>OV281089.1:10057500-20057500 GCA_923060345.2 Erebia aethiops | reverse complement strand
GTGATTAGATCAGTTATTGCCATTACCCAAGAATATACCCGTTCTTATGCCTACTATGGCCACATGTATAGTTATATTTAAACTTAAACTGAATACCCCTAGCTAGCCAATCGGTCGTAGATTGTATTTAGCCATAGAATAACTATGTTTATACGAGAATTCCTGGCACTAGGTTTAATATTACATATTATATTAATAGGTTTAAGTTTTTTCCCCCCGCCGTAACTCCTTAATTTCCGTCCTCAACTATACCCATGCCAAAAATCACGTCGATCCGTTGCTCCGTCGCGACGTGATTGAAGGACAAACCAATAAACCAACAAACAAACACACTATCGCATTTAAAATATTAGTATGATTATGTACTTGCAACGGAGAGCTTATTATTAACACTAATATAATAGGGATGATGACAACTCAATCAAATCAGCAACTCTTTAACAAACTAAAAAACGCACTTCTAGTATGGAAGTTGTATGAAATTCACAGTTGTGACTTCACAAAATTTCAACGCACTTTTTCTTTAATCTATATTTAAAAATGTTTATTAAACTTAAAACTAACCGAGGATGTGAATTTTATGTCATTTGGAAGACCCTTTATTTAATAATCAGTTAGAAAATAATTTATTTTTGATATAGGCATCATCCCTATTGGCGGTAACTGTTGGTAAGTATTTGTTGCTAGGTATATTCTACTGAAAAGTTGCCGTGTTTTATTATGAACTTATGACCGAAATATAACATGGAAGATACGGTAAAACAATACGGCTTTAAGCGATTGTAGTATGCCGCTAGAAGCAGTTCGAACAAAAGTATAAAATTGTATACAGACTCCATAAATGGGACCGCTTGTCTCCAGAATCGTAAAATAAATAAAGCATCAACGGTTTACGTTCCAACAGGCGATATATCCGAGCGTTCTCCTCGTCTTCACCGCAGTCATTAAACCGGGTAACGACCCTCGGGTTAATAAAAGCGCTAAGATTCTTAACCTTGGTCTTATGTGTTATTTATTAAATTAGTGCGAAAATAGGCGATGATATTAGAAATAAAAACGTTTGTATAATAATACTATCATATTTAATTGGGTATTTGACGACTAGTTAAATTTATCGTTTGACTAGTTCTAGATCTCCTGTTAATTTTATGTTGAAATTATCGATTATAATCATTGATGTAGAATTTTTTTAGTACCTATTATAGTATACAAGTGCGTTGACTTTCAAAAGTCACAATTCAGTATTTCATACAAACGCCTATACTAAGCGCGCAAGTTTAAAAAAAATTACCAAATTTGACTAGTTGTTAAATACTCAACTATAAATAAGTTTATATACACGCTAATAAAGGAGGGTTAACCCCGCACTTCTACAGCTTTTTGATCTCAAAACCTCTTCTAGAGCAATTTCCATAAAATATTATCTGAGTTCCGTGTGTTTTCTGACAAATAAAATTTCCACCGCTTACTGATGCTGTCCAACCTTTTTGTCAGCAAATTTGACGCTGCGCGCTGTTTCTATACAAATTTTTACAATGAGATGAAAATAATAATTTCATCTGAAATTCGAGCTATTTATATTCATAGTATTACACTGACACCCTTTAGCCTTCATCGGTGTAAACAGGCAATTGTCGATAATTGGCCCATGATTCCTTTGTAGGGCGCAGTCGGTAGGATCAACCCGAGCTATAACTGGAAAGGCCGAGTTTCAATTCCCGCCCGAAGCCTTGCATGCGTATTGGCATATCAAACACTTTAGGGTATGGTTCATGTGATAAACGAAAAATATAATAAGTCTTCTTCTTGAATGAATGAAAAAAAAGCTAATGAAATAGTATTTATTGTACACCAAAACAAGAAACGCTTACTTGTAAAAAGTAGCAATAAAACTCAATGGTACAATTGGCAGCTTTGAAGCGATAACCGAAGCGAAACGAAGCCTAGTAGAGCCAGGCAACCATGCAACAAGAGCACTCAGGTGTCTGAATTCAGGGCCGCTACTCACACTAACTTACACACAAAAAAAAAACACCACTCACAAAATAATAAATATTACTATATATATCATATCATATAATACATAAATACCACAGGTAAAAAAATAAAATAAAAAAAATACCACTTTACGACCATCGTGAGTGGCACCTAATTCAAAGCAAAACTCGCATTAAAAAGGTCTCTGACATCATGTCAGAGGATAACTGAGTGCGAAACATAATAACACAAAACCCGGCTGAGTTTGTTGTGGGCTCTTCTCAGACCAGGGCGCGTTTGGAACCCTCGTAGCTTTAGTTTTAAGATAACGTTACCCATTATCACCATCATGCTTTTAAAGTAAATTTTTTAGACGAAAATAAGTGTACCTACAGTGTACCGATATTTAATAAATAAATGACTATGACTATGACTATGACTATGACTATGACTAACAAAAAAAATAACCATGCAACAAAGGATTAAGCCATATAAAATATTATCTATCTTCTTCCTAAAGTATGAGCAAGTGATGAAACGAACGTCTAAGCTAGACAGCGGATTATTGTTACTTTTTTATCGTAAGCATAGGTAGGACATCTCGCTTCTGGCATTCCAATACTACAACACATTTAATAGTAGCTAAAAGAAAATTGAAATTTTTTTTCAATTTTCTTAAATGGTACATGCAAATATTTAATCCATAGTTAATTGGCAAGCAGGAACAAGTTGTTTAATTCATTATGTAACAGTAGGTACATTGGTAGGTTTAAGTTTTGACAGTTGTACAATTTTAGTAGGTATGACACTAAAATGGTTATGCTATTGGTAATTAAAAATAAAAACCATATGATATACTTAATATTAAAGTTCCATATATTAATTTGAGCTTGTAACTTGTACCACACTGTATGGCAATAGCTACGCGTTTGTTTAGGGGTAAAAGGGTCGAATTGGTGTTACTTTGTTATTAACAAAGTTTGACAGCCCTTAACAGCTTATCCTTATTTTGGTTTCTTCGATTAACCCTTGAAACAACATTATCCTCCCTACTTTCGGAAATATTTACATAATTCCATCAATGCAATTGTTTTGGTCTCTACCACAGAGAGTAGGTAGTTAACTCTTATGTCTTATGAGCGAGTGATCCCGGGTTTGATACCCGGCATAGTCCATTTAAGAATTTATAATTTGTGATTTCCTGTTGTCTGATCTGGTGGAAGGCTTCGTACCCGAAAATACGCGCTGCCAAGCGAATTAGCGTTCCTGTACGATGCCATGTTGAAAGCGGTACCTCTTTGCCGGTGAAATGGTTACTAGCCACGGCTAAAGCGTTGACGTATATCAGAAATGGAAGAACTTTGATGTAAATTCCCATTTTGGCCTCCCACTAATTAATCGACCACAACCTTCACTACTGCGCCAGCAAGGCAATCCTTGATTGTTCAAAGAGAACGACTCAATGCATGAGTGAATACAAATCATGGATACTTTTTGCTTAATCAAAATGACCTCTAATGTTTTATCCAAGCCTCTTAGCGATAAGGCCGCATTTTATATTCTACTTCCTCCTTCTTGTTCTCCTCTTTAAGTTTGTATTCTCGTTGGTGCTAGCTTAGTGGTCAGCTTGTTTGACTGCGTATGACTAGGGCGGGTTAGAATCCCAGGACGGGCCATAATCAAGTATAGGGTTTTTCTGACAAGAAATTCTCTGTACTAGCCCGGAGATAGGGAGTTGGCGGGGGTTCACTCCTGGTTCCTGGTCCTGGGTTCAGTCCCGTCCTTGATATCTCTGCGATGGTGTCGGATCACCCGTGTCAGCGTATAATCAGATGGCTAATTTCTGTGGAGATTACGACGACATGACATCATTTATCTATGTGTTATTGTGGTGTAAATATAAAGAACATAATATGTTGAAAACAATACAATAGAACTTTAAGCTAGCTAACCTAACATAATTACTATATTAATCATGCCCACGTGGAATTGTGGCAAATAAGCTGACTGCATTTCAACGCCAGCCAGGTTGATCCTTTGCGCAAAAAATGCGGCACCCTTTCTGTCACCAGATGAGGCAATTAACAGCGGTGAAATATCTCGCAAAAAAAATTGTCACTAGAAAACTCCACGGCAAACGGAACAAATAATAAGTAACTCTCTATGAGAGAGGCATACTTACTTCCGCCGCTTGCCGGTAAATCCATAATTCCATACTAATAATATAAATACGAAAGTGTGTCTGTCTGTCTATCTGTCTGCTATGCTTTCACGGCCCATTTGTTCAACCGATTTTGATGAAATTTGGTATAGGGATAGTTGCTATCCATGGGAAGGACATAGGCTAGCTCTTTATCCCAGAAAATTAAAGAGTCCCGCGGGAATCTAAAAACCTTAATCCACGCGGATGAAGTCGCAGGCATGATCTAGTAAAGAATATATTAATAGCGTTTGATCATCGCTGGCTGTGAGATCAACCTCTTACCCACAATCAAAGAGAAGCTAAAACTATAATTTCTCTGGACCCGAGGAAATCTCAACAGCGATACAAAAGTTAAATTGGCACCGTTGTCGCACCGAGCACTGAGTGACTTGTTACAGCGAGCATTCGAGATAGTTCTAAGCCGCTAACTTCTGAAGTACCATCATTGAAAATTGTTCTCTATTCTATGCAATAGAAAGTTTGTGATAGTGTCTCTTAGAGTGTTAACATTATATTGATGAAACTCGCACGTAAGTCGACCGTATCTCTAGACTGTGTTATCAGTCTGCAATCTTACAATCGTTCTCGTAACTAACTTCTAACTCCTATTGAACTGTCTTCTAGCTCTTTACTTACCAGACAATCCAATATCGTGCATCCACAATGTCGTCGCCTCGAAAACCGCAACATCTAACGTTTTCATTCATTTACGTGATCAATGCCAGCTATCTATAACGTCGTATGTAAAGTACAGTGCGTTGTTAAATCGTTTCTAAGAAAGCTAAGAAATGTAACTAAAAGTAAGTAGATGATGCCTATTTGCTCGCAACTTTGCCCGTTTTATCTAAGCTTACTTTTATAATCCTACATGTCCTTTCCGGGACATCTTTGACCCGTCAAATTCGGCTGAACAGAAGAAATTCCGTGAAAGCGTCGCTTTCATAGGACACTCTTTGGATGGATGAAATATGGATTTTGCTAGATAATGATGTAAAGAAAGAAAGAAAGAAAGAAAATGTTTTTTATTTGATCACAATCTTAGTAGGTACAAGTCAAGAAACAATCACATCAGGTATAGCAACAAAGTTGTGTGACCAAATACAGGTCTCCAGCTCAGCATCATGCTACAGCAGGCTGCAGCGCTGGTTTTCAGTGGAAACCTTAATTGGTGAAATCACGGACAAACTACGAATGCAATATCTATTCTAATACGTTTATAGAGATCTATTAGTTTAAGTAGTAAGCACATATAGCTATTACATTATTTATAGAATAAAGTTTAAATCAAAGCAACTATGTAAGAATTAAAAATAAAAATAAAAAGAGAAACCAACTAAAATTATAATTAAGTTAAACAGGCATAATGAAATTAACAACATTAGTGACACAATGCGGCATAAGTGCTGAAACGATAAATACACTAGAACACAATAATTTCAAATTGTAACTTTTTGTTGCGTTAGTAAATAGTTTTTTAATTTAGTTTTAAAAGTTCCAATAGTTTGTGACGATTTTAGCGGTGGCGGTAGATCGTTCCAGCACTTAGTGGCCGCAAATTTAAAACTTCCCTGGAAAGCTGCTGTTTTATGACTTGGGGTGGACAAAAAGAGGTAGGAATTCCGAGTTATGCGTGCTGCCTTGTCACCAAACCAAATCAGTTTTTTGCGCAGGTATTCTGGGATACCGTTTTTAAGTACGCCAAAGAGTAGAGTGGCAAGGTGTAACTTTCTACGTGCTTCCATCTTCAAGATATTTGCTTCATTAATAAAAGGAGTGACATGTGAGCGTGGTGGGATATTAAAACAAAACCTAGCACATGCGTTCTGAACGCGCTGAATATTTTTTTTTGTCCTACTTAAGAGTCGAGGCCCGTATACAGTGTCAGCATAATTCAGTCTAGACAACACAAGTGATTCGCACAAACGCACTCTTAGCTTTACACTGATATAGGGTCTCATTTTATAAAGCAGCTTTAGGCGATAGAAGCTGTTACGGACGGCGTTAAGAACGTGAGTCTCAAAACGCAGTGCTGAGTCAAAGACTACTCCTAAATTACGAGCTTCTTGTACCTTCTCAATGGCATTATTATTAATTTTTACTGTAGGATTGAGCATGCTTATTTTAGCTACAACAGTTTTAGAACCTAACACCATACATTGAGATTTACCGGGATTCAGTACTAAACAGTTTCTTTTTGACCATAAATGTATTTGCTCTAAGTCAGTGTTAAGCTTATATTCTGCTGCCGCTATGTCTAAGGGATCGAAAGAGATATACAATTGCGTATCATCAGCATAAAGATGGTACAAGCAATGATTAATGCAATTTGTAATGTCAGCTGTATAAATTGCAAATAGCAAGGGACCAAGAATGGATCCTTGAGGAACCCCTCTGATCACAGGAGATAGATCTGACATTGAAAGTGTGCTGTCGCTGTTCATGACTTCAACAAACTGCGATCTGTCGCTAAGGTAGCTATCAAACCATTTGACAGTTGATATGTCGAAGCCGTAATATGATAGCTTGGAAAGAAGAAGAGTTGTATTTATGCAGTCAAAAGCTCTAGAAAAGTCCAATAGAACAAGCAGGGTACCTTTACCCTTATCCTGTGCTGTCAGGATGTCATCAACGACGGTAGCAATTGCGGTAGATGTGCTATGGCCCTTTCTGAAACCTGACTGATAAATTGGCATGATTTTATTTTCTTCTACATATTCTGTAACCTGATGAGCCACAACCTTTTCTACAATTTTAGAGACACAGGGCAGGATACTGATAGGCCTTAAGTCTTTAAAGCTGAGAGGATTATTACATTTCGGCAATGGTTTTATTTTGGCTACCTTCCACGCACCAGGGAACGTAGATGTTAGTATAGACTTGTTGACTATAGCAGTGATAGCTTGTAGTGTTTGAGGCAAAGTCAATAAGAGCATCTGGAGAGATATATCGTCTACACCTTGTGCATTTGACGTCAAGTTCTGAATGATCTTGGCAACTATAGTCTCATCAACAGGATGCAGCATAAACTGACCATCTCCATACCGGTGAAATTCGAAATAAGTAAGGTCTGACAGAGCTACGGTGTTATCGCCTGGTACATCAAGAAAATGTTTGTTTATCATATTAGGATCATTCAACATAGCTGGCAGTTCTTTTGATTTTTTCTTGTCCGTTATCAGAGACGATTTTTTTAGATTTCGCCATAACAAAGTTGGGTGATTTATGTGAGCATTAATGTAAGTTTCATGAAAAGCTCTTTTTTCAGATTCTAAAGCGTGTATAACGAGAAGTTTCATGTCTTTATAATATTTTTTGTGTGATTCAATCCCTGTGGCCTTTGCGCGTTCATGACTTTCATTTCTGAGTTTTATCATTAATTTTACAACGTCAGTAATCCATGGATGGTGCTCTCTCAACATCACTTTTTGTAAAGGCGCATGCAAATTAAATAAACATAAAATTATACTATTAAATTCAAGCACAATATCATTTACACTATTAAAATTATTCACAAAATTCCAAGATATATTATTTAAGTCGCTGTTAAAATTTTCAATATTAATATTTTTTAAGGGCCTGATAGTAATCCAGCGCGGTGGAACTTTTTCCTTTTTTAAAATCAATGTGGACGAAACTATCGCATGATTGCCAAGTTCCGGTATATGGGTAACATTAACGTCATGCATACGTGAGTCAGTACAGATTACATCAATAAGGGTGCTGCTTTGATCTATAAAGTGCGTTGGTTCAGTTACAAGCTGTGTTAAATTTGTACAGTGTAAGAATTCGTGAAACATTTTTGTCTTATTATCATCTTTTTTTAATAAATTAATGTTGAAGTCGCCTAGTAAGACCACACAATCAGCGTAACCAAACGAAGTGACCGACTGTGTAATTGCGTCAAAGAATTCATTAACATCAAGCCAGGGGGGCCTATATGCAGTACCAATAATTAAACGACGTTTATTGACAGTCGTACCTAGCCACATCTGTTCGACGTTACTTGAAAGAGGATGCTGATAAGTTCGCACGCTTATACCCTGTTTAATATAAAAGCCCACTCCACCGCCTCTACCGCTACGCACACTTACAGGCCGTGGTATATGCCGTAATCTGTAACCAGGTACGACAGGTGCCCGGTCATCCTGCCCCTGTCGAAGCCATGTTTCATTTATTGCTAAAATGTCAAGACTTAAGCTATCCAGAGCCGCCACGAACTCATCATGCCGCGTTCCTAATGATCCAGCATTAAAAAGCCCAACTTTAAACCATTTTTTAAAGTCTTTGCCTGTGCCGGTATAAAGTTATCTCTACGTCAAAATTCAATAAATAAACATTTATATACGTTAGAAAATATGATTTAGATGCTGGAACATAACAAAGAGCAAATTGGAGGAAATAATTGTAGCGGCTCGGTATTATAATTATTATGAAGTAACATGTGCATACTGCAATAATTGATATTTGTAAAAAACTTAAAATTAAAATATGAAATAACATAAAAAATTCTTTAGTAATCATCTCTATGAGTCTTAACAAAATTAGTAGAGAGTACACTCTACCAATGAGAATTACTCTATGTTGTAGAGAATCAATAATGCTAGTTAGATCCCGCAGAATTACATTCAACATAATATTTTTAATATAAGACAAATCATAGTAGTTTACACCCATTTGAACTGCGAAGCTTTTAATCTCTATGCTCACTAACATTTCCAACGATGCTAGAGCCAAAAACACGCGTCAGGTCGTCGTCAGATCGGATGGTATAGGCCGGTTTACCTTCACCTTGCCGCACATATATCCGTCCTTTCTTTGTCCAAGTAAACTTCCATTGTGAGCTTTTAGCTGCTTCGCGAGCGGAATAGAAAAGTTTCCTGTTAATAGGAGTAAGTCGTTCGTTGACGTAGAATCGTCGTGGTGGCAGGTCTACGCCAAGATCAGCCGATGTAGCACCACGTCGCACTCTAGCGCTCTGAATGAACTCGTCCCGCAGCTGACGCCTGGACAGTCGCACCACCAGGCGCCGAGTCCTTTTCGTCTCGCCTTTGTTTTCTACGACAGTTTTGCCCACTCTTTCAGCGAACACGACATCCTCCTGTTTGAGTGTCAGGCCCAACTTTGTAGCTAAAACCATCACAGTTTGAGTTGGGTTCTCACCTGCGACCTCTGGAAGATTAGAGACCTCAATATCCGACTGTAACGTTTCCTGATCCCGGTCATTAATGTCTAATTTTAGTTGGATGATAGTTTGTTCCAATGCACTTACTTGAGAAGACGAAACAGTTTTTTTTGGGCATTCGAGCGCGTTTATTCTTTTCTCTAGGCTATCGATCCGATCGTCCGATTTAGAGAGAAGACTGCGCAAATCAAAAATTTCCTGACGGAGACCTTTAAATTCCTGCCTAACTTCGCGCAGTTCCTCCCGAAACAAACGAATCTCTATTCCTAATTCCACACTAAACTGTTGGGTTGTGTCGTGTACCGTATCATTGGGGCTCTGAATCTCTGGGCACATGGACGTCGCAGGCTCAGGGCTCCGGCTAACAACATTTCCCACCGATATGCTAGTCGTCTCTGCAGGCGGCGGCAAATTATAGCTAATTGCTATGCCTTTCACAGGCGTTGCCGCATTACCAGTTTTTGGCAACTTACATATACACTCTTTACACATCCAATTTGGTGGCATTTGTGTGTCTTCCGGAACAGCGACGCATGCTTTATGATAAATAGCGGAGCATCCACAAGTAATAGCAACGCCACCTACCGGCGAGAGGAACTTTCCACAAGCTCGGCACTTAGCCATTTTGGCCTACCGTATTGCTTTATGACAACGTAGTTCAAGCTATTGACGATAGATGGCTCCTGCTTAGCAGTTTGCTAAAATCCTAGTAGATGGGGCTAAAAGCGGACTACTTTCGACCAGCCGTACACGTCTTGATATACGGGGCAAGTAAATTTATTTCAGTATACCCTCCTCTTGAGTTTTCTTTCGGCTGGTAAATAAATTTAATTGCAGATTTTCGCCACTTCAAGTTCAGTTCCAAACACCAAAACACTGCCACTGCTAGACTAGGGCCAAGACTTTGCCAACAACACAACGACTCACTTGTAGACGCAAGACTTCTATTTTATATCGATCACAGAACGTAAGAGATACAGCGATCGCAGTCACATCCGTGACGTCACTCCGTCAGTTTCATGTACTGAAACTTATGTATCAATAATGAAACTAGAAGGCAATTACATCAATCAGATCCAAAGAATGCTTAGTTGGATCAGTTTTGCTGTTTTTTATGGAACCGTATTAATTTAACATACAGGTACCAAAACCGTACCAAAGTGTAGTCGTAGGTAGACCGCGGCGGCGTGTGGAAGTTTCCAAATGAGACTAATAGGTACAGTATAGGCGACCATCGGCTGCCGATTGATTGGCAAGAAATATTATTTGTTATATTAGGTATGCTATGAGCTAAAAGAAACAGTTTTTACAGTAAAATTCCGCATTTCAGTAGGTACAGTAATACAAGGCCAACCGGGGAACTTTGGGCAAATTACACGGGAACAACAATTTCACACGTCGGCTGAGCCGGGAATTGAGTGGAATCGCTCAAAGGCCCGCTGCAAGCTATTACGAGTTCCCTTTATTGACGAATAAAAGCAGTATGTAAATACAGATCCCCGGGAACAAAGCCCACGCTTACGGCGCCTAAGCAATTAAGGAGATTAAACCGGATAAAATAAGATGTGTTTGTTGTACGACAAAATGCCAAAATCGTCTCCGGCTGACTTCATTCAAAAGATATTACAACATCTATGGTATCTAACTTAATATTTGGTGGTACGACGCTATTGGCTGAAGCATATTAAATTATTAATTTTTTATTGTTAATTGATGCTCGCGCCTTCGTCCACGTGGATTAAGATTTATACAAAATCCCACAGAAAAATTCAATTTTCCGGGACGAAAAGTAGCCTATGTCAAGTAGCTCTAGGTCCTCAACTCCTATGCAAAACTCAGGTTTCTTTGTGGCGTGATGTTAGGACAAGCCAACTAAGAAACGCACGTTCGCATATCAAAATAGGACTGACGACTTCTTTGCTATAATGAGGAAGAAGTCGTCATCACTGCTGACAAGGCTGCGCTCAGGTACCAACCGCATCCTGAATATGTTTGCGTGTAAGGTGGAATCACCAATACTTGAACACATAATTAAAGTGTTGGTGAGGCCAAAATAAACTGTTAATAATAAACTGTTAATAATAATATTGTGTTATAATTTCTGTTAAAATAATTTTCTAATATTTTTTGTGTGTATACTAAGATTAGTTTTTAAGGTTGTAAACTAACAAATTGAGCCCTAGTTGCTATAAATAAAGAGTATAATATATTATTAACAGGTTATTTTTGAATTGTTACAAAGTTCGAAAAAGTGAGTCTTTAAAGGCAGTTCTTTAATTAGTAATTCAAATTCAAATTCAAATGATTTTCATTCAAATAAACTTTTACAAGTACTTTTGAATTTGAAGTGAATGTACCACTGGTTTGGAATGCCATTCCTACCGAGAAGAACCAGCAAGAAACTCGGCGGTTGCTCTTTTGAAAAAAAAAAATTTACAATTTCATTAATTTGTATAGAATACATAAGTAATAAGCAGATTCCTAGTTCCATAGTTCCATGGTATTCTAAGCTGTAGTAATATCTAGACCGGACGTCCTAGACATCACGACGTCTTCTTTTAAGATCACCCATGTGCCAGGGAGGTCGTTATGTTTTTTTTATCAACTCGGCACTTTGTTAAATTAATCAAAATGTCACTGAATACCTTTTCGTTACCTATTAACGTAACAACTAAGTGGAAGCCCACTTCTACCGCCCACACGCGCGCACCCGTCAGAAACTACGCGTTAAGCCCTCGTAGACATTATTAAAATTCCAGGAGGTCCTTTGTCCTGGATTAATTGTCCGGGCGGTCCACGGCCACGGATCGCCTTTGATGTAGCCGCCCAACGCCGCCCTGTAAACTTCGCAAATTACTCTCCCAATGAATAGGTTTAAATTATTGTAGTCGTGTTTCGCTGTGCTTAAAATCCCTAATCTTTCCATTTCATTTCGCAATTTTTAAACTGCTTCTGAGTTTTCACTTTCACACAAAACTTGAGAGGAATATTTGAATTTCTAGAATCTTTAACTAAAACTTAATTTCTTAAGATCAAGCGCCATTATTAATTCCAATTACTTAGTGTTGTTATTATGAGAATTCTAGAAATAAAGTTTGCTCACACAACCGTCGCGTCGCTTTTACTGGCCACGGCACATGCTTTCCAGTGCGGGGTCGCCATTCCAGCACCTTGGGACCCCAATGTCCATCGGTTCTCCGGAGGAGAGAAATAAATAATAGAAATACCTAATGAGTAGGACGAAAAGGAAAGAGTTCTTATTATGTGTGACAAAATGTCATTACTGTAAAACGTGTTCATTGTGATTTTTTTTGGTTTGTTTTCCTCACTCGCATTTTTATTATTATTTAATTAATTCTCACAGTACAATCAATTTAGGATTACATTTTAATGTGGTGTTATCATAAATAAATCCATGCAATATCTCCAGGAAAATATCCGTTATAAAGTTAACTTTACATCCAGGAACAAAAAGTTAACATCGAACATCCGGCACGTGAAGGTTAATTGAGTAATGTGTGTATCGCGGGGTTACTGTAGCAGTTATTATTTTATGTGTAGTCAATTTTTAGTACTGTTTAAAGCACATTTATCTGTTGTCTCAGTACTATAGCCTTAGGAAGTAGGAGTGTTAAACTCGCGTAGATCGGAGAGCACGTAAGACCGTCTGTTCTACACCTGATTATCTCAAGTCCTGTCGAACTTTCGTCCCGTCGAGCTGACAGCATGGGAATAGGAATTGCGCATATATTTGTTAATAAGTTTATTTGTTAATTCACACCAACGACTTCCATACACTATAATTATGACAAAATATTTTTAACTTCTCCCACGTGGTTGCCTCTTACAGGCAAATTGTAAGAGGCAATCACACGGCAACCTCTTGTAAATTTTTATGGTCCCATATTTGCGCAAACACTTATCTTATTAGTTGAAGAGTCAAAGTCATGATTTCAGTGCAAAAAGGGCCTAGTATTACGCAGGGGGTGATTTCTTTGCTTTAAAAATAATTTGAAAAATCACTAATTAAACAGGTTAATTTCTATTGTTGCAGCGTCCCCGTCCAGCAGCCAGCTGATCTTTCTCATGGAGCCGCCGCCCCGGCTGTCGTTCTCCAACAGCACGGGCGCCAGCGTGTCGTGCGCGGCGCACGGCTCGCCCGCGCCCACCATCACTTGGCTGACTGAGGACGGCGTGCCGGTGTCCGATGTGCCTGGACTCAGGTGAGACTGTCCTCTGTTGCGGCGTCCCCGTCCAGCAGCCAGCTGATCTTCCTCATGGAGCCGCCGCCCCGGCTGTCGTTCTCCAACAGCACGGGCGCCAGCGTGTCGTGCGCGGCGCACGGCTCGCCCGCGCCCACCATCACTTGGCTGACTGAGGACGGCGTGCCGGTGTCCGATGTGCCTGGACTCAGGTGAGACTGTCCTCTGTTGCGGCATCCCCGTCCAGCAGCCAGCTGATCTTCCTCATGCCCCAGAAACGGGAGAATGACAATAGGGACAAGGAAGCAGAAAGAAAAGAACTTGTAGGGAGTCAAGAATGCGCCCCGGGAACGCGCCAAGAGCATGTTTCGAACGGGTGCTCTCCTGCGATTCGGTCCATATAACCGCGAGGTTGGTGGGACCGTTGGAGATGGTGGGTTGTCCTCTGTTGCAGCTTCCCCGTCAAGTATTTGGATAGAAGCAGGCGTTACTTTGCGGTATATGATAATGAAGGAACTAATCCGTCACAGTAGACAAATCTTTGTGATACACAAGTGTGTATCTTGCAGTTACACCTTGTAGCTTGCGACATACGGCCCGCCCAGTAAGCCAGCAATTCGCACCAGCATAACACCACACCACACAAATCTTCCAAATTATATAATATTCTAAGAGTGGATTTTGGCGAGAAGCGGAAGAATATTAACCAATCAAAGCTGATTGAGATCGTTACAATGTAGCAATCATTTTTACGAAATAAAGTCTTTTTTTCATCAGCTAGACGATGCAGCGTCTTGTATGTGTAATGCTATTCCACACCTTGAGAACATTAAGGTGAACTCTCCCTCTGAAAAGTGCAAAGCTGGGATTGAAACTTCGTGCACCCCTAACAGGATGCCGAAGTTTATCGACACAAAATATTATTATATAAATCAATCACTACAACTATCATCACAATGATAAAATTGCCTATATTATGTGCAATACTACTATAGCGACTACAGTACTTAATTACACGGGACTGTACTGCAATGCATTCATTAATTATTCGGCAACGCGAATCGATAATCACGCACTTCATGACCCACTTGCTATTGGATTCGAGCATCATCTGACATTAGACGTGAATTTACGAACAGTTCGATTATGAGCGATTATTATTATGATTATGATTATCGAGACCAGAGAGGTCTCGATAATTGAGCTGCTTAGGGCTTGAGGGCTTAAATTTTAACCACGTCAAGTGTAAAGCAAAGGATAAGAGCGAAAAACATCACAACATTATTCTGGGTAGGAGGGGAGCAACGTTTTGTGTGCGGCTTTATGTAAAAGTGACGTACGCAGACATTTTGTTAGTCAGTTTTTTTTTTGTCCGTAGTGTGTTTTTGCTTTAACATAGCGTAAGACCAAATAATCTGTAATAGTTTGAATTTCATATTAGGGTACCATTACTGAGCCCCCGTCTAAGAAGGGTTGCGAGAGCCTCACCACAGAGTACGTATACTCGTATGGCCTCACTAACTGGTGAGGTCTTGAATAAAATTAAAATTGCCTTGCCTTAATGCCTTCTTTTTTCGAAAAAAATTTTCACCTATTAGGTATTTTTAGTAAGTTCTGTCTTTTTAAATTTTAAATATAAAATTTAAAAAATCATTATATTATATTCTAAGTGTTACGTCATCAACTGTTAAAAATTACAGTGGTCCCAATCCCTAGTAAATATTATAAGTCTACTAGCTGATGCCCGCGACTTCATCCGCGTGATTTAAGTTTTTTGGAATCCCGCGGGAACTCCTTAATTTTCCGGGATAAAAAGTAGCTGTGTCAATGTCACTCTCCAGACTATCAACTATAGCCATGCCAAAAATCACGTTGATCCGTTGCTCCGTTGCGACGTGATTGAAGGACAAACCAACAAACCAATAAACCAACAAACAAACTGACTTTCGCATTTATAATAGCTATCCAGACATGACACGTCTTTTTAAATGTGAATAGATTCAAAAAAATGTCCTTATAATAATCAGAAGGTAAATTAGAGAAAAAAACATACCAAAGGTCAAAGGTCGTATATTTTTCCACCAAGTATCAAAGCGAGGCTTGAAAAATGAACTTTGGCAAGGGTCCGGCAACATCGGGCCATTAGCATCTAAATCAAAAGCCACGCGAAAGACCAAATTAATGACCCGCCGAACAGTTGACTGCCCGTAGACTTTTATGTTATTAAAATTTTCGATTCGGTTTGATTCAAGTTTTCGTTATATTAAAATATTAATTTCACTAGCATTTCCCCATTTTCACAGTTTTCACTAATGTCTGGTTGGCTAGTATGGATCAAAGAATTCCTTAAAACATGGAAAGGCTACCAAAATAGAGGATAAAACAAGTAGACTTATAAGTCTTTCACAGGTAACGGATGCGAGGCTCGGTCGTTAACCTTGGGCCTCGTAAGAAGGCTCAGGGTCAATCAGCGAGCGATGGAGAGACTTTCTTTATGCGATCAAATCCGAAATGAGATTTGTAAAAGAACCAAAGTAACCGAAATTGCTCGACATATTGCGCAGCTGGAGTGGCTATAGATGGGGCGCATAGTTTTAAAAACCGATAGACGTTGGGGGCCCCAAAGTGCTGGAGTTGCTACCTCGCACAGGACAGCGCAGCGTTGGCAGAACCCGCACTCGGTGAACCGAAGTGGATCAAGGCGGCGCATAACCGCGTTGCAACTTGCAAGTAATCTATGTCCAGTCGTATACGTCTATCGGTCGAAAAAATGACGATGGATTACATTGGAAAACTCGAGTAAAAAACTACATCTTATAACTACAAAGTATAACGCCCAAAACTCTGCCCTACTCTATGTAGACATTACACACCGCGTAGGAAAAATTACAGTCACCCCAAAAAAGAGCAACAAAAAATAATCAGCCCCATAAAGGCTCGTGGAGCGATAGCAGGACATCATTCATTCATTCAGCCGCGAGCAAAAAGGAACGAAAACAAAACCCGCTCGGCCGTGAGTCGGGAGTCGTGACACGCATTAATCTTTCCCGTGACGACTGGATTAGAGCTCACTGTAGCCTTCCTATATGCTGTTTCACGGCTAATGGGTACTACGATACATTAATTAACCCTTTCGAGTTATTGGGTGGCCTGATTCGTTCTTTATACCATATTGATAATTGGCCAGTAAATAAATAAATTTTATAATCTATTTGACGTTTAAATAAGTATCTTAAAAATTGGTACATCAAGTAAAATTTCTTAGACGCCACGTAGACTCAAATTCAAAGTCAAATAGTTTTTATTCAAGTAGACTTGACAAGTGATTTTGGATCGTCGAGTGAATCTAATACTGGTTCGGAATGCCATTACTAACAATGTACTTTAAGGGATTTAAAATAATGTTCTATCTAATATTAAAAATAATGTTGTTTCTATAATTTTTTATAGGCTAATGTCCGTCGAGCACTCGGATTTTTTGAGTACGGCTATAAAATTAACCCAACCCAATGTAATTACGTTACGGTCAAGTGGAACGTCACAGTACCCATCAGTCGTGAAACGGATAATACGAACAGTGGCACAGATCAGCGTGAATGATGTTCCTCTGATACGTACTCCACGGTAATACCATGGTAACACTGCTCTGACAGCGTGACGGATGATTTCATGTCACATTGGGCGTTCGGATCTACGACTCTTCTCTTTACCTAATGAATGAGCTCTTCTCAGGATTTGCTCTGGCCTTCATTTGTGCCACATAAACTCGGTAATTATTGATAGTTTTTGCAGTAGATTACATCATTAGAGCATCCTGTAGCCTTGCTAGAAAGTGTTTCACTCCACCATAGTGTTTCATTCACCATATATTGGTTAATTTACATATGATTTGCTGGCTAAATGTTTATAATCACGTTTAAAAACATTTAAAATTCGTAACTACAAATCAAGAGCAAATAGGCATCTTCTATGCAAGGGCGCTCCATTTTTGGCTGCATCATCACTCGCAAAAAGATCTGATTGCAGCCAAGCGATAGCCGGTAAATGAAAAAAGCGGTAGATCCATATTCAAGTGTTATAATCCTACTTATGAATCAAAATAGCGTTTTGTAGTTTAAACAGTTGACATAATTGCTCAAACGAAGATTATTTAGGGTCCTGAGTAAACTCAAAGTTCCCAAGAACTTTAAATCGATAATACCAGGCTTAGTTGGGATTATTGGATAATTTAATGGCGGCATATTGAGCCTTAAACTATGAAGTTGGGGATTTGATCCTACGGAGTGTAAAGATTAAGCAAGTACGAGTATATATTATGTCACCGTAAGATTGTAAAATCCGTTAAATTATAATCTAACGGTTTCTATCCCGCGAGATTATAAACTGTCGTAAGATTGTGAACCGTTCAATGTTCTGAGTATTAATTTATGAAATATTTATTGTTTTTACGTTTTCTTGTCTCTTTCTTGTACAGTTCGCGCGCGAGTTGAATGCAGAATAAATGTAAGTGTCACTATACATTTACTCTGCATTCAACTGGCGCGCGAACTATAGGTTAGGTTAGGGTTTTACATGAATATTCACTTAGGTTCTATCGGGTTGATATACCTAATATATTACAATTTACCGAAAAATAACGCGTTAAATTGTAAGCAGTATGTTACGGTTCACAATCTGTCGACAGTTTATAATCTATCGAGATAAAAAACGTTATATTTATTTTTTTATTTATTTATTTAACAAAAACATACAATCTACATGATGCACAGTTATCAAAAGTAATACAATAAGTTTTATTTAACAATTAAATTTTTTTTTTTCATTAATATAGCAGTTAATTAGTCTATACATCATTTAAACAGACCTTTTGTTACTGCTGCGCTAGGAAACCTGTATGACAGCAGTAACGACTTCCTCCAGGATCTCACTGAGTGACTTATAAGTGACAGAATAGCATAAATTTATTATTAATGTAAAACTAAATTAAATTAAGTATACCACAAGCAGTGCGCGTTAGATAGTGTGTGCATCTATTTGTGTGTGCATGTGTGGGGGGGGGGGGGGGGAAGAGTGCGTGTGTGTGTGTGTGTGTGTGTATATTATTTCGTGTATGCATACTCATAATGCAAACTGTACTCAAATAAAAAAAAAATAAACAAGAAATTAAAAATTATTTATTTGCAGAAAGATTTTTTATAATGAGATGTTATTTGTTAGTTTTCCAGTAGAAATGTTTCACCATATAATTAGGCATGCAAAATTTCATTTGTTTATATTATTTTTTTACTTTAAATTTAAAAATCAACTATTGTGTCCTAGTTAGTCCTCGGTTAGGTCCAAATTAGGTAATTATTATACATATCCGCGATACAGGTTCCCTGGTGCGCATACCAAGGTTAAAAAATTACTGTAACTGTGTATTGGCAATAAATATATATTTTATTTATTTTTATTTTATTTAATAATGTTAAAGGTATCTTTACTTATTCGCACCGTTCACCTTGTGGCTAAACTTACAACTTTGTACATTCTGTAACACTTTGTGGTAACGCCATTAAAACTTGACGAGTTTTAATCGTGTCACAAGTTTACCTATCAGTGGAAAATTATAATCTTCAGTTAAGGCTGGAAAATTTAGCAAAATATTATGTTGGTTGGTAATAATAAGTACGAGTACATTTTAAATCTAAGTCATACATAATATGAAAGCAGTATGAAGGATGTAAAGTGGTTCGTCAACTTTAAATAATATACTCTTTGTATTTGTTTACTCGGCATTTGAGAATCATAAGATCTGTTTAATACTTGTACATTAGTGGTAAATTATTGAACACTCAAAGACACTTTAAGGGTGAATTTTCCCATCAATGGTTAACGTAAAATTTTCCTATCAAAAAGTATTAGCAAAGCGAGTGGCACAAGTTAGTATTCCTTCGTCCATAATTTGGATTATAAGTTAAATGTCAAACGTTAAAAGTAGAGGAACCCGGTTTTTTGCAATCCAAAGTTGTAAGGATTGTAATATAACCATCGAGGATGCAATCGACGCAAAGAGGTCGTTCAGCTCATGCTAAGCGTACTACGAGATGTACGAGTACGTCGCATATCACTGACATCACTGGCAGTTAGAGGCGTGTTCGTAATTAAACCAAACGACCCGTCTGGTTTCGATGCCAGAACCCAGGCTAAAATATACCCATCTAAGGCGTATATTATTAGAACTTAGTACCTATAGTGTACTGACTATACCTCATTGGTATCTTATCCCTCTTATCCTAATTCCTTCCTTCTATAAATATAAAAGTATACAATATACATATCTATCATTAAATTTTCTATATAAATAGAATTATATGGTATGTATTATATAGCAAATATATATTTATTTATTTTTTGTGTATTTATGTTTATGTATTGTATATATTATGTAAGTATTTAGTTTGTGTATAATAGTATGTCGTTTTTATAATATAAGTAAATAAGTAAGTTTATGAAGTTATTTATTAAGTATAATAATATATTGTTAGAATTTAATAATTTAAATATAGTATATTCATTTTACATACATTCATTTTCATTTTCATTTTTGTACCTATTCCACTTCACAATTTCAACTTACTCACTTTCAAGGAAGGCTGGAAGAGATTTCTTTTTAGAGATAAGCTTTACCTTTGTCCACTTTTTTCTATTAGTTTTTAAGACGATAATATTTTGTACAAAAATAATAAATAAATGTGAAAGTGTGTTTATTGGTTTGTCCTTCAAGCACGCTGCAACAGAGCAACGGTTCAATACAGCCGATCGATAGATGATTGCATCCTGGAGATATATTACGGATACTTTTTATCCCAGAAAATCAAAACTTGCATCTCTACATGCAATAAAACACAAATAATTCACCATTAGAAATGTAATGCAACTCTGAATGCTTTACAAGGAGCATAAAATATGGCGGTTTACGTAGCATGGCATAAAAAGTTTTCATTTCCGCAGATAACACGCTCATTTTATGGCCCAGATATGACACAGGGCTGTCCATTGCACTATAACACCGCGTCCGTTCCGCAGACGTTATTACCTTAACGAAGACAAAGTGCGCCTGTCGCCTGCCCGCATGAACTATGCTCTTGAATGTCGCAAGTTATAAGCGATAGCGGATTTTTAAACATGTAACTTATTAATTATTTGTTTGCGACGTATTCAACATTTTTAAGAATCTTCATACTTTCAAATAATGATTGGAGTATTCCTGGGTAAATAAGGCAATTGTATCTTTAATCTTTACATTATGTTATTTATAAACTAGATGATGCCCGTGGCTTCGTCCGCGTGGATTCATGTTTTTTAATTTCTGCGGGAACTCTTCAATTTTCCGGGATAAAAAGTAGGCTGTGTCCTTCCCCGGGATGTAATCTATCTCTGTACCAAATTACATCAAAATTGGTTGAGTAGTTGGGCCATGAAATTGTAGCAGACAGACAGACATACTTTTGCATTTATAATATTAGTATGGATACGAGGACACCTGCGATATTTTGTAAAAGTTATAGTGCTTATTTTGTCGGTAATAAGTACTTTTGATGAAATGTAACATTATCCATATTAATATGCATTTTAATGCAAAAATATGTCTGTCTGTCTTTTCAACCGAATTTGCTGAGATAGGTTGCATTCCAGAGCGTTTTCAGGTTCTTTTCCAATTTTCCATTATCAATTTTTTTTTATTAAAAATATAATTTATCATAGTACTTATTACGAAACAATGATAGTAAAAGTTCGTTGTGATTTCGACAAAATTATGAATACACAACAAGGTAATCCATTGCGGTGTAAGAGGGCCGCCGCTTCGCAGACGTTATTATCATAACAAAGATAAAGTGCACCTGTCAGGCGCCCCTATGAACTTTGAGCTGATATGCTTTAAGTTATAAGCTGACGCATATCATACTTTTACACTTTAAATCCACAGTTTATGCGTATCTGTAATTTTCAATTTCCTAAAGCTCATTTATTTTTATCCAGTGTACCTATCTCCAGCCCAATTAGCTATTAACGTTATAGATAATTTGATTGGATGACTTGTTAGTTTTTCGGATTTTCAAAAACTAGATCCACACGACCATCAGCTCAGTACAATATAAGCTACTCTTAAACGATGTATCGTGCCAAGGGGCTTTGATAAAATGCTTTATCTCTAATAAACCTCATAGACTAATTTATTACAGTAATTTACCATAGTTAATAATATTCGTCGCTGTGTCTGTTAGCTTCCACCGCGTAAAGGCTCGCCCTCACGGTCATAATACATAATTTATCAATCATTTATCACAAAGCGGCTGAATCGGCAATGTTCCAACGAAATGTATGATATCCATAGAGAGTACAACGACGCGACGCTTATTTTTTTATCCCTCAATTCATTGGATTTATCCCGCTTTAGTTGAACAAATAACATAAGCTTAATAGAAGTTTGAAAATGCTGTGATTGACAAATCACAGTGATTTGTATTCCACACATAGATGATTAATATAATCTGTACAGCCTACGTGCAGTTTTGAATGGGAATTTTGACGTATAAAATACAGAATTAGTAAGTTTGACTCTCAGTTTAGCTGGAAAGATTTGTTTTTTCATTCATCTTATTTGAGTAGTTAGCTCGTTCGTAATCTACGAGGAAGTTCCGGGAATCATCTGGTATTTTATAGCTAAGGTACACTAATGTTACTTTACGAACTTTCGAGTGAAAACTTGTATTAGCTCTGAGCGGCTATCGATGAACTACGTAGGAGAAGTTGAGCTTTGGTCTAATTTCAAACTTTATCGACTTGATTACTTTTTACTTTAATCAAAAAGACAAACAGCTCAAAGCTAAGTAGAAAGGTAGAATTGCTAGCTCTAGGCTCAAAGGTAGAATTTCTAAAGATATTTACTTGGTGGGACTTATATAGGAAAAACTCGCAAGCAAAATCTCAAATTAAATTTCGAAACCCAGTTGTTGTCAGTCAGTTTGGCCCATCAAGACAAAAAGTACCTACGCGGATGGGACGTTTAACCCTACTTTAAGACAACATGTATTGGCCTAAATTACTATTTTATAGGTCCTTATTCAAACTCAAACTCAAAGTAATATTTTTTTATTCAAATAAACTTATTAAAACCACGGAGATACGCACCGACATACATTAAAAAAAACATACGCGCCGAATTGAGAACCTCCTCCTTTTTTGGAAGTCGGTTAAAAAGTGCTTTTAATCGTCGAGTGAATCTACCACTGGTTCGGAATGCCATTCCCACCGAGAAGAACCAGCAAGAAACTCGGTGGTTGCTCTTACTCTCTACATTAGTAATTCTCAATCTAAGTTTTTCAAAATTATTACAGTAAATATTTATTAGGAATATCTAACATACAGTTATTACCTAGATGTTAGGTCAGACCCGATATACTGTAAGGTCTGGTTCATTGGCGATAGTATTCGTTCATGCATTCGCCCCCTTCCCGTTACCGCTTCAATGATCGCTAGTTAACGCCCCGGACCTCCCCGGACCGGCCAGGACACAGTATATTACATCACTAACATGACACATTTTCAGGGTGCAAATAAATCGTTATTTCTATTCTTACTAGTTAGTAAGGGCTTATAATGTAGTTTAATCAAACTCATATTACAATTAATGCGAAAGTGTGTTTGTTTGTCCTTCAGTCACGCCGCACGAGAGTAATGGATCGACGTGATTTTTTTGCATAGGTAATAGGTATAGTTGAGTACCTGGAGAGTGACATACTATTTCTATTCAGAAAAAAATAAAGAGTTTCCGCGGGAATAAAAAGAACTTAAAACACGCGGATGAAGTCGCGGGCATCAGCTAGTGTACCTACTATAAAACGACGTTGAGTAGGTACATGGGTAAATGTCTAATGTTGATTATCCACCTGTGAGAATTTTCGTCGTCCCTTTCACCCAAAATTTACATTATGATCCACCACATTAGTTTGTGGGATCACAACTCATCTTATTATGATTGTGTTACTATGCTTCTTTGTTGATTAATTGTCCTTTAATCACAACGCAGCAGAGCAAAGGACTGAAGGATGGATATTTTACATGGTTATCTCGTAATTATACAACTGTGTTCATAAATAATGAATTTTCAAACATCTTTATTAAATCTGTGTTCGACTCAATCGTTAATCCTTTTTCATCTGGGCAAACGTCAGATATATCAATCGTGGGTGGTGAGTTTTCAAACTACCCACTTTTTCGAATCACTTGTTCGCCGTTCGACGCGGGCGTCGAAAACAAGCGCCAATTACAATTGGCGTGGTACAATTGTTTATTCGGACGAAATATATTAACAGCTGCCTAGTTACTTTTCTATGTGCTGTGTGGATATGTTGCCTAGGTTTGAAATAGAAATCTAGCTATAACGGCTGACCTTCATCGACCCGGCCAAGCAGATCGGCGGCATCGAAAAATGAGTGGTAGATATTTATTACCTGCTAATTGATTTGTCTGCTTTGGCTGATGACAGCGAATTAAACTTCTATTTCCTTCATTGTCATGGATTTCCTCAAAGTAACGCCTGCTTCTATCCAATATACTGGTATTAATCTATTCTATTACCTAACTCTTCTCC
Organism: Erebia aethiops; assembly: GCA_923060345.2. Taxonomy (NCBI): domain Eukaryota; kingdom Metazoa; phylum Arthropoda; class Insecta; order Lepidoptera; family Nymphalidae; genus Erebia; species Erebia aethiops. Next base: position 20,033,300 of record OV281089.1, on the reverse strand, counting down.
GAACTTGACGTAAACACAAGCGGAGTGGTAGCGAGCATTCATCGAAGTTCTTATTTACCTTAAAATCCCAACTTTGAAGCCGTTCCGTTAGATGTGGCTGTAACCGCGATTAGTTCTCAACTGGCTCGGTTGTTTGCTGAACTATTTCACGCCGGTAACTAGCTCATAGCGTATGATTACTGTTTCAATATTTAGATGCGTTGTTTACCATCAACCAGTTGTAGACGCTTAAAGCAATACTTAAGCAATATCATTCAAAACGACAATTGCATGGCACGTGTCTTGACGCTCCTTAAAATAAGGATTATAATTGTAGAGAACAAAGATCAACAATAATGAAACAATATTGCTTTAAGTGTTGGCAGTTTGGCCCCTGGTAGGGGCATAGATTGGCAGGCCTATGATAGTTTAACGGTTTCTCCTGTTTTCGCCGGTAAGGCACAGACCAGAGAAAATTTAAGAAATTATAAATTCCCAAACAAACCTTTCCGGGGATCGAACACGTGACCCGGAAGAAGAAGTGGCTGTGCACCGCCTGCGCTATTATTTTTATGCCATATCCTTCATTTTGCTAACAAGTCACTCTCAGATTTGCAAAAGCTATGAATCTGGGTTAGCTAGGCTATCACCGCTTCAAAATGGAATGTTTTATACCTAAACTAGCTTTTACCCGCGGCTTCGCTCACGTTAGGTTCCATTTTCATATAAATTTCAAAGACCTATTTTACCATTTTAGGGGTTGAGCTTTCGAAAATCCTTTCTTAGCGGATGCCTACGTTATAATATACCAAATTGCAGCCCGATCTGTCTAGTGGTTTGAGATAGATCAGTCATTCACCTTTTCCTTTTTTACCTATATATTTAAATAAAATAAACTTTTAAAAGCACTTTTCTATCGTCAAGTGAATCTACCACTGGTTCGAAATACATTACGAATAATGTAGATCAATGTGGTAGGTATAGCCAATTGCGTGGAATAAGTAGGTAGGTAATTGCAATTGTCAATTCTGTGTGTCGATGACGTGAGCGCTAGTACAGTTTCGGGCGGCAATTTAACTTCTGCCCCCAGAGGTCGCTGCACTGGCGAAGTGGGCACTTTGTGCAACTGTTTCAGCCGAATGTGGATTATACTGAAATGCAGAGTGGATGGACTAAAAATGTCTTTACAGGAACAGTTACCAATTTAAAAGCTTTGTAAATGGCTTAATAAAATTTACTAGTTATTGCCCACAACTTCGTCCGCGTTGATTAAGTTTCTTTATTCCCGCGAAGCCTATGTCCTTCCCTGGGAACTTTAGTTAGTTAAAACACTTTAGCATTCATAATATTAGTATGGATAAAGGTGTTTTTTTAGGGTTTCGTACCTCAAAAGGAAAAAACGAAACCCTTATAAGATAACTTTGTTGTCCGTCTGTCTGTGTCAAACCCTTTTTCTCAGCAACGCATGAAGGTATCAAGCTGAAATTCATATCAAATACCGAGTCATGTCTACTATTCCTTGGAGATGTGAAAAAATCAAACTTCTGAGCCAACGCAATCAAAAGATACAGCCTGCAAATTTTCGACACTCGTAAAGTAATCAAAACCTACTCAGAATCTTGAAATTTGGTACAAAGCAATAATACGTTGCTTTGTACCAAATTTCAAGATTCTGAGTAGGTTTTGATTACTTTACGAGTGTCGAAAATTTGCAGGCTGTATCTTTTGATTGCGTTGGCTCAGAAGTTTGATTTTTTCACATCTCCAAGGAATAGTAGACATGACTCGGTATTTGATACCGAGTCATGTCTACTATTCCTTGATACCGATACCGATATACCGATTTGATACCGATATGATATAGCACAGATATAGGAAAAAATGCGAAAAGCATACATTTTTAGTTACATCATATGATTAAAATATTTTTAATAATTTTAAACTTACTTATGATAAGGATTTCATTTAGCAATAAAAATACCATAACTTTTACTCATATACCTACAATCGTACGGAACCCTCGGCACATCTCGGTGCGGCCGGTTGGCCGGTTTTTTGTATTCAAATATCAGTAATAGTAGGTATAATAGTTCAGATTATTTCATTTGTTTTTATTTAAATAATACAATGGAATTGTAAAAATACTTTACATAATATGAATATAGTAGTTTTTAACACGAATCTGTCCTTGTGTATTTAGGTTTTTTAATACTTACTGTTATTAATATGCGCATTCTTAAAAACCAGACTTAAAAAATGTCAAGAATCTATAACTTGCATTATGTACCTAAGGTACAGGGGCTATACCTACTTTGTTTCATTACTGTTGAGTTCTGTGTTTTATAATTATAATCCTTATTTTAGGAACGTCAAGGTACGTGACTGTGTAGGTCAAGGTACACGAGTAATATTGCTTGAGTATTGCTTTAAGCGTCGGCAGTATGACCTAGTTCGATAGGTATAGGCAATATCCCACTGGAGGCGGGAGGGGGCTCGGCAGCTGAAATTAGCACTTTAGGCACGCGGGCACGCGCTACGACTCGCCTACATACCGCTGGCTTACTCGAGCACGCTCTGTTTGCCCTGAAATATAACAACAAGCTTCTTACTCTATATTTATGTACTGGATGATGCCTGCGACTTTATTCGCTGTTTTTTTTGATCCTGTGGAAATTCTTTAAGTGTTCTGGATCAATAGTCACATAATGATGTAACCATCTTCGGATTACAAAATGTTACAGACACGGACAGAAAGAGGGAGAGAAACATTTTGGCATATTAAGAATGAATAGAATATTATATTAGTATATTAGAAATATTAAGAATGGTTTGTAATCGTATTGTATTGGACAAAAATAAATGATTTTCATTCTTCAGATAAAAGTATTGATTATAATTACTAAATATTATGTCTGGAATAATACATAGGCTACTTATCATTCTGGAAAATTAAAGAGTTCCCGCGAGAACCAAAAAACATCAACCCACGCGCATGAAGTCGAGGGCATAAGCTAGTATGGATTGTATTCAACGAAAATAAGATAGTCCACGAACTTTAAACATCAGTTAATCGTAATGACGTTCAGAACAAAGGCCAATTTCCATAAAAATAAAGGTTGCAGTATCGCTGATAAGGCGGCGTCTCCCGAGGGCCGGCTGTCACGTTTTAATCTTATAGGAAAGCGACTAACTGCCTATAAAAGCCCCTTAAATGCCTTTTTTCGGAACTGGGCAAAGGTCGGCAACAATAGGGCTTTGTGCGATAGTCCCTAATTTATTCAGTTAACCTCTATAAAAGGTAAATGATTATCCCTAAACGTACCTGCTATATTATCAAACACACATGAATAGTCTTATATTATTCTTTTGATAACAAAAACTATTATTACTATAGACTTTGGTCTGGAAATTTATAATTATTTCTTGACTTATATGTGTTTACATCACTGATAAAAGAGCGTGGCTTTGATTCGCTCCAGAATTCCTCGGTACTGTGGTCAATCATGACGTATCTACACTGAGATAATAATTTTTTTTAGTAAATTTACCTTTTATTTTCTTTACGAATAAAGAATGTCCATTGAGAATTTACACCTAATTATAATTTTCGCGCCATTGATGTATAGTTTTAGTATTGCTAATCTGTTCATAAATCTGTCGTGCTGTTTCTCAAAAGTAACAAGATTTTTTTAGATGAAACATTTCTATATCAAAACAAAAAATAGAACCCGTGTTTAATTTTTTCACGAAATGATCCAATCTTGGTCGGAACAGCGTAATAGAAAATAAAATAGTCTATTACATCGCAAAGACCACCTTCTGAGGGACGTAACTTCATTAACTCACTCCATTTAGTGCCTTTCTTCGGCGAGGGAGGAATCTTATATTTTTTATTTTAAACTGCGTGAAACACAATTTAAAACATTCCCCTCCATTATCCCGGGAGAACCATGTTAATGGGCATTTGTGTCTCGGGATTTCCACAGAATTGTCTCTTGAAAGATGGACAAAAAGTTTCATTTTTTCATCCATTTCTCGTTTGTTATGATTGCGCTAAATATACTAAGGAGGCGAATTTACAGTATCATTCTGACTTATTTTAATGTTTACACATAATCCAGAATTAAAACTTCCTATACTAGTGTCCGTTCCCGTCGATGCGTTCGGGATAAAGGCGCCAATGCGTCAAAGGTATTAAATACAAACTGTAAGTCCCAACACAAACCAAGCTTGGAACAATTTTTTATGCCTGTTTAGTTTTTGTTTTTATTTTACTTTTCATAATATATTCTAGCGACACTGTCACCGGGTCAGATATGTTTCTGGGATTAATTACCTGGTGTGTACTACCACGCTACGACAGTTGTCAGGTTTTCTCATAGATACTTTCGATAATAATTATGTTAAAACTTAAATTATGACGTAATTTTATTTATTTTCATTGAAAACCTAATGATGTCTGACAAAAATTCGATGTCTCAATTCTTTGAAAGCGATACACACTATTTTGTTACTGAGTCATCGGACTCTAACCGTTTCGTCTAATAATAATATGATCCACAGGATTTGTGCAGAAAATTACCTTTAACAGACGGACAAAAGGTAAGAGAAGGTCCGTTACATCATTTTATGGTCGGATTCGGTTCGCGAATTGTTTTTTCTCGCCAACAGGTGCACGGACTTTTGTCCTAATTGAATTTCAGGTTGCGGTGAGATGGAATTTTTATGAAAAATTATCGGACTATTGTGTTACAGTGGGTCTCTTATCTCTTGATATTGTTTTAGGACTTTCGAATTCAATTGTTTTAAATGAAGTAAAGACAGAATTTGCGCTGTTAAGTATAGTCTATATTATGCTTAGATATTATTTACTTACTTATGTGAGTGCGATTATATGAGTAAATACCTATGTAATAAATTGTCGTTATCACCAACTCAACCCATTGCTTGCCTACTGTTTAACACGAGTGTTTGGTTTAAATGAGGAGGATTTAGGGCATACTCTACCAAGTTTTATTCTACAAGTCAGTTCTCAAACGCAGCTGTTTACCTCAAGATGCGTCAAAACGCACCTAACACCTCAAAAAAGGCAAACTGGCGTGTACCCGATTCAGACGAGCAACCACCTAGTTTCTTGCTGGTTCTTCACGGTAGCAATTACATTCCGAACCAGTGGTAGACTCACTCGACGATTCAAAAGCACTTTGAATAATTTTATTTGAATAAAAAATATTATATACTCCCTCAAATAGGAGGCTGAAGTCAACTAGGATTTCACAGATAATTGTGTTATTAACTGTGATCTATTAATGTCGAACTCCGTTCTAATAATAGTTGAATACAACAAGAATGAAGCATTTTTTCATACAGATTTCTAAAAGCTACGCTTTGCTGATACACCTTTCATGTGTCGTGACAATACCAAGAGAAACCAGTTCAAAGCTTTAATATTCTTTGCATGTTCGTGTACGGTGTCAAGTAAAGCGATCCGCAGTTCTGTGTAGCGGCAACTCATTAATCTGTTCACACACAAATTCACTGAGCAAGCAATTAGAAGCACACGCGGGGGATGAGCTAGTGGGTAAACAAGACGCGATGGAGATCACATGGCTGCCCTTAATTGCGTCGCGTCTTAATGATGAGGCCTCCTCTGCTAATGAAAGCGACACTTGCGATGGTTTAGAGGACACGGTTAGTTATGTTTTTGTTTTGAATAGTGGGCAAACGTAAGCAGGACGAATAACGCCGCTTGCAAACTTTTGCGGCATCAAAGCAACTACCAATTATTTTTTACTTTCATGCAGTTGCTCGCTTGATATATGTATTTTGAAACACATTTTTCAAAATTGTGCAATGGCAAATCAAAAATTACTCCTGAAACCAAAATATAATAAAAGCGAACGAAAAGTATTTGTGGCATTATGAGCTGTATTACATATATGATAATCTCTATATTACTATATTTCCATCCTTAAGCGAGGCAAAAAATACTTTTTCCTCATACTCACTATAGTAACATAATGGTAGTTAAGCTGCCCTCAAGGGTGGAAACAAAAAGTATTTCCATGGCAGCTAGCTATATATCAATTCAGCAACTATACGCCGGCGGGGTCAACAAGGGTCCGATGAAATTCAAACTAGCCCGCAGTTTTGGGACTCGCAAATATTTGATCAACGCAAGGCATAAGCGGATGACAGCTAATACTTTTATCACACTCCAATTGATGACGAAATATTACACCACACAAATATACAGTACCTACACCAGAAAAACTTACAAAGTAACAATAATTAATGTTGGAACTAATACCTAATTTGTAGTTACACTATCATGTTCTATGGTAAAACAAAACTGTGTCTAAGTTAGTTTTACTACCAATAACTATTATTAGATAGTTACTGAAAGCTGACTCTCCGTTACATAATATTGGATTGAACCTTGGTCTGGCTGTGAAATGTGAACATTGATGCGTTCAAATTAAATCATCAGCTTTACCCCTTTTTAGCAGTTAATGCAAGCTTTGAAAAATGGGATCCACCTGATGCAACATAAAAGGAGCAGTTTTCGCAATTCATAGTGTAAATTATAGCAATCCAATATAGCAATGCAAAGCTTATAGTGACGAGCAACACCGAGGGCAAAAGATCGAGAGGCCGCTCACCAACCAGATGGTTAGACCAGCTGAGGGACTCCAACTGCAAATTTCACACCATTGCAAGACTGGCCTCCGATAGAACCTGATGGAAAAATTTAATTCGCACAAGGTTGCAAAATCCCCAGGACCACGATCTTCGGGTATGAAGGAACGACTGGAGAGAGAGATAGCAATGAACGTTCTTGATTTTACAAAATTAATCCAACCAGGTTGGTATATTATAATTATATTATCAACGTACCTTAACACATAACTAAATTAATCTATTCTAAATAATCTATTTGCAGGTGATTTTTCTAACATTCCCATTGCACCTATAAATAAAACACAATATTATTCCACCATTACCGCTGTCGCTTGGTGCCGGCGCCGCGCCGCTCGATGGGGTCGCAGAACGGTTATTGCAGTATATAAGGCTGTTGGTTTTACTGCCTATCGTGAACAGTGTTTACGGGCCGAGCTAACATGTTCGCGTAATCATGTAAATGGCGCTACACATTAACGTTCCACTCGCTTGAATAAACAGGCTCCATGTTAGGAACTAATTTGATGGAATCAATTGATTCGTTCTTGGCTACGAAACATCGTTTGCTCACTTGCTATAACTACAGCTGTACAAACCTATTCTGTACGATGAAGAACGGTGAAGCGAAACATTTGCATGAGGAACATGCTTGGAATTCTCCATAATGTTCTTCAAAGGGATGTGCACTCTGCCAGTCTGCACATAGGCAGCGATGTGGACTATGGCTTAAACTCATTCTGAGAGAAGACACGCGTGCTTTGGTTGGTGGAAATAAGGTCGCCCTTGCAGCTTCCTCAGAACGAAACCTCAACCAACGTTCCTTGTAAATTACAATATTAATATGAATTCAGGTTGTATGAATACGGGAAGAGAAAATTTGTTGAGTGAAGTTCTCTTGGCCGGATCTGAATTAAATTAGAAAAATAGTACCATAATTTCTTTTTAGAACTTTTAAGTTAAGTTAAGTTATTCTTAATCTATTCATAAAATATAGAATTAAAAGGTGGTTCGAAAATCTGAAACAACAATTTTCACTAAGAAGAACGATTAAGAAACTGTGTTTGCAAAAATAATAAAAGTCTGTGATCTCAAACTTCAAGACGCTAAGTTACTCCAAGTTTCCGAGTCTATAATCCGATCCCTTGAGATTAAAACTGAAGTTAATATATAAGTAGCCGCAGGTAGAGCTTTAACTTTGAAAAGCACTAGGTATATTCTAGGTTTAGCGATTTAAAAAGTTGAATCATTAGATATAATTTTATACTGTTCTACGTAAACTGTAGCAATGTTTTTCAGTTAAGCTGCTAAATAACCTGAACTACCTTGCAGAGCCTTCATTTGTCATTAGCTCATGCCCATGACTTCGTCCGCTTGGATTGAAATGTTTGGTTCCCGCGGAGACTCTTTAGTTTTCCAATATAAAAAGTAGCCTATGTGTTAATCCAGACTATAATCTAACTTTGTGCCGAATTACATCCAAATCCGTTCAGCCGATCTGGAATGATTGAGTAACAAACATTTAGCCATCTATCCATCCAAACTTGCACATTTATAATATTAGATTATTATTATTGATTCGACCAACTTCTTTTTTCACTTTAAAATAATGATGAAGAGTGACGACGCAGTCTAAGATGGTACCTATTATGGGTACAGCAATCATATTAAACCCACCCCCAATCGGTTTCTACATGGCATCGTACTCGTACCCGAATGCATAATCGCTTGGTGGCATGCTTTTCCTGTAACGGACATGACCGGAGGAAATTCAGCAACTATAAATTCTCAAATGGAACACGCCGGGAATCGAACTCGGGATTTCTCACTTCTAGAAGCAAAGTGCTCACCACTGCTCCAGGGGAATTTATCAAACTTTAAGTAAGATTTCCTAGGAAAGCGGCCAGAGTTTAGCATCGAGTGCTGTTACTGAATGCCTGCCATAGATACAAAACAGTGTGGTTTCCTATGGTACCGTCACGCCTAGCAATAGTGGTCTCATTTGACTCTACAATGCAGCTGCTATATGACGGCATCAATCTCCTGGAAACCGATTCAAATACAAATTATAAACGATTTTATTCAAATAGACTTTGACAAGTGCTTTTGAATAGACGAGTAAATCTACCACTGGTTCGGCATACCATTCTCTTTTTAAAAAAAAATTTAAATAATTACATCAATGTAATTTATTTACGATGATTATTAAAGTAATGTTTTGGTGTACAATAAATAATATTTCATTCATTAATTTTAATGTGTAGATACATATTTCTGTTCTAATAATTTAAAGTATGTATAATAACAAAATTTTCACCTCTCATGCTCTAAAATATGTCATTATAGCTTAGCGTATGCGGACTAAAGTTAGCATTTAGGGTCTAGGGATTAAAGTAATTTTATTTTTTATTTTTGCCGTACTATCCTCATATCACTTATTTGAATGCCAATGTTACCCATCATATCCTACCATTATCCTACAGATCTATGTCTACGGTACTACTGTATTTTTTAAAATCCTTCTTGATAACGATACGCAGAAAAAAAAGTTGGTATTGGGGTTTGCCGCAAAATCATAGATTTTTTTGTTGTAATAATTTTTCATTTATTTAAATGGATGTATTATGGATGATAATAATTCCATTTCAAATTTCGATGCACAATACGTAATACAAGGTTGTTGAGGCTTCGAAGCCAGCTCAGCGAGGCAAGGACAGGGAGATCCACTCATTCGGGCCCATAAGGAACGAGCTGTCCCTGTTCGCTCAGCGAACAGGGCCTAAAACGGACGTCTTATTGATTTAACCTATTAAATTATTAGACAGGAGTTACTTACCTCAACTTCACCGCTTCTGTCTAGGGAGCTAGTAAGGGTGGAATATGTATAGGTTATGATATGTGTAGGTAGTATAGTGTTAGATTATGAGCCCTCGCTCAACTGCTGCTTGGTGCTGGCGTCGCCGCTCCTGTCTTCAAGCTGACCTGGCACTCCAATTCAATAGCACAATACACTAGAGAGTGTTAAAACTGGTAACCACACTAACTTAAAAACTGTCCAAGAACAACACGCACGTGGCCGAGACACAAGGACTTCGGCTTCGGCGATCAAAGTTACAATTAACAAACAAACAACAACAATTTACAATTAAAACAATTTTATCGCCATCGATAAAGAGTATTTTCAAACAACAAAATATAATATATTACGCGAGAATTATCTAGACACCAAATAAAAATATTCAAAGCTAATTCAACCCTGTGATTCAGCCAAACGCGTTGCACTTTTTTGTATGTCAGAACAGAAAAGCCAATCGACTGTCACTCGACAAGAGAATATAGACGCCAGTTGTCAAAATCGAAAATGAACACAGAAAGGACATTTCTTTTGTTTTAAGTGGTTTTTGACGGCTATGGCCCTTTTGAGTAGCAATGACAGTTTCTTCGCGCGACTAAGCGCGAACAAAGGTGAAGGCAGGTAATATGAATGTGACTATTTATTTGATAATATCATCAAGTAGAAATAAAGATTTTACTCCTGATATAAAAATGTAACAGAATGGCAAAGAAATAATTGAAAATCGTTATTTATTTTATTTTCTTACAATTGAAGTGAAAAGTAGAGTGTTTACCACGGGACTAAAAGCCATTCTACTCGATTGTATAGCATACCTCGCTACGCTCGGTAAGCTAAACATCTCGCATGAAATGGCTCATTTTAGTCCCTTGATGAACAATCTACTATTGTTTCGTCAAGCGGCTATACCCAATTATTTATTTTTAAAAATGTTTAGACAATAACATGTGAAAAAAATCATTGAAAACTGTTATGGTTTAAGTGTAATGTTATATTTGTTTTACCTATGTTATGTTATGTTTTTAAAAAAATGATGATATTCTACTAAATTTTTACTGTGAAATGTAATTTTGTAAGTAAAGTTTTTTTTTTCCTTTCGATGTCGGAAGTTAAAGGTCATCAATCTTATTCGAGCCCGAATTTCGCTTTAACGATTCCACATTCAAAATGGCGCGGAATTGAATAGAAATAAATGGTAGGATTCCATCCATTAATTATAAATTGTATTTTGTGATATATCTCGCATTGGCCGGCGTCGCTCCTTCTTTGTATCCTGCTTTGACAGGGTTGTGATTTATATTGACTTAAAAGAAAAAAGGAGGCGTGCAAAAAATATTATATCGGTACGAAATAGACGGCAACAAGCAAAATCATATTTTTTGATAGAAAGTCAGAGTGAGTTTCAAATATTTTTTGTTATTTTTCTCTTTTGTTCAGTATAATTCAGTATAAATTGAAAATAAAAATCTCTCGTATTTTTTAAATGCGTTCTTTACAAAATTATTTCCTTCAAACTTGAAAGAACCTGCTGATTTTCTACTTTTAAAAATTACTACTTTGTCTTTATGTATTATTTTAATAATAATGTGCATTTTAGATGTAATTAAATCAAATCTCTTGGATTTACTTCTGATAGTATCAATGTAAATAGTGCTAGGATCCAGAAAAATAAAAGCAATGTTAACAAACCATACTTTATTCTACTGCACAATTATTTTAAAAATTCACCCCATTATAGTTTTTTTAGGTGATTGACGACGATCATTTTATTTCAGGGAAGCACTGCCAAACGGCACGCTGTGGCTCGGCGCGTTTTCGGCGGCGCAGTACCGCAGCGACGTCCACGCGGCGGTGTACCGCTGCCGAGCCGCTGGCACCGTGGGCACTGTACTGTCGCGCGACATGAGGCTGGAAGCAGGTCAGTACAGTGCCACATTATCATAAGGCGCGGGATATACACGAGCGGTGCGGCGGCGGCACGGCCCAGGTGTGGCGGCGGTGTGGCCTTGGAGCTATGAAAGCGGCGTCCGCGCCTCGCCGCCTCTGTATACCTGGCGACTTGGCGTCCCTTCGCTTGCATACATTTTATATCAAATATGATAGAAACGGCGGCGCTTCCGTGCACTCTTGTACCTCGCCCGCACTTCGTCCGCGTCCGTCGCCTCGTGTGTATCTCTCACGCACGTATAATATGACACGCAGACTCGACAACACTGACTAATTATGGCGACAACTGTGGCAGTTATTAGTAACGGTCGTTTCTACCAAAAAAAATTGTACTGTCTCAAATATTGCAATATTCAAAGTTAATTTAACCAAAGCATCGTACCTATCAAGAATTTGCGGCCAATATGTGTGTGTAATAGCTGTGAACCTTTTTAATTTTGCAAAAAAAATATTTTTATTATTTATTTATTAATATTTATTAATATTTCCATATTCAAAATATTTTTTTTGATTTGCCGTAAATTTTGACTCATGAAAATGGTAGCGGGCTAACCTTCCTGGAAAATAGTAAGTATTACTATGTAATACTTCTCCTATAAAACGCAAAGTCGCTTGGCGGCACGTCTTTTCCGGTAGCGTAGTAGCTAGCCACGGCCGAAGCCTCCAGAGAAATTCAGAAATTAAAAATTCTCAAATTGACCCTGCTGGGGATCAAACCCGGGACCTCTCACTTTGAGACAACAGCGCTCACCACTGTGCCATGGAGGTTGTCTAATTTATTACAACTTAAATACTTTGTTGTTATTTTAAAATAAATTTCCCCACTCTAATATATTTTATCTACAGCTACTGTTTATCCTAGGAGACTAGACATTGTCAGCATCTGAACCTCCCGAAACAAACAACTCTAAAGATCTAATACTCACGCGAACCCAGTCGCGATCAAAGCTAGTCGTTTAGAATATTATGTAAGCGTTTATGAAATACTAGCTGATGCCCGGGACATCGTCCGTGTGGATTGAGGTTTATCGGTTTTTAACTCTTAATTTTCCGGGATAAAATGATTGGAATCTGGAATTTGATGAAATTCCAGATTACAATCTATCTCTGTGCCAAATTTCATCAAGATCTGTTCCGATATACAGTTTGCCACTATGGTAAGTTAACCATCTCGCCTAATGGCACGTCGGGGCCGATTCAGTTCTAAGTGCTTTGTAAAATGCTTTAAGTTTGAAACGCGTCATCCTAAGTTCCTGGTTACAGTGAACATTGTCTTATCAGTCCCCATTTATTTTACAACAGTCGTGTACCCAATAGTGTCTTCATGTCGATGAAGTCTTGAGGTATCATAAAAGAAGAAAAATTATGGATTTACTAGAATATATAAGTACGTTATTTCATTTTGACCTTACTTTTTCTTAGAATACACAAAACTTTTCTTTGTAATAAAATCTATACAACACTTAAAATGATGACAAAATTAAGTAAAAATAATTATATTAAAACTTGAGTATAAAAATAAGTAAAATTGATGTAGTAAATCTGTTGATAGAAATAATAATATAACATTATCTCATGACATGATAACAAATAATATAGGATTAATAACAATAAAATTGCTCACTTTAGAATAAAATATAATCGTTTAAATGCAAAATATTGTCCTTAGGTACTATTACCTATAATATTAATGTAAAAATTTGGATGTTTGTAAGTTTGAATATTTGGAAATAGGTGTTTGTTACCTTCTCCTTCACGCTACAACGCACTACAGCAAAATGCTGTTTGGAATGGGGATAACAGAATTGACACATTTCGGCCCGAGTGTAGTTCCCACGGAAATCAAAAATCTCGTAAATCTAGTAGTGTGGTACCTATAAATGCAGCTGAAACAGCTCGTATCATTATTACCTATTTATAAAAAGACACGATATTATGTCCGTGTTTTTATGTGGTAAGGTGATGCCCGCGACTTCGTTCCGCGTGGATTGAGGTTTTTTGGTTCCCGTGGGAACTTTTTAATTTTCCGGGATAGATAGATTATAGTTTGGATAGCCTATGTGCTATTCCAGACTATAATCTATCTCTATGCCAAATTTCATGCAGATCCGTTCAGCCGTACTAGCGTTATTGAGTAACTAACATCCATCCATCCAAACTTTCGCATTCATAATATTAGTATAGATATGGCAATAAGACACGAAATGGGGTGTCATTATTATAATTATTATCCATCGATGCAATAAGTACCTACAAGATGTACTAATAAGAACCTATTAGTTTCATGCTATTATCTAAATGTCTAGGTTTAAATCATAGCCACTAGAAATCTTGTTTTCTTATTATTATCGCGATTAAGGATATGTATACAAACGCATATAAAAAGAACAACTGATTAGTATGAGATGTTAGTAACTTGACTGTTTTTGTGGCATCAATAGCTTTATCCACAAGTGAAAAAGTCAACGGTAAAAAATACATCATGGGCTTAAAAAACAAAGTGGTTATAGTAACAGGAGCAAGCTCTGGTATAGGAGCAGTGATCGCTAGAGAATTCAGTGCGGAAGGAGCTAAAGTCGTCATGGTGGGAAGAAATGAAGCCAAATTAATTGATGTCGCTAAACGCTGCAACAATCCCGTAGTCGTGCGCGCTGACCTATCCAATGATAAAGATATCCAAAAGATAATAGATGAGACAATAGAAAAGTTTGGTCGAATAGACATTTTAGTTAACAACGCAGGGACCTTCGCCGGTGCTTCCCTTCTGAGCGGTAACATTATGGGCTCATTTGATTTTATCATTCGAGTAAATCTACGTGCTCTCGTATACCTTACGAGTTTGGCTGCTCCTCATATTGTTAAAACTAAGGGAAACATCATCAATATATCAAGTGTAGTGGGATCTATTGCACCCATAGCACCTGGATCAACTTGTTATAACGTATCGAAAGCTGCCGTTAATCATTTCACTACTTGTATTGCGATGGAATTGGGACCTCTTGGAGTGCGAGTCAATACTGTCAGTCCAGGACCTGTTGATACTGAATTCATAGAAAATACTGATTTCCCGGGACCTTGGGAGATTTACAAACCTGGAACTGTGTTAAACAGGATATCAGAGTCGAAGGAAATAGCGGATATGGTGCTTTTCCTTGCAAGTGATAAAGCCAAGTCCATTACAGGAGTTAATTACTTAGTTGATAATGGTATGGCCATCAAACGTTGATGTCTGGAATAATACTGGGGGAAAAATATAAATTAGCATTCATTTCCTTTATCTTTTCAATTATTTCAATCTAAAAATTATCGTGTTTCCATAATTTGTGATTAAATAAAATATTATTTGTAATGTTTTTAATTATTACTCAAAATATAACATTTAAATATTGAAAGAGATCTTTGTTATGAAACTCTTTATGTAGTAAAAATAAATTTTCACAATCAAAAACGATTTTATTGTTGCTTTCATTTACAAAACAAATCCATTCATCAGAACAAAGAACACGTTTTTTAATATAAAACGATTTATGGGACAAACAATAAAAATTGGGCAATGGCTGAAATATAGAGATAATTTCAAGATGGCGGATGCTCCGTCCTCCCCAGGAAATGAGAAAATCGACTGAGTCGGGAATAAATCAACTAGAACTGATTATGAAAATAGCCCATGTACCTAACAAAGAACTGTTTTCTTTTAAATATTTTTAAAGGAATGAAGAAGGAAGTTGTATTTTTTTTCTTCAATTTTCTTTCTTCGCAACGATTCGGTTTATTCGTAAATTTATTTAGTTTGTACGTCAAAGAAATAATTATCATGTTATGAGTCAAAGTTAAAAATAATTGTTTATTCAAAATTATCATTTAGATTAAATTGCCAATGGAAGAATTCTTTTTTACCATTTACATTGTACCTAGCCTGAAGCCTCTCACCAGGCCAGACCAGAGAAAATTCAGAAATTATAAATTCCTTAATTGACCGTGTCGGGGATCGGGGGACATATACTAAACTCTTAGGACGAGTGCAATGCAGGCCTCAAAATCATGAACCTCTTTTCCGAAGACAAATACAATCAAAAAGCCATTTTTCGTTGTCTTGAGCGATGTATAAATGGCACGAATCCCCTAATTCAGTGGGAGTTGCCTCTTTCAAGTGATACGTGTCACGCCTGCGAATGAAAGATCAATTGTAGCCAGTCGAGCTGCTCTCACTTACTCCTAAATTAGGTTGTCGAATAAATTGATCTAGTTTCCTCATATAACATTAAATTAGCTCGTCAGTACTTTTCAGCTATATTATATTTTTTTAATTCCTGCGAGAACTCCTTAATTTACTCCTTAGAAAACCTTAGACATAACTACTGACTGTGACTGTAGGTTAAAAAGATGGGACGTGAAACAGTTACAAACAAACTCACTTCAACAACTTAGTTAAAACATATTAATTAGTATGTGTTAGTATTAATCCAAACTTAAAGAAACAGGCTAATATTATTATAAGTGTGACATACTTAAATTATTGTAAGAGCACCGGATCAACGTGATTTTTGCATAGGCATAGTTGAGGACTCGAAGAGTGACATATCCTACTTTTTACCCCGGAAAAGAAGGAGTTCCCGTAAGAATTGAAAAAAAACTTATTTCACGCGGACGAAGTCCCTGGCATCTAGCTATAAATAGTTTGTCTATCAATCAGTTACTAAATTGCTTATTTGTAATGTGGCTAGTGAAAGTCAAATGAATCTAATACTGGTGTGCTATCGAATCTCCTCGTTGGAATAAACCTGATACGCTTAGTTCTATCACAATATTTGTCATGATAAACATAATAATGTGATTTATTTATGCTATGCCAGTAATATCAAGGTAGATACTGTTTGATATGTACATAATTTCGGTCCGCAAATCTAGTTATACGATTCTGAGATAACCTTCGTTATGTATTATTTGCTTTGATTGAGTTTACCTTATGCCCAGGTATCTATCTTATCTTAAATCTTCGTAATAGGATTATCGAATTTATTTTGTAATTACGGAAAAGCATAGGAATTAATATTTCATAAAGATTTCGCTATTAAATTTATTTTACTTATAAATTCATATTATTGAAATTTCACCCAGAAATTTGACCATATTATGTAATTAATCCATATCTACACTAATATTATAAATATGGAAGTGTGTCTGTCTGTCTGTCAGCTACACTTTCACGGCCCATCTTTCAACCGATTTTGATGAAATTGGTACAGAGGTAGGTTACATCCCGGAGAAGGGTGGTACTTTTGATCCCAGAAAATGAAAGAGTTCCCGCGGGTATCCATGGTTTTGCATGACGGAGAAGTGTCAGGAACTAGACACAAACACTGACTACGTTTGTGCAGTTATTGGTTGATCTGATATTGATTGTATGAAAGAAAAATATTCAATGGTGGTTTGTGTCCGACACATAACATAAATGTGTCTACGTTTGCGCAGGCTTAAATTTTTAAGGGACGTGTGGCCCAAGTCGTCGGTGACTGGATGGGTGACTGAATTTGGAGATTCAAATTTGGCCTTTTCGTTTCCTCCTTGCTCGAAGAGTACGCTAAGCCGTCGGTCCCGGTTATTATCACTAACATCTTACAAAAACCTGAGAGTTTAAATACTCTTAATACAATCGTATGCGGAAGGACGTGGGAACCCACCGCATTATTAACCCGAGAAAACTCCTACCATTATTTGATTAATGGGAAGGAGTGTCGACACTGAGTAATGATTAGTACGACGCAGAGAGAGAAATTTTTAAGAAATTGTAACTGTTTCATTATGCAGAGCCCTACAGTCGACAGCCCCGCGTCCCTTCGGCCACGTCACAATGCCCTCTCAGAAACACTTCAGAGCCAAAGTATCCTCGCAAGTTTACAAGTTTTCGTGTCGCGATTATGTCGTTTAGCGTGCTCCTCGTCCTCGCGCGCCTCTTCATCAACCTTGTCGCATTAAGCTTTTATAGCTGGAGCACCATTTATTTTATGTCAAGGATATAAGGTTTTTTATGATACTACTGTTTTCATCTTTGGCTTGTCTTCGTTAATTTGGTTGGGTTTGGTTGGTTGGATTGGTTTGTTTCAGATAAGTAAGTTTTTGAAGTGAGATAGTTTTGTTCCATTAAGTCCGCGCAAAGGTCCAGTATTAGAGACAGAGGAAGATTGTTATACACTGTAGTCTTTGATTGACATCAAGTATTTATCATAATATTATCTACGAGTAGATACGCATTCGCAAAATAGTCTTATGACTTGACTAGAGTTTGTGTGACTTGGTGGATGGAAAAAAAGGACAATCTATACACATCAACACAATCAAATTGAGTTTTTTATTTCACTTCAAGTTAGCGCTTATCTGCAATTCGCCTTACTGACAGTAGTTGAAGCTTTTGGACTTACATGATATTATGTGCGCATTCAAAAACCAATTTGATGATGTTTCGGTAGATTACTCTGCAAAAGGGCCTCCCCTAGCGAACAGCGCGCTAAAAGGGCCCATTGTTCCAGCGAGCGCGGGCTGAGAGGTGGCAGAGAGCTGTCGAGATATTGCTGGCAAAGCTTCGGTTCTCTACACTCTACATTCTACACATACCTGCCGGTATGCTTGACTTGCTCTCGGCTGGTATTCGATTATTAATACCGATTATCGGCTTTAATTACTCAGTGTGGGTTTGACATACACTAATCTAACTAATTTTGACATGCAGACAAAAATAACGAAACAACCTTTATTGGATAGAAGCAGGCATTACTTTGAGGAAGCCCTTAATAATGAAAGTATTAGAAGTTTTAATTCACTATCACACTTGATACTAATAATATAAATGCGAAAGTCAGTTTGTTTGTTGGTTTGTTGGTTTGTCCTTCAATCACGCCTCAACGAAGCAACGGATCGACGTGATTTTTGGCATGGGTACAGTTGAGGACCTGGAGAGTGACATTGACTACTTTTTACCCCCGAAAATCAAACAGTTCCCGTGGGAATCAAAAAAACTTAAACCACGTGGACGAAGTTGCGGGCATCAGCTAGTACCTAATATATAAATAAATCTACCACAGTAGGTAAACAATACGATCGTCACTTTACAGTGGTGCATTGTCGAATAGAATAGAATAGAATAGAATAGAATATAATTTATTTGTCTGAATATGTGTTACAATGATGGTTACAGTATGAAAAGTTGCAGCATATCCAATCAGGCAACCCTGACGTACAAATTTGTATTTTTTTTTGTAGTTAGATATTTAAATAACATAGTAGGTACAAGTATGTTCTAGTATTAGAATAACACTTCGTAGGTCTGAATAATTTTCATAATGACTTGAACAGTTAATTACAGATAATGTCAGGTCGAGTGAACATTTTTTTTTTTATCCAGTACAAGCTAGCCCTTGACTGCGATCTCACCTGATGGTAAGTGATGATGCAGTCTAAGATGGTAGCGGGCTAACCTGTTAGGGGTATGGCAGTAATATTAAACCCATACCCCTTCGGTTTCTACACGGCATCGTACCGGAACGTTAAATCGCTTGGCGGCACGTCTTTGCTGGTAGGGTGGTAACTAGCCACGGCCGAAGCCTCCCACCAGGCCAGACCAGGGAAAATTCAGAAATTATAAATTCCCTAATTGACCCTGCCGGGGATCGAACCCGGGACCTCAGCACGTTAAGGCAACAGCGCTACACACTGCGCCACGGAGGTCGTCTAAAGCTCCTGAAGATGCTCCGATTTCTGATTGAAACGTACGTTGAGAATCATTTGGAAGATTAATCTTGGTGTGGTGAATATCGCAAGCAACAAGTGCAAGATACACACCGAACCACATAGATTTACCTACGGTTATAGTCAATTAAACTTCTAGTTCTTTCATTAATTAATTTAGGTATGTCACTACGAAACCTTAGTCTGGAAAGAAAAAAGCGAATGAAGTTTCCTTATAATTGATTTTTTGAAGTTCTAGCCCTACTAAAGAAGCGCAGCGCAGCGCGGCACGTAGCGGCAAGTATTTTTTGTACAAATATGTCGCAGTGCATCTCTGTGCAGCCCGCCAACCCGCATTGGAGCAGCGTGGTGGGTCTAACTCATACAAAAAATATTTGCCGCTACGTGTCGCGTCACGCAGTGCATCTATAGTGGGGCTAGACGTTCAACAAACCCAAGAACAAGAAAACTTACTTAACTTAATTAGTTAGGTTAGTGCTTGTTAAACTCACACGTAGTACCTAATATTATATGACCAATGAGGCAATAGTCATCGTCATCATACAATTATTCATTTCAACTTATTTTCAATAAGTAACTTATTTTCTACTCGGCTCACTACTGAGCCTCTTGGAATGAGAAAGGTTTGGTCATACTTACTCCACCGTGCAGGGAAAAGTATAATGAGAGTAATTTAATACTGAGTTTCTTGTCGGTTGTTCTTAGTAGAAATCTAGATTAAGTAGTAAGACTAAGTTTTATGATGCCCGCGGGAACTGCTTAATTTTCCGGGATAAAAAATAGCCAGTATAACTCTCCAGGTTCTTAACTATACTCGTGCCAAAAATCACGCTCCGTTGCGGCATGAGTGAGGGACAAACAAACATACTTTCGCATTTATAATATTAAAGTATAACATTATTTATGATCACATTTCTCTTTTGCTGGCAGCTTTGCCGTGTCCGCACCCTGTCCACCAATAATATTATTATTTAGTGAGTAAACATGACTATATTTTTTTAATAAAGAGACTTGAAAAGTTCGTAATCCGTGTTCAGTCATCGAGTGCTCGTCAACTAGAAAGCATTCAGCCAAGTAATGATTTCTTAGATTCTGAGCTCATTCCATTAGCGGACCTTTCTCACAAAGGAGTATTGGGAACTCAATCCCGGGGTTTACGGCACTCGAGCCTCCTCCATAAAGATTCCTATTTGCATTCCAGCCCGAGCGATTGCGACTTACGCGTTCTCAAACGCCAATACGTAGGTCAAGTGGCCTGACAGTTCACACAACTTTCACTCTTATTTTCTAAAGATTTATGTGGTTATTCCTGTGTATTCTTGAGGCATTCACGAGTAATATCGGCGGTGGATAAGTTGGCGATGTGAGGCAGGCCGATCGTTTGGGCCTCGAGTTGAGGTTTCATTACGGGTTTGCTTTTTATAAGCGGAAAGTAAAATATCACTCGAGTTGAAGGCGTTTGAAGGACGCAAAGTTGAAAGGTTTTCTGAGCTTGTTTGTAAGGAACTTCAAACATATCGATAAAGCGTCGGCTATCGAGTTTTCAGAGAATACCCACAGGATCACCTTGAATAATAAAGATAATTTTTAGGTGCATTAGCTATTCAAAACTTTTTAAGACATTACTGAAAACAATACAAATATTAAATTAATTAAAATATTTACAAAATAACCTATAATAATAACATGTTTGATCATCATATATTGTACAATGTTTCTAGCAAATAAACGTTTTAATTATTTACTGGCTGATGCTGAAGGAACAAAAGTCGTAAAGGTGGGAAGAAATGAATGCAAATTGATTAATGTAGCCAAAAAAAGCAACAACCCCAAGATCATACGCGCTGATCTATCCTAAGATGAAGATGTCCAAAAGGTAATAAACGAGACAGTAGACAAGTTTGGGCAAATAGACATTTTGGTTAACAATGCTGGAACTCTCGCTGGCGCTTCCCTTCTAAGCGGTAACATTATACACTCATACGATTTTACTACCCGAGTCAACCTTTGTGCAGCTATTTACCTAACAAGTTTCACTGCTCCGTATATTGTGAAAAGTAAGGGTAACATCGTCAATATATCAAGTGCAACGGGATATATTGCACCCATAGCACCTGGATTGACTTGTTATAACGTATCAAAAGCTGGATTAAACCACTTCTCTACCTGTATTGCGACGGAATTGGGGCCTCTTAGAGTGCGAGTCAACACTGTCAGTCCAGGACCTGTGTATACTATTTGATAAAGAACACTAACTTCACAAACCGGCAACTGTGCTGAATAGAGTATCGGAACCTAAAGATATAGCGGATTTGGTGCTTTTCCTTGCAAGTGATAAAGCCAAGTCGATCACGCGCGGGAGCTAATTACTTAGCTGATAATGGTATGGCTATTAAGCGTTAATAATATCACTTCAGACAACAAAAATGTAAAGTGTTACGTACTAGGTATAGTTTCTTTTTCATATATATATTATATATTTTATATTTGATAAATTAGAAGATTATTATGGACTATAATATTACAATTGTAAGTATTTTAAAAAATCGTTGTTTCGCACAATTAATCCTATATGAAAAGTAAAAATATGTTGGAAATAAAATACCTACTTTGCCTTATAACACCTTTAAATGCTCTATGGATTCCAAATTTAAAACACTCATTAATACAAAAAAAATGGATGTTTGTGACGAGAAAGAAATACAAACATCAATTACAGAAATTATTTAATTTCATGATGAAATGAAGTGTGCCCTGTTCCCTCCAAGAAATAAATCAACTAGAACTGATTACGGAAATAGTCTATAATTAGAGAACAGTTTTTCTATAACTTTCCGTTTTTCTACAACTATTATACTATTACTTCCTTTACGGCAGTTTATTCATTACTACTGTAAGAAATTACTAGATCCTGATAAAAAAACACTAAGTACTTGTAAAAATATGTTATACGGCTACAAAATACAAAGGAGAAAAAAACTCGCATCAAATAACCCTCACAATACATTCAGCTATTATGTAACACTGGTATATCCAGTGTTACATAATAGCTGAATGTATCGGATATCATAGAGTGTCCCGACGACGTATCCCATTGATCCATCTCACGTAACACCCTAACCCAATTCTCGCAGACCGATGTCGGTGTCGCCGTGTAATTAATTACACCACAACTGTCACGCTGTGATGTAGAGGGGGAGAGGGGTAGGGGGGGAGGGGGAGGAGAATGACAGGTTGTATGATAGTAGTCCTGTTACTCGAACAAAGGGAACTGCGATGAAGTACTATTAAAATATATTAACTGTTACTTCTACAAGAGCTTTACCTGAAACTGGATAATGCTCGCATTATTGTCCTCTTAGATTTATTTCTTTTAAAAATCCCGCAGGATTCACCGAAAACTACGTCCGTCTGATGCAAGTTTTACCGTGTGTCCAATTTCATAAGGATGGTTTCAGATCAGCGTTTTTTCGGCGCGGATACAAGCTCGTTTTTCTAAGCGATTCATTGAGCTTTATCACGCGCGCAAAAAAATACGCTAATCTGAAACCGCCATAAGTGCTGATGAAATTGGTTAGTATAAAGTTAAGTTAGATACGGCAGTATGGTTTTTCCAATTTAAAACGACCTTTTATGACCATAGCAATATTATTCTCTATACCTTCATAGAATTTGAGCCGGAGTTAAGGAGACCTCAAATTATTCAGTCTACCAGTGCATTAAAAGATGTGTGTGGATGGATAAAGATAAGTTAATAAGATTTGTGTTGTATGGTGGTGCCGGTGTGATTAGCTGGCTTACTGAGCGGTGAATATCGCCAGCAACAAGTGCGAGATACCTCGCTCGCTGTACCACATAAATTTGTCTGCTGTGGCGGATTATAGCGAATTAAACTTCTAGTCTCCTTATTATCATGGAGTTCCGCAAAGTGACCCTGCTTCTGTCCAATATGATCAGCTTTGTGTTTGTCCAACAGTGATGGACGTGCCTTGGGAGGTGCGCGTGCAGCCGACGCACGGCGTGTCCGGCGGCGCGGCGCTGATGAGTTGCGCGGCCACGGCCTCGGTGCGCGCGCACGTCGCCGTCACGCGCTGGTTCAAGGACGGCGCCGTGCTGGCGCCCATGCTCGCCGACGCTGGTGAGTTACCTTTATAACAAACTAGCGAATGCCCGCGACATCGTCTGCGTGGTTTGAGGTTTTTGGTTCCCGTGGGAACTCTTTCATTTTCCGAGATTAAAAGTAGCCTATGTGCTATTCCAGACTATAAGCTATCTCTGTGCCAAATTTCAGCCAGATCCGTTCAGCCGTTGGCGCATGATTGAGTAACAAACATCCATACATCCATCCATACATCCATACATCCATCCATTTTTCACATTTATAATATTATATAGTAGAAGATTACTGTAACGTCCGTTCTCAAACTCAAAAATATGGAATTTTGATGGTGAATTCATATAGTAGGTATCAAGTCACGTGTATACGATTCAACTCTGAGTCCCAACTCCTCAACCCTGATGCTGCAGGGCACAGAACTCCTTAACAATAGCGCTATATGATTTTTCTATGGTGAATTCATATTATAGGTGTCAAGTACCTACTTGGGGTTAAGTATATGAAGTTGTTCTTCATACTTAACCCCAAGTCCCAACTCCTCAATCCTGATGCTGCAAGGTATTGTATTGCACTCCTAAGCCGTGGGAATTTAGAAACTGTTGATGGTGAATAGATACTAAAGGCACCGAACAATACATGGACTTCGTTATCGAATTTTGAACTAAAGAGCACACTAAAAAGTTAAAAATATAAATTATATCCAAAAAACCGACTCTCAAAGCCACCGTAAAGAAAAAACTAATTTTGATTTCTACACACTATGTTGAAGTCGAGTGAGTATAACAAAGATAGGAAAAGTTCGTTAGGCTTAGGAAGTCGGTTTTAGGAAAGATTTTTTTAAAAATAACTAACTAAGGAGAGTTTGTTCTGCAGAACCTGAATTTGCATTAGAAAATGTATGCATACTAATAATATTATTAATGCAAAAGTATGTCTGTCTGTCTGCCACGCTTTCACGGCCCATCTATTTGACCGATTTTGATGAAATTTAGTATAGAGGTAAGTTACATCCCTGGGAAGGGTATTCTTCTTCTTTTTCCTATCACCTATTACCTTGTTACCTATTGCCTAAGCCATTCAACATTTTGTATACCTACTACTTGTAATTCTGTTGGTAGTTCAAATGAAATAAATTTAATTTAATTCCCGAAAAATGAAAAAGTTCCGCGGGAACCAAAAAAAACCTTATTTCACGCAGACGAAGTCGCGGGTATCATCTAAGTTAGATATAATTTTGTAGTAGCAAATAAAAAGCACTTGAAAGCGTTTGAAATCACTTATTTACTCGCATTCCTCATAGCAAATTGACGTATTCTTTCCAACATTTTCAATTAACAAAATGATTAGCAATAATGCCTCGGCGATAAATTCAGAACTCAAACACCGGTTTCAATATCGGGCCACTGTCTGGAAACTTGCCAGAGGTCCTCACCCGGCTCCTTATAAAACCTAAATTAATTTCGCCTTCGAGTCGACTGCCCGATTATTGCTTTTCCGCGCGGCTGAAAATTAAGAATTTTTCCTTCACAGCGTCTGTCCGCGACAGAAACAAGAGCGTCCAAGTTCTTTATGAGATATATTATTATTTTCTCGACTGAAAGGGAATTTCGATTACCTACTTTCATTTTGAATTGTGCAATAGGCCTACTGCCAATTTTGTTTGCCATAGATCTTGACATTAAATTTTTTTCTTCTATTATTGAATTGTGAAAGAGTGATTCATTTATAATATCGATAATTATAAAAGGAAAGTTGGAGACAATTATTATTATTTGCAAAGACAAGAAATGGCCTGGAAAAATCGTAGGTGGCAAAAAGTCATTAACGCTGAGTTGTACGAAACACATTCAAAAATTTAAGTGTCAGTTAAACTAATTTAAGTGCAAGATTTGTATGAAGTCTTGTGATTAAATTAGTTTAATCAACACTTAAATTTATCAAATTGCTTCGTGCAACTCAGCGTAAACCTAATAGGAGGTTGAAGCTATCATCGCCTTATTATGTCAATTATTTATACCAAAAAAAAAATACGCGCCGAATTGTGAACCTCCTCCTTTTTTGGAAGTCGGTTAAAAAGTTATCTATACTTCAATACAATACTAATTATACTATAATTATGTGCGAAAGTTTGGATAGATGGATGGAAGTATGGAAGGATGGATGTTTGTTACTCATCACGCCAGAACGGCTGAACGGATCAGGATGATACTTAGCACCGAGATAGATTATAGTGGATACTAGTATAGTGGGAACGTTAATAGTGGGAACCAAGAAACCTTAATCAAAGACAAAGTCGCGGGCATACGCTAGTTAGAAAGGAACAATGGCGTTTTTATATTATCATTCACATAAGACGATTATCATCTTTGTGGAGACCACAAAGATGATAATCGTCTTCAACCGCGCTGTACCGGGAGGCTGTACCTCCCTCGTGCTCGCTCGTATTATAAAGCCTATCTCTCAGGATTAGCTACAATGGCGGCGTAATTGGACAGAACACTGAATTTGTAATCGAGGTACGCTCTGGAGGAGGCGGAGTTATAACGGTGCGGGAACCGGTGGGAAACCGGGACAATTTAGTTAATTGATGAAGTAGAAAGAAAATGCCATATTGTTTTCGTTTTTAATGTTATTAATACGAAATTGTGTGTGTCCGTTAGTTTGTCCTTCATCATGACGTAATGGAGTAATAAATTGATTTTATTTTTGTTTGGATTTAGTTCAAAGCTGTTGATGTACATTACAATAATTGTTCTGCATGTAGAGGAACTTTATCCGTTGATATAGTTTGATAGAAGGTTCGTTAGGTTATTAAATTGTTGACATGTTGTTTTTTTCGACATTCGAAATTGTAAAGTCGACATCTTCTGAAGATGCTCCGGTGTCGGATCGAAACGTGCGTCGAGAATAGTAAGTTAAGTCTTGCTTGGTTGGGAAGGTAAACGGTGCTTCGCTTGTAACTGCATGTTTGACCATACAGAACTTTTTCTGTTAGCGGATTATAGCAAAATAATTGTAATTTTTCTTGCTAGATTTGTTTAAAAGACAAGCTAGTCTTTAGAGCGTGTAGTATCTTAGCTGATGATATCCAAACCAAACTCCCATCGCAGGCAAGATTGGGGATGTGTATAAAAATGCATCACGTGCATCCCTTCCTGGAAAATTTAAACAGTTCAATATACTTCGCCAAAATAATATACATATTCAAAATTGATGTGATTGCAAGTACTTCGTCAAGATTTCCAATTATCTCTTGAGCTACAATACGAGTAGTTTGTTTGTCTATTCGCAGAAAAGCACCGAAGCGAGCCTCTCTTGAGATGGATTAAGAACGCACACATGGGACGAAGGGATAAGACAGGCTTGCACGGCTTCCCTGTCCCGTATTATTATATTGTTATCAAATATATCCTATTTATGAGACAATCCCATATTCATTTCCATTTCAACTAGCAGTCATACTGCTTACTTTTTAATAACTGATTAGGAATTATTAAATAGACCCTTTAGTATAGTATTTATTTTGAACGATTAAAAATCACCTCTGATTGGGCAACACTGTATCGCTATCGTCTAAAATTCATTGTTGCACAATAATTTGCTTCGTAGCAATATTGTGATAATATATAGTAAATTTTTAGCTATGATTACAGGGCTGCCGAAGTAAAAGTAGTTCTAGATTACTAGTAGATCAATTAAGTTCTATATTTGCTGTTGATACTTTTTAAAGACTTCAAGAAAGTGTTTCAAAGAACTAAGCAATTACTTTATAGGAAACTTCATAATATAACATTGAAGAGAAAAGAAACATTTAAACGAAAGCACGAAGCACTCAATCAGTGCAATGATAGCTGACACGCCTGTAAAGCCTTAATTCGCAAACGTAACGAGCGAAAGGGCTCAGGCGCTGAAAGGGGCTTGTCTCAACACCACCACGAGGATTAAAACTTTCAATAGAAGCAAAGCGCTAATGCAAGTTTAATGTCTGCCTTTGATGTAGTTTGTTTCATGGAGGACGCTTGACAAAATGTCTACTGGATGTGATATTATATTTCTGTTGTTTAAACACTAATCTTTCAGGAGTATCGGGAAGTAAACTACATCATAGCCCCATGAAAATTCAAAGCCTTGTTCTTTCTGCATAGTTCTACCACAGAACAGTGAGCGAAACGCAAGCATTGGCATCCATATAATATTGTGGTCGACGTCCACGTTTTTTCAACGTTTCTGATACGCACCGCAAATGTTTGGAATTTATGGCGTCTGTGTTTCCTGCTACGAGTACGAATGACTTATGAACTTTTAACGCGAGAATAGGCATTATCTAGGCAAGCGTGCTGCAAACCTTATTGCTTTGCATGAGTTTAGTTTTGGATAAGCGCAAGCCTAAAACTTTCAATATTGTGTGTATAGTGAAAAGAGCCACGACCGCCAACGGAAAATAAACAAAGTTTATTTATTAAAGTTTATTTTTGATTTTATTCCAGTGTAGGCTTTTTATTTTTTTACATTTAGTCATTTAAGGCGCATGGTTTGACACCTGTCATAGATTGTACATTTAACAATTTGTGTAATTAGTATTTAGTTTGTAATTTTTTCAATGTATCAATTTCTTGGTCGTCCTAATAAATATAAATACAATATAAATATAAAGTAAAGAACATCTAGAGATTCTATCTCAAGTGTAGGGTTGGCAGATGCGCCGGCGTTTATGCAGATTACCCGTGCGTAATACCCGGACGCTGTGATTTTTGGCACCGGCTTATTCCGGGCAAAGTTTGCGAATATTCGCTTCATCGGATTAAAATGAGATGAGAGCGTGCTTGAGAATTAATAAGTGCCTAGTTAGCGGGAGTTATTATATTGATTTCAAAGTGTAAGACTCAGGAGGTTCAGGAGTGGACTGAAACCTAAAGTTTGTTGTGGGTCGTACGTAAAAATAACAGTCATTATCGTACAATTTATCATCATTAACATCTCAATCTAAGCTTTTTTTTCTCTTGGGGAGGAGGAAATCTTCATTGTTATCAGCCAATTGGTGGCACATCTGACTTCACCATTTAGTGCCGTACGGAATAAAACCTCCTCCCTTCTACGCTTGCCCACCAATGAGAATCGGTTCCCGCTGAGAAAGATAAGAGTTCAGACTAGGTTGCTACTACTAGTACTATAGTTAGGACTATTTTAGGTTGTGATTTATTGATCAAGGATTCATAATAACCTACCTCTTAAATTTGCACGTCAGCAAAGGTGAAACATGTTTGTTTTATATTTAGTTTGTCATCTTAACTGTACAATTCTTCTTGCAAATAAACGATTGATTCATTGATTGATTGACTTCACACACCTTTATATGTATGGCGAACTCTCAGGCGTGGAAGGTTTTCTCACTAATTATAATAGATTTATTTAAGAAATACACGTATACTAAAATTTTAAAAGAAATAGATACCATTCACAAAACATACAAGTTTATCGATTAAATTATTGCGTTAATCGATAATTTTTTAAATTCACGTGCGCTCAACGAACACGTCGCACCTGGTTGGGTCGTGCGCTACGCGTCGCCCGCTACAACCGCTCACATACGGGCCGAAGGCTTGCGTTATGAATTGTGCATAGCTGCGTGTACCGCAGAGTATTATTTAAAACTGTCACTATAACTCCGGAAAGTTAGAGGCGCGTGCCGCGACTCGATACTCGGAGCGGAACTGCCAAACAGGAGGCCAGAGTACTAAGATTAAGTTTTCTTCTATTGGTATAGAATTGGGTATTTGCCATGTCTGAATTGGGTATTTAACTACCAACTATCGACCTAAATAGAAGATCTACAAAAGTCGTAATATCCACATCCGCAGTTAGTTGTATGTTTATTTTAAACTATCGATTAAAATAAAAAAGTACGTCGAATTTTGATGACCTCACAATTAAGTATTTCATACAACAGCATTTTGACGTTTGAAAAAGTTGCTGATTTGAATAGTTGTCAAATACTCTTTTATAGTCCCACAAACTTATCTGGCCCAGTGGCCAAAATTGGAACTAATGTTTATACCTGTTTAGTTTTTGTTTTTAATTTATTTTTAATAATATATACTAGTGACGTTCTTTTCCAAATATTGATTTGTGAAAGTGTG
This sequence comes from Erebia aethiops, assembly GCA_923060345.2. Lineage (NCBI taxonomy): Eukaryota > Metazoa > Arthropoda > Insecta > Lepidoptera > Nymphalidae > Erebia > Erebia aethiops. The sequence continues at coordinate 20,003,845 of OV281089.1, read as the reverse complement.
TTTACACTTTCGAGCTCTCTAATTATTATGTACGTTACACGCAACATGTCGCTTACTGGACAAAGAATGAACCAAAAAACAGTTGGTGGGACCTAGACCTGGAAAAGAAAAGACAAAGGTTAAGGCACCTATTCAACAGAGCAAAAAACACCAGACAACCCACAGACTGGGACAACTTCCAAGAAGCACAATCGAAATACAGTAAGCTTGTACGGAGCAAAGAGAACAAGTCATGGCAAAGATACTGCACGAATATAGAATCATACGATACAGCGACTAGAATCCGTAAAATTCTAGCAGACGACAACAACCGCACACTCGGTACCTTAAAGAGAACCGATGGCACCTACACCAAAGACGATAAAGAAGTAAGTGAAACACTCATACAAACACACTTTCCAGACTGCAAGATAGTAGATAAACCTGACTGGTCTGATGACCTACAGGTGATACCATCAGAAGCGGACTGGGAGATAGCAAACAAAATAGTCACACAAGAGAAGGTTCAGTGGGCAATAGACACTTTCCACCCCTTCAAATCAGCAGGAACAGACAAAATATTCCCAGCTCTCCTGCAATGGGGGGCTTCAGAAATAACACCATGGCTAGTACAGATTTTCCAAGCCTGCCTAGCCTTCAGATATATACCTCTCCCCTGGAGGGAGGTCAAAGTAGTGTTCCTGCCAAAACCGGGCAAGAACGACTACACTCAACCAAAAGCATTCAGACCAATAAGCCTAACGTCTTTCCTACTGAAAACGCTGGAAAGACTCGGAGACCGCTTTCTTAGGGATGGAGCGCTAAGAAATATACCATTACACAATAACCAACACGCATACAGTACTGGCAAATCAACAGAGACAGCTCTTCACCATGTGATAGGTAAGATAGAGCATGACCTAAATAACAAACTGTCAACTTTAGGAGCCTTCATAGACATTGAAGGCGCCTTCGACAAAACTACATTCAGAAGCATTGATGATGCCCTACAGAGATACAAAGTATCGAGTACATTACGCAAATGGATAAGCGCCCTACTTGAGAAAAGGGTTATACAGCTCGACATAAATGGCACAACCAAAGGAATAGTAGCCAAAGGGTGCCCACAAGGTGGGGTACTATCACCAATACTCTGGAATCTCGTCGTTGACGATCTAATAACAAAAATGAACAAAAACGGATTCTTAACCATAGGATACGCGGACGACATAACAATCCTGATAAGTGGAAAACATGAAAATACACTCACTTCAATAATGCAAGACGCACTAAAACTTCTAGAGAAATGGTGCAAAGACAACGAACTAACAGTAAATCCGAAAAAGACTGAATTAGTTCTGTTCACAAACAAAAGGAAACCTGACATCCCAAAAATGCCAACACTTTTTGGCATTAGCCTATCACTATCACCAGAAGTAAAATACCTAGGGGTAACCCTAGACAGCAAACTTAACTGGAAAAAACACATAGAAACGAAAATAGAAAAGTCAACAATAATCCTAAATCAATGCAAACGCATGATTGGGAAAACATGGGGCCTGAAACCAAAGATAATGCTGTGGCTTTACCTAATGGTAGTAAGGAGCTCACTAACATATGCGTCACTAGTATGGTGGCCAAGGACACAACAGACGACAACACAACAGGAGCTACAGAGCTTTCAAAGAAAAGCCTGCCTAGCTATCACCAGCTGCATGAGCACAACTCCATCAAGTGCCCTGGAGGTGATGCTAGGAATACCACCTCTACATCTTCACATAAAAGAAGAGGCTACCATTGCAGCCCTAAGGATAAAAACTTATGGGCTATGGAAGCCCATGAACGCAACGCACACCCGAATATTGTCGAGTGAAAACACAAAATGTCCACATTTAGAATGGATATGTGATAAAACACAGAAAGAACATATAATCGAGAAAAGGTATAAGATTAACATCACAGAGACCACAACCAAAGCACCCACCATAGACACAATAGATGTGTATACAGACGGGTCAAAAACAAACAAGGGAACCGGCGCAGGAGTATACTGTCCCGAACTAAACATAAACATAGCCCACGCCCTCGGTAAGAATAACTCTGTTTTTCAAGCGGAGTGCGTCGGAATCACGGTAGCGGCCATAGCCTTGACCAACAGACAGGTAACAAACTTTCAAATTAACATTAACAGTGACAGTCAAGCAGTACTGAGAGCTCTAGCAAAAACCACAACTACCTCTAGGCTCATACTTGACTGCCACAATGCACTACAGACTTTGACCGACTCGAACCAAGTATCACTAGGCTGGGTAAAAGGTCACAGTGAAAACATAGGAAACGATGCAGCCGACGAACTAGCACGACGAGCCTCAAACCTGAAGGTAGCGGGACCCGACCCGATCGTCCCGATACCTTTCAGTGAATACAAAAGCTGGATAAGGGAACAAACCGTAAGTACACATGCCGAACTATGGGCAAACACTACAGACTGCAGACAAACAAAAGAGGCGATACCCAGCCCCAATAAACCACTAACCAAAAAACTACTGCAACTTAACCGAGCCAAACTCAGAATAGTTGTAGGTATGATAACAGGACATTGTCCCCTAAACAAACACCTATTTATTCTAGGTATCACCGACAGCCCTCTATGCAGAGCCTGCATGGAGAGCGACGAGACACCAAAACACGTGCTGCTCGAGTGCAGCGGTGTTTCCACCCAACGAGAAACCTACATTGGCTCCCTAGCAACACTACCGGAAGTCCTTGCCGACCTGGGCGGCCTGCTTGGATTCTGGAGTGAGCTCGGTTGGCTGGAGTGATCTAGCAGGGAGTCGCACCAGTGGTTTTCACGCACAACGGACGCCTGCGTTTCAAGTGCGGAAAAAATCCCAGGACATGAAGAAGAAGAAGAAGAAGAAGATGTCGCTTACTGACAGCTATTTGAATTGCCTAACTTGAAACATATCGCGTTACATGACAGAGTATGATAATATTGAGTTTGATGCGAGAGGAACATAATTATTTATCACACTCCTCACGCCGCGTTCCACCACACCGGAAACATTGTGACAGGTTGGAGAGACGGCGTGTGCATTATGAGATTGGTTGGAGTCAAACTTCCTTACAAAATAAGTAAAGAAATAATTCCACCTCATTTTTTTTTCTTACCATAAAGTTACAATATAATGGCAACTTAATTGTCTACTACAATCTAGCCTATGGCCTACTAGGTAACATTAATCTAGCTTAAACTTCTACCTATAATTAATTTCTACTTTTAATTTACAATAATTGTCCTTAGTTTATTCTGATGTACAAGCCACAATAACATTTTAATGTTATTATTGTAAGAACAGCTATAATCATTGTCACAAGAGCCTCGAAAAAGATGCAGCATAAAGAGGCTGAGGCAGACCCAAAGATTGACGGAGTAGAAACCGACATGAGGGTTTAAATATTCTTTATTGTACACCAAAACAAGAAGCACATACATATTGTCAGCTTTGCTTTTAAATTAAAGTAGAATTTTTGGAAAAGATAAATGATTGTTAATTTATTTATTGATAAAGGTTTAATTAAACCGATATTTGACTCATTCGATGTAACTCACTCGGTCAGTTTGTTGGCGGGGATACGCCATATTGGATTAATTTGCATAAATACGAGTATTTTGACTTAGTTGAGTTAGTCTGTTGTCGACTCAGCGATTATTGAACACTTTTGTGTTTAGATCGCAATTTGTTTTAGAGCTTAGCAGTAGCAACTGCAGCCTGATCAAATGATTAATTTATTGTTGTTGTGATGCTTTGGCCAAGTTTTTATAATTAACTGTTTACATTAAATCTCTCGTGAAACCGCTACACGTTTAACCATTTATTCTTGCACGTTTTAAAGAGAGTACAAACATATTTTTAAAGTAATTTTAATTATTCACCCACTTCTGGAATTACGCTTACAAATTTCAGAAGCGGGATGTATCTCACGTTGCCTTGATTTCGCTTTGCCATCAGCATATTTGTTTTGTTTGAATTTTGGGGGTACCAACATTAGTAATTCATATCAGTTTGTGATAGTTTTGTTGATCGATCGGTGGCTGTGAGAAAGTAGTTTTGAATGTTGGATGCCACCGAGTTTCTTGCTGGTTCTTCTCGCTAGGATTGTGGTATTCCGAACCAGTGGTAGATTTGCTTGAATTCGATGGTGTGAAGGTGCTCGTATTATTTATTCGAGATAAAGTTTTCTAAGTTAGTGTCTAACCTCAAAATGTGTTTAGATTTGTGAAAGTAAATAAGTGATTCAGATTTCGAAGAGTGCATCGAATGAGGTGAGTCGTTTTAGTTTATTGAGTGATAATTCATGAGTGTTGATAAAGACTGAGAGTTCGACAGTTTGATAAGTGTTTTACATATTATTATTGGCGAGGTAATCGTGAACAGGAGCGGCCCAGGCATGACTGCCTAATCATGAATTCGGGCAGGAACGCCCCAGGCAGGAACGCCTGACCATGATTTGGGGCAAGGCGCCTGTTCACGATTTGGGGCATGAGAGCGAGTGGTATGACTCGAACACGAGGACGTGTTGTTTGCAGGACGGCCGAACTGTCAGCTTTGCTTTTAAATTAAAGTAGAATTTTTGGAAAAGATAAATGATTGTTAATTTATTTATTGATAAAGGTTTAATTAAACCGATATTTGACTCATTCGATGTAACTCACTCGGTCAGTTTGTTGGCGGGGATACGCCATATTGGATTAATTTGCATAAATACGAGTATTTTGACTTAGTTGAGTTAGTCTGTTGTCGACTCAGCGATTATTGAACACTTTTGTGTTTAGATCGCAATTTGTTTTAGAGCTTAGCAGTAGCAACTGCAGCCTGATAAAATGATTAATTTATTGTTGTTGTGATGCTTTGGCCAAGTTTTTATAATTAACTGTTTACATTAAATCTCTCGTGAAACCGCTACACGTTTAACCATTTATTCTTGCACGTTTTAAAGAGAGTACAAACATATTTTTAAAGTAATTTTAATTATTCACCCACTTCTGGAATTACGCTTACAATATATACAATAACAATTCAAATAAGCAATGAAATAATTGGCGGCCTTATCGCTTGTTGGACCTATGAAGTACATCTAATCTTCGTCTTCTTCTTCGTCATCCGTGTCCACTGTTGGACATAGATCTCTTGTGGGTCTTACACAAGCCACGGTCTTGCGCTGTCTGGAGTCCTACTCTAATACGTCCTCTAATAGGGACACCAAAACACACTAAGTGGTTCATCACAGAATACAAACAGAAGTTTGAAGACTTAATTTTGCCGTTATAAATATGCAAATACTTTAAACTCCCGTTGTAGCCAGCTATAACTCTCTTATACAGCTAATTATACAACACAAAGTCGCTAAACAAACCACTAACTGCCAGTCGGGACCAACAGGGCATAGAATTAGCATTTATTTTATCTGCAGAGTGAATTCCCCACTGATGTTTACAGTGCTTAGAATAACGTCTATTTTAGGGCATCTCAATGTGTTTTATAACCCCCCTTGTAGCTCGAGTGTTCAGCAAACACCAATAAAGGATAAAGCTTGGGTTACACAGGGTATGTTTGAACCTCGGTCGATTTCCATGATATTATGGAACAATGATAGAATTTTGCCACTACCTACATTATTAAACTATATCACAAATAAAATTAATGACTGTGGAAGAGGACTAGTAGGGCTAGCTTGCGCACAATGAGTAAAATTATGTCTAACCGCTATTTCTATTTGTCTACCGAAGCTAACATGGTAACTTGTCTCGTTACTTCAAAAGTCAAGAGATAAAAGTAATATTTATCTCTACTTTTATTATTATTATCTGTGGTATTTTTCTCTACGAACCCTTACGTATGCTGACTATTTTTTTTCTTGTAATATATCGCAGTTTGTGCATGTTACGAGTAAACGAAAAATTAGCCGGCAACGACAACATCTCCCTCTCTCGTCGCGAGGTAACTCGTTTGGTACATGCTAAGTTTGCTGAACGCAGCTTGACCTAGTGTGTACACAAGCCCTAAGGCTAAATGTCGATGTAATAAATGCGAGTTACTCCTCCGGGCGCTTATATGCAAATGTATTGATGCCGTAAATTCAAATATACATAATACTGTTATGATATTAAGGGGAATTAAGTTGCTGCATACTAAAGTTTTCTGCTCAAACGAAAAATGGCTCTGAAAATTATAATATGAATCTCCCAAGTTTAAATCCCTCAAGAGTCTTAGCACAATCAGTACGACAATGCTATCTCGCAAGTAGCAACGTTCACGCGAAACGGTCCGCGTCGTATGAGAAACACGTTTCGTTCTGTCGTGATAGTCTGTCCATTTCACTCGAAACTTCTTACGCGCATCGTGTTTAATCATGATGATGACGTATCACGACGTATCTTTTGGCGTCATCTATCAATAATAGATAGATAGATAAATGCTTTATTGCCACACAAAACATAATAATTTATGATTGGCTTGCTGTTCACATATCCGCTCTGTTCCGCTCCAGTAGATACCGAACCATAGAGTGCGTTTTTTTTATTATCAACATAAAAATCGATACAGCTTTGTTGGGTAGCACAGCGAAAAACCACGAAGGTTTAAATTGCGTTTCCACCAGAGATGTGCTAAGCTACGGATGTGTATCAAACCCACCAATACGAGCGCGTGTTTCATAGCTTAGATCGCTAGATTTTTGGTTAAGCGATCGTATTGGTAGGTTTGACACATTTCCGTAGATTCTCTGGTGCAATGGTGCAGAGGCTGCCTTAATCGAGCTATTTGAATCTCGTTGTTATTGTTCCGACATCAATTAGTATTAGTTCCATTTGTAGCCATGCAGGCAAAAACAAACATCAGGCAAAACAAACAAGTAACGCTAATGATATTATTGTTGATTGGAACAGCTCGCTGGAGCACCAAGCGTCAACACCTAACCTCATTATACTCTTCCGCGCCGTCGGTTCGCGTTGCATTGTTTGTTCAGGGGCCTTACTGCCAGCGCTTAAAGCAATATTGTTTGGAAATGTCACTTTTATGTCGTCTACTTTGACGCCCCTATAATAAGGATTATAATTCTGAAACAAGAGTGTCAACAATATTTAAACATTACTGCTTCTAGCAATGATATTATAGCGATATGTATAAGCGCATTATGATATAATGATAGCGCTGTGCGCTACGCACTAGAAGGCTCTTTCTGAGCTAAAAATTTTGTAGTGTGTAATTTTTTTATGTAATACTAGTTTTTGCCCGCGGCTTCACTCATGATAGGTTCGATTTTCATAAAATCCTTTCTTAGCGGATGTCTAGGTCACAGTAGCTAATATGTGTATGTCAAATTTCAGCCCGATTCGTCCAGTGGTTTCAGCTGTGCGTTGATAGATCAGTCAGTACGTCAATCAGTCACCTTTTTCTTTTATATATTTAGAAGAATAACTGATGCACGCAACTTTGTCCACGTGGTTCAAATAATTTTTAATTTTGGCGAGGCGGAACTATGTCTGTGTCAAACAAAATTACTTTCGCATCTATACTATTAGTACGATAGTATAGTATATATCGCTCAAGGAAGAAGAATTATATTTTTATCTAAAAAATATATTAAGTATGCCTGCAAAGAGTGGAAGGAATCCCTTTCATTTGTTTATCTTGTGGCGTGACATAAATAATAATTATTAGTCATGTCCTTGCTATAAAAGCAAAAGCATGTGAACGTAAAATGGAAACCAAAAAAAAATTATAACAGCAATAACATGAACACGATACGAAATGTGGAAAAGCGTTCCAAATTGCTTTTCAATTTAATTAGAAAAGTAATTTCTACCATTCCATCTAAAGAGCTTTCTTAATTATTATACTTTTCGAATGAAGGAATTAATTTTTAATGTTCTTTTTTTTGCTGTATTTTTTTACTCTAATTGGTTTTGTATCCGTGCCCATTCAAAGGAGAGCGACGACAAAATTTTACAAGCAAAATAAACAGGTTTTTTTGTTTTTTGTTTGTTTTATTCATTATAGGCTTCCGCTTGACCACGATCACACCTGATGGGAAGTTTTGATGCGGCCTAAGATGGGACGCGCTTGCCTAGAAGATGCCTATTCACTCTTGATTTAAAGATACCCGGATTATATTTGGTTGGAAACACAGTTTTAGGTAGAGTGTTCCAGACCCTAGCCATGCGAATAAGGAATGAAGACGCAAAGCGCTTCGTACGTGTGGATGGAACGTTGACGACATAGGGGTGGAAACTCGCACGGCGTCGTGCGGTACGATGGTAGAAAGGTGAAGGAGGTATCCTACTTTACTTTCGTATCCTAGTTTACTTTCGTATGATGCAGTTTGTATTATAGAAAAATGAAGGAACGAGAAGTTTAATTCGCTATAGCCGGAAAATCTGTGTTTTTTTTAAAATGTTGCCGCCACAATAGGGCAACATCTCCTGAAGATGCTCCGGTATCGGAGTGAAACGTACGTTGAGGGTAGTTTTTGGGGGATTTTTGTGGTGTGGTAAAATAAAAAAAATAATCACTGTACTACATAGATTTTCCTGTTGTCGCGGATTATAGCGAATTAAACTTGTTCCTTCATTATGATGGACTTCCGCAAAGTAACGCCTGCCTCTATCCAATATTTATATTATAGAATTTAATATTATGATCTTCTTTAGCAAAGAATAATGATATGTTGTGGTCATGTTGTGGTTATACCGATGACATGGCGCGGGCTTAGCCTCCTTCCTTCCAGGCAGATGGAACTTCGATTCCAAGGGAGGGAATTCTTGCTGAATTTCCTTATTTTTGAACCACCCTTTAGTTTAATATTACTTTGACGGCAAAGGAAAACATGAGGAAATCTATATGCTTGAAAGTTTTTCACTCAAAGATGTGTGAAGACTGAGTGTGCACTTGATCAGCGTGATGAACTTTAGCCGAACCACTTCTTATTCTGAAAGGAGACTCGTGCTAAGATTGGGCCGATGATGACTTGAAATGATGTTGATGATTGACGCGTCTCTATCATTCCGCACTTTTGCTAAAGCCTCAAAATGCAAGGAATATCAAGTAGCAGTAGTAGGTACTAAGCAGAATCCTCATGACTTTGAAATTCTAGGAGAGAACTTCGATCAAGTGCACTTAAACATTTATAGTGTCGCGCCATTTTACTCTGACGGACTTTCTGGAGGTGGATACTCGCGATGAAAAGTGCTTGAATAAATAAATCGGATCAATTTCAGCATAGGATAAAAATCTCAAATAATGGACAGAAAAGTTTTGACTAACTCACACTTTGACTGACTCATTAACGCCCAGCCCAAACCCTTCCTTACACTTACAGAGCTGAAATTTTGCACGGAGCTGTTGTCAGACTTTTATAATTTAGATATGCGGCGTTAGGCTGAGTTCTTCTGTGATTATGTGCGCGCTAGCAATCCAGCGCGTAGCGTTGTCAACACCAACCTGTCAGCGTTATTTAAAGTAATAAATAAAATATGCACTGCCCAGGCTTGTCCGCCGTTAAATGTGAAAAAAAAAACTAGTTTGCGCGTAAACTGCCATCAACGTGTTCAAAGACTAACATAACACTTGATTACCCGAATGTCCGCGGGCCGCCGCCCGCCACCGTTTACGATCAGATAACTTTCAGCTTCGACTTTTTCAATGAATTCTAAATGCGCGGCAACTGTCCCCGCTCTCCGTCACTTTCCAACCAGCACAGCTGATAGCTATCGTTTGTCTCCCTCACACCATTGTAACTGACAGATGCCCTGATAGTATTGTTACTTTGTCTCTCTTCAAGGACCCTTCCCTTATCTCCTGAATCATTGCTATTCCTTTTTCGAGGATTCTCCAAATCCCGAGTAGTTTTTGCCGTATAAATTGTAACAGAGTTCGGTAGCGGCAATTATAATTAATGGAATTTTAAATGAGTCCAACGAGAGAGGTCGAATTAAAATTAATGTCGCTCGGAGCTTGTGTTTCTGTTGTTTCTTTTTGATTGCAAATTTTATATTTAACACCTTGTTAACTGGATATTTTTTTTACTGAACTAACTCGGAGGAGACTTAATTTGGAGTGTACCTATAGTGATAGTGTTTTAGGGTCTCTTTTGCGCTTTAAGCAAAATTGACCTAGGTTAGTAAAATTGTATAATCGATCGGTTTTAAACTCAGGTTTTGGATAATTTGGATGATAAAAGCCAATTATAGTCGTAATCTGGCACGCAGGTCGCTGCCGGAAGACCTGGTGGCATATTGTAATTCTAAGAAGAAAAGGGCGTAAAGCCATCGGTCTTCTGCCTTGTCTCTCTCCATTCATATTGGATTTCCCATCATATCGGGTCATGAGAGTAAGTGAATAGAGAGTGCACCTGTGTTTGTGCACAAACTTATGGACTATAATATTTTCCAAGTTTCTTGCTGGTTCTTCTCGGTAGGAATGGCATTCCGAACCAGTGGTAGATTCACTTGACGATTCAAAAGTACTTGTAAAAGTTTATTTGAATAAAAATCATTTTGAATTTTGAATTTTATTAGCCGCCGTGGCCGAAATTCGGTTGAGAATACATTATTATTAATATTAATTTGCAGTAACACATCATGATCATTAGCAAAGAAAAAATGAAGCAGAGATAGATTAGCACTAAATACAACTTCTATAAAATTGTTTTCTTTCGAGCAGACTGGACGTCAACAACATAAGGTTGCCAAAACTGACGGTTTCTTGCTGTTTTGTGGTGAAGGAGGAACAAGGTTGAAAATTTCCACTCTCCGAAGTACATCCGATTTCAATAATTTTTCCCATTTTTTGACCATAAAATATTATTTTCCGCAGAAGGCCACTACATGATTGGGGGCAGCCGAGGCGACATCTTGGTGATAAGGGAAGCGCGGCCTGACGACGCGAGCGCATACTCCTGCGAGGCTCAGCACGCCCTCACCGGGGAGAAGAGGAGGAGTGCGTCGGCCATGATTGCTGTTTCGCGTATGTTACGACCTTTATCATTCTTAACCGATACATGTTACAATCTCAATTCTTGTGACACTCACGTAATTGGAATTACGGTATCCTTCTTTTTCAGTTGATTTTGGCCAATAGCGACAAAATTTTAGCTAATCCAATAAGCGCGTGATACTATCGATCATTTTATCATAATAGGTTCTGGGCACCCTCTATTTACATTTATAAGATTTGATTGAAAGATGCACATTGCTGGGCATTAATTTCCTGGGATATAAATTTGTATTTACTGTCTATAGAATTTATCATCATCTTCTCTACGTAAAAAAAGCAACCTTAAATATTAAGTTTGTTTACTATTTTGCCTGAAGTCACAATACGTTTTGGCTGAATACAAGGAAAATTTAATAAAAAAATTAGGATCCATTATAGAAATAAAAATCCAGCATTATTTTGTAGATCAAACGGGCAGTATGGCGCCCAGGATATTGACGATATCAGAAGATGAGACGGTGCCACAAGGAGGGGACATCAGACTCGTCTGCTGTGCCATCGGGAGTCCGCCACCAGCCTACAGGTTCATTCGAAAACATTCAACACCATCACTGTTTCATTTAGGCTTTTTTAAGATATTCTTACCTAATAATACAAGAGACAAAATATATTTAAAAAAAGTTCTTAATTCGCTCATGTGAGGTCCAAATTCTACAACCAGGACGATTGAAAAGTTTATATATACAAAGTCTGTTGAGAGAATTCATATCGGCATCCAGGACTTAATGATCTATTAGACCTTTAAATTTGCTATCTTTATGATGATGAGCAGACAGCAGTCACAGAATATAATCCATTTTCTTTTCTATCGAAAAGTGCAGAACTTTTCGACACAGGATCGTAAAGAAACTTAAATATATATAATATATATATATCTAGGCTTTTTGATCATTTGCAGCTGGTTCCGGCACGCCAACGGGCGTCTGAGCCCAGTGTCCAACAGCATCCGGATCTCTGTGTCGGACCAGGTGCTGATCATCCGGAGAGCGCAGGCGTCCGACAGCGGTGTGTGGACGTGTCGGGCTCACAACCAGTACGGCGAGCAGCGCAGAGACGCCAAGCTCAGGGTGCGCTCGCGGCTGGTCGTCAGTGTGCATCCACAGCTACAGGTACTTCATCAACAATTCCACTCATTACCGGCCCCATACTAAGCACGAGTCCCCGCTCACAATAACGATGGTTTGTCTTCCTTGACCTGTCATACTTTTTTAGTGGATTGGATGCCCCGTCGCTCACGTCCGCAGGAACTACCTTCTACCTCCCTGTACATGTCCCCTGGGTGGTGCTAAACGAGCGACGAACTTGCAGGCGAAATAAGCGTTTTTATAAAAACGCTTATATATACTAAACGCCATACGATTAAATAAGTGGATTGGAACTTTGGCCATGGTAAATATGCTTACCAAGTATTTGCACGAAGATTTTTTTAATGTATTCTCTGAAGAAAAAAACGTCAACAAATGTTATAAAACTTATGTTTCCACTTATTAGTGTAAAATTCGTTTTAAATTAAATATTTTCCTTTCATCATTAGGTATTCTTTTCTTTTGTAGAGTTCTCGCGGAATTTCAAGCAATTAAATTTTATAAGTTTACATTACTTCTCCAGAGAAGTCAACTAATTTTATTTAGCTTTACATTTAAAAGTTTAGTTTTGTGAGCCAAGAAATTTTGTTAAGCATCCTTCTACCCCTTAATTCCTGATCAAACTGATACACGAGATCACCAACCCTTGTAGTTTATGCTCACAGCCCTTGATTATGTTACAATCCTCCAGAATTCCGTACGCTTCCCTGTGCCCGTCCCGAGGGAATAGCCTTCTCTGCCGTCACCAATACGCTTGGAATTTTTATTAGGTTTTCTTTACTTCATATCGACAAATATTGAAAGTTTTAATACTAAAACTACTCATATTGGGCAGTCTAGTGTAACGGCATCATGCTGAAACTACTGGACAAGTTTAATTGCAACTTAGCACAATAACAGCTAACATTTCGGGTACATACGGGAAATTTATCCTAAAAAACTTTATACCGAATAACATTTTTATTCCAAAAAATAATTAGGTTCCTTCGAGATGGCGAAAGTTTTTATAAATTTTATTCAATAACTCCGCCAAATCTCAACCAATTTTAACTTTCTTCTCTTAAATACAAATTCCCAGTGTAATTTTTCACTTTTCCCATAGGTACACTTTTTAAGTCGGTTGGGGTAGGGCTGGGTAGAGTTTAGTAGAGTGGTGGTAAACCTCGTCTACATTCGATGAGTGCGGGTCATATCATCCAGGTTTCCACGTCTGCTCGGAATGCTTATTTATCAATTTTCAACCTTCATCACTTCAGAAAAGAAAATGTCAGCAACTGGGACAAAAAGGTATATAAATTCAATGAATGATGTATATTTTCTATTGCCAATATTATATTATTTTCATGATTAGTTTTATCTCTGTTTTGTTAATTGTTTGTGTGTAATAAAGTGTTTTTACTTACTTACTTACTTACTTACTTATTTTGTGACGCTCTTATTAATGGTATTTCTTGGATTGCCTATAGTAGGTTTTAATTTGATTGTGACCTAAGATTTGTTAAGCCGTTATTTCTTGACATCTTAATGTGAACTCCGAAACAATAGTGTTGAATTCGACATAAAAAATGCGTTTTAAAAGAGCTGCCGTATAATGTTGCATCGATGCTTGTAACTTACTAGTTGTATTGCATACCTACTTATTCTTCTTTTTTACGCACATTTAATAGCTCTGGTCGTTACGTGTCGCTTAGTAAAATCCATGTATGTAAATCTTTACTTCTATACTCTAAATAATATTATAAATGCGTAAGTTTGGATGGATGGGTGGATTAATGGATATTTGTTACTCAATCACGCCAGAACGGCAGAACGGATCTGGGTGAAACTTAGCACAGAGATAGATTATAGTCCGGAATAACACATAGGCTATATAATATATAATTTCTATTCCGAAAAATTAAAGAGTTCCCGCGGGAACCGAAAAACCTCAAACCACGCCGACGAAGTCGCGGGCATCAGCTAGTAATATTATAAGGCTACAACCCTTCTTTATTTTATTAATATCAAACGTGAAATTCAATCGGGGCGCAAGAATATCCATTACGTGTCTGCCACGCGTTACAAGTCAATACGGGAGTCGTTCCATGAATAATTCACGTTCACGTCACCGCGCGTTACGACGCGGAGTCAACTCTCGACTCGGATTAGTGCGCAGGAGGGAGGTCTGGAGATTAACTTGAAGTTCAACGCTCCATTCTTTGGAAAATACAATATTTGTAACACAATAGTAATTTTTTCAACAAAAGTTCGTTTTTGTTGCGAGTGTCTAGTTTGAATCCCGACCGAACGAAGGATTCTAAGGAGTGTAGTGAGGAATTTAAAGGCACGAGAAACAAAAAACTTTGTCTTCGTGTTATACATACAACTATACACCTCAATAGCGTGAAAATAAGAACTAATTCTGAATGTTTCATGCCCAATCCACAGCATTCTTTTGAAATACTTTTTGCTCACTGCTTAAAACCAGTGAGCAAAAGCGAGTTTTGATCACTAGTTTCCAATCAAGCCAATCATTTTCAAGCTAGAGAGGTGAAAATAATTTTGTTTTCGATGCAACTTACTTTTTGATTTTATCTCCTCCCCTGTAAATGAATAATGCAGTCAAACTGGGAGTCGAACTAAATATTATGTAAGGAGAGGTGTTAGGATATTATGTCAGGACTTTTCATCGGTTCGGAAAAATATCTACTGACAGAGATGAACCGGCAAGAAACTCAGTAAATGCATTCCATCGTTTTATCAAACAGGCAGTTTTATTAAACGGTTAAACATTTTCTATACATACGAGTATGTCCCTGTACACGGAATGATAAATTTATTTGGGATTGCGAACCAGTTGTACTAAAGAATTAGTTCTTTATCTGTGTGGAATTAGACGATTTGTCATTAATTGTAAAAGTACATTGTTTGTCAAAGAAAATTTAGATATCTTTGTAAGAGTATAACCGACTATTTTTTTTTTAATTTAAGAAAAAATTTACGAAAAAAAATTTATTTTATTTTGAATAACACATTACAATTTGAATAATAAGAAGTTGTTTATTGAGATTTACTTCCCTAAAATTACACAACTACAACACAGAGAATAACATTTTCTTTTTCGGGCGCCTTCTTTTGAATGCACTTCTCGCCTGCATCCCCATCTTTTAACACCATTACCATGACGATCGATCAATAATCATAGAAGCGACATCACTTTTTATATACGGAAGAACCCGTTTTTCTAAAATTCCAAATCAAAAGGGACTTGGTCACAATTATTAACCTATTTAAAAAAAAATTCGCCATTTTGTAGCTAAACTAATAACTCTAGGACTTTTTTTTCATTTTTTCTTAAGTCGGTTTTTTTCTGAAATATTTACAATTTAGTAAACAAACTCCTCCCAAAGAACCCGACTTTTTAAAATTTTTTAAAATATCCTAAATAAAAGTTTGAAGCCGATTTTCAAAATTCAAACGCTCACACGTGTCTCGATAAATTCCTCAACTCTTGGTACTATTCATCCATCCATCTCGATCCTCTCAAAATCCTCGGAGCTATGGTCAAAAATACGTCTCAGACGATTTGCATCTGTTAACCATTTTCAATGGTAATAATGTCACTTCATTTGTATTAACTGTTGTTGAATGTCCTCTAATTCATCGCACCTGCCTCCTTATACAATGTCGGAGTTGTTATCAAAATTCCATTGAAACACATTAAAATACCATTTGCGTTGAAGCGCCGGCCATTACGGAAGTTAGTAAGTTAAAAGTAAGTTTACTGGAAGTTTGAAGGCCGACGTTCAGCGAGAGTGATCGTTGAAATAACATTTATTCTGTTATCTTGTACCTATTATTGGATTTGATTTTCAACTCTTTTCTTTTTTTATTTTATTTTATTTTATTTTATTTAATGGTTTGCCAACAGGTAATACACAATAACAATATAAAAATAACAAAATACATAAAAAACATTTTTGAGTGTACACCCAATTACTGGCAAGCCAGCATGCATTTAGCTGATCTTGCAAGTGCGGGGTTAACAGCTAACAAATAGCGTTAAACTTAAAAAACACAAACAACATTACAAAAATAAAGCACTCAGCTAGAAATATTATTAGTCTATGACGCTGCATCAATGAACTGATGCAGCATCCTTTTGTACTGCTGTAAAGAGAGTGAATGAGGATCCGTGGTAATTTTAGCAGTTTTGAAGAGGTTATTGTACTCACGACATATTCTAAGCAACACATTATTTTGTCCTAAGTTAGTTCTGCATCCCTTAATAATAAACGGTTTGTAATTTGTAATCCGCGAGTTTTTTCTTGGCACAGAAAACTTTATTTTAGATAAAATACTTGGGCAGTCAACTTCGTTATTTAAAATTTTGAAAAGAAAAACTTGGTCGGCTACCCAGCGACGGTTTTCAAGTGAAGCTATTTTAAAAAAGTTTATTCTTTGTCTGTAAGAATTTAATACCCTCTTTTTATTTTGATGCGCTGTCAGCAGAAAGAGAAAACGTTTTTGAACTCTTTCGATTCTCTTCACTGGATCTTTATAAGATGGGTTCCAGATGCTCGAACCATATTCTAATGTACTACGAATCAAGGCAGAATAAACAATTTTAAGAGCCGAACACGACTTGAATGATTTGCAATTACGCCAGATGAAACCAAGCAGCCTGAGGCATTTTCTCACTATGCTGTCTATGTGCGTATTGAATGATAGTTTCCTATCGATAATAATTCCTAGGTCTCTGATCTTCTCGACCTCATCCAGTAAAAGACTGTTGAGAGCATATGAAGTCTGAAGTGGCATACGTTTTTTAGTAAATTTTATGTGCTGGCATTTTTTAATATTAAGCGGCAGTTTATTCTTAACGGACCAGTCAGAGATGGAATCCAAATCGCTTTGCAGAGCTAAAGCGTCTGATGGAGTTCTGATAGTTTTATAAATCTTTAAGTCGTCAGCAAACAGTGAGAACTTTGATAACCTTACTTGGTCACACAAATCGTTGACAAATACAAGAAAAAGAACAGGGCCCAGATGAGACCCCTGAGGGACGCCAGATGGGACCTTAAATGAAGCAGATTCATATCCGCATACTACTACCTTTTGATGTCTATCAGTCAAGTATGACCTGAACCAGGAGAGTAAATTCCCCTGAATCCCAGCCCAATATAGCTTATTTATTAGAATGCGATGGTCAACTCGATCAAAAGCTTTACTTACGTCCAAGTATATAGCGTCCACTTGATGTCCTTTGTCAACTTCGTCAATAATTTGAGTTGTGAATTCAGCCAAATTGGATACTGTTGACATTTTATTACGGAAACCATGTTGTTGAGGGACGAGAATAGATCTAAAGTGAAATGATATAAACGGACAGATCATAGCTTCGAAAACCTTACCAAAAATAGATAGAAGGGAAATTGGCCTATAATTTAGTATGTCATTTGCTTTTCCACTTTTTGGAATTGGCACTATATTGGCAGATTTCCACTTTTCTGGAAAAATTCCGGTAGCCAATGAACGATTAAAAATACAATATAATGGATAAGAAAGAGTTTCAGCGCAATTTTTAATAAAAACAGCTGGCAAATGATCAGGTCCTGCTCCTTTATATTTATCCAGTTTTTTGAGGGCAACTCCAACTGATTTAACATCTAGAGAAATTTTAAACATAATATTATTTCCTGAAGACATATTAAGATATATCATCGGATCATCAAGCGACCAGGAGCTTGTATCGTTGTGAACCGGTTGCGTATAAATTTTAGATAAGTTATACAAAAGTTTTTTAAATTGCGTATTTATTTATAGCGATACAGCTTATTTTAAATTTGGTTTAAGGACCTCTCCTCAGACCAGGAACCCTTAAGCTTTAGTTTTAAGATTAAAAATACCGTGGTTATTATCACCATCCCGTGTTATGTATTGTAAACTTGACGTTCAGAAGGTGTACTGTGTTGGTACCAAATTTTGAATAAATTTACTCGTAATTTGAGTTTCATGAAGTTTAAACGTAAAACCATGTTAGAAAAGCTAATTCGAAGCCTACTATATCAAATAAAAACCATTCCTTTAATTGTTTTTAATACACGTCATGTCATGACAGAAGAGTTTAAAAAAAGCATTCAATTACATTTTTTAACGTCTAAAGCCTAGTCCTTTCGAAATCACTTTGAAAGTCCTCGGCTTCGCCTCGTCTTTTCAATATTACAGCCGTGAATTACTTTATTTCCAGCCTGGGCATTAATTCACTATTATTTGTCGTAACAGGTGGCGAACTCAGGCAGTTCAGTGCAATTCAACTGCTCAGTGGAGGGCGGGGACGCGCGGGTCCGCTGGCTGCACGACGGCGTGCCCGTGGGCGGCGGCGAGCGCGCGCTGAGAGTGCACGGCGTAGTGCGCGCACACCGCGGCATGTACCAGTGCTTCGCCGAGAGGGAGCTCGACAGCGCGCAGGCTGCGGCGGAGCTCAGGCTGGGAGGTCAGTACACACTGAGCGGTGGCGGTAGAGGGCGTGACGGAGAGCGCGCGCTGAGAGTGCACGGCGTAGTGCGCGCACACCGCGGCATGTACCAGTGCTTCGCCGAGAGGGAGCTCGACAGCGCGCAGGCTGCGGCGGAGCTCAGGCTGGGAGGTCAGTACACACTGAGCGGTGGCGGTAGAGGGCGTGACGGAGAGCGCGCGCTGAGAGTGCACGGCGTAGTGCGCGCACACCGCGGCATGTACCAGTGCTTCGCCGAGAGGGAGCTCGACAGCGCGCAGGCTGCGGCGGAGCTCAGGCTGGGAGGTCAGTACACACTGAGCGGTGGCGGTAGAGGGCGTGACGGAGAGCGCGCGCTGAGAGTGCACGGCGTAGTGCGCGCACACCGCGGCATGTACCAGTGCTTCGCCGAGAGGGAGCTCGACAGCGCGCAGGCTGCGGCGGAGCTCAGGCTGGGAGGTCAGTACACACTGAGCGGTGGCGGTAGAGGGCGTGACGGAGAGCGCGCGCTGAGAGTGCACGGCGTAGTGCGCGCACACCGCGGCATGTACCAGTGCTTCGCCGAGAGGGAGCTCGACAGCGCGCAGGCTGCGGCGGAGCTCAGGCTGGGAGGTCAGTACACACTGAGCGGTGGCGGTAGAGGGCGTGACGGAGAGCGCGCGCTGAGAGTGCACGGCGTAGTGCGCGCACACCGCGGCATGTACCAGTGCTTCGCCGAGAGGGAGCTCGACAGCGCGCAGGCTGCGGCGGAGCTCAGGCTGGGAGGTCAGTACACACTGAGCGGTGGCGGTAGAGGGCGTGACGGAGAGCGCGCGCTGAGAGTGCACGGCGTAGTGCGCGCACACCGCGGCATGTACCAGTGCTTCGCCGAGAGGGAGCTCGACAGCGCGCAGGCTGCGGCGGAGCTCAGGCTGGGAGGTCAGTACACACTGAGCGGTGGCGGTAGAGGGCGTGACGGAGAGCGCGCGCTGAGAGTGCACGGCGTAGTGCGCGCACACCGCGGCATGTACCAGTGCTTCGCCGAGAGGGAGCTCGACAGCGCGCAGGCTGCGGCGGAGCTCAGGCTGGGAGGTCAGTACACACTGAGCGGTGGCGGTAGAGGGCGTGACGGAGAGCGCGCGCTGAGAGTGCACGGCGTAGTGCGCGCACACCGCGGCATGTACCAGTGCTTCGCCGAGAGGGAGCTCGACAGCGCGCAGGCTGCGGCGGAGCTCAGGCTGGGAGGTCAGTACACACTGAGCGGTGGCGGTAGAGGGCGTGACGGAGAGCGCGCGCTGAGAGTGCACGGCGTAGTGCGCGCACACCGCGGCATGTACCAGTGCTTCGCCGAGAGGGAGCTCGACAGCGCGCAGGCTGCGGCGGAGCTCAGGCTGGGAGGTCAGTACACACTGCGCGGTGGCGGTAGAGGGCGTGACGGCGAGCGCGCGCTGAGAGTGCACGGCTGTGTTCGAATTAACCCGCTTCCATCATAGACTGAATCGTCGTTCACTGCACTAAGCGAAATCGAAAGCGAAATGCTATGAATACGAAATTTTCTTTCTAACTTTATTCCCAACTACACTAAAGTTTCTAGGATGAAAATTAAAATTTATTCATCGGCAAAAAAAGAAAAGCTAAGCTTTTTAGCTCTTACTCGCGAAATGGATAACAAAAACTCGTGGAACTTAAGTAGTACCTTTTTAAGTCAACGGATCGTTCCTCCGCTTGATTGAATTTTCTTACAGCAAACGATTTACTTCAGAACTTGAGAAAATTAATTAGCTGAAATTGATTTTCCACCAAGTTCAATTAAATAATCATCGCTTACTCAGGGCGAAAACACATACGATGTATCATACTAATATTATAAATGCGAAAGTCAGTGTGTTTGTTGGTTTGTCCTTCAATCACGCTGCAACGGAGCAACGGATCGACGTGATTTTTAGCATGGCTATAGTTGAGGACCTGGAGAGTGACATAGGCTAGACTTTTTATCCCGGAAAATTGAGGAGTTCCCGCGGGAATCCAAAAGAACTTATTCCACGCGGACGAAGTCGCGGGTATCAGCTAGTAAGATCTAAAATTAAGATTAAGGTCAGCAGTATCAGTCACGCCTCAAAAGTTCGTGGACATGGAGCAGGATTTCTGTTGATAGTAGCTTAACTTATTAGTATTTATACGATGCGGTCGATCCACCCGAATCTGACTGCTGTTTACACGCATTTTTATAGGTGACAAAATCTCTTAGAAACTACTTTAAAATGTTTAAAAATGACCTGTATACACTACACCTGCAATTGTAACAGCTCATAGATAATCGCTCTAAGAAAAATGACACAAAAATAATTACATAGGTAACCATTGTACTAAAAAAATTCTACATCAATGTAGGTAACAATTTTCAAGTTCTATCATATTTTACCCGTTTTCGCATTTTCCTTCGAAGTGATCACGCTGTCAACGCGTCAGAGCAATCCAGTTAATAAAATGGTAATTTCGATTAGCTCCGAGCTTCGTCCTGGACAGTAATTTTCGGAATTAAGTATTCAAATTTATTCATCTGAAAAAGTAAAAAAGCTCTAAAACTAAGCTACTTAAGTGCTCGGAGAGTGAGGCGAAATGCCGTCGAGTACTAGTTACTGCTCTTCATTGATTTCCCTGCAAGAGCAAATGGTTTAAACTTTTAGTTCATTCTTTTTACGTTTGTATGCTGATTTACTTATATTATTTATTTATCTGTTTACATGGATAAAAGAATTTTCCAATTTTAGTAAGATATTCATGTTGATGCTTCTTTCAGTTCACTCGTTGTCAGACATTTTGTTTATTTGATTTACGTATGGGCAATTATTTATATTTTGTGTGGAACGATGGAAGTAGTTTTCAATTATGAGGGGGTCAAAAGTGGCTCCAAGTGGTTCGTGTAATATTACACACGGTGCTGCTCGCCAGTTCTTTGAAGTTCTTTCTTCTTTTTTGATCTTGGCTTGGACACGCTGCCGCGTGTCCTGATTTTAGGAAAATAACAATTAATGAATATTGTTTGTTTCATACTGGATATATAGGTGTCTCTTGGTACCTACGTCTTGTTTTGACATTTGACTAACAAAATAACTCTATTAGAGTTATTTTGTTAGTCAAATGTCTTATATCTATATATATAAAAATGAAACCCGTTTTCCTTGGTCACGGCATCACGCGTGAATGGCTGGACCGATTTCACTAATTCTTTTTTTGTTGTATTTGTTATTATTAGGAGAAGGTTCTTACGGAAAAAAATATTAAGAAAATCTCTCAGAAATATTGAAAAATATACATTTAATTTTGCATATTTAAAAAAACGCGCGTACGAATGTCAATGTCATTCACAGCCATAAATCAAATCAAATCAAATCAAATCAAATATTTTTTATTCAAATAAACTTTTACAAGTACTTTTGAATCGTCAAGTGAATCTACCACTGGTTCGGAATGCCATTCCTACCGAGAAGAACCAGCAAGAAACTCGGTGGTTGCTCTTTTTAAATAATTCATTTACAATTACTATATCAATGTGTACATAAGTAACCGCTGTCCCCAGCATTGCTGGAGCGATCAAATCCATGCTCCTCTATCATTTACATAATCTTCAACAGTATAATAAGCTTTTTTCAGGAGCATACTTTTAATGGATTTCTTAAATTTGTTTATTCAATTCATGTCAAAGACGGGCAGACAGAAAGTAGCCCCATTCCCGCCGGTGGCACCCGTTCACGAGCATGACGCATGATCCAGCCATTGCTTCGCTCGACCATATTTGAGGGAACGTAACAACCCGCACCACACGACACCACCACAGAAATGTTTAAAGAGAGCGTGACATACTCAGTCTACCCGTATCAAAGCATCGAATTGAATACTAATATTCAAACACTAATTTATAATAAGTAACCGCTGTCCCCAGCATTGCTGGAGCGATCAAATCCATAGACTATATTGATAAAGTAGTGCATCATTGCTACGCTAAGGCGGTACGAAGTTCGCCGGGTCAGCTAGTTATTAATAATTATAAATCATTGTTTATAACGAAAGTGTATTTTATTGGATGGTCCTTCAATCAAGACGCAACTGAGCAACGGATCGACATGATTTCTTGCATGGATATAGTTAAAGGACTGGAGAGCGACAGAGGCTACTTTTTAATCTAGTAAATAAAAGGGTTTTTACAGGAGTTTTCATAAACCTAAATCAAAGCGTACGAAATCGCGAACTTAAACTATTATTCTATACTAATTATATTTCGTATTATAAATGGGAATGTTTGGATGAATGGATGGACGGCTAGGCTATTTTTTATGCCGGAATCCCGGGAACCAAAAAACATGAATCCACGCGGACAAAATCATGAACATCAGCTAATGAATCATAAACATTTATTTTCTGATTGTAGGTAAGTACATAACAAGTTGTTACTATAATTATTTGTCACATAATTCGTATTGTAAGTCTCAAATGAGCCATATCAAATTAGCCACATTAAGCAAGTGTGTGTCCACTGTCCACTGTCCGGTTGGTCCGGGGCGGTCCGGGCGGGTCGTGACGCAACGCTGCAGTGCTGTAATCAATAACCGACAATCCCAAACTCAACCCGCGGCTCGGTGGCAGTTCACGTTCACTTATACATTCGGCCTCTATTTTGCCTCGGACGTAACGCTGAACGACTAATGGCCAAAGTTTTTTTTTAAATAATTGGAATTTGTCGTACATAATACCTTTTTAATGTATATTTAGCCTACCAGTAAAATATTCTGCAATACCATCCTAATCCATACTTCCATACTAATATTATAAATGCGAAAGTGTGACTGTCTGTCTGTCTGTCTGCTACGCTTTCACGGTTTATGCGTTCAACTGGTTTTGATGACATTTGGTACACGGGTAGGTTGCATCCCGGGAAAGGACATAGGCTACTTTTTATCCCGGAAAATCAAAGAGTTCCCGCGGGAATCAATAATCCTAATTCACGCGGACGATGTCGCGGGAATCGTCTAGTATTATAAATGCGAAAGTATGTCTGTCTGTCTGCTATGCTTTCACGGCCCCTCTATTCAACTGATTTTAATGAAATTTGGTAAAGGAGTAGGTAACATTCCGGGTAAGGACAAAGGCTACGTTTTATCCCGGAAAATTAAAGATTTCCCGCAGGAATATAAAACCTTAATCCTTGCGGACGAACTCGCGGGCATCATCTAATAGACTATATTTATCTCATTCGTCACTCTCCAGATCTTTTACTATATCATTTTGTAGTTAAAGATCAGTGATATAGGCTTATTTTTAACTCTAGAAATAAAAGAGTTCCTTCGAAATTGTTAATACCTTACACACGGATGACGTCACGGGAATCGCCTATAGTAATGCAGCATTTCCGTATTTTATTATCAACAGACTTCCAAAAAAGGAGGAGGTCCCTATTCTATAGGTATAGGTATATAAAAATAAATTGCTGTTCGTTTGTCTCGCTAAAACTCGAGAATGGCTGGGCCGATTTAACTGATTTTGGTTTTGAAATGTTTGTCGTAGTCCAGGGAAGGTTTAAACTGTGAGAAAATATGGAAAAATTCATTAGTTACGACGCGTGGATGAAGTCGCGGGCATCACCTAGTTCAGTGTTAATTTTTCAGGTACCATTTTTAACCATCATAATATTGTCATTTCGTATACTGGCAATTGAGCGTTTATAATGTTAAGTTATATTATATTATGGTATCAAGACAGGAATACTATAAATTATGTTAACATTGGTACCCTGTGGTCATGCGTGAAGATCTATTGCCGAACATTAATATTAGCTACAAATTACTAGGTAAGGGAATCGAGGATCCTAGTTACCTATGATATATTATCATAGTCAGTATTCACACACAAGTGATACCCACGTAGGTATTACCATAAACTGTGGCTAGGGTAGTTACTCGAGTCAAAGCCTGATCAAATCTAAGCTCAAAGTGAATGTACTATGTCCATCTGCCAGTCTGTTAGCTTCTCACTTTTGAATTTGACCAAATTCGTTACATCGATAGCTTGTATTACGTAGACAGACATAGGTTACTTCTCGTCCCGGAAAATCAGGAGATCTCACAGGATTTTTCAAAAACTTAAATGCACATGGACGAAGAAGCTGGCAATTTTATACTTGATTTTTTTATTGCGATTGCAGTTGACGACAATCATGCTTAGTGCAAAGCAAACGAGCTTGTCTGCAATATGCCTATTCATTTAAGTATCATTTTAGTACGCACAATTCTTATGGCATGAATCAGAAATACGCGCGCACATGTTTTCAACAAAAACGTATACCACAAATTGCATAAAAACCTCACCGAAGCGACTTCCTATACCAATTGGTGGTGTCACGAGCGCACAAACTGAATCTATGCTAATATTCGAACGCATTAGAGGCGCCCGGGCACGGCGCCAGGGGGAAACCGCGCGAGTTACTGCTGAGGATTAATGCTGAATTCATTTCCTTGTGAGATACTCCCTCATCTGGAAGGCAGTATGGCCCAGTTGTTCCAGTCCGTCAAACTTACCTGACCCGGTGGCCAAAATTGTAACTAATTTTATGCCTGATAAGTTTTTTTTTAATTTTCATTTTTCATATCTACCAGCGACGCTGTCGCCGGGTCAGATATAGTTTGTGGGACTACACGTGATGGCTACACAACATTAGTTGACTGAATGGGTGACCGACTTCCTCCCGCCAACCTGTATTGTTGTTGCACAGCTGTTGTTGTTGTTGCACAGTTGTTGAGCACTGTTCTCTAATAAACGGGAGGTCACGGGTTCGGTACCCGGCAGTTTCTGAATTTCTCTGGTCTGGTCTGGTGTGAGGCTTCAGCCGTGGCTGGTTACCACCGTTCTGGCAAAGACGTGCTGCTAAGCCATTTAGCGTTCCGATACGATACCGTATTGAAACCGATTTGGGATATGGGTTTTATATTTCGCGTACAGATTGCAGCTACTTATTTATACTCGTATTTCACTCCAAATATAATTCTTACCGCACCGCGTAAAATTTGTATGAAACAAGAGACTGTTGTTCGCGCGAATTTTATTCGCAAGTGCATATAGTGACGACCTCCGTGGCGCAGTGTG
The DNA here is from genome assembly GCA_923060345.2 of Erebia aethiops. NCBI lineage: Eukaryota > Metazoa > Arthropoda > Insecta > Lepidoptera > Nymphalidae > Erebia > Erebia aethiops. Next base: position 19,978,133 of record OV281089.1, on the reverse strand, counting down.
TAGCGCTGTTGCCTTAACGTGCGGAGGTCCCGGGTTCGATCCCCGGCAGGTCAATTTAGGAATTTATAATTTCTGAATTTTCCCTGGTCTGGCCTGGTGGGAGGCTTCGGCCGTGGCTAGTTACCACCCTACCGGCAAATACGTGCCGCCAAGCGATTTAGCGTTCCGGTACGATGCCGTGTAGAAACCGAAGGGGTGTGGGTTTAATATAACTGCCATGCCCCTAACAGGTTAGCCCGCTACCATCTTAGACTGCATCATCACTTACCATCAGGTGTGATCGCAGTCAAGGGCTAGCTTGTAGTGGATTAAAAAAAAAAAAAAAATATATACCTCCACATTAGAATTATAGAAATCGCACGAATGTTTTCGCAGAGCGAACGTAGCCTTAAAGTTGGATTAATTCCGGCAAGATCCAGCTCACAACGTTACGAGTTGCAAAGTTTATAACATTGGCTCTATTAAAAAAGTTTTGGCAATAAACTGATTTTCTTACTTTTCCATTAAATATTAGGCATTCATTGATATTCTTGGTTCATGATAAAATATGTTAACCTCCAAGTCCCTCTTCTTCTAGTCTATATTAAGAGGTTAAAATGCCTGAGCGACTTTTTTTTAGCAGGTAAGGTTTCCACCAATTACTTTCCAATTAAGACCATGTTTTGATTTACTTGTAGTGGATAAAAAAAAATTTGATCACTACATGCAGTTTCAGACAAATTGAATTAATTTTAAGTAGGTATAGGTTTATAGCGCAGGTTTATTCGTAGTAACGTTTTTCTAAGTAACAGCCATTGACAAAATGAAGCTCGGAACGCATCGATCGTCAAAGATAATAACTTGCTCTAAGCCTAAACTGATCGCCTGTCAGAGCGGCCGGACGTCCGGCTACTTAGGGTTGGCTCTACTATCACATTTTTTTAACAAAAGATCCATTTTTATATTATAAATGCGAAAGTGTGTCCGTCTGTCTGTCTGCTACGCTTTCACGGCCCATCTTAAAAACAGATTTTGATGAAATTTTGTACAGGGATAGGTGGCATCCCGCGGAAGGACATATGTAACTTTTTATCCCGGAAAAGTAAGAAGTTCCCGCGGGAATAAAAAAAGCTTAATCCACACGGACGAAGTCGCAGGTTTCATCTAGTAATTAATAAAAATAACCTATGACCCGAATGGCTAATCGTTTATTTGGAAGAGTAGCCACACATTATGTTCCTTATGATAAGTACTCAATACTTCTACATAACTAGCAACAGAAAAACCCAGGGATATTTTATTTAAGAAAAAAACTGAAGTTAAAAAGTTTGCGGTTGTTTAATTTATGGACTGGTAGAAAGCAAGGTAAAAAGAAAAGCAAGGTATCTTACTTTCATTATTTGAATTCGGCTTAAAAATACATTCACGGCCATTGCGAGTTTCTGGGGTAAAACGGTAGATATTGAAATTTTTGAGACTCAAAACACTTTGATTTTTCGAATAAAAAGCCTTTTTCCGTATCTAGGATGCAAGCTGTATCAAATATACTCAAAATGTACCAATATCGTCAAAATAGTAATGGATGGGGTCGTGAACAGACCAGACACACAGACACTTTTTCACTATTATTGTATGGATCATTTACACGTTTAAAAATAATTGAACTGTGATTTTCCAAGTTGTCATTGAAGTGGCAACCCTAGGAGTATACTGCAATAAAGAGCTCACGAGCTCGCGCCGTAATTTAGTAGCTCATAATTTCGCTGTCACGCTCATTTACTGCCTCCCGTAATACCCGGACCCGGAGCTACGGCACCGATTGTCTGACTGCTACTGCGCTAGATGAGTATTTACTGACTGTTATTCCGATTTAATGAAATTATGCTGTTATTATTTATATAACCTTACGTTTAAAACATCAAATAAATATTATAAATGCGAAAGTTCGAATGGATGCCTTTAATACTTTTTATCCCGTAAAATTAATAAGTTCCCGCGGGAACCAAAAACCCTCAATTCACGCGGACGAAGTCGCGAGCATCAGCTAGTCAGTTATAAAAAAAATAGATAAAAAAGTAAAGTAGAGTAAGCGATTTAGAGTTCCGGTACGATGCCGTGTAGAAACCGAAGGGGTGTGGGTTTAATATAACTGCCATGCCCCTAACAGGTTAGCCCGCTACCATCTTAGACTGCATCATCACTTACCATCAGGTGTGATCGCAGTCAAGGGCTAGCTTGTAGTGGATTAAAAAACAAAAGATTTACTATCTTTTTGGTGCTCAGTATTTTAGAAAAATCCGTTATTAAATTTCCTTGTCTACAACTTAAAAAGTGCACACAAAATTTCAGCTTTGCAGGCTTAGGCTTCAAGTACACGAAGCCTAAGAGTTAAGTAGAGTCAGTAAGTGAGTCTGTTTGAACTCTTTCTCTGGGTATCCATTATAGGACTAATGAAAGAGATCACGACCTTTTGATATGAGGATGCCGAGTGGGAGTTTTTCACTTACTCGATTGCGTTAAGGTAACTCCACCGTATGGTATTTATCGAGCGCCAACTGTCATTTGCCATCAAGCGCTTGACAATTCGTAGTTAACGTTGATTCGATCAAATGGAAAATCTCCCACTGGGCACTCTGGAAGCAAAATGGTGCACAGGTACTATATTTGGTATGGGGAATAGGCAGCATTTCGAGAAAGATCTTTTCATCCCGGCTAGGAAGGCTACTATTTATCCTGGAAAATAAAAGAACTAAAAATCTTAATCCACCCAGACGAAGTTTTGGGCATCACTTTGTTACGCAATGGATGGTCAGCAATAGGCTAGTGTGACGTAAAAAATGATACATTAACCTCAGAATCACGAATCGAAAACATCTGCTGATAACAGAAAAATATTGAAAATGTTTTATCCCCGTCACTCATACGCGTATGATGAATGACCGCCATACGTCGTTTGGTTCTTTGTTTACTGAGCATTCCCGGGCGTTGATTGGATTCTGTTTTGACAGCCCTGATTTATGACCACCGTCCTTTGGGACCACCGTAAGTAATTCTGGTTATGATGTCGCCAAAATGTTATTTATTAAAAAATATGCCACATCCTTAATAATTATAGGGGAATGAATTTATTTCATTAAAGTCGAGTAACAAAAATGGAAATTGAAATTGAATTTTATCAAGGGTGTTCCAGGCGCAATTCCCAGAGAGACGCAGGTTTAAATCCTTGATTATGTATTTAAGAACAGTTTGGAAATTTCCTTAAGTGTGGGTAAACTAATACAATTTACAAAAAAAGTAATAAATGAACTTAGAACTGAGAAATTGCTATTGAAAACACCCTATACCTTGTGACTAGCATCTAAATTTTACATCACATCGATTCCCCATCATATTGAAAGCCTTCAGTTCTGCAACGTATATTTGAGCCGTGTTTCAGACACGGCTCCGGAGCTGCACTACACGTTCATAGAGCAGGCGCTGCACCCGGGCCCGGCGCTCGCGCTGCACTGCTCAGCCTCCGGGTCTCCGCCGCCGCGGTTCACCTGGCTGCTGGATATGCAACCCGTTGACGAGCATAACACTGGACAGAGGTATGCAAAGTGTTTCAGTGTCGAATTACACTTTGTAGATAAGTTAACAGAGATTATATCGAGATTAATCGTAGAATTGTTGGAAATAAGATTAAAAAAACCTCAAATAATTTATAAGATTCACTTGAATGATTTAATAAAATTCGCATTGCCTTGAATTCTGAATCGCTTGAAGCAAAACATCTCTACGTGATCAAATTAGAAATGTGGAGATCTCTAGAAGAACCAAAATTACTGACAAAGCTTCAATCAATCAATCGTTTATTTGTACAATTAAAGCTTAGCTTGAAGAGTTGCGTAGCTGAAAAGGCAACGAAAATATAATTTCCAAAGACGGCACGAATTTTTCGGCAAATTCGTAAGTTTATATGGTGATCTTGAACGGGAAGTTAGCTTTCACTTCACCAGTTGCCGGCAGGATAGACTTTAGCAAGTCGCTGAAGCCCACTGGATCAGGGAAGCGGCACAACATTGTGTTTAGTGACTTCCTTTGTAAGGAACTTATACAGGTTGAGATAACTCTCACATTTGTCATTTTCGTCAACAGGAGCATATCCCAGTTCATGAGCCCCAACGGCGACGTGGTCAGTTACCTCAACATGACGTCAGTGCGGCCGGAAGACGGCGGCCGGTACACGTGCCGAGCGCACAACACGCGCGGCGCGGTCGAGCACTCCACACGCCTTAATGTTTACGGTAATACTAGATGCAACAGGAGCATATCTCAGTTCTTGAGCCCAACGGCGACGTGGTCAGTTACCTCAACATGACGTCAGTGCGGTTGGAAGTTTGTTGGAAGTATGAACTAGTATTTTAGACATTTAATTGCAACAATATCAGACTGCGTGCACGGGGTATGCTATGAAGGCCCAAGCTGATAACTGTAAATAACAGACTTTGAATATTTTGGCTGTTAAAATACGAGTTTATTATCTCCACAACGCGCAGCTTATAGACTCACATAGCTACCAAGCTATGTGAGTCTATAAGTTGCTTATGCGACACAAGTTATCCTCCAAGAAATAAGATAACCATAGTGTAACAACTTCAAATGAAAAAGCATACTCCGTAATTTAATATTTCCCTACAATTATTCAAAACTGATCATCATGATAGTTGCAAAATATGGCAGTCACAATGTTCATGTTTGCCCTTAACCTACACAATAGATCAAGGAGTACCCTATGTAACTTCCAGGTCCGCCGTCCATCCGGAACATCGGTCCGGCGCGCGTGGTGGCCGGCGTGAACACGACCGTCTACTGCCCCTACTCCGGATTTCCAATCAGGTTGATGGAGGTGCATTTGTTTAGTAAGACTATAAGTTTCGTTTATGTTCATTTCTGTAGCTTGTAGTTCCTTTCCAGTCCATTTGAAAAACTCTTCCCTCGAACTGCTGTCTAGTTTCTGAATAGATTTACCAAATTACTATGTTTTTCCATGTGTTTTTGAACAAATTAAAATGCTGATGTCTGCGACCATGTCCGCATAGTTTCAGATTTTTAATTTACGCGGGATATCTTTCATTGTCCAGGATAAAAAGTACGAAAAGAATCCGAGATAGTAAAGTATGAAACCTCGATCTCTTCTCTCGCTTTTTTACTTGTATCCCACCAGTTTATGAAAGAGGACCAACTTTATGAGCGTTCAAAATAAAAAAAAAACCGGGCAAGTGCGAGTCGGACTCGCGCACGAAGGGTTCCGTACCATTATTAATAAATAATTACCTTTGTTATTGAACCGCAAGACTAACTTTGTTTGTAGAGGTTTATTGTTAATATCAAAAAACTATGCTAGTTAGAGCATTGGCTATAGTTTTCCTGTAAAATATACGTAAATTCCTATTGACCATAATTATTTCAAATTTTTCGATTGGTAAACTCCGGAGATAAGGGGGGGGGGACGGTATTTTTTTAGACATTTTCCCCGATAAATCAAAAACTGTCATAACTAAAAATAATTAAAAATCTGTTTTAGAATGTACAAAGTAAACCCTTTCATATGATACCCCACACAGTACAGTTATCTCACTTTTAAATTTCAACCCTCCGATTTTCCCCCCTTTTTAAATAAGAACAAAAATAATTTCCATTTTTTTTTAATTTCAGTGTCTTTGGGCCACTAATATACACAACTATTCCAAATTTCATGTCATTTCATTTCTGTTACTGAAATAATCGAGTGTGACGGACGGACAGACGGATAGACGGACAGACGGACAGACAGACGGAGAAAGTCGCACCATAAGGGTTCCATTTTACCATTTTGGTACGGAACCCAATTAAAACGGAAAATAATCAATCAAAATTTCAGTAAAAACTTATAGAACTCAAAACGCAAAAAGAAAAAACATAAAAAGTTCAACTTTATTAGCTCTGACATCCAGTTGTAATTGCATTTTTAACATGAACACTTATTGCGAAATAGGCTTGTGCTTGACGACAATCATGCTTTGTGCAACGCAATGATGAGGTCTAGATTGGAACGCGCTTGCCTAGAAGATGCCTATTCACTCTTGACTTGTCTTGTTTTCATGCAGTCAAATTTTAACACTTAAGGTAGATAAAGCCAAGTTTCACGTTTTATCTAAAATAGCTTGTCATTTATTTGCAAGTGCGCCCTGGGGGCATACTACCATCGCTTAATTACCAATTTTTTTCAATTCAAATAAACTTTTACAAGTGTCTTTTACAATCGTCGAGTGAATCCACCACTGGTTCGGAATACCATTCCGGCCGAATTATTTTTATTCACCCATTAATTACTGTTGAAGATTATGTAAATTATATACATGTCCTGCTATGTTATGTGCAATGTGCATGTTATGTTTAGTTTTTAAGTTTGGTACTAAATAAATAAATGATAAAAGGATTTGACTCGCTCCAGCAATGCTAAGGACTGCGGTTACTTACCTAAGTATCTACACATTGATGTATTTGTAAATAATTTTTTTCAAAAGACCAACGCCAAGTTTCTTGCTGGTTCTTCTCAGTAGGAATGTTATTCCGAACCAGTGGTAGATTCACTCGACGATTGAAAAGCACTTGTCAAAGTGGAAATAATACTGCTTTAAGCGATCGTAGTAACCCCCCTGACTGATTGTTCAAGTTTCTACACGCAACAACATAAAATGACGATGAAACTGTACCCCGCAGTGATATCCGGTGGCAGCGCGGCGGCGTGGACGTGGGCTCGTCAGGCCGCGCGCTGTCGGGCGGCGGCGGCGAGCTGCTGCTGTGGCCGGCCGAACCTGCGGACGCGGGCGTGTACTCCTGCAGGGTCACCGCGCCCTCAGGCCAGTACGCGCAGAAGGATGTGCAGATCTTTGTCAGAAGTGAGTGACTTTCCACTTGTTAAACTATGGTTTTCTATGGTTTCTGCCACGTACCTGAAAATATGGGACTATTAAATACAACTACCGGAACGCTAAATCGCTTGACCGTACGTCTTTTACTGGTAAGGTGACTAGCCCCAGCCGAAGCCTCCCACCAGACTAAATTAAAGAAAATTCAGAAATTATAAATTCCCAAATATACTTTATCAACATTCTGGAATTGTCTCATAAAATAAAATACCTGATTATTGTATTAATGGACATAATAAAATACTCTCAGGTTATTTTATTACTTGATGTTTGTCTCTCTTACCATTTTCAGATCCACCAAAGATAGCCGGTTTCTCATTTCCCGCTGACCTGGTGGAAGGGAGCTCGATACAAGTGCTCTGCGGCATCACATCTGGGGATAAGCCCGTTTACTTCTCTTGGCTCAAAGACGGACAACACGTACCTTCAAACTTGCAGGTATTTATGACAGCAAGAATCTTTGAAAAGACGCATCACAATATCAAACGCAGTTGTTACTTAAGATCACATCCGTACGACTTTTTGAAACAAATTAGCTCTTGACTGGGATTTCACAATCGTCGTCGTTGTCTCGACTGTGTTGTGTGATTCACTGTTGGACGAAAGTCTTCTGCATAAGTCTCTATAGGACACGGTCTTGTGCCTCTTGCTTCCAGCGGCTCTCAGCTACTCGTTTGAGGTCTACCTAGTCCACACGATCCTAGTTCTACACGATTTTGAGGGATCTTTATCTGCCTCGTTGGCTAGTGGTTAGCATATTATTCAACTGCGGCCGACGAGGTCCCGGGTTTAAGTCCCGAGTTGGGCCATTACAATAATTGGGTTTTTCAGTTTAGAAATTCTCAGTACTACCCCGGAGTTAGGAAGTTGGCGGTATTTCACCCCCGTGCCTTGGAGAAGACGTTAAGCCATCGGTTCGGCACCTAATCTTTCTCCGGTCGTGCCGGATTTTTCGTCCCATCGGGCTATGAGAGTAAAGGAGCAGAGAGTGCACCTGTGTTTGCACACATACTGGTGCACTATAATATCTCCCGCGTAGATGGATGCCAATTTCTCTGAAGATTGGTCGCCGTGGCCGAAGTTCAGTCGCGAGGACATTATAATATAAGAAAAAGTATTTTTCTATTGAATATTATTGTTCTAATGATTTTATTATGAAACTGAATGCAAGAATTAAATACAGGCATGCTAAATACAAGTAACCAAATGTACACTTTCTTCTGTTTTAGGTACAAGAGAAGTCACTAGACGAGTTCAGCTTCCTGATCTTCTCGCACGTGACGTCTAAGCACAGCGGCGACTACACGTGTGTGGCTAGCAACAGCGCGGCTGAAGTTAACCACACCGCAACGCTCGCTGTCAAAGGTAGCTTCTTCCTTTTCTCTTCCATGCGCCTCTCCAGTGCTGAGGGTCAAGATAAGTCGCTAGACGAGTTCAGCTTCCTGATCTTCTCTCACGTGACGTCTAAGCACAGCGGCGACTACACGTGCGTGGCTAGCAACAGCGCGGCTGAAGTTAACCACACCGCAACGCTCGCTGTCAAAGGTAGCTTCTTCCTTTTCTCTTACATGCGCCTCTCCAGTGCTGAGGGTCAAGATAAGTCGCTAGACGAGTTCAGCTTCCTGATCTTCTCTCACGTGACGTCTAAGCACAGCGGCGACTACACGTGCGTGGCCAGCAACAGCGCGGCTGAAGTTAACCACACCGCAACGCTCGCTGTCAAAGGTAGCTTCTTCCTTTTCTCTTCCATGCGCCTCTCCAGTGCTGAGGGTCAAGATAAGTCGCTAGACGAGTTCAGCTTCCTGATCTTCTCGCACGTGACGTCTAAGCACAGCGGCGACTACACGTGTGTGGCTAGCAACAGCGCGGCTGAAGTTAACCACACCGCAACGCTCGCTGTCAAAGGTAGCTTCTTCCTTTTCTCTTCCATGCGCCTCTCCAGTGCTGAGGGTCAAGATAAGTCGCTAGACGAGTTCAGCTTCCTGATCTTCTCTCACGTGACGTCTAAGCACAGCGGCGACTACACGTGCGTGGCTAGCAACAGCGCGGCTGAAGTTAACCACACCGCAACGCTCGCTGTCAAAGGTAGCTTCTTCCTTTTCTCTTCCATGCGTCTCTCCAGTGCTGAGGGTCAAGATAAGTCGCTAGACGAGTTCAGCTTCCTGATCTTCTCTCACGTGACGTCTAAGCACAGCGGCGACTACACGTGCGTGGCCAGCAACAGCGCGGCTGAAGTTAACCACACCGCAACGCTCGCTGTCAAAGGTAGCTTCTTCCTCTTCTCTTCCATGCGCCTCTCCATTGCTGAGGGTCAAGATAAGTCGCTAGACGAGTTCAGCTTCCTGATCTTCTCGCACGTGACGTCTAAGCACAGCGGCGACTACATGTGCGTGGCCAGCAACAGTGCGGCTGAAGTCAACCACCCCTCAACGCTCACCAGTGCTGAAGGTCAGCAATCAGTTTTCTAAACTCCTCCTTCTCCGTGATTTTCTTCTTTTTTTCATCAGTTTCTGCTACTATTTTTTTCTCTCTGACAATTTAGAATTCCTGAGTAATGTGAAAACTTGCCAGTCAAATAATATTTTTTTTGTTAATTTTTGGTTTTGTTTCTGATATCATTCTCCATGGTTGCTCTCTCCAAAGGTACATTCTACCTCTATACTTAAATTTCTTGAGTTTCACACTTCGTCCAAGGTTTCACTGCATCAAAGCTAGCCACTCTAATGGCAAACTTAGTAGACTTGTAGCTCATGAGGCTGTATTAAAATGTCGAGTAATTGTAATTACGGAGTAGGGAAAGTGCTCAGAATGCATGTACCTAGAGGCGTTGCTTCTCTGCCTGATCTGTCTCTGTTTGGGGTTGTCGTCCTATTGGGGAAGATTTTGCGTTTTGTCTAGTTACGTACCCTAGCCGAGGCTGAAATATCGGTTAGAAGAACAATATTTTTAATACGTATTGTATTTCTAATGGTGCTTTAAATTACACTTAAATTAATTAAAATTATTTATCAATTATGTTTCAGTGGCTCCGTCGTGGATTTATGAACCTCAAGACGTATCAGCGTTGCTGGGTACCCAGATCATCGCGCATTGTGCCACTAAGGGATATCCGGAACCGAGGATAACATGGCTGAAAGCTCAAGGTATCTACTCACACAAAGTACTATGGAAGTGAAAAATAGTTTAGTCTTAGAATTTACAAAAAACAGTCTAATATGGATTGTGATGTGATCTAAAATGATTCTTTATAATGACGATGGAGACAAAGTGCTGGAATGATGACCTCGCACCGAAAGCGCAGCGTTTTAAAATGTTCACCATTTGAAAAGCAATTTTATTTATTCCTCCCGACATTTCCCGTTATATATATATATGTGTCATTTTCTAACAGTTAAACTGTTACACAGGTTCAAGTTCCACGGACTTCCGCCCCCTCAACCGCCTGGAGTTGCCCCTGACAGTCCTCAGCAACGGCTCCCTGAGCGCCGCGGCGGCCGCTCACGCGCACGAGGGCAAGTACATGTGCCGCGCTGACAACGGCGTGGGCAGGGGACTGTCCAAGGTCATCACGGTCTCAGTCAATGGTGTGTATTATACTTGTGTCTAACTATGAGTGATTTGATTTGTCTATCTCTTACTGATAATGAACGGAAAGCCGATCTACCACAAAAATCTTCTCTCCTGAGTTTCTGACTTTGTATTAGCTTGAACTAAAAAATAATTCATATCCTGAGTTTTAACTATTTAGTCTGAAATTCCGTTCCATTCTAGTTCGAATTTCATTGGGTTTTATTCCGGTATATCTGGATGTTGTTGAAATCTAAGATATCGTAAAGTAATCTTGCGCATGTAAACATGGACCCTAGTTTGGACTATAGTTTATTCCAAGCTGTTCTGAAAACGTGTGACCAATCCACTGTACCACAGCACTGTGGTTTCTGATGTGTGCCCCTAACATTATAGTTGTTGCTAGGCTGTGTGCGATGGCCGTAAAATTTGGAACCCAAATGTAATAGTTTTTCCCAAAAAAACATCATTTAACTGTAAACTGTTGTTTATTCTTGTTTTCACAATAGTAGCAGCAGAAGTTACCTAAAATAATAAACTGGTTAGAGTCTGTTCAACAAGTTAGTTAACATGGGTAAATTACAAGGTAATTGAAAAAAAAGTATAAAGCAACACTGTGAAAGAATCATGGATGAATCAAACAATGTGAAAAAACAGTCGAACTTTTCAAAAGTATCTACTTGACAGCAATTATTGGTGTTGTCAAAACGGGATTTTAAATTTTTCAAATATTTCTAGGTAAACTGTCTTATTGACCCTGCGTTTCGTTCCGCTGCGTTCCATCGAAGGTTTATTGGTGGAAGGGATCACGATCCTCAGTATTGGCGCAAAGAGAGAGAGATTTATTCAGATTCTATCAATGTTTAGAGCCGGCGCACTTCGAGTTCTCATCACGCAACATGTCTGTGCGGCGCACGGCGAGCGCGGCGCTGCAGTGCGCGGCGCGGGGAGACGCGCCCATACAGCTGCACTGGACGCACAACATGCAGAGGCTCGATTTGACCACCTACAGGTGACTGGGTGGTTTTTCCTCAAACCAAGTGTGTGCTGTACCTACACGAAATAACATCTAAATGCATACTTAAATTATAAATGCGAAAGTGTGCCTGTCTGCTGGTACGCTTTAACGGCCCATCTTTTCTACCAATTTGCTCATTGTTAGCCCGAAAAATTAAGGAGTTCCCCGTGAATTAAAAACGTAATCTTCGCGAACAAAGTCGTGGGCATCATCTAGTATTTTATAATAGGGAAAGGTATCTGATTGACTAAGAAAGGATTTTTGAAAATTCTATCCCTAAGGCGGTAAAATAGGGGTTAGTTTGTGTAGTTCACGCGGATGAAGTCGCAGGCAAAAGCTAGTATTCAATAATACTTACGAAAGATAAAGACTCAAACACAAAGACCACCCCTGGTAGCCCTTGGTTAGAGGTGTCCATCAAGCTCGCAGCATTGCCATGCTGAATGGCTATGGGCAACTTGGAGCAGATATACCCCAGAGCGTGAGAGGAGGATCTAAAGTAAATCTGCCTGAAACGGACCACGCCTGTCATGGTTTGGGATCTATTATTTAATCGGATTACTAAAGAGATTATGTTACAGGGAGAACTTATATGCAAAATAGAGATACGAACAGTCAGTCTGCCTATCTTTTTGTAGATTTAAATATATGAAAATCTGCATTGGCTATAATAACCTCTGCATGTTTCAGAGTGTCAGTATCAGAGAAGCGCTCAGAGAGCGGCGCCAGTTCCACGCTCACCATAGCGCACGCCCAGCGCGGAGACTCGGGCGTGTATCGCTGTCGCGCTGAAAACGCGTACGGACGAGACGAACTGCTCATTTATTTAGCAGTGCAAGGTTTGTGTCGATATTTTTGACAAAGAAACTGTTCAATCTTGGGCCATACGCTTAAAGCAATAACTCAAAATGACAGTTTGATGTCACATACGTTCCTAAAATAAGGATTGTTCACACATGTTCTTACCTCAAGGGTATGCTACCCCAGGCCTCAGATTTTGCCAGTGAGACTATAAAAAGGATCAGTGCACTTCAGCTTTGTTACTTTATTTCTTCCACGGTATTTCATAAACACTATGTTTTACCTTGGCCTGTGTTCAGAGTTCCCCGAAGCTCCACGAGGTCTAACGGTGGTGCGGAGCTCGGGGCGCGCGGCGCTAGTGTCGTGGCGGCGCGGCTACGACGGCAACGCGCGCCTGCGCGCCTACCGGCTGCAGTACCGCGTCGTGGGCGACACGCGCAGAGCCGCCGACTGGACCGACGCGCCCACCAGAGACCTGTCTCCTGATCTCATTATACAGAGGTACTAACGCTCTGGTTAATTCCCCAAAGCTCCCCGAGATCTAACCCTAGTGCGGCATCAGGGTTATATCCTGTCCTGTGTTAAAAAGTCCTGATTTATTCATTGACTGGTTCAGCTCAAAAGAAATTTTGCACAGTAAGAGGCTTAGATAATGTGGATAAAGAATAAGGACGATTTTTCATAAATTCTATAGTCGCGTTAGAATCTAGTCCATCAACAATATATTATAAACACACAACACAATCACTAATGTACCTGCCTTATTTCATCTTTTATTTTCTTCGTATGAAAGTTGGTATCTGAAACAGAATGGTATCACCGACAGAAATCAATTTGGTCACATTCTGTTAAAAGCTATTGAAATAATCAGTGCTATCATTCTGATGATCCAAACAAATTAAAACAATGGGAAAGTGTGTCTGTTTGCCTGTCTGCTAACCTTAACTGGCCGGGATTCTTTAAAATCAATTTTGATGAAATTTGGTAGGGATGTATTCCGGGATGTATGGATTCCGGGGAAGGACATACTTTTTATACTGAAAAATTAAAGAGTTCCCCCGGGAATACAAAATCTTAATCCACATGGTTGAAGTCGCAAGCATATGTACTAGACATAATAATAATGTGTACATTTTCAGACAAGACACTCCAGATCCAGATTCAGAAGTGATTCTGGAGTACCGAGTGGACGGCCTCCGTCCGGCGACAGCTTACGCGTTGCGGCTAGCTGCGGTCAATGATATCGGGGACAGCGAATACTCCGAGTCAGTTATAGTCCAAACTTTAGAAGAGGGTAAGTACGAGTATCTGCACTTCTTACTTCTCGGAGTTATGTATATTTTAAGCAATTAAAATACCACTTGCTTCAACGGTGAAATAAAACATTGTGACGAAACCTGCGTGCGCGAGAATCTATACGAATATTATAGTTGGGAAAGTTTGGATGGATGGATGTTTGTAACTCAATCATATCTGAACGGCTAATATTACGACTGGGGACGTGGATATTACAACTTAGGTGATCGTCTATTTTTAATAATCACTAAGAAATAATTTATTTGACTGATAGTCAAATACCCAATTCTAATACAATATTTTTTAATTTCAGCTCCATCAGAAGCACCCCGTAATGTGGAAGTTCAAGCGGATGCCCCTGGGGAACTCCTAGTTAAGTGGCAGGTAACCCTTTGGTTTTAAGTTTAAAGTTCAGGACTGAAAAGTCACTCAAATATTATTATTGCCATATATGTCATTCAGCTGAAAAAATATTTTCAAATCTTTAATACAACCTAATCTATTAGTATTTTTACTTAGCACGATTTTTTTGATTATTAATTTTATAATAAGGTATTTTAAGAACTTGTTTAGGTATACGTTCTTCAGAAGTAGGAACACAAATAAGAATGGTGGAAGATAGATAGATATAGTGCACTCTCAAAATTTCAGTCATTCCCGTGCCTTCGTCCCATTGCTGGATATGTACATGCCGAAACTCTCATAGAAGAGTGGGAATTAGAGCTTAGACCCACCACGCTGCTCCAATGCGGGTTGGCAGGCTTTAACGATTACTACCACGTTAGTGATAATAACCGGGACCTATGGCTTAACGTGCCCTCCGAGGCACGGGGGGCAACTCACCGCCAACTTCCAACTCCGGGCTGGCACTGAGAATTTCTTAATTGACAACCCAATGCCTAACCTTTTTTTATGACTGACCGGGAATCGAACCCAGGATTGGAATCTGCAGTCAACCATGCTAACTGCTAGACCAACGAGGCAATAACGTAGTAGGAATGCTATGAATGATGTAAACTAAAATCGTGTTGAATTTATTTGCTTCTCCAGCCGCCCCCCCAAGAGTCGTGGAACGGCGAGCTCCTGGGCTACGCGCTGTGGTGCCGCGGCGACAACGCGTCGCTCGCGCTCACCGTGCCCGGCTGGGCCGCCGCCAGCGCGCGCCTCGCCGCGCTGCACGCGCACGCGCGCTACGAGCTGCGCGTGCGCGCGTACAACGCCGTCGGCGGCGGGCCCTCCTGCGCGCCGCTCGCTGCCACCACGCTCGAAGATGGTGAGCTGCCAACAACTATTCCGCTACCTTTCCATCACCTGCCTGTCTCGCTCTCTCTCTCTCTCTCTCTCTCTCTCTCTCTCTCTCTCTCTCTCTCTATCCCTCACTCTCTCTCTGCGTCGTATTCTTCATTGCTGAGGGTCGTGACCCCATTCGTTTTCATTCACATAAAAGCATGTGTTTTCTTGGGATAATAATGGGGTGGGTTCCCAGGTCCTTCCACATCCGACTCGACCTACTTAAGTACTATTTCAACTTACTAGTTACTAACGACTATTATCAGATGTTAGTGATGTTATTATCAATGTTAGTGACCTAACGTGCTCTCCGAAGCACGGGGGAAACAAAATGGCCTAATTATATAAATATAAATTGTTGTCCACTCACGGCATCAATCCGAATCGGAACGTGCAACGCGTCGCTCTCGCTCATGGTTGCAGACTGGGCGAGATTTAACTATTCAAATAAATACAAAAATTACTAGCTACAAAATGTTTATTATGTTTATCGAGTTTACTTGCTATTCCTCATACTCGTAATTTGTATATTGCAGTCCCGGAAGCACCGCCCCAGCACATCCGTTGCGAGCCTCTGTCCGCTCAGTCGTTCAGAGTGTGGTGGGAACCGCCCCCTCTGGCGGCTCGCGGTGGACTGCTGCTCGGATACGAGATCATGTATCAGGTATTTATTATATACTAGCGGATATCCGACGTTTGCTACTCTACGCTAAAAAAATAACAGAAGAAGAAGGTAAAAGAAAGAAACATTTTTGTGTATTATATAAACAGATACAGACTATTTAGGACGATTTCACGAACCAAAAAACCACGCAGACGAAGTCACGGGCATTCGCTAGTGAGAAAAATAAAATAAAAACAAAAACTAAGGCATAAATTTTCCAATTTCTATGTTATCACCGGGTCAGATAAGTTCGTGGGGCTATACGTTCACTAGAACGTTCAGGCGAGGTTAATGCGAGCGTCCGTTTGTGCCAGGAAGTGGGCACCCTGGACGCGATATGGGAGCGGCGGCGCGCGGGCAGCGGCGAGGCGCTGCTGGGCGGCCTGCGCGCCGGCAACTACAGCGTGCGCGTCGCCGCGCGCAACGCCGCCGGCCTGGGCCCGCCCGCGCACGCCCACTGCTCCACGCTCGACGACGGCGAGTTTATCCCTCCATCCAATTTGTTACCAGCATAAATAGATTAGTTTTTCTTCAATGGCGCTCCATATCGCTCCACCGCTCAAAAAATAACGGGGTCTCTAGACTACGTTAGAAGTGTAATTTGTCAAGGTTTGTTGGGGTTAGAAAAATATGACAGAAAGCTAACCAGACTAACGAAGTTACCAGATTTAGCATGTTTCAATCAATAGGTAGTCACCTACTCTTAACTGACTAGCTAAGTTATGTTTTTTTTTTCGGTGTCTGGTGAAATAATTAAGTATATCAGTATTTCTAAAAAATGATATGAAATGTGCACATTTCATACCCTGTAAATGAGTTCGAAAGTTAAACTTCCCGGCCTAGGCCAGTAAAGAATGTATGTATTTTCATTACATATCATAAGTTTGAATTTGGAATCTTTTTTCCTGAATATCTTGTAACTTGTAATAATGTTCTTTGGCCTAAATAGTTTAAATTTGGAACTCTACTGTATTACGCGTTCAGCACTCACAGCGCAAAAAAAAATTAAAAGTATAAATATAACTAATTTATCTTTTAATATTTCTTAAGCAGGTTGCTTTTTTATTTACTTTCTTTTAATTACATAATATATTTTTTTTCTTAAAAGTCACTTGTTTCATTTTTTAGAAAAGCACTACTTACACACCTCGACCGGGAGAGCATTTCTGGTCTCGTATATAGTCTAGTGTCTAACTAAGACTCGACCAGAAAACACGTACTTCCCGGTCTCGTGATGTAATGTACTATTACGTTACTACAGTTCCTGGACCACCCGCGGATATAAAGGTGGTTCCAAATTCTGAAGACTCGGTGATCGTGAGTTGGCTCGCGCCCACGCAAAAGAACGGCAAGATCAGACACTACACCGTATACAACAGACCACAAAGGTTTGTACATACCATCTTATAAATCTTTATTTTCATCTTCTCCATTCCATATGTATTTTTATCTTTATCTCTTTCTTAATTTCTGTCTCTCTTTCTATCTCATGTATCCTTTCCTGTCTGCGTCTCATTCTTCGTCTCCATCTCCGTCGCTCTGTCCTCATCCCTGTAGCCGTGACGTAACCGTGTCCATCTCTCTCCCGTTTCTATCCACGTCCCTGCCTTCATTTCCGTCTTCGCCTTCACTTTTACCCTCTGTTTACCATAATATCTGTAGATGGTTGTTCTTGATCTGTAAATGGTTTTTATTCACGTTTTGGACGAGCTCCCTCATGAAATTAGCTTGACATGTCTTCAAACTTATGTGTCCGCGTTGCTACAGGATCTTGATTCTTCAAAATTCAAATGTTTTTATTTAAATACACCTTTACAAGTGCTTTTGAATCGTCGAGTGAATCTACCACTGGTTCGGAATGCCTTTTCTATTGCGAATAACAAGCCTTCAACTCGGTGGTTGTTCTTTAAAAAAAATAGGTACAATTTCATCAAAGTGTATATACATAAGTAACCGCTGTCCTGAGCATCGCTGGAGTGAGTCAAATCCATGCTCTTTCATAATTTACGTAATCTTCAACAGTATGATAAGCTTTTTTCAGAAGCATACTTGTGATGGATTTCTTAAACTTGTGTAAAGGCAAGTTTAAAATAGGTTGTGGAATTTTGTTACAGAATGCTCATTCCCACGAACGACTTTCGGACTGTCTTGAGGCGAAGCGATAGAATCACGAGCTCATTGCGGCTTCTAGTTTGCTTATCATGCAGATCGCATACTTTTCTGTAATTGTGAATGTGCAGTTTTACGAAGATTTAATCGATTCTCATTTGTTGACGGTTTTTATTAGCGCTTATAACGAGCTCGGTCACGAAAGCATTAGCTAGACATGTCTTCAAACTTGTCAATGTGTTTATTGTGGAATGTTGGCACAGGACCGGTCAGCACGCGCACGTGGTGGTGCCGGCGCGCGAGGACGAGCAGATGGCGGAGCTGCGCGGGCTGCTCGAGCACACGCTGTACGAGATCTGGGTGACCGCCGCCACCGCCGCCGGCGAGGGCGAGATGAGCGCCATCGTCGCCAAGAAGCCCAGCGCCAGGGGTGAGCTCCGCGTTACTAGCTCGTCTGGTATCTACTGCAGGGATGTTATGGAGCTCCGTAAACGTTATCTGAACTGTCCGATATCCGAAATAAAAAATATCTTAGAAATTCAAAGAGTTACTATAGGATTATTTAACACCCAAGTCCACGCGGATAATGCCTCGGGGAGTGTGTAGTATCCAATAAACAAAGAGTACAATTGAAGATTCTCATTGCGGGACTGTAAACCTGTTGTTACAAGTAATTATATTTCTTTATAAGGCCGCCTCTTGTACAGTTTTTCCATAATTTCTTGTATTCTAAATGTGTTTTATGTATGGTGTACAATAAAGTATACTTTCATTTCATTTTTCATTTCTTTCAGCCGGAGCAAAGTTGTGGTCGTTCCCAAGAAGGATAGCGGCAGCAGAAGGCGCTCGGGTGACGCTGTCGTGTGGCACCGCCGGCTCTGCCTCCCCAGTCCGAGTGTGGAGCCGACGCCGACCGCCCACTCCAGTCTCGGATCCCAGGATACGTCTTGAAGGATATCGGCTGGTTATACCGAGTGAGTGGACTCCTTAGAATTAATCCAGTTGCTTGACCTTTACTGACGGGCGCATAAATTGACCATCGCACATCATACTAATTATTATAAATACGAAAATGTATTTGTTTTTCCTTTAATCAAGTCGCAACGGAGCAATGGATTCATGTGATTTGCATGGATAATGTCGAAGACCTGAAGAGTAACATAGGCTACTTTTTATCCCGGAAAAATAAGTAGTTCCCGTGGGAATCAAAAAGCTTTTTCCTCGTGGACGAAGTCGCGAGCATCAGCTAGTTCCAGATTTTTTTGCTCAATGGAATAACTACCAAGTCTGGTTCTTTGTTTGGATTTGAGTTTTCTCTCTTGTTCTCTTTTGTGCTTCTATGCAAATAGATCCAGGAGAGATGAAATTTGTTACTGCTTCAGAACTGGAAGCGTCTCTGGCGGACAACTATACTTGTGCAGTACGCAACATGTGGGGCGAGGAGCGCGGCACGTGGGAGCTGCGCGTGGCGGCGCCCCCCGCCCGCCCTCGGCTGAGACTCACCAGCGCTGCGCCGGCTGCGCTCATCCTCGCCTGGGATGCCAGCGACTCGCATAGTAATAATTATTCTTTTTACGTAATTTATCTGACTAACTAGTGTACCATGTGTATTTTAGATCCCCGGCAGGGTCAATTTAGGAATTTATAATTTCTGAATTTTCCCTGGTCTGGCCTGGTGGGAGGCTTCGGCCGTGGCTAGTTACCACCCTACCGGCAAAGACGTGCCGCCAAGCGATTTAGCGTTCCGGTAGGATGCCGTGGGGTGTGGGTTTAATGTAACTGCCATGCCCCTAACAGGTTAGCCCGCTACCATCTTAGACTGCATCATCACTTATCGCAGTCAAGGACTAGCTTGTAGTGGATTAAAAAAAAAAAAAAGATGGCGATATAATTTTGGAAAAGGCTGTTATAAACAAGCTAAGGTCGGATCATTGCGGGCAACAGAAAACTGTTTTAAGTAAAAGAAAACTGAAATTAAGCCACTATGGCATCAGACATGTTGCACACGATCTTATTGCTTCTTATCTAAATGATAGAACTCAGAGGGTATGCGTAAACCACGTGAAGTCAGAGGGCTCAACTTCCTTAATGGGTATCCCACAAGGCTCGATCTTGGGTCCTTTCCTTTTTTTAGTGTATATAAATGATTTACCATACCATGTCAACAATGTCTGTGACATTGTTGACATGGTATGGTAAATCTTATACTTCCATATTGCTAAATGTCGTACGGCATTTTACTGTGGGGCAGAGCAGCTGATATCCAATCAATTTTTATATTCAAAAATCTTTATTTGGAACATATTAATAATGGTTTACAATAGTTGGCAACGGTGGCACTGCAATAGTGTAAACTGTGCTGCAGATGCCACCGCCGATATTGCCTCAGTTTAAATATGGGCCTGTAATAATAATAATGAATGACTAAAATCAAAATATTGGATTGAAGCAGGCGTTACTTTGCGGAAGTCCACGATAATGAAGGAACCAGAAGTTTTTATTCATTATAATCCGTCAAAACATACAAATCTATACAGTGTGTAGCTTGCACGTGTAGTGTGCGATATTCACCGCCCAGTAAGCTAGAAATTTGCACTGCCACAATACCACATCACACAAATCGTCCAAATTATTCTCAACGTACGTTTCTATCCGACACCGGAGCATCTTCATGTTGACTCGACAGTGCAAGATTGATTAATATCCAGGTTTCACGTTGGAGTACGCGCTTAGGGACGGTCCGTGGCAGTCCGCGTGGGCGGCGGGCGCGGCTCGCTCGCACGCGCTGCGGCGCCTGGCGTGCGGCGCGCGCTACCGGCTGCGGCTCACGGCGCACAACGCCGCCGGCTCGTCCGCGCCCAGCGAGACACTCTCCGCGGCCACTACTGGAGGAGGTAAGGCTCCACCACGCTCCGTGGCAGTCCGCGTGGGCGGCGGATACTCTCTGTGACCATTCCTGGAAAACGAAGATGTTCGCAACGACACAAATATGCGACTATCAAGACAACGCAAGAGACAATGCATCATCGAACGTAACATTTACTGTGATATACCTACACCACAACTTGTCCTTCTGGATCCTCCTGCTTTCCTCGCTCCTCTTAGATCGTTTGGTCCTGATAGACCAAAACTTTTCAGAAGATAGAATATATGTACTACTTGTGAAGAAATACCCAGACACAACTTATCTTCGAGATCTGAATTCTGATTAATCTAGATGAAAAATTCATATAACTACATAAACTTTTACAACAACAAACTATATTGGAAAAACAGTAGAGCAAGTTTTAGTATTGTTATATATTTTTTAGTTATTGCTTCACAAGAAAAATTGGCTCATTCCAACATTTCTTGCACACTTTGTCTCAGCATCCTATTCATTTGTTCCAGTGTCCAAACCAGCGGTAGAAAAGCATCTGATAAGCAGTAATAGCAGCTGCGTAAGACTGAATTTCCTGACATGGGATAGCAACAGTTGCCCTCTCATTCACTTCGTAGTCTCCATCCGAGCCTTCGAGGAGACTACTTGGAGATCTGAGACAGTGGGTCTGGAGCCTGTGCCAACTGCATTGTGTGGTCTACATTCAGCTACGTGGTACCATTTGAAGATTACAGCTTTCAGTACAGCTGGGACGGCTACTGCTACTTATTACTTCTCTACGTTGACTGATGATGGAGGTTAGTCTAGAGGGATTACAATATTTATGTGAAAAAATATTCTCATTCCTGTTTAAATTGTTACTATCTAATTTTTAGGAAAGAAGAAGAAGTTTCTGAGTTTTTAATGTTTATAGCTTAAGATACTCTCAACTTCATTCTCGTAGAACCTCGTGATTTTCAGATTGTCAGATACATGGTTTCATAGACAGACGTACTTTATGAATTTTGAGAAAAACTTTTATAATTTTATTTTATTTTAATAAATTACATACGAGTAATTACGGTTTTTCATAATAATCTAAGACTTTGGACACTTTAATATTATTAGCCCAAAAGTTATTGTAGGGGCTATGTTTCTCGATAGTAGCTCATATTACTTTTTCTGGCCTGTTTCAGAACGCATTGCTCCCCCCGCCCAGTTTCCGTCGGGGGGTGAGGAAGGGCCAGCCGCGGGGGCGGGGATGATGCTGCTGGGCGCCGGTGCGGCTCTGCTGGTAGCGTTGCTGCTTCTAGCTGTATTCGTCTACAGAAGAAGGTGACTAAACCTAAAGTTCTCTGCTTTACTCTCTCCATACTCTTTTCCATAACCTTAGCAGGGTTATAAAAACAGTACTTTAATAAACTATCTTCCATTAACTCCAACAGAATTTTTTTTATTAATATTGACTATTGTTTAATATTGTTATCTTCTTCTTGGTTCTAGTACAACGGCTTCGTGTCTTCGGAAAGGCTACGAGCAAAGTGGAGTGTCAGAAGAAGACAAATCGGTGGAGAAACGCGACAACAGAAGAAATTGTCAGCAAGTATACACGTCTTCTCCTATCAAGAATCTTAATACTAAGAAAGAACAACAAGGTGAGAAAAGGACTATCATGTCGTAGTTAGGGAAGATGTTTTCAAAAAACTTTCATAATAATTTTAGAATACTTAATATTGTACCGTGTGAGTCACTTTTTTTTCGATTCTCAATCTTCATGTTTAGTTGACTATCTTATAAATTAGAATTTTAATGTTTATGGTAGCGTTGGTGACCTAATATTTGGAGGTAGAAATTTGGCTATTTTGTTTCTTCCGTGCTTTAGAGAGCACGTTAAGTCGTCGGTGCCGGTTATTATAACTTACAGTTAACATAGTAATCGTTAGAAACCTAAGAGATGAAACTGTAGTCTTAATCGAGTCGTAAGAGGAAGGAATTGTCCGATTAGGAGGCGGCGCCACTGCTGCGTACCAAACACCGATCTAACGTATTTAATTAGATTTAAAAAGTAAAAAGTGTATAAATAAGAGTAAAAACGTTATTAAATTATTGAACATTCAGTGCTATAAACCATATTGTGTTATCCAAAAGTATATCGAAAGAGAAACGCTTAAAAACGTAAAATAAAAAAGTGCTGTGTAACGGCCGCACCAGTTTGAACTTTTTCCTACCGATAAGTGAACGAAATAGTATTTGTAAATCAAATTCTGGGGAAAAAAGAAAAGAGATAATAATTATAAAGTATACTACATAGAAGTGACGAAATTCCCAAAACAGGAATGATTTGCTCGGCATGTGAAAGAAAACTACTCAAAAATGAAACACTGGTATGTACAACCTGCCAACAAAAATTCCACTTTGCATGCCTCAATATAACAAATGACTACTACTTGGAACATAAACACGCTCTTGACAAAAAATGGAACTGCCCAAATTGCGAAAACGTAACCCGACGTAGAAAAAATGACGATACACCGGTAAGAAACCGAACTTCGAACTCCTTGAACGATACAATCATATCAACAAATGATCCCAGCGACGAACTAACGGAATATGAAAACAATAAATTGATTCTAGAACGCCCATTGAACATAAACTCAAATATGGCATCATTCGATTCTGGAAAAAACCACGTCACACTAGAAAATATTAGTGAATTGCTAGACACAAAGCTAAAAGAAAACAACGAAACTATGCTCTTTGGCTTAAAACATTTTATACAGACAGAAATAAACAAAGCTATACAAAAAATTCAGCTTGAAAATATACAACATATAGAAAAAATTCAGGAACAGCAAACAAAACAAAGTAAAGAAATAGAACTAATTAACAACAAAATACAGACATTAGAAACAGAACGATTAAGACTATCACAACAGGTACAAAAAATACAATACGAAACAACACAGAAAGTCAAACTATATTACGAAGATAACTCTAGGAAAATAGTTATACACGGACTCAACGAATACTACCATGAAACTGAGAATGACCTTCTTAACCGCGTAACTAACATGTTTACCGATGTTTTACATATCGACTTATACGACTACATCGAAAATATCCACAGAATAGGAAAGCATAACTCTAAACGACCTCTTGTCGTAGAACTTCTATCGAAAAGAATGACTAACTACATCCTAAGAAACACACAGTATTTCAAGGGCACGGGAGTAACAGTCTCAGAATATTTAAACGAGCAAAGCCTAAAAGAAAGAAAGGAACTGAAATACCAACTGCGCAAAGCAAGAGAGGACGGAAAATATGCAATAATAAAAAACAATAAATTAATAATTGAAGGGAAAATAGTAGAACCACCCTTCGATAACATATGTAATGACGATCGGACGAGAATATCAAACTCACCTCAATTTTCCACCATTCCAAATACTTCAAAAACACACGCACTAGATAAGAAAAAACACTCGCCACATAAAAGTACATTTCGGAGCTACAGAGAAGTTTAACATATTATTCCAAAACATGCAGAGTCTTTTTAATAAACGACACTTAATCGAAGAATTTTTGGAAGATAAATCATATCAATTAATAGGTATAACAGAATCGTGGCTAACACATGAAAAATCCGACTTAATAAACATAAATAATTATAACCTAGCATCGTCTTACTGCCGTGAACACTACGCGGGCGGTGGAGTATGCATTATACTGCAAAATGACATCGAGTTCATAGAAAGAAAGGATATTATGGATAACTCTGAAGAATATGTAATAGAAGTGTGTGCCATAGAATTAATTAAACTAAGAACTATTGTAATCGTAATATATTGGAATAGTAGGGAGACGGATATTTTTTACCAAAAATTAAACCAAATTTTAGATCTATTACAAAAAAAAGACCGCAAAAAGAAAATCATAATTGGCGGCGACTTCAATATTAATGTACTAAAAAAAGATAACCATTCAATGAAGTTATTAGATTTTATGCTTGAATATAACTTTAGCCAACAAATACAGGAACCAACTCGGGTGACAAAAAATAGTTCAACATGTTTAGACTTAATATTTTCTAATTTTCCTAAAACACACTTCGACATATCAGTAAAAGACCTCGGTTTTTCGGACCATAAGGGCACAACTATAAAAATAAAAACAGTACAAAAACATAAAATGAAAACTTGGACAACGATAAAAAGATTTTATACTACTAAGAATATTAATAAATTTAAAACTGAACTAAAAAATGTGCAGTGGCATGACATTATAAAAACAAATAATTCAATTAACGAAAATTATAATTCATTTAACACGATACTGAAAACAATTCTCAATAACTGTATTCCCAAAAAAAAGACAAAGCTTGGTTTTAAAATAAAAACTTACTGGCTAAGTAAAGGTTTAAAAATATCCTGCAAAAATAAAAGATCTTTAAAAATTTTAACTAGTTACTCGAAAAATAGAACCTTAAAAACACACTACAAACTATATGAAAAAACCCTCAAGATAACAATAAATAAAGCTAAAAATCTCCAAGATAGCAAACGTATTAAACAATCAGATAATATTATGAAATGTATGTGGCAAATAATAAAGGAGCGTACTAACAAAACAGGAACGAAACAACACAGTAACATAGAATTATCGATCCATAATAAGCTAACGTCTGACCCAGTTATGGTAGCAAACGCATTCAATAGTTTTTTTGCATCGGTAGGCCGACTGGATGGAGGGGGCACTCGGCCGTGCGGCAGGCCAGTGATCAGTCCTACGCCAAACACCATGTTTTTGCAACCGGTCGATCCGCGAGAAATACACCGTATAATACGTAATCTAAAAAACAAAAATAGTAGCGGCATAGACGAATTACCCCCCACTCTTATAAAAAAATGTGCTGACGAACTGACTACACCACTTACAATATTAATCAACCAATCATTCTCAGAAGGCGTATTTCCCGACCAACTGAAAATATCTATAATTAAACCTATTTATAAGAAAAACAAAAAATCGGACCCCACAAATTATCGCCCAATTGCGCTCTTACCCGCTATATCAAAAATATTTGAAAAAGCAATGTGTAATCGAGTCTATAATTTTTGTGAAAAATATAACATATTCGATGAATGCCAAAACGGTTTCAGAAAAAATAGGTCAACCATACTAGCAACATATAAATATATAGATCAAGTCCTCAACACACTAAATAACAAGGATTACGCGATAGGTATTTTGCTAGACATGACAAAAGCCTATGATAAAGTGCAATATAATATCTTATTAAACAAGTTATACGACCTAGGCATACGAGGCTCCGCACACAAATGGTTCGAATCATATTTAAATAACCGAGAACAATATGTAGAAATTACGTATTATGACCATAGATCGGACGAAATAAAAAACATAAGGTCCAACGTAGAACTTATTAATAGCTCAATACCACAGGGAAGCGTACTTGGATGTATTCTATTTTTACTTTACATTAACGACCTTCCAAAAATCGTACAAGACTCATGCGTACTATTTGCAGACGATATATCTATACAAACTTCATGTAAAGACATTAAAAATTTAAATAATAAATTATACGACATCCTCCATAAGGTGAACGGTTGGTTGAGTGACCACAACTTAGAGATAAATTTCCAAAAAACAAAAATCATGCAATTTAGGCCTTATCAAAAAACACCTTTAAACATAAACTTTTCATATAATGGGATAAATCTAGAATGTGTTAATACGTTCACTCTGCTCGGGATAGATATTGAT
Organism: Erebia aethiops; assembly: GCA_923060345.2. NCBI lineage: Eukaryota > Metazoa > Arthropoda > Insecta > Lepidoptera > Nymphalidae > Erebia > Erebia aethiops. The sequence goes on along the minus strand of OV281089.1, from coordinate 19,951,809 downwards.
ACCAACATAAACTGGAAATCTCATGTCCAAAAAATAAAAACGAAACTATCCAAATTTACCTATGCCCTGAAAGAACTAAAAAAATCAACGAGCACAGAAGCGGCAATTTTAGCATATTATTCTTATGCAAATGCTTGGCTGAGCTATGGTGTAATATTGTGGGGAAACAGCACAAATGCACCAGAACTATTTATACTGCAAAAAAAATGCATAAGAATAATAAAAAACTTAAAGAATCGGGAAAGTTGTGTACCTTACTTTAAATCATTAAATATACTAACCCTGCCATGCATTTACATACTAGAATCAGCTAAATTTGTAAGGAAACAACCGCAAAACTTTAAAAAGCTAGAGGACCTACCGCGACGTTACCAACTAAGACCCACGCGAAAAAATAATATGATGATTCCCAGTTCCAACTTAAATATCCATAGTACTGGTCCTAACCCGATGTGTGTAAAAATTTATAACAAAATCCCAGACCACATCAAATCCTTGGAGAATTATACAGCTTTTGTCAACTCTTTAAAAACATTTCTCATTGATAAAGTATATTACAAACTAAATGATTTTTTGGAAGAAAAATAAGGCAGCCGTCTCTCTACGACCACTGATTTTTTTGCTGTGCCCCACCGGGGTTCCAATATTGTTACGAACATTGTTATTATTATCAACTATTGACATGTAAATTACTATTATATTGGAATGCAAAATAAAAATGAATATGAATATGAATATGAACTGGGAATCCACCGCATTATTATTACAAGAAAATCTATGCAATTATGTTATTAATGGAAAGGGGTCACTACCCGCAGCAATGAGGAATTCGACGCAGAGAGAGAGAGCGAGTGATTTCTAGATGTTACGACCGAGTTGTATAGATCGTGGTCCCCTCGTGAGTACGAATATATTGTGTTTCAGAGCTGTACGAGATCAGTCCGTACGCGACGTTCAGCATGTCGGGCGGCGCGACGGGCGCGGGTGCGGGCACGGGCGCGGAGGCGGGCGGCGGCACGCTGCGCACGTTCGGCCGCGCCGAACCCGCGCCGCTCAGCGCCGCGCCTCCTCGCGCCGCGCACGCGCACCGCTCGCCCGCGCACACTGGTGAGACTACTTAAGAATTTACACAAGATACAAAATAGTACCGTGTCTGACTGACAGACAACGCACAGATTGGAAGCCAGAACACTAAAGAGTGGATAATAATCATACTAATATTATGTTTGTTTGTTGGTTTGTCCTTCAATCACGCCGCAACGGAGCAACGGATCAACGCGATTTTTGGCATGAGTATAGTTGAGGACCTGAGGACTGACATAGGCTATCCCGGAAAATTAAGATCTCCCGCGGGAAAAAAAAATTATATAATAATTATTATAGTTTGTGGTGGTCTTCGCAGTCCGCACAGAATCCAATAGATGGCATGACTAGTAGCATACGATGAACACGAAGAGCCCAACGATTACGAAGTTTTTTCTGAAATACGCTTTATACGACCTCCAAAGTTGAACGGTCGAACCAGTGGTCCCCGAGCACAACACCCGCTCTGAGGATGATCATCCTATTGTTACGGTCGAGCCATATTATCATCTGCTCCAGTACAAGTTATAGCAGCCATGTGATTCTCTTCTATGTTTACTCTTTTGAACCTATCAAATTGTTGTTGTTCCAGACGAGTACACACTATCGCGCGCGATGACGCTGATGGTGCGGCGAACAGAGTCGGACTCCGACTCGAGCGGCTCGCCCTGCGCCGAGTGTAACTCCAGCGCGGCCTACAGGATGCCGCTCGCTCCTGCTAAACGTAAGCAACTTCTTAAAAAAATCCGTAGTTACACCAGAAAAAAAAGCCAACTATCGACAATGTGATAGCATGAATGAAATAGCATTTGTATTTTTTTATTCGTTACAAATTGCCTTCTCACCTGCAACTCCAACCAAGTCACAATGCAGTCTCAAGGTGGACGGTTTTAGTAGTAGTAATAGTCTTGGAAGGGAAAACTTTGATTTAAATTTATTCCCCTGAGTAGTTTTTAAACGACATCGTACAAAAACACAAAGTAGCTTTTAAATCACTGCTTTGTCAGTTGTTGATTCAGAGGCTTGAGCCTCTGAATCCCATCGGACTAGACCTGAAACATTTCGGAAATTTCTAATTTCATGCAGTTATAAGTTTCATCTGGGACTTCCCACTTAGAAGACCACAGCATTTAACCATCAAAGCCAAAGAAGATAGATCTCTTGGTGAGACCGCACCCTTAATCAAAAGAAAGGTTTTTAATTTAGGATGCGTTCCTAAGTAGCCTTGAAGAACAACCTTGAAGAAAATTACAATGATTGATTATTAAATAAAGAATGATTTCATACAATGCTTGCTTGTGTTCTGTTTTCTGTTTATCATAGTGTTCTGTTTGCAGCGGAGGAGGTGTTCCGTGCGGTGACAGACTCCAGCGCGGAGTCGTGCGCGGGCTCCGGGCCCAGAGACAAGGCGCGGCGACGACCAAGAAGACACCACGCGCCTAACGCCTCCAGGTAACATGACACCTACTGACTACTGACTACCTCCCTGTGGTAAGAGTGTATGCAGTGGTGAGCGCTGTAATCCATACTAATACTATTAGTTATTACAAATGCAAAAGTGTGTCTGTTTGTCCCTCTATTACGCTGTTAAGGAACATCTTTCAGTAAAGGCTCAAAGATAGATTATTGTCTGGAATGAAACATAAGTTACTTTGTATCCCGAAAAATTAAAGATTCCCCGCTGGAATCTACAAATATAGTCGTGGGCATCCAACTAGTAATTAAATTAAAGATTGCCCCCAAAATTTAGTCCATCGGGCCTTACACGAATGACTTAAGGCAATGTCGTAAACCAAATATGCCGACGTACGAATAGGGATGATGACAACTCAATCAAATCAGCAACTCTTTATCAAACTTAAAAACGCACTTCTAGTATATAAGTTGTATGAAATTCGCAGTCGTGACGTCATCAAATTTCAACGAACTTTTTTTAATCTATATATTTTAAAATGGTTAGGTATCAAACTTAAAAATAACCGAGGATGTGAATATTAGGTTTTTTGGAAGACCCTCTGTTTAATAATCAGTTACAAATAAATTATTTTTTGGTATAGGCTGATCCCTATTTTACAAAAGATGTCATTTGCATTGCAAATAAAAGTAGGTATAAACTTTATGTAGCGCCATCTATCTATAAAGTAGAAAACTTACAAGTATAGAGGGTTTGGACCACGAATTTAAACACGACGGTTGGAACCCTTCCTGAGACAAACTGTTTTGGTAGATGGTTCTGTTACATACTCTATATTCACAATGATTCACAAAAGTTCCTTTATTATTCCAGGTACCAACAACAGCGCCAAGAGCAAGAGCGAAGAGATTTCACAATACATGTATAATGACGTTGACAATAAAGACTGCTGCAAGCGAAATAGATCAATACTATTATTATTACAAATTGTTAACTAGGGAATAGTTAGGGTCTAGAATAACTTGATTCGTAACATGCGGTAGTGTAAATTTTCAAGTTAACGTGAGTTAAACTGAAGCTGAAGCTACGGTTTACTAAGAGAGCAGTGCTGCCACAAACCAGCCGCAGTGTAGCGTCGAATAGCGTTACTGAAAACTTGTCTTTGGAAACATGAGGAGTGGTTTTGTAGAGAGCGGGTTTGATACCGTAACTTGATAACGTGTAAGATGACTGTACTATTACCTATTCTGTGGTTTTAGTATAAAATTGCGGCCGCTTGATGTGGTGATAGTTAGTGGTTTAGACACCCGACGTCGTATACTGGATCGCGGTTTCGGAGTTATGTGTGTTTGAAATTAAACACCTATCACTTGCTTCAAACGGTGAAGGAAAACATCCCGAGAAAACCTGCATGCCTGAGAGTTTTTGAAGGTGTGTGAAGTTTGGCAATCCGCACTTGGTCAGCGTGGTGGACTATGGCCAAACCCTTTTCGTTCCTAGTGAGCTGGCAATGGTTTGTAATGATGATGGTGGTGATTGCAGCTTAATGTGACATATAAACATCTGAGGCCAGCTCCTGCCAACGCTTAAAGTCATATTGTTTCATTATTTTTGACTTTCGTGTTAAAGAATTATAATCCTTATTACAGGAACGTCAAGGTGCGTGACAACAAATTGTTATTTTGAGTAATAATGCTAAAGTATTGCGTTTAGCATTGGCGGCATGGCCCCAGTATGTCATTTAGTCAAGAGCTAAAACAAAGTCTATACTTACCTATAATGACCACATGAATTTTACTCGCTTCTCACGTATCTAGACATGAAAATTTACATTCCAAGCAAGGAATATTTGTGAATAACATAAGGCGTTTTATATTTGACTCGAATTACTCGCGGCCTATTCGAATATTTAGGTATCGGGAATATTTTCAAAACTATTGAAAGAGATGACAAAATTATTGAAAAAAAATTAAGTATAAATATTTTTTTTAATATACCTATAGGTAATAAGTGACTTTGTTAAAATTGTACGATACTGACTATCCTTAAGATTAGGTGCAAATAAAGTTAAGTAGGGAACATTCTTATTTTTTTGGAAATTCGATGTGGGTTAGCACATAAAAATGATACTTAGACAATATTTTATAACCGTTTCGAAAACAAAAGGAATTTTCATTAGATATTTAGTTAGATTTACTATTAAAAAATCATATCGATGTGACAAAGGCTAAATTTTACAGTGTTACACAGTGCCAAAATTATTTAAATACTATTTAAAAAAAACTGTTTCGTGGGAAGTGACGTTTGCACGTTTATATTCAACATAAATGTTTCCTCAATGTTAGTTGATGAATTAGATAGGTCGATGAATAGAAACACAATTTTGTTTAATTGTCATATGAGAAGGTACTAATTTCCTACCTCCATGGTTATATGTAATTGATTTGCATTGACTAACCTTGGCAAGTTAGTGTGTGACCTAGGGTGAGGTATGCAGTAGGCACCTATCTGTTCAATCGCTCATTTCGTTCATTGGGCCTGTAGCTTCGCAATAAATTACCCAGCCAGGCTGCCTAATACCTTACCTAGTAAGAACCGAGCTATTGAAACATCCGCTTTATTATCTGTTGCTAGATTTCGTAGACGCCGTCTTAACTGTCACTGTTAGATTACAATTTTTAAACTTTACAACTTTTGGTGTACATTTACATGATTTTTATTATTTTACACTCTATTTAGGAAGGTTGTTTTCAAGATTTTTGTATTAAAGTTATTGTAAGTCGATGCCAAATTTATGTGGAAATTATCACTGCCTCTGTCAATAAGTTTCTGTAAATAAATAAACTAAAAAATACGATAATTAAAAGAAAATTTCAATTTATTAAACTTGTTTTTATTTAAAGCCTCCATCCATTTTTTAACGTAATCCATAGTAATATTATAAATGCGAAAGTGTATCAGCTGTCTGTCTATCTGCCTTCTACGCCATAACGGACCATCTTTTCAACCGATTTTGATAAAATTTAAAATAAACTCTCTTTTCTTTAAGAGTTCTTGCGGGAATCGAAAAATGTCAATCCACGCGTCCCGGGCATCATCATTTTGCTTTACTAATATTACCAGTGTGGTCCCACATTGGGCACCAAGGACTTTTCACGGCGTCCACATAGTGACTTTTTCTCCATTTCGAGTTCGACAGTTATAATAGTCTGAGATCCGGATATATGCCACGACCTTCACCGAGTTGTTAATAGATGAAACCTACTTTTTATTTTTATTTAATAATATTTAGATAAATACGCCTAAAATAGGTCGCCTATCAAAATCCGGTCCAGGCTATTTTTAAATTATTTTTTTTGATAAGTTTATTGTAATGCCAATGCTATACCATCGCGTTTGTTATAAAATGACCTATATTTTGATAAAACTCAAGCGGTTCCGAACCGTTAAGTTACCTATGAACTATGGTAATTTCACCATGGTATATATCCGGATCTCTGACTATAAAAGAACGATAAATTAGTACAGTCACGGAAAAAGACCGGTGAGAGATAGATCGGGGGATGTGTATTCATCATTGGTGATGTGGTGGTATTAAAAGATATAGGTAGATCAATATCAGCAAATCAATACACCTATACCTAGAAGCTAATTAATCCTTGTTTACCTACATGACTTCAAGTGTAAATTTTATGAAAGACTAGCTGATGCCCGCGACTTCGTACGCGTGGATGGAGGTTTTGTGGTTCCCACGGGAACTCTTTAATTTTCCGGGATAGATAGATTATAGTCTGGACAGCCTATGTGTTATTCCAGACTATAATCTATCTCTGTGCCAAATTTCATCCAGATCCATTCAGCTGTTGGGGCGTGATTGAGTAACAAACATCCATCCATACATCCATACCGACATCCATACATCCAAACTTTCGCATTTATAATATTAGTAAGAAGTAAGATAAGATTCCTATTGTTCATACGTTGTAAAACACTAACGTTCGATGTTAACAGCTAGAAAAATCAGTTTTGAACCTGTTTGGTTATTAACTGTTACTCATTAACTTCAATATTTCTTAGTAAGAGACTAGATATTGAAATGTACATGACTTAATCTATACTTCTTACTAATATTATAAAAGCGAAAGTTTGGATGTATGGATGTATATTATGTATGGATGTTTGTTACTCAATCACGCCCCAACAGTTGAACGGATCTGGCTGAAATTTGGCACAGAGGTAGATTATAGTCTGGGATGACACATAGGCAACTTTCATCCCGGAAAACTAAGTTCCCGCGGGAACCTAAATACCTCGGACGCGCCACGCGGACGTAGTCGCGGGCATCAGCTAGTTATATTATAAATGTGAAAGTTTGGATCGATGAAAGGATGTTTTTTACTAAATCACGCCAGAACGGCTGCACGGATCTGAATGAAATTTGGCACAGAGATAGATTATAGTCTGGAATTACACATAAGCTATTCTTTACCCGGGAAAATTAAAGAGTTCCCACTGAAACCAAAAAAATTCGGGCATAAACTCAATTTTGGGCATAATCTAGTATATTATATCTTAAGATTGAAGGCACTTTATTAGTTATTAAAAGATTAAAACAACGTAACTGACCCTGCCAAGAATTGAACCCGGCAACTCCCAGATAAAACAGTTACCAACATCGAGGTTACTGTATACATATACCTACTCTGCGACTACAGTCAAGAGGCACAAGTCACGACCCCAGTCATTGAATGATCGCCCTCATAACGCGAGGGGGTTGAACTGTGACCTAACGGGGTTGCAGTTGAGAGGGGAATAGATTCTCAGCGGCTAGATACCTACCTACAGTTTCCTCATTACCTTTTTTTCCATTTAGATTTATCACACAGATTTGTTTCATCAAAAATTCATACTAATAGCATAAATGCAAAATGTTTCTGTCTGCTACGCTTTCACGTTCCATCTTTTCGATTGATTTTGATAAAATTTGGAATTTGTAATTTTTAAAAAGTTAAAAAGTTCCCACAGGAATATCAAAATCCACGCGGAGAGAGTCGCGGGAATCATCTCAAACCACACAGTTCATCGGGATGGCATAAGAAAGGATTTTTGAAAATGAAATACCTAAGGGAATAAAATATGGGTTTGAAATTTGTGTAGTCCACGCGAACGAAGTCGCGGGCAAAAGCTAGTAAAATATATACGCCCACCCATCTAGTAACTTGGCAATATTACTGTCTGTATTTCCAGGCTGAACAGCCAGGCCAGGTTCTCTGTCGCGAACGAAAATTCACTCATTAAATTATCTCATTCAAAATAATCTGACGCTAAAACACTCAATTTACTCCAGCGTGGAAGTTCCACCAACTTGTAAACGAAGTCGCTGAAATTCATTAGTCTACAATAAAAAGTTTGTCGAACTTTCCGTATGGGAATTCGTCTGAAACAATACGTGCTCCGGTTCTGTCGAGTTTCGAGTGCAGTAGTTTGCGACTTATCGGAAATAGGTTGTTAGCAAACTCATTTGGGTTCTACCGTTGTTATAGTGGGAGCGGTGATAGCAGAGCAGTTTAAAAGTTCGAATTTAGGGAGTGCAGGGTCAAATCCCAGGTATAAGCTTAAACTAAGCTTTCTGAATGTGCGTTTTAATCAATTTGCTTTAACGATGAAGGAAATCGTTGTGAGGAAACCTGAATGCCTGTGAGTTCCCAAAAACCTGTGAAAATTGGGTCTACTAATCCACTCTTGGCTGTAGCGTAGTGAACTACAACTTTAAATAATTCTTAGAATTTTGAGATCCACGCTCAGTAGTCCTGAAACCTACGCGTATCCACGGACTGGAGTAATTCCAAGCTCTTTTATAACAGCAATTTAAACGCAATGAAATCAAAATCAAAATAAGTAGGAGACTCATAGGGCGTGCGTATTTACATGAAACTAGATAATACCCGCGACTTCGTCCGCGTGGATTAAGGTTTTTTGATTCCCGGGGGAACTCCTTAATTTTCCGGAATAAAAAGTATGTTCTTCCCCTTGATGCAACCTACCTCCGTACCAAATTTCATTTTCAGAAAATCGGTTGATAAGATGGGCCGGGAAAGCTTAGGAGACAGAGAGACACGCTTTCGCATTTATAATAGTTTGAACTGATCGAGAACGAAGCTGCACTTCGACTCCATTCCACTCTGCCAGTGTAGGCTGCGCTTAAGTTTTAAAGTTCTAATATCATGCCTAATTATCGCTTGAGCTCACAAAATAAAAGTCCCACCAACTTATTTGGGCCTGATGGCCTTAATTGGAACAATTTTTTTGCCTGTTTAGTTTTTTTTTTTTTTTTTTTTTTCATATATACTAGCGACGCTGTCACCGGGTCGGATGGTTTGTGGGACTGATACCTGCTCATCATGTCATCATAAATTGTCGTTTTATGACTTGTTTGCGATCGGAGCTGTCGATCCAAAGGTTAAAATATTACGATCGGCGTTCGGTTTATCATCTATGTCAACGAGAATTTTTGGAAAATGTTTTTCCTGATCCCTTTAGCGTTTTATATTCTTTAATATTTATTGAAGGTTTGTTCAATACATTTACCATGTTCCTGTTGTTTTTATATAGTAGAGTAATTTATAAAACCTTACTGTGTTTACAGCTATAATCTTTTCGCAAGACAAATACAGAATACATAGAATTACAGCCGGAAAAATCAAATAAACAGACAAGTTAAAACTTTTTCATATTAGTAGGAGATAATTTACATTGGATTTAAAAAAAAACACGCGGATAAAGTCGCGGGTAGCATCTTATTATATTTTATACTTAATCTAATTTTTATTACAAAAGAGCAACCACCGATTTCCTTGCTGAATTTTGCTGAACTCGACAATTTAAAAGCACTTGTAAAAAGTTTATTTGAATAAAAAAACATATGAGTATGAGTATAATCACAAAAACCAGTCGCCCTTAGAAAATGAAATGACTAAATTAAACTAAATTTTATGAGCTAACTTCAAATAAGAAGCGGTCCTGCGGGCGGCGTTAGCGCGGGCTAATGTATTACCGACCGAACTTATCATAATGGGCTTATTTTGACTACACACCCGTTTAATCCCCATTTAGGGAATTTACCCGAACCCAACCCGAATCTAGTTAGTGCAAATATTAATCACAATTACTTTGTAATGTTTGTAATCCACATTAGATTTATAAATGCGTGTTTGTTTCTATGTGTTTGTGACCTTTTATGTTTTACCGCTTAAACAATTTTACCAGGCTGTCCTAAATATACTTTTTTTCACTACAAGTTGGGCCTTTACTGCTATCTCAATTCTCACCTATATGGTAAGTGACGATGCAGTCTAAGATGGTAGCGGGCTAACCTGTTAGGGGTACGGCAGTTATAAGCCCATACCCCTAATTGGTTTCTACATGACTTTCGTACCGGAACCACAGAATAGCTAATAGTAGTACCGGAACGCTTGGTGCTAACAGCCACGGCCGAAACCTCCCTTCAAGAAAAATTCTGAAATAATTAATTGCGAAACTGCTCCTACCGGGCATGGAACCAAGGACCTTCCATACCCATATATAAGACCACGGCGCTCACCACCAGGCCAGGAAGGTCTACAAAAAGCTACATCCTGTTATATTCAGCCTGTTCGGTAAAACACTGATAAAAAATATCGGAGCTCATCATATTTATAACTTGATATTGCCCGCGACTTCATCCGCTTTATTAAAGTTTTTTTATTCCCGTGGGAATTCCCTTAATTATCCGGGATATAAAGTAGCCTATATCCTTCCCCGAGATGCAACCTACCGCTATAGCAAGAGTTATCAAAATAAGTTGAAAAGATGAGCTGTCTATCTGTCTGCTACTTAAAGCGTAGCGAAAGACACACTTTCGCATTTATAATTTTAGTATGGATCGTGAGCATTACTAAAATTCTACATCAATGTTCCGCAATAAGCTACATTCTCTAGTATTTACTTCCCTTCGTTCGTTTCGAGAAGTATCCTTTCTCAACTTTCAACTTCAAAATCCCGCCATACATCTACACACGTTTTTTCCTTCACTTGAATAATCTTCCCGACTTAATACGATAGAAATAAGGATTAAATTCGTTCAAACATAAATTGCTAGATTAATAAGCACACTTATTTTTCTGTACGCATGCGCTTAACTTCCGGCGGCCATTTTCAGGAAAACGCACACCGATCCAATACTGTTATTACGTCAGGTATTTCCATACCCACACACGCAAAGGCGTCAAATTCTTAGGAAGGTTGTCAACCGTTTGTGTGTGTTTGTGTGTGTTTACTGTGCTGTTGTTGTGTTGGTGGGATGCTGAGTAAAGCGCTCTCCATACTGAGGTGTGTGATTAAGTTACCTATTGTTTGTTTGGGCTTTGTTTGAGGATTAAATTTATTGGTTAGGAAGGATAGCGGGTAAAGCTCGGGAATTTAAAGCTTGAGAGAATTTCAGATTCGTGAACGAAATATATGTATATTTCTTATTTTATATTTTCTACCTATGAAAATCTGTTGCAATTACTTACAACTTCTAGTTAAGTATATAAAAAAAAACTAGTTTTTCGCCCTGTGCGCGAGCTGCTAAAGCAGCTCACGGGTTGTTGTTTTTGGGATAATATTAGGGATCCTCAGTTATCGAATTTGAACGAAATCGGTCAATTAACAAAGAATTTCAAAATGGCGCTGATTTTATAAAACTTTGGTAACAGTTTCCTGTATTGAAATCCCAGGGAGCCCTAAATATCGATTTTGAACGAAATCGGTCAATTAACAAAGAATTTCAAAATGGCGCTGATTTTTTAAAATTTTGGTTGCAGTTTCCTGTTTTGTAACCCCAGGGAGTCCTCAATATCGATTTTTAACGAAACCGGTCAATTATCAAAGAATTTCAAAATGGCGATTTTTTAAAATTTTAGTACCAGTTTCTTGTTTTGTAATCGCAGGGAGCCCCGTCGTGGGTAAAACGGAACCGTATCAAAATCTTGCATAGTTTTACACAGTCTTGTAGTATTCTTCAATATTGGCCAAATATATTTTCTATGGAAAAATAAATTCCGCCATCTTGAATTTTTTCCTGTTCATCAAGGAGACCTTCAGGTCCTGATCATCTTTTGCCAAGAAACCGCTCTTCCATCTTTTATACTTTCTGAGATAGACACTGACGAAATTTGTATGGCGGCCATCTTGAATCCACCATTTTCGAGTTTTTTTTAAACTCATCGCCAATTGGATGAGGTTTCGAGTGACATTTGTTTGAGGACCCCCCACCTATCTTCAATACCTTGGCCGTGCCCTTTACCCGTCTCCAAAATCCTCAATCATCAGCTGTCTCCATATTTTTGTTAAAGTTATATTTTCCGACTTCTATACGAAGCCATCGGTGAAAAAAAAATTTTTCATACAAAATTTTACAGGAGGACATTTTTGGAGAAAATCTCGAAAACTACCCCAAATGTGGCAACACTGTGTGGATATCTCGATACTGCCGGTTGAGCTACACAATCGATCCATACATGTCAACTTTCCCAAATGTTGCCAACTGCCTCAAAATCGTGATCGAAATTTTCAAAAAACACAAAAATAATACAAAATGGCCGCCACCTCGTTTCACAGAAATATTTTACACAGTTTCATAATTTTCCCGTGAACTACAGGATATACCGCTCCTGATGACGTTTCAATTTTTCATCTCGCTCGCACCCAGCCGAAATGATAGCCCCTGAAAAAAGACAATGTCGAAAATAACTTTTACTTTGATAAATTCCAGTGTTGCCAGACCTCGGCGACGAAAATACCCAAATGTCATTCGTACAAGTGAGACACGTGGTCGCTCATACTCGAACTTTGCAAAAAATACGTATTTCGATTTTTTTATTTTTGGGGTAAATCTTGTAAATTTCCCGAGAAATGGGGTAATTTTTTTTTCCCAATCTATACCTCGAGTCTGTACACACAATCGCCCCGTACAAGTCGAAACGCTCCGACGTTGCCAACTGTGAGAAATTTGAAGTTTAAAATTGCGTTTTTTCGTACCTCAGACCGAACGGTCGCCGCGACAGCCGCCATCTTGAATTTTTAAAAACCACTCCCGTTCTGTCAAAATACAGGATAGTTGTAGGCGAAAAGAGAAAAAAATATTACGCTCGACCACGCCGTTTCGGATCTGTGGCGCCGCGGTTCGGGGTCGAAAAATCAAAAATTTCAAAACACTGCAGCTCGGCCGCCATCTTGTTTGTCCAATTTTTTCCACTCTTTCTATTGATCGTTTTCAAGTTTCTTCAATCGTTGCGAGTCGTAACGAAATCGGTTGAAAAACAAAAGAGTTGCAAGAATCACGTCGGCCGCCATCTTGTTTTTCCGAAATGTCATAATTTTTCCCTACTCGACTTACGCACCCGAACACATCTCCCGTACATCATTGTATCGTTTTCTGTCTCTTTCTAGGAGAACAATTATGTCAATGAGTGAGTCAGTCAGTGGTAATTGAGCTATATATAGTATAATATTAGAAATTCTCAGCACCAGCCCGGAGTTGGGAAGTTTGCGGTGTTTCACCCCCGTGCCTCGGAGAGCACGTTAAGCCGTCGGTCCTTGCGCCTGATCTTTCTCCGGTCATGTCGGATCGTCCGTCCCAGTGGACTATGATAGTAAAGGAACAGAGAGTGCACCTGTGAATGCGCACACACTCTTGCACCATAATATCTCCCGCGCATATGGCTAATCTCTCTGAAAATTGGCCGCTGTGGCCGAAATTCGGTCGGGAGGACATTAATTAATATATAATAGATCGCTGACCTACAAGCATTTCAAGAGGATGACTTATATATTGTTTAAATTAACGTTAAAATCGAGTTATAATATTTATGGTATTTAAGTCCTCTTACTTAGTGTTCCCTCTCTTATAAAAAACGTTAACAAGCAAGTAATTGAGCATAATGTAGAAAAATAGTAACAAGGGTAATTTGCCCAGGGCACATCATTTGTACTGTAGGAATTATTCACACAAACGGTAATAAAATAAAATATTACCATTTGTTTCAATTATACCCGTAAACAGGTCTTTATAGAGTCAGCAGTGGTAGAGTCATTAATAGACACACGTCGTGATGAAAGGTGTTTATCATCCCGTTTCCCGACCCATCGCCAGCACACCACTGAGCATGATTCTCCTTTCAGAATGAGAAGGGCTTAGGCTATATTCCACCAAGTGCAGATGGACAGACTTCGCACACCTATAAACATATCAAATAAAACTCTCAGGTATACGAGTATACTGATTTCCCCACGATGTTTTCCTTCACTGTTGCAAGTAATAGGTATAAATTGGTCAGAAATGAAAAAGCTGGTGAATAGTTAGTAGCAATGAGTCCACGCCCATTTAAACCGGAAATCAATAAATCGTGCACAATAAAATTTGAAAAGTCAACACATCGCGTCTCTCCAAATTGCCGTTGAAAATACGTCACTGAAATTCATACAATTTGTCCTGCATATTGGATTGATGCAGGCGTTACATTCATCCATTTTACTTTAGTCCGTAGTTATGATAATGAAAGAACTAGAAGTTTATTTTGTATTCGTTGCGTTGGCGGATTATAGCGAATTAAACTTCCAGTTCCTTCATCAATTCGTCCTGCGTGTGGACGAGCCCCTACCGATGACCTGACCTGGCGTGAGAGGCGCAGAGATTTCAGCACTCAGTCAGCCTCGCGTAGCGACCGCGTCCGGGCGTCCCGCGGCTCGCACCCCAACCCTCCGTCCCTCTCTCACAAATCTGTGCTAGCGTCCGTGGGAAAGAAACGGTGCAAGAACTAGGTACGTAGTAATTAAGGTTGACCCGTGAATTGCAGGGTTAAAGTCCCCTCGAGTGCCCCCTTGATTAATATCCGGGGATGGATTAGAGTGAACTCGAGGAGAGGTTATGGCATCAGCTGATTATGGTGAAGCCATGGGTGAAGCAAAACAAAACCAGCATTGATACAGTATTCATTATTTTGAGGAGATTAGCTCATACTATTTTCGTTGATACTGATACTGATACAAAATTCGGTAAGTGTACATATTTCGATCAATATCTCTATTCTCTTCTAAAGAGAACTTCAAGACTGGATAATATCTAGACAGGTAGGTATGTTTGTTACTTAACCTTAGCTCAGGTTATATTTACGTCGGTGGATCTTAGATCGCTGTATCAAGATCTTCAGGAATGAAATGAAATAAAATAACTAAACCTAAGATTGGATGAACTTTGTGTGTTCTTGTAATATGTAATTTTTCCATATTATCTAAGTAATATTATAAATTTGATAGTGTGTCCATCTGTCTGTCTATAACTATAATATTTCATAGTTTACACCCTGAACTGATCTCGATGAAATTTACATACATCTGCATTCTAAAACCGAATGTGGGTTAACTATCTTTAATCTTGGGAAATCTAGGAGAATAGTACATATGCTACTTTTTATCCCGGAAAATTAAAGAGTTCCCGCGGGAACCGAAAAACCTCAATCCACGCGGACGAAGTCGCGGGCATCAGCTAGTAATACAATACTTACTCTACTTTTTCGCACTAAATTAAAAAAAGACCGGGCTGGCCAGAGCTACAAAAAGGTTATTTTTGTAGATTATGTAAACCACTCGCAGAGAAAAACACTCACCCGACCGGACACAAGTGGAGGGCATAAGTGTGAGGTTTTCGCAGGAAAATTAACTTTTTTATAGTTTTGTTGACCTAATTGCTGCGATAAATTATTTTACTATGGCAGTTTTGGTAGTTTTGACATGTAATCAACTCCTTTTTACTACTTTTTTTATGTAATGTATGAAAAGCGTTCTGAATGAGTGGTAGTTCTATTACCAACTTATAAACCGTTGAGGTATTTTTCTCTCCGCTCCAAATAAATCTGAGGAAGTTTGAATTAGACTAGGTATTTCAAGCTTTCTCGACGCTAGCCGTGCTTATTTCTGAGGGTTGTGAAGTCTATTCGTTATCCCAGTGATAAGATTTCTCTTTTGGATTAAAGTGCGATGGGTTTCTAAATCCTTCCGCATTCAACTCAACTTAAATAATTTTCGAGTGATACGATTTCGACCCTTAGGCATATTTTGCAAATTATAACTAATATCGACATCTTAACATTCTCATCGAGGCACGGAGGAAACCTATCAATTAATAAATCATCCAAATATTGACTTATTGACGTAGAAGACCATCCAGTTACCGAATAGGGTCAGAGGATCAGAATAAGAATAAACTTTATTCAAAAATGGACACAGTACACTTTTTGAACATCTTAATGACATAACAACGGTCAACTTTGCATTCCCAGTACAATCAACTGATATGCCCGAATGTGTCCCTCACATAAATAATTACTGTGCCTCAGCATTGATTCGCTGGTTCGCACTTTCAACTGGAGATGACGAAGCCCTGGGTTCAGTTCCGGGGTCGGCTCAAAACTAGGCGTTGGGTTTTTCTCTTATACAATCTCATAATAATCTATATTAATTAATATAATTTTAATGATAATGATGTTTAGGTCGCCTCGTTATTAGTAAATTATTAATTCAAACATATTATAGTAAGGAATGCTAAATCTTGAAAGGTAGGTACATGAGCTTTTTTGATTCATTGATACAGTTAATTTAAACATCGGAAATAGCTTTGCAAAGGCCTCCCACACTAAAATAAATCAAACATTAAAATTTATTTAATTCAAATTTGGTACGTTCAACGTCAACGTCGACTTCTTAAGAAGTTGAATTCACAAAATATTGAATTCTTAAAATGACTATTCCTTAAACTTATAAAACATGATAATTAGTAATTAATATTAAACGGCAACGCCGTTACTCGTTGTCACTTTCATTCGTCTCTCTTTCGTTTTCGGTCTGGTTTGCTTAACATGTCGGCTCCACGTTTCGGTTCATATATAATATAATTTCGGCATTATTAAACACCCCATCACACCACATTCACCACCTATACACACAAAGTGAAGTTCAGCAAGTTCAACACAGAAGAATCGGGCTCGACATACCGCGGAGGACACTTCACGTAACACTTTCCCCCCACACTACCTTGTCTCGTTACATTCGTTTTGATTATTAGCTCCGCGAACTTGCGGACGAAATATTAATTTGGTAGCAGAGCGTGGTTTCGGTCTTTTTCGTGGTTAAAACACGACTTTCATTGGTTAGATTACCTGTTCACATAATTTTACACGCCTACCCTCATTTCGGTAACACATTTAAGCTTTGGTACACGTAGACATGTAAAGGCGGCTATACACTTGCCGATATTATAATGTTTCTTGTGTTGTAATTAGGTGTTTCTTGCAATCGATAGTAATTTGTGTGTGTAATTTAATTCTTTATTAGCTTTCGGTTAAAGTGAATGTGGTATTTTATTATTTTGGTTAATTTTCTTTATTATTTCGATATTTTCGGATTTTTCTTCTCGGTTTTTTCGGTTATTTACTAATCAATTAGAGATATCTATCACAACGAGCTGGTCCCAATTTAGGGTTAAGCTGCACTGTTTGTTGGACAGCCGCTTATCTATACGACTCATGACAGCGAATTCGGAGTTTATGAATTTGGAAAACTCTTATCAACGCATTCTTGAGTTAGCAGATGATAATGTACTGGCTAAAAAGGAAAAGTTTTGGGGGCCCGCGCGGATTACGTACGTGCTTTAGAGGCTTTTGATACACTAATGTCGATTGAGTTGGACGAAGTTCTTACGAATTCGAACAGTGCTACTCGACCACAAAATTCATCAAAATCCTTTTGTGATGGCTTCAACAGGCTCTCGAACTTCAACGAGAGGGGTAGGGGGGATAAGGGTCGGAAATATCCTCGAGGATTATGGACAGGGGTTACACCCCCGTGCTAGAGTCACAAAGGGTCGTGGTAATATGAGTTATTACAACCCTTTGAAAAGAACGGCCGATAAGGATAATATTGTAAGGGACGTTTTTATTACGTTGTAACTCGAAAACTTGACGGTATGAGGGCGGACTGGAAATTAAGAGGTTGTCGATAGAAAAACCTCAGGCAAATGAATATTGACGATGTCGCAAACTACAATTTTTCATAAACTAGATAGGTACTGAGAAATGTCATAAATATTTTATTGATTTTACTATTGCTTATTATGATAATTTAACAAAAAAAAATTAAAGAAAAAGAAAATAAATTTATTCGTCGGTAGTGTTACAAATAAACATTTATCATTATGGCGTACCTAATAATATGCTTGTCTGTGACACCAGAATGGGTGTATAGCTCAATCTTTTGCCCTGTATCAAACTTTCATTTGCACGGATAATGTAGGGCGCTGATTTTCAGTTGTGACCTGGGTGACGTCACATTCAACGGATTAAATATACCTTACCTAAAAGCAATTACAACATACCTATACTATATACGAATATCTAAATCTAGCAAAGTACAATCACAGAAAAAATTCAAGTCTAGAACTCAAGAAGCAAATAACAACATCTAAACGCAATTATATTAATTAAATATATATACATATTATTTATAAAAACATAATAATATGCACACACACAGGTGACACTATAAAATTCGTAGTTTTATGTAAAAGTTTTGAACTCATTTTGTTTCGGTTTTGTTATTTTTTTCGTGACCGATCAGATAAACTGACAGGGACGGACTCGAAGGCACGAAACGTGAGATAGTATCGCATTTTTTCACGCTACGTATTTCAACTATCAAGACACGATGCGACCTGACAGTTTGAGCGAAGGATCGCTCTAGGGGCTTAAGGGCGCGATATGCTATGCAGTTATTGGTGTAAATTTTTGTGTATGTTTCTGCTTCTTCGTCGGGTCATTGGTTCCCTCGTAACCGCTAAACCACTTGATTTTGATATATGATGAGGTCTAGTTTTCACTGCTATATCATCTAGTGACACTGCAGTCTAAGATATTAGCGGCCTTATTCGTAAGTATTAGTTTAGTACAAGTAAGATACGAAAAGCATACAAAATTTAAGTAATGTGATTTACAAATTATGTCGTTTCTTCATAGTAAAAATGTCATAATTTCATAATAAAATGTCATAATATTAGAATAAAATAATTTATACATGTACATAATTTTCATATCATAAAATTATTATTCACACATTCATCTCTTTTAGGTTTTCCTCCACTTCAATGAAGGAACTAGAAGTTTACTTTGCTATAATCCGCCACAGTAGACAAACCTATGTGGTACAGTGTAGGTATATCTTTCACTTGCAGCTTGCGATATTCACCGCCCAGTAAGCAAGTCACTCCATAGTCCATACACCACCACATACACTGTACCACATAGATTTGTCTATATACTGTGGCGGATAGCAAAGTAAACTTCTAGTTCCTTCATTATCATGGACTTTCGCAAAATAACACCTGCTTCTGACCAATATATTCCCCCACTCCTTTATATTTTCCCATATACATACATTTATAATGCAGTTTCTTTATAAAATTCTTCTTAGCATATTCCCTGCCCATCTCCATTTTTGTCGCTATGTACTAACATTTAAACGGGGAACATAAGGCGGGGGGATGTGAGTGCTTCTGCTTGTGACGCGGCGGCGGAGGACCCTCTTCACACTCCACTACGTGCGCGGAATATTATGATTTATTACGCGCTCTAGTACGCACATTATACACGGACTACATACAGTTTATCTCTAACCTTGCTAGATGGCGCCCGCGAGTTTGCCCGCGTAGATTGAGGTTTTTTATTCCCGCGGGAATTCTTTTTCCGAGATAAGAAATGCCTATGTGTTAACTCAAGATTTCAAATATCTCCATTCACAGGAAAAGTGAAATAGATAATATGGTAGAAAAATACACGGAAATAATAAACAAAGCATGCATGGAAATTATACCACTTAAGAAAGTAAAGGAAACTGTCAACTTACCCTGGTGGAACAAGGAACTTACCGCATTGAAACGGGAAGTCGCCACTAAGAAGCGTCGAATCCGATGCGCCGCCCCGGTCCGAAGGAAGAAGGTCGTCGATGAGTACCTGCAAGCAAAGGAAACGTATGAGTACACAGCTAGAAGAGCACAGATAGATAGCTGGAAGGGATTTTGTGAGAAGCAGGATAGGGAAGGAATGTGGGACGGAATCTACCGGGTTATAGGAAGGACGATCAAGAGGAAAGATGATTTGCCCCTTGTAAAGGACGGGAAAACCTACGATCCTGGGGAGTCGGCAGCTATGCTGGCGGAGACGTTTTACCCGGAAGACCGGGAAGCCGATGACAATGCAGAACATCAACAACTGAGGGTTGAAGCCAAGCAAGTAAACGACTGGACTCAAGGTGAGGTTCTTGACCCACCGTTTACCTCGTTGGAAGTGAAAAGTGCGATTGAGAGCTTCAACCCAAAAAAGGCCCCAGGTTCTGACAGACTCACGTCAGATATCTGCCAGCATGCGATAGCCCAGAGCCCCGAAGTGTTTCTCACGCTTGCAAATAAGTGTCTGGAAATAGGTCATTTCCCGACTATTTGGAAGGAAGCGACCGTGGTTGTGCTCCAAAAACCGGGAAGAGATGATTATACCAACCCAAAAGCCTACCGCCCAATCGGGTTGTTGCCGGTCCTGGGTAAGACTCTAGAAAAGATGATCGTCGCACGGATGAAATGGCACGTGTTACCTGGGCTCAGTACTCGCCAGTACGGCTTCATGCCACAAAAAAGCACCGAGGACTCCCTCTATGTCCTGATGCAGTACATCAACAGCAAGCTAAAACAGAAAAAACTCATTACTATGATATCTCTGGACATAGAGGGGGCCTTTGACAGTGCATGGTGGCCGGCCATTAAGCTTAGGCTGGCTGACGAAAACTGCCCAGTTAACATACGACGAGTCATCGACAGTTACCTTCAGGGTCGGAAAGTGAGGGTGCGGTACGCAGGAACCGAGCACATGAGGAACACCACAAAGGGGTGTGTGCAAGGCTCGATAGGCGGACCGATTCTCTGGAATCTTTTATTAGATCCCCTCTTGAAAGGGCTTGAGAAACGGGGTGACTACTGTCAGGCATTCGCTGACGACGTCGTCCTCGTCTTCGATGGCGATACGGGGATGGAAGTACAGAGGCAGGCCAATGCCGCACTCTCCTTTGTGCGGAAGTGGGGAGTCAGAAACAAATTACGATTCGCGCCACATAAGACCAAGGCAATGGTAATTACCAAGAAGTTGAAGTACGACTCGCCACTCCTGTCCATGGGCGGGGTCGACATTGGCATGTCCCGTGAAATTAAAATCCTGGGGCTCACGATAGACGATAAGCTGACCTTCAATAGTCACGTCGCAAACACATGCAAAAAGGTCCAAAACATCTACAAGCAACTGTCTAGAGCCGCCAGGATCAGTTGGGGCCTCCATCCCGAGGTCATAAGGACTATATACACAGCTGTGGTGGAACCTGTCGTCCTCTACGCCGCAAGTGCGTGGGCGCCTGCTGCTAAAAAGTTAGGGGTACGAAACCGACTCAATGCGATTCAGAGAGGATTTGCACAAAAAATTACGAAAGCCTATCGAACTGTCTCCCTGAACTCTGCGCTGGCGCTGGCTGGACTACTGCCTCTTGACCTCAGAGTTCGAGAAGCAGCCAGTCAGAGTAGTCCAGTCAGTGCCTGGGGACAGGCAGAGAGAAAGGAAAAATTCGCCAAACTAGACCATCCGGCGGAAAATATGGCCTTGCAGTTCACGGAAATATCTGACGCAGAACAACTGAGCCATCACAATCAGATAGTGCGTATCTTTACGGACGGGAGCAAAATTGAGGGCAGGGTTGGGGCAGCGCTCTCTCTGTGGGAGGGCGATGTCGAAACCAAAACCCTCAAATTGAAGCTCGATTCGTACTGTACGGTGTATCAGGCGGAACTGCTGGCCGTGTGCAGAGCAACCTCTCTGATCCTTAATAGATCCGAAAAGTCCTTTGGCATATTTACGGACTCGAGGTCATCGCTCGAGTCAGTAGTAGGCCGGGGGTCCCTCCATCCGCTAGTGGTACAAATAAGAGACAACTTGAAGGTGTGTCAAAGCCAGAATAAGGATGATTCATTATTCTGGATAAAAGCCCACGCAGGAATGGAGGGCAACGAGCGGGCTGATGAGTTGGCTAAAGAGGCAGCCCTTACTCTTAAAAGGAAGCCCGATTACGACTTGTGTCCGGCTTCGTACATAAAGCGACAGCTCCGTATGGAAGCGCTGGATGTATGGAGCCAAAGGTACGTGTCGGGTGAGACAGCGGCAACCACGAAGCTGTTCTTTCCAGATGCGGTGCGTTGCTATAAAATCATCAAGCAAATAGAACTTACCTCGGTAATAACCCAGGTCTTGACCGGGCATGGTGGGTTCTCAGAGTACCTGCACCGGTTCAAGTGCAAGGAGGACCCATCGTGCCTCTGCGAACCTGGCGTGCAAGAGTCCGTCATCCACATCCTGGTTGTATGCCCCATATATGCAAGGGAAAGATTGGAAACAGAGATAAGAATGGATAAGAAAATCATAGTAGAAAATTTCATAGAAATAATGGAGGATAAAAACGATAGGGAAATATTTTTAGATTACTGTAACAAGATAGCGGGGAAAGTAATAAGGAGAAATAAATAGAGTATTAATTGGTATAAAATAAGTATATTGCATAGGGTAGTATAGACTTCGGGTACTTTGTATATTAAGAGGATATACTAACTTACAGAGGTAAAGATTACTCAGTGTGCAATGTGCATGGATTATGCCAAAATTTTAAAACCAATATAGGAATAACAACTAAATAAATTTTGATAAGTAATATTAATAAATGATAAATAAGAACTCCGTCCTCCGTCGGAGATAGTAAGTATAATTTAAAAAACAAAAAAAAAAAAAAAAAAAAATATCTCCATTCCAAATATGAGCCAAATTGGTTCAGATATTGTATCATCCAAACTTATAAACTAAATTTTGTACTAGCTGATGTCCACGACCTATATACTCTATCTATGTGCCAAATTTTATCCAGATCGGTTCAGCCGTTCTGGCGTGATTGCGTAACAAACATCCATCCATCCAAACTTTCGCATTTATAATATTAGTATAGATGGAAAATACTGCCAGCTTTGAGATCGCTCGCCCCTGTGACCTCGCACCTTTGCCCTGTCTAGACGTTTCCGTCAGAATTACAACCAATTCTAAATAACACGTTATAGAATGTTTGTAACGTGGGTCGTAGGTAAGTTATAAATACACGCCAATTATACATGATATAGTCACAACTCACTAGTATAACAATATAGTGATTGTCTATATTCACTAAAAAATCTATACTAATGATATAAATGTGAAAGTCTGTCCGACTCTCTATCTGTCTGCTATGCTTTAATATTTGCAATCGATTTTAATGAAATTTGGTTTAAAGATAGATCGCATCACGTTAAAACCGGAAAAATAAGGAGTTCCCGCGGTAATTTAAATAAAAATAGTGTGTGTGTGTGTGTGTGTGCAATTCACATTCGGCAGAAGTGAAACTTCAGAAAAGTAGCCTACGAGAGAATGAGATAGAATACAAGTCATATTTATCTCATTCTCTCGTAGGCTACTTTTCTGAAGATTCACTTCTGCCGTGTGTGAATTGCACACACACACACATAAACATATCTAAACTAATATTATAAATGCGAAAGTTTGGATGGATGGATGTTTGTTACTCAATCACGCCAGAACGGCTGAACGACGTGATTGAGTAACATTATGAAAATTAAAGAGTTCCCGCGGTCACCGAAAAACCTCAATCCACGCGGATGAAGTCGCGGGTATTAGCTAGTTTAGCAGTGTTAGATGGTGTTTATCTCCTTTTTGTGTTGCTTTTTCGTTTCGTTTCTCGTTTCATCGAATTTTCAAATCACAACGATTCTAACGAAGTTTCACTTCAAAAAAACTTAAACAACGCGGACAAAGTCGCGGGCATAATCTAGCGAAATAATATATGTATCCCCTATTCGATCGAAACATCTTAGTAGTCAAATTAAACTAGCAAGCAAGAGAAATAACTAAACAGCGAAGTCTCTAATCTATACCACTTAGATAAAGACTGTCGCATTCATCATTAGAGGCAGTCACAAAGCAATTTCTAGCGCACATTATGCGCTGCGGAATATTCTAGAAGCCAATTAGTGGTGAATATTCTCTCGCGACGACGCTCAGCCCTGCTCGTATGTACCAGCCTTAATTAAGGCTAGACTTGACACTTTAGGTACTATATAAGGCGAAATTAAATTCTAGAGTTATTCGTGTGAGTTTTAATACTCAGAGTAACTTATTATCAACTAAGTCAAGAAATTAAGTTTCGATCGTGACGAAATTAAATTTTGTCAAGATTTACGTTCAGGGTTGCATCCTCAAGGTTATTTTTTATCAAAGAAAATGAAATAATTCGCACAGTATTTTCATAAAACCTAAATCCACGCAGACGTAGTCGCGGGCATTTTCTAGTGATAATTAATAGGTCGTTTTGTTTCCGGTTTACTTAAATTTCACTAAGCTATATAGGCGCAAATTTGGCTCCAATGTTCTGAACATCTGAAATCTCTAAGAGGTTAACACGTCGAGTCACTTGGCCACAAAGGGAGACCCGTTGTCTTACATGAGCGACAAAAACAACGCGTTACGACGCCTTAGAAAATGAGTGCCAAACTTATATACGTGACAAAGTAGATTACGTGAAAGATTAGCTACTTTTGAGACTGTCGTGTCGCGTCACGTTTGTCGCTGTCATAGGACAGGGCCTAAGCTTCCAATTTTGTAGTATTATTAATATGGCGTATTTTAGAATTTGGAACGCACTCGTAGTTTCAAACTAAAACCGCAATCAAAAGCAACGGTCTGAAACACGAAAACACAGCAAAACGTTTTCATATTTCTATTAGTCAACCCTGGAAACTCTTCCCCTAACTCATTTTGTACAAAATTTACCTGCAATTTAGCCCGTGGAGCCAATTTCGTTCGTACAATCCACGGAATATGATCAAGAATTCTTTGAAATATTTAAAGGAAACTCGCTTTTTATGTCGAATTAGATTTTGGTGGATCGCAAATGGGATTATGGATTAGTATACTAGAGGTAGAGTTTATCTAATTACGAGCTATGTAATTTTTTTTACGCCACTACAAGTTAACCTTATACTGCAATCTCACCTGATGGTAAGTGATGATGCAGTCCAGAATGGAAAGCGGGCTAACCTGTTGGGTGTATGGCAGTTATATTAAACCCATACCCCCCAATGGAACACTAAAACAATACGTCTTTCTCGGTACTACTAATAACAAGGGAATAGGCATGATGACTGATTTTGAAAAATGGTCAGATTATGTTCGGAAGTATCTACTATTTCGAAAAAATATCTTATTTCAGCAGAAAAATAAGGTTTGGTAGATGAAATTGGCATTTGAAATTTAAATTTTAAAATTCACGCCAAAACGTTCGGCGGTGTCATGGCGTCGTTTGTGACGTCACTATTATTTTTACCAATGTACTCTGTGCAGTAAACAATAGTGTGATTGTCAGAGTTCGAAAATAATTGTGACGTCATTGTCGCTTCATTGGTGTTTTAACCAATATGGCGGATTGCTGTATTTTATAGTTTTATTTTATCAAAATAAATAGCAATCTTACTTGAAATAGGAAAAAAATACGTTTTTTATAATCCATGAATCCAATTTTATTAGGTAGATAAATTTATAATTTCATTGATTCTTTGTTACTGTCATCATGCCTATTACTAGATGATGCCCAATTTCGTCCGCGACGAGTGAGGGTTTTTAAAAACCATGGGAAGTCTTGAACTTTTTGGGGAAAAAGTAGCGTCTGTCTGTCAATCTGTCACTCTCCAGGTCTTTAAATTGACGTTGCTGCTGGTTGAAGGACAAACCAAAAGAACACTATTCATGGGAACCTGTAGATTTGCTGCGATGTAAAGTGGCTTACATAATACTAGCTGACCCGGCGAACTTCGTACCGCCTTAGTATGCAAAATTAAATGTATATTTTTCAATATTTCTGAGAGATTTTCTTAATATTTTTTTCCGTAAGAACCTTCTCCTAATAATAACAAATACAACAAAAAAAGAATTAGTGAAATCGGTCCAGCCATTCACGCGTGATGCCGTGACCAAGGAAAACGGGTTTCATTTTTATATATATAGATGTTAGAAGTTAAGTTAGTACCATACTCAATTTCGTAAAATGGGTTTAATGGGTGAACTGTGATAGACGTAATGAGGATAATAGACAGGCAGACACTTTCGCATTAATAATGAGAATAGATTATTCTTAATTCTTGACAGTGTGCTACGAGTATTGTACGCTTTTATAACATGGTTCCAAATGAGTTTCTAGATTTGCCATTACATAAATTTAAATACTTTGTTAAACAGCATATTTTGTTAAGTCGACGTTTAATAACTAGGTATTGATCAAAGTTGTATGAATTAAGAAACAACATCCAGAAGCCTACAAGTCAGTATAATACTTGTTACATAATGTATGTAGTATGTACTACATGTACTTATTTGATACAATTTATTAACATTATTCTTTTTATGATAAAAGCAATTTCCGAGTTTCATGCCGGCTCTTCTCAGTAAATTTTTCTTTACGAACCGGTGGTAGAGTCAAAGCATGTCATAACATAAGAAACACCTGCATGTCCTAAGAATATCAAAATAAAAACAAAATAGAGTATTGGATATTTCGCACATCTTTACTATTAGTTTTCCACATAATTATTAAAATAAAGGGGATCAATTCACATAAAAGCTTTGACAATAATCTAATTAAGGCCTACATTACCCAAGTAACATAATTATTATTTTCTACTAAGAGCACCGGTGGATTTTTGGAAGCGAAAAATCCAAACGAATTTCGAAATTTAATTTACTCGTCGCCGGCTATTTGTATAAGCTCTTCGGATAACGTGTAAAGTGTTTAATTTGATATTCATGTTTTTGTATGCATTGAATGAATTAATGAAAAGAAAAATATTTGAGTTTCATACATTGATGATTGATTTTAGTACCTATGTTCCATATTTAAACTGTTAAGTTATAGAGTTAAGTTATGGAAACATATTATAGTATTGCACATCTTTTTATTCACTATTTAAATAAGGGTATAAACCCACTACGCAATCGTCAGAGTGTAAGCTATGTACTTTTTTGGGTGTATAGTTGAAGTCAAGGTTTATATCTTTTTAATTTTTTTTCAAACTCAAACCAGCGCTGAGCATTTTTATCAATGCTCAGTAATGTGGAGTTTACCTCCTCTTGTTCTTTGTTAGTTTTTAATGTAATTGTTTTGTGTACATCTATGATCTAGCAATAAGAAAACAATAAAGCTTTTATATATATTTACACTGAAAACCCACAAGTTGTCAAATAAACCTCACTATCGTTTACTATTGTCGTACCTTCATAATGTGTCTACTACTCCCAGCATGATGGATTAGATACATGAAAATAAAATAAAAATAAAAATGATACGCCAAATGGCCATATTAAAAGCTTGGATACAGCCTGATCCCAATTCAAATCAAGGTAATCCGTGACGACGCAGTAAGTGATGATGCAGTCTAAGATGGTAGCAGGCTAACTTGTTAGGGGTATGCCAGTTATATAGTTAGTTGAATAATGGTTAAAGTAATTAACCGATGAAACGACATAAAAAGTTACATTAGGCAAAACCACATCAATCTACGCCGAATAGGACAACTCAGCAAAATGTCACCTAAAATCTGGAGTTACTTACCGACACCCTTTTATATACCGTCTATGTACTCGGTCGTGTGTGCTCGGTTATAATTTACTACATTACACCAGGCATTACGGCTGATTTACATTATTCTACCAACTTTCCAGTACAGTGATCTCATATAACGGTGTTAGCTGAATATTATGTAAACACTAGATAATGCCCGCAATTTCATCCTCAAAGATCCTGAGAGATCAAGAGAAGAAGAGAAGAGAGAAGTTGTTTGGTTCCCGCGGGAACACTTTAATTTTCAGGCATAAAATGGACACACAAGGGTATCAAATTGGAGCCAAATCGGTTCAGTTGTTATGACGTAAAGGAGTAACAAACATTCAAACTTTCACATTTATAGTAGGAATATGGGGGATGCCCCGTCGCTCACGTCCGCAGGAGCTACCTTCTACCTCCCTGCACGTGTCCCCTGGGTGGTGCTAAGCGAGCGACGAACTTGCAGGCGAAATAAGCGTTCTTTTTATAAAAACGCTTATTAAGTACCAAACGCCATACGATTAAATAAATAAATATAGTAGGATAGTTTTAATTATTCTAGAATGAACTAAAAGACTAACGTAGTAGAACTAGTATAGTAGTATAATCTATTACGAACGTGATAGTTTAGTCAGTAGATTGTTTTTTTTAAATCCCTATAGAGGTTGAATTTCCTAAAAACCCTGAACATTGTGTATTTTTTATATACAACTGGAAAACTATAACCAGTGAAAAAAAATTTTTCAAATCTTTTTTTTTTTTTTAATCCACTACAAGCTAGCCCTTATCTGTTTAGAAACATACATACATAAAAAAAAATTGAAACCTCCTAGTTTTTGGAAGTCAGTTAAAAATACCTATATACTTATTACTTATGTATGTAATTTAAAAAAAAGGTATGATGACTGAAGTATAAAAATCATCCCAACAGTTGTATAAGTCACATAAAAAAAATTATGGATTGTCACTTTCAACCCTTATTTAACCCCTACGGGAAGTGGAATTTCAAGCCGCTTGTTAGAGAATGCTTACGTCATAAAAAAATTAAGTTTCAAGCTCCAGCGGTTTAAGCTGTGCGTTGATAGATCAGTCAGTCAGTCTTAGTTCTGCATATAGATTTTTTATTCTATTATTTTTGTTTAATATTTATTTATATAGCGAGCAAACGAGCAGGCGAGTCACCTGATGGATCACCTAAGTGGTTACCGCCGCCCATGAACATTTGCAGCACCAGAGGAACTGGCTTTAATATTCAAATATTACAAAATTCCAAGACATTATTTATGTAGAAGTGTTCAAATAAACAGTACACCCTAGGAAGATGCATGAATTTACTGGTTCCAGCGACTGGAATGGTGTGAAGCAGCCGTTGCTGCTAACAGCCGCCTCCATATAAGTAAAACCAGCCATATAAATTTCCCCTCGTAAAACCGGAAGGAGTAAAATTAAGCCGGCCTTTATCCAGGGAGTTCGCCGAGTTACATTTATCAACGCTACTGGCGCTACTTTAAAAAGTCGTCAAAGAATTTTACGCTCAAAAATTTTATCTTGAAACCTAGTTGGAATTGTTTGCGCAACCTTCTTGAGCTTTAACTGTAACGTTTCATTTTATATTGTACAGCATTTAAAGTTACAATACATAAACATTCTACTTTGATGCCGTTTGTGGTACCTACTTCAGTTACTAGCAAGTGACTCGCTCGAAATAGTCTATCCACGCTAACTAAGTAATTGGGATCTCCCAATACTACGATTTCCAGTGTAGGGTTGATTGTCAAGTTCATTGGGACCCCAACATTTTATTATTATCGGGCCCATTGCTTCAGCTTTGGCTGGTTAGCTGGTTTTTCAAGTATACAACTTTAAATGTTTAAACTTTTTTCTATCAAGAAAAGTTTTAGACGACAATTCGAGGTAAAATTTTTAAAGGTAAAATTATTTCAAAACTTCTTAAGAGTGTAGAGCTGATAAATTTTATTATGCGAACTTTTGAATAGGGCTGACTTAATTCAAGGCTTTGCGGCGACGAAAGATAATTTTGCGCTTCTATTCGCACAAAATTTCCATTATCTTTACATACTCAATGAAAATTATTTTTAACAATTAACATTTTTTTACAAGCTTAGAGCTGACATTCCTTCTCCTACCATTATGTGATTAATGGAAAGGGGTCACGACCCTCAACAATTAGGAGTACGACGTAGAGAGAGAGAGCTATCTATCCTTTCTTTAATATACAACTTAACTTCAATCTACTATTTCTCTCATACTATCCAAGTATCTATTTCTACAATAGGAAGAAATGAAATGAATTACACGTAATTTATAACGCGCTAGACTGAGAATTAGTCGCAAGGCAAAAATTGTAGTATTTTGCACAAAATCGTAATCCAATTTATTAGAAATGGTCCTCGGCTTCAGCTGCATTCCGTAGGCTGATTTCGATAGTAGTTGAAGCTACCTAATGTTTTGTCTCTCGTGAATATTATTAGATAATTACCGCGACTTTTTCCATGTGGTTTAAGGATTTTTGAGTGACTGTGGGATCTCTGTAATTTTCCGGGATAAAAAGTAGCATATATCCTTCAACCTATCTCTGTACCTGATTTTGTTAAAATCGGGCGTATATTCTTCCCCCGATACGCGATTCCCGGAGTAAAATTACATTTATTAAAAAGTTAAAAAGATTTTTGCATGTCTAAACAGATTGAATTCGAAAATATGGCGGCTGATATTTCAGTGCTTTAATATTATGTTTATGTTAAATAATTATGCGTCATATTTACTTTTATATTCTTATGACTTGTATATTTATATTTATAAATTTATGGTATATTTATAAAGATATTTAATATGTATTTCTTCTTAACTCTAGTAGGTATAGCTAATATTATTATAATAATTGATATTAATAGCGAATTATCATTGTACTTGCTGCTTCATTTTAAACTTTTGGTTAGTTTTAATTTTTTGTTGTAACTGTGACGTCACCCGGGGTCACAGCTGAAAATCAGCGCCTTGCTTTGTATGCATGGGCATATAACGCATCAGGGCAAACGCTGAGCTGTACACCCTTTCTGGGTGGTGTGAGGGGTCACAGACGAAAGTGTTACATTTGTATCTAGTTTTGTCTGTGACACCACTGGTGAATAAAATATTTTTCTTTCTTTCTTTCTTTCTTAGATGGGCTGCGAGAGCGTAGCAGACACACAGACACACTTTTGCATTTATAATATTAGTGCGGTTTTTTAAACTGAATAAATTAGAATGAATTTATTTGTCTCTGAGAGCATTTATAAACAAAATAATAATTACAATAGCGAAATCTGACTGTTTATTTTCCAAACTGTATAATACAGCACTACAATAATACCTACATTTTTTTACTTATTCAGGGCAGAATTTACCTCGCAATTTAAGTGACCGTGCAGGAAATTTAATTCGAGTAGGTACGACTCAGAAAATATGAACAAAAAAATCTTTGAAATATTTAGCTGTGTGAGCTCTCTCTGTAACGTCGAATCAATTATGCATCGCCTTAACGAGATAGGTAATATAATAAAAGGGAGCCATTCGTGAAACAGCTTTGACAAATCTGATTAAAGCCCTCCATTAGCTCAGTAACATCTTTTTAGGGTTCCGCACCCGAGGGACAATATGGAGCCCTGTTAATGTCACTGTCTGTCTGTCCTTCTGTATGGAATGAGTAATAAAGCTAAGGGCATTAATTGGTGCAGAATATTGATCCCAAATCGAATAATAAACTCAAACTCAAACTTAAAGTATATTTGTTATACCAAAATACCAAAATAGGTACCTTAACGTCACGTTTACAAACCATAAGACGAGATGGTGATAAATTGATAAATAACCACGGTATCTCAAAACTAAAGCTACGAGGGTTTCAAACGCGCCCTCGTCTGGGAATAGCCTACAACAAACTCAGTCGGGTTTTTAATATTTTTTTAATTACAACTAAGTAAAATTGGAAATTAAATTAATTTATTTTTCAAGCACATGAAATAGGAGGAAATAATATATTTTTCCCATCTGAGGACGTGGAGTGTCATTCCCCGGAGTTCATTGTCCAGTTTGTGAGCTGTGAACAAAATATAATTTTTATCTATATTTTTTATAACAATTTTTACATAAATATAGTTTGTATTTAGTGCTACCTGAGAACTGAGAAATAAAACAATTATAAATATTGTTTTATTTCTCAGTTTATTAAGTGGTACCTAATAATACGTACGGAACTCTGTAGAGGGAGGGTCGACTTACATTTGGCCGGGTTTTTTCTACTAGATGGAATCCCTGGATTATTGGACGCATAAAAAAACAAATGCATTCCGAAATGTTATTTTTCTCTTCGCATCATATTTATTTTAACTGTTTGAATAACATTATTGTACTGGGAATTTTCGAAATGAACTGGTTTATTTAAAATTCATGCTTTCTCACGTACGACCGCATGACGCAACATTAAATTTAACATTTTTATAATTGGGTACATTTATAACAGCGATGTTATTTTCAAACAATGTTTCTTTCTTTCTGTCCAATTACTTCTTAAATACGTACTTCTTAATGAATACATTCATAGCCACCTAACAATAATAATACTACTTAGAGTTTGTGTTCGAGTTGGATTAGATTTGAACTCAAATTTCATTTTTTTTAACGTGTATTTTCTTGTCCACAGAGCTAACAGGCGGTAGACATGGCGCTAGACTCAATAATGTGACCAGCAACTGACTCTGTCACGATGTGCTCGTGGTGGGTCTGCGCCGTCACTATACTCTATGCCACGGGTAAGTATTTTATTCTTGGAATCAAGTTTTTGATAAGTATTAACAGGATAGTATTATAACTTATACTTTTGTATATCTACTTATTGTAACACTATAGATGATGCCCGTGACTTCTTCCGCGTGTTTAAAGGTTTTTGATTCCCGCGAGAGCTTAATTTTCTGGGATAAAAAGTAGCCTGCATCCTTCCCCGGGATGCAACCTGTATTAAATTTTGTCAAAATCGGTTGAAAAGATGGGCTTTGAAAGCGTACAAAACAGACAGACACACTTTCGCATTTATAATAGGTATTAGTATGGAATTTTTCTTTTTGCAAAATAACAACTGTTAAGCTTCTTGTCATTTCTTCTCAGCAGAAGTTCTTGCCGTTTTTCATCTGCTTTCACTAACCGTGGTTAGACTATAACTCTATCTTTTGTAGCTTATTGGTAGCTACAAAAGATAGAGTTATAGTCTAACCATCTTTTCATAACCACTCTGCAGGACAATATTAGATACAAAATATATTCATATTTTTATAATATCAGCCACAACACCGACCTCACGATGTAGCGAGTAAGGGGCGCAAGTTATTAAATTTCTCATATTATAAGGGAGAATAGGAAACTCAATAAAAGTTGCCGCAGCCGCCGCTCCGCTCCGCTCCGCCTCGCCTCGTTACGCGTACATTTATCCTGACATTTGAAACGGTTTTTCAGCTTCGCGGCACGCGGGCGCTCATGTGATCTTCGTTTACCCAAATATATTATTATCAAAATTTTCTCTCCGATAAAGCCTTTATTTACTCGTTTGACATGTGTAATCTCAAGGAAATTCCCGCCATTGTGATAAATAGAAACCGGAGACCAACTCTCAGTAATCATACTGATATTATAAATGCGAAAGTGTGGTTGTTTGTTGGTTTATTGGTTTGTCCTTCAATCACGCCGCAACAGAGCAACGGGTTAACGTGTTTTTTTCTATGTGTATAGTTGAGCACCTGGAGAGTGAGATAGGCTACATTTTATACCGGAAAATTTAATTTCTTGAATTAAAAAAACTTCTTCCACGGGGACGAAGTCGCGGGCGTCAGCTAGTATAAGGAATACGACGAAGAGGGAGGAGGAACTCTAAGCTGAAATATTTTAATAGCTTTTTTGTATTCCTGTAACGAAACAAAGTGCTGGCGAATGGCTAACTTATTATTGCGCTCTGCTTTATTCTACGCTTTCATTTTTTTTAGTATTGCTTAGTTAATTAAAACACTGACATAGGTATACTATCTTTGTATAAACAACGAGTTAGGTACACCGAATATTTTGTTTAACTATTAGTTTATATTATAATATACTCGTATATATTTCCAAACAGTTCCCGCAGGAACTTAATTCTTAAGTAACCTACAGTATACCTTAATTTTCCAGGATAAAAAGTAGGCTATGTCCTTTCCCGGGATGCAACCTACCTCAGTACCAATTTCATCAAAATCCCATGAAAAGATAGGCCAGGAAACCGTAGCAGACAGACAGACAAACTTTCGCATTTATATGATGTATGTAATTATGTATGGATAACATCTGTATTGGCCAGTCGGTACAGGCTTGTAGACCGTTTCAACAAATTTAATGAATTGGATTATGCAGAAAATTAATTTTAAACTTAATGCAATCCTGTCAGAAAATCCGATATTCGTATATTTTTATATTCCTCTGCATCTGCAACAATATTTTTGGACTGCAGTCATTTTTTATATGCAGATATACGAAAAACAACATGCCCCAAAAATATATTTTTAGTTTTACGTAGTTAAATTCAAAGTACAGTTCATCGTACCGTTAACTGCGGTTTATTTCGTAACAATTTTATGCAATTTAGTATTTAAAAAAATATGAAAATGTTAATTATGTATTGGAAAAGTTATCTTAATTAAACATCCATAGTTTACTTTTCACAGTAGGTACGAACTTCTATACTATCACACAGTTGCTCATAGAAGCAAAATCATGTCCACTTAGTTTCTCCAATAGCGACATTGGGTTATCTCAGTATTCCTAGATAAACTCTAAAGACCTGCACAAGCTCTTAAATCCAGTAACCATAAGTAACGTAAGACAGGCATAAATAGCAAGTTCTGGTGACAGTGCTTTAATTAAACACTCCTTGGGTCACTCAACCAGGGATACCTTATGAAGCCAGTTTAATGGATGAGCGATATAATGTTAAACACGTTAAGCAAGACGACCTCCCTTACGCAGTGTTGAGCGCTGTTGTCTTAACGTGCAGAGGTCCCGGGTTCGATTCGGAACCGACTAACCCACCCTACCATGTTTTTAATCTTACAAAGAAACAGCTACTTTTTCGCAACAAATGATTTGACGACCTCCCTGGCGCAGTGTTGAGCGCTGTTGCTAAATTTGGGAATTTATAATTTCTGAATTTTCCCTGATCTGGCCTGGTAGGAGGCTTCGGCCGGGGCTAGTCACGACCCTACCGGCAAAGACGTGCCGCCAAGCGATTTAGCGTTCGTACAGTGCCGTGTAGAAACCGATTAGGGGTATGGGTTTTTTTTAATCCACTACAAGTTAGCCCTTGGCTGCGATCTCACCTGATGGTAAGTGATGATGCAGTCTAAGGTGGTAGCGGGCTTACCTGTTAAGGGCATGATAGTTATACCCCTATTCGGTTTCTACACGGCATCGTACCGGAACACTAAATTGCTTGGCGGTACGTCTTTACCGGTAGGGTGGTAACTAGCCATGGCCAGACCAGGGAAAATTCAGAAATTAGAAGTTCCCAAATTGACTCTGCCGGGGATCGAACCCGGGACCTCCGCACGTTAAGACAACAGCGCTACACACTGCGCCACGGAGGTCGTCGGGTTAATTATAACTACCATGCCCCTAACAGGTTAGCCCGCTACCATCTTAGACTGCATCATCACTTACCATCAGGTGAGATCGCAGTCAAGGGCTTACTTGTAGCCGATAAAAAAAAGCAAAATCAAAAATATTTTAATGCAGAATAATATTTGATCAGTTTCATTTAAATAAGAGTCAATCCGTAAATTCTTTGTTCGTTTTTTATGTGATTGAATAGAGGCCAAATAGCCGTTGTTTGTATAAAACAAACATATTTCGCGCGGCGCGTGGCGCCACCGGACCCGGGGTAT
Source organism: Erebia aethiops (assembly GCA_923060345.2). Taxonomy (NCBI): domain Eukaryota; kingdom Metazoa; phylum Arthropoda; class Insecta; order Lepidoptera; family Nymphalidae; genus Erebia; species Erebia aethiops. Next base: position 19,916,514 of record OV281089.1, on the reverse strand, counting down.
ATTAAAATGTAAATTGGAGCCAGCCACCGAACACAGATGAGGAAGCCAGGGTAAATATAGTATAGGTAGGTACATACTTAACTGCCTCGTTGGTCTAGTGGTTAGCATGTTTGACTGTGGCTGACGAGGTCCCGGGTTCGAGTCCCGGGTCGGGCCATAATAAGTGTTGGGTTTTTCTGACTAGAAATTCTCAGTACTAGCCCGGAGTTAGGAAGTTGGCAGTGTCTCACCCCCGCGCCTCGGAGAGCACGTTAAGCCGTCGGTCCCGGTTATTATCAGTCACTAACATGATAATAGTCGTTAAAGCCCGCCAACCCACATTGGAGCAGCGTGGTGGATCTAAGCTCTAATTCTCTCTCTCCTATGAGAGTGGAGGCCTGTGCCCAGCAGTGGGACGTTAATGGACTGTAGTGGTAGGTACATACTTTATGTATTATATTATGAGGTGTTGATTTTATCACTTTTTATAAATTACTAGATAGGCTTGCGCTTGACGAAAATCATATCTTATGCAGGTGGGTCAAGGAAAAGCGTTACAGACAGACATACAGACACACTTTCGCATTTATAATATTAGTATGGATTCAGATATTATGGAGCCAAGAAGCCGGTAACTCAGCAATAGCTTAGCAAAGACAGTCATTTAATATGTATTACTATCATACCATTGAATACTTTTGGTAGAGAGCCAATGTCACATTTGGCAAGTGACTTACTGAAACGGTTCAAACTTTAAAGTATTAGTCGTGAAGCCGGGGTGGGGTCTGTGGGTCTACTAGTTCAATTGTTTTGTGAGCTTCTTTTGTGTTTTATGTTTTGTAAACAGCCGTTATTACAAGATTTGAGATTAGCCTAATAAAATCATAAATACCTAATGTCCTCCCGACTGAATTACGGCCACGGAGTTCAATCTCCACAGATGACATTAGAGAGTTTTTCACAATGTGGTGATGTGATGGTTGTGTTAACTCGCACCATCAGCACTTGGCCACCGTGGTGGACTAGGGCCCAAATATTTCTCGAGACCCTTTCTTAGTAGGAGACTGGCAATTCGTTGAGATGTCTTATAAAAAAACTAAGAGTACCTAATATGATGAAAATCACAAATTAAATAAAAAAATATTGAAAATATCCCTAAATTCTCTAACATTTTGTTGATAAGAAATGAAATGATTTTTTTCACGTAGGACAACTTCTGCCATTTATGATAAATCGATAAGATTCTACCACCAGCTCGTAAAACTGACGCTACTGAGAAGAAGAGAGAAGATTTTGGCACAGTATTGAGCGCTGTAGTCTTAACGTGCGGAGGCCCCGGATTCGATCTCCGAAAGTACCTCCGTACCTCCAATTTAACTGGCATATCTTGAAAGTATTCGACGTACCGCTAAATTACTCAGCGTAGCTCCAAAGTAGCCAGCGTACCACCACAGTAATATGAGAATTTCCTTTTCCAGGATACAAGCTATTCTCCTACCATATGTCGTTGAAATCGGTTAAGTAGTTAAGGTCTAAAGATAGAACAAACAATTAAAATTTCTTACATTAATTTGGCATTTTTTCATTAATGTGGCAACATTTCACGCACACTGATGCATGTGTCCAGACAGTGCTGTCACGCACACTAGAATAAATTTTGGCCGCACTGTCGTGTTCCGAGCGCGGTATCTGTTAGCATCTGTGTCCGAAAGGGTAAATTTGGGAATTTGTAATTTCTGAATTTTCCCTGGTCTGGTCTGGTGGGTGACTTAGGCCGTGGTTAGTTACCACCCTACCGGCACAGACGTGCCGCCAAGCGATTTAACGTTCCGGTACGATGCCGTGTAGAAACCGATTAGGGGTATGGGTTTAATATAACTACCATGCCCCTAACAGGTTAGCCCACTACCATCTTAGACGGCATCATCACTTACCTTTAAGTGAGATCGCAGTCAAGGGCTAACTTGTAGTGGATAAGAAAAAGAGTCGGCAATAAACTCAGCAGTTGCTCGTTAAAAGAAAAAAAAAATTGAGAGCTAATGTCAAAAGTATTTAAGGTTCGTAACATTAATCCAAAAACAATTAGGCTCGAAGTAAGGAACAACAATGCTATAATGCGCAGTGAAAGGGGGAGTATTGTATTGTATCCTGTTGTATTGTGTATTGTTTTGTGGCGTAATAAAGCTCTCCATAAACAATAAAATACCTACTCCCCCATAAATATGAGCTCGGACGTTTTGAAACGCTGTGGTTTCGTTCCCGACGTAATTTCATTTATTTTTATACCATCAGGCGTGATCTAATACGTTGATGACATTACATCTAACCCTGAATATTGTTTGACAACCTTTCTAGCGCATTGGTGAGCTAATGTATGAAGGTTGACGTTCTGAGTTCGATTTCCCGCACGGCCAGTATAGGTTCAGTATATACTCGATGATGCCCGCAGCTTCGTCCGCGTGAATTGAGTTAGGTATTTTGGGTTCCGCGCAAACTCTTTAATTTACAGGATTAAAAAGTAGTCTATTGTTATTCCAGTCTGTAACATATCTCCATTCCAAATTTCAGTCAACTTCAGTGCACCTCTGGAAAAAATGACGTGCCTATAATAAAGATTTTATAAAAAAACAAGATTTTATAAAAAAACAAGCTGATGCCCGCGATTTTTGAATTTTTTGATTCCCGGTTTTGATGTGAGGTTTTTTGATTCCCGCGGGATCTCTTTAATTTTTCGGTATAAAAGTAGCCTATGTGTTATTCCAGACTATAATCTATCTCTATGCTAAATTTCATCCAGATCCGTTTAGCCGTTCTGGCATCATTAACATCCATCCAAACTATCGCATTCTATATCCGTTTCCCTTTATCCGGGTCCCCTAAAGATTTAATAAGTTCAGGAACGACGTATTCATTAACCAAAATACTGCTCGTAAAAGGTACAAAGTTACTCCGCATCTTGTTTATATGCTAATGCGTTTTGCGTGCAATTTCATAATTCCTCCACACAATATCCTATCTTATCTACTTTTGCGTAAGAAATGTAATCCTTTGGCAAATTTGTTCTACTTTGATGTCGGGTAGTGTAATTTCTTTTCGTTCTGTAGATTTATTTTGCACGCATATTAAGTAAAATGAATTTTTAAAACTCTGTGCTTTTCTTCCGTACTTTTGTGTCATAATAAGTCTTTTTTATTTTATTCCACTACAAAGTTAGCCCTTGACTGCGATCTTACCTTATGGTAAGTGATGATGCAGTCTAAGATGGTAGCGGGCTAACTTGTTTTGGGTACGTTAGTTATATTAAACCCATACCCCTATCGGTTTCTACACGGCATCGTACCAGAACGATAAATCGCTTGGCAGTACGTCTTTGCCTTTGCCTTTGCCAGCTACAGTAGGTATTTGATAGAGTTCGTGTTTCATTTGTTGCTAAAAACTTAAAGTAGCTGTTTCTTTCTAAGATTAAAACATGGAAAGGTGGGTTAGGTGGTTTTAGGGTTCCGTAACAAAAAAATTAAAATTTAACCTGTAATTGGTGCATTCATGTCGTTTTGCCTGTTTGTCACACTTTCATAATACTTTCACTAACAAAAATAACTACTTACTACTAATCTGATAAAGATTGTAAATATTAATTGCAATGGCAAAAATTGAAAGTGGAGATTAAATCATATCATGCTAATATTATAAATGCGGAAGTGTGTTTGTTTGTTTGTTTGTTTGTTTGTTTGTTGGTTTATTGGTTTGTCCTTCAATCAAGCTGCAATAGAGCTGCAACGAAATGACGTCATTTTTTGAATACGCACAGTTGAGGACCTGGAGAGTGACACTGACATAGGCTACTTTTTATTCCGGAAAATTATGTAGTACCCGTGGAAATCAAAAACTTATTCCATGCGGACGAAGTCGCGGGCAACAGCTATAGTGGGATATTAATATTGATGGGACGGGATTTTATTTTAAAGACATCACGTTAGGAATCCTAATAATTATTTTCTTCTTTCATCACATTTCGAATGTTGCTATTAAGACAATTCCATTTAGTTCGTCAAGCACTACCTTTGTGGGGTCAAGCATGAATTGTTAATGCGACAAGGATCGTTCAATATGGCCGACACTATACCTATGGTACACGCACGTTTGATACAGAATGATACAATTAGATCCTACAGCCCAAGGAAACGTTAGGCGGTTTAATAAGATTGTTGCAATTTCTGATGGAAAATCGGTTTCGAGCGACAATATTGTACATTCGACTTATGTTTGTACACTGACCACTCTATGTACTCACTATCGTGTCGTATCGTATGTGGACCCTCTTGCGTTTTTAGAAGTCGGTTTACAGAAAACTGATCATTTGAGTTTCCAAAACAAAACATGCGCATAATAACAGTAATCATACTTATATTAGAAATGCGAAAGTGTGCTTTGTTGATTTGTTGGTTTGTCCTTCAATCACGCGGCACGGCGCAACAGAGCAACTGATTGATGTGTTTTTGCATGGGTGTAGTTGAGGACCTGAAAAGCGACATAGGCTACTTTAAAATTAAGTTCTCGTGGAAATTAAAAAAAGAGTCGCGGGCATCAGCTAGTATTCAAATGCAAACTGCAATCTTTATTATTCAACTAGACTTTGACAAGCGCTTTTGAATAGTCGAGTGAATCTACCAGCGATTCGGAATGCCGGCAAGTTTAAAATATATTTAAAACGAAACAAAATACACAAGACGTGGGCATAAAATTATTGTTCAAGGAAAACCAGCAACGACAAAGGCATAGCAAATCGAAACTAAGTTAAAACTTACATTCTACTCTCCAAGTTTAAACTACTCTTACGCTTTAAGTTTAATCTTGACAACAAAGTGTTGAGAAAGCTCTCTGATTAAAACTCATAAAAGTGTTATAGAAATCGTCGGCTAGAATTTTTTTCTTCATATAGCTGCTAGTCGCTGCTATTAAAAGTTTTTTTATCAGATTATCAAGTTAAATACAAGTAAGGTACATGGACAAGATTCAAAAACTTTAAACTTTACGGAGTAAAATATCACCTTGGAAATATGGCTTTTAACAAAATATTTGTTTATAAGCTAATACCCGCGACTTCGTCCGCATGGATTGAGGGTTTTCGGTTCCCGCGGGAACTCTTTAATCTTCCGGGATAAAAAGTACCATATGTTTTGGTTTAGTATAACGGCCATACCCCCAACAGATAATATGAAACAATTCACAACGGATTCAAAAACGTAAGTCCACGCGTACGAACTCGTGGGCATTAGCTTATAAACAAATATTTTGCTTTTAAGCTAATGCCCGCGATCATCTAGTAATTTATATATATATTTTTTTATTTCTTACTAGATGATGCCCGCGACGTCGTCCGTGTGGATTGATGTTTTTGATTGCTGGAACTCTTTAATTTTCCGGGATAAAAAGTAAGCCTATGTCCTTCCTCGGGATGTAACCTATCCCTGTACCAAATTTCATCGAAATCAGTTGAGTAGTTGGACCGTGAAAGTGTATCAGACAGACACACTTTCGCATTTATAATATTAGTATGGATTTTTGATCTTGTTGTTTAAATAAAACAATATTTAAATTACACGGTCGCGAGTGTTTTTGTGATAAACTTAACGCATAAAACAAGAAATACGCGACGTCGCCATTGTTCCAATAGTAAAAGTTACAGCAAAGTTACGGATTGGGCCAGGGTTGACGATATCATTGCTATGGACCAATTTACTTTTATTTATGCCGCGCGATTTCAGCTCCACCCGAATGGACTGATTTCGAAAGGATTGTATCTTTTCTGTTCTACACAATATATTCATCAGTGACGTTGGAGACCATTTCTATTATATTTTGAGTGCATCATCTTATAAATATTAGGAATATTAAAGTTATAGTTGTTAAGTGGTTCAGTTAGGAGGTTGTTTGTATGATAAGATGTTTCGGTATTACCACAATCACTGAACCGATTTGGCTGTAATTTGGAATGGAGATAACTTATAACTAGAATTAATATAGGCTAAATTTTATCCCGGAATCAATACATCTTGATCCTTGTGAAGTCTCGGATATCATACAGTAAAACATAATGTCCTCCTGTCCGAATTTCGGTCACGGCGGCCTATCTCCAGGGAGATTAGCCACCTGCGCGGAAACTATTATAGTGAATAAGTGTGTGCGCATACACAGGTGCACTCCCTGTTACCGGACGGATAATCCGGAGAGAGATCAGGCGCAGGACCGACGGATTTACGAACTCGGTATAATATAAGCTAGTACCGTCACATACGTTATAAAGTGTCAGTGTCAAGAGCAAAAATTTCCTATGAACAAAAATAATTTCTGGTAGACCGAAAGCACGTCAGTCATTTAGAGGTAATTCAAAAGGAAAATCAACCGGTTTGCAACAATCAAAGGCATAATGATAACACTATAATTTCTAGATGTCCCGCTCGTATAACATCGCCAACCCTAGCGGCGGTAGTGCTGTCCCCCGAGGTTGCGGCGACACAGGTAATAAAGCGCGCGCTCACAATTCATTCGCAAATATATGGACGCTATATTTTTGTCAAACGTAAAGCGGTTTGGGATATTGTCCTTATAATAATTGCCGGTATTGTAGCTTTCATGTGTGGATATTTTCCATATTATATTAGTAATATTCACAATTTGACTTTATTAAATGAAATGATTTATTTACTTCATGTAGGACAACTTGTGTCACTTATGATACGTCAAGAGTCTACCGCCGGTTCGGAAAGCTTATTCTACTGAGAAGAGCCGGCAAGAAACTCAGCAGTTGCTCTTTTCTTAAAAAAGAAAAAGGTTACAATAAGTAACAATACAACACATACATTACGTTACAAGTATTACACTGACTTGTGGGTCACTGGATGCGAGCCCGGTTTCTTCCATGCAACTTTGTCATTCAGAAAATCGTCGATAGTGTAATAACCTCGACTAAATGCTGTTTAACAGAGTCTTTAAATTTAAGAAATGGAAAATCTAGAAACTCTTTGGGAACCATGTTATAAAAGCATACACTCGACCCCACAAAGGATTTCTGCACCTTGCGCACACGATATGACGTTGTTACAAGCTTATGATTATTACTAGCCGATGTCCGCGATTTCAAATGCGTGGATTGAGGTTTTTGGTTCCCGCGGAAACCCCTATATCACTCTCCAGGACGTCCTAAACTATCCCCAATACCCACACAAAAAATCTTGTCGATCCCTTGCTCTATTACGACGTGATTGAAGGACATACCAGCATACCAACTAACAAACACACTTTTGCATTTATAATATTAGTATGATGCGAAAGTATATTTGTTTGTTGGTTTGCTGATTCGTCCTTTAATCACGCCGCAAAGGAGCAACGAATCGACGTAATTTTTTTCATGGTTATAGTTGAGGACCTGGAGAGTTACATAGGCTACTTTTTATGCCGGAAAGTTCTCGTGGGTATTTAATAAACTAATTTAACGCGGACGAAGTCGCGGGCCTCAGCTAGATAAAATATAAATATAATGCAACAACCCTGAAGTAGAAAGTAAATTGAAATAACTGGTTTATTTTTTTTAAATTCATTAAAAAATACGGAAGGTTTTCCTCGAAGCCAAGGAAAAGAAAAGCAAAAGTCGTATCGTTAAGTCAGAATGGGCGTGTAGAAGTTTTTAAAAGTTCCATAACTTATTCAAGATTGCGGGCAGTCCCCCGGCGCGGGGACTCGTTTATGATATTATTTTCACCTTCCCGCGGGAGCCCGTGCGAAAATTATACAACACTCCTTGTATTCCCTTTTTATTTTTATTTATAAAGGGAAACCTCCCAAGGCCACGGTGTTTACGTTTTCAATTTTAAAGTTAACTTCGAAACCAACTTTTCTATATTCATGGGTAATCTTCATATTATCTGCATCTTTTATATAATATATCCTCTTTTGATTTTAATCTAACGGTTTTTACAATTTGATCTCGACAGATTGTAAACTGTCGAAAGATTTTGAACCATTCAATGTTCTGAGTGTCAATTTTTGATATACTCATTGTATTTACGTTTTATTGTCTCTTTCTTGTAGGTTAGGTTAGGGTTCGACATAAATAATCAGGCCCGCGGCCGGGCACTTAGGTTCTATCGGGTTAATATACCTAACAGATTACAATCTACAGAAAAATAATGCGTTAAATTATAATCTTTGGACAGTTTACAATCTCGCTAGTTAGATTATAATCGAACGGTTTTTACAATTTTACGGTGGCATATTTACTTATACGATGACAATTATTTAATCAAACCAGCAACTCTTTATCAAACTTAAAAACACGCTTCTAGTATGGAAGTTTGTATGAAATATATAGTTGCGCTTGTGACGTCATCAAATTTCAACGCACTTTTTTTTCTTTAATTGATAGTTTAAAATGATTATCAAACTTACAACTACAGATGAAACAGAGGATGTGAATTTTAGGTATTTAGACCTGTATGTATTAATCAGAAATAAATAATTTATTTTTGACATAATATTAGGTTCCCCCTTCGACTGGGGCGACACCTTTAGACTGTTGGTTTTTTACCAACATCTGCGAAGATTGTCTGCCGGACTTACAGTCTAAAGGCGTCGTATGGTCGGAGAAAAGTTAGACCCACAGATGTCGCGTTTTTGGAATTATTCTCAAAGCAGTTTAAGATGCGACCCCTTTCAAACTTGGCTAAAAACGAATATGATAGACAAGGACGCCGTAGGAATTTTTCTGGGGCCCTACTCTATGAAATAAATCTATGGGTAGAAATTTCGTGCGAGGAGACACGACTTGTAATTTGATACTTTTTTTTTGGTTTTTGTTCTTGAGTGAGAAATATGGAAAATAGTCTTTGTTTCGTGTGTATATACTCTAAAATGACTAACCATAGAGCTAGCCAACAAATTAACCAAAGATATTGGATAAATTGTATATTTTTCTGAGGTTCGATTTTTGAAAAGGGAGTATTTTTTTTTTTGTAAACCACAAAGAAGAGCGATATTATCCTGTTTAATTTTAATCTATAGCTTTAGTTCGTAACGATTTGAATGACGTGTACAGTGTGACGTAGTTCCGTACAAGTATTAAGATTTTTATAGCGGCGCGGGACCGCCGGCGGCTCGGAAATTCGACACCTGTCAGGTGACCTGTCGCAGATGCGCGCTGCCATTTTTAATGGCCGCGCCAGCTGAATTGACAGTTCTACTAACTTTGCGATTGATTTTAAAAAATCTGTTTTATTTTGTCGCGCACGGAAATATTTTGTAATCCACACAACGACAGTTAAGCTTAACCCTACTTTGTAATCGTCTTTTTGTCAATTTTTCAACAGGAAATCTGCAAAATTTCGACGTCCTACTTTGTTTAAATCTAAATATATAAAAGGAAAAGTTGACTAACTGACTGATCTAGATAACGCACAGCTCAAACCACTTGACGGATCGGGCTAAAATTTGGCATTTAGATAGCTGAAAAAATAATAATAATGATAAAATCCTTTCTTTTTTTTTTTTTTTTTTTTTTTAAATATATAGGCTAGCGCTTGGCTGCAATCAGACTTGCATGCAAGAGGTGATGCAGCCTAAGGTGGAGCGCGCTTGCCTAGAAGATGCCTATTCACTCTTGATTTGAAGGTACCTATATTAAAAGATCCAATCCTTTCCTATCCTTCTAATCCTTTCTTTTTGAAAATTCTACTCCAAGGTGACAAAATTTGTAAATTTGTATGAAAACAGAACTTAACGTGAGCGAAGCTGCGGGCACAAGTGTTGGTTTGTCTTTCAATCACGCTGCAACAGAGCAACGGGTCGCCGTGATTTTTTGCACGGACATAGCTGAGGACCTCGAGAGTGAAATAGGTTTTTTTCCCGGAAAATTAGGGAGTTCCCCCTGGAATTCCAAAATACTTAATCCACGCGGACGAAGTCGCGGGTATCAGACTGTATTAAGATTTTTTGTTTAAGTTGGTGAGTTTATCCGGTAGTTTTGTATAGTTATAAAGAGGTAGATCACCTTCATGTTCTGTATGTTATGTAACTTCGTAGGTACCTGGGATTCACATGACTCGACATTCACTGCCGCAGTCGAGGAGTTTCAGCTCAAAGCACGTCGGTGTTTACAATTGGATTAAACTATTTGACAGGCTGGCATTCCTGGAACACCATTCCAAAAGCTTACTCTAGGAATATTTGGTTTGCATGCACACATTATATGAAATAGAGATAACAGATTCTGATTACAAACGTGACAAAGGCAACTTGAAAGCCTATGTTAATTGTCAGTTTTTGGAAACTCTGAGATTCTCTGGAACCGAAACATTGTTTTTAAAAACCTCAATCTACGCGGAAAAAATTCTGAAGGTTCAAAAGTGCAGAAGGATTCTCAGGCTGGTTACCTCGCGATATTTTCCTTCACCGTTTCATCAAGTGACATCTCGTATTGTATATGCATAAAACGCACATTACCTACTCAAAAAACCTCGAATTGCCTGCCCGAGTATCAATGCCACAACCATCTGAACAGAAGGCTGAACGTCTCAACCATAAGGCTATATCAGTTTTGGTTACCACACCGGGTCTGTGCAAATTAGAAGAAAATTAAATTTTTTAATAAAAAATTGGCTTACTTGAACAAATTTCACCATTTTCAGTGCTGAAAATTATAATATTTCTCTAAAACTATTTCCGCTTTGCCCACCGAGAGGTACATGGAGGCATTAATATTGCACGAGTCTCAAAATAGCTCCACATCGGCCTGCATGACCTACGGAGACCTGAATAACTTGCCCTGAGCTAGGATAGTATGGGAATTCAATTATACGATTATACGCCTCTAAAGTTCTAGCCCCACTACAGATGCGCGGCACGGCGCGGCACATAGCGGCATTGTTTAGTAAATAGAAGGGAAATTGAATAATATAGGTCCCATTGAACAAAAATACACGCCGGATTAAGAACCTCCTCTATTTTGAAAGTCAATAATTGTTTTATAGAAACATAAACTCTGAAACAAAGACGATAAGCATTATAATTAATTAGATAATATTTATATTTAACTGGGTTTCTTCGGACAATATCTATAAAGTGGAGTATAATTGTCATTCCCAAGGCTAGTAGGTACCTATAGGAAGGAAGTATTGCTCTAGTCGCGAGAGACGCAAGTGATTAGACAATAATGAGGGTGGACAGGGCTTACTTATCCGAAGCTAAACAGAGAAGTTTTGGCACACGATGGTGATGACGATTTAGAGTTTATTTATGGACTATTGATATATTATACCAAACCTCTGGTAAACAGTATGTTTATGGAAATAAATATCTTTAAATCAAACTCAATTTCTAAAATCTTCTTTGAATCTTCGATTCACCTCTCAAAATAACATTCTGTATACTAATACAGTCCATTCTAAACAGTATAAAGGAAACCTGAGGTTCTATTTGCAGAGTAATGCAGTTGAATAAACAATATGTACAGAAGTACCTATCCATACAGTGGTCAGTGATATCAATGGCGGGTTTTGTGTTAATCAAAGCAATTCGGCTTTGATATTTGAGATGCAAATGCGGCCTCCACAAACTAGTCTGATTGCGCGTTAATTCGACAATCTGTGCTGGGTCGATGACACTCGGACTTGATCAAATGGGCCCCCGGGTGCAGGTATTGTACTCTGGGACCTACATGACCCGGAGGAAGATCTTCAAGTTTCACATTATAATTAATTAAATACTTACGTGTTTCTTGTTTTGTTTCGTGTTTGGTGCCCTTAACACAGGTTTTCCTAGTACGGGTGCTAAAGCACTCCCTCTGACCTCAAAAACTTTATTGTTCACCTTTTCCATTGCATTGTATTGCTTTGTATAATTTCAGGTTCCAAGGGAAATTATTATTGATTCAATTAAGTAACTCAATTTGTATTACGAACTGTGCTTTTTTATGGTCAATAAATGATTTATTTATTATTATTATTATTTGTTTCAGGCGTGGGTGCGCAGGAGCACGGGCCGGTGTTCCTGATGGAGCCGCCGGCGCGGCTCGTGTTCTCGAACGGCACGGGCGCGCGCGTGTCGTGCGCGGCGCACGGCTTCCCCTCGCCTCAGCTCGCCTGGCAGCTGCCCGACGGCACGCAGCTGGACGACGTGCCCGGCCTCCGGTGAGTACCACTCCTGCGTTCCTAGTGGCGAGCAGCAGAGCGCGGGCCAGCTGCCAGACGGCACGCAGCCGGTGCCGTGCGATACCCGTGCCGCACGGCTTTCGGAGACTCAGCTGTCTCATTCGTTGTATATTGAAACTTAGAAGTGCTGTGTAACTCAGAGAAACAGGCTGCGGAATATTGGTAGGGACAGTCATGGATCTAATAGCGTCAACTGGTGTCGTACGTAGTTGACCCGTACGTAGAGTTAAAAGTATTCTTATGCTCGCTAATGGGCAGCAAGTCTTTTTCTTACGTTAAATTACTTATGACATATTATAAGTCAAAATGACTTTCGAATTTTCAATCGTCATGTCAACCCAGAGTTTTAGCTATAATTAATATGCCGAATTACACTAATATCCATTAAGTAATATCAGCGTGATACGTGCATACACTGCAGTAGATACCAGATACCTACACAAATATAAAAAAAATCTTTTTTGCTCCCCTAAATAATGATGAAATCATCCAGTTACAGTTGTATTATAAGTATAGGAGAAGATATCACTTAACTGTAGCTACGAGTAATTATTATTTCTGGCAAAGTTAATGGATTAAATGACTATACAAAAGTTTGTAACGAAAATTTGTTTTCGTAATTTCATTCCGATCCTTTTCTCAGAAAACGAGGCGGGAAAAATTATATTGTTTTCAGAACAAGTTCCGAAGCATATCCGCGCTTAATATTTTATGAACACTCGGATAAAGACTCCATTCACAATACGGGGAAGGTTGCAGGTGGGAGAACAAAAACTTCTTATAGTAAAATCAATATTAGTATTATAAATTTGTCTGTCTGCCTGTCTGTCTGCTACGCTTTCCCGGCCCATATTTTCAACCGATTTTGATGAAATTTAGTAAATTTACATCCCGGGGAAGGACTAGCCTAGTTTTTTGTCCCGGAAAATCAAAGATTCCCGCGGTAATCAACAAATTTTAATTCACGCAGACGAAGCCTTTTTTTTTTTTTTTTTAATTTTTTTTTTTTTTTATCCACTCGTCGTCAATATCATCAGTCAGTCGCTGGCATCATCTGGTACAAGATAATATATTATTATGCTCTATCGAATTGCCTTTTGTTATTTTCGTATTCCTGACTATCCATTATCCATTATGAGCTGTCACTGACAGGTATTGACACAAAACTGGCCACGCCACCCACGCATACACTACGAAAGTGTATCAGTACCACGGGGAAGAAATAAAGAGCAGGACTAGCAAGTTTAGCCAAACATAAATAGACAACAAATTGTTCAATTGTTAAGGTTGACACACGAGTAGGTAATGGTAAGAAAATCTCCAAGAGAAGAAAAAAACAAACCATAGGGGAAGAATATACGGTTTGACCAGCGATGTATATGGTTGGAATGGCAGCAGAGATAATGTCCTCCCGCGCGACCGATTTTCGGTCACGGCGGCCTATCTCCATAGAGATTAGCCATCTGCGCGGGAGATATTATAGTGCACAAGTGTGTGCGCATACACAGGTGCACTCTCTGTTCCTTTACTCTCATAGCTCGATGGGACGGAAAATCCGACACGACCGGAGAGAGATCAGGCGCAGGACCGACGGCTTAACGTGCTGGCCCCCCGTGGCACGGGGGTGTAACACCGCCAATTTCCTAACTCCGGGCTAGTACTGAGAATTTATTTTCAGAAAAACCCAATACTTGCTATGGCCCGACCCGGGACTCGAACCCGGGACCTCGTCGGCCGCAGTTGAACAGTTGGCAGCAGAGATAACACTTCGTCAATCGACAAATATAAATAAACTCCACGAAGAAAAATTTATTACAGAATTCGATTAATTAGATAAGGCAAAAGTTAGAGATATAAAACTTTTGAAATTAAATGATGATAAATTAAAGATTCGATAAAATGCGGAAAGCATCAGCTTACACTATAATCTCATCATAGAAATAGTTACTATTACTTCGACCTTTTTGTGGGTACGAACATAATTATTATGAGACCTATAATTTCATTAACTGTTGAGCAGTATTCGTCAACACTAAAATAAGAAAAAGCTAAAAGGTATGATAATATTAGCGTGTCAAAATTTAGTTTGCATGCATAAAAGATTATGTAACGCTCACAACCGATCATGAAAACTTGCATGCAAAACCGTCCAACAGAAATCAAGTAAATTTTTGAAACACAGCAGTACATTTATGAAATTTTTACCATTGTTCGTGCATTACATACGTATTGGTCTTATTCATAGTTTATTAAGCTTTGAGCGGAAATCATAGCACTGCACATCCATAAACATTACAAATTGCAGTTTGTCCGTAGAGCTTCGAAAGCGAACGATCGCGTGCACAGCCCCACCCGAGGATATCAAAAAGCACTATTTTACAGACTTTTATTTACGCCTGTCTATTCGCCTGTCGATATTGAAAAATACCGAGTTTATTACAAAAATATATTCATCTACCCTTGTGTGATACATACTGCTTTCCGAAATACCTACATAATGAATTCCATTTTGTTGTCTTATCTTACACAATAATTAGTTAAGAATAGTTTATGGTTTTTTATTTTAAATGTTGCTATATTTTTGACTAAAGCTAGTAATAATTGTAGTAGTAGTAGTAGTAGCAGCTTCACAATCGTGCATTGTGGAAGCAACATCTCCTGAGGATGCTTCAGTGTCGGAGTGAAACGTACGTTGAGGGTAGTTTTTGGGGGAATTCTGTGGTGTGGTAAATAAATATAAATATATATATATATATAATAATAATATAATATATAAAATCACTGTACCACATACATTTTCCTTTTGTCGCGAATTAAACTTCTGGTTCCTTCATTATGATTTAATTCCGCAAACGCCTGCCTCTATCCAAAGCTAGTAAACTTAATCATTGTAAAATAAATACCCTACAAATTATGTAAATAAAATATGTGCTTTGTTTTGAATAGATTTTTTAACATTTTAATAAAGTAGCGATAGTGGGTCTAAAAAAATGTGTTAAAATAATTGTAATCATTATAAACTTTGCTATACTCAAATTTAGAACAGAGTTTTCTTTTCTTTTTGGGATTAATTAAATAAAATCGTATAGTCATGTCACCTTCCTCAAATGTAATATTATATTCCACGAGACGCTCCCGCCCTTGTGCTGTCGTCTACGTGTCGAGATATCACACTGAGTTATGTTTGACAATGTCATGCCGTTCTCTACTGCGTCTGGCTTTTCCCCTGTTCTTGAGATAATATTGAGATATATTCAAGAGTTCCAAGAGAGAGTGTTTTTCTATTTAAATTCTATCAAATAAAACTAATTAGTTCACATAACTGTGATAGTTTTTTTTTTGAGAAATAGGCTTGCTCTTGACCACGATCATGCTTAGTGTAAAGCAATGGTGAGATCTAGGTTGGAACGCGCTTGCCCAGAAAATTTCACTCTTGCCTTGAAGGTACTTAAGTTTCCTTCTAACTTCGTTCTATACTACTTTGAGTGCCATTATTTTTTCTACATATCCTAAAACAAGTCTGTTTAGCTGGCAGAGAAGACACTTGACTCTTACAAAAAATAGCACTTTAAAATCTAATATTTCGCAAACGAATCATTTAATCGAAAAATAGTTTTCCCACACCTACAATATTTTTGAACGACCTACCTATCCAACGACACCAAAACTTCCAATGTAGAATAGAATAGAATGTGTTTTATTTGCTGAACCCTTAAACACATAATAAACATAAAATACAAAGGTACTTAAAATCTAACGTAACTTAATTATCGTCTAGAATGTGTCGTGCCCACAAAAAGGTCCTAACTCAGCTTGATGTTGTGGGTACAAAATGTAACCACAACGCTGTTATTATTTATGTATGAGTATTAAGTATAGTAAAGTGAACAATATAGTAACTGAGACTGTGTTCCTGCAGTCAAACAGCTGTGAAAACAGTTTTGTAGGATACTAGTTAATTTGTAAGCCTAATTGTAAGCTTGTTGAAGAAATAAATAGTAAAAATAATAATTGGATATACGAGAAAAATGCCCCGTTCGTTGTTCCACCCTGTATATTATACTAAGTACTAGAAGTAGAAATCGATTAGGGGTTGTATGCAACCCCTAATCGATTTCTACATGCCATAGTATCGGAACGCAAAATACCTTACCGGTACGTCTTTGCCGGTAGTGTCATAACTAGCCACGGCCAAAGCTGCCTCTCACCAAACAGAAAATTCAGAAATTGTAAATTCCCAAATTGATTCCGCCACTGATCTTCCTGGGATTTCAGACTTATGTGACCACAGCGCTCATCAAAAACTCAACCCTATTTCAAATGAAACATTCATTTCATACAATATAAACATCAATACATACGTACATAGTACACGTATCGCACAAAGTGCTACGCCATTCAAACTAGGTAATACATATTTCATCACGGCTCGGCGAAATCTTCGCTTTGCGAGCGTATAATTCCAGAAATATCCGCGTTTCGTAAGATCACTTTTATGTACGGCTTCCTTTTGAACCCGGTGTACCGCATAGGCGAGCGGTGGTAGGACATGAAATTGGATGTTTATAAATCTAGGATACAGGAATGTTGCTAGTTTTGACTAACATGTGAAACTGTACTTTGCGCGCGAGTTGAATGCAGAGTAAATGTATGGTGACACATACATTTACTCTGCATTCAACTCGCGCGTGAACTGTAGCTTTTTCGTTAAGGTTTTTCCATACTAATAATATAAATTCGAAAGTGTGTCTGTCTGTCTTTGACAAAATTTGGTACTGGGATAGGTTGTGCCTCAGAAAGGGACACCTTTTATCCCGGAAAATTGAAGAGTTCCCGCGGAAAGCAAACAAACTTAATACAAGCGGACGAAATTGCGGGCATCACTTGGTTGTGCAATAATTAATAATTATTATTCGCTCTCCAGTACGTGAAAAATGTAATAACAGTTAGTCTATAATAATTAAGAAACGCTTGATTCATTACTCTATGGTCTGGAGCCATACTGCCAACACTTAAAGCAATATTACTCAAAATGACAGTTTGATGTCACGTACCTTGATGTTTCTAAAATAAGGATTATAATTCTAAAACACGAAAGTGAACATGGCTTTAAGCGTTCGTAGTATGGCCCCAGGGAGTAAGTCGCTAACTGTTGTCACAAAGACGACTCGATCTCAAAAGCTGTCACTTTAGCATAATTATAACAGTCATATCTATTATCTAGGTGCTGAAACATGAAACATCAGTCCAAATTATATTTGTGTACAATAAATCATTAGGTAAATTCCTTTTGGCGCAGTCGGGAACCACTATTATTAAAGAAGTGGATTTGAGACAAGTTCACATACATTTTGATATTCATGCATCCAGCAACCCACAAGTCAGTGTAATAGCTCTTACGTAAAGTATGCATTGTTTATTATTTACAAAGTGTATCATTTTTCTGTTTATGATAAAAACAACTGCTGAGTTTCTTGCCGGCTCTTCTCCGTAGAAATTTTCCGAACCGGTGGTAGAGTCTTGTCGACTTATCATAGGTGGCACAGGTTGTCCTACTTGAAATAAAAAGAAAAATTGGCAGTCATAGGGACTCGTCACATAGGTCGTCACATAGTCATAGGGATATTTAGTTTAAATATTATATTTCACATATAAACCTTAAAACTAAAATTATTTGTACTATATTTATATTTAAGACCTTTTGTCTTCGTAACAACGCGAGGTGTCGGCCACGGTTACACAGAACTTATTAATATAAACCTTAAAACTAAGGAATTAAAGTTTAATTACGAATGTACTATATTATTATATACTTAAGACCGTTTGTCTTAAGAAGAACGGTGTCGGTCTCGCGTATTCCACATTTCACCCCCTACCAAAAAGTACTCAACGCGCCTAAAGAAGTTTTCATTTCAATAAATCATTTTATTCCATAGATACTGAGCAGTCGGAGTTCTGGACCAAACTTAACGATTTATAAGTTAGTAAGTATCGGGCAACTGTCGCTTACACGCAACGTGATGTATTGACGTATTGATCTGCGTCAGTTTTGTCGCACGTCATCGCGTGTCGCCGCCGCCACGCCGGCAATATTTCACGGCGATCCACTTAGCGACTAGTTTCATTTAAACAGAATCCATATTTTCATAATATTGTGAACATACCTTCTTTCCATCTTATTTCTTACTGAAACAAAGTCGGGTTTGTTCGAACACTTTATAACTGTAGAACGGCTGGACCGATTTTCATGGTTTTTGATTTGTTGTGTTTGTCTCCGTCTCGAATAGCAGAATAACTATTCAAACATTGGAAATGGACGAAAAAATATACTAAAAGAAAAAAACCCTTGATTTTCCCATACAAAATGTTCATGGGTTTCGTAATTCAGCACAGAAATAGATTATGGCCTGGAATAACACATAGGCTACTTTTATGCCGGAAAATATATAGCTACTTATGAAATATACTAATATATATGAATTATAATATAATATAGGTAAGTATTTGAACTATGCTTGAAATAATTTTTCCTGTCGTCTTTAGTCTTTAGTTTTTATTGTTAAATAGAGGGACTTCTAAAATACCTAAAATTCACATCCTTTTTTAGTTCTAAGTTTGATAACCATTTTAAACTATAGATTAAAGAAAACAGTGCTTTGAAAATGTCACAACACAAGCGTCGTTACAACTTTGTATTTCATACAAACTTCCATACCGGAAGCGCATTTTTAAGTATGATAAAGAGTTGCTGATTTGTTTGAGTTGTCATCATCCCTATTATTATGACTTGTAAAGGGCTGCAACTTCGAAATATACGGCCTTATGTCTTATTAACATTAGGTATACTTACAGGGACTTTCTGTGCAAAATTTCAGCTATCTAGGTCCAAGGGTTCGGACTAGACACTGATGAGTCAGTCACAGAATGAGTCAGGACTTTTCTTTTAGTGCATGAGATAATTGAGTCCGCCATTTTTTCTCGAAATAGCTACCACTCATAAATCCTGTATTAATCATTGGCTGGCATCAACACACAACACAAGCAAGTATGAGACAAAATCTTCTAAAGCTTCAGGTTTCCGAGATATAAACTGAGTCTCTACTCACTACTAGGTACTCTGAGTAATTTAATTTAATGTTTTGCCAAATAGTAATTCTGTCAAAATTATTTGTTTTAAATGAATTCATCGGTTAAGGTTTTCTTGGCGCTGGTGAAATAGGCCCTGAGGATACCTAGGGAGGCTTCTTTACCACCCTACCGGCAAAGACTTGCCGCCAAACGATTCGTGCGGGTATAATGCCGCATAGAACTAGGGGTATGGGTTCTGCATAACTGCCACACCGCCCGCCCGCTTAGCCCGCTACCATCTTACACCGCAGCATCACTGATCTGCGATCGCAATCAAGGGGTAAAAAATTTTTTTATTGAAGTTGAAAGCTAACTTGATTAGCCTAAAAAAAAAAATTTTAAAAAAAACTTGATTAGCCTTGTTCATTTATTTTATTAGCCCTAACATGGAAACGTTTTTGTTTTAATACGTTCACCTCAACTGTTCAAGAGGATCATTACGTTAAAGTAAATTAAACAAAGTGTTTATATAGCGGGAGTTTCTAAAAATAGGTACCAAAGTTAGATATAGCTCGTAAGTCGTAACAAAGCAAAAAGTTGTCACTCAAACGTGGAATGTTTTTATTGTTTTTGTTTGACTTCTGTCACGCGTGTTTGGCGACCTATTGTAGGCGAAGAGCACGTGGAGATTTTCAGCACCTATATGTAACAACACTTGTATTAGTAGGTATCTCTTTTTATTGTCTTTTAAGTGTATAATGCAATAAATGATTTCTGATTCTGATTCTGATTCTAATATGCACTCACGTATCACTCACTCATCGTCAGCCTCTTACTATGTACACGATTCTCCTCTTTAGGTCATAGTCCACCACGAAAGTTACATGTGGATTGTTAGACTTCCATATAACTCCGAGAACATTATTGAGACCTTATATTTATATTATGCATGCAAGTTTTTTTTTAATGTTTCGCACCCATTATCCTCTGACAATATTGTGCCAGAGACCTTTTTGTTGCGAGTTATACATGCAAGTTTCCAAAACAAATATTCTTCACCGTAAAAGCACGTGTATACATAATACACTTTATTGTATTGTAAGTGTATTTATTTAAGGCTTCGCTCACGTTAAGTAAGATTTTCATACCAAATCTCTTTTTTACGTTCTTTAGGACTTTCTGCAATCTTTTCTTAGCGGATGCTCTTGATAAATTTTCTCCCTATCCGTCCAGTGGCTTGATCTGTGCGTTGATAGATCAGTCAGTCAGTCACCTTTTCCTATGATTAAAATGCTTGAAATGCATATGTCTATGAAAAGTCAGAGGTTCGAAGGGATAACTCGAAGTATTCTCCTCGATTGAAAGCCATAATCTTAATCACGAAGCTTTAGCCAGATTATAACAATGAATATGACTATCAAATTCTCACGAGAATAAACTTTCTAAGAAGTTTAACATTTATAACCACCAGGTTCTGGTCTATAAAAGTCGTTATTTGAGAAAGGGCACATTTAACTTTGTCCCGCTCGTGCCCCTTTCAAATTACGTGTCAAATTAAGTTTCGCTGTTTCATGACACGCGCGTATGTTAATTTAGCCAAATGAAAAGCTTTTATAGGATTACATGATGACTTCCGCGACGTACCTAAGTATCTGTTTTCGGTTGCGTATTCAAAATCAGAATCTTTACAAAAATATTTAATGCACTGTACACTTTTTGAACGTCAGTAATATTAATTAGTATAAGACAATAATGTGATAATTATTATTCACGGTATCAAAAAACTAAGGCTAAGAGTGTTCCACTCGCGCCCCTGAGCCCACAACAAACTCAGCCGATTTTTTTTTAATTATATACATCGCACACACATCGTTTTATTAGAACTATAATTATTCTCTATTACCTACATTAATTAGACGCTGGAACAGTTCATTCCCATGCTTTTTTATCGAAATATAAAATAGTGTGTCTGTCTGTCTGCCTTACCTTTTCTTGTCTGTTTCCTTGACGACAATGAAATATGGTAGTAGTAGTATAAGTCTTTATTGCATCTTATCACATAGGTACAAAATTATGCATTCAAAACAGAAGACAGAAAACTGTGGTAATGCGCAAAGGCGGCCTTGTCCATAAAGTGATTTTTTAAAGGTAATCCGAACGTACAAAGCTGATGACTCTATGACTAAATGAAATATAGTACTTTTGCTTTAATATGTTTAGAGTAGGTACCTAAGTATTTCTTCACAGACCTAGACAATTTTTTTTAAACCTGATAATGACTTAAATTCATCGAAGGGAGTAATAAAATGAAGTTTGTTTATATACGCAGTAAAGCCTCGAAATACCTCCAAGGTGAGCGGTAAATCAAATCTTAATAAGGTTTTGGTGTCCCGTTCCCGCCTTAATTAGAAATTCAATATGTATTAAAATAAATTGTTTTTTTTAATATAAAATATTATTTATTGTAAATAATATTAATAAGAAAACTTTACTTATAAATTAGTGATACATTGTTAGGGTGTCAGTATCGTATTTTTTATTTATTTATAGACTAGCGCTTGGCTGCAATAAGATTTGCTGGAAGTTGTGATGCAGCTTAAGGTGGAGCGCGCTTGCCTAGAAGATGCCTATTCACTCTTGATTTGAAGGTATAGGTAGGTATATTATAAGCGTATACAAAAACGGAATCTGGAGGTATACACATTCAACTTGAAATGTGTTTGCTTGGAAAGTGTCACGACCCTCAGCTATGAGGAGTTTATGAACAAATTCATCTTTATGACCACTATGTGACCGGTATCGTGTACACATTACCTGTGCAGTTTAAAGCGCGGTTAACGGCCTTCCCGGGATATTTGGCAGCTGAAATATGACCCGCGTTGCTCCGAAATAAGTGTTGTTTATGACCCGTTGCTTAATTTCCTACTACAGCGCTTGCAGTAAATCTAAACTTAAACACGATTGATATAAAGCTCCAATTAGGTTGAAATGAACGGGGCAACAAGTTTGTGTTAAGAACCTTGTTGCATTAGTTTTGGGGTCAGTATGGGACAGCTGATTAGTTTCAGAAATTACAGCCTTCTGGTCATGTTAGCTCCCACCTTGAAGTTAGTTGTACATTTTTGGGTATAGAAAGTTATCATTAACTTTAAATTTGACGACCGAAAAGAACAACTTTGCACATGCATACTTATGGGTTCTATTTACGTCTCTTAGGTTACTGACTTTTGCCACACACTTTTCATTATTTTTTGGGCAAGTGTAACTTTAATGAAAACATTGTTTAACCACCTGACGTGCAACTGGCCCTTACAATGTATCGCTATTAATTAATATTATTGGGCTTAATTGGGTATTTGACTACTAGTTAAATACATTTTTCTTTTAAGATTATTAAATAGAGGATCTCCCAAAAGCCGTAATATCCACGTCCTCTGTAAGTTTTATGTTTATAACCCATAAACTAACGATTGAAGTAAAAAAAGTAAGACGTCAGAGCTCAGTAGTTCATACAACATAATAAGCGCGTGTTTGAAAAAAAGTTGCTGATTTGAATTGTTATCAAATAGGTACCCAATTTTCATAGACAGAAAACCTCGCAGAAAACAGACTTTTAAACACAATCATTTCTTAACTTGACGGCAAAGGGCGTAGAAAAAAACAATTCAAATGATATGCCAGTGAATATCACATCAAAAATAGTTTGAAAACTAACTAGTAAATGACCCAGGTCAAAGTGTCATTTAAACACAATATTTCCGTAAATAGGTCGGACCGCTATTCATTTTCTAAATTTGTACACGCTGTATAAGGGTATCGTACTACCAAACGCAACAAATATACTGCAACGGTCTTTGTCTCGATATAATGGGGACAACCTCTTTGACGGTGCAAAAGCGATCAAGTTGCACTGGATTTATTTTAGGTATACAGGATGTTGTTATAAAAGGATCCTTATGACGGCTGTGATGGTGGGTTTATTATTAAAGTTACTGGGGTTTTTATCATTATCATACTATCAAACTATCGCCACCCAATTTGCACGTCTTTGAGATTATGAGAATCATACAGAAATTGAGGAAATTACCTACGATTATTACCTACATTTTATAATTTCTTTTACAAGAAACCTCTGCCTTTGACCGCCTCGTTGGTCTAGCGGTAAGTAGACTATAGATTAGACTATAGAGTAGATTAGGCGGTAGTATAGTCGACTGCGGATCACAAGGGCCTGGGTTCGATTCCCGATCGGGAATAAAAATTGTTTAATACCCCCGTACCTCGGAGAACACGAATCCGTCGGTCCCGGTTACTATCACTAACATGATAATGTTCGTTAAAGCCCGCCAACTCGCATTGGAGCAGCGTGGTGGGTCTAAGCTTTAATTCCCACTCTCCTATGAGAGAGGAGGCCTGTGTAGTGGTTACCAGAAATATCTGTTTTCCTGTAGAAATAGGTAAGTCATGGTAAAACATAACTTTTACACGTAATCATGGAAAACGTGCTTGGAAGACAAGAGATATTTCACGAAGCCAAAGTGGAAGGGAACCGCTAGTACCTATAATATAATCTCATTAGGGCCCGTCGTGGCATTAATTTTCAATTTTAATATTTGACGGCGCGTCCTTATCATCTCCGCACATTTTTTATGTCCTTGCATGGGATTGTAATTCACTTTTATGTCACAAACTCTGAATATTTTATGTAATCTTAAATTTTTCCGGATTTTTTTTTCATAAAATTTTTCGTATACATTTTAAATGTATTGCTTTTGGTATAATCTATACTTAATATTATAAATGCGAAAGTTTGGATGGATGGGTGGATGTTTGTTACTCAATCACGCCTGAACGGCTGAACGTATCTGGACGAAAGACACATAGATAGATTATAGTCTGGAATAACACACTTTTTATCCCGGAAAATTAAAGAGTTACTGCGGTAACCAAACAACTTCAATCCACGCGGACGAAGTCGCGCGCATCATCCAGTCTTAAACAATTAGTTATTGTTTTATTTTGATCAATAATTGTTTTAAATGTATACCTGCTGCATCGAGAGAACGGTAACTTACGTTTTCTCATTTTTTTTAAATAGCAATTGTACCTCGCAATCGAAGTTGGAGGCAAACGTTGGTTCTTTACATTTATATTTTGCTTCACGTACAACTAACAAAAACACTGGAATTGCGTTTGGAGCTCGAGTTTGTCTCAAAATATGAGTTTTTACATTAATTCCGAGGTGTACATTAAGAAGTTTTGAAGCATAGCGTTTCGTGCGCCTCGGCTGTTTAAAATAGAGCGCTTCCAGCGGCTGAATTGTGCAAGATTTTTAACTTCGTTAAGAAATTGTGACGTTGAGGGAAACATGCTTCGCCGTTCTTAATAAATAATAAATAGTATAGTAGTGCATAGTAGATAAATTGGTGCTTGTTTATGTCTCTATGTTTTAATTAAATTTGTATAGTGTGTTTCGTACTGGTGAAATAAAAACCAGGTAGTTTGAGTTGCTCTGAAATTAAAAGTTGTTTTATTAAAAACCTTTGCTTACAATATAACGTGACTGTCGTTATGTGTTAAATATTAAATTACATACCTGAAATTAAAAGAGAAACAACAATAAAAGCTATTATTTAACTTATTAAAATTATATCAATTCGGACCGTTTAAATTACAAATCATTAATTTACAAATCAAATTACAATAGCTGTCCTCGGTATGCAGGCTTATGTACCAAATTTCTTCTAAGTTCTAAATCGGTTGAACAGATGGGCCTTGAAAGCGTAGCACACAAACAGTCAGACAGACGGACGGACAGACAGACAGACATACACACTTTCGCATTTATAAATTGGTATGGATTGGACAGGTTCAAGTTCATATAATATTGTCTAGTTTCCTGATACCTACCCTTGTACAGTTTTACACGCGTACCGTAATTGCGATCGTAAAAGACATATTATTATGGGGAAACCACCCTTAGGCTGTTAATTTTGACCATCCATTAAACTTGCCCGCAACCCTGCTATGTCTAAGTTTACGACTTATTAATGTGTTATTTTAGCATTAAACGAATACCACAAAGTGTTTCATTGCTTTACAATAGAATAATGAGTAAGTACTTATGCTGAGATCGAGCGTGCTTTGACTTGGCTCAGACTTTACTCAGAGTTAAAACGAGATGGACTTATGTGAGTAACATAAATCTGTCTCGTTTTAACCATGTCTTAGGTCTAAGCAAAGTCAAAGTTCGCTCTATAGATCTCACACTTAGTGTAATTAGGTGTGATTTGGGGTAATTCCATGTTAATATGACCATGTATTTGCTTATTTTTCTTTACTTGGTTTTTTTACGTATTTTATAAACTGAAAACTTGTAAAAACTTGATATCGTATAATTTTTTTTCTTGAAAATCGTTATTATCTATGGTAATGATCGGAAAAACTAAAAACTCGTGCATTGCGAGTCAACATCTTTTGAATAAATGCTCCGTATCAGAGTGAAACGTTGACAATAATTTGGAAGACCCATCCGTAATCCACACGGACGGGCATTATCTAGTAATTTAATAAGTATGTTAAAATTTAGCATTTCAATTTTTGTCGTGACGCGCGTGCAATTCACTCTACGGGCAGTCAATTTTATTGTGTAAGGAAATTGGGATTAGAGTGAAGGGCTCGTGAACCTATTCCGTTCCGTGGAATCAATTCAAAGCTCACAATGCAGCGGTTGTGAACCTTTCCCTGAACAGGATTGGTACAAAACGTAGTCGAATAACAATGGAAAGGGACGTCACGGAGGGATCCGGCTGCCACAATAATTTTAACGAATAAAATACCCATCGATAAAACCTATTTTATTTCAGCAAGTCTAAATGTTTAGTAACTTTTCAGTTCCTTCCAACCAAATGATCGTTGACATCCTATAAAATAAACGAGACTTAAGAGGCTTTCTATTCAAGCCGCAAATATAAATTTGCCGGTATATTGCTATCTCTATTTGGCTGATGCCACATGATCGCGTGCAGGCGCGATAGCGATATGAGCGTACAGAATTTGTTAATACATTTAGTCTTGTTCCGTAAAAACCAAAAATGATAAATGAAAACTTGGTGTGTTTTTAACTTCTTGTTTTTATTCTATAACTTGACAATATAGGCTATGTTCCTCATCAATTAGTACGTAAAATATCGTTGGTTTTAATATGAAACAAATAATGAGAAAACATGTCATTTATGTCGTAAAACATGCAAAACGCAATGCGCTTGCATTTAATTTTGGGAAAATATTTTGAAAACATAATTATCCAGGGACCTAGATAAATTAAAGTTCAATCTTAATAATCGCATAATATGATGGAAATATTCTCGAATTACAAATCATTTTGTTATTACGTTTGTATGGGCAATTCACCCTCCGCTGGCACCTTAAGTAAATAGGTCCTCTAACCTTCAACAAAAACTACCGTTTATAATAACAGGATTCTGAGCTCCCTCATCCTAATATTGCCTCCTCGGCCGGTCGCGTCCAGGGGCCTCGAGGGCCATTGTTCGCGTAATATCTTGTTTGCCCCGATATCCAGGCCCCCTGGCCGCATTCATTATGCCAGACCAATTACACGAGTCTAGAGTTCTAGTGTTCCCTGCGAACGGGATTTGTTTAGTTTCGAGGACTGAATGACAGACTGAACGGCAGTTGTTTTATTATAGTCTATTTGTTTTTGCTTATTGCTTGGCTATTATGTTATTCTGTTTTATTTAACGTTGCAATACTCTTGAACAAGTCATTTATTGCAATCCTATTTAATGAGCTCTCATACAATGTTATCCTAGCAAAACAGACTGGCTATTTTTAAACAAATACTTATTCACTTTTCTTCCCATTCGAGCTTGTCTACCTTATATATTTTCTATCAGCGAAAAATTTTAATTAGCTTCGTTTTCTTCTGTATTTATAACTTCTTTAAATAATATCTTAATATCTTCCACCTTTTCTCTTACCGCTAAGTTTCCTGATATAAAATTATTATTTTTTTTCATTTTTTTTTGCAGTGACAGAGTTTTTTTTTTATTTATTCACTATAAGCTAGCCCTTGACTGCGATCTCACCTGATGGTAAGTGATGATGCAGTCTAAGATGGTAGCGGGCTAACCTGTTAGGGGCTTGGCAGTTATATTAAACCCATACCCCTTCGGTTTCTACACGGCATCGTACCGGAACGCTAAATCGCTTGGCGGCACGTCTTTGCCGGTAGGGTGGTAACTAGCCACGGCCGAAGCGTCCCACCAGACCAGACCAGGGAAAATTCAGAAATTATAAATTCCCAAATTAACCCTGCCGGGGATCGAACCCAGGACCACCGCACGTTAAGGCAACGGAGGTCGTCAAACGGAGGTACCTACTTAGTTTACTAAAGTAGCCAGTAAGTGAAAAGGTTAAAAATGCTCAAAACCTCGATACAATTTATCACTTCCGATGTAATATCATGATTAAATACGCAGAGATTTTTGGAGTGCACTCGAACTATCGGCTTACACTCGATGGTTCTAACGTTAAACGTTAACGTAATTCGAGTGGTTTCAGCTCACGCCTCCGCACCGAGAGAAACTTAATACATACAGTTTTAATAAAATTCGATACACTTTATTATTAGATTTTGGTATATCATCAAGTAGTTTGTGGCCGAATCAACAGCAGTTTTAATAGAATTTTAAATACTAAGTTAAGCGGAAAATAATATAGGATAGAAACTTTTTATTATTCTAAACTATAACTTATACTATAGTATTATTAAACTATAACTTATTCTAAATGTCGATAAGTCTAGGTGACCAAATTCATGGGTTAATCTAAGTATGTACTTAGTTTATTGTTTTGCAAAAGTTTTAGAAAACCTCAGTGAATAACCATTTGCAGGAGTTTTACTACCATCGTTTAAAGCAGTATTATTTCACAATGACAGCTTTATGTGACGTACCTTGACGACCCTAAAATAAGGATTATCATTCTTAAATACGAACGGCGATAAAATTTTAAAAATACGACTTTTAGCAATTGTAGTATGCCCCCTGAACAATGTTTTACAGCTTTATTTTTTCCCACTCCTACATTTCACCTGGTGTCAAGCGATGATGCAGTCTAAGATAGTGGCGGGATAACTCAGCATACTGCAGTTAATTAAATAAAACCCTATCCCTAATCAGTTTCTACATCGTCAGTACCGTACCCTAATCAGTGTATTTGCCGTGGTAAATGAGAGACCTAGAAATCAAAAGATCCCAAATTGCTCATATTGGAGATCAAACCCAGGATCTCCCACTTTTAAGATGAAATCACTTTAACCTACGCCAGAGAGGTCTTCAAAAAATCTTACTGAATAATTGTGATATCCTAGGATTTAGGCAGACAATAAAACGCATACGATGTTTACAAGATGACCGTTTATTCCGGACTGCCTTATACTCTAAGTACCCACATCACACCTCCACACTAAATTAATACTAATAACAATATAATAGATAATTACTTATACGAAACAAACTAGGTATCTTAATTATAACTAAACTTAATATACTTACTAAACTACCTAATAACAAGTTAAAGTTTAGTGTAGGGTTTCCTAAGTCTACACTGTCTGACCGGGCGTGCTCCTGGCGTAGCAGGATGAGCCGGCGAAGTAATATGGCGGGTCTGGGGCGGAGACCTTGCTTCCTCTAAGGCATCTTGAAACTCCGGTGAAGCCGGAGGTTCCACGTGAGCCTTACCCGTCTCCTCCGAGCTCGCGGGTGGCATGGTTACTAATTCTATGTCACTTTGCGTCGACTGCTCCGACCGAACCTGCCCGGGTGAACCCATGGGCGATTGAGAATTTGCGCTTGACTCCTGACCGAAGCTTGTGGTAGGGCAAGCGAGAGAAAATCTTGTGGAACGCTTCTTGAGCTGATCAATATGTCTATGAACTAAGTCCCCATCCTGACCTCTGACTTTATAATTGCTTTGCCCCATACATTCCACAACTTGACCCGGGACCCACTTTTCTCTCTTTAAATATTGCCTATACCACACCTCTTCCGTAGGTTTTACCTCTCTTTCCACTCCTTTCGCTAATTCTTTTTGATGTTGCTGTACTTTAGCTACCTTCCTCTCTCTATCCGGTTTTAACATATCTAATTTGGTACGAAGCCGCCTACCTAACAGCAACATGGCCGGGCTTTCCCCAGTAGTGGAATGCTCCGTGTTTCTGTAATACATCAGGTAAGTCCAGAGTGCTCTGTCTACATTTTGTTTCCCTAAAACCGCTTTCTTAATCACACGTTTCAGAGTTTTTACTGCGTTTTCTGCTAGACCGTTGGAGGCGGGATGGTACGGAGCTGTAAAAATATGCTCAATCCCGTGATTCTGTGTAAAGTTCCTAAACTCAACGCTAGAAAAATAACTTCCATTGTCCGTTACTACCTGTTTTATTAACCCAAACCTACTACATAACTCCATAATTCTATCAATTACCACCGAACTCGATGTATTAGGCACCTGGAAAACTTCAATCCATTTAGACATCGCATCTACGGCAACTAAATACGTCTTTCCGAAAATAGGGCCCATGAAGTCTAAGTGGACCCTTGACCAAGGTCGGTTAGGCCACGGCCACATACGTACGGCTTGCTTCGGCGGCGCGTCAGCTTGTGCTGCACATACCTCGCAATCCTGACACATTCGCTGCACGGACTCGTCTAGCGAAGGCCACCAAACGTAACTGCGTGCCAAGGATTTGGATTTGACTATTCCCATATGAGGCTCATGAATCATCCTCAACACTCTTTCCCTACACGCCTCCGGAACCACTAGTCTATGACCCCACATCACGCAGCCTAACTCCTCGTACAACTCATTTTTACGATTAAAATACGGTTGTAAATTTCTCATACTATTGTCCGAAGGCCAGCCGTCCCGCATGTAGCTTAGTATTTTCGATAAATCCGGATCCCGACCAGTATGCTTCTTTATCTCGTTATAATCTAACAACAAAGCTTCCTGGATGAAATGTAAATATGTCTGTTCCGGAGCTGGCCGGGCCGCGGTCTGTTTACCGACCACCGGCAACCTCGACAATCCGTCCGCTCCGTTCTCATCGGTGCGCACGTACTCAATATCAAAAGTATACGCGGACAGAATAATAGCCCACCGTTGCATACGGCTAGCCACCATCGCAGGTATACCCGTATGCGGACCAAAGATAGATACCAATGGCTTATGGTCAGTTCGCAAGGTAAAATGCCGGCCGTATAAATATTGGTGGAACTTATTAACGGAAAATATAATTGCAAGCGCTTCGCGATGAATTTGTGAATAGTTTTTTTCCGCCTCATTAAGCGTTCTCGACGCATAGGCTATAGGCCTCTCGCATTCTCCGTCCCGACTCGGTTGTGAGAGGACGGCCCCCACTCCTTTGGCGCTCGCGTCACACGTAACGATAAGCGGCCGGTTAGGATCGTAATGCGCTAACACCTCTGCACTAGTTAATAAGGTCTTAACTTCTTTAAACGCCCGCTCGCATTCTCTCGACCAAAACCATTTACTATCTCTTTTTAGCAACTGATACAAAGGTACTAACTTAGAACTCATATTCTTTATAAATTTCGCGTAAAAGTTTATTAATCCCAAAAACGATCGCAATTCCGTCACATTGCCGGGTCTAGGTATTCTTGTTATGGCTTCAATTTTATCTGGGTCCGTCTTTATACCTTCGCTATTCAACACATAACCTAAATATTTTATCTCGTTTACTAGAAATACGCACTTGCTACTTTTTAATTTTAACCCGTAACGATGCAACCTACTGAAGACCGAATCCACCGCCTGCAAATGTTCAAGTTTGCTCTTTCCGCCAATAACCACGTCATCCAGAAATACTTCCACATTCGGTATATCTTTTAGTAAGTTAGACATTATGCGCTGAAAAATTCCCGCGCTCGATGATAGACCATACACTAATCTATTATACCGATATAAGCCCCTATGAGTATTGATTACGGTAACGTCTTTAGTTTCGTCCAGTTCAATCTGGTTATACGCTTGAGAGAGGTCTATCTTTGAAAAGTAATTCGAACCGCTTAGTCGAACAATTAAATCGTCGATTTTAGGTAAAGGGTAACGATCCACCAACAAAACTGGATTTACTGTAGCCTTATAGTCAGCACAAATTCTCAACGACCCGTCAGCCTTATTTACCGGTACCAGAGGAGAAGCCCAGTCCGAGCAGTCCACAGGTTCGATGACTCCGTCCCGAAGCATCGCATCCAGTTCGGCGTCGACGCGTTCCCGCAACGCGTACGGCAGGGCGCGAGCTCGGTGGAAGACGGGAGTCGCTCCATCGCGTATTCTCAAGGTCGCCTTGCCTCCGGTGTACCGACCCAGGCCGCCGTTAAACAGTTCTTTATATCTGTCAACCAAATTCCTTAACTCATTATTTAAGCCATTCACTTCCCCGGCTTCGCAAATTTTATGACAATTACTGAATATAGGAATCCTAATTTTTAATTCAGTTAACCACTGCCTACCTAGGAGGGACGTGGTCCCGCCTTCAATAACAAATAACTCTAACTGCTTTTTAAGACCACCGTACCCCACCATGGGTTTGATAACTCCTAACGGTTTAATCACCGACCCGTCGTAAAAGTTAAGTTTTATATTCGTCGGGACTAACTTAATATGACTCAAATGTTCCTCGTATGTCCGACTATTAACGCACGAAACTGCAGTTCCGGTATCCACTTCCATCACTATTTCCACATTATCTATTAACATTGGCAAACTCACCGCCTTGTAGTCGTTCAGACAGAGGTGATGAAAATCGCTGCTATAGTCCCCGGAGTCCCCCTCCACCGTGGCTGTGTCCTCCGCCTTCCCGTAGTGCACCCGGTTTGCTCCTTTTGGTCCGTCGATCTTTTCCACACAGGCGCGCCGGATATGGCCCCGGGTTCGGCACCGGGAACACACGTAATCCCGGAACCTACAAGTCTCGTAGCTGTGAAGGGAGGATGTACACCCCCTACATCTGTAATCCTGAGTACCTCCATCTGTACCCCTCGAACCGCCTCTGTATCGCGCTCCCGCGCCGTTCCGCGCTGCGCTCTCTGCCTGCGAGCTTCGGCCGCGCGTGGCCGCCCGCCACCGCCGCCTGTCTGTCTCCACCATCGAATGCAGGCCCGCGCCGTCCGCGCCACCCGCCGCCGCCGCCGTTCCCGCTGCACCCGCCGTGTCCACCGCTGCCGCGTCCCGCTCCGCAGCCTCCAGCGAGCTTGCAAGTTTAACCGCGCTAGTAAAACTTATCGTTTCCTCCTCCGCGAATAACCTTTGTCGGATGAGATCGCTCCTCAACCCGCATACGAACTGGTCCCGTAGGTTCTCGTTCAAATTATCGCCCAGCTTGCAATGGCGCGTCAACTTCTTCAACTCCGCGACGTAGCTGGCGATATTTTCATCCGCGGCCTGCCTCCTCTGCCTAAACCTGAACCTCTCCGCTAAAACTGATGGCGCCGGTTGCAAATGCCGACGCAGCAGCTCAATCGCGTCCTCATATTTCATCTCCGCCGGTTTCTTTGGGCTGGATAGGTTAACTAGGAGCTCGTACGCCTCGTCACCCATCACTGCTATTAACGTAGGTAGCTTGAGGTCACTCTTAACGTTATTCACTGTAAAGTACATTTCTAGTCGCTCGACATAAGACGACCACACCCCTGTTTTCACATCGAACTCCTTTACTTTTCCGATCGACATGATGACTTATACACTATACACGCACTATTTACTAACTAATACTGACTATAACACCAATCCTCGTTAGCCACTGTGATATCCTAGGATTTAGGCAGACAATAAAACGCATACGATGTTTACAAGATGACCGTTTATTCCGGACTGCCTTATACTCTAAGTACCCACATCACAATAATGAAGAAGCAATACTGGACAATCAATCAATCAATCAATCTATATTTCTTTATTCAATTCAAGTACACTGTACACTTATTGACGTCCGAAACTTATAAAACATGATAGTGATATAATCAATTACGGTATCCTAAAACTAAATCTACGAAGGATCCAAACGCGCCCTAATCTGAGAAGAGCCCACAACAAAGTCAGCCTGGTATTGTTTTTATTATCACCATCTCACAAACATCGTATATTCAATAGAATTCGATTCCATTCGATTTATTCTCATAGGATGATACTTATAAACGTAATTCCATACTCAACCACCTCGGGGATACGCTTAAAACTTTGATATTAAATTTTAATAGGATTATACAAGTTTAATACGTGATGCAATATATCTTTTGGGATTTTCGCGGCGTTGAAACCGCGGTGAAACCGTTTTACAAAGGCTTTTTGTTCGCGGCTCAACGGAATTTCATAATCTACTAGCAAGGTCTTCTTCTGCTTTATGGAGCGTGTTTTTTTTTCTTTTTTCTGTTACTCGAGTATCTAAGTTACCAAATTTTCATATGGCTACCATACACGAACGCTCACTACTGTATCATGGAGGTCGTCAAAGGGCCTTTACTTACATGACGAAACGCCTAAATACTTAGTTTTTCACACGAAGCGTTTTTGCTCGACGTTTCCAAACAATCAGGGTGTGGAACACCCTCCCAGCGCAAGTGTTTCCTGCCACGTAAAACTTAGGTACCTTCAAGGCAACGTTCTAACCTAGACCTCACCATTGCTTTGCAATTAGCATGATTGACTATCTCACAATACAAAAAAATGGTATTAGCCCTCTTAACTACAAACCACCATATTCAAGTAGGTACTAGGTAACTATGATTATACAGAAGTAATATTTTACATTTTTAATATCCTAGACTACGCTATGCAGCACTTTAACGCAATAACACGGCGGAGTGACAGTCTGGCTCACGAGAGCAGAGAGGACACACCGCCGGCAACGTAACGCAATAATATCTTCACATGGAACACTTCCTTTGAGATACTATCCTTATTCCTTACTAATTTTCTACGTCAACTCAGTTTGAAAAATGTGATATTTGTCTTTGAGCGGCATGAGGGAAAAATCAATTTGCTTGGCTGACAAAGATTCGGTAAGTAAATCACTTTTGTATGGGAAAATTGTTTTAATAACATTTACTTATGTATTTTTCGCTAATCACAGTCTATGTCACCAGACCATCTCACCTGATGATACAGTCTAAGATAGCAGTGGGCTAACCTGATGAAAGAAAGAAAGAAATCTTTATTCAGGGATACAAGTACAAGAAATAACTAATAATAAAATAAGACTTTATAAAATGAAACAGAAAAAACGCGAAATGCGACTTGATCCCCAAAATAGTCTTCACTCAGCATGTGCTATACCTGTTATGATACAGTGCTGATCTTCCGTGAAGCCAGTAGGTATGCTTGGACAATTGATTGATGGGGTATGTCAGTTATATTAACCCCAATCGGTTTCTACACGGCATCATACCGGAACGCTAAATCACTTGGCGGTGTGAAACCGGATGAAACCAGGCAAAACAAGAAAAAAATCAAAAATTATAATTTTCCGAATTGACTCTGCCGGGGATCGAACCCGGGACCTCCCACAATAAAACCACAGCGCTCACCACTGCGCCAGGGATATCGCCAACTTTATGGCTATTATAATGACTTTTAAATTGACCACATGTATGAGAAAAACAGAGACAGACAGAGAGAAAAATTTACGGATTGGCCAATTACACTGACGAATTCGAATTCTTAATTTTACAATAAAACCGTGAAATTGGGTTGGTTTAGAACCTTCGTTTTGCAGTCGGTTAAAAATAAGATATCTCGCGTGAACGTAACGTAATCATCTCTTCACGTCGGAAAACCACGAGGTTTCCTTTGAGATCTAATTGCTACGAACGCAACTTAAAAATAACCTTAAGCCTTGGATATAAGGCTTCTTTTCGATCTGCTCGGTTGGGATGAATTCGCAATACTACCGGGTTAATTAGAGGGATGGCTCGAGATAGCATGTTTACGAGCTTGAAATATTATTTAATGTTAAGTCACAAAGGAAGGCTTCGTTCCAACGGAAAAATGGTCGTGTCTTTTCTATCTTTATAAATCTGCATTAATCTGTGGTTTGTTGTATTCTTTATATTTACTACGTAGTATTTATTTGCGACTGAACTTGAGATGACTAATTAAAGCACCTTGACATAACAGTTGACCTTCTTCAGTCGAACGAAAATCTAAGTGTACTTAATACTAACTTCCAGACTATAATCTATCTCTGTGCCAAATTCCATCTAGATCTGTTCAGCCGTTCTGGTGTGATTGAGTAACAAACATCCATCCATTTAAACTTTCCCATTTATAATTACTCGTAGATGTAGTAGGTATAGATGAAAGCACGGAGCCAAGCCCATGGACTAAACACACTTATACTCCTAAGCTATATAACCCTGAACTGAGTAAATACTGTATACATTAACCCGACTTGAGTGAGAATTATGTAAATGTCTGGAATTCCGCAGATTAGCGCGGAACCCTAATGCTCCAGCGCGAGCGCCAAGTGCTTAGTTTAGATAACATTAACGAGAGCTCTATGAATAGAATTCATTTAAAATTCACTTCATATTGAATAATTAAGTAATTATTCATTTACAATGTACATTGTATTGTATAAGCTACAAGTGTCATTATCATCAAATAGATTTTAGTAGATTAAGGTTTATTCCCGCGAGAATTATCAATTTTCCGGGAAAAAAATACAGCCTATGTATAAAAGTTATGAGCTATCTCCACTGCAAATTTCAGCCAAACCAGTTCAGTCCTTGCGGCGTGAAGGAGTAAAAAACCTTCAAACTTTTTACCTATATAAATGTCCAAATTTTCATCAATTACATCGATTATTTGAACAGATGGTCTGTGCAAGCGCAGCAGACAAAGTATCACACTTTTTCATTTATAATATTAGTAGGTATATACATTTTCTAACCAAGTTAACCATGGTTAGTTAGTAATTTTGTATTTTTCCTTCAGCAACTTTTTCTTGGAAAGCAATACTAATGTAAAAGAAACTTATAACAAGGCTTGGAGCAGGGAAGCGGATGAGGCGTAATCGAGTTTCAATGCCTGCAATGAGAAATTTCCTGTAACTTTTCCTGTTTTTTTTAAAACCAAGCAAGATAATTACGTTATTCTTTAAACAAAGCTTTGTGGGTTTAAAAAACTGTAAGAACCAACGTGAAGTTAAAGCATCTGCAGTTTCATTCAAAGATAAGAAATTAACTTAATTTCGTGGATACATAATAACCATGTTACATTTATCCGTAAAATATAGCGACGAAAGCCTTTAGTCACATCTTGCCACTACCACTAATGGTTCCTTCCAATGGTTAATGGTAAATTAGAAATCTACACCTTTTTGTTTTCGCTACTCTATATTATCGAATAGTTTTGCGAAAAAACACGGAATGACAAGGAAAAGTAAGGCAAAAGGGCGTTCGAACGGAACAACAACGTGAAAATGTAAATCTCTTAGTGACGGATCATTTATCTTCCAGCCGCCTGGAACTAATGTCACGTTGGCAATAAAAACAACACAGAAGTGCACTTCGCTGTATTAAAGTATTTCAGCTTTAAAAATTGTGTGTTTTTTAACCGACTTCAAAAAAAGGAGGAGGTTCTCAATTCGTCGGAATCCTTTTTATTTTTTTTAATTTTTTATGTATGTTCCCCGATTACTCGAAGACGCCTGGACCGATTTTGAAAATTCTTTTTTTGTTTGAAAGGGTATACTTCAAAGGTGGTCCCATATAAATTTGGTGAAGATCTGATGAAGATCTTCGAAGACAGCTGATGTTCCCCGACATCTTCGAAGACAGATGTTCCCCGATTACTCGAAGACGCCTGGACCGATTTGGAAAATTCTTTTTTTTTGAAAGGGTATACTTTCCAGGTGGTCCCATGGTCATTAGGTCTGATGATGGAATCCTGGGGAAATCAAAGGAACTTAAATTTTATAAGGACACGAACCCAGATAGTTATTAGGTACAGGTCTGTCTACCTTTCGAGAACCTATTTTTCTTTTCTTTTTTTATATATTTACAGCACTAAAAAGCAAACAATAAAATTATTTTTAAATAAAAAAAAAACCGCCTTCAAAAACTAAAAAGCAAAAAATAATTGGATATATTTACATATTATTATTTCTACCCACTATGTAGAAGTCGGGCGGGTATAACAAGGATAAGCAAAGTTGACGCAAGGCGGTTTTTTTTTTATTTAAAAATAGTTTTTTTAATTTATAGCCTAGCGCTTGGCTGCAATCATACTTGCTGGAAGTACAGTGATGGAGCCTAAGGTGGAGCGCGCTTGCCTAGAAGATGCCTTCACACTTGATTTGAAGATATCGATATTATAAGTGGATGGGAAAACGAAAAGCCGGAAAGGCGTTCCATATACTAGCGGTTCGAATTTAGTGTCTCTATTTTGACGACATAAGCACACAGCACACACACCCATACTCATGCAAATTCAAGCCTGCACGCACATGTATTGTTGTAATTTTCCTCATGTCTCTGTGTTGGAAGCCCTGTTTTCCGAAACACAGTTCTAACTAGTTCGGAAAACCAAACCACCCTACCGGCAAAGACCAAGCAATTTAGCGTTCCGGTACGATGCTATGTAGAAACTGATGGGTGCCGTGCCCCGAACTGGTTAGCCCGCTACCATCTTAGACTTATCACTTACCATCAGGCGAGATCGCAGTCAATGGCTAACTTGTAGTGTGTAAAAAATAATACTTTTCTGTCCAATTTTATCCCAGATACTTACACCTATTGCAGCCCTGTGTGTAAACGATTTTATAAAAGCGAAAAGCACGAATTTCTTATCATGTGTATTGTTTTTTGTCCGCGCCGTGACACCGGCGGTCCGCAACGGCGCGCCGTAGCCCGGACAAATGACACGTCAACCCGGGATTTACGACTTGCCCTGGAAACTTTCCAATTCAGGTTATTTCCCAAAAATAGGTAAATTGTTCGATTTAAAATTATTAAAAAAAAAATTAATAAGCGTTCGTTTATTTTAGGATTTAGGTTTTTGAAAAATCCCGTGAGAATTCTTTTATTCTCTCAAAAGTAGCCTATGTCTGTCTGTCTGTCTGTATAGATGGGCAGCATCTATAATGGACCAGATGAAATCCGCTACATTATGCTCGTGGATTTAAAAAAACATTACTTTATTATTAACTAGCTAACCCGGCGAACTTCGTACCGCCTTAGTATGCAAAATTAAATGTATATTTTTCAATATTTCTGAGAGATTTTCTTAATATTTTTTTCCGTAAGAACCTCCTCCTAATAATAACAAATACAACAAAAAAAGAATTAGTGAAATCGGTCCAGCCATTCACGCGTGATGCCGTGACCAAGGAAAACGGGTTTCATTTTTATATATATAGATTATTTACATAAAAGTTCACTATTATTAGTTCTTGGATTTTTCTTTATTCTTTCTTAGCAATATTGATCTTTCTAATTACATACGGACACTTTCAGTCCTGAGTCGGTAATAAGTATTTGGATTCTGTTTAGTGCTTATGCATGTTATTTACATGTGGTTCAAGTTTTTTTGATTCCCGCGGGAACTCCTTAATTTTCCGGGTAGCCTATGTCACTTTCCAGGTCCTCAACTATACCCATGCAAAAAATTACTACATTCCGTTGATCTGTTGCAGCGTAATTGAAGGACAAACCAATAAACCAATAACAAACACATTTATAATATAATAGTATATACCTAGTAAGTATAGTATAATACACCGAGTATTGGTTGTATGGTTGTATGGTATAATATGATCCATATAATCCTTACTCAATCAAGACTATTATATAATCACTAGTAAAAACTAGCTTTTTTTTTTATTAACTGACCAAAAGTTTTTGTTAACGGATCAAACATTTTTGTTAACGCATCAAAAGTGGCGCAAAATAATCCGATTATGAATATAATAATCTGTCAGTGGGAAACTGACAGATGATTATAATATTACAGTACAGTTGAATCGCAATATAATCACTGCTTTGTTTTCAAAGGAAACGGGGAAATGGGGAAGAAATAGCTCTAAAGAACTGGTACGATCGTATATCGCCGTCAGTACGCTTACTCCGAGTTTTTACATTGCAAATACGATTGATCAACGTGAGAACTCACCTCGCCAAGTGTAAGCGAACGTTAAAGTAAAATGAAAATTAACTGCATTGGCTTAGAGCTCATTTCATCATTTCGTGTATTTATTCACAGCCAGCGTTCCAAACGCTGAATTTGTGACTTTAAAGCAAAAGCTTTTGGGTCCATTTTACTTTGACCGTTCGCTTACACTTGGCGAGGTGAGTTCTCACGTCGATCAACCGTATGTGCAATGTAAAAACTTCAAGTAGGCGTACTGTACTTTGGCCTTAGTAATAAATTTTGTGCTAAACTTAATCATATGACTTCACAAAGTTTTCCCATGCTTTCATATTTTGTTAGCTTAGAGGATTGTAAGTTTTGTTAACATAAAAATCTTGTAATGTTTATAATATAAAAGGAAAAGGTGACTGACTGACTCAAACCGATGGTTCGGGCTGCATTTTGCATACAGATAGCTATTCAGATGTAGACATCCGCTAAGAAAGTATTTTTGAAAATTTAATCCCTATGGGGGTAAAAATATAAGGGTTTAAAATTTCTGTAATCCACGCGGACGAAGTCGCGGGAAAAGCTAGTGTTTATCATATTTTTACCACTTAAATATAAACAAGCGGATGGTGTTGGTAATCTTATCTCCGTGGATTTAGGTTTTTCGATAAATGCCGTGGATACTCTTTGATTTTCCGGGATAAAAATTATTTCCTTCATTACTCATGGGAGCTAGCTATATATATGTACATTCGTAATTTTCAATAAAATGGTTGAAAAAAAGCGTAGCTTAGCAGACAGACACAGTGTGAGTCTATAATATGTATTACCTTCTACTACATATCAGGGGCTATACCTACTGCCAACGCTTACAAAGCAATACTTAAGCAATATTACTCAAAATGACAGTTTGATGTCACGTACCTTGACGTTCCTAAAATAAGGAATGTAATTCTAACACGTAAGTCAACAATAATGAAACAATGTGGCTTTAAGCGTCGGCAGTGTGGCTCCTGTACCGGGGAGATGAACATAGAGTACTTTTTATCCTAAAGCCAAAAACGCTATTTATTGTATTAGTAGGAGTCTATTGGAGTCCCAAAGAATAAAAACCATAAACCCACAACCTTAATCGGAAACAGTCGTATATACTTATTCGTATGCTGCTAAGAACTGCTGACAGAATAGATTGCTATTGCCATAGGAAGGGCTCCTTGAGGGCTCTCGGAGGGATTGGAGACGCGTTCTAATGACGCGATGCCCTTTGAGTATTAGACCGTGAAAATTGACGAAGGGAATGACGCGTGGTGCAAGCGATAGGGGGTACTTTAAATGAAATTAAATTATTTGTTTCACGTAGGACCACTTGTGCAAATTATGAAATGTCATAATTCTACCACCGGTTCGAAAAAAATATTCTACTCAGAAGGACCGACAAGAAACTCAGCAGTGGCTCTTTTTTTAAAGAAAAAAAATGTTACGATATGTAGCTAATACACCATACGTACGTAATGTAACAAGAATTTACACAGCTGCAAAAATGTACACAACAATGATTTGGCCGATTTATATAAATATATACTAGCTGATGCCCATGCCTTCAACCGCGTGGATTGAGGATTTTTGGTACCCACGGGAACTCTTTAATTTTCCGGAATAAAAATAGCCTATGTGTTATTCATGACTATAATCTGTCTTTGCGTCAAAT
The DNA here is from genome assembly GCA_923060345.2 of Erebia aethiops. Classification (NCBI taxonomy): domain Eukaryota; kingdom Metazoa; phylum Arthropoda; class Insecta; order Lepidoptera; family Nymphalidae; genus Erebia; species Erebia aethiops. The sequence continues at coordinate 19,875,378 of OV281089.1, read as the reverse complement.
CTCATCCAGATCTGTTCAACCGTTCTAGCGTGCTTGAGTAACATTCATCCATCCATCCATCCATCCATCCAAACCTTTGCATTAGAGCGCGATAAGCGTATGTCTTAAGCCTTCACTCAGCCGTCACGATTATAACAATTGTCGCTACATGGGAACCTTCTGGTGGCTCGAGCATCCGGTGACCCCGCATGAAATGTATTATGCTTCACACTTACCCGGGCTTTGTTTCCATAGTGTGACGTAATGGAACAGTTTCAGCTTGCTATGAAAACGTGGGCTAATGGCTTAGTCGAAAATAATTTAGACTTATTTGTCGTTATCGTCAACCGACACATAGATCTCATGCAGGGATTTCCACACGCCACGGTTTTGCGCCGTCCAGATCTAGCGCCTACCAGTGACTCGCTTGATGTTGTCCATCTCAAACTTGCGCTTCAGCATGGGGTCGCCGTTTCAGCAGTTTGGGTCTTCAAATAGTTCTCCGCACTATTTGCCCCGCCCATTGCCATTTCAGCTTAGCAACACGTCGAGCTATACCGGTCAATTTAGTTCTACCATTTATCTCCTCATTTCTGATTTGATCGCGATGAAACCCCAAGCTTAGCTCTGACCATCTCCCGCAGAGTGACTCCATGAGCTTTATTGTAAGACTCATAGTTAGCGATCATGTCCAATCGAGATCCGTATACAACACGCACTGTTCTAAGAGTTTGGTCTTCAGATACCGAGGATTTTTTAACGAGAAGACATCTTAACTTCCCAGACGCCACCCAGCCGAGGAGCATTCAGCGGCTTTTTCGAAATAATTGGACCAGTCTACCTGAAAGGGCTTTTTTTGATACTGATAATAGTTTTGACAATAGACTATTAGTAATATGCCTATTGTACTGCCTGCAACCCTATTCAGACTTTGTCCGACCGTGCTCAAGGACTTTATCTTCAATTTCCATTTGAGATTGAGCCCCGACGTGATGCTATTTGCTTGAGAACACTCTTTTTTTCAAAGAGCATCCTTTCTTTAAAGAATCGATTGCATTTCTGTGTACTTGCTTTCACCGATTCTTATTATAGTCAGGTAGATTGTATAACTACCTAAGGAGGTGCCCGCGATAATTAACACATATGTTTTAAAACATATTTTAGTGATCTATACTAATATTATAAATGATAAAGTTTGGCTGGATGGATGGATGTTTGTTACTCAATCACGCCAAAATGGCTGGACGGATCTGGATTAAATTTGGCACAAAGATAGATTATAGTCTATAATAACACAAAGGCATAAATTATTATTAAATTAGTTTATAATAAAATCAAATCCAAAAATCTTGCCTAAGGTTCGGCGCAAACGGGCCACCGACGACTATCGCGCTAATTTAACACTACTGAAACGCGTAGCCACCCGTATGCGGCGAGTCTATACAAAAAGTATGAAAAATAATGTTAACTGCTTGTCCTATGATGAAGGATTCCAGAGAACTAAGGGGTCATTGATGAAATTGTAAATATTTTTTTTCAAAAGATCAACCACTGAGTTTCTTGCTGGTCCTTCTCGTTAGATGGTATTCTGAACCAGTGGTAGATTCACTTGACGATTCAAAAGCTCTTGCAAAAGTTGATTTGAATAAAAAACATTTGGATTTTGAATTTTGAATAATGGTTTATGTGAGAAAAGGATAGTTCAACCTAAAAAGAGGAAATTTAAGGGTAATTAACAATCACAATTAACTTAAAATAATTTTTGTTTTAAGTACCCAGTGATTATAAAGTTAAATGACAATTTTGTGCGACCTCCTTCCGAAATTACGAGCCCAGTTCTAATGAGAAAGCGAATGGCACAATTTATGTGAAAACTTATTTTAACGACTTATGGCCACGCTTTACTTCTTTTGTTTTGCATTTCAAGTTATTTGTTGAGGATTATGCTGGTGAGCGATGAAAGCCTAGCGGTTAAGACTTAGGCTGCCTATTTAGGGGGGTCAAATGAAGTGAAACTTCTTTAGAATCGTTGTGATTTGAAAATTCGATGAAACTAAAAAACGACACTAAAAAGAGACAAACATATTCATAATAGGGTTTAGCCTGCGAGAGAATGAGATAAAAAATACAAGTTATATTTATCTCATTCCCTTCGGATCTGAGTATGTAAGAAGCAATTGAAATAATATCACTTGCTTATACTTCTGGATAATAAATTGATTTAATTATTATTTATTAAATGGCAAAGGAAAACATCATGAGGAAACCTGCAGTCTTGAGAGAAAGAGATGTATGATGAACTGAGTTTCATACAATTTCTAAAAATTTAAGGTTTAATGCGTTCTTAGGGCAGATGAAACTTATAATTTTTCTAGTTATTTCAGAAAATATAGATTGCGCGAGCAAAATTTAACACGAGAGTTGCAGATTATTAGATTGAATTTATTTCTTTAAAAAAAAGACAATCGGGGGGCACGGCAGTGCCCTCGCCAAGACGAGCAAACAAACAACACGGGCATCGAAAGAGCATCGCATTAGAAAGTTTGCTGAAAAGTTGAAAATAGCTGAGTTAATAATTATGCACAAACAATCGTGAGTTATTCCATCTCTATATAGAAACTAAATATAGTATAGTGTGGTATTCATTTCACAGAGGTTATCCAGCTATACGCATCTGACGTTATAGGCACCTATGCATAGTTTATGTTCCCGAAATAACTAGCAACGTTTTCAGATATTTTCGTACAGGCTTAGTCATTTCCCCGGGGGTAACGCCGTACCGCCAAGTCAACGATGTTTGTAGAAGAAATATCCAGAACTGTACATTTACATTTCTACGAGGACTAGACAAATATTATTTAAATGTTTCTATAGGTAGGTATTAAGCGGTGTTACACTAAGTGTTTTGACCAAGACTGTATATTTGGATAAATGATGAATAATTTATTTATTTCAAATTAGATAACTTATGATACGTTATGACTCTACCACCGGTTCGGAAAGATATTCTATTGAGAAGAGCCAGCAAGAAACTCAGCAGTTGCTCTTTTCTTAAAACAGAAAAATGTTACGATAAGTGGACCATACAACACATAGTTACGTTACGTTATACAAGTATTATACACTGACTTGTTGACTTGGGCTGCTGGATACGAAGCCCGTTGCTTCCACGAACTTTGTCATTAAGAAAATCATCAATAGTATAATAACCTCAATTTAACAAATGCAATACAACAACAACAATAAATATTTTATAGATGGGCTTTATAGATTTATCATTATGTTCCCAAAGGAGTGTGAAATGCCAATCCACACTTGGTCAACGTGCTGAACTATGGCCAAACCTTCCTTTCTGGGAGGAGACTCGTTCTTACCTACACGCCTGATCGGTTACTACGCGGGATAGTATTCATAAAGTCACTTATGATACGTCTTGTTTAGACTCTACCACCGCTTTGGAAAAAAAATTATACTTAAAAGAACTGACAATCAACTCAACAGTTATTTTTTTAACGAAATACCATATGATATACCATTACGAAACATTATACCGCTTGAAAGCACACCGCGTATTTGCTGTTAGTGTTAACAAATACATAATAATATAGTTACGATAAGTATAATTCAATAATTAGTTTCTAATTAGTTCACCTTGGAGAGCATTATAAACTTATTACTTATTATTATTCTTGTATTTAATATACTAGCGCTCCGCCCCGGGCCCCGACTTCGCACGGGTAGCATTAATATACTAGCGCTCCGCCCCGGGCCCCGACTTCGCACGGGTAGCATTAATATACTAGCGCTCCGCCCCGGGCCCCGACTTCGCACGGGTAGCATTAATATACTAGCGGTCCGCCCCGGGCCCCGACTTCGCACGGGTAGCATTAATATACTAGCGCTCCGCCCCGGACCCCGACTTCGCACGGGTAGCATTAATATACTAGCGCTCCGCCCCGGACCCCGACTTCGCACGGGTAGCATTAATATACTAGCGGTCCGCCCCGGGCCCCGACTTCGCACGGGTAGCATTAATATACTAGCGCTCCGCCCCGGGCCCCGACTTCGCACGGGTAGCATTAATATACTAGCGCTCCGCCCCGGGCCCCGACGTCGCACGGGTAGCATTAATATACTAGCGCTCCGCCCCGGGCCCCGACTTCGCACGGGTAGCATTAATATACTAGCGCTCCGCCCCGGGCCCCGACTTCGCACGGGTAGCATTAATATACTAGCGGTCCGCCCCGGGCCCCGACTTCGCACGGGTAGCATTAATATACTAGCGGTCCGCCCCGGGCCCCGACTTCGCACGGGTAGCATTAATATACTAGCGCTCCGCCCCGGGCCCCGACTTCGCACGGGTAGCATTAATATACTAGCGCTCCGCCCCGGGCCCTGACTTCGCACGGGTAGCATTAATATACTAGCGCTCCGCCCCGGGCCCCGACTTCGCACGGGTAGCATTAATATACTAGCGCTCCGCCCCGGGCCCCGACTTCGCACGGGTAGCATTAATATACTAGCGCTCCGCCCCGGGCCCCGACTTCGCACGGGTAGCATTAATATACTAGCGGTCCGCCCCGGGCCCCGACTTCGCACGGGTAGCATTAATATACTAGCGGTCCGCCCCGGGCCCCGACTTCGCACGGGTAGCATTAATATACTAGCGCTCCGCCCCGGGCCCCGACTTCGCACGGGTAGCATTAATATACTAGCGCTCCGCCCCGGGCCCCGACTTCGCACGGGTAGCATTAATCATCATGGTAGTCCATACCCAATAATATTGAGTCGGCACTTGTCGCGGCCGCCCCTTTTTTCTATTGCGTTTCTAACATATCTTCTAAGATATTCGTCTAAATTTTTTTTTTTTAATCCACTACAAGCTAGCCCTTGAGTGCGATCTCACCTGATGGTAAGTGATGATGCAGTCTAAGATGGTAGCGGGCTAACCTGTTAGGGGCATGGCAGTTATATTAAACCCACGCCCCTTCGGTTTCTACACGGCATCGTACCGGAACGCTAAATCGCTTGGCGGCACGTCTTTGCCGTAGGGTGGTAACTAGCCACGGCCGATGCCTCCCACCAGGCCAGACCAGGGAAAATTCAGAAATTATAAATTCCTAAATTGACCCTGCCTGGGATCGAACCTGGGACCTCCGCACGTTAAGGCAACAGCGCTACACACTGCGCCACGGAGGTCGTCAAATTAAATGATGTAAAGGGCGAACTTGGTCTGTATTAAGTACTTAAGATGACCAACAATTTTATTTTGCTAAGGATTAATACTATGTCAGTAAAAACACCTTTGAAATTCATAAAAGTGGTTATTGTGAGACAACCTTAAAAGATTGATATAATATGCTACTGCGGACTTTTTAGAACTTTTTGAGAGGAACAATTCCTCCATACATTGTTTTCATTATTGCAATTATTGCAATTTTCATAGGGATCCTTAATTTTTTTTTAAATAAAATATTATAGCCTATGTTACTCGCTGATACTAGCTTTCTAGTGAAAGAATTTTTAAAATCGGTTGGGTAGTTTTTGAGTTTATCCATTACAAACAAACAAACAAATCTTTCCTCTTTATAATATTAGTTTAGATTGTATTATCCGTTACACTTAGCACGGCAAGGTTGTAGCGAGCTTTGATGTGGTAATTAATTGACCGAAACTTGTACCGCAAATCAATTATGCTCTAATTAAATTACTCAAGCACAGGTCTAGTCAAGCATCCATACTAATGTGATAAACTAGCTGATGCCCGCGACTTAGTCCGCGGGAAATAAAGTTTTTTGATCCCACGGGTACTCCTTCATTTTCCGGGATAAAAAGTAGCCTATGTAACTCTCCCGGTCCTGAACTATACCTATGCAAAAATCACGTAGAACCCTTGCTCTGTTGCAGCGTGATTGTAGGACAAACCAACACACTTTCGCGTTTATAATAATAGTACGTTACGTAACAAGTATTACACTGGGGCTGATTCTGTAGTGCACAATCTCTAACCTAAACTAAAATTAGAGCATTACAAATATTGCTGACCCTTTCCTAATACTTCCTACAGAAAGGGACAGCACGAGATTTAAATCTGCCATTTTAGTTTAGTTTAGAGATTGTGTTATACAGAATCAGCCCCACTGTCTTGTGGGTTGCTGGATATGAAGCTGGTTGCTTCCAAGAAACTTTGTCATTCAGAAAATCATCAATTGGAAAAAGCATAATAACCTAGACTTAATAGATGCTTTTTAACACTGTCTTTAAATATATGCAGTGGCAATGAGAAATCAAGAGTTCCCATCATTCAAAGACTTAAATTAATACCAATTTTTGTAAAATGTCCTGGACATAAATAAATCTCCCGATTCTTGGATTCAACACAGACCAACTTTATAAGCTATTCAAAAGATTCTTTATCTTCAAGCTGCATAGCATTAGTTATTCCCTCAGTGGTTGCATCTCTTGCCAGCAGGCAGCAGTCCGCAGCGAGCAAGTATAGCGTTTTGTGCATATTATATACGATGCATCATATATAGTGCAGACTATGGTAAAGCAAAATATACCTAATATTACTAGACCTTACCCGCAAGTTTTAACTCGTGAATTAAGGTTTCAAAATCCCGGCGGAACTTTGATTTTCCAGATTAAAAAGTAGTCAATGTTACTCTGCATGCAAAAAAACACGGCGATCCGTTGCTCTGTTGCGGCGTGTGTAAACTGACAAACAAACTTTCGCATTTATCGACGTTTTGTCCTGTCGCCTCTTGTGCACACTCAATATAAAATTTTATGACGCTGACTTTTTGATCCAAGTTTTAATTTGTAAAAAAATTCCGTTGGAACAATAATTCAATTTCATAGCACAATTGTGCTATTAAAAGTTGTATAATTTGCCCTATTCTCGTTTTTTCATCTTGAATTTTAATCTAGCTAGTGACGCTCTCAGGGGGGTGGGGGGAGGATTAGACGAGAAGCCAATTAGCCCCTGGGGGGAGGAAATTTATTAATTAAGCCCATTCTCGAGCGACGCGACGACTTGCGACAAAAATTAATTTCTGTGGTTTCTATAGCCGACACTTTTGAACTTTTGTTATTGAACTTGTTACTGAACAATTACTTAGCATAAATGTCAGGTGCTTTGGTTATTTTATAATTTATTTAACTAATTCCAAGTTTGTTGATCATTTTCCTATAGTAGATATAGCGTGTTAACATAAGTTATGACCATATAAGCGCATATCGTCAAATAATAGACGTCCACTGCTGGACACTTTCACACGCCGCCGCCGGCCAGGGCCTCCCTGCGCGTTGGATGTCATCGATCGACCTAGTCACCGTGCCGTGGGGTCGCCATGCCAGCACCTTAGGACCCCAACGTGTAACCACCACCACCCACAACCACTACAGCCCATTAACGTCCCACTGCTGGGCACAGGCCTCCACTCTCAGAGAAGAGAGGGAATTAGAGCTTAGACCCAACACGCTGCTCCAATGCGGGTTAGCGGGCTTTAACGACTATTATCATATTAGTGATAAATGATAATAACCAGGACCGACGGCTTAACGTGCTCTCCGAGGCACGGGGGTGAAACACCGCCAACTTCCTAGCTCCGGGCTAGTACTGAGAATTTCTAGTCCGAAAAACCCAATACTCAATTATGGCCCGACCCGGGACTCGTACCCGGGACCTCGTCGGCCGCAGTCGAATATACCAACAACTAGACCAACGACAACGTCAACGTGTAACAGTTTCAAAGTATTCGATGTTTGTTACCAGTAATGACATAGTACAGATCCAATACATATCCGCTTATACTTTTGGTATCTTCTTTGGTACCGGTTCTTCGGTTTAAAGATATTTATTTCTCTTAAAAGAACGCTTTTCACTTATCAAGAGATTGAAACATAAGTTTAGTAGTTACACAGAAGCATGCATTATAATATACTAATATTATAATTTAATTATCTTATTACTAATTTACATTATTGCCTTAATTTTCTAATATTAATGAGCTAAGTATGTATATTTACACAATATTATTTGCTACATATATCTTCAGATTTTTCTTAAATTGCGGAGTATTTTTACATTCTATAATAGTATCAGGTAGGCTATTGTATAAGAGTGCACCCTCGCACAATATGTTTTTATTTCCATATGTTTTTGTCCGTGGTTGCCAAATGTGAAATTTATTTTTGCTTCGAAGGTTATATTTGATAGTCCTGGGTATGAAGGTTAAATTAGAGTGTATAGTTTTCGTTGTAATTTTTCTAATAAGGTGACATGTATTGTAAGTATATAATTGTTTAATGTTCATAAGCTTAGTTTTTTTAAATAGTTCTTTAGTTGGAGTTAGGTAGTTATAGCGGAATAAAGCCTTTATTAGTTTATTTTGTGCTCGTTGAAGTTTGTTGACATGCGTTTGTGCAGCTGATCCCCAGATTTCTACTAGATATTCTAAATGAGGCTTTGCTAGGGCGTTGTCCATCCGGAAAACTATCTAGTTTTAGTATTCTAGTTTAGAAGAACATTTTCATACCACTTAAGTATGAAAATGTTCTTCTCAGTAGAATCATGTTTCCGAACCGGTGGTGGAGTTTTGACTTGTCTTATATGACACAAGTTGACATCTAAAAGCGCTCTATAGATATAGTTTTCTAAAAAAGTTAAAAGAGCCAGTTTTCTTTAAAAAGCCCAGCAGCCGGCATATTAAATTACCAAAGCAAAAATATGATATAACGTTTTTTATCTTCCAACGTCCCCAACTGAAAGTATTAAACTACTTACTACCTACACATATTTAAGTAGGTATACGCACTAATTACTCAGCGCGGTCGCGAGAGGCTTCAAACAACTCGAAACGTCATGCTGTAAAAATGCATTTTACAAAAATATTTTTTTACAAAATAGTTTCACAGCGAGCCAGCCGGGTTGACGCCCTCGAAAATTTCGCAAAATATTAACGAGACTAGAGTCGATTTCAAAATGTTTAAAAGGACCCTCGTAGCTTTAGTATAAGATGCCGTACTGATTAACACCATTATATGTTATAAATAACCGGACGTCAATATGTGTAATATACTTACCTAAATTGAATAAACGTTCTTTGACTTTGACCATCCATATGCAAGCATAGCGCAAAATATTTCCAAAAACTTCTCAAAAGGGAGATTCTCTGTTTGGTCTGCGTGTATGAGTTTATGTTGCCATGTTTGCAGGCCTGATTTTGCCTGATGCTTTTTTGTCGCTCATCATCATCATAGAATGTTATATTCGAATAAAAGTTTGATGGTCAGTTCCTAAAGAGCCTGAAGACAGATGAAATAATAGTTATTTTGCTCAAGATACTGTGTTGTCTACTTCAATTGGATTTGCCATTACTTGTATCGCAACTACAACTTCTTAACGAGATTGCGGGGTAAAAGTACATTAGTTATGTGGCATTTTATCAGATAATATCTTATTTTCATCGTAGTATCACCCAACATAACGTAAAATAAGTTGGTATTCAAATGTCGAGTGTTGCTATTTCCTCCGGTATCGGAGAGCGATCGAGGAAGCAATTTGCACAGATTATACAGACCGAGACAAAGGGAGTTGACGAATATTCAGGCAGACATTTTTCTTTAATTTTAATCGATTACGAATTTGCCGCAGTAAAAAGGTCTATTTCTATTAATGATTTTTAATAGATTATAACAGCAAATCAAAAAATTGTTACATTCTTTTCGTAATTGCAAAAATTATGTTACTTTCTTCGCAACTACATAGTTTTCTATTCCGTATTTTAAAGTAACCGTAAGCATAGGGTACCATCTTCAAATAGAAGCTTGGCAGGAAAAACGAAAAAATCTCATCTTATTGTGATAGTATTGTGAGTAATTACCTATACCGGATCCGCTTCTTTCACTTAATAAACTGGGATCCACTCCTTTCACCTAAAAATGGGATACAATAACTACTTTTTTATTTTTAAACTTTTACTTAAACATTTTATCCTTGTACTTCTAAAAGAAGTACAAGGATAAAATGTTCTTTTTTCTTTGCTGCGAGAACAAAAAAAATTTGCTCATGGTAATCATGGATCTTTGATCACACCTACGTCGCTGTGTTATTACAAAAAATACCGACAGGATACCAACGCCATTTCTTAAATAACCAGTTTACTTATCCAATTTGTTTTGTCCTTACAAAGGATTTTTTTTTATAGAAAATTACGCCTCGGAAATCCTTTATGAATACAAAATTTTTGAACTAAGTAAGTGCTATGCGAGATATTTTTTTCTAAATTGATTCGAAACAATTCGGCGTATAATTGGTTTCACAAACCAAAAGCACGTAGCTCCCACTGGTATTCCGTATATCTTTTCTAACCAGGCATTGGGAAATCTATATCCCCAATCGATTTCTACATGGTATTGTAATGGAATGCTAAATTTAAAAAAAAACACTGTCGAAGCGAACCAGTCAAGACCTAAGATAATTTAGTAATTATAAATTCCCATTATTGCCTCTGCTTTGGTTCGAACCCGGGACCTTCCATTAAAAGACCTTAGGTATGCAAGCCATAATTTCGTCTCATCCTATTTTCGACGTACTCGTAACAGGAAATGAAACACTGAGGCCTGAAATATTTTTGATGAGACTTTTATTATCTTACTAATATTATAAATGCGAAAGTTTGAATGTATGGATGTCGGTATGGATGTATGGATGGATGTTTGTTACTCAATCACGCCCCAACGGCTGAACGGATCTGGATGAAATTTGGCACAGAGATAGATTATAGTCTGGAATAACACATAGGCTACTTTTTATCCCGGAAAATTAAAGAGTTCCCGCGGGAACCACAAAACCTCGATCCACGCGTACGAAGTCGCGGGCGTCCGCTAGTGAGGCTATATTTTGCGATTCGTTTTTAATTTCCCTGCCGTCCGCCAGGGAGATCGTCAAATGGATATTAGACCTATGCATATTATTACTTACCCGCTACTTATTACATGACACCCGCGACTTCATCCGCATGGATTAAGTTATTTGTATTCCCGCGGGAACTCCTAAATTTTTCTGGTATAAATGTATCCTATGCCCTTCCCCGTATTACCTGTAAAGAAAGGGCATAAGCATGGGTATACCTATCTCTATACCAAATTTTATCAAAATCGGTTGAAAAGATGGGATGTAAAAGCGTAGGAGACATACAGGCATTTCGCATTTTTTCTTAAAATTAGTATGGATTACAGAGTTACTCCAAAGCAACAACAAATGTAACGACCGCTAGTTGAGCCAAAAATTCTACTAAGCGCTAAACGCTGGCTAGGTTAACGTAACAACAAAGAGATTTTCCCCCTTTGTGCGTCAGCTTCACCCGCGTCAGTCGCCCTCAAATATTCACTAGCGCGGCTTTAAATATTGCCGTGTTCGGGACTCCGGCCTCCAATTACAAGCATCCTGTATTTTTTGCGCGATGTGAGCCTTCATTTCGTCTCATCCTCTTTTCGACGCAACAGGAAATGAAAGACTGGGGCCTGAAATAATTTAGATGAGACTTTTATAAGGCTATTTGCGATTATTTTTTTGCTCTTCCAGAAAAAAGAATGTTATTTATTAAACCAAATGTGTTTGTCATTTTTGTAGTGCTTCTTACCCTTCATTCAGTGAAAGCTGTCTGTAATTAGTATAATAATAGTTTTTTGCTTGTTTACAGACGAGTGCTAGACAACGGCACGCTGTCGTTCCTGCCCTTCGCCGCGCTGCATTACCGGCAGGACGTCCACAGCACGGTGTACCGCTGCCGCGCACACAACACGCACGGCGCCATCGTGTCGCGAGACATGCGCACACTAGCAGGTCAGCTCATTGCCTGGTTTATATTTTGTCCGTAACACTTGCGATATTGTACTATTTGCTGATGATACGTCCTTGATTTTTAAAGTCGATAGACATAAGGACAACTTTGACGACGTAAATACTGCAATTTCTCAAGTCACGAACTGGTTTACGGTTAACAATCTACTTTTAAATAAAAAAAAAAACTAAATGTGTCGAGTTCGCATTGCTGAATGCCAGATCCACAAGTGATATAAAACTAATGGTAAATAATGACATGTTGAAAATAGAAGATACTACTGTGTTCCTGGGGGTGACCTTGGACGCAAAGCTTCAATGGGGCACCCATATATCAACACTTGCTGGCAAGCTTAGTTCTGCTGCTTACGCTGTCAGAAAGATTCGACAGTTAACTGACATCGAAACTGCCAGGATCGTATATTTTGCTTATTTCCATAGCATTATGTCTTACGGAATCTTACTGTGGGGTGAAGCGGCAGATATTCAAAAAATTTCTGTACTACAAAAAAGGGCAATACGAGCAATTTATAATTTAAAACCGCGTGATTCACTCAGAAAGAAATTTAAAGAAATTGGTATTCTAACAGTAGCCTCGCAATATATTTACAGTAATATAATTTTTGTAAAACAGCACATCCATAATTATAAAAAAAAATGCGATCTGCACGATAGGCCAACTAGAGGCCGTAATAAGCTCGTAACTCCATCGCTCCGCCTCAAAAAAGTCAGAAGGTTATTCGTGGGAATGGACATTATTTTCTATAACAAAGTTCCACAACCTATTTTGAACTTGCCTATAAACAAATTTAAGAAATCCATTAAAAGTATGCTCCTGAAAAAAGCTTATTATACTGTTGAAGATTATGTAAATGATAGAGGAGCATGGATTTGATCGCTCCAGCAATGCTGGGGACAGCGGTTACTTATGTACACATTGATATAGTAATTGTAAATGAATTATTTAAAAAAAGCAACCACCGAGTTTCTTGCTGGTTCTTCTCGGTAGGAATGGCATTCCGAACCAGTGGTAGATTCACTTGACGATTCAAAAGTACTTGTAAAAGTTTATTTGAATAAAAAACATTTGATTTGATTTGATTTGATTGCTTCAACTTAGCTCCCATTGCTCGAATCTAATGACACTGAGGGAACAAGAATCTTGGAGGTATAGGCATTAGAGCTGGCCTCTGACGCACAGAGGTATAATATGGCCAATTTCCATAAGTACTTCAAGCTGCTATTTTCTTAGCCATATCTTGAGGAAAAGATATGATAACCATTTTAATAACGAGGCAGTCAACAGCTAGGCAAGTACCTGATATTATCGATCATGATATAGCCTATAGTGTCTTTTTAATCTGCTATATATTTTTAAACTGAATATTATTGGATATGAACTTTAGCCGAGTTTGCGATTTCAAATGCTAAAATCCCTAGAACTTATTGTCCTTCATTTTAAGTAAGCATTTCAACTCTTGTTCAAAAATATAATGACCTTTATGGCGCTCTAAATCATCAAACCACTAGGGCATCACCGATTCAATAACTGAAAATTGAACATCATTTTACACTGCAAAAAATACCTTCGCTATTTTAATTTTCCTTTGTTGTCAACGTGAATAAAACCCTCGCGAAAGCGCCAATGTTGAGTGATTGCTGCGCGCGTATAAACGACGCGTTAAGCGTTAACCCATTGTTAACTCAACGGTTAATGCGCGCCATTGCACCCTCACATTATATCCAAGTGACAATTATTTCGAACACCCTTTTAAAATACGTATGAATTTAAATTCACTCGACACTCCTCTATAGTCTTTAGGAGTGAAATAAAAAGAGCCGACAATTTACTTTCATGGGAAATTGAAGTGTATTTCTGTAATGTTAATGATGAAAATCCCGTGCACAGTGAACGATATATCGAATCCATTTGGTATCAAGTAGCAGACGTCGCTTGTTAAACCGACGCATCCCAGCGACTCGCCTAACGAAGTCAGTAGAGAGTTTAATAAAAAAGGTGAAAAACGGCACTGAACTGATCCAGACGTTTCAATAAGTGGATTAGGTATTTTTGTAAAAAATAAATTTTTTTTGCTACAGAATATTAAGGACTATCTACTTCATAAACCACTTGTAATGTAAATTATTATTCGAAGCAAGATTTGTAAATGAATTCTGAATACCCAAGGTGGAAAAAAATAAAAAATATTATGGGGGGCAAAATAAAATATTGTATCAAATTTTGAGGTAGGAATAATTAATAGACCCAACTAAGGCAATCCTTTTTGATCCGTTTCAATAAATAAAATTCATCTGCGGAATTTCTATTTTCGCGACAAAATATTGCCAGCGGGATTTACCCATTTTGAAAAGTTATACAATCTGTGCGCGTTTTTTTAGTCCGGGTTCCTACACGACTTCGTATCGGAACGCTAAATCACTTGGTTGGATAGGGTGTTAACTATAGCTACGGCCAGAAGCCATACCAGAGAAAATTCAGATATTATAAATTCCCGAATTGACCCTGCCGAGAATCGAACCCGGGACTTCTCACAAATAAGACCATAGCTCCCCACTGCGCCTGCGAAGTCGTCAGTTTTTCCGCTTTTCTGTGACTACCGTACACAATTGACACCATTGATAAATGAATAAATGTTTATTGACCAATAAGGTACCTATGTACAGACCTACTGTAGAAACGTCAGTAACTTTAATTACTTTCTAAAACTGTTACTCCTTTATTGTTACTGTTTATCAAGATCGTACAATCAAAACAGATTTTCCACTCAAAATGGCATACTTAGCAGATGAAGCGGAATTCCGCATGCAGAGTTTTCGCTAGGTTTGCGAGCGGCCTACGACTCGGCAACTCGACGCACGTCCTGCCAACTGCACGACTGCGGAACGAGTAACGACCGGCATGCCATTATCGAAGCTTGGCGACCGACTGTAATTTGCTGTCATGAGGAGTTCACTCGAAGCCGTCCTGTTGACTGCCGGCTCTATGGTTCTATGCTCTGTGCATGTCTAATTGGCGGGGCTTGATTTTGTGTGAGGAGTCTCAATTAGGTATTTTTCTCTTTGCCATAGTTAGGGAATTGGTGGTGGGTGAAATATAAAAACTGATGGTGTGGCCAAGATAAAACGCATACGGCACAAAAACTTACCACCACTACAGCCCATTTACGTCCAACTGCTGGGCACAGGCCTCCATTCTCATAGGAGAGAGGGAATTAGAGCTTAGACCCACCACGCTGCTCCAATGCGGGTTTACATCCATTGGAATATTATAAATAAAAAGTGTGTATGTCTGTCTGGTAGGCTTTCACGACTCATCTAATGAACCAATTTTGACAAAACTTCGTGCATAGATAGGATGCATCCCAGGAAAAGACATTATTTTTATCACGGAAAATCAAATGTTGCTACGGGATTTTTCAAAAACCTATATCCACGTGGACGATGTCGCGAACATCATAGTTAATAATTAATACCCGGTTATAATTGGTGCATAGAGTTGCATTAATTTTCAAAATACTTAGAACCTTCAGGTAAGTATTTCGAATCTCTCTCTCTTAGAATTAACAGAAAAACCCCAGAGTTCGTTATACAAAGTAAATCAAGGTGTCTCATCGATTTTGAAATTTCTGAAAAGATTTGAAGGATACCTGACTGTCTAAGTTGTGTCACTAAACGTAAGAATCTACCGCCGTTCTACACCATATCAAAACCTACCACATTTATTTAAAGACCTAGATCTAGATTTCTTTAAACCTAAACTACTATAATTGTAATATGAGGAAGTTGTTTTGAAGTTAGTTTCCACTTTCAAACTTCATTTAACTCACGAGGAAATTGCATCTCCAGTGTCCAAACAATTTTAAGTTTACACATAACATATTTGAAGTAAAATCCCATTAGAATTTCTAGTAGACGGGTTCAGCCACAATATAATGTTATACTTATATGGTTTATGTACGGCAGGTATAATTTTATTATGATTTAGCACTTCTGTTTCTATCTACTTAAATCCCTGATAAACCATTTTCACCTTTCTGTGATAAACTTTGCTTGTTATGAATAAAAACTCCACAATGTATAAAAATTTCATATTTTTACCATATTATCATTTAATTAGATGCACGCTTGTGCCTAGACAAAGTTTTCTCCAAAATTTGGTTCTATTACTTTTAAAATTAATGTACTTCCCAATATCAATTATTAATATTCTAAATATTTTTAGATCATTATTTTTTACATAATGAGAAATATGCGCATCTAGATGATGCCTGATAAAAAAAAAACTATGGTGTCGTGGTATACATAAATATTTATTTCAAGTTCTAGTCAAAAGGTCTTAAATATAAATAATAGTTTAATTTCGAATAAACTATACATAAAATTCTTACTCCACGCATTTTCGTTACGGACGTTTTTTACCGGCGGAGGGGCCGCATCGTCCCATAATGAACTTCGTTCCAAAAATTCTACTTCAATAGAGCATCGAGTGAGCTCGAGTGAGCTGTCATGGTCACAATAAACACATTTGAAAGGGATAATATAATTATTTTCCCAAGATCGTATCGGCACAATATTATATTTTTGATATCGTGTCGGCTATTGTAAATACCACCTAACAACACCAGACCCTGGTGCGAGGCTTTGTGACATCAGAGCGGCGTTAGTAAAAGCCTTTGAATAGGCTGGGATTCGATTTATTTACCAATATTAAGAGCCCGGCCTTTTACCACTCAAGCCCTTTTGTCCACCGTGATCACATGCCGGCTGGGGGTTAATTTTATAGTTTAATTTAACTGCATGACCGATTTAGTGGGTTTTCTAAATGAATAAATAAATGATTTTCCGTATTGAGCCGAAACGTGGTCTCGCCCACAAATACCTTTATAGACCGACAAAGTTGAAAGGAATAACTAGTTGCAAGTTGGTTAACTCATATTATGTAAAACCTCCATCAATCATTGTTACACCTGGTTAAGGATGATGCAGTCTAAGATGGTAGGGGGTTAACCAGGAAGGGATATGGCAGTTATATTGAGCCCATACCCCATGGGTTTCTATGCGGCACTTTCACGGCGGTTTCTGAATTAGGTGCCACTCACGATGGTCGTAAAGTGGTAGATCTCAACGCCCACCACTGCGCTAGGGTGGTCGTTAAAAATACTAAGCGGTTATTTAAAGTCTAAATATATAAATAGAAAAGGTGACTGACTGACTGACTAACTGACTGATCTATCAACGCACAGCTCAAACCACTGATTGGATCATGTTGAAATTTGGCATACAGATAGCTTATACATACTCGTATAATATAGGCGTCCGCTAAGAAAGAATTTTTGAAAACTCAACCCCTAAAGGGGTAAACGAGGGGTATGAAATTTGTATGAAAATTGAACTTAAGTTCAATTAGTAACAATCAGTAACTAGCTTTCGCCGACAGCTTCGCTAATGTTAACTTTAGCGAAGCTGTCGGCGAAAGCTAGTTTATTAATAAAAATATCCAACAACCGCAGCAATTGGTCAGTGTTTACATAGCGTTAACGTTAACACTGCAAGCGCTGCAAGGGACATACTGGCATCGCTTAAAGCAGTATTGTTTTAATATTGTTGACGCTCTTGTTTCAAAATCATAACCTTTATCCTAGAGACGTCAAGGTAAAACTGCAATTTTAAAATAATACTGCTTCAAGCGAAGGTAGTAAGCTCTGCAGAGGTGATTACCGGAAGCTCATTAATTAGCATACCACTCCGCCCTGAGCCTGGCTTTAATCACTGCCCGCCACTAATAACTCGCAATTAAGTTTACCTACTCGGAGTAAACACTCAGGTTACGGAGAAAAATCTATTTACAACTTTTTTTATTCCACTCCAAGCCTGTGCCCTTGTTAGATAAGCACTATACCTATGTTAGATAAGCACTATACCTATGTACTAGATAAGCACTAAACCAATATAATGTAATGTTCCTAATCAATAACCTTTACCCTTCGTTTTGTACATTAGTAAATAAGTCTATTTTAGAATGTAAATAAAGTTACTATCCTCGTCCCACGGGACCGCCACTATCCCTTCCATCCCTTCTACTGCCAAATCACTTAAAATACTGAAGTCCCGAGCGCGAGACGCACTCTTTTCATTCCATCCTTAGCTCTAATACCACAGCTAATACTAAGTCGTCCTCTCGTAGCTGTGATTCGTAACTCTAATTCTCTAGTATAAGTTATATGTATTGTTTTAATTACTGTTCAATTACTTTTCATTTAGTGTTAATTGTATAAATTAGTTTTTTCCAAAAGACAATTTTATTCCACGCCACGTAATACCCTTTCCTGTGATCTAACCTGGAGATAAGTGACTTATATTATATCTTTTTCACCTCACTTTCTAATTAGTGCGTCAAACCAGTGTACTTTCGCTCACTGGTTTTAAGCAGCAAAGGCACCCTTTTTGAGCTAGTGAGGTGAAAAAAATATTTAAGCACTGCATTTGCTCGTGGAGAAACTTTCTTCACGTTTTACATACGAAGCGAGCACTGTTGCCGAACTAACAAAGCAAATCGCAATCAAACCTCGAAGTCACGTACCAAGCCAATGAGGTTATCGTTACGATCGCATACATTGCCCGTTCAACCTCATTGTATCGACGTGATTATGGTATACAGCCAGCGATACTGTTGGAAACTATTGTGTTTGCCGGCCTCAAGTTGGGATTACCTCTTTATTGGTGTGCTCAAGTTAAGTTGGGCACTGGAGCGTAGTTTTTGGTCTGTGGCTTTGGATAATACGTAACTTTTCGTATAAGCGAAACTAGTAATACAATTATTTTGTGCAAGGAATATCAAGGAATACTAGGTAGTTATTTGCTATTATCCTCTCTTTGCGTCGTATTCTTCATTAATGAGGGTCGTGAGTCGTGACCCCTTTCCATTAATGCTATTATCCACTACAAGCATAAACACAAAACAGCCAAAGATTACGTACTCGTAGAGTGGCTAACTGAGAACAGCACCTGCTGAGTTTCTAGTCGGCTTCTACCTTTCCGAACCGGTGGTAGAGTGAAACAAGATTTATCATAAAATACAGCTTTATCTAATTGATAAAGCTGTATTTTATGATTGAACAAATTGGAGTTTAACAACGTTCTATAAACAAAATAACACAGAGGATTTAGCATCATACTTCATACTAATATTATAAATGTGAAAGTGTGTTTGTTTGTTGGTTTGTCCTTCAATCACGCCGCAACGGAGCAACGGATCAGCGTATTTTTTGGTATAGGTATAGTTGAGGACCTGGAGAATGACATAGACACTTTTTATCCCGAAAAATTAAGGAGTTCCCGCGGGAATTAAAAAAACTTAAACCACGCGGACGAAGTCGCGGGCATCAGCTAGTGTTTATATAAAATGAACGTGTATTTTTGGGGTCAATTTAAAATGACAAGTCAAGTCTTCTGAAAAAGCCGGCAAGAAAGACCGCAGTTAGCCAGTCACTATCATCATGTAGGATGAGCTTTTGTCTACGTGTTGTTAAGTTAATTATGTTAATGTTAGGTAGGTAAGTACTAGGTATAAATTATACAAAAGTAGACCGCGTAAACGTTGTACTCGCTACTGAAAATACAATAAAAATTGTCAAGACCAAACTTTTAATATTGTTCTCAGCACTAGATTTAAAGTCGTTTGCGTAAGCTTTCATAACTCCTGCATAAACTCTAGTTATTTCACAACAAGCACGTTCATTGCTTGCTAGTTTTAGTAAAACTTTATACAGCATTCCAAAACTAAATCCGTTGCAATCAAACTTTGTAGTCACGTACTGCGATAGTGAGATTATCGTTGCCATCCAATGGTATCGCATACATTGGTCATTCTGCGTTATTGTATCGACTTGTTGTGGGAACGCGGCGAGCGATGTAGTTTAAAGTGATCGTATGTGTAATAGCGAGCAAGCTTGGTAGTTTGTAGTTACGTAATTTAGCGGCCACGAGAGGCTTGTTTGCACGGCTCTGTAAGCCGCTATGGCTTCAGGGGGCTCACTACCATTTCTGAAAGCAGTATTGTTTCCGTAATTATAATCCTTAATTTAGAGACGTCAAGGTAGGTACGTCATATAACACTGCCATTCTAAAAGAAATAGTAGTGAGTCTACACTCAGGTGGAATTTCTTACAATCTTTTTTCAAGTCTGGTCTCTAAAATAAGTCAACAATATTAAAACAATACTGCTCTATGCGATGGTAGTAAGCCCCATGAACGGGTCAGTTAGATACGTAATGTATGTATACATTGATGTTTTGCTGTGCGACGGTCAGTGTGTTGTCAGTCCCCCAAACTAATATTTTCCCAATATTTGATACATTGATGTAATATTTCATAAAACAATAGTGGAAGGCCATAAATTACGAGGACGGATATTTATGTAACGCGCGTCATCAATCAGCTAAGAGACATCTATTTTGGAAGTGGAATTGATTGACCTACACATTTGGCTTCATTATTATGCTTTACCAGATGATTCCAGCTACTTCTTCCGCGTGGATTAAGTTTTTTTCGGAAATTTTTAATATTCCGTGCCAGTTCCGTTCCCGGGTTGCAGACTAGCTACAAAATAAATACTATAAAATCCTATATAACCGAAGTCTTATAATTATGGCTATTACTTGTATTACTTTTTTCATGCCTATAATGATTTATGTTCGTAAAGAACGAAAAGTTGCGTAGCATCAAACTAGTAGTTATTCCGTAGCAGCGTCGTGCGTAGCTTTTTGCTACGGTGTGACCGCTTATGCGTTCATTTTACTCAAACCTGCAATTTTCATCGCACTTTTAACAAAGTCTAATCCAGCCCTTAGCGCAGTGGGTCAAATGAAGAGTGATTTCTAAGGTATTCTACAGCTGTCTAAGTACATTATTATGTTCTTTTCTACCAGTCATCCGGCGGAGTTTGCCTCCTCTCGCGACGGGGTGACAGGGGGACAAATAAGGGCATGACGGGGGAGGCAAGCTAGCAGAATTTTTCATGCAAATTCTGTAACTTTTGCTCAAAATTATTACCGGTTTTTTTTATACAGCAGGGGTAATCCCCATGGAAACCTGTTGGGTAGTGCCGGACTCTTACCGGCTAAAACCCCTGATGTCTCCTTGTTGACCGCGCGTGTACCCGCCTTGCAACCTACAACACGGCAACACTCTTGCCTTTTTCCTTTGCGTCTTTCCTCTTCTTCCCTCTCCTTCATAATTTTTCTACATAATTTGCGACAGCAATGCAGTTTTCCTCCTTTTCTAACAATTTAAAATTATGTTTTCTACCTTTTGCTTCCTACTTTGTTCACTATTTCTTCTCTCTCCTCCCATTTTGCACAGGCAAAAACGTTGTACATCATCAATTTCGCCCCGATACATGCACCCCGCGTCTTGTTTCTTTCCGATTGCTGCCAAAATGTCCATAAATACCCCATTTCCCGTTAGAAATTGTGTCATGCGTATTATGCGGCTTGGAGGATATAGGTTTATACGAGGATATTTGTGTGGCGCATGTAATTTGCAATTTGTTTTGTTAAAGTATGGCAATGGAAAATGGAACATACACATACGATTTGATATTATAATCTATGGAAAACCTTATGTTACGAGCCCCGCTGTTTGATCGTTCTCTCTCTTGTCTCTGTCAATCATGTTCACGCAATTGTTTAAGTGCTATTTAATTAAAAGGTAAAAGGCCAGTGAATCTTTTAATTACCACCCTCTCCCTTAACTTAGATGTTTGATCGTCGATTAAGTGTAGGAACGTAATATACTTACGCTGTGGTATTACCTCCAAAAGGTAGGCCTGCTACCATCTTATACTGCGTCACCACTTACCACCAGGTGAGATCGCAGTCAAGGGCTAACTTGTAAAAGCATTTATTAGAGAACCCAGTTAAATATAATTAAAGCATTCAAAAACATGCGCCGGACACACTCTGGGCTTGCTGACAGCTAATTGAGTTACTTGTGTGGTGCAAGGTAAGGTACATGCGGCTTAAGTGACTACCTGTTAACGTGAAATTAAGGCTTTTTAAAAATTCGTATAGCCACGCTCGAAACCATAATATTAACTTTCTAAATAGTAAAATTACTATACACAACAACACAATAAACCATTTCCCCGAACAACTCGCTTCTCGATGTACCTACTCAATACTATTCTATTATAGTTTGGAAGCTTAGAAAGTTATATCAAAGTAATATGAATATAATCAACAATAATATCTGCCTTACTATATTTTATGTAATATATTTTTGTGTCTTCATGCATATTATTTATTTATATTGGTTTTCCTCAGTACAACCTTCCCGCTGTCTTTTAAATTGTCCTCTGCCCCTCAAGTTGCCTAGAAGAGATCACTATGCGAGTTGGCCACATGTGTTGCCATATTCTTATTACTAGCTGATGCCCGCAACTTTGTCCGCGTGGAAAAGTTTTTTAATTCCCACGGGAACTTCTCAATTTTCCTCGATAAAAAGTAGCCTATGTCCCTCCCCAGGTCCTCAATTATACCCATGCAAAAATGACGTCGATCCGTTGCTCTGTTGCGACGTAATTGAAGGACAAACCAACAAACAAACACACTTTCGCATGTATAATATTAATAGTAAAATAGTAATTAAATACGGATTATTGTTTTTGTCTGTTTTATTTATTTAATTTTCTCTTACCAAATAGATAGATGTTGTTTAAATCGTGTAAATATACAACTTCTATCTATTTTCTAAATACCTAGTCATTATTTCATAACCTTAATAATATTATCTACTGAATTTAAGTTAAATACTCGTAAAGCTCAGCTTACTCAATTAGTGGTAAAAAAATTAATTGGACGTGAAAATGGAAGCAGACGGAGAAAAAATCCAATTTATTTTAAGCATTCTAATATTATAATGCAAAAGTATTTCTTTCTGTCAGTCTGTCGACTTCGCTATCACAACTCGTCTGTTCACCAGCTGTATTTACGAACCAATAGGCTCGTATATAACAGCTAACGATTGATTTACCAGTAACCAATAGGCTAATTTTTGTCCTAAAAATCAGAGTTCCCCTGGATTTATGGGGTATTATTTATTGGGGTTATATTGTGCTAAAATTGCATTCAAAAGTAGAACCTACTTCTTCTATAATATCGATCCAATGGAAAAAATAAACTTAGAACAAATAATTGTTTAAACAGCGAAGTTAAATGGTGTTAACTGCAATACCCGCCCCGCTGCCGCTTGTGATTTCTACACATAGGACGTCTTGTGCCATATTATACGTCATTACAACCACACGTCGTTCGCCGAATAGCACCGGGTTGCTGTCATCTCACTGGGTGTCAGACGAATTTGTCACTCCATATACCACTATTGATACATCAATTACAATTACTGAGAGTTCAATGATAGATAGATAGATGATTTATTTGTTCAGAAAAGAATTGACAATTTGTGCTCACAGAAGTAAGTCAATTGTTAATTAATTATAGATATTTTGGACACTGTTGGGTATATTTTGTAAAATAATTAACAGTAATCATACCTTAAGCGATAAAAAGTACAGTTATGGGGAAAGAGTCCGACATAACTTTGAAAATTCACTTTAGCCGAGAGTATAGGTTCGCGCAGGTAAGTTAAGTGAAACTATGTCGCTAATATTGTATTCTGCGCATCGAAACGCACCATGTTCCGAGACTATACCGTACTCAGTTAAAAAAGTAAATTTTCTACCCAACGGGTGCGGGGGACCGCCCAATTGTATGGGTTTTGTCCAGATACCTGCTCTGATGCCTGGCGACATTCAGTGATTTGGACAGTCGACAGCGCACCGTCTTCACCCTCGTTGTGCCTCACTCCGCAATCAAGGGTATCATCGCGTTATAAAGTAACCCATTGTAATTATAGTAATACGACTTATTAATATGTAATCGTCGTCACAGTAAACAGATACAACCAGTATGGAACAAACGTGCGCATCGAACATGCGATTACGCGGCACTCACTACTGACGGCACTGCGACGAGCGCTTGGGGTCTCGTCGATGCGCATGTTTGTGTAAGTGAGCCTGTTTCGAACGTTTCTAGGTAGTTTTCATACTGGTTGCATCTGTTTACTATGTCGTCGTGTTACATTGGGTATTGTGCCACGCCAAGTTATGGCACTGTAACTGCAATTCCCGCCCGCTGCCTCCTGTGCCTTGCTAACGCCGGACGTCGTGTGCCGTATACGTCTCACTAACAATCACACGTCGTTCACTGAATAGGTCTGTTTGTGGCACATGGCTGCGGTCACCTCACCGGCTGTTACACGAAATTGTCACTGCATACGTATATACATACTACCTCGTTGACCAACTGGTTAGAATGTTCGGATGACTAGGTCGTGGGTTCGATTCCCGGGTTGGGCCCGAATGTAGTACCTATTGGGTTTCTCGGAGAAGAAATTCTGTATACTAGCCTGGATAAGGTTGATGGCAGTGTTTTTACCCTCGTGCCTCGGAAATCATAAAGCCGTTGGTCCACTCCGGTCGTGTCGGATATTCCGTACTATCAGGCTATGAGAGAGATACTAGCTCCGCCGCGCTAATCTCTCCGGAGATTGCCCGTGGCAGAGATTTGGTCCGGAGGACATTTTATTTTGTAATTTTTTTATACATCTGTATATAGAATCTGTAAAATAATATGATTTTGTACTTGAACTAAGGAAAATGTATCTAAAGTCTATACTTACTAAATTAGATATTATTATAAAATTAGTTGATTGATTTATCTTTAACTCACGCTGCACCCTAATTAATAATTAAAGATCTGGAAATTGACATATTTCTGCTACTTTTTATCCCGGGAAATTAAAATAGATTCTCACAGGACCTATTCTATAGGCAAACTATAACAGGCGTCATAGTCGGATAGTCTTAAAAAACAAAAACTGCACGCATCTCTCCTCAGCTTTTCCGATATTATTACACTTTCTTTTAATTTTGAAACTCAAAATTTTATTGATCAGACGATTTCTTTAGTCTGGGAATTATCTCTTACTAGCTGATGTTCACGACTTTGACTGCGAGATTTAAGTTTTTTTTAATTCTCGTGATAACTCCTTAATTTTACATGATAAACTAGCTTATGTCACTTGCCAGGTCAACTCTACCCATAACAAATTACGTCGATTCGCTGCTCTGTTGCGGCGTAATTGAAGGACAAACCAACTTATAAACAAACACAAATTCACATATTTTTGCATGATATTACTTATTATGATTTAAATATAAAAGATACTTATCGGAGTTGATCTATCATACACAAAACTCAAGGCAATATACGTCGGCTCTATCAACACAGATCAGCGAAGTTGTCGCGACGTTATGAATGCTCATTATTCAGACCTCGGGGAAGATGAGACGTGAGTGATGAACTGGTATTACCCCTCTACCCCTCTTCTCCCCTACCCCGTCGTTTTACGCTGAAAGATATTTTTCATTAGATATTTTGGTGATACCCCACGAATTCGACGACCTTTTGTGCCTTGAAATAGATTTAATCATTTTTAGACGGTAATTTGACATTCATTTTTGTTTGTTGAGTTGAAGAGAGGTTAATAGGAGGAAATATGAATGAATAATCTATACAACGATGGTTTAGAAAGCACATTTTATGTAAGATCTACAATATGACGCCTACGCGAAGCATAACAATAACCCTTTGAACCTTCTGAACATTTTCAAATTCACAAAGGGCGGAATTGGGTTATGTTGCGGTTTTAATATATTTGAATTGTTTTTTCCATTTGGAATTATTATACCTATTTACTAAATTGCATAAGTATTAGCTATTGGTTTGACTAGGTGCTTGTTATAGTTCGTCTAAGCTTTCCCATAAATGATGCAAGTAGTTAATGCGCTCTACATAATTACTCAGACAAAGTTTTCTAGTAACACAGTAATATCACAAAGTAAGGAGTCTTTACTCGTGTGGTAAGCTCATGCAGTAAAATAGCATACGTAGCATACAAAAAATATTGCTGCAGTGTCGATTCCAATCACATCTGAGGTGCAATCATGTAAGGATTGCCCATCAAATCGTTAAAGCTCGGTTTCTTACATGATTGCACCTCTGATCCATTGTCACACAAATGACAAAATTGAGACCTACAACCATTGAGACTGTAACAATGATTGATGCAGGCTTCACGTCATAGGGCTACTACACTGTAGGATGGGCATGATTGGAATAATATTATAGTATCAGAGGTCAAGATCAATGAGTGTCGGCAGCTAGCGTAGTATCAGTACTTTTACCTACTAGGTATAATTCTACTCCGGATCAAATAAAATAATACCTTACTCTTTTCGCCTTAAAACCTTTAAACTAAACTCACTATCAGACAGACGAAAGTTACATGATATGGTATTCCTATATAAGCTTATCAACGGAACTTTAGACAACCCAGAATTACTAAGCCAGACTTCACTCAAAACTCCCTCGCACCTGCCGCGGCACCCTATCAAACAGCTGTTTGCACACAAATTCAACAGAACCAACCTTGGTTATCATTCAACAATACCCCGGCTGAGTAGGCTGTATGAGGAACTTACGAGCAAGGATAAGTCTATCGACGTGTTCCACGACAAAATCAAAAAGTTTAAAGCGAAAGTTATCAACACTTAAGTTAAAAGCGCTACTTAATTAAATTATTAACAAGTTTAGTGAGTTAATAAGTCTAGTTTCAATTTTTTTTTTGTTTTAAAACAAAACAATAAGTAATTAGATAGTTTATATAATTTATTTAATTTAGTAACATAATAATTTGTTTTTGAGTAATTTGTAAGTAGGTACGACCCTTATATTGTGCATGATGTGGCTGCCTATAAGTGAAATTATGTGTGTTCCGCTACCCTAAGTTTATTTATGTCTAAGTTTAATGTACATGTAATTTTGTTGGTAGTCCAGTTAAAAATAAAATAAAAATAAAACAGGTGATACCTGTGACTTCGTCCGCGTTTATTAAGTTTTTTTAAGGAGGAACTCCTTTATTTTCCGGGAAAAGCCGTGAAAGCGTAGCAGACAGACTGACAGAAGACATACTTACGCATTTATAATATTAGTATGGATTCTGTGTCAGTAGTAGGTACTTAGTAAGAATCAAACGTAGGTCCTGCTTTTGCAGTATCGCAAACCGTTGCGCCACAGGGACTTCGTAAACAAATTATTGTTATGTCTAATTACGAAATTCATTAATTTCTTTTAGACGAAAAGTTTTTCTATTAAATTTCGTAACACAGCTCCGTAATTTGACTAATTATATCTTTTGTAGCAAATTTGCCTTTCGGCTCAATGCCGTGTTATTAAAGCCGAAATAAACTCTATTTTAAAAGTTTAAGAATCAATTTAGAACAAAAAAGGATATAAATTTACAAGTTACAATCTATCTGAAAGCTTCGTTTAAAAGAAAAAAAACAAGGTCAGCTCAGTCTCTCAAGTAAATTAAAATTTTATTTCAGCTTCATCATCAATCTATCAGGAATATTTAAAAAAAATATATATTTAAAATCATGAACAAAACTCTAAGTTTTTCCATACACGAAAACTCACTAGGGTGAAAAATCTATAGTCTGGCGGACAAGTCACACAGTCACTAGCGCTACCCGGCAGTACGTAGTTCCTTCCAACGTGGACGTTTCGCGCAAATGATTTGGCACTAGTTATAATAAAGTACTAATTCAACCTCCGTGGCGCAGTGTGTAGCGCTGTTGCCTAATTGCCTTAACGTGCGGAGGTCCTGGGTTCGATCCCCGGCAGGGTCAATTTGAGAATTTATAATTTCTGAATTTTCCCTGGTCTGGCCTGGTGGGAGGCTTCGGCCGTGCCTAGTTACCACCCTACCGGCAAAGACGTGCCGCCAAGCGATTTAGCGTTCCGGTACGATGCCGTGTAGAAACCGAAGGGGTATTGGTTTAATATAACTGCCATGCCACTTACAGGTTAGCCCGCTACCATCTTAGACTGCATAATCACTTACCATCAGGTGAGATCGTAGTCAAGGGCTAGCTTGTAGTGGATAAAAATAAAAAAAACAAAATTCAAAATTCAAATGATTTTTATTCAAATAAACTTTTACAAGTACTTTTGCATCGTCAATTGAATCTACCACTGGTTCGGAATTCCATTCCTACCGAGAAGAACCAGCAAGAAACTCGGCATTTCTGGAACATGGATGGTGGTCATGGATATATTTAGGCTTCGCTTCGACCGCAACCGCAGTCCGATACTGCTGCATTCAGCCGACTGTATCTACTCGTATATCAAAATATGATCCCGCTGTATATGCCCGTATGTATAGGGGATGCATGGATATCGAGCGGGTGCTATCATGCGCGGTGCTATTCAATCAAATGTTATGGTTTCATCAGCTACGCTAGCACGTTTGGTATAGGTATATAGTATACTCATATCTATTGGTAGCAGTGGGCAACTTGAATTGTGAAAGTTTTCAAAAACATGACACCGGTAGGGCTAGCATGCGTACACAAATTATGTCTAACCATTAACTCTGTCTACCGAAGCTAACATGGTTACACATATAACTTTTCTCATTATACGTCAAAAGTAGATAAAAGTGATATTTCTTATCTGTGGTACCTTTCTCTATGAACTCTTACATGCCGACTATTTTTTTCTCGTGATATACCGGATTTTGTGCATGTTAGGGTTAAAGAGAAATAAGTCGGCAACGACAACATCTCTCTCTCTCGTCGCGAGATATCTCGATGTGCGCGTGCAGTGCAGTTGGTTACTAATTCACTCACTTCAACCCATTGCGCGATATATCACTTATATACGTGAGTGAAAAATCGTTATTATTGCGAATTGCAAAATACGAACTACATTACATAAATTAGGCTCAATTCTGATAATATTTTCCGAGTAGGTATGGGTTTACACACTATATAGAGAGAATCTTTTAGTACAATTTAGCGTTGTGTAGGCAAAAACTAACTAGAACATAAGGGTACGCTACCACTGCCCACTGGTTGAAATAAATAAATCTCCCCGGCAAGCCGAAATTGGCGGGGCGCGTAAATCAAGTGCAGCCGCGGGACAGTGCGCCCATTAGTCCGTCCCGCCAATAATTCAGCCGGGACAACTGCATTAGACATTCTATTTAAACGGGACGCCGGACGCTTGCAATTAGAAGACATAGCTTAGTTTTCAGGGTTCCGTAGTTAACGAAGAATCTTTATACTTACATTCCGCCCGTCCCAGCCGCGGCTTAACTCAGAGACAATTAGCACTAGAAAGCTGTGGCATGGGTATACTATTAATCACGCCGACAAAGTAGTAAAATAAAATTTTGAAAAATAAGGATTTTAGCGTACCTCCTCTACACATTAATTGGGGATGATTGGGGATATCAGATTGGCCGTGGAAAACATTCAAGTAGACAGACAGATAGACGGATACTTTCGCATGCATATACCTTATATTTTAAGTGACACTAGTTGTCCTACCTGAAATAAATAAGTTATTAATTAATCATAATATAAAGATATCTACACACTGACTAACACTACACACTATTACACACTGATAAGCCCACGCGGGCTTTGTCCGCGAGGATTAAGGGTTTTTAAATAAACCCGCAGGAGCATTTCGATTTTCCGTGATGAAAAGTATCACTGACACACTTTCGCATTTATAACATTAGTGTGGATTAATTCATAACCGTAATTTAAATCATCAGTAAGTAAAAATCAAGAGTAATAGGCATCTTCTAGGCAAGCGCGCTCCATCTTAGGCTGTATCACCTCTTGCAAGCAAGTTTGATTGCAGCAAAGCACTGGCCTGTATATTTAAAAAAAAATCCGAACCGGTTGTACAGTCTTGACATGTCATAAGTGGCACCCAATGATGTAGTACCTACTTCAATGGTGGCACAACTTGTCCTACATGAAATAAATAAATCATTGATCATTTATACAAACGTTGTCAGCATTCGACAAAATTCGTCAATTATTTGATCCAAGGTACAATTATTACAATGTAATTAGCGTAATACGGTAATATTATCAGCTCAACTGAATCCGCATCCATTGATCCACGCTAGCCTAATTGATGTTCTATCAGCCGATTTTGTCCACCATTTTGATTTCGGCTAATAGCGGTTGTCAGTGCATCGTCACAAGGGGATGTTAGGTAAATATGTAAATTCATGTGGTTTTCATCATTAGATCTGATAGTAATTTCACGTATTGTTTAACTGCGTGTGGTAGGCTGGAACACGGACTGACGCGCGGCCGTTCTCCTCGAATGTGATCATGTCTAATAAAAAGCAATAGTTAATCAGCGTAATTTTGTCAACTTAATCATATTTCGACACGATATTTTAGCTTTGTAAATCTGTTTTCCGGTGGTCTTACAATAAGTTTTTCTATTTGAAATTTCGTTTTACTGATCTATACTAATTCTATAAATGCGAAAGTTTGGATGGGTAGATGGATGGGTTTTTGTTACTCAATCATGCCAGAGCGGCTGAACGCATCGGCAATCTAAAGAGTTTCCGCGGTAGTCAAAAAACCTCTATCCACGCGGATGAAGTCGTCAGAATGGTATGGAAATAATAATTATGTAGATTGCATCCCGGAGAAAGTAATTTGCTACCTTATTATCAAAAGGAGCTCTCACAGAATTTTTTAAAACCTAAATTCTTACGAAGTCGCGTGCAGAATTTAGTAGTCACATAATAATGCATGTGTGTAAAATACCTACATTCTGCTGGAATAATTTTTCATTCATATAATTGATGTCGGAGCGGGACATTTCTTACTTGTTTCGTTATTAGTAGGTACTTTTAAAAAAACATACGCGCCGAATTGAGAACCTTCTCCTTTCTTGGAAGTCGGTTAAAAATGGTTCACTACTGTGATTTATAATAATAACTAGACGAAGCCCCGTGACTTTGTCCGCGTAAATTTTTTGATTCCAGCGAGAATTTTTGACGACCTCCCTGGCGCAGTCTTGAGCGATGCTGACTTAACGTGGGAGGTCCGGGGATCGATTCCCGGCAGGGTCAATTTGGGAATTTATAATTTCTGAATTTTCTCTGGTCTAGGAGGCTTCGGCCGTGGCTAA
Organism: Erebia aethiops; assembly: GCA_923060345.2. NCBI lineage: Eukaryota > Metazoa > Arthropoda > Insecta > Lepidoptera > Nymphalidae > Erebia > Erebia aethiops. The sequence goes on along the minus strand of OV281089.1, from coordinate 19,844,394 downwards.
TTACCACCCTACCAGCAAAGACGTACCGCCAAGCGATTTAGCGTTTCGGTATGATGATTGATTTAAAACGGTTGTTTTGGATAACAAAATTATAGGTAAACTATCACAGTAAAGTAGGCTTTACAAAATATTATGTATATGCCTTTGGCGACGATGAAGCACAAGGAGAGCAAATTAAACCTATTACATTTAAAAAAAAACTAATCGATTTCCACACTACTTTTTACTAGAACACATCGCTTAATGGTACCGCCACATAATATATGTATATCCGTTGCGGCGTGATTGAGGGACAAACCAACAAAGAAACACTCTTTCGCATTTGTAATATTAGCATGATTCATTAGTAGAATGAGTTTTTAATATGGAAATGTTTCCAAATTAAGCCAGCCGGGAATCGAACTCTGAACCTAGCGGTCACCTCTTCTCCAGGGGGGGTCACAAAAACTTCTAAACAATATTGAAGTAACTCTATTTATTGAATAACAAGCACTGATATATCTCATTGAGCTAATAATATCTTGTTATGAAGTTATGTTGAGGAAAATTTCCGTTTCTAAGAGGGTCGGTCGGTATTCGAGACATCGTTATGTTGGTAAAGAAAAGGTTTATTGGTTTTTTCTCTGTTTACCAAGGTGTACTCGTCGGTAATAATATGTCTAAGTTGTTGTTGTTTGTACCTACTATCTCATTAGTACAACAGTATTTAGTTTCTAAATACATAAACCATACTAATATATTGTGTTTAGATCGACAAACTTATATGACCCGGTGATAGCGTCGCTAGTATCTATGAAAAATAAAATGAAAACATAAACTTAACAGGCATAAAAATTAGTTCCAATTTTGGCCACCGGGTCAGATAAGTTTGTGGAACTTATATAATATCTGTTACCTCACCACGGACTATATATCTAATAGTACTGCCACACGAGTATATATACCTACTCTGTGGTACTGCTTCAGTCTGTATCACTCTAGTCCTTCACTATTGCTATACATCTCTCATCTATCTTATATATATTATATTATATAAAAATCAATTGCTGTTCGTTTGTCTCGCTAAAACTCGAGAACGGCTGGGCCGTTTTAGCTGATTTTGGTTTTGAAATGTTTGTCGTCCATGGAAGGTTTAAACTGTAATAAAATATGGAAAAATTAGTTAGATACGACGTGCGGACGAAGTCGCGGGCATCAGCTAGTCTGTCATAATTATCATCCTAAATTACGCAAAGCATAGTTGGCTTCCCGGAGAGAGATGTAATCTGCTGTTTACCGAAAATCAAACAGTTTCCAAGGTATTTTTAAAAAACTGAATTCCATACGATTGATGCAATGGTCTGCGGGCATCTACTACAGTCCATTACCGTCCCACTGCTGGGCACAGGTCTCCACTCTCATGAGTGGAGCGCTAATTCCCTCTCTTCTATGAAGTAGAGAGGGAATTAGCGCTTAGACCCACCATGCTGATCCAATGTTGATGTTGGGCGGCTTTAACGACTATTATCAGTGATAATAACCGGGACCGACGGCTTAACGTGCTCTCCGAGGCAAGGGGGTGAAACACCGCCAACCTCCTAGCTGAGAATTTTTAGTCAGAAAACCCCAATACTTAATTATTACTCGACCCGGGACATAATACAATATTATGTAACCTGCTAAATAAAGCAATAATAATTGTAATAAGTGAACTAATGAGTAAAGTGTTTATCCAGATCACGTTATTTAGCCGAGCAATATTTTATTCAACCATTAAAAGCTAAAAATAATTTGATCCCCGCGAGATGCTGTACGCTTTAGGATTCCCTTTGAGATAAGTCGCTCTTTGAGCTACAATTTACATGTCCGTTTTATATAAACAAGCACTGAAAGTCTACCCAAGCGGAAATATTTGTTTTAGTTTCCTAAAACTAATATAATATTATTGTAATACCAAGAACTTAGTTTAAATGTGTTTCGGTTCGCTACTTAATATAAACATTATGTGTTAACTTGTATGTTTTTCTAGTAATTTAATAATAAATAATTAGTCTCTTAAAGCGACAAAAAGTGATAGCCTAGTGGTGAAGACATTTGGTTGGGGATTCGATCCTCGAGAACGCTTTTCTGAGGTAAGTGCGTGCGAACGAATGCGATGCAGATTCAGTGTGTCTATCTGTCTTTCTCCTGACTGCTAAGCGTTAACAGTCCATCTATTCAAGTATTTTTTTACGAAATTAGGTATAGATAATATATATAGGTTGTATCCCGAAAAAATATTACTTAGACTAGTTTTTGGCCTGGCATGGCCTGGCTTGGTGGATTGAATCTTGAATATGCAGTAGTGACCAAAAACCCAGGGGTCTACTACGGGTCAGAAAGAGGAACTCGACCATAGTCTCTGACCATAATCGGAGGAAGGATATTGTGCATTCTTCCATACCAGCACACAAATTAAAATTTAAATGATTTTTATTCAAATAACCTTTTACGAAATCCCTTTGAATCCGCAATTAAAACTACAAGTGGTTCGAAATACCCATCATTGAGCTCACAAAGGGCTAAAGCACCAAAAGGAGGTTGTTGAAATCATTTTACAAAATTATATTATGATTACGCCCTATTAAAGTAATTATTATAGCATTAACTGTGAGTACCTCGTCCTGTACGTAACTCCGTACAATTTATATCATCCATATATTATATGAAGTGAGTATAATTCAGTGAGAGCGTTGCTTGCCGCATAATAATTTGCAAGTGATTTATTTCTCAGTTCATAGTTTTTGTTGAATTGGGTTTAACTACTGGTGTGTTAATTTTAACGGATTTATTAGACGGCTATAATACCTGAGTAAATATAGCGGATCTTTATTTGTAAATCACAAAAATAAGCACTAAGTAAATGTTATTATAGTAAAAATTAGTACAGCCATGTTACCACTTGCCAATAAATATACATTTTCCGATCAATTATTATTTTAAGTGAAAATTACAGCTTTTATATTTACAAGATGTACTTAGGTATTTATTTATTGTGACTAAATAATATCTTTATCTAAACTAATCTAAACTAATATTATAAATGCGAAAGTTAGGATGGATGTATGTTTGTTAATTGTTACTCAATCACGCCCAGAATGGCTGAACGGATCTTTTGGCACAGAGATATAGTATTATAGTCTGGAATAACACAAAGCTTACTTTTTATCTCGGACAATTAAAAAGTTCTCGCCGGAACCAACAAACCTCAATCCACGCAGACGAAGTCGCGGGCATCAGCCAGTAGTTTATTCATAAGTAAAGGTCTTTTGAAAAGTCGCTTGTATCAAGACACTCACGTTACGTTACGTTTAGACTTTAAAAATTCTGCTTGAAACTTCGCTAAAACGAGTTTCGTTTTGCGACGTCTCCTCGAATTGGGATTTACAATTTTTCTATTCAAATAAGAAGTAATAAGCTTTACATGCAAATAAGCCCACGTGTCCTTGCCTCGATTCCCGGTTGGATCAAATCAGAAAAAAAAACAGAAAAAGATATAATATTATTATTCAATTTTACATTCAGTTATTTCATACCTTATTTTTACCAGAAAAAATTAGAGAAAACTTTCAAAGTTCAAAGTAAACTTATAATAATTAATTATTTTCCAAAGTTTTTAAGTTAAATTTTTAACTTAATATCAAGTTTACTTTGATAGTGCAAAATAAATATGGAGCATGTAAGTATGGAAAACTTAAGACTAAACTTCAGGTATACAACTTTATTCAAGCAAAAACTCGTGTCCGACGCGCTGCTCCGTTGCAACGAGATTGAAGAACAAACCAACAGCAAACATGGTTATTTGTATTATTATTGGTAGGATTGCTCAATTTGGTAATTGACGAAAGCACAAACAATTGGAGTGTATTATTGCGTATCGGGTAAAGCAATTAAAATGTTCCGACCAATTAGACGGCAAGGGAAATTAGTCGTCAAACAAACTCCGTGACTTCGAGTTGCGTGTATAATTTACTCTTATCCGGAATTGGAGAATAAATAAATAAAAGAGCTGTCGAGTGACAGATCAAAGTTTATTTTTAACGATACTACTTTTCCTTAAAGCTTTCACAAGAAATCTTTGAGAAAATTTACGGAATATACATTCCAGCTTTAATGGAGAGAAATACAAACGAATGTAATAAACATGAGTGTCTGTCTGTCTATGATATTGGGAATATAATATAAAGTTGCATCTCAGAGAATGACATTATAGGCTTTTTAGGGTTCAGTACCAAAATGGTAAAATGGAACCCTTATGGTGCGACTTTCTCCGTCTGTCTGTCTGTCTGTCTGTCCGTCCGTCACACTCGATTATTTCAGTAACTACCGAAGCTATCGACATGAAATTTGGAACAGTTGTGTATATTAGTGGCCCAAAGACACTGGAATTAAAAAAAATTGGTAATTATTTTTGTTCTTATTTAAAAAGGGAGGAAAATCGGAGGGTTGAAATTTAAAAGTGAGATAACTGTACTGTGTGGGGTATCATATGAAAGGGTTTACTTTGTACATTCTAAAACAGATTTTTAATTATTTTTAGTCATGATAGTTTTTGATTTATCGGGGAAAAAGTCTAAAAAAATACCGTTCCCCTTATCTCCGGAGTTTACCAATCGAAAAATCTGAAATAATTATGGTCAATAGGAATTTATGTATATTTTACAGGAAAACTATAGTCAATGCTCTAACTAGCATAGTTTTTTTGATATTAACAGTAAACCTCTACAAACAAAGTTAGTTTTGCGGTTCATTAACAAAGGTAATTATTACCGTTTTACATCTTTGGTCGTTACAGTTTTCAGTACGGAACCCTCGGTGCGCGAGTCCGACTCGCACTTGGCCGGTTTTTTTTATCATGGACAGACACACTTTTGCATTAATATTAGTGTGTCATATTATATTCATTGTTGCCTTTTCTGCTTACCAAAGACATGTTAGAGTAAGAGTCTTATGACAATTTGTTCGTTTTCATAATTCACAATTCTTTATTTGCAGAAACTTCTTTATTTCGTACAATGAGATGTTAAATTATTATACAGTGAGATGTTATTATATAATTTTCCAGTATAAATGTTTTACTTTATATAATCTGGCATACTTAAATCTATCCTAATAAATATATTTTTCATTTAACCTGCATTGAAAATTTTCGGGTGATGCCAGCCCTGGCTTCGCTCAGGCAGGCAACTTCACCCTCGTCTAATATCGTCTTGTTTCACCCCTAGACACACAATGTACTATTGACTTTGACTTTCTCTGTTGTTTAAAAGCAACTTTAAAATTTGATGTAAACTCTCTAATCTCTTTTGGAATTCAATTGTATTTAAAACTATTAACTAAAGGCGTTATAATGGCAGGCATTCAACGGGCTTCAAACAAAGTTGAAATAACAACCAACGATAAGGTACACTCGTATTTCAGTCGCAAAATGTCGTTCAGAGTAAAAGCGCTACCCGAGACGTTGTAGTTTGGAAACTTGCGGAATTCACGAAACTTCCCAACAAATTCAATTATGACTTCACCTCAGATTTTGTGCTGTTGGAAATCCTTTTTGTTTCTCCCGATTCGTTAAGTCTCTGATCTTAAAGGGTTTGCCTTAATATCGCCGTGTCAAACTGTAGATGTCCACTGCTGGAAATCATTTTTTTATCCACTACAAGTTAGATCTAGACTGCGACTTCACCTGATGCTAAGTGATGATGCAGTCTAAGATGGTAGCGGGCTAACCTGTTCGGTGTGTTAGGGGCATGGCAGTTATATTAAACCCATACGCCTAATTGGTTTCTACACAGCATCGTACCGGAACGCTAAATCGCTGGCGACATTTCTTTACCCGTAGGATGATAACTAGCCACGTCCGAAGCCTCCCAACTGGCGAAAACTGCAACGTACTAATATTATAAATGCAAGAGTGTGTTTGTTTGTTGGTGTGTCCTTCAATCACGTCGCAGAGCATGGATATACTCGTAGTTGAGACCTATCTATTCTGTGCTGTTACGGTGATTCCATTTCAATATTCTGACTAAGGTCGCATATTTTTATTTACTAGAACTCATTGTTCTTTCCACTTATTATTTATTCCACAAAAATGACGCAATCAACAGTCCTTCCAAAACTAGGGTGCAAACTAACAGCCTTTTATTTTCCAAATTATTCAACTTCTCCCTGTGAACGCCACTCAACCCGCTATCTTGAGAAATAATTGTTTTTTCGTTCTTTGTTACCGGTATTATTCTTTCCACTGAATTTTCAAGATAAGGAAAATATAATTAAAAAAAATGCAAATTGTTTTCAGTTGTAGTAATTGAGTTCACTAAAGAACTAAGTACTACACCAATTTGATATTTCCGATCAGTAATTGTTTTGTTCGGCGTAAAATTTCTTCATTCGGGAATGTTTTCGACACGCGAGCTTTATGCTTTCACGTTATGTTTTTCGGCTACTTTAAAACATTGTGTTCGAATTGTAATGGGCTTATCCGGTAATCCAGTTCTGTTCGTCAGCACCTCAAGTGCAGTAATCCTGACCTTAGGCTAGTATTGTTTTTTTATGTCGAAACACCTCATTTCTACTATTTAATCCAACCCAACAGCTATTGTTAGCTTTTAGAACAACTGGGCAGTTAACAAATCTAAAACTGAAATAATCACGAAATGTTTTTTCTTACGTACCTATCTTCGACAAATTGTGCCATTAATTTAAGTAAGAAGCTTGTAATGATATTATGGGTCTGGCATAATCGCACAGCGATTCAAAGATCCCTTAAAAATTTTGAATTAAAAAAAAAACAAATGTGTCATTTGAAATGTCATGACTCTACCACCGGTTCGGAAAGAAGATTCGACTGAGAAGAACCGGCAAGAAACTCAGCAGTTGCTCTTTTTAAAAAGAAAAAAGAATGTCACAATATTACCGTAACTAATACACAATACTTAAGTAATGTTACAAGGATTACACTGTCTCGTGGGCTGTCGAATGCGTAGCCAATTTCCTCCATGCGACTTTGTCACTAAGAAATTTATGAATAGTATAATATAATAATATAGCCTTCCGAGATAACATTGAGGGGATGCTACACCATTCCAATAGATAAGTATCAGCCTATCAACTCGCTCGGAGCTATCGGCTATCAACTTTTACAGCCTGCCGCTTGATGGTATGCTAATTTAATAGCCAATTGGTAAACGCCTGGTCCGGGTTATGGGCCCGCGGCGGATTAATATCTTGTGGTCTGCGTTTTCGTCCGCTTCGTTTAATTCCCGCGGAAACTCCTTAATTTTCATTAATTATAAATTTGTCTATTATGGCCTTCCCCGGGATGTAACCTACTTTTATACCTATAATTGCATCAAAATCGGTCGAAAGATGGGCCGTTAAAGCGTAACAGAAAAACAGACACGTAGATAGACACATTTTCGCATTTATAAAATGGATTAGCATGGATGGATACTCGCACATGTTAGGCCTACCTAGAGGCCTAACAGGGCTGATTTGTTCCTATATCGTATCAGTTTCGTTTGCTGGTCCGGGTGCGGGCCCGTGCCAACAGTTTTATCCCTATCGATGGCAATGAAGAGAGAAAATGACCATAGCAACAATTGACAGCTGATCTGCCAATGCAGAGAAATCAGTCATAGCAGTCAATGAGTTGGTACAGTGTGTACCAATATGCAAGAAACTGCCTCGCTGGTCTAGTGGTTAGAATGTTCGACTGCGGCCGACGAGGTCCCGGGTTCGAGTATCGGGTCGGGCCATAATTAAGTATTGGGTTTTTCTGACTAGAAATTCTCAGTACTAGTCCAGAGTTAGGAAGTTGGCGGTGTTTCACCCCCGTGCCTCGGAGAGCACGTTAAGCCGTCGGTCCCGGTTATTATCACTAACATGATAACAGTTGTAAAAGCGCGCCAACCCGCATTGCAGCAGCGTGGTGGGCACAGATCACGGAAGGTGGTGGGTCTAAGCTCTAATTCCTTCTCTCCTATGAGAGTGGAGGCCAGTACCCAGCAGTAGTGGTGGTGGTGGTGTTGTGCCGGTGCGATTTGCTGGCTTAGTGGGCGGTGCAGACTGTCGCAAGCTGCATGCTGTACCACATACATTTGTCTGCTTTGGCGGATTATAGCTAGTTGAGTTTTTGTCCTTGATTATCATGAACTTCCGCAAGTAACACCTGCTTCTATCCAATAATTAACAGCTGGTCTGTTGTCAACAGTGGTGTGGCAAGAGTGGCAAGTGCACGTGACGTCAACGCCGGCGGAGATCGGGGGTCCGGCGTTGCTGACGTGTGTGACCCCCGTCGCGGTGAGGGACCACTCTTCAGTCGCCGCCTGGTACAGGGACGACGCGGTTTTGTCAGCGGGGGACCATTTCTGTAAGTTATATTGTAAAAAAAGCATACCTATTTATTTATAAAATATCACCTCCTCGACCCATGACCGGCTTACAGCAGAGCATGGACCTCCTCTTTCGAGGACAAGGGTTCAGGCCATAGTCTACCATGGAGGCTAAGTTTTAATACATCCAATTACTAAACTATTATGGAAAAATCTCAGCGGGTTTCCTGACGATGTTTTCCTTCACCGTTAAAGCAAGTGCTATTTCATTGCTTAATACGCACGTAGGTTATTTCAAAATTGAGAATTGTGTGCCCGTTTTGAACCCTGCTACCCTTAATAAGAGGCCGAAGTCTTTAACGTCTGGACTATAGCCACCTCAGTGCTTAGAATAGTAAATTCCTTAGTCAATTATATTTTACTAGGTGACCGAAATAACCTAGCTCCATAAAACCAATTGCATCGCAAAAATTAATACATAATAATATATCATCTATACCTAATGCCTATGCTTTATTTTGCTTTTACATTACCTTTTGGAAGGCTTCCAATTTATTCGTAGGCCGTCTATCTGACTTCCGCTTCAAATTACCTTTATTTGATTACGTTTTCTTTTTAATTCAAACAAATTCCCGCCGGGATCGGTTAATTCAATTTTGAATAAAAATCTTCAAAGCTTAATTTGGTTTGTGGCAGAAGTTAATTGGGCGTTTTGGTACAGACGGTATCTGCATTGGCTGCTGTGAAATTTTTCTGTTGCGTAATGGTTGCTATTGACTTTTAGTTCACGGGAGAGTCGGATAAGATCTGGGTGTTTCATAATGTACTAGCAATCCATATCTATACTAATATTATAATAATGCTAAGGTGTGTCTGTCTGTTACGCTTTCTCGGCCCGTCTGTTCAACCCATTGATGAAATTCGGTGTGGGGTTTGCGTCCGGGGAAGTAGATAAACGACTTTTTATCCCGGAAAATTAAACATTTCACGTGGGAGTCAAAAAAACCATAATCTATGCAGTCGAAGTCGCGGGCATATGGAAGAAGAAAGAAAGAAAAAACATTTATTTCCAAATTGTGCCATACATAACAAACATACCTAAAGATGTAGATCACCCCTGCACCTCAACGATCTAAACAAGATCTAGAATCTGAACAACACCGATGAGGCGCAGGGATGAACTATATCACGTATGGCACAACCCAAAAAATGGCCCAGGCTCAGCATAATGCTGCTTTAATATAACTGCCATGCCCTTAACAGGTTAGCCCGCTACCAACTTTGACTGCATCGTCACTTACCATCAGGTGAGATCGCAGTCAAGGGCTAGCTTGTAGTGGATTTAAAAAAAATCATGGATTGCATACCGATAGCGTAAGAGTTCCTCGTGTTGCGAAAGAAATAAAATTAATTTCGTCCATTTTATCTTATTTTAAAGTGCGCTTGATCTCCAACGCGCAACCGGTGAAATTAATGAGGCTCTCTTGGCAAGAAAATCTATCTTAGAAGGTAGAACAGGTACTTACTGAATTAAAGGGCTGGATTAATTGGAACTAATACCCGTTCATTAATTCATGCACACGAGTACGCTATAGCTTTTTCTTCTACTTGCTCTGAGACTTCAAATACTAAATTACAAAAAATAAAGTAGCATACAAATAATTTTTAAATAAACTAGTTTATGAAAAATGAAAAAAAAAACGCCCAAGTGCGTTTCAGACCACGCGTAGTGTAGGGGTCCTTATCCTTTTACTTCGTTATTTATACTACAGTAACTGTCATGAATTTTCTCACATTTCCTAAAACATCCGTTTAGCTGGCAGCCGGGGATACTTAACTGTAACAAAACTAAACACTTTGAAGCTAAATATTTCGCAAAAGGATTCGTGAATCGATAAATGGTGACCCACACCCATAATATTTTTGAACGAACTGTCCAACGATACAACACAACATGGGATAGACCTTAAAAATAATTATCGCTTTGTTGAAATAATTATTATGTATATTTATACTTCGTCGCTTCATTCTTCAGATATAATTTATATATATCCAGGCCAAATTACAGCTTTCTAATTCTAGGGGCCTTTGTGACAGACAAACAAACAGACAGACCGACGGACATGGCAAAATATTATGGGTGCCTTGTTGACTACGGAAGCCTAAAAATTAAACTGTTTGGATTTTATCCTAACAAAGATTCATCTATTAAACGATAGCTCTGATAGTCAGTTTTCCCAGTCACTGCTGCTGACGAATAACCTCGATTACCATATAAGGACAACTTTCCCAGTCACTGCTGCTGACGAATAACCTCGATTACCATATAAGGACAACTCCCTACTTTATATCACCACCAAGGATGCATTGATGGACGACTAACTATACTATGTCTTCTACGAACTGTTAGCACTTATCATGGTATTTTTGTCAAAACAGCTGGTCCTACTCTCCTAGTAGACGAGGGCTGGAAGCTCATCGTTCGCTCCGTCCAGATAGACGACTCGCGCGCCCAGTACTCCTGCTCAGTGCTGGACTCGCTGACCGGGGAGCGGCGCAGGAGCTCTCCTGTCAGCATCGATGTCGCCCGTAAGTGTACCTCCTAGCCGACCATACTCTCCTCTTAGATAAAGGTTGGAAGCAGACTACTTAGAACCTAGTGCGAAAAATCAGCATTATCACCTCTGTGCGGTGAGTGCAAATGATTGTAGTCCACCATACTTCTTTTTTCATTCAGTCTTGTGCTCGTAACGTTAAGTCCCAACTTGAGTTCCGACTAGGATTTCCTATCCAAAGCTGTGATGAATAATCGTAGAATTTATAATTGTGTCTTAAAATTTTAATAGGCTAATTTGAGTTTCATCAACATCTTAGCGTTCAATTAATAATTCCATCATAAATTCAGATTACTCTCGCTCTCTAGTTGAATAAATTCTAATTTTACATTAGGAAGCTCTTTGACTCTACGCTAATGATACTTGAGATAATATTTAATGTAATTGATCCTCTAATAACGCTGGAGTAATTCAGCGCTCTTCAAATTACCGATCCTCTGTTTACTGAGATGGAGCTTTAGGTATAACTAGATTTCACTTCTTTCGATTGTTTTCGACAAATTTAGAGATTAATTTAAATGGGATGCAATCTTTCGTTGAACGAATAATAATATGATATTTTAGTTAAAGAAATTGATGGAGTTGATGAATCTAAAATCTAGAAAAGTGGCCATATTGGAAAGTGGTCGCTGCGAACCGAAAGAGGTTAAAGACTTGTCTGAATAAGATGACGTAGGCCAGAAAATTTATAAAAACTGTATCTTGCACTTGTATCTTGCGATATTCACCACACCATACAAATCTTCCATATTATTATCTACGTACGTTTGACTCCGACACCGGAGCATCTTCAGGAGATGTTGACTCGACTTTTTTATTTGGAAGATTTCTGTGGTGTGGTCAATATCGTAAGCTACAAGTGCAAGATACACATTGTACTATATAGATTTGCCTACTGTGGTTGATTATAGCGAAATTAACTTCCAGTTCTTTCATTACTATGGACTTCCGCAAAGTAACGCCTGCTTCTATCCATTACCTCGGAATGCTTTTCAAATTAACCTTCTTCTTCGGCCTACCCTTAATCAAGATAGGAAAGCAGAAACAAATTTTTTGATTCAGTAAACTTAACCTACCGTCAGCATAATCGTCAGTGGACGATACAGCCAAAGGTGAAACACGTTTACCTATTATACCTATTACAAGAGGAGGGGAAAACGGAAGCCGGAAGAGCATTCCATATCCTAGCGGTTCGGATTAGGAACGAGAAAGCAAATCGCTTCGTACAAGTGCGCGGAATTTGCAGACTTTGTCGATGTGTTGTTCGATGATAAAAAGGTGACGGAGGTGAAGGGCATTCTATATCTTAGCAGTTCGAATTATGAATGTGGAAGCAAAATATCGTCTGTGGAATTTCGAGTATGTAACTTGTCGTCACTTTGTTGTGTCATTGGAAGTTTTATCGAGGTTTTATTTCCCCGCAGCGATGAGTGCATCATCAGCGCCGCGCGCGGTGTGGGGCGGCGTGTGGGAGGCGAGCGCGCGGCGCGGCGGCGACGCTGTGCTGCCCTGCCTCGCGCATGCCAACCCGCCGCCCACCGTCACGTGAGTACATGCCCACCTTCTGACATAAGTCAGAGACCTTTTTGAATAGCATTTTTTAGAGCAAGATTGGAAAAAAAATGCAGACCATCATTAATTCTATAACTATACCAATATTGTACGTACACAGATTATTTAGAGGCCTAACAAACATACTTAGTCAATAACTTTTGATGTTCATACTTATGCTTCTATACTTACTAATATTATAAATGTGAAAGTTTGGATAATGGATGGATGTTGTTAAACACGGTTAAACGGCTGAACGGATCTGGAGGAAATTTGGCATAGAGATTGTATAGTATGGGATAAGATACAGGCTAATTTTCATCCCAAATCATTTTCATCAAAGAGTTCCCGCGGGAACCAAAAAAACTCAATCCACTAGACTCCATCTAGTGGATTAATAATATATAAATGGTGTAGATGCTTGCGTTCAGACTGTAAGCCAGTTGCAAAATAGTAGATTTAATACAGTTGACATCAATAATTAACTAAAATCTGCTAAGGGTCTAGGCGGACTGTCTGCATAGCTTTTTAGCAGGTATTTTCTGGTGTTTTGCATACAACCTGTGACTCACAAAATTTGATATGTGAACATCTCACTACGTCTATGACCAATGTGTGTTCACGACAGTCGACACTTATTTGCATGGAACGTGAAATTGTGCTTAATCCCCTCAAACCCATTAAATGGCAAAGACACAATTTCTTCGCCTGCTGTATTAATCCACGTATCGTGGTTTTATTTTGTTAGACGTGAAAAGTTTAGAAACCTGTCGGTTTGACGTGCACGGCAGTTTACCGATTTCCTTTGGGACGGGAAACATTTAGAGGTCAGCAGTTTTCACTCGCTCCATCAGCCTGTTAAAAGAAAAGGTTCTAGAATAGGTTCCAATTAAGGTTAACAACTATATTGTCGTACGGTTATAAACAGGATTGAGGAATTGACGTTACGCATTGAACCTAAGTGATACAATTAGGGCCTAACTCCGTCCGGTTGAAAATTACCGACCTATTTGTTGTTTGAATCCCGAGCAAGTGAAGTACAAACAAACAAAACAAAATAACTTTCTTTTCACACAACTTTTTACCTGTCTAGCGAGAAAATACAAGCTGTGTGAATAATAATTAATTAGCAAGTCTTTTTTATTTTTTTCTATTTTTAAAAATATTATTACGAAGTGATTACGAATATATAGGTTATTACAATTCATATACTTAAGAGATACGTAAGATAAATTAATGATATTCTACGATACAATACGATAGCTACTTATATTATTGATTCGTCATTAAAAATTATGTAAAATTTTATGTATATTTTAGTTATTATGAAATACATAGATAAGCAGCTTAACTCGCTCGTTTGTTTGTTGTCGGTAAACTGCTCCTCCATCTAACTCGCTTTAACACATTATTAGCATTAAGTGTTTACACCGAAAGACCACACAATATTATTATTTTATGCACGGGTATATTTACGCCACAAGCTTAAAAACAAGCTCCTATCGTCCGCCATATTTAATTTAGTGTGACGTATTTTTAATCTCATATTTTTCCCAGAAAACCCTAATTATCGTAAAATAAACTTTTCCTTTAAAACTTTTACTATTCCTATACCTATATTTATAATATCCCTTACAGATGCATGCAGATCACTTATCACCAGGCGAGATCGCTAATTATTATCGCAATAGTGCTATTCAGGATTCAGTCTACATAAACCAGTATCAACTAAAATGATTCTGAACCTCCGTTTCCAGGGTATGTTCCGTCAAGTCTTAAAGACTATTGTTCTCTAAGAACGTAATCAAAACAGTCCAAATTTTGATATTGTGGGTGGTACGCGTAGTATTTTGAAAAGGAATGAATGTTGCCCATAAATCAGGCAGATCGGCTATCTACGTAACAACAATCCGGTCATAACTCCTGGCCGGGTATATTACTCGCGTGTATAATTTATACATTTATACAGTCGCCATTTATAATCGTGGCAAGTATTTTTCATCCGACTCAGTTTTCAGATACCTATTTTATAATAGAATACAAAGCTGACAAAGTGCTATCTTGTTCATGTCATACTTAATATTATAAACTAGCTGATACCCGCGACTTCGTCCGCGTGGTTTAAGTTTTATTGATTCCCAAACCAACAAACAAACACAATTTCGCATTTATAAATTAGTAGTATGATGCGAAAGTGTGTTTGTTTGTTGGTTTATCTGTTTGTCCTTCCCCGGAATTTTAAATCCCGTCCTAAAGTCCTATCCCGGAAAATAAAAGAGTTCCCGCGGGAATCAAATAAACTTATTCCACGCGGACGAAGTCGCAGGCATCAGCTAGTAATATTATAAACGCAAAAGTTTGTATGGATGAATGGATGTTTGTTACTCAATCACGCCAGAACGGTAGAACAGATCTAGATGAAATTTTACATACAGATAGATTGTAGTCTGGAATAACACATAGGCTACTTTTCATCCCGGGAAATTAAGGAGCTCCAGCGGAAATATAAAAAACTTAAACCACGCGGACGAAGTCGCGGGCATCAGCTAGTATTGTATAGTTTTAAACTGAGACGGGCTCAAAGAACTATAATAAAAATATTATGGTAAAGCTCGTACTTATAATTTTTAGACGATACGTTGCATACTATCACCACTACCATTTCATGTGACTAGATCCTATCTAATCCTACTTAAACCTAAACTTATACCATGACTTGGCGAATACCTCGTTTCCAATTCTCTTCAACTCCGTTCTCTTCGAGCTCCGTAATTCAAAATGTGTCTTGCCTTATTTTATAATAATTTAGTGTGAAACAGACATTTTCATATAACCTTCATAGCACATATCAATAATGATACTCCGCAAGAAAGTTACTTTATGAACACATATTTCTACGTTCTCTCTATGAATTATTGGACAAAGCACTTTGATAAATTGCTCTCATAAATCAGCGACGCTCGCCTATCTTCGTTACCAAAATCCGGCAATAGCTCCCTTCCGGATATTTTCGTGTGTATAATTTATACAGCCTTCCGGATATTTCCGCGTGTATAATGTATACATCCGCCACGAATATCCGGTTTCAGGGCGGAAATTCTTCATTTGCCCGTGCTTTTCGCTGAAACTGAAAGCATCAAAGTTTATAGGCAGGTCAGTAATCGAAATGCGCGCCACGACTTGTATATTACCGCTCGTCTTTGCATGAACTCGACCATTATATAAAGATACGAGTGTTAATATGGATATTTTGTTAAAAATCTTTTATAACAGCTGTAAGTCGTGAGTTTTTCATCTGCTTTTTTCAGGAATACATTGCTTTGAAGCCGCGGTATTTTGTTTCGAATAAGTTTGTTCTTTTATTATGTTTAAACGACTTCCAAAAAAGGAAGTTTTCAATTCGGCACGTATCTTTTTTTAATATTATGTACGAGTAAAATATAGGTACTAAATTTTTTATTCAAATAAACTATTACAAGGCTTTTCAATCATCTTGTAATGATTTTAAAATGTCCACAATCGCGTGAACTCGGTGAAGATCCATAGAAGGCTTCAACTATTTTTGTTAAGATTTTTGAGTTACCTTACAGTCTGCGTCACTCTAGTTTGTAGCGGGACAGTCAGTTTCGACTTTGATAAAAAAGGAATGATATTAAGTAAGTATAACCTTTACCTCCACAGCGAGCGATCGTCAATTTCTATCACGTAGTAAAGTAGTTAGAGCCTATAAAAAGTGCCGGCAAAAACAACATTGTCGTTAAAATTAATGACAGTCCACCTGTTTTAACGACGTCCGGCGGAATTGCGCGTCGCAAAAACGCGCCGGAACCCCGACGAGACAAACGAGGCAAGTGTTCTGACGTCGCGTCAGTTTTTGTTAGGGCGAAGCAAGAAATATAAATAAAACATTATTAAGTGCTACGTTGCGCGAGGAATTATCAACTTTTCTAAGAAGATTTAACTAAATAGGCCAGAGTAAAGAAGTACTTTCATAACGACGTAATGTCCTGGGGAAGTCGCCCAGACGTGATCCCGTGAAGCCAAATATTCTTTAGTACCTCATTAAATTTAAAGTTTTTGGGTGGAATGTCTGAAAATCTTTTCTCAGTGGGTGTCCACGTTATTGAGAAAACCTAGATACAACAACTCAAATTTCTGGAACAAGTTATTATAATCCATACTTCCATACTAATATTATAATTGCGAAAGTGTGTCTGTATGTCTGTCTGTCTGCTACGCTTTCACGGCCCATCTGTTCAACCGATTTTGATGAAATTCATATGGCATAAGGATAGTTTGAATCCCGGGGAAGGACATATTATGCTTTTTATCCCCAATAGGAGTTCCCGTGGGAATCAAAAAACTTTATCCACGCGGACGAAGTCGCGGGCATCATCTAGTAGAAATGTAATTTGCATCGCTGTCAACCGATAGACGTCCACCGTTGTGCATAGGACTTTATACTGATACCTATGATAAGATAATTAGGTACTGAAGATTCTTACCACAAAGAACCGGCTTAGCGGATAATTCCAAAATAAACTTGTCGGTTCCCGTAAAAATTATCATAACTACAAACAAAGTATGATAAAAACGATAGGTAGAGCTGAAGTAGGAGAAATTGGCGCTCCACATAACAAACTACCTGCGGCGGCAAAAACTGAGGAAACACGAGCGGTACAAATGAGCGATATCTGTGCTGCGGTGGTGTTTCGTTTTTTACCCGCTCGCACAAAAACTCCTAATAAGTAGCGAGTATGTTTGCGATGCAATTTAAACTTATCATTTACTAGCGGTCCGCCCCGGCTTCGCACGGGTAGCACTAATCATCATAGTAGTTCATAGTTCATACCCAATAATAGCCAGTCGACACTGGTCGCGGCCGCTCTTATTGCTATTGCGTTTCTATGATATCTTCTAAGATATTTGTATAAATTAAATACACAACAACAACTTGTGTTCGACTTGCGTACAAGTCGTGCATGCATATTACGGACTTTTTTAGAATTTTTTGAGAGGAACAATTCCACCATACATTGTTTTCGTGTAACTTTTACTATTAACACAGCGCACGCCACGGAAGCTGTCAGATCAGACGATTTTTTCCGACTTCATTCACATTATTACAATTTTCGTTGGCATCCCTAATTTTTTTGAAAATAAAACATAGCTTATGTTACTAGCTGATAAAGTAGCTTTTTATAAGTGAAAGAATTATTAAATCGGTTGGGTAGTTTTTGAGTTTATCCATTACAAACAAACAAACAAACAAATCTTTCCTCTTCATAATATTAGTTTAGACTGGATGACGCTCGCAACTTTATTCGCGGTATCATCTAGCAGGCTTGAGGCCATACTGCCAACGCTTAAAGCCATTTTGTTATTGTTGACCTTCGTGTTTTAGAATTATAATCCTTATTTTAGGAACGTCAAGGTACGTGACATCAAATTGTCATTTTGAGCATTATTGCTTTAAGCATTGCCAGTGTGGCCCAGGTCGCAAAACGCCCCACTGCCTTAGGATCTTTTTGATTTTCCGTGATTAAAAGCTCAATAAATTAAACATATATTAGTACTAAGTTTCGTCAAAATCGATTGAACAAAATATGGCCTGTGAAAGTGTAGCAGAAAGACAGACAGACATACCGTCGCCTCTACTTATAACAAAAGTATACCTATCTGAACAATTAAATGGACACTTCCTGTACATAAAATATTTGTTTGTAAATCATAATTGGAGGAGATTTCTATAGATATAGAGCCCAAATCAATTTTTTATACAATTTTGGGAATGTCATTAGACGCTTAAAGATAACGAATGCAATTTTTTTAATCCTATAATATGAATAATTTATCTCCCGTAAAAATACTATAACGTCAAAAACCGTAGCAGGTTCCGGAAGGTCACGATGACAGAGATGTATTAGCATAATGAAGAGGACAGCTTCCAGAGTATCATTTGTCAATTAGAAATTCTCAGTATCGGCGGGGGTGACGGTAATATTGTCCCTCGAGACGGTCTTGATTAATGTATAAGGACATTTTTAATGGCTCGGCGCAAATGGGCCACCGAACACAGCCACCGGTGGTAAGTTTTTGTATAAACTCGCCGCAAACGTGTGGTCGGTGGCGGCCACTCGTTATTGTAGTGTAAGTACTGCGATAGCCACCGGCGGCTGTGGTCGGTGGCCCGCCCGCTTGAGCTGAGCCTTATATTCATTAAGGAGTTTCGTCCCCGATTTCCGTAGATCTTCACCATATAAAAATGAAACTAACCTGATGATACGTTCTTTGTAAAAAAAAAACAAGTGTGCAATCAGTTCGATTTGCTGGAGTTACGCAGTAACACCGCAAAAATATGCATCTTATTTACAACGTCCTCATTTTTTAAAGTTAGTTAAAAATGCTGTAACTTCATACAGTAACTATTATTTCGTCAGTGCTTAACACCTATTGCAGTAGCACATCGTCTGCGATTTCCTTTGGTGAGAAATAACAGGATGAAAGCTATTTCCCAGGAGAGTTAGAGCTCCTCGGTTGACGTAAACAACTTAAGAATATCCGCACAATGCTCCAGCATAAACGTTACAGCGCCGTTAAAACATACGGGCAGTTTTAACAGGGGCCCTACTGCGAACACTTAAAGCAATACTTAAGCAATATTACCCAAAATGACAGTTTGATGTCACGTGCCTTGAGGTTCCTAAAATAAGGATTATAATTCTAAAACACGAAAATCAACAATAATAGTGTTGCCAGTATGGCTCCTGAGCAAACAGTATGTCTAGTTACTGCGGGAAGCATATACCAGTCTAGTGATGCAATAAAATGTACACATACGTGGGTCTCTTGAAGTGGACAATATCCGCCAAATGGCTGGTGTATTGTGAAAAGCTTTGATAGCAAACACTTCCGCTCGCAGTCAGGAACCGTTATAAGTATCTAACTCATTTAATTAAGTAATTAATTAATTAATTAATTAATTAATTAATTAATTAATTATTTTAATTAAGTAGGTCAATGATGGTTACTTACTTGATTAATTTCTGTGGAAACTTTAATTTTCCGAGATAAAATTTCACCGAAATCGCTCAAAATAGATGTCGCGGCCCGGATATCAAAGCTAAAATATCGTCATTTACAGTCGAACATGCTAACTGTTAGACGAACGAGGCAGTTAACTTATATGATCACAAGCTGAATAACTAATATCGCGCAATTTAAAATGACGTATCTCTGATTCAAGAATTTGGCTCACCATATCCATCTGAATTGATCCAGCGGCTAATTAATATAATTGTTATAATTATGTATGTAATTAATTTATAATATTTGCGAGATGGTGATAATTTAAAAAACCCGGCTGAGTTTTATGTGGGCTCTTCTCGGGCCAGGGCGCGTTTGAAAGAAAGAAAGAAAGAAAATGTTTTTTATTTGATCACAATCTTAGTACTAGTCAAGAAACTATCACATCAGGACGTATAGCAACAAAGTGGTGTGACCAAATACAGGTCTCCAGCTCAGCATCATGCTACAGCAGGCTGCAGCGCTGGTTTTCAGTGGAAACCTTAATTGGTGAAATTTGAACTGAACTTGAAATGTGAACGTTTGGAACCCTCGTAGCTTTAGTTTTAAGATACTGTGGTTAATGATCACCATCACGTCTCTAGATACTTTGTAAACGTGACGTTCAGAAGGTGTACTGTGTAGGTACCAATTTTGAATAAAATATATACTTTGAGTTTGAGTTTACCCAATACCGTTGACATTAATTTAAGGTATCGTCCGTAAGCAGGTATCGTCTCAGCTATGATATCATTGCGTCCCTGTCGACGAGAGTGATTCCCTCCTGTCTCCTGAGTCCCGACCGGCAATCCATCTTGTTCCCGCGATCCCATTACATTATATCGCTACGACTTTGTGAAAACGGTCTATTGGTCAAATAACAGGTACAAAGTATTGAAAATATATATTTAGGTCTAGTTACATACTGAGCCAATCACGTTTTCAGTAAAATAAATATGGTATATAATATCCATACTTAATATTATAAATGCTATAATGCTACTCTTTCAATGCGCATCTTATCAGCCGATTTTGATGAAATTTGGTATAGGGGTAAGTTACATCCCGGGGAGGGAGTTTATCTCAGAAAATTAAGGAGTTCCCGCGGGAATAAATAAGACCTCATCCACGCGGACGCAGTCGCAGGCATCATCTAGTTACATATAATTACTTAGTAGGCTAGATGGCAGTAAGGAGTGAAATTACTACTAGGTACATAGTACATAATTCGTTAGGTATAATACGCTTAAACCCTTGTTTCCGTTATGAAATGAAATGAAAATATACTTTACTAGCTGACGCCCGCGACTTCGTCCGCGTGGTTTAAGTTTTTTGATTCCCACGGGAACTCCTTAATTTTCCGGGATAAAAAATAGCCTATGTCACTCTCCAGATCCTCAACTATACCCATGCCAAAAATCACGTCGATACGTTGCTTCGTTGAGGCGTGATTGAAGGACAAACCAACAAACCAATAAACCAACAAGTCAACATACCAATAAACCAACAAACAAACACACTTTCGCATTTATAATATTAGTATGAAGTATGATTATACACCATACATAAAACACATTCAGACAAATAGAAGAAATTATGAAAAAACCGTACAAGATGCGGTATCGCTGAGAAGCTATCTCTTCCTGGCAACTATAGGAAAGCAACTAATAACAACCGTTATATTGTGCGGCTGAAACAAACAAATTTATGTGGTATCTGCAATGTACAGCATATGATGTGGCGAATCATTTTAAAATTATTTACGTTTTTAAAAATGTCTTGAAAACGTAGGACCAAAAAAAGACACCGACCAAAATGTACAGAGGGGAACCGAAAGTTGCCTTGGAGGCGAGCTCGGAGGCCGGGACTAATGAGGGCTCGGAAACGTTGAACATCGTTACATTCGCGGTAAGTACTTACGCTGCAGGAAACCGGTTTCAGTTTTACTGCTTGCGTATCTACTTACTATATTTTTACAAGTACCTATAAAAAATTACTATATATCCATCCACTACAGCCCATTAACGTCCCACTGCTGGAGAGAGGGAATTAGAGCTTAGACCAACACTGCTCCAATGCGGGTTGGCGGGCTTAAACGACTATAGTGTTGTTATTGATAATATTAACCGGGACCGACGGCTTAACGTGCTCTCCGAGGCACGGGGGTGAAACACCGCCAACTTCCTAACTCCGGGGTGGTACTGAGAATTTATATTCAGAAAAACTCAATACTTAATTATGGCCTGATCTGGGACCGGAATCCGGGACCTCGTCGGGCAATAAGGCGCCTTTGCATACCTAGTTATAGTTAACAAGCTCTATGATTTCTGAGGTGATTTAACGCGGTCTGGGTTGATTGGACTCGTAACTTCTGAAACACTAAAGCTCCTGATTATTGTGGACACAACAATATAATATTTTAATCTTCCAGAATAAATTTTAACGTAAGAAGTGTTAATTTAGTGTATATGTCTATGCTACTCTATTCCAAATTTCGAAGAAATCGGTTCAGCCGTTGTGGTGTGTGGGAGTCACAAACATAAAAACTTTCACATTTATAATATTAGTGGGATAGGACATAGCGTACCATGGGCATATTATTAATTTTATTTCGATGTTTGATGCGTCATTGAGACAAAAACTACGAGTAGGTATATTCTATCTATTGAAGTTATTTTTTTTTCAAAAGAGCAACCGCCCCGTTCCTTGCTGGTTCTTCTCGGTACGAATGTCATTCCGAACCAGTGGTAGATTTACTCGACGATTCAAAACAACTTGTAATAGTTTATTTGAATAAAAACCATTTGAATTTGAGTTTGTTAAGTAAAACACGTTATTACACACACACAAATAACAGAAAAGAGATAACACGAATCGTAACAAAATTTACAACATATTACGGTGTAAAGGCCTTATCACCACGAGTGATCTCTTCCAGGCAACCTATATGAAAGGAGACAGGCTGCATGATGACTGGTTGGTGCACACGTGAATTTCCAAATTTCACCTTTTACGCTTTTACCTCGGTTGTTAGATTCCGAAAATTTCCATTGAAACTCAAATCAAATTGTTATGATTGGAGTTTGTGATACGATAAGATATTTATTCAGGGACTAATTGCCGAAACATTGATCCGAATTCCTAGTAGCGTGGTTTCAGATATGGGCAATTTGTGTTGATCCGACCCCAATTAGTTTCCCCGGGGATTTCTATTGATGGAGTAAAGGTTACCCAACTACTTTTCAGATTAGGCAAACTAGCCATGTGATCGATGAGCCTCAGAAAACATAATATAACTACGGTTATTATGAGAATATTGTATAACACAATCTCTAAACTAAACTAAAATAACACCTTTAAATCTAACTATGTCCCTTTCCGCAGGAAGTATTATGAAAAAGGGTTAGCAATATTTGTAATGCTCTAATTTTTGTTTAGTTTAGAGATTGTGCACTACAGAATCAGCCCTATTTATCATTAAAATTAATGGAAATCTCTAAAAATTAAATAATTCAACAACTAAATACTGAAGTGAATGATTAAAACTCTTTACCTCAGATACTAGGTAGATTCATAATTGGCAAATCCAGATCAAATACATCACCCATTTTATAAAACACTAGCTGACCCGGCGAACTTCGTACCGCCTTAGTATGCAAAATTAAATGTATATTTTTCAATATTTCTGAGAGATTTTCTTAATATTTTTTTCCGTAAGAACCTTCTCCTAATAATAACAAATACAACAAAAAAAGAATTAGTGAAATTGGTCCAGCCATTCACGCGTGATGCCGTGACCAAGGAAAACGGGTTTCATTTTTATATATATAGATGAGAAAGTGTGTATGTCTGTCTGCACCGCTTTTACGCTATCTCTTCAACCGATTTTGATGAAATTTGGTAGAGAGGTAGATTATATCCCGGGAATTATCCCAGAAAATTAAGGAGTTCCCTCGGGAATTAAAAAACTTGATCTACGTAGACGAAGTCGCCGACATCATCTAGTTTAGCTAAACAGGTGATAACATCGCGCCTGATCTAATGTGACACAATGCATCTTCCTTATATTTTCCTATTTGCCATAGAATTATATGCTGTAGGTAAATAAGTAATGCTGTGTTTAGCTGCACATATTCATGGTTTGAATAATCCCGGGTTTTAAAGTCAAACTATCTGACATAACTGGAAATATTTCATTAGTACAAACTGGGCACAAACTCGGTAAATGCGCAAGTCCCCGGAGTCCGCCATTTGTAACTCTGACCGCTAATGCGGTCTACTCCAGAACTACTTCCCACACATTATTTATACCCACCCTACCTCTGTCATAAGTTTTAAACACAGTTTATATTTTATAATTATCATAAGTATCATATCACTACAGTTCTAAATACCGACAATACACTAGCTTCAAGTTTTTCAGATTTAAAAATGTCA
Organism: Erebia aethiops; assembly: GCA_923060345.2. NCBI lineage: Eukaryota > Metazoa > Arthropoda > Insecta > Lepidoptera > Nymphalidae > Erebia > Erebia aethiops. The sequence goes on along the minus strand of OV281089.1, from coordinate 19,820,378 downwards.
GTGATAGAATTTGCTCGGTGTAGTTTCACGCTCACGGTATTCACGACACGACACACCACCACTAAAGAGAGAAAAATCTCACGTCAGGTACAATTCAGTGCTTTTACAATTTCTGCTCTCTGAAATAGTTTTTAAATTCCCGTAAAACACTGATGTGCTTTTGTAAATGGAGGTGCGACCGTGAGAGACTGGGGTGAATAGGACTTTTTAGAGGGCGTTTTGGATATCATTTCATTTGAGTACATATTTGTAAAGTTATAATTTTATTTTAGTATGTTTAAAAATGATATAACAAATTTCTTTATTTGAGTTTATTTATTTAGGGAGGAACTTTATTCGTGTCTTCATCTGATATTATTATCTTCTAATGCTAAGAATTTTCTTTTTTATTCAATTTAAATTAATTATAATTGTCTTAATTAGTGAATAACAGCCAGAGGAACCGCCAGTGCATTTATCCGTCCTTTACTGAGTCCCATATTGTAATCACGAGGAAACACAGAAGATGTAAACTAGTTCCATAGTTTGCTTTCAAACTTTCTTTTCCTTAACCACGACTATTATTAGTTTTTCAAACTATATGCTGAGCCCATTGCCACTTCAGTTTCGCCCATCTTTCATTTAAATAAATAATAAATAAATAAAACTTTATTATGAAACATTAACCAAGGACTTAGAAACATAAATGAACGATAATCCTGCAAAAGTTAAAAACTGCGTTGCAGTGATTATCGCCCTCCTCAAACATTGTTCCATGCGTTTCATGTTACATCTAATGGTTACAAAAGCTAAACTAAATCATTAATATTAATTACACATATTCACAAAATTTTCTAATATCTAAAAAACAAAAGTTTAGAAACAAAAATTTAGAAATAAAGATTTAGAAACATAAATTTCGAGATTTGCTTATCAATTATTTAAATTAACTTAATTGTTGCTATACAAGACAAAAATGAGTGGTAATAGCTGTGCTAGCTCAAGCAATGTAATTAAAATATTACGTGAGAGTTTTATGGTGTGTGCATGTGCGTGTGTGTGAGTGTGTGTGTGTGTGAGTGTGTGTCTGAATTGATTATGTGTACGTGTGTATGTGTGATTTTATGAGTGAATGTTATATGAGTAAGATTTATTTAAAATACCAAGACCTTACAAGTTGCTCAGATTCATCATATGAAAGAGTTAAGAGCCATTCAATACATTTCTTTTTGCATTTCACAGAAGTCAAGGGATAAATGTGTAGAATTTTATTTATTTGATTGTACAGTGAACAACTCAGGTGGTAATAATGACGACTCGCAATAGCAGTACGGCGAGGTTTATAATTGCATACCTTATAACATCTTCGCTTTGAGTTGCCTTCATTAGGATTGTACAATAGTTCAGAGTGTTTACGTAGGATTGTTTGTAATATAAACAGTTTGCGGACCGTGAGTACCTGGCAATTCGCGTACAATTCAGCAGTAGGGAAAAGAATAGGCTTTTTGAGCATAACTTTAAGCACTGCCCTTTGGGCCCGCTCGACCTTAATCATAAGCGTTTTTGGAGATCCACCCCATGAGGTAATGCAGTAAGTTAAGACTGACTGAGCAAGGGCATAATAGACAGACTTTAGGCATTGAGGCTCAGCTACATTCCTTATGTTTTTAAATATAAACATTAGCTTTCTAGTACGCGAAGAAACCGAATCAATATGCTCTTTCCAAGATAAGAAGCTATCTACCAAGACACCTAGATATTTGATACAGGAAGTGCGTTCAAGAGCTGCACAGGTGCAAGTAGAGATAGAATCATCGCATTCATGAACCCGAACAGAGAAGGGGGCTGGAGCTTGTGTAGCTCTGGTTGGGGTAAAAGTTATAAACTTAGTTTTGTCCAAATTTAGGGTTAGAAGGTTCCAGTTTAGCCACTTCGTGACAGCTTTGATGGCAAATTCAGAGTGCTCGCAAACTTCCTTCCAGTTATTGCCGCTAACAATTAATGCTGTGTCATCGGCATATGCAATGAGTTTGCAATTTGGAAGACGCAGCGCACACAAATCATTAATGTAGATTAGAAATAAGGTAGGTCCAAGGACGCTACCTTGAGGAACACCAAAATGTATAAATTCTGAATTGCTGGTGAAATTTTCTATTACAACAGATTGTGTGCGTTCCGACAAGTAACTTTTAAAAATTTCAAGTGCAACTCCTCTTATGCCAATACATTCAAGCTTATATAGTATTTATTTCATATACTCGTATATACGACTTCATATTTAGTCCATTACAAGCCTTCACACAGAGAGACAAGTAAATAAGAAAAATTATCGCAATCATAAATGTGTATACTAATTTAACTTTAGTAATTAAATTTCGCTCGCTAATGGCAACATTCGATAGAGATAAGACTTAAGAACTTAAAGTTTACCCCGCGGGATGTTCGGTGTTCGGCTTATCCGTGTCGCGATATCAATCGATATCGAAAACTTTGCTTTTACGTCCTAAAGCCAATAAATTTTAATGTTCAATTTTGGAAAAGGCAAATAAAAAATCAGATGGCAAAAAAAGTTGCTTAAAGCATTTAGCAAGTCATAAATTGCACTGCTCTAGATCATAATAGAGTAGAGTATAAAGATTTATTTATTACACCCAACATAAATCTATCCTTACAAGTACCTAACCTGATGCAATAGACTAAGCCTGCTAAAAATATTGTTTACAATAAAAATATATTTAAACGTTAAAATAAAAATATACTTAATTAACATCTATATAATATGCTTACTTAGGTACTTATGCATCCCGGGGACATAGGCTACTTTTTATCCTGGAAAATTAAAGATTTATAAAAAAACTTAAACAACGTGGACGGAGTCGCGAGCATCATATAAGTAACTTTTAAGCAAAAGTCAAAGTTTGTTTTCGCAAAAGTTATTGACATTTTCAGTCTCCGTGAGAGCGCGACATCAGTTTTCCATTAGCAAAGAGAGAGCAAATACACTGATCCCTTCGCTTTATTATTATACAAAAGGATAAACTTTGTACGTCACGACAAGTTTGTACCGAAAGTCAAGTTAATCAAAAGCTCGCATTTCAAAGATTTCTAAAACAGCGAAATTTAAAAGTTCACTAAGATTTATTTAAATTCAACTTTGTATTTATGCTTTATTTCAATTTAAAGATCGTAAAATTCACTGAAGATTGAGAATGATGGCACACTACGGACAATTTTTTTTTCGAATAGCACGGATGTCATTCACTCACATATACGGGGCGCTCACACTAGAGCGACAGGACAAGAACATAACAAGATAATAGTTAATCAGCATTGAGAAAATAATATTATGTTATGATATATTATTTTTTCATCGAAATCAGACTCTTCTTCTAATATATTAGTCCCTGTGCTATTATAAATGAATTTTTAGTAATATACGGTCTGTGTCTGATACACAGGTATTATATTATATAATAGCATTTACTTAATAGCATACTAATGTAATAAAAATAAGATAGTCTAGGAACATACCTACGTTCTTGAAGATACTATGTACTATGACCGAATGTCTATTTTTACATGTAAGTAATAGGTTGTAGTGTGAATAGCCTAAGATCTACTTCCTACTAATGTACCCGTATGAAACTGACCGCGATTGATTCGCCGTTGGCCCGTCGAATGAATCGCTCGATTAGTTCCAGTCGGAGTGATAGCTCCAGTACAAAGTGAAGGCATCAGTTAAGGCGTGGATGCGGGAGCCCCCCGGGGAGCTCAGTCAGCGCTGGCCCCGGGCATACGCGTACGTGAGGGTCGCCGGTGATTGATCCCGGGCATACGAATAACTTTTATTGCACAAATCATCACTTTCTGATTCGTAAAACGGCTCTTGAGACAGGGCTCAGCTGTTTTGTATATAGAATACGTGACAAGCGATTAGCAATGATGAGTAGAGGTTGAAATTCACCGTATTCGCAGAACTACAGCCTTGTTTTCTGGGAAGGCACCTAAAATTTGGGCTCTTTCTCAGGTCTTTTTCTTTATTCCACTGCAAGTTGGTCGCAGTCAAAGGGACTGCGGTCTCACTTGATGGGAGATGTGGCCTAAGATAGTAGCGAGCTAGCCTGTTAAGGGAATGGCAGCCACTGCCCCTTATTGGATTCTTCGCGTACCGGAACGCTAAATTACTAGTCGCAAATGGGATTCAAGAAATCAAGTAATGTCACCAAGTTTTAGGTTACTTGGTAAGCAATTTTAAATAGTAGATACCATGCCAGAAACAGACTTTTAATTGACAGAAATTTTTGATAGTTAATTAATACGAAAATTAAAAGTATAGAGATTTGAGTTAACAAACACCAAGGGCTTAACTATCATCGCTTAAGACAGTATTATTTTAATATTGTTGATGTTCTTTTTTCAGTATTATAATCCTTAATTTAGAGACGTCAAGGTTCGTCATATTAAAACTGTAATTTTAAAATAATACTACTTTAAGCGATGGTAGTATGCCCACAGACCTGATGTTTCAAAAGAGAGTCATCATCATCACTACAGCCTATTAACGTCCCACTGCTGGGCACAGGCCTCCACTCTCACAGGAGAGAGGGAATTAGAGCTTAGACCCACCACTCTGCTCCAATGCGGGTTGGCGGGCTTTAACGACTATTATCATGTTAGTTTATTTATTTAATCGTATGGCGTTTACTCGTATAAGCGTTTTTATAATAATGTTAAATTTATCGTGGTCAGAATGTCAAAATTTAGTTAAAAAAAACCTACAATGTTTAATTATATATCGATATCCAGTTTACCTAACCATGTAACAACCGGGGCAGGGAGGTCAAAAAGGTCCCTGGGTGAACCCTGGTAGGCATGAGTAGGGCAGCGCTGGATGATGTGCTCCATCGTCTGCTCTTCCTCGCCACACTCACATATGGGAGATGGTTTCCAGCCCCATTTGTGCAGGAGGTAACTGCAGCGTCCATGTCCTGTTCTGAGCCGGTTTAACCGACACCACAAGTTACGGGGCAGATGAAAACCTTTTGGTTTAACTGTAGGGTCGGGTACATAGGCCACTGGTCCACCAGATGCGCTCCACTCCTTTCTCCAGCTCTCGCTTAGATTAAAGTGTCTTACTTCAGTAGCCTCTGCATACACAGCGCGACGAGACTTTAGTCGTTTTGGTGGCGGGTTGCAGAAAGCCTTGTTTGCGTGGAGCTGGGGATTGGCACAAATCTTTTCCATTTCCCTACGCAAAGCATGTTTTCTGCGCAGATGTGGGGGAGCAATGTGGGATAATACTGGTAACCAGTGGCGTGGCGTAGACCTCACAGTGCCTGAGACACAGCGCATTGCGTCGTTTAGTTTTGTGTCCACTTTTTGCACGTGAGCGCTTTGTAACCAAACAGGGGCACAATATTCAGCGGCAGAGAAGGTGAGCGCCAGGGTGGATGTCCGCAGGCAGTCGGCGGATGCTCCCCATGTCGTTCCACAAAGCTTTTGAATAATATTATTCCTCGATCCGACCTTCATGGATACTTTGTGTAGATGTTCCTTGTACGTTAGAGTTCTATCGAGTGTAACTCCGAGATATTTAGGAAAAGCACTGTATCTGAGCCTTTTACCAGTAAAGATGATATTTGGCTGGTAGCTAGCGAGCTGGTTGTGAAGGTGGAAGCAACATACCTCCGTCTTGCTCGCACTGGGGATAAGCCGCCAGGCTTTAAAATAGTTCTCGAGGGTGACGAGATCGCTCGTGAGAATATTTTCTCCAGTCACAAAATCTTTACTTTGGGCCACCAGTGCAATGTCATCAGCGTATATAAACTTGGTCGCTGAAGTGGGCGGTAGATCGTGAATGTAAATATTGAAAAGTGTCGGTGCCAACACGGATCCTTGAGGCAAGCCATTGTTAAGTTTCCTCTTTTTGCTTTTGCAGTCCCCCAGGAAAACCTCAAATTCTCTTTCGCTAAGCATACTAGAAACAAGGTTAACTATCTCCATACTCGGGATTACTTTCATGAGTTTATAAATTAAGCCTTGTCTCCACACTGTGTCGTACGCCGCTGTTAGATCGATGAAAACGGCGGTCGATTTCAATTGGGTCTGAAATCCCACTTCAATGTGTGACGTTAGAGCAAGAACCTGGTCTGTGCAACTCCGTCCGCTTCTGAAACCAGCTTGTTCTGTTGGAATAACTGCCTCAGTATAAGGAGTTATCCTTGTGAGGATCATGCGTTCAAGCAGCTTCAAAGTGCAACTAAGGAGAGCAATAGGTCTATAACTTTCGGCCAGGTCTTCCGGCTTTCCTGGCTTCAAAATAGCAACTACTTTTGCTACTTTGAATGCTCTGGGCAGCCTATTTTGAAGTAGGATGTTCGTGAAAAAGACGGCCAGCCAACTGACACAGCGGGGGCCCATGTGACGCAGGAACTCGTTAAATATGTTGTCTGGTCCAGCGGCTTTGTTATTTTTCAAGATCTTGATAGCATCCATTGTTTCCTTGACGCTAAATGGTCTAGAGAGCTCTGGGTTGCCACCTGGATTACGCTTCAAAAACGTAAGTTCTTTTTTCACGCTTTTAGTAAATAGTTTGTCCCGCTTTGCTCTTGTCACTTCAACTATGCGAGCGGCAATAACATCAGGTTTTATCGTCGTGTTCAGTTTGGGCGGGTGGTGTTTTCCTGTTAGATTATGAAGCGTCCTCCAGGCTTTTCTGCTGGATCTGGTAAAATCCATGCTGGATACCAATGACTCCCATTTGTCTCTACGGTTGTTATCGAGGGACTGGAGTAATTTGGTTCCATCATCATCATGTTAGTGATAATAACCGGGACCGACTGCTTAACGTGCTCTCCGAGGCACGGGAGTGAAACACCGCCAACTTCGATCCGCAGTCGACTATGCTAACCGCTAAACCAACGAGGCAAAAGAGAATACAGCCTCTAAAAACACCTAGTAAATATATAGATAAATATATTTTGTTTATTTCAAATCTCGTATTTATAGATAACGACAAAAATGCTTACATAGAGCCAGAAGCATAAAATTGAATTCTTATCTAGGGGCGGACGGAAAACAGTTTTTCATCACGGTCTTTATCCCCATTGCTTTCCATTAATTTTCTCGTTTCATGATTTTCCCAAGTTTTGTAAGACAGAGTTGTTTTTCACCACCGGGTAAACAGAGCCGCACTTTAGTGCTATCTAAATGACGAAGAAAGTCCAGTTAAGAAAGTATTTATTACTCGCTTTTATTCGAGGCTTCGCTTACATTTGGTTAGATAATTTAAAAACCCTATTTTACCCCCTTAGAGATTGAATTTTTCAAAAATCCTTTCTTAGCGCATTTTTTCATAATAGCTACCTGTAGGTATGCAAAATTTCGGATTAAGCAGTGCGTTGATAGATCAGTCAGTCAGTCGCCTCATCCTTTTATATAAAAATGATTATGAGGTATTTGTGTTGGTTTGGGTCTCATTGGTTTGACGGAATCGGGCATTGCCAAGACTGGATTTGGAATTAGGTTCTACCGTAGATAAATACTAAATCTAGAATTACCTACTTCCATAGAATGAGGGCGAATCAGGCGAAAACACTACGGACTATTTTTCTAAATTGTTTGGCAGTAACTAGCCAAGGCTGAAGCCTCCAACCAGACCAGACCAGAAATTATATATTCCCAAGTTGACGCTGCCGGGGATCGAACCCGGGACCTCCCACTTGTAAGACTACAGCGCTCTTCACTGCTCTAGGGAGGTTGTTATGTTTTAAACAGCGGTTTTAGAACCCCCAAAGCGTTGGCGGTTAATTTGGCGTTGCTGTCGGATCTGCGCGGATTACCTACAGATCCGGATATCCGCAGAATTTCTGATCGCAGCTTACATCAGTGTTTATCCGATAAGCAATCATTATTTGTGGATTACCATAATCGTAGCTGAGCCGTGCGCACCGTATAATTAAAGCCACGCCTGCCTCTGACTGCCTCCTTGGTCTAGTGGTTAGCATGTTCGTTTGTGGCCGACGAGGTCCGGGTTCGAGTCCCGGGTCAGACCATAATAAATAATGGGTTGTTTTGACAAATAATTCTCAATACTAGCCAGGAGTTTGGAAATAGGCGGTGATTCACCCCCGTGCCTCGGAGAGCAACTATAAAGCCGTCGGTCCTGCGCTTGATCCCTCTCCGGTCGTGTCTGATTTTCCGTCCCATCGGACTAAGTATCTAGGTGCTCGTCTTATATCATCATACTAATATTATTAATGCGAAAGTGTATTTTTTGTTGATTTGATGGCTTGTTCTTCAATCACGCCGCAACAGAGCAACGACAGATCGATGTGATTTTCTGCATGGGTAGGATATACTTAGTTGAGAACTATCGCTTGACTCCGATGGCGAAGACGAAAGACTTTCTATCAAATAAAATAAATCTATATATATATATATATAAGGTCACTCACGTATCATCACGATATCTCAGGAACTATAAAACATACAGACTTGAAATTTGGAAGGTAGGTTCCCTCTATGGTGTAGACATCAGCTAAGAAACGGTTTTGAGAAAATTCACCCCTAAGGGGTTGAAATGGGGGTTGGAAATTTGTATGAAAGTCCTTTGTTTTTGAAGTTAGAAACAAAAAATTTGTGAAATGCAAAACAAAAATAAAAGTTAGCTAAGTGTTGCTTGCTTAAATCGTGCTAACACTGTATTCCTTTGTCTATTTTGTACATTATTAGGTATGCTTACAGTTAAATCACCCATTTATCAAACAGCCCATAAAATTATAATTTTACACGGCACTAGCATCACAATTAGAAAGCGTTTCCATTTGTTATAATTATAAAAACATTAAGTTTTTATCACACTACTTAATCTTGATTTATTGTTTTTTACAAAGAAGTGGTTTGACTACACTCAAATATTAGGTACCTACTCAAAAAGTTAATGTCAATAGATCTTTATTCTAATTTGGTACAATTTCAATTAAATATAAGACGCGATGGTGATAATTATTAATAATGGTGGTATCTTAAAAGTTAAGGTCTAGCCCCACTACAGAGGAGCGGCGCGGCGCGGCACGTAGCGGTAATACTTTGTACAATGAAGAATGTTAATAGGTATGCCAAATCGCTTGAAATTTTGTCTCAGTAAAGCCTGTATGTATATAAATACACTAGTTTTTGTTGCAGTCAAAAATACCTAGTAGTTTTGATTTTATAGGTATTCAAAGTTTCGAAACATATCGAGTCCCGCTACCAGTCACGTGACCGCTTGTGACGTCAAGTCACAACGCGCCGCGGCAGTATCAAGTCGCCAGCGGTTATGTGTAATTTCGACGGCACGGGCGCGCGACCGCGAGCGGACTGAGTGAGCCAGACAGAGCGTGTTGTGCGATGACGTCACACCTCACCGGCAGCCCGTGTCGTGCGGTTACAACTTATTTTACTTCTAAATCGGAAACTAATTGACATATCGAATTAATTCTTTCACTAGTATTTTTTATTTTTGACAGAGAATATGGAGTGCTTATAATCATAACAAGTTAACATTCTTCATTATGTCACAGTGTATCTCCATGCCGCGTCGCTTAAGGGCCCAGCTCCATACACACTCATGCAAAGAATATTTACCGCTACACGCTGCGCTGCACCGTGAATCGGTAGTAGGCCAGACCTTATAGCTACGAGAGTTTCAGTCACGTGGGGCTGATATAATACAATACTGCTTCAAGCAATGGTAGTTAACCTCCTGGTCTGAGAAGAAACACAACAGACTCTGCTGCCGAGGTTTTTTTTCATTATCACCTTTAACTTATAAGATCTATTAATTAATTAAAGGCTTTAAAGCTCATTAAACTATTAATATAATTTATACTTAAACAGCCGTTAAACAACCTAAAGCCTTCTTATCATTTAAATAACCCTTTCGCTATAATAGGATTGTTCAAAACAATTAATTGTTTTACAAACACTTTAAACTTTTACTCAAAGCTCTCCTTATTCAATTAAATACTTTCTAAACAGATTTTTTTATATATTTTCTGGATATAATATTACAAATCTTGATTCCTGCTTACCTTTCCTAGCTAAAAACACTTTATAGAAGGAGACGTGCGCCCCTGGGGACAAAAGCGATTTCCGCGAATCAAAGTGTTTACGAGTATAGATACGTCAGACGAATACAAGTTTTGATATTGTTGGGCCAAAAATTGAATATCTTATTGGGGAAAAATAAAACGTTGCTATGAAGCTGTACGGCCTTAGCATCACATCGTCGATTCATAGTAGGTATAGGTACTACTAGCTCATGCCCGCGACTTCGTCCGCGTTTATTGAGGTTTCTTGGTTCCCGCGAGAACTCTTAAATTTTCCGGGAAATCTTTAAATAATAAAATTATGTCCGTCCCCTGGATGAAATCTATCTCTAAACCAAATTTCATCAAAATTTGTTGGAAATATGGGCTGTTAAAGCGTAGCAGACAGACAGACAGACACATTTTTGCAAATACAATAATTCGAATGAATATACGTTTCAAGTAATTAAATATCGCTATTTATTCTGCATGCTTGAGACTCGAGAGTTCTTCGCAATTATCTCAAAGGTGTGGGAATGCTGCCAATCTGCATTTGACCAGCGTGGTGGACTATGGTCATTTTTATGACGAAACACCTACTTACTATCACAAATATTCTGTAATCTGTTATCCTTTCCACGAGCAGGCTGCGCTGGTATTTGGTATTCAGATCGCGTAGAGGCCGCGTTACGTTTGCCCGCTGCAAACATTAACTTGAATTTAGGTAAGGTACTATACAAACTCTGTTGGTGACATTTTACAACTTCTTAGCAACGCTGCCTTAGCAGTTGTTGTTTTCATTAGAAATGTAAAACATTTTCTTTTCTTTTTTAAATACATCCCTTTTCTTTATTGTGTTTAACTTCTTGTCATTAATTATTAATTGATTCTCTAGATTTCAATAACTTTTTTTATAAACCTTCATTGAAATAGCCTAACCTTATTACTATATAATGCATGCCCCCGTGGGATGGTGGCAAGAATGCTGGCTGCATTTCCGCGCTGGAAAGCCAGCCTGATCCTTTGCGCAAAAAATGAGCCAGCCCTACCGCGGTGAAATAAGACTCCTGGTCTCCAGTCTCCACAGCAAACGGAGCAATTAGGTATTATGTTACTCTCTATATGAGAGAGTCACACTTCCGCCGCTTGTTGAAAGTCTTTTCTGCTGCCGCTCAGTAACTTAGGTCCATCAAGCTAAGATTCGCTGAACTTCGCTTAGCTCACATCATCGTGTCAAACACTCCAGTGTCCGGCCCAGCCCCCAAGACTGAGCTCTGGTCTCGTCTCTGAATAAGAAGGGCTTAAGAAGTAGATTACCAGCTAACCAAATTGGCAGACCATTCACACACCTTTGAGAACATTACGGCCACGGGCCAAGCGTGTAGATTTTCTCACGATGTATTCTAGCCGGCCAAAGTGTTGCCCACAAGGTGATAACCGCTGCGTATACTAATACTTACAAACTTTAGGTACCTAACTTTTCTGGTGACTTTGAACAGAACTCCTAAAATCTTCGTAGCAGAGTTTTCTTAACTTGGGGCACATCCCGACATATTTTCAAGTATATTTATAGCTGATGCTATCCCGATTCTGTGATTCCTTAAGTATTTCGGGAATATTATATTTAAATGTCTTCGTACCCTAGACGTAGATTTTTTCCATGCTTCGAACCTATATCATACTATTACCTATTCTGTGCCTATATATTTTAATCTTTTGACGTCCTGTTTCCGTTCAATCCAAATTGCGAAATAAACAATTTCCTTATGAAGCAGCGAAGGTTTCTGATGTCTCATTCAAAAATCAGAAACGTCAATAAAAGTTCCTCATTTTATATTCCATATTAACCTTTTTATTATGAAAATTGAGTTGCTCTAAAAGTTGCTTTCCAAGAACTCGGCATTAAGCAATGGCTTTCATCGCTGGTACAAAGTCGCATATTAAAATTTTTAAGACACGTCTCCCGTCGTGAGAATGACTCTATAGAGCGCCTCGTCGTGCAGGGCCAGGTGGAGGGCACGAGCGAGGAAAGTCGCCCACGCGGTGGACCGACCAAATTAAGTCGGCTGTTGGCGTTTCAAGCATGAGTGTACCAGGCTGTCGGCCAGCAGGGAGAAGTGGCGGATGCTCGTGAGGCGCATTACATCTGCCACTAAAGCCGTCACTTCGTGATGACCACGACCACTCTATCAAGAGTGTTACGACGAAGAAGAAGAAAGTTGCTTTTATAATAGTTATCTATCATTCGTTTGATAGTTTTTATTTCAAAGATTTTATTTAAATTAAACAATCTTTGCACGCTTATCATAGTTTTAGTCCTACAAGCATATCTGTCCCGGCGACAGCGTCGTATGTAATAAAAATAAAATAAAAACAAAGACTAAATAGGTATAAAAAATAGTTCCAATTTTGGAAGATAATTTTTTTTTTTAATTTATTTATTCAGAAAACAAACAGCTAAACATATTATTACATAGTTTTAACCTTAATCTAGAAATTTCATTAAGCCAGTGAAGTTTTCACAAAAAAATTATAAATACGAGTTCCCGATCGGGTAGATATAATTATAAGTATTTAACTTTTTTAAGTATTTAAATTTTATAAGTATTTAAATTTTGTGGGACCATGGTCTTATTTTGTTTCACAGTATCTTTAAAATAGGCAGTTGGCAAATTCGTCTCTTCACACATACTCGCAACCTCGTTTGTGTGATCAAAATGAATTTGTGATGAATTTATCTTCAGGGAGGTCGGAGTAATAAAACGTCACCCAAATTCCTGCCTCGTTCGTCACTTGTCACTGTGACACTTTGATGCTGGGGGCAATATATCCGCTGAGCGAGGTCCCCCGGGTCGGGGCGGAGGGCAATCGACGTCCTGAGGACAGATGGGTACAGAGTGGAATAAGTCTTGAGATACCTTTTCGATATTCTTTTTTGATTTGTTGGTGTGTTATACACTGTTATGTCTATTTTGTGCTTTTTTCACAACCGAAGTACCTAATAGTTTTTTGAGGTCCGTAGTGAAGCAATGAAAACTTATTAGTAATTACTATCTTAGAATTCGTCTATCTGTGTATCTGTCTTAAGTCATTCTTTACAATACAATACAATACAAATATTTTTTATTCAAATAGACTTTTTACAAGTGCTTATGAATAGTCGAATGAATCTACCACTGGTTCGGAATGCCGTTCCTACCGAGAAGAACCAGCAAGAAACTCGGTGGTTATTATTAGCACTGGTGGCCATTTTAACTGTTACCTCAGATAGTCAGACTTTCACATTCATAATATTAGGATGGATTTGCCGCCATTTTGCATTCTCCGCTTTCAAAAGACAGACTCTACATACAACTTGTACCACAATCAATTACGCATTTCATTTTATTTCAATATCTGTCTGTCTGCATAATGACTGTATTGTTTGCAAATTCCTTTTCCAAAAGATTTCGCAAAAATGTAGATAAAGAAATAATACTTAGATTTACCGAAAGCCTTTGTGATATTATACATAATACCAAACTACCGGTTAGACTACTGTAATACCTACTTTCATGCTCAGTTGAAAGGGTATAGGGATATTACATTAACGGTCCTAATAAAAACAGAACCGTTGACGCCGTAACGGAATCCAGTGGACACGTCCTTATGTTTACGACGGGCAAATATTAAGGGACCAAAACGCGATTTGAATGCGAAAGTAATCGGACGCCCAAGGAAAAGTTCTGGACTGCAATATCTCCTCATAAAACGTCCACCATACTGTACAATTTTCGAAGGATCTCTATCAAAAGTTAGTAATTTGTTTTTGGAACTGTAATCCTTGTCGCTTATACTTAAATAATCCCATAAATATTACAAATGCGTGTTTGTTTTTTTTTCGTCCTTAAATTAAGCCAGAAATGAACTACGGATGGACTCAAATTTTTGTACAAATTTAATCCAATTTTTTAGTATAGGTATAGTAAAAAAAATTTAGTGAAATTGACTTATTTTTATCCCCTAAAATCAAAGACTTCCCACGTTATCGAAACCAAAGTCCATATAATGCGAAAAGGATTAAAACCATTACTAAAATTATACATATTTAATCATTGATGTATACGGGTCAACGGAGAACAAGGCTTGATATTAAAATTAAAACATTGGAGTGTATTTTCCTAATCCTGGGAACCTGGAAAATTTATATAATAATATTAAAATATATACTCGTAGACTTTCTAAATGCAATGGACAGCTTAATTGTCATACATGAATAACAATTTATAAATGAGGGCTTTCAGATTTGGTTATTCCAAAGATCAAGTTGCATGACTGATGACAATCTCTTGTAGGTTATGAATAGATACATAATGTAATTAAGCTATGGAAATGGATAAATCTAAGAAGGAAATATGTACAACAGCAATCAGTCTTCTTCGAGACGGAATAAAAGTATTTGCTGGTAAAACAAATTTCCAATTATCCCGGAGTATTGATGTCGACGTCCGACCAGCGGTTCTCATTAACATATTCGTAGAGCGAGGGTAAACAAGTTCCCCGGAACTCGTCCCTTTGTCGGCAGTAATGGCCGGGTAGCGCGTGTGGTTGCTTAACAACGGTGCCTAAGTAAGACCTGCTAGTTACCTTCATTATACGCGAACACACAGAATATACATATATAATACTAACCTAACCTAACAAAGCAAGTCCCACTAACTTATCTAACCTGGTGACAGTATACATGAAAAATAAAATAAAAACAAAAACTAATTAGGCATACTTAAAAACTAGTTTTAATTTTGATAAGTTTGTGTGACTATACCCATTTTAACGAGATATACTTACCTATGTAACTACATGTAAAATAAATAGGTACCTTGTTTGATTATAATCATGCGAAGTCGCTGAAGCGTTATTACTGCAAGATACTTGAACTACGGACTGGAAAGACAAAACGTGACGTCGTGTCGCGCAGATCTGTGCAGCTTCACATAAAAGTGTGTCCGTCGACGTTTTTTTCTGTTCTTAGTGTGTATTCGGTCTTAATATCATCACCCAAAACCCAGCTGAGATGAAACTTTTGCAGTTTTAAAGTGTGAAAGAGTAGAAAAATAATGCGGTGGCTCCCGATCAATCATACAAAACAAAACATTACATCATGATAAGTCCAATAATAATAAAGCACGTTTCCTGACAGATGGTATCGAGAGACGCCCGGTGGGGTCCTACGTGAGATACGCGAAGGCGAGGGCGGAGGCCGGTACAGCATGGCAGCGGACGCCCTGACCATCCGGCGAGCCGAGCTGGCGGACGACGGGCGGTGGGCGTGCCGGGCTGCTAATGCCCACGGCCACCTGACGCTGAGGCTGCATCTGTCGCTGAGGGCACATCTTACCGTCCATGCGCAGCCTCACACGCAGGTCAGTGAAGAGCCCAATGTAATCATCACCATCACGTCTAGACTTTGTATACTTGACGTTCATAATATATAGTCTGTGTAGGTACCAATTTTTGGAAAACGTACTTTGACTTTGACTAGTCTTCTTCAATCACTACGGGCCTTGCCACAAAAAATAAATCAAGTGTTGGACGCCTGTTCATTTGTCTGACAGATTTTTTTCATATTATAAGATATCTACTTCTATCCAATATTTAGATATCTACTTGTTAAGATAAACTTATTTGTGGTGAGATCGTCATTATTGCTTTCAACATCTAAGCTCCTAGACTAGAGATTAGAGAAACTAGAGGAACAAAATTTTGTGCAAGAGCCGTTCCTCTCCCAGAAGATTGGGCTTAGTCCTTTGAGTATTGAACCAACATTGCGAGTTGCGCGAAACATATTCAAAAATTTACGAATTGGACGACGCGACGTCTCGTAATTAAACTAGTTTAATCACCCTTGCCTTAATGAATTTCAAGGTTTCTGGCTTCATAAGCTTTACTTTTTATTACATTACTAAATCTAATAATAATACATCATTTATGAAATAAACTTATCTTATCTTATCTATAGCAGAATAATTTGTAATAGTAAATCTTGAATTTCCCCTTCACATGTTGCCCAAACAGCTGATGTAGAGTACTTAGCGCTAGGTACTCAGCACACTCCTACCTTTTCAACATTATTATCTTGATAAAACTCTAACAATAAAGATATTTCGAAGAGAATAATATAGTGACAATTAGTACTGCAGTGTACTATGACTACGAATTCCTGCTGTATAAAAAAAAATACGATAAATCAGAACGGATATTTCAGGAAAATTGGACGATTCGATTAATATGAGGGTAAAGATGTGAAACAGGTCCAAAAACCTCTTAATTTTTATACTAATATTATAAATGCGAAAGTCAGTTTGTTTGTTGGTTTGTTGGTTTGTCCTTCAATCACGCTGCAATGGGGCAACGGATCGACGTGATTTTTGGCATGGGTATATTTGAACACCTGGAGAGTGACATAGGCTACTTTTTATCCCGGAAAATTGAGGAGTTCCCGCGGGAATCCAAAAAAACTTATTCCACGCGGACGAAGTCGGGGGCATCAGCTAGTTCCAAATAAATCCGTCGACCTCGTGCAGGTCTGTTTGCCCCTGTCGCCTATTTAAATGTGCGGTATTTGCGGCGGGATCCGCTCTGATTTTGTCAGCCCGACCAATCAGCTGAAATATGAAAGACGTGTTTAAATTTTAATGAGGCACTGTGCGGGTTGAATTATATTGCTGTAAATCCTTTCAGGATATAATTTCCAAGTTTTGTTTTATTAACTAAAACAATGAAGTGCTTAGAAATAACAATGAAGTGATTGTTTTAGTTAATCAAGCTTTTCCGTGGTTGGTAAATTATACATTTAAATGGAATAATTGGTTTTAATGGGAATTAGCATAGCTATAGATACTTAATTATTAAACTAATATTATTTATTTATAAAATATAGTTATGTTTGAGCTTGAAAGTTGAATCATCCAGCCAGCCTCAAATTGAAGAACTTTTGCGAATATTAATTAATGATACAATGAAATTATTGCTATTTTAGGTAAATAAAGCTCATCAAATACAGTATTATCGGCAATAATTCACACGGTTGTGATCAGAATCTGATTTGGGGAACTTAAAATTATAAATAGCGCAAGTTAAAATCACAAATGTAATTAAATTTTATCAAAGGTTTTCAGCCACAAAACATTATATATTTCACTGTTCCAAAATATCGGATTATTACAATTAAATATTACTAGTTCACTCCATTTTCCTTTAACATTTTGCCGCAGATTTTATCTTTGTTTCAACAACTCTCATCGGCGTGAATGCAGCCTGACAGGTTTTGTTATGATTTGTTTTGTTTTTCATCACAAACAAAATATTTTATATTTTTTTGTTCGCTTTTTATTGTTTTTCGCCTTACGTAAAATTTTTTTTTGTTGGCCATGCGTATATTTACTTTGTACGTTGTTTTAGATATACTATTTTTTATCAGGTTCAAAATATTTCGTATTTTGGTTTGGTATGCTTTTTTATCATTCTTCTGTGTATCAAAAAGACTACATAAATATTTTATTTTCCAGAATATGCATGGCACCTTATTTATCAAAGATTTTTTATTCGAACGATTTCATAACGTCATAATAACCGTTATCAAATCAAATCAAATATTTTTTATTCAAATAAACTTTTACAAGTACTTTTGAATCGTCAAGTTAATCTACCACTGGTTCGGAATGCCATTCCTACCGAGAAGAACCAGCAAGAAACTCGGTGGTTGCTCTTTTTAAATAATTCATTTACAATTATTATATCAATGTGTACATAAAACCGCTGTCCTCAGCATTGCTGGAGCGATCAAATCCATGCTCCTCTATCATTTACATAATCTTCAACAGTATAATAAACTTTTTTCAGGAGCATACTGACCAACTTTTTTCAGGAGCATAATGGATTTCTTAAATATGTGTATAGGCAAGTCCAAAATAGGTTGTGGAACTTTGTTTTAGAAAAGAATGCCCGTTCCCACGAATGACCTTCTGACTTTTTTGAGGCGAAGCGATGGAGTCACGAGCTCTAGTTGGCCTATCGTGCAGATCGCATTTTTTTTTATAATTATGGAGGTGCTGTTTTACAAAAATTATATTACTGTAAATATATTGCGAGGCTACTGTTAGAATACCAATTTCTTTAAATTTCTCTCTAAGGGAATCACGCGGTTTTATCTATATTTATCCATATTATGTTTATAATAATATTCTCAAACTAAACTCTAACTAATAAGTTAGTAATTTACCACAATCTAATGGACGATGCGACGCCTATTTCGTCGTACTTTTCCTCTCTAGTGGCATTTCTTTATTCAACACTATTCTTTGCACAACATACGAGTAGGTACCTACTTTCTAATAAACCATCCAAGGCTTTCCCACCAAGTGAACTTACCACTTGTTTACTTAATTGATATGAACTATCATCAGGCCACAATTCCTAAAAGCAAATTAAATATTCCAATAGTAATTATTTTCGCAAAAATATTAAAACATATAGTGAAATTATTTGATAAAATCATGGACCTAATGTGACACAACAGCAGTAAAAACACAAATAAAGCGTGATAAATAAACGCAATTTAATATAACTGGTGAAATATACGTTTATCAATAATGCGATGATGGCCAATTATCCATTATTACCGTCATCGGTATAATTCAGGAGGCGTGCAAATGAATTTCCAATACACAAGCTGCTATAATGTGTTCTATCAATGGCGTATAATGCGGTAAAGATAAACTTTATAACTGAATCACTGGATAGATATTGGGTACCTTCCAAAGTCAGTTAGCTAAAACCGAATTTAAATCTGTGTATTGGTTTGAGTTTTGCGATAACACCCACAGACATACAAACCAATCAAACTTTTAATGCACACCTTTTTGCGTAGGGAGTTGATCAGTAGTAAATAACAAGAAAGATGTCATAACAACACGTAATCAGCTGTGAAATGACTGGCTTACATATGGCGCAAAACTGGTAGCGTCTGACAAACAATTCAACACCCTTTTACGACTCTACTAGCTGACGCCCGCGACTTCGTACGCGTGGATCGAGGTTTTGTGGTTCCCGCGGGAACTCTTTAATTTTCCGGGATAAAAAGAAGCCTATGTGTTATTCCAGACTATAATCTATCTCTGTGCCAAATTTCATCCAGATCCGTTCAGTCGTTGGGGCGTGATTGAGTAACAAACATCCATACCGACATCCATACATCCAAACTTTCGCATTTATAATATTAGTAAGATGAGTATGGAATCCTAATTAACGATTTTCGGATTTTTTCCTATACTTGTGCTGTGAGACCTTTTTGACCATTCCATGAGTCTAAGGAAGTTATTCATATATTTATATTTTGGTTTTGATTTATTGGCGAGTATCAAAATATGCAGATTTTTTTGTAAACGTCCGTATCTTTTGATAACGTTGAATTAGAAGCTTGATTTATTTACAGCTCTAAGGCACCGTAGAACTAAGTATTTGATATTAATTTCAACTTGATACCAGACAGACAAGAATAGATTTGAGGCAAGAGAATAAAATAAAATCAACACCAAGACCAATAAACCAAACTGTTACTCATTTCGCTCTATCATCAAAATTATTTATTAGCTTGACAATTTTTTTTTAACCTCACTACCACGACCTACATGATCTAACTTTTTTTAACTTCAGTTACATCCGTTTGATACCGACGCTAATTACAGCCTGAATTACCTACTTACCTACGAGTACAAAATATAAGTAGGTCACGTTAATGTTCTTTCACTCTATCTTATTGTTTTCGGTAAAACCCAAAACCCAAATGAGATCGGACAAACTTTATCTAACTTTAGGCGTCCGACTACCTAAAACTTTCCACAAACATCGTCAAGTCCATGCTGGGTCAACCCGAAAGTGTTTACGGCACACATACATTCGCATTTGAAGTGGGTCAACCCTCATCGAAAATAAAACCCAAGAAAAACCTCTGATTGTTTAAGATTGGACAGGCTGATGTAGCCACTTCGACCCGGTACCCTGAATTCTTACTTACCTTTCCTAAATTGCAAATGAGATTGTTTACAAGTTGCGTTCCCAACAAAATTCTCAGTTGTTTAGATCTGTGCAAATCTTAAGAAGTTGTTTGGTGTTTCTAGCCCAATTTGCTCGCTTCTCGCATTTTTGTAAGATGTAGATTCTCTTCTGACTGTCTCGAGTATGTTATGTTTGAAGTGAAAAAAATCATTTTTGCTCACACAAGCACAAATATTGAGTTTTTCTGACAAAAAATTCTCAGTACTATACCGGAGTTAGGAAGTTGCCAGTGTGTCACCCCCGTGCCTCAAAGAGCACGGGGGTGCCGTCGGGTGAAAGCCGTCGGTTCTGTGCCTGATCTCTGTCCGGTCGATCCTGCCTCGGTGCTCATCTCCCTGGAGATTGGCCGCCGTGGCCAAAATTCGGTCGGGCAGACGTTATTATTTTCATACATCGTCTTTCTAATGTGACATTGTTTAAACGCAGGTAGTAAACAGTGGAGGCACAGCCGTTATCAACTGCACATGGGCCGGCTGGCCCTCCCCCCGTCTGGAATGGCTCCACAACGGAGTGCCGGTGTCGGCGGGGGTGGGGGGCGGCAGGGTGCGGGTGCAGAACAACGGGGAGCAGCTGGTGATATCGTCCGTGCACAGGGCTGATAAGGGCGTGTACCAGTGCATGGCCCGGAGTGACAGGGACTCCGCGCAAGCGAGCGCCGAGCTCAGGTTAGGAGGTGAGGATACCTTTGCTTCCAGAATTTACTTGAATTAATTATCTCATTCCACCAGCAGTGCCCTAGATGCATATCCATACTATGATATTATAAATGTGATTTAAACAGTTTTTGTAAGAGTGATTTGTGAAACAGATTAGACTGCAAAATTTAAATCAACTCAAACACTACAGTGACTCGGTATCCGTACTCAATCCCTCTAAGACTTCTTTATACACAAAAAGACAAGGAAACTGGGAGCCAATTGAGAGATTTTATTAGAATGTATTTGTGTGGAATTGTCAAGTGCCTGCTACAAGCAACAATTTTATTTAATTCCACACAAATCGCAGTTAACTTAGAATAAAAATCTCCCACTAGGCCCGCTGAACACGTAAACTAAGTTGTACCAAAAAGATTAATATTATCTACCTGTTAGTGCAATTCCTGTTAATTTAAACATTGTAAATTAGACAATAATCAGAAATTAAATAAGTTAGGTGCACTGCACGAGAATATATACATAAAAACACATCTTTCATCTTAGACGTTGGTCTTAAAATAATCCATTTTGTTTTTGAGTCAGACACGGCGCCCGAGCTCCAGTACACATTCATCGAGCAGGTGCTTCGCCCGGGGCAAGTGGTGACGCTCAAGTGCTCCGCGGCCGGCTCCCCGCCGCCGCACTTCACGTGGCTGCTGGACGGACAACCGCTGAACACCATGGCCAGGGGACACAGGTAGGACGGGATCGGCACAGTGGACAATCGCTCAACTCCATGCCTAGGGGACACAGGTACGACGAGGTTAGGCACAGTGGACAACCGCTCAACACCATATCTAAGGGACACAGGTACGATGGGGTCAGGCATAGTGGACAACTGCTCAACACCATGCCCAGGCAACACAGGTACGATAGGCTCAGAATGTGGTCAGAGCTTATCAGAGTCTCCTACATAGATTCTACAACAGGTAAAAGTGAATTTCGAAATTTAAGCTAGAGATAAATAATATAAAAAACTAAGAGGTATGTAACACGTAAACATGATATTCGATTTCATTCACCGTAGATCTGGTTAAAATGGTAGAAGGTAATTTTGAGGTGTACCATCCCCATCGAATTATTGGCAGATATTCTTACTCTGAGTTTGCAGGTCAAGCCATAATTGTCTCTACCCCGTTGTACATTTTGCGTTACCTTTTGCATTGCACAATCTCTGCACATATCCCAAAATTATTCTTAATCTAAAAAAGTCACTTCTTTGAAAAAAGGTCGCTTTTTGAATAACAGATATTCAAATCCAACAGATACAGCATAGAACAGTTCGCGACAAAGAGCAACGAGGTGGTCAGCTACCTGAACATCACAGCAGTCAGGTCTGAGGATGGTGGACTCTACACCTGCAAGGCGGCCAACTCTCTAGGGGAAATATCACACACGTCCCGACTGAATATTTATGGTACGTGAATGTAACGCAGGGCGACATATAGCCCAGATTTTGTGGGTACTAATATTTAGTAAATTATAGTTTGCGGAGTTATGAAAATGTTTCCTACGGACAAAAGCGCTACATTTACACCCTTCAATTTAGCTAAATTGGCACCAATCCCTACGACTTTCAATTTGAAGACAACGTCTTCAGAAATGAACACAAATTTCCACTTTGTGTTATACAATATTCAAAGAAACATGACATTAATATAGAATAGAAGAAATTTCAGACGTCAGTCCATTATATTCAGTTAATGAAACCAATAATATACAATATTCAAAAGGGCACAAAGTAACATGACATTAATACCCGAAACGTCAGACCATTATCCATTATATTCATTTAATGAAACCAGCTTTGTAACAAACACGCACGTCCTCGGAAATGTTACGGAAATTAAGCCGCCGATGCCTGCTGACCTTTCCCCTATTAAATTATGCTGGTCCTAATTGATTAAGCAACAACAAAGGCTCCATCACAAACTCGATTCCAGGTCCACCATACGTGCGATCGATCGGGCCAATCAGAGCCGTCGCTGGCCGGGAGCTGGTACTCTACTGCCCTTATTCCGGATATCCTATAAGGTAAATTTTACTATCTAAACTATCTATCTAAATCTAGCATACCTGCTCGATAACATTGATATTCGATAATGTATGAATTTTAACTTGTTAACCTTTCCAAAATTTAGTTTATAATTATGTTGTTACTTTAATTTTAGACTATTTTAACTAGCATAACATGTAAAATTATTGTTTCTTCCTCAAAATTCTGAACCGTTTTTAGGAGATAGACAGACAGACACACTTTCGCATTTATAATATTAAGTATGGATATATTATGTATTATATTTCGTCAACTTTTATAGGTTTATTTTACTATCCTTTTCCCACTGAATGCTTCCAATAACTCAAACTTTTAATGGTCGCCCAGTCACCAGTCACCAGACATCGAGACGCGGCTCCTTTAGATAAAACATAATATTTTTATGAATCCAGAATTTTATTGAGTATCGGCTTCAACTTGGACCCTTTGCGCAATTACATCTTTTATTTCTGCTGGTTATTTCGTATCATTATAAGTTTGAATAGAGTTTGGAGTAGTTGTGTAGGTAGTTTTATCATTTTTGCTGTTTTGTATTTCTTTCTAGTATCTTGATAATTATGTTATTTTATTGCTTTGTTCTGAACATTTGTCTTATTGAATCGGAAAATTCTTTTGGTTTATTATTTCTTATATTATATTCTAGAAGTTATTCAGTTCGAATTTATAAAATTAAATGCGTGTTGAGCCAGTACAATATGCGAACATTTTATAAAGTTAGTCGACTAACTTAACTTGTAAAGCCTGTTTAGCTGTGAATGTGATAGCTTTCCTGTTAACTTCGTTATAAATATTACCGTTAAAGTGAGCAAGAAAACAATTATTAGAACTCAGTTTCCAATCTATATTGAAATTTCCTTGGTACTCGTAATACGGAGTCTTATGATCAAGTACCCGTTATAGGTGAGAAAATAGCTCTCGCCTTCTGAATAGCCTCATAATATTATAAATAATTGAAAGAAAATACTCCATATTATTGAAGGAACAACTAAAGCTATACATGACATCTCTGTTTCTATGGCTCTCCAGAATGACAGCTATGGTGGATACCCTAGGATATCTTTCTCTATGGCTTGGATATAGATCAGATATTTATCTATAGATCAGATCTTATATTATGTTGCTTGTCTCTGGATCTGATATAGATACCTACCATTGTACACCATATAATAATATGAAAGCTAGTTCAACATTGAATTAAGGTTTTGCCATTGAACAGTTCAGTACGATGGGAACGCGATGGGAACCAGCTGGAATGGGAAGGCAGTGGAAGCAGCGAAGGTGCTCTGCGGATAGCTCGCGTGGAGACAGCCAGCGCTGGCGCCTACATCTGCAGTGCCGTTGGTCCTCATGGAGAGATTGCGAGGAGGGAACTGCAGCTCATTGTTAGCAGTGAGTACACGATTGTTACATTTAATTTTCAACTAAGCATTTACATTTTTACTATGGAGTTGTATGGAGGCTTTGCGTCCTTCAGTCGCCCCAAAAACCTTAAAGTAACATTTTGATTTATGAAAAGGGAAGTTCTCTTCTCAGTAGAACTGCTTTCCAAACCAGTGGAAGAGCCCAGACGTATCATATTAGTGACACAAATTGTCCTGCATGAAATAAAACATTTCATTTCAAACAAATTTCTGCATTCAATAATTCAATGGAATCTCAACTGTGGATGATGTGAATATTGGGGTATTCGGAAGATATTTTCTTTTAACAGGGTAAAAAAATAGTGCCATGGAGAAATGGCAAGAGAACTGCACAACACAAAAAAATATCACAAAATTTTCAAGCAGTCATTCTAGACTCTGGTTTCTTTTTTCTGCATGTTGACCGACTATTAAAGGCGCCCGCTTGCCTAGAAGATACTGATACACTCTTGATTTTAAGATACCAATATTATAAGCGGATGCGAAAATGGAAGCCGGAAAGCCGTTCCTTAACCTAGTGGTTAAAATTAGAAACGAGGAAGCAAATCGCTTCGTACACGTCTGTGGGATTTCAACGGATGCAGACGATTCCTTGCAGTACGATGGTAGAAAGGTGAAGGGGGAACAAGAGCAAAAAGTTATTGGGCACACTCTCTGAAATATATCCTGCAGAATACCGACATACTAAAGATAATAATAATTGTTGTCATCCCAGACCCTCCGGAAATTGAGCCGTTCTCGTTCTCTGCGAACTTGCAAGAAGGCAAACGAGCCCAGGTCAGCTGCAGTGTTGCGTCCGGAGACATGCCTGTCAGGTTCACCTGGCTCAAGGACAACGCTCCCATCCCCGCTGACCTTCAGGTGAGATAATCCCATTTTCTTCTTTCATTTTTAATCTGTTTAGAAAAATACCCTTGGTGGCTTCTACTTTTTGATAATTTTGATGATTTTGTGAAAGCGGAAGATAATTGGTAGGTGATAAACGCTTGATCGCTTTTTAATGATAGACCCGATAAATCGAATTCAAAGTTCATTTATGCAAATTAAGTAGCTATGTACACCGTTTAAACATCAATTATTCAGACAAACGTGACTCAGACAATTCTTTGGCACCTGACACAATTATCTCTAAACCAAAGTAAACTAAAACGATAGCTCTAAATCTACTGCTGCCCCGTTCCACTGGAAAGAATTTCTGGTTTTATGAAAGGGATAGCAATATAAATAGAGGTGTCATTTTACTTTAGTTTAGAGATGGTGTACAATAGAATTAGCATCAATTATCTACCTTAAAAGCAGATCATTTCTTCTGCTTCGGATTTTAATGTTTTAAATTCATTTTAGTTGCCTTTTATGCATATCAGTTTGTCAATTTATCGACATATCAATTACTATCGTATTAAGACTTAAGTCACTCAATAGGTAGAGGAGCGAGGCGCGGAATTTTTCAGCAACCTAGTTTTCAAAGAGGTGTCCGCCCGCCACAGCGGCCTTTACACCTGCGTGGCGTCAAACAACGCGGCCAAAGTTAACTATACCGCTGAACTGGTTGTTAAAGGTAACCTCGGCAACCACTAAAGCACCGTACAGCAACCTAGAAGCACGCTTGCAACGCACAACGTGTCACGAGGCGATGGTTTCGTTTATTTCTAGATGGTTCTCCAGCACACCAGCACTCCATTTTGCACCATCCACTGCTTTTATTTTATGCACAATTAATGTATAATGTTGTTAAATTTAGGTTCAAACAAAATGTGATCTAATATGCAGATTATAGTATCTAATATGATAATTATTGTGTTTATTTTTAAAATCTCTTTTGTGTGGATTTTTTTATCAATGAAAATCCATCTTATTTTAAATGGCTTTCAAATTTTGGACAATGATTTAAAGTTAAGATTTAACTTTTTAAAACCAACTAACGAAACTTTATCTTTTATCCAAAGTTTGGGATATTCTGTTGATTTTAATCAAAAATTCGCTCAATTTACTGGCGAAAATCAATCAAAAGTTACAAAAGTAATCGAACTTTTGAAAAGGGTAACCTTAACAGTGAAGGGCAAAATTTATTGAGAGTCTAATTCCAACATTTAAAGCTATTTAAATTCGTTCCGTGTAAACGGTTCTGCAACGGTCCATTGGTTTACAGCGAACCCTAATTGAACCCTCCTAAATAAACATCATCCCTTCGTTATTTCAAATGTAATTCCGTTTTTTGTTCTGCTCTACAAATCTGGATTACAGATGGCTTAAAGGAACGGGTAATTTCACAACAACAATTTATTTTTATTTACTGTTTAGTTGACTAACTGAAAAGTACCTAAGCTGTGAGAAAATGTACACTTACTTAGATGTTAAGTATAAATTAAGAGACTCCACAACTTATTAATTAACTGAATGTCTGTAATAATTAGACTATAAAAAAATACACTGATGAATGAGAAGAATGATGATGAGATGATGAGAAGCGATTGTCTGATGAATAAAACTTATAGATATAGTCATGATAGTTAATTAAAACAGAGGTAGGTCTTAATCCAGTATATTATCCTTTTAATGCTGCCGGAGAAAGTAAGTATGTAGGTGCATACCTAAATAAATATGGCAAGACAGAAATAGGAAATTGTCAGGACAAAATATCAATACCTATTTATACACTGTAAAATTAGTAGCAGATATGTATGAACAAAAATAGTGACTCCAGTCTCCATGAACACATCTTGGTTTTATTATTATTCCTAGCTTATGCCCGCAGCTTCGCTCACGTTAAAAACAAAACAAAGCCCTATTTTGCCCCTTTAGGCGTTGAATTTTCAAAAATTCTTTCTAAGCGGGTGCCTACCTCATATATTTCAGATCCGTCCAGTAGTATGAGCTGTGCGCTGATACTCGTAGATTAGTCAGTCAGTCACCTTTTCCTTTTATATATTTAGAAGATTTATCAAATATCTCGTTCGTATAATCCAAAGTCCTTTTTCTTTGCATGCCGCAGTATCCCCAAAGTGGATACAAGAGCCCTCGGACGCAGCGGTGCTGGCGGGCGAGCCGCTTGCGTTACACTGCCATACCACCGGTTCGCCCTCACCTCACACAACCTGGATGAAGCAGAGAGGTAGGTGAATCTTAGCAGATCGATTAATTATCTATTCCAATTTTCAGTCAACGACTGGCAATACCAGAGGCAGTCCCCATCAGTGTTTGTAATTCTGGAACTGTCATATACGGCTTTCAAAGAAATTATATATCCATCCCCATCAGTATAATTTGACTGGATACAAAAGGTATAATATTAATTTTTACAAATAAAGCGAGTAGTGTCATATTTATAAGCGAAAACCAAACTGGACATGCCTATACTGTACTACGACTGATAGGCCTTTCCTTTAGATTTCATATTGTTTTCACTGCCTGTAACAATCACATTTTTAAGAAAATGTGATTATTATCATCTCATTCGTTCACTCTTGGCAGAGTGATTGTAGTAATGATTTGGCCTTCACAGCAGCTCTTGCGATCTCCTTTCAATTTCCTCGACTTCTGTTAGCGGCATCACGGGAACACTCGGAGAAGGATAAATGTGATTCAAAAGTCTGGAAATTATTTCATTTCAGCTGGATCTGCGTCAGATTTCGTTCCTCTTGTAAACCTGGGAGGCAGGTTTCAGTTCCTCTCGAACGGGACCCTCTGGATCGAGGCGGCACTTCCTTACGACGAGGGCTACTACATGTGCAAAGCTGAAAACGGAGTCGGCACTCCACTCTCTAAGACTATATTTGTAGCAATTAATGGTATGTTAACTAGAAATTGTTATTGATATTTACCTCGCTAGTGTAGTGGTTACCATGTTTGACTGCGGCCCACGTGCCCCAGGTTCGAGTCTCGGGTCGGGCCATAATTATTAAGTATTGGGTTATTCTGACTAGAAATTCTCAATACTAGCCCGGAGTTGGGAAGTTGGCGGTGTCCCAACCCCGTCCCTCGGAGAGCACGTAAGCAGGCCCTGCACCTGAACTCTCTCCGGTCGTGTCGGATTATCCGTCCCATCGGGCTATCAGAATAAAGGAGCAGAAAGTGCACCTGTGCTTGCGCACACACTTATGCACTATTATATCCCCCGCCCAGATTACTCACCGGGTCAAATAAGTTTGACGTACTGTACTTGACAAACCATAAGATTTGCATAATGAATAAGTTGTCATTTGCCAGAACCAGCCCGGTTTGAAGTGACGTCTCACAACGTGTCAGCGAGACGCGAGGCAGGCGCTACGCTGGCTTGCGAGGCGCGAGGCGACGCTCCTCTGCGCCTCTCCTGGTCGCGGGACAACGCCCCACTCGACTTGTCTACCTATAGGTATGATTGTAGCTTTAAATTACCCGTTGTCCGAGGTAAGCGACGACGCCACTCAATACTCGTGTTTTAAAAACACACACCGTGGACGCGCGCTACTCCCTGCGAATCGTTTGATTGTCTCTGTCCACCCGATACTGTCTGTAGGATTCAATCAATAAATATTTATTTATTCAAATTCGATACACTGTACGCTTTACGTCCAGTAACTTATAAAACATGATGGTGGTAATCAATTACGGTATCTTAAAACTAAAGCTACGAGAGTTCCAAACGAGCCCTCGTCTGAGAAGAGTCAAGAACAAGCTCAGCCGGGTTCGGACTTCGATTGCAAACAATGCTCTTTGCGGCCTTCCTTTTGCCATCCTATCCATCGGTTTGTTGAACTAGTATGCTCCAGCTCCGCATCCCACTGAGCAACCCACCACCTCTCATGGCCCCACCAACCTCGCGGTTATATGAGCCGAATCGAGCGCCCGTTCGGTACTTGCTCTTGGCGTTTTTCCCGGGGCGCTTTCTTGACTCCCTACAAATTCTTTGTCTATCTCCTAGTCCCTTGTGTCTTTCTCCCCTTTATGGGGCAGACGTTCACAATCACGCAGATCCCCGCGTCCCATGCGGTCTGGATCCTCTCACCACCTGACGGTCCACGATCACGGTGCCGAGCTGTTCCGCCTCTTGTGCCATTGGTGCGCGAACTCCCGTAGCTCGCTGAAGTTTTCCCCCGAGCAGTTCGGTTGTGTTACAGACTGAGTATATCGGAGGCCAAGACCGACAGCGGTCTGCGGTCGCAGCTGTACATCAGCCGCACGGACCGCCAGGACTCGGGCGTGTACAAGTGCCAGGCGGTCAACGCGTACGGCCACAGCGACCATTACGTCTACCTCTCCGTGCAAGGTGAGATAGATAGATAGATGATTTATGATGATACGAGTATGATGAGACGTTCTCTCAGTAACATTTCTAAATCCTATACTTAGGCCCGCTCGCAGAAACGCTGAGTTATCTTTTAACCCAGGGTTAGCTGCTACTTTGACAGAATTGGTATAAAACTTCTGCCAAAATTTCAAATTTATTCCTGCATGTCTGCAAGCGGGCTTTACTGGGTAGGAACAGTCCCACCAACTTATCCGGGGGTGGCCAAAATTGAAACAAATTTTTGTGCTTGGTTAGTTTTTGTTTATTTAATTTTTATTAGTATTACTAGCAACGCTGTCACTGGGTCAAATAAATTTTTGATACACGTTTAAAGCTTTCTGTCGAAGGAAATCTCCAAAAGTTTAAACCTCCAATGTAAAAAGTTAACAGAAGACAAGTACACATTCCTAAGAAAGCCCATGTCTAGCAGGGGTCACGATTCTAAGCAATATGTAATATTATAAGATAAGTAAATAAAACTGGCTATAATTATTCTAATGCTTACACAAAGCAAATTCGTATTCTCTGGTGCAAATAAATTATTTCTTACTAATTATAATTAAGATTGTCTTCCAAAAGGCCTCGGAATTCACATCCTCGGTTATTTTTAAGTTTGATATTCATTTCAAACTTTCGATTAAAGAAAAAAAGTGTATTGAAATTTGATGACGTCACAACTATGTATTTCATACAAATTTCCGCGCTTCTGCGCGTTATTGAGCTCGATGAAGATTTGCTGATTTTATTGAGTTGTCATCATCCCTATTGGCCGAACCCAAACTCATTTAGGTATTATGTTAATCGAGCTCTGTTTATAAGGGAACTTACGTTCTCACCATGCATTTCTTCTAATTGTAACAGAAAAACCGGAAACACCTCAATCTCTATCCGTGACGGAGATTCAGTCGCGTGCGGTGCGCCTGTCGTGGAGCCTGCGCTTCGACGGCAACTCCCCGCTGCTGGGCTACACTCTGCAGTACACCGCTCTGTCGGCTCAGGGCGCCATCCGCGTCTCCCACTGGGATGGCGCCTCTACCGTCAATGTGTCACTGCATGGGACACATTCTCATTCACATGTCACGTAAGTGCCTTGGTAAAGTGGCGTGCACGACATATAGGCATAAAAGCTTGCATACCCTATTCAAAAAAGCCCAATGCTTATTTTTCGTCATGACCTGCCTGAAAGTGGGTATCTAGCTAGCCAATGCCTACCCTGGTTCCGAATAATGTGTACTACCACTGCTTCATATATTTTGTTTTTTGTCCTTGTCACATTTCAATTGGGATGAGTCGTTTCATGTAATCTACCGCATCTTAATTCAATGATAAGTTTAAGAGTGATTTATAGTTTAGTGTCCTTCAAGTTTTCAAGTCAAGTCGTGGATAAATGTGGATTGTCTTTAAACTTATCCCTTTTATCTTCATACTCGATGTTCTCTTTGGTCATTGGTGGTCCTACAGATATCATATCGATGGCAGCAAAGTAGATACGGACATCTACAAAATCGCAATTTTACAGGAGAGCGCATTTAGTAAAAATTAGTAGCCATTTTGAGAGTTATGGACCGATTAGCATGAAATTTTCTATGACGCATTAAAATAATCTTCTTTATTGGTTGTATGACAGGTTGAATCGATATATCGTTGTTTTAATGAAATAGTGTAGATGTCTTTATTTACTCTGAAAAAACTTCGACGTAGAAGAAGACGTCTGCCTGATATCCGTTTATGCGTTGTGATAATAAAGCGCCCATTGCATCTTAAATATCTAATAAACTAAGATAATACTCTCCAGTCATACTTTTAAGGATATTTAAAGAAAATCTAAGCATCATACAAACTATAATCCCTATTTGTTTGCCAAATTTTGTAGATGTCTTTATTATAGTAATATATTCATAGATTAAGACAAACGAAAAAAGTACGACGTATAAACGGACAAGTGGCAGACGTCCGTATTTACGTCGGACCGTTACCTCAAAATAAATGTTATTGCTCAGGCTAAGATTTCATTACTAGTACTAATATTTCAACTGTAAATATACTATCATAACCAATACACACAAGAATGTGACAAGTGACTGATGACTTTGTCTACGTTTCAATCATTTGTCAATGCTCCGAAGTAAAGGCGGACAAATTCAAATGTCCGTTTCTACTGCGATGTTTTTTTTCAATCGAGTGTAGATGACTTCATTTACGTGCCAGATTTTCTTCATTATTTTGATTTTTAAAATAATTTTAATGCAGACTTGTAGATAGGGTTAATATAAGCTCATTTTTGTAAAAAAAAAATTTTTGCAAAAATGTAGATGTCCGTATATACTTTGCTGCCATCGATATATACCAATCTAAATTTTGGGTTGGAACACTTTGAAACCAACGACTATATTAGTCGTTAATACTATAAGTCTCGTGCTTTTGCTGATGCAGTCTAATATGGTAGCGGGCTAACCTGTTAGAGGAATGGCAGTTTTATTAAACCCATACCTACCCCTAGCCGGTTTCTACACGGCATCGTACCGGAATGCTTAATTGTTTGTTGGTAAGTCTTTGCCGGTAGGGTGGTAAGTACACCTCCACGCCACGGCCAAATCCTCCCTCCAGACCAGACTAGAGAAAATTCACGTTAAGACAACAGCGCTCAACACTTCACCAAGGAGCTCGTCGCTGCGCCAGGGATTCCTCATTGTGCTACTTACATTTCATACCGTGAATCACTCCTTTAATGTTTCAGGCTTACAAAGAAAGGTGACATCCATTATGAAGCGCTCCTGAGCAACCTCCGACCACACACAGCGTACATGATCCGCATCGCTGCCGTCAATCAGATAGACCACAGCGCTTTCACCGAAGCTGTCGTCGTCAAGACACAAGAAGAAGGTAATGCTTATATAATTAATAAATAACCTTTATTTCAAGCAACTGGGGCTCAACTTATTAGTATTACAATTTACTTATAGACTAATGTTAGTAAAGAAGACAGATCATCAAAATTGATTTTTATAAAAATAGTCCCGTTTTCAATTTACTGCCAGTGGCAGAGTGCATAAATTACTCGTTTGAACCTTACTAGTGGCAGATTCATATGGCAATTTGGAAGTTTATTGAAGCCACAGCTATACAATGTGAATTCTTTGCGCACAGGGCAAGCCTTCTTGAGTCTATTTTGTGGTTTAGATTTTTAAGCAAATTTCCAAGGCTTTATATTTCCTTGACATTTCCGTATATTTTTAATGGCAAATATATGTAAGATATATAACCTTCCAGCGCCATCGGAGGCTCCGAGCGGCGTGTCAGTGTCAGCGGGCGCGGCGGGCGAGCTGCACGTGTCGTGGCGCACTCCGCCGCGCGAGGCGTGGCACGGCGAGCTGCTGGGCTACTCCGTGTCCTGCGCCGAGCTGGGGCCGGACGCCGTGGCGCTGCCCAACTCCACCAGGTGAGATCAACCTGTATGCATTCACTGCTGGACTCGTCGTGTCCTGTCCAAGTACACAATCTACTGGCCATTTCTCTTCCTCTTCTTTTTACTAACATCAATTGCTGCAATGTTGTTTAATAGTTACCACTTGATTTTTGATTATTGCAAATGGAGTCATTCACAAATATGTCTTTTTAGTTGCAACATACTTAACTGGATGTTTAAAAGCCTTTCGTCGGCCTAGCAAAAAATTCCAGTCATAGGACCTGCCGATAGAAGTGAAAACGAATATTTAAAATAACAACACAGCCCTTTTAAAATAATTAAAATATAGACCTTAAAACAAAGGTATTAAAGTTTAATTAGGAATGTACTACTTAAGACCTTTAGTCTAAAGAAGAATGGAGTCGCATGACCGACACCGTTCCACATTTGTACCACCTACCAAAAAGTGCTCAACGCGCTTAAAGAAGTTTTCACTTCAGAAATATAGAAGACCCCTTCAGTCCTAAAATCGGGCTCCGCATCTACTTGAATAGTCTGTTATTTTATTTCAGAACTCTCACAGTGAACGGTTGGTCGGCTACCGAGTTGACATTATCAGCGCTGAAGAAGTTCACGCGCTACGAGGTGCGAGTGAGAGCTTTCAACGGAGTCGCAGCCGGTCCTCCTAGCGCTCCAGTCACTGCCACTACTTTGGAAGGAGGTGAGGAAAATTTTAGCTTTTTTTTTCTTTAAGAGAGAGGACATATTGTCTCTTCGGAGTACTGCCTAGAGAAAGGATGGCATGACCCAAATATCATAGCATATATTTGGATATTTTTTCCCTTTCTTCTCTTCTCCTGTGGCCCAGGTAACCGTACCACCCGTACCACTTGACTTTATTTAAAAGCATTTGCCTAATCAGGTTATCGTACTTTCCTACAATCACGTCGGTAATGTGTATCCTTGCTATGGCGTGGTAGACTATGGCATAAACCTTTTTCATTCTGACAGGAGGCTCGTACTGATTAGTAAATCAGTATCTCGCTTATCCAGCAAAACACCAAACGTGGGTGCATGAGAACATGCATTCAACATAAGTCCGTCAAACTTATCTGGCCTGGTGGCCAAAATTGGAACTAATTTTTATGCCTGTTTAGTTTTTGTTATATTTTTCATATCTACTAGCGACGCTGTCACCGGGTCAGATAAATTTGTAGGACTGTATGTGATCTTGATCAATACCTTATTAACAATACCGTGTCTCTGTTCAGTTCCAGAAGCAGCGCCAACGAGAGTATCATGCTCGGCGCTGTCGTCGTCGAGCATCAAAGTGTCGTGGGCGCCGCCGCCGCCCGCCTTCCGCAACGGCATCATACAGGGCTACAAAGTTATCTACGCACCTCTTTCTACTAGCCATGGTACTTAGTTCTATACACTTCTGTTTTATCTTTTCTTTGCTACTTTTTATTTATTTTTACCATTGAAAATGGTTATCAGATGCAAATCGCCTGAGACGTATTTTTGGCCTCCGAGGATTTTGGGAGGATCTAGATGGGAATAGTACCAAGAGTTGAGGAATTAATCGAGACACGTGTGAGCGTTTGAATTTTGAAAATCGGCTGGTAACTTTTTTTTTGAAATTTTGAAAAATGAAAAAAAAGTCGGTTTTTTTCATTTTACAGCGGAGGGTGCGGAGGTAAAGCGCGTGTCCACAACGGAGACGTATCTGCACACGCTGCACAAGTACAGTAACTACTCGCTGCAAGTTGTGGCCTACACCGCCGCGGGCGACGGCAAGCGCAGCGCGCCCACTTACTGCATGACCGAGGAAGACGGTAGCTATCCACTACAGCACATTAACGTCCCACTTCTGGGCACAGGCCTCCACTCTCATAGGAAAGAGAGAATTAGAACTTACACCCACCACGCTGCTCCAATGCGGGTTGGCAAGCTTTAACGACTATAATTATCATGTTAGTGATAATAACCGGGACCGATGGCTTAACGTGCTCTCCGATACACGGGAATGACTCACCGCCAACTTCCACCTCCGGGCTGCCACTGAAAAAACCCAATACCTAACAATTTTTATTTCATTTTGCTATTTTATGTGGAAATACTAACTCCATTTTGTACATCCTATTCCAGTGCCGTCAGCTCCGGAGAAAATAAAAGCGTTGCCGTATTCGAGCGACTCGGTGCTCGTGAGCTGGTTACCGCCCGTGCACCCCAACGGCGTTATATCGCACTACACTGTGTACTATCGGGAGGCGGGACGGTGAGTGTGAACACTTCTGTTTTTTAACTACAATTTTCATAATTTTTGTGCCCAAAATCTAGAAAGCAACAGAGAAAAAACGAAATTCAATTTTGATCCCATGATCTTTGTCAGTAGAGACATTATTTCATCGGAGCTTTGTTCAAACTACCTTAGTATATAGCTTGGGATTTTAACTTAAAGCTGTGGTGGAACGGTGGAACGTGGAGATTCCTCTATCGAAGGTTCCAAGGCTAAGCGAGTTTTTGTTAGTACCTACTTATCATTCAATTGACGACTTTTATGCGCTTTTATTATCATTGGACGTCGTGGTATCGT
Source organism: Erebia aethiops (assembly GCA_923060345.2). Lineage (NCBI taxonomy): Eukaryota > Metazoa > Arthropoda > Insecta > Lepidoptera > Nymphalidae > Erebia > Erebia aethiops. Next base: position 19,784,794 of record OV281089.1, on the reverse strand, counting down.
GGACGACGACGTCATCATTTAACTTCCCTGTGTCATCGGATGCTGTGGACGTCACAAAAACCCACATAGCTGATACAACTTCCAAACTAAACTAAAATGACAATTCTAAATCTAGTGCTGCCCCTTTCTCCTATCCCTTTATTATGAAAGCGATAGGAGCTATATAAATAGAGATGGCATTTTAGTTCTGTCTGAGAGTTGAGATCTTTAGTTCAACGTTTTTGTGACAGGTTAGGTAAACACTCGAGCTTCACAGTGTCGGCTGATAAGAACCCCGAGATAGAGCTGATGTTCCAAGTGAGGAATCTGATGGAGAACCAGCTCTATGAGTTCTGGGTGTCCGCCACCACGGGCTCCGGAGAAGGGGAATCCACGCTGGTTGTGGGACAAGGGCCCAGCTCTAGAAGTAAGTTTTATGTCTAGGTTTCGTGACGACTTTTCTAACAAATTCGTCAATGGAGATGCACCAATTTCCTACCAGCGACATCTGAGCAAACTTTATACAGTATTTTTTGCTGAAACTATGAATTTTACCCACTAGTTTCATAAGTGTCAGCCAGACAGAGGTAAATGTGATCGTAACATTCATGTACGTTACAGAGAAATCTTCAACGCGGTGTCGCGCGGTCACTGATAGAAATCACTAAGCTTCGTTAGGAAACGTTGACCCAAGTCGGTAACTGGTTGGAGGTCTGAATTTGGCCTTTTCGTTTCGTGCCTCGGAGAGCACGTTAAGCCGTCGGTCCCGGTTATCATCACAAACATCCATACTAATATTACAAATGCTAAAGTGTGTCTGCTACGCTTTGACGGCCCATCTGTTCAACCGATTTTGATGAAATTTGGTATGGGGATAGTTTGTATCCCGGGGAAGGACATATGATACTTTTTATCTCAGAAAGTTAAATAATTCTCGCGTGAATTAAAAAACTTAATCCTCGCGGACGAAGTCGCGGACATCGTCGAGTGTCTAGACGACTGATTATAATCGTTATAAACCTAAGAGTTGAAATAGTACCTACTCTTGTACGACAGTTGAGTCGAATGCGGAAGGACCTGGGAACCCACAGCATTAATTATCCCGAGAAAACCCCTGTCATCATGTGATAAATGTAAAGGTGTCACGGCCTTCAGCAATGAAGACTATGACACAGAGAGAGAGAGAGAGAGAGTTTTAGTAAAGACACTTGTTCCTAGTCCCAGCGAGGATAGCGTCATTCGGCGGCTCGAGGCTCGTGGGGGCGGGTCGCGGCGCGCTGCTGGCGTGCGCGGCGGTGGGCGCGCCGGCGCCGCGCACGCGCTGGGCGCACGCGCGCGCGCCTGTGACGCACCACCGCTACTACCAGGTCACGAGGGCAGGACATCTGCACATACGAGGTACATACATCACCTAGTCTTATCTCTAACTCTAGTTGGACACGGATTATCGACTGTCATTGTAAGTCTGTCAAAAATTTGATCCTCTATTTGCGGTGGTTTTTGAACATACATTTCGGGTTCCTCGATGGCAATTAAATATTTGACAACTAGGCAAATTTTTTTTTGTGATTATTAAATAGACGATCTCCTGATCTTACATTATTGGATGTAAATCAAATCAAGTCAAATTTATTTATTTGTGAATGCAGTTGAGGTTTGTATATACCTATATGTTAGTTATACACTGAAGGTATCATAATATTATATTCTAACACAGTGTGGTGTACAAATCTATTTCCTAACGTAATTAGTTACAAATTTCGTACCCTGTTGGTTTTATGTTGAATAACCATTTTAATTTATCGATTAAAGTGAAAAAGTGCATTGAAATTTGATGACGTCACAATTCAGTATTTCATACAAAATTCCTTACGCTCGGTATTGGCTCAAATCATTTTGACGTTTTAAAATAGTTACTGATTTGACTACTTGTCAAAAGCCCAATTGTGAAACAGAACATATTTTTGCCTAAAAAATAAGTGAGTGAAACAGAGCTTCATTTCTATTCAGTCTAAAGCAACAGAATCTTTCAGTGTTACAGAAACAACCTCTATAGGCCCATATTATAGAACTTTGAAATAATAGACCGTTTGGATATACAACCCTAATAGATTATTAAAAATACCAAACCCTTTCTGTAGGGTTTGGTTTCAAAAAAACACCACGATAACGATTGATTTTGCCTCTTTTATTTATAAAATATATTAATATATAAAATATGCTACAAAAACTAACGGTATATTTTTCAAATTCCAGAAGTAAACGAGCAGTCATCGGGAAACTTCACCTGTACAGCCACAAACAGCATCGGCGAGGACTCCATAGTGTACGCGGTGAAAGCGGTGCTCCCACCGGGCGCGCCAGCCCTGTCGCTCCAGTACACCACGGCCACTAGCATCAAGCTGCATTGGAGTCTTCCTGCTTCTGATACCGACCAACCCGTACTTGGTGAGAGAATAACAGCTGATAGGAAGACCCAATTAACTTTTATAACCAACTTTTGGAATTTTTGTCCACCAAACTCCTCAAAACTACATGGTAATAGGTATGCAACCACCTTGCATCCTAATTATTTTGTAAAACAACAAAATATATAGTTTTCAACACTTTTTCAATCTAAGAAATGTTTCTTATAGCCTTTTACTAAAATAATACCCCTAAGTTGAGACATTTATTTTAATTTTGTTTGAGTTAGTTTTTACGAAAAAGTTAAACTCTGGACGAGTTCATATTCTTATTTTATTGTTTATTGTTTATTATAATTGCTTTCATGTACAATGGTCATAATATAATGAGACATGAGGCCCCGTCGGGGCATTGCAATATTGAATATTTTAGAATTAAAATTATCTATACAATCAAATATACTTATAATATAAACAATGTCAACTTAATTTATCAACTGTCAAATCGCAAATTATTTATATAAATTTATAGGTACATACTCGTAATATAAGATTAGCATCTAACTATTCCTGGATAGAAAGTGAATATGTGATCAATGATAGGATGTATTTGCTGAAAATGGCTATTCATCAGAACACAAACTACCAGGGACAGTATACAAGCAGGGTTTCGTGAAATGATGAAGGATTTTGTAGCATTTAACAATAAAAACTTATCTAAAACTGCAGGGTACATACTGCAGTACAAGCAAGCGTCAGAGACAGAGTGGCACAGCATCGAGCTGTCGCCCGAACAGACTTCCTACACTATGGACATGCTGAAATGCGGCACCACGTACAACGCGAAAATACAGGCACAGAACAAGATATCCCTGGGACCGCCCAGCGAAACACTTACTGCTACTACAAGAGGCGGACGTAAGTTTTTTTTTTAAATCCACTATTTCAGTTAGCCCTTGACTGCGATCTCGCCCCCCTAATCGGTTTCGACACGGCATCGTACCGGAACCCTAAATCGCTTGGCAGCACGTCTTTACCGGTAGGGGGGTAACTAGTTACAGCCGAAGCCTCCAACCAGGCCAGACTAGGGAAAATTCAGAAATTATAAATTCCCAAATTGACCCTACGGGGGCTTTAACCCTGGACCTCCGCACATTAAGACAACAGCGTTCAACACTGCGCCAGGGAGGTCGTCAATGAATAATGAAGAGACAGTACCTGTTCGTGAACTTAACAGCCAAGTTTCCAAGCTTGGATTAACTTAAAACCCCACTTTCTCCAGTTTTTTTACTTTGGACTGATTTTATCATTCTTTGTTTCACAGTTTGGGGTTTGGGAACACCTTTAACACCAACTTTAACCTCGAACGGTACTGGATGGAGCCAAATAGACATTGTCATCTTTTTAGTTTCATTTCTGATCCCAGATAAACTTTAAGGTTCAACGACGTCCATCGACAAAAGAGATTAACTATCAGCCAGTTTTAGTATTAAGAAGTCATAACCATAATGGGAATGCATCGCCAGGTCCCAAAGCGCCGAAGCCAGAGGAGCACGTCCACACAAACGCCACCGCCATCAAAATCAACCTGTACGCGTGGCGCGACGCCGGCTGCCCGATACTTGGCTTCCGCGTCGCCTACCGTAGAGCGGGCGATGAACATTGGATACAGGTACGAACTCTTTTTCTTAAACCCCTTATTAGGGTTCCGTACCTCAAGAAGAAAAGTCTGGCAGTCTGTTAACCACCATTTGCTCGGGAATCCCGCAACGCGTGGCGGTATCAAGTTGAAATTAATATCAAATACTTAAGTCCTGTGAAGCTGTAAAAAAATCAAGCTTCCAAGTCATGGCAATCAAAAGATACGGCTGTTTTTGTCGCATATTTTGACACTCGCCAATAAATCAAAGCCTATAGGGTACTTCCCGTTGAATCATGAAAGGCAAGAAGAAAGGTCTCATCACAACATAAGTACTAATTAGGGTTCCGTACTCATATGGTGTCGAATTGTTTGTCAGGCGCTACCAGTAAGCCAGTTAGGTATTTCACAGCTGAATACGAGTTGTTATAACATATTTCTTGTTATTTACCTACTAAAATAACTAAAACTGTGTGGTGGTTTTGTGTGGGGGTCTGACTCACACATTTTCATGGTCTTCTAACTGTCTAACGTCTGTGTATCGTCAGGCCGGGGCAGCGCTGAGCGCAGCGAGGCACGTAGTGGGCGCGCTGGCCCCGGGCGCGTGGTACGAGGTGGCGGTGGAGGCGTGGAGCGACGCCGGCGTCGAGCGCGTCACTCTACTGGCCGACACGCACACGCTCGCTGGAGGTATTACCATACTAGGCGACAAATACTAACGGGACACGGATGAAATAGTAGGTACTTTACTGCCCAGGCTGGAAATAAAGCAATTCACGGTCGCGTAACATTGGAAGGACGAGGTGATTTTAAAAGGACGAGGCGTCAGCCGAGGCTAAGTGATCGTTGGGGTCTATTTCAATATTTCGAACAAAGATTGGAATATCTTGCGACTCGATGCCATGGCGCTCGGATTACGCACACACGGTCTTAATGTCGCCAAATAACTCGGACAGCTGAGTGTAAGTAGATGGCATTTCGATAGGTTGACATCGCTCCAAAATTTAGCTTACAGATTTCACTTGCACGACTCACCACGGGAAATGGGAAACCACCGAATATAATTATTATCGCAAGAAAACTCCTACTATTATGTGATGAATGGAAAGCGGTCACGAAGCTCAGTAATGAGGAATTCGACGCAAAAAGAGAGAGAAGAAATAATTGAAGTGAAAACTTCTTTAGCCGCGTTGAGGACTTTTTGGTAGGGGGTAAACTTGTGGATTCGTGTGACCGTGCCTGCCATGCTCGTGTGACCGATATGCTCGCGAACAGCGACATGCTCAAACGTTGTTCTACATTCGAAATTAAACTTTAAAGCCTTAGTTTTATGGTTTATCATACTAACATTATACATGCGAAAGTCAGTTTGTTTGTTGGTTTGTTGGTTTGTCCTTCAATCACGCTGCAACGGAGCAACAGATCGACGCGATTTTTGGCATGGATATAGGTAGTTGAGGACCTTGAGAGTGACATAGGCTACTTTTTATCCCGGAAAATTGAAAAGTTCCCGCGGGAATCCAAACAAACTTATTCCACGCGGACGAAGTCGCGGGCATCAGCTAGTATTTTAATATTCGTTTTCACTTCTATAGGCAGTCCCTATGACTGCCAATTTTTTTTATTATTGACATAGGCATCATCCGTATTCCAGGACGCATCCCGCCCCTCCCCGCGGCGGCGCCGCCGGCTGGCGGCGCGCGCACTGGCGGCGTGCGCGCGGCGCTGGTGTGGTGCGCGGCGAGCGCGCTCGTGCTCGTCGGCGCCTTGGCCGCCGTCCTGTGTCTGCTACACGCCAAGCGGAAGTGAGTGTTTAGGGACTTCAACGGGGAGGTTTGGTGCCATAAGTAAAATCAAAGAGAACTTCGTTGTGAGAAATACTTTCGTGTAATTCCGGGGAACAATAATTATACAACACCTATCAAGTTATAACAATTTTTAAAAATGTTATAAGAATTTACAGCAATCGCAGCGCCACTACACCACGCACATCTTCCTCATCTTGTAATTTGTAACCATCTTGTAACAGATTCTTCTGTTTCTCAAACGACCACTACCTGCGCGACAACAGGAAGCTGAGCGAGAGCAACGAAGCTGAGAGAGAGAAGCTCAGAGAGGGACACAAGCTGTACTCCTCCTCCTCTATCAACGGGAACGAGAAGTCCAACGACGACTCCTCCGGTGAATACATACAACTTAAATTGTTTCCAAAGAAATCACAGAGGTATAATAATAGGTACTTACTGATAATACTGTGTTTTTTATTCCCTGATCATCGTAATACATAGTTATTCTTAATCACGAATTGTTATTTAAATATTCTTTACAATAAATTAATAGTTATAGCACAACTTTTAATATATTATTAAGAATAATTATGTAACAAAGTGTAGCAGACAAAAATATAAAAAGTTAAACTCATCCACGGGACGCGGTAAAATGAAAATATCATGTATTGCCAGCGCAAAAAATTCGATATCCACAATATGCTAAATAAGGTTTCTACACACAGTCCGGTTGCAATGCTATCTGATCTGGTTCATCCCTTTTTTTTGTTTTCACAATGATGTCCGCGAATTTGCCCGCTCGAATTACTTATTTTTTCATTACCGCGGGAACTCTTTAATTTTCCGGGATAAAAAGTAGCCTATGTCCTTCCCCGGGATACAAACTCATCAAAATCTCTGTAGGTACCAAATTTCATCAAACTCAGTTATACAGATGAGCCGTGAAAACGTAGCAGACAGATAGACACACTTTCGAATTTATATTATATTAAGTTGGTATGGACTTATGATTTATATTTTTATTTATATTGGCAAAAATTTACGTTATTAATTATTATGGGAAGTCAGTTTTGTCCTTAATCCTTCCTTAATATTATATTACTAATATCAGCTCTTATTTTTTTTATTGTAGCGGAACTGTACGAGATAAGTCCTTACGCGACGTTTGGCGGTGGGGCGGCGGCCCACTCGCTGCAGTTCCGTACGCTCGCGCGCCGCGACGACGACGCCGCGCCGCCGCATCGCCGGCGAAGACGCGCTTGCGATCATTATAGATACGGTGAGCAGAAGACGTGTGATAGCACTTACCCTTAAGAGGTTATATTAGTACTAGACGATGCCCGCGACTTCGTCCGCGTGGATTAAATTTTTTGATACCCGCGGGAACTTTTAAATTTTCTGAAATAAAAAGTATTCAATACGGGATACGACCTATCCCAGGAAATACCAAATTTCATTAAAATGGGTTAAACAGATGAGTCATGAAAGCGTAGCAGACAGACCGACACACTGTCGCATTTATAATATTAAGTATTGAAGTATGGATTTGTATTGCAATCAATTTATTGTGCATAAAATTTACTAAAAATCCTTTGTCAGTGGAGTCCCCAGAATATACTGAAAGCCTACATGCACACAGCAAAATTGTTTTATCCCACTACAAAACTAGCCGTTGATTGTAACCTCACTGATAAGTTGAATTATATTTTTCAGACGAGTCAAGTTTATCAAAGTGTTCAACAGTGGAAGCGAGGCACAGGCTGCGCGCCACCCCCGCCCCCACGCCCGCCCCCGCGCCGCACTGGCGGGAACGGTCAGACTCGGATGACTACAGTGACAGCGCTGCCAACACCACCACCAAAGGTGAGCGAGTCAGCTGGAGAGTGGTGGACCAAGTAAATATGAGTAAGAATAACGAGCAAGCTTCAAGTTCATGTGAATAGTCTGGCAGTGTCACTTACCACACGCAGCAGAATGAAAACGCTTCAAAAATCTTGTGGACAATAAAGCCTCTGAAAACATTATAAGAAGAGTTTCTCGATAGACTGACCTTCTCCCAACCCTCGATTCATTCAAAAAATCTTCTTATAGTCCAAAAACAAATTATGACTGATTGTAGATGTAATAGGTACTTTTAATATATTTATAATACTTTTGTGGGTAGGTCTAAGTGCATATCCAATAAATAAGTTAGTTTTCATTTAATCATGGTTTGATTTCGACCCTATACTATTACATGGTGTCAGGTGTGGGCGTATCCACAAGAAATGGTAGTGAAAGTAGTGTAATAGTGTTTTTTATCGTATTTAATATTCGGGAGGATTAAAATATTGTGATGGCGAACGATAGTCGGGGTGATTCCCGCTATCGCATAGAACAAGATTAATTATTATTTACTAAAGCATATTTGAATGTCAGGTTCAGGTGGTTCCGGCGGTGGTAGCGCGTACGGGAGCGGGCGGCGCACCGCCAGCAGGTAGACCAGGTACCTCCCCGCGCCCCACCACCCACCACCCGCCACCTGCCACCCACCACCCGCACCACCACTCACCCGCAGCGTTCACCACCACTCACCATCACTCACCATCACTCACCACCACTAGCCATCGCCACCAAGTATTACAATTAGTCAAATCAGCTCCTTTTTTTCAAACGTCAAAACGCGTGCTTAGTATGGGATTTTTTATGAAATATTGAATGGTAACGTCATCAAATTTCGACGCACTTTTTTTAATTTAATCGATACTTTAAAATGGTTATTCAATATTAAACTACCAGGGGACGTGTTACGACTTTTGGGAGATCCTCTATTTAGTAATCACTAAAAGTTTATTTATTTGACTAGTAGTCAAATACCCAATTAAGATGTAGCTGTTTTAACTGAATTGCTGGACATATTCCTTAATTTAAATTACCCAGTAAACTTAGCATTTAATACAAACAATAATAATTAATTTCTTTAGAATAATGAACGCAATACTTTAGATTTGAAAGGTCCAAAGACCACGTCTTGAGAATTGGGATGGCAAGCATCCATATAGATGATTAAAAATAAAACTATGGTTTATGCTTTTATATATTTTTATTTATAAATACTTACACTTTTTTTTACAGTGGAGGTCAAAACGGGAGCGACGGGTTCTCGGGGAAATTTGCGCCGGTGCCTCCTGATATATCTTCACTAATAGATAAGTAAGTTCTCAATGTATCAATATGAAAGTACTATAGACGCATGCTAAACCGTCAAAAAACTCAGTTTTCTCATCGTGACGTGATCTATAACATCTTGCGAGACGCACAAAAGCGCATATGGTACTAAATAGGTAAATGATAATTAATAAGATCTAGAACTCAAAAAGTTTTTAAAAATTAAATTTTATTTTCAGGTACCAACAAAGAAAAGAACAAGAACGTCGGGAATGCACAATCCACGTCTAACATTCCATGGTCCATTGTAGATTTTATATAATTAGAGCGTCTAAAAACTAAATAAACAAAACCGTTCAAATGTTTCAACTATTTTACATGAATTTTATTGCAAAGTAGGTAAGCCGTAAACTTGCTTGTATATCTGAACAAAAATAATTTCGTCAATTGCTATTTAAACAATAAATTTTATAATATTACTTTTATGCTAAAATATTCAAATTATTTTTTGCTATATTTTTTATTTCATAGCTTCAAGATCAGCTGAATGCAACTGTAAATGAATTAAGATACATTTATTTTTAAACAGAATGTAATCAGAAATGCTATTATGATGGAAGGCTTCTCTTATTAAAAATAAGTAAAACCTACGTTATACTTTTTATTAATATACGTATTTTCATAATTGTTTGTGATTACATTGAAGGCCATCAGGCAAATTAAAGCCTAGTTAATAAAAACTTAAAAGGACTTACAAACTTTGTGACTCCATCGTTTGAACGATACCCATAGCTAAGTGTTAAGAATTATTTGTTACATAGAAATATTTACCTATTTAATGTAATTTATTTAAATTTTAAACGCTGTTGCTGACAGGTTTTAAAATAATAATTAATTGAATGGATGGATTTGTAAATACTAGAATTGTAAGTAGATAATTTTGTTTGCTATAATTTGTGCGCCGAATAAAAGGAAAGTAAGTACATAAATTGATAAGACAAAATAAATCTACCTTTATTGCACTTTTTTATGATAAGACGTACAATATCAATTACGGCTAATAATTTACGGGTTTTCCTTATATACGGCGTATAGATTTTATGAGAGAAATGTAAATGTCATAAAATGGCACTAAATTATGGCTTAAAAGTAAAAACGCATACCTAGCACAAGAACTAACTATTACGTAAATTTCATACTTTTTTGTTAATTTTTTTTCGATATAGTAAGTATAGGGATTTGGGACTGCTTTTTCTAAATTCGTTTTTATTTCAGCGTTAAAGATAAAAGATCCACGAATTAACGGGTAGGTAAGTGGGTACATGTTTATATTTATTACTTTATTATACACATGCATTTTGGTAATGATAATGAAAAAGTGGGTACTTAACACGACATTTGTTAAAATAACTTAATGATCAGGCCGTTACCTATTTTTCGGTACATTTCATATGTAAAGCCATAAGCATTATAGTCTGATTAGTTTGGGGTAAAGCGAAGTTTTTTTTTAAACTATTACAATTTTGAAGAACGTATAGTTTATATGCGATTTTTACTTCTAGCTCGATTAAGTGTACATGACTATAGAAACTATTAATAATATGCCTCTCATTTACTTTTGGACAGCATTTTTACAATATTTTATATGACTTAGGTATATAACAATAATATACTTGTCAAAAATAATTACATCTTACAAGTGGATATTTTGGGCGCATATTTTTTATGTAAATAAAACATAACATTGTAACAATTATTTGCAAAGGTGCCTGGTTACTTTTTATTGTAACAGCTAAGTATTCGTATATTTCAGAGTTCTTACTCGAAAATTAGCTAAAATCGTTTTTCAATTTGAATTTGAAAAAATCATAAATTACTGCCTGGATATAGTTATTTTCCTATGCATGAGCGTTAAATATTTATTGAGATACATGAATAAAGTTACTCGGCAGATATATGTACCTATTTAATAATAAAATATGTGGCTAGTAAAAGTAAAAAGCCTAATAACGTGATAAGTTATAAAATCAATTGAAGGCATTTTGCATTGATAATGTTATATGACAAAATGTTTTTAATTTATTACCTACCCGTGCGTGTAAATATTAGTGTAATACAATTCGAACTAGGAACAGACCTGTTGCTCTATTCTCCAAAAGCTGAATAAATGCCCCTAACAGGTTAGTCCGCTACCATGTTAGACTGTATCATCACTTACCATCAGGTGAGATCGCAGTCAAGGGCTAGCTTGTAGTGGATTAAAAAAAAAATTGTAACGACTTTAATTGTTGTGCTAATGGAATTCAAGCTGTGACAGTGGATTTTGACCAATATCGAGAGAGCCAATCAGAGGGATTGTTACAATGTAGCAGTAATTTTTCCGTAATAGGGCCCCAGTTTACTTGTTTATATTATTATTAGTTGTGAAAATCTGAGTAACGTTTATAGTGTAAGAGTAATCTTAAGTTAAATTTAAAACGGCTGTTCCAAACCGCAAAAGATACATATCATAATAATAGACTGCTAATTATAAGCGATTCGTAATTCTTTTACTGTATTGTTGGTTAATAGTTGATTAGCCTTTAATAATTATACACTATTGTATAAAAATCTTTCTATATACATGTTGTGTAATAATAAAAATATTAATTTAATAATAGGAAGAATGATGAAAATAAAAATGTGTGTCGTAAAATTATTTACTTTTTTTATTATAATCCTATTTATTCCACTTCTAAATTACTTATAAAATACGACGATAGAGTATTACCTAATACATATGAAATTGAAAAGCTTTGCTAAGCCATCCTAATTTTAGAAAGTGCTTTCGCGAAAGATCATAGGTATTATAGTGGTATAAAATAAATAATAATCTTATTTTAAATTTATTACTAGGCAATGATATTATTGTTTTACAAAATCCCGCAGGAACTAATGAATAAGATGTGTCTTTTGTAAGAGGTATGTTGATAGTCAGTGTGGCCAGTTCTGTAGATAGGTATACATAGAATCTCTTTACTTAACTAAAATTATTCACTCTAAACTAACTCTTTTCCATAGGGAGTATTAAGAAGGGGTTAGTTAGTTTAGAGAGTCTACAAAAGAATAAGCCTCATCCTCACATTTTTTATCATTACTTGCTTATTTATAACTGTTCAATTTTGATCCAAATAATAAAACATAAAATTTTTATAACAAAGAAAAAGGGTTTACAACAGCTTATAGTATAGCTAATCACTAGATGATTCCCGCGACTTCGCCCGCGTGGATTAAGATTTATTGATTGCCGCGGGAACTCTTTAATGTTTCTGAGATAAAAAGTATGTCTATGTCCTTCTCCGGGATGTAATCTATCTCTGTACCAAATTTGGTCAAAATCGATTGAGTAGTTGGGCCGTGAAAGCGTAGCAGACAGACACACTTTCGCATTTATTATTATTAAGTGTGGTGGTAGTATTACCTTCAAATCAAGAGTGAATAGTTAGGCATCTTATAGGTAAGTGCGCTCCATCTAAGGCTGCATCACCACTTGCAAGCAAGTCTGATTGCAGCCAAGCGCTAGCCTATATATTTATTTTTTATAAAAAAATTGATAAAATAGACAACCAGTTTCACAGATCCGGACCTATAATATTAAGAAAGCTTCTTTAAAAAAGTGCTTTGAAGAGTCCTATTATTATTATTATTATTAAATTCTTTATTGCATAAAAAAAGGACACACACAAAGGACATTATTACAACATTACAAACAAAAGGCGACCTTATCACTAAAGTGATCTCTGCCAGGTAACCTACATGCATGGACCGTACTTGCTGTGAGACGGGAAATTGCATTAAATAAAAAAACATAATTACTTAAACGTACATTCTAATAGGTAGGTACATACTATAAACAGATAAAAAATTATACATATAATAAATATATATTTAAATATAATATATACATAAATATTAAATTACATATAACTAATTTACAATACCTACACAAATAATTACAAGAATAAGTTTACAGCGATAGATAATACTTTTTGACACGACTTTTAAAGGCCGCTAGAGATTTTGCTCGTCTGATATCCGCTGGGAGTGCGTTCCACAATAAGACTGCTTTTAGGGTGAACGAGTCTGCGTATCCCTCGGTGTTGCGTTTGGTGATTTTAAGTTTATTGTCACTGGCAGATCGCAAGGTATGTTGGACTGGGAAGGAGCTAAGGAACCTGAATCGTTCCTTGAGGTAAGGGGGTGACCATGGGTGGTAAAGGGTAGCATAAAGGACAGAGAGGATATGGAGATTACGCCTTTGTCTGATAGGGAGCCAGTTAAGTTTCCTCCTATATTCTGAAACATGATCGTACTTCCTTAGGCCGAAAATAAATCGAATGCATAAGTTTTGCAAGCGTTCTAACTTATTTAAAAGATCTTCGGTCAGATCGAGATAACAGACATCGGCGTAATCAAGGATGGGGAGGAGAAGTGTATTAGCTAACAAGATCTTGGTTTTAATTGGCAAGAAGTTTTTCCACCTTTTAATAGAACCATAAGTTTTTTTCTGGTCGGTGACCATAAGCGCCAAAGATTTTCCTACTAACCTCTGAAACTTGCGGTTTCCATGATAGATTGCTGTCAATGATAACTCCAAGATTTTTGACGGCATGACTATAAGCTAGCGCAGTACCATCAAAGACCACAGGTGGTAAAGCAGAGTAGTCAAGTTTAGACATTTGTCTGGAGTTACCTATGATAATGACCTGTGATTTACTAGCATTCACTAGTAGACCAAAGGACTCACTCCAGCTGCAGACAATATTAAGTTCGTCGTTGATGCGTTTAATAGCTTCGGAAATCTGTTCAACAGGAGTGGATACGTACAGTTGGAAATCATCGGCATAAATATGATATGGCAGGGAAAGAAGATTAGTGACAGTATTTATGAATATGGAAAAGAGCAAAGGAGAAAGGACTCCACCCTGAGGAACACCAGCACTTAGACGGCAGTATGACGACAGTTTTTCTCTAACACGTATGCATTGCGACCGGTCAAATAGGTAAGACTTGAACCAACTGATAGAAGCAGAGGAAAACTTAATAGATTCAAGAATTGCTAAGAGAATATCTAGGTCGACGGTATTAAACGCGTTAGAGAAATCAAGCAATGCTAAGATGGTTACCTGCTTGTTATCGATACCAAACCGTATGTCATCACACACCTTGGTCAGTGCCGTAACAGTACTGTGCCCACGGCGGAACCCAGACTGAAAAGAACTAAGTATATTATTTCTATTCAGGAAAAGCGTGAGTTGGGAATGGATAATGCGTTCAAGGACCTTAGATAAAAAAGGGAGAATGGAAATCGGACGGTATTGGGAAAACAATAATGGTTTTGAAATTTTAGGTACAGGAATAACCTGAGCAATGCGCCAGCAACTGGGAAAGGTATTAGAAGAGAGGGAGTAGTTAAAAAGATGACACACAACATGTAGGATACATGTAGTCTAGACTTAATAGAATCATCTTGCGGCTGATGCCATCACTACCCATAGCATCTGATTTTACGGCAACAATATGCTTTTTTATTTCACTCGAACTGATTGTGCTAAAGTTGAAGAAGTCGTAGCTAGGTTTTGGACGCAGTTTGATGGAAGAGAGCGTTTCGGACTTCTTCAGTATATCAGTGGTGACGTTAGTGAAATGGCAGTTGAGTGCATCAATGTCTACATCGTGAGATACTCCCTTTTGGTTCCTTCCAATACCCATAGACTCCAAGAATTTCCACACCTTTAATGTACTTTTGCCATCAACAGACGAGTGTATGTAATTACGTTGAGCATCTCTGCAGATTTTATTACAACGATTACGCAGCTGTTTATACTTCAATAAATTCGGTTCAGTAGGTTTTAACTTATATTTTGATTTGGCAGCGTTCCGTTTATTCATTAGCAACTTTATATCGCCTATTTTTATGTCCTATGTATCATTTTAATCGTATTGGGGACATTCAGTAATATTGTACCTACACTCTTAATGTACCTACATTAATATAAACTTGAGCTCATAATATATCGACAAAGTACTCTGTGCTTGAGCTCAAGTGGTTCCAAAGTACAAGCATGCTCCAATCGTAAAACTGTGCTCCAAACTCTGCGCTGCTCTTGTGCTCATAATATTGTGTCATGTGTGTAAAAAGTGGGCGCGGCTAACGAACCGCCAGCTGGCCCGGATTGCATCCGGCATATGTATACTTTGCTTTGATTGGATTTGTCATAGAATTAAATTAATATTTTACGCTGGCAACCCTGGATTAGTATTTGCCGAGCTGTTGTAGGGATTGTATGTGGTTAATTTATGCGTAATTTTTAAAATTATATTTTTTCGCATATGTACACAATCTAATAAGTATTTTAAATGAGCAAAGAATTACAAGAGACTGAGGAGTGGTGCGCGTGATGATGCAGTAAAAATATCTTCGTGAGAATTTCGCGCAAAACATTGGGTGTATTGTTTTGGTCCCATTGAAGTATATTGATTTATCGTAACGAGTAAGCCAGTGACCTGTTTTTCGTATTTGTTATGCGAGTCTCGTAAATAGTTAATAGTAGCCATAAAGTGCAGTGTCCGGAACCCGAGAGTCATTCATTCAAGAAACTGAAGAGCCATGGCTCCAACGAAATATGGCTTATGATTAACACTAAATGGTGCAGTTTAGTCTAAATACATAAATAATTCTTCGTTATGGTGTGCTCTCCACAATGATGACGCCTATCGAAGAGAAGAAAGATGAAAAGGTAATCATTTTTCAATTCTCTAATGCTGAGAGTTCCACTTGTGTTCAATTGTTTCTGTCAGGTAAGTAATTAGGTAATTATGCAGTAAGAACCTTTGAGATTTTGAAAATTACTACTTCAGTTCACATTCTAGTATTTACTGGAGGTAATGTAAATTATTTTTTTCTATTTGTGCATTGTAGTGTGTATTGGAAATCCTTAGAGACTTAATGTGCTTGACATTACCCCCTGCTAAGTTTGCCTAAATTAGAATTAAGTACGTATTTACATAAATAGATAATTTTTCTATTTCTATTATCAAATTTATCTATGAAGAGTTCAATTTGCTTGTGAAAATATAGACCAGTACTAGTTTGAGTTGATTTGGGACAATATTTATTACTATTGATATTGTATTACTTATAAGTAAATACTGATTTGCTTATGCTTTATATGGGTAAGTATTCAGTACTAATACTTCTGACTTGCGTCTCTCAGAAACCATCTCCAATAGACTATTGTTATTCATATTCAATACCTACTTATTAAAATTTGTATAAGTACATAATATCTTTCAGCAAAACAATTTACATACTTAAGTACTTAAATAACTAGATACTTCATTTACCTACATAAGATGACTTAGTTATGCTTTGTGAAGAATTTTCCACTTGTAAGGAAATATTTTATTCTACTGAGAAGAGCCAGAAAGAAACTTTTCATCTCATTTTAAAATCAACAATAACAGCTCTGTCTTGAAGTCTGCTTACATGTTAGGCAACTTTTTATCTAATGTTAAGTCATTAAGTAGTTATCATCTTATCATTGACTAAGCAACCATTTGTTTGATTATGGTTAAAAATTATGTCATCCTTTTACTTTTAAAGAACTTAACTACTGTAACTACTTAACGAGAGGATAACTGACTAATCCATACACTAATATTATTAACTGAGCATTCTATTTTATAACAAAATTCCACAACCTATCTTAAACTTGCCTTTACACAAGTTTAAGAAGTCCATTAAAATTATGCTCCTGAAAAAGGCTTATTATACTGTTGAAGATTACGTGAATGACAAAGGAGCATGGATTTGACTCGCTCCAGCAATGCTAAGGACAGCTGTTACTTATGTATTTTACAAATTAATGAAATCGTAAATTATTATTTTTTTTCAAAAGAGCAACCGCCGTGTTTCTTGCTGGTTCTTCTCGGTAGGAATGGCATTCCAAACCAGTGGTAGATTAACTTGACGATTCAAAAGTACTTGTAAAAGTTTATTTGAATAAAAATCATTTTGAATTTTGAATTTAGATGATGCCCAAAACTTCGTACACATGGATTAAGTAAGGCTTTTTGAGTTCTGGGGGAACTCTAAACGGGATTAAAAGAACCATATTATGTCCTTCCTCAGGATGTAACCTATCTCTATACCCAATATCAACAAAATGGGTTGAATAGATGGGCCGTGAAAGATGGGACATGATCACCTACTATAACCTATACCTACTTAGTATATATAAACCTAATTCTAGTTTTGGAATTTTTCTTAATCTAAAAATGCTAAAAATATTTTTTTAAAAGTACTTAAACACATTCAACAAATTAAGTACCTACTTTCATTTTTATTTATACTTAAAAGTATTTACTTACTTAACTACAGCTGTAGACCGTTATTCAAATATCATGGCATCCTTCCCTTGCCTAGTCTTTATATTCTTGAAATATGTTTATTAGTCAAAAAATATCCAGGCTTATTCTTGACTAGAAGTATCAATCCAAACCTTAAAAGCCGAAGAAGAAAAATTCAGTTACCTCAAACACGAATAAATCTTTTTTCCAAAAGTGCATACTACATGGCCATTAAAATTTATAACAAACTACCTGAAACTATAAAAAGCATTCCTAGTATACCTCTCTTCAAGCGCAATTTATATAATCTTCTTTTAAATAAAATATACTACAAAATAAACGACTACCTTACAGTCAAAAATATTGCTGCATAGCCCAGGTACTTTATATTGGATTATTTATACGAGTATATGCTGACAGCAGTGATCTTGTGTGTTCTCTGTCCTTTATTTTATATTTTATTACTGACTTATAGTTTATTTTGACTGTTAATTATTGTATTAGGTGTTGCCTGTATGTTATTGAGTCTATTCTGATGCTTTGGTAATGAGATAAATTATTAATTAATTATACTTTTAACTTGACTAGATAAATAATCTAAAATAAATCCTAACAATTTGCACACCATTGTATGGTAGAATATGCAAGGAAAATAATAATATGTTAAGACCAATATCTGTACCCATATTCCGGCTAATAAAGTATTATTTATTTATTTATTTATTTACATTATACTGCAAAATATAGTAAGTAAAGTGCTGAGTTAAAACAATGCAGTCACCATTGTTACACTGTACAGTTTCAACCTTCGCCTGTATAACTGAAGTCTTACTGTTTAACTGAGGTCCTTGTGACTGCTTCACCACAATAGGGTCTCATTACAAAGTGTTGATTACTTTGACACCTGTTGACTAGTTACACTCATGCACTCTGCTGTACTTAACTATTACTACTTACTTGGTTAACTATGAAGGGAAATGTGGTTTAATTAATTAAATTGAAGTTCTGCTGCAGTGAGATAAAGTTTTAAACCACCCATTTAAACTAACTAATGGATTAGCCATGGCATAATAAATATGACTTAACTATCACACTTAGGCTACCTATGTACTTAGTAATGAATTATGCGTTAATTATAGAGAAAACTACAATATGGAGAAACGTCCTGACTCACACTCAATGACTCTTCAGGGCCTCAGCCCAAACTCTTAGACCTAGAAGCATAGAAGGCTGTAATTCTGCAAGTTTTCCTTTAGATTGTACATAAGAAATAGGGGAAGATTTAATGGTGATAATGAAAAAAAAAAATCCCAGCTGAGTTTGTTGTGGGCTCTTCTCAGACCAGGGCGCGTTTGGAACCCTCGTAGCTTTAGTTTAAGATGTCGTACTGATTATCACCATTATATTGTTACTCGTACAATATGTTATAAATAACCGGACGTCAATAAGTGTAGTATACCTACCTTAATTGAATAAATGTTCTTTGACTTTGACTTTGACTTTTAACAATGCTCAAAGCAGAGAGCCACGGGTAGCTAGTGTGGTCAATTCTGTTTAACACAATCTCAAACCATCTCTAAACTAAAATGACAGCTCTAAATCTAGTGCTGCCCCTTTCCACAAGGACTAAGTAATATGAAAGGGATAGAAATATAAATACAGCTGTCATTTTAGTTTAGAGATGGTTTTTAATAGAATTGGTAGTAGTTATCTACGTAAATGACTTTGATTAGTTTAGCTAACCTACGTATCCGTTAAGGCTGCTTAAGTAAATCTATCAGGATTACAATTTACAAATGCACCCTTGTGTGACAAGCCCACAATAAACTTAGCCGGGTATGATAACTGCTTCATAGTCAGGTAAAAGAAAAATAACTGCAATGGGTACGACCTGAAACTGACTGTCATACGTACAAAGCTCAGCGCGATAGTTATACAAAGTGGAAATCTGAATCATGGTGAAAGCCTGTAGCACTTACTAAGGCCTGGGCAGACAAAACACGACGCGTGACAGCAGCATGGTAGAATACCTTGTCTCTACGCGATATCTCTACGTCATTATACGATTTGTGAAGTAAGAAACTGTTATGAAGAACTTCACACTGTAATTCAAGACCTTTAGTTAAAAAAAATAAAGTCAGAATTATTTACCTATTAAGAATTAGAGCGTCTTTGACGTTAGAGTAAAATGGTTCTAAAGGCTTAAGGCCTTGTATAAAAGCTCAAGTTCGTCCATCTACAGTCAGCGCTCCGTGAAAACCGTGCGAAATCAAAATAGAAGGAAGTTAAGTACTATCTATTTTTGACGACCTCCGTGGTGCAGTGTGTAGCGCTGTTGCCTTAACGTGCGGAGGTCCTGGGTTCAATCCCCGGCAGTGTCAATTCGGGAATTTATAATTTCTGAATTTTCCCTGGTCTGGTCTGGTGGGAGGCTTCGGCCGTGGCTAGTTACCACCCTACCGGCAAAGACGTGCCGCCAAGCGATTTAGCGTTCCGGTACGATGCCGTCTAGAAACCAAAGAGGTTTGGGTTTAACATAACTGCCATGCCCCTAACAGGTTAGCCCACTATCATCTTAGACTGCATCATCACTTACCATCAGGTGAGATCGCAGTCAAGGGCTAGCTAGTAGTGGATTAAAAAAAAACTTTTTTGCTTTAAAAGTTTAAATCAAGCACTTTTAGGTCCATTTTATTTTTTCTCGGTTATTGTTTCGACAGTCCAATAATTATATCCATGTCGGTGAATCGTAATATCTCATATTATGTAGGTACTACTACTTATGTGGCTCTTATGATAGTTTGGTTAAGGCCTTATTAAAATAACTATTTCTAAAAAACGATACCCTGTAAATTTTTTTTTTTTTTTTTTCCTATTATTGAGAACCAGCGAGGTACTCATTTAACTACGATCTAGCCTAACTAATTGGCTAATGAGCAGTTTTGCTTTAACCTAAACTTATAATTTATCTTATGTACTAAGAAGTTGTCCATTGACGCATCTTAGTCTTTCTTGATAATCTTAGACACTTTGTTCATGTGTTCTATTAGCACTACACTTTACACTGTCACTTATCAGTATACACTAACTCAAAAGGCTTAGTCCTTTTTAGTCTTCTCACTAGTTTCGTTACGTCGAGCAGCTGGATTGCCTCAACGTTAACGTGGTGATGAAGCCGATGGTCGTGGGCTTTGGCAAATTTGGTAATAATTTGTTCGACGTATTCAATATTGAGGTCCCGATGAATATCGTCATTTCTGATGTACCAGGGCGCATTTACTATACTCCTGAGTACTTTATTTTGGAACCGCTGTATAATTTGGATGTTACTCTTTTTGGTACAGCCCCATAGCTGTATGCCGTAGGTCCAAATGGGCATCAGGACTTGTCTGTATAACAGGATCTTGTTGTGTATTGACAGCGAGGAATGCCTACCAAGTAGCCAATACATCTGTTTATACTTTATGTCAAGTTCTTTTCTTTTTTTCTTGACATGAGCTCTCCAGCGTAGCTTCACGTCAAGGGTCATCCCAAGATATTTGGCTGTATCCACGTAGGGAATTTTTTGTCCATTGATGAAAACAGCGTGGTATTTCTTTGTTTTATTTGTAAAGTCAATATGAATTGACTTTGCTTCATTTAGCTTGATTCTCCATTTTTTAGTCCAGTTATATACTTTATTTAGCGCTGTTTGTACTTTACCCACTGCCTCTTCGTGTGTTACTCCTACAGCCATAATGGCTGTATCATCAGCAAAAGTGGCAATGGTGTTACTTTCGAGTTCTGGAATGTCGCAGGTATATAATAGGTACAGGACCGGACCTAAAACACTCCCTTGCGGAACTCCAGCTTTTATACATTTTAGCTCTGAGTAAGCATCTTCTTGTCTTACTCTAAATGCTCTATTAGTAATATATGATACCAGGATATCTGCGTATGCTTTGGGTAGCAGTTTTCTAATTTTATAAATGAGACCTTCATGCCAGACTTTATCAAAAGCTTTTTCAATGTCTAGGAACACCGTAGAGCATACTTTCTTTTCTTCAATTGTTTTTTCTATGGTAGTGACGATTCTATGTACTTGATCAATAGTTGAATGTTTCTCTCTGAATCCAAACTGATGATCTGGTATGAGATTTTTGCTTTCTAATATTGGTTTCATCCTCTTGAGTAAGAGCTTTTCAAATAATTTTGACATAATAGGCAATAAAGATATAGGCCTATATGATGTCGCTTCGTGGGGAGGTTTTCCTGGCTTTGCTATCATTATGACCTCAGCTATTTTCCACAGATTAGGCACATACTTAAGCCTAAAGGCAGCATTTATTAATGTGGTGAGCTTAACTAAGGCTTTTCTTGGAAGGTTTAATAAAATTTCTCTCGTGATCAAATCGTATCCTGGAGCTTTCTTAGGGCCTAACTTAAATTTAATTTCTCTGAGCAATTCTTTGGGTGTCACAAGCCTGATATCTAAATCTTCTTGTATTTCTTTAATGGTTTCGAAATCAATTGCTTGTCCCGCGGGTGGCTGAAATATATTTTCTAAGTGGTCAGCAAATCGTTTGGCTTTTTGATCGTTGCTTATCGCCCACTCTCCATTTTCTTTTTTAATTGGCGGAATATGATTCAGTGTTTTGTCCATATTCTTTGTCGCTTTCCAGAGTGAATAGTCTGTACTCCGATCATTCGTTAACTTTTGAAGATAATTGTCTGTAGTTATTTTCTCATACTTTTTGATTTCGCGCTTGATTTTTTTAGTAAGGTTGTTCAAAATTCTTTTATCTAATGGAGATCTAGTCTGATGCCATCTTTTTCTTTTCTTTCTCTTTTCAGTTATTAGACTTAAGATGTGTTTCGGGTATGCTGTTCCTCTCTCTCTATATTTATATAATGGAGTATTTTTCCAGGCCGCCTGTTGTAAGTCTATAACAAACTGATTGACCTCTTCATTTAGTTGTTCTGGAAATTTTAGTGGCACTTTTAAATTTATATTATCATTTAATTCTTGTCTAAAGCTTTCCCAGTCAGTATTTTTATTTGCAAGGGTTGGAAAAGATTCTTTAGACAAAATTTTTTCGCTCAATGTCAATAATATTGGAGAATGATCAGAGCTCATATCATGTCTTTCTTCGATTCTTATATATTTTGATGATATATTTTTGTAGATGAAGAAGTCTATGAGGTCTGGAATTTTGTTTGGGTCAGTCGGCCAATATGTTGGCTTTCCAGTGCTGGCTACATTGCATTTCAGTTCTTTGATTGCTTCTAAAAGTTCTTTTCCTTTAGTTGTAGTTAATCTAGATCCCCAATAGGTGTTCTTAGCGTTGAAGTCACCCCCTATGATGAACTTATTTCCATATTGTTTAAGAAAACTAACATATTTTTCCTTTTTTATTGAGTGCCTCGGGGGACAATATATGGCTGCTACTGTGATACCCTGTAAATGAGTTCGAAAGTTAAACTTCCCGGCCTAGGCCAGTAAAGAATGTATGTATTTCATTACATATCATAAGTTTGAATTTGGAATCTTTCTTCCTGAATATCTTATAACATGTTATAATGTTCTTTGGCCTCTACCGTATTACGCGTTCAGCACTCGCAGCGCAAAAAAAAAGTATAAATATAACTTTTAATATTTCATAAGTAGGTTGCTTTTTTTGCTTTAAAAAAAAATGTCACTTGTTTTATTTTTTAGAAAAGCACTATACACACCTCGACCGGGAGAGCATTTCTGGTCTCGTATATAGCCGGCTGTTTTTTTCTGTTCCGTGATAGCCGGCCTCGCGTAGCTCGGCCGTCTAACTAATACTCGACCAGAAAACGCGTACTTCCCGGTCTCGCGATGTATTAATGTACTATTACAACCCATATATAACAGCAGTAATAATATGTAACAGTTGGACATGCTTCATCGATATATAATTGCAACTTCTATAGTTAGGAACCATTGCCGCTGCGCGTTTCGTCTGCCCCAGCCTTTATACGCGTAGTTTGAAATGTAGGCTGAAATAAGAGGCAGACACTGAGCAGCGAGCGATGGGAGACGCTAAAAGGAAGCGGAAGTTATTGACCTGATAACGACAGGACTGATGACCCGTGACCTAATACAGGAGACCTAGTTTATGAACACTTTTCATGTAGGATAATATTTTGCAAATATAGATATTTAAGTGAGTAACTAAGTAAGTATATACCTACTCGGAACTTCGCGAAAGCTGTTGATGTAAATTTTTTAAGTTTTCCTTTTTGACCTGCTCCTTAGAGTTCACCATAATGTTATCAAAGGTGTTACAAGTCTACCAATCCGCATAGTATAGCCAATAACATCTGCCTGGCGATGGGCTGACATGGAATGATTTCGCGAAAAGGAAATAGTCAATACATTATAACCCATTGTCCTAGGTGAGCTACAGAAGTGATATGATATGACGCCATAGAAAATGTCAGACGTATGGTAGGTATCTACGCTACAACGTAGGCCACAAGAAGGGTTCAGCTACTGTTTGATATCGCGTTTGTCGCTCACCTAGGACAACGGGTCAGATATAATCAGCGACGAAGATGGATTGCATGATAATAATAGTCCTAAATTACACACGGCTTTAAGTGATTTAGTATGTATAGAATAGAATAGAATAATTTATTTGCAAGAATGTAGTACAATTCGGCCTTAAAATTATTTCGCGCTGACACATTCAACTAGTTCATTAGTGTACAAATTAGAATAATTCATCACTGCATAATATAACGTTTAAATGTATGTAACCTGATGTAACTTCTGAAAGATTTTGATGCCTTCTCAGCCGTTATGCTGACGCCTTGTCTGCCTTCTCAGCCATGCTAACTATAATAATCTCGTTTTACCCTTTGCGAAGCAGAGCACAATCATTGCGACAGGGCTTTCACTCGGCTTTTGTAACGCTACGCTGCACCTCTTCGCTGTCTCTGCATGGTAGAAACTGCTTTCTGAACCGGTAGCGAAGTGGATTCTTAACTCACCTACACGCATTATGAGGGAATGAACCCCATTAAAAAAAAGCGTTGTCGCACTGTTTGTGCTTGGGCTAGAGTTCGTGTTTTTCAACACGGAAAAGCTGACTAGGGCTTTGTATTTTCAGATCCGGACCGGAATGGTGCAAGTGTCAGACGGCAAGTCCCGGCCTCGGCCCGCGCGCCTCGTGCTCACGATGGAGGCGGTGACGGTGCAGCGCGAGGTGGTCATTCCGCCCCAGCCTCCCCGCGACAAGAGCGTGCCCCACGCTAGAGTGAGTGTCTCTAGATCCGCGCCGGCATGGCGCAAGTGTCAGACGGCAAGTGCCGGCCTACTTGTATTAAAATCCTACCTATCCACACCGAAGCATAAAACAGCAGCATTTAGTTACGGGAAGTTTTGCGGCCACTAAGTGCTGGAACAATCTACCACCACCTCTTAAGTTTCTTTTTTATGATCAATTAAAGTTGTTTTCTTTCCAATCCTCACCTAAATAAATATGTAAATCATCTCAAGTATTTTAGTAATATAGTAGTAACTAGTGTTTCGCCCTGTGCGCGAGCTGCTAAAGCAGCTCACGGGTTGTGGTTTGACTTACAAGTAGTACAGACATTTATTATGATTATAGCAAAATTATTAAAAATGGCGTTGATTTTTTTAAACTTTGGTATGAGTTTCCTGTTTTGTGATCAGAGGGAGCCCTGAATATCGATTTTGAACGAAATCGGTCCATTAACAAAGATTTTCAAAATGGCGCTGATTTTTTAATACTTTGGTTTCAGTTTCCTGTTTTGTAACTCCAGGGAGTCTTAAATATCGATTTTGATCGAAATCGGTCAATTAACAAAGAATTTCAAAATGGCGCTGATTTTTTAAAATTTTAGTACCAGTTTCCTGCTATGTAATCGCAGGGAGCCCCGTCGTGGGTAAAACGGAACCGTATCAAAATCTTGCATAGTTCTACACAGTCGTAGTATTCTTCAATATTGGCCATATATTTTCTATGGAAAAATAAATTCCGCCATCTTGAATTTTTTTCCTGTTCATCAAGTAGACCTTCAGGTCCTGATCATCTTTTGTCAAGAAACCACTCTTCCATCTTTTATACTTTCTGAGATAGACACCAAACAAATTTGTATGGCAGCCATCTTAAATCCGCCATTTTGAATGTTTTTTTTGCTCTTTGTCAATTGGATGTGGTTCCGAGTGACATTAGTTCGAGGACCCCCCACCTATCTTCAATACCTTGGCCGTGCCCTTTACCCGTCTCCGAAATCCTCAATCATCAGCTGTCTCAATATTTTTGTTAAAGTTATATTTCCTGACTTCTACACGAAGCCATCAGTGAAAAAAAAATTTTCATACAAAATTTTACAGGAGGACATTTTTGGAGAAAATCTCGCAAACTACCCATAATGTGGCAACACTGTTTAGATATCTCGATACTGCCGGTCGAGCTACACCATCGATCCATACATGTCAACTTTCCCAAATGTTGCCAACTGCCTCAAAATCATGATCGAAATTTTCAAAAACACAAAAATAATACAAAATGGCCGCCACCTCGTTTCACAGAAACATTTGACATAGTTTCATAATTTTCCCATGAACTACAGGATATACCGCTCCTGATGACGTTTCAATTTTTCATCTCGCTCGCACCCAGCCGAAATGATAGCTCCTGAAAAGAGACCATGTCGAAAATCACTTTTACTTTGATAAATTCCAGTGTTGCCAGACCTCGGCGACAGAAATACCCAAACATCATTCGTACAAGTGGGACATGTGGTCGCTCGTACTCGAACTTTGCAAAAAATACGTATTTCGATTTTTTTATTTTTGGGGTAAATCTTGAAAATTTCCCGAGAAATGGGGTAAATTTTTTTCTGCAATCCATTCTTCGAGTCGGTACACACAATCGCCCCATAGAAGTCGAAACGCTCCGACGTTGCCAACTGTGAGAAAATTGAATTTTAAAATTGCGTTTTTTCGTACCTCAGACCAAACGGCCGCCGGGACAGCCGCCATCTTGAATTTTTAAAAACCACTCCCGTTCTGTCAAAATACAGGATAGTTGTAGGCGAAAAGAGAAAAAAATATTACGCTCGACCACGCCGTTTCGGATCTGTGGCGCCGCGGTTCGGGGTCGAAAAATCAAAAATTTCAAAACACTACAGCTCGGCCGCCATTTTGTTTTTCCGATTTTTTCCACTTTTTCTATTGACCGTTTCCTAATTTCTTCAATAATTGCGAGTTTAAACAAAATCGGTTAGAAAACAAAAGAGTTGCGAAAATCACGTCGGCCGCCATCTTGTTTTTCCGAAATGTCATAATTTTTCCCTACTCGAATCCCGCACCCGAACACATCTCCCTTACATCATTGTATCGTTTTCTGTCTCTTTCTAGGAGAACAATTATGTCAATGAGTGAGTGAGTCAGTCAGTGGTAATTGAGCTATATATAGTATAACTAGTGTTTCGCCCTGTGCGCGAGCTGCTAAAGCAGCTCACGGGTTGTGGTTTTGGGGATATTAGGGATCATCAGTTGTCGAATTTGAACGAAATCGGTCAATTTACAAAGAATTTCAAAATGGCGCCGATTTTTTAAAACTTTGGTAACAGTTTCCTGTATTGAAATCCCAGGGAGCCCTAAATATCGATTTTGAACGAAATCGGTCCATTAACAAAGAATTTCAAAATGGCGCTGATTTTTTAAAATTTTGGTTTCAGTTTCCTGTTTTTTAACCCCAGGGAGTCCTCAATATCGATTTTAAACGAAATCGGTCAATTAACAAATAATTTCAAAAAAACGCTGATTTTATAAATTTTGGCAACAGTTTCCTGTTTTGTAATATTAGAGATCCTCATATATCGATTTTGAACGAAATCAGACAATTAACAAAGAATTTCAAAATGGCGCTGATTTTTAAAATGTTGGTACCAGTTGCCTGTTTTGTAATCCCAGGGAGCCCTAAATATCGATTTTGAACGAAATCGGTTAATTAAAGAAGAATTTCAAAATGGCGCTGGTTTTTTAAAATTTTTGTAACATTTCCTGTATTGTGATCCCACGGAGTCCTAAATATCGATTTTGAACGAAATCGGTCAATTAACAAAGAATTTCAAATGGCGCTGATTTTTTAAAATGTTGGTACCAGTTTCCTGTTTTGTAATCTCCTAAATATCGATTTTGAACGAAATTGGTCAATTTACAAATTGGTGAATTTCAAAATGGCGCTGTTTTTTTTAATTTTGATAACATTTTCCTGTTTTGTAACCCCCGGCCCAGGGAGCCCTAAATATCGATTTTGAACGAAATCAGCAAATAAACAAATTATTTCAAAATAGCGGTGGTTTTTTTTAAATTTTGGAATAATTTTTCTGTTTTGTAATCCCAGGGAGCCCCGTCGTGGGTTAAACGGAAAAGTATCAAAATCTTGCATAGTAGTTCTACACTTGTAGTCTCTTCAATTTTCGCCTTTTATATTCTATGCAAGAATAAATTCCGCCATCTTGAATTTTTTTCCTGTTCATCAAGTAGATCTTCAGGTCCATATGATATTTTGCCAAGAAACCTCTCTTCCGTCATTTATACTTTCTGAGTTAGACAACAATTTAATTTCTATGGCAGCCATCTTAAATCTGCCATTTTGAATTTTTTTCAGCTCATTGTCTATTGGATGAAGTGTCGAATGACATTTGGTCGAGCACCCCCCTATCTATTTGTTATGCTTCGATCGGTTGATTTCAGCAAATCAGCCGCCATTTTGTTTTTCCGAAATATTATAATTTTTTCCTACTCTTATCCCGCACGCGAACACATCTCCTATACATGAACTACCCCGTTTCAGATCTGTGACGCCGCGGGTTGAGGTAGAAAAATCAAAAATTTTAAAGCACTATATCTCGGCCGCCATTTTGTTTTTCCAATTTTTTCTACTTTTTATATTGATTGTTTACTAATTTCTTCAATAATTGCGAGTTATAATGAAATCAGTTGGAAAACAAAAGAGTTGCAAAAATCACGTCAGCCGCCATCTTGTTTTTCAATTTTTTTTCCACTTTTTCTATTGATCGTTTACAAATATCTTCAATCATTGTGAGTTGTAACGAAATCGGTCGGAAAACAAAAGAGTTGCAAGAATCACCTCGGCCGCCATCTTGTTTTTCTAATTTGTTCTACTTTTTGTATTGATCGTTTACTAATTTCTTCAATCATTGCGAGTTGTAACGAAATCGGTTGAAAAATAAAAAAGTTACAAAAAACACGCCGGCCGCTATCTTGTTTTTCCGAAATGTAATAATTTTTCTCTACTCCCATCCCGCACCCGAACATATGACCTATACATGAACTAACCCGTTTCGGATCTGTAGCGCCACGGTTCGGGGTCGAAAATTCAAAAATTTGAAATTACTACAGCTCAGCCGCCATCTTGTTTTTCTAAATTGTTCTACTTTTTGTATTGATCGTTTACTAATTTCTTCAATCATTGCAAGTTGTAACGAAATCGGTTGGAAAACAAAAAAGTTACAAAAAGCACGTCGGCCGCCATCTTGTTTTTCTGAAATGTCATAATTTTTCTTTACTCCCATCGCGCACCCGAACACATCTCCCATACATCATTGTATCGTTTTCTGCCTCTTTTTAGTAGGTTCATGCATTTGGTCGAACTCCCCCCTCTTTCTACAATATCCTGGCCGCGGTCTTCACCCGTCTCCGAAATCCTCAATCATCAACTCGCTTCACATTTTTCTCCCAAATATTCGTTAGAAGTACCCAGTCCCCATAAAGTTCCTAATCGCCATATAATTTGGTATGAAAAAAAATATTCCGCCATCTTGAATTTTTTTTCATTTTGCTAAATAGACCTCCTCGTCCTGATCATCTCTTGCCAAGAAACCACTCTTCCATCTTTTATACTTTCTGAGATAGACACCAAACAAATTTGTATGGCAGCCATCTTAATTCCGCCATTTTGAATTTTTTTTTTGCTCTTTGTCTATTGGATGAGGTTCCGAGTGACATTAGTTCGAGGACCCCCCACCTATCTTCAATACCTTGGCCGTGCTCTTTACCCGTCTCCGAAATCCTCAATCATCAGCTGTCTCCATATTTTTTTTCGAGTTATATTTTCTGACTTATATACGAAGCCATCAGTGAAAAAAAATTTTTCATACAAAATTTTACAGGAGGACATTTTTGGGGAAAATCTCGAAAACTACCCCAAATGTGGCAACACTGTTTTGATATCTCGATACTGCCGGTCGAGTTACACAGTCGATCCCTACATGTCAACTTTCCCAAATGTTGCCAACTGCCTCAAAATCGTGATCGAAATTTTCAAAAACACAAAAAGAATACAAAATGGCCGCCACCTCGTTTCACACAAGCATTTTACACAGTTTCATAATTTTCCCGTAAACTACAGGATATACCGCTCCTGATGACGTTTCAATTTTTCATCTCGCTCGCACCCAGCCGAAATGATAGCCCCTGAAAAAAGACCATGTCGAAAATCACTTTTACTTTGATAAATCCCAGTGTTGCCAGACCTCGGCGACGAAAACACCCAAATGTCATACGTACAAGTGGGACACGTGGTCGCTCGTACTCGAATTTTGCAAAAAATACGTATTTCGATTTTTTTATTTTTGGGGTAAATCTTGTAAATTTCCCGAGAAATGGGGTAATTGTTTTTCTCCAATCAATACTTCGAGTCGTTACACACAATCGCCCCATAGAAGTCGAAACGCTCCGACGTTGCCAACTGTGAGAAAATTGAATTTTAAAATTGCGTTTTTTCGTACCTCAAACCGAACGGCCGCCGCGACAGCCGCCATCTTGAATTTTTTAAAACCACTCCCGTTCTGTCAAAATACAGGATATTTGTAGGCGAAAAGAGAAAAAAATATTATGCTCGACCACGCCGTTTCGGATCTGTGGCGCCGCGGTTCGGGGTCGAAAAATCAAAAATTTCAAAACACTACAGCTCGGCCGCCATCTTGTTTTTCCAATTTTTTCCACTTTTTCTATTGATCGTTTCCTAATTTCTTCAATCGGTGCGAGTTTTAACAAAATCGGTTGGAAAACAAAAGAGTTGCAAGAATCACGTCGGCCGCCATCTTGTTTTTCCGAAATGTCATAATTTTTCCCTACTCGACTCCTGCACCCGAACACATCTCCCGTACATCATTTTATCATTTTCTGTCTCTTTCTAGGAGAACAATTATGTCAATGAGTGAGTGAGTCAGTCAGTGGTAATCGAGCTATATATAGTATAACTAGTGTTTCGCCCTGTGCGCGAGCTGCTAAAGCAGCTCACGGGTTGTGGTTTGACTTACAAGTAGTACAGACATTTATTATGATTATAGCAAAATTATTAAAAATGGCGTTGATTTTTTTAAACTTTGGTATGAGTTTCCTGTTTTGTGATCAGAGGGAGCCCTGAATATCGATTTTGAACGAAATCGGTCCATTAACAAAGAATTTCAAAATGACGCTGATTTTTTAATACTTTGGTTTCAGTTTCCTGTTTTGTAACTCCAGGGAGTCTTAAATATCGACTTTGATCGAAATCGGTCAATTAACAAAGAATTTCAAAATGGCGCTGATTTTTTTAAATTTTAGTACCAGTTTCCTGTTTTGTAATCACAGGGAGCCCCGTCGTGGGTAAAACGGAACCGTATCAAAATCTTGCATAGTTCTAGTCTTGTAGTATTCTTCAATATTGGCCATATATTTTCTATGGAGAAATAAATTCCGCCATCTTGAATTTTTTTCCTGTTCATCAAGTAGACCTCCAGGTCCTGATCATCTTTTGCCAAGAAACCACTCTTCCATCTTGTATACTTTCTGAGATGGAAATCAAACAAATTTGTATGGCAGCCATCTTAAATCCGCCATTTTGAATTTTTTTTTTGCTCTTTGTCTATTGGATGAGGTTCCGAGTGACATTAGTTCGAGGACCCCCCACCTATCTTCAATACCTTGGCCGTGCCCTTTACCCGTCTCCGAAATCCTCAATCATCAGCTGTCCCCATATTTTTGTTTAAGTTATATTTTCTGACTTCTACACGAAGCCATCAGTGAAAAAAAATTATTTCATTCAAAATTTTACAGGACGACATTTTTGGGGAAAATCTCGAAAACTACCCCAAATGTGGCAACACTGTTTAGATATCTCGATACTGCCGGTCGAGTTACACAGTCGATATCTACATGTCAACTTTCCCAAATGTTGCCAACTGCCTCAAAATCGTGATCGAAATGTTCAAAAACACAAAAAGAATACAAAATGGCCGCCACCTCGTTTCACAGAAACATTTCACACAGTTTCATGAACCCATCCATGAACCCATGAACTACAGGATATACCGCCTCTGATGACGTTGCAATTTTTCATCTCGCTCGAAAAATCAAAAATTTCAAAACACTACAGCTCGGCCGCCATCTTGTTTTTCCAATTTTTTCTACTTTTTTGTAGTGATCGTTTACTAATTTCTTCAATCATTGCGAGTTGTAACGAAATCGGTTGGAAAATAAAAAAGTTACAAAAAGCACGTCAGCCGCCATCTTGTTTTTCCGAAATGTCATAATTTTTCCCTAATCCCATCCCGCACCCGAACGTATTACCATTACATGAACTACCCCGTTTCGGATCTGTAGCGCTGCGGTTCGGGGTAGAAAAATCAAAAATTTGAAAATACTACAGCTCGGCCGCCATCTTGTTTTTACAATTTTTTCTACATTTTGTATTGTTCGCTCACTAATTCCTTTAATCATTACGAGTTGTAACGAAATCGGTTGGAAAACAAAAGAGTTGCAAGAATCACGTCGGCCGCCATCTTGTTTTTCCAAAAGGTCATAATTTTTCCCTACTCCCATCCCGCGCCCGAATACATCTCCCATACATCATTGTATCGTTTTCTGCCTTTTTTTAGTAGAACAATTATGCGGGTATGTTGGTAGTTTTATGTTTGTTTTTTTTCATGCATATGGTCGAACACACCCCCTCTTTCTACAATATCCTGGCCGTGCTCTTCACCCGTCTCCGATATCCTCAATCATCAACTCGCTTCACATTTTTCTCCCAAATATTCGTTAGAAGTACCCAGTCCTTATAAAGTTCCTAATCGCCATATAATTTGGTACGAAAAAAAATATTCCGCCATCTTGAATTTTTTTTCATTTCGCTAAATAGACCTCCTCGTCCTGATCATCTCTTGCCAAGAAACTACAGTTCCATCTCTTATATTCTCTGAGATAGACACTGACGAAATTTGTATGGCGGCCATCTTGAATCTACCATTTTCGAGTTTTTTTTAAACTCATCGCCAATTGGATGAGGTTCCGAGTGACATTAGTTCGAGGACCTCCCACCTATCTTCAATACCTTGGCCGTGCCCTTTACCCGTCTCCGAAATCCTCAATCATCAGCTGTCTCCATATTTTTGTTAAAGTTATATTTCCTGACTTCTGCACGAAGCCATCAGTGAAAAAAAAAATTTTCATACAAAATTTTACAGGAGGAAGTTTTTGGGGAAAATCTCGAAAACTACCCTAAATGTGGCAACACTGTTGAGTTATCTCAATACTCCCGGTGGAGTTACACAATCGATCCATACATGTCAACTTTCCCAAATGTTGCCAACTGCCTCAAAATCGTGATCGAAATTTTCAAAAACACAAAAAGAATACAAAATGGCCGCCACCTCATTTCACAGAAACATTTGACATAGTTTCATAATTTTCCCATGAACTACAGGATATACCGCTCCTGATGACGTTTCAATTTTTCATCTCGCTCGCACCCAGCCGAAATGATTGCTTCTGAAAAAAGACCATGTCGAAAATCACTTATACTTTGATAAATTCCAGTGTTGCCAGACCTCGGTGACGAAAATACCCAAATGTCATTCGTACAAGTGGGACACGTGGTCGCTCATACTCGAACTTTGCAAAAAATACGTATTTCGATTTTTTTATTTTTGGGGTAAATCTTGAAAATTTCCCGATAAATGGGGTAAATTTTTTTCCCCAATCCATTCTTCGAGTCGGTACACACAATCGCCCCATAGAAGTCGAAACGCTCCGCCGTTGCCAACTGAGAGAAAATTGAATTTTAAAATTGCGTTTTTTCGTACCTCAGACCGAACGGCCGCCGCGACAGCCGCCATCTTGAATTTTTAAAAACCACTCCCGTTCTGTCAAAATATAGGATAGTTGTAGGCGAAAAGAGAAAAAAATATTATGCTCGATCACGCCGTTTCGGATCTGTGGCGCCGCGGTTCGGGGTCGAAAAATCAAAAATTTCAAAACACTACAGCTCGGCCGCCATCTTGTTTTTCCAATTTTTTCCACTCTTTCTATTGATCGTTTCCTAGTTTCTTCAATCTTTGCGAATTGTAACGAAATCGGTTGGAAAACAAAAGAGCTGCAAGAATCACGTCGGCCGCCATCTTGTTTTTCCGAAATGTCATAATTTTTCCCTACTCGACTCCCGCACCCGAACACATCTCCCGTACATCATTGTATCGTTTTCTGTCTCTTTCTAGGAGAACAATTATGTCAATGAGTCAGTGAGTGAGTCAGTGGTAATTGAGCTATATATAGTATAATAATAATAAGTATTTAAGTAGTAGTTAATGTAAAGCTTATTTCCTGGAATTGCCAAGAATTTCCTTCTTTCCAGTTCCTTTTTCTTTCAAAAGGGAGGACTCTTCCTATCTCGATTTTGAAGTTAACTTCGCCGAACCTTTTGACACGTTCTTCCATTAAAGCGATGTTCAGAATAGTTGTTTAAATCTTTGTCATTCAGAATCAGAAATTTCTCATATCGAGGAGGAACTTCCTAGAAGATACTAAGGTCTTCAAAACGATATTTTCCAGGAGCGAATGGTGCAGCTGACGCGGCAGAAGGTGGGCGGCCTGGGGCTGAGTATAAAGGGCGGCGCGGAACACAAGCTGCCCATACTCATCTCCAAGATATACAAGGACCAGGCGGCCGACCAGACGGGCCAGCTGTTTGTTGGCGACGCCGTAATCAAAGGTATCATAACAATATGCTTATTGGGTGTTTGAGGGTAGTTGACATGGAACTTGTATAATAAGATTGTTTGTGCGAAGCAATCAAAAGAATAAGGCCGTTTTTGACACTCAAACTCATATTTTACTAGCTGATGCCCGCGACTTTGTTCGCGCGTCGTAACTAACAAATTTTTCCATATTTTCTCACCGTTTAAACCTTCCCTGGACTACGACAAACATTTCAAAACCAAAATCAGCTAAATCGGCCCAGCCGTTCTCGAGTTTTGGCGAGACAAACGAACAGCAATTGATTTTTATATAAATATGTTAGCTATCCTATTTTTCAAGTTGGATCAAACTGCACACGGTGTGCAAATTTAATTTAAAATCGGTTAAGTAGTTTAGGAGTTCATCGCGGACAAACAACGTGACACGTGATTTATATATATTTAGATTTATTCAAATAACCATACTTATTAATATCGAGTGAATCTACCTCAGATCCGGAATGCCATTCCTACCGAGAAGAACCAGCAAGAAACTCTAAAAAAAAATCATTTACAATTACATCAATGTGTAGATACGTAAGTAACCGCAGTCCTAAGCATTGCTGGAGTCTTAAGCACTCTACCAATAAACCAAAACCTAATCTAAATTTCAAAAATCTAAAAAACTAACATAGGACATGGGTTTAACTAACAAAGGACATGGGTTTACGTCTTTTGGAAGACGAATATATTGCAAAATATCGTACATGTGCACGTGCGCATTAAAAACTTAACTATCAGCGGTGATTACTAATAGTTTGCGCCTCGATTGTAATTTTCAACATGACCTGGATTTTGAGTTTGCGTATTCCATCAAAATGATCTGAGGTTATTCAAACACGGACAATTGCGGACTTAACTTCAAAGCAGTTCTTCTGTCAATGCAGAAGTCCGTGAAGGGCCGTGAGATGGGCGGTCCCTTTTTACATCCAATTTTATCAGAATGAAACGAAATTTCCACAGAACTTTCACTTTTCTGTATCTTATTATGCGATGACTCGGTGGACTATGAGCAGATATGTTGTAGGATATTAGATTGGCGATCAGAGGCAACTTCCCCAGCGTGAATCCCTCTATGTGTGCGATTTATAGAGCATACTTTGACTTAAGACTTAGGTACTCTTACTTAAGACTGAGTTAAAACGAGACAGAGTTATGATACGCACATAAGCCATTCTAACGCTAAGTAAAGCCCGAGCAAAGTCAAATTACGCTCTATAGATCTTAGCATATGTCTCGGCTATATATCGTGTAGCTCAAGGATATGCCTTCTCTTTAAGCGGATAAATATGAATGTACACAGACAAAGTCCATAAGTTAAACTAATTAATATTGATTGTACATTATTTTATGTATTTATATGTTGATCCAATTAATTATAACATAATCTGCAACATCACAGGCATGGAAGCCGCACAAATAGCGATCCAAGGCAAATAATAGCATTTCCGCGCCGGTTCGCATTTACCGGTGTTTTATACAATTTTTACAGTTTAAGTCCTTTTCACGTTTAATTGAATTTGCTGCCTGCACTCGACGATGCGACGCCTCTTCAAAGAGCGAGCTTTTAACTTTTTAACAAGGTTTTTTTTTGTTCAATCAAGGCATTAAATGTTATACTTAAATGAAATGTCTATTGAAATATTGCAAAGCAAGATGCATAAAAATTATTTTATGCATCCTGATTTCAAAAACTTTTTAAATAGCAAATTATGGCTAATGATCACTCCAGGGCGGTTCGCTAAAAGCAGTATTATTTAAAAATTATGGTTTTATGTCACGTACACCCTGACGTCCCTAAAATAAGGATTATAATTATAAAACATGAACTAATTATAAAACATGAACTTCGACAATATTAAAATAATACGGTCTATTAGATAGAGCCTAACGCCTAATAGAGCGGTCTTTATGCCCCTATATACTGTACGAAACGGGTGGTATTGTATATTTTCAGTGAACGGCGAGTACATAACGGCGTGCAAGCACGACGACGCAGTGAATATCCTGCGTAACGCTGGCGACATCGTCGTGCTCACCGTGAAGCACTACCGCGCCGCCACGCCCTTCC
Source organism: Erebia aethiops (assembly GCA_923060345.2). Classification (NCBI taxonomy): domain Eukaryota; kingdom Metazoa; phylum Arthropoda; class Insecta; order Lepidoptera; family Nymphalidae; genus Erebia; species Erebia aethiops. The sequence goes on along the minus strand of OV281089.1, from coordinate 19,748,311 downwards.
TGCAGAAACAAGGTGAGCAGCTCACAGTAAACAATAATGTATTCTGTTAGCCAGAACTTCTTTTTATGCAACTTAGTGATATTCACAATCGAAGTACTAGACTATAGATAAAGAAAATATGTGTGGTAGCGGACGGCGCGTCGGACACGGACAGCAGTACGGGGGACGAGCACCCCTCGCTGCACCGCGTGGACGCCAACTGTAACTCCGAGCGCGCGCCCGACGCCGACGGGGGCTGGCAGGTGAGTGCACAAACACATTGACACACTTTACCGAGGTTTACGCGCCAAACACACAGGGCACATTGACACACTTTACCGAGGTTCACGCGCAAAACACGCAGAGTACATTGACACACTTTACCGAGGTTCACGCGCAAAACACGCAGGGTACATTGACACACTTTACCGAGGTTCACGCGCAAAACACACAGGGTACATTGACACACTTTACCGAGGTTCACGCGCAAAACACACAGGGTACATTGACACACTTTACCGAGGTTTACGCGTCAAACACACAGGGTACATTGACACACTTTACCGAGGTTTACGCGCAAAACACACAGGTTACATTGACACACTTTACCGAGGTTTACGGCGATGTTGATGGCGGGTCGGGCGCGGGTGTGCTTTGCCAGCGGTAGCGCAAATGCATTTAATTAAAATTTGAAATCAATCTGCTGCTACGAGTACGTTTTCTCTCAAAACAGTATTTTGTAGTTTTTATAGCTTCACAACACATATACAACACATTCGTAAGTACACATTCAATTATTTTTGAAGTGAAACTTCTTTAGAATCGTTGTGATTTGAAAATTCGAAACGGACCGCCACACACTGAGTCGCGCTTTTTTTTTCTTTTTTTTAATGTTTCGCACTCAGCTGTTCTCTGATATGATGACAGAAACCTTCTTAATGCGAGTTTTGCTCTGAATAAGGCGCCACTAAGGATGGTCGTAAAGTGGTGGTATTTTGTTTACAAATTGTATTTATATAGTATATAATATAAATACGATTGGTAAAAAAAAAATGTAATATTTATTACTAGATGATTCCCGCGACTTCGTCCGCGTGGATTAAGATTTTTTATTCCCGCGGAAATTCTTTAATTTTCCGGGATAGAAAGTAGCATATGTCGTTCCCCGGGATACCATCTACCCCTTCCAAATTTCGGCAAAATCGGTTGAAAAAATGGGCCGGGAAAGCGTAGCAGACAGACAGACAGACAAACACTTTCGCATTTATAATATTAGTATGGATTTTGTGAGCGGTGTTTTTTTTCTTGTTTATGTTAGTGTGAGTAGCGGCCCTGAATTCAGACACCTGATTGCTCCGTAAAATTATTAAAATATAATTATATTAAATATTAATAGATATAATTATGATACAAATATTAATTTATTAGTAATTTAGTTGAATATCCAAGAATTATTTACTTATTTTTACTATCATTTATTTTTACCCTTGACGAAACGGAGACGGTATATGTGTTTTCCCTAAGAGGTTGTGTGTTTATTTGTTTGTTTGTGTGTGCACTTTTTTGTTACCGTTTTCCTGGAAAACTACTGGACCAATGAATATGCGGTTTTTACATTAGATGTATATAGCTTGTGAGAAGGTTTTTAGATATATTTTAGGACCATAGACAACCAAACTGAGCTGTAGTCTAAGATTTTAATTTTTCAATATGTTACCATTTTTATATATATATATATATATATATATATGTGTATTGTGTTAGTATAGAGTGTACGGGAGCAGGTGATATCTGGAAGCGATCAGGCGTGGTAATTCATCTGAGGTGCTGTGTAAAACTTATATTATCTCATAGGCAATAGATTCCTAACTCACCCACTCATTCACTGACTCGTGAACGTTCAGCTGAACTTATATACCGAGGTTCCTTTTTTTACTGTCGGGTGTACGGGAGCAGGTGATATGGCTCGACCGTAACAAAGGATGATATCATCCACCGAGCGGGTGTTGTGCTCGGGGACCACTGGTCCGACCGTTCATCGTTGTAGGTCGTATATAGGCGTAATTCAGAGAACGCTTCGTTAGCGTGAGTTAGGCTCTTCGTGTTCATCGTGCGCTACTAGTAATGCCATCTATTGGATTATGTGCGGACTGCGAAGACCGCTACATGGAGTATAGAAGCTAGTATACTGGCGGGTACTGTTTCAGAGCGCTTGGGGCGACGCGGAGGAGAGCAGCCGGCCCGGCAGCGCGGCGGGCTCCGCGCGCAGCTCGCGGCCTCCGTCCGTCGCGTCCGACCGGCTCGCCGACCGCGCGCCCGATGGAGCCAAGGAATGGGTCGACGTCATTTCCGGTACTCTACACTTGTTTTTTTTTTTTTTTTTAATTTTTTTTATCCACTACAAGCTAGCCCTTGACTGCGATCTCACCTGATGGTAATTGATGATGCAGTCTAAGATGGTAGCGGGCTAATCTGTTAGGGGCATGGCAGTTATATTAAACCCATACCCCTTCGGTTCCTACACGGCATCGTATCGGAACGCTAAATCGCTTGGCGGCACGTCTTTGCCTGTAGGGTGGTAACTAGCCACGGCCGAAGCCTCCCACCAGGCCAGACCAGGGAAAATTCAGAAATTATAAATTCCCAAATTGACCCTGCCGGGGATCGAACCCGGGACCTCCGCACGTTAAGGCAACAGCGCTACACACTGCGCCACGGAGGTTGTTATAACGGAGGTTGTTTTTAGTCCACTACATGTAGTTAGGGGTTAGTTTGAGGGACGAGTGGCCTGGTTGTAGTCATAGAGCGGCATATCATGCTTGCATGTAACTTATTATTTTATAGGAGATAGCTGTACTTTTGATAACTATCGATAGGAAGGTTGATTCAGTATTTGGGGCGTGTAGGGCTCTCCTCTGGTGGAAATAGTGACGGTGTGCCCGCAAGCGGCTAGGGAACTGACTACTTATTGCCGCTCAAAGACGTGTTATTGTTACCAAAAATGAACGATAACTAGAAAAGCTGATTCTAGACTAGTATAGTATAAAGTATGCGCAATACCTATGTAAACAGTATAAAAACTGACGCTATTCATCGGGCCTTTCACTAGACATCGCCTCTCAGGCGTGATAAACTTACAAAAAATAGCTATGTGCTAATGTGCTAGTAAATATTATGAAGGCGTAGAATTAATTGCTTTGCTGTTCTTTTTACACTTGTTTGATTATGACAAATTTAATTTACCTATTTAAATATCACCTTACTATGAAGCCTACTGCTCAAAATACAAATATACAATTATATAAAATTATACAATCCAGTGATTTGAACTGTGCGTTGATAGATCAATCAGTAAGGTTACCTTGTCCTTTTATATATTTAGGTAACAGATAATAATCTAGCAAATGTATTTTTCAGTGCCTCTAATGATGGGATACGTCACGCGTTACGTTTTCGGAACCGATAAATTAAGGCCGGGAGCTTTCGAGGTAAGGAAGGAATCATCTACTGCAATGTACAAATACTTCGTTGGTATTTTCGTAAACCGATAGATATCCGGTTCACTAACATGTCATTATAACCCACCAATCCGCATTGGAGCAGCGTGGTCGCTCTAAGCTCTAAATCTCTCCTATGAGAGTGGAGGCCTGTGTGAGTGAGTGAGATAGACGTCCACTGCTGGACATAGGTCTCTTGCAAGGATTTCGACACGCCGCCTGTATCCTATATGCCTGCGACTCGATTGATATCGTCCGTCCACCGAGTGAGTCGCCATTCCAGTACTTTGAAGCCTTTAAGAGTTTGTAATATTAACTTGTAGTTTGAAACTGTTGTTTATCTCAAAATTTGTAGAAATTACCACCTATATGGGGAAATGATACTTCGAACTTTTATCTTGGATCACTCGTTTTAAAAATACGATTGGTGAAAATTTTCTCTGATATTGAAGTGAAAACTTCTTTAAGCGCGTTGAACACTTTTTGGTAGGGGGTAAAAATGTCGAATACGCGAGACTGACACTGTTCTTCTTAAGACAAAAGGTCCTAAGGATAAATAGTACATTCGTAATTAAACTTTAAAGCCTTAGTTTTAAGGTTTATATTAATAAGTGCTGTGGAACTGAGACCGTCACCTCGCGTTGTTACGAAGACAAAAGGTCTTAAATATAAATATAGTACATTCGTAATTAAACTTTAATGCTTTAAGGTTTTAAAATTTATATTAGAAATATATTTATTATTTATTTTTAAAAATTCATTTTCACTTCTATCGGCAGTCTACCAACTTTTTTTTTTGAAAATACATGTTTTGCTATTTATATCAGGAAGAGTACACTATATCTGTTGGGTTTTTGTTTTGTCAAGAAACCTAGAAAATATATTTCTTCAGTAACTTCTTTTAATTTTTCGATTAGTTGTTTGATTAACATGTAATTAGATAAAAGCAGTTTTGGCGCTTACGTCGTTAACGTACGTTGCGCGTCTATCGCTCTGTATTTCTTACTCATGAGAAAACCATAATAGGGGGATGATGCCTAAGTCAACAATAAATTATTTCTTATAAAATAAATAAAATAAAATAAAAATAAAAATAAAAATAGCCTTTATTTCCGAAAACATGTGATTAAATAAACATTACATTAATAAATAAATAAATACATTTTTACGTCATACAGAATTATTATTCTTACTGAGTATTAAATAGAGGGTCTTCCAAAAGGCCTAAAATTCATATCCTCGGTTAGTTTTCAGTTTGATAACCATTTTAAACTATAGATTTAAAAAAAAAAGTGCGTTGAAATTTGATGAAGTCACAACTATGTATTTAATACAATCTCCCATACCAGAAGCGCGTTTTTAAGTTAGATAAAGAGTTGCTGATTTGATTGAGTTGTCATCATCCCCATTCGACACTCGACGCTGACCGACCGACGCGCGACGCTCCGTTCTCATTGGCTACGGCATTATGGCATATTGCACACTCGTAATAAACGTTAGTGTCGGTTGGCAGGTGCGCGGCGCGCGTCCCCAGGTGACGACGGGCGTCATCCACGTGGACGAGCCGGCCGCCCTGTCGCACTGGCTCAAGAGCATTTCCGACAACATCATGGGCCTTACCAACTTACAGGTATGTCGGATGCGACAGATTTAAACGTTAAACACATGAAAAGCTTACATAGGCTTCCTTTTATACTAGAAAATGAAAGTTTCCACGAGATTTTTAAAAACGTAGGATACACGGATAATGTCGCGGGCATCAATTTTTTTAAAATTCAATTTAGGTACACGTATTTAGGTCCAATGACTTATAAGACATGATGGTGATAATCAGTTACGGTATTCTAAAACTAAAGCTACGAGGGTTCCAAACGCGCCCTGGTCTGAGAAGAGCCCAAGGAGTCCTTTGGACTTTGGGCCCTGGGCCGAAAGTACCCATCAAGCTTGCAGCATTGCTACGCTGAATGGCGACGGATAACCTTTGAAACAAGTAGGAACCAGAACGAGGGTTGAAACCCCTTTCCCTCAAACGACGCGACGGCCGATCTCTTTTATTATTTTTTTCCTTCCTCGCCGATAAATAATAAGTATACTTTGAACTTGAATTTTGTGTGTGTGTGCAGATGAAGCTGTTCAACCGGCACCTGTCGAGCGGTGAGCGCATCGAGTATATGGGCTGGGTGCACGAGGGTTTAGTGTCGGGCGCGCAGCCCTGGCAGACCTATCGGCCGCGGTTCCTAGTTCTGAAGGGCACTGATGTCATGCTATTCGACGTGCCGCCGGTGGGTGCGATGCTTTACTTTACTCACTATTCTCAACCTCTGGATGTCCATTGATAACAGACCTTACACTAAACAGCGCAACCCCCGATTGTGAAGGAAATCGTAATCGTAATCGTTGTTGTCGGATACTTCGACCTGTTTAAGAAGTTCATAGATGCCTGCACGTCAAAAAGCATGTGTGAACTCCTCAAAACTCCTTATAATAAAAGTGTGAAAACTGAAAATAAATAGTTGTTTTCCTTGTTCGACAGTCGAACATAACAGAGCTGAGCAAGTGTCCGGAGACCCTGAAGGTGTACCAGACGATGTTCCGCACGGTGAAGGAGAGCGAGACGGTGGACTGGCGGCAGCACTGCTTCCTTGTGCAGAGCAGCGCCAGCCTCACGGCCGCCGCCGCGCCGCGCTACTTCAGCGCCGAGACGCGCCACCAGCTGCTGCGGCTCGAGGCCGCCTGGACCGCCAACATCGTCAACTGCGTCGTGCGCCTCGGGGTGAGGTTCTCCTTGTTCCACAGTCGAACATAACAGAGCTGAGCAAGTGTCCGGAGACCCTGAAGGTGTACCAGACGATGTTCCGCACGGTGAAGGAGAGCGAGACGGTGGACTGGCGGCAGCACTGCTTCCTCGTGCAGAGCAGCGCCAGCCTCACGGCCGCCGCCGCGCCGCGCTACTTCAGCGCCGAGACGCGCCACCAGCTGCTGCGGCTCGAGGCCGCCTGGACCGCCAACATCGTCAACTGCGTCGTGCGCCTCGGGGTGAGGTTCTCCTTGTTCCACAGTCGAACATAACAGAGCTGAGCAAGTGTCCGGAGACCCTGAAGGTGTACCAGACGATGTTCCGCACGGTGAAGGAGAGCGAGACGGTGGACTGGCGGCAGCACTGCTTCCTCGTGCAGAGCAGCGCCAGCCTCACGGCCGCCGCCGCGCCGCGCTACTTCAGCGCCGAGACGCGCCACCAGCTGCTGCGGCTCGAGGCCGCCTGGACCGCCAACATCGTCAACTGCGTCGTGCGCCTCGGGGTGAGGTTCTCCTTGTTCCACAGTCGAACATAACAGAGCTGAGCAAGTGTCCGGAGACCCTGAAGGTGTACCAGACGATGTTCCGCACGGTGAAGGAGAGCGAGACGGTGGACTGGCGGCAGCACTGCTTCCTCGTGCAGAGCAGCGCCAGCCTCACGGCCGCCGCCGCGCCGCGCTACTTCAGCGCCGAGACGCGCCACCAGCTGCTGCGGCTCGAGGCCGCCTGGACCGCCAACATCGTCAACTGCGTCGTGCGCCTCGGGGTGAGGTTCTCCTTGTTCCACAGTCGAACATAACAGAGCTGAGCAAGTGTCCGGAGACCCTGAAGGTGTACCAGACGATGTTCCGCACGGTGAAGGAGAGCGAGACGGTGGACTGGCGGCAGCACTGCTTCCTCGTGCAGAGCAGCGCCAGCCTCACGGCCGCCGCCGCGCCGCGCTACTTCAGCGCCGAGACGCGCCACCAGCTGCTGCGGCTCGAGGCCGCCTGGACCGCCAACATCGTCAACTGCGTCGTGCGCCTCGGGGTGAGGTTCTCCTTGTTCCACAGTCGAACATAACAGAGCTGAGCAAGTGTCCGGAGACCCTGAAGGTGTACCAGACGATGTTCCGCACGGTGAAGGAGAGCGAGACGGTGGACTGGCGGCAGCACTGCTTCCTCGTGCAGAGCAGCGCCAGCCTCACGGCCGCCGCCGCGCCGCGCTACTTCAGCGCCGAGACGCGCCACCAGCTGCTGCGGCTCGAGGCCGCCTGGACCGCCAACATCGTCAACTGCGTCGTGCGCCTCGGGGTGAGGTTCTCCTTGTTCGACAGTCGAACATAACGGAGCTGAGCAAGTGTCCGGAGACCCTGAAGGTGTACCAGACGATGTTCCGCACGGTGAAGGAGAGCGAGACGGTGGACTGGCGGCAGCACTGCTTCCTCGTGCAGAGCAGCGCCAGCCTCACGGCCGCCGCCGCGCCGCGCTACTTCAGCGCCGAGACGCGCCACCAGCTGCTGCGGCTCGAGGCCGCCTGGACCGCCAACATCGTCAACTGCGTCGTGCGCCTCGGGGTGAGGTTCTCCTTGTTCGACAGTCGAACATAACGGAGCTGAGCAAGTGTCCGGAGACCCTGAAGGTGTACCAGACGATGTTCCGCACGGTGAAGGAGAGCGAGACGGTGGACTGGCGGCAGCACTGCTTCCTCGTGCAGAGCAGCGCCAGCCTCACGGCCGCCGCCGCGCCGCGCTACTTCAGCGCCGAGACGCGCCACCAGCTGCTGCGGCTCGAGGCCGCCTGGACCGCCAACATCGTCAACTGCGTCGTGCGCCTCGGGGTGAGGTTCTCCTTGTTCCACAGTCGAACATAACAGAGCTGAGCAAGTGTCCGGAGACCCTGAAGGTGTACCAGACGATGTTCCGCACGGTGAAGGAGAGCGAGACGGTGGACTGGCGGCAGCACCACTGCTTCCTCGTGCAGAGCAGCGCCAGCCTCACGGCCGCCGCCGCGCCGCGCTACTTCAGCGCCGAGACGCGCCACCAGCTGCTGCGGCTCGAGGCCGCCTGGACCGCCAACATCGTCAACTGCGTCGTGCGCCTCGGGGTGAGGTTCTCCTTGTTCCACAGTCGAACATAACAGAGCTGAGCAAGTGTCCGGAGACCCTGAAGGTGTACCAGACGATGTTCCGCACGGTGAAGGAGAGCGAGACGGTGGACTGGCGGCAGCACTGCTTCCTCGTGCAGAGCAGCGCCAGCCTCACGGCCGCCGCCGCGCCGCGCTACTTCAGCGCCGAGACGCGCCACCAGCTGCTGCGGCTCGAGGCCGCCTGGACCGCCAACATCGTCAACTGCGTCGTGCGCCTCGGGGTGAGGTTCTCCTTGTTCCACAGTCGAACATAACAGAGCTGAGCAAGTGTCCGGAGACCCTGAAGGTGTACCAGACGATGTTCCGCACGGTGAAGGAGAGCGAGACGGTGGACTGGCGGCAGCACTGCTTCCTCGTGCAGAGCAGCGCCAGCCTCACGGCCGCCGCCGCGCCGCGCTACTTCAGCGCCGAGACGCGCCACCAGCTGCTGCGGCTCGAGGCCGCCTGGACCGCCAACATCGTCAACTGCGTCGTGCGCCTCGGGGTGAGGTTCTCCTTGTTCCACAGTCGAACATAACAGAGCTGAGCAAGTGTCCGGAGACCCTGAAGGTGTACCAGACGATGTTCCGCACGGTGAAGGAGAGCGAGACGGTGGACTGGCGGCAGCACTGCTTCCTCGTGCAGAGCAGCGCCAGCCTCACGGCCGCCGCCGCGCCGCGCTACTTCAGCGCCGAGACGCGCCACCAGCTGCTGCGGCTCGAGGCCGCCTGGACCGCCAACATCGTCAACTGCGTCGTGCGCCTCGGGGTGAGGTTCTCCTTGTTCGACAGTCGAACATAACGGAGCTGAGCAAGTGTCCGGAGACCCTGAAGGTGTACCAGACGATGTTCCGCACGGTGAAGGAGAGCGAGACGGTGGACTGGCGGCAGCACTGCTTCCTCGTGCAGAGCAGCGCCAGCCTCACGGCCGCCGCCGCGCCGCGCTACTTCAGCGCCGAGACGCGCCACCAGCTGCTGCGGCTCGAGGCCGCCTGGACCGCCAACATCGTCAACTGCGTCGTGCGCCTCGGGGTGAGGTTCTCCTTGTTCCACAGTCGAACATAACAGAGCTGAGCAAGTGTCCGGAGACCCTGAAGGTGTACCAGACGATGTTCCGCACGGTGAAGGAGAGCGAGACGGTGGACTGGCGGCAGCACTGCTTCCTCGTGCAGAGCAGCGCCAGCCTCACGGCCGCCGCCGCGCCGCGCTACTTCAGCGCCGAGACGCGCCACCAGCTGCTGCGGCTCGAGGCCGCCTGGACCGCCAACATCGTCAACTGCGTCGTGCGCCTCGGGGTGAGGTTCTCCTTGTTCCACAGTCGAACATAACAGAGCTGAGCAAGTGTCCGGAGACCCTGAAGGTGTACCAGACGATGTTCCGCACGGTGAAGGAGAGCGAGACGGTGGACTGGCGGCAGCACTGCTTCCTCGTGCAGAGCAGCGCCAGCCTCACGGCCGCCGCCGCGCCGCGCTACTTCAGCGCCGAGACGCGCCACCAGCTGCTGCGGCTCGAGGCCGCATGGACCGCCAACATCGTCAACTGCGTCGTGCGCCTCGGGGTGAGGAGTGCCGACTACGTTTATATGCGACAATGGACCATAATACATCATCATATTATTGGTCTTGCTGAAGGCCGCCTAAACCGCCTAACCGAATTTTCGTACGACCCGGTGGCCGAAATTGGAACTAATAGGGGTGATGACAAACTCAATCCAATCAGCAACTTTTTATCAAACTTAAAAACGCGCGTTAGTATGGAAGTTAGTTTGAAACACATAGCTGTGACGTCATCAAATTTTTCTTAAATCTATATTTTTAAATTGTTATCAAACTTAAAACTGACTGAGGATGTGTATTCACGGGTGCAACTTCAGCTGTACTAGTCTTACTAAATAATTTGTGGGCATTGGCCTGAAATAAAAGTTTTTATTTCATTAAAACTCATTTATTACTTTATTTTATTGTAACAAATACAGTGAACTTAAACCTAAATTCCATCTTATATGGTAACTTAAAATCACTAAAAATTAAACTACATTTTGAAATCGAAATAAGTAATAAACTATTACTCACTATATAATGCTTGAGTTCGTTTGCATTAATTAAGATTTTTAACTCATTAATTTTCCGGGATAAAAAGTCCTATCTAAGTGATCTAAAGGCTGTTAGACGGACAGACAGACACACTTTCACCTTTACAATATAAGTACGAATAAGGACCATTTTATTCGGCAGGTAATGTTTTACTGATGGTTTTTGAATGAAAACCATTCAAAGTGACTAATAAGGCCGATACAGTAAATTTGATCAATACATTCGACCCACTTGTACTACACAGCTTAAACCGATTTAGTAAAATTTTGTGATGCTGTCCCTTTTTGATAAGTTTATTCCGGGGTTGATATGAAAAAGTACAAATAAGAAAAATTAACTTCGAAGGCCTTAAGGTTAGATTCGTTTTCGCACGCGGATGTTGCTCGTTTCTGAGTAGAGCGAAGTCCGCAGCCGCTGGTCGAGTTGCGGGTACGGACGAATGGCCGCGCGATACGCTTCTGCAGTTAGTCTACCATCATAAAGATTACCATTTATTTTACTTTCTCTACTTTTTTTATTTATTATTCCACTACAAGCCGTAGTGAGATCGCAGTCAAGGGCTTGTTGTACTAATTTAGGTGACGATGCAGTCTGCAGACGTAGTACGTACGTAGACGTAGCGGGTAGCGGGGTAACTGTTAGGGCAGTTATATCAAACCCAAATAACTGCCATAGCCGGTTTCTACGCGGCATCCTACCGAAAAGCTAAATCGCATACTATTCAATCCAACGTCTTTTTTATTAAAAAGATTATTTTTTATTTAGGTACTAGCTGACGCCCGCGACTTCGTACGCGTGGATCGAGGTTTTGTGGTTCCCGCGGGAACTCTTTAATTTTCCGGGATAAAAAGTAGCATATGTGTTATTCCAGACTATAATCTATCTCTGTGCCAAATTTCATCCAGATCCGTTCAGCCGTTGGGGCGTGATTGAGTAACAAACATCCATCCATACATCCATACCGACATCCATACATCCAAACTTTCGCATTTATAATATTAGTAAGATTAAATGTTGTAAATGTTGCACCCTAGATAAATAATTATTTTTACTAGCGAATGCCTGCGACTTCGTCTGCGTGGTTTGAAGTTTAGCCTATGTGCTATTCTAGACTATAATCTATCTCTGTGCCAAACAGCCAGATCCGTTGGGGCGTGATTGAGTAACAAACATCCATACATCCATCCAAAATTTCGCATTCATAATATTAGTAAGATAAAACTTGGCGTCCCAATTTGTGTAGCCTTCCAACACTGCTTTTGCGGCGTCGCTATTTTGGGACCCCAATTTCTATTGGTTTTTAGAGCTCTGCCTCAATTGTGATGTTTAGTATTCATCCCCAAACTAGTTTCCATTTCAAACCCGTACTTTACCACCTTAGAGATTGAATGTCCGCTAAGAAAGGATTTTTCCTTTCTTAGCGGATCCGTCACAATAGCTATCTGCGTGCCAAATTTCAGCCCAATTCGTCTAGTAGTTTCAGCTGTGCGTTGATAGATCAGTCAGTCAGTCAACTTCTTTTATATATTTAGATTACACTTAGAAAAATTTGATTACTCTCACTTATACATCTGCGTGATTTCGAGCGCTATAATGGTGGTATTCCGCAGTTTGGTAGCGTCGAACAGCGCGTCCTCACCGATGTACGCCCCGTCTCGAAGATGAGTTATCTGATGAGAAACTTATTTGTTGTACAAACCAATTTATTGGCCAATGTATTAGGCCATTTTTATTATACTTCTAAGCTATTCGTTTAATATTGTATTCGTATGCGGATATAATCGTTTTAATGAGAAATATACGAGGTTAAAGAAAGTTTCCTTTACCTCTTTTCCTACAGAGTTCATGACAGCCACAGTGCCAGATGAAATCATGTACAAACAATCCTTGGGTTCACCGCAAGTCGCTACAGTCTGAAATGAAAAAAATACATTATTTTTATATACAAGAGATTTGAAATTTGGAGATCTATATTCTTTGAATATCCAAGGAGTGCTCTAAAGAAGGATGTTGTTTAATTTCAAGGCCACTGGGTCCACTATCTATTCACTCTGTCCATCACCACTGTGACCATAAATTTTAGTCCAAACCTCCTTAGATTTTAGGCTCATTTTACTGACGATTTGGCATATGCTGTCGGTGAAAAGAAGTTAGTATCCAGTAAGTCGTCTTAGATTCTAATGTGGATATAAATCGAGTAGTCTGCAGAAGAGAATAGGTGCAAAAGTTCATGTGATGATTTCATTGATGTTTGCGTAAAAGTTGAAAATTAAAATTAATTTTTTTTATTGTTGTGAATTAAAAAATTAGTCCATACCTCTCCCGGCATAAAAATAACTGACGTCAAACTGAATATAATACTGTTTATGAACGCAACCGGCATATCTTGGAATATTGGTACGTTTGTGACCAATTGTTTGCAGAAATGCATGTTGATATCCTGCTTGACTTGCTCGTTTATAGTGTTCTGGAGAGCTTCCTCGTTGAAATAGCTCCCGTGGAATTTGTATGAGAGAAACAGAAAGATTTTCTTTTTCAAAAACTTCGGCAACCGCTTCATTTCTATGTATTCCTCGAGGTCTTTTAGCCTTCCGTTGTAGAGATACTTGTCGTGTTGACCGTACATGAATAGTCTAAGTAGAGTTGTGAACGAGTAAACGGTGAAAAGTAGTCCTATAATCCCGATGAAAGATGTCAGTAAAAGATCTGGAATCAAATATTAGATTTTCAATTACTGAAGTCTGTATGGTCCAGACTCCAGACGCAGAACTTTCATGATAAATGTAATAACTTAACCGCCTATTGTACAAAGCAGCTAGTTCTGGTTGTGCAAAAAAGTTAAAAAAAATTCATCACTAGTTACGAAAATTTCCATCTTAAGAAATTAAAAGAGGGTTACCTGGAATGATGTAATTATGCATCGACTGATTGTAATACCCAGCTCCAACGCAAAGTGCGCACACCCAATACAAATTCGTTGTATACCTCTGGAATATCGCTAAGCTCTCTTCGTTTATCACCTGGAACCGTTTGCCCCAAACCACGTTGTGAGCGTAGTAATGCGAGAAGAACGCGGGCACTTGATAGTGAAGATACGTCATCCAATGAAAGAAGAGAATCGCTTTGACGACGACGCCAATCGCGACTGCAGCGACGTACGATAGTTTCAACTGCTGGTAAACGTTAACCCAGTTGTCTTTTAAAGAGGCAAGGCGTGTTAATTTGAACACGAACATAACAGTATGTGTCGGGAACTCGCAGTTTTCGTGCGGTTGGTACACTTGCAACGGCAAAGCGCCAATCAAATCAAATATGAATGTCCCTTTAAGGTATTTTTTGGCGATGTCTTTGGGTGTTAACACGATGTGTTTGTTCCCTTCCTCATTGTAGCCGGTTAGGAATTTAGTGCAAATATCCACCAGGGCCATTAGGTCGCAGAATAGAATGAACGGGTCGTAAGGGTTTGGGCCTGAAATGAAAGTGTTCTATCTAAAACCTTTATATCTTCGTAAGGTATTTATTTGGCACTAGCCGATCCCTGCTGATTCAGTCTTTTTGGTTGCCGCGGGAACTCCTTAATTTACCCGGGATAAAAAGTAACTTATGTGGTTTTGATTAAATGATTTATTATTTGTAAGCATGATGACTGGCTAGCTTCAAAAATCTTAAATTTGAGGTTACCAATAAGAATTTTTTGATCACATAACAACATAGGTTTTGGAGTTATAAGCTGAGTCACTATTCAAAGCTATATTTTTAAAATCAGGATTTTGTTTTCAACGTTCCTATAGAGGTGTTTCTCCAAACGATTACAAAATTCCACGTAAATACTGATTTAAACTGAACTTCTGACAAGTAAAGTTATTTCCTGCATTATTTACTATCAACTGATCATCAAATAGAAATAAGAGCTTTGAAGGGAAACTACAAAATTAAAAAAATCTCAAAACATGCCAAGTTTATGTACTCACAAACAAAGAAAACTTGAAACGGCATATACACAAAAACGACGATATTCAGTATCAAATAGTATGAGTCCCAGTATATCTTCATAGGGCTGTACGGGTGCCACACGAGCCAATATCCGGAAGCTAGCTGCCTATCCTTTTCTGTCATCAAGTTCTTCCTGCTCCTTATGTAGAACGTGGTTCCATGGTGCCATTCGCATGGAAGCATGGCGGTTCGGATTTTGCATAGCTGGCGGCGGAAGAAACTCGCGGTAGGTGGCACATCCATGCAGACTTGTTGCTTGGGGAGCATGCATATGTGCTTGTCCATTTTAAAGCCAGTTGCTGAATGTTATTGCAAGGTTAACGTATAGGAGTAAATTTGTTCAGGGCAATAAATCACGTCACTTTGTTCTATGTAAAATATTTACTGGGAATAGAACATAAATATAACACAAGGTGTGTTTTTAGTAACACGGGGTGGAGGGCATTGACATATATTCGGGGTAAACTTTTTGACAACGACATTTAAAATGAAATTTGGTGTTTTATTCTTCATTAAAAAAAGTTTTGAACAATGGTACTAATTTCCTACCTCCATGAGGAACTAATTGCCTACCTCCATGGTACAATAGCATTTCTTGACATTGTATTTAATAAGATTTTTATTCTTTCAATAAACACAATGACTTTACATTGTATAAGAATGGAGATATAAGTTTTTTTCTGAAAGAATCTACTGGTACGTTTATAAGAATGCCTTGTGATGGCGAACATAATTTTTTTGATTGTGCCTGTGACTGTGTCCGCTTGGTTTTTTGATTTCCGTAGGAGCTCTTAAAATTTTCCGGTATATCACTCTATATATATTATATCAGGTAAATATAAGCTGTCATATCGGTTTAGGCATCGTGGTAAGGAGTAAAAAATATCCAAATTTCAAACTTTAACGTTTAAGTAAAATTTTGATGCTTTGGAAGGATAAATAATGGAGGGTGAATAAGTGTACTTGTTCGTGTACGTACATCGTTTAACAAACACGCCGTTTGTCCAACAGAAGAAGACGTTCACAGTGGTCCACATGGGTCGCGCGGCCGGACTCACTCTTGACTGGTCGTCCGGCTTCTCGTTGAGCGAGGGCACGCCCGGCGCGCCGCCCGTCTGGTGCTACAGGTCAGCGCTTAGCTTAGCCTTCACTCACTCACTCACTCGCTCACTCACTGGCTCACTGGCTCACTGCTGGGCAAGAGTCTTCTCTCGGAACGAGAAGGGTGGCCATGTGTGGATTGGCAGAACTCACACGCCTTCGAGAGCATTATGAAGAACTCTCGACCGTGCAATTTTCTTCACGATGTTTTCTTTCACCGTTAGAAGAAAGTGATATTTAATTTCTTAAATTGCATAGAACTTCGAAAAGTTGAAGGTGCGTGTCCGGGGATCGAACCCTAGGCTATCATACTTAGCTTAGGCTTCCAAACACAAACAAAGCCTATACACTGCTAGACTATCTATTTATCATCTGTATTATGCTCTGCCTCGTTGTCCGTGCTAAATACGAGGTGTTGAGAAGCAGTATTTTCACTTATGTATATTAACAGTGGATTTTTTAAAATCTGAAATAAAGACATTATTATTATTATATTACTTACTGTTTAAAACTTCTTTTACAGGTTTTCACAGCTCCGAGGCTCAAGTGACGATGGCAAATCGAAATTGAAATTACATTTCCAGGATACTGAGACCAAAGTTATTGAGACAAAGGTGAGTTCATACTGTGAATAAAAACACTTACGTAATAAATACTCAAGATACCAAATCTTGAGTATTTATTACTTCAGTTCACAATTCACACAAGTTATTTAATTAGTACATTAGCACCGTTGCTTAGGACATCCAACGAGACAAGATGGCTGCCCGACCCAAAAACATAGAATTTGTATAGATTAATAGAATGACCATAGATTAAGTATTGCCACACCTTACACAAAGTCTAAGTTGCCGATTATCTCTTTTTAAATCACTACGTGTATCTTTACTGCCGGGTAGTAGGGCCATGCTGCCAACGCATAAAGCAATGTTACCCAAAAATACAGTTTGATGTCACATAACTTGACGTTTCTGAAATAAGGATTATAATTCTAAAATACGAAAGTCAACAATATGACCGCGTTGACCGTATAGCTCCTGTACAACCCAATTCTCTGCATCCTATTCTTCAGTACTGAAAATCGTGATACCTTCCCATTTATCACAATGTTTGGGATGCCTGCCATTGACTTGGGTTGACATGTCTGGTGTGAGGCTTCGGTCGTGGCCAGTTACCACCCTACTGGCAAAGATTAGATTTGGCGATTTAGTGTTCCGGTACGATGCCGTGTGGAAACCGTTTAGTTGGCACGGGTTTAATATAACTGTCATACCCATCAGGTTAGCCCACTACCATCTTAGACTCTAGTCAAGGGCTAAATTGTAGTTCAATATAAAATGATTTTCGCATTTTTCCTGTACTTGTGCTGTGATACCTTGCTTTTTGCCAAATTTCATGATTCTAGGTCAATAGGTTTTGATTTATTTGCGAGTGTCAAAATATTATGCGGCCGTATGTTTTGACTGAAGCTTGATTTTTTAGCTCCAAGGGACCGTAATCCTAATCAACTTGATACCTCCACGCGTTCCCTAGAAAAAGTTGGTTGACAAACAGACAGACGACAAATGGACATCATTGTTCATTTGCGATCCTATAGTATTAGGGTTCCTTTTTTCCTCGAATTACGGAACTCTAAAAACGTCGCTTACTTAGCGAAATATTTGGGAAGTCCTAGCTAAGTCACACACATGAACTGCCCACTAATTGGAATATTTGTTCCAGGAATTGGAATGTCAGATACTCCAGAGCCTGCTGTTCTGCATGCACGCATTCTTAACGGCGAAGGTGGCGTCTGTCGACCCCGCCTTCCTCGCCTCCATACAGCACGCCAACTGAACTCTGAGGGTCCCGACCCCTGCCATACACCATGCTATAGTGGATCCCTCCAGATGAAAAACAATTAGGCTCCCAGTTGGATCCGCGTGATTGAGACAAATGCGTTAAGAACTTGACAACGAGTACGTAAACTACCCGCAGTTTAAAGAAATCCGAAATTCAAATTATTCAAAAAAATACGCGCTGAAGTCGGAAAATGAATAAAGTGAAAACGCTGTAAAATTAAAAGTTTTCAACGACTAAGGCTAATGACTAGTGACTAAGTGTGAGATCTACAGAGCGTACTTTGACTTTAGACTTAAGACATGGTTAAAACGAGACAGATTTATGTTACTCACATAAGTCCATCTCGTTTTAACTCTGAGTAAAGTCTGAGCCAAGTCAAAGTACGCTCTAGAGATCTCAGCATAAGTTCCGGTCTGGACTTATGCTCTTAGCCAATTTGAAATTCTCAAATTGTCTTCGCCGGGACTGAACCCAAAACTTTATATTTGCAAGAACACAGCGCAAGGGAAGTCGTTAACAGTCACAGCGGACCCTGAAAATGGTTATAAACGTTATGGCCTAATATTGTAATCTAGAACAGCGAATGTAACAAGACTTAGTTTTACACTGAATCCTGACTTCCACTTGTTTCCTCTTCCAAACTTGTATTATATAGTTGTTAAGTGTTGATTCTACATTTTAAAGCACTTTCTGATTCGCCCTTATAATAGGGATGATGACAACTCAATCAAATCAGCGACTCTCAAACTTAAAAACGCGATTCTAGTATAGAAGTTTGTATGAAATACATAAGTATGACGTCATCAAATTTCAAAACACCTTTTTTCTCTAATACATAGTTTAAAATGGTTAACAATCTTAAAACGAACTGTAGATGTGACTTTTAAGTCTTATCTTCTTATTGTCCTATTTTTAAATGCTTTTATTTAACTTGCAATGTATGTAACTAGGTTTGTTCGGGTGAAATCTTGCAACTCAATTTTGACGCAGATATCTTCAACCGATTGAGCTGAAATTTTAATAATCAATAAGAAATAATTTATTTTTGAGACATAGGCATCATCCCTATTATGCTAATAAATATGAATACCCTCCTAAACCTAAACACGTGAATGCCTAAAGTATGCAGTGATTTCGGTACGAATATTTTGAATCTCAAGTAATCATATCGAGTGATGTTCACCCTATATTAGGTTAATACTAACTAGTGGTTAGCTCCGAACTAAAACCTCGCGTCCTGTTAGTTAGGACCTACAAATACTTAGACGTACTTTATAACCTATTTTTTCACGTATTATCTTTTTTATATTTGATTTATTATATCCAAAAATTGCCGATGTAGATTGCCGCCATCTATGATCATAAGTATACAGATTTGGCCAAAACATTAATCCCACTACCCCATATAGGATTTTAGAATGGCGCCACACCCAACTTGCACACGTATGGTCCGTTCAAAATGACGTCGTAGTAAAGTAAACTAAAGGAATCGTGTGCATTTAATACAATCGGGGGTAATATTAAAACTTAACTGTTTTTGGCGTTAATCTCAAAAAAGGTTCAAGGTTAACCCTCCGTGGTGTGCTAAAATACCCACCCAAAGTGTACCACACTGTGAGAAATGGTTACCCAACGAACTTTAACGTCAGCGTCACCCGATACGATTACTTTGAAAGTCGGTTAGTTACGCTGGGTTGCACGAAACAAATTAAAAAATGTTAGTGGAGATTAAATCACTAGACTTCATACAATTCTTGCGATATTAGTTTAATCTCTACCAATTTTTTTTTTTCCGTGCAATAGCGATAAGATTAAAAATGTGTGTGTTCAGGGCTCAGAAGTGGAAATTGTTTTAAGTGTGGTGATTGTTTCAAAAGAATGAATTTTGCTGACTTTTCTTAATAATATTTTATGCAGCAAGGGAAAGTTTTATGCAGAAAAATTAAAATAATATTCAAATGACAAACTCAAAGAAAACTCAGCATAGATATAATTATATTAATTATTAACTAGTTAGCTAGCTTATAAACAGTATTATTTTATTTTATACAATTAGAGTAATTATTTTTAGCAAATAATTTGTTATATTATAATATGCTAAGATTTTAATAAAAAAAATTATATCGTGTTCATTTTTAGGATCTTCAATATTTATAATGTACTTAATAATACTTTATTTTATAAATGTTTCAAAACTCTAGCGCCTCTAAGTTGTCCGTCTGTATTCACACAAACCAAAGAATTTAATGTAACAATTTTAACAAAGGATCTGCTCCAATTAGTATTCATATGCTAAAAAAAATTATAAATATGCTGTATTTCAGTTGTTATCTCGGTTACTTCTTACAATATACAAAAATGTTAACATTTAGCAGTATTCAAGGGTTGGTAGGTGTATAGCTTACGACAAATTTTAAGTAGAGGCTACATTTTGACTCATTTTCAATAAATTATGAGTAATTTTAAATATCTTATATTACCTAGAAAATATTTTTAAAGTTAAACCCCGCTTAAACTCGTTTACCTAGCAAAAACTATAAAAGGTTCAACTAGGTTTTTTCGTCTGACTGACTAACTTTATTTTGAAGTATGCCATCCCGGAAGACTCGCTCCGTCGAATTGTCATGATAATATTATAGCTTCGCTCGCTCGACCGCAGTTCTGGGGCCATGCTGAAGACATATTGTTTATTATTGTTGACTTTCGTGTTTTACAATTATAACCTTTATTTTCAGAACGTCAACGTACATGACATCAAACTGTCATTTTAAGTAATATTGCTTTAGTATTGCTTTAAGCTTTGGCAGTATGGCCCCTCCTCGGATTTATGACCACTGCAGGAGCGCCTACGAAATACTACAAGGGTAGAACAGACAACACCCTAGAGTGGGGTGTCAGATTTTGTTTTGGATAAAACAATTTGTGACAAAAGAACTAGTTGTTGATGGGTCTGTTAATTAAACTAAATTGACAGGTCCAAACGTAGCGCTATCCTTTTCCTCAGGCAAATAATGACAAAATTATTACCGCTGATATATTCTTCATTTCTGAGTGTCATGGTCCCTTCAATTTTTTCAAGTAATAGTGTTTTATACACATGTTAATCTAATAGGCATATATTATAAATAAAAGTATCATCGAAATCGGTAGTTAATAAATTATTGCGCTTGCGTCATATCATTAAGGTTAAGCAAAGGTGTATATTTAAAAGTTTATATTTATTATTGGGCTATAATATAATATTTTAATCGAGATTTTTTGGAGTGAAATGCTAAATTAATTTGTTGAAGATGTTTTTATATTCTATCTATATTGAGTAAATCTGCCTGATACAAAATGGCTATATCATAGTGTTTATAGACTCGTAGTCGTAGAAGATATAAAATTGTGTTGGTAGGTTTATTTATATTATAGAAATACAGTTAATGAGGTGCCAAAAATAAGGACTTTGCGTCGTCATTGCTGAAGGTGACACTTTTAATATTAATCACGCAATGGTGGAGGTGACATGGGTATATTTGTGGCGCTCTTCGCAGTCCACACATAAGCAGAATAGATGGCATTCTGTACTCTCAGAACTCTAAGAACTCTAAGAGGATGAATCGCACTAACGAAGTTTTTTCTTAATTACGCTATATATACGACTTGCAAAGATCAATGTTTGGACCAGAAGGGTTCCCGGGCATAACACCAGCGCGGAGGGAAGATCTTGTTGCGGACGAGTACCTTTACCTCACTCGTCCCACATCTTATCTGGATTTCGGCTTATTTCTCGCCTTGTTAGCTGTATTTTTGGCTGAATTTATAAAGTATATGTACAGTCGCGGTTTAAAAATATTTAAGTATCAGTTTTCAAGTTTGACTCATTGGCATCATTGCATTTATTAAGTGATATCAGAAATATTACGTTTGAAATTGTTTTTATTAGGCATCTATGATCTATGCAAGTCTATGCCTAATTAAATCAGTATACCTAGCTTCTGTCACAGATGTGCGAATGCAATTAACAACCTTAAAGTGGTAAACATTTTCAGACCGCGAGTGTACTTAGGTTATTTGGTTATTGCGGTGCATAAAAAATATTTTGATTCGCTGATACTATTCATTATTCGTATTATTACGGTACAGCTTTATCAGTTTTAACAGTATGAATTATTAATTTGTTAAAACTAAACTTAGGTTACTAAGATTGGATTATCATAGTTTTATGATCGGTTATACTTTAAGCATTTATATCGTTCTTGTAAAAATGAGTGCTTTATCGAATTTTGATTAGGAATTTTGAAAATATTTTTTACTTTTTTATTCACTGACCTGTATCACACTTTAAGAATTATATAGTTATCTAGTATTTAAAGCCCGCGACTTCGTTCGCGTTTAGTTTTTTTTATTCCCCCTTAATTTTCCGGGATAAAAGTAGTCCGTCCCCAGGATGCAACCGATTTCCATGCTGAATTTCATTAAAATCTGTTGAAAAGATAGGCCATTAATACGGAACAGATAAACAGACATACTTTTGCTAAATATTAGTATGGATTTTGGGTGATACGCCGTTTCCGTGACGAAAGAGAGGGGACCTTATGCGCCTTGTCCAAAACATCAGACTAACGAGTTGTATGGCCCTAATCTATACAAAGGTCAGTGTTTTCGTTGTAATCTCATTATAATTAGAGTAGGGAAGCCTTGTCAATTGGAAAGTAACAGAGATCGAGCTGGGCCTAGCGCGAGTTTCGTACGCGTTGTAAATTAGTTAAGTACCTCAAATCGTAATAGAATTCGTCCCCCGCAATGGTATTTTTGATCGCATAGCTTAAATTTGCGAATTAGGTTTAAAATAAACAATATTTAAGTAGTTAATATAAAATTATCTACGGTTTTTCGAATCTCGTAATTAGTTATATGAAATCTGTAGGTACAATAAAGTTGTATTTTCTTGAATTCCCGCGATTAATAACACTATTTTATTACAATTTCGCATATAATCGCATATATTTCTTTTTTAATGCTATTTAACTATTAGATAATACCTGTTTCCTTTAAGAGATATTTCACTTTAATGTACAAAATTTTATAAGTTTTAGACATTTGCTATACATAACTAATACATTTTCTACACAAATAAAATGTAATAATATTATAGTTTTTTTAAATTTTACACGTTAATTTTTTAATTAGGTTATTACATTGAAATATATCACATTAAAATAGAACTCTTATACCCGACGAAACCTGCAACTATGACTGAAAGCGTAATGAAAGTGAAGTCTATATGACTACTTTATACACCAGTGAAAAAATTATGATCAATCCCTAATATAACGTATTAAAGCCCTAGAGACGTGGACTTATATAGTTATTGTATGCAGAGTCCTAATTATGGTAATTATTCAAAATGTACCAAACAGGTTTTGTAGATTACTAGGCCACGTCCCCGGTACTATACGGTTCTGCATTTAAGAAAGATAGCTACTTGTAGAAATGGCCGATTCCGTTAAAATGCCAATATTGATACGATACGAAACGACGCTTAGCTTAAAATATAACAAGTGTAATAAAATCGACAATATTAGTGTTCCCTCGATGTTGTGTCACTGTTGGTACTAGTTGTTAAACTGTGTCTATTCAGTATTAACCGTGTTAGTGTAAAGTTATTACCTACAACACTAGTGTTATAATATAACTCGTTAATGTAATGTTTTATACAGAAATGGAACTATCTGGTCGATATTTGATCGTATAGCATGTATCTGTTACATGAACTAGTAAAATTATCTATAATTATGAAGTAGATTCTTATAATATGTTTTCAAACTGTGGTTTGTTAATCAGTCAATTCGAATTGAATAAACAAAACAATTAAAAGTTCAATTAACTAAATTCATTCATATACATTGGTAGTTTAAACTGAAGTGTAATAATAATAAATGATGCCAAATAATGCGTCTGTAAATCTCATAAAGTGTAATAATTATAATATTATCGGTGTATTGTGGCCTTTAACGGAATTAAGGGCCAACATGTTAGTCAATTTAGAGAAAATATTCAAGACTGAACTAGATCGTGAATACTCAATTGTTTTTATTCTTATTCTGTTAAAACCAGATTACGCTTCTGTGGTCGTAAATAAATATCATATTTTATCATGTGAGTTTGAAATAATTTGTAAAGTACACAAGTAAGAATTTTACAGATCTGTCCCTTATCAGTTAGTTGTATTGGCAATTCGAACACGGGAGACTAGCCAGACAGTTGTATCTAATATTGTATATTTTAGTCAATTAAATATAAATACTCTCATTGGCTTGTATAAATTTCATATTCATAAGTAACACGAGATAAGATAATAATAGATTGTGTAACTACCATAATCCTGACCTGTAATAATTCTGACCGAAACAATATTTTGCGGTGTTATAAACTGATATACGAAAGTGTTGTGAATGAGATTAGATTGTAAATGTGTTATAAAGTATCTAATTGTTACTTAAACTTCCTGATTAAACTTATCTGAGATAGCTTCGACATAGTTTCCTCTATTATGTTTTTCAAAACTTAACTTCTCAAAACAGACTAGAAAATTTTAGACCAAACTGCCTTTAACTTTTTGCCAATAATTTACTCAGCAAAGCGTTTACGATTACCTGTAAAATAATTGTATAAAACAAAATTGTAATCTTTTGTATTAGCTAAGGTTTAATACCTAGTTATTTATGACTATTGTTGATTATGTAACTAAAGTGTATCCATTAGTAAAATTTTAATCTGATGTATTGCGTTTAATTTTATATTTCCTATAATAATACAGTAAGATCAGGAATTATCTGTACTGTATCTGTGTGTGTCTTTAGCCGTGAATTTTGGAACTTTTTGGAACTTCTAATACCTGCTATAGAAAGACAATCAGTTGTCTTCAAGATGTTTCTCCTTAACATAATAAGTATGACCTAGATTCTAGAAGGTACATGAGAATTGGCACAATTCACTCTAAAAGTTTGACCGACAAGCCTATATTATGAAACTTACATTTCAATGGGGGGGAAGCTAATAAAAGACCAAAATTTCTTAATGTATTATTTAATCAAGCTTGAGGAACAAATTAGAGCTACACAAACTATCAAGCAACATCCACGCCGGATCCCGGCTGCTAACATTAAAACATTAACGCTATGGACTCCAGAAATCAACTAACTTATCGTGGCGAGGAATGATGCTACCCTTAAAATAATGCTAAGTATAGAAAAATATACCTTATAGTGTATTAAAATTATACGTTCTGACAATTTGTCATATTCGACCTACTTTTCTTTATTGTTATAAAATAATTATCATTAAATAATTACTTAATATTCTGTAAATTGTAGAAATAATACTTTGTGTAATTTACAGAATATTAATTCAAAAGCGTTTTTAACAATTGAATATAGAGAAAATTTGTAGGAACGAATACGAACTTGTAAATGAATTGTTCGGCATACAAATATATATATTTTTTAATGAAAATGTAACAAAGTACCCATTGGGTATAATTGGATATAAAGTGATATGTTGCGTAGAGTTACAATCTTTTAATAGACAATTTTGATAACATTTATAGTTTTATCTAAATAAGTGAATTCTTTGATATATAACCATTGATTCTGCTTTATAAAATAACAATAAAATATTTAAAGTATAAATCACTTTAAAATAAAAGGCAAAGCGAATTACTAAAGCAAGAGCCGGTAAGTAGTTATTTCAAACGTTTTTTTCACATAACTGATGATTATCACACAAAAAAGTACATGTATAATATGTGTAAGTACATATTTAATTAAACATTAATTATTACAAAAATGTGTCATAATAGTTTTATATTGTCAACAATTATGACACAGAACAAAGATTACAAAAGCAACACTCGCGTTCTACAACACTGAACATCAATGAGGAAATAAGTAAGTAAGTAGTAATAAGTAGAGTATTCAAATAAATTATGTAACGAAAACACTAGACTGGCTAACATTTTTGTGCGTGTCTATTACTGACTACATTTACAATTACATTTTATACTTAAGAAGGAAAACGTTAGCTTTCCAATCATTTTTGGAACGTATTTAAAACCTGCGTTTTCACTCCTTAAGCCATAGTTCCTATCATTTTACAGTCTAAGCTACGAAGTTAGCTCACAAGCCTTAGGCAATGGAAAAATACTTTGAATATCTACGTATAGAAATAAGGTAAGAAAGGTAAATCGCGTGATATCAAATTCTGATAATATTTTTTTATTGTCGCATGTTTATTGTACGGACACATTAATATCTAATTAATTAACATTGTATATATCCAATAAAAGTAGGTAACATATATTTTCACAAGTGAAAAGTTCCTAATAGGCTCATCAAATCAGTTGATTCGTAAGAATATATTTTATATTGGAAATTTTACAGCAATCAATACAGGATATTTTGCAACAGTACAGCTATAGATCTAGGTACGGTACCGCGTTAAACTAGACACTTAGTACACAACCTCAATTTGACTCATTATACTGTCGGTTTATTTAGGTAAATTGTACATAGATTGATGAAGAAATGAGGCCGCAATAACCTCGTGACTCCATCGCTCTAATTACGAATGCGAAAGTGTTTTTGTTTGTCTTTCAATCATGCCGCAAGAGAGCAAAGAGTAGCAATCTGCTTTTCATCAAAAAATTCACATCCTCCGTTAGTTTTAAGTTTGATAAGCCTTTTAAAATATAGATTAAAGCAAAAAAAGGTCTGAAATTTGATGACGTCACAACTGTGAATTTGATACAACTTCCACACTAGAAATGCGTTTTTAAGTTTGTTAAAGAGTTGCTGATGACAACTCAATCAGAATTGTAACCATCCCATTGCATCTATGACAATGATAGCGGCTACGAAGCCGTAGCACCAGGTGCTACGTCGTAGGCGCTACACTTCCGTAGGCTCTACAACTTGTACGTGCTACGGTGCTATGTATCGCTCTTGTACATATTATTTAGTTTGTAAAGCCCTTAGAAATGACTTCACCGAATCTTGATTTCTTCATCAATTTACGTTCCCTGTTTGCGAATTATTTCAATAAAATAAATAAATTCTCAACAGGTTCAACTCGCAAAGTATAGCATATATTTTTATTAGAATTGTGTCTTTCATAAGTAATATATAAAACATTTATTGTCTCTAATGCCATAACATCAAATACGTTCTCTATAAATTTATATTTAGTCAGGAGTCAAACCAGCTGACTCGGCGCTTGTGCGGACTCTGTTGGTAGATAATTAAATAATTAGATTGTTGGTATAAGTTGAGCCTAGGGCCTAGGCTCTCAATAGGGTACTATATATAACAGCTACATTTAAAAGTTCATACATATTATTAAAGGCTAAAATCGCGTGCAATATGCACTCAAAAACATCAACTGTCCATAAAATAATAAACTTTGTAGGTTAAAATAAATTATTAATAATTGACTTCAATCAACAATAGTTTTATGTTGAAACTATATTTTATATTCAAAACTATCGTAAACTATCAACAATATAATATTCTGTCTGTGTCTATCGGAATTCTATATAATATTTACTTACTGGTTACTTTTTTGGCGTATAATACCTATGTATATTTAATTCTATTAAACAAAATTAAACTATTTTTTTCATTTGGTGTAAAAGTAAGTACCTACTTAACTCATTACACAGATAATATTATATTAATTGCCTAACACATTTAAACCCTTGAACATTATTATAAAAAACAAAATAAAATGTAAATATTTCCAGTTTGAATTTAAGTAGTTAACTGTACCTTCCTAACAATTGCATTGAACGTGTAACATGAACCATACGTTTTATGAACAGTATAATAGATGAAATAGGTATTATGTTATTACATAACTGTTTACTAACAGATTCCGCACAAGCCTGAAGGAATGAACACGAACATTACCTACTTACGTGTGACCAACAGTGATTATAATCTACATTATATTGTATACGACACATAGTTCCACATCTTTACATTAGTACATCTATCATGTATAAACATTTAGAGCTGAACATGTCAAATGTTCCGTATAAAGCCAAATACCAATGCATCTCATGTTTATTTATATGTATTTTAGGGCCTTTGCACACGACGACAATTTCACGTAGGTACGCACAACGACTCTTTTGGCTGAGAACCATTAACGAACAGGGTGCCTTACCTGTACTTGATATAGTTATGTATTAGAGTGTTTGTTGTTGGCGCATTCGTGCAAAAAGTTGACATATGCAAAGGCACTTAGTGTTCTCACACTCGACTGTATCTAAAAATCAAAGCGACCCTAATAGGGGATAGTTTGCTCACAAAAGAAGAACATTTCAATTAACAAATTCTTTATAAAATTTTTTAACAACTCAATTAATTTTAATAACCACCGTGAAGCATCGTAGGTCTCTAACAGATGGCCGATTTCCTATTTTTAACCAATATAAACCTATTGGTATATAGTGAGCCAATTGCCACACAAATAAAGCAAGATGTCATCTAATCTAAAAATGAAAGCGCCTTATTACAGCATGCACTAACAGATCCAGTCGTAGAATGTCTAAATAGTCGGTGACTGAGCGACAATGACGTCGTTCAAATTATGTGTAAATAGGTAGGTAGTACACACACACACACACCAACTATTATGATTTGAGCCATTTGCCAACCATTTGAGCGTAAGGTCAGAGGCCCGTTCATTTTTAAATTATACGACCTTTTACAAGGCAATCGGCCTATCTGCTTGGGAGCTAGGTGCCTTAAAGAAAAGAGCTTATAAGAAAACAAGACATCACATTTCATAGGTAGGTAAATAAGTAAAAGAAGATCGAGAATAGGGAAACGCTAAAGCAAATCTAGATTTACTGTTATCTCTAATTACATCTAGGCTACCTAATTTTCCTTATCTAAAATGATACAATCAATCAGTGTTGTGACAGACGGTATGATGATATTATTAATAATACTTTTAAGTATTAAAAAACAACGAAATGCACTTTAGGTACCTAACAAATTATGTTTATATTAAAAAGTTGTATAATTATTCGATGAAAGCGTATAATTATACTTAGCCAATGAAATATAATGATTAATGAACATATAGTTTGTTATATAGCAATGACTAAACCCATACCTATAGTTATTCGTGACAAAGTTTTAGTTTAATTTTATTATAGAAATAATAGTCACAATGAAAGCAAGATGCTGCAGAAAAGTGGGTAGTTATATAAAATTTTATGTTGCAACATAATATTATTTTGACACCATTTTTTATTGTCTTCAATGTCTATTATATATACATATTTTTGTTTGTATAAAGGACTCTTTATTTTACGTTAGATACAATATAATTTATATTTTAACGCTAGTAGAAAGCTCGAGTAAAGAAGGGGACCCATAAGAAGTCGACAACCTTTGTACGTAGCACATGCGACGACGCAATTTCTTCGTTGCACCCAATAGGCACACATGAAATCGGACCAATATATCTATTGAATAATTTTCAAATTGTTTACATTTAATTAGTATACAAATTTCAATCATATGACTCTCCTCTCAGGCATGCAGGTTTCCTCACAATGTTTTCGTTTTTTGAAGTCAAAACTTCTTTAGGCGCGTTGAGCACTTTTTGGTAGGGGGTAAAAATGTAGATCTATTTGCGTGACCGTGACCATATAAATATACTACATTCGAAATTAAACTTTAATGCCTTAGTGTTAAGGTTTATATTTTAATAATTTTAATTAAAAAAAAATCGTTTTCATTTCTATCGGCAGTTCCTTATGACTGCCAATTTTTTTTATTTTTACGAGCAAGCGGGTCACCTATATCAATATAATATTGTGATATTTTGACCTCCTGGTCCTAAGTCCATTAAACGTTAGGCTAAAATTAAATTAAAATATGCCTTTGTTAATTAATATTTTTACTTACAACGCGGTGTTCTTTGTGTAAGTATTTTACCCTGGAAAAACCTGCGTCGTCGCAAGTACATTTCTATATTATATATATAATATCTATCTATATTACATAATATCTATATAATAGCAACCTTGAGCATAGTTTTTCGCTATTTCTTTATATTTATATATCTGTATAAAAATGATTCACTAATACTAGACTATACTTTCGTAACTATAGAACCATTTTAGTAATTTAATAAGAGTAAAATAGTTCTATATATATGTAACAGAATTCGTTACATAAATGGAACATGTAAAGTATCATGTCAATGAACATAGATAGATACATCATTTTGAAATAAGCAATAAATAAAATTAATAATAAACGAACGAATGTTAGTACTACGACTAACTAGTAATATCTTGGGCTACTGATTATATTTTTTAATACTCTTACTTTCTATTAAAGCTATAGTACTAATTTTTACATTCACTTTTTAAACAATGTCCAAAACCTTATTGTTTGTGCATAAAGGAATGCCATAAATATGTTTATTTTTTATACAATAATGAGACTATAAATATTATTATCAAAAGAGTACTTCCAGCAGTTGGCAAAAAGTTAGTATATTTGACGATTTTAAAAATAGTTAATTTTGCCATAAAAATATTAAAATTCAAATAAATAAGTACATAATATTATCTATTTTATTGTCTCTTAGGAAGAACTATGTACCTAATACCAAATACTGAACTTGTAATATCTAAGATTTTTGTTTCTACAATCTTACACAAATTACCTACATACGCCGGCGCCGAATCGAATACTCGAATTACTAATCGTTTATCTACCTAACGTCACGCCAACTATACATCAATTTCTTGATTTATTATTCTCAACACGGATTTTATGAATTTTTCAGTAATTTTAGATAATATATTCCGTATAGACGTCCTGTCCAAACCTTTAAAATTAATTGCTAGATGTTGATAATAATAACACGAAAACAGGAATGTTTGCTGTTGCTATCTCAGGCCAGGACGCATTTAGAAAACTCGTTTCACACATTTTATGAAAATTCATGAATTATTATCATTGCACATGAAATGAGCTTGTAACTATTGGATGTCTAGTCTATATAAGCAGTTCTAAGTGTACGACACCAAACATCAAACAAATACACACCAAACTATCCACTAACACAAGGGGAAACCAAGATGTCCTATAAAAATCCTAAAAGTTTAGGCTAAAGCTTGGTTACTCTACTAGAACTGGACACACACCTACAATTGTACATGCAATTGTGCCGCACGCTCCGCATAGGTACATTATTTTATGCCTTCATAATTTTTATTATTGTATAGTGATTCAATAATTTTATATATATTTTTAATAGGCATTTAATGCATATGTGTACGTGCGGTAAGCACGTACGGCACACACTGTTTGGTGTGCGATCACATGTTTACATCGTACCTAGTCATAAGCATCTTACGTTAAACATTTCTGTATAATGTAAATACGATATTAACACTATGACGCTAGATATCCCGAGAAAAAGTATCGAGAAATATGAAATAAGGGTGGAATTATACTAACAACTCGACCCGACGACACCCGATCTAACTACAAAACAAAAAGAATATACCTACTTAGCATGTCGTCTTGTGATTTCGATTGATCATCGTGTCGGATTTCAGGCTGTAAGTATGTTTCCACCTAAAACGTACAAAGTCTATAAAAAGTACAACTTTGACACGTTCGGGTAAACGCTTTCAAACCGACCCCACCATTCATAATATAGAGTTCCGTAGTATCACAGCATCGAACAATTTACCTTTAGGGTCCTTTCGGACGTGCCACAACCACTATCATACCACAGCGGCAAAATCTAGCCGGACACCAGATTACACAACACAGTATGAATAACGCGTAGTCCCATTCCCACTTAGATAACTAGCAATTATATGCAGGACCATCAATGGCTTTTCAAATGTGTAGTCCATACCGACTATGCCGGTTATAAAGGCCGTTGAACGCCAGAGCAATAGTGCGACATTAAGGCATTCCGCAAGACTGTATAGTTTAAATAATAGTGTAATAGTTTAAAATGTAGCATGACTCGACTACAGACTTTACGCTGTAAAATTTCAATTGTACAGCACGATGTTGTCTCGGCATAAAAAAGACTGCCGCATAAACCATGTTTTTCTTTTTAGTATGCTGCAGTGTCGCATTTTATTGCGCAGACGCTAAACAGTTGATTCCACCCAACTCCAAGACTCGCATCCAAGTGCCTGATTTTATCGTAATCCAAACCAAACATACACACGTACGAAAGATTCTAGCATATTCGACACCGCAAATTAAGACAGTTACGTCCAAAACTTTCACATTCAATCACTAGCAATAGCGGCAATACCCGCTGCGGTGTAGTTTTCGTGTGGTCCGTCTGAATAGACGCTAACCACGCGATCATTGCACGGGTGACCTAAAAATATTTAGCCATTTCAGTTATTAATAAAATGCATTTTTCTTATACAATATATAAATATTTATCGTTAGTAGAAGTTTATTTTTATTGTCACTAGTAGAATACAATTTATTTGTCACTATAATATTACTAAATTAAATTAGTATAATTACTTATTTATTGTCATTATTTTCAAATATTTTATTGTCACTAGTAGTTTTATTGTCATAATCAAATATGTCCATTAGTTTGTTATTGTCTCTAAGCATTTCGGAATGCAACTTCAATCACATTGCATGTAGGTATACCTACCTAATATCATATAATATAAAGTTTCCTTTCCAATCCAATACAAACGTAACCACTACCAAATCACGTTTTGTTAATTGACATATTTTACAATTAATTGTTTATCAGGAAGATTTACGTTTTTTTAAATTGAGCTGGTAAAGCTATTTGCATGAAAACTTTCTACGAAACTAATAGAAATAAATTATACGCAAGAGAATGAAATAAGTACCTTAAAACGAACACGCGTAGCGAGCGAATATTTTTTCTCAAAAAATTAGAGTTTAAAAATATATTCTACAAGAACAGAAAATACTTCACCAAAAATGTGAAAATTGCGTTCATTAGCAATGCAAGGTATTAAATCTTGCATTCTTGGCAACTATAGGTACATACTATACTTAGCTACTCGGACGTCTATTAATCACCGCGAGTGGTTACGTTGGTACTGTACATCTTGGTTGGGCGAGGCGCGTCGCGGCGCGCGGCCGCGTTAGATGTACGGCCGGTCTCAGTCCGCGTCGGACTTGGCGTGGTCGTCGTTGTAGAGCGCTATCTGGCGCGAGATCCACGGCACGTAACGCGGCACGTACGCGTACACGCCGGGCAGGCGCGGGTGTGCACACTTTATACCCCACGATACGATGCCGCCCACGTACCAGCGCGAGGGGTCGTCTGGGTCCTTGCAGAGGAGCGGCCCGCCTGAGTCACCCTGGAATATATAAAAGGAAAAGGTGACTGACTGATTGACTGATTGAGCTCAAACCACTGGACGAATCGGGCTGAAATTTGCCATACAGATAGCTATTATGACGTAGACAAGCTACGAAAGGATTGTTTGGAAATTCAACTAAAATGTAGTCCACGCGGACGATGTCGTGGGAAAAAGCTAGGCAGTATATAATAGGGCTGATGCCTTTATATACTTATATAAAAAATGCCGATAGAAGTGAAAAAGAATTTGTTTTTTTTTTTAATTTAAATTATTAAAATATAAACCTTAACACTAAGGCATTAAGGTTTAATTTAGAATGTGGTATATTTATATGTTCACGAGCATATCGGTCACGGTCACGCGAAACTACATTTTACCCCCTACCAAAAAGTGCTCAACGCGCCTAAAGAAGTTTTCACTTCAAAAACTTTACAGACAACAACATTTGTTCCGATTTTGGAATGATAACTTCTAGTACTTTCGAGGAATAAATTTATAGCTCTAGCTGTATTCATTATAATAATATGTTATGTATTACTACGATGCCTAAAAATGTCTCTCACTCCAAAGCAATATCCGCATTATTTGTAGGCATTCAATACCTACCAATATCCAATACATGTCCTTAAATGAATTTAATATAAAAAAACTCGTACAATTCATCGAAATTACTGTTGTATTGTGTAAAACTAACATTATTTCGAATTTGTATTAGAGCCATCGAAGTTATTGCCTTCAGCAGACAAGCAATATAGGGAAGTTCTCGACTCAGCAAATACTACTTAATCTTAAAATACAATTTTTCACCCCCTGTTTGTTGAGTGGACTTTTATTGTGTTTGAAATAAAACGCACGCGTCAACGCGGGGCAGATTAGGTCATGAAGAAAATTCCGCTTGCGGAAAATTCGCTTCATTTGTTTGTCCGCACTTTCCTAGAATTCCAAACGATACCTTTGAGCGGAATTCCGCCCCCCAGGCGACTTTCGCAGTATTTTTTCTGTGACTGTTAGGCAAATCCCATAAGAGACAAAAAAATTATTAGACACTGACATGGGTACCGCCTTTTCGTAAGTACAGAGACCGACGTCAGTATCTCAATCTCCAAGTAGACCATATTTTCATATTGCACATACAGACGTCTCTTATGGTACTTCTAGTTTGTTCTTTCTTTATTTCTTTAACGAAATATCTGTCGTAGTAGTGAGGGTTGTGGCCTTAGGTATAAGTGGAAGGTTCCTGGGTTCGAATCCAGACAGGATTATTTTGGGAAATCGATTTGCGGCATGTCTCCTAAAGGGTAGTCGTCTGTCATTTGGTTTAATTAAACTGCTATAATTAATATACTCAGATAGCAATGTGCCGTCAAGCATCGTCACACTAGCTATAGTCTTTTTACACGCATCACGCATTTTTGCTTGTACCTACTCGTAAATGTGTTTTATACTTCTACCATACCTTTACTACTGTTTTAATCATACTTTTGCGGGTCTAAAGTCAGTCTTCATGCCCTAGGGCCGTAAACTAGTCGATCGATCGCCCAACTAGTTGACCAACCCCATACTGTAAACAACAGAGTCTAGGCTCCAGACTGGTCGACCAAACGATCGTACCATTGGACATAAAAGTTTTTAAACCAAGGAGTATGTGTACCTGCATAAACACTGGCAGCATGAAAAGCAAAATGACAAATGGACAAATGTGACTCTATCGAACGTGAACATTCACTTTTAATTTGTCTTTTCTTTTTATTATTTACTAGACCTATGTATCCTACTTACTATGATTTGCAATAAATATCTAACCGTTACAGTTTGTTTTACTGTTATGGTAGAAGTATAAAGTAGAGTATACACCACCGGGATAAAGCAGTTTTTTTCTTGGGCGCTTGAATCCCTCACTGCACTCAGGACTCAATCTTAATTCCCTCCCTTTGGTCGGGAATTAACTTATAACACCCTCGCTGCGCTCGGGAGTTAAATTTGGAGTCCTTCGTTACGTTCAGGATTCAATGTAGCGCCCGTGACATAAAACAGTGCTTTATCCCCTTGGTGTATAATAGTTTGTGCCTCTACGACTGTTTACAGGTCATCTCGTAATACAAGATTATCATCAAGAAGAAATAAACTAATAATTCTTCTGTACTTAGCACATAAAATACGGACGTGGCGTTTTTCCAATATTTAAAGGGAGGGGAATCGTGTAACAATAGGTTGGCTGAATCGGCCGTTTCGGGAGGAAGACGTATCCCTTAATAGGCGTTTTTATTTGAGTTTTCAATGAATTATTTATTGAGTATAGAACATGGATACAATCCATTTTATATTAATAGGTACCAACTTACTATTTTTTCTAAACTTTAAGCATACCTAAGCAAAATCTCAATTTAAACAATATATTTGTAGATGTTAATAGCCACCTACTTACCTACTTAAAATACCGAACTTTTAACGTACAAGGCCTCCAATCCATAACATTATTAGAAGATCTCGTAGGTACCTAATAGTTAGTTAGTATTTCGTGCTAAGAGCATATTCTTTTCTCCATTGATTTGCTGGTATGGATCAGAACTAGTTACTCGTAGATATCGCAAAATGTAGCATTGGGGATAAGAGTGACAGTCAGTTGTTTAATACGTAAATCAATAATTCGTAGTAAATTGAGTACCTATACCTATTATAGCCACAAAATATAAGGGAAATACTATAGCGCCAGCAAATATCACCCTTTCGCGGGCCTCTCGCTTAAAACGCGTTCCCAATAGATTCCGGGAATGATCGAACTCGAAGTGTTGGACCGGCGAGCGGTGGCGGCCGGCGGGCGGCCAGTCCGAGTCCACGCCACGATCCGCGCAGCATCGCACGCGCCGCGCATGGGCTTTAACACGCAAAACATATTTTGTAAGCTCACGTGTTTTTAACTCCGAATACAAAGCTCGCGGGGCTCGAGCCACCGGTTGCACAGGTCGCGGTTAGCTCAGGAAGCTAGCTCACCTGACACGCGTCCTTGCCGCCCTCGGGGTAGCCCGCGCAGAGCATGCCCTCGGTGACGTTGAGCTCGCGGGGCTCGAGCCACTGGTTGCACAGGTCGCGGTTAGCTCAGGAAGCTAGCTCACCTGACACGCGTCCTTGCCGCCCTCGGGGTAGCCCGCGCAGAGCATGCCCTCGGTGACGTTGAGCTCGCGGGACTCGAGCCACTGGTTGCACAGGTCGCGGTTAGCTCAGGAAGCTAGCTCACCTGACACGCGTCCTTGCCGCCCTCGGGGTAGCCCGCGCAGAGCATGCCCTCGGTGACGTTGAGCTCGCGGGACTCGAGCCACTGGTTGCACAGGTCGCGGTTAGCTCAGGAAGCTAGCTCACCTGACACGCGTCCTTGCCGCCCTCGGGGTAGCCCGCGCAGAGCATGCCCTCGGTGACGTTGAGCTCGCGGGGCTCGAGCCACTGGTTGCACAGGTCGCGGTTAGCTCAGGAAGCTAGCTCACCTGACACGCGTCCTTGCCGCCCTCGGGGTAGCCCGCGCAGAGCATGCCCTCGGTGACGTTGAGCTCGCGGGACTCGAGCCACTGGTTGCACAGGTCGCGGTTATCTCAGGAAGCTAGCTCACCTGACACGCGTCCTTGCCGCCCTCGGGGTAGCCCGCGCAGAGCATGCCCTCGGTGACGTTGAGCTCGCGGGACTCGAGCCACTGGTTGCACAGGTCGCGGTTATCTCAGGAAGCTAGCTCACCTGACACGCGTCCTTGCCGCCCTCGGGGTAGCCCGCGCAGAGCATGCCCTCGGTGACGTTGAGCTCGCGGGGCTCGAGCCACTGGTTGCACAGGTCGCGGTTCAACACCGGCACTTCCACTTCGTTCACCGCTGGCTCGTATTCCGACACTACAGTACGAGAAATATTAGCAAATTTAAATAAATACTACGTGACATAGACAAGAAGCGATTTGCTTCCTCGTATGGAATCCTCCCGGCTTCCCCTATCATCTTTTAATATAGGCTCCACCTTCTGCTACATCATCACTTGCAAGCAGGTCGTATTGCAGCCAACTGCTAGCCTAAATATTTAAAAAAAATATTTTGCAAGGACATTGGAAATCGCCAATGTATCTTCGTGATAAGATATGTCTATGTGCAGCAGTTATAGTTTGGTACAAAATGTGCCATTTTTGGTAATCTAAATAAATATGTTGCGCTAAAGATTTAAAAGAAAACCTCTTTTATTTACAAGACCAGCAGAGGTTATAGGAAAAGTTCTATAGATACGACTCATTCACTGCAAGGACAATAAATATCTCTAGATGCCCTAAGATCGAATCATCAGTGAAGAGTAGTAGACAGACATAGTGCATCACAGATAATAATATTTTTATTTCAGTCTATGCTTTAATATCGTCTTCATCGTCGCTTCAATCAATAGACGTCCACTGCTAGACAAAGGTATGATGTAGACATGGATCTCCACAGAACAAGGTCTTGTGCCGTGTGCGGCGGCGCTTCCAGCGGCTCCCAGCTGCTCACTTGAGGACGTCCGACCCCCAACACCTAACGACGTTAACGGTTGGTACTTGGTATACGAGTAGTGTACTCACAGTCCTTGTCGTCGCGCTTGCCCCAGCCGATGACGGTGCAGACAGTGCCGGGCGCGAGCGCGCGGTGCGCGGGCGGCAGGCACACCGGCGACAGCTGCTCGTGGTAGCGCACGCGCACCGCCAGCTGCGGAGGCGGGCACACATCAGACATTGGAAAACGACCTTCCCCCCTGGCCAAGTTACATACGTTTCGTGTCTATTCTCTTTCTATAATCGTTAGCGCTTATGCGGAGAGAAAAAAATAAGTGAATAGTCTATGGTCAGCGTTTTTGATCGCTTTCGCTAAAGCGTAACGATTATAGAAAGAGAATAGACACATTGGTTAATGGTTAGGGGGGGCTGATGCTACATGTACCTATATGTACTACAGGGAAATCGACGATACAGAACACACAATATTTGACTGTGTAAACTGGGACAAGAAAAGGAAACAAAATATATGATAAATACACATATAATATAAGGACATACCTATATTTTATCCAACACTACATAATCTTTTACTCTGGACCAGAAAAATTTGGAAATTATATATTTCCAAATTAACCCTGCCGGGTATAAAACAGCGGTCACTCCCGTAATACCCTTTCAACGTTACCGAAGAGATTGCTTGGCCTTATGATCATGCCAATTAATGCTTATATTCATTGGCTTGGTCATAAGGCCACCTATTGTAGTAAGTTTTTTCCTAGACCTTTAAGTGATCGCTACATAGTCATAATTGGTGACTCACTTGGAACAGCGCGATGTCGTTGTCATGAGCCACGCCAACGTTGTACAGCGGATGCGGCACGACGCGACGCACCTTCACCTTCTGCCCGTAGTAGGCGTGCGAGCGGCGCCGCGTGATGCCCAGCTGTATCGTCCAGCCGTCGACGTCCGAGTGGCTGATGGTAGATAGACATGGTACGAGAAACTTTTTTACCCTTCATTTTACTAAACGATCAACTATAGGGGCTGCCAAAGAAAGTCTATCCCTCTACACAATTTCCGGTATGATGCCGTGTAGAAACTGATTGGGGGTATTAGTATTATAACTGTCATACCCTCATCAGATTAACTCGACAGGTGAGATTGCAAGGGCTAACTGGTAGTGGCGTATAAAAAAAGCTAATTACCTGTCTTGCTTGTCTTGAGTCACACCTGTCTTGCTCATCGTATTTGTAAGTTTTATAGTTTAGTAAAGGAAATTTCTTCCCCACACAATGTGAGATTCCACATAATTATAAGGCCTCAGGCCCGCCCAGGATCGCTGCAAGGAACGGCCTGTCCTCAGGCGAAGCCTCCTCTCTTTGAATAGTTCAGACAACAACACTTACGTCCTAACATAATGCGAGGTTCCACAGAATAGTACTCAGGCCTATTAGGCCAGTCCTCGGAAGAAGTTCTTTGAATAGTACTGATACCAACACTTACTTCCCCACACAGTGCGAGGCGGTGAGCACCCACTGGTCGGCGACGAGTACTCCTGCACAGTAGAACACCTCCTCAGGTCCGCCCAGGATCGCTGCTAGGAAGGGCCAGTCCCCGGGAGAAGCCTCCACCCCGCCCACGATGCGTTTTTTCGCACCGCCGATGGTACGCCGCCGGCCGCATTCTGGGGGGAAAACAATTCTGATTAACCCACAGAAATCTGAGCTTTCTTGTTTTTATTAGAACAGTATAAAAACGAGCACCCAAGCCCATTAACATTTCAGTACTATATATAGGAACCTCCAATACGTTGGCGGCTTTTAAAGAATTTGTATTCAAGGGGCTGGTAACCCCTTGAATACAAATGCAGTTTGTGAATAAATGTAGTTTTGGGTCACACAGGAGGTGGAATCTAGTTTCAAAATTTGCAGCTATGCGGCTGAAAAAGCCAGGCAAATATCAGGTCCTAACTAATTAGCAATTTCTCGGATATGTCGTCACTGGAAACACGCACAGTTTGAAGACTGCTCAGGCACACGTGATCAAATCATAAATGAGGGGTATCCGTAGAAAAACTAGAGTAGCTGACGTACCTCGACTGGTTGCAAAGATGTAGTGGTAATTATGAGCAGGGCATGTCTAAAGATTAGCATGTTTGACTGCGAATGACGACGTACAAGGTTCGAATCCCCAGTCAAGCCAAAAAAAGTAGTAGTAATGATGACTCCGCACTGCGCTTTGCGCAATGCACGCATCCATGATTGCTGTGCTACGGTGACAAACTAACAAACAAACATTTTATAACATTGCTTAGTAGGATCTTTCTCATCACCTCAATGAAAAATTTCATTCAAAGAAAAAAAAAAGAAAAAAAAAACATGACGTAGCTTTTGAGACACCTGTATGTCCTACATGTTTTTAAATAAGAAAATAAACTGAAACTGAAATGTTAACGGTATTAAAGTATTTGAATCCATTAGTATATTTCATAGGTACATTCACTGTGACACTTTTTCCAAAGTCGAACATTTGGTACTCTACATTCAGACGACTTGAGACTTGAAAGGCTTTTACCAAAACCCGCAACAAAAAACATGGCCGACTCATTATGAAGCGAAAAGAAAAATTCGCTAAAGGAACTTTGCCGAAAGTATTCCACTCAGAGGCGGTCGCTAAAACATAATTAATCCTTACGCTGTTGGTCTGAGAGATGGTGGGTTTGTTTCGTTATTGTTTCAAAAATGTATTCATTATTGAGAAAAAAATACGATATAAACTGTACATAGCTTATATTCTAGTAACCTAGGTAAAACAGAAATACATATAATATATAGAACACTTTAGCAGGCTAAGACGCCTCTTTTAAACTTATCAACAGCTTAATTTCACATTTTTGACATCAATAATAACAACACAATTGTATAAAAACTTCAACGCAAACCTTAAACATTTTACTTTGACGTTCGCTTACACTTGGCGTGGTGAGCTCTCACGTCGATCAATCGTATGTGCAATGTTAATTAAAACTCAGAGTGTTCGGGACACTGCGTGTAACCGAACACCGCGCAGTCAGCACTTTACGCAACTGCTTCACGTTAAGTGGGACAGTGCGGTAAAATCAGTACGGTTCGATCGTCCGCGCGGATAGTACTCCTAATCAATATCATATTATCATTTATCATTTATCATTATCATTTATCATTTATCATCAGTGAAATACAGTCCACTTTAACTATCATTATATCTATCATTTTATCACCACAAAGAACAACACCCCACATCTTTTGGTCCATCGAGCCTACCGTTCTTGAGCGGGACCTCGGACTTTATCTCGGGGGTGAATCAGTGACGGAACTTAGTGTTTGTTCATTTGTGGAACTTTATAAAGACTAAAATATCATCAGTATAAACTTTGAGTGACTAAGTGTTTTAGCAGTGTATCAAAAGATATCAAAAGACATTTTGAACATTCCCTGTTGTGACCTCAACATCAGAGAAAAGACCATCAATTATATCAGTACAGTAAGCAGTGAGATCAAGTAAGGTGTTTTTATTTATTTTCATATCGCATTTATAATATCAGTATAAACAATGGCATACTTCTACGAGTCGCAAGTTGAGCTGTATGCAGCGATGGAAACGCTGTATACCAACATGAAGAAGGATGGAAAGGAGCGAATGGCTGTTGTGAATTATTTTACTCGCAAGCTCGAAATTCTCGAAAGTTATTGGTCGGAATATCAAGGAAATCATAAACAACTTCTATCATTGGGAGATCAAAGTTTACCCTATCTTCAAGAGAATCAC
Organism: Erebia aethiops; assembly: GCA_923060345.2. Classification (NCBI taxonomy): domain Eukaryota; kingdom Metazoa; phylum Arthropoda; class Insecta; order Lepidoptera; family Nymphalidae; genus Erebia; species Erebia aethiops. The sequence goes on along the minus strand of OV281089.1, from coordinate 19,707,195 downwards.
TACGATAAAACGGAGTGTTTATATCAAAAAATAAAAGAATATATTAAAAAATTAATGGAAAATCAGCCCGGGAAAACCCCATCTGATCAGGATCATCAGACTCCTGGAACAAGTAAAGAATATCAGGCGCCAAGCTTTGTGGAACAGCCAGCGAGAGAGCCCAGCAGTACAGGAAACAACCAGGGTCAGGAACCAAAGTTAATTAAGAAATCACAAGGGTCAGAAAGTAAAACAGAGGAAATGCTGCACATGCAAACTATCAATTTTAAAGCATTTATGCGAACAATAACGAGCATCAATTTAGAAGATATCTCCGAAAAGTGGGAGTTTGAGGATGTATTGGCTCAATTGCAAGAGAGATGGAAAGTTATCGACACTCAGCATTGGAAGATCCAGGCTGAAATAGATGGAGAAAATGAAGATTATGAAGACTTATTTACGTATCATGAAAATATTTACAAACGCTTCAAAAAGAACATAAATTCAAAACTATGGTCAGTCAGCCATCGGGAAAAATCAACACCGAAAGTGGATATCCCTATATTCACAGGCAGTTATCACCAATGGGTCTCCTTCAAAGACTTGTTTAAGGAAACAATCCACCTAAATCCATCTTTATCAAAAGCACAAAAGATGCAGTTTTTGAAAGGAAAAGTCAAAGGCGAAGCCGAGAGACTCATACAACACTTGCCCATTAGCTCAGATAACTACGATACATGCTGGGAGATTTTGACGCACCGATATGATAACAAGAAACTTATTTTCACATCTCATCTTAATATGCTTATGAGCCTGCCAACGTCGAATTATCAATCTCTCGTCCATATCAGAAAAATGCATGACGTAACTTTGGAAACCTTAAACGCAATCAAAAACCTGGGAGTGGATATCAGCACGTGGGATCCAATCATAGTACATATTTTATCACAAAAATTAGACGCCGAATCCTACTCGGAATATCTCGACTCATTGAAGAACTCTCGAGAACTGCCGATTTTGCAAGATTTTATGAATTATCTGGAAAGTAAATTTACAGCCCTAGAACAAGGACGGAAATCATATAACATACAACAAAAACCTAATTACTCTCATCAAAACGAACAAAACGCAATCCCCAGGAGATCACCATATTATAATTACAACTATCATCAAAACAGCCCATCAAAGCCCATCATGAGGTCATTCCATTTATCATCGGCCAACAATGTACCAACATCAGCGACAAAAAGGTGCCCTCTATGCAACTTAGAACACGGATTATTTTGCTGTAAAAAGTTTTTGAGCATGTCAAATGACGAAAAGTTAAAGATGATCACGAAAAACAGTATTTGTGTCCGTTGCTTATATCCTCATTATGGAAAATCGTGCAAAATATGCTTAGTTGGCGACCACAATACAATTTTACATGACGCCTGCACACAACAGCAAGTATCTACTTACAATAAATCAAAACAATTTAATTGCAATAAACCGGAATTACGAAATGTAACAAATGTGTCACACGTGTCACGAAATGATGTGTCGCAAGTATTACTATCGACTGCAATTGTAAAGGTGAGAGCACACGATGGAAGTTTTATAAAAATGAGAGCCTTGATTGATCAAGGGTCCCAGATATCCCTTATCACGGAACATGGAGCGCAAACTTTAGGTATCAAAAGGCAACATTTTCAAGGGATTTTCTTCGGAGTCGGAGAAAACGAAAATAATTGTAAGGGAAGACTTAACATCAATTGCCAATCAATGTACAACGAATTTTCATTTAATACAGAAGTCTTTATCATGAACAAATTGATCACAAATTTGCCAAATATATCATTTGAAAAACCTACATGGGATTACATCCAGAATATCAAATTAGCAGACCCGGAATTTTATAGCAGTAGACCGATAGACTTGTTATTTGGAGCTGACGTTTACTCGAATATCATGTTAGGAGGTATCATACGAGGAACAAATCAATCACTACCCCTGGCCCAGCAAACTCAACTAGGATGGTTACTGTGTGGAAATATGAGATCATATCATTGTAATGTAGTTTTATCAAACATAGAAAATATTCAAAGGTTTTGGGAAGTGGAAGATATCAATGAGTCGTCAGTTTTATCAGAAGAAGATCAAGCATGTATCAATCGTTATATCAAGACAACAAAGCGGAGAGAAGATGGAAGATATCAAGTAGAGTTACCGTTCAAAGAGAATTTTGAAGAAGACCTAGGAAAATCAAAAGAAACTGCAATGGCTCAGTTTAGAAATATGGAAAGAAAAATGAGCAAAGATCCTTCACTATCAGCTGATTACAAAGCATTTATCAACGAATACATATCATTAGGTCACATGATACTCCAGCAGTTACATCACGAGAATAATGAACTCGAGCATTATAATAAGCTATTGCTGCATCAGGTTTTCGATGCGCACGCCAGACAGCGTCGGGGCCTTATCAACGGAATAGGATACGTCGCGAATACTTTGTTCGGCGTATTGGACGAGAGATTCGCAGAAAAGTACGCAAACGATATACAACAAATACGAGTGAATCAAAGACATTTATCAGAATTATGGAAAAATCAAACTTCAGTAGTGGAAGCTGAGTATAATTTGTTAAAACGAACAGAGGATTTAATTTCGAAACAACATAAAGCCTAATGACTCCGCTGAAGATATCAATATTAAAGAAAATCTTAACCATATCAAGAATCAAATACAGATTATGAAGGAGAATGCGAATTCAGCAGATGCCGACATATCAGGACACGACATACACCAATACATCATTAGCTATGGTTTAGTAACAGCAGCTGTGGCCCTGGGAGGAATCGCGTGGTGGCGGAGGCGGAGGCGCAATCGAGTGTCTCCCTCCCCCGCCCCCGCCTCGTCGAAAGTGAGTGATATAAGTGAAGTGATTGTGAATGTGAACAAGAATAAAGTGAAGGGCATCAATCAAAGTGAAAACATAGAAATGGTAGACATGGCTACATCGCCAATTCCTAAAAAGTGCCCTAGATTTTCTGTAGAAAATTCAATGGTGTAGAGACTCTAAGACTAAAGTTTATAGAGACTTTAAGTGGTGTAATTATTTATATCAATAATCATAAGATAAAATGTTTCATCAGTTCATGCCTTTTGTTAATTGCTTTTTCATCTCCATTATCATATTTTATTGTTATCATTACACCCCTCATCTCGCGGTCGGGAGCATGTTCGGGACACTGCGTGTAACCGAACACCGCGCAGTCAGCACTTTACGCAACTGCTTCACGTTAAGTGGGACAGTGCGGTAAAATCAGTACGGTTCGATCGTCCGCGCGGATAGTACTCCTAATCAATATCATATTATCATTTATCATTTATCATTATCATTTATCATTTATCATCAGTGAAATACAGTCCACTTTAACTATCATTATATCTATCATTTTATCACCACAAAGAACAACACCCCACACAGAGTAAGCACACAGGCCAGAGAAAATTCAGAATTTATAAATTCCCAAATTGACCCTGCCAGGAATCGAATCCGGGACTTCCCACAGTACGACCACAGCGTTCACCACGTCTAAAAGTTATCCACCAGATCTTGGGATAGTTAATCCTTGCGCCGTTGAGTCAGCACATCGTTACGAGGGCAAAAATTAAAATCATGCCGTAATAAGTTCTTTGTTCGTTTCACCTTGACGGGCGGCGGGCGGCGGGTACGCGGGTGCAAAAATTAAGCTAAACACTTTTCTGGGCAGAGTAAACAGAAATATTACGGTTGGTACAAAATACAGTGGATTAGCGAAATTACGATGCCCAATATTAATACTACTAGCAGATGCCCACGACTTTGTCCGCGTGAATTGAGCTTTTTTGGTTTCCGTAGGAGCTCCTTCATTTTCCGGGATAAAAAGTGCTATGTGCTAATTCAGACTATATTATATCTATCTCTGTGCCAAATTTCATACAGATCCGTTCGTCCGTTCTGGCGTGATTGAATAACAAACATCCATCCACCCATCCATCCAAATTTTCGCATTTATAATATAAGTAAAGAGTAGTAGTAAGCGAAAAAGCGGACAGCCGGGTAACCACCGCTCTACAAAACATATGTATGGCATATGAAGAACATCTGAAGAATCGATGCCGATTCGTTGCCGCCGAAAACAGAGCCTTTCTTCAACCTTCTGAGTTTTGCTGGCTCTTTTTACTTTTTACTCTAACCTGCTTTCCGAATTGGCCATTTCATTCGCTTTTCACGAGTGACATGAGTTGTCCTACATGGAACAAAACATTTCATTTATAATTAGATATAGTTCACGGGATTTGTATATTATAACTTCTTGAATAGTTAGTTCCAAAATATCGCTATTTTAAAAGGACGCCTTACAACGTGAATAACTAGATAATTATATTTTATGGGTATTTCACTTTTCACCTAGTGAGTTAGTTTATCCATTAGGTATACGTCAAACTGCTGAATCTAGAATCGATTTCGACAATTACAACATGACTATTTAGAGAGCTTTATACTATATACTAATGTTTGTTACTCAATCACGCCAGAACGGCTGAATGGATCTGGATGAAATTTGGCACAGAGGTATATTATAGTCTGGAATAAAACATACGCTTCTTTTTATCTCGAAAAATTAAAGAGTTCCCGCGGGAACCAAAAAACCTCAAATGGAGATTTGTTACTCAATCACGCCAGAACGGCTGGACTGATCTGTATGAAATTTGGCACATAGATAGATTATAGTCTGGAATAACACAATGGCTACTTGTTATCCCGGAAAATTAAAGAGTTCCCGCGGGAACCAAAATACCTCAATCCACGCGGACGAAGTAGCGGGCATCAGCTAGTTTGAAAATAAAAATCTACGCGAACGAAACGCTGTAATATGTAATCATGTAGCTGTAGCTGTAAATAAAGAAACAGTTATTATTCTGTCAACAGCAATGGTTTGCCTGTAAGCCTGTTGCGCCCATAAATAATAACGAAAAAGACATTAAGTTTTTGCGGAATGGTGTAATTAAAGAAAGTCATTACTGAAGTACAGCACGCGGTTCGGCCGCACCTGCCGCGCATTACGGGGCATAATTAAAGTTTTACCGCCCACCGAGTGCCCGGGACAACAATAATTAAGACGTACTACGTCGACGGACAAGTCTAGTCCAACCGACCTCCCATTCGTCCCAACGGTATCCTAAGCCGAGGTCCGAGCCTCACAGGAGGCGCCCTTAGACGTTCTCTTACTCTATGATACTCGTAGTTCCGATTACAGAGCGAGTGAGCAAAGACGTGATGTGACGTGACTTATTTATTTATCCCTTCTGTGATAGTCTTTCTATCATGGAGTCCTCGAACAGTAGGTACGTGTTGCTAGTAATGACATACGGATCGGGGACATGGTCATTAAATGTCGGCCTGGTCAGAACGCCCAGGCTCAGCGGACGATGGAGACGGCTAAAGTACCTATCGCTATATAATCAAATCAAAAGTTAAGAGATCCTTAGCAGACCTAAATTGATAAATAAGACTGGACAGGTAGCGAAACTGAAGTGGCAGTGGGCGGGCACATAGTCAATCCACACTTGATCAGCGTGGTGGACTATGGCTAAACCCTTCTCATTCCGAAAAGAGGCTTAGTAGATATGCGTTCATAATCATAATCATCATAATCATTTATTTTTTGCCAGAATATGGTACATGCAACATTTTGACATAGATGTTAATAAAGTATTGAGTCCACATATCCTGCCAGGTTTGGCGTGCAAAATTATTTTTATGCTTAATCTAAAAAATAAATTATTATTTGACAATTAAACCCCGATGAAAGTATACAAATATTCAGATTCATTATAACAATTAAATTACAACATTATTCATAATACGTTACATATGTCACAAATAAAATAACACCTAAAATAATAATTAAAAGCCAAATTAATAAATTAATAAGTTAAGTAAAAGTTGTGGCAACTAGGCCACTCGTTCCTCAATTAATAATTAATATTATTATTTTATTCAGTAGTTAAGTTGGCAATGTCATATTAATTAGTAAGCGGTTGGTCGGCTGACCACCTGAGTCAGGTAATCCGCACAATTACCTCGCTCGCCCTAACCACATACCTGCCAACATAGACACAACTACAGCTGTTAACAAACTAACTGGAATAGACCACTACAACCTATTAACGTCCCACAGCTGGACAGAGGCCTCTACTCTCTTAAGAGGCAGGGAATTAGAGTTTAGACTCACCACGCTGCTTCAATGTGGATTATCATGTTATTGATAATAACGGGGACCGACGGCTTAAAGTGCTCTCCGCGGCACGGGGGTGAAACACCGCCAACTTCCTATCTCCGGGCTAGTACTGAGAATTTCTAGTCAGAAAAACCCAACACTTAATTATGGCCCGACCCGGAACTCGAACCCGGCACCTCGGCTGCCGCAGTCCAACATGATAACCACTAGATCAACGAGGCAGTTGGACTGCCTAGAAACTGGAATAGACATAAAAATTCATTTCGCCGGCTTATTGCTGAGCGCGTGAACCCTTACGGAATGAGAAGGGTTGTGCCATAGTCCACCACGTTGGCCAAGTGTGGATTGGCAACTTCACACACGTTTGAGAACATTATGAAGAACTCTCGAGCATGCAGGTCTCCTTGCGATTTTTTTTTACCGTTTGGAGCAAGAGATATTTTTACTTCTAAAAGTTAGATGTGCGTACTTATCTACTGCCCGGGGATCGAACCCGCGACCCTGCGGTATACTAGGAGGTCGGGTGTCTTAACTACTAGGCTAATAATCGCTTCAATATCTCGGTACTCAAGGCGATTTCTAGACAGGTATGACGGTAGATAGACCCCACGCGATTAAAATTATAAATAAATGTCTTTATCTTTCACTTTCTTTTGTTTTATTTATAAGAATTTTTAATTTATAAAATTACTGGTTTTACATTGGTCAGGTTTATGTAGTCTAGTACCGAAGTTTTAAGGAATTTGTCATTAATTGTTTTCCTTGTAGGTGTACTCGTTACTTTCTCTCGGGAGAAAACTCATGTGTAATGAGGCCCCACGCCTCAAACTACACCCTCGTTAGTCACTTTCTTCCCGCGTTGAACAATGTACTATTATATCATAACTCAATTATTTTGTACAAAACCAGTTCCTATAAAAACTTTTCCTGAAAGCAAATAACTCAAAACAAGCAATATTATGACACAATCTCGGTGAAAGCTTGATAAGATCAAAATATAATAACGTGATATTGACAAAACCGAAAACAAAAACATTTAGACAATGACACTGCCAGTAGGTTTTGTATCAGACAAACAAAACTCCATTATACGATTTACGAGTATTACCTATCGATTCGACAAGCGCCTACACGTGCAAGCATTTCTTATAGTATTGAAGTTAAGCTCTGGCTGCCAACAATGTGAGGGACAATGAACTCTATAAAGGGCGAAAACACACTTTGGACATACATATTTTGTATGGCGGACAAAAAGTTCACGTGCACAATTTTACATTGAGCTGGGATGGGAAAAAATGTAACAGTCAGACTCTAATTCGTCCGCGTGGATTGAGGTTTTTTGGTTCCCGCGGGAACTCTTTAATTTCCCTGGATAAAAAGTAGCCTTTGTGATATTCCAGTCTATAGTCGATCGCTGTGCCAAATTTCATCCTGATTCGTTCAGCCTTTATGACGTGATTGAGTAACAAACATCCATCAATCCATCCATACATCCATCCAAAATTTATAATATTAGTATAGATAACATAACCCCCGGGGTCCTTTTTTACCAATCCATTTTGTAACTAGATCCTAAAAATGTTTTATGATTGCTATTTTCTTTTTATCCCTACACACAGCCGTCCGCGACTTCGTTCGCGTGGATTTAGGTTTTTTCAAAATCCCGTGAGAACTAATCGTTTTCCCGGGATACAGTATGTATGCCTATGTCATTCTCCAGGTCCTAAACTTGCAAAAAATCACTTCGATTCGTTGCTCTGTTGCGGCGTGATTTACAAATCACATGAACAAACAAACTAACACACTTTCGCATTTATAATATGATATATTAGCGGCTTGACCTTACTAGTTGATCCACTCGACTTCGGTCGGGTGGTCTGAAAATCCATTCTATGACTACGGTCGTTAAGAAAACATACATACAAAATCTTAGGTTTCTAGAGCCAGTGGATCGAGATGTACGAGTAGCTTAGGTTAGTTAATCAGTCAGTTTCTATGTTTTCAGGTTAGTAATCATTTATGATAAGCTAGCTGATGCCCGCGACTTCGCCCGCGTGGTTTAAGTTTTTTGATTCCCGCGGGAACTCCTTAATTTTCCGGGATAAAAGTAGCCTATGTCACTCTCGGTCCTCAACTATACCCTTGCCAAAAATCACGTCGATCCGTTGCTCCGTTGCGGCGTGATTGAAGGACAAACCAACAAACAAACACACTTTCGCATTTATAATATTAGTATGAAGTACTAGCTGATGCCCGCGACTTCGTTCGCGTGGTTTAAGTTTTTTGATTCCCGCGGGAACTCCTCAATTTTCCGGGATAAAAAGTAGCCTATGTCACTCTCCAGGTCCTCAACTATATTCATGCCAAAAATTACGTCGATCCGTTGCTCCGTTGCGGCGTGATTGGAGGACAAACCAACAAACAAACACACTTTCGCATTTATAATATTAGTATGAAGTACTAGCTGATGCCCGCGACTTCGTTCGCGTGGTTTAAGTTTTTTGATTCCCGCGGGAACTCCTCAATTTTCCGGGATAAAAAGTAGCCTATGTCACTCTCCAGGTCCTCAACTATATTCATGCCAAAAATTACGTCGATCCGTTGCTCCGTTGCAGCGTGATTGAAGGACAAACCAACAAACAAACTGACTTTCACATTTATAATATTAGTATGATGATGATAAATGATTTATTTATTTCATGTAGGACAACTTGTGTCGCTTATGATAGGTATACGTGACTCTACTTTTTCATAATATTAAAGATAATTTCAATCAAGCGGTGGCATACTTCTTGCTTCTACTCGAGTTCTACATAATATTAATTGTTAATATAAAAAATGGAAATCCTTTTTCTGCCTCATAAAACTTAATTAATTAATAAACCATCAAAACCGAATTGATTAACGGATCTTATTACATTCCTACAGTACCTACTTTCTTGTCGGAAAATGTTATAAAGTTTGCCAATAAGTACCTACTAAAATTTGGATAATTCCAAGGTACGGCAGTTAAAGCATAATAGACATGCCAACTTACAAGTCCACACGTATAGTTTTAAATGCGATCACAACTATATTTTGTTGGGTGTACTCTTTGTTAAGTTGGGCACTTTGTCATTGCTCGGTTTGATGAAGATAATAAAGATTTTGCGTGTGTATGAAATACGCTATTGCCGCTATTACCGCTACCGTTTGTACTTAACATTAATTATTTTTGTGGTTAAACAAGTACCTACCATCAGATTGACAGACATTCTTTCACATTTATAACTGCATTAGATGAATCGTGTTGCCGGAGACAGCTAGAGTTGGTCACAAATTGGTGCAAACTATAAAAAATAAAGCTCAATGAACCTAATACATAATATGAAAATGGAGGCTGTGTCACCACTTGTTCTGAGCCAAGATATTGTGAATGTTTGCGTACTTATTTAGCGTTTATAGCATGGTATGGGCACTGGGCATGGCTAAAGCAAGTCGTACAAAATGTACTAAGCCGATATATTATGTTGACAGCTCATGCCCCTGGACGTCCTAGATGTCACAGTTACATTAGTTGTTTACCCGACTCAACATTGGAAGCCAATTTGTAGTAATGTCTATAGAAGCTTTCATGCAAGTGAAACTGGGGTGTGTGGGGCAGGCGGAAGGGGGGTTATCCGGTAATTGGCAACGGAATGAATTTAGAGCTCAACTTTCTTGAAGTTGAGTTGAAAACTATAACTTTTTAAGTTTTTACAGTCAGTGTTCTCACTCTGTCGACGACAAACGCGTACCGTGTTAAAACGTAAAACCGCTGACTCGAACCGCGTGACCGCGGTCATCGTGCCGCGTGCGTCATAATGACCTAGTTACCGCGATTCGAAAAGTGATAGGTATTATTATAAAATAAAAATATTGAATTGTAGCCATACTACTGCTATTCCGCAGCTATGGCTGGAAAACAAAATATTACTATAAAAACGGAAACCGAGCAGTTTCTTTATGAAAAGTATAATGAAGTGAAGACGGAAAATGAAAAGCTCTTCAAACGACTCACTAAAAAGGAGGCGGAAAATGAAAAGCTTCAACTCAGCATACAATCACTGAATGATCAGATTTTGGAACTCCAAAAACAAATCAAAATTTTATCAGAACCCAAACCAACTAGAGCCTCCGAGCACATTGGTTCTACTCATAAAAGCTCAACTGAACCGGTCGAATACTGCACTGATGAGGAAGAGCTAGCCAGAGAAACTGAATGGATTAGAGTAAAAGGCAGAAAGAAAAGGAAGCTGAACACGTCGCCCATTCAAACTCAGAAACCCTCTACCGAAGACAGCCATGAAGGAAGTAAACCTAAAAAAATACCCCAACCACCACCAATTGTTGTATCAGGTGTGTCAAACTATCAGTCGTTTTACGATTTAATAACTAAAAGTCTGCCTAGTGACAGCCAATTTAACGATACATTCACCGTTAAGATGATGGGTAAGGATACGGTTAAAATTAATGCTATAAATGAAGACATCTATAGAACTATAAGCAAGTACCTAACACAAAATAATTTCATATGGCACTCCTATGAAAATAAGCAGGAAAGACCAATAAGGGTCATGGCAAAAAAATTGCATCATTCATGCCAGCCTAACAGAATTATGGAAGACCTCGTAAATAAAGGCTTAAAAATAGAAGATGTGGCAAACAAATTAAGATGGCAGACCAAGGAGCCTCTCAATATGTTCATGCTTACATTTAATCATGATGAGGATATTAACAAGATCCACAACATCAGTTCTATCCTAGGATGCAAGGTAGAAATACAACCATTAAAAACATCCAAGTTAGTACCTCAATGTAAAAGATGTCAATCTTATGGGCATACTCAAAAATACTGTTCTCGGGAACCACGGTGTGTAAAATGCACCGGAAAACACCTCACGAAAGACTGCCAAAAACCAGCTGATGAGAAACCAAAGTGCGTGCATTGTGGCGGCTCACACCCGGCAAATTATAGAGGGTGTATGATAGCGAAGGAAATGCAAAACATAAAGAATAATAATAAAAAAAAATCTTCAGTGTCACACCGACAGCAGCAAGGTCCTGAAGAGAAATCAACAGCTAATAGTTTTAGGACTAAAAGCCAGGATAACCTGAATAAAGCTTCATCGAAAAAAATTACATATGCAACTGTTACAGCGAACGCTAACACATCCCAAAAGGGCAACAATCTTGAAAATAAATTAGATTCAATTCTGAAGTATATGTCTTCCTTTGATGAACGACTCAAAAAACTTGAAGGTAGCACCAAAAAAGCTACATGGAAATCGCAACAATGAATAATATTCTAAAAATTATGGCTTGGAATTCCAACGGGCTACTACAACATAAACATGAACTAGAAGTGGTCCTGAATACAGAAAATATTGATGTGTGCCTAATATCTGAGACACACTTCACTAAAGAGTCATATAATATGAGACTTAGAGGATATAAATTATACCATGCCTTACATCCTAATAATACAGCTAGGGGTGGCAGTGCTATCATTATTAAAGAAAATCTGTACCATTTTCAAGAAAGTAAATGTGAAGAACACGAATTTCAAGCTGTAGCTTTATGTGTACAAACAAAGATGTACCCAATCACAGTAGCAGCCATATATTGTCCCCCGAGGCACTCAATAAAAAAGGAAAAATATGTTAGTTTTCTTAAACAATATGGAAATAAGTTCATCATAGGGGGTGACTTCAACGCTAAGAACACCTATTGGGGATCTAGATTAACTACAACTAAAGGAAAAGAACTTTTAGAAGCAATCAAAGAACTGAAATGCAATGTAGCCAGCACTGGAAAGCCAACATATTGGCCGAGTGACTCAAATAAAATTCCAGACCTCATAGACTTCTTCATCTACAAAAATATATCATCAAAATATATAAGAATCGAAGAAAGACATGATATGAGCTCTGATTATTCTCCAATTTTATTGACATTGAGCGAAAAAAATTTGTTTAAAGAATCTTTTCCAACCCTCGCAAATAAAAATACTGACTGGGAAAGCTTTAGACAAGAATTAAATGATAATATAAATTTAAAAGTGCCACTAAAATTTCCAGAACAACTAAACGAAGAGGTCAATCAATTTGTTATAGACTTACAACAGGCGGCCTGGAAAAATACTCCATCATATAAATATAGAGAGAGAGGAACAGCATACCCGAAACACATCTTAAGCCTAATAACTGAAAAGAGAAAGAAAAGAAAAAGATGGCATCAGACTAGATCTCCATTAGATAAAAGAATTTTGAACAACCTTACTAAAAAAATCAAGCGCGAAATCAAAAAGTATGAGAAAATAACTACAGACAATTATCTTCAAAAGTTAACGAATGATCGGAGTACAGACTATTCACTCTGGAAAGCGACAAAGAATATGGACAAAACACTGAATCATATTCCGCCAATTAAACAAGAAAATGGAGAGTGGGCGATAAGCAACGATCAAAAAGCCAAACGATTTGCTGACCACTTAGAAAATATATTTCAGCCACCCGCGGGACAAGCAATTGATTTCGAAACCATTAAAGAAATACAAGAAGATTTAGATATCAGGCTTGTGACACCCAAAGAATTGCTCAGAGAAATTAAATTTAAGTTAGGCCCTAAGAAAGCTCCAGGATACGATTTGATCACGAGAGAAATTTTATTAAACCTTCCAAGAAAAGCCATAGTTAAGCTCACCACATTAATAAATGCTGCCTTTAGGCTTAAGTATGTGCCTAATCTGTGGAAAATAGCTGAGGTCATAATGATAGCAAAGCCAGGAAAACCTCCCCACGAAGCGACATCATATAGGCCTATATCTTTATTGCCTATTATGTCAAAATTATTTGAAAAGCTCTTACTCAAGAGGATGAAACCAATATTAGAACGCAAAAATCTCATACCAGATCATCAGTTTGGATTCAGAGAGAAACATTCAACTATTGATCAAGTACATAGAATCGTCACTACCATAGAAAAAACAATTGAAGAAAAGAAAGTATGCTCTACGGTGTTCCTAGACATTGAAAAAGCTTTTGATAAAGTCTGGCATGAAGGTCTCATTTATAAAATTAGAAAACTGCTACCCAAAGCATACGCAGATATCCTGGTATCATATATTACTAATAGAGCATTTAGAGTAAGACAAGAAGATGCTTACTCAGAGCTAAAATGTATAAAAGCTGGAGTTCCGCAAGGGAGTGTTTTAGGTCCGGTCCTGTACCTATTATATGTGCGTGTGGTGCGGGTTGTTACGTTCCCTCAAATATGGTCGAGCGAAGCAATGGCTGGATCATGCGTCATGCTCGTGAACGGGTGCCACCGGCGGGAATGGGGCTACTTTCTGTCTGCCCGTCTTTGACATGAATTGAATAAACAAATTTAAGAAATCCATTAAAAGTATGCTCCTGAAAAAAGCTTATTATACTGTTGAAGATTATGTAAATGATAGAGGAGCATGGATTTGATCGCTCCAACAATGCTGGGGACAGCGGTTACTTATGTACACATTGATATAGTAATTGTAAATGAATTATTTAAAAAGAGCAACCACCGAGTTTCTTGCTGGTTCTTCTCGGTAGGAATGGCATTCCGAACCAGTGGTAGATTCACTTGACGATTCAAAAGTACTTGTAAAAGTTTATTTGAATAAAAAAAAAAATATTTGATTTGATTTGATATACCTGCGACATTCCAGAACTCGAAAGTAACACCATTGCCACTTTTGCTGATGATACAGCCATTATGGCTGTAGGAGTAACACACGAAGAGGCAGTGGGTAAAGCACAAACAGCGCTAAATAAAGTATATGACTGGACTAAAAAATGGAGAATCAAGCTAATTGAAGCAAAGTCAATTCATATTGACTTTACAAATAAAACAAAGAAATACCACGCTGTTTTCATCAATGGACAAAAAATTCCCTACGTGGATACAGCCAAATATCTTGGGATGACCCTTGACGTGAAGCTACGCTGGAGAGCTCATGTCAAGAAAAAAAGAAAAGAACTTGACATAAAGTATAAACAGATGTATTGGCTACTTGGTAGACATTCCTCGCTGTCAATACACAACAAGATCCTGTTATACAGACAAGTCCTGATGCCCATTTGGACCTACGGCATACAGCTATGGGGCTGTACCAAAAAGAGTAACATCCAAATTATACAGCGGTTCCAAAATAAAGTACTCAGGAGTATAGTAAATGCGCCCTGGTACATCAGAAATGACGATATTCATCGGGACCTCAATATTGAATACGTCGAACAAATTATTACCAAATTTGCCAAAGCCCACGACCATCGGCTTCATCACCACGTTAACGTTGAGGCAATCCAGCTGCTCGACGTAACGAAACTAGTGAGAAGACTAAAAAGGACTAAGCCTTTTGAGTTAGTGTATAGTGATAAGTGACAGTGTAAAGTGTACTGCTAATAGAACACATGAACAAAGTGTCTAAGATTATCAAGAAAGACTAAGATGCGTCAATGGACAACTTCTTAGTACATAAGATAAATTATAAGTTTAGGTTAAAGCAAAACTGCTCATTAGCCAATTAGTTAGGCTAGATCGTAGTTAAATGAGTACCTCGCTGGTTCTCAATAATAGGAAAAAAAAAAAAAAAAAAGTTTTACATATAAAAACGGGATGAAAATTCTTCAATATTATTATAAATTAATTTTCACCTCTGATGGTCTGAGTGTGTCATTTTAGCTTAGCGTAGGTGGAGTAAAGTTATCATTTTAAGCTTCTAGGGACTGAAGTATTTTTCTTTTCAATTATTTTGGTCGTTATTATCGGTGGTCGTTTTAGTCTTGCTGAACAATGAAAATTCAAAATTCAAATGGTTTTTATTCAAATAAACGTTTATATTTGCTTTTGAATCGTCAAGATTCAAATCTACTTTATTATGTTAAATTATCACTAGGTGATGCCCCCAACTTGGATTACCTTGATGAATGTTTTTTTAATTCCTGCGGATCTCGTTAATTTTTCACAATAAAAATTCTCTCTTCTTCTTCGATAAAAAGTAGATCTTATTGCCCTCCCCGGGGTGTGCCAAATTTCTTTAAAATTAGTTTAAAAGATGGGCCGGGAAAGCGTACGTAAGTAGACAGACATATAGATAGATAGACTGGTATGTTTATGGTAGAATAATATTTAGTATGGATATGGATTAACAAATTTTGTGTTGTCATGCGAAAGGCTTTATTAAATTATAATTCTATCATTTTATGATACAAAGTTATTTTTAAGGAATTTATATTTGTTAGGAGTAGCGGCAAGTCTAGAATAATTCAAATCTCCCTGAGTGAAGGCATTTCACTGCATATAGCTGTAAAATTAGATTAAACGCTAATGAAATTCTATGACAGGCCTTCAGCATTTGTAAATTGTTAATTTTCGCTCAAATTGCACATTCCTTGTAGATTAATTTTTATGGTAATATCAGGTAGATATAAATTTTATTACATTATGCGAATCATTCTTAGGCACAAATCTATTTTCAAATAATATAATAAAAAAATGGCTCACTCACTCACCGAAATTGCAAGGTTCCCTAGTTTATGATAGGAATAAGGAATTTTTTACGGAAAAGAAGTAGCAAACACTCTCTAGTTAAGTTGTAGGTATGATGATAACTCAATCAAATCAGCAACTCTTTATCAAACTTATAAACGCGCTTCTAGTTTGGAAGTTGTGTGACGTCATCAAATTTCAACTTGTTTTCTTTTTATACTGATTATTGGAACGAAAGTTCCTTATGGGACGATGCGGAGGGGTACCCTAGCCGGCAAAAAACGTCCGGAACGAAAATGCGTAAAATTATAAGGTGAAAACATGCTCGCGTTGTTATGAAGACAAAAGGTCTTGAATATAATACTACATTCGAAATTAAACTTTAATGCCTAATTGTTAAAGTTTATATTTTAATTAAAAAAATATTAAAAAAAAAAAAAATTTATTGCGTGATAGGCTTGCGCTTGACGACAATCATGCTTAGTGCAAAGCAATAATGAGGTCTAGGTTGGAACGCGCTTGCCTAGAAGATGCCTATTCATTCTTGCCTTGAAGGTACTTAAGTTATAAGTAGCAGGAAACACGTGCGCTGGGAGGGTGTTCCACACCCTAGCGGTTCGTATCAGAAACGTCGAGCAAAAACGCTTCGTGCGAGCAAATTGGACGTCAACCACATAAGGGTGCCAACGCTCACGGTTTCTCGCTGTTCTGTGGTAGAACGGAGAAGGAGGAACAAGGTTATGAAGTTCCAGAGCACACTCGCCACGGTATATCCGATAAAAAACCGATAAGCAGGCGACATTGCGTCGGTGTTGTAGACTGAGCAATTTCGCCTGCGTGAGTGATTGATCGCCAATTATTCAATAAGGAACTTCGTTCCTATCAGGCGTCCCACGAAACCACACGATTTTTTGATGCTGTAATTTTTTGATAACTTTATTCCGGAGTAACATGAAAAGAACAGCTGTACAGATTTTTTAATAGCATAATAATTATTTAACTGCCTTATACAGTGGGCCTAAAAATCAAAGTTTTTAGCAAGTATGGCTTCATAAACTTATGCATATTCGGGCAGGGACTTGACTAGTTCTATTTTTTTATTTTTATTATCATAGGAAAATCAATAGCGATTCTGATAAACAATAATGCTTAAACACTAAAAAACAGGATCAAACAGGATTTTCTCGAACACAAATTACAATAAATAAGAGTGAGTTTAAAGAAATTTTAAGAAAGTAAGTGTAACAAACTTACGACATGTTGAATGATAAGTATAATGTTTTAGTTTGTATGTATGTGTGCATGTGTAGTTGTCTGCTTGTATGCATGCGTGCGTGCGCGTGTGTGTGTGTGTGTGCGTGTGCGTAAGTGTGTGTGTGCGTGTGTTTGTGTAATGCATAAGTATAACTATTGGTGGAGTTGTGTAGTGTGTCGCTTAAAGGTATTTTTAAGTGGCGGAAGAGGTCAGTTTCCGAGTAGATTTTATTATAGGTACGAGTCATTCTAGTTATTGCGGAATTTTGGGAGTAGTTTTTCCTTTTAAATGCCACGTGGAGGAGTGAAGTATGTCGAGTCCGTTTAAGAGGTGCAACTAATTTAATTTTGGACAATAGGTACGGACTTTCAATTTTACCGTTAATTAAATCATATAATACTAACATATCAGCTATTTGCCGCCGCTGCCCACAAGTTTGTAATTTATAGCGCTTACAATTATTATCCATATAGTCAAGAGGCTCAGAGTAAGTGCGAAAATTTAAATGTTTTATAAACTTGCGTTGTATCTTCTCTATTGCCTCGCTAGGCTTTATGTAGCAAGGTGACCAAATGCTGCTGCAATATTATACATTGTCTTAAGTGTATGTACTAATATTCTTAAAGGGTTTACAAGATCTTAAAACAAAGATAAAAAAAGATCAAAAAACTATATGTATATACTTATTTAATCCTGCAAGCACCTAACAGATTTTCTGAATAAACACTGCATGAGATATATAGATAGTGCTTAGGTACTTTTTCAAGATAACGTTTTATCTATTTAAAATGAACTTTAGGTACGTATTTTCTTTCAAAGGCAAAATTACATTGAACTCCAGCATATTGACTTATACTTTAAGGTTAAGAAAACATGGCGGCATTAAAGTAATCCTTTAAACAAACAGCCATTCGGCTTGGAGCTTTGAATTTATTCGTACCTACGAAAGTTCTCCACGTTTGAAGTTGCCGACGAGGTAAACAAATTAATTGATACAATTTTCTTTTCAAGTAAAGCAGGTTTTACTGCCTCGTTGGTCTAGCTAGTGGTTAGCATGTTCGACTGCGGCCGACGAGACCCCGGGTTCGAGTCCCGGGTCGGGCCATAATTAAAGTATATGCTGTGTTTTTCTGACTAGAAATTCTCAGTACAAGCACGGAAGTTAGGAAGTTCAGTAAGAAGAAAAATTTAAGAAATAAGTGCCCCCGTATCACGGAGAGCACGTTAAGCCGTCGGTGCTGGTAATTATCACTAACATGTTAGTCGTTAAGGTCCGCCAACCCGCATTGGAGCAGCGTCTCTAAACTCTAATTCCCACTCTCCTCTGAGAGTGGAGGCCTGTGCCCAGCTGTGGGACCTTAAATGGGCTGTAGTGGCAGATTTTATGATAACCTCTCTGTCGCAATAGTGAGCACTGTGGTCTTGTGAATGGAAGGCCCTGGGTTCCCGGCACGGGGGGAATTTACAGTTTCCAAGTTGTTTCGAGCCTGGTCTAGGGGTAGGCTTCAGCTGCGGATCCCACCCTACTGACAAAGCCGCATCAAGTGGTTTAGCGTTCCGGTACGATGCCACGTTGAAACTAATTAAAAAAACATGTTAGCCCGCTATCATCTTCCACTGCATTGTCATAATAATAGTCAATTTTTAATAATTTTAAATTTAGTAATGTAATATAGTTTTGCACACTCTCTCTGACAGTAGATTGTGTACGGGAATTTTTTACTTATATACAGCTGTTTTTACCCACAATTTTGCAAAATAAATGATTTATTTTATTTATTTATTATAGCTTACCTCCAAGTGATGACCATAGGCTTATACAGGATTTTTTAAAGTGATCGAAATTGAGTATTAATAATGTTTTCTAGTATCTTATTATTCATTGGAAAGTCAATTTACTTGCTATGTTTTGATCACTACTTTCATCTAATAGTTTTTGAGAAACAAGTCGAAGTTTTTTTGACGAGTTCCAACATTCCAACGTTTTTAGTATTTAAATTCAGGAATTTTTAATTTTTATAAAATTTTATTGAACTCAAAGAGAGGCTATTATTGAGGAGAAGATATTGCTTTGATCAATTTAATACCGTGCTGAATTTTTATATGATATTAAGATTTAATTTTATTGAAATTGATTATATAGGTAAATATTTAACTAGTAAGTAAGTAGGTACATAAATAACTAATAAGTTACCCTGTTGGAGATAAGAAATTAATATAATATTAAATTAGTATTTTTGTATTGGAATTCAAACTTCTAACACAAAATAAAGCAAGTAATTATTTTATACTAGATGATGCCCGCGACTTCGTTCGCGTGGATTAAGTTTTTTTAATTCTCGTGGGAACTCCTTAATTTTTCGGGAAAATCAGTTGAACGGAGGGGCTTTAAAGCGTAGCAGACAGATAGACAGACAGGTACACACACTTTCACATTTCCAATATTAGTATGGATTTTGAGCTAATTTTTCCTTTAATATTTAATATTTTTTCTTCCGATTTTTAAATTAATGCATTATTACTTTTTTTTTTAAAAATGGCTTACATTTTTGTTCTGAAAAAAAATCTTACAAATAGAAAGCTAATTAGACATTTCACTGAAACTTACTTACGACAGCACTTAAGTTTGTAAGGGTCTATAAATATTAAGGGTTTGTACAGCTTGACGAAAAGGGACTTTGCGTTCTGGTATACAGGCGTCAGTTTTGTTTAACACGATGTTTCCATTACCTGTGATGGCCGCCGCGTAAGGAGCAGCGCTTTGATTTGATCGCCGCGTCGCGTCGGTCATGCGGGCTCATAATATTTACGAGAGCAAATAAAATGAGACACAAAATTGTTTTCTCCTACCTATTTGCTCGGAAATTGCTTCATTATTTAATAAAAACAATACGTACATAATACATTGGCTCTTTTCTGAACGCGAACACTGAAATAGGAAATCAGAAATTTCTATAAAAACGTTCGTTTAGCGGAATTTGAGGTAAGTCAACGCAATATACCGGCAATGTAGAAAAGCTTCCATAACTAATTCTGTTTTTTGTTTCCTCGCAAATATATTACCTACTACACAAGTCTCGGCCGAAGTAGCAATTCATAGCCTCGTTGACTTAAAAAGACCTTGGCTGGCGCGGGGCGCCTCGTCCTGTAAAATCACTTGGACTATCCTCGGCTTCGCCTCGTACTTTCAATATTAGTCCACTACTACAGCCTATTAACGTCCCACTGCTGGGCACAGGCCTTCACTCTCATAGGAGAGAGGGAATTAGAGCTTAGACCCACCACGCTGCTCCAATGCGGGTTGGCGGGCTTTAACGACTATTATCATGTTAGTGATAATAGCCGTGAATAATTGCTTTATTTCCGGCCTGTGCAGTAATGTACCATTTCCCTTCTTTGCTGTGTGACAAAAAAAAAACTAATTCTAAACTTATTTTATGGACTGGTGGGCAGTGTACTGTAGTTTAATCGACAAATCCCCTGCTCGGGTAGAGGATTAGTGATGTATGGGAGGCTTGAGGTAAGATTTGCACTGCAGCCTGCGATAACAATGCCAGCTCAGGGACCTCAGGTGGACAATAAAAGATTACCGCACAATGCTGACGCAATACATCTCTTCAATGTTCTGAGCCTTCGCTGTGCGCCGTTTACTAGCCACGACACGATACGGATCCGATACGACTTCGCAACTGTATTAGAGATTAGACATGGTCGTTGTCACAACAACAATTTTACCAACTTTATTCAAAGACATATCTATCAAAGTTTAAATTTTAAAAATATTTAACTGCTAAGACTGTTGAAGAAGCGGTTATTTAATAATTTGGATAAGACGTATTTCTATCATTTATTTTTGGATAAGATCATGAAATATGTTTTTAGTTAGTATTTACTGAAAAAGTAGTACTAACACTCCTGAGTTAGCCTATTAACTAATGGACATCCACGCTGGATATTATGTCTCTTGCTCGGTTTAATGACATTTGCGATAAGTAGACTCATATTATTGTATTAATGTTATTTTATATTTGTCCACATAATACTAGTATTTAAGTAATAGATTTAAGAGGAATGTGCAGCCCTCAGACAAGACAACAAGGCTTAAGGGGTGCTAAGAAACAATGTAAATGAAAAAATTCTTTGTTAATAAATAAATAAATAAAAATAAATGAAGAAAATATATTTTTGAGTCCACTTTTAAAGGGATTTTCCAAGACCAGCACACGACCTATCCGTACATATCGTTCTAAACCAGAAAAAAAAAACAACATTATTGTCTTGAAAAATAACACACTTACGGTTTTTATCACCGGTAACCATTGATGTAGAATTTTAGTATTTAGTAACAGTCAAGAAAATAAAAATAAAATATCTTATTTTTTAAAGGACTTCAATCGAAACAAGTATTTACCTAGCGGCGTCTTTAGAGTTCGGCAATTTATACCCTGTCAAAACCTAACCCTCGCGGGAATTTTAATAAAACTGTACATTAATCACCGATAAGTAGAAAACATTATTTGACGGCCTGTGTCCTTTATCCAATGCGTAGGTAAGTAGACATTATTATAATGTTGGATAGAAGCAGGCGTTTAGTACTTTGTGGAAGGACATGATGATAGCAATGCACAATAATTGTTTAAAAGACTTAAGGTACGTACATGTGCATTGTTGAATCAACATCTCCTGAGGATGGTCCAGTGTCGGAGTGAAACGTACGAGGTTGAGAGTGCTTTGGAAGATTTTTGTGGTGTAGTGTTGAGGCGGTTCGTATTGCTTGCTTGCTTTTCCTTTGTTTTTACAAGCGGGAGGGCGGACCGTGCTGGTCGCATGCTGTAGGTGCGTTATGCCACATAGACTTGTGCGGTGTGCAGGTGGCGGTGGGTGTTGCTTGCTTGGTTGCTTGATTTTACTTCATTTTGAAGCGGGAGGGCGGGCGGTGCATATCACATGCTTTGCGTTATACCACGTGTGATACCAGATCTGTGTGCTTATGCGGATTTTCACAAATTGAGCTTCTTATTCGAAATTACAAGAAATCTGATTATCTGTTTTTTATTTAAGTAATTGAAGTGAATAGAGCGTTTCTTTAGGCGCGTTGAGCACTTTTTGGTAGGGGGTAAAAATGTAGATTCGCTACTCGCGTGACCGACATGCTCGCAAACAGCGACATGCTCGCGAACATATAAATATACTATATTCGTAATTAAACTTTAATGCCTTAGTGTTAAGGTTTATATTTTAATAATTTTAAATAAAATATTTTTTTTAAACAAAAAATAAATTAAAAAAACAATCGTTTTCACTTCTATCGGCAGCTCCCTATGACTGCCAATTTTTTTGTTATAAATTCAGCTCTTCTATTCTGCAGTACAGTGTTTCAACCATAGACATAGGATTTTTTCGCTACGGTACATTCTAAGTCTATGGTTTCAACAGTATACGTGTTCGTTAATGTTCTAATTCATAAGTGTTCCTCGTCAATTTCACCAAACTATTAAATCATGATAGGTATGTAATACAGGCATAGCAACTGCGCTATAGCTCGCTCCAACTCCTCGCTAACATGGCGGAAGTAACGGCCTGATTACTGCCTAGCAAATAGTTATATGCCGGGCCAAATAATTTGGGATTATATTAGAGGTTTAGAGCTTGTAAAATCCTACTACTAACTAAACAAGGCAAAATTTTCAAGGTTATTTTGTAGAATTTTTGCTCTCTCCTGTCCATCTATTTTTAAATATACTTACCTAATATTATTTTAAACATAATCCACTTAGTTATAATCGCAGAAAAAACATTATTCTATTAATTTCTTATCAAAAATATTGGCCAATTAAAGTTTAAAATTATGAACAAGTTCAATGGTAGGCCTTTGTTGGCTAGGCATCATTTTTACGTCTATAATTAAATAAGTGGATTCATGTTGCCCAGCCAACAAAACCCTACCAAAGATCTTCTATGACGACCTCCCTGGCGCAGTGTTGAATGCTGTTGTCTTAACGTGGGAGGTACCGGGTTCGATCCCCGGCAGGGTCAATTTTCTCTGGTCCTGGTGGGACGTTTCGGCCGTGACTAGTTACCACCCTACCGGAAAAGACGTGCCGCCAAGTGATTAAGCGTTCCGATACGATGCCGTATAGAAAGCAAAATAAGAGACACACAGACCAAATTATAAACAGACTTTTGTACAAAGACAGATAGTACAAAGAATTAAAGGTAGTCCATGAGGTAAGTATACAACTTTATAATTCATTTCGCAAAAATGTTGTTCGAGAGGATGCTTGAAAAATCTCATCAGCAGTTTAAATATCTGTGCGCCCCAACAGAGAATGTGCACAAATTGAAACAAAACCGCATGCCAACAAGCCGCCGCTTCAAGGGGCCTACTACCATCGCATAAAGCACTGTTATTACAAGACTGCCCGAAAAAAGGAGTGCAATGTTTTCAGGACTCATGTATGTGTAGTGAGATGTTTTATTCCACCACAACTTCCTGAACAGATTTGGATGTTTGGGGTATCGTTAGAATACCGTCGTCATCCTGAGTGACACTGGGTATATTTTTTTTTAAAAGTTCTATATGGCAGGGTAGTCATGCTTTGTAATTTTTTTTGTAAATAATGTTCATATTTTGAAGTCGTTAAAAGCAGTATATCAAAATCGATGTACTAGAATACTTTTACATTCAAAGGCTTACCTACTGCTTGCTAAATGGTGCAATCATCATAATAAAATTATAGAGTGGGGCGCGTCTTCGTGGATTGAACGAAACAAACAAAAGAAACAAGAGCGTCGACAATATTAAAAATAAAAAAATAAAATCTTTATTTGTTCCAAAATAAATAATATAAAGGTTCGTTAAATTAACCTAAATAATACTGCTTTAAGTACAAAACAAGGGTAAAACGTATACAATTGACAATTGTATTGCGAGTTTTTTTTGCATATTTCGAAAACTATCTTTGAACCATCGATTGCTATTGAACAAAGTTAACAATTTTATTTTTCATTCATTTTGTTGTATAAAATTCTGGTGGGAGGCTTCGGCCGTGGCTAGTTACCATCCTACTGGCAAAGACGTGCCGCTAAGCGATTTAGCGTTCCGGTACGATGCCGTGTAGAAACCGAAGGGGTATGGGTTTAATATAACTGCCATGCCCCTAACAGGTTAGCCCGCTACCATCTTAGACTGCGTCGTCACTTACCATCAGGTGAGATCGCAGTCAAGGGCTAGCTTGTAGTGGACAAAAAATATAAAAAATAATTGGTGAAATTAAAAGGGAATTTTCACTCTAGAATCTTAAAAAAGAAAAGGTAACCTTGACTTGATTTCATCGGGGTACCCATTCGAGAAATGTGTGTTTATATTTTATTAGGATCAAAAATAAGTTTCAATAGGCTAACAGGTGGGCAGATAAAGGTTCCTGATCCTAGAACGGCTCAGTGCCTTAATAATTATAACCGTATAATACAAACCGGAGATTAAGTTATTTCCGAGATCGCTGAAACGTAGATAGATAGATGGATAGATAAATGCTTTATTGCCACACAAAAAATTAAAAAGAAACAAAAAAGTTAACAAGCAAAAAGAAATAACAAGGCGGTCTTATCACTAAAAGCGATCTCCTCCATAGCCTTTAAACGTAAACGTATGTCGTATCTGAAAGGCTGAGGAATAAGATAATAATAAGACGCTTCTGTCGCGCGCTGATCTATGACATTAATGTATTCGACACGCCTCAAGTGGGGCCAGTCAAAACTCATTATCACTTGAACGCTCGCTGCGCTCGAACGCGCGGTATGCCTGCGCTACGAGTACGTCACCTCGGCCGCGGAGGGGTTGTAGTAGGTGTACATCCTACATAACTCGACTTCTCCTCCAGGAAGTTATATATATATAGATATCTTAAGAATATGCCCAGTAACCAAAAAAAAGGATGTGCACTCACCATAGTTGTTGCAGACGAGATGCACGCGAGAGGAGTCGTGGCGGCAGTCCTTCAGCTCGCGCAGCAGCCCTCCCTCGCTGCGCACGAACGCGCGGTACGACTGCGCCACGCCGTGCACGCGCTGCGCGTGCGGCGAGCCCGCGTGCCCGCGCCCCGCCCGCGCGCCCGCGCCTCCCACCGCCGCGCTGCGGTTCACCCAGCTACATACAAAAATAATACTTATTTCACCTTACTCACTTTCAAATAAAGCTGGAAGAAATTTCTTTTTGAGAGATACGAGTAAGCTTTACCTCTGTCCACTTATTTTGTGTTATAACTGTAAGACATATTTTGTACAAATGTAATAAAATCAATAAATAAATAGGTACAATTTCATCAAGCATTTAGCTTCAACAGAAACGGTATACGTAGACCCTTATAGAACCGACCAAGGAGACAAAACCATCGAGCTACAATTGTTTATATAAAACGGTGGATATGTATGAACTGAAAACATGATCCTTTCGAGACATAATATATATATACAATCCAAAAACACTTATGGCGTAGGACTTTTAAAAACGACTGCTTTTGATTCTCAGATTAGATTTTCATGTTAGTTCTGAAATTCGCCACACACAAGTTAAAATGTTTATCGGAGCCCTGGACTAATAAGGCCTTCACATTGCCTTTTCTCACCATTTGATCATAATTAGGACTATGTTGTATTCAAATTATAAAGTTCAAAGTCTATTGAAAAATATAAATATAAATCTAAAAATATTTTGAAGAGGAGTGACATAAAAGTAAAATTAATATTCTCATTAAAACATATTATGCAATTCAGCATGGCTTTGGCCTCTTCATATTGTGTTAGGTCTAACACAATATAATAAACGTTTTATAGTATTTACTCACGAGTATCCGAGCATAGAGCAGAGCTTGACGGCGGTGGAGTCGTCGAGCGTGCTGATGCAGGCGGGGAACCAGGACTGGTTGGCCGCTCTATACACCTGCAGCTCCCCGCGTCCCACATCGCCGTTTGCTTCGCTCAACCGTACTGTGACAAAATTAGTTTAGTTTCATTGAAAACTTTACTTATTAAGACAAAACTGGATTAATGCCGCGACTTCGTTGGATTCAGATAAAAAATGCCGTAGGATCTCACATTTTCTGGGGTAAAATCAGTCGCAAATGTTCATCCCCGGCATTTGACCTATATCTACACTTATCAAATTTCATTAAAAAAAGTTTGAAGAGGTGGGCCGTGCAAAAAATAGCGGACAGACAGACAGACATATTTTTTGCATTTATTAAAATCTAAATAATATATAAAAGGAGAAGGTGACTGATTTATCAATGCACAGCTCAAACCACTAGACGGATCAGGCTGAAAATTGGCATACTTTTTTTAGGATTCTTGAAAATTCAACCCCTAAGGGGGTAAAATAGGACTTCGAAATTTGTATGAGAACCTAACGTGAGCCAAGCCGCAGGCAAAAGCTAGTAAGTATACAAGTAAGGACCCGGAAGTCAAGGATAACAATGTGGTAGGCTTTTTAAGTGCTCGAGAGTGACAACAGATTGTCTTACAGCAGTTCCTCTCGTCCTGTCCCCAGGGGCAGTCGATCTTGCCGTCACACAGGTGCGCCTGTGAGATGCAGCGCTGGTTGCCGCAGTGCACTTCCCCGCTCCTCTTGCAGACGCGACAGTTGAGCTCGTCGGAGCGGTCTGCGCAGTCCACATGCCCGTCGCATCGCCAGTCGTGGGGGATGCAGCGATTCATGTCGCATTGGAAACCCGTTGGACACACTGGGGGATACAAGATTACGGTTAAAAGAGACGCGCAGTTACTGATGTTCAATTTCATTAAATCCATTTAGCGTTTGCTTGTTGTAGTGCATGTTTGTGTGCGAAGTCGAAAAAGCGATTACATTAAAAAATCATATAAACGTACAAGGACTACCACAAGCTTAGCCAATTAGACAAAATTTAGAAAACAGCTGACTTTCAGTTACTGAAAGGTTTTGAATGGTCCATCGAGTGAATTTACCGCTGGCTAGGAATGCCATTCCTACCGAGAAATGCCAGCAAACCTCAGTGGTTGTCCTTTTCTAAGTATATTAAAGGAAAAGGTGATTGACTGTCTGACTGATCTATCAACGTACAGCTCAAACCACTAGACGGATCGGGCTGAAATTAGGCATACAGGATACTAACATGGCTTAAATCCGTATTGTTTTAATATTGTTGACGTTCGTGTTTTGGAATTATAATCCTTATTTTAGGGACGTCAAATTACGTGACACAAAACTGTAAATTTGAAGTAATACTGCTTTCAGCGATGGTAGTGTAGCGGTTACCACAGTGCAAACTAGATGGCGCTAATTGTATCTACATCGCAGGATAGATAATCGACTGAAAACTTATAAGTTACATACAAGCCTGAATCACACTATCGAAGTTTTCTGAGAATAGCGCTATATATAGACCGTTCCAACTTACAACGGTCGGACCAGAAAGGTCCCCGGGCACAACACCAGCCCGGAGGAAGATCTTCCTATTGGTGCGGACGAGTACATATCACTCACTCGTCCCACAGTGGTGACCCCGACGTGATGAACACGCAACCTTCGCTCATCCAGCAATCCGCTACATCGTCATTGTCACGTACTCATCCTACCGTCGTCGCCGAAGCACAGCGTCTAGCCCAGCCGCCCAGCTCAAGCGCCTAGCACAGCCCCGCCTGCTGAGCGTCAGCACAGCCGCTTCACACACAGCCGCCAGCTTCAACGCCAGCACAGCCGCTCGCACAGCGCCAGCTCAGCCGCCAGAACAGCCGCCAGCTTCCGATGCAACGCCAACCAACACTACGTCACAACTTGTACGACTTCCAGTCTCGAAGGGGAGTCATGTAGCGGTTACCACAGTGCAAACTAGATGGCGCTAATTGTATCTACATCGCAGGATAGATAATCGACTGAAAACTTATAAGTTACATACAAGCCTGAATCACACTATCGAAGTTTTCTGAGAATAGCGCTATATATAGACCGTTCCAACTTACAACGGTCGGACCAGAAAGGTCCCCGGGCACAACACCAGCCCGGAGGAAGATCTTCCTATTGGTGCGGACGAGTACATATCACTCACTCGTCCCACAGTAGTAAACCCCCCTATAGCTTTTGTGACGTAGGCATTCGCTAAAAAAGGATTTGTGGTTTGAAAGTATGAAAATCGAACCTAGCGTGAGTGAGCTGTAGGCAAAAGCTACTTAGAGAGAAAGAAGAAGAGGCGTAGAAAATAAAAGAAAATCCAAGTAGCGTACCTGGTTTGGCGGCCCTGAAGCGCGCCTCCTTGACCTCCCTGTTGCCGAGGCAGACGTCCGTGTCGGTGGACTCGGGGAATATGTCGCACTGCAGGTAGTCCGGCATGGCCAGCCCGAACACCTCGAGGAAGAAGCCGCAGCGCCGCATCGTCTCTGTGCATTCAACATTTAACAGTTATAGATCTTGGAATTCGTAAAAACATGTGACTGTCTTCTCTTCTTTGTTTAATTGAATTTTTAATTTATAAAATACATTCAAAGTATTATCGCTTAATTTCTTTGCAGGTGTAATATATCAGTCAGCACAATGTATCAGTCCTAGTAATCGGTCACTTTCTTCCTACAGCGAACAATGTACCCGTCCAGTCCTGTCAATGTGTATTGTTCTTCCTTGGGATGAATCCTATCTTTGTACCAAATTACGATAAAATCGCTTGAAAAAATGAGAATGAGATGATCGTTTGAATTACCGCCATCTTGTGTGAGTTTTATTTTTAAAATATAATATATAAGCTAGCGCTTGGCTGCAATCAGACCCGCTTGCAAGTGGTGATGCAGCCTAAGGTGGAGCGCGCTTGCCTAGAAGATGCCTAGAGTCTAGAGTGAAATATAGAAGTTTGTATCAGCAATAGCATTCACCTTGGCACAGGCTCTTGCAGGGCCTCACTTGGGCACGAACAGCGAGCACAGAAACAGCGCGGTCAGCTCGTAGCAGCGCACGTCCACCACCGCGTCGTAGATCTCCAGGTCCTGCCCGACAACACAGCGGTATTTACCTTGGCACAGGCTCTTGCAGGGGCGCACCATGTGCCCCAGCGGGCCGCACTTGGGCACGAACAGCGAGCACAGGAACAGCGCGGTCAGCTCGTAGCAGCGCACGTCCACCACCGCGTCGTAGATCTCCAGGTCCTGCCCGACAACACAGCGGTATTTACCACACATTACATAAGTCATAAATATTTATTCAATTTAGGTAGGTACACTACACTTATTGACGTTCAGTTACATAAAAATATGATGGTGATATTACGGTATCTTAAAAACTCAGCCGGGTTTTTTTTTCATTATCACCGTACAAATATATATATATACAAATACCCATACATAATATAACTGCCATACATCTTACAGGCTAGCCAGTAGCCCGCTACCATCTTGGGTATATAACATGACAAAAATCAAATGAAATAAAGAGTAAAATTAAATTTTCCCTATGAAATCAACTCTACACTTCATGCACACGTGTTCTAACTTTAAACATTCGGAAAATGTTTGGAAAGCGTTCTCTTAGGCCGCGGTTAGACGATGCGACATGGTTCGTGTGCCTGTCGCGCAGTTGCCGCGCTCTCTTGTTCATTGTTTATCTCTATCATCACCATTATTTCATCCTGCGGACATCCATTGCAGAGCATAGGACTTTCGCATAGATCGCCACTAAACCTGGTCCTTTACTACTTACGCATCGTATTTCAGTAACCTTGATTCACCTGAGGAACCATTTCATTACGAATTTTATCCATCAGTCTGTATGAGAGTCTCTTCAGCCCTCTTGATATTCATCAGTGGTGTTTTGGACTCTATTTACTAGGCAATAGCATTCGAATTCGTTGCAATTACCTAAACGCACAGCGGCTATGTAGTTACGCAGCCACCATGTGTTTTCCAAGCAATTTTCGTATAGGTAGGTATAGGGTCGCCGCCATGTAAAACATAGCTGGACGAAACATACCGACAGATAAAGTCTTAAATAATTCTTGAATTTTTTTTTAGTTTTGATAGAGGAAACAGGAAAATACGAGATTAAGAATTCATCTGTTTTTCATAACAAGTCCATGCTGTAGTCTTCGATAGAAGAACGATTGTAATTAATATTGAATTCTTATTCTTTAATTTCTTGCAGTCCGCGTTTCGTACCCGTACTTACTCGAGAGTCTGTCACCCGCTTTACACTTTTTGACTCTCGCGTAAGCAGCTAATAATACGTTTGGTGAAAAAACGTCCTTAAGCGTTTAATATGTACCACGTGTACCGCTATTTACTTGAGCGATCCATTTAACGTGGGTGCGCTTTGTAACACGTTGCTTTCAACGTACAATGTCACCAGCTGGGACATTGCTGGGAGGCGGGGAACATTGTTAAGAGGAATTTGTCACAAATTACGGCTTATTGAGAGTAAAGACGCGTGAAATAAAATATAATAATTATAAACATGGAAATACATTTGAATATTAGACTTGAATTTTTAGAGCGTAGTTCTTTTTAGCAGTAGTTATAAAACTCGGCAGGGGACCTAGTTTGGAGAAATTATATTATGTGACATAAAAAGTTAAACACTGTCTGTCTCTTTAAAAAAATATACAGGAGATCTTTATTATAGATGGAGAGAAACTGAGTAAGTGCCTATATAGAGTGTTGAACATTTTAAAAATATTATCCGTATAATAATGGCTGGCATCGATTGGATGCGAAAAGATGAGGGAAGAGCACGTTGGTGCAACTTGAAAGAAGCCTATGTCCAACAGTGGATGGCTGATGATTATAATGATCCATATAATACGTACGTAGATGGAGTGAGTCTCAGTACCTCTATGTAATTATTTTGAGGTCTTGAACATATGAAACATAACCAATAAGGTCTTAGTTGCTCAGGCGGAAAAGAGCCGCGTCGAATGCAAGATGACGCAGGTTCAAATCCGGCTCACAAATTATGTTTCTTTTTAAATCTTAGATGAGTTGTAAAACGTTCATTATTTATACTGAAACAGAGGTAGGTAGTTCCTTATTGGCACAGCCTTAGGTACAGATTAATTTGTGCGTTTGTTGCATTGGAAGCTAGAGATACCTATAGTACGCGAGTTAAATGCAGAGAATGTATGTGTCACCATACATTATCTCTGCATTCAACTCGGGCGCGAACTAAAGTCATAAACTCATATTTTTTCTATACAAATGAACTTATTAAAAATGCCTTTGAATCGTCGAGTGAATCTACCACTGATTCAGAATGCCATTCCTACCGAGAAGAACCAGCAAGAAACTCGGTGGTTGCTCTTTTGAAAAAAAAAACATTTATAGTTACGTCAATGTGTAGATACCATAGATTTATTATTGAAATTAATAAATCTCCAATCTTCCAAGGGTACTAATTGTTTCCTCACTGTAGAGTACCTAAATAAGACTATGGCCTAAGCCTTTGTCAGTCTGAAAGGAAACCCGTGCTCAGTAATGGGCTGACGGTGGATAGAAATGTAAATAGATTCCAATGTTCAATACTTTTGTAATTAATGTGGAAATGGAACGGCCCCGAATGTTTTCTTTGACAGGTTGTACAAATTGCTGATTATTTTGTTCGCGAGGCGGCCTTGGCTGCGTCTTACTCGGTAGGTATTCCTTAGCACTGAGGGTAATTTGTTTTGCTATAGTACTGTGGAAGGTATTACGTATTGTAGAGAATCTATACATAATATAAAATGGTATTACCCGACTGACAAAAAAACAAACAAATAAGGAAATCCACAGGGGCCAACGATGTAGCAAAGAAAGATCTTCATCTAAAAATGGAAATGGGCTGGTCATATTCAGAGAGTTCAAGACGAGAGATGGTCGAAGACGACAACCAACTGGTACCCCATTTACAAGAAACGCAGGCCAGCAGACCACGGAAGCGCTGGACTGATGACATTGAAAAAGTAGCAGACAAGTATGGAAAAAGTTGGAGGAGGCTTTCACCGCTGAGAGCGGTCCTTTTGATAACACGCAAACTACAAATTAAAAAAAAAAAAAGATAATAATTAAAACATATAAATTCTTTTAACCTTATATTGGAGAATTCATGTTTACCCTGTATGATTAGGTAGTTTTAGTTCTAAGGTAATTAAATTAAGCTAAGCATGTATAAATCAGCAAAAGGAAAATAAAGCTATTTTTATTTATTTATTTTATTTATTACCCGACTGACTGACTGATTAACTGATCAACACTGTACGCAGCCTAAGCCTTCACTGGGGTTAGAATCGTGAAATTTTGACAGAAGGTTTCTTTTATGATGCAATCACATATTAGGAAAGGATATTTGGATATTCTACCACTAAAGGGGTTTATTAGGGGATGAAAGTTTGCATGAAAATTATTTATGGGGATTAAAATTATCGCCATTTGGGCTTTCGGTTCCAACTAAACAAATCAGAATTCTGGAAATTGCACCCTTAAGGGACTTTCCGGAATTCTACCCGAGCGAAGTAATTTTTTTGGCCTAGTGTGTCCAATGTACGTATATAATATCAATTTTTTTTCAAAGATCACTCTCTTATAGGTAATCTATGTAAGAGCTGAAAAATCAATAGTGGACAAGTCAAGGGGCTACAACAAAGTCCTGAAATGTTTGAAAAGAATTGGCGGTTCCTCTGAAACTGTAAAATATGTTCACGGGTTCATGTTTAATGCTTTAACACCAAGTTCTCCCCAATAACCTGTCCGTTTTAACACTAGTTTAAAAAAAATCAGTACCTAATAAGCTGATGCCCGCCATTTCGTCCGCGTGGAAGAAGTCTTTTAATTCCTACGGGAACTCCTTAATTTTGCGGGATAAAAAGTAGCCTATGTCAATTTCCAGGTCTTCAACTATACCCATGCAAAAAATCACGTAGATCCGTTGTTCCGCAACGAACACGCACTCGCATCTATACTATCTATACTTCTATACTCCATACTCATATTATAAATGCGGAAAGTTTGGATGGATGGATAGATGGATGGATAGATGGATGGATGTTTGTTACTCAATCACATCAGAACGGCTGGACGGCTCTGGATGAAATTTGGCACGGAGATAGATTATGGTCTGGAATAACACATAAGCTACTCTTTTATCACAAAAATTAAAGAGTTCCAGCGGGAGGCAAAAACCTTGATCCATGCTGACGAAGTCGCGGGCATCAGCTAGATTATAATAATTATGGGCCCCATAGAATTCTTACAAGGTCGTGTAACATTAAACCCATTATGGTATCTGGTGGTTAAATCAGACAGACAAAAAGCCGTGCCTAATGGGGCGCGAGACGTTTCGGTGAATTTCAATATCACGGTGCGACATGCCGACCGGTAATTAAGCCTGACTGAATCAATCATTGTCACACTGTCGGTGTATTGTCGGCGTATTGTCAGCGAATTGTCGGGGAGTTGCCGACACAAAGCCCGCGTCTTGTCGCCGTCACAAAGGCTTGTATATTGGCATCCGACGTAAGGAAATTAATCGTGTAATGAACGCGACGGAATTGTGTTGTAGATAGTAGGGTGAGTTATGGGTGTGTGATGTAAATGTGGAACTGCCTACCAGGATGTATCCAGGTAGATAGTTTAATAGATTTTTTAGAATTTGTGCTTATTTGGACTTTTCCGAAAATGATCTTGCTACACCCGTGAAATATTATAGCGACTCTTTAAAAAAACTAGCAAAAAGCTCCAAAATATATTCATCTCAATTTTATTGAGTATAACTATCTACACATCGGCTGTAACGTCCTTGAAATAAAATATGAAATATTCGTTGTCATTATTAGTTTCATGGAAACTGGTCTCTTAACTAGGAAAGTCAGCACGTAAGGTATATTTTCACTGATAATAACATGGCAAATCTACCTGTCTGTTTTTTTTTACTATGCTTTATCTGTTTAACCGATTTGGTAAATATTTGGTAGAGGAATATTATATTCATGATCGGGGAAGGACATAGACTACTTTTTCTACAGTCAAAGAGTTCTAACGGGACAACGAAAACCTTAAAATCCACGCGTGATAAAATAAAATAGCAACTTCCCGCGGTTTCACTCCCGTGGGGATTTCGAAAAACCCGACATTAAAAAAAGGAACCTCGGTATATAAGTTCAGCTGAACGTTCACGAGTCAGTGAATGAGTGGGTGAGTTAGGAATCTATTGCCTATGAGATAATATAAGTTTTACACAGCACCTCAGATGAATTAGCACACCTGATCGCTTCCAGATACCTACAGAATGACTGTCCACGGGCAGGCAAAATTAAACGGACAGATAATAATTAATTGACGGCCGATCGTAGACTTGAAGGGCTTGTCAATTAGCTGGCGTCGCGCCTCGCTGGGGGGATGGGGGGGAGGGGGAGGGGGAGGGGTTTATCCCTCCGTGCGCCGTCGGGGCACGGAAGCTTCTACAGGTTTCTTGATTCTTCCACTCAGTAGCCCGAGAATAAGGAGAATCATTTCTCTCGCTGCTCTTGCAATCATCAGGATCAAGGATTTTTTTAATTCCCGCGGGAACTCTTTAAGTAATTCTCAGGGATGAAAAGAAGCAAATATATCATTCCAGACTACATTCTATCTATGTGCCAAATTTCATCCAGATCCGTACATCTGTTTTGGCGTGATTGTGTAACAGTGTAACAAACATCCATCCATCCAAACTTTCGCATTTATAATATTAGTAATTAGTATAGATTAATTATACAGCGTGTCCTACTCGTATGCAGTTGAGGAAAACGGTGAAGTTGAAGGAAGCACAGGCTTGTTACGATTTTCACAGAGCCGCTGATAACTATAGTGCGGGTTAATAGACAAAGCACAAAAGCCTGTCTTGCCTGCGTCTCTCTTCCTGAAGTGTCCCATATTATAATTATTCGAGATGGCGGTGAAGTTGGAGGGAACACAGGCTAGTTAATATCTTCATAGGGTCGCAATTAACTAGAGCGGATTAGTAGCCAAGAAATAAAAGCCGGTCTTACCAGTTGCGCGTCTCTCTGTCCGAAGTGTCCTATGTAGTTGGGGAAGACGGTGAAGTTGTATGTGACTCGGTGCTGGTGGCAGAACTTGACGATGACCGGCAGACACACGCCCGGCGCCGGGTTGCGCGCGCCCGGCGGCTCCGTCGGCGACGGCCACGTCACTATCGACGACCGGTTCACCACTTGCGATACGTACTGTACAGAAAACAATATTGCTGGATAGAAGGAGGCACAGAAAAATTTAATCAGTTTAACGTTGGATAGAAACAGACATTTACTTTGGGGAAGTCCGTGTCAACAAAGGAATCCTATAAACTAATTTTTTTTTTATCCACTACAAGCTAGCCCTTGACTACGATCTTACCTGATGGTAAGTGATAATGCAGTCTAAGATTGTAGCGGGCTAACCTGTTAGGGGCATGGCAGTTATATTAAACCCATACCCCTTCGGTTTCTACACGGCATCGTACCGGAACGCTAAATCGCTTGGCGGCACGTCTTTGCCGGTAGGGTGGTAACTAGCCACGGCCGAAGCCTCCCACCAGGCCAGACCAGGGAAAATTCAGAAATTATAAATTCCCAAATTGACCCTGCCGGGGATCCAACCCAGGACCTCCGCACGTTAAGGCAACAGTGCTACACACTGCGCCACGGAGGTCGTCAAAAAATTATAAATGCGAAGGTGTGTTTGTTTGTTGGTTTGTCCTTCAATCACGTCGCAACGGATCGTCGTGACTTTTGGCATGGGTATAGCTGTTGAGGACCTGGAGAGTGGCATAGGTTACTTTTTATGACGGAAAATCAAAGAATACCGATGGGAATTTGTTGCGGCATCCTCTAGTCATTATTCTATTTTTGTGAATTTTCGTAATAAGTAATTTCACGTCTTCACTAAAGTGGAGTAGTCCATGCCTCGTAGAGCACTTAAGCCATCGATGCTGTGTCTAATCTCTCGCCGGTTGTGTTGGAGTGTTCAGTAATTTTGGAATGCACCTGTGTTTGATATGAGGCACAAAACAGCGTGCTCTGGCTTCAAAACGTATGAAATCAATATGCATTATATTATACCGAGCTGCAGCTCTTACTGAGCAGAAACAGCAAGAAACTCAGTGTTTGCTATTTTGAAAATCTTTTCTTATCTCTATTATCTTTTGTCAAACTCAGTTAAACAATGGGCCGTGAAAACGGACAGACAGACACACTTTTTATGATAAGTATTAGTATGGATTATACGGGATAAATTCAGCGTGTCAGTTAATATTCGGTCCATTCACAGATCACGGAAACAAGTTCCGTGATCTGTGGGTCCATTAGTGAGAAGTTCCATAAAAGGCTTCACAATAGCCGGCCATTAGCGACTAACTAAACAAATCCTTTTCCTACACGTTCCGCCAATTGCGGAAAATCTTCAATTATGGGGTATTAAAGCGAGATCAACATAAAGAAATATTTTTAATTAAACTAGCTTTTACCCGTTCACGCACGGGCTTGTAAGACCGCGGCATGTCGAAGAACTTGCAAGAGATATAGTACTCTACAAAAATGCAAATGAAAATTGTTTATCTATTTACCACAAATATCCATACTCCATGGGTAGGTATGTATCTGTGTTCTGGGTAGTCGGGTACCTATTTACTCGAAGTAGCACGGGTAGATCCATTAGACTAATCAAAAGCACTTATAAAAGGTTTTTGAATAAAAAACATTACGTTTGAGTTTGAATCAAATCTATAGCTCAATTACCACTCACTCACTCACTGACTCATTGACTCATTGACATAATTGTTCTCCTAGAAAGAGACAGAAAACGATACCATGATGTACGGGAGATGTGGTCACGGCATCACGCGTGAATGGCTGGACCGATTTCACTAATTCTTTTTTTGTTGTATTTGTTATTATTAGGAGAAGGTTCTTACGGAAAAAAATATTAAGAAAATCTCTCAGAAATATTGAAAAATATACATTTAATTTTGCATACTAAGGCGGTACGAAGTTCGCCGGGTCTGCTAGTACTAATATAAATATAAATATTATAAATGCGAAAGTTTGGATAGATGAATGTATGGATGGATTTTTGTTACTCAATCACGCTCCAACGGCTAAAGGGATCTGGATGAAATTTGGCACAGAGATAGATTATAGTCTGGAATAACACATGGGCTACTTTTCATCCTTTAAGAATTCCTGCGGGAACCGAAAAACCTCAATCCACGCAGACGAAGTCGCAGGCATTAGCTATTTGTAAACGCATTTACAACATTAGTATAGATAACAATAACGAGTGCCCTTATGTTAGATGAAAGCCAAGAAAAGTTTATCGTTTATCGGCTGATGATGACAACGAAATGTTTAAAGGAGAACTTGCGGTATATGAGGGAGAATGGGAAAGTAATTATGTAAAAAGAGGACTTGTCCTTCATTTGGTCTCACCATGGTGACGCTAGTCGAGGCGGGGGAAGATTAACTTTTGTCGCGTCAAAACATCCCCCGCCGATATTGCCTCCAGAATTTACCGGTAATTAAAGTACGGACCTTTATTCCGTACCTATATATACTATAATACTGAAGTAGGCATA
Source organism: Erebia aethiops (assembly GCA_923060345.2). Classification (NCBI taxonomy): domain Eukaryota; kingdom Metazoa; phylum Arthropoda; class Insecta; order Lepidoptera; family Nymphalidae; genus Erebia; species Erebia aethiops. The sequence goes on along the minus strand of OV281089.1, from coordinate 19,669,556 downwards.
TTTTACGACGACGGCCATTGATGTAGAATTTTTTTAGTACCTACGACGGCGATAAAAAAAGTCTTATTTTTTTATTCAAATAAACTTATAAGTTCTTTGGAATCGTCGAGTGAACCTACCACTGATATATATTTACTTAATAATAAATATAATAGTAGAAAAGCATTGAAAATTAGGTGGATACATTGAAAGAAGTAAACAGTTTTTCCAGACATCTTTTAACGTCTTGTTACTTCGTTTACAGATGGGTATAGCTGCAAGACTATTGCAATTATTGATTTACTAGCTTTTGGATTAGGTACCTACTACTACTCAGGGTGAAATCATACCAGATAATCAGGGACAGAACAGGCAAAAACGTCGGCGTGAAGGGATGACGTGAAAATATGTCGCGATACGGTTTGAACCGGATATACTTCGACCTTCACCGATCTGTTTACCAGATGAAACCTACTTTTTATTTTCATTTAATAATAGATAAATATGCCTAAAATATAATATTATAACAAACGCGATGGTATATGTAATTTACATAAACCCAGCACTTGTTGCGCACATATATGGCGCACCCCTTAGATTTCAAATTGTTTTTTCGAGTTTTCCCTTACTTTGACTAGGGTGTCACCTTTTTATCACAGGACATGGGTACCCTGAACATTTTTTCAAAATTCAACAAACTGGTTTTTATTCAAATAAACTTTTACAAGTGCTTTTGAAACATCAAATGAATCTACCATTATAGTGACATCCGAATACTTTCTGTACCTACCATAGACTTATTATATTTGCTTGATTTGTAACTCAGAGTACAGGGTAACAACAACCACCACCACCACTACCACCACTACAGCCTATTAACGTCCCACTGCTGCGCACAGGCCTCCACTCTCATAGGAGAGAGGTAATTAGAGCTTAGACCCACCACGCTGCTCCATTGCGGGTTCGAGGGCTTAAACGACTATTGTCATGTTAGTCATTAGTGATAATAATAGCCGGGACCCACGCGACGGCTTAACATGATCTCCGAGTTACGGGGGCGAAACACCGCCAACTTCTAACTCCGGGCTAACACTGCGAATTTCTTAATTGAAAAACCCAATACCTAACAATTTATATGCCCGACCGGGAATCGAACCCAGGACCTCGTGATCCGCAGTCGACTATGCTAACCACTAGATCAACGAGGCAGTCACAGTAATAACAACGCTGGGTACGTATCCAACAAAGAAACCGCAGAAAATCTCACAAACGCGTCTAATTTCCACTGTTAATGTCGAAACGTTTGAGAGCTTAACAAAATGTCTGAAAACACCGCGCGCCGCCGCGCTTTGTAAAAGTTGACGCCTCGCTACAACAAAAACACGAAAACAATGAACGAAACACCGCAAACATCAAGTACTCGCTTTGTTTTAAGTCAAACCAATTCGCACATCTTTTTGTGGTTAATAACAATATTAAAAGTGTAATTAAAATGCGCGCGAAATCAGTCTGACGTATCTACCCGTTACTGGATATTTTAATCCAAAATGCAAAAAAATCACGCATTTCAGTTGAAATACTATATTCTATACGTTTCCTAGATAGCAATTTCTAAATGCTCAAATATTTCTGGGTGCAATTTTACACATATCGTAGAAAGAAAAATAAATCTGGTTTTGCACATTTCCTTAATTGGCTCGTCATTGGGGCCAATTATGTTAAGTACTAAGAATAAGTCAAACAAATTAGTTAACAATGGATTTGTTAACAAATCCATTGTTAACTAATCCTAGATGAAAACATTTCCGGTGACATACATACCTACCTAGTCTATTTACCACCTAATTCTTCAAATGAATATTGTTCATGAAAATAAACACACTTAGTAGGGAACAGACAAGAATACGTCTGCTCTACGAATCCGCATAAAGTTTTATCCTTTATTTAATTATTACTTTTTTTTTTTTTTTTTTTTTTTTTTTTTTTTTTTTTTTTTTTTTTTTTTTAACGCTGGGAAATGCGTTTAGGCATCCCTCCCAGACGCAGGCAGATGAACTGCCGTGCCTCCGAGAGGGTATGTGGGACTCACTGGCACTCCAGAATACCCACTAAAACCCAGCGGCGCTTCTGCGCATCGCCTTAAGGCTGGGTTACGGGAGCGCCAAGGGCATTCGTCCGCAACCCAGCCAGCGACATCCACCGGAGCGGACCCACCTTCGGGGACAAGGTGAGGTGCACCTCCCGAATTTAATTATTACTTACTCCAACTCCAGTCATATTTGTTTTTGTATTTTAAGCGACTACTTTGACGTTAATTTTGGCTAGAAAATAATATTGAATTTTGTTTATGACGTATAGAAATATAATATTTTCATTTATAATTAAAAATAAATTCACTATAATCAAATTCGCGTTAAATTCGTACAACATTTGAAGTGAACACCCTACATGTGACCCTAGCTATTCCATGAATTATTTCAAATTTTAAATAAATAGCGCAACACGTAAAATTTCGTCAGAATTTTAAGCGCGGTTTTATTTTTTATTCGAAATACAAGAAAGGCCTTAGAAATTCGTAAAAGTTTAGCTAAGGGTATATTTTTTTAAAACCAATAAACCATAGAATTTCACGCTAAGCTCGTAAAGCTTTCTAAATTATTGCATCGAAACAAAAGCCAAAAATCTGACAAGCCACTTCCAAAGGCGAGTCATAAAGTCGGTTTTTTGCATCCTTCGTCGAATGTCTTGGAAATAATGCTTGCAGATGTTGAAGTGCCTAAATAGAAAAAAATAGCGTCTTGAGAAAATATTAAGAAACGCAATGCAAACTGAGGAAAAGGGCGTGGCAGATTTATTCTGACAGCTGATTGGTCAAACACCGATAAGCCTTGGTTTAGACCAATGAACTACGTAGAACGATTTACTTTTGGGTGTAAATTTCAAAATTGCAGAGCGGTGTCTGGGAGAAGGGATACAACCGGGACGAGAAGCCGGGACGCTGGAGACACAGGCATTCGGGTCCTAGAGTCCAGATTGAGTAGTAGTTTAGCATAAGTTATCTCCGCGTCTGATATTGTAAATTGTGTTATTAAATTTTACTTTCAAATTCAAAAGTAAAGGAGCGATTATATATTAATTGTAGAGTCAAGTAACTTTAGCTCCAATTTCTGTAAAGTTGTAATACTATTCTAGATTTTAAAAGGGAAATAATATCTTAGAATAAAGTGAAGTGATCTGCAAGGCGAGTCGTCGTATTTGGTAATGTACACTATTTGATTAATTGTTTTCGAGTAGTTTCACAGTTTTACATAATATCATATAAATAAGACTAAGGTGTCGATTTGACTAAAGAAATTTAAGATGAACCCAGAGACCGCAGTGGATACATTATATTATATGGAGGAAAGCGACTCTAAAACAAGTATGAAGTGGGTATATGCGAGTCTTTTCATTACCTCAATTACTATATATCTGTTTCTATTAACATAAAGACTCGGTTGTGGGTTCTGCAAATACAGAAACCGTAGTTACAGCCCAAGGGTGGCTAGAAACACGTGTATCAGGTACAACCCTACTTCAGTCCTAGCTTCAATAGAATTTGTTTGGAAATAAATAGATATTATACAACTGTGAAACCGCACGACCTACTTATTGTATAATTTAATCTGCTTTCATGATTAGAGTGTGTCTTACCCATAACGTGTGTCTTACCTTATGTTTCTTCTTGTCACGTATGTAAATATGAAAATAGTAATGAGTCATAACTGTGTGTATGTCTGTATATAACAAATTATAAGGTGTAATTTAGTTTTAAATGGTCGTAAGGGTTTTTATCTTGGATTTCTCTTTTCCCTTACAAATTAGTATGACCTAGGAACGAGAAATTCCACCGAAGTGAACGATTGCTCAAACACTCGAATTCGGTGTAAATAAATTAAACCAGTGTCTCTTTCTTTATTGTCACTCAGTGTTGAGTAAAAGAATTAAATTAATTACTCTAAATAAAAGATTAATTTGAACCATAACCAAACTCTTTCATTCCTATCTTTAAATATGTTCCCTAGAGTTTTGATAATGGAGATACGAGTTTAATTGCGCCTTAACAGTCAAAATACAATCTCAATAATGACTTTTTTCTAGGATAACTAGTGTGACTAACTACAATAACTAGTGTGGATAACTTGATATGCTCCGCTATTAAATCCTCTCATATCATCTAACCTAGATCACGATTCTCATATCAGAAAGTTAAAATAGACAGAATTATCTACCAACATTAATCTATATTAATAGATTAATTTTAATAATAGCTTTAGGTAATAGAGTTTTACTAGGACACTGAGATTCCTTCCGAACCAGGCCTAGAATATAGAGAAGTCAAATACAAACGCAGTCTAAATAGATTTGACTTTAATTTGGTTTGCAAAATGAATTGATAGAATAAAATTACGTCAATACAGTTTAGAATTGAGTAAATAAGATCACTAGTTATCGCAGTATCTTATTGTATTGTCCGAGCCGGCGAGGTCGTTCTACAATGCAGCTGGGGAGACCTACAAAGCAGGTAGGAAACGAGTCCTATTGTTTTTACACTTTACCAATTTTAGTTCGTAGGGTGACCATAATGATACAGCGAAATAAGGGACAAGACAAGGTGATAGGGCGTCCATGACGATACTGAGGAATAAGAGACACTGAAGTTGTTTGTGCATTAAATTATTAATTGCAATTTGACTTTACCAGTCAAGTTTTATAAGCAAATAGTACATGGTTATTGGTGGCGTTACTGGCAGCGATATTCCGGCACAATCAAACACGTCATGTCTTTACAGCATCGACTCCCGACCTAGATTTGGCCAAATCTAAACCTAACTGAAACAAATGAATATAAATAATCAAAACCATGGTATGGGGCGAGCTATAAAGCTCAATCAAAAGAATAGTACCAGCCTTTCGAGGTGATCGGGAACAAAAAGTACCAGCCTTTAAGTGTTCGGGAAATCTTAGTACCAGCTTTCAGGTGTTCGGGAATTTACGCTTCGCAGCGTCCTAGGGAGTCGGGCTGTGCCCCACATAACATTGATTAAGGGCCTTTCCGAGGCGTAGGTGTCCCCCAGTGCTAGAGGAATTCGGTCAGAACGGTGGCCCAAAAGAGGCAAACACATGCATCAGCTAACCATCCACTCTAACTTGTCCGTAAAATTAAAATTTCATGGTCTCCCTCTGTACTTCAGAGTGTTGAAAATAGAGCCACCCTAACATTGTCAATATAGGCTCAACTCGAGTCTCGCGAAGCAGATAGAGTGAATTGGTTAGCCTGTCTGTCCACCTAGCGCAATGTGCTACTCAAGCCAGAGTGTTGCGCATCCACTCCCCTTGAGACCCGCGAATTTTCAGATGACTGCCAGAATGCCTAAGTGTCTTTTATCCCAAAGTACTGTTTTAAGAAATTTCCTTCAATATATCTAATCGCAAATCACGAGCTAAGACGATCACGTCGGTACCATCACACATTGTTCCTTAGAACTTTATAAATGGTACATAATTTACAATACACTCGTTTTCAGAGAAAGTTCTGGAATTCTTCGTACAGTATTTATTTAGAGGCGCGCCGAAGTAATTGTTTAAAACACCTTTCTGAAATTAAAAAGGCTTTGTTCCCACTTCCAGTCGCCGCGGTGGAGCTTTGGCCTTAGCACGAGATTATAATATCTCGATAACGTTAATAGATTTCGAGTACTGATACGCAGAAACTAAAATGGCCCAAAGTTTTATTTTTTAAAGTAGTACATTGATGGTACTCAAGTACCATCAAATATAATTTATTAAAAAAAATTGCGCGCTGCACTATGCAAGTGAATGTAGATTTTATAAGAATTCAGTTAGCAACATCTGATTTTCCGGGTTAAAAAGTAGTAGAATATCATCCCCGGAATGCAACTAATATCTTTTCATCTAGGTATAAAAAATGTCAAAACCGACGCGCAAAGGGAAGAGATAAATTAATAATATAGATAAAGGTTTGAAGTATTTTGTGGTAAAACTCGACACATGATTTAGTTCAAATTGGTCGCTCACAGAATAAATATTATATTATTTGTCGAATAAATACAAGTGGGTACTTAATTCTCTAGACTACACCAATAACTTCAGCTTGCTTAATTGTGACGGCAAATGCCGTTCTCAAATTAGTTCATTCAACCATAATATTATGATAGTTGAAAGAACCGAATGGAAAGTATTGACGATAGTTGCTGATTGGTTAGAAATCTATCAACATTATCGAAATGTTCGAACTCATACTATTCCGAGTGACGGACAATCTGTTGGGCGAATGTTTCTAAGGTTTCTTTACGTTTTTTTCATTTAAAAACCGGCCAAGCGCGATTCAGAGTCCACCTTAAGTGGATACATTAATAATAAGTTATATTGATGCCATATTATAGTGGTGGGATCTCTCTCCGGTCGTGTCGGATTATCATTCAATTTGATTATAGAGTAAACGAAAATAGTTTATTACTTAAACATTTATGCAGTTATTGTCTTTAGTTGACTTTTAGGAGGCTTTTGATAGGTATATCAATGCATATTTTGCTGGCAAAGATACGCTTTGCCCCAAGCAATCTCTGTATACTGGTGGATTATTTACCTTACAACGCTATCGGCAAAAATTTGTTAAGACGTGATTATATCATGTCTTAAACATACAGTAGGTACTAGTGTAAGTCAAGGTTCAACTATGGGGCCATAGCTATTCTTTCTAGTGCTTAATGATAATAATATTATACCCACGATTATTAATCATATAAATTATTTAATGAAAACAATGGGAGCAGAATGTCTGGCATACCCTACAGCGTGAAATTGATGCACTTTGTGAGTGGATTAAATAACGCGCGTGTCTCGCAGTATCTGTCAGTAGAGTGTCCGTGGTACCTGCACGGCGGGATTGGCGCGGAAGTACGCGAACAGCGCGCCGGTGATGGCTAGCAGCGCCACCGCGTTGAGCGCCAGCTGCATGAGGCGGAACCGGTGCGCCGAGCCCTCACTGCTGGTGCCGCGCATGTCTCGCAGCATCTGCACCAACGACACATAAATATTATTGCAAAGAAAGTAATCAGAGAGTCATAGTCATAGTCATTGTCAGTGAAAACTTCTTTAGGCGCGTTGCGGCGTTGAGCACTTTTTGGTAGGGGGTAAAATGTGGATTACGCGTGATTGACACCGTTCTTCTTAAGACAAAAGGTCTTAAGTATAATAATATAGTACATTCGTCATTAAACTTTAAGGCCTTAGTCTTAAGGTTTATATTTGAAATATTATTATTAAATTTTTTTTTTATTAGAAAAAAATTATTAAATATTCGTTTTAACTTCTATCGGCAGTCCCTATGACTGCCAATTTTTTTTATTTGTTTAGGCTTCTTAAGAATGACAATAAATAAAATTACAAGAAAACATAGATCAAACATTTATGTAGGACAGCCTGTGCCACTTATGATATATCAGGACTCTACCTCAGTCCTGGCTACTAGTTAAAGGAAGAATTGATACGGAAAGTAGACAAAGAAAAAATTCAAGCATACACACACACATATTACAGAAATCGGAAAGAAGCTTGCATAAAAGCCAAGAAATAAAGAAAATATTGAAGAAAACTAAGTATTAATCGGATGTGTATGTTATTTCTGCCATTATCATAATGGCAGAAATAACATACACATCCGATTTGATGGGTGCTGCTAATCACTAGTGGCAAAAGACCGTATGAATCCTTGCTCATACATGAATGATGTTTATACATATGATGATGATTTGTTTGGAAGAGAACACCGATGTATTAATAAGAAACTATTTGGACAACAAACTAAACGCTTCAAGTATGGGACCGTATATTTTTATTTCCAGATCCCTCCCGACGCCATACCATAAATTCCGTCAATCACAACAATAGAAATTGCAACAATGATTGATGCAAGTTTGATATTATAACAGGGCTACCAATATTTTTGAGGTGTAACCTGTGGGTGTAACTTTCACGATAAAGAAGAGGTGATTCGTTTATCACTTTACGAGTAATTCATGGAGGATGATGTCAAATTTTATGATCATTTATTACCGCCAAAAGCCCTCATTGCCATAAATTCAATTTTATGACCTCAAAGTATTTGCTTTATAGGTAAATTTACCAGTTTTGGGTAATACTAAAATAGTAATTTATGCGAGAGCTGATTATGATACCTTGTATCAAAAGGGTTGTAAGAGCAAAGAACTGGGAACCCTTTTGGCAGTTAGACACTTATCAGAAGAAACCTTCAGTTAAACCTAATTAGAACTCCAAAGGTCTTAGTACAAATCCCACCTATTTTCATAGTACAGAAGTGAAATCCAATTATTAAAAAAATAACAATTTATTGGAAGTAAAAATCAAATAATTTTACAATCACAAATTAATTAAAAATTAGAACATTATCACAAACAATTAAAAAAAAAAAAAAACAATGAAAAATATCGATCCAACTTGGAGTAACAGTAACAGTACACATCGATGTTCACGCCACGAATGCCATATATATACAAATGTCAGGCATAATATCTAAGAATAGTATTTATAGCCAAGTGAAAATAAAATACATTTTTGTGTATTTTATTAGCTGTATGTTCGAGACATACTCGTATATCGTTATAACCGTGATTTACTTTTGTTACCATTGATAAAGAGATAAAAATATTTAAACCCCTTTGTGTCTGCTACAATAATTATAGTACTTAAATTTGAGTGTCAACCACCCGAGTGAGCTGGATTCGATATTAGGCTAGACTCAATCTATAAGTACTAGGTAATATTATAGATGGGAAAGTTTGGATGCATGGATTGGTGGATGTATATGTTTGTTACTCAATCACGCCAGAACGGGTGAACGGATCTGGATGAAAAGCACAAAGGTATTACACTTCGAAATAACACAATAGGGTACGAAATAAGAATTCCCGCGGAAATAATTAAGCCTCAATCCACACGGACGAAGTTGCGAGTATCAGATAGTTTCAGATAGTAATAAGTGATTTATATGTTGACATAATATATTAGGGAATAGTTTAGAGGCAGTTAGCAACTAGCCCAAGAACAACCAGTGCGACATAAAACTAAGGCAAACTATTTCATGGACAATTTAATATGTCACTTATTCTAGGAATTGTTTTAACGATGGTAAAAGGAAAGGTAAAAGAAACGAAAAGTAAACATTAAAGATGGTAGATCTTTAATGGAGCAGATTTTCGTCCGCGTGGATTAAGCTTTTTTATTCCCGCGGGAAATCTTTAGTTTTCCGGGATAAAAAGTTGCCTAGGTATATGTTATTCCAGACTACAATTTATCTCTGTGCTGTTTTATCCAGATTCGTTCAGCCGTTGTGACGTGATGGAATAACAAACATCCATCCATCCAAACTTTCTCATTTATAACATTAGTATACCTAGATGATGTTATTGTGCTCGAATTAGATAAGAAACCTAAACAATCTCATGCTAACCATAAAGTTTACGTGTACGGTAAACGGACCGTAATCTTGCTCAGCATAAACAGTAATTTTATGATTTCGTTCTCGGGTTAAACACTTCTTATTGCCTCAATCATAAGGTTGATTTTGCAACGGAAATACTGAACGTGTATTTGGTTTATCAGTACGTAGGTACAACGTTGATTAGACGTGGTCGGGGTAGGCCGTAGGAATGAGGTCGGCCGGAATGAATGTTGAATTGAATTCTTTGGGAAAACTTTTTTTTATGGATTATAGAATGGATACTGATTGAAGAAATATTTTTTTTCAAAGGTAAGTAATCATTCTGATGGCACTGAATTGGCTTTATTGTTTAATGGATAACTTATTTGACAAGGAATTGGTTTAGTATCCTTTTAAATCTACAGTTTGCGTGGACATGAAAATTACCCGCCTGTAATAATGCAATGGCAATATTGAATAGCTGTGGTATGTATTGTAAGTTGCAGGTTCATCCACTAAAACATTAGTACAAACCCGTACAATTAAAGAATGGGATTAGAAATGGCGGCTCATTTTGCCGGTACGGTCAGCATACACGGGATCTATAGTAACCATAGACTTAGAATGTACAAGACCAACAGTGACAGATAACGGTGTTACAAAAAATGAAATGTCAATGTGTGCGTGAAATAGTGTTGTATTGACTCTAGCATAGTATTATCGATAGTCTTACTCGTGCAATCATAGGACTCTAATGAGTTAGTTTAACGAAGTAAAATATAACTATCTTTTAATTTAGAAAAATCAAATACACAAATAGCAACAAAGCTACAGCTAGGTACAAATTATTTATTGATGAGATGACCATGTTTTCTCTAAAAAGTTTTTCAGCGTTACAACACAATGCAACATCATTAGCTGGATATATCATATACTTATTGTGTGTTTTCGAATAGTCTCTCTTAATAATTAACGAATTATTACATAGAGCTGTTGGGTCCGATAATAAACTATGTACCTACACAGTCTTCACACTTAACTCTTTTAATAATCCTTTTAATACATACAAATAATTAAGAAAAAAAGAATGTCCATTCATACATTAGTTTTCTCATTAATTCATTCAATTATTTATTATTCAGACTAATCTATCTAATCTATCTAAACCAGGAGCCCCTATCTATAATCCGTAACCATTTGTTACGTAGCAAAGAATTGGTTGGAAACCTAGAACATAACATTGTAAATATTATGAGATACTTATAGATATTTTAGCCCCATAAAAGTTTTTTTTTGATATTTCGAAAGAAAGCTCTTAAAATAGAGATATTTTTTAAATTCTGCCTGAAAATATACACTTTATTTTTTTTGAGAAATAGAGCAGTTTTTGAGATTTTTCATAAAAATTGTTAGTTTAGCGCCGCTATTTTTTTAAAGGGTGCAAGTAGTTTTAATTTGATTAATTACAATAATACTCTGATATAATGTATAAGTGACAAGTTAATAAAAATAAATAATAACCATATATGGCGCTCAAGTCATAGCTAATGACCTCCCCGATAAGCACTTAAATACATAATAAACTGAATTACCAGTATGTACAGTATACCCTGTATATATATTCCATGTACATAATATGAAATCTAAGACACGCCAAATAAAACAAAAATTAAAGAAAATATTTATTTCGTTCTTTTCTTTTACAGGAAAGTAGTGTTTAATATTGTACTCTACACACCTAAGCTTATGAGCAATCACGTCAAACCTACCGGCAGACACGATTATCGACTATCGATACTTATGACGTCATCACTTTGTCAATCCCTATCGTAACCAAACATTTTTAAGTTTTACACAAAATATCCAAAAATTCTTTATTTAGCAATGTAATTTGATGAAAAGTCTTAAGGGAAACCTATTATCTAAGCTTTCAATAGTTATTTTGCCTCATTTTCAAACAACAAGTGACGAAATAATAAGATAAAGATAAAGATAAGATAAAGATAAGTTTATTTCATAAATACAGTGTGGGACAACTAAATAACATTTATAGCCTTACACCTAGGATAAAACTAATATAGATGATATACATTTTAAATATTATTGTGCACCTGTTCTCCGAACTAGTTAAAACTGTGTCTCGGAAAACAGGGCTTCCAACTCGAGACACAAGAAGAATACAACAATGCATGTGCGTGTAGGCTTGAGTTTGCATGAGTACCTATGTGTGTTGTGTGTGAATGTGAGTATGTGTGTTGTGAGTGAGTGGGTGTTGTGTGTGAATGAGTATTGTGTGTGTGTGTATATGTGTGTAATAATTTAGGTAAGAAGGGATTAAACTAGAATCTCCAAAAGTCCTTCAGTAGTCGAGTATGTTTGCTTAAGAAGCCAATTCCTAAGTGTGTCTTTGTAATTATGGTGATTTAAGGAATGTAGAGAAATAATTCTATGCAACTTATTATAAAGGTGAGGTCCAAGGAAGACAAAAAACCTACGACTAAAAGCTGTCTTTAGTTTACTATAGCAAGCAAGCTGAGGTCTACGACGGGGGCAATCACGGGTGAAGTATGTCAGGGAATGTTGCTTGAGAGCAGTAGCCAGAATAAATGATTGGCGTACAGTTAATACCTGACAATACTCGTAAAGCATATTTGTAGGATACAAACGGGGTTTAAAGCAGCACACCTTCAATACAGCTCTTTGTGCACGTTCGATTTGAATAAGATGTGTTTTAGCTGCACCTCCCCAGACTGATATGCAATAGCCAATAATAGATTGACATAGTGCTTGATAGACCATTTTTAAAATTTCAGGATCGGCTGAGTGTCGAAGTTGTTTGAAAACATAAATAAGCTTACGTACTCTGTTTGAAAGGTGTTCAATGTAATTTTTAAAAGTTAAGTTGCAGTCAAGCACTATGCCAAGATATTTTATAGAGGTGACATTTTCCACTAATATGGGACACTTAAACTGCGCTGACGAGGCAACCAGCTGTGGCACAGAATTACTAGGGGGAAGTGTAGAATTACGAATGGAAAAATTTATGCATTTTGTTTTAGAAATATTTAATGTTAAAAGATTGTTATTAAGCCATTCCCTTACTGTGTCAAAGCCATTTTGAGCAAGTTGATACGTATCAGACCAGGTGTTAGAAGAAAAAATCAAAGCTGTGTCGTCGGCATATGAAAATATCTTACCTTGATGAAGATGAATGTTACATAAATCGTTCATGTAAACCAAAAATAAGCTCGGGCCGAGAATGCTGCCCTGAGGTACACCATACGTGAGAGGTAACTCAGAACTTGTATAGGAATCTATCTTCACAAATTGGGTTCTACCTGACAAGTAACTCTGAAAGAGTGCAAGTTGGTTTCCTCGAATGCCAAGAGTCTCAAGCTTAGAAATTAAGATAGGTACAGAGACGGTGTCGAAGGCCTTAGACAAGTCTAAAAACAAAGCTACACACTTTTGTCCTTTATCAAGCTTGTCCACTAGATGGTCCACAAGGCTGTGGACAGCATCCGCAGTAGACCGTTTCTTACGAAAACCAAATTGGTTATTAGATAATAAGTTACATGATTCTAGATAGGAAACAAGCCTCAAATTAATGATTTTCTCGAGAATCTTTGACATAGCTGGCAAGATCGAGATAGGCCTATAATTTTCGACATGGTCCCTATCGCCAGATTTAAAAATGGGATGTAAAAGCGCTTTTTTAAACAGGTTAGGGAAAATACCTTTTTTGATGCTGAGATTGCAAACGTATGTGAGAGGGGGAACAATTACACCTATGTACTTTTTTAAAAATCTTGACGAGATACCATCCCAACCAGCTGCACAGTTATTTTTAAGAGAATTGATCAAGCGCTCAACTTCGGACTCATCCGTCTCAAGCAATACAAAGGATTCCCTGTGAGATGAGTGTAACGGAGGAGGTTGATTATTTTTGAGTATTTTATCGGCCAGTTGACTTCCTATAGTGGCAAAGTAGGAGTTGACCTCGTTAATGCAGACTTCTTTATTACAATTCGAAAGCAAAAGATCTCTGGCAGTAGATTGAGTTTTTGATATATTAGTTACGGACTGAACAACATTCCACAGTAATTTAGGATTTTTACCAGCTTTGATGAATTCATTTTTCTCATAATCTCTTTTAACTTTGCGTAGTAAATTAGAGCAATAGTTACGATACCTTTTGTAAGAAACCTTAAGAACTTCATTTAAAGGATCCTTTTTAAGCTTCTTATGTAACTTATCTCTATGACGTATGCAATTCAGTAGGCCTGGTGTTATCCAAGGTTTGATGGGCCAACGTCTACGAGATAAGGGGATTTTTATGGTGTTCGATGATAAGGCATGTAAAATAGGGTTAGTTAAATTTTCAGTTGCAATGTTTGGGTCAAGGGTCGAATATACAGAATCAAAGTTTATGTTAAGAATGTCACTAGTAAGTTTTACTTCATCAGTTTTAGTGATAAAGGGTTTATTTTGATGACTATATTTAATCCTTGACAGAGATATGAATACAGCGTAATGATCAGTAAGCGTAGATTCTAAAACCAGAATTTTGGGTGATACTACAGTTTTTAAGTTAGCATGGTCAAGACATGTGGAGCCATGTGTTGGTATTACATGCCCCGGGAAGAGACCATGGTGAGCAAGGAGATCCAGATAGTCAAGTGAATGGATAGCTTGATGATTATTTGCAATATCGATGTTAATATCCCCGACAAAAATAATGTTATTATAGGATTTATAATCCGAGAGGACTCGATCCATCGAGTGAATAAAATTCGACGGATCTTTGAATGCGTAGGGCCTGTAAATAGAAATAATGACAAGATCGGATCCAACCGTAGTTATTAGACAATTTGCATCAGAAACTACAGGTTCAATAGTTTTGACATTAACTAAATTATCTTTTATATATACGACTACTCCATCGTTTTGATTAAAATTACGACTCGTTTGGTGCGCGTAGTAGCCGTTCAGAATGGGAATAACGGGATTACAGGAAAGCCAGCATTCAGATAAAACAATAATATCACAGTCAGTTTTAATACGTTCAAGCAAAGTTAGAAGTCCACTAAAATTGGCTTTCAAACTACGAATATTTTGTGTTAAGATAGAAAGACCCGTCTTAGATCTCGGTAGTAAATCGGAGCATTCGTCGGGGCTACATGTTAATGCATCACAAAAAGAGACTTTGTCCAGGTTAGATAGAACATCATTTACTGGTGTGAACATGAGGAAAGATTAATTACTAAGTGGCAGGCAAAGGTTCGTTTATGGAGCATAAACAAATACGAAATGTATAAATACTCGTAAGTTAAAAGATACTTATTCTGTATGAAACATAGCTTATTCAGTTCGTAACAACGATATAGGGTCGAGAATATTATTATATTAACTGTTAGCAAGTACCATAACCATGAGATATTTGCGTATAACATAGATTGGGATGAATGATAGATTCTAGTACGTTTATTATAATGTGTAAAAGGAGTAATTATATATTGAGTTATGAGTGTAACAATAGTATATATTATGTAGATCATTGAGTTAAAAAAGTGAAATGTAGGTAGTTGTACAAGTAATAACAGTTTAACAAGGAAACTTAGGCACGGGACACACTGAGAGAAATATACATTTAAGTAATAAATTACAACAGGATATAATATTATGTTACCTATTAGTCACTTATTTTTTAGGGACACCAAGTCGGACTCGTCTTTTATTTCAATGCGAGCGCTGCCTTCTGTCTTCCTCAGGTAGATTCGGCCTTGGTTTGTCCAACAATATTTGTAATCAAGTGCTTTTCGCGCATCGCGTGCCATAGCGAATAATTTCCTGTCTTTATTTGTTAAACCCTCCGATATATAAACAGGCATATTAGGCCCAGGTAAGCCGAAAGTAGACGTCGTCAGTTTAGTATTTGGGTGATTTTTGTTATAGTCTTTGGCCGCGCTTAGGATTTTGTTTCTTGACACAACAGTGGTCAATTCAGTGACAATGGTGGAACTGCCGGATTTATTTTTAATTCTGTGGACATCTTTTACTTCACCCGACTGGATGTTCACCCCCAAAGCCACGCATGTCTTATGTATTAAGTTTGTGAGGTCTTGTTGTGTCTCATGCTTTACGCTCTGCTGCTGGGGCACATTTCTGATCTCTAAAACTGTGAACTTCGACCTTTTTTGCAGTTCATCAATCTTGAGGTCTAAAGAAGCAATTATTCTGCGGCTTTCCTTGCGCTCATCTTCATAAGAGATCAGTTTCTCTCTCACATCCTCGTATTTTGAGGATATAAAAGTGAGGGACTGCTCCAGTTGAGAGTTTGTGGCCTGGATCTTTGTATTTTGTACTTTTAACTCTGAAATTTCGAGGCAGAGTTTAGAAAAAGTGGCATCTTGATCCTTCTTCCAGTTTGTCAGCATTTCTAGAAGTTCTTCTTTTAGCGACTGACCAACTACGTCCTCTTCAGAATTATTCAGCATCTCGTTGCGAGGCCGTTTCTGTCTCCTTATAAGCAGTGGATTATCAGGGTCAAGTTTTGTAATATCACCTTCAGAGGCTCCATGAGGTACTTTTAGAGTACTTTTTTTCAGCGATGCCGACATGTTTTAAAAAAAGATTAAGTCCAGAGTTTAAGCGGTAGAACTTTCCGTTTGTCGATTGACGGATCTGCGCGTGCGCAAAGAGGTATGAACTATGAAGCGCGCGGTGAAAAATATATGTGTCTTCTTCGTTCCTGTACACTTGCACATAGGCGCCTACACTCACTTAGTACTATGAACACTTCAATTTAAAATATTTTTTAAGTGCACGTCCGTTTACTGACGCGGTCCGAGTGGAATGATGAATGATTATGAATATTTCAGCAAAATGTTCAGTAATTACCTGTGAAACGTGTATTTATGCGGGTTATTACGTCTTGTAACGTCACATTCATTCACTGAACAAGACACCATGGTGGCAGAACAAAGATTTTAAGTTTTAATCGTAGGATTATTAATTAAATACACAAAATTCACCTCGACTTGGAAAAGGCCGGTACGCTATGGCCTCTTACTCGCGTAAACAATGACATACTGGCCTTTTGTTTCGCTATCTCTTTTTCGCTCGCGGCAGTGTTTATTAACTAAATACCTCTCGCTCCCACGCTTTGTCAGTCTATTGAGCGTAGCGAAAAAATCCTATGTCTATGATAGTAACAATCCGCTTGTAACGTTATTTAAATATAACGTTATAGCGATATACCTAGATATATCGCTATAACGTTATATTAAAACATTATCATCTCATTAAAATATCTATGGGGAAATAGGTACATGAATATTTAAATTTATTAAATTAAGAGACCATATAATAAAAAGTGTATAATTAGGTAGATTGAAATAACAATTAGGTTCTGTTACTTGGACCTTCACCGGGATCGTCTGACAACTCTTCGATTTCGGACATAGCACCATCAACTTCATTATAATAATCAGAATCACAGCTATCACTTTCGTTATCGCTGTTCAGTCCAACATTAATAATGAAATCTTCAATATCCTCTTCGTTTGTGACTTCTCTTGTCCAGTATTCATTTTCTAGTCTTTTTATATGATTGACTTCTTTCTGCCAATCCTCAGCCGTAATCGAGGCTGGCTGCACGCGTCAAATCTTCTATTTTTTTTTCTAGCTGATCCACATTCTTTTCTGCCACGCGTTGTTTCAAGAGATTCCACACATACTCTATTGGATTTAGATCACAGTTGTATGGTGGTAATCTCAATGTTTCGTGGCCGTGATCAGCTAGCAATTTGTCTATGGCGTAATCTTTCTCTGGCTTGTGTTTTTTTAACAATTGTAAAAGCTCAGGTTTCGTCCATATGTCGTCAAAGTGTATTCCCCTTTCGCGTAGCCAATTTTGTATCTCAGCCTTTCGATTAACTGCTGATGGAGGTTTATTAATTTGCATACTGTGATACGGCGCATTGTCCATCACCACGATGCTGTTATGAGGGATGTTGGGGATTAATTTTTCTTTTATATATTTTGTGAAATTTTGCCCATTCATTTCATCATGGTAATCACCTTTTTTAGATTTGGCCTTAAAAATCAGGTCAGCACCATTCACAAATCCTTTTTCTGAACCTGCATGCACAATTACCCATCTCTGTCCTGGACTGTCATTTTTGCGGACTCCTTTATCCGTCTCCGATTGCCAACATTTAGACACCGTGTAGTGTGCATGTATCCACGTCTCATCTAAAAAAATTACTGGCTTTTTGCTGGCACCTAAAGCATCATTGTGGCGGATTCGCCGAAGATACTTTGCTCTCCAAGCTTTAATGTTGCTTCGTTCCAGCAAAACCAACCTATTTTTTCGGCATTTTCTAAATCGGAAACCTAGCTTATTTTTTAAAATTGAGCTCAGTGTCATTTTTGATCCTAAAAAGTTGAGGTCTTTTTTTGCCACGGCCAATATTTTATTTAAAGTTGGAACTTCCTTTCGCTCATCATAAATAGAGGAGATTATACCCCGTAAGCCAACCAGTGAAAAACTATCTACGGGAACTCTAGTATTATGACGTCCTCTTTGCCCTTTTGTTGGCGTTTTTATTTGAGCTTGATTTTGGTGTGCAAGATCACCTGCAATAAATAAATAATGTAAAACGAATTCAAAATGTATATTAAAAAAAAAAACAAATACTTAGCTACTTAATATAGCTAAACTAAGTACATACCTTCTTTCTTAATTCGAGTGATGGTATTCTTTGACAATCCTGTTGCCATTCCCGCTCTTGCATTACTATATTGAAATGGGTGGTAACGTCCCATATTTTTCTCTTCCTCAAAATATTTAATTACATTATACACGATTTTACGTGCATCACTATGTAATACTTTCCCACGTTTATGCTCCATAGTCAACAAACGGTGTAACAATGAAAAAAACACCAAGAAAACGAAATAACTAACAACACCAATATCAACTTTTTGACAACAATAACAATTCTTTAACAACCAAAATCGACAAATAACATCAACAATTACGAAGAAACTTAGAACACGTCCAGTTTCGCTCACAGCTATGCGAAACTGGACTGTTACGAATACAAAAGACGGTCATCATATCGGTTTTTAATTTGTTGTCCGTACCGGCGAGTGTGAGTATAGATAGCGACAGTGTGCGAGTGAGATGCGAACAGTAGCGACGCCATTTTCAATCCCATTCTTTATGTGTACGGGTATATATATCGCTATATATGGTAAACTTAATTTTAATCTAATTCTGGCGATTAAGAGAATGATATTTCGCCTTTAAGATCACTCAATAGTCAATATAGTCAATAGAAAGAAAAAAAAACATCATACTAAAGGCGAAAGTGTGTTTGTTTATTGGGTTGTCCTGCAACAGAGCAACGGATCGAAGTGTTTTTTTGCATTGGTATAGTTGAGGACCCGGAGAGTGACATTTTATTCTGAAAAATTAAGGATTTCCCACTCGGACAAAGTTGCGGGCATCACTAGTGAAAGATAAAACATTGAAAGTCCGTTAATCATAAAGATACTAGCTAATGCCCGCGACTTCGTACGAGTGGATCGAGTTTTTGTGGTTCCCGCGGGAACACGTTAATTTTAGCCTATGTGCTATTCCAGACTATAATCTATCTCTGTGCCAAATTTCAGCCAGATCCGTTCAGCCGTTAGGGCGTGATTGAGTAACAAACATTCATACATCCAAACTTTCGCATTTATAATATTAGTAAGAAGTAAGAAGTAAGATTGCATTTACCAAGTCGTTTGGGGACTTCTTAATATGGCTAGCAATCTTGAAGAGAGCAAAGATTTCCCGATGACAAGCAAGCATGATAGTGTCAAAGCAGCTGCACTGAAGTCGAGTGGAACGATCGACTAAACTTCTTTGCAAATGTAAGGTAGATAAATGTATGTTGTGCAAGAACCACTACTTTTCATCGCCGTCATATGCCGTTGTATTTTTTGACGACCTCCTTGGTGCAGTGTTGAGCGCTGTTGTCTTAACGTGCGAAGGTCCTGGGTTCGATCCCCGGCAGGGTCAAATTGGGAATTTATAATTTCTGAATTTTCCCTGGTCTGGCCTGGTGGGAGGCATCGGCTGTGGCTAGTTACCACCCTATCGGCAAAGACGTGCCGCCAAGCAGTTGAGCGTTCTGGTACGATGCCGTGTACAAACTGAATAGGGGTATGGGTTTAATATAACTGCCATGCCCCTAACAGGTTAACCCGCTGCCATCTTAGACTCCATCGTCACTTGTAGTAGGCTAACTTGTAGTGGATAAAAAAACAGTAAGTATATGTATATAGTTTGTCTGTTTACTACTCACCACGACTTAATTATTAAACGCTTTGCCTTCATGACACATGTCGAAAGTGTTATATTTACTCATAGTAATATTTACTCTAACAAATGACATCTGACATCATTAATATTAATAATGGAACCGAATCCATTAAAACTTACGATAAATTCACATTTTCAATTTCATTCTGTTTGAAATCGCGGCTTGCGATCAAATTAAGTGCAATCCACAGGAAGCGCTTTCGAGTGTAAAATAAAATGTTTTGTATGCTCCAATTTAACAGAGGAGGCGACTTAATTTATTTCTTAAGAAAATGGATCGAGTTAACTCGGGAAGCTTTGAAATAACACAAACTGCATCTAATAATGGCTTCGTGGTTCCTTGCACACTTCTACCACAGAATACTCAATAGTAAGTACCTTTCAGGTACTTCCACGTCGTGTGATTTAATCTTCAAATAAATATTATAAATGCGAAAGTTTGGATGGATGGATGTGTGAATGTATGGATGGATGTTTTTTAATCAATCACGCCCCAACAGCTAAACGGATCTGGACGTTTGGCACAGAGATAGATTATAGTCTGAAATAACACATAGGCTACTTTTTATCTCGGAAAATTAAACAGTTTCCGCGAAAACCGAAAAACCTCAATCCACGCGGACTATGTCGCGGGCATTAGCTAGTTTTAAATAAAAACGAATCCCTTTTTTCCTTGAATAACTTGAGAATGAGTTTACCGATTTTATTCGTCTTTTTTTAAAAGTTTTCTAGTACTTTGTAGTAGGTTCTTACGGAAAGAAAAATTAAGAAAATTGGAATATTACAGAAAACTCAATGACGCACGTTTTACAGTTCGCGCGTTTGATGAATGTGAATTTAGCTATTCCCAATTTTCAGTAGAAGTATTTTGATGGCTACTCATGATCAATTCCATCAATTATTCACTTGCAATACAAATAATAAAAACTGATCTCAAAAGATAACATTATAATTGCCTTTGAGTCACAATTATACAAGAACCATGCTCTTGCATTGCAAAAATTAATCAAAAGAAAGAAAGAAAATACCTTTATTCCACAATGGTGACACAGTCAAACATTTAACACACAATTGTGCTAAAGATTACAGGTTTGCCTGTGACACCACAAAAAGCGGGTGAAAACTCAGATTTTATTCGTTTGTAACTTAAGCCATGCATCGTGCCTACCCCGTTTAGCCAACGCGGCGCTAAATATCGCACTATATTTTAATTGCGCTGGGCTGCGCGTGACAGTAACTTTTACGGTGGATTACAGGAGCACTTCGCTCTCCCTGCAAATGGCTGCTCAATAAATGTTTCTGTTAATGTTTCCCCTATTAACAGTCAACGCTATTACGAATAATGCTCTAAAGCGTTAAGTACTCATTTTGAGCTAATAAATAATTACTGCATTTAAAGATGAGAACTGATGTTGGCTACGATGGGGAAATGTAAAAAAGGAAAATTTTAATTTTATGTAACTATATGATTTTTCTAATTGTAAATTTACTTTTTATAATCTGTAATTATAACAAATAATTTGTAGGACTTACCCTATGATGTAGCGACATATTGCTTCCATTTTGAAACCTCACAATGGTCTGCAGGGACGCCGGCGTGGACATACTCTTAGTTATGGACGAATTCCCTGATTCTTTCTCCTGCTGCTCCTTTAGGAGCAGCCCTCGGGCTATCTTAGCGTTCAGGCTTTTGTTTACATTCTGATGGGGTAACAATGGAGCTTCCATGGTCTTTGTCGTATACGATGGGGATGAGGTTTGGCTGAATGAGTCCGAGGAAACGTTGGAGTCTTGTCTGACACTGATGTTTGACCCCGAACTAGGGGATCGTTTCATTTGGTTATTCTGCGGTAAAGGAGTCGGAGAGAACGGAGACGGAGACGTATCTGGTGTTTTCTGTGGAGGTCGTCTCGAGACGGGTGGCTGGGGATTTCTATTACAGTCTAGTTTAGGTGGAATCACATTTGGTATGGGATTGTGTGTTAAGGGTGGTGGGATGCGTTTTCTGTTGCCGTTAGGATCTGTTGCCACTGGAGTGGGGAGCGGTCTTGGGGGAGTAGGTGGTGGTACTCTTCGCGGTGGTTGTGGTGAGGAGCGGCGCGGGGGCGCTGGTGGGGGGACTGGTAGTGGCGTCACTACTGGCGCTGTTCTTTGCGGCACTGGCGGTGGCTGTGGTGGCGTTTGAATTTGTGGTGGTGGCAGCTGCAACAATAGAAAGAAAACATGTTTGTTGCGCAGTACTCAAGGCTATTCTTCATTATTATAAATATAGAAAATAGCAAGCTTCCGATTATTTAAACCACAACCAAATTCAATTCAGTTCATTTATTTGCAGAAACGTTGTTTTACAAAAGGTGGTACACAATGACAATGTTTCAGCTTTTATTAACATTAGGCGTCCAAAAATAATACTTATTCAATTAAGTAGGTATTTGGTTTTTCACAAAAAAAAAACACCCACAATCATATATTTTATTAAAAATACGATCACGTGTGACCTTGAACTTGATTGTGTTCCTTTCTGTGATGGTAAGTGAATGTGTACAGCTAAAAATTACCCATATTTATGACAAATAAACATCAAAGTAATTGGTAAATTATGTTCATCTATCAAACGAGTACAAATACGCGAAAAATCGAGATTGAATTGAAAATTGATCCCCTCGTCGATAATATAATAATAATTATCTCGTGTACGATACTTATAAAATATGGTTGGGTAAATCGGCTTAGTTATTTCGTGCCGTAATAAAATATTCAATTAGTCTGATAAGAGGAACATAATATTTGAGTTTCCGAATTTTCATAAAACGTACTTCAGAAAACAATTTGCGAATTTAATATACACGTTGGTTATATTGATAACACGCTCGAGAGTCGAGACGATGGGAGTTAAATAAACATTGTTGAGTAAACAATCGGGCCGATTCTTTGTAATTACGCCCATGGAGGCTCATCGATCCATCAAACTTTTGCGGTGTCTAAAGAATTCTTTACCTACGCGAAGAGCTTGCCAAACAAATTTTATTATATGAAACCTTATATTGATACGCTACCTTGATACGAATAGTTTCAATACATTAAAACAAAAGAAGCTTCTATAGCAAAATGAACTTTTGGTGCCGTACGTGGTGTCATTGGACACATTATAATTATTATGTAAGTTATTTTCGCTCGCGTTTACGCTATTCTTTTATTCGTATATTTATACTCTGTCTAGACTAACACTTTTCTGTCACGTCATTTTTCCCAGCCTGAGACCCCGCGTTTGGTTCCGCGATAAAGAACTTACTATACATTCATACATACTATATATACACACACTCTTTCACACATATTCTTCAAAGTCGTGAAGTGTGGCCGAAAACAGCCAAACCTCCAAATTACTTAGACAAAATCTTCTATTCTGTCTCGATCACTCAAATTGTCTTTTAAATTATTAAATTATTCTACGGCGCCTGTAAAATTAAATCTTATAACAAAATTTTTTTTTAGTAATTAAATTGCTATTTTAAATGCATATTGTAGGTCGCACAAGACAATAATATTTTATTATTCTCATCGTGCGATATGTTTGAAAGTATTTAATAATAAATAGTAGGTATAATAGAAAATGTCAGTGCATTTATGTATTACTGATGTAATGTATGTAAGCTGATGCCCGCGACTTCGACCGCGTGGTTCAAGTTTTTTTTAATTTTCTGGGATAAAAAGTAGTTTATGTCACTCTTCAGGTCCTCAGGTCCATGCCAAAAATCACGTCGATCCGTTGCTCCGTTGCGGCGTGATTGAAGGACAAACCAACAAACCAATAAACCAACAAACAAACGGACCTTCGCATTTATAATATTAAATATAGTATAGTATATAGTAAGTATGACTAATACAAACGATAGATTCTTCTACGACGAACGACGAATAGATTCTTACGACTTATAATTCATTTTCAACTTGAGAGATCCAATGGATCGTATTTTTATACTGTATTAAACCATAAAATCTTTGACTGAATAGTTCACTTACTCTTAGATTATAATGTTTATAACGAGATGAGAAAATACAACATAAAGAAATTGAAAGGGCTCGGGTACAAGAGATAGGAATAAGAGATCTGTTTGTCTAAGTTACTTGTTGAAATTGAATCGAGATCCTACCGAGAAACTCCACTGAAATTCAACTAAGATTATTGCGAAAATGTAATGTGTTTTATTCTATTGTTAACTAAACCAGTTACAACATAAAGCGGGATAAAAGATTACTTTTGACAATAAATATTATACTTCTCTACACTTATCATGACTATTATAGCAACACGTGTATTTTCTTTATCACATATTTTGCATACATTGCATGATATTTAGAGAGTGCTAGCGGCTAGCCTGTGATTTAAATTATAGAGCTAGAACAATAATTTTTCGAATATGGTTTTTAAACCTTTGTGTATAATTTCACACAGGTTTGACGGCGTCTCTGTCGCAGGATGTCATTGGTTTTATGTCTCTGGTCACTAATCGCAGTAAAGTTGCATCTAAAAAAACACCTAGTTCTTTATGTCAGCGCTCATCAGTGCGCCAAACACTCACCTTGTTAACAGTCCTGGGCGGGGCGAACCTCGACGGAGGGCAGTAGGGCAGCGCGTCGGAGGGGCAGTACACAAAGCCCGAGGTGCGCGGCTGGGCGGGCGCGCACGCCGCTGTGGAGTGTCGCCGGGGAGTCCCCGCGCTGGGCCGCAGCAGCTCCATGAGCTTCTCGCCGGGGGTCACTGCCAGGCTTCCGGCACGACCGTACCTACAACATTGTACCTTAGTTGTTTTTTTTTTATATATAGGCTAGCGCTTGGCTGCAATCAGACCTGTTTGCAAGTGGTGATGCAGCCTAAGTTGGAGCGCGCTTGCAATACGACCTCCGTGGAGCAGTGTGTAGCGCTGTTGCCTGAACGTGCGGAGGTCCCGGGTTCGATCCCCGGCAGAGTCAATTTAGGAATTTATAATTTCTGAACTTTATCTGGTCTGGCCTGGTGGGAGGCTTCGGCCATGGCTAGTTACCACCCTACCGGCAAAAGACGTGCCGCCTAGTGATTTAGCGTTCCGGTACGATGCCGTGTAGAAACCGAAGGGGTGTGGGTTTAATATAACTGCCATGCCCATAACAGGTTAGCCCGCTACCATCTAAGACTGCATCATCACTTACCATCAGGTGTGATATAGTTGTAGTGGATAAAAAAAAAACCTTGATACTCCCCCGGGACGCGTACGAAACCATTTGCTTCCTCGTATCTAATTCGAACCGCTAGGATATGGAACGCCCTTCCGGCTTCCGTTTTTCCATCTGCTTATAATATTGGTATCTTCAAATCACGAGTGAATAGACCGTACATTCTAGGCAAGCGCGCTCCACCTAGTTGAGTTCTAAATATTTAACCAGTCCAAGTTCAAGAAATGAGTATGGGTAAGGCGTACCAGTATGCGTGCTAGAGTAATCTTTAAAAGATGATGTGAAGTGAGTGGATGAGAAAGATACAAAATAAATTTATTATTTGACTAGCTGACTACTCGTATTTATGAATCGATAGGTACTAAAATTCTACATCAATATATTTAGGTTAAGTACTAGTATGTGCGAAAGTGTGTCTGTCTGTCTGTCTGCTACGCGTTCACGGCTCATCTGTTAAACCAGTTTTAATAAAATTTGGTACAGGGATAGGTTGATTTTGAAACTATAATTATCAGGGAAATTCAAATGTATTTTGATCTCTATAATGTAGACATGGTGTTTAAAGGAATTTTCGGGAATCCCATCCGACTGATGTTGAGGTCTGACGTCACTATGAACGCAGATTTTTTGTAATAAAACAAAACAGAATTACCGGGATCGTCCGAGATTAGATAAGAAATGTAATTAAGGCTCTTTTCAAGGGCACATTGATTCGGTTACTAAAAGGTACAATCCACGCTACGTCAACCTTCGTTCACGTCCCATCGGGTCCCTTAAAGAAGGGCACGCCATTTGCCATTAGCAGCCTTTCACCGCTGACAGCTAATTACCGGCATTGATTACTTGCTTACATTTAGATACCTTAAAGATACACCAGATTTTATTAAAAGCAGTTGCGAAGGACTTATAGTGATAATTGTAAAGTCGAGGTAGCTACTTTATCTTTGAAAACGCCATACTTGTAAGATTTTTTCGAACTTGTATTTAATTTTCACATATCTACTCAATAATTCATAGTTAAATGAGGTTGATTGAAGTTAAGCCTATTTTCTATCAAAAATACCATAATTGGATTTTTGAATTGAAAAAAATATCAAATCAAATCAAATCCAATCAAATCAAATGTTTTATTCAATATAGGTAGGTATACCTACTACACTTATTGACGTCTAGTTATTTATAAAATATAATGGTGATAATAATCAGTAACGGTATCTTAAAACTAAAGCTACGAGGGTTCCAAACGCGCCCTGGACTGAGAAGAGCCCACAACAAACTCAGCCGGGGTTTTTTTTCCATTACCACCATTTCACAAATCATCTTAACTAAGGAACTATCAGAGCCATTAGAACAATTTAAGTAATCCTTTACATGGTAATAAGATTTTTATTCAGAGACATCTTCAGCATGTCTTCTGGAAGCTTATTGTAGAAGCGGACACTGTTTCCAACAAATGAATTGCTAGTTTTACTAAGCCTAGAAGCAGGCATTACAAGTTTATTTTTATTTCTAGTATTGACATTATGGCAATCACTTTTCTTCTTGAATTTACCAATCTGTTTATGCACGTATACCTACTGAATTTTGAAATATATATTGGTTGTGCACTGTCATAATATTGATTTCTTTAAATTTATCTCTTAGTGACTCTCTTGGCCCCATATTATATATGGCTCGAACAGCCCTCTTCTGCAGCACAAAAACAGAATTAATATCAGCAGCATTACCCCATAATAATATCGTTTATTTATTGTATTTTAAAACTTTAACACAGATTGTATAAATATTCGATGCGGTAAACTCTTTTTTTAAAAATTAATAATAAACAATTAAAAATTGTCAAAATTTGGAAAAGAACCTCGTGACTACGAATGCGCCACGATTGGTTGGTTTTACTATAAAATTTATATATGACGGCTATTTTTAAAGTACCTAAGTCAAAAAAAATTAAAATTAATTAATTTAAAAATAGATAGATTTTGATAGGCATATTTTAGGCGTATTTATTATTATTCTTTCTTTATTGGTACACCACAACACAAATATAAAGGATACAAAGAAAACAAAGAACGAAGTTGAATACAAAAAGGCGGCGTTATCGCTTAGCAGCGATCTCTGCCAGGCAACCTTATCTATTATTAAATTAAAAAAAAACCAGGCAAGTGCGAGTCGGACTCGCGCACGAAGGGTTCCGTACCATTATTAATAAATAATTACCTTTGTTAATGAACCGCAAGACTAACTTTGTTTGTAGAGGTTTATTGTTAATATCAAAAAACTATGCTAGTTAGAGCATTAGCTATAGTTTTCCTGTAAAATATACGTAAATTCCTATTGACCATAATTATTTCAAATTTTTCGATTGGTAAACTCCGGAGTTAGGTGGGGGGGAACGGTATTTTTTTAGACATTTTCCCAATTTGACATTTAATTAAAAATCTGTTTTAGAATGTACAAAGTAAACCCTTTCATATGATACCCCACACAGTACAGTTATCTCACTTTTAAATTTCAAACCTCCGATTTTCCCCCCTTTTTAAATAAGAACAAAAATAATTTCCAAATTTTTTTAATTCCAGTGTCTTTGGGCCACTAATATACATAACTATTCCAAATTTCATGTCGATAGCTTCGGTAGTTACTGAAATAATCGAGTGTGACGGACGGACAGACGGACAGACAGACGGAGAAAGTCGCACCATAAGGGTTCCATTTTACCATTTTGGTACGGAACCCTAATAAAAACTAGGTTTCATCTGGTAAACAGATCGGTTATGGTCGAGTTATATCCGGATCTCTGACTAACAAAACAAAGTACTTTTTAAAAATCTGTCAGTGTGTCATTCGAATTTGTCTTCGTCTTTTGTGAAGCGGCTCATCAAAGAAGCGCAAACGAGATTTGAGGGAGCATGGAGGGAGGAACAAAATTGATTAATAAACTGTCAGCTAGAACCATTCCGTCACCCCTCGTGTGACGAACAAACAAGAGACGGCTAAAGATTAAATCTTAATTTGTCAAGTGTCATTTCTAAATTCTAACCAAATTAAACACAAACTTATCTGAGAGCGTAGCTAGTATATGAAAAAAAATTAAAAGGCATAAAAAAATGTTCCAATTTTGGACACCGAGTCAGATAAGTTTCACGAAATGTACCTATACTTATGAATTAATCTATAAGTGGCAATTCCAGCCCACGTTTTCATCAACCTTCGTATTTAAAGTAGTCAGAACCGATTTCTGGTATTATAGTTAAATGTTTATTAAAATAGTCTATAAATAAAGCTACTATTGACTTCCTTAAATTATGGATAGAACAGTAACGTCCTGTCCACACGGCGCGTTGCGCCAGCATTGCGTCAACGCAGCGCTGTCGCTGCGTGGTTTTACTTATTAGTGGTTCGCCCGAACTGAGACCTCGCGGCGCCATCTATTGACAACAATTTGAAGTTCTGTTAAAAATACTGAAGCTCATTAAAAATTAAATAATTTCGTTTCCTTACTATATTTATCTAATTTTAGTGTTTGTTGTTCAAGTACAGGATTTATTTCAAAAGATCAAGTTTCAGGTTCAGCCTTTCAGTAAATTTAGAGTTCTGAGGTCAAATTTGGACGTTAGAAAATCTCCACTTTGAAAGCCCCCCATTTTGTCAATTTTAGGGGAAAAATTTAAAAAAAAATATTTTTGGACTCTATTCCTAATTATCTTTAAAATGATATACCACAACCCTATGTAACGCTATAAAAAATATTTTACTTCGCATTCGCTTCTATGAGAGCCCCCCTGAAATGAAGATTTTTATAACTTTTTAAGCCATATTCGACTGGAGGCCATTGGTTTACATATTATGTTTAAAGCTGAAGTAATTACGTTCAGTAATTCAGAAGTTATAATGCTCTGACAGACGGACGGACGGACGGACGGACAAATGCCAATTCACTCAAGTAGACTCAGAGACCTTCGCTTCGCTCGGTCAACTAATAATCATAGTGTTCACACGGTGCGCTGCGTTGACGCAACACATGCGCAACACGCACACGACGGAACTGCACCCCCGAGACGAAGCGGGCTACTACTAATTCCGACTAATTCCGACGCCGTTGTAGTAACGCTGCGATGACGCAGCGCCCGTGTCACACGAGTAATATATCCGTACTCTGTGCCCGTGTGGCCAGCTATGCGTCAATATGGCCGCCACACGCCGTGTGGACTGGCTCTAAGGCCAGGGATGTTCCGTTTTCCGCCTAACAGTATACATACGAAACTATTTTTATATGCACCGACACAGTAGTTTTATCCATATTAACCGTAGGAATGGCATTCCGTGTAAAGTATTAGGGACGTGTCAATTAAAGACGAGCGTTAGGTCTTTGCGTTAGGTATGCACTGATATAATTTATTCTCGATGGCTTATGACATTCAAAATCTATAAATTACTAGTGGTTCGCCCCGAACTGAGACCTCGCGGTATCCATAAGATAGTTTTAACTATATAATGCGCGCTCATCTTTACGTTCATAGACATCAGTAGTTAATTCCAAACCAGTCCGAAACATTCATTCACTCGACTACTCAAAAGCACTTGTCAAATTCTACTTGAATAAGAAAGTACAGTAGAATCCCGATTATCCGAATCAAATTTGTAACTCATGGTTTATTGTATTTGTAACTCAAGGTAGGTAGGTATATCATAATTATTCGTCTCTACTTTTACAAATAGGTAAGGTAAAACTTGAAATCTAAACAGAGTAATAAAACTTGGAATTTAATGTTTCCGCTTTCGTAAAAATACCTACATACAACAGAGCAAAAGCTAATATTCAGGGTAAATATTTCCTTAATTTCAAAAATCTTTTTTGAATGTTGAGTAAGCTAATAAGATAAGAGCGTCCTTTATAAGGGTACCTTTGTAAAAAAATAATTAGGGAGCGTACAAAGACTTTTATTTTGCAAAAAAACATTTCCCTTATTAAAAGACAAGTTAACGTTGACTGTGCTCTCACCTGCAGGGCGACCGCGTATCTTTTGCATCAATCATTGTTACATCGCAATCACCTCTGATTTGTTAACACTCTTCCTCTATTGGACAAAATCCATTGACGCAGCAAGAATATCATAAATTCAGCCAATCACAACCATTGATAGTGGTGATAAGATTGCAGCCTAAGGTGGAGCGCGCTTGCCTAGACTAGAACTAAATCTGTTGCTAAGTCAATTGTAAGTTCCGGACGGCAATAAGTGTACAGTGTAACTTAATTGAATAAGTAAATATTGATGTTGAAATGGAGTTAAATGGAATTGATTGATGTCACAGTCTCAGAATAGGCATGATGACTGATTTTGAAAAATGGTCAGATTATGTTTGGAAGTATCTACTATTTCGAAAAAATATCTTATTTCAGCAGAAAAATAAGGTTTGGTAGATGAAATTGGCATTTGAAATTTTAATTTTAAAATTCACGCAAAAACGTTCGGCGGTGTCATGGCGTCGTTTGTGACGTGACTATTATTTTTACCAATGTACTCTGTACAGTGTGCAGTAAACAATAGTGTGATTGTCAAAGTTCGAAAATAATTGTGACGTCATTGTCGCTTCATTGGTGTTTTAACCAATATGGCGGATTGCTGTATTTTATAGTTTTATTTTATCAAAATAAATAACAATCTTACTCGAAATAGGATAATAAATCCATGAATCCAATTTTATAAGATAAATTTATAATTTCATTGATTCTTTGTTACTGTCATCATGCCTACTCTTTCATAGTATACGACTTACAAGCAACTTCGTCAAGTAAGTCGCAGAACCACAAGACTATAACGAGTCGGAGTTCCTACAAGAAACCTACTTCCAGCAGTACACTACTCGAATTACTATTTTTATTATAAAAATAAACGTTGCTAAAATCAGACTTCGTGAATAGAGTATCTCTTTTTTTTAATCCTTATTAAATTCTCGTGAAATGTTACTGAACTGTAGAAGCACTTATTTGTCATGAACGGGTAATTTGCGATGATTAATTAGCAAACTTGCGTGTGAAATTCTGTTAATATATTAAGTTTGAAGCAACTGCCGTTAGCGGTGCATCTTCTACTTGATTTAAGATGCAGTGTTTTATGATATCGAAAATTATATAGTCAACAGTGTGTTATAACGCTTTATTAGGGAGAAGGTCTGAGTTCGATTTAACTTTAACCATGGAGGTATGTATACTAACTTGCACTTTGTTTTTTTGATGGTCTTGACCATTGACGGTAGCCGTAGCATAGCTTTAACCGCCCGACATGCAACTGGCCCTGAAGTGCGTCGCACTCACCAGCTGGGATCAAGCCAAGTAATACCAGTTTGGTATCACTCCTTATGAATAAAATTTCCTATAAAATCCTTTCTTACTGCATCATAAAAAGAAAATGTTGCGAAAAATGTATATTTTCTAACTCAAGTGGCTTACGTTGTGAGTTGATAGTTCATAGATAGCTTGGCTGCTATCAGACTTACTCGAAGTAGTGATGCAGCCTAAGGTGGAGCGCGTTTGCCTAGAATATGCCTGTTCACTTCTGATTTTAAGATACCAATAATATATTTTACTAGCTGATATCAGCGACTTCGTCCGCGTGGAATAAGTTTTGGTCACTCTCAGGTCCTCAACTATGCCCATTCAAAAAATCACGATCCGTTGCTCCGCTGCAGCGTGATTGAGTGACAAACCAACAAACAAACACACTTTCGCATTTATAATAATATTTGTATGATGTAATGGTATGGATCATGGGCAGCACTACCTTTGGGCCATTAGGACTCTCTTTGTTCTGAGCACAATATTCCCGTAGAACAGATTACACGATTCTAGTTGCCTCGTTTGTTTGTTCAAAGACAATAATTATTGCCCTCAAGTATATTTCATCGACAGTAACAATATTTGGAAAGCCATCCTTCTATTGTTTTAGTATTCACTCAGATCTGTGGGAATTTTAAAATTACAATAATTTTCTAATTTGAAACAGCTGGGATCAGGGCTTACCATATTTGGCTGGGTCTACATTTAAATAAATTATTATCGGATCTCAGTTGCGATACCGTAACGTGGAAAGATAACCTAATTATGTTCAAAAGTGTGTGTAGAAGTCTACAGATCCACACTGGGCCAACGTGGTGGTCTATGGGTAACCCTTCTCATTCTGTGCAGTAACCCGTGCTTTGTATAGGTTGGTACCAGTGATGGGTTAAAATGATGAACAGCAAAATCAATGAGCCATTGAAAAAACCGGGCAAGTGCGAGTCGGACTCGCGCACGAAGGGTTCCGTACCATTATTAATAAATAATTACCTTTGTTAATGAACCGCAAGACTACCTTTGTTTGTAGAGGTTTATTGTTAATATCAAAAAAACTATGCTATGCTGTTTTCCTGTAAAATATACGTAAATTCCTATTGACCATAATTATTTCAAATTTTTCGATTGGTAAACTCCGGAGATAAGGGGGGGGGGGGAACGGTATTTTTTAGACATTTTCCCCGATAAATCAAAAACTATCATAACTAAAAATAATTAAAAATCTGTTTTAGAATGTACAAAATAAACCCTTTCATATGATACCCCACACAGTACAGTTATCTCACTTTTAAATTTCAACCCTCCGATTTTCCCCCCTTTTTAAATAAGAACAAAAATAATTTCCAATTTTTTTTAATTCCAGTGTCTTTGGGCCACTAATATACACAACTATTCCAAATTTCATGTCAATAGCTTCGGTAGTTACTGAAATAATCGAGTGTGACGGACGGACAGACGGACAGACGGACAGACAGACGGAGAAAGTCGCACCATAAGGGTTCCATTTTACTATTTTGGTACGGAACCCTAAAAACACAATTACAATCCATACTAATATTATTATAATTGTATTTAAATTAATATTGTAATAAATATTAATATAAAGTTTTTTTGTCCTTTCCAAGGGCCATCAGCCAAATTTCAACGTTTTTTGTAAAAATCTCGTTCAATTATGATTTTTGAGTTATTTTCTGTATATAGGTACAAGCTTTTGCCCGCGGCTTTGTCCGCGTGGACTTCACAAATTTCAAACCCCTATTTTACTCCCTTAGAGGGGTTGAATTTTCAAAAATTGTTTTTAGCAGATGTTTAGGCCATAATAGCTATCTGCATGCCAAAATTCAGCCCAATTCGTCCAGTGGTTTAAGCTGTGCGTTGAAAGCTTACTTAGTCAGTCACCTTTTCGTTTTATATATTTAGATTATAAATGCTAAAGTGTGTCTGTCAGTCATTCTGTCTATCTGCTATGCTTTCACGGCCCATCTGTTAAACCAGTTTCGGCCAAATTTGGTACGGAGCCATACTTTTCATCCCGGAAAATAAGAGAGTTCCCACGGGACCACTAAAACCTACATCCACTTGGCATCATCTAGCTTACAATAGGAATCCTTTCTCACCGGCCTCTGACTGAATCCGCGTCGTCATCGCCGACGGCTTCCGGCTGTAGATGCATCCCGCTCTGCGCCCACGTTACTGTGAGCCAATCTGAAACAACCACAAAGACACGAGAGTTATTTTAAAGTAAGAAACAATAGTTGTTCAACAAGATAGCAAAGTTCGTTTTTGTTGCGAGTTAGTTGAATCCTGTGTAAGCGAAGGATTCTATAATATGACATTTTTGTAAGAATTAAGTTATAATATACATTTATCTAAAATCTATAATTAATATTCAATAGTAAAATATTATTAATATTCAATAAAACAAAATATAAAATTTTATAAACCTAATTATTCACCTAACCTAATTATTTCATTGAGAATTTTGTTGTCTTTGAAGTTATAATATAATATAATTGTAAAGCACCCGCAGATTTATAATAGCACAAATTAAAAAAAACATTCATGCAATTTATTGCTATTTTATTTCTACAGGTGCCATAAACTGTATATTTGAATCCCACCAAAGTTAGAGGCAGAAATCTTTTACGCCATCTCCGCAAAATGAATAAATAATTACAAAAATAGGAGTCTTGTTAAACTTGCGGGGAAACTTTGTAAATCAATTATACACCTGGAGTCTGCTGGTGACTTAAAAAATGTACCGCTATTAAAAGTTTAGATAGCGCCCGAGTTCCAAACTTGTAAACGCTCGCATCTCATTTTGTAATACAAACCAGTGGTTATAGAAGGTCAAAAAGCGACCTTATTTGGTAGGATTTCAGTTCAAAATAAAAGCACTGTGGTTTCATTGGAGATCCCGTAAAGAAGTTATGGTGAAATAAAGAAAATCACATACATGCATACATTTACAATACATACACATTAACCCTGAAAACTTTACACTCCTTTTTTGGGAAATCGTGTAAAACCAGTTGGCTATAATTTATGAAAATGGCTGTACCCTTCAAAGGTCTCACAGGGGCTAAGAATACTTACTAAGGAACAAGATCGATTGACATAATAAATATAAAACGTGGGAATTGATAGACCTTTTTCTTCGTGACGATACCCACTTCCAATAAATCTCAATGAGGTGAACAACAAACAAAATTAAGAAAGTATTTTTAGAACCTTTTCCTATTTTAGTTTTAATTAAGGATGCAGGGTGTTTTACGAGAATGTTTATGTTATATCCTGCTTTATACAAACTACTATGGACCACATACAAACCACTCAAGCTCATAGTGCTGTTATTTGCAATAAAAGATCACTTTAGCAATAAGGCCGCCTTTGCGCAGTGCCACAATCTTCTGTACTTATTTTGTTTTTGAAATTTAAGGTTTTTATTTTGATGTGTTTTGTTGCAATAAAGTTTTATACTATTACTACTATGGATGGGCGTCATAAAGTTCACTTATTGAGGGAGAAATTTATGCCTGGAATTTATCTACGTGATCTGATCAGAAATAATTAATGCAAACAATATTGAAGAAATAATTAATTTTAACGTTAAAGTGACGTTTCGGCCCTTTCACGTGGCAATGATGCTAGGGACTGATAGTTCGAAGAACCGATAGAGTTAGGGTACCAATATGCTGATAGGTCGCACAACGACATGGCGCGTGTGAGTGTGACGAGAGCTTTATACCTAATTATGTCGATAAGTTAATTATTATAAAATCAATCCCTGAAGCTAGCTATATAGGGTGTATCGATTAGGTTTCCCGAATGCTGGAGAAACTTTTTGATTGTGCAGGATAAAATAAGCCTATGTCACTCTCCCAGGTCCTCAACAATACCAATGCACAAAAATTACGTCGATCCATTGCTACGCTGCGGTGCAAATGATGGACAAACAAATAATAATAATGTCCTCCCGACCGAATTTCGGCCACGGCGGCATATCTCCTGAGAGATTAGAGCCATCTGCGCGGGACATATTATAGTGCTACGGACGGCTTAACGCGGAGAGCACAAACAAATACACTTAATGCGTTCATAATATGCCTACGCGTAGGATAATAATATGACATGTTTGAACGGACTTATGCCTGATGTAATTCAAAATGAAGTACGTTATATAACGGGCCCTGGTCCTCATAAATAACCCGGCGCGGCCTCACAGTGCCCGGCCTCGATCAAACCCGGGATATTATGTGGTGAGCTAAAGCGTTTTACCTGCTAAATGTAGTGAGTGGGGCAAATTGAACGATTACGCGATTCCACTGGGACATTTAATTAAACATAGGATATTAGGGATATTAGATACTTATGATTTAGCCGCATAATATCCACATGATCAATTGCCATAAAGGTGAACTGCCATTTAACTAGTGGGAAAAAAATCCCACTAGTTCCAACGGTTGAATCAGTTGAGCTAGTGGGAAGTAGAGTCCCACAGACTTATCTGACCTGATGACAGCGTCGCTAGTTTAATAAAACAAAGTGGGGTTTGTTCGAATTGCTCCGTTGGTCTAGCGGTTAGCATAGTCGACTGCGGATCACGATGTCCTGGGTTCGATTCCCGGTCGGGCATAAAATTGTTAGGTATTGGGTTTTTCAATTAAGAAATTCTCAGTGCCAGCCCGGAGTTGGAAGTTGGCGGTGTTTCACCCCCGTGCCTCGGAGAGCACGTTAAGCAGTCGGTCCCGGATATTATCACTAACATGATAATAGTCGTTAAAGCCCACCAACCCGCATTGGAGCAGCGTGGTGGGTCTAAGCTTCCTCTCTCCTATGAGAGCGGAGGCCTGTGTGGGACGTTAATAGGCTGTAGTGGTGGTGGTGG
Organism: Erebia aethiops; assembly: GCA_923060345.2. Classification (NCBI taxonomy): domain Eukaryota; kingdom Metazoa; phylum Arthropoda; class Insecta; order Lepidoptera; family Nymphalidae; genus Erebia; species Erebia aethiops. The sequence goes on along the minus strand of OV281089.1, from coordinate 19,633,264 downwards.
TGGTGGAGTTTGTTCGAACACTTACGAGTATAACTCTAGGACGACGGTTGGACCGACTTTCATGGCTTTTGATTTGTTGTATTTATCTTCGTCCCGAAGAGCAGAATAACTATAAAAAACGGAACAGAGACAGGTTACATCCCGGACAGGCAGGCTAATTTTTATCGCGGAAAATTAAAGAGTTCCCGCGGGAACCAAAAAACCTCAATCCACGCGGACGAAGTCGCAGGCATCAGCTATTTAATCACAGTTTGAAGACCAGCTCCATTCTGAACCCCACTCCGTCTATCTCGCAATAAGCATCGCTAGGCACTCCTAGATAACACGTTTCCATTAATCTCCTTCGGGCCCAGTAGGACGAGTATGACTTAGGTCACAAGAATAAGGATATTTTGGGAAAAGTTTTCCTGAGTATCAATTTTAGTTACATGTATCAAATGTTAGCAAAATTGCAAGAATAACAGCCGAGTTTTTATTTTTTAATATGATAATGTGTTAGCAATTCTTAATGTGGGCTAGTGGCAGGCCACAAAAAACTAACAATAACTAACCGCTCTCCTTAACAAAAAAGATTTAACTAAATCTACATACAGGTTAAATTGCGTAATATACTAGCAAATCGGCAAACAATATTAATGTCGTCATATTCAAAAATAAATCAAGAAATTTAATAAAAACAACTTCAGTTTCGAAATATTACGTCTGTGAGCGTGGACTATTGTATTGAGTAACAGATGTTACTTAATACAATTTTAAAAGTCTACTTTACACCCAACATACGAGTACGTAGAAGGTATACCTATTCTCTTGTTTGATTTACATTATCATACAACCGCGTCGGCTTTTTTTCTTAAAATTTGGAATGGACATCATTAGTTATTAAGGAAATAAAAAAGGCTATAATAATAATAACCGCGTCGGTAAACAATTTGGAAATTTGACCCGGTCCGTAATTTCAGTTTTCCGTCCAATATGTTGAAGCTTATAAAAACTTCGGCAATATTGTTACAAATTTGCAAAGACAAATTGCGAAATTAATAATATTAATATCGGGACTGTCCGTCAAACAGGGCGCGTGTGGCGCGCCTGTCGACCCTTGTCAAACAGCATAGGTCCGCCGTGAGAGTTTTGCATAATTTAATCATATATGACGTGAATACGCAAAAAGATTCTAAATAACCCGGACTAACCCTTTTCCCCCAACATTTCTTACAACCGTATCATATTATTCCAGTCGTAACTCGTATACCAGTCCAGAGACTCTTCGTCTTTTAACTTTTATGATGTTTATTTGTCTAGTATCCTTCTAATTGAAGTGAAAACTTCTTTAGGCGCGTTAAGCACTTTTTGGTAGGGGGTAAAAATGTAGATTCGCGTGACCGTGACCGACATGCTCGCGAACACCGACATGCGACATAAAAATATACTACATTCGAAATTAAACTTTAATGCTTTATTGTTAAGGTTTACCTATATTTTAATTAAAATTAAAAAATAAATAAAAAAAAAAACGTATTCACTTCTATCGGCAGTCCCTATGACTGCCAATGTTTTTTAATAATGTAGTAACCTTAATCAGCTGCTAATGAAGTGCCTAATTTTTTTTTTTTTTTAATTTTTTTTGTACCAAAAAGTTATAAAATACGAAGAAAAACAGATACATAGTGGACAAGGAAGCACTTATCTCTATAAGAGATCTCTACCAGTGACCCTTGACAGTGAGAAAGGTTGTGGGGGAAGAATAGGAACAACAAGATAATAATTAATAACAAGGTAATTCTCATAACCTTATGATGATACCAATCATCAACATCAGTTTGCTGACGCTGACACGACAGACACGCTGTTATTAGCTTCACCTGTAACCAATTATAACCTGTACCTAAACAAAAATTGATTGTCGTATCGATTTCAAACTTTGCCCCACTGCAGCCCATTAACGTCCCACTGCTGGGCACTGGCCTCCACTCTCATAGGAGAGAGGGAATCTTTGCAATCGTAAGTAAAACTGAACAACTACAATAATTTGGTTGATTTACCGAGTCGAATAAATCGAGAGTCTGATGTTATAATTTTTTTTTAATCCACTACAAGTTAGCCCTTGACTGCGATCTCACCTGATGGTAAGTGACGATGCAGTCTAAGATGGTAGCGGGCTAACCTGTTAGGGGCATGGCAGTTATATTAAAGCCATCCTATTCGGTTTCTACACGGCATCGTACGGGAACGCTAAATCGCTTGGCACGTCTTTGCCGGTAGGGTGGTAACTAGCCACGGCCGTGTAACTTAGTGGTACTTAATTAATAATTATTTCGAATTAATTAATAATTATTTCCTTCCCCCCTAGCCAATTTAGATACGTTTCGTATCTATTCTCTTTCTGTAATCGTTTCGCTTTAGCGGAGTGAAAAAAATAAGTGAATAGTCCATAGTTAGCGTTTTTAATCGCTTTTGATAAAGCGTTAACGATATTAGAAAGAGAATTGACACGGAACGTATGTAACTTGGCTAGGAGAGCTTATTATTATGTTTTACGAATATGTTAATCGACAAAAAAGAAATGCGTATCAGAGAATGGAGACCTCGTTCAATGCCGCTCCAGGCCAGTGTGTCACTGGCTGTTACTGGATCTGGAGTCTATTCGACTGATCGCACACTATAGGTGCCCGTCATAGTATCGTCATAGTATTGATCAATCAAAGCAAATCAAATAAGCCACAGACGAGTTAGAAACATAGATTTAATGATTTAAAGCATAGATAAGCTACCACAAGGCTACCAGACGATAGTGGCGCCTACTTTTTTACAGTTTTAATTATTTTATTACAGTTTTGATTGTTCAAATACTTATTTTAAAATGTGTTAAGCGGTATAGTAGGTTAGTTAATTAATGTACATTATAGGATAGTATTAGTAAGCATAGTTTAAATCTAAATAGTTATTAATTACAATGTTCTGTTAGCGATGTTAGGTCAGCGGGCGGCCCGGGCCGGTCCGGGGCGTCGAAAACTCTTTTTTAGTGATCGGCTGATCGGCCGCTGTGCCGATGCCCTTTTTGGAATTATTTTTGTCACAGTCTAGTTCTGAAGTTATTTTATTTTTTTCTTTTCTATTAGTAAGGTTGTGTTTCTATTTTCAATGTGTATGGTAATTCCAAATAACGATTTTATTTATTACTAGCTGACCCGGCGAACTTCGTACCGCCTTAGTATGCAAAATTAAATGTATATTTTTCAATATTTCTGAGAGATTTTCTTAATATTGTTTTCCGTAAGAACCTTCTCCTAATAATAACAAATACAACAAAAAAAGAATTAGTGAAATCGGTCCAGCCATTCACGCGTGATGCCGTGACCAAGGAAAACGGGTTTCATTTTTATATATATAGACTAGCTGACCCGGCGAACTTCGTACCGCCTTAGCGTAGCAATGATGCACTACTTTATTTTGTAATTTTTCAATATTTCTGAGAGATTTTCTTAATATTTTTTTCCGTAAGAACCTTCTCCTAATAATAACAAATACAACAAAAAAAGAATTAGTGAAATCGGTCCAGCCATTCACGCGTGATGCCGTGACCAAGGAAAACGGGTTTCATTTTTATATATATAGATGATTGTTGTATTGTAGTTCAGTATTGTGGTCAGTTTATCGTGTTTACAATTCAGTACCTAACGGGAAAATACTAAACCCCGAAACAAAACGACAGTTAATGTTGTCACCATCATTTCTATTTTACTTGCTTGATGCCCGCAACTTCGTCCGCGTGGCGTTTTTCTATAAAACTAATATAAAGCGAAAGTTTGGATGAATGGACGGATGTATGTTTGTTACTCAATCATGCCAGAGCGGCTGAACGGACCCGAGTGTTTGGCGCAGCTATAGATTATAGTCTGGAAATTGGGATACACACATAGGCTACTTTTTCTCCCGGAAAATTAAAGAGTTCCCGTGGGAACCAAAAATCCTCAATCAAATCGTTGTGAATAATAATATGATCTGAATACGCAAAAAGATTGCGAATAGGCCGGACTAACCCTTTACCCCACATAACTGTTACCCTGAACTTAGTTTTGTTGATCGCGTCCTGAATATTGAACAGGTCTCAGTGAAATGTTATGCTTGAGTAGGTATACCTACTTACTTGTTGAGGTTTGAAATTATATTTACTCACTTGTGAACCCGCTATAGTACCTAGTAAAGTAAAAGAGGGGTAAATTCAGTTTTTTTCACAATAACTCGGTTCTCCGTTGAGACACGAAAGTTTTGATGTAATACTTGTGTTGCTTTTTTTCGAGGTCCTATACATTTTTCACATATCGTTCATCGTTATTGAGATAATCTAAAAAACCATAAATTTTGGCAGTGAAATTCGTTTTTTGCTATTTCTTTTTCTCGTGAAAGATATCGAATAAATGACTATTCTCAAACTTGTAGAGTGCATTCAGACCTACAATTTTGTTTTTTTACTTTTTATTTTTGGATAAAATCCTCTATCGCGACCTCTAGCGCGCCGCAAAGTTGGTAAGTCTGTGCTCAGTTTCGATTTAGCCGCTCTCGCGGTTGTATCCACACAATGCATCAAAACTTTCGTATCTCAACGGAGAACCGAGTTATTGTGAAAAAACTGAATTTACCCCTTTTTTCAAGATGGCGGAAAATGCACATAGGAAATCTTGGTCGACAATTTAAAGTTAAGCTTTTCTAGGCCTCCCCCACGTTATATCGAAAATTTAGCTTTTTCGGGTCACTTGCATTTCTAACACGTTTTTTCCGACGTAATGACTGGATGGACTATAACTGCATCACATAAAAGTGGTAACAAAAAAGTGCACAAACCAACAAACGCACAACCTCTTATTTCAAACACATGTACCGTCTCTGTTCCGTCGTGGGTAAAAAGATCGTTGCCCGCATCTTATTTAGAGGTACTTTCACCTATGGTTGAGAGAGGTAGAAATGAGAAAACTGCATACAAAGACGGAGTTACCGAATTTTGAATTGAAAATTCTGCTAGTTTCCTCCGTAATGATGGATGTCACCCCGCAGCGTTGCTCTGCCTAGACGACTCTGTCGAGCGACTGGTAGCTAATATCTTCTTTGACTGTGCTAGTAGCAAAAGTGACTCTGTCTGACGTCTGTTGGTCTGTCAGTCTGTTACTGTGTCACGGTCAGTCCGTTTGACCTATTTTGACGTAATTTGGGGCATCCAATCAAAGAATTCCCGCGGGTTTAAAAAGGAAACGTATTTCACGCAGACAACGTTGCGTCCACTATCTATAGTCCTTACTAATGTTATTTAAACTTAAACTACTATTATTACAAATATGAGATTTGTTACGCCTTCTTTTACACAGATTTTGATGAAATTTAGTACATGCATAGTCCTGGGGAAGGACATAGGTAGGCTACTTTTTATCTCGGAGGAGATAAAAGGAGATGAGAGAGGAGAGAGAGATCTCTCTAAATAGTTCTCGCGGTAAACAACGAGGACGAAGTATCGGGCATCATCTATTTGCCATACTAATATTACAAATGCCAAAGTTTGGATGGATGCTTGTTTGTTACTCAATGACGCCAGAACGGCTGAACGGGTTTGGTTGAAAATTGGCACAGAGATAGATTATAGTCTGGATTAATACATAGGCTTTTTTATCCCGGAAAATTAAAAACCATGCGGAAGTATTACAATATTATTTTAAACTATTCTTAGATGCATTCCAATAACTGCGGAACCGGCAAGATTTGAACCTGCATCTCTCTGGGAATCGCGCCCGGAACGCCTTTGCCCGCTAGGCCACGGTTCACTTACCCGTCAGTACCGAAATAAATTAATATTATTTTCACCAAAATAATAATATTTAATGTCCAACCGTTCACAGAGAGAAGTTAAAAAGCACTGTTTATTCCATAACATCGTAGTATCTCGCAATCTCCGCGGCTGCCTTTCCCAGAGACCCGCTTGGATCTTTTCCAAAATATTGTTTTGATATGCGGAAAATTGTTGAATACCTACCCGAAATGGCGATATTTTTTTTAAACACATCTTAACTCTTAAGTCTAACCATAACTCTTAGTTATTTAATGTATTATTAGTATGTAATGTTTAACTAGTATATTGTATGATTACATTGTTGCACTACCCTGCTCCTTTTTAACCGAATTAAAAAAGGAGGAGGTTCTCAATTCTTTTACTTTATAGGTTCATAATGAATGGATTGTCTGGAGGAGATGGCTTTTAGTGATAAGACCGCTCCTGCGCACTTTGTTTTCTGTAGGTACTTTTTAAACGTTTTCTTTATATTTTTGTGTGGCATTATAGAATTTATATATATCTTTCTATCTTAAGTTTGTTATGTGTTAATGTCCTATGTCTCCTCCAGAGGGGCAGAGGGCGTTTACAGTGTTGCGCCATCTCGAGCGGTTAGAAGCTACACCCTTGACCTCATCCCACGTCATCCCTATCCTCGCGACCACCACCAGAACCGTACGCCGCCAAGTTTTGGGTCGACCACGCTTCGACCACGCTTTCTTTTTCCCTAAGGATTCCAGTCGAGAGAGTCCTCGCTGGCTCTCTACGTAAAGTGTGACCGATCCAGTTCCATTTGCGTCGTTTAATCTGTTTATCTATTGGAGCTTCCTTGTATCCGTAGTAAGAGATCGATGCTACTGATCTTCTCAGGCCAGTGGACACCTAGAATGCGGCTTATTTTAAATAGTAAGCCTTAAATTTAATTCTTCCTCTTCTACCTGTCCTTATCCCAAGCTTTGTGAGCTCGGCACAACATATCGACTTCTTATTCCACTCTTCCTCAAAGCCAAATAAATAATTGGTCTTATAATAATATACTGGACTAGGTTTTTCCCGCAGCTTCGCTTACGTTAAGTACAATTTTCATACTAATTACAAACCCCTATATTTTTACCGTTAGGGGTTGAATTTTCAAAAATCCTTTCTTACGGATGCCTACGTCATAAAAGCTATCTGTATGCAAAATTTCAGCCCGATCCGTCCAGTGGTTTGAGCTGTGTGTGGATAGATCAGTCAGTCAATCCGTCATTCATCTTTTCCTCTTATATATTTAGACTAGACTAGCTGATGCTCGCGACTTTGTACGCGTGGATTGAGGTTTTGGTTCCCGCGGGAACTCTTTAATTGTCCGCAATAAAAAGTGCCTATGTGCTATTTTAGACTACAATCTATGCCTGTGCCAAATTTCTTCCAGATCAGTTCAGCCGTTCTGGCGTGATCGAACTATCCATCTAAATTATCGTATTTATAATATCAGTATAGATTTTATGATAATTTGCAAACCAAAATATGATTGGTAGATTGTGGCTCGATACTATGAAACTATTTTATTATGTAATAACCTACAATCAGCATAATTAGTCCATAATCAGATTATGATTATGAACAAATTTTGGTAGCCCTATGAAGGTAGAGTGGACTACCAAAACAGTTGTTACATTATAAATAGTCTTAGGAGTAACATCAAAAGAGACCTCTGTATATTGCGCCCTCGAGGCTCAAACTGCTAAGCTTGCTCTGGGAAAACAAAGTTTTTATGAGTTTCAATTATCCCGATTTAAAAAAAAGAGCGTTTTTGCAATATTTCTAGGGAGCCCTAATACGGAGCAACACAATATTATAATACCTACGTATGTTTATTATATTACTAGATGATGCCCTCGACTTCTTCCGCGTCGATTAAGATTTTCGACTCCCGCGAGAACACTTCAATTTTCCGGGATAAAATGTAGCCTATGTCCTTCCCCAGGATACATCTTATCCCTGTACCAAATTTCATCAAAATCGGTTGAAAACATGGGCCGTGAAAGCGTAGAAGACAGACAGGTAGACAGACAGACAGAAACACTTTCGCATTTATAATATTAGTATGGATAATGTCTCTAACATCAAGTTGTTTACGGGAAAACATAATCCAAAATAATATAATGCGGGTCCTCAAAGGGTTCCAGGAAAACGATCAGATTTAGCAACATGATAATACCACTGTATATCAAACATACAGTCGCTGATAGCTGCAAGAAATTAACCTAAGCTTACGGTATAATTGTAACTAGCTCTTGCCCATAGCTTCGCTCACGTTATAGTCTATTTTCATACGAATTCCAGACCCCAATTTTACCCCATTAGGCGTTGTATTTTCAAAAATCCTTTCTTAGCATACCTACGTCATAAAATCTATCTGTATTCCAAATTTCAACCGACCAGTGGTTTGAGCAGTCCTGAGTTTTAATGCCTTTAATAAAAACTTTTTATTATTATTACACAGAAAAATATCTTGTGGAAACTACTTATACATAGCTTCGAAAAGCTAGACCTTGACTGCGATCTCACCTGATGGTAAGTGATGATGCAGTCTAAGATGGTAGCGGGCTAACCTGTTAGGGGCATGGCAGTTATATTAAACCCATACCCCTTCGGTTTCTACACGGCATCGTACCGGAACGTTAAACAGCTTGGCGGCACGTCTTCGCCGGTAGGGTGGTAACTAGTCACGGCCGAAGCCTCCCACCAGACCAGACCACGGAAAATTCAGAAATTATAAATTCCCAAATTAACCCTGCCGGGGATCGAACCCAGGACCTCCGCACGTTAAAGCAACAGCGCTACACACTGCGCCACGGAGGTCGTCAAAACCTTCAAAAAATTCAAAAACAAAAACTTCAAAAAGTTAAAGGCGTGCGTGGGATTTGTACCCTGGGCCCTCAATAGGATGCCGGAGTCTCAACTGCTAGGCTAAGAACCACCGCTATCTCCGCTACCCAACTGTACGTTTGCTAAACTGTGAGTACGGGCGGTTGTACAGCACCAGTGCTGACAACAAATCGTGGAGATTACAAACAATTAACGCAAAGACTTGCTAACGAGAAGATCTCACCATACGAGATAATATAATACATTGTGCTTAACTATACCATTTATACGGCTGAACACAAAGCTGGTGACTTTGTATCTCTTGGGAACTCTGATTTACTTAATACAATATTAATGAAAGAAGTAGAATTTTAAATCGCTATAATCCACCACAGTTAGTAAATCTATGTCACATAGATTTACTTACTGTGGCGGATTATGGCGAATTAACGTAACAGTAACACAGTAATAGTAACACAGTAAGTAAATCTATGTGACATAGCTATGGCGGATTATAGCGAATTAACGTAACAGTAACACAGTAATAGTAACACAGTAAGTAAATCTATGTCACATAGATTTACTTACTGTGGCGGATTATAGCGAATTAAAGTAACAGTAACACAGTAATAGTAACACAGGAAGTAAATCTATGTCACATAGATTTACCTACTTACTGTGGCGGATTATTGCATCATGGACTTCCGGAAAGTAACGCCTGCTTCTATCACATAATATTTAATACAAACTTAGTTTTTTTTCCACTACAAGCTAGCCCTTTAACAATTAAATTACCTACTGGTTTTGCATAGCTCACTTTTTGCAAAACCAGTAATTTAATTGTTAGGTCAACAAAAACAAGTCGTAACTTATCTTAAAAGATTAAACTTGCTTCAAATTAAGTTATTAATTTTAAAATGAGAACGCTTTTTTAAAAAGCGGGGCATCTATCCCAGTCCCTAAGATGTGGATGTATTCCCGTTCCAGATTTCCAACGTCCCGCTCGATGGCTTGGTTTGATTTCCACAAGCTTCCACCAGTACACTCTACACTTAACATGAATGTTTAAGTTTGCGAACTGGCGCAATTAAGGCAAATCCGAGTTCTCCCTGTTTGCAAGTCTGTGTACACAGTGCCGCCACAGCGTAGCGAGCTTACAGTTTGGAAACAAGCGATTTTTTTACGAGTGCTACGAATAGCAAATAGTCATGAGATTTGTGACTAACTAACAATTAAAACCAAGGTGTGTTATTTATGGATCTGTTAGCTCCCAAAGTCGAGATGACAGATAAAGTGGGAGATTTTTGGGGTTCCGTAGTCAACAAGAAACCCTTATAGTTTCACCAAGTCCGTCAGTCTGTCCGTCTAATTGTTTGGCCAGCGTGATGGACTATGGTTTGGCACTCTTCTCATTATGTGAGTAGATTTGCGCTCTGAGTAGCGGAAAAGTGAACGATGACGATGGGTAAAGGTTTTTTCAAAAATATATATATAGCAAGCAAACGAGCAGGCGGGTCACCTGATGGTAAGTGATGAAAATCTTACATAATATTAACTTAACTTCGACGACCTCCGTGGCGCAGTGTGTAGCGCTGTTGCCTTAACGTGCGGAAGTCCTGGGTTCGATCCCCGGCAGGGTCAGTTTGGGAATTTATAATTTCTGAATTTTCCCTGGTCTGGCCTGGTGGGAGGCTTCGGCCGTGGCTAGTTACCACCCTACCGGCAAAGACGTGCCGCTAAGCGATTTAGCGTTCCGGTACGATGCCGTGTAGAAACCGAAGGGGTATGGGTTTAATATAACTGCCATGCCCCTAACAGGTTAGCCCGCTACCATCTTAGACTGCATCATCACTTACCATCAGGTGAGATCGTGGTCAAGGGCTAGCTTGTAGTGGATAAAAAAAAACTTAACGTCACGTTAAAAGAACGCTGGTCGTTTACCTGCGAACTGAGTGATTTATCGATCAAATTGGTGGAATGAAGGGGGCGCGACGTGGAACAATATTATGACCTTACAATAAACCTACAATAGGTAAATATACGTACTATTCTGTGCTAATATTTTACAGGTCAATAGGTAGCTATAGGACGCGACTGTACCCGTGCTCAGACGCTGTATCCCATCCACTGACACTCAGCTCAGACACTGTATCCCATCCACTGACTCTCAGCGTTATTTTTACGTGAAGGGACCTGTAGTAAAAATACTAACGTACTAATTAACGAGCCATAGTAATGGCGATAATACTAAGCAGTAAGCCTGTTATCACTCGCGTGCACACCGCCTTTCCGACTCTACGGCGTATTAGATACTGTGCTCCTAAGCTATTTATATCTAGGCGTAGGTGTTACATCTTTGTTTTTATTCTACTAACAAGTAAGCCCTTGACCATTGATTAAATAATAGTTACCTTGTCTACGGTGTTACATTGTCGGTGATGACTAATGATGCAGTCTAAATGGCATTCATCTGAGACTGCATCGTCACTGTCTAGGGAAATGATACGAGAGATAAGCTGTGTGATGTCGTTGGACACTCTATAAGAACGAAGTTCTTTTCGCTTATGTATTTAAAAAAATATTATATAAACGATATTTGAAAATTCCATTGGTAGGGTTCGAACTTGCTACATCTTGTTGACGACGCGGCTCCCTAATCGCTGCGCTATTCATGCCTTATTTTATCGTTTCAAAATTTTCAACACTAACTAAAAAATTACAAATATCTCCATCTATACTAGAGGGAGGGGAGAGGGAGAGACGTTTTTCTGTTACGTGCAATTTTTCGAGCCAAGGGCCCTGCGTATCTGCCATAAAAAAAACTTGTGTGTGTCAGCTCTGACGCAAGACTGGAGTTTTTACGAACGATTATAAAATATATAAATTAGAAAATTAGGGTAAATGAACGCATTTTTATATTACTGAAAGCATGCTTGATACATTTATTTATATTAATTATTTATTTTATATTCATCAAAATACATAACATAGTCATGGAAACAAAGTAAATAACGTAACGGAGGAAATTTGATTTTACTCCCCATAAATTTTCATACCCCGGCCTTATTTTACCTATGAAAATCGATGAGATAAACTCCAAAAATATACGTTCTCATTAAAATTATGATTAATTAGACATCACTCAAAGAAATAATAAGTAGATCGTGATACCACCGTAGTATCCAGAAGGAACGACAATATGCAAAGTATTTCACCCTGCCCAAAGAGGCGAGCCTTATTAAATGATTCATCGAGGAGATTAGCCTCGCGTTAACAATAGGGCTTCACAGCGGGGCTTCGGGAAACGCATTGTTGTGAAATGTTGTTCAAATCCAATTTGTTGGTAAGCCAGTGATTCAGACAAAATTAACAACCTAAAATGGCTATAATACGCACTTAAAATAAGTCCTACATCATTAAAAACATTTTTAAAAATCGAGCTATTCTCGTCCACCATATTGTATTTAATGTGACGTATTTTTATTTTTCGTATTCTTCTCAGTAAACCCTTTTAACTGATGCCCATATCATGGGGATGCTTAAAATTAACTAGTCCGCCATCTTTTTGAGTCCACCATATTGGATTTAGAGTGACGTCACTTAGCTAACCATACAAACGTCATATTATGCTAAACGTGTATGCAAATTTTCAGCTCAATCGGTTGGGAATAATTGTTTTACAATTCAGTTGCAAGATTTGACCTAAACAAACACACAAACATTACAAGTTAAACTAAAGGTGTTGAGCTAAAATACACAAGGCCAAAACGTTTGTACGAAATGTAGCTGGTAGGTGAGGAACGACGTTTTGTCTTGTCGCAATTATAGGGTGCGCGTTCTATTAAAAAGTGTTCTAATCCATACTACATATACTACCTATACTAATATTATAAAAGTGTGTCTGTCTGTCTGCTACGCCTTCGCGGATCCCCTATTTAACCGATTTTGATGAAATTTGGTATAGAGAAGAGTTACATCCCGGGGAAGGACGTCGGCTATTTTTTTCTAAAGAGGATGATTTTTTTTTGTCAATTTTACTTCATAACTCATCCGATTTAGACCATTATTTCTTCCTTACAAAGTTTATGCTATCATGGGCCATTGTCAGGTTGGTCCCATGTGAATTTCGTGAAGATCAAACGAGTATTTCGGAGACGGTGGATGGATCATATTATTAGTATCATGTACTCATATTAAAATCGTATATTTATTAGAATAACACGTGTTAAGGAGGCGTGACTATTCAGATAATTAATTTCAAACAACTATCGTTATGTTATTGTAGGACATAATACATAATGTCCCGTAGTAAGAGCGTGATGCCGTAACAGACAGGCAGACAGACCAAAATTAAAAAAAAATGATTTAGGATTTGTGACGATAAAGCTTCCTCCAAAAAAAATATTTTCATTATATATTAAATGTACAGAAATCGTCCCAGTTCCAGTTTCATTATATGCAATAAATGCATGTCTTTACTCAACTGATCGCATTACCCAATACTTATTACTCAATTTATTTATTTCATGTATAACATACAGGACTTATGTTACGTAATTTTTTGACTCTACCACCGAACGAAATCGAATTAATATGCATTTAATTATGTATGAAACGAGAAAGCGACTGGTAGTATTCGGTAAGTAGCAAACTATCTCGCTCAAGTTAAACTGGATGCTCAAAGTGAGCAATGTTTGTCTGTGGTCGGACCCGGGGCGGAAGCGACATGCTCCGTCACGTGCGACCACGTTTGCTCTCCCCGCAATACGCTCCAACTAGTTGTACCGTTGAATCCGTCCGTTTGACGTGCTCCTATTTAACTAGGGTTGAATTCATATGGTTGACCATCTTGAATAGCTCCCCATGTTTACTACATAGCCTCCCTGTAATTTCCCCGTGTCAAAAATATATTAAAATTCGAATAAAAGGAAAACCTGTTGGCTTCACACAAAACATTCCGAGTGAAAATGAAATGATTTATATCTGAAGCTTACACGTTCCAGTCTGTTGCGCCTGACAGACTTTATTGAATCGATTCGATTCGATTCGCGCCGAGTCGGCTGATGCTTAATGATTGCGAATAATCGTGTGATGTATTGAAATAGTGTTCACTTCATTATTACTTTTGATTTTTTTTTTAGTTTAACGGAGCTTGCATTTTTTTTTAATGTTTTTATTCTAGTTTAAGCTCCTCTATGACTCCAATCTCACCTACAGTTTGACAAGTGATGATACAGTGTGTGGTGGCGTGCTCTCCAAAAGGCCTGTGTCCAGCAGTGGACGAATACAGGCTGATGGATGGATGGATGATGGATGGATAAAGTTTAAGATTTATATTTTAAACCCATGTCAATAAAAATCGGTTTCTACGCGAAATCGTCGAAAAAGTAAACCAGTTTGTATCTTTGGTCTTTGCTGCTAACTGTATTGGTAACAAGCCATGGCGTAGGTATGCCTCCCAAAAGATCAGATTTAATACAATTTAGAAATTACAAAATTCTCAAATTGTCTCTGCCGAACACCGAACCCGGGATCTCCCAGAATAGACGACTTATAAGTATACAGCGCTTTCCACTGCTCCAGGGACGTTCTCAAACTGTAAGGCTGAGTTTGTTTTGAGTTCTTCTCAGACCAGGGCGCGTTTGGAACCCTCGTAGCTTCCGTGTTAAGATATCGTCGGTAATGATCACCATCACGTCTTATACTTTGTAAAATGGAAAGTGTACTGTGTAGGTATGTGCAACTACAATTTTGAGTAAAAACCTATACTTTGACTTTTGACTTAGAGTTTAATGCTAAGTCCTGGCAGAGTAAATAACTTAGCCCTAAACCTGGTAAAAATAAAACATTACTCGTTTAAAATGAAAACTTCCAACTATTTTATGGGATTAATAATGCAACGTCATAAAGTAAGATGCCCGCGCTCTAACAATGTCGTAAGTTACGGCTTTAATGTAGCTAGATCTCTTTCTATTTCACTCAAATGGTAAAGGTTTTCTTGCACTAGAACTTTTAACATATAATAAATCTTGGTGAGTTTGCCACTTGCGATTGCACCAATTTAGAGCTATATTCGCATTGAAAATGTCTCTATCATCACGTCAGAGAAAAACTAAAAAACTATTTTCCGGGATAAAAAGTAGCCTATGTGGTTTGCCAGACCATCTATTTCTGTGCCAAATTTCTTTCCGATACGTTCATCTGTTCTGGCGTGATTGAATTACAGACATCCATCCATCCATCCGTCCATCCAAACTTTGGCTTTTATAATATTAGTATAGATTTTTTTCTTAGCTTTAGTTCCCATGGGAACCAAAAAACCTCAATCCACGTGGACGAAGACGCGGGCATCAGCTAGTACACTGTACATAGAAAAGCTCGCATAGATACTAGACGCAGACCTTTACATCTAATCCCTTATAGTCTACAACGACGGAGACTGCTTCGCTCAAATTACTTTCCTCCGACGTGCATACTTCTTTGCATATTAACCGACGGGCAACAAACTCGTTATCCTACGCGTATATACAGCGTGTTTCAGAAGAATCCATGCTAATACTTCAAATGAGGAAGTGTGTCTGTCTGTTACGCTTAGACGACCCCTGATTTTAATGAAATTTAGTATTGGAATAAATTGTATCCCAAGAAAGGACATATGCTACTTTTTACTCGGAAAATTAAGTTGTTTCCTCGGAAGTCAAATTCTTAGTCCATCTAATAAATAATAATAGTAGGCCTCGGATACTCCGACAGCTTGAAGCAGTCCATTATGACTGCTTCAAGCTGTCGACTACATAGTGAACTATACAGCCTTCTACGTACACACATACATGGAACTGCTCGAGCAGTTGCGACTGCTTCGGGCGGTTGGCAGCAGTTATCAATGGTAGCTACAAGGTGTTGACTGCAAGAGCGGTCCTTGCATGTTGATTACTGGCTAACTGCTCGAGCAGTCCGTGTCCGTGTATACAAAATTTTTTAGAGGCCACAAAGAGTCAGCTGAGTTTTGCATTTATATTACGAGTATGTGCGGCCCAGTAAAAACCGAAATAGTGCATGGGACATGTCACTCGACAGTATCAAAAAAACGCGGCGAATTGAGAAACTCCTCCTTTTTGGAGGTCGGTTGAAAAGATTTTTCACAAACCTTAATCAACGCGGACGAAGTCGCAAGCATCATCTAGTATTATAATTGCGAAGGCGTGTCCATTTGACTGTCTATCTGTCTTTTACCTTATCACGACCAATCTTTTTAAAACGATTTTGGAAAAATATGGTAGGAAGATAGGGTGCATCAACTGAACTGATAACCAAACAGTTCCCACTAAGAAATCTAAATTCATAAGAATCTAGTATTGAATATGCCAGCCAGTAAACTTTTAAAACTTAGCATAAAACATTTCATTATATCTTAAAAGTATCAACAGGATCCGATTCCAAAGTATAACATGTAAGATTTAAGAACCATCCTGTATACAGTTTAATTTGCGTACCTTTGAATGAGGCCATCTTGTCTTGGCCCCTCTCTCGTGTGTTGCGGAGTAGCGCTCTGATCACTCGCTCAGCATCGCGCTCACGCATTCACCTGCGACAGGAGAAAACTTACACTTGCAACTGACGCAAGACTATCTGGGTAACTAAAAATATGGACTCAGTATAAAAGTTCAATCTAAAACATACACCCTACCAATATTATAAAGAAAGTGTGTTTATCCCTCAATCATGCCGCAACAAAACTTTATTTATTGCATGGATAAAGCTAGGGCTAGGATAAATCGTAGATTTCAAGCACCTAAATTCATGGGAAAAAATCCTCTACGTCTATATTTTAACAAGATTTGATAAGTAGGTACATTTAAACAAGATCGCATCTCTAACCTGTACAACTCGATGTTTTTTCCATTATAATATTTTTGTTCAGTAAAATATTTACCATTGACAAAAGAGTTCATTATCTTAGGCTCACTGTTCCAGATGAAGCGTCTCATTTGAAGTAAGGCGAAACTTTTGATCTTTGTCCACGAAAAGTAGGTCATAATTCAAACACTGTAAAGACTATTTCGGCGTGAGAGTCTCTGCTTTTGTTATGTAGACTATTCGAAGTATGCAGCTGCCAGTACGATTAGCTAGCTTAGATGGTATTAAAGCATTGTTTGAGTTGTTAAATGGGAGCTTAGATTGAAATTTAATAGCTATTTTATCACCCGACTACAGCGTCCAATGTGTTTTTACAAGCTTTTATTTAACTTGCAGCAATGTTTGTTTAGGTAAAATCTTGCAACTGAATTTTAAAACAGTTATCCCCAACAGATTGAGCTAAACTTTTACGTACACGTTTAATTTGATGACAATGCACGGTTAGCTATATGACGACACTCTAAATGTAACATGACGGACTCCCAAAGATTGCGGAACAGATATTATTTATGCAAGCTCCATGATATTATAGATACCTATCAATGGTTTATTTAAACGTTTTTAACGACTAAGACTTACTGTTAAGTGAGTCACGGAATCACAGTTGGATTTCGTATTAATATTATATATTTGAAAGATTGTCTGTCTGTATGTCTGCTGCGTGTTTACAGTCCATCTGTTCTGTTCAACCGATTTTGACGGAATTTGTAACAGATATAGGTTTCATTCAGGTGAAGGACATAGGCTCCCGAAAAATCAGAGTTTCCACTTTATTTAACGGTTGGACATAATATACTGTAATGAATAATCTGAATAGTAAAACAATTAATATTCCAAGTCCCAACACTTATTATTTCGATTCTAATTTGAAATAAAACGGCTATACAACATTTATTACATAACATTTTTGTTTGTGTGTAATAAAGTGTTTTTAGTCATAGTCATAGTCATTTATTTATTAAATATCGGTACACTGTAGGTACAGTTATTTTCGTCTAAAAAATTTACTTAAAACTAAAGCTACGAGGGTTCCAAACGCGCCCTGGTCTGAGAAGAACCCACAACAAACTCAATCGGGTTTTGTTTTTTTTTTTATTATCACCATCTCACAAATATTCTTACTAAGGAACTATCAGAGACATTAGAGCAAATTATTGCCAGGCTTCCTTGTCGTTTAAATAGTCCTTTACATGGTAATAAGATTTTTCAATGAGTTTACGTTTTACATTAACTTTGAACTTATTCAGAGACATCTTCAACATGTCTTCTGGAAGCTTATTGTAGAAGCGGACACTGTTTCCAACAAATGAATTGCTATAGTTTTACTAAGCCTAGAAGCAGGCATTACAAGTTTATTTTTATTTCTAGTATTGACATTATGGCAATCACTTTTCTTCTTGAATTGATCAATCTGTTTATGCACGTATACTAAATTAATTTTCAAATATATATATATATATTGGTTGTGCACTGTCATAATATTGATTTCTTTAAATAAAAATGTGTGTGTATATGCGTGTGCGCGCGTGCGCGCGCTTGTTTGTGTGTGTGTGTGTGTGTGTGAGTGTGTGTGTGTGTGTGTATGTTGCGTGTTAGTCACGTTAGTTGCGTCATTATCTAATGACGGTTTATACGAAAATAAGGTACGACCAATATTTATTTATTTATTTCACCCAACTTAATTCTATCCTTACAGGTTACCTAATGCGATAGAATAATCGTTACATTATTTACAATTGAGATCAAATTAAACGAATAATAAAAAAACTATACTCAATTAACTACAATATCATACCTACTTATAACCTAACTAACTTAATACGAAGAAGCGGCTTTTGTGAACTCGCTCAGTGAGCAGCTGAACAGTACGCTTACTCTGAGTTTTTACATTGCAAATACGGTTGATCGACGTGAGTTAACTCACCTCGCCAAGTGTAAGCGAACGGTCAAAGTAAAATGGACCCAAAAGCTCTTGCTTTAAAGTCACAAATTCAGCGTTTGAAGCGCTGGCTGTGAATAAATACAAGAAATGATGAAATGAGCTCTAAACCAATGCAGTTAAGGTTCATTTTACTTTAACGTTCGCTTCCACTTGGTGAGGTGAGCTCTCACGTCGATCAATCGTATTTGCAATATAAAAATTCGGAGTAAGCGTACAGGTCCTTATGTTCAGCCACTGCGTTGAGCGTGTGAGTCGCGCGTACCAGTGGCGCTCTTTGCAACAAGCACGAGCGAGCGCACGGTTGCGCCAGCAGCGGTGGCCTACGCCTACGCGACACGCTATCGTTCGGCACGCACAATAGTAACTCCTGCAAGATAGCCGGGTTATGAACCTTCCCCCTTAGTACCTTAAATAAATAAGTAGCCAGGGACACTTCTCTTCTCAGTTCAAGTTTGCTATATCCCACCATGCCCATAACAAACAAAGTGGGATATAGCAAAGGATAGCCCGGATACACCCTATACAACTTTAGGTACAAAAACCTTAAAAAATTATTTTGAATCCATTCCAACATTACCTTATATTTATTTTGGCTCGGTGATATAATATTAATCTTGGAATAAAAATTCCGAAGTCGCATTATCGTTTCTTGGAATAAAATGTTACATAGTAACAATATATTTTATATACTATCTACTAGAATAATATCTACTTTTAGCTATCTACGGAGAAAAACATTAATCGTAGCTAAGTTCGTAGCCTCGTAGCTTGTTGCTACACGTGCAAGGCTATCGCAGCTAATTTTAATAACTTTTTTGAAGTAAAACCACAGAATAGGTTATATACATACTCGTATAATAGTTTGTTAAAACTTCTGTAGAATCGTTGTGATTTGAAAATTCTATGAAACTAAAAAGCGACACTAAAAAGAGAAACATATTGATAATAGGATTTAGCCTGCGAGAGAATGACATAGAATACAAGTTATCTCATTATCTCGTAGGCTTTCTTTTCTGAAGTTTCACTTCTGCCGTATGAGAATTGCACGCACACACTTTTTCTGATGTTATCTAATAAATATAGACTAGCTGATGAACAGGACTTTGTCCGCGTCGAATAAGTATCTACGAATCAGAAACGTAGAGCAGAACCAGTTCGTTCGAGCTGACTGGACGTCAAACACCTAAGTATGCCAACGCTGACGGTTTCTTGCTGTTCCGTGGCGAGGCGATAGTTTAAATGATTAAATATTGTGGTTCTTTTGTCCACAAACAGTAATCTACGAGTATGTACTTCTCAACATATAACTCTCCCGGGGGAAATACGCGGAGTTGCGGAATTACGCGGCTGTACGCACAAATTGGTAGAAAATAAATCAGTTTTACGATCCAGCGGCCACGACACTGCCAGGTGGACCCAGTGGGCTTAGTACGAGTTCACATCAATAACGTTGATATATTTCGAATATAGATACACTGTATCATAAGAATCAATCTAGGCATTGATGTATAATTCATGATTCCAAATTTAAATGGACTTTAACCGTTATGAACTTACCAAAATTAAAAGAATTTATAAAATAAGATATTTTTAAGAATTAAGAAAATTTTGACATAATAATTTTAAATGATAACATGTCTTTATATTCTGACTTAAATTCTAATGATAGTTTCTATAATCATGATTGTTATTGATATAGATAGATTATAGTGGTAAATTGTATTACTTTCCGAATTTGTTAAGCACATATTATTAATAATTGTGATAATACATACTAATAATGATAATTTGCACACCATACTATGTTGGTAGATTGTGGCTCGACGCTATTATGTCTTTATTGTAAGAACTTCCTACCTACAATCAGCAAATAAATATTATGATTATGATTATGATTATGAGAAAATTTTTACCTCAACTCATTACTGGCCCAATTTGAAGTATTTAAGAATAAGTATAATAATATTTATCTGCGTAATACACGTTATACAGCGTATTGCTATGCAAGGCGTGTGCAGAATTAACATGTTAAAAAATTACTTAAAATGTTAAGATTAAGAGTCATATAATAATTTTTCAGAATAAGGTGTTTGGTTAAAGTCCACCGCGCTCTGCTGGTCTATTGCGGTCTGGTCAGGTATACAAGTTACATCCGAAATTAAATCAGTGCTAACTGAACTTACAACATCTTTTTACTCTGACGGTGCGTTTCGATACTTGAACTCTATTAACGTTGGAGAGATATCAAATGTTGTACTAACCCCATAGTAAACCGTACATGTTAACGATTCCTCGAACAAACATGTTTGTGTTTCGGACACACGATATTTATTGTATTTTATTGAATATATCGGACACACAATTTGTCGGGTTTATTCGCGAAAGGGAGTTTTTTTAAACGTCTGTAGGTACGCACTTAACCGCGATTTCGCCTGCTGGTGACGATGCAGTCTAAGATGGAAGTGGGAATATACCCCATAAGTTAAACTTATACCTAACCCAACTTGGTGTTCGAAGGCCTTCTTGGTTTCTAGAATGAGCTCGACCGGCTAGACTAATCTGGCCACCACCGATTTCACATTTAATCGGAAAAAAATAAGGTGAAAGCATCCTATTTGGTTTTTACGGAACATAATATGATACTAGCAAAGTAAAATGCTTCGCGGCAAGAATAAATGGACTCCTAGATCTCAAGCTATGATCCTAGTGCTCACTGCTGCAATATGGATGACGTCAAATTTTTTAAAGGTCATATACAATTTAGCCCCATGACTGCACTCTCAGCTAACATGGAAGAGGTTTTAGAGGGTTTAGGGTTTTATTCAACCTATATACCCCCAATAGATTTCTACGTAAATCTTACCGGGACGCGTAATAACTTAGCGGCACGTCTTTGCCAGTAGGGTGGTAACTATTTAGTAACGACCAAAGCCTCCCACCAGATTAACCCAGAGACATTTTACAAATTATAAAATTCCGAGATACGAACCCGGGTCTTATAAGACACGGTACTTACCACACGTACACAGCGGAGAATTGCGGAATTACGCAGTTGTACGCACAAATTGGTTGGCAATAAATCGGTTTTACGATCAGCAGGCCGCGTCGGGGCCAGCCCGCCAGGTGGACCGAGTTCACCCAACAGACGTATTTGTGTTTCGGACGCACAGTATTTATTGTATTTTATTCAATTTATTGGACACTCAATTTGTCTGGTTTATCGGCGAATGGTGGTTTATTCTTTTTACAATAGTAGTTTAAAATTAAAGTAGAATTTTATTCTTATATTCATTGTCGCTCACATCTCACTTATTTTCACTTTTTTTATACAAAAATATTGACACGCTTTTATATGTTCCCGGTAATTTTTTAATCCGAACTACCCAAAGTCCCAAATAGAGTAGCATTCGCGTGAGAGACGGTGCGAAATTAAATAGATAAAGCCCAAAACCAAGGCTTTCGGTATTTATTCAATATCAAAACCCATTTTTCTTCCCTGGGATGCTGCCTAGTCTCTGTGGTCTTTCTAAATTTTGTCAAAATCGATTAGATAAGTGGATCGATAATCGAAAAGATGGGCCGTGCAAGTGTAACTAACAAATAAATTCATATTCATATTAGTTTGCATTTCTTATCTGCTGACAGAAAGGCTGGTTCATTTTGTTCACAAAGGCTTTATCAGCCTGGCCGTCCAGCGTGGAAATGAAGCCAGCATTCTTTCCACCTTGCCTAGCTTCCACACGGGCATAATTATGTTCCTATTTCTAAGCCTAGCTAATTGTAGCTATGTATTTTTTACATTTTATTCTTGACTAATTGAAAACAACGTAATGTTCACAACACTAATATACAAAGTTCAATAAAGTTTATTGAACTTTGAGCTGAACAAATTACCTCCCGTAGTCAGGCAATACTGTAGATTAAAACCAAATTGTTAAAAACCCATTCCTATCATATCTCCTTCAATTATACTTGGTCTACATAAAATCCTCAAAGGGCTCCCACAAATCCTGTTCGGCGAAGACTTCAATTCATAATTAAAGTAGAGTCGGAATCATTTATGGCGGCTTTGAAGAGAAATTTATCACCATTTTTGCCATTAAGTTGTTCCAGTACCATTTGTTTTTGGAGAGTATGAAGTGCAAGACCGACATACTTTCACATTTACTATAATATCACTATGAATTCGTATCATAAATGATTATCTAAATTATAATATAAGAGGAAAAGGTGACTGACTGACTGATCTATCAACGCACAGCTCCAACCACTGGACGGATCGGGCTGAAATTTGGCATACATATAGCTATTATGACGTAAGCAAGCGCTAAGAAAGGATTTTTGAAAATTCAACCCTAAAGAGGGTAAAATAGGGCTTTTAAATTTGTATAAAAATCTAACCTAACTTGAGCGAAACCGTGGGTAAAAACTAGTGATAAATATTTTAGTTATCTCTTTAGAATACAACAGTTTTTTTAATAATATTGATTGGATACATAATTATACAATATCCAAAAGCCCTTAGAAAAAGCGCTTTCTGAAACAACTTTTCCAAATATATCCTTTTCCTAATATTCTGAACTCATTTGTTTAAATTAGGTTTTTTATTAGTTTAGTTTAGAATAAGATTGTCATTTTGAAATAATACTTTGTCATTTTAAGCGATGGTAGTAACCCCCATGTACTTAAAACCTGAGTGTCTAATATGTCATGCAGACGAAAGGGTGTAAGTACTAGGCTAAATGTTTTGGATAGGTCTACTCAATGTAACCACAATGCCGTTATTCTGTTAGCGCCCAAACGAGGAAAATTGTGGTATTTGTGACCAAAAATATTACTTAAGGTCAAAGAAAACAAATTATTGAAAAATATTCTTTAAATATTAATCTATAAATCTTAATTTAAAATATTATTAGATACAGAAACACCGTAAAAGGTGAAATTAAAATAGAATTTCTGACGTTCCTTTCTTTTATATTTAGACGGGAGGGAAGAGCTGTGACAATGCATATCAGTGGATTGCGATTGCTAAGCACCGTTACCCAAGTCGGTAACTGGATGGGTGACCGAATTAGGAGGTTCAAATTTGGCCTTTTTGCTTCCTCCATGCCTCGGAGAGCACGTTAAGCCTTCGGTCCCGGTTATTATCACTAACTACCACCACCACTACAGCCTATAAACGTCCCACTGCTGGGCACAGGCCTCAACTTTCATAGGAGAGAAGGAATTAGAGCTTAGACCCACCATGCTGCTCCAATGCGGGTTGTCGGGCTTTAACGACTATTATCATGTTAGTGATAACAACCGGGACCGGGAGGCACGGGGATGAAATACCGCCAACTTCCAACTCCGGGCTGGCAAATATCACTAACATCTGATAATAATTGTTACAAAAATCCAACCGCATTATTATCCCAAGAAAACTCCTACCATTAAGTGATTAATGGAAAGGGGTCATGACCCACAGTAATGAAGAAAACGACGCAGTGAGAGAGAAAGAGAGAGACATTTAGACGGAAGGGATAAAGTAGATAATCTCTAAGCTAAGCTCTCTAAAATATAAAATTACTGATTGGAGATGCTTGCCGATACTTATTTTTCCCCTTCATAATTCACCGTATAGGTTTCTAGTTTACATAAAATCTATGCTCGGCTTGTTAGCAATCTGAACCACCAGGGAATCCTATATTCTGTTTGACGCAAATGAGAGATCGCAGAACAAGGGTATTGCAATACCAGCCTACCTATTGTTGCGGGACAGCCGCGGCCCGCGGGGGAAAGGGTTATTAATATAACACAGTGTAGACTTAGAAATTCTATTAAGATTATGTAGGCATTGTGGCCAATTCTGTATAACACAATCTCTAAATCACTGACTGACACCGCTGCATCTATAGATCTGTCCTTTCTACAGAGAGTATTATGATAGGGTTAGCAATATTTTTAATAATAATTAGTTTAGAGATTTTACAACAGAATTAATCACAGTATGCGGAATAAAATAACATCTTTTACAACACGGTAGCTTTTTAGTCGTCTTAAAAAGTGAACCATCACGTATAACCTGATTTCCTGGTGTGTTCCACGTATTTCCTGGTGGGAGGCTTCGGCCTTGGCTAGTCACCACCCCACCAGTAAAGACGTGCCGCCAAGTGATTTAGCGTTCCGGTACGATGCCGTGTAGAACCCGAATAGGGGGGAGTTTAATATAACTGCCATGCCAATATCAGGTTAGGTCGCTACCATCTTAGACTGCATCATCATTTACCATCAGGTGAGATAGCAGTCAAGGGCTAACTTGTAGTGGATAAAAAAAACACACACACACACATAAATTAAACAAGCTTTTGCCTGCAGCTTCGCTCACGTTGAGTTCGATGTTGATTTGTAAACTTCTAACCCCTATGTAAGCCCCTTCGGAATTGAATTTAGTAAAATCCATTCGAAGTGGACGTCATAACGTCATAATAATATAAATTTGTATGCAGCCCGATCCACTAGTGGTTTGAGCTGTACTTTGATATTAGTCAGTCAGTCAGTCAATCTCCTTTTCCCTTTCTTTTTTAGAGATTTTGTCCACATGGATATAGGTTTTATCAAAATCCCCTGGGTATTTTTTCCTAGGTCACTCTGTTCTGTAATTACGTATAATAATTAAATTTAAAAAAGTAGTGTTGGTGAGGTTTTAGTTGTAGTTGAGTAGTAGTAACCGTAACAGACATACAGAGAGAGACACATTGTCAATGTGTCTGTCTGTCTGTCTATGGGCTTTGTATTTAATCATGAAGCTTCTCTAGTAAAAAATTACAAAAGTATTTAATGCAGGAATCGTCCAGTTACAGTTTTGTTATAAATAGATCCAGATAGATTTACAAGTGTTTTGACAAGAACATTACTAACTCTAAATCGATTTTATTGGCTACAACCTTTTATACGGAGTGAGTGCCCTCTGAAAATCGGATTTCGCTGAAGGTTAGTCTCAATTTAAGTACATCAAATAATGGCCTGTTTGTGACCAAGAGACTATGGTCCCAGATACGAATCCCGGATACGGACCTATAACTTTTCAGAGTTATGTACAGTTTATGCAATTCAATGTGGCCAATCCTGTTTATCACGATCTCTAAACTGAAGTTAAATGACGTATCTCGGGTAAATAAGTTTGTCATTTTCTAGTTGGCATTTTACCCGGAAAATTAAAAAAATTCCGCGGGAACCAAAAAAACCTCAACCACGCGGACAAAGTCGCGGGCATTACGTAGTAATATCATAAGGGGTACGAGTTGTCCAACATTTTCATTTCATTTCAAGAATAGGTACACCAAAAAGATGAACGTTAAATTTAGTAGCCATAAGTTGATGTCAATAAAGAAGATTAATAGATACCAATAGCCTACTATGTCTTGCTCTCTCTCGCTCATCGGCCTATTCGAATGAGAGGAACAGGGCATAGCTTGACCGCTGAAATAGGTCAAGTTTAGGAGACATCTGGAGGCTAAATTAATCTTCTCAAGTTTGTCAATAAATTGAGTCCTAACGACTGCTATTTTACTTTCGCTCAGTGTTTAACAATTTATTAATGTTTCATTACCAAATAGGTAACTAGATGAAGCCCGCAACTTGGTACGCGTGAATATTTTTGGCCCGTGGAAGCTCTTTAATTTTCCAGGATAAAAATAGCGATATTATATATCGAGGACGGACATTGGCTATTTTATTAGGCTTATCTCTGTACCAAATTTCGAGAAAATCGGTAGTACAGATGGGCCGTCAAATTGTAGCAGACAGACTGACAAACAGACACGTTTGAATTTATAATTTACATTGATGTAGAATTTTAGTGATAATTTACGAGTATATCGCAACTCAAGCCAAATGGCTTCCCGTCAATCGCCAGCATTGGAAAGACATTGTCTCCGATCGCCCTAGGGCTCAAAGCCTTTCTCGGCAGATCTTCTGCGCTCACCTCACCCATTAGAGACGCTGCAACAGCCATTGCAGTACTTTTTTTTAAAATTCAAAGACTAGCGCTTGGTTGCAATCAGACTTGCTGGAAGTAGTGGTGCAGCCTAAGGTGGAGCGCACTTGCCTAGAAGATGCCTATTCACTCTTGATTTTAAGATACCAATTTTATAAGCGGATGGAAAAACGGAAACCGGAAAGGAGTTCCATATCCTAGCGGTTTGAATTAGAAATGAGGAAGCAAATAGCTTCGTACGCGTCGACCCTGACGATGCCTTACGGGCTGTAGTACGATAGAAGAAAGGTGAAGGGGGGACAAGGTCTAAAACTTCTTGGGCATACTCTTCGAAATATATCCAGTCATTGTGTATATAATACACAATCTGAAAGAAAAACGTTCATATTAATAAAGCAATTATATCACGAGATGGAGATGTCACCGTAAGATTGCAAAAACTGTTAGATTGTAATCTAACTAGCGAAATTGTAAACTGTCGACAGATTGTGAGCCGTTCAATGTTCTGAGTGTCAATATCTGAAATATTCATTGTATTTACGTTTTCTTGTCTCTTTCTTGTAGGTTAGGTTAGGGTTCGACAGGGTTAACAGATTACAATCTACCGAAAAATAATGCGTTAAATTGTAATCTTTCGACAGTTTACAATCTCGCTAGTTAGATTATAATTGACGGTTAACGGTGACATATATAATACACAATCTGAAAGAAAAACGTGCATTTTAATAAAGCAATTATATCACGAGATGGAGACGCGACGCGACACGCCGCCCAACTTGTGGCAAATTGCGATTTCTACTCCAACAAGTTTTATTGGTTTTTCTACCGGCGGAGTTCAACGCAGTTAGGTTAAGACTATTATTAATGTGCGCTCAACTGATTTGAATAGATTGGATTTTATTATACTGCGATTATCTTAGTCATAAAATTAAGTTTCATTTTATCGTTCTAAAGCGGTGATAGCCTGGTGGATATGACTTCCGCCTCCTATACGGAAGTCATATATTTGAATGTCAGGGACGAATTCCACACTTATTCTATGTATACTAGGCATACTAGGTATACCTATGCTTTTTACTGTAATTGGTTATCAAGCTTGTAACGGCGAAGGCAGTCATCGTAAGGAAAATAATTGCATGACAGAGAGCTAACCAATCAGCATTTGGCATTTGGCTAGCATGGTGGACTAAGTGTAGCTTGAATCCTTCTCATATTTTAAGGGCAGTGCCATTCTTAGTAGTGGGCTGGCGATGACTTGACATGACAAAAAAAAGTTACGCGCCGAATTGAAAACCTCCTCTTTTTTGGAAGTCGGTTAAAAAGGGCGGATTTGAATGGTAGAGCCATTCAGAGCTAGATAGAGCTATGTTTGAAACTGCAGTCACGTGTGAATCTGTACTTTAATAATTATTATTTTACTAATTGATGCCCGCGACTTTGGCCGCCATAGATTGAGGTTTTTTTAGTTACCGCGGGAACTCTATAATTTTCCGGGTTATAGTATGTGTTATTCCAGACTATAATCTATCTCTGTGCCTTTCATCCAGATCCGTTCAGCCGTTCTGGCGTGATTGAGTAAGAAACATCCATCTATCCATCCATCCATCCAAACTTTCGCATTTATAATATTAGTATAGATATTTTTTTCTTAAAAGAGCAACCACCTAGTTTCTTTCTGGCTCTTCACGTTAGGAATGTCATTCCGAACCATTGGTAGATTCACTTTACGATTCAAAAGCACTTCTTTTTTTTTTAATAACAAAAATCTAGTTTTTGTTATTAAAAATTGAATTTGAATTAATTTAAACAAAATGGCCATTTAAATGTTTAATAGAAAGTTCCCTAAATAACTAATTGCAATGCAAGGGTTCAATACTGAATGTAGCGACTATCGCAGTTGCTACATCTCGCAACGTCAACGCAATAATGTTTTAAACACATAACAAAAGGATAAAGCCGTCTTCCTTCAAGTCCACTCAAAGAAGCTTTAGGTAAAAGCCTACTTTGATAAGCAGCTTTCGAGTTTCCCTTCGAAAAGTTTACCTTTCTCATCCTTGTTATTTTTCATTGAAAATATCACGATTTATCTTTTAGAGGAAGCCTCAAAGGACAAGCTGACTTGAAACTTAAGTTTCTACTTAGTGAGTTCGATTCTCACTTACTGGCTCACTCTCTCACTATTGCCGTAAGACACACATACATACTGTAAGGAGTTCAGTGTGATGCTCCGTAAAATGCACATTTTTTTTTAATTTTGACGATAATGTGATCGTCCACTTGATTACGATCAATCGAATTTGCAATGTATTACAAAAATAAAATTGCAAAACCGACTTCATTTGTAACTAAAACGAATTATCTAAACTTAATATTATAAAGAGAAAGATAAACTTAAAAACTACTCAACCGATTAAAAAAAAACCGGGCAAGTGCGAGTCGGACTCGCGCACGAAGGGTTCCGTACCATTATTAATAAATAGTTACCTTTGTTAATGAACCGCAAGACTAACTTTGTTTGTAGAGGTTTATTGTTAATATCAAAAAAACTATGCTAGTTAGAGCATAAGCTATAGTTTTCCTGTAAAATATACGTAAATTCCTATTGACCATAATTATTTCAAATTTTTCGATTGGTAAACTCCGGAGATAAGGGGGGGGGGGGACGGTATTTATTTTTTTAGATATTTTCCCCGATAAATCAAAAACTATCATTCACCAATTTTTTTAATTCCAGTGTCTTTGGGCCACTAATATACACAACTATTCCAAATTTCATGTCGATAGCTTCGGTAGTTACTGAAATAATCGAGTGTGACGGACGGACAGACGGACAGACAGACGGAGAAAGTCGCACCATAAGGGTTCCATTTTACCATTTTGGTACGGAACCCTAAAAACACAGATAGCTACTTTATCAGCGAGTAACATAGGCTTTATTTTATTTTCAAAAAAATTAGAGATCCTTATAAAAATAGCAATAATGTGACTTAAGTCGGAGAAAATCGTTTTATCCGAGTCTCGGTGGCGCGCGCTGCGTAAATAGCAAAAGTTGCACGAAAACAATATATTATGGTGGAATTCTTCCTCTTAAAAAGTTCTACAAAAGCTAAACGAAAATCGGTCCATCCGTTTGGGAGCATCTATATTTTTAGGTTGTCTCACAATAACCATTTTTATGATTTTCAAATTTGGTATAAAACAAAGCTTTACTTTCGAAGGTGTTTTACTGACATAGTATTAATCTTTATCAAAATAAAATTGTTCATCATCTCGAGTATTTAATATAAATCAAATTTGCCCTAACATCACTTAACTCAGATCAATATCTTAGAAGATATTATCATAGAAATAAAGTAACGCGCAACTGAAATAATCGCGGCCGCGACCTGCTATGGCAGGCGGGTTGAGGGTGGGTCGCGGGCGGCAGAGTGGAGATTCAGTGCTAATGTAAAACCTGATGTGATGTGCTGTTTGGATTGGGTATGGACTATTATGATGATTAGTGCTACCCGTGCGAAACCGGGGCGGACCGCTAGTAATTTAATATTTTCCTTGCCACCGCTAAAGTGCCTGCAGCTTTGGAACCAAATACGAGTGGCCTGGCAGTTATGGTAAGAGACCTGACGGTATGACTCTTGTTCTTGTTGACTCTTGTTGTACAGACATCACATGATTTAAAATTATGATTTATTATCAAAATGATGATTAATAAATAATGATTAATTATAAAGTTACTAGCGACTTTGTCCGTGTGGATTGAGGTTTTTTGCCATCCATCCATACATGCACCCAAACAAAATCTTTTCTTCTGCCTCGAGAATCTGGTACACCTATTTTTTTTTTGTTTTTTTTTGTTATAGGTAAACACTTTTATGCACAAAAAGTAGGCCGCGTATATACACCAAGCACAAACGAGAACTTTAATAGCATGAGAAGTTTAAAGTTTCGATAAGTAGTATTATTAATTAGAACAAAATTCTCAATCAGTGGTAGAGTCACTTAAAGATTCAAAAGCCCGTCTTATATATTTGACATTTTATTTTATTTTACTGACATGGTAAAAATTCACACTATTTACAATTATTTTTTAGACATTTTGGAAATAACAAAAGTGTGTAAGTAAATATTATTAAGTAATAATAAATTAATGGTAATTGGTATTAATATGAGATCTGATATCTATTCTAATTTATTTTTTAGATGATTTTCACATGACATAGGTATTTTTGGGCTTATTAATTACATACTTTTTTGCACGTCAGCAATGACGAAACATGTTCTTTCTATATTAAGTTTGTCATCTTAATTATGCAATGTTTCTTTCAAATGAAAGATTGGTTGTTAATGTTTATTAAGATTGAAAACATTGGAGTGTTTGGTGTAAACTTCTTTATGCATATTACTGTCCTATAATTTAATTTAGCTTGTAATTGACTAGATTTGTCTTTGCCTGTGTTTATTTGTAAAATACTATTTTGTGAACCCTTAAAATTTCTTAATATCTATTCAATTAAATATTATAAAATTATACTTTATTTGCTATGACTGAGGCATTGATTTATTATTTTTGTAAAGATTGACGTATTTAGTTCTTATTTATTTAAGTGGCAATATTGTAAATTTAAATTTAAATTGTATTAAATTTGTATAATTATTATTATCAGTTGTGCATGTTGTGATAGCCTATAATAGTTTGAACATTTATCTTGTATTTGTATGCGTCTTAATTATTAATAACAATGTAACTAGTGTATAAAATGTTGGCTGTCCAAATAAATAAAATAAAACTTACCCGTGCAGCATTCGGGTGCGGGTTAGGCTACACACACACCGCTGGCAGCGGGCGCGCCGCGCGCCGGGCGCCGCCGCTGTGCTAGACGTCCGCCGGGTCGCGCGTAGGCGGCCGTCTGACGCCCCCCAGCCTCCGCCGCCACTGGGCGGGCGGCGCACACCGGCAGGAGCTACACACAGCTTCGCTTCCGAATGCTTACTCAGTAAAAAATGAAACTTTGCAATGCCCTCACAGGGTTTCATGTAATGTAACTCCATAATTATATCATTGTTTTTTTTGGACTTCAGGTTTTTTTTTTTATCCACTACATTCTAGTACTTGACTGCGATCTCACCTGATGGTAAGTGATGATGCAGTCTAAGATGGTAGCAGGCTAACCTGTTAGGGGCATGGCAGTTATATTAAACCCATACCCCTTCGGTTTCTACATGGCATCGTACCGGAACGCTAAGTCGCTTGGCGGCACGTCTTTGCCGGTAGGGTGGTAACTAGCCACGGCCGAAGCCTCCCACCAGGCCAGACCATGGAAAATTCAGAAATTATAAATTTCCAAATTGACCCTGCCGGGGATCGAACCCGGGACCTCCGCACGTTAAGGCAACAGCGCTACACACTGCGCCACGGAGGTCGTCAAGTAGGTATAATAATATCATTGTATTTTTTTGGACTTCAATCATGCCGCAACAGAGTAACGGATCGACGTATTTTTTGCATGGACATAGTTGAGACTTGGAGAGTGAAAAAGACTACATTTTATCCCGAAAAATTAAAGACTTCCCGTGGAAATAAAAAAAAATTACGCGGACGAAATCGCGGGCGTCAGCTATTGAAGTAATAAACGAAATACATGACAGATTTTAATGACCTCCCTGGCGTAGTGATGAGCGCTGTAGTCTTAACGTGGGAGTTCCCGGGTTCGATCCCCAGCTGTGTCAATTTGGGAATTCATAATTTCTTAATTTTCTTTGATCTGATCGGATGGGAGATTTACCGGATAAGACGTACCACAGAGAGATATAGCAAGCCGGTAAGTTGTGGTACAGAAACAGATAAGGAATCCGTAGGTTAGCCGGCTACCATCTTAGACTGCGTCATGCGACACTTATATTGAGATTGCAGTCAGTGACTAACTTATACTATACTAAAAAAATAGGTAAGTCGTTTTTCTAGTTACAGCATCAGGTCAAAGTCATTATAGGTTTAATGTACAGTGTCACATAAGTAATCGGATGCAGAAGGTAGTTAATAGGAATAACCCTAAATATAACCTTCGCGCTATAGAAAACTAGCGCTGGAAGAAAGCCTTTAGCAAGCTCGCGGGTTTTATCGGGTACGTACTGGGACCCTTCCTCACCAATGAAGACGACCAAAATTCGCTTTACATTGACCGTTTTATACAACCACGTACACTCAAATCCGTTACATAATAATCAATGTGTGGTAAAATTTGGTTTAAAGCCTCCCTTTTTCGGTTGGTATAACACGAAATGTTTTCTTTTCTTAATTATGTTGCGATGGTTGTAAATGAACGAAAACTTTCTACCTTAATTTTTTTTTCGTAGATTATATCTACTGGTAAATTGAGTGTAGCTTTAAAAGAGCTAATTAAAGGTGTAGGTTAGATAATATTACCTCTAAACGACCGTCAAATTATAACGAACACTTGGAGATGTAACTAAGAGGTTTTTAATTTCTTTAACGATGAAAATTTTCAGCTTGTTGAAGACGTTGTTAACACTGCAACAGCAATTCGTGAAAGTTCTCTCCAATTGAAAGTAATATACTTTTTTCAATAATACGAACAACACGTAATATATTCAATTTATTTCACAAAATTACTAAGTTAGGTTAAAAAATGTTCCCACGGTATAATCAAAAACTACTTCCAAGTTTCACCGTACACCATGCGCCGCTTTATTAGCTTGATAACTTGATTCAGGTTTTTTTTGACAAGTTTATTATAGTCAATGCTTCCGATCCATGAAGTTACCTATGGACTTTGGTAAGTTAGTATTGTAATGTTTATGTTAATTGTGTTTGGTAATATAGTTTATACCTATTTTTTTAGTATAAACTTGTCAAAAAAAAATTTAAAATTAATTAATTTCCAAATAGCCGGATTTTGATAGGCAACCTATTTTAGGCGTATTATCTATTATTAAATAAAAATAAAAAGTAGGTTTCATCTGGTAAACAGTTCGGTGAAGGTCATTGTATATCCGGCTCATTAACCATAAGGTAGGCTTCCGTCACATAATACTATCACTATAGCTAACGTTGTCCTTGAAAACTTGGACGGTCATTATTTCACAACGTTTTTCAATTTCCCAAAACCTGTTAAAGGAAACGAAAAAAAACCTATTCAACGAAGTATCACTGAAGGATATCAAGGAGCATAGAATTATTATTTTTGTTTTATTTTTTAACTTTATTTGGTTATAGTATACAGCTGGGATTCGTGCAACGCTACGCTTAGACTCTAGGCGCGAGGCCAACGTTAAACGCTCTTAGGCGCGAGGCCGGCATTCAAGCACCTTGGGACCCCAACACCTATCGGTTCTTTGACTACCTTCCTGGCGCAGTCTTGAGCGCTGTTGGTTTAACGTGGAAGTTCCGGGTTTAAGTCCCAGCTGGGTCAATTTGGGAATTTATAATTTCTGAATTTTCTTTGGTCTGGTCAGGTGGGAGGCTTTGGACGTGGCAATTTACCACCGTCCGCCAAGCGATTTAGAGTTCCGGTACGATGCCGTGTAGAAACCGACTAGGGTATGGGTTTAATATAACTGTCATACCCCTAACAGGTTGGCCGGTTACCATCTTAGACTGCATCGTCACTTACAATCAGGTGAGACCGCAGTCAAGGGCTACCTTGTAGTGGAATAAAAAAATAGTTTATTTTGAAAATGCTAGTGGTACACGTCATACATACTGTCAGCTTTGTGTTTAAAATTGAATTGAAATTTTAGAAATGATAACAGATTGTTAATTTATTTATTTCACTCGGTTCGTTCTTTGGCGGGGATACGCCATATTGGAATAATTTGCATAAATACGAATATTTTGACGTTTGAAAATCAGTCTCCTGCCGGCAGACTCAGCGATTATTAAATACTTTTGTGTTTAGATCGCAATTTGATTTAGAGCTTAACGATAGCAATCGTTAAGCTCTAAATCAAATCGCGCATTCGTGCAATATTCTGACAGTTATGTATATGTCACCATAAGATTGTAATATAACGTTTTATATCTCGATAGATTATAAACTGTCGACAGATTGTGAACCGTAAAATACTGCTTACAATTTAACGCATTATTTTTCGTTAAACTGTAATCTATTACGTATATTAACCCGATAGAACCTAAGTGATAGTGATAGTGAAGTAATATTCATATCAAACCCTAACCTATCCTATAGTGACACTTACATTTACTCTGCATTCAACTCGCGCGCGAACTGTACAAGAAAGAGACAAGAAAACGTAAATACAATAAATATTTCATAATTTAATACTCAGAACATTGAACGGTTCACAATCTTTCGACAGTTTACAATCTCGCGGGATAGAAACCGTTAGATTATAATCTAACGGATTTTACAATCTTACGGTGACATATACAAAAGTACCATAGAATCGTGAAAGCGTGGAATCGAAAAATAATCGATCGGGCTCCAGCCGTCGCGCCGCGCCACTTCCGCCGCTTCCTGTCCGCAAATTTTGACGACCTCCGTGGCGCAGTGTGTAGCGCTGTTGCCTTAACATGTGGAGGTTCCGGGTTCGATCCCCGGCAGGGTCAATTTGGGAATTTATAATTTCTGAATTTTCCCTGGTCTGGTCTGGTGGGAGGATAGCCCGCTACCATCTTAGACTGCATCATCACTTACCATCAGGTGAGATCGCAGTCAAGGGCTAGCTTGTAGTGGATTTTAAAAAAAATATATATTTACTGGCCGTTTATATCATACACTATGTAATATCAAACCTGAAATAAGAAGGTCCGTAAGAGAACTAGAGTAAACATCATAGCTCAACGTTGCGAAGCTGAATTGCCAATGGACGGAGCTTCGAAGAACCGATGGATATTGAAGTCTGGTTGCGTTTGTTGGTTTTTCCCATAATATTCATTAAAATTGCTTTGGTGAGTTCAGACTGCAGTGTAAATGTCACCTTATCTTAGAAGTGTCTTTTTTTGTTGGTTTAATGGTTTGTTGGTATCATTCTTCAATCACGCTGCAACAAAGCAATAGATCAACGTGATTTTTTGCATGAATATAGTTGAACATTTGGAGAGTGATATAGGCTAATAACCGAAAAATGATAGTTCCCCCGAAAATTAAAAATGACTAAACACACGCGGACCCGAAGTCGCGGGCATCAGCTAGTGGTAAATAAAGGCACAAGGCATACTGCTAGAACTAAGGCATCGCGTTTTTCTTCTCGCTTTGGTATAGACGTAGGATACATCCCGGGATGCTTCCAGAAGACATGTTGAAGATGTCTCTGAATAAGTTCAAAGTTAATGTAAAACGTAAACTCATTAAAAAATCTTATTACCATGTAAAGGATTACTTAAATGACAAGGAAGCTTGGCAATGATTTGTTCTAATGGCTCTGATAGTTCCTTAGTTAAGATGATTTGTTAAATGGTGATAATGAAAAAAAAACCCGGCTGAGTTTGTGGTGGGCTCTTCTCAGACCAGGGCGCGTTTGGAACCCTCGTAGCTTTAGTTTTAAGATACCGTTATTGATTATTAT
This sequence comes from Erebia aethiops, assembly GCA_923060345.2. Classification (NCBI taxonomy): domain Eukaryota; kingdom Metazoa; phylum Arthropoda; class Insecta; order Lepidoptera; family Nymphalidae; genus Erebia; species Erebia aethiops. The sequence continues at coordinate 19,597,216 of OV281089.1, read as the reverse complement.
CACCATTATATTTTATAAATAACTAGACGTCAATTTATAAGTGTAGTGTTGGTTACCTACCTATATTGAATAAACATTATTTGATTTGATTTGATGTTCATATTTCACCTAAAAAGCATTTTCCGGGATTAAAGAAAACCACGAGGAGTCGCGGGCGGCATCATCTAGTATTATTATTAAAAAAATGTTTTGCGGATAATCCAATCAAAGCCTGCCGCGTTTCATTTTATTCAGCTGACGACAAAAAACATAACTAACTGTCCTTTTACTGAAATTCAAATGTTTTTTATTCAAATAAACTCTTACGACTGCTTTTGAATCGTCAAATAAATCTAGAGAGTTGGTATGGAATGTCATTACTGCCGAGAAAAGCCAGTGAGATACTCGGCAGCTCTGTTGTCAGTTTGAAGCCGTTTCGTGGGATATTGCTCGCTCTAGTAACATACATATCTCCGATTGCTTACGTCTAGTGTGACAGACACGTGCATTGGCGCTGGAGTGGATTGGAAGAGATAATGTACTAGGGCTAGCGTGCGCACAACGAGTAAAATTATGTCTATCCGTTATATCTATTTGTCTACCGAAGCTAACATGGTTACTTGTCTCGTTACGTCAAAAGGAGACATAAAAGTAATATTTCTTATCTTTGTTATTTTTCTCTACGAACCCTTACATGCCGACTATTTGTTCTTGTAATATACGGGATTTTTGCGTTTTGGGGTAAACGAGAAATTAGCCGACAACATATCTCTCTATCGTCGCGATATATCTCGTTGTACGCATGATAGCCCTAACACACCGGGGGCTTACCTTTGAGCCGGTTTACATGTTCATATATTCTGTATGCAATATTATAATTATTATAATTATGTTGGTTTCTCCTGCAAACTTTGATTATTGAAAAACATGACTGGTTTCCTTTTACCTGCCATTTTGAAGCCGTTTCGTGGGATATTGCTCGCTCTAGTAACAGACATATCTCCCGTTGCATGTGACAGACACGTGCCGGCGTTGAAGTGGAGTGGAGTGGAAGAGATAATCCACTACACACCGGGGGTTTACGTTATTACCTTTGAGCTGGTTTACATGTTCACATATTCTGTGTGCAATAATATGTTTGTGTTGCAAATTTTGCTCATTGAAAAACACGACTGATGTTATACATCAATGATTTACTGTGCCCTGCCGGGGTTCCAGTAATGCAATACAGACTGTGACTACACACAGTGACAATAGATATATATCTACTGACATTATGTAATTTTAAAATTAAGTTTGGATGGATAGATGGATGTTTGTTACTCAATCACGCCAGAAGAGTTGAACAGATCTGGTTGAAATTTAGCACAGATATAGATTATAGTCTGGAATAACACATAGGCTATTTTGTACATCGTAAAATTAAAGAGTTCCCGCGGGAACCAAAAATCGTCAATCCACGCGGACCAAGTCTGATATATAAGAAAAATGATAGATAAAAACAAATCAATACAATACAACAAAGTCATAACAACAACAATAAAATAGAGCAAGGCGTAGAGGCGTCAAAACAACAACAAAGACACACCTACGTACTACGCAGCTACGAGCCGCCTACGAGCTACGCCGTAGTAACGCCCACGCTACGCGACTGCGATACAGTTGTAGGATCTATTATGGTGTGACTGACTCGGCTTACAGCTAGCCTCCAAACCCGGCGTTGCTTGATGCTATTCCTGGTAAAATCATGGAATCTTAAGATTGCTTCGACTGCCTCATTGGTCTAGTGGTTGGCATGTATTAAATATTGGGTTTTCTGACTAGAAATTTTCAGTACTAGTCCGGAGTTAGGATGTTGGCGGTGTTTCACCCCCGTGCCTGTTAGAGCATTTTCAGCCGTCGGTCCCGGTTATTGTCACTAACATGATAATAGTCGTTAAAGCCCGCTAACCCGCATCGGAGCAGCGTGGTGGGTGTAAGCTCTAATTCCCTCTCTCCACTGAGAATGGAGGCCTGTGCCCAGCAGTGGGACGTGGGATTGACGATCAGATTTGTAAGATCTTTTTGTATTCACATCCATTGGCTGTGACGTCACCCGGGTCCCAGCTGAAAATCAGCGCCCGGAATTATGCATACATTTGTAGGTATGATGGTGGAGGTTTTATAACATGGTTCCAAAAGAGTTTCTAGATTTGCCACTACATAAATTTAAAGACTGTGTCAAACAGCATTTGTTAAGTCGAGGTTATTATACTATCGACGATTTTATTAACGACAAAGTTGCATGGAAGCAACCGGCCTCGCATCCAGTGACCCACAAGTCAGTGTAATACTTGTAACGTTACGTACGAATTGTATTGCTTAAATATTGTGACCTCTTTCTTTTTTTTGAGAAAAGAGCAACTGCTGAGTTTCTTGCCGGCTCTTCTCAGTAGAATCATCTTTCTGAACCGGTGGAGTTTAGAGTCTTGACGTATCATAAGTGACACAAGTTCTACTATGTGAAATAAATAAATCATTTATTTAAATTCGAATAAATAAAATCGTTGATGCTGGGCACAATGCTGAGCTGTACACCCATTCTGGGTGGTGTCACACACAAACATATTCTTATGTAGGTACAACTGTATGTTAAATGTTTGTCTGCAACATCATCCATACTTCCATACTATATATTACTATGTATGATATAAAATATATAAATGCGAAATGTCTGTCTGTCTGCTACGCTTTCACGGCCCAACTACTCAACTGATGTTGATGAAATTTGGTACAGAGATAGCTTACATCCTGGGGAAGGACATAGGCTACTTTTTATCCCGGAAAATCAAAGAGTTCCCGCGGTAATTAAAAAATACGGGCAGCGTGGTGGACTTCTGCAAAACCCTTTTTAATGAAACAAAGATAATGATGCCTTAATGTCTTTTTTCTACTAGTTCAGGTCTTTAGGTAGTTTTGATGAAAACTTTGTTCGACTACAATACAATTTGGCCCTTGACTGCGATATCGCCTGATGCTAAGTGATGATGCTAGTCTATGATGGTAGCGGGTAATATGTTAGGGGTATAATGAAAAACGCATGATACCTGTTACAGGTGTCTACACGGCATCGTACCGGAACGCTAAATTGCTTGGCGGCACGTCTTTCCCGCCAGGCCAGACCAGAAAAATAAATATAAATTCCTTAATAAAAAAATATGAGTATTTTTAAACTCATATTTTTTTATTCAAATAAACATAGTAAAAGTGCTTTTGAATCGTCGAGTGAATCTACCACTGAATCGGAATGACATTTCTACTGAGAGGAACCAGCAAGAAACTCGGTGGTTGCTCTTTTGAAACTAATTAAATTCAAATCAATCAATGACCTTCAATCGATCCTGCAATCTCTACTGGGAATCTACGGCCTCTACTGTTACTAACCAGAGGGCTTACTACCATCACGTATAGTAGTATCACTTTAGTATTATTGACGCTCTTGTCTTAGAATTATAATCCTTGTTTAAACGACATCAAGGTACATTATATAAAACGTCAATTTCAAAATAATACTCCCTTAAGCGATGGTAGTAAGCCTACTGTAACGACTACGTTTATGTAAAATTTGAAACACACACAACGCGTGACGTAACCTGACCTTACACATTAAAACACACTAGACAAAACATCCGAGCGAAATATCCGCGTCAAAGGGGAACGACGCTTATCAGGATAGTGTGAGCGCTTTATAAAATAAGTGAGTGATGACGTTATGTTCATGGTTTATAATTTTTGCGTTAAAAGCCCGCGATGAACCATTTGAATCCTGACACAAACTGACAACTTGTGCTATAAGTTTAATGTATCTGTTGATATGTCAATCAATGTATCTGTATGTGGCATCACAGCTCTTAAACGGATGAAACTTATTTTGATTTATTGTTTGAAGCTGACTTGGTTGAGTGTTCATATGATTCAAGAAAATGTTCAGCTGTTTGTAGATCATCAGTTCTTTTATAGTCTGTAACTATACGTATCTTACTATTCAGGGGAAAATAATTTAGTAATAAAAAAAAAAAAAAAAAAAAAAAAAAAAAAAAAAAAAAAAAAAAAAAAAAAAAAAAAAAAAAAAAAAAAAAAAATTAAAATATATTATAATGATAAAATAATAGTAAAATAATATTAAAACAATAATACAATAATAGTACATACTATATATATGTACATAGTATATATGATCTAATCGAGGGTGCATGGAAGCTTACTAATGAGCTTCCCGGCGTCCGGTCCACTCGGTGGGACGAGCACTAGATGATTCTCAGCCGTTTGGGCACTGATTCACACGCATGTTGTGCCAATATTGTATTGCGTACAAGCTAGTTGTTGGATGCCATCTGGTAAGGGAGCCTTAGTACTTGTACTTCGTGAACCTGGCTGGATGGCGTCCTACGATATTCAATCTACCTATGGTGGATTAATAACATATATAAATATAACATATTACATATATACCCATAACATACAATTATCATTGCAGGTTGAGTTGGGCCTGTAGAATATATCACTCGCTTCGGCGATGCATCGGCACGGCTGGTTCTGTCTTGATGTTTACCTCGGTAGGACGTCAAGATGGGATAGGTTGTTGTTGAACCAGAGAGCTTGCTTTCTGTGCTTAGTACACTTCGTGTACATTTCTATGTTCTACAGTACGTCTGATTTTACCATGCGATTTTATTGTAACAACATACCTATTATATGAAATTACGATGTTTGCTATGGTCGAACGATAACTAACTATTATATAAAATTACTACGATGTTCGCTATGATCGAACGATAACTAATCATGGTTGATAGGACTCTGTTTACTATTACCAATATCAAACTTACTTCCAAACAATGTTCTACTACCCATGATGGTTGCGCGCTATATTTGACTAATATACTATAACTGAAGGTTGCATCACGCCTGTGGATTCTGTTTCGTTGCGGCGAACATCCCTGCAGTGCGCCTGGTGTATCCTTGAAACCTATTACAGGTATATGTGGGATTACACCACTTTAAAAATGTAATTATCCAGCTTTATGCTGACATAAGTGGAACGCACCACTCTAAAGTACGCTCGTGTACGTTGCGCCATTTCGCGGTTGATGCCTAGTGGTTTGGGGGGGGAGGCTTGTTGGCTCTTGGTATTTTATGAGGCTTATTGGCCCATGTTTCATGTATCGATATGTCTTTTGGAATACCAAGAGTGGGAAGAAGACTACCGTTGATGGCGGGGCGGAGCCAGTCAACCATCATATATTTTGTTAGTCAAAGTATATGATGCCAATCAAAGCACCTTCCTTAATCAAGGAAGATGCTTGCCACTAGGAATACTTAGCTTCACCACTGTGTGACCTTATGGAGTCTTATGGAACAACTTAAATGTATGTTACATAAGATAGAAATCGAAACTCTGAGTAACTATCCATATATAAGGTCAACTCTCTTGATTTTAAATATATTTCGCATAGAAATATAATATGATTGATCCTATACATAAGACTGACTTATTGTGTATGTTAAGAGGCAAACATAAATCTGGCTTGCTGTGTATGTTAAGAGGCAAAACATTAAAACGAACAAAGCGCAGTATACTTGAACAGGATCGCATAGCAAACATACACTTCTAAATGTGTGTCATGGTTGTATACTATTTAGATACTCGAACACGTTAAATATAAAACTCTCATATAAAACGTGTGTCATAGTTGTATACTAGTTCTATACTCGAATGCGCGAATAGGCGTTTGCCTTCACTTTGTTGATTTATACTTGATCATTTTTACAACTTTTCTATAACTCGAACGCGTAACTTAAGCCAGTCTTATGTAAACTAAATTCATTGAAATCGGTTCTTAAACTAGTCGTTGGGTTGATTGAATTCGAAGCTTCTGAAACTCTAAAAGATCTTGGATTATTATGGACGCAACGATGATGAGGGTTTTACTGCTAGATGATTCATGAGCCATTACAAAGAAACATTGAGTTTTATTAGTAGAGAAAGGTATAGATGCTTAGGGACCCCGTCAGGTTAGTTACAATATGGTGCCGTGACCAGGATACTTGGTTCAAGGCAAGTTATCTCATGGGTCCCGGTTAAAGTAAAATAGGTTGGCTAAAGTAGGCGAAAGCCTACAATATGTTGACCGTGAAATGGAAAGAGTCAGAGGAAGCTTTCGAGTTCAAACAGACCTAACGACTTGTTAGTGAGAGGTGATATGGAAGGTGGTATGGGGTAACACGAGATGGAGGATGTGCAAATGTCTTATGGACAGGGGGTTGTGTGATGTTGTATGGAAAGTGGAAGGAGTAACACGAGATAGAGGATGTGTAAACGTCTTATGGACCGGGGGTTGTGGTGTCTATGAGTGATGTATAACAAGTACAAGTTTAAAATTGGGAGAGTGTGTCTGTTAAGCGTTGACGAATAATTAGAGTGAATGAAGTGTAATATAGGGAAATGTCAGTTTTGTGGATGAGTAAAGCTTTGAAGTGGGCTAAATTGGACTGAAGAGTTTAAGTACAGGAATTTTGTAGTAATTAGTTGTCTGAATAAATTTGGAATTTATTTGCGAGGTTTGGTATAAAATGAAAGGAGGAAATTCTCTTATGTCTGGAATAAACTATTTAGGAAAAGTAAATAACATGCTTAATTCAAAACTTAAAACTTTGCCTTAATTGCAAAAAGGAGATATAGAAGCACAAAATGTTATTAGTGGATATAGTGTGCTCATTATGAAAATAGAATAATATAGTGGCATTGTGTAAAATAGAACTAACCAAGGAAATAGAGTTATTTGTCAAATTATTTACAAGGAGTTGTTAGAAAGAAAGAAAGAGCGGTTATTTGTAACTACAATACAATAATTATAGTAGAAAGGAATGTGACAGAAATACGAGTTATATAATCCAAAAATGGACTTCACTCAGCATTTTACTGTGACTATGGTGAGAGCACAAGCACAGCAGTGGTCTTCCGGGGATCCACAAGTTTCAGATGATTTATAGTAGAAATAAAATTACTTACGAAAAAGAAGTTAGGAAATTCAAAATCGGTTATTGTAACGTAACAAAGCTAAACAAGCTGTTAAACAAATTCATATAGAAATGGGTCATAGCATCATCAGTGGCCGAGTCCATACTATATACATTGTGGGTAGACGGGTGAGGAAAATTTTACACAGAATCACAGAAATATAATTTGAGTTACAATCACTTTAATTTTATGGTTTACTTCCGACTAGAACTCCACCGAACACGTAGCTTAAATCGCGCGATGCAAATGGATTTCTTCGCGATTCACCACGCGCGAGTCGCTAGCGCTCGGAATTCTTCCGGAGTGACAAAAAGCGTTAGTTGTCAAATCCTACAGAATAAAGACGAATGTCGGATGCGCTCCGTGTCGTTCTAAAAATATCGACGCACCATCATACATAAAAGACTAGTTTTGAAAGTTTGTCGCCACTAACCGTTGCAAACGTGCATCACCATGAACAAACAACCTGCTCCTGGATTGGATACGCTTGGGAATCGTAGCACGTGACATTACTGTCGCCTCTTTTTTCCCCATCACCCATTTAAGGCGGATGGATCTATTAAGGAAGAGACATGAATAATGGAAAGGTACTTAGTGCAACTATCATCAAAAACATTGCATTTAGATTTTATGTTTTGAAATCGGTTATAATCTTCTGATAACAAGAGTATTTGGGAAAATATACTGCTTTGGTCATCAATGTATAACATGATAAGCTCTAATTACGATGTATTTTAAATTCATGCTTTTAATTTAATTAATGTTAGAAAACTACATAGTGAGTACACACCTACAACCAACGCTGCTCGCCATGAAAGAACAAATTTCAAAATGGCAGACGCAGAATAAAATGATTAATGAATAATGAATGCTAACTTCAATTGTCAAATCTGTCACTTTTGTTTACGTCGACTATGGACCGTATCATACTCGCTTCTCATCTTCATACTATATGATATATTCTTTATTATTTACTAGCTGACCCGGCGAACTTCGTACCACCTTGGTATGAGGACTTTATGAATCTTTAATAATAGATGATGTAGGTGAAATTGTTATGGCTGACTTATAAAGAAAATTATTAGTAATATTATTCGGGTGTATATATATACTGATAGTACAAGAGTCTTATAGTAAATTTATAAAATTATATGCATTACGAAAAGCTACGGGTCAGTCTTGTTTAACAAAACTGAAGCTTTTTAGTAAAATAAAAGTTGTTGTGACTTATAATGGTTCTCAATTCATTAGTAGGGCATTTAAGGAACGTTTTGAGCCTCTTGGAATTAAGACGATACACACTACATTGAGGAAACCAGGGTTTAACGCCAGTGAACGAGATAATAAAGAGTTAGGAAGATAGATTGTTTAGAACTTATTGCCATAAAAATCATAAAATTTGAGTAGGGAAAAGAATTATATAATAATACGTTACATGATAGGATAGTTTATACACCAAATGAAGTTCTAAACCGGAAAAGTAAAAGATTAAAAATTGATAAGTGTTTGAAATAGACACAAAATAACATGAGTGTAGGTGATATACGTAGACAAGTTAGGTTAAATTTAAAAGAAGCAAGTCATTAAAGAAACGAGAAATATGATAAACATCGTAAATTATTAAATTCCAAGTAGGAGATTTAGTGAAAATTGGAAGAATATAAATAATTCTAAGGAGCAAAAGTTGAATGTAACTATACGTATCTTACTATTCAGGGGAAAATAATTTAGTAATAAAAAAAAAAAAAAAAAAAAAAAAAAAAAAAAAAAAAAAAAAAAAAAAATTAAAATATATTATAATGATAAAATAATAGTAAAATAATATTAAAACAATAATACAATAATAGTACATACTATATATATGTACATAGTATATATGATCTAATCGAGGGTGCATGGAAGCTTACTAATGAGCTTCCCGGCGTCCGGTCCACTCGGTGGGACGAGCACTAGATGATTCTCAGCCGTTTGGGCACTGATTCACACGCATGTTGTGCCAATATTGTATTGCGTACAAGCTAGTTGTTGGATGCCATCTGGTAAGGGAGCCTTAGTACTTGTACTTCGTGAACCTGGCTGGATGGCGTCCTACGATATTCAATCTACCTATGGTGGATTAATAACATATATAAATATAACATATTACATATATACCCATAACATACAATTATCATTGCAGGTTGAGTTGGGCCTGTAGAATATATCACTCGCTTCGGCGATGCATCGGCACGGCTGGTTCTGTCTTGATGTTTACCTCGGTAGGACGTCAAGATGGGATAGGTTGTTGTTGAACCAGAGAGCTTGCTTTCTGTGCTTAGTACACTTCGTGTACATTTCTATGTTCTACAGTACGTCTGATTTTACCATGCGATTTTATTGTAACAACATACCTATTATATGAAATTACGATGTTTGCTATGGTCGAACGATAACTAACTATTATATAAAATTACTACGATGTTCGCTATGATCGAACGATAACTAATCATGGTTGATAGGACTCTGTTTACTATTACCAATATCAAACTTACTTCCAAACAATGTTCTACTACCCATGATGGTTGCGCGCTATATTTGACTAATATACTATAACTGAAGGTTGCATCACGCCTGTGGATTCTGTTTCGTTGCGGCGAACATCCCTGCAGTGCGCCTGGTGTATCCTTGAAACCTATTACAGGTATATGTGGGATTACACCACTTTAAAAATGTAATTATCCAGCTTTATGCTGACATAAGTGGAACGCACCACTCTAAAGTACGCTCGTGTACGTTGCGCCATTTCGCGGTTGATGCCTAGTGGTTTGGGGGGGGAGGCTTGTTGGCTCTTGGTATTTTATGAGGCTTATTGGCCCATGTTTCATGTATCGATATGTCTTTTGGAATACCAAGAGTGGGAAGAAGACTACCGTTGATGGCGGGGCGGAGCCAGTCAACCATCATATATTTTGTTAGTCAAAGTATATGATGCCAATCAAAGCACCTTCCTTAATCAAGGAAGATGCTTGCCACTAGGAATACTTAGCTTCACCACTGTGTGACCTTATGGAGTCTTATGGAACAACTTAAATGTATGTTACATAAGATAGAAATCGAAACTCTGAGTAACTATCCATATATAAGGTCAACTCTCTTGATTTTAAATATATTTCGCATAGAAATATAATATGATTGATCCTATACATAAGACTGACTTATTGTGTATGTTAAGAGGCAAACATAAATCTGGCTTGCTGTGTATGTTAAGAGGCAAAACATTAAAACGAACAAAGCGCAGTATACTTGAACAGGATCGCATAGCAAACATACACTTCTAAATGTGTGTCATGGTTGTATACTATTTAGATACTCGAACACGTTAAATATAAAACTCTCATATAAAACGTGTGTCATAGTTGTATACTAGTTCTATACTCGAATGCGCGAATAGGCGTTTGCCTTCACTTTGTTGATTTATACTTGATCATTTTTACAACTTTTCTATAACTCGAACGCGTAACTTAAGCCAGTCTTATGTAAACTAAATTCATTGAAATCGGTTCTTAAACTAGTCGTTGGGTTGATTGAATTCGAAGCTTCTGAAACTCTAAAAGATCTTGGATTATTATGGACGCAACGATGATGAGGGTTTTACTGCTAGATGATTCATGAGCCATTACAAAGAAACATTGAGTTTTATTAGTAGAGAAAGGTATAGATGCTTAGGGACCCCGTCAGGTTAGTTACAAGTCGATGAAGGGGTGTGAGCAACTTCAACACGTCTGATTGGTTCAATGCGGAAGAACCTGGGAATCCACCGCATTATTATCCCTAGAGAACCCCAGCCATTATGGGATTAATGGAAACTGGAAAGGGGCCGCGACTCTCAGCAATGAGGGACACGACGCAGAGAGAGAGATTGGTTCAAAATTTGTTATCCTGTTGCTTCAATATGTCTGGATCTTTTTTTTAATATTTAATTTATATTTATAATTATTAATATATAAGCAACCGTATGAAGACGTAACACCATAGTGCGTGTAACAAAGCGTTGCTCCAACTCGCCGGTGATAGTAATTCTCATAATGGCAACTGCAAAGTGCCGCAGAGAATTAAGAATTACGAGATACTTTGCCGTCACGCGTTCTATTTGTTTCAGCCTTAACGATGACATGACGTATGATACACTCACACAAACGTAACGCCAGACGAATCGATACATTCATTTGTCAAATCTATTACACCCACAAGTATACATACAGATACAGCGAGCATTTGTCTGTAAATACTATATCCAGATGGAAAAGTAACAATAGGCTAAAGTAAAAGGTTTTACCTAAATAAAACTTGCTATCCATACTTCCATACTTTAATATTATAAATGGTGTGTCTGTCTGTCTATCTGTCTGTCTGCTACGCTTTATATGCAGGGTTAGATGGTATCCCGGGGAAAGACATAGACTACTTTATATCCCGGAAAATGAAAGAGTTCCCGCGGGAATTCAAAAAACTGTCTCTTCACCCGATTTTGATGAAATTTGGTACAGGGGTAGATGGTTTCCCGGGGAAGGACATAGGATACTTTTTATCCCGGAAAATTAAAGAGTTCCCGCGGGAATCAAAAATCTTAATCCACGCGGATGAAGTCGCGGGAATCATCTAGTAGTACGTAAGATTTTATTTTTTTTTTATTTTTATTCCAGTCCATAGTTAAAGATTTATTTATTTCATTCAGTCTATCTGTCTATAATATATCTCAATCTGTCAAATAAGCAGTCTTCACGGTATTTACGAAAAGTAAAGAAATTACTTGCGTCCCAGAAACGGACGTTTATCAAAACATCAATACATCAATCTTAACAGAAATAATGCTACTCCAAGAAAACATTTGTACTTTGAAGTGACGGCGTAAAAGGGTTACTTGACCTTTGACCCAAGTCGCCTCTTTTATCGATCGGCTTACACCGGCTTTATAAGGTAGTGTATGCAATACTAGATAATGCCCACGGTTTCGTCTGCGTTGATTAATTTTTTTTTTTAAATCCTTCGATAGCTCCTTGATCTTCCGAGATATTAAGTTATCCTATGGATGAGGATGGGCTGTAAAAGCAAAGCCACACAGACAGATAGATGGACATACACACTTTCTCATTAATAATATTAGTATCGATGTATAATATAATATGGTAGAGTCAAAAAGTCATAATATGATCATTTTTGTAAAAAGCATTTTAAAAACAAGCTTGTATCGTCCGTTGTGAATGTTGAATTTAGTATGACGTCATTTAATTCTTTTCAGCAAAATAAAAAATATCTAAAAGTGCGCAATTTTTGGGAGCCCGTCGTATTTAGGATAACGTCACTTAGCTCACCGCGCATTTCAATCCAAACTAAACATGTATGTCAAACCAGCTCAATCGGTTTTAAAATTGCAGTTGCAAGATTTGACCTAAACAAACCCACAAAAACAAAAACACTGCAAGATAATAAAAAGCTTGTAAAAACAACCTCTATCTGATGGAGAAGTCCGCACGTGCCATTTTATATGGAACTGCACACATTACTGCGACACTAAAATCAACTATGTTTCCCATACGCCGCGGGTGTCGTGTAAGGGCGGCCTTATCACTTCGAGTAATCTCTTCCAGGCAACCTTATAGAGGACTCCGTCCGTGGACAAGGAGCATCTCCGTAGTGTGCTTATGCGACCGATTACGAGAAGAAGGAGGAGGTCTCCGTAGTGTACTTGCGCCCTAAATCTCGGAACGTGTCTCTCAATCAGACATCACACCTTAATCTCACCACCTAACTCAAATATTTGCAATGCGCCATCATAGGAACTTTTCTGAAGTAAACAATTTATTACAAACATTTAGTTATTTCATTCAAACTAAAACCAACTCAATATCCATGTAAATAAAGATTACATCAGTAGCAAATGTGATATGTATCATCTTTAACGTCGAGCCCTAGTTGGTTCTAACAAATTAGACTGGATAGCACTCAATTTGTTAAATCAACGTAATCATAGGATTTCTTGTTCTCAGAATTAGTAAATACTTTGAAGTTGATCATTGTTTTGCGGTCATTTTGTAGTTGTTTATTTACCTATTCCATTTTCCGTCTTATGATTGTGCAAAACAAAAACACTTAGCAAATTTCTAAGTATAAACTTATTGGAAAATTTTGCCAAGGCATTGTAAAATTACGTAAGAACTCTAATGCAGAGATCTATAGAGCGTACTTTGACTTGGCTCAGACTTTACTTAGAGTTAAAACGAGATGGACTTATGTGAGTAGAATAAATCTGTCTCGTTTTAACCATGTCTTAAGTCTGAGCAAAGTCAAAGTTCGCTCTATAGATCTCACACTAGCTTTCTGGGGTAGTCGAAGTTGTAGTAGTAGTTAGTAGGTAGTAGTAGTCTTAGTCTATGATTATTGTTTATCTATGTACCAAAATTCAAATCAATTAAGTCCGGACATAGTCGCCAATATAATCAAGTTAACTAATCTTAAAGTTAAGATAATCTATATATATAAAAATGAAACCCGTTTTCCTTGGTCACGGCATCACGCGTGAATGGCTGGACCGATTTCACTAATTCTTTTTTTGTTGTATTTGTTATTATTAGGAGAAGGTTCTTACGGAAAAAAATATTAAGAAAATCTCTCGGAAATATTGAAAAATATACATTTAATTTTGCATACTAAGGCGGTACGAAGTTCGCCGGGTCAGCTAGTCTCCAATAGAAAGAGATTAATTGGGAACCAAATGTTCTGTGTCCAAGTCCTTGTTAAACTAAAAGAACTCGTACTTTAAGAAAAAAAAGAAATACGACTAAAAGGCTTCTTTTTAAAACCATTAAGTACACAAACTTCAACAGCTGTAAGCTGAAATTCATTGCAGCAGTCGTTCCGTATATTCTCGAACTTCTACTCAGTCCATACTTTTTGAAACTCCAAAGTTTTACGGCAACTAGCAAGGTGGCTACTACCATCGCTTAATGTAGTATTATTTCAAAATCACAGTTTTATGTGACGTACTTTGACGTCCCTAAAATAAGGATTATAATTCTACAACACGAACGTCAACAATATCAAAACAATACGGCTTTGAGTGATGGTAGTATGCCCCCTGAATCTTTGACGGGATCCATTGGAATTGAATTAAAAAACGCATTTTACTTTTCAGAGTTCTGTAAGAGTACGAGACACCCTCATAATTTCGTCTAGTTCGTCTGTCTGTGTGACACAGGCATTTAGAAAATCAAATTGTTGAAATTTGATACCTCTAACAAAACCGGTTACCGCTGCAATGCTACAAGGCAAAAAAAACCGTAGTAAAAAACCGGTCAAGTGCGAGTCAGGCTTGCTCACAGGGGGTTCCGTATCACGGTAGTAACGGAACGTTACACTGTCACTTCACACTTGTCAAACGTCATACTCTGATAGATGACAGAGTAATATTTATTTTAGTATGATACTTGAAAGGTGTCTTAACAACACGTAATCAGCTTTTAAATAACTGGCTTACATATTTTGGCGCTAAACTGGTAGCGCCTGACAAACAATTCGACACCCTACGAGTAAGGATCCCTAATTGTCGATTTTTGGATTTTTCCCTATATTAGTACTGTGAGACCTTGCTTCTTGCCAAATTTCATGATTCTAGGTCAACGGGATATACTCTTTATGTTTTGATTTATTGGTAAGTGTCAAAATATGCAAAATGTGCGGCATAAACGGCCGTATCTTTAGATTGCGCTGACTTAGAAGCTTGATTTTTTTACGGCTCCAAGGGACCGTAGACCTAAGTATTTGATATTAATTTCAACTTGATTACTCCACGCGTTCCCGAGAAAAAGTTGGTTGACAAAAAGACATAGAGGACAACGAAGTGATCCTACAAGGTTCCTTTTTTGCTCATGAGGTACCTACGGAATCCTAAAAATAAAAGTCTCAGTAGTCCGTGTATCAGTATAATCATGCAATTAGCAGCGGTCGCGGTGGGTAAGCCGCCCTAATTGAGCGCTCCGCTCCGCCCCGCGCCGCTCCGGCCCACTTAATATTGAAATATTATTTTATAAAATAACTGCTCGCTTTCCAGATTATCTTTGGAAATATTCCACTGCGTTTCTCCTTTCTTTGATGTAAAATTTTCCATTACTGAGCTGAATTGTCAGCATGCTCTTGAAATGATAAGACTCACGGAAAGGTCACGTTGTAACTCACATAGCGACGAAGTATTTTCATTTGATTTTTAAGATTCTTATTTTTACAGAAAAAACAAAAAATTCAAAATTAATTTTAAATAAGAAAGGAAAAAGTAAGTAACTGGCCTAGTGGGTGTAAGACATTTAAAATTCAATAGACCTTTTTGAAAAGCGAATAACTGATTACAATCTACATTAATATTATAAATGCCAAAGTTTGGATTGATGGATGTTTGTTACTCAATCACGCCAGAACAGCTGAACGAATCTAGATTTTGGCACCGAGATAGATAATAGTCTGGAATAGCACATAGGCTACTTTTATCCCGGAAAATTAAAGAGTTCCAGCGGGAACCAAAAAACCTAAATCCACGCGTACGTAAAGTCGCGGGCATCAGCTAGTTTTATTATACAATAGTCAATCGGTCGGTATGTGATGACGTATTCTAAGATGATAGCGGGCTTATCTGCTAGAGCAATTATATAAATCCCATCCTCCTAATCAATTTCTACAGCAGATCGGAGCGCCAAGTCACTTCTAAGTCATTGGTATATAGTATGGTAACTATAGCCACGGCCGAAGCCTTCCCTGACCATAGACTAGACCAAAGACAATTTAGAAATTAAGTATAAATTCCCATATTTCAAACCTAGACGACCTCCCTGGCACACGTTGAACGTTGTTGCCTTAACGTGGGAGGTCCCGGGTTCGATGTCCGGCAGGGTGAATTTGGGAATCTCACCTGATGGTAAGTGATGATGCAGTCTAAGATGGTAGCGGGCTAACCTGTTAGGGGTATGGGTTTAATATAACTGCCATACCCCTAACAGGTTAGCCCGCTACCATCTTAGACTGCATCATCACTTACCATCAGGTGAGATCGCAGTCTAGGGCTAACTTGTAATAGAATATCGGTTTATACACGGCATCGTTAGGAACGCTAAATCGCTTAGCAGCACGTCTTTACCGGTAGGGTGGTAACTAGCCACTGCCTAAGCCTCCTACCAGGCCAGACCAGAGCAAATTCAGATATTATAAATTCCCAAATAGACTCTGCCGGGGATCGAACCCGGGACCTCCTACGTTAAGACAACAGCGCTCAACGTCGCGCCAGGGAAGTCATCATAATATCGGAAAAGAAAAACGTAGGTGAAGAAAATGGTCTAAGAAAGGTGCGTGAAAGGTGGGGTGTACAAACTAGCGTAGCACAAAGTAGGGGTCGCTATCCCGGGGCGCCGGCTAAGCCGCTCTAATGGACCGACCCCTCGCCGCCCGCGCGCCGCCCCCCGCCACTTGTACAGTATAAAACGCTGGATTTTCCCTCGCTATGCGATACTAAACAAAGGATAGGCACTCGATAAGTCGATACTTTATGCATGACCTGAACTACGTGTTCCTAATACATACAACCTGAAAACAAGAGATACGAGTAAGTACTATAAGAGATACATTCTAGTGCTTGGTTTCAACTAAATACGATAGAATTAAGAAATCTTTGACTCAGAAATTATACTTCATACTAATATTATTAATTAGCTGATGCCCGCCGACTTCGTCCGCGTGGATTGAGGTTTCTTGGTTCCCACGGGAAATCTTTAATTTTCCGAGATAAAAAGTAGCCTATTTGTTATTCCAGACTATAATTTATATCTGTGCCAAATTTCATCCAGATCAGAAGGTGTACTTTGTAGGTACCTATTTTGAATAAAGATGTTTTGAGTTTGAGTTTTTGAGTTTGATCCGTTCATCCATTCTGGCGTGGTTGAGTAACAAACATACATCTATCCATATTCATCCATCCACCCAAACTTTTGCATTTATAATATTAGTTTACATGCGTAAGTGTGTTTATTTTGTCTGTTGGTTTGTCCCTCAATCACGCCGCAACAGAGCAACGGATCGAAGTGATTTTTTGCATGGGTATAGTTGAGGACCTAGTGAGTGACATATCATATTATATAGGCTACTTTTATCTCAGCGGGAACCGAAAACCTCAATCCACGCGGTCAAAGTCACGGGCATCAGCTGGTTGTTTATAGTTCTAAATAAAAAGCAGTGCCAGAGTAACAACAATGTAGAGTAAAACCGTATTGGAATATTATGAACCTGCCCCCCTGGCAGCTAGATTTCCACTGAGCTTTTTACTGGAGAAGTAGACTTCTCCAGTAAAAACCGTCGCGTCTTATTTTCGTAGACAAAGGAAACTATTCAATAGTTTGGAACTGTCGTGGCCCAATAATGCATTTTCGCACTGCTAGGGTGACCATGGCAACAAACTATTATTATATTAAGTCTTACATCATTAAAAAAGTTTTAAAAACAAGCTTTAATCGTCCGGCATATTGAATTTAGTGTCACGTGATTTTATTTTTCGTATAATTTTGAGTTTATCTCGTTTAATTAATACCAATATACTCGGGCTGTAATTATTTGAAAAATATTCATTTTATTTAATGGGTTGTCTTCAGAAGATCACTTTTAGTGATAAAACCGCCCTTGCGCACTTTTCTTTTCCTGTACTTTTTAAGTGTTTACTTTATATTTTTATGTTTGTGTGGCCCGCTACCATCTTAGACTGCATCATCACTTACCATCAGGTGAGATCACAGTCAAGGGCTAGCTTGTAGTGGATAAAAAAAAAGAATTTATCTATCTATCTTTTTGGAGTCAGTCTTTGGAGAGTCGTGTTTTTTTATTTATTATAGCTGGTTAAATAAATTTGTTAGCTTCCAAAATCCTCAGTAATTATAAATCCGAGATTCTTCAAAGGAGCGGTGTCCCACGCAACAGATTCTCACGACTCGATCGTTTAATGGAGTTGACATAGTCTACAGTTCGGAAGTGTTCGCGATCCAAATCTACACGATATAATTTAAGCTAAGAGAAGTTTGCAGGGTGGTGTACCCTTCTTAGTAGTTCTTAGTTGCATCCAACACTTTGGGATCCAGAGACGCCATATAGCACAGAATATATTATAATAGTTATCTATACTTTTATTAGATACTTAATATTATAAATGCGTAAGTTTGGATGGATGGATGGTCACTCAATCACGCCGTAACGGCTGAAAAAGAGTGCAATATGGCACAGAGACAGATTACAGTTTGGAATAACACATAGGTTACTTTTTATTTCGCAAAATCAAACAGTTTCTGCGGGAACCAAAAAACGCAGCAAATCAATTCACGGAGACAAAGTCGCGGGCATCAACTAGTATCATAAATGCGAAATTTTGGATGGATTCATGTTTGTTACTCAATCACTCCAGGACGGCTGAATGGATCAGGATGAAATTTGGCACGGAGACAGATTATAGTCTGGAATAAAACATAGGCTACTTTTTATCCCAGAAAATTGAGTTCCCGCGGGAATAAAAAAAAACTTAAACCACGTGGACGAAGTCGCGGGCATCATCTAGTACTTCATAATATGGAGAGTGCTGTTGTGATGTAGTGGGTATAGGTATTCCGATAGAGTCAGGGTCCCACGTAACTGCTTCAATTTTCCTGGCGAACAAATAATGAAAATCATCATAAATCATCGCTTAAGCATTGCTCACAGAACGAAAATAAATCCATAAAAAGGGACTACCACCATGCTGGCGGTTCGGCTGATTTTACTGATTTTGAAATATCTTATTAATTATTTCTTCTTGTTATGAATGCAAAAGTTTGTAATGGTCCTTGTAATGGTCCAGCTTGTCCTTCAATCACGGCGCAACAGAGCAACAGATCGACGTGACGTTTTGCATAGCTATTGTAGACTCGGAGAGTGATATAGTGCTATTTTTCATGCAGGAAAATTAAGAGTTCTCACGGGTTCATCCATCTATCTATCTATCTACCTCTGATCAATAGGGTTGAAGGAACTCGATATTGAATTTGGTTTTAGTATACACTTAAAACTTGTATAGGATTAGTACACCCGCTCAGTCGTCACTCCTCACACAATAGCGATTAAAACTTCGCAATATCGTCAACTGTTTACGATAGCCTCTCGTAAAAACTTTACTACGGCTTACTACTACAACTACAAGACTTAGACTACTTACTACTACAGCTATATACTTACTACAAGAACGTAACGGGTGAACAAGCAATAAGTACTCGTAAGTTATTGATTATAGTTTGTTACTCTTTGCTTGATCTAGAGAACAGAATTATGAATCCGCTTATTGCTTAGCATTCATAAAGTTTTAAAGGTGATATAGAATTAAACTAAACTAAGTAAACTGATGCTAGGTATAGAATTATTGATTCTCGACTGTCTACTCGAAATTTTGTTGGACAACATGTTTTGAGATTAGATAATATACTTTTAATGAAGAAATGGTGATTTTTTTATCTTCAATTATTATTCATTTATTAAAGTAGGTAATTACATACGAAAAAACCCTAAACATTTTGAAAAAATCAACGTAATGTTAATTTAAAAAAAATGTGTCTTTTGGCTTTCATAACATTTCGGTATTGAGAGAGTTACTAAAAGTTATGAAAGAGTCAGTCTGTATTATAAAGCGTAATTGTGAAAATTATGCAAAATAATAATAATTGCACTATTAAAACAGACTATTCTAACAAATCCTTTTTAAAAACTTATGACATTCTTAAGGAATTTTTAATTATATCAGTTATTTTTCGTAATTATAACAATGTCTTTAATCTTAATATAAGAGACGAATTTAATATTAATAACAATTTTGAAAATTAAACAAAATAACCAATAATATCTTCAATCAAAAACAACATCGTTAAATCTTTAAGAACTTAAGAAGAAAAAAGATTGCTCACATTGAGCTTCAAAGTATTAAGCTCTTTTATGGCCCAATAACCTGGCTCTTTCATAACTTATTCTTTAAAAAAATTTTTAGTTTTTAGTTTTTTATTTTTGATTTAATTTAGATTTTAAATCGATTTTTTAAGAAATTGTATATATTATATTATAATTACCTTAGTATTCATAAGATAATGTTATTTGTTTAAAAAAATATACCTAACCTTTAAAATAACAACAATATCAAAGCTCAGTTTTTACGCAGTTGCAAGGCCAAATGCACAAACTCAACACCAACTTTACAATAAAATACCAAAAAAAATTTTAAATGAAGCAAAATACTAACTTTTTAGTAACAAAAACTTTGACTCGATGAGCCGGTGTCTGTTGGTTTCGGCGGACTGTCAAATGTTTGTGGGTGACGGGAAATCAGTGCTGCCACTTAAAAATATAATTACCAACCGTTATATAACCATAAAGTACAAAAATAATGGAAGTGGCTCTTTCAAAACTTGGCTCCTTCATGCCACTTCTCCCCTACAAGAAGTTAGCTGAAAAGGCTGCTACCTCAGCATATTGCTACCGATAATCTCTGTGGAGATTGATCGCCGTGGTCGAAATCTGGTCGGGAGTACATTATTATGCTTCCTGCCACGACACACACATCAATATAATACTTGTATCGTAATTTCGTAACGTATGTGTTGTATTGTTTAGTTATTGTAACCTCTTCCTTTTTTAAGAAAAGAGCAACTGCTTCTTGCCGGCTCTGCTCAGAAGAACATCTTTCCGAACCGGTGGTAGAGTCTTAACGTATCATAAGTGACACAAGTTGTCCTACGTGAAATAAATAAATCATTTATCATTTATCAATGTGCCTGCACCTTTTAAGTGTGATAAACAGGTAAGCTTCCCAGTCTCAAGCCCTAACGAGATTTGCTAAGTTAAATCTTGCATTCATCTTCGGCTTATTAAAACTTGTCTGCACGAGCGGAGCTAAGTTGATATTCGTATCAGCGAGTTTACCTTACTGCACACCAATAACACAACTTTATGTTAACACGTGGATAAGATATTCAAATAGACGGATAGGAATATACATTTAGTTTAACGAAAGGGGCCTTTTGGCTTTTTTTGTTAATCAAATAAATATTATATGTATGGATGGATGTTTGTTACTCAATCACGCCCGAACTCCGAACGGCTGTACGGATCTGGATCAAATTTGGCACAGAGATAGATTTCTCAGCTAGTAAACTAATAATTGTTTATCCGATAAGAGGTGCGCATCTAAATCGGCCCAGAGGCTTTTCAAAAAAAATTATAACAATTAATGGTAAAAAATAAAAATAACGATTGCAGCGACCCTATAAATAAAATAAATATTCCTCTTATTAGTGATAAATGGGACAAAATCATAGAGAAAACGGTTAGAGGAAAAAAATTGGCTTTTTCTAATACAATTTTGGGTATTTTTTACGCATATTTAATGACGAGCGAATGCCCGCGACTTCGTCTGCGTGGTTTGAGGTTTTTGGTTCCCGCAGGAACTCTTTAATTTTCCGGGATAAAAAGTAGCCTATGTGCTATTCTAGACTATAATATATCTCTGTGCCAAATTTCAGCCAGATCCATTCAGCCGTTGGGGCGTTGTCAGATCGATTTTTCCGAAAGCCGTATACTGACGGTCTGACAGAAGATCGTTTTCTTCTAGGCATGCCAGGAGCTTGTTAATAAGCACACGTTCCCTACTCTTGCAGAGGATAGATGTGATGGTAATAGGTCTGTAACTGGCCGGATCAGCACGACTCCCCTATTTCGGTACTGGCTGCACATTTGCAACTTTCCACGACTTGGGGACTTGAGCAGTTTCAAGAGAGAAGCGGAACAAGCGTGTTAGCACAGGAGACAACTCAGGAGCACAATTCCGTAGAACAACTGCAGGTATACCGTCAGGACCACTGGCTTTACTCACATCGAGGTTCCGATACCCCGAGTGGCTTTTAGGACCTCATGCTGATGTATGCGTAACTCCGGCATAGTGAGGTCACATGGTGTGAGCCTGGGTAGCATGCAACTGCCAGCATTGAGCTGTGAGTTTCCTGTGAACAGAGACGCAAGCAGATTTGCTTTGTCTGTTGCAGCTACGGCCAGTGATCCATCGGGTTTCTGCAGAGGAGGCAGAGAGGAACGGCAAAAGTTCGTTTCAACCGACGTCGCGAGCGACCAGAAAAACTACCTAAACTTACCTAAAGCTAATTAGCAGGAAAAGTTGATTTGCGATGACATACTTGGTTCAACAACTCACTTTCTTAATAGTTGACACTCTTGCGTAATGCCGCTGCAAAAAAACTATAAATTAATTGATGAATCTTAATGATTCTTTTGTACAAGCATTGCAAAGATTAAGTATTTATAAATTTTGCCAATAGCCTCTCTATACGTTACTAAATCTCTTTACTACTAGCGGCGACAAGAGTCGGCATCATAACTTCAGATGAACTTGTAGATCCGCGTGTACTTTAACTTATAATCACCTGTTTCTTTGAAACTGTAGCAGTTTCAAAGATATCCTCCGAGAGAAGTGTATATCCTCATCCGATAGCGGAAAAACGTAACCGTCCGACCTCCTTGTTCAGGTTGTGGGAGGTTTGAACCCCGGGTACGTGACCATTCTCTCCGGCTCTCGGCCCTTAGAAATTGGAAATTGGAGTAAAATCTATTTTGAATTCCAGAATATCAACGATCATGAAAGATTTTTTAACCGTATTCTTGAAATTTGAAATATATGCTACTTTTTATCCCGGAAAATTAAAGAGTTCCCTCGGGAACCACGGACGAAGTCGCGCGCATCATTTAGATATTTAACTTTTTAGTATGAAAATCCAACCAGATTTTACCCATAAAGTAGATAAAGATGACATGAAACGCATTAAGTACTATTTTTTCTCTTTTACAAACAGTAGTGGTGGTAGTTGGGCCGTTAGAACAGAATGGCGCAGCAATGGAGCTAGTATAAGATTGTGCATTTCACAAACGTTGAGTGAATTCGAGTGTCATAACGCGAATATAAGCATAGGTAAGCTCAAGTTCGCCCAAACATCTACAGCTGCCAAATTATTGAAACTATTTCCATTCTAAATTTCAGCCAAATCCAAACCAAACGTACAAGCGAAACGTACAGTTTGTACGTTTGGCTTGTATGTTTGGTTTAGTTTTGGCTTGGATGTTTGTACAAACTCATAAACTTCCAAACTTATATTTTATAATGTTAGTAGGATTTAGCATGGATGGAGTTTTCTATACTAAATAATTAGTGTTAAAGTATCGATTACAGGAATGTAGTACATGGTAGGAACAGTAATTTAAGTTTCATCAGCAGCGGTTGATTTAAATTCAAGCGACATAATTTTCTGTGAGAGTCCCCAAGGCCGGTAACAGGAAGCCGGTACAAATTGCTGACGCGGACTAAATCTTAAGCGATTGCTTTATATAAAACCAATATTATAAAACTAGGTGATAGTCTCGACTTCGTCTGTGAGGATTTAGGTTTTAAAAATATCGTGAGAATTGTTGGTTCTTTTCCGGGTAAATGTCTAACACAATAAATATTAATAATCTCTCAAACTTCGTCGAAATAGGTAGTTTATGTGGAAGCTCCCTGAAAAATTTAAATATGTAATAACAGACAGACGGACACACTTTCGCATTATAGTGTTGGTATACCTATGTAGTAGCTATATATAGGGGCTTCTGGCTCACTTTTCGTAGTGGCGCCATGTAGTAGCTATATATAGGGGCTTCTGGCTCACTTTTCGTAGTGGCGCCATGTAGTAGCTATATATAGGGGCTTCTGGCTCATTTTTCGTAGTGGCGCCATGTAGTAGCTATATATAGGGGCTTCTGGCTCACTTTTCGTAGTGGCGCCATGTAGTAGCTATATATAGGGGCTTCTGGCTCACTTTTCGTAGTGGCGCCATGTAGTAGCTATATGTAGGGGCTTCTGGCTCACTTTTCGTAGTGGCGCCATGTAGTAGCTATATATAGGGGCTTCTGGCTCACTTTTCGTAGTGGCGCCATGTAGTAGCTATATATAGGGGCTTCTGGCTCATTTTTCGTAGTGGCGCCATGTAGTAGCTATATATAGGGGCTTCTGGCTCACTTTTCGTAGTGGCGCCATGTAGTAGCTATATATAGGGGCTTCTGGCTCACTTTTCGTAGTGGCGCCATGTAGTAGCTATATATAGGGGCTTCTGGCTCACTTTTCGTAGTGGCGCCATGTAGTAGCTATATATAGGGGCTTCTGGCTCATTTTTCGTAGTGGCGCCATGTAGTAGCTATATATAGGGGCTTCTGGCTCACTTTTCGTAGTGGCGCCATGTAGTAGCTATATATAGGGGCTTCTGGCTCACTTTTCGTAGTGGCGCCATGTAGTAGCTATATGTAGGGGCTTCTGGCTCACTTTTCGTAGTGGCGCCACCTGGCGGCGAGTAGCGGGGGCTGCCAGTGCGCTGACGTCACCGTCAGCCAGAAGCCCTACTTCTCCTTCTTGCAAGGTGCGCTGACGTCACGTCATGTGATGTCAGTGGCTATGCCTAGTGTTACCTAGCGGCGAGATCCGGGTCGGGGCTTTGACCTATAGGGGGCACCTAGGTAGCGCTTCGGACCACAGGCCGCGCC
Source organism: Erebia aethiops (assembly GCA_923060345.2). Classification (NCBI taxonomy): domain Eukaryota; kingdom Metazoa; phylum Arthropoda; class Insecta; order Lepidoptera; family Nymphalidae; genus Erebia; species Erebia aethiops. The sequence goes on along the minus strand of OV281089.1, from coordinate 19,572,531 downwards.
TAGCGATAATGTCATCGTATGCGCAAACCTGTGGAAACCTGCAGATGTACTCCAAAGTCCATAGCACGTTATACCTAATCCCAATTTGTTTAAATCCCAATTTAAATTTTTATCTTTTTATTTTTCCACGCTAACAAGTTGCGCCATAATTATTTATTATTGCAGATAATAATAATCTCGTTTAGAGGGACGCCACATTCTGTGAGACTAGGGTTGCCGACTTTTTTTTAATATTTACTATAAAAAATAAGTATTTATACTCTAAACCTTAATAATCAGTTTTATTTAATTTTTTTAAAATAGCTTCGTATTACAATTAAATTGTAAAACACCATCAATTCAATTTTAAATATCAGATTTTGTACTTGTCCTATTGTACTTATCTTTCCATTTCATAGCCATCACAAAAATAGTGGCTCTCCATGTAGTAGCTATATATAAAGTGTCTCTCTGTAAAATTAATAGCCGAGTATATTATATATACAATAAATTATATAATTAATAACATAACTTTATTTTTAGTCAAATAAAATAATATCTTCGCCTTATATTATATAGTATGTAAGGTTGGCAACCCTAGATGAGAGTGAGAGTACCTTCCCAATTTTTTTTTCAATAACCGAAGAGCTGGCGACTAGAATTAGATTAAACCTCTACAGTTCGAGCACTTTACTATAGTTTTCTTCCCCATCATACTAATATTATTAATTTAAAAGTGTGTTTGTTTGTCCTTCAATCACGCCGCAACGGCGCAACAGATCGACGTGATTTTTGGCAAGGGTATAAGTAGTTGAGGACCTGGAGAGTGACATTTAAGCTACTTTTTATCACGGTTAAGTAAGGAGTTCCCGTGGGAATCAATAAAACTTAAACTACGCTCACGAAGTCGCGGGCATCAGCTAGTATAGTAATATTAGTTTTTGACCGTCCTGCATTAAAATTCTACATCAATGCCGTCCTGCAAAGTTTTGTAGACTAACCAAGTTTTGTTCCCAGCTCCTCAACTATATGTCTTTTAATCTATTCTGTATAAAAACTCACACATTCTGTTAAATTACTCATTCAGTTGCCAGTTACCACTACGAGAAGTAGTTGCTCGTGTTGATTTCATCTATACTGCAAGTGTTATATTTTTTATATTAAAATAATTATTACAATTCAAAATTTAAACAATGTCTTCAAATAATTGCAACAGTGATAAGAATGCCCTTGCACAATTAAATAGGCAGGGTAATAGAACTTGGAAGCCACGTGGAATTTCAGAGGTCAATAAACCATATAAGATTGCAACGTTTGAACCGAATACTATGCAGACGGTGGTGCATTTGGAGAATGGGGATATAGTCACATTGCCATCAAGTTTTAATGATTTGAATGGTGATGTTTTACAAGAAGTGAAATTCTACGAATGTCCCTTTTGTAGTATGCGTGTATCTAGTGATCAATTGATTGTTCATTCAGGAACAAAACGTCACGAGTTGTTATGTGAACAAAACGATGGTGGTGATTATTTTACATATGTTGTGCATTCAGCTTTCAAATGTAGAATTATAAGTTATCGAATTAACTGTTCATCGAATGTATTAAACCTGGAATTGTGCTTGAGAAGTGTTGGTGAAAAGGTGAAAGAATTATTAAAAATGGAAATTGAATCAAATCAGCATATCAAGGTAAATTTAGAACTTTTCTGTACATATGTCATAACAAAAGGAGTCGATGAAGTGATTAAAGATTTAAAATCGTTTAACACTAAAAATGTTCATCTGCAACTTTCATCGGATTTATCTTCTTACTATGATGAAACCTGTTCCAAAATTATGAAGAAATGTGACGAGTTTCAAGAAAGAGACAGCGGGTGGGCCTTGGAGAAAATTGAATTTTTAGACATTAATATGAACAAATACGTTCCTTTGAAAGGTGGCTCCTACCTACCACTTCCGGATTGGATAAAGCGTAAACACGCGTGTGTAAATGTGAAGAACAAAGATAATGCGTGCTTTTTTTGGGCTGTAGCAAGTGCTTTGTATCCAGTCGACTCTAACTCTGATCGTGTATCATCTTACCCACGTTATGAGAACGTATTCAAAACAGCCGGAATTGATTTACCAGTATCTGTTAATGGAATCAAACGCTTCGAAGTGATGAATCAAATCAATGTAAATGTCTATGGAATTAAAAATGATAAATTCAAAAAGATTACACCCATGTATATATCAAAGATGAAAACCTGTGTTCGTCAAGTAAATCTATTATTTTTAGAGGATGTTAAACATAGTTATAAATCCCATTATTGTTGGATAAAGAACACGTCTCGTCTGATACGCCCTCAAATTACAAACAGTAAGAATAAAATTGTTCTCTGCGATAGTTGCTTGCAATATTTCACAAGCGATAGTAAACTTCAACGTCATAAGATTTTAGGATGTCAAAATACGTTGATAGAAGTACCTTCTGTTGATAACAAGTATTTGAAATTCAATAATTATAGTCATCAACTGCCAGTACCATTTGTTATATATGCGGATTTTGAATCTATTTTAAGCCCCCTCAAAACGGATGAAATGAAAAACACATATTACTCTCATGAGCACATTCCATGTGGTTTTGCATATTACATTCATTGTAATTATAATGACTCATTATCGAAATTTATTTCATATCGTGGTGAGGATTGTGTTGAAAAGTTTGTAGACAATATTTATTCAGACGCAAGTAAAATTGCTGATATTTATTCAAACAAACTATCATATGAGAGAAATGAAAACGCTATACTGATGCTAAACACATCATCTCACTGTCATATTTGTGAACAACCATTGCTATCAACAGATGAAAAGGTGATCGATCATTGTCACCTTACGGGAAAAATAAGAGGTGCAACACATCAGCAGTGTAATTTAAAATACTCTATGCCTAATTACATTCCTATATTTTTTCATAATTTAAGTGGATACGATAGTCACTTATTCATTAAAGAGTTAGCTGCAAGAGGTGGTAAGCGTATTGAATGCATACCACTACATAAGGAAAAGTATATTTCATTCAGTCAAAAGTTATGTTTTAAAGATAAAGACGATGGTAGCCTTACTGCAGAGATCACCATACGTTTCGTTGATTCTTTTAAATTTATGTCCACAAGTTTAGATAAACTGGTGAAAAATTTATCTTCTACTCAATTTCAAATATTATCGCAACACTTTTCAGACTTCGAACAATTTAGCCTTTTAATGCGAAAAGGTGTTTTCCCATACGAATACGTTGACTGTTGGGCTAAGCTTGAAAATAAATCATTACCCGACAAACGCGCTTTTTATAGCGAGTTAACACAATCACATATTTCCGATGGTGATTACGTGCATGCGCAAACTGTATGGAATAAATTCAATTTGAAAACCTTGGGTGAATACTGCGATTTATATCTCAAGACTGATGTTCTATTGCTGGCTGAGGTATTTGAAAATTTTCGTAATATATGCTTAAGCTCATATAAACTAGATCCTTGTAGATATCTTACAGCGCCCGGTCTTTCGTGGGATGCCATGTTGAGACAAACGGGTGTGAATCTTGAACTTTTAACTGATTATGAAATCGTTCAATTCTTACAATCCGGTATCAGAGGCGGCATAAGTCAAGTTTCCAAAAGATATGCTAAGGCCAACAATAGCTTTTCGAATCCAGACACATACAATCCCACGCATGATGACAATTTTATCGTGTACTTGGATGTCAATAATTTATATGGTCATGCTATGAGTCAATACCTACCGCATGGCAACTTTGCCTGGCTATCGAGCAGCGATATCAGTTCATTCGATATATTAGCACAACGTCCTGATTCAGATATGGGTTATATTTTGGAAGTGGACTTGGAGTATCCACAGTCTCTACACGATCTACATAATGACTATCCATTTTGTGCTGAATCAAAAATACCGCCTAACGGTAAAGATAAAAAGCTTTTACTCACTCTCAACAACAAACAAAATTACATAATTCACTATATGAACTTGAAACAGTGTGTAGAATATGGTTTAGTATGTAAAAAAATTCACAGAATCTTATCATTTGAGCAATCGGCTTGGCTCAAGCCCTATATAGATTTAAATACTGAGAAAAGAACAGTAGCGAAAAACTCCTTTGAAAAAGATTTCTATAAGCTCATGAACAACTCAATTTTCGGTAAAACTATAGAAAACGTAGCAAAACGGGTTGATGTACAACTATGTAATATGTGGAGTGATGAAAAAACAAGGACTAAATGTAATTATGGCGCCGAGAGATACATTGCTCGACCCAATTTTCATAGTTGTACGATATTCTCCGAAAATTTTATAGCAGTGCAAATGAATAAAACAAAAATATTGTACAATAAGCCAATCTACGTCGGTTTCACTGTACTCGAACTTTCCAAACATGTCATGTATAATTTTCATTACTCCTATATGATACCTAAATACAAAGATAATGTACAATTACTCTACACGGACACCGACTCGTTTATATATCAAATAAAAACCACACATTTTTATGAAGACATTAGATGTGATTTAGAGGCTAGATTTGACACCTCTGATTTCCCTGATAACAATGTTTATAATCTTCCTTTAGTCAATAAAAAGGTAGTTGGTCTCATGAAAGATGAAAGCAATGGTTGTATCATCGAAGAGTTTATAGGATTGCGTTCTAAAATGTACAGTTATATTTTACAAGGTGATTTGACTGTAAAGAAAAACAAAGGCACCTCTGCCGCTATTGTAAGGAAATTAAATTTTGAAAATTATAGAAAAGCTCTAGATTTTAACTATGTAAGATATGATAACATGTTCACATTCACTAGTGATAAGCACAATGTATATACACAAATTAAAAGAAAAAAAGTACTCTCAAGCGATGATGATAAGAGATATATTACCGAGGACAATGTAAACACATTAGCTTGGGGACATTATAAAATTAAATAAAAGAGATCGGCCGTCGTTTGAGGGAAAGGGACCCACTTTCTGGTTCCTACCTGGTTCAAAGGTTATCCATCGTCATTCAGCGTAGCAATGCTGCAAGCTTGTTGGCCCAGGGTCAACCAGGGGTGGCCTTTTTGATTAGGTTTCTATTTTGATTATTATAGTAAGTAGGTATATAAGAATAAGTTTAAAATTTATTTTATAGTTAGTTTAATATTTAGATTTTAGCATTTTAATGTATTAAATTAAATAAAAATTATATTGCAATAAAACAGATTTTTATTTTTAACATTTTTCCCATTTCTATTAGATTAAGAAAGTCATTTTAACTTTTTAGAAATTTAGACTTTAGATGCACATTGACTGCACCACTTGGTATGTTGCTGCTTAAGGCTAATCAGTATCCTACCAATACTCCACCACAATGGAAACATAATGTCATGTCTCCTCGGCTAGTGTAACTGTAAAAGAAACCGGCTTAGGAAAGATCATCGTCTTTATCGGATAGGCCAAGGCCAGTTTTCGAAAGTGAGCAATCATTTCGATTTGGAACCATTCTAAAGATTGAGTATCAGGGTCCGACATTAAATATATACTCTCTTTCACTTGTTGATTACTGTTTCCCGCGAAGCCACTACATCTCTCCCCACCTCCACCGTTTCCTTGTTATCAAGATCCTAGTACTTAATACGACGACTCCTTAGCGTACTCGATTTTTTATATTTTATGACACGTACTAGCTGATGCGCACGACTTAGTCTGCGTGATGCAAGTTTTTTTAAATTCCCGTGGGAACTCCTAAATTTTCCGAAATAAAAGGAGGTAGCCTATGTCACTCTCCAGGTCCTCAACTATAAAATCACGTCGATCCGTTGCTCCTTTGCTGCGTGATTGAAGGACAAACCAACAAACAAACACATTTTCGTATTTATATGATTATTCTCAGGGAAGAGAATCATAAACTGACACAATTTTAATAAAATATAATATTAATTATATCATACAGGATTTCATAACTATTTATACAATCATTAATTATAGACGCCCATATGCGGTGTGCGTCGCCGCGGGAGTCGTCTAAATCTAAATCACGCTCCGCGATGTCCGTGCTAGGTAACACATAGCCCCGGCGACGCAGGCGTTAGTTTGCGAGCAACTACTCGTATGTATGTATACTACGCGCAAGTACGAGTTGAATGCAGAGCTTTTATGTGTCATCATACATTAGCTCTGCATTGAACTCGCGCGTGATCTGTATGTAGTCAAATAGAAAATCGATATAAATGTGTGCCCGGGTGACGCAGGCGGTGCGAGGTTACGCCGCTCGCCACCGATAGGTGGTGCCACTACGAAAAGTAAGGCATAGCCACTGACGTGACATGATGAAGCCCCTATATATAGCTACTACATGGCGCTACTATGAAAAGTGAGCCAGAAGCCCCTATATATAGCTACTACATGGCGCCACTACGAAAAGTGAGCCAGAAGCCCCTATATATAGCTACTACATGGCGCCACTACGAAAAGTGAGCCAGAAGCCTTTATATATAGGAACTACATGGCTCCACTACGCAAAGTGAGCCAGAAGCCCCTATATATAGTTAGCTACTACATGGCACCACTACGAAAAGTGAGCCAGAAGCCCCTATATATAGCTACTACATGGCGCCGCTACGAAAAGTGAGCCAGAAGCCCCTATATATAGCTACTACATGGCGCCACTACGAAAAGTGAGCCAGAAGCCCCTATATATAGCTACTACATGGCGCCACTACGAAAAGTGAGCCAGAAGCCCCTATATATAGCTACTACATGGCGCCACTACGAAAAGTGAGCCAGAAGCCCCTATATATAGCTACTACATGGCGCCACTACGAAAAGTGAGCCAGAAGCCCCTTTATATAGCTACTACCATACTAATATTATAATTATGCGAAAGCGTGTTTGTTTGTTGGTTTGTCCTTCAATCACGCCGCAACGGAGCAACGGATCGACGTGGTTTTTGGCATGGGTATAGTTGAGGACCTGGAGAGTGACATTTAAGCTACTTTTTATCACGGTTAAGTAAGGAGTTCCCGTGGGAATCAATAAAACTTAAACTACGCTCACGAAGTCGCGGGCATCAGCTAGTGATGTTTCATAATATTTCAAATGGTAAATTCATCTAAAAAATAGTTTTATTACTTACTTATTTTTTTTGAGGTAGTATTTCCCGGAACGCATTCTATCTCAGTATCTCGTCAAAATCAGTTGAAAATATGGGCCGTGACAGACAGACAGACACACTTTCGCATTATAATGTTGATATATATGTAAGTACGTTGAAACCCAATCGCTGACGCTTATGATTTGAGGAAGAAAATGTGGAAAAACTCCATGTCCTTGACCCGGGTCGAGTAGGTACCGAGGCTGGACCGCATTTCTTGCGGTTTTACTAGTAGGTAAGTTTTTCTCGAAGAATGGAGATTTTTATTTTTTACGAGATCATTATCATAATATTACTCTCTCTCTCTCACTCACCCATTGCCGGCTCACTGAGCACGAGCCTTTTCTCAAAATGAGAAGAGTTTTACCCACAGTCCACCACGCTGGCCAAGTGCGGATTAACAAACTTCACACGACTTTCCTCACGATGTTTTTCTTTACCGTTAAAGCAAGTGATAATTAATATCATAAAAATGTATATCCCCACTTAAGTGTATCATATAAATACCTACTACTTTAAGTATTAATAACTTCATTATGTTTCTAAAATTACACATCAATAATTGCTAATGTGACTGTTACTCGTTGAGGTTTCCATATTTTAGATCGTTGAGGTGCAGGCCGCAGGGGTAATCTAACTCTTTGGGTATGCTTGTTATGTGTGGCACGTGTGTGGCACATTTAGGAAATAAATGTTTTTTCTTTCTTTCAATCAGAAGAGAAAGGAACAACGTAAGGATCGACGCTATTCTTTGCAGGGATATATTCAAAAGGTCCGCTGTTCAACCGCTTTTGATGAACTTTGGTCCAGAGATAGATAGGTATATAAATTCTTTATTGCCACACAAAACGTTAAAAAAAAAGAATAAATTATTCAAAATGAAAAACATCTGCGCAAAGGCGGTCTTATCGGTAAAAGTGATATCCTCCACACAACCCTTTATACAGAGATAGGTTGCATCTCGGAATAGGTAGGTAGTAGGTACTATTTATCCGGAAAGAGTTCCCGCGTGAGTCAGAAAACCTTAGCCACGTGGACATAGTCACAGGCGTCATCTTGTACTTAGTACCTACTTAGTACTTACCTATTATTTACCAACGGAACTCAATAAAATCCGTTCTCTGGAGCTTACAAACTAGTAGCAGCAATATAATTCCAAAGTAGGCACGTCTTGGTAAGTAAGTTAGTGAGTACCTAGTCAATAAGATGGTATTCAGCGAACGAGAGGCCGCCGGGGTTTGCTCGCCCGGGGCACGTATTGATTCCTATATCTAATTGCTTTCTACAAACAGTAGTTTAGTTTAGTTTAATGAACTCTCTGCGTCGTATTCCTCTTTGCTGAGAGAGTCGGCAAGAAATCCAATCAACAGCAGTTGCTCTTTTCATAAAAAAAAAAATTGTTATAAAATGAAAATTGTACAATTCATGCACGTTACGTTAGTAACATGTACCTATTTAAACTGACTTGTGGGCTGCTGGATGCGAGAACGATTGCTTCCATGCAACTTTGTCACTAAGAAAATCATCTATAGTACTCAACAAATGCTGTTCAAGACAGTTTTAAGGTAGAGGTCTTTTTTTTTTTTTATCGCTGGGAAATGCGTTTAGGCATCCCTCCCGGACGCAGGCAGGTGAACTGCCGTGCCTCCGAGAGGGTATGTGGGACTCACTGGCACTCCAGAATACCCACTAAAACCCAGCGGCGCTTCTGCGCATCGCCTTAAGGCTGGGTTACGGGAGCGCCAAGGGCATTCGTCCGCAACCCAGCCAGCGACATCCGCCGAAGCGGACCCACCTTCGGGGACAGTCTTATGGTGAGGTGCACCTCCCGACTCGGGTTCCAACCCCGCTCAACGGGCGACAGACAGGTCTAGTCAGTCGCCCGGAGCTCTCCCTAGTCCATTGGAACCTCTTGTTGGGTGGAGGGAGGGGGCTTATCCCCATTCCCTCCCCTCTTATTTCCCTTGGGTGGGAGCTCACACGCCTTGCCACCCACTCGGTGCTCTGACGGCCGCCCGGCCGCCGCGCAAACGATGCAGCGCAGCTCCGCGGTGCAACCTCGGGCCTTGTGGCCTGGTTGGCCACAGCGGTAGCACAATCCGCTGCGGTCAACCCCCTCCGTGCAATGGGCGCCCACGTGCCCAGGTGCTAGGCACCTGTAGCACATCATGGGGCGGGCGTCCAGCAACTCTACCCGGGCGGACACCCACCCCACCGTCAGGCGACCTCCTGCCGCGATCTTTTTGGCGGCAGTGACGGGGCAGCGCACCAGGACCGCGCCCAGCCCGTCGCGCCTAGCCCCCACCTCGCCAGGTCTCACCTGCTCCGCGGGGCACTCTCCGGCCCTGGCGATCGCCGCCGCCACCTCCGCACTGGTGACGGAGTCGTCCAAGCCCGACACCCGCAAGTCGACTGACTTTACAGGTCGGGTGATTCGGACGACCTCGTCACCCAAGACCTCCCGAAGCCTAGTGGCCAGGGAGTCCGCCCTCTCCGCGCTGGTAGTTTCTGCCCCGGGGAACTCGAAAATCCGGCCCCCCGTAACCGCCTTCCGGAATCGGACGCCCTGGGCACCCAACTCCGCCCCGTCGATTTTCGCCTTCGCGGCGGCGATCACCCTCTCGTAGGTTGCGCCCCTTTCCACTGCCGCAGGCAGCAGCGTCAGTACCACTGCCGACGACTGGGGAGTGCGCAGCTTGCGGGGCTTGCGGGCGCGACCCTTCGTTTCTGGACGCCCCCCAGAGCCGACCCTCGTCCACTCCGACGACGGCTGCGACTGCTTCTGCCGTCGCCGCTCTTCCGGGCCAGGCGCCTGACAGCACTGCCCTCCCTTGTTTTTGGTCTTCTTCCTCTTCTTCTTTCCCTTTTTCGCCCTCTCTGCCTCCCTCGTATCGGAGGGCAGGGAAGAGGAGGGAGGGAGCGGGTCCTCCGTCTCCGGCCGAGTCCTGGGCGGCCTCGGCGCCGGCCCCGCTGGGCCGTGCCAGTTCCTGCGGGCACGCCAGGCGGGCTACGGGCCGGCGCCGCTCTCGGCGGGGGTGCCCTCGCTCCCGTCACTACGGAGGGCCCCGGAGCCGGCACCGACGCCGCGCCCGCATACGTGGGCCCGCCTTTCCGCCTATCGGAGGCCAGAGGCGGCCTCACGGACCGCTCCAGGAGGAGTCTGTCTTCGATGGAGGCAAGACGGGCATTCAACAACCCGCCGACCTGCAACATCACTGCCCGGCAGATCTCCTCCACGGAGGTCGTAGCGGCGGCAGCAGCAGCAGGGGGGGTGGACCCTGGACGTCCACCCCTGTCCCCGTCCTTGCGGGGAGGAGGCCGCGACTCAGAGGGTGCCTCCTCGGTCCTGCCCGGGGGAGTAGGGGCGGAAGCCTGCCTCCGCGCCCTCTCCATCTCGTCCTTCATTGCGACCATCTCCTTACGGAGGCTGGCCATTTCAGCCTGCAGGCGGGCATTGTCCGCCTGCAGCTGCCGTGTCTCGTCCGAGATTGTGCGCGACGCCAGAAACCTCAACAAAACAACAAACAAAATACCTAACTAAACCTACTCTATAGGTTTAGTTAGGTATTTTGTTTGTTGTTTTTTTTTGTTGTTTTTAACTGAATTTACCCCTTTTTTCAAGATGGCGGAAAATACACATAGGAAATCTTGGTCAATAGGCCTCTCCCACGTAATATCCAAAATTTAGCTTTCTTGATGCACATACGTTCCCAACTGGACTAACAAATTATGAGCTGGCACTTGTCTGAAATAAAAAGTTTTTATTTAAAGTTTTTATAAAGTATATAGTTTTAGTAAGTAGTTTAATTTATGCAATGATATATCGAGAAACTCTTTTGGAATCTCTTTTAATTAAACAAGTCTTAGTTACACCGATACCTCATCAATAATAATTGTTTAATTGATATAATTATAATTATTGTATTCGCGACGGAGCAGAGTGGGCTATTACGATTTCATTTCGGCGGCGGCTTATTCCGTTTGATGGATGCCGCCATTAGAGCCGGCGATAGCTCAAACAACTCACCCCACTCTGCTACTTTACATGTCTCTTTTATCGATACAAGCGCACGTGTTTTGTTTATATCATTGCCTTTTGCTGCGAGTTCGCAAAATTCAAATGTTTTTTACTAACCGACTTTCAAAAATGGAGGAGGTTCTTAAATCGGCGCGTATGTTTTTTTTTTTTTTTCAATGTATGTCGGTTCATATCTCCGTGGTTTATGAACCGATTTGAAAAATTTTCTTTTCAGTGGTTAGAGGAAGCTTCCGAGGTGGTCCCATAAAAAAATCTGACTCCAAATCCTCAATCCTGATGCTGTTGGTGTACCGTACTACCTACATGAAATCCTCAAAACTAGGGAGTTAGGAAATTTTGATGGTGAATTCATATAGTAGGTATCAAGTCACGTATATATATACGATTCAACTCTGAGTCCCGAATCCTCAACCATGCACTGCTGCAGGGTACAGAACTCCTTAAAAATAGCGATTTAGGATTTTTTGTGGTGAAGTCATATTATAGGTGTCAAGCAACGACTTCATACTTAAACTCGATTCCTAACTCCTCAACTCTGATGCTGCATTCTTAAGCTGTGGGGATTTAGAGTACACTAAAAAGTTAAAAATAAAAATTCTTTCCAAAAAACCGACTTCCAAAGCCACTGTAAAGTAAAAAATAATGTTGATTTCTACATGTTGAAGTCGGGCGAGTATACCTACAAAGGTAGGCAAAGTTGACGTGTCAGGCTCGCCCGAAATTTCAAAAGAAAAATCGCAAAAGAATTTTTTTCCAGTAAAATTTTACAATCGCCTCGTTGGTCCAGCGGTTAGATCACGAGGTTCTTCCTGGGTTCCCGGTCGAGCATAAAAAGCTTGTTAGGTGTTGGGCTTTTCAGTTAAGAAATTCTCAGTGCCAGCCCGGAGTTGGAAATTAGCGGTGAGTCGACCGGCAGCCACGTGCCTCGGAGAGCACGCCCGGTTACTATAACATGATAATAGTCGTTCAAGACCGCCAACCCGCATTGGAGCAGCGTGGTAGCTCTAGGTATAAGCTCTAATTCCCTCTCTCCTATTAGAGTGGAGGACTGTGCCGTGCCTGTGTGAAATAATGGCACAGTAAACAGATACAACCAGTATGGAAACTACCTAGAAACGTTCGAAATAGCTCACCCACACAAACATGCGCATCGACGAGACCCATAAGCGCTACTCATTACTGACGGCCGCGGCACTGCGAGTTGCGTCGATCGCTTGTAGTCTCGTCGATGCGCATGTTTGTTGAGTGAGCTGTTCCGAACGTTTCTAGGTAGTTTCCATACTGGTTGTATCTGTTTGTAGTGGAAAAAATTACAAGATGTTTTGAATCGTCATGTGAATCTACCACATAGTAGTTAGTTGCATAGAATACTTGAAGTACAGTAGAAGAAGGTGCGGGCATCAGATACTGATAATATTTTAAAATATTTTGATATTAAATTTATTCGAATTGAGGGATATATGTTCTTTAATTGGTGAAACTTCTACTGAACTAGAGTATGTTTGCGCGCGCACGGCCAGGTGCCTGAGTTAGCGTAATTCACAATATCCGCACAAACGCCTCGCAGTAAAATCTTAACGGCCCATTATCCCGGTTTTTAGCGACTACGCCACTTTTCAAACCAATTCAAAGTCATGAAAAAATAGTTTTTTTTCACTGTTAAAAATACATATTAAAGATACATGCCTTATCTCTTTAATGTACTCATGAAAACACGATAAGTTAAACTTGCCTCGATCATAAAAATTTTTGAAAACAGGTTGTTTTTGTTCATTTTTCTAATGGCATTTCCAAAGCTTTAGACTAAATTTCATAAAAATTATACGTAAATTAAGCTTATTGTATTACCTATTCACTGTACAGACAGATTTTAAATAAAAAAATTGCTGCAAAATTTCGCCTAACAGAAGTCATAAAATGATCTAACGCATCGAATAAGCGATGTACTCAGTGGCTCACGAGCCTCTATACGAGAAGGACCTGCGCAAGTTTTCACGAATCACGCTCCTTTCGCGCTAAAATTATTTATTTTTTAATTATTTGTAAATAAATTCTTTTGCTACAATTAGTGATAAAATTAAAATAGTTTTAGTTAGCCTGTAAATATAGTGTTTCTTTGCTTGTGATTTTTATTTAAAATGGGAAATAAAAGTGCCGGAAAAAAAAACTATCTGACAGGAAGCGAAGGAGAAATAAAAAAAATATATGGTAAGTGTTTCTTGAGTTTATCAAAATACCTAGTCCTCAAAAGCTCCGAAGAAAATCTGATACGAACTAAGAAAATTATGATAGGTAGAGTAAATTCCGCCACGTGCAAATACCATCACGCGTAACCACAGTTTATACCTATATACAGTCAGTAAGGGAGACGAGGTTTTTTTTGTTTGGCTATACTGAGTTTCTCATGAATACATGATATAATAATATCCTATCCTAAATCTCGACTTTATTTTGGCCATGGCGATCAATAGAAATTTACCAACTGCGCGGGAGATATTTCTGAACTTCCAACCCCTAGTTTGGTTCATACTAAATAGAAATACCTCACCTTCCTACTAATCAGTTTTTAGAAAAATACAAATAATATTAAGGAGCCCAAACCCGGGGATAAACCCGAGACCTGCAGTCGAAGATAGTAGTTACCATAAAACCAACGAGACTCTGTTAGCGATTTTGTACTATCAAAATAATAATTCTTTAAATTTTTATTTCAGTTCAAATATCCCTCGTAAAGGAAATCGTTTTGCATCAAAAAAGAGAGACTACACACCGCTTGAAAAAGATGACATGTGAGTAGTTTCCATACAGATTATATTTTGTTTGATACGTGAGAAAGTGAGACAGTAGCGGACTAAGGGCGATAGGGCACACCGGTGGCCGGACCCTTGGTGTAGAGTTCCCCAAGAACCTTATATACCTAATCTATACCTAATATATCGAACCTGTAATAATTATATTTTCAAGGCTTATAAAATTTACATTATATTGTGCTCGTAATTTAATTATTCACTAAAAAATAAAATATTTGTGCTAGCTTCACTCGCATTTCTTTGAAATACTAAATTCAATTTGCTTAATTTTTTTTAAAGTGGGGCCTCCAGTAACTCACCCTGCAATCAAATTATATTCAAGTTCACCACCTCACCGTAATATTATTTCACCTTTATATAATTTCAAACAGTGAATCTGTAGATGCAGTTAGAGTTTAAGGTGGTTTAAGAGCTTTTGTCAATATTTTTTTTCATTCGGTAACAAATACCTACTCTGTGAATTTTATCAAACCTAGAAACGTACCAAAAATATTTTTGTTGTTACAGGAAAAGTGTGTCTGCTTGGAATCTGGGCAGGCGAAAATGAGCCTTTATATACAGAGTACATCGATAAAGATGATACTTTCTGGTTTAAGAACATGGAGCCAAAGATATTACAATTTTATTTAAAATACCTACTGCCTGAAATTATAGATAGTTGATATGAACGTGGCATGCCTATACGAGACCAGGAAGATATAGAAAACGTGCAGCCTAAAAAACATTCATCTAGTACACCCTCTGATTTGCAACCAGATTTGCAGCAACCAGGTCCAAGCTCACGCGTGATTTTTTACGATGAATTTTGATTGTTTTTGTAATAATAATTTTATAAGTATGTAGGCGCTTTTCAGTGGTTTAAGTTTGTTCATTTAAAAACCAAATAAAAATGTGTGTATTTTATTTTAATAAACTTAATTAAAATTTTCTTAGCACAAATTAAAAAAACGAAGTCTATATTAGTATAGTTAGTTAGTTTAGTTATAGTATTGTTGCATACCAAAAAAGTGTCGGGTAAAAGTAAATTAGTGAATCAGTAACAAAAGAGATTTTCACCAATGTATTTACAATACAGCAACCCCCACTGAGATTGCCGCCCCGGGCTCCCAATGGACTTAGTCCGTCCCTGACCACTGTATACACGATATTGACAGCTAATAAATTTAAAAATGCTTGATGCAAAAAAATCTGTCAGTAGGTCTATGGGCATTAAATTATAAAGAGATTATAAAGATCTATAGAAATTGTGTTGGAAAATCCCCTTTTAGTAATTATTTATTTTTATTCCCTTTTAGTATTTATTTAATAAAATTGGGGATGACAATTAAAATGGGAAAGTTTTAATATTTTTACTCTTATTTTGAAATTTGAAATGTAAGTTGGCTGAAATTTGCAATATAGATACGAGTAGATTATACCCTGAATTTCATTTTATATAGTCTAAATCAAAATATAGGTAAAAACGCAACTTCCAACATGTATTTCGTGAAGCGAATTATAATGTAAATAGTCCAACTGTAACAGTTCATACTGTGACGCAAATATTTATGATAGGGTCACGGAGTTCATTTGAACTGCGCGACTCACGGCAATGATCGGTAGGTATCGTAGCGCGGGTCTGAGTGAGCGACAAATGCCTAAAGTGCTGGGATATAGTAGCCTTAAGCCAAAATAATGCTCGCTGCCGACATAGACGCAAAATAACAACTTTCAAACGGTATCTTGGGTCCCCAACCAAGGTCTCACGCCATTCTGTATTTTCTTCCTTCGAGAGACTTGTAAGCGAATACTTACTTGTATAGATTTCGATAACTGGATGGATCGGAATGTTTGGCATAGAGATCCAGCTATGAAGGTACTATGATGTGGGCGTGAGGTGGGTATAAAGTGGGTCGCTAAGAAAATATTTGTTTTAATTACACGTGATTGGCTACATTTGTATGAAAATCAAACTTAACATGAGCAAAGCCGCAGGTCTAAGTTAATTCTTATGAAACACGATACACCATCTTTTGTTGTATTGATTTTAAAGCGTGATCATCAAAAGTAGGTAAACCCCCGCGATATTGCTATAATTTTTATATGGCTACACCAAATTCAACAATGGGAAATGCAAAGTGGCTGGGCCAAGCAGGCATTTGTTTTCATTTTTATGGTTAAACTTTCTATACGAATATTATAAATGCGAAAGTTTGGATGTTTGTTACTCAATCACGCCAACTCGAACGGCTGAACGGATCTGGATGAAATTTGGCACAGAGATAGATAATAGTCTGGCTACACAAATGCTTCTTTTTATCCAAGAAAATTAAGAGTTCCCGCGGGAACCAAAAACCTCAATCCACGCGGTCGACGTTGCGGCCATCACCCAGTAGGTACATAATAGTTTGTACCAGTAGTAGTGGTGCTAAGCAAAGACTTTTCACTCGAAGACAAATAGGGGCCATTTTTATTTTCTTATGCAAATGGGGATGGCAAAGCCCCGGTTAATACTGTCGCGGCCGCGCCCGCGTGCCCGAGATACCGCAGCTTATTTGACAGCCCTTTGCTAAGATACCGAAGCTTTTACTGTAACTAAATATTTGTATTGCGAGAGTTTTTTTGACGACCTCCCTAGTGCAGTAGTGAGCTTTGTCGTCATACAAGACAGTGGGAGGTCCCGGGTTCGATCCCCAGCAGGGTCAAATTTCTGACCCGGACCCGGTGGGGGACTTCGGCCGTGGCTAGTTATCATCCTACTGGCAAAGTTGCCGCCGAGTATGGGTATTCCGATAGGATGCCGTGTAGAAACCGGGGAATGGTTTTAATATATAACTGCGGTACTCCTAACAGGTTAGGTTAGGTTAGCTACCACCTTGACTACATCATCACTTACCACCAGGTGAGGTCGCAGTCAAAGGTAAACTTGTAGTGGAAAAAAAAAGCATTTAAATTTTCTACACGACGTGTTACAAAACGTGATACAAAGCCTATTAGCGTATCATGCAATAGCTAATAATCCTGTTAAGGTTTTATTACATTGTAATAAGAGAATTAGGTATATTGTACTTATTAACCATTGTGGGATTTTCCTGGAATCTACGATACCTTACTAAATTGCCTCTCTTCTCCGTAATCTGTTGATTTCATTGACGGTGATTCCTTGACATAGTGACAGCTTGGGATAAGATTGGCGTAACAAAGCCTTAATTACAATAAACTTCCACCCAGGCAATTAGGGCCAGAAAATTTGATATGGGTTTGTTCTTCTTTACAGGCAGGGTATCTATCTAGATACATTTCATTTAGTTTACTTTTTATGAAATCATTAAGTTACCCTTTATCCAGCGTCTAAAAATTACTAGACCGGGTCCTGAATAGTACCTAGTTATGCTAACCCATAACCCTATTCGGTTTCTACACGACATTGCAGCGGAACTCTTCCCTTGGTGGCACATCTTTACCGGTAGGGTGGTAACTAGCCACGGCCGAAGCCTCCCACCAGGCCAGATCAGAGAAAATTCTGAAATTGCAATGCCCAAATTGACCCTGCCGGAGACCGAAGCCGGGACCTCCTACATCAAGACAACAGCGTTCAGCATTGCATCTGAAAGGTCGTCAAAAATCGTCAGGGATTTGTTTGGAAGTTAATATCTTCGGACCGTTTACAGCTTATGCTTAGTCCGGTGAAATGAAATTTCGAACATGGCCGGCCTCGGCGTCGAATATTCCCGCCCGACCACCACATAGCCGGCAGATTAAATTTTCGTTCTTAGCATACCTATTTTATTAAACTTTACTTTGAGACCTAACAAAATATTCATATAAATAAATATCTTCAACATGTTACATCACATTTATGTTTTTATTTATTTCAATTTATACTTATCTCCAACATTGCTTAATATTTTGGTAATTTGCACTTAGACACTTAGAGTGTACAAGAGTAGGCCTAAAATGAACCTTTTCCTTTGAACAAGAAAACTTCAAACCAGCAGCTAGGATGTAATAAAAATAAAATATTTAATTCAACAAATTATTTGAATACCATCCTGAATATTTAGTGTCTCGACCTTCTTTGTTAACACATTTTTATGCTGACCGTTCCTAATACAGTTTTGTAGACAGTAATCGATTCCTTTTATATAAATATGTGGTGACTCAACCTCAACTCGCGCGCGGACTGTATATAATAGGGACAGTATTGACATCTTTCGATATTAGGATGCCAGTCGTATTAAATAGTTAAATTCTCCTTTAAAGTGGTCGGAACTCGGAATTGATCAGCTAATAGTACGTACAATTGGCAAATGTTGGTGGAATCAGGCTTACCGTCGTTGAACAGCTTGTAAACTCGCAGTCATCATACGTGAAAAATGTAATAAACTAGTTAGCTGATGCCCGCGACTTCGTCCGCGTGGGTTGAGTTTTCCGAGATGAAAAGAAATATACGAGTATGTGTCTCTGTGCCAAATTTCATCCAGATCCGTTCAGCCTTTCTGGCGTGATTGAGTAACAAACATCCATCCATCCATCCATCCATCCATCCATCGACCCATCCACTTATCCATACTTTCTCATATATGTATATCTCAAAATCTTTAATTTTTGATTCCCAAAGGATCTCTTTAATTTTCCGGGATAAAAAGTAGCATATATCCTTCCCCGGGATACAAACTATCCCTATACAAAATTTCATCAAAATCGATTGAACAGATGGGCCCTGAAAGCGTAGCAGACAGACGGACACACTTTCGCAGTTATGATATTAAGTATGGATAATATGGATTAGTATTAGTAAAGAAGTATTACTACATTATAGTACATAGATGTAGTAATAATGCATAACGATGAAGTTATAATTTTTCATTTACCAAATACGTGCAAATATACACCGTGCGACACAGATGTACAAACCGCACGCCTGCTATTATATCGTACGCTACAAAGCATGCCAGATGTACAAAATATCAGACCGCAGTACAATATGGCACAATATACCCATTCTGTACCTATACGGGAATCTAATGCTCGTTAGAGATACCATGCGTTTGGTGAAATTTTTTTTTGAAATAGGTATATACATTTTTAATTTTAGGTGAAATATAACCCTTGACTGCGATCTCACCTGGTGCCCCTGGTGGTAAATGGTAAGTTAATATTGCACTCTAAGATGGTCAATCCAATCCAAATTAACCCTGCCGGGAATCGAGCCCGGTACCATCTATTTGACACCGCTCACCACTGTTATGTCGTCCTTTAGGTACACGTTCGCTGATGGTTACATCCTTTCAATTCAAATCATTGATGATTGGAGTTTAGTGTGTTCCAGATCATTCTCTACGACGTACCGTAAGTCAAATTTGGACCGTCTAGTCAGAAGCTTGTGTAATCACAAACTTGGGTTACGTTCCTAACCAATACATTAAAAATTAATGCATTATGTGCAACAAAGTTAGGTACGTCATGTCCAATAATCTTCAGATTTGCAATATTTTCTATAATAAAAGAGGATTTTTCGGAAAAACTAATCAGATAAGAATTATATTAGAGATGGGTGTATCATGGTGGCACTACAAGTGAGGCAGCGCGTTGTGCCGAGCAGCCAGGGAATGTGCCCTACGACGCGGCGCGATATTTGCATTACACGGGAATACGAAAAAAACCCATTTCGGACATGGCATCTCTAGTTATGAAAATTAAATGAAAATACACTTTATTTTACACCAAACAAGACACAAAACAGAAGAACATAAACACAGGGAAGAAGCTGTACAATAGGCACGTTTCTTGATATTATGACATGATTCAATCAATTTGATTCACTGAAAGGCGCAAAAATTAAAGGCAATAATGACATTTTGTTGCTTCATTAAAATTGAAAGGCAGAAGTGAACTGTGGTACATATTAATAGGTAGATATCTTTTCTTTACTTTTACATAACATGGGGAGCATAACACTATTTTTGCTTGAAAAATAGTATTAGGAAATTTAATGGTATGGTAAGTACCCTAATAAATTTAAATAGCTAACTAGATGATGCCCGCAACTTCGTCCGCGTGGATAATTAAGATTTTTTTGATTCCCGAGGGAACTCTTTAATCTTCCGGGATAAAAAGTACCTATGTCCTTCTCCGGGATACAACCTATCAAATTCTACCAAATTTCAGCAAAATCGGTTGAAAAGATGGGCCGGGAAAGCGTAGCAGACAGACAGACAGACACACTTTCGCATTTATAATATTAAGTATGGATTGCTGGATGTTTTTATCAGAAATTCTAAATCAAAGATTATTGTACTTAGTCCAAACAATATACATAAGGCGACACACGGCTAACAAACACGAATTCACCATTGTCCACTGGCTCGATGTTCTTGCTTTAATAAACTGCAATAAACGACGGTTAAAAAATAGCTCATCTGTATGTCTTAACTCAATGTAACAAAAACAGGAATCGATGCTATGCATAGAATGTTAGAAATGAAAGCTCCCGAGTTATATTGGCTAAATTAACGAGAATCGCGCGGCATGCATTTGATTTCGACAAGGACGTTGGATTTCCACTCTGACCGACACCCGACGCCCGACGCCCAACGCTCAACGCCCAGCGCCGACGCGACGCCCGTGCCTTTATCAAACTATTCGAGCATTATGAAAGACGAAAATCAATTCTAATGACGTTGGATTAATTCAAACCGATTGAGCTGGAAACTAAGTTTTGCGATATTCGACTTCAAACGGAGTGAATTAAATAACGTGTGAAGTGTTAGATCTAGGTACCTATCTTAAGCGGTGACTTTTAGTCGTAGTATAAAAGCGAATCGTATAGAAGCGCATCATTGCATAGAAAATATTAAAAGAAAGAAAGAAATGTTACTCAGTGATGGTGTCACAAACTAAATAATAATAGTTTTAAAAAACTAAAAAACACGTTTTTGACGCAGACACTCCGGGTCTCAGGAAAACAAAAAATCGCTAATCCTGATTATCCTAGTAAGGATAACGGGTTAAACTGTTTAAAATATTGAATTGTCATCGGTCCTTAATAATTTCGAGTTAATCCGACGTTTTAAAGGGGGTCAAAATCATGTTCAAAGATTCCGTTATACATACTAACATACATACGTCTGAAGCTAATAAAAAGCGTGTAAAATCATAATATACCATATTATACCTAATAATATGCTTGTCTGTGACACCACCCAGAATGGATGTACAGCTCATCCTATTGTCCTACGCTTTATTGCTTGTAGTGGATAAAAAAAAAACGCACATTTGCACATTGTGCAAGGCGCTGATTGATTGATTAATTATTATTATTGCTATAGTGTCAAGATCGCAATCAGTGATTAGCTAACATTCTTTTTTGCTTTTAGGCAAAATTCATGGTCATAGCAAGAATACTATAAATTCAGACACACCGGCCACCCTAACTTTTAAAGGCCAACTTTTATTTATTTATAGGCTAACGCTTAGCTGCAATGAGACAGGCTGGCAAGGGTGGAGCGCGCTAACAAACGGCAGTGGCGTGCAGTTCATAGAGGCAAATAAGCACAGCTTACCCCAACTGAATGAAAGTTATACTCAAGTAAATTACATAATAAAATAATAAAAAAACAACTGTAATATAAATTCATAAAAACGCCATCTATAGTAAATAACCACCCGCATCTATATTAATTCTGTAATTATCACGAAGATGGCGCTGTCACGAATTCTATCCAAAGTCAATACGCTCATAGTAACATTGAACCGACGCGACGCTGGCGCCACGGAACAAGCAGGAGTTAAAAATGGCAAAAATTTTAGGTATGTGTGTTTCACATTCAGTAATACAACACGAAATACATTTACATGTGTGAGTCATCACTCCTAGTCATAACGCACGACGTTACGTCAATAAAAAGCTCAGCTTCCGGAAACTGCGTGATCAACTCAAGACTTATTTTAATAATGAAAATTAAGTAACTGTATTTAGCTAGATACCAAAAAGAATTGTTGAAATTATTAAATAAATTAAAATTTTCTACTGTATTTCTTTCCACTGATTTTGTATTCTAAGAAATTATAAAGATTCTAAATTATTAATTAAGTATTAAATCAAAAGCAGTCTAAATTAAAAAAAAAAAATACGGCCACCGATTAAACATCCAAAAGGGGTAAACATATTTTTTCACGCAAATAATAGCGTAATTAAAGTATTGAAATTAAATATTTTAATAAAAGAGTTATTTAGCGAGACTTCCGCCGGCTACCAGACGAACGCGCGCGCCATATTAGTTATTGTGTTGTTATTGTTTTGATTGCGAATTTCGTCCCGTTAAAAAATTGTTTTAACACGTTCAAGGACATTTCTTTGTAAAAAAACACGTGAATTATTGTGAGAACAGCATGTGACAACTTTTTTAGTGATTAGTGATTACAAAATTATTGGAATTGTTCAGAAATCGGTATTGCAATCGGTACCTAACGTAACAATCTACTTACATAGTATTATTATTATTTTAAGTACCTACCTACCTTTTTGGTTGTGAAACGAGAGAGTTCTTGGTGTACTTTTTTGCATTACAATTCACATTATAAAATATATTAAGTACCTAGTAGTTGAGCATGGTTTGTTAGCATGGTTAGCATGTTCGACTGCAGTTGAGAGGTGCTGGGTTCTTTCCCGGGTCGGACCAAAAATCTTAGATAAGGAAGTTCGATATTAGGTTTTTGTTTTAAGAAATTTTCAGCACTAGCCTGGTGTTGGAAACTGGCTGTTTCACCCTCATACATAATTAATGCTTACCCTGGCTTCGAACCCTGTGCACGCCACTGACAAACGGTATAGGATTCCAGCATCTACTATCCATCATCATCCATACTAACTATATAGTTAGTCTGTCTGTCTACTATGCTTTCACGGCCCAACTATTCAACTGATTTTGATGACATTTTTTATATTGTGTGGCGGTACGGAACCCTTTGTGCGGGAGTCTGAGTCGCACTAGGCCGGTATTTTTATGCTGGCCGGACTGGATGCTTTTGAAAGACAGACTAAAAAGTCTTAGTGAATAAGGCTGCTATCACTTCAGATATTGCTTTTTAAATCGAATGATAGTGAATCAACCAAGCTAACGTAAGCCCAGACTAAAACTCTAAACTAAGTTTGTCTAAGACCAGCCTGCCACAAATTAATAGCAATTATTTTAAGATACCTTCAAACCGCTTGCTATTAATTCTTTGCAGGTGCTTTGTTTAATTGAATAATAACTTCAATTAATTGAATTCTATTGTACTAATATTATAATCTGTACTACTCTAGTCCTCCTTTACTTTTAGGCATTTTATGTGTTCAAAGACAATTCACTACAGAAGGCGAATTAATTTAATAATTTATATGATATTTCATATTTCAATTAAGTATTGAAATAGGTAGGTATCATAGTTAGAAGATGTTTACATAATATAGGCATGCATTAAATCACCGACAAAACGTAATGAAAGTATCAACCATGACGTAGTACGAATCAAACCCATACTACTCTCGACATACCACCCTACCGGATTTTGCGTTCCGGTACGCTAACTTATAGTGGAAAAAAATGGCGCAACGTTATGCGTAAGTTTTCAATGGAAGGTGTCGCGATCTTTAGCAAAAGAGACGATTCTTGAAAGAGAATGACGACACGGAAAGAGACGTTTCATCAACAATACTCGAGCTGGAAAATAAAGGTATAAAAGCAACTCTATCGTTCGATCTCTCCGTCGGTTCATGGACCGACGGTAAAACTTTAACGTTCAATTACCAGATCGGTAAACACTTAATGAAAGCTATAATTTCAAATCGATTTAACTCGAATCTGATTTATCTGATTTCACGTAATGCGAGTCGCTGCGGAGTGAAAGTGAATATTTTTTTAATTTGGGTTGGAAACTGCCCCCTCGGGGGTGTCGACAGTCAATTAAGATGTCCTCCGATAAGATATCTATAGTTGAAGAGCTAGCAAACTATTTATTTGCAAACTTTAATTGTAATTCTAAAAAAATCAAGCTTGTGTAATTACTTTATTGCTCGTTTAGGATTTCCTACAGATAATGCAGAAAATCGTTTGATTTTGAGCATTTAGTTTGAATAGCATTTGTTTTGTTAGTATCAATTTTGATATTAATTGTTTTTGCTCGACAAAAATAATATTTATTGTTTTCGACATAAAATTTATCTGGTTACAAAAACTGGTCCATTCATACAATTGGCGAAAAATTGTTTTACTATTAGGTCTTATATAATTTAATTAACACGTTGTTGTAACATTAAGATTTTAAAATTTATGGACTTTCGTAAACATAATAGTAAAGCATAAAATATTCACTATTATCTCTCAGTCTAGCCATTACGACAGCAAAAACACTTAGTGGAGAAACTTTCACAATTTATTGCGAATTAAAAAACGTTACCTTTTCCTGATGGACAAATGAGTTGTACGACCTTCGTTTCAAAGTAAGGCCTTACCTCTACCTTTCTAATTTCTTCGTTGATTAGAATTTATTCTATGTTGCTTTTTGATGGGATTAACTCTCGATTAACAAATTGGCTTTTAATTTTTTTATTAGTCCACAAAACCGACAGCACCTTACAAAATCAAAAGGTATTGATAATTGCGTCTTCTCGATGTGGACATGGCATGCATAATATAATAGATATCAAAAAGCTTATTTAATAAGCTTATCGATAAAATATGATAGATAATTCTTGCTATTATTATGACAGATATTATGACAATTTATTTACAAAATAGTATCATACCCATTTTACACGAAATCTTATTAAAATATTTTCCACTGAAATTGCCTGCCTGTGAGTATAGTAATTTTACTATGGGACAAGGTGATTCATCATACGGCGCGTCATGACGTAACAAAAGCCTATCTCGCTTATAAAAGAGATCGATGAATACCTATAACGGCAAACCCTTTTGTATTCAATGTTTAAACTATAAATTTAAACCCAAATACACTGATATACTTACAAAACACAAATAAAAATATAATGGAAAATAAATGTTTAATTCTAATATTGATTTAACTCTTATTTTTTTGTGTTAGCCATTTTTATTTATCTAGAGTAGACTCACACCTCTAGCACCTCTATCATTCTATGTCTTTAGTATGAAGATTTTTGATATTCTAAATAACACACTATGGATCTACATAAATCATCGATGTATACAACAACTGTTTTGGCAAAATTTTACATTAGACTATCCAGCTATCGTAATTTCATTTTCCCCTTTTTCACCGAATTTTGGTTTCCTGTCATCACAAAGTTAATAACAATTTACTAGTACTATCTTTTTTTTTCTATATCCACAGGGTTTCTCAGCGAAGGTATGCCGTTCTGTTAGGAGTTTAGCCGAAAGCTTAAAGTTCGTAGAACAAATATCTTGTTCAGGTATTGTATTGACTTTGTAAGCACAAAGTATACAGAGGGAAAGTCTTTTGTAAGCGTTTAGAGGCCGCTTTACCCTTTACCCTTAACACAATATTTTGTACCGAAATTTAATCCCAATACCTATAGTATAATATCGTCCAACAAAGTGACCTATTGAACTAAAATCTCGGGTTCATGGTTTCATGTGCAACAGGTTCGTAGTCAACCGATAGTCTAAGTGACGGTACAGTCTAAGATGGTATCTAAAGGGCTAACCTGTTAGGGGTATCGTAGATATATTAAACCCATACCCCTAGTCGGCTACTACACGGCATCGTACTGGAACGCTAAATCGCTTGGCGGTACGTCTTTGCCGGTAGGGTTGTAACTAGCCACGACCAAAGCCTCCCACTAGATCAGACCAGAGAAAATTCAGAAATTATAAATTCCCAAATTGACCCTGCCGGGGATCGAACCCAGGGCCTTCGCACCTTAAGACAGCAGCGCTCAACACTGCGCCAGGAAGGTCAGAGAGGTCATAGATCATAAGCCATTAAAGCATTAACCGTTTCAGACCATCAATATAGCCTTCCAACTGCCATAAATTACTTTAAACTATCTCGGCGCAGATGCGCTATACGACATTATTTATCTTAAATCGTCGTACATGATTCCATAAATCACATTTTCATATCAACTTAAGCAGATTCTGGCCATATTT
Organism: Erebia aethiops; assembly: GCA_923060345.2. Lineage (NCBI taxonomy): Eukaryota > Metazoa > Arthropoda > Insecta > Lepidoptera > Nymphalidae > Erebia > Erebia aethiops. Next base: position 19,546,402 of record OV281089.1, on the reverse strand, counting down.
CGATATAGCAAAGGTTGAATTTGTGTGAAGAAATAAAGCTATGTTCAGTGGTGTACTGGTCGTTGTAAAAACCGCTCAGTGGATAGCCCTCAGCTTCTTTGTAATGTCCAACGACTTCTTGTGGCTATACAGATCGTAAAAGGGACAGTAGTTTAGGGAACTATTACACATTCCGAATGCGAACCTAACGCCTGCAGACTTTTTAGAGCAATGCATAGATGCTTCTCACTGCCGCACATTTTATATCTTTTTTCAGTTATTTATTAGCGTTAAATATCATTAGATTTAAATCCTTTAATTTAACGTTAAAACCTTACTTAAGAATAATATCCCTACTATATAATGTGCAAAATATGTTATGTAATCCTACATTGTAGAGTTAACATTTCATAAAGATACTCCGGTATTGGGGCTGATTCTGTACAAAACAATCTCTAAACTAAACTAAAATGGCAGCTTTAAATCTAGTTCTGTCCCATTCCGTAGGAAGTATTATGAAAGGGTAAGCAATATTTGTAATGCTCTAATTTTAGTTTAGTTTAGAGATTGTCGCACTACAGAATCAGCCCCATTGTATCATTTAATTCAAATAATTTCATTGTTTAACGTCCTAACGTGTTTCTAAATTACGGACGAGGCTACTAATCTCCACAGAGATGAGCCATTTACACGGGTTATCAATATTAGAGGTCACATAGATGACAATCTAACCTGACTAGAGAGAGGTCAGGTGCAGGAACGATTGTTTTACCGTCTCTGATGCACAGGGTTGAAGCACTGCCAACCTCTTTACTCGGAGTTAACACTGGATGACAGAAAACTGCAATACCTGGTTATGGCTCCACCTCGAAAACGGACCTAGGATCCAGGATCAGGTGCTTATCACTTCACTTAGTAATACTTTATTTTTGCACGTTAAACATGATATTGTAGTCAAATTATAATAATATTTTTGTAACCATTGTGTAGGGTCCGTATGAGGCCTGAATATGCTATTTTACACCGACCGCTCTGCTCAATAGCCATGTTATTGCCCAAGTTTTCTATAAGAAATATTATGATGTCGCTATTTCACGCGTTATATATTTTGCCCCTATTAAAAAGGTTGCGTTTTAGATGATATATTTTTCAAACGTTTGAAGCCTTATTTAGTGTTTAGGTAGTTCTCTCAATTAACAAATCATACCTAACATTGTAATTAGTAAATAACTTAAATATGAATAATAATTCGGTTCTTTAATGTAAATATATGTAATCATACCGATTTTAATTATTATGATGATGTATTTTTTCAAGCAGCAAATTAAAACATTTAAATAAAGATTTTTTTTGTTAGAGTGCCTTTGTAATAAAGTAAGTACCAGTTGTTTACTTGATAAACAATGGTGTTGCTTGTTACTTTGATGTTTGTTACTTTTGTTTGTCGTTTTTATTGGAAACGAGTAACGTTTTTCGCATTATCCAATATAGACTAAGAACTGCTGAATTCTTCGTTTATTTCTTTCATCTTTGTTAGAGTTTTACATGAAAATCACGTAATTTATAGCACCACCAAAAAACTAATTAAAAAATACGCATAGAATTGGGTACCACCTCCGTTTTTAAGTCGGTTATTTTTTTAAATAATCCAGGGTCAATATCTCGTAAAGTATTCTTATAAACTATCCACTACAGCCCATTAACGTCCCACTGCTGGGTGCAGGCCTCAACTCTCATAGGAGAGAGGGAATTAGAGCTTAGACCCACCACGCTGCTCCAATGCGGGTTGGCGTCTTTAGCGACAATTAGCATGTTAGTGATAGTAGCCGGGACCGAGGGTTTAACGTGCTCTCCGAGGCACGGGGGTTGAACACCACCAACTTCCTAACTCCAGGCTAGTACTGAGAATTTCTAATCAGAAAAACCCAATACCTAAATAATTGTCCGACCCGGGACTCGAACCCGAGACCTCGTTGACCGCAGACGAACATGCTAATAGCTAAACCAACGCGGCAGTTATTTAAACAATAATTAAGTATATTTATTGCACAAAAATCAATATTTTTAAAATGTTTATAAAATGTAAAAATAGCAAACTTTAAATTATATTTAATGCTATTATTATATGACAGGCGCTAATACAGTGGATGGTTTGTCTAAAATACGGAGAGAGCTGATGATTGAGGATTTCGAAGACGGATGAAGAGCACAGCCAAGGTATTGAAGATAGGTGCTCGAACGTATAGGTTAAAACGCAATATTTAAGTATATTCAATGTCTTGCTATTATATCAATATCCAATACCTTCTCTTCAAGGCGATCTCCATTCCATTGTAAACAAACGGCGAATACCTAACAAAATAAGCAAAATAAAGTGCTTTTCGTGGCCTTGACTGCCGCAGTGCCTGGGAACGTTTGCTAAGTGAAATTGAATAGCAGTAACACTTAGTAAATGACATCTCGACGTATTGCACAGCTGTTTTTTATTACACTACAAGTTAGCCCTTGACTGCGACCTCACCTGATGATAAGTGATGATGCACTCTAAGATGGTAGCGGGCTAACCTGTTAGCGGTATGGCAGTTGGGTACACGACACGGATTTCTACACGGCATCGCACTATGCCAGAACACTAAATCACTTGGCGGTACTTCTAGTCTTTATCTGAAGTGGCAATGGGGGGAACACATAGGTAGTTCAAAGAAGCTATAGAAATTTGCGGTCCCAAAGTGCTGGAATGGTGACCCAGTACTGGAAAGCGCAGATCGTTGGCAGATCCGCCACTAAAAGACGGACGACATATGTGTCTGCTCCGCTTACACGGCTCATCTGTTCAACAGACGTTTTGGTAACTACCTATTTAGTATATTATTATATCTAGTATAGTAGTAGATACAGCTATCCATACTAATATTATATAAATGCGAATTTGCATCTGTCTGTCTGTCTGTCTTACTAGAAAGTCTGGCAAACAGACTGCTGTCTGCTACGCTTTCATGGCCCACTGCTCAAGCGATTTTGACTAAAGAGAAGGCCACTTTTCATCCCCGAAAATCTAAGAGTGCCTACGGGATTTTTCAAAAATCCGCATATATCTTCGGGTATCATCTATTGATACTATCTGATGCCCGCGACTTTGTCCGCGTGGTTTAAGTTTTTTTTAGATTCCCACGGGAACTCCTTTATTCACGAAATCACGTCGATTCATTGCTGCGTTGCGGCGTGATTGAAGGAAAAACCAACAAGCAAACACACTTTCACATCTATATATATAAAAATGAAACCCGTTTTCCTTGGTCACGGCATCACGCGTGAATGGCTGGACCGATTTCACTAATTCTTTTTTTGTTGTACCTATTTGTTATTATTAGAAGGTTCTTACGGAAAAAAATATTAAGAAAATCTCTCAGAAATATTGGAAAATATACATTTAATTTTGCATACTAAGGCGGTACGAAGTTCGCCGGGTCAGCTAGTTTATAATATAACTAGTATGATATGAAGTAAGTATGATTTTATTGGCTAGCCACCATCAAAGAGGCAGTCACGAGTCATAACAGATAGAATGGTAACAAGTTGCGGTAACAGGAGCTGTTGGTAATAAAGTGGAGTATTATGACACGCCAAATCCGACGCCTAATGGACGGTAGCCCGCTCAGTGGCCATACAAACTACGATAATCTGTAGCTTTATATCAACTTTTCAACAAAAAATTTTAGTTATCCAGGTCCAGGGTTTCCAGTCAGTGAGTGAACGTGACAATACTTTATGAAGTGAAAACTTCTTTAGGCGCGTTGAGCACTTTTTGGTAATTTATATTGAAGTGTAAAATTTCTTCAGGCGCGTTGAGCACTTTTTAGTAGGGGGTAAAAATGTAGATTCGCGTGACCGTGACCGACATGCTCGCGTGGCCGACATGCGCGCGTGACTGACATGCGCGCGTGGCCGACATGCTCGCATGACCGACATGCTCGCGTGACCGACATGCATGCGTGACTGACATGCTCGCGAACAGCGACGCTCGCGAACATATAAATATCTTATATATTTATATGTTCGCGAGCGTCGCTGTTCGCATATACTTACATATAATATATACATTCTTAAACTTAAAATTTTAATTCCTTAGTTTTAAGGTTTATATTTTCATAATTTTAATTAAAATATTAGTTTACAACGCTGTTGATTACTTACAAATAAATAAATAAATAAATAAATAAATAAAATACAAATTTAAAAAAACGTTTTCACTTCTATCGGCAGTCCCTGTGAACCCACGCGTTAAACTCCTTACTTTATGTACCTGATTAGAGGAAATGGATCACGACTCATGACCCACAGCGATGAGGAATACGACGCAGTGTATTATAATACTTAATACTAATATTATAAATGCGAAAGTTTGGATGGATCGATGAATGGATGGATGGATGTTTGTTACTCAATCACGCCATAACGACTAAACGGATCTGGATGAAATTTGGCACAGAGATAGAATATAGTCCGGAAAAACACAAAGGCTACTTTTTATCCCGGAAAATTAGAGTTCCCGCGGGAACCAAAAAACCACAATCCACGTGGGCATCAGCTAGTGAGATGATTTAAGCCGCTGTTCGTGTGGCCCGCTCGGTCCGTCGCGAGCGGTTTCATTCCTGTCACGTGCGAACCCCACCGTCCCTTACATTTTTATTGACCGCCTCAGCTTGCCGGAATGGCCGCCCGTGGAAACGCGCGCCTTACCGTCGAGCATTCAACGACCTCTCCACAACGTCTTGACTTTCAGCTGAAAGGTACGGCCGAGCTAGATGGGTATTGAAAAATACTCAAATAAAATTACGTTACAAGTCTAGAACGAGTCAGAAAGCTGAAGTGGAAATGGACACGGTACTTTGCTTGGACCGGATGCTGGAAAGGGGACCTCGTACCGGAAACCTGCACATGTATGTGCCAGTGAAGAGATAGTAATAAAACGAAAACGAGTCAAGGCAACTGTTCACAAGCATCAAAGTACTGTGAGATATAAAATAACTCCAGTAATAGACGCCTCATTTTTTGAGATTTCCTATCATTTCAACCAATAACCAACTTACTAGTAGAGCACAAGCTCAGAATGAGATGGGTCTGGCCATAGTAGGTACACCACGCTGGCGAAGTGTGGATTGGCAGACTTTGAGAACATTATGAAGAACTCTCGTTTATTCCCTCAAGTTGTTTTCCTTCGACGTTAAAGCAAGTGATATTGCATTTCTTATAACATGTCATATTTGGGCGTTGTCATATTTGGACGTTAGAAAATCTCTACTTTGAAAGCCCCCCATTTCGTCAATTTTGGGGGAAAAATTTAAAAAAAAATATTTTGGACTCTATTCCTAATTATCTTTAAAATGATATACCGCAACCCTATTTAACTTTATAAAAAATATTTTACTTCGCATTCGCTTCTATGAGAGCCCCCCTGAAATAAAGATTTTTATTATTTTTTAAGCCTTATTCGGCGGGAGGCCATTGGTTTACATATTATATTTAAAGCTGAAGTAATTGCGTTTAGTAATTCAGTAGTTATAATGCTCTGACAGACGGACGGACGGACGGACGGACGGACGGACAAGTGCCAATTCACTCAAGCAGACTCAGAGACCTTCGCTTCGCTCGGTCAATAAGTGCGTGCCTAAGATCGAACCCTGGGGTCTGACGTTGAAGCTGACATTTTTACCACTAGGCTATAACTACATAGCTATAATAGCAAGCTAGTAGCTAGCTATCTGAGGCAAAATACGAAGCACGGGCTGTCGAGTGCTCCCAATGCAAATGCATTCAATTTGCTGTGATTTAAATTCCTTTCACAATTTTGTTTTACTTCTTAGAAGTGAGAGCTATTTTCATTTTACTAGGTACGTGAAGCCTGATCTAGCCTAGTAGTGTTGGTCCAAGAGCTGGCGACGAACTTCGAGAAGGTCCTTTTGGCAAGCTGTAATTGTGGAAAAATATAATAGAAAAAATATTGAGTTACATCATTTATAGTAAAAATATTTTTAATTTTAAACTTACTACAGGTTTGTACGGAACCCTCGGTTTTTTTGTGTGGCGGGCAAAAGGTACATGAAGCTGCACAGAGTACCTACCGCACGACACGTGTCTCCCATACGACGCGGGCCCTACGCACACGAGTATATCTACGACTTTTAACCTTTCTGTAGTGTGTTTTCACCCTTAGCTTATTAGTTTTATTATGTGCCGTCACTGGTACATAATATTATTATCAGGTGTATGACCTGGCTGGGCAAAAATGAGGGCAAAGGAAATTGGCAATTACCTACGATCATATTGGAATTCAATATTATATTGCCACTCGGATATTTATAATTAAGTGTATTGTTGGTTATGCTGCCAATAGGTTCAAAACCTAATAAAATTATCCCGATTTTGTCTAACAGTAGTAAGGTTCAATTATTTTATGAGATTTTTATTATTATTTTCAGAGGGTATTTTGAAATAAAGTTAGAGACGCTAATGTGGGTACACTCGGGAGGTTCAGGCATTCGGTCGAGATGGTCTAGCGCCTAGCGGACATGTTTGTTAAATTAGTTTTCTTATAGTAAAAGTTTGCAAAAAGAAAATAAAGTGTGATAGAGTGAATTGCAGTAAAAATGGTATTTGACGTTTTATTGGAGAAGGCGTTTACAGTACCTCATAATCGAAGAACGGAACCCCAGCCCGCGCAGAGAGAAAAGCTTTTTAAGCGTTCAACTGGCGTTCGTGCGGTCACATTTCTAGGAGTTCTGAACGCACACAAAAGGACGTCAACTTTGCGTTCCATTTTCGTTACAAAAGTTTTATGTAAAACATGTACACTACACTACCTACCTATCCGAAGACAAGGCTTTGTTTTGTGGAGTCTAGAAGGGTCCAATAGAAAAAAAACTAGGTCTATCCAATTAAAACTGAAAAAAGAGCGAGAGAAAAAAAGGAGAATTCAGTGCTCTTTGTCCTAAATTGCTTGAATTAGATGAAGAACAATTTTTTATATATAACTTTCGAATAAATTACAATGAATTACATGATTATATAAAAAAATACATAGAAAAAGCTGAAAAAAGTTGAAAAACCTCGTTACGTAGCACTCCTATTAGTAGGTTTGACACACATCTGTAGCTTAGCAACGTAGCACATTACCGGTGGAAAAGCAGCCTAAGGCGAGAATTATTGCGCCATCTCCACGCCTTGAGCGCTGGACGTGGACAAATAAAGTGTTTTGCTGTCGCTTGCCAGTAAATCATGTTCTCACAGAGTGCATGTGCATCTGCACGTCGTGCATGATGCATTCTGCGGTGGCTGATGACATCTGCGCTTAAAAAACATATTTTTCTACCCTGGAACTAAAATGTACTTATCAGGTAGGTACATCCATGTTCTTAACATCACACAAATATATTTTTTGAAAAAAAGATGATACATTATTAAGAGATACAGGGACTATACAGAAGGCTGCTTAAAGGCTGCTTAAGCGGTAATGTTGCTTAAGCAATCTCTTCCAGACAATCAATATATTTTATCAAATCAAATCAAATGTTTTCCAAATGATTTTTTATTCAAATAAACTTTTACAAGTACTTTTGAATCGTCAAGTGAATCTACCAGTGACTCTACAAGTGAGTGAGAAGAACCAGCAAGAAACTAGGTCAACTCGATGGGATTTAGTAAGTTAAATCGTCACCCCAGCAGGTTAGATCGCTGTCAAAGAGCTTGTAATCATCGATAAATATTTAACTGACTTTACCACACAAATATCAGTCAATAATCTTGAAAACTACTGAACCGATTTTGATGAAATTGGCACTGTTGCCTAAGTTGAAGTAAATGTAAGCTAATAATAAAAAAGAATGGTCACAATCCAATTAATATTTTCGTGCTCAATGAAATTTTGTAAGTTTTTGCCTTACCTATAGATTATCTTAATATATATCTATGTGAATATTTTGCAGTTCCAATAATATTACCTACTTAGGAGGTTATCAATTCGACACGTAGGTATACGTGTCGAATTGATAACCTCCTTTTTTTGAAGTTGGTTAAAAATCAACCCTACAAAATACGCGCCAAATTCAGAACCTCCTCCGTTTTAGAATTCAGTTCAAAATTCACCTGTAAAACAGAGACTATACTTACCTATTTGTAACAGATAGGTTTTCGCACATTGATGTTACATTTTGTAAATTATTTCCAGCTATCGGCATTTTCGTGTGCATCCAATACCCTCGGCGCGCTAAGGTCGCACGTGTAACAGTCTATAGCGCCTAGACGTAGACGTTGTGAGCTAGACTTTTAACCTTTACGATTTGTGAACGTTATATCTATCTAAATTATAAAAGGAAAAGGTGACTGACTGACTGATCTACCAACGTACATACCATATTCTGGCAAAAAATAAATGATTGAATGATTGATTGATTGATTACAGCTCGAACCATTGGACGGATCAAGCTGTTTGACATACAGATAACTATTATGACGCAGGCATCCGATAAGAATGGATTTTGGAAAATTCAACCCCTAAGGGGTAAAATAGGACTTAAAATTCGTATAAAAATAGAACCTTACGTGAGCGAAGCTGCGGGTAAAAACTAGTATATCAAAAGGAAAGTAAAGTAAAAGGAAGGGGTGACTGACTGACTGATCTATCAACGCACTGCTTATAGTTACCACTGGACGAATCGGGCAGAAATTTGGCACGCACATAGAAATTATGACATCCGCTAACCCAACTAATTCAACCCCTAAGAGAGTAAATAGGATTTGAAAATTGTTAAATAAACGCGGACGAAGTCGCGGGCAAAAGCTAGTCGGGTATAAACTGAAACTCGATTCAAATATTTTCCACCGCCCGGGAACCATTCGCACTAACCAGCAACATAAGAAATATTATCTCGCCCTCGGCGCCCATAAAGCCAAGTGAGTACAAGTAAATGTATGCCGTCGTCCACAGCTGGACGATTTCGATTTTGCGGAAGTCCATGATAATGAAGAAACTAGACGTTTAATTCACTATAATCCGCGACAATAGGTAAATCTATGTGATGCAGTGTGTATCTGGCACTTATATCGCGCGATATTCACCACACCACAGAAATCTTCCGAACGACTCTCAAGTCTCAACGTACTTTGCACTCCGACACCGGAGCATCTTCAGGAGATGTTGACTCGACAATGCACGATTGTAAGAAAGTTGACGATGTGATGCTTGCTCGATTTACCTATTGTCGCGGACTATTTAGCGAATTAAACTTCTTGGGACACGGCCTTGCACCGCTTGCGTCCAACGGCTCCCAGCTACTCCCTTGAGATCGTTCATCCACCTAGAGCGAGGTCATCTAACGCTGCGCTTTCCGGTGGGACGCCGCCATTCAACTTTGGGACCCCAACGCCGCAACGCCATAGTGCTTGAACGGCGGTCCCCCACCAGAAAGCGCTTCGGCGTTGCGGTGACGCTTGAGGTCCCAAATTATATGGATTAAGTATAATAAATTTATGATGTCTATAAATTTTTCGAAACCGTGCAATGGTTATAGACTAGGTAGATTTTGTATAAAAACAAGATGGCGGCCTTTACATGAAAAATTATGGTAGAGACGGAATAATTCATAGGACACATACCTAGTTTGAAGAATCATAAAATATTTAGTTTAAACCCAAAGAGTTCAGTGATCCATTTCAAAAACTCTTTCTTTTCAATTCGCTTTTAAAACTTCACGAAATACACGGCACATTTTTTGCCGAAAATCTTCGGAAAACATTTAATTTTCGTCAACGTAAAAAACAAGTAAGGTAAACGCAGCTTACAGATTTTACGCGAAAAATTCCCGATCTCCTTATCAATTCCCATCGGGAGTTATTACATTCTGATCACATTGATATACTAAACTCGAAAGTTATAGTTTCATAAAATAAGAGAGCCCGGTTTATAAACTTTTTTTATTAAATTTAATTGCAATTTAAACTCTACGGACTTTTTAAAGAACCAAATGTCGTAGAGGCCGAAGAAGACTAGAGCTAGACCTAGAGGGCGGTGGATTGACGTAGTGGCAAATGACATGAGAGTGTTGGGAGTACGGAGTTGGAGAGGGGCTGCTACTGGTCGCCTCCGATGGAGCAAGCCAAGGCCCACCCAGGGCTGTAATTTTTTGATGATGATGATAATTGCTCGAGTCTTGACGTTCACTCTGAGCCATTTCTAAGAAAATAGCCAAAACATAAACTGATGATAAAGGTAAGAAAACCAATAGAATTCCGAAAAAGCTGCAACAATCATTAGCGATGGTATGATTGTAAATGTACTGATTTTCTGAATTTATTCTTGCTGTGATAATTATTTAAAAATGGATTTTGCCCAATAGTGAAAGAAATCATTTTACCGTAATAGAGCCTCGTGTTATAATGAATGAAAAATTATTTAAATCTAAGAACACGTTCTCAAGTATCGGACATCGATACTTCAGGCCCAGAATAGGTAATACTTAGTAGTAACTTCAAGCACCGGACTTGCTTGGAGGAGAATTACCACTTTCTACACTGCATCGCACCGGAACGCTATATATCGCTTGGCGGTAACTGGCAAGGTTAAATATAATGAAGTTCCACCAGACCAGATATACATTTTTTTTTATTTTACTCAAGTGCTAACTTTGACTGCGATCTCACCTGATTGCCTATTCGGGTTTTACACGGTGCCGGAACGCTTAATCGCTTGGCGGTACGTCTTTGCTGGTAGGGTGGTAACTAGCCACGGCTGAAGCATCCCAGCAGACCAGAGAAAATTCAGAAATTATAAAACCCTGCCGGGAATCGAACCTGAGGCCTCCCACGACAACAGTGCTCAACACTGCACCAGGGATGTCGTTAAATCAACATAAAATTATAGATAGATCGATAGATCCCTGAAATTGCTAATTCCCAATTTGACCCTGCCGGGGATCGAACCCGGCACCTCTCACCTAGAAAACTACCGCTCAACTGTATATCTCCGGCATTAGTACATCAGTGTCCCGTCATATCTTTATTCAAATCGCTCGTCTCCGTTGAAATGATCCGGCCCTGCTCCTTTATCACGAGAAATTTATCTCTCCGAAGGAAAATAGAGACGTTCGGGATCGGATAGCACTCACTTTCATAGAGGATTACAAAACAAGATTGTAAATCAAGTTCTTTATTGTTGTATAAAAACAGATAGGAGAGAAAATATACTTACTAAGTTGTACCCATCCGTATTATTTGCAGACGATATATCTATACAAACTTCATATTGTATTACCTAAATTAGTTACAAAAGAAACTAAAACCTTAAAAATTCTCCTCGTCGATGCCATCGCAGTGAGGCATAGAGTCCAAGATGCTGGCGCCTGGCAGCATTGCCTCTTTGGATGGTCAAACTTATCATTTGGCCTACAATCTAATTACATAATTAAATTTATCGTGCGAGGATAACTGTTTTATAATACAGCTGCAAGATTTAACCTAAACAAACCCACAAACATTGCAAGTTAAATAAACGCTTGTAAATACCTGACACGTGCCAGAAAGCATTCTGCAACCTGCCTTGGCCTCTGTCTCCTCTAGATGGCCCGGGCTTGGCGGCAAGGTGAGGGGAGGCTTTGTACATTCACCCTGTCGAAGGACAGGATTTCAACGTTCCTTCATTTGCCTACCCAATTAGGCGAAGATTGTCGTAACATAAAGCTGTGCTCATACATATTACGGCGCGCCACTAATGAGGTCTTATTAACCTCACACGTGTTTATTGCTACCTTAACCTTTTAATCGTGAGGGCCTTGCCCCATGACTAACGAATCAATTTGTAAGCAGTATCGTTAACAGCTTTTTACGGATTAGTGGGTATAGGAACCTACTATCTATAACAATAAAGGCATTGAGTGTTTATTCTCATTATACCAAAGATATTGTTCCGTTTTTTTTTCGGTAGGTATGTAACTAGGTAAACGTTTTTGGTACCCGCGGAAACTGTTTAATTTTCCGGGATAAAAGTAGCCTATTTATAATATTAGTATAGAAGTATAGATATTTTTGGCGTACACTGAGGTAAGCCTAGTGTTGGGTGTGGAAGATTTTTCTCTTTCGGTCGGTAGCTTCGAGTTCGTAGAAAAGCTATACTCGTGACTCGGCGGTAGAGAGTCATCTCAGTCGTTTAGACTGATACAGACTTCAAACAGAGATTATCAAGTTTCATCAAAATGTGACAGGCCATAAAAACGTTGCAGAAAGATGTACAGGTGGACAGACAGACACACTTTTGCATGAAGTTAAGTTGTTCTTAGTTAGTATGGAGTTCTACCCAGTTTGTAGTTCAAGACCCCAATTAAAACATTATAAAGCCCCAAGATTTCCATCATTTTCGCAAGATTTTCATGACGAATTTTTACCCTCTATTTAATTTTAATAAGCCTGTAAATACTCGATTATGATTACAAATTATGATCATTTATTTTCGTAAAATGAATTATGTACCTACTTACCTACTGCAAAACACATGCCGAGTATTTACTAGTTAGCCTACTTAGCTTAATAAAATTAAAAAGAAGGTTAAAAATTCGTCATAAAAATCTTACAAAGGATGGAAATCTTCAGCCCTTCTAACATTTTAATTTATAATCTACAACTTTTACAGATCTGCCAATAATCCACGGGTTCGCTGACATAATATTTTACGCATTAATTCGGCGGCACGCAGCGCTTTAACTTTTTTAATAAAGAAAAGCCCCTGAGAAAGCTCCCGCTCCAACCCTGATATTTTCAGGGTCGGGTGCTATTGATAGCGAGAGATCTCACGATGTCTTCCGAATACGGCTCTACATGATCTCTAACTTCTCAAATAACTCCAACTACTTATTATAGTAACTACTTGTAAAGTAGGCTTTACAAGTTAACGAATAATAGTCGACCAATTTATAAAATGTCCGCATAATGTGACGGGCAACTACGGAACTCTACACTGCGCGTGATCCGAGACGCACTTAGCCGGTTTATACTTCTACAATCTCAGTTGTTAACATTTACATTTAACCGATAGCGAAAGAATGAGGTAACAAGCTGATTTGTCTGATCTTTCTTGGTTCGCCGAATTGAGAGCCTGCTCCTTTTTGAAGTCGGCAAAATACATCGGTACCAAGTTACCAACAAACCAAAACAAAGTGTGTGTGTGCAATTCACACACGGCAGAAGTGAAACTTCAGAAAAGTAGCCTACGAGAGAATGAGATAAATATAACTTGTATTCTATCTCATTCTCTCGCATGCCAAATCCTATTAAGTTTGTTTCTTTTTGGTGTCGCTTTTTCGTTTAATTTTTTCGTTTCGTTTAATTTTCAAATCACAACGATTCTAAAAAAGTTTCACTTCAAAAAATAATCGCTGTAACTTGGGCCACACGAACACCTACCTACTAGCTATAGTAGCTAAATACGAGTTTGTTACGGAATACTAAACTTATTTGTTAGTAAACTCGTGTGCTCGTGACAGAGAATCTTCCTGTTCGTTCTTCCAGACACACTAGCGCACCCTTGGGCGGTAAGTTACAATTTTACACTAATTGTTTATTGAACGATAGATAAATACAGACATGTGCTGTGTCGTAGGTTGTACCTACTTAAAAGTGGAGCTGTCCCCTGAAATGTGAGACTCGTAGGTATTAAAAATTCGGCCTCCTATTTGGTCCAGGGTTAGAATCTCCATGATGCGCGTCACTTCTAACTTTCAAAATTAGTTATGTGCGTTTTTTGGTACAACCTTGAGTTTTAAAGATTGTAAGTATTAATTAAGTAGGTACTTACATAATTTCTAAATTTGCACGTCAACATTGACGAAACATGTGTGGACTACTTTAGAACTGTCATCATAATTTTACAATACAAATGTTTCAAGCAAATAAACGATTGATTGATTGATTGTGTAGCCCAGTGTGGTCTACAAATCCGACTCTCAGTTTGCATTAGACAATATTCTTAATTAATATTCTCTAGTATTATTTTCTTAAAAGTTTATAATCAATGAGTTGTCTGGAAGAGATCACTTTTAGTTGTAAGACCGCCCTTGCGTACTTTTTTTTCTCGTTCTATGTATTTTTATGTTTTGCTAAACCTAGATATTTTTTGAAAATGAGTAATAAAATGTTTATCAATATATTTTTCTATCTATTTTCTAGGTACAATAGTAGGTAGGTATTTATTCAACGATAGGCGGTATAAAAGCGAAATAAATCATAACAAAACATTATGTTTCCATCTCGCCGGGCCTTGCGAATGTTTACGGCGGGCTTAATTTTTCTTTTATGGCCACTGCTAACGGCTTTCGGTGAAAAAGACGTTTCGCCGAATAAACTTATTTATTCGAGCGCTTCCATTCGATATAAAATCTTAAATTGGTTATCGATATAACATAAGGTCTAGCTTCCTAGAGCTCAGAGCACACACGATGCTTTTTTAAGCTTTCTTGGTCATGCTACAATTTAATACCACAGCGTAATTATAATGATAGTTTGAAAACTGGGATTAGGAGATTATTTCACTGGTGATATAATAATTTATTGATTGCACTGACTTTTCAATGGTCAATATAAAGCCTGACCTCTTATTTGAGTCATTTAGATGCGGAAGGACTTCCGTAGTGGGAACCGCATTATAATCGCACGAAAACCCGTATGTGATTAATAGAAAGGGGTTACGACCTTCAAGAATGAGGAATACGAGAGTCGTTGGTAGGTATGGATTACCTATTATTAGCGATTGTTATTTATAAAAGTTTCGCTATACCTAAAGAAAATTATTTGAAATGAAAAATGGAAAATGCAATCATTGATTGAAAAGGATGGGTACCTATTTGTGGTAGGTACCTACCTATGGCATATACCTACACATCATAGAACTAATGCACTAGGTCATTAAAAACTCATTAGGTAAGAAAAAAGTAAAGAGTGTTATTAATGAAGCGCCACGGACGGAAGGACAGTTAAAGATACGGTGTTTTAGTAAAGTTAAAAATATGGAATAAATACATACTTATTATACCTAACCAAATCCAAATGCTATTAGGATCTGTCATCCTAATAGCATATTATAACAAATTTCACCCAGACCCGTTCAGCCGTTGGCGCGTGATTGAGTAACAAACATCCATACATCCATCCATCCAAACTTTCACATTTTAATATTAGCAGTTAGCACAGAATAATATAATAGTACTAAATATTAGTAAGATAAGTACCTACGTAATCCATGGAAATACCTAATGGGTATTCTAGTTATCATAGTGTACCTACCTATTAATCTCCTGATAAATTACTATACTTCACTCATACTTATGATCCTTCTTCTATGTGTTGAATAAAAACTCCTTTGACATAGGGTTGTAGACCGTAAAACTTTAAAAGAAAAATAGTGTAACCTAGGTAACGTCGTTGTTATAAAAATGTTGTAAAAGGATGTGTACCTAATAAAAATATATTCATGCATAAAATATAAAATATGTTTCAATAAAATTAATAATCCACTGTAGAAAATCACTCTGCACAAGACTATGATCCTTCTTCGCCTTCATGTCCAGATTTACGTTATTCTTTTTCTTCTTCTTAGTTTGTTTTTGGCTTTTATTTGTGCCAACACAGCACAATTTGCTAACCTGAGGCTCAGAATGGCATTCCGAACCAGTGGTGGATTCACTCGACGATTCAAAAGCACTTGTAATAAAAAATTATTTGAATAAAAAAAAAATGGTTTTTTTTTTTTTTTTTTTAATTTATTTTACGGCCTTGGATTCTAGTCCTTTAAGGCCTTTCTTTAAAAAATACAAAATTGCTTAAATCTAATTAATTAATAAAATCTTAATACAGCTTACAATTTTTCTACAGTACTACAAATATAATCAAAAATAGGCTTAAAATATAAAGTATTATGTAACAAGTCTTTAATATGGCGGGGAATACTCATGTTAAGTTTATTTTCTATATTTATCCTGTCTATTTCATTCGCTAATATTAATCTTTGTACACCAAAAGCTGGACAAATAAATATAATATGATTCACGTCAGCCTCTTCATTTTCACAATAGTGGCATTTTTTACTCCTAAGAATTTTTAGTTTATGCAGATGTGTTGGCACCAGGCAATGTCCAAATCTCAGTCTATTTATAACTGATGTAAATTTTCTAGATTCACACTTCGTTTTGAAATACCATGGTTGCGCCGGCATTTCCTTTTGAATTTCCGCATACCATTTTCCTTTATTTTTATTAGTCTCGTCCCATACTTCACTCCATAATTTTTTTTGTCTTATTTTAAGTTTATTACATAAATCCGTAAATGGCACTTTGATGTTACTCGAACAATCTTCATAAAAATTTCTTATTCTAGTAGCAGAATCAGCCACTTCATTTCCTGTTATGCCTCTGTGGGAGGGTACCCAAACAAATTCTATATTAAGTCCCCTTAATTTTAAATTAAGCAATACATTTTTAATTTGGAAAATAACATAAACTAACTTATAATTACTAAAGTTAAAATTATTTACAGCTAAAAGAACACTTTTAGAGTCTGTTATTAAAACATAGTTATTAATTTTTAACATTAATTCATCTTGGATATATTCCAATGCCTTTAAGAGGGCAACACATTCAGCAGTGAAAACGCTACAGTCAGAGTTTAATTTGTAAGATCTACATATTTTTAACTGTGAGTCATAAAAAGCAGAACTTACAAAGTTCTCATTTTTAGACCCATCCGAATATATCCTATAATAATTTTTACAATTTTCTTCAATGAATATGAGGAAGTCATTGTTTGTTTCAATATCAGTGATATGTATTCTGTTTCCTAGATTTATTACATCATAGTGGCAATCATACATAGGCAAAATGTCATTTACATTTATATCGCTAGCAATACTATGCATATATGTCATAACCATTAACATGGTAGGTTCTTTACCGGAAAGAAGTGATTTTGCCGTAGTTTGCAGAGTTTCACTAGATGATTCCGTTACTTTCAATAAATCCTGTGGTAATAATAATTTGTTTACCAAGTTAGAGTTAGCAAATAGTTGTTTCAAACAAAACTTTTCAGCCAAATAAACACGTCTCACCGGCAAAGGAGGGATACATGTTTCTACTTCCATTGAATTAATAGGTGTAGAGCGCATTGCTCCACTTATTATTCGCAGACCTATATTTTGTACAACATCCAATTTTTTCAACATCGATGAATTCGCTTGCATATAAGCAACGTAACTATAATCGAAATGACTTCTCACCATACTATTATACAATAAAGTTAAAATTTTGGGATCCGAACCCCAAAAAATACCAGCTAAACATCTGAGAATATTAATGCTTTTCAATGCATTTTTACAAATATAATTAATGTGTGCATCGAATTTTAGTTTTGTATCAAAAATTACTCCCAAGAACTTCTTATTCCTTACAATTGGAATATCTAAATTATTATATTTAATGTTTACAGCTACTGGACCACCAAATGTCATACATGAACTTTTAGAGGTATTAATATTTAATTTTAAAGTGTTTTTGTAATAATTTTGCAACTGGATCAATGCCAAATTAACAGTATTTTGGGCTACTTCTACATTTCTATTTACACTATACAATAACAAATCATCTGCAAATTGTAAAATTTTTACGTCATTTGTTACATATTTCTCAATTTGAGAGGTATATAAATTATATAAAATTGGAGATAGTGATGCACCTTGCATAAGGCCTTTACTTGTAGAATTAGGCCCATGAATTATATTATTATACTTAACATAAAATATTCTGTTATTTGTTAAAAATTAAAAAGCCATAATGTTAAAAATTTAAAAGCCATTTTAACATTTTTCCAGTAATGCCAATTTCATGAAGAGAAGTTATAAGCTGGTTTAAATCAACATTATCATAAGCACCTTCTATATCTAAAAATACACATACTGCAGTGGCTTTGGATGACTTACAGCTTGTTAAATCTGATACAAATGAAGCTAAACTTTCAGTTGCACTTCTTCCTTTACGGAAACCATACTGGAATGTTGGTAATAAATTATTATTTTCTGTAAAATAATCTAATCTGAGTTTCAGCATTTGTTCAAATAATTTTCCTATACATGATGTTAATGATATTGGTCTGTATGAATTACAATCAGATGGAGATTTATCAGGCTTCAAAATTGGTATTATACATTGAATCTTCCAACTATGTGGAACACATTGATTGACCCATAGCCTATTAAATATATCAAGTAAAGCTAATTGACCTAATTTGTGCAACTTTTTAATCATTATATATGGAACATTATCAATACCAGGTGTAGAGTTTTTTCTTGATTGAAGTGCTATAGCAAATTCCGCAAAAGTGAAAGGCTTTAATAGTAATATTGACTTGTCCGAATCATTATTACACTCAAAAACAGAGGTATTTAGAGTTGTATTGTTGTTATCCTGTTTAAATTTAGAAATGAAATTTGGAATCCATTCATCGTTTTTATGCTGTGGTTGGATTTTGATACGTTTAAACTTTTTCATGTAATTCCATACTTGAGTAATAGGAGTATATCTATTGAATGACGAACATAACTTATACCAACTATTTTTCTTAGCATCCTTAATGATTAATTTTTTCAGTGCATCCAATTTTTTATAATTAATGTAATTTTCCATCAACCCATCTCTCTTATATACCTGTAAAGCTTCTTTAGAATTTTTAACTGCTACTGCACAGTTTTCATCCCACCAAGGAGCCGGAGCTTTAAAAAGTCTAGGTCCCACAATTTTGACATAAGGAATGTAGTCTTTTCTAAGTTTGTATAAAATTTCACAGAAATTTTCATATGACTGCAAGGGATCTTTTTCATCAGATGTAAAAGATTTAAAGTACTCTTCTGATTTTGCATAATATTTGGTCCAATCTGCCTTATGAAATAGAAATTTCTCTACTTTGTCATTGACTGAATATTTAGATGGAACTAAATTTAATTTTGTAAATGTTGGGTAGTGGTAACTACCCAAAGGATCGTCACCTACTGCCCATTCACATAGAGGTGCAAGTACAGGACTCACACCTGTGACATCAATAGCAGAGCTATTAGCGTTAGGCCTTTGTACTGTAGTAGGTACACCTGTGTTTAGCAGACATAAGTTGTGCTCGTCGAAAATTTCAAACAATGTTTTTCCCCTTGAATTTGTACAATGACAACCAAATGCAATGTGATGTGCATTAAAATCTCCTGATACTATACAAGGTTTCGGTAAGTCCGCAATAATATTTTTAAGTTTATTAATTCTACAATAATTGTTATTTTTATTTTTAGGTGGACAATAAACACATAAAATCGACACTGTACCAATATTAGTTTCCAGAGCAATTGCTATGGACTGAACATCTTGATAAAATTTTGTTGGTAATATTTTATATTTAAATGAATCTTTTAATAAAATGCCTACTCCCCCATGTTCATTTTTTGCATTTTTTCCTACAAAACTATATCCTGAAAATCGAATAGGGTTACTTGTATCTTTTTGCCAGGTCTCATTTAATAACAGAATATCAATATTATATTGTTCTAAAAATGTTTTAACTAAGGGTTTCTTATTATTTATACTTTGAATATTATGTTGTACAATAGTTAGGTGAGAATCCATTATATTTTATTTAAATGTTGTAAAAATGCCTCTTTGATTTGATTTGTAGTCTTAATATTATTTGAGTTCCCTATTGTAACCAAAGTGTTAACTATGGCTCCTAGAACTTTTGAGTTATTTACAATATCGGTGTGGGAAATTTCCGTCTTTGTTTGTGTAGTATGTTTAGTCTGTGTAGGCTGAGCCTTTTGGTACGTCTGAGGCTTTGAAAGTGGAGGGAAACTCACACTATTTATTTGTAATACTTTAGAGTAGGTTTCTTTGTTTCTCTCCATTCTCGCTGCCTTTACAGGGCAAATTTTGGAAATTGCTAGATGAGCGCCCCCACAATTACTGCACTTCAGCATATCCGAAGTACAGTCCTTGTAATGGTGCTCACCAGCGCAGCGTGAGCATATTTGCTGGTTCCTACAAATCTTTCCATAATGATTAAATTTCATACACTTAAAACATTGCATCAATGGTGGAACATAAGTGAATACTTTATATCTCCAGTTGTCCAAATATATGTACTGTGGGAGAACAGTACCGCTGAAAATTACACTTATTGTTGAGAGAGGCACTAACTCCTCCCCTACTTTCTTCATGAATCTCCTTATTCCTATCACTTCACTTTCTGATGAGAGTTTATTAAATAGTTCATGGTTACTCGCTTCCTTTGGAATGAACCTAACAACCCCCACCCTCTCCACAGAGGACGCCGGAATGAAAGCTCGAAGCTTATAAACTGAAAGGCACTCATGTGATAAAAAGTCATTTGCTGCTGTTGCCTGTTTAAAAACAAGCATAATTTTACTAGCGTTTATGCGCCTACTTTCACTAATACCTTTGACCTGCTTGAAGAATTTTGTCACCATCAGAGGATTTTTATTCCCTAGTTTCACATCTGTTTCTGTGCTCTCCACAAACACCGGGAACTCCACATTGGTACTATTATCGCCATACGCCCGTCGATATCCAGGCTTCATGTATATTTTATATTTTTCATCATTTTCGGATTTGTCCTTCGGCGCTTTCCTCCTTTTTTTACCTGCTACTGGCTCAAAACCGTCCCCATCACTATCCGACGGCATTTTGCTATGTTTACAATTATTTACAACAATGAACAACTATACAAACACTTATTTACACTTAAAAACTTATTTTTAAAATTTTAAAACCAAAAGAGCGCGCTTCTCGATTCCCGCCAAAAAGAGAAGTCAAAAAAAATTGGAAAAAAACTGAAACACAGAGCCGGTAATAATATACTCTTTGGTGGATAGAAAAAACGTCAACGTAACGAAAACTGTCAAAATATGGTATTGAATCCAAAGAGTATATAATCACTATGATTGAATCAAAACAAACATGAGATTGAACAATTCACGAAATTTAACCGATTGTGATGTATTTCTTTGTTTATTTCCGTCAGCGTCAATTCTTTAATAAACAAGCGATAAGATATAGGCAAGTGCAAGGTCGATTTCGTGTTGTTCTATTGCTAATTTAATTAACATCTCTAGTTAGCCATCAAGATTCAAGAGACTCGACGTTATGTCGCTAAAAACCGCTTTACTGAAGTAAGTTAATAGTAATATTATTACATATATATTATAAAGTTGATATTATTTTGTTTACTTATCAATAGGATTTCGCTCCTCTTAGTAGAACCGAGTAGAGTTTTTCAACCGGTGCTAGGTTGACTTAACCTCTTCTTCTTTAATTGGTTTTCGGCTTTCGCCAAAACAGCACAGTGCACTTCGCCAATGTCGAGTAACTTGAGGGACGCACGAAGGAGATTGGCCGGTTACAGAGTGCCAAAATTACTGAAAATGCTCTGTAATAAAAGCATATTTGATCCATACTTATAAATCTGTCTATGTTGAAACCTATCTGTCTGCCTGTCTGCTAGGTACGCTTTAACGGTCCATCTTTTCAACAAATTTTGATGAACAGGCATACAGGTAGGTTACATCCTAGGAAAGGACATAGGCTACTTTTTAGCACGGAAAATTTAGGGGTACACCCAGGAATTAAAAAAAAATCCATGGAGGTAAAGCATTAGAGATGCGCCGAATGTTCGGCCGAATATTCGTATTCGGTACATTCGGCATGTTTTTTCATGTTCGTATTCGGCCGAATATTCGGTTGATTTGCCGAATAATTACCGAATATTTAAATTATTGTTAATATTTAAAAAAGAACATTTTAAACAGTAAGGTTAACTAATTACTAAAGAAGTGTGGTTTTTTGACGAATGACAATGTTAGCAAAATAAAATGTGATTCTCAAGATTACTATTAATTATGTCCTTTAATAATCATATCGTAACATTAACATACTTAAATTATGATGATTTATCGACAAATTAAAACAACATAATATTTAATAATTAAAATTTAAGAGTGCTAAATTATGATGCAGAAATAATAGGCTCTCAGCCCTGTGAGGCAACAATCTATTTCTTTTCTGTTCATATACATTGCCTGCTTCCGAGAATAACCGTTCACTATAATACAGTGGTTGCTGGAGAAGTTAAAAAATTCTGGCTGAAATAGCCATGAGTTCATACTTTCCTTGATTTTTTGCCCATCATGTAAAAGGACTCATACTGCGTTGTAATAAAGTCTCATTTAAATATTCGATCACCACACATGCGATCTTTTACGTCCACTCATCTCCAAAAACGTTAATCGACGTAATATAATAGACTTCAATCAAATTATGCAGTTACAAGATAATTTTTAAACAATATTATGCGAGAACTGCAATATTTAACCGAAAGAGCGATGCATCGAGCGAGCCAAGCTAGCGCGAGGGGCCGCGGGTTACGCGCGGGGCAGAGAGGGGGCGGTGGCAAACGCCGCCCGGCTCTTGCAGAGCGCCGTACCGACACAGTACCGACGTGTACAAACGTGTTTACCGCGCAGAATTGAACCGAATGATTCGGCCGAATATTCGGTTCGGTACATTTTGGACCGAATATTCGGCCGAACATTCGTATTCGGTTGAACCTACATTCGGCGCATCTCTATAAAGCATCATCTAATTTTATGTTAAATATATTTTTAACACAAAAATTATTAATTTTTGCCTCTGTTCAATTCCTATGTGTATGGTACCATTAACATACAGTAGAAAGAGCGCTAACTGTCCAAGTTCAAACAGAATAATTTCTGTTAGTTTTAGTAGTAATTCACATAATATAAACTGTAAAATTACATCTTTGTTTCAGAATTTTATTAAGATCCAGTAAAGTTACTAATTATGCACCAATAGTACTACAATACCATGGATACTACAAACATGAACACAGAGATAAAGAAAAGTGGAAGTTCAATAGAAATACAGGGTTTGCTCTCTTGGGATCTATTCTTTTAGGTTCTGCAGGAAATGGTAAGTCCATACATATTGCTCCACACATTTTCTACTAAAAACCTCCCAGCTATCACCTCTAAAATATGTCTCCTCCATTTAACTCATCATTGGCAAAGTATATTGTACCCATTTGGTACAAATGCAAGTCATAAAATCAAGAATTGAATTGAATTAATTACTAAAAACTAGCATCTATGTGTTGTTATTGGGGCTTTTGGGGTAACATTTTTTGCCATACTCTAATCCTATTTGCTGAAAAAGTTAATGTCAATGATTTCTGGAATATGCAGAAGCAGATAATTCGAAAATGATTAAAGAAGGATCAATAGTTTTGAGTTATATGTGAAAACCCAAAAAAAATACCTTTCAGCTCCCTCTTCCCCTTAGCTCGGCTCACTTCTAAAAGAGGAAACTATTAGACTTTAGAGTATGTTGCCTCCTAACGACCCCCTTATGCATGCAGAACTTTTTACTTCAGGGAACCTATCCCTGAATTAAATCAAATGTTTTTTTATTCAAGTAGACTTTTTACAAGTGCTTATGAATAGTCGAATGAATCTACCACCGGTTCGGAATGATGTTCCTACCAAGAATTTTAGGGAGGCAGAGGGGGAAAATAATGTATGTTCATTGACTGGCCTAATAAGTTTTAAATTACTGTAATAAAAGATAAAATGTAACTTAATTCCAGCAAACCAGAAGGAAAGTGAAAATGCCAAAGAAGTGTTTGAGGCAGGAGCCAAGAGACAAGACTTACCGACTTTCACAGCTGAAGAAGTGAGCAAACATGATAACAAGTGAGCTTGTGTCTATTTATTTACTCAGCCTATGTAAATATTTGAACAGGTGTGTCCAAACATCAGTGGCAATCTTGCAAGTCTGTCTTGGCCAGGAACTATAGACTATAGATGGGAGCGATCACTATAGATCTGTAACTGTCAAACTGATACTGGATCTCTTTACAGAGCCCTCCATAGCCACAACCCAACTAAGATAAGATAAGGCTGTCTTCTGCTGAATGCTGCGCTGTTATTGGACATCTGCCGCCCATATTATATTCTTGAAGATAGTCTTCAAGTCCCTATTATTCCAACTCCTAATTGCCACAATTTTGCTACATCTATGATCATATTGTCTCCTGCCACGCACTTGCCGTTCTATGTTTGGAAACACTTTATGATTGCATAATTTAATGATATTTAGAAAATGAGTTGCAAATATAGGCATACTAGTTGATGTCCGCTACTACTGTGTGGATTGAGGTTTATTGGTTCCCGCGGGATCTCTTTAATTTTCTGGGATGTAAAATAGCCTATGTGTTATTCCAAACTATAATCAATATCTGTACCATATTTCATCCAGATCCATTCAGCCGTTGATTGAATAACAAACATCCATCCATCCAAAATATTTCAATTTTAATTTATCTATTCTGCATACAACAATATGTACAAAAACAGTATACTCCTTAAAAACTAGTCAAGGTAATTATTATTCCATAACACTTGAACAAAATAGTGTTTAGACACTTGTATTAAGATAACTTGTGTTACGAGTGTCGTCACCTTCTGAACCTTTATCAATTATATCATTGATTCAATTCTTGTTATCAAATCAAATAAATATTATAAATGCGAAAGTTTGGATGGATGTATGGATGTTTGTTACTCAATCACGCCCCAACGGCTGAAAGGATCTGGATGAAATTGGCACAGAGATAGATTATAGTCTGGAATAACACATAGGCTACTTTTTATCCCGGAAAACTAAGGAATTCCTGCGGGAACCAAAAAACCTCAATCAACGCGGACGTAGTCGCGGGCATTGTAGTACAATAATAAATGTATACCAATATTTATAGCTGAAGAACCGCGACTTCGTCTGGGTGGTTTAAGTTTTTTGATGCCCGCGGGTACTCCCTAATTTTCCGGGATAAAAAGTAGCCTATGTCACTCTCCAGGTCCTCAACTATCCCATCCCAAAAATGACGTATTTGTTGCTCCGTTGCGGCGTGATTGAAGGACAAACAAACACACTTTCACATTTGTAATATTAGTATATGACTATATAATTTTATAATTTAGCCTAGTGGTTAAAAATTTGTGTTTTTCAATCAGAGTTGCGAATCTAAGAACGTCCATTATCCAATGCTACCATTCCAGGAAAAGTTTCTGGGTGACGTACAAGCATGGGGTATACGACGTGACGTCATTCCTTTCTTCGCACCCTGGAGGAGAGCAGATCTACAATGCGGCTGGTCTGAGCATAGAGCCCTTCTGGAATGTGTACGGCATGCATAAGACTGACGAGGTGTATAGATTGCTGGAGAGCTACAGGATAGGTAGGCGCTAAGCTGCTATGCTATAATGCTATTTTATTAAAAAAGCAACCACCGAGTTTATTTCTGGTTCTTCTCAGTAGAAATGTCCATTCCGAACCATTGATAGATCCACTCGACTATGCGAAAACAGGTTTAATAAGTTTATTACAATAAAAAAATATGAGTTTGAGAGCACCACAGAACATAAGAATAGTAGGTAGAAAGCGTATACAAACAATTTTCTATGGGAACCAGTGTCGTCAAACTCACATACTTATTACATTTTATTTTATATTGCTGATATTGTCGCTAATATATATGAAAAATATAATAAAAACAAAAACTAAACAGGCATAAATACAACTTCCAATTTTGACCGTCAAATAACTTTGTGGAATATTTCTTAGTTCTTATTATACTAGCTGATGCCCGTGACTGAACTCTTTAATTTTCCAGGATAAAAAGTAGCCTATGTCATTCCCCGGGATATTACCTACCCCAGTATCAAATTTCATCAAAATCCGTTGAACGGTTGGCCCTGAAAACTGAAAGCGTAGCAGACAGACAGACACACTTTAGCATATATATCATATTGGATATGGATTTATGATGACTGTGTAATGTGGATATTTGCCCCAAGGGAACCTGCACGACGATGACGTATTAGATCACAGCGATGACGAGCTCTGGGCGAAGGAGCCCCGCCGCGACAAGCGTCTGATAGTGAAGACCGCAAAACCCTTCAACGCGGAGATACCGCCCAAACTGCAGGTGCAGCACTTTGACACGCCCAAGTGAGAACCCAGGCACAGAGATAGATTATAGTCTAGAATAACATATATGCCACTTTTTATTCCAGAAAATAAAGAAGTTACCACAAGAAGAAATCTTAAGCTAGTCTTACTAATATTATAAATGTGAAAGTTTGGATGGATGGATGTTAATCAATCACGCGCCAACGGTTGAACGGATCTGGATGAAATATGGCGCAGAGATAGATTATTGTCTGGACTAACACATTGGCTACTTTTTATCCCGGAAAATTAAAGACTTCCCGCGGGAACCACAAAACCTCGATCCACGCGTACGAAGTCGCGAGCATCATCTAGTAATAAATAAATAAATTGTTTGGCAAAAAATTGGCAGTCAAAGACTGCCGATAGAAGTGACAACTAATATTTAAAATAATTAAAAATAATAATAATAATAATATTTTTCTCAACCTGTCGCCCTGACCCCCGACTGTCTGGTTTCCACTGCGGGGGTTTAGTCCAGCTATTTATTTGTGTATTTGTGTTTGTATGCGGGGTTAGGGGTAAGAGTTAAATTCATGCCTTTAATTTAAATTTAAAAATATTTAAAATACTTAAAATATAAACCTTAAAACTAAGGTATTAAAGTTTAATCACGATTGTAGTATATATTTTATGACCTTTTGTCGTCGTAACAACGCGAGCATGTCGCTGTTTGCGAGCATGGTGACGCGAATCCACAAGTTTACCCCCTACCAAAAAGTGCTCAACGCGGCTAAAGAAGTTTTCACTTCAAAAAGTTTATATCACGTTGTTGTCAGCGAACTATTCTACGTTCGGCAACACATGCCAGTGCCGGACTTAGACGCGCGCACGCACACGCTCACAGTGCGGGTGGCGGGAGAACACACGCGCGTAACCGAGCTCAGTCTTGAGGAGCTACACAGGTTCCGCCCCGCCACGCTCAGCGCGGCGCTCATGTGCGCGGGCAACCGCCGCAGCGAGATGAACGAGGTCAGTGAAAAAAAAAAGTAAAAAAATTAAAAACCCACGACGAACTGAAGAGCTCCATTGATAAATGATAAATGATTTATTTATTTCATGTAGGACAACTTGTGACACTTATGATACGTCAATACTCTACCACCGGTTCGGAAAGCTTTTCTACAGTTCTGGAGTTTATAAATAGAACGGATGGCTCTTTTCTGCAATATAAAAATTGTTTGGATATCAGCTGCTCTGCCCCACAATAAAATGCCGTACGACATGACACTGTGGAAGTAGGCAACGTAGACAAGCCTAGCCGTTTCAATATCAGCAAACTGTCTAATTTTCCTGACAGCAAAAGCAGCCGAGCTAAGTTTTCCCGCTAGTGCCTCTATATGAGCTTATTATCCATTATGACCTTTATAACTTTGAAACAATTAGAACTTAGCAAAATTATTTATAACTCAAACTCAAATCAACTCAAATAGTGTTTATTCAATTTAGGTAGGTACACTACACTTATTGACGTCTACACTACACGTATATAACATAATATCTAAAACACAGAACTGCATATGACGGCTCAGTAGTTTTTTGTACCAACGTGGTAGACTATGGCCAAACCCTTCAATCAAAAGAGTCCAAATACGACGGGGTTACGATGAGAACTTAAAGAGTTCCCACGACCTCCTGGCTCCATCATGAAACCCCGGGTAGCATCTAGGTACAAAGTGCTAGTCAAGACAGATCAAAAGAGTCCAAACACGACAGGTTTACGATGAGAACTTAAGAAGTTCCTATAACCACCTCCTGGCTCCAACATGAGACCCTGGGCAGCGTCTAGGTACAAAATGCTAGTCAAAACAAATCAAAAGAGTCTAAACACGATGGGCTTACGATGAGAACTTAAGGAGTTCCTATGACCACCACCTGGCTCCATCATGAAACCCTGGGCAGCATCTAGGTACAAAATGCTAGTCAAGACAAATCAAAAGAGTCTAAACACGACGGGCTTACGATGAGAACTTAAGGAGTTCCTATGACCACCACCTGGCTCCATCATGAAACCCTGGGCAGCATCTAGGTACAAAATGCTAGTCAAGACAAATCAAAAAGTCTAAACACGACGGGTTTACGATGAGAACTTAAGGAGTTCCTATGTCCACTTAACAAATCACGATCGCAGCTCAGCTTGGTTGTCTATGGTCCTAAAATATATATAAAAACCTTCTCATATACAATATATCTAATTCAAAAACCGCATATTAATCGGTCGAGTTTTCCAGGAAAACGGTAACCAAAAAGTGCACAAACATGCAAACAAAAAACAAACAAACGCACCTCTTAGGCCAAACACATATATAACGTAAAAATCACGGTAGTCGTCAAATACAAAAAACCGGTCAAGTGCGATTCAAATTCGCGCACAAAGGGTATCACCACACAATATAAATGACAGCTAGGCCATGGTGCACTTACCCAAATGAGTCATTTCTCGTTCAAAGAGTTCCGTCGAACATGGGCCTTTGAAAGTAGTTTCCATACTGAAATATATATCGCTACTAGATGGCATGATGAGCGTGTGAACTGGAAAGAAATTCGGAAATGAATATGGAAATGAAATAAAGTTACATTCGGTACGTAAGTGAACCG
The DNA here is from genome assembly GCA_923060345.2 of Erebia aethiops. Taxonomy (NCBI): domain Eukaryota; kingdom Metazoa; phylum Arthropoda; class Insecta; order Lepidoptera; family Nymphalidae; genus Erebia; species Erebia aethiops. Next base: position 19,517,666 of record OV281089.1, on the reverse strand, counting down.
TGGCCTAGCGGTCAAAGGCGTTCCGGGCACGATTTCCAAAGAGACGCAATTTCAAATTTTGAAGGTTTCGCAATATATGATTATAATATGTAGATAAGAATAGTTTAGAAACTTCCCTCAGTGTAGGTAAACGCGATATTACCATTTTTTTTATTGTTGGTAATAATTTGAAGCGTGTGTATTATGAAGCAGGTGAAGCCGGTGAAGGGGCTGAGCTGGACTACCGGCGCGATCAGCAACGCGCAGTGGGGCGGAGTGTACTTGCGCGATGTGCTCATACACTGCGGCGTCGATGTTACCGACGTCGACGGGAAACACGTTATTGTAAGTGTCTTGTGAAGCAGGTGATGCCGGTGAAGGGGCTGAGCTGGACTACCGGCGCGATCAGCAACGCGCAGTGGGGCGGAGTCACAGATCACGGAAACAAGGGAGATATGCCTATGAATCAAATTGTATTGAAACCTGCTGTCTCCAGTTTATCCCTACCTATCCCTACTACCTGCTACCAATACAAGCAACTAAATAAATACAATAGACAGGAAGTCTCACTCACTCACACGCATACCGATAGATCAGTGCATGAGGCACGAACAAATATACAATTTATTGTTTACCAAACAGGGTTCAATTTCAATCACCGTGCATCTTACTCACACAAACGTAAAACGTTGTCGATGTGCTGTGCAAATTTCAAATATGATACAATTAGTGGTTGACTAAAATGGATCTATCGATGCTAAATTTCTTCATATTTGGGTTTTTGACAATGACTACCAAAAATAAGATGTAAAAAATCATCTCATATTAGATTATTTTAACCGACTTTCCGAAAAAAGGACGAGGTGAAGGAAGAGTGACATTAAATATATCAATAAATGAGTAATGAGTATCTACGTAAATTGACATTATATTAATTCACCTAGTATATTTTTTATACGTTTCGTCAGCTAAGTAAGTCGAGTACTTACATTAAAAAAAATAGTAATAATTATGACTAAAAATATAGTTATAATGAATTTTACTCACGATAGTTTAACCGTTAAAATAGCAATTATTGTTTATTAAGTTATAATTAAGGTACTATTAATTATTTAAAACTATCTAAACAATAACTAAATATTTAATTATTAAACGATCATCGTTTGGTCGTTAAAATATCGACAACTGCATTGTACTCGTACCTGCATCGTCACATCTCTAGTTCACGGCACGCCGACAGCGGCCGAACTACGAAATTTGATCTATCGTGCTAGTGAAAGAATCGGTAAAGAACACTTAACCATTGCGTCGTAAGACTGGCCGATTCATTGATAGATTTCTACTAAGCAAGCAATGGTTTTTGTTCATAATGAGATATAGACTTGTCACTTTATTACATTATGATACCACTAAATAATGTTTTATTGATTTTAATGGAAAATTACAACAATTTATTTGTACTTACGTGTGAAATGAGATGCCATCTTTCATGTAATTCACTTTGCAGCTTGAATTTTTACAAACAACCACTGAACAACGCGGCATTTTGTTAAAAACCGAGAGATGTGAACCAATCTTTGAATGACATGCGACTAAAGACAAAAACGGCCATCAGGCCTATTTTGTGCCTGATGAGTTCGCACGCAACACGCCCCCTTAGCACATCTCCCTTGTTTCCGTGATCTGTGGGCGGAGTGTACTTGCGCGATGTGCTCATACACTGCGGCGTCGATGTTACCGACGTCGACGGGAAACACGTTATTGTAAGTGTCTTGTGAAGCAGGTGATGCCGGTGAAGGGGCTGAGCTGGACTACCGGCGCGATCAGCAACGCGCAGTGGGGCGGAGTGTACTTGCGCGATGTGCTCATACACTGCGGCGTCGATGTTACCGACGTCGACGGGAAACACGTTATTGTAAGTGTCTTGTGAAGCAGGTGATGCCGGTGAAGGGGCTGAGCTGGACTACCGGCGCGATCAGCAACGCGCAGTGGGGCGGAGTGTACTTGCGCGATGTGCTCATACACTGCGGCGTCGATGTTACCGACGTCGACGGGAAACACGTTATTGTAAGTGTCTTGTGAAGCAGGTGATGCCGGTGAAGGGGCTGAGCTGGACTACCGGCGCGATCAGCAACGCGCAGTGGGGCGGAGTGTACTTGCGCGATGTGCTCATACACTGCGGCGTCGATGTTACCGACGTCGACGGGAAACACGTTATTGTAAGTGTCTTGTGAAGCAGGTGATGCCGGTGAAGGGGCTGAGCTGGACTACCGGCGCGATCAGCAACGCGCAGTGGGGCGGAGTGTACTTGCGCGATGTGCTCATACACTGCGGCGTCGATGTTACCGACGTCGACGGGAAACACGTTATTGTAAGTGCCTTGTGAAGCAGGTGAAGCCGGTGAAGTCATCTGTTGTGAAGCCGGTGAAGTCATGGCGAAGGGTATAAAGGGTACCAAAAGAGTTTCTGCACTCGCCATTGCATAAATTTAAAGACTGTATTAAACAGCATCTGTTAAGTCTATTGATGAAGTTGCATGGAAGCAACCGGCCTCGCATCCAGCAGCCCACAAGTCCGTGTATTAATTTTGTGTATTTCAAATTCAAAATCTTAATCAAAATGAGCAAACAACATCTTCCGTGCTTTATACATATACTCGACACTAGCAACCTGTGCCCTTGTTGTAGCATACCTAAATTCCAACATCTGGGAATTGAATTGAGCAACACCGCGACACTTGTTTAAATGTCAATAATTGATAAATTTTACAAGATAAGTGACCCACGCATTGGGTCACTTATTACACCCTTATTATTATACCCCTACCCACTTATTATTATACCCCTTTTTTGCCAGTTCACGGGTTCGGATATAGACGCGACGGGCGTAAACTTTTCGACCTCGATTCCGTTGCACATGGCACTGGACCCCAACGCTGCGATAGTACTGGCCACCAGTATGAATGGGGTTCCACTGCCCCCCGACCACGGATACCCGCTGAGGGTGGTGGTGCCTGGCGCGCCCGCTGTCCGGAGCGTCAAATGGCTGCGTGAGTACCGACTTATGACACGGCAATCCGACATAACTAGAGAGAGATCAAACCAACATTGTAAACTGCCAAAATTCGAGTTGCTACTAAGAAATTATTGTCAGAAAACCGTATACCTACTTTGTAATTTTTTTCTATGGGCCCTATTTTGTGTTTGATTCGATTTGGCCATCACACAAATCATAAGTATTACTGTGAAAGATACAACTAGGGATAAATAGTTGTTTATCCAGTCAAATGTGATTAAATTCCAAAGTCCTTCGAGCCGGACTCTTGCTAGATTTTGTAACTACCTCAAAAACTTAATAATTGTTTTCCCACAGAATCAATCACGATATCGACAGAGGAGAGTTCGTCCCACTGGCACCAGAAGGACTACCGTTCGTTCAACCCGTCTACCACATGGGAGACGGCGGATTTCCCCTCTGCCCCACCCGTGTACAGTTTACCAGTCACGTCTGCCATCTGCGACCCGGAGGATGGCGACACTGTTGCGCCCAGCAGTGGGCAGATTGAAGTCAAAGGTATGTGACAAATACCTTGCCGATGTAACGTTGAAGAAAATATGCGCACTGCCATATAGTCAGAGAAATTCATGCGGAAGTTATAATGGCTCTGGCCACTGATAGATGGACAAGTGCCAATCCACAAAAGTAGACTCAGATACCTTCGCATCTCTCGGTCACAAACACAAAGTTCTTTATTGGAAATATGATTTCATTTCCTGATCTCTGAAGTCTAACTTAAGGCTCACTCCACCTTAAGGCTGCATCACCACTTGCAAGCAAGTTTGACTGCAGCCAAGCGCTAGACTATACATTTAAAAAAAAATTGTTTTAACATTGCAATGTCGATTAATCGTATTGGAGCGTTCGAACACAACAAGGCAAAATCAACCTTAACTTTTAGAGCGCAATTTCGTGTATTCACAAAGTAAAACGTTACGGAACTAATCGATTGTTCTGGATTTGTGACTTTAAATCAAAAGCTTTAAAGCATTTTACTATAAAACCCTCGAAATGGCAATATTAAAATTCGGTACTGCACTGTAATATTCTGTGATGCACAGTAACGCAAACTACGAGTATAGTCCGCGCGCGAGGTCCGCGGATCGGGGGCTGAGGTAGCGGGCGGGTGCCCGCGCCCGACCGTCGCTTCATACCCCGCTCGCTCCCAGACTATAGTAGTATTATTATCTCGCTGTAGACTCGGCCATAATAAACGTGTTTTTATTTCTATCACCCATTTAAAAAAATACCAAAAAACACCTATCGATATCACTCATCGACTGCAGTAATGCACAGGGGCCGTGCCATAGGGCCCGTGAGTGGGAAAGCGAAACACTCGAATGATTTATGGCCGAGTCTGCAGCGAGTCAATAACACTACTATAGTGCCGACCTTGACGCGAGAGTACGCTTTATCTTTTTAAGAAAAGATCAACTGCCGAGTTTCTTGCCGGCTCTTCTCAGTAGAATATCTTCTTAATAATCTTCTTTCCGAACCGGTGGTAGAGTCCATACCATACCATAAGTGACACAAGTTGTCCTATGTGAAATAGATTCAAGATTTCAAGATTCAAGTCATTTATTCTATATATTATATTTTTTTTTTTATCACCATCTCACAAAACATCTTAACTAAGCAACTATCAGAAATATTAGAGCAAATTATTGCCAAGCTTCCTTGTCGTTTAAGTAGTCCTTTACATGGTAATAGGATTTTTCAATGAGTTTACGTTTTACATTATCTTTGAACTTATTCAGAGACATCTTCAACATGTCTTCTGGGAGCTTATTGTAAAAGCGGACACTGTATATAAATAAATCATGTATCAGTCTAGGTAGAACTAGTGGTTCGCCCCGAACTGAGACCTCGCGGCGCCATCTATTGACATCATTGTGAAGTTCTGTTAAAAATACCGAAGCTCATTAAAAATTAAATAATTTCTAATTTTAGTATTTGTTGTTCAAGTACAGGATATAATTCAAATAATTGATCAAGTTTCAGGTTCAGCCTTTCAGAAAATTTAGAGTTCTGAGGTCAACTTTGGACGTTAGAAAATCTCCACTTTGAAAGCCCCTTATTTCGTCAATTTTAGGGGAAAAAATTAAAGGGGAAAATGATATACCGCAACCCTATGTAACGCTATAAAAAATATTTTACTTCGCATTCGCTTCTATGAGAGCCCCCCTGAAATAAAGATTTTTATCTTTTTAAGCCATATTCGGCGGGAGGCCATCGGTTTACATATTATATTTAAAGCTGAAGTAATTACATTCAGTAATTCAGAAGTTATAATGCTCTGACAGACTGACGGACGGACGGATGGACAAGTGCAAATTCACTCAAGTAGACTCAGAGACCTTCGCTTCGCTCGGTCAAATAGAATAATGATTTTTTTATTTAATTGCCATTAGGGTACGCATACTCGGGCGGGGGCGCGGCCATACTGCGCGTGGACGTGAGCTGTGACCGCGGCCGCACGTGGCGCGCGGCGCGACTGCAGCGCACCGCCGCCGCGCCGCGCACGCACTACGCGTGGACGCTGTGGACTATAGCCTTACCCGTGCACGACGCTGCACAGGTACGCACACACTTAACAGTCCATATTTTAAAAACTACTGAACCGATTTTGATGAAACTGGTCCCTAAGTTGAAGTAAATGTAAGCCAATGAAAAAGAATAGTCACACTCCGATTAATAGTTTCGGAGAGATCCGAGGACAAACATACACATATAAAATTTTGTATATTTGTTTGGAAGCCCTTATAGATTATCATAATTATGTGAATATTTTGCATTTACAATAATACGTGTCGAATTTTTAAGTCTGTTACTAAAAGAAGTCATTTTTTGTGTAGATGGAAATATGGGTGAAGGCCACTGACAGCAACTTCAATACTCAGCCGGAGAAGTTTGACGACATATGGAACATCCGCGGAATACTCAGCAACGCCTATCATAAGATCAAAGTTAATATTAAGCGATAACTTCACCATTCACTTACCATTTTTATTATAATTATAATAAGGTTATTACATAGGCACCATGTAAAAAAAAACTGATAAAATTGAATAGAGGGTCTTCCAAAAGACCTTAAATTCACATCCTCTGTTAGTTTTTAGTTTGATAATTATTTCAAAGAATGGATTAAAGAAAAAAAAGTGTGTGTGTGTGTGTGTGTGCAATGCACACACGGCAGAAGTGAAACTTCAGAAAAGTAGCCTGCGAGATAATATTGTTCTTTAAGTCTAGCATTAAGCTTTAATACTCGTACAGTCCCACAAATTTATCTGACCTAGTGACAGCATTGCTGCTATCTAATAAAAATAAAATAGAAACAATAATAAAAAATAGTTCAAATTTTGGCCACTAGGCCGCATAAGTTGGTCGGTATAGTCAGCCATGTATATCTAATCCCATAGAAAAGACCCAAGTTGTTAATCACTCGCTCACATATTATTGACTCATAAACAACCAATTTCCAAACCCTGCTGAAAGCTGAAATTATGAACAGAGATTCCCTTTGTAATGCAAATAAGAAATCATTTATTTTAATATTTTTGCGATTTAATCGTAATTTGTTTTGTTAATAAAATATTTTTGAAACCATCAACTGAATTTTTATTTAACACCAGTAGTAAGTCTAGGTACCCCTCGTGGTGATAGTAGTTGTTCAAACAATTTTTTGTTTTATTAAAATTACGTGGGTTTGCAGATGAATATAAGCAAATTCCTCTTCAAATATTTCTAATTAAATTACGACATTCCTTATCTGACATTATTTACATAGCTCATTGTTGTACATAATTAGCTGGGATGATTATATTTATCTGCCACAGTGAGAGTGAGCAGCCTTTATCTCAACTGTGTGAACTTGCCTACTTGTATCATTCAAAGTTCAACATGTCTCACATCTTGTTACGGAGGTTAAGTTCTATGAACAGAGTCGATTTGGGACTCTTGAACATATTTAAAACCATTAATAAACTTCATCTAAACAGTGTATTGCACAAATCGAACAAAGACGACTTTGTGAACATAGAGTTTCAAGGAAAATTGTTAAGATTTCCTAATGTGTGGCTCAGGGACAACTGCCAGTGTGAACTGTGTTTCCATCGCTCGGCCAAAAGTCGCATCCTCGACTTGAGCGAATTCAACGTAAAAGTCAAGATTAAAACCGTCGTTCAGGACAACACATCCGTCCAAGTCACCTGGGATGATGACCATTCGTCCAAATATGGACTGAGCTGGTTAAAATTCCGAAGTTTCACGCCCGAGGACCAACTGAATTATACCAATACCCTATACCGACCGGTGAAAAAGCTTTGGCACGGTAAAGATTTCCAAAAAATTTGTTCAAACCACGATTACAATAAAATACTTAACTCAGATGAAGCACTCTACAAATGGCTACAAGACCTTGCCACATACGGCGTGGCCTTGATTAAAAACACACCAGATTCTAGCACAGCTTTAGACAGAATCATAGAAAGGGTTGGCTTCATAAAAAGGACTCACTACGGCGTAAAGTTCGTGGTAGAGAACGTGGCTAATACCAGCAATGTCGCCTATCTGTCCAGCAACTTGCAAATGCATGTTGATCTGCCGTACTATGAATATTGTCCGGGTGTTAACATGCTGCATTGCTTGGTGCAGACCTTGAGTAAAGGAGGAGAGAATCTTCTAGCAGATTGTCAGTACACTGCGGGATACATGAAGGAGCATCATCCAGAGGAATACAAACTTCTAACAGATACTGAGGTAGAATGGAGTGACATAGGAATCGAGCATGGCAACGAATTCTTCAAACTTTACAGATCGCCTGTCATAAGCTTGGACAGACATGGTGAAGTTAACAGAATAAACTTTTCGGTACCTCAGAGGGGCAGCCATTTCCCTGGCCCTATTGAAACTGTCAAGCCATGGTACAAAGCTCACAGTCTATTTTACGATCTAAACCGAAAATTCGCTGCCAAATTCAAGACGAAAGGAGGCGATATTCTTGTGTTTGATAACATCCGATTGTTGCATGGTAGGAATGCATATGAAGATAAATCTGACAATGTCAGGAAACTTCTTGGAGCGTATGTGGATTGGGACGAAATATATTCCAGGCTGAGGTGCTTGAAAGCTAAACTTTATCCTGTGGAATTAATATAATTATTAGTATTTATTTTTGATTCCAGTCTTTACACTGCTATACTCTTGACATACCATTAATCACAAAGATTCAAAGCCTGAAAGCACTCGAATACATAATTCAGGATTGCCTAATCTGGACTGTGGGTGTTTCCACAAACACGACACTAGATGGCGCTACTCGTATCATACGAAGAAATCTCATCACGCTAATTAGTTTTCACTACGGAGCTCCCTTCAACTTACAACTTGTACATGATATGAGATGGTTAATTTAAGTACAGAGTCCAACATATTAGCCCCATTGTGTTTCTAACATTTTTGATTGTTATTTGTATGCTATCAGCGATCAGAAGAAAATATTGTGTTGTAGTAGTGTATATAATATAATATGCTGGCAGCTTTAAGTAGTCATGACAACAGCCAACTGCTCAAGCTGTCTGTTATGTGATGTATTTGGACTAAAAATAAAAAAAACATTGCTGTAAAACCTTGTATTTTAACATTTCTGCAAAATGTAAATTTGAGTGCTTTAGTGTCGATTTCACCAACTCCGAATAACGTCTAACCTAGGATTAAATTTGAAAAGTTGACAGAATTACTACATAACATCTGTCAAAACATCAATTTTAATCCTAGGTTAAACACTAAGTAATTTAATTCACATTGGCTACTGCTTAAAGATCTTCTATTACATTTAAAAAACCAATAAAATATGTATAGCTTCGTCCTTCATTTAGTTTTTAAATATGTTTTACACTTACATACTGTACAAGTTCTCAATTAAGAATTCAATTTAAAACTAATATCACATACTTAAATTAGGATATTAGATTAAGACTTAGGTACTATACATCAGGTTTTAACAACTTAAATGTAATTCTAAATGTACGCTTCCCATGAAAAATTATGTGACTGTCTTTGATTACCCAGTTGCATGGATTATGGTATGAAAAATATGGACTGTAAAATTATTATCATCGTACTTAAAAATTATTATGGACCTGCATTTATATTGGGCTTAATTATTTTCAACTAGCTGATGCCCGCGACTTAGTACGCGTGGATCGAGGTTTTGTGGTTCCCGCGGGAACTCTTTAATTTTCCAGGATAAAAAGTAGTCTATGTGTTATTCCAGACTATAATCTATCTTTGTGCCAAATTTCATCCAGATCAGTTCAGCTGTTGGGGCGTGATTGAGTAACAAACATCCATCCATACATCCATACATCCATACCGACATCCATACATCCAAAATTTCGCATTTATAATATTATAAGATTATATATTATATATATATATATATAGTATATAGTAAGTATAGTATAGTAACAAAGAAGTAAGATAAGATGAACAATGTCTCTTCTTATTTGACATAATATTATAAAGCTATACAGGCCATGGATGGTTTATTTATTGATTGAAGTTTGAATTGGCATGCTCTCATTGCACACATAAAGGCGGGCCATGGTTCATCACATTGAAAAAAAAACTGGATGTACCTAATAGAGTTCTTGCAATGTGATGCACTGTGGTATTCTGCTATTGTAATGCAAGCCTTTAAGGCACATATCAATTTCACTTTATCACGGCTGAATACAAGGGAAATAGGTGGCTTATATCTTTAAAAACATAGAGCAAGTGAACTTAAAAGTAATATCACAATCAGTTAAACTGGATTTAGTTCTGTAGCTTACATGTAAGACAGCACTAATTATAGAGTACCTACTAGACTAAGAACAGAATGTCCATGGCTTTGGCAGTTCAATATAGGTGTCTATGCTGTAGTTTCTGATTGAGAACCTTCTTAATGGCATTATATTGTCCGTTTCCTCAATCTCATCATCTGTTTCGACAAGGGGGAAGTCCTCTAGATGAGGCATATTTGCCAGAGCTACTTCGAATGATTCATTTGTGTACAGATAGATCCCAAAGCTGCAGTCCGCAGGGGCTCCCTTGAACTTGTGGCTAACTGTTGCGAGGAGCAAGCAAAACGCACGCAAGTTCTGTTCACATCTCACCAAGTAAGCGTCTGCGGTCTCATCGTGAACATCCATACGTTCAAAATCGAACACAAACGTAAGTCCAGGCCTGTAATGCTCATCAGTGACGGCAAATTCCACACGATACAGTTCATCAGTCTTAAGAGCCTCCCCTATACTTTTCAAACAACTATCCACGTAATTGTTTACATCAGGGTGAAGACACCGGTACACTACTACGTTGTACTTTTTCCGCGTTTCGAAAACGCTCTTCGGGTATATCGAAGCGTAGTACATTATGTTGTGGAAAGCTACCGCCAAGAATTCCACTGTGACGTCCACAAAACACGCATCCATTTCGACCTCGATGTAAACACTTCAAGGGTTTAAGCGGTTATTAAACAATAAACAGCAGGTAGAACAATTAGCAGGCTTTCATTGATTACTGATTTGAATTGGAAAAAACAAAATAGACACACACATTCACACTATTTTACACAGTTCTGAACAGGTTCTGAATAATTTTCATTTGAAATTTTTATAATGTCGCGGTCGTCGTACTTGATTGTTTTTGTTGTTGTTTTTGTCAATTTTGATGTACGATGTACTCAGGAGATGTAACAAGTGTAACAGATTAAAATTGATGATCCTGTTAACGGTCTACACTGCTCTTATTTATTATGTCTGTGGTCTACATGTCTGTGGTCTACACTAAAAACCACTAAAAACAATTATACCTACACAAACAACAACACATTTTTGACGACCTCCGTTGTTGAGCGCTGTTGCCTTAACGTGTGGAGGTCCCGGGTTCGATCCCCGGTAGGGTCAATTTGGGAATTTATAATTTCTAAATTTTCCCTGGTCTGGCCTGGTGGGAGGCTTCGGCCGTGGCTAGTTACCACCCTACCGGCAAAGACGTGCCGCCAAGCAACGACCTCAATTTACATAGACGGGCCCTGTCAAACAAAGAATATGGGCGATTTTTAGCAACGCCATCAACGCCATCTAGTCTGAAAAGCGGGAACTTGCTTGCAATATCCGCCATTGCTGAATGACAGCTTGAAAACGTTTAGGACTCGGTCATAGATTAGTACAGATACGCTTGTTGAAAATAATACCTACATCAGTGTACTCTCTGAGGTAAACGATAAATGATAGTATGATGTTGTTATTTTTACCACTTTTGTTACAACTTTCCTGTAAAACTATTGGACCGCTTATAATGCGGTTTTTTGCATTAGATATGTATAGCTTGTGAGAAGGTTCTTAGATATATTTTAAGGTCAAAGTCCACTGAATGGGGAGTTGCAGTACGTCGTGGGTTTTTTAAATTTTATTATTTTTTAGTTATTGATACTGAAGTTTTGTCGAAAATTGACAGAAATAAAATCATTTTTAAGGTTGCGTACCAAAATGATAAGGAAACAACCCTTGTGGCGCGACATGTCTGTCCGTCACACTTTGCATAATTCAGTAACTACTAATGCTAAAAACTTGTAATTTATTGTAGTTAAAAATTTCATTCACGTCAATAATAAATTTTATCATATTATTATTATAATAATATTAAATTTAATTTAAATAGAGTTTAATTTTTAATATTAATGCCTATTGTACGGTCTGCCCGTCTCTAATCTTGATTGCATTTTTTTATCGTACTGGGCTGACTATTCTACGGCTGGAACCCAAAGCCCAAAGTTTTTACTAACTGGCCAGTTAGTAAAAAAAAAATCATACAGTTTGTTAGTGGTGGGTCGTTATCGTATTTTTGACGGACGAAACGCAACCGTTTTCCTGGCGACGAAAACGGTTGCAGAAAACGGTTGTCGTTGCAACTAGTTTTGAAGACGGCTTAAAAACCATCTTCAAACCAGTTGCAACAACGTGTGTGGTTAAATCAATTCATTCTCGACTGTATGTCATGGGCATAAAGTTCACTTTTGATTGTAAGAACTGTTTTTACAACGAACGTGGAACGAGGACGACTTCGTTCGCGACGACGTGTGTCGTTGAATCAATTCATTCTCGACTGTATATCATTGGCATAAAGTTCACTTTTGGTTGTAAGAACTGTTTTGTGAAAAAACGTGGAACGAGCACGACTACGTTCGCGATAGATATTCTCCGGAGATTTTCGGAGAATTTACAACTATAACCGGAGAATCTCCGGAGAAAAACCAGTTCGGCAGGGCCTTAAGGTGGTTGGTGAAAATTTGTCCGTCAAATTCAAATTTAATTTAGTTTGTCGTAATTAATATTATTAAATAAATTTGAATTTGACGGACAAATTTTCACCAACCACCTTAAAAACGAGTCTCTTGTCAGTACAATATACCCGTTGAATTTCAATTTTATACTATAAACTAGTGTTTCGCCCTGTGCGCGAGCTGCTAAAGCAGCTCACGGGTTGTGGTTTTTGGGATATTAGGGATCCTCAGTTATCGATTTTGAACGAAATCGGTCCATTAACAAAGAATTTCAAAATGGCGCTGATTTTTTAATACATTGGTTTCAGTTTCCTGTTTTGTAACTCCAGGGAGTCTTAAATATCGATTTTGATCGAAATCGGTCAATTAACAAAGAATTTCAAAATGGCGCTGATTTTTTTAAATTTTAGTACCAATTTCCTGCTTTGTAATCGCAGGGAGCCCCGTCGTGGGTAAAACGGAATCGTATCAAAATCTGGCATAGTTCTACACAGTCGTAGTATTCTTCAATATTGGCCATATATTTTCTATGGAAAAATAAATTCCGCCATCTTGAATTTTTTTCCTGTTCATCAAGTAGACTTTCAGGTCCTGATCATCTTTTGTCAAGAAACCACTCTTCCATCTTTTATACTTTCTGAGATAGACACCAAACAAATTTGTATGGCAGCCATCTGAAATCCGCCATTTTGAATTTTTTTTTTGCTCTTTGTCAATTGGATGAAGTTCCGAGTGACATTAGTTCGAGGACCCCCCACCTATCTTCAATACCTTGGCCGTGCCCTTTACCCGTCTCCGAAATCTTCAATCATCAGCTGTCTCCATATTTTTGTTAAAGTTATATTTCCTGATTTCTACATGAAGCCATCAGTGAAAAAAAAAATTTCATACAAAATTTTACAGGAGGACATTTTTAGGGAAAATCTCGAAAACTACCCATAATGTGGCAACACTGTTTAGATATCTCGATACTGCCGATCGAGTTACACAATCGATCCATACATGTCAACTTTCCCAAATGTTGCCAACTGCCAAATCATGATCGAAATTTTCAAAAACACAAAAATAATACAAAATGGCCGCCACCTCGTTTCACAGAAACATTTGACATAGTTTCATAATTTTCCCGTGAACTACAGGATATACCGCTCCTGATGACGTTTCAATTTTTCATCTCGCTCGCACCCAGCCGAAATGATTGCTCCTGAAAAAAGACCCTGTCGAAAATCACTTTTACTTTGATAAATTCCAGTGTTGCCAGATCTCGGCGACGAAAATACCCAAATGTCATTGGTACAAGTGGGACACGTAGTCGCTCATACTCGAATTTCGTAAAAAATACGTATTTAGATTTTTTAATTTTTAGGGTAAATCTTAAAAATTTCCCGAGAAATGGGGTAAAATTTTTCCCCAATCCATTCTTCGAGTCGGTTCACACAATCGCCCCGTACAAGTCGAAACGCTCCGACGTTGCCGACTGTGAGAAAAATGAATTTTAAAATTGCGTTTTTTCGTACCTCAGACCGAACGGCCGCCGCGACAGCCGCCATCTTGAATTTTTAAAAACCACTCCCGTTCTGTCAAAATACAGGATAGTTGTAGGCGAAAAGAGAAAAAATATCATGCTCGACCGCGCCGTTTCGGATCTGTGGCAACGCGGTTCGGGGTCGAAAAATCAAAATTTTCAAAACGCTACAGCTCGGCCGCCATCTTGTTTTTCCGAAATGTCATAATTTTTCCCTAATCCCATCCCGCACCCGAACGTATTACCTGTACATGAACTACCCCGTTTCGGATCTGTAGCGCTGCGGTTCGGGGTCAAATCAAAAATTTGAAAATACTACAGCTCGGCCGCCATCTTGTTTTTACAATTTTTTCTACATTTTGTATTGTTCGCTTACTAATTTCTTTAATCATTACGAGTTGTAACGAAATCGGTTGGAAAACAAAAGAGTTGCAAGAATCACGTCGGCCGCCATCTTGTTTTTCCAAAAGGTCATAATTTTTCCCTACTCCCATCCAGCGCCCGAACACATCTCTTATACATCATTGTATCGTTTTCTGCCTTTTTTTAGTAGAACAATTATGCGGGTATGTTGGTAGTTTTATGTTTTTTTTTTTTCATGCATATGGTCGAACACACCCCCTCTTTCTACAATATCCTGGCCGTGCTCTTCACTCGTCTCCGAAATCCTCAATCATCAACACGCTTCACATTTTTCTATCAAATATTCGTTAGAAGTACCCAGTCCTTATAAAGTTCCTAATCGCCATATAATTTGGTATGAAAAAAAAAATTTCGCCATCTTGAATTTTTTTTCATTTCGCTAAATAGACCTCCTCGTCCTGATCATCTCTTGCCTAGAAACTACAATTCCATCTCTTATATTCTCTGAGATAGACACTGACGAAATTTGTATGGCGGCCATCTTGAATCCACCATTTTCGAGTTTTTTTTAAACTCATCGCCAATTGGATGAGGTTCCGAGTGACATTAGTTCGAGGACCTCCCACCTATCTTCAATACCTTGGCCGTGCCCTTTACCCGTCTCCGGAATCCTCAATCATCAGCTGTCTCCATATTTTTTTTCAAATTATATTTTCTGACTTCTATACGAAACCATCAGTGAAAAAAAATATTTTCATACAATATTTTACAGGAGGGCATTTTTGGGTAAAATCTCGAAAACTACCCCAAATGTGGCAACACTGTTTAGTTATCTCGATACTGACGGTCGAGCTACACAATCGATCCATACATGTCAACTTTCCCAAATGTTGCCAACTGCCTCAAAATCATGATCGAAATTTTCTAAAACACAAAAATAATACAAAATGGCCGCCACCTCGTTTCACAGAAACATTTGACATAGTTTTATAATTTTCCCGTGAACTACAGGATATACCGCTCCTGATGACGTTTCAATTTTTCATCTCGCTCGCACCCAGCCGAAATGATAGCTCCTGAAAAGAGACCATGTCGAAAATCACTTTTACTTTGATAAATTCCAGTGTTGCCAGACCTCGGCGACGGAAATACCCAAACATCATTCGTACAAGTGGGACACGTGGTCGCTCGTACTCGAACTTTGCAAAAAATACGTATTTCGATTTTTTAATTTTTGGGGAAAATCTTGAAAATTTCCCGAGAAATGGGGTAAATTTTTTTCCCCAATCCATTCTTCGAGTCGGTACACACAATTGCCCCATAGAAGTCGAAACGCTCCGACGTTGCCAACTGGGAGAAAATTGAATTTTAAAATTGCGTTTTTTCGTACCTCAGACCAAACGGCCGCCGCGACAGCCGCCATCTTGAATTTTTAAAAACCACTCCCGTTCTGTCAAAATACAGGATAGCTGTAGGCGAAAAGAGAAAAAAAAATCATGCTCGACTGCGCCGTTTCGGATCTGTGGCGCCGCGGTTCGGGGTCGAAAAATCAAAAATTTCAAAACACAACAGCTCGGCCGCCATCTTGTTTTTCCAATTTTTTCTACTTTTTCTATTGACCGTTTCCTAATTTCTTCAATAATTGCGAGTTTAAACAAAATCGGTTGGAAAACAAAAGAGTTGCAAGAATCACGTCGGCCGCCATCTTGTTTTTCCGAAATGTCATAATTTTTCCTTACTCGACTCCCGCACCCGAACACATCTCTCGTACATCATTGTATCGTTTTCTGTCTCTTTCTAGGAGAACAATTATGTCAATGAGTGAGTCAGTCAGTGGTAATTGAGCTATATATAGTATAATACGGGTGGACATACATTAATAATACTTTTTAAATTGGCAGCATTAAACAGAACTAGGTTTGACGGGATTTCCCCATACATCGATAAAATCGAGTATGAGTAAGGACTAAGGATGCGTTCAGAAAAACTCCGGTTCTAATACCGGTAATTACCGGTAAAAAACCGGTACATGTGTTAACCGGTGATTCTCCGGTTTTTATCGAACCGGTTAACATCACTAGTTCGCGACGACGTGTGTCGAAGACTGGTTTGTGCAACGAAGACTGTTTTACCCAGGACGTAAAAACGGTTGTCGGTTTCACCGTCGCAGAACAGAAAACGGTCTTTAGAAACGGTTCGTCGTCGCAACGCCCACCACTACTGAGTTTGTATGTACCGCGGAAGCTAAATGACTGCGTAATGGATAAAAATATTAAAAAGGAAGATTAAATAACGTTTTTTTGGAAATGTGTGATTGTGAATTGAAACACTTACCTATAAATAATAATTATACAGTGCCAAACTAATTAAACTTTAGATGTTAACTTAATAATAAATTATCTGCACGACGAGCGATCGTGACAGCGCTACGACGGGAACAAAGACAGATGCGGAACGCGTTCCGCATCTCGGCGGCCCGGCGTTTTTCTATGAAAGGGCCCATCTAGTACTTACATATATATCGATGCCGCCAAGCGATTTAGCGTTTTTATAAATTCCAAATCGTTCTATTCTGCGGCAATAATTCCAAATCCCGATCTTATCCTACAAGATAAGATAAAATCGGGATCGCATTTACGCAAGATCCTGCTAAAACTGGTCACACTGCGCGACAAAACCTGTCAAATAGTTGTCAAATACAGCTGTCACGTCGTACTCCCGACTCCGGTCTCCGACGTTCCATCTGGTTCCATCCAAGGAACATATTTACTACGGGGGTCGGGGAGGGTTCCATCACTCGTTTTACAATTTACTTCTTACCAGTATTACGGCTTACCTCCCCGTAGTAAATGTTCCTTGCTTCTTACATTGTTTGCTCCATGTAGGAAGTTCTATCCATATTCCATAGATTTATTGTATAGTTCTCAGATATAAGTTAATCTCAGGATTTAAATTCAAAGATTAAATTAATCTGAGCCCTGAGGTATATTTTTTTATCTTTGCGTGTGACTGACAGCACAAAATGTTCTCTATGCCTTTGAGTATTCAAAGCTCTATGCAAAATCTGAGTTAAATTCATTAGGCATGTCGCCGTCAAATCGTGAAATCCGCCGTTTTCAAACGGCACCGTTTTGTGCCCCACAGATTTACCAGTTTTAGCAGATTATAGCGAATTAAGCTTCTTGTTCCTTGGTTATCATGGACTTCCGCTAAGTAACACCTGTTTCTAACCAACAACTAAATAAAAGATACATTAGTGCTCAAGCATATTTATTTTTTGAACATAATCTAAACAATATCCATTATCCTTATCAAATTATTTTAACATAATATTGCAGCTTATTTGTCTGGCAAAGCATCTAATCCCTGAAAAAGAAAACAGCAAATTGTACGGATAGTATTGACTACTGAACAAGTTAATGTACAAGCTAGGTTATCAGGTTAGATTTGATACACATGGGCAGAAGTTACTCCACTGGTGGGTGAGGGGCAACTGGCGTGCGACTCCATGGCGCGATCGACCTCTTGTTATACTGCTGACGCTAGTGCCCACTACACATAATATTTTATATCCTGAGGGGAGACTTACTCAAAAGTGGGTCGGCAATCAGGGTGGAATGGTGAATTATTACATAATATGGGACCACCAACAAAAACAAAGACAGGTGTTTCCTGATAAGAATACCACAACAACAAAAACTCGATCCCCTTATACACTAGGTATTGCACAGCTAATTTCTCTGTCCATGCAGTATTTGCTTACAGACTTGACGTGGTATTATTGTAAGTATGTGAGCAAGTAGTTATTTGAGCAGTAGTTACTAGCAAAACTCACATTAATTTTGTAAGGATTTCCAGATAACCTCATGTCTCTCATATAGTGGATACGGTCCAGTCGAGAATGGAGGGAGCGTCTGTGATGCTAGAACATAACAAAATAAAAAATACATATCATTGTTTAATACTATACTTTTCATCTTATACACTAAAATATACGAAATTCTCAACAAACGAAATGACAAACTAAATTATAGTTTTGAATAGAGTTATCATTTACTTGGTTTTTATTGCTGATTTTGATTTAATAAATATTTTTGAATTAAATTCCGTAGACATATGAGAGCTGATATTTATAAAGCTCACAATAGAAACAATACCAAAATAAAATAATATTTTAATCTATGGTAACTAGCAGCTTTCAAGCCTGTTACCTAATCCCTGTTTCACAGAAGTACTTACGTTGCCTATTGTTAGTTTGTGAATGTGGTAGAGACCCAAGCCAGGCAGGCCTACGCCTCCCATGATGATTAAGAAAGTGGGTAATATCTCATACCACATAATTAATAAATTGAGGCTGAAAAAAATTCACACACAATTATTCGCTAGAATTCAAATGACAGTGACAGCTGTTCACGGGTTAACATTAACAGCTGATTCTGCATTATTTTCGTTCGGAAGTAAATTTCAAAGAAAAATTCAACGGGTTGAAACACGAGGTAAGAGATCATTACTTACATTAAAATAAATAATAGGGTTGATTTTCATGGATAATAGGTATCTTAGGTAATTATTATTAAAAATAAAAAAATATTATCTTACTAATTCTTACTTATTACCTACTTATTACTTATAATATTATAAATGCGAAAGTTTGGATGTATGGATGTCGGTATGGATATATGGATGGACATGGATGTTTGTTACTCAATCACGCCCCAACGGCTGAACAGATCTGGATGAAATTTGGCACAGAGATAGATTATAGTCTGGAATAACACATAGGCTACTTTTTATCCCGGAAAATTAAAGAGTTCCCGCGGGAACCACAAAACCTCGATCCACGCGTACGAAGTCGCGGGCATTAGCTAGTTATGAAATATATCGGTCGTACGATTTTTTCTAAACGTTACCGTTACACAGACAATTAATATAAAATTTAATCTATTCATCCATAAAGCTATTCGCACATCAGTTCCAATTCGGTGAAACGGAACAAATTGGGCCAATTATGTTGGTTTGTCTGTATAATTGGTCCAATTCAAACGATCCAACCAACAAAACTTCAAAAGTTTTTATAATCTGTCAAAAGGTACTCGGTCACCAAAAATGGCAGACGTACCGATCGATTGCGATTTTCCTGTTTGGGGATTAATGCCGAAAAAAGAAACGGGGGTTGTAACATTTTTGAATAAAAACGCAGAGTACGATGGCAGGAATACAGTGATCGCAATTTTCGATTCGGGTGTTGATCCAGCAGCCGCGGGTCTTAAGGTAAAAATTGTCTTGTCACGATTTGTTTAGTTGCAGTTTTCTTCAGTTCTAGTATTTAATGTGAACGTTATTTTGCGCTGTAGGTGACCAGTACAGGCGAGACTAAAGTTATAGAGCGGTTTGACTGCAGCGGATGTGGAGATGTGGACACTAGCACGGTTATTCGGAAGGTAGTGGACGGATGTATTACCGGCACTACAGGCCGTAAATTAAAGGTAAATGAGTCTTTTATTTCATTTAGAACCCCTAATAAATTCTTCCAAGAACTGGACGGATTTAAATGAAATTTGCTTTTTTGTTATTCCAATTTTACCGATGTCTTCTTCTTCTTACAAGGTCGTTTACTCTAATGTCAGACGGTCACAGCTGTTCTTTGTCATTTTTTTACCGCCGACCACGTTGGTTTGATCATTGTGCATAGTCATGTCATGTCAAGTCAAGAACTCGTGTCACTTGATATGTCTGGAGCTCTGGACTCTACCACCGGTTCAGAAAGAAGATTTACTGAGAACAAGCGGCAAGAAACTCAACAGTAGCTATTTTTTTAAAAGAAAAGAAAATGTTACAATAATTGTAGATAACAGTGTACATACATAATGTAACAAGTATTAACACTTAGAAATTTACGCATAGGTGGAATTTTTGAAAATCTTTTCCTTGTTATAGTGCAATGTTATTTTTATTTATGTTTCTTTAATCTACTACAAATAAGCTATAAAGTCTGGAGCCCTATAAACATCATACTCAAAAGCTACTAGGAACTGTGTACAGGAACATTATAGATAGGTTCTCTATTCGTGAAGTTTGCTTGCCCTAACAAATTAAAACTTGAAAGGCACACATTGGATGCAACTTTTGAATATGTATATTATGTACTCCAGAGGCCCTGGGTCCTATTACAGTAACATAACCAAAATCCATTGTTGCAGTGAGAATACAATTCAGCTAGTCACAAAAATTAACATTGTATGATTAATGCAGATTTTTGCTTTGATTGATGCAGTAAAAAAATATTAGAAGCATTTTTATGCTGCTTGGTTTTTACCAGCACTTGCAATTGAAAATGTCTATTTTCAGATACCAGAGTCATGGAAGAACTCCACAGGCGAGTGGCGGATAGGAATCCTCTATCCGTTCAGCTTATACCCGTCTAAAGTGAAGGAGAGGATACAGGAGCACAGAAAGGAGCACCTGTGGGATGTGGGCCACAAGCCAGCATTTGCTGAGGCCAGCAAACAGCTCCAGGAGTTTGAAAATGAAGTGGGTACGTATTTCTTAGGGTTGTTCTACTATCTACTGTTAGGCTCAGTCTGAAAGAAGCATTAATTTTGTACTCTACAGCTCTGCGTGTTCGAGTGTGCGAACACTAGTTTAGGGACTCTATGATTCAGTTTCTAAATATGCTAAATTATAAGTTAATTATGGCCCGACCTGGGACTCTTACACAGTCCGGACAGTCAAACTATGCATGCAAAGCTTTATTTGAATTAAATACATTAGATTGGATTGTGTCAATGGTTTGTTTGCAGCATCAAAAACGACGCTTAGTCAAGAGGAAAAACTTAAGAAAGAGGAACTGGAAGCCAGGGTAGAGGTGCTAAAGGAGGCAGAGAAGAAATACACTGATTTAGGCCCCGCATACGACTGTGTTCTCTTCCATGATGGGACTGTTTGGAGGCAAGAAAAATTTCACATTGTGACCAATTCTGTATAACACAATCTCTATACTAAACTGAAATGACACCTCTATCAAATTCTGCCCCTTTTTGCATAGTACTACTATTATGAAAGGGTTAGCAATATTTTTAATGCTGTCATTTAGTTTAGATTGTGTACAACAGAATCAGCCCCATTATCTGACAATGTTTATTTTAATGAACGAACACACTTTTTGAATAAAAAATATGTGCTTATTTTGGTAAACTGAAGGACAGGGCTGGTTATTCTTAACATATATCTAAAAATCTAGCTAGGATAGCCAGTTCTAGATCTTGTAACTTTAGAAGAGAGTAAATTCTAATAATAATAATAATAAAACTAGCTGATGCCTGCGACTTTGTCCGCGTGGAATACGTTTTTTAATGCCCACGGGAACTACTTAATTTTCTGGGATAAAAGTAGCCTATATCAGGTCCAGGCTCAAGGTCCTCAACGATATCAATGCAAAAATTCACGTTGATCCGTTGCTCTGTTTCAGCGTGACTGAAAGACAAACAAACACACTTTCACATTATAATATTAGCATGATAAATGATTTATTTAGTTACTAGATTTCATTCATCCATTCTGCGAGAGTTAAGTTTTTTTAATTTCTGGAGGAACTTCTTAATGCTCCAGAATAAAAGACGGGCTGTTAAAGCTTAGCAGACAGACAGACACTCTCCAAAGTTTGAAGTCAAAACTTGAATAAGGAATTGTCCTTGCCCCACAGAGCATGTATAGACACGTCGGAGTCGGGCGAGTTGTCCACGGGCCCCCTGCTGGGCGAGTACAGCGCCACGCGCGAGCACGCGCACCTCACGCCGCTCGACGAGATGACTGTCAGCATCAACGTGCACGACGACGGAAACACGTTGGAAGTGGTGGGGATGTGCTGTGAGTATTGCTTTGACGACTTGCTCTACCGAGCATGTATACAGCGTCAATATGGATATTTTCCCGCGGCAGAACTGTAATATAAATAAAAATAAAATAATAAAAGTATTTTCATCCCACCATCTCGGAAAGAGTATTTTTACTCTTCGATATCTGAATGCAAAAGCCTCAAGAGGATAATAACGGTAAATTGAATTTAGAACATCGTGTGCACGTTAGTAAATATCACTCGTCTACCTAAGTATTATTTGATAAGATTATTCTGAAATGTTTACCTTTCATAATGTAGTAGTTAATACCTAAACTGAAATAAAATTATCTTGTGATTATTTTTTGCATTTAGTCATTTCCTTGCTGTGGTGGGATGAAAAGTTACGTGTTGCACTCGAGTGAAAAGATTTTTCACCTCGTGCTCTTTTGATTCCCTCGCTGACGCTCAGGATTCTAATTTTAGAATCCTTCGCTTGCTCGGCACGACATTGAGCACGCAGTTAAAAAACAACTTTTCACTCTTGTATAACAAGTAACTATTATTAAAGGCAAAAGGGCCCAGTGTACAATACACATAATACAGTTATACAATAGTAAATTAAAAATAGAGTACAATAGAATAAAATAAAACTAAGTACTACCTATATATAACACTTATTATAAAGTAACTGTAATTTAACTCACCTGACCTATATATGAAATTTAATCTATTTATAGGCCAACAGAACCCATTTTATTGCAAACCAAAATGTTATATTTTGGCAACCAGTTAAATGGTTAATTTGGCATGCAATCCGTATTTTTGATATGTAATGATAAAATTATTTCTTAATAGTAGATTATTAACCAAGGGGATAAAGCAGTGTCTTCTGTCGCGGGTGACGATTTAAATCGCGAGCGTAACGAAGGACTCGAGGTTTACTCCAAAGCGTAGCGAGGGTGTTAAAAACTTAAATCACGAGCGAAGCGATGGATTTAAGACGAGTCCTGAGTGTAGCGAGGGATTTAAGTTCACCCAAGACTAAGACAGCTTTATCACCGAGGACAATACTCTACTTTTCGTACCATTTGCGAAAAAATTAACACAATAATAATATGAGATAAGCATTTATTAAAAATAATGACAATTAAAAGATTTTTAGAACATTAACTTATTTATTAAAATAAACTTAACGTTTATGTATTTGAAGAAAACAAAAACGCGGCAAATTCCTAGACTAATATTTTTTTGTCGGAAAAGCAAAGGCATCAAGCTCATACGGCCTCATCGGTTTTCGTAATTTTATTTAATAATCATAACTGCATAATAAATGCGTAGTCCTTTTTCAAAAATATGTATAATGCTTTATATACAAACTCAATGGTGTAAACACAGATGTAGTTCAGTATAAATTTCGGTATTCCAAATTTAAATCACATTCTCCCCCTAGAGGATGAATGAAATTCAGTACAATTTTCTTTCCCTGTTTTTAACAGATTAAAAATGACTATTGGTATGTTCGCTTTTTGTGGCATAGAATGTCACTTTTTTGAGCAAGTGGTACGAAAGTATTCAATTGTTTTCAAAACACTAATGAAATGCCATGCCAGGTCGAATGAGAATGCTCGCACGCGATTGACTGGCCATGTCACGTGACCAGCGCCTCGCCCATTGGCAATTTTTCAATACAAGTGCTAGCCATCTTTTAAAAAGTCGAACCCCTATGAATGAAATGCTTATAAATATGATTTTACTGCTAACCAAAAGTATATCTTGCCAACCAAGTAATTATTTTGCATCGTAACTATTCATTTTGCAAATATATAATATATCAACCATACAGTATATTTCTTTATTTGCAAATCATTTTAAGATGAATTGCAACTAACCGAAACATTATAAGCTAACCAAATGATTTTAGAAGAATAGAATAGAATAGTATAATATGTTTAATTTGCTGATCCAACACATGGTATACTTAAAATCTAACTTAACTTAATTACCATATAGAATGTGTTGTGCCAACAAAAGGGCCCTACTCCTAATTCAGCTTAATGTTGTGGGTACTAAATGTGACCACAACGCTGTTCCTCTGTTAGGGCCATTTTACTGCAATTTTTTTTCGTTAACTAAGTAGGTGAATCGCGAATCACTTTATTTACTCCCATAAAATAATACATTATATTATTATATTATTATTATTATTAAGGAATGCAATAACCTCTTCAAAACTGCTAAAATTACCACGGATCCTCATTCACTCTCTTTACAGCCGTACAAAAGGATGCTGCATCAGTTCATTGATGCAGTATCATAGACTAATAATATTTCTAGCTGAGTGCTTTATTTTTGTAATGTTGTTTGTGTTTTTTAAGTTTAACGTTATTTGTTAACTGGTAGCCCCGCACTTGCAAGATCAGCTAAATGCATGCCAGCTTGCCAGTAATTGGGTGTACACTAGTGGTGGGCGTTGCGACGACGAACCGTTTCTAAAGACCGTTTTATGTTCTGCAACGTTGAAACCGTTTTTACGTCCTGGGTAAAACAGTCTTCGTTGCACAAACCAGTCTTCGACACACGTCGTCGCAAATGTAGTCGTCCTCGTTCCACGTTTTTTCACAAAACAGTTCTTACAATCAAAAGTGAACTTTATGCCAATGACATACAGTCGAGAATGAATTGATTCAACGACAAACGTCGTCGCGAACGTAGTCGTCCTCGTTCCACGTTCGTTGTAAAAACAGTTCTTACAATCAAAAGTGAACTTTATGCCCATGACATACAGTCGAGAATGAATTGATTTAACCACACACGTTGTTGCAACTGGTTTGAAGATGGTTTTTAAGCCGTCTTCAAAACTAGTTGCAACGACAACCGTTTTCTGCAACCGTTTTCGTCGCCAGGAAAACGGTTGCGTTTCGTCCGTCAAAAATACGATAACGACCCACCACTAGTGTACACTCAACAATGTTTTCTATGTGTTTTGTTATTTTTATATTGTTATTGTGTATTACCTGTTGGCAAACCATTAAATAAAATAAAATAAAATAAAAAAATTATGGTGTCTCTATTCCAGCCACCCACGGTACCCACGTGGCCGCCATAGCCGCTGGTTACTTCCCCGAGGAACCAGACAAGAACGGTGTGGCACCGGGCGCTAAGATAGTCTCCCTGACGATCGGAGACAGTAGGCTGGGCTCCATGGAGACTGGCACGGCTCTGGTGAGGGCCTGCATAAAGGTCATGGAGCTCTGCAAGACTATGAAGATTGACGTCATCAACATGAGCTATGGAGAACACGCTCACTGGTCCAACGCTGGGTGAGTTGCTCATATGAAATTCTCTTGTCCAAATAAATAATGATTTATTCATGATGATTATCTATACTAATGTGTATTACTAGCTAATTCCCGAGACTTCGTCCGCGTGAATTGAGGTGTTTCGGTTCCCGCGGGAACTTTAATTTTCCGGGATAAAAAGTATTCCAGACTATAATTTATCTCTGTGCCAAATATGCCTATGTGCTACTATTCCAGACTATAATCTATCTCTGTGCAAAATTTCAGCCAGATCCGTTCATCCATTGGCGCGTGTAACAAACGTCCATACATTCATCCATCAAATCAAATAAATATTATAAACTAGCTGATGCCCGCGACTCCGTCCGCGTTGTTTAAAGTTTTTCGGTTCCCGCGGGAACTCCTTAATTTTCCGGGATAAAAAGTAGCCTACGTGTTATTCCAGACTATAATCTATCTATGTGCCAAATTTCATCCAGATCCGTTCAGCTGTTGGGGCGTGATTGAGTAACTTGAGTAACAAACATCCATCCATACATCCAAACTTTTTATATTTATATTAGTATAGAGGCGAAAGAAGTTTGGATGTATGTTTGTTACTCAATCACGCTCGAACGGCTGAACCGATCGGGATGAAATTTTGGAAAATTTGGAAGGTTCCCGCGGGAACCGAAAAAGCCTGAATCCGGGCGCGGAGTATCAGCTAGTTAACCATATATCGTGTGCGCAGCCGCGTGGGCGACGTGATCAGCTCAGTGGTGAACCGCTACGGAGTGACGTGGGTGGTCTCCGCGGGGAACCACGGGCCCGCGCTCGCGACCGTGGGCGCGCCGCCCGACATCGCACAGCCCATACTCATCGGTGAGTTGCTTTCCCACCGGTGATGACTTTTTTTTTTTTTATCCACTACAGGCTAGCCCTTGACTGCGATCTCACCTAATGGTAGTGGGCTAACCTGTTAGGGGCATGGCAGTTATATTAAACCCATACCCCTTCGGTTTCTACAACGCTAAATCGCTTGGCGGCACGTTTTTGCCGGTAGGGTGGTAAGCGACGGCCGAAGCCTCCCACCAGGCCAGACCAGGGAAAATTCTGAAATTTTAAATTCCCAAATTGACACTGCCGGGGATCGAACCCAGGACCTCCGCACGTTAAGGCAACAGCTCTACACACTGCGCCACGGAGGTCGTCAAAATTTTAACTATAACTTCAAAATTCAAAATGATTTTTATTCAAATAAACTTTTACAAGTACTTTTGAATCGTCATGTGAATCTACCACTGGTTCGGAATGCCATTCCTACCGAGAAGAACCAGCAGGAAACTCGGCGGTTGCTCTTTTGAAAAAAATAATAATTTACAATTTCATTAATTTGTAAAATACATAAGTGACAGCTGTCCTTAGCATTGCTGGAGCGAGTCAAATCCATGCTCCTTTGTCATTTACGTAATCTTCAACAGTATAATGAACCTTTTTCAGGAGCATAATTTTAATGGACTTCTTAAACTTGTGTAGAGGCAAGTTTAAAATAGGTTGTGGAATTTTGTTATAAAATAGAATGCTCATTTCCCACGAACGACCTTCGAACCTTCTTGAGGCGGAGCGATGGAGTCACGAGCTTATGGCGGCCTCTGGTTTGCCTATCATGCAGATCGCATATTGTTTTGTAATTATGAATGTGCTGTTTTACGAAGATTAAATTACTATAAATATATTGCGAGGCTACTATACGAATACCTATTTCCTTAAATTTCTCTCTAAGGGATTCACGCGGTTTTAAATTATAAATTGCACGTATTGCCCTTTTTTGTAATACAAACATTTTTTGAATATCTGCTGCTTTACTATCTATCACCGTAACATTGTAAAATCCGTTCGATTACTATCTAACGGTTTCTATATCGCGAGGTTGTAAATTGTCGACACAATGTGAACCGTTCAATGTTCTGAGTATTAATTTTTGAAATATTTATTACGTTTTCTTGTACTCTTTCTTGTACGCTTCGCGCGCGAGTTGAATGCAGAGTAAATGAATGGGTCACTAGTGGCGTGCAGTTCATAGAGGCATAAAAGCACTGTATACCCAAATGGAAATACGTCAATGCTCATCTTTCATCAAAACAGCTGACAAATAGGTATTCTGACTACTACCTACCCTAGCTTCAAAACCTGTGCACGCCACTGTGTGTCACCATACATTTACTCTGCATTCTATTCGCGGGCAAACTATAGGTTAGGTTTGAGTTTGACAAAAATATTCAGGTACTTAGGTTCTATCGGGTTAATAATAATATACCTAATTGATTACAATTTACCGAAAAATAATGCGTTAAACTGTAAGCAGTATGTTACGGTTCACAATCGAACGGTTTTTATATTTTTACGGTGACATAACCATAGAAAGAAAGAATGATATCCATTTTCAAATCCGAGATGACTGACGTGACTATGTTGAAAGTTTCTTAGGATTTTTGCATTTTTTAAAAATTGATTTGGGAATGATTTCTGGGAGTTTTCGGGTAGCTGATTACGAAAATTACATTCATTTTTAAATACGAGATGTTTAAAAAATAAAATCGAAATGTTGTATTCCTCAGGCGTGGGCGCTTACGTATCAACGGAAATGATGCTAGCAGCGTACTCGATGCGGGCTCGTGGCGCCCCGGGGGCCTTCAGCTGGAGCTCGCGAGGCCCCTGCGCGGACGGGGCCGCCGGCCTGTCAGTGTGCGCGCCGGGCGGGGCTGTAGCATCTGTGGCCAGGTAATGTCGTATTAGGAATAATGCTAGCATGAGTGCGCGTGGTTCCCCGGGGGCAATATCATAAGTTTTTGTAAAACACAAATAAAAGACAGTATAAAAATGTATTTTCTAAAAAATTATATGAAATGTGCAAATTTCATACCCTGTAAATGAGTTCGAAAGTTAAACTTCCCAGCCTAGGCCAGTAAAGAATGTATGTATTTTCATTACATATCATAAGTTTGAATTTGGAATCTTTCTTCCTGAATATCTTGTAACTTGTTATAATGTTCTTTGGCCTAAGTAGTTTAAATTTGGAACTCTACCGTATAACGCGTTCAGCACTCATAGCGCAAAAAAAAAATTAAATGTATAAATATAACTAATTTAACTTTTAATATTTCTTAAGTAGGTTGCTTTTTTAATTACTTTCTTTTTATTACATAATCTAATATACTGAAAAAAAGTCACTTGTTTCATTTTTTAGAAAAGCACTATACACACTTCGACCGGGAGAACATTTCTGGTCTCGTATATAGCTATAGTATAGTCTAACTAACACTCGACCATAGTCTAACTAAAACGCGTACTTCCCGGTCTCGCGATGTAATGTACTATTCTGATGTAGGTATGTGTTGCAGGTTCACTCTAAGGAACTGCCAACTCATGAACGGCACATCAATGGCCGCGCCGCACGTCGCCGGCGCCGTGGGTAAGCATTTCTTTACCAACCCCCTTCACCTTTCTACTATAGTACCGCAAGGCATCCATTACATAAATAATAATTTCAAGTTCTAGTACAAAGAAAAAAAACGCGAGCATGTCGCCGACATTCTCGCGTTGTTACGAAGAAAAAAGGTATTCAATATAAATATACTACATTCGAAATTAAACTTTAATGCTTTAGTGTTTAGGTTTAATTTCGAATGAACAATGTCTACAAAAATCTTGACATGCTGGCGTTGTTACGAAGTCAAAAGGTCTTAAAAATAAATATACTACATTCGAAATTAAACTTTAATGCTTTATTGTTAAGGTTTAATTTCGAATAATCAATTTAAATATCAATCAAATAAATATTTTAAATGCGAAAGTTTCGATGGATGTTTGTTATGTACTCATAACAAACATCCATCCAAAATTTCGCAAGATCACACCCGAACGGCTGAACAGATCTGGATGAAATTTGGCATAGAGATAGATTATAGTCTGGAATAACACATAGGCTACTTTTTATTCCGGAAAGCTAAGGAGTTCCAGCGGGAACCAAAAAAATCTCAATCCACGCAGACGAAGTCGCGGGCATCAGCTATTAATACTCTATACATAAAAAAAAACAAAAGGTCAAATATAAATATATTTAATACATTCGAAATTAAATTTTAATGCTTTAGTGTTTTTTTTACTAATTTTATTTAAAAAAGTCTTGTTTTCGTAAAAACGCGAGCATGTTTTCACTTCAAAATCTTACGCATTTTCGTTTTTTGCATCTTACGCATTTTCGTTACGGACTTTTTTTGCCGGCTAGGGTACCCCTCCGCATCATCCCATACGGAACTTTCGTTCTAAAAAAAACAGAAAGTATTAATTAAATTCTATTGGCACTCGGAGCCAATGTTTTGAAAGAAGTTATTGTAAACTAGCTGATGCCCGCGACTTCGTCCGCGTGAAATAAGTTTTTAAAATTTCTACGGGAACTCCCTAATTTTTCGGGTTAATATATAGCCTATGACACTCACAAATAATGTGGCTTTCTATTGGTACCAGAATTTTCAAAATCGGTTCAGTAAATCCAGAGATTACCGCCTACAACGTCACAAACTTTACCTCTTTATAATATTAGTATAGATGTGCGGACCTATTTTAAATTTTCCGCCATTTGTACTCAACTTTCACTATACAAAAAAATACAGACTGTATGAATGTCAGTATTTTTGTACTACATATAATTTTCATTTGTGTGCGTAATTAAGGGATATTTTAACTTGCACTAATCAATTGTACGTTATATTTCAGCGGCCCTAATATCGGGTTTAAAAGCAAAGGAGCTCCCTTACTCGCCATACTCCATAAAGCGAGCCCTAGAAAACTCAGCAGTTTATCTCGAACACGTGGAGCCCTGGGCGCAGGGCTGTGGCCTGCTTAACATTGAGAAGGTATTTATTTAAATTATCTATACTAATATCATAAACGCGAAAGTGTGTCTGTCTGTCTGCTACGCTTTCACGGCCCATCTTTTCAACCGATTTTGATGAAATTTGGTACAGGGTTAGGTGGCATCCCGGGGAAAGACATAGGCTTCTTTTTATCCCGGAAAAGTAAGGAGTCTGCAGGAATCAAAATAACTTAATCCATGCCGACGTCTAAGTCTTGTCGGGTATGTCCTATCAATAAAATAAATACATTTAAAAAAAATCGACCATCTCTGACAACTGTTGAAAATATACAAATACTAGCTGTGATGCCCGCAACTTCTTAAGCGTGGATTGAGGCGAGCGTTTGGTTACCGCGGGAACTCTTTAATTTTTCGGTATAAAAAGTAGCCTATGTGTTATTTAGACTAGATTCTATCTCTGTGCTAAATTTTATTCATATTCGTTCGGATATTCTGGCGCGATTGAGTAATAAACATCCATTCATCTAAACTTTCGCATTTATAATATGAGTAGTATATATAAAATTAATGTCAAAAATTATTGCAGGCCTTCGAAATCCTCACAAACTACCACTCGCAGCCGGAACGCGACGTAACTTTCAACCTCAAGTGCGGCAACTGTAACGCGAAAGGCGTTTTCCTGCGCCCCAAGTTCGATGACGTCACGCCTAGGGACATCGGCATTACTGTCGAACCGCAGTTCCTGGAGAACCATTTGGACGAAGAAAGTGAGTATTCACGCTATCATAATCGTCTTAATTATGATCATAATCACCGTCATAATAATAATTATGATCATAATAATCGTCGTATTATAATCATAATCATCGTCATATATTATACCATAATCATAATAATCACTATCGTTATCATCATATTATCAGCGTGCGGATGTCTACTGCAGTTGCACATATTATGTGCAACTGCAGTAGACATCCGCACGCTATATAACTTTCTCATAGAGGTTCTCAGGAGGTTTGGGCTATGAAATTAAATGTTGAATTTCTTATAGACAACTTGTGTGTTTTATAAACTTGGGTCAGTGCCTTTAGTCTTTCTGCAGATCTCTCCACAGTCCAAATAAGTCTGTCTGATTTATAAAATATTCTTTTACATGTATAAATGAATTGCTGTTCGTTGGTCTCGCTAAAACTCAGACCGATTTTGATGGATTTTTTTGTTTGTGTTTGTGTGGGTCCCGGGATGGTTTATATTCACAATTAGACCCGCTAGGTGGCGCTGCAGTCGGGTCCTAGGTTCAGGGCAGGATAACGTCTGCCGGGCCAGCTAGTTATGGAATAAATAGTGACTGCCTCGAAAATGAGATCTCATGATCAATGAATTTTTTAATTTTCATTTCTAAGCAAGCCCCTTTTATAGGCTCAAAAGAAGCAAATGACTCAACTGAAATAATATTAAAAGGAGTGTGGGTGTTCTGTTATGGTATGTTATTTGTGAATCACAATAATTATTATTTTCATCAATTTATTCGAATAATATAGCAAATGATAGTATTCATTAATGTAGGTATAATTTGTCTTACAAGTACATATGTAGTTCTCATGTTATGTAGTAACAGTCTCAACTTATTCTTATAATATAGCAAATGATAACTTGGCAAATAAACAAGTACAGTGTCTATCTATAAAAATCATCACTTCACTACATATCATAAAATTAAAGTCTCCCAACGCGCTAAGTTCGTGTTTCTTAGAAAATCAGCACAGTAGTCTGTGCTGATTTTCATACAGCTTTCCTCTATATATTTCATATAGAAAGGGATTATCTGAAAAGGTTATAGGCTAATTAATAACCTTTTGAATACCCACGATTTTTTTTTGTTCGGTTCGGCGCAGGTTCGGATGCGCGCCTACTAGCCTAGTACATTTCCAAATGCATGTAACAAAGTATTAGACTAAGAGATAGCTGCACTTTTGGTAACTATCGCTAGAAAGGCTGATTCAGTAATAGGTGGGTGCTACACTCTCTACTGATGACGATAGTAAAAGTCTGCTCGCATGCTGTTGGGCCTTTCACTAGATATGGCCGCTCAAAGACGTGTTATGGTTACCAAAAAATACCATAATTAGAATAAAAATTATAAAGGCGCCTTCATAATTTTTAATAGCAATCAACGTGACGACATAATAATTGCTAATATTTTTTTTAGTTTGTAAGTTTATAACGTCTTTGAGCGGTCATATCTAGTGAAAGGCCCATCAACGTGCGGGCAGGATTTCACTATCGTCATCAGTGGAGAGTGTAGCACCCACCTATTACTGAATCAGCCTTTCTAGCGATAGTTACCAAAAGCGCAGCTATCTCCTATAACATATGTAGGCGCACGTTTTATAATCAAAGTATTTAACTGGTAAGAAACAGATACAAAAAAACGTATGTAGCGTGCGCGCGTTGCAGATAAGGGCGTGATACCGAAGCAGATCGCGTACGGGCAGCGGCTGGCGCTGACGTGCGCGGCGCCGTGGGTGTCTCACGCCGCGCATCTGGACATGATGAACGCGCCGCGGCCGCTCGCGATACGCGTCAACACGGCCTCACTGCCGCCCGGACCGCACTTTGCCAGGTAGGCCACCCGCACCGGCCGCGTTGCAGATGAGGGCACGCTGACCGAGCAGAGCAGATAGGGACTGCAGATAGAGGTGAAAACTTAAAACTGAGAATTTTAGTACAAAAATATGAAAATAATATACAATTTTCAAGCGCCAATATAAATATGAATATTTAAAAAAAAAGTGTAGTGTCGTGGGACACTAGATAAGAACGATAGTTCCGCTGGCCTGCTGTCTGCCATTGGTATGGTATGGAACCGGAATTCCTCTGTATTAATATTATAAAATAAATATATAATACGCCCTAAACTCACCCGCTCGTTGTATAGTTTTCTTTCTGTATGGTGATCACCGTTTTGGAGTCCAATATAATATTTTGTGTGACAATATAATTTTTAATGTGGTGTGTCGTGTAGTGTGCCAGCAACATTGCGACCGAAAAAGGTTGCATATATACTACATGCGAAATTAAACTTTAATACTTTAGTGTTACGGTTTAATTTCGAATAAACTATACATACAAATCTTACTTCACGCATTTTCTGACGGACGTTTCTAGGGTACCCCTCCGCATCGTCCCATAAGAAACTATCGTTCCAATAATTAAAAAACAAAAATCGTACGTTACTGTATGTCGGTGTCGCGAACTCATAAGATTTTCCTCTACCAAAAAGTGCTCAACGCGGCTAAATGAGTTTTCACTACAAAAACTGCCTCCGTAAATTGTATGGTAGCCTTTTCCCCTTCCAGTATAAACGCCTACGACGTATCGTGCGTGGAAAAAGGGCCTGTATTCCGGATACCTATCACAGTGCTTCAGCCACAACCGCTGACTATGTCGACGTCTTCCGCGCCGCAGATAGATGAGAAAGACGTGCTCTTCAAACCCTCCACTATCAAGCGGCATATAATCATGGGTGAGTTGATTAGATTATTCAATAGGGATCAATATAGGCATGAGTCTATGACAAAAATAAATTATTTCTTAGTGATTATTAAATAGAGGGTCTTCCAAAAAACCTAAAATACATGTTTTATTTGGTGTCGTGGGACACCAGCTAGGAACGAAGTTCCTTATTACATAAATATTAATTTCAAATTCTATTTTTTTTTAATAATAAAAAAAAATTAAATATTAACCTTAACACTAAAGCATAAAAGTTTAATTTCGAATATAGTATATTTATATTTAAGACCTTTTGTCTTCGTAAAAAAAATCTTACTCATTTCCGTTACGGACGTTTTTTGCCGGCTAGGGTACCCCTCCGCATCGTCCCATAAGGAACTTTCGTTCCTAAGAGTGTTGAAATTTGATGACGTCACAACTCACAACTATGTATTTCCGAACGAAATATCGTATAAAAGGGCACGTCGCTTCATTATTGTAAAAAAAAACAATATGCGTCTATGAAGTATTGCATTTTTTGTCGATGGTTGCTTGTAAATTATTAGGAAACTTCATAGGCGTGCTTATGTCAAAAGTTTAATAAATGGTTGAACAGAATATAGGTACTTATTATAGTAAACTAGCTGATGCCCGCGACTTCGTCTGCATGGATTGAAGTTTTTGGATCCCGCAGGAACTCAATATTCTGGGATAAGAGTAGCCTATGTGTTATTCCAGACTATAATCTACCTCTGTGCCAAATTTCATCCAGATCCGTTCAGCCGTTCTGGCGTGATTGAGTAACAAACACCCACCATCCAAACATCCATCCATCCTTCCAAACATCCATTCATCCATCCAAACATTCGCTTTTATAATATTAGTAATATAGATACTTTACATACTAGGTGTATATTAATTAACAGATTAACTTTGAGACGATTTACATTTCACTATTTTCCACAATATTTTCCGTCTACCCTTCAGTCCCCCTGGAAGCGACATGGGGCGTGGTGCGCATAACGCGACGCAGCGGGGAGAGCGGCGCGCGCTTCCTAGTTCACGCGATGCAGCTGGCGCCGCGCCGCTCTTGTCGCGCGCACGACACGCATCGGATGCTGGCGTTGGCTCCGCTCGCGCCCGTCGCTGCGCCCTTCAGACTGCTGGTGAGATCACCCGACCAACCAACCCAACACAACCTAACTAAACCAACTGAGTATATAAACTTAATAGACTAAGAGATAGCTGGACTTTTGGTAACTATCGCTAGAAAGGCTGATTCAGTATTAGGTGGGTGCTACGCTCTCCACTGATGACGATAGTGAAAGTCTGCCAGAATGCAGTTGGGCCTTTCACTAAATATGGCCGCTCAAAGACGTGTTATGGTTACCAAAAATGAACCATAACTAGAAAAGCTGATTCTTGTACAGTATTAAAGTATGCGCAGGACCTACGTAAACAGTATAAAAACTGACGCTATTCATCGGGCCGTTCTTAAGATATCACCTCTCAAAGATGTGATAGACTCACAAACTGTAAATAATTATTAGCAATTATTACATCGTATATACTATGACTCGATGATTTGCTAATAAATATAAGGCGTAAAATTAATTGTAGTCCTATATCACGCTTATTAGTTTTACGCCTTATAATATTTATTAGCAAAATCAACAGGACGACGCGTCAGACGCGTCAGCGTACAAAAGTGTACAAGCCTACACCCGATATAACCGTTGTCTGCGTTGTTTGCAGGGCGGTGTGACCTTGGAAGTGGTGATAGCCAAGTACTGGGCCAACATTGGTGACATCAGTGTGGACTACAGCATCGAGTTCCACGGCCTGAAGCCGGACTTCGGTGCGCGGCTCACGATGAGCGCGGCTTCGCTCGGCGCGGTGCAGCTTGCCGCGCTGAGGCCGCAGGAAGTACAGCCGCAGGCGCAGCTCAAACACATCGAGCCCGTGTACAGGTGACTATCTGACCGAGTCGATAGATAGATAGATAAATGCTTTATTGCCGCACAAAACATTAGAAAGAAACAAAAAAGTTAACAAGCAAAAATAAATAACCAAAGGAGCTCTTATCATTAAAAGTGATCTCCTCGAGACAACCTTTTATTATATTATAGGAGATAGCTGCACTTTTGGTAACTATCGCTAGAAAGATTGATTTCGTATTTGGTGGGTTCTAGGCTCTCCACTGGTAGGAAATCTGCCAGTCTGCCCGCATGCGGATGGGCCTTTCACTAGATATGGCCGCTTAAACATGTGTTATGGTTACCAAAAATGAACCATAATTAGAAAGGCTGATTCTTGTACAGTATTAAAGTATGCACAGTACCTATGTAAACAGTATAAAAACTGCCGCTATTCATCGGGCCGTTCACTAGATATCACCTCTCAAAGACGTAAAAAAATTAATATAATTATTAGCAATTATTAAGTCACGTTGATTGCTAGTAAATATTATGGAGGCGTAATATTAATTGTTCTCCTACAGCAATAGGCATGATGACAGTAACCAAGAATCAATGAAATTATGAATTTATCTAATGAAATAGGATACATTTATTATAAAAAACGTATTTATTTTTTCATTTCGATTGAGATTGCTATTTATTATGTTAAAATAAAACTATAAACTACAGCAATCCGCCATAATGTATTTAACACCAAGAAGCAAATGACGTCACAATTGTTTGTTTCCGAGCTTTGACAATCACACTATTGATTACTGCACACTGCACAGAGTACATTAGTAAAAACAATAGTGACGACACCAACGACGCCATGACACCGGCGAACGTTTTTCCGTGAATTTTATGCCAATTTTATCTACCAAACCTTATTTTTCTGCTGAAATAAGATATTTTTTCGAAATAGTAGATACTTCCGAACATAATCTGACCATTTTTCAAAATCAGTCATGCCTATTAATTTTACGTCAACGTGACCAATAATCGCCCCCAGACCGGCGGAGTCAAAGCTGGTGCCGCTGACGGCACGCGACGTGCTACCGCCCGGCAGACAGATCTACCAGCTGCTGAACACGTACAGCTTCCACGTTGCCAAGGCGACGGACGTTACCCCCATAGTGCCGCTGCTGTGCGATATGCTGTACGAGTCTGAGTTCGAGGCGCAGATGTGGATGCTGTACAACAGCTGCAAACAGCTGGTGGCCGTCGGCGACGCTTACCCCTCCAAGGTGATAATTCATTTAATTTCCATTAAAAAAAACTAATATTTCTCGCAGTGCTTACGCTTGAATAAAGCTCTTACAATAGGCATGATGACAGTAACAAAGAATCAATGAAATTATAAATTTATCTAATAAAATTGGATTCATGGATTATAAAAAAAATATTTTTTTTCCTATTTCGAGTAAGATTGCTATTTATTTTGATAAAATAAAACTATAAAATACAGCAATCCGCCATATTGGTTAAAAACACCAATGAAGTGACAATGACGTCACAATTATTTTCGAGCTTTGCTTACTGCACACGGCACAGAGTACATTGGTAAAAATAATAGTGACGTCACAAACGACGCCATGACACCGCCGAACGTTTTGGCGTGAATTTTAAAATTTAAATTTCAAATGCCAATTTCATCTACCAAACCTTATTTTTCTGCTGAAATAAGATATTTTTTCGAATACATACTTCCGAACATAATCTGACCATTTTTCAAAATCAGTCATCATGCCTATTGTCAATCAATAAAATTAGAAGATAAGGGGTCATTCATAAAGTACGTCACACTAATTTCGTGATTTTTTGGACCCCATTTACCCCCCCCCCCCCCCCATAAGTTTTTAGTTAATAGTTTGTTTGTTTTTTTTTGTTGTAGTTTACGTCACGAAACTTAGGACCCCACAATGTCACACTTCGTCGACCGTCATGACCGTCAAACCATTATGACATTAATTGCCAATCAATTTTGCTATTTTTGCAAACCATAAACAGAAAATCAATTTTATATATTGGCTGACAGAACAAATTTTATTGCAGACCAAAACTTCAATATCTTGCCAACCAGTTATATATTATAGCCTTTCTAAGGTTGGGACTAGGTGATGTAAATGAGGGAACGACCCGATAGTTGGTATTGGACGATTTATTAGTATTGACATATAACTAGATAGAGTATCCAAGCTAGATATTAATTTCTAGATTAGATTTTTCTTTCCCGCGGGAACTCTAATTTTCCGGGTTAAAA
Organism: Erebia aethiops; assembly: GCA_923060345.2. NCBI lineage: Eukaryota > Metazoa > Arthropoda > Insecta > Lepidoptera > Nymphalidae > Erebia > Erebia aethiops. The sequence continues at coordinate 19,479,707 of OV281089.1, read as the reverse complement.
AGTAGCTTATGTGTTATTCCAGACTATAATTTATCTCTGTGTTTTTCATCCAGATTCGTTCAGCCGTTCCGACGTGATTGAGTCACAAACATCTATCCATACATCCATCCATCCTAACTTTAACATTTATAATATTAGTATAGATTTGCCAACCAATTTCATATATTGAAAAAAAAAAGAAAAAAGAGCAACTGCTAAGTTTCTTGCCGGCTCTTCTTTGCAGAATCTGCTTTCCGAACCGGTGGTAGAGTCAAAACATGACGTAGCATAAGAGACACCTGTATGTCCTACATGTTTGAAATAAATTGAAATTAAAATTAAATTAAATTGAAATTGGCTGTCACAAGTCACAACACATTTTATTGCAAACCAAACCCCGTTTTTGTTGTGTGAAGCAAAGATCAGTTCCGCTTGTCCCCAGTATTCAGCGAAAGTGGAGAAAGGCGAGTACACACTGCGGCTGAGCGTGCGTCACGAGAACCGCGCGCTGCTGGAGCGGCTGTCGGAGCTGCCGGTTGTCGTACAGCAGCGACTCGCGCAGCCGATTACGCTCGACGCCTACTGCTCACAGCCGCAGGTAACATTGACGTCCCACTGCCCACTGCTGGGCACAGGCCTCCACTCTCATAGGAGAGACGGAATTACAGCTTAGACCCACCACGCTGCTGTGATGCGCGAGTTGGCGGGCTTTAAGCCGAGTTTACACTATACGAGTTGTCATGAACCGAGTCCGCTCATGTAAGCTGAATCGTATAGGACCCCACTCAGAATTTGGTTTTCACACGTAATAATTTCAGGTTAGTGATTTTTTTTTGTAATTTTGTATGGAGCCAGGTCTATGTACCGTCTTGCCATTTTTTTTCTTTTTTAATAACGACCACTCATTAAAACCTGTATTATCAATAGTTGGCATCAATACAAGCAAGTATTTACTGAAACAAAATCTTCTATTCAGGTATCGGAGATATAAGCATGTATTTCTAAAATGTTCATTAGTTTAAAAAAAAAAATGGCGGAACGGTAGGGCAGGCCAAAATATTCAAACTCCTTTGAATAGAAAAATTGTAAATATTGAAATTGAAAACAACTTACATCCATTTGTAATTATATAATCAATTTCAGGCGCTGACGGGCGGCAAGAAGTTTACCTCAGCCTCCATGTCGAATGGCGAACTGCTCCCTCTTTACTTCACACCCGTGCCTGCTGATAAGTGAGTCCAATTGTTTGAGCTTTTATTGCAAACAATATTTAACTATAATCACTACATGTCACTATTCATTACATATTATAAACTAGCTGTTAGGCATCGGTCACGTTAAATTCTGATTTTTATACAAATTTCTAAACACAGACAGCTTCAAGGACCTGTATGCCAAATTCCATTCTGATCCGTCCAGTGGAAATAAAAGACAAAACAAGCATATTAGTGGACAATGTGCCAACAGACGACCTTATCGCTTAATTAGCGATCTCTTCCAGGCAAATTAATAATTCCTTTCAAATAAATGATTGAATTAAATTAAATATTAATTAATTTATTAAATTTATTAGATTCTGCACATTAATAGTGACGTTCCTTTTTTTATCGTAACCAAAATCTATTTTATGGGCACTACAAATACCTTAAATTGGAATAAGTTGTTACTTTTTAAATTAAGAAATCTAGTTAGTAACATTTTATTCATATTATTATTTGGGTAATTGAAATACATTTTTGGAAATAATTAAATACATTTATCCCTTTTGTTTGATTTCGTTATAACAAGTAGTTATAAATTATTGTCCTAGTATAGTATCAATGAAAACATAATACCACAGTAGCTACCAATAATATCGATAATATTATGATGAATTTTCAACATCGTCCTAGCTGTCACTCTGACAGCTGTCACAGGTATCAAGCTATATTTTACCAACTATAAGCACGCGTTGTGACGTTTGAAAATAGAATGCTGATTCGACTAGTTGTCAAAGTCCCGTATCGTTCCCCGTGCCCCAGGATAAGCCGGTCGAGCATAACGCCGGGCGTGACGCTGACGGGCGCGGTGACGTTCGCGAAGGACGAGCTCGGCCACAAGGCGGACGCGTACGGCGTGTCGCTGGTGGCGTGCGAGGCGCCGCGCCGCGCGCCGCGCGACGTTCGACCAAGGCCCGACGAGTACGCGGACGCGTACAAGGACTTTGTCGCCGCGTGGTTGCCCAAGCTGGGTGAGTGTTACGCGCGTTACCGCGGTGTTGGCGTGTAATAGTACATTACATCGCCAGACCGGGAAGTACGCCCGGCTATATACGAGACCAGAAATGCCCCGGTCGAGGTGTGTCGCTTTCCTAAAAAATGAAACAAGTGACTTTTTTTAATATAATATTATATTATGTAATTAAAATAAAGTAAATAAAAAAGCAACCTACTTAAGAAATGTTAAAAGTTAAATTAGTTATATTTATATTTTTAATTTTTTTTTTGCACTGTGTTCCAAATTTAATCCTAGGCCGGGAAGTTTAACTTTCGAACTCATTTACAGGGTATGAAATGTGCCCATTAATTCATATCATTTTTTAGAAAAATTACTTGTTACTATAATCACAGGCGATCTAATAGGTGATATTATATGTTATTATGAATACTTAAATCGTAAATACAGTCTGAAACAGGAAAATTTATAGTAAGGAGATATTTAAATAATACACACAAATACTAACATAAAATAGGAATACTAGATTTGGCATAATTAAACAAGTGTAACAAGAATAGGACAGCTATTAATGTTACGTCTTCGTAATATTTATTAGCAAATCAACGTGACAACGCGTCATATTGTATACGATCTAATAATTGCTCATAATTATAGTTTGTAAGTTTATCGCGTCTTTGACAGGTGATATCTAGTGAACGGCCCGATGAATAGCGTCAGTTTTTATACTGTTTACATAGGTACTGCGCATACTTTAATACTGTACAAGAATCAGCCTTCCTAGTTATGGTTCATTTTTGGTAACCATAACACGTCTTTGAGCGGCCATATCTAGTGAAAGGCCCATCTGCATGCGGGCAGATCTTTACTTTCGTCATCAGTGGAGAGCCCTACACCCACATAATAATGAATCAGCCTTCCTGGCGATAGTTACCAAAAGTGCAGCTATTTTATAATATTAGGAATTCAATTTTCAAAAAATCCTTTCGTAGCGGGTTTCTACATCATAGAAGCTATCTGCATGTCAAATTTCAGCCCGATCCATCCAGTGGTTTATGCTGTGCGTTGATAGATCAGTCAGTCAGTCCCTTTTCCTTTTAGAAATAACGATGTTGTTGTTCCAGAGGGCGAGAAATTGGAGCAAGCGTATGAAGAGCTGACGGAGAAGTTCCCCACATTCCTCGGCGCGCACGTGGCGTACTTGCACGGCATCGACTCGCCCACAGACCCTAAAAAGTAAGACCATATATTCTGTCCAAACATTTTTTTAAAAATATATTTAATAGTTTGCCAACAGATAATAACATAATCACAAAATAAAAAATAACAAAACAATTTTGAGTGTACACCCAATTACTGGTAAGCTGGCATGCATTTATCTGATCTATCTATTTATTTAACTTTTGACATAACCACGCCTATGAAGTTTCATAATTATTGGCAGGCAACCATCGACAATAACATGCAATACTTTATGCGACACCGTTTATTTTGTAACTAGATGATGCCCGCGCCTTCGTCCGCGTAGATTGAGGTTTTTCAGTTCCCACGGGATCTCTTTAATTTTCCGCTATAAATAGCCTATGTGTTATTCCAGACTATAATCTATGTCTGTGGAAAAGGAAAAGGTTCATTTTAGGCCTACTCTTGTACACTCTACCATGAATAGAGGAAAATACATAGATTGTATTAAAAATATAATAATTTAGAACAGTTAAGTGAATAACGAGCAAAAAATAAAAATGTATTTCAAGTTTTCGATACGTTTCCAAGATGGAAACCTTCAGCCATAGCGAAGGCAGTAGGTGCGAAATGTCATTTCTGACAGTCATTGTCAAATTAACGTGTTTTTCTTTTGAAAACGTCAAAAAATATGAATCCGCCATTGTTTCCCACTCATGTCTAGTGTTCCATAACTTGGAAAGATTAAATAATTTTACCACTGAAATTACGACGAATTCGTAGATTTGACCAATAAAAACTGGTCTAGTATTTTATTTTCCTTCATTTATCTGCTTGTACAAGACTTGGCCTACGCCCCATACAAATCTGAACCGTCTTGATGAAAGGTCATCAGGTTCCGGTCAGCCGTTCTAGCGTGATTTAGTAACAAACATCCATTCATCCATCCAAATTTTCGCATTTATTATATTTTATAGATAAATGTTTATTCATTAATTGTTAAGGAGTTCATAGATGCGCGCAAAGCGAATAGCATCTATGAACTCTTTGAACAGTTTGCGTTTCTTTCTAATTGCAGGCTACCGAGCGCGACAGAAGATCCCGACGTGACGACGGCGTGGTGTGAACAGCTCATTACCATCTCCGAGAAGGTAACTTGAACTGATGGAATTAATTATTCTCCTTAAGAAGCTGTCAACAAGCTGGATTTTGGCATGAAACTTGATTTGTAATGTTTGGTGATTCTCACATAATTGTAAATATTATGTTGTTTGTATTTTATTGGATATCTCTAAACAGATGGGTAAATTGTCAATGGAGATTTGTGAACTTCTTTTCCACAAATCCCCATTAGGAGCTCTAGGCGAAGTCTATGGGGATTTGTGATCTTTTTTTCCACAATTCTCCATTGGGAGCTCTAGGCGAAGTCAATGGGGATTTGTTAACTTTTTTTTCCACAATTCCCTATTAGGAGCTGTAGGCGAAGTCAATGGGGATTTGTGCACTTTTCCACCAATTCCTATGGATGGGGATCTTCAGTAGGTTCCAATTTTACCTTGCATGATTAAACATTTTTGTTGCAGGTCATCAAACAGATAGAACAGGACAAGCTGTTGGCGTATCTGGGCATGAAGAACGACACGCGCCCTGACGCTACTAAGATAAAGCAGTGAGTATTTGCCATTAAATAAATAAATAAAAATCATCAATCCTACGATATGTGTACGACATATGTATAGATCAGCAATAGTTTAATTGTCTTCGATCCTGCCTTGTTCCAGGGAGCACGAAAAGCAGAAGAGCTACCTAATAGACGCCCTGTGTCGGAAGGGCACGGCGCTGTGCAGACTGAAGGCGCTGGCTCAGAGCAACGCCGCCAAGGAGAAGCTCGCAGACGCGCTGCACAGCAATATGGCTGATCTCATGAAGTTCACCGACCTCACTGACGCTAAGGTGCGATAGAAACAGTACATAAAAAAATATAGTTTTACCCATAAAATTATGATGACAGCGGCGCTAGTTATAAATTAAAAATAAAATTAAAATAAAACTTGACAGGCAGAAAAATTTGTTCCAATTTTGGCCGCCAGGTGAGATAAGCTTGTGGGACTATAAGTTAAATTATAATATTTAAAAAAACCATTTTTAAAACAAGCTAATATTATCGTCCGCCATCTTGAATACGTCACAACGTATTCAAGATGGCGGACGAAGTTACACACTTGAAGTTAATTGATACCCATATCATGGGTGTGTATAACTAAAATAACTAGTCCGTCACCTTTGCAGTCCGCTATATTGGATTGAGAATGACGTAACTTAGCTAACCATGAAACTAAACGTGTATGCAAAATTTTAGCTCAATCGGTTGAGAGGATAGCTGTTACTCCATGTGACATTGGCAAAGTGCATTGTGCTGGTGTGGTACTAATAAAAGCCATAAAACAAAATAAGAAAGAACTGTTTTAAAATTCAGTTGCGAGATTTGACCTAACAAACATTACAATTTAAATAGAATGTAGCGCTGTTGCCTTAACGTGCGGAGGTCCCGGGTTCGATCCCCGGCAGGGTCAATTTAGAAATTTATAATTTCTGAATTTTCTCTGGTCTGGCCTGGTGGGAGGCTTCGGCCGTGGCTAGTTACCACCCTACCGGCAAAGACGTGCCGCCAAGCGATTTAGCGTTCCGGTACGATGCCGTGTAGAAACCGAAGGGGTATGGGTTTAATATAACTGCCATGCCCCTAACAGGTTAGCCCGCTACCATCTTAGACTGCATCATCACTTACCATCAGGTGTGATCGCAGTCAAGGGCTAGCTTGTAGTAGATAAAAAAAAAAAAAAAAAGAATATTGTAAATGAAGGCTGCCGCGTTTAATGAAATGATGGTATGAAATGTGCACATTTCATAAGAAAATAAATTAAATAAATTGTTGCAGGCTCTCCACTACGGCGTATGGCACTGCTTCAGCCTCCAGCACTGGGGCCGCGCCAGCAAACTCCTCGCCAAGATACTTGAGGAGAGGCCTTCCAAGGAGGCGGAGGAGCGCTTGGCGCAGGCCTACCGCCAGCTGGGGTGGGGCTACCTAGCCGCCGCGACCACCAACGCGATACCCACCAAGTATCCATCCGCGTACCGGCCCTTCTGATCAAACTAGTTGCATTGCCTGACTTCGCACAAGCCGGCATTTGCCTCAATACGGATGATGCCTATATCAAAAATAAATAAAAAATAATAGTTTAAAAAAACTAAAAAAACACGCTTTTGACACAGACACTCCGGGTCTCAGGAAAACAAAAAATCGCTAATCCTGATTATCCTAGTAAGGACAACGGGTCAAACTGTTTAAAATATTGAATTGTCATCGGTCCTTAATAAGTACGCCAAATTTCGAGTTAATGCGACGTTTTAAAGGGGGTCAAAATCATGTTCAAAGATTCCGTTACATACTAACATACATACGTCTGAAGCTAATAAAAAGCGTGTAATAAATTATTTCCAATTGATTATTAAATAGAGGGTCTTCCAAAAGACCTAAAATTCATACCCTCGGTTAGTTTTAAGTTTGATAACCATTTAAAAACATGTATTAAAGAAAATAAGTGCGTTGAAATTTTGATGACGTCACTATTGTTAATATCATACAACTTTCATACTAGAAGTGTGTTTTTAAGTTTGATAGAAGTTGCTGATTTGATTGAGTTGTCATCATCCCTGTTACGCCAATTTTCACCAATAATGATCAGTGAAGTGAATGGTTATTTAAAGTGAAAACTGTCGCCTACCGGTTAAACATACACGCATATACCCCAAAATTATTTGCGATGAACATCGCATACGTTGGTACTAGATGGGCCCTTTCATAGAAAAAAGTTGGGGGTTCGACTTGTAGGACATGCCCCTCACCTGTATAAGCCTGTCCTTGTCCCCTCCATAGCGCTGTCCCGCTTTTCAGACTAGATGGCGTTAGTAAAATAAGTCCACATTTTTTGTTTGACAGGTCCCATCTATGTCAACTGAGGTCGTCGGAAATAACTAGGGAGAGTGCCACAATAAACTGCTAATATTTTGCATATGCTGCAAACGCGGCTCGTTCGCAAACATAAATAATAACATAATCATGTATTTACGATTTCACAGTGAGTTGTGGGGGGATGAACCAATGTGTTTGCATCTGTACATAGTCGAAATTCCATGGATACGTACAAGGCGATTTGCGTCCCCAACCACTAGAATATGGAATGCCCTTCTGGCTTCCGTTTCCCCTTCCACTTTTAACATAGGCACTAAGTGTGAGATCTATAGAGCGAACTTTGACTTTGCATAGACTTAAGACATGGTTAAAACGAAACAGATGTATGTTACTCACATAAGTCCGTCTCGTTTTAACTCGTAAGTAAAGTCTGAGCCAAGTCAAAGTACGCTCTATAGATCGCAGCATAAGAGTGAATAGGCATATTTTAGGCAAGTGCGCGCTCCACCTTAGGCTGCATCATCACTTGCAAGCAGGTCTGATTGCAAAGCACAAAGCAATAAATGAAAAAAAAAAAAGAATTATGTTCTGCAATAAGTTAAATTATTATTAAAATCAATTTTAAAAACAAGCTTTTATCGTCCGCCATATTGAATTTAGTGTGACGTAGTTTCATTTATCGTATTCTCAGCAAACCCTTTTAATTGATACCCATATGCGGTTGCATAAAAAAAAACTAGTCTGCCATTCTTGAAGTCCGCCGTCCAAGATTGGATATACTTGTACTCTTGAAGCTCTTTTATTAATAAATAGATAGATGATTCCCGCGGGAACTCTTTAATTTTCCGGGATAAAACCTATCCCTTTACCAAATTTCATCAAAATCGTTTGAATAGATGGGCCGTGAAAGCGTAGCAGACATGGAGACAAACGGACACAATTTTGCATTTATAATATTAGTATGGATTAACTTGAAGAATTTAACTTAATTTAAATTTAATTTGAAGGAAGTTGGTCTGTGTGTTACCTTTAGCCACACATCAGTTGTTTAACCGATATTGATGAATTTCATTGCAAAAATAACTGGCATCCTGGAGACGTACATAGGCTACATTTTGTCCCGGAAATCAGACTTCCCACGGGAATTTTCTTAAACTTAAATCCACGCGGACAAACTGTCGGGCATCATCAAGTATTCTTTGTGATTTAAATAACTTTGAAGTACTTACTTACAAAGGTAAAAATCCTGTTGTATGCTAACATAAATATTAATTAACATCAAACAATGAAATGTTATCGTTACTAAGTTTAGGATTATTAATTTCTAGCCCTTTTAAATTAGTTTAAGTTTTAATCAGACTTGTGAACTTTAATACGTACGAGTATGTAGACATTTTTTTTTCTTACCGCATGTAAAATGCGCTGCGGTGCGATTCGATGCGGCGCGTTCTATGTGAATCTTACTTACTTAATCTTACTTGGATGCTTAGGATACTGCGTCGCCTTAAACCGGGTATTAATTCGTAACGTTTTGCAAGAGGGTGCTCAGCGTGTGCTCAAAACGACTAGATGAATTTCTTTTTTTAAATATTTTATTATTTTTATATTAGACAATATTATATTTATCTGTGTAATTAAGAACACAACGGAATTGTATCACCTCATTAGCGTAAATTCTATTTGAAATGGTCTATGGCAACATCTTAATTATTTTATCAAGTAAATAAAAATAAACTTTATCTTATTTGTCTATGTATTAAATTATTGGGCTGTACAGTTCGATTCAAACTTTATGACGTCACAGCAACGTCTCAGAAGTTAGCCGCGAGTATAGGTTCGCGAGGGTATAATACCACAAACTCATCTGACCCGGTGGCCAAAATTGTAACTTATTTTTATGGCTGTTTAGTTTTTGTTTTTATTATATTTTTCATAGATACTAGCGACGCTGTCACCTGGTCAGATAAGTTGCTAGGACTTTTCAGTCAACTGAACCGTCCCCGCTGATACCTAATATTGTATTCTGCGCATCGAAACGCACGATGTTCGTTGATGTTGATGAGAAGTCGTAAAGTTTGAATCGGACTGTACCTAGGAACAATTAATGCTGATACACTTAACTTTAGGGTTGCGTTTCCACGAGATATGTGCTACGATGATTTGTGTAGTGTGTACCAAAATGGTAAGGAAGCAACCCTTATTTTAGCTTAGGTCGTTAGATGTTAGATGAAATTTTCCTATTGGTGGGTTTAACACACAACGTAGCACATCCTTGTTGGAAACGCACCCTTAATACGGATATGAATTTTATATGTACAAAACAGATGCTTATTTTAAGATGACATAGCCCATTTCAAACAAAACAACTTTGGGCATATATTACGAAACTTTGTTGCGAAACAATTACAATAATAGCGATTATTTTATTGATTAACCGTTGTCGTCGTCAACTCATAGGCGTCAGCGGGGCGATGTTGTCCGAGAGCTGGCGACGAATTTCGGGAAGGTCCTTGAGGCAAGCAAATTGTGATAAAATATAATTTCGTCAATTGGCGAATCCAGTCCTGCCAGTCTGGTAAAGAGTTTGCGGTTACTTCGCTACTGCGCAGCATATAACGTTTGCAAAAAAATCCAAAAAATATTTTTTGGCAACTTGATTTTTTTTTATCTTTAGATTTAGTACTTTCTAAAGATAAAAAAGATAGAATTCGAAAAAAAACCCAGATGTTTTTGTCGGTTATAAAGTATTACAGACCTCTTCAGGAATATTTTATTAAATTCAGCCAGCTCTCCGACTAATCGCGTCGCCGTCGCTAATTTCGTTCCCGTAAACATACACGTGTCTACATTTTCTGCGCATTCCAGCACCTTGAGTCTTGGGATCCCGGTTCTTAAGAAGTTATTATTAATGCAATAATCGCAATTATTTTAATTTGATGAATTTTAGTATTAAAAATATAGTAAAAATCACAATCTAAGTTTCGTAATACATTAATGCCTGGTAAAAGCAATACAGTACATTTACAGTATGTTTATGAAATACAGTAGAGAATAACAGACTAAATAGAAAAAGTTGACAGATAATGTGTCCTCAATGGAGCCGAAAATGGCATAAATAATCAATAATTAAATAATTAGTAATTGAATTGAGTTTTATCACAGACTTGTCGACTTCATTGAAGTCTCGTTATACTGTCTATCTTTTTCTTTTTGTCTGTTGAAAATAGAATAAGTATGAAAATATTTTGTTTAGCTGACTTGACCGGCTGCAGGGCCGCAAGCTTATATTATAAATAAAATATTATGTAATTGAAAGTTAATATAAAACGTTTGTGACTAGAGTAGGGCCTAAAATAAGGAATAAATACCGCTTTGCAGTATGGATAAAGGTGGAAGCATTCTTATAACGCTCTGGTTTGTAAGCAGAGTATGCTAGTAATATCTGGAACCAATAGCGGTGGAGTGGGGAACACTTTGCGAATAAGGAACTAAGGTGCCTCTCCACCAAAGATATGCTTAGTTAGTACTCGTTATCTAGGGATGTTTGTCAAACCCACTTGATTGATTTTTAACCGACTTCAAAAACGAAGATAGATAAATTCTTTATTGCCACACAACAGAAATAACTTAAATATAAACAAAAAACAGAAAACGCGTGCGCAAGGTTCTGAGGAAGGTGCAAGAATTGTGTCGGCGTGTATCTTTTTTTTTAAATAAGTAGTTTTGATCGCTAGAAGTTAGATGAGGCGCTCTTATTGGTCGGTTTGACGCACATCCGTAGCTTACCAACGCAGCACATCTCTGGTGGAAAGGTACCCTTGTTCAGTGATTATACTTCTGAGTTAAGAGTATGCCTATTACCACGAAATTTGGACTTTTTTGAGGCGGAGCGATGCGACTAATATACTGCGATTTCCAGTTCGCTTATCGATATCACGATAAATATTAGGCTCTTTTGTATTTATCTTGATATCTGAATATTATTATGGCAGATTTACGCACACATGAAATGTTCATTCCGGGTTCAGTATTTAAGAATGCTTTGCTTGTAGTCAGAAGTAGTCATGTATAATGCAGTCGTCTGAAGTGTCCATTATTTTCTAATATGAATTTTACAATTTTACAATAGGTGAATAGATTTTATAGTGCGCAGTCGGTCAAGCTCGCCGCTAGATGTTCAAGTAATAATATTATGACGTACGCTGCGCTTCGTCGAGGATTAGGTGTTTTTGATGAATTGTAAGTTAAGCAGGAGAAATACAATATTTGTGACAATTTTAATTGCAGTTTTACTTAATCATTTCCTTGCATTTTTGTGATTGAATGGGGTCAGGCAGTTTTTTTAAGCATTATTTTTATTTATTTTTTATTTATTAAGTACACTAACAATTTACATATATTACAAACACAAGAACATTCACATTATAACTATTTCTTATATGTAAATCAATTATAAGTGCACATAGCATTTAAGGTTATATGTCATGTAAACAAAATTTTAACAATACAATGAGGTATAAAAACTTACATACTAGATATTAAAAACATTCAAACTTACTTACATAGTTACTTAATTCATAATTATAATTTAGCAGGAAACAGTAAGAGAAAAAAAAGAAGATTAATAATAAAAATAACAAATGTTATGTCACATTATGTTTTAAGATACTAGATAGCCTGACTGCAATATCTCAACTGGTACTGGTAGTTAGGTATAGTCCCACAAACTTTTGACCCGGTGGCTAAAATTGGAACTAATTTTTATGCCTGATAAATTTTTGAAGTGAATACTTCTTTAGCCGCGTTTTGGTAGGGGGTAAACTTGTGGATTCGCGTGACCGTGACTGACGTGCTCGCGAACAGCGACAAGCTCGAACATTGTTCTACATTCGAAATTAAATTTTAATGCCTTAGTTTTAAAATTTATATTTTAATTATCTAACAAAAAAATTACTAAAAAATATAAAATATTCGTTTTCACTTCTATCGGCAGTCTATGAATGGTAATTTTTTTAATTTTATTTTTCATATCTTCTAGCGACACTGTCACCGGGTCAGATAAGTTTGTGGGACACATATAATTTGTACCATTACGTAAAACCTGTATCAATCATTGTTACAGTCTTAATTGATTGATAGCGTAACAATGCAGCAATCATTTTTACGTAATGGCCCTGGGAGGTGGAGCCACAGATGCAACTTGCTTTAATAATATTAAAACATTGATATCGTCAAAAACCAAACTAATTTAAACTTACCAAGTGGGAGGTCCCGGGTTTGATCCCCGGCAGGGCCGTGGCTAGTTTTCACCCTACCGGTAAATACGTATCGCCAAGCAATTTAGCGTTCGACTATTAGAAACGCGATTGGTGGTATGGGTTTCAGATAACTGCCGTACCCCCAACAGCTGTTAGCCCGCTACCATCTTAGACTGCATCATCACTTACCATCAGGTGAGATTGCAGGGTTAACAGTGGTGTAAAAAAAACATCGCCGAAACCTTGAATCTATACCGAATTCGAATTTCGATAAACGGTGGTGTTTGAATTTGAATTCAAATATTTTGGTATTTGACCGTCCAATGTTCAGCGTTCAGAAAATGTTACATCAACAGCTATCTAACAGATATAAAAAATAAAAATGTTACCGCGAATGTATCTATGACGCAGGTACTTAGGTATTCAATGAAAAAAACATTCCCGCGTGAGCCTTTGACTGATCAATTCAGCTGGAAATAAAAACGCGAGTTACGAACGCGGCCGCGCGAATTGCCGCCGCGTTTATCAATTTTTTTAGCAAGATTTAACTTTATCCAATTTATCACGCGGTAAAGTAATTTGGTTTCTGGGCTAATAAAGCGCTTGATTTCTGAGTCGGTAAATAAGAAATGTCACCCATTTTTTACTCCAATAAAAATTTACCTCTCTCTTTCTCAGCGTCGTTTTCCTCATTACTGAGGGTCGTGACCCCTTTCCGTTAATCAAATAATGGGAGGGTTTTCTTTGGAGAATAATGCGGTGGGTTCCCACTTCCCACGTCCTTCCGCATGCAACTCGACCAAGAGTATTTAAACTCTTAGGTCTTTGTAATGATTATTATCAGATGTTATAGTGATAATAACTGGAACCGACGCGACGAGTGACGACTGTTTGTGTTCTCCGAGGCACGGAGGAAACGAAAAGCCCAAAATATTTGAACCTTCAAATTCAATCACCCATCATTTTTCCGACTTGGATCAACGTTGCTTAACAATCGCAGTCGACTGATATGCGTTGTCACATCTAGTCGACCCTCCACCCACTTTTTACTCTGATAAAAATGTACATAAGCAGGTATATTTTATTCAACTGATGGTATGTTCTAGTAAATATTGGCCAGAACTGTCGTGTAAGCATGTCAATAATTCACACATTTTGCGGCGTTACGAGTTACGACCACCGCCGCCGTTACATTAACGTAAGGCTGGCCGCACACTGATTTCTCAAGTTTTATATTATAGAAAATCACATACCTAGTGTTTATTCAGGTAGACTCGGCTTTTCAGGCGCGAATGTAAGTGATAACCTACGTGATAATATATAATAATAAGTAGAAGTAAAGAGCAACCATCAAGTTTCTTGCTGGTTCTTCTCGGTAGGAACATATTCCAAACCAGTGGTAGGTAGATTCATTCGACTATTCAAAAGCACTTGTTAAAAAGTCTACTTGAATAGGTAGGTATTTTATGATTTAGTATATATAGTGAGTGTCTGCTGAGATTTAATGCAAAATCTCTATTCTCTAGGCTCAGTAATTTGAGCTGTGTGTTTATAAGTCAACTAGCTGCCTCGTTGGTTTAGCGGTTAGCATAGTCGACTGCGGATCACGAGGTCCTGGGTTCGATTCCCGGTCGGGCAAAAAATTGGTATTGGGTTTTTCAATTCAGAAATTCTCAGTGCCAGCCCGGAGTTGGAAGTTGGCGGTGTTTCACCACCCCCGTGCCTCGGAGAGCTCGTTAAGCCGTCGGTCCCGGTTATTATCACTAACATGATAATACCCGCACTGGAGCAGCGTGGTGGGTCTAAGCTCTAATTCCCTCTCTCCTATGAGAGTGGAGGCCTGTGCCCAGCAGTGGAACGTTAATAGGCTGTAGTGGTGGTGGTGGTGGTGGTTTATAAGTCAATCAGTCCATTTTCTGCGTTTAAAATAGTTACTTAGTTACCTATAGATTTGTAGACAAATAATTGCCTAGAATAGATAAGATTAGAAATCTATCGCTCAAACGATAAAGTTTTGCCATCATACGTGGCAAGCTTATCTCCGATATTTCACATTCCCATTGACGTTTCATGAATAAATTACGTGTTATTCATACATTTATATCACAATCTATCCAAAATGTAATGTAGGTACCTATCATGTTGTGTAATGTGTATTCATCTCATATTTCGATGATTTACCTTTATGAAGCTGGAGCGTGTGAGCTGAAGCATCTTTAGATGCTACTAGCTTTGCAACGTAACTTCGTTCATATGATAATTTTTCAAATACTTCTTTTTTCTTTTTGAGACCTCCACTTCAACACCATAAAATGTAGGCTATGTCACTAGGACCGTCATAGGGAATAGGGATTCAATCAATCAATCAATCAACTCATTAATTCAATATAGGTACACTGTGGGTGTACCTACACTTATATTGACGTTAAAAATTACTTACATAATAAAACGATGGTGATAATCAGTTACGGTATCTTAAAACTAAAGCTACGAGGGTTCCAAACGTGCCCTTCTGAGAAAAGCCCACAACAAACTCAGCCGGATTTTTTAAATTAAGGATTAACACATCTTTCGACATTACAAATGATTCAGAAGTTTAGGCGCTACGGTGAAATATAGTTCGATTAAATTCAAACATACATTCATAGGTACATACATATTTAGACTGCTAAAATTATGTTTGGGTTATTTTTGGCTTTGGTAGTCGAGTAAAGACAAAGCAGACATAGGACTACACAGCATCCAAAGCCGGTCTTTACTCTCTTCCAAACAAACTGGAGCGAGAAGACAATGCAAACAGAATGTTGCGCTAACAACAATAATTAGGTACTTACCTACATAATTATTTTTGCCTACTTACTGATGTAGTTAGATTACCACAGAAGCTAGACGCCTCAGGCGATATTAGTCAATGTGTGACCAGCCTTCGCTTTAGTAAATAAACAAGACCTTATCAGCGGCTCAAGCATAATTAGCGTGACAACGCTTTCTCGGGGCTTTCTCGCGGCTTTCGCGACGAGGCGAACCTAAGCAAAAGATAAATTATTCAACAATTCGTTTGTCTAGTGGTTAGCATGTTCGACTGCGGCCGACGAGGTCTCGGGTTCGAGTCCCGGGTCGGGCTATAACAAGTAGTGGGTTTTTCTTACAAGAAATTCTCAGTACTAGGTCCGGAGTAAGGAAGTTTCGGAATAAGGCAGTGTTTCACCCCCGTGCCTCGGAGAGGAGAGCACGTTAAGACGTCGGTCCTGTGCCTGATCTCTCTCCGGTCGTGTCAGATTTTCCGTCCCATCGGGCCATGCGAGTAAAAGGAACAGAGAGTGCACCTGTGTTTGCGCACACTTGTGCACTATAATATCTTCCGTGTAGATCTCTCTGGAGAGTGGCCGCCGTGGCCAAAATTCGGTCGGGAGGACATTATTCAACAATAATAACTAATTATTATGACCTCATTATTTACCTAGTTGCAAGAGCAACCAGAAATCGTTGTCACGCTGTTGGTGCTTTGGCTGTCGATAGATGCTATCCTCGTATATGGTATTTACGACACCTCGCATTATCGGCATGTAATGATGTAACTAACTCCTATGAGCATGCCTATTGTGTGCTCTGAAATTCAATGCCCATCAATGAGATAATTGGGCCATAGAGATGCAGTTCGCGCACTGTACCCGTTGTGTATGTGAGCGATAGAACTTGCGACATTTGTCTGCGACACGTCTGTCATTTTCTTTGGCGTCGCGTCGCGTGTAGCTTCTGTCAGTGACCACGTCAAAAAATTTGAAAAGTTCTGTACTTGGTCACGGATTTCAAGTTTTTAAAGTAGGTACCTACTTCTCTAACCCATAATCAAAAATGGGAACAGTTTACTAAAAACGTGCCTGGCAATGACGGTTAAAAGTCCGCGTACCTATTCACTTTAAAAAAGTTGCACACGCTAGCGCAGCAGAAGTAAGCATCGACGCGGACGTTAACCAAAAAAGTTGTGTCCTGTGCGGTACCTAGTATGCTTTGAAACAAAAATAGAAAATTATCATTTTTATATAATATTTCTATGATGCCTTATTAAGATGCGTCACAACTTTGGAGTTTAAGGACACATTCAGGTACTCGCATTTTTTAATTTATTTCTTTGTAGATAGATAACAGTAGATAATAATGCGTACTTCGTTAAATAATTGCATAAAATGCAAAATAAAAAGGAGAAACGCTACATTTTACAAGAGGGGGTCCTAGGTATATCTATAATATTTACCATCTATGCGTGGCGCGGTTTTGGAGGATATCGCCAGTCGCCACCTCTAGTACCCAACAGCTCTCTGCTTTTTCCTCATTGTCCATTGTTCAGTGTGCACTGCAGTGTGGACTGTGGACGCAATTCGCGCCCGCTGTTAGGAACACGGGGGCTGTAGTTTGCCGGTTATTTGACAATTGCCGCGTTTGGTCGCTTACTATTTGCATTATCGCACTATTTGTAGTCAAATACCTCCCGCTGCCACTAGCAACTTACAAAATAGTGTCGCACCAACAAACTTTATCGACAGATAGAAGCGAAACTGAATTCGTTCAGCGAAACTCACAGGTTCTTTCCTACCAGTCGGTTGACGTAGGCTTCTAGACAGAGCAACGCTACGGGGTGACAGGGACGCGACGACGGGAGGAAACTGGCCTTTTGACGCGTCAAGTTTTCCTATCTTTTTTATACTCGCCCGACTTCAACACAGTGTGTAGAAATCAAAATTATTTTTTACTTTGCAGTGGATTTGAAAATCGGTTTTTTGGAAATAATTTTTATTACTAACTTTTTAGTGTACTCTTAATCCCCACGGCTTAGCAGTGCAGTACCCTACAGCATCAGAGTTGAGGAGTTGGGACTTGGGTTTAAGTATGAAGTCGTTGCTTGACACCTACAATATGAATTCACCATTAAAAAATCCTAAATTGCTATTTTTAAGGAGTTCTGTACCCTGTAGCATCAGGGTTGAGGAGTTGGGACTCAGAGTTTAATCGTATACACGTGACTTCATACTTATCTACAAATCAAATGTTTTTTTATTCAAATAAACTTTTACAAGTACTTTTGAATCGTCAAGTAATCTACCACTGGTTCTACTATTCCTACCGAAAAGAACCAGCAAGAAACTCGGTGGTTGCTCTTTTTTACTACTATATGAATTCATCATCAAAATTTCCTGACTCCCTAGTTCTGAAGATTTCATAACCTACAGCATCAGGATTGAGGATTTGGAGTCAGAATTTTTTATGGGACGACCATCTCGGAAGCTTCCTCTAGCCATTGAAAAAAATATTTTTCAAATCGGTTTAGAAACCACAGAGATATTATGCGGTAACATACTTTTAAAAAATATATATAGGCGCCGAATTGAGGACATCCTCCTTTTTTGGAAGTCGGTTAAAAATTCTGTATGTTTGTCAGTGTTAAGTAATGTCTTTGTATGCAGTATCAATATATTATATTATACTCGCGCCTCCTCCTCGAGATTAGTAATGTAGATATTATTTACACATGTAGTTACGCATAGATGTCACCACTCTGCACTAAGTTGAGAAAAAGGAAGGAAAAAGGTATTAAAAAAAAAAATTCTTTTGTGGGTAGGTATCGTCCATTTGGATTCTCAGCCGATTGTTGCCCGTCATTCGCATTCTAGTGCTCAACCACTCAATACCTTTTAAGCGTTTTCGCACTGTTCGGTAAAAAAATGCCGAAACGTAAAAAATCTAAGTCTCGTGAAGACGATATAAACCATTATAAAAATAAAATACGAAAGTTAGAACGTAAAATTAGTGGTTCGGAAAGTGTATCAAACTTGGAAGAAGCTGTTGCTGCAATCGACGAATTTGGTACAGGTATTTAGATATTTGTTTGTCTTAAAGTGATGCACTCTCTCTTACCTGTACTTACGTGTCTACGTACCGATTAAATTATATTTATATGCAACCTGAACAGTCATTGGGGCTGTTTCAACGCATTAAAATACGGTTGGCGTTCCTTCCGCTGGGGATTGAAACCTAACCTAATATAACTGACAAATTTACAAACTAACCTAGCTTAATGGTAATTTACCATAATCATATTATATTCTTTGTTTAAAGAATAATAAATTATGAAAATTTGTCAGGGGCTTCTTGAGGTCCACCTTTTAAGTAAGCTATTTAGCTTACAAATTTTGAAATTATCATATCTATGATAAATTTTATATACGCCCGCACTGCGACCAGATGATTGGCTACTAGAATGGCAAACTGAGAACAACACAATTCAGAATTCTAATAACACCTGTGAACCTCAGCCAGGCCCTAGTACTAATACAGATATTCCCACCGAAGAGCCTATTGCTCATGATACAGATGTTCCTGATCTGGATACAGAAATTCTATCTATATAATCTACCTACCTGTGATGATAAATACGGGCCATAAATACGCCAAGAACTTGCAAATCGTTTATTACACACGTTCGTTAACGTTAATCGTTTATTATTCGTTGTTAAACACGGTCTTAATAAGGAAGACCGTAAAAACTTGATCGCAAAATACCTATTGCCGAAAAATTGTGCTCAACTAGATGCCCCTAAAATAAACCTTGAAATTAAAGCGGCAATTGCTGATTTATTTTTATTTAATCGTATGGCGTTTGGTACATAATAAGCGTTTTTACAAAAAGAACGCTTATTTCGCCTGCAAGTTCGTCGCTCGTTTAGCACCACCCAGGGGACACGTGCAGGGAGGTAGAAGGTAGCTCCTGCGGACGTGAGCGACGGGGCATCCCCCTAGCGACGGATTGCTGATACCGCAGTCAAACGCGATAAGGGCATCGAAAACAAACAAAAACAAATATCTAGTGCAATAGCTTGCTTAGCTGACATCATAAATTCTCAACTGTATTCGAAATCAATAAACAAGTATATTTGCAGATAGAATTGAAAGCTGAATCTGGCAACAGGACTGCGAACACTAATTATAAAGGACTGGCATCGAGAAATTTAAACCCAGGCGCGCAGGCCGCCTGCGGGGCCACCGAGGGGCCGCGAGCCCGCCACGGAGCGCGCTTCGGCACGCTACCCGCCGCCGCCGCACGCGCACTCAACGAAGAAGTTGTCGCGGGGCCACCAGCCAACGTACCCCCGTCGCCGCTGGCCGTTTATCTAAATTTTATCAACAGTGGGCTACGATTACAAACGATATTACTATACTATCCTGGATAAAAGGTTATAAAATACTATTTATATCACCAGTTGTACAACAGATACTTCCTGCTAGCCCAACTGGCCAACTTGCTCGGCTAATGGAATACCTCATTACTTAGAAGCTGTTTATAATAACCTACTCAATATAGGAGCCATATCAGAATGTTTGCCCTTGTAAAAATCAATTTATCTCAAGTTTTTTCCTGGTACCAACCTTGTCGCAAGATGCGTTAAAACGGATCATTTTAAACTGGAGGATTTAATAGCGCCAAAAATTGTAACACATTGTTGACAATCGTCAAATGACGTCAATTGACGTAAATGACGCGTATTTTTTGGTTAAAATACAAAGAATCACGAAAATATTTAAGATTCTCTTTTGAGGGTACATTAATCGAATTTAAGGTCTTGCCATTTGGGCTGAGCACGGCCCCATACGTTTTTACTAAAAAATGTAAACCTATAGCAAAATTATTGCGCTCCGCGGGTCTTCTGTCTACCGTCTATTTAGACGATTGGCTATTGTTCGGTTATTCCCGTTCAGAATATTTAACCAACATCGACCTAACTAAAGAACTATTAGTGTCACTTGGTTTCATTATTAATGAAGTAAAAAGCGTACCTACTTTTTCCTTCAACCAATTCATTCATTCATTCAATTTAAATTCTTAGGTATGATCATAGATTCACACAAGTTTCAAATTAGCTTACCAACAGATAAAAGATTACGAATAAAAGCGCAACTGGAAATGTTCTCAAAATTAAAGCACTGCAAAATTAGAACTTTGGCTCAGCTATTAGGCTTATTAGTATCTTCTTGTCCAGCCATGGAATACGAATAGTTGCACACTAAGGACATGGAAAGATGTATATCTCAACTTGGAAGGTCATGATTATAACAAATTTATGAATTTACCCGAATCACTTCAACCCGATTTCGACTGGTGGATAAATAAAATAGAAAGTTCTGTCCATCGAATAAAGATTGATGTCTACCAAGTTGAGATATTTTCTGACGCCTCAACGACGGGGTGGAGGGCCGCATGTGAAGGTAGGTCTGCAAGTGGTCCGTGGTCGAACAATGAACGAGAACGACACATCAATTATTTAGAGCTCCTTGCTGCATTTATTGCTTTTAATTTTTGTTTTTGCAAAAAACTTTTTTAACTACCAAATATTGCTACGCGTTGACAATTCCACGGTAGTAGCACAGCATACGAGTACATAAATAAAATGGGCGGTATACAGTACCCTCACCTCACAAAATTACTCGTGATATATGGGAATGGTGTGAAAGCAAACGCCTTTTCGTTTTCGCATCTTACATAAAATCTAGTGACAATACAATTGCAGACTATGAATCACGAAGAGTTTACCCAGACAGAAGGGAGCTGTCTGATTGGGCTTTTGACAGTCTCACCAATACATTCGGTTATCCAAATATAGACTTGTTTGCAAGTCGCATCAATAACAAATGCGCCACATACATATCCTGGCACCGAGACCCAGACGCATTCGCTATAGATTCATTTACAGTTTCATGGTCAGATTATAATTTTTATGCATTCCTACCGGTGTCAGTCATACTTAAAACACTTGGAAAAATAATTACAGACAAAGCACGAGGTATGATGGTTGTACCATTTTGGCCTACACAGTCACAGTACCCCTTGTTTAGGTCCCTCCTTATTTCGGATAATGTTAAGTCTTATCCTAAGAGCCATGCCTTATTGTCTCATTCCAGCTCCCGTTGAATACACGACTCGACTACCCTAGTGGCAGGCTTATTATTCGGGATGCATTTTCAAGAAAAAATATACCAGAATCAGCTCTTGAAATAATTTTGGCATCATTAGCACCTAACTCCGTGAAACAATACGACGTTTACTTGAAGAAATGGTGGTATTTCTGTCAAACGAACTCTGTAAATATTTATGATGCATCTGTACCCACGGTAATTTGTTTTTTAACCCAACTTTTTAAGGATGGTTACTAAATGGTTAAAAAACTTTATATGGCACACTAAATTCGTGCAAATTTGCTCTTTCGCTGATACTTAACCCAGAACTAGTTAATGATGATAGTATAAAAAGATTCCTAAAAGGGGTCTTACGACTGAAACCACCAAAACCCAAACATGATGTAATTACCTGGGTTGCCAACCTAGTGGTAAATAAACTGAGCTCATGGTACCCCAATAAGGAATTAACCCTAGATAAGCTTACAAATAAAACCATTACTTTACTAGCTCTGTAACCGCACAACGAGTCCAAACTCTCTCGAAGATAATAGTTAGTAATATTCAAAACTTCTCTCAGCGTATTACAATTAAAATTCCCGACATATTAATGACCTGGTTTTCAACAACCCATTATTCATTTACTCTTCTTTATAAAGAAAACAGCCATATGTCCAGCCACAACATTGCTACATTATAATATAGAACGAACCTCATCAGTAAGAACATCTGATGAATTATTCGTTGGAATAAGGAAACCTCATAAACCAGTAGGGACGCAAACCCTTAGCCGCTGGATAAAGCAAACACTCAGTGAGTATGGGGTCGACACGAGCGTGTCCAGTGCTCACAGCATGAGGCATGCCGCATCGTCGCGCGCGCACTCACTCGGAGTTAGCGTAGATCCGTAAAATGGCCGGCTGGAGTAGGAATTCCACAACGTTTGCTAAATTTTATCACAGGGATATTGTTAATAATGATGATACTACTTTAGCAGAATCAATAATTAATCAAAATTTACCATAATTGATCATTCAATTATATCATCTTACATTGTACCTAATACATGATTGTTTACATCTAGCTAAGATAGCTATCGATAATAGTTGATTAAATAATCTTTAGTTAGTTATATACTCTTATGAATCGAATTATTCTTAATAATCCTAGAAATACAAGTTCCTTATGTTTATTGATTGTACTAAAAGATATAACAATAGAATTCTAATTAGATACAAACATTTATTTCTCATTGACGATATTCCCGAAAAACTCTCAAGGTCTACATGTGTAAATAATATCTACATTACTAATCTCGAGGAGGAGGCGCGAGTATAATTAATGATTAAACGAACTTACCTGTACGTGAAGTTCTATCATAATTATACGAGCGCCGAGTCCGAAGAGATTAGTAATCCCACCCGCCCAGTGATATGCACACCCCAATTATATAATGTCTCGGAAATACGTCAATGAATATCAGGATCTGTTACTCTAAACTAAATGACGGGCAACAATCGGCTGAGAATCCAAATGGACGATACCTACCCACAAAAGAATTTTTTTTTTTAATACCTTTTTCCTTCCTTTTTCTCAACTTAGTGCAGAGTGGTGACATCTATGCGTAACTACATGTGTAAATAATATCTACATTACTAATCTCTTCGGACTCGGCGCTCGTATAATTATGATAGAACTTCACGTACAGGTAAGTTCGTTTAATCATTAATTCTACCAAAGTACCTACTTCAATTTTGTCGTGTTCACCTGAGATTTGAAATTTGAATATTATTAATGGAATCCCGGGCTCATTTCCTCGTATGAGTATTAGGGAATAAGGAGTTCCCGTAACGTCACTAAGTGGGATCTAGTTAATTATCCCGGAACTCGGTCTGCGTTGGATAGCTCGAATAATATTATGTCTGTGTATTCAGTAGATTAGTGCACCTAATCAGTATTTAATTTAGCTCTTGTTTGATTTGGTATGTAGAAGTTTGTGTTTTCTACATATTATCTACGTACCTACAGTGGGACTCTTGAGAGAACCAAGAAAACTGGAATACTGAAGAGCAGCGTGGTGGGTGTAAGCTCTAATTCCCTCTCTCCTATGAGAGTGTAGGCCTGTGCCCAGCAGTGGGACGTTAAGGGTCAACTCACACCAAAAGAGCGTCGAAGCGCAGCGACCCGCTCGGTAGAGAAGGCGCGCGGATTCCCGCGACTGGTCGAGAAGTCGCTGGAATGCTCGAGAAGTCGCGGGACTCCGCGCGCCTTCTCGAGCCCGCCCGCGATCAATTCATGGGTCGCTCTCCTATGCGCAGTTCACTTTGAACAAAACTCGAGGAAACTTGTGTTTGAGCAGTGAAAATGGGTATTTTGGATTTAATTATTATTGCACATATAATTGAAGAAGAAGAGGAAGAGGCCGAAGAGATAAGGAGGAAAAGATTTAAAAGATTGCACTGCAAGGAATGAATGCGAATGCTCGCGCGCAACAGACGCGCGCGGGGAGCGGGCGCGAGGGGAGGGAAATTGCCAGCGGCCGCTCACGACTGCTCGAGCATTCTCGGGACTTCCCGCGACTTCTCGCGCAGTCGCACCACGTCGCACGGCTCCGTTTATGGAATTCGCCGGAATTCCCGCGGCGCCGCGAGCATCCGCGCGACTCGTTCGAGTTTCTCATGCGATCATAAGTATTATAGTAATGAAAATAAAGTTAAAATTCATATGACACTGAGACTGCGCTCCGCTTCGCTGCGCTTCGACGCTCTTTTGGTGTGAGTTGAGCCTAATGGGCTGTAGTGGAATTTCTTAATGACAAAGTTGCATGGAAGAAGTTGGCTTCGCATTCGACAGCCCACAAGTCAGTGTAATTAGTGTTACATTACGTAATGTATCTTGTATTACGAAGTCGCGCAAGTAGCTGATGCCCACGACTTCGTCCGCGTGGATTTAGGTTTTTTGGTTCTCGCGGTAACTGTAATCTGCCGGGATGAAAAGTAGTTTAAGTATGTGTTATTCCAGACTATAATCTATCTCTTTACCAAATTTCAGCCAGATTCGTTCAGCCATTCTGGTTGATTGATTGAGTAACAAATCTGTCCATCCATCCATCCGAATTTTCGCATTTAAAATATTAGTATAGATTCTTTTTTATTTTAAAATAGAGCAACTACTGAGCCTCTTGCCGGTTCTTCTCAGTAGAATTGCTTTCCGAGCCAGTGGTATTTAGAGTACCACCTTTACCTTTCATTAGAGGCACAAGTTGTCCTGCGTGAAATAAATAAATCATTACATTTAATTTCAAATCATTTCATTTCACCGATCTAATGTCCGTGCCATCCGCTCATCTTGCATTTACGTTTATGTGCTAGGGATTTTTGATCCTGATTAAACCTATTGAAGTTTTTGAAACTGACTATTGTCAGCTGACTTTGCAGTTTATCTCTTACGTATTTTTACCCGGCACACCTTCATTATGAGTCGACTAATAACAATTAATCTAAGAAGGTAGATAATAGTCAAATACCTAGGTAGGTACATTCAAAACTCGACTAATATAAAATCTAAGAAGAATCAATATGAAATAGGTAGGTACCTAATTCAAAGGAGAAATCCACATGAAATTATTTTCAAGGAGCGTGTAAAATTCACCGACGATAAATGCTTTCAGAATAGGAAATCAGGGGTGAAATATTAAGTCGGTAATCCGATCGCCTAACGCGGTTAGGATAGCGTCGAGCGTGGCTTTTGCATCCCACTTGAGTTCGAAATTTTTTTCGCTTTTCGAGTATTAATTTGAATGCTTAAATTAAATTAAAGGTTTTCTAGTCCCGACACAATGTTGAAAGGAATACTTTATCATAACATGAATAACATCTACGGTAGTAAATATAATAATAAATCTATGCGAAAACTAAAAGCTACTGCAACGGTTAGCCGTTATAGGAAGTTTTAGACAGATGTTTCCATTAATCGCTAAACTGATAGGTATTTTGTAGAACTAAGAACCATTGCAGATGGATCTGCCGTCGTATCGTCGTATAAAAATGCATTAGGGTATATTGGCTTTTTCTTTACTCAGCAGTCAATCTTTTAACCACAAAAACAATCTTTCAACACCTTGTAATAAAATTCGAATTTTCGGTGTTTTTCCGATGAATTTCCAGAAACGTTCTGACTACCTATACCTAAAACTAATCACGAAACACTTAAACAGAAATTGTGTTTTATTGTTGGTTTATACTCGGGCAAAGACGGTCACTAGTCTTCTAAATGTATAAAAGGAAAAGTTGACTGACTGATCTATCAACGCACAGCTCAAACCATTGGACGGATCGTGGTGAAATTTGGCATACAGAAATTTGGCCCTAGGCATCCGCTAAGAATGTATTTCCAAAAATTAAACCTATAAAGGGGTAAAGCTGCGGGCAAAAGCTAGTTGTCTACAAAGTTGTCATCATAGACATAGAGCCTCCCCCGAGCGGAGAGAGTATTGGAAAATACATTCCAATTTAGCGCGAAGGCTCTGTTACAGCGGGAAAGGCCTCTCTAATTGACGGCGCGTCGCTGGAGAAATGTATTGCTCTTATTATTATACGAGTACGAGCTGCCTGCTTATTCAATTATTATTATTGTAAGAAAAATACGCGTCTGGTCTTTTAAAACTAATACGAGTACCTACCTACTCGTAAAATCCATACTAATAATATTATAAATGCGAAAGTGTCTGTCTGTCTGTCTGCTACGCTTTCACGGCCCATCTGTTCATCCGATTTTGATGAAATTTGGTACAGGGGTAGAAGGTATCCTGAGGAAGGACATAGGCTACTGTTTATCCCGGAAAATTAAAGAGTTCCCGCGGGAATCAAAAATCTTAGTCCACGCGGATGAAGTCGCGGGTTCATCTAGTAATTATATAATTAGATACGTACTATGTTTTACTTTAGAACATGAACTGCCTTGTTAGTCTAGTGATTAGCAAGTTAGACTGCGGCCGACGAGGTCCTCGGTTCGAGGCCCGGGTCGGGCCATAATATAAAGTACCTATTCGGTTTTTTGACTTGAAATTCTCAATATTAGCCCGGATTTAGGAAGTTGGCGGTGTGTCACCCCCATTCCTCGGAGAGCACGTTAAAAGCCGTCGGTCCCGGTTACTATCACTAACATGATAATATTCGTTAATAATAGGCTTCCGCTGAGAAAGAATTGTTGAATTATATATATATAGATCCCTTCACGGTATATATATAAAGAAGAGGCTTTTAGGGGTTAAAATAAAAATGTATTAAAATCAAACTTAACATGAGCGAAGTCGCTGGTTAAAGCTAGTAAGAAATACGACCTGATTTCTGTGCGTCGTATGAAAATAAGTAAGAACTTATATAGGTACGTTCTCCACAAAGTCAAGCTATAACTTATAATTTATCACACAATATCCAGTCTTAGGTATAAAAGTTGAAAAAACCTGCGCCATAAGTCGTGCTTAGGGACCAACAAAGTCTTTTGTATTTAGCTATCTCATTTTATTTTCCATTATATTCTAACGACGCTGAATGTGTCGGGAAGATTTCAACTTCACTTAGCTAAGAGTTACTTGCCTACTAAGTTATCTTGGCGCAGCGTTCCCTGGTGGAATACCGAGTAGCTACTGTTAACAGCTACGTTTAGTATTGAGGAAATATTAGAATTATGTATACGTCTTATTGTATCTTTTCCAGTGCCTCGGAAAGGACGTAAAGCCGTCGGTCCTGCGCCTGATCTCTTTCCGGTCGTGTCGGATTTTCCGTCTCATCGGGCTATGGGAGTGAAGGAACAGAGAGTGCACCTGTGGTTACGCACACACTAGTGCACTAATATCTCCCGCGCAGACGGCTAATCTCTCTGCATATTGGCCGCCGTGGCCCAAATTCGGTCGAGAGAACATTACCTATTGTATCTATTAAA
Source organism: Erebia aethiops (assembly GCA_923060345.2). NCBI lineage: Eukaryota > Metazoa > Arthropoda > Insecta > Lepidoptera > Nymphalidae > Erebia > Erebia aethiops. The sequence continues at coordinate 19,452,212 of OV281089.1, read as the reverse complement.
AATAAAATAATAATAAATAAAAAATATTTAGTAGTATAGTTAGTTCGTGAAGTCTTTTTCAGGCTGTAGCTCAAATCTGTGGCTAATGTGGTTCTGCTATGAATCTCCTCATTTCTGATTTGATCACGCAGGGATAATCTGAGCATAGCATTAAAAAAATTATATTTATTAGGTTCATTATTTTAAAATGTCCTTATATGAAGTCATAATGATATATGCAGTTGCGTCGCGCTGAGTTGAGTCGCGGTATCAGAGCATGAACAATAGTTTAAGTTCAGTTAATATATGCAGTTATTACATATGCAAAACTTTCAGTTGCCGACTTCTCATCTCATCGAAGTTCAATGGGAAATGGGAGTTACCCACCCGTTATACATCGGAGACGCGCTCCAAGTACCAAGTTTAGTCTCTCAGTCTCTCAATATTAGATATTGCGCTTCCGAGCTCCTAGATAACTACATAATTATACCGTTAAACAAACTGATCTTAGTGAAACTTGATTACTGTTAGTGATGTTATGAAGCTTAGTAACCCGTCATCGAAACTATCAAAAATCTGACACAAAATATCCGAAACCCTTTTTAAATCCTTGTATACTTACCTAATACTGAAAAGCTTTTATCTGCTTACAACTAATATTAAATATTAGCTGTTGCCTGCGACTTTGACCGCGTGGATTGAGGTTTCTTGGTTCCCGCGGGACGACGGGACGGGTTGACGACCTCCGTGGGCCGTGGCGCAGTGTCACACGAGTATCTGTGGCAGTGTGTAGCGCTGTCACCTGAGAACCTATGAGAACATTTTGGAGATTAAATTTCGGGCATCCTCCGACATAACTCCGAAAGGTTACAGTTGTGTGCCTTTACTGCCTGGTCATCGAACCTCGATCCTCTGACGTTTTAACCACAAGTCTATCACCGCTTCCGATAGGGTCAAACAAGTCCTGGTTGTAAAGCAATGGAACACTCTTTCGACACGTCTCTATCATAAAATTCACGTACTTAATTACTTTCGTCGGAGTCCGTGAAGGGTCAAAACTTAGCACTCCCAGCAGTCTGCCAATGTAAAGTCCGTACGAAGGGGCGTATTCGAGCAGTGAGATAAATTAGCACATAGGTCTCTCGCATGCAGCGATATATCTATAATATTGCTGGCTAGCAGTAAAACTTTCATCGAAATGTGTAGGTCCCGTTAGCCAGCGGTATTTTACATTGAACTTTTTGGAAAGCTTTCGGATTCCTCGTGTAGTGGTCACCGTAGCGTCACGTAATCCCGCCGAATGCTCGTATTCACGTATTCCCGGCGGCCGATGCAGGCGGAAATCTGATCCCAGCTGAAATTACATATCTGTCGATTACGCCGCTGCCGGCCGCCCGCAAACATTTGTGGCCAGATATAACTGGTATCAGTTACAAGCAATTATTGCTTGTGCAAGTGCAACTAGTGCAAGAGTCGGCTCACAAATTATTTGTGAGCCGAATCTTGCACAAGAAATAACTCGATTTATCAACTCTTCATCTCATTAGGGTTCCCAAGTCAACAAGGAACTCTTATATGACACTCAAAATGAACTCTTATTGTTTCGTCAGTTTTTCCGTCCGTCTGTTTGTCTGTCTGCGCCTTAGCTCCGGTCCTTAGTGCTGGAAAGCTGTAATTTGCCATGGGTATACATATTAATCACGCTGATAAAACGGTTAAATAAATATTTGACAAAAAATGTTTTAGCGCACGTCCCCTACAAGTAAAGTGGGGATGTAATTTTTTCTTGTCTGTCCAATGGGTGGGTGAGTGTCGTTGGATTCAAAATTTTTGTGGGTGTGGGAAAACTATTTTTCGACTCGGGGATCCGTATGCGAACTATTAATCTTTAAATTGCTATTATTTGCTTAAGGCAACTGTCAGTCATAGTTATATAGTGGTTGTTCTAGGATATATCAAAAAAACTCATGGCAGTAGTATATAATATGTATACCTAACTATCACAGATAATTTACGACTTTACGAGTTAATGAGTAATAGGCGACTAACTTATAAAATGTCCACATATTGTACACTCACTTGGCGTTTTTTTTTTCAACATTTTAGTTACCTACTTAAAAGTTGTGGAAATTGAATAGGGAAGCTAAATTTTGCTAATAGTTTGCGGGAAATAAAAAATGACACTGTAACAAGCGCCTGGAAGTGTGCCAAGTGGGGTATAATGTATCTCTGTAGAGGCAGCTGGACCTGTGGCCGATCGTTCATATTATCAACGTTGGACGATAACTGATGGTACTTCCTTTAAGTTCCATGTTTGTTCAATTGCTTGTCTTGTCCGCGAGACTTCAGTTTTTTTAATTCCCGCAGAAACGCTTAATGAGTTTCCAAGATAAAAAGCTGCCACTATAAAAAAAATTCATCAAAATCGGTTGAAAAGATGGGCCGGGAAAGCGTAGCAGCTCAGACACTTTCGTATATTTATTTAGTTCCTAAACTGAATAGTCGAGCGAATACCGGAGCGTGCTCTATGTTATGGAATGCTCTCCCTACCGAGAATGCCGAATGAATGACAAATTATGAGCTATCGATTGTAACTCCGCAGCAGTCGTAATTACGAAATGGATACGAAACCGTGTGGATTTAATTAATTAGATAGTTTAATTAAACTGAAGAGCGTCTTGAGCGGTCGGAAGCGGTTCTCTCTTAAGGTATAGCCACAGTATTGGTTATAGATACCAATACTGTGCTATAGAACGTGATAGTGGTGTGGCCCCACTACAGAGGCGCAGCGCGATGCGACACGTATCGGCAAGTATTCTTTCTATGAGATAGATAAATGCTTTATTGCCACACAGAACATTAAAAAGAAATGAACAAACAAAATGAAACAACAAGTGCGCAAAGGCGGTCTTATCACTAAAAGTGATCTCCAGTCAACTTTTAGGTTATAGTTACGCGACGCGGCCCCGTACAAACTCATACTCGTAATATTTGCCATCTCCGTGCATCTCAAGTGGGGTTAGGCCTTTACAGTCTGCGTGTGGCACAAGTTATAAGCGTTTAGTTATATCATGAGGCTCGCAGAAAAAAAAGCTTCGCTGGAAAGTCAATCTTATTAATATTATAAATGTGAAAGTTTAGATGTTTGTAAGTTTAAATGTTTGGTACTCCTTCACACTACAATAGGGATGATGACAACTCAATCAATTCAGCAACTCTTTATCAAACTTAAAAACGCTCTTCTAGAATGGAAGTTGTATGAAATTCACAATAGTGACGTCATCAAATTTCAACGCACTTTTTTTCTTTAATGAATGAATGAATGAATGAATATGCTTTTATTGTACACCACAAAGGAAAATATACAGTAGTAAACTTAGCTTAAAACAAAGTAAGTATACAATTTGGCGGCCTTATCGCTACACAGCGATCTCTTCCAGGCAACCAATGATTTAAAAGGACATAGCTACATACAACCGGTAGATGGTGCAGAAATAACAAAATAAATAAAAATATTTATATGTATTAATACATATATACATATAATATATAATAAATGAAACATCAAAGTCATAAATACTACACACATAATATATAAATAAACATACATACATACATAATATATATATATATATATATATATATATACTCACAAATAAATAAACGTAACCCTCTTAAGGAAACAGTAGGTATCAAAATATATTTAAAAATAAACTACTAGACAAATAATAATATTATTGTGACAAATAGTAATTTCTTACAAGTCTTTTAAAGATATTTATCGATTGAGCCTCTCTGATGTCAAGAGGCAGAGCATTCCACAACTTAACAGCTTGTACAGAAAAGGATTTATGGAAGAAAGAGGAATTATGATTAGGCGTCCTTAAAACAAGTTTCCTTGTAGTACGGAGAACTTCTCCTGGACGGCCTACGAATTCAAACTTTTCCTTTAAATAAGCAGGAGATGAAGGATTAAATAACACACAGTACAGAATAGAAAGGATATGCAAGTTCCGGCGAAGACGGATGGGTAACCACTTGAGACGAGAACGAAATTGAGATACATGGTCATATTTGCGTAATCCAAATATGAACCGAATGCTAATATTTTGAAGTCTCTCAAGTTTATTTAACTGATCTTCAGTCAGGTTAATATAGCTTGCGTCAGCATAATCAAGAATAGGAAGCAGTAGAGTCTGTGCCAACATAATTTTTGTAGGAATTGGAAGAAAAGATCGCAGACGACGCAGAGAGCTTAGAGATGCAAAAGTTCTCCTACTGACCTGATTCAAATGATTCGTCCAACCCAAAGTGCAATCCATATGTATTCCCAAGTTTTTGACAGTATCACAAAACGGGATAACTATACCATTGTATTCAATGGGAGGAAGCACAAACCAGTCAACTCTAGAGATTAGGTACCGACTACCTATAATTATAGCTTGAGATTTCTTAGGATTTACATTAAGGCCGTAGAATCTACACCACTCCAAAATTGAGTCAAGATCTTTATTTATTAGCTCAATGGCTGCTGGAAGATTCTCAAGAGTTGCCTGGGTGTAAATTTGGAGATCATCTGCATACATGTGGTAGAGAGAAGATAGCTTTTGAGTTATAGAATTAATGAAAATAGAAAAGAGTAATGGTGACAGCACGCCGCCTTGAGGTACACCAGCAGTAATATCGCACCAAGACGAAAGCGTTTCTTCGATACGAATACGCTGCCGACGACCACTAAGGTAACTATGAAACCAGTCAGTTGCTGATGGAGATATGTTAAGATAACGCAGCATACCCACAAGTATATCATGATCCACCGTGTTAAAAGCATTGCTGAAATCCAGCAAGGTTAATACTGTGAGCTGCTGATTATCCATGCCCCTACGAATGTCATCGGTAACTTTAATCAGAGCAGTAGCCGTACTATGCCCAGAGCGAAAGCCAGACTGGAAAGGGTTAAATAAGCAATTTTGGTTTAGGAAAAGGTTAAACTGATGGTGTATCAATTTTTCATGGACTTTGGAAAGAAATGGTAGGATTGAGATGGGACGAAAATCAGAAAAATAAGAGGGATTAGCCTTTTTTGGAAGAGGTACAACATTTGCACTTTTCCAGGCATCAGGAAATTTGGAGGTCAGAATGGATTCATTTAAAATAAGTGTAATAATAGGAGTAATAATATCAAGGAGAGGAATAATCATATTACGGCTAACATCGTCACAACCGACAGCATTAGAAGAAATGGACAGTATGGTTTTCTTAACATCACATGCAGAAAACTGACTAAAATTGAACGGAGGATAAGTAGCCATTGGAGTTGTCAAAAGAGAATGAATGGTTTGTGATTTATCTGAACTATTAATAGAGTTCTGAGGAGAGGTGAAATATTGATTCAGAAGATCAACGTCAATACTAAGAGGTGATGAATGATGAGATTTTTTACCAACTCCAACAGTTTCAAGAAACTTCCAGACACGAGAAGAGTCGCCGTCCTCGACTGATGTATGAATATGGCGTCGCTGTGCATCTCTACACAATGTATTGCAGCGATTCCTAATTTTGTTGTATTTCCTCTGATTCTCAACAGATGGATTGCACTTAAGCTTGAACTTCGCTATACCTTTCTTAAGAATTCTATTCTTTAACTCTAGTGAGAGCCAAGGCGCAGGTAAATGCTTAAGTCTAACCGGTTTAACAGGCGCATGGATATCAAAAAGTTGAGTTAGTAAGGAATTGAAAATATCAACTTTATGGTCCACACCAGATGCAGTTTCAATAACGGACCAGTCAATTTTGCAAGCGTCGTCACGTAATCGATCTAAATCCATTCCAGCAAAATTACGCCGCAGAAGAATTTTAGGTTTGATTTTAGGAGGGCGCAATTTATACGAAAGAAAAATTAAATCATGATGAGAAAAGGCATCGGCCGAGCACTGACCGTGCTTAGAAACAAGTTCTGGCGTTGACACTATTATCAAGTCAAGAAGAGAAGGAGTACAGTTAGGAAGTTTGTGGGTAGCCGAAAGGGGAAGGAATTGCAAATTACAAGAGTCAATGATAGATTCAAGTTTGGCAGCCCTATTGTCGCCTTTAAGTAAACAAGTATTAAAGTCACCCATTAATATTGAATGAGTGTAAGTAGGGAGAAGTGATTCTAAAATCTTTAATCTATATTTTAGGCCACATTGTTCTCGCTGGAATCATTCATCTTAACCCACGCAGATTAAGTTGTTGGTATCATCTAGTGGTTATATTAACATCACTACAAGTTAGCCCTTGAATGCGATCTCACTTGATGGTAGTGAAGATACAGTCTAAGATGGTAGCGGGCTAATATTTTAGAGGTATGGCAGTTATATAAAACCTATAACCCTAATCTTGTCTCAATTTTGTTCTTCATTTTTTTCTGACATTGATTGTAACGTATTCTATGATTACACATGACATTAATTCTATGATAATGTTTCTAATGTCAATATTTAATGCCTTTTCATTGTAATCTGATTAAGTGATGACAATATTATGATTATTTATTATTTTTGCATGCCTATTAGGATGTCTGTGATTAAGGCGAAACATTGTCTCCGTCATTCTGTTTACCACCTTTTGTATAAAATAATATACAGATCGATAGAAAATTAAAAACTGAGTAAAACCGTGTCAAAAACTCATTTTCGCCCAAATGACCTTTCGACCTTTCGACGAGCCCAGAGGTATCGATATGTTTCTGCAAATAAACGAATTTGAATTTGAATTTGAATCGGTTCTTACACTGCATCGCCCTACCAGCACTTGGCGGTAGTGCGGTAACTAGCCACGCAGCCTCCCACTGGGGTTTGTGATTCTTGATTTGGTGTATTATAAATAACATTTCATTTCATTCACCCGACTAAACTAGACTCCATCTATACACACCGGCCATTGATCGCTTCCGCTTACCCCACGAACCTTACTTTGATTAAGATCACAATGTATCCGAATTCCGATGTCACACCGCCGACACCGTAGCCGCTGCCCGCTGCAGTATTACAAATATTTCGAATTTCAGTTCCGTACAGTTACAGATGGGCACAGTTCACAGTTCAGTTATGTTGTTATAGTATTCTATGGTGCAGCGTTCAGATTTCAATTTCATAGCAATAGGTACTTAAGTACATCGTTCAAGTAAAATCAAGCACGACAAAAAACTTTTCATTGAAACTCAAGAAATGGTTACAAGGGAAAAAAAATTACACCTTGGAAGAATTTTTCCAACATGATAAAAAACACTTGTGACATTTTTACATTCTTTTATTTTATAGCTTTTGACATTCATCCTGACTATTATTGACATTGTTTAATTATTAAAATCTAATTTATATGTTGTAATATAATAATTGTAACTGTAACTCAAATGAATGTAATGTTAAAATCAATCTATTTTGTAATATTATTATTGTAACGGTAACTATAATTAATTTAAGCTGAATTGCCTATTTATAATATTTGTACGCCAAAACGGCTAATGTGCTGGACTATTTTATCAGAACTAACATCATTTGTATACCTACACACATTATGCAAATACAGAATATTCTATTCTAAAAAAAAATAGCTTGAATGCTTTTTGTATGGCAAAATTTACGTCTATTTATAAGTCTCTAGACTTCGTTAACCTTACTTTCCTTATTTCATCGCTCGCCGCCACTCGCCGCCCTTCGAGGCTTGCTTCACAACACACACAATATCACTAGGGGTTGGACCAACAATACTACGAGGGTCGGGGATCTCGTGGCTCGCTTCAGTCAGGACCTCATAAGTGAGCTTCTGACTTCGCGCTCTACAATAATAGGTACATGAAGGCTATGACAAAGTTGACCCTCCACGTGGCCTACGTTGTCGCTTATAGACAAGTTTGTCATATTTTTCTATGGAGTCGTATCGCGTCGCATTGCGTCTCGTCGCGTCGCGTCGCTTTCGTCGCTCACCTAGGACAACGGGTTACAAAGCTCAAAAGTTTACCGTTGACAATAACACAAAAGATAAAAGGTACTTACCTATTTTTCTGTAGATAAATAATTATTTACTTAAAAAAACTTTGTACAAACGTTTATCTCACTAATTTGTATTCCACATGCCACGTACGGTTCTTGGAAACCCCTAACAAGATTCCAGTTATATTCATAATGAAATGGAAATAGCGAAGTTACTAATGTTCCCCGAATATGACAAAGAAAAACAAACATTTGTGGAAATATAAGAACACAAAATATACGTGTCCTTACCTATATTTTCTTCGTTATGTGAGATTGAATTTCTCTATACAGTTGATAAATATTTTTTTTGTATATTATACTTTGTGAAGTGATGTTATTATAGTAATAGGGTTCCCAATAGTTCATAGTCAGGGAAGAAGCGCACATCAAACTCCACCGGGAATTCTTTTACAACATACAACTACTAAAACTAAAGTAAAATACCTTGCTCAGTGGGCCTGCTACCAAAATTTACACTAAAACCAAAATATAATAACAGATCAGAGAATTGCCTTCAATTTGGTTTAATTAAATAAGGTTTGAGTTAATGCGGTGACACAATATTAGGGAACAAAAAGCTAAATAATGACCTTAAACCTGAAAATTAATAAAACCTTGCAGCTCAAATATTGATTTGATCTGCAAGGTTTTATTAATTTTCAGGTAAATAATAATAGTCTTAAAGCAATTTAATTATAAATTATAATAATAATATTGACGTTTTTCTTGAAGTCCTTAAAATAAGGATTATAAATTCTGAAATGAGAGCATCACCCAGATTAAAATGACGCTTTAAGCGATAGTAGTACCTTACCAGTAAGGTTCTGTATAATACAGTGTCTAATTACTTACCAAGAAATTGTAGGGTGGAGCTGTAACTACGGCACGGCAGCTGAGTGTACTCCGAGTGTTTCCTAAAGCAAATAAGGATAATAGCTGTAATAAACAGATCTAAATTGTCTGTTGTATCACAGTATAGCAATCTGTTACCCGAATTCCTTGGCCAGCTAATTTGGCTTCAACTCCCGGCCCCTAATGTGGCTCATCTCAGACCAGCGCTTTTGGAACCCTCGTAGCTTTAGTTTTAAGATACCGTCGTTAATTATCAACGTCACGTCTTATACTTTGTATATTTAAGGTTCATAGTGTACTGGGTAGGTACTAGGTACTAATTTGAAATAAACATATTGAATAGACGACATAAAACGAGTGGCTGGGAGTCCCTGGATTCAGGCGACGCAAGACTGCAGTCCTTGCAAGAAACCTATGTCCAGCAGGGAACGTGTAAAGGTCTAGCTAGCCCCACGGCCCACATGAGATGCAGGGAGCGACGCAGCACGTAGCAGCAAATATTATATTTGAAATGAAAACTTCTTAGGCGGGTTGGGCACTTTTTGGTAGGGGGTAAAAATGTGGAATACGCGAGACCGACACCGAGACCGACACCGTTCTTCTTAAGACAAAATGACTTAAATATAAATATAGTAAATTCGTAATTAAACTTTAATTCCTTAGGAGGTTTATATTGGTATTTTTTATTTTAATTAGAAAAAAAGCTTTTTCACTTTTCACAGACTGACATTTTTTTTGTATGATTTTGTACATCGTGCCGCGTCGCTAAGTGGGCCCAGCTTCATACAACCTCATACAAATAATAGGCATAATGACGGTAACCAAGAATCAATGAAATTATGAATTGATCTAATGAAATAGGTTTCATGAATTATAAAAAACGTATTTATTTTTCTATTTCGAGTGAGATTGCTATTTATTTTGATAAAATAAAATTATAAAATACAGCAATCCGCCATATGGGTTAAAACACCAAGAAGCGAATGACGTCACAATGGTTTGTTTTCGAGCTTTGACAATCACGCTATTGCTTACTGCACACTGCACAGAGTACATTGGTAAAAATAATAGTGACGTCACAAACGACGCCATGACACCGGGGAGCGTTTTGGCGTGAATTTTAAAATTTAAATTTCAAATGCCAATATATCTACCAAACCTTATTTTTCTGCTGAAATAAGATATTTTTTCGAAATAGTACATACTTCCGAACATAATCTGATCATTTTTCAAAATCAGTCATCATGCCTATTCTTGCCACTACTTGCCGCGCCGCGCCGCGCTTCTTTAGTGGGCGCTTCACGATGACGACTGTAGAGTTTTCATCATCATCATCGGTTGGCGTCTACAAATTGAAGTTGGGCCATCAGTAGGAGGCCTTGCGATCTTGAGCAATTTTAATCTTGCGACGGGCTATTCCCTACTGTATGCTGGCTAGACGGTGGTGGCAGGTAATCATGTTGACAGTGAAAACAGTCGTTGTAGCGACAGAGATACTCACGACATGGTGCAGGTGTCTTCAGGCGTTCAATTATCTACGACTTAATTGCAGATTAGCTTAAACAAACCTGTCCTAGTGTAATATCAGGGATTAAGACGATGGGAGTTTTATGACGTAGCACATTTTGAAAACTTGACATTCTAAAGCCCCGCGCTGTTAAAATCTTATATTGTCCAACCATTTATTTTACTTTTGACATAAGCACGCCTATGAAGTGTCATAATTATTGAAAGGCAATAAAATACAGTAGACGGAGATTTTTTTTACAGTTGTTTACAACTGTAAAAAAACAGTTCAGTATCCGATCAGTGTATTGAATTAAAGCGACGATTGCTTTTATCCGACATTTCGTATAGGTACATAAGTAGGTACCTACTAAGGCTACTTTTTATCCCAGAAAATCAAAGCCTTCCCACGGGATTTTGAATTCACAAGGACGACTCGCGTGTATCATCTAGTCATACTCAAATTAATACGAAAGTGTGTTTGTTTGTTGGTTTGTTCTTCAATCACGCCGCAATAGAGCAACGGATCGACATATCTTTTTGCATGGGTATAGGTGAGGTCCTGAAGGCTAGGCTACTTTTTATCCCGGTAAATTAAGGAGTTCCCGCGGAAATTAAAAACCTATTCTAAGACGAAGTCTGTTAAAAATAAAGCGAATTTTAGCCAATTTTTCACGATATTTGTTATATTATTATACCTAACATTTCACGTGAACCGAGGCCTACCTAGTGTTTCAAGCAACTTTTTCACCCCATATAATTTTACACGCATAATATTTCGAGATTTACTGCAGTTACCAGTTTGTAAAGCCCATAATATAATATTACGGCGGTGGCATTTCTAAGCACCTACGTCAGAAGTTTTCACTTATTAGCGTATCACACATCCTTGGCGCACTGCCATGAGTGCCAAGTTTACTTACTGTAACCACTGAATAATCTAATTAGTACCTTCGCAACAGTTATCCGCGAAAGAAAGCTGCCTAACTTTCTTCTTGTTATCACTTGATAAACTTGACTAGGGACTACCGGTACCGACAATCCCATGGGTGTCATTGCATTGGGTTACAAGCAATCGTACAAAATATACGTGACACGTACTATCTTAAAGTTATTGTACTTAAAACTACTTTGAAACTATAGAAACAAAGTACCTGATTGTGCTTAGAAGTACTTTTAGAGTAAGAGAGCAAAAAGTGATCAAAATATCTAATAATTCTAATAAATATTCATATTACGAGTTGGTAAAATCTAATATTATTAGCCGATAGAAAATAAAATAAAATTTATGTCATTAGATTTACAGATGTAAAAATGATTAAGTCTTATGATTTTAAGATAATCTGTGTTTAAATCTGCTTCAAAGTTTAATCACAAACGTGAACCAAACTAAAAATAAAACTAAATCAATGACTGGAATAAAATTACTCGGATTATAAAAGAAACAAAAAGCTCCAATCGCTGGAATTGACTTTCCGGTCCTCGCAGTCTTGCATACGGATTAAAATATAGATTTTCGTTGCACACACGTTGGTGAATATGGCTATGAATGTGATGGTTTTGTTATTCGTCACTTTGGCGGTCTGCGAGGCTTTTGATGGGAACGAAATTGAGGCGCGCGGCAAAAAGAAAAAAATCGCGTTGTATGGTGAGCTTTACTATAGTTTTATAGACTTACATCTAGTTTTATGCTCTGCTGTACTATTACCTATTCAGCGGTCATACTGCCAATTACTCAAATGACAGTTTGATCTGATTTATTTGATTTTACATCAAGGTACACATGTGTAGTGTACCTTGATGTTCCTTAAAATAAGGATTATAGTTCTAAAACACGAAAGTCAACAATAATGATACAATATTGCTTTTTAGCATGGCCCCTGTGGCTCTGCTACAGACATCTTTCCTGTCATCAAATCAATCAATTAAATAAATCCATATCCATATTAATATTATAAATGCGAAAGTGTTTCTGTCTGTCTGTCTATCTGTCTGTCTGCTACGCTTTCACGGCCCATCTGTTGAACCGATTTTGATAAAATTTGGTATAGCGGTAGGTTACATCCCGAGGAATGACATAGACGTTTTATCCCAGAAAATTAAGGAGTTCCCCCGGGAATCAAAAAACTCAATCCACGCGGAAGAAGTCGCGGGTGTCATCTAGTATTATAAATGTGAAAGTTTGGATGGATGTTTGATACTCAATCACGCCCGAACGGCTGAACGGATCTGGATTAAATTTGGCACAGAGGTAGATTATAGTCTGGAATAACACAAAGGCTACTTTTTATCCCGGAAAACTAAGGAGTTCCCGCGGGAACCAAAAAACCTCAATCCACGCGGACGTAGTCGCGGGCAAGTAACAAACGTCCATTTGAGGTTTTTTTTAAATAAAAAATATGAGTTTGATTAATTATTTTGCAGTTTACTTCGCGGACCTGGTGTTGAAGAAGATTTTCATTCTGAAGCTGATCTATGCGGTGATACTCTGGATCGTGATCCACAAGGCCGGCTACTTCCTCTCCTGGTTTGTGGCCTACTTGAAGGCACACAAGAGAAGCCATGAGCATAGTGTGCCGCATTACTATGGACATTATGGGCCTTATCGAAAAACCAGTGAGCCTTATCGAAAAGTGAATGGATCTTATCGAAAAGTGAGTGGGTCAGTATCGAAAAGAGAGTAGACCTTATAAAAAAGAGAGTCATGGAGTATTTTGAAATGGAAATTGTTTTTTTATGCGGCGCAAAAATACAACGTACATTTTTTTTGCTTGGCGGACTAAAAGTCCCTGCCCTGCGCACATAATATATGGAGTTGCACAGACTAGCGCGACCAGATGCAGTGTGTTTCTTCTTCATGTTTTGGCCGAACGTTTCCTTAGTGTGTATTCACCCTTACCTTAGTTTTTTAATTATATAAATTGCGTCATATTTTCATTAAAATAAGGTTTTAGAAAAAGTGTTTTAATTATTAACGTCTTATTAACTTGTAACTTGTTAGTTGTCCTAATCTAGTCCATAGTTAAATTTTTCCGTTGAGTAAGTAGGTGTTTAGTTATAAATAAAATTGGATAAGTATAACATTGTTTTATTGTTTTCTTCGAAGCAATGCCATATGTTACCCACAATAGCTCAAGAATAACGATGCAGTGCATAAATGTAAGAACAAGTTATTGGTTTTAAACCATAAACTCTGTTTCGCTGTAACACTGAGTGATTGAAGTAGGTACGACACTGAAAATATAACGCATTACGAACGCGGAATTCAGAATATGTTTCGAACAGTTTAGGGAGATGCATAGGATAGGGCTTTATGATGCATTAGCTAACGCCCGCGACTTCGTCCGCGTGGATTGAGATTTTTCATTTCCCGAGGGAATTCTTTAATTTTCCGGGATAAAAAGTAGCCTATATGTTATAATCTATCTAGATATGTGCCAAATTTCATCTTGTATCGAACTGTTAGTGTTACCGATATGTTGATCGAATCTCTATGAACCAGCCTATAGATTAATTTTAAATTTAGTGTAATATAATTTTTGCACACTGTCTCTGACAGTAGATTGTGTACGAGAAGTTTCTACTTATACAGATGATAAAATAGATATTATGTACAATGCGAATCGATGCTGATAGATGTGATTCAGGCCTTTGCAAGCTTTTAGCTCCGCTCTTTAGAAAAACGTTTTAGGGGTAATTCTGGAAGGCCGTACCTACCTATATTCGTAAACACCTGTCATGTTGGAACGACACGACGTCTTTTATTTATCAATCTATTTAACATGTCGGGTACGAGTAATTACGAATGAGTCCCGGTACAAAAAATAACAGATATATTTCTATTACAATATTTAGATTTCTGAGAGACAAATTGAACTTTAGAGTGCAGTGTTTGTTCTCCGCTATATTTCCACGGTTAGTGCTCAAAATATTGCACAAAATGGCGCACTGCATCATGTTTACTGCGTTATATTTTTAAGACGCGAGTCCTTTATTGGGTTTAGTGAATAAATAAAATACCCTCCAGCACCGCCACGGCGCAGTTCCGTAGTAAATAAGCGCTCGTATAAATTGGAGAGCTGCAGTGGATCTTCTGTTGTTCGCTCTAAAAATTACTAGGTACTGTTAAACGTTATAAATACTACGTTACCTGAGTACATATTTGTTTCATTATTACCTTGACTAGTTTATTCTCAGTGTCACCAAATTATCTTAGAATAAAAAACTATAAAGTCGATGTCGATAATTATTTGTATAAATATTTTTTACATAAGTGTTTAATACCAAGCTTATACCAAGTATTCTATAGTAGTCGGAGGGCACCCCATTACCTCTACTCTAACTACTCACTTACTATTCTTAGTAGAGTATAGTAGGCGGTCTCAACTCTAGGGCTTTTCTACGATACCCATACCCTACCAACTGGGTATTGACGATTTTCGACGATTCAAATGAACCAAAGTGAATCTACCACTGGTTTGGAATGACATTCCTACCGAGAAGAACCGTCAAGAAACTCGATGATTGTTCTTTTGAAAAGAATAATTAAAAATTAAATCAATAAGTAGATACATAAGTTATAGCAGTCCAAGCATTCGAGGAGCGAGTCAAATTCAAGCTCTTTTACCATTCGCATAATCTACAACGTAACGTAGGTTTTGTGTTGTATAATTATTGTAACCTCTTTATTTTTTGAAGAAAAGAGCAACTGCTGAGTTTTTTGCCGGCTCTTCTCAGTAGAATCAACAGAACCTGTGGTAGAGTCTTAACGTTTCATAAGTGACACGAGTTGTCCTATGTGAAATAAATAAATCATTTGTCATTTACAACAGTACCTATAAGATTTGCACACTTCGATTCTTGTAACTTTCAAAAGCTCATCAGGCCACTTGTAAGTGACGTACACGCGTACTCTTTAATGATAAAATCAAATTAGCCCCCGTATCAGTGAGGCGTAAAGCGGGTTAAAACGAATTACCATAAATCCGGATCGACGCTGTCTCGGAGTATAAAACGTTTACGCGCGTCATAAAATGATACGGCTCAGTTGTACGTGTCATACAGGTGGAACAAGGAAAGGCTGTGGAGTCGATATTATGTAGGTGGATGTATTTCCGTTTCGTAGGCTTCCGTAGTCAACAATTTAAGTGGTCCCACTACAGAGGTGCGACGCGGCGCAGCACGCAGAGGCAGATGCACGCATGGCGCAGAGGCAGCTTGGGCCCACTTTAGTGGCACGGCACTTTAGGGGTACGGTTTTATTTTAATAAAAAAACATTTGAATTTTGAAATTATGAAGTGCTATTGTTTGTTAGTATCGTTGTAAGACAATCAGTGATGGTGAGAGCTATGCTCGGTGTTTCTCTTTAGCAAATCAGAAATGCAGCGCTCCGTAGAAGACAATAAATAGATCAACGGGTTGCGAAGCTGAAGTGGCAATGGGCGAGGCACAAGGGCTAACAGAAGTTAGGCTTCTAAGGTGTTTAGAATGCACCGCAAAGCGGAGCGTTGGCATATCCCCTGTATAGATGGACGTACGACATCTAAGAAGGGCGCAAAAACACTAAGTACATGAGATCTATGTCCAACTGTGGACAACTAAATAATGATTATTGACATTCGCAAAGATGTTTTTTTTATCCACTACAAGTTAGCCATTCACTGCGATCTCAATTCAGTTTCTACACGGGATCGTACCGGAACGCTAAATCGCTTGGCGGCACGTCTTTGCCGGTGCCGGTAGCCGGAAGCCTACCACCAGGTCAGACCAGGGAAAATTCAGAAATTATAAATTCCCAAACTGACCCTGCGGGGATCGAACCCGGGACCTCCGCACATTAAGACAACAGCGCTCAACACTACGCGACGGAGGTCGTCAAAAGTTTAGTGATAACTTTTTGTATGGGCGTCAGCACATTTCTTATTGATAAAATATAACTGATCACTGGGTTTATAAGCTCCAATTCCCTCTCTCCTATGAGAGTGGAGGTCTGTGCCCAGCAGTGGGACGTTAATGGGCCGTAGTGGTGGTAGTGTTGGAACTGGTGGGAGGCTTCGGCCGTGGCTAGTTACCACCCTACCGGCAAAGACGTTCCGGTACGATGCCGTGTAGAAACCGAAGGGGTATGGGTTTAATATAACTGCCATGCCCCTAACAGGTTAGCCCGCTACCATCTTAGACTGCATCATCACTTACCATCAGGTGAGATCGCAGTCAAGGGCTAGCTTGTAGTGGATAAAAAACTAAAAAACTGAGCACTGTCTTTGCTGTACGTTTTAAAATTATTACTTGGAGATATATATAAATATATATGCCTATACGTATTTATTTCTAGATATGTGACTCATTTAGTAATTAATTCTTGGAGTAGGTATAGACTATAATATAGCTCACAAGAATTAATTAAAACACATAAATTAGGCCCTTACAACAAAACAATAAAACACCTTGCAAACGTAAAATTTGTAATTAGAGAAGTCCGTAAGTACCTACATAAAATATTATAGTACATTTTTTTATTCCACTACAAGTTAGCTCTCATCTGATGGTAAGTTATGATGCAGTCTAAGTTAGTAGCGGGCTGACCTGTAGGGGTATGGTAGTTATATTAAACCCATACCCCTAGTCGGTTTCTATACACGGCATCGGACCGGAACGTTAAATCGCTTGGCGGTACGTCTGTGCCGGTCGAGTGGTACTTAGCCACGGTCGAAGCCTCCCACCAGAACAAATCAAAGAAAATAAATTCAGAAATTATAAATTCTCAAATTAACCCTGCCAGGAATCGAACCCGGGCCCTCCCACGTTAAGACACCAGTGCTTAACACTGCGCCAGGAGGTCGTCAATACATAATAAAACTTGTGATTTTTGACAATATTTTTGCTAGATTTCACGAATCACGACAGATGTAGACTAATGGAAATGGTGAGTGATGTTAGGCACTATAATAGCATGATCGAAAAAAAACATCAAGATTTGGTTTTCTAGAAAAGCTTTTACTTTAATATTATTTCTTAGAACTTGAAGGTTATTAAACTGTACAATTTTACTGTACGAAATATTAGACATGAATAATAATTTGTGTCAAGCATGACACAAATTATTATTCATGTTATTTTGAAACGTGGCGGTTCGACCGATTAACAAATATTTGGGCTAAATCATAGGTCAAAGGTCAGTGCTTTAGTCTACATAGCCGTATACACTTGTGGAGACCACTGCTGGACATACTTAGGTCTCTTGTGGAGACCAGCAGCTGCCTGCGACTCAAGTTTGATGTGGACCGTCTGCCAACGCTGCGCTTTCTAAATTCTAGTAGAATAATATAGCTGTTCTTGGTTAGGTATAATGGCTAAAGGTCTAAGCTGATATCGTGAATATTCAGAGTCCTACAGCCGTTTAATTTAAAGCCACTCGGCAAGAGACGAGTCGCACTCAATCTGCCTTAATTTTCTCATTCCGCGAGCGCATTACGTCGGTTGCAGTACGCAAATACAATTTAAAAATTGTCTCCGAGCTTTTATGTGGCATTAACTTTTTACTAGAGTATCTCGTGGTTTTAACGACGTGTTTTGGTGTGGACTTAATGTTATAAAAAATGATGAAATTTTTATATCTTACTTTTTCCCAAGTTTACTTTTATTAGTTTGTCTCATTCTGTCTACTATGATCTGGATTAATTTTGTTAACTGATGATCAATTTCAGTAATTCAAAAGGGATGAAAACTTTACATAATTCCGTGTTAGAAATCCGTTCATATATTGTAACAGGCTAGCGAATGCTTTTTGGAAATTTTCACATTTCCCCGTAAAATCATGTAAAACAGTCGGCGCTTTTCAATACAATTGTGTTGCAAATACCTTTCTTTCATAGAAACGGTGAAATTTTTTAAGAAGCGTAAAATTTGAATAATGTATGGAACGCGCGAGTTCACAACAAAGAGGTTTTAATCGCTCCCAAATAGGTAAATTAGTCACAGAGCGGGAAAAGTCAATTTGTTCATAGTCTGAAAAACAAAACAACTTTCCTACGTATTCATGGGCCTACAAGAAATAACATGCGTCTTCAAAACATATGGTATTTATTTAGAAGCGTCCTGGCTGAAGAGTTCTGTGTTTGGTCTTATAAACCGAGTAGGTATAAAAATAAAACAAAAATATACCACAGACAAAATAACAAGTCACACGTCAGTGTCAAAAAAGGCGGCAGTTTTATTGAGTTTTACTGTGTCGTTAACTTTGTAATTTAGAACATATTATTATCTATTTTTGTGGAGCTTGGATATATTTATTTGTTAAAATAATATGTTGAAATCCGTAATAATATTTATGATGTTGGTTGTTTGTTGCTATTGTTTAGAAGGCAATGATTTGTCTGTTTCGGAGTCGAGAGCGAAGAAGAAGAGGAATACTGTCAAACTTTTGGGTAAGTAGGTAACATTTCATATTGAACAAAAAAAATATTATAAAGTGCACTGATAAGGTACCCCTCACTTTACTTATCTCTGCTAAAAGAGAATACGGTGATCCTAAATAGTGCGAGTTCGTAAGAGTATTTTAATGCATTTTTATCGTAAGTCAAAAACGAAGAGTACCTAGACTAAAATATGAATAAAAATTGTGAGTAAAAACACTGCAATTAACACTGCCATGCCTAACAGGTTAGCCCACTATCATCTTAGACTGCATCATAACTTACCACCAAGTGAGATTGCAGTCAAGAGCTGACTTGTAGTGGATAAAAAAAATACGAACGATGCATTCAAATACTTAAATCAAAACGAACTGTAGGTACGATTCCAAACGAATCGCAAAACCGATAAAACTGGTCGTTCAAAAACTCCTCTAAACTATTACATGCCCAATATCTACCGTGCAGTGGGAATTTTCGTTCAAAAATGTTCGAAAAATATTTTTCATGATTGAAACTCTTACGAGTACTTACGTTACTAAACTAACAGGAGAGATTTTTTTTTGGCTGCGTTTAAGGTGTAGGTATTATTTGTTCAAATATAATTAAATGATTTAGGTCAATTCATTGTATTAATTATTTTAAATATCTAGGTAATCTTTATTCTATTTTTATTTATTCTTTATATTCTTTACCTTTCGTTCTCTACTTCACCTACATGTTATTTATGAACTCACTACAGCACCCTCTTCTCACAATGAGAAAAGGTTGACCATAGTCCTCCACGCTGACCAAGTGCGGATTGTCGGACTTTACACGTCTTTGAGAACATTATGAAGAACATGTAGGTTTCCTCACCATATTGTATTCCTTTAATTTCTTAAAACGCACATAACTCTGAAAAGCCAGAGGTGTCATTCAGGTCAGTCACCTTTTCCTTCTATATATTTGAGATCAACCCTGAGGACGACTTTTGAACGAATACGATAAAAAAGGTTACTTTGTAATTAATTATGCTTTCAAAGGAGTTAACCCTACATATTGGATCAAGTTACCTTCGCTAAATGAACTTTGAACTTTTTTCGGTTAATTATCTATGCTAGAATTTCTAAAAGATTATTATTGAACACTAGCGGATACCCGGCGTGTGATACTACGCTAAAAAAAAGAAAAAAAAAAATGTTAGTGGTCTAAAACCATTTTTTCAGTATTGCCTTTCTAATTAAACCGGTTTGGGGCACATCGGTTCGATGGTTTCAAAGTCTATACATGACATCTGATCTGACATGGGTACTTAGAAACATTCTTTGTGTTTTATATGTAAGATTGCAAAAACCGTTACATTGGGTTAATATACCTAACAGATTACAATCTACCGAAAAATAATGCGTTAAATTGTAATCTGTCGACAGTTTACAATTTCGCTAGTTAGATAATCTAACGGTTTTTGCAATCATGACATGATCTATGACATATTATATAGTCATTTATTTATTTATTTATTAAATATCGGTACACTGTAGGTACACTTATTTTCGTCTAAAATTACTTAAAAAGCATGATGGTGATAATGGGTAACGGTATCTTAAAACTAAAGCTACGAGGGTTCCAAACGCGCCCTGGTCTGAGAAGAGCCCACAACAAACTCAGCCGGGTTTTGTTTTTTTTTATTATCACCATCTCACAAATATTCTTACTAAGGAACTATCAGAGACATTAGGTAGAGCAAATTATTGCCAGGCTTCCTTGTCGTTTAAATCATAGACTTAGAATGTAGCGTAAAAATCCTATGTCTATGGTTTAAATAGTCCTTTACATGGTAATAAGATTTTTCAATGAGTTTACGTTTTACATTAACTTTCAGAGACATCTTCATCATGTCTTCTGGGAGCTTATTGTAGAAGCGGACACTGTTTCCAACAAATGAATGGCTAGATTTACTAAGCCTAGAAACAGGCATTACAAGTTTATACATAATATTATATAGATTAGGATTGAACTTTCTCTTTTTTACAGGCCTATTCCTGCTGTTCTTGTTCTCAAAGGTGGCAGTCTTCAAAGCGGTGTCTGTTTTCCTGATGATGACGTTCTTCCAAAAGCTATTCACTTTCGGCGGTCTAATGTTCAAGTACTTCATGAAGATGAAAGTTGAGAAGCCTATGCCCGCGCACATGTATGGCGCCCCCCCGAATATGAACTACGACACCGTGGGGTACAGCTATGGCCCCCCGGATAAAGAACCGCTGCAAGAAGGGTACCCTGGGTAGGACATTGCGGGCTCCCTGAATTGGATTTTGAATAAACATGCTAAATAAAATTGTTATTTTTATTTTTTGTACATATCCTCACTAATATTATAAATGCGAAAGTGTGTCTGTCTGTCTGTCTGTCTGCTACGCTTTCACGGCCCATCTACTCAACTGATTTTGATGAAATTTGGTAGGTACAGGGGTATATTGTGTCCAGGGGAAGGTCATAGCCTACTTTTTATCCCGGAATATTAAAGATTTCCCGCGATATTCAAAAAATCTTAATCCTCGTGGACGAAGTCGCGGGAATCATCTAGTATAATATACAAATCCTAAGTCTTATCAGAAATATATAAAACATCATAATATGTTAAGTAATATACTATCTATTTGCTATAATTTATTTATATTTTGGTAGTAGGTATCAATTTGTAGTACAGTCCATAATTTGTCGGTCTGACCTTTACGATTCAATCTTGGAGCTCGAGATAGCTTGCATCCTGAAACCGAGTTATTTTTATCCCGGGAAATCACAAGCTCCCAGGGGCACAGATTACAGAATATTATAATAGTTCTACCACGGGCATTAAAATACAAAAAACCACGCGATATTATTTTGTTGTTCAGTAAAAACTTTTGGCGACCTCCCTGGCGCATTGTTGAGCGCTGTCGGCTTAACGTGGGAGGTCCCGGGTTCGATTCCTGGTCAGGGTCAAGTTGGGAATTTATAATTTCTGCATTTTCTCTAGTCTGGTCTAGTGGGAGGCTTCGGTCGTGGTTAATCACCACTCTACCGGCAAAGACGTACTACCAAGCGTCGTTCCGGCACGATGGCTTGCAGAAACCGAGTAGACCCCTACTCGGTTTCTGGGTATGGGTTCAATATAACTGCTATACCCCTAACAGGTTAGCCCGCTAGGGTCGCTACAATCTTAGACTGCATTATCACTTACTATCAGGTGAGATCGCAGTCAAGGGCTAACTTGCAGTAGAATTTAAAAAATATAAAGTAAAAAGACTCCTAGTTTAGGTACTAAAAGTAATTAGTCCTTATAAAGATCTTAAGCTCCGAGCTATTTATAATACAAATATACAAATAATACAAATAAAAATTTTTTTATTCAAATAGACTTTTTACAAGTGCTTATGAATAGTCGAATGAATCTACTAGGTATATTATGATGAATAGAGTAGGTATTCTCAGTAGCACTAAGTGTACAACATTATACGAGCCTGGGTTAAATGCCGCACGGCAAGAAATTATTATAATTAAGCAACATTAGCCGTACTAACTACTTAACTAGTAATAAACTTTGCTTAGCGGTGTTTAGGTAAGCAATACTTTGTCTTTTTCTTTCTAATCTACGCTTTACTTATTACTTAATATTATAAATGTGAAAATTTTAATGGATGGATGTTTGTTACTCAATCACAGTGGAACGGATCTGGATGAAATTTGGCACAGAGATAGATAGTCCACTTCTACAATAAGCTTCCAGAAGACATGTTGAAGATGTCTCTGAATAAGTTCAAAGTTAATGTAAAACGTAAACTCATTAAAAAATCTTATTACCTCATAAATGTAAAGGATTACTTAAAAGACAAGGAAGCTTGGCAATGATTTGTTATAATGGCTCTGATAGTTCCTTAGTTAAGATGATTTGTGAAATGGTGATAATGAAAAAAAAAACCCGGCTGAGTTTGTTGTGGGCTCTTCTCAGACCAGGGCGCGTTTGGAACCCTCGTAGCTTTAGTTTTAAGATACCGTTACTGATTATTATCACCATTATATTTTATAAATAACTAGACGTCAATAAGTGTAGTTTACCTATCTATATTGAATAAACATTATTTGATTTGATTTGATTTGATTTGATTATCGTCTGGAATAACACATAGGCATACTTTTTATCCCGAAAAATTAAAGAGTTCCCGCGTTAACCAGAAAACCTCAATTCACGCGGACGAAGTCGCGGGCATCAGCTAGTCTCATATAATTCCTTATTAAAAAGGGATATTTTCAGAAATTACAGAGCAAACTTAGTATTTAGTAGTAAATAGAAAGTAGGTTAGTACAACTGGATAAGTCTTTTTTTAAATATATATAGGCTAGCGCTTGGCTGCAATCAGACTTGCATGCAAGAGGTGATGCAGCCTAAGGTGGAGCGCGCTTGCCTAGAAGATGTCTATTCACACTTGATTTGAAGGTACCTATCCACTCTTGATTTGAAGGTACCTATATTAAAAGAGGAGAGGAAAATGATGAAATTAAGTGGAATAAGTTTCAGTTAACAGTAAAATTCCGAACGCATTAGAAATTATCATTAAGGAGCAGGGTTGCCATCCATCATAATATACACGCCGCCGGTACACGACAATTTGTCAGGGTTCAAAAAACGGCCTCCCCTAATTTGTCATCCCTAAGTGCTCTGAACAAGGGTCTAAGGCGGTGTAACAATCGGACAATTACAATGACTTTTCTAAAATAATATTATAAAGAGGAAAGATTTGTTTGTTTGTTTGTAATGGATAAACTCAAAAACTACTCAACCGATTTTAAAAATTCTTTCACCTATAGAAAGCTACATTATCAGCAAGTAACATATATTTTATTTTGAAAAAAATTAGAGATCCTTACGAAAATTGCAATAATGTCCTGGAAGTCGGAAAAAATCGTCTCTTCTGGGAGTTCTGATGGGAGCTTACGTAGCGTGCGTTGCCTAAATAGGTAAAGTACAAAAACAAAGTATGGTGGAATGGTTAATCTCAAAAAAATCTAAAAAAAGTCCAGCAAACTGCAACAATCAGGGTAGACGGTGAAGAAACAGACACGACAATCCAACACAGTACAGCCCATTAATGTCCCACTGCCGGGCATGGGCTTCCACACTCATAGGAAAGAGGGAATTAGAGCTTAGACCCACCACGCTGCTCCAATGCGCGTTGGCGGTAAGCTCAAATACCATTAAATTTTAATCTATGCTAGTATATTACGTGATCCAACTGTACGATTGCTTGACTACGGCCCGGCTCAAGCCGTCGAGCCGGGAGATTGGAAGCGACGTTCTATCATTGGGATGCAAAATGAATCCATTTGCATACCTACCCTCACTTGCTAGAAGTGGATTTTTCATTATCCCAGAATACCAGATGTCCCGTCAATCAGGATACGTTTTCTGGTCGGAAATCGGATCCTAAGTTATTTTTTTAAATAGATGTTGATGTTTGCAACTTCGTCCGGGAATTTAGTTTTGCTTTTGTATTGTTTAAATTTTCCGGGAAAAAAGTAGTCTTGTCCGTGGATGCAACCTATCGACATATTATCTACTTATTTACCAAACGTCAAAATCGGTCTAGTCCCACCAACTTATCTGAGCCGGTGGTCAAAATTGGAACTAATTTTTATGCCTGTTTTTGTTTTGCCCGCGACTTCGTCCGCGTGAAATTAGTTTCTTAATATCCAACGGGAACTCCCTAATTTTTAGGTTAGTATAATGACACACACACTAGTTAGCATATGACACTCACAAATAATGTGGCTTTCTATTGGTACCAGAATTTTTTAAGTCGGTTCAGTAGATCCAGAGTTTAACCTCTAAAAATACCTCTTTATAAGATTATAGTATAGATAGATAACAGCGTCGCCGTCGTATTTTTGGTACTTATAAACGTTTGAGCCATGAAAAGGGTACATTTTATTACAAGACAGACAGCCCGACAGATAGACAGGTGGATTTCAGAAATGACCGCTTCGCGACGCGGCCTGTTAGCCTAAGATCCCTGTGTAGAACGACCTTCACCGAGCTAGGTTGTACCCTATGGTAAGTTGGTAAGTTACCATAGTCCATAGGTAACTTCACGGATCTGTTAAGTATTTTAGGCGTATTATTAAATAAAAATAAAAAGCAGGTTTCATCCATTCTTCTTCTTCTTCTTCTTTCCCTGGGCTTTTCCGCACTTAGGCAGGGTTGCCCGTTGTGCGTGAGACCTCTGGTGCGACTCCCCGCCGGATCATTCCAGCCAGCCGAGCTCACTCCAGAATCCAAGCAGGCCGCCCAGGTCGGCGAGGACTTCCGGGAGTGTTGCTGGGGAGCCAATGTAGGCTTCTCGTTGAGTGGATACAGCACTACACTCTAGTAGTACGTGTCTCGGTGTCTCCTCGCTCTCCATGCAGGCTCTGCATAGAGGGCTGTCGGTTATGCCTAGAACATAAAAGTGTTTGTTAAGTGGACAATGTCCTGTTATCATGCCTACGGCCGTCCTGAGTTTAGCTCTGTTTAGATTCAGTAGTTTCTTAGTTAGGCGTTGGTTTGGGCTGGGTATAGCCTCTTTTGTTTGTCTACAATTGGTGGTGTTTGCCCATATTTCGGCGTGTGTACCTACTGTTTGTTGTTTTAACCAAGTTTTGTACTCACTGAATGGTATTGGAACGATTGGTTCTGGTCCCATTACCTTCAGGTTTGAGGCTCGTCGGGCAAGTTCGTCGGCTGCGTCGTTGCCTATGTTGCCGCTGTGACCTTTGACCCAGTCGAGTGATACCATGTTTGATTTTGTTAGTGTTTGTAGTGCGTTGTGGCAATCCAATACGAGCTTGGACGACGTCGTGCTTTTAGCTAATGCTCGTAGGATGGCCTGACTGTCACTGTGAATGTTAATATGAAAGTTTGTTACCTGTCTGTCGACCATGGCCATGGCCGCCGCAGTAATGCCGACGCACTCCGCTTGAAAAACAGAGTTATTCTTACCGAGCGCGCGAGCGATATGTATATTTAGCTCGGGACAGTGCACTCCTGCACCGGTTCCTTGGCTGGTTTTTGACCCGTCTGTGTAAACGTCTATCTTGTCTATAGTAGTTCTGTGTGTTCCGGTTTCTAAGATGTCGATCTCATAATCTTTCTCGATTATGTGTTCCTTTTGTGTTTTGTCACAGATCCATCCTAACATTGGACATTTCATGTTCTCACCTGATAGTATCCGGGTGTGTGTTGTGTTTATATCTCTCCACAGCCCATAAGTCTTAATCCTTAGCGCTGCGAGGGTAGCTTCTTCTTTTATGTGAAGATGTAGGGGAGGGATTCCCAGTATTACCTCTAAAGCTTCCGTTGGGGTGGTACTCATGCAGCTAGTGATCGCTAGGCATGCTTGTCTTTGGAATTTTTGTAGTTCCTGTTGAGTTGTCGTCTGAAGCGTTCTGGGCCACCATACTAGTGACGCGTATGTTAATGAGCTTCTTACCACTGTCAGATACAGCCAGAGCATTATCTTTGGTTTTAGACCCCAGGTTTTCCCGATCATGCGTTTGCATTGATTTAGGATTATTGTTGTTTTTTGTATTTTTGTATCTATATGTTTCTTCCAGTTAAGCTTACTATCTAGAGTTACCCCCAGATATTTAACTTCTGTTGATAGTGTTAGATTTGTACCAAAGAGTGTTGGCATTCTTGGTACATCTGGCTTCCTTTTGTTTGTGAACAGTACTAGTTCGGTCTTTTTTGGGTTCACTGTTAGTTCATTGTCTTTGCACCATTTCTCTATGAGTCTTAGTGCATCTTGCATTATCGCACAAAGTGTGTTTTCGTGTTTGCCACCTATCAGAATCGTTATGTCATCTGCGTATCCTATGGTGTAGAATCCGTTATTGTTCATTTTTGTTATCAGGTTGTCAACGACCAGGTTCCATAGGATTGGAGATAGCACTCCTCCTTGTGGGCACCCTTTGGCTACTATGCCTTTTGTTATACCGTTTATGTCTAGTTGGATGACCCTCTTTTCAAGTAGGGCTCCTATCCATTGTCTTAGAGTTTTAGGTACCTCGTATCGTTGTAAAGCATTATCAATGCTTTTAAAGGTGGTTTTGTCGAAGGCTCCTTCAATGTCTATGAAGGCTCCTAGTGTTGATAGTTTGTTGTCTAGATCGTGCTCTATCTTCGTTACCACGTTGTGGAGAGCCGTCTCTGTTGACTTGCCGGTGCTGTATGCGTGTTGGTTTCGGTGTATTGGTATGGTCCTTAGGGCTCCGTCTCTCAGGAAGCGGTCTCCGAGTCTTTCCAGCGTTTTCAGCAGGAATGATGTTAGGCTGATAGGTCTGAAAGCCTTCGGTTCGGTATAATCATTCTTGCCTGGTTTGGGCAGGAATACCACTTTCACTTCTCTCCACGAGATTGGTATGTATTTAAAGGCTATACATGCTTGAAAAATCTGCACTAGCCATGGTGTTATCGCCGTGGCCCCCCATTGTAGGAGGGCAGGGAAGATTTGATCTGTTCCTGCTGATTTGAAGGGGTGGAACGAGTCTATGGCCCACCGTACCTTCTCATGCGTGACTATTCTGTTAGCTATTTCCCAGTCTGCTTCTGAGGATGTATCCTGTGGATCATCCGTCCAGTCTGGGTTGTTTACTATTCTGCTGCCTGGGAAATGTGTTTGTATGAGAGTTTCACTGACCTCTTTGTCGTCTTTGGTATAGCTACCGTCAGCTTTCTTCAAAGTGCCTAGTGTGCGATTGTTTTCGTTGGCTAGAATTTTCCTAATTCTAGTTGCCGTGTCGTATGATTCTATGTTAGTGCAGAAAGCCTGCCATGATTTGTCGTCTTTGCTTCGTACAAGTTTCTTGTATTGTGATTGTGCTTTTTGGAAGTTGTCCCAATCCAAGTCCTGTCTGGTGTTTTTTGCTCTGTTGAATAGGTGCCTTAGCCTTTGTCTTTCCTTTTCAAGGTCCGGGCCCCACCAACTGTGTTTTGGTTCTTGTTTTGTCTTTCGTATCTTTAGAGGGCATGCTGCCTCGTAGCATGCTCTTATTTTTCCCGTTAGGTCATTTACTTTGTTTTCTATCTGTGACACATGCTGGATCTTGGGTGTGTCCCTCTGTCCTATATGTCTTGTTATAAGTGTTTTGTAGTGTTTCCTATTTGTTCTCCTCGGATTTCTACGAGGTAATTCTGGTGTTTTAGTTAGATCAAGTTCAAAGCATATCCTGCAGTGGTCTGACAACGATGGTTCCTTGCTCACATGCCAGTTTTTGACTTGATCTACTATGTTTTGCGACGCTAGTGTAATGTCGATTATTGTTTGGTATCTACTGGACACAAAAGTTGGTTCTGTACCTTTGTTTATAATGCTAAGGTTAGTTGTTAGTAGAAAAGAAGCCAACGACTCACCTCTTGCATTATTTTTGACGCTGCCCCACAATGTGTGGTGCGCGTTGGTGTCAGCGGAGATGATCAGGTCTATCTCTTGTTCTTCACAGTGGTTGATGAGTTCCATGACTTCCTTCGTGGGGATCTGGCCCTCAATTGGTAGATACAGTGATGCCAAGACTAGTGGTCTGGGCGTCCACCCGTCGTTCTTTTTCATTTCGTTATGTATTTTTATTGCTGTTAGATCTCTGTAACAGTAATGTGTTAGTGGTGTCGCAGTGATGCGGCGTGGTACGTATATACATGTTCGTGGAGGCTCTTGCGAGCTATGGTAGAAAACCTTACCGTCGCAATTGCCGAGGCCGCAAACACGATTTGCCCGAACCCACGGCTCCTGGATTAGGGCTATGGTCTCGGCCGCAACCTCCAGCTGTTTTCGTAAGGTGGCCGTCGCAAGGTATTTATGCTGGAGGTTGGTCTGCACTATTTTGAAGTGCGTGAATGTTGGGTGTGGGGAAAAGGGTTACAGGTCCGGGGACCGTTCTTTGTTCTCGGCCATAGGGGCCCATGTCTTCAGCAGCTCTTGAAGGTCTCGAGCTGCTGTGTCCGTCATGTCCGTCGTGTCCGTCCCCGCTTCCTCCTGCCACTCTGTCCTGTCTGGTTTAGGAGTCGGCGGTGACTCTGTCAACACCGCGTTGATGTTATCAAGCACGGTGCTGACAGACGGTTCCTGGGAGTCAGCCGTTTGTTCGTCTGTCTGTGCGTTGATGTTCGTGGTTCTTCCTGGCTCAGAGGACCCCATGGGTGGTACATCACTCACTCCTTCACTAGTGAAGAAGCGGATGTAAATTGACCCTGTGGAGTAGGCTACTTGCCTCCCCCTCGCCAGGATGTGTGCTATCTGCTCTTTGGGCACCCCTAAGACTAGGAGCACACCAGGAGTGTTGTTTTCAACTTTGATGTAGTTGTACAGGGCCCA
This sequence comes from Erebia aethiops, assembly GCA_923060345.2. Classification (NCBI taxonomy): domain Eukaryota; kingdom Metazoa; phylum Arthropoda; class Insecta; order Lepidoptera; family Nymphalidae; genus Erebia; species Erebia aethiops. The sequence goes on along the minus strand of OV281089.1, from coordinate 19,423,084 downwards.
CGTTGAAATCTGGTACCAGGGGTTTTGGCTGGCCAGGATCCTGTGTAGGTGCCCGACCGCCTCCGTGTATTCTGGTACGAACAGTGCGGACCTGATCCTTACGGGGATCTCCGACTGTTTGATTAGCGTGAGCCCTGTCCCCTCACGTGGTGACTTCAGTCGTGGAACGACCTCTTGTAACCACGAGAGGGCTTTGTCGTCATAGCACCATAGCTTAAGCACACCCTCGCTCAAGAAGGCTTTGCCTTCGAACGCGGGTGCGTAAGGTAGGGTGCCTGGTGCCGATGGTTGGAAGCAAGCAGCAAAGATCTCGCTTTGGATTTGACCTTGAATGTTGCTTGCCTCCTGTTGGGTCATGTCAGCACGCGGTGTTAACATTACTGCCACACTGAGGTGCGGCTGTGTTGCGCGGGCGTATGAGCCCGTGTGTTCGGTCCTCGGCCTTTTACGTTCTCTCCGAGGGGAGATCGTGTCGTCGAGCCTGTCACGCTTGACGCCTGACTGGCTTGACGACGGGGCGGGACCCTCCGGCTCTCCCCCAGCCTCACCACCGCTCCGCTCTCGCCAGTACGCATTCGACCGGCGGGCGACAGGGATTGGCCGGGGTTGGGCCGGGAGGTTTGCACTGTTGGTTTGTTTGTTATCCTCGTGGGTGACAGTGGTCTGGCCACGACCAGCACCCGGCTGGTCCGCGCCCACTGCTCCTTCCCCCCGGCTCGAGACGACAGTCTCCGCGGGCGGGCAGCGACCCTTTTGGGGCGGCCGCCCACATTCGCTTCGACCGTGCAAGCCTGTTGCCAGGGGTACGGTGACAGTGACCGCAGACCCTCCGGGTGTCGGCCCCGACCGACCTCCGCTCCGACCCATAGTTTTGTGGGTGACAGTGGTCAGGCCACGACCAGCACCCGGTAGGTCCGCGCCCACTGCTCCTTCCCCCTGGCTCGAGGCGACAGTCTCCGCGGGCGGGCAGCGGCCTTTTTGGGGCGGCCGCCCACCTCCGCTTCGACCATGCGAGCCTGTTGCCAAGGGTTCGGTATAAGTGATCGCAGACCCCCCAGGTGCCGGTATTGACCGACCTCCGCTCCGACCCGTAAGGGAGTCCGTCTGTTTGGTCTTTTTGTGCTTCCTCCTTTTTGCCTTAGCAACCACCTGCGTCCATGGATTTTGGTCCATGGGTAGCGATGAGAGTGGGGTCGCGGTGGCCGGAGGAAGGGAAGGTGATAGGTCAGTCCGTATTACGTTCGCTGAAGTCGTTTCCTGTGTAAGATCGTCCGTCGTTGTCCGTTGAGTATGTGCCAGGGGTTGTGGGGGGTGCATAGCACCAGGCGACTTGGTGCCCGACCCAGAGTACGGTGGGCAGCCTGTAGCTCGTCCTCCGGTCGTTGCCGTTCCCGGAGGGCGAGCCACAGCAAGGGATTCTCCAGCTCCGGAGGAGCTGGTACCCTTCTGGGGTCCTATTTCCATTGTCGTCTTTGTCATGGGATTTCTAAATAGTGTGTTATTTGTGATTTGTGTACCTATTCATGTATGTGTGCGAGTGTGTGTGTGTATGTGCCTGTTTGTGTGTGTGTGTGTTTCATGCGAGTAGTGCATGCGTAGTGTGAGTGCATGCGAGTGTTGGGGACGAAAGAGGTTGGATTTGGAGGGGGGGATCAAGGAATATGGGTTATTAAGGAATCTGGCCAGCGTTGGGTGTGTCATTGGCCAGACCTCTTGTCCAGGGCCCGTAAGCTCCTGTCTGGTTCCAGCCATGCGGATGCATGGCCAGAACCAGGCAGATCCGGCAATCCGCAACCCGCCGACCCGTCCGGTAGCATGAGGAATGCTTCGCATATGGTAAGCATATTTTAGTTACGGGACCACACATTAATGAGGTGCTCGTACCCAAAATATGATTCCGCGCCGGTTTCATCCATTAACCAGCTCGGTGAAGGTCGGGGTATATGCGGATCTCGGACTATGAGGTAAGTAGGTATTGTATTTTGCTAATTGTCTTTTGAACCTATGACCCTGTACTATTACCTATTCAGTGCTATGACTGCGTTCCAGAAGGCCTATTCACTTAATATTTAAAAATTAGTTAGCTTTAATGAGATATATCAACTCTTAATTATTGTTGATAACGGAAAAGTCAGGTGTACCTTATCCACTAAAGAATTACAATAACCCTCTTGAACTATTTAGGCTCTATCATTTAAACATTTTAATTCATTCATTTTAAAACAGTTCAAGGAAATATTTAAATAACCTTTTTTCTTAAACGCCAGTTAAATGTACCAATTCCTTTTGTTCTCAAAGTAGTCCGGGGCGAGTTTTTAACGAGGTGCAAACTTTGAGTAAGTACAGCTGCTAGCCGCCGGGGTTTGACTTTTAGAACCCAATTCGGTTGGCGATTCAACTTCTTCAAGTTTGAATACTCTTTTACCGGAAATGTTTTAAAACCTACCAGGTATTATTTAAATTTTTTAAGTTTATTTGTTAAGTTTTATAAAATTCCGGCAATGACGCAAGTATTGAAAAAATTTAATGAGTCTAAAAATGTGTTCCTCAGTAAATGTATGAAAGCCATAAAAGTACTACATGAAGCCCGCGACTTCGTTCGCGTGAATTAAGTTTTTTGCATTCCCGCGGGAACTCCTTGGTTTTCCGGGATAAAAAGTACCTATCATATTTCACTTTGCCAAATAAAAATTATCATTATTATCATTATCATCAAAATCGGTTACTTAAACAGGTGGGCCATGAAAGCGTAGCTCTGCCAGACAGACAGACACACTTTCGCATGTATAGCATCGGTATGAATTAGTATTTATTTTTGACCTTTTTTTTATCCCCTACAAGTTAGCCCTTGACTGCGATCTCACCTGATGGTAAGTGATGATGCAGTCTAAGATGGTAGCGGGCTAACCTGTTATAGGGGCATGGCAGTTATATTAAACCCATACCCCTTCGGTTTCTACACGGCATCGTACCGGAACGCTAATTCGCTTGGCGGCACGTCTTTGCCGGTAGGGTGGTAACTAGCCACGGCCGAAGCCTCCCATCAGACCAGACCAGGGAAAATTCAGAAATTATAAATTCCCAAATTGACCCTGCCGGGGATCGAACCCAGGACCTCCGCACGTTAAGGCAACAGCCCTACACACTGCGCCACGGAGGTCGTCAAAACCTATTTTTCTTAAACACGGCCAATAAAGTGCTTAAAATTTCAAAATAGTGCAAGCAATAAATTTTGCAGAATTCAGCTCTGAAATGTCAAAATACTCGCACGAATACAACTTCTGCAAGTTTTAATTGCTGGTGGACACTTATCTCAGGCTATTTTTTTTTCACAGTTCATCATCATTACAATCAACGCATCGCCGGCTCAATAAACTGCAGCACGAGTCTCCTTTCAAGAAAAAAGAAGGAAAGAGAGGAAAAAAGAAGACAGTAAGAAATAGAGGGTCAACACGAGTCACGAAGTAATGCTAAGTGGTTCCGTGCTGACCTGGAAGACGTGGGGGGGAGGTTGTTTTAGTCCGTGAGTCTTCTCTCATAATGAGAAGGGGTTCAGCCGTAGTCTACCACTCTGGCGAATTGGCAGCCGGCACACACTTTTGGGAACATTATGTAGAACTCTCAGTTGTTGACGGTTTTCTCACCGTGTTTTTCTTCACCGTCAGATAAAGTGATTGAATTGTCATTCTAAACCAATAAATGTACGATCTCTTTACTAGGTATGTAAGATAATAATCTTAGTTCCCCAAAAGATAGCAGAAAATTTGAACAAAAATAGATCTGTCAAATTTTTTATGGAAACGTAACTGAAAGAACTTTTTAACTTCATATCACAGATTTATTTAAGTTAACTTGAAAAATAAATGTCAAAGTATAAAATGGGTACCCACAGAGTTTAAATTTTTTGACCGTCAATCATACAAAGTACAAGACGTGATGGTGATAGTTAACGACTGTATCTTAAAACAAAAGCTACGAGGGTTCCATACGCGCCGTTCGTTTTTTATTATCATCATCTCACAAAACATCTTAAATTAATTAGATAGATATATAATTATCAATTAGATTAATAAGCCGCTGGAACAATTAATTCCCAGAGTCACACTATAGAGCCTCTGAATAGGGATGAGATAACCGTTAACTCGATGAAGCGATACCGTGTAATGTATGCTACAGTTCGGGTATTTTCCGGGTGTTATCCCGGAGCGGGTAATATCTGGAATCGTTCGGCGTGTCGGCAATCATCGTTAAATTCCGAAATAATGAGTGGTTCCCGTTTACGAGTGCTTATACGACACTAGTGATGTGCCTACCTATCAATTTCAATGCTATCATCGTTTCAACGCATCGCCCGGAAATTTCAGAGAACTGGAGTTATGTTATAGTAACCAGTATCTTTCCCATGTATCAGTTTACTTAATTACCTTTAGTCCATAAGCTCTCTTGTTACATGCCTGTAAGCTTTGAAATAAAATAAAATCAGTTCTACTTCAAGCTACCTCTCGGACGGTCGTCTGGGTTTTCTTTTTAAAAACCCTTCCGCTAGGCTCCACGATTTAACTGGCGCACTCGGTATAGGATCGTAAATTAATTCAAGTAATATCCTTGAACGCGGTCCATAAGAATCTTCATCTCCCGTGGCCTAGAAGACTAAGACGAAGAAGAGCGGTAGCAGAGCTCAGCCTGACATCGGCATGTTCGTGGGGTAAGCATTTAACTTTGTTGCCCACGAGACTCCTGTACTATACCATATTAACCTCTATGATCTAGTGCATGGTTTTTGACTCATTTATCGTGCTTAATTTATTAGGTGTCAATTTATTCTAAAAAAAAACTCATTTATTTTGTGTATTTTATATTTTTGTGTGAGTTGCTAAAATGGCAACTGAACTTAAAGGTGAAGACACTGTTATACAGAGGGAAATTGACTATAAAACTCTATCATTTTTCCTACCAAGCTATGATGGCAATAAGAAAACATTATCCTTCTACATAAAGAGCGTCGAAAGCGCGTTAGATTTAATAGAAAATAAACAAAACATTAGTGTAGCTTGCCTAATTAGAAATAAACTCTCAGGTAAAGCCGTCGAAGCACTCTCGGAGTGTACCAACTTCAATAGTTGGGATGACATTAAAGAAATATTAATCCGTAGATTCGGAGAGTTCAGGGACGAGGTACAAGTCGTCCAAGAATTAATGCATTTAAGGAAGGACAAACTAGATATAGATGCCTTTGCGGATAAAGTTAGGGAATTAACTTACACGTTAATTAATTTTGATCAAAACAAAAAGGCCTATTACGAAAAAATGGCCACGAACGTATTTCTAGACCAACTGGACTCGATACTGGCGCTTAGCGTTCGCGTCCAAAATACAGATTCCCTAGAACAAACAATAGTCCTGGCAAAACAGGAAGATTTAAAATTAAAAAATAAAAGGGCACTTGAATTTAAAACAAAACAAATAAACAATAGACCAAATATTGTGCCAAATAATTATAAATTTCAGCAATCTTTATTGCCACATAATAGGTTTGCTCAACAACCATCAACGTATAGGTTCAATTCTCCACCAACTAATAAACCCGTGTATAGGCAACCCTTAGGTAATGCTAGGCCGACACCTCAGCCCGGTCCTTTTAACAAACAGATCAAACCCGCGCCATACGCGCCCGTCAACTTCCAAGCTAATCTACCAGATCAGCTGGAAGAATACCAAAACGACGAAACTAACGTTGAAATTAGTGACAGTTCTGAGGAATTAGACGGTAACAGTCAAAATTTTTATCAGGTTCAGGAGGAGGAATTCCTAACGTAGTGTACTTAAATCTTCACTATCGCAATCGCCTTCCGTATATTTACCTAGAAGAATTAGGCGGTCGGCTATTAATTGATACCGGAGCCTCGCAAAGTCTTATCTCGCCGGACGCTTTGCTAAACGTAAACACACGGATCGAGCGTGAGACCCATTACATTAAGACGGCTCATAACGTAACTAAACATGATACGGTTGTGTACATACCACTCCCAGCGTTGTTTAATTGTAATTATGTTCATAAGTTCCTGTTATTTGACTTTGACTCGGATTTTATAGGCTTAATAGGAGTAGACCTACTCGTTCCTTTAGGCTGTAAAATTGATATGAGAAGCATGACATTAATAACAGATTTCGCTACAATTCCGATAAAAGGCGACATGAAATCATACATTACTATCCAACCTCAATGTGAACAGGCCGTTAATATTCTGTGTAATTATAGCTCAGGAGAGTACGAGTTATTGGAACACGTAACCGACAGCGGATTGGTGTTCCCTTCGGCATTAGTATCTGTAAAATCAGGAGTTATAACGACAACAGTCATAAACAAATCCGATAATAAGATTAGCATACGTAAAAACTACAGATTACCATTATCACCATTGGAAAACGAACCATTTCAGGAAAATGTCGCATCAATTAATAACACATCATGTTATATGGACTTAGACAAACTACTTAAAAATAATCTTAATAGACTTAGAACGAACCATATGAACGAGGAAGAAAGGAGAGAAATAGAGCGGTTATGCTACAATTATAGAGACATATTTTATTGTGAGGGCGTCCCTCTCACGTTCACTCATCAAGTCAAGCATAAGCTTAGAATAACAGATGACACCCCTATTTTCGTACGTAATTACCGACAAGCTCCTAAACAAAAACAGGAGATACAAAAGCAAATCGATGAATTGTTACGACAAAATATAATTAGAGAGAGCAGTTCTCCTTGGTCATGCCCCGTACATATAGTTCCCAAGAAAATAGATGCGTCAGGACAGCAAAAATGGAGGCTAGTCATAGACTACCGACGACTCAATGAAAGAACCATAGAAGACAAATATCCTTTGCCAAACATAAACGATATCCTGGATAGACTAGGACGTGCACACTACTTTACTACAATCGATCTAGCCTCGGGCTATCATCAAGTCGAGATGGATCCAGCGGACGTAGAAAAAACAGCTTTCAGCACAGATCGCGGACATTATGAATTTTTGCGAATGCCCTTTGGTCTCAAGAATGCCCCTAGCACGTTTCAGAGACTAATGGACACAGTTTTAAGAGGATTAGACGTTTTAACATATTTAGATGACGTAATAATTTATTCCACTTCCTTGCAGGAACATATGGAAAAATGCAGGCAAGTCTTTGACAGATTTCGTTTACATAATTTGAAAATACAGTTGAATAAATCAGAATTTCTACAAAAGCAAGTGAAATTCCTTGGTCATACACTTACTGATGAAGGCCTTAAGCCCAACACAGATAAAATAGATGCTATTAAAAAATTTCCTTTGCCTAAGACTCAGAAGGAAATCAAATCCTTTTTAGGTCTTGTTGGATACTATAGAAAATTCATAAAGGATTTTGCAAAACTTACTAAACCTTTAACTTTGTGCTTAAAGAAGAATGCGAAAATAGAAATAACCCCGCAGTTTAAAGAAGCTTTCGAGAAATGCAAAGAAGTCTTGACAAATGCACCCGTGTTGCAATATCCAGACTTTGAAAAGCCATTTATTTTGACAACGGACGCTTCAGAAGTAGCAGTAGGAGCGGTCCTTTCACAAGGAAAAGTAGGTTCAGATAAACCTGTAGCTTATGCAAGCAGGACTCTATCAGTTACAGAACAAAAATATTCCACAATCGAAAAAGAGCTACTTGGAATAGTATGGGCAATCAAGTACTTCCGTCCATACCTATATGGGAAGAAATTCACCATATACACAGATCATCGTCCACTTACATGGATTATGTCACTCAAGGACCCTAATTCCAAATTAACTCGATGGCGTTTAAAGTTAGCTGAATACGATTTTAAAATAGAATATAAGAAGGGCAAAATAAATACAAATGCTGACGCATTATCTCGTGTACAAATAGTTTATAATAATGATGTAGAAACGGAACCGTTGCGTGATGATGAAATAGTTGACCTTATCCTAGACAGTGAAAATCAGGAAAACTCACCAGTTGAACCCCAACCAGGAACATCACACGAAATAGATAGCGACCTCGAAGGAATAGATCTTGAAACGCTAATAGATACTTCAACAATATATGTCGAACCCCCATCACTTGATAGACAAATAGAAGTACCCGAATTAACTCAAGACGGTCCAAGCGAAAACGAAGAGTTGTATAAAATCCCCGAAATATCTGATGCAATAGATAGGCAATTAAAACAGTTTCACATTCGAAGATCCCCTGGTGTAGAGTACAGAATTGAAGATAGAACAAAAGGTAAAATAGTTATAAAAGACGTATTCATTCCCATCAACAATACAGAAGAACAAATTATAAAATTTCTTCAGGAACATACCATACCTGATAGAATATTCCATTGTTATTTTCATCATGAAGAATTGTACCCTATATTCTCTAAAGTTGTTAAAACTGTTTTTAATGAGCGTGGCCCTAAGTTAATACGATGTACCACAAGAGTCACCCTAGTAGAAAATACAAGTGAGCAAATACAATTAATTCAAAAATATCATGAAGGAAAAACTATACATCGAGGAATTCAGGAAACATACAAGCAGTTACATAAAAATTATCATTGGCAAAACATGCTTTTATCCATACAAAGATATATAAATAAATGCGACAAGTGTCTTAAATCCAAATATGAACGCAATCCTTTAAAATTACCGTTAGCATTCACTAACACGCCTCATAAACCCATGGAACATATGTTTATGGATTTATATAGTAGTGGTGGCGTAACATTTCTTACCATAATAGATAATTTTTCAAAATATGCACAAGCGATACCACTTACAGCCGCAACAAGCATTCATATAGCGGAAGCACTACTCAGTTTATTCTCAATTATCGGTATTCCAAATAAGATAACCACCGACTCAGATCCTAAATTCGATAATGAAGTAGTTACAGAAGTTTGCGCTATGCATAACATACATATTCACTTTACGACCCCATATAACCCAAATTCAAATTCGCCTATAGAAAGGTTACATTCTACATTAGCGGAAATGATTAGAATTCAAAGAATAACAGATAAAAGTGAACCCACTAACTTAATGAAATACGCAATAATCGCATATAATAATACCATACATTCTGCAACTGGTTTTACTCCATTTGAATTGTTATTTGGCCATACAAGTAGCAGAAACCCCCTCGAATTACACTTTCCACGAGAGTTTTACCAGGAATACGCTAATAAGCATAAGCAAATTATGGAAAACGTGCAAAAATTGGTTAACGCCAGAATGACAGTAGATAAGCAAGCGGTAATTGAAAAGAGTAATAAAACTACTGAGAATGCCAATTTTAAAGTAGGAGATAAAGTATATAAGCAAGTAGCGAAAAGCGCTCGTAGTAATAAATTGGAGCCAAAATTTATCGGCCCTTATACTATAGTGCGTATACATCCCGAACAAATAGCAGAGATAGTAGGTAAACATGTGAATGCAAAAACTATCAGAGTTCACTTTAGAATGTTAAGACGTCCTGGTAATGTTTCAGGAGCGCCTTCACCCTCGGAGCAGCCCTCTGGTTCGCCGGAGCAGCCGCCGTTATCGAACCCATAGATAACCATAATGGTGTCCTGGTTCTTAAAGAAGCCAAGGCCCAATATCAAGTGGATACATTCCATTTAATTGTAGCTTATAATGTTAGTAGAATACGCGATATATACATAGAAGTAGTAAGTGATTATTATACGTTTAAGTTAGCTCAGAATACCACCGTTAATTATGGTCAAAGTTTAGTTACAAGAAATCAGATAGAATACTTAGTAGATAGAATAGAAAGTAAGCTTGTTTACTTAGGATCTAAGGAGATTAGTTTAGGAAGAACATATATACCTAGAGTTAAAAGAGGATTAATTAATGGACTAGGATCAGTAGTTAAGGCAATCACAGGCAATTTAGATCAAGAAGATGCAATTCGGTTAGAAACACAGATTCAGGAAATTAGAAAACTAGCAGTAAACAAACAGAGCGAAACCTTGGGAATAATGTCAGAATTGTTTACTGAATACCACAGTAAGTTAGAAGCAATAGTAAAGAATCAGAAAGAACTAAAGAAAACAATAGGAAAGTTAATCGAACAAAATCAGGAAATAGCTAATGACGTATCTACGATGCAAATATATAATCAGATTGAAACTTGTTTGCAACAGTTATATGATAGAGTTAGTACTTTAGAAAATGCTATTACCTTCTGTCATTTAGGGCGATTACACCCTAGTATTGTTGAACCCAGTCACTTAATAGCCGAATTAGGGAACATACAAAGGGATATTGAGAAAAATGACGTTCAGCTTCCATATGCACCATCACTTAAAAATATTCATGTCTTAGAAAAATCTATTGTTGTTAAAGCATATAGCACTAATGAGTCAATAACTTTTGTGTTGGAAATTCCTTTAGTAACCAAACATCCATATAAATTACTCCATTTATATCCTATTCCAAATAAAAATAATACTATCCTCATACCCACGAATCCTTACCTACTCTTGGGTGGCAACAAGTTCGCGTACCCTCACGAGCCATGCGTACCCATCACTGACGAAGACGTCTTGTGCCGTCACGTCCAATGCATCAGCTGAAAGACTCTCAAGACTGCATCGCTCAGCTGTTACAGCACAACGAACCGACTAACTGCACATATGCAACAGCGAACTGGAATAACACCATAATACAGCAAATAAGAGAAAACAGCTGGATTGCTATCCTAAAACAAGAAGAGGTTTTTAAGACAACGTGTGGAGATCAAGTACAGTACCAAAGGAATGATGGTGTAGCACTCATTACCATTGACAAAGAATGCACGGTTGAGGTAGCAGGAAAATCTTTACGTACACACAAGAGATTCATCAACATCAAGGAAAGCATACCCCTACCAAGAACACATTATACCAAAACCAGGAGAGATGTACCCATCACCCTTCAAATAGAAGACGTCCCGCTTGACGATCTGAAGAACCTCTTAAGGAAGACCAAGGTGATACAAACAGTGGAAGAAGAACCAGCTATCACATTCAAACCCAGCTGGCTGACTGTATGCTTGTACATGATCATCATAGCAGCCGTCGTGGGGTTGGTAATACGTCGTTGCCGGCAGCACTACAGGGGGAGCTCAGCGACGCCAGAAGTCAAGCAGCTCCAGTCCCAAGAGTCCGTGGCACCGCAGCAGCAGCCTTCGGCGTGCTTCTCTCTTAAGAGGGGAGGAGTTATGTTATAGTAACCAGTATCTTTCCCATGTATCAGTTTACTTAATTACCTTTAGTCCATAAGCTCTCTTGTTACATGCCTGTAAGCTTTGAAATAAAATAAAATCAGTTCTACTTCAAGCTACCTCTCGGACGGTCGTCTGGGTTTTCTTTTTAAAAACCCTTCCGCTAGGCTCCACGATTTAACTCTGGTCTTCTCTGAGAATGAGAAGGGTTGTAGGCCGTAGTCCTTTAAAGGCCCAAGGGTCTAGGAACTTAATATTTTGTGTCTAGGTCCCCTGTGTAACGTATACGGAAAGAAAGGATTTTCAGAAAATCCAGTAAGTAAGTAAAAGTAATAAAGTATACTAATCTTCATTATTAAGTACGGAAATACTTAATAAATAGGTACCCCCTTACGTCACGCAACGGTCCGTCCGTACAATGCTCCCTTGCATTGTATTACGTCCGTACGACCATCGGCCACCAAAAAATATAATATGTCGTCACAGCCTGATGGGCGGCGATAGGTCTAAGCTACGCTGGATTGATGGAGTTGGCCGAAATGTAAAAGTCATCGGATTGCAAACTCGGAGGAAATATGTAAAATATAACCGACGTAGGCCCAAAAAGAGTTGTAGCGCCGATTATGATGAAGATATTTTTACTCTAAATAACAATACTGTCGACATAGAACTGTTCATACTTAATGTGCTTATGCCGATCTATCGATGTCGGTAATTATAGATCAAACGCAACCCTACTCCGCATGTAGAGTCATAACGCGTTCGTTTTGATGGCAGATGAACTAGTTGTAATGACCCTGTGATTAAGGGCATTAATATCTCAACAACACCTACGCTCTGCGACCTACGAGCTATTAATATAGATTAGATATAAAAAATCTGGCCTGGTGGGAGGCTTCAGCCGTGGCTATTACCACCCTACCGACAAAGACGTTCCGCCAAACGATTTAGCGTCCCGGTACGATGCTGTGTAGAAACCGAATAGGGATATAATGTAACTGCTATGCCCCTAATAGGTTAGCCCGTTACCATCTTAGACTGCATCATCATTTACCATCAGAAAAAATCCCTTTCACCTCTCACCAAAGGTCTGTGATCTGATCTGTCATAGATATCAGATCTGTGAGAGATCGCTTTGTACTTTGTACTGTTTTTTTTTACTCTGTGAACTATCTCCTGCACAGACCATACAACCAATTACTACTCGGTGATCTTCTGTATTTGAGTGAAGTATTAAATAATTTTTTAAAAAAATATCCACTTTTTTGTCTTGTAGTGACAAGTCCTTGACTGCGATTTCATCTGATGTTAAAAGATGATGCAGTCTAAGATGGTAGCGGGCTTACGTGTTAGTAATTCTATGTAATGACTGATGGTGAAATGATGACGTTAATAATATTATTGTGAAAGCGATTTTTGTATAGAAAAGAGAGAAGATTACGTAATAGAACACCTGAAAATTTTTACTTTTACGCAATACCGCGAACTCGCCTAAACAAATATTCGTGAAATAGCTCTCTATACGAAAACTTGACACTTGTATAACAATTGTCACTTTCACGGCATCCATAACAATTATCGTCCTGTTATCACTTCGCTACACTCTTGTTATCACTAAAGGCACTTGCTCTAGACATATTTCATCTATGGCACTATACATCGAACCATTATACAGTAAACTTGACTGAAAAAAAACCAATTTTTTTTTGTTGTAAAAATAAGTTGGAAATATTTTTTTGCAGTCGAAGAAGTTTTGTTGAAAAAGTTTCAAATAAAATCCAAGTCTTAATAAGTCTTATTTATGCATACAATAAACAAGCATTTCTAGAACGATAAAAATGAGTTCATGCACAATAATTATTAAATTTAAGAAGAATTAAGTGTTTATATTATAAAATTAAAAGAAAAAATAATTTATAAAAACAGGAGTGCAAAAGTGTTGTGCGAATACAAAACAGTTGTTCCAGGAAAATGTATGCGAAACTTTTGGCGTTGATTTTTCCGATTTGCATAGCAAGTGCGGAGGGATTTGAAGTGCAAGAAAATGGTTTGGCAGAGGCGAGAGGCAAAGGGAAATACGCTTTATTGAGTAAGTATAAGTACGCTTAACTAAGTTCTATTTTTTCGGTTGGTAATTGAAACCATGACGGTCTTAGCGGGCTAACTTGTTAGGGGTAGGTATAGCAGTGAAACTTACTCCGAACATACTCCGAATCTACCGCATTTCTAATTCGAACCGCTAGGATATGGCACGCCCTTCCGGCTTTCGCTTTTCCATCCACTTTTTTTTTTTTTTTTTTTATCCACTACAAGCTAGCCCTTGACTGCGATCTCACCTGATGGTAAGTGATGATGCAGTCTAAGATGGTAGCGGGCTAACCTGTTAGGGGCATGGCAGTTATATTAAACCCATACCCCTTCGGTTTCTACACGGCATCGTACCGGAACGCTAAATCGCTTGGCGGCACGTCTTTGCCGGTAGGGTGGTAACTAGCCACGGCCGAAGCCTCCCACCAGGCCAGACCAGGGAAAATTCAGAAATTATAAATTCCGAAATTAACCCTGCCGGGGATCGAACCCAGGACCTCCGCACGTTAAGGCAACAGCGCTACACACTGCGCCACGGAGGTCGTCAAAACTTATAATATTGGTATCTTCAAATCAAGGTGAATCGGAAGGCATCTTCTAGATTGCAGCCAAGTGCTAGTCTATAAATTAAAAAAAAAACGGTTTCTATCCAGCATCGTACCGGAACGTTAAATCGCTTAGCGGAACGTCTGTGCCATAAGAATGTTACAAGCCACGGTAGCAGCCAGACCGGAAAAAGTTCAGAAATTATAAATTCCAGAATTGTTCATTCACTCGGGAATCGAACGTCCGAACCGGTACTTCCTCCTTAGGACATAAGCGCTCACCTCATATTTAAAATTTTACTTAATTATAGGGTATTTTACAAAGCGAGCAATTTCTTGTAGTTTGATTAGTTATTAAAACACTTCAAATCTGTGACAAAAAGCTTCTTTTAAAAGCTAACTGTAAGTTCGCGTAGTATTTAGTAAGAGGCCCAATGTCTAAGCAAATCGTTATGAAAATTTAATTAAAACGCGATTACTCGAACTGTTTAAGAAGTTCATATATGCTTTTTGAAGTGCAGGCATCTGTGAACTCCTTAAACAGTTCGACTTATCCGTTTTACAAACGATTAGGAACGATTTCCTTACAAAATCGAGGGGCAGTTTTGATAAGTAACAAACAGTAACCAATTGAAATGTTTGTTACAGCCCATCTCGCAATCGTGGTGGCCGCGAAACTGGGCCTTCACAAGATAGTCCTGGGCATAGCATTAGTGGTAGTGGTCATAAAAGCCGTGGTGGTGATGGCCTGGATTCTGGCCGTGGTCAGATATGTGCCGGACCACTGGCCACATTACAAACACACTGGATCTTCACATTATCATGACATTAGTCATTCTCAAACGCCCAATTTTTTCTGGGACATCCTGAGCAGTTATATGCAGTACTGAAAGTACGTATTTAACTTTGAAGTTTGTAACAACGACTTTGGTTACCTCCTTGGTGCAGTAGTGAGCGTTCTTGATAAGCGATAGATCTTAATTCGATTCCCGGCAATTAAGAATTTATAATTTGTAAATTAACTGTGGTCTGGTCTGGTACCTAACACCCTACGTACAAAGGCGTGCGATTAAGTAATATCTCGTTCTAGGATACCCCGTAGTAACTGATTAGAAGATGAATAATTTAACGGTCTTACTTAATTACCTACCCTTTCAAAATCTGCTACTACATCATCATTTGTAACCAAATAATATAGTATAGTTTCACAAACTTATCTGAACCGGTGACAATACCGAGTAGGTGACAACGTCGCTGTTATCACATTTAAAGTTTTCTAATAAATATCTATTATCATACTAATATTATAAATGCGAAACTGTGTTTGTTTGTTGGTTTGTCCTTCAATCACGCTGTAACGGAGCAACAGAACTTAATTTTTGGCATGGGTATAGTCGAGGACCTGGAGAATGACATAGGCTACTTTTTATCCCGGAAAATTAAGGAGTTCCCGCGGGAATCATAAAAAACTTAAACCACGCGGACGAAGTCGCGGGCATCTGCTAGTTAAAAATAAAATAAAAACTAAAACAGTCATA
This sequence comes from Erebia aethiops, assembly GCA_923060345.2. NCBI lineage: Eukaryota > Metazoa > Arthropoda > Insecta > Lepidoptera > Nymphalidae > Erebia > Erebia aethiops. The sequence continues at coordinate 19,407,666 of OV281089.1, read as the reverse complement.
AAAATTTGTTCGAATTTTTAAGAAGTTACTGGAACCGTAGTCAAGGGTTAAACTGATGTAGAAAAAAAGAATTCAAATCTACGAAGGTTGTTAAAATTAAGAATAGTCAAATCACTCGTACTTCTCATTCAAAAGCTCGTCAATCAAAGCTCAGAAAATGATAATAACTTAACTTTTAATTTACTGGTATACATTACATATCTAGCATCTACCTACCAATAATAATGCGTTTTATACCAGCTCTAATTATTACGAATTAAATTATTATTTTACACTCCGAGAAACTCACACGTTTCCGTTCGTGTTATTATACTCGTGCCGTAATTATAGCTGAATCTGATTAGCAACGAATAATTATTATTTCGCAATAAGTAATACATATTTTTATTTATTTTTTAATAATACTACTCGATCGCATTTTTTTCCGATTATTATCGGAAAATAAAATTCAACTCAACAAAACACGTTCTTCGATTCGATTTTAAAATGCAAAATTACTCGTTGCCGGCGCAATAAGTACGGTCAGAAAAATAGAGAGGAATTTAATAATTTAATATTATTCGTGCAGTCTCCAGCTTTTGTTTTTGCGTTATAGTCTGGGCCAGACGTTATGAATGCAGAATTTGGTTTAACACCGCATTGCTCGACAAAATGGCTGCCCGGTGCGGTTGCGGCGTGGGAATATTTAATTTATAATTCAAAACTGCTTTCTACAGATTTTATTATTTAGAACTTTTGCTTGCATTTTTCCAGTCGACGTCAAAAGTCCATATAGAATAAGCAAACAAGATGGCTTGTTAGTTACTAAGTCACCCTCAAACTTACATAAATAATATTCAACTTGTAGGTTGACATTGTTGACAATTTGTGGCAATAATCTAAGTAGTATTGAATACCATTAGTTTTAAATCAGGTCAAATTTGTACATCTTGACCCACTACAACGACGCTGTCTTGTTAAAATGCCCGCGTTCGATTGCCATTGGTCCAATAATGCATGTCTACCAACTCTCAGTATAATAATAATGCAATACCAACAAGAAATCATTGCCATTCTATAAATAATAAATAAATGTTGCCAGTTGAAATACGATCACGACACAATACTTTTGTACACAATGTATATTTAGATGATATACCTAGTATTTAAAAACTATTTAGATAATGGCCGCGACTGCATCCGCCTGGGCTCAGATTTTTTATAAATTTGCGAGACAAAGTACTTAGGCTGCGTAGTTTTCCAGGATACACAGATATTATATTTAACCCATATTCCTAATCGGTTTCTACACGGCATCGTACCGGAACGCTAAATCGCTTGGCGGTACGCCTTTGACTAGCCACGGCCGAAAGCTCCCACCAGGCCAACACTTAGCATACAGCATACTTACGTGTAATTTATTTTAAAGATAAGTAATTATTTTTTTTTGTCTACAGTACATTTCTTCTATATAGTAGCCACGAAGATCTTCGTCCTGAAAATCGTGTATGGAATTATTTTCTTCGTGATCGCATCCAAAGCTTGGCATTTGGTCCTTTGGCTAATACACTATCTGAAAGTGAAGGAGAAACACAAGGAAGTCTACGTGGAGTATGATCACGCGCCCTATCACAGTCATCACGACCATCACGACCATCACGACCATCACGAGAGCTATGTGATCGACGATGACTCCTATGATCATCAGCCGTATGGTGCATATTCGTCTAGTTACGGGAGAATCGACAACAGATATTCGCAGAAGAATAAAGTTTATGATGCTGACGGTTCTTACTCTGTAGGGAGAAAGAAATAATGGAATAGATTAAGTAGATAGTGGAGTAAATCAGGCTAGTTAAAATGTTAATTGACTATTTTAAGAGAAATAAGGTCGTGAATTTTTTTTTCAAAAACTTATGAGCTCGTCAGTAAATGAAATGAAGTGTAATTTGTGACTGATCCATACATAGTAATATTATAAATGCAATGTGTTTCTGTCTGTCTATCTTCTGTCTGTCTGCTACACTTTAACGGGCCATCTATTCAACCGATTTTGATTAAATTTGGTACAGAGACAAGTTAAATTATAACCTTAATTTAAATGAAAGAGATCAGGCGGACGAAGGCCCGTTGTTAATCATCTAAGTAGTCTATACTATAATAATATTATAAATGCGAAAGTTTGGATGGATGGATGGATGGATGTTTGTTAATCAATCACGCCAGAATGACTGAAATACGATACTTAATTATTGTCTCGCGATATTATTATGTTACAATATTTATTGACTGTGTATAGCTAATTTATTCTTCGCATTTTGTAGTTTAAGAGTAGGTAAATATAAAAATGTGGGTATTAAAGCTTAAAAATTTACTATTTGTTTTGTATTAACATAATAAGAGAATGAAGAAGGATATCAATAATTTAATGATTTAAAAATTATTATAATATCTTTAAAATTTATTTATAAGTTATAAATATTAAACGATAAGTAGGTAAGCTGTTTTATTGTGAGACAGATTAATATTTTTTGGAAATTCCAGCCCCTCAATGATTTTCCCAAGCAAAGCCGGGACGGGTCAACTAGTCGCGTAAAAAAAGCTTATTATACCTACTGTTGAAGATTAAGCGTGGATTTGATTCCCTCTAGCTATGCTTGGGGCTGCAGTTTGAGTTACTTAACTCAGTAATTATAATAATTACAATCTAGCGAAACTACATAAAATTATATGCGATGAAATGGTCCAAAGACGTATCAGTCTTTGTTATTAAAATAGTCACTTTGACCATGTGTTCTGTTATTTCCCCCGGACTAGGGGAGACACGAGTCTGGATGAGTTTGTTGTGGGCTCTTCTCAGACCGGGCGCGTTTGGAACCCTCGTAGCTTTAGTTTTAAGATACCGTTACCCATTATCACCATCATGCTTTTTAAGTAAGTAATTTTTAGACGAAAATAAGTGTACCTACAGTGTACCTATATTGAATAAATAAATGACTATGAATGACTAAATGATCTGTCTTTTCAGGCAGCACAAAAAACATTTGAATTTGAATTTAAAACAGATGAATTTTGTGTCTAATCATATAGTCGCTAGAGGCTAAAATGGTTAATATATCATAAGCGCTATAAATCTACGAGGCGATACTAATACATCTCGGCTGACCGCGCGATAAGCATCCTTATGATCATATAGTATCCCTCGGGCATCGCATATTATATCCACTATCAGAAGCAATAGCCAATATATTATACTGTATTATTGATTGACGACCTCCCTAGGCACAGTAGGGAGCGCTGTTGTCTTAAAAGTGGAAGGTCCTGTGTTCAAACCCAAATTCCAGCAGGGTCAATTTCGGGAATTTTCTTGGTCTGGTCTAGTGGTAGGTTTCGGCCGTGGCTAGTTACCAGTGTACTAGCAAAGACGTGTTGCTAAGCCATTTAAGCCAAGCCAAGAGTGTTCCGATACGATGCCGTGCATAAAATGATTAGGGGTTTTGGTTTAATGTGACTATAATACCCCTAGGGCCGCAGCAGTTGTATTTAAATAGATTCATATAAATATTGTGGTGAGGACATACTTAAGGCGCTGTGAGCTCACGAGATCAAAATGCAGGTGCACGGGGGTGAAATCGAGCAAGCGCATGTCGCAAAAAATGCAAGAAATCATTTGTAAAAAAATAAATATTTAATGTTCAATACAAATTAATCCCACAATGTGTTTGATTTAGAAATGTAAATTTTATCTTAGATTTCTAGAGCAAATTATTAGTTTCAATAAGGACAAAATTTGCTTTACAAGGTAAATTAAGAGGTATGTTTAAAATAAATTTCAATGCAGAGATTTATTTTAAATTGTGTTTTGAGATCCGTCAATGGCTGCTCAAAGGTCTTGAAAACAGCAAATTATTTTTACAAGCATACATTATGTCACCGTTTGATGGATACACTGCTTTTAAAACCCCCTTTTACGCTACACAGGGCCTTAATCTACTTAAGAAAATTCTAAGTTAACTACGGAATTGTTTCGATAGAGATCACGTGTTACAAATATGTTAGCTTCGTTGCAGACATTCTTGCAGTATTGTGAAGTCGCAGCGAATAGCGATTCCAAGTAATCGTCCATTTACTTTTACTGCTCAGTTATCGTCGAACGAGAAGCGAAAAGGGGTATTTGTAGTCCGTACCAGTGGGCTTACTGCAATCGCTTGAAGCAGTAGGTATTGTTTTAAAATTGACGTTTTATATGACCAACCTTGACGTCTCTAAAATACTAGTGGTTCGCCCCGAACTAAGACCTCGCGGCGCCATCTATTGACATAAATGTGAAGTTCTGTTAAAAATACTGAAGCTCATTAAAAATTAAATAATTCCGTTTCCTTACAATATTTATCTAATTTTAGTATTTGTTGTTCAAGTACAGGATATAATTGAAATAATTGATCAAGTTTCAGGCTCATCCTTTCAGAAAATTTAGAGTTCTGAGGTCATCTTTGGACGTTAGAAAATCACCACTTTGAAAGCCCCCCATTTCGTCAATTTTGGGGGAAAAATTAAAAAAAATATATTTTTGGACTCTATTCTTAATTATCTTTAAAATGATATACCGCAACCCTATGTAACTTTATAAAAAATATTTTACTTAGCATTCGCTTCTATGAGAGCCCCCCTGAAATAAAGATTTTTATTATTTTTTAAGCCATATTCGGCGGGAGGCCATTGGTTTACATATTATATTTAAAGCTGAAGTAATTGCGTTCAGTAATTCAGAAGTTATAATGCTCTGACAGACAGACGGACAGACGGACGGACGGACGGACGGACGGACGGACGGAAGGATGGACAAGTGCCAATTCACCCAAGTAGACTCAGAGACCATCGCTTCGCTCGGTCAACTATATGAATACTAATGAATTTGGATGGATGGATGGATGGATGTTTGGTACAAATTTGGCTCAGAGACAGATTATATTCCGGAATAGTTTATGTGGCTAGGTTAGGTATATTTTTATCCCGAAAAATTGAAAAAAAAAAAAATATTATCCCGGAAAATTAAGGAGTTCCCGTGGGAATTGAAAAACCTTAATTTACGCGGACGAAGACACGGGCATCATCTAGTATTAAAATAAAACTAAGGTACTGCTTTTTAAGCGACGACGGTAGTAAACCTCCAGATTAGAGTTAGAGAGAGCATGAATTTCGAATAAAGAATGCTCAGTACCCAAAGCTCGACTATCATCGACTTGGATTTTGAGAACTCCCTGGGGCAGCGGTAGGCGATGCGGTTTTATCGATGAGGTCTGGTGTTCGATTCCCACCAAGGACAATTTTGGAATTTATAATTTCTGAATAATAATAACTTCTGGCCTGGTTGTAAAGATATTGACTTCCGAAAGTTATAAAACACGATGGTGATAATCAGTCACGGTATACTAACAATAAAGCTATGAGGGTTCCAAACGCGCCCGTCTGAGAAGAGCCCACAACAAACTCAGCCGGGTTAAACTTTTTGTCGGCTTTTGGTGGTCTGATAATCCTCTCTCATCTCGTTTATCAACTTAAACTTGAAATAGAAATTATATTGTGAAGCATTATTTCTATACAAAAATAAACATATTTAATAGTATTTAAATGATTCTAAACTGTAGCAAGTAGCAACCATTAAAAGCATTAGCATTAACATGGTATCTCAGATTTCAAAAGCTTTCGAATGGCCGCGGTCCCATTGTCTGACATTCTGTCTTGTTAAGAAAGTACTTTCTAAAAATAAAATAAATCCTCCTCTACTGGCTTCTGAATTCTGGGCCACTGTAATAACTTTTTAAGAGCAGCGTTAAGGGTCTAGCCCCACTACAAATCCGCGGCGCGACGCGGCACGTAGGTAACGGTAAATATTATTTCTGCAACTACCTAAAATAAATAAGAATTACAATTTTAATAAAACTCGCTCGGATTAAACAAAAAATACAGTGTGTGACGCCAGCCAGATGCTCGTCTTGTTTCATCCCTAGCCACACAATATACTATCATATGAGTTTGTATCGAGCTGGGCCCACTTAAGCGACACGGCACGGAGTTGCACTGCGATATTATTTTGTACATAGAAGACTTGCCGCTAGGTGCCGCGCCGCGTCTCTGTAGTGGGGCTAGACCTTCAAACTGCACGGGTCACATTTCTCTTGTTAGCTTAACATTTTGCCTATTTGCCTATTTTACTTTTTTTTTTATATTATTTTTAACGTAGCATAATATAAGCTTTTATATAAAAAATTAAAATATAATACTTGCTAATTGCTAGTTGTTTTAACAGTGAAAGAAAATATCGAGAGAGAGAGAGTTTCTAATAATATTCTCAAAGGTGTGTAAAATCTGCCAATCCACAAATGGCCAGTGTAGCAGATAATGACCTAAACCCTTGAGTCCCGTGCTCATTGACCCGTGACCTTAGCGAATATATAGCTTTTGCTCGTGGCTTCGCTCACGTTAAATTCTATTTTCATACAAATTTCAAAGCCCTATTTTACCCCCTTAGGGGTTGAATATTCTTAACGAAAGCCTACGTCATAATAGCTATAGATCAATAAATCAATAAGTCAGTAATAATAATATAACGTCATGTGTTCTTTGACCGACGCAACACAAATACCTATCCACCTTACTTTCCAATACAAGGCTTCAATTAGGTAGCGGTTGAGAAAACTTAGAAATGATTATATATTATGTAGATTCAATCATACTTCTAGTTAGAGACTTCTGAGGGCTGGCGTTTAGTTATTCCTTATAATTAATTATTGCCGACCTGCGGGCAAAGCTCAAGTAATATCTATTATGTAAACGGAAGTTTAGCAACTATTGAATGTTTACTGAGGTACTCGAAATATCTATTTCCATGATCACGAATTTATAATAGTTTATCTGGTAATTTAATTTTTTAAATGTATAATTTGATTTAATTACGTCATTTTGATACAAATGGTTTAGAAAGTACGATAGATGTTATAAAAAAATATTTTGGGTTGTGTCTGATTTTGTCTACTTATTTATTTCTGAATTTTTGTTTTTAACAATAAATTAACCCGAGATTACTATCCCGAATTATTTTAATAATTATTATTTTTTGTTAAACTCTTTTTATCTAGTATCTATTAATAAAATTTTAATATTATTTTTATAATAAAAACCGTACCTGTCGTATTTAACGCTGAAAGCAAAGCTTATATTTTATTCTGCCCCGATTCACGCGCACGGGAAGATACGAATGAAACAAAGCGTTCGTAATAAATAACATCTTTATTTTCTAAAACAAATAACTTTAATACTTAATTCAGCACACAACACAGCACGGGCCCGTTCAACGGGCGTCATTCACTCACTTTAAAGCTCATTTTCAGTCTTTTCATCCCCCATCTTTGTCATTCACTCGTCGCCTTCGATTAACGCGTAATCCAACCCATTTCCGTCGATTCCCTTCGTGACTTCGTTATCTTTTGTCGTTTTTGTCGTTGTTTTCAACTCCTTCTTCCTTATTTTTCCGACGTGAGCTGTTGTAGCTTCCGATTCGATTTGCTCTAAAGGTGTAACTGACGAAGATTGGATCGATGAGGCCGCTGTATCTTTTATTTCGTCCTCTAGTGTCTCAACCTTTTCTGGCTTTTCCTCTGGCAAGATAACTTCGATTGGCACTTCTCTCTCAGGAAGAGGTGGTGGTAGCTCATGTTTTGGTGCTGTTATCGACAGTACACCTTTCTCATTCAGCACAGCCTTGACTTCTTCCTGTTTAGTGCCAGCTGGTAACACGAAGCGTTGTACGAAATGGTTGGCCATGAATTTCTTGTCGCTGTCCTTTTCCTTATGTTTTCCTTCGACGATGATGTATCGGTTCTTGACTTTGATTTTAAGTTCATCAGGTTTGAATCTTCTCACGCTTAGATTGACCTGGTACTTCTCTGAATCTGATATTATTTGGGGGTCTTCTAATGATTCTTCTATGTCCAAAGCGGCTGCTGCTCGGATGAGTTGACTCCATGGCCATAGATAGTGATATGCGAGTGAGTGAGTAAAATGCTTATCGATCATGGAAAAGGGATCCACATATTGGGTTTTATGTGGTCTCTCTTCGCAGCCAGCGAAGGTTAAGAGGGCGAATAGTACCGCGTATTTGTACATTCTTGTGATATTTTGCTTTGCTCTTGCGTGCTCTTGCGTGTATGCTCTCGTATGGTATTCAGTATATTGGTGGTCTCGCGTCGCTGCAGCGCTTATATAGCTTCACTAAGTATTCTAGAACGTACAACGATGCCGGTTCGTTTCATTGATAACTACAGCGGTAACCGGCAGGTGTTGTCAACACGGGAAAGTGAAAACGAAATGCACGCTTGAGTCACAGTGACTCACGGTGCTAAGTGGGTTACGTTTGATGGCACGTTGACCCCGCCGACGGGTTTTTTGTTTTGATTTTTATTTTTATGGTATTCACCATTTTTATTGCGAGTGAAAGGATTAAGAGAGATTTTTGAAGTTTTTCCTTGAATGCATTTATTATTTAGAAAGTAATAATTCTAAAGCAAGTGTTTTTGTCGTGACTGTCTATATAAAAGAAAATAAAATGAAAGTATAAAAAAGGAAAAGGCGATTTACTGACTGACCGACTGATCTATCAACGCACAGCTCAAACCACTGGATGGATCGGGCAGAAATTTGGCACACTGTTAAGACGTAGGCCTTGCTTAAGTGCGGAAAAGCCCAGGGAAGAAGAAGAAGCAGAAGAAGAAGAAGACGTAGGCATTAGGAAAATTCAATGCCTAAGGAGGTAAGTACAACAAGGGTTTGTTTGTATGGAAGTCATGCTTAACTTAACATGCAGAACTTTGTAACTTTAGTAACTTACTTTGGTGAAATGAAGCATCGATTATGGCCTCAGTTTAACTTTGATTTTAACAAGCGAATTAACGTTCCGGTACGATGCCGTGTAGAAACCGATAAGAGGTATAATTGGGTTTAATAACTGCCATACCTCTAACAGGCCAGCTCGCTACCATCTTAGACTGCATCTTCACTTACCACAGGTGAGATCGCAGTCAAAGGCTAACTTGTAGTAGATTAAAAAAAACTAATAAGTACTTACTTACTTGAAAAAAAAAGCAACACAAAGTTGGACCTCAGTGTTGCGACTCCTGCATCGGGATTAGTAAACACATACAAGCGCTCCACACGCGGGTGTGCGTGTACCGTTAGCAGCCGCGGCAGTTGTAGGTCATCGCAAGTCTTTCTCCCGCCTGGGTTCCGTGTTTACAAGGCTTACGTAATCATAACAATAATAATCGATGAAGCAACTCCAATTACGAAATTAATGTTATTTTTATGAACATTAAGTAATGTCTATAATAATATCTAATAGCTTTCTTTAAATGGTTCCGGCATGCCAAACTTATCGAAGTGTCTGACTTTATTGATAAAAAGTATCTAGTTGCCCCAGGTTGAATTGTACATTAAAAAAAACCTGTCAAGTGCGACCCAAACTCGCGCACAAAGGCTTATTGAAAAGTTTCCCGATTCTAGGTCAGGGAACCTATACCAGCCCTATACCTATAGGTTTTGATTTATTGGCGAGTGTCAAAATATACAAAATATGCGGCATACATAAATAATAAATATGCGGCATCTTAAACAGCTCTAAGGGACCGCAGACTTAACTATTTGATATTAATTTTAACTCGATACCTCCACTTGTTCCCGAGAAAAAGGTGGTTGACAGACAGATTCAACAACGAAGTGATCCTATAAAGGTTCCTTTTTTCCTCTTGAGGTACGGAACCCTAAAAAGAAAGCAAAATAAATGTAATTAAAAGAGACAAAAAAGTTTAAATGTATAAAAACTCTGGAACCTTTGCAATATAAATTCATGAAATTTTAATCTTAATAAGTGGTGCAAGTAATAAAAAACTTAAAACAGCCAATCCATAGATATTTAATTGGTGACTTTTTGAGGTTTTTAAAGGCTGAGCTAAAAAAACTATATTAGTATCTAAGAATGAATCCAACTATCTATTCGTCCATCAGTCTTAATTTTTGCTGGACGTAGGTAGGCCTTTAGCAGAGTGCGCCAAGAATTAATAAAATATATAATATAGTCTGTTTTCCAGGTTTGTGCTGTACTTATTCGTAAAAATCGGCTCATCATTTCAACTTAACGCCGCGAGAACCCGACTCTCCTCTCATGACAAAGAATTGGCCATAGTCCACCATAATCTAGCACAGCCTCAGAAATATCAGGAGTAGGATTTTTAGAGTTTTCTTGTCGTGAATTTCTTGACAGGAAAACTCAAACAAATCTTTTTTTGCCCTGACCCGAGACTTGAACCGACCGCGACCTAGGAGTTTCACGATCTGCTGAATGATAAGTTAGTTATCAGGTACGTGAACCAACTCGGTGATGAGAATAATAAATAATTTTCAAATCAAATTAAACCTGTATATTGTAAATGGCCTGAGTTATGACTTTCCTTTGATTATGTAAACAGTTCTCGGTAAAAAACTACCATTTTGTAAACAAAATGGAAACTGCAAACATCTGCAATGTGAACGTAAACAATTCACCCGTTTCCATACAGCTTAATGTCAACTTAAAAATTGTTTTGCTATCGTTACACTCCCGTTTTAATGCAACCCGCTCTTACTCAAGCATAACCACACATGACCTTGCAACCAAATATGAAACTTAATTTTAAGCATTAAAGATTAAATTAGCGTGTATATTATGCCACTTACGACCGAGTGCATTCTAGAACAGTGTACTAATATTTCGAAACAAACCACTGCCTTAATATGTATCAAAGAAATAATAACTCAATTTCTTTCTGTGTAAAGTTGGAATTTGACTGCAGGTTCTAAGTAGATAGGTCTAGAAATTTCCCTGGTATGCCCTAATGTAAACAAACTCAACAGGTAGGATATAGAAAGGGGACCTTAAGGGGAAAACGGGGCGAAATAGTAAAAGTGATATTCAATCAGTTTCAAAACTTTCAGTCAAAATACATAATATAGAAGCTTCTTAAATATGACTCAACGAAATGAGGAGATCCGTAGAGGCAATGGGCGTGCACCCAATAATTCTTCTATGAACTATCGTAGAAGAATTGCTTGAGTCCCTAGTTGTTGTCAGTTTTTTTTTTTAAATTAGTGAAGTTGCTGGCGTCATCTAATATTATATTATTATATAGACCATTGAAAATAACACGCAATTGATGTTTTTTTGTAGCAATAATACGAATAATAAAGTAAATAGGTTAAACGCACATATTTGAATTAACACAGCTGTCAGATGTTTTAAGTTTTTATTATTAAACATTAGTCACGTATGTGCATTGTTATTTTCTGAAATTGTTTTCGAGAAAATTCTCAAGTAATTTTAAAAATAATAATTCTTGAAGAAAACCTCTTATGCATTTCGAGTTGACCATTTAGGGCCTTTTTGTACAAAGTTAGTCAAAATTACATGCAGCTGGGCGACTGGCTAAAAATGACAGCTTTTTTTTCTTTTTTTTTTTTATCCACTACAAGCTAGCCCTTGACTACGATCTCACCTGATGGTAAGTGATGATGCAGTCTAAGATGGTAGCGGGCTAACCTGTTAGGGGCATGGCAGTTATATTAAACCCATACCCCTTAGGTTTCTACACGGCATCGTACCGGAACGCTAAATCGCTTGGCGGCACGTCTTTGCCGGTAGGGTGGTAACTAGCCACGGCCGAAGCCTCCCACCAGGCCAGACCAGGGAAAATTCAGAAATTATAAATTCCCAAATTGACCCTGCCGGGGATTGAACCCAGGACCTCCGCACGTTAAGGCAACAGCGCTACACACTGCGCCACGGAGGTCGTCAAAAAGTACAGCTACAGTGTAACGACCGCAATCACCTCAGATTGGTTTACATTCTTCCACTATTGGCCAAAATCCATCGATGCAGCCTAAATACCATAAATTCAGCCAATCAAAACAATATTGAGACTGTAACAATTATTGATACAGGTTAAATTACACAATCGCCCCGAAGGTTTCGTCACGACGCGACGCGTTCCTTCACAGTTTGAAGCAAGTGATATTTAACTATTCAAATGCACATAGCTCCAAGAAGTAAGTCAAGTGTGTAAGAGGTGCGAGGCCCAGGGATCTGATCATCCGACCCCGTATCCGGAGGTCAGGTGTTATAAACCACTATAGGCAATCACCGCTTCAATTTTAGGAAACTCTTTTTTGTAATTTTTAGACTAGCGCTTAGCTGCAATCAGACTTGCTGGAAGTAGTGAGCAAGCCTAAGGTGGAGCGCGCTTGCCTAGGAAATGCTTTAGATTCACTCTTGATGAAATGAAAATACACTTCCCATCTCTTCTTCATCTCTCTTCCATTGTCATATTATGGAATGCATTACCCCGCGAAATTCGTCACTCCGAATGGATATATATATTTAAACGTCGTTTAAAAAAATCATTATTTATCTATGTAATGTAGTTGTAAGTGTATGATAACAATATATATTTTATAATATATATTATATTTAGTTATTGTAGTATCTATATGTGTAATTTATATGTAAACTATAGTATGAATGTTTATGTAAGTATATTTTATTTTATACTTTTGTTATTTTTATTTTTCTTTTATGTGCATCGACCACATGAGCTCCTAGACCCAGTGTCATCAGCTTTGTACGCTCGGGTTGCATTTAAAAGATCACTTTAATGATAATGCGCCTTTGCGCATTACCACAGTTTCCTGTCTTTTGTATTGTATGCATAATTTTGTACATATGTGTTAAGATGCAATAAAGACTTATACTACTACACGTTATTGTACACCAAACAAGTTTTAAAGATACCAATATTATAAGCGAAGTCGAAAGGGCGTTCCAAATCATAGCGGTTTGAATTAGAAACTAAATTCGAAACGAATTAGACACTCGAATAAGACGTCCTTCAAGGAACAAAAGAACAAGTTATTTCAATTTCCATGTAAACCAAGAATCCCGTTGGCCCTCGACGAAACCCTTTGAAGGCGGCTTGTTATTGTCGAGTAGACTTTCCTGGAAGCATTCAGGACATTCCAACGGGAAACTTCGAGATTGTTCACAGTAGTTCAAGTACCTACCTACGAAATCGATTGGTGAAATAGTAATTGAACATAAATGATTTTCTCTAATGGCCCTGATAGTTCCTTAGTTAAGATGATTGTGAAATGGTGATAATGAAAAAAAAAACCCGGCTGAGTTTGTTGTGGGCTCTTCTCAGACCAGGGCGCGTTTGGAACCCTCGTAGCTTTAGTTTAAGATGTCGTACTGATTATCACCATTATATTGTTACTCGTAGTTATAAATATCCGGACGTCAATAAGTGCGTAGTATACCTACCTAAATTGAATAAACGTTCTTTGACTTTGACTTTGACTTTGAACTTTCAGGTGTTGAAATTGAACCTACCTAGTACACGAATGGCTCTTTTTTACGCCACTACAGGTTAACCCTTTGCTGCAATCCCACCTGATATTAAGTGATGATGCAGTATAAGCTTTTTTTTTACCACCCTACCGGCTATGACGTGCCGCCAAGCGGTTAGCGTTCCGGTACGAGGCAGTGTAGAAACCGATTAGGGTTACGAGTTTAATATAACTGCCATGCCCCTAACAGGTTAGCCCGCTACCGTCTTAGACTGCATCATGATCTCACGTGGTAAGTGTACGATCAGATGAGATCGCAGTCAAGGGCTAACTTGTAGTAGATTGTAAAAAAAAGGTTACAGCTTTCCGAACCGGTGGTAGAGTCTTGCTCTCTATATCCAGGTCCACAAATACACCCATGCAAAAAGTTCATCGTCCGTCAGTTGTGTTGTCCGTCCACATATTTATAATATTTATACTTATTAAACATTTATACCCACTCTCCCCTCAATTGGACACGGGCAATTATAGTGGGGGTCTAAATTGAATGATTGCACTTTTTTATATAAAGAGTGACACGAATAAACTTTCTGGAAACAAAGAGAAGTTTACAAGGTACTTAATAATAATAACGTTCTCCCGACCGAATAGGTATCAGCCATCGGCCGAACTCCACATTATGCCACCGTTCACTGCGATCTCACCTGATGGTAAGTGATGATGCAGTCTAAGATGGTAGCGAGCTAACCTGTTAGGGACATGGCAGTTACCTATATTAAACCCATACCCCTATTCGGTTTCTACACGGCATCGTACCGGAACGCTAAATCGCTTGGCGGCACGGCGTTGCCGGTAGGGTGGTGGTGGTAGGGTAGGGTGGTAACTAGCCACGGCCGAAGCCTCCCACCAGGCCAGACCAGAGCAAATTCAGAAATTATAAATTCCCAAATAGACTCTGCCGGGGATCGAACCCTGGACCTCCCACGTTAAGACTACAGCGCTCAACACTGCGCCAGGGAGGTCGTCGTTTGAAGCAAGTGATATTTAATTTCTTAAACGCACTTAGCTTCGAAAAGTTGGAGTGGAGGTGCGTGTCCGGGGATAGAACCCGCGACCCGTACCGGAAGTCGGGTGTCATATCTAGAAGACTACAGTGTACTAAGTAAAATTATAATTTACAAGCTATTTATTCAGCCATTACGCTGGTAGTGGTATAGATGTGTTTTGCGAGTAATCTCTATAATAATAATATTATAATCTACAGGGAAAGCGAATTCCTTTTATCACTGTGAAAGCAGTCTCACTTCTCCATGATGAATTATACAAGGTAAATGTTGTGGTTAGACGTAGGTTTTGGTACAACATAAATATGCACACAAATATTTAAATGTCTGTGTTTATGGTAAGTTATGTACTATTAACAGCAAAAAAAAGTGTGTGTGCAATTCACATACGGCTACAGTTAAACTTAAGCATATACGAGAGAGCTTTAAATATAACTTGTAATCTATTACATTCTCTCGCAGGCTAAATCCTATTACGAATATGTTGGTTTCTTCTTGGTGTCGCTTTTTCGTTTCATCGAATTTTCAAATGACAACGATTCTAAAAAAGTTTCACTTCAAGAATAGTCAAAAATAAGCTTGCGAAAAAGTTTTGACTAAAATAACAAAACTCTTTAAAAAGGTTAAAAAAAACCCAAAGGTTGTCTGGAGGAGATTGATTTAGCAATAAGTCCATCTTTGCACGCTTCTGTATTATCTCTTTACCTTTTTACGTTTATTGTTTCCGTTTTAAGTTAATACAATAAAGAGTCTTATCTATCTACTAGCCGCGAGGTAATATTGCTTTACCCTTTCATAATAGCTATTCCGGAAAGGGACAGAACGAGATTTAAAGCTGTCATTTTAGTTCAGTTTAGAGATTGTTTTATAAAGAATTGGCTACAGTATAACAACTCATGTTAAAAAAACATTAATAGTAAAGAATGTTATGAACAAATCAGAGCTCGTACGCGAGCCGGCGCGGCGTAGGTAACGAATGCGTCGCGCGTGCCCTGGATACCTAACCGCGTTCTCTATGTACAATATATAACTACATCTGACTTGACCATGTTCGTTTTTCATTTGCTTATTCTTTCCTACTAATATCATAAATGTGAAGGTTTGATTATTTGTAAGTAAGTTTGGGTATTTCTTACGTCTTCTTTATGCTACTTATATAATACTAGCAGATGCTCGCGACTTCGTCCGCGTGAAATAAGTTTTTTAAAACTCCCACGGGAACTCCGTAATTTTTCGGGTTAATATACATATAGCCTATGACACTCACAAATAATGTGACTTTCTATTGGTACCAGAATTTTCAAAATTGGTTCAGTAGATCCAGAGATTACCCCCTATCTTGACACAAACTCACAAACTTTATGTCTTTATAATATTAGTATTAATTAATATTATAAATGCGAAAGTTTGGATGGATGTATGGATGGATGTTTGTTGCTCAATCACGCCCCAACGTCTGAACGGATCGGGATGAAATGTGGCACAGATTATAGTCTGAAATAACACTTAAGATACTTTTTATACCGGAAAATTAAAGCGTTCCTGCGGGTACCGAAAAACCTCAACCCATTCGGTTGAAGTTCCGGGCATCAGCTAGTTACAAACAAAAATGTATTTAGTCAGTAGGTAGTTAGCTGTATGTAGAGTTCTTTACCGCATGTAACTTCATTTTATTTACAAAGAAACTACAAGTAAAGATCAGGTACAGGCACAGGTACAAGTAACATTTTACAAATTCAGCAGTTGATATGTTGAAATTATTTTCAGTTTTCGCGTTACGTATCGCTGGGCGTTGCCGCGTTCCCCTTTGTCTTAACGTCGGTGTTTCGTTTCCTACCTGTTTCCTTCTGTTTCTCTAACGTATTTGACGTTTTCCTGCAAAATTTGAAAATGAGACAGTGGATTTCAACGTATAGCAATGGACTGCATTTTGTACAGTAACTGAAGTTTTGAGAAACTCAAACTCAAGGTATATTTATTCAAAATTGGTATCTACACAGTACACCGTCTGAACGTAAACTTTGGAGCACAAACAAAGCATAAGACGTGATGGTGAAAATTATTAACCACGGTATCTTAAAACTAAAGCTACGAGGGTTCCAAACGCGCCCTGGTCTGAGAAGAGCCCACAACAAACTCTGCCGGATTTTTGAAGTGAATACTTCTTTAGCCGCGTTGAGCACTTTTTGGTAGGGAACTTGTGGATTCACGTCACCGTGACCGACATGCTCGCGTTGTTACTTGTTATGAAGACAAAAGGTCTTAAATATAAATATATTCGTAATTAAACTTCTTAGTGTTAAGGTTTTTATTTTAATTATTTGATAAAAAAATTAAACAATAGCTTTCACTTCTATCACCGTCTCATAAATTAATTAGATTTATAATTATAACAATTTAAAATTATTACATTAATTAGCCGCTGGCACAGTTCATACCTATGTTTTTTTATCATTTATATAATCATTGACACTGTTTAAATGAGACTGAGTTACAGTCCCACCAACTTATCTAACCCGGTGGCCAAAATTGGAACAAATTTTTACGACTATATTTTAGGTTTTGTTTTTATTTTATTTTTTATATATAAGAGCAAGGCGACATAAGGCTGTTGGTCCTGCGACTGATCTTTCTCCAGATTTTCGGATTTCCCGTCCCATCGGGTTGTGCGCACACACATTGGTACTCTGACGACCTCCGTGGCGCAGTGTGTAGCGCTGTTGTCTTAACGTGCGGAGGTCCCGGGTTCGATCCCCGGCGGGTCAATTTGGGAATTTATAATTTCTGAATTTTCCCTGGTCTGGCCTGGTGGGAGGCTTCGGCCGCGGCTAGTTACCACCCTACCGGCAAAGACGTGCCGCCAAGCGATTTAGCGTTCCGGTACGATGCCGTGTAGAAACCGAATAGGGGTATAGGTTTAATATAACTGCCATGCCCCTAACAGGTTAGCCCGCTACCATCTTAGACTGCATCATCACTTACCAGATCGCAGTCAAGGGCTAACTTGTAGTGGATTAAAAAAAAAAAAAAGGTATAATGTTTGCCGAGATATGGCGGTTTACGAAAATTCGGTCAGGAGAATATTATTAAAGAATACTTGACAAGAAATTACTAACCTTTAAAAGTGACGTATCTACGACAGTTTGGAAAGATGGATGTTTGTTATTTAATCACGCCTGAACGGATCTGGATGAAAGGCACGGAGATAGACCATAGTCAATAATAACACATAGGCTACTTTTTATCTCGGAAAATTAAAAAGTTCCCGCGGGATCGCGGGCATCAGCTATAGAAATAATATTTTAAAATTGCGGCAAAGGTGAAATGACACTTCAAAGGTGACATTTTCAAGAAAAATAATACAATTTGCTTATACCCTACAAAACAACAACAAAAAATGCCACGGCTCACGAAAGATACTTTTATTTTTTATGAAGCAAAAGCTAGTACCTACTTATGGTGGAGCTGAGTGTTCGCGCAAGATGTTTTCACGTCCGCCTTATTCCTGCGGGATGAGGGGTCACTGACGGGCAGTGGCGACCCCTTGCACTCATCAGCGGCGTAATGGTCACCGGGAGCGACGAAAACATTGGATAAGCCTTTTTCTCAATAAAGTTGCTCGAAAAAATTGCACATACACAGTAAGTTAAATTTAGCAATTCATTTGTTGGAAACAGTGTTCGCTTCTACAATAAGGTCCCAGAAGACATGTTGAAGATATGTCTCTGAATAAGTTCAAAGTTAATGTAAAACGTAAACTCATTAA
This sequence comes from Erebia aethiops, assembly GCA_923060345.2. NCBI lineage: Eukaryota > Metazoa > Arthropoda > Insecta > Lepidoptera > Nymphalidae > Erebia > Erebia aethiops. The sequence goes on along the minus strand of OV281089.1, from coordinate 19,389,429 downwards.
AAAATCTTATTACCATGTAAAGGATTATTTAAATGACAAGGAAGCTTGGCAATGATTTTCTCTAATAGCCCTGATAGTTCCTTAGTTAAGATGATTGTGAAATGGTGATAATGAAAAAAAAACGGCTGAGTTTGCTGTGGGCTCTTCTCAGACGGTGCGTTTGGAACCCTCGTAGCTTTAGTTTAAGATGTCGTACTGATTATCACCATTATATTGTTACTCGTATACCTATGTTATAAATATAACCGGACGTCAATAAGTGTAGTATACCTACCTTAATTGAATAAACGTTCTTTGACTTTGACCTTGACTTTACTGCCCTCGTGGTCTTTTTTACCCAGAATTTATTGCCCTCGTGCTATTTTTATGCAATTTTTTTAAAATGTTTGTATGTCCAGTTTACTTCAAGAAGAATTTGAAAAAAACAACATGTAGATGTGCCAAAGATGTGCTAAAAACCAAAAAAGTAAAGGCTGAATAGTCGAGGCTCGAAGTTTTTCCGACTTTAATAGTGTAGTTAGTGAAATGATGATTGTAACAGAGTATCTTTCACTTAGGGCATTTTTTACTGTACAGTGTACCAGAGAGGTTGTTAAAGACTACGCCTCACAACCTGTTCCACGCGCGGGGCGCGGGCAGCGGGCGCGGGACATCGCGCGCTCGGACACTTGCCATTTTACCATTTTACTTTCATACGCGGCAACTGTGCACTAATACCTTTATATACAGTCCGCAAACATATTATTATATTATACTATATATAGCTCGATTACCACTCACTGATTCACTGACTCACTGACTCATTGACATAATTGTTCTCCTAGAAAGAGACAGAAAACGATACTATGATGTACGGGAGATGTGTTCGGGTGCGGGAGTCGAGTAGGGAAAAATTATGACATTTCGGAAAAACAAGATGGCGGCCGACGTGATTCTTGCAACTCTTTTGTTTTCCAACCGATTTTGTTAAAACTCGCAACGATTGAAGAAACTAGGAAACGATTTATAGAAAAAGTGGAAAAAATTGGAAAAACAAGATGGCGGCCGAGGTGTAGTGTTTTGAAATTTTTGATTTTTCGACCCCGAACCGCGGCGCCACAGATCCGAAACGGCGCGGTCGAGCGTAATATTCTTTTCTCTTTTCGCCTACAACTATCCTGTATTTTGACAGAACGGGAGTGGTTTTTAAAAATTCAAGATGGCGGCTGTCGCGGCGGCCGTTCGGTCTGAGGTACGAAAAAACGCAATTTTTAACTTCAAATTTCTCACAGTTGGCAACGTCGGAGCGTTTCGACTTCTAGGGGGCGATTGTGTGTACAGACTCGAACTATGGATTGGGGAAATAAAATTACCCCATTTCTCGGGAAATTTTCAAGATTTACCCCAAAAATAAAAAAATCTAAATACGTATTTTTTGCAAAATTCGAGTAGGAGCGACCACGTGTCCCACTTGTGCGAATGACATTTGGGTGTTTTCGTCGCCGAGGTCTGGCAACACTGGGATTTATCAAAGTAAAAGTGATTTTCGACATGGTCTTTTTTCAGGTGCTATCATTTCGGCTGGGTGCGACCGAGATGAAAAATTGAAACGTCATCAGGAGTGGTATATCCTGTAGTTCACTGGAAAATTATGAAACTGTGTAAAATGTTTCTTTGGAACGAGGTGGCGGCCATTTTGTATTCTTTTTGTGTTTTTGAAAATTTCAATCACGATTTTGAGGCAGTTGGCAACATTTGGGAAAGTTGACATGTATGGATCGATTATGTAGCTCGACCGGCAGTATCGAGATATCTAAACAGTGTTGCCACATTTGGGGTAGTTTTCGAGATTTTCCCCAAAAATGTCCTCCTGTAAAATTTTGTATGAAAAATTTTTTTTTCACTGATGGCTTCGTATAGAAGTGAGAAAATATAACTTGAAAAAAAATATGGAGACAGCTGATGATTGAGGATTTCGGAGACGGGTAAAGGGCACGGCCAAGGTATTGAAGATAGGTGGGGGGTCCTCGAACTAATGTCACTCGGAACCTCATCCAATAGACAAAGAGCAAAAAAAAAATTCAAAATGGCGGATTTAAGATGGCTGCCATACAAATATGTTTGGTGTCTATCTCAGAAAGTATAAAAGATGGAAGAGTGGTTTCTTGGCAAAAGATGATCAGGACCTGAAGGTCTACTTGATGAACAGGAAAAAATTCAAGATGGCGGAATTTATTTTTCCATAGAAAATATTATATGGCCAATATTGAAGAATACTACAAGACTTTTTGATACGGTTCCGTTTTACCCACGGGCTCCCTGCGATAACAAAACAGGAAACTGGTACTAAAATTGAAAAAAAATCGCCATTTTGAAATTCTTTGTTAATTGACCGATTTCGTTTAAAATCGATATTGAGGACTCTCTGGGGTTACAAAACAGGAAACTGAAACCAAAATTTTAAAAATTCAGCGCCATTTTGAAATTCTTTGTTAATGGACCGATTTCGTTCAAAATCGATATTTAGGGCTCCCTGGGATTTCAATACAGGAAACTGTTACTAAAGTGTTAAAAAATCAGCGCCATTTTGAAATTCTTTGTTAATTGACCGATTTCGTTCAAATTCGATAACTGAGGATCCCTAATATTATCCCAAAAACAACAACCCGTGAGCTGCTTTAGCAGCTCGCGCACAGGGCGAAACACTAGTTATACTATATATAGCTCAATTACCACTCACTGACTCACTCACTCATTGACATAATTGTTCTCCTAGAAAGAGACAGAAAACGATACAATGATGTACGGGAGATGTGTTCGGGTGCGGGAGTTGAGTAGGGAAAAATTATGACATTTCGGAAAAACAAGATGGCGGCCGACGTGATTCTTGCAACTCTTTTGTTTTCCAACCGATTTCGTTTAAACTCGCAACTATTAAAGAAATTAGTAAACGATTAATAGAAAAAGTGGAAAAAATTGGAAAAACAAGATGGCGGCCGAGCTGTAGTGTTTTGAAATTTTTGATTTTTCGACCCCGAACCGCGGCGCCACAGATCCGAAACGGCGTGGTCGAGCATGATATTTTTTTCTCTTTTCGCCTACAATTATCCTGCATTTTGACAGAATGGGAGTGATTTTTAAAAATTCAAGATGGCGGCTGTCGCGGCGGCCGTTTGGTCTGAGGTACGAAAAAACGCAATTTTAAAATTCAATTTTCTCACAGTTGGCAACGTCGGAGCGTTTCGACTTCTATGGGGCGATTGTGTGTACCGACTCGAAGAATGGATTGGGGAAAAAAATTTACCCCATTTATCGGGAAATTTTCAAGATTTTCCCCAAAAATTAAAAAATCGAAATACGTATTTTTGGCAAAGTTAGAGTATGAGCAACTACGTGTCCCACTTGTACGAATGATGTTTGGGTATTTCCGTCGCCGAGGTCTGGCAACACTGGAATTTATCAAAGTAAAAGTGATTTTCGACATGGTCTCTTTTCAGGAGCTATCATTTCGGCTGGGTGCGAGCGAGATGAAAAATTGAAACGTCATCAGGAGCGGTATATCCTGTAGTTAATGGGAAAATTATGAAACTATGTCAAATGTTTCTGTGAAACGAGGTGGCGGCCATTATTTATTCTTTTTGTGTTTTTGAACATTTCGATCACGATTTTGAGGCAGTTGGCAACATTTGGGAAAGTTGACATGTATGGATCGGTTGTGAAGCTCGACCGGTAGTATCGAGATATCTAAACAGTGTTGCCACATTTGGGGTAGTTTTTGAGATTTTCCCCAAAAACTTCCTCCTGTAAAATTTTGTATGAAAAATTTTTTTTTCACTGATGGCTTCGTATTGAAGTAAGAAAATAAAACTTGAAGAAAAATATGGAGACAGCTGACGATTGAGGATTTCGGAGACGGGTAAAGGGCACGGCCAAGGTATTGAAGATAGGTGGGGGGTCCTCGAACTAATGTCACTCGGAACCTCATCCAATTGGCGATGAGTTTAAAAAAAACTCGAAAATGGTGGATTCAAAATGGCCGCCATACAAATTTCGTCAGTGTCTATCTCGGAGAATATAAGAGATGGAATTGTAGTTTCTTGGCAAGAGATGATCAGGACGAGGAGGTCTATTTAGCGAAATGAAAAAAATTTCAAGATGGCGGAATATTTTTTTTCATACCAAATTATATGGCGATTAGGAACTTTATAAGGACTGGGTACTTATGGTTCCCTCATTCTAACGAATCTTTGGGGGCAAAAATGTGAAGCGAGTTGATGATTGAGGATTTTGAAGAAAGAGGTGTGTTCGACCAAATGCATGAAAAAAAAAACATAAAACTACCAACATGCCCGCATAATTGTTCTTTTAGAAAGAGACAGAAAACGATCCAATGATGTATGGGAGATGTGTTAAGGTGCGGGATTCGAGTAGGGAAAAATTATGACATTACAGAAAAATAAGATGGCGGCCGACGTGATTTTCGCAACTCTTTTGTTTTCCAACCGATTTTGTTTAAACTCGCAATTATTGAAGAAATTAGTAAACGGTCAATACAAAAAGTGGAAAAAATTGGAAAAACAAGATGGCGGCCGAGCTGTAGTGTTTTGAAATTTTTGATTTTTCGACCCCGAACCGCGGCGCCACAGATCCGAAACGGCGTGGTCGAGCATAATATTTTTTTCTCTTTTCGCCTACAACTATCCTGTATTTTGACAGACAGGGAGTGATTTTTAAAAATTCAAGATGGCGGCTTTTGCGGCGGCCGTTCGGTCTGAGGTACGAAAAAATGCAATTTTAAAATTCAATTTTCTCACAGTTGGCAACGTCGGAGCATTTCGACTTGTGTGGGGCGATTGTGTGTACAGACTCAAACTATGGATTGGGGAAAAAAATTACCCCATTTCTCGGGAAATTTTCAAGATTTACGAAATTCGTATTTTTTGCAAAGTTCGAGTACGAGCGACCACGTGTCCCACTTGTACGAATGACATTTGGGTATTTTCATCGCCGCGGTCTGGCAACACTGGAATTTATCAAAGTAAAAGTGATTTTCGACATGGTCTTTTTTCAGGAGCAATCATTTCGGCTGGGTGCGAGCGAGATGAAAAATTGAAACGTCATCAGGAGCGGTATATCTTGTAGTTTACGGGAATATTATGAAACTATGTAAAATGCTTCTGTGAAACGAGGTGGCGGCCATTTTGTATTCTTTTTGTGTTTTTGAAAATTTCGATCACGATTTTGAGGCAGTTGGCAACATTTGGGAAAGTTGACATGTAAGGATCGATTGTGTAGCTCGACCGGCAGTATCGAGATATCTAAGCAGTGTTGCCACATTATGGGTAGTTTTCGAGATTTTCCCCAAAAATGTCCTCCTGTAAAATTTTGTATGAAAATTTTTTTTTTCACTGATGGCTTCGTGTAGAAGTCAGGAAATATAACTTTAACAAAAATATGGAGACAGCTGATGATTGAGGATTTCGGAGACGGGTAAAGGGCACGGCCAAGGTATTGAAGATAGGTGGGGGGTCCTCGAACTAATGTCACTCGGAACCTCATCCAATTGGCGATGAGTTTAAAAAAAACTCGAAAATGGTGGATTCAAGATGGCCGCCATACAAATTTCGTCAGTGTCTATCTCAGAGTGTATAAGAGATGGAGGTGTGGTTTTTTGGCAAGAGATGATCAGGACCTGACGGTCTACTTGATGAACAGGAAAAAAAATTTATTTTTCCATAGAAAATATATGGCCAATATTGAAGAATACAACAAGACTGTGTAGAACTATGCAAGATTTTGAAACGGTTCTGTTTTACCCACGACGGGGCTCCCTGCGATTACAAAACAGGAAACTGGTACTAAATTTTAAAAAAATCAGCGCCATTTTGAAATTCTTTGTTAATGGACTGATTTCGTTCAAAATCGATATTTTTGACTTCCTGGGGTTACAAAACAGGAAACTGAAACCAAAATTTTAAAAAATCAGCGCCATTTTGAAATTCTTTCTTAATCGACCGATTTCGTTCAAAATTGATATTTAGGACTCCCTGGGGTTACTAAACTGGAAACTGATACCAAAATTTTAAAAAATCAGCGCCATTTTGAAATTCTTTGTAAATGGACCGATTTCGTTCAAAATCGATATTTAGGACTCCCTGGGGTTACAAAACAGGAAACTGAAACCAAAATTTAAAAAAATCAGCGCCATTTTGAAATTCTTTGTTAATGGACCGATTTCGTTCAAAATCGATATTTAGGACTCCCTGCGATTACAAAACAGGAAACTGGTACTGAAATTTAAAAAAATCAGCGCCATTTTGAAATTCTTTGTTAATGGACCGATTTCGTTCAAAATCGATATTTAGGACTCCCTGGGGTTACAAAACAGGAAACTGATACCAAAATTTTAAAAATCAGCGCCATTTTGAAATTTTTGTTAATGGACCGATTTCGTTCAAAATCGATATTCAGGGCTCCCTGGGATCACAAAACAGGAAACTGAAACCAAAGTTAAAAAAATCAACGCCATTTTGAAATTCTTTGTTAATTGACCGATTTCATTCAAAATCGATATTTAGGACTCCCTGGGGTTACAAAACAGGAAACTGGTACCAAAATTTTAAAAAATCAGCGCCATTTTGAAATTCTTTATAACCATAATAAATAAATTCAGTTTAGTACAGTAGTCTGTACTCATTCGTAGTCATTACTTGTAAGTCAAACCACAACCCGTGAGCTGCTTTAGCAGCTCGCGCACAGGGCGAAACACTAGTTATACTATATATAGCTCAATTACCACTGATTCACTCACTCACTGACTGACTCACTCATTGACATAATTGTTCTCCTAGAAAGAGAAAGAAAACGATATAATGATGTACGGGAGATGTGTTTGGGTGCGGGAGTCGAGTAGGGAAAAATTATGACATTTCGGAAAAACAAGATGGCGGCCGACGTGTTTCTTGCAGCTCTCTTGTTTTCCAACCGATTTTGTTTAAACTCGCAATTATTGAAGAAAATAGAAATCGACCAATAGAAAGAGTGGAAAAAATTTGAAAAACAAGATGGCGGCCGAGCTGTAGTGTTTTGAAATTTTTGATTTTTCGACCCCGAACCGCGGCGCCACAGATCCGAAACGGCTTGGTGGAGCGTCATATTTTTTTCTCTTTTCGCCTACAAATATCCTGTATTTTGACAGAACGGAAGTGGTTTTTAAAAATTCAAGATGGCGGCTGTCGCGGCGGCCGTTCGGTCTGAGGTACGAAAAAACGCAATTTTAAACTTAAAATTTCTCACAGTTGGCAACGTCGGAGCGTTTCGACTTCTAGGGCGCGATTGTGTGTACAGACTCGATCTATGGATTGGGGAAAAAAAATTACCCCATTTCTCGGGAAATTTTCAAGATTTACCCCAAAAATTAAAAAATCGAAATACGTATTTTTTGCAAAATTCGAGTACGAGCGACCACGTGTCCCACTTGTACGAATGACATTTGGGTATTTTCATTGCCGAGGTCTGGCAACACTGGAATTTATCAAAGTATAAGTAATTTTCGACATGGTCTCTTTTCAGGAGCTATCATTTCGGCTGGGTGTGAGCGAGATGAAAAATTGAAACGTCATCAGGAGCGGTATATCCTGTAGTTTACGGGAAAATTATGAAACTATGTAAAATGCTTGTGTGAAACAAGGTGGCGGCCATTTTGTATTCTTTTTGTGTTTTTGAAAATTTCGATCACGATTTTGAGGCAGTTGGCAACATTTGGGAAAGTTGACATGTAGGGATCGACTATGTAACTCGACCGGCAGTATCGAGATATCAAAACAGTGTTGCCACATTTGGGGTAGTTTTCGAGATTTTCCCCAAAAATATCCTCCTGTAAAATTTTGTATGAAAAATTTTTTTTTCACTGATGGCTTCGTATAGAAGTCAGAAAATATAACTCGAAAAAAAATATGGAGACAGCTGATGATTGAAGATTTCGGAGACGGGTAAAGGGCACGGCCAAGGTATTGAAGATAGGTGGGGGGTCCTCGAACTAATGTCACTCGGAACCTCATCCAATAGACAAAGAGCAAAAAAAAAATTCAAAATGGCGGAATTAAGATGGCTGCCATACAAATTTGTTTGGTGTCTATCTCAGAAAGTATAAAAGATGGAAGAGTGGTTTCTTGGCAAGAGATGATCAGGACGAGGAGGTCTATTTAGCAAAATGAAAAAAAATTCAAGATGGCGGAATATTTTTTTTCATACCAAATTATATGGCGATTAGGAACTTTATGGGGACTGGGTACTTCTAACGAATATTTGGGAGAAAAATGTGAAGCGAGTTGATGATTGAGGATTTCGGAGACGGGTGAAGACCGCGGCCAGGATATTGTAGAAAGAGGGGGGAGTTCGACCAAATGCATGAACCTACTAAAAAGAGGCAGAAAACGATACAATGATGTATGGGAGATGTGTTCGGGTGCGCAATGGGAGTAAAGAAAAATTATGACATTTCAGAAAAACAAGATGGCGGCCGACGTGCTTTTTGTAACTTTTTTGTTTTCCAACCGATTTCGTTACAACTTGCAATGATTGAAGAAATTAGTAAACGATCAATACAAAAAGTAGAACAATTTAGAAAAACAAGATGGCGGCTGAGCTGTAGTATTTTCAAATTTTTGAATTTTCGACCCCGAACCGTGGCGCTACAGATCCGAAACGGGTTAGTTCATGTATAGGTCATATGTTCGGGTGCGGGATGGGAGTAGAGAAAAATTATTACATTTCGGAAAAACAAGATGGCGGCCGGCGTGTTTTTTGTAACTTTTTTATTTTTCAACCGATTTCGTTACAACTCGCAATGATTGAAGAAATTAGTAAACGATCAATACAAAAAGTAGAACAAATTAGAAAAACAAGATGGCGGCCGAGGTGATTCTTGCAACTCTTTTGTTTTCCGACCGATTTCGTTACAACTCTCAATGATTGAAGATATTTGTAAACGATCAATAGAAAAAGTGGAAAAAAAATTGAAAAACAAGATGGCGGCTGACGTGATTTTTGCAACTCTTTTGTTTTCCAACTAATTTCATTATAACTCGCAATTATTGAAGAAATTAGTAAACAATCAATATAAAAAGTAGAAAAAATTGGAAAAACAAAATGGCGGCCGAGATATAATGCTTTAAAATTTTTGATTTTTCTACCTCAAACCGCGGCGTCACAGATCTGAAACGGGGTAGTTCATGTATAGGAGATGTGTTCGCGTGCGGGATAAGAGTAGGAAAAAATTATAATATTTCGGAAAAACAAAATGGCGGCTGATTTGCTGAAATCAACCGATCGAAGCATAACAAATAGATAGGGGGGTGCTCGACCAAATGTCATTCGACACTTCATCCAATAGACAATGAGCTGAAAAAAATTCAAAATGGCAGATTTAAGATGGCTGCCATAGAAATTTAATTGTTGTCTAACTCAGAAAGTATAAATGACGGAAGAGAGGTTTCTTGGCAAAATATCATAAGGACCTGAAGATCTACTTGATGAACAGGAAAAAAATTCAAGATGGCGGAATTTATTTTTGCATAGAATATAAAAGGCGAAAATTGAAGAGACTACAAGTGTAGAACTACTATGCAAGATTTTGATACTTTTCCGTTTAACCCTCGACGGGGCTCCCTGGGATTACAAAACAGGAAAATTATTCCAAAATTTTAAAAAACCGCCGCTATTTTGAAATTATTTGTTTATTTGCTGATTTCGTTCAAAATCGATATTTAGGGCTCCCTGGGCCTGGGGTTACAAAACAGGAAAATGTTATCAAAATTAAAAAAAACAGCGCCATTTTGAAATTCTTTGTTAATTGTCTGATTTCGTTCAAAATCGATATATGAGGATCCCTAATATTACAAAACAGGAAACTGTTGCCAAAATTTATAAAATCAGCGTTTTTTTTAAATTATTTGTTAATTGACCGATTTCGTTTAAAATCTATATTGAGGACTCCCTGGGGTTAAAAAACAGGAAACTGAAACCAAAATTTTAAAAAATCGGCGCCATTTTGAAATTCTTTGTTAATGGACCGATTTCGTTCAAAATCGATATTCAGGGCTCCCTGGGATCACAAAACAGGAAACTGATACCAAAGTTAAAAAAAATCAACGCCATTTTGAAATTCTTTGTTAATTGACCGATTTCGTTCAAAATCGATATTTAGGACTCCCTGGGGTTACAAAACAGGAAACTGATACCAAAATTTTAAAAAATCAACGCCACTTTGAAATTCTTTATAACCATAATAAATGAATTCAGTTTAGTACAGTAGTCTGTACTCATTCGTAGTCATTACTTGTAAGTCAAACCACAACCCGTGAGCTGCTTTAGCAGCTCGCGCACAGGGCGAAACACTAGTTATACTATATATAGCTCAATTACCACTGATTCACTGACTCACTGACTGACTCATTGACATAATTGTTCTCCTAGAAAGAGACAGAAAACGATATAATGATGTACGGGAGATGTGTTCGGGTGCGCGAGTCGAGTAGGGAAAAATTATGACATTTCGGAAAAACAAGATGGCGGCCGACGTGATTCTTGCAGCTCACTTGTTTTCCAACCGATTTTGTTTAAACTCGCAACTATTGAAGAAATTAGTAAACAATCAATAGAAAAAGTGGAAAAAATTGGAAAAACAAGATGGCGGCCGAGCTGTACTGTTTTGAAATTTTTGATTTTTCGACCCCGAACCGCGGCGCCACAGATCCGAAACGGCGTGGTCGAGCGTAATATTTTTTTCTCTTTTCGCCTACAACTATCCTGTATTTTGACAGAACGGGAGTGGTTTTTAGAAATTCAAGATGGCGGCTGTCGCGGCGGCCGTTCGGTCTGAGGTACGAAAAACAGCAATTTTAAAATTCAATTTTCTCACAGTTGGCAACGTCGGAGCGTTTTGACTTGTAAAAGGCGATTGTGTGTACCGTCTCGAAAAATGGATTGGGGAAAAAAAATTACCCCATTTCTAGGGAAATTTTCAAGATTTACCCCAAAAATTAAAAAATCGAAATACGTATTTTTTGCAAAGTTCGAGTATGAGCAACCACGTGTCTTACTTGTACAAATGACATTTGGATATTTTCGTCGCCGAGGTCTGGCAACACTGGAATTTATCAGAGTAAAAGTGATTTTCGACATGGTCTTTTTTCAGGAGCAATTATTTCGGCTGGGTGCGAGCGAGATGAAAAATTGAAACGTCATCAGGAGCGGTATATCCTGTAGTTCACGGGAAAATTATGAAACTATGTAAAATGCTTCTGTGAAACGAGGTGGCGGCCATTTTGTATTCTTTTTGTGTTTTTGAAAATTTCGATCACGATTTTGAGGCAGTTGGCAACATTTGGGAAAGTTGACGTGTAGGGATCGACTGTGTAACTCGACCGGCAGTATCGAAATATCTAAACAGTGTTGCCACATTTGGGGTAGTTTTCGAGATTTTCCCCAAAAATGTCCTCCTGTAAAATTTTGTACGAAAAAATTTTTTTTCACTGATGGCTTCATATAGAAGTCAGAAAATATAACTTGAAAAAAATATGGAGACAGCTGATGATTGAGGATTTCGGAGACGGGTAAAGGGCACGGCCAAGGTATTGAAGATAGATGGGGGGTCCACGAACTAATGTCACTCGGAACCTCATTCAATAGACAAAGAGCAAAAAAAAAATTCAAAATGGCGGATTTAAGATGGCTGCCATACAAATTTGTTTGGTGTCTATCTCAGAAAGTATAAAAGATGGAAGAGTGGTTTCTTGGCAAGAGATGATCAGGACCTGAAGGTCTACTTGATAAACAGGAAAAAAATTCAAGATGGCGGAATTTATTTTTCCATAGAAAATATATGGCCAATATTGAAGAATACCTACTACAAGACTGTGTAAAACTATGCAAGATTTTGATACGGTTCCGTTTTACCCGCGACGGGGCTCCCTGCGATTACAAAACAAAAAACTGGTACTAAAATTTAAAAAAATCGCCATTTTGAAATTCTTTGTTAATTGACCGATTTCGTTTATAATCGATATTGAGGACTCCCTGGGGTTACAAAACAGGAAACTGATACCAAAATTTTAAAAAATCAGCGCCATTTTGAAATTCTTTGTTAATGGACCGATTTCGTTCAAAATCGATATTTAGGGCTCCCTGGGATTTCAATACAGGAAACTGTTACCAAAATTTAAAAAAATCAGCGCCATTTAGAATTTCTTTGTTAATAGACCGATTTCGTTCAAAAATCGATATTCAGGGCTCCCTGGGATCACAAAACATGAAACTGATACCAAAGTTTAAAAAATCAACGCCATTTTATATAATTTTGCTATAACCATAATAAATGAATTCAGTTTAGTAAAGTCTGTACTACTTGTAAGTCAAACCACAACCCGTGAGCTGCTTTAGCAGCTCGCGCACAGGGCGAAACACTAGTTATTATACTATATATAGCTCAATTACCACTGATTCACTGACTCACTGACTGACTCATTGACATAATTGTTCTCCTAGAAAGAGACAGAAAACGATATAATGATGTACGGGAGATGTGTTCGGGTGCGCGAGTCGAGTAGGGAAAAATTATGATATTTCGGAAAAACAAGATGGCGGCCGACGTGATTCTTGCAACTCTTTTGTTTTTCAACCGATTTCGTTACAACTCGCAACGATTGAAGAAACTAGGAAACGATTTATAGAAAAAGTGGAAAAAATTGGAAAAACAAGATGGCGGCTGAGCTGTAGTGTTTTGAAATTTTTGATTTTTCGACCCCGAACCGCGGCGCCACAGATCAGAAACGGCGTGGTCGAGCGTAATATTTTTTTCTCTTTTCGCCTACAAATATCCTGTATTTTTACAGAAAGGGAGTGATTTTTAAAAATTCAAGATGGCGGCTGTCGCGGCGGCCGTTCGGTCTGAGGCACGAAAAATTGCAATTTTAAAATTCAATTTTCTCACCGTTGGCAACGTCAGAGCGTTTCGACTTCTAGGGGGCGATTGTGTGTACCGTCTCGAAGAATGGATTGGGGAAAAAAAATTACCCCATTTCTAGGGAAATTTTCAAGATTTTCCCCAAAAATTAAAAAATCGAAATACGTATTTTTTGCAAAGTTCGAGTACGAGCGACCACGTGTCCCACTTGTACGAATGATGTTTGGGTATTTCCGTCGCCGAGGTCTGGCAACACTGGAATTTATCAAAGTAAAAGTGATTTTCGACATGGTCTTTTTTCAGGAGCAATCATTTCGGCTGGGTGCGAGCGAGATGAAAAATTGAAACGTCATCAGGAGCGGTATATCCTGTACTTTACGGGAAAATTATGAAACTATGTAAAATGCTTCTGTGAAACGAGGTGGCGGCCATTTTGTATTCTTTTTGTGTTTTTGAAAATTTCGATCATGATTTTGAGGCAGTTGGCAACATTTGGGAAAGTTGACATGTAGGGATCGATTGTGTAGCTCGACTGGCAGTATCGAGATATCTAAACAGTGTTGCCACATTTGGGGAAGTTTTCGAGATTTGCCCCAAAAATGTCCTCCTGTAAAATTTTGTATGAAAATTTTTTTTTTCACTGATGGCTCCGTATAGAAGTCAGAAAATATAACTTGAAAAAAAATATGGAGACAGCTGATGATTGAGGATTTCGGAGACGGGTAAAGGGCACGGCCAAGGTATTGAAGATAGGTGGGGGGTCCTCGAACTAATGTAACTCGGAACCTCATCCAATAGGCAAAGAGCAAAAAAAAACTTCAAAATGGCGGATTAAAGATGGCTGCCATACAAATTTGTTTGGTGTCTATCTCAGAAAGTATAAAAGATGGAAGAGTGGTTTCTTGACAAAAGATGATCAGGACCTGAAGGTCTACTTGATGAACAGGAAAAAAATTCAAGATGGCGGAATTTATTTTTCCATAGAAAATATATGGCCAATATTGAAGAATACTACGACTGTGTAGAACTATGCAAGATTTCGATACGGTTCCGTTTTACCCACGACGGGGCTCCCTGCGATTACAAAGCAGGAAACTGGTACTTAAATTTAAAAAAATCAGCGCCATTTTGAAATTCTTTGTTAATTGACCGATTTCGATCAAAATCGATATTTAAGACTCCCTGGAGTTACATAACAGGAAACTGAAACCAAAGTATTTAAAAAATCAGCGCCATTTTGAAATTCTTTGTTAATGGACCGAATTCGTTCAAAATCGATATTCAGGGCTCCCTCTGATCACAAAACAGGAAACACATACCAAAGTTTAAAAAAATCAACGCCATTTTTAATAATTTTGCTATAATCATAATAAATGTCTGTACTACTTGTAAGTCAAACCACAACCCGTGAGCTGCTTTAGCAGCTCGCGCACAGGGCGAAACACTAGTTATACTATATATAGCTCGATTACCACTCACTCACTGACTGACTCACTCATTGACATAATTGTTCTCCTAGAAAGAGACAGAAAACGATATAATGATGTAAGGGAGATGTGTTCGAGTGCGGGAGTCGAGTAGGGAAAAATTATGACATTTCGGAAAAACAAGATGGCGGCCGACGTGATTCTTGCAACTCTTTTGTTTTCCAACCGATTTCGTTAAAACTCGCAACGATTGAAGAAACTAGGAAACGATTTATAGAAAGAGTGGAAAAAATTGGAAAAACAAGATGGCGGCCGAGCTGTAGTGTTTTGAAATTTTTGATTTTTCGACCCCGAACCGCGGCGCCACAGATCCGAAACGGCGTGGTCGAGCATAATAGTTTTTTCTGTTTTCGCCTACAATTATCCTCTTATTTGACAGAATGGGAGTGGTTTTTAAAAATTCAAGATGGCGGCTGTCGCGGCGGCCGTTCGGTCTGAGGTACGAAAAAACGCAATTTTAAACTTCAAATTTCTCACAGTTGGCAACGTCGGAGCGTTTCGACTTCTAGGGGGCGATTGTGTGTACAGACTCGAACTATGGATTAGGGAAAAAAAATTACCCCATTTCTCGGGAAATTTTCAAGATTTACCCCAAAAATAAAAAAATCAAAATACGTATTTTTTGCAAAGTTCGAGTATGAGCGACCACGTGTCCCACTCGTACGAATGACGTTTGGATATTTTCGTCGCCGAGGTCTGGCAACACTGGAATTTATCAAAGTAAAAGTGATTTTCGACATGGGCTTTTTTCAGGAGCAATCATTTCGGCTGGGTGCGAGCGAGATGAAAAATTGAAACGTCATCAGGAGCGGTATATCCTGTAGTTTACGGGAGAATTATGAAACTATGTAAAATGCTTCTGTGAAACGAGGTGGCGGCCATTTTGTGTTCTTTTTGTGTTTTTGAAAATTTCGGTCACGATTTTGAGGCAGTTGGCAACATTTGGGAAAGTTGACATGTATGGATCGACTGTGTAGCTCGACCGGCAGTATCGGGATATCTAAACAGTGTTGCCACATTTGTGGTAGTTTTCGAGATTTTCCCCAAAAACTTCCTCTTGTAAAATTTTGTATGAAAAATTTTTTTTTCACTGATGGCTTCGTATAGATGTCAGAAAATAAAACTTTAAAAAAAATATGGAGATGGCTGATGATTGAGGATTTCGGAGACGGGTAAAGAGCACGGCCAAGGTATTGAAGATAAGTGGGGGGTCCTCGAACTAATGTCACTCAGAACCTCATCCAATTGGCGATGAGTTTAAAAAAAACTAGAAAATGGTGGATTCAAGATGGCCGCCATACAAATTTCGTCAGTGTCTATCTCAGAGAGTATAAGAGATGGAAGTGTGGTTTCTTGGCAAGAGATGATCAAGACCTGACGGTCTACTTGATGAACAGGAAAAAAATTCAAGATGGCGGAATTTATTTTTCCATAGAAAATATATGGCCAATATTGAAGAATACTACGACTGTGTAGAACTATGCAAGATTTTGATACGGTTCCGTTTTACCCACGACGGGGCTCCCTGCGATTACAAAGCAGGAAACTGGTACTAAAATTTTAAAAAATCAGCGCCATTTTGAAATTCTTTGTTAATTGACCGATTTCGATCAAAATCGATATTTAAGACTCCCTGGAGTTACAAAACAGGAAACTGAAACCAAAGTATTAAAAAATCAGCGCCATTTTGAAATTCTTTGTTAATGGACCGATTTCGTTCAAAATCGATATTCAGGGCTCCCTCTGATCACAAAACTGGAAACTCATACCAAAGTTTAAAAAAATCAACGCCATTTTTAATAATTTTGCTATAATTATAATAAATGTCTGTACTACTTGTAAGTCAAACCACAACCCGTGAGCTGCTTTAGCAGCTCGCGCACAGGGCGAAACACTAGTTATACTATATATAGCTCAATTACCACTGACTCACTCACTCATTGACATAATTGTTCTCCTAGAAAGAGACAGAAAACGATATAATGATGTACGGGAGATGTGTTCGGGTGCGGGAGTCGAGTAAGGAAAAATTATGACATTTAGGAAAAACAAGATGGCGGCCGACGTGATTCTTGCAACTCTTTTGTTTTCCAACCGATTTCGTTACAACTCGCAACGATTGAAGAAACCACGAAACGATTAATAGAAAAAGTGGAAAAAATTTGAAAAACAAGATGGCGGCCGAGCTGTAGTGTTTTGAAATTTTTGATTTTTCGACCCCGAACCGCGGCGCCACAGATCCGAAACGGCGTGGTCGAGCATAATATTTTTTTCTGTTTTCGCCTACAACTATCCTGTATTTTGACAGAACGGGAGTGGTTTTTAAAAATTCAAGATGGCGGCTGTCCCGGCGGCCGTTTGGTCTGAGGTACGAAAAAACGCAATTTTAAAATTCAATTTTCTCACAGTTGACAACGTCGGAGCGTTTCGACTTCTATGAGGCGATTGTGTGTACCGACTCGAAGAATGGATTGGGGAAAAAAATTTACCCCATTTCTCGGGAAATTTTCAAGATTTTCCCCAATAATTAAAAAATCGAAATACGTATTTTTTGCAAAGTTCGAGTACGAGCGACCACGTGTCCCACTTGTACGAATGATGTTTGGGTATTTCCGTCGCCGAGGTCTGGCAACACTGGAATTTATCAAAGTAAAAGTGATTTTCGACATGGTCTCTTTTCAGGAGCTATCATTTCGGCTGGGTGCGAGCGAGATGAAAAATTGAAACGTCATCAGGAGCGGTATATCCTGTAGTTCATGGGAAAATTATGAAACTATGTCAAATGTTTCTGTGAAACGAGGTGGCGGCCATTTTGTATTCTTTTTGTGTTTTTGAAAATTTCGATCATGATTTTGAGGCAGTTGGCAACATTTGGGAAAGTTGACATGTATGGATCGATCGTGTAGCTCGACCGGCAGTATCGAGATATCTAAACAGTGTTGCCACATTATGGGTAGTTTTCGAGATTTTACCCAAAAATGTCCTCCTGTAAAATTTTGTATGAAAAAATTTTTTTTCACTGATGGCTTTATATAGAAGTCAGAAAATATAACTTGAAAAAAAATATGGAGATACCTGATGATTGAGGATTTCGGAGACGGGTAAAGGGCACGGCCAAGGTATTGAAGATAGGTGGGGGGTCCTCGAACTAATGTCACTCGGAAATACATCCAATAGACAAAAAGCAAAAAAAAATTCAAAATGGCGGATTTTAAATGGCTGCCATACAAATTTGTTTGGTGTCTATCTCAGAAAGTATAAAAGACGGAAGAGTGGTTTCGTGGCAAAAGATGATCAGGACCTGAAGGTCTACTTGATGAACAGGAAAAAAATTCAAGATGGCGGAATTTATTTTTCCATAGAAAATATATTGCCAATATTGAATAATACTACAAGACCGTGTAAAACTATGCAAGATTTTGATACGGTTCCGTTTTACCCACGACGGGGCTCCCTGCGATTACAAAACAAGAAACTGGTACTAAAATTTAAAAAAATCGCCATTTTGAAATTCTTTGTTGACCGATTTCGCTTAAAATCGATAGTGAGGACTCCCTGGGGTTACAAAACAGGAAACTGAAACCAAAATTTTAAAAAATCAGCGCCATTTTTAAATTCTTTGTTAATGGACCGATTTCGTTCAAAATCGATATTTAGGGCTCCCTGGGATTACAAAACAGAAAACTGATACCAAAGATTTAGAAAATCAGCGCCATTTTGAAATTCTTTGTTAATCGACCGATTTCGTTCAAAATCGATATTTAGGGCTCCCTGGGATTACAAAACAGAAAACTGATACCAAAGTTTTAGAAAATCGGCGCCATTTTGAAATTCTTTGTTTATTGACCGAATTCGTTCAAAATCGTATAGTAAAGTCTGTACTACTTGTACGTCAAACCACAACCCGTGAGCTGCTTTAGCAGCTCGCGCACAGGGCGAAACACTAGTACTATATATAGCTCAATTACCACTGACTGACTCACTGACTCATTGACATAATTGTTCTCCTAGAAAGAGACAGAAAACGATACAATGATGTACGGGAGATGTGTTCGGGTGCGGGAGTCGAGTAGGGAAAAATTATGACATTTCGGAAAAACAAGATGGCGGCCGACGTGATTCTTGCAGCTCTCTTGTTTTTCAACCGATTTCGTTTAAACTTGCAATTATTGAAGAAATTAGTAAACGGTCAATAGAAAAAGTGGAAAAAATTGGAAAAACAAGATGGCGGCCGAGCTGTAGTGTTTTGAAATTTTTGATTTTTCGACCCCGAACCGCGGCGCCACAGATCCGAAACGGCGTGGTCGAGCATAATATTTTTTTCTTTTTTCGCCTACAAATATCCTGTATTTTGACAAAACGGGAGTGGTTTTTAAAAATTCAAGATGGCGGCTGTCCCGGCGGCCGTTTGGTCTGAGGTACGAAAAAACGCAATTTTAAAATTCAATTTTCTTACAGTTGGCAACGTCGGAGCGTTTCGACTTCTATGGGGCGATTGTGTGTACCGACTCGAAGAATGGATTGGGGAAAAAAATTTACCCCATTTCTCGGGAAATTTTCAAGATTTTCCCCAAAAATAAAAAAATCGAAATACGTATTTTTTGCAAAGTTCGAGTACGAGCGACCACGTGTCCTACTTGTACGAATGACGTTTGGGTATTTCCGTCGCCGAGGTCTGGCAACACTGGAATTTATCAAAGTAAAAGTGATTTTCGACATGGTCTCTTTTCAGGAGCTATCATTTCGGCTGGGTGCGAGCGAAATAAAAAATTGAAACGTCATCAGGAGCGGTATATCCTGTAGTTTATGGGAAAATTATGAAACTATGTCAAATGTTTCTGTGAAACGAGGTGGCGGCCATTTTGTATTATTTTTGTGTTTTTGAAAATTTCATTCATGATTTTGAGGCAGTTGGCAACATTTGGGAAAGTTGACATGGATGGATCGATTGTGTAGCTCGACCGGCAGTATCGAGATATCTAAACAGTGTTGCCACATTATGGGTAGTTTTCGAGATTTTCCCCAAAAATGACCTCCTGTAAAATTTTGTATGAAATTTTTTTTTTCACTGATGGCTTCGTGTAGAAATCAGGAAATATAACTTTAACAAAAATATGGAGACAGCTGATGATTGAGGATTTCGGAGACGGGTAAAGGGCACGGCCAAGGTATTGAAGATAGGTGGGGGGTCCTCGAACTAATGTCACTCGGAACCTCATCCAATTTACAAAGAGCAAAAAAAAATTCAAAATGGCGGATTTAAGATCGCTGCCATACAAATTTGTTTGGTGTCTATCTCAGAAAGTATAAAAGATGGAAGAGTGGTTTCTTGACAAAAGATGATCAGGACCTGAAGGTCTACTTGATGAACAGGAAAAAAATTCAAGATGGCGGAATTTATTTTTCCATAGAAAATATATGGCCAATATTGAAGAATACTACGACTGTGTAGAACTATGCAAGATTTTGATACGGTTCCGTTTTACCCACGACGGGGCTCCCTGCGATTACAAAGCAGGAAATTGGAACTAAAATTTAAAAAAATCAGCGCCATTTTGAAATTCTTTGTTAATTGACCGATTTCGATCAAAATCGATATTTAAGACTCCCTGGAGTTACAAAACAAGAAACTGAAACCAAAGTATTAAAAAATCAGCGCAATTTTGAAATTCTTTGTTAATGGACCGATTTCGTTCAAAATCGATATTCAGGGCTCCCTTTGATCACAAAACAGGAAACTCATACCAAAGTTTAAAAAAATCAACGCCATTTTTAATAATTTTGCTATAATCATAATAAATGTCTGTACTACTTGTAAGTCAAACCACAACCCGTGAGCTGCTTTAGCAGCTCGCGCACAGGGCGAAACACTAGTTTCATTATATTATTGGAAATTATAAAGTTCAACCTTATTTACAAGACTTTCTCTTAACAGAGGTGTAGACCTCACGTGCGCTGTGGTCGCTTATAATGGTAGGTACCGAGTTCGATCCCCGGCTACGTCAATTTGAAATTATAATCTGAATTTCTGGTCTAGCGGGAAGATTCGGTCTCTACCGGCAAAGACGCGCCGCCAAGCTATTACGCGATGCCGTGTAGGAACCGATTAGGAGTATGGATTAATTTAATTAATATAACAGCCGTACCGGTTAGCCCGCTATCCTCTTAGTGTGAGATCTATAGAGCGAACTTTGACTTTGCTTCGACTTAGGACAAGGTTAAAACGAGACAGATTTATGTTACTCACCAGTGGCGTAGCGTGCCTTGTCGGGGCCCCGTATAAAAATTTTTTTGGAGGCCCTTATATGGAGGTAAAGATTTTTCACAAAAGAAAAAAAATATTGTGAGAAGTAATATTTATTTATCACATAATTTACCCATTTTACAAATAAAAATCGAATTTTAAATATTCACTCTCCTTGCCTTTTTATCGGCAAACTGATTTATTAAATCATTTATGGCTGATGATGATTTTAGTTTTTCTAAAGTTTCTGCCTCTATGGACAATAGTGAGCCCCTAATAAATGAGTTGGGTAGTAGACAGTAGTGTAGTACTTACCTTTCCAATCTAAATCACTCACAGTATCTTGTCTCTGAAAAAATGAAGAAATTTTGGGCACTTTTTTTATAACCTCGTCCCTTTTCTGTTTAATTTTTCTTTTCTCAGCGCCGCTGGGATAATCTCTTTTCCTTTCACTCATTTCTTTTACAAATCGTTACTAATACTGCTAAACCAGAAGAACAATATTGTTTGTACTGAATTACAATGTAATGCACATTTATTTATAGCGCGTAAATAAACAGTGCACCACTCCGTGGTTTAACATCCAATGCAAAGTACAACAACGTACACGTACATCGCGATATCGATGAAGGATTCCCGGGGATTCCCCGCTGAGTTGAAGATGAAGTAAGTAAAACGGGGAAGTCCCGCAGCCCGCCATAACGATGTAGTGTTGCCAACTTTTGAACGCACGCTTAAGGCGGGAAAAAAAGGAATTGCTTTATAGAATTTTGTCATTTGTAAAATAAAATAAATTAGAAAGTTTTTATTCTTTTTCCTTACACACTTTGGGGGCCCCCGTGGCCCGGGGGCCCCGTATAATTGATACGGCAAATACGGCGGTAGCTACGCCCCTGTTACTCACATAAGTCCATCTTGTTTTAACTCTGAGTAAAGTCTGAGCCAAGTCAAACTACGCTCCATAGATTTCAGCCTTAGACTGCATCATCACATAGGTACCACCAGGTGAGATCGCTGTCAAGGGGTAACTATTAGTGGAATAAAAAAAACATTTCATTTCAATGCCACCTTCGTAATTTATATTCCTGGTAATCTTGAGGATAGCTCCATAACATTGTTAGGAGGGGAGACGCGGCCTTTGCGAGGCATTTGCGGCTAAAATTGGAACTGCTGTGTTGGCCTTGCGGACTGCGGTACCGCCTGAGTGTAGCCCGACCTTTGAAGGTCAAATTCTGTTTTATTTATCCTTCACTAGATGATGCCCGCGACTTTGTCCGCGTGGAATGAATTCTTTTTTGTTCCCACGGGTACTCTTTAATTTTGTAATCATCAAAATTGATTGAAAAGATGGGCCGTTAAAGCGTAGCAGGCGTCATTACTTACCACTAGGTGAGATTGAAATCAAGGACTAACTTGCAGTCGATAAAAAAAAAGAATTTAAGTTTATTTAGAACTGTTTTCTTTTTGCCTTTTTGCAATTGCCATTTGGCCTGAAACCGTATGGCATCGAATCGCTATTTATTCTGGCTGTCATAGACTAGTAGGTAAAATATATCCCGGGCTCGGACATCGAACTGGCGATCCTCCAGCTTGATGACAATTTACGAGTTAGCTCTTTGTACAGAGCCGATGTTAATAGGCATTTAATCTAAATGTTGTTAGTGCTGTCCTTTTGAGAATTTTTTCTAGCGGTGTTATCTAGTGTTTTTAATTCCCGGGGAACTCCTTGTTTGTCCGGAATAAAAACTAGCCTATATTCTTACCCGGGATGTAAACTATGACTGATTTCATCAAATGGACTGAAAGATGGACCGTTAAAGCGTAGCAAACAGACAGACAGATATTTTGTAAGATTCTAGTATGGATTATTGCTTTCTATAAGTATAACGGTGAAGGAAAATCTCGTGAGAAATCCTGCATGACTGAGATTTTGCCATAATGCTTTCAGATGGGTGTGAAGACAGCCAATCTGCAGTTGGTCAGCGTGGTGGAGTATCGCCCCTTCGCAGTCTGAGAGGAGATCATGTAGGCCGGCGATGAGTTGATTTGACGATTCATTTTGAGTATTTTAGCAAATGTATTTATTTACGAAATTGCTTTAATATTTTTCTAGGCGCAGTAGTTCGTGTATGTAGAAATACTGTGCTGCAATGCAACTTTTATGGATAACTAGCTGATGCCTGCGACTACGTTCGCGTGGATTGAGGTTTTATGGAAGAACTCTTTAATTTTCTGGGATAAAAAGCCTATGTGCTATTCCAGACTATCTATCTCTGAGCCAAATTTCATCCAGATCCGTTCACTCGTTGGGGCGTGATTGAGTAACAAACGTCCACATATACAATATCCGTACATGGACCATCCAAACTTTCGCATTTATAATATTAGTAAGATAAGATAATATAAAAGAGATTTAATTTTTTATTGCTCACGTCTGGGTTCTGATCAATGATGACCTACGACTCCATTAACTAAGAAGTTGCGTGCTAAAATATTATCTAGGCAAGCACTTCTAGTTTTCTTTTAATAAAATTAAATAATAAGCTACTTAATTTATGCTAATTAATATTATTCACCCTCTGGACGCCGATGAGAAACATAGCTTTCTGATAATATACTCTCGGAGGAAATTCTGAGAAATGACTGTGTTTGAGTAGATAATTTTAGCGGAGATTTCAATACTCTTTTTACTCGCTTTAAAACGTAGCGTAAAATAACTCGCTATTTCACTTTTACATAAAAAATATACCTACTATTCCACTCACGAGTAAAATATTCAAATCGCTCGTTCCGACTTGTATGAGGGAAAAAAGTGAATAAAATCCGTGTACCTAATCTTAGCACGAGTTATCACAACCCAAAAACGAAAGATTTTACGTATCGAAAGTTGAAACACACTGATGTTAACCCTGAGAAACTCACTTTAGGTAAGTATTCAGTTTTGTCGCTTGAGGTGCTGGCGCCAGATGAATTTAAACTAACTCGATTCTTGTTCAAAAAAGAGTCTTTATTGTTAAGTAACTTTATAATTGCTCAGCTTACAGCAAGTTGCAATTTACCTGTTTATTGATCTTCTATGGCATACACTTTGGAGAGTGTACTTAGGTACTTCATAAACATATTGTATCTCCTGCACCTTAAGGTGTAAATGCTCTTCTGGCGTCCGTGTTTTCTAGGCCACGTTTAACTTAAGAATCTACAAAGCCCTCCCAACTAAACTTCATCAGCGCAAGCCTATCCTGCGATTAAAAAATCTGTGTTTCGATACTCGAGATCTATCACCGTTGTCGAAATGCGCCAACTCTTGCTAGCTCTTCTGTAAACTCAACAGGCTCACCACCGCAGAGCGTTGAGCAAGTTTTATATTCACTCCGCAAAAATATCCTTAATTCGGAAACCTCTTTGACAAAAAGTGCCCTCCGGCCCGTGGTAATTTGAACGATTTGGTAATTTGACACGCTGTGAGGTGTGAAGGATGGAAGATATAGACGGAAGCGTTTTAAAACGAACTGTATCTATTTAAAATTTACTAGTCCGCATCCGCATCCGCCTCCGCCGTTTTTTGCGCAGTTGTAACGGAGGTTTATTTACGTTGACTATGCGTGAGGTACAAATCGAAGCATGTGACGTCAGTTACAACATTACAATAAGCAAAAAGACAACTGTCGTTAGAAGAATCCTCAAAAAAAATCAAATATGGGATTCATCGCATCCTAAAGCACGATGAAAATGAACGATGTGATCGGAGAAATCCACCTTCACATCCACCTTCACATCCACCTTCACATCCACCTTCACATCCACCTCCGCATCCGCCTCTGCTTCCGCTAAGTACGCCTCCGTTACAACCCTAATTTAAAGCGAACTATAAGGCGGTCGATTTTGGGGTCGGCTTGGTAAGAGAGGAGAAGTGAGGACTCAGGCTTCCCCATTGGACTATTAAAAATATGCACTCGCTTCGCTCGCACTTTTTTTTCACTGCTTAAACTTAAACTTCGTAGTACAGATAGGTTTAAAAAATATTATTTTCGTTTCTTCCTATGTTTTACGCCAACTACGCAGAGGACTTGATCGATATTTGTGACCATCGTCGGGTTGATATTAGTTTCTTACAATTCTTTTCACGTTTCGACTGAATTTATATCAATTACCGGTTTTCCTCAAAATAATATTTTGTTACTAAAATCGTAGGTACTATTACATATTCTGTGGTAGCAGGTATGGTATAAGCAAAAAGTAAGGGATTCGAATAAACTTTTATAATTTAACAATTTAAGACCCTTATTATTTCAACTGAAATTAGCTAATAATTATACCTATCTAATATATTTTTTTATAAAGTTGTATTATTTGAATTTAGGATTTCGAGAGAGAGAGACGATCGCGGGAGATCAGACGCAGATGAATGGCATTCCGAACCAGCGAGAGATCCACTCGATAAAATCACTGGTAAAAGTTTATATGAATAAAAAACATTTGATTTTCGACGGCTTTGCTTGACGTGCTCTCCGAGGCACGGGGGTGAAACACCGAATATTTCGTAACTGTGTCCCGACCTAGAAACTGAACCCAGGTCCTCGTCATCCGCACTCCAACATGCTAACCACTAGATAACCGAGGCAGTTTAAATACCAAAGAAAACGAGCCGAAATGATAACTTGCTCCTTCCTTCAATGTAAAGTTCAAGTTTTTTTTAAATCAACTACAAGTTATGTACCTACCTATTCAGGTGAAATTCACACTATTTCTTGCCAAAAAGGAGTAATATACGTGGCCGTATATTACTCTCTGCCGCGTAACTTATAAAATATAGGTAGGTACTTACCTCAATTTACGTGGCAAAAGGTACGGCATTTTAACCGAAACCGTTTTTTCTGGGCGGTAATAACTCAAAGTTTATCTTAAACGAATGTAGTGATTTATATCCTAGTTTCCTATCTGCAGCCGTTATTCTAAGGTCTAGCATGATTCTTTGCATTAAGACGACCCGTTAAGGGAGAATCAAGATAAAATTTAAAATATGAGCATCTTAAATTTGAATTACTGTGCAAAATGAGTCGAAAGGTGCTTATTATGCACATTTCGGGAGCAGTTATGCTGAAGCTCCAAAAATGAGTCGAAAGGTGCTTATTATGCACATTTCGGGAGCAGTTATGCTGAAGCTCCAAAAATGAGTCGAAAGGTGCTTATTATGCACATTTCGGGAGCAGTTATGCTGAAGCTCCAAAAATGAGTCGAAAGGTGCTTATTATGCACATTTCGGGAGCAGTTATGCTGAAGCTCCAAAAATGAGTCGAAAGGTGCTTATTATGCACATTTCGGGAGCAGTTATGCTGAAGCTCCAAAAATGAGTCGAAAGGTGCTTATTATGCACATTTCGGGAGCAGTTATGCTGAAGCTCCAAAAATGAGTCGAAAGGTGCTTATTATGCACATTTCGGGAGCAGTTATGCTGAAGCTCCAAAAATGAGTCGAAAGGTGCTTATTATGCACATTTCGGGAGCAGTTATGCTGAAGCTCCAAAAATGAGTCGAAAGGTGCTTATTATGCACATTTCGGGAGCAGTTATGCTGAAGCTCCAAAAATGAGTCGAAAGGTGCTTATTATGCACATTTCGGGAGCAGTTATGCTGAAGCTCCAAAAATGAGTCGAAAGGTGCTTATTATGCACATTTCGGGAGCAGTTATGCTGAAGCTCCAAAAATGAGTCGAAAGGTGCTTATTATGCACATTTCGGGAGCAGTTATGCTGAAGCTCCAAAAATGAGTCGAAAGGTGCTTATTATGCACATTTCGGGAGCAGTTATGCTGAAGCTCCAAAAATGAGTCGAAAGGTGCTTATTATGCACATTTCGGGAGCAGTTATGCTGAAGCTCCAAAAATGAGTCGAAAGGTGCTTATTATGCACATTTCGGGAGCAGTTATGCTGAAGCTCCAAAAATGAGTCGAAAGGTGCTTATTATGCACATTTCGGGAGCAGTTATGCTGAAGCTCCAAAAATCCTTTCGCAAAAGCTTCGATAAGAGTACAGTACTAAGTTGTCAGTCTCCATACAAATTCTATTAGATAGATAAATCGTAGATTGCCTGGTGGGAGGCTTCGGCCGTGGCTTGTTATCGGCAAAGACGTGTCCCCAAGCGATTTAGCGTTCCGGTACGATGCCGTGTAGAACCCGATGAGGGGTATGGGTTTAATATAACTGCCATACCCCTAACAGGTTAGCCCGCTACCATCTTAGACTGCATCATCACTTACCATCAGGTGAGATCGTAGTCAAGGGCTAACTTGTAATTGTTAAAAAAAAGAGTCTGAGTTATCGTAGATAATAATTTATAGCAGAATAAAAATAAATCAGCATGAGAATCCTTATGATTTCCTACTTCTAAAAGAATTTTCCTTAAAAAGGGAGTAGTTTTTCCTGAGTTTTCCATAACGTATTCTAGATGAATTTAGTTTTTATATTCCTGCCTGAGCCCCTTAATTTACCAAATTTTATCAAAATCGGTTGAAAAGATAGGCCGGTCACGAAATTGTATTCAAAATATTATCCTACGCATTAGTTTTGCATAATAAAGCAATTTGCTCAGTAGTTGTTTGTGCCCGGAACCCCTAGGTTTTGCGTCCATTTCACTTCGGATCCCTAATCCGTGATAATGTTCGATTTGCATACAGATTAGTAAAGGACCTGCAATAATATTGGAGATACATAAATGAAATGTTATCTGTTTGTTTATGGGTATAATTGTAAATGTTCGTTCCTATTCCGGAGTGTAAATGGAAATAGGATTTATGTAATTTTGGCGGCAAGTGTCCTTTTTTTGTAGAAATCATAGCAATCCATATTTCATACCACTATTATAAATACGAAAGCGTCTTTTAGTTACCTTTTAACAGATTTTGACGAAATTTTATCAAGGATTAGCTAGCATCCCGGACGGACATAGGCTACCGTTTATCCCGGAAAATACAAGAGTTTCCACAGGATTTTTAACTAAGCTATTAAATCCAAAAATAGAGAACAATAATAATAAAATAATAGGACCACAATACAGAAGATTTTCGCATGATGATCGCCAATCTTCGGTTTGAAGAAGGCACGCATTGATGATGATAATAAAATCTAATTTAAAGAGAACCTATACCTCCTCCACTTTTTTTTCACATAATAAAGTACGGATTGATTGATGACCTCCATCAAGCCAGTTAAAAACTTCATGGTCGGTCGGCGTGAAGAGCTCTCAAAAGAGATGCGATATTATCTAATGGAGTTATTGTCATCTCGAGAATTTCGCACAAAAAAGCCAATTTTTCTCGTCTCACCAACAAAAGACATTATCCCTAAATGGCGCCACAACATAATTCACTAAAGGAAGGTACTCACCGGGAGCATTCGCTTTGCGTTTGCAAGCATACGAGTACGTCGCCCGAGCTTTTGTTACGTAAAGCACGTATTTCTTTTTAACTATAAATATAAACTGGTTATAACTCGGTTATAACTCACGTGCCATGTATATATTTATAGTTAAAATTAATATCACTCACGATAATTTAAACGTTAAAATACGTATTTCTTCATTTCTTGGTTTTTGGCTTTCAGAAGATGCACGTATTTCCATTATTAATTGGATATTTGACAACTAGCCAGATTAGCGACTTTTTTTCGTAGTATGGGATTATGTATGATTATATAAATACTGAATTGTGAAGTCATCAAAGTTCGACGGACTTTTTTACTTTAATTAATAGTTTAAAATGGTTATCTTACTAATATTATAAACGCGAAAGTTTGTGAGTATGGATGTATTGATGTTTGTTACTCTTTCACGCCAGAACGGCTGAATGGATCTGGATGAAATTTGGCACAGGGATAGATTATAGTCTGGAATAACACATAGGCTACTTTTTATCTCCGAAAGAGTTCCCGCGGGAACCAAAAAACCTCAATCCACGCGGACGAAGTCGCGGGCATCAGCTCGTTATACATAAAAATAACAGGAGGACGTGAATATTACGACTTTTGGGAGATCCTTTAGGTATTTAATGATCACAAAAAAAATTTGGCTAGTAGTCTGATACCTCATTCTTTTTCTGGGGAATATTAATTGTCATCGAAAATTGAAATTTTGTCGAATTGAAAGATGGACTAAGCGAATGCCTAGGGTTACGGTACACCGTACATGTACCTACTCACTATAATAAATTATTTGTTTGTGAACAAATGTGGTTTTGTAAGGCTCACGCAAATAATACAAACGTGAACGCAAAGCGAATGCTCGCGGGTGAGTACCGTCCTTAACGATATGGTACAGACATATTTGTTATCTACAGTCGTATTTTTATACGCCGGTGATCCGAGACCTTGTGATGTGCGTCAAGCTTGGTCGCTCATAGTTATTGAATTGACCAACAATATTTCATTGTAATAGCAAAAATACACTAAGACCCTCTTTATGTAATAAGTGGGATTTCGTTTACTGGGGTGGCTAATTGTCAAATAATATCTACTCTTATGATATTTTTATGTCTCTAGCCTTGTGGCACGTACTTGTGATAGGTATGAAAATTTCATCTGAAATGGGCCATGAAAGCATAACAGATAGACAGACAGACTTTCGCATGGAAGTATGGATTTAGAAATTCCAAAGTATCCATAGCTTGCATTTAAAAACATTTTATTATTAAAAAAAATATATAAATAGAAAATAATTACTTTTTAGTAGAACTTTCGCCGGTGTCCCTTTGTGGAATGCAGACTCTCTCGAAAAGTTCGCTGAATTTCTCGCCATCGAGACAGTAGCCATTTATGACGCTATCATCTGCAAAATGTTTGTTGCCTACTATAACACTTCCCACTTTATTATCTCTAATGATGGTCGGTAATTCACTGTCACAGCTTTGATTGGCATTTCTGGCTTGATTACGCACAGCTTTGTTCGATAATTGGCCGGTGTATGTAGCTTGTGCGATATTACAATGCAAACTTTCATTGCGAACACCACAAACGGTTTGTATTATCGATTCTAACGCCATTTGGTCTTGGATTCTGCGTTGGACGGCCGTCGCTTGTACATTAGCCACTATGTCCTTGTATTTGCATTCCAGTTTATCCAATGCAGTCGCCAATTCTGTTTGATGTTCGTCAGCCGTTTCATGTAAAACTTGAGCCCTTTGTTTCATTAGTTGCAGTTGCAACGAGCACTCAGCCAGATGTTTTTCTTTTTGCAGATTTGCTAGTTTCACTTCATAAGCTTTAACATATTTTACTTTCGCCTTCTCCATTTTATTCAAACGCCTTTCTAGGTCTTCGGCTTTTTGTGTCATACATTTTGGACTAAAATTATTGTTGGGACGGTCTAAAAAGTTACTAAACACAAAGAATTGATTATTTTTGAGTCCCTCGATATATTTTCTCAGATCACTTATTTCAGTTTCCATAGATAGAATATTTTTTTCCTTTTCTGCTATTGAAGCTTCCGTGGTAGCTTTTAAAGTTTCTATTTCTTTCAAATGCGAGCTTTGAATATCTTTGATAATTTGTTCATGTTTCCTCTTTAGATCTTCTATACTTCTCTCATACGTAGTCATTAGCTCTTCTCGTACAGAAGTTTTTACTTGTATAATTTCCAATCTATGTTGATCATGTAAATCATCGATTTCATGTCTTTTCCTCTCAGTTAAGTTGTCAAGCTTTTCTTGTAAATTACTTATTGTTTCTATCAGAGATTTTCGTGAATCCTGAAGATCTTGAAGTTTAGATTTCAAGGAATTTATAGTCGTGGTACTCTCTTGAGCACGAACGTGAACACTTGTTGCATTGTCAACTTTAATAGTAGCATCCTGGGGAATTTCAGCATATTCTTGTTTTAATCTAGAGTGTTCCTTCAGGGTGATAAGCTCGTTATGCAACATTAAATTCTGCAATTTAATTTCCCTTAATTTCATGATAAGATTATTTGCTCTATACTCATACGCGTTATCTTTGTAGTAGTTATCATTGTAAGTATCTATGTTTTGCATATCTGGTATAACATTTGGACAATTGTAACACATAACAGTTTGTTTCTCTCTTCCTTCTGGCTGTTGACTACTATTCCAAATAACAGGATTAACGTTATCAGCGTTACAATCATTGATCTGATCAGTTTCATAAAATTCACTGCTGCGAGACATTTCTGTGGGAGGGCTATTTTTTTTGCTAAAAATAACTTTTGTTTTAGTGCTATCTAAATCTAGAGCGAGATACTCAACTTCTGAAGATTCGTTAACAGAGTCATCAGTGGTGGTAACTTCCTGTAAAGGAGTTAATTCATCAGATGTGGGATTTTGCAAGAAAGGCTCTTCGAGGATGCCTCTGGCCAACTGATAGCACATGGCAAATATATATTTGTTACGAAATGCTTTTTCGGTTTGCTTACAGTTGGACAGCCTTCGGATCCATGCATTGCAAATTTCGATAACGTCTCGATCAAGCAGTTGTCCTAAGTAGGGCCGCATAATTTCTAAGTAGCGTTTGTATTCTGAGTCGAGGGTTTGCTCTTCATTTTCGTCCATTGATAAATTTTATTACAAAAATCTTCGAACTTGTGTTTTTATAAATTAATAATCGCAAAAAAGTCATGAAATGTCTGTCAGTGTGTCAGCAACTTGTCATAAATAACACTTTTCTCATTATAAAAAGAAGGATACAAAATAATCCCATTCTCAAGAGTACTCAATAAAGCTACCTATATGTAAACCACTTTATGATACACACTTTATGTTCGATTTCTATGATTCCTGGGATACAATCTTTCTGGTATAAACCGTCTCGGATGCGAGATATCGCTCTTTCAAACCTAGTAATTTTTTATTATTATTCTTTATTTAAAGGTAGAAACCCCATGTGAAGATCGATTAAATAATAAAGGCAAACAGATTATGGAGAGACAGAGAGATAGACAGTCAGATAAAATAACCTATCGCATTAAATCAGTATGGAAGCAAGGATTAAATTTCTGTATGGAACTTTAAAAGCGTGATAAATCCAGCTTTAAAATTTTCAGATTTCTAAACGCTCGGAGCCAACAGCACAAAGGAAAATCTTGAAAGCGCAGTCATAAAGATAGGGAATTTTCCTTGTGAATTCAGTTGCCGTAAGCAGCTTACTTCGACGATGGTCGAGTACTTCGACCCTTGATTCGAATTGAAAATTGTATACTATTTTTACATATCTGTGAGTATATTTTAACTAGAGTGTAACAAATAAAATTTATAAATAATCTTTATTTCAGACCATAGCTCAAGATTTCAGATCATAGTTCATGATCTAAAAATAGTTATTGTTTTTAATAGTAACAATATTACTATTAAAAACAATATTTTTAGTAGCTTGACTTTTAGCCGTCGCAATTCTAGGTGCCCGGTGGTCATAGCTACCCAATGTCTGACTATTGGGCAGCCGCAATTCTTTCTCGAATGGCATCCAGGATGCTGGTGTTGCTGCGCTGAAGACGCTTCCTCGCCTCCATGAACTAAGCCAAAGTCAAAAGTCATTTAAAGATTCAAGATTCAAGCCATTTATTAAATATAGGTACACTGTAGGTACACTTATTTTCGTCAAAAAATTACTTACTTAAAAAGCATGATGGTGTTAATGGGTAACGGTATCTTAAAATAAAATTATTCACATCACTACGCACCACTTTTATTTTTACGAAGTTGCGGGTAGGTATCAGCATGTTCTAGTACATAATTCTTGTGACTATCACATTACCACAATCGAAATTGTATTGAATTGTAAATGTATTGTTGTCGAAATTGTGTTATTGTATTATGTAGTTCGCATAAAGGTGTATTTAAGGATAGTCTTAACTCTGCCTAAGAATCAAACTTTTAATAAGTAGCGTTTAGATTGTGCATTTTAAATGAATTCCTTCTGGGGCCAACGCTTAAAGCAATACTTAAGCAATATTACTCAAAATGACAGTTTGATGTAACGACCCCGTGACGTTCTTAAAATAAAGATTATAATTCTAAAATACGAAAGCCAACAATAATGAAACAATCTTACTTTAAGCGTCGGCAGTATGGCCCCTGGAGGGGCGTGTATACGCTTTACGCATAATCGAAAAATACCATTCGAGAAATTAATTCCGTTATATTAAAATAGAGGAATCAGCAAAATGATCTTTAGCACTTTTATCCGCGCGTCGACGATGCATTTAAGCGATCGCCATCATAAATTTTTCGATCAAGAATATGACGTTGCCACTACAAAGGGCTTGCGACCAGCGTCGTGAAGTCGGCCATAAAGATAAAATTACTTTAAAGCAGGCTCCTAACTACAGCATGGGCCGCAAGCGCCGCAATCGCCACAGAACGACCTGTGAGCGCTGTGGTCTTATATGTGTCTTGTGTGTGTGGAACTTAGTTTGGGAGTGAATCTCTACATAATCACTAGTCTACTCTGGCGGACGACTTCAGCCATGGCTAGTTACTACCAGTTGACGTGTCGCCAAGAGTCCCTCGTTCCGATCACTGTTAACAGAATTTCCCTACTATGTGCTATGGTACTTATCTGCAATCAAGAGC
The DNA here is from genome assembly GCA_923060345.2 of Erebia aethiops. Taxonomy (NCBI): domain Eukaryota; kingdom Metazoa; phylum Arthropoda; class Insecta; order Lepidoptera; family Nymphalidae; genus Erebia; species Erebia aethiops. The sequence goes on along the minus strand of OV281089.1, from coordinate 19,356,188 downwards.
TTATCTACTTGTAAATGATAAATGATTTATTTATTTCACGTAGGACAACTGGTGTCACTTATGAAACGTTAAGACTCTACCACCGGTTCGGAAAGATATTTCTACTGAGAAGAGCCGGCAAGAAACTCAGCAATTGCTCTTTTCTTAAAAAAGAAAAAGGTTAGATACAATAAGTAGACAATACAACACATACGTTACAAGTATTTGGCATCTGCAGCACAGTTTACACTATTGCAGTGCTACCATTGCCAACTATTGTAAACCATTATTAATATGTTCCAAATAAAGATTTTTGATTTTTTTGATTTTTGAGTATAACACTGACTTGTGGGTCACTGGATGCGAGGTCGGTTGCTTCTATGCAACTCTGTCATCAATAAAATCATAGATAGACCTCGACTTAACAAATGCTGTCAGAAGACTTATTTTGGCATTTCGGTGTTCAATGATGCCATATCGTGAGAGCAACCAAATTATTGCATTACGTGCGAATGTGGCCGATCTGCTGATCGCATATTATAATATAACGATATTATAATATGCGATCAGCTTTATGTCCACATTCATTTACCATAAAAATAATCGCGTTCACATCTTTACAGCTTCTTGCGTGATTTTGGAAAACAACATTTATTTCATAACAGCAATAAGTATGACTTTCCTTTGAAATTGTAAAGCTGTTGGCTACAAATTGATGTTTAGAAGTTATCTAAGGGTGTTTTTTGATGCAATTTGTTTAATAGATATTAAAATGAAATCGTTTCTTACTGTGTTTTATGTTTTTTTGTCCGCCACAAAGTTAATTTTATGATCTTGACGAAGCGAAGAGTATTTGTCACTGTTAGCCCGCTACCATCTTAGACTGTATCATCACTTACCATCAGGTGAGATCGCAGTCAAGGGCTAGCTTGTAGTGGATAAAAAAAAAACTGTTGGTATATAAGTATTACTTCTTACCGTAGATTTAGGATTGGTCTGGCGTTGTAGGAGCGCAGCGGAGACCAATCCTAAATCTATGCTTCTTATTTATTTCGCTCCTAATCAAATCAAATCAAATATTTTATATTCAAATAAACTTTTACAAGTACTTTTGAATCGTCAAGTGAATCTACCACTGGTTCGGAATGCCATTCCTACCGAGAAGAACCAGCAAGAAACTCGGTGGTTGCTCTTTTTAAATACTTAATTAATTTACAATTATTATATCAATGTGTACATAAGTAACCGCTGTCCCCAGCATTGCTGGAGCGATCAAATTCATGCTCCTCTATCATTTACATAATCTTCAACAGTATAATAAACTTTTTTCAGGAGCATACTTTTAATGGATTTCTTAAATATGTGTATAGGCAAGTCCAAAATAGGTTGTGGAACTTTGTTATAGAAAATAATGCCCATTCCCACGAATGACCTTCTGACTTTTTTGAGGCGGAGCGATGGAGTCACGAGCTTATTACGGCCTCTAGTCGGCCTATCGTGCAGATCGCATTTTTTTTTTTATAATTATGGATCTGCTAACTTTGAACTATACAGGACTGAGGTAGGGCTTCTAAGTGATTACAGGTCCGCTTGAGACCTGGTAAAAAGTGGGAAAGTTTCTCACCCATTGGCGTACAGCATCCGCAGGAGTACCACCACACAATGTTGGTACATTATTTTAGTAAATATCAAGAAATGTATCAAAACAACACGTAATCAGCTATGAAATAACTGGCTTGCTTAACGGCGCTAAACTGATACCACTGGTAGAGTCTGAAAAACAATAACGACATCCTATGAACCTATGAGTACCTCCGTGGCGCAGTGTGTAGCGCTGTTGTCTTAACGTGCGGAGGTCTCGGGCTCGATCCCCGGCAGGGTAAATTTGGGAATTTAATTTAATTTAATATTTCTGAATTTTCCCTGGTCTGGGCTGGTGGGAGGCTTTGGCTGTAGCTAGTTACCACCCGTATGGGTTTAATATTATCATCAGGTGAGATCGCAGTCAAGGCCCAAGGGCTAACTTGTAGTGGTTAAACAAAAACCTACGGAACCCGAATTAACGATTTTCGCATTCTCATAAGACCTCATAAGCCATGCATTAAGACCTTGCTTCTTGCTACATTTCATGATTCTAGTCAACGGGAAGTACACAGCCTATAGTAGTAGGTTTTTATTCATTGGCGAGTGTCAAAATATGCGGCATGAATGGCCGTATTTTTTATTCTGTTTATTGATATACCAACAAATATTGCACAAACAATTAATAATCTTAAAACAATACAATAATGTCTAGTTCTAATAATAATAATAATAATAATAAATTCTTTATTTCAGGTACAAACCCATAGGTAGTTAACAAAACAGTACAACATTAAGAGAAAAAAAAAGAAAGTAGATTATTAATATAAAAGCTAAATTTTAGAATACTTAAAATGACAAAAAATAGAAATAATTCACAAATAAAAATAGGGTAAAAGTAAACAATTTAAAAATACGTCAATAAACTATATAAGATCTACTATGTTGAAATCTAAAATCTAAATGCGTAAGCGTAAAGCGTTGTTTTTGCACCGATGCAGGCCAGACCAATATTTTGCAAAAGGATTGCTCAAATCCTCAATTATAGCGCGCAAGATGGAGTTGGTACTGTGTCTAAGTCTTTCCCAGAAAGAAGCCGTCCTTGATCTGAGAATGGCAAAGAAGTCAGGAACCCTCGCAGTAGCAAACATGGCTTTAGCACTGCAGAAACGTGGCCGCTTCATTAGGATGCGGAAAGCGTTGTTGTACTGAATCCTAAGCTCATTATAGCTTCGCTTGGTAAACCTTGTCCACAGCTGACAGGTGTAAAAGCATTGACAAAATGCTTTGAACAAGGTCACCTTCGCGTCATCGGAGCAGCGCACGCGTCTAATGCAATACTTAAAATAATTATATATTTTTTATTTTAAATATTTAAGTACAAAAACTAAGAATACCTACAGCTAATAGATTCACATTATTAAATCAAAATTAAATAAAGGAATGAATATATTGTACGATTAAATTAAATTAATAAATTAGGAACAATAAAATAAAGTAATTACAATTAAATTAGATCTTACTATACAATACAAATAATTTAAAGATTGAGTCGGAAAATTAAATAAAAAATAAAAAGAGATCATCCATAAAGTTACCGTTACAGTCTTACAGTTAATTTATTTCATAAAATAAAGTTTATTCTTAAAGCTAGTTAAAGTGTCGTGAAAAATATCAATGTCAAGGTATGATATTGTTGTAATTAATAAATCGACTAATTATTGGGGAGTATTTGCCAAGCTTACTTTTGGAAAAGCTTGGTATCTTACCGTATCTTTTGATTGCGTTGATCATGATTATATGAATGCTCTAAGGGACCATAGTAATGTGTATAGTATATAATATATAGTTATATGTATATGATAGTAATTTCAACTTGATACCTCCATGCGTTCCCAAGAAAAAGGGGGTTAACAGACAGACAGATGACAACGAAGTGATCCTATAACGGTTCTTTTTTTCCATTTGAGGTGTGGAACCCTAAAAGCATCAATTTTAAGTCAATATTTACAAGCAAAGTCTAGCTGGTTGGATTTCAGTTTGAATTTCAATTAAAACAACGTTTACCTTTGCTTTCGTAAATCAATAATATTATTATTATTGAATATGATTTATTCAAAAAGTTAGGAATTAATTTCCAAGAAATGGTTCATTACCAAATTAGTATAAACTAATTTAAATGCAGACATTTGGATTATTTTGAGGAAAACCTGCTATTATTGTATCGTTAAACAATAATAATACTAGATAGGTTGAGGTTGAGATTGAGAATGCGCCTGTAAAAATAATATAGCAAATTGTACTTAATTATGGTTTGCTATTTTAAGGTTTAAAGTTATTTCTTACATCACTTACAACTACAAGTTACAGCTATTGAAGCGGAATGCACTTATTATGATCGACCTAATCCGAAAATGCACTAGGCGTAAGTAAAATAATTGATAGTAGTCAAAAACACGACAATTTATTTGAATATCACTTTATTTAGTTGTAAAGGAAAACATCGTGAAGAAATTGAAAGGTGTCTACAAATCCTCTCTTAGCCAGCGTGGTGGAATATGGATTAAGTCACTCATATTATGAGGACTTGCTGTTGGAATTTACAAATTGCCCTCTACTGAGTCTTTTCTCGGAATGAGTGATTTAATCCATATTCCACCACGCTCGCTAAGAGAGGATTATTATGTACCTATCTGCAATACACCTACCCTTTGTTCGCATAATTACAGATTCACAGAAGGACTAATTCTCAAAATGGTACAGTTTCATCCAAAATTTAATACGAGCAATAACTATAGGTTATTCATACTCACAGTAGGTAACAAAGATGAAAGCGGGCGGTCAAACAAATTCCCCTTAATAACAATAAGTCGACAAAGAAATAAAAATAAAAAGCCCACGATATCTGCGCAATTCATACCCAAGCGAACGGAAAAACAATACCGATCCCGATTCCAGACAAAACACAAAGATCGATAAGTACAAGCAAGACGAATGTCGCCACGCGCGCCTTCGGGGAAATATTTGCCGTTTTTGCGCCACCGGGCTCTGAGGGCTGGTGCAAACAGAAAGCGTGCACAATAGATTGCAGATTCTCATACCTATCATGATAATCTGCAAATCGTATTTCCTAACGAACAAATAGAAGAATATATAGGGGGTAGACATGGTATATCTTAACTTATATTAGTTTTAGTATAAACTAATGTCAACACTTAATTTAGAATATTATGTAGGTAATAAATTAACATAGTATAAAACAATTATGTATATGGAATATGTTTGTATATTATTTACCTAATATATAAAACATATTAAAAGAAAAGAAAAGAATCGAAAAAAAAACAAGATACGAAAAAGAAAAAGCAAAAAAAAAGATGAATACTAAAAAATGTTTTAAAAAAATAAGCAATAGATACAACTATGCACCAAAAAAAAAGAAAAAAAAAATTATGCATAAGTAAATTTAATCAGGTATTAATATTATATGTATAGAGGTTGTATAGAACAATAATTAACGTCACAATCTCTGCTTGAAATGTAGAAATTGCCTAAGTTACTACAGAGTAAACAGTAAAGCAACCTACGAGTAGGTAGCTGAACTAAGTGCCGACCTAGAACAGTCTTCGACCCCCATGTCGAAGGAAAAAAGGGAGGAACACATATATTAAAAAAAAAACAGAAAGCGTGCCGCCGCGCTATCTATCCCGCCGCGCTATTATCCCGAAGTTGCATTACAAGGAACTGTATAATTAGTATGAGTTTCATAGCTTTGAGAGAACTTAAACAATCAGTGGCGTTCGCTGTATTCGGAGCCAGGTTATGCAGTGATTGGGTAGATACCTATTTTCAGGCGAGCATGATGAAAAATAAGCATAGAGCTTTTTAACTTGGGTAAGCAAAGTTTTTATGCCTATCTGCCGTGCACGCCACTGCGAGCAAGGTACCAGTAAATCCGGAGTATGTGTGGCTGCACCTTTCAATAACTAGCTTGATGCTCTAATGCACGGAATTTTCTATGCTCTAATGTACCGTTAACTGTGCGTAAATCTCTCGTTTAGTATGGATGGAAACCTGAAGATAGCTTGCAGTAAAACGAGTTTGACTTCTTCAAATTGTTTTGTCATAATTTAAACGACATCGTATCCTGAAAATTGCATCTTTCTAGCATTATTCAGTTGGAAAATACGAAACGCTTACCGAAAAGGTAGGTAGTGTCCCGTTCATTTAGCTCAGAGGTGCAATCATGGAAAGATCACCGATCAAATCGTTAAAGCTCGGCTTAAACGTAAAATAAACCATAAAAGCATTAAATTAAAGCTCAATTTCGTGTATCCATTCTTATACGTTTAGGTATGTACGATACCCTAAACGTATAAGAATTGATACACGAAATTGAGCTCTAATTCAATAATGTTATGGTTTATTTTACTTTGAAACCGAACTTTAACGATTTGATCGGCAATCCTTACATGATTTTACCTCAGATCTTACGTTGACTCTTAATTCTAATAAACCACTATGGTCCACTACAGCGCGAGGTCTTGACATGCAGTTACAATCGTGTCACGCTGACATTTGACGCTATCTGTTTGTTTCAGCCTTTAACACGAACAATTTTAATATTTGCTTCGACGGCGAGCCACCAATAAAGCTCCGCCATCTGAAACTGTCAATTGAATGTGGTGTAGGTGACAAGCTCACAGCGTATATAAATAATGCACAAATAATGGAATCCTATTGAAAAGTATTACCTACCATATATTATGCTTGTGAAGGAGATTACGCAGAAAAGAGGTGGTGGTAAGTTACTACAGAAAATGTATTTCTGTCTGCTGGATCTTTATTTACCAATCCACATATTATTGTGGTATACATTCAAGCTCCCGTACGACGCGTTAAATAATTATTCTATAAATAATTATTCTATAGATAGGTAAACATAGAATAATTTAAGGCCTCGTATTTTTATAGTGCGAAGCGCTAAAGTATTATTTATTTATAGAAATACGCCCTTGTTTGTTACAATATACGTCTGTGTTTTCTGCCACTTAATTTACCTACTTGGGAACCTTCAAAGCGAGAGTGAATAGCCATCTTTTAGGCAAACGCACTCCAACAAAGTCCTCATCACTGCTTTCCGTAAAGGCACGTTTATCGCCAAGCGCAAGCCTATTTCGAAAATAATTATAAATAAAATTAAAAGGCCCCGCTTGGCGCTTATCACTTAATTCGGACTGCTCTAACGTATTGAGCAAATCAAACAGGAAAAGTAGACAAATATACCGACCCACGACCATGTAACAAACGTTACAATATATCTCCACACCTATTGGGATAACGGGAGGCAGTTACATAAATGTACAATGTGATTGATTCACTACATTTTTTTGTGCTTTTGATTGTATACATCCATCTTTCGATACAGGATTATATTGCCTATTTGAGTTGCAAAAGCCTTTGGAATTGATACACGATGAAAAATATGTTAAAATAACCATCCCAACTCTATCACTGCCCAGCCCACTGCTGAGCACAGGCCTCCACTCTCATAGGAGAGAGGGAATTAGAGCTTAGACCCACCACGCTGCTTATATGCGGGTTGGCGGGCTTTAACGACTATTATCATGTTAGTGATAGTAACCGGGACCGACGGCTTAACGTGCTCTCCGAGGCACGGGGGTGAAAAACCGCCAACTTCCAACTCTGGGCTGGCACTGCGAACCCAGGACCTCGTGATCCGCAGTCGACTGTGTGACCAAAACGATAGATACAGTAGTGAGTTATTATACTATTCTGTGGGGTTAAAAGAGAATATTAATATATAATTATATTCCTATACAAAGTGATGTCACTCTGTTCAATATTTATTTATTATAGTACATAATATACCCATACAGGTGCAGCGCCTTTCCAGTAGCTTCCATGAATAGATTTAAAGATTGAAATAAGACCAAACATAGATATTATTATGTACTTAGAAAATTGTCGCCCCACATATTAAGAACTTGTCAATTGGAAGAGCTAAAAGTGGATACATATATATTTTAGCACGTTCTAAATGTATTTAAATATGTACTTAAAATATTAGATACGTTCAAAACGGTTCAAGTTTGTGAATCTAAGTATAGAGGTATACCTACCCTATTCGTTTCTATGTCATCATCGTCAATCATAAGGAAACAGGTACAGTTACAGTAGCCTCGCAATACATTTATAGCAATTTAATACTCGTAAAACAGCACATTCACAATCACAAAAAATATGCGATCTGCAGCATGATATGCAATCCAGAGGCTGCCATAAGCTCGTGACTCCATCGCTCCGCCTCAAGAAGGTCCGAAGGTCGTTCGTGGGAATGAGCGTTCTATTTTTTAACAAAATTCTATAACCTATCTTAAACTTGCCTTTACACAAGTTTAAGAAGTCCATTAAAAGTATGCTCCTGAAAAAAGCTTATTATGCTGTTGAGGCTTAGGTAAATAACAAAGGAGCATGGATTTGACTCGTTCCAGCAATGCTAAGGACAGCTAGGTTACTAACGTATTCTACAAATTAATGAAATTGTAATTATTTTTTCAAAAGAGCAACCGCCGAGTTTCTTGCTAGTTCTTCTTTAGTTAGGTAAACTGCATCTTCACTTACCTACCATCAGGTGAGATCGCAGTCAAGGGCTACTTTGTAGGCATGTAGTAGAATTTAAAAAAAAATGGCAATAGGGACTGCCGATAGAAGTGAAAACGAATATTTAATTAATTTTTTTTCTAATTAAAATAAATTAAATTATAATAAAAATATTTCAAATATAAACCTCAAAACTCAGGCGTTAAAGTTTAATTACGAATGTACTATATAGTACATTCTCAAGACTTTTGTCTTCATAACAACGCGAGGTGTCGCCCACGGTTACACAGCACTTATTAATATAAACCTTAAAACTAAGGCTTTAAAGTTTAATGACGAATGTACTATATTATTATACTTAAGACCTTTTGTCTTAAGAAGAACGGTGTCGATCACGCGTAATCCACATTTTTACCCCCTACCAAAAAGTGCTCAACGCGCCTAAAGAAGTTTTCACTTCAATAATTTAAAAAAAGTTTCAACTAGGCCACAATGATCTGCTAGAGTGTTAAAAGATTTATCATTGACCGAATGAACAGAGCGGCTTAGGCCTGATTTGGGAAACGCGCTTAGTGGGGATTAGGGCCGAACTCCATGGACCATTATGAATTGGACTTAAGCCACTGTTAACTTGAGGGATTTGGCACCCGTGTGCGCTACTCTCAGGATTTGCCAAAATGGGCTCGTTAATTTAATGAGGTTACATTTGGCCTCGTGTTCCCCAAACTAATAAGCCGGCCATTAATGACAAGTCATTTGATTTAGGTCAAACGATTGAAATCGATGGAAGCTAAAAATTTTGTCTATTCACGGCATCAGCCCAAATGACTTAAATATTTAGGATCGACGGGGCCTGTTTTCAGTTTTATCATTGTTTTTATTTTATTTTTAATAAACATGATGATATCCGCGACTTCGTCCGCGTGGATTAAGTTTTTTTGATTTACGTGGGAACTTAATTTTCCGGGATAAAATGAGCTATATCCAAGCTGTACGAAATTTCGTCAAAATCGGTTTAGATAAAAGATGGGCCGTCAAAGCGTAACAGACAGACAGACAACATTTATACATTTATAACATTAATATGGATACTAACGACGCTGTCACCGGGTCAGATAAGTATAAATGGAATATTTGTACGGAACCTTAAAAACTTTAAAGTTTACACAGGATTTTATATTAATCTACATGATGCCCGCGAATTCGTCCGCGTGGATGAAGTTTTATAGATTCCTGCTGGCAATCTTTTATTTTCCGGACAGACAGACACACTTTCGCATTTATAATATTATTGGTAAGTACAAATATCATCTTTTACCCTAGTTGGTAAAGTTGTCCCACATTAAACAAAGATTTAATTTTGTTTTGTACACTTTATTTTGTTTATTTGTTTTGTACCTACACTTAAAAACTGATTACTTTTAAATATGGATGAAAATCAGAGTTCATTTGGGTAGCGGATTGGCTCAGGTCGCAAACATTATTTTACGTTTAATTTCATGGAACTCGTAATGTTTCAAAGGGCAGAAAAACAATATTTGAATTTCCACCTGTTTTCGATTTTACTAACGTAAGTTATGTTTGCGAATAAATTGGTATTGGTTTATAATATAACATAATATTATACCGGCAAACTTACAAATGCGAAAGTGTTTGTTTGTACTTCAATCACGACGGAGAAACCGTTTGACGTGCTTTTTGAGCGTACAGTTAAAGAAGTGGATATAAATACTACTTTTACCCCGGAAAATCAATGAATTCGAAAATTGATGGATGGATGGATGTTTGTTTCTCAATCACGTACAAGATTTGGTACAGAGACAGATTATAGTCTGGAATAACACATAGGCTACTAACTGAAAATTCGGGATCCAAAAATACCTATATTAGGCATTATAGTAGGTACATAATTTGGTCCAAACCTTCATAGCATGATTTTGCTGGGCAATCCTCTTATCAGATTATGTCCATTGCAACAGAAATAACTATTATTTCTAGAAATTTCATCCTCACCACCTGGATGCCTGGTCTTCTTCCACCTCCCGTTATTCCAGGTCACTACTGCCACGTACCTGCATATTGTGGAACCAGCTTCCATCTTCTGTGTTCCCTCATGATTATAATATGGGGCCCTTCAAAGGGCGGATAAATAAATAGCAGCTCAAAAGCCAGCAACGCATTGGCGGTTCATCTGGTGGTACAAATGTTCATGGGTGGCGGTAATCACTTACCATCAGGTGACCCGCCTGCTCGTTTGCTTGCTATATATTTTTATATGTATATAAAAAAATTAAACAATCAATACGAATTCTTAGCAATTATCAGACTCTCTGTCCCTTTACTCTCATAGCCCGATGGGACGGAAAATACGATCCAAAAACTACTGTTGTAAACTCTATCTCTAAGTATTATGCTTCAAAATCGAGTTGCAAGATTTCACCCGAACAAACATAGTTACATAGTAACATACTTACCTACTCGTACATTGCAAGTTCAAAAAAGAGATTTAAAAAAATCAATTATGGTTTTTACCATAGAAAAAATAAGTTTTTACCAAGGAAAATGATACTTAGCGACTAGAATTTATGTTTTCCCTCAGTTCCGAGAAAGTGGAACCCCCAGTAAGAGCCAAGTTCAAATATCGACGATCGGGAGATAGAAATACTTATATTATATATTATTATTCCTACTCAAAGATTTTTTTTCAAAATTTTATTTTACCACTAATTAATTAATTTGTGCCAAATTATAGCTTTCTAGTACTAACAGCATCTGAGCTAAGCCGCTGACGGACAGACGGACGGAACAACAAGGGATCCTTGTTTACTACGGAACCCTAAAAACCTAAAACCACGCGAACTAAGTCGCGGGAATCATCTAATAAAAACACTAGGTACTTCACTAAAAGAGTGAATAGGCATCTTCTAGCTAGGCAAACGCGTTCCAACCACTTTTGTCAAGCACGTAAAATAAATAAATAAATAAATAAAGTACCTATTTCCCAGGAATAATGATAGCATTCTTGTAAGCGAGTCAGTGTGAGTCAGCAGCCAGGTTTCCGAGCTATAAAGTGAATTAATCATGTATTTCCACTAATTCACGTACTTACCGAGTCATGCTTGAGACGTAATATTTTATTGCGGAAGAATGCTATTATCTATTTTGATGGCCATTGTAACTGACTAGTTGACGCACGCGTCTTCATCTACGTGGATTAAGTTAAAATCACGGTGAAACTGCTTAATTTTCCGGGATAAAAAGTAGGCCTATTGTCCTTCCCTGCGATGCAAACTTATATCTGTACAAATTTCGTCAAAATCTGTTGAGCAGATGGGCCGTGAAAGTGTGGCAGACTGACAGATATACTTTCGCATATTTTGTAATACTAGAATGGATTAAACAAAGTGTAACACGCACTTAGAGCTGTAGATAATTTATATTACAGATTATCACGTAACTTCTAGCTGAATATTACTTTTAGTCCAGACAATCAATTTAAAACATTTTCTACTCCACCTTCTCTAGGACAAAATTACCCGATGACTGGACTATATTTTTATTAACATCATTCTTATCTCGATTTATCTGCCCTGGTACGATCTGAACACGGGTTTCATCTCAGAAAGAGATTTATAGTCCACCGCGCTGGTCAAGTGTGGATTGGCTTCACACATCTTTCAACGCATTATGTTGATTTACAAGCAAGTAGGTTCACGATAGGTACATTTTTAACAAAGTGGTTAATAAATTATTACTTATAACTCACTGAACTCTGAAAATTAAGAGTTTTTTACCTGGGACTCGAACCCCTTTCGACTAGAAAGAAGCTCAACGTATTAACCACTAAACTATCGCGTAACTACATACAACAGCTGGCAAGGAATCCATTATGAAGAGTAATTTGCTTTTAGTAATTACAGCAAAACGATAAAAATCTACTCGTCAATTACGATTGTAATCAACCATAACTTTACTGATTTACACATTAGGTAAATGTGCAGAAAATAATATTTTTCTTGAGTATTCATTACCCTTCTAAGGTATCGATGCGTAGTTATCATACTTAGGTACTCGTCGCTTCATTCTTCAGATATAATTTATTAAACAGGTAGATTCTCAACCTACCTGTTTAATAAATTATATCTGAAGAATGAAGCGACTCATAAAATTATCATAATTAAATTATGACAAAACTTCACTTTGTAAGTTCGTTTAATAACTAAGTATATTACACATAAAAGCTATCTAAGTATGAATTACTATCGTATATACATAGCTAGCAGCTGTATTATAGAATTATATTCCTGCTAGCCCGCAACTTTGTCCGCGTGGATTGAAGTTTTTGGTTCCCGCGGGAAATCTTTAATTTTCCGGGATAAAAAGTAGCCTGTGTGTTATACCAGAATAATCTATCTCTGTGCCAAATTTCATCCAGATCCGTTCAGCCGTTCCAGCGTGATTGAGTAACAAACATCCATCCACACATCCATCCATCCAAACTTTCGCATTTATAACATTAGTATAGTATGGATTAGTAATATTTATAGTAAACATAATTGCCTATAGTTAGTCTAACTTAATTTTATTCTGAGTAGATAATAATAATTTAAAGTAAGTACATTTTAAGAAGCGTCTACAAAATATGCATTTAAATATGCCGTTTGTAGTTTAACATAGTTTATGTATCATACAGTTCATCATAGCAAAGCGCTGGTGATTGTGTTCTTGTCGTGGTTGCAAACACAATCGACTATTCATGTTCAGTTTTCGTCTTCTAATAATGCGGTAACGAAGGTTAGATATGAATGACGTATTTAAGTAAGTATATCAGGTGACACGTCAGGATTTCACTGTATTGTAATTTGTAATGTACCTATATGAGATAAGCTCTTTCAATACCGTCATGACATAAATTGTGAATATAAAGCGTAGATAAGGGTGATTGATGTTAAACTCCCAACTTCAACTGGGGTCGAAGATGTATTTAAGACGGGATATAACTGACTTCAGCGTACCTATGAGCAGCCTTAGGTGTTTGAAGCCGACAAAAAAATACATTTTCTTACATTAGCGTCGTCATCGTATGGTTAGAGTAGTGTGGTCATCGTATGGCCAAAAAGTGACTCGCTAATTTGGTAGGTCATTAAGGAAAGTTTTGACGCTGCACCACCTATTTGGGTAGTCGGGGGTTCAATCCCCGGGCACGCAATGCTATCTCAACTGAGTTATAATATGTGCGCTTAAGCAATTTAAATATTACATAATATCACTTGCTATAAAGTTGAAAGAAAACATTGCATCGTGAGGGAACCTGCATGCCCGAGTATTCTTCATAATGAACTCAAAGCTGGCGCGGCATTCCGAGCCAGTGGTAGATTCACTTGACGATGTAAAGCACTTGGAAACGTTTATTTGAATAAAAAACATTTGAGTTTGATTTTGTGAAGTCTTCCAATCCGCCCTTGGCAATGGCCAGTGTAGTGGACTATGGACAAACTCTTCTCATTCGAGAGGAGACTCGTGCTCAGTATTGAGCCCGCGATGGGTTGAAATGATGATGATGACTGTATAACGATAGCTAAGCTGTGTTGACCATGAATGCTAGGGTCGCAAAAAACGCCAAGTTCTAAATGACATAACACCTCGCCCGACTGCTTCTTCGGATAATGAGACGCCGGGTTTTTGTGACAGTAATCAGCGGGCTTACAACCATCGCTTAAAGCAGTATTAATTTAATTTTTTTTTTAAACTGTTGGTTCGTACTTCGTACACCGCGCCAAGCTCTATGATCTGATGCAAAAAAAATTGGACATCGTTCACATCCCATTGCTCCAACTTATTAGGAAAATAAAACCATTTTTAGACTAATTTTGATTTAAGTTATTTTACTTGTTATTGTAATTTATTGTATAGTTCTATCTTCGTATCCTGGGATTATTTTCCGCACTTGGACGCAGGTGTCCGCTGTACGTGGATTTCCTTAAATCCTCAGTACCTAGTTATGTTTGATTGTAATTATAAATGTATTTTTGTAGCCAGGAGAGGCATTATAAGGTAACTGTAAATTCTTCACGGGCATGTTTTTACCAAAAATAAAGAATCTTGTTGACGCTTTCTATGACCCACCTTGAAGTCCTAAAATAAGGATTATAATTCTGAAACATGTACGTCAACAAGATTGAAATAATACTGTTTTAAGCGACGGCAGTAAACCGCCAGGCTGGGCAGCCGCCGCGGAAATGCATCACTTCTGAGTACTATTCCACACAGCGGGATGTAATGAAATAATTGTTTTAGGTTTCCATTTAGAGAATGAGTTTTGTATATATTTTTTGTTAGGCTGACGTGCTGTGGCATCGCATGGATGAGCTTACTTAATCTTTTTAATAAATGTGGATTTTTCAGGTACATTTTAGTCATTCAGTGATAAAATGAATTCATTCAAATGCTTGAAATGATCAATGTTTTAAATGATGCCCAAAACCGGATTTAAATGGGAAATATTGTTATCAAAAACAGGTAGGGAATTTAAGGTGGTAAGTGACTATTAGGGACGATATCAAGTGAGTCGCAAGGGGACTTTGGATCCAGGCGGCGCAAGCGCATCTATCCGTTAACGATCATATAAAACTGCAACTGCTGCGTTTCTTACGGGCTCTTCTCCGTAGTACAATTTCCCGAACCAGTGGTAGAGTCTTGAATCCTCACAAGTGACACAACCACAAGTTGAAAGTTGAAAGTAAATAAATCATTTAATTTCAAATAAATCATTTCAAAAAACAATATACATATGTGTACGATTAACCTATACGACCATTTCACTCCTTGACCTAAGAGCTATCGATGTTTCATTAGTGCTGCTTCCTAGATTCACCCAGTCGTACGTTGTTTCATGTTTGATGTTATTGCCTATTGGACCATTGCTTATTAGCAACTAAGCGGACGACGTAATCAGACTTGCCTCTTCGGCTGAAATTGAGCTGCCTATTGGAGAATGGAGACACTTTGTCACGAAACTTCGTCACTTACCATCAGTTGAGATCGCAGGCAAGGGCTATCTTGTAGTGGAATGAAAAATAAAAACTGGAAAATGAAGACACAAAAGGACTTTTGAAAATACAACCCCTAAGGGGGTAAAATTGTAGTTTCCAATTTGTATGAAAATCGAACATATCGTGAGAAAAGTTGCGGGCAAAAGCTAGTCAAATATATTATGTTACTTAATCAATGGAACATGTCATTAAATAAAGAAAACAAGACACGGCTGCACGATGGGTATTTCTTGTTATGATCTAACGTTATTATGGTCTAAGTGATAACCATCAGACATAAAAATATTATACTTAATCGTGCATTGGGGAAAACCACTGCCTATATAATTATTATATAAGTTATTTGAGCATATCGAATCGTGAGCGACGTGTTTAGTTACCCAAATACTTTGACTTTTGAGTTTAATTGAGCACTTAATATTTTTTTTTCATATGAGTATTTTTTAATATGTTATATTTGGGGGTTTTCTTAACAAAATATATAACGTCAGCCCCCATCGTTCCCTGTTTGTCCCGAAAGTGTGTTTGTTTGTTAGTTTGTCCTTCAATCACGCCGCAACGGATCAACGGATCGACGTGATTTTTTTGCTTGAGTATAGTCGAGGACCTGGGGAGTG
Source organism: Erebia aethiops (assembly GCA_923060345.2). Classification (NCBI taxonomy): domain Eukaryota; kingdom Metazoa; phylum Arthropoda; class Insecta; order Lepidoptera; family Nymphalidae; genus Erebia; species Erebia aethiops. The sequence continues at coordinate 19,340,335 of OV281089.1, read as the reverse complement.
ACATAGGCTACTTTTATCCCAGAAAATTAAGGAGTTTCCTTGGGAATTAAAAAAACTTATTCTATGCGAACGAAGTCGCGGGCATCAGCTAGTGAGTTATAAGCATATCGAACAATGACCTTCTCGTGAGTGACGTGCTAAGTTATCCAACTACTTTAAGTTTTGAATTTAATTGGGATGTTGTTGTCAAAAATAAATAATTTTTAAAAAAAATTAAAGACGTAATAGGTATCCACGTCTCCTGTAAATTTTGTGTTTGATTTGATAACCATATTAAAATTATGCATTAGAATAAAAAATTGCGTTTGATGACGTAACAATTCAGTATTTCACACTTCACACAGTATTAGACTTTCTGTTATGTATTCATTGTATTTTAATATATTATTTTATTTTATAAAATATGTTAAGTATTGTATTTTATGCTATGGGCTCTATTGCCTGAGATAAAATAAATAATACAAAATTCTATACATACTTAGGTACTAAGAGCACGTTTTGAAGGTTGAAGAAAAGTAACAACTGATAACAATTGAACACTCGATTAAATTAAAAACTCATATTATTTTATTTCATATAGGACTTGACCCGTGTCGCTAGTAAAATCTCTGTTTTTAGCTCTACCATCGGCTCAGAAAGCAGACTCCACTGAGAAACGCGGCATGATTGTTTTGTTTTGACGCCACCACAAGTTAAATAATTAAATAAATCTTTATTTGGAACTATCAAGGACAATACAAAACACAAAATTAACAACTTAGGAACTACACTGTGACAAAAATAAATCCAAAAAGAACGCACCTCAGCGTGATGCTGTTATGGTGTAGATACACCCGTAGACTTATTATAATTACTAGCGTATTTTATTTATATATATATTCATCATTTACATCAATGAGATACACCATAACAGCGCTGATTTTCAGCCGACCCCTAACAAGTTTTCGGCGTCCCAGGCCGGCCCGGGCCGCCCGCTAACCCGACATCGCTGGTAACATATTTATTGCAACTAAAGACTTAAACTCTGCTTAAAGTCGGAGATATAGATTAGTAAGCAGTGCTTACTAATCTATCTCCTACTTTTAATTAATTACTTTACTACTTCACCACAGTTTACTAAACTTACATATATTTAAATAAGTTAGCCCTTGTCTGCAATCTTACCTGATGATAAGTTATGATGCAGTCTAACATGGCAGCGGGTAGGTTAGGGGTATGGCAGTTATATTAAATATATACCCCTTATCAGTTTACGCGGCATCGTACCAGAAAGCTTAATCTCTTGGCGGTACGTCTTTACGGGTAGGGTAGCTACGGCAGAAGCCTCGCACTAGACCAGAAAAAATCAACAATGATAATTTCCCAAATTTTCTCAGCCGAGGATCGTACCCGGGACCTCCCACTTATAAGACAACTGCGTTCACCATTGCATATGGGAGGTCGTCAAAAATAATGATAATAATCCACTTGTTTAGATACTTATACCTATGTACAGTCGCGGTCACAAAATGTTGGTTCATAACATGCATACATCTGTGGCAGAAGGTTGATATGTGATTTGATCAGGCATAGGAAACCTTTTTTTAAATGTAACTTTAACAAATGCGATGATGCCTGTGGATGATGCCAATGTGTTAAACTTGAAATTAGGAAATGAGTTTCATTATAAAACGTCATTGGTACCTACTCTTTTTCTTGAATTGGATGCTTGAAAACTTTTGTTTACTTTGAAACGTCATAAATACCTTGCTTAAGCCTTAGGTATTGCACGCAGCACGCAGTGTTTTAAAGAATCAAATTTGAAAACTCAATCAATTTGGGAATTTATAATTTCTGAATTTTCCCTGGTCTGGTCAGGTGGGAGGCTTCGGCCTTGGCTAGTTACCACCCTACCGGCAAAGACGTGCCGCCAAGCGATTTAGCGTTCCGGTACGATACCGTGTAGAAACCGAAGGGGTGTGGGTTTAATATAACTGCCATGCCCCTAACAGGTTAGCCCCATTACCCATCTTAGACTGCATCATCACTTACCATCAGGTGAGATCGCAGTCAAGGGCTAGCTTGTAGTGGATTAAAAAAAACATTTTCAGATCGCCACCGTATACCTTTGCGTTAACACTGTGTTTTTGTAAGGAAACATAGTAAGTTCTTTAGAAGCGATATAATTAGCATAATCATTTCAACTGTACGCGATAATTGTCCGTAAAGACTGCTCCTCCCTTACACAGTTGCAGGTGATTAGAAAAATCCGCCATTAGTTTAAACGACTGTGTTCTTAGTACAATAAAACCAAGTACGGACGGATTAATGTTAACAGGATAATACTGCGAATTGTGTGGTCTATAGTTGAAAGGATTCCAATCAAAAAGAAAATGTTGATGCATGTGTGACTTTTTTAAATGATGATTTAACTGAAAACAAGATTGCCGTATTGTTTTAATAATGTTGACGTTCATGTTTTAGAATTATAGTCCTTATTTTAGGGCCGTCAAGGTACGTGACATAAAACTGTCACTTTGAAATAATTCTACTTATGGTAGTAACTCAGAGTGAACAAGATTCTATCTATAAAACGAAACCCGGCCAGTTATAGCATCAGCAGGTTATAGGATCAGTCTACGTTCGAACTACGAAACACGTTCGTGCGATTTTTATTTTGCGTAGGTACTGATTTCACCTCGTCGTCGTCGTCATCAACCGATGGACGTCCACTGCTGGACATAGGTCTCCTGTAGGGTCCTCCACAAGCCACAGTCTTGCGCCGCCGCCATCCAGCGACTCCCTGCGACTCTCTTGATGTCGTCCGTCCACCGTGTGGGGGGTTTGCCGACGCTACGCCTTCCAGTGCGGGGTCGCCATTCCAGCACCTTGGGACCCCAACGTCCATCGGTTCTCCGAACTATGTGCCCCCCCCACTGCCACTTCAGCTTCGCAACTCTTCGGGCTATATCGGTGACTCTGGTTCTCCTACGGATATCTTCATTTCTGATTTGATCACGTAGGGATCGGATTTCACCTAATCCTACCGAATTTTTATCAAACCAGCGGTTTTATTCGCGTATATTTTTTATTATAATTTTATTTTTCATGTGCTTACACCTCCAGATGATCTCTAGTATGAAAAAATCACGCGAATGCTTTTCGCAGTGCGAGCGTAGCCTTAAAGATAGACACTCGAGAGCGTTTTGTTTTTACTGGAAAAAAAATTGTGGCTTCTTTTTCAGTAAAGAAATTATTGAACTAGTCAACCCTGAATTTTCCATATAAATCCTTACAGAAAAATAAATCCCCCAGACCACTTCACATTTGAGATAAAACTCGATAATTTAATATACCGTTCTTATTTAATGTAAGTAAAACCTCTGAAAGTCCCGTTACCAGTATAAAACATTATCGCCAAATGAGATTGTAAAAGGTTTCGTTTTATATCCCAAAAATACTTTTTCCTCTTTTCATTTATCTGAAATCTGCATGTATACTACATGATGCCCGCGACTACGTCTGCGTGAATTGAGGGTTTTTTTGGTTCCCGCGGGAATTCTTTAATTTCTCGACTAAAAAGTAGCCTATGTGTTATTCCAAACTATAATCTATCTCTATGCCAAATTTCATCCAGATCCGTTCAGCCGTTCTGGCGTGTATGAGTAACAAACATCCATCCATCCATACATCCACGCATCCATCCAAACTCTCGCATTTATAATATTAGTATTATGTTTTGAAACAAATTGCGTATTCAGATAAAACGTATAATATAAGTGAAAGGAAGTAAATATTCTCTATTAATCTTATATCTTTTAAAAAAATACGTCGATCCATTGCTCCTAAGATTGAAGTTCGTGGTGATTGAAGTCCAACCAACAAACAAACACTCTTTCGCATTTATAATATTATATTATATTAGGGGTGTTGATAAAATTTAAAGGAAAGGGTCAAGAACCGCATTTTATATTGAAACTTGCAGCGAATCATTGCAACCAAAAATGCAAGTTACCTACCGATAAGAGTAAACCGGTATTTGTCAACGATGGAAGGGTTCACATAGAATTCAGAATCTATTAAAAATTAATTAAATTAAAAATTGTTTATTTTCACAGCAACATTATATATTATAATATTACACATAAAAGGTTGGAGCCTTCTTTTAAGAATTAAAATTACCCCCATAGTAGAAGGCTCCGCTCTTCCCTAACAATAATAATAAAATAAACAACATAAAACAATCAAATACCAGAACAATTTGTGGGTACAAGGAAAGGAAATTTAAATTAATAAAGTAAACAAATGTTAGTGACAGCTGTAAATTATGTTAGTAATGCCGTTTGTTTATTAGCATAATATGTACAAGCGTAATGTACATGTATCTATACTATATATGTATACTATTTATACTATATACATACAATATAATTTTATAAAGAGGTAAAGTTTGTGAGTTTGTAGGGGGTAATCTCTGGATCTACTGAACCGATTTTGAAAATTCTGGTACCAATAGAAAGCCACATTATTTGTGAATGAATGTATAGGCTATAGGCATAGGCTATAGGTATATGAACCCGAAAAATAGGGAGGTCTCAAGGGAATAAAAAAAAAACATATTTCACGCGGACTAAGTCGCGGGCATCTGCTAGTTTTGTTTATAATTTCTTTTACATTTAAGGGAAGATTATTATTCTATTGGTACCAGAATTTTCAAAATCGATTTTGAAAATTTAACAGCAGATAGTATTTCTAATTAGGTTTATAATTCCGTGGCTTGGCAGTTACGAGTATAATGCGGTGTGGTGACTGGTGGCGGTCAAGGCCCGCGGTCACGACTCACGGTTCTCGGTAGCTGTGGCCTGTGACCGCACCAGCAATACAGTTATGCAAGATATTGTTTATATTTCTGATGACAGATCTGCAGCCAAGGCGAGCAATCGCCACAGAGATTATAGCCATCTGCGCGGGAGATGTTATAGTTTTGAAGTGAAAACTTCTTTAGGCGCGTTGAGCACTTTTGGTAGGGGGACGCGAGACCGACACCGTTCTTCTTAAGACAAAAGGTCTTAAGTATAAATAATATAGTACGCATTCGTAGTTTAACATGAATACCTTTGTTTTAAGGTTTATATTTAAAAGTGATAAGTAACCGTGACTGACACCTCGCGACACCATTCTTCTTAAGACCAGAGGTCTTAAGTATAAATAATATAGTGCTTAATGTCTTAGTTTTAAGATTTATGTTTTAATTATGTTAAAAGTGCTGTGTTGTTATTTTAAATTATTTTAAATATTCGTTTTCACTTCTATCGCCAGTCCCTATGACTGCATTTTTTTTTTTTTTTTTTTTTAATCTGATTTATTTTGGGGCTTTTCTTCACAAAACAAAGAACGTCAGCCCCATCGTTCCCTGTGACAAACTTATACCTATCTATGCATTTTTTTTAAATTATAGAATAGGCTTGCATCTGACAATGATCAATTGGGCTGAAATTTGGCCTCCAGATCCAGCTATTCTTTCCGCTAAGAAAGGATTGTCGAAAATTCAATTTCAAAACCCTAAGATGGTAAAATAGGGCTTTGAAATTTGTATGAAAATCGACCCTAAGGTGAGCGAAGGCGCGGGCAAAAGCTAGTAATAACTATAGGAATACTGTTCAAAGAAGGGAAGCGAGGTGATGTAAAATTAGCTAGAATCCAAACCATTGTACTCGTAGGTATGCGCCAGCTAAGGACCATCGCACACTATCGTCGTCGTCGTCCTCAACCTATAGACGTCCACAGCTGGATAGAGGTCTCTTGTAGAGTATTCCACGAGCCACGGTCTTGCGCCGCCCAAATCCAGCGACTTCAAAGTTGATGCTTAACTGCACATGCGTAGCTTTAGTTTTAAGATACCGTAACTGACTATCACCATCATGTCTTATGTTACTAGCTGATGCCCACGACTTCGTCCGTGTGAAATAAGTTTTAATCTCCATGGGAACTCCTTAATTTTCTGGGATAAAAAGTAGTCTATGTCACTCTCCAGGTCCTCAACTATACCCATACCAAAAATCACGTCTCTGCTCAATCATTGCTCTGTTGCGGCGTGATTGAAGGTCAAACCAACAAACAAACACACTTTCGCATTTATAATATTGTTATGATTATGATTAGTATAATTGGACGTCAATAAGTGTACAGTGTACTTAAATTGAATAAATATTGATAGATGCCGCGCATAGAGTTGGAGTTGAAACTTTGCTGGTGTAGAGTTGAAGTATACTGTGTGAGACAGGGATAATTTAGTGATTTTAGTTAGCTGTTTATTAGACAGTCTACAATATATATAGTATATATATTGTCTATCATATTTCCCCGAATACCCGGAGTTAATCTTAATTAGCATTTCGAAGCAGGCCGCGTACAGAGATTAATGCGCAAAGCTTAATATTATTACCCTAGGCAGTCATTTGATTGAGCGCCAGCACCGGCTGCCTTTAAAGGAGGAAGGAGGTCATCAATCCTTTACAAATTATTCGGAAGGAGATCAGAATTATGGTGAAACACGTTACAGTCTCCCTAGTCAAGTTACATTTGACGACCTCCGTGGCGCAGTGTATAGCGCTGTTGCCTTAACGTGCGGAGGTCCCGGGTTCGATCCCCGGCAGGGTCAATTTAGGAATTTATAATTTCTGAATTTTCCCTGGTCTGGCCTGGTGGGAGGCGTCGGCCGTGGCTAGTTACCACCCTACCGGCAAAGACGTGCCGCCAAGCGATTTAGCGTTCCGGTACGATGCCGTGTAGAAACCGAAGGGGTATGGGTTTAATATAACTGCCATGCCCCTAACAGGTTAGCCCGCTACCATCTTAGACTGCATCATCACTTACCATCAGGTGTGATCGCAGTCAAGGGCTAGCTTGTAGTGGATAAAAAAAAAAATACATACGTTTCGACGTTATTGCTTTATGATATATTACGATTGGCAGATTGTAGCTCGGAACTAAACTACAAATTATTATTGTAACAACTTTTTATGTACTTACCTACAATCAGCAAATAAATGATTAGTTAGGGTAATATCACCGAGTACGTAGTAATATGATATCGATGCCTCTCCTCTCACTAAATTATATAATATCAGCCTGTTACCATGTATGTATGTATGCTTTTTTGTTTGTTCGAGACTTTCCTCAGAAACCAAGAAACCAATTTAGATGACTTTTTACTACTTACTATTTAACTCATTCAGGCTTGCGTTTTTTCATCCGCTTATAATATCAAGAGTAAATAGGTATCTTCTAGGCTGAATCGCTACTTCCAGGCTGATTAGAAAAATTAAAAAAAAATCGTATTAATAGGAACTTAGATTACTACTGTAGGTAATCTATAAGGCAACACCACCAATTAGTCGCACCACCATTTTTAAATAATTACGATAAATTATCACAAAATCGAATTAAAACGAGCACAAAATTCCGCGAGTTACTACCGAAGTTTGATAATTTTCGAAGTTACTGTAATTTTACAGAGTGCACACTTCGTGGCAGGTGTTCACGAAACAGTAATATTCAATTCTGAAACGAACGAACGAACTTACTCTAGTATGAATTTAAATTTGACCCGCGACGCGACGGGATCTACTTCTTTTACAATCTAGAAAACAGTTTTTTTTAATCCACTACAAGTCAGCCCTTGACTGCGATCTTACCTGGTGGTAAGCGATGATGCAGTCTAAGATGGTAGTGGGCTAACCTGTTAGGGGCATGGCAGTTAGGTATATTAGACCCATACCCCTAATCTGTTACTACACGGCATCGTACCGGAACGCTAAATCGCACGTCTTTGCCGGTAGAGTGTCAACTAGCCACGGCAGAAGCCTCCCACCCGGTCAGACCAGAGGAAATTCAGAAATTAAAAATTCCCAAATTGACCCTGCCGGGAATTGAACCCGGGACGTTAAGATGTGGTTAAGACAACAGCGCTCAACACTATGCGCCAGGGAGGTCGTCAAAATTACTTACATTTCAATCATACTAATATTATAAATGCGAAAGTCAGTTTGTTTGTTGGTTTGTTGGTTTGTTGGTTTGTTGGTTTGTCCTTCAATCACGCTGCAACGGAGCAACGGATCGACGTGATTTTTGGCATGGGTATAGTTGAGGACCTGGAGAGTGACATAGGCTACTTTTTATCCCGGAAAATTGAGGAGTTCCCGAGGGAATCAAAAAAAACTTATTCCACGCGGACGAAGTCGCGGGCATCAGCTAGTTTTAATAATAATTAGTACTAGACGAGATGAAATGACGAGATTGACTGCCTCGTTGGTCTAGCGGTTAGCATAGCCGACTGCGGGTCACGAGGTCCTATTCGATTCCCGGTCGGGCAAAAAAAATTGGTATTGGGGTTTTCAATTCAGAAATTCTCAGTGCCAGCCCAGAGTTGGAAGTTGGCGGTGTGTCACTCCCGTACCTCGGAGAGCACGTTAAGCCGTCGGTCCCGGTTATTATCACTAACATGATAATAGTCGTTAAAGCCCGCCAACCCGCATTGGAGCAGCGTGGTAGGTCGAAGCTCTAATTCCCTCTCTCCTATGAGAGTGGAGGCCTGTGCCCAGCAGTGGGACGTTAATAGGCTGTAGTGGTGTAGTGGTGGAGATGAAAAGCCGTATTTTCGCAATTAAAAAAATATACATACATCACTTGCTTTAAGGTGAAGAGAAGATATCGTGCGGAAACCTGCATGTCATAGATTTTCATCAAGTTCAGACAGACACACTTCCGCTTTTATAATATTACTAGATGATTCCCGCGACTTCATCATTAACCTAACCTAACCTATCCCTATACCAAATTTGATCAGAATCGGTTGAAAGGGTGGGCCGTGAAAGCGTAGCAGAGAGACAGACAGCCTGCACACTTTCGCATTAATCATATTAGTATGGATTTAACTTCATCATCTTATTATTTAATCTGACTCATATGACATTTATTGACAGCTAGGTATTTATTTACCTACAGATAATTATCTGTCTTTTATCACTTTTTTCTATTGCAGGAAACATAAAAAAACTATTAGAATTAACATTAACATTTCTGCAACTATGTTAAACATTCGTTACAATTTTAATAAAATTGTTTATGATCATATGAACATTACTCTATTTATTTATAACATGTAGGACATACAGGACTGTGTTATAAAGACTGTGTTAAAAAGCATTCGTTAAGTCGAGGTTATTACACTATCGATGATTTTCGTAATGACAAAGTTGCATGGAAGCAACCGGCCTCGCATCCAGTGAGTCCACAAGTCAGTGTAACGTAATGTATGTGTTGTATTGTTAGTTGTTACTTATTGTAACCTTTTTCTTTTTTAAGAAAAGAGCAACTGCTGAGTTTTTTGCCGGCTCTTCTCAGTAGACCGCTTTCCGAACCGGTGGTAGAGTCTTGACGTATCATAAGTGTCACAAGTTGTCCTACATGATATAAATAAATCACTTCATTTCATTTCAGGTGTCTCTTATGTTACGTCATGTTTTGACTCTATCACCGGTTCGGAAAGAAGTTCTACTGAGAACAGCCGGCAAAAAACTCAGCAGTTTCTCTTTTAAAAAACAAGATGTTACAATAAGTAGGTATATATTAACATACAGTAGTGTATATAAGTTATAACGATCCTGTGGGGCGCTGAACCCAAAGTCGATTGCTTCCATACAACTTTGTCATTAAGAAATTCTTCAATTGTATAATAGCATCGACTCAACAAGTGTTCCTTTACGGCCTTTTTAAATTTATGTAACGGCGAATCCAAAAGTCCTTTTGGAACCATATTATTATAAAAGCTAATACTCGATCGATCGATCCCACAAAGGATTTCAGAATCCACTTTAGTTATTTACTAAGGACAATGGAGAAATTTCATGATGTTGTGAATATCATATTTAACACAACAGAATTTACCCCTTCCCTGGACCCTTCCGGGGATCGAACCCGCGACCTCCCACGTTAAGGTGGAAGACAAGGGTCTGCCCGCGAAATTCAAATTTAATTTGGATTTTCGCAATTTGTAAACTAATACAACAAAGTAGGCATAAGGCATTCAAATTGCGCCCCTAGGAATATCATCTTCACAGGTTTATATAAAAATCTTTACTTGAAAGTGCCCAGTTTAAGAAATTAGTCAAAATAATGACTAATTTGTGAGTAACTCACGTCAAACTCATTATTTTGACCCATTATTTTGAAACTCATTCATTGACAGACCCTTGTCTTCCACCTTAAGGCAACAGCGATCACCACTGCGCCACGGAGGTCGTCAACTCCTTGTAATGTTGTAATCACACCCTGATCCGATGTCTATATAACCTGAATTAGCACGCTGCATTTTATCACGGAAAATTAAAGAGTTCCGCGGGAGCAAAAAACTTTAATCCAAGTCCAAACACCTTAATTTTACCTGTAAAGTTTATACCTACAGTATATTTAATCTCTATCAACATAACCATTTTCGGCAGCGAAAGTATACCTAAATGATTGTCTCAAATTGTTAAAGATTTAGAATTAATCATATTTAGACTTAATGTATGTAACGTGTAAGAATAGGACTGACATAATATACCTAGGTCACATAAAAAAGCCGCTTAAAAACTAGATTAAAAAAGAACAAATAATTATTTCACACGATCTTATCACATTTTCAGAGTTTGCTATGTTATGAAAGAAAAAAATATTAATGGAGAATTTCGAGTCGCTTGGAGAAATAAACTCTTCGTTTTGGTCACGACATGACAGCCCCATTAACCGCCTGATGAAGTCGCCGGTCCGACTTGTAATTTGCTTTTTGTTTACGCAGTTTGGTTTGTCGCGCTAATGGACATAAATGATCCATCAGTAGAGCTTGTTTCATTACTTTTGCTCTTTGTGTAAAAAATACGCTTAGATAATTATTATTATAATTGAGATTTACTAGATGGATAATAATAATAATAATGTCCTCCAAACCGAATTTCGGCCCCAGCGGAATATCTCTAGAGAGATTAGCCATTTGCGCGGGAGATATTGTGCACAAGTGTGTGCGCTTAAACAGGTGCACTGTCTGTTCCTTTACTCTCATGGTCCGATGGGACGGAAAATCCGACACGACCGGTGAGAGATCAGGATTCAGGAGCAGGACCGACGGTTTTACGTGCTCTCCGAGGCACGGGGGTGAAACACCTTCAACTTCCTCACTCTGGGCTAATACTGTAGGAATTCGGAGAAACTCGGTAGGAATGGCATTCCGAACCAGTGGTAGATTCACTTGACGATTCAAAAGTACTTGTAAAAGTTTATTTGAATAAAAAATATTTGATTTTGATTTTGATTTTGACTGAGAATTTCATGTCAGAAAACCCCAATACTTGTATGGCCCGACCCGGGACTCGAACCCGAATGCTTTACTAGTTAGTTAAACTCTTTATAGCACTATAATATAGCATAATATAGCACTTAAAACAGAAACAATAAATAAAAAGGTTACAAGATAATAAAAATGTAATGAAAATACACTTTATTGCTCACCAAAGTAGATATAAAATAGAAAAAAAGAAGAAAAACAGAACGTAAAAACTGAATACAGAAGGGTGTAAAGGCGGTCTTATTGCTAAAGCAATCGCTTCCAGACAACTTTTGGGGAGAGGATCAGGTTTCTCTCAGCGTCGTATTCCTCATTACTGAGGGTCCATAAATCAAATAATGGTAGGAGTTTTCTTGGGAGGACTAGGTACCACCAGCTGAATCCACTGCAAACTTTTCTCCTCCTAATCGGTTTATCATATTTAATATAATATTTAAAGATCCTAATCGTCTTATACACGGCATCGTACCGGAACGCTAAATCGCTTGGCGGAACGTCTTTGCCGGTAGGGCGGTAACTAGCCACGGCCAAAGCCTCCAACTAGGCCACACCAGAGAGAATTTTGAAACAATTTTCCTAAGCTTGATAATATAATATGATTGCGACATTAAACTGCAAGGTTGCAATATAGGTATGTGTAGGTAATGTATAATCATACACGTACGTAGTGAAATTATCTATGATTTCTGTCCTACGTGCTTTCAATGTTTAACACAGAAACCGGAATGCACTTAACACCGCGTACATCGACTAAAACTACGCAAGCGATCACATTATTTGGATAACTCGGATATATTGCTTATATTTACAATAGAATTGTTGATATTTCAAACATCCAATTCTATACGCTATACTGATACAGAATCTAATCGTTTACCTTATTAAACAATATTCTAAATCAATAGTAAAGTACACAATATTCAGATGATTTAAACATATTACTTAACTAGCTGATTCACGCAACTTCGCCCGCTTGGTTTGAGTTCTGGGATAAAAGTAGCCTATGTGTTATATCAGACTAATCTTTTTCTGTGTCTTTCATCCACATTCTGGCGTGATTGAGTAACACACATCCATTCATCCAAACTTTCGCATTTATAATGCGATGCCCGCGACTTCGTCCGCGTGGATTGAGGTTTTTTGGTTTTCGCGGGAACTCTTTAATTTTCCGGGGTAAAAAGTAGCTTTTGTGTTATTCAGACTACAATCTATCTCTGTGCAAAAAAACATTCAGATCCGTTAAGGCGTTCTGGCGTGATTGAGTAACAAACATCCTTCCATCCATCCATCCTTCCATCCAAACTTTAGCATTTATTATACTAGTATAGAGTAGGTTAAGCTAGCAAGCTTTGAGTTCTATAATTGTTGTCAGTAAAGTTTATATGCTAAGTTATTTAAAAAAATGCCAGTTCATCATAAACTGCAGAAAACTGACCTAACGCAAGCAGAATAAACTATCACATCCGACACGAATAATTACTCATTACTCATACAATTTACAACTCGGTGCAATCCATAAAACCGCACACTCACTTGCCATCAGGTGTTATCACAGTCAAGGCCAGTTACTTATTATACCTACCTACCTAGTTAGTAAACAATAGGGCCATATGCATTTATACGTACAAAAGAAACGATAAGAGATTTCATGACTCAAGACTTAGCATTACTAATAGAGGTGAGTGGTGACTAGTGAGTACCTACTCGTATGTTCTAGAAAAAAACGACCAAGTCGTACTACTCTGTTACTAACCTACTAGTTAGTTATAAACTAACTAGTTACTTATCCAACCTTATTAATATTATAAATGCGAAAGTGTGTCTATCTGTCTTTCTATCTGCCAGTCTGTCTGTCTGCTACGCTTTCACGGCCCATCCGTTCAACCGATTTTTATGAAATTTGGTACAGGGGTAGTTGGTATCCCGGGGAAGGACATAGGCTACTTTTTATCCTGGAAAATTAACGAGTTCCCGTGGAAATAAAAAAACTTAAAACAACACGGACGTAGTCGTGGGCATCAGCTAGTTTATAATAAAAACTACCAAAACAATCCATGTAAAGTTGGTTGCCAAGACTCAGAAGTTTGAACTTTCACATCATTATTATGTATTAATATTATTTTATTGTGTTATATATTGTATTATGTATATATTTCTATGGGCCTAGTTGCCTGATGTAAACAAATAAATAAATAAAATAGATAAATAATGCTTTCACTGTTAAAAAGTTATGAGATCTCTAGTAGAGCCAAGCCCCTAGTTTAGGTCCGATTTGTGGTGCCTAATGCGCATCATAGGGCCCAAGGGGCCAGTTCCAAGTCCAGAGTATATAGCTTTAAACTGTTGACTATACCACATTTATCAATAAAAACAAATAAGTCTACCTATAAGCCTAGTTTCCACAAATTCTACATCTTCGTAGAAGGTATGGCTTGGCTTTCATTTCTTCGCAACCGATGTGCGCGGGAGATGCCATTTGCATAGTACCTACCTTGTTTCCGTGATCTGTGGTACCTACTATTCTGCTCTAGTCTGTCTCACTCTAGTCCTTCCACAATTGCTATACACACAGTATTGGTATATAGATACCGATACTGTGGCACCTCTCATCTGTCTAAAATTTAAATTATAATACTAAATTATAGTTCCAAAAACTTATTAGACCCGGTGGCCAAAATTGGAACTTATTTTTATGCCTGTTTAGTTTTTGTTTTTATTTTATATTTCATCTATATGCTAGCGACGCTTATAGTCCCACAAAATTATGTTATACAGACCCGTTGACAGCGTCGTTAGTATATAATATGAAAAGTAAAATAAAATCTAAACAGACATTAAAAATTGTTTCAATTTTGGCCACCGGGTTAGATAAATTTGACGACTTCCACAAATATACCCAAATGCTAAGGTTAACAAAAACATAACATCAATTAAAGCAGGTAGGTAGTACGTACTACCTATTGAGTTGTATAATCGGAAGGTCGAGAACACTCCGGACTGCCCGGTTAGGTGTTCGTGTTATGACTTATGAGTCACACGAGCCACGTTATTCGTCAACAACCCGACGTGCATGGCCAATGGATGTTTATGTTTTGTTAACAGGTTCGCTGTGAAGACTAAAGACGCAGTGGAATCATAGATCACTTTTTTACCACAGAACTTTGATGATCAAGGATTAATTAATTGACTTAAATTAAATTCCACAAAAATATTATTTTTGTACTTAAGCCTATACCACTCAACAATTTCATCTCACTCACTTTCAAGGAAAGCTGGAAGAAATTTTTATTCGAAAGATAAGCTTTACCTTATTTTCTGTTAGTTATTATCTATACCATATAATATTATAAATGCGAAAGTTTGGATGGATGGATCCACGCCAAAACGGCTGAACGGATGTGGATGAATTTGGCAGAGAGATAGATTATAGTCTGAAATAACATTTCATACATAGGCTACATTTTATCTCGGAAAATTAAAGCGTTCCCGCTTTCCACGCGAACAGGCATCAGCATAAAAACATTATATTATACAAAAATAATAGTGATAATAAATAAAATAAAAAATATTTTTACACAACCTCTCAGTGGTGAGCGCTGTAGTTTTATGAGCGGGAGATCCAGAGTACCCCGGCAGGGTAAATTTGGGGATTTGTAATTCCTGAATTTTCTCTTCTTGTACAGAAGGTTTGGCCGTGGCTAGTTACTACCCTACCGGCAAAGACGTGCCGCCAAGCGATTTAGCGTTCCATTACGTTAACAGCGTTGTGGTTACTCTTTGTACCCACAACATCAAGCTGAGTTAGGACCCTTTTGTTGGCACGACACATTCTAGAATCTAGACGATAATTAAGTTAAGTTAGATTTTAAGTACTTGTTTATTTATTTATTTATTTATTTATTTATTGTGTATTTTAACGTTTACTATGTGTTGGTTCAGCAAATAAATCATATTCTATTCTATTCTATTCTATTCTATTACGATGCCGTGTAGAAACAGATTAGGGGTATGGGTTATGTAACATCACTTACTCGGATTGCAACATCACTTACCACCTCATCACTGCAGTCAAAGTCGCCGTTTCTGCGAGATCAGTAAAGTGAATCACAGACGAGCGTAAATTGTATTATACTTTGATACTGATGTACTAGCAAAGTGCATACTTACTAGATTAAATATTAATGTTCTGCTTGATTTAGAAAAAATAACCGTGTCCTAGGAAGTTAAACCGACCGTAAAGACGTTCGCGGTTAAATAAAAAAATTGTTAGAAACAAAATAACCGTGAATAAATAAATAACTGAAACATTTTTAGTGTTCCACCAGCAGATGCCCACGACTTCGTCCGCTTGGATTGGGGTTTTTTTGTTTCCCGCGGCTACGCTTTACCCTGGAAAATTAAGGAGTTCCCGTGGGAATAAAAAACCTAATCAACGCGAACGAAGACGCGGGCATAATCTAGTAGATTGAGAGAAAGATTGAATTTTACTTTTAGAGTAACTGTAACTTATATGCTTTGTTGTACGATGGGTTACTAGGTAAGTAATTTTTTACTGTCTCTATTATTTATGGTAGAAGTTGTGAGTCCGGTTAGTTAATTTAATTGGTGGAAAATTGAGCAATTAGTTCATGTATTACATATTGCTGTATGAAAATAAAGAAGAAACTAACCGACCCGCTGCGGCTTCGCTTATCCATACTAATATTTTAAATGCGAAAGTATGTCTGTCTGTTGGTGAAGACCGGTCGGCCGATTCGATTTCATCGGCCGATTTTGATAAAATCTGGTATATAGATAGGTTGCATCCCGGGTATTGACTACTTTTTATTCCAGAAAATTTACGAGTTCTCGTGGAAATAAAAAATGAAGTCACGGGCATAATCTTATAGTAAAATATAACTTAATCCATTCTTAGTACGTAAATTAGTTTTTTTTAAAATTAGATTTTAGATTAAGTTCTACTTACAAATTAAAAATTATCTACCTCATTATTAACTCATATGACTCTATACCATTGAAACCAGATTGTGCATTTTTTTCATAATAATATATTATGTAAGTATTTAAAAAATGTTGGTTCAATTGTAATAATTATTTTCGCCTTATCAGATGATTCACGGTACCTATTTCTAAGAAATGAGAAAAGTAATCTAAAGCATGTACCTAGAATTTTTTACTGTTTTAAAAGAAAATCATGTACTAGTCGGAAATCGTGCCGCCGGAAAATGCTCAATCGTATATACGTGAGGGCTAACCCAGTGTACTTTTAACCTTTGTAACACAGTAATAAGGTTGTATTTTACTTGTATGTAGTTTGGTACACCTAGATAGTAGACACTCGAGATCTGAGTATGCAAAATCTTAAGTCACGTTCGAGACAGATAAGCGCTAGGACCCACGATGTTCACGTTTCGTGAGGAAGAAAAATGAGCTAATTTAGCTTCGTTGAGGAGAACTCTAGAAGCCGGCCTTCCAAGGTCGTACGTCATTTGTCATAGAATAATCTAATTCCATTTAGAAATGCAACTAACAATTGATTTCGTGTTTCTACCTAACCACCTTGAAAACTCTCATACGAAATGAACTTCATGATTTGTTGGAAAAATATACGTTCATTATTTCACGAATTGAATGCACAAATGAATAGAAGTTTGATTTTATTGGATTACTTTGGAAAAGCATTCTACATATTAAAGCACATTGATCGTGCTAAATAATTTTAATTGACATGGACCTGCGGCCTAACTTTTCAAAATATAACATTTAATATTGACTTACATAGTGTATTTATTTATTGGCAAAAGGTTTTTTATAGTTGCGATTTTTAACGTTATAAGGGGGAGGGGCTACATTCAATATTTATTTATTAAAATTGTATTATATTATCAAATAAACTCTTAATATAATATTCAAATTCAAATGTTTTTCGAATCTAATAAAAAAACTATCACAACTGCTTTTGAATCGTCAAGTGAATCTACTGTTAGTGAGTAGTACCTATATTGGCTAGAAATGAAATTTCTATTTCTTATATTGTGTAGGTATAGCTAAAAAATGATATTATTTCGTCACTTCAAATATTATAATGAGGACGTACCTATAGTAGTACCTATCGCCTAAATACGAAGTGATAAATGGAATCTCTTCAGGTCAAAAATACAAATTTTGTTGAAAAATTTACATAAACTGCACAAAATGATTCAATAGAAGGTGCACTGTTTCCATAAATTTCAGCTTAGCTAATTGTCGCGTCTGCGTTACTACTCTATTATGCCGTCATAGCGGTCGGCGATGCGCCTTCCCCGCGGCCCCCCACATTGTATATAGCCTTCGACTCACGCGCCGCCCGCAGTTTTTATACTATATCCGAGACGCACGCACGTACAAGTGAAACTCCAAGTGCCAACAGTATGTCGCGGTATTTTACGTTTTTTGCGTTACTCGCGCTCGCGGCCGCCTATCCGGCGAGCGACGACATCCCTCGTCCCATCACCTCCATCACAGATACAGACTTCGAAGACCCATCCCCCTGGTTCAGATTTCCACCGTTCGGAAACATTTTTGCACCACTAACAAAGCTGTTCTCAAGTTTCGCGGACATCGGGCCGACGATCGAAGTAGACGAAGACAAATTCCGAGTAATCGTTAACGTTAAGGACTACAAGAAAGAAGATTTGAAAGTTAAAGTGAAAGGTGACTTCATTCTTGTCCAAGGAGCGCACGAAGCTAAACACGATGACCATGACCTGTTCGCCAGCCAGTTCTTCCATACATACACTCTGCCAATAAACGCCAGTGCTTCTGATGTCTCTGCTACTTTGAGTAGCGATGGATATTTGGATGTAACCGCTCCTATCAATGGTGCTGATGAAAAAGACAAGATTGTGGAAAGAGAAGTGCCGATCGTTGAAAGTGGGAAGCCATTGAAGGAAGACAAGGAGCCGGTCGTTCCAGCTTCAGTTGTGCCAGTAGAGAATACTGATAAGTTGGCAAATGTTGATGCAGTTGAAAAATTCGATAAAGTTGAAACCCTTGACACGCCCGTAGAGCCTCTTGCGAAGGTTGAAAGCGTTGATAAGATTGAAAATGTAAAGCCGACTGCCACTATTGAGAAGACCGAAAATGTTGAGCCAACTGCAATAGTTGAGAAGGTCGAAAATGTTGAGCAGCCTGCAACTATTGAGAAGGTTGAAAATGTGGAGCAGCCTGCAACTGTTGAGAAGGTCGAAAACGTTGAGCAGCCTGCAACTGTTGAGAAGGTCGAAAACGTTGAGCCACCCGCAACGTTTGAGAAGGTCGAATCTGTTGAGTCGCCAGCACCTGTTGAGAAGGTCGAAACAGTTGAGTCGCCAGCAACTGTTGAGAAGGTCGAAAATGTTGAGAAAGTTGAGCCACTCCCAGCCACGGCAGAAGTGCCATACGAAGTTGAAGCCGTAAAGAAAGAGGTCACGACACCAGCACCCGAGAGAGAAGAAGTAACAGTACCCGTGCAAGATATCAAAGTCCCTCAGGACAACGAAATCCAGCCCTAAAGTGATATAGATTTAAGTATGTATTTATAAAACAGTATTGTAATAAATATTTTTAATACGAATGCAGCGTTTTGCTTGTTGCGTGTTGGCATGCGTTCGGAGTTCTCGTCTAATGGCACAAACTACAAACGGTGCATGAATACAGATGGGTGACCTGCTGCGAACAATGGAGGATTGTGTTTGCTTTTTGACTGCGTCATTATATAAATCGGAATTTATGTTAGCACTAGATGATGCCCGTGACTTTATCTTTTGAAATTCCCGTGGGCAATTATTGGATTTAACTTCACCCATGCAAAAATTGACGTTGATCAGTTGCTCTGTTGAAGAGTGATTGGATGATGAGCCAACAAACAGACACATTTTTGTATTTAAAATCATAATATGGGCCATGATATAATATTTCTACTATAGATAACGCCTGTGACATTGTCCACGCAGGTTTAGATTCTATAAATATTCTGTGGGAGCTCTGATTTTTCTAAATATAAAGCAGCCTATATCGGTAAAGCAAATTTAACGGCTAAACGGATCTGGCTGAAACAAAGATAGATTGTAGTCTGGAATAGCACATAGGCTACTTTTTATCCCGGAAAATTAAAGAGTTCCCGCGGGAACCAAAAAACCTCTAATAGACGTTTGTTACTCAATCACGCCGGAAGGGCTCAACGGATCTGGATGAAATTTGGCACAGAGATAGATTATTTATTGTCTGGACTAACACATTGGCTACTTTTTATCCCGGAAAATTAAAGAGTTCCCGCGTGAAACGCAAAATCTCGATCCACGCGTACGAAGTCGATTTAAGAGTTAGATATAATTTAGATCTTTCAGTGTGATCTTTGAATTCTGTTAGGAATATCGTGATATCTGTTTTGGTAATTAACAAACAAAACACACACAAATACAAAAACAAAGTACATTTTAAAGAAACGCGGGGCCATATCCCCAATAGTTTTATGGATTTCGTCTAGTAATTAATACCTCTAAAAGCCCATCTCATAGTCTTATCTTTAGTATTCCTATTAAAATGTACTATTAATACTGCAAGCTTACCTACTCAGGTAATTGCCGCAACAACGGCAGGAAGCCTGCTGAAATTTGAGCACAGTAATATTATCTTACGCTTCCAGACTGAAGCCGTTGCCATAATTATGTAGGTAAATGTATACCGAAACAATTATCTAGGGATTAAGTTCGAGAAATCTTCTTTGTCATTTCCTCAAAGGCACCAAAAAGTTAGGTAAGCATATTTCACGTATTATTCAAATTAATAATGAAGACAAAAAGGAAGAAGTAAATTGTGCCTACTTTTCCTTTCTTAATTAAGCAATCTGGGAAAATTTCGTGTCCAAAATATTTCTGTCCTCTGTGAAAACAAATATTTTGCAAATTAAATTTAATTGTGAACAAGATATGACAATTATAATTATAACGACTTGGAAATGAAATACATTATGCATGAAATTGGTTCAATTTCGAAATAATTATTGAGTATGGTAAGTTTTGATAAGGCACGCATTTTTTACGCTCTAATTAATGACGAATTACTTAATAATTTTATTAATCTGTGTTGAAATAATATACAAAGAAATCTAAACAAAGAAATATTTGGTATGGTTAATCATCTCGCAAGGTCTGAAGAAAAGTGTTTATTTACCATAAATAAGTAACTTTGTCAATTTTTTCTTATGTCCAATGGTGCCCACCATCGACCAAACAGGTACCCACACGAGGTAATCCTGTATCGTGGGTTAGGTACCCACATTAAACATGATAGATTTACTGTAAATAGTAAACTATACCTAATTGTCGCTCGGTAGTCTTAGGTATGAACATTAAGAGGTCTTGATTTTTTATTAATCTCTGTTGAAATAATATACAAAGAATTCTAAACAAAGAAAGATTTTGTATGGTTAATCATCTCGCAAGGTCTACAGACCTATACAGGCGTTGACCTCAGCGTTGGCAAATCGACCGGCTATATGTTATGCGTTTCTAGATGACAAATGGGCAAGATAAACAATATACTTACATCTCAAATTACTGCGAGTTGGGTATCACTAATTAATATCACTACTTTTTATTTAAATAAAACCACTCAGCGTTGTTTGTTTTATAATTCGTAAGTTTGCACTAACTTCCTAGATAACTAAATGGATTTTCATACGGTTTCCACCAATGCATTGAGTGCTTTGACTGATTGCCTGCTGCATTGGTGAACGATGTGATCTTATAAATGGGTCTCTGGTTCAATTCCCGGCTGTGCGAATTTGGTTTAATGTGTGATTTCTTAATTATTTACGGCCTAGTCTAGTGGGAGGAGTTTAGCGATATAGTATGATGAAAACAATACAATTCTAAATTTAGTTAAAAACGAAAGCGGGCTAACTGTCCTAGTGTCGTTGTTACAGCATTACATTCAAAGGTTAAATATTTTTGATTCTTAAGCATTTGGTAGTCAACCGGAAACCTCCCAAAGAATAAAAATTAGACCAAGACATAATATTTTTTAAATTCATAAAAATTCCTCGAGTACATAGTTAGAATATAAATATATGTCATAAATAGAATAAATCAGTCCCAAGATGAGGTGGCGTTACAGATTTTATGCATAATTTATCAAGTTGACCTTATTAGTATGGATGCTGGTGCGTTTACCCGGATGTTGAGTTGATATTTGAGGTGACACCTACCTCTAACAGAGTGAACGACTGTATCAAAACTGAAGACTAAGGCTTCATTAATATCCAAACTAGATGATGGCCGCGACTTCGTCTGCGTTTATTAACAGGTTTTTTATTTCCGCGGGAAATCATTAATATCTTATGTCCTTCCGCGGGGTGTAACCTGCCTCTGTACCAAATGTCATCAAAATCGGTTGAAAAGATAGGCCGTGAGAGCGTAGCAGACCAACAGACAGACACACTTTCGCATTTATAATATTAAGTATGGATATGGGTCAGATCATAGATGATGGCCACGACTTCGTCCGCTTACATTTCTTTTATGAAAAATCTCACGAGTAATTTTCAATTTTCTGGGGACAAAAGTAATAATTAAAACCCGATGGGCCGTCGCCATGATAAAAATATTTTGATTTTATGACAAATTACACTAAACAAATGTTCACGAAATAACTCCGTTCAAAGTTCAAGGCCTAGAGTTTCGCAAAAAACTATTTTAAATAACCGAAAATAGAGGAAGTTCTCAGCAAACGAATGTCTACAGTAATGACATTGCAGGCAAGTTTTTTTTTATCCACTATAAGCTAGCCCTTGACTGCGATCTCACCTGATGGTAAGTGATGATGCAATTAAGATGGTAGCGGGCTTACTTGTTAGGGGCAGGGCTAACCTGTTACATGGCAGTTATATTAAACCCATACCCCTTCGGTTTCTACACGGCATCGTACTGGAACGCTAAATCGCTTGGCGGCACGTCTTTGCCGGTAGGGTGGTAACTAGCCACGGCCGAAGCCTCCCACCAGACCAGACCAGGGAAAATTCAGAAATTATAAATTCCCAAATTGACCCTTCTTCGATCCCCGAACCCGGGACCTCGGCACGTTAAGGAAACAGCGCTACACACTGCGCCACGGAGGTCGTCAAGGTATAAAGAAGCATTCGAATGAATCCAATTGAGATCCGAATCGACTTGAATGATAGTGAGATCGCGAGTAGATTATATAACAATCGGCAATGACCATGGTTGCATCATTCGATGTAAACAAGGAGCAAAAAACGTTTATTGTTCTTTTTATCCGACTGCGCGATCACAAAGAATAGGGTGTAAAGCCGGGACGCTAAGTCAAATATTTATTAAAACAAAAGTTTCAAAGAATATTTGTATGAACTTTCTACTTTGTATTTTTATTGTTTGTATTTTTGTTGTTTGTATTTTGTTTGATCAGTATTAGTAACGAATAATAATCAACAATAAAAGTTATGTTTTAATAGTTTTGCCACATGCCAATCGAGTATACCAATGTATTAATACCCGATTTTACCCCAGAGAGTTCGTCAAACCTCCAGCTAGCGGGACCGATGACCTAAGGAAGGTTGTATGAATTTGTATGGAGCTGGGCCCACTTAAGCGACGCGGCACGGAGATACACTGCGCTACTTAATAGGCATGATGACTGATTTTGAAAAATGGTCAGATTATGTTCGGAAGTATCTACTATTTCCATTGAAATAGAATGAGTACTAGAAACAGGGTCACGAACAAAAAATATCGCAAAAATGTCCCAATTTGCACACACATAAACATTTGTATGCTGAGTGGGAAATGTAGAAAAAGGTATTATATTAGCAACAACTTCAGTTAATTATGCACCTTAAGTTTAACACATAAAGCTACATTACGATTAGAAAATATTAATTTTTAAGACGTTCTGTCATCAGAGAAAAGGTAGGAATAACCTTTCAATCCAAAACAAAAAGTAATTTTTAAAATAAGTACAACAATATTTATTATTAAAATAAAACTTAATATGTAAGCAATAAGGTACTTCATACGTTGCCAAATTGATACCTTTACACTATTTTGGAACAAGACGCAACTCTTGGCATCACATTGTCAATATCAACAACGTCAATTTATTATAAACCTTAAAACTTAGACTTTAAGTTGAATTACGAATGTAGTATGTTTATATTTAAGACCTTTTGTCTTTGTAAAAAGGCAAAAACAAAAAATTCAATGGAACGAAATTCAAATAGAACAATGGAGACATTGCAGTTGCTGATTTTTTAAAGTTGTATATCGTGGTGGTATGTGGTCGTGTATATTTATTACTAGCTTACGCGCCCCAGCAACTCACTTATGTGTTATACTTGTACAGTATGTTTTATTTATCAAAATAAATATTGATACAGTTTTGGTGGGTAGCACTGCGAAAAACCACGTAGGTTTAAATGGCGTACTCTCTCCTCTTCTATCAATATTTATAACTATACAATGATAAGATATGCATAGGTATCTGTGTAAAAACATGAGGAAACTAAAACTAAACTACCTAACATTTGTTTAAGAAGTAAGATTTTAACTTAAAATTAAATTTTCCTTACTTAGTTTCATTTTAAAATTAATATCAAGGTTAAAAATCTACGTTTTATTGACGTATTACACGTAAACTTAAAAAGTACCAAGTAAACTTTATTCAGATTTAGCCTTTGCGGCTTTTATTATTTTTTACTACATTTTTTATAAAATATTTATGTAAAGTATATAATATCTTTATGTACCCATGTATTTTATGTGTATTTATGTAACTATGTAGGTATGTGTGTTTCTAGTAATATCAATTTTATTAAAATGAATTTGAACATAATTAATGTTATCTGTATATTTTAGATGGCTCAAACAACTCTACTGCATAACGAAATGGATTACCAGGGAATCACTAAGCAACAATACTTTTAAAACCAACACTACTCCATGCATCCCGTCTATCCAGAACAGTCAATGTTTGTTACAATATTTGACGCATTGTCACAAACATTGGCCAAAGGATATTAGCACTCTTTTTATATGAGCACTGCAGCATTTTGACGCGTCGTTATGTTGGCTAAGGTTGGCTCATACTAATTTCAAATAAGAGCACTTTCGTATTTGTGCTGTAATTTGTCGGGGACATTTTTGAAGCGCTAATCCTACATCTAGTATAGGTACTAAAAAAATTCTACATCAATGACTATTTCGAAAAAATATCTTATTTCAGCAGAAAAATAAGGTTTGGTAGATAATATTGGCATTTGAAATTTAAATTTTAAAATTCACGCCAAAACGCTCGCCGGTGTCATAGCGTCGTTTGTGACGTCACTATTATTTTTACCAATGTACTCTGTGCGGTGTGCGGTAAGCAATAGTGTGATTGTCAAAGCTCGAAAACAAACCATTGTGACGTCATTCGCTTTTTGGTGTTTAATCCATTATGGCGGATTGCTGTATTTTATAATTTTATTTTATCAAATATAAATAGCAATCTCACTCGAAATAGAAAAATAAATACGTTTTTTATAATCCATGAATCCTATTTCATTAGATAAATTCATAATTTCATTGATTCTTGGTTACTGTCATCATTCCTATTGTACGAAGAATCAATACTTGCTGCTGCGTGCTGCACCGCGCCGCGCCTCTGTAGTGGGGTAAGTACCTTAAGGCGAGTCACCTCAGCTCAGCGGTGAAAACTGGTTTGCTAGATCAAATTTTTTCGGTATTTACTATTAAATAACGGTCTTACAAAAAATATCCGATACACTTAAAGATATTGTCTAAAGAATGTACTAATTTGTTACACAATAGGATGTACTTTACTCGATCAAAAAAAATCTTGAAACAGGCTAAATTAAAAGTTTAAAACGAATTTTTTATTAATAAAATTTTCGACTTTGCTCATCATTTTTATATGGATAAATTCCTCTTGAAGTATTAATGAGAACCTGCTAAAATTTATTTCAAACTGAAGTCCTATATCTATTTAATTTAAATTAATCCCAGAATTTGAACGTTGCCAAGCGGTTTCAGAATATACCGCGCTGCCCGCTTCCCCGCCAGTCTCTACGAGAAATGTACCGCGAGACGCGCGGGCGGCACCCCACACCTCACCTCCTAAAATCTTGCAGGTGACTCGCCTTAAGCCGTGCGATGGTTACAGCTTTAAACCAAAACAGTCGGATTTCGGAGAGGAAGAGAATAAAGGGCACTTGTGCTTGGAACAATTTTCATCATAAAACTTCAAATTTTTCATGACGTGTTCCTCAGTGCGGACCATTGGCCCGAGGGCATTGCTTACCGTTGGTTTAGGGAAGCGAGGGAAAGATCCCTGCCTCTGAGTATTTATAGTATTTTAATATATTATTTTATTTTGTTTAAGTAAGTATTTCATGTTTTTTATAGTATGGGTTCTGTTGCCTGAGAAATGAATAAATAATAACAATATTAAAAGACTAATCCTCGTTTAATATGATCAAGAGCAGAATAAGCATATTTTATTACAAAAATATTATATAGAGATTCCAATGCAGGTATATGGAGTAAGCCGACAGCTGTGACGCGAATACTAATTCGATGAAAACTGGATCAGCGGCATACATTATAGAATTAAATAGGTATTTAAACTAGTATTAGTTGTAGGAATGAAGACCGTGACTTTTTACTGTACTGACAAATGTTCCGGGTTGTAGTGATTATGAGGAAGCTTGGTGATTTTGTCACATTTTAAAAATATTAGTCTGAGATCTTTTTATTAGAGTTACCTATATATCAAATATAGGTAATTTTATAACAAACGCGATGGTATTGCATTGGCTACAATAAACTTGTCAAAAAAAAATACCTAAAATTAATTAATTTAAAATAGTCTGGAACGGATTCAAGATTCAAGATTCAAGTCATTTATGAAATGTAGGTACACTTATTTTCGTCTTAAAATTACTTACTTAAAAAGCATGATGGTGATAATGGGTAACGGTATATTTTTCTAACGGGATTTTGATAGGCCACCTATTTTAGGCGTATTTAACTATTATTAAATAAAAATAAAAAGCAGGTTTCATCTATTAAACAGATCGGTGAAGGTCGTCGTATATCGGGATCTCTGACTATATGATTTTATCGATTTTAGACTTTATTGGAACAGTTCTTTTTGGAACAATGAAACGCAAGTACCTGGCCTGGAAAAATAGTACGTGACAAAAAAAAAGTGTGTGTGTGCAATTCACACACGGCAGAAGTGAAACTTCAGAAAACACGTCTTGGAAACCAAGCACCAATTGCTCGAATATGTGCAAAATTTAATGAAATATCTCAAGTTATACCTGGCATCGATATTTTCCAGTTTCCACAATTCTTATGGAGTATTTAAAAAAAAACTTACCGATCACTTATCGGTGAGTGCTAATTAACAATAGGTAATTTTATATAGGTAACTTAATATTTTCTTGATAGTTTGCATGCGCTAATTTTGTAAATGCTGTGTACACTTTTAATTGATATACATATCAGTGAATGTGTCACTTTCTTATGTTATAATTTGTGTGTTGAATATGTATATTGTAAGTGCACCTATTAAAAAAAAAAAAAAAAAAAAGTAGCCTACGAGAGAATGAAATAAATGTAACTTGTATTCTATATCATTCTCTCGCAGGCTAAATCCTTTATAGGTATGTTTGTCTCTTTTTGGTGGCGCTTTTTCGATTATTTTTATTTCGTTCATTGAATTTTCAAATTACAACGATTCTAAAGAAGTTTCAGTTAAAAAAAAGAAACACGCTGAATTGAGAACCGCCTCCTTTTTTGGAAGTCGGTGAATAAGCCTTCAAAGGGCGAATAAGCAAATTTCTCTAAAGCTGGCAACGCATCGGTGATTCCTCTGGGTGCTGCAAATGTTAATGGGTGGCGGTAATCACTTAACATCAGGTGACCCGCCTCACCCTGCACGTTTGCTTGCCATATACCTAGGCCTAGGTATACCTATATCTGTAAAAACGTAAAAGTCTGTGTCTCTTCCTCTAGTGTGGATAGAGAGAGATACAGTACCTGTATGTCATTAATTTATTAAGCGTTGAAAATTTTAAACACTTCAAAGAACCTCCAACTTTTCGAAGTGACGTGCGTTTGAATAATTTAATTATCACTTGTACATTTCAAATAGTTCAAAAAGCAAAAATTACTAATACTGCATTAGCGGTCAACGGATTTGCATTTAGCTATTGAATGGGTAATACCATTGATAATTTGATTTATTACTGACATTGATTACTGACTATAATAATTAATTGCTCATAAACAATTGCAAAATAATGCGATAAATACACATTAGAGAATAGTGCTACTGCATCAACTTATAATATTACGAGCAAATTATCTATAACTGCATCGTAATTCGTACGTGCATTAGGGGACTAAAATCCAATACAAATGACAAGGTCGAATTTACCTCTTACACTATTTAGAGACATATTACGGTCTATACGTCATACAAGCACATGATTTTTTTTTTAATCCACTACATTTACAAGTTAGCCCTTGACTGAAATCTCTCCTGATGGTAAGTGACGATGCGGTCTAAGATGGTAGCGGGATAACCTGTTAGGAGCACGGCAGTTAGGTATATTAAACCCATACCCCTATTCGGTTTCTACACGGCATCATAGCGGCAGTGTGTAGCGCTGTTGCCTTAACGTGCGGAGGTCCTGGGTTCGATCCCCGGCAGGGTCAATTTGGGAATTTATAATTGCTGAATTTTCCCTGGTCTGGCCTGGTGGGAGGCTTCGCCCGTGGCTAGTTACCACCCTACCGGCAAAGACGTGCCGCCAAGCGATTTAGCGTTCCGGTACGATGCCGTGTAGAAACCGAAGGGGTATGGGTTTAATATAACTGCCATGCCCCTAACAGGTTAGCCCGCTACCATCTTAGACTGCATTATCACTTACCATCAGTTGAGATCACAGTCAAGGGCTAGATTGTAGTGGATAAAAAAAAAAACTAAAACTACTGAGTTTTCCGGGATAAAGAGTAACCTAAGTCGCTCTCCAGGTCTTCAACTATACCCATGCCAAAAATCCCGTCGATCCGTTGCTTTGTTGCAGCGTGATTGAAGGACAAACAAACACACTTTCTTATTTATAATATTAGTATGATGAAATCATATGATCCACCGTGCTGGTATTCGACCATTTCCATACAAATTCAACGTCATCGAATATATAATAAATCTCCCACTAGGTCTGTTGGAGATTGACTATAACCTGTTCTTTAACCATCAAATCACAATGTAAGAATGGAAAAGTCAAACTTAATCAATGGTCGTCAGTAATAGTATATTGTGTGCCTAGAGGTGAAACAAGACGATTTCAGACGATTTCCGAAATCTGAAATCGTGTTTCATCCCGTGGCGCACATACTATTTTTCATATAAAAATATAGAATATAGAATCAATAAATATAGAATATAAATATAGAATCTGCATTAAAAGTGAGTTTTATAAAAAAATATTTCTTATTTATTTTAGTTGATAGGTTGTTGTTTACAAATATCATAGTCAGTTGTCAGTTTAGTCGATAGGTAAAATGACAATTAAAAAGATTTGAAATGAACAAAAGATACTCTGACCGAATTGAAAAGAGGGTTGCTACTATGGTTGCTACGTCATTCAGCGGGTAGAAAACCATGACTTTCTGCCCTAGGGCAGCAATTAGGCAAAGTATTTCACCATTTGTATTGATAGTCTGTGCCTCTGTGGTTACAGCAAAGCTTGGTAATGGAACCTTTGATTAACGCTAGTGAAATTAATTATTAGCAGCTCAGCGGTATAGTATTAAATTCTTTGACTGTTATTAGTGTTAATTATAAATATTAATATAGTAGTGGTATAGAGGTAAACTATGAAACGATATACAACTCTACATTATACCTAGGTACCACACTTCAAAATTATACAGATATGAGTAGTACTATGTTAAGTTTTTTACTATGTTTTGTAGTTATTTGTACTGATTGTTTGGACTATAAATCAATTATGTTGTAGGGCTGCGCACTAATTCAAATCTTTGTAAGTGAACGCGCGGACAATAGATGCAAATGATGACCGCTTACACGGCTGAATGATAGGCGTCATACATCAATAAAATTATACTGTAGGCTGCTCACTCCTTTGATTTATC
Organism: Erebia aethiops; assembly: GCA_923060345.2. NCBI lineage: Eukaryota > Metazoa > Arthropoda > Insecta > Lepidoptera > Nymphalidae > Erebia > Erebia aethiops. The sequence goes on along the minus strand of OV281089.1, from coordinate 19,310,767 downwards.
GTCATGAATATTTAAACGCGCTTATAGCAATCAGATCAATATAATTACCATACCGAATTCGCTTGCGCCTTTTCAGTAGAGCATTCAAAATTGTAAATGATGTTTCTCGTATGCAAAAAAAAAGGCATCAGCCTTTCATTTTTATTGTATTAAATGTCTAAGTGATTGCATATATAAAACTGTTTCTAACTCACATAATAATATATTTGGGTACTTTCTAGGGGTCTGGGAAATAATTCAAAAATCAGTCCATAAGGTAGAGAAATGGGTTGTATATAAACGGGTATATGGGAAATTTAATTTAGCGGGACATATAAATCGGGACGCATGAGTTGCGTGGCAGCCCTTGGTGTAGCGATTTGAGCAGTCAGTTCCAGTATTATGTGCACTTGTTGGAGTTAATCATAGCTTTCCCCGGGGGTTTCCGGGCTGAGTTTAGTGGGCTCTTCTCTCACCAGGGCACGTTTGGAATTCTCGTAGTTTTATGATACCTACCAGAATTACCACGATCACCCCCATATCACACCCTCCCAGCGCACGTGTTTCCTGCCACCTATAACTTAGGTACCTTCAAGGCAAGAGTAAATAGGCATCTTCTAGACAAGCGCGTTCCAACCTAGACCTCCTCATTGCTTTGCACTAAGCATGATTGTCGTCAAGCGCAAGCCTATCTCACATTAAAAAAAAATTATGTAAAAAAGTATGCAATGCAAGTTACATAATTTACTAACTTAGAATCTCTGGTTCTTGTATACCAATTTTAATCAAAGGAGCAGTATTTAAGTCAACTATGTACTTAGCCCTTAGTCACTCAGCTCCATATTGACTGTGTACTGGGCGCTTGAGTGCATTTAAATTATTATAAATAGTTTATCTTTTGCTGACCGCTATCAGTCGCCTTCTGAAGCGGAAACCTGCCATATTGGCAGTTATAGTAGTGTTATTATCTCGCTGCAGACTCGGCCATAAATCATTCGAGTGTTTCGCTCTCTTTCCCACTCACGGGCCCTATGGCACGGTCCCTGTGCATTACTGCAGTCGATGAGTGATATCGATAGTTGTTTTTTTGGTATCTTTTTAAATGGGTGATAGAAATAAAAACACGTTTATTTACGCCGAGTCTGCAGCGAGATAATAACACTACCTTAGGTGGCCTGTAAGCCCGCTGTTTTTTTAAATCCACAACAAGCTCAATCCATTCAGTAAGTGATGATTCAGTCTAAGATGGTAGCAGGTTAATCACTCTCCAGGTACTACCCAACTATACCCATGCAAAAAATCACGTCAATCCGTTGCTCTTTTGCGACGTGATTGATGGTCAAATCAACAAACAAACACACTTTCGGATTAATAATATTATTAGTAATTAGTATGATGTGGTTCAATTAGTATTAGGTTATTTTGATCCCTACTGTAAATGTGCAAACATCATACTAATATCCTTCTAATTGAAAGATTTAATCAAATGTTACGTTAGGAACAAGTTTTTTTCAGTTAGGTTCATTCACTGAGTAGGAACTACTACTATACCATACCACACGAGTATATATATACCATAACGCACATAACGTCCCGTTCTTACCAACAAACAAACACATTATTTTTTAGGCATAATTTTTGTTTCGGGATCATAAATCGGGACGCATGAGTGGGCTGGCAGCCCTAAAGTAGCGATTTAAGAGTCGGTTCCAGTGAAATTATGTGATCGTGTTTATCGTGAAATTGGGCGCGCATGTATTGAGTTATACTCGTTCGCTGCGGATGTTTGTTAAATCCACTGAATAATCAAAAAGCGGTGATAGCATAGTCCGATCCCTGGACTGAGAGCTGCATGCTCTTACTTTTCGGAGTAAGGTATATAAAATCTAATTATATATAAGGACTAGCTGATGCCCGCGACTTCGTCCGCGTGGAATAAGTTTTTTAAATTACCATGGGAACTTCCTAATTGTGAATGTCAAATAATAGACAAATAATTTGCAATAAAATAATATCGCGGCTATAAATAAGATGTAAGTGTAGCGGTTACCACAGTGCAAACTAGATGGCGCTAATTGTATCTACATCGCAGGATAGATAATCGACTGAAAACTTATAAGTTACATACAAGCCTGAATCACACTATCGAAGTTTTCTGAGAATAGCGCTATATGTAGACCGTTCCAACTTACAACGGTCGGATCAGAAAGGTCCCCGGGCACAACACCAGCCCGGAGGAAGATCTTCCTATTGGTGCGGACGAGTAAATATCACTCACTCGTCCCACAGTGGTGACCCCGACGTGATGAACACGCAACCTTCGCTCATCCAGCAATCCGCTACATCGTCATTGTCACGTACTCATCCTACCGTCGCGTCGTCGCCGAAGCACAGTGTCTAGCCCAGCCGCCCAGCTCAAGCGCCTAGCACAGCCCGCCTGCTGAGCGTCAGCACAGCCGCTCCACACACAGCCGCCAGCTTCAACGCCAGCACAGCCGCTCGCACAGCGCCAGCTCAGCCGCCAGAACAGCCGCCAGCTTCCGATGCAACGCCAACCAACACTACGTAACAACTTGTACGACTTCCAGTCTCGAAGGGGAGTCATGTAGCGGTTACCACAGTGCAAACTAGATGGCGCTAATTGTATCTACATCGCAGGATAGATAATCGACTGAAAACTTATAAGTTACATACAAGCCTGAATCACACTATCGAAGTTTTCTGAGAATAGCGCTATATATAGACCGTTCCAACTTACAACGGTCGGATCAGAAAGGTCCCCGGGCACAACACCAGCCCGGAGGAAGATCTTCCTATTGGTGCGGACGAGTACATATCACTCACTCGTCCCACATAAGCTATCATAACTTTCAAGTTGGATCAAACTGCACACAGTGTGCAAATTTAATTTAAAATCGGTTAAGTAGTTTAGAAGTCCATCGCGGACAAACAACGTGACACGAGATTTTATATATATTAAGATAAGGTGACTGACTGACTGACTGACTGACTGACTGATCTATCAACGCAATGCTCAAATCAGTGGACGGATCGGGCTGAAATTTGGCTCTGCTTAAGAAAGGATTTTTGAAAATTCAACCCCTCAGGGGGTAAAATAGAGCTTTGAAATTTGTATGAAAATTTGTAACGCGAAGCGAAGCCGCGGGCCAAACCAAAGCTAGGAATAAATAAAGTAGTTAGGTACATGCGTTTTAAAAAACAAATATCAATTGCTTTAACGGTGAAGGAAAATATCGTGCAGCGCATTCGAGAAGTCATCCCGCACTTGACACCGTCAGCCTGGTGGACTACGGCCAAACCCGTTTCATTCTGAAAGGAGACTCATGCTCTGCAATAGGCTGGCGAGGATTGAAATTATGAAGCCAATGTCAAGTTGTAAGCTTCAATTGAATCTTGATTTGAATTTTATTTTTTCCGAGACATAACAGTGTCGTTTAGATGTTTCAAAATAAACTCTGTTCAAAAGTTTGCTTTTAAAATGATAATGATAGCTTGGCTACGTTTGTGGTTACATTACGCGGCCTTAGGCGAACAAGGTAATCGCCATTCTTTTATTTTTCGTACAAAATACTAGCATATAATAGGGATGATGACAACTCAATCAAATCAGCAACTCTTTAGCAAACTTAAAAACGTAGGTACTTCTAGTACCTATGGAAGTTGTATGAAATTCACAATTGTGACGTCATCAAATTTCAACGCACTTTTTTTCTAAAATCTATGTTTTGAAATGGTTATCAAACTTAAAACTAACCGAGGATATAAATTTTAGGTCTTTTGGAAGACCCTCTATTAAATAATCAGTTAGAAATAATTTGTTAAAGATATATTCAAAACAAGTAAGCACCAAAATACTATTAAATTAAATACTGATAAATTTCCTGCCACCGACGACGTCTGGATATGAAATGAAGCTAACATAGCTTTTGTTGTTAATAACATTAAAATATTAATTTGGTAATTATAACCCAATCGCATGAAAACACGTCATTTACAGTCGCGCACGAATCAGGAAATTACGATACGGACGGCCATCCGATTACGTTGTTTATGCTTAATTAACATTTGCCCGTAGTTCATATTTATAGCTCATTTGCTTAATATTAATGTTTCACAGATTAATAAAATCGAGCCTTGAGGGTGACACGTTGACAAAAAATAATAAAATAAGCGCTGGAGTAAATTGATAGTTGTTAAATCAATATTTATGGTCAATGATCATAATATTAAATTAATTTATTTGCTTTAAACATGGGTTACAACACAGATAGTAGGTTATAATAAATCAAATCAAATAAATATTATAAATGCGAAAGTTTGGATGTATGGATGTATGTTTGTTACTCAATCACGCCCCAACGGCTGAACGGATCTGGCTGAAATTTGGCACAGAGATAGATAATAGTCTGGAATAGCACATAGGCTATTCCTGACTATAAGGCTTGTTATCCCGGAAAATTAAAGAGTTTTTTTTGTCCACTACAAGATAGCCCTTGACTTCGATCTCACCTGATGGTAAGTGATGATGCAGTCTAAGATAACCTGGCTAACCTGTTAGGGGCATGGCAGTTATATTAAACCCATACCCCTTCGGTTTCTACACGGCTTCGTACCGGAACGCTAAATCGCTTGGCGGCACGTCTTTGCCTGTAGGGTGGTAACTAGCCACGGCCGAAGCCTCCCACCAGGCCAGACCAGGGAAAATTCTGAAATTATAAATTCCCATATTGACCCTGCCGGGGATCGAACCCAGGACCTCCGCACGTTAAGGCAACAGCGCTACACACTGCGCCACGGAGGTCGCCAACCCACGGTCACGGAGGTTCCTGCGGGAACCGAAAATCCTGGGCGTCGGCGCAGTCGAACATGCTAACCAGTAACCACTACGCCAACGAGGCAGTCGCAATATGCACCAAGTAGGTACCAACCAAACATTATGCCTAGACGTTAGGCATAATAGACTTGACTCGTGCTTGACTCACTGTCAGGTCAGGTTCCACTTACCTATTGTTATTCGTGGAAGTGAAGAGCGGTGTTCAATAACAAAGTGATTGTAACATGAGTAAGTGAAATGAGCGCATCCGTGTAAACCGTCTGCGTTAGACTCGCTATACGCACTGTCGGATCGGCTAAGGAGCAACGCATCGTCAAATCATCATATTTACTTACTAATATTATACATGTGAAAGTGCGTTCGTTTGTTTGTTGGTGTGTCCTGCAATCACTATAATATGGGGCTCTTCAACGGGCGGATAAACAAATCTCTTAAAAGCCAGCAACGCATTGGCGGTTCCTCTAGTGCTGCAAATGTTCATGGGCGGCAGTAATCACTTACCATCCGATGACCCGCCTGCTCGTTTGCTCGCTATAATATTTTTAAAAATAACGTAGCTTCTATACGTAAAAAAAAAAAGACCTATCTCTATACCTACCAAATTTCGTCAAAATCGGTTGAAAAGATGGGCCGTCAAAGCGTAGCAGACAGACACACTTTCGCATTTATAATGTTAGTATGGATTATTAAGATAAATCTTATTAGACATAGATTCTTTAAAAAATATATTTAACGAATGAGCCGACCCGACAGTGTGTATAGCAACTCACACGATCAATGCCCAATTGCTATTCTGTGATTAGTGATTCAACATTAACAATACCTTTGCTACTGGCGGTGATACATGCGATGTTTGGGATAATTACATTTTTAAAACAATATGCTAATTATTATTGGATGGAATCTGGCGTTACTTTGCGGAAGTTCATGATTTAGCAAGAAAAGATTACAATGAAGAACTTTCCAGCCTACGTTCCTTAGAAACATCATAGGTGGCGCTGAAACTCACACTAACGATATAGGAGTGAGGTTAGTTTAATGCTCTATGGCCTGATACCTGTAAAAGTTTTTACGAAGAAAACTAAGGCCAGTCGCTCACTATTTCGTTTTGCTATACAGTTGCGTTATTTCGCTGAATTCATTGAATTTTTTCTCCTTTGTTTCGAATTTTGACTCCGATTAACCACTGTATATATATACCGAATCTCCTGCATATTGAAGAACAAGGAAGTTTCCAATTTTTTATTTAAATATTTGAAGTGAAAACTTCTTTAGTCCCATTGAGTACTTTTTGGTAGGGGTTAAATTTGTGGAAACGCGTGACCGACACCGTGATCAACACCTCGCGTTATTACAAAGATAAAAGGTCTTAAATACAATGATACATACTACATTCGTAATTAAACTTGAATGCCTTAGTTTTAAGGTTTATATTTTAACTAGTGGATGCCCGCGACTTATTTATTGTGCTAAATATGCTAATTGTTTAAAAGTAATATTACGTATGCTAATTCAGCGGCCATACTGCTAACGCTAAAAGCCATATTGTTTCATTATTGTTGACTTTCATGTTCTAGAATTATAATCCATATTTTGGGAACATCAAGGTACGTGACATCTAACTGTCATTTTGAGTAATATGGCCTCATGAGTATGAGTAATATAGTCCACTGACTATGGCCTGAACCGATTTTATTCCGAGAGGAGACACGAACGCACTAGTCCAGTCCATTTGTTACTCTTACCTGGAAAGTTTGCCGGGAGTTTAGAAAATTGGTAATTTCATAGATTTCGACGTGCTCCTTTCGAATTTTTAGTTTGCCACCTCGTATCTTTGCCGCTTAATAACTCCTTTCCGACTCGTTTAACGATGAAAATAGCTAAGTAATTTAAAGCTCTCGTACGATGAAATTATTGATTTTACAAAAAAAAGGTTACAACATAAACTGTAGGAAATTTTCTATAGTTCAATTTATTACATAACTATTTTCATCGTAAAAAGAGTCGGAAAGGGGTTATTGTCAAAAATTGTTTTTGGGTGCCATTTTTCCAAGATACGAGGTGGCAAAGTGAAAATTCGGAAAGAGCACGTCGAAATCTATAAAATCACCAATTTTCAAAACTCCCATAAAACTTTCCAGGCTCTTTTTGAGCACTAAATGACTGGACTACACTTATTTTAGCCGATTTTGATTAAGATATGATGAAAAAGAAAAAAAAGTAGTGTACAACGTAATAATTTGTTTTTGAGAATTACCTAGATTAATTTAACTAAAAATATACCAAGCTACGGAATCCTCGGTGGGCGAGATATACTCACACTTGGCCTGTATTTTATTTGATATTCTAATTTCTGCCATCCATCCCTCCAATTATTATAATATTAAGGTTATACACATAACGTCATCCGGTGGATAACATTGGTATATTAATTACCATACCCGAAAGAACTCAAAGCAATTGTATAAATGAGTTTCCGCCGGAAATTAATGGCTTAATAGGAAGTAATTATAAGAAGAGCGATAAAATGACCACCTTTAATTGCCAAAACAAGCGCCCCGGGTACAATTATGGTGAGCCCGGTCATTATGGGATATGCTAATGCTGCATCGCTTATCGTTGGTAAGTGATGATATAGTATTCTACTGGGTGATTAAGATTAAGTTACTACTAGTAGATTATAGTAATTATCCGGGATAATATAACCTATCCCTGTACCAAATTTCATCAAAATTGGTTGAATAGGTGGGCCGTGAAAGCGTAGCAGGCACTAGGCAGACACACTTTCGCCTGTATAATATTTTATGGATATTTTAGGTACCAGCTTTTACCCGCAGCTTCGCTCAAGTTAAGTTCGATTTGATACTAATTTCAAACCCCTATTTTACCCCTTTAGGGGTTGAATTTTCAAGAATACTTTCTTAGCGGATGTCTACGTCATAATAGCTATCTGCAACCAACTTTCAGCCCGATCCATCCACTGGTTTGAGCAGAATGTTGATAGGAAAAAGAAAAATGTTACAAAATGTAGATAATATACATACAAAACATATTATAGAACTAATCCGAAGATAAAATAATATACAGTTATCGGTTTTCACCTCCAGTTTCTGCTAGAGACAAAACTCTATGGTAAGTTAATGGTGAAATTATTCATGGAACTATGATATGACCATTACTTGCACGAGCGGCGCGTATTTCTTGCATCGTATATTCCCATCTCATATAACAATACGTTATCATTATATTTTATGGGGTATTTTTCACGTGTGCCCCATTATGCCCGTCACAATATGGTCACGCGGTTTACGTCTGTGCCGTATATTAAGGGCGGTTCAGACTACACTATAATTGTTAATTTAAAAATACGAATAACCTGCAAATTATGGAACCAACTTCCATCTTCTGGTTCCCTCATGGTTATAATATGGGGCTCTTCAAAGGGCGGATAAACAAATTTTTTTTTATCAACTACAAGTTAGCTCTTGACTGCGATCTCACCTGATGGTAAGTGATGATGCAGTCTAAGACGGTAGTGAGCTAACCTGTTAGGGGTATGGCACATATATTAAACCCACCCCTAATCGGTTTCTACACGGCATCGTACCGGAACGGAGCAATGGATCGACGTGATTTTTGGCAGGGGTATAGTTGAGGACCTGGAGAGTGACATAGGCTACTTATTATCCCGGAAAATTGAGGAGTTGAGAGTATTGTTAACCTCCTACTGTACTATTTCAAATCAAATCAAATCAAATCAAATATTTTTTATTCAAATAAACTTTTACAAGTACTTTTGAATCGTCAAGTGAATCTACCACTGGTATTAATATTCATTGTGAGGTATACCTACCGTCACGCAATAGTCCCAGAAACTCATCTGACCCGGTGATAGTGGCGCTCGTATTATATAAAACGAAAGAAACCAAACAGGGCATCTTCTTTTTCTTCTTCATGTCCTGGGATTATTTTCCGCACTTGAAACGTGGGCGTCCGCTGTGCGTGAAAACCACTGGTTCGACTCCCTGCTGGATCACTCCAGTCAACAAAGCTCACTCCAGAATCCAAGCAGGCCGCGCAGGTCGGCGAGGACTTCCGGTACTGTTGCTGTTGAGCCAATGTAGGCTTCTCGTTGGGTGACTGGAAACACCGCTGCACTCGAGCAGCACGTGTTTTGGTGTCTCGTCGCTCTCCATGCAGGCTCTGCATAGAGGGCTATCGGTGATACCTAGAATAAATAGGTGCTAAACAGGCATAAGTAATAGTTCCACTTTTGGCCACCGGGTCAGATAAGTTACTAGACTACTAGGACTACTGAGGACTATTAGAACACTAGCTGATGCCCGCGACTTCGTCCGCGATCACGTCGATCCGTTGCTCCGTTGCGGCGTGATTGAAGGACAAACCTACAAACCAACAAAGAAACTCACCTTTGCATTTATAATATTAAGTATGATATGATATGATACTCATGATAAAATACGCTTAACTATTTCGCTAAGTTTCTCTTTCTCTCTGCATCGTATTCCAGACTACTGAGGGTCTTGACCCCTTTCCATTAATCAAATAATGGTAGGAGTTTTCTTGGTATAATGTGGTGGGTTCCCAGGTCCTTCCACATGCGACTAGACTAAGGGTATTTTAAAAACTTAGGGTTTTGTTACGATTATTACCTAAGTACTAAACTTAGCGAAAGTAGTAAACTTAGCGAAATAGCAAAGTGTAGTCTGAACTGCCCTTAGTGTGTTAAGGAGACATCATATTTTATTACTTTGATTTTACGTGCGGGATAATGGTATTGCAATGCGGAAGCAAGCCAAGGTACTTAAGCTTTTGGATAATAGGTACCTATTCTGAAAAGAGTCAAGTACATCTAAGTTTTCCATTAAGTTTTATAAGGTAAGATCTTTCCGCTGTGCCAAAAAAAATAGGTAAATGATGCGTTAATCAAGATTTTGGCAGTTTTTGTACGGAAAATGATGCGTGAATCGAGGTTTTGGCAGTTTTTGTACGAAAATGATGCGTAAATCGAGATTTTGATAAGTTTAGTTCGAAAAAAATAGACTTTTAAATCGAAATGACCCTGCCGGAATCGAACTAGAGGCTTTCCGCTTATGAGACTAATAACGCTGACAGCTGCGCAAGGGAGGCGTCTGCGTCATAAAATCAAACAGGTCGGCAAGACATATTTTTTTAGGTGCGTAGTAAGAGTAATTAAATTATACTCAGTTAATACCTACCACGTCCTACGACAAAAAAAAAATAGTATAAATACTCGTAGGTATAATTTTTTAAGTGATTACTAATTACTAGTTAACACCATCGATGTTCTTCACGCAAAGGCATTGAGGATTGATGATAAAGAATTACTAGCACATTTTAAAATTAAAAGAATGATGTAAATAATTGTTTTAATGTGAATAGCTTCTCAACAATGCAGGTAAGTAGAATATTTACTATTTACTACAATTTATATATGTACCAGTCAATAACTATAAAAGGATTTGGTGTGAGAGACTGACAGACAATCTAATCTGCCCAAACGAACGTAGACATTTGAAATCTTGAGAGAATATTCCTTGAGCACCCTAGAGGTGAACTGAGGAAGGACCTTTCGAAATACCACCCTCAAGGATGTTAAATAGGCGGTTCAAGTTATATATGTCACCGTAAATTTGTAAAAACTGTTAGATTGTAATCTAACTAGCGATATTGTAAATTGTCGAAATATTGTGAACCGTTCAACGTTCTGAGTGACAATTTTTGAAATATTCATTGTATTTGCGTTTTCTTGTCTCTTTCTTGTAGGTTAGGTTAGGGTTCGACATAAATAACCAGGTAGTGCGGGTGCAGATTTTATCGGGTTAATTTATCTAACAGATTACAATCTAACAAAAAATAATGCGTTAAATTGTAATCTTTTGACGGTTTACAATATTATAATCTAACGGTTTTTACAATTTTACGGTGACATATATTATGAAACTTGGTATTTGTGCTTTCGGTGAAAAATGAAGAATTTTTCAGTTTCTTAAAATGTCATTTTTTAAAATTTAACCCCTTCGGTTTCTACACGGCATCGTACCGGAACGCTAAATCGCTTGGCGGCACGTCTTTGCCGGTAGGGTGGTAACTAGCCACGGCCGAAGCCTCCCACCAGGCCAGACCAGGGAAAATTCAGAAATTATAAATTCCCAAATTGAACCTGCCGGGGATCGAACCCAGGACCTCCGCACGTTAAGGCAACAGCGCTACACACTGCGCCACGGAGGTCGTCAAAAGTACAGTAAAGTACAATTTTTCAATCCAATAGACCGCATTCCGCAGTTATCTACGTATTGAATTCTTTTCAATTACTCCTCGGAGGGATGAAGGAGATTTGCATGTAATTATAGAGGTGATTACAGCTTTATTAGCATGAAATTGTTTTTTTCTGCGGCCTTAACTATCTTCATCGTTTTAAATGTTCAAACTTTGTAGAACTTTTTCTTTTGTCTGGCTTTTAATATTCGCGTAACGACTAACCTACTTAACATACAAAGGGTCGTATTATTTAAATGTATTTTTGGGTACAAGCTTTTACTGCTTATTACATTAGTACAAGCATTGCATATGCATAAAATGGTTCTTTTTAAAGTCACGCTTCAATTGAACAAAGTAGGACAAAATGTTAATGATTTCAATTTTATAAAATTAAGATAATATTTGTGCTCCTATTTCATTTTACCACAGTGTAGTCGTAAAATGAAAAAACCTCCCTGGCGCAGTGTTGAGCGATGTTGTCTTAAACATGCGAAGGTGCCGGGTTCGATACCCGGCAGAGTCAATTTTTGAATTTATAATTTCTAAATTTTCAGTGATCCGGCATCGTGGGAGGCTGCGACCGTGGCTAATTACAACCCTACCAGCAAAGACGTGCCGCCAAGCGATTTAGCGTTCCGGTAGCGTAGCGATGTCGTCTCGAAACCGATAAGGGGAATGGGTTTTATATAATTGCTATACCCCTAACAGGTTAGCCCGCTCCCATCATAGACTGCATCGTCACTTACCATCAAGTGAGATTGCAGTCAAGGGCTAACTTGTAGTGGAAAAAAAAATGAATTGATTGATTGAAATTACATTCCGCAAGAAAACGTCTAGTATTCATAACACTGGTTTGCATAAATGTCATACGGACAGTACGAGATTCAGTTCTCTGGTCCCATAGTCATAAGTATCTTGTCATGTTTCGACACCGAGGTTTGTTTATACCTCGTGATCTTCACACAGTTTGATCGTTCTCGCATCCAAAATTCGCAGAAAGCCTGCGCCGTCGCTTGGTTTTACCAGTTTTTTTCAGTTTCTCATGAGAAAACCGATATCATACAGATCCGAGACATGGTAACTATGAGCCTCATAAGAAAGCTTTAGAGTCATTCAGCGGATGGAGAAAGCTGCGCTCGGAATTCTCTACGTGATCAAATCGGAAATGAGGAAATCCGTTGAAGAACTATATAGCAAGAAATAAAGCTCAACTGCGAATGCGAAGCTGTAGTGGCAATGGGCGGGGTACGTAGAAATACTGAAAGACGTTGAAGTATAAAAAAGGATTGTTGTAGTCTTCGACTCTTCGGTGTCGCCTAGTGCGTTTTTGGCCTAATTCGGAATATCCAGCGAAAACATTAAAGTCAAGGCAAACTGTTACGGTGAAAAATAAAAATAAATAATTTGTACCATAATTCAAAACACTTTAAACACTGAACTTTGTTTTATAAAGTTTTTAGGTGCGTTCTAACTAACGATAAATAATTTATAAAGTGCAGACATGGGACCAGACAATCGCTGTAGAATATTTTTAATAATATTTTCCTTGCTTATAATTCATAAGGGCGGTACACATACGAGCTAAAGACAGGACGAAAGAAAACGTCCGCGCGAAGCATCTGAAACACGTTTCGTCATTTCTCCCTAAGCCACCTTAAAATTATTATATTTTTAAAGAAAATTGTTAGTAGGTATATATCTGTCGGAGATTAAAATGAAAATGATTATTATGTAAAGCGCCATCTATCTGGTATTAATTGTACTAGTTTAATGAATCGCTCAATTGACTCTAAAGCGCCATCTATAGCGAACTCAGGTATTGTTTGTACTCGATTATTCAAAACCTCATTTGACTCAATTAGTCAATTGACATACTTTCATGCCTGGATGGAGTTGGTGTGGCGGGGGTGATGACTCGATAAAAAGATGAGGGGCTGGTGCCCAGGGACAGTTGTGCTTGAGAACTTGGTGGAGCATGGTCTCCCAGTAATACCGCCACGCCGCGCCAAACCCATCGTTCGCTATATACTTAGTGCTACTATTTACTTAGTGAAAGTGTTTAAAGTGATTTCTGTTTGAACTACTGTGTTAATTCTAACTAGCCTAGTATTCTACGAAGTGTAAATATAGTGTGTGCAATAAATAACGTGATCGGCTTCTCGCGTTTATTTGTCCGAGTACCCACATAATGCAAACAGATCAAGACGAAGAACATGCCCACGATAATGAGGTGTCACCTCGGCCTCCGTCATATCCATAATTATAAATGCGAAAGTGGCCCATCTTTCCAACCGATTTTGATGAAATTTGGTGTAGAGGCAGGTGTCCCGGGGAAGGACATAGGAGTTTCTGCGGGAAAAAAAAAATGGCTGCCGATAGAAGTGAAAACGAATATTTAAAACAATTTAACACACACAAACACTGCACTTTTAAAATTATTAAAATAGAAACCTTAAAACTAAGGGATTAAAGTTAAATTACGAATGTACTATAATATTATTTATACTTAAGATCTTTTATCTTAAGAAGAACGGTGTCAGTATTTCCATAGGTTTACCCCTTAGCAAAAAGTGCTCAACGTGCCTAAAGAAGTCTTCACTTCAAAAAACATAATCCACGCGGACGAAGTCGCGGTCATCATCTTAGTATAGTATGCATAGAAGTCGACAAGAACAATTCTTCCCACACTGAAACAATCTCAACTTGTCACCACTCCATTCTGTATGTGAGCCTAGCAGCTTAGCAGTTAGCCCATACCTTAGATTGTTATAAACGGCCTTCTCATGTCTGCGCTACCACGATAAATGAACCACAAGTTCTAGCCCTCAACTTTTTCCATAAGATGAATCTGAGGAAACGGAACTTTTCCCATAAATAAAAGCGCCTTTCTGCTCTACTAGAGTTCGCTGTAAATTGTGGAAATGTTATTACAGTCTCTTAGTCATAAGTGCTTTGAGTGTAGACTTATACGTAAACAAGAACTCAACAGTACGCTTTCTCCGGACTGCTGCTTTCAGGAGTTTCAGATTTGCAGCGAGTAAATGCTGGAACTCTTTACCGCCGCAATTACGTAGTCTGACGACACTAACTGCTTTTAAACCAAGGTATGAAGCACATATTCTTGCAACACAAATAGCATTTAAAACATATTATCTGCAAATCATAAACGTATACTGATTTCTTAATTAAACACTTAATTTTAAAGCATTCCCTGTTTTGATTTTATTGGTTATACAGATAGTACTACCTAGTGAGATTTTATTTTATTTATTTATTTATTTATTTGTTTACATCAGGCAACTAGGCCCATAGAAATATATACATATACATATACATTTTGTATGATAAACACTGATGTTAGTTAATTTGTTGTAAACTGTTGGCCAATAAAAAACATTTATTTATAAATTATTACTCTAAGTTTTTACGTTGCAAATTTGATTAGGTAATCGTATTGGGCGTTCGATCACATTAGTGTCGAAGTAAAATGGACTGAAAAGCTCTCGATTCAATACGAGTCTATGGTTTGGGTGATGAGTCAGTAACTGAGTACTTGTAGATACAGTCTATTTACTAAAGTCTCGAAATACACTGCGCATTTTATTTAAAAAATCGCAGATAATTTATTTTTAAACAACTTTCCCTTTGTGAATATCACCTTATCTCAAATTAACTCATCCAAAAACACTCGCGGGTCCTTTCAGTACACGTTATTGTTATTACAGTTTTATCTGCAGCCCAAAAAATAAACAAAGGAATATTATGCGATTGGTTTAATAACACCAGAGGGCATTGCTTGCTGTCGGCTTCGTCAACCGATAGACATACATACATACATACATAGGTACATAGATTGCTTGTAGGGCGTGTGTGGCTGCCTCGTTGGTCTAGTGGTTAGCATGTTCGGCTGCGGGCGAAAAAGTTCCGGGTACAAATCCCGGGTCGGGCCTTAAGAAGTATTGGGTTTTTCTGACAAGAAATTCTCAGTACTAGTTAGGAAGTTGGCGGTATTTCATCCCTTGCCTTGGTGTGCCTCGGAGATCACGAATAGCGCCTGATCTCTCTCCGGTCGTGTCGGATTTACAATCTATAAGAGGTGTCACATCATGCACCATAACTAAAGAAAAAAAATACCTTACAATATGATAAAAAGCGTAAAATAATAACCAGTTTGCCCCAACCCTTAGACTTCTTTTTATAGTAAAATTCAAAAGCCTATTTAAATTATTCAAATGAGTTACCACTGTACACATTATAGAAGTCAATTAAATACATATATACGTAATTCTTTAAATGAAATAGTTAATTATGTACACGGTGTTACTAAGACTTAGTCACAAACGTAGTCAAATAATGTTGCAAAAACCGTTACGCATACAAGCGAACAAATAACGAAATGTTTAGTGATGCACTTTCATTATAAGATTAGATGAACCCTTATATTTTTGCAATTCCTGGACTTTTATATTATGAACATGGTCACCCTATTTCTGGGTGCTAACCGTAATTCGGTTAGCCGGTGATCCCGACATCCTAAATATTATGCAGACCCGATTTAATTCTAAAGGTTGTTTAAAATTTGTCGTAAATAATGTTTATAGCATTAAAGAACAGCTATTAAAGGTACCCACCACTACCACTACAGCCCATTAACGTCCCACTGCTGGGCATAGGCCTCCACTCTCATAGGAGAGAGGGAATTAGAGCTTAGACCTACCATAGGTACCACAGGTATACTAGTACCATGGACCTAAGGAATTTATTCGGTTACTTAGATCCATGCCTGGTATCTATAAGCCTAATACATAAAATATTTAATTTAATTAAGGACCTAAGTGACCATTGTTGATTGAAAAGAAAAAAAATGACCCTCAGGACGTTTAAAAATGTATTTTCTCTAAACGTTTTTTTAAATCGTTCTGTTTGTAGAAAACGTAACGGCATGGCAATGGAGACGGAAGGAATCTAATTGAAAAGGAAACACTGGGTAATGGATTTATCCGAGAGTTCTCGAAAACAATTAAGGCGAAGGCCGCGCGATGGTTGAAAAGATCGCGATTTCTTTGCGAATATAACGTTTAGCGACATCCTAACAACGTTTGAAGTCCTAGGGTGCTAGTCCGCTGAACTGAAGCGTAGATGAATAGATACATAGATAGATAGTGTTAGCATTATTACTGTTTGTCAATATATCTCATGAAACATGAAGTATAATATCTGTCAATTTGTCTCGTTTCATGTCATTCGATTTAATCTGCGGCCATACAGACGCCATGTTGAAAATAGTTAGTGTAAATACGAGTATTTTGCCGATTGTAATTCAGTCTCCTGCCGGCCGTCTAGGCGATTATTGAATATTTTTGTGTTTAGATCGCATTTTGATTCACAGCTTAACGATAGCAATCGTGGCCGGATCAAATGAATATTATCTGTATGTTTAGCCAATTTATCTAATTACATTAAATCTCTCGTACAATAACCTCTACACGTTTAACCATTTACTCGTGCAAGTTCCAAATGACAGTACCTACAAATATATTAAAAGTGTCTCATAAATACCTACTTCTGGATTGTCTCTTACAATAGATACATTCTTTATTGCCACACTAACATCTTACTAATTATATAAATGCTAAAGTTTGGATGGATGTATGGATGGACGTATGGATGTTTGTTACTCAATCACGCTCCAACGGCTGAACCGATCTGGCTGAAATTTGGCACAGAGTTAGATTATAGTCTGGAATAGCACACCGAGGAACCGAACATGAGGAACCGAAAAATCTCAATCCACGCGGATGAAGTCGCGGGCATTCACTAGTAAAGATATAAAGAAAATACTTAAAAGGTACAGAAAACAAAGTGCGCAAGGGCGGTAAAGGGGATCTCCTCCAGACAACCCATCCATTATGAATTTTGAAAAGGATTTTGGCGGGTAATGAAAAATTTAAATGAGAGAAAGACGGGATAGTGCAACAACTTAATTTTACTTGAATTTAAATTACGCGTTTAATTGAGACATTGCAATTTTTTTTGACTAAATAATAAGTTTGGAGTTGATAGTATTTATTATTATTATTTTCCCAATAATCACAAAGTCAGAATTATTTGATGGCACGTCTATGACCTCATTAAACATTTCTTTAGAAAAAATGGCATGTTGATACATAAAGGTTCGCCTACCCTGACGTAGGCCATTTGGAAGGTCAGCTACCGTTTGTCTCGTAGCGTCGCGTCGGGTCGCGTCACGTCGCGTCGCTTTCTTCGCTGACCCATGACTGTGGTTTTTCGTTCACCTACAACTAGGGTAACCTAGGACAGCCGTCGTCTAAGTCAAAGCAGCCTAAACAAACTACCAACTTTTGTATCCATGTTCTCTCACGCTCGTTACGCTCACAAACTCATAGAAATATAACGAAATTATATCGTGAACGCTATTGCTTTCATCTTCAATGGAGCGAGCTGTGCTTATATGAAAACTTAACGCTTGGAAAACTAAATCTGCAGGGCTAGCTTGCGCACAACGAGTAAAATTATGTCTACCCATTTTCTCGCGTTATCTATATGTATACCGAAGCTAACATGGTGACACATATTTCTCATTACCTCAAAAATAGAGATAAAAGTAATCTTTACTTTATACTTTACTTTATCTATTTCTAATCTATACTAATATTATAAATGCGAAAGTTAGAATGGATGGATGTATGGATGTATGGATGGATGTTTGTTACTCAATCACACCACAACAGCTGAACGGATCTGGATGATTTTTTTGTCTGGAATAGCATATAGGCTACTTTTTATCCCGGAAAATTAAAGAGATCCCGCGGGAACCAAAAAAACATCAATCCACGCGGATAAAGTCGCGGGCATCTGCTAGTATTTCTAAACTGTGGTATTTTTCTCTACATATCGACCCTTACATGTCGACTATTTTTTTAACTTCATTGTTAAGGTGAAGGAGAAAAGAGCCGGCAACGACAACATCTTTCTCTCTCGTCTCTAGATATCTCGTTGTGCACATGCTAAGCCTGCTGGATAAAATCCACCCCTCGAAATTGAGTCGTAATATTAAAATTAATGTCGCCATACAGATATTTTGCTCACAAGGCCGCCCCTCGCACCTAATTAATTTTATTTAAGACGTTTTTACGTCGTATAACTTTTATGGCAAATATTATGCGTTAATATGCGTGGTGCTTATACTTAATATTAAAATTGCTGGAATTAGCTCCGTTTCGTGTAATATATATGTAGGTAGATATAATTACAATGAATGAAATAATATGCTTTGTTATACCGAAATAGAAAACATGAACACATAAGCATATTAAAATTATATAAATATTCTAACCAGAAAATCTCTCTATTCGTAAGTCTCTATTCCGAGATTTGATGACGTCACAACTATGTATTTCATACAAACTTCCATACTAGAAGCACTTTTTTAAGTTTGACAAAGAGTTGCTGATTTGATTGAGTTGTCGTTATGCCTATTGTAATATTATATTAGGCTGGATTTATTTCATTCCTAGTAAAACTTGAGTTTCAATAAAATTTAATTTAGCTACAAGCAATAACCCACCAAAGCTAAATCGGCTAGAAGCAATATAAAGCTGTGATATTAAGAAACTGTTGGCATCTTGCCGTGAGTATCTCTATACACGCGAGGATTTGGGAGCAACTTTTTTCTTTTCAACAAAGTAACCATTGTCTCAATACTTGGCACTTGCAGGAAGGAAAAACATGTTAATTAAAAGAAACTTTCGTATGCCAAGCGCCGTATCTTGTAATATCTAGTATATGTACTGATATTATAAATGCGAAAGTTTGGATGGATGAATGGATTGATGTTTGTTACTCAATCACGCCAGAACGGCTGAATGGATCTCGATGAAATTTGACACAGAGATAGATTATAGTCTTGAATAGCTATACAGGCTACTTTTTATCCCGGGAAATTAAGGAGTTCCCGTTCCGAACCAAAAAACCTCAATCCACGCGGACGAAGTCGCGGGCATCAGCTAGTTAGGTATATAATATATTATACCTACTTTTAACTTACTTAGCAGGTACTTTTAGTAATAAGACCCTTGCGCACTGTTTCTGTAAGCCTACTTTTCGAATGTTTGCTATATTTTTTTTTGTTTTGTGTGGCAATAAAAAATCTATCTATCTATTACAATACGGATCTAGATCTCATAATAGCTTTGCACTAAGCATGATTGTCAACAGTAAAAAAATTTGCAATGAAAAATAAAAAAATCTGCCTCGTTGGTCTTTAGTGGTATTGGTGGTAGTATTTATTTATTTTATTTTTATTTTTATAATTTTTTAATTAAAGTTGAATATACTAGTAATTATAACAAAGTATTGGATTTTTTTGTAAAGAAAATTTTCACTAATCGCGTTTTTAAAACACGTAATCCAAGATAAAAGTTCGAAGTATCATTTTCCCAAATATTAAGGCGGAAACTTCTACAATTTCTGAGATAAATATTAAATAACTGCCTCGTTGGTCTAGTGGTTAGCATGTACAACTGCGGCCGACGAGGTCCCGGGTTCGATTCCCTGGTCGGGTCATAATATTAAGTATTTGGGTTTTCTGACTAGAAATTCTCAGTACTAGCCCGGAATTAGGAAATTGGCGGTGTTTCACCCCCGTGCCTCGGAGAGCATGCTAAGCCATTGGTCCCGGTTAATTATCACAAACATGATAATAGTCATTAAAGCCCGCCAGCCCAAGCCGCATTGAAGCAGCGTGGTGGGTCTAAGGTCTAATTCTCACTCTCTTATGAGAGTGGAGGCCTGTGGCCTGTGACGTTAATGGGCTGTATTGGTGGTGAGACTTAGGAGATAAATAACGATTTCAAACTTCAAAATTGCATATAACACACTCCTAACGGGTAACGTCCGATTACAAAGAAAACTTGATAGTTTAGTAAGTCACTCAATAGGCATGTCTAACTCTATAATAATTTAACGCACAAACAGCCGCGGAAACTGCCGAGCACAAAGCGTAAACAGAGCAATAATATATTGTGTAAATAGCGTTCATAGTTTAGTGGCCATAAAGCGGGAATGACGAACGCGTACATTCGACTATGGCGCCGATTGCGTTGTAAATGTTGCGTTTACGCCGTTATTGTCAAATCTGATTGTTTTAACCTCTGACGAAAAAAGAGGGATGCAGTTGTAAGTTTAATTTCGTCCGTCCACTTATGGAGGGCCTGCTAAGTGCTAACCCTGCCTTTTCTAGTGCGGGGTCTGTAGCATGTTATTAATTGTTTTCATGTTCTGTGGTAAACACCGCTGAGCGTCTATTGTCTTTGGTGCGAGTCAGCGAAGATGTCTAGTGAGAGACATGTAATGTATTAAAAAAACCTAGTGTTAAAAATGTGTTAACCTTATTCAATTTAAACAGTGAATAAGTTTTATTTGATACAGGGTCGCCATTCCAGTACTTTGGAGCCCCAACGTCTATCGGTTCTTCAAACTAACTCAAAAATCTTCAAAAAAATATGCGATCTGCATGATAGGCAAACTAGACTAGGCCGCCACAACTCACAAGCTCGTGACTCCATCGCTCCGCCTCAAGAAGGTCTGAAGGTAGTTCGTGGGAATTCGCATTCTATTTTATAACAAAATTCCACAACCTATCTTAAACTTGCCTATCAATTGCCTATACACAAAGAAGTCCAAAGTATGCGTCTGAAAAAAGCTTATTATGCTGTTGAAAATTACGTAAATGACAAGGGAGCATGGATTTGTCTCGCTCCAGCAATGCTAAGGACAGCTGTTACTTATGTATTCTACAAATTAATTAAATTGTAATTTTTTTTTTTCAAAAGAGCAATCGCCGAGTTTCTTTCTGGTTCTTCTCGGTAGGAATGGCATTTCGACCCAGTGGTAGATTCACTCGACGATTCAAAAGTACTTGTAAAAGTTTATTTGAATAATGGGTAGAGATAATCACACGTGGTAATAACTTCATCAGGTATACAGGACTTATATATGGTGAAGGTACTCTACAGGGTCCAAATAATCTTCCTTTATAAATAAATAAATAATAAAACTTTATTCAGAAACATTAACCAAGGACTTAAAGACATAATATATGAACGATAATCCTGCAAAAGTTAAAAACTGCGTTGCAGTGGTTATCGCCCTTCTCAGACATTGTACAGTGTTTCATGTTAGATCTAAGACAATGGTTACAAAAACTAAACTATCATTAATATTAAGTTACACATATTCACAAAATTTTCTAATATCTAAAAAACAAAAGTTTAGAAACAAAAATTTAGAAATAAAGATTTAGAAACAAAAATTTCCAGATTTGCTTATCAATTATTTAAATTTACTTAATTGTTTATAGACGAGTGGGTTATATTAATCTGCCGCGCTGGAGTAAATCCAAAAATCCCCTCTTGGTCTCCACTACCACTATACCAAATTTCATCATGGGCCGTGATAGCGTAGCAGACAGAGAGACAAACAGACAGACATACACACTTTCGAATTTTTAATATTAGTATGGATTATAATTCTAAAACACAAACTTCAAAAATATTAAAACAGTATGGGTTTAAAGCCTTAGCTGGGTTTATAAACTATAAGCCAGGATGAACGAGTTTTGTGTTGATTATACACACTTTCTCGCTCAGTGTTTTAGTAACTATTTTCCGGATTTGTATAGAAACCGACCCTTTGTATAAAAGCTTTTCGCGGCTCATTTTAGCGGAAACCGAGAATTTAGGTTAGTTGGAGGACCCTAGTAATATCTGGAATCGCAGAAACCTTTTAGCAGCTACATTGGACTTGGTCACAAGGTTTCAACAATATTATTACGTATACCAACTAAGTACTGGTAATTACCTAACATCTAATATCTTTTTAGGGTTCCGTACCCAAACGGGACCCTATTACTAAGCCTCCACTGTACGTCCGTCCGTCCGTCTGTCTGTCAAAGGGCTGTATCTCACGGACCGTAATAGCTAGACAGTTGCAATTTTCACATATCTAGTATTTCCATAGCTGCTTTAACAACGAATAATTAAAAGTAAAGTTCAGCAGACAGTGATACAAACTTTCACCTTTATAGTATTACTAGCTGACGCCCGCGACTTCGTACGCGCGGGTCGAGGTTTTGTGGTTCCCGCGGGAACTCTTTAATTTTCCGGGATAAAAAGTAGCCTATGTGTTATTCGGAATAATAACTTATTATAAATAACTTATTCCAGACTATAATCTATCTCTGTGCCAAATTTCATCCAGATCCGTTCAGCCGTTGGCGCGTGATTGAGTAACAAACATCCATCCATACATCCATACCGACATCCATACATCCAAACTTTCGCATTTATAATATTAGTAAGATAAGATAAGATTCTTTTAAATCACAGAAGTCAGAACATAGTTTCTGCATACGTTAAAACTTTAGATACACAACTTAGTTAACGAAAAGTTAATCTAATTAACTTTGTTTGAGCAAAACTGCGACTAAAATTTTTCATTTAATATAAAACTTTCATTAATTAAATAAACCGTGGGACTTCGCCAGCTCAAATAAATAATAAGTTAAATGAATAAAAGTTTTATCGCTGGATGCAAAATATTTGCTCTTATATAAAGCTTAGAGTCACTCGCTCAAGAAACCATAGGTTTTATTAGAGATCGTGTACGGTCGTGGTCTGAAAATGTTTACCACCTTAAGGTTCATAGTTGCATGGACATCTGTGTCAGAAGGTCCTTATGTGGTTTGAGTAGCCGTAGATCATAGATTTTTAACTTTTGCAGAAGGTGGTAGTTGGTCTCGTTTGTCAATTTTATAAGATTGTTTATCAAGTCTACTCAAAAAAGGTTTTGAACAAAATATTTTTGTCATCGAATTAACACCTACATCTCATCAATTTGAAGTAAATCTTAATTTTCTGTACACACGGTTGATATTAGATTAGCGAGAGATCATTCGAGAGAGACCGGCTCACTTAGCGCGACATTAATCTTGTTTAGTTGACACGTTAATCTCCGCCATAATTGATTTAGTTTGTTAATACTTGTAATTACAATGGGAATCGCTTGTTTTTGTGCTCGGTCTTAAGATCGAAACCGTGTCCATTCTAAACTATTAACTACTTATTCTGTACAATCTAGAATATAAACTTATTTACTAAAATAATTACATTACAGGTATTCTGTTTCTGTCCATTTCTACTAGAGGGAGAGAGACAGGGCTTAACGCTTTTTTGTCGTGTACGATTTTCATGACTAGATCCAGCTTTTTATCCAGCCAAAAAGTAGTGTTCTAAAAAACCATAAATCGGCTCGGGCGATGTCGTAGGTATGGTCTAGTGGACTTATTTTCTGAGAAAAAAAATGTGGGTAATATAGTAGCTTTGGTACGTAGATTTAACGTACGCATACTCGCAAATTTGGGGCGACGCGCGACGGCCAATTTATAGTTATAAATAAGATGCTAAAGGTACGTAAAAACGTTGCTAACTTTACTTATTTTCTGAGAGCTGATTTTTATGTATGTTTTACAGAATAATTAATAATCAATACTCCCAGACTCATCTCTGTGCTCATGCCGTGGGCCGTTTTTTGTATTTTTTTTTTGTATAGTAATGAAATGATTTATTTATTTCACGTAGGACAATTTGTGTCAATGATACGCCAAGAATCAAGACTCTGCCGGTTCGGAAAATGATTCTACTGAGAAGAGCCGGCAAGAAACTAAGCAGTTGCTCTTTTCATAAAAAGAAATATCTTACATTATGTAAACAATACACAACGCTTAAGTTACGTAACAAGTATTAGCTACACTGACTTGTGAATAGCTACTGAATACGAAGCTGAAGAAGAAGTGGACTTATAAAATTACTAGCTGATGCCCGCGACTTCGTTGAGGTTTTTCGGTTCCCGCGGGAACTCGTTAATTTTTCGGGATAAAAAGTAGCCTATCTGATTTTCCAGACTATAATCTATCTTTGTTCCAGATTCATCCAGATCCATTCAGCAGTTCTGGCGGGATTGAGTAACAAACATCCATCCATCTAAACATTCGCATTTATAATATTAGTAGGTATATCCATATCCATACTAATATTATAAATGCGAAAGTGTGTCTGTCTGTCTGTCTGTCTGTCTGCTACGCTTTCACGGCCCAACCGTTCAGCCGATTTTGATGAAATTTGGTACAGAGATAGGTTGTATCCCGGGGAAGGACATAGGCTATTTTTTTTCCCAGAAAAACAAACAGTTCCTGTGGGATATTATGCTCTTTTTCCCGCATTTGTTGTTAAATTATGCGGCAAGAGCGCAACGGATCGACGTCATTTTTTGGATAGCCGATAGGTATATTTGAGGACCTGGAGAGTGATATAGGCTACTTTTGATCCCAGAAAAACAAACAGTTCCTGTGGGATAGTATGCTCTCTTTTTCTCGCATTTGTTGTTCAATTATGCGACAAGGGTACAACGGATCGATGTTATTTTTTGCATAGGTATATTTGAGGTCCTGGAGAGTAACATATAGGCTACTTTTTATCCCGGAAAAAGAAACAATTCCTGTGGGATAGTATGCTCTTTTTCTCGCATTTGTTGTTCATTTAAGCAGCATTTTCAGCATTTGAACACAAACAGATAAGTATATATAAGTTTTTCTCAAGTAAGTATAAGTAAAAAAAAAAGTATAAGAAAATAAAAATTATTTTCAAACTCATACTCATACTCAACAGTACATAACATGCATAAGCAGTGTCATGTGCCTACAATAATTTTGTATGCATCTAAGGTATCAAAGTTATTATATTTTTACGCGGGCGAAGCCGCGGGTAAAAGCTAGTAGATCTATAGATCTTGATCTTGATTTTGACGACCTCCGTGGCGCAGTGTGTAGCGCTGTTCCCTTAACGTGCGGAGGTCTCGGGTTCGATCTCCGGCAGGGTCAATTTAGGAATTTATAATTTCTGAATTTTCCCTGGTCTGGTCTGGTGGGAGGCTTCGGCCGTCGCTAGTTACCACCATACCGGCAAAGACGTGCCGCCAAGCGATTTAGCGTTCCGGTACGATGCCGTGTAGAAACCGAAGGGGTATGGGTTTAATATAACTGCCATGCCCCTAACAGGTTAGCCCGCTACCATCTTAGACTGCATCATCACTTACCATCAGGTGAGATCGCAGTCAAGGGCTAACTTGTAGTGGATTAAAAAAAAAAAGATACAGATTCACAACCCTCGTATTCGGGCCAAATAGCGTCAATAATGAAAAGTGCACAATTTCAATCTCGTATTGTTAGCCTTAGCCTGCCCTCTGCAATTAGAAACTGCAACAGTATTAAGTGGGTATTTATTAACAATAGATCCCCGCGCAGTCAGCGTTTAGCTGGAGCTGATTGGGTATTTGTTTTCAAACTCAACTGTAGAGGGTTGGTGTGAGATTTCTAGTACAGTACCCGGCAATAAATATTGCACATCGACCTTTGGAAAGAGACAATCGGTTATCTCTGTCGCACACTACCGATCCGGTAGTGTGCGACAGAGATAACGCTATACGAAGCCGAAATAACCGATTGTCTCTTTCCAAAGGTCGATGTGCAATATTTATTGCCGGGTACTGTACCATTGTACCAGCGACGTTAATCGAATTCGAGCATCTAGAACCATTTCTTCGACTTCGGCTTCGACGACCTCCCTGGCGCAGTGTTGACCGCTGTTGTCTTAACGTGAGAGGTCCCAGGTTCGATTCCCATTAGGGAATTTATGTATAATTTCTGAATTTTCTCTCTGCTCTGGCCCGGTGGGAGGCTTCGGCGTTTGAGACTACTTGCGGTGTTAAAAACTATAATAAAAATATAATCCTTAAAACTAAGGCATTAAAGTTTAATTACGAATGTACTATATTATTATACTTAAGACCTTTTGTCTTAAGAAGAGCGTCGGTGTCGGTCTCGCGCATTCCACATTTTTACCCTCGACCAAAAAGTGCTCAACGCGCCTAAAGAAGTTTTCACTTCAAAAAAATTGGGATGCACGTAGCTGCGCGGTACGCAGCAGCAAATATTATTTGTATGAGGTTGTATGAGGCCGCGTTTTTTTTTCCTATTATTGAGTACTAGCGAGGTACTCATTTAACTACGATCTAGCCTAGCTAATCTTTCTTGATAAACTTACACTTTTTTCACGTGTTCTTTTAGCACTGCACATTACACTGTCACTTATCACTATACACTAACTCGAAAGGTTTAGTTCTTTTTAGTCTTCTCACTAGTTTCGTTACGTCGAGCAGCTGGATTGCCTCAACGTTAACGTGGTGATGAAGCCGATGGTCGTGGACTTTGGCGGATAATTTGTTCGACGTATTCAATATGTTCGTGCATACGAGTGGGGCTAGACTAAAACAATAGAAAGCTCATACATAATAGAAGCACATCCACTACAGCCCATTAACTGTTAACACGTCCTACAGGGACGCTGGGCACAGGCCTCCACTCTCAGGACCTCGTTGGCCGCAGTCGAAATGCGAACCACTACACTAACGTGGCAGTTGAGACAGAAGCACATAATAAAATACAATAGCTACTTCATAAAAAGTCCTTGCTGAAGTCATCGTGCTAAAAGACCTTGATTTTGAATATGCATCGTTTTTTATTGCACATAACATCCTTAGTCACTAGTAGCAACCGCCCGCAGCTTCACTTCCGTGGAGTTTCGGAGATCTGACGTTATTCTACGTTATCTGACGTTATTCTTAAATATACTACATATTCGTTATTAAACCTTAGTTTTAAAGTTTGTATTTTTCTTTGTTTTTTTTTTAAATATTTTAACTTTTTTTAAATAAAAATATTTAAAAAAAACATTTTCAATTCTATCAGCAGTATTACAGTACAGTACAATACACACACACAGTGTACAGTATTTGACTGCCAATTTTTAATAAAAGTAAATGATGGCCGCGTCCGTCTTCGTCCGCGTTGATGAGGTTTTTTTGTCGACCTCGTCAGGCGCAGTTGAACACCAGACTAATGAGGTACCTAGTTACAGAGCATACAGCACTATTAACTATTCTGTGAGACAGCTACATTTCCAGAGTTTGCATGCTGCACCAATCCAGCAATCCAAGGGCTAGCTTGTAGTGGATAATAAAAATAAAAAAAAGAGGACAAAATGTCTAAAATGCAGACGAGATTTTCGCAAATAAGTAGGAACATTCCTTTCCAGATTCCCAGTTAATCTAATTTGCTCGGGGACGGTTTGCCCGGGACAGGGTATCTGGTAAATGGATGAACAAAGTAGCTATGCAGCACTTCGTGAAACTATTTAAGAGAATCCCCTTTTTAATTCTATCGGCTTTGTACTTAATGGTTTTGACCCTTTGTATATTCACAAATGTGAGTAAAATTTACGTTTTAAATGTACGTAAAATACTTTTAATGGCGTGTTTACGTTAGGTTGGTTAAGCCAGTTTTGACTGCAGCCGTTTTCGATCAACGAATACTATAATTCCGTTGGCTGAATTCGATCGTTCGTAGGTTTTGCGGTGACCGACCTAGTGTAAAAAGGTACGGTTGGCCGTATTCGGTCATACCCGACTTATGGAGATTTGCTGTTGGCTAAAAACCGGCGTTTGCATTCTGTCACCTTTATAGAGACGTGCATGGTCCAGAGGACCGTTGGTCAATTCTAAATTAATTAATTCAGAAAATTTCTTGAGATCATAAGTTAACAAAAAAATTTTCAAAAAGCCGCATGAACCGTCTACCTACTCTTCATTATTGTTGACGTGACTCCACATTGGCACCGACTCCAAAAAATGTTATTATAGAACTACATTAACTCTTGTATACATAATAAATTAAATTATTTTTTGCTTTTTAGTGTTTGTGGTTTTTGAAGTCGGTTTTTTTTTTTGAAAATTTTTTATTTCACAATTTTTAGTGGCCCCACTGTTTTAAAATACAGGGTGTAACCAGAACGCTAGTAAAAACTTAGCGTTATTAAGAATAACGTCGTTTAATCGTTACTCGTCGACTTGCCTAACTTAGACAAGTCAAGTACAAAGTCCTTTCATATTTTTTTTTTTTTTTTTTTTAAATGTGTGTCCTCTATTTGTCCTCCGACATGAAGATCGGAGACCTTTGATAGCTGACATGGCTTTATGTTTTTTTTTTTTTTTTTTTGCCTTGCTCTGTTGGACGAGAATGAGCTGCTATGTTTTTTTTTTTTTTTTAGCAATTCATTTATCATTATTATCTATAACATATTGCATTTTTTATATGTATGTATAAGTATATATTATCTCATATAATATAAGTATACATATTTCTTACTTCTATTTTTAGTTACTTTAATTTATACATTTATTTTCTTATTTGCTATAATTACTTTTACTGTTTAATACTCATCTAGGTATGAATTACATATTTGAGTATTACCTACCTAGTGTTATTTCTTAGTCTAACTGCTTTTGTTACTTCTTCGCAAAATTCTAAGAACTTTTTTCTTGCCAGCTTGTTGGTTACAATGGCGGGTATGGTTTCTCTATTTATCTTAATGTCTATAAACTGTTCCAGTTCCATTCGTTTTCTACCAAATTTAGGACATTCTATGAGGATATGTAAAACCGATTCCTCTGCCTCATCATCACAGTCACAGGTGGGGCTGTCTTTACACTTGAATCGGTGTAGATACTGACTGAAACCACCGTGTCCTGTTAATGTCTGCACTAGGGTTGGTGTAAGTTTAATTTTGTTCAGTATCTGATAAGCGCTGTTTATATCCGGAAAGAAGAACTTTGTCAGAGCTGCGTTTGTGCTTTCCATGTACCTTTGATTCCACACCTGAGTCGATGCTCTTCTTATTGATCGCTTAATGTGGGAAATTGGGCATCCGTCGTAATCTGCCGTTGTATTTTCCCTTGCTGCCTCTTTTGCCAGATAGTCGGCTCTTTCGTTGCCTTCCACTCCAACGTGCGCTTTTACCCAGAATAGGCGCACCTCTTTAAGTTGGTCTTTGGCCTCTCTAAGATTCTCTCTTACCATAAAACCTAGGGGGTGATAGGTGGAGGGGTTTCGGATCAGTTCTAAGGCGGATCTCGAGTCGCTGAGGATATTCACCGTATTTTCTGTAGATTTTATAGCTACATCTGTGGCGTGGTAGAGGGCATATAATTCGGCTTGAAATACGCTGCAATAAGACTCGAGGTGAAACTTTTTTGTCATTATTTCAGCCCTGTCTTTCCAGCAAGACAGAGCTGCTCCTACTTTGCCATCAATCTTACTACCATCGGTGAATATCCTTAGTCCAGTCAAGTCGTTCATTTGGATTGTTTCAGCGCTCATATCTTCCAATTGTTTAAAATTGTGTATTATTTCATTTGCTGGATGTGGTGCTTTTAAAAAACCAATTCTTCTCTCTGCTGCCCTATTATCTACTGCTGGTAAAGGCTTTCCTTGCTTGGCTTGATATAAAGATGCCATTTCATGTACGCGTAGATCCAGAGGTATTAGCTTTGCTAGTAGCAAAGCAGCGGTCAATGATACGGTCCTATATGCTTTGCACATTTTTAATGCAAAGCTTCTTTGCACTGAGTTAAGCTGATTTTTTATATATATTTTCTTCGCCGCTGGTGCCCATACACTGGCCGCGTAGAGAATAATTGGTTCTATAACCGCCACGTATATCGTCCTGATAATCTCCGGGCTTAGTCCCCAGCTAATTTTAGCAGATCGCGCTAAGGGTTTGTAAATATTCAGAGCTTTTGTACATATATATTTAACGTGACTTTTAAATGTCAGTTTTTTATCGATTATTAATCCTAGAATTTTTATTTCATTTTTTAATTCAATAATAGCATCACCCATTCGTATACGTGGAGTATCGTATTTTAATTTCCTGGTCATTATCATACCACAGGTCTTGTGTGGTGCAAAATTTAGCTTATTTAATTTACCCCACGCATACACCTGGGCGAGTGCCCGTTCCGCTTGTTCTTCTATATTGGGAATTGTAAGTCCGGAGAATACCAGGACGATATCATCTGCGAAAGCCTGGCAATGTATACCGTTTCTTTCTATCTCGTCCAACAAGGGGTCGAGTAATAAATTCCAAAAAGTAGGTCCTCCAACGGACCCTTGTACACAGCCTTTCGATGTTTCCATCGCGTGTTCTCTGTCAGCGTAGCGTACGCATACTTTACGATTCTGGAAGTAACTATTACAGATTTTCCGAAGGTTCTGTGGGCACTGTTTTTCAATTAACCTGTTCTTTATTGCGGGCCACCATGCGCTATCGAAGGATCCCTCTATGTCTAATGATACAACTACACTAATCAATTTAGTGTCCAGGTTGTTGCGCACGTGTTGTATAAGATCATACAGGGAGTCTTCTGTGCTGCGCTGTGGAACAAAGCCATATTGTCTAGGACTAGTCTTCGGCAACAAGTGCCATCGAAGTCTTCTCACTATCAACTTCTCCAATATTTTACCAAGGATTGGTAACAGTCCAATTGGTCTATACGATTTTATCTGGGTGTAATCAGTCTTTCCTGGTTTCCTGAGGACTATTACCGTCGCCTCTTTCCACAATATTGGGAAGTATGATAATTCGAGGCACCTGTTTATTATTCCTAAGAAGATCTCTTCGTCGGTTCTAATTGCTTCTGCGCAAATGTCTGCGGTTAAACCATCATTGCCTGGAGCTTTTTTCGTATTAAAACTACTAGTAACGTGTTTGAGTTCATCAATTGTGAAAGAAGGATCTTGTTTGTCATTTTGCATATACTCTTCAATTTTTTCAGCTTTCTTCCTTATTTCTATATGTTCTGGTTCATCATTTGTTATAATATCTTTAGGAAAAAATGTATTCCCTAGTAATTCAACTGATTCTTCTGGACTTAGTTGTCTTCCCTCTTTAACAAGCGGTTGATCTTCATTATTCCTAGTAGTCTTCCGTATTACCCTATATACTCCATCCCATAGACTTTCTCGATTTTGTGCTCCACAAAACTGTTTCCAACTACTGATTTGTGCTTCGGACGCTCTTAGTTCGTATTTCTCTTTGACTTGCAGATATTCATCTATAACGTAAGATCTTCGACGTGGTGCTGCGTAGGAGATCCTCCTTTTTTTGGTTGTTAGATCTTTTTTCAGATTTTCCAGCTCATCTGTCCACCAG
This sequence comes from Erebia aethiops, assembly GCA_923060345.2. NCBI lineage: Eukaryota > Metazoa > Arthropoda > Insecta > Lepidoptera > Nymphalidae > Erebia > Erebia aethiops. The sequence goes on along the minus strand of OV281089.1, from coordinate 19,279,447 downwards.
GGTAAGTTATATTTTGTTTTATTATTTTTCCTAGGTATAGTTTTTTGACATGTATCTGTTATGCATTCTGTGTAGTTTAGAACTAGCTTTTCTATTTCTTCTTTTGTATCTAATTTTTCTATTTCTTCTATTGTTATATTTTTACTAATTAGTTTTTGTTTTAATTCTAGCCTAAATAACTGCCACTTTGCTTTTTTTGTATTGTATTTGCGTGTTGTTTTAATTGGTCTTTTTACTATAGGTTTGTTAAGGTTTAACGAGAATGTAATTGCATTATGATCTGCGCTGGTTACACCAATATCTACCTTCCAGTCTTCTATTTTGGTAATTATCTCCTGACTACCCTTCCTTAACCCTTTCTGGTTACACCCTGTATTTTAAAACAGTGGGGCCACTAAAAATTGTGAAATAAAAAATTTTCAAAAAAAAAACCGACTTCAAAAACCACAAACACTAAAAAGCAAAAAATAATTTAATTTATTATGTATACAAGAGTTAATGTAGTTCTATAATAACATTTTTTGGAGTCGGTGCCAATGTGGAGTCACGTCAACAATAATGAAGAGTAGGTAGACGGTTCATGCGGCTTTTTGAAAATTTTTTTGTAAACTTATGATCTCAAGAAATTTTCTGAATTAATTAATTTAGAATTGACCAACGGTCCTCTGGACCATGCACGTCTCTATAAAGGTGACAGAATGCAAACGCCGGTTTTTAGCCAACAGCAAATCTCCATAAGTCGGGTATGACCGAATACGGCCAACCGTACCTTTTTACACTAGGTCGGTCACCGCAAAACCTACGAACGATCGAATTCAGCCAACGGAATTATAGTATTCGTTGATCGAAAACGGCTGCAGTCAAAACTGGCTTAACCAACCTAACGTAAACACGCCATTAAAAGTATTTTACGTACATTTAAAACGTAAATTTTACTCACATTTGTGAATATACAAAGGGTCAAAACCATTAAGTACAAAGCCGATAGAATTAAAAAGGTGATTCTCTTAAATAGTTTCACGAAGTGCTGCATAGCTACTTTGTTCATCCATTTACCAGATACCCTGTCCCGGGCAAACCGTCCCCGAGCAAATTAGATTAACTGGGAATCTGGAAAGGAATGTTCCTACTTATTTGCGAAAATCTCGTCTGCATTTTAGACATTTTGTCCTCTTTTTTTTATTTTTATTATCCACTACAAGCTAGCCCTTGGATTGCTGGATTGGTGCAGCATGCAAACTCTGGAAATGTAGCTGTCTCACAGAATAGTTAATAGTGCTGTATGCTCTGTAACTAGGTACCTCATTAGTCTGGTGTTCAACTGCGCCTGACGAGGTCGACAAAAAAACCTCATCAACGCGGACGAAGACGGACGCGGCCATCATTTACTTTTATTAAAAATTGGCAGTCAAATACTGTACACTGTGTGTGTGTATTGTACTGTACTGTAATACTGCTGATAGAATTGAAAATGTTTTTTTTAAATATTTTTATTTAAAAAAAGTTAAAATATTTAAAAAAAACAAAGAAAAATACAAACTTTAAAACTAAGGTTTAATTACGAATGTAGTATATTTAAGACCTTTTGTCTTCGTAACAACGCAAGCGTGTCGGTGTCGGTCACGCGAATCCACAAGTTTACCCCCTACCAAAAAGTGCTCAACGCGGCTAAAGAAGTTTTCACTTCAAAAAACTCTTAACTTTTTTTAGTGTAAACAATATTGTTTTACACCTTTAAATAAGTTACTTTTTCATTTTCTCCCTAGCGCTTTAAGGTTGTCTGGAAGAGATCGCTTTAATGTACTTACCTATATTTTAAGATTCCTTGTATCTTGTTTCATTTGTGTTTTGCCGTGGTGTGCAATAAAGTATTTATATAGTTCGCGCGCGAGTTGGTGTGTCGCTAAACTTATGTGTTTTATGTAAGTATTACAAAATTTTATGATTATAACACAATTTGATCAATACAATCTAGAGGACATGACAAAGTTGCATGATGGAAGCAATCATTGCGCACAAAATAGTTTCTTCGTACATTGTTGATCGCCTGGAAAGTAAGATAAATATACATTACGTATCTTGTAAGATATAATTAATAGACTTATAGTCCAATTTTTGCCACCGGGCCAGATAAGTTATAACTACGATATAAGGACTAACCTACTTTCTTATTATAGAGTATTCAGTAGACAAGCTAATTAATAAGTATACGTATTTGAGAACTTTAGCTCATCAGTACTAATGAATGAACTTAAAGTAAGTGCTACGAAACAGACATCGCTTCAGCACATTAAGTAGGACAAACTAGATATAGAGTCGACAGATCACGAAGTATGATTCCGCATAAACTTTATTAATATTTGAACACAAATTCTATATTACGCGTTGTTGCTTAAGATGTGGGGACGATATCAACAAGACTGTTTACATTTCGTAACTTACTCATGTACGCGACTTACCTACGTGGGTAAAACTTAGAATTAGTGTAATCTTAGTCTATGTCTAAGTCTAACAGACGCGAAGTCCAACCCATCCCAACGAATCCTAAGCCGAGGTCCGAGCATCTCACAAGATGTTTTTGACGTTTGGTTAGAATCTAACCAAATAATGACTTCTTCGAAATCATCAGCCCATAACTGTCCTATGTCTTGTACCTTTGAGCACGAGTTCCTTTTCACGTAAGAAGGCTTTGGACCCAAGTCGTCCTTTTTTGAGAACTTTATGAAAAACTCTCGGTTTTAACAAGATGTTTTTTGTCATCTTCAAAACAAGTGCTGGATACTTAACTGCTTTCTACTCACATAGGTCTGAAAAATTATTTTGGTATTGATGGCTTAAGGACAGACTTTTTTAATCTATTACACTTAGCCCAAGGGCTATTATTTATCAAGATATAATTTATCTGGTGGTCACGTTTTTGTCTTAAGTAGATAGAAGCGTGATGAAAGTTACCTACTTTCATCACACTTCTATCTTGGAGCAGTTTGTTTTTCTAAAAATATTATGACACTAGATGATGCCCGAGACTTCGTCTGTATGAATATTTTGTCATTCTCGCGGGAACTCTTCGATTTTCCGGGATAAAAATAGCCTACTATGTCCCTCCTCGGGATACAACCTAGCCCTATACCAAATTTTATCAAAATCGGTTAAACAGATGAACCGTGAAAGCGTAGCAGACAGAAAGACAGACGGACAGACAGACACACACTTTCACATTAATAATATTAGTATGGAGGTAATTAAACTTTTTTAATAAACTCTCCTAGCATGACTAGCTGGTACGTATAGCACTGGACGGACGTTGGACACTTATTATATAAAGGCCAGTATTCAGGACAAACTTTAACCCTTTCCTGACTAGATAGCTACTAGATACTTATATATGTATACCCATAAATTACGTGAATAGTAATTCAAGGAAATTGCTGTAAACTCAACTCGGCCATGCTCAGTTAAGGCTACAATTACACACATTGTGCGACAACGCCGCGAAAAGTGAAATTTCACAACAAATGTGAATCCATACTATCCATACTTCCATACTTAATATTATAAATGCGAAAGTGTGTCTGTCTGTCTGTCTGCTACGCTCTCCCGGCCCATCTTTTCAACCGATTATGACGAAATTTGGTACAGGGATAGGTTGTATCCCGGGGAAAAGACATAGGCTACTTTTTATCCCGGAAAATTAAAGAGTTTCCGTGGGAATCAAAATACATTAATCCACGTGGACGAAGTCTTGGGCATCATCTAGTGGAAAATATTTCCGAAACTATAAGATCTAAACTTAGTAATGTATCGAAGATATTTGTAGGCAAAATGACGTTTTACCCAGGTCTGGTAAATTTAGCGTAAATTACATACTTAATTACAAAAAAATGCAGTCCGGGGGGAGACCTTTTAGTAGTAAGGAGGAAGCTCGCATGTGCCAAAAAATTTGTTTTATAGTCAAAGTATGTTTATTCAAAACTAGAACAAAACGCAACTTCGTGGATTAAGGCTTTTTGATTCCCGCGGGAACACCTAAATTTTCCGGGATAAAAAGTAGCCATGTTCTTCCCCGGGTATAAAGCTATCCCTATACCAAATTTCATCAAAATCGGTTGAACAGATGAGCCGTGAAGCTCTTAGCAAACACTTTCGCATTTATAATCTAAGTATATGGAAGTATGGATTGGTATACAAAGTATACTTTTTGAACGTTAATTATACAAAGTATAAGACGTGATGGTGATCATTAACGACGGTACTTTAGTTGAATGTTTTTTAAATTTTCCTTTCTAATCCGTCTCTTCTTCGATTTAGACTGTATGAAGCACGTCGCACACTAGCGCCGTTAATAGTCATTCTCATTATTCCGAAAAAACAATCGTGATTGGCTGAATAAATGGAATTCTTACTGCAACAAACAACTACGAACTTACTGAATGACAACTTCCAGGAGCCGTATTGGACTATGCGATGGACAATCGCGTCGTGTGTGTTCCAGGCTTAACAGCCAGTGTGGAACAATTGGCCGATTTCATCTCATTTTGTGCAATCTGTTTAATAGAGATAAGTGGCGTCGTTTGTACGTGAATAGCTGTTGATCGTGATCACAAACCGCCCTTTCGAAGGCCTTGATTTTGTGCGCTTGAAAAACAAATAAAATCAAATATTTTTCATTCAAGTAGACTCTTAAAAAGTGCTTTTGAATAGTCGTGTGAATCTACCACTGGTTCGGAATGCCTTTCCTACCGGGATGAACCAGCAAGAAACTCGGTGGTTACCACAGATCACGGAAACAAGGGAGATGTGCTAAGGGGGCGTGTTGCGTGCGAACTCATCAGGCACAAAATAGGCCTGATGGCCGTTTTTGTCTTTAGTCGCATATCATTCAAAGATTGGTTCACTTCTCTCGGTTTTTAACAAAATGCCGCGTTGTTCAGTGGTTGTTTGTAAAAATTCAAGCTGCAAAGTGAATTACATGAAAGATGGCATCTCATTTCACACGTAAGTACAAATAAATTGTTGTAATTTTCCATTAAAATCAATAAAACATTATTTAGTGGTATCATAATGTAATAGAGTGACAAGTCTATATCTCATTATGAACAAAAACCATTGCTTGCTTAGTAGAAATCTATCAATGAATCGGCCAGTCTTACGACGCAATGGTTAAGTGTTCTTTACCGATTATTTCACTAGCACGATAGATCAAATTTCGTAGTGCGGCCGCTGTCGGCGTGCGGTGAACTAGAGATGTGACGATGCAGGTACGAGTACAATGCAGTTGTCGATATTTTAGCGACCAAACGATGATCTGTGATACAATAATTAATAGTACCTTAATTATAACTTAGTAAACAATTATTTCTATTTTAACGTTTAAACTATCGTGAGTAAAATTCATTATAACTATATTTTTAGTCATAATTATTACTATTTTTTTTAATGTAAGTACTCGACTTACTTAGCTGACGAAACGTATAAAAAATATACTAGGTGAATTAATATAATGTCAATTTACGTAGATACTCATTACTCATTTATTGATATATTTAATGTCACTCTTTAATATTAATATTTAAGATATCCGAAGGATGCAGAAAGAAAAGAAAAGTGGATAAATACTTTTCATAATCGGTAGTCATTGTCAAAAACCCAAATATTAAGAAATTTAGCATCGATAGATCCATTTTAGTCAATCACTAATTGTATCATATTTGAATTTTGCACAGCACATCGACAACGTTTTACGTTTGTGTGAGTAAGATGCACGGTGATTGAAATTGAACCCTGTTTGGTAAACAATAAAGTGTATATTTGTTCGTGCCTCATGCACTGATCTATCGGTATGCGTGTGATGCGTGTGTGTGAGTGAGACTTCTTGTCTATTGTATTTATTTAGTTGCTTGTATTGGTAGCAGGTAGTAGGGATAGGTAGGGATAAACTGGAGACAGCAGGTTTCAATACAATTTGATACATAGGCATATCTCCCTTGTTTCCGTGATCTGTGGTGGTTACTCTTAGAAATAGCAGTAAAATAATTTCGATCATCGGTTCAAGAAAATTACACGTTTAATAAACCAGAATGCTTACTAATATTATAATCAATATTAGATCCATACTAATAATATATATATGCGAAAATTTATCAGTTTGTCTATCTGCTACACTTTGTTCAACCGATTTCGATGGGTAGGGTGGTAACTACTTAGCTATCCCGAAGCCACCAGACTGGACTAGAGAAAATTCAGAAATTATAAATTCCCAAATTGACCCTGCCGGGAATTGAATCCGAGACGTCCCACTGAAAGACCATAGCATTCACCACTGGAGGTTGTTAAAAAAAATTGCCAGTCATACGGACTGCCGATAGAAGTGAAAACGAATAATATACTTTTTTTTTCTTAATTAAAATAATTAAAATATAAACCTTGACACTAAGGCCTTAAAGTTTAATTTCGAATAGAGTATATTTATATTATGTTCGCGAGCATATCGGTCACGCAAATCTACATTTTTACCCAATACCAAAAAGTGACCAACGCGCCTTAAGAAGTTTTCACTTCAAAAATCTACAAAATATCTCAAATAAAAGTAATGCCACATATTTCGGTTGTTAATATGCGATATCGTGTTAAAATCGCTAAATCAATAAACAGAACGAGTCTTGCTGAAAATATCGAACCACGAATTGTTCACAGTGCTCTGTGCTACGTCTGGGAAATGGTCAAAAACAACACGAATAAATGGAACAAGTGTGAAGCGATACGATGTTATGAGAAGCGATGACATGTCTTGTTGACATATCGTATTAGTTCTCACGGTTTCGACGACCTCCCTGGCACAGTGTTGAGCGCTGTTGTCTTAACGTGAGAGGCCCGGTTCGATTTCCGGCAGGGTCCATTAGGGAATTTATAATTTCTGAATTTACCCTGGTCTGGTCTGGTGAGAGACTTCGGCCGTGGCTAGTTACCACCCTACCGGCAAAGACGTACCACCAAGCGACGATGTCGTGTAGAAACTGACTAAAGTTTAATAACTGCCTGACTGGTAGACTACATCATGACTTACCATCAGGTGAGAATCAGTCAAGGGCTAACTTTTAGTAGCGTAAAAAAAAGTTCGATCGCCTCGCTTGAAGATGTTCAAAAAGTACTTAAATTCCAATTCAAATTCAATTTTTTTTAAATAGATTTTTTCCAAGTGCTTAGGAATAGTCGAGTGAATCTACCACTGGTTCGGAATGCCGTACCGTCTGCTATCGTATCATATATATATATCGTGCTTATCCAGAACTTTTCACAACCGTCTTGTGTAGTGTAACACTGCCGATATTAATTTTATTGTGATGATTAGGTACTTATGTTAGAAAACCATTTTTCGATCCATTTGCGAAATATTATGCCTGAAAGTGTTAATTTTTGTCAGAGTCAAGAGTTGTTTACACGTGTGTGGAAAAAGTCTTGGAGTATTTATAGTACTCACATAAAAGTTAAAAGGAAAACAATCACAGCTAAGTAGACTTTCTTTTTGAGGTAGATACAAACAACAAAACCCTAAAAATCGGTAAAAAGTGAAATCACTGCCCTACAAACAATATGTATTGAACGAAGCGTACGGTCCCCATATCGCAAAACGCGATAAATCCCGCACCTCCGCACAAATGCGGCGGTTTACTGCTCCGCCGCCGCACATAAACATAATTTCCGCACACTTCCGCACATTGTAGCGATGGGCTTACGTTAGTGAATAGCTTGTCGTAAAAAAAAGTAGAACAAAAAACGAATACTATTACATTTTATAAAGGACTAGCTAATGCCCACGACTTCGGCCGCGTGGTTTAAGTTATTTGTTCCCGCGGGAACTCCTTAATTTTCCGGGATAGAAAGTAGCCTATGTCACTCTCAAGGTCCTCAAATATATCCATGATAAAAATCTCGTCGATCCGTTGATCCGTTGCGGCGTGCTTGAAGGACAATCCAACAAACAAACACACTTTCGCATTTATAATATTAGTTTAATTATTTTTTCGAATCGAAAATCGAATAAATCGTTTGTACACTGGGTGATAGAAATATGCCTAAAAATGGAGAACAAAAACGAATATTACTATAGTAGATACAAGATTACAAGAACAAGCATAGAACCAGATGTCATTGTGCTCACAGAATGTTGGTTGCAATGTAACAAAATAATCCCACATCTCGATAGCTATATACATTATAAATCAGAAAATTGTTTCAACCAAAATGATGGAGTTATAATATACACAAAGCAATACATAAATTGTAACACATACGAACCACCATTTTTGGAAGCAAATTGCCTTGTCACTACCATAAATACACATAATTTAACACTTATTTCTATATACAGATCACCATCAAAAAGAGACATTAGTATATTCCTACAGTCATTACTTACCCTATTAAACACAATTAAAACAAAAAACGTAATTATTGTAGGAGACATAAACATAGACATTAAAGCTAACTCGCTAGATACTCGCGCTTCAAATTACCTAGATTTAATGTCATCTTTTGGACTTCTACCGGTACACACTTTAGCTACGAGACTTGGAAACTGCCTAGATCACGTATTTGCCAAAACTAATTATCCATTGACAGCATTAATTATTGAAAACTCTTTAACAGATCATGACACGATATTGCTTTCAATAGAATTAAGAAACTCACTCAGTTTATCCGGGCCCACCTTTTTAACAAAATATAATTTTTTAGAAATTCAAAATGAAATAAAATATCATGATTTTGGATGCGTTCTGAACTCTAAAAATACGAACGAAGCAGCGTTATGTCTTGTAAATGAGCTAAATACCATCATAGAAAAAAATTGTAAACATATAAAATTATCCCGACGAAAAACCCCACTAAAACCTTGGTTAACTCCTGGTCTATTACGATGCCTCAGACACAGGGATAAACTTCATGTAAAAGTAAAAAAGAATCCTCATAATGAAACTCTAAATATAACATATAAAAGGTACCGTAACTTCTGTAATAAAATTTTAAAACAACTAAAAAATCAATATTTTAAACTAGAACTTAAAAATGCAAATAATATAAGGAAAACTTGGGACATTATAAATTCAGTTACTCATCTCAAGAACAAAAAGACAGTCGCTCATAACCTCCTAAACATCTCAAACACTCCAATCACATCAGTAAATAAAGTAAACGAATATTTCGTAAATACCGGTCAAATGCTAGCAGAACAAATAGCCGTAACTGCTGAAGATGACTCTCTTATAAATGACACGTATTACCCCTCACATTCCCCTCCGAATTCGTTTGCACTTTTAGATACGGATATACGGGAAGTAATTTCAATCATAAACTCGCTCAAAAATACTAATTCTGTAGGAATTGATGGTATTTCATCTAAGATCATAAAACAAAATAAAGAATCGCTAGCAGGTCTTTTAGTTTATATATGTAATTTATGTCTCGAAACAGGTACTTTCCCAGATATCTTCAAAAAATCAGTTATCACCCCTATCTTTAAGCAAGGGGACAAAAATCTTATATCTAATTACCGCCCAATATCTATATTACCCACCATGTCAAAAATTCTTGAGAAGATTATAAATAAACAATTGGTAAATTTTCTTGAATCCCATAACCTACTAGCAAAAAACCAATATGGATTCCGCAAAAAGAGATCAGCGACGGATGCGGTAGACGATCTTGTCGACCGTATTGTCAGAAATATGGATGATGGTAAAAAGTGCATTACTATCTTCCTAGATCTTGCTAAAGCATTTGATACCGTGTCCACACATATACTAGTACGCAAGCTAGAACAGATAGGGATAAGAGGTTTACCACTGCAACTTCTGCAAAGTTACCTGTCAAATCGTTACCAGTCTGTCAAAATTGGAAATGTTACCAGCAGCCCACTCCCAATTACACATGGTGTCCCACAGGGAAGTATCTTGGCCCCAACTCTTTTCCTAATCTATATGAACCAACTCTGCAATCTCAAAATAAAAGACGGAAATATCACGAGTTTTGCGGATGATACAGCTCTAATGGTATGGGGAGAGAGTTGGGACGAGGTATTTTCTAAGGCACAAAAGAATTTTGATTGTATATCTCAGTGGTTAAGACAGAATAGACTAAGCCTAAACGCAAATAAAACTAAATACATTACATTTTCTATAACAAATAAAACCCAACCATCTTTAAATACACATAATATTTACGCCCATTCTGGATCTTGTCAAAACCAAACATGTTCGTGTCCAACACTGGAAAGAGTTCCTTATATTAAATACTTAGGCATACAAATAGATAAAAATTTAAACTTTGAACAACATATTAAAACTTTAACCAATAGAATAAGAAAATTGATAGCCATTTTTAGGAACGTTAGGGAGGTTGCAGATCCTAAATTAATAAAAACATTATACAAAACACTTTGCCAATCCTTGCTAACGTATGGCATTGATACATGGGGGGGAGCAGCAAAATCTCACATGATACAGCTCGAAAGAGCACAGAGATTGCTTTTAAAAGTGATCTACTTCTTACCTTATCAGTATCCCACAGTATCACTTTACCGCGATAGCAAGGTCTTAACAGTAAGACAATTATTCATCCACAAACTTATAATGAGATACCATGCTCAAACAAAAGGCAAAGCGAATAATTCAGGGAAGAGACGTCATTACCAAATATTCACAATAAACAAATTTAAAAAATCATTTACGCAAAATTTTCCATGTTTTCTTGGCAGTTACCTTTATAATAATGCTAACAAAAATCTGAGTATCAATGAGCTGAGTACACGCGAATGTAAAATACGATTATTTGATTGGCTATCAAAGCTAAACTACGAAGAAACGGAGAACCTAATAAAAATCTTAAAATGAGCTAAAATCTCAGAAATCAAACATTGAATACTTGAGTATTAAACACACACACCCAGAAACACACACACACAATTACACTTACCTACACTTAAACACACAAACATACACACACTTATTAAATCTACTTAAAAGATATATAGATAATTTATTCAATAAAAATAAACAAAATGTAACTTACGTCTATTAGATAAATAATATTGAATGATAATGTTACAATAAAAAAAATGTATCTGATTTAATAGATTTTGATTTAAAATAATCTTGTGAAACGTTACTTTAAAAATTGTTTCGAATAAGTTTATATGTATGTATTACGGGGATAGGGCCTGGTGACTTGAACCACAGGCATTTGCTTAGCTCAAGCACCAGTCCCCACATTAAATCAATCACATAGAAATCAAATCTAGCTATAGTGTATTGTATTTAAAGTAATGTGTGGAAAAAAAAAAAAAAAAATAAAGAAAGAAATTCATAGATGATGCCCGCGACTTCGTCCGCGTGGATTAAGGGTTTTAATTCTCGCGGGAACTCTTTAGTTTTCCTGGATAGAAAGTAGCCTATGTCCTTAAACTTGTAACAAATTTAATCATAACCGGTTGAAAAGATGGGTCACCAAAGCGTAGCAGACCGACACACTTTTGTATTTATAACGAGATGATACCCGCTAGTTCATCCGCGTTGAATTTGATAAAGACTTTATAATTCCCGCGGGAACTCCTTTATTTTCCGGGATACAAATTAGCCTAGGTCCTTCGCTGGGATGCCACCTATCCCTACCTTTTAACATAATCGGTCGAAAATATGGGTCGTTAAAACGTAGCAGACAGACAGACAGACAGACCGACGCACGCATTTATAATATTAGTATACTTAGATAGTATGGATTTTATGAAGGATAATTATTTCTATAGAGGTAATGCAGGTATGCTCTGTCGGTCTCCCCACCAAAAGATAGGTAAGTTATTAAATTATTTTCAAAATATGAACGCCATCGTCCAATAACCTAACAGGGAAAGCGTGTATTGCAAATTCTTTATTAATATTTTTTGTGAAAATCTATAAAAAATATTTTTATGAAAAAATGTCGAGCGCAGTTTTGGGGCCATAGGATGAAAAGCGGTTATTAATATCCCCGGACCACGACTCTGGTGTAATATAAAGAGTAAGGCTGCGCTTCCACTGGCGCAGAGACGAGTGGAGGGGAAAACATCCATCACTTCATCGGCTTGTGTTAGCACATGGCCATCATAGTTCAGTCTTAAATGTTTTACTCTCGCATCGTCCACTGCTGGACATAGACCTTTTGGAGAGAGTGCCACCATACACGGTCCTCCGCCTTCCTCATCCGCCCGCTTCCCGACACCCTCTTTAAGTCAATAAATCAGGTTAGTCTGCTACTATTTTAGAAACTTCCCCTTCATCCCGTCACCCTTTACTTACCATCTCTTAAGATTGCAGTCAAGACCTGCCCATTATATTAAGCACATATATAATATACAGATTCATCTTACCCTTTTTTGATCTAGTGTAAACACCACCTTATTAAGCGGTTTCACGTAAAAACCCGGTAAAAACCTCTCCTTCGGCCGTTGTTTTTAAAGGTTATAAATTTCGCATTGTTTTACGGTAATAAATGAAATGGTAAGTAATAATGCATTTCGTTTTTATTATTCGAGCATTGAAATTGGCGCAGTGAAAGAATATTAAGACAAATTACTATTTTCGTGCAAAATGCAGCTGTTACGAGTAGATCTAAGATAGACAGATTTAAAATGATTTATTTGCCCACGAAAAAAGTTACAATATTTGCTAACAGATTAAGTAAGTAACTATAATTAATTCAGAAAATTGGTGTGAAAATTTTGGATCTCACGGTTCGTATAGGTTGGTTTAAATCACTTGGCGGCACGTCTTTGCCAGTAGGGTGGTAACTAGCCACGGCCGAAGATTCCCACCAGACAAAATATGTGTAATATACCTACCTACTAGTACTAGCGGATGCTCGAGACTTCGTGGTATAAGTTTGTTTTCCCACAGGCACTCCTTAATTTTCCGGGATAAAAAGTAGCCTATACCACTCTCCTGGTCCTCAGCTACCCGTGCAAAATACCCGTTGCTCTGTTGCGGCGTGATTGAAGGACCAACTCTCTATTTCACCCCTTTGGAGGTAGAATTTTCAAAAACTGTGAAATACGTATTTCTTAATAATTGTATATATTTTGTTACATAATATTTTGTTATTCTATATATATATTTTGTTCTTCTTTAAAATTGTACAATGTTTCTTGCAAATAAACAATAAACAATTTTCAACTCGCAGCTCATGTACCAAGTTTCATGGCTATAGCTTTCATACAAATTTTCAACCTCTATTTAACTACTGTAGGGGTTGAATTCTCAAAAACTGAGACACACGTAATCTTACTAATATTATAAATGTGAAAGTTTGGATGGATGTATGCATGGATGTAAGGATGCATGTATGGATGTTTGTTACTCAATCACGCGCCAACGGCTGAACGGATCTGGCTGAAATTTGGCACAGAGATAGATTATAGTCTGGAATGGCACATAGGCTTTTTATCCCGGAAAATTAAAGAGTTCCCGCGGGAACCAAAAAACCTCAAACCAAGCAGACGAAGTCGCGGGCATTCGCTAGTAATACATAAATTAAAGTTGTAGGGTATTTCAATAAAACAATGCACGACGTACGAGTACAGAGCACCGGAGCGTTTGAACTTTAGATATTCGGCTTACAGGCTGGCGAGATACGCTTTCTTGTAGTGGAATAAAAAATACCAGAGAGTTTTGAGTTACACTCAAAGTTATAAGTGTTAACATGGTAGACAATACAATAGTTATAAAACAGATAAGTATAGTTTGGCATCGATGACCATTCCATAAAATATAAATCTCTCGGAGCTCGGAAACTGCGGAATGCGCGGAATTGAAACTTTCGGAGATTTATGTTGCGGGTGAAATGTTTTGACTTGTTTTGGCTTAGGTGTTGAGTTTCAAGGGAAGCTTGTACTTCGCACAAGTCCCGCAGAATTTATTCGCTTCCTTGAGATGAAAAGTAGTATTAGTTAGGCATTGGTTAGTTAGTCAACACAATATGGTGAAAAAAAAAAGCATTGGACTTTTTAACTAGGATAAGCTATGCTTTTATGCCTCTATGTAGTGCACGCCACTGCGGTATATCCAGTAGAATAATTTAAGTTTAATAATTTCGCATGCATTCAAATAATTCGATTCAAATCCAATACACAATAGCTAGGAATGTTAGAAACTTAGAGCGCATACAAGCGCGGAACTTGCCTGCACAGGGGGGTTACTTTCGTATTTCAGAATTATGATCCTTATTTTAAGGACGTCAAGGTACCTACAATTGGTACTTTGAAGTAGTACTGTAGTTGTGCTGTAGTAAACCCCTGAGCGGCGTGTCAGCACAGGTGTCAGCGAACCGCAATTCTAGTACCTATAATGGTGAACGACTAAATCCATCGTATAGCGATTTTGCTTCCGATTTGTGCTTAATTTTTATTACTACTATAAATTACTATAAAATATACTTTCTATACTAATATTATAAATTCGAAAGTTTGGATGCATGGATGGATGGATGGATGGATAGACGTTTGTTACTCAATCACGCCAGAACAGGTGAACGGATCTGGGTGAAATTTCGCTTTTAGAGTATTGATCATCTATGAAGTACGTCACAACTCACAACTCACACGTTAAGGGGGGGGGAGGGTCGACGAAGTGTGACATTGTATTACAAGGTATGGGAGGGGTCTCACAATTAATGTGACCAACTGTGACAAGGACGGGGGAGGGGTCAAAAAATCACGAAATTAGTGTAACGTACTTTTTGGATGACTCCTATAGTCTATATATTCTAAATAATTAATAGTATATTCTAAATAATTTATTTAAGTAATCTAATCTGTTATCATAGATTGTCTGTAAAAAAAATGAACAAAATTACACCACAATTTTATAGACCAAAGCACTAGAATAAAACACAGGCTAGCGAAGATCAAATTAATGTTCCCGCAGGCGAAATAACTTTTCATTTCATATGCAGACTCCGCTCATACATAAAATGGCGCGCAACAATTTACAATTCCACACAGTTTCCAGTTTAATTTAACCCGCTTTGTTCAATTCCGGATGTGCATTAGCTATAATATCGTTAATGATGCTAAAATTGATCTTATATCCAATGGTGCTCTAACCACGAGTAGGTATTGTACACTATTACCTACTGTTTGAATATCAATTTTAGTCCGGCTTTAGTGGTTTAATGTCACACGAGTTTACATAATTTAAGCGATGCTAGCCCAGATGTTTAGGGCTTCTAGTATATTAAAAATATTATAAATGCGAAAGTTTGGATTGACATTTCTTTATTTATTTAAGTAACCAAAAACATACAATCTACATGATGCACAGTTATCAAAAGTAATACAATAAAGTTTTATATATCAATTCAAAATTTTTCATTAATATAGCACTTAATTAGTCTATACATCATTTAAAACAGAGCTTTTGTTAGGTACTGCTGCGCTAGGAAACCTGTATGACAGCAGTGGATGGATGGATGAATGCTTGTTACTCAATCACAGCCGAACGGCTGCATGAACGGCTGAACGGTTCTGATTGAAATTTGGCACAAAGATAGATTATTGTCTGGAATAAAACAAAGGGTACTTTTTATCCCGGAAAATTCAAGAGTTTGCGCGGAAACTGAAAAACCTCAATCCACGCGGACGAAGTCGCGGGCATAGTGACTTCAAGTTGAAAAAACGTAATGCGAGCCTAATTTAGAAGTCGGCATTCGTCGGAGGCTTGATCTTCGGGCACGGGCTTTCAAATTTTCGGAGTTTTGCGCGTTTGAAGTTTTGTGTGATCACTTGCGAAAACTTCGTGCGGAAACCTGCATGCTGGAGAGTTCTACATATTTTTCTTAGAATGCCAAGTCACCCTTAGCCAGCATGGTACACCCTCCTCATTTTAGCACAGAGGTGGGTTGCATTCCAGGGACGGACACAATATATAAGGTGTTTTTATATTTAGATGAATAAAACCGCTATTTCCAAAATGTCTAATTACTGAAATACACATACGAAATGCCTGAAAAAAGTTCACAAGGTGTAACAGCAACCGAAAGCAATTATTTTGAAAACTACTTCTATCGCAATAGTCGATTACGATATTATTCACTGGGGACGGCGATATTATGTAGGAAAAATCAAAGAGTCTCCGAAATTTGCCAAAAAACCTAAAACCACGACACGGTCACAGGACAAGGTCACGGGCTTCATGTAGTATGGAACTTTATGTGAGTCTTCAGTCTTGTTTAAATAGAGCAGGATAATATAACATAAAGGAGAAAAATAATAACACACAAAGAGCCATCCCGTAACAAAATTTTCTTTGCGAGAAAACTCCGTATTCTCTCACTATATCTAAACGAGGTGGTAACAAAACCGTCGTTGACTCACTTGAGGAAATTTTGAATTTATACGTGCCTTGTTCCTGAAGGTAATTACCAGCTGCACACTCGAGTGCGATGCGAGTAAGTAGGGTTGGCGCTATGCCAGGCACAGGGATGATCCCTTCAGTAGCAAGCTTAGGAGTAGACAAAAACATATTTTCTTAAGACCAGCGCTGAAAAAGTGCCGTGAGTATACCTTGGTTACTATTGAGTATTTTCATTTTAACCTTATGTCAAAGTAGTAGGTACCTAAAGATAAAACAGAATATTCCTATGTATTCATCTCGCGGTTCGCCCTTGCCGATTGAATTTTATTGAAAATTGATCATTTTTTATCTAGGAAAAGTATCCAGGACAAAACGCAGTTTAGCAAGTTCCCACGGACTTTTTTATAAAACCAATATATATACACGCAAACGAGGTCGGGTTCGTCTTCTTGTCTAAATATATAAAAGGAAAATGTGACTGACAAATCTGTTAATGCAGAGCTCAAACCACTGCAAAGGACGGATTTGTTTACGAATCTTATTCGAAATTATCATGAGTAAGCCCCGTGCAATCGCAAGTAGGTACCTAATAAATAAATTAATGTACTTTCTTAAACCCAGTGGTCATATACTGTGGTAAAGCAGATGTAGCATAAACCTACTCCCCTCAAGCTATGGTTGCTTTTCGCTTCACGCGACATTAGCGAAAATAACGTTACCTGTAGCGAAATCTAATATCCTCCACAGCTACGTGTCGTTCAAACTTTGCAGAGATGAAATATTTTCATTTGCAGAAAATGCCCCACATAATTGGATCGTGTCATGAAATATTTTCTTAAAGACGTCACTTGTATAGGGTGAATACAGGATAATATTATAAACCTTTTTTCAACGTGTATTCCTCATTGCTGAGGGTCTTTGTCCCTTTCCATTAGTGTAGGCAGGAGTTCTCTTGGGATACTAATGTACGCATACAACTCGACTAAGAGAACGATATTTCCAGTCCTAACGGTTATTGCAACTAGTGCAAAGAATCCTTTAAATTTAGTTGAGGCCTAATAATAGCCAAGATATTTTATCGACGACCTCCCTTGCGCATGGTGAGAGGTCCCGGGTTTGATTCTTAATTTGTTTATTTTCTTTTCTTCTGATTTGGATTGATTATTACATATTTTCCTTATATGCTTAGGTATCTTAGGTTTTGTGAGTGGCCTGCATCGTTGGTCTAGTGGTTAGCATGTTTGACTGCGGCTGGCGAGGTCCCGGGTTCGAGTCCCGGGTCGGGCCATAATAAGTGTCGGGTTTTTCTGACTAGAAATTTTCACTTTTCAGTACTAGTCCGGAGTCGAGCAGCGTGGTGGGCCTAAGCTCTAATTCCCTCTCTCCTATGAGAGTGGAGGCCTGTGCACAGCAGTGGGACGTTATTGGGCCGTAGTGGTGGTGGTGGTGCCAGGTTTTAGATTCGCTGTTTAATATTCTGTGAAATGATAAATTAGGTAATTACAGCCATTATACTTCTGAATTTATAATATTACTAGATATTGTATATTTTCCTTAGAAAGACGAAGGAAATTAAGTGATTCCCTTGCCAAGGTGATAAAAAAAATTTGTCAGTTCAAGCATATTCATATGAGTTTGCCATAATTATTCCGCAGGCGTTCGGGCCAGGTCTACGAGTGCCTGAATTTGGGTAGGTATTATTATTCTAGTTATTGCATTAATGTATAATGATATAATCATACTTGATATTGATACTAATAGCTATTTCAGTTGCAAATAAATTAATGATAATCACACGGAGCATGATCCTAATAATGCCCGTGAACACAGCTGAATAGTCAATTTTGGTAATTAACATTTAATTAAATTAATTTTCAATCAAAGCTACGTTTATATGGAAATTAATATTATAATAATACGATAAGCATGGCTTTTAATGTTGGCCACAAGAATATTATACCGTGTTTCAACAGTGAACGTTCATTGCTCGAGACGACGATGACTAAAATAAAACAAAAACTAAATTCGAAATTCAAATAAACACAAGTGCTTTTAAATCGTCTAGCAAGAAATTAGGCGTTTCCTCTTTTTTTTTTTTTGCAAAACCTTAAAATCAAATACAAATTATTACGTAACCGCAGTCCCACGCATGGTTGGTGTGGTGCCAATCAAATCCAAAGTTATAAAATATGACGAAAAACGAAAACGGACCCTTGACAGTGAGAAAGTTTGTGACTTGTGAAGGAAGAATAGGTAGGTACAACAAGATATGAGATGGAATGAAACGAGAAATTATAATATCATAAACTTACAAAAATATACATAAAAATGAC
The DNA here is from genome assembly GCA_923060345.2 of Erebia aethiops. Taxonomy (NCBI): domain Eukaryota; kingdom Metazoa; phylum Arthropoda; class Insecta; order Lepidoptera; family Nymphalidae; genus Erebia; species Erebia aethiops. The sequence continues at coordinate 19,260,738 of OV281089.1, read as the reverse complement.
ATAAATATATACGTAAATAATTGATTGAAATGGCAAGTCTTAAATTGAGTGAGTACCTAATCTAAATTGTAAAAACAGAAAAGACAAAATTTGGCATACTGATAGCTATTATCACGTAAGAAAGGATTGTTTTTCAACCCATAAGGGAGTAAAATATGGGTTTAAAATTTGTATGAAAATCGAATTTAACGTGAGCGAAGCCGCGGGGCGGGCATACGCTAGTTTTATTATAATAAGAGTACACTCATTTCAACGTACAACGACGACTAGCTAACGATATTATTATCTCCAAGCACCTCACACAAGGGTTTTAACGCGAGCTAAGAACCTCGTAAGACGTAATGTATGCTAAACACCAACTTAAGCACGTAAACCGGATATCTTCGCTGAAGAGCATATATTTGCCATTCCTAATTACATTTTCAGCGCGCTAGCAATATTATACAGACAAGAATCTGTTATATATGTCACCGTAAAATTGTAAAAACCGTTAGATTATAATCTAACGGTTTTTATCCCGCGACCGCGAGATTGTAAACTGTCGAAAGATTGTGAACCGTTCAATGTTCTGAGTATAAATTTTTGAAATATTTATTGTATTTACGTTTTCTTGTCCCTGAATGCAGAGTAAATGTATGTGTCACCATACAATTACTCTGCATTGAACTGGCGCGCGAACTATTGTTGAGGTTAGGGTTTGACATAAATATTCAGGTAGAGACTGAGGTTCTATTGGATCGGTGATATATACCTAATAGATTACAGTTTTCGGAAAAATAATGCGTTAAATTGTAAGCAGTATGTTACGGTTCACAATCTGTCGACAGTTTACAATCTTTTTTTTTTTTTATCCACTACAAGCTAGCCCTTGACTGCGATCTCACGTGATGGTAAGTGATGATGCAGTCTAAGATGGTAGCGGGGTAACCTGTTAGGGGCATGGCAGTTATATTAAACCCATACCCCTTCGGTTTCTACACGGCATCGTAACGGAACGCTAAATCGCTTGGCGGCACGTCTTTGCCGGTAGGGTGGTAACTAGCCACGGCCGAAGCCTCCCACCAGGCCAGACCAGGGAAAATTCAGAAATTATAAATTCCCAAATTGACCCTGCCGGGGATCGAACCCAGGACCTCTGCACGTTTAGGCAACAGCGCTACACACTGCGCCACGGAGGTCGTGAAGTCGTCAATTTTGTATTAAGTAGGTATTATAGCGACGTATTTTAACATTTTCAGTTTCTTGCCTCCTCCACTGCGCCACGGAGGTCGTCAACAACAATATATCGAGATAAAAATCGTTAGATAACAATCCAACGGTTTTCACAATTTTACGGTGACATATACATTATACAGGCTGTGGCTTCCTTCCGTCTACATTAATAACTGTAACGTAAGACAGCCCGCCGCATGTGTTTGTTTTAAGGCATTTATTAAGTTCGAGATATTATACACTCCTATGCGCGCATTTGGTTTGGTTTGGTTTGGTTGAGGTGGTGCGTTTACGTGTTAAAGCGTTTGCAAGCGTTAAGGCCCTCAGAGTAAATAATTAAATATACTCTATTAACTGATGCCCGCGACTTGTCCGCGTGGTTTGAGTTTTTTTGACTTCCAAGGGAACTCTTTCATTTCCCGGGATAAAAGTAGCCTAGTCACTCTCCGTCTTCTACTATACCCGTGCCAAAAATCACGTCGATCCGTTGCTCCGTTACGGCGTGATTGAAGGACTAACCAACAAACAAACACTTTCGCATTTATAATATTACTAGCTGCCCGCGACTACGTCCGCGTGGATTAAGGTTTTTTGGTTCCCGCGGGAACTCCTTAATTTTCCGAGATAAAAAGTAGCCTATGTGCTATTTTATTTTTGCCAGACTCTTTTTTAAACTCTTTGATAGGAATAATTCCACAGTAAAGATATTTTAGAGTTGGACAAAAAGAGGATATTCTAAAATTGCACCCGACAGAAGCCGGATGGGTAAGCTAGTCAAAACGAAAGTGAGATAGGTAATAACCAAACTAATCGAATAGAAAATAAAACTGTTACCAGAGCTGGTCTACTGAAAGGTAAGTATTGAAAGCGCTTGGAGCAGTTTCAGATGTGATTAAGTCAATCCTATTATCGGGTGGAATCCCTGAATCATCACTGCCCCGAGGGGTCAGTGGTGGACCCTGGCCCAAAGGAGGGGCGAAAAGCGTTTTAAATTTTTAAACACATTCCGAAAAACCTTTCCTTCCTATCTCAGTGGTAGCGCTTCAAAGCGATAAGGCCGCCAATTGTAGATACCTACTTGAATTTATATTTCATGTACAATTTTGATGAACTGAACTGATTGAAATTATTACAATCCACAAAATCGCGTAATTACCGAAATATTATTTTTATTTTATTTATCCACTACAACTTTGCCCTTGACTGCGATCTCACCTGATGGTAAGTGATGATGCAGTCTAAGATGGTAGCGGGCTAACCTGTTAGGGGCATGGCAGTTTACATTAAACCCATACCCTGTTCGGTTTCTACACGGCATCGTACCGGAACGCTAAATCGCTTAGCGGCACGTCTTTGCCAGTAGGGTGGTAACTAGCCACGGCCAAAGCCTTCCACCAGGCCAGACCAGGGAAAATTCAGAAATTATAAATTCCCAAATTGACCCTGCCGGGGATCGAACCCAGGACCTCCGCACGTTTAGGCAACAGCGCTACACACTGCGCCACGGAGGTCAAAGTGTCAAGTCGTCAATTTTGTATTAAGTATTATAACGACGTATTTTAACAATTTGGGTTTGAAATGAGTAACGGTTGAGTTTCTAGCCCCCTCCTTGCCACTACAGCCTATTAACGTTCCACTGCTGTGCATATAGGCCTCCACTCACATAGGAGAGTGGGGAATTAGAGCTTAGAAGTTATAAGGCTCTGACAGACGGACGGACGGATGGACGGACAAGTGCAAATTCACTCAAGCAAACTTGGAGACCTTCGCTTCGCTGGGTCAATAATATAGCAAACGAGCAGGCGGGTCACCTGAAGGTAAGTGATTACCGCCGCCCATGAACATTTGCAGCACCAGAGGAACCGCCAATTCGTTGCTGGCTTTTGAGAAATTTGTTTATCCGTCCTTCGAAGAGCCCCATATTATAATCATTAGGGAACACAGAAGTTGGAAGCTAGTCCCAGAATTTGCAGGTACGTGGCAGAAATGACCTGGAATATAACGGGAGGTGGAAGAAGACCAGGCATCCAGGTGGTGAGGATGAAATTTGTTTCTGCGACGAAGGGTGCGACTGGAGAACACGGAAGGTGGTACCTAACTAACTAATTAACCCAACAAAAAATCCCAAATATCATCATAATAGTGTTTTTCTGACAGAAGTAAATATTTCGGTATTTTTCAAAACCGCGATCTCTTGTCACATAGACAGTGTTAGATAAGCACCCTATACCCAGCCTCCGTGAAATTTTCTCACTTATTTGCATTTTCCTTTGCTCTATAATGATGCCATCACATGAATCTGCGATATTGCTATGACTTGCAACCAAATGATGACTGTAATTTCACCGCATATTTGCCCTGGAGCCATACTGCCAACACTTAAAGTAATACTTAAGCAATATTACTTAAAATGACAGTTTGATGTAACGTACCTTGACGTTCCTAGAATCTATATATATAAAAGCGAAAGGTCACTGACTGATCATCACGATATCTCAGGAACTATAAAACACACAGACTTAAAATTTGGAAGGTAGGTTCCTTCTGTGGTGTAAACGTCAGCTAAGAAACGGTTTTGGGAAAATTCACCCCTAAGGGGTTCAAATGGGGGTTGGAAGTTTGTATGAAAGTCCTTTGTTTTTGAAGTTAGACACATGAAAATTAGCATTTAAGTTATAAGTTTAAAATAATAAAAATCTGTATAATTTTTTTTCCGAAAATCTACCCCAAAGAGGGTTAAATGGGGGTTGGAAGTTTGCATGATGGTTCTAAGTTTTTGAAGTTACAGACTAGAAAATCGGGATTTAGGTTATCAGTTTTAAATTATAATAACCTGTATAAGTACTTTTTCGATAATCTACCCCAAAAAGGGTGAAATGGGGGTTGGAAGTTTGTACGTTGTACGTCGTACGTTGATAATAATTTGGAAGATCTGTGTGGTGTGGTGTTGTGGCGGTGTGAATTGCTGGCTTATTGGGCGGTGAATATCGTAAGCTACACCTGCAAGCTACAAGATTTGTCACACTACCACACATATATTTGCCACATAGATTTGTCTGCCTTGGCGGATTACAGCGAACTGGATGATGCCCGCGAATTCGTGCGCGTGGACTAAGTCTTTTCGATTCCCGCGGGAACTCAACAAGTAGCCTCTGTCCTTCCCCGGGATATAACCTACCTCTATACCAAATTTCAGCAAAATCGGTTGAAAAGATGGGCCGGGAAAACGTAGCAGACAGTCTGTCTGTCTGCTACACGACACACTTTCGCATATATAATATACTAGAAGTAGTATTAGCAGTAGTAGTTGTAGTAGTAGGTATAACAAAGTCTTTATTGCATCTTAACACAGGTACAAAATTATGCATACAATATAAAAGACAGGAAACTGTGGTAATGCGCAAAGGCGACCTTATCATTAAAGTGATCTTTTAAATGCAACCCGAGTGTACAAAGCTGATGACACTGGGTCTAGGAGCTCATGTGGTCGATGCACATAAAAGAAAAATGAAAAATAATAAAAGTATAAAATATATGGTACTTACATAACGCCTGCTTCTATCCTATACACATGAATTTCGGCACAGGCTGGTTGTAGTACTACAAGAGTGGTATCAGATAATAAGCAGTGACATTTTTTTTTTCACAACCATATCGCTCAACCTGAATTCCAGCGTATAAGCTTGTAATCATTAGTCTACGCGCTACGCGATTTAGCGTCGAGGCTCAATCATGACATTTATTAAGTGACAGGGATTAGGGCGTGTGTCTCGCGGGCTTGCAGGATAAGCGGTCATGTTCTGTAATCTGTAGCCACGAATGTAGTCCTTAAAGGCTACATTCGTGGCTTTAAGGCTTTTCAGGATTTACGGAACGGATTTTGGCTGGTGTAAAAATAATGTCGGTTTTGCCAGGTGCATCTAAAGTGTGTCTGGCTGTCTGTTTGTCTGCTACGCTTTCACAGCCCGACTACTCAACTAATTTTGAAGAAATTTGGTACAGAGACAGGTTATATCCCGGGGAAGGACATAGATTTTTTATCACGGAAAATTGAAGAGTTCCCGCGGGAATAAAAAAACAATCCAGCCTAGTGAAAAATATATAATTTGCCGTAAGACAGTGAAACTTTGAAACATTTTCAATCTTGGAAGGGCGTGCCATGTAATCGTAGTTTTCTGCACACAAAAGCTTTGATTTTAACAAAAAGCGATCATTAGACGATAACGTTCAAGTTACGGTCACATAAAAGTGGGAATTCAGTTATGACGGCCGAATTACGTCGGATAACAGTCGGTTCGTCGTAAAATAACCGGCTTACGGATCTTCGGTTTAAAATTTTATTGTAACTCCGGCACGATTCGATGTAATCCCGGCATAAAACCGGTTTAATACCGCCGTCTGCACAACAGACTAAGTATAAGCACTTATTATTACGACAATTAAGTTATTTGCTTTGTAATTCCGCTTAGTTATTACAAGACTAGCTGATGGCCGCGGCTTAATCTGAGTGGAATAAGTTTTTTTTTAATTCTCCTCCTTAATTTTCCGGGATAAATGTACCAGGTCCTCGACTATACAGTATACCCATGCATAAAATTACGTCGATCCGTTGCTTTGCTGCGGCGTGATTAAAGAACAAACAAAGAAACTTTCGCATTTATAATATTAGTACCTATAGTATTTTTCGGGACAAAAAGGAGCTACGTCACCCTCCAGGTCCTCGACTTCCTCGACTATACACATGCAAAAAATCACGTCGGTTGCTGTGTTGCGGCGTGATTGACGGATAAACCAACAAACAAACACTTTCGAATTTATAATATTTGTATGATGATGCGCAACAAAAGTCTGTTATGAAATCACATAGAAATCCTTTGATTTAACAAGGTTAAAAGTAAACTATGTACTTCTCCAGGTTGCAAGCTATATTGGCGTTAAATTTCGTCAAGATTGGTTCAGTGTTTGAGCCGGTACAGGGTAACTGTTACAGACAAAAACATACGTTTCGTATTTCGAATGTTAAATGGATTTGTACTACTTTCCCAGAGCCATTCTAACTTCTAATGGCCAGCTTATTTTGATGCGGATCATGAGGCTGTGGGTTCGAGTTTGGGTTAATACCGGACTATGAGAGTGAGGGAATAAAGAGGTTTAGTATTAATACAATGCAGGATATAGTACCTATCCCTCATAGTTGGCTAATTTTAGCAAAGTAAATAAATCTGAACTAAGGTACTTTCCAAAACTATTCAAATCCACTCCATTCTGTCTGTTTGTGCCAGCCTTTATTATTGTAATGAAATTATCACAATCCCGCAGAGACGAAGCTGCGTCCAAATTATTCTATGTCTGAGAAGCCTTAACAACATTATACTTTGGACGTCATGTCTCGTCTGGAAATATTCAAGAAATAGAGCTGTGCATAGTTATAGAAAAACGAGAGAAATGATACAAATATTTCTTTTCGGACATAATTTACAGATCATCATACCCCCTAGTGGTACAGTGGATATACCTGACGCGGTTCCATCTAACCTAGCGTTGTAGGTAATTTGGTTGTAATTTATTATCCTTTCGACCGCTGATAAATAATTCGCGCTAAACCAAACAAATTTTGAGTTAGAATTATATCACTCTGGTTGTTCAATTCAATTGTATCACACTATTATGTTGGTTCCTTTTGATAAAAGCTATTTTCCTGTCCATCAAATTGTTTCTGTTAATAGTAAGAGGAGTGCCCAATATTCCTCCCCAACATAATCTATACATACTAATAATATACATGCGAAAGTTTGAATGGATGGATGGAGGGATGGATCTAGATGAAATTTGGCACAGAGATAGATTATAGTCTAGAATAGCATATACTCGTAGGCTACTTTTTATCCCGGAAAATTAAAGAGTTGACACGGGAACCAAAAAGTCGCGGGCATCAGCTAGTATTAATTTTTTTTTTTATCCACTACAAGCTAGCCCTTGACTGTGATCTCACCTGATGGTAAGTGATGATGCAGTGTAAGATGGTAGCGGGCTAACTTGTTAGGGGCATGGCAGTTATATTAAACCCATACCCCTTTGGTTTCTACACGGCATCGTATCGGAACGCTAAATTGCTGAGCGGCACGTCTTTGCCGGTAGGGTGGTAACTAGCCACGGCCGAAGCCTCCCACCAGGAAGAAATTATTGTACACCATTAATTATTATCAAACAAGCCTACTTAATTTATTATCACTGGCAATAGATATACATTTGAATCAAAGGTGATACAATTTATACTAATTGATACAATTTATACTTGATAATACAATTTATACTTGATTTACTTTTACATGCATTTAATAGAAAGAAAAAGGAAAAAAAGATGATATTATGTGGAGACTGGAATTTGGACACACTGAAAAATGATAAGATTACTCGTGAATTAATAAGTTTGCTAAGTAGTTATAACCTTCATTCCCATATCACATGCCCAACACGTTTATCGTCATGCATTGATTTGATTGTTAGCAATATCAAGTCAGCAACTGCTGAAGTTCACCATCTAGCGCTATCAGATCATGATACAGCTCAAACTTTAACGGTAAAAGTAAAAAAAGTAAAACAACAATTGTCTTGGTTTGAATATAGGAGGGACTATAATAAGGATAATACCAGGAAATTCATAGAATGCATTTCAGCTCTTACATTTTCTGAGGTTCGGAATACTGAAAATGTTAACGAAGCGTTTCAGTATTTTCATGAAATTTTACGACTCTTCTATGAATTATGTTTCCCCCTAAAGAAAGTTAAAATGAATATTAATAAAGGTAGGACAGTGTGGTTAACTAAAGGTATTAGGACATCTAGCTTACAAAAAAGAAGACTACATTTAACTTATAGATTATGTGGAATAAACAAAAATACTAATAAAAAACGCTTCATAAAATACAATTACTTATTAAAAAAATGTATTAACAACTCAAAACAATTGCAAAATACTAAATATATAGCAAAACAAAAAAATAAGTGTAAAGCAAGTTGGGAACTTATTCATGACAATTTAGGCAAATCTACAGAAAATAACGACATTGAATCAATTAAGATCGAAACTGAGATATATAATAATCCAAAGGACATATGTGAAATATTTAATAATTATTTTATAAATTTAGGTAAATAAAAAATAAAAAAAAATCTAAATCGGTATCCTTCTCAAATAACGTTAATTCAATATTTATAAACCCTACTGACCCTTACGAAATTTTTGGTATAATAAAGTCATTAAATGATACTAAAGCTGTAGGTTACGACGAAATACGAACTGACATCTTAAAAAAGTGCGCTATTCATATATGCGGCCCACTTACAGACTTAGTGAATCGGTCATTTGAGCAAGGAATATTCCCTAGTAATTTAAAAATTTCCATTGTGAAGCCATTGTTCAAAAAAGGTGATCGATGTGACATAAATAATTACCGTCCGATAACACTTATACCTACACTAGCAAAAATATTTGAAAAAATAATGCTAAAGCGTCTCAAAAATTTTTTCGATGCCAGTAATCTTCTTGTTGATGAACAGTTTGGATTTCGCAACAACAGCTCCACTACCGAGGCTTGTTTTTATTTAAGTAAAATGATAAATGATAGCCTTAATGACAAAGTACCTATTACTGCAATTTTCTTAGATATGACTAAAGCTTTTGACCTTGTGAAGCATAAAATATTATTGGACAAACTAGAAAGATATGGTGTCAGAGGAAAAGCATATGAGTGGTTTAAGTCATACTTAAATGACAGGTCAATATGCACTGAAATTGCTAAAATAAAAAATAATACCAAAGAAGTGTATAAGTCTTCACTAAAATGTAATAAAAGGGGAGTTCCACAAGGAAGTATACTAGGACCATTTCTTTTTCTAACGTACATAAATGACATTACAACGGCGGTCACTCACCCTTGTGTATTATTTGCAGATGATACAACTATATTAATAAAAAGTAAAAATATACGGACATATGAAGAAGACATAAATAAAGCTTTACAAGACATTGTTAGTTGGCTTAGTGACAATGATTTAAAAGTAAATTTAAACAAAACTAATGCAATTCAGTTATTACAATACTAAAACTCAGCCAAAAAACATTCAATTTGACGATACAAAAATAGAAGAAGCAGACTCATTAAAATTTTTAGGAATAATTTATGATAAAAACTGTAATTGGAAAGCGCACATTGAGTATATATGTACAAAATTAGACAAATTTGTTTACGCCTTAAGACGTCTTGTTCAGACTGTATCAGTAAATGCAGCTCTAAGTGCATACCACGGATATGTATCGTCCGTGTTGTCATATGGTTTGATACTATGGGGTAACTCCGTTGATATTTTAAGAGCATTCAGACTGCAAAAGAAATGCATAAGGGCTATCTGCAACGTAGGACCGTTAGAGAGCTGTAAACCACTTTTTAAAAAACTAGGTATCCTTCCACTACCATGTATGTACATAAGGGATATGTGTGTATTTGTTAAGCGATATCCAAAATACTTCAAAAGGAAATGCGAAATTAAAACGGATAAGTCTATTCGATATCCTAACAAATTATGTTTTTCAAAATGTTGTAATAGTACATTTATGAAAAGTACGTACGCTATGGCGGTCCAGATTTATAATAGGCTACCACCTGACTTTGAAAAATTGACTTTAAATAAGTTAAAGAACGAAGTTAACAAATTACTATTAGAAAAATGTTATTATGATGTGAAGGAATATTTATCGCAATAAGCAATAATTTTTAAGTATTGACATTGTTATTTTTGATCGCGTTGTATAATTTATATGATTTTGATTTTATGTAATTACTCTGACATTAGTTTATTTTATATTGAATTTAATTGAATTGTGTGATATTGTTTAGCTGAAATCCTAATAATTTATTAAATTACCTACTAATGACTCCTAATATTTGCACACTATTAATTTAGTTGAATGTTTATGAACTGATTATTATTTTACCAACATTATGTACAAACATTCTTGCAAATAAATGATTATTTATTTATTTAATATTATAAAAATATAAACTCTATAGTTTAGTTTAAGTTTTTTTGATTCGTCGATCACGCCGCGGGAACGTCGATCATGTCGATCCGTTGTTCCATTACGGCGTGATTGAAGGACAAACCAACAAACAATAACAATTTCGCATTTATAATATTAGCATGAAGTGTGATGATGCGGAAGTGTGTTTGTTTTTCCTTCAATCACGTCGCAACTCGCAACGGAGCAACGGATCGACGTCATTTTATGCATGGGTATACTGTATAGTCGAGGACCTGGAGAGTGAGAGGTACATTTATCCCGGAAAATTAAGGAGTTCCCTTGGGAATTAAAAAAAAACTTATTCCACGCGGATTAAGTAATAATAAGTGCTTACTTAGTCTGTTGTGCAGACGGCGGTATTAAACCGGTTTTATGCCGGGATTACATCGAATAGTTGAGGATCTGAAGCGTGACACAGGGTACTTTTAATCCCGGAAAATTTCCCGGAGCTCCCGCGGGATTTGACAAACTTATTCCACGCGGACGAAGACGCGGACATTATCTAGTAATGAAATAAATGAGATTTCCCAGCGGGAAGCTGGATGCTGGATGTGAAATTGGCTTTGATTTCAACTGGATGACTTATGATGCTACGGCAGGGCTATACCGGTTTGGGTAAAAATTGGTTGTTTGAGAGATTAGTTCAGGCGCGGTGCACCCGGGATAATTGATTAACTCTACATCAATTCTGGGTTTCTAACAAGTTGGCATTATGGTAAGCAGTGCGCTTTTGACAAGATTAGAGCTCAATTTTAAACTACTGTTTAATGTCTCCCCAGATTTTTATCTTTCGCTAGTTTTGACTTTTGGGAAATAGTGCAACCATATCTATATTAATATTATTATTAATGCAAATGTTAGGATGGATGAATGGAAAGATTATTAATTAACTAGCTGATGCCCGCGACTTCGTTCGCGTGGTTTAAGTTTTTTTGATGCCCGCGGGAACGCCTCAATTTTCCGGGATAAAAAGTAGCCTATGTCACTCTCCAGGTCCTCAACTATACCCATGCCAAAAATCACGTTGATCCGTTGCTCTGTTGCGGCGTAATTGAAGGACGAACCAACAAACCAACAAACAAACACACTTTCGCATTTATAATATTAAGTATGAAGTATGATATGATCATAGATGTCAAAATAATGAGTTTGACGTGAGTTACTCACAAATTAGTCATTATTTTGACTAATTTCTTAAACTGGGCACTTTCAAGTAAAGATTTTTATATAAACCTGTGAAGATGATATTCCTAGGGGCGCAATTTGAATGCCATAAGCCTACTTTGTCGTATTAGTTTACAAATTGTGAAAAACCAAATTAAATTTGAATTTCGCGGGCAGACCCTTGTCTTCCACCTTAAAGCAATACCTAAGCAATATTACTGCAAATGACAGTTTGATGTCACACACTTTGCCATTCCTAAAATAGGGAATAAAGTTCTAAAACACGAAAGTCAACTATAATGAAACAATATGGCTATTGGCTTCAAGCGTCGGCAATATGTAGGCTATATACTAACTCTATGGAATGGCCGCTGTACTTTTGAAGTAGGTTTACTTTTTTAAATTGTAGTGGTAGAGTCAAAACATGACGTAGCATAAGAGACACCTGTATGTCCTACATGTTTGAAATAAATTGAATTGAATTGAATTGAATTGAAATTGAATTGAATTGAATTAAAGTTTTGTTTGAAATAAATGTTTTGATTCAATGTGGCCGGTAAAGCCGGAGCGGAGCATGTAAACAAACTCACAATAACAAAAGCTCTGCATTTAATATCTCTTTGCTGCAGGACTCTTTCCAGCTTCACAAGTAGGTGCGCGAACAAAACCCGCGCTGTCGCGTTAATACAACTTTAATGCCGGCAGTCGCTGTGAGCACCTGAGGTTTCAAGCGAGTAAATTAAATTGCATGTATAACGAATCTCCTGTTTTCAGTGGTGGTCTTGGGGTTCCGTATTCAGAAGTAAAAACAGCATAATAATGAAAAGAAGCAAGCGTTACTTGTTCTTTTTTATCCATTGCAAGCTAGCCCTTGACTGCGATCTCACCTGATGGTAACTGATGGTTCAGTCTTAGATGGTAGCGGGCTAACCTGTTAGGGGCATGGCAGTTATATTAAACCCATACCCCTTCGGTTCCTATACGGCATCGTACCGCAACGCTTTGCCGGTAAGGTGGTAACTAGCCACGGCTGAAGCCTCCCACCAGGCCAGACCAGGGAAAAATCAGAAATTATAAATTCCCAAATTGACCCTGCCTGGGATCGAACCCAGGACCTCCGCACGTTAAGTTAACAGCGCTACACACTGCGCCACGGAGGTCGTCAAAATTACCAATAATAATCTTATCTTACTAATATTATAAATGCGAAAGTTTGGATGTATGGATGTCGGTATGGATGTATGGATGGATGTTTGTTACTCAATCACGCCCCAACGGCTGAACGGATCTGGATGAAATTTGGCACAGAGATAGATTATAGTCTGGAATAACACATAGGCTACTTTTTATCCCGGAAAATTAAAGAGTTCCCGCGGGAACCACAAAACCTCGATCCACGCGTACGAAGTCGCGGGCGTCAGCTAGTACTATTAATATTATTATTAGTCGTACTTTGCGAATGTCTAAGACACTTAAGGAACATAAGTGCTTCACTACTTCCTGCCATGTATTTAAGTACAGGCAAGAGTGTATAGTGTACCTACGCGTTCCAATCTAGACCTCATCATTTGTTTTTACTCGTATAGGCATGATTTGATTGACTATCCTGCTTTCTCTGATGATTCAAACGAATTGATTATTGTCGATGATGTTTTGCATCACCATACAAGTCCACTTATTTCGGATTAAAGTCGTAGGTACATTATGCACCTAGTTTTTTATTTTTTGCTTTTGTAATTCTATTTTGTTTCTGTGTCCAAAAGCAATCTCAAATAAAGATTTATTTATTTATTTTATTTTATCTACACACTTAAATGACTTTATTACGCCGCGCCGGTCGCCACGAGTTAGGATTTTTTACGGAACACTGATTATGTACAAAATTCTTACTTGCCCTGTTTTTGTAAGTGATATTCTTTGGGTTTCGACTTTATATTTTCCGTTGTCACGTTTAGTGTCTGGGTGGACGAGGAAATACTTGTTTTAATCTAGCTGTACTTAACGTAGTGTAGCACAATTAAGATAGTGGAGATTATTTTCATTTTCCGCACTTGTCATAATATAACTGTTTGACGACCTCCTTGGCGCAGTGTGTAGCGCTGTTGCCTTAACGTGCGGAGGTCCTGGGTTCGATCCCCGGCAAGGTCAATTTGGGAATTTATAATTTCTGAATTTTCCCTAGTCTGGTCTGGTGGGAGGCTTCGGCCGTGGCTAGTTACCACCCTACCGGCAAAGACGTGCCGCCAAGCGATTTAGCGTTGCGGTACGATACCGTGTTGAAACCGAAGGGGTGTGGGTTTAATATAACTGCCATGCCCCTAACAGGTTAGCCCGCTACCATCTTAGACTGGATCTTCTAGATGGAGTCCCCACTAAGGTGACTTAGTATGTGTCACCCTAAGTACATTTACTCTGCATTCAACTCGCGCGCGTGTTGGTTAGGGTTTGACATAAATATTGAGGTACACTTAGGTTCTATCGGGTTAATATACCTAATAGATTACAATTTACCGAAAAATAATGCGTTAAATTGTGAGCAGTATGTTACGGTTCACAATCTGTCGACAGTTTAGCTACAATCTATCGAGATAAAAAGCGTTAGATTACAATCTAACGGTTTTTACAATGGTACGGTGACACTATCTGAATATTCATGTCAAACCCTAACCTAACCTATAGTTCGCGCGCGAGTTGAATGCAGAGTAAATGTATGGTGACACTTACATTTACTCTGCATTCAACTCGCGCGCGAACTGTACAAGAAAATGACAAGAAAACGTAAAAAACAATAAATATTTAATAAATTAATACTCAGATCATTGAACGGTTCACAATCTTTCGACAGTTTATAATCTCGCGGGATAGAAACCGTTAGATTATAATCTAACGGATTTTACAATCTTACGGTGACATATAATAAACGAATATACTAATTTTATAAATACAAACTTAACTCTTAAAATTTCGAACGACTGGCCGATCCCTCAAAGCAGAGACAGCTGGCGCTATAGTTTTTTTAAAAGTATTTGGACCCTGACAGAAAATATCGATGTCATCTTGTACACTGGCAAGCTCCTTGTAAACACGAATGAGACGATTTATTGCGGCATTTCTATTTTCTACCCAAGTTTGTTTGTTTTTGTTTTGTTTAAATTACCACGTCATATTTTCCTACAAGCTGGTCTTCTTGACATCTTTGGAGCAGTGAAGGTTAGAGTTTGTAGTAGTTCAGGAGCGTCTACTGTACCGTTTACTAGTTATGCAGAAAAAACATGTCCGAAATACAGCAGCGATCACTGAGGGAAAGTGCTCAGGCCTAGCCTCGTGCCCGGAGCGATAAGGACAAGTGCGATCACGGTAGGCCAAATATTTTGAAAACTTTCGCTGTACCTTTTCGACCCTGGCAACATGGACTTTATACATTGGGTTCAATATAGACCACGCGTACTCGAGCTGGCTTTGTACCATAGTTTTGAAAAGTAATTTCATCGTATTAGTTATTAAAAGGATGTGTGGTGTGACTAGAATGAATATATAAGGAGAAGTTTGAAAGTAGTGCGCCAATGATAGAAAAGATGACGAGTAACATGGTATGGGAATGTAATACGGAGGGAAGAAAGGCATATTACGAGAAGAATGATAGATATTATGCATGTGGAAGGAAAATATAGTAGAGGGACTAGGGAGACCAAAGAAAACATGGACGGATTGTGTAAAAGAGGGTGATTGTGGGTAACAGAAGTGAGTGGAAGAAGAAAGCATGTTGTGCCGACCCCACGTAGCGTGGGACAAGGGCAGGAAGAAGATGAATGTTAAGTATTAAAAGTTTTACAGTGTCCCTTTATAAAGCTGCATGACTTGGATGCTTTTTTAACTATGCTATCCACATGCTCCCTAAAACTACGTTTCGAGTCATTATAAGATTTTAGAAGAGGTTACTTCAAAAATTATATTCTGGCCAAGAGTGTAGGACGACGGGATGGGACGGAGAGGTCGAGTATTAGGTTTTTTAATATGGTTCCAAAATAACTATTGGGTTTGCCGTTACACAAATTAAAAAAAAACCGTAAAAGAACACTTGTTGAGTCAAGGCTATTATACAATTGATGAATTTCTTAATGACAAAGTTGTATGGAAGCAACTGAATTTGGGTCCAGCTCCCCACAGGATAGTATAATAACTTACACTATTGTATTTAATTTGTGTACTTACCTACGTATTGTAATATCTTGTTTAAAAAAAAGAGCAACTGCTGAGTTTCTTGCCGGCTCTTCTCAGCAGAATCTGCTTTCCGAAACTGGTGGTACAGTCAAAACATGACGTTACATAAAAAACACCTGTATGTCCTACATGTTTTAAATTAATTGAATTGAATTGAATTGATGATGACTTTGTCCGTCAGGGGAGGACAAAATAATCGATGTTCGAAAATAATCGATACAATTATGTAGGTACAGTGGTACAACCCAGCCAAAGCTGCTAACGATGCAGTCCTATATAAACTCGGGTCGACTAATTGTCACCGGATATAAAATTACGGGATTTAGTCGCGTGAACTAGTGCTTTACGTGAAATTGTTTAGAAAATACAACGCTTTGGTAGAAAAGAAATAGTTAAATCTGTTCTTACTGTAATTTTTTTTATATGTAGGATTTACCTATTCAACGTAAATAAAAACAGGTGAGCGAGTGATGGAACTTAATCCAATTTAATTAATTAATTTTATTTATACCTATCTTATGGAATGTGATTCATAGTTCATACCTATATATGCTATAATCAATTTTTTTTGCATAATCTAAATAGGCACCTACTAGTTTATATCTACCTACTTATATCGATAACTAAGTGTAGGCAAAACCTAACATACTTTTAAATAATAGAGATGCACAGACTAGCGCGACAGGTCTATACGTGTTTCCTAACGCAGACGTATCAGAAAGTCAGTCAGTTTTCCCTATTACGTTTTAATACTAACTTCACTTATGTATATACCTATAGTAAATTCTTAATAATTATAATTAATAAGCTCTTACATAGTTTTTGTTTCTCTCCTAATCCCCCCGATATTTACCTATCTTTCGGAATCCGCGTAGGTACGTCTTTTTTCAAATTTAATAAGCTATCGAATCAACAAATTTAAACAAAATAAAAAGTAAGAACATAGTTACATATAATAAAACTTTTAAATCCATATAGATCATAATAATCCATACTAATATTATAAATGCGAAAGTGTGTCTATTCTGTCTGTCTGTCTGCTACACTTTCACGGCCTTCTATTCAACCGATTTTGATGAAATTTGGTAAAGTGATTGGTTGTATCCCAGGGAAGGACGTCGGCTGCTCTCTGTCCACCACTACAGCCCATTAACGTCCCACTGCTAGGCACAGGCCTCCACTCTCATAGGAGAGAGGGAGTTAGAGCTTAGATCCACCACGGTGATCCAATGCGGGTTGGCGGGCTTTAACGACTATTATCATGTTAGTGATAATAGCCGGGACCGACGGCTTAACATGCTCTCCGAGGCACGGGGGTGAAACACCGTCAAATTCTTAACTCCGGGCTACTAATGAGAATTTCTAGTCAGAAAGACCCAAAACTTAATTATGGCCCTACCCGGGACTCGAACCCGGGACCTCGTCGGCCGCAGTCGAACATGCCAACCACTGGACCAACGAGGCAGCTCTATGTCACGGAAAATTAAAGAGTGCCGGCGGGAATAAAGGACTAAACTAAATGACAAAAAAAAAACTTAATCCACGCGGACGAAGTCGCGAGCATCATCTATTAGGTACATTTATATCGGAGATAATTAAAAATGCACCTTTCTTGTGCTCACTTTTTAATACATAGATACCTATAACCGTAGTCGAATAGTCGCCGCCCGCGCCGTTGAGAGTTGCCATGGTCGAAATTCGATAAGGAGAATGAACGCATTATGTAACTACCTAATGTAAATAATTTTATCTTTGCTTACCTCAATTGACTATCATTAACTGTTTCCAGGACTAAACATGTGGATAAAAGGCTTGACTCCAGTTGTGCAAAGTAACTTAAAGCCTCAGAAATTGAAAAATACGACGGTGGTCATCGACGGACAGAGTGTATTCTTCAGTTTGTACAAGAACGCGCGCATTCCGTACGCGTTCGGTTGCGAAAGTGATAAATTCGCTGACTATTTAAAGACATATCTTGACAAATTTAAAAAAGCGAACTTGCAATGCCACTTCGTCTTTAAAGGAGGACACACGAATGAAGAAATGCTCGAAATTCATTACGAAGCTGATAATCGGCTACACGGACGAAATTATGATCCTAGCAAAGAAGAAATGTACGATGACATAATTAAACCGATATTATCTAAGGACATTTGGTTTCAAACCTTGAATGATATGGGTTTCAAGTATGTTATCTGTAACGATGACTATATTACAGAGTGTATTGCGCTGGCTCTGAAGCTCAAGTGTCCTGTCATAGGCAACAATATGCAGTACTTTTTCTCTCAAGTGGAATACATACCGGAAACTAACACCACACTGGATGAAAACAACAACCTACTATGTGGCGTCTATACGTTATCAAACTTTTTGAGAACATACAATTTGACAGATGAAAAGATTATTTTGTTCATTATGATGACTGATAACCACATTTTGGGTAAAGATGTTTTCAAATCTTTCTTTACGTCTAAAAAAATGTTAATGCGGTACGGCAAAGTAAATTTCAAAAGCTTTCTCATATGGCTCTCAAAAAAAAGTACAAAAGAGGTCTCCGCAGAGATTTTAAAATTTCTCTCCGAATCTTATCAAGCTTTATACAATGAAAAGAAAAGTGATTTAGAGAAGTTGGTTCAAGAGAGGAAGAAAACTGATACAAAAATGACCCTCTATGTGACGGATGAAAATAAATCTAAATTCACACACTCAGACCCAGACTGGTTTGAAAAAGGAGTATTTTTCGATTTCATCGCCATACCTTACATAAATCTGTACAGGTACAAAATTATAAAAGCGTCCAACTTTATAGAGGACTATGAACAAGACAATTCGATAATGGTTTCGATAGACATCGTGAAATATGCCTTCGATTTGCTAACGAACTTTCAAGGTGGTGAAATAAAAGTGGAGCATAAAAAAAGTAATCATCTTGAAACCGGACAGCCGCTGAAGTACGGGTTCTCAATTCGCAAGCCAGATTATGAAGCGACTTTAAGTGTTTTTGAAAATGGCTGGGATAATATAAAAGAGCTGAACCTTTTCAAGCATTTTATTACCGAATCGTTGCAGACATTCGACTTCGCTCGTTTGGATGGTGCTCCGTCGGACTCCAAGCTTCTTCTTATTGCACTGGTGTACTTTTCGCGAAAGAAACCCGAAGCAAAGCTGGAAATATACAGTATACTGTTATCGTACGTTATGCTTGACGTTGTTTATGAGAAGTTGAACAAAAACGCCGACGCGTTTAACTCTAACAAAGAAAGTTTATCCGAAAAGCCGCTTTTAGATTCTTTTACTGACAAGGACTTGGTGACTGTAGCAGACTGCGAAGTCGCTGGGTCTCTAATGAGTACGTATTTCAAGTTAAAAGGAGATGAACGGTGCAAATTATTTGATAGGGAAACCTTACATCCATTGGTTGAGTTCACGCACTGCTTGGAAGAGTTAAATTACTTAAACCAGCTGTGCGGATCGGAGTTCAAACCCACCGTTTATAGAAAAACGTTCAACGGAACGTTCGTATACAAAGTTTTATCAGCGATGAAGGGTAAGGAGGATGGTCTTGAGTTTATCAAGAAAGAGTTGAGCCCGGCGCCGACTGTTCTGGCATTTTTTACTGGAATGCTTGGAATTTACGAATCCGTTTTGAACGAATACTAATTTGTGTTGAATCATGGAGTATGAAAAAAGGAGCTCGCCGCTTCACAGAGTTACCTGTCACTATTCATTATTTTACCTTTAGGCGGAACTGTTATACAGTATAGTACAGTTCCTTCGCTCATTTTGTATGTTTCAACTTTTATTCCTAATCATTACTAAAATTCTACATCAATGTTCCTAATTTATCAATCAATCGACATCGAAATTATCAAATTTTGTATTTTTATTTAAGTTATTGTAATTGCATTAAAATCATTACAGGGTGTTATTTCGGGACTGCGGCGTTTTAATTGTACTTTATATTCAAAATTAAAAATTCAAATGTTTTTTCAAATACAAGTGCTTATGAATAGTCGAATGAATCTACCACTGGTTGGGAATGCCGTTCCTACCGAGAAGAACCAGCAAGGAACTCGGTGGTTGCTCTTTTGAAAAAATAAAGTATATTTACAATTGCATTAAGGCGAGTCACCTCAGCTCAGCGGTGAAAACTGGTTTGCTAGATCAAATTTTTTCGATATTTACTATTAAATAACGGTCTTACAAAAAATATCCGATACACTTAAAGATATTGTCTAAAGAATGTGCTAATTTGTTACACGATAGGATGTACTTTACTCGATCAAAAAAAATCTTGAAACAGGCTAAATTAAAAGTTTAAAACGAATTTTTTATTAATAAAATTTTCGACTTTGCTCATCATTTTTATATGGATAAATTCCTCTTGAAGTATTAATGAGAACCTGCTAAAATTTATTTCAAACTGAAGTCCTATATCTATTTAATTCAAATTAATCCCAGAACTTGAACGTTGCCAAGCGGTTTCAGAATATACCGCGCTGCCCGCTTCCCCGCCAGTCTCTACGAGAAATGTACCGCGAGACGCGCGGGCGGCACCCCACACCTCACCTCCTAAAATCTTGCAGGTGACTCGCCTTAATCCAAAGATACATAAGTAACAACAGTCCTGAGCATTGCTGGAGCGAGTCAAATCCATGCGCTTTATACTATATATAGCTCAATTACCACTGACTCACTCACTGACTCACTCATTGACATAATTGTTCTCCTAGAAAGAGACAGAAAACGATATAATGATGTACGGGAGATGTGTTCGGGTGCGGATGTCGAGTAGGGAAAAATTATGACATTTCGGAAAAACAAGATGGCGGCCGACATAATTCTTGCAACTCTTTTGTTTTCCAACCGATTTCGTTTAAACTCGCAATTATTGAAGAAATTAGGAAACGGTCAATAGAAAAAGTGGAAAAAATCGGAAAAACAAAATGGCGGCCGAGCTGTAGTGTTTTGAAATTTTTGATTTTTCGACCCCGAACCGCGGCGCCACAGATCCGAAATGGCGTGGTCGAGCGTAATATTTTTTTCTCTTTTCGCCTACAACTATCCTGTATTTTGACAGAATGGGAGTGGTTTTTAAAAATTCAAGATGGCGGCTGTCGCGGCGGCCGTTCGGTCTGAGGTACGAAAAAACGCAATTTTAAAATTCAATTTTCTTACAGGTGGCAACGTCGGAGCGTTTCGACTTGTACGGGGCGATTGTGTGTACAGACTCGAGGTATGGATTGGGGAAAAAAAATTACCCCATTTCTCGGGAAAATTTCAAGATTTACCCCAAAAATAAAAAAATCGAAATACGTATTTTTTGCAAAGTTCGAGTATGAGCAACCACGTGTCCCACTGGTACAAATGACGTTTGGGTATTTTCATCGCCGCGATCTAGCAACACTGGAATTTATCAAAGTAAAAGTGATTTTCGACATGGTCTTTTTTCAGGAGCAATCATTTCGGCTGGGTGCGAGCGAGATGAAAAATTGAAACGTCATCAGTAGCGGTATATCCTGTAGTTCACGGAAAAATTATGAAACTATGTCAAATATTTCTGTGGAACGAGGTGGCGGCCATTTTGTTTTCTTTTTGTGTTTTTGAAAATTTCGATCACGATTTTGAGGCAGTTGGCAACATTTGGGAAAGTTGACATGTATGGATTGATTGTGTAACTCAACCGGCAGTATCGAGATATCTAAACAGTGTTGCCACATTTGGGGTAGTTTTCGAGATTTTCCCCAAAAATATCCTCCTGTAAAATTTTGTATGAAAATTTTTTTTTTCACTGATGGCTTCGTGTAGAAGTCAGAAAATATAACTTGAAAAAAAATATGGAGACAGCTGATGATTGAGGATTTCGGAGACGGGTAAAGGGCACGGCCAAGGTATTGAAGATAGGTGGGGGGTCCTCGAACTAATGTCACTCGGAACCACATCCAATTGGCGATGAGTTTAAAAAAAACTCGAAAATGGTGGATTCAAGATGGCCGCCATACAAATTTCGTCAGTGTCTATCTCGGAGAGTATAAGAGATGGAAGTGTGGTTTCTTGGCAAGAGATGATCAGGACGAGGAGGTCTATTTAGCGAAATGAAAAAAAATTCAAGATGGCGGAATATTTTTTTTCGTACCAAATTATATGGCGATTAGGAACTTTATAAGGACTGGGTACTTCTAACGAATATTTGGGAGAAAAATGTGAAGCGAGTTGATGATTGAGGATATCGGAGACGGGTGAAGAGCACGGCCAGGATATTGTAGAAAGAGGGGGTGTGTTCGACCATATGCATGAAAAAAAACAAACATAAAACTACCAACATACCCGCATAATTGTTCTACTAAAAAAAGGCAGAAAACGATACAATGATGTATGGGAGATGTATTCGGGCGCGGGATGGAAGTAGGGAAAAATTATGACCTTTTGGAAAAACAAGATGGCGGCCGACGTGATTCTTGCAACTCTTTTGTTTTCCAACCGATTTCGTTACAACTCGTAATGATTAAAGGAATTAGTAAGCGAACAATACAAAATGTAGAAAAAATTGTAAAAACAAGATGGCGGCCGAGCTGTAGTATTTTCAAATTTTTGATTTTTCCACCCCGAACCGCAGCGCTACAGATCCGAAACGGGGTAGTTCATGTACTGGTAATACGTTCGGGTGCGGGATGGGATTAGGGAAAATATGACATTTCGGAAAAACAAGATGGCGGCTGACGTGCTTTTTGTAACTTTATTATTTTCCAACCGATTTCGTTACAACTCGCAACTATTAAAGAAATTAGTAAACGATTAATAGAAAAAGTGGAAAAAATTGGAAAAACAAGATGGCGGCCGAGCTGTAGTGTTTTGAAATTTTTGATTTTTCGACCCTGAACCGCGGCGCCACAGATCCGACACGGCGTGGTCGAGCATGATATTTTTTTCTCTTTTCGCCTACAATTATCCTGTATTTTGACAGAACGGGAGTGGTTTTAAAAATTCAAGATGGCGGCTGTCGCGGCGGCCGTTTGGTCTGAGGTACGAAAAAACGCAATTTTAAAATTCAATTTTCTCACAGTTGGCAACGTCGGAGCGTTTCGACTTCTATGGGGCGATTGTGTGTACCGACTCGAAGAATGGATTGGGGAAAAAAATTTACCCCATTTATCTGGAAATTTTCAAGATTTTCCCCAAAAATTAAAAAATCGAAATACGTATTTTTGGCAAAGTTCGAGTACGAGCGACCACGTGTCCCACTTGTACGAATGATGTTTGGGTATTTCCGTCGCCGAGGTCTGGCAACACTGGAATTTATCAAAGTAAATGTGATTTTCGACATGGTCTCTTTTCAGGAGCTATCATTTCGGCTGGGTGCGAGCGAGATGAAAAATTGAAACGTCATCAGGAGCGGTATATCCTGTAGTTTATGGGAAAATTATGAAACTATGTCAAATGTTTCTGTGAAACGAGGTGGCGGCCATTTTGTATTATTTTTGTGTTTTTGAAAATTTCAATCATGATTTTGAGGCAGTTGGCAACATTTGGGAAAGTTGACATGTATGGATCGATTGTGTAGCTCGACCGGCAGTATCGAGATATCTAAACAGTGTTGCCACATTATGGGTAGTTTTCGAGATTTTCCCCAAAAATGACCTCCTGTAAAATTTTGTATGAAATTTTTTTTTTTCACTGATGGCTTCGTGTAGAAATCAGGAAATGTAACTTTAACAAAAATATGGAGACAGCTGATGATTGAGGATTTCGGAGACGGGTAAAGGGCACGGCCAAGGTATTGAAGACAGGTGGGGGGTCCTCGAACTAATGTCACTAGGAACCTCATCCAATAGACAAAGAGCAAAAAAAAAATTCAAAATGGCGGATTTAATATGGCTGCCATACAAATTTGTTTGGTGTCTATCTCAGAAAGTATAAAAGATGGAAGTGTGGTTTCGTGGCAAGAGATGATCAGGACTGGAAGGTCTACTTGATGAACAGGAAAAAAATTCAAGATGGCGGATATTTTTTTCCATAGAAAATATTATATGGCAAATATTGAAGAATACTACAAGACTTTTTGATACAGTTCCGTTTTACCCACGGGCTCCCTGCGATTACAAAACAGGAAACTGGTACTAAACTTTAAAAAAATCGCCATTTTGAAATTCTTTGTTAATTGACCGATTTCGTTTAAATTCGATATTGAGGACTCCCTGGGGTTACAAAACCGGAAACTGAAACCAAAATTTTAAAAAATCAGCGCCATTTTGAAATTCTTTGTTAATTGACCGATTTCGTTCAAAATCGATATTTAGGACTCCCTGGGGTTACAAAACAGGAAACTGTTACCAAAGTTTTAAAAAATCAGCGCCATTTTGAGATTATTTGTTAATTGACCGATTTCGTTCAAATTCGATAACCGAGGATCCCTAATATCCCAAAAACCACAACCCGTGAGCTGCTTTAGCAGCTCGCGCACAGGGCGAAACACTAGTTTATCATTTATATAATCTTCGACAGTATAATAAGCTTTTTTCAGGAGCATTTTTTTAATGGTTTTCTTAAACTTTCTTATAGACCTAACTAGCGGACGCCCGCGACTGCTTTCGCGTGGCTTAAGTGTTTAATTCCCACAGGCACTCCTTAATTTTCCTGGATAAAATAAATATGTCACTCCCCAGGTCCTCATCTATACTCATGCCAGAAATCACGTCGAATTGTTGCTCTGTTTCGGCGTGATTATAGGCTATATATTATAACCCGAAAAATTAGGGAGTTCCCGTGGAAATTTAAAAAAAACTTATTTTACGTGGACGAAGTCGCAGGCATCTGCTAGTGCTCTATAAAGAAAATTTGTTTTAACAATAGAAAGAAATTAGTTTTAATTATAATGTTAACAATGCCACATACTTTACTGATGTCCGATATTATTGTTCAATAGCTGATGCCCGCGACTTCGTCTGCTCGGATTGAGGTTTTTTGGTTCCCGCGGGAGCTCTTTAATTTTCCGGGATAAAAAGTAGCCTATGTGTTATTCCAGACTATAATTTATCCCTGTGCCGAATTTATCCAGATCTGTTCAGCCGTTCTGGCGTGAAAGAGTAACATCCATACATCCATACGTACAAACTTTCGAGTTTATAATTATTATACTATATATAGCTCAATTACCACTGACTCACTCACTGACTCACTCATTGACATAATTGTTCTCCTAGAAAGAGACAGAAAACGATATAATGATGTACGGGAGATGTGTTCGGGTGCGGATGTCGAGTAGGGAAAAATTATGACATTTCGGAAAAACAAGATGGCGGCCGACATAATTCTTGCAACTCTTTTGTTTTCCAACCGATTTCGTTTAAACTCGCAATTATTGAAGAAATTAGGAAACGGTCAATAGAAAAAGTGGAAAAAATCGGAAAAACAAAATGGCGGCCGAGCTGTAGTGTTTTGAAATTTTTGATTTTTCGACCCCGAACCGCGGCGCCACAGATCCGAAATGGCGTGGTCGAGCGTAATATTTTTTTCTCTTTTCGCCTACAACTATCCTGTATTTTGACAGAATGGGAGTGGTTTTTAAAAATTCAAGATGGCGGCTGTCGCGGCGGCCGTTCGGTCTGAGGTACGAAAAAACGCAATTTTAAAATTCAATTTTCTTACAGGTGGCAACGTCGGAGCGTTTCGACTTGTACGGGGCGATTGTGTGTACAGACTCGAGGTATGGATTGGGGAAAAAAAATTACCCCATTTCTCGGGAAAATTTCAAGATTTACCCCAAAAATAAAAAAATCGAAATACGTATTTTTTGCAAAGTTCGAGTATGAGCAACCACGTGTCCCACTGGTACAAATGACGTTTGGGTATTTTCATCGCCGCGATCTAGCAACACTGGAATTTATCAAAGTAAAAGTGATTTTCGACATGGTCTTTTTTCAGGAGCAATCATTTCGGCTGGGTGCGAGCGAGATGAAAAATTGAAACGTCATCAGTAGCGGTATATCCTGTAGTTCACGGAAAAATTATGAAACTATGTCAAATATTTCTGTGGAACGAGGTGGCGGCCATTTTGTTTTCTTTTTGTGTTTTTGAAAATTTCGATCACGATTTTGAGGCAGTTGGCAACATTTGGGAAAGTTGACATGTATGGATTGATTGTGTAACTCAACCGGCAGTATCGAGATATCTAAACAGTGTTGCCACATTTGGGGTAGTTTTCGAGATTTTCCCCAAAAATATCCTCCTGTAAAATTTTGTATGAAAATTTTTTTTTTCACTGATGGCTTCGTGTAGAAGTCAGAAAATATAACTTGAAAAAAAATATGGAGACAGCTGATGATTGAGGATTTCGGAGACGGGTAAAGGGCACGGCCAAGGTATTGAAGATAGGTGGGGGGTCCTCGAACTAATGTCACTCGGAACCACATCCAATTGGCGATGAGTTTAAAAAAAACTCGAAAATGGTGGATTCAAGATGGCCGCCATACAAATTTCGTCAGTGTCTATCTCGGAGAGTATAAGAGATGGAAGTGTGGTTTCTTGGCAAGAGATGATCAGGACGAGGAGGTCTATTTAGCGAAATGAAAAAAAATTCAAGATGGCGGAATATTTTTTTTCGTACCAAATTATATGGCGATTAGGAACTTTATAAGGACTGGGTACTTCTAACGAATATTTGGGAGAAAAATGTGAAGCGAGTTGATGATTGAGGATATCGGAGACGGGTGAAGAGCACGGCCAGGATATTGTAGAAAGAGGGGGTGTGTTCGACCATATGCATGAAAAAAAACAAACATAAAACTACCAACATACCCGCATAATTGTTCTACTAAAAAAAGGCAGAAAACGATACAATGATGTATGGGAGATGTATTCGGGCGCGGGATGGAAGTAGGGAAAAATTATGACCTTTTGGAAAAACAAGATGGCGGCCGACGTGATTCTTGCAACTCTTTTGTTTTCCAACCGATTTCGTTACAACTCGTAATGATTAAAGGAATTAGTAAGCGAACAATACAAAATGTAGAAAAAATTGTAAAAACAAGATGGCGGCCGAGCTGTAGTATTTTCAAATTTTTGATTTTTCCACCCCGAACCGCAGCGCTACAGATCCGAAACGGGGTAGTTCATGTACTGGTAATACGTTCGGGTGCGGGATGGGATTAGGGAAAATATGACATTTCGGAAAAACAAGATGGCGGCTGACGTGCTTTTTGTAACTTTATTATTTTCCAACCGATTTCGTTACAACTCGCAACTATTAAAGAAATTAGTAAACGATTAATAGAAAAAGTGGAAAAAATTGGAAAAACAAGATGGCGGCCGAGCTGTAGTGTTTTGAAATTTTTGATTTTTCGACCCTGAACCGCGGCGCCACAGATCCGACACGGCGTGGTCGAGCATGATATTTTTTTCTCTTTTCGCCTACAATTATCCTGTATTTTGACAGAACGGGAGTGGTTTTAAAAATTCAAGATGGCGGCTGTCGCGGCGGCCGTTTGGTCTGAGGTACGAAAAAACGCAATTTTAAAATTCAATTTTCTCACAGTTGGCAACGTCGGAGCGTTTCGACTTCTATGGGGCGATTGTGTGTACCGACTCGAAGAATGGATTGGGGAAAAAAATTTACCCCATTTATCTGGAAATTTTCAAGATTTTCCCCAAAAATTAAAAAATCGAAATACGTATTTTTGGCAAAGTTCGAGTACGAGCGACCACGTGTCCCACTTGTACGAATGATGTTTGGGTATTTCCGTCGCCGAGGTCTGGCAACACTGGAATTTATCAAAGTAAATGTGATTTTCGACATGGTCTCTTTTCAGGAGCTATCATTTCGGCTGGGTGCGAGCGAGATGAAAAATTGAAACGTCATCAGGAGCGGTATATCCTGTAGTTTATGGGAAAATTATGAAACTATGTCAAATGTTTCTGTGAAACGAGGTGGCGGCCATTTTGTATTATTTTTGTGTTTTTGAAAATTTCAATCATGATTTTGAGGCAGTTGGCAACATTTGGGAAAGTTGACATGTATGGATCGATTGTGTAGCTCGACCGGCAGTATCGAGATATCTAAACAGTGTTGCCACATTATGGGTAGTTTTCGAGATTTTCCCCAAAAATGACCTCCTGTAAAATTTTGTATGAAATTTTTTTTTTTCACTGATGGCTTCGTGTAGAAATCAGGAAATGTAACTTTAACAAAAATATGGAGACAGCTGATGATTGAGGATTTCGGAGACGGGTAAAGGGCACGGCCAAGGTATTGAAGACAGGTGGGGGGTCCTCGAACTAATGTCACTAGGAACCTCATCCAATAGACAAAGAGCAAAAAAAAAATTCAAAATGGCGGATTTAATATGGCTGCCATACAAATTTGTTTGGTGTCTATCTCAGAAAGTATAAAAGATGGAAGTGTGGTTTCGTGGCAAGAGATGATCAGGACTGGAAGGTCTACTTGATGAACAGGAAAAAAATTCAAGATGGCGGATATTTTTTTCCATAGAAAATATTATATGGCAAATATTGAAGAATACTACAAGACTTTTTGATACAGTTCCGTTTTACCCACGGGCTCCCTGCGATTACAAAACAGGAAACTGGTACTAAACTTTAAAAAAATCGCCATTTTGAAATTCTTTGTTAATTGACCGATTTCGTTTAAATTCGATATTGAGGACTCCCTGGGGTTACAAAACCGGAAACTGAAACCAAAATTTTAAAAAATCAGCGCCATTTTGAAATTCTTTGTTAATTGACCGATTTCGTTCAAAATCGATATTTAGGACTCCCTGGGGTTACAAAACAGGAAACTGTTACCAAAGTTTTAAAAAATCAGCGCCATTTTGAGATTATTTGTTAATTGACCGATTTCGTTCAAATTCGATAACCGAGGATCCCTAATATCCCAAAAACCACAACCCGTGAGCTGCTTTAGCAGCTCGCGCACAGGGCGAAACACTAGTTATTATACTATATATAGCTCGATTACCACTGACTCACTCACTGACTCACTCATTGACATAATTGTTCTCCTAGAAAGAGACAGAAAACGATACAATGATGTACGGGAGATGTGTTCGGGTGCAAGAGTCGAGTAGGGAAAAATTATGACATTTCGGAAAAACAAGATGGCGGCCGACGTGATTCTTGCAACTCTTTTGTTTTCCAACCGATTTCGTTTAAACTCGCAACTATTGAAGAAATTAGTAAACGATCAATAGAAAAAGTGGAAAAAATTGGAAAAACAAGATGGCGGCCGAGCTGTAGTGTTTTGAAATTTTTGATTTTTCGACCCCGAACCGCGGCGCCACAGATCCGAAACGGCGTGGTCGAGCGTAATATTTTTTTCTCTTTTCGCCTACAACTATCCTGTATTTTGACAGAACGGGAGTGGTTTTTAAAAATTCAAGATGGCGGCTGTCGCGGCGGCCGTTCGGTCTGAGGTACGAAAAAACGCAATTTTAAAATTCAATTTTCTCACAGTTGGCAACGTCGGAGCGTTTTGACTTGTATGGGGCGATTGTGTGTACAGACTCGAAGTATGGATTGGGGAAAAAAAATTACCCCATTTCTCGGGAAATTTTCACGATTTACCCCAAAAATAAGAAAATCGAAATACGCATTTTTTGCAAAATTCGAGTACGAGCCACCACGTGTCCCACTTGTACAAATGACATTTGGGTGTTTTCGTCTTCGAGGTCTGGCAACACTGGGATTTATCAAAGTAAAAGTGATTTTCGACATGGTCTGTTTTCAGGGGCTATCATTTCGGCTGGGTGCGAGCGAGATGAAAAATTGAAACGTCATCAGGTGCGGTATATCCTGTAGTTCACGGGAAAATTATGAAACTGTGTAAAATGCTTCTGTGAAACGAGGTGGCGGCCATTTTGTATTCTTTTTGTGTTTTTGAAAATTTCGATCATGATTTTGTGGCAGTTGGCAACATTTGGGAAAGTTGTCATGTATGGATCGATTGTGTATCTCGACCGGCAGTATCGAGATATCTAAACAGTGTTGCCACATTTGGGGTAGTTTTCGAGATTTTCCCCAAAAATGTCCTCCTGTAAAATTTTGTATGAAAAATTTTTTTTTCACTGATAGCTTCGTATAGAAGTCTGAAAATATAACTTGAAAAAAAATATGGAGACACCTGATGATTGAGGATTTCGGAGACGGGTAAAGGGCACGGCCAAGGTATTGAAGATAGGTGGGGCGTCCTCGAACTAATGTCACTCGGAACCACATCCAATTGGCGATGAGTTTAAAAAAAACTCGAAAATGGTGGATTCAAGATGGCCGCCATACAAATTTCGTCAGTGTCTATCTCGGAGAGTATAAGAGATGGAAGTGTGGTTTCTTCGCAAGAGATGATCAGGACGAGGAGGTCTATTTAGCAAAATGAAAAAAAATTCAAGATGGCGGAATATTTTTTTTCATACCTTACATGGCGATTAGGATCTTTATAAGTACTGGGTACTTATGGTTCCCTCATTCTAACGAATCTTTGGGGGCAAAAATGTGAAGCGAGTTGATGATTGAGGATTTTGAAGAAAGAGGTGTGTTCGACTAAATGCATGAAAAAAAAACAAACATAAAACTACCACCATGCCCGCATAATTGTTCTCTTAGAAAGAGACAGAAAACGATCCAATGATGTATGGGAGATGTGTTAAGGTGCGGGATTCGAGTAGGGAAAAATTATGACATTTCGGAAAAACAAGATGGCGGCCGACGTGATTCTTGCAACTCTTTTGTTTTCCAACCGATTTCGTTACAACTCGCAATTTTTGAAGAATACCAATTTCTTTAGTCAATATAAAAAGTAGAAAAAATTGGAAGAACAAGATGGCGGCCGAGCTGTAGTGTTTTCAAATTTTTGATTTTTCGACCTCGAACCGCGGTGCCACAGATCCGAAACGGGATAGTTCATGTATGGGAGATATGTTCGGCTGCAGGACAGGAGCAGGGAAAAATTATGATATTTCGGAAAAACAAGATGGCAGCCGACGTGCTTTTTGTAACTCTTGTGTTTTCCAACCGATTTCGTTACAAGTCGCAATGATTGAAGAAATTAGTAAACGATTTATAGAAAAAGTGGAAAAATAGGAAAAACAAGATGGCGGCCGACATGATTCTTGCAACTCTTTTGTTTTCTAACTGATTTCGTTACAACTCGCAATTATTGATGAAATTAGTAAACGATCAATAGAAACAGAGGAAAAAATTGGAAAACCAAGATGGCGGCTGACGTGACTCTTGCAACTCTTTTGTTTTCCAACCGATTTCGTTACAACTCGCAATTATTGAAGAAATTAGTAAATGATCAATAGAAAAAGTGGAAAAAACTGAAAAACAAGATGGCGGCCGAGCTGCAGTAATTTCAAATTTTTGATTTTTCGACTCCGATCCGCGGCGCCACAGATCCGAAACAGGATAGTTCATGTATAGGAGATATGTTCGAGTGCGGGATGGGAGTGGGGAAAAATTATGAAATTTGGGAAAAACAAGATGGCGGCCGATTTGCCGAAATGAACCGATCGAAGCATTCAAGATAGGTGCTCGATCAAATGTCTTTCGAAACTTCAACCAATAGACAGTGAGCTGAAAAAAAATTCAAAATGGCGGATTTAAGATGGCTGCCATAAAAATTTATTTGGTGTCTATCTCAGAAAGTATAAAAGATGGAAGAGTAATATCTTGGCAAAAGATGATAAGGACCTGAAGGTCAACTTGATGAACAGGAAACAAATTCAAGATGGCGGAATTTATTATTCCATAGAAAATATAATTATGGCGAATATTGAAGAGACTACAAGTGTAGAAAGAACTATGCAAAATTTTGATACGTTTCCGTTTTACCCTGGGATTACAAAACAGGAAACTGTTACCAAAATTTTATAAAATCAGCGCCATTTTGAAATTCTTTGTTAATTGACCGATTTTGTTCAAAATCGATATTTAGGACTTCCTGGGATCACAAAATAGAAAACTGATAACCAAGTTTTAAAAATCAGCGCCAATTTGCAAATTCTTTGTTAATCGACCGATTTCGTTCAAAATTAGACCTTTATTGAAAATCATACAATAGAACTTAATGCTAGCTAGCCTAACCTAATCACAATATAATTCATGCCCGCGTGGAATGGTGGCAAGAATGCTGGCTGCATTTCCGCGCTAGACAGCCAGGCTGATCCTTTGCGCAAAAAATGAGCCAGCCCTTCTGTCACCAGATGAGGCAATTAACCGCGGTGAAATATCTCGTAAAAATTTATTGGCACTAAGACTCCATGGCCCCAGGGTCTCCACGGCAAACGGAACAAATATTATGTAACTCTCTATGAGAGAGGCATACTTCCGCCGCTTGCCGGTTTCAGCTTTTTCTGATACCCATGTTTTTAAAATCAGCGCCAATTTGAAATTCTTTGTTAATTGACCGATTTCGTTCAAAATCGATATTTAGGACTCCCTGAAGTTACAAAACAGGAAACTGTTACCAAAATTTTCAAAAAACCAGCGCCATTTTGATATTCTTTGTTAATGGACCGATTTCGTTCAAAATCGATATTTAGGGCTCCCTGGGATTTCAATAAAGGAAACTGTTACCAAAGTTTTAAAAAATCGGCGCCATTTTGAAATTCTTTGTTAATTGACCGATTTCGTTCAAATTCGATAACTGGGGATCCCTAATATCCCAAAAACCACAATCCGTGAGCTGCTTTAGCAGCTCGCGCACAGGGCGAAACACTAGTTATACTATATATAGCTCGATTACCACTGATTCACTCACTCACTGACTGACTCACTCATTGACATAATTGTTCTCCTAGAAAGAGACAGAAAACGATATAATGATGTACGGGAGATGTGTTCGAGTGCGGGAGTCGAGTAGGGAAAAATTATGACATTTCGGAAAAACAAGATGGCGGCCGACGTGATTCTTGCAACTCTTTTGTTTTCCAACCGATTTCGTTAAAACTCGCAACGATTGAAGAAACTAGGAAACGATTTATAGAAAAAGTGGAAAAAATTGGAAAAACAAGATGGCGGCCGAGCTGTAGTGTTTTGAAATTTTTGAATTTTCGACCCCGAACCGCGGCGCCACAGATCCGAAACGGCGTGGTCGAGCATAATAGTTTTTTTCTGTTTTCGCCTCAATTATCCTCTTATTTGACAGAATGGGAGTGGTTTTTAAAAATTCAAGATGGCGGCTGTCGCGGCGGCCGTTTGGTCTGAGGTACGAAAAAACGCAATTTTAAAATTAAATTTTCTCACAGTTGGCAACGTCGGAGCGTTTCGACTTCTATGGGGCGATTGTGTGTACCGACTCGAAGAATGGATTGGGGAAAAAAAATTACCCCATTTCTAGGGAAATTTTCAAGATTTTCCCCAAAAATTACAAAATCGAAATACGTATTTTTTGCAAAGTTCGAGTATGAGCAACCACGTGTCCTACTTGTACGAATGATGTTTGGGTATTTCCGTCGCCGAGGTCTGGCAACACTGGAATTTATCAAAGTAAAAGTGATTTTCGACATGGTCTCTTTTCAGGAGCTATCATTTCGGCTGGGTGCGAGCGAGATGAAAAATTGAAACGTCATCAGGAGCGGTATATCCTGTAGTTCATGGGAAAATTATGAAACTATGTCAAATGTTTCTGTGAAATGAGGTGGCGGCCATTTTGTATTATTTTTGTGTTTTTGAAAATTTCGATCATGATTTTGAGGCAGTTGGCAACATTTGGGAAAGTTGACATGTATGGATCGATTGTGTAGCTCGACCGGCAGTATCGAGATATCTAAACAGTGTTGCCACATTATGGGTAGTTTTCGAGATTTTCCCCAAAAATGTCGTCCTGTAAAATTTTGAATGAAATAATTTTTTTTCACTGATGGTTTCGTGTAGAAGTCAGAAAATATAACTTAAACAAAAATATGGGGACAGCTGATGATTGAGGATTTCGGAGACGGGTAAAGGGCACGGCCAAGGTATTGAAGATAGGTGGGGGGTCCTCGAACTAATGTCACTCGGAACCTCATCCAATAGACAAAGAGCAAAAAAAAAATTCAAAATGGCGGATTTAAGATGGCTGCCATACAAATTTGTTTGATTTCCATCTCAGAAAGTATACAAGATGGAAGAGTGGTTTCTTGGCAAAAGATGATCAGGACCTGGAGGTCTACTTGATGAACAGGAAAAAAATTCAAGATGGCGGAATTTATTTCTCCATTGAAAATATATGGCCAATATTGAAGAATACTACAAGACTAGAACTATGCAAGATTTTGATACGGTTCCGTTTTACCCACGACGGGGCTCCCTGTGATTACAAAACAGGAAACTGGTACTAAAATTTAAAAAAATCAGCGCCATTTTGAAATTCTTTGTTAATGGACCGAATTCGTTCAAAATCGATATTTAGGACTCCCTGGGGTTACAAAACAGGAAACTGAAACCAAAATTTTAAAAAATCAGCGCCATTTTGAAATTCTTTGTTAATGGACCGATTTCGTTCAAAATCGATATTTAGGGCTCCCTGGGATTTCAATACAGGAAACTATTACCAAAGTTTTTAAAAATCAGCGCCATTTTGAAATTTTTTGTTAATTGACCGATTTCGTTCAAAATCGATATTCAGGGCTCCCTGGGATCACAAAACAGGAAACTGTTACCAATGTTTAAAAAAATCAACGCCATTTTGAAATTCTTTGTTAATTGACCGATTTCGTTCAAAATCGCTATTTAGGACTCCCTGGGGTTACAAAACAGGAAACTGATACCAAAATTTTAACAAATCAGCGTCATTTTGAAATTCTTTGTTAATCGGCCGATTTCGTTCAAATTCGATAACTGAGGATCCCTAATATCCCAAAAACCACAACCCGTGAGCTGCTTTAGCAGCTCGCGCACAGGGCGAAACACTAGTATTATAGTATATAGTTATAGTAAGGCTAAGGATTGATTGATTGAAGTGGTACTTCACTTATCACTACTCTTTAACTAATTACACGTGATAAACTATCAAAGATTATTATTAACTAGCGAATGCCCGCGACTTCGTCTACGTGGTTTGAGGTTTTTTTGTTCCCGCCGGAACTTTTTAATTTTTCGGAATAAAAAGCCTATGTGCTATTCGAGACTATAATCTATCTCTGTGAGAAATTTCAGTCAGATCCGTTCAGCCGTTGGGGCGTGATTGAGTAACAAACATCCATACATCCATCCAAACTTTCGCATTTATAATATTCATATTAATTAATTATATTATTATATAACTATTAATAGTTGTTATGTACCTACTCTTCCTTCACTCATTTCTATCGGGTCACTTAGGTTCTATGGGGTAATAGATTACAGTTTACCGAAAAATAATGCGTTAAATTGTAAGCAGTATGTTATGGTTCACAATCTGTCGACAGTTTACAATCTATCGAGATAAAAAACGTTATATTACAATCTAACGGTTTTTACAATCTTACGGTGACATATTTATCTGTAACAGGGTAACATCTTAGACTGCATCATAACTTACTAACAGGTAAGTCAAGGGAAGTGGAATAAAAAAGAGATCGTGTTGCAAGAATTCGGAGAACGAAATTCGATTGAAAAGATGTTTTAAGCGTAGCAGACAGACAAATAGACAGACACACGTTCGCATATATAATATTACTAGTTGACTAGATGATGCCCGCGATTTCGTCCGCGTGGAATAAGTTTTTTTTAATTGGGAACTCCTTAATTTCGCGCGATAAAAAGTAGCCTGTATTTAATTAAATCCATGCAAAAGCAGGCCGATCCGTTGCTCTGTTGCGGCATGATTGAATGACAAACCAACAAACACACTTTTGCATTTATAATATTAGTATGATGGAAGTATGGGTAACGACTAATTATTCCTTTCCACTCTATCGCATATAGTAAGTAGTTACCGAAACATGGAAGAGTGACAGACGGACAGAACGCCGTCCGCCGCACCTTTTTACCATTTTGATATGAAACTCGTAGCTTTAGTTTTAAGATACCGTTACCCATTATCACCATCATGCTTTTTAAGTAAGTAATTTTTAGACAAAAATAAGTGTACCTACAGTGTACCTATATTTAATAAATAAATGACTATGGCTAAAAGAAATGTTTTTCAAAACATTAGAGTTGTAGCGATATTTCCGTCCCCCTATCAACCTTTTCATTGTTGTTTCATACAAAGTTCCGAAGCATGAACCATTAAAATGACGAATAAATGCCATTAAAACAGGGAACCAGGGTTCCGCGTAGAAACTAGAAAGTTATAAACTATTTGCAGAGTTCCGCGCTCATTATTCACGGGGTGCAATATAGTGGTGTGTGATATAAGAGCGGTAAGTTTTAGAAAAGAAACTTCTTTAGAACTTGATTGTGAATTGTGATTTGAAAATTCGATGAAACGAAAAAGCGACACTAAAAAGAGACAAACATACTCATAATAGGATTTATCCTGCGAGAGAATGAGATAGAATACTAGTTAAAATCGCATTCCATAAACCAAAAACCATCAAACCAGGTTTTTCCATTAGTCACGTTGCAATCCCGGAAAACTAAGGAGTTCCCGTGGGAATTAAAAAAAACTTGTGTCACGCGAACTAAGCATCAGCTAGTCCATACAAAAATTATAAATGCGAAAGTGTGTCTTATCTGTCTGTCTGTCTGTCTGTCTGTTACGCTTAAACAGCTCATACTTTCAACCGATTTTGATGAAATTTCGTATAGAGATAGGTTGCATCCCAGACAGACTTTATTTTTATCCCAGACTACTTTTTTATCTTGTCGCCGGCATCAGCCAGTGTTCTAATAAATTTCCAACTTGACCCTGCCTGCCTGACCTTCGTAGCCATCTTAATTACACGCAGGAAATGCCCCAATGTGCGATACACAAAGTTATTTGCCGACACATTCGGGCACCGGACAGGATATAATTAATTTGCGCTGACCCAGATTGAGTTCGTTGCGGTGACGGGCGTACCAATCATTATCCTGCCCCATCGGTGCGGCGGCTGGAATCAGACGTCTGCGGCTGGCCGTACAAACTGATACGCACATTTGAAGGGACTAGAAGTTTAATTCGCTAAATTCCGCGACAATAGGTAAATCTATATGGTTAGGTTAGTCCCAAGCAGTCGGTGGTTATAAAGGAAACAACATGAGTACTCGAACTGTAGTTTATTAATGGAGAAAATTTTTATATTCTCACAAATAAATAAGATTAACTAGGTACTTAAATCACTTGTCGCGACTCGCGGAGACCTCCAAAAGGTCTTTCGGCGATTCTTTTTGTTTGGGCCTTAGCTTTTTGCTGATCCAGTCCGGCAGGCAGAAACCAGGTCCGTAGTTGGATAGCAATTAGGCTAATTACCAGAACGACTGGAGATTTAGAATTAATTAGCTGCTTTTATAGGCAATATATTGCTGATTAACACATTATTGTCTCGCGTCAATCTCGAATAGTGGGTCAAAATGCTACATGAATGGTCAGCAATATACGCATTAGTAGCGAGGGATGTAACAGTATGTTGAGGGTAGTTTGGAAGATTTCTGTGGTATAGTGAATATCGCGGGCTATAAGTACGTACTCTGTGCTATAAGTGCGGGATACACACTATACCATAAAGATTTACCTATTATTACGGATTTTAGCGATTAAACTTCCTTCAGTATCATGGACATCCGCAAAGTATCGACGACCTCCCTGGCGCAGTGTTGAGCGCTGTTGTCTTAACGTGGGAGGTCCCGGGTTCGATCCCCGGCAGAGTCAATTTGGGAATTTATAATTTCTGAATTTTCTCTGGTCTTGCCTGGTAGGAGGTTTCGGCCGTGGCTAGTTACCACCCTGCCGGCAAATACGTGCTGCCAAGCGGTTTAGCGTTCCGGTACGATGTCGTGTAGAAATAGAAACCGATTAGGGGTATGGGTTTAATATAACTGCCATACCTCTAACAGGTTAGCCCGCTACCATCTTAGACTGCATCATCACTTACCATCAGGTGAGATCGCAGTCAAGGGCTAAATTGAAGTTGATAAAACAAAAAAATAACGCCTGCTTCTATCCAATATTTGATACATTTTGCGACTCTACAATGTTTTTGTTAGGCTGCGACAACAGCAATTTGTAAGTTGGCTCACGTAAACCGCTTCAAAGAACAAGTTATGAAATGTAAACAGTCTTGTAAGTTTCGTATTTTATGCAAAGTTAGTTATGTAAGTTAAAATTTTAAAAAATAATGTCCTCCCGATCGAATTTCGGTCACGGTGGCCTATCTCCAGAGAGATTAGCCATTTGCGCGGGAGATATTATAGTGCACATTTGTGTGCGCATTCATAGGTGCGCTCTCTGTCCCTTTACGCTCATAGCCCGATGGGACGGAAAATCCGACACGACCGGAGAAAGATTAGTCGCCGGACCGACGGCTTTAGAGGCACGGGAGTGAAATACCGCCAACTTCCTGACTCCGGGCTAGCACTGAGAATTTCTTGTCAGAAAAATCCAATACTTAATTTTGGTTGGACCCGCGGGATTCAGTCCCGGGATCTCGTCAGCCGCAGTCGAATATGCTAACGACTAGACCAACGAAGCAGTCGAATGTGTAAGTTATTTTATTTTATTTCATAAGTACACTAACACTTTACATATAGGTATATGACAAACACAATAACGTTCACATTATTACTATTTCTTATACGTAAATCGATTATAAGTGCACATAGCATTTAAGGTATAGTCATGTACTTAAACAAAATTTTAACAATACAATGAGGTATAAAACTTAGGTACAATTCATAATTATAATTTAGTATGAAACAATAAGAGAAAAAAAAATAACAAACAAAGGTTATAAGAATATAGAATATGAATATTAGTAAGTTACTCACTTGAAAACACGACTTAATTTTTATGTTAATATTGTAGATTCTTTTTTAAATTCGAATAATATATATTAAGTATTTTTGTACCTATACCATTTAACAATAATTTCACCTTACTCTGCACTTTCAAGGAAGGCTGGAAGAGATTTCTTTTTAGAGATAAGCTTAACCTTTGTCCACTTTTTTAAAAATTAGTTTTAAGACAATATTTTGTACAAAAATAATAAAATTAATAAAAAAAATAACTATGCTCCGCCGGTGTGCCTTCCTCTTAAATGTGCATGATCGCACACAATAACGGTAAGCAGTTAGCGGAATAGTTAAACTAAAAGTTAAAACTAACAACTTCTGTAACTGTACTGCGAGTATAAAAAGTAATTGTGTGACTGCTAACATTTGCAATAGGCGCAATGCAATTCGGTTTTAATGTCGCTATCGCGTGGAATTTCACTACGACTCTATTCGTGAAATTATCCGGGAAACTTAAGGAGTTGTCACGGGAATAAAAAAAAACAACTAAGCGGACGAAGTCGCGAGCATCATCTACATAGTAAGACATGCCCCTGATATAACTTAGACTGCATATCATCACTTACCATCAGGTGAGATCGCAGTCAAGGGCTAAATTGTAGTGACTAGTGGATTAAAAAAAACATGTACCGGTTTACCAGAGAGCTGGTGCCAAAATTCAATACAACGTCAACCCAGCTTAAGGCGAGTCTACCTTTTAAATAAGAGGGGCTTAGGCGCAGGGCTTAGGTCATAGTCCACCACGCTTAATAAATCAAATTTATTTGCTTGAAAAGTTGAAACGCACATTTTACAATGAAATTTACATTTTACAGAAATACAAGTTGTCCTACATGAAATAAACATCTCTGTTTATTTCATGTAGGACAACTTGTGCCAATTATGATAATAATATGTTAGGACTCTACCAACGGTTCGGAAAGCAGTTCTACTGACAAGAACCGGCAAAAAAACTCAGTTAAAAATCATGAAAAGTTAGATGTGTTATTTACTTTTAATCAATTTCCACATAAACAATAATATTCAATGTTTATTTATTCAATTTAGGTAAATTTAACACTTATGACGTCCGAAACACATACAGAAAAAAAGGATGGTGGTAATCAATTACGGTATATCTGTGTGCTTTGCTTAGCATTCGCACTACGAGATTATCTCGCGACTAGAGAGAGAGAGATGTTGTCGTTGCCGGCAAATTTTTCATTTACCCTAACATGCACAATATGTATATTACAAGAAAAAAATAGTCGACATGTAAAGTTTCGTAGAGAAAAATACCATAGATAAGAAATATTACTTTTATCTCTACTTTTGACGTAACGAGACAAGTAACCATGTTAGCTTCGGTAGACACAGAGAGAT
Organism: Erebia aethiops; assembly: GCA_923060345.2. Classification (NCBI taxonomy): domain Eukaryota; kingdom Metazoa; phylum Arthropoda; class Insecta; order Lepidoptera; family Nymphalidae; genus Erebia; species Erebia aethiops. The sequence goes on along the minus strand of OV281089.1, from coordinate 19,220,792 downwards.
AACGGGTAGACATAATTTTACTCGTAGTGCGCATAGCCATACTGGTCTGAGAAGAGCCCACAACAAACTCAGCCCAGTAATATTAATATCATGTCGATAAAATAGTGATAGTAATAATTTATCGACATGTATTTTGACTTTTAAGCCAAAGCAATATCGTCCCAGAACTGAACGGGCGTCGTAGCGTTATGGCAACGATGGCGTAGCAATTAACGTTAACACGTAGCTGCTAGTCTGAGGTCCGGATATACCTCTACCTTCACCGATCTGGTTACCAGATGAAACCTACTTTTTATTTTTATATAATCCATATCCGTACTAATATTATAAATGCGAAAGTGTGTCTGTCTGTCTGTCTGTCTGTCTGTCTGTCTGTCTGCTACGCTTTCACGGCCCATCTGTTCAACCGATTTTGATGAAATTTGGTACAGGGATAGGTTGTATCCTGGGGTAAATCAATAAAAAATTTATTAATTTAAAGTAGCCTGGACCGGATTTTGATAAGCAACCTATTTAGGCGTATTTATCTATTATTAAATAAAAATAAAAAGTAGTTTTCATCTGGTAAACAGATCGGTGAAGGTCATTGTATATCCGGCTCTTATAACCATGCCTCGCAGCAGACTCGTAGCTATAAACTTGTGACAATGTGAACCTGGGGGCTAATCAATACGCTGTATGCAGAGTTCGAACTCAATAACATAGTTTCACAATATGACGTGTAGTTAATTAGGTATCAATGTAAAAAAATGTTTCTGCAAATAAAGAATTTTGAATTTTTTTGAATTTTGAACATCAGAAGTGGGATAACTGCCTCGTTGGTCTAGTGGTTAGCATGTACGACTGCGGCCGACTAGGTACCAGGTTCGAGGTACCGGGTTCGAAGTCCCGAGGGCCATAATTAAGATTTGGGTTTTTATGACTAGAAATTCTCGGTACTAGCCCGGAGTTAGGAAGTTGGCGGTGTTTCACCCCCGTGCCTCTGAGAGCACGTTAAGCCGTCGGTCCCGGCTATTATCACTAACATGGCAATAGTCGTTAAAGCACGCCAACACCCATTTGAGCAGCGTGGTGGATTTCCCTCTCTCCTATGAGAGTGGAGGTCTGTGCTCGTGATAGTAATAGAGTTGGGATGGTCACTATAACATATTTTTTCATCGTGTAAAAAGGTGTGATTAGTAGAGACACCATCATTCATACAGTAAATAAATTCTTTATTTTGGTTACATGGGCCCAATTAATACTTCCTTATAATACGAATATAAGGTCTATGACCAGGGACTGAAAAACAGATTCATAAAGGTTACATAAATATAAGTGTAACAGAATCGCATCTGTAACCCTTTTGAATGTGTTTTTAATTCTGTTTACCCGAAACACTTATATTTCTGTAACAGAAACGAATCTGTAACAGAAATGAAAGTGTTTTAATGTGTAATCGAAATGGCGACGTTGCCAAATTTACTGTTGACGCGTATTCAAATTTGAACCTAAGGACTAGCACCGTTGGTTGCAATTGTTTTAAGAAAAACATTGTCAGTATGTGTGAAGTTCGATGAAGTGAGAAGAACGCGTTGTCACACCGTGCAGTTTGTTAGGGCATGTACCTATTAGGGTTACAGATAAAAACACTTATTAACAGAAATAAACGGTTACAGATTGATTGGGTTAGAGTATCGTTTCTGTTTCCGTTATAAGTACAGTTTCAAAAAAAGTGTTTAAACCCCTTATTTCGGTTACTGCAGTTTCAGTCCTTATCTATGACTATCTTTTATTGTATCGACTTGCTACAGTATGAGCGAGAGGAAGTCGCGAGTAACTGGACATCTCCATAACAATCAAGAGATTCGCGTCCTCAATAGAGAGGGCGGCTGATTGGAACGGCCCTCTCGCAAACTGGGACGAGACGAATTACCGTCCATTGACCACTAATGATTGATTGCTTCTCTATTTGATCATTTGAACACACAGTCCATTGACTGTGACATTGGGCTGATTCTGTAGTGCACAATTTCTAAACTAAACTAAAATTAGAGCATTACAAATATTGCTAACCCTTTCATAATACTCCCTCTGGAAAGGGACAGAACTAGATTTAAAGCTGCCATTTTAGTTTAGTTTATAGATTGTGTTATACAGAATCAGCCCCATTATCTCTCTCTCTCAACGTCGTATTCCTAATTACGGAGGGTCGTGAGTCGTGACCCCTTTCCATTAATCAAATAATGGTAGCAGATAATAATGTGGTGGGTTCCAAGTTCCCACGTCCTTCCGCGTACGACTCGACTAAGAGTATTTAAACTCTAGTGTTAGTTAGTGATCATATCCGTGACCGACGGCTTAACGTGCTCTCCGAGGCACGGAGGAAATGTAAAGGCAAAATTTCAACCTCCGAATTCGGCCACCCATCCAGTTACCAACTTGGGTTGACGTTGCTTAACAATCGCAATTGACTGATATGCGTTGTCACAACTAGGCCACTCGTCCCTCAATGCGGAAGGTTGGTAGGATGGATGGATGTTTGTAACGGATCTGGATAAAATGTGGCACAGCGATATATTATGTTAGAGACAATCCAGAAGTAGGTATTAATGAAACACTTTTAATATATTTGTACTCTCATTTGGAACTTGCACAAATAAATGGTTAAACGTGTAGAGGTTCCACGAGAGATTTAATGTAATTAGATAAAAGTTGGCCAAAATTAAGGATAATATACATTTGATCCGGCCACGAGCTCTAAATCAAAAAAAAAGATACGCGCCGAATTGAGAACCTCCTCCTTTTTTGGAAGTCGGTTAAAAATGTGATCTAAACACATAAGTATTCAATAATCGCTGAGTCTGGTGGCAGGAGACTGATTTACCATCGTCAAAACTCAAAATACTCGCACTTATACTAACTATTTTCAATATGGCGTCCGTAACCCCAGTTTAAAGCGAATGACATAAAACTAGTCAAATTAACTGATATTATACTTCCTGTTTCATAAGATATAATGACAAATAGTAATAATGCTAACAGCTATATTCTGGTAACAACTTAGTGGTAACACATAAGCTACTTTTATCCCACAATCCACACGGACGAAGTCTGGGGCATCAGCTAGTTCTTTTTCTTCATGTGCCTCTCCACTACTGAAGGTCAGCAGTCAGTTTACTAAACTTCTCCTTGTCCATGGCTAGGCGGAATAGTTCTCCGACGGTTTTTATACCCGTTTTTTTATATCAGGTAGTTAATGAAATAAAATATGATAATTATAATGAGTTTAAGTTTTAAAAAAACTATTTGTTGGTCTGATGCAGCGTGATTGAAAGACAAACCAACAAGCAAACACACTTTCGCATTTATAAAATTAGTATATCAAAGCTGTGTCTATAGTACCTAATAAATAATGTCGTCCCGACCGAATTACGGCCTATCTCCAGGGAGATTAGCCATCTGCTCGGGAGATATTATAGTGCACAAGTGTGTGTGCATACACATTAGCATTTTCTGTTCCTTTACTCTCATAGCCCGATGAGACGGATAATCCGACACGACCGGAGAGAGATCAGGCGCAGGACCGACGGCTTAACGTGCTCTCCGAGGCACGGGGGTGAAACACCGCCAACTTCCTAACTCCGGGCTAGTACTGAGAAATTCTTGTCAATAAAAACCCGGGACTCATGTCTCGAACCAGGGACCTCATCGGCCACAGTCGAAAATGCTAACCACTAGACCAACGAGGTAATGCAACCCTAAGTAGCAATCAAGTTAAAAGATGTGACACAGAATTTATGTAATTCTGCTAGTCGCCCGTTCATACTGAATTATTTATGGATCATACTGAATTATTTATGGATCATACTGAATTATTTATGGCAGTTTACTTGAGAGTCTAGCGCTTCAATCAAATCGCAAATATATCAAAACGTATTTAACGGGCCATATTAATTCGTTTGGGATTCTCTATTTTACGATTACGATTTAACAATTCAGTAAGGATTATAATTCCGAAACGAGAGCGTCAAGAATATTCTGTAGTGCGTTTCGCTATCACAGAATAGCATTATTTTTTGTTTCTCGTGCCTTTTTAAATAACTATTTTACTTGCAAAATAGATGGGGTTTTTCTATTATAAAAATACTTTTATTGAGAGACATTCTAAGATTTTTGGGGGTGGGGACGGATTCCATACAAAGTAGCGCATGGTCCTTTATAAATACTTACTTGTATTTCACTGGGCAAAGGTAAGCGAGTGTAAATAAAGGTTCTGGTTTGTTCCGGGTAACTGCGCGGGTGTAAAAGAGGCTTGAAATACTCGTAGTACGAGAATTGGTGGAAAAATTCCACGAAATCTGGACAATCGACATATCTAAAATAATTCCTTATTTTTTTCATACAAATATTACATACTGCCGTTGGGGCCTGATTGAGTAACAAACATCCATCCACACATCCATACATCCATCCAAAACTTACTTACATTTCTTACAAAAATTACACCTTTCAAAATGGAGAATTTTTCTTTTCCAGACTTCAGTTTTCCAATTCGTTAGGGAGTAGGGATATAAACATGTTTCTCTTTTGAATAGGAATGCTTTTAGCATTTAATATTTAGTATAATTGAGTTAGTTTAGTATAATAGGCGAGGAGACCATTGCCTAAAGTTTTATCTTTTTTAACCGACTTCCAAAAAAGGAGGAGGTTCTCAATTCGGCGCGTATGTTTTTTTTTAAATGTATGTCGGTGCATATCTCCGTGGTTTCTAAACCGATTTGAAAATTTTTTTTTTCACTGGTTAGAAGCTCGCAAGGTGCTCCCATAAAAAAATCTGACTCCAAATCCTCAATCCTGATGCTGTAGGTGTACCGTACATGAAATCTTCAAAACTAGGGAGTTAGGAAATTTTGATGGTGAATTCATATAGTAGGTATCAAGGCACGTGTATACAATACAACCAACCCAACTCCTCAACCCTGATGATGTAGGGTACAGAACTCAGAAACAGAACAGAGAAGAGAATACAGAAATAGCGATTTAGGATTTTTTTATGATGGGTTCATATTGTAGGTGTCGAGCAACGACTTCATACTTAAACCCAAGTCCCAACTCCTCAACCCTGATGCTGCAGGGTACAGAACTCCTTAAAAATAGCGATTTAGGATTTTTTTTAATGATGAATTCATATTGTAGGTGTCAAGCAACGACTTCATACTTAAACCCAAGTCCTAACTCCTCAACTCTGATGCTGCAGGGTACTGCACTCCTAAGCCGTGGGGATTGGAGTACACTAAAAAGTTAAAAATAAAAATTCTTTCCAAGAAACCGGCTTCCAAAGCCACTGTAAAGTAAAAAATAATTTTGATTTCTACACACTATGTTGAAGTCGGGTGAGTATAACAAAGATAGGCATAGTTGACGCATCAGGCTCGACCAACTTCAACATAGTGTGTAGAAATCAAAATTATTTTTTACTTTACAGTGGCTTTGGAAGTCGGTTTTTTGGAAAGAATTTTTATTCCTGTCTCAAAAAGAGACTGATATGGTTAAAATTAGATTTTCCTTTCTACGAGTAGTTTGAAAGAAAATCTTGTTTTGCCCACATCAGTCTCCTGATAGAATTTGAACGCCAGAACACCATAACTTAAGAGTTAAATGGACCTAAAGGGCCTAGTCAAAAATTCAGTACCAAAATTTTAATGTAACAAGGTTTACCACACCCAACAGACAGAATATGACAGATGGATGAACAAATTCTAACCCACCCAAGTAGATTCGGAGAATTCGCTTTGCTCGATCAAAAATTCTGTCACCAGCTCCTAGACTAAAGACGCGTGTAACGTTACGCCATAAATCACGAATAATGTGTATGGAGCCTTCGGATCGGATTATCCTTTATTTCTATTTCGTATAAAAGGATTTGACTGAAAGTTATGGCGGGATAGTGAAGAGTTGACTGGAGTTTATTATTTATTGGCAGGAGTGATTTTGATGTTATTTTGATAATATGCGAAGCTTACGATATTTATTTCAGTAAAAAGGTTTTTATTGTTTTGAATTTGTAGGTCATAGAGGTTCCACGGTTAGTTTTAGCGTGTATAGTCACGCCACTAGTCGAGCAACAAATCCTTGGAATTATTTTTGTTTTACGGCCGTCTCAGCACGCACACATTTTTTTAAATATATTTATTTTAAAAAAATGTGTGCGTGCTATATATATTATATATATATATATAGTGTGCGAGTTTACAATTTCGCTGGTTAGATTACAATCTAACGGTTTTTGCAATCTTACGGTGACATATATATATAGCGAGCGAACGAGCAGGCGGATCACCTGATGGTAAGTGATTACCGCAGCCCATGAACATTTGCAGCACCAGAGGAACCGCCAATGCATTGCTGGCTTTTGAGAAAATTTGTTTATCCGCCCTTTGAAGAACCCCATATTATAGTCATTAGGGAACACAGAAGATGGAAACTGGTTCCACAGTTTGCAGGTACGTGGCAGAAATTACCTGGAATAGCCGGAGGTGGAAGAAGACGAGGCATCCAGATGGTGAAGATAAAATAAAATAAAAAACAAATAAAAATAGTTTATTTTTTCTTACCACATTATTTTAGCACGTAAAAGGTTGGAGCCTTCTTTTAAGAGTTAAATGACCCCTGTGTCAGAAGACTCCGCTCTTCCATAACCATTAATAATAAAAAATAAAAATAGACAATATGCGGGTACAATGAACAGAGAGAAAAAATATATAATTAGATAAAGGCGGTTGAAATCGCGGGCATCGTTTAATCTAAACCTTTGTCCTACTTTAGCTACAAACGCGACACCGCGACTTGATACGTAGCGACGCGACAGTATTAAACAACAACAGCTGACCCACGTGGCCTACGTTGTCGCGTAGACAAGTTTGTCATTTTCTATGGCGTCGCATCGCGTCGCGACGCGTCTTTTCTGTCGCACCTAGGACGACGTGTTAGTATTTAAGAATTGGAGAAAATAAATAATTTTTCGCACTTTTGCGGATTCAGACAGCAAATGTACGTAATTTTAACAAATCAAATCAAATAATGTTTATTCAATATAGGTACTCGTAGGTATACTACACTTATTGACGTCTAGAACCTAACCGTTTATATACCTGCTTAAAATCCTCTACCATCTCTTGAACTATTTTTTAAATGGTTTACGAACTCACTTAAGGAAGTTGAAATTCTTATGAGCGAACAGTCTTTACTCCATTCCTTTTATTAAATCGAAGTTTCCAATATACGACGGCCGAAGTTTTAAAATCCGATTGAATTTCACTGAACGCTTCTGGGACACTCGAGATTTGCATAACGGTCCACGATCCAGCGCTGTTTCATACAATCTATACCTAATCTGTAAAGAGTTACTAAAGACTAATGCAACTGTGCTTTTGATGGCTTTTCAATAAGTATACTAGTTGGCTCACTCGCGCTTGACTCTGATGCTTTTACTGCCATAGGGGGTAGGGTTTCACATTTTTCAAATGATTAGTCTAAACTAATATAAGAGGAAAGATTTGTTTGTTTGTTAGTAATGGATAAACTCAAAAACTACTCAACCGATTTTAAAAATTCTTTCACCTATAGAAAGCTAAATTATCAGCGAGTAACATAGGCTATATTTTATTTTCATAAAATTAGAGATCCTTACGAAAATTACAATAATGTAAACTAAGTCGAAAAAAATCGTTTCTTCTGAGAGCCTACGTGGCGTGCGCTGCGTAAATAGTTAAAGTTACATGAAAACAATGTATGGTGGAATTGTTCTCAAAAAGTTCTAAAAAATCCGCGATACGGGGCGTACTCTTGCAATGTAATTTTAAAATGCAAAACCTGCCCACTGTCCTCTGGCTATATTGGGTATAGACTATTAGGATTATTTTGCTACACGTGCGAAGCCGGGGCGAATCGCTAGTTATTTATATAATTAATTGTAATTTTACGATCTTTTTATAGGTATTCTATTAATTTCATTCTGCCCAAAACCGAGCCACAATAATTGAAAATTGCTGTTGAAGCGCCATCTACTTATGTACACAATCGTAAAGATTGACCATAGGACCGGGAGGCCCCGGGCTCGATGCCCAGCAGGGTCAATTCGGGAATTTATAATTTCTGAATTTTCTCTGGTCTAGCCTGGTGGGAGGCTTCGGCCGTGGCTAGTTACCACCCTAAATACTACACTCTAAATTCGTCATTCAATCGTCATACTAACTGACGAGTGACGAATCGTCACTCGTCAGTTAGTAAGTAGTCTGCCAACGCAAACGGTTCGTTAGTTTTATTTAACAAAGGTAAATCTCTTGTCAACAGACCAAAGACAAAAAAAAACATGATAACACAAAGGTTCAAACTTCAAAGTAGGCGGGCCAAGTGTGCTTATCATGACACTGCATAAGTAATGAAAGCGTGGGATTTTTGAAATGTAGACTATATTTTTTTTTTTTTGTAAAGTTCAACTGAGATATTAGCATGCAAATTAAAAGATTATTTTCAAACGAGGCTTGAAATTGAAATTTTTTAGAAGCTTTGAAGGGTTTTGTCCAACTGTTTTGAGATAGCTGAGGCTAAATTACTTTATCAAACCGAATCTAAATATGAATATTTAGATTGTCTAGATTTGATACCCACTTATCTAAATGTATTTTACAGGGTTCATTTAAAAATACTAATAAATAAATAAAATATAATACTAATAATTAAAAATATAATACTATCTACCTGTGTGTGCGCACACACATGTGCACTATAATATCTTCCGCGCAGATGGCTAATCTCTCTAGAGATTATAGACTAAGAGATAACTACACTTTTTGTAACTATCGCTTGAAAAGCTGATTCAGTAATAGTTGGGTGCTACACTCTCCACTGAAGACGCTAGTGAAATTCTGAGCGCATGGTGATGGGCCAATCACTAGATATGGCCGATCAAAAACGTGATATGGTTACCAAAAATAAACCATAATTTGAAAAGCTGATTCTTGTACAGTATTAAAGTATTCACATTACCTATATAAACACTACAAAAACTGACGCTCTGCATCGGGCCTTTAATTAGATATCACCTGTCAAAGACGTTATAAACTTACAAGCTATAAAAAATTATTAGCAAAAATTATGAAGGCGCTTTCATAATTTTTAATAGCAATCAACATGACGACATGAACGTGAACTGTTTAAAATTATTAAAATTATTTTTATTATATAATGTAAATAAAAAATTATAATTTTCCTTTATCTGTCTTTTCCTATCTGGATTTAAGACGTTGATTCGAAAAGTTCGTACCAAATTTCAAGATTCTTGAAAATAATTTTAATAATTTTAAACTTACAAACAAACCTGTAGGTTTGTACGGAATAAAAAATTTATGTACTACAAAAGAGGGCAGTACGTGCAATTTATAATTTAAAACCGCGCGAATCCCTTAGGGAGAAATTTAAGGAAATAGGTATTCTTACAGTAGCCTCGCAATATATTTAAAGTAATTTAATCTTCGTAAAACAGCACATTCATAATTACAAACAAATATGCGATCTGCATGATAGGCAAACTAGAGGCCGCCATAAACTCGTGACTCCATCGCTCCGCCTCAGGATGGTCCGAAAGTCGTTCGTGGGAATGAGCATTCTAGTTTATAACAAAATTCCACAACCTATCTAACTGCACTTGCACTTGAAACTTGCATTGACCTGCACAAGTTTAAGAAGTCCATTAAAAGTATGCTCCTGAAAAAAGCTTATATTATACTGTTGAAGATTACGTAAATGAAAAAATGAAATGAAATGAAATGATTTGACTCGCTCCAGCAGTTACTATTCTACAAATTAATGAAATTGTTATTTTTTTTTTTCAAAAGAGCAACCGCCGAGTTTCTTGCTGGTTCTTCTCGGTAGGAATGGCATTCCGAACCAGTGGTAGATTCACTTGACGATTCAAAAGTTTATTTGACTAAAAATCATTTGAATTTGAATTTGAACCCTCGGTGCGCGAGTCCGACTCGCACTTGGCCGGTTTTTTTTCGGTAAGATAAGCATACTTACATAGACCAAACCAGTAGCAAGCTGAAATGGGCGGGCCATGCCTGTTGAAGGACAGATGGCCGGTGGAACCGAATAGCTGAGAAGTGGAGAACGCGTACAAGCAAGCGTAGTATTCGATGAGAGGGTGGCGGGAAGTGGCTGGACGAGGAAGGCTGAGGACCGGGTGTATTGGCGTACTTTGGGAAAGGCCTATGTTCAACAGTGGACGTCCGCAGCCTGAGTTGTTGATAATAAAGTATTCTATAAGCGTGGTTATTTAGTTGCATATCAATTTTCGGAGCAATCAACCATTTTATCATTTTCATCTAAATTCGACCCACTTCAAGTTTCTCTTTCGATCTAGCTGTGGTATGGGCGCCATAATAAATGTTTGCAGCGACTATTGAATACTTTGGTGTTTACCTAGGTCATTAGGCTTATTCGAGTGTGATAATAAACTAATCAGATTAAATCTCTCGTGAGACTCTCGAGCAAGCGTCAATGAGAGTACAAACATATTCAAAGTATTCTTGCTTAAAAAATAGAATAGTTAGAATTACATGTTTCAAATCAAAATTAAATGTTTCTTTCTCTTTTAAGTGGACGGTACTTAGTTACTTAAAGTTACTGTAAATTACAGCTCGACGGGTTAAAGTAGTGGACCTTTTGTTCAGTGATTTATAAAAACCTTTCAATAGTCGAGCACTGAACTAGCCGGTTCTTTAAAACTCTTATAGACATAGCGTTAGACCATAGAGCAGCAGATCGGATACACTTGGTTACATACACCACGGAATAGATAAAGGGAGATTATTTTTTCTATGACATACACCAAGTTAATTGACACCTCATATTATTTGGATTTTAAAGAAATTTGGCAAAAATTGCTTCCCGAGACGGACATAAGCTGCCGAGAAATCAAAGAGTACCCGTGGTATTTGTAAGTAAACCACACGAGAATAGTCGCAGGCATCATTTGTAGTAATAAGTTAATAATATTTCAAACAAACTAACTAACAATCTCATGAATTCCACCTTTCCTCATTCCATTTTTAGTTTGGCCATACTTAGTATAACTAAACTACGCAGGGTTAAGTGTAGAGTATTGAGTGCAAAAGAAAAGAATGGAAGAAGAATAGAGTGCACAGTCCGGTTAGACGGCAATCCAACACGACAGGAGTTAAAATATTAGCTGAATCGAGGTTTTACGTGCTCTCCGATGCACTAGTGCAAAAGACTTTCAGCAATTACGGGTTACTACTGAAATTTCTTACCGAAATTTCAATAATAACCCTTCACAGCCGAAAACTAACGAACTAGTGGCCACTCTAGCAGTATCAAAACTCCCTGACTGAGAATGTAATAAGATATCTCCGAGTTATTTTCAACAAACGTTTCTTAAGAACTTGTATTTCCTCAAGAAAAGATTTTACCAGACAATTAGAAATAGCTTTCTTTAGATAGGTATAGTATAGTAGCCTGGAAAGCATGGAAAAGTAGGTAGGTACTTTGTTTAAGGTCAAATTGGCAGTTACCACGGGCAGTTACAACGTAAAGAGATAAAAACGGACATTATACTTACGAAACATGCAATGGTGTTTAAAAATGAAGGAAGTAACGAATGGAACCAGTAAAATTCTACCACCATCACTACCACTACCAGCCCATTAACGTCCATAGGCCTCCACTTTCATATAGGAGAGAGGGAAAATTAGAGCTTATCACGCTGCTTCAATGCGGGTTGGCAGGCTTTAACGACTATTATCATGTTAGTGATAATAACCGGGACCGACGACTTGACGTGTTCTCCGAGGCACGGGGGTGAAACACCGCCAGCTTCCTTACTCCGCGCTAGTACTGAGAATTTTTCTAGTCAGAAAACCCAATACTTAACTATGGCCCGACCCGGGACTTGAACCCGGGACTTCATAAGCCGCCGTCGAACATGCTAACCACTAACTAGACCAACGAGGAAACGAGCAATAGCCATATTAAGCAGGTAAAACGTCTTCTATCATTGTTACAGTCTCAATTGACGTGATTGGTTGAAGTTGTGGTATTCCACCTAGGCCAATGAATTTTGGCCAATAGCGAAAGAGTGTTAACTAATCAGAGGTGATTACGATCGTTAGGTACACTTTAGCTGTATTTTTACTGGCAAAGACGTGCTTGACGTGTCGCCAAGCGATTTAGCGTTCCGGTACGATGCCGTGTAGAAACCAAAGGTATGGGTTTAATATAACTGCCATGCCCCTAACAGGTTAGCCCGCTACCATCTTAGACTGCATCATCACTTACCATCAGGTGAGATCGCAGTCAAGGGCTAGCTTGTAGTGGATAAAAAAAAGTCGTCATCACTGCTGACAAGGCTGTGCTCCTGCTCAGGTACCAACCGCAACCTGACTCGATACGATGCGACGCGACAGTATTAAACAGTAGCTGACCCTTCATTCACGTGGCCTGCACTGTCGCGTAAATAAGTATATTTTCTATGAAGCCGTATCGCGTCGCGTCGCGTCTTGTCGCTTCTGTCGCTCTCCCGTTGTCTTAGGTGACCTTACCTTAAACTGCATCATCACTAACCACCAGGTGAGATCGAAATCAAGGGTTAACTCGTATAGTTTAATAAAAAACTGGAAACCCAAAACAATATGAAGAATACTGAACGATTCGTGCGGCTAATATAATTGGCACCGGCTCCAAAATATAATAATATAGAACTACATTAAGTTTTCTAAATATAATATATTCGGTAATAAATTTTTTTTTAGTGTTCGTGGTTATTGAAGTCGGTTTTTTTTGGTTTTTTATAGTGATTGCTTTGTCGTTTAATTGAATTTTCAAATAACAACGATTCTAAAGAAGTTTCACTTCAAAAAAAGCTACATAGAAACATTGTTAGAATATAATATCGTGATTTAGAAACCAACGGATATCCGCAGACCGCAAACTTTACGAGGGTCCAGCTCTGAGCCGCCATAACTCGGCCGTTGCCGTTAAATTCACACTTTTATACGCCGTAAACTTTTTATCATCCTTACATTTATGTAATACTACTCGTAGATGATGCCCGCGACTTCGTCCGTGTCAATTTAGGTTTTTTCAGATTCAAATACTTAATTTGCATAAAATGTGTACATAATATATAATGGTTAATTTAATTTCCCAACATATTAACCAAACCGGCGTACAAATATTATTTAGATATTGAGTTTCTTGATGCCCGAACTCTTAATTTAAATCTCTTAATTTCCCGGGATAAAAATTATCATATATGTCCTTCCCCGATAAACTAGATGTCTGATACCTTTCATCAAAATCGGTTTAAAGGGGCCGTGAAAGCATAGAGACAGACAGACACACTTTTGCATAATTTGTGATATTAGTATTCGTGATTTTTGAGTTGAAACTCCTCTTTTAATATAAGTACCTTCGAATCAAGAGTGAATAGGTGAATAGGTGTAACATCTTCTAGGCAAGCGCGCTCCACCTTAGGCTGCATCACCACTTGCAAGCAAGTCTGATCGCAGCCAAGCGCTAGCCTAGATATAATATATTTAAAAAAAAAACCCTAATCTTTGATTCAAAATAATGCAGACAGTGTACTCACAGTGTAAAGATCTGAGGGAATAACTTGTAGTGGAATAAAAACAAAAGGTACGTACAAACTCAAACCTTTTTTATTCAAGTAGACTTTTCCAAGGGCTTTTGAATCGCTGATTTAAATGTACCATTGGTTCGGAATACTGTTCCTACCGAGAAGAATCAACAGTTACAGTTGATCGACGAAGAGGTCTAGATCTAGACAGAGCAACTCTGCGCAGTCCCAGGGATGTATTGGGTATCGCGACTATCAGACGGAAGCAGTAAAAACTTTTTAGAACTTAGATATTTTTGGCAGAATAGAACGCGGGGAGGCTGGAAAAATCGCGCGTGAGTCACTTTACTCTTTCTCTCTCTAGTATTGATAGTGAGAGACAGAGTACTTGCATGTATTATTTTTAATAAGTGTTGAACATTTTGAATACTGCTAAGCAGCTCTCAGTAGCTCAGCAATACAAGAGCTGCATCGTAAGCAAGATGTCACAGGTTCTAAATTCGAGTATTTTTTATTTATGCAATAATGAAAGTATCCATGTTCTTACGGGGTGTCCAATGACACCAGCATGCAAGTTTATTTTAGTTTTAGGGAACTAGCTGATACTAGTTTTTTTTTTATTCCCGCGGGAACTCATTCATTTTCCGGGATAATAATCAGCCTATGTCACTCTCCAGGTCCTCAACTAAACCCATGCCAAAAATCACGTCGATCCTTTGCTCCGTTGTGGTGTGATTGAAGGACAATCCAACAAACAAACACACTTTCGCATTTATAATATTAGTAATAATCAATAAGTTAGGCACGTTTCGGTGCTGTATTGACATTCAACGAGAAATGGATGGAAAAAAATCGGAAGCTCAAACAATCGAACTAACAATGTCACGTGTAACCTGGAAACTGCCTAGAAATAACGACCAAAAGTCGCCTAGATACTGAAAAAATATTTTTTTTTTATAAATAAATAAAATCTTTATTTGCAAAATTACAAGGTTCAAAATTATAATTTGGCCTCTAACTCCCAAAAAAGTAAAGACTGTGCTAAGGGAGTAAGTGCCTTCCCGATTACATAGGTGCTATTTTTGCAATATTGGGTAAGGTTAACAATTATAATAAAAATCAATTAAAACATTAGCATTATTATGACATATGTGTGTGTGTGTGTGTGTGTGTGTGAGTACGCTAGCGTAATTGTTGAAGGGTAAGTATATGGGAAATGGATGGAAAAAAATCGGAAGCTCAAACAATCGAACTAACAATGTCACGTGTAACCTGGAAACTGCCTAGAAATAACGACCAAAAGTCGCCTAGATACTGAAAAAATATTTGAATATAATAGTTTGAATATATTTGGTTAACGTTTCAAATTTGTCAAACGGTTGTCGAATATTTCAACGACTTTATCCCAATAGCCATAAAAATGCTCGTAAAAATATTTTTGGCAAAATTTTTCATGTTTGTAGCTGGCGATATTGATAAAGTATTGAGCTTTTGACTGACTGCCTCGTTGCATGGTTCAACCATCAACCATGATGGTTGACTGCGGATCACGAGGTCCTTGGTTCGATTCCCGGTTGGGCATAAAAGTTGTTAGGTTAGGTTAGGTTAGAAAATTGAAATTGTTAGCCAGCCCAGAGTTGGAAGTTGGCGGCCTATGTCACACTCCAGGTCCTCAACCTGTTGCGGTGTGATAGAATTGCAATAAACCAACAAACAAACACACTTTCGCATTTATAATATTAAGTATGGTTTCTGTACCAAATTTCGTCACCAGGTACCTAGTAGTATTCATACCTTTTTTTTTTGACAAATTCATAAAACAATTTGTTTAAGCTGTTCTTTTAACTCAATGGGTAAAACATAAGTAGGTAAGTACCTACTCATTTTGGGTGTGCGTTTATTTTATCTCTCTCCTAGTATGGGTAGTAACCTCAGTCCTCACTCTCTCTGGGCTTTAAAATTTTTATTGTTCACCTTTTCCACGTACCTAAGTAAGTATATATTTTGCTAATTGGAGTATGTAATGTAAAATACTTTGTGGCTGATAAAGATATTATTTGTTTATTTATTAATCTCTGTGAAAATCTTTAATCAAAGCTAACTTCGCGTCAATCACTTTGAAGTTTGAACAAAAGAAGCGCTTCGTGGTTTATCTCGGTTCTATGCTTCGCCATCGTAAATACTCAGCCGATAGTTTAACTTAAGTGCCTTTGCTATTAATTAATCGTTTTTTTATCGATAAGTAAAAAATATGGTTGATTAATTTTCGATTTACTGCTATACCACCTGGATAAGTAAAAATATTCCAATCGTGTTTTCCGAGGTATGTTGTGTTTGTTTGGTGTTTGTTTACAATTCGAATGAGCGAATGAGCTTCGAGCGAAAGGAACTGAAGAATATTCAATCGACCATAAACAGGAATGTCATAAACTCAAAGACGTATACCTATTGGAATAAATCAAGTAGGTACCAACGCAGATCGTGGTTATCCCAAAGAAGAGGCCGATTCCACATGAGTGACGAAACCGAATTCGCTCAATGATTTCCCGGTAAACTTCGATTTGTATTCTAGGTACAGCGTCGTTTATCTTGAACTTTGTCTGTCGGAAACATCTTTGTGTAACTTTTACAAAAATGGCGTCTCAACTCTCAAACCGCCCGCGCGGCGTTATTTGACACCTCCGATTATTGTATTGTAGAAAACATGAAATAAATATTAATTCATTCAAAGACATGTTCATGCAGATGACTTGTGCTACTTATGATAATAGGTCTGGACTCTATCACCGATTCGGAAAGCAGTTTAACTAAGAAGAACTGGCAAGAAACTCAGAAGGTTGCGTTTTTAAAACAAAAAAAAATAGGTACTGCCGATAGAAGTGTATACGAATACTAGCTGACGCCCGCGACTTCGTACGCGTGGATCGAGGTTTTGTGGTTCCCGCGGGAACTCTTTAATTTTCCGGGATAAAAAGTAGCCTATGTGTTATTCCAGACTATAATCTATCTCTGTGCCAAATTTCATCCAGAACCGTTCTGCCGTTGGGGCGTGATTGAGTAACAAACATCCATCCATACATCCATACATCCAAACTTTCGCATTTATAATATTATAAAGTAAGATTTAAAAAATATATATATATATATATATATATATATATATATATATATATATAATTATAAACCTTAAAACTTAGGCATTAAAGTTTGTGAAAACTTTTTTAGGCGCGTTGAGCACTTTTTGGTAGGGGGTAAAAATGAGGAAACGCGTGACCGACACCTCGCGTTGTTACGAAGACAAAAGGTCTTAAATATAGTAATGACTTGGTTTTAAGGTTTATATATTATATTTCTTTTAAATTATTAATTTAAATATTCGTTTTCGCTTCTATCGGCAACTTCACTATGACTACCAATTTTTACGAATGTATTATATTTATATTTTAGACCTTTTGTCTTCGTAACAACGCGGTGTTGGTGACGCAATTCGACAAGTTACCCCCTAGTCCCTACCAAAAAGGGCTCAACGCGGCTAAAGAAACATTGCGTGCTCCGGCCCCTTCCCTATAACACTCGCGTCGCTCTACAGTTTGTGACAACCATAGACATAGGATTTTTTCGCTAATGGTGACAACTAAAGGGAGCAGTTCGAAAGAAAATATCGTTCGGAAACACAGTTTGTAAGGGCGCGTATCATCTCACGTAGGCACTAGGCGCGTAGGTAGGTATAGGCGAGCCCAGTGGCTGAAAAACAGATTCATAAAGGTTACAGAAATATAAGTGTTACAGAATGAAAGTGTAACAGAATCGAAGCTGTAACCCTTTTTAATGTGTTTTTAATTCTGTTAACCCGAAGCACACATATTTCTGAAACAGAAACGAATCTGTACCAGAAATGAAATAGTGCCGTTGCCAAATTTATTGTTGACGCGTATTCAAATTTGAACCTAAGGTGAAATGACCGATGGTTGCTACTCTGGGTCGCTCATTGGAAAAGTTTTTTTTAAAGAAGCTTCAATAGGATCGGTTTTGTCATACTAATATTATAAATGCGAAAGTGTGTTTTTTTGTTAGTGTCCTTCAATCACGTGATTTTTTCATGTATATAAAGTT
Source organism: Erebia aethiops (assembly GCA_923060345.2). Lineage (NCBI taxonomy): Eukaryota > Metazoa > Arthropoda > Insecta > Lepidoptera > Nymphalidae > Erebia > Erebia aethiops. Next base: position 19,203,040 of record OV281089.1, on the reverse strand, counting down.
GAAGACCTGGAGAGTGACATAGGTAGGCTACTTTTATCCCGGAAAATCAAAAAATTCCCCCGGGAATAAAAGAAAACATGCGGTCAAAGACACCGGGGTCAGCAATTTTTTTCTGAACTGGCATTACTTCAAGCGCTTATATATTATTATAGTCTATGGTTGAAATTATAATAGTTCCTAGTCTGTGGTTGTGCGACTCTATGGTCGAAAAGCAATACATTCGAGGATTCCCCGTACTTTCAGCTTTGAACAGTCATATGCTAATCTGAGAGCCAGTGGGACAATTTTAGATCGTAATTGTTAAAATGTTATTGGGATACAAAACATTGCTCTTGACTGCGACATCACATGGTGGTAAATCATATCATTCATAACATACTAATATTATAAATGCGAAAGTGTTAATTGATATTTTAAAATTTAGTAAACAAGCTAGTAAATGTGTTATTCCAGGTTATAAGACTAACACCCGTATTCTTAAACATTTCCTTAGAACCCCCTCGACTCAAACTCATTCAAGGCTTCCTTAAGTCACTCCTCAAAAGAACCTCAAAAACGGTATTCTCAGTCGTAACCTCGGCCATATCTCGCCATTCCTCCAGTGAGGTCGAGTGGAGGAATCATGTCTACACTTTGAGAATTATTTAATTTTTAAGGTTGGTAGTATTAACTATGGTTACCTTTTTTACTCCGCTAGGAGTATGTGTTCTGTGGTTTTGGCTACCAAATGTCTACAATTCAAATTCAATACTGGCTGTTGAAACCTGAGGTTGAAACTAAATAAACCGTAAACACGAATCTTGTGATGGATAGAACTGACTAGACTAGACTTTTTAATTTTTAATTTTTTTTAATCCACTACAAGCTAGCCCTTGACTACGATCTCACCTGATGGTAAGTGATGATGCAGTCTAAGATGGTAGCGGGCTAACCTGTTAGGGGCATGGCAGTTATATTAAACCCATACCAATTCGGTTTCTACACGGCATCGTACCGGAACGCTAAATCGCTTGGCGGCACGTCTTTGCCGGTAGGGTGGTAACTAGCCACGGCCGAAGCCTCCCACCAGGCAAACTTGTTTTCGCATGTCTCTTTTATAGTGTTATTTTATTACTCCGAACTTGGACATTATTTATTTATTTCAAGACATGGCAGGTCGTCGGAGCGAAGGGGGGAGGTGGCGAGCGAAGCGTGCCGGCGACCTCCGCAGCGAAACGAAGGTCGAGTAGGCGAAGCTTCATTCAGGGGCGACGAAGCGAGTCTTCTGGCGTAGCCCATTCCAATTATGAAATTAGACTCTCTCTCTCCCTCCAAGCTACTTTTACCCATTCTCCGTCATAACTATCAGAGTTAAGCAGGAATTTCGGTAAAACTAACCTCAAAATTTTAAAACATTAATATCTCGGAAACTACTAAAATTCGGAACGTCTTACTTGGAGGGGGGGGGGTATATCCCCTCCCCCCCTCCGTCGCGGGGAGTATACTAAAGCCCAACCTGTTTTTTAAACCAGAATCTTTTTTGAAACTTGTTTTGTCATTATAGCAGTCCAACGGATTGGAGGCGTCGCGTAAAAAGCGTCGAGCCGGGTATTCATATGGCTCACTATACATAATATAATCAACAAACTCTTCGAACGACATGTTTGGAACAAAATACAAATCACGAACAAATAGTCGAAATTCGAAAACGTCGTTTTCACCGTGTTTTGAAGTCTCGAGGATGCCTTAAGGCTGGTTGGGACGTACCTTGAATTTGACAGTTAATTCCCTGCCTCGAGTAAGGAAATCGTTCAAGTCGAGGAGATATTTACCAACTAAGCATACAAATTTCCTCGAGTGACGTCGAGTCGAGGCGAAGAAATCTCGAGGAAATGTTTAAGAATACGGGTGTAAGACTAAGTTTTTTCGATTCGCGTAGGAACTCCTTAATTTTCCGGGATATAAGCCTATGTCCTTCCCCGGGATACAACCTATCCCTGTACCAAATTACGTCAAAATCGGTTGAAAAGATGGGCCGGGAAAGCGTAGCAGACAGACAGATGGACAGACAGACAGAAACACTTTTGCATTTATAATATTATAGTATGGATGTAAAAGTATGTCTGTCTGCTACGCTTTAACGATGAAAAGATGGGCATCTTTTCAACCGATTTTGATGAAACTGTATAGAGGTTACTAGGTTACATTTTATTACGGAAAATGAGTTCCCGCGGGAATCAAAAAACTTAATCTATGCGGGCATCATCTAGTAATTCATTATAGAAGCAAACAACACAATACAGTGTGAACTGATAATGGGTACAGCATGTTCAAGCACCAGCTCTTGGCCTTATTTCCTTACCGAATGACGCGGACCGGACGTGCCGTAGAGTAGGTACCTACAATAAACTTCTTACTTCTCGTCTACGGGACGTGCACACTGCACTCATATTCGTGTTTATAATAGCTCATGGAGGTAGGAATAGACAAACTTAAATTGCCAGTAGAAAAAAAAAAATTCATTTATTGGAATAGAATTTTTGTGCGTTTGTTCCACCGTAGCGCCTAAACTACTGAGCCGATTTTGATGAATGAAGTGAGGTGTCAAATCAAATCAAATGTTTTTTTTTCAAATAAACTTTTATATGTACTTTTGAATCGTCAAGTGAATCTACCACTGCATGGTTGGAATGTCATTCCTACCGAGAAAAACCAGCAAGAAACTTGGTTATTGTTATAGTTGTCAATCGATTTGTTATTATAGTACGGGTAACTTAGGCTACATAGGACATAAACCACCACCACCACCACCTCCACTACAGCCCATTAACGTCCCGCTGCTGGGCACAGGCCTCCACTCTCATAGGAGAGTGAGAATTAGAGCTTAGACCCACCACGCTGCTCCAATGCGTGTTGGCGGGCTTTAACGACTATTATCATGTTAGTGAAAATAACCGGGACCGACGGCTTAACGTGCTCTCCGAGGCACGGGGGCAACACCGCCAACTGCCTAACTCCGGGCTAGTACTGAAAATTTCTAGTCAGAAAAACCCAGCACTTATTATGGCCCGACCCGGGACTCGAACCCGGGACCTCGTCAGCCGCAGTCAAACATGCTAACCACTAGACCAACGAGGCAGTTAGGACATAACGGTAGTAGGTACCTACTTAAATAATAAGTCTATGGAACATAACTTAGAATACTGCATCCAAAAAGTGTGGGTCTCTTTTTTCCGTGTTACAGATTTTTAATACTTACGACTTGATTATTATTTACTGATATTTATTTTACTAATTAATAATTTAGCCCCACCAAGTATTAGTTGAGAGCACTGCACTCGAAATTGTTGATGAGTACATCCTACCTGGGCTGGGAATGGGTCCACAGGTTAAACCTAACAATACTCACCGACGGTATGTCTCCGACCTGCGTCCGACAAAATGGAGAATCCTTCATCGACGTTACTATCGTAGGTGGAGTCACGCCTAAGGAAAATATCTCGTGGACTGTTCTAGACGAAGAGTCTTTGAGCGATCATAAATTCATCGTAACGAACATTTATAAGAAAGAAGGTAAAAATAAACCAAAGTATATTTACGGCAAGACAAATTTTGAAGACTTTAACAACTACTTCAGGAAAGAGATAGACAACAAAGAAGTTGACTATGAACAGTGTGGAAGGGCTCTTAGCAAGGCTTACAGAAACAGTACAAGTCGAGTAAAATGCGATACTGACTACAAGCTCCCATATTGGTGGAACGAGACCGTACAAGAGAAGGTTAAAGAGACTAGGAAAAAAAGAAGAAAATTCCAGAAGTGCAAAGAGGCAACAGAGAGAGAGAGACTAAATGAGGAATATAAAATTGCCAAAAGAGAGCTCAAAAAACTCATAGCTGCATCAAAGGCACAAGCTTGGGATGCCCTGTGCGCAGGCTTAGAGTCCGACATATTTGGCGAAGCATATAAAATTGTAAAAAGCCAGATGCAAATAGCTTACCCAAAAACTAGCCTAACCCTAGAACAAAAAAGAGAAATTTTCAACAGCCTATTTATAACTTCACGACACGCAGGAGCACTAAAAGGGGAAACGATAGAGGATTCGGATTTTGAACATATATGGTTTACTCCAGATGAAGTTAGAGACTGTGGCGCAAAAATTAAAACTAATAAGGCCCCTGGTCCTGACGCGATACCACCAGATGTAGTGAAGTCGGCTATCTGTAACAATGTCGAATACTTTACATGCTTATTCAACAAACTGCTGAAAAACGGCAGTTTCCCGGACAACTGGAAGACTGCTAAGTTAGTACTAATAGAGAAGCCTAAAAAAATTAAGAACGAGGTTACCAAGTATAGACCTATCTGCCTCATAAATGTCATAGCAAAAGCATATGAAAAACTTTTAAACCTCAGATTAACACAGGAGATAGATAGAAACGGGGGACTAAACAATAATCAGCATGGCTTCAGGACAGGCAGGACAACAGTTGATGCCATCGAAGAAGTAGTCCGCGCAGCAAAAGAAGCCAAGATAAAGAACTTGTGGAATTCCCTCATATTAGTTGATGTCCGGAATGCTTTCAACACAGCCACATGGCCCCTAATAATTAATAAGCTAAAACGTAGGAACATCAATAAGCATCTACTGAACACAATTGTGGACTATTTTACGAACCGCTCCATTAAATTGGACAGTAAAGTTAGTGCTGAAATAACGGGAGGAGTTCCACAGGGTTCTGTTCTAGGCCCTACCCTGTGGAACATCCTCTACGATGATGTGATGGACATCCAAGTTCCGGACGGTGTCAAACTGGTGTGTTACGCGGATGACCTAGCTATCTCAGTAACTGCAAACGACTCTCACGAGATGGTAGTTAACACAAATGAGACGTTGCACAGCGTGGATTTATGGATGCGCCAAAATAAACTAGAGATCGCTCCGGAAAAAACAGAAGCAATCGTTTTCAATAGAAGAAAAACGGCAGACTGCGTATTTGACTGTGGAGGAACGGCTATAACACCAACTCATAATGTATTATATCTTGGAGTCAAGCTTGATTGGGGTCTAACGTTTGGTCCACACCTAAAATCTGTTTGTGACAAAGCATCCAGGACTGCAGGAGCACTCTGTAAGCTACTGCTCAATACAAAGGGCCCTAGCGACCAGAAGAGAAGAACACTGGCTTTGGCAAATCAATCCGTAATCCTTTATGCGGCACCTATATGGACTCCAGCGATGAAATTTGCCCTACACAAAAGTCGGGTCCTTAAGGCTCAACGTATGTTAGCCCTGCGGGTATGCTCCGCCTATAAAACCGTTTCCACGGACGCAGCGCTAGTACTGGCTAACTTAACGCCCATCAATTTACTAGCGCTAGAGAGGACCAAACTGAGGAACAAAAAGGACTCCGAAAGTATAAGATCTGCCAAAGAGGAAACGCTAGAAAGCTGGCAAAAAGAGTGGGATAACTCTTCCAAAGGCCGCTGGACGCACAAACTTATCCCAAATCTAGAAAAGTGGACGAGCAGACAACATGGCCGAATGTCTTACAGGCTAACGCAATGTCTAACGGGGCATGGAGTATTCATGTGCTTCCTTGCTGGCATTGGGAAAAGAGAAGACGCGAGCTGTATGTACTGTACTGAAACCGACGATGCTATGCACACGATCTTTATATGTCAAAAATGGGACAAAGAAAGACAAGAACTCGTAGAAAAGATCGGGGGTATATGTGCAGATACACTAGTGCAGAAAATGCTACGCTGAAATAATAATCAAAGAAAAGGAGCAAGAAGAAAAACGCAGACAAAAAAGGCCGTGAAATAGACGCAAGTGTTGCCGTGATGCAGGCTGAAAGGCAGGTACGCGGTCAACAGGTAGACAGTAGGGGTTTTAGTCGGTATGAGTCCGGCACTACCCGTGTGGTAGTCCATGAGGATTTCCCCTGCTGTATAAATCCAAAAAAAAAAAAAAAAAACTGCACTCGAAATTGTTGATGAGTACATCCTACCTGGGCTGGGACATACAGTGCAGTTAGATAGGTCCAATTTCGAGAAAGAGGTCAACCGCCGAATCCAACTCGGATCTGCCCATCCGAGTTCATTCGAGAAACTGCGCAACATCTTCTCGTCCAAAATCCCTCAGTGCTTGAAAACGAAAGTTTTCGAACAGTGCGTGTTGACAGTGATGACATTACGGCGGCATGGTCGCTAACTATGGGCCATATGAAGGCTCAGGGTCACTCAGCGGGCGATGGAGAGAGCAGAGGTATGCTCGGAGTATCACTATCGCCACGTTCAAGTGGCAATGGGCGGGGCACATAGTTCGTAGAACCAATAGGCGTTGGGGTCCCAAAGTGCTTGAATGGCGGCCTCGCACCGGGAAGCGCAGCGTTGAAGAGTTCACGCGGGATTCAAAAACCCTTAATCCGCGCGGACGAAGTCGCGTGCATCATCTAGTAGGGACATAAATATCGCTAAAACTCATGTTTTTTTTATCCACTACATGTTGGCCCTTGATTTAAGTCTAAGATGATAGCGGGTTAACCTGTTACGGTTATGTTAATCACATAGCCATACTCAGTTTCTATACGGCATTGCCTGTGGGGTGGTAGCTATCCACGGCCGACCGCCGAAGCCTACAAACATCCGGCCAGACAAGAGAAAATTCAGAAATTATAAATTCTTACCCTGCCGGGGATCAAACCAGGAACCTCCCTTTATAAGACCACAGCATTCACTACTAAGCCAAGGAGTTCGTGAAAGTAAACATAAATAAAACGACTAATTTAAATCATTCTTTGGCAAAATACAAATAGGTAATGTAAAGTACATAACTACTATTTTAATAATAGGTCTTTAATAGTTTATCACGTGTAATTAGTAAAAGAGTAAAATGATAAGTGAAGTACCACTTCAGCTCTTGCTGGTGAACGAAGAATCAATTATACAATTAATTAACGGTAAAGTTTGTGTCATTGTTAACATTATAATTAAAAAGAAATTCTTTATAATAACAAAACAAAAATTTCTATAGAGAGCATTTTGTCAATTTTAATGTATGCTAGGTACAGCACAAAATATATTTTATAATATTAGATACAGGTTGTTATCTCAGTGAATTAATTTTTTTATAACTTGTTAGACTTAGAAGAAGTCTAAATATGCCGGTTTTCAGCGACAAAAATTTAAGAGAAAACCTAATTAGGGGACAGTTATTGACTTATTGTGGCCAATTCTGTTTAATACAATCTCTAAACTAAATTAAAATGACAGCTCTATCTAGTGCTGCCCTTTTCTACATAGATTATGAAAGGGATAGCAATATAAATAGAGTTGTCATTTACTTTAGTTGAGAGATGGTGTTTGACAGATATGGCCCCATTTTTGACAATTGATGCACATAAACTGTCACCTAATTTGTCCTACGTGTTCCCTAAACTTTAGGCATTGCTGATAAAATCGGGCATTAGATGATTAAGCCTTTTATTAGGTCTATGAAGTACAATTATTAAAAATGATCGAATTAATCAATCGATCGAGAACAAAATGATTGTTACACTGAACGGCGCACTCCCGAAATAAATAATAACACCCTGTAATGATTTAAATATAATTACAATACTATAAGTAAGTAAATACAAATACAAAATTTGATAATTTCGATATTGTCAGAATTGATTGATAAATTAGGAATAATAGTTGTGTTGGAAACACAATAGTCTATGACGTTCAAAGTTCATTCACCCTGTCATATCGTCATAAGTACTAAATAGAACGACGCGACGGTCTGTCTCATACCTCAAGAACTGCCACAGGGCTAAGACGTTTTTTCGTACCTAAGTATAAAATTATTAAATCACTGTGCCACGAGTCGTGTTTTTTTACATCATCAAGTCTACAGTCCACTACAACTCACCTACAAGTTGAAACACCAAATGCGCGAATGAACTGTACCTATTGCGTCTACAAGTAATACAATGAACTCTGTGTAGCGGCGAGTTCCTTGATAGGTATGCAATTAAAATAAAAATGTTCATAATCTATGATTCAACACAAATTAGTACTCGTACAAAATGGATTCGTAAATTCCAAGCATACCAGTATAAAATGCCAGAACAGTGGGCGCCGGGCTCAACTTTTTCTTGATAAACTCAAGACCATCCTCCTGACCCTTCATCGCTGATAAAACTTTGTATACGAACGTTCCGTTGAATGTTTTTCTATAAACGGTAGGTTCGAACTCCGATCCGCACAACTGGTTCAAGTAATACAGCTCTTCCAAGCAACGCGTGAACTCAACCAATGGATGTAAAGTTTTCCTATCAAATAATATGCACCGTTCATCTCCTCTTAACTTGAAATACGTACTCATTAGAGACCCAGCGACTTCGCAGTCCGCTACAGTCACCAAGTCCTTGTCAGTAAAAGAATCCAAAAACGGCTTTTCGGATAAACTTTCTTCGTTAGAATTAAACGCGTCGGCGTTTTTGTTCAACTTCTCATAAACAACGTCCAGCATAACGTACGATAACAGTATACTGTATATTTCTTGCGTTGCTTCGGGTTTCTTTCGCGAAAAGTACACCAGTGCAATAAGAAAGAGCTTGGAATCCGACGGTGCACCATCCAAACGAGCGAAGTCGAATGTCTGCAACGATTCGGTAATAAAATGCTTGAAAAGGTTCATATCTTTTATATTGTCCCAGCCATTTTCGAAAACACTTAACGTAGCTTCATAATCTGGCTTGCGAATTGAAAACCCGTACTTCAGCGGCTGTCCAGTTTCAAGATGATTACTTTTTTTGTGCTCGACTTTTATTTCACCACCTTCAAAGTTGGTTAGCAAATCGAAGGCATATTTGACGATGTCTATTGAAAGTATCATCGAGTTTTCTTGTTCATAGTCCTCTATAAAGTTGGAAGCTTTTATAATTTTGTACCTGTACAGATTGATGTAAGGTATGGCGATGAAATTCAAATATACTCCTTTTTCAAACCAGTCTGGGTCTGATTGTGTGAATTTAGCTTTGTTTTCATCAATCACATAAAGTGTCATTTTTGTATCAGTTTTCTTCCTTTCTTGAACCAACTTCTCTAAATCACTTTTCTTTTCTATGTATGAAGCTTGATCAGATTCGGAGAGAACTTTCAAAATCTCTGCGGAAACCTCTTTTGTACTTCTTTTTGAGAGCCATGTGAGAAAGCTTCTCAGGTTTATTTTGCCGTACCGCGTCAACATTTTTTTAGACGTAAAGAAAGATTTGAAAACGTCTTCATCGAAGATGTGGTTATCAGTCATCATAATTAACAAAATAATCTTTTCCTCTGTCAAATTGTATGTTCTCAAAAAGTTTGATAACGTATAGATGCCACATAGTAGGTTGTTGTTTTCATCCAGTGTGGTGTTAGTTTCCGGTATGTATTCCACTTGAGAGAAAAAGTACTGCATATTGTTGCCTATGACAGGACACTTGAGCTTCAGAGCCAGCGCAATACACTCCGTAATGGGGTCATTGTTACAGACAACATACGTCTTAAAACCCATTTCATTCAAGGTTTGAAACCAAATGTCCTTAGCAAATATCGGTTTAACTATGTCATCATATATTTCTTCTTTGCTAGGAACATAATTTAATCCGTGTAGCCGTTTATCAGCTTCGTAATGAATTTCAAGCATTTCTTCATTTGTGTGTCCTCCTTTAAAGACAAAGTGGCATTGTAGGTTGGCTTTTTTAAATTGGGAGAAATATGTCTTTAAAAAGTCAGCGAATTTATCACTTTCGCAACCGAACGCGTACGGAATGTGCGCGTTCTTGTACAAATTGAAGAATACACTCTGTCCGTCGATGACCACCGTTGCATTTTTCAATTTCTGAGGCTTCAAGTTACTTAGCAAAACTGGAGTCATGCCTTTTATCCGCATGTTTAGTCCTGGAAAGAAATTAAATTATGATAGTCAATTGAGGTAGTAGCAAAGATAAAATTCTCAATGGCGCGGGCGGCGACTAGACTGGCGGATTATAGTCTGGAATACTAGCACATAGGCTACTTTTTATACCGGAAAATTAAAGAATTCCCGCGGGAACCAAAAAACCTCAATCCACACGAACGAAGTCGCGGGCATCAGCTAGTACCTACTTCAAACTAATGTTATATAGGTAGGTATTCGAAAGTGTATTTTTTGAGCAACGGATCGACCCGATTTTTTGCATGGACATAGGACACTTTTTATCCCGGAAAACTAAGGAGTTCCCGTGGAAACAAAGAAAACCAATTCCACGCAGGCATCAGCTAGCCATTTACAAAGCTAATTAAAAAATTACTTATTAAAAGTTTTATTAAGTGTATGTAACTAAGTATGTACCTACCTATTTTGACTGGGAAAAATAAATTGATTGATTGATTGACCTACTTATTTTTTATTTTCGATATTTTATTAAATTTTCAAAAGACAAACCTACACGGATCCCGAAAGATAGGTAGAAAGAAAGATAGATCGGGGGATTAAGATGAAAAAAACTATGTACCTAGGTACTTACTTAGTTACCTATAATTAAGTAGGTATCATGTACTCTTTAATTATTGAAAGGGAATAGGAACACACGAGTATATTTATATAGGAATAAACTTATTCTACTGACTTAATAACCTACTGAGAGTGAGTAGGTAGTTCCAGCTAAAAATAGCTGAATCTCACGAAGAAAAAAAGAAATTCCATCCGAAGTGAGTAACTTCGGACGACACGCCCGCGAGATTCATCCGCGTTGGAGAGGAATCAGGAAACACGTTTAGACCGGTTGCGCTAAATGCTAATCTGTGCAAATCCATAATTTAATTTGTAGGTAGGTATGTTAGGTTTTGCCCATAGTGTGTTACCGATATAAAGGGGTAGGTATAACTAGGTTTAGGTACCTAAGTATTTAGATTAAAAAAAAAAAAGATAATAGATAAAAACTCACCTGTTTTTATTTACGTTGAATAAATTCAATCGATTCTAAAAGATTTGACAGTAGGTAGTTAGGTACCTACTGTTTAACTCTCTTTTCCACCAAAGCCCTGTGTTTTAGAACAGTAAATTTCACGCAAAACGGTAACACACTAGTTTAAACACGACTCAAATCCGGCCTTCCGGAGACAATAAAATTAATAGACCCGAGTATAGGTACCTACCTACCTAAATAGGTTCGCTTTCAATAGCATCGTCATCGCAGCTTTGGCTAGGGTTGTATCACTGTGATTATTGTATCGATTATTTTCGAACATCGATTATTTTGTCAAAATACAAAATTCAAAATGATTTTTATTCAAATAAACTTTTACAAGTAAGTAGGTACTTTTGAATCGTCAAGTGAATCTACCACTGGTTCGGAATGCCATTACTACCGAGAAGAACCAGCAAGAAACTCGGCGGTTGCTCTTTTGAAAAAATAATAATTTACAATTTCATTAATTTGTAAAATACATAAGTAACAGCAGTCCTTAGCATTGCTGGAGCGAGTCAAATCCATGCTCCTTTGTCCTCCCCTGATGGACAAATTCATCAACATAGATTTTATCCAACCAGCAAAGACGTGCCGCCAAAGAACCGCCTAGCGATTTAGCGTTCCGGTACGATGCCGTGTACAAATTAGAAACCAATTAGGGGGGAGGAAACGTAAAAAATAATTATCATTATCGGATGATTCCGAAGAGAAAATAATTCTTATAATCTTATAAAATTAGGTCCGTCTTTAATCTGCAGATTTATCTAAGACTTTCGTCAAAAAGTTTGTACACCTTTTTGAGACGTGAAAATGTAACAGGCAAACAGACACAATGTCGCATTTCCAGCATTAGGTACTTTAAATTCTTCGCGAGGTGAATACTTGATTATTAACTTTGTGAGTTATGGTATGAATTGGTCTCTACCTACTGATTTAAGCCTGGTTTAGCTTTAGGGAAATTTAAACATAGCTCTTGCAGACTAATTTACTTAAACCTTGCGGTAAACTTTGAAAGTCCCATTAGAAGATAAAGTATTTTTTCGAAATTTCTTCGTAATTCGTATGTGCCATATCGATCATAATATCCTCCCGACCGAATTTCGGCCACGGTGGCCTATCTTTTTTTTTAATCCACTACAAGTTAGCCCTTGACTGCGATCTCACCTGATGGTAAGTGATGATGCAGTCTAAGATGGTAGCGGGCTAACCTGTTAGGGGCATATCAGTTATATTAAACCCATACCTACCCCTTTTCGGTTTCTGCACGGCCTCGTACCGGAACGCTAAATCGCTTTGCGGCACGTTTTTGTCGGTAACTAGCCACGGCCGAAGCCTCCCACCAGACCACACCAGGGAAAATTCAGAAATTATAAATTCCCAAATTGACCCTGCCGGGGATCGAACCCGGGACCTCCGCACGTTAAGACAACAGCGCTACACACTACGCCACGGAGGTCTTCAAAGAGAATCTCCAGAGAGATTATCCATCTGCGCAGGATATATTATAGTGCACAAGTGTTTGCGCAAACACAGGTGCACTCTCTGTTCCTTTACTCGCATAGCCCGATGGGACGAAAAATCCAACCCGACCGGAGAGAGATCAGGCGCAGGACTGACGGCTTCTCCAAGGCACGGGCACGGCAGCGTGAAACACCGCTAATTTCCTAACTACGGGCTAGTACTGAGAATTTCTTGTCAGAAAAATCCAATACTTGCTTATGGCCCGACCTGGGATTCGAACCCGGGACCTCGTCGGCCGCAGTCGAACATGCTAACCACTAGACCAACGAGGCAGTTAATATCGATATCGATTATAAATAATAATGTCTGTTGTTTTAATTTGAAACCCTGAACAGAAAAACTACTCGATAAAAAATCGATATTTTTATTGGCATCTCAAGTCTCATCTTTAACACTCTATAATTTTTGCTCGCTTCTATGGTCCACCATAAATACATTTATGGGATTCCCCGTGATATAAATAATGCAAGAGACACTATGTGTAACTTCAAAAACGCGAAAACCTGCAAAGTTGCCAGAATAATTGAAGTGTTTTTTTTATTTTATTAAATTAATAATATTTCAGGAGTCTACAACCACTTCGGAAAATAGTTGTGTGAAGAGACGTAACAAACTGTGAAGAGCCGGCTAAACATGGATAGCCAAAATCGACAATGTTAACAATTTTAAATCATATTTATCAATCGATTAGTTGATATTTTAAAACATAAAGTTTGCAGGAATTTCCCGTTTATTGTAATCAAAGTATTAATTACAGTCTGTCTGTCTATTATATCAGTCCAGCATGATAACACGGAAAACCTTAGAAATGCGTTTGACAATACATCTTGGACATAAAACAGACTTCCAAAGTTCGAAGTCGAACCATATTTTAGAGGTTCGTCACAGAAAATATAGGAATCTGCTTATTTTTTTAAGCTACTAGAAGTTAGCCCTTGACTGCTATATCTCCTGATGGTAAGTTATGGTGCAGTCTATGATGGTAACGGGCTCACCTGTTAGGGTCATGGCAGTTATTTATATAAAACCCATATAGTAAACCCTTATCCCTAATCGGTTTCTACCTACACGGCATCGTACCGAAACACTAAATCGCTTGGCGGCACCACAGAGATACTCGTGTGGCGGCACGTCTTTGCCAGTAGGGACTAGGGTAGTAACTACTTAAGGTGGAAGACAAGGGTCTGCCCGCGAAATTCAAATTTAATTTGGATTTTCGCAACTTGTAAACTAATACGACAAAGTAGGCATAAGGCATTCAAATTGCGCCCCTAGGAATATCATCTTCACAGGTTTATATAAAAATCTTTACTTGAAAGTGTCCAGTTTAAGAAATTAGTCAAAATAATGAGTTTGACGTGAGTTACTCACAAATTAGTCATTATTTTGACTAATTTCTTAAACTGGGCACTTTCAAGTAAGTAAAGATTTTTATATAAACCTGTGAAGATGATATTCCTAGGGGCGCAATTTGAATTTCGCGGGCAGACCCTTGTCTTCCACCTTAACTAGCCACGGCCTAAGCCTGGCCGAGGCCAAACGAGGCCTGGTGGCTGGGATTTCGTTGACCAGCAGTAAAACTGAAATGGAATTTATTTATTTCGTGCGGGCGGCTTGGCTTGTGCATATTATTAAAGATACAATACCTACTTAGCTTATTAGTTTAACCTATTATTGTTTTACTTTAAAATTAAATGAGTAAGTAGGTACCTAATCATATTATAGTACTTAGGTACGGAAGCAAATTTAACGAATTTATTGCAAATATTTTTATTAATTGCCGATATAGTAGAGTACCTACCTATGCTTGAAGTTTTGAACTGATACTGTATTTTTTAACACCCATATTTGAGCAAATAAAATCTTGAGGTAGTTATCTTTTTTATCAGAGGTGCCATTATGTAAGGATTGCCGATCAAATCGTCAAAGTTCGGCTTCAAAGAAAGTAAAATAAACCATAAAAATTATTAGGTATCGTTAGTACATAATACCTCAATGTTAGGTATATCCATTCTCATACGTTTAGGTATGTACGATAACCTAACGAAGTACTTAATGGAAGTTCTGCTGCATACGCGGTTAAAAAGATTCGCCAGTTGACAGATATAGAAACGGCAAGATTAGTTTATTTTGGTTACTTTCACAGCATTATGTCATATGGTATATTATTATGGGGTAATGCTGCTGATATTAATTCTGTTTTTGTGCTGCAGAAGTGGGTTGTTCGAGCCATATATAATATGGGACCAAGAGAGTCAGTTAACAGATAAATTTAAAGAAATTAATATTATGACAGTGCACAATCAATATATATTTGAAAATTTAGTATACGTGCATAAACACATTGATAAATTCAAGAAGAAAAGTGATTGTCATTATGTCAATACTAGAAATAAAAATAAGCTTGTAATGCCTGCTTCTAGGCTTAGTAAAATTAGCAATTCATTTGTTGGAAACAGTGTCCGCTTCTACAATAAGCTCCCAGAAGACATGTTGAAGATGTCTCTGAATAAGTTCAAAGTTAATGTAAAACGTAAACTCATTAAAAAATCTTATTACCATGTAAAGGATTATTTAAATGACAAGGAAGCTTGGCAATGATTTTCTCTAATGGCCCTGATATAGTTCCTTAGTTAAGATAATTGTGAAATGGTGATAATGAAAAAAAACCCGGCTGAGTTTGTTGTGGGCTCTTCTCTGACCAGGGCGCGTTTGGAACCCTCGTAGCTTTAGTTTAAGATGTCGTACTGTCGTATATTGTTACTCGTAAGTATATGTTATAAATAACCGAACGTCAATAAGTGTAGTAAGTATACCTACCTAAATTGTACCTACCTAATTTGCAGGTGTAAATAAATTCCCAAATTGACCCTGCCAGGGATCGAACCCAGGACCTCAGCACGTTAAGACAACAGCGCTACACACTGCGCCACGGAGGTCGTCAATCCTTGCAAGTCAAAGCTGTTAATTTTCGGATCTAAGGCGCAAGTCAATAAGATAAAATTTGATTCTGCGGGCGTTTGTTTGAAGGGTGATAATTTAGAGCGAGTCTATGAAAGTTAGGAAGCCCGGCACCTAGGATTACTTAAGGACTCGGATTACGCACTCTTACGCACCCCTCTATAATGCTCCCTACCCTCATACAACCTGCCTAGCTTACTTATGCAAGTCTTTTTATTTATGTAAGTAAGGCTTATGTCTTTCTTTCTTTCTATGACTACTTACTATTGTTTTAAAAAGAAATCGAGAAAATAATATTGTCATAAATCCATTGATGTAGAATTTTAGTCCGTAAGATAGTAAAAACCGTTAGATTGTAATCTAACTAGCGATATTGTAAACTGTCATATATTTTTAAGAATCATTGTGAATAAAATAAAGGTGTTAAGATAATTTTGTAAGTAAGTAGGTTTTGATTTTTAACGATAAAACTAAAATTGGCAGTCACAGGGACTGCCGATAGAAGTGAAACGATTTTTTTTATAAACCTTAACTTAATATACCTTAACTATATTTAATTTAATATTTAAGGGACATTTTGTCTGCGTAAAAAAATCTTACTCCTCGCATTTTCTTTACGGACGTTTTTTGCCGGCTAGGCTACCCCTCCACATCGTCCCATAAGGAACTTCGTTCCAAAAATAAAACGACTAACTTATCAATCTTTTACTATATTTTTTATCAAAATACAAATAGGCAATCTAAAGTACATCACTACTATTAATAGTTAATCACGTGCACACGTGTAATTAGAGTTTTAATGTGGCCAATTTTGTTTAACGCAATCCCTAAACTAAATTAAAATGACAGCTCTATCTAGTACTGCCCTTTTCTACAAGGAATGTTATGAAAGGGATATATTATAGAGTTGTCATTTACTTTAGTTGAGAGATGGTGTTTGACAGATTTGGCCCCATTTTTGACAATTAATGCACGTAAATTGTCACCTAATTTGTCCTACGTGTTAGAGAAACTTAAGGCCGAAACTTACTATACTTGCCGGAAAACGCCGGTGTACGCCTGTTTTCTTGACCTTTCCAAAGCCTTCGACTTAGTGTCATATGATGTGCTGTGGGAAAAGATGGAACGAGCGGGCGTACAGCCGGAGGTGCTCAGTATCATGCGGTTTTGGTATGCAAACCAGTTGAATAATGTCAGGTGGGGTAAGGAGCTCTCTGAACCGTACAGGTTGGAGTGCGGGGTGAGGCAGGGGGGGTTGACCTCGCCGAAGCTCTTCAACTTGTATGTGAACGAGCTGATCGTGGAACTAAGCAGCAAACCAGTCGGTTGCTGGATAGACGGCGTCTGCGTAAATAATCTTAGCTATGCTGATGACATGGTGTTGTTGGGTCCCACGGCCGGCTCGATCAGGGAGTTGCTTAAATCCTGTGAGGAGTATGCAGCTACTCACGGGCTTGTGTATAATGTGACCAAAAGTGAATACCTGATTTTTAAGGCCCCCCGTAAGCAAGTCCAATACAAACCTAGTATTGCCCTTAATGGTACTTTACTCAAGCGAGTGACCCAGTACAAATATCTAGGTCACTATGTTGCGGAGGATCTTAAAGACCAGGTAGACATAGAACGAGAACGGAGAGCCTTAGCTGTAAGGTGTAACATGTTGGCCCGCAGGTTCGCCCGCTGTAGTAAGGAAGCGAAAAAAACGCTATTCAAATCTTACTGTCAAACCTGCTACACGGGAGGCCTGTGGACTAACTACACGCAAAAGGCTTTAGATACTTTGCGAGTCCAGTACAACAATGGATTCAGGATACTGTTGGGCTTGCCGCGATTTTGCTCAGCATCAGGCATGTGTGCAGAGGCACGCACTGATGATTTCTATGCCATCATCAGAAAAAAGACTGCATCCCTGCTGGCAAGGCTGCGTTCGAGCTCAAACAGTATCCTGATGATGATAGCGGGTAAATTAGAGTCACCGATCCTGCAACATTTTATTAAAGTTCTCGTTCGGTGACTCTGGCTTGACTCTTATTTTTACTTTGGAAATAATAATCCTAGAAATAAAATACTAACATAGTTTTAAGATTGTAATTGTACTAACACCCATGGGCCTCTGTTGCCTTAATAAAGAAGTTATTTATTTAAGGCATTGCTGATAAAATCGGGCATTAGATGATTAAGCCTTTTATTAGGTCTATGAAGTACAATTTAAAAAATGATCGAATTAATCGATCGATCAAGAATAAAATGATTGTTTCACTGAACGCCGCACTCCCGAAATAAGTACAATAATTTAAAATACAAAATACAAAACTTGATAATTTCGATATGGTCAAGATTGATTAATAAATTATGAATAATAGTTGGAAAACAAAATGCGCAAAGGAACTGCACCTATACCGTCTACAAGTAATACAATGAACTGTGTAGCGGCGAGTTCCTTGATAGCTCTACATGTAATTAAAATAAAAAATTTCATACTCTATGCTTAACTCTATAATATGATTCAACACAAATTAGTACTCGTACAAAATGGATTCGTAAATTCCAAGCATTCCAGTAAAAAATGCCAGAACAGTCGGCGCCGGGCTCAACTTCTTTTTGATAAACTCAAGACCGTCCTCCTGACCTTTCATCGCTGATAAAACTTTGTATACGAACGTTCCGTTGAACGTTTTTCTATAAACGGTGGGTTCGAACTCCGATCCGCACAGCTGGTTCAAGTGATTTAGCTCTTCCAAGCAGCGCGTGAACTCAACCAATGGATGTAAGGTTTTCCTATCAAATAATTTGCACCGTTCATCTCCTCTTAACTTGAAATACGTACTCATTAGAGACCCAGCGACTTCGCAGTCCGCTACAGTCACCAAGTCCTTGTCAGTAAAAGAATCTAAAAACGGCTTTTCGGATAAACTTTCTTGGTTAGAGTTAAACGCGTCGGCGTTTTTGTTCAACATCTCATAAACAACGTCCAGCATAACGTACGATAACAGTATACTGTATATTTCCAGCTTTACTTCGGGTTTCTTCCGCGAAAAGTACACCAGTGCAATAAGAAGAAGCTTGGAGTCCGACGGAGCACCATCCAAACGAGCGAAGTCGAATGTCTGCAACGATTCGGTAATAAAATACTTGAAAAGGTTCATATCTTTTATATTGTCCCAGCCATTTTCGAAAACACTTAACGTAGCTTCAAAATCTGGTTTGCGAATTGAGAACCCGTACTTCAGCGGCTGTCCGGTTTCAAGATGATTACTTTTTTTATGCTCGACGTTCATTTCACCACCTTCAAAGTTCGTTAGCAAATCGAAGGCATATTTCATGATGTCTATTGAAACCATTATCGAATTGTCTTGTTCATAGTCCTCTATAAAGTTGGACGCTTTTATAATTTTGTACCTGTACAGATTTATGTAAGGTATGGCGATGAAATCGAAAAATACTCCTTTTTCAAACCAGTCTGGATCTGATTCTGTGAATTTAGCTTTGTTTTCATTTGTCACATAAAGGGTCATTTTTGTATCAGTTTTCTTCCTTTCTTGAACCAACTTCTCTAGATGACTTTTCTTTTCTTTGTATAAAGCTTGATCAGATTCGGAGAGAACTTTTAAAATTTCTGCAGAGACCTCTTTTGTACTTCTTTTTGAGAGCCATGTGAGAAAGCTTCTGAGGTTTACTTTGCCGTACCGCGTCAACATTTTTTTAGACGTAAAGAAAGATTCGAAAACGTCTTCATCCAAGATGTGGTTATCAGTCATCATAATGAACAAAATAATCTTTTCCTCTGTCAAATTGTATGTTCTCAAAAAGTTTGAAAACGTATAGACGCCACATAGTAAGTTGTTGTTTTCATCCAGTGTGGTGTTAGTTTCCGGTATGTATTCCACTTGAGAGAAAAAGTACTGCATATTGTTGCCTATGACAGGACACTTGAGCTTCAGAGCCAGAGCAATACACTCTGTAATATAGTCATCGTTACAGATAACATACTTGAAACCCATTTCATTCAAGGTTTGAAACCAAATTTCCCTAGTAAATATTGGTTTAACTATGTCATCGTACATGTCTTCTTCGCTAGGAACATAATTTCGTCCGTGTAGCCGATTATTAGCTTCGTAATGAATTTCGAGCATTTCTTCATTCGTGTGTCCTCCTTTAAAGACAAAGTGGCATTGTAGGTTGGCTTTTTTAAATTTGGAGAGATATGTCTTTAAATAGTCAGCGAATTTATCACTTTCGCAACCGAACGCGTACGGAATGTGCGCGTTCTTGTACAAACTGAAGAATACACTCTGTCCGTCGATGACCACCGTTGCATTTTTCAATTTCTGAGGCTTCAAGTTACTTAGCAAAACTGGAGTCAAGCCCTTTATCCGCATGTTTAGTCCTGGAAAGAATTTATAATAGTAAATTCAGGTAGTATAGCAAAGATAATAATTATTTACATGGCGCGGGCGGCGACTAGTCGACTACGGTTACATTAAAAACTAAAAGTGAGCGCAATAAATATTTAGCCGGATATAAAACGACCTACGCCGATCTCTTAACCAGATGAAGCCTAATTTTTATTTTTATTTAATAATAGTTATGTACGCCTAAAATAGGTTGCCTATCAAAATCCTGACCAGGCTATTTTTAAATTAATTAATTTTAATTAATTTTTGGTAACCTTACCATAGTCCCTATGTTTAGGTACCTTCACGGATCTGATCTTGAGTTATGTATCAATTTAGGTAATTTTATAACAAACGCGATGGTATAGTATTGGCTACAATAGGGTTGTCAAAAAATAATAATTAATTAATTTAAAAATAGCCTGGTCAGGATTTTAATATGCTATTTTTAAATCGTATTTATTATTAAATAAAAATAAAAAGTAGGTCTCATCTGGTTAACAGATCGGTGAAGGTCGTTGTATATCTGGCTATTAGCCACCAGAAAGGTGCATGTTTTAAATGTAATATGAGAGACATTAATATGTGATCTCACATATTAATGTCTCTCATATTACATTATCCGTAGGAAATAGGAATATCATTCTGAACCAGGCAGTTGGTGTGACACATCCTTATTTGTGATGACATCAAAACAATGCAGTTTTTTAAATCTATCTAATATTAGGTACCTAGGTATAAATGCAAACTTCAATCCACGCGAACGAAGTCGCCGGCATCAGTTAGTTGTTAAATAAAGTTAAAATTAACAGGTGACGTAGAATTTACATTTTTTGGCAGACCCTCAATTTTCATAAACACAAAGAAATAATCATTATTTTTTTACTCAAGCAGTAAACAGACTTAGGTAGGTATTTGTTACACAGACAGACAGACGGAAGGAAGGAGGGGGGGACAAGCAGTTTTTTCCTTCAATCACGCCGCAACGGCAACAGAGCAACGGATCGACCCGATTTTTAGCATGGGCATAGTTGAGCACCCGGAGAGTGTCACACCTACTTAGGCTACTTTTTATCCCGGAAAATTTTTTTTTTTTTTTTTTTTTTTTTATCCACTACAAGCTAGCCCTTGACTGCGATCACACCTGATGGTAAGTGATGATGCAGTCTAAGATGGTAGCGGGCTAACCTGTTAGAGGCATGGCAGTTATATTAAACCCACACCCCTTACGGTTTCTACACGGCATCGTACCGGAACGCTAAATCGCTTGGCGGCACGTCTTTGCCGGTAGGGTGGTAACTAGCCACGACCGAAGCCTCCCACCAGGCCAGACCAGAGAAAATTCAGAAATTATAAATTCCTAAATTGACCCTGCCGGGGATCGAACCCGGGACCTCCGCACGTTAAGGCAACAGCGCTACACACTGCGCCACGAAGGTCGTCAAAATTAAAGAGTTCCCGTGGAAAGAAAGAAAACTTATTCCACGCGGACGAAGTCGCGGGCATCGTCTAAAAGACTAGCTGATTTAAAAGATTCCTTCAATTAACAAATTTAAAAAAATATTACTTGGGTATTAAAAGTTTTAACTTATATTATGTAACTGGGTACTAGCTGATGCCTTCAACTTCGTCCGCGTGGAATGACTATTTTTAAATTCCCACGGGAACTACTCAATTTTCCGGGTAGCCTATGTCACTCTCTCCAGGTCCTCAACTATAGGTATCCATGCAAAAAATCACGTCGATCCGTTGCTCAGTTGCAGCGTGATTGAAGGACAAACCAACAAACCAGCAAAGAACCTCCTCCGACGACCTCCTAGGCGCAGTGTGTAGCGCTGTTGCCTTAACGTGCGGAGGTCCCGGGTTCGATCCCCGGCAGGGTCAATTTGGGAATTTATAACTTCTGAATTTTCCCTGGTCTGGCCTGGTGGGAGCCTTCGGCCGTGGCTAGTTACCACCCTACCAGCAAAGACGTGCCGTCAAGCGATTTAGCGTTCCGGTACGATGCCATGTAGAAACCGAAGGGGTATGGGTTTAATATAACTGCCATGCCCCTAACAGGTTAGCCCGCTACCATCTTAGACTGCATCATCACTTACCATCAGGTGAGATCGCAGTCAAGGGCTAGCTTGTAGTGGATTAAAAAAAAAACACTTTCGCATTTATAATATTAGTAAGTAAATGATGTACCTACTAAAGTACATTTTATTTTCGATAGTTTAAATCATGTTTAAATTTAAATTTTCAAAAAGGCAAACCTACATCACCCACCTACATGGATCCCAAAAGATAGGTAAATATCGGGGGGGGGGGATATGTACCTACTTACATACTTATTTATAACTAGCAGATGCCCGCGACCTCGTCCGCGTGAATTAAGTTTTCTAAATTCCCACGGGAAGTTCCTAATTTTTGGGTTAATATATAATATAGCCTATGACACTCACAAATTATTTGTCTTTCTATTGGTACCAGAATTTTCAAAATCGGTTCAGTAATAAACTTATTGACTGACTTAGTTACATACCTACTGCGAGTGAATAGTTACAGCTAAAAATACCTATAAGATTACACGAAGAAAAAAAAATGAAATTTCATCCGAACGAAGTTACTTCGGACGACACGCCACGATTCATCTACGTTTGAGGGGAACACCATAGAGTTAGTATATAGTACATGGGAAACACGTTTTGAGCTAGTCTGCGCAAATCCATAATGAGTATTTTTCAAAAAGTTGTCCATTTTTATAAAATTAAGGTGTCCCCTCATGAAAAACGTAAATGTAGCAAATAAATAGTTTCTGTCACGAATTATGTATGATTTGAATGTTATCTGGGTCTCTAATTTTTACTTTAAAAGCATCATTACACCTGTACGTATTCATTTTACTTAAAAAAATCAATTTGTTTAGGTTAGTGAAAATGTTCTTCCATACAAAATTCCGTTGTCCCCTTTCTACCTACGGGACTAAAAAACGTTGTGCAACTATATTTTCAGCTATTACAAACAATGTTTAATAACTATTCTACACCTTAATGATAACAGACGCTATTAAAAAGTCTAATATAGCTTTAAGTATCTGGTTTATAATTGAAATTTAAAAAACAAAACATGTCCCCGATATTTCGCGTAATTTCGTGACACTATTTCTTGACGCCATATACCACATAGGAAGCAGAATATCTTTGGTTGATTTAATTTTTTGCGCACGGCAACACAGTAGCATTCCATAGACATTGCCAAAATACCGTTGCCATTTTGTTTTGGCTTGTCAACACCGAAGTAATCGGAGCATCTAGTGTGTGACGCTGAATAAAAATATTTCCTGACGTGTTTTCAACACAAAAAGTAAGTAATAATACAATGAAATATATTTAAAACCTTCTCGTGAATTACGTCTTTGCTTTTGGGACTTCTAATATGGAATTAAATAGATTGTTTTGATGTTGTTATAAAATTTAGAGTGCATCATAAAATTTCCTCACAGATTTCGTGACAATTTCTTGACGTCAAGAAATTTTGGATGTGTTCATGCAAAAGCCGTGCCAATTAGGAATCTAACTGCCAATTTACTTCGCTATAGGCGCCACTGTGTTATGCCGAAAACAAACATAGGTAGTGATTTAAATATAATATGGTTGGTGATTTAAATCACTACCCAAGTAGTACTTGGGTACTATGGGTACTTGGCAAGTACCCATATTATAAAAGCAGAAGTGTGTTGTTTTATTGGTTTGTCCTTCCATCACGTTGCAACGAAGCAACGAATCGACGTGATTTTTGCATGGGTATAGTTATTGACCTGGAGAGTGACATAGGCTTTTTATCCCGGAAAGTCAAAGAGTTCCCACGGAATTTTAAAAACATAAATCCACGCGGACGAAGTCGAGAGCATCAGCTAGTATAATATAAATGTTGAATGTTACCCGTATCTGTTGTAGATGCCAATGACAGCTGCTGAGCGACAAAAAAAATATATCGAAAAATTAAAACGTGAAAACCCTGAAAAATATGAAGAGAAAAGAAAAAAGCACTTACAAACTTTTGTTATTAAATCGTTCGTAAACAGATACCTACCTATAGTAAATAAATATTTGTGTAATAAAAAAGCGTTTATTAATTAATCACCTACACAAAAGCATTAGGTAGGTACCTCTACCTTCTTAATTTCACCGGCATGTGGTATTAGCCCATCCACTGTATTGATTATTTCCTGACATTTCTTGACGAACCTATTTCTTGACAATTTCATGACGGGACAACTTTTTGAAAAATACTCTAATATAATTTGTACGTCAGGTTTTGCCCATAGTTATCGATATAAAGGGTCCAAGGGATAGGTATAACTAGTAGAATAGATTAAGAAAAGAAATAGATCATAGGTATGAGTCACATACCTAATAATAGGTATAAATTCGATCACTCAGTCACTCACTCCATTTGGTAAGTCTCACTCACCTGTGTTTTACTTTTATTTGCGTTGACAGACAAAAAATTCTACAAATTTTGACAGCACTGTTATCTCTTTCTTTACCACCAAAGCGTTGTATTTTTTCAAACAGTAAATTTCACATAAAACACTACTTTACACGACTAAATCCCGTAATTTATATCCGGAGACATCAGACAATTATGAATTAACCGACCTGAGTTTATATAGGTTCGCTTTGAAATGCTTTGAATAGCATCGTTAGCAGCTTTGGCTAGGGTTGTACCACTGTGATTATTGTATCGATTATTTTCGATCATCGATTATTTTGTCCTCCCCTGAGTGACAAATTCATCATCATAGATTTTATATCCAACCAGAAAAGACGTGCCGCAAAAGAACCGCCAAGCGATTTAGCGTTCCGGTACGATGCCGTGTAGAAATTAGAAACCAATTAGGGGGGAAAAATAAAAAATAATTATCATCATCAGATGATTTATTATTCCCGTGCGAACTTCTTAATATTCCGATGAGAAAATAACCCTTATAAAATTAGGTCCGTCTTTCATCTGCAAATATATCTGCAGATATCTAAGACTTCCGACAAAAAAAGTTTGTACACCTTTGTTAACGCAAAAAGGTAACAGACAAACAGGCACAATGTCGCATTTCCAACTTTAAATTCTTCGCAAGTCAAAAGTTACTTAATTATAAACTTTGTGAGTTATTGTAGTTAATTTATTTTGATTTTAGTCTGGTTTAACGTTAGGAAAATAATCATCTTACGGTTAACTTTGAAAGTCCCATTAGAAGATAAAGTAATTTTCCGACTTTATCTTCTGAATATCGATTTGTAATTAGTAATTGATACGATGAATTTATGACACTTGATCATATTAAAGTTGTGTCGATCATTTTATTGCGAATTTTAAATTTGCAGCTGGAATTATTGTTCTTAAATAACTTGACTATGATACATGGACGACAGATTTGACCAAATAAAAAGGTATATTATTTTACTTTGAAACCCTGAACAGCAAAACTACTCAGTAAAAAATCGATATTTTCATTGGCATCTTAAGTCTCATCTCTATCACTCTATAATTTTTGCTCGCTTCTATGGTCCTCTCTAAATACGTTTATGGGATTCCCCGTGATTTATATTTTATAATCATAGTTAGTATCTACTATAACTACTAACTCTATGTTTGTTTGCGGGAATTTCCCGTTTATTGTACACAACAGCATGATAACACGGAAAACTTTAGAAATGCGTTTGACAATACATCTTGGACATAAAAATAATAGACTTCCAAAGTTCCAACCTTATTAGGTTCGTCACAGAAATAGGAATCTGTGTTTTTTAATCTACTAAAAGTTAGCCCTTGACTGCAATCTCACTTGATGGTAAGTTATGGTGCAGTCTATGATGGTAACGGGCTCACCTGTTAGGGTCATGGCAGTTATTTTAAACCCTTACCCCTAATCAGTTTCTACTTTCTACACGGCATCGCACCGAAACGCTAAATCGCTTGGCGGCACATCTTTGCCAGTAGGGTAGCAACTAGCCACGGCCGAAGCCTCCCACCAGGCCTCGTTTGGCCTGGTGGGAGGCTTCGTCCGTGGCTGGGATTTCATTGACCAGCAGAAAAACTGAAATGATGCAGTCTAAGATGGTAACGGGCTAAACTGTTAGGGGCATTGCAGTTATATTAAACCCTTACACCTTATAACCCATAACCCATACACCTACACGGCATCGTACCGTAACGCTAAATCGCTTGGCTTAACTATAAGTTGCAATACGTATTTACATATAGTCTTGGATGGAGATTCCTCGTAGAATCTAAGGATTAAAATCAGATTAACAGCCATAATACTTTACTAAACTTTAAAACACGATTAACATTGTCACTGGCCATTTTCACTGTGATACTTTAAAAAAAAAACACGCGGATGAAGTCACGGGCATCAGCTAGTATTTTTTGAATTGGCATTGCTTCATCCGCTCATATATTATTATCTATGGTTGAAATAATAATTATTCATCGTCTGTGGTTGTGCGACTCTATATTCTAAAAGTAATTTACATTCAGGAATTCCCCGCACTTTGTGCTTTGAACAGTCGTGCGATAATCCGAGAGCCAGTGGGACAGTTTTAGATGGTAATTGTTAAAATGTTATTGGATTCTACTATAACATTTTTTTAAAACTTTTTATTCAGTACAACAATTATATAGCTCTTGAGTGTGACATCACCTGGTGGTAAGCGATGATGCAATCTAAGATGGAAGTGGGCAAACCTGACAGTGGTACATACTTATCAGTTTTATTTAGACCATAAACAGCTTTAACAAGGAAATGTACTAAATCACTAAATGTAAAAAGGCACTAAATCGCTTGGCGGTACGGCATTGCTTTTAGTGTGGTTAACTAGCCGTGGCCGAATCTTATTATAAGATGCGGAATTATAATTATTATCTTATATGGACTGCCAGCAAATGATTTTTAATGATTCTGCTATCGTATGACACAATAATAATCCATAAGAATATTATAAATGCGAAAGTGTGTCTGTCTGTCTACTACGCTTTAACGGCCCATCTTTTCAACCGATTTTGATGAAACGGTATAGACCTCTATACTGTTTCATCAACTATCCTACATTTTATTACGGAAAATTAAGGAGTTAATTCGGGACTCAAAAAACTTAATCTATGCGGGCATCATCTAGTAATTCATTATCACATCACAATATAGTGTGAACTGTGAATACGGTATGTTCAAGTACGTCCATAGTTTAATAACGCATCAGTTCTTGGCCTATTTCCTTATCAATGAAGTCGAATGACGCGGACCGGACGTGAACTCATTGGTGTTTAGCTCATGGATGTAGGAACAGAAAAACATAAATTGCCAGTAGAAAAATATTATAAATTGATGACTAGATGCATTAAAATTAGAATAGTATTTTTGTATGTATGTATGTTCCACCGTAGCGCCTAACTACTGAGCCGATTTTGATGAATGAGGTGTCAATCGATTCGTTATTATGGTCCGGGTGCCTCGTTGATCTAGTGGTAAGTATATTCGACTGCCATAAAAAGTAAGTATTGTTTTTCTGACAAAAAATTATCAGCATGAACTGGCCCGAAGTTAGATGGCGGTGTTTTACCCCCATGCCTCGGAGAGCACGTAAAGTCGTCGGTCCTGCGCCTGATCTCTCTCCGGTCGTGTCGGATTTTCCTTCCCATCGGGCTATGAGAGTAAAGGAACAGAGAGCGCACCAGTGTGTGGCGCACACACTTGTGCTGTGTGCACTATAATCTCCCGCGCAGATGGCTAATCTCTCTGGAGAAAGGCCGCCGTGGCCGAAATTCGGTCGGGAGGACATTATTGTTATGGTCCGGTTAAATTAAGCTATACATATTATATATATGTATTGACATAATAAAGGAATTAAATATAAGTCTATGGGACATAGCATATGCTGCATCCAAAAAGTGTGGTTCTCTGATTTTTTTCCTTACTCCGGGTTACAGTTTTTTAATACTTACTGCGCTCGTTTATTATTTACTGATATTTATATAACTAAAAATAATTTAATCATATAAATATTTATGTGTTATCAATTCGACACGTACGAGTAAGTAGGTATGTACTATGTACCTACTTAATATTATTGGAACTGCCAAATATTACCACCATCACCACTACCACTGAAGCCCATTATCATCCCACTGCTGGGCACAGGCCGCCACTCCCATAGGAAAGCGGGAATTAGAGCTTAAACCCACCACGCTGTTCCAATACGGGATGGCGGGCTTAAACGACTATTATCATGTCAGTGATAATAACTATAGGACAGACGGCTTAAGGTGCATGACAAGGGTCTGCCCGCGAAATTCAAATTTAATTTGGTTTTTCACAATTTGTAAACTAATACGACAAAGTACGCTTATGGCATTCAAATTGCGAGCCTAGGAATATCATCTTCACAGGTTTATATAAAAATCTTTACTTGAAAGTGCCCAGTTTAAGAAATTAGTCAAAATAATGACTAATTTGTGAGTAACTCACTTCAAACTCATTATTTTGACTAATTTCTTAAACTGGACACTTTCAAGTAAAGATTTTTATATAAACCTGTGAAGATGATATTCCTAGGCTCGCAATTTGAATGCCATAAGCCTACTTTGTCGTATTAGTTTACAAATTGTGAAAAACCAAATTAAATTTGAATTTCGCGGGCAGACCCCACGGGGATCACTATATAGTACCGGGGACGGGGGAGTACTGAATGAATCAGAAAAACCCAACACTTAAGGTGCATGACAAGGGTCTGCCCGCGAAATTCAAATTTAATTTGGTTTTTCACAATTTGTAAACTAATACGACAAAGTAGGCTTATGGCATTCAAATTGCGAGCGTAGGAATATCATCTTCACAGGTTTATATAAAAATCTTTACTTGAAAGTGCCCAGTTTAAGAAATTAGTCAAATTAATGACTAATTTGTGAGTAACTCACGTCAAACTCATTATTTTGACTAATTTCTTAAACTGGACACTTTCAAGTAAAGATTTTTATATAAACCTGTGAAGATGATATTCCTACGCTCGCAATTTGAATGCCATAAGCCTACTTTGTCGTATTAGTTTACAAATTGTGAAAAACCAAATTAAATTTGAATTTCGCGGGCAGACCCTTGTCATCGACCTTAATTTATTATGCAATCCTCCGTCGCAATCGGTGACAATCGGTCGTGTTCATGTCCAAAGCGCAGTGTATATTGCATTATGCAGTGCACCTGATAAAGATGTGTTTTTGATGTATGACCCAATCCATAAGCGATGGCGGGTCAAATAATAATTGACGAGTTTCTGTGTTTCGTGCAGAATAAAATGGATGTGTTGGACGAACTAAGTATCATACAAATCTGTGCTACTAACTACATCGATGTAGAAGTAGAAACAGGCAAAAGTACTCTATATAGTGTATGTACCCACGAGCTGAGAAACATACATCGAAAAGGTGATGACAACAAGTGAATATAATTAAAATTATTAAAAAATACGACTGCTCTGCCGTAGCCCGTATTGAATTACCTTTGGAATCTTATTCACATTTTTATTAAATGATATTTTTTGTGAATCACTGGATATTGAACTATAGAGTTACATATTTTTGGAATCTACTCATCATTTTATAGATGATGATTATATAGTTAATCTCATTTTCAAATATTTTTTTTCATCTTTAGTCTTGAATGCGGGACCATGGTCACCCCATCAATTTTTTTTTAAATTTTACTAGCCTATGTCACGCGGAATAAGCTAGAGATTCTAATGATACCTCATTTATCAAAATCGGTTCAGGCGTATAGAAGTTATGGTGGAATATACAAACTCACATACATACATACATACACACATGAACCGTGAAAATAATATACTCCTTTTTTCAGGCAGTCGTATAAAAAGAAGAAATGTATCAAGGATATAATCAAGCTGTTGAAAGAAGTGGACCTAAATAGTTTACCGAACTTTGTAGCACGGGATCTAAGTCGTCTCCCTCCTGTATCGTTCGACTATGTGGACGTCACTCGATTGCTAAAGGATATGTCGATTATGAAAACTGAGCTCGTGGAACTGAAAGCGCAATTCATAACCAAGCTGAAGGAAATCCGTACTTCGTGTCAAGAGCGTAAAGAGCATGATAACAATTATTATTCTCCTCGGAAAGCGGTGACACCTAATAGAACGAGATTGCCGTCACCTTCTAAAACGCTTCAGCCTGTGGCAATACCATCCCCTACACGCACACAGGCAAGCGTCACTGAAGCGATGTTTACGCTGACTTATCGGGACAGTGTCCAAGTCGCAACCGCCGCGCCAAGCGAAGATCGCACGTATGCAAAGCGTGCGTTCGGGTCAATCTGGCGAAGCACCAACAACTAACTCAGCGGCGGCGAGCGGCGCATCGAATGAACTACCTCCGGAAGATACGAATGCGTTTACTGTTGTCACGATTCACGAATAAAAAACGAAAACCGAAAAATATGCGGGGCACTTCTGACACTGAGTGCAAAATACAGGTAACTGACTCCCAGTGCTCCATATATGTATTGCGAGCGAAAAAATCCGTTACCGTGAATGACATTTTGGAACATATTTCAGAAAGAGGGGAACAATGCGTCAATGTCGAGCAACTCAAACAGCATAAAGAAACGTCATTTAATTCGTTCAAAGTTACTATACCTACCACAATGAATTCTTATAATCTAAGACCTACCAGTAGGTTCAGGTTGGGAATCTTTAAATTGGATGAAATTTTTTGGCCTGCTGGGGTTGGTGTTTACTGTTTATACAATTTATGGAACGATTCATGAATACCGCCACTAAACACACCAGTCAATGATAGTACACCAACTGAATATAAATAATAATATAATAACACCAAATTTAGCTAATATCAAAATAGTCATAATTAACTGTCGCTCAATTAAGGCGAGTCACCTCAGCTCAGCGGTGAAAACTGGTTTGCTAGATCAAATGTTTTCGGTATTTACTATTAAATAACGGTCCTACAAAAAATATCCGATACACTTAAAGATATTGCCTAAAGAATGTGCTAATTTGTTACACGATAGGATGTACTTTACTCGATCAAAAAAAATCTTGAAACAGGCTAAATTAAAAGTTTAAAACGAATTTTTTATTAATAAAATTTTCGACTTTGCTCATCATTTTTATATGGATAAATTCCTCTTGAAGTATTAATGAGAACCTGCTAAACTTTATTTCAAACTGAAGTCCTATATTTATTTAATTCAAATTAATCCCAGAACTTGAACGTTGCCAAGCGGTTTCAGAATATACCGCGCTGCCCGCTTCCCCGCCAGTCTCTACGAGAAACGTACCGCGAGACGCGCGGGCGGCACCCCACACCTCACCTCCTAAAATCTTGCAGGTGACTCGCCTTAAACGATCCGTAGAACGTGTTCGTTCCCTGTGTCGACAGGCAAACATAATAGCCCAACAGGAGACGTGGCTCCTCCCACACGACCTTCACTTTATACACCAAATCGACGACAACTTTGGTCCTTATGCGAAATCATCAGTTGACACTGCGGCTGGCGTATTGCGGTGGCGACCGTACGGCGCGGCGGCCTAGCTCTGCTATGGCGAAAATCTTTTTTTTCCTAGCGCTTCCATAGTGAAGTGACCTATGGACAGGTTGGCAGCGGTGCGGCTAGAGCTGCGCAATCATCGGCAGTTGCTCGTCATTAACGTTTTTATGCCAACGGACTCGGCAGAAAACTTGACCGAATTTACTACCAACCTTGCAAATATAACGGCTATTAATGATGACAATGAAACCGAAACTGCTTTTGCGTTAGATTTCAATGCCCATTGTATCTCCAGGTTTGGTGACTCAAACTCACTTCGTTTTGTGCGGAGCATTTTCTAGAGTGCGTGGACTATGACATTTTAGGTAAGGATTCGTCCACATTTAGATATGTCAGTGATGCGAGTGGCTCGACGCGGTGGCTCGACCACTGCCTAGCGACAAGTGCGGCGCGTAAACCTGTCACAGCTGTGAGCGTAGACCATGATGGGCTGGTCGGACCACTTTCCACTTATAATTACATGCAATTTTGACGTAGTGGTTAGTAAAATTATCAATGAAAATAATAGTTTAGTAAATAAAGTTAAATGGGGTCAACGAAATCCTCAGCAGATTAGCATTTATAATAAATACTGCTGTGATAATCTCAAGAATGTTATTTTTTCTAGTCAATGTTTTAACTGTGATAATTTTACTTGTACAGAACACTTATTTTTAGAAAGATGAAATTGTAGTTATTTTAAGGAAAGCTGCTGTTCTTAGTTTAGATAACCAGGTATATAAGTGAAAGTTATGGTATTATATTGCTAAATGAAATCCATAACGCTAGTAAGTTTAAAATTATTAAAACTAGTGGTTCGCCCCGAACTGAGACCTCGCGGCGCCATCTATTGACATCATTGTGAAGTTCTGTTAAAAATACTGAAGCTTTTCGATTCCTTATAATATTTATCTACTTAATTTTAGTATTTGTTGTTCAAGTACAGGATATAATTCAAATAAGTGATCAAGTTTCAGGCTCAGCCTTTCAGAAAATTTAGAGTTCTGAGGTCAACTTTGGACGTTAGAAAATCAAATCAAAGTGGACTTTGAAGACTCCCATTTCGTCAATTTTAGGGGAAAATAAAAAAAAATTTTGACTCTATTCCTAATTAACTTTAAAATGATATACCGCAAACCTATGTAACGCTTTAACAAATATTTTACTTCGCATTCGCTTCTATGAGAGCCCCCCTGAAATAAAGAATTTTATAACTTTTTATTAAGCCATATTCGGCTGGAAGCCATTGGTTTACATATTATATTTAAATTTGAAGTAATTAAGTTCAGTAATTCAGAAGTTATAAGGCTCTGACAGACGGACGGACGGACGGACGGACGGACAAGTGCAAATTCTTCGCTCGGTCAAATATATTTTTTTATTATATGATGTTACTAAAAATTTATGCTTTTCGCAATTTTTCCTTTATCTGTGCTATAGGACGTTGCTTCGTACCAAAATATTTCAAGATTCAGAGTTCACGGGAAGTACCCTATAAGTTTTGATTCCCTTGCGAGTGTCGAAAATTTGCAGCATAAACGGCTGTATCTTTTGATTGCGTTGGCTTAGCAGTTTGATTTTTTCACAGCTCCAAGGGACAGTAAACCTGAGTATTGATATGAATCAGCTTGATACCTTCGCATGAAGATGCGTTCTTGAGAAAAGGGTCTTGACAGACAGACGGACAACAAAGTGATCCTATAAGGGTTCCGTTTTTTCCTTTTGAGGTACGGAACCCTAAAAAGGGGTTTGAAATTTGGATGAAAATCGAACTTAACGTGAGCGAAGCTGCGGGCAAAAGCTGTTAATAAAATAATACTTAATAAAAAGTCGGGTATCCCCCTAGGGTCAGGCAGAAACACACTAGGAGTAGGTCATGACAAAACGTCAACGTGAAACGCCCGCGTCGTATGGGAAACACGTTTCGTCGTGTGGCGCAGGTCTGTTCAGCTCCGCCGACGGATAGATTTTTCCTGCTATATGATAAAATAAAATAATAAGGCCATTTATTCCCAATACTCCTCTTAACTAATATAAGTAGGTACAATTAAAATTTAAAATATATTTGTTAGTACCTAGTGATTAGTTGTTAGTATGGTAAGTACGTACAGAGTTCATGATACTTAGTAATTTAAAGTTAATATTATAATTCATATTATGATGCCATGCCCTATGCATAGTATGATTTCGCAATAACATGTCAATGTTTTATGTATAGTCGGCATATAAAATCAACCCTTATTCGGCAAAATTGAATTTCGCAGACCATGAAAATTCTGGGTAAACTACGAGTCAAACTTTAGAAACTAATTACCACGGTTCAGAAATTAAGGAAATTATTTTTATCTGGAGACGACAGATTACAAAATCAAGTTAGAACTTAACTAAAGTCGTGGAGATTTCGCTATCAGAATCATCGGTGTCAGGCGCACCGGAGTAAAAAAAAGCGTTGCGTAAAAAAGCGCTTGTGCGAACGAGGGCTTACTCGACATAGGTAAGTACATTGTTTTGCAATGAGCCGTTTTTTACTGTATACGACCTGCCCCCCTACTCTCTAACTCAGTGGCTATAAAAAACTGACGTAAGTATATATTTTTATCTATTGAAGGTTTACTATGACTTTTTAGTTAAATACAAACTTTCAATGGATAAAAAATAATGTTAGTGGCCATAATTTTTTGATTGAAATGAAGGCCACGGAAATTTGGTTCAGGGATAGTTATAGGTAGCTCTCTGGGGAAGGACACGGCATCTTATTGTCCCGGACAAATAAGGAGTTCCCGCGGGGATCAAAAAAACTTAATCCACGTGGACGAAGTCGCGGGGAGCATCTAGTCACACGAGTATATATCCGTAATCTAGTTGATAATATACTCGTGTGACTAGATGCTCCCCGCGACTTTTATTAACTAAATACGAAATCAGTTAGGTTCAGAAAGTTAAGATGTATGCCATAAGGGCGGCCTCATCCCTACGAGTGATCTCTTCGAGCAACAATATTAAAATGCGAATTAGCTTAACTTAAACCAAAATAAGTAGTTTCCGAAATTTTTCGATTCCTCGTGTGTAACTTCAAAAACCTGTGCTACGATTTACCTACAAGCAATTCACAGGAACCGAGAAAATTATTACGGTATTAGCAAAATCTATGGATTTCTTATCTGTAGATGGCAGCTTTTTCAATTTTCATGATCAAATTCGATTTTCAAACAAAAAAGGTCAGGGAAAACTTCGGGGCCTGAAAAACTTCAGAGTTGAGAGTTTTACTTCAGTAGAGGTCGGACCGCGGTGGCGTTCGCACGTGGCGTAATATGCGGACGCTAATGCTCATATATTTCGCGACTTTAGTGCAGTGCGATTTTAAAAGTGAAGTGAAACACCTGAGGCACGCCAGGACCCTGATCAGGCATGGCCGGTCTAGGGTGCACTTCAGTCGGATGCACGCGAGGCCGAGGGACCTGGTCGCGCCAGTTTTAGAAGCTGAGACGAGTAGCGAACTAGGTACAGATTTTAGTTTAAGATTACTTAGAACTTAAGAGATTATTTTAAAATCTAGGAGAAAATTAAACCAAGCATACAACAATTATAAGAAAACTTCGGAAAACCAACTAGGTACCTACGTTAATTAATTTCAAAGTCAAAGTTTACACACGCAAGCTATTAGAAACATAATAAAATATACTTAATAATTATATTGTTCGAGTAGCTGATGCCCGCGACTACGTCTGCGTGGAATAAGTTTTTTGTTTCCCACGGGAGCTCCTTAATTTTCCGGGATAGCATAAGAAGTAGCCTGTGTTAATTCAGGTTATAAGCTATCTCCATTCTAAATTTCAGCCAAATCGGTTCAATCGTTGCGGAGTGAAGGAGTAACACACTTACAAACATACAAACCAGGGATAGGTATTATGGATATAAAATTTCAGATCTGGATAAGGATTTACAGTTACGGTTACGGATATAATGCAATGATTTCGGGTTATCCATTAACTAGCGGACGCCCGCGACTTCGTTCGCGTGGCATACGTTTTTTAATTCCCACAGGCGCTTGTTAATTTTCTTAATGTCACTCTCCACTCTCCAGTTCCTCAACTAATACCCATGCAAAAAATCACGTCGATCCGTTGCTCTGTTGCGGTGTGATTGAAGTACAAACTACAAACTCTCTGTTTAACGTCCTTGGGGATAGAAATTTCCTAACCTAATAGATTACAATTTACCGAAAAATAATGCGTTAAATTGTAAGCATACTGCTTACGGCTTACGGTTCACAATCTGTCGACAGTCTATCGCACGGAATAGATAAATTTTTCTATGGTCTATCGAGATAAAAAGCGTTAGATTACAATCTAACGGTTCTTTTAATTTTACGGTGACATATTATACAAATTTCGTCAATGCTCTTTATACTATGCCATCAAAGATGGACATAACAATATGCTTAGAACACTTTTAGGTAGCGTTAATTAAATAAAAGGATTTTTTCATCTTAAGGTGATTACACTTAATTAATAATAATTGCGTACCTACCAATAATATTATCAATAGGCACTCAAAGGCCCTTTGAAGACATAATTAGACATTATTCAATTTTCAAGGACTATTTTCCAATTTTAGGAGATGATTAATATTTTAAATTATAATTATACTCCATAAAAATAAGTGTTCAATCAAACTGAGTATTTGATGTCGCTTCGATTCTTTAAAAAGTTCGGCCTTCTTTTAGTTTAATTTCGTAGTGAGTAGTTTAACTTTGTGTCAGTTAAGTTGATTTGAATTATTAAGTAGTTGATCCAAACACTTATTTAAAAACCGGTAAAGTGCAAGTCAGACTCGCGCACAAAGGGTTCCGCACACGTACACTACACGTACGCGATGGAAATTATTATTTTAGTAAATAACAAGAAAGATGTCATGACAAGTGACAACACGTAACGGGTAGCGCCTGACAAACAATTCGACACCTTATGAATACGGAACCGATTGAA
Organism: Erebia aethiops; assembly: GCA_923060345.2. NCBI lineage: Eukaryota > Metazoa > Arthropoda > Insecta > Lepidoptera > Nymphalidae > Erebia > Erebia aethiops. Next base: position 19,166,612 of record OV281089.1, on the reverse strand, counting down.
TTGAAACCATTTCCGGATTTTTCCTAATTGTGCTGTGAAGCCTTGCTTCCTTGCTTCTTGCCAAATTTCATTATTCTAGGTCATCGGGTATTGATTTATTGGCGAGTGTCAAAATATGTGGCATAAAAGGCCTTTTGATTGTGTTGACTTAGAAGCTTGATTTTTTTACAGCTGTAAGTGTGAGATCTATAGAGCGAACTTTGACTTTGCTTAGACTTAAGACATGGTTAAGTTTTAACTCTAAGTAAAGTCTGAGCCAAGTCAAAGTATACTCTATAGATCTCAGCATAAGTTTTAGGGATCGAAGAGTAAGACCTAAGTATTTGATATTAATTTCAACTTGATACCTCCACGCGTTCATGAGAAAAATGGCGTTGACAGGCAGACAGACAGACGGACAGCGAAGTGATCTTTTATGGGTTCCTCTTTGAGTTGAGGAACGGGACCCTAAAAATTATAATATTTAATGATCAATTTGAATCATAACGCAGAACCAAAATAAAACTTATTTTTGAATAAGAAATATGGTTTTACTTAGTATCTACTTACTTAGAATCAAAACCTACGTATTCGATTATACTATCAGATACTTAAAATAACCTTATAAAGGTAAATAAACTTCGTAGAAGATTTTCTATATCTGATGGTACAAAAAGTTCCAAGACAAAATTAAGTACCACAAATTAATTCACGTTATAACGTACTTACAAGGATCATTTTCCTTGTAATATAATATTTTCCTTATGAAAATCAGAGGCTCAGAGCCTTTGGTTGAAAATAAAGGTCTTCGTTTTATTTTTGAGACCGTTTTTATATTATGTCCTTTTTAATGAAATAATTAGGTATTTTTAAATCTGTCGTGTTTCTCTTGGGTTGACTTTTCAATTGCCAAATTATATTTCCCACTTTTAATTTTTAAACTGTTGGAAGTCTCAATAGCATTGGAGAAATAAAATGATTATCATACTTAGTTTAGACTTACGAAAAACGGGTTCTGTTGCAAGTACACGTCTAGAAGAAATACAGATTTAAAAAAAGCAACTCAGAAGAAAAGACGGCAACACGATTCTTTTGGTGCTACAAATTTGGCCATAATTCACCACGTTGGCTTAGTGCAGATTGGCAGACTACCCTTGAGAGCATTAGGAACAACTCTCAGGTATGCCAGTTACATCACGACGATGTTTCCTTTCACCGTGAAAATGATTGATATTTAATTTCATCAAGTAAACCAAAAAAAAACTAATATTAATCCACACTAATACTATAAAATATGTGAAAGCGTGGATGTCTGTCTTTCCGTCTGTCTATCTGCTACGCTTTCACGGCTTATCTGTTAAACCGATTTTGATGAAATTTGGTACAAGGGTAGGTTGTATCCCGGGGAAGGGCATAGGCTTCTTTTTATCCCAGAAAATTAAAGAGTTTCCGCGGGAATCAAAAATCTTAATCCACGCGGACGAAGTCGCGGGCATCATCTATGCATCTATAGGCGTGTATTATACATATATAAAAGGAAAATGTGACTGACGGTTGAGAATAGAGATCTTTCGGACGGATTGGGCTGAAATTTGCCTTGCAAATAGCTATAATGTCGTAGACATTCGCAAAGAAAGGAAATTTTTTGAAAAATTTACCCCCTTACTTAAATTTGAAATTTGTGCAGTCCACGCCGACGAAGTCGCGGGCAAAGGCTCGTATTCGATAAGATTTCACTGAATTCTATCAATTCAGCGAAATCTTATCGAATATATTTTCGCGATCACCAAGACCAGCCGAGTGGGAATGCCGATGAGACTTGTACAGCTACGAAAAACAATCACTTGTAATCTAAATGGAACAATAACGACGGATTGAATAATAAAATAACTCATTTGTTTCCCCTTTCAAAGAGGGAACGTAGTTAATAAAAACTGAGTTCCCAGACATACAATACGACATGAAAAACCAATAAAATACCAATAAAATTAAGTACTTACCAACAGATTGTGTGATGGGACTATAAAACGTCATAAAACTTGGTGCAGATAACTGATAAACTATACCATTATCAGGTTAGCCCGGTACTAATATTTTAGACTGCACCACTTATCAGTACATGTAATATCGCAATTCGCAGTCAAGGGCTATGTAGTGGATTAAACAAAATGTTACTAGTGGGAGGCTTCGGCCGTGGCTAGTTACCACCCTACCGATAAAGACGTGCCGCCAAGCGATTTAGCATTCCGGTACGATGCCGTGTAGAAACCGATTAGTTTAATATAACTGCTGTCCCCCTTACAGGTTAGCCTGTTACCGTCATAGACTGCATCATCATTTACCATCAAGTAATATCACAGTCAAGGGCTAACTTGGAGTGGATTAAAAAAAATATGATAGACCACTGACGAATTAGTTGAACGTTGCAGTACTCAAACAAGCCGACAAGTGCTTAAACCATCAAAAAACCAATTACTTGTACTATTGTAACTAGCTGATGCCCCGACTTCGGCCCCGTGGATAAAGGTTTTTTGATTTCGGGAACTGTTTTCCGGGAGGCAACCTACCTCTGTACTAAATTTCGTCAAAATCGGTTGAAAAAAGTTTTGCAGAACTTGCCTCAGAACTATAAGTACATCGGCAGGTACCTACTTCTGTAATGACTACAAGATGATGTTTAATGTTTTCGTCAATATCATGTATATGTCACCGTAAGATTGCAAAAACCGTTATATTATAATCTAACCAGCGAAATTGTAAACTGTCGACTGATTGTGAACCGTTCATGTTCTGAGTGTCAATTTTTGAAATATTCATTGTATAAATTCCGTTTTCTTGTCTTTTTCTTGTAGGTTAGGTTAGGGTTCGACATAAACAACTATTTAGTGCCCGGTAAATATACCTAACAGATTAAAATCTACAGAAAAATAATGCGTTAAATTATAATCTGTCGACCGTTTACAATTTCGCTAGTTAGATTACAATCTAATTTTTGCAATCTTACGGTGACATCATGATTATGATCCCGAATATAGTTGCATAATACTGGTCTGAAGTACGTAACGCATCTGGGGCCATACTGCCATAAAGCAATACTAAAGCAATATGTATTACTTAAAATTACAGTTTGATGTCATGTATCGATTATAATTTTAAAACACGAAAGTCAACAATATTGAAACAATATGCCTATAGGCATTGTCAGTATGGGCTTTGGTACAAGACAATGTGAAACCCATATTGTGTAATATCCTACACAGACATTAAGAAAGCTTATGTTAGTTCAAGTGAAAAGCATTAAACATGGAACTAGGAATCTGCTTATTTGGGATGAAATGAGCTGAACTATGAAAATATGCCACGAAATATGCAGTATACAATCCTTGTTACACGGCTGTCGCACAAAACTAATTTTAACACAAAAATATCTTACATCAAAGAATTCCTCAAGGAAAATCCAAATATTAACCTGAATAGCGAAGGATATTAAATTAAATTCGAAGTCGGTATTCACGGGAATTGAACAATTAACCTCTAGAGTGTAGAACCTTGAAGTAATTGAAGTTTGAATGGGTATCTATATCTGTTCAGTAAAACTTCAGTCTATATAACTTCGGTTCCAATAATGATCGAAGTTTAGTTCCCGAAGTTCTTCTACTTTTCCTTTACTGAAATGAATTTGCATAATACGTTATTATAAATCAACTTAATACATCAAGGGTCAAAACCATTAACTATAAGGTACTCAGAAAGTACATAGCTAGTAGGTAGATCAATAATTTGTTACGATTTATTCATTATCATGTGCGTATTTCCAATTATAAATTACTAACTGATGCCCACGAGTTCGTCCGCGTTGGTTTTCATTACATCAATTTAAAGACTTATAAACAGCATCATTACTAAACTATCGATGATTTTCTGAATGACAAAGTTGCATGGAAGCAACCGGCCTCCCATCCAGTGACACACAAGTCAGTGTAATACTTGTAACGTATGTATGTACACGTACTCGTTTGTGTTGTATTGTTTACTTATTGTAACCTTTCCTCTTTTAAGAAAAGAGCAACTGCTGAGTTTCTTGCCGGCTCTTTTCAGTAGAATCAGCCTTCCGAACCGGTGGTAGAGTCTTAACGTATCATAAGTGACACAAGCTGTCCTACGTGAAATAAACAAATCATATTTTATCATTTATCATTTGGTTCCCGCGGGAACTCAATATTTTGTGGTTAAAGAATTTATTCTCAAAAGAAATTTTACAAAACTTCTTTTGACTTAATGATAACTTATCAGTACCTACTCATAAACTTAACCTATCAAATAATAATAATAACGCACAGCTGTGAGCAACATGTACCAACAGAATCGTAAAATGCAAGTGCGTAGAAATAAAAGGAACCTTGCAATGTTTATTTTCTTGGGCCGGACTCAGAAGTCAGATAATATTATGTCTATTTTTAAAAATGTTGATCATTATAATACTTTTTATTTCTGTTAGTAATACATTTGTTTCTTGTGCAATTTTCCGGGATAATATGCCGGGATAGTAGCCTGTGTTATGAAAGTTTGGATGGATGGAAGGATTTTTGCATAAGTTTAGGTTGCTTGGTTGACTCCAGAACGGTGGAACGGATCCGGATGAAATTTGGCACAGAGATAGATTATAGTCTGGCATACTAGTCTAGTATAGTAACACACATGACACAGGCTACCTTTTATCCCAGAAAATTAAAGAGTTCCCGACCTAACCTCAGTGAGAACTAACCTTACAACAACAACTACAACTAACTAGTAAAAATTTACGCGGACGAAGTCGCGGGCATCAGCTAGCTGCCCCATATTGCCAACCAGGGATATTGCAATTGCTTCCAATTATTTGCACCCCATTTGAGATGTCTCAATGCAACTGGCAACTGCAGACTTAGTGACGATGTTTCAAAGGCACCATCTCTCAACCCGTGTATAGAGCTAAGTAAATTGAGAGAGGATTCTTATAAATTAAACTCTTTGTATTGGTGAAATTGAAACTCGCAAGTATTCTTTGTATTTCTCGTCTTCTGTAAAAATAAATAAAATTGAATTGTCTGCGAGTAACTTCGTTATAACTGCCTGTGCTAAGGTCATATATCTCATAATATCTGTAATACACTTACTATAAGCCACTGTGTTTTAAGAAAAACAAGTTTTCTGCCAGTTTGACCGGGCAATATTTAGAAACAGCTTACTCGAGAGAATTTACAAAGCATGATATTGTCATCATCATATTCGCCTGCGACTGTTGAATATATAGGCTTGTCCCATATAGATCCACACCTGATCCTCAGCCTGCTTTATCCAGCCATTTTCTACCACCCTCTCTATCTATATATATCGTCAGTCGTCTTGATGTAAGGCGTCCCACACTACGCTTACTTGAACGCAATCCCCAGTTTTATCAACTCCATCGGCCATCCTATGACAAGAAATTATTTATAAGGTAGGTAACTCCTCAATTTTCCGGGATAAAAATTAAAAATAGCCTATGTCATAGCCAATGCCAAAAATCACGTCGATCCGTTTCGGCGTGATTAAAGGACAAAACAATAAACAAACACACTTTCGCATGTATAATTACAGTATGATTTTTCTGGGTGAAAATTAAATTAAGAACGGGGTAAAATTGTTAATCCATTTAAATGAATATAGGCCAATTGGAGGGGAAGCTTAGTAATAGGGTCCAGTTGGCACCCTAAAAAGTATCGAATATACGTTTTAAATTTCATTATCATGTAACTTATAAAAAAAACCTAAATTAACTTGTTCCCCGTCATGTATATTACATTCGTGTATCGCAGAAGCTCATAAAGGTTCGGGAATTATTCAGAGTATTTCTTTTACCTCCTTTAATATGCGGAATATATTATTATATTAGGGGTGTACCATGAATATAAAACCGTGCCTCAAATACCGGTAAAGAAGTGAGTTAATTTAATTTCGTAACATTGATAGGTTTTCGTTCGTAAAATATTAAATAGATCATACAAAGTAGGTCATTATCGTTCATTAGTCGGATCCACTCAACGGGCGATGGAGAGGATTATGATTTGAATACCTCTACATGATCAAATTTATATCTATACTAATATTATAAATAAGAAAGGATGGATGGATGTTTGTGACTTATTCACCTGGAGTCTGGCTCCAGCTGGATATCAGCGCTGAATGCTCTTGTAATGTATTGCGAAGCATTCTGCATTATGCTGACCTGATGCCTTCTTTCTGAAGTGTGATTGATTAGGGTATCGTACATATCTAAACGTATGAGAAAATATACACAAAATTGAGCTCTAATTCAATGCTTTTATGGTTTATTTTACTTTGACGTCGAGCTTTGACGATTTGATCGGCAACTTTTAGACAATCGGGGTGCAGGTTGTGCCACACACGACAAGCGTTGTCAGGGTGCTTCTAGGACTAGAATGTGGGCCTCTTGTAATGTGTGGTACAATGGTGAGAATAAATAGATTTTCTTTCTTTCTTTCTTTTCCAGAACGGCTGAACCAGAATGCCCGCGACTTTGCCCGCTTGGATTGTGGTTTTTTTGGTTCCCGCCTGAGCCAAAGATTTTTTGGCCTGAGCTCTTTAACTTTCCGGGACAATAAGTAGCCTATGTGCTATTCCAGACTATTCTCTATCTTTATGCCAAATTTCACTCAGATCCGTTCCGCCGTTCTGGCGTGATTGAGTAACAAACATCCATCCATCCAAACTTTCGCATTTATAGTATAGTATAGATTGCGGTCGAAGTCACCGGAAAAGTTCTAGTTAATCCCTATATAATGAAAATCAGTAATATAGCCTTCATTAAACTGAAAGGCAAAAGGGTGTGCCCGACCCTTCTGTCGACGAGAGCCACTTGTTCCAAGGGACAGCGACATAAGTTCATCACAAGAATATTTTCTTTTATATTACCTACTTAACTTACCCTGCTGAGTTTGTTGTGGGCTCTTCTCAGACCAAGCGCGTTTGGAAACCTCGTAGCTTTAGTTATAAGATACCGTCGTTAATTATAACCATCACGTTTAATACTTTGTATACCTACTTGACGTCCAGAAAGTGTACCAGGTACCAATCCATACTCCATACTTAATATTGTAAATGCGAAAGTGTGTCTGTCTGTCTGCTACGCTTTCACGGCCCATTGTTTCAACCGATTTTGATGAAATTTGGTATATAGATAGATTGTATCCCGGGGAAGGATATAGGCTCTTTTTTATCCCGGAAAATGTAGGAGTTCTCGAGGGAATAAAAAAACTTAATCCACACGGACGAAGTCGCGGGCATTATCTAGTTTTGAATAAATATACTTTGGCTATATTATAGTATGGTTAAAAGTTTATAAAGCATATTATTTTCTTTTAGCATTTTGATAGAGTACTCGTAACTTATGAACTTTACAAAATAAAAAATTAATTATATTATATGTATTCTTATGTATTTTCGCGTAATTTTAGTTTTTGGATGTTATGTCTCTAAATAAAGATCTATTATTATTATTAAAATGGGCAATAGATATTTACTTGTATTTTGTGAGACAAGAAACATCCCATAGGTAGGAGTTTCAATTTCAGCAATAGAAAGAATTTAATTTCTAGCAACCCGCTCTAGCAATTTAGCTCTCACAAAACGAGTGGACAAATGGTGCCTTTAAAATAGATATCGCACTAAATCTGCAGCTGTTGGTACTAGAGACAGCTTAAATGGAGTGTAAACAATCGTTGAGGCTCACTCTGCAGTTCTCATTGCTGAAGGTCGTGACCCTTTTCCACTAAAAACTGAATGCTTTTTTATTTAACTAAAAGTCTGCCCTTTACGGCCTCATCTAGATGAAAATAGATACTGTATTGTATTTGGTACCAAGAGTATATTTATTTTTATGAAAAGATCAACTGCTGAATTTCTTGCCGGCTCTTCTCGGTATCAGTATTTCACCTAAGTAGGTATTGTTTGCTTGTTTCCTTGAAAACGCAACTAAAGTCTTCCAATAATTTTGAAAAATATAATTTTATTTTACTTTTATTATAAAATCACATATATATAACTAAATAAATATATATATATATTATGTGATTTTGGTGTATATGTCACCGTAAGATTGCAAAAACCGTTAGATTGTAATCTAAGTACCGAAATTGTAAACTGTCGACAGATTACAATTTAACGCATTATTTTTCGGTAGATTGTAATCTGTTAGGTAAGTGTATTAACCCGATAAATCCTAAGGGGACTATTTACTGATTATTTATGTCGAACCCTAACCTAACCTACAAGAAAGAGACAATAAAACGTAAATATAATGAATATTTCAAAAATTTACACTCAGAACATTGAACGGTTCACAATCTGTCGATAGTTTACAATTTGGCTAGTTAGATTACCATCTAACGGTTTTTGCAATCTTACGGTGACATTATTATTATTTATTTATTTTTAATGTTAGTATATAATATTTATTTAGTAGTAGTGTGTACCTACTTGAATGTAGATAAGTTTATGTATGCGTTTATTATTTTATAGAGCAATTTCTTATAGTACCTAATAATTGGTTAGTGTAGGTTGCCTGGCATAGATCACTTTAGTGATATGGTCACCTTTTGTTTGTACTTTTATTATATATCCTTTGTAATTGTTCTTTTTATGCAATAAAGTTGTTTAATAGTAATACTTAATATTAATCATCGCCATTTAAAAAATACCTAACCTACCTTATGTTTTATTTATCAGTTAATCAACAAAGAAACCTTGAAAGTCCGATGAAGCCTTTGCGCGAAGAGTATTTTGTGGTACAGCTGCCCGTTCTCACCAAGTCACTACTAATCCGGTTAAAAGAGGTCCCTAACACAGATAAAACCAAATAAATTAGGCGTTGGGGGTAATTTTGGAACCAACTTTGATAAATCAAAATCCAATGTTCGTTTTAAAACTTTATTCCTCACGATAATGTAATATTCTTAGAGTACCTAATTTAACTATCTCCTACAATCTTCTCATCATACGTTTTTTCACACGCGCCTTTTTATCAATTGGCGGGAAGCGCCCTGATTGGCCATCAGAATCCCCTCTTTTTTAATCATTTTTATTTTGCGGCCCTGGATTTAAGTCTTTTATGGCCTTATATTTATTGCGAATGTCGTACCACAGAATATAAAACTAGAAAATCATGATACAACTAGCTTTATATTATACTAGCAGATACCCGTGACTTCGTCCGCGTGAAATAAGTTTTTTAAATTCCCACAGGAATTTTTAGCCTATACACTCACAAACAATGTGGCTTTCTATTAGTACCAAAATTTTCAAAATCAGTTCAGTAGATCCAGAGATTACCCCCTACAACGTCTCAAACTCACAAACTTTATCTCTTTGTAATATTAGTATATAGTATTATTAGTATGTTATTTTTATAACTGCCATGCCCCTAAAAGGTTAGCCCGCTACCATCTTAGACTGCATCATCACTTACCATCAGATGAAATCGCAGTCAAGGGCTAACTTGTAAGCCTAATGTTGTTATACCCCACTCGTAAATTAACTCAAAGGCCCGGAAAGTTAAAGAGCTCCCGCGGAAACTAAAATCCTCCGCGTGGATTGAGGATTTTCCACAAGTCGCAGGCATCAGCTAATTTGTCAGAAAATCTGTGTAATTTTGCTAAACCTCTGTATAGAGTACAAGGTCACACCTAAAATGGACCGTCTATTTTCGTCTCATTGATCTGTCTAGCGGTTTGAGCCGTGCGTTGGTAGATCACCTTTTCCTTTTATATATAGGTCTACTGATGTCTACTGAGAATATTGTAATTCCAAGTTCCAAATTAGCTTTGTCATTACAAGTAAGAAATTTATCGAAGTGGCTTGACATCTCTTAATAGCTTATAAACTTATAAAGTTTGTTAATTATTGTTGTCAGGATTGGATATCAAAGGATCACGCCTAGCTCCCCTAATCTATAATCTCTGAAGTTTGCGAACTCTAAATAGCTTTTCTAGTTTTCGTACACGTCAATAGGGCGCAAGATTGAAGTTATTTAATTAGTCGCTAAATATGGGCCTGATAAGAAGGCTCAGGGTCACTCAGCGGGCGATGGAGAGAGCTATGTTTGGAGTATCCCTGCGTGATCAAATGAGGAGATTCGTTGGCGAACCACGGTAACCGACATACTTGTAGCTCAAAGAGTGGCAATGGGCGGGGCACATAGTTCGTTGTACTATAATGGTAGAACGGATGGCTACGTGCTCGAATGGCGGCCTCGCACCGGGAAGCGTTGTGTCGGACGACCCCCCTAGCTAAACGGACGATATGTTGTATGTAAGTTGGGAGCCGGAAGAAAGCGGCACAAGACCGTGCCCTGTAGCGATCCATGTAGAAGACCTTAGAGCAGTGGACGTCTATAGATTGAAATGTACAACTTGTGTCACTTATGATAAAATAACCTGTATAAGCAATTTTCCGAAAATCTACTCCAAAGAGGGTGAAATGGGGTAGAAAGTTTGTATGAAAATTCTATGTTTTTGAAGATAGCGACTTGAAAATCGGGATTTAGGTTATTAGTTTTAAATAATAATAACCTGTATAAGCCATTTTACGAAAACCCACCCCACAAAGGGTGAAATGGGGGTTGAAAATTTGTATGAAAGCCCTACGTTTTTGTAGAAATAGACATGAAAATTCAGTATTTCGGTTATAAGTTTTAAATAATAAAAACCTGCTTATGCTACGAGTATTTAAAGCCTGAGTCTGTAGATAGACTTTTAGCAGCGGGAAAATTTCATAATCTCATAGGAAATCAGAAATTGTACGAGGACGAAGTCGCGAGCGACCGCTAGTTTAAAATAGAGACAATCTACTTGTAAAAATTATCAGTACTTGATAAATTTCACCAAGATTCAAAATTCAACTCTATTTTATTCAAATAGACTTTGAAAAGTGCTATTGAATCGTCGAGTGAATGTACCACTGGTTCGGAATGCCATTCCTACCGAGAAAAGCCAGCAAGAAACTCAGCGGTTGCTCTTTTGAAAGAATTAATTTACAATTACATAATAATCAGGACTTCTTACATGATTTCTTGATCCATCTCTCTCTTTTCATAAAATAAGCGTGATAATATTATGTTGATTCAAGTACGTAGAAACATTACAATCTATATATATGTCACCGTAAGATTGTAAAATCCGTTAGATTATAATCTAACGGTTTCTATCCCGCTAGATTATAAACTGTCGAAAGATTGTGAACCGTTCAATGTTCTGAGTATTAATTTAAGAAATATTTATTGTTTTTACGTTTTCTTGTAAATGTAAGTGTCACCTTACATTTACTCTGCATTCAACTCGCAATTGCTGTTCGTTTGTCTCGCTCAAACTCGAGAACGGCTGGACCGATTTAGCTGATTTTGGTTTTGAAATGTTTGTAGTAGTCCAGGGATGGTTTAAACGGTGAGAAAATATGGAAAAGTTAGTTAATTACGACGCGCAGACGAAGTCGCGGGCATCAGCTAGTTGTTATATAGATAGGTCATTGAGTTAGAGGTAGTTGAGAGGTACATTGAGTACATAATTAATATTTTCATTACAAATTATAATAAAGATGTAATCATGGATGTATATCTCTCTTTGAAAAATTTCTATTTATAATTTAGTATTAATAGCAATATAATATGTTGGTTCAAATCAGTGTACGTAGAAACATTACAATATATTTGGTCATTAAAATACATCATTAAAATTCTTTATCAGTTATCACAAATTCGGTCCCCTTAGTTAGATTTCACTTTTTAATCATATTTTCAACAATCAGGGTTTTTTTAAATTCATTTTCTATAGGTATACAATCTATAAAGTAAGTGGATGTGAACATTATTGCTGCTTTCATAAGGAAAAACAAACTTATTAACCGACTTCCAAAAAAGGAGGAGGTTCCAAATTCGGCGCATATCTTTTTTTTTATATATGTAGGTATCCGCTGAACCAGAAAAATCGTGATACATGCTGTATCTTTATTTATTTATTTAATCGTATGGCGTTTGGTACATAATAAGCGTTTTTATAAAAAGAACGCTTATTTCGCCTGCAAGTTCGTCGCTCGTTTAGCACCACCCAGGGGACACGTGCAGAGAGGTAGAAGGTAGCTCCTGCGGACGTGAGCGACGGGGCAGCCCCCATCGACGGGGCATCCCCCATGCTGTATCTATAAACGCCTGACCTTCCAAGTAGGTACCTTGATAGGTAGCTAAAATACCACGCAGTTTAAGATGGAAGCCGGTTTACTTGGCAGGGGTGTGGCTATTTAATTAAACCAATAACCCATTTTTGATATCTTAGTGCTTATTTACTGCTCATTGCTCTTCTCTAGAAATAATTTTGTCGGTATTCTACAGGAGATAATATTTCGGAGAGTGTGCTCAAGAACTATTTTTATCATCGAACTGCAAGGCATCGACAAGGTCTGCATCCTTACGCAGTCGAAATTCTGCGGACTCGTACGAAGCGTTTTGCTTCCCCGTTCCTAATTCGAACTGCCAGGATATGGAATGCCCCTCCTCTTTTAATATAGGTACCTCCAAATCAAGAGTGAATAGGTATTTTTTAGGCAAGCGCGCTCCACCTTAGGCTGCAGCAGGTCTGATTACAGCCAAGCGCTAGCTAGCCTTTATGTACCTACCTAAATTTTTTTTTAAATGTGTTTCAGCTCCGACGCATGACTGGAGTTTACTCCATACGAACGAAAAGTATTACCATGGAAACATAAACAAGTATTACCCTGGAAACATAAACATAACGTAACGTAACGGAGAAAGTTTGATTTTACTTCCCATAAATTTTCATACTCCGGGCTTATGGAGTAAACTCCAAAATCAAACGACTATGGTTTCTTGTTTTTGTTATCTATTTGCAGACTTCACACGAGTTTCTGATTAATAAGGAGAAACTCATAGTAATATTATATTTTGCAGGGATTTCTACCAATGCTTTTCTTCGCTAGAGAAACTACTATTTTCTTTAGTTTTACCAAGAGACATAATTATTAGTATTTTAATTGTTTATTGAACATAATTTCACGGAAAGGTACCTTTTTCTTTTTTGAGATAAGAGCAACTGCTGAGTTTCTTCCCGGCTCTTCTCAGTAGAATCAGCTTTCCGAACCGGTAGTAGAGTATTGACGTATCATAAGTGTCACAAGTTGTCCCACATGAAATAAATAAATCATTTATCATTATCGAACTACGAATCCACACAAATAAAGAGCCAAAGTCATAACTAGGCTATCATAGCTTTTAAGCTGGAAATAATAAGTTACGAAGTTCCAACGGAAAATCACAGTACATTAATACTTGCTAGTAAGTAGTAACTAGGACGTTCAATGTAGAGATAGTACACAATACGGTCTTATTAGTTTCAACTATTCCAAGAATTCTATTTGAAAATGGTTAAAACTTACAGAGCTTCTATTTGAATGAGGTTATTATATTACCTAAAGGAATATAATATGACTAGATGATGCCCGCGACTTCGTTCACGTGAATTTAGTATTTGTATTCCTGCGGGAACTCTTTAATTTTCCGGAATAAAAAGAGTAGCCTATGCAATATTATGTCTTGCCCCGGTATGCTGAAATTTGGAACAAACATAGGTCTCCGTAGGATGATATAAGGTAGGTATTTTTTATCCCGGAAAATTAAAGAGTTAATTCGAAGAAAATTCGGGGGAATAAAATTAGCTGATAAAATTAAGATATTTAGTCCCAGATGCACCGATGATAAATATTATTTATTTATTAACTAGCTGATGCCCGCGACTTCATCCGCGTGGATTGGGGTTTTTTTGGTTCCCACGGGAATTATTTAATTTTCCGGTATAAAAAGTAGCCTGTGTGTTATTACAAACTATAATCTATCTCTGTCCTAAATTTATGGCGTGATTAAGTATCAAACATCCATCCATCTATCCAAACTTTCACATTTTTAATACTAGTACAGATTATTTTGTTAACAAAAAATTGATATGGGAGTACCTACCTATTGGTTTTCCCAAACGACCTTGTTCAAAGGAAACTAAGGAAGGAGGTAAGGAGGAGGTGCACTTTGTCAAACTATATTTTTATTAACTTTAGCGTCCCCGTCCAACAATGCGAGAAGCGAGAACTCCTAACTAGGTAGTTATCTAACTGCAATATTCCACTCGTTCGCGTTGATTCATTGACTCGTTGATTTTCTATTCTAACATACCTAACCATAACATTTACTAGCTTTTGCCCGCAGCATCGCTCATGTTAAGTTCGATATTCATTCTTTCCATTTCTCGTTTAAATTTTTGCCTTCGTCATAATCTTAACGGATGCCTACAGCTATCTGTGTGCTAAATTTCAGCCTAATCCATCCAGTGATTTAAGCTGTACGTTGATAGATCAGTCAGTCAATCAGTCAGTCACCTTTTCCTTGTACCTATACTTAGAAGAAGATACAATGTTAGTAAATTGCCTTTACAAAAGACAAGAAAAATGTACGCTTTTTTAACGTCAATAACTAGACTCCTTGATAAGAAAGAAGTCTAATCCATTATTATAGAATAATAAATAGTGATTTTAATACAATAATAGTTACGTTTAACCCAGGAATAAATTTGAATTAATTAATTTTGAATGAAGTTTTATACGAATTCTGTCAAAGTAGCAGGTAACTCTGGGTTAAAAGGATAACCTGGTGTTTCTGCAAGCGGGCCATAAGAATGGATGGGAACAAGAAGGGAGATTTTCAGAAACGTATTTCAAAGTTAAGCGACAAAATTCAGTTCATGAATCAGACACGTGCAGTATGAAAGGTTTCATTTGACAATTTGAATTTAGTGACGAGGTCATGAATCATGATCCAATTAACACAAAAAGCGATGTTTCGTTGCTAATAGACAAAAATTGAAAAGGATATGTGTAGGTACCTACTCAGTTTTATTTCTGTCCGGGTTCTAAGTATATAAAATATGCTTATTTCTATGGCATAAACATACGACTAAAGCGGTGCCTGTAAAGGACTTCTTCCGTGGATGGTTAAAAAAATTATTAATTTTATCTTAAATTAAAGCTACGAGAGTCCCATAAGTAATACCTACCTAATTATCCCACGATGTCACCACTCAAATAATTAAAAACACACATGGAAAGCTTTGATTTTCGATTTTCAAAATCGAAAAGCAATATTTGGCATTGATTTGGAATCGGTTTAGCGTTAATCCCTAAAGACTCATTTATTTTGATTGTCAACCATCGGCGTAGCTGGCGCGTATGAAAACTAAAAGCCATTAAAAACGATTTATTGTCAACTGAAAATGTATTTAAATTGGTCGTTGTTACGCCGCTGTTGACTGATAAATAATTCGCACGCGCTTTATGGCAAAAAGTTAATCCGTTTTCATTGCTAGTGTTATTTTGTATAACGATACTCATGTTTGACTGGTAGTCGAGCATGCGAAAAAATAGCAAGCTCTTGTTTTATGGTATTGCTAATTAATTCTATCAGCAAATAAATGTTAGCAGCAGCAGTTAGACGTTTGAGACATCTCCGCATTGCATTGAAATTAAATACAGTTTAAGGAAATAGGTATATTATGCATCCAATATCACACGTAAACCCAAAATATGTAAAGAGAAAAAGGAAGCAATATCGTGGCAAGTAGCCAGGTGATGTCGCCGAAATTTATTCCTTTGGCGTTAGTGCTACCGAAGAATTCAATATCAATTTGTTTGTACTGAGGGAGGTATATTATATTATTATGGAATCGAATTGAATTATGCTCTTTTGATTTAGAATATATGTCATGGGTCAATGCGTGATGTTTTAATGATGTAAAATAAGTTAGTGTTAGACTAGCACTTTCTAATCACTTTTTTTTGGTTGATGTTTTTTGATAGGTAGGTACGTTCCTAATAATTTATGCTCGAAATTTGTTGACCGAGCGAAGCGAAGGTCTCTGAGTCTACTTGGGTGAATTGGCACTTGTCCGTCCGTCCGTCCGTCCGTCCGTCCGTCCGTCCGTCCGTCTGTCAGAGCATTATAACTTCTGAATTACTGAACGCAATTACTTCAGCTTTAAATATAATATGTAAACCAATGGCCTCCCGCCGAATATGGCTCAAAAAATAATAAAAATCTTTATTTCAGGGGGGCTCTCATAGAAGCGAATGCGAAGTAAAATATTTTTTATAAAGTTACATAGGGTTGCGGTATATCATTTTAAAGATAATTAGGAATAGAGTCGGAAAATATATTTTTTTTAATTTTTCCCCAAAAATTGACGAAATGGGGGGCTTTCAAAGTGGTGATTTTCTAACGTCCAAAGATGACCTCAGAACTCTAAATTTTCTGAAAGGATGAGCCTGAAACTTGATCAATTATTTCAATTATATCCCGTACTTGAACAACAAATACTAAAATTAGATAAATATTGTAAGGAAACGAAATTATTTAATTTTTAATGAGCGTCAGTATTTTTAACAGAACTTCACATTTATGTCAATAGATGGCGCCGCGAGGTCTCAGTTCGGGGCGAACCACTAGTAATTAAGTTATTAGATTTGTAAACCACACTGCTAGAATACATGAGACCTTGTATAAAACTAACATCTAAGTAAATACCTAACTGTATTCACAAATAAATAAATTTGATTTGGTTTGAGAATTCCAAGCATTGTTGAATATTAAAAAAGTTTCCGTTAGATGTTGAATAAGTACTATTCTAAAAACCTAATTTTATTCAAATATTATGAATTTAAAAGGTGTTTTATATAAGCTATACTAACTATATTGCTGTATTAGTAGATTTTACTCAGTAATATTAATTTTCTGTTCATTCAAATGTATGAACGGCTATTCAAGAAAAATTGTGTTCCACAAAGCTGACAAACTTAACTTAAAGAAACTCAATAAATTCACAGTTTTTTTTAAAAATTTGTCACTGTACGCTCTAGACACTCTTCAACTCCGTATTTTTAGTGCTGGTAGAGCGATATCTGGATCACCAATCGTAGCGCACCGACCGTATGTAGAGTGGAGTAATCCTGTCTTTGAGCAGCCACTGGAAATATTCTTTTTGTTTGAAAATAAAATGATTATTTGTCACAGTTTTAAAAAGTCGTATTAAAGTAAAGCTATTCAGTATTAGGTACTTACAGAAACTACATATTATATTATTTTTAAATTAACCCTGTTATTTTGTACTGAAAAAATATTATCATGCCTAATGCCGAATTTAGCTAGGCTTTAAAAGCACTACCCTATTCCCTGAAGTTTATGAATAAATATCTATGCCTATAGGTATTTCACCAAAAAATACCTATTTACGTTACGTGAGCGGTGAGCTTGAACGGTAAAGAAAAATTAGATTATTATTATGAGTCAAAATTTTCTCTGTTACCTTATTTGAAAAATATCATGAAAGTAGCTGTTTAAAATTTAACCTTAAAAATATAAAGCAAATTATTAGACGTAAAGTTTTTCGAACAAAAATTTCAGGTGCAAAATTTAACTATAAAGTAATAATATTATTTTTGCTGTAGGCTTGCTGTAGGTTTAAAATTAATATAATATGATGAAAGCTAAAGCTTATAGTGAACGCACCCTGGTCTATGAGAACTGTGACACTGACAAGTGACCAAACGTCAATCTATGTTATGTCATTCCTTTCTCTGTGATATTCATGGAACTAATAAGTACTACGTACAACACGTAGTACTTATTAGTTCCATGGTGATATTGCACTGTAACATGTTAATGGGGAATATGCATGTGATTTAGAAATGGACAAAAAAAATTATGTGTAATCTTTATTGCTAAAGAAATATATACAGATGAATATTTTTACAAATTATCGTGTTTCTATTAATAAATTTAATTATTTAAAAGTAGTATTTTTCAAGTTCCCGCTCAAATTTCCAAATTGCAACGCTATTGGCGGAACGAAACATGACGTCACCATCCACTCTGTAGGCTGAGTCGACTGTTAACAGGTCGTTTGTTTTGTATGATTATTGAAGGTTATTCGCATTGTTTTGCCGCTGTTTATGATAAATTATAGTGTTTTTGGGAATTATTAACTGAAAGCAGTGATTTCTTGTGAAAAAAGACTCGTCACAATAAACAACTACATATAGGTAGGTAGTAAACTATAAATTAAAGAGTTCTCGCGGGAACCCAAAACCGCGCGGACGAAGTCGCGGGCGCTAGTATATATATTATATAATCAAAGATATGTAGGTATTAGGAACGTTAAATGTTGAGAACATCTTTATGAACTTTAACAACAAACTAGGTTGTTTTCGTCAAGGCAACTGAGAAATTCTTTTCCAATAGAACTTTCAACAGTGCAAACAAAAAAACTTAGATAATATAACGTTTTGTGATCAAAATCAACACCCGTAGTCAGCTGTTGACCAATGAAAACCATAATATTTATAAATTTGTAACATTAATAAATAAGTAAAAACATTGGGAATCAGAATAGTTTTATGAACATGTAATTAAATTTTTAGGTTAGTTGATTGTTATTGTTCGCGATTCCTAATGAAAAAGATTTTTGGTAGGTAGGTACATACATATTTAATACTCACGTCGAAATAATCTTCACAACAATATAAACTAGGTAATCAAGCACGATACATTTTCTCTCCTCATCACCTTACACAATGATTTTATTGACCTTACACCACTTTTTCCTTATAATATGTAGGTATTTGCATCTTTGGGCATATGAAAATATATCTTGTCAGGTGCAGTTTTAATATTATTTTTGCACATAGGGACAATACAATAATTATAATAAGCTTTTGTGTGCTCTTCCATCACAATAAGTTAATCTTTTACGCGTTACTTCACTCAAACACTTCGTTGTTAATTTATTCATGTGCACGGTGACGTCACATAACGAGCGCGCCAAAATGGAGGCGTTTAAGTCGTCCGAAAATGATAGTAGTTTTAATTATTATTTTTTAGCTTATTTAATAATAAAAAAAAAGTGTTATATTTTTTCCGGTTATATAATCACTTATAGGATAGTTTAAAAAAATAAAAAAAATACATGCATATTCCCTATTGTCTCTGATTGTTACTCTGTTCATAGCTAATACACGCCAAGTTTCTATTTTTAACCGACTTCCAAAAAAGGAGGAGGTTCTCAATTCGGCGCGTATGTTTTTTTTTTTTTGTATGTTTGTTACGCGATTTCTCCGCCAATTATGAACCGATTTTGATAATTCTTTTTTTGTTTGGTAGGGCATACTTCAGAGGTGGTCCCATTTTAATTTGGTGAAGATCTGATGAATATCTCCGGAGATGGAGAACGGAACTCCCCAATGGATAAGAGTAAATTGCTCACGATCAGTGTGATAGTTTTGTAAACAGTATGTTTTAACCATGAATAGCATATCTTTTTTTTTTAGGGTTCCGTACCAAAATGGTAAAAATGGAACCCTTATTAGGTACTTTCTCTTTCCGTCTGTCACAGTCGATTATTTCAGTAACTATTAACTATTGACATGAAATTTGGAATAGTTGTATATTATAATAGTGGCCCAATATCATGGAAATCAAAAAAATTGAAAATTATTTTTAGTTTAATTAAAAAAGTGGGGAAAATCAGGGGTTTGAAATTTCAAAGTAGGATAACTATACCAAGTGGGGTATCATATGGACTTTGTACTTGACTTGTCTAAGTTAGACAAGTCGACGAGTAACGATTAAACGACGTTATTCTTAATAATAACGCTAAGTTTTTACTAGCGTTCTGGTTACATCCTGTATTTTATAACAGTGGGGCCACTAAAAATTGTGAAATAAAAAATTTTCAAAAAAAAAATAAAAACCAACTTCAAAAACCACAAACACTAAAAAGTAAAAAATAATTTAATTTATTATGTATACAAGAGTTAATGTAGTTCTATAATAACATTTTTTGGAGTCGGTGCCAATGTGGAGTCACGTCAACAATAATGAAGAGTAGGTAGACGGTTCATGTGGCTAATTGGTACCGACTCCAAAAAATGTTATTATAGAACTACATTAACTCTTGTATACATAATAAATTAAATTATTTTTTACTTTTTAGTGTTTGTGGTTTTTGAAGTCGGTTTTTATTTTTTTTTTGAAATTTTTTTATATTTAAATAAATTCCAAATAATATGTTTAATTAATTCCTACATAATAAAATAAGTGTCTGTGATTTAAATAGCTAAAAACAGGACATGCTCCAACATTTGACTAAAGTAGTAGACTGATGTTTAACTCAATTGCCTTCACTTAATTTTATTTTGAGGTTAGTTCTGGCAATAAGGAGTATAATATTCAAATGAAGCACGAGATTAGGCATCCAAGTCGGCCAGCTTATTAACTTGAAAAATTACTTCATTAAGAAAGTCGTTAAAACATCTCAACTTAATTTGCTAACATTCCTTCGTATTTCAATTTTCAACTTAGTTGGAAGTAGGACTGCTATCCGGCAATTATTATATTTGCACATCTTCTAATTTTATCATTTATATATACAGGTTTAATTTAAAAATAGAAGTAACCTCATAACACGTTAATTGCTAATCACTCGACGTCGCGTGATAACGTTACTTTTCAATTTGGTCCGTCACGCGACGTCGAGTGAGGAGAGAGCGAAGCTGTGGGCAAAAGCTAGTATAAATATAATAGTTAGTTTAAGTATTTGTTAGATTATTATTATTTGCATGTAAATTTTCCAACACATAATGAAATGCCGATTCTATTATAACTTATGGACTAAGCAGTTACGGACGTACAGATAAAACGCACTTACAGTACATATCAAATACAACTTAGGATCTTAAAAGCCATTGTAATATTAAAATTCAAGCCAAAACGAATGAAAATTTTCTATTTAAGCATTGCAAGGTAATCAATATTCTTGATAAGGTCAAATATCAGCTTCTAAAAGAACAATTCTTTAACTTATACATACAAAATATAGTTTCTCACAAAATTAATACTCGTAAAGTATCTCAACTAAAGTTAATAACCGTGCCAGCTAAGAACAAATATGGTGAGCGCACTAGCGCATACATGATCCCTCGCTTAATAAATAGTATCGATAATAAATTTAAAATAGAAAACGGAAAACTAAAGAGTTCCGGCGGGAACCAAAAAACCTCAAACCACGCAGACGAAGTCACGGACATCCGCTAGTATAAACATAATCCATTTAGGAAGGAATTTTAATGTTTTAATTTTTGTATAATTAAATGAAGCCTTATTAACCGAGGGGTGAAAATATCTCAAAAGTATTATATTACAATATAATATAATGAACCTTATTAACCAAAATAACCCTCCGTGCTTCGTAAATATTTGCTTCTACAAATGTGTTTTTGTTATGAGGTTACACTTAGCTAAATGGAGCGTCTACTTAAAGTTTTCCCTACCGTCTTCACATAAACACAATCTGGAAACTATTTATCCGCTTGAAGTTTTTATTGCCTTTACTTTGTGATAACTCAGTCTTCTACAAGTTTTATGTAAATTAATTTGCAAAGTTTTGCTTAGCTTTAACAAAGACTAGACGTTTTGAATTTTTTATTATTATTTTATTCCACTACAAGTTAGCCCTTGACTGCGATCTCACCTGATGGTAAATGATGATGCAGTCTAAGATGGTAGCAGACTAACCTGTTGGGGGAATGGCAGTTATATTAAACCCGGCATGGGTTTCTACACGGCATCGTACCGGAACGCTAAATCTTTGAACTATGAGGGTTCACGGATGGTAGTCACACCCCTGGTCTGAGCAGAGCCCATAACTTAACAACCTCCGTGGCGCAGTGTTAAGCGCTGTTGTCTTAACGTGCGGAGGCCCCCGGTTCGATCCCCGGCGGGGTCAATTTTAGAATATATAATTTTCTGATTTTTCCCTGGTCTGGCCTGGTGGGAGGCTTCGGCCGTGGCTAGTTACCACCCGCATCATCACTTACCATCAGGTGAGATCGCAGTCATGGGCTAACTTGTAGTGGATATAAAAAAACTAACTCAGCCGGGTTTTTATCATTGTTCCCATAGGGCAAATCAACCGTTAGAGAAACTCAGTCCTAAGCTTTCTTCAGATCAAATCTTATTCAAGTTTGGATCATATTATATCATATTATAAATCTATTCTCTGTAGAATATTATTTGGAGCTGGTCTGAAACTTCTTAAGTTACGAGCAATTTCTGACTTAAGTTTCAAATCGAGAACGAAATTTATTAAGTGGATCTAGCTTACCTTAAATGAATTTTCATGTTATACCTGTCTAATTAATAATTTTTATTTATCTTAGCGTATTAGGGAATGTTTTAACTTTTGATTGAAGTTTTTTTCCCGCGGGAACTCTTTAATTTTCTATAATACAATACTATCTAGACTATACTAACGTTATAAATGCGAAAGTTTGGATTGATGGATGTTTGTTACTCAATCACACCAGAACGGCTGAACGGATCTGGCTGAAATTTGGCACATAGATAGATTATAGTCTGAAATAACACTTATGCTACTTTTTATCCCGGAAAATTAAAGAGTTCCCGCTGGAACCAAATAACCTCAAACGATTAATATTACACGATTCAAACTTTTGTTCGCGATCACTATGCAATGTGATTTGGTGATAAACAAAACTTTATTCATTTCAGTCAGCTTTATTCATAAAATGTGTTTTACATCTCCAACGCTGTCTGAGTAGGATCATCATTCATCACTCGCATCCATTGAAATAGAATGAGTACTAGAAACAGGGTCACGAACAAAAAATATCGCAAAAATGTCCCAATTTGCACACACATAAACATTTGTATGCTGAGTGGGAAATGTAGAAAAAGGTATTATATTAGCAACAACTTCAGTTAATTATGCACCTTAAGTTTAACACATAAAGCTACATTACGATTAGAAAATAATAATTTTTAAGACGTTCTGTCATCAGAGAAAAGGTAGGAATAACCTTTCAATCCAAAACAAAAAGTAATTTTTAAAATAAGTACAAAAATATTTATTATTAAAATAAAACTTAATGTGTAAGCAATAAGGTACTTCATACGTTGCCAAATTGATACCTTTACACTATTTTGGAACAAGACGCAACTCTTGGCATCACATTGTCAATATCAACAACGTCAATTTATTATATACCTTAAATCTTAGATTTTAAGTTGAATTACGAATGTAGTATGTTTATATTAAAGACCTTTTGTCTTTGTAAAAAGGCAAAAACAAAAAATTCAATGGAACGAAATTCAAATAGAACAATGGAGACATGGAGTTGCTGATTTTTTAAAAGTTGTATATCGTGGTGGTATGTGGTCGTGTATATTTATTACTAGCTTACGCGCCCCAGCAACTCACTTATGTGTTATACTTGTACAGTATGTTTTATTTATCAAAATAAATATTGATACAGTTTTGGTGGGTAGCACTGCGAAAAACCACGTAGGTTTAAATGGCGTACTCTCTCCTCTTCTATCAATATTTATAACTATACAATGTTAAGATATGCATAAGTATCTGTGTAAAAACATGAGGAAACTAAAACTAAATTTTGTTTAAGAAGTAAGATTTTAACTTAAAATTAAATTTTCCTTACTTAGTTTCATTTTAAAATTAATATCAAGGTTAAAAATCTACGTTTTATTGACGTATTACACGTAAACTTAAAAAGTACCAAGTAAACTTTATTCAGATTTAGCCTTTGCGGCTTTTATTATTTTTTACTACATTTTTTTATAAAATATTTATGTAAAGTATATAATATCTTTATGTACCCATGTATTTAATGTGTATTTATGTAACTAAGGTATGTGTGTTTCCAGTAATATCAATTTTATCAAAATGAATTTGAACATAATTAATGTTATCTGTATATTTTAGATGGCTTAAACAACTCTACTGCATAACGAAATGGATTACCAGGGAATCACTAAGCAACAATACTTTTAAAATACCAACACTACTCCATGCATCCCGTCTATCCAGAACAGTCAATGTTTGTTACAATATTTGACGCATTGTCACAAACATTGGCCAAAGGATATTAGCACACTTTTTATATGAGCACTGCAGCATTTTGACGCGTCGTTATGTTGGCTAAGGTTGGCCCGTACTAAAGTCAAATAAGAGCACTTTCGTATTTGTGCTGTAATTTGTCGGGGACATTTTTGAAGCGCTAATCCTACATCTAGTATAGGTACTAAAAAAAATTCTACATCAATGCTCGCATCGCTCCCGTGTGAGTGTGAGTGAATTCACTCCAAGCTTTTTAATATCACACGATTCAAACTTTTGTCCGCGAGCACTATGCAATGTTATTTGGTGATAAACCAAAACTTTATTCATTTAGGTCAGCTTTGTTTCGAATGTGTTTATTTCCAACACTTTGGGAATTTATTATCCGACTTCCAAAAAAGGAGGAGGTTTTCAAATCTCAATACGGCGCGTTTTTTTTTTTTAATGTGTCGGTGCATCTCCGTGGTTTCTGAACTGATTTAAATTTTTTTTCTATCAGTCGTTAGCTCTCGAGGTGGTCCCATAAAAATTTCTGACTCCAAATCCTCAACTCTGACACTAAAAAGTTAAAATAAAAATTATTTCCAAAAAACCGACTTCCAGCGCCACTGTAAAGTAAATAAAAAATAATTTTGATTTCTACCCACTATGTTGAAGTCGGGCGATGTAACTATACGTATCTTACTATTGAGGGGAAAATTTTTTATTTTATAAAAAAAAAAAATATATATATATATATATATATATATATATATATATATATTATAATGATAAAATAATAGTAAAATAATATTA
Source organism: Erebia aethiops (assembly GCA_923060345.2). Taxonomy (NCBI): domain Eukaryota; kingdom Metazoa; phylum Arthropoda; class Insecta; order Lepidoptera; family Nymphalidae; genus Erebia; species Erebia aethiops. The sequence goes on along the minus strand of OV281089.1, from coordinate 19,141,770 downwards.
AAACAATAATAGAATAATAGTACATACTATATATATGTACATAGTATATATGATCAAATCGAGGGTGCATGGGAACTTACTAACGAGCTTCTCGTCGTCCAGACCAGTCGGCAGAGCGAGGATTGTGATTAACAAACAATAAGCGTTCGCTGTGTCAATGCTAGGAAGAATGATGTTTTGGTGGTGGTTGTATCCGCATGAGATGAACACTCGGTATCGGACGAAACATTGACAATGCTCGTTCGTTGAGCCAATATTATATTACGAACATACTGGTTGTTGGATGTTATCTGGTAAGGGAGCCTTAGTACTTGTACTTCGTGAACCTGGCTGGATAGCGTCCTACGATATTCAATCTGCCTATGGTGGATTTATAACATATTTAAATATAACATATTACATATAAACCCATAACATACAATTATCATTGCAGGTTGAGTTGGGCCTGTAGAATATATCACTCGCTTCGGCGATGCATCGGCACGGCTGGTTCTGTCTTGATGTTTACCTCGGTAGGACGTCTAGATGGGATAGGTTGTTGTTGAACCAGAGAGCTTGCTTTCTGTGCGTAGTACACTTCGTGTACATTTCTATGTTCTACAGTACGTCTGATTTTACCATGCGATTTTATTGTAACAATATATGATCCTATTATATAAAATTACTACGATGTTCGCTATGGTCGAACGATAACTAATCATGGTTGATAGGACTCTGTTTACTATTACCAATATCAAACTTACTTTCAAACAATGTTCTACTACCCATGATGGTTGCGCGCTATATTTGATTAATATACTATTACTGAAGGTTGCATCACGCCTGTGAACTCTGTTTCGTTGCGGCGAACATCCCTGCAGTGCGCCTGGTGTATCCTTGAAACCTATTACAGGTATATGTGGGATTACACCACTTTAAAAATGTAATTATCCAACTTTATGCTGACATAAGTGGAACGCACCACTCTAAAGTACACTCGTGTACGTTGCGCCATTTCGCGGTTGATGACCTAGTGGTTTGGGGGGGGGGAGGCTTGTTGACTTTTGGTATTTTATGAGGCTTATTGGCCCATGTATTCATGTATTGATATGCCTTTTGGAATACCAAGAGTGGGAAGAAGTCTACCGTTGGTGGCGGGGCGGAGGCAATCCAACCATCATTTATTTTTTAAGTCAAAGTAAATGATGCCAAACAAAGCACCTTCCTTAATACAAGGAAGATGCTTGCCACTAGGGATAATTAGCTTCACCACTGTGTGACCTTATGGAATCTTATGGAACAACTTAAATGTATGTTACATAAGATAGAAATCGAAACTCTGAGTATCTATCCATATATAAGGTCTAACTCTCTTGATTCTAAGTATATTTCGCATAGAAATCTAATATGATTGATCCTATACATAAAGACTGGCTTACTGTGTATTAATTAAGAAGCAAGGCATTAAAACGAACAAAGCGCAGTATATTTGAACAGAAACGCAAAGCATAAAATACACGTATAAATGTGTGTCATGGTTGTATACTATTTCGATACTCGAACACGTTAATTATAAAACTCTCGTATATAACGCGTGTCATGGTTGTATACTATTTCGATACTCGAATACGTTAATTATAAAACTCTCGTATAAAACGCGTGTCATAGTTGTATACTAGTTCAATACTCGATTACGTAACAAAAGCGCTTGTCTTCACTTTGTTGACTTATACCTACTTGGTCATTTTTACAACTTTTCTATAACTCGAACGCGTAACTAAACCAGTCTTAAGTAAACTGAAATTCATTGAAATCGGTTCTTAAACTAGTCGTTGGGTTGATTGAATTCGAAGCTTCTGAAACTCTAAAAGATCTTGGATTGTTATGGACGCAACGATGATGAGGGTTTTATTGCTAGATGATTCACGAGCCATTACAAAGAAACATTGAGTTTTATTAGTAGAGAAAGGTATAGATTCTTAGGGACCCCGTCAGGTTAGTTACAGCGAGCCTGATGCATCAACTTTGCTTATCCTTGTTATACCCGCCCGACTTCATATTATTACCTATTCTGTGATACATATCTCTTGTTCCTTCATGTTTTGAGTAGTGTAAGTGTAAGTCATGTTTAACGACCTCCGTGGCGCAGTGTGTAGCGCTGTTGCCTTAACGTGCGGAGGTCCCGGGTTCGATCCCCGGCAGGGTCAATTTGGGAATTAATAATTTCTGCATTTTCCCTGGTCTGGCCTGGTGGGAGGCTTCAGCCGTGGCTAGTTACCACCCTACCGGCAAAGACGTGCCGCCAAGCGATTCAGCCGTGCCGTGTAGAAACCGAAGGGGTATGGGTTTAATATAACTGCCAAGCCCCTAACAGGTTAGCCCGCTACCATCTTAGACTGCATCATCACTTACCATCAGGTGAGATCGCAGTCAAGGGCTAGCTTGTAGTGGATAAAAAAAACGTTATTATACTATCCTTTGGGGCGTTGTGTTTTTCGAGTGATAATGTAGTCTACGCACTTCAATTATTTCGCATTACGACAGAAAATACTATTAAAAGTCAATAAAGCATGGTATAGTTTGTCAAATTTGCCTGTTTTTTATTATAATTTTTGTTTGAGTTTTGAGTTTAAGCTATATCCAATCAAACAAAGCTTGGGAGCAATAACAATAATATATTGTAACAAGTAAGCTTATAAAAGGTTTCATTCCAACAGAAATCTCAACATTTTTGCAATATTTTTATTAAAACGTCGTTTTAAATATTTGAATATTCCACGAACCTTCCCAACGTAATAGCAAATTATATTGAATATAGCATTGAAATTGCTCAATTCGTTCCGGCGGAAATTTGCAGACTTCGTGTGATTTTACCTGTGGATTTTACTGACATTTTATCGATAAAATTTACCCACTTTTCCAGGTTTGATTTTTTTGCTTTTGGGAAAATGATTTTTTTTCAATCTAATTTCAAATAAGTTTGCCACGGTTTCTTTGACGACTAATTTTTGTGTGGTTTGCCACATACTTGTCCACTTTGGTGGACGGCAAGAGACCTCGGGGACGTAGCCGGATACGTTGGTCAGATCAAATCCGCACCGCTCTGGATAGCAAGGTCCACGAAGCTCTGCATGTCGCAATATACAGAGCAACATGGCGCGACATCGTCCACAGAAGAATCATTGGTGGAAGGGGTCACGGTCCTCTGTAATGAGGAATACGACGCAAGGAGGAGGTAATTTTTGTGTTACGAAACATTATTTTCTTTGAATAATAACTATAATTTGGGATAAACTGATAAAATGACATATATAAATGAAGAGTTGAAACAACTGGTTGTATAGAATTGAGATTTTGCATACAAGTTTTCTAGAACTTCCACTGAGAAAAGATTTTCAGATGTGTAACACCATAGATTAAGTATTGGGCTCGCGAGCGAGTTAAATCTATGATATACACCAAGACAAGCTAGTAGGTAACAATATAAAGGTAAGTGACCTCTGAAATAAAACTCCTTACCTTAATTTAGTTTGACTAGAAAATAAAATAAGAACACTCAAACTCTTATAAAGAACGTGCCTAAGAGCGCTGTATGTGTTTAAAGTGCACCTATAACCTTCCTCTTTGTTTGAATGTGCTCTGCAGGAAGTGCATTGTACTATTTCTTTCTGATGTCCAACAAAATATACCTACAATGTCGGTTGTATTAAACTTTATAGTATTCATACCTACTAATATTATAATTATGCGAACGTAATCCGTCTATACGTCCGTCTGTCTGTCTGTCTGCTAAGCTTTCTCAGCCCACCGTTTCAACTGATTTGGATGAATGTACAGAGAGAGGTTGCATCTCGGGGAAGGACATAGGTATTATATCCCGAAAAATCAAGGACTTCCTGCGGGAATAAAAAAATCTTAACCCACGCGAATGAAGTCTCGGGCAACATCTAGTTTTATATAGACTAGAAGCCTAAATACCCAGTTTCATTGATATAAATTGAAAAATGACGGACTTTCATACGAACTTTCAACCTCTATTTAAACCCCATAGGGGTGGAGTTTCGATAAATTATTTGTTAGTACACCTATAGGCTGCTCAAGGAATATTCTCTCTAAATTTCAAATTTCTACGTTCAGCCGTTTGGTCTGTATGTACTATGTAGTAGGGTTGTCTGACAGTGATTTTTTCCATATTACAACTTGCTATAATAATAATTGTCTGACAAACCTCGTATTCATACAGCAAGTAGGTACATAACCATTTAAATGTTATGTGCAAATAAAGATACACTTTGTTTATCAATATAAAATATTAGGTTCTTATCGAGAATTCGTGCATGACTGTGATCCCATTTGAATTTTCTCAAAATTTTTGACACTGATTTAGCTTTCATCCCATAGAATAACATAACCTACTTCTACCTATCCTGAAATACGGAAAAGTCATACGGGATTTTTTAGAACCTTTACGCGATTGAAGTTGCGGCCATCTATTGGCATCCAGATCCGTTCCGCCGTTCTGGCGTGATTGAGTATCAAAGATTGAGATGAAATCAAATCATCGATCTTCATAAACACGTGTTTAATTTTCTACAAAATCCCATTTCGTGATCAATGTTTAGGTACAGCCTTTAAATTAAATTCATTTGTCCCTTCCTTTTGTTTAAGTTGTAAACATCTAAAGGTTCTAGTGCGTAATGAGTTGCCGAACTTTCGGATAAAGGGCTCGAAACAGTGTTTTGCTGTTTACTATGGAGGTTAGTAGAGGTAAGGAGAATCATCTGTGTTTAAGAAATGTGTCCGTCGAAATGCATTAAATTGGGGGCGCTACATTAGCATCAGGGTAAATTTAAAAGTAAGTGCCAAATATTATTAGAGTAGGTTTGAGAAATATACAAGGAAAGAAAACATTCATCATTATTTTGTACAACGTAAGTTGTTGAAATTTTTAATAAATAACTACCTACTTTAGTCGACAATTATATTTTTTTTTTAACTCGGCATACTTTACTTCATATTCAATAGCTACATTCATACCATACCCTTTGCCTACACCAGCGCCACTTGGAAGGTTTTTGAACTGTTATTTATAGCAACCACTGGACACTTTTCTCCCATTTGAGATGATTCTCCGTACCTCTCTAAATACTGGTTACGCAAACATAATGTCTATTTGGTAATAATCCACTCATCTCTCAAGTATATTATAAAAAAGGTAGAGGTACTGAAATTCGCTTTTGTTTAACGAATATATACCTTGTGTGTATGTAAATATTCTTAAATATATAATTGTTCAGGTATTACCAAATATACGAGTTTAATTTTTTAATTTGTGTGTTGCCAGCTACCCGTATCTAAAAATCCGTCATAAATCCGTCTAAAAAGCTTTCACTAAGACTCCCGCATAAATATTATTAAGGCCCTGTGGAGCGTAAAAAGGGGTTTTCAAAAGCAGTGTATCCATCAAACAGTGACATAATGTATGCTTGTAAAAATAATGTGCTGTTATCAAGACCTTTGAGCCGCCATTGACGCATCTCAAAACACAATTAAAAAAAAATATCTGCAATGAAATTTATTTTAAACATACCTCTTAATTTACCTTTTAAAGCAATTTTTCTCCTTAATGAAACCAATAAATAGCTCTAGAAATATAAGATAATATTCATATGTCTAAATCAAATACATTGTCGGAATCATTTGTATTGAAAAGTAAATATTTATTTTCTTACAAATTATTTCATGAATTTTTTGCAACATGCGCTTGCTCGATTTCACCCCCACGCGCCTGTGTTTTTCATCTCGTGAGCTCACAGGTCACAGCGCCTTAAGTATTACCACAGAATAGGTAATTACGATAGGTTACTTTGGAACACACAGAAAAAATTCTGTGTGTCAGCTCCGACGCACCGCTGGAGTTAACTCTTTACGAACGATTACAAAATATATAGATTAGTAAATGAGGGTAAATGAACGCATTTATTATATTACTGAAAGCATGCTTGATAGTTGATACATCTATTTATATTATAATTTATTTATATTCATCAAAATACATAGTCATGGAAATATAAACAAGTGTTACCATGGAGACATAAAGTCAATAACGTAACGGAGAAAGTTTGATTTTACTCCCCATAAATTTTCATACCTCGGGCTTATTATATGAAAATCGAATCTAAAGGAAGTAGACTCCAAAAATTTACGTTAGTATTCAGTTTTTATAAAGTAATAAGTTATAACATGATTGTTTTTGGAAATGCAGTTGCTTCGCAAATATAAGTTCCATATATTGATCTTGCAGAACCATTGACTTGCAGAACAACAAAACATTACAATATTTTTTTAAGGAAAATTTATTATGCCACTAGCTAATGCCCACGACTTCGTCCGCGTGGTTTAAGTTTGTTTTATGATTCTCGCGGGAACTCCTTCATTTTCAGGGACAAAAAGAAGCCTATTTCACTCTCTAGGTCCTCAAATATACCGATGCCAAAAATCACGTCGATCCATTGCTCCGTTACGGCGAGATTGAAGCACAAACCAAGAAACAAACACACTTTTGCATTTATAAAATTAGTATGATGATAAAAATATAATCTTTAACTATTTAGTCTAGTAGGTATACACTATACAGATTACTACCACCACCACCACTATAGCCCATTATCGTCCCACTGCTGGGCACAGGCCTCCACTCTCATAGGAGAGAGGGAGTTAGAGCGTAGACCCACCACGCTGCTCCAATGCGGGTTGGCGGGCTTTAACGACTATTATCATGTTAGTGATGATAACCGGGGCCAACGGCTTAACGTGCTCTCCGAGGCACGGGGGTGAAACACCACCAACTTCCTAGCTCCGGGCTAGTACTGAGAATTTCTAGTTAGAAAACCTCAATACTTAATTATTATAGCCCGACCCGGGACTCGAACCCGGGACCTCGTCGGCCGTTGTCGAATATGCTAACCACTAGACCAACGAGGCAGTTAGGTATACAGATAAACCAAGACGTAATTATTTTAAGCCAATCTGTTCAAAGTAAGACACCCCTTTTGGAGTTACGAGCAAGATAACATCTAATTCGACATAAAATTAATTTATTAGACCCAAGAGGTTATCTCAAATATTAAACATCTCCTGATCTCGTAACTCGAAATCTCGCTCCTTCAAAATGACAGCGCTATCTTATTGAGATATCAGGTAAGTACATACAATTAAAATATGATTACATCAGGCTTGACTTGGATTTGTTGAGATTGAGGATTTTTTACTTGGATGTGAAGGGAAAATGTGAATTTTCGAATCTCTCTCTCTGCGTCGTATTCCTTATTTCTGAGGGTCGTGACCCCTTTCCATTAATCAAGGTGTTTTCTGGCGGTAGGAGTACCACCAGAAAACACCTTGATTAATGGTAGAACAGAGTTATAATGGACAATGGTATAGGAGTTTTCTTGGGATAATAATGCGGTGTGTTACCACGTCCTTTCGCATACGACTCGACTAAGAGTAAATAAACTCTTTGGATTTTTGTAACGATTATTATCAGATGTTAGTGATAATAACCGGGACCGACGGCTTATTCTCTCCGAGGCACGGAGGAAACGAAAAGGCCAAATTTGAACCTCCAAATTCGGTCACCCATCCCCAGGTACCGACTTCGGTCAACGTTGCTTAACAATTGCAATCGACTGATATGCGTTGTCACAACTAGGCCATTCATCCCTCCGAATTTCCGAATATGTGTAGGTTAAAATTTTATGCTCAGTAGTGTATCAATTTTAATAGTAAAGAATTCATTGCAATTTTTGCTGTAAACAAAACAGCACCTACAGCCTAATCGTGTAAAACCTGCATCAATCATTGTTACAGTATCAATTATTATTGTTGTGATTGGCTGAATTTATGGTATTCATGCTGCGTCAATGGATTTTGGCCAAAATCCATTGACGCCATCGATATATTATGTAGGTACTAGATTGGTCCTTTCATAGAAGAAAGTTGGGCGTCCGACTTGTAGGGCGTGCCCCTCACCTGTATAAGCCTGTCCTTGAACCCGCCATAGCGCTGTCTCGCTTTTCAGACTAGATGGCGTTAGTAAAATGAATTCACATTCTTTGTTTGACAGAGCCCGTCTATGTAAGTAGAGGTCGTTGATTGACGCAGCCAAAATACCATAAATTCAGTCAGTAACAATGATTGATGCAGGTTTTACACAATCGTCCTACAGGTTTTTTTTTTATTTTTTTATTGCGTGATAGGCTTGCGCTTGACGACAATCATGCTTAGTGCAAAGCAATGATGAGGTCTAGGTTGGGACGCGCTTGCCTAGAAGATGCCTATTCACTCTTGCCTTGAAGGTACTTGAGTTTTGCGTGGCAGGAAACATTATTATATTTCTGACAGCGCAAGAAATCAAAGAGGGTTTTCAATATAGAACATTTTAGCTGATCATATCTGAAAAAGAAATTAAAGCCGAAATCCAAAACGAAGTCTTTTAATAAAAATATTTCCAGTGGAAAAAGGTTGGCTTTTAAGCTGTGTGATAATATAACAGAAAATGCTTCTGAAACATAAAAAGAATCATCTGAGCGCAACGGAATGTAAAGACAAAGTACGTCCGCAAGAGGCATCCGCCGTTTAAGTGTCTGTTTTGTTGATAAAAAAGAAGACAGTAAAACGTTCAAACGACAAGTTTGCAATAAGGTGGATCGGTTCTATTTAGTTGTGACTAGTAAGTAAGTAAGTTTTAGTTAAGTATTAAAAGTTTGCTTCGGGTTAGCACTTTCCTAGATTAGATTAAGATTAACCCGAGTTAGAATCTTCAATTTCTCACGGTTACGAAAATGCTCCGCTTTTATTTAGAACTAGCTAAGCTAAGTAACGGGTCGACGTGATTTTTGGCATGGGTATAGTTGAGGACCTGGAGAGTGACAAAGGCTACTTTTTATCCCGGAAAATAAAGGAGTTCCCGCGGGAACAACACAATTTAAACCACGCGGACGAAGTCGCGGTCATCAGCTAGTTGGTAATAAAATAGCTCTCAAAATTTTACCTGGGTGTTAAATTAAAATGGATCACCATTAATTTTTATACTAATAAAGTTTAATATTGGTACAACTTTTGTTGTAGAACTACCATTTATTGAAAGTTAATTAGCAATGAACACTATTGAAACCTTGATAGTTTACACTTAGTGTAAACTTGTAGAGCTTAGAATAAGGTAGTTATTCTAAGTTGTAGAGGTTCATCCTCACAAAGCTATTATTGATTGCATATATTTCTGGATTTGTACTGGTATGTTTGTTACGTATGTGACATGTGTAACTAATTATAAGCTTGTTATGTCCGTCAATGCTGGATCCATTTAACCTATATTTGCAAGGGGTATAATACTAACTGCATATTAACTGCAGAATAAATATTATTCTGTAACAATTCATCTACTGGTGAATAAAACATTTTATAGAAAATGAAATCCCTATTGCTAACAACAATTGCTGGTATTGATAATAAATAATAATAAAATCTCTTTATTTGAAAAAAATACATTTACATTAATAATTTGGCTTCTATCTCCCAAAAAAGTAAAAACTGTGTTATGGGAGCTAATGCCTTGCCTATAGTATTACTCGCACGAGCTCCGAGGAATCCTAGTAATGACCTAGAGTTGTTTAAAGTGCAAAACAATACTGCTATCGCAAAATTAGACGCGTCAATCTCGAAACTAGGGCTGGGAGCGAGCTGGATATGGGGCGGGGGTGGCGTACAGCCGTCGTTTCCTCAGACCTCGATTCCTCGGAGCTCGTGCGCGGACGTGCTTTTTTTGCAAATATTTATTATTAGCTAATGTTAACATGCAAAATAAAATACTCGTAAAACAATTTATGTTACTGATTTAATTAAATTATTAAAAGTCTTAGAGTGTAATGATAAGATTTTTATTCAATAAATCAAGCTGTAATCTCTGTATCAGTAACAGAAAGCTCTATTATTAATTTCCAACCTTAACTATACTTTCCAATAATTTGCTACAGTTTTCGTTATTTCTCCGTTCGAAATGAAATGTCGCCAGAAATTCTCACAGCGCTTTCCCAGCCGGCCATTTGCATAGAAAGCTGGCAAATATTCCTGAACCGATAAAACATTTGTTACGGATCGCCCAATTTAACGTGGAAACAATCCGTCTTTGATTTCACTACATCTCCCGAACCGTCGTAAAAAACGAAGTGCTTTACGGGAACTTCGCGACACCTGCTGCGACATACTCTTTTCGTTAAGCTGGTTGTCATATTATAGGTACATTACTATTCTTTGAATGCTGTAAGCTCTATCATAAGGTTACGCTCAACGAGGACTTGGGTATGATTTTTTTTTTATCCACTACAAGCTAGCCCTTGACTGCGATCTCACCTGATGGTAAGTGATGATACAGTCTAAGATGGTAGCGGACTAACCTGTTAGGGGCATGGCAGTTATATTAAACCCATACCCCTTCGGTTTCTACACGGCATCGTACCGGAACGCTAAATCGCTTGGCGGCACGTCTTTGCCGGTAGGGTGGTAACTAGCCTCGGCCGAATGAAATCAAATGAAATTATTTATTTATAAATTTGAAACTAACTGATGCCCACGTCTTCATCCGCGTGGATTGAGGTTTTTTGGTTCCCGCGGGAACTCTTTAATTGTCTGGGTAAAAAGTAGCCTATGTGCTTTAAATTCCAGACTATAATCCATCTCTGTGCCAAATTTCATCCAGATCCGTTCAGCCGTTCGGCCGTGATTGAGTAACAAACATCCATCCATCCATCCAGACATTCGCATTTATAATAATAGCGAATGCCCGCGACTTCGTACGCGCGGATTGAGGTTTTTTGGTTCCTGCGGGAATTCTTTATCCATCCAAACTTTCGGATTTACAATATTAGTAAGATGATTCATTTATTTAACGAAGGACAACTTGTGCCACTTATAAAATGTTGTGACTCTACCACTGGTTTGGAAAGAAGAATCTACAAGAAGCTACATATTGTCAAATTCTTTTTTGAAGTGAAAACTTCTTTCGACGCGTTGAGCACTTTTTGGTAATCTATATTGAAGTGTAAAGTTTATTTAGGCGCGATGAACACTTTTTGGTAAGGAATAAAAATGTAAATTCGCGTGACCCTGACCGACATGCTCGCATGACCGACATGCTCGCGAACATATAAATATACTAAATTCGAAATTAAACTTTAATGCCTTAGTGCTAAGGTTTAAATTTTAATAATTTTAATTAAAAAAAAAACGTTTTCACTACTATCGGCAGTCCCTACTCCCTATGACTTTTTAAAAGAGCAACTGCTGACTTTCTTTCCGGTTTTTCTCAGTAGAATCTTTTCGAACCAGTAGTAGTAGTATCTAAGTCAAAGAATGACATTTCATAAGTGGCTCCAGTTGTCCTACGTAAAATAAATAAATAATTTCGTTTCATTTTCATTAACTGATATTATTTTAGTTTAAATGAATGTAACAGTGATATTCATTTTGAAGTTTTGCTATATTAATGTTACAGGCGCTAATAAACATCACAGATATTGAAAATTTCATTATAAGTAAATTCATTCTCATTAATGTGATATAGCTCTTATTCCGTGGTCACGAAAGCGGTTTCATTCCGAACTATAGTTTATTTCCGTCACTGTGAAGCGATCCCCATCCGCCCTTTCTCTTGTTCCCGTTAATTACATTACACTGCCCGTGATCCGTAATGGAGTCCGGAACTGATGTGTGGAACAATAATCAATTTTGTACCAATTAAGGCGCTGTGAAAGCATGAAATCCAAACACAAATCAAGAGTTCGGCTCTCCTGACCACTCACGCCAGACATGCGACTAGAAACAATGAAAAAATCCTAGAAAAAATGGAGAGAAGGGACACAGGTTCATCATCCGTCACATCAGGTGAAAATGAGCAAGCGCTGCTCGAAGAAGTGATTAAATTCGTTTTTTTTTTAAATATAATATAGACTAGCGATTGGCTGCAATCAGACTTGCTTGCAAGTGGTGATGCAGCCTAAGGTGGGGCGCGCTTGCCTAGATTATTATATATTTTTTAATAAATATTCATGACAAAATGTATGTGATTTACAATTTGTATAGTTTTAAACGTATATTAAACGTTTCAATGGGAACAAAAACTGCTTTGAAAGGTGAAATAAGAGGTAAGTTTGATTTTTTTTGTGCAGCGAAGTTGTTTTATTTTGATTTGGGATTAAACAATGGCTCCTTAGAGTTCTTGAAAACATCTTAATATGTTTTTCTCAGTTATATAATGCTTTAGAGACCTCCTTTTTAACGATTTTACGAACAGACTGCGCCTTAAGTAACTGACGTTTAAAAAAGTTTGATTTCTCTATATTATGGTTTGTTACGCCATAGTACTGCTTCAGTCTGTCTCACTCTTATCCTTTCATATTGCTGTACTTAGTACACCTCTCATCCGTCAAAATTGTCATTTCCTAAATTAGACATACCATAGTTTTTTTTTATCCACTGCAAGTTAGCCCTTGATTGCGATCTCACCTGATGTTAAGTGATGATGCAGTATAAGATGGTAGCTGGCTAACATGCATAACGGGCATGGCAGTTATATTAAACCCATACCCCTATTCGGTTTCTACACGGCATCGTACCGGAACGCTAAATCGCTTGGCGTCTTTGCCGGTAGTATGATAACTAACCACGGCCAAAGCCTCCCACCAGGCAATTCCTTGTTGTGAAACGATGGATCACAAAATTATTGAGCCTTTGGTGACACGTCGTCGTCGTTCTAGTCAACCGATAGACATCCACTGCTGGACATAGGGACTTCCAAACGCCGCAGTATTGCGACGCCTGAACCCAGCGACTCTGTTATCATTGAACCCAGCGACTCTCTGTGACTACCTAGGAATGTCATACCGAACCAGTAGTAGATGACGATTCAAAAGCTTTTACTTGAGTAAAAATGAATGAATGACTGAATGAAATATTCTTTATTGTACTCTAAAAACAAGAGAAATACATTTGAAGAAACAACAATAAAAAATAGGAAAAGAAAAATTGATAGAAATGGCGGCCTAAAAGTGATAACTTTGAAAGCTTGAAATGATTTGAATTTTTAATAATTGAGCTACTATAAGTCAATCTTCAACTCCTATATCGTTTTATATAAAATTCTGATTGGACACTTACTTTAAAAAATATTAATTAATGTTGAATATAAGGAAAAACTTTTGTAAATTTTTCTTTGTGTTATGAAAAATTAAGGGCCTAATTATAAAAAAGTAGCAGGATGAGCGCCCGGGGCACTTTGCAGGGCTCAATTATAAAACTCCGCGCAGACGACAGACAAAAGACTATTGTACTTTGGACGACGGAAGTTTGAGTAGTTTACGTAGTTCTTTTTTAAAACAATAATAAATATTTTGCCGTCTGCTTTATACTAAAAAAACGTGTGTGCTTTAGACTACGTGACTGAAGTAAAACTTCTTTAACTCCATCTATATTAAACTGAAACATACATATTATACGATACTTTACTGGCTATGAGAGAAAAAGAGAAAGAAAATGTGTGCTCGCACCTCTCTCTCTTGCCCCTATCTATATCTATCTTCACTAACTTAATCTCCTTCTCAACTTTCGTTCGCCTCGCCCGATCACACTTTTCGTAACGCTCACGTCCCCAAGTCAAGCGTGCGTGCGGAGAAAGTGATTATCCTAAGTCTTTCTCGGGGATATAGTCTTCCTTTATACCAAAGTTCATCCAAATCGGTTGAAAATATTAAGCAGTTGCAGCGTAGCAGACAAACCGACTTGCCATGCCCCTAACAGGTTAGCCCGCTACCATCTTAGACTGCATCATCACTTACCATCAGGTGAGATCGCAGTCAAGGGCTAGCTTGTAGTGGATAAAAAAAAAAAAAAAAAAAAGACTTATATAATATATTATAATGCTAGATAAGTATGGATTATACTATTTTGCCCCTGAATTTTTCTTGCGTGTGTTTAAATATTTTGGAATAGATAAACAACTTCTCTTTTTTTCTGACAGACAGACATGATGTATAATTTAATTTTATTTCGACCAAAAGCTTATTAAAATAATAATATGAACAAAAGGCTCTATAATTTTATGTCAAGACTCAATACTATACCACCAGAGAAAATAGGTTTGTACTAGGAGTGCTTGATTTTGAAAAATGGTCAGATTATGTTCGGAAGTATCTACTATTTCGAAAAAATATCTTATTTCAGCAGAAAAATAAGGTTTGGTACATAATATTGGCATTTGAAATTTTAATTTTAAAATTCACGCCAAAACGCTCCCCGGTGTCATGGCGTCGTTTGTGACGTCACTATTATTTTTACCAATGTATGTTTTGACGGGCAGCTAGAAATCTTGGAATGCCCAGAATTTACCACTGAAAATGTGGCCGTAATGATACTGAAATCCGAGACATGGAAGATCGGAGTAGTATCTGTTTATTTTGAAGACAGCTCACCAATCGACCCCTACTTGACACACGTAAAAGCAATCAGAGAGAAATTAGCTGACTGTAAATTATTATTAGGAGGTGACGTGAATGCTTGGAGTCCTTGGTGGGGGAGTAAAACCGAAAACCATCGAGGAAAAGCAATGATGGGTATAATTGATGAAATGAACATGCATGTACTAAACGAAGGGACGACTCCGACCTTTTATACAATAAGAAACAACATTGAATATAAAAGTAATGTCGACATCACAGCTTGTAGTCAGGAGATAATTACCAAAATAGAAGACTGGAAGGTAGAAGATCTTACGTTATAGATGAATATCTGCAAGTCAAAGAGAAATACGAACTAAGAGCGTCCGAAGCACAAATCAGTAGTTGGAAACAGTTTTGTGGAGCACAAAATCGAGAAAGTCTATGGGATGGAGTATATAGGGTAATACGGAAGACTACTAGGAATAATGAAGATCAACCGCTTGTTAAAGAGGGAAGACAACTAAGTCCAGAAGAATCAGTTGAATTACTAGGGAATACATTTTTTCCTAAAGATACTATAACAAATGATGAACCAGAACATATAGAAATAAGGAAGAAAGCTGAAAAAATTGAAGAGTATATGCAAAATGACAAACAAGATCCTTCTTTCACAATTGATGAACTCAAACACGTTACTAGTAGTTTTAATGCGAAAAAAGCTCCAGGCAATGATGGTTTAACCGCAGACATTTGCGCAGAAGCAATTAGAACCGACGAAGAGATCTTCTTAGGAATAATAAACAGGTGCCTCGAATTATCATACTTCCCAATATTGTGGAAAGAGGCGACGGTAATAGTCCTCAGGAAACCAGGAAAGACTGATTACACCCAGATAAAATCGTATAGACCAATTGGACTGTTACCAATCCTTGGTAAAATATTGGAGAAGTTGATAGTGAGAAGACTTCGATGGCACTTGTTGCCGAAGACTAGTCCTAGACAATATGGCTTTGTTCCACAGCGCAGCACAGAAGACTCCCTGTATGATCTTATACAACACGTGCGCAACAACCTGGACACTAAATTGATTAGTGTAGTTGTATCATTAGACATAGAGGGAGCCTTCGATAGCGCATGGTGGCCCGCAATAAAGAACAGGTTAATTGAAAAACAGTGCCCACAGAACCTTCGGAAAATCTGTAATAGTTACTTTCAGAATCGTAAAGTATGCGTACGCTACGCCGACAGAGAACACGCGATGGAAACATCGAAAGGCTGTGTACAAGGGTCCGTTGGAGGACCTACTTTTTGGAATTTATTACTCGACCCCTTATTGGACGAGATAGAAAGAAACGGTATACATTGCCAGGCTTTCGCAGATGATATCGTCCTGGTATTCTCCGGACTTACAATTCCCAATATAGAAGAACAAGCGGAGCGGGCACTCGCCCAGGTGTATGCGTGGGGTAAATTAAATAAGCTAAATTTTGCACCACACAAGACCTGTGGTATGATAATGACCAGGAAATTAAAATACGATATTCCACGTATACGAATGGGTGATGCTATTATTGAATTAAAAAATGAAATTAAAATTCTAAGATTAATAATCGATAAAAAACTGACATTTAAAAGTCACGTTAAATATATATGTACAAAAGCTCTGAATATTTACAAACCCTTAGCGCGATCTGCTAAAATTAGCTGGGGACTAAGCCCGGAGATTATCAGGACGATATACGTGGCGGTTATAGAACCAATTATTCTCTACGCGGCCAGTGTATGGGCACCAGCGGCGAAGAAAATATATATAAAAAATCAGCTTAACTCAGTGCAAAGAAGCTTTGCATTAAAAATGTGCAAAGCATATAGGACCGTATCATTGACCGCTGCTTTGCTACTAGCAAAGCTAATACCTCTGGATCTACGCGTACATGAAATGGCATCTTTATATCAAGCCAAGCAAGGAAAGCCTTTACCAGCAGTAGATAATAGGGCAGCAGAGAGAAGAATTGGTTTTTTAAAAGCACCACATCCAGCAAATGAAATAATACACAATTTTAAACAATTGGAAGATATGAGCGCTGAAACAATCCAAATGAACGACTTGACTGGGCTAAGGATATTCACCGATGGTAGTAAGATTGATGGCAAAGTAGGAGCAGCTCTGTCTTGCTGGAAAGACAGGGATGAAATAATGACAAAAAAGTTTCACCTCGAGTCTTATTGCAGCGTATTTCAAGCCGAATTATATGCCCTCTACCACGCCACAGATGTAGCTATAAAATCTACAGAAAATACGGTGAATATCCTCAGCGACTCGAGATCCGCCTTAGAACTGATCCGAAACCCCTCCACCTATCACCCCCTAGGTTTTATGGTAAGAGAGAATCTTAGAGAGGCCAAAGACCAACTTAAAGAGGTGCGCCTATTCTGGGTAAAAGCGCACGTTGGGGTGGAAGGCAACGAAAGAGCCGACTATCTGGCAAAAGAGGCAGCAAGGGAAAATACAACGGCAGATTACGACGGATGCCCAATTTCCCACATTAAGCGATCAATAAGAAGAGCATCGACTCAGGTGTGGAATCAAAGGTACATGGAAAGCACAAACGCAGCTCTGACAAAGTTCTTCTTTCCGGATATAAACAGCGCTTATCAGATACTGAACAAAATTAAACTTACACCAACCCTAGTGCAGACATTAACAGGACACGGTGGCTTCAGTCAGTATCTACACCGATTCAAGTGTAAAGACAGCCCCACCTGTGACTGTGATGATGAGGCAGAGGAATCGGTTTTACATATCCTCATAGAATGTCCTAAATTTGGTAGAAAACGAATGGAACTGGAACAGTTTATAGACATTAAGATAAATAGAGAAACCATACCCGCCATTGTAACCAACAAGCTGGCAAGAAAAAAGTTCTTAGAATTTTGCGAAGAAGTAACAAAAGCAGTTAGACTAAGAAATAACACTAGGTAGGTAATACTCAAATATGTAATTCATACCTAGATGAGTATTAAACACTAAAAGTAATTATAGCAAATAAGAAAATAAATGTATAAATTAAAGTAACTAAAAATAGAAGTAAGAAATATGTGGGGATCTTAAAAACGCAGCCCGCATTTTGTTTTCTAATGATACGCTGGCTCCATTTAATGATGAAACGCTAGAAGCCTTACATGACAAGCATCCTTTACCAAATCCCGACTCTTTGCTTCCAGACCCACCTTCAAATGTTTCATTTTTACAGATAAAGGATGAAGAAACTTACGCTGCGATAATGTCATTCTCCAGTGGCTCTGCTGGTGGCATGGACGGCATAACACCACAACATCTAAAGGATCTTGTGGGAGTTACTGCTGGGGACGCCGGCAAGGCGCTTCTGAGTGACATTACCAGACTTTGTAATTTTATGTTATCTGGCGAGGTAAATTCATCCTTTTTGCCATTCCTTTACGGTGCGAGGCTCTGTGCTTTTAATAAAAAGGACGGTGGGATCCGGCCCATCGCTGTTGGCTGCAGTTTTCGCCGTTTGGCATCAAAATTAGCGTGTAGACACATAGTTTCGACCCTAAAGGATAAATTCCAACCTATTCAAGTTGGATTTGGCAGTAAAGGTGGTTGTGAGGCAGCGGTGCATTCGGCTCGTACTTTCTTAGCGAATGGCGAGGTTGAGGTACTGCTGAAAGTAGACGTAAAGAATGCTTTTAATTCATTGGACAGGGCAACTCTGCTTAACGAAGTTTTAACACAACTTCCCGAAATTTACCCGTATGTTTGGCAATGTTACAGTTCTGCTTCAAAATTATTTTTTGGAGATGGCGACATTAAGTCCTCTGTAGGTGTTCAGCAAGGGGATCCCTTAGGTCCAGCCCTGTTCAGCTTAGGGATCCACAACCATATCTCAAATTTAACATCTAAATTTAACATATGGTATCTTGACGATGGAACCATTGGAGGCAACGTGGATGATGTTCTAAAAGATCTTAACAATGTTAAGCAACAATTTGGCAAAATTGGTTTAGAACTAAATTTTTCCAAATGTGAACTGTTTTTTACAGAAAATCTGTCGCAAGATAGAATATTATCGGCTTCTGAATTATTTAACGAAATTGCCCCTAATATTAAGATCCTTGATAAACATTCACTTTGTCTTCTTGGTGCTCCTCTTTTTAACGAAGCCATACAACCAATCTTGGACAAAAAAGTCAAAACATTTTCGGCACATTCTGACAAATTGGGCGATCTAAATTCTCACATTGCATTTTCGATTCTAAAATATTGCCTATTTGTACCTAAATTAATTTATATTCTCCGTGCGAGCCCAATTTGGAAATTTCCTGGACTACTCGATATCATGGAGAAAAAATTCTAAATTTATCTTTTGATGATCAGTCCTGGAATCAAGCTACTTTACCGGTCAAGTATGGTGGCATCGGCGTGAGAAAAATTTCCAGTGTTGCTCTTCCGGCTTTTCTGTCCTCTGTGCATAGTATAAAAGAGCTTAGTTCTCAGATTCTTAATTCTAATTCAGTTTCATTGATCTATGCCACAGAGGCCCTAGATAGTTGGAAGCTCAGGTGTCCCAATGACGACATCCCGAAGGAATGTTTCACACAAAAACTTTGGGATGTGCCGTTGGTTCGGCTGACACATACAAATTTGGTTCAAAATCTTACGAGTGAAAGAGATCGAGCAAGGCTTCTAGCCTTATCTGAAAAAGAATCCGGGTATTGGCTTCATGCCTTGCCATCGAAAAATCTCGGCACTCTTTTAGATAATGAAAGTTTTCGTGTGGCTCTAGGTCTCAGATTGGGAACACCCCTGTGCTACGAGCACAGATGCCCGTGTGGAAAAGAGGTTGATAAATTTGGAATTCACGGACTCTCTTGCCAAAGGAGCGCTGGTAGGCTTTTTCGGCATGGCTCTCTCAATGATACGATCAAAAGGGCTCTTGCCACCATAGATATTCCTGCGCTCATTGAGCCGGCAGGGATTAGTCGGGATGATGGCAAGAGACCTGATGGATTGACGCTGGTTCCCTGGGAACGGGGACGGGCGCTAATGTGGGACGCAACATGCGTAGACACATTGGCCCCGTGTCATATCAGGGAGACAGCATCAAGGCCGGGAGCCGCAGCAGAAAAGGCTGAAACCGGCAAGCGGCGGAAGTATGCCTCTCTCATAGAGAGTTACATATTTGTTCCGTTTGCCGTGGAGACCCTGGGGCCATGGAGTCTTAGTGCCAAAAAATTTTTACGAGATATTTCACCGCGGTTAATTGCCTCATCTGGTGACAGAAGGGCTGGCTCATTTTTTGCGCAAAGGATAAGCCTGGCTGTCCAGCGCGGAAATGCAGCCAGCATTCTTGCCACCATTCCACGCGGGCATGATTTATATAGTAATTAGGTTAGGCTAGCTAGCATTAAGTTCTATTGTATTATTTTCAATAAAGGTTTAAAAAAAAAAAAAAAAAAAAAAAAATTGAGAAATATGTATACTTATATTATATGAGATAATATATACTTATACATACATGTAAAATATGTTATAGATAATAATGATAAATGAATTGCTAAAAAAAAAAAAAACATAGCAGCTCATTCTCGTCCAACAGAGCAAGGCAAAAAAAAAAAAAAAAACATAAAGCCATGTCAGCTATCAAAGGTCTCCGATCATCATGTCGGAGGACAAATAGAGGACACACATTAAAAAAAAAAAAAAAAAAAAATGTACTCTATGCAGTGTGCAGTAAGCAATAGTGTGATTGACAAAGCTCGAAAACAAACCATTGTGACGTCATTCGCTTCTTGGTGTTTAATCCATTATGGCGGATTGCTGTATTATATAATTTTATTTTATCAAAATAAATAGCAATCTCACTCGAAATAGAAAAATAAATACGTTTTTTATAATCCATGAATGCTATTTCATTAGATAAATTCATAATTTCATTGATTCTTGGTTACTGTCATCATACCTATTAAATTCCCTTACCCGTAATGATCTTAATATCCGGTATTTTTTATTCCTAAACTCTCTACTTGAATTTTATCGATATTACGTAACCGAAGTGCCCAAGTTTCAGAATAAACATTCCTTCTCACAAAGTTTATTGATGGGCAGGGAGTTTTCGCCGGAAAACTTTTCTTGTGATGTTTTCCCGAACTAATATTCCTTGATTGAGAAACGTTGTCCGAAACTTCGGTATGGTGTTTAATCTCTTTCATTATTAGTTGCGAAAACATTGTTTTTCGGTTCATTGGCCTTATTTTCTTTTAGGGCTGCTATACACATAGTCGGCTCGGTAATGCCGGGTGAAACAGACGGTTATTATTATATAGACCACGACTACATCCGCGTACATTTAGGCTTTTTAAAATCCAGTAGAGGCTGCTTAATTTTCTAGGATAACAACTAGTATATTATGTCACTCAGGTTTTACAGTATATCTGTCACCGTAAGATTACAAAAACCTTTAGATTGTAATCTGTTAGGTATATTAACCCGATAAAATCTAAGTACTACCCGATTATTTATGTCGAACCCTAACCTACAAGAAAACGTAAATACAATGAATATTTCAAAAATTGACACTCAGAATATTGAACGGTTCACAATCTGTCGACAGTTTACAATTTCGCTAGTTAGATTATAATCTAACTGTTTTTGCAATCTTACGGTGCCATATCCATAAAAAAATGACGTCATTTGTTGCAGACTAGTAATTGAGGACAGACCAACAAACATTTCATACACTTTCGCATTTATAATATTTTGATTGTCAGCTTTGTGTTTAAAATTGAATTGAAATTTTAGAATGAACATGATGGGTCATGTGGGATGATTGCAGACATATTCCTTCTCATGCAAGTAAAAATTATTTAATCTGTGCCTATAAATAATCGGTTCGGACCCGAGGAGGTCAAATTTAACCTCAAACATAACCAGCTGTGATCGAATGACGAATCCAATGACTGTGTAATAAATTACTGTGCACTTAGTCGATCGGGTAAAGTTTATAATAGTATAGTAATAAATTCTTTACATATTTTTCTCAGCTACATAAAAGCCTTAAAATTTAAAAAAAGGGTGTACCAATATTAGCTTTAAGTTTTTATTAACGCCCCCCTTCAGACGAATGTGCCAACCCGACGATGTGTATAGCAACCCTAACACACTCGACAATAAGGTAGAGGACATAAAATGGTAGTGTAATAGACTTTTACTGCAGGGAAATCTACAAACTGAAGTACTTGGCAGGGCTATTTGGAGTTTTGTGCAAACGTTTACTCGGGAGCATCTGCTCTATTAGCGCGGAAGTTATGATAATGGCATTGCTACAATAGTTATCGTTGTGTTTTTTTTTTAATCCCCTATAAGCTAGACCTTGACTGCGATCTCACCCGATGGTAAGTGATGATACAGTCCAAGATGGTAGCGGGCTAACCTGTTAGGGGCATGGCAGTTATATTAAACCCATACCCCTTCGGTATCTACACGGCATCGTACCGGAACACTAAATCCCTTGGCGGCACGTCTTTGTCGGTAGGGTGGTAACTAGCCACGGCCGAAGCCTCCCACCAGACCAGACCAGGGGCAATTCAGAAATTATAAATTCCCAAATTGACCCTGCCGGGGATCGAACCCGGAACCTCCGCACGTTAAGGCAACAGCGCTACACACTGCGCCACGGAGGTCGTCATATGATTGGCTCATTTCATGATGTTTATTACACTAATTGCAGCACTCAGTCGCTTAATCAAATCTATACTAAAGAGTATCGGCAAGTATTCTTTGTATGAGGTCGTATGGATCTGGAATTCTGGACCCACTTAGCAACGCGGCAGGGAAATGCATTACGGACGCGGCATACAAACTCATACAAATTATATTTGCCGCTGGCATAACAAGTGGGGCTAGATCTTGCGTGCGGCAGTCATTGTGCATTCAAGTCAAATTAGACAGAACCACTCTCTCTTTATGCCTATCAGAGGATATTGTAGCCAATCGTGTTTCTGTCCCACAGTAAATTTTGATTTATTAAGTCCTAAAAACCAATCAATCAATCAATCCATCGTTTATTTGCAAGAAACATTGTAAAATAAGATGACAAACTAATTAAAGAACAAAAAACAACTACTTCAATATAAAAGTTATTGTATTTATAGTTTAGATTTTCATAATGATATGACCTCTTATATAAGACGCGAAGCCTGCTGTGAAAAATATCGGTATCCCGTATCAGTACCTAATAATATATATGAAATGAAATGATTTTATTTCATGTAGGACAACTTGTGACACTTATGTACGTCAAGACTACCACCGGTTCGGAAAGCTGTTCTACTGAGAAGAGCCGGCAAGAAACTCAGCAGTTGCTAGAGGAAAAAGGTTACAATAAGTAACAATACAACACATACATTACAATATAACAAGTATTACACTGACTTGTGGGTCACTGGATGCGAGCCCGGTTTTGTTCCATGCAACTTTGTCATTCAGAAAATCATCGATAGTGTAATAACCTCGACTTAACAAATGCTGTTTAATTAATATAAATACGAAAGTGTGTTTGTTTGCTAAATTTTCACATCAGTTCAACCGATTTTGACGAAATTTTGCTGAGAATTTACTATGAATAACATTTCGTTTGCCTGTTAAAAACAATCATCTTTCATTCTGAGCTCGTGATATTTATTTTTGTTATCCGTAGACTTTATCTTCATGAGGGCCACCCTCGGACCACTTTCTTAAGTAGCGTATTTTAGTCTAAGAGCTCGTCAAAAATAAATAGAACGTATTGGTAATGCTAAAGCAGCTTACAACACCGACGCAATGTCGCCTGCTCATCGGTTTTTTATCGGATATAATATACTTACGAGAGCGTGCTCAGGGACTTTACAACCTTTTCCCCCCTTCACTGTCCTACCACAGAACAGCGATATTGGTTTAAAAATCCAAAATAGAAACTGAAAATCAGACAGAAAAATATTCAAACAGAAAATGTTTTACTCGTAAAATAAATAATTTATTGAACACAAAAGGAGGAACAGCATAAATGATGTTCAAAAAACTTCCCAATGTGTGGATTTCTTTTACTATTCAATAATCCTAGGTAAAATTTATGACCGTCCCACGCCTAAAGGAATAGTGGGAAAAAAGTTATGACGGGCGATTTCTTCCAGCTTTTCCCTTTGGCACAAATAATAAAAGATAAAGAAAAGTTGTAGGTAAAGAAGTTACGGATAAAAATAAAGTGCTTTGGGGAAAATGGTCCTTTAACGGTCAAATAGGTACTGTAATGTTTCTTTGAGCTTAAAACTTGCTCAAAGCGTCCCAAACTCTAAGTACCTGTTATTTGACATTATTTATTGTTTTCTTTACTATTTGTTGTAGGTATATTGAAACTTTTGAAAGTGGTTTCGAACCATCCAGAGAGACCTTATGATTCGGAATTCATAATTCATAATCATTCATAATTATACATTTGTACATAATTTTAATAATAACAATAACTGTGAATGCCAATGGATGTATATAATAATTCATAATTCAATTAATTAATTTAAGTTCGAAGAAAGAATTATTTAAGGTCTTAGAAGAAAAACAGAATGTCCTTCCAAACGAGTACCAGCAAGAAACCGGTTACTCGAAAAAAAAATGTCATGTACTTAATATTATTATATAAATTGCAGCCCCCAGCTGGGGCAAATTAAATCTAAACCCTTTCACTATATTTTATGTTTTTATTAGACGTATACTAAGATGTATGGACGAAATTTTAAAAACTCAGTCATTTAATCCTCACAACGCTTTTTACGTCTTCGATTGTAAACGCAGAAAAAGCCGACTACAATTGCATAATTAAAATACACAAGAAACAAGAGTAAATTCATAAAAAAAGATAAAATCCTTTTAATTAAACTTAGGTACTCTCGAGGTAAGCTGGATAAAATTAAAGAGAGATAACTTTCACCTGTGTCTACTTATTTCTTTGTTTAAGATATAATTTTGTACAAAAAGAAAAGATAAATTGTACGAGGAACGTAAAGTTTTAAATGACTACATGATTACATCGCATAGAGCAGTATTGTTTTAATATTATTGACGCTCTTATTTCAGAGTTAATACTGCTTTACATTGGTATATTAAGCCCCAGAATTTAAAAACACAGTTGAGAGAATTGTCCTCCGTTCCTAGCTACTAGGTGGTAACAGCAAATTCTCGTCACAATTGCAGGCTCTATGCTATGAGGCCACTGTAATTTCGGGGGTCTTAGGGAGGGATCAGCTATGCATTTGCACAATTTTCCGACTGGATCGTTGTTATAGGCAAATGAGCGCTTTAGAACGCGTCGTTTCATTTTTGGGACACAGTATCCTATGCGACACAATATGCGACAAATTTGTTTATTACTCGTACCTTTGTGATACTGCTGAGCCCTGACGCAAAGCTATGTGCTCCGGTAGGTACGGTAACACATAGAAGCCGATAAATGGAGTATGGGTTTAAAAAAAACTTCAATTAGTAGTTATTAGGTATGGAGTATATTCCAAGTTAGCCCGCTTCCATGTTAAACAGCTTGGCTGAAATTAGGAATGGAGAAATTTTACTTCCTTATCGTCTGCTTTAAAATGAATGCTGATACAATACTGTTTCACGGTTCAACTTGGGAAGAGGTACAAAAAACAGCAGAGCAAGGTATCCGAAAAATTACTCGTAACTTAGAAGCAAACCTGTTGACTGTAAATGCGTCGAAAACAAAATTTGTATGTTTCAGTATAACTAGAGCATCTCAGCCTCCGCAAGATTTTAAACTAAAACTACATACATACCCTTGTAACTTAATTGAAATAGAAAATACCGCGTGTTTGTGTGAAAATCTAGAGCAGTCACCTCTAATGAAATACCTAGGTATTATCATAGATGAAAATCTAAACTGGCAACCCCAAATTACAACAACTGCAAAGAGAGTGAGAAGATTAATTCCTATATTTAAAAATTTACGGGACTTTGTAGACAAAAAGGTACTTTGCAACGTTTATACTGCATTATGCCAATCCCTACTCATTTACTGTATTCCAGCATGGGGTGGTGCAGCAGCTACACATATGATAGAACTGGAAAGAGCGCAAAGAGCCGTTATTAAAGTGATGCTGCGTAAACCACGAAGGTATTCAACTGAACAGCTATTTAAGGATTCACAACTTCTGACCATACGCCAATTATTTATATTGCATGCTGTACTTCGCTATCATAATTTGTGTCCCATATTACAGGAAAGTAACGATAGACGTAATACCTATAAAAAGCCCATTACCCTACCTTTCACCAAGACAAAATTTGCTAGACGACAATTTAATTACCTGGGCCCATTTTTGTATAGATGCATTAACAGAAAGACTAAAATCTATAAAATGAGTAGACATGGACTAAAAAACTGTCTCAAAAAATTCCTTACTAATTATAACTATGAAGATACAGAAAGAATTGTAAATACAGATCTAGTTCATAACATTACATAAGTTGCAAACTTGCAATGATATGTATGGTAGCACACACGCATTTACACACATACACACACACACACACACACACACACACACACACACACACGCGCGTAGGTTTTAAGCTCATTTAAGTATGTAACTTCACATTAATTGTCACTATTTGTCATAATA
The DNA here is from genome assembly GCA_923060345.2 of Erebia aethiops. Classification (NCBI taxonomy): domain Eukaryota; kingdom Metazoa; phylum Arthropoda; class Insecta; order Lepidoptera; family Nymphalidae; genus Erebia; species Erebia aethiops. The sequence goes on along the minus strand of OV281089.1, from coordinate 19,115,614 downwards.
GTTAAAAATTAAAAATTTAAAAAAGTAAAGTAAAAAATTTAAAAAATACTTGTTAGAGACAATGGAAATCGCAACACATTTTTGAAAAATGCTAAATTGTTATAGTGCACTAACTACTAGAGATTAAGCCTATGATATTTTAATCAATGTTTGGGAAGGCACTGGCCCCTAAGATACGGGTCCACCTAGTTTAGGGGTCAGGAATACATTGTTCTGTATACTATGATAAAACCAATAATAAAGATTTCTATTTCTATTTCTAATTCTTCATTCGGTGACATTTTTGAAGTGAATATTTCTTGAACCGCGTTGAGCACTTTTTGGTAGGGGGTAAACTTGTGGATTCGCGTCACCGACACCTCGCTTCGACATACTCGCGAACACCGACATGCTCGCATTGTTACGAAGACAAAAGGTCTTGAATATAAATATACTACATTCGTAATTAAACTTGAATACCTTAGTTTTAAGGTTTATATTTAAATTTTTTGTTTTGTTTTTTTTTTAATTATTTAAATATTCGTTTTCACTTCTATCGGACCCTATGACTGCCAATTTTTACTACTACCAACTTACAACCAACCAACTACTTACTACCAATGCTTAAAGCAGTTGGATGTCCCTAAAATAAGGATTATAATTATTCTGAAACTAGAGCGTAAGCAATATTAAAACAGGACTACTATAAGCGATGGTAGTAAGCCCCCAGTAGGTACGATGCCGCGTTGAAATCGATAGATAATAATCCCTAAATAAAAGCCTCCGATAACAGAAAATCAATCTAAAGTATTTTCTTGTTATTCAATACGCGCGATTAAGGAGTAAGTACTTAGTTGTATTGCTTAGGTATCAGTGATATTTTTTGTTATCCTCTGAGACAGTGAGCGATCGGCCTATCCAATATAAGATGGACATTGGAGATACGGTGTGCCCGTTCGACCGCGATCTCACAGCGTAAGTATATAATTAATATACTTAGTAGCGTAAGTATTTATTATCACTTTTTTTTTTTTTTTTTTTTTCCTATTATTGAGAACCAGCGAGGTACTCATTTAACTACGATCTAGCCTAACTAATTGGCTAATGAGCAGTTTTGCTTTAACCTAAACTTATAATTTATCTTATGTACTAAGAAGTTGTCCATTGACGCATCTTAGTCTTTCTTGATAATCTTAGACACTTTGTTCATGTGTTCTATTAGCACTACACTTTACACTGTCACTTATCACTATACACTAACTCAAAAGGCTTAGTCCTTTTTAGTCTTCTCACTAGTTTCGTTACGTCGAGCAGCTGGATTGCCTCAACGTTAACGTGGTGATGAAGCCGATGGTCGTGGGCTTTGGCAAATTTGGTAATAATTTGTTCGACGTTTTCAATATTGAGGTCCCGATGAATATCGTCATTTCTGATGTACCAGGGCGCATTTACTATACTCCTGAGTACTTTATTTTGGAACCGCTGTATAATTTGGATGTTACTCTTTTTGGTACAGCCCCATAGCTGTATGCCGTAGGTCCAAATGGGCATCAGGACTTGTCTGTATAACAGGATCTTGTTGTGTATTGACAGCGAGGAATGTCTACCAAGTAGCCAATACATCTGTTTATACTTTATGTCAAGTTCTTTTCTTTTTTTCTTGACATGAGCTCTCCAGCGTAGCTTCACGTCAAGGGTCATCCCAAGATATTTGGCTGTATCCACGTAGGGAATTTTTTGTCCATTGATGAAAACAGCGTGGTATTTCTTTGTTTTATTTGTAAAGTCAATATGAATTGACTTTGCTTCATTTAGCTTGATTCTCCATTTTTTAGTCCAGTCATATACTTTATTTAGCGCTGTTTGTACTTTATCCACTGCCTCTTCGTGTGTTACTCCTACAGCCATAATGGCTGTATCATCAGCAAAAGTGGCAATGGTGTTACTTTCGAGTTCTGGAATGTCGCAGGTATATAATAGGTACAGGACCGGACCTAAAACACTCCCTTGCGGAACTCCAGCTTTTATACATTTTAGCTCTGAGTAAGCATCTTCTTGTCTTACTCTAAATGCTCTATTAGTAATATATGATACCAGGATATCTGCGTATGCTTTGGGTAGCAGTTTTCTAATTTTATAAATGAGACCTTCATGCCAGACTTTATCAAAAGCTTTTTCAATGTCTAGGAACACCGTAGAGCATACTTTCTTTTCTTCAATTGTTTTTTCTATGGTAGTGACGATTCTATGTACTTGATCAATAGTTGAATGTTTCTCTCTGAATCCAAACTGATGATCTGGTATGAGATTTTTGCTTTCTAATATTGGTTTCATCCTCTTGAGTAAGAGCTTTTCAAATAATTTTGACATAATAGGCAATAAAGATATAGGCCTATATGATGTCGCTTCGTGGGGAGGTTTTCCTGGCTTTGCTATCATTATGACCTCAGCTATTTTCCACAGATTAGGCACATACTTAAGCCTAAAGGCAGCATTTATTAATATGGTGAGCTTAACTATGGCTTTTCTTGGAAGGTTTAATAAAATTTCTCTCGTGATCAAATCGTATCCTGGAGCTTTCTTAGGGCCTAACTTCAATTTAATTTCTCTGAGCAATTCTTTGGGTGTCACAAGCCTGATATCTAAATCTTCTTGTATTTCTTTAATGGTTTCGAAATCAATTGCTTGTCCCGCGGGTGGCTGAAATATATTTTCTAAGTGGTCAGCAAATCGTTTGGCTTTTTGATCGTTGCTTATCGCCCACTCTCCATTTTCTTGTTTAATTGGCGGAATATGATTCAGTGTTTTGTCCATATTCTTTGTCGCTTTCCAGAGTGAATAGTCTGTACTCCGATCATTCGTTAACTTTTGAAGATAATTGTCTGTAGTTATTTTCTCATACTTTTTGATTTCGCGCTTGATTTTTTTAGTAAGGTTGTTCAAAATTCTTTTGTCTAATGGAGATCTAGTCTGATGCCATCTTTTTCTTTTCTTTCTCTTTTCAGTTATTAGGCTTAAGATGTGTTTCGGGTATGCTGTTCCTCTCTCTCTATATTTATATGATGGAGTATTTTTCCAGGCCGCCTGTTGTAAGTCTATAACAAACTGATTGACCTCTTCGTTTAGTTGTTCTGGAAATTTTAGTGGCACTTTTAAATTTATATTATCATTTAATTCTTGTCTAAAGCTTTCCCAGTCAGTATTTTTATTTGCAAGGGTTGGAAAAGATTCTTTAAACAAAATTTTTTCGCTCAATGTCAATAAAATTGGAGAATGATCAGAGCTCATATCATGTCTTTCTTCGATTCTTATATATTTTGATGATATATTTTTGTAGATGAAGAAGTCTATGAGGTCTGGAATTTTATTTGGGTCAGTCGGCCAATATGTTGGCTTTCCAGTGCTGGCTACATTGCATTTCAGTTCTTTTATTGCTTCTAAAAGTTCTTTTCCTTTAGTTGTAGTTAATCTAGATCCCCAATAGGTGTTCTTAGCGTTGAAGTCACCCCCTATGATGAACTTATTTCCATATTGTTTAAGAAAACTAACATATTTTTCCTTTTTTATTGAGTGCCTCGGGGGACAATATATGGCTGCTACTGTGATTGGGTACATCTTTGTTTGTACACATAAAGCTACAGCTTGAAATTCGTGTTCTTCACATTTACTTTCTTGAAAATGGTACAGATTTTCTTTAATAATGATAGCACTGCCACCCCTAGCTGTATTATTAGGATGTAAGGCATGATATAATTTATATCCTCTAAGTCTCATATATGACTCTTTAGTGAAGTGTGTCTCAGATATTAGGCACACATCAATATTTTCTGTATTCAGGACCACTTCTAGTTCATGTTTATGTTGTAGTAGCCCGTTGGAATTCCAAGCCATAATTTTTAGAATATTATTCATTGTTGCGATTTCCATGTAGCTTTTTTGGTGCTACCTTCAAGTTTTTTGAGTCGTTCATCAAAGGAAGACATATACTTCAAAATTGAATCTAATTTATTTTCAAGATTGTTGCCCTTTTGGGATGTGTTAGCGTTCGCTGTAACAGTTGCATATGTCATTTTTTTCGATGAAGCTTTATTCAGGTTATCCTGGCTTTTAGTCCTAAAACTATTAGCTGTTGATTTCTCTTCAGGACCTTGCTGCTGTCGGTGTGACACTGAAGATTTTTTTGTATTATTATTCTTTATGTTTTGCATTTCCTTCGCTATCATACACCCTCTATAATTTGCCGGGTGTGAGCCGCCACAATGCACGCACTTTGGTTTCTCATCAGCTGGTTTTTGGCAGTCTTTCGTGAGGTGTTTTCCGGTGCATTTTACACACCGTGGTTCCCGAGAACAGTATTTTTGAGTATGCCCATAAGATTGACATCTTTTACATTGAGGTACTAACTTGGATGTTTTTAATGGTTGTATTTCTACCTTGCATCCTAGGATAGAACTGATGTTGTGGATCTTGTTAATATCCTCATCATGATTAAATGTAAGCATGAACATATTGAGAGGCTCCTTGGTCTGCCATCTTAATTTGTTTGCCACATCTTCTATTTTAAAGCCTTTATTTACGAGGTCTTCCATAATTCTGTTAGGCTGGCATGAATGATGCAATTTTTTTGCCATGACCCTTATTGGTCTTTCCTGCTTATTTTCATAGGAGTGCCATATGAAATTATTTTGTGTTAGGTACTTGCTTATAGTTCTATAGATGTCTTCATTTATAGCATTAATTTTAACCGTATCTTTACCCATCATCTTAACGGTGAATGTATCGTTAAATTGGCTGTCACTAGGCAGACTTTTAGTTATTAAATCGTAAAACGACTGATAGTTTGATACACCTGATACAACAATTGGTGGTGGTTGGGGTATTTTTTTAGGTTTACTTCCTTCATGGCTATCTTCGGTAGAGAGTTTCTGAGTTTGAATGGGCGACGTGTTCAGCTTCCTTTTCTTTCTGCCTTTTACTCTTATCCATTCAGTTTCTCTGGCTAGCTCTTCCTCATCAGTGCAGTATTCGACCGGTTCAGTTGAGCTTTTATGAGTAGAACCAATGTGCTCGGAGGCTCTAGTTGGTTTGGGTTCTGATAAAATTTTGATTTGTTTTTGGAGTTCCAAAATCTGATCATTCAGTGATTGTATGCTGAGTTGAAGCTTTTCATTTTCCGCCTCCTTTTTAGTGAGTCGTTTGAAGAGCTTTTCATTTTCCGTCTTCACTTCATTATACTTTTCATAAAGAAACTGCTCGGTTTCCGTTTTTATAGTAATATTTTGTTTTCCAGCCATAGCTGCGGAATAGCAGTAGTATGGCTACAATTCAATATTTTTATTTTATAATAATACCTATCACTTTTCGAATCGCGGTAACTAGGTCATTATGACGCACGCGGCACGATGACCGCGGTCACGCGGTTCGAGTCAGCGGTTTTACGTTTTAACACGGTACGCGTTTGTCGTCGACAGAGTGAGAACACTGACATTATCACTTTGAGCTATAAGAATAATAACTAATGTAATGAATACTAGTAAAAGTAAAATATACTTTCTATATAATAAAAAAATGGGGTTAATCTATATAGGCTGGCCCAAATAGTGACGTCCAAAGAAAAAATTTAAATTCCTCTTATCTAGAGTTCTAGACCTATCAGAAAATACCCCATGTATGTTCAGCGATTTTTGGTAGTTTTCGAGTTATAATTTCTTTAAGTTTTCTCATGAGATTTCCGAGGAAGTGAGTGTTAAATTTTTTTTCTTTTTATTTTGTGTTTTTTCCGAACATTTTTTTTTTGTGAAAATGCTTGCTATGAAGTGTGTTGCTACATAACAAGCATTTTAACAAAAAAACTACCAAAAATCGCTGAACATACATGGGGTATTTTCTGATAGGTCTAGGACTCTAGGTACGAGGAAACTAAATTTTTTCTTTGGACGTCACTATTTGGGCCAACCTGTATATATATAAAAGCGAAATACCACTCACTCATACTTATCTCAGGAACAAAGCATACAAACCTAAAATTTTAAGGTAGGTTCCTTCTATGGCGTACCTAGACAACAGCCAAGAGACGGATTTGAGAAAATTCATCACAGAGGGTGTGTCTACGCCTTTGTGTTTTATGCAAGCAATGACGCAGATTCTACGCATTCGTTTCACACGTCAAACAGGAACATTTATTGTATCAAGTTGTAATGTCTATTCACCCGTTGTAACTAGGTCATTCACTTAGAATTTGAAAATATATTCCCAGTTCAGTTAATTACACAAAGCATTTTATTGACCTCTTACCATTCTATACATTGGTCAGCTTCGAACCAGATTTGGATTAAAAACCAAGGAATTAAGTGCCTATATGGATAAATAAGGAGATTAAAATTCGCCACGAACGTGGAGGTCAATGGTGGAGGTCATTGCTCTGGAAAAGGACAATTCATGAGTGAATCGGGATAAAGTCTGTATATTTTTGTGTATTTTTATGCCTTAGCCTTTTTCTAGTTAATTATATATTTGGAAGTTTATTATTTTAAAGAAAACTGTCGCTCATTCATGTTATCTATGCCTACTACCTACCTTGTACTTTACTAAGTAGATTGTGGTAAAAGTATTGAGTTTAAACCTAAATTGTAATAATATCTCTGTATAATATATATTAATTTAGGTACAATATAATCTACGTTATATACATTTATTAGTATAGTACATTAATTAGTAAACTAAATAGTTGAAATAGGTACTTAGTAGAATTGAGTCTGTAGTTTTGTAGTTTTCTTATGTTATAACTTAGAAACATTTAATTTTGATATGAACTAATCAATATTATTGATAATTGAAGTTTAAAGTACATATTGTCATCAATAAATGTTAGTCAATATAATTGATAATTGAAGTTATGAAGTAATAAGTAATTATTGTCAATAAAATAGATTTCATATTTGAATGTTAGTTGAATGTTAGATGTTTTGGTTGTGAATTAAATATAAATTGTTGTTGTTCTATAATATTGTGTAAAATAGTTCTTATTTACTTAGTTATATACACATCTTTGTATCAAATTCCAGAATTGTGCAACCATCTCCCACTATGTCGGAAAAAAGTGAGAATTTAAGAGAAATTTCGGAATTGACCAAGAAGCGCAGCAGCTATAAAGGTCGTATCACTATATTTTTCGGGCATTTGAAGTCACTGGAGTCTACTCAACTTACCTCAAAGGATATCAGTGAGTTAGAAATGCGTTTGAATAAGTTAGACTCGTTGTATGCTCAATACGACGAGACTCAAACTCGTCTAGAATGCATCTCGGATAATATTGAACAACAGCTGTCCGAACGTGACGAGTTCGAATGTAGGTATTACAAGGCCCTAAGCCAAGGACAGGAGATTCTATCCGATTATAAAAAATCTCAAGTACCGCTGCCTACCGAGTACGGTTCACGCAGTGGTAAACAGAATCCCGTCAAGTTACCTACCATCCAGCTACCTAAATTTAGTGGTTCATATAACAATTGGCTGGAGTTCAGGGACACGTTCACTAGTCTTATTCATACCAATGACGACATTGATGATGTGAACAAATTTCATTATTTAAGGACGTCATTGGAGGGGACAGCTGCCGTGGTAATTTCTTCCATCGAGTTCTCGTCGAGTAATTATAACGTTGCATGGAAACTAATGTGCGATCGATTCGATAACAAACGTTTATTAATACAAAATCATGTTGCGTCTTTATTTAATATCGAATCGGTCACACGGGAATCTGCTACTAATTTGAAGCACATTCTGGATCAATTAAATAAGAACCTCCGTGCTTTAGAATCGTTAGGCGAGCCTACTAAGCATTGGGATACCCTTCTCATTTACATTATTACTCATAAGTTAGATACCAAAACTTATCGTGAATGGGAGGAGTACAAAGGTCGCTTGGATGGAGAAAAACCCATTGAGCTACAACACTTCCTTGATTTCATGAGAATGCGCATCAATCTTCTGGACACAATAGAATTTTCACGTCAGTCTAACCAAATTAATTCAACTAATAATAGTAATAAACCTTCAAAATTAAAGGCTATGGTTTCAACACAATGTCATAATAATAATAAATCGATTAATAACAGTTCTAAGGACTCGTGTCCAAAATGCAGTGGCGAGCATAAACTGAGTTCTTGTCCTCAGTTTTTAGCGTTAAGTAATGAAGCGCGACTGCAGCTATTACCTACTTTTAGGGTTTGTTTTAACTGTTTTTCCAAAAATCACTTTTCTAATACCTGTAAGAAAAGCGGGTGTAAAATTTGTAAGCGTAAGCATTCTGATTTGGTACACATTACAGATAAGCAGAAGCCGGCAGTGCATAGCGAACGCACTGATAATAATAACATCAGCGCGAGCGCCTCCACCACCGATCCAAGTAGTAACTTAACGTTATCAGCGAGCGTGTCGTCCGCGAGTCATGAAGTAAGCAGTTGCCGCGGAGACGTTCTATTATCGACTGCGCTAGTTAAGTTATACGATTCAAACAATCGCGAACATATCGGACGCGCTGTATTGGATTCAGGTAGCACTTCCAGCCTAATGTCGGAACAAATGTTTCGTCTATTAAATCTGCGTCATAATCGTATCGATCAATCTGTACTGGGTATTAATAATGTAACTACACACATTAATAAAATGTGTCGCTTGCGTTTGAAATCATTAAATGAAACATTTACTACTAATTTAAATTGTTTTGTTTTGCCTTCGTTAACAGATAACGTACCTAGTCGTTCAATCGACATCTCGAACCTTAACATACCTACTGACATTTGTTTAGCGGATCCTCATTTTTATAAGCCCGCGTCAGTGGATTTAATATTAGGTGCTGATGTTTTTTGGGACATTGTAGGATCGCAAAGAATTAATTTAGGTAATAATAAGCCTACACTTTGCGAGACTAGGTTAGGGTGGATAGTTTCGGGTCCGATGAGTAACAGGTTTACTTTTTATCTGCCCAACCCTATTCAATGTAATTATATTAATGTTAATTCGACTTCTGATATATTAAATCAAGATATACAGAGTCAACTCGCACGGTTTTGGAACTTAGAAGAAGTAAATAATTCTCCTTCTTCTAGTTATTCATCGGAGCAGAAGTTATGTGAAGAACATTTTGTAAAAAATACTACTCGTTTAGCAGACGGTCGTTTCTGTGTAAGAATCCCACTTAAGGAAGATCCTAGCGTTTTAGGTGATTCTTTTAATCGAGCTAAGCAGTGTTTTTTCTCTTTAGAACGCAGGCTTTTAAAACAACCGAAACTGTATAAAATGTATCGCGAGTTTATGTCGGAATATCAGTCATTAGGTCACATGACGGAATGTGAACTTAAGTCGGATAATAATGCACATTTTATCCCGCATCATGGCGTGTTACGTGAGGACCACGCAACTACCAAGTTGAGGGCGGTATTCAATGCTAGCTCTTCCACCACGAACCCTAATATAAGCCTGAATAGTATTCAGATGGTAGGTCCAACAGTACAGGACGATCTATTGTCTATTCTTCTACGATTTAGGCAACACAAGTTTGTAATTTTAGCCGACGTAGAAAAAATGTACCGGCAGGTATCAGTGCATCCTGATGATAGGTATTTACAGCGTATAATATGGCGTGACGACTCATCCCAAACGCTTAAGGCATTTGAATTAAATACAGTTACCTATGGTACCGCAAGTGCTCCTTTCCTTGCTACCAGATGCCTTAAGCAGTTAGGACTTGAGTGTAAGGACAAGCAGATCGCTGAAATCATCCTTCATGATTTTTACGTCGACGATCTGTTGAGTGGTGGGGATGATTTGAGCGTAGTGCAGGACATTCGAAGGAAGGTAACGGCTACTCTCGCCTCTGCTCGCTTGCCACTGCGGAAGTGGAAGTCTAACGAGCCTCAGTTAGTGTCGGAGTCCACCAAGTCCACGCACGATTTAAATATAGGCGGTAACGAGCCGAGTAAAACTTTAGGTTTAGGATGGCGACCTGAATCTGATGAGCTGTATTTTCCGATCGGTACTTCGATTAAAATTAAGGGAAATTCGAAACGTGACATACTTTCTGTGATTTCCCAGATATTTGATCCACTAGGTCTTGTATCCCCGGTCGTTATTAAATTTAAAATGATACTGCAATGTTTGTGGTTAAAAAACTTGTCGTGGGATGAACCCCTGACGCCGGAGATCCAAGAAGCCTGGGAGGACGTAATTAAAAACCTGCATGTTTTGAACAGTTTACGTGTACCTCGCCGCGTGTTAATAGATAAATTCGTGCGTTTGGAATTTCATGTTTTTTCCGACGCCTCGGAGAAAGCGTACGGCGCGTGCCTTTACGTTCGTAGTATTGATAGCAGTGGCAATATCTTAGTGCGGTTATTACTAGCTAAGAGTAGGGTGGCACCCATTAAGGCCACAACTATCCCTCGGCTTGAGCTATGCGGAGCTCAGGTTGCAGCTAAGCTGTATGAAAAAGCTAATAGCTCGTTAAGAGTTAATGCAGCGTGTACTGTTTTTTGGACAGACTCCACTATTGTTTTAGGTTGGCTTAAGATGTTGCCTAGTAAGTTACAAACATTCATTCGCAATCGTGTCGGTGACATTTTGGAAAAAACCGGTGATTGCGTTTGGCGACACGTTCCGACTGAGCTAAACCCAGCTGATTATGTGTCACGCGGAGTTAGCGTTGACGCGATTCAGTCTCTCGATATGTGGTGGTCAGGGCCAAGTTTTTTAAAGGAACGTAACAGTAATTGGCCTTCCGCAGTAGTACCTGAACCGCGAGCTGAAATATCGGTTTTAGTTCAAACTGAAAATCCTTCAGATTTTATTAAGTTTGATCGTTTTTCAAATTTTAATAGGCTTAGGCGTGCAGTAGCATACCTATTACGTTTTATTGAAGGATGTAAAGGACGACGTGCCACAACCAATTTTCTCTCAGAAACCGAATTAAATGAGTCACTAAATGTAATTATTCGCACAGCACAAAAGGAATCATTTACCGAGTATAATATTTTAGTACAAAAGAAACCCTTGCCTGCGAAGAGTGCCTTGTTAAAATTCAACGTGTTCCTTGATGAGAACAAGTTAATGCGGGTTGGTGGTCGTCTCAACAACTCAGAGTTTTCTTATGATAAAAAACATCCGTTATTATTACAGTCCACACATCGAGTTACTCAACTGATATTTAAATTTGAACATACCAAATTGATGCATGCTGGGCCACAGTTATTATTAGCATCAATAAGAGAAGTTTACTGGCCAATCGGTGGCCGTAATTTAGCTAGGGCTACGTATCGTCATTGCACTAAGTGCACACGAATGAAAGGAAGGGTTGTAGCTCCTATTATGGGTGATTTACCGCGGCAGCGTCTTATTCCTGGTGGTTACCCATTTGAATCCGTCGGAGTTGACTATGCGGGCCCTATTTTCTCCGCTAGTCGTCAAGGACGTGGCTGCCGTATTGTAAAAGTGTACATAGCCATTTTCATATGCTTTACTACAAAAGCTATACATTTGGAGTTGGTAGGTGATTTGACGAGCAATAGCTACATTCAAACTCTACGCAGATTCGTGGCACGTCGCGGCAAACCCCGTCATCTGTACTCAGACAATGGAACGTCATTTGTTGGAGCGTATAATGAGCTAGCCAACTTCATAAAACAAAATTCTGACTCGCTGTCTAGTGATCTGTCAAATGAAGGTATAAATTTTCACTTCATTCCGGCATATTCGGCCCATTTCGGCGGAATTTGGGAGGCTGGTGTCCGAAATACGAAATTTCATTTGTTAAGAGTGCTAGGCAACTGTCACTTAACGTACGAAGAATTGTATACGACTTTGACGCAAATCGAGGCAATTTTAAATTCTCGTCCACTCACTCCCTTATCTTCGCATCCAGACGATTTGACCCCATTGACCCCCGGCCATTTTTTAATTGGACGTCCGCTCACCGCCATTCCGACTGAAAATTACCAAGAACGGAAATCGGAAAATCTTTCCAGATATCAGCGGATTGAACAACTCCGGCAGCATTTTTGGGCACGTTGGAGCAAGGAGTATGTTTCGGAGCTTCAGAAACGCACTAAGTGGCAGACTCAATCCAAAGCATTGGAGCTGAATTCTTTGGTCCTTCTGAAGGAGGATAATCTGCCACCGTTAAAGTGGAGACTGGGTCGGATTGTTGCACTTTTTCCCGGCCCAGATAATGTGGCTCGAGTAGCCGAAATCAAAACGGCCCACGGCATTGTGAAAAGATCATTTTCACGAATTTGTCCACTCCCGATAAGTGAAGATTAAGAGCTGTTTAAGTGGTTGAAAGCAGAGCTTTCAACGCCCGGGGGCATGTCTACGCCTTTGTGTTTTATGCAAGCAATGACGCAGATTCTACGCATTCGTTTCACACGTCAAACAGGAACATTTATTGTATCAAGTTGTAATGTCTATTCACCCGTTGTAACTAGGTCATTCACTTAGAATTTGAAAATATATTCCCAGTTCAGTTAATTACACAAAGCATTTTATTGACCTCTTACCATTCTATACAGGGTGAAATGGCGGTTGGAACATTACATGAAGATTCCATGTTTTTGAAGCATGACACATGAAAATTAGCATTTAAGTTATTAGTTTTAAATAATAAAAACCTGCATATAATAATAATTATGTAAGTATAGCCGCTATAGATAGGACTTGCAGCGGGCATAATCTCATAGCAAATTAGAAATTGTATACCTACGCAGACAAAATCGCGGGCGACTACTAAGATAGAATAAATATAAATCTTTAATTGTCAACGTTCCCTTGTGGTAAAAATATCGTACGTTGGATACATCGTTAAGCTATAGTAACGTTACCACTTACCATAAATAAATTATTTCTATAGTTAAAAATATAACGTTTCTCAGAATTACGTAACGAAAGGAAAATTGATAACGTTATCAAGCGCAGACTCTGTTCACTGTTCCTGAAGATGATATCATTAGAGAGACGTTCCTTTCTCCAAAGCCATCATTAGATGGGATTAAAGAGAGATTCGGTGGTCGGAAATAATTGAAGATTTATGTACTACTAGTGCATGCCCGCGACTTCGTTTGCGTGGTTTGAGGTTTTTTGGTTCCCGCCGGAACTCCTTAATTTTCCTGGATAAAAAGTTATTCCAGACTATAATCTGTCTTTTTGCCAAATTTCAGCTAGATCCGTTCAGCCGTTGGCGCGTGATTGAGTAACTAACATCCATACATCCATCCATCCAAACTTTCACATTTATATTATATGTACTGTGTACTATGTACCTACTATATGCCAAAATTATATTTTGACAAAATAATAATGTATGGGGGCGTATTATCATCCCTTCAAGCCGTATTGTTTTAATATTAACAACGTTCGTGTATTAATTATAAATTATAATCCTTATTTTAGGGACGTCATGATTCATGACATAAAACTGTCATTTTAAGCTGTTGAACAGATGGGCAATGTAAGCGTTGCAGACAGACAAAACATTCATATTTTTAGTATTTTTTTCTCAATTTTAGTTTTCGCTAGGATCATGAGATTCCAAATGATGATTTATATGATTTATAGGTACCTTCAAATCAAGAGTGAATAGGCATCTTCTAGGCAAGCGCGCTCCACCTTAGGCTGCATCACCTCTTGCATGCAAGTCTGATTGCAGCCAAGCGCTAGCCTATATATTTAAAAAAAAAAAAAATATATATATAAATAGGTACGACAAAATATAAAAGAGCGATACAGAAAAAAAGTGTATACCTACCGTTTCAGGGTTTCAGGGCCTCTTCACTGAATAGATCTTTATCGAATTGATATTTGCGAATTAGCTACACAACCTTCTAGACATAGCTATCCACATTTTGTATAGAAAAAATCTCTATACACAATGATCTTTTATAATAAATAAACAAGACTCTTTGTAATCTTTTAAAAATATAATACTTGTCATCCAAATAGTCATTATATAATTTAGAAAGAAAGTAAAAGAAATTTATTTCAAAAAATATAATTTCGTCGAAATCTTTCATCGGGTGGACGGTGAAAGACAGATCTGATAAATATCAGACAGACTTGACTTTAGACTTGTTTGAATTTGTTTGGATTAAAATAAAATCAAATACTTAAAAAAATAAAATGGCGGTGTGCCACCCCCGTGCCTCGGAGAGCACGTTAAGCCGTAAGTCCCGGTTATTATCACTAACATGATAACAGTCGTTAAAGCCCGCTAACGTGGTGGGTTTACGCTCTAATTCCTTCTCTCCTATGAGAGTGGAGGCCTATGCCCAGCTGTGGGACGTTAATAGGATGTAGTAGGTAGGTAAAATAAAATCTCAAGATCTTTTTGTCAGGTTTCGGTGCTGCCACGGCCGCGTTAACAACCGTCAAAATAAATTAATATACCTACCAAGAATGTTGGCTATTGTATAACTTCTTTAATATTTTATTAATTACTAGATGATTCCTGTGCAGTACCGCACATAAGATTAATGATGAAAACAAATTTAACTTTAAAATTGTTTAATTGAAAACTAAATTAATAATTTAAACCTTTATGTACAAAATTTAGCGAGTTTGCGTTGGTGTAGGTCGTTAAGTTAGTGCATAAAATGCACTTTTTTCGTAAGACGGGCCGCCCGCGCACCGGTGATTGCCCGCACCCCCGCTTCCGCGCTTAGCGGGAGAATTTAAATATCGTGCGAACAATTCCCGAGACTTCGTCCGCGTGGATTAAGATTTTTGATTCCCGCGGGAACTCATTAATTTTCCGGGATAAAAAGTAGCCTATATCCCTCCCCAGGATACCATCTACCCCTGTACCAAATTTCATCCAAATCGGGTGAAGAGACATTTTTTTTTAATTCCCGCGGGAACTCTTTAATTTTCCGGGATAAAAAGTAGCCTACGTCCTTAATCCGGGATACCATCTACCCCTGTACCAAATTTCATCAAAATCAGTTGAACAGATGGGCCGTGAAAGCGTAGCAGACAGACAGACAGATACTTTCGCATTTATAATACTAGTAGTTCGCCCCGAACTGAGACCTCGCGGCGCCATCTATTGACATAAATGTGAAGTTCTGTTAAAAATGCTCATTAAAAATTAAATAATTCCGTTTCCTTACAATATTTATCTAATTTTAGTATTTGTTGTTCAAGTACAGGATATAATTGAAATAATTGATCAAGTTTCAGGCTCATTCTTTCAGAAAATTTAGAGTTCTCTGAGGTCATCTTTGGACGTTAGAAAATCACCACTTTGAAAGCCCCCCATTTCGTCAATTTTGGGGGAAAAATTAAAAAAAAATATTTTTGGACTCTATTCCTAATTATCTTTAAAATGATATACCGCAACCCTATGTAACTTTAAAAAAAATATTTTACTTCGCATTCGCTTCTATGAGAGCCCCCCTGAAATAAAGATTTTTATTATTTTTTAAGCCATATTCGGCGGGAGGCCATTGGTTTACATATTATATTTAAAGCTGAAGTAATTGCGTTCAGTAATTCAGAAGTTATAATGCTCTGACAGACGGACGGACGGACGGACGGACGGACGGACAAGTGCCAATTCACCCAAGTAGACTCAGAGACCTTCGCTTCGCTCGGTCATTTAGTATGGATTTTAATTGACGGAGCACTCAAGACTGGATATAGTGCAATGAATAAAGAAATATAATATAGTGTCACTCACGCATACATGAAAAAAAAAACCCAAACATTAGTACACATGAGTCTATCACCATTTCACGACTATCGTGAGCTGGCACCGATTCAGATCAAAACTCGCATTAAAAAGGTCTCTGACGTCTTGTCAGAGGATAAACGAGTGCGAAACAAAAAAGAACATCTTTTTGTCTCTATTTCATTAAAAAAACTCGGCGAAAAGCTTGACACAAAATTAATGTTGGCATTTTAATTTAAAAAAAGCTATTTAAAATGCAATGGGTTTCCCTCGCGGTTCATTAGGTGTGAGGAACGAGTCGTCGTTTACGTGAGCGAGACAAAATGTCGGGATACATCATGGAGGTAGGAAATTAGTACCTTCTCTATTTTCTTTTCTCAGTTCTCACGTACGATAAACTTTTTACGAACGACGAAAAATAATTTCTTAGCAGCTGTTTTTCTTTTAGAGTGACAACGCTCGCTAGTGACATTGAAATAAATTGCATATCACTCACTTTTTTGAAGCGAGGACAGGTTATGTGATGGTTAAGCGCTGTTGGCTTATAACGGGAGGTCCTGGGTTCGATCCCCGGATGGGGCAATTTGGGAATTTATAATTTCTGGTCTGAAATGGTGAGATGCTTCGGTCGTGGCTTATTACCACCCTACAGACAAAGACGTGCTGCCAAGCGATTTAGTGTATCCTAGTAATATGTGGATTTAGAGTTCCAGTACGATGTAGTGTAGCGATGGTCCGGTACGACCACAGGTACGACTGATTAGCGGTATGACATTCGAAACTTCGACCAAGTCTATGCTTCAATTATAATTCTATTATCATTCTAATAATAATAATTATATTATTCTAAAGGCAGTGAAACCGTTTAGAAATAATAATATATTGTAATCTAACTTGGTAACTCAAGTCTGTAATAATAATAATATACCTAAATATAAATCTAGCCTCTAGGATTCCTTAGCCAAGGCTGTCCGTACTCCTTGCTAGTAGACAAGATTAATTTAATGATGGAAACTCCCTGAGATATTCCGTATTGAAGCTATAGAATTTCACAGTAAAACCGTAAAACCTGTAACAAGTACTGGATAAGAAAAGACTATCACAGATTTTCATACTACAATTGAATTTTTCTCGTAAAAATAAAAAACTTCAGCAAGCTACAATTTTTTAACTTTGATATTACAAATTCCAATGGGAGATCCCTTCGCACAATAAAGTGTTGGCATTTTAATGATGACGCCTTTTATGCAGTGCGCTGCAACGCTGCATTGTTCCCAGAACATTAAGGTGTAAAAAATTACTTGCCTTTGCCAATTCGTGCATAGCAGGAACAAAAAATCTAGATTTAATTACTTGTTGACATTATTTAATTATCTAATATTTGTAATAGCTTTAATGAATTTTGTGTTATTAATTTAAAATTTGCAATTCCCTGACAGGGCCTCATGCCAATGTATGCAAATATGAAATAAATGAATGTGAATATGAATATAAATGTCGTATTTTGTAATGAAAACGGTGGTGTTAAAGACACAACCTCACTTTTTAACTTTACAATTTGCTAATTAATTGTGTTAAAAATTGAGGAATCAAAAATATGATACGACGAACTTTTATTAAAGCCTGTAGCAATACAATAGCAATACCCAATTCCAATGTATTGCTGTTAAAATGCTACAGAACACAATAATCTTACAATAAAATAATATAATAAAACTTATAATAAAACAGCTGTAACAGGTCAAATTCTGTAGGTACATTGAAGACATTTTGAATATTTTGAAGTAAAAAAAGTGCGTTGACTCTGATTGCGTCTAATTAAAAAAAAGTCACGAATGTTAAGTAGCTGAATAGGCGCAAGATAATCCAAACGTTCCTATAATTTATTCGCAACACACAAAATTCTTTGAATCAAGTATAATTGGGTGAAATTTAATAATTAATTACGTCCCGCTGCGAGTCGTAAATCCTGCCAGCCAATTGCCAGCGTCTCATTACGTACGATATTTTATGATTTTTTAAATTAATTCCCATTGCTTTAAGAACTTGTTTTTCGAACGAACTGTTACGAGGGCCGGGTCGACAGTCTTTTTATAAAAAAAAACCACGAAAACTTTCCACTGAATTTAATAAAATTCTAAAAATGGAAATACAAAAGACACGGTTCTTACTAACTACGCGCTCCAGCAACAGGAGGCTGGGTTTTCGAAACGGAGTTCTGACTGATGGCTGACTGACTGGTCGCATCGTGAACCGCCAGTTTTAAAGCGCAATAGTGCTGATGCAGCGAGTCAGTGGACATAGAATAATAATTTATAACAGTTTACGAACTATAATAATTACTATTCAAGTGTCAAAAAAGAACAATGATTGAAACGAAATATTCAGTTCACATATCACAAGCATTCATTTTTAACCGACTTCCAAAAAAGGAGGTTCTCAATTCGACGCGTATATTTTTTTATACGACTATTCACTCTTTTTATTAATTCTGTCAAATCGGTGAGACAACTGTGACAACTGTTTTATTAAACACTTTCTGCACCCCTATTATAATATATACGACCTTTTTTTTACGATATTTTTGACGACCTCCGTGGCGCAGTGTTTAGCGCTGTCGCCTTAACGTGCGGTTAAGGCGACAGCGCTAAACACTGCGCCACGGGTGGGGACCTGGGTTCGATCCGCGGCAGGGTCAATTTGGGAATTTATAATTTCTGAACTTTCCCTGGTCTGGCCTGGTGGGAGGCTTCAGCCGTGGTTAGTTACCACCCTACCGGCAAAGACGTGCCGCCAAGCGATTTAGCGTTCCGGTACGATGCCGTGTAGAAACCGAATGGGTTTGGGTTTAATATAACTGCCATGCCCCTAATAGGTTAGCTCGCTACCATCTTAGACTGCATCATCACTTATCATCAGGTGAGATCGCAGTCAAGGGCTAGCTCGTAGTGGATAAAATATATATATGTATATTATAGTTTACTAGACGATAAAAATAAAATTAATTCATAGCAAACTTTCAATGGATAAAATATATAATATATTAGTCTGTGTGTGTTAGTTATATAATATATGTAGTCATTTTTTGATAGCTACTGAGTTAGAGATTTGGGAGGCTGGTCAAAGATGAAGCTCTTGGGAAACTTTGCCGAGTATTATTTTTATTATTTCCATCTCGAATCTTTAGAGTAATTTACTTCCAATAAAAACTTTGAAATGCTAGAGAGACATCTCCAAAATGCCTTCTGGGAGTTTAAGCTTGTATTATTCGCCCGGAGCCTCGGCTAAAGTTAGAAATAAAATACTTTTAGTTAAAATTAGTCCGCTCGTCGTCCCTAATTTACTTCATGTACTTACTAATTTCATCTCTGTACGTTTTCATTTACTTTTAAAGTACCAGGCGCTGAAACTTAAGTCCACTATAAACAGCGAAACACGTTTTAAGTAATGAAATTACTTTAAGTTATTTAATTAATTAAAGTGAGTTAAAAAAGAATATCTTTTAAGTTTTTTGTTCTAACAAAGGGCAGTGAAATAGAAATGATATGGAAATACTATCTTTGTTGTATGGCTGACTGCTGATGGAGGTGTTGTTTTTCACCAATCACTTAACAGTTGGGTTTTCTTGGGATAGTACCTACCAGTGCAATGACTTTTTTTTTTTTTTTTTTCGTTTATTTGGTTTACCAACAGCTATATCATTTAAAACATACAACAGAAAAATTGCAATATATTAGGTACTAAGGTAAAATGATTAGCCACTTATAGGTAAACACCGCATGCACTGTAGTGATTAGTTCTTTTACAACTTATAAGTACAAACACAAAATCAATCCATGCATTAATTATTTTTTTAAATAAAAACTAAATCTTTATGTAATTATAAAAACTAATTACTAGACTTTATTAACATACTAGCGAATGCCCGCGACTTCGTCTGCGTGGTTTGAGGTTTTTTAGTTCCCGCGGGATCTCTATAATTTTCCGGGATAAAAATTGGCCTATGTGCTATTCCAGACTATAATCTATCTCTGTGCCAAATTACAGCCGTTCAGCCGTTGGGGCGTGATTGAGTAACAAACATCCACCCATACATCCAAACATCCAAACTTTCGCATTTGTAATATTTATTTGATTTATTTGATTATCAAATACAAGCACTTTCAGCCACAAAAAGCTTTATAGTGAGCAAAAAGAGTTCAAATTCCCACCCATTACCCTTTTAGAGCATGATCAGCTGTGGAAGATTTTCCGGGATAAAAATTGGCCTATGTGCTATTCCAGACTATAATCTATCTCTGTGCCAAATTACAGCCAGATCCGTTCAGCCGTTGGGGCGTGATTGAGTAACAAACATCCACCCATACATCCAAACATCCAAACTTTCGCATTTGTAATATTTATTGATTTATTTGATTATCAAATACAAGCACTTTCACCCACAAAAAGCTTTATAGTGAGCAAAAAGAGTTCAAATTCCCACCCATTACCCTTTTAGAGCATGATCAGCTGTGGAAGATTAATCGGACACCAATCCTGCAACCTTCTTTAGTCATCACTGCTTTTCATTTCGAATTGAGTATGCTGCTCAGGCCCTATTTTCACAACGTCTTATTTTGCTAATTAATAATAATGCAGTGCAAGCAGATTCATAAAAAGATCTTGATAAACATTACGTCTAATACATTGTTTGTTGATATTGTAAATAAATGAAAATATTTCGTGGAACATACCGCAACAATGTCCCATAAAGCGGCTCTTATCTACCGGTAAGGGTATGATAATAAAAGGGAAAATTGCAAATGACCAAAATAAAACAAATACTCATTTTCTTTTACGGCTGCAAAAAGTACCCTGAAAATTGCTGTAAATGCATACTTCCTGTTCATAAAATTTGAATATAATAAAAGAGACAAGAACTGCAAACTTAGGGATAGCAAATAATTTTCATAATAAATAAATAAATAAATAAATAAATATATATTGATAGCCCACTGCCCAGTATCTACGTACACATTAAGATAAGAGAATTAATTTTTAGAGTTTACCTCCATAGATAAGCCAGAGTCGATTTCCATAAATAAGCCCGGGGTATGAAAGTTTATGGGGAGTAAAATCAAACTTTCTTCGTTACCTTATTTATGTTTCCATAGTAACCCTATGAAGTAACCTTTTACGTTTAAATTACTTTGAAATGTGAATATAAATATAAATGTATCAAGCATGCTTGCAGTAATATAAAAAATGCGTTCATTTACCCTCATTTATTACTAATCTATATATTATATTTTATAATCGTTCGTAAGGAGTAAAGTCGTGCGGTTTATTTATCGTTTCAGCAAAGGTTGTCTGTAAGAGATTGCTCTAGCACATTAATTCTATGTAGTCTTACTAGTTATTAAACTGTATACTGTATATTTTGTGTGTGCTAAAGATATCTAAATAATAAATTAATTAATTAATTTTCTATAAAATTTCTAGAGAATGGAAACTTGACATACCTTATTCTTCTAGAAAGCTAGAGAATAGAGGCTGGTAACTTATCATATTATGTCCATAAGACGAAAACCATACAACCTGTAACTAGCGAAACCAGACCCTCGATGGAAACCAGTTGCCAAGCTGGCCAAAGTTGGTAATGTGTCTAGAATAAGTTTGTATCAGACGTCAGTCGGGTCAGCTGGTACAGAATGATAAAATTGAATTGCCTCTACGTCACAGATTAAGTTGGTGTGGTGCGTGTGTGTGAAGTCAATCGATTGCGGTGTTTGCGGCCCTTTGTCTCCGCTCGACTGAGGCCGCGTCCGAAACCATTTGATCCCAGATTTGTGGCTGGGTCAATACATCTCGTCTCATATTAATGCGTTTGATTGCTGCTAGGCGCTACTAGGAGGCTGAAGCTTAAAAATAATCCCCTAAAACCTTCAGAAAAAAGAATCTTGGTTCTTTTGCTTTTGTATTTTGCATACATCCATAGGTACTATAATATTATAAATATGAAAGTATGTCTTGTCTGTCTGTTTGTCTGTCTGCTACGCTTTCACGGCCCAACCACTAAACTAATGAAATTTGGTACAGAGATAGTTTACATCCCGAGGAAGGACATAGGCTACTTTTTATCAAGGAAAATTGAAAAGTTCCCGCGGGAATGAAGAAACATCTACTACGCAGACGAAGTCGCGGGAATCATCTAGTAATATATATTTAAATATGCAAATGCAATATAATATATCTGTGCGAGCGAGATTATCATAACACAAAACATCGTACACTAAACCAAATTCTTCTCATATTTTCTGTCGCCTGAAACAATTTAATAGCAATGTTTTACATCAGCAATTTTTCAATATTCTTTATTAAAGTCACAGGCGCTATGTACTTTATTAGTTTAGCAAATTAATTTAATCCCCGTGTTTGCGAAACCTTTATCATAGTTCCCGGCGTCGAGTCGGGTCGCAATTTATCATTTGATACTTGACTTTGTGTTTCAATTCATCTTACCTTCCATTATTATCGTTTTCGGTTCAAGTTTACAGAATAGAGTGGAATTACTTTGGTTCCTGATTTTGAAATATAAGGATTGGAAGTCGAGTTCAGTCAGAAGGGCCATTGTAATAGAA
This sequence comes from Erebia aethiops, assembly GCA_923060345.2. Lineage (NCBI taxonomy): Eukaryota > Metazoa > Arthropoda > Insecta > Lepidoptera > Nymphalidae > Erebia > Erebia aethiops. The sequence continues at coordinate 19,093,300 of OV281089.1, read as the reverse complement.
AATCATTTATCAGATTTCATCGTTAGCCTTCCATTTACCGTCTGATTAAAAGGAAAGTTAGGGGTAGAATAAAAGTTCGAAAACTTAAGCCCTTTAGGTCCGATTTACGTTACACCGTACCAGCGACGTGTCCGTGCCTGGTAATTTAGTGTTTTTTAATCCACTAAAAGTTAGCGCTTGACTGCGATGTCACCTGTCCCCACCGAGTAGTAAGGTCTGTACCTGTCTCCAAGGAAATTCTAACCGTTTGTTAAAAGTACCTATAATTCGGCCTGTTTTAGGAGTTTATAGATGCCTGCACGACAAAAAGCATGCATGACCTCCTTAAACAGTTCGAGTAATACGTTTTGAGCTGACTTACCAATACCTAAATCGATGGTCAAATGATTAAAGTTTGCTTAGATAGCCTGGTGGGAGGCTTCGGCCGTGGCTAGTTACCACCCTACCGGCAAAGATGTGCCGCCAAACGATTTAGCGTTCCGGTACGATGCTGTGTAGAACTAGAAACCGACTAGGGATATGGGTTTAATTTAACTGGCTAACTGCTATACTCCTAACAGGTTAGCCCGCTACTATCTTAACTGCATCATCACTTACTATCAGGTGAGATCGCAGTCAAGGGCTAACTTGTAGTGGAATAAAAAAAAGCTTAAAATAATTGCTAGTGGTAGGTAAATAATGATGTCGTCTTAGATGGTAGCAGGTAAGCGGGCTAGCCTGTTAGGGGTTCCATACCTCTAATTGGTTGGGGTTACGGCATCGTACCAGGGTTGATGCAAACAGCTAAGACTGAAGTCTTATTACTTACCCGTTGTCCTACGAGAGCGAAAAACGCGACACCGCGACTCGATACGACGCGACGCTACTCGCGACAATATCAAACATCACGTGGCCTATACGTTGTCGGGTAGACAAGTTTGTCGTTTTCTATGGCGTCGAATCGCGTCGCGTAGCTTCTGTCGCTCACCTAGGACAACGGGTTATTATTCATTATCAATAACAAGGTGCTGCCCGGGACTTCGTCCGCGTGGACTAATTTTTCGAATCCCGCGGGAACTCCTTTTTTTTGAAAATTTTGCGGGAATTTTCCGGGAAAAAATTAGCCTATGTCCTGCCCCGGGATACAACCTATCCCTGTACCAAATTTACCAAAATACTAAAATCGTAGCAAACAGACAGACAGACAGATAGACAGACACGTTTGCATTTATAATATAAGTAAAAAATGGATTAATCACTAGACTAGACCAGAGAAAATTCAAAAAATTATAAATTCCTAAATTCACCCTACATGGGATCGAACCCGGGACCTCTCACTTGTATGACACCTACGCTCACCACTGCGCCAGGAAACTTATCACAAAACTTTGCCTCATACCCAACAAGGTAACACTAACATGTACAATGTAATAGCAAGTAGGTTGTGTTGTAATTACAGCGTTAACGGTATACCACATCGTTTGAGTGGTCCTTGAACAAGCGATCGACTGAAATCTTGATACCAAAGCTCCTTCAAAGCACTTCGATCTAAAGAGATATTCTTATATACATTTTCACCTCTCATGCTCATGATGTCATTATAGCTTAGCGTAGGCGGACTAAAGCTAGCATTTAGCCTCTAGGGATTAAAGTTTTTTTTTTTGCCGTACTACACTTACTCGTATATCAGTATGCGCGATATCCTCATTCGGTTATCTAAAACTTTCAGTCTATGGTTACTATCAACAGCCAAAAAATGTATGTCACTTAGTTAAATGTCAATGTTAACCATCGTATTTTTTTTATTAACAACTGGTTTAATGGGTTTAACGGCTTACCCATCGTATCCTGCCATTATCCTACAGATCTATGTCTATGGTCCTACTATATTTTTTTAAATTACTTGATAAATAACGATATAGGGAAAAATAAAGTTGGTATTGCAGTTTGCCGCGAAATCATAGATTTTTTAGTTGTAATTATTATATTTATTTAAATGGATGTTTTATGGATGATAATGAATCCATTTCAAATTTCGATGCACAATACGTAATATGTACAAGGTGAAGGCAGGTAAAGTGACTGTGAATGTGACTATTTATTTGTTTATATCATCAAGTAAAAATAAAGATCTTACTCCTAATATGTAAATGTAACAGAAAGACAAAGAAATAATTAAAAATCGTTATTTCTTTTACTTTCTCGCAATGGAAGTTAAAAGTAGAGTTTTTACCACAGGACTAAAAGCCATTCCACTCGATTCTATAGCATACCACGGTAAGCTAAACATCTCGTATGAAATCGCTCATTTTCCCTTGATGAACAATCTACTATTATTATACACTCTTAGTTATATTATATGCGCCTTGGAATGGCCTTGAGTAGTAATCTATTACCATACTTAGTTTTGTACTTAATAAGGGAAGGAACAGTTAGTACGAGCTTTCACATCTCGACATTGTTTATGAATAATTTCAAGCATCAAAGCTCATATAAATATTGGGATATTATTTAAAAGTAGAAGTTTATCATCGCCGTGTATCATAGTATGCGTTTCTTGCATATGGATGTTTATTTAGTTAATATTATTTAGGTATAATTTAAGTTATGATCTAATATTATTTACTAAGTAATGCCCGCAAAATCGTCCGCGTTGATAAAAGTAATCTATGTCCCTCCGCGGGATTCAACCTATCTCGCTACCAAATTTCATCAAAATCGGTTGAAAAGATGGGCTGTTAAAGCATAGCAGACGGACGGACAGATAGACAGATACACTTTCGCATTTTGGTATTGATATAACAGGATTCAGAGTATTCTTTTTTGTCAACAGTCGTCTCTGACAACTACGTATATTTTGTTACACGAAGTACCTATTATAGTATTATTACCATACCTATACCTAGTATTCGAGATGTGCGAACTCGCACTAACTCCGTAGAAAACGATAGATTAATTACTGGGTTATTTGTTAAAGGGACTAACATTATAATATGCCTGTAGGGGCAATAGATTGTCACTAGCTCGGATGTTTGTTAATATTACGCCTTTTTACGACCAATTTGTGGTTCTAAATCGGCAGTATATAAGATAAATAGCTCTTGAAAATGTCCCTGAGGTAAGTTTTAAGGGCTTTTCTCAATTTATTTTCACACTTGGCTGTTTCATTTTGCTGATTTGTATTAATTTGGTTTAAGGGGCTCAAATAAAAACGCATGTCAACTTAGCTTTAGCTTCACGGTCTATGAGGTTTATGCATTTGTTTTTTTTAATATTATTAGAGGAGAAGACACTAACAAAAAATGTACGGTTGTCTGTTGTGTCGGTTTACAGACGATAGTACGTAGTTACGTGATAACTAGAAGTTCTCTCGCGCGCTCGCGTGGCGGCGTTCCAGTAGCAGAACTATTCGAACTGCTAGGTGTGACGTCACGCGATCGTGCCTCTCTATCGCTTGTTCCGCGCTCTCACTCGCACGCTCAGGCTCAGGCGGAACGTGACACTTTTTCGTGCGTGCAGTCGGTGTTCATCGATTTATAAGACGTTATCACGTCAAAAATCAATTAAATTTATTATCATTTGGTCATCGGACACGATCAATTTTATAAATGTCGTGTCCCGAAAACTGATCCACGCCTCAGGTGACCAAAAAGCTGGCGCTATGCCTTAAGCGCCCATGTTTTCAACCGATTTTGATGAAATTTGGTATTGGGGTAAGTTACTTCCCGGGGAAGGACATAGGCTACTTATCCTGGCAAATTAAGGAGTTCCCGCGGGGACAAAGTTGAATGACGTAGCAGCCCTCCTTTCAATCCTGTCAGAGCATCTTTTGTTTATTTCAAACCTTTATAATTGTCATTTTAACCATCAACTAAACTAACAGATATCATATTTGTAAACAACAACCCAGCCACTAAAATAAATAAGAAATACAATTTTAATAAAACTTGCACTTTCAATGCAGATTATATGAAAAATCTAGTGTGTGCCGCGGGATGATACAAGATTTCATCCCGCGAAATTGTTTTCCAAGCACACAATATATTATTCCGTTAATACCTACGTCATACGCTCAAAGTGAAATTAAAGTTTTTCCGATTTTGCAATAAATCGGTTCGGAACTCGGTGAAACCGATTGCCGCGATTCGCCGTGGTTCACCTTTGTCAACGTAGACTGGGTAAAGTGGTTTTGAGTGGCCGATTTTATACACGTAGCTCGAGTATTCTGTATTATAACGTAGCACGTTGAATTATGGAAATGCATTATTCGAAATTGCGTAATGAAAAAGTGTCATTAATTAAATTATGCTATATTGAATTCTGCTGATGATGATGCCCGCGATTTCATTCATCTGCGTGGATGTTTTTTTTATCCCGTGGGAAATCTTTCGTTTTCCGGGATAAAAAGTACATAGCCATCATATCACATGAAAGCGAATTAAGTACAGAGATCGAATGCATCCCGGAAAGGACTATAAGGCTTTTGACTAACGCGACATTTAAAAAAAAATCAATATCCATGCGGACGAAGTCGCGGGCGTTGTTTAATAAAAATTTAAAAACACGGATTGATATTTCATATTAGGTATATTAACGTACCGTACAGCTCAAACAACCGCGGTTTTATATGTATGTGTTCTCTATAATATTTTTTTCGAAAATAATAGAGATGACAACTCAATCAAATCAGCAACTCTTTATCAAACTTAAAAACGCGCTTCTTGTATGGAAGTTTGTATGAAATACATAGTTGTGAGTTGGTCACAACTCACAACTATGTATTTCATACAAACTTCAACGCACGTTTTTTCTTTAATCTATCGTTTAAAATAGTTATCAAACTTAAAACTAATCTAGGATGTGAATATGTCTTTTTGAAGACCCTCTATTAGATAATAAGTAAGAAATAATTTATTTATGACATAAGGATAAACCATATTGTAAGCTCGGAAAATTCTTCTTTGGCTCAGATAGCAACAGAATACATAACATCCCCCGGGGTTAGCATGTCAGGTATAAAGTGAGGCGAAGAACTAACTGCTCTCTGAGGCAACTCGCGGAATATCTTACAGTTAGGGCGAGAGCACACTGCGTCGTCGTCGACAGACGTCCACTTCTGGACTTAGGACTTGCAAGGATTCCCACGTCATGTGCCGCCTGAAGGTCTAGCCCCACTTGAGATGCACGGAGCGGCACGGCACAAACTTAGTGGCAAATATTATTTGTACGAGTTTGTATTGGGCCGCGTCACGCAGTGCATCTGCTTGCCGAGTCGCATAATTGGGCCCACCCCAGCCTCATACAAACTAATACAAAGAAAACTTGCCGCTACATGCATATGTCACTACATATGCATGTGACTAAACCTTTACGCCGCTTGAATCAAGCGACGCGACGTCCTGCAGCTCGTTTAATGTTGTCCGTCCACCGAAGAAAACAAAAATTCTGCACACACAGTTTTATATTTTTGACGTCCTCCCAGGCGGAGTCGAAAGCGCTTTGTTCTTATAGCGGGAGGTATTAAATTTATAATTTCTTAATTTTCCCTGGTCTGGTCTGGTGGGATGCTTCGACCGTGGCTTACCACGCAAATGTCAAAGGTCTTATCGGCAAAGACCGCCAAGCGATTTAGCGTTCCGTTTCGATGCCTTGTCGAAACCGATTAGGGATATGTGATATGGGTTTAGTATAAATGCCATACCTCTAACAGGCTAGCCCGCTACTTAAACTGCATCATCACTTACCATCAGGTGGAAATGTATTCAAGGGCTAATTTGTAATGAAATAAAAGATAAAAAAATCGTATGAAACTGTAAAGACAAAAACATGTGATAATACACAGACTACCGCGACATGACGAATTTCCCTTAAGACGCAGGCGTTTCAGTAAATTTTCTTTATAAAGGTGAAAACATACCGTCCGAAACAAACAGGGGTCCCTAGTATGTTTTTACCTTTCTAAAGACATTTCCTGTCTTTTGGGAAGTTTGGTAAGGTTCACTTGTCGCAATAAACTGTTGAACACAAGTTTGAACAAGCTGTTCAAAGTTTCCGCTCCTAAAGCGTGTGGTAGAAAGTTATTGAAAGTCTTCCTACATAGGTGATTTTGCGGACAAAAGTTATCAAGGTCTAGCCCCACGTTGCACGGAGCGGCGCGGCATGAAGCGGAAAATATTATTTGTATGAGTTTGTGCGGGGCCGCGTAGCGCAGTGCATCTCCGTGCCACGTCGCCAGCTCCATACAATCTAGTATATATATAGAGGGGCTAGACCTTTAAATGGTATATATATATTTAAAGCATGTTGCATGAGTGGAGTGAAAGCCCTGTGGCCCTGTGTGTGTGTGTGTGTGTGTGTGTGTGTGTGTGTGAGTGTGTGTGTGTGTGTGTGTGTGTGTGTGAATCTTCAGGTTTATATTCCATGAGAGGAATTCCAAACTCTTTGTTTATTTTATTTTCTGTAAATATGAATGTTATAGATTTTTTGCAGTGTTTTTTTTTGTATATATTTTAATTAGTAATGTCGATATTCGCGTTGAAGTCATTATAAAGATAAAGTCATCTATCAGAGTGATTAAATAAATTTTAATAATATCATGTTTTGTGTTTTCTTCTACGTAGATTTTGTTTTTTGAACTCGGTTGTAGAATCTTAACATTTCATAAATGAAACAAGTTGTCCTACGTGAAATCTATATGTATGCTAATATTATACATACGAAAGCTTGGATGGATGGATGTTTGTTAAAAATTCAAAATTCAAATGATTTTTATTCAAATAAACTTTTACAAGTACTTTTGAATCGTCAAGTGAATCTACCGTCAAGTGTTACTCAATCGCGTCAAAACGGCCGAGCAGATCTGGATGAAATTTGGCACATAGATAGATTCTAACGTCTGAACGATAACGATAGAATAGTCTGGAATAACATTATAACATATATACATATATACATAGGCTATTTTTTATCCCGGAAAATTAAAGAGTTCCCGCGGGAACCAAAAAACCTCAATCCACGCGGGCATCAACTATTAGTTAAAATTTTTACTTTTATGTGGCTGCCAGAAAAAATGCCGTCAAAATAATTATATTGTAAATGTTTTTTGTTACAGGTAACAATACGTACTACTGCGTAATCCCAGCGTCACATTCAGCGCGTTTCGTGCGTAAAGCAGAAGCAAAAAGTTAGTAAACACTTGTTTTGTAACCAAGGGACGTATAATGTTGCTTTTGATGGCGCTGAAGTGTTTTGTACTAAGGTAAACTTTTCTAAGTTGTATTTAAACACTAAGTAACTACTTAAAAATCTTGTTTGTTATTCCCTATCTGGTTATATTTTCCTTTTCTAAACGTATTTATTGCCTACTTAAAAACTTTAAGCGCAACTGAGACTGAAAGCAACTCAGTTTTTTTCCGGACGGAAGTTACGTTCAATCATCACTCCCGCCGACAATATCCACTAAACTAAGCTAAACAGATGGTTTGAGACCGCCATATTTCACCGCAGTGGTAGCTACCATGGAATTAGCGCTCTTAAGCAATTACTAAAATTCAAAAGTTATTTATTGCATTAATACATTGCCTCTTCGGGCGTGCAACAGAGGTACAAAACTCTCTACAAAATATATTACAGGTATATTGGTTATTATTACCACGATTGATTTAATCTATTGAGGATAACTGTTTTAAAAATCAGTTGTAAAATTAAACTTAAACAAACCCACAAACATAGCAAGTTAAATAATACCTAGTAAAAATTAACTTATTATCTATTGCCGCGGCATTTCAGCACATTATATGTAATTACTACGTACCAATTATATTAAACCATTAGCTAGACGGTAGATTTCTAATAATCATAATTGTACCTTTTTTATCAAAGCTCGGCGAAACTGCAAGTTTTTTTTTCAAAAACGTAAATGCCAAGCAAAATAAAAATCCATCGTTTGAAGCATTGCCTAATGGACTTTTAAATCCTACAAAAGCATGCAAGCACAAACAGTTAATATTTTCCACATTTAATAAATAAATCGCTCACAGAAATAGAGTTCCCATTTTATGAATGCTTCGGTAAATACCTGCTTGAGTTTAATTGAATTCAGGTTTTTATTATACCTGCTAGCTACCCTACGGTCGCGGTCTGAAAATGTTTACCAGTTTTTAAATTAGATATTTACTTTAAAACACTGCTAGCGTGCGTTTAGGTCAAAACTCCTGAGCAAGATATTTATTAGGTTTACGAAGTTATCAAAAGTTTTCAAACATCGATAATGACTTTTTATAGTAAAATTAATTTCCTAATTTTAAGTTTGACACATTAGCAACATCGCATGTTTTTAAATTCCACTACAAGTTAGCCCTTGACTGCGATCTCACCTGATGGAAAGTGATGATACAGTCTAAGATGGTAGCGGGCTAACCCGGGTATGGCAGTTATATTAAACCCATTCCCCTAATCGGTTTCTACACGGCATCGTACCGGAACGCTAAATCGCTTGGCGGTACGTCGGCCGAAGCCTCCCACCAGACATGATTTTTTAAAGTGACATTTACTCACTAAAAATATTGAAAGAGGTTTTCTACATCTTATCTAGTTGCCACATTTTCCACCTAAAACATCTATGATAATATAATATAATAGATATAGCAACCTTCTGACACAGTTGGATCCACGCAATTATGAACCTTAAGGTGGTAAACATTATCTGACCGCGACTGTACGTATTTCCAATGCTGAAATGTGGCTGAAATATACTGGTAAAATAAAATCAAATAGAACCGTAGGCTTTTAAATCATTACTCGCGCAGCAGTTATGGTTAGCCGCTAATTTGGGTGACGCCTATAAATAACTAGCTGATGCCCGCGACTTCGTCCGCGTGATATCAGTTTTTTTCGATTCCCGCGGGAACTCCTTAATTTTCCGGGATAAAAAGTAGCCTATGTCACTCTCCAGGTCCTCAACTATACCCATGCCAAAAATCACGTCGATCCGTTGCTCCTTTGCGGCGTGATTGAAGGACAAACCTACAAACCAACAAACCAATAAACCAACAAACCAACAAACAAACACACTTTCGCATTTATAATATTAGTATGATGGTTTATTTAAACTGCTAAAGGCTAAAGCTGGGGTGTCCCCATTGAGACTCTTTTGTGGTGGCCACTAAATAGAGTCAAATGTTGTCGATGAAACCTTGTTTATGGTCATTTTGAATCCGCCATCTTGAAATTATTTCAAACTGTTGACACCCCTATACCCAAAGTTAGCTATGGAGGGATAGGGGTGTCACTTGTACCTACTTGGTTCTAGCTGAGTACCTACAGAAAGTCAAACTTTTTCTACAAAAATTTTATATTGGCGTCTTCGAAACTTCTCCAGTTCAACCGAAAAAAAATATTATCCATCAAAATCAAGGAAAGTAAGAACGGCGATGATTACTTTCATTTTTATTCTAATTTATGACGTATTTCTTTTGCGCCGAGTCTGAATTCTTTTCTGTACGGGATTTGGTTCATCTCCTTTTGCACGGCAGAAATGCAGGCAATAGGCATTTCTTTCGCACAAAAATATACTTTACATAATAATAATAATATACATATAGGTATATTGTATACCTACTGTGTTCAAACTCAAAGTATGTTTATACTTTATTCAAAATTGGTACCTACACAGTTCACCTTCTGATTGTCAAGTATACAAAGCATAAGACGTTATGGTAATAATTAACAACGGTCTCCAAACGCGCCCTGGTCTGAAAAGAGCCCACAACAAACTCAGCCGGGTTTGTTTATATTTACAACAAATCTAAATGATGAAGCATAAAGCTTCAGCTTTTTGTAGGTAAGTGAATCTAAAACCAATAAACCCCAAAAAAGGGTTCGCGTTATCGCAACCTGTTTCAGTAATTCGTGGAATAAGTAACCCGGAACGACTCCCCGCCTGCCCGGATAGTCGGGAGGGCTTGAATAAATTCCCATGTTAACGTATTTATTGGCCAGTGAACGAATTTATTTGAGAAATTTCCAGTTCTATTTACGTGTAAGTAGTTCTGTTGGTAAATAGGGGTAAAACGGGGATACACTTTGCATGGGATACTGTTCGAGTTTTTATTTGAGTAAAGTGTTAGTTCGCTATATTGTTGTTTAGTTGGTTTGTCCTTCAATCGCACCGAAACTGAGCAACGGATCGTCAGAACGAACGGAAATAAGCGACCGATAATTTTGTAACAATCGATTGAAATAAATACATAAAGTTTTCGCTTCAACACCAACCTACAAAATGTAAAATCTTTATTATTTGCTCAGTGAAATTAGGCCTATTCTCTCTCATATTCAATGTTTACCTATTACATTCTAAGATAATATTTTTTGTTCCGACACGACTCCAGTATAAAGATTTCAGAGTTGCAGAAGTTAGTATGTCACTTTTTAAATTAGGGCGGAAATTGGGCGGTTATTTTATCACGGTGGCCTCTTACACATTCATGAGTTTTTCGTGAAAATGTATGAATTTATAATTTTCACCCGACTACGGCAAAGCTAAAAGCAAGGTTTAGATTTAGACTTTAGCAGTCTGTGTGTGTTTGTATTTATGTTGGTTCCATCGTAACGCCTTAACTACTGAGCCGATTTTGGTAAGTGAGTTGTCAATCGATTCGTTATTATGGTGCGGGTGACTTAAACTAAATTTTACACGTAAAAAATCGATATGACGGTTTTGAAATCCAAAAAACTGGGTGCCTTTGAAAAATTTTCCGTACTCAGGTTACAGTTTTTTAAATAATACTTACGTACTTACTGCTTGTACTGTCTTTTTGTAACAATTGTTTTTTTTTTCAAAAAAGCTTAGTTAGACCTAGTTTCTCGCCTGATGTTAACCGTGACGGCACGTCTTTGCCGGTACGGTGGTAACTAGCCACGGCTGTAGCCTCCCAGCAAGCCAGACCAGGGAAAATTCAGAAATTATGAACTCCCAAATTGACCCTGCCGGGGATAGAACCCGGGACCTCCGCACGTTAAGACAACAGTGCTCAACACTGCGCCAGAAAGTGCGGTCATCAGAAAGGTAGAGTAGATATTTCAGCTTATTGTGCCTGCTTTCAATCTAGAGGATTAATCGTGAGTCGTAACAACTAAAAACCTTTAGGATTATAGAACTACGATAACAAGTCGTATCGCTAGTATATCGTTGGCGATGGTTGTAAAGTGCCGCTTAGAGCCTAATATTATTCGAGAATTCTGCCAACAAATCAAAATTGAACAATGATCTCTCATCGGGTTCAGTGATGATTTAAATTATTATTGTTTCCACCGAGGATAGCAATTTAGAACGGTCTTAATGAATACTTGACTTTGAATTTAGTAAATATATTAAATACCTAAGATTTACCTATATTATTTTTAGGTGAAAATAATAAAATAAATAAATCTTTATTTGGAATTACCAAAGTTAAAATACAAAATCAAAATTAGTCGTACAAAACTTAGGAACTAAACTTTGACACAAAAATGATTCATGCATTGCTTAGGAAATGAGATAGGTCCACCACCATCTTGGTTTGAAAATCTTTATTTTTTTGGGTTTAAAATATTACTATAAAATATAATGCCCGCCTTCGAGATCCAAGTTGTTTCTGCTCGTAAAAATAGCTTCGATGAATGGGCAATCAAAAGGTAACAGAAGGTCGCTTTCACATACTAGGTAATGCCCGCGACTTCGTCCGCGTGGAATAATAAACAGGTCAGGCCAGATTGGTTCAGTCATGGTGGTGTGAAGGAGTAATGAACATTCGAACATACAAACTTACAAAACTCCTAACATTGGATAGAAGCAGGCGTTACTGTGCTGAAGTCCATTATAATCAAGGAGTCAACATCTCCTGAGGATACTCCGGTGTTGGAGTGAAACGTATGTTGAGAATAATTTGTGTTGTGTGGTGTTGTGGCGGTGCAAATTGCTGGCTCATTGGGCGGTGATTATCGCAAGTTACACGCTGTATAGATAGATAGATCAACCGATTTTGATAAAATTTGGTACAGGGTTACGTTGTATCCCGGGGAAGCACATAGGCTACTTTTTATCCCGGAAAATTAAACAGAATCAAAAAAATCTAATCCACGCAGACGAAGTCGCGGGAATCATCTAGTTCCTTGATTCAAACCTAACATTCACATTTACAATATTAGTAAGACTGTAAGTTTTAAATTGATGGAAGTATGGATTTAAAGAGAGGTTTAGCACAGTTCAAATCGTTCTAGTTTAAGACCTGGCTATAAACGTGGACGAGTGAAACGACACAAGTTAGCCGAACTAACGGTTTCTGAAGCGCCCTCAAAGCCTCTCGACCGGAGTGCCGAGCCGAAGGCTGCGTGGTCGATGGATAAATACTTTGTGACTGTTTGAACGAGAACGATCTCTATAATAAGTACCTATATCTTTTGTGACTTAACTAATGAACAAGACCCATACATACCTATATAATAATAGTTTAAAAAAACTAAAAAACACGCTTTTGACGCAGACAATCCGGGTCTCAGGAAAACAAAAAATCGCTAATCCTGATTATCATATTAAGGATAACGGATCAAACTGTTTAAAATATTGAATTGTCATCGGTCCTTAATAAGTATGCCAAATTTCGAGTTAATCCGACGTTTTAAAGGGGGTCAAAATCATGTTCAAAGATTCCGTTACATACTAAGCTAATAAAAAGCGTGTAATAAAAAAAATAGTTCGCAGCGCTATATTTTTTTGAATTGAAATGAGTCTGCTAGTAAAACTCCAAAAATATTTTTTTTTTCACAGAATAGTGCGGATTTGCTTGAACATCTCATATTTTACTGTGACAACTATCATATTTTTAATTCTTACACCTAAAGTACCGTAAATACCTTATTTTTTTTCTCCTCAAATATTTTTCTACTGGTCCTTGAAATGGTTCATTATTTACCCTATCAATTGATTCGTCCATTATACAGGAGGTGCCGATCTCTATAAATTTCCACAGCAAACAATGGAACAATAAAAATGATTGAACAGCTGTCGATAGCCTTTTCATCCCAGCATTCAGAATCTATACTTCTATAAGTACTAATATTATTATAAATACAAAAATTTGGATGGATGGATGTTTGTTACTCAATCACGTCAGAACGGCTGAACGGATCTGGATGAAATTTGCCACAGAGATAGATTATAGTATGGAATAACATAGGCTACTTTTTATACAGGAAAGTGAAAGAGTTCCAGCGGGAACAAAAAAAACCTCGATCCACGCGGACGAAGTAGAAGTCGAAATAATTGTTTTATGTTTTTCAAATAATTGTTTTTTATTTGATTTTTTATTTCATTAGCTGTATTGTGAGTTGAGTTATGATTTGTAATTTATTTGTATTTTACTTATTTAGTGGTTCGTTTAAGAAGCCTGAGGCGCAGACGCTTATGCATTGAGGACAAACCTCTGTGGTTTTTTCAATGTGTACTTACTTAACTATGTGTTTATTGTAAATTTGTACTTGGATAAATAAATTAAAAATAAATAAATAAGAAAAGTAGCCTATGTGTTATTCCAGACTATAATCTATCTCTTTGCCAATTTTCATCCAGATCCGTTCAGCCGTTCAGGCGTGATTGAGTAACAAACATCGATCCATATATCCATCCAAACTTTTGCATTCATGATATTACTATAGATGAATAATTTGTTTCCTTTGAATGTTATCGTTGGCATACAATTCGTCTCTGTTACATAGGAGATGTGGAACTTGATAAATTCCCACAGTAAACAATAGAGTGATTGAACAGCTGTCGATGGTCTTATCATAACATCCAGCATCCCGCGTTGACGGGCGGGGATGAGATGAATTCATCTTGAAGATTAATGACGGTTTCCGGAATGACAGAGTGCTAGTGGAAAATTTTACAACTCCACCAAGAGGCATACTGATACTCATAAGGGAGAACTCAAACTTGGAGCTAAACAAGCCCTAATAAATGTATTGAGAGCACTTTATTCACTATCCCTTTCGGCGACACGCTTGGTGGAGTTCTAGGGACTGTCATTCTACGGTCTGGATTGTCAGGGTTGTCACGCTATTGCAGGGCGTCGGGCAGGCGATGGCTGTCGAGCCACACGTGTTCTGGCTGTATGACGTCATCCACGGGCGGGCAGGTTGGCCTGGGGCCTGTTCCGGCGAGTATGTGATGAGCTTTAGGCGTTGGACTGCCAACGACTAAATTAGCCCGTATTGTTTCATTCTCTCATTTATTTGTATATTTTAATTATTGTTGACTTTCTTATTTTAGAATTATATTATTTTAGGAACGGCTCCTGAGCGCTGTGGTCTTGTAACTAGATGGTTCAATTTACGGCGCAGTTATTTGAGAATTTATAGTTTGTGTCTATTATTATACCGAGTTTCTTGCTGGTTCTTCTCGGTAGGAATGTCATTCCGAACCAGTGGTAGATTCACTCTACGATTCAAAAGTACTTGTAAAAGTTTATTTGAATAAAAACCATTTGAATTAAAATTTCAATTAAAATAGACGTACTAGGGCAATATGCGGGCCCAAAAGGGAAGTCCTCTAAGTTTTTCAGGTGGAAAGGAGATAAGTAAATGAAACGAATTCTTCCAGTGGAATATCAGTTTAATTTTGAATTTTTGACCATAAGGTAAATAGACGAAAGATAATAGACAACATATTAAAGCCCTATTTATTAGGCCCTAGGCCGTGATTCAAGTTAAAATTTAATATTGGCCGCCTACGCCTACGTCTACGCAAACTCCTACGCCTACGCGCTAACATTTGGGTATTTGAAAATAAGTCAAATTAGCAGCTATTTTTCAAACGTCAAAACGCGCGCTTAGTATGAGATATCGTATGAAATATTGAACTGTGGCGTCCTTACAATTTGAGGTACTCTTTTTACTTCAATTGATAAGTACCTAGTTTAAAATGGTTTTCAAACTAACATAGGACGTGGATATAACGATTTTTGGGAGATCCTCTATTTACTAATCACCAAAAAATAATGTATTTCACGGTAAAGGACATAGGCTGCTTTTTATCCTGGAAAATGAAGGAGTTCCCGCGGGAATCAAAAAACTTTATCCACGCGGACGAAGTCGCGGGCATCATCTATTTATCAACTACAAGTGAGTCCTTGACTGCGATCTCACCTGATGGTAAGTGATGATGCAGTCTAAGACGGTAGCGGGCTAACCTGTTAAGGTTAGCCCGCTCTAAGCCGGTTCTTTCATTCTTTCTTTCATGGCAGCTATATTAAACCCATACCCCTGATCGGTTTCTATTCGGCATCATACCGGAATGCTAAATCGCTTGGCGGCACGTCTTTGCCGGTAGGGTGGTAACTAGCCAAGGCCGAAGCCTCCCACCAGGCCTGACCAGAGAACATTCAGAAATTATAAATTCCCAAATTGAATCTGCCGGAGATCGAACCCGAGACCTCCGCACGTTAAGTCAACAGCACTCAACACTACGCCAGGGAAGTCGTCCCTAGTGAGTTTTCGCTTTTCAAAAGTATCACAAACTTTCATAAATTACCTAAAGTATTTATTTTCCCGCGAGCTTCTTACCCGAAAAAGAAAACTCGGCAAATTGCTTTTGTTTGTATCATTCCATCTCAAAGAACAATACTAAATACTAATTCTGAATACTTTTGTCAAGTTTTATTTGTCACCTGGCTCTAAAGCGTGCCTAAACGGATATTATAGTACCTAAATGATGAGCTGAATTCGCGTCCCAATGGTTCAGTACATTATAAGACTGAAAAAGTTTTTTGGAATTTACCTCCTTTAGAATCGATTTCCATATATTATATTATATAGGTCCGGGGTATTATTATACGCTTTATTTGCACCACCACAACAAGTAAAATAACAAAAACAAAAGTTGGAAATAAAACAAACACAGGCAGAAGTGGGATACAAAAAAGTAAAGGAAGTAGAATATGAAAATTTATTATGTTTCCATGGAAACAAGTGTTACCATGGTAACACTTGGAACTTACTGAAGGACGAGCTGGGTTCGCGTCCTAGTGGTTCACTACATTATCAGGAAGAAAATAGTTTTTTAAATTGATCTGCACATTTAACTTAAAACTAATGTTTGGATGGCATGGATGGATGGTTTGTTACTCAATCACGCCAGAACGTCTGAACGGATCTGGATGAAATTTGGCACAGAGTTAGATTAAAGTCTGAAATAACACACAACCTACTTCTATGCGGATGAAATTTCAGGCATCCTCTAATAACAATAATCGATTTAAAAGAGCTTGTACTTAAAACATCGAAAAGGTGTATAAAAGCAGGTATTCGTATTTGAATAAAGTTAATTTTAAACCTTGAGTTGCTTGAGTTTCCTTCAGAATAATTTTTGGAAAAGGAGTCAAACGTATGAACGTGGAATGTATGAATCAAATCAAATAGGTACGAATAACAATAATATTGTAATGGTATTTATTGTTGTAATTTAATAATTTATTGAAATAAACTTAAACTTAAACTTGGTATAAGTATTTGTTACGGAATTCTAAAAGCTCTTGATTGAAGGTGGGAACAATATTCAAATTTGGAACACAAAGCGGAGGTGGAAAGTTGGAACTTTGAAGTGTCATTATGATTTTTCTGTCCGATTTTATCTCTTCAAAGAAATGAAAGTTCATCTATAAAACGGGCTCAAAGGTAATAACTCTGTAACTCTCTCTGTAACGGTAATAAATAAAGCGACACGATAAGAAAGAAAGCTCAGGGTCACTCAGCGGGCGATGGAGAGAGCAATGCTCGGGGTTTCTTTGCGCGATCAAATCAGAAATGAGGAGATCCGCAGAAGAACTAAAGTAACCGACATTGCTCTACGTGTTGTCAAGCTGAAGTGGCAATGGGCGGGGCACATAGTTAGAAGAACCGATAGACGCTGGGGTCCCAAAGTGCTGGAGTGGCGACCACGCACGGGAAAGCGCAGCGTTGGCAGACCCCCTACTCGCTGGACAGACGACATCAGGCGAGTCGCAGGGAGCCGCTGGATCCAGGCGGCGCAAGACCGAGGCGTGTGGAAATCCTTGCAAGAGGCCTATGTCCAGCAGTGGACGTCTATCGGTTGATGATGATGATGATGATGAAAGCGACACGAAAACAGATTGGGAAGTATTAAAATTTCAGTCTAAGCCTTTTAGTAGATGTAGATGTCATGTTTCGACTCTACCGCCCGCGGTTCGGATAGAACTTCTTTTTTTTTTTAATCATTATAGGCTTACGCTTGACCACGATCACACCTTTTTTTTTTTTTTTTTTTTTCCTATTATTGAGAACCAGCGAGGTACTCATTTAACTACGATCTAGCCTAACTAATTGGCTAATGAGCAGTTTTGCTTTAACCTAAACTTATAATTTATCTTATGTACTAAGAAGTTGTCCATTGACGCATCTTAGTCTTTCTTGATAATCTTAGACACTTTGTTCATGTGTTCTATTAGCACTACACTTTACACTGTCACTTATCACTATACACTAACTCAAAAGGCTTAGTCCTTTTTAGTCTTCTCACTAGTTTCGTTACGTCGAGCAGCTGGATTGCCTCAACGTTAACGTGGTGATGAAGCCGATGGTCGTGGGCTTTGGCAAATTTGGTAATAATTTGTTCGACGTATTCAATATTGAGGTCCCGATGAATATCGTCATTTCTGATGTACCAGGGCGCATTTACTATACTCCTGAGTACTTTATTTTGGAACCGCTGTATAATTTGGATGTTACTCTTTTTGGTACAGCCCCATAGCTGTATGCCGTAGGTCCAAATGGGCATCAGGACTTGTCTGTATAACAGGATCTTGTTGTGTATTGACAGCGAGGAATGTCTACCAAGTAGCCAATACATCTGTTTATACTTTATGTCAAGTTCTTTTCTTTTTTTCTTGACATGAGCTCTCCAGCGTAGCTTCACGTCAAGGGTCATCCCAAGATATTTGGCTGTATCCACGTAGGGAATTTTTTGTCCATTGATGAAAACAGCGTGGTATTTCTTTGTTTTATTTGTAAAGTCAATATGAATTGACTTTGCTTCATTTAGCTTGATTCTCCATTTTTTAGTCCAGTCATATACTTTATTTAGCGCTGTTTGTGCTTTACCCACTGCCTCTTCGTGTGTTACTCCTACAGCCATAATGGCTGTATCATCAGCAAAAGTGGCAATGGTGTTACTTTCGAGTTCTGGAATGTCGCAGGTATATAATAGGTACAGGACCGGACCTAAAACACTCCCTTGCGGAACTCCAGCTTTTATACATTTTAGCTCTGAGTAAGCATCTTCTTGTCTTACTCTAAATGCTCTATTAGTAATATATGATACCAGGATATCTGCGTATGCTTTGGGTAGCAGTTTTCTAATTTTATAAATGAGACCTTCATGCCAGACTTTATCAAAAGCTTTTTCAATGTCTAGGAACACCGTAGAGCATACTTTCTTTTCTTCAATTGTTTTTTCTATGGTAGTGACGATTCTATGTACTTGATCAATAGTTGAATGTTTCTCTCTGAATCCAAACTGATGGTCTGGTATGAGATTTTTGCGTTCTAATATTGGTTTCATCCTCTTGAGTAAGAGCTTTTCAAATAATTTTGACATAATAGGCAATAAAGATATAGGCCTATATGATGTCGCTTCGTGGGGAGGTTTTCCTGGCTTTGCTATCATTATGACCTCAGCTATTTTCCACAGATTAGGCACATACTTAAGCCTAAAGGCAGCATTTATTAATGTGGTGAGCTTAACTATGGCTTTTCTTGGAAGGTTTAATAAAATTTCTCTCGTGATCAAATCGTATCCTGGAGCTTTCTTAGGGCCTAACTTAAATTTAATTTCTCTGAGCAATTCTTTGGGTGTCACAAGCCTGATATCTAAATCTTCTTGTATTTCTTTAATGGTTTCGAAATCAAATGCTTGTCCCGCGGGTGGCTGAAATATATTTTCTAAGTGGTCAGCAAATCGTTTGGCTTTTTGATCGTTGCTTATCGCCCACTCTCCATTTTCTTGTTTAATTGGCGGAATATGATTCAGTGTTTTGTCCATATTCTTTGTCGCTTTCCAGAGTGAATAGTCTGTACTCCGATCATTCGTTAACTTTTGAAGATAATTGTCTGTAGTTATTTTCTCATACTTTTTGATTTCGCGCTTGATTTTTTTAGTAAGGTTGTTCAAAATTCTTTTATCTAATGGAGATCTAGTCTGATGCCATCTTTTTCTTTTCTTTCTCTTTTCAGTTATTAGGCTTAAGATGTGTTTCGGGTATGCTGTTCCTCTCTCTCTATATTTATATGATGGAGTATTTTTCCAGGCCGCCTGTTGTAAGTCTATAACAAATTGATTGACCTCTTCGTTTAGTTGTTCTGGAAATTTTAGTGGCACTTTTAAATTTATATTATCATTTAATTCTTGTCTAAAGCTTTCCCAGTCAGTATTTTTATTTGCGAGGGTTGGAAAAGATTCTTTAAACAAAATTGTTTCGCTCAATGTCAATAAAATTGGAGAATGATCAGAGCTCATATCATGTCTTTCTTCGATTCTTATATATTTTGATGATATATTTTTGTAGATGAAGAAGTCTATGAGGTCTGGAATTTTATTTGAGTCAGTCGGCCAATATGTTGGCTTTCCAGTGCTGGCTACATTGCATTTCAGTTCTTTGATTGCTTCTAAAAGTTCTTTTCCTTTAGTTGTAGTTAATCTAGATCCCCAATAGGTGTTCTTAGCGTTGAAGTTACCCCCTATGATGAACTTATTTCCATATTGTTTAAGAAAACTAACATATTTTTCCTTTTTTATTGAGTGCCTCGGGGGACAATATATGGCTGCTACTGTGATTGGGTACATCTTTGTTTGTACACATAAAGCTACAGCTTGAAATTCGTGTTCTTCACATTTACTTTCTTGAAAATGGTACAGATTTTCTTTAATAATGATAGCACTGCCACCCCTAGCTGTATTATTAGGATGTAAGGCATGGTATAATTTATATCCTCTAAGTCTCATATATGACTCTTTAGTGAAGTGTGTCTCAGATATTAGGCACACATCAATATTTTCTGTATGGACCACTTCTAGTTCATGTTTATGTTGTAGTAGCCCGTTGGAATTCCAAGCCATAATTTTTAGAATATTATTCATTGTTGCGATTTCCATGTAGCTTTTTTGGTGCTACCTTCAAGTTTTTTGAGTCGTTCATCAAAGGAAGACATATACTTCAAAATTGAATCTAATTTATTTTCAAGATTGTTGCCCTTTTGGGATGTGTTAGCGTTCGCTGTAACAGTTGCATATGTAATTTTTTTCGATGAAGCTTTATTCAGGTTATCCTGGCTTTTAGTCCTAAAACTATTAGCTGTTGATTTCTCTTCAGGACCTTGCTGCTGTCGGTGTGACACTGAAGATTTTTTTGTATTATTATTCTTTATGTTTTGCATTTCCTTCGCTATCATACACCCTCTATAATTTGCCGGGTGTGAGCCGCCACAATGCACGCACTTTGGTTTCTCATCAGCTGGTTTTTGGCAGTCTTTCGTGAGGTGTTTTCCGGTGCATTTTACACACCGTGGTTCCCGAGAACAGTATTTTTGAGTATGCCCATAAGATTGACATCTTTTACATTGAGGTACTAACTTGGATGTTTTTAATGGTTGTATTTCTACCTTGCATCCTAGGATAGAACTGATGTTGTGGATCTTGTTAATATCCTCATCATGATTAAATGTAAGCATGAACATATTGAGAGGCTCCTTGGTCTGCCATCTTAATTTGTTTGCCACATCTTCTATTTTAAAGCCTTTATTTACGAGGTCTTCCATAATTCTGTTAGGCTGGCATGAATGATGCAATTTTTTTGCCATGACCCTTATTGGTCTTTCCTGCTTATTTTCATAGGAGTGCCATATGAAATTATTTTGTGTTAGGTACTTGCTTATAGTTCTATAGATGTCTTCATTTATAGCATTAATTTTAACCGTATCCTTACCCATCATCTTAACGGTGAATGTATCGTTAAATTGGCTGTCACTAGGCAGACTTTTAGTTATTAAATCGTAAAACGACTGATAGTTTGACACACCTGATACAACAATTGGTGGTGGTTGGGGTATTTTTTTAGGTTTACTTCCTTCATGGCTGAGTGGGTTTACTTAGGTTTACTTCCTTCATGGGTTTCTGAGTTTGAATGGGCGACGTGTTCAGCTTCCTTTTCTTTCTGCCTTTTACTCTAATCCATTCAGTTTCTCTGGCTAGCTCTTCCTCATCAGTGCAGTATTCGACCGGTTCAGTTGAGCTTTTATGAGTAGAACCAATGTGCTCGGAGGCCCTAGTTGGTTTGGGTTCTGATAAAATTTTGATTTGTTTTTGGAGTTCCAAAATCTGATCATTCAGTGATTGTATGCTGAGTTGAAGCTTTTCATTTTCCGCCTCCTTTTTAGTGAGTCGTTTGAAGAGCTTTTCATTTTCCGTCTTCACTTCATTATACTTTTCATAAAGAAACTGCTCGGTTTCCGTTTTTATAGTAATATTTTGTTTTCCAGCCATAGCTGCGGAATAGCAGTAGTATGGCTACAATTCAATATTTTTATTTTATAATAATACCTATCACTTTTCGAATCGCGGTAACTAGGTCATTATGACGCACGCGGCACGATGACCGCGGTCACGCGGTTCGAGTCAGCGGTTTTACGTTTTAACACGGTACGCGTTTGTCGTCGACAGAGTGAGAACACTGACTGACGATCACACCTGATGGGAAGTGATGTGGCCTAAGATGGGACGCGCTTGCCTAGAAGATGCCTATTCACTCTTGATTTAAAGATACCCGGATTGTAATTGGTTGGAAACACAGTTTTTGGTAGAGTGCTCTAGACCCTAGCCATGCGAATAAGGAATGAAGACGCAAAGCGCTTCGTACGTGTGGAAGTTCTGCTGAGAAGAGAGGGCAAGATACTGAGCAGTTGCTATTTTTAAAGAACATGATGTATCCACACGTAGGTACATATAAATTCAAATCAAATCAAAAATCTTTATTTGGAACATATTAATAATGGTTTACAATAGTTGGCAAAGGTGGCACTGCAATCGTGTAACCTGTGCTGCAGATGCCACCGCCCACCTCCGAGTTACAATGCACATATTATTAATAATAATAATGTTCCTCTTACATGCAGTTATAAAAAGTTACAAATGAGAGAGGAATGTAATGAGAATGAAAATTAAATACAGTAGTGTAAGTTATACCATCCTGTGGGGCGCTGGACCCCCAGTTGATTGATGGAAGCAATTTTGTCATTAAGAAAATCGTCAATTATATTACTACTACTACAACTTTAGTTTAACATATAATTCTCTGAGTCTACTCTGGCGCTCCGAAGACGTTTCTTGTTGCTTTTTTGTGCTAGAAATATTTATAGTAAATTAAACACAATTTAAATTTGTTACTATAAAAGAATTTGTGGTTTTATCCTGAGTGACTACTATCCTGAGAAACGTATACAATTTTCTTTTTTTATCCACTACAAGTTAGCTCTGGACTGCGATCTCACCTGATGGTAAGTGATGATGCAGTCTAAGACGGTAGCGGGCTAACCTGTTAGGGGCATGGTAGTTATATTAAACATATACCCCTTATCGGTTTCTACACGGCATCGTACCGGAACGCATAATCGCTTGGCGGCACGTCACTGCCTGTAGGGTGGCAACCACATCCGAAGACTCCCACCAGGCCAGACCGAACCCGGGGCTTTCGCACGTTAAGACAACAGCGCTCAACACTGCGCCAGGGAGTTCATCAAATTAAACAGGCAGGCCAGTTATATGTTTTGTTTTCAGTTTTTTGAAATATCTTTTTTAAAGAACATAATTCCACGCGCTTAAACCGTGCCATTAAGGAGCTTAAAGATATCCTAGAAACAACCTCAAACAACCTAATAAAAATCAATCTAGAGCAAATGTGTCCTAATGGCAGAGGCGAGCACTCCCTATGGAATGCCACTAAATATACGTTAAAACAACCCAAAACACATTTGCCTCCAATCAGAAGCGGGACCTCTTGGGCGCGTACTGACGAAGAAAAAGCGGAAGCCTTTGCTACTCACCTTGCATCAGTATTTAGACCAAACGAGCAGCATGACCCAGATGACGCCGAGATCGACAATATTCTTGCCCAAGATTTGCAACTCTGCATGCCCATAAAGCCTACTTCCCCAAGGGAAATTTCCAAGGCCATCGCTCAGCTCGATGCCAAGAAAGCCCCGGGCTTTGACCTGATAACACCTAAGGTATTAAAGGAGTTGCCTAGAAAGTGTCTTGCATTCCTGGCGAACCTGTTTAATGCTATCTTTAGAACAAGTCACTTCCCTGACCTATGGAAAATATCACAAGTGATTATGATACCCAAGCCAGGAAAACCCGTAGAAGAAACTTCATCCTACCGCCCCATCAGTCTCACGCCGGTTTTATCGAAACTCTGGGAAAGAATATTCCTAGTCCGATTAAAAGTTAGTCTAGATGAAAGTGGCATAATTCCCGAGCACCAGTTTGGCTTCCGTCAACAACACTCGACGGTAGAACAAGTACACAGAGTGTATCACACAGTTCGTCAATGCCTAGAAAAAAAAGAGTACTGTTCCGCGGCCTTCCTAGACATTCAACAGGCTTTTGACAAGGTTTGGCACAAGGGTCTTCTTTGCAAGATAAAACAACTTTTACCACACTCCATGTATTTGATACTTGTGTCATATTTGAAGGACAGATTTTTCCAAGTGAAGCAACAAGATGCCAGATCTGGCTTCTACAGTTGTGCTGCTGGAGTACCCCAAGGGTCTGTCCTGGGTCCTGTCTTATACAATATCTTCACCTGTGACCTTCCTGCCTCACCAGGTATCACTGTTGCAACATTCGCGGACGACGCTGCCTTCCTGTCCTGCAACAAGGACCCGGCTCAAGCAAGTTATCAGTTGCAAAAACAAATGGATATAAGCGACAAATGGCTGAAAAAATGGCGCATCAAACCCAGTACATCTAAATCGCAGCATATAACATTTACCTAGAAAACTGGCGATTGTCCTTTTATAAAATTGGGTGAAGAAATATTACCTGAAACAACATGTGTAAAATACCTAGGCTTTTACATGGATCGACGACTGACATGGAAAGATCATATCAAACACAAGCGTGACGAACTTAACCACCGCTTCAGAAACTTACTTTGGTTGCTGGGTAGACAGTCTACTTTATCACTGAATAATAAAGTAATGGTTTATTGTTCAATCCTCAAACCCATCTGGCTCTATGGTATAGAAATATGGGGTACTGCCAGCAAATCCAACATACTAGCGATACAAAGAGCTCAGAATAGTATCCTAAGAACGATTGCTAATGCTCCTTGGTTTACACGCAATACCGAGATACATCAGTACCTGGAAATACCAACTGTAATTGAGGAAATCAATAAGCATAGCACAAAACACCGGGAACGCCTACTGTTACACCCCAACCCACTGGCAAAGAACCTATTAACAGTAAAAAAAATAAAGCGTCTGAAGCGGGCTAATGTGCTCGACAGTGTGCAGATATGAGGACGCTGGTCCTCTTCTCTGGAAAAATCAATTAATGAAACCAATCAAATCTGCTTATAGTCTGTCGACTGATTGCAGATCCTAATGGGAAAAAAAAAAAAAAAAAATAATAATAATTCCACGCGCACGAATGGCGGGCAAACGCTAGTAGAGTATAAAATAGTTCAACCTTGTTATGTAACTAGGTAACTGGTAAGTGGTAATATTATTCAAGGTTGCAAAAGCACGATATACATTATTATGTCGATTGTAACACGTGCGTGACTGTGCTAGGAGCTAAGTGTTTAATAATGGTTGTGTGGTTATAGAACACCTATCGACGAACTACCTTTCGCAGTGGTGAGTCGGGTGCGATTCTAGCAAAATTGTATAAGCCACATTATTTGAGATCGATCATGGATGGATGGACACAAAAATTCAAAATTCAAATGGTTTTTATTTAAATACACTTTTAAAAGTACTTTTGAATCGTCTAGTGAATCTACCAATCTACCACTGGTTCGGAATGACATTCATACCGAGAAAAACCAGCAAGAAAAACGGCGGTTGCTCTTTTGAAAAAAACAAATTTACAATTTAATTACTACTACTTATTTATGTACTAACAGCTGTACTTAGCATTGCTGGAGCGAGTCATATCCATATGCTCCTTTGTCATTTACGTAATCTTCAACAGTATAATAAGCTTTTTTTAGGAGCATACTTTTAATGGACTTCTTAAACTTGTGTAAATGCAAGTTTAAAATAGGTGGTGGAATTTTGTTATAAAATAGAATGCTCAGTGCACAAAAAATACTCCTTCAGGGTTGAGGGTAAAGTTTTTAACTCAAATCTAAAACGATTTTGATAGTAATCTTTTTCTTTATTACTGTATGTAAATCTTATCAAAATCTGATGGATAATTCGGAGATAGGAGTCGGAAATGTAACACACTGATGTAACACACATTTATGTAATTGTAAATTAATGTTTTCAACAGCAACCACAAGGTTTCTTACTGGTTCTTCTCGGTAGGATCGGCATTTTTTTTTAAAATTTATTTATTTTATATTGCACAAAAAAATACAAAAATTATGTATCTCGCCAAACTACACACGCAGTTTGTTGGCGAGTTCGCGCTCAACTTATTTATTTGTTGGGCGCCATTTCGAACCAGCGTAGATTCATTCAACGATTTAAGAGCACATAAAAAGTTTATTTGAATACAAAATTGGCAGTCATAGGGACTGCAGATAGAAGTGAAAACCAACATGTTTTTTTAAATTAAAATTGTTTTTTGATTCCCACAGAAACTCCTTAATTTTCCGAGATAAAAAGTATGCATGTATGCCTATGTCCTTCCCCGGGATTCAAACTATCCCTATGCCAAATTTCATCAAAATCGGTTGAATAGTTGGAGCGTAGCGTAGCGTGAAAGCGTGACAGACAGACACACTTTCGCATTTATAACATTAGTATGGATTAATTTCACCGATGCAGGTGGGGTTCTCTAGTACGTAATGCAAGAAAAAAAAAACGTTAACAAGTAAAATTGTTTATATTTATTTAAACTTAAACTGTTGTCGTATTGATTGTGTTTTATGCAAATTTCCTTCGTGAACTCTTTACGTATGCATTTCCAAGTCGTTGGCTGCTCGCATCGTTAACGCTATTTCAACGACATTAATTGTCGAGTAATCCAATTTTTTTCGTTTCGTCCAATTCAAATAAGGAATTGCAAACATTGACTTTATTTTGTTGTTGGTGAAAAACAGTAAAAAATTCATGATAAACCTAGTACCGTGAGTGCATAATATTATGGTAAGCCTTTAATTTTTTTTTATTGATTTAGACTCGCTTCCACTTTTTTCTGGTAGAATTTTTGAATTTCCACCCAAAAGAAGGATTTTCACAAATTAGACCCTGATTCAGCAGCTAGTTCTTAAAATACAAACAGGCAGAGTGGTGCTATTACATACAAAAATCAAAAAACAATTTTGCGAATGAGAGAATGAGAGAAAGAGAAAGAGAATTTCGAGAATGAGATTAGAACCTCTTTTCCAACTGGGCTACTGATAGGAAATATTCAAAATGTTCAACACGTCTTACTCAATGGATCCCGGACTTAAAATAAAAACTGAGTAAGTACATCCATCTTTATCTTATTCAACTTTTGCCTACTAGCGTCATGTAAGTGTGAGTGAAACGAAACATGACTATTTGTGTTCATAGGATTATTAACTCTTGATAAATGAGGATGGATGATGGATTATGATGATGATGATGACTCTGACTCAATCTATTGTATGAGAGGGAGAGAGACAGAGGTTAACACTTTATTGTCACGTACGCTTTTTCCGGGCCAAGTCCCGTTTCATCGTACCAAAGACAAATAATATGTTCTAAAATTTTTATTTCCTATTAAAGTTATATAAACAAGACATTGTATTAATATCAACAGATAACCTAAGAAACCATCCTAAACAAATATAAATCCAAGTTCACTATCAAAGGGCTTTGCTGAAGTGCGCTAATTCCTGAGGGATCTCTAGGGGCATTAAGATAAGCTACAATCTTCAAAGATGGGCGCCCTACGTCCACATCACATCGGTTATGTCAAGGTTCATTGGTAGAGCTTTGACCTTTCTATAAAAACGTGGACGCTACAAAAATCTATACTTAATATTATAAATGCGAAAGTTTGGATGCATGGATTGATGGATGTTTGTTACTCAATCATGCCAAACCGGCTCAACGGATCTGGATGAAATTTGGCACAGAGATTTGGTACTTAGTCTGGAATAGACTTCTAGGCAAGCGCGCTCCATCTTAGGCTGCATCACCACTTGCATGCAAGTCTGATTGCAGCCAAGCGCTAGGCTATATATTTAAAAAAAAAAAAAAAAAAGAATAACACATAATATGCTACTATTTATCTCGGAACATTAAAGAGTTCCCGCGGGAACCAAAAAACCTCAAACCACGCTGTCGAAGTCGCCGGCATCTGTCAGTGATCTTTTTTCAGGGTTCCGTACCCAAAGGGTGTCAACGGGACCCTAACCCATACTTCCATACTGTATTATATTATAAATGCGAAAGTGTGTCTGTCAGTCTGTATGTCTGTCTGTGGTCGTCAAAAAATCACACGTATGAGTAATAATACGTTTTCGTCCCAAAACAAAACAGTGGCCTAAAAGCCTAATATATATTTTTCAAAATGTCATACGTTATGTGTCTCACAATGTGACAGTATTGGTAATATTGGAGAGACAGGCCCAGCCTCGTTAGCTATTCAAAAGATCCACGTCGCTCATGCGAACCGAAATACGTGACATTTTACAACACTAGGCGTAATGTGTAGGTTCGTACTGAAGCTTTTACTGAAATTCCACGACTATGTTGCGATCCACGAACTGGGGGTATACTACGTAACCCCCCATCCCCCAAGCCTACATCCCTAAGCCGTATTGTTTTAATATTGTTGACGTTCGTGTTTTTAGAATTATAATCCTTATTTTAAGGACGTCAAGGATTACTTAAATGACAAGGAAGCTTGGCAATGATTGTCTCCAATGGCTCTGATAGTTCCTTAGTTAAGATGATTTGTGAAATGGTGATAATGAAAAAAAACCCGGATGAGTTTGTTGTGGGCTCTTCTCAGACCAGATGCCTGATTCTGTAACTCAGTGGCTATCAAAGAGTGAAAGCCACTGACATATATTCTTTATCCATTGAAGGTTTGCTATGAAATAAAAATTAAGTTTTCATAGCAAACCTTCAATGGATAAAGAATATATGTCAGTGGCTTTCACTTTTTGATAGCCACTGAGTTACAGAATCAGGCTGCTGGGCGCGTTTGGAACCGTCGTAGCTTTAGTTTTAAGATACCGTTACTGATTATCACCATTATATTTTATAAATAACTGGACGTCAATAAGTGTAGTGTACCTACCTAAATTGAATAAACATTATTTAGGCACGTGACATAAAAGTGTAATTTTGAAGTAATACTGTTTTTAGCGATGGTAGTAAACCCCTGTAGGTTTAATACACAAATATCTGAATCCATCCCACGTTTCACGATGTGGGAAGGTCCCTCGTTCGATTCCCGGCAGCGGCAATTTGGGAATTGATAATCCTAAACGGTCTCCTCTCGGAGGCTTTAGCCATGGCTAGCGATGTAACGTTTCGGTACGTAAACTGTTTTTCTGCCTATTACCTATTGACGTTCTTTATTCTGAGACGGCACTATGGCAGCAGTATAACGGCAGTATTCACTACTGTCAAAAATAAAACTAAATGATCATAAATTACGTTAAGCTAGTTGAGTTTAGTTGGTGATTTAATTTTTTTTCTTACTTTGTTTTGTGTTTTGTTAGGTTCTCTTAAATGTTTACTGCTGTTTTCGCTATAGTTAAGCCCTTTTTACCATGCCACATCCAAAATACTAAATTGTATACATTTTAATGTAAGTATCATATTTTTTTAGCCATAAATATCCGTAGCAATTGTAGTCAGTTTTGTGGACTAATAAAAAAAATAGCCCGTCGCGTCGTCCGGGCACGTCCGGGGCCGGATCGTCGCGTCTTCGTTCATTTTGAGACGATAAAACGCCAGGACCTGACCCGGAAAATCGTACTGTACGATTTTTCCTACGTGACAAAGAAGTGTTAATAAGCTTCTAGTATAGATGGAGAGAGACAGAATATCTGTATAATTTTTTTTTTTCGATCCAAATCCTATCAATCATAGTTGATTTGAACTTTCGCAACTAGGTCGCATAATCCCCAAAATATATGCTGCGTAGACCATGCTAGACTGTCATAGATTGTAGCATCATTGTCGAAAAATGATTTATGATCCAACCTTGGGTGGGTTTTAACCCCCCTAAGGGGCAGGGTGGGGCCATGTATTCGAAATGAATGGTATCCTTTTCAGGTCGGTGCGCTATCTACCTTCAATGTTTCGTCTGGTATGGCCCCCCTTTTGAAAATAGAGTGGGTTAGGTTAGGGTGGGTTTGTGTTTCACGCTTGACTGGATATCCGTGCCGATTGGGAACCGAGTGCGGAGTGATAAGACTCGATTCCTATTCCGTTTCTGCTATACACTGAATGATTTAATGCGACTTTGCCTGGTGTTTGATATGCTAGACTTGTGAAACTCTATTGTGCCTATACAAGATAATGCTCGCGATTTCGTCCGCGTTGATTAAGTCTTTAATTTTCCAGGATAAAAAGTAGCCTATGTGTTATTCCAGATTCTCTCTATCTATCTCTGTGCCCCTCCAGATCCGTTGAGCCGTTCTGATGTGATTGAGTAACAGACATTCGTCCATCCATCCATCCAAACTTTCGCATTTATAATATTAGTAAGTATATAGTTCGCGGGAGAGTTGAATGCAGAGTAAATGTATGGTAACACATACAACTACTCTGCATTCAACTCGTGCGCGAACTGTAGATGTATAATATTCTTTATTGCACACCATATCAGAACAATTTACATTACAAACAGAAATAAATACTCAAAAAGTGTTGTGTATTCGCCTTTAGTAGTTTAAAGGCGACAGACAGGAACAGCTGCACAGTTTCATGTCACAGGAAATTAAAGATTCGCTTCCTTCAACAGATGCTCTGTAAAATATGTCAAAAAAAAGAGAATCAAAAGTGCAATAGAGACGTAAGTAATTATTAACAAATTATCATGCTGAATCAAAACCACAGAAAACTTGATAAAACTTCTCTTTACTTCAACCCAATGTCGGCAGAATTAAAAGGGTTTGGTGACGAACTTATATGCTTCTGAGGGTAGACTCATGCTCGGTATAATACGCAAATAGAAACGCCTCTAGACTCTCCAGAAGTTGAAGTTGGAACTCAAAGGATGATTTCTATACTTTATTTTAATACGCTAATACAATTTCCATGTGTCCTGGCCGAATGCCCGATTGGAATAGACAGAGGCAATAGATGTTGGGCATATAGACAACATAACTACTTTTTAATGTATGTAACAGCTCTATTTTAAGACATTTATTGAAGTGAAAACTTCTTTAGGCGCGTTGAGCACTTTTTGGTAGGGGGTAAAAATGTGAATCAACACCATTCTTCTTAAGACAAAAGGTCTTAAGTATAATAATATAGTACATTCGTAATTTAACTTTAATGGCTTAGTTTTAAGGTTTATATTAATAAGTGCTGTGTAACCGTGGGCGACACCTCGCCACCTCGCGTTGTTACGAAGACAAAAGGTCTTAAATATATTATAGTACATTCGTAATTAAAGTTTAATACCTTAGTTTTAAGGTTTATATTCGAAATATTTTTATTATTATTTATTTTAGGACATAATATTATGTCAACTTAATTGATATTGACGTTTGGCATTAGTTTGACAGCTCGTTTAGAAATTTTAAAGTTAGTTGGTTATGACTTGAGTGTTATACGTGTAAGGCACATGTAAGGCCTGCGGGACGCTATGGGTAACTTTGTGAGGTTTATATATTTTGTTTCTTTAGTTGTAACTCCTATTTAGTGTTTTGTGCAAATGTTTTAAGATTTTATTTTTGTTTTTTTTTTAAATACAAAAACGTTTTCACTTCTATCGGCAGTCCCTATGACTGCCATTTTTTTAAAAATCCACAACAGGTTAGCCCTTGGGGCCTTGACTGCGATCTCACCTGTAGCGCGCTTGTGTAAAACCTGCATCAATCATTGTTACAGTATCAATTATTGTGATTGGATGAATTTATGGTATTCTTGCTGCGTCAATGGATGTCCAATCAGAGGTGAGACAGAGTGTTACACTGTTAGCATCACAGACAGTTTTAGCCGGTCGCTCTGCTGATGTTAAGTGATGATACAGTCTAAGATGAAGACACTGCGCTAGGGAGGTCGTCTTGCTGGCTCTTCTCAGTAGAATATCTTTCCGAACCGGTGGTAGAGTCTTGACGTATCATATTAAGTGACACAAGTTGTCGTATGTGAAATAAATAAATCATATATTACTTGTCAAAAAACATCTCATTCGTCAAACACTAGTAGTTTGAGATTTACGAGAGAATCGGATCACATTACATAACTAACATACCTTACAAAACAATGTTAGTATAACTAAGTTACGAGTACTAACACACATGTTACCACATAAATTGTTGCTCCTAGTTAAACGGAGTTGGGGGTAGTTGTCAAATAGTTACCCTCAAACGAGTCGGCGCGAAACGAAACTGTGAACAGAGGCCGTGTTAACTTTCGACCGCATATTCCGACTTAGATTCTAAACTTCAAAGGGTCCAGCTTGGTACATTTTATGAGAAGTGCTTATTTTAAACTATCTAAGACGCCCACAGCTGGGTTGAAGATTGCCACGAAATACGATCTTTTGAACAGCGGCTCTTAACGATTCTCTTGTGACCGACCATTTTATTTAAGAACTAGCTTTTGCTCGCTGCTTCGCTTACGTTAAGTTCGATTTTCATACAAATTTCAAACCCCCTATTTTATTCCTTGAATTTTCAAAAATCCTTTCTTAGCGGATTGCTTGCGTCATAAAATCGATGCTATCTGTTTGCCAAATTTCAGCCCCATCGATCCAGTGGTTTGAGCTGTGCGTTGATAGATTAGTTAGTCAGTCAGTCACCTTTTTCTTTGATAGGTATATTTAGACTTTACTACTAACCGTCCCGTTGGTCTCGTAGCATCCTAGTTTCTTTTTAAATAAAAAATTGGACATGTTCCAAAAATAGTGCGGGCGTGGGAAAACCATTTTTCAATTCAGGGATCCGTTTGCGAAATACTAAGCTTTAAAGTGCTAATTTTTTTTAGAGTCCAGTCCAGCTAAACTGTTGTTTCTGGATATTATGTAAAAAAATAGGTAAAGTATATATAAGTACAGCTTTAAATAGTAAAAGTGAAGTAGTACTTATGTATAACGAAGTTAAAAGGTAAACTATCAGAGCTAAGTAGATTTTACAAGTTTACGAGTTATAGTTGACCAAAGTTTAATATGTCCGCATATTGTGTCGGGCAACTACGGAACCACACTCTGCGCGTGGCCGGCACTCACTTGGCCGGCTTTTCATTTTAGACGAGATAAATTACGTCGATTTGAAACTCATAGTTGAATCTGCCTCACTTGAGTCAAGGCAACGTTGAGTTAAGTAGCTATACACAGGTAGTGTTTAAGAATAAAATCGGCAGTTAAATTGTCTTAAAATCCAAAACTGATTTAGATTTTTCATAATATAGCACGATTCAGATAACAATAATAATCAGTAGATAATAATAGTCCTCCCGACCGAATTTCGGCCACGGCGGCCAATCTCCACAGGGATTAGCCATCTGCGCGGGAGATATTATAGTGGACAAGTGTGTGCGCATGCACAGGTGCACTCTCTGTTCCTTTGCTCTCATAGCCCGATGGGACGGATGATCCGACACGACCGGAGAGAGATCAGGCGCAGGACCCATGGCTTAAAGACACTTAGGTAAGGTTTATAGAGATACTTAGGTTGTATCCCAGGGAAGGACATAGGCTACCTTAAATCCCGGGAAATTAAACAGTAAACGGAAATCAAGAACCTTAATCCACGCGGAGGAAGTTGCGGGCATCTAGTAGGTAAGATATAAACTAACACAAACATCTTTACATAATGTCCCGCTGCGAAGTAACTTGGTACATCGTTTAGTACTCAGACGATGTAACAGCTTGGGAACAGCTGGCTTACTTGGCTCCTTCACTCAAGGTCTTCACAAGTACCACACGAGTATCAAGTACGTAACTACGTACGGTCTTACTCTAGCTTTTCCGAGCTTGGAAGTACTATTAACGATAGGTACACTATACTGTTACTCGTACAGTTTCTTAAGGCCTCTGTGTAGCGTAAAAGGGGGTTTATAAAGCAGTGTATCCATCAAACGGTGACATAATGTATGCTTGTAAAAATAATTCAAAACCTTTGAGCAGACATTGACGCATCTCAAAACACAATTTAAAAAAAATCTCTGCATTGAAATATACCTCTTAATTTACCTTTTAAAGCAATTTTTCTCCATAATGAAACCAATAATTAGCTCTAGAAATATAAGATAAAATTCATATTTCTAAATCAAACACATTGTCGGTTTCATTTGTATTGAAAAGTAAAAATTTATTTTTTTACAAATTATTTCATGCATTTTTTGCGACATGCGCTTGCTCGATTTCACCCCCGCGCGCCTGTGTTTTTCATCTCGTAAGCTCACCAGCGCCTTAACCTTCCGAGTTTTTGTAATGGAATGTGTTTTTTTTAGGGTTGTCAGAACCCTAAAAAAACACAAATAGTAGAATCTGTCAGCTTGGGTGTCGTCACATCAATTTATCTGGAACTATACGGAACGTCATTTATTTATGTATGTTCTGACACGCACTTTAACCGTTTATTGGTTGTGTACAACAGAATAAACCAGATAATTATTAGGTGTAATCATTAATCATCCTTCTAAGTTTGTACGTAGAAACGTCGACCGCCAAGGTTAAGTTAACACTATTAATACGCCGTAGGTATCTGTTTCAGGTCTCTAGACATTTCCTTTTCTGGAACGTCTAAACGTAAGCGTCATCTCTTTGAAGATTGTAGTATCTAATGAATTATAGCTCGCTTCACTAGCCTCCTTTGAGGATAAGCCTTCATCACCCGACTGGATGATGCCTCGCCTTTGCTTCTTCTGCTGCGCCTTCGCTCACTTTGTTCGCGTGGATATATAGGATTTTGTGAAAATTTCGTGGAAGTTGTTTGATTTTGCGGGATAAGAAGTAGTCTGTCCGTGTCTGTCTTTGTCTTGTCTTAATAATCTCTTTGCCAAATTCGTAAAGATCGGTACTTAATACGTATGGGCAATAAAAAGTCAACAAACAGACATACTTACGCACATTCACGTAATATAATACTAACTAATGACTTCTGTTTATAAGTTCCTAAATGTACGCGAGATTTAGGAACTCTTGATTTTATAAATTAGAAGGTGACATTGGGGCTGATTCTGTCTAACACAATCTCTAAACTAAACTAAAATGGCAGCTTTAAATCTAGTTCTGTCCCTTTCCGTAGGAAGTATTATGAAAGGGTTAGCAATATTTGTAATGCTCTAATTTTAGTTTAGTTTAGAGATTGTGCACTACAGAATCAGCCCCATTTACTTTAAATTCCGAGGACGGTCCCCAGAATTCAAGCTAAGTACCTCTGTACCAAATGTCTTCATTATCGGCCGTTAAACCTACATACAGACAAGTAGATTATATATAGATTAAAATTGTTCAAGTAAGATTATTCTTTACAATAAGAAACATTCCCTTACATAAACCAATAATACACCAACCCCTACGAGTTTCAAAATGATTTATTGAACATCATTCATGCGAGCGTTTGACGGAATTTCTCGATTTCCTCCAAAATGGCCGCTTTTGTATTAAATTGTAATAAATGTGTTCGCAATAACCGCTCTCGGTGTTTGTATGACAAAATGAAATTTGTCGTAAAAATATTATTTTTGAAGTAAAAACTTCTTTAGGCGCGTTGAGCACTTTTTGGTAGGGGATTAAAGGGGAATACGCGAGACCGACTGCGAGACCGACACCGTTCTTCCTAAGACAAAAGGTCTTAAGCATGAAGTATATAGTACATTCGTAATTAAACTTTAATGTCTTAGTTTTAAGGTTTATGTTAATAAATGCTGTGTAACCGACCGACACCTCGCGTGGTTACGAAGACAAAATGTCTTAAATATAAATATAGTACATTCGTAATTAAACTTTAATGACTTTTAAGGTTTATATTTGAAATATTTTTAAAAATAATAATTTGTTTTAACTTCTATCGGCAGTCCCGACGACTGCAATTTTTTTTACAAAACCTTCGTCCTTGTTCTGAAATATTGATATGAAACCGATGTTGGCTGGTATTCGCCGAACATATTGGCGAATAAATGAAGAAACTTTAACACAAGGACTTATAAAACATATACGAACGATAATCCTGAAAAAGTTAAAAACTGCGTTACAGTGATAATCGCCCTCTTCAAACATTGTAGTGTTTCATGTTAAATCAAAAACAATGGTAATAAGTTACAAAAACTGAACCAAATTATTAATGTTAAGTTACGTTACCCGTCATATTTACAAAATTATTTTAATCCATACTAATATTATAAATGTGAAAGTGTGTCTGTCTGTCTGTCTGTTCGTCCGTCTGTCTGTCTGCCTGCTACGCTTTCAACCGATTTCGGTTTTGGTTACCGATTTGGGACAGGGATAGGTTTGTATCCCCGGGAAGCCTACATAGGCTACTTTTTATCCCGGAAAATTAAAGAGTTCCCGCGGGATTCAAAAAATCCTAATCCACACGGACGAAGTTGCGGGAATCCTCTAGTATATAATAACTAGATGGCCCCCGTGATTTATAATCTCCACTGAGATTAGCCATCTGCGCGGGAGATCCCTGGCTCTTTATCCTGTAAAATGAAGAAGTTTCAGGGAATAAAAAAACTTCATCCACGCGGCCGAAGTCGCGGGCACCATCTAGTAATTTATAAATGCCTGTGGTCTAGACCGCAGTCTGGTAAATGTTGATAGTCAGGTCACAGAGGTCAGCTTCTAAAGGTTTATAACTTACTAGCTGATGCCCGCGACTTCGACCGCGTGGAATAAGTTTTTTGGGTTTCCTGCGGGATTTTCCGGGATAAAAAGTAGCCTATGTCACTCTACAGATCCTCAACTATACCCATGCCAAAAATCACGTCGATCCGTTACTCCGTTACAGCGTGATTGAAGGACAAACCAACAAACAAACTGACTTTCGCATTTATAATATTAGTATGATGGATCTTTTTCAACCTTTTTTAGGTGGAAAGAGGGTTTAAAATTCACTGAAACAGTAGTTAATCAACGTTACTGTCAATAAACATCTTCCGCTTTAGGTTCGATCCATACAGTGTGAAAATTTAAGTTTAACCTGTTTTATTTTAACTACAGAGTATCCTTGGAAATTAATTATAGATTCCGTCTGTGCAGGTAAAAGATTAAGCCTGCGAGAGCTATATTTTATTTTGAAAAAAATTAGAGATCCTTACGAAAATTGCAATAATCTCGACGAAGTCGGAAAACATCGTCTCTTCTTGAGTTTACGTGGCGTGCGCTGCCTAAATAGGTAAAGTTACACAAAAACAATGTATGGTGGAATTGCTCCTCTAAAAAAGTTCATAAAAAAAGTCCGCGATAGCATATTATCTATCTTTTAAGGTTGACTCACAATAACAATTTTTATGATTTTCAAATTTGGTCTAAGCCAATGCTTTACTTGCGAAGGTGTTTTTACCAACATAGTATTAATCCATGTCAAAATAAATATATTAGACATCTCAAGTATTTAATTAAGATAAAAATTGTCCTTTACACCATTTGAGATATCATAGAAATAATGTAACGTGCAAGGGTACTCCGGCCGGCGCGCTCAGATTAAATACCTATAATCTAAGGGCTGGCGGCTGTGGCAGGTGTGGTGAGGGCGGGGCTTACAATGTAATATTAAAATGTAAAACCTGCCCACTGCCCACTGGCTACATTGGGTATAGACTATAAGGATTATTAGTGCTACGCGTGCGAAGCCGGGTTGTATCGCTAGTTGATGATTTGGTTATTATCAACTTTTCGACCTGTCAGCTCATATAACCTAACGGTAACAGGTCTAGGTTGGAACGCTCTTGCCTAGAAGATGCCTAGTCAGTCTTGTCTTGAAGGTACTTGAGTTATGCGTGGCAGGAAACAGATGCTCTGGGAGTTATCCACACCTTAGCGGTTCATATCAAGAACTTCGAGCTAAACTGTGGCCTGGCATGCCCGCTTCTAGCCCCATTAAAATTATAAATTCACTATAGATAATGCGCTAATTCATCCG
This sequence comes from Erebia aethiops, assembly GCA_923060345.2. Lineage (NCBI taxonomy): Eukaryota > Metazoa > Arthropoda > Insecta > Lepidoptera > Nymphalidae > Erebia > Erebia aethiops. Next base: position 19,055,789 of record OV281089.1, on the reverse strand, counting down.
TGTAGGTTTTGAAAATCCTCTTGAAGGGTTTGAAAGCAGTGTATCCATTAGGTGGGTTTCAAGTTTAAAGCTTTGGTTAAGCTTTAAGTCTTTAAACTCTAACGTGGTCACAGCTTTAGTGTAAATAAGTAAATGAACGTTCCCAGCATAAATTGAAACGTTGGAATTATTCTGTGAAGTGATAAAAACCCGAGTCTTCCCGAATTTACTGTAATACGGTGGAGTTGTTTTCTTTAATGGCTCCAAATTCGGGGTTACTACAGTTTTCGCTTTTTTGGGCGAAGATTGGGTTAAAAATAAACTGAGTAATGGAGACAATATTCATTTGGGTGTAGATTATAAAAATCATTTTAAATGCATTATTACTAACCATCTGTTTTCTTTCTGTTTCGATATTTTTTCACATTCATAACCTTTAACCATTTATAGAGAGAAAACAATTTCGACTGGATGGATGAATAACTTGAACAAGTGCGTGTCAGAAGTCAGAACACTTCTCAGGTTCCGTATTTTCTAAAAACTTTGATGGACATTACTAAGTAGGTGAACGATAGGTTTTTTTTTTGCAAAAACCGTGGAACAAACCATAAATTAATTCAAAATACTCATTGAACGACGTAAATCGAGGGGGTGATACAATTTTTTTTTTTGGCTTTCTTTTTCATGTCCAAAATTATTATTTTCCAAAATTTTGTATACCTAAGTGTCGCCGTATCAAATTTATATCAACTGTACTTAATTTCAATGTTATGGCTCTATATAAGTGGATTTTTAAAATGGCGGTGACGTATGGATACACGGACACACGGACCGGACGAAACCATCCCTTCTTGTCCTATTAAAGGCTATTGAAATAGACTCACTATAATAAAGAAGAAATTAGAGTTACTGTTATTTCTCCAGCCACTGCTATTATTATTTTTATATTTTTATCCACTACAAGCTAGCCCTTGACTGCGATCTCACCTGATGGTAAGTGATGATGTAGTCTAAGATGGTAGCGGGCTAACCTGTTAGGGGCATGGCAGTTATATTAAACCCATACCCCTTCGGTTTCTACACGGCATCGTACCGCAACGCTAAACCGCTTAGCGGCACGGCTTTGCCGGTAGGGTGGTAACTAGCCACTGCCGAAGCCTCCCACCAGGCCAGACCAGGGAAAAATTCAGAAATTATAAATTCCCAAATTGACCCTGCCGGGGATCGAACCCAGGACCTCCGCACGTTAAGATACAGCGCTACACACTGCGCCACGGAGGTCGTCAAAAACAAGTCAGAAAACTCAGTCAGAAAACAATAGAAAGTATTTAGTCAGAAAACAATTTCTAGAAGTTTATAAACAATCTGAATTCCACGTACACTAAGCAAAGGGGGTTTCCCAGAAAGCCCTTGCACATTAAATAACTAATGAATTAATAATTCCTACCTCCACATCGGTTCCCTTATAGACTAAGAGATAACTGCACTGCAGCTATCTGTTATAATATTTCCACAAGTTTTTAAATACTACGTTGATCGTATTCGAGCGTTTGAACACATAGGTGTCAAAATAAAATGGACCGAAAAACCCTTGACTTACGCTTAGCTACACGAAACAAATCCAAAAATTTAAATAGAGTTTAAACTAATTTAATTGTATAAAGTCTTGTGATAAAATTAGTTTAAACACCACTTTCATTTTTAAATTTGTTTCGTGCAACTCAGCGTTAAAGTCACAAATTCAGTAGTAGCGGTTTTAATTTCGAAACGTTTTCTTTTGTAGCGCTGACTGTGAATGCATACAGGAATTGGAGTTCTAAAACCATCATGTTAGGGTTTATTTTAGAGATATTTTTCCTGTTATCACAACTTTTATAGTTTTTAAGATGTTTGTGAACCATGAACTGTGGACTGTGAACTTTGGTCCAGCCCATCTGGACGAAACTCTACGGTTCCTTGTTTGACAACGGAACCCTAAAAAGGTGAGTATGAGCACTACCTAGCTATCGAATAATAAAAAACTCGTTCACTGAAATAATTCCTACCTAGAATTATTTATTGCCCAAAGTTCCGTTTACATAACGTTACGTCACCTGTAACAATTATGTAAAAATATGGAAGGAATTTTCCAATTTCCTACCAAAAAATGGATATTTAATAAACGCTTCAGCAATAACGGGTATTTTGTTTCGCGAAAAATTGCTCTTGAAAGTGATATATGACCGCAATTTTTTGCTGTTTATATATTATTCATGACATGCACTGTACATCCGAATTTTTAAAAAATACAGGTAGGATGATGTATTGTTAGAGATATTGCAATACTTTTTATTCACTCCTATGTTATGGGTATCCATTAAAAAAGTTTGCTGAAAAGAATACACAAAATAAAATGACGTCTCACTAAATTCGACGGAAAGCTTGTTTTTTTTTAAAATATTATTTTAGTAATATCTTGTTAAATAGCTAGATGTTGCCACACATCACATTGGCGGTGCACAAGAATGTGTGTGTGGAAGAATTGACAGACGTTTGGGATCCAAGTTGCTGGAATGACCTTGTCACCTTGCAATAGAATGCACAGCATTGGCAGAATATTCCCCAACGACAGTTCAGACGATATGCTAACGCTAAGTTAGCCCTTGATTGCGAGGTCACCTGATGGTATGTAGGGCTTCCAATACCGGGATCCCGGTATTGGCTAATACCGGGATCCCGGACGTTTTTCGTCCGTTTTCAATACCGGTATTGAAATGTCTAATACCGGGATACCGGTATTGGTGACACTATAAACGAAACAGTGACTATTGCATATATTTCTTGGTACATGCCACAGTTTTTATTCGGCTAAGTCTAAAACTTGTATCTTAAGCTCATTAGCTCAATAAGAGCATCTTTGTTGCTTAAAACAGCATCAGAAAAAGTCGCGGATATCATCTAGTTATTAATACTCATTGTTTTAAAAACAAATCCTATGAGACCTTAACTAAAGTTTTCGAGTAGCGACGAGTTGGTAAAGTTATAATGGGCGGGGCATGTCCATCTAGCCTTATTATCACTGATGGGTATTGGGGACCCAAGGAGAGTGGCGAGTTGTCGACCCCACGCCGGAAAGTGCATGTTAGCCGACCCTTCTTATATACTGGCTGAACGGTCGACCTAAACAAGTATCAGGGAATCGCTGGACACTTGCTGTACAAATTTAAATACTACTAGTTAACCCGCGACCCGAACTCTATGTGTAGTCTATTGTCTAGTCTATGTCCTTCCCCGGGATACTTGTTATCTCAGTACAAAATTTCATCAAGATCGGTAGAAAATGGGCTGTTAAAGCGTAGCAGACAGACACAATTTCGCATTTATAATATTAGTATGGAATATGGTCTCTTTATATTTTCAAATGCAAAAAAAAATTTGCTAAATCTCATGGGCCGAAAACTTTTGAAATAACCTAGGTTTATCCGCTATAGGACAGTCAATAAAAGTACAAATGTATAAATTATTCAAGCGGTATATTATTTGAAGAGGGTATAATAATATAATGTTCGTTACGGCGAAGTGGTCTTGTGTTCCGTAATTTCTCATAAATTTCCATCAAAAACCCGTTGTATCCGGAGCCCTAGTGTAGAACATGTTCATTTTTCACTTTAATGCCCTTCTTTACCTGACGCGGGTGTTTTATTGGGCGGTTTATTTTTAGCCAACATTTTGTTACTTTGTGGCTTTTTTTATCTCCATTCCATCGCCTAGGCCCTTTTTTTTTTAATGAAAAATTCTTTAGGCGCGTTGAGCACTTTTTGGTAGGGGGTAAAAATGTAGATTCGCGTGACCGACATGGTCGCGAACATATAAATGTACTCCTTTCGAAATTAAACTTTAATCCCTTATTGTTAAGGTTTATATTTTAATAATTTTAGTCAAAAAAAAAACCAAAAAAATTAACTAATAGAAAAAATTATAATAAGGCAACAAAAAAAAAATATAAAAAAAAAATTAAATGTTCGTTTTCACTTCCTACGGCAGTCCCTATGACTGGCAATTTTTTTTTTGTTGACTTTGGATATCTCTCCTAGGGGGGAGACTGGGTTATGTGGGATTGTACCCACTAAAACCCCCTCGGTGATCATCCTCAGCGCATGATTAAATGCTACGGGAACTTGCGCCGGAGCCATCGCCTAGGCCCCTAGACCTATTCATCGATGCCCCACTTGCCATAGTTTATAGACTTTAATTTTTAATTTGTTACATTCCGGCTTCCAGAGAGCGCTATTTTGTTTTTTCATTTATTCAGCTTCCACAGTGACACTCGGATGATATATTTGGCATATAACTGGTGCGAGATTCATCCAAATCGTTCCACGCGTTTAGGCAGTAGCTGCAAGGAATAAACAAACATAATATATAATATAGACTGATGAACACAATATAACCCTATGCGTTCCGCAGTTGGATTTAAAAGCAGGCAGTTTTTTATACTTGAATCGAGTTTTTGTTCACTGTTGACTGCAATCTCACCTCTATGATGACCCATGACTCACACAACACAACAAACAAACAAACAAAACAAACAAATCGGGTGATAAACAACTTACGATCGCGACAGCTGGGATGGGTTGATGGAAGGAAACGAAGACTTTTGACTAATACTAGTTTAATCTAAAGTACTTAAACCTAACTTACTTCTGTGCCGATTTTAGAGCACAGATCTAATGTGTCAATCTTACACTAAAACTCTAGCTTATATATCCACTATAATCCTATGCTTTGGCCACTGGCTTCCACTGAGGTCACGTACGTCGCGACGTGAAGATATCTGCTTGTACATCGTCACTGTACGCTTATGCATGCGAGGTTGCGCTCTTGATGCGTCTATAGCTCTTTGGAGATACCATCACGTAGGGCTATGTAATTCCTCCACCCCCAGAACGGCGACTATTGTAGTACTTTTAACGAAAATGTCGCCGGGACTTTCCTATTCTTATGCTCGGAGTCGGCTGTGGCCGGATTTTCCTTGGTCTTCTTTTCAGTAAGTGAGGTGAGGAAAAGAAACCACGTAGTGCCTGTCGTCCAAATTTTCCATTGCCCTCCTCAAAAGGATAATGTTGGTGAACTTGCATGGCTTTTGTGTAGTTTGGTCGCTTAGTAATCCATGGATGCAGTCGGGTTTTGCACCGTATTGATGCGTGATTCTTCGGGTATTCTGCCTCCATGTGCACGAATGCGCTCTTTTGTGTTGCAATAAAGGAATTGGAATAAAGGGGATATAAGAGCCTGTGAGCTTTTATTAGGAACAGTACTATCTGCCTACCAATGAAATAATATTCTGGGTTTATGTTATCCTATCCCGATCCTGTAACAATTTAACTGCTTTAGGAATATGTTTGAGTCTAACTTTTGCTACGGAGCTACGCTTCTTAGACGTATAAATATGAATAGGGAGATCAGCTAGTACTTTATCCTGCGTATATCTTGGGGCGGTTTTTTGTCGGTCACTCAAGGGGTTCTTTATGAAAGCCTGCTGGTTTGGGACACACGAAACTTCGGTTTCGCGATTCTTATTCCTATTTTCAATAATCTGAACTCGATTGGACAGAGAGGATGAGTTAGCAATGTCATAAACCTTATTCATTTGTTCCCTATGCGTTTGAACATATTGCTGCATTAGTTTTTGAGTAATATCAATATCAAGGCATTCCCTCGAGTCAAAGTGTCCAGTCAATACGTCAAATGGTCTACATTTTGTGAAGTTATGTATGGAACTGTTGTATGCTATGATTGCGTATGACATCAGGTTTACAGTGGGACTCGATTTATGTTTCATTTTTAATATTCTTAAGTGTTCTAACAGGGCTGAATGAAATGGCTCTACATTAGCATTTGGATTATGAGCTAATATCTTGTGGTGGTTTATCTTGTAAAGTCGGGTAAACTCCATGAAAAGCTGGTTGTTGAACTCAGATACATTATTCGTTATAATGGTTAATGGGACACCATGATGAGTACAATAGCGCAAGACTGCCTGTACTACACTTATAGCTGTGCCATCCTGTAGATGATAAGCCTGCCCATACTTCGAGAATACGTCGATAAATGTCATGTATTTTTCGCCTTCCACGGTGAGTAAATCCATATGAATAATTTCAAATGGCTTTGTGGCTGGAGGAACTAAGTTGTGTTGGTGCTTAATCGGGTTTCGACCATACTTAGCCTGTCCACATATAGTACATTCATTTATAAATTTGGTTATTTGCTCTCTCATCTTAGGCCAATAGTACCTATGAGATAAAGCCAAATAACATTCATTGATACCTCGATGATCGGGTTTTCCCTCGTGGTAATTGCGAATTATTTCTTGCTGACGAAAGTAGTCCTTAACATTTTCTATTTCAGACTTGGTCAATACAAGATCCATTGACGAATTTCTGAATCTATTTTGCAGAATCGGAATAATTTTGTACATTCCAAGAGGTGGATCGATGAGTAAAGCTGTCTTGACCTTTGGGTTGGCGTACTCCTTGATTGCATTTACTAGGTCTTCCTCAAGATTCACCTCCGATAACTGAATACTTATACGTGTATGAGTCTCAAATGGCTTGGTTATGGTTACCCTTTTCTTAACATCTTTAACGATTACGAAGTGGATCTGCCTATGGAATTTATTAAAAGGATCATCCGTTATTGGAATTTCCAAAATTGGATGTTCGTCACTTGTATGTGCTGTATCCGTAGATGAATCTGCTCGATTAGCAACTGTTTGCGATGGATTGCCCATCAGCGAGCTAATATCTTCGCCTTCCTCAGTAATAGTATCTAATTCCCCAACATGAATTTCCACTCGGGAAAGAGCGTCTGCATTACTGTTCGCCCGACTCTTCTTACAGACAACGCTAAAATCGTACTCGCTTAGCTTCAATCGCCATCTCGTTAGGCGTGAGTCCGGTTCCTGTAAGTTCATGATCCACTCCAAAGGTTTGTGGTCCGTACAGATCGTGAACTTTCGGCCGAATAGGTAGGGTCTGAAATATTTTATAGCCCAGACTATAGCAAGAAGTTCCTTTTCTATTGTACTATAGTTAAGTTCATTATCACTCAGAGTTCTAGATGCGTAACATATGGGTTTATCCGATCCTATTTGTCCTTGAGATAAAACAGCACTGATGGCAACATTAGAAGCATCTGTTGTGAGAATAAACTCTTTACTAAAATCTGGGTATTGTAATATGGGGTCGTTAGTCAGCAGAACCTTGCATTTCTGGAAACAGCTAACATACTCCTTGTCAATGATGACCTTCTTCCCCTTTTTAAGACACTGAGTCATAGGTTTTGTAATACGGGCGAAATCTGGAATGAATTTCCGGTAATACCCGAGAAGGCCCAGGAATTGCTTAATCTGCCTCGGTGTCTTAGGAATAGGATATTTTTCTATAGCTGATATTTTATCAGGATTTGGCTTGATTCCATCCTTACTTATGATATGGCCCAGATAAGCTGTTTCAAGTTTCAAAAACTCTGACTTATCTAACTGAATTTTGAAATTGGATTCCCTGAGTCTCTGGAAAACCTTCTCAAGATTAACCATATGCTCCTGAAGGGAGGCGCTAAAAACTATTATATCATCCAGGTATACAAGACATATACTATTCTGGAGTCCTCTAAGGACATTATCCATTACACGTTGGAACGTGGATGGGGAATTTTTGAGACCCATGGGCATACGGAGAAATTCAAAATGGCCGTTTTCTACATTGAAAGCCGTTTTCGAGATGTCCTGAGGATCCATCTCCACCTGATAAAATCCACTTGCCAAATCCAGGGTTGTGAAGTACTGACATCTTCCCAGTTTATCCAGAACGTCATTAATATTCGGTATGGGATATTTGTCGTCAATTGTTTTTTCGTTCAACTTCCGAAAATCTACTACAATACGCCACTTTTGTCTGCCTGAAGCATCTAATTTTTTTGGCACAACCCAGATGGGTGAGCTCCATGCAGAGTCCGATGGTCGTATAATACCTTGTTCCAACATCTTCGTTATCTGATCTCTAACTTCCTGACGGTGCACGAATGGATATCGGTAGGTTTTGGTATGAACTGGCACTTCATCGGTGGTTTTGATACGATGTTTGATCTTGTTGGTGAAAGTTAAGGCCTCACCTTCCATATAAAATACGTCATGATATCGTGAACAAAGAGTTATGAGGTTTATTTTTTCCTCCTCGTTCAGATGATCAGTACGCAATCGCGATATTATCTCTTGTGTCCGCGCCTTATTGCGCACACATTCCGTATTAAAGATCTCGGCACGCGCGGGTCGCTCAAGCGCGAATATTATATCACTTGAAGTAGGGTTCTCAACCTCCATGTATCCATGATTATCGATCACAGTAGTGACACACTCATGTATTATACAGTTACATGCAACTTGTTCCCTTACATGAACATCACCAGAAGGTATAGTGGTAGGAACCCGGATGATTCTGGAAGTGCCTGCCGGAATTATATCCTCATATAAATTCATTTTACGTGATTTATACATCCTAATTGGGTTTGATGCAGCGCGAGTAACTAATTGTCCGTCCTTCAAATCAATGCGAGCTTCCCATTTACTTAATAAATCTAACCCAATTAACCCGTCAAAATAATCATGAAAATGATATACGAATAACTTTATGTAATCGGAATCATTGAACTCTGCAAAACAGGGCAACGTAATAGAATAATTATTTCTGCTTGTCGCATGTATATTCGTGACCTCAAACGGATCAAATGTTAATGGAAAATGAGAAAAGTATTTCTGAACGGCTACAGGACTTATAAAAGATTGATTAGCTCCCGTATCTATAAGTAGTTTTAATGGGGGATTCGCAATCCGTATGTATGGTAATTGCCTTTTCGTATGAAGGTTTAACTCTATCCGGGTTTTGATGACGTCGGGATTGCCCTCCGGGTTGCTAACTGGGGACATCTCCGATAACTGACCTTCATCAATCATATCAAAATGATACGTCGAATCATAGGTAGAGTCGACGATATAGTCATTACTACAGTAATTATTATAGTAGGAACTGAAATTTGAGTCTAGGTCGCGGTCATGCAAATTGTAATCGTAAGCATTATAATCCGTGTCGTTGGCCGCGCATTGATTCATATGCATTTCGCGGGTTTTGAAATAATTACTTGGCGGTGGATTTCTGTGTTTACTCCAGTCGTGAGCTGTCACCATTTTAGAATGTGGCATAGGTTGGGGAGCGAATCTTTGGAATCCACTCATAGGCCTAGCCTGGTTTTGTGGTGGGTTATTGCGTGGAGGTAACCTAAATATATTACTTCGTGGGTCATAATTAGGTGGAGGTCCCGCGGGATTTTGACCAACCGGAGCTGGCCAGTTAGGCACAGGAACCTGTGAGTTCTGTATTCGCGGGGATGAAGCCGGTACTGCTTGTAATTCATTTAATACGTAACTATTCCTATTGACATGATGGTTCCTTAGGGATTCATCATGTTGCAAGTAAATTGTATTTAACTCCTCCTGCACGTACTCCAATGCCTTTTCCATAGTCTCAGGCCTCATACATCGTATACGGGAACCTAACGGTTCTGCTAGCCCTCGTACGAAAGCCTGCATAGCTATTTTCCTATAAAGATCACGTTTCGCCTCAATTGTTGTAAGTACCGTCTCATGTAATGTCACGTAAGTCATAATAGTGCTGAACAAGGTCTGGCAATGGTCATAGAACTGCTGCGGTGTTAGGCTACCTTGTCTTGCTAAAGAGAGGTCATGATACAAGGCTGTCTCGTCCCGTTGGTCCGAAAAATTATTAATTAATGCAGTCCGAATCCCTAACCAACTGTCAGGTATTCCATTAGAATTTATAGTACATGCCGCAGTACCCGTTATCTTGTTAAGTATCCCATTCAATAAGCATACGTTAGTGAATTCACTGCCTGGCGCCGTACTTAAATATTGTGTCGCTAACTGGTCACATACTTTAATAAATCTGGTTAACACATTCGGATTCCCATCAAATTCCGGGATAATCCGTATGGCCTTAAATACTTTATCAGCCAGATCTTGAGCCATTGCAGAACTATCTAGTATATCCCTATTACTATCTACTATCTGTCGGTGGGCCTGTCGTAATTCAGGCTCCCTATCCCTAGAAGCCCTAGGGTGATAAATTTTGTAAAAAAAAAAACTGTTTCCTACTAATGACTAAATTTACTTATACCCTAACCTATTACAACTAGAACTACTACCATAACCCAATAAAACCCAAAAGGCTCTTAAATATTGGAATGGTATAAAGGATATAATTTAGGTATAGGAATAGCGGAATCAAGGAAGCAACATAAGAACGATTCTGATGCACTCACATGAACTCCATCCCGTGGTTACTCCGCTCCTTCCAGTCTCGATCCGAAGTTTGGGATCCCCTCCTGTTCCTGCCGCAGGTCCTTTAAGTATCCTTCGACTGCGCCACTTACGATCGCGACAGCTGGGATGGGTTGATGGAAGGAAACGAAGACTTTTGACTAATACTAGTTTAATCTAAAGTACTTAAACCTAACTTACTTCTGTGCCGATTTTAGAGCACAGATCTAATGTGTCAATCTTACACTAAAACTCTAGCTTATATATCCACTATAATCCTATGCTTTGGCCGCTGGCTTCCACTGAGGTCACGTACGTCGCGACGTGAAGATATCTGCTTGTACATCGTCACTGTACGCTTATGCATGCGAGGTTGCGCTCTTGATGCGTCTATAGCTCTTTGGAGATACCATCACGTAGGGCTATGTAATTAACAAATCACCCGATTTTTACTCTTATATTTTGTTTGTTTATTTTAGTGTACAAAAATTCCAATTTGTTTAGTCACTTATAAAATACCGATAGTTTTAAATATTTTGCCCGCCATTGCATGGCTGTTTGTAACTTGCTCAAATGCTCTCCATATTACATAACTAGCTGATGCGACTTCGTCCGCGTGGATTGAGGTTTTTTGGTTCCCGCGGGAACTCTTTAATTTTACGGATTAAAAATTAGCCTATGTATTATTCGAGACTATAATCTAACTATAGTATTAAAGTTCATCCAGATCCGTTCAGCCGTTCTGGCGTGATTGAGTAATAAACATTCATTTGAGGTTTTTTGGTTCCCACGGGACACCACCGTACTATGTACCTACTTACAATCATACAAATAAATATATTCTATTCTATTCTATTCGGGCTATGATAGTAACGGAATAAAGAGTGCACCTGTGTTTTTTCCCATATAGCTATGCCATAATATGGCTGCCGTGGCCGAAATAAGATCGGGACATTAAAAGTTAGTATTCTGTGCTACGGTTGCCTTGGATCCGTACCTACCTATTACATTAGCAATAAGCACGTATTGCAGAGTTTGGCCTTTCGAGAGCACATTTCCTCACGATGCTTAGCCATATTGAATACGGCGGCTGACCTCTTGCTCGAAACCGAAATTATCTGGCTAGTCGGTTTCAACGTAGAGTTAGAACATTTCCCTTAAATTAAACACTTGATGCGAAAATTTGGATTTGTTTGTATAGTTTGACTATGTTTGTATAATATTTTGCAACTATTTCACACCTCAACAATTGCACCAATTTGGCTGGAATTTGAAATGTAGGTGAGATCTTATACTTACCCGGAATTACATACTAGGAACATTATTTTTATGCCGGAAAATGAAATGCTTCCCGCAGAAATCAAAAAACCTTAAAAATACCTTTTCAATTTTGTACCATTTCGTTTAACAGAAATTAAATTTCCACTAAATGCGATCTGCACGATAGGCAAACTAGAGACCGTAATATCATACTATGGTAATATGCTCGTGACTCCATCGCTCCGCCTCAAAAAAGTCAGAAGGTCATTCGTGAGAATGAGCATTCTTTTCTATAACAAAATTCCACAGCCTATTTTAAACTTGCCTATACTCAACTTTAAATGCTCCTGAAAAAAGCTTATACCTACTGAAGATTATGTAAATGGATGGATTTGATTATTGAAATGAATTATTTAAAAAGAGCAACCACCGAGTTTCTTGCTGGTTCTTCTCGGTAGGAATTGCATTCCGAACCAGTGGCAGATTCACTTGACGATTCAAAAGCACCTGTAAAAGTTTATTTGAATAAAAAAACATTTGATTTGAATGGCCCCAGAGCACTGTTGTTTGACATAACAATACTCATTTCTCCACAAGGAAAAATGATAACAGCAACATTTTCATCTCAACAGAGCAGAAGATAGCTGCGAACGTCAAGATGTCTGCAATTCGACATGGGGTCAAGCGCGTTCCGAGAATCACAAAACAACTAAATTAAAGCATTATTTTTCTCACATTTTCCTTAGAAATTGGGGAGTGGTTGTTACATCACGCTTAATCCACTGGAGGCCAACCACTGAGTAGGGAAATATCTAGATAGTTAGATACGATGTCGTACCTACAAATATTTTTTTTGGTCAAAGTAATATGTCTTCTAACTAATAGAAAATAAGTGGACAAATCGTGGAGTGCTAATCTCTTGAATATAAACTTCTTCCTGTTTTCCTTGAAAGTGAGTGAGGTGAAATTGTTGTGGAAAATTATTTAGACTCGGTACAAAATAATTATTTTAGTGATATAAAATGCTTACTTGTACTTAGCAAAGCACGGTAGTATAATTAGTTGTCTACTTAATGATGCCCGCGAATTGGTCCAAGTGTAGCTAATTAGGTTTTGAAAACTCCCGTGGCTTCCTATTTGGGTGGTCGCGGGTTCGATCCCCAGGTACTTTTAACTTTTCGGAATTTGTTGCGTTTAAAGACATTAAACATCACTTGCTTTAAACGGTGAAGGAAAATATCGTAAGGGAAATATGATGCCCGAGAGTTCTTCATGATGATCCCAATAAGGTATGTGTGGAGTCTATACGCTATTAGCCAGCGTGGTGGACTATGAGCCCCTTAAAAAGCTCAGCATTGATCGGGACACCGACAGCCGTTGGGGATAATTTTAATAATACGAATAAGGCTAGAAGCGGGCATGCCAGGCCACATCTTTGCTCGACGTTTCTGATACGAATCGCTAAGGTGTTGAACACCCTCCCAGCGCATCTGTTTCCTGCCACGTATAACTCAAGTACCAACCTAGACCTCATCAAATTGCACTAAGCTTGTTTGTTGTCAAGCGCAAGCCTATCTCGCAATAAAAAAACATAAATCTCGAATCCATCATCACTGGCAAACCGAAGATGCTATCTTTCGATTTTTTAAATTATTTTTTCATTCCTTGTGTACAAAATATGTCTTTTAACGGACAGAAAATAAGTGGAAGAAGGTAAAGCCTCCTCCGAAATTCGCTATCTATAGCGAAATTTCTTCCAGCTTTCCTTGAAAGTAAATACCTTGGACTTTCTTACCGTACCTATAAAAATGTCATGTCGTAACGCGCGGAGAACGCTGGGTAATAGCACATAGTCTTTTAGAGTCACATTTTCACTTCGCGCGGTTATATTTTGCAGTGCTTGTTCGTTACACCACTTATAGTTTCACATTTTCACTTTGTAACTAAGTAACAAGAATTTAGTGTTCAAACATGCTGTTGGTGGAATTTTATACACGCGAGTGAAACCTTGTGAGTACTGAGCACAAAATTTAACTTTTGAAGTGCGTTTCCTTTATTTCACGTTCCAATTAAAATTACTGTTCATAAAAATGTGAAGTACCTTTCCTAACTAGTGTTATAATATAGGTGTTATACCTACCTCATGATTTCTATCTAGCGCGTTCCCACGGAATTGAGGTGTACAATTTTGTTTCCCTGGAAAAAACTGTTATTTTTGACGCAGCGATGAGCGCTGGTCAGCCCCCCAATTATGCAAGGAAATTGTAATCGTTTATCAAACGTATAGTTTGAGGAGTTCATAGATGCCTGCACGTCAAAAAAATATGTGTGAACATCTTAAACAGTTCGAGTTTAACCTATCAAATGATTACGATTTGCTTAGACACTTGGGAGGCTTCGGCCGTGTCTGTAGCACACTACCGTGCCGCCAAGCGATTAAGCGCTATATATGTCACCGTAAGATTGTAAAAGCCGTTAGATTATAATATAACGTTTTTTATCTCGATAGATTGTAAACTGTCGACAGATTGTATTTTTCGGTAAATTGTAATATATTAGGTATAATATTAACCCGATAGAACCTAAGTGCCAGGGCACTACCTGAATATTCATGTCAAACCCTAACCTAACCTATAGTTCGCGCGCGAGTTGAATGCAGAGTAAATGTATGGTGACACTTACATTTACTCTGCATTCAACTGGCGCGCGAACTGTACAAGAAAGAGACAAGAAAACGTAAAAACAAAACGTAAATATTTCCTATATTAATACTCAGAACATTGAACGGTTCACAATCTTTCGACAGTTTATAATCTCGCGGGATAGAAACCGTTAGATTATAATCTAACGGATTTTACAATCTTACGGTGACATATATAGTACCGATACGATGCCGTATAGAAACCGATCAAATGAACGCGTCTTCGTCCGCGTGGAATTTGTGAATAATTGTGTGGGAACTCTTTAATTTTCCGGGATCAAAAATAGCCTCTGACTTCCCCGGGATGCAATCTCTGTACCGAATTTCGTTATCTGTTGAGCACGTGGGCCGTGAAAATGTAGCAGATAGACACATTTTAGCAATAATTATATTAATATTTTATCTCGTTTCCTTAAATCAAGAAAACTAGCTGAATAATTAATCAGGTTAACGGAACGTTTTTTTGATCTTAATTAAGCATACAAAATTAAAATTATGCACACCATTTGCAAAGGGGAAACTAAAAATAACACCCTGGTGAATTAATATTCTGTGGCCTTAGTACGAGTTTGTACAACTCGAAAATGTTGATAGATTTCGAGTAAACAGTTGTGATAGCAACGACGCTGTCACCGGGTCGGGGGCTATACTCTCAACGCTTAAAGCAATATTACAGTGTACCTATCCGTATCAAAATGACAGTTTGACGACACGTACCTTGATCTCCCTAAAATAAGGATCATAACAAAAAATTATAACAAACTATTACAATAAACTCCCTTATGACATATTGGAGATGTCTCTCAACAAGTTTAAAAGTTTTTGTAAAACGTACACTCATTGAAATTTCTTATTATAGTGTAAAAGATTATTTGAATGATAGGCAGCCAATGGGTATGAATTGTTCCAGCTTCTAATTATGTTATAATTATAAATATAATTAAGTCATTTACTATATTTGTGAGATGGTGATTAAAAAAAACCGGCTTTAGTTTTAAGATACCGTAGTTAATTATCACCATCAAGTCTTTGTTTTTTAAATCTTAATTTATTAGGGACTTCCATCAAGTCTTATTCCTTGTAAACATGACGTTCAGAAGGTGTAAATCAAATCAAATCAAATAATGTTTATTCAATATAGGTAGGTACACCACACTTATTGACGTCTAGAAACTGTGTACCTACTTTGTAGGTACCTATCTATCGATCTATCTATCTATCTATATATATATAAAAATGAAACCCGTTTTCCTTGGTCACGGCATCACGCGTGAATGGCTGGACCGATTTCACTAATTCTTTTTTTGTTGTATTTGTTATTATTAGGAGAAGGTTCTTACGGAAAAAAATATTAAGAAAACCTCTCAGAAATATTGAAAAATATACATTTAATTTTGCATACTAAGGCGGTACGAAGTTCGCCGGGTCAGCTAGTTTTGAATAAAGATGCTTTGAGTTTGAGTTTTGAAATATGAAACAATATTGCTTTCAAATCAAATCAAATATTCTTTATTCAAATAAACTTTTACAAGTACTTTTGAATCGTCAAGTGAATCTACCACTGGTTCGGAATGCCATTCCTACCGAGAAGAACCAGCAAGAAACTCGGTGGTTGCTTTTTTTAAATAATTCATTTACAATTACTATATCAATGTGTACATAAGTAACCGCTGTCCCCAGCATTGCTGGAGCGATCAAATCCATGCTCCTCTATCATTTACATAATCTTCAACAGTATAATAAGCTTTTTTCAGGAGCATACTTTTAATGGATTTCTTAAATTTGTTTATTCAATTCATGTCAAAGACGGGCAGACAGAAAGTAGCCCCATTCCCGCCGGTGGCACCCGTTCACGAGCATGACGCATGATCCAGCCATTGCTTCGCTCGACCATATTTGAGGGAACGTTTACTTTAAGCGTAGGCAGTATGGCCCCTGGGTAAGTTTGTGCGACAAATGACAAACTACAAGCTACAAGTACTAAGCCCGCTTGTAGGTACATACCGAGAACATAGTAAAACGCGTGACTTGGCTCAAAGGCTTTGAGGCGCGGCCCGGCCTAAGAGCTCATTGAAATATAATTTAATACACTGAGATTTTTATTTAAATGGAAGTCTAGGCTTTTACACTAGGTACTGAAATTTTTATATTTTCGACTTTGATTTTTTAAAAATATACATAATGTAAGTAGTTCGTTATTTGCTTCTGTAATCGGGCTTAGATGCTTTTAAATAAAAATAAGATTATGTATAACATAAGAGTATGTATAAACTATAAGAGTATGATAACGGTTTTTTATTCCCGCGGGAACTCTTTAATTTTCGGGATAAAAAGTATAGCCTATGTCCTTCCCCGGGATAAAAATATCCCTATACAATATTTCATCTAATTGGAAGATCAGCCGATGGGTACAGTACAAATTAAACGAGGCGACAATCTCCAAACTTTCCAACTGTATTTACTGCTAGTCTCTAGTGTGCCCCAACTAATTTCACGCCTGAGATCTCGAGATAGAAGCGTGGCCTGTCAAGCCAGCCGCAATAATATATTCTTCTAATTAAATTTATTCTTATATTAACCTCTGTGACATGATTTGACGACCTCCGTGGCGCAGTGTGTAGCGCTGTTGCCTTAACGTGCGGAGGTCCTGGGTTCGATCCCCAGCAGGGTCAATTTGGGAATTTATAATTTCTGAATTTTCCCTGGTCTGGCCTGGTGGGGGCTTCGGCCGTGGCTAGTTACCACCCTACCGGCAAAGACGTGCCGCCAAGCGATTTAGAGTTCCGGTACGATGCCGTGTAGAAACCGAAGGGGTATGGGTTTAATATAACTGCCATGCCCCTAACAGCTTAACCCGCTACCATCTTAGACTGTATCATCACTTACCATCAGGTGAGATCGTAGTCAAGGGCTAGCTTGTAGTGGATTAAAAAAAAAAAAAGTAACGGGCACCAGCTAGTAATATAAAAAAAGAAAGAGCTCAATATAAATATAGACATAGACACGATTCGCTTGATGACCGCTAAAATTCATGTCTAAGAAGCCACACGATAAAGATGTTAAAAGATGATACTTAATAGGATACAAGAACTACCTACTTGGTATTTAAAACACCTCGATGAAAGATAGCGGACTCAAAACAGCTGCATCACCACTTGCAAGGCCCCTAAAAATAAGCAATCCGACAAATTAGTAAAAAAGTGACACAATTGTAAAATGGTACGGACTGATCTCATGCAGAAAATGTTATTTACTTTAACAATTATTAAGTCACTTTTTTACAAAGTTGGCCTGTAACATTAATTAAATAGGGGCCAGGGGGCAGCCAAACCAATTTAAAAAATTGCCATTTTCAATGCGGGTTGAAGTGGCGCTCACGTCTGATTTACTCAACTAAAGAACTAAACAAGTTTAACTTAAAAAAAGTTTATTTTTGTCTCGCTACCGAAAAAAAAGTGCCTCATTAAGGCACCTATCCGATTTGCGGAGACACAAGTACGGGTTAACTTCCCCTCGCTAACAAAATAATGTAAAGGAGGTACTAATTGGCTTTGTTATGTAATTTACGCCTCTGTGTGAACGAAGGCGTGTTATTTCATAAGAGCTGCGCGTGAAATGGAGTTACCGCGTCGAATAATTTATTTTCCGCAATTTCGTTAAATATGCACACCAAAATGTATTTAGGAAGAAGAAATAATGTAATGCCCGTTGTATATTTTTTTCACGTACATTAAGTGGGCGAATTCGTTTTGTGAACAAAGGATGAAGTTAAATGCTTTGTAATACTTTTTTTTAAATGAATCTACGTTTTTGACAAATCCTTTTTGAGTGTAGGTATCAAAAACATTTACAGTGTACATACACGTTATATTGTACACGGTTTTTGTACTAATATATTAAAAGGACACAATGAAAAAAAAATATGAACAGATTGATTAATTCATTATTATTATTGTAGGTAGCTACGGCAACTTTTTTTAAATAAAAGTCAAAACCTTTAATTTAAATCGAAACACAGACTTTTGCGAAGGATACGAGTCATAAGCTCATGTAGCGTAAATTTTTTCACATTATCATCATCATCAACATCAACCGACAGACGCCCACTGCTGGACATAGGTTTCTTGCAAGGATTTCCACATGCCGCGGTGTTGCGCCGCCTGGAACCAGCGGCTCCCTGCAACTCGCCTGATGTCGTCCGTCCAGCGAGTAGGGGGTCTGCCAACGCTGCGCTTTCCCGTGCGTGGTCGCCACTCCAGTACTTTGGGACCCCAACGTCTATCGGTTCTTCTAACTATGTGCCCCGTCCATTGCCACTTCAGCTTCGCAACGCGTTGAGCAATGTCGGTTACTTTAGTTCTTCTGCGGATCTCCTCATTCCTGATTTGATCGCGCAAAGAAACCCCGAGCATCGCTCTCTCCATCGCCCGCTGAGTGACCTTGAGCTTTCTTATGAGGCCCATAATTAGCGACCAAGTCTCGCATCCATAGGTCATCACTGGCAACACCCAATGTTCAAAAACTTTGGTCTTCAGGCACTGAGGAATCTTGGACGAGGAAACATCTACTACACAAACCCAACATTACTTTACAGCCATCGCGGAATACCCTGAAAATCAGATTCCTGCAAAACCAGACTGTTGCGAAGGATACAAGCCGTAACGCATAAAGCGTTAAATTTTTCACGTACCAACCCAAAATTATCTTACAGCCAACGCGGTGAATCTGAAAATAAAACTATAGCGAAGGATACAAGCCGTAAAGCTGATGCGTTGCGGTTCACAGCTTGTAAAGTTCGCAGCGTCAAATTTTCAGGTAATAATCCAAAATTAACTGTGAAGGATACAAGCCGTGAACCGTAACGCATCAAGCGTCAAATTTTTCACGTACCAACACGAAATTGTCTTACAGCCAACGCGGAAAATCCTGAAATTGCCTTCAATAAATAATGCCGGCCCATCAATTGCCGCGCCATAATGAAAGTCGCGATTTGTTATTCTCATAAACGGAATCCCCCTTTACAGGACGAGACGGGGGATTTTACAGGCTCGTTGCTCGCGCCAAATCCCCTTTATGGGGCGGAACGCCTTTACATGTATCTACATCAGAACTGAAACGGCATCGCTCGCGTTTTTATTAAAAAACTAGCTGATGCCCGCGACTTCACCCGCGTGGATTGAGGTTTTTTGATCTCGCCGGATATCTTTAATTTTCAGGAGTAAAAATTAGCCTAGGTATGTTATTCCCTGAATGAACCCTAAACCCGATTGCAGCGCCCCCTACCGGGTCCAATTATTAATATAAACCATCCATGGACCCACTCAAACACACAAAAAATTCCATCTAAATCGGTCAAGCCGTTCTCGAGTTTTAGCGAGACAAACGAACAGCAATTTTATATATACTCGTATATAGATATATGTAGAACATTATATCTATGTAGCTCTGTGCCAAATTTCATCCAGATCCGTTCAGCCGTTTTGGCGTGATTGAGTAATAAACATCCATCCATCCATATATTCATCCATTCTACTTAAAAAATTTCGCATTTATATTTAATAATATTAGTATAGATAGATAATACTACGAGTAGCAACGCTGTCACCGGGTCAGATATGTTTGTGGGAACAAATTAAGCCACGCCATCTTGATTCAATAAACAAGAGGTCGGGATAGTGTTTCATTGACAGCTCTCAGCGCAATTTAGGACGCCAACGCTTTCCTAGGAAACCCTAATAGCTTGTGAGATTTAGTTTCGGTCTACGTCACAGGAAAAACCCACAAAATTTTCTCTAGATACACAGTTTTTAAACAGGTGGTTTGATTCAATAATGTCAAGTGAATATAATTAAAATTATTAAAAAATACGACTGCTCTGCCGTAGCCCGTATTTCAGGTATTAAGGTAATTCAACCTTTGGAATCTTATTCACATTTTTATTAAATTATATTTTTTGTGAATCACTATATTGAACATACATATATTGAACTATATTGTTATATATTTTTGGAATCTACTCATCATTTTCTAGATGATGATTATATAGTTACTCTTATTTTCGAATTTTAATGCGAAACCATGGTCACCCCATCAATTTTTTTTTAAATTTTACTAGCCTATGTCACCTGGAATAAGCTAGGGATTCTAACGATACCTCATTTAACAAAATTTGAACCGATTTTGTTAGAAGTTATGGTGGAATATACAAACTCACATATATACTTACATACATGAACCCTGAAAACAATATACTCCTTTTTTCAGGCAGTCGTATAAAAAGTACCAAATCTTCCGAGAAAAAGTATAGGTACTTTGATACATGGACAGACATACAGACGGACAAAATAGCAATAGCAATTTTTCTTCTACATACGCTCACGAATTTACACATACGGCTTTTGTTTATAATACAGAGTAAAAACATAATATAAATGGTTGAAACATGTTGTTTCTGTTACTAAAATTAAAATATGCAAATTTAACAAAAATAAACTTGTAGCAATTAACATAAAAATCATTTTAATTTTTTACTATTGTATAGCCTCCACAACAAAGCCCTGGGATATTATGTCATGTGTGGGCACGCCCTGAAAAAATATTCACAACAAAGTAAAACATATTGAAAATCGTAATCCGTGACGCTTCCAATTTTCCGAGATCACAGATAAACTCGTCGCCCCGACGTAACAAGCGCAAAAGAAATAAAATCACGCGAAACATATCTATCTAGTTTGTAATAAAACGTTTATATCTTTGTTGCAGAGAGTATCGACAAATCAGGCGAAGACCCAGTTGTGTCAGCCCTGAGACCTTACGCCGCACCCGACGAAGACGGGTACAAAACCACGCCAGACATGTTCCAGAAATACTTCGGGAACTACTCAGGAAGTGTAGGCAGAGATGCGACAGACGACGTGTCTCTTCTAGATCACTTCATTAATCTAGAACATAGTTACGACAACGATACACAGAGAAGTATGGATGACACGAATCCAGATATAAGAGACGTTGTAAATAATGATACGAATATTAATGATAGTGAGAATGTAACGGTTGCGAGACCGAGTGTTCTCGAAGACGTTGTTACTAAGTTTCTAAGATTGATCGAAACTCAGCACTTGTTAGGTGAGAACTGCACAGCTGGGACGCACTTGAACTTGGGCGAGGGTGTAGTAGATAGATACGCTCAAGAAAGGTTTAGGATAGAAGCGGATGTGGCTGTGAACAGAGCCAATATGCTCACTAGGCTATGGAAATACGCCGGGCCGTCTGTTATGCACAATGAGTATTTGCTGCATGCGAGTGTTTTTTCCATGGTCGAATTCGACGATGACGTGTTCGCTGCTGGGAATTGTTACGACCAATATCAGTACAAAGATTACCAACTGTTCTGCCCGTTTGCCTATCGGTTACCAGAAGGGCCGATATTGGCGAAGGACTTGGCGGTCGAGTACAAATATTTGAGCAACACCTCAGAGTGGTTCTACATCGCCCGCAAGAATGCCGAGCGCGTGATCCGAAACCACAATCAGTTCAGGAGAGGTGAGTGAAAAGCATAAGCGGTAGCGTTTTTATATAATTCTAATCAGGTTTTGACGACCTCCGTGGCGCAGTGTGTAGCGCTGTTGCCTTCGTGCGGAGGTCCCGGGTTCGATCCCCGGCAGAGTCAATTTGGAAATTTATAATTTCTGAATTTTCCCTGGTCTGGCCTGGTGGGAGGCTTCGGCCGTGGCTAGTTACCACCCTACCGGCAAAGACGTGCCGCCAAGCGATTTAGCGTTCCGGTACGATGCCGTGTAGAAACCGAAGGGGTAAGTATGGGTTTAATATAACTGCTATGCCCCTAACAGGTTAGCCCGCTACCATCTTAGACTACATCATCACTTACCATCAGGTGAGATCGCAGTCAAGGGCTAGCTTGTAGTGGATAAAAAAAAAACAATGCTTGCATAAATGCCAAAGTATTTAAGGCGAGTCACCTCCAAGATTTTAGGAGGTGAGGTGTGGGGTGCCGCCCGCGCGTCTCGCGGTACATTTCTCGTAGAGACTAGCGGGGAAGCGGGCAGCGCGGTATATTCTGAAACCGCTTGGCAACGTTCAAATTCTGGGATTAATTTGAATTAAATAGATATAGGACTTCAGTTTGAAATAAATTTTAGCAGGTTCTCATTAATACTTCAAGAGGAATTTATCCATATAAAAATGATGAGCAAAGTCGAAAATTTTATTAATAAAAAATTCGTTTTAAACTTTTAATTTAGCCTGTTTCAAGATTTTTTTTGATCGAGTAAAGTACATCCTATCGTGTAACAAATTAGCACATTCTTTAGACAATATCTTTAAGTGTATCGGATATTTTTTGTAAGACCGTTATTTAATAGTAAATACCGAAAAAATTTGATCTAGCAAACCAGTTTTCACCGCTGAGCTGAGGTGACTCGCCTTAAGTGTGTCTGACTTTATCCGCTTAAGTAGGTATAGAACATTTGAAGACCTTCCGCTTAGCTGATTCAGATGCAATTTTGTACAAAGATAGTATCCAAAGGTTAATAATTTGTTTCCCAGAAATTCAAAGAGTTCCCACGAGATCAAAATACAAATTAAATTCATTTGGAGAAAATCGCGAGCATCACCTAGTGCAAAAATCACTAGACTGAAAAAAACACTACAAATAATTATTATATTATATTAGTGTATTTTGATACACTTACTTACACGAATTATTCATGTACGAACTTTTTTGATAAATAAGCTTATTAATTTCTAGATTATTAATCTAATAGATTCTAAATGTCTATAGTTTATTAATAATTTGGCTCTACGTTGCTTAACGCAATCGACTATATAATTTATTTCGCTGTCAGATCACCCTCCTGTCTTGGGTCCTAATGACTAAATAATAAGTACCTCGTCATACTGATATCGGTTTAAATACATGCAATCGAATTGCTCAGACTACAGAGAATAGTTACAATCCGTGCCTCATACACAAGTAACTACGGGTAATTGGATTGGCGCTTTGATGTCATACAAGTAATCAATTGTGCCGAGACGTTAATGGAATTACAAAATGATACCTTACCCGAATGTTCTTGATTGATAGTGCTTAGAAATTTAGGTTAACCTAAATGTCTTGAAATTCAGTTCATATATGGATAATTACTGCTTCAGATATTATAAGGATTGGAACATCGGCGCAAAGTTGCATGTCTATCATGTCATGTCTGTCGGTATTCTACAGGATATATTTCGGAGAGTGTGCTCAAGAACTATTCGATCTAGTCCCTCCGTCGCCTTTTTATTATCGAACCGCAAGGCATCGACAAGGTCTGCACCCTTACGCAGTCGAAATTCCGCGGGCTCGTACGAAGCAATTTGCTTCCTCGTTTCTAATCCGAACCGCTAGGATATGGAATGGCCTTCTGGCTTCAGTTTTCACCTCCTCTTTTAATATAGGTACATTCAAATCAAGAGTGAATAGGCATCTTCTAGGCAAGCGCGCTCCATCTTAGGCTGCATCACCACTTGCATGCAGGTCTGATTGCAGCCTAGCGCTTACCTATATATTTAAAAAAAAAACACACTGCACTACGCAGAAATAGATAGATAGATTGATAGATAAATTCTTTATTGCTACACAAGACATAAAAGTACATAGAAAACAAAACAAAATAAAGTGCGCAAGGGCGGTCTTATCACTAAAAGTGATCTCCTCCCGACAACCCATTTATTAAGAACCTTTAAGATAGGAGCGGGATAGTGCAACAATACAGACAGCTTTATAATATTATACTACATAAACTTTACATACTATTAATACATACATAATTTTATAAATACATGTAAAAATAAATAAAGTGCATTACATACTGCACAGACGGACCGACAAAGTTCAAAATCACCCTCGAAGACTTAAAAATACCTATTGGTAGTTTTATTCAAATCAGATAAAATACCTGAAACTAAAGTGCAAAGTGTAAAGACTCATAAGTCTCTGCCAGACTGACCTACAGACACATTTTGATTCTAACACTCTTGATTTATAATCCGAATTTACTGCAAGTTAATTTGAAGAAAACTGCTTCAGCCGTTATTTGGTAAAACGCAAATTCACTCTCGAAGAGTCTACTACTCATGGTCAGTAAATCATAAAAATTATATCATGTTGTATCATGAATTTTAAGTACATAATACCAACTAAATAGCTATTATATTATATTTAAGTTAATATTACTAAACTTAAGTTAGCTATTTCAAAAGTTTATAGGGCTCTGCCAGACTGACATTACCCCAGATGAGCACCGATTAACCGAGTTTCTTGCTGGTTCTTCTCGGTAGGAATGGCATTCCGAACTAGTGGTAGATTCACTCGGCGATTCAAAAGCACTTTTAACAGGATTATTTGAATTTAAAAAAATGAGTTGAGTTGATGGACGAAGAATGTTCAAATCACCCCCAGCTTAGAGCTAACACCACACGTTCAATGAGAAATACCTATTACTGTATATGAAATCAAATTGCTCGCACTACAGTTAATAGTAACAATCCGTTTTCCCAACACAGCAACAATTAATTGGACGGCCGGTTTGATTCCCAACAAGTAATTAATTGTGCCTAGACGTTAATGGAATTACAAAATGATAGCCCGCTGAAAGTTCTTGAATGATTCTATGTTAAGTTGAATATAGATTTACTTTCTAGTTTTTAATTAGTGATTACTTAGTGATTTTCCATTAAAATGTTGCTTTTTCCAGGTTACAACACGTACACGTACAATGACACAGCCCACACGGAGAGAGAGTTTGACGAGATCCTATCAGTGACGTACGAGGACGGGAAGTGGTCCAAGCCGTACTACGACTGCGGCGGCGGCAACATATGGATGCTCACCTACACTGTGCCCTTCTTTGGCCACAGCAATGGCACTTATTTCTTCAAGTAAGTATTTTAAACTAAAACGTATTCAAAAATCACGTACACGTATAACAACACAGCCCAAACAAAGAGAGAGTTTGACGATATCCTGTCAGTGACGTACGAGGACGGCAAGTGGTCCAAGCCGTACTACGACTGTGGCGGCGGCGGCAACATATGGATGCTTACAATCACCGTGCCGTTCTTTGGCTACCTACAGCAATGGTACTTGTAATTATTACGCCATTTGTACACTCAGGTATGGTAAAATATTGGTTTTTATTGGGAACATATGAACGAATAACGACCATCTCAGTTCTCAACGCCAAAAGATTGAATCAAAGAAAAAGAAATTGAAAATAATAATTCAGAAAATTTAATCTATAACAGGCATAAAGAGATGTTGCAGGCTGAGATAGACCTGGTCGAAATACGATTTTCCATATATTTTTTATCCGATTTTGCATATATTAACATTGAAAGCACATATTAATCGGTAGAATCTTGTGCTAAACCTTGTCAAAAGCCTGTTGAATGTGTAGGAAGGCCGCGGAACAGTACTCTTTTTTTCTAGGCATTGACGAACTGTGTGATACACTCTGTGTACTTGTTCTACCGTCGAGTGTTGTTGACGGTAGCCAAACTGGTGCTCGGGAATTATGCCACTTTCATCTAGACTAACTTTTAATTGGGCTAGGAATATTCTTTCCCAGAGTTTCGATAAAACCGGCGTGAGACTGATGGTGCGGTAGGATGAAGTTTCATAGTAGTTGAAAGTTTGATTGTTATATTTTTATTGCCAAAAGTTAGCCAAAAATATACTTCATCACCAAAAATAGAAATCTCGGTGAGGGATAAAAAAATGTATACGGTCTATCTATCTCTGACCCGGAAGAATTTATGCAACTCAAGAGAAGAAAGACTATATTAATTTTTTTTCCCTTTGTCTCCCAAACAGTCATGTCGGGTCGCTGAATCGCCTATAGATATAGAAAAACACAATCAACTAAAATATTGCGGACTTCATTCCATGGAAAAATAACTCTTTTGTGGAAGAAATGTTATTCGATAAAAAATGCCTGCGGCAAAAATGCCGAACCTCGTAAGGTAAACAAACGACAGTTGTTTCCTTTTTCTTGGGAATTTTATCCTTTTTGTAAATTTTGGGTGGGATACTTATTACCTATACCTGGGTAATAAGTATCCCACCACCACTACAGCCCATTACGTCCCACTGCTGGTCACAGACTTCCACTCTCACAGGAGAGCGGGAATTAGAGCTTAGACCCACCACGCTGCTCCAATGCGGGTTGACGGGCTTTAACGACTATTATCATGTTAGTGATAATAACCGGGACGTACGGCTTAACGTGCTCTCCGAGGCACGGGGGTGAAACACCGCCAACTTGCTAACTCCGGGCTAGTACTGAGAATTTCTAGTTAGAAAATCCAATACTTAATTATGGCCCGACCCGGGACTCGAAATCGGGACCTCGTCGACCGCAGTTGAACGGTTAATAGGTATACTTACTGCAATCCTGAAGAACGTAGAAAATTTCCTGTACTAGCTGATGCCCGCGACTTCGTCCGCGTGGATTGAGGTTTTTGGTTCCTTGGAATTCCGGAATAAGCCTATGTGTTATTCCAGAGTATAATCTATATCTGTCCAAAATTTTATCCAGATCCGTTCAGCCGTTCAGGCGTGATTGAGTAACAAACATCCACCTATCCATACATCCATCCACCCATCTATCCAAACTTTTGCATTTATAATATTAGTACCTTTAAAGTATAGTTAAAATACCGTAGTGTCTTCCTACCACTTACTACTACACTACACCTAAAGTTTATTAGTAGAGCAAAGGATGAGTCAAGGCCAAGTTTCGATATCGTAAAACCGTGGTCAATGTCAAATAATATGCTTGATTTCTTTTTAGAAAAAAGTACTCGTAATAACGAAAACGAGACATTTAAACCACATTTAGAGTAGCCAGTGAATTATGTGCCAGAAAAATAATTTAGTATGAACTTTGTCATTGCATTGGCTGCATGCCAGGCAAGCTTTATTGTCCTCTAACAGTGTTTTCAAACAGCATCTGTTCCTTTCCCAACTTAATTTCGTCTACTTTACCAGAAAATGATACAAAAATATTTAGATTATTATAGAATGTCATAGTTGGCTTTTCGTGATCTTGTTTGCGATTCTAACAATAATTTTATGCGGAGAGGTGCACTTTTCATTATTATTATTTCACTCATTTTACAAACTATTATAAAAAATAAACGGTTAAGTACTAAGCCACACTTGCGCGCAAAGGGTCCCGTACCACCACACAATAATATACATTTCTGTTAGTACTTTAACTGTCTTTTGTCTGCACAACTCTACAATCTATGATTCTATTTGACGTTGACGACCAATAAAAATAAAGAGTCGGGTATAGATAGAGCGGGCCAAGCGGAATAGATTATTTGGGGATGTGATAACGTTCAATAAGTGGCCCCTTCTTTCGCTGGTCAAATGTGATTGATTAAAGCTGCGAATTCTTAAAAACAAAGTCACTGTAGTATTCAGCATCGATTCTGTAAGTTTGAACCAGATTTTAATTTTTTTATTTTACTGGTTTATCGGCTCTGGATTCTAGTCCTTCTGAGGTTTGAACCAGAAAGCGTGAAGAAGTTTTCTTTAAAATCGCGGGAACTGTTTGATTATCCGAAATAAAAAGAAGCCAGTGTCCATCTGCGGGATGCAAGCTGATGTTGAAAACCTAATGTTGAAAGGAAACTTACAGATAGACACATTTTGCCTTTTTTTTATCCTACTACTAGTTAGCCCTTGACTGTGATCTCACCTGATGGTAATTGATGGCAGTCTAAAATGGTAGCGGGCTAGAGGTATGGCTTTTATATTAAACCAACTAGCTGACGCCCGCGACTTCGTACGCGTGGATCGAGGTTTTGTGGTTCCCGCGGGAACTCTTTAATTTTCCGGGATAAAAAATAGCCTATGTGTTATTCCAGACTATAATCTCTCTCTGTGCCAAATTTCATCCAGATCCGTTCAGCCGTTGGGGCGTGATTGAGTAACAAACATCCATCCATACATCCATACATCCATACCGACATCCATACATCCAAACTTTTGCATTTATAATATTAGTAAGATACCCCTAGTCAGTTTCTACACGGCATCGTACCGGAACGCTAAATCGCTTGGCGGTACGTCTATGCCGGTAGGGTGGTAACTAACCACGGCCGAAGCCTCCCACCAGACCAGACCAGGGAAAGTTCAGAAATTGTAAATTCCCAAATTGACCCTGCCGGGATTTGAACCCGGGACCTCCCACGTTAAGGCAACAGCGCTCAACACAGGGTTAAGACCTCTTCAGTTTCACGCAATACACCTCTTCTCTAGTTGAGGTGCATCCACGTCTTTCCCGCTACCTTCAATATCGACTTACCATCATTTAAGTTTGACGACCTCCGTGGCGCAGTGTGTAGCGCTATTGTCTTAACCTGCGGAGGTCCCGGGTTCGATCCCCGGCAGGATCAATTTGGGAATTTATAATTTCTGAATTTTCCCTTGCCTGGCTTCGGCCGTGGCTAGTTACCACCCTACCGGCAAAGACGTGCCCCCAAGCGATTTAGCGTTCCGGTATGATGCCGTGTAGAAGCCGAATAGGGGTATAGGTTTATTATGGCGGACTTAGTCGCGGGCATCGGCTAGTAACTTATACAACATAATGGTGATAATCAATTACGGTATCTTAAAACTAATGCTACGAGGGTTCCAAACGCGCCCTGGTCGATATGATACTCGTATATCAAATCATATGCTGAAATCCTAAACCACTAGCTGTCTAAATCTGACAATCTGAATGATATTTCCAGCTGTTAAGCTAATAATTTACTATGATAGATAACAACGCAGCTGTATCTCGGCCGCGGCGGAGGAATTTGCATAATCTGTCAGGAATACGGACCGCTGGCATTGATTTAGCCTAATTGAGCTGTGGTACAAGTTACACGCTTCAAAATTCGCATAAAACGATTTTATTCAACGTTGCTAATACGAACTGCAAGGTATGGAACGCCCTTGGAGCGTCCATGTTTCTTACCACGCTACATACATACAAACAAATTACAAGCCTATTATATTTACATTAGTCTAGTATATTTATCTGTCTTCAAGGCTTGCCTTGGGCATGTTCTGAGCAAGCACTCTTCAATCTAGACCTCATTATTGCTTTCTATATTATTTGTTTGTTCTTATAGTGAGTAAAAATAAAAAACACATGCGCAGAGTTAAATTAATGGAGATTGGGCAAAAAGTTTTCATCTTAAAACAACATTAAGGTTGTCTGTAAGTGATTGTTTTAGCAATAAGACCGCCTATGCACGTTTCTATGTTGTTTTACTACTTCTTCCGTATACTTAAGTGTGCAATAAAGATATCTAAATAAATTAATAACATTCTAATTCAATTAAAAATGGCAGTTTGAAATCAGTTCTGAGTACAATTATTCTCAAGTCGCACCCAAAAAGCCTTTTCGTCTATATTGTAAATGTAAAAAAATAAATTTCATTATTTCTATAGAAAACCCATTTAAACCTATTTTTGCCTGGTGGGAGGGTTCGGCCGTGGCTAGTTACCACCCTACCGGCAAAGACGTGCCACCAAGCGATTTAGCGTTCCGGTACGATGCCGTGTAGAAACCGAAGGGGTGTGGGTTTAATATAACTGCCATGCCCCTAACAGGTTAGCCGGCTACCATCTTAGACTGCATCATCACTTACCATCAGGTGTGATCGCAGTCAAGGGCTAGCTTGTAGTGGATAAAAAAAACAGACAGTTTAGATATTAAAACAAAATTAAACGCTACCGCCCATGACTCAGACCGCGTAAATCGGAAACAACAATCATTGTTGTAGCCATGTTGAAGCTATGAACAAACGACAGACACAGCGAATAGCGATAAGCAGTGACGTCTGCATCATTCAGTTACGCAACACAAGTCGGTTCAGAAATACAAAAAGTATCATAGAAGGGGTTAATTAGTAATTAGAATGAAAATAAAACGATGTTGTCTTTCCTTACACACTCTATTCGGCACTGGCTCTTAACCTAGCGGCACATTATATCTTTTGGTCGACAAACAAAGGACTTAAGTCTAGCTTACACATTTACTTAGCTAAATTACGTTCTTATTCCTATGGCATTAAGGTTAACTATGTCTAACCGAGCGTTGGAGGTACGCAGTGGCTATCACGTATTTGAAGACTACACGGGAAAAACAAGGAATGTTAGTAAAATCCTAATTTGAGTTTACAGTTCCATCTAATTACGTTTGAGTATAAGTTTCACCCTGCCGATAAAGTATCTGTCCAAGTCCTGCGCCTGATCTCTCTCCGGTCGTGTCGGATTTTCCGTCCCATCGGGCTATGAGAGTAAAGGAACAGAGAGTGCACCTGTGTATGCGCACACACTTGTGCACTATAATATCTCCCGCGCAGATGGCTAATCTCTTTGGAGATAGGCCGCCGTGACCGAAAATCGGTCCGGAGTCGGTCGGAGCCGGAATCGGTCGGTATTATTATTATTATCATCCGTCGCGGTCAGAGGCTATCTATAAAGGTCCAATTATGACTGTACCTTATTAAGTTATTATATTTCGAAGAAAATTATATTTTAGTCATATAATTATAAGGTTACTATTGAATTTTTTAGAATTAGAGACTTTAAAATTTAGGATTCCACTTTATTCAAAGTTATCCTTTTTTGACAATCCTTGCGCTCCAATTTTTAGCCAAGTTTTTGTAAGATTAGTGCTTAGGGGTGGTTTTCCACCAGATAATATGTGCTACTTTGCAAAGCTGAAGCTAGTGTGTCAAACCCACCAATAGGAGCGCTTGATTTCCATGGCTTAGATCGCTTGATGTTAGATGTGTTTTAGCGTGACTTAAGGCGAGTCAATCATCTATCGGCAATGGAGAAAAGCTTTGTTGATAAATTCTGTTTGTTGTTTTCTTGCAAATAAGAGAAAATTACTATACAAATCTCGGCCGAAATAGCAATTCCCGACCTCGTTTATTTAAAAAGCACACGGCTAGCGCCTCGTCCTTTTACAATCACTTGGTAAGTCCTCGGCTTCGCTTTGCCCGTCCAATATTACTCAGCCGTAAATTGCTCTATTTCCGCCCTGGGCAGCAATGTACTATTTTTATCGGTTCAATATCGAAGAACTTTTGAATATCAATAAAATATTTGTATACATACGCACTATACATCAATTATTGCTTGCCAATATTTACTTAGATTCACGTGCCGCTATTTCCAATTAACACTCAAATATTTGCTGCAATATAAAGTTATTTGATAACCTAAAACCTAGTGTAAATAAACAACGGTTTTCATTGAAAATAAACAAAAATATAACCAATATTTACCATTTTCTCAACAAAAAATTGAAAGGCTAAAATTTTTGTATACCTTCCTAAGAGTAAATTATTTTGATTATTTTATAAGCAACATTAGATGTTGCCCGTGACTTCATAGATTTAGATTAAGTCGAATCCTGTATAGTGGGAAATCTTTATTGGAATTTTATTTTTCTTTATGGCAGAATAAAGCACAAAGTCCTGGTCTGGAAAAAATGTGCGTGACAGAAAAGCGTTGGTCTCTCTCTCTAGTATGGAGTGAGACAGAGACTTACAGATTAGTCATTAGTATGGAAGATATTTTAGAACTGTCGGAGAGGAGCCACGCTGTCTCAAATGGATATGAGCCACATCTCAAGATATTGAGTTCCTTTTTTCATAGAATATAGCGAATCCTAGAGCGAAAAGAACCAACTTTCAAATTAAGGAGTGTCCAACGACACGAGGCGACGTCACAGAATAGATCGGTTGGTTACACGCAGACACAGACCACTACACGCAGATGATTTGTCCAGTCCGGTCGGTCCCTAATGTCTTTTCGCCCATATGGATACCTTAAGGCTTAAAACCTAGCCCCACTACAGAGTAGCGGCGCGGCGTGGCACGTAGCGGTAAGTATTCAGTGCATCTTCGTGCCGTGGGCCCAGCTCCATACAAACAGAACTTCATTGGTTAAGGTATTTTAAAACTTATCTTGTATTCACATAAACTTTTACAAGACAGTACTTTTGATTCGTCGTAAATCTAATATAGTACGACGGACCAAAGATTCGTAAATACAAATATTTTTTATTCAAGTGACAAGAACGACCTTCGGACTTTCTTGAGGTGGTGCGATGGAGTCACGAGGCTATTGTGGCCTCTAGTTTGCCTATCGTGCAGATCGCATATTTTTTTGTGAAGGGATGTGAAAATCAAACAAGAAAATAGATTAACTTGGATTATATTTAAGGGAGCACACAAAACACGTTCACCGGTCTGTCAGTCCAGGCAAAAGAGAGCGAAAAAATCTATGTGACGTTTTGACAATTAAAAAGACCATAGACTAACGACCAATACAGTTTTACAATAATGGCTCGTTTACACTTCCGACATTTTGTAATCCATACTAATATTGTAAATGCGAAAATGTGTTTGTCTGTCTGCTCAAAGTCCTGGTCTAAGGTCTAAGCGCGAAACTATCACGGTCTAATATACTACAAAATACCAAATATTCGATATTTCCTTGTCCAACAGAGGTACGAGCGGCATCGACATCGACCTGCGACGGGTGGACATCGACCAGTGCCCTCTTCGGCCGGGCTCCACTCAGCTCAACATCTTCGCAGGCACCGACAAGTGCAAGAAGGAGACCACTGAGGTACGTCTGACGTCATGCAGTTCATAATAAATAAAAATTCTTTCCAAAAAACCGACTTCCAACGCCACGTAAAGTAAAAAATAATTTTTATTTCTAACTAAATAATTTATAATAAATAAAATAACTTTTTTGTCGTTGTCAAATTCAAAAAATAAAATAAAAATCAAAGAAACAAAAAATCAAAATTCTTTATTTGCAGAAACATTTTTTACAATGAGATGATATTATATTATCTGTTTTCCAGTAGAAAATATATTTCACCATATAAATCAGGCACGCAAAATTACATTTGTTGAAGTTTATTATTCTTTACTTAAAATTTTAAAATTGTTTCCTTGTTTGTCCTTGGCTAAGTCTAAACTTAGGTAATTATAATATCCGGTCTCCGCGATACAGGTTCCCTAGTGCGGAGACCAAAGTTAAAATTGACTATGAATTGGAAATAAATATATATTTTTTAATTTTTTTTTGTTATACCCGACCGACTTCAACACAGTGGGTAGAAATAAAACATATTTTTTACTTTACAGTGGCGTTGGAAGTCGGTTTTTTGGAAAGAATTTTTATTTTGTACTTTTTAGTATCAGGGTTGAGGATAAAAACGGGAAAAAACACGGAGATATGCGGTAACATACATTTAAAAAAAATACGCGCCGAACTGAGAACCTCCACCTTTTTTGGAAGTCGGTTAAAAAACAATGTCCTCCCGACCGAATTCCGGCCACGGCGGCCTATCCCCAGAGAGACTGGCCATCTGCGCGGGAGATATTATAGTGCACAAGTGTGTGCGCATACACAGGTGCACTCTTTTTTCCTTTACTCGCATAGCCCGATAGGACGGAAAATCTTGGCCGGAGAGAGATCAGGACCGACGGCTTAACGTGCTCTCCGAGGCAAGGGGGTGGAACACTGCCAACTTCCTAACTCCGGGCCAATTCATAGAGACATACAGTTAATAGACGTAAGGACAATGCAATCATTTAGGTGCCTCATTCCTAATCACATAAAAGGGAATATGAAAACAACTGAGATACGTAATGCAGTTCATAGAGACGTAACGGCAAGCAATCAAATTGGTGAATCATTCCTGAAAAGGAATCTGCTTGTCTTCATTTGATCTATGTTCCTAATCGTATCATACTAATATTATAAATGCGAATGTGTGTTTGTTTGTTGGGTTGTCCTCTAATCACGCCGCAACGGAGAACGGATCGACGTGATTTTTTGCATGGGTATAGTTGAGGACCTGGAGAGTGACAAAGGCTACTTTTGATCCCGAAAAATTAAGTATGTCCCGTGGTAATTAAAAAAACTTATTCTACGCGGGCGAAATCGCGGGAATCAGCTAGCATACATATAGCTAGGCTGTTTTGTGGTATAATCATACTGCATACCTAAGAACCTGCAACCTGCTGCATACACAATCTTGAAAATATTGTCATCAGTGGCAAAGTGGACGGAAAGAGACCTCGGGGACGTAGCCGGATACGTTGGTCAGATCAAATCCGCACCGCTCTGGATAGCAAGGTCCACGAAGCTCTGCATGTCGCAAAAAACAGAGCAACATGGCGCGAAATCGTCCACAGAAGAATCATTGGTGGAAGGGGTCACAACCCTCAGTAATGGGGACTACGACGTAAGGAGGAGGATACCTAAGAACCAGAAAAAGCTCCGTTATAAAAATCGGTTTACAATACCTGACTACAAAATAGGGTCCTTAAAGAAAGCGCAGTACCTACCTTATAACACTAGCTACCAATCTTACTAATATTGTAAATGCGAAAGTTTGGATGGATGTATGGATGTATGGATGTATGGATGGACGTATGGATAACGGATCTGGCTGAAATTTGGCACAGAGATAGATTACAGTCTGGAATAGGCTACTTTTTATCCCGGAAAATTAAAGAGTTCCCGCGGGAACCGAAATACCTCAATTCACGCGGACGAAGTCGCGGGCATTAGCTAGTAAATAATAAATTTCAACGAAACGTCTTCCGCGAGCCGAGATAAGACAAACTTCGTAGAAAATTCAGCCCAAGCCAAAATCTGGGCCACGGCTTCCTCTCAAACGCGGCCAACGAGAATAACACGCTGAATAAGGGTGATTTTCTCCACCGATTTCACCCCAAAACTCAACTCCGAGCAAAATTTAAAATACAAGGCAGAATTTCAGATTTTATTTTATGGAAATAAGCATCATATTTTATAATATGTTCGTTGGTTTGTCCTTGCCGCAATTGAGCAAAAGATCGACATGATTGTTTGCATGGGTATACTCGTATAGTTGTGAAGTTGTGGACCTGCAGCCTGATTCTGTAACTCAGTGGCTATCAAAGAGTGAAAGCCACTGACATA
The DNA here is from genome assembly GCA_923060345.2 of Erebia aethiops. Taxonomy (NCBI): domain Eukaryota; kingdom Metazoa; phylum Arthropoda; class Insecta; order Lepidoptera; family Nymphalidae; genus Erebia; species Erebia aethiops. The sequence continues at coordinate 19,020,407 of OV281089.1, read as the reverse complement.
TATTCTTTATCCATTGAAGGTTTGCTATGAAATAAAAATTAAGTTTTCATAGCAAACCTTCAATGGATAAAGAATATATGTCAGTGGCTTTCACTCTTTGATAGCCACTGAGTTACAGAATCAGGCTGCTGGACAGGAAATTAATAGACTACTTTCTATCCCGGTGGGAATTAAAAAAAACTTATTCCACGCGGACGGAGTCGCGGGTATCAGCTGATCAGCTTGTAATACTATAAATACGAAAGTGTGTTTGTTTGTTAGTTTATTGTTTTGTCCTTCAATGCTTCAACGGAGCAACGGATCGACGTGATTTCTTGCATGTGTATAATTGAGGACCTGGAAAGTGACATAGGCTACTAACTTTGACGCTTTGACGACCTCCGTGGCGCAGTGTTGAGCGCTTTTGTCACTCCCGGGTTCGATGCCCGGCAGGGAATTTATTTATTTATTTGAGAATTTTTTAATTTATAATTTCTGAATTTTCCCTGGTCTGGACTGGTGCCGCCAAGCGATTTAGCGTTCCGGTACGATGGCGAATAGAAACCGAATGGGGGTATGGGTTTAATATAACTGCCATGCCCATAACAAGTTGGCCCGCTACCATCTTAGACTGCATCATCACTTACCATCAGGTGAGATCGCAGTCAAGGGCTAACTTGTAGTGGATTAAAAAAAAATTAAAGTGTTCCTCTGGGAAGTGGGAATTCAAAAAATTTAACCCACGCGGACGAAGTCCCGCACATCTTGTGCTACATAATTAAAAGCTCAATAAATCCTAAGGTAACATGACTCAATTATACAAAACGGTTAAAATTATTGGTCCCACCAGCCGCGGCCCCAAAACAACGTCGGAAAAAAAATACCTCCGCAACTAAGAGTAGGTAGGTATATTGTCCACAAAAACATGCTGTGACACTTTTATATATGTATGAATACATTCTTCAATAGCTCTTTGTGAAGATACAAAAAGGGTTGACGTCCAAAATATATTTTAGTACAATGTTTATAATTTAATATATTATTATTTAGCCTGCGAATTTTTTCACGTGGTTTAAGGTTTTTGATTCACGCGGGAACTCTTTTATTTTCCAGCATAAAAGCCTATGGACACAACCTGTGTCTGTACAAATAATTTCGTCAAAAACGGTTGAAAAGATGAACTGTAATAGCGTAGCAGACAGACACCCTTTCGCATTGTTCATATTAGTATGGATAGAAAAGTGTGTCTGTCTGTCTGTTACGCGTTCAAAGCCCATCTACATCAACAAATTTGATGCAATTTGGCACAGAGATAGGTTGGTTGCATATCGGTGAAGGCTTTATCCCGAATAATCAAACTATTTTCATGGGAATACTTAAACAGCTAAATCTACGCAGACGAAGTTGCGGGCACAATCTAGTAAATTAATAACGTTTTTATGCTTACAAATTCTTGAATAGCCTTTTGTGACGATATAAAAGGGTTGACGGCCGAATATTTGAATACAGAAATGTTCATAATTAAATTGTTGGTTTTTCTACAAAGGACAATAATAGGCATAATACAAGGACCTTGTCCTTAGAGTGGCCTCTCCAGAAATATAAATGCTTTTTCTTAATTCTTTACTTACGATAAAATTTCCTAGCGTTTCTTTTTTTCTTACCAAAAATTTCTTCTCTCAAAAGGGACAACAGCAACTGATCCTTTCCTGTTTTCGATAGGAATTTCGTAGTTTTCCAATTCGATAGGTAATCGGTAAAGGAAAATGTCTTCCTATTGAACGCTTTAGTAGAAGAAAAAACGGATAGAACATCAGGAATTTTCTTCAATTCGATTGAAAGCTGTAAGTAGAAAAAACGTTTACTTAATTGGCCAGAGTTAAGGAGATCTAAAATCTAATCGAATGGAAGTGAGTGCCCGGAAAGATTATATTTATTATTGGATGCAGCGAGCAGGCGTTACTCTTTTTTTTTTAAATTTATTTATTTAATATTGCACAAACAAATACATAAAATATGTATCTCGCCAAACTACACACGCAGTTTGTTGGCGAGTTCGCGCTCAACTTATATTATGCCGCGCACTTATTATTAATATTAACACAACATCAATATATCTAGTTATCATATAATTCAAATTAAGAAACTTTCGCTAAATATTTATTTATTTACTTAACTATAGCATGTTATTGTTAATCAGTGAAGGAGTCGTTAATAAAAATTTCCTTTAGTTTTCTCTTAAGTACTCCTTCACTGACTTTTTTACGGACTCTTAGCCACTCTATGCTATTCTATATATTAGATAGGTACTAAGTAACGATTTAATCTCTTACCATAATAAATATTTACTATACATATTTACTCTTAATCGACCTTGTCTAACTCTTCTGACATGCTCTTTTTGTGATAAAAGTTCTTTATATTTACTTTGCGGAAGTCCATGTTAATGAAGGAACTAGTAGTTTAATACACTATAATCCGTGACAACAGGTAAATCTATATGGTACAGTGTGTATACCCGCACTTATAGCCCGCGATATTCACCACACCACTGCAGAAATCTTCCAAACTACTCTCAACTCGGAGTGAACCGTACGTTACTGCGGTATACGCACTGTACCACATAGATTTACCTATTGTCGCGTATTACAGCGAATACTTCTAGTTCCTTCATTTTATTTATTTACTAGCGTTTGCCCGCGACTTCGTCCACGTGAAATTGGTTCTTAAAGAAAAATAGTTTATTAACCAGTCTGTGACAACAGACAAAACTAGATACAAATGTAACACTTTCGTCTCTGACACCACCCAGAAAGGGTGTACAGCTCAGCGTTTGCCCTGCGTTATATGCCCATGCATACAAAGCAAGGCGCTGATAAACATAAAAATGTTCTTTTTTCCACTGAAAGCACAAATACAAAGTTCCATGGATATAACTTGAACGGCATATTGGACCTCCTTGGGGATGGAATTTCGAAAATTCCTAGTACACATCTAGGATGACCAAGGAATATTCTCTCAAATTTTCAAATTAGTACGTTCAGGTTGTCTGTCAGTCACTCCGGACAAATATATACAGTTATAGTTATTGATTAAAACCAGTCACTTTAATTGGTTAAAATTATTAAGAACAAAAGTAACGACTTCTAAATAATCTAACCGCGACCAGAGATAATTCAGAAATTATAAATACCCCAATTGGCCACTAAGATATCCCCCTGCCTACCGGGGATCCAACCCGAGACCTCTCACATCGCTCACCACTGCGCCAGGACATCTCTGCACTGGAAATCCGAAGATTTATATCGAAACCGTTTTTCCATCCACCTATAATATTGGTATCTTCAAATCAAGAGTGAATAGGCATCTTCTAGGCGAGCGCGCTCCACCTTAGGCTACGGATCTTTCAAGAAGTCTGATTGCAGCCTACCGCTAGTCTATAAATAAATAAAAACACACTAAGTTTGGGTTAAAGTAAAAGAAAATGCCGTATTTAATATCTTGTTCGTCGGTAATTTTATTTGGGCGTCGAAAAATTGCTTCGAAGTAACAGATGTTAGCCGAGACGGATCTAAACTTATTTTCAAGACGGCAATCGATAAAGCTGTATCAGGTCTTCGGTATTGGGGCCCGTTTTATGTGGATTGGCCCTCGGGAGTTTTCCTTAATTATAATTAAAATGTTGGGGAATTTATTTTAGTTTATTTAAGAAAAGAGAGTGCCCTATTTGACGTCCTATACCTATAAGAGTGCTCTATATTTCGTATATCGGAAATTTTATTTGGGAGGCGAAAAATTGCCACGAAGAAACAGATGTTAGCCAAGACGGGTCTTAAGGTTCTTTTAAGAGGATAATCGATAAAGCTGTATCAGGTTTTCGGTATTGGGGCCCGCTTTATATATGAAGTGTCCCTCGGGAGTCTTCCTAAATTATAATTAAAATGTAAGGGAATTTATTTTTACGCCGCCAGAAAAAAAAACCTTGAACTTATCAGAAGAATCTATCTCTCTCTCTGCGTCGTATTCCTCATTGCTGAGGGTCGTGGCCCCATTCTATTAATCGCATAATGGTAGGATATTAAATCCCCCCGGCTTTAATATCCTACCATTATGTCTTCCCACGTCCTTTCGCATACGACTCGACTAAGAGTATTTTAAGCTTTTAGGTTTGTTACGATTATTATCAGATGTTAGTGATAATACCCGGGACCAAAGACTTAAAGCGTCTTAAAACTTAAAAACGAAAAGGCCAAATTTGAATCTCCGAATTAGTTCACCCATCCAGTTACCGACTTGGGTCAAATGTTGCTTAACAATCCCAAACGACTGATATGCGTTGTCACACCTAGGCCATTCGTTCCTCCTCCCATGGATGGATGATTTTTACTTAATCACGCTAGAACCGCTGAAGGGATCTGAATGAAATATAGCACAGATATAGATTATAACACTCTAGAATAACACATAATATTGTGCTCCTTTTTATCCCGGAAAATTAACCGTATGGATGTATCAAATAACGGTAACATTAATATCTAAAGAAAATCAAGTTTTTACCGAAATTGAAAACGAACCTTTGCACCCATGTAATGTAATAGCTACATGTAACACGTACCTATTCGATCGAACCTTACCATTAACACTCGATACGTGCGGTCCTAACTCGAGTAATAGGCGGAGCGGGCAGCAGGTGTGTGTTACGATGCGTATTAATGACCGGCCAATCCACACGTACTGATAACAAAGATCCATTGTGCTGATATCCTCTCCTGAGTAATAACTTCTGATATATCATAAAAGGAGCAAATTTTCGGCCGAATTTCGGCCACTACGGCCAATCTTCGCAGAGATTCGCCATCTGCGCGGGAGATAATATAGTGCACAAGTGTGTTCGTAAACACAGGTGCACTGGCGATACACGTACTCTCATGGTAGGTACGAAAAATCCGACACGACCGGAGAGAGATCAAGCCCACGTACCATACAGTGTGCTTACTCTGAGTTTTGCATTGCAAATTCGTTTGATTGTATTGAACGTTCGATCACATTGGCGTGAAAGTAAAATGAACCTCAACAGCATTAAATTAAAGTCACAAATTAAGTACAACTGATTTTAATCGACTAAACGAAATTGAGCTCTATCTCGATGACACTAAGGTTAATTTTACTTTGACGCTAATGTCATCGAATTCTTATACGAGCAGTCGAATACAAACTCAGAGTAAGCACACAGACCTACAGACAATATCCACATATGTGAAAAATACCCTGTCTGCTGTCATGGCATAAAATAATATGATAAGAGCGGATGCCCGCGGCTTCGTCTGCGTGGTTGGAGGTTTTTTGATTCCCGCGGGAACTCTTTAATTTTAGCCTATGTGCTATTCCAGAATACAATCTATCTCTGTGCCAAATTTCAGCCATATCCGTTCAGCCGTTGGCGCGTGTATGATTAACAAACATCCATACGTATGGATGGATATATATCCATCCAAACTTTCGCATTTATAATATTAGTAGGATACATTGGTGGGAAAACCTTTGTAGAGATAGCATTAGATTTCTGTGAGACGAGTGAGTGATGTGTACTCGTCCGCACCAATACAAAGATCTTCCTCCGAGCTGGTGTTGTGCCAGGGGACATCTTAGACTGTATCATCACTTACCATCAGGTGAGATCGCAGTCAAGGGCTAGCTTGTAGTGGATTAAAGTTTTCGCTATTCAGGCTTGTATGTAACCGATAGGTAAGTTTTCAGTCGATTAATTATCTGTCCTGTGATGTAGATTCAATTAGCGCCATCTAGTTTAAACAGTGGTAACCGCTACAGTCTTATTTAAATCTAAGTGTCGTTTCCAGTTGAAATTAGTTTAATTATGACTAAGCATCTGCCCAAAGAGTCTAATTGGATGAGTTACACTGAGCATATAATATATGCTCCGTTTGGCTCTGAGCTCCAGAGGGCACTTACGCCTAAGTTTAATTGCGGCGTTTAGTCGACATTTGTCCCTGTTTACACTAATCTGTCTCTTGATCTAAATATAGACGTAATAGTATGATTCTCCGCTTAAATCATGGGTGATTTGAAATTCGAACAATCTATTAAATAAATCCATACTAATACTATAAATGTTGTTGTTGTTGTTGTTGTGGGCTCTTCTCAGACCAGGGCGCGTTTGGAACCCTCGTAGCTTTAGTTTTAAGATACCTTAACTGATTATCACCATCATATTTTATAAGTAAGTAATTTTTAACGTCATTAAGTGTACACCCACAGTGTACCTATAATGAATAAATGAGTTGATTGATTGATTGAATGCGAAAGTATGTCTGTCTGTCTGTCCGCTACGCTTTCCCGGCCCATCTTTTCAACAGGTTTTGACGAAATTTGAGTTAAACACTTAACAATTATATCTAAGTACTTAAATAATTGTCGGAGAATTTGTTTCTTTACTAGATGTTGCCCGCGACTACGTCTGCGTGGATTAAGGTTTTTTGATTCCCGCGGAAAATCCTTAATTTTCCGGGATGAAAAGTCTAGCCTATGTCCTACCCCAGGATGTAACTACCTCCATACCAAATTTCATCGAAATTGGTAGAAAAGCTGGGCCGCTAAAGCGTAGCAGACAGACAGACATACTTACTTTCGCATTTATAATATTAGTATGGATAAATATTTAAAAAAAATTGTAATAGGTTATTTTTTGTAAATATTTTAATTATTGTTAGCGCCGCTCGATGACTACAGATGGCGCTGTACCTGTGAGGCGGCAAAGCAGTCGTTACGCGAGGTTTCCGCCAGTCAAAGTTTCCGCTCATGTGGCAGCTATGTCATGATATTCTAGAATATTACATTATAACATTATACATTACACCACTATTACAACTTCAGTGTTCTCTAACCATTCGATACTCAGATTTGCCTGGAGTAGCTGCAAGTTTTTTAGAAAGTAGACCTATCTATTACCTTGGTTGCGAGTGTTTATGGATCTAGTTTTTGTTATATTGTTACATTGCAATTAATTGAATATATCTAACATGTTATTATGTTTCTCCCTAAATAAATGGCCGAGTCTGTGTTTTGTATATTGTTAGTTTGCATCTTAAAAACCCTATCCGTCACCATACGCAAGTAGGTCTGCTAATATCATTATTGTAAATGTACATGTTGAATCTAGATTCTTAATTTTTCACCATGCATACAACTACTCCTATATCTCGGTTTACATGGTACTGTTGAACAGCAATGCGTCTCCTAACTTCATTGCACACTCGACCCGACTTTAATATGCAAATGAAAGGACCGAATTTAAATAACACCAAGTGCTGCCGACTTTCCGGCGAAGTCACTCGTTTTGTAAGCATTTTAAATTCAGGCCGTGCCCGCACGTGTTTTACTGGAGGTGAATGAAAAATTCGTTCACTGCAGTCCAATAGTTTTGTATAAGGGCGAAAACACACCAAGCAAGGATCGGAACGAGAATCGGTCCCGTTATTTTAATTATTATTTGCTTGAAACATTTTACAATTATGTTGACAGTCCAAAAATAGTCCAAACATGTTTCGTTAATGCTGACGTTGCACGTCATTTAGTAATTTGGTACTTAATTAATACTTAGAATATTTAAATCCTTAGTCAATTAATCATAATATTTAATATAATCCACTACAACCTCAAATACATAACTCAAATCCATACTAATATTATAAATGCAAAGTGTGTCTGTGTCTGTCTGTCTGCTACGCTTTCACGGGCCATCTGTTCAATCGATTTTGATGAAATTTAGTACAGGGATAGGTCGTATCCCGGGGAAGAACATAGACTTCTTTTTATCCCGGAAAATTCAAGAGTTCGCGCGGGAATCAAAAATCTTTATCCACGCGGATGAAGTCACGGACATCATCTAGTATAAGTAAATAAATGTCAAAATAATTAAAAAACGACTAGTACGGTTCATGTTTTATTAATTTCAAACTCAAGAAATTCTTAAACTGATAAGAGAGATCAAGCGCAGGACCGACGGCCTTACGTGCTGTCCGAGGCACGGGGGTGAAATACTGCCAATTCTTATACGTCCGATCATAAAACATCAATTTCCAAGTTTTCCTAAAAGTATGCAATACTAGCTGAAGCCCGCGACTTCGTACGCGTGGATCGAGGTTTTGGTTTCCGCGGGAATCCTTTAATTTTCCGGGATAAAAAGTAGCCAAACATCCAGACCCGTTCAGCCGTATTGTGACGTGATTGAGTAACAAACATCCATCCATACATCCATCCAAACTTTCGGATTTATAATATCGGTATAGATTCTACCTGAATTCCACCGCGGATACTGGATAGATGCTTTAGGCCCGCACTGGCCAAAATAGATACAGCCATCTGTAAAATACTAGATAATTCCCGCGACTAAACATGGATTAAGGTTTATTGAAGAACTCTTTGATTTTCCGGGATAAAAAGTAGCCTATGTCCTTTCCCGTGATATAAAATAACCCTGTACCAAATAGCATTAAAATTGGTTGAATAGATGGGCCGTGAAAGCGTAGCAGACAGACAGACACACTTTCGCATTTATTAGTATGGATAGATAAATAGTTTTCGTCCGCGTAGATTCAGTTTTAATTCCCGCGGGAACTCTTTAATTTTCCAGGATAAAAAGTAGCCTATGTCCTTCCCCGGGATACGATCTACCCCTGTACTTACCAAATTTCATCAAAATCGGTTGAACATTGGGTGAAAGTGTAGCAGACAGACAGACACACTTTCGCATTTATAACATTAGTGTAGATATAGAGATGCTGTTCGTCCTTCAAGCATTTAACCCACTATTCGTCCGATCATAAAGCATCAATTTCCAAATGGTTGTCCCAAAAGTATTCAATATTGTATCGGAATTCCACCGCGGATGGGTGCTGGCTTTTATGCCTGCACTGACGAAAATAGATACACGGTGTGTCTATTTTCGCTTTATTATACACCACCACATCCACTACATCCCATCAACGTCCCACTGCTGGGGACAGGCCTCCACTCTCATAGGAGAGAGGGAATTAGAGCTTAGACCCACCACGCTGCTCCAATGCGGGTTGGCGAGCTTTAACGACTAACTGGCGTGCTCTCCGAGGCACGGCGGTGGCCGGTGAAACACGGCCAACTTCCTAACTCCGGGCTAGTACTAAGAATTTCTAGTCAGGAAAACCCAACACCTAATTATGGCCTGACCCGGGAGTTCCGGGACTCGAACCCGGGACCTCGTCGGCAGCAGTCGAACATGCGAACCACTAGACCAACGAGGCAGAACCTCAGAGCATACCTCGGCACCTGTATGGAGTTGCACAAACTGGCGCGATAGGACAAAACGTCGTTAGCCTCCAAAGTAGAAGTTTCGTGATAACTTTTATCAAGTCTGGTTCTGGATCTAACTTATTATATTTAAAACATTTTCGTAATCTGTGTTCGTAATAAACACTTAACTTATGAATATAGAATAGGTTTTTTTAATTAACTTCAATTATTTTTTTGCTTGTTCTCTAAGCCTACGTTAATAGAGTCCCTGGAGTGGCCTTCATTAATGGAGGTCATATTTCAAGCAAAAAAAATTGTCTGAGCCAGCCCTTCTGACGGAACAGTAGGTATCTATTTTACGATGGATTTGTTACCGACTTCATAAAAAGGAGATTATTAATTTGACATGTTTGTATAATATTATTGGAATTGTAATATATTCACATATGATAATCTATAAGGGCTTCCAAACAAATATACAAAATTTCATAGGTGTATGTACCTAAGTATATGATTGTAAAAAATCTTTTTATTGGCTTAAATTTACTACAACTAAGGGAAGTTGCAAGTTTCATCAAAATCGGTTCAGTAGTTTTCAAGATATGACTGTACGCGTCTATTAAATCATTTACAAACATTATATTTAATAATTTTTGTATCTATTTTTAATTAAGTATTAATTTATTTAATAACACTAACCTGCCCGTGTAGTTATAGAATTGTTAAGGAAAATACTTAAATTATATTTTAATTCTAACCCTTACTTATTTTTAACGCAGACAAACGATTTTGTCTACGTAGATTGATGGATCGATGAATGAATGGATTCAGCTACCATAGGCATCAGTGCTTTTTCCGGGATAAATATACTATCTATAAATATAAAAGCTGATGTCACAAACAAACACACTTTCACATTATTAATCTTATAGTAGTTTACTATGCGGGTTGTCATGTGTAAGGGACAATCCAGAAGTAGGTATTTATGAGACACTTTTAATATATTTGTACCCTCATTTGGATGTTGCACGAGTTAAACGTGTAGAGGTTCCAAGAGAGATTTAATGTAATTCGATAAAAGTTGGCTAAACTTAATTCATTTGATCCGGCCACGTTATTCATATTGTTAAGCTCTAAATCAAAATGCGATCTAAACACAAAAGTATTCAATAATCGCCGAGTCTGTCGGCGACTCAATTACCATCGTTCAAACACTCTTATTTATACTAACTATTTTCAATATGGCGTCCGTATCCGCAGATTAAATCGAATGACATGAAACGAGTCAAGTTGACAGATATTATACTTCCTGTTTCATGAGATATAATGACAAACAGTAAAAATGCTAACACATGCTAGTGATAATAACCGGGACCGACGGCTTAACGTGCTCGCCTAGGCACGGGGGTGAAACACCGCCAACTTCCTAACTCCGGGCTAGTACTGAGAAAACCCAATATATACCTACACCCAGTATACACAACACCACCTTGTCTGACCTCCATCCCGCAAACTTTCATAAATAAGTTAGTTCCTAGCCTACGCCTCTCATGTAATATTGATGTACTATGCCTCTACATAATATAATTGTATTCGCCATAAAACCTTTTTTTTTTTTTTTTTTTAAATATATAGGCTAGCGCTTGGCTGCAATCAGACTTGCACCTTCCAAGAAAATCTCGGTACAATACCTACTCAGACAGCATTCTTCTATAGTTTTTATTGTTATGGTCTTTTGAAGGTTTTATATGGTTTTATTAGATACTAGGTGATGCCCGCGGGAACTCCATAATTTTCCGGAATAAAAAGTAGCCGACGTCATTTTCCATGTCCTCTAACTATGCCCATGCAAAATCACGTCGATCCGTTGCTCCGTTGTGCCGTAATTGAAGGACAAACCAACAAATAAACACACTTTCGCATTTATAATATTAGTATAAAGTAGGGACTAGGGACAAAAAGTGTGTGTGTGCAATTTCACACGGCAGAAGTGACACTTCTGAAAAGGACTACGAGAGAATGAAAGATATAACAATTGTATTCTACCTCATTCTCTCGCAGGCTAAATCCTATTATGAATATGTTTGTCTCTTTTTAGTGTCGCTTTTTCGTTTCATAGAATTTTCAAATTACAACGATAAAAGAAGTTTTGTCTTTTTTATCGTTGAAGTTTGTTTTGTTATATTAAACCCATACCCAAACCCCTTCGGTTTCTACACGGCATCGTACCGGAACGCTAAATCGCTTGGCGGCACGTCTTTGCCGGTAGGGTGGTAACTCGCCACGGCCGAAGCCTCCTACCAGGCAAAGATCGAAGTAGTTTCACTTCAAAAAGAGGAATGGAACCTTAAAAACTAAGGGTGACGTTTATTTTTATCGCGAATACGGCTGCTAGTACAATTTACTTTATTGTGGTAAGCCCCAGTGTTATGGGCTCAAAGGGCAGACAAGACGTTTCGCAGATCAAAATATGCCGCTATTGATAACAGGGTCGCCCATCGCCCAAATAGGAAAATTTTCTGATAAGATTCTCACTGAAGAAAAGCCCCTAAATAAATAAGGGTGTTTCCTTTTTTACTGGACTACGTGAGGGCTTAGTGTTTAGCAGTTTGACAACCTCCCTGGCGCAGTGTTGTGCGCTGTTGGTCGGTTGGTTGTACGGAGGTCCCGGGTTCGAAGTCCGGCTGGGTCAATATGGGAATTTATCACTTCTGCTCTGGCCAATGGCAACTGATACCGTGCCGGCAAGCGATTTAGAGTTCCGGTGCTTGGCTGCCATCAGACTTGCTTACAAGTGGTGATGCAGCCTAAGGTGGAGCGCGCTTGCCTAGAAGATGTCTATTTACTCTTGATTTTAAGGTATTAGTATGAGTTTAAAAGACAGCTTTTGGTGGAGCAATCTCTCTCTCTCTCTGCGTCGTATTCTTCATTAATAAGGGTCGTGACCCCTTTCATTAATCAAATAATGGTAAGAGTTTTCTTGGGATAATAATGCGGTGGGTTCCCGCGTCCTTCCACATACGACTCGACTCAACGTATTTAAAGGCTTTTGTAACGATTATTATCAGAAGTTAGTGATAATAACCGAAACCGACGGCTTAACGTGCTCTCCAAGGCACGGAGGAATCGAAAAGGCCAAATTTAAACCTCCAAATTCGGTCATCCATCCAGTTACCGACTTGGGTCATCGTTGCTTAACCTTCGCAATCAACTGATATGCGTTGTCACAACTAGGCCACTCGTCCCTCAACAACAACAACAACAACACAATTGGAACACAATTGGAACACAAAATGGTGGAACAAAATGCTGTTTACGAAATAATAACCGTCGCTAGAATGATTACGGAACCCTACCTTATGATTCTGATACACACTTGCCCAGTTTTTTTCTCGTATGCCAGAGAAAATATAAGGGAAAGTCTTTCACAGTTTTTTGCCACGTGTTATGATAATAATAATATGCTGAAACAAATTTTGTTATCTCAATATATTTTTTTCTTTTTGACAACAAGCGTCACCAAATAATGTTTAATATTCTGTGGTTTAACTGAGGAATAAAGTACGAGTATATAGAAGACAAGGTGATGCCCGCGACTTTACATCCGCGTGGATTTATGTTTTAACGTCACAATTCGGTATTTCATACAACCATCACCACTACAGCCCATTATCGTCCCACTGCTCGGCACAGGCCTCCACTTTCTTAGGAGAGCGGAAATTCGAGCTTAGACCCACCACGCTGCTCCAATGCGGTTAGGCGGGCTTTGACGACTATTGTCATGTTAGTGATAATGACCGCGACCGACGACTTAACGTGCTCGCCGAGGCACGCGGGTGAAACCCTACAACTTCCTAACTCCGGGCTAGTACTGAGAATTTTTTGTCAGAAAAACCCAATACTTAATTAAGGCCTGATCTGGGACTCGAACCCGGGATCAAATCGGCCGCAGTCAAATGCTAACCACTAGACCAGCGAGGCAGATATCGTCAGAATAGAGATCGTTAGTAATTTTTTTTTTATTCCACTACAAGTTAGCCCTTAACTGCGAACTCACCTGAGGGTAAGTGACGATGCAGTCTAAGATAGTAGCGGGCTAACCTGTTAGGGGTATGGCAGTTATATTAAACCCATACCCCTAGTCGGTTTCTACACGGCGTCGTACCGGAACACTAAATCGCTTGGCGCTACGACTTTGCCGGTAGGGTGGTAACTAGCCACGGGCGAAGCCTCCCACCAGACCAGACCAGAGAAAATTCAGAAATTATAAATTTCCAAATTTACCCAGCCGGGAATCGAACCCAGGACCTCCCACGTTTAGACAACAGCCGCTCAACACTGCACCAGGGAGGTCATCAAATTTTAATTTTAATTAGATTTTATTGTTCCAGTGTGTCCCGGTGCCGGGGCTGGGGTTCCGTAGAGGCTCGTACCGCTGCGTGTGTCGCCGAGGGTTCTTCTTCCCCAACACCACAGCAGAGAACAGGTTCTATAATGGCAGCGACATCGAGGAGGAGTATGAGAAACATTTATCAGTAAGTAATTTTTTTTTTAAATTAAAATATAAACCTTATAACTAATGCTTTAAAGTTTAATTTCGAATGTAGAACAACGTTTGAGCATGTCGCCGTTCGCGAGCATGGTGCTGTTCGGGAGCATGTCGCTGTTCGTGAGCATGTCGGTCACGCGAATCTACAAGTTTACCCTCTACCAGTACTCAACGTGGCTAAAGAAGATTTCACTTCAATAAATAAATCTTTACTTGAGTTTAAAATTAACACAGATAAAAAACAAACAAAATTTAAAAAGTGCACGTGTGTGCAATTCCCACACGGCAGAAGTGTAACTTCAGAAAAGTAGCTTACGAGAGAATGATATAAATATAACTTGTATTCTATCTCATTCTCTCGAAGGCTAAATCCTATTATGAAATATGAATATGTTTATCACTTTTTAGTGTCGCTTTTTCGTTTCATCGAATTTTCAAATCACAACGATTCTAAAGAAGTTTCACTTCAAAAACTTATAGACTTAACAATGCAATCCCAAAAAGGGCATCGACTTTGCGTAATGCTGGTATGGTGTAGAATTAGATGCACCGTAACAGCCCTGATTTTCAGTCTACCCCTAGAATTTCGAGCCCGGCAATCTGACTACACAGATCAACAAAACTGGAAACTTAATTTACCCACCTACTATGATTTTAACTAAGCTTACATATAATTATTACTATTACCTAAACATACAACGGAATTGTAGTTTGAACCCGCAAGTAAAACTAACAATTGTAGCCGGCGCCGGCACCCCTATTCCCTGGACCCTGGTAAAATATTATTCGTCAACTAGCGAATACCCGCTACTTCGTCTGCGTGGTTTGAGGTTTTTTCCCGCGGGAACTCTTTTATTTTCCGGGTTAAAAAGTAGCCTATGTGCTATTCCAGACAATAATCTATCTCTGTGCCAAATTTCAGCCAGATCCGTTCAGCCGTTGGGGCGTGATTGAGTAACAAACATGCATACATCCATACATCCATCCAAACTTTTGCATTTAAAATATTAGTAAGATATGATAAGATAAGATAAGATGATTTAGGTGTGGAGTTGTGGACTAGTGGGACTATGAAATATGTGAAATTCTTTGTCTATTATAGAAATGTAATGACATCTGTGGCACTTCGTTGGCAGTGTCAAAATTATTATTAATTATGTCATAAACAATGACCTTCTAGGTCATTGGTCATAAACAATTTCCTTATTCCGTGCCGATCGAAACGGTGATAAACTTTTTTTTTATTTTACTACAAGTTAACCCTTGACTGCGATCTCACCTGATGATAACTGATGATGCAGTCTAAGATGGTAGCGGGCTAACGTTGCATCTTTTTGAAGTAAAACTTCTTTAGAATCGTGATTTGAAATTTCAATGAAACGAAAATGCGACACTAAAAAGAGACAAACATATTCATAATAGGATTTAACCTGCGAGAGAATGAGATAGAATAAAAGTTACATTTATCTCATTATCTCGTAGGCTTTCTTTTCTGAAGTTTCACTTCTGCCGTGTGTGAATTGCAGACACACTTTTTTGTTTTGTAAATAAATTAAAAAATATATACATTCAACAGTGTTTGTAGTTACAAGCAATATAAACAGACTTTACCTACAAAACGCGGAAAGGACTACTCAGATGTCAGGCGAAGTGAAACAGCTCCTATTGTAGCGGCAGAAATAACACGACAATTTCACTACGCCTGTAGCTGACATACACTGTGATTATTTTCTGTATACCTGTCTACAAAAGACCTTTAATATTTTAATATTTATCTTATTAAAATATATATTTCGGTAATTATTCTTTTATTAAATTGCTTCATTCATAATTAAGGTTTCCACTGAGAACCAGCGCTTCTTTCTTTTTAAAAGGGTATCTTTCACAATCACATTTAGAACATTAAAATGTCCTCCCGACAGAATTTCGGAAACGGTGCGGGCGGCCAATCTCCAGAGAGATTAGCCCATGATTAGCCAACTGCGCGGTAGATATTATAGTGCACAAGTGTGTGCGTAAACACAGGTGCACTCTCTGTTTCTTTACTCTCATGACCCGATGGAACGGAAAATCCGACACGACCGGACAGAGATTAGGTGCAGGACTGACGGCTTTATGTTTTCTCTGAGGCATGGGGGTAAAACAACTGGAGTGGAGGCCAGGGGGTGAATACTCGAACCAGGGACCTCGTCAGCCGCAGTCCAAAATGCTAACCACTAGACCAACGAGGCAGTTATTACCGTACAGTAATTAAAATTCATATTAATATTACAAATGCGAAAGTGTGTTTCTTAGTTGGTTTAATGGTTTGTCCTTCAATCACGCCGCAACAGAGCAAAGCAATTTTTTGCATGGGTATAACTGAAGACATGGAGAGTGACATAGGCTGGTTTTTACCCGGAAAATTAAGGAGAATTAAAAAAAAACAAACCACGCGGACGAAGTCGCGGGCATCAGTTAGGCAGCTATATCTACTTAATATACTACTGTATCTACTTAATATACTGATCCAGCTCACGAAAATGATAAAGTTAGAGAATAGGTAGTTATTTCATTTATATTGTTTATTTTTGTTATTGTTTGTTTATTTAATTTAAATTTAATTATTTGTGTCTTTTTTTATTTTTTTTGTATTTTTAGTGCTTTTGTTTGTCATGTATGTGTAAGTTTAGTAATTTACATGTAATATTGTAGCCTGATAAGACGCATTGGGTTAAACTGTTAAGTCTTATCGGGTATGTCCTATCAATAAAATAAAATAAATATTATCCAAACCACTGCAACGAGGCAATGTGCCTAGCTGGATGCTGCGTATACCGCTGAATAGCCGAATTATAATAATTATCTTGGCGAAGGTAACCGCTTGATTAAAATGAAACGCATCCAGCAGCCTGTGGACTCCATGAGACGAGATGACAGATCTTCGAAAAAGGATACAGCATCCTCACTCCACGACCTGAAGGGTGCTGAAGGCTTCAAAACCAAAAGCATCAGAAGGCGCAACCTTTTTAATACGTTCAGATGTCTGCAGAAAACACAAAAATTAAAATTCAAATGTTTTTTATCAATTAATGTACCTATTTCGAGATTTGTAACATTTTGACATTTAAGTATTAAGTATTTGACATTTATATTTAAGTATATATATACTATCTTTATGTAACACTTTTTTATGTAAATTACAATCATGCATACAATGAATAAACAAAATAAACTTTTGAATCGTCAAGTGAATCTACCACTGGTTCGGAATGCCATCTCTACCGAGAAGAACCAGCAAGAAGAAGAAGAAGAGAGGTTGCTCTTTTTAAATAAGTAATTCATTTGCAATAGCTATTAGGTATATAAAAGTGTACATAAGTAACCGCTGTCAGACAGACACACTTTCGCATTTATCATATTCGTATGGATAGAGAAGTTTCATATAATATTTTTGTATAAACTGTTCTCATGTTATGTTTACCAATAAAGATAATATTTACTAAATAAACGGATAATTTTGCTGGCAATTTTGTAATAACTCAACTATATTTTTCCACGAAAACAACAGCAAAGTTTTATTAACAGCTAAACGAACATTTAATAAAAATAATATTGATTATAAAAGTTTTTACTAAAGGCAAAAGGGCCCAGTATACTGTAATAAGTAAAGTAGTTACCTACTTAATTTAATAACATCCAAGAAAATATGTTCAGCCGTATGAAGATCATTAGCTGTTTTATAGGTTGAAGAGAGTAATGTGAACAACTTCTGATCGATTCAAAATTTGGTACCTATCCTATTACTTCAATGTGTAGGTGGTTTTTTAAATTGTTAGGTTTTTTTTTATCCACTACAAGCTAGCCCTTGACTGCGATCTCACCTGATGGTAAGTGATGATGCAGTCTAAGATGGTAGCGAGTTGACCTGTTAGGGGCATGGCAGTTATATTAAACCCACACCCCTTCGGTTTCTACACGGCATCGTACCGGAACGCTACGTAGGGTGGTAACTAGCCACTAGCCTATATCAAAAATAAATTATCCCTGATTATTAAATAGAGGATCTTCCAAAAGACCTAAAATTCACATCACGTTATTTAATCTTCATATTTTAATATTTTTATCCATTACGCAATCATTTAATTTCCGCGGCAAACTGTATGATATTTTTTTTTACTAACCTTACGGTTTCTATGACTATGACCTATATTATCTATGACCAAGTCATACGTTTTCAAGCTGTAATTCACGATTATTTATCTATGGCATTAATATGTTGCAAGCAAAATCCCGCGTTTCAGACTAGATGTCGTTGATGGCGTTGATGGCGTTGCTAAAAATACGCCCACATTAAGGGCCCGTCTATATAAATTGAGGTCGTTGGATGATGCGTATTAAAAAATAAAATCTCTAACTGATTATTAAATAAAGGGTCTTCCAAAAGACCTATAAAGTTCACATCCTCGGTTAGTTTTAAGTTTGATAACCATTTTAAAATATATAGATTAAAGAAAAAAAGTGCGTTGAAATTTGACGACGTCACTATTGTGATTTTCATACAACTTCCATACTAGAAGCGCGTTTTTAAGTTTGATACAGAGTTGCTGATTTGATTGAGTTGTCATCATCCCTATTCACATCGCCACAACACCGCACCACACAAATCTTCCAAATTATTCTCAAAAGAACATTTCACCCCGACACCGGAGCATCTTCAGGAGACGTTGACTCGACAATGCACGATTGTTAGATGGTCTTACTGAGCGGTGAAAAAAGCTACCAAGTGCAAGCTACACGCTGTACCTACTTGTACATTTGTATGCTTTGGCGGAGTATACCTAGCGAAATAACTTTTTGTTCCTTGATTAATACGATTATACGACCTCCCTGGCGCAGTGTTGATCGCTGTTGTCTTAACGTGGGAAGTCCCGCGTTCGATTCCCGGTAGGGTCAATTTGGGAATTTATAATTTCTGAATTTTCTCATGTCTGGTCTGGTGGGAGGCTTCGGCCGTGGCTAGTTACCACCCTACCGACAAAGACGTACTGTTAAGCGATTAAGCGTTCCGGTACGATGCCGTGTAGAAACCGACTAGGCGTATGGGTTTAACATAACTGTCATACCTCCAACAGATTAGCAAGCTACCATCGTAGCCTGCATCGTCACTTACCACTAGATGAGATCGCAGTCAAGGGCTAAGTTGTTGCGGAGTAAAAAAAAGTAACGCAGCTGCTTCCATCCAATACCCATGTCCCATAACCTTTGTTTTCCCCCCAGAATCAAAGAAGCCTGTACTCCAAAGCCACAGCCTTCGAATGCCTGCCGTGTGCGGAAGGTTGCGAGGCCTGCGTCGACGGCTCGCCGTGTGTTGCCGCGCTGAACTGGGTGGTGCGGACGACCATCTTCGCGCTGGCCTGCTTCGTCATATCCTGCCTGCCCTTCATCGTTTACTTCACCATCAAGTATGGACATGTCAGGGTAAGCAACTGGTAATCCATACTAATATTGTAAATGCGAAAGTGTGTCTGTCTGTCTGCTACGCTTTCACGGCCCATCCGTTTATTTTAATTTTTTTGATGAAAATTTGTACCGGGATAGATTGTATCCCGGTGAAGGACAAAGGATACTTTTATCCCGGAAAATTTAGCGTCTTTGCTTCTTAAAACCAGTCAGCCAAAGTCGTTTTACTCGCTAGTTTTAAATTCAAAATACTTTGAACTCGAGTGAGCAAAAATGACTTTTGCTTACTAGTTTTAAGAATCAAAGACGCACTTTTTGAGCTTGTTAGGTGGAAAATATGTTTTCTGAGATATTGCCGATGCGAAATCACATCGGGCACACTGCTAAAAGCTTAATCATTTGGAGAGGAAAAGCATAACAAATTGATATTACTTATGATCTATGTTTCTCATGCCATTGTTGGTATTGCTTCCATCCACACATTTTTGTATCATACATCATCAGAGAATATAAGTATAGGAAATGTATAGTAAGATAAAAACAACAATAAGAAAAGTTAAGCAAAAGCATGATTGATGAAACGGAAAATACCATATACACCAAGTGGCCACTTTGAAAATAGGTCATTTGTGAAGTTTCCTCAACTTGTAATGCGAAAAGTTTTGTGTACTTTTTTAATTTAGAAATCGCTTTATATATATATATATATATATAAATATATACTTATATATATATGTCACCGTAAGATTGCAAAAACCGTTAGATTATAATCTAACTACCGAAATTATAAAATGTCGACAGTTTGTGAACCGTTCAATGTTCTGAGTGTCAATTTTTGAAATATTCATTGTATTTACGTTTTCTTGTCTCTTTCTTGTAGGTTAGGTTAGGGTGCTGCTGAACGAGGTGAGCAAGCTCTTCGAGCGTGTTGTCGCCGCTCGCCTCGTTCACCACCTGGAGAGTGTGGGGCCGGACCTCAGCGACAACCAGTACGGTTTCCGCAGGGGCAGGTCCACCGTCGACGCCATACTGCGCGTGAGGGCCCTTGCGGAGAACGCGGTGTCCGCGGGCGAAGTGTTGGTGGCGGTGTCTCTCGACATCGCGAACGCCTTCAACACTTTGCCCTGGAGCTGCATTCGGGAAGCGCTGAGGTACCACGAGGTTCCTCAGTACCTCGAGAGGATCGTGGCCGCCTACCTCTCCGGGCGATCGGTCGGGTATCCGACCAGCGCAGGCTGGTCGGAGAGGACGATGTCGTGCGGTGTTCCACAGGGTTCGGTTCTCGGGTCCCCCTGTGGAACATCGGGTACGACTGGGTGCTGCGCGGGGCCCTGATGGTGGGCGTCGACGTGATATGTTACGCCGACGATACCCTCGTCACGGCTCGCGGCAGCACCTTTCGGGAGGCTAGATGTAGGGCCACGGCTGGCGTGGCCCACATCGTAGCGAGGATACGGGTCTTGGGCCTGGAGGTGGCCTTGCACAAATCCGAGGCCCTGTGCTTTCATGGGCCTCGGAGGGCGCCTCCCGCCCGGTCCGAGTTGGTGGTGGGCGGAGTGTCAATCGGTGTCGAGCGTACGATGAAGTACCTGGGACTCGTCCTCGACAGCCGGTGGACATTTGAGGAGCATTTTCGGCGTCTCGTCCCGAGGCTCGTGGGAGCCGCCGGGGCCCTGAGCTGGCTCCTGCCAAATTTGGGCGGACCGAGTTCGCGGTGTCGCCGCCTTTACGCGGGCGTCGTGCGGTCCATGGCGCTCTATGGAGCGCCCGTATGGTCGGGCACTCTGAACCGCCAAACTCGGGCCCTGCTGCGGAGACCGCAGAGGGTCATGGCGGTCAGAGTGATACGGGGTTATCGGACCGTATCGTACGAGGCGGCCTGTGTGTTGGCGGGGACGCCGCCCTGGGACCTAGACGCCGAAGTGCTCTCGGCGTCGTATTGGCGTAGGGTGGATGCCCGCAACCGGGGGGAACACCCTACGCCGGCGCAGGATCGCGCCTGGCGGCGGCTGGCGGAGGCCGATCTCGCCGCTCATTGGCGGGAGCGGCTTCTGGCGCCGACTGCCGGCAGGCGGACGATCGAGGCGATCCGGCCCGTCCTGGAGCTCTGGACCGGCCGGAAGCACGGAGCCCTCTCCTTCCACCTCGTGCAGGTTCTCTCGGGGCACGGCTGCTTCGGGAGATACCTGTGCATGGTGGCGAGACGGGAGCCCACCGAGGTGTGCCACGAGTGTGGCCACGCGGAGGACACGGCGCAGCACACGCTGGAGTCGTGCGCCGAGTGGGCGCCCCAGCGCGTCGCACTCGTGGCGGAGGTGGGACCTGACCTCTCGCTGCCCGCCGTCGTCCGGGCCATGGTGGGCAGCGAGGAGGCCTGGAGCGCCGTCGCCTCCTTTTGCGAGGAGGTGATGACTCAGAAGGAGGCGGCGGAACGACTGCGGGAGGCTGACGCCACCGCGGACCCTCTTCGTCGCCGCAGGGCGGGACGCAGACGGCGTGCGTACGACCGCCGTCTGCCACCCTAGCGAGGGCTCCGGGCGGACGACCCATCACAGTTGTCGCCCGTCGAGCCTCGGTCGCGGAAGAAAAAGCGGGAGTGAGGCGCACCTCGGTGGTGTCCCTCAATGAGGACGTCGGGGCAGCAGTATGCCCCCGGAGGAGGTTCCGCTTGGGCGGATGTCGCTGGCTGGGTCGCGGATGAATGCCTTTGGTGCTCCCGTAACCCAGCCTTAAGGCGATGCGCAGGAGCGCCGCTGGGTTTTAGTGGGTATTCTGGAGTGCCAGTGAGTCCCACATACCCTCTCGGAGGCACTGCAGTTCACCTGCCTGCCTCCAAGAGGGATGCCTAAACGCATTTCCCAGCGAAAAAAAAAAAAAAAAAAAGGGTTCGACATAAATAATCAGGTAGTACTTAAGTTTTATCGGGTTAATATAACAGTTTACAATCTACCGAAAAATAATGCGTTTAACTGTAATCTGTCGAGTTTGTCCAAGAACTTTTAGATCTGGGTGTCTCGCTGTCTCTACCTAATATCAAATTCAGAAATTATAAATTCCCAAATTTACCCTGCTGGGGATCGACCGGGACCTCCTACGTTAAGACAACAGCGCTCAACACTGCGCCAGGTAGGTCGTCTAACACTTTCGCATTTATAATAATACTAGGTGATGCCCGCAACTTCGTCCGCGTGGATTGATTTTTTTGGTTAACGCAGGAAATCTATTAATTTTCCGATATAAATAATAGCCTATGTGTTATTCCAGAGTATAATTTATCTCTGTGTCAAATTTCATCCAGATCCGTTCAGTCGTCCAGGCGTGATTGAGTAACAAACATCCATCCAAATTTTCGCATTTACGAGTATAATACTAGATAATGCCCGCCACTTCGTTCGCGCAGACTAAGTTTTTTCGATTCCCGCGAAAACTCCCTAATTTTCCGGGTTAAAAAGCAGCCTATGTCTTTCCCAGGGATTTATCCTATCATTTTCTTCTAATTTAATGAAAATCTGTTGAATAGGTGGGCCTTGGTGGGACAGTCATACACACTTTCGCGTTTATAACATTTTCGTTTTTTTTTAAGTAGGTACAATACATAGCTAGCCTAACCTAATTACTATATAAATCATGCCCGCGTGGAATGGTGGCAAGAATGCTGGCCACACACACTAATCCACTTAATCTTACTAATCCACACTTCCAAACATCAGTTTGGAAGTGTGGATTCGGTTTTTTGGAAAGAATTTTTATTTATATCCATATTTTATTTTTATTTATATATATTATATGAAATCGGTCCACCCATTCACGCGTGATGCCGTGACCAAGGAAAACGGGTTTCATTTTTTTTATATATATAGATTAAATATGTATTTCCTTTAATAATTTATTTACACGTATATATGTAAATGTGTATATATATATATACATACTTCTATATTAATTATTTATTTATGTAGGTAATATATTATATAATAATAATAATTATAACAAAGTAATTTAATTATATGAGAATTGTATGTAGTCTACTGAACATGTTTGTAGTTGTTTTTGCAGATGTCTAAAATTTGATAGATAGATTTGCTGTTTACTATGAGTATAGCTATAAGTAGATTTTTAAGTACCTATCCTAGCAGCTTGCAGTTACGTAGTTTTTTTCCGTGGTGTCACCTGAATCAGGGTTCAGGCTGAAAATCAGCGCTGTATGGTTAGTGCTTGCGCTAAACATACAGCATTATGCTGAGCCTGGGCCATTTTTTGGGTTGTGCCATACGTGATATAGTTCATCCCTGAGGGGTGATCTTCCTCTTTAGGTATGTTTGTTATGTATGGCACAATTTGGAAATAAATGTTTTTTCTTTCTTTCTTTCTTTCTTTATAGATAAGTCAGTATCCTGAACTGCTGTGACGGTAACATCTACTTTATAAACGCAGGTGGTGAGGGCGGCGAGTCCAGCCCTCCTCAGGGTGATAGTGCTTGGAGCCCTGCTGATCTACTCCACCACTCTGGTGATGTACGGGCGGCCAACAGTGTTCACGTGCACCGCGAGGGTCTGGTTGAGGGAGGTTGGCTTCTGTCTGACGTACGGCGCCCTGATGCTGAAGACATGGAGGTAATTCTTTTTTCATAAAAATAAAAATTGATACAGTTTTAGTTTGAAGGAACTTCACAACCTTGTTCCTCCTTCCCCGTTCTACCACAGAACAGCGAGAAACCGTCAGCGTTGGCATCCTTATGTGGTTGATGTCCAATCTGCCCGCACGAAACGTTTTTGCTCGACGTTTTTGATCCGAACCGCTAGGGTGTGGAACACCTTCCCAGCGCACGTGTTCCCTGCCACGTATAACTTAGGTACCTTCAAGCCAAGAATGAGTTGGCATTTTCTAGTCAAGCGCGTTCCAACCTAGACCTCATTATTGCTTTGCACTATAAGCATGATTGTCATCAAGCGCAAGCCTCACAATAAAAAAAAGCACTGCGAAAAGCCACGTACGTAGGTTTAAATTGCGTGCTCTTTTTTAATAGTAGATTATACACCAAGGGGATAAAGCACTGTTTTATGTCACGGGCGCTACATTGAATCCTGAACGTAACGAAGGACTCCAAATTTAACTCCCGAGCGCAGCGAGGGTGTTATAAGTTAATTCCCGACCAAAGGGAGGGAATTAAGATTGAGTCCTGAGTGCAGTGAGGGATTCAAGCGCCCAAGAAAAAAACTGCTTTATCCCGGTGGTGTATACTCTACTTTATACTTCTACCATAACAGTAAAACAAACTGTAACGGTTAGATATTTATTGCAAATCATAGTAAGTAGGATACATAGGTCTAGTAAATAATAAAAAGAAAAGACAAATTAAAAGTGAATGTTCACGTTCGATAGAGTCACATTTGTCCATTTGTCATTTTGCTTTTCATGCTGCCAGTGTTTATGCAGGTACACATACTCCTTGGTTTAAAAACTTTCATGTCAAATGATACGATCGTTTGTTCGACCAGTCTGGAGCCTAGACTCTGTTGTGCATATTTACAGTATGGGGTTGGTCAACTAGTTGGGCGATCGATCGACTAGATTACGGCCCTAGGGCATGAAGACTGACTTTAGACCCGCAAAAGTATGATTAAAACAGTAGTAAAGGTATGCTAGAAGTATAATAATTTATAGATTAGCGAATTTTTGACGATCTCCGTGGTGCAGTGTTGAGCGCTGTTGTCTTAACGTGGGAGATTCCGGGTTCGATCCCCGGCAGAATCAATTTCGGAATTCATAATTTCTGAATTTTAAGATACCTACCAATATTATAAGCGGATGGAAAAGCCAGAATAATAGTGTCACGTAAAGCTGTGAAACAAAGCTTGAGGCAAAAACATTTAAAAAGTTGAAATTCGGATCAAACGAATGGAAAAGCTAAAGCTTATGGTTTCAGGCTTAAGCCTACGAAAGCGGAAACGTAGCGAAATCGCAAATGACTTCGCGATGGAATCCCGATGACCCGGATGCGGCTTTCGTGCCGGAAATTGTGGTAAAAGTGTGAGCTGGAAGACGAGCACGCAACCGAGCTGGTTTCCGGTCACAAGGGCTACTATACGAGCTATTGTTCCCATTACAATACTCATTCTGTCTTAACCCGGGGTCCGGCTGCATAAATGCTGATACATGAACGGGACTTGCATAATTGGGATGATGCCTATATAAAAACTACATTATTTCTTACTGATTATTAAATAGAGGGTCTTCCAAATACCCTGAAATGTACATCCTCGGTTAGTTGTAAGTCTCATAATCGTTTTAAATTATTGATTAAAGAAAAAAAAGTGCGTTAATGACGTCACAACTAAGCCTTTCATACAACTTCCATATTGGAAGCGCGTTTTTAAGTTTGATAAAGAGTTGCTGATTTTTGATTAAGTTGTCATCATGCATATTATAACGTGAAAGTAGTCCCGCGACTTAATCATTAGGATTATTCGTTTTTAGGTTTTATTTTTGGCGCGTTGCGTCGCTTTCATTGCTCAACTATAATAATAATAACGTAATGTCCTCCCGACCGAATTTCGGCAACGGCGGCCAATCTCCAGAGAAATTAGCTATCTGCGCAGGAGATATTATAGTGCACAAGTATTCGCAAACGCAAGTGTACTCTGTGTTCCTTTACTCTCATAGCCCGATGAGACGGAAAATCCGACACGACCAACGACCAAAAATTTTTTTTTTCTTTTTTTTATCCACTACAAGTTAGCCCTTAACTGCGATTTGCTCTTGACAACAACTTGCTCTCCGAGGCACGGGGGTGAAACACCGCCAACTTCCTAACTCCGGGCTAGCACTGAGAATTAAACTATACTACGTCAGTACCGGTCAAGACATAATACGACCGCCTGCAATTCGTCTAAAATCCAGAAATCCAGAGAGAGTAGATTTAATTTTCGTGAGCTCCGCATATTTTGAGGGCAAGATCTAAGCGTGTGGTGTTAGGTGTAATATTCAGCGATGTATGGCACAGTAATTAGGTTGGGAGATTGGTCATGAATTAATGAGTGGTCGGTATCCGGACCACTTTGCTTAGTTACTCGACGAGGATCGCCTTGGAGTTGACACTAATAGACGTGGGAGATGGATGTAATACGAGACAAAATATTGAAATCCATGGTAGGTAATATTATAATAATGGACTTTGTCATCAAACTAATATTATAAATGCGAAAGTGTGTTTGTTTGTTGGTTTATCCTTACATCGCGCCGCAACTTTCGGATCGACATAATTTTTTGCATTGGTATAGTCTGGAGAGTGACATAGACTAGGAAAATTAAGGAGTTCCCGTGGGAAAAACTATTTCCACGCGAATGAGTCACTGGCATCAGCTAGTTCCAAAATATATGACAGATCTTTCTGATAGACAGTTTAAAAGTAAAATAAAAGAAATTTTAATTAAAAAAAGTTATTACAAGATAAATGATTACTTAGAAGATAAAAACGCATGGAAAATATAACACTGCACAATCTATATGACTAAGGATAAAAATTATGTACTTGTGTACTTGTAATATTGTATTGTATTGTGATAACATATTTTATTTAATTTTTGACATGAAAATTCTGTACTTATGTATTATACCTTTTTTATTTTATTCTAATATAATGACATTTGATTATGAAATTTGACATTTTAACTATGAAGAAACGACATAATTTGTAAATCACATTATTTAAATTTTGTATGACTAGATACTTAGGTAAATTTTTAATTTTTATGACTTAATAATGTTTTGTATTAATATTGTATTGTACTATATCAATTTGACTTTCGTAAGCGCTTTTATAAGTCTATGCGAAGAATAAATATAAATATGAGTTTAAAAAAAAATGAAATAGTTCATCCATATTTCCATAGCCTATGTGTTATTCCATATTAGAAAGAAAGAAAAGACACCCTCAACTACAGCCGTACCCATAATCATGCCGATCCGTTGCTCCGTTGCGGCGTGATTGAAGGACACACCAACAAACCAATAAATCAACAAACAAACACACTTTCGCATAATATTAGTATGAAGTATGATATCTGTGCCAAATTTCGTCCAGATCCGTTCAGCCGTTCTGGGTGTGATTGAGTGATAAACATCCATACATCCAAACTTTCGCATTTATAATATTAGTACTTACAGATAACACAAAAATATGTGAGACAGGTAAGCCCTAGACACTTTTCGTTTGGCAACGAAACCCTAACAAATCCAAGTTCCATTGACGTGACCATTCCCAAGATGGCACCTAATGGAGTTGGTCTAACAAGCGGGCCATTTGCCGAGGGACAATGGCTCCTGAGTGGGAGGCAATCAAAACCTTTCGCAATTTATCTGAGGTCACCAGGCGATTCAGGTAAAACGTACCTCTTTTTTCACTCGATTCAATACGGACAAAATAACCGCTGCCCAGGGCTTTTTTGGGTTCCGTAGTCAACAAGGAAACCTTGCAGTTTCGCCTCGTTGGTCTACTGGTTAGCATGTTCGACTGCGGCCGACGAGGTCCCGGGTTCGAGTGCCGGGTCGGGCCTTAACAAGTATTGGGTTTTTCTGACATGAAATTCTCAGTACAAGCATACTATTAACTATTCTGTGATACCAGCCCGGAGTTAGGAAGTTGGCGGTGTGTCACCCCCGTGCCTCGGAGAGCACGTTAAGTCGTCAGTCCTGCGCCTGATCTCTCTCCGATTTATCGGATTTTCCTTCCCATCGGGCTAAGAGGGTAAAAGGAACAGAGAGTGCCACCTGTGTATGCGTACACAATAATACCTCCAAAACACGCACTATAATATCTCCCGCGCAGATGGCCAATCTCTCTGGAGATAGGGAGCCGTGGCCGAAATTCGGTCGGGAGGACATTATTATTATTATTATTATACAGAGGCCCTTAGCACTAGAAAGCTGTAATTTGGCATGGGTATAGATATTAATCACACTAATTAAGTGGAGAAGCAAAAATTTGAAAAAAAGTAGTGTGTGTGTGTGTGTGTGTGCAATTCACACACGGCAGAAGTGAAACATCAGAAAAGTGTCCTACGAGAGAATGAGATAAATATTATTTGTATTCTATCTCATTGATGAGATCTCATTAATGAGATAGAATACAAATAATATTTATCTCATTCTCTCGCAGGCTAAATCCTATTTTGGTGTTGCTTTTTCATTTCATCGAACTTTCAAATCACAACGATTCTAAAGAATTCAAAAAAAGATTCAAAAATTTGGAGTTAAATTTTTTCTTATCGTTTATCCCTTAATGTGGGGTTAGATGGGTCATGGGTCGTTCAAAAATAGTGCGGGTGTGGAAACCATTTTTCAATCAAGGGATCCGTTTGCGAAATATTAAACTTTAAAGTGCTAATTTCCGTTAGAGTCCAGTGTCCTCTTTAAAGTGCTAATTTCCGTTACAGTCCAATGCCCTCTAGCAGTTAAACGAATGTTTCTGGATATGTAAAAATATTCATAGAAGTATAGTATACACGAAGTTAAAAGGAAATCTTTTACAGCTGTAGACTTTACAAGTTTACGAGTGTCGACCAACGTTTAAAATGCCAGCATATTGAGAAGAACCCTAGTCTGCGCATGGGCCGAGACGCACTTGGCCTGTTTTTTATTCCAGAAAATTTATAAATTCTCTAGGGAGTGAAAAAACTTAATCCACACGAACGAAGTCGCAAGCATCAACTAGTAAAAAAAACCAAAAGACCCTTAATTTATCGTAATCACGGTCCACACGACCACATAAATAATGCCATCGCGTGGTTTTTGTTTGCAATATAATGCAGGTTAAAAAGCGGTCAATTTCCAAGGGACAGCCAGCCCTATAAAGAGCAGGGCAATCAAAGCCTCTCGCAATTTATCTGCGGTTTCATTCCGGTAAATGTAAAGGTGAATGCGGGAAATTGTGTCGACAGCTACCTACCTCTTTTTTTCACTCGATTTATTTTAGATCTTAATTGCGGGTTTGTATATCGGCGTCGGTCATGCGTATTGATTCGGAGTCCCATTTTATTATTTTAGAAGTGAAACTTCTTTAGAATCGTAGTGATTTGAAAATTCGAAGAAACGAAAAAGCGACACTTATAAGAGACAAACATATTCATTGGTAATGTAGGATATAGCCTACAAGAAAATGAGGTAGAATACAAGTTATGTTAGTCTGATGCTCTCGTAGGCTACTTTTCACTTCTGCCGTGTGTGAATTGCACACATACACTTTTTTTATCTTAAAATTCTTAATAAGAATGGCTTAATGACATACCTAGATTATTCACGAACATCTTAAGTAATAGTAGATTATTCAACATGAGGGTAATGCTTACGTCACGGGCGCCGGTATAAACCCCAAGCGCAACGAGGGATTTTAGAGTAACTCCCGAGCGTAGTGAGGGTGTTGCATCTAGAATCCTGAGAGAAGTGCGGGGTTTAGGGGCACCCAAGACGAAGACAGCATTAACCCTGCGTTGAATACTCTAATTTTCACACCTCGCGAGGCAATAAAATCAAGGCTAATAAAAAGATTATTCAATATATTATCTTATCATATCTATTTTTAACAACTAAATGCCAATGAATGAATTAATAATTTAATGATAGATCTTGATAGTAAACTAGATATACGGCCTCTGAAATTAGGCAATTGGCACCTTTTATTATTGAATTATAAATTCTTAAATTGACTCGCGTCGGTCGGTCGGTCTCGTGTATTCCACATTTTTACCCCCTACCAAAAAGTGCTCAACGCGCCTAAAGCAGCGGTAAAACATCTTTGTTTACAATTTTGAATACCACAACTTCAGCCCTGAAGCGCAAAGAGCATGGATTTGACTCGATCCAGCAATGCTTAGGACAGCGGTTACTTATGTATCTACATATTATATTGTTCATGTAAATTATTTTTTTCAAAAGTGCAACCACTGCGTTTCTTGCTGGTTCTTCTCGGTATCAATGGCATGTCGAACCAGTGGTAGATTCACACGACGATTCAAAAGCACTTGTAAAAGTTTATTTGAATAAAAAACATTTGAAATCTGATTTTTTTTATTTTGAAGATAATAGGAATGAATCCAATTTTCCTAGTAAATAGCTACTTTCATAATTAGATAGGCTTGTGGGCGAGCGGCCGGCGACTTAAAATAGATCCCGGCTTTGCGCAGCCTCCAATTTGCTAACAGCTTCAGAGCTTGAAACAGCGGACCGATCCCGATGAAATGAGTAATCGCTAGATCCGTTTTGAGCTCTCCAGTTTTTGTATGACGTCACTAATCATACAATATGGCGCACGTTATAAACCTGAGTTGTTCGATTTTTCGAAAGTAGCCCAAAAAAGCCTGACTGCCAGGTCCTCAACTGGCAAAGCAACAAACAAACACACTTTCGCATTTTTAATATTGTAGTGTATTAAGTGTATTTCAGTGTCTATCTATATGAGAATCGTCGTAGCTCCAATTTGAATTAGGTTTTCTTTATTTAAAAAAGGTGACTTCATCGACAGTGTTCTTAGCTATGATGATTATTAAGCAACGTTACCCACGTCGGTAACTGGATGGGTGACCGAATTTGAATGTCCAAATTTGGCGTTTTCGTTTCCTCCGTGGGTCGGAGAGCACGTTAACTCGTGGGTCCCGGTTATTATCACTAGCATCTGATAACAATCGTTAGAAACCTAAGAGTCGAAAGAGTACTCTTAGTAAGTCGTATACGGAAGGACCTGGGAACCCACCGCATTAATTAACATTACATTAACCCAAGAAAACCCTTGCCTAAAAGATTATGTGATCAATGGAATCTGAGTTTCACGACCCTCAGCAACGGCAGAGAGATTTGTTGTACTTTAATCGCTTATTGCCCACAGGATATCAGTGATCTTCCAAGTGCGTTCCGCGAAGGCCGTGAAGATATCCGACATGTACCTCCTGCGACGTATCGGTGTAATAGTGGGCGTGGCGTGCGTACTGCTGTCCATACGAACGCTGGTGGCGCCACCAACCGTGATCGTGGGCAGAACCAGGGACGATTTGAAGGCGTACTTATGTAATACTGATTGGTGGGACCACTCCTTTACTACGCGTAAGTATGATACCATGTCTCGTCGAGCGCATTGTTCAAGTTTGAAATGCCCTTCCGGCTTCCGTTTTTTTTGCGTCATCTTTCGTACCACAGATGTAGCCCATTACTTCGTTTGGGATGTTTCGAAAAATCCCGTGGGAACTCTTTGATTTTACGGGATAAATGGCAATTATAAAGAAATATACTGGCAAAGATAGGCTGCGAAAGCGTATCAGACAGGCAGAAAAACTAATCTTACTTACTAATACTTTATATTATAAATGTGAAAGTTTGGATGTATGGATGTATGAATGGATGTTTGTTACTCAATCACGCCCCAACGGCTGAACGGATCTGGATGAAATTTGGCACAGAGATAGATTATAGTCTGGAATAACACATAGGCTACTTTTTATCCCGGAAAATTAAAGAGTTCCCGCGGGAACCACAAAACCTCGATCCACGCGTACGAAGTCGCGGGCGTCAGCTAGTATATTATAAACGTGAAAGTGCCCATGTTTTCAACCGATTTTGACGAAATTTGGCTCAGTGACCGGCCAGGTTAGGCAGGACAGGTATCTCGGGAAAAGACATAGGCTGCTTTTTATCCCGGTAAATTAAAGAGTTCCTCAGGGATCAAAAAATCTTCGCAGGCATCATCTAGTTTCTACTATTATGAGCATGGATGGTTTTTTAATTGTGATTGGTACGTTCAAATGAAGAGTCTTGGAAATAAGAGTAGGTACAGTGTACCTAATTTGAATAAATAAATATTGACGTCCGCGTGGATTGAGGTTTTTCGGTTCCCGCGGGAACTCTTTAATTTTCCGGGATAAAGCCTATGTGCTTCTTCTTCTTCATGTTCTGGGATTATTTTCCGCACTTGAAACGCAGGCGTCCGCTGTGCGTGAAAACCACTGGTGCGACTCCCTGCTAGATCACTCCAGCCAAACGAGCTCACTCCAGAATCCAAGCAGGCCGCCCAGGTCAGCAAGGACTTCCGGTAGTGTTGCTAGGGAGGCAATGTAGGCTTCTCGTTGGGTGGAAACACCGCTGCACTCGAGCAGCACGTGTTTTGGTGTCTCGTCGCTCTCTATGCAGGCTCTGCATAGAGGGCTGTCGGTGATACCTAGAATAAATAGGTGTTTGTTTAGAGGACAATGTCCTGTTAGCCTATGTGCTATTCCAGACTATAATCCATCTCTGTGCCAAATTTCAGCCAGATCCATTCAGCCGTTGGCGCGTGATTGAGTAACAAACATCCATACATCCATCCAAACTTTTGCATTTATAATATTAGTAATTTAGTAGGTAAGATTGATTGAGTGAATAATAATCTTTTAGGCAAGTGCTCTCCACGACTTAAGCTACATTTATTACTGCAGTCACGCCTAAGCTTAAATAGTTAAAAATAATCCCGTATTATTACTTAAGTGTCTATAATTATTCTACATCAACATGAACAAAAAACCGCCGGGTGAGAAAGATGAAGCGCTCACTACGCTCGCAGATGTATTTGCATTTTATATTTGGTTTGAGACTCTGAGTTTCTAAGTAATAAGATAAAAGAGCTGACTCTCTTAGCTAGCAAATAGATTGCTATATCTTGTTTTATATTTTTATCATACAATTTATTTTTTAAATACTATCGTGATTTGTTAAATATTTATAACTGGGTCAACTTTCCTCAGAAAAGGTCACGAAATAAAACAGTTTTATATACAAAGCTCGTAGATTGAAGCACAAAATTGAATGCTGTATACACAAAACTTGTATAACAATTTAGTGATTGAAACATTCTTCAAACAGAAAAAAAACACTGAAAATGAAAATGTAATATCGACACCTTATGTAAGCTCTGTATTTCACTCTCGTAAAATAGGCAAGCATTTTAAATAATAAATGAGAGCTGTAATGTCAAGTATCTTGATAAGAAAAATGGGCGCTTGCCAAAAAACGTTTTATACTTAAATATTGTATCAATTTATTAACGTAATTATAATATTCAGTTTGTAATGAAAAATACGAGTCACTGGGGACAAAAAGAAAAAATAAATTAATGTAAAATGAAGCCCCGTGCATTAAGTATGAAGCTTATTAATTTATTATTCTGACCTTTTGCAATTGGCTATACCTACGATGAATGATCTAGTACTTGTATTTTAGCACTAGGGCTATATTTTAGTGTGTAAATAATAAATCATCTATTTATTTCACGTAGGACAACTTGTGTCACTTATGAAACGTTAAGACTCTACCACCGGTTCGGAAAGACAGACCCACCAATATACAGGGCGCATATAATATGATGAAGGTACTCTACAGGGTCCAAAGAATCCCCCTTTATATTAATCTGCCGCGCTGAAGTAAATCCAAAAATCCCCTCTTCGGCTCCCCTACAATAACTTTCGGATCACATGAACGACTAACGAACTAGATGTTTGTTCCAGTGGAGGTGATCTTCTTAATGTGGGGCATCCGGCTGTGCATCATGGTGCGAAAGGCGCCCTCCGAGTTCAACGAGAGCCGGTTCATATCCATGGCTATATACAACGAGTTCCTTCTCTCCGTCTTCCTCAATATATCTATGTGAGTGTTGCACTGTAAAAAGTACAGTCCTTCTTTCAAGCAGTCGTATAAAAAAGTTATACGACTGCCTGAAAAAGGAGTTATTATACGACTGCCAGAAAAAAGGAATTATTATACGACTGCCTTAAAGAAGGAGTTATTATACGACTGCCTTAAAGAAGGAGTTATTATACGACTGCCTGAAAAAAGGAATTATTATACGACTGCCTTAAAGAAGGAGTTATTATACGACTGCCTTAAAGAAGGAGTTATTGTATGACTGCCTGAAAAAAGGAATTATTATACGACTGCCTTAAAGAAGGAGTTATTATACGACTGCCTGAAAAAAGAGTTATTTATACAACTGCCTGAACAAAGGAGGAATTGTTTTCAGGGTTCATGTATGTATGTATGTATGTGAGTTTGTATAGTCCACCATAACTTATACACGCCTGAACCGATTTTGATAAATGAGGTATCGTTAGAATCCCTAGCTTATTCCGGGTGACATAGGCTAGTAAATTTTTTTTTTTAAATTGATGGGGTGGCAATGGTCCCGCATTAAAGACTAAAGTTGAAAAAAAGAATTCGAAAATAAGATTAACTATATAATCGTCATCTAGAAAATGATGAGTAGATTCCAAAAATATATAACTATAGTTCAATGTCCAGTGATCCACAAAAAAATATAATTTAATAAAAATGTAAATAAGATTCCAAAGGTATATAATGACTGTGGTATCGTTACGTAGTAGCAGTGGTAGCCGTACTTCCATTCGAGGGAGATTTTTATTTTAAAGTTTAATTTGGCATGGCAGTCGAATTTTTATTTTTTTTAAATTTGTTCACTTGTTTCGGAATGTAGATACGTGTGGGGTATCGGTGACTGAATTTGGAAGGCCGAATTTGGCCGTTTCGTTTCCTCCGTGCCGAGAGCACGTTGCCGTCGCTCCCGGTTATTATCACTTAGGTACATCTGATAATGATAGTTAAGTTCTATGTATATCAACTTTAGATTACCTTCTCAGTCGAGTCGTATGCGGAAGGACCTGGGAACCCACCGCATTATTTTTCCAAGAAAACCCCTGCCATTTTGTGATTAATGGAATGGGGTCACGACCCTCAGCAATGAGAAATACGACGGGTTCTGGCGTGATTGAGTAACAAACATCCATCCATCTATCCAAACTTTCGCGTTTATAATATTAGTAAGTATGATCAGCTGTTGACTCAGTTCTACTCCTTCCTTTTATCGTACTGTAAATAAATTAACCATCAACAAAAAAAACAAAAACTATCTCTAAATCTCTATCTAAGATTCCGTTACCCCTGCTAGCAATAAGTACTGTGTATTTGAGGCTTAAATTAGGTCATCCCAACGCTCACAGCAAATCTCCAAAGCAAATCTACACAGAGTAGGTACCTACTTCTACTGCTAGGTACATTTATCTACAAAAAAATAAAAAAAGCTTGAAGTGGCTCTACAGACGTTTACTAGACAGTGGCTAATATGTATCCAGCCTTATTGCTGTTAATTTAATATTTATGTAAAAAGAAACTGCTTCAGCTTTTGATCTTTATAATATAATACAGTATGCTTTGTAATTGAAAAGAAACCTTAAAATTTAAGTAGTACCTACTAAATTAATTTAATTTATGAATCGGTTTCTTGAGAATTTATTTCTGAAAATACGACGTCTGAAATCTTCGACCTTGCTGATATTATCAGAACGCCCTCTAAAACACATTACTGTTGAGTATTTTGTACCCATGTACCTACCTACTTGCTTTGACGTTTAGAGTTTAATGGTCTACCAACAGACTTAAACACAATCGCATAGTAAGACAAAGAAAGAAAGAAAAATACTGGCGAGACAGCATGCATATTATTTTTCAAGTCGCATGGGTTCGTGCCCGTTTACTTAGCTTAACATACAAAAAATAAACAATATTACTTAATTTAAAAGTAATTAAAAAAAGTGGATTATGCAGTAAGCTAAAAAGGAATCTAACGTATCATTTGACAAAAACAAATCACTCATTTTACAACCAACATTTGGCGAAACATAAATCAAAAATTCACATACCAACAA
Organism: Erebia aethiops; assembly: GCA_923060345.2. Taxonomy (NCBI): domain Eukaryota; kingdom Metazoa; phylum Arthropoda; class Insecta; order Lepidoptera; family Nymphalidae; genus Erebia; species Erebia aethiops. The sequence continues at coordinate 18,984,419 of OV281089.1, read as the reverse complement.
CTGATACGGTAAGTAATTAATTTGACAAATAATATTTTCATTTCACAAAATTGGCAGAAAATATTTAATTTGACTAAATTCAAAAAAACATCATAATTAATATATAAAACAAAGTCGGGTTTTTTCGAACAATTGTAACTCTAGAATAGCTGGACGGATCTGGATGAAATTTGGCATAGAGACAGATTATAGTCTGGAATAGCACATAGGCTACTTATTATCCCTTAAAAAATAAAAAAAATATACTTGAAAATTAAAGAGTTCCCGCGGGAACTAAAAAATCCACGCGGACGAAGTCGCGGGCATCAGCTAGTTAATTATATTTCAAACTTTAAGTTAGAAATTTTGAAACTTTTATTCCAAATACGGCATGCTCTTTGTATGAGTAATTCTCGCAAATTGGTCTAAAGTAATTTCAAGTTTAAAATTTTTCAGTAAACGCCTGACTTTAGGCGCATAATTATTTATGCTGTATTTCAGCCGGAATTGAAAAGTAAGCGACAGCTTAACGATCCTGGCAAATTCTAATTTGCTTGTAAAATTTCCGGACCATTTATGCTTTTTAATATCATCGTATAGTATAATTTTCGCTAATTTCACCCGCGTATTCGAACAAGTTGAAAGGTTTATTTAAAATTTACTTTGATTTTCTTCATTTTCAGTATATAAATTTTAAGCTTTACGAGCTTTTAAAATTGTTAAAATTTGTTCAAGTCTCCTAGGATTATATAGTGAAATTCGATGATTTATTTATTTTATTTATTAATTAGTACCTATTTACTTAGTAGTACTTATTACTTCCATAACATGATGTCAGTTTATTATCGATTATGCACCGTTAAACGTGTCAGATGACACAGTGACAGCGTCGCTAGTTTTTGATGTTAAAAATAATAAAAACAAAAACTTAACTGGCATAAAAGTTACTATTTTGGCCACCGGGTCAGATCAGTTTAACGGAAACAAAATGACAGCTACACAGTGACCACTGCAAACAATCCTTACTAATATTAAAGTTTGTATGTATGGATGTTTGTTACTCTTTCACACCAGCACGGCTGAACGGATCCGGATGAAATTTGGCACAGAGATAGATTAAAGTCTGGAACACAACATAGGCTACTTTTGTCCCGGAAAATTGAAGAGATCCCGCGGGAACAAAAAAACCTCAACCCACGCGGGCGAAGTCGTGGGCATCAGCTAGTTATAGAATAAAATTATGGGTAATATCAGGTTCAGATTGCGAAATGTTGTTTCACAAAATCACTAAAAGACAAAACTATAAGTAATAGTATATTTTAATAAAAATAGAAACAGAAAGTAATAGATAGTAGTTAGACTGCCTTTGCATTCAAAACAAATAAATAAAGAATAGTTGTTTAACTCAAATTGCCAAAGTATTTCCTCAAATGAGCTGCATGTTATTTTAATTAATTAATTACATAAAATTATTTTTAATTGCACCCGCAGAAAATTAAATTAAACGAAAACATCGGGCTGTAAATTGAGCCTCCAAAGCAAATTGGTAATTAAAGCTGGCTGAATTAATAGTGAGTGGCAGAAAGCTTTCATATTATATTACTTTTAAAGTGCTATAATTATAGTTCGCATTATTAAGTTTTATTAGTCAGAGTTAAAGCTGCAAAGTAGCATAGAAGAACGAACTAACAAAAAAATTAAATGAAACACACACGGCAGAAGAGAAACTTCAGAAAAGTAGCCTACGAGAGAATGAGATAAATATAACTTGTATTCTATCTCTTTCTCTCGCAGACTAAATCCTGTTATATTATATTTGTCTCTTTTTAGTTTCGCTTTTTCGTTTCATCGAACTTTCAAATCGCAACCATTCTAAAGAAGTTTCACTTCAAAAACGCATTCAAACTTCGAATTGTTTGAAGAACACGCTCTGGAATTGAAAACCACGATTAAGTGATTGTCTTAACCGTTAGGCTAACCAAACTAACATCCCTTTTTATGACCTCTCTGGTGCAGTGGTGAGCGCGTTACAAGTGTGAGATCCCGGGTTCGATTCCCGGTTTACAAATTTATATTTTCTGAATTTTCTCTGGTCTTATCTGGTGGGAGGCTTCGCCCGTGGCTTGTTACCACCCTACCGGCAAAGACTTGTCGTCAGGCGATTTATCGGTCGGTTTATGTCGTGTAGAAACTGATAAGAGATATGGGTTTAATATAGCTGTCATATACCTTTAAGGTTAGCCCGCTACCATCTGCATCATCACTTACTACCCGGTGAGATCGCATAACTAACTTTTAGTCGAAAAAAAATGCATCTAATGATGTTCTCTATACATTATCAAACAAAATTTGACCAAATAAATCTTAGGACTAAATTCGGTCAATTTATGATATAATCAAGAACTAATTAAATTAGTTCTACATTCCGAACCGGTGGTAGAATTATGACATTTCATAAGTGGCACAAATTGCCCTAAGTGAAATAAATAAAAAGTCAAAAGTCAAAGTCAAAGAACGTTTATTCAATTTAGGTAGGTATACTACACTTATTGACGTTCGGTTATTTATAACATATACGAGTAACAATATAATGGTGATAACGACGATAAAGCTACGAGGGTTCCAAACGCGTCCTGGTCTGAGAAGAGCCCACAACAAACTCAGCCGGGTTTTTTTTTTTCATTATGATCATTTCACAATCATCTTAACTAAGGAACTATCAGGGCCATAAGAGAAAATCATTGCCAAGCTTCCTTGTCATTTAAATAATCCTTTACATGGTAATAAGATTTTTTAATGAGTTTGCGTTTTACATTAACTTTGAACTTATTCAGAGACATCTTCAACATGTCTTCTGGGAGCTTATTGTAGAAGCGGACACTGTTTCCAACAAATGAATTGCTAATTTTACTAAGCCTAGAAGCAGGCTAAATCATTTCATTTCAATTCCGCGGCGGGATACAGATGCTTAGCTTCATAACTCAAAGCTTAGTAATATATAACTGCAACTGAGCTTTGTCCAGAGATAAGAGGTATAAGACTGTATTAGAAATGGCAAGGCTTAGCTTTATAAATGAAGCGAGACTTCTCTTCTTTACGGTCGCGTCGTTTGGCAAGGGAATTTAATCGCAGCCATAATAATAATATGTCATTGTCACGTCTGTGGTACTATGAAATGAAATGAAATGAAATGATTTATTTATTTCATGTAGGACAACTTGTGACACTTATGATATGTCAAGACTCTACCACCGGTTCGGAAAACTGTTTCTACTGAGAGGAGCCGGCAAGAAACTCAGCTAAGATACTTTTAAAAGTCAAAACATACTGATATGATGCGGGTTGGTGCATCATTTGTTTTGGTGATAGAGTCTTGAATTATCTTAAGTGACATATGTCGTGCTATATGAAATAAATTAATCATTCACAAAAATATGTCGGCATGAGATTCACCTATTGGCTATTGTCTCAAAGAACCTTGCACCAAGTCATGCCATAATAACTAAATTATATTTCTATCGTAATTCGTTAATATGCTTATGTAATATTAATTATAAATGTGTAATTTATGTATGCCTTATGTACTTATACGTACTATTTAAGTATGTTTATGTATAATACCTATATTGTTAACTATAATTATTTATATGTAATGTATAAATATATAAAACGTGTATTATGTTTTGTATTATGTGTTTACCTGCTAATAATAAAGTGATTTCTATTGTGCCACACTACCCTACACATCTTGCCCAATCCTCTCACCAAAGGTTGCCAGCTGGCTTAGCATGCGCACAACGAAATATAATTAAGAAAGCGAAATAGATAGATAGATGAATACTTTATTGCACACATGAAATAATACAAAGGTAAATTAACTAAAAACTAGGTTTTTTTTTATCTACTACAAGCTAGCCCTTGACTGCGGGCTAACCTGTTAGGGGCATGGCAGTTATATTAAATCCATACCATATACCACATACATACCCCTTCGGTTTCTACACGGCATCGTACCGGAACGCTAAATCGCTTGGCGGCACGTCCTTGCCGATAGGGTGGTAACTAGCCACGGCCGAAGCCTCCGACCAGGCTGGACCAGGGAAAATTCAGAAATTATAAATTCCCAAATTGACCCTGTCGGGGATCGAACCCAGGACCTCCGCACGTTAAGGCAACTTGCTTACTGAGCAATCTGGTAGAGATTAAGCAAGAGATTAAACTGAGTAAGCAATAAGGCCGCCTTTGCATACCTAGCTTTTAGTTAATTTACCTTTGTATTCTTTCATGTGTGCAATAAAGTATTTCACTTTTTTAATTAGATCTCATCCAAGATGTTAAGATAGTTGTTCTTTTGCAGGTTGTTTCTACAATCACCGGCGAACCCAGACCTCCTGTACATAATATTCTTCTGCCACACGCAGCTCACGGTCACACTGCTACTGTGTTTTATATTTGGTAGTAGGGTGAGTACACTTCCCGAAGCAAACTGTTAGGTATTTGAACACTAGAATAGGCATGATGACTGATTTTGAAAAATGGTCAGATTATGTTCGGAAGTGTCTACTATTACGAAAAAATATCTTATTTCAGCAGAAAAATAAGGTTAAGTAGATAAAATTGCCATTTGAAATTTAAATTTTAAAATTCACGCCAAAACGTTCGCCGGTGTCATGGCGTCGTTTGTGACGTCACTATTATTTTTACCAATGTACTCTGTGCAGTGTGCAGTAAACAATTTGTGATTGTCAAAGCTCGAAAACAAACCATTGTGACGTCATTCGCTTCTTGGCGTTTAATCCATTATGGCGGATTGCCGTATTTTATAGTTTTATTTTATCGAAATAAATAGCAATCTCACTCGAAATAGAAAAATAAATAGGTTTTTTGTAATCCATGAATCCTATTTCATTAGATAAATTCATAATTTCATTAATTATTGGTTACTGTCATCATGCCTGTTTATATCCATAATGATATTACTATTTATATATGACCGATTTTCTTGATAGTTCTTCTGTAAGAATGAATCTTAACGATTCAAAAGCACTTGTATAAGTTTATTTGAAAAAAAACCATTTGATTTTTTATATATTATATCTCATATACATTCAGGGGGATAGTATGCATCGCTTAAATCAGTATTGTTTAAATATTGTTGCAGTTTGTGTTTTAGAATTATAATTCTAATAATTAAGGGTCGTCAAGGTACTAAAATTGTCATTTTTAACCGACTTCTAAAAAAGGAGGAGGTTACACATACATACATTAGGGTCATACGGCTTACAAAGTAACAATATCTCATGTTTTGTGATGTTAAAACGTCTCACTTCACCCCCAGGCTTACATGGTGTTCAAGGGTCAAGGAAAGGAGGACCGGGAGAAAACGAAGTTCAGATCCAGGCCCGCAGACTCCACCTACACTATGACTACCAACCGGAGCGCACACTTCTGTGATAACATGACTGAAAGAGATTTAGAGGTAAACAATTAATTATTATCATCATCATCATCATCATCATCATCATCATCATCATCATCATCAGCCGTTGTGCATCCACTGTTGGACATAGGCCTCTTTCAAGTAGCGCCAACGTGCTCTTTCCTCGACTTTCCGCATCCAATCGATGCCAGCCACCATCCGGATATCATCGCTCCGCCTCGCTGGGGGGCGCTGTACGCTCCGTTTACCAAGACGCGGTCTCCACTCGAGGACCTTGGACGTTGGAGTCGTCAAACGTCCACCGGTCCTCCGACACAGGTATCCAGCCCTCTGCCACTTCAGCGTTCCAGCCCTAAGAGCTATGTAGGTCAAATTTTCCTTTTTACATTTCAAGGTAAAATGCCGGTTGATTGGCACAGAAACTTTTATTTTTACTTCAATCTTTCGAGCATTCAACCATGATCGAAATTGCCAGGAAGGCATTATTTCGCTTCTACGAAGTTTTCCCACGATTATTTATCCTGGTGCCATTTTGTTCTGACTTTTCATCTCCCATTTACCGTTCGTTAGCCGTTTACATATCCTTTACTAATATTGGTGTATCGATGGATGGATGTATGGATGTTTGTTACTCTTTCACGCCAGAACGACTGAATGGATCTGGATGAAATTTGGCACAGGGATAGATTATAGGCTGGAATAACACAAAGGCTACTTTTTATCCCGGAAAATTAAAGAGTTCCCACGGTAACCATAAAACCTCAAATGGATGTTTCTTAGTCAATCACGCCAGAACTTCTGAACTGAAAAACCAAAAAACCTCAATCCACGCGGACGAAGTTGCGGGCATCAGCTAGTTATAAGAATAACGATAATAATTTTATTTACGGAAAATTCTATAATTAGGCGAAAACGGGTTTTAATGAAGCAACACCAGCATTCGTAAAATATTTTTGAAGCTTAATTAAGAGACATCAATAGGAGATTCAGTATGTTTTCTTTGTAAGATCTAAATACGTGCTGTGTTTAAAATTTCATTCTAATGCAAATATTATACTTTCTGTGTTTTTCTTGTCATTCTAATCATACTAATATTATAAATGCGAAAGTGTGTTGTTGGTTTATTGGTTTGTTGGTTTGTCCTTCAATCACGCCGCAACGGAGCAACGGATCGGCATGATATTTGGTATGGGTAAGTTGTGGACCTGGAAAGTGTCATAGGCTACTTTTTATACCGGGAATCAAAAAACTTAAAACACGCGGACGAAGTCGCGGGCATCAGCTAGTTCAGAATATATGCGAATGGATCTCGATTTCTTGCTGCGGATTGAAAAAAAATCCTATATATCATCATCACCACTCCAACTCATCCGGCCGGCTCATTAGTCAGCATAACTCTCCTCTCAGAGTGAGAAGGGTTTGGTTATATTCCACACACCTTTGAAGAATTATGAAGAACCCTCGAGCATGCAGGATTCGATGTTGTCCTTCATCGTTAAAGCAAGTGATAATTAATTTCTTAAAATGCACATTCCGAGAAGTTAGAGGTGTGTGCCCAGGAGTCGAACCCCCGACCGCCCTAATATGAAACCGGGTGTCTAAACTACTTATTGGCTACAAATAATATTATGTGTATACTCTAAAGTACTTTAACATCTTTTATGTTGTCTACAGGAGGAGTTCAAAAAAATTTGCAACCAGCTGGGGAAGTTAAGAGAAAGATGCGGTTCAGGCGCTCATCTCTCGAAGATAATAGCCGCCATGCAAGATGCAGCGACCTTGCACGAGCGGAACCAAGGCACTACAGACTCCGCACCGCTCAAACTTAACACCGTGTTCAGCGCAGTTGCTGGCAAGCTTATGTGCACTGTGACACCAGGGGAAGAATCCAGTAGCAGCGGAAGAGATTTGCCTTTCGACGCCCCTCCGGCATACAAGCAACGGAACTTCATACCGAAGAGTACAGAGAATAGTAACGCCGAACAGAGCCAAACAGATGTAACAACAGACTCTCCCAAGAAAAAAGACCTCGAAGAACCGAAAGAGGAGAAGAAAAATGGCGTCTTCAAAATCTCCGGTGAAGCTGGCTGCAGTGACATTCGTCCACCAGAAGTGACAATTAAGAATGGTATAGGCAAAAGTGATAAAAGTGAAGTGAGGTCCAGTCCGAGTAGTACAGAGACTATCAAAGGTGTTAGATCAGGTCACGCGAGGACTCACGCGATTGTTATTAATCTAGATGATAAAAGTCGCTTTACTGAAGAGGTCACCGTTTAAAGCTGATCGCTGATTAGGAACGTCGCACGTGCCATACGTATAGTGCTATTGAAAATTACCGTGTGTCGACTTATAGGATTACATCACCACTCATCAAAATGCTTTGATAACATCAAACATGGCAAACTGCAGTTTAATTTCAACTTTTTGGTAGCTGTGAAGTGAGAAGCGAGAGCGCCTCCACGTTGGGAACCGTCCTCTTCCAGACTAGTAAGCATCCACTGATACCCAAAATATATCATTTTTGAATAGGAAGGACTATTTGAGCCGCCAATAAATTTCTTTCTGTAACCCCACTGTCGTGAGCAGCGTAATACGCATTTATTCGGTGCTTACGGTGCGTGAGAGAATCACTTTACTCTCGTTTGTGAGATATAGTGAGCGTTCAGCGCTTGTGTTGTTTCTGGTCCGTACGGCGAGTGCGACTTGCCTCTAATGTGTGATCGGCTTTATAATCTGTAAAATAATTAAGACTGTACTTACATTCCACTACAAAATGTAGGTAACAAATTTTAGATGATTTTCTCTTAAATTATTTGCCTATAGCAATCTTAGATAATTAGGCTAGAAAATGAGATTCAAAGCGCATAAGCAACTTTTGACTTAATAGTATGAGTTACGACACGATATTTTAAATGCAAAACTTTTAAAAAGAAATATTTCCATTTTATATGAGAACTTGGGAAGTTTAAAGAAAATAAATGCGTCCTGAGGCAGGTTTACTGCGGAACTTTGTTCTGTGAATTCTCTAATGATTGGAAGAATATACGTGGCTTTTTGTAAGAATTACAGAGAAATGGATGTGCTATTGTGTTCAATTTTAATGACGGTGAAATCATCTAAAAGCTGCTTTGTATGTTTTGTTTTAGATATTATGTTACATAAGGCTGGGACAAATGAAGTTGAAAATCGGGGGTTTTTATTCGCACGGATACAAAACTCTCAAACATTAATTCTATACAACAGAGTCGAGTGCCGATTCTACTGGAATCTGTTGGAGATATTAAAGAAAGGTTTGTACCCGCTCGCGTTTTTCCGCTGGTGATCTTCCACTAAGTGTCCCTACCACTATAGCCTATTAACGTCCCACTGCTGGGCACAGACCTCCACTCTCATTGGAGAGAGGGAATTAGAGCTTAGACCCACCACGCTGCTCCAATGCGGGTTGGCGGGCTTAAACGACTATTATCATGTTAGTGATAATAACCGGCTTAACGTGCTCTCCGAGGCACGGGGGTGAAACGCCACCAACTTCCTAACTCCGGGCTAGTACTGAGAATTTCTAGTCAGAAAAACCCAATACTTAATTATGGCCCGACCCGGGACTCGAACCCGGGACCTCGTCAGCCGCAGTGGAATATTCCAACCATGATTTCCATGATTTCAATAATGCAAAATACGCAGCATGTTCCTAAGTCAAAACTACCTGGGCAAACCTCGACTTTGCCCACCCCGATGACTTAGCCCGTAACATTCAGTATTACCGTGTATAATGCTAGTCTATACTGTGATTTATAGTTTTTAAAACTAGTTACCATAATTTTAATGCTAAGAAGTTCTATACCTAGCTCTAAAAATGCATATCAAAGTTACTTCCTTCAGACATTTTACTGTAAATACTAATTTTAAACTTCGCAAAATGTAAATAGATGACTTTAAAATTGCGCTGAGAAGTTGTACGAGTAGGTATTAAGTGTATATTCAGACGGGCCACATTTCAAACATGTCACAGCGATAAAAATGTCACCAAATAGTGATCGTGTGTGTATGGTTTAGCTGTTCTTGTCTGAAGTTGTGTTAGCCAATATTAGCGATTTGGTTAGTACACAAATACACAGTAGGAAATCAAAGCCCAAAGTCATTCATTTAATCTAAATATGAACGCTCGCTTCATTGATACACTAGTTGGCCAACAATCCGGCCGTCATATTGATGTCCAAATAGCCGATTAGGTACTATAAGACCAATGACGGCGACCAATTTATAGGTATGTATTGCTATTATAAATAGCAATACATACATATAAGTAAATCTAGTTTGCATGAGAGTGTAAAGGTAAACGCTCAGATATGAACGACCTTGATTAGACGATCTTTACCAACTTTTTTATGTTTTTAAACGTACCCACGTCAACGCTGAACATGATAGTTTGTGCTGAATAGAACAGGGACATTCATACCAAGCGGCGACTTACCTTTGACAACTTTGCCTCTGTTTTATTTTTGTCGTTGTGGCACGTCTAAAAGGACTCTCTAAAACCTAAGTTGATATCGCTTAGTTTGCTAGCGACCTGGCCCGCGGAATTACAGTTTCACCCCTGGTTATTGAGAGACTGCCTTTTTGCATTGCTGCTTTTTAACTGAGTTCAAGCATATTTCGCTGACACCTTTAGAAGTTGAAGGATTTACTTCTGTCAGCTTCTGTTTATTGAATAAATTATTTCGAGTAAAAGACATGTAAATTTTGTGCAGCTTTTGCTAAGTTATGAAAAGTTTAATTTAAGTGTGATAAATCATAATAAATCACATTAATATCTTCCCGAATAAATAATATTTTGCAAGTTCTTTTGGATCGTTACTTAACCAGAGGTGGAAAAAAGGGTTCATTAATTAAATTTGGAATATTTATAGTACCTTTTTAAATAATGTATTTTTCCATGGTGCAGGTCGAATTTCCTGTATCATTCTGTATTTTATAATGTGCCATATTTAATATAATAGTTTGTTGTTGTTATTTTGCTATGAGTATGTTAAGAAATTTTATAAATTATGTTGTGTAAATATGATTGTATAAAATTGTTGTAAATATAAAAAGGTAATATATATGCGATAATTTATGGAAGATTTTTATTGTTATCAGTATGTGAGTTAAAAAAAAACATAGTTACAAATTCTGATAGACTTGCAACTTGCTAAAATTTTTCAAATAACAACAATTTTTTTAAATATAATATTTTTGAAATGTAATATTCTTATAAATAATATCTTATATTCGTAAGCATAATGAAAAATAGTAGGTAGCCCTATGTAAGTAATAATAATTATTTTATATATTTTTCATTATGTTTACAATTTCTATAATACCACAATGAAAGACAATTAGTGAAGATCGACTTTGTAAATATTCCTTTCAATATTATAACTAAATAGATAAAGCTTGTTAAGGCCGTTACACACGACTAAGATAAAATACTTGATTTTGCTACATAAGCTTCCATATGAAGAGAATCCTGCCTCATGATTAAAAGTAGGCCAAACTAGGTTAGGAATGTAAAGTCTTCGGAACGCCCTTGCCTAAAATACTATTCACTCTTGCTTACCTTGAAAGTACTAATGTTAAATTTGACAGTGCAAATCGATTGGATGTCTGCATAACACGGATACTACCGCTCACGATATAAGGAAACACAAGGTTGTGATGTTCTCGAACACTCTTTCCAAAGTCATAGCAGAGCGATTTAAACAGCAAAAAAACGTAGTTTATAGTCAATCTTTCTTTTACTTATACAAGGAGAGCGGACTGACTGATTATGTCCACAGATAACTCAAATCGCTGGCTCTTGATTCTTGAGATTTTGCACATAGATAATCTATTACGTCTGTAACGTAGACCCAAACTAGAAATGATTTCTAGAACTTGAACCCAAGCGAAGCCGGCTCGAGGATTGTAACTCATTACGTTCTTTTTTAAAAATAAAAATCAATAAATTCAAGAAAAATCACGAACATAAAACGCTAGTTACTTTTTATCTTAATCGTGTGTAATGCGCCTTATATTTGAATTGCCATGTCAATAAAAATGTTAATCCATACTAATATTATAAATGCGAAAGTGTGTCTGTCTGTCTGTCTGTCTGTCTGTCTGTCTGTCTGTCTGCTACGCTTTCACGGCCCACCTGTTCAACCGATTTTGATGAAATTTGGTACAGGGGTAGATGGTATCCCGGGGAAGGACATAGGCTACTTTTTATCCCGGAAAATTAAAGAGTTCCCGCGGGAATAAAAAAAACTGTCTCTTCACCCGATTTTGATGAAATTTGGTACAGGGGTAGATGGTTTCCCGGGGAAGGACATAGGCTACTTTTTATCCCGGAAAATTAAAGATTTCCCGCGGGAATCAAAAATCTTAATCCACGCGGACGAAGTCGCGGGAATCATCTAGTAATATATAATTATCATAAACTTCTTCCTGATGCTATGAAGGCTGTACGCCCATTGGCTGCGATAGTCTGAACGCTTCTATTCAACAGCTGCGCGGTTATGAGTCAAAACTAACGGTTTTTTTTTATACACTACAAGTTAGCCCTTGATGGTAAGTGATGATGCAGTCTAAGATGGTTAGGGGCATGGCAGTTATATTAAACCCATACTCCTATTCCGCGCGATTCCGCGCGTTTCTCCGCACGCACACATTTTCACGCATCCATCATGGGTTATACAGCTTAGGCTGGCTACAAAAATATTCAAAATTAAGATTCGCAAATAGAATTCCGCGCGGAAAATTCCTTCGACTTTTTTTCTGCTCAAATATTATTATTTTATTATTTGCGGTAAATACATGTAAAAATTTGCTGGATTAGATGTTATTGTTTTAATAATATCTAAGCGGAAAAAACGTCCAAGTGATTTTTTTTACATGTAATTACCGCATTTCATTTTCCCACGTACGGTAGGTACCTACGAGGTGACAAAGTTTCCGCGTCGCAAAATATTCAAATCACTATTTGCGTTGTATGATGCGGAACTCATGTCGACAATTTCCGCTTATTTGTAGCCATAGAATTATATCGAGGCGATTATTAACTTAGGCGTCTGAATGAAAGAATTTTAGTATTTCATAGCATACGGTAGTCAAATCTGAAGCTCCTTTTTAGTCGCTTCTGTTGTGGGGGGAGGCGCTCAGGCGATCATAGACAATGTGCCCAGCCTTAAGGTCTCTGTTCACTAAAACGGAGTGGATTGGAATATCCAATATTACTAGCTGAGGCCCAAGACTTCGTCCGCGTGGTTTAAGTTTTTTTGTTTCCTTGTTATTAGTGATAAAAAGTAGGTTTTGACACTCTCCAGTGCTTAGCATACGCACCACGAGATTATCTCGCGACGAGAGAGAGAGATGTTGTCGTTGCCGGCTAATTTTTCGTTTACCCTAATATGCACAAAACGCGGTATATTACAAGAAAAATTGTCGGCATGTAAAGGTTCGTAGAGAAAAATACAACAGATAAGAAATATTACTTTTATATCTACTTTTGACATAACGAGACAAGTAACCATGTTAGCGTCGGTAGACAAATAGAGATAACGAGTAGACATAATTTTACGCGTTGTGCGCATGCTAGCCATACAGGTCATCAACTATACTCGATGCCAAAAATCACGTCGATCCGTTGCTCCGTTGTGGCGTGATTGAAGGACAAACCAATAAACAAACACACTCTCGCATTTATAATATTAGTAAGTATGATAAATGCAAAAGGCAGACCTTTATGTCTCCCTGTCTGTCTTTCTCTCAGCTTTTCATGGACCATCCGTGAAACCAATTTTGATGAAATTTAGTACAGAGGTAGACCTTGATAATTCCTCCCAAAGACCCAAAGAGTTCTAACTGGAAAACCCTAAATTCACGCAAGCGAAGTCATATAAAACAAATGAGTCCTCTATCATTAAACAGATCGGTATGCCATCACATCTACGTTCCGTTCCACTCCGCTCCGATGAACACGCAGCCTAAAGCCTCACTTACATTTGTAAGTTTTACTCGCTTAAGTCGCATATATTTGTCACTTACGATCTAGTAAGTCGCGTATCGTTTGTAAATGTAACCTAAGTAAGTTACGTAAACTGCAGTTACGTGAAAACTTACAAATGTATTTACGGCACTAATTTATAATATTCAATGTAAAACAGTTCGGTGCGTTGTAGGTTGTAAGGAGAACCAAAGCATAATGCAATATTATGATTGCATAATGTTATCTAAATCAAATGTGTATATGTAAACCAACTCATTATAGGTATTGTATCTAATTGTAATTTCGTCTAGATACGATAATTAAAGAAAAACATAAGCCTAAATTGCTTGAATTTCTAGGAAAATCTATTTCTTCGTTACCTACCTTTATTATATTAAGTTTTTCGAAGAATACTTTGTTTTTCTTTTATTAAATTTCTCATTCTTTTTGAAGTAGCTACCTACGTATAAAAATATTATAAATGCAAAATACGTACTTACTTAAATATCTGTTACTTGTTAGGACTTCCCTGGCGCAGTGGAAAGCGCTGTAGTCCTATAAATGGGAAGTCCCGGGTTTGATCCCCGGCAGAGTCAATTTGGGAATTTATAATTTCAGATTTTTCTCTGGTCTGGCTTGGTGGGAGGCAACGGCCGTGGCTAGTTTCCAGCCTGCAAAGACACCCCAAAGTGATTGATTTCCGGTTCGATTCCGTGTAGAAACCGGTTAGGGGTATGGATTTATATAATTGCCGCACCCCTAATAGGTTAGCTACCGTCTCAGCATGACATATGATGACAGCATCATCACTTACCATCTCGCGGTGAGCTCGCTGCCATGGGAAAAAAAATACACGTTATTACATAATTGAACTGGTGGTGATGCAGTCTAAGATAGAAATGACCATTAGTAGGAGCACAAGGATATACTCACCCTTATAGTCCTACCGATAGGAGCATAAGAATATATACCGATTCCGTAAGAACATAATTCCCCGTGCTCCTACCAGTAGATGAACCCAGTAGGAACACGCGGAAACGCAGTCCTCAGCCTCATACACACGAAATGGCAATGGGTGGGAAACGTACTTAGTTCAAAAAACCGATTTAAAATTTTATGATGTGAAGGTTGTGGAATGTGACATTTCAACGGAAAACGCAGCGTCGGCAGACCCCCCACTTGGTGGACAGACGACTGGGCGAAGTGATGGTGGCCCTGTGGACTTATGAGTGGGAGACCCCGAGAATTAAAAAGGCCTTCAATCTTGGAGGTCTTCCATCGTTTCGTTCAATTAGACCACAGCACGACATAGCTCTCTTGCAAGATTTTTCACAATATTCTAAAGACACGGTCTTGCACAGTTGCACCGCTTGTCTCTTTAAGTAAATTCTCTCAGAAAATGTGTACAACAGGCCGACTGGGAGTTTTTTCACGTATTCGATCGCGACAACGTTAACTACCACTAATTATGTCAAATCAAATCAAAACAAATATTCATTTATTTAATTTAGGTACACTGTAGGTCTAGGTAGACTTATTGACGTCAATTACTTACCTACTTATAAATCATGATGGTGATAATCAGTTACGGTATCTTAAAACGAAAGCTACGAGCTCGAGCGCCAGCTGTCATGTGTTTGACAATTCCATACAAATTGTAGTTAACGTTGTCGCGCTGAAAGGGAAGAGAAACTCCCACTAGGCACACAGCTCTAAAACCGAGTCTTAAGAAAATACAGAAATGTAAACTATACTTTAAAACCAAGGAAATAAGCAATCTGTATTCACAAATGAACGTACCTACGAGTACCTAAGGAATTCCTAATATTTGATTATAATATATCTGCACTCAGCATTTCGTCTACACAAAGTACCTAAGTAAAAATACAACCATCTTTGCTCGTAATCATGTTGTACTGTATTTGCATGCAAGACTTGCGTGATGGAAATACATCTTCCCATTTCGTACTACTCCGAATTTGTAAACCTTTAAAGCTGTTTGTTTTCTCATGAACACACAGCTAACTAAAAAACGGATGTACAACTGTATAAAACTGTGTTGCAGCTGTTAACGGTAACGCCCAACTCCAGGTTAACAAATCATAAGAAAACAATGAAAAACAGAAAATTAATGTTTATGACCAATTTTTACAAATATTTAAAATTAATTCTTAATATTAATATAGATTAGGGACTAGGGTCACATGTTGTACGTATGAGTGTATGGGTTATATACTTTTTGGCAGCCACTAGATCAAGGCAGCAGATTCTACTTCTCGTTGTCAACGAATAGACGTCAACTCAACTGAACGTAGTAGACTAAGTAAAGTACAATTAAAAATTATGAAGGCGTAATAATTTATTTTACAGCAATCAACGTGACGATAAAGTAATTGCTAATATATTTTTACAGTATGTAGATATGTAGGTACATAACGTCTTTGAGAGGTGATATCTAGTGAAAGGCCCGATAAATAGCGTCAGTTCCTAGGTATATTGTTTAAATAGGTATTGCGCATACTTTAATACTGTACAAGAATCAGCTTTTCTAAGTTTGGTTCATTTTTGGTAACGATAAACCGTTTTTAAGCGGCCATATCTAGCGAAAGGCCCATCCATTTGCGAGCAGACTTTCACTTTTGACATCAGTGGAGAGCCCTTAGATACACACCTAATACTCAATCAGCTTTTCATGCGATAGTTACAAAAAGTGCAGCTATCTCTTATAACGTTCCACGGTTCCACGGAACATAGGTAAGGACTTCCACACGCTGAGATCTTGCCCGGCCTGGATTATGCGACTCCTTGGGATCCTTTTTTTTTAAAGAGTTTTGCTACGTTTACGGCCCTACTGGCCTAGAATAATAATATTTGTTGGATTCGATTAGAAACGTATGTGAAAGCATTTGTTTTTGTAATAGTACCTGTATTGTTTACTTGTTATATTCATTGTTTGTATACTTAGTTCAGTAAATAAAGGCTTTTTTTTATATATATACCCTACTGGCCGCTACAGCGACACCGGGGGGTTGGGTGAGCTCTAGGCGTCGCCAAGAAATGAGCCCTAAGGCTCGGAGACAACCACGTTTGGCCTCTACTTCTAGTTAAAGTAAACATAGGTTTTTTTTTATTACTATTCAAATAAATTTTCAGATTCGTGCTTTCGATCATCAAACCAATATACCATGCTCACTTGTTCGAATGCCATTCCTACCGAGAAGAACCAGCTAGAAAATCAGCGGTTGCTCTTTTTAAAAATAAAATTTACAATTATCAATATTTAAAAAAAAAAATTACATAATATTATAATACTGCAGTTACATGCAGTTATATGTACCTGCTGCTATATACAGTAAACTTACTATAATTTGCATAATTTTTTAACGTATACTACTCGTAAGATGTCTTTTTGTAGAAGCGTATTTTAACAGATTTTGTAAAGCTAGTTTAGTTTTTAGTAATAATTAGAAGTCGGTCAGCAGTTATATTGCGTTAGTAAATAGTTTCAAGATAATGACTCGGGTATAATGGGTGTTAGGATGCCATTCATACTTTAGGGACGTAGTACTGTGCTTAGGGTGTGAAATGAAATTCTCTAATTGTCAAAATGGAATGTTATGTATTGTATATTAGAATTTATACCTGCGCAAGCATTCAAATGGGTGATAATACATTTTCAACAATATATTGCTGTACTTACGAATTTTGGGTAATAACTAGGTACAGTTTTGACGACCTCCCTGGCGCAGTGTTGAGCCTCGTGTGGTTGAGCGCTGTTGGCTTAACGTGGGAGGATCCGGGTTCGATCCCCGGCAGGGTCAATTTGGGAATTTATAATTTCTGATTTTTCTCTGGTCTGGCCTGGTCAGGCTTCGGCCGTGGCTAGTTAGGTACCAGACTTCCGTCAAAGACGTGCCGCCAAGCGATTGAGGTAAAATGCCGTGTAGAAACCGATTAGGGGTAAGTATGTGTTTAATATAACTACCCTAACAGGTTAGCCCGCTACCATCTTATAGACTGCATCAACATGTGCCATCGGGTGAGATCGTAGCTAACTTGTAGTGGATGAAAAATAAACAATAGCCCGAGGTCCCGCTTCAAAAAACTTACCTCACAAGATACATGAACGGAGCTAGTAAGTCGTGTCGAGCTCCGAGGAATCCCATGGAATGGCAAAGTAATGACCTAGAGTTGGTTAAAGTACAAAACAATATTGCTATCGCAAAATCGTTTTGACTAGGGTTTTTTTACGATTCGATTTTAACCCCAAATGTATTACAGCGACCACGCACATATCACTGGTTGAAACGCACCTTAATCGAGGGGAAGGATGACCTTACAGACAAGCATAATTTTAGGTAAAATAGTACAATAATTGACTGTTTGTTTGTGACACCATCGATGAATAAATATATTTTCTTTCTTTCTTTCTTAATGTCATAAACGAGGAGCTACATATTCACGTGTGTACAGACCCTTTTGTTTTCAAGTGTAGCTCTTTACACTTCAGCCGTGTTTACACAAACCTCCTTCAAAGAGATTACGGCAAACATCTCTTCCCCTACTGTGCCTATTTATCTTTAGACTTAGAGAAAAAGATAGACAGGTGGCGACATGTAATGTAAGTTTACGTATTATAACGTTAACTTACATTACATGGAACTAGATCATAGATGATTCCCGCGACTTCGTACGCGTGGACCAAGTGTTTTCGATATTCCGGGATAAAAAGTAGCCTATGTCCTTCCCCGGGATATAAACTACCTGTACTAAACTAATTACCTGTACCAAATTTCATCAAAATCGGTTGAATAGACGGGCCGTGAAACCGTAGCAGACCGACAGGCACACTTCATTTCATCAGAAAGTTCATTTTTGTAAAGTTCTAACGCAAAAGATGCAAACAATAGACTGGCTTCATTTTCATGAATACGTGCCAACACTTAATCTTACTTTTTCCTCATGTCTGTGATCGTCTCATAAAAACCTGTATTACCACTTTAAATATAGCGAAACAATTTTGACAAACCTAGTAAACATGTTTACGAAATGTGTACCTAAGTACTTTCATGAACGAGCACCGAATAAAAAAGTATAAGAAACATGCGAGAAAAGCTATAGTTTTTTAAAATAAAATTAACCTTTACTTAACCAAACCTAATGCTCTATTATCCATACTAATCCATACTTCCATACTAATATGATAAATGCGAAAGTTTGTCTGTCTGTCTGCTCCGTCTGTCTGTCTGGACTACGTGGAGGCGGGGTACTTTGATCGCTGGAAGGCAGTCAATTTAATCTTATGCATAATTTATGAATTTCATCAAATAATACTGAATTATTCCTGCGAAAATAGAATTTTCTTGATTTAAACTAATGCTTGGTCGTTAGGAGTCGAAAGGTCTTCGAGTGGAGACCGCGTATTGGTAAACGCGGCGTAGTGCGCCCCCCAGCGAGGCGGAGCGATAATATCCGGCGGGTGGCTGGCATCGATGCGAAAAGCCGAGGAAAGAGCACGTTGGCGCTACTTGAAAGAGGCCTATGTCCAACAGTGGATGCACAACGGCTGATGACGATGACGAGGATGACTGTTCGTTAGGCCCGCACTGTGAAAAACGTTCGCGTGATTTTTATCCTCGCCAATTATTTTCCGCGTACGGATTTTACCTACCACACTCTGCGAATGCGGTGAGCGTCATACTGCACAGAATATTCGCGCGAATATAATTCTTACCGCACCGCCTCAAACCACAGTTCTTTTCGCGCGAATTATACCTCCGTAATATGATTACTTGTGTTACAGATTTTTTTTCCTATTCCTAGCCTAAGACTGCAGCTTTCTAAGGAAATCACAACATTATCTGGTAAACAATTGTACATTGTTTACTTAGGAAAGAAAGTGACGGATTACCGATTGTACTTACTCAATACACGCGAGTTAGGAATCGTACTTTCTCCCGAGTGATACATAGTGCTTTATACTACACCTGCGAGGAAAATTAGCGATAATAAGTACTTTGAAGCTTCACTATCACTAGTAGACTACATTTTTGAGGGTCTATTTTTAAAATAAGATAAGGAGAGATAAGAGTTATAAGCGCAACTGACCGATATATTTTTGTGAACAAATAATTGTTTTTTGTTTTTGGGCAAAAGGTAATTAAAACTAATTATAATAAAAGTTAAAGTCTATTCGGAGAAAGCTGAGAGTCGATTAATTAACGTTATTAAAAACTAGCTGATGTACGCGACTTCGTCCGCGTGGATTGAGGTTTGTGGTGCCCGCAGGAACTCTTCAACTTTCCGGGATTAAAAGCCTATGTGTTATTCCAGACTATAATATCTTTGCCAAATTTCATCTGGCGCGATTGAATAACAAACATCCATCCATCGATCCATCCATCCATACATCCAAATTTTCGCATTATAGGTATTAATTGACCGAGCGAAGCGAAGGTCTCTGAGTCTACTTGAGTAAATTTGCACTTGTCCGTCCGTCCGTCCGTCTGTCAGAGCCTTATAACTTCTGAGTTCCCGAATGTTCAACTTCAAATTTAAATATAATATGTAAACCGATGGCCTCCAGCCGAATATGGCTAAAAAGTTATAAAAATAGTACCCGAACCACTAGTAATATTAGTATAGATTAATTAATAGTAAAGCGTATTACTCACTAAATGTGAAACGATCTGTTACATCAGTCGGTATTCATACACTTGGAACGGTATTTGTAACCGACTTCCAAAAAAGGAGGAGTTTCTCAATTCGGCGCGTATTTTTTTTTAAATGTATGCCGGTGCATATCTCCGTGGTTTCTAAACCGATTAGAATTTTTTTTTTCAGTGGTTAGAGGAAGGTCGCGAGGTGGTCCCATAAAAAATTCTGACTCCAAATCCTCAATCCTGAAGCTGTAGGTGTACCTACTACATGAAATCCTCAAACTAGGGAGTTTAATGTATGTAGTAGAAATTTTGATGGTGAATTCATATAGTATCAAGACACGTGTAGACGATTCAACTCTGAGTCCCAACTCCTCAACCCTGATGCTAGAGGGTTACAGAACTCCTTAAAAATAGCGATTTAGGATTTTCAGGCTCGCCCGGCTTCAACATAGTGTGTAGAAATCAAAAATATTGTTTACTTTGCAGTGGCTTTGGAAGTCGGTTTTTCGGAAAGGTTTTTTATGTAAGAAGTAGATACTAGATACCTACCAAATTCTTTTGCATGCATGGTCTTGTCTGTCCCTTGGGCAATACTAGTAATTATTTAACTATTTCCTGGTATAAAGGCGGTGTTTTATTTCTGTTATGCTGTGCATATCGGGGTTCGATTCTCGGTATGGCATAACAATTGTTAGGAACACCTAATAGAATTTACCGAAAAACACTATTGGGTTAAGAAATTCTCAGTGCCACCCCCGTGTCTCGGAGAGCACGTTAAGCCGTCGTTCCTGACTATTGTTTCTAACATGACAATAGCCTGCATGCCCAGCAGTGGGATGTTAACGGGCTGTAGCCTGTAGTGGTGGTGGTTGGTGCATATCAGTGTGGATAGCAGTCTAACACATGAGAGTGATCTGGTACTAAAACTTGTAACTAAACCCCGGGACAATAAACTGAGCTCCGATCCTGGCACCCCGCAATAGCGTCCTTCAGAACAAAGCTCTGGCAGCCGGCCAGCTGCCGTAAGCGGTGCTTTAGTCTTCCTCCATCAACTCGCTTGCAATTGTATCTACTACTAACTGCTAATAATAATGTAAATAGCTTTTCGTAAGAAACGTTTTCGTTCGACCTTTTTTCTCCGACTTCCGCGTACATTTTGTGATTTCCTATGAGATTATGAAATTTTCCCTCTGCTAGAGGCCATATATAGGTTTTTACTCCCAATTTTCGTGTCTGTAAATTCAAAAACCACAGTCAAAAACACATGACTTTCATACAACCTTACAACCCCCATTTTACTTCCCCCCTTCGCTGCTTTGCTGATGCCACAAATGCTTTATAGTTCTTGAGATATCGTGAGTGAGTGAGTGGTATTTTGCTTTTATTTATAGGAGATTACTAGATGATGCCCACGAGTTCGTCTGTTTATTAATACCCGCGGGAAATCTTAAATTTTCCGGGATAATATCCTATGTCCTTTCCCGGGATATCGCCTATGAATTAAAATCGGTTGAACAGATGGGCTGTGAAAGCGAAGCATACAGATAGACCGACAGACGGACAGTCACATTTTCGCATTTATAATAGTAGTAATTTAATTTAGAATAATAATCCATATAAGTATATCTGTTATGTATAATACACTTACTGATAATATTCGCTATAAAATACAACTCACTTTATTATTGTATCAGTCTGCGTGGATATTCCGAAACGATGGTACGTTTATTTTATATCATTATTTTGTTAAGTCTAGTCGCAGCCGAGCCCCGAACTCGCGTTACATGGACAATCGGTGGCATAGAAGACATCATAGATGCCGAGCAATCGAGAGATGAAGATACTTCTGACGCATTCTATGATCTAACGAGCAGTCTCATTGAGTTTGAGACTGAAATGAGACAGTATTGCAACCAAAACGAAAGAGCTGTCGAAACATACGACACTAACGAGTACTCGTGCACGTATCATTTCGAAGATTATGACACATCATCTGTGCTTATACGGATTAAACATCGAGCAATGCGCGTTATAGCTTTTTCTAAAGCAGGAGTGAGAAGGAAGATATTGGATGATGTAAGAATATTGCCAGATAGACTTGTTACTGAAGATGCTTCGTATGTTGTGGAAAATGGAAGTTTAACAATACATATACCGTTTGATAGCAGTTATGTATGCAAAAGTATGAGTAGAATTCCTTTTAGAGTAACAGGAAGAGATAATTTGATAGTGCCTATTAGCGTAATCCCTTATTACAGATAAAAAAATAAGTGAAGATTAGGTGTTAATTTATATTTTAACCGCCAACGCAAAAATGGGTGATAAAAGTTAACGAGTGTATCTATCTGTGGCAACATAACCAAACGGGTGAACCGATTTCGACCGATTCCATCGATTTAGGTTTTTTGTTTGAAAGGTGACCTAATCGATAGTGTTCAAGAAAATCGGTTCAGCTGTATCAATATATCAAGGGTTATTTTAAATTTTCACGTCTGGTTATTCATGCTATGTTTTGACAAAAAATTGTTGAATACTATCTGTGTTAGTGACATTCATGGAGATAATAAATATATTACCGTAATAGGTACCGCAAATGTTATGTACTGTAATTAATTCCATGGTTAAAATGTAATAAAAGGTAAAGCCAGTGAAAAGATGTTTTATTCAAATAAACTTTTAAAACTTAGGTACAATAAATCTACCACTGGTTCGGAATGATCTACCGAAAAGAAACTTAGCTATTGCGCTTTTTGAAAAATATAAAAGCAAAGGTACTTAGTCTTTTTAATCCACTGCGAGTCAGCCCTTGGTTGTGATCTTACCTGGTGGAAAGTGATGATGCAGTCTTAGATGGTCGTGGGCTAACCGAGTATGGCATTTCCCTACCCAGTGGCAGTTACATTGTATAATGTACTACAAAACCGAAATATCTCAAGCAACGCGGGCGAAGTCGTGGACATCACCTAGTTTAAATCTAAGCAAATATTATAAAGAGGAAAGATTTATTTGTTTGTTTGTTTATAATGGATAAACTCAAAAACAACTCTACCAATTTTAAAAATTCTTTCACTTGTAGAAAGCTACTTTATCAGCGAGTAACATAGGCTATATTTTAGTTTTAAAAAAATTGAAATCTTTAGGAAAATTGCAATAATGTGAATTAAGTCGGAAAAAATCGTCTTATCCGAGAGCTCCCGTGGCGTGCGCTGCGTAAAGTAAAAGTTACACGAAAACAATATATGGTGCAATTGTTCCTCTCAAACAGAAAAGTTCCTCTAAAAAAAGTTCGTAATATCTATTACTAGCTGATGCCCGAGACTACGTCCGGATGGATTTAGGTTTTTTGGTTCCCGCGGGAACTCCTTAGTTTTCCGAGTTAAAAATGGAATCCGGAATAGCCTGTCTTATTCCAGACTCTAATCTATCTCTGTGCCAAATTTAATCCAGACCCGTTCAGCCGTTCGGGCGTGATTGAGCAACAAACATCCATACATCCATCCATCCAAACTTTCGCATTTATATTATTATTTGAATTTGATTATTAGTATAATATAAATATCTATCTATCAAAACTCAAACTCAAACTCAAAACATATTTAATCAAAATAGGTACCTATCATGCTTACAAACATACAAAATCATTACTATTACATTATTAATTACAAAGTCATAATGGTGATATTATAGTATATTTCATTACAAGTGTGGAAAGGCTGTCATTGCAAAGAGTTCCGACAAATGTCTACCCGAGCCGAGGCGCAGCCGAAGGCGAGGGTTGACAGTCGGAACAAGTTGCAATGACGGTTCCGCACGTGTACTGAACGACTATTTTTAATACAGTTGCGTAAAAATGAAGCAATTTAAAAAAATAATAAAAACACAATAAACTCAACTAACTTAACATTTATTTTCGTCGTATGTAGATATGTAGCGACTTTTTGACTTTTCCGGTAAAATGTTCTCCGAAGCATTTTGTGCAATAATACTGAGTTCCGGTGGTGTTAATTCAAAAACACTAGGGTCGAAATTATTGATTTTGTGCAACAAACAACTAAACTCGCAAAGAAAATTTCTGAAAAATGGCGCCAACCGTAGAATATAAGCAGAGTTTTTTTTTCTTCACCCATTCTGGTAGGCAAAGGGAACTATGCCCATACAGCCAAGTCTTCAGTAGAATATTTTTATTGATATGAAATGAAAATGAAATTTAATGAGATGAAATGTAATGAAACCTAACCAAACTCATTAAATCTGATATTGAAACAAATTATTAGCTTCTTTTTAGAAATATACGTATTTGCATGAATCATAAAAACTTCTATGAATTTTTTTAGTAAAAACTTCATGGTTGGTTTTTCTTTTTAATAAACATTATTTTGACAGTTGGGAAAGAGAACGCACGAGTTCGGGAAAGGTAAAAAAAAGCACGAGTATGTAATAGCCCACATCCCGAACGCTATACGTCCCTGCAATACGCCACTTTTTGAGCAACTGTATTAAAAATTAATTATCTATCTTTTAAGGTTGCCTCACAGTAACCATTTTTATGATTTTCAAATTTGCACTAAAACAAAGCAAAACAGTGAAAAACGTCCTATAAATATTAATATTATAGTCAAACGTTCCGTTTGGAAATAAATAACAATGAGTCAATCAGTAAAAGATGGGTCACCCGGGTCGGGTTCAAAGAGATCAGAGCAGATTGTGAGTCTTTACACTAAAAGACAAAGCTGATGTCCGCGACTTCGTCCGCGTGGATTGAGGGAATTGCCCGCGGGAACTCTTCAACTTTCCGGGATTAAAAGCCTATGTGTTATTCCAGACTATAATCTCTTTACCAAATTTCATCTGGCGCGATTGAATAACAAACATCCATCCATCGATCCATCCATCCATACATCTAAACTTTTGCATTATAGGTATAATTGACCGAGCGAAGCGAAGGTCTCTGAGTCTACTTGAGTGAATTTGCACTTGTCCGTCCGTCCGTCCGTCCGTCTGTCAGAGCCTTATAACTTCTGAGTTACCGAACGTAATTACTTGAAATTTAAATATAATATGTAAACCGATGGCCTCCAGCCGAATATGGCTAAAAAGTTATAAAAATAGTACCCGAACCACTAGTAATATTAGTATAGATTAATCAATAGTAAAGCGTATTACTCACAGACAGAGTGTACCTAAATGTGAAACGATCCGGCAGATCTGTTACATCAGTCGTTATTTATGCACTTGGAACGGTATTTGTAACCGACTTCCAAAAAAGGAGGAGTTTCTCAATTCGGCGCGTATTTTTTTTTAAATGTATGTCGGTGCATATCTCCGTGGTTTCTAAACCGATTAGAATTTTTTTTTTCAGTGGTTAGAGGAAGGTCGCGAGGTGGTCCCATAAAAAATTCTGACTCCAAATCCTCAATCCTGAAGTTGTAGGTGTACCTACTACATGAAATCCTCAAACTAGGGAGTTTAATGTATGTAGTAGAAATTTTGATGGTGAATTCATATAGTATCAAGTCACGTGTAGGTATACGATTCAACTCTGAGTCCCAACTCCTCAACACTGATGCTACAGGGTTACAGAACTCCTAGAATAGCGATTTAGGATTTTCAGGCTCGCCCGGCTTCAACATAGTGTGTAGAAATCAAAAATATTGTTTACTTTGCAGTGGCTTTGGAAGTCGGTTTTTCGGAAAGGTTTTTTATGTAAGAAGTAGATACCTACCAAATTCTTTTGCACGCATGGTCTTGTCTGTCCCTTGGGCAATACTAGTAATTATTTAACTATTTCCTGTTATAGGCGGTGTTTTATTTCTGTTATGCTGTGCATATCGGGGTTCGATTCTCGGTATGGCATAACAATTGTTAGGAACACCTAATAGAATTTACCGAAAAACACTATTGGATTAAGAAATTCTCAGTGCCACCCCCGTGTCTCGGAGAGCACGTTAAGCCGTCGTTCCTGACTATTGTTTCTAACATGACAATAGCCTGCATGCCCAGCAGTGGGATGTTAACGGGCTGTAGCCTGTAGTGGGGGTGGTTGGTGCATATCAGTGTGGATAGCAGTCTAACACATGAGAGTGATCTGGTACTAAAACTTGTAACTAAACCCCGGGACAATAAACTGAGCTCCGATCCTGGCACCCCGCAATAGCGTCCTTCAGAACAAAGCTCTGGCAGCCGGCCAGCTGCCGTAAGCGGTCCATTCGGCGGCGTAAGTCTTCCTCCATCAACTCGCTTGCAATTGTATCTACTACTAACTGCTAATAATAATGTAAATAGCTTTTCGTAAGAAACGTTTTCGTTCGACCTTTTTTCTCCGACTTCCGCGTACATTTTGTGATTTCCTATGAGATTATGAAATTTTCCCTCTGCTAGAGGCCATATATAGGTTTTTACTCCCAATTTTCGTGTCTGTAAATTCAAAAACCACAGTCAAAAACACATGACTTTCATACAACCTTACAACCCCCATTTTACTTCCCCCCTTCGCTGCTTTGCTGATGCCACAAATGCTTTATAGTTCTTGAGATATCGTGAGTGAGTGAGTGGTATTTTGCTTTTATTTATAGGAGATTACTAGATGATGCCCACGAGTTCGTCTGTTTATTAATACCCGCGGGAAATCTTAAATTTTCCGGGATAATATCCTATGTCCTTTCCCGGGATATCGCCTATGAATTAAAATCGGTTGAACAGATGGGCTGTGAAAGCGAAGCATACAGATAGACCGACAGACGGACAGTCACATTTTCGCATTTATAATAGTAGTAATTTAATTTAGAATAATAATCCATATAAGTATATCTGTTATGTATAATACACTTACTGATAATATTCGCTATAAAATACAACTCACTTTATTATTGTATCAGTCTGCGTGGATATTCCGAAACGATGGTACGTTTATTTTATATCATTATTTTGTTAAGTCTAGTCGCAGCCGAGCCCCGAACTCGCGTTACATGGACAATCGGTGGCATAGAAGACATCATAGATGCCGAGCAATCGAGAGATGAAGATACTTCTGACGCATTCTATGATCTAACGAGCAGTCTCATTGAGTTTGAGACTGAAATGAGACAGTATTGCAACCAAAACGAAAGAGCTGTCGAAACATACGACACTAACGAGTACTCGTGCACGTATCATTTCGAAGATTATGACACATCATCTGTGCTTATACGGATTAAACATCGAGCAATGCGCGTTATAGCTTTTTCTAAAGCAGGAGTGAGAAGGAAGATATTGGATGATGTAAGAATATTGCCAGATAGACTTGTTACTGAAGATGCTTCGTATGTTGTGGAAAATGGAAGTTTAACAATACATATACCGTTTGATAGCAGTTATGTATGCAAAAGTATGAGTAGAATTCCTTTTAGAGTAACAGGAAGAGATAATTTGATAGTGCCTATTAGCGTAATCCCTTATTACAGATAAAAAAATAAGTGAAGATTAGGTGTTAATTTATATTTTAACCGCCAACGCAAAAATGGGTGATAAAAGTTAACGAGTGTATCTATCTGTGGCAACATAACCAAACGGGTGAACCGATTTCGACCGATTCCATCGATTTAGGTTTTTTGTTTGAAAGGTGACCTAATCGATAGTGTTCAAGAAAATCGGTTCAGCTGTATCAATATATCAAGGGTTATTTTAAATTTTCACGTCTGGTTATTCATGCTATGTTTTGACAAAAAATTGTTGAATACTATCTGTGTTAGTGACATTCATGGAGATAATAAATATATTACCGTAATAGGTACCGCAAATGTTATGTACTGTAATTAATTCCATGGTTAAAATGTAATAAAAGGTAAAGCCAGTGAAAAGATGTTTTATTCAAATAAACTTTTAAAACTTAGGTACAATAAATCTACCACTGGTTCGGAATGATCTACCGAAAAGAAACTTAGCTATTGCGCTTTTTGAAAAATATAAAAGCAAAGGTACTTAGTCTTTTTAATCCACTGCGAGTCAGCCCTTGGTTGTGATCTTACCTGGTGGAAAGTGATGATGCAGTCTTAGATGGTCGTGGGCTAACCGAGTATGGCATTTCCCTACCCAGTGGCAGTTACATTGTATAATGTACTACAAAACCGAAATATCTCAAGCAACGCGGGCGAAGTCGTGGACATCACCTAGTTTAAATCTAAGCAAATATTATAAAGAGGAAAGATTTATTTGTTTGTTTGTTTATAATGGATAAACTCAAAAACAACTCTACCAATTTTAAAAATTCTTTCACTTGTAGAAAGCTACTTTATCAGCGAGTAACATAGGCTATATTTTAGTTTTAAAAAAATTGAAATCTTTAGGAAAATTGCAATAATGTGAATTAAGTCGGAAAAAATCGTCTTATCCGAGAGCTCCCGTGGCGTGCGCTGCGTAAAGTAAAAGTTACACGAAAACAATATATGGTGCAATTGTTCCTCTCAAACAGAAAAGTTCCTCTAAAAAAAGTTCGTAATATCTATTACTAGCTGATGCCCGAGACTACGTCCGGATGGATTTAGGTTTTTTGGTTCCCGCGGGAACTCCTTAGTTTTCCGAGTTAAAAATGGAATCCGGAATAGCCTGTCTTATTCCAGACTCTAATCTATCTCTGTGCCAAATTTAATCCAGACCCGTTCAGCCGTTCGGGCGTGATTGAGCAACAAACATCCATACATCCATCCATCCAAACTTTCGCATTTATATTATTATTTGAATTTGATTATTAGTATAATATAAATATCTATCTATCAAAACTCAAACTCAAACTCAAAACATATTTAATCAAAATAGGTACCTATCATGCTTACAAACATACAAAATCATTACTATTACATTATTAATTACAAAGTCATAATGGTGATATTATAGTATATTTCATTACAAGTGTGGAAAGGCTGTCATTGCAAAGAGTTCCGACAAATGTCTACCCGAGCCGAGGCGCAGCCGAAGGCGAGGGTTGACAGTCGGAACAAGTTGCAATGACGGTTCCGCACGTGTACTGAACGACTATTTTTAATACAGTTGCGTAAAAATGAAGCAATTTAAAAAAATAATAAAAACACAATAAACTCAACTAACTTAACATTTATTTTCGTCGTATGTAGATATGTAGCGACTTTTTGACTTTTCCGGTAAAATGTTCTCCGAAGCATTTTGTGCAATAATACTGAGTTCCGGTGGTGTTAATTCAAAAACACTAGGGTCGAAATTATTGATTTTGTGCAACAAACAACTAAACTCGCAAAGAAAATTTCTGAAAAATGGCGCCAACCGTAGAATATAAGCAGAGTTTTTTTTTCTTCACCCATTCTGGTAGGCAAAGGGAACTATGCCCATACAGCCAAGTCTTCAGTAGAATATTTTTATTGATATGAAATGAAAATGAAATTTAATGAGATGAAATGTAATGAAACCTAACCAAACTCATTAAATCTGATATTGAAACAAATTATTAGCTTCTTTTTAGAAATATACGTATTTGCATGAATCATAAAAACTTCTATGAATTTTTTTAGTAAAAACTTCATGGTTGGTTTTTCTTTTTAATAAACATTATTTTGACAGTTGGGAAAGAGAACGCACGAGTTCGGGAAAGGTAAAAAAAAGCACGAGTATGTAATAGCCCACATCCCGAACGCTATACGTCCCTGCAATACGCCACTTTTTGAGCAACTGTATTAAAAATTAATTATCTATCTTTTAAGGTTGCCTCACAGTAACCATTTTTATGATTTTCAAATTTGCACTAAAACAAAGCAAAACAGTGAAAAACGTCCTATAAATATTAATATTATAGTCAAACGTTCCGTTTGGAAATAAATAACAATGAGTCAATCAGTAAAAGATGGGTCACCCGGGTCGGGTTCAAAGAGATCAGAGCAGATTGTGAGTCTTTACACTAAAAGACAAAGCTGATGTCCGCGACTTCGTCCGCGTGGATTGAGGGAATTGCCCGCGGGAACTCTTCAACTTTCCGGGATTAAAAGCCTATGTGTTATTCCAGACTATAATCTCTTTACCAAATTTCATCTGGCGCGATTGAATAACAAACATCCATCCATCGATCCATCCATCCATACATCCAAACTTTGGCATTATAGGTATAATTGACCGAGCGAAGCGAAGCTTGAGTGAATTTGCACTTGTCCGTCCGTCCGTCTGTCCGTCTGTCAGAGCCTTATAACTTCTGAGTTACTGAACGTAATTATTTCAAATTTAAATATAATATGTAAACCGATGGCCTCCAGCCGAATATGGCTAAAAAGTTATAAAAATAGTACCCGAACCAATAGTAATAATATTAGTATAGATTAATTAATAGTAAACCGTATTACTCACAGACAGAGTGTACCTAAATGTGAAACGATCTGGCAGATCTGTTACATCAGTCGGTATTTATGCACTTGGAACGGTATTTGTAACCGACTTCCAAAAAACGAGGACGTTCTCAAATTGGCGCGTATTTTTTTTTTAAATATATGTCGGTGCATATCTCCGTGGTTTCAAAACCGATTAGAAATTATTATTTTCAGTGGTTAGAGGAAGGTCGCGAGGTGGTCCCATAAAAAATTCTGACTCCAAATCCTCAATCCTGATGCTGTAGGTACTATACTGTACTGTACTACATGAAATCCTCAAAACTAGGTAGTTAGGAAATTTTGATGGTGAATTCATATAGTTGTATCAAGTCACGTGTATACGATTTAACTCTGAGTCCCAACTCCTCAACCCTGATGCTACAGGGTACAGGATTAGGATAACGATTTAGGATTTTTTTTGGTGAATTCATATTATAGGTGTCAAGCAACGACTTCATACTTAAACCCAAGTCCCAACTCCTCAAGTCTCAACTCTGATGCTGCACTCCTAAGCCATGGGGATTAAGAGTACACTATAACGGGCGAGTATAAGCTAAGATATGCAAAATTGACGCGTCAGGCTCGCCCGACTTCAACATAGTGTGTAGAAATCAAAATTATTTTTTACTTTGCAGTGGCTTTGGAAGTCGGTTTTTCGGAAAGAATTTTTATTTTTAACTTTTTAGTATTCTCTAAATCCCCACAGCTTAAGAATCCTATGTCCTTTCCCGGGATATCACCTATTAATCAAAATCTGTTGAACAGATGGGCCGTGAAAGCGAAACATACAGACAGACCGACAGTCGGAAAGTCACATTTTCGCATTTATAATAGTAGTACTTCATTTAATTTAGAATAATTATTATATATTTTTGTAATGTATGTTAACACTTACTGATAATATTCGCTATAAAATACAACTTACTTTGTTATTGTATCAGTCTGCGTGGATATTCCGAAACGATGGTACGTTTATTTTATATCATTGTTTTGTTAAGTCTAGTCGCAGCCGAGCCCGGATTTCGCCGTGCATGGAAATGCGTTGGTAAAGACGGCTTCATCTTCGACAGCATCGACTTTAACCGTGGTGGTGCCACGTCGCCGGCATGTATGCCGAGCAATCGAGAGATAAAGAAAATTATCACGCATTCTATAATCTAACAAGCAGTCTCATGAACTGGACTGAAACGAGACCTGAGAGAGATATTGCAACCAAAACGAAAGAGCTGTCGAAACATACGACACTAACGAGTACTCGTGCACGTATCATTTCGAAGATTATAACACATCATCTGTGCTTATACGGATTAGACATCGAGCAATGCGCCTTATAGCTTTTTCTAAAGCAGGAGTGAGAAGGAAGATATTGGACGATATAAGAATATTGCCAGATAGATTTGTTACTGAAGATGCTTCGTATGTTGTGGAAAATGGAAGTTTAACAATACATATACCGTTCGATAGCAGTTCTGCAAAAGTATGAGTAGAATTCCTTTTAGAGTAACAAAGTAAGGAATTTAAAAAGCAAAGTTTCGTTCAAATTCAAATTGAAAAAATTCCTTCTGGAGAAACAGGTGGAATGTCAGGATCTCGTGGCAGAGTACTCTTTTCTTTAGCTCTTTAGCTTTTTAATATAATGGTTCTTAATAAGTTATGTCTTATAAATATATTTTATAATTTATTAATATATATATTTTTGTATTTCGTTTAATAATTTATGTACTTACACCTATATAATATGTAAATATGTATATATATATATATATACATATTTCTATATTAATTATTTATGTAGTTAATATAATATATAATAATAATAATTGTAACAAGGGATATAGTGGTATAGTACCTATTAGTAGTATAAAAGTTAATTTTAATGCATAGATATGAGAATTGTATGTAGTACTACTTAACATTTTTGTAGTAGTTTTTGCAGATGTATAGCACTTTAATTTGATAGATAGATAATTAGATAGATAGATTTGCTGTTTACTATAAGTATAGCTATAAGTAGATTTTTAAGTATCCTACCAGCTTGCAGTTACGTAGTTTTTTTTCCGTGGTATCACCTGAATCAGGGATCAGGCTGTAAATCAGCGCTGTATGGTTAGCGCTTGCACTGAACATACAGCATTATGCTGAGCCTGGGCCATTTTTTGGGTTGTGCCATACGTGATATAGTTCATCCCTGCGCCTCATCGGTGTTGTTTAGATTCTAGATCTTGTTTAGATCGTTGAGGTGCAGGGGTGATCTACCTCTTTAGGTATGTTTGTTATGTATGGCACAATTTGGAAATAAATGTTTTTTCTTTCTTTCTTTCTAACAGGAAGAGAGAATTTGATAATGCCTATTAGTGTAATCCCTTATTACAGATAAAAAAATTATATTTTAACCGCCAACGCAACAAATGGGTGTTATAAGTTTAACGAGTGTACCTGTCTGTAGCATCATAACTAAACGGGTGAACCGATTTCGACCGATTCCATCGATTTAGGTTTTTTGTTTGAAAGGTGACCTAATCGAGAGTGTTCAAGAAAATCGGTTCAGCTGTAACAATATATCAGGGGTTATTTTAAATTTTCACGTCTTGTTATTCATGCTATGTTTTGACAAAAATTTGTTGAATACTTACTGTCTGTATTAGTGACATTCATGGAGACAATAAATATATTACCGTAATAAGTAAGGACTGAAACAGTTTTTATGTTTTTATTATATATTATATTAGACTGTTTTTATCTGTAACCCTTAAAGATACATGCCCTAACAAATTGCACGGTGTGACAACTGACAACGCGTTCTTCTCACTTCATCGGACTTCACATATACTTACACAACGTACCCATGTTTTTCTTAAAACAATTGCAACCAACGGTGCTGGACCTTAGGTTCAAATTTGAATACGCGTCAACAGTAAATTTGGCAACGTCGCTATTTCGGTTACACATTAAAACACTTTCATTTCTGTTACAGAAATATAAGTGTTTCGGGTTAACAGAATTAAAAACATTCAAAAGGGTTACAGATTCGATTTTGTTACACTTTCATTCTGTAACACTTATATTTCTGTAACCTTTATGAATCTGTTTTTCAGTCCCTGGTAATAGGTACCGCAGATGTTATGTAGTGGGTACTTACTGTAATTAATTCCATGGTTAAAATGTAATAAAAGTTAAAGCCAGTGAAAAGATGTTTTATTCAAATAAACTTTTAAAACTTAGGTACAAGTGATGTCGAATAAATCTACCACTTAATAAGTCTTAGATGGTCGCGGGCTAACGGAGTATGGCATTTCCCTACTCAGTGGCAGATACATTAAACCCACACCACTACAAAACCGAAATGTCTCAAGCAGCGCGGGCGAAATCGTGGGCATCAGCTAGTCTAAAGTCTTTTTATAAACTCGGATCACGTGAATCACTTTGTGAAAAATTTAAAGAGATTGGTAGGTATACTTACGGTGCCTTCACAATACATTTACAATAATATTATAGTCTTTGTCAGGCGGAACATTAATCTTTATAAGCAAATATATAAATAAGTGATACTCACAATCTATGAACTAGAAACCGCCATTAGCTTGTTACAGCGTCATATCGTGTGCGCAAGGTGCAGAACTCCTTTGTGGGGTCGAGTGTACGCTTTTATAACATGGTTCCCAAAGAGTTTCTAGATTTGCCATTACATAAATTTAAAGACTGTGTTAAAAAGCATATTTTGTTAAGTCGAGGTTAAGTAAGTAAGTAAGTAAGTAAGTAAAAACACTTTATTACACACAAACAATTAACAAAACAGAGATAAAACGAATCATGATATTATAATTCACAACTTGTTGCGGTGTAAAGGCGGCCTTATCACTAAGAGTGATCTCTTCCAGGCAACCTTTATGAAAGGAGATCGGTTTCATGATGAAAGGGTGGTGCACACGTGTAAACTAAAAGAAAAATTATAAAAACCTACTAAATATTACAATATAATAAACTTACATAACGGTTAGGTTATTACTCTATCGATGATTTTCTGAATGGCATAGTTGCATGGAAGCAACCGGGCTCGCATCCAGTGACCCACAAGTCAGTGTAATACTTGTAACGTAATGTATGTGTTGCATTGTTACATAATGTAACATTTTTCTTTTTTAAGAAAAGAGCAACTCCTAAGTTTATTGCCGGTTCTTCTCAGTAGAAACGGTGGTAGAGTCTTGAGTCTTGAGATAAGTGTCACAAGTTGTCCTACATGAAATAAATAAATCATTTATCATTTTATAAATCTAAACAAATATTATAAAGAGGAAAGATTTGTTTGTTTGTAATGGATAAACTCAAAAACAACTCAACCGATTTTAAAAACTCTTTCACTTATAGAAAGCGAGTAACATAGGCTATATTTTATTTAAAAATAATACATATAAAAAAAATTAGAGATCCCTAGGATAATTGCAATAATGTGAATTAAGTCGGAAAAATCGTGTTATCCGAGAGCTTCCGTGGCGTGCTCTGCGTAATCTATTACTAGCTGATGCCCGCGACTACGTCCGGGTGGATTGAGGTTTTTTGGTTCCCGCGGGAACTCCTCAGTTTTCCGGGATAAAAAGGAATCCGGAATAGCCTATGTGTTATTTCAGGCTATAATCTATCTCTGTGCCAATTTTCATCCAGATCCGTTCAGCCGTTCGGGCGTGATTGAGTAACAAACATCCATACATCCAAACTTTCGCATTTATATTACTATATTTTATTTGAATTTGAATCTATCAAAATCCAAACTCAAACTCAAAACATATTTATTCAAAGTACACCTTCTGAACGTCATGCTTACAAAATATAAGACGATGGTGAAATTAATTAACTATATTTTAAGGTATTAACTTAATTTTAATTATCACAATAAACATTTTTTAATATTTTCAAATTTGGACTAAAACAAAGCAAAATACAGTGAAAACCCGTGCTATAAATATTAACATTATCGTCAAACGTTCCGTTTGGAAATAAATAACAACGAGTCAATCAGTAAAAGATGGGTCACCCGGGTCGGGTTCAAAGAGATCAGAGCAGATTGTGAGTCTAAAACACAAGTAGGTATTCACAAAATCCATATCAATATCCATACTAATAATATAAATGCGAAAGTGTGTCTGTCTGCTACGCTTTCACGGCCCAACTACTGAACTGATTTTGGTGAAATCTGGTAGGTACAGACATAGGTTACATCCCGGGGAAGGACATAGGCTACTTTTTATCCATTTTAAGAGTTCCGTGGTAATCAAAACACAACATTCCACGCGGACGAAGTCGCGGACATCATAGTTTGTTCATCCAGTTTGATTACAATGCTCTACAATTTTTAGTTAGACTTAACGTAAGCCCTTGATTGTGATCTAAACTTCTTTGACAGTTTTGACGACCTCCCTGGCGCGTTGGCTAGCGCTGCTGTCTACGTGGAAAGTCCTGGGTTCGATCCCCGGCAGAGTCAATTTGGGAATTTATAAATTCTGAATATACTCTGATCTGACCTGGTGGGAGGCTTCGGCTTTGGTTATAGTTGCCACCCTACCCGCAAACATGTGCCGCCAAGCAATCTAGCGTTTCGGTACGATGCCGTGTAGAATCCGGGGTATGGGTTAAATATGACTGCCATACACCTAACAGGTTAGCCCTTTACCATCTTCGACCGCATCATCACTTACCTTCAGGTGAGATCATATAAAAGTTTACTTGAATAAAAAGTCTTTTCACTGCAACTTTTTATTACATTTTCACTATGGAAATATTTTCGATAAGTTCTATATAATGCATGAATAGCAAGTGAAAAAAAAATCAATAACCCCTGACATATTGAAGAAACAGGATACCAATTCCAACATCTAGAAAATAGCTGATGATCTTCAAACAGCTGAACCGATTTTCTTGAATCACTCTCGATATAGTCACCCTTCAAACAAAAAAAACATAAATCGAAATTGGTTCATCCATTTGGAGCTATGATGCCACAGACAGTCACACAAATACATCGACAGATAACACCTCTCTTTTTGCGTCGGGGGTTAGAAACATAAATGAATACCTAATTATTATCACATCTCCCTCTGCGTCGTATTCCCAATTGCTGAGGGTCGTGACCCCTTTTCATTAATCACATAATGGCAGGGGTTTTCTTGGAATAATAATGCGGTGCGTTACCAGGTCATGCCGCATTATTATTATCACATAATTTAGTTTTATCTAGAAAGGGAGCCAACGTTATAAGGAACTATGTAAGTGTCTCTACGTGACCATCTGCATATATGTGAACTATCCAACGGTACATGTATCATTAAACTCGCATTTTCCACTACATACGAAGCATCTTCAATAACTACTCTATCTGGCAAAATTCTTATATCATCCAGTATCTTTCTTCTTTCTCCTGCTTTAGAAAAAGCTATAACACGCATTGCTCGATGTCTAACCCGTATAAACACAGATGATGTGTCATAATCTCCGAAATGATACGTGCACGAGTACTCGTTAGTGTCGTATGTTTCGACAGCTCTTTCGTTTTGGTTGCAATACTGTCTCATTTCTGTCTCAAACTCAATAAGACTGTTCGTTAGATCAAAGAATGCGTCAGAAGTATCTTCATCTCTCGATTTCTCGGCATCTATGATATCTTCTATGTCATCTATAACATCTTCTATGTCATCTATGACATCTTCTATGTCATCGATTCTCCATGAATTGCGATGTCGGGGCTCGACTGCGACTACACTTAATAAAACAATAATATAAAATAAACGTAACATCGTTTCGGAAGATCCACGAAGACTGATACATTATCAATAAAATGAGTTGTATTTATAGCAAGTAGTATCAGAAAGTGTAACATACTTAACAATAATAATAGATATAAAGTTACCTAGTCTATACGAGTA
The DNA here is from genome assembly GCA_923060345.2 of Erebia aethiops. Classification (NCBI taxonomy): domain Eukaryota; kingdom Metazoa; phylum Arthropoda; class Insecta; order Lepidoptera; family Nymphalidae; genus Erebia; species Erebia aethiops. Next base: position 18,947,061 of record OV281089.1, on the reverse strand, counting down.
TAAACGCGGCAGTTTGGATAGATGGATGGATGTTTGTTATTCAATCACGTCCCAACGGCTGAACGGATGTGGATGAAATTTGGCACAGAGATAGATTATAATAGTCTGGAATAGGCTTTTTTTTATCCCGAAAAATTAAAGAGTTCCCGCGGGGACCAAAAAGCCTCAATTCACGTGGACGAAGTCGTGGGCATCAGCTAAGAACAGTAGATAAAGTAACCTAGTTTAACGTAAATAAAAATGAAGGAAAACATAGTGAGGAAACCTCCATGCCCGAGAAGTTTACAAAGGTTCCCTATGGCCTGACCCCTTCTAATTTGGAGAGGAGAATCGTGGAGACCAGCGATTGGCTGATGAGGTGCTAATAAATTTATCAAAGATGGGATAAATGTTGTTGACCGATCATTTCATAAAAAACAAATTACAAATTTTCATTTCACAAACAACGTTTCGCAAAATTATGAATCATATATTAATCGTTATAAAACTTTTGGTCCTATAAATAATTCAATTGATAAAACAATTAACAGATAAATTATCATTTCATAAAATATAATTTGACAAACTATTGATTTATTAATCGTGTTATTTAATAAAACAACGTAAAGCGTATTTATTTTTTGATAAAATGAATTGTTTGATAAATACTGTAAGAGTCTTCTGGCGTAGCCCGTTTTAAAAAGTTGACATTCTTGGGTCGAAATCTGAGCACTCAGACTCCACGCAGTCTTGTCTGTCCTACCCCTAGAGTGTTTTTGTAAAGCGCGTAGGCAGAAGCTCGCGAAGGAGGTCCTGAATGAAGCGAGCCTACGAGGCCGAGTGGAGCGAAGGGAGGAGCTGGCAAGCGAAGCGAACCGGCGACCTCCGTAGCGAAACGAAGGTCGAGTGATTTTCCTAGCTTCTCCACTTCCTTTTTAGGCACCACTCCTACTCATGCAAGAGCGAGCGAAGCGAGCTCGGGACTGGGGGCACTCCGACTCGGATGGTTTAGGTGACGAAGAGGATGGCGGGGTCTGAAAGACCCCGCCATCCTCTTCGTGGTTATTTCCTTTTTATACCACCCAGAAAGAAGGAGCCCCGCGAAGCGGGGCTCCGTCGACCGGGCCTTGGAGGGGGTGAGAGGGAGAGGGAGATAACCCATATCCCTAACATTATCCAGCCAGAGTTGGGTAGACCTAGGTGAATAGGTATGAGTACCCCTAGAGCAGGGGTGTCAAGCTCAAATTCGTGAAGTGCCATTTGCATAAATTAAGGTTCGTTAGCGGGCCAGACGCATTTTTTTATGTATAGGCTAGGGCATGGCTAGCAAATGTCTTCTGGCGTACCTTTACGATTGCCTTTGTAGATGTGACCTACATAAAAAATGGAATTGAAAATAACCAAACACATACTTAATTGGTAATATATTTATTTACTCAAGCACATAATGTTTCATTACTAGCGATAATTAACCTAACGTTAATCTATAACTTACTCTTGTTCTTAATAATTTCACTAATATTGGGTGTCATATTCGAGGTTGTGATTTTAAGAATAGACTGGAGATGTTCATCACTAATCCTTGAGCGATGTTTGTTTTTATTAATTTTCATCATAGAAAACATCTGCTCGCATAAATAGGAACTACCGAACATGCACAGAATTCGTGCTGCATGCTTTTTTATATTTGGATAGTTATCCAAACTCTTGTGGTACTGTGTGTAAAATGAGGTAATATTTACCTCTTTAAATTTGTCCCTTAAAACACAGTCACATTGGAGATCTATTAATTCCATTTGAAAATTAATTGGTGCCTGTGCAACTTCAAAAGTGAATGGGTTGTTGAATAGAGGTAATTCCAACGTATTCATTTTACGAAAATCTTCAAAACAACCGTTAAATTCTGTGCTGAGATTGAGCAAAAGTTGACAATACTCCTCCAATATATGTACAGCTAGCGAAAAATACGTAAATTCTTTGATTTTTTCCTTTAATTGGCAGTCTAAATTCTGTGATAAGTCTACTATTCTTGAAGCAACAGTGTTTCTCGACAGCGGTATGTTTTGTATCATTGATTTTTGACATGGGAATAATATTTCAGCTACTTTCAACATACACTCTTTAATAAAATCACCATCAGTGAAAGGTTTTGTACGCTTGGCGATTTCTAGTGTAGATTCCAGCTAGATTTTAAGACGTCTTCACTTTCAGTTTTAGCTTTAGTAAACATTGACTGTTGGCTTTGAAGTTTAGATTTTAAAGATGATAGTTTTTCCATTTTTGTCTTATCGGTATGACAATGAAATTTTACTTTATGATTCGTGTCATAATGTCTCTTTAAATTAAATTCCTTACAAACTGCAATTGTTTGGTTACAAATTAAGCAAAGTGGTTTACCTTTCCACTCCATGAAAAAATACGCCATTTCCCATTTTGAGTGAAAAACTCTGCACTCACTGTCAATTTTACGTTTTTGCGACATCATGCCAAAAACAATAACAACAAACAATAATAAGTAATTTAAAAATGCGACTTGACTGCTCGATCTACGGCTGTATGTAGTTGCACAAGCCGGGCACCACTGCTGTGCGGAAGGAAAAAGGTTAGCTACCTGACACATCTGGTTGCCAGATGTGTCAGTTAGCCGTCCTTTGACCGTCCAGCGCACTGCGCGGCACACAGTTTCTCGCTAATAACTTTTAATATTGCCTATCGAATAAAAATTATGAGATCTGGATTCTGGCCGCGGGCCGTATCATAATAGTCCGAGGGCCGCATACGGCCCGCGGGCCGTATGTTTGACATGACTGCCCTAGAGTGTTTTTGTAAAGCGCGTAGGCAGAAGCTTGCGAAGGAGGTCCTGAATGAAGCGAGCCTACGAGGCCGAGTGGAGCGAAGGGAGGAGCTGGCAAGCGAAGCGAACCGGCGACCTCCGTAGCGAAACGAAGGTCGAGTGATTTTCCTAGCTTCTCCACTTCCTTTTTAGGCACCACTCCTACTCATGCAAGAGCGAGCGAAGCGAGCTCGGGACTGGGGGCACTCCGACTCGGATGGTTTAGGTGACGAAGAGGATGGCGGGGTCTGAAAGACCCCGCCATCCTCTTCGTGGTTATTTCCTTTTTATACCACCCAGAAAGAAGGAGCCCCGCGAAGCGGGGCTCCGTCGACCGGGCCTTGGAGGGGGTGAGAGGGAGAGGGAGACAACCCATATCCCTTACATTATCCAGCCAGAGTTGGGTAGACCTAGGTGAGTAGGTATGGGTAAATTCCGAATTAAATTTATTTTACTTATTATTCGAACTTTACCCAAAACTATGTAAACCCATGTAAACCTAGGTTTACAACATCTTCTAGCCTTACCCGTAACATATTATATAATATATTGAATTCATATCATAAAAAATCTCAATCTCATAAGAAATCAGAGATTGTACGCGGATGACGTTGCGGGCGACCTATAGTTAGTTTTATTTTTCAAATAACAATTTATATTTTAATATTTTGTAAAATTATGAATTTGAAGAATGAATTATTTTATGAAATAATAAATTAGTAAATGACAATTTTACATTCAGCACATTTGCAAAGTAAAGTATTTGTGAATTGAGTATTTGTCAAATGATCTTTTAATAAATTATATGTTTGCGGAATACGACGTTTGTGAAATGATTAGTTTTTGAAACGTTTTTTGTGAAATGATCATTTGTTAAATGTTTTTTGCGAAACATTAGTGAACCATAAATGTTACACATCAAATCTGAGTGTGTCATTTCAGATATTTAGTTACAATAATAGCTTCTCAGCAAGCAATTTTTTAAATTTAAAGTTATATTCTCTTACTTTCAATATCTTCTTCATTTATTTAAAAAAAAACACTGTTCTGACAGCTAAATCTAATACTCAAATAGGAAATGATAATATAATTGCCGCATAGGTACATAAAGATAAGGAGAGTTAAAGCCATCGTTTGGCAATGTCGAAAAGCTTTGTTTCCTCGCCAATTGAAGAAATGTACCATACACTCCTCGGCCGAAATAGCGATTTAGGGCCTCGATTACTTAAAACTGTAACTGACTGGCTCCTCGTCTTTTTAAATTCACTTGGGAAGTCTTCGGCTTCGCCTCGTCCTTCCAATATTACTAAGCCGTGAATTGTTTTATTTCCGGCCTGAGCAGTAATGTACTATTCTTCCTCAAGTTTAATACAGAATCAGGCAGCTTTAATACAGAATCGCAAGATCCTAGGTAAGCTGCTGGCTCAATCCATTTTTATATGTGATACCTACTACTTACTGAGGACTATAATCTTGTATATAATATTATAATGCTACTTTTAGGAATGTTATGTACTTAAAATTGGTAATTGTACTGTAATCTTTTGGAATAAATGAATTTATTATTATTATTATTATTTAGGTTTAAATTTTTTTTCTCTTCAATTAATGAAGGTGAGAATAATTATGCACGGGCCGGAGCCAAGTGCATAATTTGGATTATCTACTCCTGTGTTAAAAACTTACGTACTAAGCGGCATGTATTTAGGTTTAGGGCCTTTTGTAGAAGCAAATAGATTTTGCAATTAATATTTAGTGCTTTCAAACTATTATGCAGTGTTTTAGGAATAACTCCTGTAGATGAAATAATAACAGGGACAGTTCTGGTGCTGTTCACTTTCCACTGGGTTTTAATTTCTATAGATAAGTCGGTGTATTTTGCAATATTTTCTGTGTATGTAGAAGATAAATTGTGTGTATTACAGATTGCAATATCTATTAGGAGTTCTGAATTATTTTGTTTATCTAGTATAGTTATATCGGGTCTATTATAATAAGTAGGTATATGGTTTTATCAGTCACTATTGTTCTATCCCAGTAAACCCTGTAGCTGTTGGTCTCTAGAACTGACTGTGGCTGGTATTTATAGTACGGTACTTTTTCTTCCATTAACTTATATTGATACGCTAGATTTTGGTGGATTATGGCTGCAACTTGATCGTGGCGATGTTTGTAGTCTGTCTGTGCTATGGATTTGCATGCACCAGTTATATGCTGTATAGTTTCTGTACTGCTATGGCATCGTCTGCGTGTATCGACGACGTTTGGATTACGGATAATGTGTTTCTGGTAGTTTTTGGTATCAATAACTTGATCTTGGATGGCAAGCATGAAACCCTCAGTTTCAGGGAATAGATCGGCTCGTTTGAGCCACTTGTTCGACGCTTCGGTGTCGACATGTTGTTGCTGTAAATCGCAGCGGTGCCTTCCGTGTAGAGACTTCTGGGTCCACGCTTCTATTTTGTCTTTGTTATCAGTTAAGGGCCTAGAGTGTTTTTGTAAAGCGCGTAGGCAGAAGCTTGCGAAGGAGGTCCTGAATGAAGCGAGCCTACGAGGCCGAGTGGAGCGAAGGGAGGAGCTGGCAAGCGAAGCGAACCGGCGACCTCCGTAGCGAAACGAAGGTCGAGTGATTTTCCTAGCTTCTCCACTTCCTTTTTAGGCACCACTCCTACTCATGCAAGAGCGAGCGAAGCGAGCTCGGGACTGGGGGCACTCCGACTCGGATGGTTTAGGTGACGAAGAGGATGGCGGGGTCTGAAAGACCCCGCCATCCTCTTCGTGGTTATTTCCTTTTTATACCACCCAGAAAGAAGGAGCCCCGCGAAGCGGGGCTCCGTCGACCGGGCCTTGGAGGGGGTGAGAGGGAGAGGGAGACAACCCATATCCCTTACATTATCCAGCCAGAGTTGGGTAGACCTAGGTGAGTAGGTATGGGTAAATTCCGAATTAAATTTATTTTACTTATTATTCGAACTTTACCCAAAACTATGTAAACCCATGTAAACCTAGGTTTACAACATCTTCTAGCCTTACCCGTAACATATTATATAATATATTGAATTCATATCATAAAAAATCTCAATCTCATAAGAAATCAGAGATTGTACGCGGATGACGTTGCGGGCGACCTATAGTTAGTTTTATTTTTCAAATAACAATTTATATTTTAATATTTTGTAAAATTATGAATTTGAAGAATGAATTATTTTATGAAATAATAAATTAGTAAATGACAATTTTACATTCAGCACATTTGCAAAGTAAAGTATTTGTGAATTGAGTATTTGTCAAATGATCTTTTAATAAATTATATGTTTGCGGAATACGACGTTTGTGAAATGATTAGTTTTTGAAACGTTTTTTGTGAAATGATCATTTGTTAAATGTTTTTTGCGAAACATTAGTGAACCATAAATGTTACACATCAAATCTGAGTGTGTCATTTCAGATATTTAGTTACAATAATAGCTTCTCAGCAAGCAATTTTTTAAATTTAAAGTTATATTCTCTTACTTTCAATATCTTCTTCATTTATTTAAAAAAAAACACTGTTCTGACAGCTAAATCTAATACTCAAATAGGAAATGATAATATAATTGCCGCATAGGTACATAAAGATCGTTTGGCAATGTCGAAAAGCTTTGTTTCCTCGCCAATTGAAGAAATGTACCATACACTCCTCGGCCGAAATAGCGATTTAGGGCCTCGATTACTTAAAACTGTAACTGACTGGCTCCTCGTCTTTTTAAATTCACTTGGGAAGTCTTCGGCTTCGCCTCGTCCTTCCAATATTACTAAGCCGTGAATTGTTTTATTTCCGGCCTGAGCAGTAATGTACTATTCTTCCTCAAGTTTAATACAGAATCAGGCAGCTTTAATACAGAATCGCAAGATCCTAGGTAAGCTGCTGGCTCAATCCATTTTTATATGTGATACCTACTACTTACTGAGGACTATAATCTTGTATATAATATTATAATGCTACTTTTAGGAATGTTATGTACTTAAAATTGGTAATTGTACTGTAATCTTTTGGAATAAATGAATTTATTATTATTATTATTATTTAGGTTTAAATTTTTTTTCTCTTCAATTAATGAAGGTGAGAATAATTATGCACGGGCCGGAGCCAAGTGCATAATTTGGATTATCTACTCCTGTGTTAAAAACTTACGTACTAAGCGGCATGTATTTAGGTTTAGGGCCTTTTGTAGAAGCAAATAGATTTTGCAATTAATATTTAGTGCTTTCAAACTATTATGCAGTGTTTTAGGAATAACTCCTGTAGATGAAATAATAACAGGGACAGTTCTGGTGCTGTTCACTTTCCACTGGGTTTTAATTTCTATAGATAAGTCGGTGTATTTTGCAATATTTTCTGTGTATGTAGAAGATAAATTGTGTGTATTACAGATTGCAATATCTATTAGGAGTTCTGAATTATTTTGTTTATCTAGTATAGTTATATCGGGTCTATTATAATAAGTAGGTATATGGTTTTATCAGTCACTATTGTTCTATCCCAGTAAACCCTGTAGCTGTTGGTCTCTAGAACTGACTGTGGCTGGTATTTATAGTACGGTACTTTTTCTTCCATTAACTTATATTGATACGCTAGATTTTGGTGGATTATGGCTGCAACTTGATCGTGGCGATGTTTGTAGTCTGTCTGTGCTATGGATTTGCATGCACCAGTTATATGCTGTATAGTTTCTGTACTACTATGGCATCGTCTGCGTGTATCGACGACGTTTGGATTACGGATAATGTGTTTCTGGTAGTTTTTGGTATCAATAACTTGATCTTGGATGGCAAGCATGAAACCCTCAGTTTCAGGGAATAGATCGGCTCGTTTGAGCCACTTGTTCGACGCTTCGGTGTCGACATGTTGTTGCTGTAAATCGCAGCGGTGCCTTCCGTGTAGAGACTTCTGGGTCCACGCTTCTATTTTGTCTTTGTTATCAGTTAAACGCTCACTTGCTTGGGTGTTCCTGTCTAATAATTTAAGGGGTGTTATGTTTTTATCAGCTGTTACTATGAGTTTATGTAGTTCAGAATCCTCAGCTCGATCGTGAAAGAATTTTCTGAGTGATGTTATTTGCCTGTTATGTAGATTTGTTATTTGCCTGTTATGTAGATTTTATTATTATTATTATTAAGTAGCTGAGAAGCAATCTACTTGAGGAAAAAATAACTTCGCTGATAAGTACGCTGAAATGCGTAGATAGTGATAGTTGAGCCGTAGACACCACGACCTCCACTGACCTGTTAACCAGATGAAACATTTTTTTTTAAATTTAATAAATTCCGGTTCCGATCCGTGAAGTTACCAATGGACTATGGTAAGTTACTCAGTTACTATAGTCCATAGGTAACTTCAAAATATAGGTAATTTTATAAAAAACGCGATAGCATTGCCTACAATAAACCCGTCAAAAAAAAATTTATTAGTTTAAAATTGGCCTGGTCATGATTTTGATAGGCAAGCTATTTTAGGCGTATTTATCTATTACTAGCTGATGCTTGCGACTTCGTCCGGGAGGTTTAAGTTTTTTTTAATCCCGCAGGAACTCCTTAATTTTCCGGAATAAAAAGTAGCCTATGACACTCTCTTGTGTGCTTAGCATGCGCACAACGAGATTATCTCGCGATGAGAGAGAGAGATGTTGTCGTTGCCGGCAAATTTTTCATTTAGGTACCCTAACATGCACAAAATGCGGTATATTACAAGAAAAAAATTGTCGACATATTATATAAAGGTTTGTAGAGAAAAATACCACTGTTAAAAATATTACTTTTATCTCTACTTTTGACGTAACGAGACAAGTAACCATGTTAGCTTCGGTAGACAGAGAGAGATAACGGGTAGATATAATTTTTCTCGTAGTGCGCATGCCGTGTAGAAACCGAATAGGGGGTTATGGGTTTAATATACTGCCATGCCCCTAACAGGTTAGCTCGCTTAGACTACATCATCACTTACCATCAGGTGAGATCGCAGTCAAGGGCTAACTTGTAGTGGATGTTAAAAAAAATGGGATTTAACGACTATTATCGTGCTCTCCGGGGCACGGGTTTAAAACACCTCCAACTTCCTAACTCCGGGCTAGTACAGAGAATTTCTAGTCAGAAAAACCCAATACCTAATTATGGCCCGACCCGGGACTTGAACCCGGGACCTCGTTGGCCTCAGTTGAAAATGCTAACCACTACACCAACGAGACAGTTAGGTAGGTACCTACGCCTACCGATGGTGTTTAGTCAGGCGCTACCAGTTTTCTAAAGGAATCTTCATACCTACATCTTTTTTGTTGTTTAGGTACTAAAGGAATTCACACAGTGTGGACTGTGGTGGTAGTCTAGGCAATAAAGCTAGTCGACCCCAATAATAATTCCTCAAGCAACGAAACTTTACAATACCTATGATAAAGTATCATGAGTTAAACGTATATTATAAATATCCAATAAAAAGTCAGAAAGGAAGTAAGGTTTTTTATGCTATACCTAATTGTTAAAGGATAAAGGTACATTATCGCGTGAACGCAGTTTAGGTTTGATAATAAAATCGGTTTCAATATCAATGTTCTGCATGTTTATTTCGCTTGATATTTCGGTTTTGAGCGTAAATATACTACCTACCTACTATTATTTTTAAAAAAACGATTAAAAATTCAGCCATAAATATTGAGTTTTAGGTATAAATACCTAACTTCCGCATGGATTTTTTGTTGGATATTTTTGTTCAAGTTTTGGTTCATACCATACTACAACCCTGCCAAGTTTCAACGACTGAGGATTTAATGCGGGGGTCTCCATACAAAAACCGTTGCCTAGGCCCTAGACCAGTCATGTCAAACATACGGCCCGCGGGCCGTATGCGGCCCTCGGACTATTATGGTACGGCCCGCGGCCAGAATCCAGATCTCATAATTTTTATTCGATAGGCAATATTAAAAGTTATTAGCGAGAAACTGTGTGCCGCGCAGTGTGCTGGGCGGTCAACGGATGGCTAACTAACACATCTGGTAACCAGATGTGTCCACGCCTATACATAAAAAAAAGCGTCTGGCCCGCTAACGGACCCTAATTTATGCAAATGGCACTTCACGAATTTGAGTTTGACATCCCTGCCCTAGACAATGGTAGGTACCTACGCAACCCTTTGTGCGCGAATCTGACTCGCACTTGACCGGTTTTTTAAATTAGTTAGCCCTTGATTTCGATTTCTTTGGCAGTTTTGACGACCTCCTTGGGGCGGTGAGCAATATTATTTTCACTTCCTTGTGCGACAGAGACTATATAAATAACATTAAATCGCTCTTAGTCAGTACAAAATAAGACTTCATTAATATAATGAGACGCAATATTAAAGTCTAAGAGTAACCTTAATACTTGCCATGAAAGAAAATTGTCGTAAATAACTTTGCGCTTCGTATAATAATGGGACTCTATTTACGTTGTTGATTGGCTGGAAAAGAATTCAATTCTGTTTTTTTCCGACTATTTTTTTTACTTCAAGTTAGCCCTTGACTGCGATCTCCCTTGATGGTAATTAGTGATGCAATCTTTGATGGTAGTGGGCTAACCTGTTAGAGGTAAAGTAATTATTTTAACCCATACTTTCGGTTCTACACGGCATCGTACCGGATATCCGATATCGTACACTTGGTGGCATAGAGTTAGTATTAACTTTATGCTTGGTGGTCTTTGCCGGTAGGGTAAGCTAGGGTAACTAGTGTAAGCATAATAATTAAAATTACTTCTTAAATATGTGTTTGTACTCTCTTTAAAACGTGCACGGGCGAATGGTCACAACGTGTAGCGGTTTCACGAGAGATTTAATGTACAAACATTTAATTATAAAAACTTAGCCAAAGCATCACAACAACAATAAATTAATCATTTGATCAGTTTGCAGTTGCTACTGCTAAGCTCTAAATCAAATTGCGATATAAACACAAAACAAGTCTGCCGGCAGGAGACTACTAACTAACTTTCCAACGTCAAAATTCTCGTATTTATGTCTAAATTATTCCAATATGGCGATCCTGCCAACGAACTGACCGAGTGAATTCAATTAAACCTTATAAATTAACAATCATTTATCTTTTCTAAAAATTCTACTTTAATTTAAAACGTAAAGCTGGCACTAGCTACGGCCGAAGCCTCCCACCAGACCAGAGGAAATTTAGAAACTATAAATTCCCCAACTGACCCTGCCGGGACAACACAACACAGCGCCGGGAAGGAAACCTGTTACCTCATTACCTGACTACGCGACAGAGAATTGGGTTTTTCACGCGGGTATAATATGAAGAGGTGATTTAACTGATGACCCGGCCACGGACCTCTAACTTTTGGAAGTTATGTGCGTTTTAAGAGATTAATTATTACTTGCTCAAACATTGATGAAAAAACGTCGCTATGAAAGCTGCATGCTCGATTGTTCTTCATAAAGTTTTCGGATGTGTATGTAGTCCGCACTTGGTCAGCGTGGTGGAGCCAGACCCTTCCCAGAAATTTAATTTCTGTTTTTATCTAATTTATGTTTTTAATTTGTGTTTTTTAATTTATGTATTAGAATTAGCCCCCCAATCCGGTTGGTCACCGTGGGGGTGCTAGACTAAAACCCTCCTGTTAATAGTTTTAACGCATACGTGGAAGAAAATCAGTGATAATAACTATAATAAACAAAAACGAATAGGAGGAGGCCTTCGCCTAACGGCGGACTGAAAAATAAAGATGATACCTAATTAAGTAATTTAATGCTATTTTAACAGAAACAAAATATTTTAGCGCATAAATCATTGTATTATAATATATTATACAGCATGCATGCATGATTGGAAACGTAATAATGAAATATGAAACATAATATTACCTAATAAACAAATACCTACTACTTGTAAGAACTTTAATACTGTTGTTAATACCTACTTAAATATTATTTACTCAATATTCTACTAAACATAACAAGTACCTTATTTGTATGCATAGTTAGTATCAAATGAATTAACTTATTAGTATGTAGTGGAATGTTAATATAGTCTTAAATTCATAAAATACTCAGTAAGCAAGTAAATACTGTCAAAATGGAAATAATTACATAATTATATAGAAATAATTTAAAAAGAGAAAAAATATATACCTGTCATGGCATGAATTAGAAGGGAATTATTTATTGTTATTGAATTATTGTCGATGTAGTAAAATAACTAGTTTTTGTCAAGTTAACAGGTTTCTAAATATTGTTTTTCAATGAAGAAAATGTTATATATTTCTATATTATAAGAACTTTTAAGATATGTAGTTGTGCATGTGTTTTAATATTTTGCCAAAAATGATGGCTAATTAATTAGAAAAATGAAATAATATATTCATATAGTTTAGAAAAATAGTTTTTATGAAAGTGTAAAATTTAGAAATAAATTATTTATAAATGTATCAAAACACAAATTACTAGGTATCAAAATAATGTATACTTATACATAGTTTAAAAAACCATTAGAATATATACATATACTTACCAAGGATAATATGCATGATCTTGAAAAAGTTTGTTTCTGAAATGTAACAATACTGATAAACTTAACTACTTTTTTGTCTTCTAAATAATATACCAACGTCCTACATGTATAAGTTAAATGTTAAAAAATGTATGTGATCATGAACACTTTCAGTTTAATAAAGGCTTATTTATTTATTTATTTATTTATTTATTTATTTATTTATTAGAATTAGTATTTACTGAAATAAACAGGACGGACATTATAGTCGCATGAGGGTTCCTTTTTATCCAGTTTGGTACCGAAACTTAAATAGTTTTAACGAGAAATCAAGGATTGAAAAACCTATCCAAAAATAAAAATAAGTATATCGTTAATTTATACGCAATACATTTAGGTACTAAAATTCTACATCAGCATAACATTTTAAATAATAACTCTTTTGTACCAGAAACAAAACCACTGGTCAAATTAAAACAACGGTGTCATTCAAACGTCACAGCTATCAAATCTGAATCAACCATGTGAAAATAAAAACAAAGCAAAAATACGTTGATGTTGGCGCGGTATTGCGGAAAATATGGATGGAAAATTAATAGTTCTGTGCTACCCAGTGGTCCTAGGAAAGGTCAGTTCAACAGTCCTACTTCCTACCAATCTTTTCACTTAATGGCGCGTTTAGTATATTATGGTTTTTGAAGTCAAAACTTCTTTAGGCGCGTTGAGCACTTTTTGGTAGGGGGTGCGTGACTGTGACCGACATGCTTGCGTGTCCGACATGCTCGCGAACAGCGACATGCTCGCGAACAGCGACATGCTCGCGAAACATACTACATTCGAAATTAAACTTTAATGCCTTAGTATTACGGTTTATATTTTAATAATTTAAAAAAAACAACAAATCAAAAAAAAACCTTTTCACTTCTATCGGCAGTCCATTATGACTGCCATTTTTTTTTAAATGTGTTCCTCCCTTTTTTCCTCCGATATGGCGATCGGAGACTGTTCTAGTTCGGTACTCTGAATGGCCTTATTATTTCCTTGCATTTCTTTTCGCTCTCAATGAATTGGTGCTTCTACACTTAAGGTCTTCAGACAAGAGCCTGCCCGCGACATTCAAATTTAATTTGGTTTTTCACAATTTGTAAACTAATACGACAAAGTCGGCTTATGGCATTCAAATTGCGCCCCTACGAATATCATCTTCACAGGTTTATATAAAAATCTTTACTTGAAAGTGTCCAGTTTAAGAAATTAGTCAAAATAATGACTAATTTGTGAGTAACTCACGTCAAACTCATTATTTTGACTAATTTCTTAAACTGGACACTTTCAAGTAAAGATTTTTACAACACTTACTCACTTACACATAGACTTACAGAGAACAATAACATTTACATCCCTCAATAATAAAACTTGGCTAATTCAGTATCCAATTGGATAACTATATTCACTTTCATACACTTTAATTATCAGGTAACAAGTTACAACCATTTTTCCAATCACAGCCATAGGATAATCTATGATTACAGCCTAACCTAACCTAACCATGATGCGTGCGAAAGACCACCGAACCTCCTCCCCCTTTTACCTCTTGCGGAGCCAAAGACAATCCCGCCTTCCACCGCTGCTCCTCTATCTTTAAAAAAAAAACAAAAGCCCGTCACCTCCGAACTCCGGTCACAGATTAAAATTACTTTTCTTTTTGTTTTAAATGAATAACGCGGACTTGTTTTTGTAATCTTTTAAGCTTACATTTACATTAACAGCAAGTTTCCATAAGTCGGTTATGATAGAACACCCAACCGTAACAACGAAAATGATTCATTTATTTCACGTAGGACAACTTGTGCCACTTGTGCCGTAAGAGTTCACTACCGGTTCGGAAAATAATTCAACCGGAACCGGCAAGAAACTCAACAGTTGCTCCTTTTATAAACAGAAAAATGTTACACTTTGTAAAAAATATACAAAATTGATACTTTACGTAACATGTATTACAGTGACTTGTGGGTCGCCGGATGCAAAGCCGGTTGCTTCCATGCAACTTTGTCATTGAGAAAATCATCAATACTATTTAGGTTTTTGGCGCAGTGTTGAGCGCTGCTGTCTTAACGTGCGGAGGTCCTTGGTTCGATCCCCGATAGGGTCAATTAGGGAATTTATAATTTCTGAATTTTGGTCCCGTTCCCTGGACCCGAAATTTCCCTGGTCTGGCCTGGAGGGAGGCTTCGGCCGTGGCTAGTTACCACCCTACCGGCAAAGATGTGCTGCCAAGCGATTTAGCGTTCCGGTACCATGCCGTGTAGAATCCGATTAGGAGTATGGGTTATAACTGCCTTGTCATGGTCATTACTTACCATCAGGTGAGATCGCATTCAACGGCTAACTTGTAGTGGATTAAAAAAAAAAGTACACAAGGCCGCACACCGGTGGAATCACGCCCTTAGCTTGCATCATTTGCCTAATTATCTCTGATGGTGTAGCAACACGGGTGGTGAACAGCAGAAGACTGTTCAAATTGTTGGTGCTGTCGACGGAACTGGTGGATAGGGTCGCCACTGAGATGTGCATGGCGGAAGAGCTTCGCTGGCAGAAGACTCTACTGGGGCATACGGTAAGTAAGCTCAAACTTTTGCCAACATAATCCAAAGGCTTTTTTTTTAAATCCACTACAAGCTAGCCCTTGACTGCGATCTCATCTGATGGTAAATGATGATGCAGTCTAAGATGGTAGCGGGCTAACTATTAGGGGCATGGTAGATATATTAAACCCATACCCCTTCGGTTTCTACACGGCATCGTACCGGAACGCTAAATCGCTTGGCGGCACGTCTTTGCCGGTAGGGTGGTAACTAGCCACGGGCGAAGCCTCCCACCAGACCAGACCAGGGAAAATTCAGAAATTATCTAAGCTAAATCGTAATCATTTGAAAGCTTAAAACGTATTACTCGAACTGTTTAAGGAGTTCATATACATGCTTTGTGACGTGCAGGCATCTATGAACTCCTTAAACAGGTCGAGTTATCCGTTTGAAAAACGATTGCGATATCCTTACACAATCGGGAGGCATAGACTATTATAAAATTAAGAATAACACTAGCTTTTGCCCGCAGCTTCGCTCGCGTTAAGTTCCATTTTCATACAAATTTCAATCCCTTTACTCCCTTAGGAGTTGAATCTTCAAAAATCCTTTTTTAACGCATGCTACGTCATAAAAGCTATCTGTATGCCAAATTTTATCTGTATGCCAAATTTCAGCCCGATCCGTGCAGTGGTTTGAGCTGTGCGTTGATAGATCAGTCAGTCAGTCACCTTTTCCTTTTATATGTTTAGAAGACCTAGAAAGTGACATAGTAATATGTTTCTTTGTATCCCGGAAAATCAAAGAGGACCCCTGGAATTTTTAAACCTAAATCCACTTAAATGTAGTAAAAAGTAAATATCGTACGTCAGGTATCCTACGTGACATAATTTGTCCTATGTATAAAATAAATAAATCATTTCATTTAATTTCATTTCAATATGTTCATTTATACTTACATACGGGCTGATAGTTGGCTGAAATAAAATGTTTTTATATGAGTACTTGTTAATTCTTCCGCAGTTCACGATGTCGCGTGGGTCATGCATGGTCGAGTGTGAGAGCAGCACCAAGGCCGTGGTCACCGCCTTCAGATCCTGGCTGCAAGCTCACGAAGACGCTCAGGTTTCCAACTTACTTTTTGTTTGTAACCGACTTCAGAAAAAGAAGCAACGACTTCATACTTAAACCCAAATCCCAACTCCTCAACTCTGATACTGCACTCCTAAGCCGTGGGGATTGAGAGTACACTATAAAGTTAAAAATAAAAATTCTTTTCAAAAACCGACTTCCAAAGCCACTGTAAAGTATAAAATAATTTTGATTTCTACACACTTCACATTCACTGAAGTCGGGCGTCATTTTTAATTTTTATCAACGACCTCAATTTACATAGACGAGCCATGTCAAACAAGGACAGGCTTATACAGGTGCGGGCACGCTCTACAAGTCGGACGCCCAACTTTTTTCTATGAAAGGGCCCATCTAGTACCTGCATATATGTATATTATATATCGATAGTTTTTATCTCTTGCAGGTGATGTTAGCCAGCGTGTTGGTGGTGGTAGGAGTGTGGTGGTTGGTGAGGACGATGCTGGCTCTGCTCATCAACCTTGTCTGTCCCATCCTGGTCGTGATACTTGCTGTGGTAAGCTATCATATCTAATAAATTAATATAATTTAAAAAAAAAATTGGCAGTCATAGGGACGATAGAAGTGAAAACGAATATTTAAAATAATAATTTTAAAAAAAAACCTTAAAACTAAGACATTAAAGTTTAATTATGAATGTACTATATTTATATTTAAGACCTTTTGTCGGTCGGAAAACTTCTTTAGGCGCGTTTCCACATTTTTACCCCCTACCAAAAAGTGCTCAACGCGCCTAAAGAAGTTTTCAAAAAACAATAATTGTGCAATATTATTTCAATATTAAAGTATTTTAAACCTTTTTAACTTATCTTACTGCTTTATTACCACGGCAGAATACTCCTGTGTTGTGAAGTTATATAATATGTTACCTATTCGAAACTGCGATATATAATGGACTTGAATTAGCGCCATCTGTCGTCAAGCGCTTGACAACTCCATACAAATAGTCGCTAACTTACCACGATCGAATAGGTGAAAAAAACCCACTAGGCCCCGTGTTATGTATCCGTAGTAACAGATTCACATTTCGCTAACCTTGATAGATTTCAAAATGATAAATATCAAATAATCATCAAGAGTGAATTTAGCATCTTCTAGGCAAGCGCGGTCCTATCTTGGGTTTTAAGGAATCTTAGATCTTAGGAATAAAAATTAGTCCCAAAAACAATAAGCTTACTTTGCTATAATTTGCTGAGAAACCCACGAGGTAAATTGCTAAATGGTGATTGGCTTTTAATTGATACAATTTCGCTATTAGTCAAATTCCATTGCCACAGCGAGAGTAAGTACCAAATGGAATGGTAAGCTGGCCACTAGCCAGTCACAACGGCTAGTCTGTGCAGCTCCATATAAAAGCCGCTAGACAATTTTTTTTCGGTCCGTAGTGTATTGAAACCCTAATTACATTACACGCTGTACAGACTAGTGCGACAGGACAAATCGTATTTCTCCTACGAGTTTTACGAGTGGTAGATTGACACTTGACGATTCAAAAGCACTTGTAAAAGTTTATTTGATTAAAAAAACATTTGATTTGATTTGATTTAATAGTATTGTAACATTTGAGGTGTGTGTCCCGCAACTGCGAACTCCTCTGTTGGGACAGAACTACCCTCTCCTCGCGAGTCTGCTGAGAAACATACTGTTGAAGTTGGCCGACACACTCAAGACGTGAACATACATTTTATAGTCCATTTTTACTGTCATTTTTCTGTTTTTTAATAAATTGCAAGTGTGTGCCTAGCTTTTGTTTTATTGTTTTCCCTGGCGCAGTGTTGAGCGCTGTTGTCTTAACGGGCGGATCCCCTGCTGGGTCAATTTGGGAATTTATAATTTCTGAATTTTCCTTGGTCTGGCCTGGTGGGAGGTTTCGGCAAGGACGTACCACCAAGCGATTGAGCGTTCCGCTACGACGCCGTGTAGAAACCTATTAGGGGTATGGGTTTGATTTAAGTGATATAACTGCTATCCTCCTAACAGGTTATCCCGCTACCATCTTAGACTGCATCATCACTTACCATCAGGTGAGATCGCAGTCAAGGGATAACTTGAAGCGGATCAAAAGATGCTTAATTTGCTACAATCCGCTTTAAACAGACAAATCTATGTGGCACAACGTGTATCAGAAATTTAATTTTCAGTGGTTAGAGGAAGGTCTCGAGGCGGTCCCGTTAAAATGTATGACTCCAACTCCTCAATCACTCACTCAATCACTCCTCAATCCAACTCCGACATCACTAGTGTTAAAGATAATATTAGACCACACTGCCGTCTGCCAGTAGGTAGGTTAAAAAAATAACACGAAGTTCTTCTTCGAAGTCTGTTCATTCCAGTTTGTTGTGTATGTTAGTAGTATCACATTTATATTGCAATTATTAATCTCAATATTAAATCTATTCATCATTAAATGAATCTACCACAGTTTCGGAAAACCATTCTATCCAGAAGAAACTGCAAGAAACTGGTATTATTGGATTTTTATAAATTTCACTACAAGATCTGTCTCAAAATATGATTCCAAAAGCCAACCGTTTATAAATTGATAATGATACCTAACATAATCTCTTAAAATAGTAATTATAATTTAGATTTATACTTAACTCAGCAAAATGTCGTAATCCACCCTTAATCTTCACCTTCACTCGTAATAACTCCTCAAAATTTTAATACTGACATTTTCCTAAATTTTTGTGATTGGCTGTCATGATTACAGTTTACATAATATTGAAAAGCTCCGAGTGGTGATTAAATTACTAAGCATTAATCAAAATAAATTCTGTATCCTGTTACCTTCAATGTTACCAAAATATCATTTCTAAGGTAAAATTAACAATTTAATGTAAAAGATTTAAATTGATCATGAAATTTAATGTAAAACTACTTATTTATGAATCACAACTCAGCATTGGAATCAGCATTGTAACTCAGCATCGCCAAGTGTACAAGAACTAAACAGGCATAAAAATTAGTTCCGATTTAGGCCACCATAAGTTTAACGAACTACCTATAGATACACTAATAAAAAACTCAGTTTTGTAATGTCATAATGATATATGCATGTGAAAAAAAACTCAAATCTCATTTTTAGGTCTCTTCACATCGATGTTCTCACCTATAAAATTATTATGAATATTATATTACCTACGTCTTGCTATGACTAGTTATACCACCGGCTAAGAAAAGGTACCTAGAGCCGGCAAGAAACATGGTTAGAGTTAACTTGCACAACTCTACCAGTTTTGGATGAGTAACTTTACAATCTACGCATTAACATTTATATATTATATTTTATTTATAGTTGATTTATACCAATATTCAATATTATATTCTGTGATTTATACGGATCACGGAATGAACTCGAAAGCTCAAACACTATAGCAAACGTATAGTACGAGCTATTGACACTAGATGTCGCTAAGCGACTTTGAATCGCGCTATGTGTTGTGCGTCTTTACTTAGATAAGAGGCAGGAGTAACAAAATTGAAATCAGTGAATAGAATCTTCTAGGAATTTTTGAATTGCCCTGCATTAACATGTAATGTATGAGGCATAATGAATTAAGGTCGATGACAAGGGTCTGCCCGCGAAATTCAAATTTAATTTGGTTTTTCACAATTTGTAAACTAATACGACAAAGTAGGCTTATGGCATTCAAATTGCGAGCGTAGGAATATCATCTTCACAGGTTTATATAAAAATCTTTACTTGAAAGTGTCCAGTTTAAGAAATTAGTCAAAATAATGAGTTTGACGTGAGTTACTCACAAATTAGTCATTAATTTGACTAATTTCTTAAACTGGGCACTTTCAAGTAAAGATTTTTATATAAACCTGTGAAGATGATATTCCTACGCTCGCAATTTGAATGCCATAAGCCTACTTTGTCGTATTAGTTTACAAATTGTGAAAAACCAAATTAAATTTGAATTTCGCGGGCAGACCCTTGTCATGCACCTTAAGGCGAAATAATCAAGTTAAGTCAATCATTAGTGCGGAAAAAGGATAAACCTTAAGATTTTAATAAATCATTAAAATTAGTGCAGTTAGTGCACAATCCGGAAGCAACCGCATCGGAGATCCGGTCGTTTTAGTGTGCGCATTCCATTTAAAAGTAAATCCTGGACATTTTCGGCCTATCCAATCCGTTGTAAGTAGTGTGTTTTCAGCCTAAAACACAATTTTGCCCTTCGCCAAGTTTGTAAAGCTCTATATTCTAATACTACACTCGCGAGCAAAACTATGGAATCACCCACTTGTGAAATGCTACGAGCGATCTTAAGAACTAAATAACTAATAAAGATCAATGAAAATGGTACCATTTTAAAGGCTATATTATAAACTTTAAATTAATACCAAATTAATTAAAATTACACCCGTATTTCAGGAGCTTTCCTGGTTTAAGTGAAGGAGTAACAAAAAAAGCCAGTTTCAATTTGTTGATTCTTGGCGAGTTGCGCGACATTGACCCCCTATAAAAGCGCATGGTATCGGAATTTTCTTATCAGTTGGTTGTTAGAAGTTGACCAGTACACATCTCCGCTAAATTCAATTCGTGACCTTGGACCATAATGGATACCACACCTACAGAAGCAGCACAAATTGTTGCCCTATTGGAACAAGGGCTTAGCCAGCGGGCTGTCGCACGGCAGCTCCACATAAGCCAGTCTTGTGTCTCGAAAGTTTACAAACGCTTTCGGGAGACTGGAGGCTTCATTCCGAGACCAAGATCTGGGCGGCGGCGGTGCACTTCGGAGAGAGACGACCGTTTTATCACGGTAACTTCTCTTCGTAATCGCCATTTGACTGGTGTTGACGTCCAGCAGGAACTCAGAGAAGTTCGTGGGGTGGCTGTCAGTGAGTGGACAGTTCGGCGAAGACTTAAGCAAGCGAACTTGACTCCAAAAAGGCCTGCCACAGGCCCAAAACTGACGGCAAGGCACCGACAAGCACGTCTTCAATTTGCTCGCGATCATCTTAATTGGGAAGTCGAGCAATGGGGGAAAGTTCTGTTCTCAGACGAGTGCAGGATGTGCTTGCACGGTAGCGACCGAAGGGGCCGGGTCTATAGGCGGCCTGGAGAGCGATTTGCTAAGTGCTGTTTGGCTGAAACAGTAGCCTACGGGGGTGGTTCGTGTATGATGTGGGCCGGTATATCAGTTGACGGAAAAACGGAGCTTGTTTTCGTGCCTGGTGGGGGACGAGGAGGCGGTCTAACTTCAGACCGATACATAGCCGATATTCTGCTGGAACATGTCATTCCTTATGCGGGATATGTCGGTGATAACTTCCTTCTGATGCACGATAACGCCCGTTGTCACACTTCACGTGCCACAACTCAGTTCCTGGCTGAAGTTGGTATCGCCACATTGGACTGGCCAGCGCTCAGCCCCGACTTGAATCCAATTGAACACTTGTGGGATGAGCTGAAAAAGAGGGTTCGTTCCAGAAATCCGGCTCCTTCAAGTGTTGAAGAGCTAAAATCGGCTTTGATAGAGGAGTGGGAAGGTATCCCACAAGATTCCATCAAGAAGCTGATTAGGTCCATGAGGAATCGTCTTCGTGCTGTAATTAGGGCTAGGGGAGGCAACACTAAATATTGATAAGCACCAAATAAAGGCTTTCCCTAAATTTTTGTTTTTTTTTGTTCTTTTCCTCAAATTCAAATCCTTCAATTTTCCTTTCTCCTTCCCTTAAACCAGGATATCTCCTGAAATACGGGTCCAATTTCAATGAATATGGTATTAATTTAAAGTTTACAGTATAGCCTTCAAAATTGTACCATTTTTATTCATCTTCATTAGTCATTTAGTTTTTAAGATCGCTCGTAGCAAATTTTAAGTAGGTGATTCCATAGTTTTGCTCGCGAGTGTAGATGATGCCCGCGACTTCGTCCGCGTGGATTGATGTTTTTTGATTTTCCGGGATAAAAAAATCCTTCCCCGGGATGTAATCTATCTCTGTACCAAATTTCATTAAAATTGGTTGAGTAGTTGGGCTGTGAAAGCGTAGCAGACAGACACAGTTTCGCATTAGTATGGATTCTTTATCCCTTTCCGCAGGGAATATTTTGAAATTGAACAGTACATTATAACTGGTGTCCATTTTAGTTAAAGAAAATAAACTAAATATAAAAATTTGTATATGTTACATTATTTTAAGATTGGATTCAAATCTAAAATCTTAATGAGTGCGCATGCTAGGCAGGCTGGACGGATGTCTGCGTCGCAGTGCGCGTGACGTCATCACCACTGCGTGCAGCGAGGGACGACTTCCCTGGCGCAGTGTAATGAGCGCTGTTGGTTCCGGATTCGATCCCTGAGTAAATTTTGGGAATTTTCCTCGGTCTGGCCTGGTGGGAGGTTTCGGACGTGACTAGTTACCATCCTACCTCTAAAACGATGTCATTATAGCTTAGCGTAGGCGGACTAAAGTGAACATTTAGTCCCTAGGGATTAAAGTTTTTATTTTTATTTTTGCCGTACTAACTATCCTCATTCGGTTATCCAAATTTTTTAGTCTATGGTTACTAACAACATATAATATAGTTAAATTATTTAGGTATAACTATAGTTTTAGATAAGATGGCGATCGTAGGAGCTCACGGACACGAGGTACAAAACCAGGATAAAGGACCCGACAGAAAATTTATATTTAAACTCATCAACAGATGGCGTTACGTGTTCAAAATATAACCGGGAATGATTTAAAATATTTATTGCGGATTGATGCTAACTTAATTAAATGGTACTGCTACTGCTATGGATGCAGAAGAAAAGTGATAAAAAGAACAAAACCAAATGTAAAGTACCTATTTTAAAACAAAAAAAAGAAAACAAACCTTTGATTTGAACCATGTAATCATGATATTAAATAATGTATCTTAATTTCGACGTCTCTTCTAGCTGTCACGCTGGTGTATTGGCTAGGTTAGCCCCGGGCCTCTATCGAAGCTTACATGTTTCGTTTATAAACATGGAAGTCAAAATATAGAGGCCAAAAGAAAATAGGTTTCGTATTTTACTAGATGGACATCCAGATATTTGGAGCGGGGTTTGGAATACATTTCTTCATCCTTTGAAACACTGGATGCCTACATCTTTTACCAATCTTAATAAAATTAAACTCAAGAAAAATTGTAATAATTTGGTCCGCATACCTACAGTGATTAGAAAACCCCACCCCGTTGAATTTCTATGCCGATTAATATATTACAATACCTTTAAATATTAAAGTCCTTACAACCAAATTTCGGCCAAGGCGGCCAATCTCCATGGGGATAAGCCATCTGCGCGGGAGATATTATTACAGTACACAGGTCGCATCTTAAGAATTATAGAGACATATCTGAAAAAAATATAGAAACCGGTCAAGTGCGACTCAAACTCGCGCACATAAGGTTCCGTACCATCACAATATTATTTAAGTAAATATCAAGAAAGATGTACCTATATTTGCAGATAAAACAAGCAAATCTCCGTTTTCTCGTTATTTCATAGAATAATAGCTCATTATCACTACCCATTAACGTCCCACTGCTGGGCACAGGCCTCCACTCTCATAGGAGAGGGAATTAGAGCGTAGAGTGTAGCCCACCACGCTGCTTCAATGCGAGTTGGCGGGCTTTAACGACTTAAGAGAAAATAATATGAATATGGTTGTACAATAAAGTCAACAATAATAGTAGATTATTAACCAAGGGGATAAAGCAGTGTCTTCTGTCGCGGGTGACGATTTAAATCGCGAGCGTAACGAAGGACTCGAGGTTTACTCCCGAGCGTAGTGAGGGTGTTAAAAACTTAAATCACGAGCGAAGCGAGGGATTTAAGACGAGTCCTGAGTGTAGCGAGGGATTTAAGTTCACCCAAGACTAAGACAGCTTTATCACCGAGGAAAATACTCTACTTTTCGTACCATTTGCGAAAAAATTAACTTAATAATAATATGAGATAAGCATTTATTAAAAATAATGACAATTAAAAGATTTTTAGAACATTAACTTATTTATAAAAATAAATTAAAATAAACTTAACGTTTATGTATTTGAAGAAAACAAAAACGCGGCAAATTCCTAGACTAATATTTTTTGTCGGAAAAGCAAAGGCATCAAGCTCATACGGCCTCGTCGGTTTTCGTAATTTTATTTAATAATCATAACTGCATAATAAATGCGTACCTATTCCTTTTTCAAAAAGATGTATAATGCTTTATATACAAACTCAATGGTGTAAACACAGATGTAGTTCAGTATAAATTTCGGTAGGTAAGTATTCCAAATTTAAATCACATTCTCCCCCTAGAGGATGAATGAAATTCAGTACAATTTTCTTTCCCTGTTTTTAACAGATTAAAAATGACTATTGTTATGTTCGCTTTTTGTGGCATAGAATGTCACTTTTTTGACCAAGTGGTACGAAAAATAATTATTTATAAAGAAAATGTGTTTCCATTTTCCAAGTATATATCCAAGGCCTCACTTCAACAATAATAACAAGGACGGGGACCTACGGCTTCTCTCCGAAGCAAGAACATCCGTCCTAGGGGCCTATAAGGCTCTAACCTTCAAACCTTTAATTTAGTTTCATAATGAATCAAATAATCAATATAATATAATATCTTACTATATATAATATTATAAATGCGAAAGTTTGGATGTATGGATGGATGTTTGTTACTCTATCACGCTCGAACTGCTGAACCGATCTGGATGAAATTTGGTACAAAGGTAGATTATAGTCTGGAATAACACATAGGCTACTTTTTAACACGGAAAACTAAGGAGATCCCGCGGGAACCAAATAACCTTAATCCACGCGGACGTAGCTTCGCTGGCATCACCTACACACATAACTCAAAATTACATAGACAGGCTCTGTCAAACAATGAATGTGGGCGTATGTCTAGTAACGCCATCTAGTTCGAAAAGCGGGACCTTGCTTGCATCCCTCTATAATGAAAGCTTGAAAACGTCTGGTGGGAGGCTTCGGCCGTGGCTAGTTACCACCCTACCGGCAAAGACGTGCCGCCAAGTGATTTAGCGTTCCGGTACGATGCCGTGTAGAAAGCGAAGGGGTATGGGTTTAATATAACTGCCATGCCCCTAACAGGGTAGCCCGCTACCATCTTAGACTGCATCATCACTTACCATCAGGTGAGATCGCAGTCAAGGGCTAGCTTGTAGTGGATTTAAAAAAAAACGTATGACTCGGTCATAGAAAATATAGGTCATAGCCGTACTAATCCGTAAGGCCAGTTAGTAAAAAACAAAAATATTATACTGTTTACCGCGGAAATTAAATGATTGCGTAATGGATAAAAATATTAAATAACCTTTTTTTGGAAATGAATGTTGTGAAGTTGTGTAGGTCCTTAGAAAAGCGTACCTACCTCGTCTCTCCTTGTACACGTATTGATAATTGATATAAGGAAAGCCATTTAAATATGCAACCTTGTGGACTCCGCGCTGCAGGCGATAGCTACGGTCGCCTGCGTGCCGCGCTGGTGTTTTTTTGTTTTTTTTTCTTTATTTTCAAAAAAGCATAAACAAATAAAAAAAATATGTTTCTCGCTAAATAGCCGCTAGTTTGTTGGCGAGTACGTGCTTAATTAATATACGCTACTCTCTCTTCGGTCGTTCGTTCACTGCTGAAGGTCGTGGTCCTGGCTAGATCCTACCCTCGAACGGATCATTCGCTTCCATTGACCTCTGTTGGTAGCCATTCTCACTAAAGTATGAAATTTCGACGTGTTAGACTCCCTCAGCTGGTCAGACCACCTAGTTGGTGAGCGGCCTCTCGCTCTTTTGCCCTCAGTGTTGCCCGTGACAATCAGCTTCTCGAGACTGCTGTCCCCACGTCGTATGATGTGATACGAGAGCAGCCGTTTGTAACATATGGAGGAGAGTCGAACCGTGATTCCCAGCTGCGAAAGAATAGACACGTTTGTACGCTTGGCAGTCCACGGAATCCGCACCACATACGTTATAATAATATATAATACCTATATAATTTAAATTAAGATACACACTAAATATAGTATACACTAAATGTATTTATTTACTTACCTAACTATAGTTATAGTTAATCAGATGGCGATCGTAAGAGCTTACGAGGTACAGAACGGCAGGATAAAAAATCGCACAGGAAATTAATATTTAAACTCATCAACAGATGGCGTTATGTATTCAAAATATAACCCATAATGGAATGATAGGAATTATTTACTGCAGATTTACCAACATAATTAAATGGTACAATTACTGCAATAGAAGCAGACAAAAGGTGATTTAAAAAAACTAAATGCGAAATAGTTAATATTATAAACCAAAAAAAAGGAAACAAAACTTTGATTTGAACCATGTAATCATGAGATTGAATAATGTTTCTAAATTTCGGCACATAGTGCAGCTGTTACGCTGGTGTATTGGGTAATTTAGTCCAGGCCTCCATCGAAGCTTACATGTTTCATTTATAGACATGGAAGTCAAAATATAGAGGCCAAAAGAAAATAGTTGACAGGCTAGATACCTGGACATCCTGATAGGGGCGGTTTGGAATTCATTTCTTCAACGTTTGTAACCCTGGATGCCTACATATTTTACAATAATAAAATTAAAGTCAAGAAAAATTATAATAATTGTCTAATAATAGACTACGTTCAATTTATGATGCCGATGATTATTAAAATACTTAATTAATAATTTATAATGTCCTCCCGACCGAATTTCAGCCACGGCGGCCAATCTCTACAGATCGGATATTACAGTGCTTATGTTTAAGAATTTTATAGACCCATCTAAAAAAATATAAAATCCGGTCAAGTGCGAGTCAATCTCGCGCAGGTAAGGTTCCGTACCACCACAACATAAATACATAATTTATTTAAGTTAACAAGAAAATCCTTAACACAGTATATTGTTGATATTTGCAGATAAAACAAGCAAATCTGTTTCCTTATTTCATAGAATAATAGCTAATTATTCGTTTTTACCACAGAATAGATAAATTATTTTTTCTATGGTTTTTACCATCGAAAATGAAGAACTGAACTGAAAGAGAATACCTTTAGGTATTAAGTTCGCCTTTGTGCATTGTAATTTTTATATGTGCAATAAAGAATTTAAAACAAACAAAACAAAAATGGTTAACAGATGCATATTGCCTGAGACGTATTTTTGGCCATAGCTCCGAGGACATAGATCGAGATGGGAATAGTACCAAAAGTTGAGAAATTTATCGAGACACGTGTAGTGTTTGAATTTTGAATATCGGCTGATAGCGTTTTTTGGAATTTTTTGAAAAATGTAAGAGTTGGTATTTTCAAAATCGGTTAGTGTATTTTGGAAAAAGGTTTTTTTATTTTTTCAAAATCACCAACAGTTGAAGTAATGTGGCATATCATTTGACATTATTAATTATGAATTGACAGTTTTGGAAAATATAAAAATCTTAAATTTTTTGCATTCATCTTCAATGCTTGCAGGGACTGCGAAATCTGTTTCTTTTTTGTTTTTGTAAAACACTTGACTTGTTTCGGAAAGTTTTTTTAAAGACCCGGCACTCGCTTTGTACTTTTTGCAAAACAAAAATAAATTATGGAAAAAGTTTTTATTTTCCTACCTTGAAGTCATGAAATAATATAATCATACACACACAATTTTTTTTATTCTCCTAAAAGATGCCCTTGACTGCGATCTCACCTGATGGTAAGTGATAATAGCGGTGCAGTCTAAGATAGTAGCAGGCTAACTTGTTAGAGGTATGGCAGTTACCCCTAGCCCTAGTCGGTTTCTACATGGCATCGTACCGGAATGCTAAATCGCTTGGCGGTACGTCTTGCCTTTAGGGTGACTAGCCACGGCCGAAGCCCTTGGCTCCCACTAGACCAGAGAAAATTCAGACATTATAAATTCTCAAATTAATCCTGCCGGGAATCGAACCCGGGACCTTCCACGATAAGACCTCGCCACTGTGCCAGGGAGGTCGTTAAGGCACCTTCGTAGTCCAACTAAGTTCAACCAATATTAATAGTTGGACAAAGCTACTGTGGCACGTGCGAAGTTATCTAACTTCGCTAAACCTAATATTCACTCGCTTAGTTACTTCCTCAGTTGTATACCTACCTAGTAGTATTATGAATTCCGTGCTATTACCACAGATTAAGTAATAGTAAAGTAATAGTACTGTTATGTTAACCAGCTAATGCCCGCGACTTCGCCCGCGTAGTTCAAGGTTTTTTTAATTACCGCGGGAACTCCTTAATTTTCCGGGATAAATAACCTATGTCACTCTAGGTCTTCAACTATGCCCATGCAAAAAACCACGTCGATCCGTTGCTCCGTTGCAGCGTGATTGAAGGACAAACACACAAACCAATAAACCAACAAACAAACACTTTCGCTTTTGTAATATTAGTATGATTTGAATAGTTTAACTCTTTTTTGCTGGTGGTGTGTTTGTTGCACCTAAGCAAGATGAAACATGGATTACAATAAATTATGCTTGATGCGGATACCAACATTATTCTGTAGTATAGAAGGGTATTGTACTAAGTAGATATGTACTCTAGGTACCCACCAGTGATATTAGGTACCTACACAATCTTATCTTATCTTATCTTAATCTTAATCTTAATATCTTAATCTTACTTCTTATTAATATTATAAATGCGAAAGTTTGGATGTATGGATGTCGGTATAGATGTTTGTTACTCAATCACGCCCCAACGGCTGAACGGATCTGGATGAAATTTGGCACAGAGATAGATTATAGTCTGGAATAACACATAGGCTACTTTTTATCCCGGAAAATTAAAGAGTTCCCGCGGGAACCACAAAACCTCGATCCACGCGTACGAAGTCGCGGGCGTCGGCTAGTCTTATTATAAATAAATGCGAAAGTTTGGATGGATGTATAGATGGATGTTTGTTACTCAATCACGCCCCAACGGCTGAACGGATCTGGATGAAATTTGGCACAGAGATAGATTATAGTCTGGAATAACACATAGGCTACTTTTTATCCCGGAAAACTAAGGAGTTAGCGCGGGAACCGAAAAACCTCAATCCACGCGGACGAAGCCGCGGGCATCAGCTAGTCAGCTAGTGTGACATAAATCTGTCCACAGACAAACAGAAAAAGCTAATAACGCTGACTATAACTCGCATATAACAGTCTAGCTTGAATCTACCAGCATATATTGTGCCACAAGTTAAGAGCGGGGCGATTTGAATGTATGAATGAAATATTCTTTCCTGGATGATAGATTTCTAGCTAGTCGTTAGGTACAGGTTAATCTATCGTCTTTATTTTTAACGATTTGTCTGGTTGGAGGCTTTGGCCGTGGCTAGTTACCACCCTACAGGCAAAGAGGTACCGCCAAGCGATTTAGCGTTCCGGCAGTACTATTCGTACGATTTGAAGTAGGTACTTTTGTATTTTATATTTACCTACTGTGTTGTATCATCAAATAAAACATATTCTATTCTATTCAATTCAAATCTATTCCATTCCATTCCATTCCGTTCCATTCCATTCTATTCTATTATATTCTATTAAATTCTGTGGTTCCGGTACGATGTCGTGTAGAAGCCGACCACGGGTATTTAACTATGTATGCTACGAGTATAACCCTAACAGGTTAGCCCGCTACCATCTTAGATTGCATCATCATTTACCATCATGTGAGATCGCAGTCAAGGGCTAACTTGTAGTGGAATTTAAAAAAACTTCTATAATCCCATAGCTTGAGTCGGTTCCACATCCCGAATCTCTCTCATTCTGGTTTATGGTGGCTGCATAATTTACGGACAACGACGCATTTTCCCGAGCGGAGTCGGCGGGCGAACAATGTAGCAGACGACAACTTATTTCGTGTATTTTCTTTTTAGGTGCCTTTTTTCAGGGTTCCCTATTTAAACTAGGCATCCTTCCTAGTTTCTTCCAGTCGATCTGTCTTGTGTGTTGTTGTTGTCTGTTTGTCACTACCAAATCCATTTCAATAATAATACTTCATACTAATGTTATAAATGCGAAAGTGTTTGTTTGTTAATTTATTGGTTTGTCCTTCAATCACGCCGCAACAAAACAAAGGATCGACGTAATTTTTTGCATGAGTATATTTGAGGACTTGGAGAGTGACATAGGTTACTTTTGATCCCGAAAAATTAAGTAGGTCCCGTGGGAATTAAAAAACTTACTCCACGCGTAAAGTCGCGGGCATCAACTAGTAAACAATTAAATTAAAAAAAAACAATGCAAGTACCTCCTGAAAAAAAACTAAAGCCAAAATTGCCCCTTCAAACGATGATATCTGGTTCAATTTTATTTCAAAATCTTTATATTATGAATATAATATTTGGAAAAAAATATACCTAACTGGCTGATGCCCGCGACTTCGTCCGCGTGGAAAAAGCATTTTTAATTTTTCGGATTAAAAAGTAGCTTAAGTTATAATTATTAATATATTATATAGGTCCTATATAATATATTAATTATACCCATTCAAAAAATCACGTCGATCCATTGCTCCGTTGCAGCATGATTGAAGGAATAACGAACAAACAAACACACTTTCGCAATTTAAACTATTAGTATGATGACGGTCACAGTTTTTAGCAAGAATAACTACAGAACCCAAATGCGTCCTCTGACACACACTTGACCAGTTTTTTGAAATGATAATAATGGAAACTGCTGCCCGAAAATATGTTCATGGATCCAACCGCGTTCCAGAGATTGTATTTACTCATCTTTTTCTCCAGAGAAGGCATTTCTGTTTACCCGCGGAGAAGAATTATTTATGACATCCTTTTTCGCGCAGTGGGCTCATGTAGGAGGTTCTGAGACCTGAGTTTGATTCCCGGCTGGGAACTTTGCGCCTTTGTTATTTCTAGATAAGTAATTTTAAGTTGTTTATTGTGTTGTGTTTTAAAAGTTTGTGTTGTGTGTGTTTAAAACATAAGTTTTAAATTCGTATAAAAAAAAGCGGAACCGGCAGAATTCGATCCTTGTGCCTCCCTGAAGGTCTAGCCGCACTATACGTAGCGGCAAATATTCTTTGTATGAATTTGGAGATGCAATGCGACATAATTGTACCAAGAATACTTTTCGCTACGTGACTCGCCGCGCCGTGCCTAGTAGTCGAGCTAGACCATAAGAAAACGTCCTATAAAATTAAATTAAAGCCTGCCTGCATACATGGACAGCTTGAAGTCAGGATGGACTGCTTCAAGCTGCGACTGCATAGTGAACTACAGTCTTCTACGTACACACATACATGGAACCGCTCGAGCAGTTACGACTGTTTCGGGCGGTTGGCAGCAGTTATCAATGGTAGCTTCAAGCTGTGGACTATGACTGCAAGACCGGTCCGTGTATGTTGATCACTGGCTAACTGCACGAGCAGTCCGTGTATGGCCGGTGTATTCACCGAAGCTGTGCGGAGATGGGTACTGTGTAGGCTGGAGCGGAGATCTGGGTTAGGTTACAGAAATATAAGTGTTACAGAATGAAAGTGTAACAGAATCGAATCTGTAACCCTTTTGAATGTGTTTTTAATTCGGTTAACCCGAAACAAACACTTATATTTCTGTAACAGAAATGAAAGCGTTAACCGAAATAGCGACGTTGCCAAATTTACTGTTGACGCGTATTCAAATTTGAACCTAATGTCTAGCACCGTTGGTTGCAATTGTTTTAAGAAAAACATGGTCATGCTGTGTAAGTATATGTGAAGTCCGATGAAGTGAGAAGAACGCGTTGTCACACCGTGCAGTTTGTTAGGACATGTACTTATTAGGGTTACAGATAAAAACACTTATTAACAGAAATAAACGGTTACACATTGATTGGGTTACAGTATCGTTTCTGTTTCCGTTATAAGTGTTTCTGTTTTATAACAGTTTCAAAAAACAGTGTTTAAACCCATTATTTCGGTTACTGTTTCAGCCCTTACTAGCTCTAGACCGGAGATGTATGCTGGCTAGAAAGGGACTGAGCTGCGTGCGGTGAGCGTTGAAGGTTGAGATGCGGCGCCGCTCACACCTCTTCATTCCGCTGCGCGCCGCCGCCAGCTTGCGAGCCACAGGCCCACAGCTCACATCTCCGCATCGATGGCGCCATACAAATATGATACATCTCCGCTCAGTGGTATCTACTGAAGCTGAGCGGAGACGAGATGTGGAAATAACGAAATTCTATTGGTTGTTTAAATCACATATCTCCTCTCGTCTCGTCTCCGTCCGGGCTAAAACACGAAAGTCAACCATGATGAAACAATATGACTTTGATAGCGTTGGCAGTAGGTATGGCCCCTGGTATTCCAAATTTTGATTACGTAAAAGCAGGGTTTGGTGTCAAATTAATCCCTCAAGCATTCGTGGCATCGTAAATCTACGGCTTCAAAGACGGCTCTGACGATTTGCTATCAGCGCCCACTAGCCACCCCTATCAGGCGTCATCCCCTGTAATTACTTATAACAAGGGTCGTTCTTGTTTCGGCAACAAAGGGATAGGTACAACTTTTTTAATTAATTTCTTCCTTTACCTACAGAGTTGAAATTAGTTTTTGCGCTGATTCCTTCGATTGATGAAAATGTAAGATAGTGCATGAATATCGTCGGACTTGTTTTAGAGAAATTGTGTGGTCCGCGTAATGCGAAAGTGTGTTTGTTTGTTGATTTGTCCTTCAATTACGCTGCAACGGAGCAACAAATCGACGTGATTTTTTGCATGGGTATAATTGAGAACCTGGACAGTGACATAGGCTACTTTTTATCCCGGAAAATTGAGGAGTTCCCGTGGGAATTAAAAAAAACTTATTCCACGCGAACAAAGTCGCGGGCATCAGCTAGTAGGTAATAATATTAGAAAGAAAGAAAAAAAAAGAACTTCGCGGCAGAAGTGAAACTTCAGAAAAGTAGCCTACGAGAGAATGAAACAAATCGCAGGCTAAATCCTATTATGATTTATGAAAATGTTTGTCTCATTTAGTGTCGCTTCTTCGTTTCACCTAATTTTCAAATTACAACGATTATAAAGAAGTTTCACTTAAAAAAATATTTATTTCGAAATTGTGCTTTGACTTGTCCTGTGTCTAAGATGGTAGTGGGCTAACCTATTCGGCGCTAGGGCATGTATATTAAATCCTTACCCCTAACACACCCTAATCGCGTTCTGCACGACATAGTAACGGAACGCTATCGGCACGTCTTTACTTACACGGTGGTAACTAGCTACGACCGAAGCCACACACAAGACCAGAGGAAATCACAAATTGACCCTGCCAGACA
Organism: Erebia aethiops; assembly: GCA_923060345.2. Taxonomy (NCBI): domain Eukaryota; kingdom Metazoa; phylum Arthropoda; class Insecta; order Lepidoptera; family Nymphalidae; genus Erebia; species Erebia aethiops. The sequence continues at coordinate 18,913,719 of OV281089.1, read as the reverse complement.
TCAAACCCGGAACCTCCCACTTATAAGACCCACCACCGGACTACAACACTCATCAGTGCGCATGGAAGGTCGTCAAAATAAGTAAAGAGTCGCTTAATCATCACTTAAGGTAGGCATAGTCCGTCAAACTTATATGAAAAATAAAATAAAAACAAAAACTATACCTAATGAGAAAATAAATAAAAAGCCTTTTATTTCTCATCTTAATAATAAAATAAAAAAATAAAATATAAATATGGTAATTAAAGTAATATAAAATTGTGTTGGGGTGCGTCCACATCTGGCGAATGTGCAGCTCGCGAGCCGTTTGCGAGCTGCCCGCGAGCTGCACGCGTGCAGTCACGGCAATGGTTTTGTGCGCCTCTAGCGCAACTCATGCAAGGCTCGTAAAAGGCGTGCGCGCGGCGCGCGATCTGCGCGCACTCAATTCTCGCGCTTACAGTTCCGTTTACTGGCTCAGTACTTAAGTTAGGGGTGCGGGGCTTGAGGCGCGGGCGGAAGGAAGACGCGAGCCGCTAGCGCGCCGCCCGCTCGCTGATCGCGTACGGCGCTTAGGTTGCGCGCGAACTGCGCGCGGACGGCGCAGGAGCGGCTCACGAACAAAAATGCACGCGCGCAGCTCGCTAACGGCTCGCGAGCTGCACATTCGCGGCACATTCGCCAGATGTGGACGCACCCTTGGAATATAAAAATAATTATTTAATTTAATTTAATTTAATTTAATTTATTTATTTATTTCAGATAACATGATCCATATACAATATTATATTAATTAAGTATGTCAATGTTATTAAATTACAAATAATATTCTTAAAAAATAATTATAATAACGGTCTTCATCGGGCCTTTCACTAGATATCACCTCTCAAAGACGTTATAAACTTACAAACTATAAAAAATTATTAGCATTTATTAGGTAAATGGCAATTTTTACTAGCAAAAATTATGAAGGCGCCTTCATAATTTTAATAGCAATCAACATGATGACATAATAATTGCTAATAATTTTTTATCGTTTGTAAGTTTATAACGTGTCTGAGAGGTGATATCTAGTGAAAGGCCCGATGAAGACCGTCAGTTTTTGTACTGTTTACATAGGTACTGTGCATACTTTAATACTGTACAAGAATCAGCTTTTCTAATTATGGTTCATTTTTGGTAACCATATCACGTTTTTGATCGGCCATATCTAATGAATGACCCATCAGCATGCGGGTAGAATTTCACTATGGACATCAGTGGAGAGTGCTATAGCACCCACCTATTACTGAATCAGCTTTTCAAGCGATAGTTACAAAAAGTGCAGCTATCTCTTAGTCTATTAATGTAGGTTTAAATTAGTGAGACGTTATCGATCGAACTATCTGTATTAGTATAATCTTTGCACATTTTGTAAGTTGTAACAATAGGGTCCTCGTAAAGGGTTTGGGTTAACTCAAACACGACCGCTAAGCCGAAGCGTTAGGTTAGTTAAGTGCTTAAAGCTTGGTAATCGTTTAACTTCGTGATCGACTACAATGCGCTTAATATTGTTTTTGGTCGAGTAGTGGTTTAGGCACCAGACCTCCTATATAGGTACGGGGTCGCGGTTTCGATGCCCAGACACGCATCTCTAACTTATCGGAGTAGTGTGCGTTTAAAAAAAATTGGCAGTCATAGTGACTGCCGATAGAAGTGAAAACGAATATTTAAAAGAATAAAAATAAAAATAAGAACTTAAAATATAAACCTTAAAACTAAGCCATTAAAGTTTAATTACGAATATAGTATATTTATGTTTAAGACCTTTTGACTTCGTAACAACGCGAGCATGTCAGTGACGTGTCATGACGTGGGGTAAACGTATAGGTGACGCGAATCCACAAGTTTACCCCCTACCAAAAAGTGCTCAACGGCTAAAGAAGTTTTGCAACAGATATAGTCGCATCATAAATGCGAAAGTGGGTCTGTCCTGTCTGTTTTGCATTCAACCGCTTTTGTCGAAATTGTAGAACGAATACTGTTGCACGAAAAGCGTCGCAATGCACTTAATAAGACAAATTTTGCCAACTTAGTGAAATGCAAATGCCGCTGTAATGTGACTGCCAAAAAGCCATGTAAGCCATAAGCCATTTCCCTTTTGAGAACTTTTCGGTGAGGCTGCCAAGTGAAGTAGTAATAGGTATCAATCCAAACAACTATACGACCAGCACGATGCAATTTCGCTTTTTGACATACAAAAGTTATATAATTATGGGGAGACGTCTTATTAAGTATTGGGTTTTTCTGACTAGAAATCCTCAGTACTAGCACGGAGTTAGGAAGTTGGCGGTGTTTCACCCCCGTGTCGTGGTCACGTGACCAAGTGAGCCAGGCCATTTAAGTATGGATTATGTCCAGTGGATATAGTTTTTGGAACACACGTCAAAGCCCCACTCTGTCCAAGGGTCAGTGGGAGGTCTGGGTTCGACATCATGTCATAATATATTTTCGCACTAAATAAAACCCATGCCACCCTCGGTCGATTTAGACGTTATAACGGGCCATGGAACGAGCGAAATTTTAAATTATGGTGATTTTCAAAAAACTTACTTTGTATAGTAACAATAGGTTTATTTCTTTTCCTCTTATAAATACAGTCACTCGAGAGAAAAGGATAGAATCCTAACTGTCATCCTAATAGAATCTGGATATGATAGTACGTTCTTTCGAAATGTACTTTACATTTGATATTATTAGTTTAAAAACTGATTAATGTTATTTAATGGCTTTTATATCCAAATATATAGTTTTGTAATAAAGAATCAATTACCACTTACAACAAAAGCCGACTGTGCCGACAGATGTATTCGTAATATACAAGGTAGTTCTTAAATAGTATATTTTCTTGGTGATGTCAAATGTAGAAAAAAAGACATGAACCCACAGAAAGTGCGGCTTTTTCGCATTCTTCATAAAGAACCCAACCTTTTATAAATTCACGAGTTTTTATTCCACTACAAGTTAGTCCTTGACTGCGACCTCACCTGAAGGTAAGTAATGGAACAGTTTAAAATGCTTACGGGCTAACCTGTTAGGGGTAAGGCAGTTATATATTAAACCTGTACCCCTAGTCAGTTTCTACAGGGCATCTTATCGGAACGCCAAATCGCTTGGCGGTATTCGCTTATGGTATCTCAGTTAAATCGCTTATTTCATGGGTTGGTGGAAAACCCCCGCCTGTGCGTAAGTGGCGATTGAGGGGTATCGGCGGGTCGGGCCACAATGGCTAATCGCGCTGTTACGGGCTGTTAACCGACCGAGCTGAGTGGAGTTCTCTGTATGGATCAGTTACTGTCAACTGTCGACTTTACGCTGTTACAATCATAACGCGTTGCAAAAACACGTTCTTCGGAGGACCTTTGGATTATATTTTTTTTTATTCTTTACAATACCGACGCAATGTTGCCTGCTTATCGGTTTTTTATCGGATATACCTTGGGAGTGTGCTCTGGAACTTCATAACCTTGTTCCTCCTTCTCCGTTCTACCACAGAACAGCGAGAAACCGTGAGCGTTGGCACCCTTATGTGGTTGACGTCCAATTTGCTCGCACGAAGCGTTTTTGCTTGACGTTTCTGATACGAACCGCTAGGGTGTGGAACACTCTCCCAGCGCACGTGTTTCCTGCCACATATAACTTAAGTAACTTAACTATTCACTCTTCAAGGCAAGAGTGAATAGGCATCTTCTAGGCAAGCGCGTTCCAACCTAGACCTCATCATTGCTTTGCACTAACCATGATTGTCGTCAAGCGCAAGCCTATCACGCAATAAAAAAAAAAGCCCCTGAGTGCATTCTCATATCTGATCCAGACTAAGATGGTAGCGGTCTAGCGGGCTACGGTGGTTGGTTGATTGGTTGGTTGAAGATGGTTACGGGCTAACCTGTTCGGGTTAAGGCAGTATGTGTATATAACCCACCCATAAGGCAGTATATAATATGTTTATTGTTTATTATAATTGCTTTCATGTACAATGGTCATAATATAATGATACATGAGGCCCCGTCGGGGCATTGCAATATTGAATATTTTAGGATTAAAATTATCTATACAATCAAATATACTTATAATATAAACACAACTTAATTTATAAAACTGTCAAATCGCAAATTATTTATATAAATTTATAGGTACATACTCGTAATATAAGATTAGCATTTAACTTTTAAAATAGAACTAAAACTAATAAAGCGCTGTCTGTGTGTTTAATCGGTTTCCACATGATATCGTATCGGAACGCCAAATCGCTTGGCGGTAATCGCTCAATTAAATCGGTTACCTACTATATTATTATACTTAAGACCTTTTGTCTTAAGAAGAACGGTGTCGGTCTCGCGTATTTCACATTTCTACCCCCTACCCAAAAGTGCTCAACGCGCCTAAAGAAGCTTTCATTTCAAAAATTTATAAGATCATATTTCATCAATAAATATAATCCTAAACTATAGTCCTATAAGTTTTTATGTTATAATATATAAAAATACCGTTGTAACAACACGTTTGCGGTAACATAATGTTTATGTTCACACTTTTCATGCATATCACGGGCTCTCATATAAATTACAACTACGCAGCGCGAAAAATAGGAAAAAATATCTAAATACTAAGCAAACACCACTGATCTTATTTTTCCTAATTCCTAGATATTCCAGTGTGAAAAGCAAACGAGAAACATCAGGCGTTAAAAAAGCGATCTCTATGCTTCTTCCAACAAAAGTACTTACGTTACGCGAAAAATATTTGATACTTACTAAAATACAAACATCGCTGTACTATTAGGTAATTTACCTATTCAATGTGGAAACGAACATTATATTACCTAGTGCGGAAAATAAAAGAGTTCCCTCGTTAATTAAAAAAATAAATTAATTATTTTTTTAAAGTATGAACAATTTAAATCAAAACGTTTTCAGGCAGGTTAATCTTAGCTAATAATATTAATGTCACCTATGCACACATTTAATGTTGTTTTAAAAAATCGCACTAGTTAGTGAACGTGACAAAAAGCACGGCTAGGCAACGACCTCAATTTACATAGACGGGCCCTGTCAAACAAAGAATGTGGACGTATTTTAATAACGCCATCTAGTCTGAAAAGCGGGACAGCGCTATGGCGGGAACAAAGAAAGACATTATACAGGTGTGGAGCACGCTCTACAGGTCGGCGCCCAATTATTTTCTATGAAAGAGCCCTACATATATATCGATGCGGGTGCTCTAGTTTCTACGTCACGGTGAACCCATTTTCCAGACAGTGCCGTCTAGAATTGCACTTCCATGTAAATCTTATTTCTGTAATATCAATGTGAAAAATAGACATTAGTTCCCATGAATAAAATGGCGCGCTTTCATCGCGTCTCGGCTACAAGTTTCAAAGTTAAATAAAATCTAACGACCGCTGCTGACTACGACATACTCGTACTGCGCTCTAGAGCGCTCTAGCTTATGGCACAGATTAAATAAAGTTATACTAAATATTGGTTACTTTATAATTCTTGTATGGATCTCCTCATTTCTGATTTGATCGCGCAAAGAAACTTCGAGCAAATGGAGCATAGCTCTCTCCATTTCCTATGGACGTTGGATGTCTCACCATACGTAAATTAGCCACGTTCTTTTACTGTACACAAGACAATGAACTCGATTTACAGACGGGCCCTGTGAAACAAAGAATGTGGACTTATTTTACTAACGCCATCTTGTCTGAAAAGCGGGACAGCGCTATGAGGGGATATCATGGTATTAAATTAAAGGTCATGTATTCATATCTCATTTGACCATATAAAAATGCACACTCCCATAGAAATTTTCTGCATAAATACGTATTTACCAACGCAAGAATCGCTTAAAATTACGAAAAATGAATTCTGTTTAGGAACCCTCATTTATGTATCCGCTGCATATTTTAATTTGTGATTTATAAAAAAATGATGGCATTTATGGTCCTCTATCTAAAGGATATCACATTGTGCTTCCAAATACATTAGGTAGTCATTTATGCCTCCCACCATAATTTTGCATACATTTTTCTGAATGAACGTGAACGGACGGGTGTACCTATCACTTTTTGTCAAAAAAAAAAATTTGCCTAGTGTACCTAAGCAAGAACGCTACCGATAACGTAGGTAGTAAGTACTAATACAATCCAATACAAAAACGAATCATGTTTTTCCGTGTTTTTCGAATTATACGTTTTAAGCTGCCAAATGATTACTATTTGCTTAGACAATAGGGCGTCTGACCATTTTTGGGCACAATTAACTAGGTAGGGTGGGTATTAAGTTGTATGAAGATTTGTTCAGTTATGCAGATTCGAAATCGCATTGTGTCGCGTCTGGAAGAATTAGCGAGCCCCCAACATTATTTGAATCACAGAGAGGATACCGACATTCGGTGAGTCTCTGAGTTTCTGATTCGAACCGCCAGGATGTAGCGCCCTTCCAGCGCATGTACCTAATCCCTGCCAAGTACTTTCAAGGCAAGAGTGAATCTAAGGCATCTTCTAGGCAGGCGCGCTCCAACTTAAGGCGAGTCACCCGCAAAATTTTAGGAGGTGAGGTGTGGGGTGCCGCCCGCACGTCTCGCGGTACGTTTTAGAGACTGGCGGGGAAGCGGGCAGCGCGGTATATTCTGAAACCGCTTGGCGACGTTCAAGTTCTGGGATTAATTTGAATTAAATAAATATAGGACTTCAGTTTGAAACAAAGTTTAGCAGGTTCTCATTAATACTTCAAGAGAAATTTATCCATATAAAATTTATGAGCAAAGTCGAAAATTTTATTAATAAAAAATTCGTTTTAAACTTTTAATTTAGCCCGTTTTTTAAGATTTTTTTTGATCGAGTAAAGTACATCCTATCGTGTAACAAATTAGCACATTCTTTAGACAATATCTTTAAGTATATCGGATATTTTTTGTAAGACCGTTATTTAATAGTAAATACCGAAAACATTTTATCTAGCAAACCACCTCATCGCATTGTAATAAGCATGAGTTTTTAACGACCACCGTCTTAACGCGCGGAGGTCCTGGGTTCGATCTCCGGCAGGGTCAATTTGGGAATTTATAATTTCTGAATTTTCCCTGGTCAGGCCTGGTGGGAGGTTTTGACCGTGGCTAGTTACCACCCTACCGACAAAGACGTGCCGCCAAGCGATTAAGCGTTCCGGTACGATGCCGTGTAGAAACCGAATAGGGGAATGGGTTTTCCTACCATCTTCAACTGCATCATCACTTACAATCCAGTGAAATCGCAGTCAAAGGTTAACTTCTAGTGGATAAAAAAAAAGATCAGTATCGTCAAGTGGAAGCCTATAGCCTAAGCCTATAATACAAAATAGAGAAAGGCTTTCATTTCCTCGGAGCAAAGAGCATCGTAACATTTAGTACGACTGTACGAGTCAGTGGGGGTCGACGCCTCAAGGCAGGGGGTGAATGATCGACGATCCGCGAGTTACGTCGTAAAACCTTCACTGATCCGCCCCAAAGAACCGGAAAACGGAAGTAGGTAAATATGATAAAATGACAGATTGTTTGATTCACAGAAAAGAAAATATCTCTTTCCTATTTGTACAGCTGGCAGCAACAAATAAGAACTCTTGGCTTTACCTAAATCTTTTTTTTTATTCCACTATAAGTTAGCCCTTGACTGCGACCTCATCTATGATGGTAAGTGATGATGCAGTCTAAGATTGTAGCGGGCTAACTTGTTAGGGGTAAGACAGCTGTTATATTAAACCCATACCCCTAAATCTGCTTTAAATCTGCCCCAGATTTATCGATCTTTTTGATGAGGAGTGACGACAGTGGGGTCAAGTATTAGCTTATAATGCTTAATATGGTTCCAAAAGAACTTTTGGATTCGCCGTTACACGAATTTAAAAAAGTCGTAAAAGAACACTTTATCGAGAGAGAGATTTCTTAGAATAGCTTTCGTATCCTCATTATTTCAACCCACTACGAGCACGAGATTCCTCTAAGAATTATAAGGGTTTGGCCACAGTCCATCACGCTAAGTCAAATACAAGGAAAGTGAAAGTAGGAAGGTAGGAAGTGAAAGGAGTCAAAATTATAACATCTGTGTACAAATGGTCCATATTGATTATTGACATTCTTGGCTCGAAAATGTTGCGAATTGTTAGACCTACTTTTCGCTCAAATCACAGAAATACGAAAGTTTGGATGTATGGATGTTTATTACTCAATCATGCCAAAGCGGCTGAACGGATCTGGATGAAATTTGGCACAGAGATAGATTATAATCTGGAATAACACATAAAGCTACATTTAAGGCTGTAAATTCTCGCGGGAACCAAAAAACCTCAATTCTCGCGGGCGAAGCATAAGGTAGTGCCTTTCATAATTTGCAATAATATCGGCAGTTGGCACTCTGTGTCCCAAGTAGTCGGGAAACTATTCAAACTTTTAAAGTGCAATATTGTGTTTCTCGCGCGGACAAATTCGCCATTTTGTCTTCCATTTGATTCCACTCGGGTTTGATTTGGCTGAACTTTTGTCGCTCTTTGCTCGAGAGATTCAATCATATAAGTATTTGGTTTATTGTTTTTGTTAATCAAAAAGTGATTGCCTAGTGGTTTCGATAGTTCCGACCTCTTAGGCGGTCACGGATTCTATCCCCGAGCACCTATAATTTTTTTAGAACTTTTTTAACTGAATTAAGTAATGAAAAAACTAGAAGTTTAATTTGCTTAATTCGCCACAATAGGTAAATGTGGTACTTATAGTGTGTAACTTGCACTTGTAGCTTGCGATATTCATATTCTTGCCCGCTACCATCTTAGACTGCATCATCACTTATCATCAGGTGAGATCGCAGTCAAGGGCTAGCTTGTAGTGGATAAAAAAAAAAAAAAAAAAATATTCACCACACCACACAAATCTTCCAAATTATTCTCAACGTACGTCTCACTCCGACACCGGAGCATCTTCAGCAGATGTTGACTCGACAGTGCTCGATTGTAAACAATCGCACATACTCGTAGATAGGTAAATCTATGTGCGAATTAAACTTCTAGTTTTTTCATTATCATGTACTTCCGCAAAGTAACGCCTGCTTCTATCCAATATTTGGAATTAAGTTATTTAAATTAGGGTTGTAACGGAACCTCGCCTCCGCCTCCGTAAGTGCGGAACTTTTGCATGAAATCGTACCTCCGCTTCCGCATCCGCCTCCGCCGTTCTTTTGCGGAGTTGTAACGGAGGTTTATTTACGTTGACTTACAATGCGAGAGGAGGTACAAATCGAAGCGAGAGACGTCAGTTACAGCATTACAACAACCAAAAAAATTTTCAAAAAAAAAATAAAAACCGACTTCAAAAACCACAAACACTAAAAAGTAAAAAATAATTTAATTTATTATGTATAAAAGAGTTAATGTAGTTCTATAATAACATTTTTTGGAGTCGGTACCAATTAGCCGCATGAACCGTCTACCTACTCTTCATTATTATTGACGTGACTCCACATTGGCACCGACTCCAAAAAATGTTATTACAGAACTACATTAACTCTTTTATACATAATAAATTAAATTATTTTTTACTTTTTAGTGTTTGTGGTTTTTGAAGTCGGTTTTTATTTTTTTTTTGAAAATTTTTTATTTCCCAATTTTTAGTGGCCCCATTGTTTTAAAATACAGGATGTAACCAGAACGCTAGTAAAAACTTAGCGTTATTAAGAATAACGTCGTTTAATCGTTACTCGTCGACTTGTCTAACTTAGACAAGTCAAGTACAAAGTCCATATGATACCCCACTTGGTATAGTTATCCTACTTTGAAATTTCAAACCCCTGATTTTCTCCACTTTTTTAATTAAACCAAAAATAATTTTCAATTTTTTTGATTTCCATGATATTGGGCCACTATTATATATACAACTATTCCAAATTTCATGTCAATGGTTAATAGTTACTGAAATAATCGACTGTGACAGACGGAAAGAGAAAGTAATAAGGGTTCCATTTTTACCATTTTGGTACGGAACCCTAAAAAAAAAAGATATGCTATGCATGGTTAAAACATACTGTTTACAAAACTATCACACTGATCGCGAGCAATTTACTCTTATCCATTGAGGAGTTCCGTTCTCCATCTCCGGAGATATTCATCAGATCTTCACCAAATTAAAATGGGACCACCTCTGAAGTATGACCTACCAAACAAAAAAAGAATTATCAAAATCGGTTCATAATTGGCGGAGAAATCGCGTAACAAACATACAAAAAAAAAAAAAAAAAAACATACGCGCCGAATTGATAACCTCCTCCTTTTTTGGAAGTCGGTTAAAAAGGCAACTGTGCTTAGAAGAATCCTCAAAAAAAATTGTTTTATTATCAATTTATAAATTTGTTTTATAAATTGATTTATCGCATCCTAAAGCACAGAAAATGGACGAGGTGATCGGAGAAATCCACCTCCGCCTCCACCTCCGTTAACCTCCGCATCCGCGGAGGCAAACCCCCTTCACCTCCGCCTCCGCCTCTGCTTCCGCTAGGAACGCCTCCGTTACAACCTTAATTTAAATGTGCAATTTAAGAAATTAAATATCACTTCGTACAAACGGTAAAGGAAAACATCGTGAGAAAACCTGCGTGGCTCGAAAGGTCTTCATAATGTTTTTTGTCCCGGAAAATAAACGAGTTTCCGCAGGAATCAAAATTTATTTATCCACGCGGACGAAGTCGGGGGCATTATTATATTGTTAGTATGGATATAGCATTCAACTAGTAAAAAACGTCTTTCTTTCAGCATTACGCTGAGTTTGATATCCTTTTTGGGATTTTCTACTACACGGATTGCTAGTTCATAAGTTTTATTTATTTATTTCATAAGTAACAAGGGATAAGGTAATATCATCTGAAGTACCGACTAACTTAGGTACGTATAAGTAAGTAAGTCAAACACATTTACCAACTTTAAGCCTTAATTATTAGTCTGGGGTACTGCTAACACTTAAAGCCATATTGTTTCATTATTGTTGACTTTCATGTTTCAGAATTATAATCCTTATTTTGGGAACGTCAAAGTGCGTGACATCATACTGTCGTTTTGAGTAAGTATTGCTTTGAGCGTTTACAGTATGTTCCCACTTCCCAGATTATCCCCGAGGGCGCAATATTGTAAATTTACGATTTCGCCAAGTTTAAAGCAGGGAGCCGAATATTTATTTGGGTCCAAACTCCAAAGGTTAAGTTTTGAAATTAATATTTTGGAAATTACAAAAACTACAGCAGATAACTCCAAAGGCGGTTAGGTTTTGAAATTTACCATCTTAGACTGCATCATCACTTACCATCAGGTGAGATCGCAGTCAAGGGCTAGCTTGTAGCCGATAAAAAAAAATTGGAAATTACGAAAACTACAGCAGATAATATCCCGTGAAACTTTGCAAAAGTATCTCTTTGTCTGTAACCATTTCACGGCTCAAAGGCTGAACCGATTTTGATGGCCACAAGATAAATTACATCCTGGCGATGGACGTAATAGATAGACTCTCAAAAACATAGAGGACCCGCAGATTTTTACAGGCCCACAAACTTATCTGACCCGGTGACAACGTCGCTAGCATATTATATGAAAAATTTAAATAATAGGTAATTGGTTTAAATGTATCTATAAATGTGTAAATTTTAATTATTATAGACCCATGATCGTTGTTAAAGAAGTAGGTAAAGCTTATAAAATACTAGCAGCTATGCCCGCGACTTCGTCCGCGTGAAATAAGTTTTTTAAATTCCCAGGGGACTCCCTGATTTTTCGGGTTAATAGCCTATGACACTCATGACAAATAATATGGCTTGCTTTTGAATACCAGAATTTTCAAAATCGGTTCAGTAGATCCAGAGATTACCCCCTACAACGTCACTTACTCATTTCTTTCATCATCATCATCATTCTCAACCGATAGACGTCGACTGCTGGACATAGGCCTCTTGCAAGGATTTCCACACGCCTCGGTCGTGCGCCGCCTGGAACCAGCGACTCCCTGCGACTCGCCTGATGTCGTCTGTCCAGCGAGTAGGGGGTCTGCCAACGCTGCGTTTTCCCGTGCGTGGTCGCCACTCCAGCACTTTGGGACCCCAACGTCTATCGGTTCTTCTAACTATGTGCCCCGTCCATTGCCACTTCAGCTTCGCAACACGTAGAGCAATGTCGGTTACTTTAGTTCTTCTGCGGATCTCCTCATTTCTGATTTGATCGCGCAAAGAAACCCCGAGCATTGCTCTCTCCATCGCCCGCTGAGTGACCCTGAGCTTTCTTATGAGGCCCATAGTTAGCGACCAAGTCTCTCAAACTTTAACTCTTTATAATATTAAATATAGATACAATATTTTCCTTTTAGCTACTTATTAACATCCCACGCAAAGGATACAGATTGTCCGGGTTTTCCGTGATAAATGTTGTAGCTACATCCGTTGATCTATATGATCAATCAACCTCCTAGTGAATTAGACCCCTTATCTATTGTGTAGTATAAAAAGCGGAGATCCTCTCCCGCTATAAACATCAATATAACGCGGCTCAACGGATCAGCTCATGTTTGTTGTTGAGTTGAGTTATTATTACACACTAGATCATAGATGATGCCCACGAATTCGTCCGCGTGAATTGAGGTTTTGGCTCCTGCGGGAACTCTTTAATTTTCCGGGAAAAAAAGTAGCATATGTCCTATTCCAGACTACATTCTATCTCTGTGCCAAATTTCATCCAGAACCGTCCAGTCGTTCTGGCGTGATTAAGTAACATCCATCCATCCATCCATCCATCTAAACTTTCGCATTTATAATATTACTATAGATGATGCCCGCAACTTCGTCAGAATGGATTAAGTTTTTTTGATTCCCGCGGGAACTATTGAATTTTCCGAGATAAGAATTAGCCTATGTCCTTCCCCGGAGTATAACCTATCCCTGTATCAAAGTTCATCAAAATCGGTTGAACAGATGGGCTGTGAAAGCGTAGCAGACAGACAGACACACCTTTGCATTTATAATGTTAGTGTGGATTTAAGTATAGATTAACACAGTACAAAATATAACCTTATGAAAGTAAGTAACGTGCAAAATTTTAATTTACCACGTCTCTGCCAAGCGACGATGCTACATGTTTTATAATATGTACGTACAGTCTAGAAATTCAATATTGCAACAAATATGAGTATTGCTGCAATAAAAATACTGCAATAGAATACCAGATATTGCCGTTTTGCTGACACCGGGTGTGCTTTACTGTTCTGTGTTCTAGCATTTCTAACAAAAAAACATAAAACATCACTATAGTGTCTATTTCATATGGATTAGGTACTATTTCTGGCAGGTCGCAGGCCCAGTTTCGTTCAGGCGGCTTTCTATCATCGCTTAAAGCAGTATTATTCTAATATTGTTGACATTCTTCTTTAACTGCCTCGTTGGTCTAGTTTAGTGGTTATGTTCGCCTGCGGCCGATGAGGTCCCGGGTTCGAGTCCCGGTTCGAGCCATAAGTAATTAAGTGTTGGGTTTTTCTGACTAAAAATTTTCAGTACTAGCCCGGAGTTGGAAAGTTGGCGGTGTTTCACCCCCGTGCCTCGGAGAGGACGTAAATCTGTCGGTCCCGGTTATTATCACTAACATGATAATAGTCGTTAAAGCCCACCCACCCGCATTGGAGCAGCGTGGTGGGTCTAAGCTCTAATTCCATATCTCCTATGAAAGCAGAGGCCTGTGCCCACCAGTGGAATGCTAATAGACTGTAGTTGTCGTGGTGGTGGTGGTTGACACTCTTGTTTCAGAATTATGAGTTAGCCAAAAATGAGAGAGAGAGACAAAAATGTAAGGTAACCTGTCAAAACTGTTTGCTAGTATGACCTATTGTGTGTCCGCGTTTTAAGTTTATTTTTTTATTCCCGCGGGAACTCCTCAAATTTTCTGGCCTATGTCACTCTCCAGGTCTTCAACTATACCCATGCCAAAAATCACGCCGATCCGTTGCTCCGTTGCGGCGTGGTTGAAGGACAAGCCAACAAATAAACGCACTTTCGCATTTATTGACCGAGCGAAGCAAAGGTCTCTGAGTCTACTTGAGTGAATTTGCACTTGTCCGTCCGTCCGTCCGTCTGTCAGAGCATTATAACTTCTGAATTACTGAACGTAGTTACTTCAAATTTAAATATTATATGTAAACCGATGGCCTTCCGCCGAATATGGCTTAAAAAGTTATAAAAATCTTTATTTCAGGGGGGCTCTCATAGAAGCGAATGCGAAGTAAAATATTTCTTTATAGCGTTACATAGGGTTGCGGTCAATGAATTCTTACTCGTGTAAATAATCTAAGGTTGCGGTATATCATTTTAAAGATATAATTATCTTTAAAATGATATTCCAAATTTTTTTTTTTTTTTTAATTTTTGCCCTAAAATTGACGAAATGGGGGGCTTTCAAAGTGGAGATTTTCTTACGTCCAAAGTTGACCTCAGAACTCTCAATTTTCTGAAAGGCTGAGCCTGAAACTTGATCAATTATTTGAATTATATCCTGTACTTGAACAACAAATACTAAAATTAGATAAATATTGTAAGGAAACGCAATTATTTAATTTTTAATGAGATTCAGTATTTTTAACACAACTTCACAATGATGTCAATAGATAGCGCTCTGTGTACTTACTTAAAAGTTTACTCGTTTTATGGATACCGCGAGGTCTCAGTTCGGGGCGAACCACTAGTAATATTAAGTATGAAACACTTTTGCAAACGCAAACTCAATCTAGCTCTATTGAAACAAATCCCCAAGCCCTCAAGAAAGTATCCCTGAGAATACTCCAGACAGATTTAAGTGAATTTTGTAAGTTTTTCAACTTCTAAAGGGGTGCATAATATTGTATTCAATTTGTTCCTTTCTTTGTTTCGTTTTTATTCTTTTTTTCTGTAAGCCATTGAGTTAGACAATTGAATAGCAAACCTTATGTACATGGGGATTAATCCTATTTACAGAAATAGTATCTTTATCTAAATAGTTATAATACATGCAGTTATCTAAATAGTTCAATTATGTGCCGAATTTTGCGAGATGTAGATGCTCCACATCTTCATGCTCAACTGTGTCGCATCCGGGCTCCAAAAATCAGTAATCTTCGCCCACGGAGGAATAAGTTGTTCGTGGTCCCATATTGTCGCACTGTTGCCCGAACTATGGCACCCATACCGCGTTCATTGGCGTCGTTCAACACGCTCTTGGTCTATAATGCTCAATGGGATCCATTCAATGACACGAGGACAACCCTGGTTTTTAAATTGTTAAGGTACCTACTCTGAGAGCATAGAATAACCTTCTTTAAAATATCATCATTATTTATGTTTTTCTTCTTCTCTTTTTAATTTATTTGTATTACCTTGTTCTGCCTCGTTGGTCTAGCGGTTAGCATAGTCGACTGCGGATCACGAGGTCCTGGGTTCGATTCCCGGTCGGGCATAAAAATTGTTGAAATTCTCAGTGCCTGCCCGGAGTTGGAAGTTGGCGGTGTTTCACCCCCGTGCCTCGGAGAGCACGTTAAGCCGTCGGTCCCGGTTATTATCACTAACATGATAATTGCCGTTAAAGCCCGCCAACCCGCATTGGAGCAGCGTGGTGGGTCTAAGCTCTAATTCCCTCTCTACTATGAGAGTGGAGGCCTGTGCCCAGCTGTGGGACGTTAATACTAGTTAATAGGCTGTAGTGGTGGTGGTATTACCTTGTTATTTGTTAATAATCATCAGTTTAGTGTAAGTGGCATTGCCATTCTGATTAGATATAAATAAATACATACATACATATAAAAGGAAAAGGTGACTGACTGACTGACTTATCTACCAACGCACAGCTAAAACCACTGAACGGATCGGGCTGTAATTTGGCATGGAAGCAAAAACAAATGCAAGCAGTAGCAAAAGAGCAAAACTCGATGCTAAGTAAATAATAATACGGCCCCTTGTAGTCCTCGAAAGGGTCTCAGATCCCTTTTAAGTGGATTTCCCCAAGTTTTTGTCCCAACACTTGAGCGGGAGGCACGTTTGCCTTTCTTTCGACACATATTCCTTATTTATTCTATGTTGATATTGCCATGTTTGTGATGATAATACTGGATATTGAATTTTGTACTATTATCCGTATACTGCGGCCTTACTACCGTCGTTTCAATCCCTTGGCACGTATTTCGTTTGACGATAATAATTGTGGCGAAGGAAAAGATAACAGCGTGTCGGACAGATACACTGACATTCGCATTTATTAATATAGAGTTATATAGTTGATATTAGAGATTACTATAGAAATGATCGTATGAAGGAGAAAGGATAGGTTAAGGGACGAGCGGCGACAACGCATATGAGTCGATTTCCCCAGTTGACCCATCGTTAATTGGATGGGTGTCCGAATTTGGCCTTTTCGTTTCCTCCGTGCCTCGGAGAGCACGCTAAGCCGTCGCGTCGGTCCCGGTTATTATCACTAACATCTGATTATAATCGTTATTAAACCCCCCATCGCATTATTATCACAAGAAACCTCCTACCGTTATGTGATGAAGGGGTCACGACTCTCAGTAATAATAGGGAATACGACGAGGGAGTAGGTATTGACTATACCTAATGTTATGGATTGTATTTTTGATACTATAAATACATAGATTCACAATTCTTATCTGATATCCGGCACTTAGATTGGAAATCATTTATATTCTTCGCGAAAGATATATTACATTTCTAACGTGAACGAGTTCCATAATGCGAGTTTGAGTCACTCTCACACCGTGCATCGTGGCGAACTTATTTTATAACTAGCTGATGCCCGCGACTTCTGGGGACTCCTTAATTTTCCGGAATAAAAAGTAGCCTATGTCACTCTCCAGGTCCTCAATTATGCCTATGCCAAAAATCACGTCGATCCATTGCTCCGTTGCGGCGTGATTGAAAGACAAACCAACGAACAAACACCCTTTCGCATTTATAATATTAGTATGATGACTTCTGGAATAAAGCTTACACGCGCGATATTAAAACTCGTCTCGGTGTGAGAGGCGGCGGAATCGCTTTGTTAGCTTTTGTAAAGAGCATCGTGCGACCGACACTTGGTTTCCACTATCTAGCATCGAAAATAAACTGACCTAACTCTTAATATTCCAATTTTGTATTATCCATATCTATACTAATTCATAATTCTAATATAAATGAGAAAGCGTGACTGTCTGTCTGTACATTTGTCTATTTGCTATCGCATTCACGGCCTATCTATCTAACGATGTAGGGTACGGAAATACAGCATTGTATTATTGTGCTGGGATAATAATTGTTTATTTTAGGTTTAAAAAAAAGTTAAAAAAAAGCTAAGTTTTGATGATATGTTAACTCACATTTACTTATTGAGGCCAATATTTGTACGCCTAGAGGCTTTTTTGTCCAGAAAGAATAAACTAAATATTGTATAAACAGAAGCTAGTATCCTAACCCATTACAGTGTTAGTATAGTGCATTTCTTTACCAATAAAACGGACTCAGTTTATCAAATTAATTAGGTTAACTGAAAAAGACTAGATAATCGTAATAAACCTAACTTAGAAATTTAAAATGTTCGAGTTGGGGCACTTTACAAAAGAGGCACATTATAAGAGTCTAGCATATTATTATAATGCATCGAGCCGGTAAATTCAATTCAATTCAATTTATTTATTTCAGATAGCATAATCCATATTTTGATGTCAATATCATTACAAATTGGAAAATTATATAATTATTATTTTAAAAATCAAAATCAAAATTTAAATTACAAAAACAAAAACAAGTTACATTTAAATATATATAAGAATAAAATTATATAAAATTCGTATGCCCTCCATATTCTGTGTCAATGATTGATGATTGCGGACAGGCCCTAGTATTTCCTCTCCGGCACTGGTACTGCAACATGCCTATCGCAGCAATGCTGATTGCTGAAGGTAGAAACAGTCAAACGGTCAAACCGGTCAACAATCATCTTCATAACGGCATTAGAGCTGCCACGCACTCTGCGCACCAAAGACGCGCACCGCTTGCGCATAGTGGCGTGAAAGCAGTCGGTGCGTGCATCCGCAAACATGCCTGAGGCGCTGCAGAATCGGGGCAGCCCCAAAAACGTTCGGAAAGCAGCAAAGAGCGGAGTGCAACCGACATTGCTCATAATGCATGTACCTATTGTATGTATGATTTTTTCTGACTATAAATTCCCAGTAGGTACTAGCCCGGAGTTAGGAAGTTGGCGGTGTTTCACTCCCGTGCCTCGAAGAGCACGCTAAGCCGTCGGTCCCGGTTATTATCACTAACATGATAATAGTCGTTAAAGCCCGCCAGCCCGCATTGGAGCAGCGTGCGGTGGGTATAAGCTCTAATTCCCTCTCTCCTATGAGAGTGGAGGCCTGTGCCTAGCACAGGGACGTTAATGGGCTGTAGTGGATGGAATACAACTATGACGATTTTGACTAAATTTTCATACACGATTAATTGGTAGAATGTATAAGGCTCTCAAACTGTAATCATGTCAACTTTATATCACCTACATTGTCATGAATAAATAAATTAAATATTATTATTTATTTTATATGCATTACAGCATTACATCTTATATGAACGGCCAAGTCTTTATTAACCATACAATCCATACTAATATTATAAACGGCCTTCCGAACCAGTGGAAGATTCATTCGACTATTCAAAATCACTTGTAAAAAGTCTACTTGAACAAAATATATTTGATTTTGATTTTGAATGCGAAAGTGTGTCTTCTGTCTGTCTTAGATCTGCCTGTCTGAGCTTTCACGGCCCATCTGTTCAACCGAATTTAAAAAAATTAATACACGCAGATGAAGTCGCGGGCATCATCTGGTACTAATAAGTAATAATATAATATGAAAATATATACTTTCCTAAGAAGCCCGTTGAATAAGATCAATAGACCGAACTTTGATTTTCTTAGACTTAAGACATGTTTAAAACGAGACAGATTTATGTAACTCACTTAAGTCCATCTCGTTTTAACTCTAAGTAAAGTCTGAGCCAAGTCAAAGTATGCTCTATATATCTCTGCATCTGTATCCGCTCATCACTATTTCCAGAAACCGATAAACCATACCACCATGGCAGATACGAGACACGAGGTCGTATTTTGGATTCAAGGCAAAAATAACTTCGAGGAAAGCTCAGCGTTGGATGTTTCCGCAAAAACAGTTTATTTTAAGCCTTGCCATCTGATGAGATTTCAGTCGAGGGCTGTAGTGGCGCAAAAAGCCTCCCTCTATCTGTACTAATATTATAAATGCGAAAGTTGGTTCGATGGATGGATGTTGTTTACTCAATCACCGACTGAACGGCTGAACGGATGTGGATGAAATTTGGCACAGAGATAGATTATAGTCTGGAGTAACACATAGACTACTTTTTATCCCGGAAAATTAATGAGTATTGTGGAATTTGCTGAGTTACATAATGGTTATAGCTATTTTACAAACAGAGACGTTTAGAATTACGGCAGATCAACGTTTTACCGGATTATATGTACAGTATGATTCATAATTCATTCTTAATAGTCAATAATAATTCATAATTCATTTTCATCATACCTATTTGAAAAACGAATATTGGCTTCAGAGGATAGCGGGAGCAAAATGTAATTTTCAGGCCCATGGGACTTTTCATTTCTCTGTTCTGATTGGTCCGCGTTCGTGCTTTAGTATTGAATTTCGAACGGAATTATGGCTGCTAGTCCAAAGAGGGAAAAAATACTAGTTAACCAAAGAGGTCGAACGCATAATGTATGAAGTTACCTGTAACTGGCCGGTTAAGTTTTGGCGGCATTGCGCGCTGAATAAAAGTCATCTTCTTTTTTATGTATCCAACATAAATATTAATGTTAAATTATTTCATAATAATTTATTTGTGTTTTATTTAAAGTTTAAATATACGTCTAAATAATGTTTACACATACAAGGTTCTGGTTGGTCCGCGTTCGTCCTTCTGATTACGTATAGGTAATGTCCATACATAGTAGGTTGATACTCCTAGCTTTTTCTCATACGTAATGATGAAAAATAGTGTGTGTCACTCGGGGCCAAATTTTTTGTTCTCGGGCGGCGTATATTGAATTCCTCGCTACGCTCAGGATTCTACTTTAGAGTCGTTCACTTCGCTCTGAATTCAAAATAGCGCCCTCGGGGAACAATAATTTTCTTTGGCCCCATATAACACAAATAACTATTACTGTCCATAACGTGGTAGGTATTTACATTATAATATGATTAGTGATTACATATTACAGGTGCTACAATTCTTTCTCAATCCTGAGAAAGATCATTCATTTTTTCAGGAATCTATATCAATTGTGGCTCATTCATGATTTTCTATATCAAACTGTGTTAAAAGATCCTATTTATTTATTTATAAATCTTTATCGCACACAAACATATTTCGATATATCGACAGAAAAATTATTATTATTTTTATTCTTATCATCAAAACTGCTCTCGCAATTTGAAAATGCGGAATATTTTTGCTACAGTCGAATAAATCGTATAAAAGTATACGATCCGGCAGAATTGCAGAAAGTTCCGGCAAAATTGGCATGCACTCATAAAGGTCGAGCTACAGAGGCGCGGCGCAGCGCGGCACGTAACAGCAAGTATTCTTTGTAGAATTATGTCGCAGTGCATCTCCTTGCCGCGTCGCTTAAGGTGCCAGCGGAGAATGAATTGCCCATACAAACGTAATACCAAAATAATTAATAATTCGAGAACATTTCCACCAAAATGAGAGTTTATTTGGATTCAAATTGTATTTATCTAGTCCCCTGGATTTATATGTTTTCAAAATACTTTCCTAAAACGAAATGTAAATAAATTGCGTTTTGCATATTTTTACGACAAGATGGACATGTTTCCCTCTTATTTGTTTCATATTAAAACCAACGATATCTTACGTATTAATTGGTCAGCAGCATAGCCTATATTGTCAAGTTACAGAATAACAAAACGAAGTAAAAAGCACGATAAGTTTTCATTCATCATTTTTGGTATTCACGGAACAAGACTAAATGTATAACAAATTCTGTAAGCTCATATTGCTATCTCGCTTGAACGCAATCATGTGTCATCAGTGAAATAGAGATAGCAATATACCGGCAAATTTATATTTGCGGTTCGAATAGAAGTTGCGAGCGGCGCGAACCGGCCTCTTAAGGCGCTGTGAGCTCACGAGATGAAAAACACAGGCGCGCGGGGGTGAAATCGAGCAAGCGCATGTCGCAAAAAATGCATGAAATAATTTGTAAAAAAATTAATCTTTACTTTTCAATACAAATGAATCCGACAATGTGTTTGATTTAGAAATGTGAATATTATCTTATATTTCTACAGCTGATTATTACATTATAAATCACCGTTTGATGGATACACTGCTTTTAAAAACCCTCTTTTACACGCTACACAGGGCCTTAAGTGGGCCCAGCTCCTTACAAACTCATACAAAGAATATTTACCGCTACGTGCCGCGCCGCGCATCTGTAGTGGTCAGTGGAGCTAGACTTTAAGAATATTCGAAGACCTGTGCAACGGATTGCAGCAACCTTACATTTAGTTAATAATCGTGCTTTGAACTGAAATTTAAAATGGCGGATATCCCTCGCCTCGTCAGGTTTTACCTTTGTGATGTAACTTTTTGATTCAGTACAAAGAGTCTTTGTATCGAATCAAAAAGTTACAAAGCTCTTACCGTGCCGTATTGAGGACTGATTTCGGAGACTACTTAGTTTTAAATACTTAATGGTAAAATATTGATAAATTTTTGCGGGTGGGCCATATTTTGGTTTTTATTACTAACCAATTACGTTACGCAAAAATAAAGGTTTACTAATACACATTACTAATACACTAATATAATCACACACAGACACACGGAAAAGGTAATAGCTGATAGCCACGCCCCCTTCCCGACAGGTCAATCCCACGGAATAGATCCTCTACCTACAGTACGCTTACTCTGAATTTTTACATTGCAACTACGATTGATCGACGTGAGAGCTCACCTCGCCAAATGTAAGCGAACGTTAAAGTAAAATGAACCTTAACTGCATTGGTTTAGAGCTCATTTAATCATTTCGTGTTTCACAGCCAGCGCTGCAAGCGCTTTTTTGAAACAAGAGCTTTTGGGACCATTTTACTTTGACGTTCGCTTACACTTGGCGTGGTGAGCTCTCACGTCGAACAATCGTATTTGCAATGTAAAAACTCAGAGTAAGCGTACAGGTCCATAACAAAACTATCTGCGCTTACTAGCTGAACAAAAAAGTATGACCGGACGTCGGAGTCGCGTGACGTCCCCAAAATAAGGAATATAATGCTAAAACACGAACGTCAACTATATTAATACAATACTGCTTTACGCGATGGCAATAACCCCCCTGGGCCTGGTCTAATTTTGAGACAAGTCTTACCTATTCAGAAACCTCTCTGTGTTTTTTTCTTTTTGCCGAATCCAGTGCATATAAATGAGATAGCAAGGAATAAGATTAACTAGAAGTGGCATCAAGTTTATGGTAGGTATAGGCCTGTCATCTTACTCCTATGTCTCTCATGAGTTTCATGTTTCATGTTGTAGGGAGTTTCATGGGATAATTATGCGATGGTCTCCTAGATTTATCTACATTGTACTCAAAGTAGTATGTACATTCAGTCTGTTTGTCTTTTATGAACCACTAATTCTATTTTAAAGTTTTACTACTAAAAAATTTGCCCACCAAATATCTCGTAAATTGGGTCAGTATTCTTACATCTATTGTTAAGATTTTAAGGCGAGTCACCTGCAAGATTTTAGGTGGTGAGGTGTGGGGTGCCGCCCGCGCGTCTCGCGGTACGTTTCTCGTAGAGACTGGCGGGGAAGCGGGCAGCGCGGTATATTCTGAAACCGCTTGGCAACGTTCAAGTTCTGGGATTAATTTAAATTAAATAAATATAGGACTTCAGTTTGAAACAAAGTTTAGCAGGTTCTCATTAATACTTCAAGAGAAATTTATCCATATAAAAATTATGAGCAAAGTCGAAAATTTTATTAATAAAAATTCGTTTTAAACTTTTAATTGAGCATGTTTCAAGATTTTTTTTGATCGAGTAAAGTACATCCTATCGTGTAACAAATTAGCACATTCTTTAGACAATATCTTTAAGTGTATCGGATATTTTTTGTAAGACCGTTATTTAATAGTAAATACCGAAAAAATTTGATCTAGCAAACCAGTTTTCACCGCTGAGCTGAGGTGACTCGCCTTAAGTCAAGTTTTAGTAAAAAGTGGAAGAACCCTGACTTTTGTAACCCAAATTGGTTGTTTTTAGGTGGTCAAATGTAACGATAACGACGGTGTAATCAACCCTTAGTATTCAATGAAGCGCATCGATCAAAATAAACCCTAAAAAATCCCTTTACACATCCAGTAATATAATTTATCACGTAAGTTGTGTGATACAAATTGCATGAGTCGCGTGAATGTGTGAGTGACGCGCTTCCAAGGCGCGGGATCCGTCATGATGTGTCAGGAGTCATCCATATTGTAGCGGCTGAATAAATAACACACATCTATTGCGAAGACCCAGCTCGAAAAGTCTTCGCACAACGTAACATATAAAGAATTTACTCTGTCGGATTCCTTAATTTTATAAAAGGAGATTTAAGCTAGTAAATTACACTTTATTACACAGTAACAAATAAGAGAACAGAGGTAACACGAATTGTGTCAAAATTTACAACTTGTTACGGTGTAAAGGCGGCTTTATAACTACAAGTGATCTTACCGGCAACCTATAAGACATTTGTATTTTCTCTGTCGTTTGGCTGTGGCTATATCACTGGTCCCTACCGGCAAAAACGTACCGCCAAGCGATTTAGCGCCTCGATACGATGCCGTGTAACCGATGGGGTATGAGTTTAGTTTAACTGCAGTACCTCTAAAGCCGCATTTACACTAGACGAGCGAATGTTCATTCTATCCCTACTCTATTAAACTAGTGGTTCGCCCCGAACTGAGACCTCACGGCGCCATCTATTGACATAAATGTGAAGTTCTGTTAAAAATACTGAAGCTCATTACAAATTAAATAATTCCGTTTCCTTGTAATATTTATCTAATTTTAGTATTTGTTGTTCAAGTACAGGATATAATTGAAATAATTGATCAAGTTTCAGGCTCAGACTTTCAGAAAATTTAGAGTTCTGAGGTCAACTTTGGACGTTAGAAAATCTCCACTTTGAAAGCCCCCCATTTCGTCAATTTAGAGGGAAAAATTAAAAAAAAATATTTTTGGACTCTATTCCTAATTATCTTTAAAATGATATACCGCACCCCTATGTAACTTTATAAAAAATATATATTTTACTTCGCATTCGCTTCTATGAGAGCCCCCCTGAAATAAAGATTTTTATAACTTATAAGTCATATCATATAATACGGCATGGCACGGCATACGGCAGTCGTGTCATGCGATACGGACGTGTTTTGTGCAAATTTTTGCGGCTATAATTATTTTAAAGATTATGAATAACAATGGAAGAAAAAGTTATCATTAATGAGTTTTTGACATTTGTGCAAAATAAAATAGACGTCATTGACGAACTGAGCATTGTTCAAATATGTGCCACGAATTTCACTTCCGAAGAAATTGAGTGCGGGAAGACGGAATTGTTTAACGCATTGGCGTCCGAAGGAGTGAAGTTTGTTCAGAGAAAAGGTGAAGACAAGAGTAAAAAGAATATTAAAGATGTAATTAAGGCATTCAAGGAGACCGAACCAACACGACAGCCTACATTTGTAGCAAGAAATTTAAATAAACTACCACCGGTGTCCTTTGATCATGTTGACGTGACGCGCCTGCTTAAAGACATCGTTATTCTGAAGAATGAACTGCAATCCCTGCGTATTGACTCTGTTACGAAGTCTGAGATGACCTTATGGCAGACAAAAATTAGTACCGACATTAATAATTTAAAATCTTTATCGGTGATCGAAAGGCAAAATGCACTCCTAAGTCAGGGACATAAGGCCGAAAGTTCTACGAAAAAAGATAAGAGGTCCGAGCGTAGACGTCCAAACAACGATGTAGGCAGCGAGGCACAGCTGATAAGCCCGCGTGAAAGAGAAAGGACTAGCTCGGTTGAAACGATCGTGGACGCTGCCGGGCCGTCATACCGTGATATCGTAGTATGCCCGACTGTACCTAATGAAACGCAAGCAAAAGTGAACCGAATGCCAACGCTAATAAGGAATTCTACTAGTCGTCATGACGACACAGAGTTTACGTTGGTGGAAAGAAAGAAGCGACTGCGTAATAATAATTTGCGTGGCTCGGGTCAGCGCGTGAGCACTATTCAAGTTGCCGACATACCCATTTCGATCTATGTATCGAGACTATCGAAATGCACTACCACTGAGCATATGAAAGGTCATATTAAAGAAATGGGACACGAATGTATAGACGTCCAACTTTTGAAGCAAAAATATGAAACATCTTTTAATTCTTTTAAAATCTCAGTATCTCGTTCAAAGTTGGATTCATTTCTTAAAAGCGACTTTTGGCCTGAAGGTATAAAATTTAGAGTATTTCGCGAACGAGCTGCAGTAGCTAATGACGCCTCAAGCAATATTATACCTGCAGTATGAATAGTTCCTCTAAGCAAATGACTATGGTATCTTTTAATTGCAAATCGGTTAAAAGATCAATTCAATGTGTCAGAGAACTATGCAGTAAAACGGACATTGTAGCACTACAGGAGACATGGCTGTTGCCCCATGATTTAGACATTATGCAGAGTATCCATGCTGACTTTGGGTGCGCTGCCATCTCCTCAGTAGACTTGTCAGCAGGTGTATTACGTGGGCGACCTTATGGCGGTCTCGCCCTTATGTGGAAAAAGACTCGGTTTAATAATGTGTCTGTTATAAACTGCGCCAACGACAGATTAATGGCTATTCGAGTTAATTTAGACTTACGATCTTTTCTAATATTTAATGTTTATATGCCAACAGACGACATCGAAAATCTACCCGATTTTACTAATTGTCTAGCACGAATAAGTGCGATTGTCGACGAATGTGATGTGGCGTCTGTGTATATTTTGGGGGATTTTAATGCGCATCCGAGTGCCCGTTTCGGCAACGAGCTGAGGCATTATTGTGACGAGCAGGAGTGGGTTTGGGCTGATATGAGTAAGCTTGGTAGGAATTCTGACACGTTTACTTTTATCAGTGAATCGCACGGCAGTCGCCGTTGGTTGGATCACTGTGTTACTACCGAATCTGCGTGGAAATCTATAGTGAGCGTAGACGTCATGTATGATGTTTCGTGGTCTGATCACTTTCCGCTACGCGTAGTATGTAATATCGAAGCGACAGAGTGTCTCACACTTGACGACGGTATCCTTGCCGGGACGGGCATTCGGTGGGGTGACAGAGATGCTAGTCAAATAAATGAGTACTCTAATTACTGCAAGAATAGACTTGTTACAATATGTGATCAAATTGTATGTAGCGCCTGTGATAATAATAGATGTAACAACGTATATAGTCACTACTTATTTATTGACAAGTTATATAATGATATTGTAGAAATTTTACAATCAGGTGCTAAACGCTCATCAAAGCGATGTCAGACCTACAATATCAAGCACAAGCAGGTCACAGGCTGGAATTTTCATGTTCAAGAAAGTCATAGTAGGTATAAGTTTTGCTTTCAATCATGGGTGTTGGCGGGTAAACCGTCTACTGGTACTGTGCATGATAATATGTTAAAATCACGTAAAATCTTTAAAAATAAATTACGTTGGTGTCAAAGAAATGAAGAAGCCATTAAATTAGACATTTTGGCCATGCAACGTAAACAGAAAAATTTTGTTAAGTTTTGGAAACAGACTAGGGCATTTAATTATAAACAAAGCAAACCAATAAAAGTAGACGGTTTGCAGTGCCACAAACAGATAGCCAATATGTTTGCGGAACGGTTTAAAATTCAACCGCTGGAAGTAGATCCTATGTTAAAAGGTAATGACTATGTCCATTCAGTACCCAACTTTGACGAGGTTAAGATACGGTTTAAGACTGAAGACATAACGAAAATTGTAGTACAAATGAAAAGGGGGAAGAGCCCGGGATACGATGAATTAAGCATTGAGCACGTTTTATATGGTGGTTTAGTACTACATGAGAAATTATGTGGTCTATATAACTTGTGTGTAAGATATTCGTATCTTCCCCATAATTTAATGAAGACAATAGTTGTTCCAATTGCAAAAAATAAAACCGGTGACTTGGGTTCTGCTGCTAACTATCGTCCTATATCCCTGGGTACAGTAATAGGTAAGATTCTAGAACGTCTAGTACAACCCGAACTGCTTAGAAATGTGGTAATCGATGATGCACAGTTTGGTTTTCGTCCTGGTCTCTCGACGGACTCAGCTATTGTTGGTTTGAAACACACGGTACAGTACTACACTAACCGTGAGACCTCTATTTATGCGTGCTTTCTAGACCTGAGCCGGGCTTTCGATCTAGTTAATTATGATATTCTCTGGGAGAAATTGTACCGGTCTCAGGTCCCAAACGAAATTGTGGGTCTGTTGAGACACTGGTACGGAAACCAAACAAATACTGTGAAATGGGGCGAAGCGACCTCTAGTTCGTATAAATTAGACTGCGGTGTTCGCCAGGGAGGAATTACTTCTCCGGACCTTTTTAATATCTACATGAACAACTTAATAGAAGAGCTGAGGGACACCAATGTTGGATGCCATATCAATGGTGTTTGTGTGAACAGCCTGAGCTATGCTGATGACATGGTGATCCTCAGCCCGTCTGTCCAAGGCCTCAGAAAGTTGATTTCCGTCTGTGAGCATTATGCGAATGCTCATGGCCTGAAATACAATGTTGATAAAACTGAGATGGTAGTCTTTAAGTCAGGAAAAGGTCCGGAAGGGGTTCCAGGAATAATGTTAAATGGTAAAGCAGTTCGGGTTGTACAGAAGTTCAAATACCTTGGACATATTTTGACAGATCAATTAAAGGACGACAGTGACATTGAGAGAGAAAGGAGGGCACTCTCGATTCGTTGCAATATGCTGGCGCGTAGATTTGGCAGATGCAGTAAGGCAGTTAAAATAACACTATTTAACGCCTACTGTCAGTGCTTTTATACGTGCCAGCTATGGACTAACTTTTTGAGGAAGTCATACACTGCAATACGTGTGCAATATAACGATGCTTTTAGAATACTCATGGGGCTACCGCGGTATTGCAGTGCTTCTACAATGTTTGCTGAAGCGAGAGTGCCTGACTTTTATTGTATTGTGAGAGCTCGTGTGGCGTCTTTCTGGGAAAGGCTCCGGAGCTCAAACAATCGAATCCTCAAGGTCGTCTGTGAGGGTCCTAGCCCTATTTTTGACTATTGGCTGTCTGTGCACCGTGACAAGAACAGAAAGTAGTACCTACCTGTGACCTGCGACATCTGAAATGAGTTTTTTGAACCATTTCGGTTAGCCGTAAGTTTTAATGTTTTTATATATTGTGTCTTTTGACTTGTGACATCTGAAATGAGTTTTTTAACCATTTCAGTTAGCCGTAAGTTTTGAATGTTTTATATAATGTGTATTTCTATAGTGTTTTGTGACTTGTTTTATATTGGGTTTTATATGCCTTTTAATAAATACATATTATTATTATTATTATTATTATATAATCAAGGCCATTGGTTTACATATTATATTTATAGCTGAAGTAATTACGTTCAGTAATTCAGAAGTTATAATGCTCTGACAGACGGACGGACAAGTGCAAATTCAAGTAGACTCAGAGACCTTCGCTTCGCTCGGTCAATTATTTTAGTATAAACAGACGTAGAGCATTATTTCGTTGTTCTTTCTACGTTCGCAAAGATTCTATGGAATATTCTAAGAATTCTCGCCCGCTTGATAAACGGCACTAGAGGGTGCGAACAGTTGTCATACGTATCGAAATTATGGATTGGTCACAAGAAAAATGTTTGACCACTTTCTTCTTGTTCTTGCATTAAATTTGTCACCCCCCAACGTCTCTTCCTTCTTTTCTTTTTGAGCGTATGAGACAAAATAACAAATGGAGCACTTGCACTAATAATATTGCTTTCAGAGTCGGACATAGCGAAGCACTATCAGCCACAGAATTGACACGAATGAGCAATGAGCATTCGTTCGGCTGTTCTAAATATTTGTGTTCAAGAACTACGATTCTAGAACAATAATTCTGGTTCTTCGTTCTAATCTTTGATATTTTGGTGTAATCGCTTTAGACGAGCTTTCGTACACTAAAACATCAAGAAAGAATGCTCTTGTTCTAGCTCTGGCTCTTTGTTCGTTTAGTCTAAATGCACCTTAACAAGAAAGCCCGCTACCATCTCCATCGAAATATAATTTTTGACGACCTCCGTGGCGCAGTGTGTAGCGATGTTGCCTTAACGTGCGGAGGCCCCGGGTTCGATCCCCGGCAGGGTCAATTTGGGAATTTATAATTTCTGCATTTTCCCTGGTCTGGCCTGGTGGGAGGCTTCGGCCGTGGCTAGTTACCACCCTACCGGCAAAGACGTGCCGCCAAGCGATTTAGCGTTCCGGTACGATGCCGTGTAGAAAACTAGAAACCGAAGGGGTATGGGTTTAATATAACTGCCATGCCCCTAACAGGTTAGCCCGCTAACATCTTAGACTGCATCATCACTTACCATCAGGTGAGATCGCAGTCAAGAGCTAGCTTGTAGTGGATAAAAAAAAATGAGACTAATTCTACATCTTTGAAAATCTCCATTAAAATTGGCCACCGTGGTCGAATTAGTAAGGAACGCAGGTGTAAAATCAATTAGCCAAGTAAGACACTTAGTAGAAGGGCATAAAAGGGAGTTAGGGTAACTTAATACTATCACGTCCGTACAGGGATGTTGACAGATGGTCAGACGGAAGCTGATGTGTTTTTGATGGCTCACTTTACGACCCGTTGTGCTGTATTTACTACTCTGTGGTTGTTATAAGCTCATAAAACTCGACTATGATGGACTCTACCACTGGTTAAACTTACGCACGTGTGGTACTCGTAGCACCATTTTTTTTTAATCCACTACAAGTTAGCCCTTAACTGCGATCTCACCTAATGGTAAGTGATGATGCAGTCTAAGATGGTAGCGACTAGCGGGCTAACCTGTTAGGGGCATGGCAGTTATATTAAACCATTAGAGGGACGAGTGCCTTAGTTGTGACTTGTGATAACGCATATCAGTCGGTTGCGATTGTTAAGCAACGTCGACCCAAGTCGGTAACTGGATGAGTGACCGAATTGGGAGGTTCAAATTTGGCCTTTTCATTTCGAGGGTATCACTAACATCTGTTAATAATCGTTACAACCGTCGGATGAAAGAAAGAAAGAAAATACATTTGGTTTGTGTTACAGACAAACATTTAACATACAGTTGTTCATAAGAACATATCTGTCTGAGACACCACCCAGAAATGGTGTATAGTGTATGGACGATTTTATACGAGTAGCTGGAAGCCGCTGGAAGCAAGCCGCACAAATCCGTGTTCTGTGGAGATCTATGCAGGTGGACGTCTATAGGTTGAGACGACGTCAAAGACTAGTTTAGATGATTATTCAAGTCAACCTCTAGCCAGGGGGTCGAAAGCCAATATAAAATTAAATTAAAATAGAAAGAACGGTGAACTTCTCTCACGTAAAATGTGTAGTTAAGTCTTATTTATTGGCATAATTAATTGAATTCACCGACTCGTTACAAATTGCCGCAAGCTCCGGCCAACACCGGCTATCAAGGAGTTAGATTTAGAGCTTTCTGTTTCATTAATGCTATTTGCTTTTTAATTAACTTCAAACTTTTTTTTCATCTGAATGCTATGGAATTTTAAATACCGCCACTGTAATAACACACTACTTATTTTGAAAAAAGAATTAAGCGAAGAATAAAATATATAAATTAATATAATCTGGAAGAGAATACCTCTAGGTATTAAGTTCGCCTTTGTACATAAATAAATATAAATAAAAAATAAATACAAATATATAAATATATAATATTTACAGAATTAAACTTCGTGTCCCGTAATCTACTCGTCGCGCATCGTCTAACGGTCGTGACGATAATGGTAATGAGGTAATGTATGTTAAACTGTTCACGCTTCTTGAAATTCTAATAACATAGTGAAGCATCAGTAGGCGTAACTGTGAAAATGAATTTGTGTAGGAGTGTATCTACGAGAACACGGGTCTTACGCCGAGCGCTATGAAATACCGACTAACGAACTGAAAAATCAAATGCGCCTGCGCACCGTTACGAAGTCGCACGATGTCACACCTCCCCGGCCGAGCTATTAGCTATAATAAAACTGTGCGGTTGTCCGTGCGTTGAAAATTAATTTTGTATATAAAAATAAATTTAGTTGATTTATATATTGAAGATTAGAATAATTCTAGAAATAATAATAGAAAATAGATAGTTTAAGAATTAAGTAATAAAATAGGTATGTATACATGTAAATCCTAATTTAAACTAATCAAAATAATATATTGTATCTTAAGTTAATTATGTTTGTATGTTTTTATTTTATGTATATATTTAATTTAACACATACACTACAGGAGTAAGGATTTAGGAACTAGAGAAGTAATAGTAAATTATGGTACCAGTGTGTAATGTTGGTGATTACCGCTGAGGCGCCATTGAAGACCCGAGCCGATAGGTAAGTGTTTGGTTGGTCAATTTATTTATTTATACATTCTGTACCAGTAACTTAAAAATAAAACATAAACATTTAAAGGACATGCACAAGGACAACTTATCTCTTGAAGAGATTTCTTCCAGATGCCCCAGAATGTGAGAATAGTGAAACATATACGTTAAAACTGTGTAGGTACTTATTAAAGAAACGAAAACTTTCCGATTTAAATACATTAAAATTAAAATAAATACAGAATTAAATAATGTTTAACAAGATGTTATATAAACTTAAACAACAGGTACATATACGTATATCATACTATACACATAATATAATATATGTGTATAGTATGATATACGTATATATATATATATATATATATATATATATATATATTATATACAAGCATACTATAGTTACCATACATAAATATTATAATAGCTAATCATATAAAGTTGAAAGAAAGTGCTGCTTCAGTCTGGACTTAAATGCACCCACGGATGGACTCTCGCGGATATTCCCTGGAAGGGAATTCCAGAGATACGCTGCAACCACTGCAAACGACTTTGCGTAGAAAATGGTGTTGCACGTGGGCACTTCTAGTGTCTTAGCCGTTACACATGCACGCAACTGTCTTACTCGGAGAGGAGCATCCTGAAAACGCTCGCGTAAATATGGAGGGGAAGAGAATTTTAAAATATGAACATTCCGGCGAAAGCGAATAGGGAGCCACTTCAGTTGACGACGGAATTCTGAGACATGGTCTAATTTGCGCAGCCCGTAAATAAAACGGATGCACAAATTCTGAAGCCGATCTAGTTTATCGAGTAGCTCCTCTGTTGCATCTAAATAGCAAACGTCAGCATAGTCGATGAGAGGGAGGAGAGCTTGTGCTAACATAATTTTGGTGCGTAAGGGTAAGAAATTTTGTAGTCTGCGAAGAGAGTGGATTGAATAGTGCAGACGCCTACTCACCTCATTGATATGAGAAGACCAGGAAAGATTATAGTCAAATATTAAACCTAGATTTTTGGCTTTGTCGGTAAAGGGTATAGCTGTAACGTCATAGAGTATACAGGGTAAAGTTTTGTAATTAACCTTGCAGCGCATTCGGCTGCTGCCAATTATAAGTGCTTGAGATTTTGTAGGATTGACAAGCAAACCAAACGAATCAGCCCATGTCTTGACATGTGCTAGATCACTGTTTACTGCCTCTACGGCATCTGCAAGGTCGGGCAGTGCTGCGTGCCTATAAAGCTGCAAATCGTCTGCATAGAGATGGTAGTGACAAGAAATTGCTTTGGAATTTGTGAATGGAAACCACTTTTATCACTATATTTTATATTTCCTTTATAAACTCTAAAATTATTTTACAAAAAAAAAAGACAGATGAATTTCCTGAGTTACAAATCAAGGACAAGAGACAAATCCTGAGAGCAATTTTTTCTCGTACCAACTGTCAGAGACAAATGTCACAGACAATGTCTTTGGTTTTACACTATAACACAGAGTGACAGAAGCAATGTCACAGACAATGTTTTGTTTTTATATTTACACTTTAACATACCGACCGCCATGGAGAAATTATGGCTAATTTATGTAAAGACATAATTTGTCCATAAGAGTATCATTAATTCAAAGTATGAAACTTAGATAATAATCTAACACAAACGCGTTGAAAACAAATAAGATTATAAGTGGGAACACCCCTGTGCTACGACCACAGATGTCCGTGTGGAAAAGAGGTTGATAAATTTGGAATTCACGGACTCTCTTGCCAAAGGAGCGCTGGTAGGCTTTTTCGGCATGGCTCTCTCAATGATACGATCAAAAGGGCTCTTGCCACCATAGATATTCCTGCGCTCATTGAGCCAGCAGGGATTAGTCGGGATGATGGCAAGAGACCTGATGGATTGACGCTGGTTCCCTGGGAACGGGGACGGGCGCTAATGTGGGACGCAACATGCGTAGACACATTGGCCCCGTGTCATATCAGGGAGACAGCATCAAGGCCGGGAGCCGCAGCAGAAAAGGCTGAAACCGGCAAGCGGCGTAAGTATGCCTCTCTCATAGAGAGTTACATATTTGTTCCGTTTGCCGTGGAGACCCTGGGGCCATGGAGTGATATTTCATTATAAGATTATAAGTTGCAACTCTGTTGAATACAATAAACAAATGACAGACTTGCAAATATATAAAAAAAAAAAATGACCGATTGGTTACTAGATATCTGATACTTACTAGAAACTATTATCAATAGAACATAAACCTAAGTAGGAACAGGCAAAACAATAATTTTTGATATAGGTCTTTTAATTTCACTATTCTTGCAACGTAAAGTAACCACACGAGTGAGGTTGTCCACTTGTTGTCCCGGATTTTTTTTGATTATAATACCATAAATCCAACGCGATGGAGGAAGATTATCTTCCCTTAATAGATTCGATTCAAGTCCTTTATTAAATATAGGTACACTGTAGGTACATTTATTTTCGTCTAAAAATTACTTAAAAAGCATGATGGTGATAATGGGTAACGGTATCTTAAAACTAAAGCTACGAGAGTTCCAAACGTGCCCTGGGTCTGAGAAGAGCCCACAACAAACTCAGCCGGGTTTTGTTTTTTTTTATTATCACCATCTCACAAATATTCTTACTAAGGAACTATCAGAGACATTAGAGCAAATTATTGCCAGGCTTCCTTGTCGTTTAAGTAGTCCTTTACATAGTAATAAGATTTTTCAATGAGTTTACGTTTTATATTACAGTGCAACTATTACTTGAATAGTTATAAAACTGGCCTTAAAATACTTCATTTGACGACCTCCGTGGCGCAGTGTGTAGCGCTGTTGCCTTAACATGCGGAGGTCCTGGGTTCGATCCCCGGCAGGGTCAATTTGGGAATTTATAATTTCTGAATTTTCCCTGGTCTGGCCTGGTGGGAGGCTTCGGCCGTGGCTAGTTACCACCCTACCGGCAAAGACGTGCCGCCAAGCGATTTAGCGTTCCGGTACGATGCCGTTTAGAAACCGAAGGGGTATGGGTTTAATATAACTGCCATGCCCCTTACAGGTTAGCCCGCTACCATCTTAGACTGCATCATCACTTACCATCAGGTGAGATCGTAGTCAAGGGCTAGCTTGTAGTGGATAAAAAAAAAAAAAAAATGTAAATATAAGAAGTATTAGCAGCAACTTTGACAACCTTATCGTACTTGTGAAACGCATTAATTTACCGATTGATATTATAATACTGTCGGAATGTTGGCTGAGTAAATCTCCGTTGCTCCCCGTGATGCAGGGATATGTCTCGCATAAGTCAACTTGTAAGAACCAAAACGATGGTGTTATTGTTTATATTAAGGAAAGTCTGGATGTTGCAGTAGAAGAGCCCGCATTCAATGAAGCGAATT
Source organism: Erebia aethiops (assembly GCA_923060345.2). Classification (NCBI taxonomy): domain Eukaryota; kingdom Metazoa; phylum Arthropoda; class Insecta; order Lepidoptera; family Nymphalidae; genus Erebia; species Erebia aethiops. Next base: position 18,878,513 of record OV281089.1, on the reverse strand, counting down.
GTTTGATTCTGAAAATACAGAACAAATTAGCTATAATAGCACTATACCGTTCACCGTCTTATCGTAACATAACTAACTTTATTTCTTGTCTCGATAACGTATTAACTAAATTGAGCCGCTTCAGTACAATTGCACTTATTGGGGACATAAATATAAATATATCTTCTGACAGCAAAGATTCGAACTCTGACATATATTTGAATCTCACAGCATCGCACGCAATGTTACCTGCTCATGAGTATCCGACACGAAATATGAACTGTTTGGATCATATAATGTTAAAAACCAATAAAAATTCGGTCACTCTCGTGCTTGACTCCTTAATAACAGATCATGCGCCGGTAATATTTTGCTGCGATCAGAACGCTTATATTCCAATTAGCAAGAATATTACAAAACATACTAACTTAGCCGCGGTAGTTACAACTTTAGAGAACGCTGACTTTTCCCCGCTACTAAATATAGAAGATCCAGAAGCTGGAGCTCCAGCCAGAAACTCTGATAAATATCTAATTGTCTTCTGCCACCACCATGCGTGAAAACCACACGCATGTCATATCGATCCCCAAGAAAAATCGAATTATAAAGCCTTGGATAACTAAAGGCCTCTTGCGTTGCATGCGCCACAGAGACAAATTATTTCGTAACACCAAAAAGAACCCTAGTGATGAAACTCAAAAGAACATATACATTCGTTATAGGAATTTCTGCAATAATCTCATTAAAAAAGTTAAGCGTGAATATGAGCAAAATCAGTTTTTACGAAACAAATTCAAACCAAAAGCCACATGGAACCTTATTAAGCGAGTTGCAAATCTTGACTCAAACAAAATCAATAATACAGAACTCCTTAAAATAGGTAGTGATAACAATACTGCTGTTAACGCTGTCAATAAATTCTTTGCTAGTATCGGTGAAACTTTAGCCAATAAGGTTAAAGTTTCTAACAGTAGTAATAAATCATCAATCATTGATACATGTTTTCAACCCGTGGCATAATCAAATTCTATGGTACTTTACAGCTGTGATAAAGAAGAAGTAGAAAGGATTATTCTTGGACTACGTGGTGATTGTGCTACTGGCTGGGATGGCATATCTTGCTCCTTATTAAAACATGCCAGACATATTCTGTCACCCGTTCTCGCGCATATCTTTAATATATGTTTTTCTACCGGAGTCTTTCCAACAGTTTTTAAAAAAGCGGTTATTCACCCCATTTACAAGAGTGGGGAAAGAGGCAGTGTCAATAATTATAGGCCAATTGCCATCCTTTCTTCCATATCCAAACTTTTAGAAAAAATGATAAATAGACGCCTTGTTAGTTACCTTAATAAATACAATATTTTATCAAATTGTCAATTTGGATTCCGAAGTGGTAAATCTACAGAGGATGCTATTCTAGAACTTACCAGTACTATAACAGACAGTTTGGATAGGAAAGAGAAGGTCATTGGAATATTCCTTGATATGTCAAAGGCTTTCGACACTGTTTCTGTCCCTATTCTAATTCGTAGGTTGGAAGAAATCGGTGTTAGAGGAATTGTACTCAAGATTTTTGAAGACTATCTGAGCAACCGTACTCAAAGTGTGAAAATTGGCAGTTGTGTAAGCCAAGAAGAAATTTTGACTTACGGCGTCCCTCAGGGGAGTGTTTTAGGTCCGACACTCTTCCTTATATATCTAAACCAATTATGTAATCTTACCCTTCCCCTTGTTAAAATAGTTGCGTACGCTGACGATATGGCGATAATTGTTCGGGGTAAAAACTGGACTGAAACACATACTAACGCAGAACGGGTGTTAGAAAAGGTTATGATGTGGCTTTCATCAAATTTACTTTCATTGAACGTACAAAAAAGCAAATTTATCACATTTTCTCTAAAAAAAAACTCTCAGCCTGATAAAACATTCTTGATTAAAGTACATAACTGTGGCTTAGATCTTGCTAACTGTGATTGCAGTAAAATGGACCGCGTTGACACTATAAAATACCTAGGAGTTATTATTGATAGCACGCTAACCTGGGCTCCACAAATAGACAAACTTGTTGGTCAAACTAGGAAAATGATATATGTATTTAAAAATCTCAAACCTATACTTGACACAAAAACTTTGAAAATTGTTTATTTAGCTTTGGTACAGTCGATCATATCATATTGCATAACTAGCTGGGGTAGTTGCGGAAAAACCCTACTTCTACGACTAGAGCGAGCTCAAAGAGCTATCCTAAAAGTGATGCTAGGGAAGCCCATTCTCTTTCCAACTAATGAGTTATATGTTTTATGCGATGTACTTACTGTCAGACAGAATTACATACTCCATGTAATATTACGTAAGCACAAACAGCTACACTTTGACCCCACCTTACAACATCGCAAGAGAAGGTCTGATAAAGTGTGCAGGATCAAACCTTGCAGAACTGATTTAGCTAGTAAGCACTTCTGTAGTGCTAGCTCAATAATTTACAATAAAGTTAATTATCACTTAAATATATACCCTGAAAACTTACGCTCATGTAAATTACTTACCTCTAAATGGCTTAGAAAACTCTCTTATAGTGATACAGAAGATATCGTAACTATGAAATAATCCACTTAAAAACATACACGAACAAGATCTCTCTCTTCCGCGCGCACACACTCACTCTCACACACACACACACACACACACACACACACACACACACATACACACACACAAACACACACTCACACAAACACACACTCACAGTTTATTATTTTTATTCATTATGTGTAATTTCTCATGAAATTGTAATCTGGAGGTGGGCGTTAGCAGCTGCAACACAGTTTCAAACTAACGCAGCTGTTATCGTTCTATAGTTTTTAAGGACCCGATGTAATTTTTGAGAAATAAATAAAATTATAAAAAAATTATAAAAAAAATCTTCAACATGTCTTCTGGGAGCTTATTGTAGACGCGGAAACTGTTTCCAACAAATGAATTGCTAGTTTTACTAAGCCTAGAAACAGGCATTACAAGCTTATTTTTATGTCTAGTATTGACATTATGACAATCACTTTTCTTCTTGAATTTATCAATGTGCTTATGCACGTGTACTAAATTTTCAAATATATATTGGTTGTGCACTGTCATTAATATATTGATTTCTTTAAATTTATCTCTTAGTGACTGTCTTGGTCCCATATTATATATGGCTCGAACAGCCCTCTTCTGCAACACAAAAACAGAATTAATATCAGCAGCATTACCCCATAATAATATACCATATGACATAATGCCGTGAAAGTAACTAAAATAAACTAATCTCGCCGTTTCTATATCTGTTAACTGGCGAATCTTTTTAACCGCGTATGCAGCAGAACTAAGCCTGTTCGATAAGTCATTTATGTGATGGCCCCATTGGAGTGTAGCATCTAACGTTATTCCGAGAAAAACAGCGGTATCCACTAAATCTAATTCCTCATGATCAAGTTGTACAGTGGTTTTTACCTGTTTGACATTAGATAATGTAAATTTTATACACTTTGTCTTTTTTCCATTGAGGAGTAGGTTATTAGCTTCAAACCACTGTACTACTTTAGTGAGAGAATTGTTTACTTCGTCAAGAGTTTAAAGCAAAGGATTAGGTATTTTCCATGTACGAGAGCTTATACAGAATTTATATTTTACTAAATGGTTTGAGTTTGGGTTGAAACGCGCGCTGATGCGTGATGGATTTTAAAGGGTTTACGCGGGTGTTTTTAAATGCGAGGTAAAAATACATAAAACCATTATGAGTGGGATCTCGTTGAATAAGTATTTAAATTTCAGCAATGTTTTTCTGGCAATATCGGAACCGCAGGACGGATCTGGATGAAATTTGGCACAGAGATAGATTGTAGTCTGGAATAACACAAGTGCTACTATTTTTCCCGGAAAATTAAGGAGTTCCCGCGGTAACCAAAAACCTCATTCCACGCGAACGATGTCGCGGGCATCAGCTGGTCTAGAATAAAATAAAACATAATATTTTTTGTAAATAATTTTATTTATTGCAAATATTCGTGTTGATATATTATGTATAAAGGAGTTTTGTTAGTTAGACAATTAAATCAAATCAAATCAAATCAAATCAAATATTTTTTATTCAAATAAACTTTTACAAGTACTTTTGAATGGTCAAGTGAATCTACCACTGGTTCGGAATGCCATTCCTACCGAGAAGAACCAGCAAGAAACTCGGTGGTTGCTTTTTTTAAATAATTCATTTTATGATAATTCATTTTATGATATTAAAAAAATATATAGTATAAAGAAATTATCGAAATAAAACTTAGCTACCCAAAACAACTTAGTATTATTTTGACGACCACCGTGGCGCAGTGTGTAGCGCGAGGTCCCGGGTTCGACCCCCGGCAGGGTCAATTTAGGAATTTATAATTTCTGAATTTTCCCATGTCTGGCCTGGTGGGAGGCTTCGGCCGTGGCTAGTTACCACCCTACCGGCAAAGACGCCAAGCGATTTAGCGTTCCTGTACGATGCCGTATAGAAACCGAAGGGGTGTGGGTTTAATATATAAGTGCCATGACCCTAACAGATTAGCCCGCTACCATCTTAGACTGCATCATTACTTACCATCAGGTGAGATCGCAGTCAAGGGCTAGCTTGTAGTGAATAAAAAAAACAGTATTTTAAACTTTTTAATATGTACCTATATTTTATGTCAAATCCCGAGCCTTATCTAAGCATTGTTTTCTGTCGAATCCAGTCTTTAACTTTTAAATATCCAGAGATCTATAAGTGAATCCAGGGGTCTGTGTCTCCAGTACACTGGATTTATTTCCTGATGGATAGCTGGGTCCAGAGTACCTGTCTGGTCCATTTACATAATTTGAAACCCAATCGATGGAGTTAGACGTTTGAAAGCCTGATGGTACCTGGTATTGTACAGGTGAAACCTGAGAGCCATAGCTGGTTCCAGAACGCCTGTCTGGTCCATTTGCATAATTTGAAACCCAACCGTTGGAATCAGATGGTGGACGGCTTGGCACATATATGATCTGTTTGTTTACATCTCCACAAACCCTTTCACGAGTTTCTCCAATAGGTATTTTGTAAGGAAAAAAAACTGACAGTCTGTATCCATTGAACTCCCACCAGGCAGCTGCCGTGTTCACTATTTGTGGTAGACTTTCCAGGGTTTGAAAGAAAACTTCGTTACCATCTCTTCTTGTGGCGGTAATAAGCAAGAATTTATACTTGATTTGAACTGAGAAACTCGCGTCTCTGGCATCTCTTAGGTCAACAAAGATACGGTAAGTATAGAGTTGAAATTCTTCATACATCGTAACAGGATATTTTCCATTGCAAAATTGCACGAATCTTTCTTCCTGTTCTATTAAATCCCGTCCGAGAGGTTCAAACATCATTTCCAGGCTTGTAATTCTTGAACATCGGCCTCCATTGTAAGGACAATTTGTTTCGTACGGATCAGCAAATGCTAAAATTGCGCACCACATAAGTAAACGGTACATGTTGGATCGGTGATTTTCAGAATGTGTGGAAAGCAGCCTGCTTTTATAGTGAATAGTGGTATCTAATTAGCGATAACCCCAAAGACTCATTTATCACACAAGAGTGCCTATCAATATATTATAAGACAGACCCACTCCAGCTTAGCTCGGGTGGAATTTCTGAAAATTATTTCCAAGTGACGAAACAATTTTTTTAAGAACAAGCTATTAGCGTTTTAAAAAAACTTTGAACTTGTTGAGAGACATCTGCAATATGTCTTCTGGAAGTTTATTATAAAAACGTATACCTACAGTAGACGACAAATGAATTACTAATTTTACAAAGTCTTGTAGTGGGCACTTTTTTCTTGAATTTTTTTATGCACGTATACTTACTAAGCTTCTTTAAATTTAGTTCTTAGGGACTCTCTTTATCCTATATTGTATAATCAAATCAAATCAAAGATCGTTTATTCAATTTAGGTAGGTATACTACACTTATTGACGTTCGGTTATTTATAGCATATACGAGTAACAATATAATGGTGATAATCATTACGACATCTTAAACTAAAGCTACGAGGGTTCCAAACGCGCCCTGGTCTGAGAAGAGCCCACAACAAACTCAGCCGGGTTTTTTTTTTTTCATTATCACCATTTCACAATCATCTTAACTAAGGAACTATCCGGGCCATTAGAGAAAATCATTGCCAAGCTTCCTTGTCATTTAAATAATCCTTTACACGGTAATAAGATTTTTTAATGAGTTTACGTTTTACATTAACTTTGAACTATGTAACTAGTGTATGGCAAAAACAGCTCTTTTCTACAGCATGAAAACAGACTTAATATCAGCAGCATTAATTACCCCTTAATAATATTATGGCACCAACTATACTATATTATCTGGACTATACCTAACTGCGAGTTCGAGTCACGGGTCGGGACTACATATTATAACGTTGGGATAACAAGGATTGAGTTTTTCTGACAAGAAATTCTCAGTACTAGCCCGGAGTGAGGAAGTTGGCGGTGTTTCACCCCCGTGCCTCGGAGCACGTAAAGCCGTTGGCCTTCGCCTGATCTCTCTCCGATCGTGTCGGATTTTCCGTCCCATCGGCCTATGACAGTAAACGAACAGAGAGTGCACCTGTGTAGGCGCACACATCTGTGCACTATAATATCTCCCGCGCAGGTGGCTAATCTCCCTGGCGTTAGGCCGCCGTGGCCGAAATTCGGTCGGGAGGACATAAGTATATCTGCACTATAATATACCCACGCTTGGTTTTGAGGAACTTATTTATCCAGGGCAGAGGTACACGGGTTGGTGCAAGTTGAACTAATGGATATCCGTCAGCAAAAATCCGTCCTTAAAGAGCAATGGCGAAATAGGTATAGACTATAGACATCAATTACTAAATCTTGATTGTACAGAAGTAAGATAAAGACAAGAAGATTTTTCTTATTTTTTTATATTTTATCAAGTATCTATTCATTTTAATTAATTGAAGCTAGGTAAAAATATAAAATATTTAATTATGGAATCCATTTTGATTATTTGGTTCCGTTGCTCAGTTTAGTGTTACCATTGTATGTATAATCTACCTAGTAGCTAGAATACATCTAAATTGGTAGATTATTTAGTATCGTTTTTAAAATTATAATTATTTCGCCGGATTAATGTTAGCATAAATAATAGTATTGCTCTTTCTTTTAGTGTATTTTATATTATTTTCTTGCATACATTATTTAATCATCTCTAACAGAATGGTAACAAATGAAATAATATTATGGCAGCACTGATGCTGATTATCTGTGGTTGTGCCGAATGTATTACTAGTCTGTGGTTGTCATCTGTCTTTGTCATTGTGGCTTTCTTCCGGTTGTCATTTTTGAAGTGACATTACCACATAATCTACACAACTTTAAAACGAAATATCTTTTTTTCTAGATATTTTTTTTAAATTCTTGCTTCTGAGAGCTTCGTACCCGACGCTTATTAAATTATATTTTTTGTACACGTGTACATAATTTTTTTTTTCGCAATAATATTGATGCATGGAACTAATAAGTACTACGTATAGTACTTATTAGTTCCATGTATTGATGTCTATAAGTTCGCCATTGCTCTTTAACAAAGGACATAACGACAAACACGTACCTACTAATGATACACATTTTCCTGTTGAAACTGGCAACTGATAACCCCATAATATTTATATATGTAACAATTTTAAGTTTTAATTAATCAGTTAAACGCGTGTTTATTTCCGAGTCACACATCTCTGACGATGGTCCGTTTGATCCTGTTTTTTCCAATAATCTATTTTAGTTTAGTACAATGCCATTGGCACAAAAGGAATGGTCACAACAGGCACTATGGGTACGGATTCCATCAATATTATCAGCCAAACAGATGGTTACCCAAAGACTTCAATCCATGGCTCTACCCTGAATGGAATCTAGAACCAGATTTTGAAGACTCGTCTGAAGAAATCCCCCCAAATCGACAGCCTATACCTGTCAACCAAAGGCCTAACAATGGGTACGGACAACCTAAGCTAAATTTTCCTCAGAACAGAAGAACATATTATAACGTACCAATAAACCGACAAGAACATATTACCTACGATAACCCACCAGTACAGAATGCACCAAACGATATGTTACAAGCATTAGTCGACGAAGTCATAGCAGTTGATAAGAAAATTAAAAACATTTGCAACAGAGGACACAATCCTTCAGAAGAATACACTGAAGAGTATTACAAACGCATGTTCAACGTTGAAGGTTACATAACCGAAACAGCTACAGTCAGGATTAAACACACAGTTCTATACACTTGTTTAGACCCGGTATTTCGAGGATGGCCATGTTTAGAAGACGTGGCTTTACTCCCTGAGAATCTTAATGTTCAAGAGGCAGTATACAACATAGTGAATAATAATTTAATAGTGAAGATACCGTTTAAACAAGACAGTATGTTTATGGGAGGTGACGTATGCAGAGTTGGTGATATAGACGAGGAAGTTATAATTGTTTCCAAAGAAGCGGCAGTGGATGACTATGGTCACATCATTGATGTAAGAAATTCCGTTCGGAAAAATACTGACTCCGAACCCGGTTTTGTTTACCCACGTGATTAATTTTAAATCTTTGAATCCTAGTATGTATATGTTTATCGATCAATGATACTCTATGTATATTGACAAATCTTGTTTGCTTTTAGATAAAGTTTGACATTTTGTGTAAAATAATAATTGATCACAGTTAGGTATCCATACATTGATGTAGAATTTTTTTAGTACCTAATCCATAACATGTAGGTAATCTTTATAATTTCATATTGACATTTTATTAACAATATTAGATCTATTGTCATTTTTTAACTATAACGCAATGTTCAGCTTTTGTTTGTATTTCAGGGTTGACTATGTGTTTTGTTCTTATTAACTATAATTAATGATGATTTGTGGTACTGTGCTGTGTTTAAGTATTGTAAACTAATAATAATAATTAATTAATAATGCTATAAGCTGCTAATAATTGCACGCCATATTTGGTGGTACATTGTTTCCAAAAATATTGTAAGAGCCTCTACACGTGTATTTTTGCAATAAATTCCTAATTATCCTTACGAGTGTCTTATACTTATCAGTATCAGGAAAGAGCATCATAATTTGGAGGTTTATATTCATTTTGTATCGGTCTTTCTTTAGTGATTCTGTGTTTGAGTTTTACCAATTTGTTTCCTGCTAATGTATTGAAACCATAATAATTATTATAATTACTAGCTGATGCCCGCGACTTTGTCCGCACGTTGAAACCAACAAATTTTTCCATATTTTCTCACCGTTTAAACCTTCCCCTACGACAAACATTTCAAAACCAACATGAGCCTAATCGGCCCAGCCGTTCTCGAGTTTTAGCGAGCAAACGAACAGCAATTGATTTTTATATATATAATGTAAGCTATCCTATCTTTCAAGTTGGATCAAACTGCACACGGTGTGCAAATTTAATTTAAAATCGGTTAAGTAGTTTAGGAGTCCGTCGCGGACAAACAACGTGACACGTGATTTATATATATTTAAGATTGTATTCTTTATTGCACACAACTAAGTACATAGGAAACATACAAACAGAAAGAACATAAAGAAGCTTAATCTAATAGAAGCGTGCAAAGGCGGTCTTATCACTACAGCGATCTCTCCCAGACAACCTTTGGTGATAATTCTTATTATATTGTAAGGAATTCATTGCTTATAAAGTAATATCCAACTTAAATATAAGGGTTTTCAGTAAGTACGAGTATAACCACACACCGTATGTTGCTCTCATAATTACCTCTAAGTTTAAAACAGGATAATAATATTAAAGTCATCCATTAATCATTGTATTTTGTTTCTATTATTTGTTTTTTCCTTACATGTTAAGCTTATTATTTTAGCTTGCGGTACCCATTATAGTAGGTAGGTATTAGATAATATATTACTAAGGTATTATTTATTTTTATCCACCATAAGTTAGCCCTTGACTGCGATCTCACCTGATGGTAAGTGATGATGCAGTCTGAGATGGTAGCGAGCTAACGAGCTAACGGGCGGTGTAAGGGGCATTGCAGTTATAATTAGCCCATACCCCTAATCTGTTTCTGTATGATATCGTACCGGAACGCTAAATTGCCGCCATGTTGGTAACTGGTAACTAGCCACGGCCGCAGCCTCACCAAGCCAGACCAGGGAAATTTAGAAATTATGAATTCCCAATTCAGGGATCGAACCCGGGACCTCCGCACGTTAAGACAACAGCGCTCAACTCTGCGCTAGGGAGGTCATCAAACCACACACAACTGGGATATCGAGTGATGAAGTCATACTTTTCGGGCCGTAGCGTACACGCAGATGTTTTGTTAGGAGCCTGTAGGGAATGGATTGACCTGTCACCTTTCGGGAAGGGGGCGAGGCTATCAGTGCCCCGCTCTTATTTTTGTGTAACTTAATTGGTTAGGAAAAACCATATGGGCCTCCCCCAGTAATTAATTAAATATGTTATGACATTTGTTTCCATTATTCAAACTAGGTACAGTCGCGGTCAGAAAAGGTTCATAATAGCATGGGTCACACATCTGTGTCAGAAGATAATAGTTATGTTGTTTGATTAGGCATAGATCTTACATTTTTAAATTTTCCACCACCACCACCACCACCTCTACAGCCCATTAATGTCCCACTGCTGGGCACAAGCCTCCACTCTCATAGGAGACAGGGAGTTAGAGCTTAGACTCACCACGCTGCTTCAATGCGGGCTAGCGGGCTTTAAGGACTATAATCATGTTAGTGATAATAACCGGGACCGACGGCTTAACGTGCTCTCCGAGGCACGGGGATGAAACACCGCAAACTTCCTAACTCCGGGCTAGTACCTACTGCGAATTTCTAGTCCGAAAAATCGACCCGGGACTCGAGCCCGGGACCTCGTCGGACGCAGTCGAACGTGGTAACCACTAGACCAACGAGGCAGTATTAACTTTTCAGTAGGTGGCAAATGTGGCTAATATCTGGCTGTGGTTTATTGTCGAATTCATTAGTACTTCTTTTGTCGAATTCGATGTTTGAAAGCTTTTGATAACTTCTAAATATATATAAATCACCGTTGTCACGTTGTTTGTCCGCGATGGACTCCTAAACTACTTACCGATTTTAAATTAAATTTGCACACCGTGTGCAGTTTGATCCAACTTGAAAGATAGGATAACTTACATCTTAATTTATAGCCGCAACATTATTTTATGTCGGATTTGCAATGTAAGACGGAGAAAAAACGGTCGAACGAAAACGTTTCTTACGAAAAGCTCATTCCACGCGGACGAAGTCGCGGAATCAGCTAGTTGAAATATATAAATAAATACCTTGCTCAAGCACGCAGTGATTTAAATAAAGAATCTTATTTGAAAAAAAAAATTTGAAAGCTGGTTAACATTTTCAGACCGCGACTGTACATGATGATTGTACTCTTATCGTTTGAAATTATTTAAAATTATTATATACTTTTAATATTTATCTGCATAATAATTATTGCATGAGGTCAAAATAATCAACTCCCCCCGGGGTAAACCAAATTGGTTTGTTTTTGTATAGTAGCTAGTGTGAAACGTAAGTGTTGCCCGCGGCTTCTCTCACATTCAGTTTTTTTTATTCCACTACACTACAAGTTAGATCTTTATTAGTCAGAACTTCGATTCGTTTGATTTCGATTATCGATTTCCTTTAAAAAAATCCTGGTTCACGTTCTTATTAGGGGATGAATTGTTAGAAATTTAAGTAAGAACTTGCTTACTAATAATCTGTAGGTATGCCAAATAGCCATTTTTAGTGGTTTGAGCTAGCGTTGATAGAGATAAGTCAGTCACAATCATACTTCATACTAATATTATAAATGCGAAAGTGTGTTTGTTTGCTGATTTGATGGTTTGTCCTTCAATCACGCTGCAACGGAGCAACGGATCGACGTGATTTTTGGCATGGGTATAGTTGAGGACTTGGAAAGTGACATAGGCTACTTTTTATCCCGGAAAATTAAAGAGTTCCCGCGGGAATTAAAGAACTGTCTCTTTAACCGATTTTGGTGAAATTTGGTAAGGATAGTTTGTATGAGGAAAGGACATACCTACTTAGGCTACTTTTTATTCCGGAAAATTAAAGAGTTCCCGCGGGAATCAAAAAACATTAATCCACGCGGACGAAGTCGCGGGCATCATCTAGTTTAGAAAAAATCTCAAAACATCAAAAACATTTTTAAAAACAAGCTCATATCGGCCACCATGATATGAATGAGAAGTCATTTAATTTTGCGTATTCTTCTCAGCAAACCATTTAAATTGATAAACGATACATCTATCACAGGGGTGCATACATTGATGTAGGATTTTACATTATATTTCAATGGGTGCATAAATAATAACTTGTAGTCCGCCATCTTTGGAGCCAAAATACATAATAATATATATAACTTACATTTAGTCAGTCGTAAGTTACCACGGAAGATGGTATTAGATTAAATAAATATTCAGAGCACAACCCGTTTTTAAATTTAAAAAACTACAAAAACACCCACCACTACGTTACCCATTTGCCCCTAGCCTAGCCCATTACTGCTGGGCACAGGAACCCAGCCGTGGGACGTTAATGGATGTCAGTGGGACCCACCTCGGCGAGCGGGCGGGCCAAAAATCACCATGCTAAATGCCATATTGATATTGCCATACCATATTTATATACCTAATATCCAGTGTCACTCGGGAGGATGTAATAAGGATTACTCGATTCCTAACGATCCAAAACTGTTCCGGCATTTACAAGTTTTGGTGGGATAAAGAATCTCGTCCATATACATACAAACTACACTATAATTATGATCCCTGAAGACATTACACTCCTTTTTTGGGCAGTCATGTAATAAAGCCTAGCTCACACGCGCGCTTTTTACGCTGGACGTTGATGTTATCTTTTCCATTTCAAAGAGAACTTTCAAAGCTCCTGGTGGTAAAAACCGTCAGCGTGTGAACACATACAGGATAATTCATAAGTTATATTTTGAAATGGAATAGGTAAATAATGTCAAAGCCAGCGTAAAAAAGCGCTTATCTGAACGAGGGCTTAGGGTTAATTAAGGTAATCACTAAGAGCTAACTACAAATACGGTGTGGTTTTAGCACTTGACTGCATTATTCTGGCTAACTTTCCACCATAATGTTCCGTCTACTTGTTTTGTGTGCTATTTTAACTTTTGTGGAGCCAATGTCACCACCAAGACACTGTCACACACATCCACCGTTTTATGGAAATCCATGTCCTGGAATAAACCCAGAGGACTTTGAACAAGATTATTCGCCGGAATCCAGCGAAGAATTCCAGCCACACAGAAAACACTGCCACACACATCCGCCGTTTTATGGGAATCCATGTCCTGGAATAAACCCACAGGACTTTGAACAAAATTATTCCCCGGAATCCAGCGAAGAATTCCAGCCACATAGAAGACACTGCCACACACATCCGCCGTTTTATGGGAATCCATGCCCTGGAATAACTGTCGACTCCAACCAGGACTCTTCAACGGAAGATTTCAAGCCGTCCATAAGACACTGTCACACCCATCCACCGTTTTACGGAAATCCTTGTCCTGGAGTTGTAGATACTTCTGGAAAGCCTAACATAGAAACCCAGCTGCAAACTATAGAAAAAGAACTGACTGAACAGGACGAAAAATTCCATCAATTCTGCAAAGAAAACTCGAAAACCGCGACAGAATTGTACGGCACTAGTAGTTACTTCCTCCAGTACGATTTACCACAAGCCGGTACAGCTACAGTGAAAGTTCAAATCAAGCACAAATTCATACATACAACAGTGACGAAAACAGATGGCAGTAATCAAATAATTTTTGAAGACGTGAAGATAGTACCGGATATAGCGAACTCCGGTGCTGCCAAGTGGACTTTACATAACAACAAAGACCTGAAAATTACGATACCTTACAAAGTGTCTATAGGGACGGGTGTGCCCACAAGTTGTGGGGTTGTAAATAACAAAGTCATAGATGTGCCAAATGTGCTTTACCCTGAATTCACCTATTATAGTTTAAACAATAATATATATTAATATTATAGTTTAATAATGATAAATAAGTACCTAATAAATACTCATATTACAAAAGTAAGCATTGAATCCTTCCTTGCCCGATATTTTATATTTTGTTCTTGGGGCAAAAATTATTAATAAAAGTATGTTATTATAAGATCTGTCTCTCTCTGCGTCGTATCATTATACTGAGGGTCGTGACCCCTTTCCATTAATCAATAATAATGGTAGGAGTTTTCTTGGGATAAAAATGCGGTGGGTTCCCACGTACCTCCGCATACGACTCTACTAGGAGCATTTAAACTCTTAGGTTTTTGTAACGATTATTATCAGATGTTAGTAATAATAACCGATACCGATGGCTTCTGCTCTCCGAGGCACGGAGGAAACGAAAAGGCCAAATTTGTACCTCCAAATTCGGTCACCCATCCAGTTACCGTCTTGGGTCAACGATGCTTAACCTTCTCAATCGACTGATATTATATTATGTGTTGACACAAGGTCACTCGTCCCTCGAGATTATAAGATAAGTATAGATCGTATCCATCGTGTCGTCGTATCTTATCTTACTAATATTATAAATGCGAAAGTTTGGATGGATGTATGGATATATGGATGTTTGTTACTCAATCACGCCCCAACGGCTGAACAGATCTGGCTGAAATTTGGCACAGAAATAGATTATAGTATGGAATAACACATAAGGTACTTTATATCCGGGAAAATCAAAGAGTTCCCGCGGGACCCAAAAACCTCAATCTATGATATGATATATTCTGATAGACAGTTTAAAAGTAAAATAAAAGAAATTTTTATTAAAAAAAGTTATTACAACATAAATGAATACTTAGAAGATAAAAACGCATGGAAAATATAACACTGCACAATCTATTCAATGACCAAGGATAAAAATTATGTACTTGTGTACTTGTAATATTGTATTGTGATTACATATTTTATTTTATTTTATGACATGAAAATTATGTACTTGAGTACCTTTTTTTTATTCCAATATTATGACATTTTTATTATGACATTTTATTATGAAATTATGACATTTTTACTATGAAGATACGACACATATTTGTAAATCACATTATTTAAATTTTGTATGACTAGGTACTTAGGTAAATTATTATTTTTTATGACATAATGTTTTGTATTAATATTGTATTGTACTATAACAATCTGACTTTCGTAAGCGCTTTTTATAAGTCTATGCGAAGAGTAAATATAAATATATAAATATATGCGGGCATCAGCTAGCACATACATACTACACAATAATAACATGATCCCTGAAAATATTACAATCCTTATTTTGGGCAGTCCAATTTCACAAAAGCGCTTTTTACGCCGGAACTTGACGTTAACTTTTCCATTTCAAAGAGACCATAAAAAAGCTCCTGGCGGTAAAAACCGTCAGCGTGTGAACACAATACAGGATAATTCATAAGTTCTATTTTGAAATGGAATAAATAATTGCGCTCGTCTGAACGAGGCTCAGGGTTAATTAAGGTTATCACTAAGAGCTAACTACAAATACCATACAAATACGGTGTGGTTTTTAGCACTTGACTGCATTATTCTGGGTATCGTCGCGCCATAATGTTCCGTCTATTTGTTTTGTGTGCTATTTTAACTTTTGTGGAACCATTCCGAAGACACTGTCACACCCATCCACCGTTTCATGGGAATCCATGCCCGGGAATAACTGTCAAGTCCAACCAGGAGACTTCAACGGAAGGTTTCAACCCGTACAGAAGACACTGTCACACCCATCCACCGTTTTACGGAAACCCGTGTCCAGGAGTTGTAGAAATTTCTGGAAAGCCTAACATAGAAACCCAGCTGCAAACTATAGAAAAAGAACTGACTGAACAGGACGAAAAATTCCATCAATTCTGCAAAGAAAACTCGAAAACCGCGACAGAATTGTACGGCACTAGTAGTTACTTCCTCCAGTACGATTTACCAGAAGCCGGTAGAGCTACAGTGAAAGTTCAAATCAAGCACAAATTCATACATACAACAGTGACGAAAACAGATGGCAGTAATCAAATAATTTTTGAAGACGTGAAGATAGTACCGGATATAGCGAACTCTGGTGCTGCCACATGGACTTTACATAACAACAAAGACCTGAAAATCACGATACCTTACAAAGTGTCTATAGGGACGGGTGTGCCCACAAGTTGTGGGGTTGTAAATAACAAAGTCATAGATGTGCCAAATGTGCTTTATCCTGAATTCATCTATAAGATTGGGGAGTAGCGGCATTTTGGTATCTCATATTCTTGGACGAATTAACCACAGGACGCGTGATATCGCCCATATTCGCCTATTACTCCTCTAGCCGTGAACAGTTCCGCCATAAATTATGATATTTTACATCTCTCATATTCGGTAAGTAGGTCCTTATTACCCCCAAATGGGGCTTGTGGGTGACCAAATAGCGCTCTAGGGTAATAATGTAGCTAGAAAAGCCCTAGGGCGGTAAGTAATTTAAAAAAAAAACTCTTCACTCTTTCAAAAAGTTCGCGTACATCTAACCATCATACTAGCAATATACATCATGCATTCAGCCCAATGACAAAAGAGGTCGCTTCGCTATTCAGCCTTGTCTTCGTATGAGTATAATAGTCATCTATTTTAAATATCGAACGGCGAAGCTCAAAATCGTTCTTGAAAAAAAAAATTTAAAAAAAAAAGATGAAAAAAGGCGAAATATCGAACGGCGAAGCTCAATTTCGTTGTTGAAAAAAAAATTAAAAAAAAAGATGAAAAATGGCGGTAATTTACTTTAAATATTGTTTGCTTTTGTTCTTGTAAACGTTTTATTCTTGTAATGCCGGTTTTTTTCTACTTACCTCACAATCGAGATGTAAAGCAGAGTAGTTAGGTCGGGTGTAAGCATCAATTGCACCCTCGAACTATAGGTGTCCTCGCTGCGCTCGTGCGCCTAAATATCTCGGGCTGCAATTGATGCCTAACAGCCCTTGGCTACTAATCTACTATTGTTGTCATAGTGATCGACTTTTTCATACACTAGTGTCAATAATTGGGAAGAAAAATGACAAGGCAAAAGCAAAAGCCCTTGCCCTGCAAAAGTTAGTCGAACGTGATTTCATACATTTTTCTTACGTTTCCTATCCCGTTCCTATCCCGTGTTTATTTCATCCAAGGTCATAATTACAAAGGTAAACAAGCATTAAATCCTTCCTTGCCCGATATTTTGTTTTTGGGGCAAAAATTATTACATAAACAGTTCAATAGCCCGTTTTAATTTCCTAGTACTTAGCTTAACTTGAATGCTCATTTTATTAGTATTATACTCAATTGAATTATTAATCTAAGTATATCATTATAAGATCTCTCTATCTCTCTCTACGTCCTATTCCTCATTACTGAGGGTCGTGACCCCTTTCCATCAATCAAACAATGGTAGGAGTTTTCTTGGGATAATAATGCGATGGGTTCCCACGTCCTTCCGCATGCGACTCGACTAAGAGTATTGAAACTCTTAGGTTTTTGTAACGATTATTATCAGATGATATTGATATTTTTTTTTTAAAATAAACTATTTTTAATTTTTTTTTTTTAATAGCCGGGATCGACGGCTTAACGTGCTCTCCAAGGCACGGAGGAAACGAAAAGGCCAAATTTGTACCTCCAAATTCGGTCACCCATCGAGTTACAGACTAGGGTCAATGCGTTGTTGAGGGACGGGTGGCCTAGTTGTGCTAGGCCACTCGTCCCTCAAGATTATAAGATATATAATTTTTTTTTTTTTTTTTATCCACTACAAGCTAGCCCTTGACTGCGATCTCACCTGATCCTGATGGTAAGTGATGATGCAGTCTAAGATGGGAGCGGGCTAACCTGTTAGGGGCATGGCAGTTATATTAAACCCATACCCCTTCGGTTTCTACATGGCATCGTACCGGAACACTAAATCGCTTGGCGGCACGTCTTTGCCGGTAGGGTGGTAACTAGCCACGGCCGAAGCCTCCCACCAGACCAGACCAGGGGCAATTCAGAAATTATAAATTCCCAAATTGACCCTGCCGGGGATCGAACCCGGAACCTCCGCACGTTAAGGCAACAGCGCTGCACACTGCGCCACGGAGGTCGTCAAAAAAAATATGTCACCGTAAGATTGTAAAAACCGTTAGATTATAATATACTTAACGTTTTTTATCTCGATAGATTATAAACTGTCGACAGATTGTGAACCGTAACATACTGCTTACAATTTAACGCGTTATTTTTCGGTAAATTGTAATATATTCGGTATATTAACCCAATAGAACCTAAGTGCCCGGCCTACGGCCGGGCACTACCTAAATATTCATGTCAAACCCTAACCTAACCTATAGTTCGCGCGCGAGTTGGATGCAGAGTAAATGTATGGTGACACTTACATTTACTCTGCATTCAACTCGCGCGCGAACTGTACAAGAAAGAGACAAGAGAACGTAAAAACAATAAATATTTCATAAATTAATACCTACTCAGAACATTGAACGGTTCACAATCTTTCGACAGTTTATAATCTAGCGGGATAGAAACCGTTAGATTATAATCTAACGGATTTTACAATCTTACGGTACATATACAATATCATATTGTCGATCGATCTATCGTATCGTATTATAATTTATAAGATTATATTATACGAGTATTATAGGTTATAAATTTTATGTGTTTTTTTATTGGGACTGGGGAGATGATTTGCGATTAAACTACTTGGCTAGCGACAAAAAATTGCATTAAAACCATTGTTAGCTTATAATGTTTCGGTTTGCAATAAATTAAAAACAGTTGTCAACAACACTTTATTTGCATTGATTTACAAATAAAGGAATATTCTGTATACATATTATGAACTAGATGATTCCCGCGACTTCGTCCGCGTGGGTTAAGATTTTTGATTCCCGCGGGAACTCTTTAACTTTCTGGGATAAAAAGTAGCCTATGTCCTTCCCCGGGAAACCATCTACCCCTGTACCAAATTTTATCAAAATCGGGTGAAGAGACAGTTTTTTTTTATTCCCGCGGGAACTCTTTATTTTTCCGGGATAAAAAGTAGCCTATGTCCTTCCCCGGGATACCATCTACCCCTGTACCAAATTTCATCAAAATCGGTTCAACAGGTGGGCCGTGAAAGCGTAGCAGACAGACAGACAGACAGACAGACAGACAGACAGACACACTTTCGCATTTATAATATTAGTATGGAAGTATGGATTTGCAAAATAAATAGTTACGATGCAAAATAATTACTTTATGTTTTTTTATTGCGTGATAGTACGATTGCCTATTGCAAACTGCAAAGCAATTATGAGGTCTAGGTTGGAACCCGCTTGCCTAAAAGATGCCTATTCACTCTTGCCTTGAAGTTACTTAAGTTATAAGTGGCAGGAAACACGCGCGCTGGGAGGGTGTTCCACACCCTAGCGGTTCGTATCAGAAAGAAACGTGGAGCAAAAACGCTGAAAAATGTTGGCAAGATAATGCTTTTGGTAAGCGGTAAAATCATATAATATGCCAGTACCTACCACGCGAACGAAGTCGCCGGCATCATCATCTGGTATATAGCTGATGCCCACAACTTCGTCCGTGTGGTTTAAGTTTTTTTTTTCCGAGGGAACTTAATTTTCCGGGATAAAAAGTAGCCTGTCACTCTCCAGGTCCTCAACTATACCGATGCCAAAAATCACGTCGATGCCTTGCTCCGTTGCGGCGTGATTGAAAGACAAACCAACAAACCAATAAACCAACAAACAAACACACTTTCGCATTTATAAAAATTAAAACTTCACAAGTCTGTCGTCCCTTCATGGGTTTCGATAAATAAATCAAAAGCTTACAAAATATGCCATCTATTGAACGTCCTGGGAAACGCTACTGTTCTTGCTTCAACTTGCTTCAGCTACTTGTCGATAGATGGCTGTCACCAGAGGTAAATAAATCTCATTTTTAGTTCTCCAAATACTCAATGGTAGTGGAACTCCATGTTTTTAAAACACAAATGGGTACCAATTTGCCGACAATCATTTCGATGAAATTTTGTGTATTATAACATTATAATACACAAAATTTCATCGAAATGATTGTAACGATTGTTGACGCACATGCGTAACTTTATTAGTGCCATCTATTGCCGATACTGAGAAACACCATCATTTAGCTTCTACTACTTGTCAATAGATGGCATGCACACAAAATCTTAAAACTTCCAGAAATGTTTTTGTTTTAATTTTTATTTTTTATACGATCTAGCGAAAATTTTAAAAAATGCGTCACTTAAATAAGTATCATTGCCATCTCTAAAACCAAGACAAGAACCGTGAAAACGCCGGAATGGAAATGGAAAAAGGAGGTTCTGTATTCGTATAATTATGCATGTACTAAGTATGTTTGCGATTTTCTCGGAAACGAACGCTCTGATTTTAATGATTTTTAACCGACTTCGGCGCGTATGTTTTGTTTTTAAATGTATGTCGGTGCATATCTCCTCGGTTTTCTAAACCGATTTGAAAAATTTTTTTTTCACTGGTTAGAGGAAGCTTGCGAGGTGGTCCCATTAAAAATTCTGACTCCAAATCCTCAGTCCTGATGATGTAGGTGTACCGTACTACATGAAATCCTCATCCTCAAAACTAGGGAGTTAGGAAATTTTGATGGTGAATTCATATAGTAGGTACGTGGTAGGTACCCTATCAAGTCACGTATATACCTACAATAATTACTCAAAGCCTACAATACAACTCTGAGTCCCAACTCCACAATCCTGAGGCTTTAGGGTACAGAAGTCCTTAAAAATAGCGATTTAGGATTTTTATGATGAATTCATATTGTAGGTGTCAAGTAACGACTTCATACTTAAACCCAAGTCCGAACTCCTCAACCCTGATGCTGCAGGGTACAGAACTCCTAAGCCGTGGGGATTTAGAGTACACTAAAAAGTTAAAAATAAAAATTCTTTCCAAAAAACCGACTTCTTTCCAAAAAGTCGGGCGAGTATAACAAAGATAGGCATAGTTGACGCATCAGTGTGTATAAATCAAAATTATTTTTTTTTACTTTACAGTGGCTTTGGAAGTCGGTTTTTTGGAAATAATTTTTATTTCTCTATCATAATCTACGTACCTACATACTTTCAGGAAGGTTTTAGTAAATAATTCGCTCAGGTATCTGTTCGTCTATAGGTACCTATTATATAAGTACATAAATATACAGTCATGTGTTTTTTTATTTGTAGCTACGCCATTTTCTCCGAGATCGTTTGACCGATTTGCCTGGTTCTTTCTTTACTCCACAGAGGAAGTTTGCGAGATAGTAAATCAAAAGTACCTAAGGATAAAAATTCCTGCATCAAACTCCTTAATCCTGATGCTGCAGGGTTACTGCCCGCCTAAGTTATGGAGATTCAGGAACTGTTACTGGTGAATTTATATTGTAGATACCTAGCAATGATTTCATGATTGAACTCTTCTCTTAAACCGTGATGATGCATACAGCACACTCCTGAACCATATTTCAGGAATTCTTGATAATAATCATCAATAATAGTAGATTGTTCATCAAGGGACCAAAATGAGCGATTTCATACGAGATGTTTAGCTTAACGAGCGTAGCGAGGTATGCTATAGGATCGAGTAGAATGACTTTTAGTCCCGTGGTAAACACTCTACTTTTCACTTCGATTGCGAGAAAATAAAATAAATAACGATTTTTAATTATTTCTTTGCCTTTAACCGAAACCTTTTACACTTTGAAAGTGTAACAGTTTTCATATTAGGAGTAACTAAGATCTTTATTTTTATTTGATGATATTAACAAATAAATAGTCACATTCACTTTACCTGCCTTCACCTTGTTTTACCTACGTTACGTTTTTTTAAATGGATTAATTATCACCCATAAAACATTTAAATAAATGTAATAGGTAATTACAACAACAAATACGATGGGTAACATTGGCATTCAACTAAGTGACGCATTTTTTAGCTGTTGATACCTAGTAATCATAGACTATAAACCGAATATAAATAATAGGGTTACCTTACATCCCGTTAGACCTGGACATGTCCTAATTTTTAATGCTTTAAATCCACAAATATTTAGCACAGAACCTGTTTCCTATTTAGTAGTTGCCGAAAGAATTTCGGTAGGTACTTATATGATACTAGATGATTCCCGCGACTTCGTCCGCGTGGATTAAGATCTTTTGATTCCCGCGGGAACTGTTTAATTCTCCGGGATAAAAAGTAGCCTATGTCCTTCCCCGGGATACAATCTACCCCTATTTTCAAAATCAAAATCGGTTGAGCAGATGGGCTGTGAAATCGTAGCAGACAGACAGACAGACAGACAGACAGACACGCTTTCCCATTTATAATATTAGTATAGATTTTATAATCTCGGAATATAGGATACTCTGAGTGTATAATGAGCGGTGCAGCATGAAATGAAATATAAATATTACCTTTTTTCTTCTAATTTTGTTGAAAGTAGAGAGTGGCTTCGCAGTGAGAAGTGGCAATAGTATCACCACCCTAACGACAAAGCAGCATGGCTGTCATTATTCGTCAAGCATTTTTTTTTTAAATTATTAAAAAGACTAGTGCTTGAATGCAATCAGACTTGCTGGAAGCTGTGATGCAGTTTTCAGCCTAAGGTAGAGCGCGCTAGCCTAGAAGATGCCTATTTAATATTATTATTTATAAATAGATATATTTATCTATTTTTTAAGATTTAAGCAAGTACTATATATGAGACAGAGATTTAAGCTGTAGTTATAGTTTACTCGATGATGGCGGCACATCTTTGATAGCTTTTTTTTTTAGGTCATCGAACAGCTTATATCTAGCCACGTCCAAAGCCTACCAAAACAAATGCAACACGAAAGATTTTAAATACATGTTCTACTAACAAAATAATATGATTCTTTTCATTATTTACCTAAGGCTAACCCTGTAAACAAGACATAATGACATGACTAACAACTGTAGAAAATTATCGAGCTCGAAATAAAAACACACAGCTTATATTGTTATCACAACACGGTTTTATTGAAATTATAATTTTACAAAATAAACTTTAATCCTCTTGTACTTAATATTGTACAGGCACAAATTCTACATCAGTGTTCCCAATGTCCACCGCATAAGTGGTGGCTTCGACTTTAGGATTCTCGTTGGTGGGTATTTCGTTGGTTTTGTCCAAGTCTCCTCTAACTAAATCTATGTCTCCATCAGAGTACACTGGACTTTCGGTCTCCTCGCGGCTACGGTCTGGCACTGGGGTAACAGCTGCTGGAGTAACTTCTTTGTTCCCGCTCTCGCTGTTTTGTACAACTGGAAGAACGATCTTGAGAACGCCATGTTCATAAGACCAGCTACCCTGTTCACCAACACACATCGGCAGTGTCCTTACATCCAAATAGCTATTTTGATTCACACCGGAATGGACTGCTTGAATCATCAGCAAACCCTTCCTTGCTTTGACAACGATGTCTTTCTCCTCGAACCCGGTCAGAGGGATCGTGATTCTGTACTCGTTACCTTCGATCCCTTCCGTGGACTGCATGCTCGGGAAATGTTTGCTGAAGTCGTTCAACATAGTTTCCAGCTGCATCATCTCCCGGTTCAGATCCCTGCTCAGCTCATCCCAGAATCTGTTCGTGTCGAACATTTGCTCGTTCATGAATCGCTCCAAGCTGCCGTCGAAGGGTGACAGGCGTGAGTGGTCCTGATGCCATCGCGGCGCTGCGCTCGCGCATGCGAATAATCCCACTAACAATATCGCAATCATGTTCTGTCTCTGTTTCACTAATAACTGAAGACGTTCGCGTGTATCCTGTGTATATAAAGCCCGACGATAGGTCATAGTTTATCATTATCGTTGTTCTGGACTGAGCAAACATTTGCTCGTGGTTCACAGAGGTCGATTCTCGGAACAGGGTGCTGTAGAATTCTATTATGACATTTATGTGCCCATCAATGAGTTCAATTTCGCTTAATGAACGCATTACTTATGAATGTATGACTACAAGTTTTATTATGTGCGGTGATGATGTACCTATGTAGTTATAGGTACCTGCTTATTGGTGTAGCTTTTGTTTAATTTTCTTTTAATTTTAAATGTTTATGTACTGACGCAGTAATGTTTGTTTATTTGCCTTCCTGCGAAGTATATGAACACGTTCGGAGTTTTTAAGGTTCTGAGAAAAGTTTATCAATAATCCATCCATACTTACATACCAATATTAAAAATGCGAAAGTGTGTCTGTCTGTCCGTCTGTCTGTCTGTCTGCTACGCTTTCACGGCCCATCTGTTCAACCAATTTCGATGAAATTTGTTATACTTTGTGTCCCCATATTATGCTACTTTTACTTTGTATCCCGAAAAATTAAAGAATTCCTGCGGGAATCAAAAATCATAATCGACACTGATATGTTATGACTTATAAATGATTTATTTATTTCACGTAGGACAACTTCAAGTGTCACTTATGATACGTTAAGACTCTACCACCGGTTTGGAAAGCTGTTCTACTGAGAAGAGCCGGCGAGAAACTCAGCAGTTGCTCTTTTGTTAAAAAAGAAAGAGGTTACAATAATTAAACAATACAACACATACGTTACAACTTACACAGTGTAATACAATTAGTGATTAAACGAACTTGCAAAGTGAAGTTCTATCACAATTATGAGTCGCTTCATTCGAAGATATATTTTTTTTAAAAAGTAGAACAAGTACTACACTGCCTTTTGGGTCACTTCCATGCAACTTTGTAATTAATAAAATCATCGATAGTGTAACAACCTCGACTTGACAAATGCTGTTTAACACAGTCTTTTAATTTATGTAATGGCAAATCCAGAAACTCTTTTGGAACCATGTTAAAAAAGCGTACACTCGACACCACATGGATATTCTGCACCTTGCGCACATATATATTATATTGTTATAAAGTATATAGGTATGCCTATGTAATAATTTGGTAGGTAAGTATTTAAATAAATGAACCAACTTCCCACATTTGTGTACATGTCGAAAACTGTAGGAGTTTTCTATTTTACTCTCACACATGTCTCACACATTTCTCTCTCTACAAAACAGAAGAGATTTTTATAACTTATATCCTTTAACTAGTTAAATAGGTATCAATATGGTCTACAAATTGTAATTTTATTTGACTATAAATTATAGATTTACTTAGATTTATATACTTAGTAGATATTTGGTATATAAAATTAATCGAGTAGGTCCGTAAATACTGGTAAAATTAATTACTTGGCCTTTGATAACAACTGAGTCACAAATTCGAGCAAACAAAAGAACTTACTAGTAACTAGGTATTTCGAGATAACTGCAAAATGTAAAGGCGTTATAAAAGAATGGGGAATGAAGACACTCAATGGCAGTGTATACAGCTGTTTCCTATGACTCAATAACTTTTTATTTACAGCTAATATTATCAAAAACCACAAAACGAATGACAAAGGAGGCATGTCTGTTCCAATTCCAAGACATGTGCGTCTTTTAGCTGGTGACTACAGAGGCTGATGAATGATGATAATATTATTATCTAGAATTCTAGAACTTTCTAGTTTAAACGGACGTTTTATTATGATATTTATTAAAGGTTTAGTTTATAGAGATATATATTTACTAAGAGTTTTATTATTATAGGTTTGGATTTGCGCATTGATAAGGGAGTCAGAACAATGTTACGTAAAGAGAGAAATCCAGACTTGACCAGAAATACTTTAGGATTTTGGATACCTAGCTAAGCTGTATCCGCCAAATCCATACTAATTATTATGCGAAAGTGTGTCTGTCTGTCTGTCACGACCCAACGTTTCGACCGATTGTGATATTGTACCTACTCCGGGGAAGGACATTAGCGGAAAATTAAGGAGTTCCCGCGGAAGTCAAACAAGATTAATCCATGGGGATAAAGTTGCGGGCATCTTCTAGTACATAATAAATAAATAATACTTTATGTATAGAATGTGTTTGAAAATGATTGCGAGCAACCTATATAGACTCAAGTCAGTAACAGGATTATCGGTAATTTTTCCAAATTTTCGTCCTGACATACCTACGTAGAAACTAGCATATTTTGATAATAAAATCGTAAAAAACAGTAAGTATGTATCTTGGTCGAATGGTACACGGAAGAAATTGATAGGGCTTGCCCCCCGATTGGGTAACAAAATCTTAGTCCCTTGTAATCGTAAAGTTAAATATAATATTTAATATATAGTTAAATCATGTATTACTATTATGTAATGTTCTCTTATTATATTTTATTATTTTATATCATATTATATTATATTTATTATTGTCATGATCTTTACATATTATATTCAATTAATATTTGCATATACGTGCTGTTTGTTGCTTCTTTTGATTTGATTGTATTTTCTTTTTTTTTTTTGCTAGCTTTAGTTTTGTAGTATAGTAGAATATAGGTAAGTTATTATTATTTGGAGATTAGGTATATTTGGTTGGATGTGACGCCACCAGGGTCACAGCTGAAAATCAGCGCCCTGCACAAAACGTGCAAACGCAAGTTTTGATTCAGGGCAAAAGCTGAGCTGTACACCCATTCTGGGTGGTGTCACAGACAAGCATAATTTTAGGTACAATAGTACAATAATTGACTGTTTGTTTGTGACACCATCGATGAATAAATATATTTTCTTTCTTTCTTTCCTTGTCATACGGAACGAACGAACAATCGAAACCGCCAAAAGCTTCTAACAGCGTCATATCGTGTACGCAAGGTGCAGAAATCCTTTGTGGGGTCGAGTGTACGCTTTTACGTGGTTCCTAAATAGTTTCTAGATTTGCCATTACACAAGTGAATATAATTAAAATTATTAAAAAATACGACTGCTCTGCCGTAGCCCGTATTGAATTACCTTTGGAATCTTATTCACATTTTTATTAAATGATACTTTATTGTGAATCACTGGATATTGAACTATAGTGTTATATATTTTTGGAATCTACTCGTCATTTTCTAGATGATGATTATATAGTTCATCTTATTTTCGAATTTTTTTTTTAACTTTAGTCTTTAATGCAGGACCATGGTCACCCCATCAATGTTTTTTTTAAATTTTACTAGCCTATGTCACCCGGAATAAACTAGGGATTCTAACGATACCTCATTTATCAAAACCGGTTCAGGCGTATAGAAGTTATGGTGGAATATACAAACTCACATACATACATACATACATACATGAACCCTGAAAACAATATACTCCTTTTTTCAGGCAGTCGTATAATAAATTTAAAGACTGTGTTAAACAGCATTTGTTAAGTTGAGGTTATTACACTATCGATGATTTTGTGAATGACAAAGTTGCATGGAAGAAACCGGCCTCGCATCCAGTGACTCACAAGTCAGTGTAATAAGTGTGTATTGTTACTTATTGTAACCTTTTTCCTCTTTAAGAAAAGAGCAACTGCTGAGTTTCTTGCCGGCTCTTGTCAGTAGAATCTTGACGTATCATAAGTGTCACAAGTTGTCCTACATAAAATAAAATCATTTCATTTCATTTAAATATGCAATCATGCAATAATCGACATGCGCTGAGAGAGAGATAGAGTGAAAGAGGAAGAACGCAAAAACAAAAGAAGAGAGGTTCTCTTCTCTTGCGCTAGAGACTCGAACCTGCATAGTCTTGCTAAAAGTTGAGTTCAGTTTTAATTATTTCTTATCAAATGTACAAAAAATAGCAGCAATAGGTAGGTAATGTTGTTTTCCTCAAACTAGTTTTACTTCGTCACAAGACGTTAATTGGATACGATATCGCTATCTTCATTTGTTTTTAATGCTGAATAACTCATACAGGGGCAGGGCCTTTCCTTTTAGTGTGTGTACATCAATAATTATGCGCCAAAAATTTAAGGAAAACACAGCAACGAATCATACTTATCATTATAATAGCAAAAGTGTGTTTGTTTATTGGTTTGTCCTTCAATCACGCCACAACAGAGCTACGGATCGACGTGATTTTTTGCTTGGGTGTAGTTGAGGACCTGGAAAGTGACGTAGACTGTTTTTTATCCCGGAAAATAAAAAACTTAAATTCCATGCGGACGAAGAAATCATCAGCTAATCTCGTATACCTACCTACTTAGGTATAATTACATGAAATTCATAGTTATTAGGTACGAAGTGGTCCATGAAATTGAAAGATGGGTTTCTAAGAACTCTAAAAACTCGAGTTCATCGAGTTCACCTTAGACAATCGAATTACTAACTCTATGGATTGATGGAGTGTTTTGCCGATGGTAATTCAGTCTCCTGCCGGCAGACTCACCGGTTTTTGAATACTTTTGGGTTTAGATCGCAATTTGATTTAAAGCTCAACGATAGCAATCGTGGCCGGATCAAATGAATATTGTCTTTAAGTTTAGCCAACTTTTATCTAATTACATTAAATCCGCTGATTAAATCTCATTAAACCTCTACACGTGTAACCATTTACTCGTGCAAGTTTTAAATGAGAGGACAAATATATGTAAAATGTTTCATTAATACCTACTTCTGGATTGTCCCTTACACAATAAATTTTAAAGAATTTTTATATTATAAGTTATTTAAACTGTAATCAATTATCATGCGACCTCTGCACTTAGGAATTCATTCAAAATTTCTTATCCATTTGGGAATACCAATAAGTGAAAATATTGTTATCTACCTAAGATTTAAAAAATATTGCTGATATTATATTAAAATTGGATATATTATCATCAGCTCCCCACAGGATAGTATAATAACTTACACTATTGTATTTTATTTAACTTACATACTTACTTATGTAAGTACCTATTGTTTCAAAAAAAAAAGAGCAACTGCTGAGTTTCTTGCCGGCTCTTCTTGGCAGAATTTTCTTTCCGAACCGGTGGTAGAGTCAAAACATGACGTAGCATAAGAGACACCTGTATGTCCTACATGTTTGAAATAAATTGAATTGAATTGAATTGATAGAAGCAGGCGTTACTTTGCGGAATTCCATCATAATGAAGGAAGCAGATGTTAATTCACTATAATCAGCGACATCAGGAAAATCTACCTATTTGGTAGGAACAGTGCTTTTTTTTCCACCACACCACAATAATCCCCTAAAAACTAACCTCAACGTACGTTTCACTTCGATACCGGAACATCTTCAGGAGATGTTGCCTCCACAATGCATGATTGTGAAGATCGTGTGATGAAAAAAAAAACACTTTAGCGGTTGCCTTACTCTCCAGGTCCTCGTACAAAACATGAGGTTGGTCTGTTGCTCTCTTGCGCCGTGATTAAAGGACAAACTTACAATTACTATTATCCACAACGACCGAATCCTCACGGCGCGGCGGCGGCCTATCTCCATAGAGATTAGCCATCTGCGCGGGAGATATTATAATGCACAAGTGTGTGCGCATACACAGGTGCACTCTCTGTTCCTTTACTCTCATAGCCCGATGGGACGGAAATCCGACACGACCGGAGAGAGATCAGGCGAAGGACCGACGGCTTAGCGTGCTCTCCGAGGCACGGGGGTGAAACACCGCCAATTTCCTAACTCCGGGCTAGTACTGAGAATTTCTTTTCAGAAAAACCCAATACTTGCTATGGCCCGACCCGGGACTCGAACCCAAGACCTCGTCGGCCGCAGTCGAACATGCGAACCACTAGACCAACGAGGCAGTTGTGCACTATAATATCTAGGACACAACGTTTGTGCGCTTTCACAGGTGCACTGTCTGTTCACTCTGTTTACTCTCATAGCCCTCTCCAGCTCTCCTCCTCTCCTTTATCTCATAGATAGGACGGAAAATCCGACACGACCGGAGAGAGATCAGGCGCAGGACCGACGGGACGGCTTTACGAGCTCTCCGAAGCACAGGGGTGAACAAAACTAAGTAATAGGTATTAAGTAGGTAAATATTGATACAGATATTGATTCATCTTCTCTTTATCGATCAAATAATGTATGTGTAATGAATAATGACATACTATGTAAATTTTACCTAAAATCGACCTTTTTTTTTCGGTTTCGCTCTGTCAATACCTATTATAAGAACTAAAGAATATAAAATTGCCCTACCTAGTACCTACCTACCAGGAGAACGAAATCGGTACCAGAAACCAGAACAGAATTTCAGTCTTTCATAAAGTGAATTTCATCATTGCGTGACTTGCCGTGATTGTGTTTATAGAAAAAAAAACACAACAATATTAATTATAAACTAATAATAGGTTGCTAGGCTACTCATAATTTCCGTAACTGTCTCTGATGGTGTAATAACGAAGATATAAAAAACAAATAAAAAACATACGAGATAAGTGGAATAAATATGGAGCTAAGATATATTTCTACGAATTTTCTGAAATGCTAGAAAAATAAACAATCTTCGAGAATAAAATATAGGAAAGTACGTTGTATACCTAACTGTATTAAGATAGCATGAGACATGAAAATATTCTTCAAGCTTCATATTCACTTTTTTCTTTAAAATAAAATGTCAATTAAAAATTTTTTTTCAGTAATGGACTTTTTCCACTGAACGAAATTGTACAGTCTTGATACATGACCAATTATTTTGATTAAAGATATGGTCAAAGAGCCGGATAAACCACGACCTTCACCGATCTAATAGACAAGATGAAACCTACTTTTTATTTTTATTTAATAATAGATAAATACACCTAAAATAGGTTGCCTATCAAAATCCTGACCAGGCTATTATTAAATATATTTTTTTACAAGTTTATTGAAGCCAATGCTTTACCATCGCGTTTACCAAAAGTGCAGTTATCTCCTATAATAAACGAAGCGCATTATAAAAAAAATAAAAGCAAAGGTGGTTAAGAAAAATGCGGGCAAAAAGGTTAGGCGGTTGCAATTTTCCACAATACCTTTTAAGGTTTAATGTAGTCTTAGGGAAGTTATAATAATTGATTGCATTCAATAAAAAATAACGATTAACCTATACCTATTGAGCTATGAATCATCAATTTATTGTTAGATATGTGTCCCGTTTAGGGAATGCCTAAAGCAAATAAATACTAACATCATTTTGGACCCGAATTTTAGATGATAGACAATTTATTTTTACATTACATAACTCACGTTTTGTTCGGAATCGGTTTATGCAACTATGTAGGTACAACTTGCAGAAAGACTATACGACAACAAGAAGGTATTAAGTACAAGTGACTTGCCAGATGAGTTCTGCAAGTTTTATTCCTACTGGTCACTCACCATAAATCATAATGTCCCGAATAAAAAAATTACACTTTTGTCACATTAGCCCTAAAATTTTTATTCAATTTTGGATTAGGGTTGTGCGTTAGCTTTTTTCTTTCAATATATTTTTTATCAATTCAATACTCCATTATTTATTTATTCCATGTAGAACATACAAGTGTCTCTGTTCAGTTGTGTTCGGAAAAGAGTTTTACTGATATGAACCGGCAATTTTACAGATTTGTTTATCCATATCCATACTAATATTATAAATGCGAAAGTGTGTCTGTCTGTCTGCTACGCTTTTCCGGCTCATATTTTCAACCGATTTTGCTGAAATTTGGTATACAGGTAGGTAGTGGTCCCGGGGAAGAACATAGGCAACTTTTTCTCCCGGAAAATTAAGGAGTTCCCGCGGGAATCCAAAAATCTTGATCTACGCGGACGAAGTCGCGGGCATCATCTAGTTTTATTATATATAATATTTTAATTAACTTAAACTAGATGCTATACACAGTTGACAACAGTCTAAAACATCATTATTCATCATAGACAATATTCTCATCACAGACAATCTTGATCAAAGTGACAGTGACAGTGACATTTTTGTAACGATTAAGAAAAGACAAAGTTTAAATACACACTGTGACCTTCATTCATCATCATCATTTGTAACGGACATCAGACTTTTTACTTAACTCCAAAAATATCTTCGCGAGGAGAGAAATACCAGCGCCTAGAGGTAGCTAAGTCATAACAGTAGATAAACTTAGCTAAGCGAACTTTACAACGATACCAAGAGCTGCCGAGAATCAGCGATATGCTCGTTGAAATTCTCGACGTGATTGTGGAGAGAGCTCCTCCTCCTTTCTTGATGTCAAACTCTTTGCCATGGACTTTGATTATTATTTACAAAGTGTAACATTTTTCTGTTTCTGAAAAGAGCACTTTTGCTGAGTTTCTTGCCTAGCTCAGTAGAATACTTTCCGAACCAGTGGTATGGTTGCGACTTATCATAAGTAGCACAAGTTGTCCTACGTGAAATAAATCATATTTTCATTTTCAAATTTGCTCCATTCGAATCGAGAATACGCAAAAAATATCCAAAATGGCCTGGAGGCTGGAGCTTAGTAAAAATAAAATAAGTACCTATTTGATAAAAAAAATACACACATGAGGTCCACGCATGAGATTATAATATAGACCAAAGCGATTAAATTCTATTGATTACATAGTTATAGTCCGTGTCACGAAAGAAGACTTGCGGCGATTTGTGGAACTAATGCATATTACATACAATAACTGCATAAACATGCGACTACTAGCGCCGCCAGTAGGGGACTTCTTTCGTGAAACGGGCTATACATAAATTAGAAAATTAATATCTATGATCACATCATAGAATTACTGTAGGATAAATATGAGTAAATATTGTTAAGTGCAGTAGCTAGAAGTCGAGATATAACAGCTATTGCAATAGACAATAACGACAAATTAGCCCTGCCGATCCTCTTCTGGTCGCTGATTCACTGCTCCGGCTGTAGCTCCGGTTCGGACGATTGGCACTACCCTTTCGTTCGTATTCGCTGAAAGAGCCTTCAATGGTGCACTTATGGTAAGTACGCCATCTGATGAGAGCTTGGATGTGACAGAATCTTCTAAAACGCCTTCAGGCAGTTTGTAGCGCCTCGTGAAGCTTCGGGTGATATAACTGAAAAACAAAAATTTTAAAATTTAGGTTTTTAAAAAACAGAGTGCTCTCGGTAGTACAGTCGTACGTGAAGCATATTATAATTTCGATTAATAATACACCTACACAGGTGGGAGTTGTGATTTACTCAGGTTCGAGATTTTAGTTTGAGTAATTAACTATTTACGATATGTTTTGCTGCTGGGCATACAGGAGTCAGGAGATATATTTGAATCGATAACCGGCTCTGTTGTAGACCCAGACCAACAAAATATAATTAATATCTAACAGTTCGCTAGCTTCGCAGTACAAGTTACATCTCTATTCTTAAACAAAAAATTCGCACTCGCTTCGCTTGCGTTACCTTTTTTAAACAGTTTTGCTTTGGTTCGGTTTAGTTGGCACCTAGGTACCGACTACATTTTTGTATGAATATTTTTCTGAACACAATCATAGTTCGCACTCGGTAATAAATGAATGAAATTCAAATGGACCCCATCAACATACATTTACCCAATAAGTAAATAGCTACTTACCCGTGCTCATCCCTGTGTTCCTCATGCTTAGCATCCACTATCAAGAAACCGTCAGCCGTCTTCACTGTAATCTCGTCCGGTGCAAAATGCTGCACGTCCAAATCAACTTGATACCAATCCTTATTGTGCTTGATAGATGACCCGGAATCCTGGCTCGCAGTTTGGGTCCTCCACGGTCGATAGTAATGACCACCTCGATGAGGCCTTGCGATTATTGTCAACATATCCTGAGGTGACAACCCTAGACCAAAGTGTTGGTCGAGAATATGACGGCATGGTGGCCGCGGACGTGGTCGATCCGACATAAAGATTAACGGATACATATCTTAAACTTTTATTTAATTTACAACTGATAAATACCAATAAAAGTGTTATTCAGTGCAATTAATGTTTGATGGTTTTCCTCGATAGTTTAGTGACGCGCTTTCACTGGTATTGTTTTTGAAAGACAATGTGCGCCATCTACTTGCGAGTGACGAAAAACCTAGAAAGTGCGGGAACCGCGCAGCCGCGGGGTGCGCCGTTGCTGTCAACCTTTGGTGCTGGTTTGCAAAACTGATCAATACATTTTCTTTAAAAAGGAAAATACAAATAGAACTATAAATTATAATACGATTTAATACTATGAATAAACGATTATTATTCATTAGACGTGTTCAATAGTAATTACATATGACACATGAATCATTACTATCTTTGTATCTACGTATGCTAATATTATAACCGCGAAAATTTGGATGGATGGATGGATGTTTTTTACTCAATCACGCCAGAACGGCTGAACGGATCTGAATGAAATTTGTCACAGGGATAGATTATAGTCTGGAATAGCACATACTTTTCATCCCGGTAAATTAAAAAGCTTCCGCGGGAACCAAAAAACCTCATCCACGCGGACGACGTCGCGGGCATCAGCTAGTTGTATATTATAATAAAATGATTTTGTGATATTGCTTAGAAAATGTTATTAAAATTTCGTTGATTTTATATTATGTATAACAATGACTAGAACTGATTTATAAAAATGTTGGTTGTACCTATACGATAAATACAAAACCATACTTATTGATCAATATTGTTTATATGGCATTTATTTTCTTATAAATAAATATGCCATAAGTTAAAAGTTTACGTAAGACCGCTGTTCGTACGAAAATGCATGCAAAGTGAGCGCGGCCTAAGTGTATCCTAAGACAATTCTGTAAATAATTATGGAATTAATCCGTAAATAAGGAAAGACGTTTTCCTACTTAGTGTTGCAAACATCTGCTTTTTTAATTCTAGCTAATCAACAACAGATGGTGCTGCTGTCGCAAATTTTATTGCTAATTAAAGTATAATTTAAATCCATCAAATCGATTTGATGATGCTACGTATTCATTCATATTATTTTATATATAATATAGAACAATATTGAATAGCAATAATATTCATAGGTTGAAGGTTCAGATTTCAGCAGCGCGGTTCTTCTCTGATTGGCCCGTTAGGGCCAAACGGGGCCGGGGATACGAGCCTCTAGGCATAGCCTGAAGCCTCCATCAGGGCAGGGCGTGGCCGTGGGGTACTCTGTATCGCGGTGAATGGTTTTAAGCCGTATAAAAATGGCTTGGGCCTGCCTAGGACTCATAGGTTATTTCTTTATATTTATTTTAACACCTACTCACCTATAGATGGCGATAGTATACGTAAAGTTATGTACCTACATTATTTGTTTTCATTCATTGTTTTCATTTTGCAAAAATAAGCCGGTTAACGTGGAATTCGAAATAATTATTTCTTAAAATTAGGTATCATAAAAGCAAAAACTATGTACTTAATTACTTCCTTAGGTACTTACCTACTTGCTAAAAACCTATAAAACCTATATTATGACATTTACACCTCCATAATAGGTACCTTTTTTTTTAATAGGTAGGTATATATAGGCTAGCGCTTGGCTGCAATCACTCAATCAGACTTGCATCATGCATGCAAGAGGTGATGCAGCCTAAGGTGGAGCGTGCTTGCTAGAAGATGCCTATTCACTCTTGATTTGAAGGGTACCTATATTAAAAGAGGATGGGAAAACGGAAGCCTGCATTCCATAGACCTACTACTGTCTTAGGCACTTAACTAAGGAAGGGCGGGGCTATTTTGTCGGCGGGGCAATCTTGTCAGAAGACTTTGTAGCCTACAGTTTAATAGTTTTCTAGTAACGACATCTTTCGGCAGGTATTAAATTTAATCAACTACGCGATAAGCTAACAAATGTCGCTGTAGGATGCATGGTTTTGGAATGACAGCTATTCTTCTACAGTCGCCATTTTGAATGGACACAACATAGACGACGCTCCGTAAATTTTATTTCGTTTTACGTGTTAAAAGTGATTGTTGTGAAATCTGCCCAAGGTAAGTAATAACTTTGAATGTTGGAGATTCTTTCTAAACTATTTATTTTATCCTACGCTTTAAATAAACAGTGTTATTAAGTCCGATGTCATAACCTCGAAAAATATTTTGGCGGGGCTATGTTGTCAATTTTTAAGACGAAATAGCCCCGTCGATTTTGTATGAATTTGCAAAAAGCTAGTGACGTAGTGACGTATGATTGGCTTTCTTATCGACATATTACCGACATAAGCATAAATGTTGAGCAACTGACATAAAATATTTGTGTTTTGTTATAAGTACACAGTCATATTTAACCGAAAAAGCGTGAACCTATGTTTTTACGCCTAAACGTCTAATTTAACTTTGTTGAAGTCTAGTACGGAGATTTTAATTTATTGAAACTGCCTAAGCACTTTATTTTTAATGCAGTTCGAGTGGGTATCAAAAGTTTGTGTGGATGTATGAATGTGTGTTTGTTATTCTGTTTATTGATAGTTATATCTTAGTTATATCTTCTCAATAGTTATTAATACGATTCTTTGTCTTTTTGTTTGTAGCAATTTTATTAACTAAGAGCCATCTTGTTTTGTAGCAATTTTAAGTGTGTTTTGAGTACCTATGTTGAAATTACTTAGTACTTACTATTATTTAATAACAGTTCTACTCTTATTTAATAACGGGTATGATACAATTTTATCATTTTGTTCCATAATAAAGTTTACTACTTACATAAATGTGCTTTTTTATAAGACCTGGGTCAAAAAAAAATTTGAATCAAATTGAATTATATTTGGAAGTTTAGAATGTATTGCTTCTTTCGTAAGAAAAATTGTTCTACCTTATGGGGCATCCTAACGCTATGTGGCACCCTCATCACTTATAAATTAATTACTTGATGTAAACATAATTTATCCAAAATCTATTTTGGGTGAACTGAAGTGTAGGTACTTATACTTATTTTAAGCATACCATATTATTAACAAATATTTCACTGTAGTTACAGATAGCAAAACTGCTAGAGGTGGCCGTTTTTCGCATATTTTCATAGCGTCAAGAAGCCCCTTAACTTTTCTTAGTCAAATTGATTCCAGACAAAAAGTTATCGATATCTCAAAAAAAAAATTGTATCGATATAGTGAGACCGTCACTATCTTGTATGGACGCGAGACGGAATAGCCCCTCCAAAAATTTAGAATGATTTTTCTCGAAAATGAACCTTATGTCTGCGTAACTAAATACAAATTCAAATAGGCAGCGTCATCAGTATTGTCTAGCTCTGAGTAAAACGGGAATTGGTCCACAGATGTCGTTCTATTTAACTCCTGACGAAATAACCCCGCGCGGGGCTATCTTGTCCTAAGTCGACTCCTGTTAGAATTTAGCTATTTTCTTAGCTACTGCAATAGTTTTTCACGTTCCAAATATGATGAATAGAATAAGAAATAACGGCTTGCTTTGATGTAATTGTCAAATTTTCCGTAGCTATTATTTAAGAAAAAATACAGAC
Source organism: Erebia aethiops (assembly GCA_923060345.2). Lineage (NCBI taxonomy): Eukaryota > Metazoa > Arthropoda > Insecta > Lepidoptera > Nymphalidae > Erebia > Erebia aethiops. The sequence goes on along the minus strand of OV281089.1, from coordinate 18,841,017 downwards.
GTGTTCTTTTTTGAGTGTTATTTTTCGGACGGAATAGCCCCGCCCTTCCTTATCATGTAGCAACGTTGATCGCTAACTGTTAGTTGTTTGATGTTTCGTGGTTTCTGCATTATGTAGGTAAGTACCTAGCTACATTATTCGTTGCTGCCAACTTTTGTAAATTGTAAGTGGATAAAAAATAGGGAAATTATTATAATATTTTGGAAATCTCTGATCTGTTCTGGTAGGAGTCTTCGGCCGTGGCTATTTACCACCCTACCGGCAAAGACGTGCTGTCAAAAAATAAGCGAATAGGTAGATAAGCGAGAGAATTCCGCAAATAAGCGAAATTGGGAATAAAGTACCGTCAAATGCCCTAACTTTTCACGGATTTTCATATCATTGGACTTTATCGTAAATAAAAACATTGAAATTTGCACGATTTGCACGTTGTATGCACATTGTATGATTAAAAAATCCAAGAACTCTATCATTTTCATTTATTTTAGACAATTTGCGTATTTTTTATGAAAATTTTGAGATATTTTAGGAATTAGGCAATGTTATTTCTGTTATTCCTAACATTGCTCGATGTGTTCACACCAAAATAAATAATTTGATTTTATTCTGGCACAATCTAAAATCTACCTTAAGGTCTAATTATTACAAACCAATTTCCAATGATAAATTTAAGGCGTGTTTTAGTAGGTAAAATTATTAAGGCAATGTTTGGACACAATTTTGTACAAACTCCATACATTGACAATAAATGGGTAGCGTTGTCTCGTTATTCAAAATTCAAAATTCAAATTCAAAATTCTTTATTTGCAGAAATATTTTTTTACATTGAGATGTTATTTGTTAGTTTCCAATATAAATGTTTCACCTTATAATCAGGCATGCAAAATTACCTATTTTGTTTATAAAATTATCTATTATTTGAAATTTAAGAATTCATCTATTGTGTAGAAGCATCTTTCTGTAAGCCACCTTTTAAGTCTTGACTTAAATAGATTGAATCTAAGTTCTCTAATTGATTTCGGAATTTTATTGTACACTATAATAGATTTTACTGCACAGTGGGGCTGATTCTGTATAACACAATCTCTAAACTAAACTAAAATGGCAGCTTTAAACCTAGTTCTGTCCCTTTCCGTAGGGAGTATTATGAAAGGGTTAGCTATATTTGTAATGCTCTAATTTTAGTTTAGTTTAGAGATTGTGCAAACAGAATCAGCCCCAGTTTCTTACTAAAATGGCACTTCTACATCCTGGCATTCTTATTATAATGAATGAATAAAACAAAATATTTTAAAAGATATATATTTATGTAAGTATTTATATTTTGAATGACTATCGTTCAATAATAATTGTACATAATTAAAAATGCAATAAATCAAAGGGTCACAATAATGCAGTCTATGAAAGTTAATGTGACTCTAATCTTTTAAAATAGGTTATTCTACAAACAAAACATATATCAGAAACAAAAATCTTCAAAAAATAGTCACAAGTTATCAATACAATCTTCTGCTCGGCTTGTTCATCTTGATCGTCCTTTTTTATTATCGACTACAAGTTAGCCCTTGAGTGCGATCTCACCTGATGGATGCCGTCTAAGATGGTAGCGGGCTAACCTGTTAGGGGCATGGTAGTTATATTAAACCCATACCCCTATTCAGTTTCTACACGGCATCGTACCGGAACGCTAAATCGCTTAGCGGCAAGTCTTTGCCGGTAGGGTGGTATTACGTTTTCTTTAATATAGGCAAACATAGGACGCGAGACAAGATTAGGGCATTTGACGGTACTTAGTAAGTAACCTAGGACCTAGGCAAGTATTAAAAAGTTACACCATAGGTACATTTTACAATGAACAGGGGTAGGTAGAGGTACCTATATTTGTAGCAAGACCTCGAGTTAATAATAGGTACTTAATTTTACATTTCACGGATCCCATCAGGTTTCATCCCCTGAGTGAAATGTCAAGGTCGCGTTTTCGCTGCTCGCACCTGCGCCCTGCGAATGCGATGTATTGCATCCTTCAATCACTGGTGGCTTGCATTCGCTCGTACACCGTGTTGCATTCCAAACATTTACACTCGTGTACCTCGCTATATTTGAAAAACAGTCAACAATGCCTCTCCGGCAATTTTTATGGGAACGCGACTGGCATGGCATGCACCTCACGTTGTGCGAAACCAGGACTTTTAACGTAATAAATCTATCCTCAATCCGTTTTCCATATGCAGTTACCTTCGAAGATCGTCGTATCATTAACCCGGAGGCCAACGGTCAGTGCAAGATAGTTCTGGACGTATCCGACCTAGACGGAAACGATATAAAGATCAAAAATTCAGACGATTGCGTCTTCGTCGAAGGGAAACGTGAGTTTTACGATGGCAGAAGCTGGAAATTATATCAAGTTTGCCGACGACTACCCTTGCCGGTTGGCTATCAAGTCAAATCTGTACATTCGAAACATGCGTCATATGGTAAGATAGCTTTAACCGTTATAATGCACGGGATGTGGGATGGTGTTCCAGGCACATGTTCAGCCACAAAAACAGTGCTTATGTGTGAAGGGGCACTTACACTAGTGAATAGAAACGTGATGGTAAAGCTGAATAAAATACAGCCAAAAGTTGTAAGCTATGGAACTAGAAGGGAATTGACTGGACCCGGGGTTAACCCCAATTATTCGAGACCAATGATTCAGACCGAAGACTCAGATTCTGACGAATCAGTGGAGCAAAATGAACAGTCAAATTTCGAAATAAATTATATAGACTCACAGGTGCAAGTTGGAATGTCATACTGCAATAAAAATCCAAAAATAACAACGCGAATATTGAAAGACGCGAGTGGAACTGATGAAGGACCCAGGGCAAGCTCTTATGGGGAAGTGGTTTTTTCTAGAAGAATGGTTGAACCTGTACCGTCTGAGAAGTCAGAGTCTGAGGGGGAGCAATCTCGTGAAGAACTGCTGACCGCTGACAACAGACGTCCAGCAGTTGTTCCTAAAACCGTATGGGCTGTGTTGACATCACCAAATGAAGTCAAGATCAACATGGATTGGGAGCAGGGAAAGGCATACAGATCAATGTGTTCAGAACGCGTTCGTTGACATATAATTGTATCCATTGCATTGCTATTGGCAATCACGATCTTATTGATTTGTGTGTACTATTTTCGATGAATATTGATGTTATTTGTATTAAGATAATAATATTATCTTGAAATGTATATAATATCATTGATAGTAATTGTATTTAAAATAAGTACTTACTGAAGATATAAAAATATATTACACGTTCCAATTTATCGTAGGCAAAACGAATTATAGGTATGACAGGGTTGGTCTACTCTACAAGTTGTTTTTCATTATCTCTCATCGTATCACGTAGGTATATCTTTAATTTCCTCATGAACTTGACTTAGATAATAGTATAAAATATTAGATGCTAGTTCTAACTCCAAATCATATCAAAAATAAAAATATTACCTATATAATATGAAGAATAAATTACTAAAGCAAAAAAATATTTTATAATTAGGTACTGAAAGGAAAAAACTGATATTTTTGAACTAACTGGCTCTTTTTACCCGACTGCGGAACGCACAGGGTTATGTGTTCATCAGTCTATATAATATGTTTGTATGTTCCTTGCAGGACAGCTACAGCCTAAACGCGTGGACAATTTTTTTTTAATTCTACAATAAGTTAGCCCTTGACTGCGATCTCACTTGATGGTAAGTGATGATGAAGTCTAAGATGGCAGCGGGCTAACCTGTTAGGGTTACCGCAGAAAAATTAAACCCATTATACCCCTAATCGCTTGGCGGTACGTCTTGCCGGTAGGGGGGTAAGGCCGTAGATTTTGCCACTTTCTGAAAAAAAAATGTGTCCAATTTTTAAGTTACTAATTAAAAAAAAACTAACGTGATTATTGTAGTGAAGATTTTTTATAAGCTTGCGGCATACCTATATCTTAAGAAAATATATTTAAATTAAATTTAAAGATCGCCGTGAATATTTTAAAAAATCGCAAATCTTCAGAGACCACGAATTTGGGTCCAAAATACGATGTCTTTCGACCAGACTAATTTCTTTGTTGTCCTAATTTACGTCTATTTTCTAAGATAGTGTATTACTTTTTAGTTTATTTTAAATCTCAGACTGTTCGGCTGCCAGTTTATGGTTTTAAAATATTAAAATACGTGTTGTGTATTGATTTATCAGTTTTCAAACATTTGTCTCCGTTTTTTCGCTTCTACGTTACTTTTTTCTTCGTTACTAACATTTACCTCAAGAAATGTTTAATTTGCAATTATGGTAGGATTTAAAAAGAGACTCTGGCAGCACTAAGAAGCCATGCCGAAGAGAAAAAGCTACGCCATTTTGTCTTGTCTATGTAGTGTGTCAAAAGTGCCGGTGCGTGTTTCGTCAGTGTGAATTAAAAATTGTTTTCGGAGGTTTTAACGGTAAGTAACCGGGTTTTGACAAGTAATTGTATAATTATAAACGTAACAGTAATTGAAATGCATTTTTAAATTTAATTTCATTCGAAATTAAGCGTAGTTTGGAAATTATAACCTATACAATCCAAATAAAATAAAGCTTTCGCGTTACTTTAGCGTTACTCTTACGTTACCGTATACAAAGATTCTATGTTACGTAACAAAGACAAATCTTAAGGGTAGTACATACTATTTAATACTATAACTACCCCATTACGCGGAGAAGTTGCGAGGGCTATATTTTCTGGTGCACTAGTGTTGGTATAAAATCAATGCGCACGTTGTGTCTTACTGTCTTATCGTTAATGTTTTTCAATACGTTTGCTGAATAAATTTTCGTAATTTTCTCGTTAATATTAAAAAACTTTTTTTACGGGATTTGCGGATTTGAGGAATTAAGCCTTTAGATTTCGGTTCAGTTTTTAGAATTTGCACCTTGTGTATAAAAATATACTTTTTTTATTCATTACAAGTTAGCCCTTGACTACGATTTCACGTGATGGTAAGTTATGATGCAGTCTAAGATGGTAGAGGGCTAACCAGTTATGTTGTTGTATGGCAGTTATATTAAACTCATACCCCTAATCGGTTTCTACAAGACATCGTTATAAATTCCCAGAGTGTCCCTGCCAGGGATCGAACCCGGGATTTCCGCACGTTAAGTCAACAGCACCCAACACTGCGCCGGGGAGGTCGCCATGCGTAAAGTGTGTTTAAAACTTCCATTTTTGTTGAACAATGTATAATATAAACTAAATTTTATAAAACATAAATTGTTCTAGATGCCGATGTCACCAGCCGAAAAGCAGAAAAAATATAGACAAAAATTAAAAACTGAAAACCCAAGTAAGTATGAAGAAATGCATAGAAAAGCTAAGGAAAGATCTAAAAAAATAATGTAATAATAATAATGTAATATAATGTATGTATAAGCTAATTGAAATTATTGAATAAATATGTTTATTACAAATAATGTAATGTTTTTATTTTGTGTCCAATATTATTGTACATTGTATGTAATCAGCTTTACAATTTACTAGCGTTACTCTCGCGTTGCTTTCGCGTTACCGTAACGAAGAAGTTTCATCGTTACTGTATGTTACTAAGTGGCAAAATCTACGGCCTTACCCAGGGTTGTAACTAGCCATGGTCGAAGCCTTCAGAGAAAGTTCAGAAATTATAAATTCCCATTACGACCGTGCCGGTAATCGAACCCGAGACCTCCCATTATAAGACTACAGCGCTCACCACTGCGCAAGGGAGGTCGTCAAAAGTCAAAACTACCGATAAATAGTAAATATTACACCTAAAATTTTCCATGGCATTGCATGGCATGGCATTAACACACAAGGAAGTAATGTTTTTAAAATGCTGGGCCAGCTAGCTAGTCGACTATTTGGAGTCCCCATGTGGCATACCTCATAGGTACACTTATTACTTACATTTTTTTCCACAGTTGACGAAGGTTCGTAAATAGTAAAATCTCCTTCAAAATATACATCCCAGATTGTTCAAATGTGAATTCAAGGTCAGTGGCAACTGATAAATCAATATAGGTGCCTGCCACATGGCTTTGTGTGGGAGTCGGGCGAACAGCTGTCGACCAGGGAAAGTGCCAAGTTATCCTGGTGTCCCTATATTGATGTATGGACTGGCCATTCTAAATTGAGACTCTAGGGAAGGTTTCAATCAATCCTGGTTATGTTATCCGTTATAAGTCATCAACCATCATAAACTGAGACGTCGTTCTCATAGGTCAGCCTGTGAAGTGCCAACTTAAACTGGTAGGAATATTTTTGTAAAACATTATACCTGTAAAAAACTGTCTAATTCTGTTCTAGGTACTACTTATTTCCTTTACTTGAGGGATGAGTGGCCAGTTGTACTACGCATAACAGTCGATTGAGAACGTTAAGCAACGTTAACCCAAGTCGGTAACTTGATGGGTGACCGAATTTGGAGGTTCAAATTTGGCTGTTTCATTTTCTCAGTGCCTCGGAGAGCACGTTAAGCCGTCGGTCCCGGTTAATATCACTAGCATCTGATAATAGGTAATTAATCATTGCAAAAACTCGAGTCGTAGCGGAAGGACGTGGGAACGCACCGCATTATTATCCCAAGAAAACTACCATTATTTGATTAATGGAAAGGGGCGACTCACGAGTCACGACCCTAATACGATGCAGTGAGAGAAGAGAAAAAACTGCCTAGTTATTTTTTATCCTTTATAAATCCTACATATTTGTCGAGCACCAACGCAGTGGTGAGCACTGTGATCTTTTAAGTGGGAGGTCCCGGTTTCGATCCCGGGCAGGGTCACTATGTCTTTGGTAGAGTTACCGAATAATTAATAATTTTATTCGGTAACTCTACCAAACTTATTCAATAGTCTGTGGGCCACTACGTCGCGCGCACAACTCCCTCCAGGCATATCGATATAAAAAAAAAGGTATGTAAGCCCGGATTGATATCCAGTTGGCAATTTTTTTGGTTTCATAAATTCTAACTGGGGTTGATTCTGTAGTGCACAAACTAATCTAAAATGACAGCATTAAAACTATTGCTAAATGCTAACCCCTTCATAACTCCCTTCGGAAAAGGACAGAACTAGATTTTTAAAGCTGTCTTATTAGTTTAGTTTGAAGATTGTGTTATTATAATAGAATTTGCCACATTGGAGCCACTTCTGTACTAAACTGACAGCTCTATTTATATTGCTATCCCTTTCATAATACTCCGTGCGAAAAGGAGAGGGCACTAGCTGTCATTTTAGTTTAGAGATTGTGATAAACAGAATTAGCCCCATGGAAAGAAGCATCCATTTACCCATAGTTCCATTTTAAAAAGTTTGTAAAGTAAGAAACAAAATAAAAAACCAGATTATACCTATTTGACATAATTTATTTTGCTTAATTTTAAATTCTTATTTAGGTACTTAGTAACAAATAAGTGACTTAATAAACAAAACTTAGGAAGATTTACATTTCAGTCTTCAGAGAAACACTATCCAGTTAGGTACGTAGGTACAATATCAATAGATAGGTAGGTACACGAGGACAATGAACAGTAACAATAAGATTATCCTTAGAAAATGTGGACAATTCTGTATTTAAACACAATCTCTAAACTAAATCGACAGCTTTAAATCTAGGTAGTTCTGTCCCTTTCCGCAGGGAATAATTCTGCTCGGGTTAGCAATATTTTTAATGCTGTCATTATGAGATTGTATTATAGGTACAGAATTGTCCCCAATACCAGCTATCTATTTACAATACAAGTTACAAAAATTTAAAGTATATTACAGTGAAAAACTAGCACCAAAACTTACTATTCAATTTGCTTCTTAACTGGACCAGTTTTAATTATTGGGACAATTCGTTCACCCGTAGACGGCATTGGTAGAACTTTTGGCGCGGTCACGGTCAAAACTCCGTCGGAAGATAATTTGGATTCTACCGTGTCTGGTAAACAACCCTCGGGCAAAGCGTACCGTCTCACGAACTGTCTGGATACATAGCCGTGCTCATCCCGTCTTTCTTCGTGTTTGCCTTCTACTGTGACATACCCATCTACAACTTTAACACTGATGTCCTGCGGTGCGAAGTGCTGCACATCCACATTCACCTGGAATTTCTCGTAATCCGACTCGGTCCTTTCCTTCACAGCCATGTTATTCATTATAGACGAAAGCTGATCTATTGTTCTGAACATATTTTCGAACTGTTTGAAGTAATCGTGTGGCACAACTTGGTTAATCGGTCTGAAGAAATCTCTTTCCACCATTTTGCAGGGCCGGTCGCCGAAGATATTTGGAATCATCGCCATTTTTTGTTGTTTTTCTTCACAAACTCACTTGCTCTTAAGATATCCAATGTTATTTCTTTCAAGGTTGACAGTCAAATGACGCGAACGCGCGGCGTTTATATACTCCGGGCAGCGCCACCTATTGTTGAGAAAATTCAAGAAAACTCTCGAATAATATTCGAATTCTAGAACAATCAGATATTATTTTCGAGTTACAATTGTGTGTTCGAACAGCGCCATCTTGTGTCGAGTAGCTGTACCACGTTGATCATTTTTTACCAGTGTGAATTTTATAGTGCCAATAGATGGCACCGAACCGATTTTGTGTATTTAATGGTGCCAAAAGATGGCGCTTTACTGTTATTATGTCATTTTCAGTTTTCAGCATGTTTTCAGCGCATTTTCGGAAAAGGCTGCAAAAAAACTAAAATCTCGAGTGCCTGCTGTTTTTTATTTAAACTTTAATCGTTATTGCTATTTTAAGCATTTAAATAATACGAGTCTTAACGATAATCTCCGATACACTTATTTTAAAAATCGATACGTAGGTATGTACAATACTAGTTCAAAAGAAGAAATAAAAACCAAGTACCTACGTAGGTACTTAATAATATTATGTAAAACTTCCTACTTGTTAGATAATATAATATAGGTACAGTCACTCACATTTCTAGGTAACTATAATAATAATATCTATAAAATATACACGCGACCTAAGGCGAAAATCGAAATATGTTAAAAACTAAATCAAGTAATAAATGGTATTAATGGTAAGTAAGTAAGTAAATAATAAGTTCCAATACATAATAAAAAAAAATTATATGTAGAATTTAATCAGTGACGCAATTTTTAAAATTGACGAGACTGTAAATCTTTTGAATACTCTAAACGCGTACACACAATTACTTATGTTTTCCTATTATTAGTTAGTAATTGTAGATAACTTTAATGCAATGCAATGTCATCGGGCTATCAGTCGTTGAGAGCACGACGAGCAAACGAGATGAATTGGAAAATTGAAATTATAACTTCTGTGCTGTTAACCACCTTGGGGTGAGTTCAATTGGAGTCATTCTATAAATAGACACCCTAAACCCATCGCTTTAACCATAGAGTAATAGTTAGTATTCTGTTCCGAGTTCTATTCCCGGCAGGGTCATTTTGGGAATTATTAATTTTGTTTTTTTTCTGATCTGGTCCGTAGGGAGGCTTCGGCCGTGGCTAGTTACCACCCTACCGGCAAAGACGTACCTACCGCCAAACGATTTGGCGTTCCGGTACAATGCCGTGTAGAAACCGACTAGGGGTATGGGTTTAATATAATTGCCATACCCCAACCAGGTTAGCCCGCTACCATCTTGTGCATCATCACTTACCATCAGGAGAGATCGCGATTCGCGGCTAACTGGTAAATGTAGTGGAATAAAATAAAATAAAATCTTTGCAAAGAATGGCTATGGTATATTTCTGTATCCTGCAGTCACCTAGGCCATGAAAGATGATCATTTGCAGCATCGAAGGTGTTACCACAGAATAGGTATCTAATAGTAGTGTTACTTAACGGTTTTAAACATAAGTCGTTATTAAGCATAGATTTATTAATGGGTTCGCGCGCTTTACCCGCGCGATCCGCTTCGCGGGCATATCGCTAGACGCTAAGTATATATACGAAGATATATATATGTCACCGTAACATTGCAAAAACCGTTAGATTATAATATAACGTTTTTTATCTCGATAGATTATAAACTGTCGACAGATTGTGAACCGTAAAATACTGCTTACAATTTAACGCGTTATTTTTCGGTAAATTGCAATATATTAGGTATATTAACCCGATAGAACCTAAGTGAACTACCTGAATATTCATATCAAACCCTAACCTAACCTATAGTTCGCGCGCGAGTTGAATGCAGAGTAAATGTATGGTGACACTTACATTTACTCTGCATTCAACTCGCGCGCGAACTGTACAAGAAAGAGACAAGAAAACGTAAAAACAATAAATATTTCATAAATTAATACTCAGAACATTGAACGGTTCACAATCTTACGACAGTTTATAATCTCGCGGGATAGAAACCGTTAGATTATAATCTAACGGATTTCACAATCTTACGGTGACATATTACATACTTAGCGATATGCCCGCGACTTCGCCATCGTCGATTGAAATTATTCGGTTTCCGCGGGAGAGAATAACGAAATTAAAGAGAATAACAAAAATATATACTTACCTAACAATATCGTATTCCAGGTTTGGTGGGACAATCTCTTACGAATCGTCGGATACACTTTGCTTTCCTGATTATTTTAAATTCGGGGTCGCGACCGCAGCGTATCAGATAGAAGGGGCATGGAATACATCTGGTAAGTTGATCCACGGAATTAAAAACTGGTAAATAGAACTTGCTATACCTGATAGAAAGGAGAAGTTTACCATTTTTTTTAAATTTAACATGAAAATTAAGACAAAATAAAACAAAAATATGAAAGAATCATTAAAATATCTCAACAAATGAAAAAGTTATGGAACTTTAAAGTTGCGCTTGCAAGACGGGAGACGTGACGTCATAATTTCCTATCAACAGACTTTATAAAGCCGAATAAAAGAAATAAATGGACTTAACGTGACTTAATTGAATTAAAAGCACTTAATTTGTGTGTGGAGATAATTATTTTGAAGTATTAAGTCTCGGCTAGGTATTAAAACTCGGTGTACATTAAATAATTAAACTTTAAATCGTCATTTCTCAGTCATTTATTGATGGATTGTAAAAAAACCACTGATTTATTAGTTTTAATCTATATTTTACTTCCGTTGTGTTAAATATGATATTCACATCATGAAACTTCTCCATTGAAGGAAAACATTGTGAGGAAACCTACCTAGGTACATGGCCGAGATGTCTCCATATAGTGTCGGAGTGAAACGTAATAATATACCATATACGTTTAAAATAATTTGGAAAATTTGTGTGGTGTGGTGTTGTGCCGGTGCGACTTGCTGGCTTACTGGGCGGTGAATATCGCAAGATATACACGCTGTATACCACACAGATTAGTCTGCTTTGACGCATTATAGCAAGTCAAACTTCGAGTTCCTTCATTATCATGGACTTCCGCGAAGTAACGCCGGCTTTTATCCAATATTTTAAATGCGAAAGTGTTTCTGTCTGTCTGTCTGCTACGCTTTCCCGGCCTATCTTTTGGACAAAGGACATAGGCTAATTTTTGTCCCGGAAAATTAAGGAGTTACCGCGGGAATCAAAAAACCTTAATCCAAGCGGACGTAGTCGCGGATATCATCTAGTATATAATATTTCTTCCAGGCAAAGGAGAAAGCATCTGGGACCGGTACACCCACGTGAGACCGGAGCGCATCTTCGACCACCACACCGGCGACGTCGCAGCAGACTCCTACCACATGTTCCGGCGCGATGTGAGGATGCTGGCGCATCTCGGCGTGCAGCATTACCGCTTCTCTGTGTCCTGGCCGAGGATCCTGCCCCAGGGTCTGAGCAAGTACGTTCACACATAGCTTACAATCGACTTCCAAAAAAGGAGGAGGTTCTCAATTCGGCGCGTATTGTTTTTTTTTAAATCTATGTCGGTGCATATCTCCGTGGTTTCTGAACCGATTTGAATTTTTTTTCTATCAGCCTTCAGAGGAAGCTCTCGAGGTGGTCTCGAGGGGTCCCATAAAAAAATCTGACTCCAAATCCTCAACCCTGACACTAAAAAGTTAAAAATAAAAATTATTTCCAAAAAACCGGCTTCAACGCCACTGTAAAGTAATAAATAATTTTGATTTCTACACACTATGTTGAAGTCGCGTTGGAAGTTAGAGTTTTACAATCTTCGGCCATGGTTAGTTACCTTTGCCGGTAGGGTTACGTCTTTGCCGGTAGGGTTCACTACACTAGCACTATCACTAATTCTTAGATAAAAAGAAAATTTCATTCAAATCGGTTGAAAAGAAGGTATGTCCTTTGGTACGCATGCAGCATACAGACACCCTTTCACATTTCATAGAGATTTTTTGTATCCCGGGAAAAGACTACAAATATATTATATTATAGGCTATGCCGGAAAATCAAAATTTCCCACAAGAATTATCATATATTCAGTTTCACAAAACCCAAATTCCAAAAAACAAACACAAAATCTTCTGATCGGTAAAACTGGGCCATTTTTGTAATTATTTGAATGTTCTTGGCCACTTCATTTCCTCTTAAGAAGTGCGGTGGCCTTTTATTCATATGACATAATTAAGCACCCCAAAATTCTTTAGTGGATTTACATATCATTTGTGGGAACATCCTATTGCGGGTTTATTATTTCTATTAGAAGACTTTGACATACTGAAAAATCTCACGGACTTAGGTCATTCCCTGGTTGGAGACACTTTCATGTGCGAATTTCAAACCACTACAGCCCATTAAAGTCCCATTGCTGGGCACAGTCCTCCACTCTGATAGGAGAGAGGGAATTGAGCTTAAACCCACCACGCTGCTCCAATGCGGGTTGGCTAATTTAAACAATTACCAAACTATAAGAAAAATCTTACGTAGAAACCCCCATTTAAATTACAGTGATATAAACGAAGATGGCATCAGATACTACATGGAGTTGCTTGAGGAGTTGAACAGCCATGGCATCACTCCAGTCGTGACGATGTACCACTGGGACTTACCACAGGCTCTACAGGACCTTGGAGGCTGGACCAACCCTATCATTGCAGAGTACTTTGTGGACTATGCGAGAGTAAGTCACCCGGCCTGTTACTGTTGTTTTGTTATAAGTAGGAGCTTTCTATGGTAACATTTACCTTAAGGTTTTGTAATGTGTGGCACAATGGTGAGAATAAATAGATTTTCTTTCTTTCTTTCTTTCTTTCTTTTCTATGAGCTGAACAGCTATGGTAGCAGTACAGTACATCCCATCGTTACAGAGTCAGTACTTTGTGGATTATGCGTAAGTAAGTCCTGCAACTTTGGGCTGGGTTACTTATGTGGAATACTCATTTAGTACCTCCAGTACCGATTACCGACGATGTTAAGGTCCCATAGTGTTCAGCTCTGTACTGAAAGAGCATCTAGAGAAGCTAGTATGCGGGAGACACTGGACGCAAAGCGGACATATCTGCAGGACACCTTCATCCAGCTGATGGACATCTATCGGTTGAGACGACGAAGATTTGTGCTACCTACTACGAGTATTCTGTACTTAATCCTGATCAAATCAAATCAAATCAAATACATTTATTTGTGAATACAGTAAGTAGATAAGATGTTAGTTTTACAGAAGGTATCATGTATTCTACCACAGTGTGGTGTACAAATATTTCAGCTTAAAATTACAAATTACAATCCAGCATATTTTTAGAAAGCATATATCGTAGAGTGCTAGCATATATGTAGCTATCTTTGCTTTGGCTTTGATCCTCGTAGCTTTAATTTTAAAATACCGTCGTTAATTATTATCACCATCACGTATTAGGTATACTTTGTATAGGAAAGTGTAGGTACAGTGTACTAATTGGAATAAACATACTTTGACTTTGACTTTTGAAATGGTAGGTAGATTCCAATTTGTGAAAATCAAACCGATGAAAAACAGGACTTGAAATATTAGCAAAAGAAGTAAAATCTGATGAATGTTTATGATCTGATGGACCAAAACCGCATTAGTTGCAGGCAAAATAACTATATTTTAAAGCTGATCTAACCCCTACAGGTACTCTTCGATCATTTCGGCGATAAAGCCAAGGTTTGGTTGACTTTCAACGAACCATTTTCCTTCTGTCACGACGGCTACGGAGGTTTAGACGCACCAGGTGACCAGTCCAGCGGCTTCGAAGACTATCTGTGTGCGCACAATGTGCTCAGGGCGCATGGCATGGTTTACCGAATGTACAGAGACGACTACAAGGACAAAATAAGTAAGCACCCGTTTATTCACATTCACTCACCCAAACAGGACCCTAGCCTCCGATCCTAGTCGTCGTCTCAACCCATAGACGTCCACTGTTGGACGAAGGTTTCCTACATGGAACTCCACAGAACACGGTCTTGTGCCGCTTGCTTCCTATGGCTCCCAGTTACACGCCTGATATAGTCTGTTCGGGGGTACTTTTAAAAGCAACTTAAAATAACAGATTGATGTCACGTACCTTGACATTCCTAAAATAAGTATTATAATGATTCTAAAACAATATGAAACGCTTAAAGCCTTACAGTGTGGCCTCAGCAAGTGGGGGGTCGTCCAATGCTGCTCTTTCTGGTGCGAGGCCCTCATTCAAGCACCTTGGGACCCCAACGCCTATCGGTTCTTCGAACTTGGTGCTCCGCCCATTGTCACTTAAGCTTAGCAACTCTTCGAGCTATGTTAGTGCTTCCGACCCTAGAAGATGTTACTATCTATTTGTTATCCCGCACTACTTAGAGACAACTGAGGGCTTGCACGTATTTTCATATTTCATCCAATCAGTAGTACCTCGGCTGTCCAACAGGGCGTTTTCTTATTGGGCGACTATAAAGGTTACTAGGTGATGTCCGCGACTTCGTCCACGTGGAATAACTTTTTTTATTTCCCACGGGAACTCCTTTATTTTCCGGGATAAAAGTAGCCTATGTCACTCTGCAGGTCCTCAAGTATACCATAAAAACACGTTGATCCGTTGCTCTGTTGCGGCATAAATGAAATACAAACCAACAAACCAACGAATCGACAAACCAAAAAACAAACACACTTTCGCATATTTATAATATTACGAGTAGCTCTCCTCACAGCACGATCTCTAAATATCTAAGCCAATGGAGTGTTGCCGAGGATATTTCTCTGGGAAATCGATCTTTGAAGATGGGCATTATTGTGATAGTTGAACCCAGATCGTTTTATATTACTCTCGGACACAGCAATGCTCGCAATATGAACTGTGTTATCTCTCTTATAGAAGTCAATGACATTATGAATCGACATACATTAAGTACATTACTACTATTAGTAGATTATGATAAAAATCGGTGAAGCGGATTGGCGTGGATGGGCGTGATATTTTATTAGTAAAATTGTTTTTGAACGGTCAGTGACATTTCATTTGGACACTAGCTCATTCGCCCCAGCTTCACTTGGGTGGAACCTCTTAAAATCCATTCATAGTGGGGCTCTTAGAGAACGTATATGGCTTATCGGTTTAAAAAATCCGGTCAAGCTTCAACAAGCAATCAGCTTTCCGAACCGGTGGTAGAGTCTTGACGTATCATAAGTGTCACAAGTTGTCCTACCTACATGAAATAAATAAATCATTTATCATTTAACAAGTGCGAGTCAGACCGTGCACAAAGGGTTCCGTACCACCAACGAATATAAATTATTTTAGTAAATAACAAAATATAAGATATTGTCCTTACACGTAACCTGCAGTGAAATAACTGGCTTACAAACAATTCGACACTTTGAGTAGGTACGGAACCCTAATTAACGATTTTCGGATATATTCCTACACTTGTGCTGTGGTATTGGTTTGTTGGCTTGTTGGTCTGTTGGTTCGTTGGCTTGTTGGTTTGTCCTTCAATCACGTTGCAACAGGGCAACGGATCGACGTGGTTTTTTGCACAGGTATAGTCGAAAGTGATATAGGGAGTTCCCCGTGGGAATCAAAAAACTTATTCCACGCAGGCGAAGTCGCGGGCATCAGCTAGTGAAACATGCTTTATGATGTTCCAGGGAGCGTCGGTATCACGCTGGATTTCTCGTGGCTGGAGCCGGCGACCACTTCAGCAGCCGACCAGATCGCTGCCGAGACCGTGAGGCAATTCTACGTAAGCGATACCACTTGCCGAGTTGCTGACTGCGTGACGACGAGTTGTATTTTTTGACGTGATAACGTCTTATAAAATAACACCGGCTGCACGCACGAAAAAGTGTCACGTTCCGCCTGAGCCTGAGCGTGCGAGTGAGAGCGCGGAACAAGCGATAGAGAGGCACGATCGCGTGACGTCAGAGCTAGCAGTTCGAATAGTTCTGCTACTGGAACGCCGCCACGCGAGCGCGCGAGAGAACTTCTAGTTATCACGTAAAACTATCGTTCGTAAACCGACACAACAGACAACCGTAATTTTTTTAGCAGTGTTGCAGCCTAAGGTGGGTCCTTGCCTAGAAGATGCCTATTCACTCTTGATTTAAAGGTACCAATGCTATAAGCGGTTGGAAAAACGGACACCGGAAGGGCGCTCCATATCCTAAACTGCCTGCATGACGATTTGCTGCTGGCATGCCTGAGAGTGCTCTAAAAATGGACAAGACCGGTTTATTCTAAGTTTTTGTCCACTACAAGTTAGCCCTTGTTTGCGATCTCGTCTGATGTTGGATGATGCCGTCTAAGATGGTAGCGGGCTAACCTGTTAGGGTTACGGCAGTTATATTAAACCCACACACCTAATCGGTTTCTACACGGCATCAACTCAACAACTCCTGAATTTCTTGCCGTCTCTTCATGTCTTCTCGGTAGCTTTCTAATCCGGTGGTAGAGGCTAAACATGACGTAACATAAAATAAACCTGAGCCATTACTGCCAATGCATAAAACAAGACTTAAGCAATATTACTCAAAGTGACAGTTGGATGTCACGTACCTTGACGTTCCTAAAATAAGGATTATAGGAAATTCTAAAACACGAAAGTCATCAATCATGAAAAAAATGTGGATTTTCAACGTCCTACATGAAATAAATATATTGAGTACAAGATGATGCCCGCGACTTCGTCCGCGTGGTTTGATGTTTTCTTAAATCCCGCGGTAACTCTTCAATTTTTCGAGATAAAAAGTAGCCTATATCCTTCCCCGGGATGTAAACTATCTCTGTACCAAATTTCAGAGGTTAGTTGGGCCGCTAAAACGTAGCAGACAGACGTACAGACAAAGTTGTTAGTCGGACCGCGAAGCAGACAGACAGACATACAGACAGACAGAGCGACATACAAACAGCAAGACAGACAGACAGATAGACAGGCGCACTTTCGCATTTATAATATTAGTATAGATTGAGTATGATTTTCAGTTCGGATGGTACGCTCACCCAATCTTCTCCGAGACTGGGGACTACCCTCCAATCATGCGCAAGCGCGTCGATGCGATATCCAAACGACAACACTTCACCCGCTCGCGTCTCCCGACCTTCACACCTGAAGAAGTCGAGATGATACGGGGTTCCGCCGACTTCCTCGGTCTGAACCATTACACCACCTACCTGATAACGAAGAACACGGGGAAGATTTCACCAACGCCGTCCTTTGAAGCCGATACGGGTGGAATTGTGTCGCAGAAGAAAGAGTGGCCCAAATCCAACTCGACTTGGTTAAAGGTAAGTCATTTGCTAGTTTCTAAAAGGTAATACAATATCATTTAACTTTACCATTCTCTTGGTAGGATCGCATGCGGCAGGATTTTTGAGGCATGATCATCCCAAAAAATCCATACATTGAAAAAGATCACAACCCACAGCGAAGAAAGAGTTTAAAAAAAATATAGTACTGCTTTGCATCCTTCATCGTCAAATGATAAACGGTCAATGCTGGACATAGATCTTTTGTAAGGACTACCACCACCACCACCACCACTACAGCCTATTAACGTCCCACTGCTGGGCACAGGCCTCCACTCTCATAGGAGAAAGGGAATTAGAGCTTAGACCCACCACGCTGCTCCATTGCGGGTTGGCGGGCTTTAACGACTATTATCATGTTAGTGATAATAACCGGGACCGACGGCTTAACGTGCTATCCGAGGCACGGGGGTGAAACACCGCCAACTTCCAATTCCGGGCTGGCACTGAAAACCCAATACCTAACCATTTTTATGCCCGACCGGGAATCGAACCTCGTGAATCGTGATCCGCAGTCGACTATGCTAACCGCTAGACCAACGAGGCGGTTTCTCAATGACAAAATTGCATGGAAGCAACCGGCTCGCATCCAGTTGCCCACAAGCCAGTGTTGTTTGTTACGTAATGTACATGTGCTGTGTAGTGTGTGCGATTGTTCTGAATTCTGATTGTCCTACGTGAAATAAATAAATCTTTTATCATTTACTAGCTGATGGCCGCGACTTCGACCGCGTGGTTAAAGTTTTTGACGTGAAAACTTCTTTAGGCGCGTTGAGCACTTTTTGGGAGGGTAAAAATGTAGATTCGCGTGACCGTGACCGACATGCTCGCGTGACCGACATGCTCGCGAACAGCGACTTGCTCGCGAACATATAAATATACTACATTCGAAAATAAAACTTTAATGCCTTAATGTGAAGTGTAAAACTTCTTTAGGCGCGTTGATCACTTTTTGGTAGGGGGTAAAAATGTAGATTCGCGTGACCGACATGCTCGCGAACATATTACATACTACATTCGAAATTAAACTTTAATCCCTTACTGTTAAGGTTTATATTTTAATAATTTTAATTTTAAAAAAAACGTTTTCACTTCTATCAACAGTCCCTACTCCCTGCCAATTTTTCCAGGAAAAAAAGTAGCCTATGTCACTCTCCAGGTCTTTAATTATTATACCCATGCAAATCACGTTGATCCGTTACTCTGTTGCAGCGTAATTGAAGGACAAACCAACAAGCAAACACACTTTTGCATTTATGATATTAAATGAATGATAAATGATTTATTTCACGGAGGTCAACTTGTGTCACTTATAAAGTTATAATACGTTAAGACTCTATATCCACAATTTGTCAACATTTGTTATAGGTAGTCCCATGGGGCTTCAGGAAGTCCCTAAACTGGATCAGGCTAGCGTACAACAATCCCACAGTACTGATAACAGAGAACGGCATGTCCCTAGAGCGAGGCCTGAAGGACTCCCGCCGTATCAACTACATGGACGGGTACCTTAAAGCTCTGCTAACGGCTATGGTGAAGGACAAGTGTAGAGTGGTTGGGTACACTTACTGGAGCTTGATGGACAATTTCGAGTGGACTAGAGGATTCTCGTAAGTTTTTTTTTCTGGAAAGAGGTTTTAAATACAGTCTGGCCGCTAAAAAGTTTTGATAAATTTTTTGTTGATCTGTTTAGCCAATTGTGATGAAATTTAGTATAGGGATAGTTGATATCCCGGGAAGGACATAGGCTATACCCTATATATAACCACACCCTTATGTGGTTGACGTCCAATTTGCTCGCACGAAGCGTTTTTGCTCGACGTTTCTGATATGAACCGCTAGGGTGTGGAACAACCTACCAGCGCACATGTTTCCTGCCACTTAGGTATAACTTAAGTACCGTTCCAACCTAGACCTCATCATTGCTTTGCACTAAGCATCAAACGTCAAGCGCAAGCCTATCACGCAATAAAAAAAAGAAATAAAAAAAAGTGCTACTAACTCCCATCGAATGTCTTAATGAATTTTTAAATGTATGATCCTGAGTACATTTCCAATGTAATGTACTCATCGTTAATTTGGAGATGCAAGAACAGCCCAAATCTCATACAAAGAAAAATAACATATTGATCCTTTGAAAATCATATTGTTTTTATTGGCTCGTTTTCTGTCTAAATGAGCCTATCTCTCGTCTACCAGTATATAACTTCGTTGGCAATTGATAGTAAATATAAAGAGCAAACACCGAGTTTCTTGCTGGTTCTTCTCGGTAAGTATACATTCCGAACCAATGGTAGATTCACTCGACGATTCAAAAGCACTTGCAATAAGTTTATTTTAATAAAAAAACATGAGTCTGAGTTTGAGTATGAGAAAGTTTTCGTAACTTTCAGGGAGCGTTTCGGCCTCTACGAGGTGGACTACGATTCGCCCAACAAGACGCGCACCCCTAGAGCTTCGGCCGAGTACTTCAAGCAACTGGCTCAAACGCGCTGCATACCCACCTGGAATCACACCTAATGATTAATGCTAATAGACTTAGAGATAACTGTACTTTTGATAACTATCGCTAGGAAGGCTGATTTTGGTGGGTATAATATTGTTCATTTTTGGTAACCATTGCTCGTCTTAGAGCGGCGATAAGTAGTCAGTTGGCCAGCCGCATTCGGACAGACCCTCACTCATAGCCCTCACTATTCCCACCAGAGGAGAGCCCTACACCCGCCAAAATACTGAATCAGCCTTCCTAGCGATAGTTACCCCACCAGAGGAGAGCCCTACACCCGCCAAAATACTGAATCAGCCTTCCTAGCGATAGTTACCCCACTAGAGGAGAGCCCTACACCCGCCAAAATACCGAATCAGCCTTCCTAGCGATAGTTACCCCACCAGAGGAGAGCCCTACACCCGCCATAATACTGAATCAGCCTTCCTAGCGATAGTTACCCCACCAGAGGAGAGCCCTACACCCGCCAAAATACTGAATCAGCCTTCCTAGCGATAGTTACCCCACCAGGGGAGAGCCCTACACCCGCCAAAATACTGAATCAGCCTTCCTAGCGATAGTTACCCCACCAGAGGAGAGCCCTACACCCGCCAAAATACTAAATCAGCCTTCCTAGCGATAGTTACCCCACCAGAGGAGAGCCCTACACCCGCCAAAATACTGAATCAACCTACCTAGCGATAGTTACCAAAAGTACGGCTATCGCCTATCTATAATATAATGATTTAATTGGTTATGAACGGATTATTAACGACTACTTCTTTCAAATTAATATAATAAATGCGAAAGTGTGTCTGTCTGTCTACTACGCTTTCACGTTTCCTTCCAACCGATTTGGGTGAAATTTGGTATGGAGGTAGGTTAGATCTGGAGGGACATGAGCTTTTTATGCCGGCAAATTAAAGAATTCCTTTCATTTCATTTATTTGTTCCAAAAATCATTACAATAATTTCGGTTAAATTCCCGCGGGAATCAAAAGCATAATCCACGCAGACGAAGTCGTGGGCATCAGCAAGTAATGTATAAATATAAAAGCACATACATAAAGTCAGTGCACCTTTGCAAAGCTGCAGCAGTAAAGCTAGTCCCAAAATAATAATAAAAACTACTGATTATATAATCGATTTTTATTTCAAAATCATCTGAATATTGTGGCCAATTAGTTCTGTCCCTTTCCGCGGGGAGTATTGTGAAAGAGTTAGCAATATATTTAATGCTATAATTTTAGTTTAGCTTAGAAATTGTGCACCTACAACAGAAATAGCCTCATTGTATTAATCAAAATTCATACAGGCATCTTCTCCTTAACTTATAACTAGATAGATAGTTTTACTGGAAGACACGCTTCCACAATAAGGCCAATTTTAGTACCTATGGGTTTAGTAGGGGTATGGGTTTAATATAACTGCCATGCCCCATGCCCGCTACCATCTTAGACTGCATCATCACTTACCATCAGGTGAGATCGTAGTCAAGGGCTAGCTTGTAGTGGATAAAAAAAAACCTACATTTTTCGTTTAGTAGCGATTGGTCCAATTCTCATTTGATCCAATTCACGAATGGTCCAAAATTAAACTTAGAACCATGCATCTTCAAGGTGGGCGGGTACTATCATCGTTTAAAGCCGAAGTATTGTTTTAATATTGTTGAAGTGTTTAATATTTATAATCCTTATTTTACGGACATCAAGGTACTTGAAATAAAACTGCTTAAGCTTTAAGCGATGGTAGTACATATTAGATTTTGACTATATAAAGGACCATCCGTGTATTGGACCAACTGCAAATTAGATGTAACTTGTAACCAAATCCAAATTGGATCAATCTCGACTTAAACCATTTTCATATAAAGTAAGTACTGTGCTTATTACAAAATAAATATTATTTCAAGCTGTTTTGTAAGGCATATCTCGATTGAGTCAATAAATGGCTTACACTTTAAGTTACTATGTCGTTTTATTTTTTCCTGTATTTATATAAAGTTCTAGCAACTCAAATTATTTACAAACTTGGGAGAAGAGGGGAGGTTGGAAATAAATAAAAATGTACCCCACTCAATCTAGGGACTCTTTAATTAAAAAGTTCGACCCTCCCCATTTCGGAGTCTTTTGCAATAATATTATTGTTGTGTGTATGTGTATTGTATGACATATAAGTAGTTCGCGCGCGAACTGTACATGAGGTTTCCGTTTTTACCATTTCGGTACAAAACCCCAAAAACTAGAGTTATGCTGTTTAACTATAATGGTACCTTTCTACCAGAGTTGTACTACGTTGCTGAGCTCCAATTTGGTGGGTTTGACACAGTTTAGCCACGTAGCTGTGAATATCTGGTGGAAAGGCGCCCTTACTGTGGTGTAACTGTAATATACAATAGGGTGATATAAACTATTTCTTACTGATTTTATTAAATAGAGGGTATTCCAAAATACCTTGAATCCACGTCTTCTGTTAGTTTTAAGTTTGCTGACCATTGCGCTGAAAGTTGATGACGTCACAAGTATTGTTTCATACAAACTTCTATACTAAAAGCGCGTGTTGACGTGATGATATAGTTGCTGATTTGATTGAATTGGCATTATCCCTATTCAGGGAGCTTACTACCATCGCAACAATAAACTGCTTTAAAGCAGTATTATTTTAATATTGTTGACGCTTTGTTTCAGAATTATAATCCTTATTTTAGGGACGTCAACGTCATACATAACATCGGTTTTAAAATAACACTGCCTTAAGCGATGGTTATAAGCCCACAGGCCTCGATACACTTAATGCCCTTAGCCTCAGTTTGCAATTTCGATTGAACGTATTAGAATATTCGAACACATTGGCGTCAAGGTAAAATAAATCTTAACTGAATCGCTTTAGAGCTCAATTCCGTGTATGAATTCACAGCCATCGCTCCTAACGGGAACATTTCGAAATTATACTCGGCTGTACTGAATACGTGACTTTAAATCAACGCGATTGGTGTTAGTGTATTGAAGACCTATGAAGGTTATTATTAGTGTCAGTTGAAGGTGGTTTTAAAAGCACAAACAGTCGGAATAAACGTTGTAAACTTTCAGTGCTTGTTTTTTTTTGGCCTTATTTTAAAATACTGTCCATTTTACTTTGACACCAAAGTCTTCGAACGCTCGAACACGATGAATCGAAATTGCAATGTTACAACTTAGACTACGGTCTATGAGCACTTTACTTAAACTAAGATCAGCCTCTAGAGATGGAATACTGTCGATCAAGACTGCGGCATCTTGCACTGGCTGCACGCCTCCATCCCATCGTTGAACTCCTCGATCTGGAGTGTCATCTCGAAAAAGTTATACTTTTCGTGGACCAGCCGCGTTGCTTGTTCTAGGACCTTTTGTGGACTTGCGCCGGTACCTGGAAAATTGAAAATTTCAGGGTCAATATACTAACCAGAATAACCAGAATAAAAAGATCACCTAACTCTTTATTGCACGCACTTAAAACAAAAACAATAAAAAGAAAGGTAAAAAGATAGTACAGAACGTAAAAAGAAGTAAAAGGTAGTATTTAGTTTTTTTTTATCCACTACAAACTCGCCCTTGACTGCGATCTCACCAGCTGATGGTAAATGATGATGCAGTTTAAGATGGTAGCGGGCTAACCCATTATATTAAACCCATACCCCTTCGGTTTCTACACGGCATCGTACCGGAACGCTAAATCCCTTGGCGGCACGTCTTTTGCCGGTAAAAAGTATAAGTAAAAAGATAGCCTAACTAGTGACCTAGATGCCCGGCTGCCTATCCTGGTCGGGAGTTCTATCCCTGGTCTATATATAACGCACCTTTAACTTTTCGGAGTTATGTAAAGTTCTATTAATTGCTTTAACGGTGAAGGAAAACATGTGAGTAAACCTGCGTATCAGAGAATTATTCACAATTTTCTTGAATGTTTGTGAAACTGCCAATCCGGACTTGACTAGCGTGGTAGAGTATGGCCTAACCCTTCTCATTCCAAGACTCTCTAATACTCCTACTCAGTAGTGAGCTGCCAATGTGTTGAAATGATGACTAGTGTTCTAATCTTTGTCGAAACTTACGATAACTTGTTAGTGTAACCGAGGCATAAGCGGGTTTACTACCATCGTTTTAAGCAGTATTATGTTAAGCTTGTTACGAGAAGTAAACGAGAATCTTGTTATTTGTTCAAGAAGTAAATTATAGTCCCAACTTATCTGGCCCAGCGGTGGCCAAAATTAGAACAAATTTTTACGCCTGTTTATTTTTTGTTTTTATTTTATTAGCGACGCTGTCACCGGGTCAGATAAATTTGTGGGACTATATAACCCTTATTTTAAGTGATGGAAGTAAGCCAAGATGCTACTAACATCGATATATATGTAGGTACTAGATGGGCCCTTTCATAGAAAAACGCCGGGCGTCCGAGTTGCTGAACACGTTCCGCACCTGTCTTTGTTCCCGTCGTAGCGCTGTCACGATCGCTCGTCGTGCAGATAATTTCTTATTATTAAGTTAACATCTAAAGTTTAATTAGTTTGGCACTGTATAATTTTAATTTTAAGGTAAGTGTTTCAATTCACAATTATATATTTCCAAAAAAACGTTATTTAATCTTCCTATTTAATATTTTTATCCATTACGCAATCATTTAATTTCCGCGGCAAACTGTATGTTTTTTTTTACTAACTGGCCTTACGGCTATGACCTATATTATCTATGACCGAGTCATACGTTTTCAAGCTTTCATTCAAGATGTTGCAAGCAAGTTCCCGCTTTTCAGACTAGATGGCGTTGATGGCGTTGTTAAAAATACGCCCACATTCTTTGTTTGACTGGGCCCGTCTATGTAAATTGAGGTCGTTGGCTACTAATAAATGCGATTACTTACGTATAGCGAGATGAGCAGACAAGGCGGTTTTGTCCAGTGACAACGCCCACATGCGGAGATTGTGTATCCGGACCACGCCCGGCAGTGACAGGAATGTGTTGGCTACCTCCTGCAAACATGATTACAGAAATAGTATTAGGGCTATTTGAAAATTAATTTTCTGATCCAAAAAGTAACACTAAGCAAGTGTTAGTTTTGTATCTTTTTACTCGTACTAGTAGGTAGCTAGTCAAATTTTTTTTTTGTGAATTAGAGGATCTTCCAAAACTGTCCCCAGTCAGTTTTATGTTGAATAACCATTTTAAACCATCGATTAAAGTAAAAAGTGCGTCGAACTTTGATGACGTCACAGTTCAGTATTTCATACAAAATCCCATACTAAGCACACGTTTTGACATTTGAAAATATGGTGCTGATTTGACTAGTTGTCAAATACCCAATTGGTGAGCTGTAGGTGGCCGCAATCAGTCTTGGTATTGGGAAAATGCACAGAGAGTTTTTGGTCCAAATTGTTTTTAAGCCCTTATTTCGTCTAGTATTGTCCAGTGTGCTTAGCATGCGCAAAACGAGATTATCTCGCGACGAGAGAGAGAGAGATTTTGTCGTTGCCGTAACCGTACCGTAACATGCACCAAATGCGATATATTACAAGAAAAAAATTGTCGACATGTAAAGTTTCGCAGAGAAAAATACCACAGATAAGAAATATTATTTTATCTCTACTTTTGACGTAACGAGACAACTAACCATGTTAGCTTCGGTAGACAGAGAGAGATAACGGGTAGACATAATTTTACTCGTAGTGCGCATGCTAGCCATACTAAACGCATTTTGTCCAATACATCTCCAATTACAAATAATAAATCATCTAATAATGCTACTATATTTTTCCTCCTTCCTTTTTACTATATTTTCCTATCCTTTTATATTTTAAAAGTGAAAGTTTGTACTACTATACTAAACGCCAAAACGGCTAAACTGATTGGGCTGAAGTCTGGAATGGAGATAGCTTATATACCCTGAAATAACCCGGAAAATAAGGAGTTCCCGCGGGAATCAAAACCCTGATCCATCAGACGAAGTCGCGGGCATTATCTCAATCTAGTAATAAATACAAGAATAATAACACAAGAACTGGAGACCAACCTGGAAATCGACATCCCTGGGAGATCCTTCCATCAGTACCAGTAAGGTATCCTTGATGATGTTGAAGGTCGTGATGAGCACTAGCACCGAGAACAGGAAAGTGCAGATTGGATCCACGAGACTCCAATCCGGCTGCAAAGGAAACAAATGAAATTTAAAAGAAACTCAGAAAAGATTATTACTTGAAATCCTGGGGTCGTGGGGTAAGATACTATAGATCCTTTTTTAACGATCTATCTTCTCGTCCGCGTCTCTGGTCTCTGGTCCGATGACCTAAAGAAGGTGGCGGGAAGCGGGTGGATGAGGAAGGCGGAGGACTGTGTTTGGTGGCGCGCTCTCGAAAAGGCCTCCAGCAGTGGATGCATACAGGCTGATGGATGGATGGATGGATGTTCTCGTCTCGCAGAGTCCACAGGTGACCGGAGGGCTGGCATTTACCTCGGCCAACATAAAAATCTGGCTATTAAGCGGGGCAACACAGTCATTCTTCTGGGCACTTTGCCTCATTGCAGTGGTATGGATGAAATTTTATATTTTTGTTTTTGAAGTAAAACTTCTTTACGCACGCTTGACTTGGGGAGTAAGCTGGAGAATGTTTGAC
Source organism: Erebia aethiops (assembly GCA_923060345.2). Classification (NCBI taxonomy): domain Eukaryota; kingdom Metazoa; phylum Arthropoda; class Insecta; order Lepidoptera; family Nymphalidae; genus Erebia; species Erebia aethiops. The sequence goes on along the minus strand of OV281089.1, from coordinate 18,814,194 downwards.
GAGATCGGTACGAAAAGTGTGATCGGGCGAGGCGAAAGGAAGTTGAGAGGGAGATATTATAAGTTAGTGAAGATAGAAAGAGAGAGAGTTACGTTTGCGTTTTAAAGAGATGCGAGTACATTTTCTTTATCTATTTCTCTCATAGCCAGTTACGTTTCATATATCTAAGACACAGTGCAGGCCTATTGAAGCGTGAATAGGCATCTTCCAGGCAAGCGCGTTCCAACATATAGGTATATACATAGGTACATACATATAGATGGTGTTAGCGATGAGACATAAATATAAGAGAAAATAAATAAATAGTATGGCGCGCGCAACGACCAATCAGAAAGATCGTAAATTACAACGCATATATACGTAGATAAGTAGTACATTGAACATAGAAAGTGAAGAGCCTTGCGATTCGTCAGAAATATCTCGAAGCAATCATGCGCACCAATTAGAACGTTTGTGGGCGGAGCCAAGGCAGAATTACGTAATTGTAGGCACCTAACGGGATTCGAGATTACTCCCCTATTACCTATAACTTTCTCGATAGATCTCGATGCACGAAAGAAAGAGACGGATGTATGTGCAAGTACGGGACAGGAATAGCATCGAGCCATATATAAGCGGGCGGCTCAGACGACTGGTAAAGTTAAGTTTTGTTATACGGTGAACTCGAAAGAAAAGCGAAGAAATAAAAGTGAAGAAATTAATAGTGAATTATTGAAGTGAATTTATAGTGAACCAGTGAATTAATAGGGAGGTCTTTTTAGTGATTTACTGTAAGAATAAGTATTGTGAAGAATAATTTGGATTGTGTTTATAAGTCATTGATAATAAAGTGTGATTAATGTTAATCGAGTTTTTCAAGTAGTTAGTCGCACGTACTTAGTTTTGATACCAACCCACCAGTGCAGGAATAAACAGCTTGCAACGGTACCTTCAGATAACGTTCCGATAAACTGCTATTCCGGAAAATATCGAAAGAAGTGTGGAAATTTGGAACGAATTTATTTTTACTGAAGGTACTCATTGCTCAGTGGTTAACAGATGGAGATAAAGAATTTTTACTTCAGTCGTGTGGTCTAAAGCACACTGTTTTTTTTAAATTAGTTTAAATTTAGGTAGATTTTACTTGAGAACTGAGATTATAATTAATTAATTAATTATGTTGGCACAATCTCTCCTTCTCTCTATTCTCGATTATGCGGATGCAAGCTTTCTTAATTTGACTCAGGACCAACTTAATAAGCTTGAGCGACTCCAAAATATTGCTATTCGGTTCATATTTGGCCTACGCAAATATGACCACGTTTCCGAATTTCGTCAAAAGCTCAAGTGGCTCCCTATTCGCCGTCGCCGGGATATGCATGTCCTTTCTCTTCTGTACTGTGTTTTATTTCACATTAAAACTCCTTCTTATCTTAAGGAGAAGTTTCAATTTCTTGGGGTGCAATCTGACATAAGATCTTGTCGTACACTTACCTTGAAAATGCCTGCACACAAAACAAAATTTTATCAAAATTCTTTTACTGTACAGGCAATTGAACTGTGGAATGCACTGCCACTGACAATTAGACAGTCGAAATCACTGGGCGTATTCAAGAACGCTCTAAAGACATATTTCCTTTCAAATTGAAGACGACTTTAGTTTATTCTATATTATCCTATGGTATGTAAGTGTATGTATGTGTAATGTGTATGTATATATTATTTATGTTATATAATATGTATAATTTAGTATCTATATATTTAGATGTATATATTTTAGTTTAAGTATAATATACCTATTTATATGTTATATTATGTATGTGTGTATTGTGTTATTTAATTTAGCATAAATCTTGAGCCACCCGCATTCTGGTTTCCCAGCGTTCTCCTAATCTTAAGGTTGCCTGGAAGAAATCGCTGTTTAGCGATAAGGCCGCCTTTTGTACCTATCCTTCTTCTTTAATTTATTTCATGTCTTATTTTTTATTTTATTTTATTGTGTGGTGCAAATAAAGAGTTGAATAATAATAATAATTATACAGATACAACTGAATTTAAAATTATCCCAACGCTAAGAATGGGATTTTTGAAAGCTTTTCTGTAGATGTGGCTTTTGTAGTTACCCAAAGTTAATCAAAGGTCGGATGAGTGATAAGGTCGTAGACGCACAGAGGTGGACACGCCTTATCCCAAAAATATATATACATTTTAATATCCTGTATAATTAAAATCTCTTGATAGAAAAGTACTAGTTATTTCATATCATACAGGGCTTTATAGGTACTGATGGTCAGTATTTTGATATTGTCAATAGCATACTTTGATGATAAACAACATACCTTGAAGTAAATGACAATAGCGGCGACCAGGACACCGAAGCTCTGGAGGAAGTCGCCGAGCACGTGGATGAAGGCGGCGCGCACGTTTATATTTTCAGTCTGTTGGTGTTCATGGTGTTGAGACGAGGAACTCTCGGCATCTGAGTCTCCACGTTCCTTCTGCTATAGAAATGGTAAAATAGGGAGGATGCCTATATATCAAAAATAAAATATTTCTAACTGATTATTATTAAATAGAGAGTCTTCGAAAAGACCTAAGGCTTACATACTCAGTTAGTTTTAAGTTTAATAACCATTTTAAAATATAGATTAAAGAAAAAAAGTGCGATGAAATTTGATGACGTCACAACTGTGAATTCCATACATCTTGTGCGTTTTTAAGTTTGATAAAGAGTTGCTGATTTGATTGAGTTGTGATCTTGCTATTAGCAGTGATTTTGCCAAAATTTGCAATGACAATTTGATAAAATAGTTCTAAAATGGATGGCACTACAACGTAAAAGATTTGAGAACGTTTAAGTATAATGTACAACTAGATAAGCACAATTTAAAGCTAAATTATACTGATAATCTTGATACTTGGATGAATTTTGATAATTGGTTTTATATTGTTTAATTTTTAATTTCTGTTATATCAGTATGAGTATCAATACACGATAATAGTATCTAGTTATGATCGAGTAGGTAATCAAACACCTAATTATACTTACTTTCACTTATCTTTATGTTGTTATTAAAGATTCGACTTCGTAGTGTTATTGATAGGATTGGGAATTACTTTCTTTAATTTTAAAATAATGGGAGCAAAAGCTTTTTAAACGAAAATAAGAGATAAAGAAGAGAAAAAATGTGTAAATGAAAGAACGACAGACTTAAGTCTAAATATATAAAAGGAAAAGGGAGGACTGACTGATCTATCAACTAATGATTTGAAATTAATGATTTGATTGATTGCTTAAGATATTATATAGAAAGGGATATACCTTATTGTTGAGAACAGGGTTGTTGCCACCATGAGTGTGACCATGGCCACCGCCGCCGCCGTGGCTGTGACCGTGTTGATGTAACGTTAGACCCATACTGAAATAAAGAACATGGAAGACTACTTTCGTATTAGGAAAGTGAGAACAATACTTAACTACTATAACAATACTTAATTACTAACTTAACAATACTTTCTGATTGGAAGTAAAAAAAATAATCAAGCAATACCTACTAAAACTAGTACTAGTAGTATCCTCAATAGTACTGAGGGGTACTAGTGATCCTACTCAATAAGTGTAATAACTAAAATGATGAATTAAGATCTAATGATAAACTCTTCTTTTATTCAATGACTCACAAAATTTGCAGTACAAGAACGTTGATTTCGTACAATGATTTACGACTTCCTAAATATCTTCAATTTATTTAACAATACACTATAATATTGATTTAGTGTAAATCTAGAGACAAGAAATTTTAGTACACTAATAGTTCCCTTGAATTGTTGAAGCCACAAAGGATTAAATTATTTTTGGTTAAGGCTTCCCACGAGAGTGGAGGCCTGTGCCCAGCAATGGGACGTTAATGGGTTGTAGTGATAGTAGCGATAGTAAAGATGAAAATGGTCACTCACACGAGATTAACGGCAACTCCCACAGCCGACGTGATAAGCATGACAGTAGCGTCTATCTCGAACTCCTTGTATATGACTCTCTGCACAGCCATGTATACCAGCACCGCTGTCACCACCCAGATCAGCAGCACTGATGTTAGAGCACCTATCACCTCCGCTCGGTACCAGCCGAAAGACATTCTGAAAGAGATCATCACATTGTAATTCTTATTGGTCACATACAATTCTTTGCATGTGCTTCATTTACTATACAATAGTTAATTAATTAAACCTTTAATTCCTTGATTCTCAATTATTAGCAAAGCATCATTTAACCATTATTTTGTACTTGACCTATTATGTTACCTTGCAAAACCGTAAGTTTGCATAGTAACTATTATTTTTATTGGCTCATTTTATTATGACTTTTTCAAGTAGGTACTTAATTTAAAAATTACGACAATAGGTAGTAAGGTTTACAAACAACACTACACTACACACACACACTACACTACACTTTAACACTTTAAAAAGACGGTGACTTATAGTGTCAAATGCTTTGCTAAGATCCAGTTTTGTTTCTGAAAGTTAATTTACCTACTTTTATAAATAGTACTAAATTCTCTATAAAGTATTAGGAAATAGGAATATATTAGTGCTTACTTCCTTGTAGCGGGTCTGCTAGCGACCCAAAGGGAGAATAACGATATCATAAAGCTTGCGAAGTCTGTCAACAGATGCGCGGCATCCGTGGCTATAGCAAGACTGTTTGACAATACACCACCTGAAATACAAGGGATACATTAGACAACAGGTCCTGCATCAGTCAACTTGGTTAACCTTGAGTTTGATAGAGCTGAAAAATATCCAATTTGTCATGCTTAAGACAATAGATAATATTATTATTATTTGTCAATCACAGCAGCGCCTGTGGTTAAATTAACTGCAAAATCTATCACGTGTATTAACGTCTAAAATCAAAGGCTAAAATTAACTACTGTAAAAACTACTATTGAATTCAACTTAAAATCGTTATAGTTCTAATTGATAATATTCGGTTCAAGCCGTATTTCTAATTGATATTCTTAAATTAGCAAAAATGGTTATCAACTCACCCACAATTTCTCCTATCATAAATATTACACATAATATACTAGCTATAATAAGTTTTCTTCTCGCTCGCTTATCTATTTCTTCATTTCTTGATCTATGACAATGCCCTGGAATAAAAAGAGTAGATAATATTATTAACGTCACCAAATACAATAAGTACAAAGAAAACAATGTAGCTGAGAAATTAATAAATTATAAATAGAACAGGTTATTCTAAAACACTGCAATTTCTTATCACGCTACAATATCTATACATAGGTCTGGTCTATAGGACTCGTTGGATGTCATCTGTCCACCAGGGAGGCCTGTCAATGCTGCGTTTTCCGTAGTGAAGTCGCCATTCTAGCCCCTTGGGACCCCAACGTCCACTAGCTGACTCTAGGACCTATCTTGTGAGGCCCATAGTTAGCGACCATGGTACCAAAAGAGCTCTCAGATTTGCCATTGCATTTATAAATTTAAAAACTGTTATATATATATATATATATATATATTAGATTATTGATGCGAATTACAAGTTGCATGGGAGAAATTAGCTTCGTAGTCGGTAGCCCCCGAGACAAACGTAATTCTTGTTACATTACGTATGTACCTAGTATTGTATATTAGCTACATATTGTAACATCATTTTTAATTTTTAAAAAGAGCAACTACTGAGTTTTTTGCCGGTTCTTCTTAGTAGTGTCTTCTTTCCGAACTTGTGGTAGAATAATTTCATTTCATGTATTTTTCTTTGATCGCGACCGCTCACTGGTAATACGCAATGAAAAATGACAAAAATTGTCAAATACTTAAGTACTTTTTATAATTGAAAGTGTTATTGTATTAAAATAGTTCTTACTAGCTGCTTCAGTAATACTGCCGTTTCTCATCTCGCCATCTTCTCCATCAGTAGTGGTCTCGATGACCGCGCAGCAACCGGTGGAAGGGTTCCCATGGACGCAGAAGATGACTCGTCTACCACGTGTGGGGGTATCCGATCCGTATGTTGCTTTACCATCTTTGAACCTGAAGATAAAGAAAAACGTTTGAGTGAATGCACTGGATTTTGATGCAAAGGAAACCCTTTTGGAAGGAGAACATCAAAAGGAAATTTCTCTTAGTTTACCTATACCAGCTACAAATATAATTGCAATCCACGTGTAAAGAGATAACCTGATAAGTAGAGGCGATGTATCGATAAAAATAAAACAGATGCTTTAAAAACTCTGTAATAAACTGTGAAACAAAATAACTAACTATGAAGAATCATATAGGTACCGCGAGAGCAAGTCTTGACCGCCCGCGCCGAGCATATTATGGTTGAATGGTCTGTAGTCTTGACATGGACTCCCCAACCCTCTTTCCATTTATTACTCTAGATATTTCTAGATAATTGGGGCCAGTCCTTCGTATTTTGAACATTGACCTTGTCTCGATCAACCTCTCGATCTGCCTCGACATCTTTTTAACCGACTTTCAAAAACGGAGGAGGTTCTCAATTCGGCGCGTTATTTTTAATGTATATTACCGCATATCTCCGTGGTTTCTGAACCAATTTTAAATTTTTTTCTATCAGTCGTTAGAGGAAGCTCTCGAGGTGGTCCCATAAAAAATTCTGACTCCAAAGTCGGGCGGGTATAATAAGGATAAGCAAAGTGGACGCATGAGGCTCGCCCGACTTCAACATAGTGGGTAGAAATATAAATTATTTTTTACTTTACAGTGGCGTTGGAAGTGGGTTTTTTGGAAAGATTTTTTTGTGTTTTGTGGCACCCATTATGTTGTGCCCTTTATCCGTTTTAGGACTTCATAATTACTTTTTGGATGCACCAGAATAACAGCTCGCGTCAGTGCATGCATAAAGTTTATAGACTAGTAAATAATTAGTATTCTGTGCTAAATACACGAGATATACAAAAATGTTTATATTCGCCCGTTATCAATGCTGCATACAAAATAAACACCGAAGAAGTCAGGCATTACAATGATTGCTCTATAACTATTCAACTACCATATCACCAATGAAGCGGCCATTTATTGCAATTTTACTGCATTACATTATGCATGGTTCGTTATTCCCACCGCATGACATTCAATAATACTATTTGGATCAATTGGATCATAAACAAACAGAAAAAATATGAGTATTTTTTAAAGCTAATCGAAAGTTTTCTTAAAAATTAAACTATGGTTGTATTATGCTTCATCATAAAACATCATTTATTAGAAACTTCAAGGTACGTGACATCAAACTGTAATTTTGAGTAATATAACCTAAGTGCGTTGGCAGTCACCCTTGTAGTGGGAGGTACTGGGCTCGATTCCGAGGAGGGGATACCACTGAGTTAGACAATAAGGGGGGGGGAAAGCTTTATGACTAGCTGATGCCCGCGGCTTCGTCCGCGTGGATTGAGGTTTTTAGTTTCTGTGTTCATTCTTTAATTTACCGGTATAAAAAGCCTATCTGGTATTCCAGACTATAATCTCCAACAAACAAACATCCATCCAAATATCCATCTATACATCCATCCAAACTTTCGCATTTATAATAATACTAGCTGATGCCCGCGACTTCGTCCGCGTGGAATAAGTTTTTTTGGATTCCCGGGGGAACTCCTCAATTTTCCGGGATAAAAAGTAGCCTATGTGCTATTCCAGACTATAATTTATCTCTGTGTCCGTTGGGGCGTGATTGAGTAACAAACATCCATCCATAGATCCATACAACCATACATCCAAACTTTCGCATTTATAATATTAGTATAGATTATAAAGTATAGATATCGGTAGTAAAGATTTACTAATCAAAACTTCCATAATTTTAGACTGTTGGGTAAGCACTAAGCAACATACCTACCTACCATATTATGTTAATTTATATTCCATTCACATAATCTTATTTCTTTTTTAATGGCTACCTATGTGACCTTGATACTACTAATCTAATTTTTATATTTTTATCCACTTTGAAATTACCTACCTATTATTTTATTAGATAAAATTCTATTGTTTGATAAGATCGGTCATTACAATAGGTATATACTACATATGGGTTGGAATTATCATACAAATTAGAATATATTATGGTTGTTAGAATTAAACTCAAACTCATATTTTTATTCAAATAATAAATTATGAATCGTCGAGTGAATCTACCACTGGTTCGGAATGACATTCCTATTTCCTACCAAGAAGGACTAGCAAGAAACTCGGTGGTTGCTCTTTTTTAAATAATTCATTTGCAATAGTTATTATATCAAAGATTACATAAGTAACCGCTGTCCCCAGCATTGCTGGAGCGATCAGATCCTTGCTCCTCTATCATTTACATAATCTTCAAGAGTACCTATAATAAGCATACTTTTAATGGATTTCTTAAATTTGTGTAATTGTGTACTTATAGGCAAGTTTAATATAGGTTGTGGAATTTTGTTATACGAAAGAATGCTCATTCCCACGTATGACCTTCTGACTTTTTTGAGGCGGAGCGATGGAGTCGCGAGCCCATTGCGAACTCAAGTTTGTATCGTGCTTAGTATTAAATAATAATAATATACAAAAGTATACATACTTAACTTAATTGGTGACCTATCTTTTGACAAAACAAATCACAATTTTTCATTTTACAAACAACAAAAACATGAATCAAAGAATTCCTCATTTCACATTTGAACAAAATCACAAAACGTTATTTGACAAACAAATCATCTATTATTCAAACAAATTAGTAAAACAACGCATAAAATTACTATTTACTCAACTGTAATAAAAATAACTGTTCCTCTAAGGTAGATTCCTCTGTCACCAAAACCGAATCAGCAAACCCTAACTCCACGTAGTATTGTACCGAGACCTAGAGCTAGAGTATTTTTGTAAAGCGCGAAGCCAGACGCGAGACTTCTGGCGTAGCCCATCCATTTTCCAGTCTTAGTACTAGCAGATACCCGCGACTTCGTTCGCGTGAAATGAGGTTTTTGGTTAGCGCAGGAACTCTTTAATTTTCCGGGATAAAAAGTAGCCTAAGTACCTATTTTATTCCAGACTATAATCTATCTCTGTGCTAAATTTCATTCAGACGCAGAAAATCAGATTGAGTAACAAACATCCATCCATCCATCGCATTTATTAGTAGGTATAGAAGTATAGATTTCTGAAGAAGACGCAATAGTTAGTATCACTAAGGTCGAAATTTTGTCAACTAATCGACAAATTTTACAAACTAATTATTTTGCGAAATAATCTATACATAATATGTAAAAGCCTTCTCCAATACAACATCAAATACTGATTAATTAATTATTCATGTATAATTACTGAAATTCACAATTTATTTTCTTTTCCCAAATCTTTATAGGTACTATCAGAAATCTAATTTAACCAACATGTCCGCCACAGTCCGCTATAGACTATCTCGACCGAATGAATCCACCTCCCGAGTATACCCACATTAGCGTCTCGTTTTCTCTTAACTTTATTTTAAAATACCCTCGGAAAAAATAATAAAAATCTCACAAAATAATTAAACGTAGCTCAACGTTTATACATCACGACATTGCGTTTGCATAGAGACCGATATCGTATTTATCAGTACAAATTGATTATTGTACCACAAGCAAAGTCAGGGCCACGAGCCACATATGTCTATCTAATTAGTGTAACAATTAGATAGTGTCAATAAATTAACCACAATCTTATCTTTACACAGCCTCGGTGCTTGGTGACCGTGTGAAAGATTGTAAACAATTATTTGTATATCATAAAATAAGGGACATAAATATAATATATTTACGAATTTGGTCTGTCTCATTCAGTAGTTGTCATTTTTAGACCGCGTATGATACCTACATCGCAATCACCTCTGATTGGTTAACATTTTTCCACTATTGGCCAAAATCCATTAGCGCAGCCAAAATTCAGCCAGCAAATTGAAATCAAGCAAGCGAAGAAATAATTTATAAAAAAATTAATATTCACTTTTCAATACAAATGAATCCGATAATGTGTTTGATTTAGAAATGTGAATTTTATCTTATATTTCTAGAGCTAATTATTGGTTTCCATAAGGAGAAAAATTTAAAAGGTAAATTAGGAGGTATGTTTAAAATAAATTTCAATACAGAGTTTTTTTTTTAAATTGTGTTTTGAGATGCGTCTATGGCTGCTCAAAGGTCTTGAAAACAGCACATTATTTTTACAAGCATACATTATGTCATCGTTTGGTGCATACACTGCTTTTAAAAACCCCCTTTTACGCTACACAGGGCCTTAACACAATCGCCTTGCTGATTTCATAATATCAATAACCAGACATATTGCTGGTTATCGTACTAACGATCGAGATGGTAGCGATGGTGCTCATTTTGTATATTATACTGTACTAAGAACTCAGAACTCTCAAGCAAACGGTATTCATAACAACGTATTGTTTTGCATTCTGATCCTCATGCTTCTTGGTATTTAAGCAGAGTTTTATACCCGCATAATTCAATCAGGTGGACAGCTAACAGTGAGGTAGATTGTTATAGGTACACAAAATGCTCTATCGCATGATATTTTCCAAACACAGAATTCCCAGCATCGTACCTAATTCATAGTTAGGGCTTTATAATAAAATAAAAATTTTCGACGACCTCCGTGGCGCAGTGCGTAGCGCTGTTGCCTTAACGTGCGGAGGTCGCGGGTTCGATCCCCGGCAGGGTCAATTTGGGAATTTATAATTTCTGAATTATCCCTGGTCTGGTCTGGTGGGAGGCTTCGGCCGTGGCTAGTTACTACACTACCGGCAAAGACGTGCCGCCAAGCGATGTAGCGTTCCGGTACGATACCATGTAGAAACCGAAGGGGTATGGGTTTAATATAACTGGCATGCCCCAATCAGGTTAGCCCGCTACCATCTTAGACTGCATCATCACTTACCATCAGGTGAGATCGCAGTCAAGGGCTAGCTTGTAGTGGATTAAAAAAAAAATATGATTCTATATGCACCGTAGGTAAGTGCAAAGATGACCTCCAGGCTCTAGACAGCTGGATGGAGATGACCAAAGGAAGGCAGCTGGAAGCCAGTGTGTGATGTGCAAGGCGGAGACTTCTTCACGCACGCTTGACTTGGGGATTAAGCTGCTGAATGCGTGACGGTAGCGTTACGAAAAGTGTGATAGGGCGAGGCGAACGGAAGTTGAGAGGGAGATATAAGTTAGTGAAGATAGAAAGAGAGAGAGTTACGTTTCGTATATTACTGTAGGGGGAAGAGAGAGAGAGGCGAGCATACATTTTCTTTTTCTCTTTCTCTCATAGACAGTTACGAGCTAAATAAGTTTTACTTCAGTCATGTGGTCTAAAGCACACTCGTTTTTTTGATGACACGCTCTCTAAAAGGCCTAAGTCCAGCATTTGACGTAATTAGAGATGAATGGGACCCAAATGGCTCCAACCATTCGGGTCCCAAGATGTTGGAATGATGTTGGAATTCAATTTCCCTGAATGGAGACACTACACAAAAAAATGTACCAATATTAAACGAGTCACAGGGAGCCGCTGATCTAAAACCTCAGAGTGTGAAAATCTCTACAAAATACCTCTAAAACAAGATGATTGAGACGATGAAGAAAAACCCGGCTGAGTTTGTTCCTCTTCTCAGACCAGGGCGCGTTTAGAACCCTCGTAGCTTTAGTTTGAAGATACCGTAATTGATTATCACCATCATCTTTTATAAGTTATTGGACGTCAACAAGAGAACAGTGTAACTTATTTGAATAAATAAATATTGAATTGAATTGATGGCGACTAACATAACAGTGCAGAAAACAGCGATTCTTAAATGTATAAAATAGTAAAAATAAAATATAAATAAGACATCAAAGACGAAAGAAATCGCGGTAAAATTCTCGCAATATGAATGAGTAATACTAATAGTTAATATCTAATGTAATAAGAACCCTTTTCGGCGCCGGCTTATCTCATGAGCAGGTAACCGTTATCAGACGGAAACTTATCGGTAAATTATTAACAGTAGCTTTAAAATACCTGATATCGGGAACGGGTAGGTTTAATGCCCTTATTTATGACCTTGTTCGGGGCCTTACAGGATGTAACGTTGCCATGAATGAAGACCGGACGTATATTATAAAATGTCTTTGATATTATCGTAATATGCATGTTAACTGTGCATCAAGATTCTAATTATAATGGTGATGAATTGGAATTCTAACTATTCATATCAAACACTTGTACATGTGGGAAGTAGATATACTGTCTATATTAAAAGTCTGGGCTTATTGATTGTAAATTTTCAAGTTTTTAAAGATTTTATTTTAGTTCCAGCTGTAATGAGGAAATTCGTAATATGACAAAACTGACAGTTGCTCAGAGAATTAGCAAGTCTTCACATCTGTCGCAGAGCAGAATCAACGGCCGATGTGGCAGACGTGCTCTAGAGTATACCGCCTACCAGTAAGTGCAGCGTTGGAATGCTGATACGATGGATTTAAGAAGGTGGTGGCAAGCTGATGGATGAGGAAGGCGGAGAACTGTTTTTGATGACAGCTCTCAGATATCCCGAGTCATATGATACTGAAAACAATTCAGTAGATATCATTAAGTAGCTACTAGCGACATCAAATTTCAATTTCCCTGAATTTATGCGTGTCGTTCAGATATGTGAAATCAAAACAATGGATTAATTTTTAGCATTAATTAATCATTATATGACTAATTTGGCCGAGTATGCTAATGATATTGAAGACACCGAAAAATATAGATATTTAAAAGAAACTACGCAGTATCCGTGAAATATTGATACTGAAAAAAGATTATTAATGGTACAAACAAAACAAATAGAATTTCGAGCAACATGTAAACACGTGGTCACCAAATAACACAAAAGGCTACGTCTAGAAAACATATAGAATTCTAGGCAGCCTCAAGCTTCAAGTCAAAACACAGACCATTTTGGGGATCAAGTCTCATCTCACCATGTTTTCTTCTTATAAAGTCTGTTTTTTGTATTGTATCCCTGAATAGAGATTTCTTTCTTTCTTTCATAAGCTCTAAATTTTATTGATTATGTACTTGTGCAATCTTTCGTTTTATTTTTGTGCCTGAGTGATGCTCTCGAAGCATTTTAGCAACATTGTCCTAGCAGACAGATTGACATTCAAGCAACATTGTTCACCAATTGTAGACAGATTAACGAGAGCAAATGTTGCATCTTTTATGTTCTATGTAAATAAATCTTTATTGATTCTCTAGAAAAGTTCCAGATGCACGAATTCGTAAAGAATTTGCTTCAAAGTATTTTTAACTTGACAATTTAGGTATTTTAACATTTGAAGCAATATTTGTAACAATTTTTTTTTAATATTTACGATCAATATTAAGAACATCCACTACGTTGGCTAGGTGAGTTGTGATATGAAAGGGTTGATAATAATATGAAAAGGACATAATATAATATAAGTAGAAAATGCAACTACAGCACATTGAACTGATTACCCGCAAGTAGGAAAAGAAACGGTCATTATATAAAAGTCATAGAGAATTATATCACTCCAAATGCACTAAAAAACGTATCAAATGCGTATTGGGAAGACTTGTTTATTAAAGAAACGAGAAATATTAAAATAGTTACAGCTAAACTTACAGAAGTAGCGGCTTATTATCCTCTGTCATTGTCACAAATCACATATAATGAATTCTGAATACAATTTACGCCCCCAGATCCATATTAAACAAAATAAACACTTGAAGAAATATCTGGTCAAATGTCAAAGCGATCGACAATCAATTAGTCGCATGCATAACTCGAGCAGTACTAAAGCGGTATCACTTGAGCGTTATCTTCAGCAGTAGTGAGTACCGTCGGCTGGCGCTCCTTAACTTTACATTATTTAATGATAAGGGACTCAGCGCAAATAGTGCTAACATGATAAATATGGGGTGATATTCTGTTATTGTTATTCTCGAGTTTCAACTTAGTAAACCGATTCAAAATGCCCATAAATTGGTCTGCTTGCATTTTATTTTTTTAAATCAATTTAAAAAAAAGTGTGTGTGTGCAATTCCCACACAAAGTAACCTACGAGAGAAGGGGATAAATATTACTTGTATTTTATCTAATTGTGTCGCTTTTTCGTTTCATCGAATTTTCAAATCACAACGATTCTAATGAAGTTTCACTTCAAAATGCACTTTAACTTCCAAAACATTTGAAGTTTTTGATTTTGAGTTAAGTTTAAGAAAATTTTCATCTAAAGTGATTTAATATGCTAGATGAAAGGATTGGTTTTGAGTTGACACTCTTCAATTTAAGTTAACCATGAATAACACATACCTATAGTACACAAATAATTCCAGATAAAGTACGACAAATATTGGATTTACGTCCCCTACTAAACCGAGTCTACGGTTTCTACCAAACCGAGATTTGTTGGATTCCTAGTTCCTACCAATCCGAGATTTGGAAGGACGCTACGCAAAATAAGCGTTATCTAAAAACCGCAACAACTCAATTGATCACATAGCAATTAATGAAATCAGTGTGGTAATCAATTTCAAATTAAACTACCTATCTAGAAGTTAATGGATTACTAGTTTTAGCTGCTGTTATTTATCCGCTATAACTTCTTAATTAACTATTAGAACATCAGTAATGTTTTTAGAAAATTCAAAGAATTAAATAAAACATTTTAGTATTTGAAATGTTCGTAATCAAATCCGAGCCATAGACATATTGGACATTCGCAAAAAAGAAAACTTTGAATCCTAAAAGGCTGAAGCTTTAACTATTAAGGTATATATTGTATTATATGTCACGGGTGGCTGTGAAGTAGGTGTTCATAGTTTTCAGAGTGTTTTCAAATCAGCAAAAATGCTTAGCTTTTGCGGCTATCACTTTTCTTCACATTATTTTCAGTATTGTAATACACATATATAAAATTGTATTTCCCGTGTCGTTATGAATAAGCTCGAACTACTTTATTTCCATTTTTACATCTACTTTACATAAGTATCAAACTGATCCATTTCTTGAGAATTAGTAAATTCGTCGGTCATCTCAATAGAATCCACTTAATGAGCCAGTGGTAGTTAAATCTAAACTAATATTATAAAGAGGAAAGATTAGTTTGTTTGTTCGTTTGTAATGGATAAACTCAAAAACAACTCAACCGATTTTAAAAAATCTTTCACTTATAGAAAGCTACATTATCAGCGAGTAACACAGGCTATAATATTTTATTTTCAAAAAGTTAGAGATCCTTACGAAAATTACAATAATGTGAACTATGTCGAAAAAAATCGTCTCTTCTGAGAGCTTACGTGGCGTGCGGTGCGTTTAATAGGTAAAGTTACACGAAAATAATGTATGGTGGAATTGTTCCTCTCAAAATATTCTAAAAAAAATCCGCGATGCCATACATCTATCTTTTCAGGTTAACTGACAATGTCCATTTTTATGATTTTCAAATTTGGTCTAAACCAATTTTTGCTTAGGAAGGTCTTTTTCCGACATATAGTATTAATCCTTATCAAAATAAATATATTAGTCATCTCAAGTATTTCATTAAGATAAAATTGGTCCTTAACACCATTTAATTTAGATGAATATCTGAAGAGATATCATAGAAATAATTAAAAGGTGCAAGGGAAAAAAATACGCGCCGAATTGAGAACCTCCTCCATTTCAGGAAATCGGTTAAAAAAGGCGCGACTGCGGCCGGCGCGAAGCGCTCAGATTAAATACCTATAAATAATATAATCTGTGTGCCCACTGGGTATAGAGTTAGACTGTTAGGATTATAAGTGCTACCCCGTATCCGTGCGAATCCGGGGCGGATGGCTAGTGTTTTGATATTTTAAAAGAGTTATAAGAGCAATGAAATAGTTATTGTTGTAGTTATCAAACATCCACTCGCAATTAAATCGAACGGTTTCATAATAGTCATTCTGATTTACTGTATGTAACCTACATGATACATCTATACCAAATTTCATCAAAATCGGTTGAAAAAATGGGCCGAATCGCAGCAGACAGACAGACAGACACACTTTCGCATTTATAATATTAGTTTTGGTATGGATTTTTATTTATAGTAGTTGTAGATTGTAGTTTATAGTTTGTTTGCAAACATAGGCTACCTGTATGAAAACATCGGCGTGTGAAAAAGCCGGCAGAGGTGTCTGATGTCTGACAGATAATATGGCGTTTTTCTTCTTAGGTATTCATTTAATGGGCGTTACTTCATTCTTTGTCTATAGGTACCTTTACACAATAATTATACTTACAGTAATTTTTGACGACCTCCCTGACGCAGTTTTGAGCGTTGTTGTCTTAACGTGGGAGGTCCCGGGTTCGATTGCCGGTAGGGTCAATTTGGAAATTTATAATTTCAGAATTTTCTCTGATCTGGTCTGGTGGGAGGCTTCGGCCGTGGCTGCTTACCAGTTACCACCATACCAGCAAAGACGTACCATTCCGTTAAGACAACAGCGCTCGTACCTAATGTACCTAAGACATGATTCGGTGTTCGATGATTTAAACAATTTAACTCGATGTTTAAAATTAATTGCAAAACATGATTTGTTTTGTTTTTGAAGTTGTTACGCAGGCAAAGTCGCCAGCTAACGCCAAGTGAGCCAGAACTATACCGTTTCTCACGGAAACACGACGCAGTAGTAATCCGAATGTATATCGCGACGTGGGAACGGGAATCAGACATATTCTCATTTTAGAAGACACTAGTTTTACCTTTTTATAACTTAATTAATGTAACTTAGAAATATAACATTAAATATAAGGATATAATCGCCCTATTCGTTTCCATCCACATCCTGCGTGCCAAATATATGTACTTACATATATCTAAGTGAAACTTCTAAATCGTGATTAGAAAATTCAACGAAACGAAAAGCGACGCCAAAAAGAGACAAACATATATAGGATTTAGCTTGCGAGAGAATGAAATAGAATACAAGTTATATTTATCTCATTCCCTCGTAGGCTACTTTTCTGAAGTTTCACTTCTGCCGTGTGTGAATTGCACACACACACTTTTTTTGGTATGATTCGATTAATTTTGTTTTGATTGTTTTACAGTACCAACATTACCTGGCCTAATTACTTAAAGGTCTTTATTATTAGTATACACTGTACTATAGAAGATAGAGTAGTTGATAAAACCACAAGCAAATGTGTTGTGTATCTGTGACGTAGATGCATTCAGTAATTATTTAGTTAGCACAGCTAGAGGTTGCATCTAGGCTGAGTCAAACATACCTAGATCGATAGATAGAAAAAAACTCTTTATTACACACACTTTAAACAAAACAATAAAACAGAAGAAGAACTGGTAACACCCACTTGTAAGACCGCAACGCACACCTTACGCCAGAGGTCGTCAAAAATATTTTCATCAAAATATCATCAAATTATTAGACCGATCTTTTCTTTTTCTGTTAATTTTACCAAGGTCACTAATTCACTTGCATAATAACAATACAAAGTTGAATTTCTTATTCTATTCATATCGAAACTTTAAAATTTGGTCATCGTGACCAATAGTGACGTAATTGTTTGACTGTCACAATTGAGTGCAAATGTGTCATCAAAATAAAATACAGACCTACCTACCTGCTGGCTACCATATTCCTACATCCATGCAGTGGCTAGTATCTAGTCGGGACAGCGCATATAAGTCGATTGCGAAGGATAAGCAACATTGACCCAAGTCGGTAACTGGATTGGTAACCGAGATAATAACCGGAACCACGGCTTAACGTGCCCTCCGAGGCACGGGGGTAAAACACCGCCAACTTCAGAAACAGAAAAACCCAATACTTAATTATTGCCTGACCCGGGACTCGAACCCGGGATCTCGTCGGCCGCAGTCGAACATGCTAACCGCTAGACCCACGAGGTCAACGAGAACTAATGCAGTATTCTATATATTTTTGACGACCTCCGTGGCGCAGTGTGTAGCATTGTTACCTTAACGTGCGGAGGTTCTGGGTTCGATCCCCGGCAGGGTCAATTTGGGAATTTATAATTTCTGAATTTTCCCTGGTCTGGTCTGGTGGGAGGCTTCGGCCGTGGCTAGTTACCACCCTACCGGCAAAGACGTGCCGCCAAGCGATTTAGCGTTCCGGTACGATGCCGTGTAGAAACCGAAGGGGTGTGGGTTTAATATAACTGCCATGTCCCTTACAGGTTAGCCCGCTACCATCTTAGCCTGCATCATCACTTACCATCAGGTGAGATCGCAGTCAAGGGCTAGCTTGAAAAATCGTTAATTTACCAAAAAAAATGACACTAGAAAAAAACCGGTAAGCATCCCATATTGTTATAGGTAGGTACCTACTACCTTTGTCATATTTAAATTTTATCTTTTTAAATGACATTCGAGTTTGATAATAAATCGTTTAAAAATGGAGACGTATGCCTGCCGGACTAATTGCACGCATATGTTATATTTATAGTCAATGTATTAATTATTATTTAACTATAAATTCATAACAATGCAATATAAAATAAGCGTTTAATACCTAAGTTAGATTAGACAAGGTAGGTACTTATTTATGACATAACAAATCAATTAATGACGAAGTCGCGGACTTCATCTCGTGAATACTGATAGGTATAGAGATTAACTAGGTCCTATTGTACTTTACAGTAAGTATTAAAAGTACAGGTAGGTAATAATAAAATTAATATTACAAATGCCAAAGTGTCTGCATGTCCACTACGTTTTCACTGTCCATCTGTTCAACTGATTTTGACGAAATTTGGTACATAAAATGGATTGCATCCCGGGGAAGGACATCTAGCTTTTTATCCTGGAAAATCAAAGAGTTTACAGGATTTTAATAAAAATAAATTTACGCAGATGAAGTCGCAGGTAAATTAATATTAATTTAAATGCCGAAGCAATGAAAAAGACTACCTACGTTGGTAAAATACTCGCAAATTTACATATTTACGTAAATAAAAAAAAAAGAATATTGAGGTTATAAATAAACATTTCACGGTTTCATTGCCGTCAAACCAAAATATAAATTGCGGAAACAAAAAGTACCAAATTAAAATAATATTAGGAAATTAGGGTAGCGATAGATTTTTATAGTTTATATCCAAAATTGTTAAACATATTATTATTAAAAATTTGGCAAGCATAGCTGTAGAAAAAATTACGACATTATTCGTTTGTGAGACATAATACACTATAATTTCACACGTATAAATTCCTTTTTAGAAAATCACATAAAAGTTAATGTTACGAATTTTAGCTCTTTTTAGATTTTGTGACACAGAAAACCGACATACTGAAGAAATACGTATTTGCTATTATAATTTCTGTAATAGTAATATATAAATCATGTGTCACGTTGTTTGTCCGCGATGGACAGTTTGATCCAACTTGAAAGATAGGATAGCTTTATAGCCGCAATATTATTTTATTGCAAATTATTTGTCTATTATTTGACATTCACAATAACATTATAAATGTGAAAGTTTGGATGGATGGATGGATATATGGTTGTTTGTTACTCAATCACGCGCCAACGGCTGAACGGATCTAGCTGAAATTTGGCACAGAGATAGATTATAGTCTGGAATAGCACATAGGCTACTTTTATCCCGGAAAATTAAAGAGTTCCCGCGGGAACCGAAAAACCTCAATTCACGCGGACGAAGTCGCGGGCATTAGCTAGTAGACTAAATAAACATTACATACTAATAATGACACTTGCTTATCTCTATTTAGATGAAGTTCAGTTCACATAAGACTGGTGTTTCTAAAGTGTTCATGATTATGATTAATTTATATGTGGGTTCAGGCATTGAATTTATATCAATGAATATTCAAAGTGTTTAGTTCGTGTATTCTTAGCACATTCATTGGGGTATATTATAATATGTGAGCCAGCTGATTATTATACATGATTATATTAAACATGGGTGAGATCTCATGTTATATATGAGGATAAATATAAATTAATAGTATATTATAATATAAATCTACCATAGCGGCTCAAATATCGTGGTAACTTCAGGTAAGCTTTTCAAGCAAGGTTCACAAAGACTAGTGCTAAGGAACCCTCGCCTCTGTTAGCAACTAAAGACGCAGTCTAGCAGGAACGCTATCCCAATTGGAAAATTGGAAAATAATCTATTGAATATATTATGTATCGCTCCTCTCAAGCATAAATCATGTGTGACAACTATGTACACGACGTCTTCTTCTTCTTCTTGCCCTTTTCCCACGCTATGTGGACCCCACATAGCGTGGGAAAAGGGCACAACATGTTTTCTTCTTCCACTCACTTCTGTTATCCGTCAACCTCTCATTCACCCCTTTTATACTCATATCCTCTTTCACATAATCCATCCATCTTTTTTTGGGTCTCCCTCTACTCATTTTTCCTTCCACATGCATATCTATCATTTTTCTAGTAATATGCCTTTCTTCCCTCCGCATTACATGCCCATACCATGCTAACCTATTACTCCTCGTCTTTTCTATCACTGGCGCTACTTTCAGACTTCCCCTTATATATTCATTACTAATCTTATCCATTCTAGTCACACCACACATCCATCTCAACATTCGCATTTCGGTCGCATGTACTTTTCTTTCATCCGTCCCTTTCACCGCCCAACATTCTGAACCATATAATGCTACAGATCTAACGACTGTATTATATATTTTCCCTTTTAGTTTAAGGGGCATTCGTGGGTCGCATATAACACCTGAGACCTGTCGCCATCTCATCCATCCCGCATTCACATTTTCATCAAACATTCATCAGCAAACCAAGGTACCGGAAATCGGAACAGACCGGTAGGGATACACCATCTAAGGCAATTTCATAGAAACGGGAGGGGCCACCGTAGTCAGTACCAGTCACAGAACAGATGTTTTGTCTTCGTTCGGCTGATCCTCAGGCCAACACTCTCCAATCTCTCTTGACATTTTCCCAGTCTGCTCTGGACCTCGGACGCCTCTTCCCCGAAAAGCACAATGTCGTCAGCGAACATCATGCACCAGGGTGCCTGCTCCTGTATGTCTGATGTTAGGGCATCCATTACCAGGAGAAACAGATAAGGACTTAAAGTCGCTAACTATGTACACGACGTATAGGTACATAATAGTCAACATCGCATACATAATACAAACGACGACGATTCAGATGTCAAGGGCCATAATGTTGAGAAGAGAGGAGAGAGAAAAACAAGAAAAAAGGAAGAGAGAACACCATGAGGGTTAGCACGAAGTTCCTAATGTAATTCGGTTCCGTGCTGATCTCGCAGACAGGGGGAGGTTATTTTAGTCCGTGCAAACCGGACACACCCCGCCTGGGCAGGGTGTGCTCCTCTTTCCCACTGGGCACTCTGGGCAACTGCCCAGGGCCCCGCGATCGTTGGGGCCCCCTAGTTCCTGCCAGATCACCCACCGATAGAAAACCGATATTCATTAACGATAACTATACACTTATATTATTATGTTCAAAATATACCTTAATACCTAGTAAGTAAATAAGATTTTAAATTGATCTTGAAGTTTTTTAAAGTGACTGTTGAATAAATCTAGAATAATGCATATGTCTGTTTTAACAAAATAGTCTTTTGTCAAAGTCATAGCGGCCCCACTATCCTAATGTGGCCTCTAATAGGTTAAAGACCCCCTGACCCTGCCAGCAGGCAGAACTGCAGAAGTCCGTAGGGAAGTTTTCCTCCTTATCCAGAAAAAAAAAGTTCAAACGACGAAACACACAACAACACCACCTGCTATCGCTGGTTGCGGTTCACCCTCCAGCTTACCCACCATGCAGGATTATCGTCTTTCGCCATCATCCCTGATTGCGGAAAATCACCTTTGATAACACCGAGTTCGCGCCTCAACTAAATTTTTTTTTAATCAATTATTATTGACTGATAGAGACGTGTTAAGTCATAACATGATCGTACTTAAGTAAGCCAAAGATACTTAAACGCAACCTGTCATGTTGCAAATTTATTTATGTATCGAGTAGTAGGTACCTAGGTACTAATTACTTGACCTCATTACCAATCCACTTAAGGCAAGGGTATCATATTATCTTCTATCTTCTCAGTTCCTAAAATAACTAATTTGATAATTAATTATGAATTTATTCTTAAAAACAATCAGTTTATGTGTAGAGTTCAGATCAATGTTTATTTTTCTAGCCCACATGATACACGTGTACCTAGTATGTATCTATTTATATGACACTAAAAACATTTTTAAGCCCAATCTTTTCTATGGTAAAATATTTTCTTATATTTTCTATGCTTTGGTTACATATACCTTTACTAGCTGATAGCTGATGAATAAGTCTTTTTTTAATTCCCACGGAGGCTCCTTAATTTTACGAGATAAAAAGTAAGCTTAAGTCACTCTCAGGTCCCATGCAAAAAATCACGTCGACTCTGTTGCGGCGTGATTGACAAACCAACAAACCAATAAACCAACAAACAGTCACACTTTCGCATATATATTATTAGTATGATTAGTTGGTTAATTAATTAGGTATTTAGGTTAAAAGTATACCTTAACTACTTCGTAAATATATTTTTATTCACACATAAATAACAACCATGAAAAGCAATTATAAATAAAATAAAATTAAGTCACCTTAATTATGGATATCCCAATTATATTTAAGTACCTACAATTTTCTTAAAAATATCAGGTATACTGGAAATAAAGAATATAGGTAGGTACAAAATGCACATTTTTGAAAACAGTCGTTACATAGGTACTTACTACTAACGCAGACAAAACAGTGCGTGGTAAGGCAACTCACTGTTTTGTTCTGAAATACGGACGCAAAGACCAATCATTACCTACATTATGTAAAATAAAATATCACGCACATTTTTGGAAATAACAGTCGTGACTTCCTCAAAATTAGAGCTAGAAAATCAAACATTCTGATAACTAAAGTAAACAAACTGTCACAAACGAGCAATATTTAAAAACATATTACTTAAAAGAAGTAAATAAACAGTCTAAACGTGTTAATCTTCAATTTGCAAGAAAATAAGTAAAAGTTTCGTACTTCTGTATTCTTATTTTTATTATATAATACCTTTATTATTTTTAATGCCCTGACGGGGTACAAAGTTATTTTAATTGTAGTAAATTAATAATTCGGAATGAAAAAATCAAACTTACCCGTTAACCGTGGTATTCGCTCCTTGATCCATAATTTTCTTAATAACTAAACAGCCTGGGGTCTCACTCTTCTCTGTAATGTAATGGGCTTCTACATCTTCTAATATAGCAGCCCGATCCGCATTAGTTCTATTTAACTTATCACTAGACAAACTTTTGGATCTGTAACGAGCGCTCAGAGGCGTGAGTCCTCTATCAGTCAACGCAGCACTCAAACCGTTTAACTTAGCATCGTTTTGTTTCTCGTTAATAATTTTTGATGACATTTTACTTGCAGCGGCACCACAGCGCCGCGTGCGTCAAAAATTTTAAACTATTATGTCACTGGCGATTGCACTCGCAGTACTGTTGAAGTCACAACTCGAAATGATCAACTGATGGTCGACAGCGGCGTTAACGCGTTATGTCGCCAGCAGCCGACCAAAACAATCCTACGCGGCCAAAGTAACAACAACACTGCCATTCATTGGGTATTGTATAATATATACGGCATTTCTTGCGGCCGAGTTGTCTATGCAGCTCGTGACATCCATGGCTAAAAAACTTGGTTGGTTTTCAACGTGATTTCACAGATGAGCGATCTTACAGTTAAGAATGGTACCTACTTAGCCAGAGTAACTCGCGGAACCTTGCATCATGCATGGATGCGCCACTGAAGTGTCACTGGGCTAAGTAATCTAATCAAGTTTATGAAGATATTTTCTAAAATTCCTTCAAATTTTTTCTAACATTAGTGTCTCCTTTCAAAAGATAAAACTTTCAATTTTGTACCCAGTAGCTACCTAACCGGGAAAGGAAAAGTTCTCACTTTAGGATTTAGCAAGGAAACTCTTTGTAAAGAAAAAAAACCAAGGAAAATCAAGATATTTCTCTCAGTGTAGGCAAAGTTTTTCCTTTTCTACAGAGCGTAATATTTAATTTAATAATTTAATATTAATAATCAAGACCATTAGGTAAATACTGGTTTTTCTAATACTTAACCTAGATTAAACCCAGACCTGCTCAGTGCTCATTATTTCTTATCATGTAGCAACCGGTGTTGAACATCATTTCAATAAACTAAACCACCCATATCATCATTTGGCCAAGGTAAAACACGATGGGGATGAAAAATTTTTGTTTTGTGGACAAAGAGTCCTTTACGCTAAAATCGTTTTTACATTGCAAATTTGATTAAATGTATTGAGTGTTCGATCACATTAGCGTCAAACTAAAATGGATCTTAATCTTATTGTTTTTAGAGCTCAATTTCGTGTATGCATCGAGCCAGCGCTCCGAACGATACGTTTCGAAATTAAAATCGGTTGTACTGAATTTGTCACTTTAAACCAAGAGGTTTTAGGTCAATTTTACTTTACGCTAATGTGAACGAACGCTCGATACGATTAATCGAATTTACAATGTAAAAACTTAGACTAAGCATACTTGATAATGGGTACTTTTATATTATAACAAGACAAACCATCGTTCTCCTTCGATACGGACGTTTCGCTCTTACGGTACCTTCCGGACTGTATAGTAGTTAAACTGAGTCAATTTCAGGATTTCTTCCAATCAAGGTGAAGGTGAAAACCGTTGTAAAAACACTGAAATCAATGGACCGATGCTTATTGGGATCGGTCCACGGAGTCGGTATCACCGGCTATAAACAATAAACGTAACAATTTAAAAACAAAAGGCAGCTAGGTTTAGACGCGGAAACTGGTTTCAGTTCATCTGGGTAATCCGTTATTTTTAACTAATTCTTTACATAGTAAATAGTTAACTATTCTTATCGACCGTAGGTACTTAATGCTGAAACGCAAGATCGCAGCATCTTGATTCTTGCAGCTTTAATGGATTTAATATTCTAGTTTAACTTTTTTTATTAAAACTTGTTTTTACAGTTTTTGTATTTTTATTCTTCCAAATACTTTAAATTCCTCCTTTCTATAAATTCCCTCCAAAATTATGCATTGGGAGAAAAATTGGGTTCTGTTGTACAGAATCTCTAAACTAAACTATTATGACATTGGTCCCGGGTTCGAGGCCCGGGTCGGGCGGTAGCAAGTATTGGATTTTCTAATTTCTGAGAAGAAATTCTCAGTACTAGCCCGGACTTAGAAAGTTTTGACGGTGTTACGCCCCGTGCCTCGGAGAGCACTTAAAGCCGTCGGTCCTACGCCTGATCTCTCTCCGGACGTGTCAGATTTCTGCCCCATCAGCCTATGAGAGTAAAGGAACAGAGAGTGCACCCGTGTATGCGCACACTCTTGTGCACTATAAAATAACTCCCGCGCAGATGGCTAATCTCTCTGGAGAAAGGCCGCTGTGGCCGAAATTCGGTCGGGAGGACATCATCATCATTTCACTGTGACATTAGTTTGGATTAATGTAATTAAAGGGAAACATTGAAGATGCACTCAGATAACCTATACGACCGGAAACTGACCTAACGACCTCTTGTCATTACGTGACTAATAAGCAGTAGGCACTAATAGCACAGGATGAACATCGATATCCAACCAGAGCACGTCTGTCTAAGGTCACCGGCCACTGGCCAGCCTTGGGGGCGGTGCGTTACACATTACAAGTCTTCGGACAGCCGTATTATCTGTGTTTTTGTTTCAAATTCAAATGTTTTTATACAAATATAAACAGCGTGCTTTTGAATGTTCTTAAATCTACCACTGGTTCGGAAGGTATGGTGTTTTAACTTGTAGTCTACCTGGTACTTAGGTATACTTTTACGTTACGTTTATTTATATCTATCTTTTTCACTTAAGCATATCAAAAGGTCAGCTGTTCTGTTCTTATCCTGACCGACTGATTGATATCCTAAACCGTTTTTTTTTTTGGAAAACCACGGGTGATAGTTTTTATGGAAGTACGAAATTTTGAAAAAGTATACTCTTGAATTTTCTTATAGCAGCACTCTTCAGCAGCTGACCTGTTTGGCTGTCGCAAGATAAAAAAAGTATAACAATAAAAATTAATTCCAATTTTGGCTACCGGGTCAGATTTAATTAAAAAATTCTCTGTATTTTAAATAAATAAATAAATAAGGCTTTTAGTGTGTTACACTTTGTTCTCATATGTACATTTGGTAATTATATTAGACTTAAAAACTAAAGGACATCAAAATAAACAATTGGATGCAAACTCAGCTCTGTGCTATTGGCAGCAATACCCAGCGCTGATTTTCAGTTTGCTCCAGACAAGCAACTCACGCTATTACAATATTATTTACCTACCTACTTAATCAAAAAAAACTTTATAAAATTAAATTTAAAAATCAGAAATGTAGCATTAAAGCATTTAGGGCCTATGCATGTGCTTTCCCGAGATGCAATCTCTATACCAAATTTCGGCAAAATCGGTTTAGCAGATGGGCATTGAAAGCGTAGCAGATAGACAGCCACACTTTCGCACTTAAATAATATGGATAAAACAAACCATAATAGTTACGAATACGAATACGTTAGTTACGAATTTAAAAATAATTGATCGAATCAAATAGAGAATGGTTTTGAAACTAGCAGATATACCTAGCGCCTAGCGGGGCCTTGAATGAGCTATGTGTAGGTACTTAGCTGGAAATTGTTAGTGCACCGTGAAAATCGCTAGAAGACGACTGGCTAATAAGCTTCCTATATTTTTTTATAAAGGCAATTTTACTGACAAGGTTGTTCCAATACCTACGTACCTTTTATACGTCTTAAAGTTAACAGATTTATTCAATCACGTGCGTACATTATCTCTCTAGATGTTTGTGTTGTATTTTTCATTGCTGAGGGTCTTAAGTCTTAACCCCTTTCTAGTAAACACATAATTCTTAGGTGAAGGTAAATAAAGTACCTGAATCTCCTTCTAATTTTTAACAAGGAATAAGGCCGGATTTTACCAAATTCCCTATGTAGCTCTATAGTTTGCGCGCGAGTTGAATGCGGAACAAATGTATGGTGATTGGTGACACATTTAAGCGCAAACACACAGGGAACGGGCGCGGGCCGGGCGCGTGGCGGGTGACGTTGTGTGATGTGAGATGTCGTCCATATAAATAAAAGGAATTCAACCCGCCGCGCACCCGCCCGACCCGCCCCCGCTCCGCGCCCGCTCCCTGTGGGGTTTGCCCTTTACTCTGCATTCAACTCGCGTGCGAACTGTATATGTATAGTTGTAGGTATTGTACCTACTTATCTATAAAATATTGTTATTTACATTATGTAGGGCAACGTGTGAACCGTAAACATAGGTACGTATGTTGATAATACTATCGACACAACTAGGTATTTGGGCAATATTTGGGCCGAAATCAGTCGCAGTTTTTTAACCCACAGGAGTTAGTTGAACACCTATGGTTCAACACGCTTTATCTTTGTAATAAATAAGTAAACGCGGCGGTAGTTGGTGTACTCTTTCTACCTACATAATACGAGAGTAACCCTTCAATATTTACAACTAAAATCAAAGATATTTTTATCCATTTAATAAAATTAGTTAATTCTGCTAGAATTAACTAATGTAACAAATAATGTGGCTTTCTATTGGTACCAGCATTTTCAAAATTGGTTCAGTAGATCCAGAGATCACCCCCTACAACGTCACAAACTATAGGTTTATAATGCAAACTTGATGGGTACCTTTGACCCAGGGACAACCAGGCGTGGTCTTTTTGATTAGGGTATTTTATTTTTGTTAGTAGGTATCTACTTGTATGGATTTATTTAAAATTTATTTTAGTTATTTTAATATTTATAATAGGTATATACCCTAAGAGTAATTTAGAAAAGTGTATTGCGTGATAAGTATTATACTAAAAACTAAGAAATAATTGTCTCCGAAATAGTTTAAGAAATGTTGGGAAAAATAAGGCTTATTTATTAATAACAGAATAGGACCTAGAAAGCTAAAGTTTTATACAGAGATTCCCAAACGCAGAAAGGAAAAAGGCCGGATTTTCGAAATTCGAAACCGAAGATTTAACAGTACCTACTATCCTAGTATCAGTTATACCCATGTCATATCTTCGAGATAAACAGAGCGTACCTACGTAGTAACGTACGTCCATTTCCATACCTTATAATATAATATGTCTGTCCGAAGTCGTATACTTTTGCTTTTGTGCCCTATTTTTAAAGAATATGTAAAAATTTAACACAGTTTGTCTTGCAGTTTTTTCTAGATCAAGGTAAGTATTTAGTTATCAAACTCCTAGCTCAATGGTGACTCCTGGAGGCCAAAGTAGGCATACATTACAATACTGTTTTATCAATTTAGATTAGAATTGTCTCTTAAGGTCAATGATCTCTTCAAAATATAGATAGATTAGATTATTACAATAGAAAATGCCCTTTCTGGCGATAGTGCAGTGGTGTGAATAAATGTCTGGCATGGCGGCAAGGCCCACATTCGATTCCTGGCAATTCCCGTTTACTACACCTAAAATCATCATAGCTAATGACCCGGTCACAGCGCGCTTGTATATATTAAAAATAAAAACAAAAACGAAACAGGCATAAACAAAAAATTGTCATGCAGTCAGAAAACGATTTTTTTTTTAAATTAAAATCATAAACCTTAACACTAAGGCATTAATGTCTAATTATTTATTTTATTTATTCATTAACGTTTAATTTCGATTGTAGTATCTTTATATGATCGCGAGAATGTCGGTCACGGTCACGCGAATCTACATTTTTACCCAAAAAGTGCTCAACGCGCCCAAAGAAGTTTTACACTTGAATATAAATAACCAAAAAAAACAAAACGCGCCTAAAGAAGTTTTCACTTCAAAATTTATTCCAATTTTGGCCACCGGGTCAGCTATTATGTTTGTGGGACTATACTCATCAACGCCTGCCCACAGTTGCGCATGGATGCCCTCTAGAATGAGAAGAGCTTAGGTTATAGTCCACTATGTTGGTCAAGTGTGGATTAGTGTGGATTGGCGGACTTCACACTTGAGAATATTCTAGAGAACTCTCAAGCTTGCAGTTTTTCTCACGACGACTTCTTTTAGAGTTTAAAACAAGTGATATATTATTATAATTAATTAAAAGTAAAACGCATACTTCGCCGAAAAATTAGAGACCTAGAATTGAGGACGATTGACGAATCTGAATCTTCGAATCGGAGTTCGCTTTGCTTTTGCGTGTTTTGTAAAAAATATATTATAATGAATCATCTCAGACCCATGCAACCTATCTCCTTCCCGAAAGTTTGCTGAGACCACTGGTAGTGATAAGGCCGCCTTTACACTTTAACAAGTTGCATATTTAGTCACGATTCGTATGAACCTCTGTTCTGTTTGTTTGTGTGTAAAGTGCTTTTAATTTATGTGATAAGTAAAGTTACTTATCACATATAGATGCTTACCCAAACATGTCTCCACATAAGTGTTTTCCAGTATCCGTTGCGATTTTCAAAAGGGTCTTCGGAACCAAACAGCCCTCGTTAACCATGGCCGAAGTTAACAATGTTTTATTATTTAAAAGTTAATTTAATAATGTTTTATTATAATTATAATTAAAAGTTTATACTTTAGTCCCACACTCTTTGCTTTTGATTCTTTTGTGCCATTAAAATGAGTCCGTTTTCATAGCAAGAATAACTCCTTTTCAAGTTACGACTAAGATACGATGACGATTCGATATTTTTTGTAGTTTTGCATGTACTGTTACCTACGTTGGTATATCTATTGGATTTCTTCCTTAACCTTTCTCATAAAAGTAACAAAATATTTGTGTCTGTATTTGTTACTTGTGTAATAGTTGTTTCTGTCAAATATTATAAGATTAAGTAAAGACTTAATAACCATTATTATACTTACTTATTGAAATATCAAAGTTCATAATCATAGTTTTTAAATAACTGCAAGCTTCGAAAAATCGTAAGACTGAATCCTAAAATCCTGAATCTTCTCGGTAGGAATGGCATTAAGAACCTAGATTCACTCAACTATTCAAAAGCACTTGTCAAAGTCTACTTGAATAGAAAAGTGTTGTATTTGTCTAACAGATTATGACGTACAGTATACGATATACGTTGTTATCGTGTCGTACAATCGCATCGTAGTCGTGCGATGGAAAACGTCCACGCATTAGTGATTTCACGGAAAATCATATCGATACAATACACAATACGCAAATGATCACATGCCCTTTAATAACAGCCATACTTAGGATTGCTGCCTGAATATACATATACTTAGGTACATACGTTGTATGCTTTGTTAAGAAAACATTAATTAACTTGAACATTTAGTACGTGTCCGGGATTCAAACCTTGGACCTCACAAAAAGGACGCCAAAATCTTAACCGTTTCTTAAACATTAAAGTTTATCAGCAACTAAAAGTTAGTATTTCTTAAAGAAATGTGGGGACACTCAGTGGAGTGTCCCCACATTTCTTTATATGAGTGCATTCACTCATTCACACACGCTACACACTAAATAGGTAACTTATAGATAGAAGATGGGGCTGATTCTGTATATCACAATCTCTAAACTAAACTAAAATGGCAGCTTTAAAACTAGCTCTGTCCCTTTCCGTAGGAAGTATCATGAAAGGGTTAGCAATATTTGTAATACTATAATTTTAGTTTAGTTTAGACTTTAGAGATTGTGCACTACAGAATCAGTCCCAATACATAAGAACCCTAACAGGTTAGCCCGCTACCATCTTAGACTGCATCATCACTTACCATCAAGTGAGATCGCAGTCAAGAGCTAGCTTGTAGTGAATAAAAAAAAAAGTTTTAATTTTATTCGACGGCAATTGGACCAATGGAAAGTGTTAATTATTATACAACACGTCATTCCTATGCTGCGTGTATGTTCATACATCGCATATTCCACGTAACACATATTGTGACTTGATTGTGATTTGTGACCTAGAAATATAACATACGAGTTACCGCATCGTGACGTCGAACTGATGATAGCCAACCGCCTGGCGGTTAAAACTTAAAACGTCGACCTCCTTTTCTGGGGGACTAGGGTTCGATCTGCGGGTACCCAATCCCTTACTATTCTGAGTTAAATGAACGGTCAAAGCAATAAAATAAAATATTTATTTGCAAAATTAGAAGGTTCAAAATTCTTAATTAGCCTCTAACTCCCAAAAAAGTAAAGACTGATAAAGGAGTTAGTGCCTTTCCTAGTACTTATATGCTATTGGTAATATTGGTAATACCTTAAGGTAATCACTCGATGTGAAGGAGAACATTGTGAGGATTAGGAAACTTCAAGCCTGAGAGTTTTCAATAATGTTCTCGAACCCCTTACTTGGTTGGTTGGTAACCAGCGTGGAGGACTATGGCTTAAAACCTTCTCATTCTGAGAGGAGACGATGATGATGATCAGATTTCTTGGTGGGAGGCTTCGGCCGTGGCTAGTTACCAGTTACCACCCTACCGGCAAAGACGTGCCGCCAAGCGATTTAGCGTTCCGGTACGATGCCGAGTAGAAACCGAAGGGGTATGGGTTTAATATAACTGCCATGCCTCTAGCAGGTTAGCCCGCTACCATCTTAGACTGCATCATCACTTACCATCAGGTGAGATCGCAGTCAAGGGCTAGCTTGTAGTGGATAAAAAAAAGAAGGCAGTTATAATTATTATCAAAAATCGTTGTCCAAACCTCTAAGGATTGAAATTACAATGAACTCAATATATTATGTTCTCAGATTCAAATGATGCTACATCACATATTGTGTTTCTCTTCCTCGCCTCTCGAGAAGGTATTGTTGTTAAGTCCAACATGTTTGGGCTCATTGGATTTGTCTTGCAAAGTATCTACTTATAGATGGGTGATGAGAGCTAGTCTGATGTATGGAGAAACCTGATTTTAGTATTTGCATATTGGAAGAAGTTTTTCTTCTCACGGGTAGGTACGATGGTCCCCAAAAATAATCGCCAAAAACTTGCGGAAACATGTAAGTTTGCCCGGATAATCTTTTGACAATCGCGTAAAGCCATCCAAGTAAATAATAACGTCTTTTTGCCCAGCCGCGTGGCCAGTGGAGCGGTGTGATAGAAAACAATAAATTTCCTCTTCCTCATTCGCGATTACTCAATTTTTTGCTCAAAAACGGTGGTTCCGGAGTTTGAAGGTTAAGTGAGTACATTTCTGCCATAGCGTCTAATTTGGAAGGTCCTTTTATTCATATATAAATTAATAATGTCCATTATTAACATAGAGCAGTTTAACAATTTTTAAATTCCATACAATATTATGATAATTATTAGACGATTAGTTTTCATTGTTATTTATACCTAATAGTAATACTAAATACATAATATACGAGTATATCAGTTTATTTTCATATACATATATATATGAGTATTATGTTATTTGTGTAAATGGTTTATGTAATAGTATGAAGGTATTTGTTTGTATGTTTATTTATATTAATACACCACCCACAATTTAATCTCCTTAATTTCTCCTAATCCTAAGGTTGCCTGGCAGAGATCGCTGCTAAGCGATAAGGCCGCCTTTTTGTATTCTACTTCCTTTTGTGTATTTGTGTTCCTTAATTATTATTTTTCCTTTTTTTTGTTGTGGTGTACAAATAAAGTGTAAAATAAATAAATAAAAAATAATAATCACAAGTACTTAGGTATAGTTATTATTTTCGTTTACCTACAATACAAAATATACTTGAATTCACTATTTCAAGTTTTTCTAGTCATGTGATATTGTGTTCATACAGTTATATTAAAAATGCCCATCCATTTTAATTACCTGCTTTTTGAAATACATATTATAAATAAATGTAAGCCTGCACGTAAGATCTGTAGATCTGTGCCTTACATAATATAATAGCAATTGTTGCGATTTACTGAAAGAGTATATTAGTCTATCAGGCGTTCAATTTATACTAGATGATGATCGTTTAGGTTTTTTATACTCGCGAGGACTCCTCAATTTTCCGGTATAAAAATTATGTATAGTATGGATTGCTATTGGCTTGCCATGAAATGAAAATGAAATGAAATGAAAATATACTTTATTGTACACCATACATAAAACACATTTAAAAAACAAGAAATTATGGAAAACTGTACAAGAGGCGGCCTTATCGCTGAGAAGCGATCTCTTCCAGGCAACCAGAAAAGGAACTAATAACAAAAAAAAATTAATGAGGGTGCACACAAAGTAGGTAATTAAAGACTATTATAATATAAAATACACAAATCTGTTCATATAAAATACATATAATTCATAAAAACATACATAAATAGTATACATACATACATATACATACATACATAAATACATACATACATATACATACATAAATACATACAAGTTAAATATATAACAAATAATAGGTATAGGTATATTTAGATATAAGCTTTCTATCTAAGGAATAGAATGTAAGGAATTAGATTTACAAAATTAAGGAGGCAAAAAGTGCTTTTTTAAGAGACTCTTAAAAATAGGCAAAGATTTTGCCTGCCTAATATTAAGAGGGAGAGAGTTCCAAAGACGAACAGCTTTAATGGAAAAGGACTTGGAGTAAAAGGCAGTGCTATGAGAAGGAATTCTAAGAATTAGATTATCCTCAGAGCGGAGAGATCGACCAGAGTGAGAATCACTGAGAAACTCAAACCGTTCTTTCAGATAAGGAGGAGTGGCTGGATTGAAAAGAACACAGTACAAGAGAGATAAAAGATGAGTATTCCTGCGAAGATGAATTGGGAGCCACTCGAGTTTATTGCGAAATTCAGAAACGTGGTCATATTTACGATTTGGCCATGGCTATAGCTGCTTGATTTTTATAATACCTAAGTACCGTAAATAGGCTACGTGAAATTAAAACATTTACTCTTCGACATACTTACTTTCAATTAAAGACTCACCTATTTAGTAAGAGCTAAGAAATTATTTAGATGAATAAGTACTCTAGACATGTTTGATAGAATATTACGTGTCTTCCTCATAGCTATCAAATCGATCGAACTTGACCTAATTGACATCCTTGGTCTACCTAAAGGTCAACGCCGCTCTGCATACAACCAACCTATATTAGGGCATGTTCAAGATCGTCCTAGCATGGTCGATACGATTCATGACTTCATAATTTGATGATAAAGTCATTTTGATCATTATTATTTTGTAACCATTACGCTGTTTTATATTATCTTGTACCAGCATTTGAAGGACTTGGGAACCCACCGCATTATTATCCCAAGAAAACCCCTGCCATTATGTGATTAATGGAAAGGGGTCACGACTCTCGGCAATGAGGAATACGACGCACAGAGAGTGAGAGAGAGTACCTGCAGTTAATAGTTTCTATCATACGCATAAAAAAACTTCTGACTCAAAAGATTAATTTTTAAACTATGATTTCAGGATATTTTTTAATTTTCAGTATTTAATAGTAGTTCAATAACAAAACATGATCAAATATATTATAAAATTTAAAAAATAATAGTAGGTACTTATAAACATTTTAAAAAGGCTCTATTTTTTAATTATAGTATAATAGTAACGAAATTATAGTATAGTAGCCTCGAAAGATGTGGATTGTGGAGCACAATCACAGTTCTCACTAAACAATTTTCTTAACGCCTCTAGTCTAAACGATTTATTTGATCATTTCCGCATGTAGGACCGTATCATTCGGACACCAACATAAACTGCAGCTGTACATGCCACTATACGCAAACTGCTTGTTATCGATAATTGAGCAAGCAATTTTCTTAACGGATCATCATTTAAAATAGTCGGCCACTCAGCCGCACTTAAATCCTCGTAAGTCAGAGCTTGGGGACGAAGGCAGCTCATTAAGTGCAGATAAGCTGTATGGCCAGCTTCTAAAGCTGCTGCCACATCCCCATCAGCAAAAATGTCCAAAGCACCCCACTCAAGATATTTAGGTTTAGGTCTACCTGTTAGACGTCGCAAACCAATGAAATCCCCACATCTTGGCAGGTATATATCAGCTATATCGGTTTCCCTATAACTAACAGGTGACGCTGCATCTTCGCCAAAAAGTCTTACTAATTGTTTTAACACCGCCTCCTTTGAATCATCTTCGTCCTCTTTCAGTCTCAAATAACCGATCAAAGCGGAGTACTTTTCAAGACTACCTGTAGAAGACAGTCGTGGACGCTCAGTCGCCCAAATGATAGGTCCTCGCACGCTTAATATATCACCGCTGTAACCAAAACCTTGCCAAAAACTCTCCTCGTATTGAATTATGAACTTTTTTGCTCTACCTTTTTTCATAGCAGCAGTTATTGCTAGTTCACTATCGTAGAGTAGGTGTGCTTCAACCTCTATGTTATGAAGTTCATCGGGTTTCATCGCCATTGCCAACAAATTGCAAACATAATTTGTGTCTCCTTTCAAACTTCTTAATATGACCTGTTCATCTGAATACGAGCTAATTTTCTTGATAGATTTCGCTGCCATAGTAATATCGGCTACACTTTTTTGTAGTTTGTTAGCAATACGTTTTCTGCAGTAACCTAAAAGCTTTTCGCGAAGCTTCGTGTTATTTCCATCCAAATGATTTCTGGCACTACTTGTTCTATAGCACTGGTGTAAATAGAAAAGAACAGATACTATATTAGCTGGTGCACCACAGACTAACCTGACTATATTCCTTATAATGTCTTTTGAATTTGCAAAGATCAATGCGTTACTCAAATGTTTTTCCATTGTGGTTTGATCGAAATACATTAGCTGTTTTCGTTCGGATACATTGTCGATATTGTTCGCTTGAAAAAGATCTCTCATGTATTGGTCCAGTAGAGTTTGATACTGGTTCAATTCAAATCTTTCTAAAATATTGAGATAGTCGAAATCGTGGTAATCCTGCGTACATTCAACTGTATCTCCTGTTTTGTATTCAAACAATTTGTTTAAAGTTGTCTTTAATTTTTCAGGGGTTACTATCGCATCTGGAATAGGGATATTGAATTCCTTTGCATAAACAGCTATATAGTGTCTTCCAACGCTTTCTACGAGCTCTTTAGCAGTACCTTTATGTGTATATTGTTCTTCTTCTTCCTCTTCTTCTTGGAAGGCGACATTACACTTAGATTCACCTGCTTCTTTGCCTGTAAGGTCGAGGACTACTATGTCGACAGTATCGCCGAATCTCTTCTTAAGTTTATGCGCGGTAACAAAACCAGGCAGACTGCAGCCTAATATGATCACATCTGCTTTGATATGGCTGGTTGAACTCTCCCAAGTCGTACTTTTTGTATATTTAACCATTTTAAATATCTACATTTGATATCATTAGAATAAATAAGAATTTGAGACCATCGGGAGTTATTTTCCTTGAGATGATATTTTAAAATTGATTTTTGATAAATAAATTTAAAATAATATAAATAGGTAGTTTAAAATGGATTGATGACCATGGTGACAGACAAACACTCTTGTTGTAGATTTTTTGACATTAAAAATTAAATAAAAACATGACAAACAGTTCAATTCAAAGAGGTTTATTCTTCATGAAGTTATTACACAGATCACGGAAACAAGGGAGATATGCCTATGAATCAAATTGTTTTGAAACCTGCTGTCTCCAGTTTATCCCTACCTATCCCTACTACCTGCTACCAATACAAGCAACTAAATAAATACAATAGACAGGAAGTCTCACTCACACACACACATACCGATAGATCAGTGCATGAGGCACGAACAAATATACACTTTATTGTTTACCAAACAGGGTTCAATTTCAATCACCGTGCATCTTACTCACACAAACGTAAAACGTTGTCGATGTGCTGTGCAAAATTCAAATATGATACAATTAGTGGTTGACTAAAATGGATCTATCGATGCTAAATTTCTTAATATTTGGGTTTTTGACAATGACTACCAAAAATAAGATGTAAAAAATCATCTCATATTAGATTATTTTTAACCGACTTTCCGAAAAAAGGACGAGGTGAAGGAAGAGTGACATTAAATATATCAATAAATGAGTAATGAGTATCTACGTAAATTGACATTATATTAATTCACCTAGTATATTTTTTATACGTTTCGTCAGCTAAGTAAGTCGAGTACTTACATTAAAAAAAATATTAATAATTATGACTAAAAATATAGTTATAATGAATTTTACTCACGATAGTTTAAACGTTAAAATAGCAATTATTGTTTATTAAGTTATAATTAAGGTACTATTAATTATTTAAAACTATCTAAACAATAACTAAATATTTAATTATTAAACGATCATCGTTTGGTCGTTAAAATATCGACAACTGCATTGTACTCGTACCTGCATCGTCACATCTCTAGTTCACGGCACGCCGACAGCGGCCGAACTACGAAATTTGATCTATCGTGCTAGTGAAAGAATCGGTAAAGAACACTTAACCATTGCGTCGTAAGACTGGCCGATTCATTGATAGATTTCTACTAAGCAAGCAATGGTTTTTGTTCATAATGAGATATAGACTTGTCACTTTATTACATTATGATACCACTAAATAATGTTTTATTGATTTTAATGGAAAATTACAACAATTTATTTGTACTTACGTGTGAAATGAGATGCCATCTTTCATGTAATTCACTTTGCAGCTTGAATTTTTACAAACAACCACTGAACAACGCGGCATTTTGTTAAAAACCGAGAGAAGTGAACCAATCTTTGAATGACATGCGACTAAAGACAAAAACGGCCATCAGGCCTATTTTGTGCCTGATGAGTTCGCAAGCAACACGCCCCCTTAGCACATCTCCCTTGTTTCCGTGATCTGTGAGTTATTACTTATTACTTTTAATTTTTTTTCCGAAAAATTATATAATAAACTCACTTTATATGTATTTCACTAGATGGTACCCGCTTCCCTATCCTACTTGGATGAAGGTGTATTGATTTCCGCGGTCTCTTTAATTTCCAGGATAAACCTTTCTCTGTACCGAATTTCGACGAAATCGGTTGAAAAGATGGGCCGTGAAAGCGTAGCAGACAGATAGACATACTTCCGTATTTATAATATTGACCCATTATTGTCTAGTATGGATTTATTCCATACAAACTGGGCTCCTTCAAACAGGATCTAACCTAAGTCCCGCACTTAGTTTATCAGCACTAGGCACACGTTGTAAACATGTGTGGAACTACATATTTAAATAGTTCTGAATACGTCTATGTAGTATGGACTAGTTTCCTTAATTCCTATTTCTATATCTATGAACTCTTTAAAAAGTTCGAATCGTTCATTTCACAAAATTTTATGATTACAATATTTTCTCATAACTTTGAAACTTTTTTGGTGCGACTTTCTCCGTCTGTCTGTCTGTCCGTCCGTCACACTCGATTATTTCAGTAACTACCGAAGCTATCGACATGAAATTTGGAATAGTTGTGTATATTAGTGGCCCAAAGACACTGGAATAAAAAAAAATTGGAAATTATTTTTGTTCTTATTTAAAAAGGGAGGAAAATCGGAGGGTTGAAATTTAAAAGTGAGATAACTGTACTGTGTGGGGTATCATATGAAAGGGTTTACTTTGTACATTCTAAAACAGATTTTTAATTATTTTTTCAAATTAGTAACTTTTTTTCAAACGACAAAACGCGCGCCTGGTATGGGATTTTGTATAAAATACTGAATTGTGACGTTATCAAAGCTCGACGCGCGTTTTTCTTTAGACCATAGTTTAAAATGGTTATTCAGCATAAAACTAACAGGGGACGTGGATATTACGTCTTTTGGAAGATCCTCTTTTTAATAATAACAAAAAAAAATTGAATATAATGAGTAAGTAGGTAGTTGGTGCCAACTGAATCCGGATCATTTGTATTTAAAGTATACAATCATTACTAGGTACCTACGATTAGTTGCAAAGAAAGTTGCAAGTTCAGATGTTCATGTATATGGCGATAAGTATTAATTACGTAACTATAAAGCGAAACGAGTTGATACGTAATCACTACTGCGTCATTATATTACCTTGGCCCTGGCCCCTGGCTACAGTGACGTAGCGGGCTTGGGTCATTACCACCCAACCCGAAGTAGGTAATGTGGCTTTGGTTCGTATTAAAATGATTGAGACTGTTAATGAAGACGTCTTTATTCTGTGGTGTAAAGAGTAGATATTCTACTCTTTACTAACTAACAGAAAGAAAAAAGAATTACTTGCTATTGTTATAATATTGTTTCCTAATCTAACCTACTTACATTTTCAATGGACCTTTCTTCCAAATCGATGAGTATACAACCTATGGAGCCTAGTGGATTGAGGGGTGTGACACGAGTGATCGCATTGATAACTCGATAAAAGATAACAAGTTGATAAATGATAAAATAGACGCAATTTCCATATTTTTTTTAATCCGCTACAAGCTAGCCCTTGACTGCGTTCACACCTGATGATAAGTGATGATATAGTCTAAGATGGTAGCGGGCTAACCTGTTAGGGGCATGGCAGTTATATTAAACCCACACCCCTTCGGTTTCTACACGGCATCGTACCGGAACGCTAAATTGCTTGGCGGCACGTCTTTGCCGGTAGGGTGTTAACTAGCCACGGCCGAAGCCTCCCACCAGGCCAGACCAGGGAAAATTCAGAAATTATAAATTCCTAAATTGACCCTGCCGGGGATCGAACCCGGGACCTCCGCACGTTAAGGCAACAGCGCTACACACTGCGCCACGGAGGTCGCCATTACATAATCTACATAAATAATCTTAACATAACAGATTATTAGTAATTAACGACCATCGAGATCAAGTCAGATTAATTAAAATTAATTATAAGACGTAGAGTAAATTGAACTGCTTTGAAAACAATGCAGTAATAACTATGATTTACTATGATTTGTAGTCACACAAACTCATCTGACATGGCGACAGCGTCGTTTATATATCTAAACTAGCAGATGCCGGCGACTACGTCCGCGTGAAAAAGCTATCTTCAGCCCAGTGGTTTGAGCTGTGCGTTGACAGATCAATCAGTCACTTTTTCCTTTAATATATCTATACTTAGTAATATACTTACTTAGTACTTAAAATATTAGTACCTTTAAAAAAAACATTTTTATAAGGAAATGTAAGAAGCATTTCCTGGATAAAGGTGCCACTCCTTGTGACAATATTATCTATAGAAAACGCTTCCTATATTTAAGTCGTTACCTTTTTTGTTTCTTTTTAAAATTAGACATAATATTTTAAGCTATATTAAGTGCTAACCTAACTTAAACCAAACTTATTTTATTTTATATTTTCTTTAGTTCACATACAATGTTATTTATCTAAGTGCTTATATATGTCACCGTAAGATTGTAAAATCCGTTAGATTATAATCTAACGGTTTCTATCCCGCTAGATTATAAACTGTCGAAAGATTGTGAACCGTTCAATGTTCTGAGTATTAATTAATGAAATATTTATTGTTTTTACGTTTTCTTGTCTCTTTCTTGTACAGTTCGCGCGCGAGTTGAATGCAGAGTAAATGTAAGTGTCACCATACATTTACTCTGCACGAACTATAGGTTAGGTTAGGGTTTGACATGAATATTCAGGTACTTAGGTTCTATCGGGTTCTATCTATAATATACCTAATATATTACAATTTACCGAATAATAACGCGTTAAATTGTAAGCAGTAGGTATGTTACGGTTCACAATCTGTCGACAGTTTATAATCTATCGAGATAAAAAACGTTATATTATAATCTAACGGTTTTTACAATCTTACGGTGACATATACAAATAACCTAGGTCAAAGAAGTTTGTCCACAGGGTAGGTATTTAAATAGTATTATTTTTAGCCATAATTATTTTTACACTGTTGCAATTGTGGTTCGGCTTATCGCCAAGATGCGGCAGCTGCGTCCACGCACTTTGGCAAGGAACTGGGCAAATATGGCTAACTAGCTGATGCCCGCAATTTCGTCTGTGTAGAATAAGTTTTTGAATTCCCGTGGGAACTCCAAAATTTTCCGGGATAAAAGTAGGCTATGTCACTCTTCAGGTCTTCAACTATTTATTATCCATACAAAAAAATCACCTCGATCCGTTGCTCTGTTGCAGCGTGATTGAAGGACAAACCGTAAAACAAACACACTTTCGAATTTATAATATTAGTATGACACAAATTCATCTAAGCCAAAATTATTGGCTTATTTGCTAGAATTTGTCAGCTCCAGTCGTCAAATACGTGACGTGAAGATATGTTTTTTAGTTCCCGCGGGAACTCCTTAATTTTCCGGGATAAAAAGTAGGTATCCTATGTCACTCTTTAGGTCCTAAAATATACCCATGCAAAAAATCACGTAGATTCAGCGGTGTGCTAGAAGGGCATAGCAACAAACAAATACTGTACACCTAGTGTACGAAGTATGATATAAAAAAGTACCGCGGGCCGCGCTGCATATTTGATACTAGATGATGCCCGCGACTTTGTCCGCATGGATTAAGATTTTTGATTCCCGCGGGAACTCCCTAATTTTTCGGGATAAAAAGAAGCCTATGTCCTTCTCCGGGATACAAATACAAAATCTCCATACCCAATTTCATCAAAATAAGTTGAACAGATGGGCCATGAAAGCGTAGTAGACAGACAGACAGACACACTTTCTCATTTATAATATTCGTATGGATTATTATTACCTACGCTCCTTACGCTACATTTGATAAATATTTTCAGGATAGAATTTGATATAGTTCTCTGAAACGTTTAGCAAGTTAGCCTAGATAAAGGATATGTGCGGTCTCCGCTACGCTTCGTTGGTTAAACCAATCCTAAATTCGTAATTGTTTTTAAAATGATGATTAAAAAACCGGCTGAGTTTGTTGTGGGCTCTTCTCAGACCAGGGCGCGTTTGGAACCGTCGTAGCGTGTTAAGACACCGTGGGTAATTATAACCATCATGTCTTTGTAAACCTGACGTTCAGAAGGTACTGTATCGGTACCAATATTGAATAAATATATATTGAGTTTGAGTTTTGAAATCTATGTCATATGACATTTTGTCTCATAACGAGGTCACATTATAATACCTATCCTAGAAAAACATTATAATGTGAAAATATTTGGCCAACATCCCATCAAAAATATTGGCCTGATTATGATTTATGACCAAGTTCTTTGTTAGGCTTTTGTTGGCTAGACTATAGTAACGTTTAGAATCACGTTCACGTCAACGGGGAACACAGACCATGGGAAGGAAAATTTTTATCCCGGAAAATCATAGAGTTCCGAAAAGACGAAGTCGCAGGCATCATCCAGTTGATAATAATTAATACTGAATCAGTTTGCAAACCTTTCCTACAAAAACACGTTTTAATTGGAAGCTATTTGTCCATGTACATCAAGGGCAAAAACAAAGTACATCACATAAAAGTGTAAACTTTTACGCTTTGTTGCTCTTTCCACTCGTAATGTGGTTCCCAGGAATTGGCATTCGCTTATAATATATCCGCTTGTAATGAAACTGAGCGCCCGCCGCCCGCCGCAGGTCGACAGTCGCCCCAAATGGCAAGCGACTCGTTTTGCAGATAGCTGCGCGTCTCCATTGCCACCGCTGAATTCGCAAATGACGGACCGTTATCGTACTAATATTATAAATGCGAAAGTGTGTACGTTTGTTGGTTTGTCCTTCAATCATTCACGCCGCATTAGAGCAACGGATCAGCGTGATTTTTGCATGGGTAAGTATTTTGTTCAATTGAAAGACAATTTACCTCCGCGTGGAATTAGTTTTTTAATTCCCACGGGTAACTTAATTTTCGGGTTAAAAAGTAGCCTATGCCACTCTCCAGGTCCTCAACTACACCCACGCATTAATCACGTCGACTTTGTCAGGATTGCGTCTGCACCCCATGCATACCGTCCGCGGACGTTTTCACAGATTGCTATCGGACGTCCGAAGGCTCAAGGACGTCCCATCCACGAATTACTTTTGCACAGTTCAGTGTAAATTCATTTACCCAGATACAATAAGTCACGGCTGTACGCCGAGACCGCGGGCGCGCCCTAAATTTATTCCCTGCTTAGCGGGCGTCGTAACTCGCAATATTTGCACTTTCTAATCGTGTCGTGTTCGCGAATGGAGCCGCTCCCTCCCGGTGGCCTACGTGCGCCTGCGCACGTCGAGCGCCAGGTTCAGTTCCCGGCTAGCGATTTATTAAACCTCTTATCATTTGCAATTAATATTTTATTGCCTAGACGTTTATAGTGCAAATAGAGTAG
Source organism: Erebia aethiops (assembly GCA_923060345.2). Classification (NCBI taxonomy): domain Eukaryota; kingdom Metazoa; phylum Arthropoda; class Insecta; order Lepidoptera; family Nymphalidae; genus Erebia; species Erebia aethiops. Next base: position 18,770,819 of record OV281089.1, on the reverse strand, counting down.
GCGTTGCATTGAACGGTGCATACGGCTTCAAACACTGCTACCTTTTTTTAATCAATTTTTTAGAGCCAGCCCCATTCGTGCTACCTTAACTTACTTACCCACTTTATTATTATTTTATTACTCATAGCTTTATTACTACATTAGCTATTTATTATTATTATTTTGCTTACTATAGCTTTATTACACTAGTTAAGAACAGGTTCTCAAGTGTCGGTCTTAAGGGTGACTAGCCACGGCCGGAGAACCAGAACAGAGACAATGAAGATATTTTAAATTCTCTAATTGCCCCTGCCAGGGATCGAACCAGAGACGTTCCACTTGTAAGACAACAACTGAACCCAAGGGGGCATGTGCAGAGATTTAAATGCACCTGGATAAACGGCGGTCATTGTGTAGCCTCGTGCATGCAATTGACGTAGAATAACTCCTAGGCTGTCTTCTTGAGATTTTCTCGCAATCACGATTAAAATGATTATTATCATTTGAATTGATTTGTTTATCATGTTGAAAACAATAAACTTCCATCTGCGCGGGAGATATTATAGTGCACAAGTGTGTGAGCACACACAGATGCACTCTCTGTTCCTTTACTCTCATAGCCCGATGGGACGGAAAATCCGACACGACCAGAGAAATCAGGTGTAGGACCGACGGCTGTACGCGCTCTCCGAGGCACGGGGGTGAAACACTGCCAACCTCTTAACTCCGGGCTAGTACTGAGAATTTCTAGTCAGTAAATACCGATACTTAATTATGACCCGGGACTCGAACCCGGTACCTCGTCGGCCGCAGTCGAACATGCTAATCACTAGAGTAGACCAATGAGGCAGTTACCGATAGGATTACTATCGGTGCAAGGTGCAACCGATAGACAGCCACTGCTGGACGTACTTAGCTGGTTTGATAAAATTATTTAAAACTGTTTTTTTCCTTGTTTAATTCCGATATTTAATTAGACAACAAATATATAAGAGTTAGATCTATAAATACAAATACAAGATACATTAAAATCTAAGTTAAAACTAAAAACTAAACAAGCCGTTTGCACAAGGACATTTAAATTATTTATTTAAATTTTGTAATGCTGTCCCTTTATGGCAAATGCATAATGTAGTTGCCAAAAAGGGACAGTATTAAAATATTTAACTAAATCAATTGATCCTAACTAAGAGTCCTTGTGCAAGTGGACCTAAAAATATCATCTTATTCTATACTACTTGTGCCCAAAACGCTGCCTGCGTTACCCCGCTAAGTAGAAAAACTTTGTTGGCCCATGTAACTGCCAGCCCTCCGGTCACCTGTGAGCTCTGTTAGACGAGAAGACCCCATGACCCCAGGGTTTCAACACCAAAAGGCTGAATCACACTGTTTTTGAATCGTCAAGTGAATGTACCACTGGTTCGGATCTACAATCTACATTTGCAGCTGAATGTACCACTGGTTCGGATCTACAAGCTACATTTGCAGCTGAATGTACCACTGGTTCGGATCTACAAGCTACATTTGCAGCTTGTTTCCAACGACTATTTACCAGCTATTTACTAGAAATCAGTCCATCCGTCCATCTAGGTCTTATAATGTTACACTTTCTGGTGCGACATCACAATTTAACCACCATGGAATTATACCATGACCTCCTCCAATTTATCATACAAGAGAATGCAAACAAAACAATTTAAAAAATAACTTTGAGGACAAATCCGCACTGAAAGTAGAGTTGTCCTATACATGATATAAAATGTTTCATTTTAAATGAAAGCCTTCGCCAATTGTTCGAAAGGAGCTCAAGCCTCAAGGTAACAGAGCGGTCAATAAAGTTCAAGTTAATCGATAGGAGATGACACGAGAAGAAAATTAGATGACTTATCAATACAGCCCAATATTCAACATTGTACGTATTGATTCATCATTTAGGGTTTTCAAAATCCCTGTGGGAACTTTATTTTCCGGGATAAAAAATGTAGGTAGGCTACTTTTGGATTTCACCGATCTTTATAGTATATAAAACGGATAGGGATACTCACCTCATATGACTTGAGGCCGCCCTTGCGCACTTTGTTTTAAAAAATGTACCTATCTATCTATTTATCTCATGTGTGGAGTGTAATATGTACTCAGTTCAACATAAAGATGCAATTCCTCAATAAATCCCCTCAATCCACTAAGCTCCACTTTACTCTTACTCGTGTGTAAGGTCGACGTCAGGCATACTACCATCGCTTAAAACCGTATTGTTTTAATATTGTTGGCGTTCGTGTTTTAGAATTATAGTTCTTATTTTAGTGACGTCAATGTACGTGACATCAAACTGACATTTTGAAATAATAATAAACCACGATGGTAGTAATCCCCCAGGCGCTAGTATGAGGCGTCAAACACAAAACAAGCGACAGCGGGGCGATGAGGTACGAGACTGAGAGCTAGCGACGAATTTTGGGGAAGGCCCTTTAGGAAAACTGAAATTGTGAAAAAATATAATTTCGTCAACTGGCGACTCCAGTCTTGCCAATCTGGTAGGCCGTTTGCGGTTATTTCTCTTCAAAAGTTTTTTATTAAAATTCAAAAAAATATAGTTTTGGCAATTTTAATCACGTATTTATTGAGTAATTTCAATAATACCCGCAAACTTCGCCAGACAAATATTGCGGTTTTAAACGTGAATAAATTTTTCAAATGAGTACGACAAAATTGCGGCGAAATTCATCGCCAGTTCTCCGACTAATCGCATCGCCCCGCTGCCGCCGTCGCCCCGCCGCCGCTCATTTCGTGCCCGTAGGTACACAGAGTTGATAAGTAAGTTTTAGTTTTACTCCTGTATTACATCTACGATCTTACCTGCAGCTCTCTGTGGCTCTCCTCCTCTACCTCTCCTCCTCTACCTCTCAGAACTCAGTGGCTATCATAAAATTAACTCACTGACATAATATATTATTTATCTACTCCAGCATCGAAAAGTTCCAATTTCGAATTTGACAACTATATCGAATTGAACCCTCTTTCGTGTTTGCTTCTCATAACGATACAGTTCGTTGTATGGGAGCTGTATCGTTATGAGTCGTAGCTGTATCGATATGGTTATCTTCATAAATAGGATACCTATAGCTTAGCGGCTCTGGGTTCTGGCACTTTCCCAACCAGTCAATTGATTTGACTTTTTTATTAATTTACAAAGTAAAAAATTATAAAGACGTCCTTGTCGTAGATAAAATCTTGTACCTATGCAACTGTACGTAATTAATCATTTTAATTCTCGTACTATCCTGTTTTGATACTCGGCAAGCCTCGTATCAAAAAACAGCACTCGAATTAAAATGACCCTCATTACGATACAGTTGCATAAATAGCTATTATCCATTGGAGGTTTGATATGTCAATAAAAATAACTTTTAATAGCAAACATTAAATGGATAAAAAGTATATGTCAGTAGCGTTTAGTTTTTGATAGCCACTGAGTAAGATAATATAGAAGCTGGTGATAAGTGATGATGCAAATACAACCATGATGTCGATAGCGGGCTAACTGGTTTGTATTTATTAGCGGTTATAATAAACCCATACCTACCCCTGGTTAATTTCTACACGGCAACATACCGGAACGCTAAATCGCTTTGCGACACACCTTAGCCGATAGGTTGGTAACTAGCCACGGCCGAAGCCTACCGACAGACCAGCATATGCAGCATGCGCACGTAGAGATATGTCTCTCTAATTTTGTCGCTCTCTTTTCTCTGTCTATCAATATGGATCAGAAAGAGAAAAGAGAGCGACAAAAGTAGAGAGACATATCTCTACGCGCGCATCCTAGCCCTGCAGGCCAGAGAAATTTCAGAAATTATAAATTCCCAAATCGACCCCGCCGGGGAACCAACCTGGGACCTCCCACATTGAAGACAACGTGTTTACCAAATCCCCTTTGTCATCTTTGATGCCAATAATTATAATTATAATACTAAATGAAAGATGATGTCCGCGACTTCAAAGTCAAAGTTAAAGTCAAATAATGTAAAATTCAATATAGGTAGGTACACTAAATTTATTGACGTCTAGTTATTTATAAAATATAATGGTGATTATAATCAGTAACGGTATTTTAAAACTAAAGCTACGAGGGTTCCGAGGTACGAGGGAGCTTCGTCCGTGTTGTCTAAGTTTTATTTATTCTCGCGGGGATTTTCCAGCCTAAGTAAGTATATCCTTTCCCGAGGCAACATTTATCATGTTTATCTCCATACCAAATTTCATCCAAATCGGTTGAAAAGATGACCAGCACACTGACAGCAGACATACAGACAGGCAGACAGATGGACAGACAGACTCCTGTCTGTCTGTCCATCTATCTCGCATTTATAATATTAAATAAAGAAGGATTTTCCATTCAAGCCATTACAGAATATAGGTCTCTGTAACAATGTAAATATCGTTTGAAATTTGTATTTTAGGCTATTAGGCTATTAGGTATAAACGCTCTATTTATTCGAAATATGCACAAAGCTAACATCTCGATTTGGCTGGTTTATTTCAGTCCTACTCCCATTTCTTATGTAAATATTACTATATTTACACAAGAAATTAGAGTAGGACTGTTTGAAATCCTGAAAATTTTACGTTACTAGATATACCTATTATTTTCACCTACTTAAGGCTTAGGGCGGTTTCAGACCTGCGTATTTATTTGCGCGTATAAGTATTATTACCTACTAGCTGATTCCCGGATTGAAGTTTTTAATTCACCGGGATAAAAAGTAGCGTGTTATTCTAGGCCCATAGAAGAAGTCGATACAGTATCTTTCCTTGGCCTCTTGCTAGACAAACATTGTAACTGGAAAGACCATGTGGAAAAATTCTGTGGAAAGCTTGATCGATTTGTAGAGTACCAACCAGCTTACGACGACGAGCGAGCTTATAAGCGCGTCAACGCTCGTAAGAATTTATAATAGGCGTGTCTCAAACGGCACGCCTATACCAGCCTACACGCGCTCCTAAAAACGCTAGTCTGAAACCACCCTTAAGGATGCTGTGACCTAGCTACTACGGAATCTGGCCTAAACTACATTGACCTATACATTGAGGCCAATTCTGTTGTACATTATCTCTATAAATGGGTGGATGTTTACTCGATCACGCCAGAACGGATGAACGGATCTGGGTGAAAATTTGGCACGAGATAGATTTGTAGATATATCTTTTATCCCAGAAAATTACATAGTTCCCGCGGGAACCAAAACGCCTTCGACGAAGTCGCGTGCATTAGCTAGTAATAAATAAATCTGTTCTCAAGCATATATTATCATAAGTATAGATTGACTGATACTAAGTGGATGTCAGTTTATTATTACGGGGCCTTAGTTTAGAGAATTGGCCACATTGCCCTAAATATTCTAGATAGTAATATTTCACTAATATTGAAAGTATATCTGTGAGCATATTGCAATGTGTTAAATCAAGGAATAAACATTTATTATTCGACAATTTTCAATCAATCAATCAATCAATCGTTTATTTGCAAGAAACATTTGTACAATAAGATGACAAACTAATCAAAGAACAAAAATGTTTCGTCATTAATGACGTGCAAATTTATAAAGTAGGTACTTAGTCTCTAAATATTATAATTTTATCATATTTTATATAACGATTTGCCTACTCTTGTATGGTGTAAAATGCTTTGTCCATTAAAAATAAAAAATTTGTGGATTTTAGGGTCTATTATTTTCCACGATTGCCTTCTTGAAAATCCATAATAATAAATTGTATACCTACTACTACTACTTATACAATTAACTATCTATATATAAAAAATAGGTTATATCCACGGGATACAACCTATTCGTCAAAATACTTTTATCCCGGAAAATGAAAGTCCTCACGGGTTTTATGACAAATCAATAAACCCACGAGGAAAAAGTAATCAGATGCGATTGGTTTAATTCTGACTATTTATTATTACAATATTACGATAAAGTTTTGATAAACCGTTAATTCTGGTATTAATAATATTATCTTTCATGACGTGACCGATATCGCAGGATACGGTATTTCGTATTAAAAAAATATAAAACCTTAAAAATATACGAAATGAGTATCAGTAATAGGTATTTTTCTGCTGCGAACTGGGCGAAAGGCTATGCTAAATTGAAAGGCTGACAATGACAAACCAATCGCGCGGCAGAGCGAATACCTCGTCGCGCCTCACTTAGACGATATTTCAGTCACTGAGCTGCTTCAAGGCTTTTCAAGGAGAAAGTTTTTGTAATCTGACGCCAAGGACCACTAACTCGCACTTTCTGTTCATTCTTTTTATCATTTTCGACACTGATTCAACTGAGAGTACAAAATGTAGCCAAAAGAGAAATCTATTCATTCAAACCACTGCTCCAGGGGTTATCAATTTTAATAAAGATCTTTGAATAAATAATAATAAAATGTATTACAATGTCAAATTGTCATAGAATTGTGTGGTTGTGCAAGATTTTATTATTAATAAAAATACAATAAAAATGAATAACAAAATATGTAAGTAAATAATAAAATAATAATATAATGTAATATTTATTCTTTAGTTGAAAAAAATATGAAACTTTGTATTTTAAATATAATAAATAACATTGCGTGTATACCTACTAAATACAAAATCTATAGTTCTTTTAAAATAAATAAAATATGTACTTGGAAGTTTATTTCAAGTAAAGTAACGATTCACAAAGAATATGAAATCACGCCGCAACAGAGTAACTTAGTTAGAGTTAAGTTAAGATTGGTGATCATTTATTTAACCTTGAGTGTAGTTAAGTTTGTAACACCTTATTATAACTCTATTCTACTAATAAAGGCAATTTGATTCCAAAAGTTATTGAGAATGTATTAAAGAAGACGCCAATTGCAAATAATATTGGCTTCAAGGCTTATTTCTTAATGGAAGCACAGCCTGAGTATACAGTGGGTTGACGCCTTAGGGTCTAGTCCCACTTGAGATGCACGGATAGGCGCGGCACGTAGTGGCAAATACTAGTGGTTCGCCCCGAACTGAGACCTCGCGGTGCCATCTATTGACATCAATGTGAAGTTTTGTTAAAAATACTGAAGCTCACTAAAAATTAAATAATTTCGTTTCCTTATAATATTTATCTAATTTTAGGATTTGTTGTTCAAGTACAGGATATAGTTCAAATAATTGATCAAGTTTCAGGCTCAGTCTTTCAGAAAATTTAGAGTTCGAGGTCAACTTTGGACGTTAGAAAATCTCCACTTTGTCCAATTTCGTCAATTTTAAGGGAAAAAATTTAAAAAAAAATTTTTGGACTCTATTCCTACTTATCTTTAAAATGATATACCGCTAATCTATGTAACGCTATAAAAATATTTTACTTCGCATTCGCTTCTATGAGAGCCCCCCTGAAATAAAGATTTTTATAACTTTTTATGCCATATTCGGCTGGAGCCTGGAGGCCATTAGTTTACATATTATATTTAAAGCTGAAGTAATTACATTCAGTAATTCAGAAGTTATAATGCTCTGACAGACCGACGGATGGACGGACGGACGGACAAGTGCAAATTCACTCAAGTAGACTCAGAGACCTTCGCTTCGTTCGGTCAATTATCTAATACCTTTAAACTTTTTTTTTAAAATGTGAGATAGGCTTGCGCTTGACGACAATCATGCTTAGTGCAAAGCAATGATGAGGTCTAGGTTGGAACGCGTTTGCCTAGAAGATGCCTATTCACTATTGCCTTGAAGGTACCTAAGTTATACGTGGCAGGAAACACCAGGAAATATGTCTCCAGTTCGATATTTTTTTCCCTTTTTAACCGACTTCAAAAAAAGGAGGAGGTTCTCAATTCGTCGGAATCTCTTTTTTAAAAATAATATAACATTTTATTAAAAAAAAATATTATTTAAATATAATTTCATAAAAACACGATTAACCAAAAAAAAAACCGAGCAAAGCACGGACATCCAGGTACTTTCGGTACAGGAGGCTTCGACCGTGGCTAGTTACCACCCTACCGGTAAAGACGTACCGCCAAGCGATTAAGCGTTCCGGAACGATGCCGTGTATAAACCGATTAGGGGATGGATTTAATTTAAGTCATAGCCCTAACAGGTTAGCCCGCTACCATCCTAGACTGCATCATCACTTACTATCAGGTGAGATCGCAGTCAAGGGCTATCTTGTAGTTGATAGAAAAAAATACTAAGTGACAGAATTTTCAAAATTCTGCCAGTTTCCCCCGTTACGTCCCTGTCTCCTTGCAGCGTTGCTGTCTAGACGCCTCCGTCGAACGACTGGTAGGTAAGAACGTATTTAGACTGTGATGGAAGTATGATTATAAAGCGTAATTTCAAGGTCTTACAATGAATGGCTTGCAAATTGTAATTAATGTTTTGATAATATATAAAGAAGCTGTTTGTAATTATTATTATTGATGTTTTCTATAATATGTGTAGAAGCTGTTATAGCCTAGTGGTTAAGAGTATACTTCCGCCTCCTATTTGGGAGGTCCCATAGTTCAATCCCAGGCACACATCTCTTACTTATAACTGCCATGCCCCTAACAGGTTAGCCCGCTACCATCTTAGACTGCATCATCACTTACCATCAGGTGAGATCGCAGTCAAGTGCTAACTTGTAGTGAATAAAAAATAAAAATAACTTTTGCGTCATAAGCAATTATAATATACTATGGGCGATGAAAGTAGATCCTCACGAATTTTAAGATGTCATACAGTTGCAGGGGAAGTGTGGACGTGCAAGACGTCGCCTGCGCAGCTCGTAACAAGCCCGTATCAAATGGTATCAATATACAACTTGCGTGGGATATTGCCATACTGGGGCATATGGATGTAGCCATATTTTCCTCAGCTGGTAATGTAGCATTGCGACACGGTGCGAGCTGCTTTTTGTGCCAAATCGGGTCGCTGTAGGTAGTATATAGGTACTTGTGGAGGAAATGACAAGAAAATTAAAATTTTTTGATACATTGATTTGCGAGAATAAGGATCTCAATCAAATCAGCAACTCTTTATCAAACTTAAAAAAGCAGTTTCTAGTATGGAAGTTGTATGGAATTCACAGTTGTGATGTCATCAAATTTCAACGCACTTTTTTTCTTTAATCTATATTTTAAAAGGGTTATCATACTTAAAACTAACCGAGTATGTGAATTTTAGGTCTTTTGGAAGACCCTCTATTTAATAATCAGTTAGAAATAATTTATTTTTGATATACGCATCATCAGCAACCAACAGTGTCCTGGCACTCCTGGCAAGTACCCCTTATCTGAGGAGGCCAGAGCTTTGTACGAGACATTCAAGTCTTAAGTTAAGCGTAGGATTTATTGAAAATAATACAATAGAACTTAATGCTAGCTAGCCTAACCTAATTACTATATAAATCATGCCCGCGTGGAATGGTGGCAAGAATGCTGGCTGCATTTCCGCGCTGGACAGCTAGGCTGATCCTTTGCGCAAAAAATGAGCCAGCCCTTCTGTCACCCGAGGCAATTAACCGCGGTGAAATATCTCGTAAAATTTTTTTGGCACTAAGACTCCATGGAAGTAAAATGATGATTTTGTTCCCATGAGGGTGGCATGGCAACGTTGAACAAACCATGACCATCTATAATAAATTTAGAAAAAAAACATAATTTGTTGTTTAGCACATTTTTTCAGACATATACTAATCATGTCTTTTTGTATGCTACGTTTGGTACAACGATAGACTGCATCCCGGGGAAGGATGTATATGTACTTTCGTTTATTCGGCTATTTTCTATCCCGGAAAATCAGTAGGTATTCCCACAGAGTAGTTGGGGTCATCATATAATATTATTAAAAAAGTGTTTTTGTTTTTCTGTTTGTCTGTGTTTTTCTGTTACCTTTCAGGACATCATTGCTTACTCGATGTTGATGAAATTAAGCACCTACTTGTACAATAGCTACATCCTGAAGACGTCGACGAGAAAACGAAAATAATTCTACATGATTTTTAAAGAATTCATAGGTTTTTTCAAGAATTTATTCCTCTAAAGCTCATGATATGTACCTTCTATATTTATTTTTATTCCTCTATATAGATATAATATGTGTAAAAATGTGATTGTTGTTCCTTTTGTAGATTCACAGTGCATTCGCCATTCACCAAAACAAAGCAAATAGGTTAACTTTCAATTAACCACAGGCCGGCGCCATTCTAGTATCATATTTTAATCATCATAATTATTGTAACATACGAAACAGCCGCATTATGGTTAACAGTGTGTGGAGTATTCTCTACACTCTACAATGCTCGTCGTTGAATCAAGTCGTCAAGATATTGTAATATCTTGTTTTTAAAAAAAGAACTACTTCTGAGCTTTTTGCCGATTCTTCTCAGTAGATTTTTTTTTCCGAATCGTTGTTAGATTCATAAATATGAAATAAAATAAGAGACACCTGTATGTCCTACATATTACAAATAAATTGAGTATTAAATGTAGTAATGACTTATGATGCAGCATGCCTGAAAAATGGAGCGTAGGCTTACAGCTGTCCAGAAGATGCCTTTAACTTCGAAGGAATCCATACAGTTGACGTGGTAAACGGAAGCTGGAAATGGAAAGGCATTTCGAGAAAGCGAATTGTTTCGTACGAGTCCGCAACATTTGGACTTTAAAGGGGTGCATTAAATTGTTTTTAGACCTTTTTTAGGATACTTCTGTCGCAAAATGGCGAGGAGGAGACTAGGTTAGTTTACTTAGTTCCTTAGCACACTCTCGAAAATATATAACTATAGAAATTAGAATTTAAATAACCTGCAGCGTCGTCAAGTCTTATTTATATCGCAAAATTTCACGTTTGAACACATCCACCTATTCAAGCTGGTACTTGATAAAAACTGGCAACAAAATGGCTGCAATAGAAGCTGTTTCGGCGTGAAATACCGCGTGAATTTATTAAGAAAGCCAACGCTTTTAACATTTATCCTGTAGAATACCGACAGATGGAACGTACCTCCAACTCCACGTTTAAGTGCGGAAACCTTCTCAGTAGGAAGAAAGAAAAGACCGACAGACAGGCAAAACACCAATTTTTTTAGCATTTTTTTTAGCTTTGGAGTTTTAAATTGACCAACGCTTTTATATCGATGAGTCTTCTAGCCCAAAGATTCACAGCATCACATCAAGATGGTACCTGGCAGAGCCATCTCATAAATGGCTGTAAAACTATCGACAGGGAAGATTTCATATTACAAGTCATCGCTGCTTCAGCGCTGTATTCTAGGCTGTACTGTTAAACAATACTCTGCAGGATCAAATGACAAACGAGGGGGGACACTCGGGAAGGCACCAATTACAGGAATGCGAAAATCCATCACCCGTGCCAAACATCCTAAATCCACCCCCCATCAATATGAAATTATACTTTATTTAGGCTCTATTACGGTTTGTTTTTCATTGATGCTGTGCTCTTAGATACGGTAGCTGCAATGTGGTGCAGATGTGATATTTGCAATGGGTGCAGTAACCTCTGTACAGATCACGTAGGCACGGTATATCGGAATAGATAAGATTGTATTCTTCCTAGATGATACGTGTGAAATCATTTACATCTAAGTGCCTATTGAGATTACAAAATTGGTTCTTGGTTCTTGTTTTCCTTCCTTATTGACATGAATCCTTAATCAAATTAGTAAAATCCCGTGTAAACTCTTCAATTTTCCGGGATTAAAGGTTGCCTAAGTATTTCTTTTACGATTTTCAAGTAAACATCAAATAGATTGCTTTGTTGCGGCGTGATTGAAGGACAAACCAAGAGAAAAACCACTTTCGCATTCTTCATTGAGCGATTATAGTGTTTGTTAGTTGGTTTGTCCTTCAATCACGCCGCAACGGAGCAAGGGATCGACGTGATTTTTGGCATAGGTATAGTTGAGGACCTGAAGAGTGACATAAGCTAATTTTTATCCCGGAAAATTATTTCAAAAAACCTTAACTACGCGGACGAAGTCGCGGGCATTAGCTTATTTAAAGTATAAAATCGTGGATGTGGATAAACCTTGTGTGGGTTATTAACATATTATTAGGTACAATTTAATGATTCATCGACGAGAAAAATTATCATTGAATATTGAGAAATCATTCAATTGATTCGGTGTTTCACTACTTTGTAGAATAAACAGCTTCTTCAGGACAATTCTTGGTAAATAGGTACAAATATAAGACAACATATTATTAATATTATTCCTAAAAACAGGAAAACTTAATTTTCAATACAGTTGCTCGAAAAATGAATAAGGCAGTAAACATGGCTTTAGTAAGTTAAAGGATATTGACCAGCGCCCATACAAAGTTCGCCTAAGAACCAACAGTCATAAAACATACATTATCGGATTCAAAAAAACACATAAATACTAATGTAATTAGATTTGAACAACGGACACTTAAGAGAATTTATTTATTAACAAAAAATATTTTCAATTTTGAGGTTATTTCGACTCAATCTGCTTGAAAAATAAATATCATCGTCAACAAGTTTCGTCGTAGTTCACCAAAAACATTACAGATGGCGTTCTAATATTAATTTATTGTACTTTCAATTTGACGACCTCTGTGGCGCAGTGTGTAGCGCTGTTGCCTTTACGTGCGGAGGTCCCGGGTTCGATCCCCGGCAGGGTCAATTTAGGAATTTATAATTTCTAAATTTTCCCTGGTCTGGCCTGGTGGGAGGCTTCGGCCGTGGCTAGTTACCACCCTACCGGCAAAGACGTGCCGCCAAGCGATTTAGCGTTCCAGTACGATGCCGTGTAGAAACCGAAGGGGTGTGGGTTTAATATAACTGCCATGCCTCTAACAGGTTAGCCCGCTACCATCTTAGACTGCATCATCACTTACCATCAGGTGAGATCGCAGTCAAGGGCTAGCTTGTAGTGGATTAAAAAAAAATATATATATGGCGTCGCAAGATTTGGAACACTAGCGCACTTTTATCTTATTTCTTAAGTTACTGAACCAGCGCACAAGCGGTGGTATTGTATATTATTTTAACCTGTAAGTTACAAGAGGGAATAGAATGGTAATCAATTTAATACCCATTTATTTATTTTTTAATTAATTTGAAGTGTCCGTTAAAATCTAATATTTGGAATAAAGGTTAAAAAATAAACTAAGAATTATTGTATATTTCAAAAGTATGTTTATTCCTAGGCGAATTTCGACAATGTCCTTTACAAAACTAGTACTATTCTACTAGTACTATTCTTTTGCAGTAGGTAGGTATTTTTGAATTTGTTTTAGTTCTTTTGTTTTAATTAACTTGTCAGCGGACTCGACGTCAACAGGGCGGGTTGCGTTTTTCGGCTTCACAACTACTAGTGATGTGAGAGGTGTTAAAAAGTAAACCTAAAAATATATGTGTGTAGAACAACCGTATGTAAAATGCGCTGCGGTGCGAGTCGGTGTGGCGAGTTTAATGTGAAAATTCCTAGGCAGGATTTTCAGAAACTCCACCCGAGCGAAACGAAGTCAGCTAGACGTTTTTTTTTTCTTTATCAGTGCTGCAACACGGCAATCCCCTAAAAGTGAAGAAAACTTCTGAGTGTGGTTTGAGTTTGAGCAAGTTGTCCAATGACTCTTTGCTCATGTCGTGTTTTTTTTATCCCCTATAAGTTGCCCTTGACTGCGATCTCATCTGATGGTAAGTGAAGATTCAGTCTAAGATGGTAGCAGGCTAGCCTGTTACGGGCATGGCAGTTATGTTAAACCCATACACCTATTCAGTTTCTACACGGAACTTTGCGGGTAGGGTGGTAACTAGCTACGCCCCAAGCCTCCCACCAGGGCAGACCAGGGAAAATTCAGATATCATAAATTCCCAAATTGACCTTGCCGGGGATGGAACTCGGGACCTCCGCACGTTAAGACAACAGCGCTCATCACTTCGCCACGGACGTCGTCAAATAATACTCGTATGTTGTGTAAAGACGCGAACTTACTTTGATTTAATTTCTTTTTATTGTTACGCAACACGTTTTCCCAACAACTGGTTAATCTCAAGTGTATAACAGTCAAGTGCAGCCGAACTTGTTTTGGGGTTAAACCAAATTAAGTTTAAAACTGTACCATATCCATCTTCCAAGGATACTGACTGAATGGCTGACTACAGCCTATTGACGTCCCACTGCTGGGCACAGGCCTCCACTCATAGGAAAGAGGGAATAAGAGCTTAGACCCACCACGCTGCTCCAATGCGGGTTGCTTTAACCAATATTATCATGTTATTGATAATAACCGGGACCGACGGCTTAACGTGCTCTCCGAGGCACGGGGGTGTAACACCGGGCTAACTCCCTAACTCCGGACTAGTATTGAGAATTTATAGTCCGAAAAAGCCAACACTTAATTACGGCCCGACTCGAACCCGGTACCTCGTCGGCCGCGGTCGAACATGCTAACCACTAGACCAACGAGACACCACTCCAAGGAAACGTTTGCCCCAAATTGCATCATACTTAGCAATCAAAGTATTGTTTCAGCAACTAAACAACAAGCATCATGAGCCACGCCCTCCAACGATGATTCTTTATCAAATAAATATTCGATGATTTATTTCGTCTTAGTTATTTTTAGTGTTTTTGACGTTATCAATGAGTTATAATGATAACGCTAAAACGTAATATTTTTGTTTACTTAGGTTAGTTACGTGATTCACAATTATTTATTTGAAAAGTGTTTTGGACATAGATTTCCAAGAAATGATTTGCTTTCAGTCACACATCCAGTGTGTTAGTTGTAACGATAACGCCATAGAAATGTATAACAAAAAAATTTAATTTTTTTATTCCATTACAAGTTAGCCCTTGCCTGCGATCTTAAGAGTAAGAGATGATGCAGTCTAAGATAGGAGCGGGTTAATAGCAATTACCTATTCTGTGCCCATAGTCCCTTACTCCTAATTTGTTTCCTAAGTGATGATGCCGTCTAAGATGGTAGCGGGATAACCTGTTAGCGGTATAGCAGTTATATTTAACCCCTCAGTTTCTTACCACTTTATCAATTCAGTAGTTTCTAGTTACTAGTTTCTACGCGCATCGTACCGGAACGCTACATCGCTTGGCGGCACGTCTTTGTCAGTGGGGTGGTAACTATAGCCACCTAACTAATATGGAAAAAATATGGATTGAAATATCACGGATAACGCACGTTTTCAAGCACAGCATTCTTATTGCCATAGGAATTAAGGAGATAGCTTGCTAATCGCTTATTCAAACGGCTCGAAAGCCTGCGATAAACGTAAGCACTTAATTTTAATTGTTTTAAGCTGAATAAAATTATTTTTAAATTTAAAAAAAACCGCCTTCAAAAACTAAAAAGCAAAAAATAATTGGATATATTTACATATTATTATTTCTACCCACTATGTAGAAGTCGGGCGAGCCTTGCGTCAACTTTGCTTATCCTTGTTATACCCGCCCGACTTCAACATAGTGGGTACAAATAATAATATGTAAATATATCCAATTATTTTTTGCTTTTTAGTTTTTGAAGGTGGTTTTTTTTTTTATTTAAAAATAATTTTATTGTTTGCTTTTTAGTGCTGTAAATATATAAAAAAGAAAAGAAAAATAGGTTCTCGAAAGGTATAGACAGACCTGTACCTACCATAACTATCTGGGTTCGTGTCCTTATAAAATTTAAGTTCCTTTGATTTCCCCAGGATTCCATCATCAGACCTAATGACCATGGGACCACCTGGAAAGTATACCATTTAAAAAAAAAGAATTTTCCAAATCGGTCCAGGCGTCTTCGAGTAATCGGGGAACATCTGTCTTCGAAGATCTCGGGGAACATCTGTCTTCGAAGATCTTCATCAGATCTTCACCAAATTTATATGGGACCACCTTTGAAGTATACCCTTTCAAACAAAAAAAGAATTTTCAAAATCGGTCGAGGCGTCTTCGAGTAATCGGGGAACATACATAAAAAAAAAAAAGATTCCGATGAATTGAGAACCTCCTCCTTTTTTTTTGAAGTCGGTTAAAAATTACGATATTCTTACACAATCGTACTATGAAGCACTTAATAATAATCGTACTATGAAGCACTTAATAGTACTTAGATCTATACTAATATTATAAATGCGAAAGTGTGTCTGTCTGTCTGTCTGCTACGCTTTCACGGCCCAACCGTTCAACCGATTTTGATGAAATTTGGTACAGGGATAGGTTGTATACGGGGGAATGACATAGGGTACATTTATCCGGGAAAATCAAGGAGTTCCCGGGGGAATCTAAAATCTTAATCCTCGCGGACGAAGTCGCGGGCATCATCCTTATGCTACGTTGAAATAGAATCAAATGCCATAAAAAAGCATCTCCTCTTCCACCTCCCGTTATTCCAGGTCATTTCTGCCACGTACCTGCAAATTGTGGAACCAGCTTCCATCTTCTGTGTTCCCTCATGATTATGATATGGGGCTCTTCAAAGGGCGGATCAACAAATATCTCAAAAGCCGGCAACGCATTGGCGGTTCCTCTGGTGCTGCAAGTGTTCATGGGCGGCGGTAATCACTTAACATCAGGTGACCCGCCTGCTCGTTGGTCTCGCCATATATATATGTATATCACCGTAAGATTGTAAAAATCGTTAGGTTATTATCTAACTAGAGATATTGTAGACTGTCGACAGATTACAATATTATTATTTTTCGGTAGATTGTAATCTGTTAGGTATATTAACCTGATAAAACCTAAGTGCCCAGCCTGCGGCCGGGCTCTACCTGATTATTTATGTCGAACCCTAACCTAACCTACAAGAAAGAGACAAGAGAACGTAAATACAATGAATATTTCAAAAATTGACACTCAGAACATTGAACGGTTCACAATCTGTCGACAGTTTACAATATCGCTAGTTAGATTACAATCTAACGGTTTTTACAATCTTACGGTGACATATATATATATAAAAACCTACGGATCCCACTCTCTGCAATACAGTTGCTCGCAGTAACCGACTTCCGATACTCGGAAGCGGTAATTCGAGCGGGCGGTCCGGCCAAATTACAAGCAGGGATACGTCGAACTGAGCAGGTAGGTACTACTAAGTGGACAAGCGCGTTTAATGTTACCCACATTATGTCTTTTCGTCTTACGAGTACACGTCCACCCATGGCACCGCTCGCGGCCAACATGCAAATAAATACTTATCATATTTTTACTAAGTACTCATGAAAATTTTCAATTTTACAAACAAGATCGCTGATTAAAATGACCGTTTGTATCACATACTGAGTATGAAGAGCCAGAGAGCTTTGAATACGAAATTATAAGACAATATGGCAATTTTATTCGTCCAAGGGTCCAAGATTTTACAATTTACTGATTTTAGCAACATATTTTCATAACAATAATAATATAATTTAAAAAATTGGCAGTCATAGGGACTGCCGATATAAATGAAAAACTATAACTGAGAATTTTAGTATTAAAATTTGAAAATAATATAAAAATTTTAAACGCCAATATAAATACGAATATTTGAAATAATTAAAAAATATATATATATAAACCTCAAAACTTAGGAATTACAGTTTAATGACGAATGTAGTATATTTATGTTTAAGAAATTTTGTCTTCGTAAACAACGCGAGCATGTCGGACGTTAATGACGCGAATCCACAAGTTTACTCCCTATCAAAAAGTGCTCAACGCAGCTAAAGAAGTTTTCACTTCAACTTACCCCCTACATATTGAAGTAACGGGGGCATCAGCTAGTATGAGGATAAGTTCTTTACATATACAATTACTAATTTTGTTTTAGGATTAACCCCTAATTTTATACTTAAATACCTAAGTATAAAATTATTGGTTAGGGTTAATTAATCACTTTGATAATAATATAATAATAAACACAAATAATAAGGAAGTACCAAGGTACAATTATTTACAAAAATATAGTGAGTCGTCTTTGACCTAATTAATATTCAAAAGAAACAAACATATACATACAATAATTAACAGATGGCCTCAATTAAAATGGCGGCAAAAATATAATCCTCTAATGCGTCACGCAGTTCCGAATTTCTGATAAACAAATCAATTTATCATCGATCTTAGAGTTGATACGTTTATGATAATATATTGATGAATCAAAACCAACGGCTGGCTCAAGATCAAAAACAGCATGGTGATTTATTTATGGCTAAATATTAGGCGAAGCGGCGATAGCCTAAGTGGTGGTAAGACACCCGACCTCCTATACGGGGTCCCGGGTTCTATACCCGGGCACGCACCTGCAACTTTCTGAAGCTAAGTGCGTTTTAAGAAATTATGAAATATCACTTGCTTCAAACTAGGTAGAGGCGGGGCCTGGAATCCTAATATTATGTAGAGCATTTTTCTGTGAATGCGCCGAAAGCCTAGTTTCTGGTTTCGCGCTTTTTCAAAGATATAATCTAGTCGGTTTTCACTTTTTGACACATTTGTGGCTGCACTTAACGAAAACACGTAAAGCTGCGATATTTATAGTAAACCGTACTTAAGCATGGAAAAAGCTATCATTTATTTATTCAAAGCGAATGCAACGGGTATTACCATTACGTTTGTTTATTGTTACTATTAATGCACGGGGGAATCAAACGGACTACCCATTAAACATTGACGATATGGAGCGAGATTCACTTCCGCCCTTTTAGTACCACATTAGTGCATTTTTTAATATTTAACGAAGACGAAAAGAAATGAGATTCGAGCATTTGGTCTGCGGATTCGAGACAAAGGTAGGGTCAATTTGGGAATTTACAATTTCAGAATTTCCTCTGGTCTGGTCTGATGGGAGGCTTCGGCTGTGGCTTGTCTTGGCCGTGGAACAGGCCAAGCGATCTATCGTTCCTGTACGATGTCGTGCAGAAACCAATTTGGAGTAGGTATGTGGTTAATATAATATAACTGTCATGTACCCCTTACAGGTTAGTCCGCTATATTCTTACACTGCATTTGTATACCACCAGGTGAGATCGCTATCAAGGACTAACCTGCAATGGAATAAAAAAAACAAAGAGGGGCTCTTATTTCCTATGAGATGATGCTCGCACTTCGTCCGCGTAAATTAAGGTTTTTTGATTACCGTGGTATAATTTTCCATCCTATGTCCTTCCTCGGGATGTAACCTACCTCTATGCCAAATTTCATCAAAATCGGTTGAACAGGTGGGTTGAAAACGTAGCAGACAGAGCGACACACTTTCGCATTATTTATAATATTAGTACATTGTACTATTACCTATTCTGTGATATTAGTATGGATTTATTGTTGCATTGGGCTCTATAAAACAGGATCTAACCTAAATCCCGTACTTTGTATATCAGCACTAGGCACACGTTGTAAACATGTCTGGAACTATTTAAGAAGTTCTTAATACATGTATGGACTAGTTACTCTTTCCTATTTCTAGTTAGAGCCGTATAAAAGCGTGTCGGAGGCGCGGCAGTCGGCACGTATACAATCTTTCAATTTCTCATGATATTGTTTAAAGTTTATTTTAATTGTATACCGCCTCGTGAGTCCACGCGTCATGTGACCACCTGACCGGCTGATCGGTCGTCTTGCAAACAAACACTCTATTTTTAAACAATTCTATAAATATATCACCATGCAGCGCTGGAAGAAAGATGCCCACGCGGCGCGTTTGCGAATTATGACAACGCGTATGACAAATGAGTCTAAAATACATGACGATGGGGTTACGAGGTGCTGAAATGGCACAGCGTTGACAGCCCCCCCACTAGATTATTCAGACATCAAGCTAGTAGTTGGGAGCCGCTGTATTCGGGTTAATCCACTTTACCCCATTGTAGATCCCCATTATTTCAATGTAGGGGAAAAGTGGAATCACGCGGCGCGACGGCAGTGAAATCGTTCAGAAATTTATTATGCATAGGGTAGATACTTTTCAAAATGTAACCAGCAAGTCTATCCTTATAATAACCATCATTTATGATCCTCTTAACCATATCCTGCGTACCTACATCTATTACATATAGCTGGGGCCATGTCACGTACCTTGACCTTCTTAAAATAAGGAATATAATTCTAAAACACGAGTCAACAATAACGAAACCACATAATATTGCCTAATTGGCAATATGGCCCTATATTATAGGCCTTTCTCATCCATTCACTTCCTGCCACCATTTTGTAACATCGCCAGCTCCTCGCTGGCCTCCTGCCACGCTTTGTGTGAACCCAGCTACTGTCGTCCATCCAAAAGAGCAAACCTGATTCAATAGGGTCAGGTCTCAAGCTATAGGGTCGATAATTCTTTGTACTCGCTTTCCATGCGATTTGAACATTTCATGGAGACATGCGAGACTTAAATTAATCAAGAATATCATTTGAAATACGATACCTACCGCAAAATAACTTGATCCAAATCTTTGTTTTACACCTAGGTATACTGAAAGTTTCGTTGATAATAGGCCGAGCCATTTAAGAGAAAAAGCCTTCGTGCTTTTATTGCGTCACATTAAGTCACACCAATGTATCTCATACAAATTTCCATACTATAGTCGTTTAAGTTTCCCTGCTATAACAAAGCTTCTGTACCCGCGACGAATCAATGCACTTGGATGAACGGTAAGCCTCCAGGGAACCAAGAAAGTGCACAATAGATGTAATGCATTCTTTATTAATAATTTAATAATATTATTTAAATCCCTCGGTCTGGTGATAGCTTGCGGTACAATTCTGTTGAGCCCGTTATTATGTGTGGCAAGAGGTCAAACCTGGGAATGAACACACTTATACGCCGAAGTTTGATGATAAGGATTTTACGTATCTATACTAATATTATTTAAAGTTTGGATGTATGGATGTATATATGGATGGATGTTTGTTACCCAATCCCGCCCCAAAGGCTGAACGGATCTGGATGAAATTTGGCACAGAGATAGATTATAGTCTGGAATAGCACATAGGCTACTTTTTATCCCGGAAAATTAAGGATTTCCCGCGGGAACCAAAAAACTTTAATCCACGCGGACGTAGTCGCGGGCATCAGCTAGTTTTGTATAAAGTAAACTCTTTTTAATTGATGATTAAATTGAGAGTCTTTCAAAAGACGTCACGCCATCAGCTGTTAGTTTAAACTTTGGTTACAAATTTAAACTATCGATTAAATTAAAGTAAAAAAAGTGCGTCGAATATTGATGATGTATAAAGGTCTATTTCATACAAGCTAAGCGCGCGTTTTTGACGTTTGACAGAGCTGCTGATTAGTTGCTAGTAGTCCCAATACCCAATTGGGTCTGATAACTTGAAGCAAGCTCTAATCCAGCCTAGCCACTTCCTAGACCCTGGGGATCAGTCTAGACGTTGAATAAGGTAATATTTTATCATAATTTTTTGTTACTTACGTTATGTGGAGAAAATATTCTAGATAAAATAATGTGTTTACATACAAACGCTATACGTACACATATATCGCAGAGTGTCACTATATTTATATAGTATTCAAGCGAACTCTATCGAAGCCGTGCTGAATTAGACTATAGAAGTATCTTCAAGATTTATGGAATTAAAAAATTCTTTCGATAAACATACACAGTAGAATTTTCAACGAAACAGGTATTTAAGCAATTCTTATCCACGTACGTAAGTTTGTGATTTCTAAAGTTGTCAAGCTACCAAGAATCAAGATCCCATTTTCTAAAACTTTGTAGTAAATCCCTAATGAAAAATAAATTGAGCTAAAGTCATTCACCCAGTTTCCTAAGTGATATAATTTTATCGTTATTAATTCACTAAATTTATCAGAGTTCTTTATTGTCAAATAAATTAATAAGGAAGCGGATAAGTGTGTGTCGTCCCTTATCTCCGTTGATAAATGCGATCATTATGCGTATTAGATTACATGCTATTACGAGACCAAGAGACGTTGATACATTTAAATCTACATTTGAATAAAATTATTTTGTCAGGTCATAGAGGGTCTACATTTTTTCCTTAGTCATTTACTTACACCAATGTCTACCTACTGGTGGATCCAAAAAGTGGATCCTAGTGAACTGATGGACACAGAATAATATGATATACTTAGTAGACGAGTGGTCTAGTTATGACATCGCATATCAGTCAATTGCGAAGGTTAAGCAACGTTGACCCAAGTCGGTAACTGGATGGGTGACCGAATTTGGAGGTTAAAATTTGGCCTTTTCGGTTACGACGTATATTTTTTATCCATTGAAGGTTTGCTATGATATGAAAATAACATTAATTCATGCATACCTTCAATGAATAAAAATATATGTCAGTGGCTTTCATTTCTTTACGGCCACGAAGTTTTTTCCTCGTTTTCTGTTTCCTGGGAAGTCCTAAAGTATAAAATTCTAAATTATTCAGGAATCAAGTTAACTAAGCTAGGGTTTTCCTAGGATGGCTCATCCTGCTTCCTACGATAGCATCAAAGCAAAAGTGTTATGTTTTGTTTTGGGTTTGCCCTTTAATTACGCCGTATCGTAGCAACGGATCGACGTGATGTAGTTAAAGATCTTAGAACGAAAATATACATGGGATCAAAAAAACCGGCCAAGTGCGAGTCGGACCGAGGGTTGCATACATTTAAAGAATCTGGTTTAATTATTCGACCTCAAAATAATGAAGACGCTTCTACAATTATTTAAAAAAAAAATGTTTGAAGTGACTCTCAAGTCTCAACCATTGATTTAAAATAAAAACTGCCCTAGCTAGAGATTTTGTTTTATTTTTCCTGTAAAGTTAAACCTCTTTCAACTCCAAATTCCTATTATTTCAGATGGGCTGGACGGTGCTTTTTTTGCCATTTTTCACCACTTCAAGTCAAAAAGTGAGCAACTTTAAAATAAATATAAAATATTACTGAGAATTTGCAAATGAAGCCCATATTATATTCCATTCGACATAGTAACTTCACTATAAAAATTTAACCCCACATTTCAGCATCCATTCGTAATAAGGTTGGAAAAGCATTAATTAAAATTATTCCCGAGTCTTATTAAGCACTAGCTGATGCCCGCGACTTCGACCGCATGGATTGAAGTTTTTTGCTTCCCGCAGGAACTCTTTAATTTTCCGGTAAAGTAACCTACGAGTAGGTATGTGTTATTCCAGACTACGACGACTTCAACGACCTCCGTGGCGCAGTTTGTAGCGCTGTTGTCTTAACGTGGGAGGTCGCGGGTTCGATCCCCGGCAGGGTCTATTTGGGAATTTATAATTTCTCAATTTTCCCTGGTCTGGTCTGGTGGGAGGCATCGGCCGTGGCTAGCCACCCTATCGGCAAAGACGTGCCGCCAAGCGATTTAGCGTTCCGGTACGATGCCGTGTAGAAACCGACGGGGTATGGGTTTAATATAACTGCCATGCCCCTAACAGGTTAGCCCGCTACCATCTTAGACTGCATCATCACTTACCATCAGGTGAGATCGCAGTCAAGGGCTAGCTTGTAGTGGATAAAAAAAAAATTAAAAAAAAATGATCTATCTCTGTGCTAAATTTCTGCCGTTCTGGCGTGATTGAGTAACAAACATCCATCCATCCATCCAAATTTTCCTATTCATAATATTAATAGTATATACCCAGTAATATAGGTATAGAAAAAGTAATATAGTTTTATTATTAATAAGATTCATTTCGTAGTCATATTTTTAGATGGGATAAACCCGTCCATCCGTTAAAAAGCCAATATCTGAGACAGGTACTTTCGCTGTAAGATAACACAATCTTTAGATTTTATCTTAACAGTTTTTATCGTGTCTACGCCTCTGAATCCATTCAACTTTACACGATAATGGATAATATTAGAAATGGGATTTCACCTAATGGACTCTGGTGCAAAAATGGCACTGAAATCTTAGATAAGAAATAAAGGGGGCTATAGACTAATATCAGGTTCAGAAATACCACGTTTTATGAGTTTAAATTTATCGAAGGATTTTCATTACATTTTAAACTTATGCTTTAACTTAACAACAGAGACACAAGACTGATCTATTAACGCACAGTTCAAACTACTGAAGTATGGCATACCGATAGCTTTTATGACGTAGGCATCCGCTAAGAGGAATTTTGGAAAATTCAATCCCTAAATGGGTGAAATAACTGCCTCGTTGGTCTAGTGGTTAGCATATTTGACTGCGGCCGACGAGGTCCCGGGTTCGAGTCCCGGGTCCGACCATAATTAAGTATCGGGTTTTTCTGCTTAGAAATTCCCAGTACTAGTCCGGAGTTAGAAAGTTGGCGGTGTTACACCCCCGTGGCTCGGAGAGCACGTTAAGCCGTCGGTCCCGGTTATTATCACTAACACGATAATAGTCGTTAAAGCCCGCCAACCCGCATTGCAGCAGCGTGGTGGGTCTAAGCTCAAATTCCCTCTCTCCTATGAGAGTGGAGACCTGTGCCCCTGGACGTTAATGAGCTGCAGTGGAAATGGGTGAAAATAATAGGGGTTTTTTAATTTGTACAAAAATCAAACTTAACGTGAACGAAACTGCGGACAAAAGCTAGTTATTAATAGGGTCCCGTTGGCACCCCTTGGGCACGGAACCCAAAAAAAACGATGAAACAAGTTCCGAAGAGTATACATATAAGTATTTAGTTTCAAAATGCAGTCAAATATAACCTGTTGCGCTTCTGCTCGTGCTTGCTAATTAGTAATAAGGCAATAACAGGTTACCTCGTGTAATTACAGTCCAATCAGCTCAAATCACGTCGAATTACATGCAACCCAATCAAATTCAATGTCAGAGGTCGTTATCCTGTATCCGTCATATAAAACAAGTCATTGTTTTTTTTGTTGCTACGGTCTCAATTGTTGTAATGGAGAAGTTTCATGATGTTGTGAATATCATATTTAACACAACGGAAGTAAAATATAGATTAAAACTAATAAATCAGTGTTATTTTTTAAATCCATCAATAAATGACTGAGAAATGACGATTTAAAAGTTTAATTATCGATTGCTGTATTTTACTCGAGTGAGAAATTTTATGAGTGAGTTTTAATACCTAGCCGAGATTTAATACTTCGAAATTGTTTTCACACACAAATTAAGTGCTTTTAATTCAATTAAGTCACGTTAAGTCCATTTATTTCTTTTATTCGGCTTTATAAAGTCGGTTGATAGGGAATTATGACGTCACGTCTTCCGTCTTGCAAGCGCAACTTTAAAGGTCCATAACTTTTTCATTTGTTGAGATATTTTAATGATTCTTTCATATTTTGGTTTAATTTTGTCTTAATTTTCATAATAAATTAAAAAAAATGGTAAACTTCTCCATTGTCTGAATTTATCATATTTTTGCTACAACAACGGATTTCGGCCATAGTCCGACAAACCTGACCCGGTGACAGCGTCGCTAGTAGGTAGATGTTTTTTTATGTAATCCGCTACAAGTTAGCCCTTGACTGCGATCTCACCTGATGGTAAGTGACGATGCAGTCTAAGATAGTAGCGGGCTAACCTGTTAGGGGCATGGCAGTTATATTAAACCCATACCCCTATACGGTTTCTACACGGCATTCGTACCGGAACGCTAAATCGCTGGCGGTACGTCTTTGCCGGTAGGGTGTTAACTAGCCATGGCCGAAACCTCCCACCAGGCCAGACCAGGGAAAATTCAGAAATGTGAAAAATAAATTTCAATTTTGGCCACCGGGTCAGAAAAGTTTGGCCGACTGTACCGCTGCATCATCACTTCCTATCAGGTGAGATTGCAGACAAGACGTAAGTTGTAGTGGAATTAAAGAATACCTATTTAACAAAATCACCTCTAAATTTTTCTATTTTAAACTCATACAGTGATACGATAAATGTTGCCAATCCTAACAATTGAGATAGTAACAATGATTGATGCAGCTTTTATGGAATAGGCCTAAGACCTGAGAGAGCAAACATTTTAAGTTTTTTTTTCAATTTTTGCTCTCTTTCCCTTTGGAACACGGTGGTAAAGCCAATGAATCATCATATCTTAATGTATAGATAGGTACAGAATTGTATAGCGAAACAAGTTCGGGCAAAGAAGAAAAAGACAAGCTGCTACATTTCTAAAGCTTCTATTTTTTACTCACATCTTAAGATAACTGTGCATTTACATTCAACCTCGAAATCCATACTAATAATTAAAAAACTACGTATTTAAACTGAACTATTGTCAAACTCTCTATATAAACGCGCGGGTGCGTACAGCCTGTGGACTTCGTACGCGCAGAGGGTTTTGAAGTTTAACTCTAGCAGGTATTGCTTTCCTCAAATGGGTATTCTACTAAATATTCAAATTGTTCGCTGTTCAATCTCAAATGTTTTTTAAGTGTGTCTTTGTCCTCCACTTCGACTTGCCGAATAAAATTATTTGAAGCACCCAGACAGTCGCGTCTTAGAATCCATTTCCGTGTCCAAATTGTTCTCTTTCTTCTTTCAGTTTCATGATTTTTTACTTCAAAATTAACTTAACAGCAACAATTTCTATACCTCGCACTTTTCTACAGGCATCGTACCGGAAAGCTAAATCGCTTGGCGGTAAGTCTTTGCCGGTAGGGTGGTAACTACGGCGGAAACCTCCCACCAGACCAGACCAGAGAAAATTCTGAAATTATAAATTCCCAAATTGACCCTGCCGGGAATCGAAGCCGGTACCTCCCACGTTAAGTAAACACTGCGCCACGGAGGTCGTCAATCGTCATACTACACGATACACAAATTCTATAGTTTCAAATTGCGGAGGCTTTCACAGTTCACACCAACGATTTTTATGGTATTATGAGGAAAAGAGCAGTGCATCTGTTTATAGAGTAGGTACCTACGCGAAAGCTGCAAGAGTATTCTGAAAATACTAGCAGGAAAGTGGGAAGACCCTTTTATTTATGAAACACTGGGTGTGTTTTACTGTTTACACGTGAACTCCAAGTGTCCAAGCCGTACATGAATAAAGATAACTAGTTCATTATGTGCGAATTGATTTTACTACCAACATTGTTTTTAAGATATATATTGTTATTCTATGGATCCATAATATCCATGGAAAGTGTTCAGCACCTTCATTTAACCACTTCAAATTTAATACACTGAATACAATGTTACCTCTTTCTCTACCTGCCCACATCCCGGTTACTACTTAAAAAGACAAAAAAAAAATTTTTGACTACGGGACTCGAGGTCCGGAACCTCGTGAACCGAATATTTAAAACTTAAAAGCCAAACCGACAGAACTTACTTATTATAGTACATTATTAGTACAAATAATAATTATTATTTTGTACGAAATAAACTGTTATTGATTTCGTCACCAAATCACCAGAATCCTACATTAAGCCGGACTAGGGGAACCCACCGGCGTTCTCGCTTATCGTAATTGCAATTCGCAGAATATTTACCTACAATGGGAGACCGTCTCGTGCCTGGTGGACGTGACCCCACACAGGCGATGCACTCTCTTTCTTACCTGTAAGGCTCAATAGTCGATTGCATAAACATTACCCTTTTTTCCTAAGAATTCCCTAAAATATAGAGACAACCTTTTGAGAAATTTTGACGACCTCCGTAGCGCAGTGTGTAGCGCTGTTGCCTTAACGTGCGGAGGTCCCGGATTCGATCCCTGGCAAGGTCAATTTGTCAATTTCTGAATTTTCCCTGGTCTGGCCTGGTGGGAGGCTTCGGCCGTGGCTAGTTGCCACCCTACTGGCAAAGACGTACCGCTAAGCGATTTAGCGTTCCGTTACGATACCGTGTAAAAACCGAAGGGGTATGGGTTCAATATAACTGCCATGCCCCTAACAGGTTAGCCCGCTACCATCTTAGACTGCATCATCACTTACCATCAGGTGAGATCGCAGTCAAGGGCTAACTTGTAGAGGTTAACAAAAAAAAAGGCAAGCCTCTAACTAATTAATATCCATGGTAATATTATAAATGCAAAAGCGTGTGTGTCTGCCTGCTACGCTTTAACGGCCCATCTTTTCAACCAATTTGATGAAATTTGGTAAGTCACATCGGAAGGACATAGGTTTTATCCCGAACATTAAAAAGTTCCAGCAGGAAATAAAAAAACTTAATTCACGCGAACGAAGTGGCGGCCATCACCCTTGAAAATCGTGGTCTAGGGTTTACCCCTAGTGCTTAGAAGGTAGGTACATGCCTATTCATTCTTTTTTTAAATCTTTATTTATACGAGTAGAAGTTGATCGTTTGTGCGACTACAACGCTCACAAACTTACTATTTCATTATCGTATAGATCCTTTATCTATTCCGTGGTATAGATACTGCACATGTATATAATTCTATCAAATCCATACTATAATATTATAAATGCGAAAGTGTTTCTGTCTGTCTGTCTGCTTCGCTTTCCCGGTCCATCTTTTCTACCGATTTTGCTGAAATTTGGTACAGGGGTAGATGGTATTCCGGGAAAGGATATAGGCTACTTTTTATCCAGGAAAATTAAAGAGTTCCCGCGGTAATAAAAAAAACTGTCTCTTCACCCGATTTTGATGAAATTTGGTACATTGGTAGATGGTATCCCGGGCAAGGATATAGGCTACTTTTTATCCCGGAAAATTAAATAGTTCCCGCGGGAATCAAAATCTTAATCCACGCAGATGAAGTCGCGGGAATCATCTAGTCTAGTTTTTAATAAAAGGAAACTTTTGAAAATTTTGAACCTTGCCTAAAGGGACTCCTTTTAATTATATTTTTTAGTTATTACATTATAATATTTTCTAAAGGTTTTTATGATATTAATAGAATACCTAATTGTAATCCATATTTAAACTTTGTATAGATCTAATTTTTAATTAAATGAGATTCTAATTGTTCTTAAACTATAGAATACCGCCACTGGATTTTAAAATACTAAAATAATTGAACATTCCTAGCGGTTCGGATCAGAAACGTCGAGCAAAAACCGTTTCGTGCGGGCAGTTTGGAGTTTGGACATCAACCACATAAGGATGCCAACGCAAACGGTTTCTCGCTGTTCTGCGGTAGAACGGGGAAGGAGGAACATCTTTCCAGACACATTCCATTAATTGACCGAGCGAAGCGAAGGTCTCTGAGTCTACTTGGGTGAATTGGCACTTGTCCGTCCGTCCGTCCGTCCGTCCGTCCGTCCGTCCGTCCGTCCGTCCGTCCGTCCGTCCGTCCGTCCGTCCGTCTGTCAGAGCATTATAACTTCTGAATTACTGAACGCAATTACTTCAGCTTTAAATATAATTTGTAAACCAATGGCCTCCCGCCGAATATGGCTTAAAAAATAATAAAAATCTTTATTTCAGGGGGGCTCTCATAGAAGCGAATGCGAAGTAAAATATTTTTTATAAAGTTGCATAGGGTTGCGGTATATCATTTTAAAGATAATTAGGAATAGAGTCCAAAAATATTCTTTTTTTTTAATTTTTCCCCCTTAAATTGACGAAATGGGGGGCTTTCAAAGTGGTGATTTTCTAACGTCCAAAGATGACCTCAGAACTCTAAATTTTCTGAAAGGATGAGCCTGAAACTTGATCAATTATTTCAATTATATCCTGTACTTGAACAACAAATACTAAAAGATTAGAAGACTTAGATAAATATTGTAAGGAAACGGAATTATTTAATTTTTAATGAGCTTCAGTATTTTTAACAGAACTTCACATTTATGTCAATAGATGGCGCCGCGATGTCTTAGTTCGGGGCGAACCACTAGTATACATATATTAAGTAAGTCATCCTCCACTACTTCACACTGTATACAGCTGCTAGGTGTAGGAGACTTACTCAGATGATTCTGAAATCCAACGCTGCCCTTTCCGGCCCGAAGCATAATCTACTGATTAGAAATTGACATGATTTGCATGAAACTCAACGAAAACGTCATAAATTCTCCTATGATGCTGTGTGCTTGTTTTGAACAGCAAGAAGCTGTATACTAGCTGAAGCTGAAGCTAGAACCTGGTTTTTGAAACAAGGAAACATTTTACATAATATAATACATAATACTACACCGGGAGTTTTCGTTGCGGTGAGATGACTCCTAGAATAACCTTGCCCCTGAATCTTGCGTACAAATGAATTGCAAAATTGTTTCAAGAAAAATATACTTTGTTTGTTGTTTGTATTCTGTTGTTACTTGTGTACTGTAGTCACGTCTACATTTAAATTTTCAACGCTCTTTACAGTTTACTAGCTGATGCCCGCGACTTCGTACGCGTCGATAGAGGTTTTTTGTATTCCGCGGGAACTATGATTTTCAACGTGTTATTCCAGACTATAATCTATCTCTGTGCCAAATTTCATCCGGATCCGTTGAGCCGTTCTGGTGTGATTGAGTAACACAGCACAGAGATAGATTATTGTCTAGATTCTAGAATAACACATAGGCTACTTTTTATCTCAAAAAATTAAAGAGTTTAAAAAACCAAAAAACTTAAATCCACGCGAACGAAGTCGCGGGCATCCTCTAGTTTTAAATAATATCTTAGGAGTTATCGCAAAATTAAAACTATTGCGTGACCACATAGGATTCAAGCGGTCTCATTCCTTGTATGAAAATAGAAACTAAGGCAAGAGAAACCGCGGGCAAAAGTTAGTGCAGTCTAAAATGGAAGCGGCTTTTTTGACGACCTCCGTGGCGCAGTGTGTAGCGCTGTTGCCTTAACGTGCGGAGGTCCTGGGTTCGATCCCCGGCAGGGTCAATTTAGGAATTTATAATTTCTGAATTTTCCCTGGTCTGGCCTGGTGGGAGGCTTCGGCCGTGGCTAGTTACCACCCTACCTGCAAAGACGTGCCGCCAAGCGATTTAGCGTTCCGGTACGATGCCGTGTAGAAACCGAAGGGGTGTTTGTTTAATATAACCGCCATGCCCCTAACAGGTTAGCCCGCTACCATCTTAGACTGCATCATCACTTACCATCAGGTGTGATCGCAGTCAAGGGCTAGCTTGTAGTGGATTAAAAAAAAAAAAACATCAAGAGGAAACTGGCATGCTTGAGATTTCTCTATAAAGGTGTGTAAAGTTTAATAATCCGTACAGAAAGCCTACCTGACTAACTTACTTCTTAGTAAGTTAGTCAGGTAGGCTTTCTGTACGGATTATTATTATTATGTACGCATTATTGTTCGCTTACTTACCGCGGGTTTTCCTATAATGTCAAAGAATGTAAGCTTATTTAAGTACTTAACCGCAAACCTCGAATTAAGTTTAAGAGCAAATAAAATTAAGATGGAAAACAAACTGACGTCAATAGAGTCAGTGTAGCTCTTTTATAGGTCCGTGTATATGACAACAAATTCTGATATTGCTCGTGTAAATTTCATCATGATTTAACGTCTTCAATCATAAAAAATTGTACGTAAAAGGATTAAAAAACTTAGAGCCAAAAAGCAAAAGTTGTTTGAAACCCTTTTTATCCTCTCGCTAAAATATTAATTTGAATGCGTTTCCAATATGTAGTATATATATATATGTATTTCCATATTTTATTAAACGTCTACAGTTTACAAAATAAGCACACTTCATGAACCTCCTCGGTTCTAAAATAGAGAATTTAGCAAAGTTAAAAGGGTGTCGGCATAGATTTAAAGGTCGCGCGCGCTTCACGCGCGCGCTGTGGGTGTCGGTCTAATAAAACTTTCCATTTTTTGACAATTCTTATAATGGAAAAAGGTTTATTGATTCCTAGATAATAGAAGTAGGTAATTGATAAAGGAAGACTTTTCTTCTTCCTTTTGAAGGGAAACGCTTTCGGACGGAAGAAATGAGAAGAAAATCTCTTTCAGTGTGCGCGAAGATGCAGCGGGGGCGGTTGGCTAAAAATGACAGCTCTACAGTGTAACGATGACCATCACCTGATTGATTACATTACATTCTTCCACTATTGGCCAAAATCCATTGACGCAGCAAAAGTACCATATTCATTCATTCCAAAAGATTCAGCCAATCAAAACAATTGAGACTGTAACAACTAACAATTATTGATTCAGGTTTTACATAATTAACTAGGCTACTGATTTCAAAATAGTACTTAACTGATAGAGCTGTCCAAAATATTTAGAGAAAGAATGTCTGAGTTATCGAGATCTTCTGCAGTCTCAGATCATTGCGCGTTCGGAACCCTCGTAGCTTTAGTTTTAAGGTACCGTAACTGATTATCACCATCATGTTTTATATGTAAGTAATTTTTAACGTCAATAAGTGTACCTATATTGAATAAATGAATTGAATCTTGGATCTTGAGTCCATTGCAAGTGTCGTTAACATTTCCGGTACAAACAATGCGAGATAAATGTGTCAGCAATCCTTTAACATCCGCCAACCCTTGCTCTAATCCTTGCACTTATTGCTAGCTTATCAATTTATCACACATCGACGCAGGCGCCTGCTTATCCGTCGTGGACTGTGGTGGGGATACGATTTATATACTACGATCGCGGTCCGAACAGTCTCAAACGTAACCGTGCGGTGGATGAACGCGTATCGCGTTATATTTTTTATAAAATTTAAATAATTTCGTGAGAATGTGTAACGTATGTACAAGGGAGGTCGTGGTGCCCGCGCCGGCGCCGGCACCCACGAAGCCTAACAAGACCTTAGAAAGATTGAAGAAGAAGCATAACATCGTCACCGACCCCACCGATCCAGAGAAGCAGAAAGAGGTGGATTACCAGCCTGACCTTCTGGCGCTGTCTACTCAGTACTCCAAGATAGCATACGATCTATTCAAGCAGAGCCTAGTGCGCCTACAGGAGACGAAAGCCTATGCGTAAGTATTTTCTTGTAATAAGTGAAATTCGTGGTAGTTTAAGGTGTTTTTACACGTATGAAATAAGCGACTTATTGTAGGGTGACGATAACTTTTCTGTTTGACGGAGTTCCAGAATAAAGGTGGATGTTGTTAAATCAGTAGATTATGGTCGAACGTTTCTAAAAATTAAAAACTAGCGATGCATAAATTGAAAATTTTATGAACTACATTATACATTGAAAATTCTTTTAATCTAAACTATGAGGATCAAATAAATAACCAACTTTAATCACCATAATACTTTCGATTAGTAAATATTTAAAGCACAATACAATCTAAATATTCTCTTGCAACTTATCAACTAGCACATAATGCATAGTACTTAGTGTCTTTCTAATCAAGAATCAGAACAAAACATTCTTTTTTTGTTGAAAAACAATTTAAATTTGAATTCTGGACATTACTCTTATAGCTAACAAATTTTAGCTTTTAGAGAAGCTAAGATATATTATGAATATATATATATAAAAATGAAACCCGTTTTCCTTGGTCAGGGCATCACGCGTGAATGGCTGGACCGATTTCACTAATTCTTTTTTTGTTGTATTAGAAGAAGGAAAAAAATATTAAGAAAATCTCTCAGAAATATTGAAAAATATACATTTAATTTTGCATACTAAGGCGGTACGAAGTTCGCCGGGTCAGCTAGTTATGAATACTTTTACGATCTTATCGATAAGATTGGCAACAATTTCTTTTACTATTTTTAGTATGGTGACCCTGTAATAGCGTGAATGAAGGTGTAATAGTAAACTCGTGTGTGTTAACATAAATATGCAGTTCTAACAAGAATGTTTCCCACATGACGGCTCGATCGGCGTCACTTATTTATTCAGCTG
Organism: Erebia aethiops; assembly: GCA_923060345.2. Lineage (NCBI taxonomy): Eukaryota > Metazoa > Arthropoda > Insecta > Lepidoptera > Nymphalidae > Erebia > Erebia aethiops. Next base: position 18,737,192 of record OV281089.1, on the reverse strand, counting down.
ACCCGTGAATTATGACGTCTCATTTGCGTTCATGACGTCGCGAGATGCCGCGATTCTACGCTGATACGATAGCTTGTTTGTCGATTATGTAAAGTTTTAAGTTGGTCGATTGACCTGTGGAATAATTACCATCACCTAAAGTAGTTTTATTTTAAAATTGCAGTTATAGTATATTGACGTCCCTAAAATAAGGATTACAATTATGAAACAAGAGCTTCAACAGTTTTAAAATAAGACTGCTTTAAACGATGGTAGTAAGCCCCCTGTTATGCCAAACTTGTTGATTACACCGCAATCACTCTAACATTTGAATTAGCCTAAGACCGCCTGGTTTTATAATGCAGTTTAATATACAACCTGATAAGATTATTAAAGTTTTAATGAGGCTTATGTAACAGACCGCTAGATTATCCAGTGGTGCTTGGTTGGCAGGGGGGTAGCTAGCCAGGGCTGAAGTCTTTCACCAGACAAACCTTACTATATTTTATATATTCCATGACTACAGCGCTTACCACAGCGTCGGCGAAACCGTCAAGTCACCATTGACTGAACCTATGACACTCTTGCTAAGAAGAAGGCTTTATATTTAGGCCAGATTTAGATTTTAGAAGGGTGTAAGACATAAGTCAATTGCCAAATATTGCAAAAGTATCATTTAAACTCTGCATGATTACTGTAAGATTAGTAACTGGTGGCCTTTAACACAAAAAGTCGAATAGAAAGGGTTACAGTACAGCCTTGTCTTCGAGGCCTAAATTATATCCACTATCATTAAATCCAGGAGCAGGATTTAAGTATGTTTACTTTTGTGGTTCTAGCTCGAACGGGCAAATATCTACTTCTGGACGTGGGCTTCTTGCAATCTGCAACAGACACCATAGAATATGTTCTTGTGTCGCCTTAGTCAAGCGAATTTTTGCGATGTGCTTCATCATGCGATCATTCGTTCAACAAGTCCAACTAGTCGGGTTTCTAATCGTTGCGTTTTCCGGAGCAGGGACGCCATTTCAGCACCCAACGTTTATCGGCAAATATGCCCCCGCCCATTACCATTCCACTGTTGAACTTCACTGAACTATTTTATTAAAGCCCTAGTGTCTCCCAACAAACTTAAAAAGCATAGCGTGGCTTTAAATTAAAACGATTCGGTAGGCACTCAGAGTAAAAATTAATTGAATATTGTTATCATTATAATCAGTGCGGCGTTTCGTCTGTCGGCCACACAAAACAAGCCGAGGCCGTCTGTCTGACTGTCACGATTTCAATCTCACCTCCAGGAAGGCTATTACTTCGATGGAAATATTTGCACAGTCGCAATTTTATTGCGGTTTCCTTGCTATGTAAATCTTTCCGTAAAAAATACATCTAGTCTAGTTTAATGTGGAAAAGGATAACGATATATATGTCACCGTAAGATTGTAAAATCCGTTAGATTATAATCTAACGGTTTCTATCCCGCTAGATTATAAACTGTCGAAAGATTGTGAACCGTTCAATGTTCTGAGTATTAATTTATGAAATATTTATTGTATTTACGTTTTCTTGTCTCTTTCTTGTACAGTTCGCGCGCGAGTTGAATGCAGAGTAAATGTAAGTGTCACCATACATTTACTCTGCATTCAACTCGCGCGCGAACTATAGGTTAGTTTAGGGTTTGACATGAATATTCAGGTAGTGCAGTATCGGGTTAATATACCTAATATATTACAATTTACAGAAAAATAACGCGTTAAATTGTAAGCAGTATGTTACGGTTTACAATCTGTCGATAGTTTATAATCTATCGAGATAAAAAACGTTATATTATAATCTAACGGTTTTTACAATCTTACGGTGACATATATATAGCTTTATGCCTGAACCTGAAATATTCCGATGGGTAATTTTATCTCCACTTGTTTTTTTCAATGACTTTGAACTATAGAGCTAAAATTAAATTCCATATTTTGTAGAAATTATTTTTCCGTCTAAACTATCAGTTCAATTATTATAAACATATAACATAGGTTATAATATAAACCTGTAAACTGTAACGGGACAGCTTAGATAATGACACGCAAATTCCTAGAACCAGAATGATTGAATACTAGGTGATTGGTAACTAGGTATTCTTATAAGATCATAATAAAGGTAATGCCAAGGTGATGTTATTGAAACGAAATCACAATTTAATAGCGTAAGATTTAAGCTCTTTTTTTAAGATTTGAGCTCTATTGTTACAATTCCAAAGTTAAATCTAAAAAAACCCAAAAATTTATTTGTCTTTATTTTTATTTTAAAATCGTATTATGCAAGTGAATAATTGTTGCAGTCTAAAAAATAATATTTTCGGTTGGGCTTTATGCCAGATCTCACCTTGTTAAAGTAGGTACACTTATCTATATTTACTAAATACTTACTCTTAGTCATTCTTATAAAAGATATACGTTTTATGAAGAATATTGGTTTCATTCTCATAAAGAACAAACTCGCTGATTCTTCACAAACGCCACAAACATGTCAGCCCTGAAGATTAAAATACTTATCCATGTTTGCAATAAAATAATTACATTTCATGCAACATCGTCAGCCGTAGCCAACAAGACACGGTACTTACCTCGTTGCAAGCATCATAAAATAAATACTTTACAGTTTATACACTGCAATAAAAATCCTTTACCTTCATAAATACGCTAAGTTACATTGATCCCGTTTCGGCCAGCGTATTTACCCTGAGTACATTTGGCTGTTCTTTTTTAAATCAAAATCTCGAGCGTTTCCATCACACTTACTATCTTTATGGCCCCAATACTGCTTTCTACCCAAGACTGCTAGGTTTCTCCACCTATTTATATCCCGGTGGTAACTCCTAAATTTTTTTGCTCAAGCTGTGCCGTCTTGATGTTTTTGGTAGCCGTTGATCCTCCATATTTGTAGTAGGTACATATACAGCCCATTTGTGTGGGTCTTTAAAGCAGTAGGATAATTATCAAATGAGCGCAAGCAGTTAAATAAATATAGTTTCTCATGAGTGAGAACTATGGTTCTGACTTGAAAATTTTAGATTTATCAAGAGATTTTCTTCAAAGCCAAGCTCAGCATGCCGTGAAGTTTCAAATCCGAAAGATAAAAAAGACTAATGCGAAGCAATTCTCATAAAACGGTCAGTAAATCTGGTTAAATCGTGATAATCATCACGAAATTACAAATATTTTGGAAGCTGCCCAATTTTTTCGAGGCTTCTAGAACGTCTTTATATGTATTATCTTCAATTGTATTCATAAGTACTCTCACTGCTGCCAAATAGAATAACTAAAAGATCACACATCATGATGTTAATCCAAAAACCCATCAAGGGCTAATATTATTTTCTTTGTACGCATTATTTCTTACATATTTACACTATATTACATTATATTCTTTAGTACCTACCTACACAGATATATGCGTGACAAAAAGATACTCCCAAGGTTTAGATTGAAATACGCTATCATTGTTGCAAGGGTCTTACTGTAGTCTGAGGACTACCTAACTACCACTTAAATCTTTTGCACAGCCGGAATAATATAAAGCTAAGCTTACATCTCTAACACAGCCTAAAAGATAAAAAAATAACTGATTTATTTGTAAAAACGTAATATTTGTAGAAATAGCTGATTACATTGGATCTCAATATATAGTATTATAAGTATTACCCACTGTACATGTATTCATGCAAATAAAGGATATTGATTGATTGACATTCCTATTTCTTAGATACCAGAACAGATTTTAATTAGAAAGAATAAAACTAAAAATAAAATAAACCATTCATTCATTATAAATAGACAATAATAGTCGTATAAAGAATTAACGTTTGCAAAACATACAAATTGTTAGCCAAAACCGCAAAAAAAAAAAAGCAAAAAAAAAAAAATGTTAGCAAAAATTAAGAGGACTATTGCTAACTGGAACGCTGTATTACGTATACCAAACATATGCCAGTTATACTAGAGGTTGCGAATCACAAGTAAGACCTCGCAATGCCTTTTAAAACCGCCTTCGATCTAACTGACAAGATAAGCATTCGTGCTTTTTGTGTTTCTATCACTACTGAACATTGATGTAGAATTTTTTTGTACTCATTCTATTTCAATGCTACTGAAACACTAATCTATACTTGCATTAAGCTTTTACTCGTAGCTTTAGTTTTAAGATTCCGTTACCCATTATCACCATCATGCTTTTTAAGTAAGTAATTTTTAGACGAAAATAAGTGTACCTACAGTGTACCTATATTTAATAAATTACTTGAATCTTGAATCTGAATCTTGACTCGGTCTCTCAATAATACATAGTAGTTTTCATAATAAGGCATAATCTATACTAATATTATAAAAAGTTTGGATGGATGAATGGATGTTTATTATTCAATAAATAACGCCATAACGGATGAATGGATCTAGTTTAAATTTGGCACCGGGATAGCCTATGTGTCTGGAATAACACATATCTTGAATCTTGGCTACATTTTATCCCGAAAAATTAAAGAGTTTCAGCGGGAAGCAATAATCCTCAATCCACGCGGACGAAGTCCATCATCAGCATCAGGTAGTTTTTTTTTAACTGGAAATTTATTTGTGTAATTAAGTGCGTTTTATTGTAAGAGGTCTGCTTCTCCATAAATTATAACTCCGTGAAGAATACAGTTACACTCACAATTATTATTATTGCATGCACGATTGTGGTTTAGCAGCCATCTTGTATTCCATATTCATCTCATGACGAACTTGATAAGCTATTTTGTAGATTGAACGCTGATTTGATAAAGACGGCTATCACATTGTAAAAACACGTGCACTCACTCAATTTAGTTGTATTCATGCACAATCTGATTCACAATCTTTACCAAATGCATTTTCATTATTATTGGTTCATCGATATATTTTTTATTGTGCTTTTTATCGTTATTTGTTTTCAATCTCATCTATCCATCTTTATCAATCAAATCTACATAATCTTTAGTGAAAGTAACATATCGCTCCAAAAATCATCGATTTTTATTTTCGATGAGACTGCGAAAAAAAATTGTCTGACTAACAAAACGTCTGCGTCATTTACTTTTATATAGAGCGCGCACGCAATACGACAGGTCAAAACGATGTTGTCTTAACGTTTGTTAATAGTTATTATATGTCGTGAACTTTTCTTTCTATCCCTAAGGATAACTAACTATATGTATATTTATCCATAAAATAATATGAATTTATAAAAAAATCCTCTTTTTTACTCCATGACACATCAACTCTCGATTCAATTTACCTGGTGGTGATTGACGATGTTATTTAAGATGGATGCCCCTTCCACTTTTTCGACACAATTTATTGAAAACTTACCATTAATCGGTCTCTACATTTTACTGGAACATTATATCGCTTGGCTTTGCTTTGCCCAATAATGCACTAATTGCATGGTCTGAGCATCGCAGCGACCAAACCTATATCAATTTATATTTTATAGCGAATTACCCAGATCCTCCCACTTAAGTCTAAGACCAGAGCGCTAAACTACTGCACCAAAAGGACATCAAAACAATCACATGCTAATATTGTCTTAAGGCAATTATGAAGTCTAGGTTGGAGTGCGCTTGCCCAGACGATGCCTATTTCTTTGAATCGAATCACATCGCACCGTGCCCAGCACAAATTTCCAATTTAAATCCTTGTACTCATAAATGTGTGGAATTAGAAAACAAGCTATAAAACTCTCCCCTACAATCAGCAAGAGTCTAAACAAATTGCAAAAGAATTGCTACGTGCTGAAAGACGTGCTCCACTGCACGTAGCATGATGTTTACATGGTGATCTTGTTACTGCAATCTGCAATACCTTGCGAGCTGCAGCTAGGGTTGAACACTTGCCAAGGAACAACCGGGATGATGAATAATATTGCGAAATAAGAAGAGCGCTACACGATACTAAAGCTAGCGAAAGAAATGTGTATTTATATTTAACTAAAGGCATAAAAACATAATTGTCTATATTTCATTCGGGAACATCAGGCTACAGGGCTATAGAGTTTCTTAGAAGTATCGTAATCTACACGTTAAAAGGATAGGTTTACAAACTAGAATATATTATGGTTTCGTTAGATGCAAAATGACTATTAAGCTTGTAAAAGCCACTGTGAGAAATTCTACGCAATCTTTCTGAACTATCCTGTAATTTTTTGATATATATATCAAAAAATGACCGTAAATATACGGAAGGAAAACGGTGGCATAGACTTAATATGATAGTTTTATGTTTGACACGGCATAATTTAGATTCTAGGAATATCCTATAATTCCGGACTAGGTGGCAACCCTAATAAGAATATGTACAGGGAATAATCGCACGGACAAAAAAATGAAACACCTCGCTGGGTGATACGACACGATTTGATTGTTTGATTACGTCGATTGTATGGACGTTTGTTTGAATGTTGCATGGACGCGTGCCGTAATTTCCCACGGTCTCGGTTATTCGGTAAACTGCTCGTGCTCGCTCTAAGAATGTGTTCTTAAAAAGCATAAAATACATAAACAGGTAGGAGTTTGAATTTCATTTTTAAAACTTCCAATTAATATATAAAATTCAGATATGTTTCTAATTTACTCGTCAAAATAAATAATCACAAATCAGAAGTCAACGAAAAACCTTTGATTGATTTTTAAAATACTTAGTATTTTAACGTGATTTTTACGAAATCTTTTTCTAGCATTGTCAAGTTACGTAAATACACTTTTAGAGTTTTATAAAATAGACCTATCAAAGGAAAAAACTATCGTACAAAATAATATAGAGTCAAAGGTTCTTCTCTATTAATTTTTAAATAAGACTAAAGTGGGCTTAACAATCTTAAGTGATTAAAGCAATTATAATGACCTTACATTATCTCTAAAGTATACCTCGCATTTTACTATTAAAATTACTAAAAACCGTAAGTAAATTAAAGTGCATGTGGGTACAGACCCCTTTCTCATCTTTGACCCTCGTCTAATTCCTTACATGAAGGTTTTTAAAAGTTCATTAATCTCAATTTAAATCGGATTTATCCACTTAAACCGGTACTGTTGTCATTCTGTTTATCTGTTGATCAATGATCATAGCCTGTGACGTCACAGGCTTTCATTGTCAGAAAAAATTTAAAGGGGCAACTCGGTCATACAGCCGAGTTAATTCCGGTCGAGATGACCTCAAAGTCGTCCGTATACAGGGTTAATAATAATAATCCTCCCGACCGAATTTCGGCCACGGCGGCCTACCGCCTATCTACCGGGAGAATAGCCATCTGTGTACTCTCTGTTACTCTCATAGCCCGATGGGACGGAAAATCCGACACGAACGCAGAGAGATCAAGCGCAGGGCCGACGACTTTAGCGCTCTCCAAGGCATGGGGGTGAAACGCCGCCAACTTCCTAACTCCGGGCTAGTATTGAGAATTTCTAGTCAGAAAAACTCAACTTACTTGGCCCGACCCGGGACTCGAACCCGGGACCTTGCCGGCCGCAGTCGAACAAGCTAACCACTAGACCAACTAGGCAGGTACAAATTTTAACATTTAAATGGGGATGAAGTTAGTTTAATCACCACTCTTATTTTAGGTTTTTGTTTTGAAACCCAGCGACTGTTAACTTTTTTATGTGAATGTGTTTCTAAAAAGACTAGAACACACGTTATTATTAGCGATAGTAATATTGGACAAATAACTTTGTCCAATTCCAAAGTTCACGAGTCACGACTACTATTTCTACCTATTTTCTTTTGGTCAATACACAGTGTTTTTTTTAATTGGCTGCTTTTTTTTAAATGCCGGAAACGTCTGGCATAGACTCGTATATTATAATACCAGGCGGTCTGTCATTTGACAGAGGCCGCCTCGTATTTCCATGAAAAGAACTTCGTTTTTAAAGTTGTTTGAACTAAAATAACTTTTGGTTCAATGCTATTCGGTTTCTTCAGGTTCAATGGATTCAATCTCATTTCACGCGAAAATTACGAAGCTGGTCAAATATCTTCTTATAACAATTTTGGCCTGGTGGGAGGCTTCGGCCGTGGCTAGTTACCACCCTACCGGCAAAAGACGTGCCGCCAAGCGATTTAGCGTTCCGGTACGATGTCGTGTAGAAACCGAAGGGGTATGGGTTTAATATAACTGCCATGCCCCTAACAGGTTAGCCCGTTACCATCTTAGACTGCATCATCACTTACCATCAGGTGAGATCGTAGTCAAGGGCTAGCTTGTAGTGGATTAAAAAAAAAAAAAAAAAAAAAATGGTCTAGGAATAAACCGAGAAAATAATAAAAACAACAACGTTTTTAGAAATAATAAGACTAATTTTAACCTGCAGACTTCAATGTTGGTAGAATTGTCTGTTACTGTAAGAAAATAATCAATTTTAGGATAGTTCAAATTATGAAATATTTAGAAAATGTAGCAACATGAAGTGATGACTGATACTTAGTGGTACTTATTCTGTGAGGTAGGCGTTAGTGGTTGCGCATCAGTTCATACTATTGCAACCACTATCGTTCTATATATATCTAATATTTGGTATTTATGTATGTATATGTATGAATCAAATCAAATAGGTACGAATAACAATAATAATTATATTGTAATGGTATTTATTGTTGTAATTTAATAATTTATTGAAATAAACGAATTATTATTATTATCTAGATGTACAATACTCACATGACTCGCCAACGCCTAAAGCCATGTTGTTTCATTATTGTTGTCTTTCGTGTTTTAGAATTACAATCCTTATTCTAGGAACGTCAAGGTACGTGACATCAAGCTGTCATTTTGAGTAATATTGCATAAGTATTACTTTTAAACGTTGGCAGTGTGGCCCCTGAGCGGGGTCCGAATTGAAATAGATTTCAGAAGCTAGACACAATTACAATGACTTTGCATTTCTTTATATTATGAAAACAGAACATAAACCTAGAAGATAAACCAGCTATATTTCGACCTACAATTTGAATTTATTGCAATGCTTTAAAAACATCATTCTATATCGATGTATCTACTTCTGCAGTACAGTCTCTATATCCATACTAATCCATATCCATACTTATTACTTATTTACTTATATAATATTATAAATGCGAATGTGTTTCTGTCTGTCTGTCTGTCTGCTACGCTTTCCCGGCCCATCGTTTCAACCGATTTTGCTGAAATTTGGTACAGGGGTAGATGGTATCCCGGGGAAGGACATAGGCTACTTTTTATCCCGGAAAATAAAAGAGTTCCCGCGGGAATTAAACAAACTGTCTCTTCACCCGATTTTGATGAAATTTGGTATAGGGGTAGATGGTATCCCGGGGAAGGACATAGGCTACTTTTTATCCCGGAAAATTAAAGAGTTCCCGCGGGAATCAAAAATCTTACTCCACGCGGACGAAGTCGCGGGAATCATCTAGTATTATTATAAATGCGAAATTGTGCCTGTCTGGTCTGCTTTCACGGTACATTTTGACGATATTTCGTAAAGATTTCGTATTTTGTAAGTTTATTATCTCTATAAGTAATCTATGTGTGGTAACCCGGGGAAGCATTCTGATTCCGGATTCTGAATCTGTTTTCTGAATTTTCTGGTCTGGTGGGAGGCTTCGGCCGTGACTGGCAAAGACGTGCCGCCAAGCGATTTAGCATTCCGGTACGATGCCGTGTAGAAACCGACTAGGGGTATTTGTTTAATTAACTTCCATGCCCCTAACAGGTTAGCCCGCTACCATCTTAGACTGCATCATCACTTACCATCAGGTTAGATCGCAGTCAAGGGCTAATTTGTATTGGATAAAAAAGGACATAATTATGTTACTTTTTATGTCGGAAAATCAAAGAGTTCAAAAACCTAAATCCACGTAGATACGAGTAGGTCACTGAGGAAAGTTGTGTGTCACTGAATTTATTTTTATGATAATGTTGTATAAATAAGTAGGTATAATGCTGTATCTAGTCAGTTAGTTCCGTCTATTTTATTTCGATGAATGTAGGCCAATTTATATTTAAATCCGGGCCTTCTACAAAGATTGCAGCGACTTTGTTTTACGTTCTTCCGTTACAACTTTTAGGCAAATGCTTGTGTGTCTAAAACATTGTAGTAAAAAAATTCTACATCAATGGTCTAAAAAGAAATAGTTTTCTGGAATAAAAGTAAGAAAAAAAAAAGCAACAAAAAAATAAACAATATTAGCTACTAATTTATAATCATACTAATATACCGCGGTTAATTGCCTCATCTGGTGACAGAAGGGCTGGCTCATTTTTTGCGCAAAGGATCAGCCTGGCTATCCAGCGCGGAAATGCAGCCAGCAATCTTGCCACCATTCCACGCGGGCATGATTTATATAGTAATTAGGTTAGGCATTAAGTTCTATTGTATTATTTTCAATAAAGGATCATACTAATATAATAAATGCGAAAGTGTGTTTGTTTGTTGGTTTATTGGTTCGTTAGTTTGTCCTTCCATCACGCCGCAACTGAGCAACGGATCGACGTGATTTTTGGTATGGATATAATTTTGAGGACCTGGAGAGTAACGTAGGCTTTTCCGGGAAAATTAAGGAGTTCCCACTTCAGGAGTTTTCCAAAATTATACTTCCATATCAATATTACAAATGGGAAAGTCAGCCAGTCTGCCTATCTGTTACTGCTGTACTTTTTTGCTTTCAAGACAAATCCTACCAAAATTCAAACGACCGATTTCGAATTTTGGTAGGTTCAGTGTCATACATCCTGGTACTTTTAAAACCTAAATCCAGACAGATGAATTCGCGGGTGCCAATAATAGTTTATAATTAAAATGCTAACGACCGTCAATGACTAAAGAAAACTGTTTCAAGACAACTATGAATTTAAAAAGGCCTAAAGCTTTATATCTCCTAAAAATCACCTAATAATCTAGATAGAAACCACCGGTTAAATTATCTTATCCAGATTTGATTGACGTTTGAATAAATAGAATAAAAGATAAGATAGCTCATGATATAGAGCGTACTAGCCCAAAGGCCGCATCAGTGTCATTGGTTTAACCCATTCTAGGAAACTTTAACACGGAAGCCGGAAGGAGAATTTCAATACTTTTTTTTTTGAATTAGGTACATGATTGATTGACAGTTTAGTTAACTGATTCTGATACTATAGTTAGAAATCCTAAAACCCATAATCATGAGGATTTAGATATAGATGTGTAAAGTAAAGATAAGAATAAAGAATGGGCAGTTATACGAAAGATATAAAATTATGATATTAAGATTGATCTGTGAGGCTGAAATTGAATCTAAAATTGTAAAATCTGTTTAAAATTGTAAAGAAAAATGCGTCTATGTTAAAGAAAATTCAATTTAATAAATGTCACCTGAAAAAATGGGAACTGAAAATTCGTTAACATGATGAAAGTCGTTCGTAACTTAAATAAACATTAGATAGGTAGTAGTTTTATTAAATTACTAAAAAAATCCTACCACATACTAGGTATTCTGGGATTTGAAAGAAAAGGGCATTAAAATAAAATAAAAGAGGGGATACACACAACGAACTTTGTGCGGATTGTCCAATGGCATACAAAACGAAATCTTTTGATCAAAATGATATAATTGTAAACCAGTAAAATGACCACCACAAATCACTAAACTGACAAGTACTGATAACAGACTAGAATAGAATACCGACAGTTATCAATTATCATCGAATTGCATTCGTTCCCAATAGCTAGCCAAGCGTGCTATCAGTAAAAACATTCCGCGATAATGCGAGAGTTTTGTATCGATTTCTATGAATCGATATATTATATTTGCATTGATTATCATCGCATTTTTATATTATTATAATGATGTTGCACATTTTATTTAAATTGATACCGGATCTCTCCGGAGACTGTAAGGATTCGGTATACTCGGAGATTTCCACGCATTTTGGGACAGAAAAGTCGTTATTTTACTTTTAACTTATTAGCTAGTAATAGGGTTAGTTTCACGTAATTTAATCCAATAGAACAAAGCTGACGGTAATAGGTATAGCTATTAATGGGGATGCCCCGTCGCTCACGTCCGCAGGAATTACCTTTTACCTCCCTGCACGTGTCCCCCGGGTGGTGCTAAACGAGCGACAAACCAGGAGGCGTAATAAATGCCATACGATTTAAAAAAAAATAGCTATTAATTATTATTTAGTTTCGGCTTCATGCACTAACAAACAAAAACGTAAAAAATCGATTCGGCTTCATTTCGATTCGATTCACCAACTAAAAAACGTAAAAACCTACAAAAACACAATTACGCATTTATAATATTTGCAGATAAGTTAGGATTAGTGTCAATCATTTTTGTTCATAACCACTATTTAAATAGTATTAGGGGTTAAAGTATGAAATTGCCGATTTGTACTGAAAAATTGAAATGCGTTTTTTTTAAATTTAACATTTAATCAAAATAATTACCATTATTATCTATCTATACATTGCTGCCATCTAATAAAAAGGTCATTTATGTCTTTGCGATAGAACTCTGGTGATCTAGATTCGATAAACTGTCTGAAAGCATTTTGTATTGCCTCCTGAGAAGAAAACTTTTTATCACGTAGAAAATTCTCCAAATCACGAAAAAAATGGTAGTCCGTTGGAGCAAGCTCTGGCGAATACGGAGGGTGACGAATGGTTTCTAATTGCAGTTCCTGTAGAGTTAAAACGGTTTTTCGGTTTCTCGCGTTATCATGGTGAAGATCGATTCATGAGTCGGGGCTGTTTCACTGCTAGTTTTGCTATCATTGTTCGGAGAAAGTGCGAGTTTTATTAAAAATGTATTTATTTCTTATTTATTTTAGTTGCTAGGTTGTGGTTTACAAATATGATATCTGTCAGTTTAGTTGATGGTTAAAATGACAGTTAAAAATTTGAAATAAACAAAAGATACTCTGATAGGATTGAAAGGAGGACGAAAACCATCACTTTCTGACCTAGGGCAGAAAGTGGTGGTTTTCTACCCGCTGAATGACGTATTCGTCTAAAAGTGAATATGAAATATTATATGAAATGAATATGTTACCTATATAAAAACTCACTTTTAGCACCAGAGGATTTCAACTGCCAATGCGTTTTCGGCTTATGAGGAATCTGATTCTTCTTCTCTGTTATCTCTTACTGAACCTGCTACCTAATTTATGGATGAAAACCTTTTCCACGTTGTGTTGGTCACTAGGTACTGCTTGTAACGTATAAATCCTTCGGCAATTTTTAGTACTTTCTCTTACCTTTACTCTTTCACTTCCTCTGTTCAATAAACTACTCTCTCATAACAAAGTCTGTTATATTTGCCAGTTATTCAATACAGCTAGAAGTGCCCTAACAATAGAATACTTAGTTTAAAACGAAGTCGCTCGATGCATTCTCCGAAATGCATGCACGTGAATTTGTAGCACTGACAGCACTAATGTTCTGTGTTGCGCAAAATACTCCAACAGAAAAACAGACTGATCTATTTTTATTTTTTAGCTCAACCTTAGCTGTGATAATTGCTAGGAATTACAATATTTCAATGATGATATTATAATTATCATAAATTCTATAGTCCATACTAATATTATAAATGCGAAAGTGTTTCTGTCTGTCTGTCTGTCTGTCTGCTACGCTTTCCCGGCCCATCTTTTCAACTGATTTTGCTGAAATTTGGTACAGGGGTAGATGGTATCCCGGGGAAGGACATAGGCTACTTTTTATCCCGGAAAATTAAAAAGTTCCCGCGGGAATCAAAAATCTTAATCCACGCGGACGAAGTCGCGGGAATCATCTAGTAATTTATAAATACGAACATGACTGTGTCCATCTGTCTGCTACCTTTTATTACCTACTAGCGGTCGCCCGCGACTTCGTTCGCGTACAACTTCTGATATCCCATGAGATTATAAAATTTTCCCGCTGCAAAAAGTCTATCTAAAGAGGCTTTATATAGCTTATGCAGGTTTTTATTATTTAAAAGTTATAACCGAAATGCTGAATTTTCATGTCTCTTTTTACAAAAAACATAGGGCTTTCATACAAATTTTCAACCCCCATTTCACCCTATTTGGAGTAGATTTTCGGAAAATTGCTTATACAGGTTATTTTTATTTAAAACTAATAACCTTAATCCCGATTTACAAGACTGTAACTTCAAAAACTTATAACCTTCATGCAACCTTCCAACCCCCATTTCACCCCCTTTGGGGTGGATTTTAAAACTGCTTATACAGATTTTTATTATTTTGAACTATTAACTTAAATGCCAATTTCCATGTCTTTGACTTCAATAACAAAGGACTTTCATACAAACTTCCAAACCGCATTTTAACCCCTTAGGGGTGAATTTTCTCAAAACCGTTTCTTAGCTGACGTCTACACCATAGAAGGAACCTACCTTCCAAATTTCAAGTCTGTATGTTTTATAGTTCCTGAGTTATCGTGATGATCAATGAGTGACCTTTCGCTTTTATATATAGACTAGTGGTCGCCCGCGACTTCGTCCGCGTACAATTTCTTCCCTATGAGATTATCTGTCGACAGTTTACAATCTATCGAGATAAAGAGCGTTAGTTTGCAATCTGGCGGTTTTCACAATCTTACGGTGACATATTGAAAAATACAATAAAAACAAACCTAAACAGGCATAAAAAGTTCAAATTATGATACCGGGTATGGGACTATGCTTAACACGTCTGAAGTCTTGAACATCATCTAGTAAGAAGATGTCAACGACTTCATCATCGTGGTTGGTGTTTTTGTAATCCCGTGGGATCACCTTGATTTTTCGGGATTAGAAGAAGCCTAAGACCGTCTCCGTGATCTAAACCATCCCAGATAATATATTAAAAGCTAAAGAGGCATAAAAATTAGTTCCAATTTTGGCCACCAGGTCAGATAAGTTTGTGGCATAGAAAAAAAAAATTCCGTGGTTTGTGGTATACTAATAAATGTCGTCAAAAAGTCCGTGAAACAAGCAGACAGAGACACATACAGACTTACTTTCGCATTTAGGTACCTATATTGTTAGCATGGCCTAGTATGGATTAGGTCGGTTCATAACACCTTTATTATTTCACTAATATTCTTTCATAGCTAGTTCTACTTTTAACATTACTTTTTTGGAGATACTTTATTTAACAAGTGTGCAATTTATCTTCGGTTTTGTAAAATGAAAGCGTACCTTTAGACTCAAAATGACGACAAAATCAAATACCCGGACGTAATTATAAGTTTTCGGTGCCTAAGCTTTGATTTCCTAACAAAATGATTAAGTAAGTATGTGCAGCACGGAATACTATGAACTAGTGTATTATCAGAAATCAAAATAATATAATGAAAGCAAACGGAGAGATAGCTTATAGCTAAAACGTCTAATAACCCGAACTCCATTCAACATCGTTATATTTATTTTATTACTGAGAAATTATGCACAAATAAAATGAAATTTCAAGGAAACAGATTAATCAACCGATTTAAGAATCAACACAATTCAACTTTAACTATTTATATTGTTCATTTAAAAAAATCCCTGTAAATAATTAGCAAGCCAAAATACATACGTAAGCCGAAACCGAAGGCTTTTTTCGCACGTGACAGTATTTATAAACGTCATACTGGTTTTATTACGTGGTTTTACCGGTGCTTGTAATTGACTTTACTATCTGATGTCCACGACTTCGTCCGCGTGGTTTATGTTTTTTTTTATTCCCGCGGTAACTCCTTAATTTTCTGGGATATTCAAAATTCAAAATGATTTTTATTCAAATAAACTTTTACAAGTACTTTTGAATCGTCAAGTGAATCTACCACTGGTTCGGAATGCCTATAGTAGCCTTTGTTACCTATTCTCCGTCCTCAATTATATCTGTCACCGTAAGATTGTAAAATCCGTTAGATTATAATCTAACGGTTTCTATCCCGCGAGATTATAAACTGTCGTAAGATTGTGAACCGTTCGATGTTCTGAGTATTAATTTATGAAATATTTATTGTTTTTACGTTTTCTTGTCTCTTTCTTGTACAGTTCGCGCGCGAGTTGAATGCAGAATAAATGTAAGTGTCACCATACATTTACTCTGCATTCAACTCGCGCGCAAACTATATATAGGTTCTATCGGGTTAATATACCTAATATATTACAATTTACCGAAAAATAACGCATTAAATTGTAAGCAGTATGTTACGGTTCACAATCTGTCGACAGTTTATAATCTATCGAGATAAAAAACGTTATATTATAATCTAACGGTTTTTACAATCTTACGGTGACATATCCATGCCAAAAGTCAATCCGTTGCTCCGTTGCGGCGAGATTGAAGGACAAACCAAACCAAGAAACTAATAAACCAACAAACAAACACTTTCGCATGTGTGTAATATTAGTTACCTAATTAACAATTTATACTTCTTAACTCTATTATAAAGTTTGGTTATTTTTATTTGTTGTTAATTAAATGTCACATACAGGTGCTAATCGTTACTGCTACATCCTGATTGAGGTGACAATTTTGTCCTACGATTGACGCAATTAGGCTTTTTCCATCAAAAATAAGGAATTGCAAATATTGGTAGGCTTCTAAGAATAGCTTTAAACAAAACGTATGTAACTCATAAACTATGATGACTGTGATATTCTGGAGTGTCTCTGACCTCTACTTGGAACTAGGGATTGCATTCGAGCTTCGAGAAATTCGGATTTTTGTGCCTTTTCATTTTGTAAATCCAGAGTCCGGATTTTATTAGAGCCGGAACTACCTACGTTAGTGAAGTCAATGTGCCAATTTTTTACTAGTAGGTCAATTCCTAGTAGGTACTAGTTACCTATTATTAATTAGGTATTAGGTGTTATGTAGAAACCGAAGGGGTATGGGTTTAATATAACTGCCATGCCCCTAACAGGTTAGCCCGCTACCATCTTAGACTGCATCATCACTTACCATCAGGTGAGATCGCAGTCAAGGGCTAGCTTGTAGTATATTAAAAAAAAGGTACTAAATGGTATACTAATCGCTTTAACGGCATGGCCTTAATGCATTACTTACAAGTTATATTTTTCCGATTCCGACAAAGATTATCTTTTTAAATACATTCTTATCACACCTTGCGAGCCTGCAGCCTTTATAAGTGCAGCAATATATTATTTCTTTGAAGTATTCATTGGACACTAAATAAATGGCCACGCGAAATCGTACCCTACCAAAAATGGGAAATATAACCTCAATTGTGACAGCAGTTAAGGTTATTTTTCAATGCATAAATAAACTCTCCGATACTGTTTGTGTGTCCGATAACAAATTTGCAAATTTTTGTCCACAGGAAAATAATGTTAAATTAAAGAGGATTAAAATTTATCTTGCTGGATATTGATTCTATATAAATCTACCAAAAATTAAAAGAATCCAAAGAAAATAACTCCAATTTTTAAGCACTTTAAGGTTAAACTTCGGTGTAGGTACATATTTTTCGTACCGGTAGAGATTAAACATTAATCAGACGATAACATACCTAAGATTTTTTATATATAAATAATAATTGTTCAACGATTTATTTTGAACACGGTTCCTTTTTAAACTATTTTTTATCTGTGACAGTAGGTACAATAAATATTGGATGATTAATATCTGTACTTAATTATGTTTTAGTTACAAGGAATTTACACCAATTGAATTCGATGCCGCAAAAAAATATATTTTACATATTATATTATCATAGAAGTTTTTTTTTATTTGAGTATTTAAAAGCCTAGCTTATATTGATGATTAAAATAGGATAAATCCGATAACAGGAATTCCCTAGTTAAAGTGAAATAAATGGTTTCAAAGTGTATTTTGTAATTTTGCTTGTTTTTATTATCTTTGTAACCCCGAATAAAGATTTTTTAAAAGTGAGGAACTGTCATCGTATTAACACTGTACACATTAAAGCCAAGCAAGAACTTTGAAGATGTCACAACTCCGGTATTTCATATTGACGTTTGAAAAAAGGTGCTGATTTGACTAGTTATCAAAATATACGCAATTGTTTAATTTATTAACAATAATTTTGATTTGTAATTAATAACGTTTGAGATTGTTGTCGGGATTAAAACGCGCCCTTATCTGAGAAGTCCAAGGACAGGGGCAAAAGAAACTCCGCGTAATAACAAAGACAACAATCCTGAAAATCGGCCAAACTTCGCATACTTTGTGACATTCAGAAGAGGTTTTTCCTATGAATGGAATATTTTACCTATAATTAAGCAATAAAAAGTGTACCTATTAGATAAACTTTTAAGATGGATGCGTAATGGATGGATGCGTAAGAATACAATACAATACACGAAGTAAACGTAATAAACTAGTTGTAGATGTACACTGTACGTTCAATGTAACTAACAGTACTTACATAATTCCTAAGGTGATGACGTCATGACCTTGCCGCATGACGCTCTCAGTCATCGAACTGTGCAAATATCCTCCAAGACAAGAGACAATCTAGAGTTGCTATTAGATATAGTGTAAAAATAGCCACCGCGACGTTCACAAGCTATAATCCACCATAAATCATGGACATAAAGTAAATTTAGAATTATATTGGGGCTTATTCTGTAGTGCACAATCTCTAAACTAAACTAAAATTAGAGCATTACAAATATTGCTAACCCTTTCATAATACTTTCTACGGAAAGGGACAGAACTAGATTTAAAACTGCCATTTTAGTTTAGTTTAGAAATTGTGTTATACAGAATCAGCCCCATTAGCTGATGCCCACGACTTCGTCCGCGTGGATTTGAATTGGAAGATTTTGAAATTTCCTCTGAAAAATCTTAATTTTCCGGGATAAAAAGAACTAGTCTATGTCACTGTCCAGGTCCTCAACTATACTATCTAAGCAAAAACACACGTCAATCCTTTGCTCTGTTGCGGCGTGATTGAAGGACAAACCAACAAACAAACACATTTTCGCATTTTATTATATTCAGGTAGGTAAAGACTAGCTGATATCTGTAACTTCGTCCGCGTGGTTAAAGATTTTTCTCCCGCGGGAACTTCTTAAGTTTCCGGGATAAAAAGTAGCCTATATATCACTCCACTCCTCTCAACTCCAGTCGATGTGACTCTCCAGGTCCTGAACCGCTGGCCCGTTGAGGCGTGATTGAAGGACAAATCGACAAACAAACACACTTTCACATTTATAATATTAGTATGGTCATTGTTTGATATCGAGACCAGACTAAGGATTTTTAAACAAGTGAAAATGTGTCAAATCCAAAACTAATCATAATTTTCATGGGGACTAAGAAAGATAAACATTCTATAATTCAAGCTAGCACTCCCCCACGACTGTATTTGTTTATTTTGAAAACAATATTAATTTATCCTATACGGGGATCAAAATAAACATTAATAGGCCGTCTGTTTGTTTATTGAAGCTTACCGGTGGTAGCAAATGACAGGCGGTGTCACGGCCACGTGCGCTAGCCAAATAGTAATAGACTACTACAAGATACTAGATAGAGAGAGGTGTGCTACTTAAATCATGCTACCCAAAATTATTTACAACTGAATCCCACGTTAAAGCAATAGAAAGTGATGTAGAGTTTAGATGATGCATGAGTGGATTTAGATTTCAACTTTTTAGCAATCCCCGGGAACTTTCTGATATTTCGGGATAAAAAAACTCTCTCTTGCTGGTATAACTACCATAATGTTATTAGTAAGTGTGTTTGTTGGTTTGTCTTTCAATCACGCTGCGACGGACAGATATAGTTAAAGATGGAGAGTGACATTATAGGGTACCTACTTCTTATCAAACAGTTCCCATGAGATTATTAAAATCTTTTGATTTAAATAAAACTTAAGAGAATTTCCTGTCGAAGTTACAAGCATCATCTAGTAAAATATAAATCAAAATGAAGCACTGGATACAAATAAGTAAGGACTTAATATTAGTAATGGCAGCTTAAGATTTATCAACAAAATGATATTTATTGCGTATTACCATACAATCAATTATTACCACCTTATACGAAATACTACAATAGAAACTTTCTCTCATCTTAAGGGCCTGCTTATGGTAATCTTGTATTATGAAACCCTATCCCATTCTATTACATTCATATAAAAAAATGAAAGTTTGTTTTGAATGTTCGTCTAAAGTCCAAACACCTGGCTGTAACATGAGACATTTTGTCTTAACTTTTACTCTAAACTTGTATGGAGGCTATAAAACTACTTTGAAGCTATAAAATGAAGTAAATTTCCAATATTTCTCGTTGGTAGGTACTCCTAACATCATTAGCATCATCTCAATTCTCAAATTTTTTAAATTCTACTACATGCTGGCCCTTGACCATCTCACCAGGCTTATTCCATTTTGCAGTGGTTTTCTTCTAATTTTCGCATAAGAGGATAAATAAGGAGATAAACCTATTTTTATTATCCTAATAGCAACTGCATTGGGTTATATTAACTTTTGACGTCGACTGTACGTTATAGTTAAAGATGTTGAGTCATCAATAAACGACCAAGCAATCAATATGATATGATAAGTCTTAGAAGTAATACGAGCGACTGTTGATAATGTTGAGTGCCACAATTATAAAAACTACTTACTTTATCGTTTCGACATTGACTTTAACAAGTAACAGCTATGCTCGAGCGACTAAAAGGATTTTAAAACTCGTTAATAACACTGGAAAACGATTAAGAAAGAAACCGGTAAAAGCATTACACGATTATAAGTATAACCGTTAAAACGAAAACTGGTGTGAAAGTAAAGAGTAAGTAATTTTTACGTATGTAGAGTCATTTGAACTGGTGATGATGGCGGAAAGTACCTGTGGTCAAAAAGTACAGTAATACAGGTCATTCCAGAGCCTTCTTTACTCAAACACTTCCCCGCCCTCCTTATATTAGCTGAAGTCAATTTTGCTGAATGGCGCTACTTTTACGCGGTCTACATTCTCTATCTTTCTTTGCGTCACTTTCTTCATTGTGCCCCCTTTTGATTAATTTTCTTAGGCTAATAATGTGGCACCCCACATTATTAGCCACATTATTATGACCGGTGGGTCCCCAGGTCCTTGCGCGTATGACTCAATTAACTAGTACTATTTTAACTCTTAGATTTCACCCTAAACATATCCAGATTGCTAATTGGCTTGGCATTTCTTTGAATCTTTACATAAAAACCTGTGTTTTTTTAAATAGTGTTAATGTGTTCAGTAAAAATCTTAATGGCTTTCATAAAGTGTGCCATTAATGTTTGCAGGGACATAAATGTCAAGGTATCTTAAAAAATATTTATAAATACAAGATACTATAATATCAAGTATTTTGTGCTACTGATTTTAATTATGTGTTATTCACATTTCTTTATCAAAATAATATCTATGTAATAGATACCTGTATTTTTTCTTGGTTATTATTAGTAGGTACTTTGTTCAGTCATCGTTACATTTATTATTGAAATACTTAGATTTTATGTTCACAATAATAAATTATAATCTTGCCTGTCTACGGTTGATAACTTGATTGAGAACAATGTTTGCAATGTAGAATAAGGCAGTAAAACCGCTATTAAAATTGATGTCTGTGCAGCATCATAAACTTTATCGAATTGTTAAAATTATCAAAGAAACAAGAACTGATTTATTGCGCGTGCATGCTCGCTGTTGAATTATTGGTCATTTGTAATGTATTGTTTTCAATCGAGCAATAAATAAACATTGTATTTGTTATGGATCAAATCAAAATGTCTCACACGAAGCGCTCTGCTTTAGAATCCAAAATACGGCGATTGCATAAGAAGGTTAACAAAAACTAATAAAATGACTGACGTAGTAATGAATTATTCATTTTGTTTGTACCCTTTTAAGGCAGAAGCAAGTTTTTGCGAAAACAAATCGAGCCTCGGTTAGCGGAAACCGAATTAAAATTTGTTATTGAACTTGAAACCTGAATGGGCGACCATAATGTAAATAAAAACAGAATTTTACAAATGGCCGTTGAGAATGAAAATTATTTGAGTCTTCTTCAGAAAAAAGTCGTAAGTGTTTGCGCTTGTAATTTGCTTGCTGGCAGCAAAAACGTCGTGTGTACCTTTCCCGTATAGGGAAGCACAAAGCCTTTTCGCTTAATTTTATTTTGTTCTGTTTCCATAAAGTTTTCTTTTTATCCCGAGGTGGTCTTTAGTTGAAATGTGTTTGTACAGTATTTGCAAGATTATGTTCGTTCGTTGATAAATCAATATGAAAGTCGAAGAAAAAATTGTATTGTTGTAAAACAAACACGATTGTATATAAGATACAACTTTATCAAGACATCAAATGATTCTCAAAGCATATTATATCAGCGACCATGTAAATATCGATCACATTTCTTTAAACAATTAAATAGGAATAAATATCACCACTATCATATTATTTATTTACGTATATCACCCTTGTGTTACCATTTTAAATATTTATTCAAATACTAACGGTAGGCTCTTAATATAAAACCTCAATTTATTCAAATGAATAATTAAGGTTAACGTTTAACATCAAGAAATGTAAATGCAGCTGTAACCAGTATATTTTAATTAGTCCATAAATATTTAACTCTTCACAAAGCGAAGTAGGTATAAGGTACTTCAGCCTTGTCAGTTGATAAGTGTCATGTCAAGGCACTACTTTATGTTGATTCCCTTCGTTTCATTATTTAAATGTTGTAATAAATTGTTGAAATTATTAATTTCCGCTTTCAAATTTTCATTTGAATATATTTACAATCAGTATTTCCAAATTTATTTATTTTCTTTAATGATTTGATATTTTTAAAGTTTTAAGATAAATCCTTTACGTAAGTTTAAATCCTTTAATTCAAAATCTTCAATTTCAATTTAGGAGATCCTCCTTTGAATGTTAATATTAGGCATTAAATAGTGGTGAATTGATAGTGATATTTATTTCTGTTAAATTATACTTGATTCTTACTTAATATTATGTTGAAAACACTAATTCTTTCATATATCAACATCTCATCTCAGCTCTGGTCCACTTATGAACAAGGTTACCCTCTCCGATTTATGGGTTATACTACTTTGAACTATACACCACTACGCTCCTTCGCACACGCCTTTGAGAAACCTCTGGAGGAACACTCAGAGGTCTTTAGTTTAATTTATCTTAGTTTCATTTACCCCAAACCTTATACCTACTCAAGGCTTGATAAAAGTAAAGTTATTCAAATTTGCTGCAATATTCTGGGTTCTTTTGAAAAATCACGAAATAAAGTCGCACGGTTTCGTAATTTCAAGGAAGTGGACTCACATTGGCTTTCGAAATTAGCCAACATTGATTAGGCCTTCACATTATCGCCGACGGCTGCGTGCGAGGAAGCACGTCGCCAAATCCACGACAGCGATAACAGTTCGCACTGGGTGATTATCGGTGTACTATTTTTATTGAGACTAGTCGGTCAAATCTAGGTACCAAAGTCGAAACTGTAGTAAGTCTTAGGGGCGTGTGGCCGATGTGTCTATGATAATATTATGAGTCGCGTCCAAAGTCGCGTTTACACAAAATATGTTTCATAACCACTTCTTCCTTCTTCTGTACTTTTGCTTTTTCTACTTTGAATAAGCGCTGTTCTATTTAACTGAACGTCTCCCGACATCTGAGTATTGTATTCCGCATTAATAATACGTAAGTAAGTGATACTACAAAAACTTCACTTAGCTCTCTTTAACATGGAGCTGCACACACTAGCGCTACAGGTCAAAACGTCCTTCCACTCCGACGCGGACTTGCTTGCGCTTGCGCTCTATCGGCATCCTGCGATCACACAGGGCACAGGCTAGATCTCGTCTTTACGATTTGCACGGGCTTTCGCATCGTGTTGTTCTGTATACTTATATTCTTTTTTAGCACGTTTTAAGTCGTCGGTCCTGCGCCTGATCTCTTCCCGGTCGTGTCGGATTTTACGCCCCATTGCATCGGGCTATGACAATAAAGGAACAGAGAGTTCAGCTGTGTATGTGCACGACCCGTACACTTGTGCAATAAAGGCAATAATATCTCCCGCGCATATGGCTTAATCTCTCTAGAGATAGGCTGCCGTGGCCGAACTATAGTCTGTACCTTTGCTAGGATAATAATACATTACAAGTAGTTATTATTTATGCTTTGCTAAGATTGCTATGTCTATTTCGTTAGTAAATAAATATTTATAGGGGGACTTTTACACCTGTTTGCACAAATATGGACTCAACAGTTTCAGGTTATCGTACCTAACCGTGAGAAGCGTGTCCATGAACGTGGCAAAAAGTCGTAAACTTGCCAACTAACTGCGACACGTGATGTGAGTAATCGATTTTTCGCATCACGATTAGACATACTTTACTAATAACGTAATCTATAACTTCTATACAGATTTCAGGCTGTGTATAATATATTCTATACAGTGTTTACATAAATACATTGAGTAGGTAAATATTTCTAACTTTATTATTTATTTGAAAGGTTTTTAACCTTTTTACAATAATTAATTTCTAGCGCCGGGTAAAGCGCTTCACTGAAAAAGTTTCTGCGATTACCTTCCTCTACACTAAGTTTATGGAATTTTTTGTATAAAAAAGTTTCTTGCCGGTTCCTCTCAGTAGAATCTGCTTTCCGAACCGGTGGGTCACGACATTTCATAAGTGGCACAATTTGTCCTTTGTGAAATAAATAATAATTTCATTTCATTAAGTTTTGGTTCATAGTTCATACTACATTGCAACCCTGCCAAGTCTCAACTACTGAGGATTTAATGCAGGGATCTCTATAGAACAAACCGCTCCGTTTCCTAGACTAAAAACTAGACTTAGGCGTAGTATCGTTACGTCGCTATCGCAATAGACTTGAATCATAGTAATAGAGCACGTCATTGAATATACGCGTGTATATTGAATATACACAGACGCGTGTCGGGGGCGTGCGATTTCCACCAACACCTCGCGTCACAAAATGTTTATTGAAATGAAACGTCACGGTAAAACGCGTCAAAATAGTGTG
This sequence comes from Erebia aethiops, assembly GCA_923060345.2. Taxonomy (NCBI): domain Eukaryota; kingdom Metazoa; phylum Arthropoda; class Insecta; order Lepidoptera; family Nymphalidae; genus Erebia; species Erebia aethiops. Next base: position 18,712,169 of record OV281089.1, on the reverse strand, counting down.
TTTCTGACTTTGTTTGAATAAAAAACATTTGAATTTGGGTTTAGAAATCGCCGCGACTTTTTCCCAAAATTTACGTTTAATAGATCCCGTGTCTTTCATTTTCCGGGCTGAAAATATATCCAAATTTCGATGAGCTGTAAAAAAAATAACAAAAGGGCACCCACTTCTCGTGTTAAATCTTGAACCAATGCACAATGGTCCTTATCTAGATATAATAACACAATAATCTAGGCTGCTTTGCAGCAATCGTAATGACTAATTCGTTGCCATGTAGGGGTGTGTTCCAAGTTTTATCTGATGGAAAATTTTAAATTTGCAAGAGAAATAATTATAGATACTCGTAGATAGCCTGTTTTCTTATCAATTACATTTGTTTTAGCGAAGAATATCAATAATTTATAAGTATTAACTATTAAGTAAGCTAAGTAAGTTAGTAAGTAAGTTAAGCTCTTGTTGGATTACTGATTATTAGCTATAGAAAATTAAAGATAAAGATTGGAAAAATTCTACGAGATAAATCGTATAAAAATAGGTAGGTATAAGCTTCTTTAATAGGCCGAATTATTCTTTATTGACTTTAATAAGACGCCCGTAGCCTGTCGATGACAACAATTCGATGACAACTGTGATTTATCGATACTAGCAATTGATCAACCACTCGAATTAATTAACCGTAGATAATAGACTTAGGTACCAGAAGAACCAGTTTGTATCTACCTAGTTTTAAATACGTCATTTAAAGACCGAGTTGGGTACTTTTTTAAGCTTCATAATTTATATCGCTTCTATTTTTAACCATCTTCGTATAAGTATAGTTAAAATTATTGAACAAGGCAGTGCGGCGATAGCCTAGTTGTACCTACCTACGAGGACAGGAGTTCGATCCCTGGGTTCACATCTCTTTTTAAAGTTAATGTGTGCGTTTTAATAAATTAAATATCACTTCCTTCAAACGGTGAAGGAAAACAACGCGAACCTGCCCGTGAGGTCTTCGTAACGGGCAACGGCCGATGCAACAATGGTATTATGACCTGCCCACTGCCACTTGAACTTGTTAATCCTTTGAAATTAGTCCATGAATGGAATACGATTGTAATGTTGTCCATTTGTTCCTCAGGATCGCGACAAAAACGACTCAGCCGTTCCACGTGGCGCTGGCAGTGCTGGTGATGATCGCGTGGCTGACGCGCGCCGGCTCCAGCGCGCACGTGCGCGGCTGGCGCGCGCTCTACGTGGGCGCTGTGGCCACGCACCTCGGCGCGCAGATCTGGATGACCTTGATATCTGGTGAGTGACTGCTGTATGACGCTCATAATATTGTGGTGGTCGTCGCGTGGCTGACGCGCGCTCTCGTGGGCGCTGTGGCCACGCACCTCGGCGCGCATATCTGGATGACCTTGATATCTGGTGAGTGACTGATGTATGACGCTCATAATATTGTGGTGGTCGTCGCGTGACTGGCGCGCGCTGTACGTGGGCGCTGTGGCCACGCACCTCGGCGCGCAGATCTGGATGACCTTGATATCTGGTGAGTGACTGATGTATGACGCTCATAATATTGTAGTGGTCGTCCCGTGGCTGACGCGCGCTCTCGTGGGCGCTGTGGCCACGCACCTTGATATCTGGCAAGTGACAACCTCCGTGGCGCAATGTGTAGCGCTATTGCCTTAACGTGCGGAGGTCCTGGGCTCGATCCCCGGCAGGGTCAATTTGGGAATTTATAATTTCTGCATTTTCCCTGGTCTGGCCTGGTGGAAGGCTTCGGCCGTGGCTAGTTACCACCCAAGGTCAAGCGATTAAGCGTTCCGGTACGATGCCGTGTAGAAACCGAAGGAGTATGGGTTGAATATCTGCCATGCCCCTAACAGCCTGCTACCATCTTAGACTGCATCATCACTTACCATCAGGTGAGACCGCAGTCAAGGGCTAGCTTGTAGTGAATAAAAAAAGTGACTGCTACATGACCAGCTACATGCTGCCATATACTTAGACTGCTTCATATTATAATGCTCATCGCGTGCCCTAGGTATTAGCTACCATCGGTTCTACGACAAACATGGCGTGCCCACTGTGCATTTCACCTTGCTAATCTAATGGGCTATGCCACTCACTTTGGTCATTTGTAATGATTACTTTTTGCTTAGGTACGTAGGTATATGGAAGAAAAGGCCCCTAAGCTTTGAGGTTTTGGCAGCTAAGTAGTAGCTATAACTGAAAACATTAGAAAAGAAGGTACAAATTATGTTGTGACTGTTATTGGTACCATCTTTTAAGGTAAGAGGTGGAGTTTTAATACTCTACTATTAGCAATACTTAGTGGCAATAGTTCTATGAAATTATCTACAAGCTGTTGCAAACTATATACTTTTTAAAATACCTAGATTTAAAACCTGTCTTGGTTGTACCAGCTATGCTATCTGTGGTGAGCAAAATGCATATATTATCTAGACTAGTACCTAAGCGATTAAGGTTTAGCCCCACTACAGATACACGCCACATATGCCACAGTGCAGTGTACAGGGCAGATACAGTGCACGGCGCGGCGCGGCACGTAAATAGTCTTTGTATGAGTTTGTATGGAGCTGGGCCCACTTATGCGACGCGGCACGGAGACGCACAGCGACATATAATAATAATTTGTACAAAGAATACTTGCCGCTACGTGCCACTCCGCGCCTCTGGACTCTGTAGTGGACCTAGACTCTATTGCCGCTACGTGCCGCACCGCGCCTCTGTAGTGGAGCTAGACTCTATTGCCGCTACGTGCCACTCCGCGCCTCTGGACTCTGTAGTGGAGCTAGACTCTATTGCTGCTACGTGCCGCACCGCGCCTCTGTAGTGGAGCTAGACTCTATTGCCGCTACGTGCCACTCCGCGCCTCTGGACTCTGTAGTGGAGTTAGACTCTATTGCCGCTACGTGCCACTCCGCTCCTCTGTACTCTGTAGTGGAGCTAGACTCTATTGCCGCTACGTGCCGCACCGCGCCTCTGTAGTGGGGCTAGATCTTTAGACTTTAGCTATAAATACCTGAGTAACTTATGGCCATAGCACAGAATGCCATAGTTTCCGTTACGCTAGAATTACCAGCGTCCGATAATAACTCAATTATAACCGGCTTCTATATTTAGCTGCAGGTTACTAGTGTAGCGGTAGATAAGGAGTCGCGTAATTGTTTATTGCCGTGTTATCAAATTAGCATAATTTGCAACCTGCAAATTATGCTAATTTGATTTAGGGTTATAGGATTATTAGGATTTTCCGTACTAAATATCTACTTTTTTTTAAATCTTTAGTTAAAGAGCTTGGTCGCTTATGCGAATGCAACGCTCTGTTAAGTAAGTATTAAGTTAACTTAAAAGTATTAATGAATTAATTGAACCTGGGGCCATGCTGCCGACGCTTTAAAAAAATTGTTTCATTATTGTTGACTTTCGTGTTTTAGATTTGTAATCCTTATTTTAGGAACGTCAAGGTATGTAGGTACGTCAAGGTAATATTACTCAAAATTACAGTTGTACAAGTACATGCTACCATCAAACTGTAATTTTGAGTAATATTGCTCAAGTATTGCTTCAAGCGTTGGTCAGAATGGGCCCTTGAGAGTAACAAAGGCTACTTTTTATACCGAATAAAATAAAAAGTGTATGTGTACTTAAGTACGCACGCAAGAAGTTATACTTTTTGATAGCAAATAATAAAATATATCTTGAATATAGTTATCAGTTCTCACTTCTCAGTTCTCAACTTCTCACTTCTCAGTTCTCAACTTCTCACCCAAGATACACATACAGTAAATGTATTTATTTTTATTTTGTTGGTAGGCCTTTTCTGCAAGACTTAAAAGTTGACCACCTAACGTCCGGGAGTCGAATTTGGGTGTCAATGTCGTAAAAATTCACTCTGATAATTTTTCCCTAACGCGCTAAAAGAAGTAGGTATAACTTCAAAAAACTTATTCCACGCGGACAAAGTCGCGAGCATAAGCTAGTAAAAGATATAAGAGATACAGTTTACAGAGATGGTAGGCTACTCCTAGTATATTATCACAGATGGCTAACGTTTATTAATGAATCATGTTTCCATACAAAGCCAAGGAAGTGCTAACTGGGTGAATGTAACCTAGATCTGTCTATCTTGCAGTCATCATACGTCCATATACGATTCAGGCTAGTACCTAAATAATTGATATAATTCTATCTACCTACTTACTTAGCTCTGAGTTTAGAGAAACTTGCTATATTTTCTAGCGCTTTAAAAATCAGGTTGTGATTTGAAAATTCGATGAAACGAAAGAGCGACACCAAAAAGAGACAAACATATTCATAAATAGGATTTAGCCTGCGAGAGAATGAATACAACGAATACAACGAATACAATTTATATATTTTATCTCATTCTCTCGTAGGCTACTTTCAGAAGTTTCACTTCTGCCGTTTGTGAATTGCTACTAACGCACATACCTTTCTACATTATTTTTTATACCTTCTTAGATATTTTTCTATTGCAAATACGTACCTTTAATTAATTAATTTTAATTTTTTCATTAGAACAAGTAAAAAATGTCTTTAGAACTATAGTAAAAAACTTTATTAAGTATAGGTAGATACCTGAATTAATTAACACTCTTTTTGCAAATTTAGATCCCTATTGAGGGATATCTATTGAGTGCCATGTTAAAATATAGTAACCGAAAATGTATACTCTACTGGAAGGGTAAAAATCAATTCAGTTTAAAATTACCTGTGAAATCACCATACAATGCGTACCTAACTATTAGGATTAGTTCAGATCAAGCGAGAAAAAACTCGCGCACTTTTTTGATATCACTGTATAAGTTTAGAACTTTACAAGTAAAATGGCTTTAAGGCGAGGTGTGTTCATGAAATCCAAATAAAAATTGAAAGGTTGGCACTCTTCATCCCTCACGCCCGGAATGCCCCCCGTCGCCTATTTCATATCATCGCGCGCTTATACGCGGTAACTCAAAATTAGTTCATCTTTGATTCCTTTGCCAAAAACTCTGTAGGTATTATGTCAAGTACCTAATTTGTATCGTCATGAATACAAATTAAGTATATATGTCACCGTAAGATTGTAAAATCCGTTAGATTATAATCTAACGGTTTCTATCCCGCTAGATTATAAACTGTCGAAAGATTGTGAACCGTTCAATGTTCTGAGTATTAATTAATGAAATATTTATTGTTTTTACGTTTTCTTGTCTCTTTCTTGTACAGTTTGCGCGCGAGTTGAATGCAGAGTAAATGTATGGTGACACTTACATTTACTCTGCATTCAACTCGCGCGCGAACTATAGGTTAGGTTAGGGTTTGACATGAATATGCAGGTAGTGCCCGGCCGCAGGCCGGGCACTTAGGTTCTATCGGGTTAATATACCTAATATATTACAATTTACCCAAAAATAACGCGTTCAATTGTAAGCAGTATGTTACGGTTCACAATCTGTCGAAAATTTATAATCTATCGAGATAAAAAACGTTATATTATAATCTAACGGTTTTTACAATCTTACGGTGACATATACATACAAATTACCAACTCGTCCCTGCTTATTTTAAATGTAAAAGTGTCCAATTTTAAATTGTGTAAAAAAATAAAGGTTTAGCAACTTAAAGTCTTTCAACGTCCTTAATTATGTAATTCTTTGAACTGATTAAATTTAATACGAGTTATTATAATGAAGTCTCAATTTAAAACCATTATGTACATGCATGAGGAATGGCCCCAACTCCCATGCAAGGAATAATTGCATTCAATAAGTAAGTACCTACATTTACACAATTACATACATGCCCTTAACATCGACCTACCTTATGAATGTGCTCAAACTAAATTACCTATGCATTACCCTGCTGTCGAGAGAAAAATAACTATCTGGAAGTTAGTAATCTGTAAGTTCTATTAATAATTTGAAAATAGAGATATTATCTGATTCCCACAAACTTATCTGACCCCAAAACAGCGTCACTAGTATCAATGAAAAATAAAATAAAAGCCAAAACAAAAAACAGGCATAAAAATTCGTTCCAATTTTGGCCACCAGGCCAGATCAGTTTGTGGGACTTATAGATCTCTATCAGAGATCTCTATTTTCTCTCTTGCAGAGATAATTGTGCTTCCTTGTGCACTATTTTTCTATTTTCTGTGGTTTATTTTAAATTTATTTTGAATTGAAGTTTATTTGTATAAAACCATTAGGTACATACGTATAAACTATAGGTAATAACTCGCAGTAATTACTAATTAGCAGTAAGTTCAGGTTTTAGGCCATGACTATACCATACTATTACTAGTGATTCTCAAAGTTTAATCCGCGGCTGCCTGTGGGACTTGAGTAGTTACATAAGTGTTGCAAGTGCTAAAAAAGGAAATTCTAATTTTAATGTAAAAAATGTGTACCTTTTTCCAGAGATCAGACATACAATATCGGCAAACCCGTATTATTATCACTTGGTATCAAGCAAACGAATTAAATAAACATTTGTAAAGGAATTGATCCTGACTTTGAAATAAAGATGCCTAACGATAATATAAATTTCTAAGTAAGTAGGTAACCGGATTCTAAGCTATAATATTTTGTAGACTATTATGTCGATACATAATGGTTTATAAATTACATTTTAACGCTAGTTTTCTTATTTAAAATCGAGTTAAGGATATATTTTACCATAAAGATGTATATTTTATTATTATGATAATAGAATAAATAACAATTAATTAAGATCCGCGTAGATACCTATACCAACCTACGTTTACCCAGGTATTTATGAACCTTCACTCGCATGGATATATAGATTTTTTGAAGTCTAATTTTGCATCAATGACAAAATAATTCATGCAATAAATCACGTGAATTTCAGCTTATAAATGAAGCTGCAATTAAAAGTACAGTCGTAGGAGTCCTATAATAAACAAAATTATTACTAAACCGTAAATAGCTTACAAATTGATATTCCAGACCATATCTATACCATTCACGTTTGTATAGTATTTGACGTCGACGACCTTTGGCGGCAAGTTTTGCTCCAGATTTTCCTGTAGTCTAAATATAGGTTCAGAATATCTAGTTAGGTACAAAGCGCTTCTTAGTATCGGAGCCCCGATCTGCAAATTGTTTCAACTTCCAATTGATGGGTTAATGTTTTCCGTACGTCCTATTGATATGACCTTTGCACTCCCTGTGTGATATGTCTTTTTTTTGACACTTGCAATGAAAAAATGCAAGAAATTAAATTTTAAAATCTACGATAAAGTAGCGCTCCCTAATGTCCTATATTTTTTAACCTACTTGTAATTAATGATGATCTGTGAAATGTAAAAAATCTTCTCAAATTTGGACAAGTTCTTTCTCAGGAAAATGGATACGAAATCTTCTAAAATATGATTGCAGCGCCCCTTTATGGCCTATATCCATAAAACATCTATATAGACGGGGATAAAGCCGACCAATTTCGTCATTAGTACCTATTCATCATACTGAACAGTTCAATAGACAAAATTATTCGTAACCCTATAAACTATATTGATTTCTAGCTATAAAATGGTGCACAATCACATAAAAAATATTGTTTATTTTTTAGCAACTTACAGAAATAGTTAAGTACACAAAGATATTATTTATCTGATAACTTCATTATACAGACGTAAATAGCTACAGTATCGTACGTCATGTTTATGATTCGTATTCCATGCTCATGCAGAACAGCAAACAAAAACAACAAGACCAAACAATAAAACCAACAATATAGATTTAAAAAATACTACTTCTGTACAAGTCCGTCAAAATTATTTGACCCAGTGGCCAAAATTAGAAATTAATATGCTTGTTAAATTTTTGTTTTTATTTTCAATAAATACTAGCGACGCTGTCACTGGGTCAGATAGGTGGGACGACTGACGGACTATACGTACGAGTACCTATGGCCAGTTATTTTACATAGCAATAAGATAACCTTTGATTCTTGGAATTAAATACCTTGTTACTAAGGTAATTAAAATTGTAGAGATTGAAAAAACTACTCAATGTTCTGGTAGGATGTGTATTTTTTTAAATCCATAGGAATTTTAATGCCTACGCTGCTTAAGCTGGGATAAATGGCACATTTCTAGGATTTTTTCACTATCTTCAGTCCGTCTGTGTGTCACAGGCATTTCCAAAATCAATTATATAAGTACAATGGTAATTGACACCGGTAACATTAAATTTAAATTAAAACCTGAACATGACAACCGAGGGCTAAAAAAACCCTGGTTAACCAGAGGGGGTAAGTATTACTCGAGGCGGTTAACTGGTTAACCCCCTCGAGTGATACTTACCACGTTAATTTAAAATCATTATGAAGTTTTTTGGCAAAATACTACCATTTACGAAATAATGACCGTCAAAGATTTTGCAAAGGGCTCATGACTACGGAACCATGCCTTGTGCTTTGTTAGTTACTTCAATGTGCTAGTTATTTCAGTATGTTAACAACCAAATAGGTACTATGTAATATGAAGATGTAAATAATCCATCTCTTTCTCCCACAGGCATCGTGCTATACTTCTCCCTCCCGCGCCACGAGTTCGGCCGCGTGCAGACCGTGCTATTCCCCGTGTACTACGCGTTCAACTCGCTAGTCAGCCTCTTGGCTGTGCTCGCGTACTTCCGGACACAGTGTCTGACACAGTTCGTCAATACTTCCTGGGTACAAGTGCGTATCACCTTATTTTTTAAGCAAATATTCTTTAGTCTATGGGCTCTTATTAGTTTATTTAGTGTACGCACGAATGGCTCAAAATTTACCCAAAAGTAGAGATGTTTCAAGGGTATTTTTTTAAATTGCAAAATAGGCTTGCGCTTGGCGACAATCATGCTTAGTGCAAAGCAATGATGTGGTCTAGGTTAAAACGCGCTTGCCTAGAAGATGTCTATTCACTCTTGCCTTGAAGGTACTTAAGTTATAAGTGGCAGGAAACACGTGCGCTGGGAGGGTATTCCACATCCTAGCGGTTCGTATCAGAAACGTCGAGCAAAAACGCTTCGTGCGAGCAAATTGAACGTCAACCACAGTGCCAACAACTTGACGGTTTCTCGCTGTTCTGTTGTAGTCTGTAGAACGAAGATGTAGAACGGGCCATACTAAAAACTCAGATCTTTACTATTTACATAAAGTTTGAGAACCACTGAGTCATTTTCACTTCGCAACTTTGGAATTACTAGGTAGGTACATTAAATAATTTAAAATCATTATTAAAAAAATATAATTATCAATTAATCAGTAAGTATAAAGTAGGTATAAAATAAAAATTACGCCATATTCTAGTTTTTAATTTTCGTCATTGGGCGCCACATAATATCACCTTGCTCTTTTCGCCTGATCAATTTCATTGGCCTTAATAGTTTAATGATATGTTGGTAGGTTGGTACTGCTGGTTGCAAGCGTTAATTGCAATTTGTATTGACACTTTAATTTCCCACTACACTTTTGAAAGAAAGTAAAAAACCTTTCTTGTTTCATATCTATGTACATAAGTATTTTTGTTATTTTTTTAACATAAGCTATAATAAGCTTGTATACTTTTATCTACCTACTCTAATTTACTAAAATCTCTGTAAGTAGATATCTAGGTAAGTAGGTACATATCCTACTCTGGAAAAATTCCTAAATCATAAGAAAATATAGGCATTACTTTATCATAATATTTTCCATTTTGGTTCTAAAATCTTTTATCAATATATTTATCATTGATTGATGATAATAATATCTGAGAGAAAAACGTAGGTAATATTTCTACAAGGTTCAATGAATTGAAGTACCTACCTACTCGTAGATACGTTTTTATATTTATTATTATTGTCTCTACATTCATGCTGCTCTCATACCTAAGTCCTAACTCCTGATATGGAAATTTCAATTTTATTGTCATACTCATCTATTAAATTATGTATATCATTGATGCAGAATTGTAGTATTTCAATTATGTATATGTCACCGTAAGATTGTAAAATCCGTAAGATTATAATCTAACGGTTTCTATCCCGCGAGATTATAAACAGTCGAAAGATTGTGAACCGTTCAATGTTCTTAGTATATTTATTGTATTTACGTTTTCTTGTCTCTTTCTTGTACAGTTCGCGCGCGATTTGAATGCAGAGTAAATGGTAGTGTCACCATACTTTTACTCTGCATTCAACTCGCGCGCGAACTATAGGTTAGGTTAGGGTTTGACATGAATCTGGTTCTATCGGGTTAATATACCTAATATATTACAGTTTACCGAAAAATAACTCGTTAAATTGTAAGCAGTATGTTACGGTTCACAATCTGTCGACAGTTTACAATTTATCGAGATAAAAAACGTTATATTACAATCTAACGGTTTTTACAATCTTACGGTGACATATACGAGTACATATTTGTATTCGGCGCGGGAAAAATCCCACTGCTGTACCTGTACCGTGCCGGCCCATAGATAACAAACTATTTCTCTACTCAGTGTGCCGGATGGCCGGCCCTTACCTCGTCAATCGCGAATTTGAATTTCGAATGTACCTATGCCGCGAGTGGGCAAAATTGTTTAGCGTAAATCGTTTGACTTAAGTCGAGCTGTCAATGGTGAGCTTAAGTGTCGTTAAGTTTTTACTAACTCTCTCTATTTCTCTGTTCCAGTTAGCCCTGCTGCTAGTCGTATTCAGCATTGAGGCGTACGTGCGGCTGGTGCTCGTGCGGCCGATGCTGCGCGCCAAGCACGTCAAGACGCAGATGGAGGAGGCTGCGGGCGGCGGACAGGAGGTCAGTGTGGCACAATTTTGACTTTTTTTTGTTAGGCTGAATGATATTTAGTCCATTGCCTTATTTTTTATGAATCTGCCTTGGAGCCATAGACTTAATATTTTGCAACCAATGATCGGAGTTCGGACTTTGGAGGAATCTGCTATGACTAAAATTTTCAACTGAATCGGCAACTATCCAATAAACATGGATGAAGGATGGAAGTCCTACCTGTACCGTAATAAGAACCCTTACTTCCATGGCGAAAAATATATATTTTTAATTCCTGCAGGCAGAATATTTAAGGGGCCGTTCCTATATCACATAGATACCTAAATGCAAATCAGTAAATGTCATGGTCGTTCTCAGCTTTCACAAACTATGATATTACAGTGTAGTCAAGTGGGTTCAGGGATACGGGATTTGCCGTCATTTTGCACTCTCAGACTTCAGTCATTTCCAATGTTTTCTTGAAAGTTATTGACCGAGCGAAGCGAAGGTCTCTGAGTCTACTTGGAGTGAATTTGCACTTGTCCGTCCGTCTGTCAGAGCCTTATAACTTCTGAATTACTGTACATAATTACTTCAACTTTAAATACTCGTATAATACGTAAACCGATGGCCTCCAGCCGAATATAGCTTAATAAGTTATAAAAATCTTTATCTCATAGAAGCGAATGCGAAGTAAAATATTTTTTATAGCGTTACATAGGGTTGCGGTATATCATTTTAAAGATAATTAGGAATACAGTCCAAAAATATTTATTTTTTATTTTTCCCCTAAAATTGATGAAATGGGGGGTGTATATGGGGATAAGGGTCACTGTTCCTTGTAGGTATTGAAACACGTCTACTTATTTACACCGTTTATTTGCGACTAACTTAGTAACTTATAATATGCGTTGATACAAAATGCATTTTCTATTGATGCCACTGCGATAGGTACTTAACTTCGATATACATTGTTAATACGTTGATATAAGGTAGATATTTGCCTAAACATGCCGCCCGCCAAAGGACCCTCAGCGTCCTTTATAAAATATAAGTACATTGATATTTGACAAACTTAAAATGTTATACTAAATCACAATAGACGAGCGCAGTAATAGAATACATTCAACAAACTTAACATTAAATTGATCTTATCTTCTATCTTAATTTCTTATGTAATATTATGGCAGCAATAAACATTAACTTGCAATATTAAAGAAAATACAATAACTTAAACAATCATAGGCACATTAAATTAGCAAAGATCTTAACTTTTTCTTAATTATTAAACACATATAACATAACTTAGCAGGCAAATTAATTTGGTTACAATAAACTTTCTTATACAAAAGACCTTTAGAATCTTAAATACTTAGATACCTACTTAATCAATGTCTATCGGTAAGGGACATAGTTTCGATACAGATCTTTGCACTATACGGTCGCCACTTTTGACACTATAAACTCGAGTAACACCATCACTACCAGGATGTTTGTCAGTTATGCGACCCAGCATCCATTTTCCAGGTGGAAGATTGTCATTTTTGATGAGTACAATATGTCCGATATCGAATTCTTTTTCCTTCTTGGTCCACTTGTACCTCTGTTGCAATCTAGACAAATATTCTGATTGCCATCTGCGCCAAAAGTCTGATAACATTTTTTGCAGGTGTTGCCATCTCGATAAGTAGCTTATTGGGACATCTTGAAGATTGGGATTCGGTATGGTAATTGGAGCTTCGCCAATCAAAAAGTGTCCTGGAGTTAACGGCATCTTATTGTCTATATCAGAATCATCTATGGGGCTTAGAGGCCTGGAATTCAGACACGCTTCTATTTGACATAAGACAGTGGACATTTCTTCATAAGTAAGATTAGACGTTAATACCCTTTTAAGGTGGAATTTCATTGACTTCACACCTGCTTCCCAGATTCCCGCCATATTTGCACTGTAAATCGGAAGGAAGTGCCATTGGGTGCCGTCAAGAGCTAAAGATTCTAAAATATCACCTTCAAATTGTAACTTTGCTTCTGCCCAGGCTGCTGCAAGTTCCTTGTTAGCTGCAACAAAATTGCGACCTTGGTCACTCCACAGGTGCGCACATTTCCCACGCCGGCTTACAAATCTTCTCATGCAAGCAATGAAGCTATCTGACGTCATATCTCCAACGAGTTCTAGGTGAATCGCCTTTGTGGACATACAGATAAATATGCAGATGTATGCCTTGCTAGTTCTGATTCCTCTACCTCTTAATGCCAGTACTGAATATGGGCCAGCGAAATCCACGCCGCTGTGTAAAAAGGGTCTTGATGGAGTCACTCTTACGCGAGGTAAGTCTCCCATAAGTTGTGATTTTACTGTTGCATTTTGCCTGGCGCATATCAAACATTTTCTAAATTTTAATTTTGCTAAATTTTTTGCTTTCAGAATCCAGTATTTTTGCCGTAAGTATCCCAACATTAGCTGCGGTCCACCATGCAACGTCTTCAAATGAGCGTCGGCGACAACGAGCTTCGACAGGTAAGTATCATGATCTAATATTATAGGGTGTCTACCATCTTCGTTTAAATCTGCATGGCGCAATCTACCGCCCACCCTGACGATTCCCTCATCATCAAGGTAAGGTTGTAATGTTTTTAATTTGCTTTTTGCTTGTACTTTTCCATTAGTTTTTAAATAATTTATTTCTTCTTTAAAACTTTCTTGCTGTGTTAGCTTTATGCATGTTTTTAACGCTTCATCTAATTCTTTTGTTGTGATAGCTGTGTCTTTATCTTGCAATTTCTTTCCTTTTAAAAATCTTTTGCTGTATGTTATCATTTTTAGTAGTTCGGTTAAGTTATCACAAATTTCAAATTTTGCAGTTATACTTGTGTTTTCGTTTTCTATTTTCAGGTTTGCTTCTATAATTTCTTTTCTTTCCAGGTTTGTAGTTATGTTCTTCGGTCTGCAGTATTCGATCTCATCATTATTTAACCATTCAGGTCCTTTCCACCACATTTTGTATTCTTTCAGGTCTACTAATGGCATTCCTCTTGAGGCGATATCAGCAGGATTGTCTTGCGATTGGACATGATACCAATTGTGATTGCCGATGTCTTCAAGGATTTCAACCACGCGATTTCGCACGTAAGTATTCCATCTTGCAGGGTCTCCGAAAAGCCAGGACAAAACTATAGTGGAGTCCGTCCACGCGTATATCTGACAGGTAGGTATTCTCATCGATTCTTTTATTTGTTTTAGAAGACCAGCAAGTAGCACCGCACCGTTGAGTTCAAGACGAGGTAAGGATTTAGATTTAGTCGAGGCTACGCGTGTTTTAGCTGCGATGATTGTAGTCTTCACCTCTCCATCGGAGGTTTTTACCCTCATATAGGCGACTGCACCGTAGGCTTTATTCGAGGCATCGCAGAATCCGTGAACTGTAACGTCCGTCATCAGTTTTTCCGTTGTTTGGAGCCATCGATCTATCTCAATACCAGGTAAGTTTTGGAAACTATTTCTTAAATCAAGCCATTCTTCAGCAATCATTTCATTTACTTCTTCATCCCACGTTATACCTTGTAGCCATAGTTTCTGAATTAGCAACTTTGCAGGTAGAATGGAAGGCGCTAACCAGCCGAGCGGGTCAAACAAACGTTGTATATCAGCGAGGATCGTTCTTTTCGTGATTGGATCAGCTGCGGCAGGTAAGTTTAGGTTGTACTGGAATTTGTCTGTTCCCATGTTCCATTGTAATCCAAGTGCTCGAATACTACCATCGATCGTTATGTCTAGCTTTACTTTGGAACTTCTTTGATCAGGTTCAAATTGTTTCAGGAATTCAGCGTTGTTAGAGCACCATTTTTGCAGAACAAAGCATCCCTTTCGCAATATTGAATCTATATCCTTTGCAATCTTGATCGCTTCTTCCAGATTATCCTTTCCAGACATAAGATCGTCCATATAAAAATCTTGTGTAATTACTACAGCTGCATCAGGATTATTCTGACCTTCATCTTCAGCAACTTGGTGTAACGTTCGGACTGCTAAGTAAGGAGCCGATGCTGTCCCGAACGTCACCCTTTTGAGTCGATAATCCTTTACAGGTTCCTTTTTGTCGGTACGCCAGAGAATTCTCTGCAAATCAGCATCTTCTTTGCTTACCATGATCTGGCGGTACATTTTTGCTATGTCTGCGACGAAGCACACTTTCTTCGTTCGCCATCTTAAAATTAAAGTTCTCATATCATCTTGTAGTTGAGGGCCTACTAGTAATTCATCATTAAGAGAGATTTGATTGTACCCCTTTTGCGACGCGTTAAAAACGGTTCTAACTTTGCTTGTTTCTTTTTCAGCTTTAATTACAGCATGATGTGGTAGATACACTGATGGATTGTTTATTTCTTCTTTTGGAACTTCTTCCATGTGATCCATGTCTTTGTATTCTTCCATAACTTTAACGTATTCTTTCTTCAAACTTGTATCTTTATCAAATCTTCTTTCTAATTGATATAATCTTTTTAGCGCAATTTCTTTTGTATTTCCTTCAATACATTGTAAATGTTCTGTTTTCCTTGGTAGTTTTACAATGTATCGTCCTTCATCTGTTCTGGTGGTTGTATTTTTGTATATTTCTTCACATTTTCTTTCTTCTGGTGTGGGTCTTCTTATTTCAGTTGTATCTTGTTCCCACATATTCTTGAGCATATTATCCAGATCCAGATTCAGGTGCATGCTTATAATTTCATTTCCTTGGTTCTTTTGTACAGTGCCAAATAGGATCCAACCCAGGCTTGTGTTCTGCGCGCATGGAGTTCCTGGAGGACCTTTGATAATTTCACCTTTCATAATTTTGGCACATACATCTACACCGAGCAGCATGTCTACTCGTCCTGGTTGGCTAAAACTTGGATCTGCCAGAACGAGACCTTCTAAGTGCGGCCAGGTGTTGTTGGAAATGGTTGTTGTTGGTAGTTGTGAGGTGAGTCGCGTTGGCATAATATACGTCTTGATCTTAAATTCTTCTTCTTGTCTTGGTAAGACGTATAGTTCTGTTGCTTGCTTTACAGTGGTTCTTGTTGATCCAATACCCGTGATCGTACCATTGATTCTTGTCCTCTTTAGTCGTAGTGCTTGTACTGCCCTTTCGCTTACGAAGCTTGCTTGTGAACCTGTGTCCACTAGAGCCTTTACTACAGTCGTGTGTCCATAGTCATCCCTTATCTTCACTAGAGCCGTTGCCAGTAGGGCTACGCTTGTTGGTTCAGTGTTAATAGGTTCTATTCTTGTGTTAACTTGCACTAACTCACCGTTACCTTCATTAGATACAGTTGGTTGAGTAGTTTCTTGCTTATCCAACGTACCTGTTGTCCTTTTTTGGTGGAGCAGTGTGCTATGACGCCTGTGACAGATTCTGCAAGAATAGGGTACCTTGCACCTGGATGAACTGTGACCTTGAAAAAGACAGTTAAAACAAATGTTATTATCCTTTACATAAAGGCCCCTGTCCACTGGAGTCATTTTTAAAAAATCCTCACAGTGACTCAAAGTGTGGTCACCCTTGCATCGGACGCATGACTTAGTTTGCTTGGCTATGTGAAATACCTTTTCCTTAGTAGACTTCTCTTTACTTGTTGTGGGGGTTATTAATTCTAACGTTCTAAATTTAGTTTCAAGAAACTTTTTTAAGTCCTCCCACGTGGGTAATTCCTCAATGTTTTCCTTGTAGGCGAAATCTTCCCATTGTTTGTGGGACTCTTGGTCCAGTTTCTGAACCGTCAGAAATATTAAAATAGGATCCCAAGAGTCGGTGTCGATTCTTTGATTACGCAGACTGTTTACAATTTCGCTGGTGGTATCTAATGTTAATTTTATGTGTTGAGCAGACTGTATAGTGCTTTTGCGTATTGAAAAAAGTCTCTTTAAAAGGGAATTAATAATTAGCCGCCTATTACCGTATCTATTTTTTAATATATCCCAGGCGAGGGAGCAGTTATCTTCGGTTACTTGAATATTTTTTAACAAGGCTGCTGCCTCACCTGTGATACTAGTTTTAAGGTAATGTAATTTTTGAACATTGGTAAGAGAAGTATCTGTATGAACTAAAGATAAAAACAAATCATTAAATGTAGGCCAGTCTTCATACTTGCCGTCGAACGTAGGTAACTGTATTTTAGGCAGCCGGGCTAATACGTGAGACGGTGATTCGGCAGCACTCGAACTTCGATTACCGGCACTTGTCTTCAACGCCAACAAGTCCTTGAAGTAGCCTTGTAGATATAGGTACAGGTCTTCTTGCACAAAAAACTCTTCGTTGACGAAGTAAGGTAAGTTACCACGTTGTTCTCTCGTCGTACACTTTACTAAATCTTGGTGGGCTTGTTTGAACGTTACCCAATAGTCATCAATTGATTTTATCCTTGATTCGAGGTATCCTTTAGTAAGTCGCTCCTTAGGGCATTTTTTTAGGTTAATTTTAGCCTTCTGGAACAATTGAGCCGTGTCCTCCAAAACACTAATAACTTGATCCGCAGAAGTAGTCATTATAACAGAGCAATAAGGTCTATTGTTCTTTCTATTGTGAGCCCGTCGAGTTTCTTATCTTATCTCGCATTCCATCGACTCGAGCGGCGATCGTTATCTTGCTTCAATCCGGCTACGATTTTCGACCATATGTATATGGGGATAAGGGTCACTGTTCCTTGTAGGTATTGAAACACGTCTACTTATTTACACCGTTTATTTGCGACTAACTTAGTAACTTATAATATGCGTTGATACAAAATGCATTTTCTATTGATGCCACTGCGATAGGTACTTAACTTCGATATACATTGTTAATACGTTGATATAAGGTAGATATTTGCCTAAACAGGGGGGCTTTCAAAGTGGAGATTTTCTAACGTACAAAGTTGACCTCAGAACTCTAAATTTTCTGAAAGGCTGAGCCTGAAACTTGATCAATTATTTGAATTATATCCTGTACTTGAACAACAAATACTAAAATTAGATAAATATTATAAGGAAACCAAATTATTTAATTTTAAATGAGCTAGAGTGTTTTTAACAGAACTTCACAATGATGTGAATAGATGGCGCCGCGAGGTCTCAGTTCGGGGCGAACCGCTAGTTAAAATATAACAACTATAAAAAAATTAGATGTATCTTATTTAAAAACTGAACTCGGTCGTAGTCGTACACTTATATGGAATAACTGAATAACGAGAGCAATAGTGACACACATTTCAAACGGTAACCTAAAAGCAGTCTATCAAAATTAAATAGAGCTGCCTTTAGTGACAACTAACAACGCATGAGTTTGGAATTCAGTTTAAAAAGTATAGCGTAGGTATTCTCAGTCAATCCTCGCATTTTATCGTAATATTGATTTTTTTTAGTCAGTTTTGATAACGGAACTCAGTGCCCTAAATATGTTTCAATTTGAAAATTACGATATTAAAGTTCCATAAGTTACATTTGTACATTTTTTAAGGAGATACTACTACCGTCTAGTCTGAATGAGAAGTTCAAAGTTTTTGAGTTGAAACATTCATAGCCTTCGAGTGACTGACTGATCGTCAACTTCGTCAATAAGTATGGAAATTAACGTTTTAAAACGTTCTAATAACATACCAAAATAATGATAGATTATCTGACTTGAAAAATTGCACTGCCTGCCTGCCTGCCTGGGAGTCTGGGAGCCTGGGAGTCCTAATAAAAAGGCTGGTGTCCCACCGTCAAGTGATTCGGCCACAGGTTGGAAATTGGAAATCCCTTCTTACCGGAAAGAAACAGTAATTGGATCACTGTCTTACAGTTCCTTATATTTTTCAGGTTGGTCGTCTCATCCTGGGCGAATTGGCTCACTGTCCCCGCTACCTGCGCGTGCTGAAGACCTTCCGCACATACCACTCCTGTATCGCCACGGGCACCATGATCACCCTTGGCTGCTCCTTCTACTCGACCATGATCATTGTCGACTCGATGTGCCATTAGGACAACTCCTCGTACATCAAGAGGTTTTTGAAAATAGCAGCTATTGCTAGCACAATACATTTTCGACTCGTGATAGGAGATAGTTTTGGACCCAAATCAAAAATTAGAGCATTGCGTAATATTTTGGTATATGGATCTTCCAGTAATTTGTGTTTCTTACATGGTACGGCATTAGCTACCTACTATTATACCTACTTCAGTTATAAGTTTTTATGCAAAAAGTTCTACTCGATTCTGCATCTAACTTTTGTATTTACATTTTACAGTTACAATAAAATAATAATTAATCTGTGGACGTGGTCTCAAATGTCTCTACGCGAGTCTTGGGGCAAGCGCCATCATTACTCAAGACGGTCTCGAATTAGTTTATTGAAGTGTGAGCTTCGCACTCACGACTCATGGTCGGTTAAAATAAATACCCCGTTCTGTTACCTGCAGGAAAAAAGTTAAATTTACGTCCCCATATTATTTCAACAAGTATAAATATTATGTAGTAAATATAATGCGTGTATTTGGACTTGTATTTAAAGTTATAGTTTTAAATATAATTATTATTATGAAATGAAATAACTTATTTGAGAAAACATGACTTGACTTCTGATGTTGTTAATTGTCAAAGAGAACGAGTAAATAATTTTAGTTCAGTTTTTACTCAACTTATATTTTAGGTAATATTTGTTATTTTTATTTTTTATGCAATGATTGAAATAAAACTTCGTTAAAATGAAAAATGTATACCGTGGACTTAAAAATATTTAAGTATTTATAAATACTTAATATTAATATTATAAAATCATATAATATGTATAATCAGTATTTAAAACATTCAAATGTTTTTATTCAAATAAACTTTTACAAGTGCTTTTGAATTACATACATTATATACTTTTACGTATATTTTTTTGCATTAAGTACATATTATGATTCAGTCTTGAATAATTAACGGGCGCTCGCCATATCAATCACAATATATTAAATACTAGAAACTTTTCACAATTTTTATTAAATTGAAAACTTGATTAGGAACTTAATTGTACAGTTTTGTTTATAATACAGAATCGTTTCTTATTTACAATAGTTTTATTTTTGATTTGGCATTATTTACTTTTTCCTATAGTATAAACTCAATCGGAGTGTAATAGAATTAAGCACTTAGCAATCATTTTATATTTTAATAAAAATAATTGTAACAATATTATGATTCGATCTTTTTAAACTCTAGAATAAAATTACAAGCGCTGTTTGCATTACATAAGTAACCATCTTATTGAAAACGTTGGTTGCATTTCTTTTATGCAGTTATCAACTTACTAGGTCCACGCCAGGCTGTGAAGTCTGTTAGATTTTTATTTTATTTATAGACAATCGAGTGAATTTGAGGGATAAAATGCGAGGCGCTGGTCGCACGAAATGTGTTCTTGAGTGTCAACTGTGAGGATTATTTCAAATTGTAATATTATCTATTGTATTTTTAATTTTATTTACTTAGTTTATATATTATTTTTTTCAATAATTATGAGTTACAGTCACAGATCCGGATTGGATTTAACATTGGTGTTATTTGGTTTCTAGAACGCTCAAACTAAACAAATAATTTGTAACCATCTTGCCGATTCATAAAAGCCTTTTTTTCACAAAATTTTATTATTTCAGTTCACTGAAAACTAAAACTATCGGAACTGCAATTTATTCTAGTTTTGGTTTTTGCGTCAACCGAATCAACATCTTTGTTGGCATGATATAGTAAGATTTGGCAAAATATGTAGTTATAATTTATGTTTAATTAGGTAGCCGTAAATATGCAACTAATTTTAACTAAATCTATTATAATTATATACCTAATACATGGCTCTTAATAGCACTTGTTAATACCAATTCTTTAGCACCACCTGGTTCAGTTCTTATTAAGTATATTAGTAACGTGCCTTTTAAATAGATGGTAAAATTCTATCATGCATTCAATGATGCAGCCAATATAACATAATAATTGTAATTTTGGAATAGTCGTTAAGTTGTGTTCAACACAAAATTTTAAATAGAAATTAACATGAGGTGTTCGATTCCGTCGAACATGCCCCATGCTATTTAAAAAATAAAAAATACGTTGTTTAATTTATTTATTTAGCGACCTTTTCACTATGTTCTAAAATAAAAAAAAATATGATGTTCATTAAGTTATATTCACTGTTATATTCAACTTACCTATCTACTAATACTCTGTGTGAAGGTGTAGTTTAGTTGTTTTGGTTGTTTTGTTGTCCTAAAATGTCTAGTGTGAAGATATTATTTTCTTGCCAATAATTTAAACAAAATGTCGCGCATCGCTTTAAATAAGTCATTGCTACCAGTGGCAGCCGGCCCAACTATAAACTGCTTGTTAAGGATGATCTCGAATTTACTGCTTACCTACTATATTTTATCCGCACAATACTGCCATATAGAATTTAGAATAAACATACACAGCGAAAGATAATAAAAATATAATAAATTATGACGCAGGAAAGAAATATGCAGCAAGAAAATCAGTAGAATGTTATTCCACGCTCTCCTGTTATTTCGAATATCATGTGCATCTAGCTAAGGAGAGATATTTCTAACCAAAGACTGGCCTCTCAAGTCATAATCGAAGCCAATGAGTTAAAGTTGGTAAAAGTCAAACCTACTAGACAAGGACAGGAAATATTTATTTAGATCTAGTCAGCAATAAACGGGGTGCGATCACTAAATCGCAGTATTATTTCACGCTAACCCGTGTTAACGAAATAGGACCTTTAGGCATAGACTACAGAAAAATAAAGACCGCACGCGACATCGCTTGGTCTCTTATATTTTTTCATGTCAAAATATATCCACGTAGCACTTTTATTTTTTGCATTTATTTTATATGGTGAGTAACTACATGATATCGAACAGCTCAGCACTCAGCAGATTCCAAAAATAATATGCATAACTAAGCATCGCATTCTTTTCGGTTTAGAGGCTGGTGCAAAATACTAAAGCCTGATAATTATTTTACTTTAAATGTTATGGTTGCGCCAAACTTGAAGATTTATGACTGGTTTTCACCGGCGACCCTGTTTTAAGTGACACGTGACATATGACCTGAGGATAAGCCCGATACGTACCGGGAGACGTAAATATTGTCACCTGACAAAATATATTTAATTGGGCTTAGTTAGGTGGTTCCTTTGAGGATATTGACGGTGAAAACGGGCTTAAAAGCTCAACGATCAAGGAGTTGGGGTGAAATCCATAAACGTGCGGTGTCCAAGCATTCGCGCGGCATTCAACGCCGCGTGTTGCTGCCGTGCACTTGCCGCTCTTATGATTGGACACGCACTGGTTCACCTGAATTAGGAAATAATATTCTGTAAATGCATATATTTTCTTAGCTTCCCTGAAACAGCTCAGAGAGAACTACGTATAGTCCCACAAACTTATTTATCTCTATCTGATGACAGCGTCGCCAGTAGTATATTTCAAGGCTGTGCCAGTAGATTATGAAATATAAAATAAAAACAAAAACTACAACAGGTATAAAAATTAGTTCCAATTTTGGCCACCAGGCCAGATAAGTTTGACGAACTTTATGTACCAAGTTTGGCGTGACCAACCTTTCGTTTAGTTTATAGTACCTACTTGATGTGTGTAAGTTGTAACTGTGTAACCTATTTTAATGATGATCTGAAAGATTTAGGTACCGTATAACCGGATAACGTTTTGTTATTATTATTCGAGAGAAAGAATTAAAACATGAATAGGTAAATAAACATATTTAAAATATTTTATTACTGCGTTATTTATTTCTCAGACGATATTTTTATCGCCTGTCAGCTTCCTACCCCCTTTTATCCATCAGCCTGTATGCGTCCACTGCTGATATAGGCCTTTTCGAGAGCGCGCCACCAAACACGGTCCTCCGCCTTCCTCATCCACCCGCTTCCCGCCACCTTTTTTAACCGACTTCAAAAAAAGGAGGAGGTTCTCAATTCGTCGGAATCTTTTTTTTTTAATTTTTTTTATTTATGTTCCCCGATTACTCGAGATTACTCGACGACGCCTGGACCGATTTTGAAAATTCTTTTTTTGTTTGAAAGGGTATACTTCCAAGGTGGTCCCATATAAATTTGGTGAAGATCTGATGAAGATCTTCGAAGAATGATGTTCCCCGAGATCTTCGAAGACAGATGTTCCCCGATTACTCGAAGACGCCTGGACCGATTTGGAAAATTCTTTTTTTTTTAAAGGGTATACTTTCCAGGTGGTCCCATGGTCATTAGGTCTGATGATGGAATCCTGGGGAAATCAAAGGAACTTAAATTTTATAAGGACACGAACCCAGATAGTTATTAGGTACCTACAGGTCTGTCTACCTTTCGAGAACCTATTTTTCTTTTTTTTTTATATATTTACAGCACTAAAAAGCAAACAATAAAATTATTATTTTTTTATTTAAAAATAATTAGGTCATCGGTACAGCGAGCCGAAGATTTTACTACATACTTACTACCCCTTTTATTAGTACCACAGAGTACATTGAATATAGGGGTATACCTAAGTCCATCATAGAAATGCTCTCTATTTTAAACTCATCAGCATCCATTGCCCATTGAGGGATAAAATATTTCTAGACTTGTATTCTATTCCTATCAATCCAATCAATTTATACTTACTAATATTATAAATGCGAAAGTTTGGATGGATGGATGTCACTCAATCACGTCCCAACGGCTGAACGGAGCTGGATGAAATTTGGCACAGAGAAAGAATATAGTCTGGAATAGCACATAGGCTACTTTTTATCCCAGAAAATTAAAGTTCCCGCGGAAACCAAAAACCTAAAATGGATGTTTATTACTCAATCACGCCAGAACGGCTGAACGGATGTGTTCTCTGGATTTCTTTGGCACAGAGATAGATTGTAGTCTGGAATAACACATAGGCTACTTTTATCTCGGAAAACTAAGGAGTTCCGCGGGAACCAAAAACCTCAATCCACGCGGACGTAGTCGCGGGCATCAGCTAGTTTACCATAAGGCTGCCTTTCCACCAGAGATTACGTTGATGCTTACGGATATATGTCAAACCCACCATAACATCTATAAAAATCAAGCGCTCCTAATTGCCCTAGCTTATCACCGAAGCACTTCTCTGGTGGAAATGCACGTATATGAATAAAAACGGAGCTCCAGTGGCTTATTTTGGGAGGTTCAAGTGTTGATAACACCAAATAAATAAAGTAAATAAGCCAATAAAATAAAAATAATCTTTTATATTTTTAAGATATTTCTAAAAATTAGTTAGCTTAAATACATTTTCAATGTTTCATAACTTTATAATAACTGCCTCGTTGGTCTAGCGGTTAGCATAGTCGACTGCGGATTACGAGGTCCTGGGTTCGATTCCCGGTCGGGCATAAAAATTGTTAGGTATTGGGTTTTTCAATTAAGAAATTCTCAGTGCCAGCCCGGAGTTGGAAGTCGGCGGTGTTTCACCCCCGTGCCTCGGAGAGCACGTTAAGCCGTCGGTCCCGGTTATTATCACTAACATGATAATAGTCGTTAAAGCCCGCCAACCCGCATTGGAGCAGCGTGGTGGGTCTAAGCTCTAATTTCCTCTCTCCTATGAGAGTGGAGGCCTGTGCCCAGCAGTGGGACGTTAATAGGCTGTAGTGGTGGTGGTGGATAATTTTATTTAGAGACCTTAGGCTAACCTTACATAAATATTATCACAATAATTAAACAATATCACTGACACTTCTAGAATCAGGATTAAGCATTTCGTTATCTGAATCATCACTAGCGTCCTCTGGCAGCTGCTCGTCACAGTCCTCTGCCGACTCGTCAACTTCTTCCATTTGCTGAGTCGCTATCACTTCACCGTCAATGTTCTTGTTTTTGAGGATACCCATCCAAAAGGCATCGGAACAATTATTCGCAGCTAGTACCGCTTTCACTTTGTACAGATGAGTTTCAAGCAACTGTTTCATGTAGGGAACTTTTCCTAGCAAAGCTTTATCCTCCTTTGCCCTGAAATGACGACTCACAGTTGGCAGAAATCTCGTAGATTTCTGTAAAGTCTCCAAAATCTCTTTCACCTTCTTTGTTCTTCCCTTAAACTCCAATTCTATAATAGGCATTCCTAGTTGCACGAATAATCTGATTATAGGAAGTGACTTTTTGAACAAAGCAATTAAAATGTTTCTGGTCTTGAGGGTTTTAGCAATTTCGGTCATACATTTTAAAATGAATACAACATCGCTCCATAGATCCAAATGCTCCAAATTAGTTGAACCTTTATTTAAAAATCTTTGGGCCGACTCCTGCAGAGCACTGCCCATATTCCTGTATAAAATGTGTAAATTATTCTTAGTTACACTTGGATATGAAGCTAATGTGCTATTTCTACTTTTTAAGTCTTGTACTTCATTAATTAGCAAGAGAATAGATTTTTTAAGTTCCGATATTTCAATATTTTTAAGACTTACTTGTATAAAGTTATCAATGCTCTGATTAAAGAATAAACCCTTTTCGGCTGCTCCAGTTGCAGTTTTCCATTCGCGGGAAAGAAATTGTTGCGCCATTTTCCGCAATATTTTAGTTACAGTAGAGCTTGAAGTATGCTCTTGGAGTGCACTGACTGTTTCGAGTAGTGATACTGCAGTAGACAATTGCACGCAATATTTCTCATGCTTTTGGAAATATTTGGCTACTGTTAACGACAAATGTTGCGGAAAATTAGAGTTTTCATTATCTTTACAGGCAATTGAGCGCAATGAAGTTTCTAACAGACCTTTATGCTGAACTTTAAATCCCATCCATTTAAAATATATCGTAAACATGTTAAATATGTATTCCAAACTTAGAATGTAATCTGAGTTTTTATCATTTATAATCTCTCCATCATCACATTCATTATCACCCAAAGACTTGTCTAAATGAGATGTTATAAATTTCATATGATGAATTATCTTTGGAATGATTTCATTTACAGACTTCGCATATTCTTCAGCCTTCGTACTATCATAAGCTTCTGTAGAAGAGTCTTGCTTGGTAAGAAACGTATTTCTTTTAATCCTTGAAATCAGCACATTTTCCAGACTGCAATTAATACATTTTAAAATAAAGGGTAAATTTTCAATGCTTAGTCCTGTTTCGTTTGCGTTATCTTCTGTAAGATTATGTTTAAGAAGGTTCAATATACTCAGGCTAAATGATCTAAAAGTAATACTTTGTACCAGCCCCATTCTATTTTTAATAATGATTTTATTGTTATTAACAGATGATTGTGATTTGATAATTTCAGGTAAAACAGAATCTTCGTTTGTTGGCTTTTTTTGATTCTTTTGTTTAATATTTTGTTTATTTTTGTGTTCATTAATATTGGTTCTCAGATTGGATATATTAGCTGGTGGCTTATAATTAAAACTGATTTTGAATAATATAGTACTTATCAAATTTTCCAACTTTCGAACATGTGCAACTCTACTAAAGATTTTTGATTTTAAAACAACATCATTTGACAACGCAAATGCATTTATTATTTCCCTGAACCAATTGGCACAATGTATTTGGCAATCTAAAATTTGACAAATAGCAGAGGAACTCATATCCTCAATTGAGTCAACATTAAAGATAGGCATAACAACTGGGCATCCCAATAATGCATCAATTTGTGATAAATCACCATTATATTTTCGTACATGTAATGTCTGTATGAGCTGAAATAATGGGGACAAAATCTGAATATTAACATCTTCCCTTTCTTGTAATGTCATGCCTGCAATGTCAATTGCTATAACTTCATCTACTTCACTGTCTGAATTTAAGCAATATTGGAGGTTGAGTTCTAGATCTTTAACTGTAATGTGCTCAAAATTGTTAACTATAAAATTCTCCTCCAAGTCATTAGTTACAGCAACAGTTAACCAATTTAGGAAATGTTTATTTATATAATTTGTTGTTTGGAGTATTTTGCATAATTCATCATAGAAGAAAGCTGTCATATCAGGAAGCTGTCTAGTATTGTTGCTGATGGATTCTATGATTTGTCCAGCCTCTCGCAGATCACCTTCATTCAAATGATTTACTGATGAATAGCTAATGTTATCTGCTGAATCTATCGAATCTTCTTCTGCATCTTTAGATGCCATGAGATACTTGACAGCATGTACACCTGCAAGGATTCCTTGCATTTTAATAGTTGGATTGGAGCTTCCCAGTTCTTTTCTAATAATCATGTGAATATCATCCCTGATAACTGAATTTTCATAGCTGTATGCGAGTCCACAGAGCAAGTTCATGACAGCTCTTATTTCAGGTAAACTCATGTCATCCATTCTATCTAACAGTTTTAACATTTGAACACTTTGTGGCTTCAATATACACATGTCTTTTGATGCAACTTTGTTAAAAATTGATAGTATATTTATGACACATTGCTTAGAATCTAAACCCAGTTGCAATAATTCTGCTACTATAGTTTGACAAAACTCTTCAAGCTTAGAGAACATTAAAATGTAAAGATGAGATGCAAAGTTTTGGATAACAGGTTCAGACTTGACTTCCAAGAGTGAGTTTGTTAAGGTTAGGAGATGC
Source organism: Erebia aethiops (assembly GCA_923060345.2). Classification (NCBI taxonomy): domain Eukaryota; kingdom Metazoa; phylum Arthropoda; class Insecta; order Lepidoptera; family Nymphalidae; genus Erebia; species Erebia aethiops. Next base: position 18,684,827 of record OV281089.1, on the reverse strand, counting down.
TTCAAATAGTCCTTGAGTATGGGTTTGAATTTTTCAAATGCTGCGTCCAGCAATTCTTCATTCAATACATTGCTTTTGATATGTTTCCGAATTAAACCCTCTACCTGCTTCTGTCTTTCTTCTGATGTGGAGTACAGAATTACCATAATAACAAAATCTATTGGTTTATGGTCAGTATTGATTGTACACATGGAAACTGCTTTATACCAAGCATTAGCAGTAATTTTTGAAGATACAATTGAGTTCCTTATGGCACTAGCTGTGAGAACCTGGCTTGACACAATCTCCTCAGGTTTGTCAATAGATGTGGACCAACACAATGCATTTCTCAATCCCTGCACCGCTTCCAAATAAGCATTGTCAGATGTACGCCCTGGCATGAGGAGGAATTTAACAAAATTGGGGAAATTATTACATTTAGGTATAGTCATTAGAATGTTTAGAGTTTTCTTCTGTAGCCGTTCATACTGCTCATCAGACAAACACAGATATGAGAGACAGTCTAGGATGGCAGGGATCAGTTCATGATCTTCACTCAAGATCCTACTCATTTCCGCCGCAATATTGTCGTGTGCTTGATCCCCAATGATGTCAGGTATAGCTGTGATGATCTCTAGTCGAACCATGTGTTCTGAAGCCACATCTAGAAGGTTGATAAGGTGTACGGCAATCAAATTGCTGTCAACAATGTTGTCCAATGTGGAAAAGCATTTGAGTATCATCTGTATCCAAGGGCCATACCTAGAATCAGTGGCTAAGTCTATGGCTTTCTCGAAAATGAAATCAATCAATTTTTTCTGAAGAATTGGTACGCTGAGTAATATTTTAACAAGACTATCAGACACCGCGGGGCTTTCAGAACTATCGGATGCTTTCCTTACGATGTTCGGAAACAAATAATGTTTGAAATCTGTTGGATCTTGACATCGTTTTTGAAAATTCGAGTAAAACTCAGAGACATTACTGGGGTAATCCGAATGCTTAAGCAAGTTTTTCTTCAAGTTTCGTATGATGATAACTGTTTCCTGTGAAGCGACGCACTTATCGGGGCTATCGTGAACTTCTATACCACATTCCTTTAATATTTTACTAAAGTAATCATCGCTGATAATATTCTTCTGCCGTTTCCGCTGACTTATTTCTTCATTTTCAGTTCTTTGGGAGGTTCTTTTAAGCCTCATGGTTCTGATTTCTAATTAGGAAATATATTTCAACTGGATATTTCAAATTAATAGATCACTAAAACACGAACACCAACGAAAACTGGAAAACCAAAACAACAAAACAGTTTTTGACAGGGCGACCGGCTAAAAATGACAGCTACAGTGTAACGATCGCAATCACCTCTGATTGGTTAACACTCTTCCACTATTAGATAAAATCCATTGACGCAGCAAGAATTTTTGTTTGAATGTAAGTTCAGCCAATCACAACAGTTGATACTGTAACAATGATTGATGTAGAAGTTACGCGGTCGCCCTACAGAGATTGACATTTACAATGAATATTTTTCAATGAATAATGATATTTTTGTTGAATGTCTGTGATTGTCACCATTGGAATTGTCTAATTTCCTAGTTCCTACCTCCATGGGCATTGTCGATGACTTTTTTTTGCTTTTTTGACGTTAGAATGTCAAAGTCAAAACCAATGAAGAAATGTCAAAACAATGGCAAATGGCAATTGGCATTTGCATTTGGCAAAGTAAAGTCAAAGTCAAATCGATTGCAATGGCCTTACGTGTTTTTCTTTTATTTGCATTACTTGGATTTATTGCGATACACGATGAAATTTAATTTATTTGCAGTGATTTATTCCGACAGTTTATCAGCCAGATTAGTTTTGTTGAGAAAAAGTTACAATGTTCTTCCATAATAGATCGCCACGAGTTGAAAAGTTTGAAAACATGAAGTGCGAATCCGAGAGGCAGTTTCACGTGAAAATGATTGTGGATAAATGTAAAACGGTGCTGATACTGTCGAGCGTGGTTTGTACGTTTGCTGTATTGATTTCCTTGCACAAACTGCTGAGCCATGACATCAGGATATCGAAGCCGTTTTCACCGCTGCCAGCTGGCCTATACGGGACCTACCTCGAGCCTTTTGAGGAGCTATCGCCGCTTCCTGCAAAGAAACCGGACAAAGCTCACGACGCGGAAGCTGTAGTATCTTTAAACGCGGCGTTAGAAATGAAAAAAATAGGTAAGGCTGAAAAAGCATTAAAACTGTTCCAACACGCATTTGCGTTGTCTCCAAAACATGCAGATATATTAAATCACTACGGGGAGTTTCTAGAAGAGACAAAAAAGGATGTAGTGAAGGCTGACCAGCTTTACACATTAGCTTTAACAAATTATCCGGAGCATTCCGGTGCTTTAACAAATAGACAGAGAACCGCGAGTATTGTAGAGAATTTAGATAGAGAAATGTTGAGAAAGATTGATGAAAAGCGAGACACTCTTCTCTCTATACCTGATAATAATGCTGCACTGTGCCGAGCGAAGAAAGAAGCGTACTTCCAACATATCTATCACACTGTAGCTATAGAGGGTAACACTATGACTTTGCAACAAACTCGCAGTATACTAGAAACTAGAATAGCTGTTGCCGGGAAGAGCATAGCGGAGCACAATGAAATACTCGGCTTAGATGCAGCTATGAAGTATATAAATACAACATTGTTGTACAGAATAAGAGATATCACAATGGGAGATATATTAGAGATACATAAGAGAGTTTTAGGTCATGTGGACCCAGTGGAAGGGGGTCAGTTCAGAAGGACTCAGGTGTATGTCGGGGGCCATATACCTCCAGGGCCGATGGAGATTCAAAAGCTTATGAGTCAGTTCTTGGAGTGGCTGAATTCTGAAGATGCTTTGGAACTGCATCCAGTGAGGTACATAATATGTATTAATTTGTAAGTGTTCTTTCAGATTATCCTTTTTTGGCTCATATGAGCTCATTTTTTGAAGAGCATATGGGTCCGTATGGGAGTGCCTTTACCACATAGGTAGTTATCATTATTCATAAGGTAAACACACAGATGTTTACTTATATCTGCCAGAAATATAATACTTATAATTTATTACTTATCTGTTCATATTGACTGAATAAACAGTTTGCATGGGTGGATGTAAACTCAGTTTTTAATGCTGAAATTGCGATGCTTTACAGTACTGCAGTAGAGTTGAATCCTGGCGGGGTATATTTTTAGTTTATTTCAATAACAATGCTCAATGCTGGTTTCCAGTTTGCTCCACTTCTATTTGATCATGCAAAATTGTGCTGCGCACTTTGCCTTCTATTTTGACTGTTAATATTACATAGCTTACTTCCCTTATTTAACTTATTAGTAGTTTAAATGCTATATAAATATGTCTAATATATAATTGGCAATAGCCAATTTTAGTATATAATTCTTCTAAGTACTTAAAACAATGCAACACACAAACCCCATATCAAAGAACGAACATAATTTTTAGTACCTCAAGAGGAAATAAAAAGGGAAATCCCTTGTAGGATCAGTTTGTTACCCATCTGTCGGTCTCCGCTATGGAGAAGAACCAGTAAGAAACTTGGTGGTTGCTCTTTTTTAAAAATATTTTTTTAAGTGTGGTGGCACGGAACCCTTTATGCCTGAGTCTGACTCACGCTTGACCTGTGTTTTTTTTTAAATTATTAAAATATAAACCTTAAGAGGCCGGTTCGCGCCGCTCGCAACTTCTATTCGAACCGCAAATATAAATTTGCCGGTATATTGCTATCTCTATTTCACTGATGACACATGATCGCGTTCAAGAGAGATAGCAATATGAGCTTACAGAATTTGTTATACATTTAGTCTTGTTCCGTGAATACCAAAAATGATGAATGAAAACTTATCTGTATATATTGTTTTAATATGAAACAAATAAGAGGGAAACATGTCCATCTTGTCGTAAAAATATGCAAAACGCAATTCATTTACATTTCATTTTAGGAAAGTATTTTGAAAACATATAAATCCAGGGGACTAGATAAATACAATTTGAATCCAAATACACTCTCATTTTGGTGGAAATGTTCTCGAATTATTAATTATTTTGGTATTACGTTTGTATGGGCAATTCATTCTCCGCTGGCACCTTAACACTAAGGTATTAAAGGTTAATTTCGAATGTAGTATATTTATATGTTCGCGAGCATGTCAGTCACGCGAGCATGTCGGCCACGGTCAAGCGAATCTACATTTATACCTCCTACCAAAAAGTGCTCAACGCGCCTAAACAAGTTTTTCACTTCAATAAATCATTTATCATTTACGAAATGATTCAGATATGCGGCGTTAGCGCACTACAAGCTAGTATACATCCACCCGTTTGTGGACGGCAACGGGCGCACGTCGCGGCTGCTGATGAATCTGCTGCTGATGCAGGCTGGTTACCCGCCCGTCATCGTGGCCAAGCAGCACCGCCATCTCTACTACCAGCATCTGCAGACTGCCAATGAGGGGGATGTGCGCCCCTTCGTCAGGTGAGCCATTAAACAGCCGTAAAGGGACACTTGTTGAGTCCTGTAGGGATAGCAAAACATAACAGACAACAATTTAAATGATGTCTTATCATCATGTCATAATTTAACTTGTTGTCGGGCATCATACACACTGCACCACGGAGGTCGTCACACACACTTGTTGAGTTCAGTAGAGATAGCACAATAAGTTAAATTATGTCTAATCCACCAACACCACTACAGTCCATTAACGTCCCACCGCTGGGCACAGGCTTCCACTCTCATAGGAGAGAGGGAATTGGAGCTTAGACCCACCACGCTGCTCCAATGCGGGTTGGCGAGCTTTAACGACAATTATCATGTTAGTGATAATAACCGGGACCGACGGCTTAACGTGCTCTCCGAGGCACGGGGGTGAAACACCGTCAACTTCCTAACTCCGGGCTAGTACTGAGAATTTCTAGTCAGGAAAACCCAATACTTAATTATGACCCGACCCGGGTTGTCGTTGTTGTTGTCGCATCAAGTCTATCAAAAGAGTTTCTGGATTTGCCATTGCATAAATTTAAAGACTGTTGACTGTGAAGAAGTTGAGGATATTATACTATTGATGATTTTCTCAGTGAGAAAGTTGCATGGAAGCAACTAGCTTCGCATTTGGTAACCCAAGAACCGGTGTAAAATTGTTACATAGCATTGTATATTTTTTACAAAGTGTAATATTTTTCTGTTTATAAAAAGATTTTCTTGTCGGTTCTTCTCAGTAGAATTTTCCGAACCGGTGGTAGATTCTTACGACTTATCATTTTAAGTGGCACAAGTTTTCCTATGTCAAATAAATCATTTCATTTTCAGGTGACAAACTATGACAAAAAAAATAAAGCTTTGTAAAATTTCACTTCAAAAACACGTCGCCCGTCTTGAATTTAAAAAAGTACATACAATTTTTGGGATCAGCACCCTAAAAGCAATCCCCCCAATCTTAAAAAAAATATAAAAATCATATCGGCAGTCTCGCATTTTTTCGTATTTTTTAAAATAAGCACCCTGAATGAACAAAATGTATAAAGAGCAATGGCGAATTATTAGTACAGTCCACATCTTGATTGTACACAAGTAAGGTAAAGAAGAAAGGAATTTGCTTATTTTTTTATATTTTATCAAGTATTCGCCTTAATTAATTGAACCAAGGTAAAAAAATAAAATATTTAGGGAATCTTTTTTGATTATTTAGTTCCCGTTTCTCAGTTTAGTGTTACCATTTTATATATAATCTACCTAGTAGCTAGAATAAATCTAAATTGGTAGAATATTTTGTATCGTTTTAAAAATTGTAATTATTTTATCTAATTGATGTTTGCCTAAACAATATGATAGCCCATTTTTAGTGTATTTTCTGTTATTTTTGAGCATTAAATTTTTTTATTTTATCTAATAATCTATAACAGAATGGTAATAAATGAAAGAATATTATGGCAGCACTGATGCTGATGGTCTGTGTTTATGCACAATTATTAATGTTATATGGGTGTGCGGTTCTATGGATATATGTGGTCTGTGGTTATATGGCGAAATACGCGCCGAGCGCCGACAAAGTCGCGATCATCTGGTACTGTATATTAATATAAATCGTGGATTTCCTAAAGAGTACACTCAGAATTAAAAAGCTGTAAACATAGATCTCCGATCATTCTGTGATCTGTTTTAACGGAGTTTTGACATTTTCAGAAGTGACATTATCACTTAACCTACAAAACTTTAAAACGAAATATCTTTTTTTTCTAGGAAAATTTTGCTTCTGAGAGCTTCGTATTCGACGCTTAACAAAATATATTTTTTTCACACGTGTACATATTTTTTTTTTCTCAAAACTGTTGATGTATGGAAGTTCGCCATTGCTCTTTTTTTTATAACAGCCTGGAAAAGTCTGCTAATCTTGAAAATATTTGTTTTTCAGATTCATAGCCCAGTGCACGGAGCGTACGCTCAACCTTTACCTGTGGGCCACCAGTGAATACAGCCCCAGCGTGCCCGCTATAGGCCACCCCCACATCCTGACTGGGGAAGACTTTGCCGACGACCTGCTCTGATGACTTACACTCTAACAACATCTACACTTAGAGCTATTAGGATAATAGGCGCCATTGTCTTAGAAAATCGTCATTGTGGCCAATTCTGTATAAGACAGCCGCCAAAAAACTCGGTATATTCGCATGGCTAGGGTCTGGAACACTCTACCAAAAACTGTGTTTCCAACGAATTACAATCAAGAGTGAATAGGCATCTTCTAGGTAAGCGCGTCCCATCTTAGGCCGCATCATCACTTTCCATCAGTGATTGTGGTCAAGCGTAAGCCTATAACGAATTAAAAAAAACAATCTCTAAAAGTCTAAACTAAACTAAAATGACACCTTTAAATCTAGTTCTGTACCTTTCTGCAGAGAGTAATAAGAAAGGCGATCGAATGGGAAGAAAATCTCCCACTAGGCACACTGTTTAAAGAATTCACAGATGCTTGTGCCTAGTAGGAGATTTTCTTTCCAATAAATTCGATCGAATACATTAAAAAAAACTCCCACTCGGTCTGCTGCATGGCAAAAAGAACTCCTTAAACAGTTCGATAATACGTTTTAAGCCGTCAAATAATGGGGCTGATTCTGTTGTACAACTTGTAGGTTCTACAATCACAATCTCAAAACTAATCTAAAATGACAGCATCAAAAATATTGCTACCCTTTCATAATATTGTAACGAGCGAGGAGCGGGGAGCGTGAGAAAGGGGTAGCAGTGAGTAGTAAAGGTGGGGAGAGGAGAGGAGAGGTGGCTGGTAGAAAGTGGCTTTGTTCCTATATATAGTAACATTACTCTATGGTAATGGCCATACATCTAATGGGTCTATGACCCGCGCTCTGGGTTGGTTCCTTGTTTTTGTCTGACACGAACTACGAAGCAGGAGAGAGAAGTAACTTGGCTAACCTTCTTCGGTGTTGGCTAACTGCGAAGCAGCAAGCAGAAATGATTGGTATTTTGTTGTAAATTATTGTGGAGAGTGAAATAAAAGTTGCAGTTGATTCTGTTTATAAATTTACGTCTTTCATTTTTGACTGTTCGTAACAATATACCCTGCGGAAAGGGACAGAACTAGATTTAAAGCTGTCATTTCAGTTTAGTTTAGAGATTGTGTATAGAATTGGCCTCACTGTATACCGATTGTATGTTTATACGTTGGCCCTTGCCAGAAGATTTTGCCCTCAAGATTTTGTGTCCCACGTAATTACATAAATACGATAAAAGCTTCTGTGATAAAATATACTTACTTGTTTATCAAAAATATTTCGGAATACTGTATATTTAATAGGTATCTGTCTCGGCATATATAAAAATGAAGGATTAACTTTGATTAATTTTAAGGGTTAAATCATGGGTTTGATTTTTAACCAAAGAGATTAATTAATAATAATATTAAAGCTAATGGAAGAAGGAACTCGCGAGCGCACGTGGCTTCGATGCTGGTTGTTTCACCCAAAGAGAATACCACCACCCACTACGTTTTAGTTTCACCTAGCATTGTGTGGGAAAGGAATAGGCTCCCTGCTGATCCACGCGTTTTATACCATAGATGGTAAACAAGGAAGGGTTGAACACTGAACAGACATTCCCGAAAAGTGTTTTTACAAAAAAAAAACTACTAAATGCATTGTATGCAATATAAAGTTATTTCAACTGATGAATAAATAAACTATGCCTCTGGGCAAATTATTTTGGAGTTATCAAACACCTAATCCAAAAATGCCCAAATTTAGTGTTTTATTGGTAGGTAGGTATCTTTCGACGCTCATAACTTCCGAATCAATATTTTTTTATTGTTTTAGATCGCCAAAAATTTAGATAATGACGATACCAATCTACCTATAGCATGCTGATTTTGGGCGTACAATATAAAATAGTGACCTTCTACGTTTGTATAAAGAAAAAATGTACAAAATATGTCCTGATTTGTAAATAATGTGTATTTATTTATTTGTAACATAGGAGTATTCTGTGATACATAATTTATAATCATCAGCTAAATGTTATTTATTATGTAAATTGTAAATAGAAAATTTTATGTTCAATCTAACTTTATCTACTGCATTTAATATTTAAAAAAAAATTGATTTTGTAAAAGAGGGCTTTAAATGGTTTAACCAATGACCTTCTATAGGTTTCACTAACTTATCTACAAACTATTTTAGCTTCTGTAGGTAGGTACATATTCTATTTTTTTTATTTTTGAAGGACTTGATTCAGAATCCATTACGGGTCCGTGGTCCCACCGGTGGTACTGCGGTACCACCATGTACGCGTTGTCCCGCTATCAACTATTTAGTTGGCACTAGATAGGTGTGTGTCTTCCAAAATTGTTTTTTATCTGTACCTAAATCATGGGCAATTCCATGTACAAAACCTATGTAGACTCAAATATAAATCTTCATGACAATATATCTGGCTTTATTTTATAGCTTCCTAGCACCTATAGTTTAAACAGTTTGTTAATTCGGTTGCAGTTTCGGATAGATTTTTGTTTCGGATATCCGATAGGTACGGTTACGGAGCTGCATAACATCCCTGGATTTTTACGTTGGAACAAGGAAACTTACTTTATCAGAAATATTTACCTGTAAGTACACTACACTACACACTACACTAGCAAGAGCGCCGATGCGACAGCATGAGGTATGCTATAAATAGAAAAAAAATTGTGATCTTTGAGTATGCCGATTTCACTCAAAGACAGGATAACAGGATAGCCCGCTACCACCTTAAGACTGCTTTAAGTTACTCTGACTGCATCGTGGGGCAAATAATAGCAGTACTGTGTAGAGAGCAGTCGTAGAGTGGGAGTATACAGAGTAAAGAGTTTATTTTACGTATTCGTTAAAATAGCCATTTACTTCGAATTGAACGAGCACTAGCTGCCAAGCGCTTGAAAATTCCATACAAATTGTATAGGTAGTCCGATAAAAAATCCTGTATGACCCGGAGACAGCGTCGCTAGTTTAAATAAAAACAAACTAAACAGGCATAAAGATTAGTTCAAATTTTGGCCACCGGGTCAGTTAAGCGCTGGGGACGCGATTGATTGGGAAGAGAATCTAATAAGGGAATTGTTACGTTCCCTCAAATATGGTCGAGCGAAGCAATGGCTGGATCATGCGTCATGCTCGTGAACGGGTGCCACCGGCGGGAATGGGGCTACTTTCTGTCTGCCCGTCTTTGACATGAATTGAATAAACGGTTTTAAGAAATCCATTAAAAGTATGCTCCTGAAAAAAGCTTATTATACTGTTGAAGATTATGTAAATGATAGAGGAGCATGGATTTGATCGCTCCAGCAATGCTAGGGACAGCGGTTACTTATGTACACATTGATATAGTAATTGTAAATGAATTATTTAAAAAGAGCAACCACCGAGTTTCTTGCTGGTTCTTCTCGGTAGGAATGGCATTCCGAACCAGTGGTAGATCCACTTGACGATTCAAAAGTACTTGTAAAAGTTTATTTGAATAAAAAAAAAAAAAAAAAAAAACTCCCACAGCCCACTATATAGAAATTCTGCTCACTACTCTGCCACGCTGCCCTGCCGTTTACAAACGTAAGTTACTCATCTAAGCGTCTTACGTGATTAACTTATGACTTACACTAAAACGTTGTCTCATTCGTAGCTTATCAACGTATCACATCTCAGGTGGAAACGCATCTAACCCGTTGTCCTAGGTGAGCGATAGAAGCGATGCGTCGCCATAGAAAACAGACGTATCTACGCGACGTCTGTCATTTTCTATGGCGTCGCTTCTCTCCACCTCTCGCTTATAGGACAGCGGGTGAGTAATATGCCGCCATTTTGCATTCTCAACGTTCTCTGGCCAGGCTATAATATAAGTATGATAAATAACAGAATAAAACAGCAAAATCAATTTCGATTAATTTATTATAATGTGCGATGTTAAAATAGGTTTTATTATAATAAAGCATTTCACTAGCACAACCGCAGGCCGCGCCTCGCCGCCTGTCGCATTTCTCTCATTTCCGTTCGACACAACACCAACACGAATAATAATAATATTATACAAACTAATTCATTATAAGCAAAAAAATACAATCTCAGCATCAAACCATATACAGACGTGCCAACTAGTGGACTCCCGACACGTGTAAATAATATTAAAATAAAGATGATAGAACTACGATACTAAACTTTTCAGTTTGGCGCCGCTTTCAGTAAAAATATATTTCTTTAAATAAAGTCCTATTAAAATCAGCCATTGTGACGTCATGGCTATAAATATATTTTCATTCATTTGTATTCTACAGATTTTATAGTAGTATTTTTGTAGTAGACTTAGACAAGTACATAAATAAAAATGTATGTTGAACAAAGGTTAAGTATGCACTTGCAAAGCCCAGTGCAAACCGCAGTTTTTAATTGACAGTCATTTTTAAATTAGACAGCCGTTAGCCGGCCTAGTCTAGATTAGAATGCTGAGAAAAACGGTTTCGGGTTGACTAATAATTAGTAATAAGCGTTGTACAAAACCACCAACAAATTTATTAAATTGGTAATAATTAAACGTTGGCACGTCTACAAGGTCACATACACACGCGACTCGTATATATCACGAAGACGCCTCGTGTGTAAGTCGCCTAATTATTACAATGAAAAATATGATTAATGGAGATTTCGTTCATTGCATCGGCGCAAACAGTTACTCTGATACAGAGTACTGATTTAAGTTTTTTTAATATTTCATTTTTAATAAGTATCTAATTAATATTCATAAAAAAGCACTATCTAATAGATAAACTTTGTAAGCTGTAGAACCGTCTGATGATTCTTTACATAATAATATTATAGCTTCATTATTTGACAACTAATTTTTATATCAAGTACATTTTGGTTTTAAAATAATATTATGGTGATATTTTTAAAAGCCACTAAGTATCAGGAACGTCTAGTATTTATTTTATTTTATAAAGGGCTCGTATACATACAGCGTTACGTCGCCAATAATTAATTAAATTGCAAATGTTTTCATTGCAAAGAAAATAAAATGTTAGAAGCGTTAGACGAACGGCGGACGAAAAACGCTCTATATTACATTAGCGGAAAAGTAGGAACATGTGTTAATTGATAATTTCTTTTTATTGCGCCTGATCATTTGTTTTACCAACGAGGCATTCTCTATCTTCTATATCCTAAGCACCTGAACTTTGATGCTAATACGTTAGTACACAGTTTTACCGACCGAATTAGCATCAATATATTATATTTCAAACTAAATCAGACACACATACGAGTTAGTTTGGAAATCCTAAAACATAATCATATTAAAAACAATCTCTAAACTAAAATAACAGTTTTAAATCTAGTTCTGTCCCTTACCGCCGGGAGTATTATGAAAGGGTTAGCAATATTTTTAATGCTGTCATTTTAGTTTACAGATACTGCACTGCAGAATCAGCCCCATTATGTGTCATTAGACGAGAATTTATTTCAAAAAAATATTTAGGCCTCTTATACACGGGACGACTTGTCATGACCTAGAGCAATCGATTTTATCAAATTGAAACTTCAATCATCCCGTGTATGGTGAACTTAAGAGCCACAACTACATCTGATACAGACTTACTAAGGCGTTGATCGATATTATTCAACTAAATATTATCGAACAAAAATCAAGAATCCCTTCAAAATTTTCATATTGGCCTCACTATAAATATTATAAGTTCGTTCAAAGACTTACAGGCGCAGATTGGCATTATGAACTGCTCACTTACTTCACTCACTTAAGTTATTATGTTGTTTAGATATCGGCCGTGTCACAAAAGAAGTCCGCGGCAATTAGTGTAACTAATACATTTTACATATGTTAATAGCATCAACGAGCAACTATTATTAGCGCCACTTAGATTTCTTTCGTGACATGGACTACACCAACATAGTTTTGAGCAAAGTAGGGTGGTCAAACTGAATTTGTTATCAATTGAGCTTGTAATATTAAAATTGTCTAGTGTGTGAAGGGCTTAAGAAAATAGTAAATAAAGAAAAATAAAACAATTGAAAAGTAGAATATATTTTTTGTACAAAGATATTTGAGAGATTGAGAAGAAAATAACAAAACCAAAGATAGTTATTACAAGCGATTTTTATTTAAGGAAATGCTCTAAGGTAGTCAACGGAACGCTGTCCAAAGTACAAAAAAAGTTACAATTAATTATCACAATATAATAAATAAGTCGCATTACAAAAAAAAAAAGAAAATATAAGTATTGACTTGAAAAACTTATAATCATTAGTCTTTTTAAATGGTTTTACTATTTTTTATTAATTAAAAAATAATTATTATTATAATATTTTACGATTTTTATGACGATGATGTATATGATTATGAGTGAACTCGCAAATTAATGGTTACTTTGTAAGGTCCAACACAGACTACCGACTTAGGCCAGACAATGTGCTATTACGTCAGCGTACCGATCATAACTATACCAATTTTTGTAGGATCGATTTTTTTGATAGTAATAAATATATTTTTGAACATTGTTAAACAATTTAAGGGTGCTTGTCCACGGAAGCGGAGTTCAATAGACGAAACAGATTATTAAAAGATTACGTGAAAAATTTAACACATCTCTCAAAAAACTGGCTATTTGGCACATCGCTTTAGTTGACAAGTGCCTTTATAGTCGATCGTCTGCGCTGGACCTAATTCCGAAATCCGTGTATAGAAATTTACTTCCACCGATTCCGTTCAGTCGCATTCATTTCAATACAAATTAATAGACAGGATGATATTTTAAATGCCAGTAATGTTTTTACTGTTCATAAATAGGTACCACCTGTATAATATCACACTCAGGTCCATAGTAATTCCCAGCATTACTCTTTTATATATTATGACAGTTTAGCGCTGGATTGCGATCACATCTGATGGGAAGTGACGATGCAATTTTGATGGTAAAGCGCTTGCCGCTAACCTGGAAAAGGGTACAGCAATTTTTACGAGTCATCGTACCAGAACGACAAATCGTTTGGCGTTATGAGATCGTTTGGTTTGTATCCGAGGCCGATAAGTCAAAAGAAAATACAATTTATCCAAAATTATTTAGTCAGGGATCGAACCTAAACTTCTTACATTGTCTATTACACTCCGACACACAACTTTGTTAACAGGATCTACTCTGAACAGGTCCTAAAATGTTGATTTCTTAATAGACAATGGGGCTGATTCTGTAGTGCACAATCTCTAAACTAAACTAAAATTAGAGCATTCCAAATATTGCTAACCCTTTCATAATACTTCCTACGGAAAGGGACAGAACTAGATTTAAAGCTGCCATTTTAGTTTAGTTTAGAGATTGCGTTATACAGAATCAGCCCCAGTGGCTCCTCCACACACGTCTGTCGGAGTATAATATGTCAAACATAACTTCTACGTCACAACACGAGTTTCTTTTCTCTTAGCACGTTTTACGCAATAAGAATTGAAATGAAACTATATAAATATAATATAATCCATACTTATTATAAATGCGAAAGTGTCTGCGACGTTTACACGGCTCATCTGTTAAACCAATTTAGATGAAATTTAGTACAGAGATAGGGTGTATACCGGGGTAGGACATAGGCTACTTTTTATCACGAAAAAGAAAGTGCCCGCGGGAATCCAGAACCTTAATCCTCGCGGACGAAGTCGCGGGCATCATTTAGTATGCCAATACTGAAGTGATTTAGGAAAGTGTTGTTTTTTTCGATATGAGTCTAAGACTTCTCTCGAAAGCCAATATCCAGCAGTGGATGCATACAGGCTGATGTATGGATGGAGTCTACGTTTTGATGCCCTAGATTTATACGGGGGAATCTATCTGATTTGAGCTCTGTGTCTATATGCCTACAAGAGGATTTTCAAAAAACCCGCCCGAGCCAAGCTAGTCTAATATAATTTAGTCATGCAAATGATATGAACACTGGGTTACACGAAGCGCCCGCACTGACACAACGGACGCGTATACGAACAGTGTCTTTACGAAATTAAAATCGTTAGTACTGAATTTGTGACTTTAAATCAAGTGCTTTTGGGTTCATTTTACTTTGACGCCAATGCTCCAATACGATCAATCGAAATTGCAATGTTAAACTAACAGTACCGTTCCACTCTACTCGTCTGTTCCCTCCGATATTTTTTTTAAATAGTAGAATAAGCTTGCGCTTGACGAAAATGAGGTCTAGGTTGGAGCGCGCTTGCAAAGAAGATGCCTTTTCACTCTTGCCTTGAAGGTCCTTACTGTTCGTATAAACATCCATAACCACTCAATCACCCGTTAATTTATTAAATTACAATAATATCTACAAACATAGAAATAGGCGATTAGCGTAGTTAAATGCATTGAAGTTAAAGGTCACTAAATATATTTATAATAAAAAAAAAGTCTTTAAAAATAACGAAATCACGTCGCACCAGACCGGGCCGTCTTAGTCTCACGATAAGAAAATCGATATTCCACCGGGGAATCGATTTTAAATCGATTAAACTGTAATATCACCCTAAAGACACGTCTATATGTTACTGTACAAAAAGAATTGGTAATCCGCAACGCGAATCAAAATTAATTAATATTACTGGACGAGGTTTTATTAAGAGGTTTTTTAAAAACACAATATCCACCGCGATCGAAGCTAACCTAAAACTTACTTGAGGCCGAAATTAATAATGAATGAATAATAAACACTTCTTATTCACCACAAAGATAAAAGTAAGTATACGATTTAATAAAATCTAAAAAAAAACATCCATTACTATCCGTCTAATTAATCACACTTTAGATTACGGATTGTTAACTAGTGACCGCCCACGTCTTCCACGCAAATTTTGAAAAATCCGACCTTATTATTTTCTTGTCTACATTATAAAGGGAACTTCTATGCAAAATTCCACCTATCCAGGCCCAAGGATTTGGGGCTGGTTGATGAGTCAGTCAATGAGTCGTTCAGTCAGAAATTTTCTTCTTGTTGTATGCTATTTCGGCTGTACCCACTTTGGAAACGACGGTATAAAAGCATTGCAATGTAAATTGTAAACTAAGGTTAAGTATAGCATAGCTTCGTGCGCGGTGAATGTTGTGTTTAACGAATGTACGCTAGACTGTGGCTGTTACGGGCCGCACCCGAATCGGCTCGTCCGTGTTACGACCCGAACACGGCAACTTTTAGCATAAAACATATCATTTAGAATTAGGGTGCCTTTCCATCAAATATGTGATACGTTGCTAATCTATTGAGGTGTGTCAAACCCACCAATAGGAGAGTTTGATTTTCATAGCTTTTTTTTACGTCACTACAAGTTAGCTTTTGACTGCAATCTCACCTGATGGTAAGTGAGGATGCAGTCTGGTAGCGGGCTAACCCGCTATAGCCTAGCTTAATATAGCTTAGATCGCTAGATGTTAGATTTGACAAATATAAGTACCTTAGCAACTTAGCACATTTCAGGTGGAAAGTTACCCTTAAACACGTCAAATTGCAGTTTGAGTAATTGTAATATCGCGTTTTAAGCCCCGCGCGATGACAGTCGGGCTTTTGTGCTTACAACACTATTATTAAGTCTATAATAATATATATTTCCCATAAAGGTGGTCACACATGCCACGACAAACAAATCGCAAGTTTCAATCACATGTTTGCGATAAATATCGTAACATGTGTGCCCTGTGACCCTTACCGCAGGATTTTAAATCATTCCGACGATGTTGAGCGTATTCGAGCGTTAAAGTAAATTGGACTTTAACTTCTTCTCTTAGAGCTCAAATCCGTCTACACAACCACAGCCAGCGCTCCAAGCGGATACGTTGCGAAATTGAAATTGATACTGAATTGCAGCTGCGTGCGTGGTACTGAATTTGCGGCTTTAAATCAAGACAGTTTGAGTCCATTTTACTCTGACACCAGTCTTTACTCAAATGCGCTCAACGTCGCGTAAAATCCAGTGGTACGGGTACTGTATAACGCTCGACGGCACCCGTTACATAGAAGTATACTAAGGTTAAACACTCTACCAAATAGGTGCGAAATCCCGACCGGAATTTTCGCAATGCGTTTTATTTTTCTACAATACCGCTGGCTACAACAAATTATTTAAGTTTCGAGACGAACCGGTATCATCGGTCGATAATTCGAGTCGCATTTCACATCTCTTTGCGAGCGTCTTTATTCTAAAAAATAGGGCAAAACTATTTTGATCGTAGTCACAACTTTTAGATTTCTTTAAGCACAACTCAGTTACAAACATCAATTTATTATAATATTTCTAGTACTAAAAAAAATCACATAATATTTCGTATTCTCTTCATTAGTTATTAATTTATCGTTATATTTGTCATTCGGCCTCAATTAACATCGTCACTGACTTACACCGCCCCACGCACAGGTCAAAGTAAAATGGACCTAAACATAGTAGTTTTAGAGCTCAAACTGGGTCGTGATATTCAGAAATCAATGACAAAACCAAATAGTCAGCAAATGCTATTTATGTATAATAATTATTAAATTATTTATATTAAAGCAATGTATAATAATAATTAGGTTCATATCAAATAAAAGCTCTCATCTCTCATTTCATTAATTCCGATAACATACAATTTATTTACAAAAAAAGTTCTTCTGTAGGGATATCTTAAATACAAGTAGGTACCATGCATAGTTTCATATTTCACCGTTTTCACTCCGCTGCCAAAAATGACCAACCGAAGACAAACATATAAATATTTACCAATCAAAAGCAATTTGTTTTGCGTTATTTATCTGTGATTGATCAGTTTCGACTGCAGAACACTCAACTCAGAACTGGAGGAAAAAAATAAGAAAATATACAATTATCCATATCTTCGATATCTTTTCGTGTTCAAATGGTACTGAAACTTTGCACGTAGCAACGTAAGTTAGTGACGTGTGTTAATATAATTTCCTTGTAAATAGGACCACCATACGTAACATACACACATAGTGTCAATGCGTCAGAACTAGTCAAGTAAAGGTCAGTTCATACCAAACGGAACCTCGCACACTTTTTCGATGTCACTGAATAATTAACTGTATGAAAACTGTTAGGGGAAAATACAAATTGAAAAATAACATGATACGACATACTAACATAAGAAATTTCATAAAATGTACAAGTGACGAGTTCCTGTATAAATATTTTTATGTTAATTTTTTAGCACGATATAGCACAAGCAAATAGGAACAGCAATAAACTTGACGGAATTGGCAGGATTATTACAGAAACACACCACGGCCGAAATCTCCTGACAAATATGACAAAACCGGCACAAGTGAGAAAAAATAACTTTATTAATTGACCTAATCTTTTCTTTCATGCAAATCAAGTACGCAAAGTAGTCATAAAACAGTTTTAGCGCTAGCCAAGTATTTTACAGTAGCCCTAAGGGTGAGACCAGATGAGCGTAATTCTGATATTTGAGTCGAGTGATCGAAATTACACTCGTCTGGCCTCCGTATATCAGTAACCGTATATTGCGATCAAACTAAGAATAGGAGTCGCTTTCCGTCATTTTGTGTACGCCACTTCATAATATTAAGTTATACTAAAATTTAATGTTGACTTTCAATCGGCCGGTAACTTGTAACTGAGGAATGAATTTGAAACTTTGACAGATTTTCAATACAAAACTGTCAAAATTTCAAATATATTCCGCAGTTAGAATTTATTTTTGCAAAAATGTGGATAAATTCTTATCAGAACTAAAATGATAAGTACGTTTAAATATGTTGCTATCCCTTTCATGATACTACCTGAGGCCTCGAAGGATAGCAACTGTCATTTTAGCTTAGTTTACAGATTGTGTACAACAGAAAAAGCCACACTGAAAACTCGGCCATTAGTTAAGTAATACAAACAAAAAAACGTTTGCAAAGAATTTTCCTTGCACCTTGACCTTTTCAAATGACAGTTACCTTGTTACCATTCTTATTTTGATCGCATTGCTCGAGTGCTTTCTTGACATCGAAATGACGCGCACGCACGCATGCTCGGTCGCAGCCACGCACGCACGCCGGTACGCTCGCACGCACGCACGTTGGTACGCACACAGGCACGTTGGTACGCACGCACGCACGTTGGTACGCTCGCTCGCACGCAAGCACGCACCGCGGTACGCTAGTGCGGGCGCGGCGGATGCATGCGGCGCGAGATGTGCTCCTCCTGTGTCATCTTGGCGCGGAACTCAGCCACCAGGTCGCGCGACTGCGCCAGCACCGCTAATTGTTCGTTCAGAAGCTCCTCCCACTGCGTCGCGTATGCTGCACGACAAAACACACACTTTAGAAAACAGTAGAATCTAAATATATAAAAGAAAAAGGTGACTGACCGATCTATCAACGCACAGCTCAAACCACTGGACGGATCGATCTGTAATTCGACATGCTGATAGGTATTATGATGCAGACATCTGCTTAGAAAACATTTTTCTAATGAAAATTCAACCCTACTACTTTACTAAGGGGGTAGAATTTGTGTTGTCCACGCGGACGAAGTCGCAGGCATAAATTAGTTGATTAAAAAATTATAACTCAACTACGGAAAAAAATCAGAGACCCTAATTTTTTAAATGTAACATCTGTCCAATCGATTTTAAGTTTATTATTGTGGTATACGGCACCCGGACCATACTAACAAATCCATTGACACCTAATTGATCAAATACGCCCATTCGTTTAGGCGCTACAGTGGAAAATACATAACATAGACTATTTAAATCATAGCCCGTTCCTTTTGGCTATATCGTAGTTGGGAAAAAACTGACTGACCGACATATCGATGTATGTCGAGGTGGTTGAATATTTAAAAATTTATAGTTATCTGATAAATTAGTGTCAGATTTATTAATGTTATGGTAAGTTAAAACAAAGTTAAAAGAAAATTTAATGGTCAGCATAAGATTTGCATGATATTTTTGTGACAGTTAATTATTATTCAGCCGAGAAGTCTTACTTGACGTCAATATGATACAAATATTATAGGTACGTAAAATGATGAAAAATTTAATACTATTAGTTGATCAAATTAGTTTAGGCAGTTTTGAATTTTGACGATGACACTTACATAATTATTTTACTTTTTACAAGGTTTTTAATGCTTACCTACTCAATATAATATTTTTCTAACTTAAAATTCTAAAACTTATTATTTTCATATTCATTTTGCATTACATATTATATCAATATTTATAGTTCGTATTGCAATATTGGAACCCCAGTGGGGCACAATCTTCAAATAAGGCAGCTGAATTATTCCTAAAATAATTAATTAATATTAAGGTAACCAAGCATCCCATGAAGGTTACAGGAGTGGCCAATAATGGAGCGATAGCATTGGCACTGTCAATTTGCAAGCGATGGACCGATATTAACTGAATACGGTAATTATGACCGATCGTTCTAGTCTCAAACCTAACATGCTGCCCGCTCGGCGCCTGCCAAGGCCATTGCTCGCTACGGCGCGCAGTCGTTTTATGCGCCGCCATATCCCTGCAAATATGCATGCATGCAGGTGCATATACACAATACACAAAGCGGAGTACACAAAGGACACAATAACAAACACATGCAAAAGTTACGTCAGTAACGTCAACGTAATAAGTCAAAAGTGCAGTGTAATGAGTTCTCTATTACACTGCACTTTTGACAGTACAGTGTAATAGGCCAACTTCTGTTTCTTCCTCGGTACAAACTACAAAGCACGGAACAACCATAAATATGCAGATACATTTTGGCGTCTGTAGTGTCGTCCAGAGGCCTTTTGTGTTAAATCAAGCCAAGGCTAGTGCTACACGAAATCATGCTCTCCTGGTATTTTTTACTTTATGCTTCTCCCCATATTCCCTTGATCCTTTACGGCGACGACACAACCAGTGCATGCTTCTCTATACTTATACTCTCCTGGTACTTACAGAAAACTTGCGTATGTGTTTGTTTGTAAGAAATTTACACTGCACTTTTTACAGGGACCCTTACCTTAAATCAGTGTAGTGTAATATTATTTAGGGAGAAAGGGTCCCTAATGTGGTCCTTATTGCTTTGTAATAAGCGACCCCAAAACTAGCGGCCACGCCCACCCTTTCACACAAGGTCCTGTGAAAAGTGCAGTGTAATAGGCCTATAATATAGTTTTCTAGATGAAAGGTACCAGGAGCGCATAGCCTGTCGGACACTCACCGTCCTGGTCGTAGTCCACGTCCCGCGTGAGCGCCAGCAGCGCGCTGCAGCGCTGCAGCGCGTGCTGCAGGTAGTCGGTGATGGCTTTGTGGTTGTCCAGCACTTCCTCCTCGGCGCGCTGTAACTCGTCGATCGCTTCGTGGAACGTGTACATCTCCGCTGACATATCGCCTTCCTGCAATCATCCATTTACAGGATCAATACGAGACACAGAAAAGCACACAAAAAAAAATTGGCAGTCATAGGGCTGCTGATAGAAGTAAAACGAATAATAATTTTTTTTGAAGTGAAAACTTCTTTAGGCGCGTTGAGCACTTTTTGGTAGGGGGTAAAAATGTGGAACCGTTTTTCTTAAGACTTTTTCTAAATTCTTCTTCTTCATGCTTTAATTACGAATGTACTACACATATGTATATTAAAGTTAATATATTTTGTCTTCATAACAAGGCGAGGTGTGACACGCGTTTCCACATTTTTCCACCCTACCAAAAAGACGTGCTCAACGCACCTAAAGAAGTTTCACTTCAATATTAGTACTCTCTCTAGCAGGGAAAAAGTGGTATTTCTTGTCCTTGTAATGTCATATATAGTACTCACATTAAGGGATCGCAGATGCGCAAGGTCGTCGTTCGCGGGCTCCATTTCCACGTCGGCCTGCGGGGACTCCGCGCGACCTCGCGTCCCCTCTGACGTTCCTAGCTCTTTCACCCTGCAACAACAATTATAATATTGGATAGAAGCACCGATATTAGATAGTACTTTGCGGAAGTCCATGATAATGAAGAAACAAGAAGCTTAATTCGCTAAAACAGATAAATCTATGTGGTACAACATGCAGCTTATAGTGCGAGCGCGATTTGTCGCCGATGAAATTGTCGCGCGACACCTGCGAGAGCTGCACAACACTCGCGACGTGTACACACCAACGACCTCAATTTACATAGACGGGCCCTGTCAAACAAAGAATGTGGGCGTATGTCTAGTAACGCCATCTAGTCTGAAAAGCGGGAACTTACTTGCAAAATATGCCCCATCTTGAATGAAAGCTTGAAAACGTATGACTCGGTCATAGATAATATAGGTCATAGCTGTAAGGCCAGTTAGGTAAAAAAAATCATACAGTTTGCCGCGGAAATTAAATGATTGCGTAATGGATAAAAATATTAAATAGGAAGATTAATAACGTTTTTTTGGAAATGTATACATAATTGCGAATTGAAGCACTTACCTTAAAATAAAAATTATACAGTGCCAAACTAATAAGACTTTAGAAGTTTAGATGTTAACTTAATAATAACAAATTATCTACACGACGAGCGACCGTGACAGCGCTACGACGGGGACAAAGACAGGTGAGGAACGTGTTCAGCAAGTCGGACGCCCGTCATTTTTCTATGAAAGGGCCCATCTAGTACCTACATATATATCGATGGTACATACCTGTCGGCATACCGCAGCGTGTTGAGGGAGTGTTCGCACGAGGACATGGCGGGCGAGATCATAGCAATCATACACGTGCGCGACTTGTCGCCGATGAAACTGTCGCGCAACACTTGCGTGAGCTTCGACACACGGAACGGTAAGTGGTTGTTGCCCTTCATGCCCAGCGCTCGGATGCACTCCTTCAGCGCCAGCAGGGATTTGTTGATTTCTGCGCTCTCCATGCCTGGAATTTAAAATTGTAGTGTGATAAATAAGCAGAAATACAGTCTGCGAGGTGTAAGCTAAACTAAATTAAACTTAAAAATAAGAGTTTTTTTGTTTTAAAATAAATATTCCTCAACTCGAAAGTGTGAGAAACAATAGTAATTTCTAGACGTAACGACGTACTACTTTGTATCGCACGCTCTACCGCGTGCCTACAAGCGAGTCATAAATGTTCAGAGCAATATAAACTCTCAAGCGTACTGATACGGCATAAACTAGCCTACACGCCCGCGCTGCTTGAGGTTTTACTGTTGGTTCAAGGTAGCTTTTGAGTTTAATTTTCCTCGATTGTAAATCTGTCATTTTCGGATTCTGATTTTATTACGGAGACAATAGTGCATCACGGAAGGACGAGGCGAAGCCGTGGACTTCTGAAGTGAAGTTAAAAGGACGAGGCGCTAGTCAAGGCCTTTTTAAGTAAACGAGGCTGTGAATTGCTATTTCGGCCGAGGCTTATATAGTACTTTTGTCTTATTTGCGAGGAAACAATAAAATAATTAATTCAAGAAACAATGGTTTAATACATATTATTTATTCTTCCGCACTATACTTTTTTTATTTAGTACAAATAATAATATGTAAAACGATGTTCACACGGTAGCTAAAAATTGTATAAAAATCAAGACGGCCGTGAGCACGACCATCTAGATTTTTAAAATTTATTAAAATAAGATTTCAACCATAGACTAAGAATGTCTCTATGAAAGAAATTTACATTATAAAACACCTCATTATCGTCCTCCGTTCTTTTTTGGGCAATTGCTGGCGTGCGGCTATAAAAAAGCCAATGTACGTATAGTTTTTTTTAATAATAAAATTATTTTCGAACGAGTAGGAGTAAAAACATTTCTCTGCGGGAAAACAACCATTACAATTTCAGCGTGTATAGTGGATGCAATGCGTGTGAGTATGTGTGTGTTGGTGTGTTAATGAGTGTGTGTGTGTGTGGGTGAGCGTGTGTGTGTGGGTGAGCGTGTGTGTGTGTGTGTGTGTGTGTGTGTGTGTGTGTGTGTGTGTGTGTGTGTGTGTGGGTGGGTGCGCGCGTATGTGCGGGCGAGCGTACTCACGCGTCTGCCTGTTCGCGGAGGAGGTGTCCGCGCCGCGCTCGTTGCCCGCGAGGTCGATGAGCGAGAACTTGCCGTGCACGCGGTGCATGCCGGGCGACCGTACCACTATCTGGAACACGGCGTGCGACCGCGACGAGTTCGAGTTCGCGGACGTCTGGAAATACCAACCAAGTGACCAGATTAGTACCGACAGCCTCAAATCCCCTGGAAATAGTCATTTGTTCATCAACTGAGTGTAGTGTAGAGATTTTTAAAGACATAAGAAACAAAAACTTTGCTATCATCTGATAGTATGCAAAACTTCCCACTTCGATAATGAGTAAAAATGAACTGATTTTGAATGTTTCGTGGACTATGTAAAGAAATGCCCAAATCTCGCGTTCTAAATTCAAAATACTGTTTCTCACTGAGTTCAATATGAGTGAGCAGAATTAATAAACCAACATTAGCTTAGGACAGGTTCAGAACGTTTTTTTTTCTCTACAAGCTAGCCCTTGACTGCGATCTCACCTGATGGTAAGTGATGATGTAGTCTAAGATGGTAGCGGGCTAACCTGTTAGGGGCACGGCAGTTATATTAAACCCATACCCCTTCGGTTTCTACACGGCATCGTACCGGAACGCTAAATCGCCTGGCGGCACTTGAGAACGTGATCTTAGTTGATGTCGGTATATTAATACGGGGCAGGACTCGTCACCTGTCCGGAGGTCCGCGCCGCGTTGCCGTGCTGGATGAGCTTTAGAACCTCGTCCACATTGTCCACCACCTTCTCCGTGAGCCCCACTATCTGCACCTGTTGCTTGCCGTCCTCCAATACTCGCAGCTTCGCCTTGTCCGCCAGCAGATCGAAAACCTGCGATCGCGGAACACACGTCATCATACTCCATACTAATATAATATTTAGGGTTGTAACGGAACCTCGCCTCCGCCTCCGCAGAAGTGCGGAACTTTCGCAAAGAAATCGTACCTGCGTTTTCGCATCCGCCTCCGCTGTTTTTTTGCGGAGTTGTAACGGAGGTTAATTTACAATTCGAGAGGTAGAAATCGAAGCAGGTGACGTCAGTTATACCATTACAACAAGCAAAAAGGAAACTGTCCTCAAAAAAAAATGTGGGATTCATTGCATCCCATAGCACAGAAAATGGCCAAGTAATATTGGAAGGATAAAGTGAAAACGAGGACTTCCCAAGTGATTTTAAAAGAACGAGGCGCCAGCCGAGGCCTTTATAAGTAAACGAGGTCGTGAATTGCTATTTCGGCCGATACTTAAATAGTACTTTTCTCAAATTTGCGAGGAAACAAAAAATAATTCAAGAAACAATACCTATTTAAAGCCATGAAAAAAAGAAATTTATTAAGGAAAGAGTCTGGTACACCACCAAAGTCATATTTGCATAAAAAAAACCTAACTGTCCACCAATTTCTTTTATCGTCCCGTGCAGCCAGAAAAGAGCCAATTGGACGTATTGTTCTTTTAATAACGAAGCAATTTCCAAACAAATAGGTAATACGACACAGTATGAAAAACCAAATATCACAAAACTTAGTACAAATGTACTCACCTTTCCGGAGTATATCTCGAAGAAGGAAGCGGACACGATGAGGTTGAGCGGCTTGTATTTAGGCGATTTGAGGTACATGAATACATCCCGCGCCGCCATCGCGTATATACCCTTCTTGCAGTCTTGCATCTTGCCCTGCCAAAACAGACACACGTTATTAGGTTAACGCCATGGTACACCACGCTGGCCAAGTGCGGATCTCTTTTTCTCTTAAGACTTCTCATACACTCAAAGCCAGAAGCGAATCTTCTGGCATAGCCTATTAAAACGTTGCCGGTAGGGGTAATAAAATTGATATTTTTATGACAAACATCCTCAAGAGGTTTGTCAAAATAATATCATTTATTAAGGTGCCAGCGGAGGGTGAATTGCCCATACAAACGTAATACCAAAATAATTTTTCATTCATCATTTTTGGTATTCACGGAACAAGACTTTTGTATAACAAATTTTGTACGCTCATATTGCTATCGCGCTTGCACGCGATCATGTGTCATCAGCCAAATAGAGATGGCAATATACCAGCAAATTTATATTTGCGGCTCGAATAGAAGTTGCAAGCGGCGTTCGCCGGCCTCTTAATAGGTATAAGTAAGTATATCAAAGTACTAGGTTCTGACTGTAAAGTCTGCTCTCCTGCGCCAAAGATCTCACCCCCTGCAGGCAATCGTCACGTCAGAGTGTTTTGGTTTGGCCTAACAGTTAGGCCACACCCCAAATTTTTTATATCTACATGTTAGAGCCAATTAGAGCCAACAAAAATATATGATACCAGCGACTTCGTCTGCGTGGATTAAGATTTTTTGGTTCCGGGGGAAACTTTAATTTTCCGGGATAAAAAGTAGCCTTCCCCGAGATGCAACCCACCCCTGCACCTAATTTCATCAAACAAATTCGCCGTCAAAGTGTAGCAGACAGACAGACAGATAGACAGACAAACTCTCGCATCATACTAATATTATAAATGCGAAAGTTAGTTCGTTTGTTGGTTTGTCCTTCAATCACGCTGCAACGGAGCAACGGATCGACGCGATTTTTGGCATGGGTATAGTTGAGGACCTGGAGGCCTAGGCTACTTTTTATCCCGGAAAATTGAGGAGTTCCCGCGAGAATCCAAAAAAACTTATTCCTCCAGCTAGTTTATAATATATGGATAAAATATGGTAGCAAGTGCGTATTTACATTATGCTCCTGCGACCTAGGTATATGTATGGTGTACATAATAATATGTATGAATGTATATACTTTATTGTACACCACGAATATACAAAAACAACATGTTACAAACAAGAAAACAATAATAAGTAGGTACAATAAGGCGGTCTTATCGCTAAGCAGCGATCTCTTCCAGACAACCTTAACGTTAAGGAGAAAATGAATAAGAAGATAAAGGGAGGTGGTGCAAAAATAATAATAAACACTAATAGCTAAATAAACTAACCAATACCATATATGATGATAAACTAATATATACAAAATAATAATAATAGACATACATAAACTAAATAGACATACCAATAAATACATAAATAAGTATAAGAAAGAAAACAATAAAATAAAATAATATGTCGTTACTAATGATAACAAAGAGATAAGTAATAATCTTTAACGTCAATTTTAAACTTATTAAGGGTTTTAGCACGATGAATATGTGAGGGAAGTTCATTCCAATATAATATATATAAGTGTACATACCTGAAAGTCCCCGCCCATAGTGTGAGTCTTTCCGGATCCGGTCTGTCCGTACGCGAAGCACGTGGCCATGCCGCCCTCGAAGATCGTCTGCACCAGCGGCTTGGCCGTGTATCTGTCGCGTACACACAGACACATTCAATAACGAAGTTGAAAGCTCTATTTTTATTTATTTATTTATTTATTTATTTATTTAATTAGTAGAAACAAGCCAATTTTACACTGATTAATTAAAAAATGACACAATACAACTTAAAATAATAACAACAAAGTTTCGATCAACACCATAAGAAGCTTTCGCTTGGTTGTTGGATTAAGGGTCGGGTACAGAAGGCGGTTATCCTTGAGACGGCGCGAATTGTGAGGAAGTTCCTCTCTCTGGAGCCCTGACCACCGGCTGCTTGGGTCTTTAAGACCCCGCAGTGGGCAGTGGGTGGAAGTTTTATAGGATTATTTTTAAATTTGTACAAATAAATGAGAGAAAAACAATATTAATTAAAATCTTAAAAATTATTACGACTCAATTAAAACGCGATTCAGACCCGTCCTATAGTTGGGGATTTCTTGTTATGCTACTAATAGCGCCATCTATATGCGTATATGCGGATGTAAGTACATAAAAAGTATTGTAAGTAAGTAAACATTTTGAATATTTGTGTGAAAAAAAAAAACCCGGCTGAGTTTGTTGTGGGCTCTTCTCAGACCAGGGCGCGTTTGGAACCCTCGTAGCTTTAGTTTTAAGATACCGTTACCCATTACCACCATCATGCTTTTTATCAAGTAATTTTTAGACGAAAATAAATGTACCTACAGTGTACCTATATTAATTAATAAATGACTTGAATCTTGAATCTTGAGTATATATGGCTCCAATAGCGCGAGGTTCCTGAACTCGACGCCAAACCAAGACCTCGAGGCTCTGGGAGTTAGCCGACTTACGACATAAAGAGCGTTGCCGGGGAATCGTGTCGACCTAGGTAAAACGGCGAAAACTCCACTGCTATTGTCGGTAGGACATTCCTGCACCTTATATTAAATTAAACCCCTAGCGCTAATCTATTACAACATGGCATCGTAGCGGAACGCTTAATCGTTTGGCGGTAAGTCTTTACCTACCGGTAAAGACTTACCGCCAAACGATTAAGCGTTCTAAGCGTTCCACCTACCTACCCTACCACCAGACAAAGTCACCCACTGCACAAGTTCTGAGAGCTCTCTTTACTCACTTATAAACAACTTCATTGGTGCAGGAGTCATCGAAGGCGTAGTCGAATCTAAACTTCTGGTTTTCGAGGTACTTGGTGAGATCCACTTTGTTTTTGGGCTCGTGAACAATCATCTGGTCTTTCGTCGGTACACTTATAACGTCCACCTGCAAACGCAACAAAACAATATTTAAAATACAGAACATAAAAATGTGGTGAATTCCAACAAGTTCATTAAAAATCACTTATTCAACCTAAGATATAGAAACTTGTACAGTATAAGCAATGTACCATGGCTTGTAACTAACAACGAAGTCGACGATCACTTAAAAATGGCAAAAAATTAACAGCATAACCCAGAAATACAAAGGGAGACTGGAGAACCTTGCTTTTATGCTAATAACCAGAGGCTATAGAAATAGACTAAAAAGGAAAAACATAATCTAATATCAGAATACCAAAGAGTAGATGTTCTCAATGAAGGACATACTTAAAACACGAAACATTAATGAACACATTTACTAAAAGTTGCCACTGATTGCAGGTTATAAATATATATATATCCAAAATAAAAAGTCATTTTTAAAATATGTACAAAAATATTCAGTATAA
The DNA here is from genome assembly GCA_923060345.2 of Erebia aethiops. Lineage (NCBI taxonomy): Eukaryota > Metazoa > Arthropoda > Insecta > Lepidoptera > Nymphalidae > Erebia > Erebia aethiops. The sequence goes on along the minus strand of OV281089.1, from coordinate 18,656,217 downwards.
AAAAAACCTTTAAAGTTGAATTTCTAATCTATACAAATATTATAAATGCGAAAGTTTTGATGGATGGATGGCTGTTTGTTACTCAATCACGCCAGAACGGCTGAACGGATCTGCATGAAATTTGGCACAGAGATAGATTATAGTATGTATAAGCATATAGGCTACTTTTTATCCCGGAAAATTAAGGAGTTTCCACAAGAACAAAAAAAACAGCAGCATCAGCTAGTGTAATATATTTACATTCAAAACCTTTCGTATTCGTAACAACGCGAGCTGTTCTCGCTGTTCGCGAGCATGTCGCTATTCGCTAGCATGTCGGTCACGCGAATCCAAAATTTTACCCCCTTCCAAAAAGTGCTCAACGCGCCTAAAGAAGTTTTCACTTGCCTGGTGGGAGGCTTCGGCCGTGGCTAGTTACCACCCTACTGGCAAAGACGTACCGCTAAGCGATTTAGCGTTCCGGTACGATGCCGGGTAGAAACCGAAGGGGTATGGGTTTAATATAACTGCCATGCCCCTAAAAGGTTAGTTCGCTACCATCTTAGACTGCATCATCACTTACCATCAGGTGAGATCGCAGTCAAGGGCTAGCTTGTAGTGGATTAAAAAAAACGTTCTCAAGTATTGGCCAATATATGCTTGTAACCGGTCTTAATAGTTTGACTTGAGAACCTGTCCTAAGCTAATGTTGGTTTATTAATTCTGCTCACTCATATTAAAAAAAAAAAAAAAACTTCAAAAATCTATAACAGCTCCAATACATATTACCTCTTTCTTGGTCATCTCCTTCTTGTTGAGCGGCCTCTTTCGCACACACACAGTTATCTGGTGGTCCTCCACCGGCTCGTTGCCGACCAGCGGCCTGAAGTCGATGGTGTTCTGATACTCCCTTATCATGGCCAGGAACTCCCAGTTAGGATTACCGGGGTCCATGTTCATTAGGGCTTCCTGAAACATTTGTAATGAGCCTTGAATAAAAGTATAACCATTTTTGTTGAGGCACAATCGTTTCTAAAATTACCATTTACTAGAAGGCATGTGAAAATGATCCGTGTTTTATTGAAGAAAAGCAGGTGTCTTGAATAACCCATAAATTTTGCAGTGTAACCAAATAGTGAAAACTATATCAGACATCACCCACTAATGCTGGGATCTATAGAGCGTACTTTGACTTGGCTCAGGCTTTACTTAGAGTTAAAACGAGAAGGACTTATGTGAGTAACATAAATCTGTCTCGTTTTAACCATGTCTTAAGTCTAAGCAAAATCAAAGTTCGCTCTATAGATCTCACACTTAGACGGTTTTTACTAGTGCAGGGGTTGCCCATGCCTTTTCTCACGTTTCTTTCCTAAAACTTAATTTTAGTACATAGGTATTAGTTATTACTTTAACAACAAATAATAAAATATATGTTACCATAAGTATGGAGAGTTCATGTACTGCGATGTAATGTATACTAACATGATAATAGTCGTTAAAGCCCGCCAACCCGCATTGGAGCAGCGTGGTGGATCTAAACTCTAATTCCCGCTCCTATGAGAGTGGAGGTGGAGGTGGACGTTAATGGGCTGTAGTGGTGGATGTAATCGATGTCTAGCATTAATTTACGTAATTTGTTTATTGTTACCTATTTGTTACGAGGTTAAAAAAAAAGTTGTTACGAATAGAATGATTTTCATTTCATCATCCATCTGACCTGAAATCCAAGCTTGATCACAAAACATACCTTTTCCTCCTTCAACTCAGCTTGTCTCTGTCTCCGCTTCTCGCGGTTCTCCTTCAGTCGTTCAACCTCCTTCACCACGTTGGATCTCCGCACGGCTCCCGAGGCTACCGCGTGTGGTACTGACACCGTACTCGCCACCGCCGCCGGCCTCGCTGACGTTACTGGCTGGTTGAACTGGACAACAAAATTATCTTATTAAGTATTTCTATTTAATATTATTAATGTTGATATTTTATTATCTCAAATTTTTACATTAAATATTCCTAGGATCCAAATTTAAGTCCACCAGTGGATCGAATAGCACTCTGGAGTTCACTGGGGTTCACCAATGGTCTGGGATATACTTAACCACCCAAACAAATCATAAAATTACAAGCGCTCGGTAAGCTTTCCAGGAAACGTTCTAAAGATGCATTGATATATCTCGAGAAAACTAAATTGTCTAGTAATGAACTATCAGTCTTACACTAGCCCTATCAAGACGTTGGAAATAAAACGAGTTATTAATGTCACCGTAAGATTGTAAAAACCGTTAGATTGTAATATAACGTTTTTTATCTCGATAGATTATAAACTGTCGACAGATTGTGAACCGTAAAATACTGCTTACAATTTAACGCATTATTTTTCGTTAAACTGTAATCTATTAGGTATATTAACCCGATAGAACCTAAGTGAACCTAACCTAACTACCTGGATATTCATGTCAAACCCTAACCTAACCTATAGTTCGCGTGCGAGTTGAATGCAGAGTAAATGTATGGTGACACTTACATTTACTCTGCATTCAACTCGCGCGCGAACTGTACAAGAAAGAGATAAGAAAACGTAAATACAAGTAATATTTCATAATTTAATACTCAGAACATTGAACGGTTCACAATCTTTCGACAGTTTATAATCTCGCGGGATAGAAACCGTTAGATTATAATCTAACGGATTTTACAATCTTACGGTGACATTAATAACGCTGCGCTGGAAACAATTTCAAAATTTTGGCACACAGCTTTTATGTTTGAGCATTCAATGCATAATATGCTCAAAAATGGTGGTAGTGTATAGTAAAAAGTGACACAATTATAGCCCCCCAACTTATCTGACCCGGTGACAGCGTGGCTTTATACACTAAAAATCAAATGAAAACAAAAATTAAACAGGCATAAAAATTGTTCCAATTTTGGCCACCGGGCCAGATTTGGTGGGACAATAATTTCAGTTACGCAAGGAAGGGTACCAGGATAGGATAAAAGGGAAGGAACCTCTTTAATGTTATGCATTCGCCTCTGGCCGTGTTGCTGCTGCATGCCTTGTATCACGGAGGCGGCGCTAGGGGTGCTCCCCGAGCGGGACCGCCCGCCGCCAGACGTCGGAGTTTGCTATGAGGAATTATAGGTGTTAGGAGAAATGACAACTGATTATGTAAGAAAATTTTCTTTTTTTATTTTTTAATTGCTATTTTTTTGCCAGAACTGCTTTTGTAAATTCTTGTTCTTTTTTTTTATTTATAGGCCGGAGCGCGCTTGCCTAGAAAATGCCTATTCACTCTTGATTTAAAGATGCCAATATTATAAGCGGATGGAAAAACGGAAGCCGGAAGGGCGTTCCATATCCTAGCGATTCGAACTAGAAATGAGGAAGCAAATCCATAGAATATAACTTTAGTAAATTCACTTAGATTTTTCAAGATTCAATAGTTACCTCTACGTAATATGAAACTTGAAAATCATATTTTTTATGATATTATATCAAGAATCAGGGAAAAACTGGATTTGTGCATGCTGGCACATAAACAACCATCTCTTGTCTTCAAGGTCAACAAAGATCAGCTTTGCATTTCTCCGTGCGTGCTGACCTTTTCAGACCATTGTCGGTAACAAGAGGTTAGGGATGTCTCAGTGGGTCAGGGCAGTCTGCAGGAGATCAGGGAAGTTTGCTGGGTGGAAACCGTAAGGGAAGTCTAAAGAATGTCAAAGAGGGTTGCAGGAGATAATGGTGGTTTTAAGGAATATCAGCAGGGGTCACCATGAAGGAGGAAATATATTAGGAGTGTTTACTATGGTTTAAATTTAAACCAAAAACAAACTTAATTGGCCGAACATAAAGTTCCTTTTGCAAACTAATAGATGTACGAAAAAAATACTCCTACGAGTTGGTGTCCCTCTCACACGCATGTAGCGGCCATGTGTGCGAGAGGGACACCAACTCGTGGAAGGATTTTATTAGCATATTCGACCTATGGAGTGTAGAAGGAAGGAGTGTTATCTCATAAGGGAGAAAAGTTGAAAAAGTGTCCATTGGTTGCTATAAATAACAGTTCAAATAACTTCCACAATGGCGCTGGTATAGACAAAGGGTGTGGTATGAAATATGAATGTAGCAATTGTTGATGAAGTGAAGTATGCCGAGGTACAAAATTTAATATAATTTTATTGTAATTTATTAAAAATTTCAACATCATTGTACAAAATAATGCTGAATGTTTTCTTTCCTTGTTTATTTCTCAAACCAACTCTAATAATATTTGGCGCTTCCTTTTAAATTTACCCTGACGATAGGTGGCGCCCCCAATTTAATGCATTTCGACGGACACTTTTTATATACAGAGATAACACTCCTCTATTCACCCTCCATATTTCGACCGAGACCGTTTTTAGGGTTGCGTACCTAAAATGTAGGTTCGCAACCCTTATTTCGGCATGAGTTAGCCCTTTAATAGTACTAGTTGTACGGCCACCGCTGACCTGCTGCGTGATGCGCGAGTTGGGCGTGGGCGCGGGCGGCGGTTGCGGCGTGGGCGGCACGTTCTCGGCGCCGCGGCGGCCCGTGGTGTCGCCGCCGTGCCCGTTGGTGTACGCGCCGCCCGCGTTCGACACGCGCATCTGGTTGTTGCGGGTGACGCGCGCCGGCGCTGCGACGGGAAACCACCTTTATGTTACACTTGCAAGTACTATCTAATATATTATTACAGTTTTTCTTCTTTTAAATAAAAATCAATTGTTGTTCGTTTGTCTCGCTAAAACTCGACAACGGCTGGGCCGATTTAGCTGATTTTGGTTTTGAAATGTTTGTCGTAGTCCAGTATGCTTAGCATGCGCACAACGAAATTATCTCGCGACGAGAGAAAGAGATGTTGTCGTTGCCGGCAAATGTTTCATTTTTTATGTTCACTATTTTTTTCTTGTAATGTACCACATTTGGGCACGTTTGGGTACTAACGTGCTCAAAATGTGGTATATTACAAGAAAAAAATAGTCGACATGTAAAGGTTCGTAGAGAAAAATACCACAGATAAGAAATATTACTTTAATCTCAACCTTTGCGGTAACGAGACAAGTAACCATGTTAGCTTCGGTAGACAGAGAGAGATAACGGGTAGACATAATTTTACTCGTAGTGCGCATGCTATGATGCTAGCCATACAGGGAAGGTTTAAACGGTGAGAAAATATGGAAAAATTAGTTAGTTACGAAGAGCGGACGAAGTCGCGGGCAGCAGCTAGTTTTTAATAAAAGTATAGTCCGTGTCACGAAATAATCCCCTAGAGAGGCGGCGCTAGTAGTCGAACGTTGATGCAATTATTGTATGTAAAATGTTATTAGTTCCACCTATTGCCGCGGGACTTCTTACATGAAACGAACTATTCTTTGTAGCTGTCCCACAACTGTGAGACTAACAAAAACTCAAATTGGACACATATCTTCAAGTGGCTTTGGAGTTTGGACTGCGCTGTCGTTGTGCGTTCATGTAAACGCGCGTTCACTGCGCGTGGTTATATCGTCATGTGCAAAAGCCCTAAAATCGCATAGATACGTAATACTAGTTCTTAATCTAAGCGTAACCTCTGTAACTGTTATATCCTTCATATTTAGTGATTAAGTACAAAATGTGAAAATGCTGAAGTATAAAAATCATTTTATTAAACTGAAAAACACTCAGTACGATAGAAATTCATAAAATTTTAACATGTTTTTAAATTTCCAATTTGTGTACCTACATCCGAAGCCACAAAACTATGACACATTGATAAGGAGCTGCTAATCCTCGATAACATCAGCTAATCAGCAATAGGTACGAGTACCACGGTCTACGAGTTCATAACCGGGTGCAATAAATAGTAATACGCAATATAATCCAATGGGCAAAAGAAACAGTGCACGTGCAAAAAGACCACGATTTCCGCATCGCCGTTTCGTCAGAGACATTTCTCTCGAACGCCTCAACAGATGCAGTAACAGCCATGCAAACACGAGCAAATTCTCAATTTGGCCGTCCATGTTTGGGCCAAAGTAATCCCGCTCCAAATCAGTAAACTTGCATGCAAAATAAATGTATAGGCAAAATAAACTGTGCAAAGAAAAAGCGCTAAATAAAGTGCGATAAGACCCGATGGTGTCTTACGTGACTTCGGCTTTTGTTGCTCCTCCATTGGCGGTTCGTCAGGCGGGACATATTTCTCGAACGCCTCAATAGCGGCATTGGACTCGGCAGAGTCGGCCACGCGCCGCCGACAACGCAACCACGAGCAACACATTTGGCAAAATCAGTCTCTTTGTTTGATCAAAAAGTTGGTCAACCTCTTTGGCAAGAGAAATAGCTCATTGTCTTTCTCAAAAAAGAAAATTTAATAGTGTTCGTCTTTATTTGGTCTAGATTTTTATCAATTGACAATGCGCTTTGGCTGACGAATAGTTCGGAATGGCGGTAAGGCGCGTTGCGTTGGCGCAAGGCAATCCTGCGCCGACGACTGCCTTAATAGGATCTCTTTCCGTACTCAAGGCAATGAACCGTGACGCACGCGAGCCAGGGTCGCGCGCGAAACTGCATATATACCAGTATATGTGGAACAATGCCCAAAAACGAACCGTACAAGTACACTGTGTATGTCCTCGGTAAAACAAGCTATAAAAACTGGTTTTTACTTTTGAAATAACTGTAAGGAACTGAAATGGTCGTGCCGAATGATTGTGGCCAAATTCGGCTCACAAGAGCTTGAGGAATTACAAAAATATCTGATGTCACTGTAATTGTTCGACATGAAGCTATAAATCATTGAACAATACATGACATGTCCTTATGAAGCGACAAAAACTGCTCGCAGTCTCGACTAAAAATAATCTAGTTGAAGTCTAGAAGTAACAGCCTTGAATCCACGAAGACGGTGGCATTGATCAAAGTCGAAGAACAAACCAAGTTGTAAAGAACTTCTGCTGTTCCTGGCAAGTACCAATTAGTGGTGATCACAATAGATCGGCAACGGTCAAGTGTGAGATCTATAGGGCATACTTTGACTTAGCTCTAACTTAAGAATGAGTTAAAATGAGACAGGTTTATGAATACACACATAAGTGCATCCCGTTTTAACCGTAAGTAAAGCCTGAGCAAAGTCAAAGTACGCTCTATAGGTCTCAGCATAAGTGTTACTGGGTCTCTAGGGGCCCCGTAAAGCCGCCTTTTTAAGAAGAAGCTGCTCCTTCTCTTTTGCAGTCCGCTAAAGATAGTACTTTACTCGAGCTTACGCTCACTAACACTGTAAGGATCTGTACCTCAAACAACTAAACCAAATTGCGTTCGTGAGATGGAACTAGTATACCATCAAAAACAATTGGAAAAGAAGACAATACACAAACGCGACACACAACTGATGTCACCAATGGAGTAGAACAATTTGTATCAATTGTGTAAAGATGTTGATGAACGGCGCCGGCTAAAATTGGAGGAATAATGGGCGACCGTGTACCGACATTAGCTGCCTTTTGTGGAAACGCATGAAAAATGTAGCCAACTGACGTGTGACGTCAGATAGCGCCGGTCGATGGCGAGCTTTGATGATTGATGAATGTTTTCAACTTTTTTTAGACACTTCAGACTAGGCGTATTCTATATGGATTTTCATAGAAATTCGTGTGCTTTTCGAGGCTCGTGAACTTTCTTAAATCTACCAGCTGCAAGTCAGCACTGCTCGTGTGTAGTTTCTATTGCCAAATGAGTGTCTTCGTTTTGTAGACAGTAGTTTGAGCTGTACCATGATAGTCTGTCAGTTTCAGTCAGGCAGATTAAAAAGACCAGTGTCTTCGATACTGGTCAAGATCCATTGCTGCAGCAAGAACACACTACCATCAATATTTCAACCCATCGTAGTCCCACCCAATCACTAAGCCCGAGTCTCCTCTCTGAAAAATTATGATAAACCTTCGGCCATGGAGATATAATCTTATTTTGCTTCAGACACCGTTCAATATAATGAAATTAGGTAGGTTAGGGAGTACTGAACTTGATTTCTACTGCAACAGCATGGTTACAACATCTATTGTAAACGAACATTGATCGGACTAATTTAGTACATACACATTCATAGCTCGGAAATGACATAGGGTGCTCCCCTTAGAATAATGGTTCGGTAACCTTGACTTTTGGTAATTTCCGCCAACTTTAACCAGTTTATTACTAGTAGTAGTACTTTATTAGTAGTGTTATTTTGCCTTTTAATTGCCACCATTTTTTAGGGGTAGGTACGTTCGGACTCCAATTCAGACTTGGCTAGCGTGGTGGACTATAGCCAAAAACTTTTGCATTCTGAGAGACCCGTGCCGTGCCGGATTCGGTCACCTATTTTGGCAGGAGTGGACTGCCTAAATAGGTGGCTGAATCCGTCCACGCTATCACCTCATTACTAGGCTATCACCCTTAGCGTGTCTTACCGGCTTATTCCTTTTTTATTTTTACAAGCAAATAAATCCATAGCAAAGTTGATAGGTCTGCGATGTTAATAAATTACGACAGCACTGCATAAATAGGCCGACACGGACGCTCCCGCCTCCTTGGTAAGGCCCACTACACACGCTGCTGCCGTGACGGAACCGCGTCCAAGAGGCACGGCTGCGAAACGGATGTGAAACAAAATTCGCGCGAACATTTTTAGCAGTGCGAACGTAGCCTTAGTGAGGCGCGTTCATTTTAATCCACATGAAGCCTTACTATGTAAAACCTGCACCAATCAGTCTTAATTGTTGTGATTGGCTGAATTTATGGTATTCTTGTTGCTATAATGCCTGTTGGCCAATAGCGGAAGAATGTTAGACCCATAGATAACATGAAACAAGGGTAAGATCAGAGGTGATTGTGATCGTTATCTGCAGCAATAGCAATCATTTTTAGGTAGGGCCCCTCTCATTAATGAACCGTGACGGTACCATACCGGAATCGATATTATGTGTGTAAAGAAGGCCTTAAACTAAAGGGCAGGCTTTACGCGCGATAATACTTCACGTCCAGGCGGACGCCTTTCAGGCTCGACGGGCTTTCAGACGTTGACTTTGCACTTACATTTTGCTAATAAGGTGCATTTTATAACTGGAAATTCTCAAATGCATAGCGAATAGCGATTAAGTTACGGGAAGAAATAAGTATAACAAAAACTAGGACCACAAAGTGTACTAAATAAAATGCGCCATTATTATGATACGGGTAACATACATAGGCTACATTTTATAATACCAAAATCAACATGACAAAAATTTACGTCAAACAATGTGGGGGTCTCTCCATTTTTTTTTTGCTAATGCATCGAGTGAGATGTCAAAGCAAGAGGAGGAAATTCTGAGTTCATAAATATGAATATAGTATCAACAATTTTAAAATATACCAAATGACATAAAATAGCTATTTATGCAACTGTATCGTAATGAGGGTCATTTTAATTCGAGTGCTGTTTTTTGATACGAGGCTTGCCGAGTATCAAAATAGGATAGTACGAGAATTAAAATGACTAATTACGTACAGTTGCATACAAGATTTTATCTACGACAAGGTCTTTATAATTTTTTACTTTGTAAATTAATAAAAAAGTCAAATCAATTGACTGGTTGGGAAAGTGCCAGAACCCAGAGCCGCTAAGCTATAGGTATCCTATTTATGAAGATAACCATATCGATACAGCTACGACTCATAACGATACAGCTCCCATACAACGAACTGTATCGTTATGAGAAGCAAACACGAAAGAGGGTTCAATTCGATATAGTTGTCAAATTCGAAATTGGAACTTTTCGATGCTGGAGTAGATAAACAATTTTACAATATTAATTCCGTAGTCGGATTAAAGTTTTTTAAGTTTTTTATCTTGCTTCATCAATTAACATTTTTTTTTGGAAATTGCGCCGGAGTACCTATTCTGTGGTCATACTAAGGTCGGTAGTAGTGCAGATCAAAGTAAGAAGTCTAAAAGAATAATAGCTGAAGATCCTTAAAATTGGTTATTAGGTACCGTTTCGCCTATCTCTCGTGACGTAACCACGCCGGAAATAGCTTCAGGAAAAATTCACCTAACGTTATTATGTCAACGCGTGTCGTGTCATGGGAAATTGTCGGGTCATTAGCATGCGCCTACGCGTCAGAATCCGCAAGCATCTTGAATCACACGGAGCATTGCACTTATTCCGGGACAGATTGATAAAAACTAGTGTTTTGCGGAGCTTTTAGTTTGATTGCATGTGGGATGTGGATGTCAGGTGGAACTGGGCTAGATAACGGCGAAATAAAAGTATTTTTTAGTTGAATATCTTGGTGCCTCGGAGCTGTTATACTTAAGTCGTCCGCGATAATTAATTATAGTTGAGGACCTGGAGAGTGACATAGGCTACTTTTTATCCCGGAAAATGTATGAGTTCACGTGGGAATTAAAAATTTATTCCACGCGGGCGAAGTCGCGAGCATCAGCTACTTAGTAATTATATAGGTACTAGATGATTCCCGCGACTTCGTCCGCGTGGATTAAGATTTTTTGATTCCCGCGGGAACTCTTTAATTTTCCGGGATAAAAAGTAGCCTATGTCCTTCCCCGGGATACCATCTACCCCTATACCAAATTTCATCAAAATCGGGTGAAGAGACAGTTTTTTTAATTCCCGCGGGAACTCTTTAATTTTCCGGGATAAAAAGTAGCCTATGTCCTTCCCCGGGATACCATCTACCCCTGTACCAAATTTCAGCAAAATCGGTTGAAACGATGGGCCGGGAAAGCGTAGCAGACAGACAGACAGACAGACAGACAGAAACACTTTCGCATTTATAATATTATTAATTAGTATGGAGTAGGTATGGATTTCTTTGACTGTGAATTTGATTCGAAATCTAAAAAGTACAAATAAAGAGGTAAGTAGGTATTCGGAAGATTGTCGGCTGAACTCAGTAAAATTTTGTTTCTGGGTCGAATCAGATGGTAGAAATAGATGCAGCCCCAAGTCATACAAGTTGTCCCGCATGAAATGAAGAAATTCAAGTTTGTATGAACTACTGCATTAAAAAAACCGCAGCTCCATTGGTAGAGGACACAACTCATTCAACCCTCAGGAGAGGGAGAGAAGGAGAGAGAGCCTTGTCAGTCTTAATCAAAACATAAATAAGATCTATAACTTATTGAAAAACAAACACATTTAAATCCATTAGTGAGCTTTAGAAATAAAATCATTACGTTATCACTTAAAGAAAAAGCTTTTCTGATAAGAAATCCAGTGCTAGCCATTAATATGCGACACGCGTACAAACCAATCCAATTCACACTAGAACTAATAGCAAAACATTAAATTGAAATTGAACTTCATCAATGTCGAAATACAGCCCACTTTCCACTAGCCAATTCACTCGACACTTACGTCCTACGGTTACGCGTCGTTGCTGCATAGAGGATCTCTGGTATAGGCCGGGCATTTTGAAGTTTTAAAATTTGGAATCTGTTGTTGGAAAGGGCGAAAGGTCAGGTTCACCGCACTAGTCAGTCTTGTTTCATTTTTAATCTGTTTTATAGTGTAACAAGCATAATTTAAATTGGCTCGGATATGCGCCACTGTTCAAAGTTCTAAAGCCACAAGAAATTGCAGTTTATTTCACAAAATCTTCCATGAAAGTCAAGCTTTATTTGGTTATATATAGGTACATTTTAAAAGTATCATCAATTTAATACATTACAAGTATCTAGTTCGCTCGGAACACGTGGCAAAGACTTCACTTCCATGGCGCAATTCAAAACAATTTTAAGTAAGTAATTATTCGGTTGTAGAGTCCACGTCATAGCTCTCATATTAATAAGAAGCAAGAATCTACAATGCTTTACAAGAAATTAATATTTTTGTATTCGCATAATCAAGCATGCAAAAAATGTTGATTTCAGCGATAACTGATAAATATATGAAAGGGTTCAATTGCGAGCAATTCGAGTTCGGGACTTCACCAATGCATAGTTTCAATGAACCTGCGCGGAAAAACAGTCAGAGCGAACGTAAAGTAGGTATGGCGCGACAAAAAAACATACTGAAATGAGCTTTATTATTACAAACTCGACTAAATACTGTTTCTCAACCCACACCCATAGCCTTATGCTTATTACACTAAGTATCAAAAATATTAGTTTTTAATGTCGGTTTATAACCTCGGTGCCAGGCTGCGTTATGGTACGCGGCCGGCCGCGCACTGCCCGCGCTCCGAACCAGCCCACACTTATACCTTACAGCTTACAAGTTACAGTTATGTTATAGCAGACAATGCTGACCGCCCCATGTTCCGAGTTATCAACCCCCTACAACACGCTATAGGTAATGGTGTTTTAATGATAATTGAAATATCCACATGCAATCATATCGCGCTAGGCTTTATGTGATACCGGTATAGACTGTCGACGTTGCATCCAGCGTCCCACAAGATATACCGTATGTCTGATTAGTTTTTCTAGACAAATGCTGATTTTCTTGTCTACTCTTCTCAATTTAATCTACATTAATCAGTCCCTGTCGTAGTTCCGAAATGTGGAAAACTGATAAAAGATAAAATCTGGCTTCACAATCAACAACAAGGGGTTTTGGCCAAATTCTCAATATATTATCCTGTAGGATTAATTTGGGAATTTATAATTTTTGATTTTTCTCTGGTCTGGCCCCGCCTTGTTACCACCCTACCGGCAAAGACATGCCGCCAAGGGATTTAGCGTTCCGGTATGATGCCGTGTAGAAACCGATTGTATGGGTTGAATATAACTGCCATACCCCTAATAGGTTAGCCCGCTACCATTTTAGACTGTATCGTCACTTACCATCGAGTGAGATCGCAGTCAAGGGTTAACTTGTAGTGGATAAAAAAAAGAAACATAGAACAGACAGGATCTCAATTTTCGGGACATCTTTAAACGTCTACTATAGAATTTGAAAACTCATATATTTTGTTTTTTTTTATACATTTTGCCTAGTTTCATTATAGAGTCATCGCCCTAAGCATGATACATAATTACAGTGTCTAAAATAATAATTGTGGGAAACATACCAGCCGGTCGGATTGTATTAAATGTGCTTCCATTATTAACCGTTGAAATCTGTAGTTATAACGAGTAAGTATCACCTTCATAAAACTTTCAGAAGCAATTTATTTCGCCCCTATTTGCTTTGAGGTTCAAAGCAAGCGTAGTCTTTTTCTATCCAAGGCTGTTTTTAATTTTGTTCAACGTACCGCCCAAACCGGTCTAGAAACTTGAATTTTTTTTTTATTCGACTACAAGTTACCCCTTGACTGCAGTTTCACCTGGTGAAGGAAAACATCCTGAGGAAACCTGCATGCCTGAGAGTTCTTCATAATGTGATTTGACTGTCTGTATCTTCGGCATTGCTGTGATAGTAATTTTTTTTATCCACTACAAGCCAGCCTTGACTGCGATCTCACCTGATGGTAAGTGATGATGCAGTCTAAGATGGTAGCGGGCTAACCTGTTAGGGGTATGGCAGTTATATTAAACCCATACCCCTTCGGTTTCTACACGGCATCGTACCGGAACGCTAAATCGCTTGGCGGCACGTCTTTGCCGGTAGGGTGGTAACTAGCCACGGCCGAAGCCTCCCACCAGACCAGACCAGGGAAAATTCAGAAATTATAAATTCCCAAATTGACCCTGCCGGGGATCGAACCCAGGACCTCCGCACGTTAAGGCAAGAGCGCTACACACTGCGCCACGGAGGTCGTCAAAACATGTTGCAGTACCAATGCCAGAGAGAAGGTAAGTATAAGTACTAGGTAATATGACTAATGTGAAAATAATGATAATATTTTTATAATGTATTAATTTTATTGCAATTTAATAATTGACATACTTAATTAATATAATATTGTATATGGATCATGTAATCTGAAATAAATAAATAAAATTTTAAAAAAAATGTTCTCAAAGACGTATGAAATCAGCCAATCTGCACTTGGCCGTGGACTATCGCCAAATCGTTGTCATTCTGAGACACTTCTGAGAGGAGACTCGTCGTGTACTTAGTAACTGTGGCGTGCACAAGGCTTGAAAGCTAGGGTAGGCATTAGTCAGTCAGAATACCTATTTACTAACTGTTATAATGAAAATGAACATTAACGTATTTCAATTTGGGTAAGCAGTGATTTTATGCCTCTATGAACTGCACGCCACTGAGTTAGTAGTAGTGAGCAAACTATATATGGGTTGAAATGAGGAAAAGCCTTTGGTCTTTTACGAGGTAGAATAATTCTTAACTCCGAGACAAAAAGGTACAATCAAAAAGAAAATATTAAAATCGTGAGACAGCTTCGCTTCCTCGTATTGTTTTAGCATCTCTTTACGTCCGGCCGGGGCCGCATCCTGTCGGGTCACGGCCGTTCGTTATGTATAACGCAATCTTGACATTGTACCGCTCTGAAGGCCGCTAATGTGTGTTTGACATTATTACGTTATGAGGCACTTTGGCTGACAACTTATCATAACATTAAAAAATAATGTCGCGGTCTGAAAATGTTTACCAGTTTTCAGCCTTAAAAGCTTTTAAGCAAAGTATTTATTACGTCTCAAAGTTATCAAAACTTTTGAAACATCCAATTCAACAAAAAGAGTATTAATGACTATTTTATAATAAAATTATTCTCCTAATTTCAATTTTGACACATATTAGCATCATCGCATTTGTTAAAGTCGTTCATTAAAAATATTGAAAGAAGTTTTCTTTATAGTTGCCACATTTGCCACCTACTGAAAAAGTTAAAAAATAAATGATCTATGCCTAATCAAACCAAATAATGACCTTTTGACACAAATGTGTCCAATCAGTTATGAACCTTAAGGAGGTAAACATTTTCAGACCGCGACTGTACATAGAAAATATACCCTACTAAAAAGCAATAGATCAATGAGTAGAGAAGTATAAGCATTAGATGCAGTACGATCACTGCAATGTAGGGCAAAGAACCGTTGCCAAATATAAAATTACGCAACGACACGACGACGATAGAGAGAGTGTAATGCGGTTGGTGCACGCAATCATCCTATTTGCTATTATTCGAGTGGTAATCTTACATGACATACAGAGCCGATAAATAATGAAACACATAGTCGTTCTTTTCATTTTAGCCCTTGATCTCTTGCTTTCTAGGACCCTTGAAGTTGTTGTCATTGTATTTAATGTCTTCCCGACCGAATTTCGCCCACGGCGGTCAATCCATTGAGATAAGCCATCTGCGCGGGAGATATTATAGTGCACAAGTGTGTACGCAAACACAGGTGCACTCTCCTTTACTCTCATAGCCCGATGGGACGGAAAATCCGCCACGATCGGAAAGAGATCAGGCGCTTGACCAGGCTTTAGTACTCTCCGAGACACGGGAATCGAAACACCGTCAACTTCCTAACTCCGGGCTAGTACTGCAAGAATTTCTCGTCAGAAAACCCAATGTTTAACCCTAAATTCTATGTTTATCTGTGCTGCTACCGTTTGCGGCGATGTTTTAAAATTGGACACAGTTTAATAATAAAACAGTACGTACATCCATGTAGGTTAGCGTTGTTCTGATAGAGTCACCAGTTGTCGAATCATATTTTTGGGACATTTATAATATCTATAATTCTATACTAATATTTAAGTTTAGACGATTAATGCTGCTCAAAATCATTACCCTATACTTAAAAGGTTAAATAAGGTTAAAGGTTAATAATAAAGTTTACATAAAATACAGATTATGCTCCTTTTTTTTAAAATTTGTGTAAATTAGAGCAATAAAAATCTTTAGCTGTGGCTAGTTAACACTATACCGTCAAGCAATTATGATTTCAAATACGATATCAGCACAATATGAAATCGATTAGGGGTATCAGGTATGGGCTATTGATACTGTCAGTTTAGTCATACTCCAACCCTACCAAATTAACTTGTGACAAAACTGCATCAGCACATAGGTAAGATCGAAGAGCGAAATAAAATTAAAAGCATAACAAATTCTCGGACAATCTCTGAAAATTCGTACATCTGGTGACCCTAGTCGCAGGTGACACGAATGCCGGATCATTGCCCCCTGGCCGTCAGTCTATCTTTAGTATATTACTCACTTCCTCATTTTTGTAAATAATATGACCACTCAATAAAATTGAATATCCCTATCATTTCATATTCACTTGTGGCACTTATTAATAACCAGATTAACCATTGGCTATCGCCCACATCCTAGTCGTACTTTCAACTATAAATATTCTCAAATAGTCAAAATCCATCGATGGATAGCATTTATTTTCGTTAATTTTATTTCGCGCATTCAAATCGAAGGCACCAGAGCACGCGGCAAGTCGCCCATAAAGGTGGTTAGATACGCCGATCAAACCTTAAATCAATCAATATTTATTTATTCAAAATCGGTACACTGTACACTTATTGACGCCCAATTACTTTACGAGATAAACGTGAGATAAGACTATTGTAAAAACAAACAGGGAGAAGTGGAAACGGAATTTCTATTGAAGCACAACCCAGGAAACGTAACGGTTTTTTTTCTTAGTGTGTGATTTACCTGATTAGCTAACACTCTTTCACTACGAGTATGCACCTAAATCTATCAAGTAGTATCTAGTAAGTATCAAAAAATTATTTCCAAAAAACCGACTTCCAGCGCCACTGTAAAGTAAATAAAAAATAATTTTGATTTCTACCCACTATGTTGATGCATCAACTTGGCTTATCCTTGTTATACCCGCCCGAATTCAACATAGTGGGTAGAAATCAAAATTATTTTTTATTTCTTTACAGTGGCGTTGGAAGTCGGTTTTTTGGAAAGAATTTTTATTTTTAACTTTTTAGTGTCAGGGTTGAGGATTTGGAGTCAGAATTTTTTATGGGACCAACTCGAGAGCTTCCTCTAACGACTGATAGAAAAAAAATTTAAATCGGTTCAGAAACCACGGAGATATGCACCGACATACATTAAAAAAAATATATATATACGCCCCGCATTGAGAACCTCCTCTTTTTTTGGAAGTCGGTTAATAAATTTAATCAATTAAAGCAAATAAGATTTTTACAATGATTGAAGCAGTTGTTTTCGGAAACACGTTAACTACCTGTTGACAGACTGGTCATGGTCGATTTATGTCAAGTCAAGATTGAGAATATGCATGGGATTGTCATAGGTAAAAACCGAATTCTTCTGAAAATGTTCTCGACTCTTGTCGAAAGGAATAAAAAATCTGTCGTAAAAGTGCTCGATATTTGCTCCTTCTAGGAGGCGCACCAATTTGTATATGCCATTGTTCTGGCAGTAAAGCTATTAAAATCTTTAAAAAAAAAACTTATTACAAGGACGACCAAGACCCTAGACATTGGGAGAACTACGCAAGATCAGCTATTCACGTGTTCTCATAAAAAGGCCACACCGTCGTCAGCGGTACACTGTTAATCAACTGCCGACATTCCGCGCTAGGCGCTGTCCAATTGTTCACTCATGTTTAATAAACAAACGAACCGCGTGTCCGAATTACGGGGATCCCAACACACGTCTATCTGCTTTTATCCCAATCTGATACTGAACGTTCAACAAAGATAGCGTGATAAGGGTTCTGTTATTAGGTTGCCTTTCCACTAGAGATGAGCTACGATGCTCAACTTCGAAAGTCGGATGTGTGTCAAACCCATCAATAGGAGCGCTTCATCTAACATCTAGCGATCTAAGCTATGAAAATCAAGTGCTCCTATTGGTAGGTTTGACACATTCTCATGATTACCAACATAGCACATCTCTGGTGGAAAGGCACCCTACCGTTACGTTTCCATGAGTGGAAATATCGCGTGACGGAAGTGGAACAGACAAGACAAGAACCTCTCGACCTATATTTTTAAACTGGGTATCATATTATGCCCGACTCAATTTAGGTCAGTATCGTAGTTTTCGACAGTTTATTATTGATACCTGATTATATATTTTGCAAAGAGAGAACCCTTATGAGAATAGAGACTTCTGAGACTTTGAATACATACTACATACTTCTTACACTTGAGCACAGAGCATATTTATATAGCAACAAGGAATTTTAACATTTGATGAATTTTCATCAATAAGACATTAATTATAAGGCTGAAGATTATAGGATATCATAATTATATTTTGAAGACGATGGGGTAATAGGTGTTAGGGTTTCAAGGTATTATATGGCGAATGGAAAGCGCAACGTTGGCAGACCCCCACTTAATAGAGTAGAGACGGACGACATCAAACAAATTGCCGGGAGACTGCTGGATTCAGGCGGGGCGCAAGACTGCGGCGTTTGGAAATCCATACACAGTGGATCCAGACAAGGTCCAGCAGTGGATGCACTGCTGGACCTTGTCGGTTTATCGGTTGACGAAGATATCTGCATATTTGAAGTCTCATCTGTTTGAACTTGGACCACTATCGTATCTAACTACTCTAAGCATTAGCTTTACGCTCAGTAAAGAAAGATACAAAACATCATGTAGAAATTAGTTGTCTGATGTCTCACAACTTAAAATACATTTTTCTAAGAAACACTAATGGATGCAGCATGAATCAGTAAATCGCCGGCAATTTAAAATATCTTGCAACAATATCTGTAGCAGTAAATTTTATTAATAGTGTTACATCGAGCGACACTTCTGAAATATCTTGCTAGTGATTCTTAAAAGAATTCTTAAAAGAATTTTTAAGAAGTTTCTTTTCCTGAAGCGTTTTTACGTCTTGATAAATTACTATATTTTTAGATGTCCAAATTAATTACATAACGGCCGAATACTGGAACTCTACATTTAAAATATTTTCTTAAATTTTATGACTTTTTCGAAGTCCTGCAAAAAAATAAAATTTATTCTAAAAAAAAGTTTTGGAACTTCAGCATTTTCACATTTTAAATATTAGGTATATCTAAGTTGCTTAGCTTATATTCATATTGAACTTTAATCTATGAACTCACCTTTTGTAGCAACCGGGATAGACTGCCGTGTCATGTCCTAAAACAGAAAATAAAACATCAGTAAATAATAAATCCAAGGATTCCAAATAAGCAGACCATCACTAACAACTAGAAGCTACAGAGATTTGGGAAAAATATTTACAAAAACAATAGAAGCCTTTCCCATGAAGTACCGTAGAAGTATTCAGTAGCAAATAATAAAGCATGAGTCACACACAACGCGCGACGGAAAAAGCGGCTCGTGGAAGTTGTATCATTATAAACTGTCTAAAAGCATTCACGCAGCACGCTGAGGAACGGGCGTGGTTTCAGACCGTTCCTTTGCCAGCTGCCACCGTGCTCTAGACTATATTGTGCCTCATAGTTAACCAATAAGGTACTAAGTCAGCACAAACCGCAGATCTAGGGCGGCGAATGGTGGCAAGTAAATGTGGAGCGCGCCGATTGACGTCTGACTAATAATTACGGTAATTATATGTGGAAGTCTGCTCGCTCCCACGCGTGCTGATTTTAATTTTGATATTTTCAACTGTGATATGTCAAAGTAAGTTGATTAGACAAAAAATAGAAATTGCGCTTCGGCGCTATTCCCTCATTCCACTCCATCTTAGTGGACCTTGCACCATAGAACTCTACATGGAACATTTTGTATTTCAATTCGAACACGCGTACGTGTGCAATTAGTGTAACGTCCTGCCGCGCCGTGCATTTGACCTTGCGCTTCCGTCGCGCTTTGTGTGTGCTCATGCCTTAATGGCGAACTTGCAATTTAAAACTTCATAATAATATCTAAGTATAAAATACTTTAATTAAAAACGTCAGTAAAGAAAACGGCAAAACCCGCAGAACTTACTGAAATAAAACAGATTTTTAGAAAGCGTCCAACTTGCATGCGGGCTTAGGTACCTAACTATTTTAAAGCATTTAACGAACGCTCATAAAACTAAAATATAGATATGGCGAGATTCAATATAGCTTTCTAAACGTACACTATTATATCCGTTACGTCTTTTTTTGCTCATACATATTCCAAAAAGTTAATTAAGTGTCAATAACAGTGGTAGAGTCTTAACGTATCATAAGTGACACAAGATGTCCTACATGAAATATATAAATCATTTCATTTCATTTCAGCTATACCAGTCTCTAAAACTGATTGTAGATGAAATCACGCTAAGTCCGAACTTATTATGTAGGATTTCCCAAACGGTAGACTCGGTCGGTCTCCAAATATTAAGTGCCAATTACACCATCGACGGTTATGGTTAACTCACCACCAAAATGCTAGCGAAGTCAGTCAGGGTGGAACAAGACAGTACCTAATCTTATGCGCGCATTTGTCAAAATTTGGTAAAAAAAACCCAACCAACCCAACATAAAGTGGTTTTTTCGGATGGTCAAAAGTTAATCGAACCAGTGATGGTGCAATCGACCTTTATTGTGTAACGTGATTTTGAAAAAAATATATATAATTGTCCACTATAACGCCCCTGCCTTCACACAAAAAATACAAATCCATTTCATGTCTGTTTTTTTGACTATCTTTTCCATTGTTTTAATATTATATCACTCAGGGTCTGCATTAGTGTTATTGATTGCAGTGCAGGCGGATCTGGGGCAATAGGCGCGAGGTGCAGGCGATTTCCTTATTCACAACATTTGCCATTTCCTTTACGTAATGGTTTCGCACTACGTGGAAATCTGCCTGCTGGGATTGGGTTTTACGACCGTTCTTACATTATGTTGCTAAGATATTACAATCTGAAATGATAGGGTATTGAACTCGACTTGAATGAAAATATTAGAGTAAAAGATAATAAAATTGACAAGAAAACAATGATGTTTACTATAGAAATGTGAGTAAAATATTTTAGAACCGTAAGAGCGAAAAAGTTGTAGATTGCAATGCCAATACAAAATTGTCTCAGTAGAATTTACTATCCTAACAGGTGGACAAGACAAGAAATAGCAGCAGTGCCACATCACTGGTGCTATTTCTTGCTCTAATTGAAATAAATCAATTTAAAGGCAAAAAAAGCACTGGTAAATTCCCTGAGTTCACAGTTAAAGATCTGACAAAATTAAACCTTCAGCTCTACAAATATAACAATAATATTCAATTTAAAGATTCTCAAACCTCAAATAAGAAAAAGAATTTCGTTAAATTGTTCCAAATAAACTTAAGGCGCTGTCAGCTCTTAAAATCAAAACACAAATCGAGAGGTTGGCTCTCCTCAGTCCTCACCCCTCACGCCAGTTATGCCCACTTCGGCCGGGTGGCGCTCCCGTCGCGGTTTTCTTTATTTTCGCGCGCTTGTCATAGCATGTCACGGATGCCCTCGGATGACAAAACACGGTAACTCAAAATTTGTGAAATTGATAGAATAACGTAAGTGAGTAAATCACGTACCAAAGTCTCTTACATGAGTAGGTAATTGACAAAATACCTATTGTAAATCGCATATCGTGTGCAAATCCATTTTAATACTTAATATTATAAATGCGAAAGTGTGATTGTTAATTGAATTGCCCGTCAATCACGCCGCAACGGAGCAATGGTTCGACGTTATTTTTGGCGTGGGTATAGTTGAGGGAGAGTGACTTTTTATCCCGAAAAATTAAGGAGTTCCCGCGGGAATAAAAAAAACTTCAACCACGCGGACGAAGTCGCGGGCATTAGTTAGCCCAGCATACTAATATCCATACAAAATATAATAAATGCGAAAGTGTTTCTGTCTGTCTGCTACGCTTGCACGGCCCAACTACTCAAACGATTTTGATGAAATTTGGTACAAAGATAGATTACATCCCGGAGAAGGACATGGGTACCCGGAACCATTATCCTGGAAAATTAAACAGTTACCGCGGGAGTCAAAAAATCTTAATCCATGTGGACGAAGTCGAGGGCATCATCTAGAGTTACATAAGTATCTTATTTACATAAACTACTTACGTGAGTTAATTACAAGTATAATTGTGGCATAAATCAATATCATACGTATATACAATGTACTTACCGACTAAGAGTCTGATATTCATTTTTTGTCAGAAACAAGAAATACAGATGTTATTTCAAAAATTTAAATAGCAAAAAGATGTTGGAAATTGATCATTGAAATCAATTTCTAGTCTTTTGCAGACATATAGTATTATTTACAGTGTTTGAAAAATACTCAAAAATAAAAAACGAAGAAAATCATACAATTTTGGTGTCATGATTTTTTATCTTTACATACAGAATTATCTATATGGTAGAACTTCGTAAGAGCCAAAACCGCAAATTAGCCAATTTATGTAAAATTTCAAATTTATGTCCGAAGCAAAACCTATCATATTAATTAACTGGACTTAGGTTGGGTGAAACTAAACAAATTAACTTTTTAAAAATCCCACTCAATCAAAATTAAAAATAAATCTCGGGAACGGCAAATTTTCAACTCAAGGAAACGGGAATAAAATTGGCCGATTCCCGGGAATTCCCGAGAATCGGGATTTTTTTTTAAAAATAGTTATTGCTACTTTTATGTACCTTATATCCAGTTTTTTTTTAATTAAATACAAGTTAGCCCTTGACTGCGATCTCACCTGATGGTAAGTGATGATGCAGTCTAAGATGGTAGCGGGCTAACCTGTTTGGGGTATGGCAGTTATATTAAACCCTAGTCCATATCCCTACGGTTTCTACACGACATCCTACCGGAAAGCTAAATAGCTTGGCTGCACGTCTTTGGCGGTAGGGTGGTAATGTAACTAGCCACGGCTGAAGCCTCCTACCAGGCCAGACCAGAGAAAATACAGAATATTTAAATTCTTGAAATACAATGCAAGAAAATATTTTTGCCGTGAATTCATTACGGTCCTTTAAGTAACTCTTTCGAAATTGTCAGTCAATTGAACAAATTGGTACTCAATGGATTTCTAAAGGTTTGTACACGGTTAAGCTTTTACGGCCCCGAGTTTTGCATTGGAAACGAGTATTGTATATATTAAATTATTCAGGTGTAACAATGGCGCTGACATCTGGTGAAATAACAAGGCGGTATATAGAGAAATTAAAGAGGGACTCTTAAAAGTTCAAACAATAATATATAAGAAAATAACACTTGGAGCTCGTAAAATCTAGAACAAGAAAAATATCCGAGGTGAGATAAAATATCAGAAAGGGAGAATCGAAGAAGACAAAACGCAAAAAAAAATTGTTACTTATAATCATTCTTACAATGTGATTTAACATACTATACATTGGTTGGAAGTTCTACTTATATTTTATAGACGACATTTTACATAATTTAAGTACAAAATAAAGAATAAAGAGTTTAAAATACTGAAAAGTACCTACTACGACTATTATAGTTTTATGGTAAGAAAGTACAATAATTCTTAACATTGTGATCAGTGCCCTTACTTTTCCTTTGAGTAATTGTCAAGGTTCCACTGACAAATTGTCCTCTCAAAAAATCCTCCAAAATGTTTGGACAGATGGATGTATGGATGTATGAATGGATGTATGGATGTTTGTTACTCAATCACGCCCCAACGGCTGAACGGATCTGGCCGAAATTTGGCACAGATATAGATTGTAGTCTGGAATAGCACATAGGCTACTTTTTATCCCGAAAAATTAAAGAGTTCTCGCGGGAACCACAAAACTTTGATCCACGCGTACGAAGTCGCGGGCATCGGCTAGTATTGCATAAATACTTATAATATTGACAATTTATCATTAATATAAGTTATTGTTATGTTATATTTAAATGTATATTTTTTATCGTAAACTAACTTACTTGCATAAACAAAAATAAAAAGCATTGTCTATTTCAGAAGTTATATAATAAATTATGACATAAATTTGCCTTTACGTTTTTTTTTTTTGCCTTTACGTTAGTCAAAAGAACTAAAATTATCAAATTTTGATAGTGTTTCTGTTATTTTATGTTTGCTGTCCTATTTTTGTGATTGGCATGATTGGTAAGACTAGTAAAACACTTCTGTGAATCTTATCTAAAGTTGTTTTTTTAAGTGCCTTTTGTGAGATAAAGTTTAGTTACTCAATGGAATAATTCTCCGTCACTTAATTTTAAAATGATTGTTTTTACTATAATTTAACATAATATTTGTAAACAGTGCTACTGCTCATAAAGATAAATAACTAAGAAACACAAATTTATCAATAAAATAACAAAACATGATGAAAAAAAAACATCGATTTTATTTCATGTACAATTTTACAAAAATACGCCCAGTTCCCAAATTCACTCTGCTGGGGATTAAACCCGGTACATCCCACGTTAAGACAATAGTGCTCAGCACTGCGCGAGTGAGGTACCTAATCAATAGGGCATGCTCTCGATAATTCCTGGTACCAAAAATTCCCGGTACTTCTGAATAATTTTCAGTCCCGGTTCTCCACACCATAAAACCGGTACTTTTGATACTTTTGAGACTCGAAGTACATACATTCTGTCGATTCTTCTCTAATTAAGTGTGGATATTTCTGCATGTAACAATAATTTAATTCACTATACTATATTTTATGCTCACAAATTCGAGGTATTAGTTTAAAAACCCCTATTTTTACTTTGGCTATAACGATTATTTTACTGCCACTTCGTACAGTTTCGTATGTTAGTCTTTCTGGTAAGTATTATTTACCAGCAGAGAAGAGCTTTTTTGAAGTTCAATGAATTGATGGATCTGTCACTGGAATAAAATTTGTTCAGCCATAATAAATTACAGTAGATTATGCTATATTCTGTTAATTGTATCGTTACTTTCATAAATTTCACATGAAGATTGACAGGAAAATATTGATAGACTGTAATATAAAATATACCTCATAAGCCCGAGGCTACTAAATTTTGATTTTTGACTCCACTGTCAATTATACCAATAGCAGAGGGAAAGAAAATATGGATATCCGTATCCATAATTCCCTAAGATGCTCAGGAGTTCTCCATACAATGTTATGTAAAAACCAAGACTGTGAACAGTCCAATCTTTATGTATGGATGTGAATCCTGGACAGTAACGCAGCAGTAACGAGGCTCTTTATGGCTGATAGGAAACGTCTTTAGAAAATCCTAGGGTCCTCGATCCTAGGATCCTCCATACGTACGGGGAGGACGGTGAATGGATACCAAAAATACTAAGAGGTACCATATCCAATATAATTGTAGAGACCAAATCAGCGTGCGGCAAAACCAAAAAACGGCACAGAATAGGAGAGAGTAACAAATTCACGAGATTCTCTTGGGAATACTGAGTATGGGTTGGAAAATATTGTTGATTTAGATTAACATTTGTAATTCTTTGAGGTGAGGTTACTACGTACGCCTGTCTATAAAAAAAGACCCGTAAAGGATCACTTTGTTGTCCGTGTATCCAAGCCTCAAGGCTTGTTTCTCATAAACTGCTTGATGTAGTAAATTTATATTTGCACTGGCTTCTAATTGCTATAAAAGTAGTTACATATGAGCGTATCATGATAAAAAAAAATTCAACTTTTCAAAGTGTATTTTCATACAAGACGCAATATCTGTAAAACCTATGAACTACAATAAAACTTTGAAATTTGTAACGAAGCGAGTTATGGTACAAGTACATGAAAAAATCATGAATTTACAGTCCTGTGTGAAATATTATGCGACAAATTTTTGTATAATGCCTAATGAATAGTAAATATTCAGTATATTCCTGTGTGAAATATTATGCGATAAATATTTGTATAACGCCTAATGAACAGTAATATTTGGTCTATTTCATACTTTCTGTAATGTCTTAGCCGTCTTTTTGTGATAATTTAAGGTAGTATCGAAAGTATCGAAAGTCCCGGGAATTCCCGGTTCCGTGCCAATATCGGTCCAAAATTTCCCGGTACTCAAACACAGCACCGAATGCATGCCCTAGTAGTCAGGGAGAATTATAATAAACAAGTTAAGAGATCAACTTGTTCTCAAATATTTCTCAAGAGATAAGTTAAAAAAATACTCTGTACACAAAAACGGGAAATCACAAAAAAAACCAACGACGTATTTCCCGGAAATTTCTAACTCCCGGGTCCCAGAAACGAAACCCTAAGGGTATCTAATATCCAATCAATTAGTAATAAAACTTGCAATAGGCACTTATTTGAAGTATTTGAGACACTACTAGGTCCTTACTCAGCAAGCTTTCGATATAATAATATTATCTGGTCGGTCTGGTCCAATGAGAGCGGACGAGTAGGCAGTAGCAAGCTGAAGTGGCAATGCTTGATTTTCAGTTTTCCTTTCTGTCTTACCACTGTTTTGTTATTTTCCATTCATATCAAAAATTGCACTGGAGGCATACTACTATCGCTTAAATCCGTATTGATTTAATATTGTTGACGTTCGTGTTTTTAGAATTATAATCCTTATTTTAGGACCTTCAAGGTACGTGACATAAAACTGACATTTTTAAGTAATACTGCTTTAAGCGATGGCAGTGAACCCTCTGACAGTAATTGGATGTTTGACAACTTACCTACTTCTTGGAAATATTAAAAGACGTCATTGTTACAACCAGCAGGAGTTTTTTTTTTAAATAGTGAAGCGACGTGCCTTTTTATGCGATATTTCGCAACTCGTATGTCAATCTAGTAATTACTAGTACGATTTTAATTTTGAAAATAGTTTTCAAAATAATTACGAAGCTGCAACACAAGCTCACTTGATTGTCATTTAAGTAGCGTCATCTTTGGCGTTGGATGGTTTCTATGACCTGCCTTATTGATGTTGCCAAATAATAAAATATACATTTACAGCATTGCTTCACCAAAAATATTTATTTTAATACATAAAAAAGACATTTAGACGCCTGGGTATGTTTATAAAACAATACAAAAAGTTGTAATATCAATGTGTCAAATCGATTAAAACTTCTTCGTAAATGAAGTCGATTGTTGTCAAAAATCGAATGGATAGCGCATTACGGCATCATTATTTCGAGCTGTCAAAAGTTTGGTCAGAGAACACATATTCATACTTTATTTGATTATGTATTTTTAGTTATATAAAAGAAGATAGCTCACGAAAGTTGTAATATCCACGTCTTCTGTCAATTCATGTTGAATAAACATTAGTCTTATTCATGTTATGTTTGAAAACCATTTTAAAATATCGATTTAAACGCTGGAGCAAAGGAGCACAGATCCATCGTCTGTGAAGTTCTTTCGAACACTGGCGGAGGTGAAAATGAGCTAGCGCTTCTCGAAAAACCGGAATACAATGGAAAACAGAAAATATGTGTACATTTTAATAAATATTAATAAATCAATGGATGTCATTTAGAATTTGGAATTTAATGATATATTTTTCAAGTAAATTGAGGTTTTCAATTTGGAGATGTGTTGATTTGAAAACTGAAATAAGAGGTATGTTTGAATTTATTTTTTATGCAGCGAAGTTGTTTAAATCGTGTTTTGGGATAAAACAATATCTGAGGTAAGGTCTTGAAAACATCATATATTTTTTTCAATCTTCCATATGCCACCATTTAATGGATACACTGCTTTGGAGACCCCCGCCCTGACCACACACAGCGCCTTAAATATTTAAGGAAATTGCTGTAATCTTAGAAACAAAAGTGTTCCAAGCAATTTACGTTCCCAAAGCGTTAGCGATTTTGAATCTGCACTGTACAAAGGAACTAATATTCCGTGTGTAATGGTAAAACGAAATACGCCATATTGTTCCGATTCAGGAGTTCACAAATGCCGTGCTCCGTGCATTTTGCGAAGCGAGCTTATTTCATGATCGACCTTCCTTTATTTTTTATTTCGATACCATTACAGGTTTCAAAAGCTATAAATGGTGAAAATTTAAATAAGATAAAAATGGGTGTCTAAAACTTTTGTTTAAAATTGGATTTGGTAGAATTTTTGTCAGTACTCGTATTCACTGATCTTGCAACAAGCCTTTCAAATTATTAAGTAAACCTGTTTAAGTAATTTGTTTAATTTTTTTTAATTTTATAATCTTACTAGCTGACCCGGCGAACTTCGTACCCCGCCTTAGTATGCAAAATTAAATGTATATTTTTCAATATTTCTGAATTTTCTTAATATTTTTTTTCCGTAAGAACCTTCTCCTAATAATAACAAATACAACAAAAAAGAATTAGTGAAATCGGTCCAGCCATTCACGCGTGATTCCATGACCAAGGAAAACGGGTTTCATTTTTATATATATAGATTTATATTCGTAAGAGCTTTATACAAGCCAAAGTCGAAAATAAATTAATTGAAATGAAAAAATATACAAAAATAAACTGTCAATAGTGCACAGGATATTTTGGAAAGAGTACATAATATAACTTTTTCCAAAATATCCTAAGGAAGATTTCCACATCACAAAGATTTTAGTTTTTAACGGAAGAAAACAATACACCAGGCAGTTTCGTACGAACCATTCATACAAAACAAATTAAAAACAAAAAGTGGTGCGCGGCGAGGTCGACAGACCTGAGACCGTTCGGAAGCAATTATAACCTTACATTTACAGGTATTCTTCTACTAAAAGTTGATTAGTCAATGCTTCGAATGACTCATTTAACAGAGAACATGTATGTATATATTTTCATCTCTACCGGTAACATCCTATAGCATTGCAGCTGGTTTAAACAAGGTTGAAACTTCATTATCATAATTCAAAATTCAAAATGATTTTTATTCAAAATAAACTTTTACAAGTACTTTTGAATCGTCAAGTGAATCTACCATAGCCAGGATTATGAATTGTTTCTTCTTGCATACTCATTTTTTTTTTACTTAGCGTTTGTTTGATTGTTTTTACTATAAACTCAAAACTGTTTACTACTCAGATCTTGACTACGAGTCATCTACGTCATCACACATCTTAATTCTAATCAGAAGTAAGAATTGGATTATTTTTTTACTAAATTGATGACTACAATATATTACCGATCATCATTTTTATAACATTGATGTAAGTCAATAAACCAAAATACATAGTCAAGGACATCATCAATCTGACCTTTACAATTAATAAAGTTTTCTAAGCAAACTGCTCATTTTAATTTCTCGATTCTAGATCTTCGAAAAACCATCATTTGTATATACTAAAACTGCTAACGATTGTTTTTAAATAGTTAAGTAATATGACTGTATTAAGGACTGTATTTACAAATATCGCTTAGAAGAAGTCTGCTGTATGTGGGATGATGAATCAACACATCACAAAAACATTGATGATGTCACTATTGACACAAATTCCTTTCGAAATGAAACAGTAATACGCAATAATATCATCTAAAATACAGCGGTTCGAGTAATATTATCAGTATTTTATAATTCCTCCAATGGAAGTGGTTATTGCTGTGTACATAATGACAGTTATCTATTAACTTGTACAATTCAGTTTTTTTAAAATTAACATGATCTTTTTGGCTGGGCGCATTTAAATGCATATTGGCTCCTATCTCATAAGCATCTACGTATCTAGCAGCCAACGGTTTAAAGAAGCTTAAGCTTCGCTATAGGGGGCTCAAAGCTGCTAAAAGTCAGACGTTTAGCGTCTTTGGAGGATGGATCACTCAAGCTATAATTCCCTAATTAATGGTCACTTTTCACAATAAAAAAATCTCTTAACGCTAATTATATTCAATATTTTTTCAAAACGTACTTACACTAAAATAGTTTCAAAATAGGTGAAATCTAACAAGTGTTTTTTTACGTGATCTAGTAAAAAAATTATAATACATAACGCAACAAACTGATTGGTCGCGGTTTCGTCACACTGCTCCAAATTGAACAGAAAAAAAAACTAATAGTACAGAAAGCACAAAAAGTTGGTTTACACATTAGCGTAACGAAAACAAGACCAAACAGTGACACCATAAAAAAGCCGTTCGTGTGCAAATCATAGATTGTGAACAACGTAATTGAAAAGTGTAAAAAAACTAATCATCATATAAAAAAATCAAAATCTTCTATAAACCTTATAATCATAATCTAACATAAAAGGCAATCAATGATGCCAGCTTAATCAGAAATTTACAAATTAGATGGTCTCTTAATAATAATAACGCACTATCTAATCGATCACCGTACATGCCAATTTGTACAGTGAATCTAGAAATTGCAGTAGCTACCACAAGAACAAGACCAAATAAATTCAAGCTTATATACAGGTTTATAGAACAGATTAATTTTTTGA
The DNA here is from genome assembly GCA_923060345.2 of Erebia aethiops. Taxonomy (NCBI): domain Eukaryota; kingdom Metazoa; phylum Arthropoda; class Insecta; order Lepidoptera; family Nymphalidae; genus Erebia; species Erebia aethiops. The sequence continues at coordinate 18,626,063 of OV281089.1, read as the reverse complement.
GAGAAATATGGCAACAAAAGTAAATAAAGAATTCGAGCGCGTGGCGAGGCCTCCGCTCCATGCGGTGTCCAAAGTGCGAATGATCATAAACCATACGTGTGCTTGAGGTATACCGATCTCGAGTTGCGCACGGGCAGCGTGTGCCCCGGGTCGCCGGTGGTCTCGCTCTCGACGCCGTCGCGCAGGAACCCGCCGTCATCCGACGAGGAGCCCGACGGTTCCTTCGCAGCCATCACAAACAATCACGCGCCGTTCGCAGACCAACACATCACTTACCGTAAGATCACACCAGAAGCATGACAGTCGCAAATATGGAATTTAACACGTTCAGTTTAGGATCAGTATAATGATGGCGCCCGATTAAAAGAAAACGGCTTTGGAATGAATTTAGAATTCCATCTCACAACAGAACGGTTTAATGTTATCTAGCGTCATATATAGTTGGTTTTATCAGTTATCTAGATCATAGATTGAACAGATGCCAAAGTGAGTAGAACCTTCGCCAAAGAACGCTCTACGTGCAGGACCGCGACACGACACAAAAATTGAAAAACCAAAAAGTTGCTAGTATGATCTTACACTTACAGGGCATTCAGCTGTATTAGACCTGTCAGATCCCATTAAATCAGTGGTAAACCTAATTCTCTATTGCTCTAGTTCGAGTGGAAAGTGAAACTAACACGGGCATGTGTGGAAAATCGATGTGAGCCGGTGTCCACGGCATGCGTCGGCGGAGCCATACAAGTTGGAAGGTCGTCCGTAACTAATACTTCGATCATTGTGACGAACACAGCCTAGTTACACGCACCCCCATTATCTATAGTCGCGGTTGAATAGACATTGATTTTTGGTGTTGTTGCGATGGTAAACAAATCCTAAGCTAATTAATTGTCAGAACGCAGCATTGCACTTCTTTAACAAATTGTTTTGTCCGAATATCATGACACGGGTTGATAGGGAGTCGGGTCACGTCAACTTTGATATCATACGTTACTTATTGTGATACAAAACTTTGGTACGCTAATTAGATGGATTAATAAAAAAAGCTCGAAGCATTAATTCCTCGAGAAACAGAGGATTTATAGAACTGCTAATAACACAAGCGTGCCATTAGCAGTTCTTCAAATCCATGCATTTTAGAATGTTATTTCATTTTAGTTCAGTTTAATAAAATTATTATAATTTGAGTGGCTAGTTACCACCCTACCGGCAAAGACGTGCCGCCAAGCGATTTAGCGTTCCGGTACGATGCCGTGTAGAAACCGAAGGGGTGTGGGTTTAATATAACTGCCATGCCCCTAACAGGTTAGCCCGCTACCATCTTAGACTGCATCATCACTTACCATCAGGTGTGATCGCAGTCAAGGGCTAGCTTGTAGTGGATAAAAAAAAAAAAAAGTTATTAACTATAAAATTGTCAGTATCTTGTATTTATTCCTCGAGATCCGCATCGGTACATGAGTAGCTTAGAAGTAGCATTTCAAATGGCGTGCTCGAGCATACGTTGCCGTGGTAACCGTGCATTATCTTAAACAAAAAACTGATCAAGCTACGATCACTACGTGCGTATTGCAAATGATCACCTGCCAACTGATGATGTATGGAAACATTTCTACATTTTACGTTGAAGTCGTTAACACTAAAATGGTTAATCCCACTTCGGCACTGAGATTCACAAATTCATCACCTTTGTCTTTTCATCGCTAAGTCTTTTCTGTGTATGTTTTTGGAATCATTTTGGAGATTTTCCAGACATTAGGGACACAAGTAAAGCACGCTCGCGTCATGAACTAGGACATTCGCCTTTCGCGGATTTGTTTTCTCAACTGTGGTGGTGTCTATTAGCAACGTGGTTGACGACAATGAGAGTTATCGCTGCTTGGTACCGTACAAAATTTCTCCGCTAATCGATATGGGGATGGGGATCCCATTCAATTTGCTCGCGAAACGAACTACCTGATGTGTGTAATATTGAGACAATGACCTGAATGCATCCGAACTTTTTCTTTTGCTTAAACGAAGGCGCCCAACTAATAGGGAAACTGTTTCTAATATTTTGTTTAGCTCAAATATGCAAATATGCTCATGGGATTAAGAATGCAACGGGCGTGCATAACTATAACTCGAAATACGTGCTAAGAATGTTCAAGTGATGGATTTTGCGTAATTTTAGTATAATTAAAGGTTCCATAATAGGGGCCTAAGCCTGAACGGCTTGTGTCAAAAATGGACCTTTTTATTGACCAATACAAAAATATGCAATTGTTCATGAAAATATAAAATTGTGCGTGCTTCTAAGTCAAAAATTTGTGATATAATCCTTTTTGTTTGTCACGCTATCACGGCCCATCTTTTCAACCGATTCTGTTGAAATTTGGCACAGACATAGGTTGTGTCCCAGGGAATAACCATTTTTGTGTGGAAATTAAAGAAAACTTAAACGAGTTCGCGGGCATCAGCTAGTAACATATAAAACTTATTACGTAATTGATGCGTACAAAGTTGCTACACCTGTTCGCCAAACGCTCCCAAATGTCCATTGTGTCAGTGGATAGAGTGGACAATCATTTCCGCAAGTGAATTGGCAAATTGTCTCACCGACAGAAGCGAGAGTGATGTGTCCATTGACCCGATTAAAATAGATTAGTCGCTTCACCACTCGACAAATGGGTCTTAAATATATTAATGCAGAGCGGTTGTTAATATAGCGGCATTTATATTAATAATATTGGTTTGACCGTGACGCATACATTACATTTTTCCGAGTTCAGTTCTGTGTTATGCAAATTTTATTTAATTTTTATATTCTATTGCACATAGAAACAGGAAATATGCATTATTTTAATCATAAGCACGAAGTTTGATTAGAGTTGCAATTCAGTACGTCAACAATAACTACCCGATAATGAAAAAATGTGTCGCCAAATTAAGATTTAAATCTGATTTGTAAATTGTAAGACAAAAGTAGAGTCAAAATAACAGGCTCATAAAACACAGAAATGATTCCATAACACCTTTATTGAAATGCTTTAAAATGGAGTTTCATAAATATATCATGATCGTAATAATCAATAATCATAGGGATATTATTAATCGAGCGAATAAAAAAAAATTGGCGACTGTTACTGGGATACTTTAATACAAAACCGGCGTTAAATTATGTTAACGTAAAATCTATTTAACTGGCGATAATAAGTAATCACTAAAAATATGTGAAATGCGCTGCTCAAAGAGGGCAATAATTAATCTAAGTTAGCAATATCCAACTCTCTGACTTGTTGATATCGTCAGTCCACCTAGTGGGGGTCTGAGAAGTTGAGAACGTTGCGCATTCCAGTACACTAGTGTTGGTATACAAAAAAAAAGTAAATGAATTCCTTCATTTGCTACCCACCCTGGCCAGTCTGTTGGGCATCGGCTGCAGGTGCGGCGTCTGCTGGCGCGTGCCGATGAGCTCGGGGTTGAGCGCGAGGATGGAGTCGATCTCCACCTCCTTGCCCTTGGTCTCCCCGCGCTCGTACCATTCCACCGTCACCGAGCGCGACTCCTGGTTCACGCCCGACACTATGGCTGAGTGGATCCGGCCTGGGGACAAATGAAAACGACATTTAGTTGAACATTTCAAACCACAATAAGTTAATGTCTTGGAATGTTTTCGGCGTAAATTCTATTTCAACCTTATAACAGACTAGGTATACATTATTTTATCTGTATACTTTTACTGTAATTATTATATATATATTATTATGTACTCTTTTGCACACTGCCACTAGCAGTAAATTATAAACGGGGATAATTTATTAACAAAACAACATGAATATCTAATAGGTATAAATAACTAAGTAAATTGTTTAAAAAAATTATATGAGATCAAGGACAAAAACTGTAAAATTATCTGTCTAATAAAATTCCAGTTTCAAAGGAAGATGATAATTTATTATTCTATCAAATAAAGCCAACTGTTGTAATTTTTCACCAATGACTGTTGTGTTTGTATGTAATTATAATAGCTGAACAATAACGGCTATCATCATAATAAATAACAAAGATCATATACAGACGCAAAACACATACGCTATAATATATCCTCTATATATAATAGAAGAGTGGCTTAAAACAATGATTGCAATGTAGTTGGGTACAACGTGAATTTCCATAAAGGGGTCCGCGAGGGTTAAGAGTTTAAGACTAGACGCATTAGCTTTAAGTGTAGGGATGTGAAAGGTTGCGGCGGCAATTTGCGGATAGGTACAATGGGCTCTGAATGCTCGCTATACATATAAAAAAAATAAAAAATGCTCAGACTGCGCTGAGATTTAACGACCCCAGCTACTTTTGCTTTACAATGAAGCCATTAACGAAAAACACCTGTCCAAAACGGAAAAGAAGAAATCTATAGTTCTAACTCGATCTATGAATAAGCAATTGATTAATCCAAGCAATAGTATTTTGCTTATTTGTCCATAGACGCTGTTTATTATTGTGCTTATTTATCGCTAGACGCGCCTAGAATGCGGCAGAGGCATAGACGAAGATTTGGACTCGTGCGATATCAGCTAAAGAACTCGTTTCGGTCTTTTTTTTTTTTAATTTATAGACTAGCGCTTGGCTGCAATCGGACTTGCTGGAAGTAGTGATGCTGCCTAAGGTGGAGTGCGCTTGCCTAGAAGAATCTATGCTAGCAGATAACCCGGCGTTTCTGCAATCGGGCCTTACTGCACAGATTGACTGATACCCACTTGAACCTGTTAATATTGGCCTTCGATTGGGTGTTGTCTTTACATTATCTTCAGGCAGTCATAACTTAAAACCGCTTGGTTCACTAGAATCCACAGGAAAACTTAGGTAACCAGCAAAAGTGAGGGCAAATAGCTCTTTACTGTGTAGTAAATTTATTTGCGAAATCACATGTTTAATGGGAGGGATTCGCTCGGGATCTCTCGGACAAGTTTAGTGTTATAGTAAATGAACGAATACTATGCACCAGTTACGTATCTGATGCAATCATCGGCATCGCACAGATGACCTACATCTGAGATGCACTACATTAATTGCCCGTTCGCGCAAGGTGTATAGTTAATAATATATTGCAATGTATCTCACTGCCCAACTCAATGCGTCTGGTAGGTATACGATGCGTGTGGTAAATACATATAGGTAAGTTCTAGATGATGCCCACGGCTTCGTCTGCGTGGATTAAGTTTTTTTGATTTCCGCAGGAACTGTTAAATTTTCAGTTATTTTTAAGCCCATTATGTCCTTCAACGGGATGTAACCTACCTCTTTACCAAATTTCATCAAAATCGGTTAAAGGCCAGACAGACAGATAGACACACTTTCGCATTTATAATATTAGTATGGATTATGCTGATGCCTGGGACTTCGTCCGCTTGGCTTGAGTTTTCACTAGGACACAAGACAACCCATGTCTGTAACTATTAATTTAATGAAAATTGGTTGAAAAGATGAGCCGTGAACTTCGATCCCAGGCAGAGTCAAGTTAGGAATTTATAATTTCCGAATTACCTGTCTGGTCTGGCTTCGATCGTGGCTAGGTAACACCCCGCGGGTGATAACTAACCACCATACGACGTGTCGTCAAGCGATTTAGTGTTGTACGATACCGTGTAGAGACCAATTCGGACTACCTATAGGTTAAAATTTACTGCCATACACCTAAGTAACAAGTTAGTCCGCTGTCATCTTAGATTGCATCATCACTTACTTACCATGAGATCGCAGTCAAAGGCAAACTTGTAGTGGAATAAAAGAAAACTATCTATCTCTCTGCGTCGTATTCCTCATCGCTGACACCTTTCCATTAATCACATAATGGCAGGGGTTTTCTTGGCGATGGGTACCCAAGTAATTAGTATTGGTAATAGTATAGCTGTTACTAGCATAGCTGGGCGTGGGCTACCATATCGTCCATCTCTAGTAATGTAGTGTACACGCGGCTTTAGGAGCATGGTGTAATTAAAACAGTTACTTAATCGAGGCTGCAAACCGAAACAGTTGAATGTTTTCACAGAGATAATTAGAAATTAATTAATAATTTAATTGATTTGTATTTTCAATCAATCAACTGATTTTAACGCACTAGCAACGCAACGCATCGTTTAATAACCTATTGAGAGAACCGAAAACGATTACTTAACTTTAGACAACTTGCTCTTCACTTGATACGAATGGTGTTAGTTAATCTAATGATGGTAGACGTTAGGCATTCTATTCTGGTATTTCGATCTTCGGAGATGCTTTTTTTTAACACTTTGTAACTTTTTGAGTTTTGCCAATTTTAAGCAATTACTTAAATTTATAGTTATCGGTTAAAAATGTATTACTTAAAAAGGCGGCGGGAAGTGGGTGGAAGAGGAAAGCGGAGGACCGCGTGTGATGGCGCGCTCTCCAAAAGGCCTATGTCAAGCAGTGGACGAATACAGGCTGATGGAAGAAGAAGAAATCAGTTAACGGCAAAGAAATAGACGCAAGGAAACCTGCGAACCTCAAAGGTGCGTAAAGTCTGTCAATCTGCGCTGAGCCAGCACGGTGGACTATGACTAAACCCTTCATATTCTGAGAGGAGACTCGTGTTCAGAAGTGGGAGTTTAAGCATGATTGTCGTCAAGCGCAAGCCTATCTCACAATAAAAAAGGGGGCCGATTTAAATAGGTTTAAAATTTAAATTCAAATTCAGAATATTTATTTCAGTACCAATTTACATTAGTAATTGGGACTATCCCAGTAAGTGATCAGTAGGTATTACTATTAGTCACTTACTGGGATGATGAGTGAGAGTTAACTTGAGTTCAATGAAATCCAGTCATCTTAAAAAGAAAGTTAAGATGAAGAATCAGATAAGGCTCGCGAAGTAACCAGTAATAGTAACATTGTAAACACAAAACGCGAGTATAATTAACTGTAAGCGGGACAAGGTCACCGACCTCCGACAACCTGCCGTTACCGTATAAGAGTTACTATCACGGAATAATAAGGTAGTAGTAGAAATAGCATTTGTTTTTTTAATGCCGGGGCAGCGTGTCGCCATTCTTACAATTCAAAAGATTAAAATTAAAAAAAATTAGACTAATTACTAGATGCTGCGCGTGAAGTCAGGGATGATTTTCCGAGAAAGTAGCCCATGTCCAGCTTTAGAATGCAAGCTGTCTCGGTTCGAAATTTCTTCAAAATCGAATAATAAATGGACCGAAAACAGTAACAGTCAGTTAACTAATAGAAAGAAAGACAGACCGACACTTTTTCGTATTTATAATATCAGGTATGGTAGCGGAAAGATAAGCTTTTAGACAATGCATAATAAAATGCTTCGGGTCCTTGGGATGTAAACAAACCAAAATTCGTCAAACTTTCGTCAAATAAGCGGCTGGGTCGTCCACTCGGAAAAAGATAAGTAACATACAGGTAGGCAGATACGCTTTAGCATTTATGTTATTAAGTAATTATGCACTAAAATGGATAGCATCATACAGAGCAACGGAAAATAAGTTGTAAGGGCCTGCTTCACCGCAAGCTGATAAAGTGCCTGATAGCCTATACATAGCTTACTATGGACAGCAAAGACTATGCAAATACGTCTAACTTTAATAAAGCGAACTTATGTTTCAAGGCATACCTGCGCGGGGACAAACTCAAGCTTCTTTAACACTTCTATACCATTTCTGAATTCCGTGATAGTTGCCTACATGTATCTACTCGTGGGGAGGGTCTGCCCTGAGCCATCAGACAGCCTCACAACTCACAAACGAATCTATTACGGGATGTAAACAAACGCGCCTTGAAAAGAGACGGATTGAAGATAAACAACGAGATGAAAACTATAAAGTTGCGTGGTTGAACGTTTTTAATGTTCATTTTCGGTTAGGGTTTGTTTTCGAAAGCATAGTGTTATGAAAATGCTGAATATTTTGCGCTCTCGAGTCTTTGAAAACTGCGCCCGTTAGTTTCCGAAATTGTCTTGTTTGTTATCGTAATAAAATCTATGCGATAACGCGTACAGTCCGCTATGATATGATGGAATGTCAATGGAAGAAAATGGAAGCCGGAATTGTCCATTTTATTCCCCACCTTTAGTCTATTATCAAATCAAAAATGACCAAGACAGAGCCACCACCACTACCACTACAGCCTATTAACGTCCCACTGCTAGGCACAGGCCTCCACTCTCATAGGAGAGAGGGATTAGAGCTTAGACCCACCACGCTGCTCCAATGCGGGTTGGCGGGCTTTAACGACTATTATCATGTTAGTGATAATAACCGGGACCGACGGCTTAACGTGCTCTCCGAGACACGGGGGTGAAACACCGCCATTTTCCAACTCCGGGCTGTCACTGAGAATTTCTTAATTGAAATACCCTATACCTAACAATTGTTATGCCCGACCGGGAATCGAACCCAGGACCTCGTGATCCGCAGTCGACTATGCTAACCGCTAGACCAACGAGGCAGTCCAAAGACAGAGCATTAGACATCATATACTTCTGGACCCATTTAAAGAATATTCGTAACAAAAGTAGTGCGTATCCTCCCGTCATGACTCTCAATGATAAAAAGGCCTCAGACACTAAGTCGCTTTGTGATTTATTTGCGACTCACTTTGCTTCTGTATATGAAAGGGATAATGATGACCTCAATGAATTAAGCTTTCAAATCTCTAATTTATACGATGAAATAGATTATCTTGTACTTTCTCGATCAACTGTATTTAAAAGATTAAAGAGACTTGCCAAATGTAAAGGCGCTGGTCCAGACAATATACCCCCGATCTTTCTAATAAAATGTGCTTGGCCCATATCATTACCTCTTACTATGATTTTTAACAGATCTTTAAAAGATGGGCAGTTTCCTGACGCTTGGAAGGAGACTAGAATAGTTCCTGTCTTTAAGTCTGGAAAGCAGAAAGAAATTAAAAACTATCGCCCTATAGCTATTATATCTTCTATGGCAAAGGCTTTTGAATCCTTAGTGTACCAGCATATGTATAATCATTTAAAAAACTATATCAGTGATAAGCAACATGGATTCATGAGCAAACGTTCTACCAACAGCAATCTGTTACTTCACGCGTCAAATATATCTGAATGCATTGATAACGGGCAGCAAATTGATGTAATATATACTGATTTTTCTAAGGCTTTTGACAAGGTTAATCATCGTTTATTGCTGGTCAAACTGAAAGAGCTCGGTATCTCTGGCACATTGTTAATGTGGAGTAAATCATATCTTGAGAATAGGAAGTCAATAGTTGTAATAAATGGTCATCAGTCGAATGTATTTATAGCACAATCAGGAGTCCCTCAAGGATCTAATTTAGGACCTCTTTTTTTCAACGTATTCATTAACGACATAACTAAAATTTTTGTAAACAGCAACGCGAGCCTTTTTGCTGACGACTTAAAGTTGACACGAGTCATTAAGGATGAAAGCGATGTGCAATTATTGCAGGAGGACCTGTGCAGGTTGGGTGAATGGTGCAAAGTAAATAAAATGTGCCTAAATGTAGAAAAATGTCATCACATTAAATTTTCTCGTAAAAAAAATAAGTTACCATCTTCATATTACATAAATGAAAAGCGACTAGCTGAGGTAAACACAATTCGTGACTTAGGTATTGTTATGGATAGTAAGTTAAGTTACATCCCTCACATAGACAAAACACTTGACCTGGCCAATAGATCTCTTGGTTTTGTCCTTAGATGTTCTAAAAACTTCAAGCAAAGTGCGACTGTAATTCGTCTTTTTGATTGTTACGTACGTAGCAAACTAGAATATTGCTGCACGATCTGGTCTCCGTTTGCCAAAGTTCACGCTCAAAGAATTGAAAGAGTACAGAGGCGATTTCTGCGCCAACTCTCATATAGATTCAAGAAAAATCTTAGTAATTATGAAGACAGACTTAAATTTTTCAAGAGGAACAGGCTTGAGGATAGGAGAGATCTATTGTCGATGACGTTCTTATTCAAACTGTTTAGAGGCAAAGTTGATTGTCCCGAGTTGCTCTCTAGATTCGCGATTAAAGCCCCTCGCATGAATAATCCCAGGCACCCTTGCAAATTGTTGCATGTTAGATCGTGTCGGACTAAACTAGGTAAATATTCACCCATACCAAGAATGTCAGATCTGTATAACAATTCTGTAAGGAAACATAAGGAAATAGATTTATTCCATAACAGTTACTCTGAATTTAGGCGAAAATTTATTGCTATATTTTCTGCTAACAGTAATTAATAAATTAAATTGGGCATATTCTGTGTGTATTGAACTGAACTTGTAATGAACTTTGTATACCATGTATTAGGTTAATTTAGTTTTTAGTAAGTGACTAGGTTTTCCTTTGACTGCTTTTTTGATTGATAATATAATAAAATATAATTTGCGACTTTATACCTAATCTAAATAATACTTTTTTATTTTTTTTTTGAAAGATTGACATACCTACTTTACTGTAAATAGTAATTAGATTTTTGAAATTCTTTGTTATGTAGTATCCAATTTAGTATTTATAATTTTGTTTAAGCATGTTGTGTTAGCCTGTAATTGGTTGTACATTTAGGATATATAATATTTTGTATGCGTTTAATTAATTTTATCATGTAATTTAATGTAACAACTGTTGGCTATCCTAATAAATAAATAATAATAATAAAATAATAAATAATAATAATAATAGCAAGCGCGCTCTACCTGGCTGCATCACCCTTGCCAGAAGTTTTGATTGCAGCCTAGGGCTAGTCTATAAATTTAAAAAAAACTTTTCAACACAAAGCAAATAAAGATATCAATTAGACATCTCCTTCGCAACTAGGTCGATTTCTAGGTAAGAAACATAAAACATCAGCTATAAACCCTGGCAAGCTCCAGCCAGTACACTAATAAAATTCCGTCGCATCATCGCAACGGCAAATTGCCAAATTCAAAGCAAAGTCAGTTATTGAACACACATCCTTCACCATGGCAACGCTACGTAACATGTAACTAACAGCCATAGTAGTACGAAACAAAGAAAATACAATGTTATCAAATGCGGATTTTTTATAAATAACTAGCGGCCCGGTACGTGCTTCGTTTACAAAAAATGTGATAAATGAAGAACCGCTCGACCGATTTTGTGCAAACTTCACATAAACCATCTACTAAATAGTCCGAACAAAGCCAAAACATTTGGTTTGGATAGGTGAGCCCGTTCTTGAGTTATAAAATTACAACGAAAAGTGGCATTGATTTTTATATATATTGATGAATGAATGAATGTAATATTCTTTATTGTACACCAAAACAAGGAACACATACTCGTAAACAATAACAATAAAACTGAGCAATGATACAATTGGCGGCCTTGTCGCTTAGAAGGCACGTAGGCATCTTCAAAGAAAGGATTTTTGAAAATCCTACGGACGACGATACACGGACTCAGCTTGAAGCAGTCAGGATGGACTGCTTCAAGCTGCGACTGCGTAGTGAACTACAGTCTTCTACGTACACACATACATGGAATCGCTCGAGCAGTTGCGACTGTTTCGGGCGGTTGGCAGCAGTTATTAATAGTAGCTTCAAGCTGGTGACTATCACTGCAAGAGCGGTCCGTGCATGTTGATCACTGGCTAACTGCTCGAGCAGTCTCTGTATGGCCGGCCTACCACCTGGCCCGGTGACGGTCGCTAGTATACGTCAATAATAAAATAAAAACAAAAACTAAACAAGCAGATTAATTCCAATTTTGGCCACTGGGCCAGATAAGTTTTACGGACAAGGGGTTGACATTTTCCAATCAAAATCGAACTAAAAGAAGCCGTGGGCAAAAATATTTTATTTTGTAACAACAAACGAAACAACCTCTTTACAATGTTATGCAAAAGTGCAATACCAATTGTAAAATGAACTGGACCGTAAAAAGGCGTAAGTGATATAATTTCGATCTTGACCCATAAAGTTCATCGTCATCGGAAAACAGATTGCCGTCGTAAACGGTTTAAAATAAAAACACGCAAGACCGTCGGTATTACGACTGTTACATAATCAAAGCTCGTTCGTTACTGGAGTGTTCGATGTACAAACAGAAAAGCAGATGCAACATAAATCAAATTATTTATTTACTTTTTGATCAAAATTAGACAATTATCAGCAAGCAACGCTGCTTTCAAAGATAACTTCTGAAGAAAACCAGCAGCGCTTTTACGAAAATTCCAATGAATAGTCTATCGTAGTTTCAGAGTAAAATAAAAACGGCCTAAGGCTAGGTCCACATTTGGTTGTATTTTGATGTATCCCGTGATTTGGTACTTTTGAGACCTCTGGACAGATCTGAGAATTAAAAGAACACGTAGAAAACGCAAAGCAATGTTGTGTCCAAAGATAACATCAGCACAAAGCACCAGCTAAGCAACCAGCACTGCTTAACTAAAATTAAAAATTAGAATATGTAGATATAATTATGTAACTGAAAGTTAAAATTTGAAGGTTCGGACTTTTAGACTTTCAGAATTCTTGCCATATCTGAGAAATAACTAATCCATACTTATATTATAAATGCGAAAGTGTGTCTGTTTGTCTGCTACGCTTTCACAGCCCATCCGTTCAACCGATTTTGATGAAATTTGGTACAGGGATAGGTTGTATCCCAGGGAAGGACATAGATTAGGAAGGAGGAATTAAAAAAACTTAATCCACGCGGAGTCGCGGGCATCGTCTAGTCAAGCATAATGACTTAAGCACCATGAATTGCGATTGATAGGTATTGGAGGGAATTTCCATAAACCGCAGTCGATCATGGGTGAGGCTCTAAACCTCGGAGCTTATGGAAACAGTACATAGCCTACAAGCTATGTACGTGAAGGGAAATATCTGTTTACTCCACTTACATAAAATAATTTATGAAAATATCGCTACATAAAACAGTAATACTTACCTATTGTTTAAATTAACCGCAGTTTTCAATTACTGTCGGTTGATCACGACTAGAAAGTGCAATGGTTAGTGTAATGTTTCTCCATGGAAAATTATACACAGCGAACTGTTTCAATTACATTGTTACCATTAGGAAACGGTATACAGTATACCTAAATGATTAACCCAACTCGCAACTAAAGATCGCAACATTGTAAGCTGACTAATGAATATTCTGGGCATTGTGAATTCCTACGAATATAGTTATATATTTAATCGAAGTGAACACTCAGCAATTTCAAAATATATAATATCTCTACTCTCTACATGATCAAAGAAAAACTAGACTAACCGACTTAGCTCAAGGGGTGGCGAAATTCGAAAACGGAGTGGTATAGTTCGAAGTATCGATAGACAATAAGGTCAAAAGGTGTTTGAATGACGACCAAACCTTTTGACGACCTCCGTGGCGCAGTGTGTAGCGCTGTTGCCTTAACGTGCAGAGGTCCCGGGTTCGATCCCCAGCAGGGCCAATTTAGGAATTTATAATTTCTGAATTTTCCCTGGTCTGGCCAGGTGGGAGGCTTCGGCCGTGGCTAGTTACCACCCTACCGGCAAGGACGTGCCGCCAAGCGATTTAGCGTTCCGGTACGATGCCGTGTAAAAACTGAATTAGTGTAACAGGTTAGTCCGCTACCATCTTAGACTGCATCATCGCTTACCATCAGGTGAGATCGCAGTCAAGGGCTAGCTTGTAGTGGATAAAAAAAAGGCAGAGAAAAACGCAGCGTTGGCAGACACCCTAGTAGGTGGATCGAAGAGAATCGAATCACATGGAAGCATTGGATATCTAAGGCAGTGTAAGATCTAGAAGACACCTACATTCAGCAGTGGACGGCTATCGGTTGACGACAACGACATGAGATTTGAGGATCAGATGATGACCAAACAGCACAGAATAAATAAAAAGGAACTGAAAGAGGAATTTAAAAGAGATTTTCAGGAACTCCTCAGTGAAATATGAAAATAGGAAGATGTAAATAACATTCTTCTTTCTAAATGTAGTAATAGAGCCGTCAGCTCTAACTAGTTAATGAACAGAACCAATTACATAAAACAAAGATTACATTTGTTGTCTTTTGTTCTTTTACTGCAGCAACAGCTATGCATCTTGATAAGTTATCAGTATCCCCAATGATAAAAGAGACACCTAAATCTAGTTTACAATACAAATGGCGATTGTCAACGTTATAAAAGCCTACTATTTTCAATGCTCTCAAAGAATAGTGCATACCTATTAGGAATGGTTACGTAATTAATGAAGGCGGTAATAGACTAGTGGTTTAAGCGTCCGCCTTCCTTTTCGGGTGTTGGAGGTTCGATACCCGGGCAGAGGAACTATGTGCGTTTTAAGAAATAAAATATAACATGCTTTAACGTTAATGAAACATCGTGATTCGTGAAAAAACCCGCATTGCCCAAGAGTTCTAAAAAATCCGCACTTGGCCAGCGTGGTGGACTAAGACCAAAGCCTTCTCATTCTGAGAAGCGACTCGTGCTCGGTAGTGAGACAACAATGAGTTGAAGTGATGAGTGAAGATTCACGAATATCTGTCATTGGAAACCAGCCCTATTCTTTAACTCAGTGGCTATCAAAAAATGAAAGCCACTGACAATAATCTTTTATCCATTGAAGGCTTGCTATGAAATGTTATTTTCTTTGCATAACAATCCTTCAATTGATAAAAAATGTATGTCAGAGGCTTTATTTTTTTTGTGGCCAACAAAATCGATACCAGCATAAGTAATCTGTCGACATCATCATTATCATTATCTCACGGGTTCCACTCAAAATGAGAACCATTTAGATCTTAAATCAACGGTGGCCAAGTGCGGATTGTTAGTCTTCACACACCTTTGAGAACGTTATGGAGAAGTCTCAGGCAAAGTTCCCCATGAAGCAATTCAAAGCAATTGATATTTTATTATTGAAACGTTAAAACGTAGATTAGTAGTAGACGTGCGTGCTTGGGATTCGCACACCGAACCCCGAATGTCACTTCAAGTTCAAGGTAGCCATACTTCACTGAATCGAAAAGAACAAATAACTAAATAAGTAAGTTCACTTCACTATTCTGACATCTGAACTTTTAACCTAAATTAGAAAAAAATTCAAACCGTCATCTAAGCTCACGAAACTTTGAACCAGTATAACAAGATCTATTCACATCTTTGACCGGGAGAGGGGCCGTTTAATTCTCGAAGATCATAGTAAGTTGGGCGCCAGTTGCAGTTCGCGAGGCGTGTCATTGACCTGTTAACGCATCGCTTTGAGCTAATTATAATACGCCGCCGTGTTCCGTACGCTTCGGTCATCGTTTGAGTGACGATTTAGTTGCTGTGACAAATGACGTCTCTTTTCCCTACTTTGCTGCTGCTCTAAGGAAAATGAACGGTCCCACGTGAAGGGTCAGCTGTTGTTTGACACTGTCGTGCCAAGTCGCGTTTGCCGCTCAGGCAGGACAATGCTTGGGGGGCTTCAGCGGCTAGTTACCACGCTACCGGTAAAGACGTACCAATTACCTACCAAGCGATTTAGCGTTCCGGCACGATGCCGTATACTACTGATAAGGGGTATGGATTAAACATAACTGCAATGCCTTAAACCCTTTACCAGGTTAGTTTGCTACTACTAATTCATATGAGATCGCACTCAAGAACTAACTTGTAATAAAATAAAAAAGTCATTGTTTTACTAAAGGGATGGTCTGCGATAGGTACTCGTATCAATATCGCACGAAAACTAATCCATTATATTTTTAATGGAAAGAGGGTATCATGACACTCAGCAAAGAATAATACGATGCATTGAGAGATAGAGCAATTTAAAAAAAAAATATAAATCAGTATCTAGCGTCAAGTCTACGCAAACCATCAAAGAGAACGTGCTCGGAGAAGAGAACCAAATCATCTAATCAAAGTCCTATAGTTCACAGCTCCTGTTATTACACGCGAAACATACGTAATATAAAAACCGACAAACAGACAAGTAGAAAAGAAACTCGGTTCGCTTACTTCCCACGAGCAAGTCGATGTTTACGACAAAGGAGTCGGTAGCGAAGCATGCAATTACTCCATTGGAGTGATTTAATCCAACATCTCTTTGTTTTGTGTGAAGCAAAAGAAACGTTAGATTTGTTTGTTAATAAAATATTAGTTTATTTAAGTCTATTGAATGTACTCTTTCAATAAATAAACTCAAAATTGTATTTCTCCCAGTACCTTTGTTACTGACTTACGAAATTCTAAGAACAAACGGATAATGTTGAACAGGGGGCTACTACCATCGCTTAAAGCACATTTGACAAAATTCTTTCGTTTATGTTATAAAGAGAACATGAACATGGACAAGAGCTTATCCTTGGGGTAAGAAAGGGTCGAAGTTCGTAACTTGAACGAGTGGAGTATCATCAATATAAGAGATAAATTCAGGTAACTTCGTAGATAAAATAGCACCATAGTCATCCAAGTAAAATACACCAGCTTACGTTTCGGAAATTTGAACAGGAAGCGAAACATACCATTTGTATGGTTCAAAAGGTACACTCGTGAAACAACGGAGTAATACGCTTTCTCCGCAGATAATACTGAGCCTAATAAGGCATTACCTAACTCGATCCAGTATGATTACTAAATTGCTAACTATTATGCACCACTTGACATCAAAAATGGTTAAGAGAATATTCCTCTCATACAATTGGAAACTTCTCGAGACGATGATAAAGCTAAATTACGTAACATGATACGAAAGTTGGCAATACCTTCAAATAAGTTTTAATGAAATAAACGTAAAAAATATGGAATTGGACACCACAAAGGAAATAACACAAATATTTTGGGCAGTGATAGAGAGCAAGTAATGTACGCTGCACAATTTGAGGTGCGAATTAAATTGGGCCAAAATATGCATACATTAATAAATTACGTACTTACGCAAGAAAAAACTAAAGAATATAATATAATTCCTGTAATCAAATGATTCCAACAACACAGTTATGTTTGTAAAATCTTTTATATTTTCCTTTTTCGTAAAAGAACTCTACAAGACAAAAAGTTCACGGAAATTACTTTCTCTTGAGTGAAAGAAGTAGGCACTTATATGAATGTTTTAGGATTTAATATTTCCAATTATATTAATCATAATTTCCAATTATATTAATCATATTATTACTAGTACCGTCTACAAATAATTTGAAAGGCTTTGACGAATCTTATCACAAGGTGTGTAGTAAAAGTTGTTTTGATGCTCACAAGTAAAAGTCGGCGATTGTAATGGACTACTTACTGAACAATCACATAAATCTGCAAACGACCATGGCCCACTAAACGATAACATTTCTTTCTAATTAATTTAGCGGATTTTATTTCCGCTGTTTCGTTTACTTTATGTTCAAGGCCTCAAGGAAACCTTTACTTTTGGGATTTTACCCGTGTACCCGAATCTACACGTGTTCTGATGTTTAAAACTCTGTCCTATTACCTCAATACTAAAAGGGCAGATAGCTTTACAATCCTTCTTATCCAATTTTAAATTTTATAGATAGTACACGTAAGTAGTTTATCGAGTGTTAATCTACTTATCCATTCAATGTTTAAGCAGTTAGCTCCACAACAACAGATAGGGAAGCCGTAGAAAGTTAATCCTTTTGCTGATCCAAATTTCCGTTACGCGACGGATATTCACGTAGGTTGCACTAAGATAGTCAGCCTTTCATATACTCAATAATATGACAAAGACTAGATTATCCTTAATGCAAATTTTGAATTCGCAATCCGCCTTAGTAAATTCTTTGTCAAGGTAAGTAAAATATGTTGAAACCATTGATAAAATGCGATTCCTTCTTAGCAAACTCTTGATAAATCCAAACTTTTTTAGCTAGTTATGAAAACATACAAATTTATGACACCAGTCACATGACTAATTAATTGTAGTTAGCAGTAACTAACTTAATTCAGTAATTTATTAGCAAGTCCATAAGGTATGATTGGCGAACTTGAAGGAGTGAATTCGATATAGCAAGACGGGTATGGTGATCGTAGGCGATGGTGTGGCACCGCATAGCGCCTTAGCCGGTTGACACCGGTAACTAATAGCCATAGTATGAGATTTTTCATCTACCCTACGTTCATAGAAATCGAATATAGAACAACTAGCTGATGCCCGCGACTTCGTACGCGTGAATTGAAGTTTTTCGGTTCCCGCTGGAACTCCTTAATTTTCCGGAATAAAAAGTAGCCTATGTGTTATTCCAGACTATAATCTATCTCTGTTTGAAATTTCAACCAGATCCGTTCAGCCGTTCTGGCCTGATTTAGTAACAAACATCCGTCCATACATATATCCATCTAAACTTTCGCATTTGTAATATTAGTATAAGGGGCTACTTACCACTATACTATCGAGGAATTAACTACCTACACTTGTTCTCAAAGGTGTGTGAAATCTTCCAATCCGCACTTGGCCAGCTTGATGGACTACAGTCATCTCCTTCGTTTTAAAGTTTTCCTCGATACATCAATAGGAAGCGCTTCAATCAGAATCCATGCCTTGTTATTCAGTGTTACTGAATTTACAACTTAAAAATCTAGAAAAGCAAATTTTACTCTGACGTTATTGTGTTTCGACGTTCGAGTTCTATTACGTTAGCGTGAAGTTAAATCTCATACCAAGACTACAGATCGGTGACTCAGTCCGACTTGTTACGAGTACGTATAGTTACCCAGTTATCGATATCATATTATTAGGTCTTGTTTTATTTCCTTATGACGTTTCTAGTTAGATAAAAACATTGCATTGAATTGGTCTTTTTATATTACGTAGGTACCTATCGTCCGAATGAAACCGGCTAGCATAATGCATATTTTACTGTTTACTTCGCGAATGGTTCAAAATAAATTTATTTCGGGTGCGCCCCATACAAAAGTGTGTGTGATTTTTATTACATCAACAGATAAAACTCATCGTATATTGTGACTCATTTGCCCCTTAACAATTTTATTTTATATTTACTTAGGTACGTAGTTTGGGATTACTACATAATAGAATAAACTAACATAATGGTGCTCAGTAGGTACGTAATTTTGTTCAATGCAATTCAACATATTTTATTATTTACAAATAAGTACACTGTTTTTTTTTTGTTTTTTTTAATCCACTACAAGCTAGCCCTTGACTGCGATCACACCTGATGGTACCTAAGTGATGATGCAGTCTAAGATGGTAGCGGGCTAACCTGTTAGGGGCATGGCAGTTATATTAAACCCACACCCCTTCGGTTTCTACACGGCATCGTACCGGAACGCTAAATCGCTTGGCGGCACGTCTTTGCCGGTAGGGTGGTAACTAGCCACGGCCGAAGCCTCCCACCAGGCCAGACCAGGGAAAAATCAGAAATGATATAATCTCGTTGTGCGCATGCTAACTAAGCACACTGGTCTGAAAAGAGCCCACAATAAACTCTAGTAAGACTAAAAATTATGCCGTGCTTTACCGTAATGAGCATTATATTTTTAATATTGTCAATAAACGTAACTAGTTTAGTTTTATGTACCGAGTCAACCTTTTTAACTTGGTGAAAACTGTGCAACTTCGTATTTAGTAAATAGGTACGTGTAGTTATTTTTGTCTTTCACTAACAAGATACGTTTGACCTAATTATCATATTTCTTGATTCGCGTTCACCTAAACAGTAAATGCATCGCCGATTAGCTAAGGTGAGGTCTTGAAGCAGTAAATATTGCCTATCTCCCCATCAATCTGCTAACGACTGGTTAACCTTGTAATGCGCGATATATCATTTATTCGGTAAATTCACGTGCCCTTACGACTTCTAATTAGCATTATTGATTACTAGCTGATAGCTGATACCCACGACTCCGTCCACGTGGAATAAGTTTTTTTTTAAATATTCCCACGGGAACTCCTTATTTTTCCGGGATAAAAAGTAGCTTATGTCACTCTCCGGGTCCTCAACTATACCCATGCAATCGCGTCGATCCGTTGCTCTCTTGCGACGTGATTGAAGGACAAACCAATAAACCAACAAACAAACACACTTTCGCATTTATAATATTACGAGTAGTATGATATGACTTGCTGACTAGCTGATGCCTGCTACTTCGTTCGCGTGGAATAAGTTTTTTAATTCACACGGGATTTCCTTAATTTTCCGGGATAAAAAATAGCCTATGTCACTATGCAGGTCACGTACAAAAAATCACGTCGACACGTTGCTCTGCTGCGGCGTGATTTAAGGACAAACAAGCACACTTTCGCATTTATATTATTAGTATGCTAGTATTGTATGGTAGTTTCATTCTATCAAAATTATATATCGATCTCGCTCGTGAGCTCAACAATCTTCTTACAGTTAAGTACTACAACACGGAAAACTATTTTTTTTCTATAATCCTTGAATTCTGTTTCAAAAGATACATAATTTTAGTGGTTCTTGGTTTCTGTCATCATGCCTATTAGGTAATTTCAAGGTTTTGCCGACGCTGAACTACTTATCATAAACAACTTATTTCTATAAGAAAGTGACGTCGTTATTGTCTATAGATGGACTCTATTGGACTCTTTTGTAGGGACTTCCACACAGTGCGGTCTCTTGTCACTGTGAAAATATAATTTATAAGTTCTACTCATCGATGTGTGCTACTAAATCAGAGGCTCAATTGTCTAAGAAAATCGTATTCATTTGACAGCTTAAAATGTATTACTCGACCTGTTTAAGGAGTTCATACATGCATTTTGACGTGCAGGCATCTATGAACTCCTTAAACAGGTCGAGTTATCAGTTTGTAAAACGATTACAATTTCCTTACACAATCGTTGGTCAGTTGTCTGTTATCTCTTTGAAATCGGCATGGCGATGGTGAAATATGCATGAGATCATGAGATGTGAAAATTATTAATTTGTAGCCTCTACAAAAATAATGGGAATAGGCAGTACAGTACACAGACACCGAGAAAATCACTTAAAAATCCAGAAAAATTCCTGCTCAAGCAGTCAAAGCAAACATTCAGTTTCAAAAACCGGTTAAAACTTACGAGAGGAAATGGGCATGAAATCCTAACTAGTTGACTGTATCCATAGTCAATTAGTTAAGATTCAGACCCAACCACCCACCCACGCAAATGGCCTAATTATGACTTAAATTTCTAGTAAACAAGTAATATTTGCGTGGTTAAATGAAAGCTTTTTTGAAAAATAAATTGAAATTGAACAATATAAAATTTATCAACAATATGTGTCAAACACAATCTGACGAGACGGCAACCAAACTCAGAGGTGAAAGCTAACCGCGCAAGCGATACCATGCCTGGGAATATTTAATGCCATCATTATTCATATTCCAAAGCGACATGCGCTATTGTTTTATAGCGCTGACGTCACCGTCTAAATAGGACTTCAATGCACATACCTAGTTATTGATTTCGTTTGGAAGTATCTGTAAATTTTACCTAAATTTTCATGCGCTACTCAGGGGTTGAAATAGGCTTTTTTGTGTGAATCTATGCATACATTGGCAATATAATAGGCATGCAAGAATTTCGGATGTCAGGAGTGTTTCAACTAGGAGTTGTTTCACTCGGTTCACGCAATTCTAACTCATTTTAAATCCACACGGACGAAGTCGGGGTATTATATTATACTAAGTAACATCTAGTTACCTAGAAACTGTTAAATTATAGAATCATCAGTCAGCAAATTCTTTCAATTCAAATAAGAACTTCAAGTAGGTACTATTCAAGTAAGCTGGTCGACCAGGCTAAATCATTTCCCTTCCACTGACAACTGCAATCCGGAAAGCCGAGGACTCAACAGAATGGAGGGCTATAGTTAACAGCGCTACAAAGGCACTTAACTACGGACACGACCTTCAGTTATGAATCAGACGAGTGACGACAAAGAAGAAGTCAGGAAATGTGCAACACTGTTAATTCGTTGCCACATTGGAGCAACGTGGTGGGTCTAAACTCTAATTCCCTATCTCCTATGAGAGTGGAGGCCTGTGCCCAGCAGTGGGGCGTTAATGGGCTGTAGTGGTAGTGGTTGAGTCGTAAACTAGATATATAGGTCACAGAATATATTTTGGCTTTCGTAATTCGCAGGTCGCACGAAATGAATTCCACTTCGCTTGCCGAACGCTAAGCTCACCGTCGCGTCGTTCGCCCCCGTGATAATCCAATCACCTGACAGCTAAAATGCTTAGCTTTACTTATTTGCGATTTAAAATTTATAATAATAACAATTTAACTACAGCTAGCTTTTATAAATAAACTAGCTGATGCCCGCGACTTCGTCCGCGCATCGTAACTAACTAATCTTTCCATATTTTCTCACCGTTTAAACCTTCCCTGAACTACGACAAACATTTCAAAACCAAAATCAGCTAAATCGGCCTAGGCGTTCTCGAGTTCTCGAGACAAACGACCAGCAATTGATTTTTATGTAGGTATATAGATAAAAAATCATGTCCGTATGATATTATGGTGGTGAGAATAATAACATGAAACTTTTAAATCAGATTTGATGATTTTTTGGCAATAAACAATTATAATTGGATATAATGATTACTTATTTAAGTACCTAATTGGTCAAATCTTTGGGCTTCTAAAGGGTAGAAGAAACTCGTTCTCGGTCCGGCAAGTTAAGTGTTCCATTAAAGAAATGGAAATAATTTTTCGTCAGTGAAATAATTTTCACACAAAAATATCGTGAACATGATCCATAAGTATAAAATAAAACATGCGTAGATAATTATTACAGTTACATTGTTGCTTAAATGCTTATCAAGCAGAAAAGTCACGCGTTGCGGTGGTAAGGAATGTATTTAGTTGTAACTATTGTTTGAATTGCAATTATCCATGCCAACTGCGCTCAAAGATAGGTATATAATATATAGTTATATGTGACTAGAGACTTTCCCAGTTGTCCTTTTTGTTTCCATACGAGTACCTTTGGGATATTTGAGATAATTACTTCCAAAATGATAAAGCATTTAAGTATTACTTAATCGAAATCAATTTCTAAAAACCTTTCCTTTACCGACAATCCGTAAAATAAACGTGAATTTATGAATAAAATTAACATATACTTTACTAACTGCCACACTCGGCGTCGCTTACTAGACCGTATAGATTTTTTATTAAAATCTATACTTAGGAGGCACTTAAGTAATGCCGTATATATTTTGAATTTTCAAGAAACTAAGTACTTAATTCAAACTGATAACTTGCGATCAGATAATGAAAAAGATTATGAAAAGCATATTTTAGTGCTAAGCTAAGCTATACTCTCGCGTGTAAAAGCCAGAACAATAGTTTGTGTAAACAAGGGACACGCTGCCATAAAGAGTTATTTAATCAAAATCATCAATCAATACATACCAAGTATACCTATGTAAGTAAAAGTATAACTCACTGAATGACTCATCAACACCCAGCCCAAACCCTTCGACCTAAAAAGCTGCAATTTTACACAGAGGTTCCCTTAGGCAAGGAATAACGCCGAATTTGTCCTTCAATCATGCCGCAACAGAGCTTCGAATCGACGTGATTTTTTAAATTAATATAGGTAAGACCTAGAAAAATTATAGAGATGAACAAAAAGTATTAAAACAAAAAGTCCGTTATTCTTCCCTTGAATCACGCGAGCAAAGCCGCGGGTACTGGCTAGTTAGTGCGATAAATACCAAAACGTATGGTCATCTTACATAGCCTAGATAGATTAAAGAGTCTGAACATAAGCCTATCTCAACGAGGGCGTGTTCAAAGCGGGGCCGTCCGAGAGGGCGAGCGATGACATCAGTATACGGAACCGTACCGACACCCACGGCCCTCCCACTGGCCGCAAGCCTTGCTAAACCCTCCACGAGCGACCGGGTACACGTTGTACAAGCTTAAGCGGTTTTTGACCTCCGTGGCGTAGTGTGTTACCACCCTACCGGCAAAGACGTGCCGCCAAGCGATTTAGCGTTCAGGTACGAAGCCGTGTAGAAACCGAAGGGGTATGGGTTTAATATAACTGCCATGCCCCTAACAGGTTAGCCCGCTACCATCTTATACTGCATCATCACCTACCATCAGGTGAGATCGCAGTCAAGGGCTAGCTTGTAGAATGTAGAGGATAATAAAAAAAAAAAAAACTTAATCAAATAATACATTAAATGATAATCAAGATGATACCCGCGACTTCACCCGCCTGGATTGAAGCTTTTTGATTCCCGCGGGGTCTCTTTCCGGTATAAAAAGTAGCCTATGACATTCCAAATTTCGCCAAAATCGGTTAAACAGCGTAGCAGACAGATAGACAGACACACTTTCCTTCAATCGCGCCGCAACAGAGCAACGGATCGACGTAATTTTTTTGCATGAGTATATTTGTGGACCTCGAAAAAATGTTACAATCTCTAGATAAAGAAAGCAAAGACATCGGTCTTCATATGAATATTAGTAAAACTAAAATCATGACTAACAGTTACCCTAAGAAAATATATCTAAATAATCTGGAAATCGAATACGTAAATTCTTATATATATTTGGGAAAACAAGTGTCATTTAATGATTCCAATATAGATGAAGAAGTAGACAGAAGAATTACTTTAAGCTGGAACAAATACTGGGCCCAAAAAGAGATTATGAAAGGCGATTACAACATGCATATAAAAAGAATCATAATGGATACATGTATTCTTCCTACACTAACTTATGCCAGCCAAACTTGGGTGTTCACCAATAGAATTAAGAATAAGATAGCTGTTTGTCAAAGAGCCATGGAGAGAAGCATCTTAAAGATACGTCGCATAGATAAAGTCGCAAACAAAGAAATAAGAAAAAAGACGAAACTGACGGACGCTTTGCAACGAGCATTACAGCTAAAATGGAGATGGGCAGGACACCTCGCTAGAACAAACGACCAAAGGTGGACCCTTACAACAACTAAATGGCCTGGTCCTAAAGGAAAAAGACGTGTAGGAAGGCCAAGGTCACGATGGAGTGATGATTTGATATCCGTAGCGGGAAAAGAATGGATAGAAAAAGCAAAGGACAGGATTAAATGGCAGAAACTGGGGGAGGCCTATACCCAATGAGGGATCATTATCTAAAACGATATAAATATACATACAATTATTTGTAACCATCTCTAACAATCACTAACTCTTAACTGACTAACATTACTTTAAAATATTAAATACTAACAAATAACAATACTAACATTAGGTTAAGTGAATACGTTGTGTTGTGTGTTGTGTGTGTGTGTGTTTAGTCATAAGAAAATAATGTTACATTTTAGTTATAGATAAGGAAGTCAATAAAGGCTTAATAATAATATTTGTGGACCGGGAGACTGACCTAGGCTACTTTTTAATAAGGAAAATTTCGCGAGTTCCTATTTTAAAGCCCAAAAAACCAAAGAGTTTTAAGTCACGCACACGAAAATATAGCATTTTGAATACTTTTCTGGTAATAATAATGAGACCCGAATTAATCATCGCTATGTACTAGTGAATATCTAACTAAGTAACAAATTACATTTACATAACACAGGATTGATGTTCAACCGATCAAACTAACCAACTATTGAAAAAATCTTAGCTTTGGCAAACTAGACCGCCCTTGCGCACGCGTTGTTTTCTGCTTTTTGTTTATAATTAAGTTTTCTCTTTGTTATGTGTGGCAATAAAGAATTTATCTATCTATATTTCTATCTAATTATTGAGGTTATTAATTAGTTAATACGGAACATTCTGAAAAGCAAATGCCTACTTATTCGTATTTTAAAAGTAAAAGAGATAAAACTACGACCTGCGATCTCAGTCGTTTGAGGCTCTACCTCTTTACTTAATACAAACGAACCTTAGGTTTTTTAGATCGCTAATTAACATCCGCAGTGAACACTATACGTTGCTTAGAGGTGACATACTGTACCTAACTAAGCAGCAAGATTATCTAGCCGATTCATGTTCATTCATTCTATTTTAAAAATATACTTAAATTAATTAAATATTTAAAATTTTACGACCTCCCTGGCGCAGTGGTGAGCGCTGTTGTCTTAACGTGGTAGGTCCCGTGTTCGATCCCGGCAGGGTCAATTTGAGAATATATAATTTCTGAATTTTGCCTGGTCTGGCCTGGCGGGAGGCTTCGGCCGTGGCTAGTCACAGGACGTGCCGCCAAGCTATTAAGCGTTCCGGTACGATGCCATGTAGAAACCGATTAGGGGTATGGGTTTAATATAACTGCCATACCCCTAACAGGTTAACCCGCTACCATCTTAGACTGCATCATCACTTACCATCAGGTGAGATCCCAGTCAAGGGCTAACTTGTACCTAGTGGATAATAAAAACTAGCTGATATCCGAGACTTCGTCCGCATGGATTGACGTTTATTGGTCCCCGCGGGAAACAAAGACAACGACGATAAATGGCGGGCAAAGGGCTTCAAGCCATTTGAAATTGCATGTAGGTACCATCAATAACGAAAAATAAGCTTTTAGCTGTATCAAGTAATGGGAAGCAGCGCTATTACGCCTCTACGACCTGCACGCCACTGCCTATTGGCAATTACCTCATAAAGTTGAAGAAAGTCAACGAGACGTGTAAAATGATTCATATCGCCACAGTAGTCGCGAACGACGCATCCACAGATTACAGTCACAATGCGATAAAATTTACAGTCAGAACTCAGAATGTGATAATTGGCATCGCAAACTACACAATTGAGCCGACGACGTGTCGATGAACTGCAGCTCGATTGTATAAAACCTGCATCAATCATTGTTACAGTCTCAATGGTTTTGATTGGCTCAATTTATAGTATTTTGGCTGCGTCAATGGATTTTGGCCAATAGTGGAAGAATGTTAACCAATCAGAGGTGATTGCGATCGTGACACTGTAGCTGTCATTTTTAGTCAATCTCCCTTCTGATATAATGTACCCCGCAACATTGAAATACGACAAGACATAGTTGTAACAAATAAAAGTAGGTACGTACGCTAACTATAGATTAGTAGCAAAGAGATTACATAAAATATGAAATCAATATAGTTACTGGGGTGTATTGAGGCAAAGAATAACTGGAAATAACACTGATTTCTTACTATAATAAAGCTATTTGGAATTTTTGTGAGTCAGCCAAGAATATGGTAGAGCAGTCGCCATTGAAGTTCTAATGAAATTGTAACGTAAGTTACAAAGGATAAGAGTAAGACCGGCCATACACGGACTGCTCGTGCAGTTGCCTGCAGTAATCAACATACACGGACCACTCAAATTGCTGTAATACTCAACAGCTTGTACCATTGATAACTGCTGCCAACCGCCCGTAACAGTCGCAACTGCTCGAGCGGTTTCATGTATGTGTGTACGTAGATGTTCACTATGCAGTCGCAGCTTGAAGCAGTCCATTCTGACTGCTTCAAGCTGTCCATGTAGCCGAGGCCTAAGTATCAGCAAAATTTTAAAAAATACACTCTGATATCTAAACATTTTGTTAGTCTAATCAGATTAAAGAAGGTAGAGCTAAATCATTATGTATTAATAAATGAAACAATTAAATATATCTCGTACACCGTACTGCAGATTTTCCAAGGAAAACTGCTTTGTGACCAGCCATATCTATTAAATATTATTTAATACTACTAGATGATGCCCGCGACTTTGTTAGTATAGATTAACTGTTTTTGATTCCTGGGTGAACTCCCTAATTTTCCCGGTGCCTGTGTCTTTTCTTTAAAGCGAATTTCATCAAAATCGGTTGAAAATATGGGCCGCTAAAGCAAACAGTTATTTAAAATTTAATCCAATAATCTATGTAATCAGTAGCAATCTATTCAACATCATTTAGACAAACTAAATATACCTAACTACTTACTTAATAATATTATGCAAGCATTAAAAACGTTTTAATAAAATAATATAAATTCAGAATTAAGTCGGATTTAATAAAATATAGTTAAGTCATTCAAGATACAAAAGATAAATAGTGGTAGAGATAAAAATAAATAACACGAAAAACGGAAGCAAAAATGGAAGGTCGTTAAGAAAGCGAAGCCGTTTAAGCCAAAGCTTCATATTTCATTTTCAAGGCAAACTGCACTCAGCAAATATTAAGTAGGTGCGATTTTCTTATAGTCGGTATACCTAAATATTGGAATTGCGTATTGCAACTACACAATTACTTAAATTAAACCAACCATGTGTAGATTAATAAATACACCGAAATAGCCAGGTGTCTAAAATGAAAAGCTAGTGGGAAATTGGAATACGTCCACATACCTGTATCTGCAACTTTTTCGAGGGGTATGTTTGATAAGGAAACTTCGTATTTTTGTTAATAATTTTTAACTGATATATTTGTTACCTCTGACAATATTGTTTTTTGTACCAAAAAGTTTTACAATACGTAGAAAAACAGAAACATAGTAGATAAGGAAACACTTCTGAAGTGCTCATGCACAGAAGGAAAGGTTGTGAAGAAAAAATAGGTATACAACAATATATGAGATTATTATTATTGGAGTTCATTCAAAACTTTGTAATTTTCCATGACTTTTCAAGTAAGTAGTAAGCACCAACCCTTATCTGTACTTAATATCTATTTTAATCATCATTTGTACAAATATCTTATTATATCAACATTTAATTATTTATCAATAAATTAGTAAACAGAAAGAATACTTATTTTGAGGGTGTACAATTAAACAACATGAAAATTTGAAAGAACATCTAAATCAATTAACTACAAACTAGCTGACCCGGCGAACTTCGTACCTTAGCGTAGCAATGATGCACTACTTTATTTTCTTAATATTTTTTTCCGTAAGAACCTTCTCCTAATAATAACAAATACAACAAAAAAGAATTAGTGAAATCGGTCCAGTCATTCACGCGTGATGCCGTGACCAAGGAAAACGGGTTTCATTTTTATATTTTAACTACAAATAAAGTGCCCCTAGAATAATTAGTTTATAGGAAAACATCACCTAAAATTGCACTACAAGCACTAGACTAGAGCAGAAACCCAGTTCAGGCCTAACATAATAATATGGAAGTGTACAGATTGTAGACATATCCGTTTTAAAGGAAAGCGGAACAAATATTAGGGCACCTGCTCCAGTTTGAGTCCATTACACGGAATTTGGCCTCGTTCTTAGCCATTATCTATCGATTATATTGAAAAAGCACATACGAAATTAGCTTATTGGGGAGCATGATTTCTAAAACATGTACAAATATGTACGTCAAAATGTAGATAATGGAATCAAAAATGGGGCACCCCAAAATGAATAAGCAATTATACCGTAGAACATCATTGAAGTGATATTAGAAACTATTGGACAATATTTTTTTAACTTACTTACCATAGCAAAGTTTCTCTGAACTGAATCAGAAATTAGATCTAGTAGAGCAAGATCCCGTGATCGCCAGACCTTCTCCATTTTATAAAAGCTGAAAATATGTCTTCGCGTGTCTCCAACCGAAATAGGAACAATCGTCGACTATGGAGTTTAGATCATTGTGCCTTTGGGAGATAACAGTAGCAAAGGTGCATAACGATTTTCTACGTATACAAGTACTTAAGTAAATGAATCTTTTATTTTAAAAAAAAAACGGAATATTTCTTCGGGTTCAAAATTGCCACAGTTTAGCTGTGACTAAATTGTGCAAATGAAATTCTAGTACTTTGGAAGCAGTTAAGATGCAAGAATTTATCATCGAAGAAATAACAAAACTGAGATACTTAGTAGATAGAAACATGCAAACAGCACGAAAATGACGCCTTAGTTATAGTCGATCGTGCTCAATTCCTCTCATAACGACTCCTACTCATGCATGATATCATACATAAAATCGAAAGTGATGTTTTGACTAAGTTTGAATGTATTGCAGAATGACATAGCTGAAACGGGTTCGCTTCTATATGGTCAAATGACCTGCCAAATGCCAATTTATTTGGTAGTCCGAGCCTTGAGATTTTTGAGTAAACAAAACCTGACACTGGAATTGATTTTAAATTAAGAAAGAAATGATTTATTTGTATGAATATGTGAAATTGAGATGTTTGTTGATGAATTAGAAAGCCACAACATATCCAGTCAGGCAACCCTGACGAATATATTATTCGTATCTTGGACAACAGCTTTACCAGTAAGCCGATGATAAAGCGTTCATTTTACATACCGAATCTGAATAAAGTGTACATAGCACACAATCAATATAAATAGGTACATGCTAAAGTATGCCAATTATTTTTATTCTGTTAGTAGATATAATAAAATAATAAAAATAATTGGCAAACTTTCGCATAGCGATCATAACAGATAACATATTTGATGATGATTATTCTTGTGAAAGCCAATTATAGCAACGTTGAGATGTCGATAACAGATAAGAGACAAAACTCATAACAACATCTAACTATACATTGAATACAGTTCGAAAGGTACTGTAGACACGACAGCTTCTTTGTATTATAATTGCTACAGATACTTACAGATTGAATCAGACAACAAAAGTAACTAGATGATGCCAATTACTTATCACTAATTATTATTTGTTGACGTTAAGGCGCTGTCAGCTCTTAAAATCAAAACACAAATCGAGAGGTTGGCTCTCCTCAGTCGTCACCCCTCACGCCAGTTATGCCCACTTCGTCCGGGTGGCGCTCCCGTCGCGGTTTTCTTTATTTTCGCGCGCTTGTCATAGCATGTCACGGATGCCCTCGGATGACAAAACACGGTAACTCAAAATTTGTGAAATTGATAGAATAACGTAAGTGAGTAAATCACGTACCAAAGTCTCTTACATGAGTAGGTAATTGACAAAATACCTATTGTAAATCGCATATCGTGTGCAAATCCATTTTAATACTTAATATTATAAATGCGAAAGTGTGATTGTTAATTGAATTGCCCGTCAATCACGCCGCAACGGAGCAATGGTTCGACGTTATTTTTGGCGTGGGTATAGTTGAGGGAGAGTGACTTTTTATCCCGAAAAATTAAGGAGTTCCCGCGGGAATAAAAAAAACTTCAACCACGCGGACGAAGTCGCGGGCATTAGTTAGCCCAGCATACTAATATCCATACAAAATATAATAAATGCGAAAGTGTGTCTGTCTGTCTGCTACGCTTGCACGGCCCAACTACTCAAACGATTTTGATGAAATTTGGTACAAAGATAGATTACATCCCGGAGAAGGACATAGGCTACCCGGAACCATTATCCTGGAAAATTAAACAGTTACCGCGGGAGTCAAAAAATCTTAATCCATGTGGACGAAGTCGAGGGCATCATCTAGAGTTACACAAGTATCTTATTTACATAAACTACTTACGTGAGTTAATTACAAGTATAATTGTGGCATAAATCAATATCATACGTATATACAATGTACTTACCGACTAAGAGTCTTATATTCATTTTTTGTCAGAAACAAGAAATACAGATGTTATTTCAAAAATTTAAATAGCAAAAAGATGTTGGAATCATTGAAATCAATTTCTAGTCTTTTGCAGACATATAGTATTATTTACAGTGTTTGAAAAATACTCAAAAATAAAAAACGAAGAAAATCATACAATTTTGGTGTCATGATTTTTTATCTTTACATACAGAATTATCTATATGGTAGAACTTCGTAAGAGCCAAAACCGCAAATTAGCCAATTTATGTAAAAATTCAAATTTGTACGTTGTTTCCGTACTCTAAATTATAAGTTTGATTGACAATATTATGTCCGAAGCAAAACCTATTATATTAATTAACTGGACTTAGGTTGGGTGAAACTAAACAAATTAACTTTTTAAAAATCCCACTCAATCAAAATTAAAATAAATCTCGGGAACGGCAAATTTTCAACTCAAGGAAACGGGAATAAAATTGGCCGATTCCCGGGAATTCCCGAGAATCGGGATTTTTTTAAAAATAGTTATTGCTACTTTATATCCAGTTTTTTTTAAATTAAATACAAGTTAGCCCTTGACTGCGATCTCACCTGATGGTAAGTGATGATGCAGTCTAAGATGGTAGCGGGCTAACCTGTTTGGGGTATGGCAGTTATATTAAACCCTAGTCCATATCCCTAATCGGTTTCTACACGACATCCTACCGGAACGCTAAATAGCTTGGCTGCACGTCTTTGGCGGTAGGGTGGTAATTGGTAACTAGCCACGGCTGAAGCCTCCTACCAGGCCAGACCAGAGAAAATTCAGAATATTTAAATTCTTGAAATACAATGCAAGAAAATATTGTTGCCGTGAATTCATTACGGTCCTTTAAGTAACTCTTTCGAAATTGTCAGTCTTGAACAAATTGGTACTCAATGGATTTCTAAAGGTTTGTACACGGTTAAGCTTTTACGGCCCCGAGTTTTGCATTGGAAACGAATATTGTATATATTAAATTATTCAGGTGTAACAATGGCGCTGACATCTGGTGAAATAACAAGGCGGCATATAGAGAAATTAAAGAGGGACTCTTAAAAGTTCAAACAATAATATATAAGAAAATAACACTTGGAGCTCGTAAAATCTAGAACAAGAAAAATATCCGAGGTGAGATAAAATATCAGAAAGGGAGAATCGAAGAAGACAAAACGCAAAAAAAAATTGTTACTTATAATCATTCTTACAATGTGATTTAACATACTATACATTGGTTGGAAGTTCTACTTATATTTTATAGACGACATTTTACATAATTTAAGTACAAAATAAAGAATAAAGAGTTTAAAATACTCAAAAGTACCTACTACGACTATTATAGTTTTATGGTAAGAAAGTACAATAATTCTTAACATTGTGATCAGTGCCCTTACTTTTCCTTTGAGTAATTGTCAAGGTTCCACTGACAAATTGTCCTCTCAAAAAATCCTCCAAAAAGTTTGGACAGATGGATGTATGGATGTATGGATGTTTGTTACTCAATCACGCCCCAACGGCTGAACGGATCTGGCCGAAATTTGGCACAGATATAGATTGTAGTCTGGAATAGCACATAGGCTACTTTTTATCCCGAAAAATTAAAGAGTTCTCGCGGGAACCACAAAACTTCGATCCACGCGTACGAAGTCGCGGGCATCGGCTAGTATTGCATAAATACTTATAATATTGACAATTTATCATTAATATAAGTTATTGTTATGTTATATTTAAATGTATATTTTTTATCGTAAACTAACTTACTTGCAAAAACAAAAATAAAAAGCATTGTCTATTTCAGAAGTTATATAATAAATTATGACATAAATTTGCCTTTACGTTAGTCAAAAGAACTAAAATTATCAAATTTTGATAGTGTTTCTGTTATTTTATGTTTGCTGTCCTATTTTTGTGATTGGCATGATTGGTAAGACTAGTAAAACACTTCTGTGAATCTTATCTAAAGTTGTTTTTTTAAGTGCCTTTTGTGAGATAAAGTTTAGTTACTCAATGGAATAATTCTCCGTCACTTAATTTTAAAATGATTGTTTTTTTTACTATAATTTAACATAATATTTGTAAACAGTGCTACTGCTCATAAAGATAAATAACTAAGAAACACAAATTTATCAATAAAATAACAAAACATGATGAAAAAAAAACATCGATTTTATTTCATGTACAATTTTACAAAAATACGCCCAATTCCCAAATTCACTCTGCTGGGGATTAAACCCGGTACATCCCACGTTAAGACAATAGTGCTCAGCACTGCGCGAGTGAGGTACCTAGTCAATAGGGCATGCTCCCGATAATTCCTGGTACCAAAAATTCCCGGTACTTCTGAATAATTTTCAGTTCCGGTTCTCCACACCATAAAACCGGTACTTTTGATACTTTTGAGACTCGAAGTACATACATTCTGTCGATTCTTCTCTAATTAAGTGTGGATATTTCTGCATGTAACAATAATTTAATTCACTATACTCTATTTTATGCTCACAAATTCGAGGTATTAGTTTAAAAACCCCTATTTTTACTTTGGCTATAACGATTATTTTACTGCCACTTCGTACAGTTTCGTATGTTAGTCTTTCTGGTAAGTATTATTTACCAGCAGAGAAGAGCTTTTTTGAAGATCAATGAATTGATGGATCTGTCACTGGAATAAAATTTGTTCAGCCATAATAAATTACAGTAGATTATGCTATATTCTGTTAATTGTATCGTTACTTTCATAAATTTCACATGAAGATTGACAGGAAAATATTGATAGACTGTATATCTATATATAAAATATACCTCATAAGCCCGAGGCTACTAAATTTTGATTTTTGACTCCACTGTCAATTATACCAATAGCAGAGGGAAAGAAAATATGTATATCCGTATCCATAATTCCCTAAGATGCTCAGGAGTTCTCCATACAATGTTATGTAAAAACCAAGACTGTGAACAGTCCAATCTTTATGTATGGATGTGAATCCTGGACAGTAACGCAGCAGTAACGAGGCTCTTTATGGCTGATAGGAAACGTCTTTAGAAAATCCTAGCGTCCTCGATCCTAGGATCCTCCATACGTACGGGGAGGACGGTGAATGGATACCAAAAATACTAAGAGGTACCATATCCAATATAATTGTAGAGACCAAATCAGCGTGCGGCAAAACCAAAAAACGGCACAGAATAGGAGAGAGTAACATCTTCACGAGATTCTCTTGGGAATACTGAGTATGGGTTGGAAAATATTGTTGATTTAGATTAACATTTGTAATTCTTTGAGGTGAGGTTACTACGTACGCCTGTCTATAAAAAAAGACCCGTAAAGGATCACTTTGTTGTCCGTGTATCCAAGCCTCAAGGCTTGTTTCTCATAAACTGCTTGATGTAGTAAATTTATATTTGCACTGGCTTCTAATTGCTATAAAAGTAGTTACATATGAGCGTATCACGATAAAAAAAATTTCAACTTTTCAAAGTGTATTTTCATACAAGACGCAATCTCTGTAAAACCTATGAACTACAATAAAACTTTGAAATTTGTAACGAAGCGAGTTATGGTACAAGTACATGAAAAAATCATGAATTTAAAGTCCTGTGTGAAATATTATGCGATAAATTTTTGTATAATGCCTAATGAATAGTAATATTCAGTATATTCCTGTGTGAAATATTATGCGATAAATTTTTGTATAATGCCTAATGAATAGTAATATTCAGTATATTCCTGTGTGAAATATTATGCGATAAATTTTTGTATAACGCCTAATGAACAGTAATATTTGGTCTATTTCATACTTTCTGTAATGTCTTAGCCGTGTTTTTGTGATAATTTAAGGTAGTATCGAAAGTATCGAAAGTCCCGGGAATTCCCGGTTTCGTGCCAATATCGGTCCAAAATTTCCCGGTACTCAAACACAGCACCGAATGCATGCCCTAGTAGTCAGGGAGAATTATAATAAACAAGTTAAGAGATCAACTTGTTCTCAAATATTTCTCAAGAGATAA
Source organism: Erebia aethiops (assembly GCA_923060345.2). Classification (NCBI taxonomy): domain Eukaryota; kingdom Metazoa; phylum Arthropoda; class Insecta; order Lepidoptera; family Nymphalidae; genus Erebia; species Erebia aethiops. The sequence continues at coordinate 18,590,659 of OV281089.1, read as the reverse complement.
GTTAAAAAAATACTCTGTACACAAAAACGGGAAATCACAAAAAAAACCAACGACGTATTTCCCGGAAATATCTAACTCCCGGGTCCCAGAAACGAAACCCTAAGGGTATCTAATATCCAATCAATTAGTAATAAAACTTGCAATAGGCACTTATTTGAAGTATTTGAGACACTACTAGGTCGTTACTCAGCAAGCTTTCGATATAATAATATTATCTGGTCGGTCTGGTCCAATGAGAGCGGACGAGTAGGAGTAGCAAGCTGAAGTGGCAATGCTTGATTTTCAGTTTTCCTTTCTGTCTTACCACTGTTTTGTTATTTTCCATTCATATCAAAAATTGCACTGGAGGCATACTACTATCGCTTAAATCCGTATTGTTTTAATATTGTTGACGTTCGTGTTTTTAGAATTATAATCCTTATTTTAGGACCTTCAAGGTACGTGACATAAAACTGACATTTTTAAGTAATACTGCTTTAAGCGATGGCAGTGAACCCTCTGACAGTAATTGGATGTTTGACAACTTACCTACTTCTTGGAAATATTAAAAGACGTCATTGTTACAACCAGCAGGAGTTTTTTTTTTAAATAGTGAAGCGACGTGCCTTTTTATGCGATATTTCGCAACTCGTATGTCAATCTAGTAATTACTAGTACGATTTTAATTTTGAAAATAGTTTTCAAAATAATTACGAAGCTGCAACACAAGCTCACTTGATTGTCATTTAAGTAGCGTCATCTTTGGCGTTGGATGGTTTCTATGACCTGCCTTATTGATGTTGCCAAATAATAAAATATACATTTACAGCATTGCTTCACCAAAAATATTTATTTTAATACATAAAAAAGACATTTAGACGCCTGGGTATGTTTATAAAACAATACAAAAAGTTGTAATATCAATGTGTCAAATCGATTAAAACTTCTTCGTAAATGAAGTCGATTGTTGTCAAAAATCGAATGGATAGCGCATTACGGCATCATTATTTCGAGCTGTCAAAAGTTTGGTCAGAGAACACATATTCATACTTTATTTGATTATGTATTTTTAGTTATATAAAAGAAGATAGCTCACGAAAGTTGTAATATCCACGTCTTCTGTCAATTCATGTTGAATAAACATTAGTCTTATTCATGTTATGTTTGAAAACCATTTTAAAATATCGATTTAAACGCTGGAGCAAAGGAGCACAGATCCATCGTCTGTGAAGTTCTTTCGAACACTGGCGGAGGTGAAAATGAGCTAGCGCTTCTCGAAAAACCGGAATACAATGGAAAACAGAAAATATGTGTACATTTTAATAAATATTAATAAATCAATGGATGTCATTTAGAATTTGGAATTTAATGATATATTTTTCAAGTAAATTGAGGTTTTCAATTTGGAGATGTGTTGATTTGAAAACTGAAATAAGAGGTATGTTTGAATTTATTTTTTATGCAGCGAAGTTGTTTAAATCGTGTTTTGGGATAAAACAATATCTGAGTTAAGGTCTTGAAAACATCATATATTTTTTTCAATCTTCCATATGCCACCATTTAATGGATACACTGCTTTGGAGACCCCCCCCCTGACCACACACAGCGCCTTAACGAGTAACTACCTATACACAAACGTAGATCGCCCACGTGGTAATAAAATCAAAGGTTAGGTTTCTTAGTTTGGTCTGTTAATAATGATAACTACGAGTTTGTATCCTTAAGCATAATATTGATTGATTATAACAACTGGCAGGATTCATGTTTTTTAATGAGATTAACCCTTAATCAGGTGAAAGTGTTATAATAGTATATTTTAGAGGGAAAAACCATTTCTCAATTAACCATAAAATAAATAATGAAGGATTAAGCTATAAAAAGTGAAAATACATATAACGTATCGCGCAGTTTGAGAGTTTCTCAAACAGTCTAGATAGGTAACTTATCTCCTGATATTCTGGGATGAACTCTGATTACAAGTTAAGAACTTACAAAGGATCAAAAAATAATAACCTGATTTAGAAGACAGAAGTGTATAAAATTACACAATTCCCAAATCTCGGCTCTTCAAGGCCCCACGTGGCCAACATACCAAAAAAACATAAATAATCAAACAATCAAACGAAAAGATAAATGTTTGTTGCCTACAAAGACAATAAAGAAGAAATTATTAAAGATTTAAATTAGAAAAGCGAAATAGATGAAAATTGAATTTGTGGCATTAAAAACGAATCCGTTGAAAACATTTCGCTTCGCGTTGCGACGAAACGCTTCCACAATGAGATAATAGGCATCCCCATTAAACTAACAAGTCACAAACGCGATCCGTAACGGTCGCGTTAAAAGAGCCGGCACAGTACCTACCACGGGCTGGGTGACTTTGCCAACCGGTATGATTATTTTGCCATTCACTACATTAACCCGCAAACTTATACTACTCTTGGCCAAAGAATTTGTCTGAACTATGTTATCTGAGCGGTTCAGTGAATTTTCCTTGTGAATTTCCAATAACCTGTCTTCCATCCCAAGTATTCATTGCGGTTGTTTCTAGTATTTGGGAAAATCTAATTTATTATATAAGCCGAAAGTCGCCACATGCACTTATTTTCCCTGTGGTTTATTCGCATTGAAAGAAGCATTTATTTGGAGTAGCTAATACAAGTAGTGAAATATGGTGAGCTACCTATTAAGTATGTAAAATAGTTTTTAAGTAAATAACAAGTTTCTTGATATTACATCCCCAAAGCGGTCATTGGAAATTCAGGAGGTAAACAAAAGTAGATTTTCATAGTTACGCCTAGTATCATCAATGATAAAACATGTTTTGGAGCGAAACCTTTTGTTCCCGAAAAAGAGCAATTTGCCTTTTGTGGTTCTATACAGAACCCGTTGCACTTGCATAATACATGGTAGATCCGAATCCGTTCACAGGTGATAAACGGCAACTTAGTGAGAAAACGTCTCCAGCAATTCTATAGCCAATTACCACTCCCCCCGCTCCTACACGTCACCGCGACGTATGGGCTATCAAGTCCAAGTCGTGTAATCGTGTGCGAGGAAACCCGCTCGCTGGCCCGACTGGTGAGTCACGAGCAAAGTCTACGTACTTGTTTTGTTCACTGCACGTTTATCAGTTTAACGTTCGCGTTCGACTTCGCGTTTTAAAGGGGGCCATGCAGTTAATTTATACATGTTTTAACATGTGCTAGAACATCCTGGCTAGAGAACAAAAACTCAAACAGTGTCAGAAGAGTGGATAACAGTTATCCTCAACTCGCAGTAGTATAATATACTTAGCTTATAAGTAAGATCTATATAAAGACCGCAAAGCTGCGTTGCTACCATCAGATTCCTGGGGTCGACTCAAAATGATAAATATAGTTTGACTTTGAAGTCACGTACCTCGACGTTCCTAAAATAAGGGACTATAATTCTAAAACACGAAAGTCAACAATAATGAAACAATATTAAGGCTTTAAGCGTTGGCAGTATGGCACCTGATGTATTTCTAGTTAAGGCGAGTCACCTCAGCTCAGCGGTGAAAACTGGTTTGCTAGATCAAATTTTTTCGGTATTTACTATTAAATAACGGTCTTCCAAAAAATATCCGATACACTTAAAGATATTGTCTAAAGAATGTGCTAATTTGTTACACGATAGGATGTACTTTACTCGATCAAAAAAAATCTTGAAACAGGCTAAATTAAAAGTTTAAAACGAATTTTTTATTAATAAAATTTTCGACTTTGCTCATCATTTTTATATGGATAAATTCCTCTTGAAGTATTAATGAGAACCTGCTAAAATTTATTTCAAACTGAAGTCCTATATCTATTTAATTCAAATTAATCCCAGAACTTGAACGTTGCCAAGCGGTTTCAGAATATACCGCGCTGCCCGCTTCCCCGCCAGTCTCTACGAGAAATGTACCGCGAAACGCGCGGGCGGCACCCCACACCTCACCTCCTAAAATGTTGGAGGTGACTCGCCTTAATATTCTAGTGGTTCCACCTCCATTACGTTGTCTCCTCTTGTTGTCAAGAAAATGGTCATCCATGAAACGAGTTATCAATTATCAAGTTCAACCGACTGATACGTAAGACGCAAAACTTCTACAGATTAATCTAGAAATTGATTTTAGTCAAAGTCAAAGTCAAAGTCAAAGAACGTTTATTCAATTTAGGTAGGTATACTACACTTATTGACGTTCGGTTATTTATAACATAAATACGAGTAACAATAATAATGGTGATAACGACAGTACGACATCTTAAACTAAAGCTACGAGGGTTCCAAACGCGCCCTGGTCTGAGAAGAGCCCACAACAAACTCAGCCGGGTTTTTTTTATTTTTTATTTTAAATAGATTATCTGCATAACGTTTCTCTACAGAGAAAAGATTTTCACTCAAACGAAATTGGAGCCGATCAGGTAATTAGATTTGAGTATACAACAAAGCTCACAAGGTAATTCGCTATAAACATGTCTGAAGCCTTTTGATAGTTGGAGCTTGCGGGAGACAATAAAAGAAAGTGGTCGGGTTGGTCGGACAATGCCTTTGTCGGTAAACGTGGGCAGACCGCGCTTTAACAGTTGAACCGCTAAGCAACTTTAGCAGACCAGTGCATTGTTATTTGTTGAATCTAATTTTGTTGCCATGATTAAAAATAACTCTTGTTATATTTAAGTCATGCTTCACTCTTGTACTTAATATACTTACTCATTCCTGTAATTTGTTAGGATGTCTAATCTAAAGAGGCCAATAACTAAATGAGCTAATGGAATGTTCCGTCTGCCGTCCTGTAAAGTAATCCAGTATTATGAAGTCATGGTCCTTTTAGATCCTGTAGTTTTTTTAACTTCTTACTTCTCCTAAGGTCATATACCTAGTCGACAGATTTATTTATATGCTTCAAGGATCTAACTATCATCTGCGTATCGTTGCGTGTTTCAATCTACATATTAATAGTTACTGATTTATACGAATATTGCATGCACTGCGCAGATATAAACCTTCTCTCTGATTTTCTAAAGGTTGTGTCTTGTAAATATGCTATGAAATTCTAAGTACTTAAATCTCAACTTTATTTCGTAGTTCCACAACTTTTGTTAGTGAATGAGGACTTAACTTTGCGCAATCTCATACAATTAAGATGGTATCAGAACAGAATCACTTCCTTATAAGCAACATTGCGGACTTGCCTCGTGCTGTCGCCTACGATATGTTCGTCCAAGATTGCGTCATGGATCTGAAGGCCCTATCGCTTCGAAAGCTTGTGTGATGCGATAGCACGCTCAAACAATATCTACTGGTTCTTTGGATACCTGAACTTCTGCAACACTTGTCTGATTTTGGAACAAATTAAGTATTTAAGTCCCAGAAAGTCAAAACACTTGTTCCATTATTGATAAAAACTTCCAAATATTCTTTACCTTGGCTCAATGAGCACTGAACTTCGACGTTTCTTAAGAAGACAGTTGCAAAATTTCTGATGTAGTTACCGGAAAATCAGATATGATTTCACGTCGTCGAATGGTACGGTTTTACGGTTTCTGTTTTTTTTTCAGGTTTCTAGTACGGTTTTTTGGTCACGTCGATTCTGCTGCTGATTGGTTTGTGGATTATTGTGGATAGATTATTTAACGATAAGTATTTAGATTTAATATAACATCGAGTAAACATTGCCTAGATTGTGTGCTCATAAGAGTAACAGAGCAAGTGGGTGGACGACAGACGCATAGCTATTGAGAAACCTGTTTCTCGCGTCTACGCATAAAAAATAGCCCCATTTATTCAATTACCTCACATTCGCATATTAATGGATAAATAAGCAAAACATAGTTACACTTCACTCATTGTTGTAACTTTTTTGAAAAGACGCGATGTTATTTTATCAGCCATAATCCATACTAATCTTCTAGTTAACTACGGTTAAAACACTGACTGAAAACATTACAGTCGTCGTATTCGGTCTCAACCAATAGACGTCCACTGCTGGACGAAGGTCTAATGCATGGATCTCCACAGGACACAGGGCACAGAACCTGTGCCGCTTAGATCCAGCAGCTCCCAGCTACTCGCTTAAAATTGCCATCCACCTAGTGACGGGTTGTCCTACACTATGCTTTCCAGTGTGAAGTCACCATTACAGTAGTTAGTTATCCTCCTTTTTAGTCAAAGGAACCAGAAGCCTTATTCGCTATAATCTTTTGCGCTAAAACCTTGCTAAAACACAAATCTATGAGGTACAACGGTGCATCATGCAAGTATCCACACATATACTAATCAAGTTGGAAGGTCGACATTAAAGTCATCTACAATAGAATAATAGTCGATAGTATAACCTGGCTTAGTGTGACCTGTGCCCTGGCATATGATGCGACCTTGTCTATTCAGCCGTCCTGTGGTTTATTGCATCGCGCGCCACACACCATCTAACTATATTAACAGTTTCCTGTACCTACTTCAATTTGATGAATTGATAAATTTTTTGCAGCTCACTGCTTTGCAGTTCGTTTCAAAAAAACACGACAACATAATCGTGGCTAATTCTGTTGTTACTACACCATCTCTAAATTAAACCAAGTTCAGGAAGCTTCAGGACGTCTTCTCGTCCAAAATACTTCAGTGTCGGAAGACCAAAGTCTTCGAACAGTGCGTGTTTCAAGTGATGACATATAGGGATCCGAGACATGGTCGCTAACTAGCTATGGGACTGGTAAGCAGGCCCATGACTCAGGATCACTCAGCGGACGATGGAGAAGGCTATGTTTGGAATATCCCTATGTGATCAAATCATAAATAAGGAGATCCATAAGAGAACCAGAGTCACCAACATGGCTCGAAGAGTTGCGAAGGTGAATACAGTTCAAAGAACCGATGGACGTTGGGGGTCCTTACTCCCTCCTAGGTGCTAGAGTGGCGATCTCGCACTGGAAAAGGTCGCGTTGGCAGACCCTTCACTAGGTAGACTACCGACATCAAGCAAATCGCAGGGAGCCGTTGGAAAATTAATAGGTCTTAAATATTAAGTATATGGTTCCACTTTGTTTATGAAAGTCTAAAATCACGTTAAACCCCAAATAATAATCAACTAAATATTTTCATGGTCGATCATACATACAAATAAGATTGTTGGCTTTTAGGGAAACACCCTGTTCGATATGCACGTCAACCTGCCGGCGGCGCCAAGTCACAAATTCGGCAGTCCACTTGCTTTTAAAACTGAATATGTGATAAACGTCGCACGCGCATTCGCTCGACCCTTATATGGCCCGCGGACGCAAGGCCGCGCGCCGTCCTCGCGGATCTTAAAATATTTAGTAGCTATTTAATGAAAATTATCGACATTCAAGTAATTATTATTAAGCAGATGCCGCCCGTAACTTAGTCTATGTGGATTTAGTAAATCCCGTGGGAACTCTACTCTTCTACAAATAAAGTAGCCTATGTCACTCTCTATGTACTTATTTAAAGTGTTCCAATTTCCATGCAAAACATCACGTTGATCCGTTGCAGTGTGGACAAACATATTGATTTTGTTTGTCCACACTGCTACTACTAGCAGAGATGCCCGCGACTTCATCCGCATGAAATAAGTTTTTAAAATTTGCATGGGAACTCCCTAATTTTTCGGGTTAATGTATAGCCTATGACACGCAAATAATGTGGCTTTCTATTGGTACCAGAATTTTCAAAATCGTTTCAGTGGATTACCCCCTACAACCTCACAAACTTTACCTCTTTATAATATTACTTAGTATATAGTTCGCGTGCGAGTTGAATGCAGAGTAGATGTATGGTGACACATACATTTACTCTGCATTCAACTCGCGTGCGATTAGTTGGATTAAAAAAAATTGAAGGTCGCTATTACAAGCACTACAAGATTCATAATGATTTCTGAATAATTATTTTCATTACTTATACGCCTGCATTTACTTAATACCTAAGTAAGTAAGTACAATTTACTTTAAGTTTTTTAAAAGAGCAAGTAGCAACTCCCAAGTTTCTTTCTGGTCATTCTAAGATAGAAAGGCAGTCTGAATCAAAAATAATTGATACACTTTATGATTCAAAAGCACTTATGTATAAAAAAACCTTTTGACTTTATCAGCACAAGCTTTCTCAGTGCCTACTCAACTTAGATGTAGACTGCGACATGTATTTACAAATCATAATTAGTCCTAGAAAATATCATTGGCTTACTTTGGCAATCAATCAAAATAGCTCAAGAGATATAGCACAGAATCTCAGAATAATGGCAAATAATAGAGTTAAGGATAGTGTGGTTTGCGGTCACTAGGGCTTTCAAATACCAGTTTTTTCAATACCGGTATTAATACCGGAAAGATATTTTTCAATACTGGGATCCCGGGATCCCGGTATTGGAAAAAACTTAAAATTAGATAGATTGTTTTTAACTTAAAACTAGTTGTTTCTTAAGGACTTTAATTTTTCCCTCTGAGTGAGCAAAAATGACTTTTCTTCACTGGTTTTAAGCAATAAAGGCGCTCTTATTGAGCTAATGTTCTTAAGATACAAGTTTTAAACTGAGCCGAATAAAAACAGTGCCATTTATTAAGAAATATATAATGCAATAGTCACTGTTTCGTTTATAGTTTTGACATTTGAATAAAATAATGTCCTCCCGACCGATTTTTGGTCACAGCGGCCTATCTCCATAGAGATTAGCCATCTGCGCGGGAGATATTATAGTGCACAAGTGTGTGTACACAGGTGCACTCTCTGTTCCTTTACTCTCATAGCCCGATGGGACATTTGAATACCGAGTATTAAAAATGGATGAAAAAGTTGGGGATCTCAGTATTGGAAGCCTTAGTGGTCACCAATACAGTTTGCTCATCAGACAATGCGATCTTGGATATTCACAAAATAATTGTAACCTGCCTCCCGATCCCGTTTGCCAAACGGATAATTCAACCTATTTAAGATCATAGATGCCTGCATGTCAAAAAGTATGTAAGGACTCCTTAAACACTGTTTAAGGAGTCCTTACATACTTTTATTACAATGCTGTCCAATAGCAGTTACCCCTCTGACAGTTTTAACTAAGTTTTCTAGCTATGATCTTATTTTATCTATGATATTATTTTAAAAAGGCAGATAAGTAATTTGTTCATGGTATGGCATCTGACATAAAGACTTCAAAAAACTATAACTAAAACATGTTACAGTTTCATCTTTCTTCAGTGGACAAAAAATCCCTATGGTCTGTCCATCTGTCAGCGGGTTGTATCTCATGAACCGTAATAGTAGTTGAAATGGATGCTGTATATATTGCTATTGCCGCTATAACAAATAATAAAAATAAATAAAGTTATAAATTAAAAAGGGATGAAGTCGCGGGAATCCTTAGATAAACTTGTATTTATTACTTACAAGTACATAGTATTAAATTTTGTACAATTGTACGGAGCCCTTCGTATGCAAGGCCGAATTGCACTTGACCAATTTTTTTATTATTAAGTATATCACTACAAGTCAGCCCATAACTGTAATCTTGTGATGTTGCAGTCTTAGATGGTAGAGGGTTAACCTGTTAGGGGTATTGCAGTTATCATTTGGAGGACAATGTTATTGAAGATGATACAATCAAAGGCTAAAATATAAATACTTTAGACAACACATATAAGGAAGTCTCTTCAACAACTTGATTGACATCTCATCCTTACAGCCTATATTGGACTAAGTGTCTTCCAAGATGAATTCTTCATAGATGAATTCTTAAATTTCAAATAATAGATAATTTTATAAACAAAATAGGTAATTTTGCATGCCTGATTATAAGGTGAAACATTTATACTGGAATCTAACAAATAACATCTCAATGTAAAAAAATGTTTCTGCAAATAAAGAATTTTGAATTTTTTTAAAGCCTATAAAAAACTTGAATTTGCTTACTGCACAGAACTTACAATTTAAACATCAATTACACAAAAAAAAACATTGACTCCCAACAGTTGATAAAATTACAAAAAATTCAAAATAGTAGTTTTTTCAAGTAATATTCATATCATTGCTTACAAAGCAGCGGAATAAGTAAAAGTGTGTCTGATTCATTCATACGTTTGCTATTACTACTCGGGGGATGCCCCGTCGCTCACGTCCGCATTGGGGGATGCCCCGTCGCTCACGTCCGCAGGAACTACCTTTTACCTCCCTGCACGTGTCCCCTGGGTGGTGCTAAACGAGCGGCGAACATACAGGCGAAATAAGCGTTTCTTTTTCATTTTTAGCCTGATAACCTTCAGAGCGATATGGCTATACACGCCAAACCCAAAGGCTCTTCTAAGAGCCCATTGACCAAGGATGTTGGACCTTCAGTCCGCATCATGCAACTTAACATTGAAGGCATAAGTGCCGCTAAATCTGACTACCTACAAAAACTCTTACACGATAATAATATTGACATATTAAATGTCCAGGAAATCCACACTAAAGATGACGCAGACCTTAACAACCGAGGGAATATTCCGGGATACACACTGGTTGAAGCCTTACATCACCCCAAATATGGCATAGCCACATATGCCAGGTCTTCTCTCGGACAAGTCCAGCTAATTTACTCAAGTGATGTAAACAACATTTTTATAATCGTAGTCCAGGTCACAAACCTGACAATAGTAAATGTGTACAAGCCACCAAGTACTTCATGGTCACCAGAGGTCTTACCAACATACGATCATCCTAGCCTTTATGCTGGGGACTTCAATAGCCACCACATTGACTGGAAATACGAGACCACAGACCAAAATGGAGCGACACTGTCTCACTGGGCCGAGCTTTCCAACCTACACTTGGTGTTTGACGCTAAAGATAAAGGCACTTTCCACTCCGCGCGGTGGAATAAAGACTACAATACAGATCTAACCTTTGTCTCCAAAGACCCTCTGGAACAACCTTTTCCTGTAGCTCGCAGAGTTCTTCCAGATTTCCCGCGTAGCCAACACAGGCCGGTTCTATTAGAAATCGGTATTAAAATACCCCTGTCCTACTCAATGCCGCTGCCCAGGTGGAACTTCAAGCGTGCAAACTGGAACGGGTACCGAAAAGATCTGGATTCTGATTTGGTCATTGAAAACCTGGAGCCTATTCCTACCAACTACCACAGATTCACTGAGCTCATAATAAAAGCCGCAAAGCGTAATATTCCCAGAGGCTACAGAAAGGAATATGTGCCTGGATGGAGCCGGGAAAGTGAAGAACTGTTTAAGGAGTACCAATCATCTGAGGATCATACCATTGGAACCAAATTACTCCAGTCCCTCGATAACAACCGTAGAGACAAATGGGAGTCATTGGTATCCAGCATGGATTTTACCAGATCCAGCAGAAAAGCCTGGAGGACGCTTCATAATCTAACAGGAAAACACCACCCGCCCAAACTGAACACGACGATAAAACCTGATGTTATTGCCGCTCGCATAGTTGAAGTGACAAGAGCAAAGCGGGACAAACTATTTACTAAAAGAGTGAAAAAAGAACTTTCGTTTTTGAAGCGTAATCCAGGTGGCAACCCAGAGCTCTCTAGACCATTTAGCGTCAAGGAGACAATGGATGCTATCAAGATCTTGAAAAATAACAAAGCCGCTGGACCAGACAACATCTTTAACGAGTTCCTGCGTCACATGGGCCCCCGCTGTGTCAGTTGGCTGGCCGTCTTTTTCACGAACATCCTACTTCAAAATAGGCTGCCCAGAGCATTCAAGGTAGCAAAAGTAGTTGCTATTTTGAAGCCAGGAAAGCCGGAAGACCTGGCCGAAAGTTATAGACCTATTGCTCTCCTTAGTTGCACTTTGAAGCTGCTTGAACGCATGATCCTCACAAGGATAACTCCTTATACTGAGGCAGTTATTCCAACAGAACAAGCTGGTTTCAGAAGCGGACGGAGTTGCACAGACCAGGTTCTTGCTCTAACGTCACACATTGAAGTGGGATTTCAGACCCAATTGAAATCGACCGCCGTTTTCATCGATCTAACAGCGGCGTACGACACAGTGTGGAGACAAGGCTTAATTTATAAACTCATGAAAGTAATCCCGAGTATGGAGATAGTTAACCTTGTTTCTAGTATGCTTAGCGAAAGAGAATTTGAGGTTTTCCTGGGGGACTGCAAAAGCAAAAAGAGGAAACTTAACAATGGCTTGCCTCAAGGATCCGTGTTGGCACCAACACTTTTCAATATTTACATTCACGATCTACCGCCCACATCAGCGACCAAGTTTATATACGCTGATGACATTGCACTGGTGGCCCAAAGTAAAGATTTTGTGACTGGAGAAAATATTCTAACGAGCGATCTCGTCACCCTCGAGAACTATTTTAAAGCCTGGCGGCTTATCCCCAGTGCGAGCAAGACGGAGGTATGTTGCTTCCATCTTCACAACCAGCTCGCTAGCTACCAGCCAAATATCATCTTTACTGGTAAAAGGCTCAGATACAGTGCTTTTCCTAAATATCTCGGAGTTACACTCGATAGAACTCTAACGTACAAGGAACATCTACACAAAGTATCCATGAAGGTCGGATCGAGGAATAATATTATTCAAAAGCTTTGTGGAACGACATGGGGAGCATCCGCCGACTGCCTGCGGACATCCACCCTGGCGCTCACCTTCTCTGCCGCTGAATATTGTGCCCCTGTTTGGTTACAAAGCGCTCACGTGCAAAAAGTGGACACAAAACTAAACGACGCAATGCGCTGTGTCTCAGGCACTGTGAGGTCTACGCCACGCCACTGGTTACCAGTATTATCCCACATTGCTCCCCCACATCTGCGCAGAAAACATGCTTTGCGTAGGGAAATGGAAAAGATTTGTGCCAATCCCCAGCTCCACGCAAACAAGGCTTTCTGCAACCCGCCACCAAAACGACTAAAGTCTCGTCGCGCTGTGTATGCAGAGGCTACTGAAGTAAGACACTTTAATCTAAGCGAGAGCTGGAGAAAGGAGTGGAGCGCATCTGGTGGACCAGTGGCCTATGTACCCGACCCTACAGTTAAACCAAAAGGTTTTCATCTGCCCCGTAACTTGTGGTGTCGGTTAAACCGGCTCAGAACAGGACATGGACGCTGCAGTTACCTCCTGCACAAATGGGGCTGGAAACCATCTCCCATATGTGAGTGTGGCGAGGAAGAGCAGACGATGGAGCACATCATCCAGCGCTGCCCTACTCATGCCTACCAGGGTTCACCCAGGGACCTTTTTGACCTCCCTGCTCCGGTTGTTACATGGTTAGGTAAACTGGATATCGATATATAATTAAACATTGTAGGTTTTTTTTTACTAAATTTTGACATTCTGACCACGATAAATTTAACATTATTATAAAAACGCTTATACAAGTAAACGCCATACGATTAAATAAATAAAAAAATACGTTTGCCGCTCGCGAGACGTTACTCATTTGGTCAAAATTTAAGTTGCACTTTTAAACTCATATTCATAAACATGCACATTGAATTATATTCATAAACACATCCTGTTGCTGAGGAAGGAGCTGAGTTATGACACTAAATAGTTAGGATACAAGTCGTGATTGAACTCACCATCTGTTCTTTTTATGTTGATGTTGATCCCGGACTGAATTTTAACGGAACCGTCATCCATTTTTGCACTGCTTTATACACCACATACACTAAATAACATTATTTCGCAAGGATCGGTGGTTTAAAAATAGTCTAACACATTCGGAAATTGCACATGAGAACCGGTGAAAATTACAAATAAATTTCTACACCCAGATTGACAGTTATATCGAGCTAGCTACACACTTCAGACTGGAACGTTTCAAATTTGTTTCGGGTACAACAGTCAAATCAATCACTCTTCATTTTAATTTTTTTCCATGTGATGAATATGATGATTTAAACAAAACATATGCTGTAATGCAAATAAAAAATGAACTTGTAAATGTTTAAATTGTTTCAGATTTGTCTTTAGAAAACCCTAAAATTAAAATGTTATCAGCCACAGATCTGGAACTCACGGAACCTGCACCACAGAACACTTATACTCCTAGCGGAGACCTGCACGGAACTCTCTGGTGCTCTCTGGTTAACTTGTCCGGTGAACTTGTCTCTGACTCACAGCAGCTGACAGACAATCACGACACTCACAGACAAAGAGGAATAAGTATTTTATAGCTTTTTGTAGACACAGCTCAGTAATCTATGGCTTTTCCAGTTTAGGAGCACGGAATTGCCTATTTCTCTGGTTCTACCACGGTTCTACCAACCAGAGAAATAAGCAGCTGCAGCCTGCAGATCGGGCTTTGAGTGGGACGCAAGCGGGCCAAGTCCAATCTGCAAGGACTGTTTGCAGTGTATATTTTCGTACATCTTGTTTTATGTTGGCAAACTAATGGCGTTTTTGAAGTGAAACTTCTTTAGAATCGTTCATCGTTGCTATTTGAAAATTCGATGAAACGAAAAAGCGACACTATTAAAGAGACAAACCTATTCATCTCAGCTATTCATAATAGGATTTAGCCTGCGAGAGAATGAGATCGAATACAACGAATACAATTTATATTTTATCTCATTCTCTCGTAGGCACTTTTCTGAAGTTTCACTTCTGCCGTGTGTGATTGTCTCTGGTCCAGAATTTTTTTTTTCATATTATGTATTATGTGTTCTGTGGTCTGTGTCTGTGATAAAAAAAAAAAATAGCCAGATTCAGACTTCAGAGTGAGAGGATAAAAGTTTTTATAAAATTTTCTAAAGGAAATAGTGATTCCTAATTATGGATACTGAATATAAGTTATCGCACAAAGCCAAAAAACGAATCAAAGAGATTAAGAGAAAAGCCCGACCAGGTATGGAGTCTTTACACCTAAAAAAATCAAGCAAATAATCTAACATAGTTTCACAGATTTTAGAAATTTAGCTTTAATTAGGTACCTTGTATTTTGATTAAGGCGTTAGTTTTCTTCACGCAAGCATTCTGGATACCGTAATGTTTATCATCATATAATCACTAATTTGATAAGTGCAATTTTCGAGAAGGATCCCAAAGCGCCACGCGTTTCGCATCGCGTTGATCTGGGCTATCCTCATTATCTTTGCTATTTCTTGTTAATAATGCAAACAATGCCTTTTAGAATTGGCCGACAAACACCAGTGGATAGCTTTAAAGTATGCAACTAATTTTGAAGAGTTTCTAAAATGTAAAGACAATGTGGATAGGATAAATGTCAATGAGTGCACGCCTGAAGAGTTCATAGAGAAATATGAAAAAATTTACAAGCCTGTCGTGATCACGCACGTCCAGACTGACTGGCGAGCCAATCACAAGTGGACGCAAGACCGCCTCGCCAAAAAGTATCGCAACCAAAAATTCAAATGCGGGGAAGACAATGAGGGGTATAGTGTGAAAATGAAAATGAAGTATTATATAGAGTATATGAGGACAACGACTGATGATAGTCCGCTTTATATTTTTGATAGCAGTTTTGGGGAACATCCAAGAAGGAAAAAGCTCTTGGAAGACTATGAAGCACCTTTATACTTTAGAGATGATTTATTTAAGTACTGTGGGGAGGAAAGACGTCCGCCTTATCGATGGTTTGTTATGGGACCTCAGAGGTCTGGGACTGGTATACATATTGACCCATTAGGTACGAGTGCCTGGAATGCCTTAGTCTTTGGGCATAAAAGATGGTGCTTATTCCCAACTCAGACTCCGCGAGAACTGATCAAAGTGACAGGAGCGATGGGTGGGAAGCAAAGGGATGAAGCCATTACTTGGTTCAAACTTATTTATCCAAAGACCCAGTTGGATTCTTGGCCTGAAGAATACAAACCAGTATGAAATTCATTGATTTATTTCATAAATAAAAATTACAATCAATTGTAAAGTAATATGGGTGCAATTTAAGGCTGACAGTCGAACACCCATTCTTTCTGATGTTTGTGAAAAAGTTAACTTCACTTAGAAGTTGCGAAATAAATGCTATATCAAATCTTTCTCAGTACACATATTCCTACCATTATTATTAATGTGAATGTTTGTTTGTTTGTTTGTCCATCAACAAAGCATCAAAGTTACTTTTTCTCCAATAGATGAAAAGTGGCATAGGTCCATATTTTTATCCCAAAATCTAGTTCCTATTGAATTTTTAAAAACCTTACTCCACATGAATCAGCATAAAATTTATTTTAAGTCTGGCATATTAGTGAGAAATTCTAGGAAAATATTAAAATTTTATTTGATGATTTCCAGGTTGAAATTCTTCAGAAACCAGGTGAAACAGTGTTTGTCCCCGGAGGCTGGTGGCATGTTGTACTGAACCTGGACGACACAGTGGCAGTCACACAGAACTTCTGCAGCCGCACCAACTTCCCTGTAGTGTGGCACAAGACTGTCAGAGGACGACCAAAGCTTTCAAAGAAGTGGGCTAAAGTCCTAGAAACCAAAGAGCCTGAGCTTTATAAAATTGCAAGTAGCATTGACTTGAGCCAAGGAACAGGAGTAGCATCTGATAGCTCTTCAAACAGTAGCTCCTCTAGTAGCGACAGTGACAGTAGCTCAACAGCAAGCTCTAGTGGAGAGGACAGTGGCCAGGAGAGCATCACTGCACATAAGAAAAAGAGAAAACGAAAAGTGTGAAAATAATTTCAACTTTAATTTTTAAATATAAATTAAGCAGCAAAATTTTAGGGGTTTTATTATTATTATTTTTCTTGTGTATAAGCCAGCCTGTCGTATTACTAGGTTTTAAATGATTTATTTATAATTGACATAATTATTCATTGTTTGTCAAATAATTCTTATATTTTTCTTAGAGGACCAACTTGACTAATAATAAAATACATAGTGTTATCAAGACGTATTTTTATTTTATTTTGTTTTAAATCTTCGGTGGTAATAATCTAATAGTACTGGAATGCAAAATTAGACAATTTCTTTTTTTTTTTTTTTTTTTTTTTTTTTTTTCAAATACTAGCCAAATAGAGTACCTACTACCAGCCTATTGTTCATCTTCGTAGGATAGTTTCAACTCACTAGAGTAAATATTGTTCCTTGGTATTATGCGAACAGACAGGGAACAACATATAATTTAAATATAAAAAACAAGCGAAGCCCCTCCCTATACGTGGTATTTAAAACTTTTGGCGAGGGCGAGGGATTCTTCATTAGTCGGGTTCAATAATAAGGAACAGATGCTGGGATACGTTTTCATGTCAGCTGAACAATTCAAGAACCTTAACGTGTTTGAAGAGGCTATACAAAAGAGGTTTATTTACGATGAGGAGTTAATTAGTGGCGAACTGGCGAGACTAGTTAGAGTTTTAAAAAGAGACACTAGATAAAGCCATGCTTAGACATTGGCTTAGACGAACTAACCACACCAGAACTAACTTAGTTGGACCAACTATGGGCATTGTTTATCATTTGTCTGTGGTTAATCAATACCCATTGACTCAGATTAAAAACCTAATTATATTTTTTTTTAACATTACCGCATCCAGATGACGTCAAGAGAAAAATCTTTCGTAAATCGTAGGTTGGAGTTGTCTCTGATTTGTGTTGTCTATGGTTTTCAGCTCTAGCTAGTTTTCAGCCAGCCATTTGTTATCGTACCGCACCAGAAAATTGTGAAATAAAATGTTGCGATCCACTTCAGGTAGACTTGTAAATGCTCTCAAAAAATCCCTGGTCACACCCACCAGGGTATGCGCCGTTAATTCTGTGAGGAGGTCGCACGACGGTCCTGAGGAATCCCACGAAGAATTCGATGCCAGGTTAGTGTAAAAACCTGACGTTATGTAATTCCAAATAATTAAATGTTATCTATTACTTACACACATAGTTTTTAAAAGTTTAAAGTACTTGGTTTGTTACTTGGGACGCTTCCGAACTATCACTTATGTACATTTAAATTTTGACTCCCAGTTTAAACTCAATGCTGGCTTTTGCTTTAGTAGGTAGATATAACTTTCTTATTTTAGTATAAGTTTACTGACTACTGATTTTCGTCCAATTATGGAGTGACAAGACTGTTAGAGTAGGAGTCGCCTCAGTTGCCATGTTAGTTATTGATTATCACCAGCTGACTTGTTCTGGGTGAGCTTACCTAATCACTGATCTAAAATAAGTGAAGTGAATATAAGTATAAGTTTGTATTAACAATCTTCATAAATGGCTCTTAATGGATTTTCCACTATTAATAGGTGTGATAGGATAGTATTTAAGTCTCAAACAAGATTATTTCAATACTGAACAACTTACTGAATTGAGTCAATTATAAAATTCCAGGTATGAAGCATTCTTCAACAGACGAGACATTGATGGCTGGGAGATCCGCAAAGCGATGAACGACCTGAGTGGTATGGACCTTGTGCCCGACCCAAAGATCATCAGTGCTGCCATGCATGCATGCAGGAGGGTGAACGACTATGCCCTGGCTGTCAGGTTTGTAGATACTATAACATTTGTGTATAAAACTCACACACATTTGTGTGGTAAACATTGGTGTGGGTTAAGAAAACTCCAGCCCATGCAGTAAATAAGTGAGCTTTTATGACACTTTAAAGATTTTATTTGACAGTAAGATCTGAATAGAGAAAGGCAATCAATCTGGAAAAATATACTGATATTATTATAAAATAATAAAATAGTCTTTTCTGTCTAATACCTCTGTTCTGTTTGTATATTAACAATCTTAAATTTGAACCAATCTTTTCAGTCATAGCTAATGCTAATGAAAAAAGTGTGTTTGCAATTCACACACGGCAGAAAGTGAAGTGAAGTGAAACTTCAGAAAAGTAGCCTACAAGAGAATGAGATGAATACTTATAACTTGTATTCTATCTGATTCTCTCGCAGGATAAATCGGATTATGAATATGTTTGTCTCTATTTCGTTGTATTGAATTTTCAAATCACAATGATTCTAAAGAAGTTTTACTTCAAAAAATTATATAGTAGGTATTTGCTTTCGTTTCCTAGTAAAAATGGAACAATTTTACAAGTTTTATTTCACTTGCAGGTTTATTGAAGCATGCAAGGAAAAGTGTGGTAACAGGGTGAATGAAATCTACCCTTACATCATCCAAGAAATCAAACCCACACTCACAGAACTGGGTATTGAGACCCCTGAGGAGCTCGGATATGACAAGCCTGAACTGGCTTTAGAGAGCGTCTATGAAATGTGAAGTGTTTAACCATTAGAGGAAATTATGCGATAGTAGTTGTAACATTTTTAATTTAATTTAAACGGCCACCAATTGAATGAGTATTCCATTTGTTTTGCCTTACCATAACAATTTATTGTTATAAAATAAATGTTTCTCTGACGTGGGAATGTTAGAAAACTATTTGATGTTTTATTTTTGTTATGTAACAGTTTGTTTCCAAATAAAGAAATAAGACTTAAATTCAAGGATACTTGTTTTAATTTTGGCCTGACAAATTTATTCTACTGTAGAAACAGATTATGAAATGGTGAGGAGCTGTAATAGTGATTTTATTATTAGTGGGCTCAGCAAACTGTCTTGCTCTGAACTTGAAACCCTATTACAGCTTTACCGTCTGGGTGCAATAGTAAATCTAAAGCTAACCCATCCCGGGAACTACTCAACACAAAAAAAATCACCAAAATCGCTCCAGCCATTTGCATATATCCTTGCCATAAGGTTGAAATTGGTACATACTTATAATGAAAACAAAACACGAAGGAGACGAAAAGGGTAACATTTCCTGTCTGGCACGACATTCTGTCCCAACGTGAACTAAAACACACTGTACGTAAATACTTTACTTTTTTAATGATGGCAATATTCACACAGTCATACAATTATATTTACAATCACAATTAATCATTGTACCTAACAACAAAATTGTGCTTCTCATTTATCTAAACGTAAGGACAAAACAGAATCGCTCTTTGGTACTAATCCAAAATAAAATAAAGATTAAGTAACTCATAAATTAATAAAATTTATACATTGAGAAAACAATAAATTAATATTTCACTACTCCTTACTTGTCTTTTAGTCGAACAATAAATTAAATAAATCTTTACATTTAAAATAGGTAGGTAATAAACGCTTTGTACTTTTCTATGAATCCTAGTAAACTTATGACTAGTTTTTTCGACTAGGTGTATCTTTAACTTTTAACATTAGTTTTTATATTAGTCGTTTGAAACCTAATAAAATGAGACTTCTAGGCCTAGCTTTCAGTAAGCTTAGAGTCAATTATCGTCGATGTTCATAAGCGTAACTAAGTAGGGGGCAAACGCCGTTATTAATGTCCGATTTGAAGTAGATGAAATATTAATTGACATAAAATTTTAAATACGTACATATGCAAAAAATAATTTTAGAAAATAAACTTGAGGCTATCAAAAATGGGCCATTTTAATATAATTACAGAAAATAAGTAGGTATTAATATATATTCGAGTAAGTACCTACAAAACTTAGTTACGCTTATATACCTAGATGAGAGCTAATGAAATTTAATAAGTACTTAGATCACATTTAAAACATCGATATAATTGTTCTGGTAATGTATCCCTGCGCAAGATTTCCCTTGTCAGTAAATAATGCACTGTTAAATACGTTAAATACTTTAATTCAACTAGGTACGTATAATTTAATTTATGTTACAAATTTAATTTAAGTATTTATACAAAAAGTTTTTTTTTTCAACAACTTTGGAGTAAGACTAGATCGTTTTCACTTCTTGCTAATGACTGTGGGTAGACTAGATTAGGTAAAATTCGCGTCATTAAAGTTGGAAATGCGCAGTTATCAATTTTAAGGAGATCGCGTATGGGTACCTTTACAAATTTGACGTCATTTAACATTTACAATATTAGAAAAATCCATTGCGTTCTATGACTCAGCTTTTAATATGGTAGGTATGATTAATCTATCGATTCGAGTATCACCATCATGTTTTATAGGTACTAAGTAATTTTAACGTCAATAAGTGTGAATAAATGATTTGATTTGACAACTGTAACATTTCCAACTTCCCTAACGCGAAATTAGTACGTAACAAACAATAAGAAATAAATAACAATCCACTTAACAAATAAAATACCTACTCTTACATAATTAATTAATTAAAAGGAATGTAAATAATAAATTAATAATAATTTAATTTGTAAAATGTTAAAACAGAAAAATAAAATAGCATTTTAGAAAAATGTCTAAAAACAAACACGATTGGTATTGGTAAAAAAATTAAAAATATTGCACAACTCTGGGATGTTTTGAAAGAGATAGAGCTTTAAGGGCGAACGCAAACTTAAAGACCGATATTTTTAATCGATGGCGGTCTTATGCCGCGGCCTTTTGCAATAGAAGCTAATTTTTTTGTTGAAATCGTCAATTTGTATAGAAATAATATCTACCTATTAATGGCTCTATAATAATAAATATCTACATGAACGCTGAATAGATTTCCATTAGTGACATCACGACAAAATGTTCAGTGAGATGCGATGAGGTAAAATACAAGTCCGCTAATGTGCGTTCGCCCTAACCCTATAAGTTTAAGCCTGTAAGTATACAAAATAATTTTTATAATTTCAAAAATGTTTCGTTTCTCCATTTCATTTTATTATAAAGTTCGTCTAGGCTCGATTGCTTAGAGAGATTTGTTCATCTTAAAAATAGAAATAAATTAATATGATTAAGTTTCATTGAATAAATTAGTTAAATAAATAAATAGTTAGTCCCATTTGATGGCATATAAGTTGTCTGATCGCAGTTCAGGTATAAAATTACGCTACTTATAGTTTACGTCTGTGACGTCATGACGTGGTCACATTTGTTGGTGCACAGTAATGTTTCGGTCCGCTGAATAGCGCCCGTTTTCTGCGGCCCTATTATTTAAAACGGGTGACACTGACTCATGAGTATAATAGTTCGTGTCACGAAAGAAGTCCCCAAGAGGCGTCGCATGTCTATGTAATAATAGGGATGATGAATTTAGGGATGATTTTGATATAGCAAAAAGAAATTATTTATAACTGATTATTAAATAGAGGGTCTTCCAAAAGACCTGAAATTTACATCCTCGTTTAGTTTTAAGTTTGATAACCATTTTAAAATATAGATTAAAGAAAAAAGTGCGTTGAAATTCGATGACGTCACTATTGTGAATTTCATACCACTTCCATATTAGAAGCGCATTTTTAAGTTTGATAAAGAGTTGCTGATTTGATTGAGTTGTCATCATCCCTATTGTCTAACATAAGTAATTTATTTGCTGCGGGATACTTTCGTGTGACGAACTATAAGTGCGTGTATTTCGTCGTATTTAATCCGTTGTCCTACGTGAGCGACGATACGACAGTATCAAGTAGCTTTCTAGTTTTCAGTTTCAGTAGTTTTCTATGGCGTCGTATCGCGTCGCGTCACTTCTGTCGCTCACCTAGGACAACGGGTGAGACTCGCCAACTTTTTCGCATGTGTCAGCCTAAATGGCAAAAAAGCCATAACACGAGTTAGTATAAGTCTTACAATCTGACCCGATGGCCAAAATTGGAACAAATTTTTATGCCTGTTTAGTTTTTATTTTATTTGTCAGTGTCGCTAGTGTATATGAAAAATAAAACAAAAACTAAACGGGCATAAAATTTGTTCCAATTTTGGCCACCGGGTCAAATAAGTTTGCGTGTTTACCACCGGCTTTGCGGTAAATTAATACTACAATGTGACAATCGCAATTGCCTCTGTTTGGCTAACACTCTTTCGCTACTGGACAAAATTCATGCAGCAAGAATGCCATAAAATCGTCCAATCACAGCAATTGAGATTGTAACAATTGATTGATGCAGCTTTTTCGGAATAGGGCCACAGATGTCACCGCTAGTTTTCTTTTCAGTATGAAAAGCGCTCTCTATTAAACCCCAGTATATGTTCACATATGCCTAATCTTATAATTGGCGTCACATTATACAGTCTGTTCCACGTAAAAAAAAAAGAAGACCGTCCGATCGTCGATTGATCGAAAAATCGTTCGATAAATCGCCTACAGCGCAGGTACAAGGTCTTTTTACGTGAAACGAACACCAATTTTGGTGTCGTATCTTCGTTGCGACAAGTGTCATAATCGTAAGATGAGTGCGTCCCACGCATCGAAGTTCACATATTTTGAAACCTTTTGATTTTTTCAACAGACTAATCAGGATTTTGTTGGATGACATGATAATTTTACCAAGTATTTTTTTATTTTTCTAATTAGTCTAAGCGCACACGTCTGCCCCCCACTCCGATCATGGCCGCTTCAGTCTAAACGCGCTTTAGGTACGTTTATAGTAGACTAGACTAGGCACATTTAATACGCCTATAGGACATTTAGCAACTCCAAAATGTTTCAAAAGAAATTAAAGTCATTCACAGACTCTATAGCCCCTTACGATCATGACATCGGGCGAAGTTACTATACACCAAAATAATACAACTATTTACACTCGACTCAGGCTGCGTTTCCAGAGATGTGCTACGTTGCTAATCTACGATAGGAGCGCTTGATTTTCATGTTAAGATGTTAGATCAAGCACTCTATTAGTGGATTTGACACATTTGACCTTAGCAACAGTCCGTGGAACTTATCTGACGCGGTGGCCAAAATTGGAACTAACTTTTATGTCTGTTGTGTTATAGATTTTATTTTATTTTTAATTATGGAGTGTAGAATAGAAGGAGTAAAATCTCTTATGGGAGAAAAGTTGAAAAAGTGTCCAGTGGTTGCTGAAAATAACAGTTCAAAAACCTTCCACAGTGGCGCTGGTGTAGACAAAGGGTATGGTATGAATTCGACTAAAAGAGCGACCTAAATAGTTAATTATTGAAAATTTCAACAACTTACGTTGTACAAAATAATGAATGTTTTCTTCCCTTGTTTATTTCTCAAACCTACTTTAATAATATTTGGCGCTTCCTTTTAAATTTACCTTAATGCTAATGTGGCGCCCCCAATGTGGTGCATTTCGACGGACACTTTTTATATGCAGAGATAACACTCCTACTCTACACACCATTTTTTAGGGTTCCGTACCAAAATGGTAAAATGGAACCCTTATGGTGCGACTTTCTCCGTCTGTCTGTCCGTCTGTCTGTCTGTCCGTCCGTCACACTCGATTATTTCAGTAACTACCGAAGCTATCGACATGAAATTTGGAATAGTTGTGTATATTAGTGGCCCAAAGACACTGGAATTAAAAAAAATTGGAAATTATTTTTGTTCTTATTTAAAAAGGGGGGAAAATCGGAGGGTTGAAATTTAAAAGTGAGATAACTGTACTGTGTGGGGTATCATATGAAAGGGTTTACTTTGTACATTCTAAAACAGATTTTTAATTATTTTTAGTCATGATAGTTTTTGATTTATCGGGGAAAAAGTCCAAAAAAAATACCGTTCCCTCCCCTTATCTCCGGAGTTTACCAATCGAAAAATCTGAAATAATTATGGTCAATAGGAATTTATGTATATTTTACAGGAAACCTATAGCCAATGCTCTAACTAGCATAGTTTTTTTGATATTAACAGTAAACCTCTACAAACAAAGTTAGTTTTGCGGTTCATTAACAAAGGTAATTATTACCGTTTTACATCTTTGGTCGTTACAGTTTTCAGTACGGAACCCTCGGTGCGCGAGTCCGACTCGCACTTGGCCGGTTTTTTATTTTAAATATACTAGCGACACTGTCACCGGTTCAGATAAATTTGACGGACTGTAGCTACCTCTCTGGTAGAATGGCAGTGTCTCGTGTTCATAACTCGAGGTCTGAAAGTCTCTAGCGTAGAGTGGCTAGAGCCGGTGGGTTGGGTGTCGCCTGGTGGCTAGCGGCTAGGTGTGCTCGAGCTGGTCCTGCGGCGGCGGATTGGCCACCAGAGTCAGCAGCTAGGAGTCCGCCGCCACCGCGTCACGCTCTGACTTCACTTGCTGTTGCTGAAAAAAAAAACAAAAACCGGTCAAGTGCGAGTCAGATTGTCGCACAAATGATTTATTTATTTCACGTAGGACAACTTGTGTCACTACGTCAAGACTATACCACCGGTTCGGAAAGCTGTTTCTACCGAGAAAAGAAGAGAAGAGCAACAAAGGGTTCCGTACCACCATTCAATATAACTTCTTTTAGTAGGTACCTATAACAACAAAGATGTCATAATGATTCTAGGTACCCTATAGCTTTTGATTTATTGGCGAGTGTCAAAATATGCAAAATTAGCTGATGCCTGCGACTTCGCGTGGTTTCCCGCGGGAATCCCTTAATTTTCCGGGATAAAAAGTAGCCTATGTCACTCTCCAGGTCCTCAACTATACCTATGCCAAAACTCACGACGAACCGTTGCTCCGTTGCGGCGTGATTATATTAGTATGATATACGGCATAAACGGCCGTATCTTTTGATTGCGTTGACTTAGTACTTATAGAAGCTTGATTTTTTGAAGTGAAGTTTGAGCACTTTTTGGTAGGGGGTAAACTTGTAGATTCGTGTCACCGACATGCTCGCGTTGTTACGAAGACAAAAGATCTTAAATATAATAGTACATTTTTATTTTTATTTTTTTTTCTTTTTCACTTCTATCGGCAGTAGACGTGCGCGCCGCGCCGGCGCCGCCGCGCCGCGCCGACTTCGGATCGCGCCGCCGCCGCCGAGAAATTCTCTCGGCGCGCCGAAGATGGCCGAAGTGCGATATTAATCAAATTCAGCTGCTGCTGCTAATGCTAGTTCTAGCTCAGCCAATGATTCATTATTGGCAAAGTTGTCACGTAAGCATAGTAGCAGCACCACATCCAACTCTAATATGATGAATATTGAATGTAGTGAAGCTGAACAAGAGTGCTGGAGGTACTTGACAGCTGCTACTCCAAACGATGTCATGAATTAAGACATTTTACAGTATTGGACGGAAAAAAAGAAGCCTTTCCCCTTTTACGCGAACTTGCAAGGGCTATGCTAGCAATTCCAGCCACCAGCACACCTAGCGAACGAGTGTTTTCCATTGCAGGACTTACTGTTACTGCAAAAAGATCACGACTGAACCCAGGACGCGTGAATAAAATTATTTTTCGTACCACTTGCTCAAAAAAGTGACATTCTATGCCACAAAAAGCGAACATAACAATAGTCATTTTTAATCTGTTATAAACAGGGAAAGAAAATTGTACTGAATTTCATTCATCCTCTAGGGGGAGAATGTGATTTAAATTTGGAATACTTACCGAAATTTATACTGAACAACATCAGTGTTTACACCATTGAGTTTGTATATAAAGCATTATACTGATACA
Source organism: Erebia aethiops (assembly GCA_923060345.2). Classification (NCBI taxonomy): domain Eukaryota; kingdom Metazoa; phylum Arthropoda; class Insecta; order Lepidoptera; family Nymphalidae; genus Erebia; species Erebia aethiops. Next base: position 18,564,396 of record OV281089.1, on the reverse strand, counting down.
TCTTTTTGAAAAAGGAATACGCATTTATTATGAAGTTATGATTATTAAATAAAATTACGAAAACCGACGAGGCCGTATGAGCTTGACGCCTTTGCTTTTCCGACAAAAAAATATTAGTCTAGGAATTTGCCGCGTTTTTGTTTTCTTCAAATACATAAACGTTAAGTTTATTTTAATTTGTTTTTATAAATAAGTTAATGTTCTAAAAATCTTTTAATTGTCATTATATTTAATAATTGCTTATCTCATATTATTATTGTGTTAATTTTTTCGCAAATGGTACGAAAAGTAGAGTATTGTCCTCGGTGATAAAGCTGTCTTAGTCTTGGGTGAACTTAAATCCCTCGCTACACTCAGGACTCGTCTTAAATCCCTCGCTTCGCTCGTGATTTAAGTTTTTAAATCACGAGAACTCAAAATACTCAAATAGGTACCTAACCTACTGCTGGATAGCTGCTAGAATTTTTTTTATTAAAAAAATATCCACGCCGGCGCGGCGCCACCACGCCGACCCCGACAGGTCGGCGCGCCGCCGCTGGGTAACAGTAGCGCGGCGCGCACGTCTAATCGGCAGTCCATATGACTGCCAATTTTTTTACAGCTCCAAGGGACCGTAGTATTTGGTATTTATTTCAACTTCGGGACGTGTGGAGAAGAACGCGCGTTCCCGAGAAAAAGGGAACTCTGCTCACCATGGCCTTGGTGAGCGCGGTGGCGTCCTTCAAGCTCAGCACCTGCAGCACCTGCGTCTCGCCGTTGCCCTGCAGCATCACCTGCGCCACGCCGTTGCCCATAGAGATCGCCTCCAGACCCTCACCGTTCTGCTCCATCTGTCCAAACACCTCACTTCAGATATTGTGAAACGATAAGAGCAAAACCTTCATTCTTTACTGTAGTTATGGCCCCAGAAGTCAGAGCTCGAAAGAAAAGTATTCTATTTCAGTTATGGCCTCAGTTCGGGAAAACCAAGTACTCTTTACTTCAGACATGGGCCCAGGTTCGAGCGAAACAAATAATCTTTACTTCAGATATGACCGCAATTGGAGCAAATCAAGTATCCATTCTAGATATGGGCCCAGTTCTGAAATAAAGAGAACTCGTTTTGTTCGAACCGGGTCATAACTTTCGCTATGACAAAGTAAATAAAGCTAGTCTCCTCTCAGAATGAGCCCGAAGACCATCGCACGGGCCTATTGCGGATTGGCAGCCTTCCCACACCTTGATATCACTATGGAGAACTCTCAGGTTTAGTCACAATGTTTCGACGATGATGTTGGTGACAATTAAAACTCAATTTAATAAGTAGATTATTACTTATTGTTCTTGCAATTTACGAGTGCGTGTGAGCTCAACTTGTAGTTATGCACATTGCGTAAGTGTGTGTGCCTCTCGGAGCGGTCAGTCGTACGCGTATTACACGCACACATTTACACGTGTACAAATGTATACAGATAGGACTTTAACACAACGATGAGCCACACGCACTCGTGAATTGCAAGAACAACACAAGCATAAATTACATAAGCTAAAAATAAATAAATCAAAATAATACACACCTATCGTGCAGCGTGGCGGTTTAGTGCGCACACGTGATGACGACACACACACACACTACGTCAACTCAAAATAAAACAAACACATACACACAGTTTAGTCGTTTATTGGTCAACTGGCGCAAAACAAACGGAACGTAAATCAACATAGCGTAAACTCTCCAAACAACTGGGAATTATATTTATAACTAGCCTATGATCTTACAGGGCTAGTAAAGATATCCTCCTCACGACCTCTAAAAGCAACTTCTGTACGTATATAAAATAATTAAACCCTTTTGGTAAACGACTCCTAACAATTAGCGCACCGGTAATATAGAGTGCCTAGTGGGAGATTGTCTTCCCATTCGATCGCGACAACGTTAACTACAATAGGCATGATGACAGTAACCAAGAATCAATGAAATTATGAATTTATCTAATGAAATAGGATTCATGAATTATAAAAAACGTATTTATTTTTCTATTTCGAGTGAGATTGCTATTTTTTTTGATAAAATAAAATTATAAAATGCAGCAATCCGCCATAATGGATTAAACACCAAGAAGCGAATGACGTCACAATGGTTTGTTTTCGAGCTTTGACAATCACACTATTGCTTACTGCACACTGCACAGAGTACATTGGTAAAAATAATAGTGACGTCACAAACGACGCCATGACACCGGGGAGCGTTTTGGCGTGAATTTTAAAATTTAAATTTCAAATGCCAATATTATCTACCAAACCTTATATCGATTTCATATAAATGGTAGTTTACGTTGTCGCGATCGAATACGTTAAAAAGCCCCCACTCGGCCTGCTACTTACTAAAAACAGTGTCAAATTGTAAAAAGAGAGCATTGAATATAATTAATTGAATGTCTTTGAATAATTATAAGTGACTAGATGATTCCCAGAACTTCGTCCGCGTAGATTAAGGTTTTTTGAATCCCGCGGAAACTCCTTAATTTTCCGGGATACAAAGTAGCCTATGCCCTTCCCCGGGACACAATCTATCCCTGTACCAAATTTCATCAAAATCGGTTGAAAAGACGGGCCGTGAAAGCGTAGCAGACAGACAGACAGACACACTTTCGCATTTATAATATTAGTATGGATATTGGGGATACGATTACGCCAGGTTGTAAATTTAATTCCCAGTGCACAGAAACAAAACATAAAAAAATAGATTTCCTATTTACTGAAACAGAATAAACAAAAATATATACATACAAGCTTAGCGAGCAAAACTACTTTACCTTTAGTATGAGTTCGCACATCCATTGAACACCAAAACCCTATAATATCAAAGGAAAATGAACCTAAAAAGTAGTTTAGTCGTTTTAAAAGTATTGTTTTAAAGTCACTATTTCAGTATTTCTGATTACTTTTAAAATGTGTTTCCGAGTGCGGTCAAATTCGAACCTTAAAACAATAGTTTAAGTCCATTTTGCTTCAACGTTGTTTCGTTACTCGAAATCCATCAACGTTCAAATGAGTGAACTCATACTAAGCCTGCAGGTATATGTAACACGTAATATACAACAGACTTTGTTATACTTAAATATTAATAATAAAACGATAAAACAAATTTTACTACAACGAAATAAAGTTTGTCATGCATTAACTCGATTGGGCTGTGGACAAAATAACGTAACGCAACTTAGGGCAGTTGCAATAAATTAGTGAGCTCACTTTAAAATTGACTATATAATGGCTGATTCTGTTGTACGCAATCTCTACACTAAAATAAAATAATAACATGAATCATTTAATAAGTAAAGGAACTATTATAATAAAATAGTCGTAAAAAATACAACCGAAATGAAAACCTCCCCCTTTTTTAGGTCAGTTAAAAATAGGAAACATTCAATATCATTTACATTCTAATAAAATATGAACACTTTTATATTATGTTGTTTAACTTTGCCAGTTCTTGCATTTGAAAAGTTGTTCCACAAAAAACTGTCTTTACTCGCCAGTTAGATTATTTGGCGTTTGAAATTAAAGCCCAAAAAATCAACGAGTAATCAAATAATAAGCGCACACAATAATTAAATTATTTGTGTAAATAAAACAATCATGTGCAAAAGTAACAATACTGCGAGACTATAATACTGACAATTGCATGCGTTCATTGGAACAAGTATAAAATACTTCTTTGGCACAAATATACATTCACGTGTCACGAAAGTTGAATCAGTGCCCTTACCACAAGATTTTAATTGACACAGACGTTGAGTCTTCGACCGTCGAAACAACATGAGAATAAACGGTCGAATATTATAGAAATCTATGTACAGAGCGTATGTGCGCACAAACGCACCGCATTACGTCATACGTTGCGTTTAACGCTACGCAGCGTATATTCGTTGCGTTTTTACGCCTTAAGGAATACGACGAGCGTCCCGTTTCAACTTTCGTGTTTTTGACAAAATCCAACAATAAAAGCTAAAAATCAAACTCAAACAAATAATAATTTTAGCCACCTACACCTAATTAAATAAAAATTTTGCTAATGACTTAGTAAAACAAATTAAAATTTAGCATTGACTGAAGCTGCAGACACATTGCTGCTGTGTTGTAGTGTGTTATAACTATAACGCAATCTATTGCAATGAATGACCAATCGGAGTATACTTTGTTAAACTTATCTGACCCGGTGGCCAAAATTGAAACTAATTTTTATGCCTGTTCTTGTTTCATTTTTAATAGATATCTACTAGCGATGCTGACACCGGGTTAGATAACTTCGAGCGACATTTATGTACGTTTTCATAATTATGAAATGTATGAAGATAGTTTGTTCCAACCAGAATTTTAAAATATTCAATAGTCACACAAGTCTATGTCGAAACTCTTAAAATCTTAATTGTACGACGTATAATTAGAAGAGTCTTAATCTTATTTGCCCAGACAAGTCAAATATTTTACACATTCATTTCAACGGCCGTCAACAGACTAGTGTGCTTTAAAATATTAAAATGTATCACTCCGATTGTTTATCGACGCGTCACAACACAACACATCACAGCAAAATAGTATGTTTGCACCTTAAATTGCCTCCAAAACCGCAACACAGTAAGTGCCTTTTATTAATTTAATACAATTAAATATTGCACTTCCAACAATTAAGAATAATACCTATAAGCAAGTTGTGTAATTATTTTATTTGGTACATTTAGAAACCGGATAAAATCTTTGTAAGCGCTAAAATAAATCTACAGTAAATATTTTCTTTTAAAATACTCTTCAATTCTATACACATAATATCACAATGGATCACTGTGGTTCAATCGTATTAATGGCACAGCTATATAAAATACACTATGTACTATTTACTTTATTATTATGTATTACTCGTGTATCTGTGTGGTACTTATGACGTTGGTTCATTCGAGGACGTCGCTGACAAGTTTCTACGTGAGCATATTATCACAGATGTACGCACAGGTAAAAATATATTTAAAAAAAAACTACTCTAACCGCTTGCATTTGCAGCTCTGACTTTGACGTCTATCTGACTTATCAGCAATGCGTGCGTGTGTTTTAAGTCTTTGTGAGTTTAAGTATACACGATCGCGTTTTTTCTCTATAATACTATCTCGATTTTCAGAGAAGTGTGTGTGTGTGTTATTATCTTAAGTATCTTATGTTGCGTCTCGTGTCGAGTTTTACCCACTGCTGCATGGACGCCACATGTGTGGGGGTGTGTGTGTGTGTGTGTGTGAGCGGTGCGATGTCTAGTCTATTTCTATCTTGAACAGCGTGTGCAGCGCGCGCGGCGCGTGTGCGTGTGTGCGCGCGCGGCGCCGGCGCACCTGCACGAGCGGCGCCATGCACACGCCGTCCTGCTGCTGCATGGACGCCACCATAGACTGGTACACGGACGCGGAAACCGGCACTGTGATCACGCCCGACACCGACACCGGGTAGCCTGCGGACATACACACAACCTTTCTATTGCACTATTATAACAATTCTGCACGTCACGTTATCGTGAACTTCGACGTTCTTAATCTATAAAGCACATTGCCCAAATTCGCCTAAGAATCAACCATACGTTTGAAATATACAGCAATTCTTAGCTTATTATTTAACATTTATTTCAAATATTATAATTCAACAGACACTTCAAATTAATTAAAAATAAATATGTAAATAGGTAATAAATTGATTACTATATTTTTCTGAATCTGGATCATTAACTACAAATCAATAACTTACGGGTTAAAATAATATACAATACCACCACTTGAGCGCTGGATCTGTATCGTAAGAAACAAGAAAAAAAAACAGCTTAAAGTGCTAAGTGCGCTAGTATTCAGAATCTCGCAACACCATCTATTGAAACTACAAAGTACCCGCGCTGCTGTGAGTCCCGCGCGAATTATACATAATTTATTGTTTACAACTCTATTACAATTTGATAAAAATGATATTTATTTGTTCAAGCAGATTGATTGTGAAATATGATGCGCAGCGAGGCTAGTCGCAATAAGTCGTAATTAGTAAATTCTCAGCTAAGTGTCCGTTGCTTTAATCTGCTTTTAAATATAAAAAGGTATTTATTTGAACCTAGTTATCAATGTTTTATGACGGTTGGTTCTTAGGCGTAATTTATATAACTTTGTATGGGGATAGCAAGCTCCTTTATCTAAATTCACCATCTTGAATTTGAAAATGGCCGTAATTTGCCGTATGGTCTCGTTATTATCAACCCGATCAGTCATAAATTCATATCTGTATGATATATTTACAAGAACTTACAAGCACGTACATAAACTTAAACACATACACTCGTCCACACACAATTCATGCACACACACACATACATACACACTACTCAACAGTTCCCAATGCTTAAATTAAATAATAACGTACGACAATATTAATTTTTAGTGAATAATATAGTTTATAGTTTTTTTTTAGTGAATGCATAAAAAACTAGAATAAACATGTGCTTGTGCACACATTTGGTTAACGAGGAAGAGGGCTGGTCATTTTGGTTTAAAAAAAATTGAGTAGGTACTGACCGTGGCCGTCTTCGCCGGTGAGTATGATTTGCCCGTCGTGGTTGAGCGTGGCCTCGGCCACAGAGTTGAGGTCGACTGCGACCGTTCCGTCGCCGTCCAGCGCCTGCACCACGCCCGACCCGTCCGACCCGCTGTGGATCTGACCATAACAAAAAAAATTGTCAACAAAACACTTTTTTTCATCCTGTGAAGATCAACCAGAAATCAAAAATATTTAAATAGCATGCGCTACACATAAAAATTACGCTACGTTTTTTAAGGTTTTAACATCGTTATAAAACCACATACTCAGCTAAAACTGAGGTGCGATTATGTAAGAATTGTCGATCAAATGGTCAAAGTTCGGCGTCGAAGTAAAATAAACCATAACAACATTGAATTAGAGCTCAATATCGTGTATCCATTATAATACGTTTAGGTATGTACGATGTCCTAAACCTATGAGAATGGATACACGAAATTGAGCTCTAATTCAATACTGTTATGGTTTATTTTACTTTGACGATTTGATTTTTTTTCTTAAATAATACCATATTATAATGACGACGAATATACAAGTACAGTATTCGGCAGTTAATCTATTAAATGAAAATACGAGCTACAGGAAAACAATAAGGCAAACAACATGTCTACACAACGTTTACATTAATTAGGCTCGTCCATGTTACGCATACTCCACGGAAAAAAGGGAATATACTCGTCCGTGATACGGACGTAGAACGGTGAAGTAACATAACGAGTATAACTCTTAAAAATTCTGCCTGTTTTCTTTTTCTAGAGCCTCTCTCCTAATTTGAACTCCTAGGTTCCTATTGCCGAAGGTTCTTAAATCAGGATGTTTGTCTGTACCACCTTTGTAATATTAATATCATGCAATAAATAATTTCTGATTCTGATTCTTGTCATGCAAAATCAGTTGGCGCAAGTCATATTTTGAATTGGGCACTATGAAGCCCTGGTATCTAATAGAGCTTTTTCCTTTGCGCAATTTTGAGAAATTCTCGATTTTATAACTGTTTCTACACAATATATGAATTTTCAAATTTTAAACAACAGATATACATATTTATTAAGTAATTTTGCATGCCCAATTATATGAGGTGAAAAGCATTTCTACTGGAACTTAAATTCAATCTATATTTTAAGTCATGACTCAAAAGGTGGCTTACGGAAACGTGCTTCTACACAATAGATGAAATGATTTTGCACGCCTGATTAACATTTCTACTGGAAAATTAATAAATAATATCTCGTTGTAAAAAAATGTTTCTGAAAAAAAAATATTTTATAATACAACTAGATACCATAACGACATAGATATAAGTATTATAATGGCTAGTCAACTAACACTCACTACTTGCGCCGTGGTGCCGTCGGGCAGCGTGATAATCGGGCTGTTGGGGTCCACTTGTATCAGCGACACCGTTCCGTCGGGGTTCGTGATGGTTTGTAGCACTGCTGGGGCGTACTGCGACATCTGACGACCGATAAACTGTACCCTACTATGCGTTTAAGATAAAATGTACTCTACCATGCGTTTAAGATAAACTGTACCATACTATGCGTTTAAGATAAACTGTACCCTACTATGCGTTTAAGATAAACTGTACCCTACTATGCGTTTAAAATAAACTGTACCCTACTATGCGTTTAAGATAAACTGTACCCTACTATGCGTTTAAGATAAACTGTACCCTACTATGCGTTTAACATAAACTGTACCCTACTATGTGTTTATACTATCGCGTGGTGTAAGTTTATGGTTTGTACTTTACTGTTTTTATCATAATCTAAATATATAATAGAAAAAGGTGACTGACTGATCTATCAACGCACATCTCAAACCACTGGACGGATGAGGCTGAAATCTGGCATAGAGATAGCTTTTATGACGTATACATCCACTAAGAAAGGATGTTGGAAACGTCACGCCCTAAGGGGATAAAACAGGGGTTTGCAATTGTTTATGAAAATCGAACCTAAAGTGAGCGAAGTTCCGGGCAAAAGTTAGTTAGATGCTGCATAGATAGATAATTTATATTACATAGCGTGCAGAAATGTTTCTCGGGGGACTCAACGCAAGAAAACATGTTGGCAATGTTTCACTGCCTATCCACTCGAGAAGAAAATTTTGAAGCAGAAATGTGCAGGAGCCGAGGTTGATGTACGTGGATATCTGTGCTCGCATGTACGCACACGCGACGCGTACTGTACGCGACAGTACGTGCGAACACGTAGAGATTCAGAGAACGAAGCCATTATAATAATACTCTAGAACGTTTTTTTAAATTGCCTTTAAAAAAATTACACCACAATTTTGTAGATCAGAGCACTTGACTAAAACACAGGCTGGCGTTTTTAATTTGCAGCCCTAACGCAGAAATTCGGTAAAGTTATATCACTTTAAATTTGAGCGACGATCGCGAGACTATCCCACGAGAGCGAAGCCGCGTGCTTTCGCTAGTCGTCGGATAAAACAGTGTTCGCATGCATACATCGACATCGGCGAGCGTCATCTGGTCGATGCAGACTTGCGACGACGACAGCACAGCGGAGAACTGCCCGCGCCCCGACCCCGAGCCGCTCGACGAGTTGGAACTCGCGCCGGGCATGCACGCGGATATCTGTGCTCACATGTACGCACACGCGACATATTTTACGCGACAGTACGTGCGAACAAGCCATTATATTAACACGCTAGAACGTATAGTACGCACAAGTTGTGATGTAGACGAGGAATAAGAAAGGAATTTTTGTAATTCCTACGGAATAGAGAAGACAGAGAGCTTATATTTTCGCTTTAAAGTTGCCCACGGGAGCGAAGCCGCGTGCTTTCGCTAGCCGTCGGATAAAACTGTGGTCGCATGCATACATCGACATCGGCGAGCGTCATCTGGTCGATGCAGACTTGCGACGACGACAGCACAGCGGAGGACTGCCCGCGCCCCGACCCCGAGCCGCTCGACGAGTTGGAACTCGCGCCGGGCATGCACGCCGATATCTATGTACGCATGTACGCACGCGCGACGCATATTGATACGTACGGACACGCACAGTAATAGCAACACAGTCATCACATTAACGTGTACAGTACGCACACGTTTTATTTGTACGCGAGAAAGTAACGCACGCATAAAAGTAGCATCAAATTAAGTTTATTTTTACATTTATAAAAATGCGAAGTTCGAAGAACAAAAATTAGAATTGCACAACACAAAACGTTACCGAATCCATGGGAGCAGCATTCCGAAATGAAGCGTGGGTAAAAAGTACATCATTTAGTAACATATTATGTGAGTATCATGTTCGTATAATATACCCATCACCATCCGTTTCTAGTCTCACTCACATAATTCGAATAAGACTTATGGAAGCTCGCCACTGACGGTAAATCAGTTGACACCAAAATTTGATCGTGACTGTGAAATCTGTAAGCCTAAGGGTTTTAATATTTTACCCTACCAACCGTTCCATTGACATAATTAAACAAGTGTAATAAGAATAGGCCAGCAATTAATTTTACGCCTTCTTAATATTACTTAATAGCAAATCAACGTGACACACATATTATATACTAGAAGTGTACTATCTAATAATTGCTAATAATTATTTATAGTTTTGTAAGTTTTTTACGTCTTTGAGAGGTGATATCTAGTGAATGGCCCGATGAATAGCGTCAGTTTTTAAACAGTTTACATAGGTACTGTGCATACTTTAATACTGTGCAAGAATCAGCCTTTCTAAATATGGTTCATTTTTGGTAACCATAACACGTCTTTGAGCGATCATATCTAGTGAAAGGCCAATCAGCATGCGGGCAGACTGGCAGAATTCCCACCAATAGAGAGCCTAGGACCCACCAAATACGAAATCAGCCTTTCTAGCGATAGTTACCAAAAGTGCAGCTATCTCCTATAATATTATAATTTATAGGTATGTCTAGGCTCTGAGAACACTGTCTTGGTACTCACGGGCTGCGTGGGCGGCCCCTTTTCGTCCTCCTCTTCGTTGAAGGCGGGCAGCAGGTCCTCGCGGCCGTGGTATTTGTAGCAGTTGATGACGATCTGCCGCAGCGCGTGCGTCCAAGACATCTGCGCGCGCGCACACACTTCGTTTAAACAATTTGTAACGGAATAATTTAAAATAAGCCTCATTTACGCCACTATTTTCTTAACGCGGACAGACTATAGGTCGTCCTAACCCAGCATACAAGTATTCCACACAAGTTTTTTTTTACCTTCTGCCATTATCTTTACAGAGATACAATAGTAGTATCATAGTGCCGAGCCACAATCTGCCAATCATATGGCGTGCAAATTATTACATCTTTATACAATACAATACCTAATTAATACAATACTTAGTTTTAATTTAATCACGCAATGTCAAAATATTTACTAAAATAAAATTTAAATAAATTGTATAGGTGATCGTCAAATTAAATTAAAGAGATTAGCATTCCATACAAGTTTTTTTTAAATTTAATCTTCTTCTTTCATTATCTTTACAGAGATTCTCTAATGCGATAATGAAGATTTTATGATAATTTGGTAAATTGTGGCTCGATACTATGACTTTATTGTAAGAACTTCTTATGTTAAAAACCTACAATCAGAAAATATTCAAGAATCTTCATAATTGTTCACCTATTTATATAATTAATTAATACCGCGATTTCTAACATCAATTATTTTTAAGTATTGCACGCCATGACAATGGTTACACACTGGTCTTTTTATCTTTTGTATCACCTTTGTAATACTATGTGTATCATGCTGTGGTGCACTAGGGGGTAGGCGATAAAGGCAAAGTGTATTAATACGGGCGTCATTCTGCTGACAGCTCAGTCTTACCTCGAACACCGTCCGAGGTGCACGTCTGCGTAGTGTACATTTATATGTATCATAATATGCAGTGTTGTAATATAGTAGTGTATATATAGTGAGACGCAGGATATTACAATGCAATAAATAATTTCCGATTCTGATAATAAATGAGTATGGTATAATGGTTACCTTCTGTTTCTCGTCTTCGGAGCGCGCGTCCATGCGAACGTTGGCCCAGGGCAGGTCCTTGGGCCACCACGGCGGCCGAGTGCTCTCGCGGCCCCAGCCAGGCTTGCCGCGCACTGCAGTACACAACGGAAGGTTAGTTGTGACGATATTTATACAAAGCTTTGCTTAAAGTGATATATATAAATAATGGTTTGACAATAAGCATATTATATATTACTTAGCATCCACCAACTTCGTTACCGCCGTGTTTTTTTTTATTTTACGTTGGTTATGAACTTTTAATAGTAGTTTGTGATATATAAGAGCGGTAAATAGGTTTTTACTTATATTTAATTTTTAATTTCATGATTTGATTGATTTCATCAATCCACATCTAAATGTTATTACTTTTTATGTTTTCCACACACAAAGTCAAAATCGTTATGAACCTTCTGGCAAGAAAACTTTTTATTTATTAGTAAAGTGGAATAATAAAAACCAAAAAAAAAACTGCAAATTTACTGCACGAGGGCAGTAAATTCTGCAAAACGAAAGCACGAGGGCAGTAAATTTTACTCGCAAGCCCAGTTTACTGCTTCTGTAAGTACCTACATTTTTGAAAAAAAATGATATGCACTCATAAGGTATAGCTACAGGAAACAGATGCAACCAGTATGGAAACTATCGAATATAGAATCTACGAGACCCCAAGCGCTCGTCGCAGTGAGTGCCGCGTCATCGCATGTTCGATGCGCACGTTTGTGTGAGTGAGCTGTTTCGCACGTTTCTAGGTAGTTTCCATACTGGTTGTATCTGTTTACTGTGGTATAGCTCAGAAGCAGCCTATCAGTTGAACTCACCCATGGAGTACTTGAGCATGAGCGGTATGAAGGCGCGCAGCTGCGCCTGCGTCATTTTCTCGACGGGCGTTGGGATGCCGTCGATGATGAGCGGCGGCAGCTCGAACAGCGACGGGTCGTCTTGAGGCGGCGGCGGCGCCTGGGGGCACCCGCCCAGCCCGAACTGACGCTCGTTATTAGCTCTAGCGAGCTCAACGCTTACAACTCTATGCCCTCGCACACGCACACGGTTCCCGATAATGTACGAGTATAGTCCGTCAAATTTATCTGACCCGGTGGCCAAGAATGGAACTAATTTTTATGCCCGTTAAGTTTTTGACGTGATAAAATCTTATAAATCGATGAACACCGGCTGCATGCACGAAAAAGTGTCACGTTCCTCCTTAGCCTGAGCGTGCAAGCGAGAGCGCGGAACAAACGATAGAGAGGCACGATCGCGTGACGTCAGAGCTAGCAGTTCGCATAGTTCTGCTACTGGAACGCCGCCACGCGAGCGCGCGAGAGATCTGCGACGCTGTCACTGGGTCACATAAATTTGACGGACTATACATATATATTTCACCGTAACATTGTAAAAACCGTTAGATTGTAATCTAACTAGCGATATTGTAAACTGTCGACAGATTACAATTTAACGAATAGTTTTTCGGTAGATTGTAATCTGTTAGGTATATTATCCCGATAAAACCTAAGGGCACTAAGTACCTGATTATTTATGTCGAACCCTAACCTAACCTACAAGAGATAAGAAAACGTAAATACAATGAATATTTCAAAAATTGACACTCAGAACATTGAACGGTTCACAATCTGTCGACAGTTTACAATATCGCCAGGTAGATTACAATCTAACGGTTTTTACAATCTTACGGTGACATATAATGCGTCCATACTAAGATTAGGACGAACCAATCGAAACTGTATATCAGTATAAACGGTCACCGTTTATACTGAAACCGTGTGTGTGATGACGCGTTTATATTAGGTCAGTTTGGTGATATCGACTGCAGCCGTCTTGCTCCGAATGTAAACTGCAATTCGGCCGTATGCGATCGCAGCCCAGTTGCGATGACCGACCTTGTGCAAGTTATTACTGTTTTGCTGTATTCGGTCATAACTGACTTATAGAAACTTGCTGTTGGCCGAAAACCGGAAACGAAAAGCATTCGGTCTCCAACCTAATGTAAACGCGCCATGAATAGTCTATATAGTCAACAAGTGCTTTTTGGGTCTGATGATCAGACGGGCCTTTTTTTTTTTAATTTGAAGGTTCCATGTTCTTAAAATTATTAATTTATCGAAGAAACTAAAACAGAGGGACATGGCACGGATACATACGGATTGTATGGTGCAAGAATATTTTCTCTGTTGTAATTATCCACAGAGAAAACAGATGAATATAAAGAAAACGCCATTGTCGCGATCGAATCGGAAAAAAATCTCCCACTAGGCACGCTGCTCTTATTGGGCAACTTACTAGCTAACTTGGGCACAGTTGCGACACTTTGTCTGTCTTGGAACTATTCACATTTAACCGATGTTGACCCAATTTGACAGAGATAGCTTGCATCTTAAACACAAAAATGGGGTATAACTACCTTGTGTGTAAAATAAAGTTCATTTAATAAGGGATTTTTAATTTAAAAAGATACAATACTATTTATCCTTAAGATTTCATGCATTTGTAAGGTGTGCATGTTTGTGCAGCAGCCAGCATGTGTTTGCGTGTGTGTATATTTGATTAATTGTGTGTATGGCTATGTTGCGGGTGTGTGTGTAAGGGTGAATACTTTGTATGTTGTGTGTGTAATACTAGTTGATGCCTTCGAATTCATCCGCGAGGCAGTAAGGCTTTAATTTTCCGCAATGAAAGCCCGGTAGTAGTATGTGTTTTTATTTTATACTATAATCTATCTCTGTGCCAAATTTCACCCAGATCCGTTCAGCCATTCTGGCGTGATTGAGTAAAAACATACATCCAAACTTTCACATTTTTAATAATATAGATGTATGGGCTGTGTGTGTTTTGGCCATGTGTTCGTTAGTTGTATCAGTGTGTATGTGCGTTATGTGTGTTTGCGTGTATATTATGCTCAGCGTGATGCGTGCACGAGTTATTACGGTGTACATATGCGTTGTGTGTCGTGTGTGTGTGTGGGTGTGCGTGCGTGCGTCCCCGAGTGGATGGGTACCTGCTGCGCGAGCGCGTTTTCCAGCTCCTCCATGATCATGCAGCGCAGGTTGCGCACCACGTCCTCTAGCGGCTTGGCGCCGAACACGCGGTACGATGTGTTGGGTTTGCCGGGCGTCGCCACCAACACCACCGCCTGTTGGCCCACGCGCGTTGCGAACTCTTCGATGGTTTGCTGGTAGAGATACGGCCAAACTCAATGTATTGTAATGTATTTGACTGCTTCGTTGGTCGCTGGCTGCAATTTCGACTGCGGCCGACGAGGTCTCGGGTTCGAGTCCCGGGTCTGACCATAACTAGTATTGGGTGTTTCTGATAGGAAATTCTCAGTACTAGCCCGAAGTCAGGAAGTTGGCGGTGTTTCACCCTCGTGCCTCGGAGAGCACGTTAAGCAGTCGGTCCTGCGCCTGATCTCTCTCCGGTCGTGTCGGATCTTCCGCCCCATCGGGCTATGAGAGCAAAGGAACAGAGAGTGCACCTGTGCATTGGGCACTATAATAGCTTCCGCGCAGATGGCTAATCTCTCTAGAGATTGGCCGCCGTGGCCGAAATTCGGTCGGGAGGACATTATTTATTTCAACTATTTTAATGTGGCAGCGACGCGCAAACGATGACCGATACCGCGTCGCGCGAACAGGCTCATGAATAAAGGCCTCGGACGGTTGCGAAACTAGTCGGGCATTTTACGACAAAACTATTGAGTTACAACGTTTGATATATTTGTAGTTATAATGAATATCACCCACGATAGTTAAACGTTAAAATAGTCAGTAATAATAAACATCACGAAAACAGGGAAGTAAAATGTATGTGTATTTTTATTTTTTTATTAATTTTATTTACTAGTGGTTCGCCCCTAACTAAGACCTCGCGGCGCCATCTATTGACATAAATGTGAAGTTCTGTTAAAAATACTGAAGCTCATTAAAAATTAAATAATTCCGTTTCCTTACAATATTTATCTAATTTTAGTATTTGTTGTTCAAGTACAGGATATAATTGAAATAATTGATCAAGTTTCAGGCTCATCCTTTCAGAAAATTTAGAGTTCTGAGGTCATCTTTGGACGTTAGAAAATCACCACTTTGAAAGCCCCCCATTTCGTCAATTTTGGGGGAAAAATAAAAAATATTTTTAGACTCTATTCCTAATTATCTTCAAAATGATATACCGCAACCCTATGTAACTTTATAAAAAATATTTTACTTCGCATTCGCTTCTATGAGAGCCCCCCTGAAATAAAGATTTTTATTATTTTTTAAGCCATATTCGGCGGGAGGCCATTGGTTTACATATTATATTTAAAGCTGAAGTAATTGTGTTCAGTAATTCAGAAGTTATAATGCTCTGACAGACGGACGGACGGACAAGTGCCAATTCACCCAAGTAGACTCAGAGACCTTCGCTTCGCTCGGTCAATTAAACTTCTTACATTATGTTTAAAGGGATTCCTAATACGTAAGTTACAGTATTTCTAGCTCAGCTGCCTAAAATCTAATATCCGATTAAAAAATATAAACAAAAATATCAGGTACTTAGAATAGAATAAAATAGAATAGAATATTCTTTATTTAATGTGTGGTAGGTACACATAAGATGTTAGTTCTAATAAAATAGTCCAGCACATTAGCCGTATCGGCGTACAAATATTAAAATAAATTGCCTAAATAGGCAATTCAGCTTAAATTCATTATAGTTACAGTTACAAATTACAATAATAATATTATAAAATAGATTGATTTTAACATACTCAGTAGGTATAACGTCTCAGGTGTCATATACTACATTTTACTGTGGACATTGACGTCAATGGTAAAATCTAAGACATCGACGTCCACTATAACGTGACGTGCAGATTTATAAAATGGCACAAGTTTAAAAAGTATTGAAAATTTCCTGTGCTGTGGCACTGCTAACTCTAAATAAAATACTTCCGTCTTCTTGGTCTTAAAAAGACCTTGCTGGCTGTTTTAACCTTTTTTTTATCCGCTTCTAATTAGCCCTTGACTGCGATCTCACCTGATGGTAAGTGACGATGCAGTCTAAGATGGTAGCGGGCTAACCTGTTAGGGGCATAACAGTTACATAAAACCCATACCCCTAATCGGTCTCTAAACGGCATGGAACCGGAGGGGCACGGCCGAAGCCTCCCACGAGGCCATATAACGGAAAATTTAACTTCCCGAATTAACCCTGCTGAGGATCGAATCCAGGAACTCCTCCAGAGAGGTCGTAAAACCTACTGAAGACAAGACAATATCATCATAAACAAAACTGTGGTCTGATTTCATCTAAAACCATCATCAAAACCGGGAAAATATCGCTAAAACATTTCCTGTGTATGTTTAGGGACTTTGAAACTTACTCTGAGTTTTCTAAGCAGCCTGTTCTGATGTCTCTTCCTAACGGAGGGATTTGTTTCAAAGGAGTGCGGCCTCTTGCGTTTCTTTGAAGAGGCTATCGCAGCTGCGGCCGCCATGCCCACAGGCCCTGAGCAAGAAAAAGTTCATTGTACAATTTTAAAAGATGAACTTATTTCGAAAATAGTACGGGAGGCGAAGAAAGGTGATATTCCCGCATCATGTAGCCTAAACCGTACAAACAACCACTACGTGTATTTTGTGACTATCAGTGACGTGCAGATCATACAGGCAAATAAGCATTGCCTGCCCTAAACATATTGAGTTATAGCAGATTTTTTTAATGATAAAACAATTATAATGTAAGTACATAAAATATAAACACTATTCTGAAATAAATTCATATAAACGCCATATATAGTAATTTGCTGTGCCGTGACAATATTAGTGTAGTAGTTCTGTGATTATCGTGTAAATGACGCTATTTTTAAAAACAGCCTCATTCCCCTCTCGTCCGGGCCGACAGGCGACAAGGACTCAATATTATACCTAAATTTTACACGCACATGACAAAGTTGCAGCTGTCTGCTGTATGTGAGAGTGTGTTTTACACTTTGAATTTGTTACACACATGCGCGTCGAGAAGCAGTTTTAATCTGTCCATGTTTTAATCCTCAATATTGTAGGCATTGTATTGTTTCTTTTCAAAATATTATGTCAACCCGCCGCTCAGCCCACACCCGTCCACTTGTGACGTGTCCTTACCTGCAGCCGCCAGCTGCTTGGTGACCTCGTCGCTCATGGCATTCTTGATGATGTCAGCGCTGTCGTCGTACGCCGAGCCGGCCGGCGACGACACGCACTCGTCCTCGTCCTCCGACCCGCCGCTCAGCCCACACCCGTCCACTTGGGACATGTCCTATATATTTATCCAAAAATGCTTAGTGTTCTGGTATATGTAACTCCAGATCCTCACTCTCGGGAACACGCTACACAGAGGTTTTCGCCTAACCTGGGGCAAAGCAATGGCAGTTGACCTCAAATGCTATTTCTTATCATACTTACTAATATTATAAATGCGAAAGTGTGTCTGTTTGTTGGTTTGTCCTTCAATCACGCCGCAACGGAGCAACCGATCGGCGTGATTTTTGGCATGGGTATAAGTGACATAGGCAAAAAACTTAAACCACGCGGACGAAGTTGCAGGCATCAGCTAATAAACTTAGGACGTTCGAAAAATCTCGCTCATAACTTCAGACTAAAATTGAGATGCGAAATCTCTTTCATTGGAATAGGTTAGAATTGGCAATAACACTACCATAAATGTAATTTAAAATTTGTATTTTTTAAAGCATCCACTATTCAATGCAGTTCTGTTTCTAGACTAAAGGTTTTCTATAGTTAGTATAAAATCCTTACCTCCTCAGCCATGTCCATATCTTCAGTGCTAACAGCGGAATTCATTTTGTGGACCAGGATCTGAGTCTAGCTGGAGACTACAGAACCATGAGCTTCCCACCAGACACCAATCTTGTTGTCTTTGGTTGATATTTTGTTCTTCACCACCTAATATTTAAAAAAAATTGTAAATTAAGATCCACTGCTGTAGCCTAACCCTGGCCCCACACATTGGCACCAATGTGGGCCTCAATGCTACTAGTTCAATGTATGGATCAAGAAATTATTGCTTACATCAATGCTGGGACTTAACTATGCTAATTTTTCTATCTACAAGTTGGATGAGTAACATTGGCACATACGGAGGTGCCAATGTGTATGTGGTAATCTTCAAGTTGGATCAGTAGCATTGGCACTAAAGCTGGTAATGGTGCCAATGTGTAGAGCAGGCCTAAGAACATTTTTAATGTACAGTGGCATGCAAGTCATAGAGGTCCAATAGCACTGCTTTCCCTAGCTGTAATAATTCAATGCTTATCTATAATAATGATGCCATGTAGAAACCGAAGGGGTATGGGTTTAATATAACTGCCATGCCCCTAACAGGTTAGCCCGCTACCATCTTAGACTGCATCATCACTTACCATCAGGTGAGATCGCAATCAAGGGCTAGCTTGTAGTGGATAAAAAAAAAAAAAAAAATATTATAAATGTTTAAGATTGTCGTTCTGGTGTGATTGAGTTCACACCAGAACGGAACATATCTGGATGAAATTTGGCACTGAGATAGATTATAGTCTGGAATAACACATAAATTAAAGAGTTCCTGTGGGAACCAAAAAACCTCAATCCACACGTACCAAGTCGCAGGCATCAGCTAGTTTCATACATGTTGTGTATGGTCTTATATATGTCGTGTATACTTGTAACTACATACTTATTTGTGACCAGTGCTTAGTAACTACATGTGTTAACTAGTTAAAATGGCAGCGATAGCCTATAGCCTAGATGGTCTAGCCTAAAATGGTCAGACAGGGTCAGTGTTTGATTGCTGGGTATGCACCTCCCGCTTTGTCCATGCAGAAGCTAAGTTTTTTTACTCCCACAAAAACTCTAATTAAAAACTTTAATTTTTCTTAGTTTTTTAATAATATTATTGGTATGGATAGTAATCAGATATTGCTATGCTAACAAGTTGCTATAACAGTGAAGGAAAACATCTGAGAGTTCTCCATAATGAACCAGCAGCTAACTAGAATCCTACAACTCTGTGAGAGCCAGCAGCTAAACACAGAGTTGTAGGATTCTAGTTAGCTGCTGGTTCAACCCAATTTTTACTGCATTTATTTATACTGCATTTTTAATTCTTTGCAATTTATTTATTATTAGATTAGATAGATTTATTAATAATTGAAATGTGGATTCATTGCGTAAAATTGGTAAATAATTGTACTTTTTTGTCAATAAAGAAAAGAATTTACATCTAATCAAAACTGTGTGAACTTTGCAGCTATGAAAGTGTGATGAGAATTATTTACTTATTTATTTAAAAATAATTAGAAGCTTGCTTATTGTGTTACTGAATTCAGGTATCCACTGATTCATTTGAAACTTTGTAGGTAAATAGTTAAATTCTAAATCTTTAACAACTGCACTTTAATTATGCGGAAGGACGTGGGAACCCACTGCATTATTATCCCAAGAAAATTCCTACCATTAAGTGAGCCATTAGCTCCTCCATCTATAATTATTAATGAGGAATATGATGCAAAGAGAGAACAATTGCCCAATAGTAATGCTTGATATACCTTGAGGTACTTAGTACCTCAATGTCATAACAGTAACATACCTAATAAGACTTAGATACACCTGATTATATTATGATAGATACCTAACATCTGGTAATTTAATTAAGCAAGTTTTAATTTAAGTACTTACTTAATTTTATTATCTTCAAGGTTATAATTATGATGTTCCTATTAGGGTAGGTTACTACTCTAACAAACTGAAGCATAGGTAAGTACTTCTATAAAATATTTATCAAATCTAATCATAGCTAAAATACTGGTTTTGTCATCCATTTTTAATTCAATGTTAAAGAGGCCTGAAAACTTTGTCAATTATTGATTAGCAGGTCAACAAAATATAGGTGCTAACCTACATGACCTTTTGACATTTGAAACTAGAGTAAGAGCCCAGTAGGTATGTTTTTCATAATAGATAGAATCTTATAGAGTAAAATGTAAAATAACTAGTTTTACAGTATTACTTTATATACATACTACTACCTAAGTATGAACTTTTGCTTATATTTTTTCAGCATACAAAAGATTTCAAACTATTTAGGCAATTGTATTGTGTAGGCAGCTCAGTCGAAAAATCAATACTCAAGCCATCCATAGAATACCATACTAGGATTTCCTAGAAAATATTGTTTCCTAGGATGGACAAGATCAATGATGTATGAAGTCATTCTAGCGAACAATTCGAGCTGGATATGAGGGTTGCTGGTTGCATTAAGTGTATTAGAAAATTGGCTTTATATTACAGAACCAGGCCCAATAAGACGCATATTGCTTTATGTTTTTGTTTAGATGCAATTCCGGGCGGATCGCCGCAGCGGGTCATTTTCGAAGGCGAATGACATAAACTCTTTTGCGGCGGCGTAAAGGATAAACCCAAATGAATGGCCATCATGAAGGGGTCGCGCGTTCGAGCAGGCCCAGACAGAATAGAAAGACTACGACTGCGTACGCACCTGCGTGATTTGAAAGACATTTTGCACCAGTTTTGGAAGCTCCTTAGGTTCTCGGTGATGTAACCGGACGAAAACAACACTTTCCGAGACTCTTTCACTCAACCGAACCCGGGATTTACAAAATTCACCAAGCACTGCAGATACCCCGAAAAAAGCGAATCCTCCATTGATATCGATCGGTAAACGCGAAATGCGAACATTGTACACTTCACACCAGGGCACGCCATTTTGTACGAGTCTGCGCGATGGGTTTTCTTTTCATGTGGAAAGGGAAATCACCCCCTCGGACTGAGCGGGGGGAAAGAGCTTTTATTTTCCAAGCGACTATAAATAAGGCAATTTTGCAAATAAAACTTACCAGTTTTTCTTGATTTTTTTTTTGTTTGTTTTATTTTTGGCCCGAAAGATGGGCGATCGAGAAAAAAGGCAAGTTTATTTTGGAAAACATTGATCATGTCAGGTGGTGGCGCTATCTATGGGAATTTTCACGAAACATTTTTGACATGTAAATTGTAAACATTTCAGAGAAGACCGTCACAATTTTTCGTGAAAATATCAAAATATTATTGAATATTGACCTTTTATTTTATTGGTGTAGTTGTAAACCAAGTGTACTTATTATTTATTATTTGAGTGATTTTATATAAACTTGAAAAAGCTTTTCCACGGTAAGTCTTTGGTTTCAAAAGTAGTTTCAATCAATTTTCATTATCAAGTTGTTTTTAATTTTTTATAGTTTTGTAGAAATGTAATGCTGCGATTGTTTTCGCACATTAAGAATATTATACATATTCACCTATGATTTAGAAACTGAAAAATCAATTTATAATTTATAGGTTATGTTATTACTTACAACTAATTTTACCTTCCTATTATTTAAGTATAATGTAGGTATTTATCCATTATGTAGTCTCCAGATTTTATACCAGTTAGAGCACCCCTATTTCACAGGGATTGTTAAATATATAAGTTATTTTCTGAGATATATATACTTACCAGTTATCACTAAGAAAAAGCTTAAATGCACTGTTACTGTTTAGTTCACTTTGAGATTGTATCTCATTTTATTGCCGCTGTTGTTGTTTAGTTTTTTTATTCCTGTAGGAACTCCCTAATTTTTCGAGATAAAAAGTAGCCTATGTCCTTTCACAGGATGCAACCTGGCTCTATACTAAATTTCATCAAAATCGGTAGAAAAGATGAGCCATTAAAATGTAGCAGACAATAATTTATTGCATATTCTTTCACAATGAGACATTAGAGAGAAATGAGAATTAAAATCACCCTTGTAATTAGTAAATATAGTTAATGTTCTCTATTTTATGGATATGATGAAGATGTCTAGATTTTGATGAATCTTTATTGAAATAGCCTACATCACTTCATACATAGGTAGTATGTAACTACCTGCAAAAGTTAAACAGATAGGAGTGACGGAGATTAACCCCGACCAAGACAAGCAGAGAAATTGATGAATTCAAAAATATATAACGTAAATACTATTGTACTATATCCTCTATATGGGCAAATAAATGTATTGGTATAATAGTTAAAACGGTGTGAGTTTTGATAATATGTTAGTTACAACTACATATTTTGAGCATTATAAAAAGTAGTTACCCAAAATCACAGAAATATTTTCTTAGTAGGATTTGTAAGTAAGAAGTAAAACAATAGGTACATATTTTACCAAATAGATTTTAATAAAAATAAAATAAGTAATGTACAAAATTTGTCACCTTATATTTAAGTATATAATATTTAATAAAATCTAACCTTACAAGCTAAATGACTAATTTAGTAATTAATACAAAATATGTATAAAACTTAATAAACAATTAAATCACAAGTTAGTTATTAAGTAGATTGTTATGCTGAGTCAAGTGTATTGCATTTCATCGCGGCCTCTTAAACTCTCCAGATTCCTCTGATGATCCTGTAGATTTAGAAAAAATATTAGAAAGTTGATTTAAAATTAAGATAGGCAGAAGAAACTGGTATTAATTTGGCTGTTTTCAAAAATTCTCTGAATTAAGTACTTAAACCAACTAGACAGGTCTAAAAGCAGTGTTAATGCTTTGTTAGGGAATAATGTGATAAGAACTCTAGGAGGTGGGAAAGACACTAGGATTAGATCTATCAATTTAGAGATCTGTGGTATTTATGAATTAGCACTGGCATATAGTTTATGGCTGCCCAATACCTAGCATTATAGCAATATAAAAACTACCAAATAGTTAGCAATCTGTACTTGACATGACCATTGACCATGTTTAATTTTAGTATATATGTCACCGTAAGATTGTAAAATCCGTTAGATTATAATCTAACGGTTTCTATCCCGCGAGATTATAAACTGTCGAAAGATTGTGAACCGTTCAATGTTCTGAGTATTAATTTATGAAATGTTTATCGTTTTTACGTTTTCTTGTCTCTTTCTTGTACAGTTCGCGCGCGAGTTGAATGCAGAGTAAATGTAAGTGTCACCATACATTTACTCTGCATTCAACTCGCGCGCGAACTATAGGTTAGGTTAGGGTTTGACTTTTAGTGCCACTTAGGTTCTATCGGGTTAATATACCTAATATATTACAATTTACCGAAAAATAACGCGTTAAATTGTAAGCAGTATGTTACGGTTCACAATCCGTCGACAGTTTACAATCTATTGAGATAAAAAACGTTATATTATAATCTAACGGTTTTTACAATCTTACGGTGACATATATATAAGGTTTTTGTCATCGATAAAAAATTACTAGTCCATCATCTATGGTGTTCGTTTGTTTTGTGTGATGAAACCAATAAATGGCTATTTACTGGGTTAGTTGCAAAAGGAATTCATTGCGATGTGACGTCATAAAGTTTGAATCGGACTGTGGCTCGCAGTGGTTGCCTTCCAAAGTCTCGACCCCGCGGGGCAACGACACTCGTCCCCCTTCACTACAGCCCCTGTCAGTCGCGGTATACGCTAGCAGCGGCACGCGCCGGCGCGGCACACGCCGTGCCTGCAGGCGCGCACGCACTCGCCCGCGCGCCGCCCCACCTCGCAGTGGTTGCCTCCTGACCCCGCGGGGCAACGACACTCGTTCCCCTTCACTACAGCCCCTGTCAGTCGCGGTATACGCACCGTACGTCCGGTGGCAGTAGCGGCCGCGCCAGCCGGGCTCGCAGCGGCATGCGCCGGCGCGGCACACGCCGTGCCTGCAGGCGCGCACGCACTCGCCCGCGCGCCGCCCCACCTCGCAGTGGTTGCCTCCCGACCCCGCGGGGCAACGACACTTGTTCACCCCTTTGCATCGACCCCCGTTCAAGCAGGGGATCACGCATTTTGCTGTCAACAAAGCATTTTCCGATTATTTCTCCGATAATATTGATTGCACATAAAGGGAGGGTAGTTGAGCTCTTACATTGCTTTTTGAATTAGCCCGACCAGGAAAATAAGAAACTTGCTCGGAGTCGCCACTATTGCATTTCTCATAGTTAGTTTGTGCCTCATAGGCATACATATAAAATTTGTTTTAAAAAAGTTATGCCCACGACTTCGTACGCGTGGATTGAGGTTTTTCAGTTCCCGCAGGAACTCTTTATTTTTTCCAGACTACAGTCTATGTCTGTGCCAAATTTCAGCCAGATCCGTTGAGCTGTTGGGTTGTAGATTGAGTAACAAACATTCATACATCCATCCATACATTCATCCAAACTTTCGCATTTATAATATTTATTTGATTATTTGAGGTAGATTGCAGCTTTCTAGTACTAACAGCCTGAGGGTTTTTAGGGTTCCTTGTTGACAACGGAACTCTAATTGCCGCAGAATTTGGACCTGTTAGGACCTGAAATAAAGTAACAGTATAACCTTAAAAAGGTATATGGAGATGTGATCCGATAAAAAAAAGTATTGTTTCGGTCATGAGATATTTTGTTTTGGTGTTCTATTGATTGTTTGATTTCTTACCGTGGAGTAAAATTGTAGTTAAGCGCAAACTAATAAGAATAAATGATAAAATAGTCAATGCAACTTACAAAATTCACACCGACGACCGTAATACCCTTTAGGGCATTCGCACGTGTCCTTCTGTATACATTTTCCGCCGTTTAAACATTTCTGTGAACAGATTCCTGAAACAAAAGTAATTGTTTTGTATTTCGACCTTTCCAGAACAATAGATGATGCATCGTCCAGCGCCAATTCTCCATCACGTCAGGAGGGCGCATTCGGCAACATGGAAGAAGAATCCTCATGTAAGTTCGTTAATTATACGTGAGAAGTTTGACCAAAATAGGTTTTGCATTGGAGCATCCTGAAACTACAGTAGCGTATGTATTTTAAGAAAATATTAATGGTTATTGGTAGGCTTAGGTAGATCTAAAATGTGATTAATGCTGAAATGTTATATTTGAACAAATTATTTTTTGTCCCTTCAATGATTCAATGACTTCTTCATTTTGAGATTCAAAGTTTGCCTATTGATTTATAGTTTTGTAAATGCTAGTTAAAATTGTGATGCGACCAGAGAAATCAATAATCTCAATAAAATCTATTTATAACATGAGATACAGGTGTCTCTTATGTGACGTCATGTTTTGACTACCACCGATTCGGAAAAAAGATTCTGCTGAGAAGAGCCGGCAAGAAGGATCGTAGCAGAAGTCACTAAAAGATGTAATTTTGGGCAGTTGGACGCAATAATCCGCGTGGACCACGCCGGGGAGCTCGGCGCGGACCGCATCTACGCGGGGCAGATGGCGGTGCTGGGCAACACCGCTGAGGGGCCCACGATCAAGCACATGTGGGAGCAGGAGATCAAACACAGGCAGAAGTTCGAGGAGCTGAT
Source organism: Erebia aethiops (assembly GCA_923060345.2). Classification (NCBI taxonomy): domain Eukaryota; kingdom Metazoa; phylum Arthropoda; class Insecta; order Lepidoptera; family Nymphalidae; genus Erebia; species Erebia aethiops. The sequence continues at coordinate 18,538,425 of OV281089.1, read as the reverse complement.
ATCGAAGTATCGCGTGAGGCCCACTGTGATGACTCCGATATGGAACATCGCGGGATTTGCGCTTGGGGCTGGTGAGTGGAATTTTTTTTTGCTGTGTAGCGTAAAGTTCGGCACAAAATGCAGGGCTGCTAGTTTTGGAAGGATTGCAGGCAAAAGAGCTCCAGGTCGCCAAAGGCGCAAGTGGTTCAACGATATAAGGGGGTGGATAGCGCTAAGCTTTCCAAGGCTAAAAGATGCGGCTCAAAATAGAAAATATTTTCGCATGATGACCGCCAAACTTCGTTTTGAAGAAGGCAAGCGGTGATGATGATGAAATATGAAAAAAAAATTGCAGTCATTGTGACTGTCACAGTGCATTAGGGACTGCCGATAGAAGTGAAAACGAATTTTTTTTTTAAAGTTTTTATTTTTTATTTTTATTACAATTATTAAAATATAAACCTTTACACTATGTAGTATGTTTATAGTTCTCGAGCATGTCGCTGTTCGCAAGCATGTCCGTCACGGTCACGCGAATTTACATTTTTACCCCCTACCAAAAAGTGCTCAACGCGCCTAAAGAAGTTTTCACTTCGAAAATCATAATTTTTTAAAATAAGAAATCTATTACAATTACTGCATATTTAATTAATTGAAAGCCTGAGTAGATCTACAAGTTTTCTTGACCAGACAATTTTTTTTTTTAGGTACAGCCCTCCTAGGCAAAGAAGCCGCTATGGCATGCACGGTTGCCGTGGAAACTGTAATAGTGGAACACTACAATGACCAACTGCGAATCCTAATGGAGGACCCGAATGTGGACAAGGATATTCTGCAAACAATCACGAAATTTAGAGACGAGGAGCAAGAGCATCACGATACTGGGATACATCACGGGGCAGAGCAAGCTCCTTTCTACAAGGCTCTGACTGAAGTCATCAAAGCCGGCTGCAAAGCCGCCATAGCTGTGTCTAAGAAAATCTAGTCTTTTACGAAGATATACTCTCTCTGGAACTGTGGACTGTATAAAATGTGAATTATAATTAAGGAAAATAATACTGATTACCTCATCTAGGTGTAATGTTAGGTAAGTTCATTTATGATTTATGGCTTTCCGTTTTTTCGGTCTAACCACAAACTATTAAACGAGCGTTAAATGTGTGTTCATTTTGAACCTGACGCAACTTGAAACGAAAATTAATAGCTTCATCAGCAAAATTTTGTTTTTTGTTATCAGACCGTTTATTTTTGTAATATACTCGTAGTTAGACAAGCAGCTGTAGACTAGATCTAGTAAATAGAGTATTTTAACTACACTGGCCAGTAAGCCGGATTGTAATTTTCGAATTTAGTGCAATATATTTGGAAAAGTATTGATTTTTGTTTACTTTCCGTCTGCTAGAACTCTGCTTCTATTTAAGGTCTGAAGTGTCCTATTCCTATGTAGCTTGTGTCCTAGGGACAGGCGTTTTTACGCAACCCTGATAAACTCACATATTTTAAAAAAACATTCTGTGCTCCAGACATTATGGTCAGCATAACACAGCGCGATGTAGTTACCCCAAAATTTAAAAAAATACCTTTGATTATAACATACCTCCTTCGCAGTGTCGTCCCTGGTATCCAGGGGGGCACGAGCAGACCCCCGGCGCAGTGCAATTGCCCCCGTTCATACATTGGGGATAACATAACGCGGTGCGACAGTGTTGCCCCATGTAACCCTCTGGGCATTGGCATATTTTCTCGCTGTTACACCAGCCTTGGTTCGCACACTTTTTGTCACATTCCGGATCGGGACCTGCCGGTTGAGAAACCGTTATCACTTACATAACAAATTTATTGATTAATGTAACTTCTAAAAGTAATATTAATGAGGATATGAGAAAAGCTGTAGTTTTAGTATAGTGAAAGAAGAAAATGATCCGTAAAACCAATGTTTTAGTTAGATTAACTGTAGTTTCTAAAGAAGATGATGATCTTTAAAATAAGGGTATGAAGGACACAGAGGGGATAAAGAAGGTTACATAATTATATTTCTCAGATAGACAATCGTTAGCGAAGATCCCTAATATTAAGGTCCACTCGCACAAAACCGTGTTTAATTAAAATTTTCTATATCTGTCTTTTTATGTCAACCCTGGAATGGAATGCCATTTCCAAAAGTGACAGCATCAAAATTTAATCTAGTCAGTTTTGTGCAAGACAATACGGCCTTATTGTGAAAGTTTAGAGAATAGTGGACCCAGTCTATCTTTAGAAGGGCAACTTAACATGATAAGGCATTGACAAAAGTTTAGTCCTTTCAACTCTACAGCTAGGCTGAGTCTGTCTGAAAAAAGCAAGCAATTGTACCAACCTAAAAACGCAAATGCTGTGAGCAGAGGCACCGTTTGCAGCAAGCCGGCGGCTCGGCAGCGTCGGCCGGAAAACAATGCAATTGGTTAATGCGGGGCGTCGGCTATGTGACGCTTTTGGGGCTCTTAATTATGCATTCGGTTAATTTACACTCTAAGGGCCAGTTAAATATAGGAAGTTATAAGTTGGTTAAAGGTTACCTTTAAAGTTCGAATTTACTACCAAACAAAAAGCCAAATGGGTTGTACTAAACAGTGAAGGTTCTTGGTTAAGGTTTGGTAGAATAAAAGAAAGATTTTTTCGAAAAACAGTTTTTGCAGGCAAATAATCAGACTCTCTATCTCTCTCTCTATCGGAGGAATTTATATCAATTTTATTTGTATTTGATAGTACTTGACTAGTTTTAGGATTTTTCAACTTTATGAATTACATTTATTCAGGTTTGAGGCACGGACATAAAAATGAAAATTCAGCCGGTATTCGTATCTTCACGGCTAATGTTTGGTCAAAAAATTACGAACTCTGACTTATGCAATCCAAAGTAGTTTTTATTAGTTGTCTTTAACTTAAACGGTAACCATACTTTAACCACCTTATGTGCAACTGGTCCTTAGTTGAAAGGGGGCCAAAACATGCCTTAAGTTTAAATATGTGCATAATGTTTTTTTCAAGATATGAGAAAGAGATTAGTCTCGTAACTCTTATCGTCGTCTACATCATAAATTAAAATTGTTTGATTGTTCTTTATTATAATAATTTCAATATGAACCTCGAGTCTCGACTTACAAACGAATTTAGTACCTAGTATTTAATTAGTTATGTCTTCGTGTATTAGGTACTCCGCGAAATATAATAAATCATCATAAATTCTAAACAATAGACTAATAAATGTCAATCACTTGTATTGTTCCAACGAAACACAAGCACTGCTTAAAACACATAGAATTATATTACAGGAAAATTACAACATAATGGGCTCAAATCTCATTTCAAACCACGTCTGATTGGCTGAAAGTTGAAACTTACTACTACTGCCTCGTTGGTCTAGTAGTTAGCATGTTCGACTGTGGTTGACAAGATCCTGGTTTTAAGTCGGGACGGGCCAAAAATTGTTAGGAATGATCAAGAAACTGTCACTACTAGATTGGAGGTAGGAATATGGAGGGTAGAGTACAAGGAGTGTTATCTCTGTATATAGAAAGTGTCCGTCGAATTAAATTGGGGGCGCCACCTATCATCAGGGTAAATTTAAAAGGAAGCAGCAAATATTATTAGAGTAGGTTTGAGAAATATACAAGGAAAGAAAACATTCATCATTATTTTGTACAACGTAAGTTGTTGAAATTTTTAATAAATAACTGCTTTAGTCGACAATTACAAGAAAATTATATTAATTTTTTTAACTCTGCATACTTCACTTCATCAACAATTGCTACATTCATGCCATACCCTTTGTCTACACCAGCGCCATTGTGGGAGTTTTTTGAACTGTTATTTATAGCAACCACTTAGGCGCCTGTAGCCTACAAGGCAGGCCCTCCGAGTTTTGGAATCGGCTTAAAGAAATCTACCGGGGCACAGAATTGCCCCGCACCCCGCCCGGGTAAAGAGGCTTCGCCTCGAGGCCCGTACCCCCGCTTGGCCCTCACGGGCCAAACGGAGAAGATCCTTTGACTGGACACTTTTTCAACTTTTCTCCCATATGAGATAACACTCCTTTTACTCTACCATAGTTAGGAGACTGGCGTTGGTTCACCCCCGTGCCTCGAAGAACACTTTAAAGCCGGCCGATCTTACACCTGACCACTGTATGATTATACTTCTGCCGTATAGTGAATCTGTCAAGTCCAGAATTAGTCCAATACCGACTTAAAACGCTTAGAACAAAATTATATTCATCATACCACAATATAAAAATAAAAAATTCGGTCAATGTGCAATGTTTTGGGCCCCTTTAAGTTTTCGTAACAAATTCTGATAAGAGACAAAGCATGAGAAATTGAATTAATAAGCTTAGAAGAGACTCCATAAACTTGTTAAAAATAAGTTTTAGCTCATGAAATTGTTACTTTATGCAGTATTATAGAATCTCAAGAGAAAAGAATAGTAAAAGCATTGCGACTGTGATTCTAATATTGTAATTGCAAAAAAATATAACTTTCAAGATGGTTCGAAAAATGACTAGGAGCTACAGGAGTCAGGACATTGTACCTAAATCAATTAAGTCGAAGGAGTTCCTTAAAAAATTAGAATAGTATTCAAGGGTGATCAATGGAAATTGAACTTTTTCGGATCTCTAGGATGTCAAAAACTATCAAGGTGTAAAAAAAATAACAAGAAATTGGCAATAAATTCTAGTTACGAGTATAAATTAATTGTTAAATTACGAGAAAATAGAGACGCAATCACAATATTAAAGTGCACATTCGTAAAAGTGTTAAAAATGCGTTGGCGATACAATACCTGTCCTTTCTAAATACACACCTCTCTGTGCGCACTCCTTCTTTAGGTTTAACCTTAGGGGGGTGCCCTTCAGAGGGTTGCCGCGGTGGTTTTTGAGCTCCAGCCCGATCTCGAACGTGGCCACGCCGCTCACGTTGCCCATACACGGCAGGAATATACTGAATTCTGACGACAATATCATTGAAATCAAACTAAGGCCGATATCAGCAAGCGGATCTGCATTCCACGGCAAAGAAATTCCGAGGGGCGCTTTGAATCCTTCGAGATGCGATCCCGTGGCATACTGAAGGATCCTGGATATTAGAAATATGTGATATGCCAAAAGCCGGCGCTAAATTCTTTGTCTACCTATTTTGTGCTCTGCTCAAGAGTTAAAAAGCTTCGAAGAACTCCCTCCTTTTTGGATGTCAGTCAAGAATGATAGGTTGGAATTTAGTGATAATACATCTGTACTCTTTACATTCCGAAGCTTACTTGCAGACACCTACCGTAGCATTCCAAAGGTAGAAGGAAAAATATTACGCTACCGATCACCTAGCCGCTGGTTTGACAAAGAAGATTTTGAGCTGACTTTGCCGATTTGAGGGATATATATATTTTTTTTTTTATTGTGAGATAGGCTTGCGCTTGACGACAATCATGCTTAGTGCAAAGCAATGATGAGGTCTAGGTTGGAGCGCGCTTGCCTAGAAGATGCCTATTCACTCTTGCCTTGAAGGTACCTAAGTTATACGTGGCAGGAAACACGTGCGCTGGGACTGGGAGGTTGTTCCACATCCTAGCGGTTCGTATCAGAAACGTCGAGCAAATATATGTAGAATAAAATAATTATTAAATCTTAGTCTGAGCTAACCAACTGATCAGCAAGATTAATGACAAATATTATGCGACCTTATTGCAAGATTTCACATTCATACACGCATATCTTCTACAGAAAAGCCACCGTGATATGCATTTTTTTTTAAATGACTCGGTTATCACATTTTTTAATATAAAGCTTACCTTTAGGAGTTTTGGGCACCCGCCCTTTCGTCTTTATGGACAGCAATGGCGGTTTTAGGACCTTGGGGTCCGAAGACGTGAGCGTGTCGAAGTCATAGTAGTACCGCTTTTTAGACCGCCACGTGAAGTTCACATAGCCCACTTCTGAGGGAATGACGGGCAGTTTGTGCGAGAAGTTGGGGTCCAGGACGTACGGCGATATGATCCCGTTTACTATGGCGAACACTTGCATTGATATACCTGGAAACAGAATTCATACTTTAATTACCTACATCAGTAAATGAACATACCTATACAAACGCAAAACATTAACTTTGAATACAAGCGTCCGATAGTCACAAGTTACTTGAATCTGACCATCTCCATGGCTGTGGATGCGGCTTCAGACTTTGCCTTTGCAATTCATGTTAAAGCCCACGCTAGACAACATACACCTTCAACATGAATGCAAAAGAGATAGCTGTATGATAATTTACGACCGTGGCTGTAACGTTTCAGGCTTTTACAACAAGTTTAACCGAGCCAGTTTAGACTTGTCGGTTTTGCCACTACGCCATTCAGTTCAGCTTTTGGCGACCCTTTAATTAGTATTATGGCACCCAAATCCAAAATCTGTCTCGAACAACCAATATAAGCCTTCAAGCCAAGCCTTCTTTATATTAGTCCTTCGAGCCGGATTATCGTAGAGATTATAAAGGCGACCGAGGCCATGGGCACTCACCGCTGAACATCCGCACTTGTCGCTCGTCGATCCACAGCGAGATGTCCGCGTTGAGTCGCTCGGGGTCCTTGTAGTCGCGGCGGCCGTGGCCCACGCGTGCCGCCACCGACAGCGCCAGCGCCACGCCGGCCAGGACGCGCGCCGCCAGTGACGCCGACGGCCGCATTCTGATAACAATAAAAAAAATAGTTATAGTTATGTATTTATTAACCTTTGTACATATATTCTTCTATGCTTGTGTTTGCCAAACTCCCGGCTGGGTCGATTTGATGATATTTGTGTGGTTGCTTGAGTGGCAGCAGCAGCAGGTCACGGGTCCGATTGGGCCGTAAGAGCCAAGCGGAGTACGGGCATCGAGGCAAGGCCCCCTTACCCGGGCGGGTCGCGGAGTAATGCTGTACCCCGGTGTTTTTCTTATAGCCGTTGTCGGCAAGGGAATGACATCTTGGCTTGAGTGGGTCTCTGGATGGTTTAGATTTATTGGACCCGATAGATGGCGCTGCAATCGGGTTCTAGGACTTTTTTCAATTTTCAGTGCAGGACAACATTTGCCGGCCCGTTATAATTTCTATTAGGTATATGCTGCTACACTAAGTGACAAACTTAAATCCTACACAAAATTGTTTGCACAGTTTGACAGGCAGTCTCAGTCGTTCTCTTTATTTTAAAACTTGTATTTAAGGCAAACAATAATAATATTAGTTAATATTATGTTTTTAGGAGCCATCAGCCAACCAACTAACCAGCTTGGTTTGATTAGCCATAGTCTAGGGGCTGTACCATTAGATTGTATTATGTTTCAAACGAGTACGAGTTCCGTTACCTATCTATTAATTATTTTACGGAAAGAAGCTGGAGGTTCTCAATTTGATTGTAGGTAACTTTTTACGTAGTGTTTTGAGTAAAACCTGAGTCGGGAACTTTTACACTCTGCCCTAAACCTACCCCAATTTTAGCTTAATAGAGGCCGTGTTCAAATGTGGAACCAAAACCGCCAAAGATCCATACATTTAAATTAGGTATTTTTAATGGTAAACTGCATAAAATTACATAAATAAAGTTTAAAACGTGTCAACATTCGTGCCTACTTCAAGTTTGAAAACATAAGTTCACTCCACGACAATGGTTTTCTGACAGCAATACATTAGCGAATGGTAAACTGAATAACAAGCGTGTAACTGGCGCATAATGTGTTTGTTGACCGTACAAATAGCCGAGGAGACTCCAGAAAAAAAAACGGTCAAGGGCGTATCAGAACATGCACAACGTAGGGTTCCGTAAAAGATTTATTTCCGATTTGAAAATGACGTTCAACGAAATGGGTTATTTTCAAGAGCCTTAAACAAATGGTCCTTTTTATTTAGGGATATTTTCTTCTTTGTGAATAAGATTGGCAAGTTTGGATTTTAGACATCTGGGATGGAGTGAATTAGTATGACAGCTACACAAAAAAACTTTTTTTTAAAACTTTTTTTAACTTTTTTTTAAAAACTGCCAGTGCCTCGAAATCAAGGCACTGGTAGTTGCCAAAGACAATCAGAACTTAAGAAAACGCCCTTCTTAATTGCCGTAGTATGGAATTACGGAATTTTCTCTTATCTGCAGGCTTACCACTTACCACTGCAGTTTGCCTGCTACAGGCCACTGCAAATATATAGGCATAGACAATATAATATTGTCCACCAGTCATAGCAGTTAATGTCTATTTGTTTTGCTAAATGTACCAAGTCTTACAGCAAAACCATTTTTTTAAATTACAATATAGGCTGGCGTTTGATGAAGACCTTTATACCTTATGGAAAGCAATGATGAGATCTAGGTTTTTAGGTTTTTTTGCTTAGAAAATACCTAATCATGCCTTCAAGTGGCAAGAAGTAGGTACGGGCGCTGGAGCCTTCCAAACCTTAGCAGTTTACATTAGAAAAGTTGAAAATAAACGTTTCGTGGTTGTAGATTGGGCCTATCTTCTAATAAACGTCCATGGTTTTCTCGTTTGAGCTCGGAACCCTAGAAAAACCAAAATTATCACAGTTAACATAATTGATTGGACCCGTTGGGACGTGCGGCCACAATGCTCGCGCCGTGAGAACGTCCGAGCCGGGGGAAACTAGAAAAAACCGACATCTTCATTAAATAACCCCTGTCAAAAGTAATGTCTAATACTTTTTTTTCTCGCTCCCGATGTCGAATTATACTAACAAAAGGTGTTAACAAAAAAAAATAGTCACACCAATAGGTGAGCAGGGGTCCTCAACCATTTTGTCTAGGATTCATTCGTTACATATTATTATTATTTAGGTTTTTCGGAACTGTGCAGCGGAATCCAAAAAAAATAGTTTATTCATGGGAAACAGTACGCCTACATTTTGATCGATCGATGGACTAAATGGAAACCAATTTACTAATATTTTATGTTAACTTTGAATTTAAACTGTATACCTAATATATAAGTATGTTGATTTTAAACATTCTTATTTATTTATAATTGAGTAGAACATTATGTAGTTGAAGATAACCTATAATTAGCGGCAGTCATTGACAACCTGATAAAGCGATAACTGATAAACGCAATATTTTTGTTATTAATGTATGTAAGTAATGAGTAATGACTGATGATAAATGAAAATAATGATTTTCTTGTTTTTTAGACTAATTTGGCGATATACTTAGTAAAATGCAATGTTGACCAGACAATAATATTTGATTAGGTACTGAACTACTTATTTATATTTTAATCTATACATACAATATACTCTAGACCTATGTAGATCCCAGAAAACCATTATAATGTGAAATAATATGACCAACTTTCTATCAAAAATATTGACCAAATAAATTACTGATTGAATTAATAATTATGACCAAGTTTTTCGCTAAGTTTTCTTTGGCTAGGCATCCCGCATCATTCATTTCGTCCTTAAATAGACAAAATTTCGCCATCAACATCAGGACGATCGATTTTTATGGATTGTTAAGAGATTTCAAACTTGAGTAAATGTTTAATGAGCCTACAGAGTTAAACATAGACTTGTTTGAGGTAAGAGTATACCTTAGGTAAATATTCTTGAGTATGGCAAATAAGGAAAATCCATACTAAGTAATTTTATAAATTAGAAAGTGTGCCTGTGTGTTAAATCCAAGTTAATGATGTCACGGGCATCGTCAAATCTAAGTAATTGATAATAAATAAAACGGGATAAAATAAATAAAATTAAGCAAAAATACCTACATATTATATAAACTGAATTTCTCAAACAGTCCAAATTAACATAAATTCAAATAAATGTATATACTTAAAATGAAAAAATAAATGGACAAAATAATTTTACCCACCAGTGACCAGTGAGTACAGTTTAATAAAATAAAATAAAAGTTTTTTTGTGTAGCTGTCATACTAATTCACTCCATCCCAGATGTCTAAAATCCAAACTTGCCAATCTTATTCACAAAGAAAAAAAGGCAAAATCACGTATAGCATAAGTTAATGAGATGCGACACTCGCATCCTGCGATAAGGGCAGTGCATGCGAATGACCCCATGCGGTTTTGCGAAACTAACACCGACGCCGACACGGTGGTTTATCAGGAGCCAACGCGGATCCAGATTCCAGACCCAGCTGGTGAGTCAAATTACCACCTCTTTCGAATCTTGCATTGTTTTGAATGTTCTCTGTTGTATTTAACTTTCCGTAAATAGGTTTTATAGGAGAACACCTTTCAATGAAACATTATTTTTATTCGTTTATTCTAAATTAGAATTCGTCTTAAATATATTTTCTTCTACTTCCAGAGAATACCTCCTTAATTCATCTGTTTTATCTAGTCACTTTTTACATAATGCTTTTGTTACATAACTATGTACCATACATAACTAAGTAACTGCTAAGTAGATATTTTATTAATGCTTGTTAAGTCAAGGACCAATGCCTAATAATATTTTTTTTTTATTAGTCTTAACTAAGTTTTAACTTCTGCAATGAGCGTAATAATTGGCGTCTTATATTTCAATGCATACTTCTATTCTCAACTTCTCATATACTCAGAGTGAACTGTTGTTATAATCCGTCATTCACGCCGTCATTCATATTTTAAAGATTATGTATAAAAAATAGAATCCATTTAAATTACCCAATTATAAATCAATATAAAAAGGTTTCACACCCCTGCCACGCACTTGTTAACCTAACCAGCCGTTGAGCGGACCCGTTCGGGAACAGGTAACAGAGTAAAAAGAAAAAAAAGTGAAAAAAAAAGCAACGAGGTCCGGCTGACGGGCGCGACCGCTCCTGTCCGCCGAGCGAGCAAGGGCGCCTGTTCACGAGACTGATTGTTTTTAAAAAGGCTTCCATTTTAATGAAAGTACTTCTGGTGAATTTAAAAAAACCCTTATAATTTGGCTGATCGTTGAGGTCTCCTGTAATTTAAAGATTTTTTCTGGTTTTTATTACTGTGTAAACTGGGTTTATTTTAAGAAAATTACCTAAAGTTTGCGTCTAAGATAAAAATATGTTGAAATGAATTCATCTGCAAGTGAAGTTTACTAGAAAAAAATGTGTGTGTTGAACACACGGTTGAAGTGAAACTTCAGAAAATTAGCCTACAAGATAATGAAATAAATGTAACTTGTATTCTATATCATTCTCTCGCAGGCTAAATGTCTATACCTACACATTAGTAAACGGAGGGAATCTTGAAGTAGGATGGGATTTGCCATTTGTGAGTAATCGATCATATCTACTGGCGCTTTTCTTTAGGAGATTCTATTGGAATTATAAAAGATTGTCGATCGATGTTTGATTCAGTGTTTTAATTGTAATATTTGGAAGCCGAACTATTTGTTTTAGAATAAAAGTATTCTTTGCTGTATTTTTATACCTAGCCTTATTGAGACATCTTCGTAAATTCAATAAAGGTTTGGAGACACATAACGCGCAACTTAAAGTATCCAATCTAAATCCACTGGTTTATATTCGCACCTTGTCCACCTGTGTGTCCGTCTGTCCGTCATAGCCTCATAAATTCATTACTTCAAGACAGAATAATAATATGATTGACCTAAGCATATAATATAGAAGCTTTGGCCGGCCAAAAATTCAGTGTTAGTTGGCCTTAATGACCCCTAATGACAAAGACAGATGGAGAAATTTCCTGAAACAGACCCGGGTCTTCCAAAGTTTTTAGCACCAATGATGATCATGACACGCGTCAGAGTTACGGCCTGCCAATTTCCATTCAAAAGGGATGATGCCTGACGCCTGTATAAAAAAAGAAGGTCTGATTATTAAATAGAAGGTCTTCCAAAAGACCTAAAATTCACATCCTCGATTAGTTTTAAATTTAATAACCATTATAAAATATAGATTAAAGAAAAAAAAGTTGAAATTTGCGTTGGTATTTGATGACGTTACACTGTGAATTTCATACAACTTCCGCACTAGAAGTGTTTTTTTAAAGTTTGATAAAGAGTTGCTGATTTCATTGAGTTGTCATCGCCCTATTGTCGCGGTCGCGCGTCGCTTTCGTTTCGCTTTGAGTCTGTCCAAGCCCTTAGTATAAACTCCGTCTTGGGTTTATGACGCGTTTCGAGATAATGACGTTACCAGAGAGATCCACATTTGATACCCTGGGAAAGTGTATCACTTTACCGTACTAAATAGTCATCGGAAGTATGATAACGCCCGTGTTTATAATAAACAAATTTTTATATACGTACCTATTGATCGACTCGTTTTGTATTTATTTGAAGTAAGATTGACTTTTTAATCATATATATAGATTTTTTTATTACTGTGATATTTTAGGTACTCGTAGGTATATGTTATGTTATGTTTATATTTCTATGGGCCTAGTTGTCTGATTTAAACAAATAATAAAAAATCCTTGGAACTTAAATCTTTAATTTTCCGGGATCAAAAGTTATTAAGATCGACAGACCTCGGTATTAGCGGATATACGTATCTAGGTACTATTATAGAGGCCGTCACTAAAATGCAAGCATCTCTGAATCTTTCTTCAAAATCGGCCATGAAAAGGTAACTAAGACGGACACTTTGGCATTTAATAATACCAGTGGTTCGCCCCGAACTGAGACCTCGCGGTATCCAGATAGTTTATTATTAATTGTAAGCACAAACGAAAAACTTTTACAGAGCGCCATCTATTGACATCATTGTGAAGTTCTGTTAAAAATACTGAAGCTCATTAAAAATTAAATAATTTCGTATTTATCTAATTTTAGTATTTGTTGTTCAAGTACAGGATATATTTCAGATAATTGATCAAGTTTCAGGCTCAACCTTTCAAAAAATTGAGAATTCTAAGGTTTGGACGTTAGAAAATCTCCACTTTGAAAGCCCCCTATTTCGTCAATTTTAGGGAAAAAATGAAGAAAAATATTTTTTTGGACTTTATTCCTAATTATCTTTAAAATAATATACCGCAAGTCGCAACCCTATGTAACGCTATAAAAATATTTTACTACCTACCTAGGTACGCATTCGCTTCGAAATAAAGATTTTTATAACTTTTTAAGCCATATTCGGCTAGAGGCCATCGGTTTATATATTATATTTAAATTTGAAGTAATTACGTTCAGTAATTCAGAAGTTATAAGGCTCTGACGGACGGACGGACGGACGGACACGTGCAAATTCACTCAAGTAGACTCAGAGACCTTCGCTTCGCTCGGTCAATAAAAGTACTTTATTCAATATTAATGTAAGGATATTGTAGATTTGCTCCGTAGTAGCGTGTAGTTTTTAATCAAATCAAATCAAATATTCTTTATTCAAATAAACTTTTACAAGTACTTTTGAATCGTCAAGTGAATCTACCACTGGTTCGGAATGCCATTCCTACCGAGAAGAACCAGCAAGAAACTCGGTGGTTGCTTTTTTTAAATAATTCATTTACAATTACTATATCAATGTGTACATAAGTAACCGCTGTCCCCAGCATTGCTGGAGCGATCAAATCCATGCTCCTCTATCATTTACATAATCTTCAACAGTATAATAAGCTTTTTCCAGGAGCATACTTTTAATGGATTTCTTAAATTTGTTTATTCAATTCATGTCAAAGACAGGCAGACAGAAAGTAGCCCCATTCCCGCCGGTGGCACCCGTTCACGAGCATGACGCATGATCCAGCCATTGCTTCGCTCGACCATATTTGAGGGAACGTAACAACCCGCACCACACGACACCACCACAGAAATGTTTAAAGAGAGCGTGACATACTCATAATAAAATAATATTGTAATTAAAAACCAATTCACATGTATTTAACGATAAATCGTCCATGTTCCCATATGACGAGACCCCTATAAAGTATGTAGTATGCAAATGTAACGACCGCTCGTACGTTATTCTCATGGCAACATAATTGCAGTTCACGCACTAAACCCGTTCCAGGTGCAAATCGATCATCATACTGATCGAGTGAATGGCCCGCCTTAGCTAGGGTCACCATTTGAACGTGAGAATTTTTAACAAGATTCCCGACTTACAAAAAAATTGGTTTATTTGTCCGAGACCTTAGTATCCTGAGGCTATAACTGTCTAAACAAATCGTAATCATTTGTTAGCTTAAAATGTATTACTCGAACTGTTTAAGAAGTTTTTTACATACATTTTGACATGCATGAACCAACGACCTCAATTTACATAGACGGGCACTGTCAAAAAAAGAATGTGGACCTAATTTACTAACGTCATCTAGTCTGAAAAGTGGCACAGCGCTATGGCGGGGACAAGGACAGGGCTATACAGGTGTGGAGCGCGCTCTAAAGGTCGGACGCCCAATTTTTTTCTTTCGATGACATGAACCTATGATCTATGAACTCCTTAAACAGGTCGAATTATCCGTTTGAATCGGGGGGCTGATTAAGGCTGATTGTTGGCTGAATTTATGGTATCCCTATTGCGACTGTGGACTTTGGCCAATAGCGAAAACGTGCAAGGCTACTAAGTAGGTTGCATATGCCACCATCATTCATTCATCGGTTCTCGTCATGAGCCCCTTAACAAAATAATCACCGGCATTGTGCAGGCCGCAGGCTTTCACTCCTTTGTCTTAAATGCAGTGTTTCGTTCAGTTTAATTTTAATTTAATAAAAAAGTGTGACATTACTCAGGTAGATAGGTAATCAGTAGATAGTCTATACTTACTTAAGATAGTAGGTAATTAATTGATCATTGATCATAATCAGATTAAATCGCAAGTTTTGTACTAGGGAATTACATAGAAGAAGGCCACCTACTTTAATTCATTTATCGTCATAGTCTGGACGTAGTTTTAGAAGAATTTACTAGGCCTACCTTAGGACAGGGGTCGGTGTGGTAATCGTATCATAGACCATATATGATTTTCAATAATTGTGATGATCCAAAGTTATTAAATTACAAGTATAGTGCTTAGAGTTTAGTTGCTTGTACTATTATGTATTTTGTGCTTGTTGCCAATCGATCTACTAGCTATTAACGAGTGTATAGCCAGCCTTACAAGTATGAACTTTGACATAACAGTTTGGGCTTATGAGTAAAGATCCGATAAAGTGCCAGTCGAAATTCGCAATTAAAATTCTAATCATTGTAATTCACCAAAGTTGTAAAATGCAGTGTAATGCCTACAGGTGCAATAATCGATCATCAATGCTAATCGAGTGTATGGCCCGCCTTACCTGGACAGGGCTGCCGCATAATCCATCCAGGGACACTATTAATAACTCTGTTTACATTTACACGGCAGATAGCATTGTTTACGTTTTTACACGTTTAATCTCGGCTCCAAAAAGTGGGAAGAGGATGTTTTGTATAAACACAAGGTTCTTTCACATAAACTTCAAGTAAAGATTGATAAAAACCATTAAGATCTAAATGAGATCCTCCTTTTTTTAACTCGGATAAAGAACTACGATTAACGTTGGTGTCCGTAAATAAAAGTGATCACATAATGCAAATATTAATATAGGCGTGTTAATCGAACGAAAATAGAAATAATCGAACACCAAATCGATTAAACACATTAAGTGGGATCAACGATCTCAGGTAGGTATTAAAGTATAGGTATGATCCAAATTGGCAAAAAGCAATTAATTTGCCGAAACACAGGGTCCGTACCTGCCAAGTCTTTATGATAATTATATGGTCAGATTCACAAATCACGCGATCATGTTTCCAAAATTCACTTCACGGACGCCGATCGAGCCGCTCCTCACGAAATATATAAACTTTTATAATAAACGCGTCTCGCTTCTCCAGCGATCCAGAGCTGACTGCGATTCAGTTTTTGTTCGCCTTTGTGAGATTGTGGCTTTACAGAAACTTTAAAAGCGTTTATCCTGCCCCATTACCTCTATTTTGAACTTTATACGAACAGATATTTAGGTTGAAAATCATTTTGATTAGAACTTATGCTTTCGCGAATAACTTTGCAAAAGCGTCGTCGGTCGGCAGAATTCTTGAATGTTATTGGTTATAACTATGGCGAACCGTTGAAATTAAATCTTAATGATATGAATTACATGTAATGGGCGGCAATTTGGCCGTTATCTCGTTTGTGTTAATGGTGTTTTTTATTTATTGACACTGACGGGGGCTTATTATATGCTTTTCCTACAAAAACTTTTAGCGCGTAAAAACCTACAACGGACCTACGTGTTAACTTCAAACAATTGTAAGTACCTACCTAAGTAATCTATTGCTGGTAACTAGTACTGGTAACGAATAGGACTAACTAAAGTAAGAGTTGAAATTCGAAACTAGGACATGCCAACCATTAGAAATTAGGAGGGGCATTAGAATAAGATTAATTAATTGCTCCAGGCCGAATTTAAAAAACCGCATCAAAATCTCTCCATTCGAATTACAGAAAAATTATACAGATAAAACACTACACACAAGTGACACAGGGATGTTCGCATTGTTGAATTATAATCCTTATTTTTAGGAACGTCAAGGTACGTGATATAAAACTGACATTTTGAAATAATAATGCTCTAAGCGATCGTGGTAACCTCTCTGCTCTTTGCACCAAACAAATACGTATCCCACCAAAAACATTACCTAGGTATATGTATCGTTGGTAGCCAAGACTCACAAATTCAAATCATAATGCTTTCACTGTTAAAAAGTTATGAGACCTTTAGTCGAGCCAAGTCCCTATTTGAGCTCCAATTTGCGCTGCACATCATAGCCCATGGGGCCAGTCCCAAGTCCATAATAAGTATATAACTTTGAGAACTCTTGACTGTCGTCTGTACCACAGATATAACAATAATTTATAAAAAATGGCTCTATCTTTAAGCTATATGTATCTTGATAAAAAGGTATGGCTGGGCCGTTTCGTGATTGTCGCACAAACTATACCATATAGTTATGTTCTTAAATGTTATGTCGAAAATGATTGATTGAATCGCGAAATTTTGAGCACGGTAGTGTCTCCGCCAGATTGATATAAGTACTTATCTGGCCAAAAGTTGATTTTGTATCTGGAATGTGGATAAAAGCATAATCATAGGTCAATTAAGTAGGTAGGTGACAGGAAAGTCAACTGCAATAGAAGCACCTCAATAGTTTACGTCAGTACTCAGTAGGTACCTACTTTAAATATATATGGGTAGGTTACCTACTATAGGTACATACAAATAATATTATAAGTAGCTACCTACACCGAATTTGTGGTATTGAAATGAATGGTCCTATTTTGCCAGATACGTATTTTCCTTCTGTGCGGGAATCGAATTTGGAACATTAGATAGGCCTCCATTAAGCAGCCCCGGATCTAAGGGGGGGCAAACCGGGGCACTTACCCCGGGCGGCAGTTTCACGGGGGCGCCAAATCCTTGAATTTGAATGCAGTTGGTTGACCAAAAGACTTGAATGCAGTTGGTTTTTGCCAGGAACTTGCCGTATTTAAAGAGCTACTTAGTACATGAAATTAAAGAAATATCAAGTGCCTTCGACCTGTTACAACATCTGTACAAGCATGACTTGCAAGAAACGTTTCCCCATGTTAGCTTTGGTTTTGGCTTATAGTATAGCTTTGGTTTTGGCTTGAGGTTTTTTGGTTCCCGCGGGAACTCTTTAATTTTCCGAGATAAAAAGTAGCCTATTTGTTTCTCCAGTCTATAATCTATCTCTGTGCCAAATTTCATTCAGATCTGTTCAGCCGTTCTGGCGTGATAGAGTAACAAAAATCCATTTGGGGTTTTTGGTTTTTTTAACTCTTAAATTTTTTAACGAACACAAAAAAAGAATTATCCAATTTGTGTTCGGAAGTTTATAATGCCCGCCACTTCGTCGGCGTGGATGGCGGTTTCGTTATTATTCCCGTTGGAACTCTTCAATTTTCCGGGATAAAAAGTAGCTTATGTCATTCCCCGGCATGTAAACGATCTCTGTACCAAATTAAAAATTAAATTAAACGCAATTTTTTTTTAAATTTTAAAAACATTCCGTGGAAGTTAAGGAACATACGAAAAAAAATTTGCCGAATTGGTCGAGCCGTTCTCGAGTTTTGCGCGTAGCAAAATTCATTTTTATTTATATAGATTATTATTTTAACAAACGGTTACAAAAATGCTACTCATTGGCAGTTTTAACAGTTTTTCTCAAACACTGAAGGGAGAGGGCGCCACTATCAAGGTTTTGCCCCGGTTAGAAAAAATCGTAGATCCGGGGCTGCCATTAAGTAGTAACGATACCTGAGTCCTTATTAACATAGGTATACTTAAGTAAGGATAATTCCTCAACTTTGGCATCCGTTATATATTAATTAATCCATACGCGGTTAGTTACAGTAGATTTGGAATGGGTTATGGACTCATCCCAAATCTACTGTCTGTGATGTCTTTATAGTAGAAAGTTAGAAACTATATATGTCCAAGTTTCTATATAGACCACCTACTATGGTAGGATACTGATGTAGATCAAGGGCACTATCAAATATGTATTCTGTGGACTATGAAAACTAGTACCCTCAATGGTACATAGGGTACTAGCAAAACTACTCGAACCTGTACTATTATTACCTATTCTGTGTTCGGACTCGGTCTTGCTTATCCTTACTAATATTATAAACGCGAAAATATTTATGGATGAATGTATGGATGTGTTACTCTTTCACGCCAGAACGGCTGAACGGATCTGGATAAAATTTGGCACATGGATAGATTATGGTCTGGAATAACATAGGCTACTTTTTATCCCAGAAAATTAGAGTTACCGCGGGGACCGAAAAACCTCAATCCACGCGGACTTTGTCGTGGGAATCAGCTAGTGGAGTCCTAAATTCGAATCCAAATAGTGCAGTGTATCCTAGTAGTAGTGAATCTACGCGTCTTCGTCCGCGTGGATTAAGGAATCTTGTAAATCACATTTTGCGAATTACCTACTCAGAAGCTTCTGCTTAAAATTTTTTTTAGATATACTTACTTAATAGAAAAAGGTAGGTATGTACCTAGTAAAAAGAAAACAAAAACAGGTAATTTCTTGAAATTTATTTTCTATGCAACATAAAAAAATATCCATCATAGTTACAATAAATTATCGTCACTTAATGCGAAATAAAGAGAGTAAATTATTAATTCGTAACTCGATCCGGCAGCGCCAGAAGTGGCGGAGACCTAGTATTTGTCATAAACGCATACTTCCACTTTAATTGCAATCGAGTTTAAACAGTTTTCGAAAATACTTCAAAAGTGGCCTATTTTTTCATATTAAAGACACGTTTGTTAACATAATTATATAATCACATGACCAATTTCAATTATTAACATATAAATACTAGCTATAACAAAATTTAAAATCTACGCGTCGAGTAATTAAAAATATATTATTGACGTCGCATGCAAACAAGTTGAAATTAATCGTCAAAATATATTTTAATCATTTTAATAAAATAAATATTGTGAATTAGAATCATCACAAAGTAAATCAAAGTATAATTCTGTGCACAGATTAATGGTAGTATTTTTTTTAAACTAAAATTTAACGTCACAAACATTTCATTAGTTCGAAACTTTCAACAGTGATTCGATTTCTTTAATGAGATTATTAATAATGCAACAAAGTGTCTTTATTACAATTTCTACGCAGACTTAAATGCTACTAAAGAATTAATTATTATTCGAGAATACACAATTCTAATGTTATTTATTTAGTTACATAATTCTATTGAAATAACACTAGCGGCCAAATAAATGTACTCCATTTTAATTATACATTTATTTGAGCCCATAGATTATACAGTTGTCATGTTCATAGTACAAATCAATAATTCGGAATTTGAAATAAAGTAGTATATTACACATTTTGTGACGTTCTATTTCAGTAGATAAATGCATAATATATTGTGCATTTCTTTAAGAACAGTAAGTCTTCGTTAATTAAATGAAAAAACTCCTAAATTCAAATAAATATCATAATATAGAGGTCCGTTACAGATAATATATAAGGCAAGTTGACTAACTGTCGTTATTACAAACAGGGGTGTTATTTGCGCAACGCACTCGCTATCACCATCGTTATTAAGCAATTGCTATTATAATTAGCAAATATATGATTAATTTTTTTACGAAATTGTATTTAAACGTAATTTTTATTAATGGCTGATATTTTTGTCTAAAATTCAATTTTATTAGTTCAATTAAACGATGCTCAAGCCCAACCTTATTAATGTGATCCGAGTGCAAGCGCGTCACGCAATAAACAGGTAAAACTACAAAATGAACACAATTATATAGAGAAACTCTTAGGGGAAAAGGCAGTGATCATATATCACCGTAATTTTAGTGATTTCAACAATTAATTTATTTTTAACGTTATTTCGCCATTTTGAATGTTAACAAATAGTCCAAGAGAGAGAATTTACAATTATTAACAGCGCGGTATAAAAAAGCGACAAAAAACAGACGCGAATCGAACAAGGCTCTCCTACTATATCTATACCAGGTCTAATATACTATTTTCTATTTGACGTTTCTATACGATTTCATACCATTCGGTGTATCGTTATTTTTCATCGTTAAATAAATCGTAATCGGTATAATATATAAATACGACACTAAACTAATATGTCAAACAGCAAATAGTTTAATAAACGTGGTATAATTAAATATTACATAATATATATTAAATTCTTACTAGACAATAGACATGATAAAGACTCCTTAACAAACAACTTAAAGGGGCTATAATATAACAGTGCTTTTCAAATATAATAATGCATGTTACAATACAAGGTACCGATCATTACACAGTAAGCTCAAATGAGAACAATATCTAGGTTATATTAGCAATTAAATATTAAAGTAGTAACTGGGAATTAGTATACACTAAGATTGTGACCATTCTAGTGACTGTTCACGGTTACAAATATAACGTTCCATTTTTGTAACAAATATCGAAATCACGTCACTAGTACAATAATTTAGCCAGTGTCAGAAAGTCACTAGTCTGGCCCTCAAATAAGGAAAATAAATAAAGACAGTTATTTAATACTATGGAACGCTGTCGCAGCCTGAATTCAGTTTCAATTAACGTTATTCAGATCTCATCTGACCGTCATATTATTTTATTATTGTAAAACGCAAACATGGGAGAATTCAAAAAATCAACATGGTTTGACCGCGTGGAATGTATTACTTAGGACCCGACACCTTTCAGGTGTATGAATAAATAAATATTTATAAATACACAATATGATGAAATATAAGCTGTCACGTGAACAAACTGAAGAAAATTCAACTTTTTTTTTTGTTAAATGAGGTTAGTTTGTTTCATCCGAACAAAGAGCTCAATTAGAACTTTATAAAAAATTTGAAAAAGAAATATTTAATTGCAGTTGAATTTGACAAACAGTGTACCTAAGGTTACATAAAGAATTGTAAAGGAATAAATATTAAACCCTTAGGTATGGAAAATAGATGGATTACATAAGAGCGACAAGCGAACGCCTTAGCTGCCTAACATTAGATAACGCGAAACCCTTAACGCTAACACGAGATACTAGTGAGATACGCGGCATCGGGACAATAATGCTGGACGCACACTCGTTACACGCCACGCCGTGTGGGGTGTAACGAGTTGGGCGTTAGTGACGTCCAATCTAAAATGAAAGCTCTCCAATGTGTTTGCGCTGACATGCAAAGTACGTGTATAGCAGCAGAAAAATGGGACTTCGTCAATAGTCATTTGTCGATACCGCCTGTTTAGACATGAATTCTACGGGTTAGTGAGTCGCGATCATTTTAAGACTAGACGTTCTCTGTAAGTTGGGGACATAATTATAAACAAACGAAAAATTACATAAAATATTTAATGCTATAAATTGGTCACGTTATAAAAGATAATATTTGGAGTTATTTTGCCCAATTATTATCTCCATATCGTGACAAAAACGTAATGATATTTTTATTTCTTTATATTATTCCGAAACCAAAATAAACACACCCATAAGTTTCAGAATGCGACACGATTTTGGAAAAGAAAACCAAAACAGCGGATTGTCCTTCGATATGTCAAAATTTTCAATCTTTAGGAGATTTTACTCTCGAATCAAAATAGGCATGCTTAAAGTGCTTCAAGGATTGACCTTGGCTTCATCTATTATCACTAGTGGGATAAACATCATTTATATTACCCAATTCAAATGCTTACAGCCAGTTAACTTCACTCATAACCTCGTTCTGTTACCAGCTTACATTTATGAGCTAAATTGGATTTGGATAAAAGATTGTTTGCGTATGTCGGACGCTATACACTGCAAACGCTAATAAGGACAAATGCATGAAATTCTTCAATCATTAGTCTAAATACTGACTGATGATTGACGAAACAATCGCGTGGCAGAACAGACACCCCCGCTGAAACGCCAACTTGTAGCGTCAAATATCGCACTGACATGAAGTTGTGAGAGAAGTTAGCGGAAGTTGTCAAGGTTTATGGATATTTTGCGTAACAGCCAATCAACAGGGCTTGTTCCATGATTCATGAATCTTCCTGCGAGGACCCGCCTCCGCCAAAAACATTAAATCGAACTATAGCATTTGAAAAGGGTAATGACCCCCGCGTATGTCATAATAAACACTTACGTCACGTCTTAGCTAGCTACCTACATACACTTAACAGCGAAACGAATACATTAAGAGGGTAGACCGAGATTCCTGACAATATCATAAAATACAGTATAATGCGATATACAAGGCGGCTCTTTCAGTTCCATCCAATTTAAACCAACAACAGGTTTATATCTGTTACCCGCACTAATATACTATTTTCTATTTGACAGCAACTTTTAAAGGAAACTGTCAAGATTTTTCTAGTCGTAAGTTCATTGCATATGAACCTGGTAAACTGCTTGGCGGTACGTATTTGCCGGTAAGTTGGCAACTAGCCACAGACAAGGCATCCCGACAGAACAGAGACAACTTATCAATTATAAATTTCCAAATCGCCCCTGCCGGGAATCGAACCCGCTATCTGCTATAAAACCATAACATAACACCACTGTGCCATGGAGGGCACAGTAGGAGTGGGAGGGAGAGCTGTGGTCTTGTAATAGTTGGCGAGTTGATAGAAATAACAATCTGTAAAACACAAAATAGTATAAAGTGGGTTATAGACAATGCGAGCTGAGTTAACAGCATTACTGGTGAACAGACAGACAAGCGAACAATGTTAACTACGCAGTACGACATATAACATCTAACACAACTCGCTCTCGATCACGTCCGCAAGCACCAACGTCGCCCGGTGGCCAAACCGCGTGCGACTACAAAAATACGTTAAGCCGGGAGCCACAGTGGATACCCGGCTTAACACTCGACATCCGTACCAAAATAGATTTTATATTCTCCATAATTGATATTCATTAACACGTAAAGGCGGATTTACATGTGGCAAGTTAGTGTCTTGAAACTTGAAAATATTTATTGGCGAGCCTCGATCTTTTATCAAACTCACTCCACAACTGCAAGTGTGGCATATGACGTTTAAGGAAAGTTAAATAGAACATCCCGCAGTACTGTCACTTTTAAATATGTAGCAGTGCCCTATCAAATTTCAGTTGAAGTTCTTTGTGTTCGCTTGAATAACTTTATTTAGCAACCTAGCAGTCTAGCTTTATTTAGCAGTCAGCAGTCAGTATCTATTATTGAGATGAACTTAATAGTATGACGTTGCGCTTAAAAAAGCGAAATGTCAAGAAAACATGGAAAAGTTTATACTGTCACACTTTACTTACAGAAAGTCGCTAAATAGTTTCGAGTCAGTAACCGTCCCAATGTAAATAAACCTTTACAGTTATGAAATATTACATCTTTGGAAAAGTACTCGAAAAATGTGCTATTATGGAACTAAATAATTTCGAATGATATCACCCAAAATGCTATACAGATGCTAAAACGAAATCCTAGTTGTTAATCAGTGCTAATGAGATAAATTGATAAATGCTAATAAATATTTTATTAGCGTATACGTAGAAGAATAGGTTTAATTTAAGTCTTAATTAATAGTTTTAAAAATAGAATTTATCTTTGTTGTGGTCCTAAAGAATTTGTAGTAGAAAGATATGCATTTGACGTACAAAAATAAACGCGATAGATGAGTGCCAGGAATTAAAGGCAGTGGTACACATGCTTGTGGAGTGTAGACGGTATGCCAGACACTGGCTAGCCGATTTCTACGTGTTACTGATATTGGCATTACGTTGTTCTACATGTTCTCGATATTGGCATTAAGATGTTCTACATGTTACCGATATTGGCATTAAGATGTTCTACATGTTATCGATATTGGCATTACGATGCTCTACATGTTATCGATATTGGCATTACGATGTTCTAAATATTATCGATATTGACATTAAGATGTTCTACATATTATCGATATTGGCATTAAGATGTTCTACATGTTATCGATATTGGCATTATGATGTT
Source organism: Erebia aethiops (assembly GCA_923060345.2). Taxonomy (NCBI): domain Eukaryota; kingdom Metazoa; phylum Arthropoda; class Insecta; order Lepidoptera; family Nymphalidae; genus Erebia; species Erebia aethiops. The sequence goes on along the minus strand of OV281089.1, from coordinate 18,513,968 downwards.
CTAAATATTATCGATATTGGCATTAAGATGTTCTCCATGTTATCGATATTGGCATTAAGATGTTCTACATCTTATGTATGATGTCTGTATCTCGAATGATAATTTTTGAAAATACATTCCAATAAATTCGAAACCTAAAACATTGAGCTACTGAGATTATAGGCATGTGTATCGCTGCCTTAATATTTTATCGTAGGTAATCTAATAGTAATTATCGATAGAATTTTAAATATGTTTGTGATAAAAACTAATATTGAGCTGCCTTCTATATTCTATACAAGTAGTATAAGTATAGAGTATTACAGAAATAAAACGCGTCTGACCACCGGTATTCAGAGCAAATCTTATAATTATAGCTTAAGAGGCCAAAAAGTAAATTTGTATTTGACATCCCAGAACCTTGACTCTTGCTCTCTCTCCTATACTGATAAGATTTTGATTTAAATTTTGAGTTGTATGGAAATGTCGTGACTGACATTACATACAACTCTATCCATACAAATTGACATCAACTCATTCATATCAAATAATTTTAATTTCAACTCAATAAGTTTGCATACTCAAATCTTACTCTGGTCACAGTTTACGTTTCGGTCTCTCAAACTATACAATCCAATACATAATTCTCTCTATACTTTATCAGTGACAAAAATAGCATTTCTTATACACCAAGAGTTCGCGATCTAAACCTTATCATTACAAGTAATTGATATCGAGCCACAACTCTTCTCTTACGTTCTTAGTGAGACTTCGTTAACCTGTGTTCAGTTAACAACACAAAATACTGAGACCTCTCTCTCTCTCTCTCTACGTATACCTCATCACTGCACTGAGGGTAGTGACCCTTTTCCATTAGTCACATAACATTGCGGTGTTCTCCAAGATCTTTGCGCATCAATTACTTAATACTCTTGAAAAGGTGATGATTGCAAAGGGTCACACACCCCTCACCAATGAGAAATATAACACAGCGAAAAAATGTCTTTACCCCGAGTCAGTATTTGTGCTTTTTACTGGACACTCTGTATAACCATATAATCTCCACTATAACCGCTCCGCAACGCAATACACACGGCAAATTTTTGAAAACACTATTTTAATTTCACATACCTTGCAGTAGTGTTTCAGATTAGTGACAGCAATGAAACTCAGAAGTGACTCTGTTTCATAGCATTCGGTTATACCGTGTGTTCTAGGCTTAAGCTCAAATGAAACTTCTAACATCGTATTTCTTAACGTGACTTACTGATAAGCCAATACAGACAGACACATACATACTCGTGTTTTTCCAAGCTTACTAGTTAGTATAGTTACCCCCTGAGGGGTAATATCACCGGGTTTTAGGGGTAAATTCCACTTACACTAGTTCACTCATTTAAGGGTAATTCCAGAAGTAATAGTGGTTATCTTGGAGTCATGTTAAATCCAAGTTTTACAAGTTACCCCCGAATATCAGAAGTCAAATAATATATCCGATACGTGTGCCTAAATAGGCTTGGTTAAGTCACGCATATCATACATTTTTATTCGCTCGTTTGACCTGATTTCGCGACTTAGATAGTCAATTTTTACACGGTATAAATATGGACTAATTAAGTCATTGAGTTTAGGTCACGTGCTAAGTCATCAATACACTGACATCAAAATCATAGTACGCTCACTTCGCTTAAACTAGCGGCCACTTTTTAACTAATATATTTAAACTAAATACAGACAATGTGATGGAAATTTAGTCCCGATGAAAATAGTGGCAGTAGTATTTCACATGCTTGCAGAAAATATTCGATAGGTCGATATTTTCTCAACGCGAATGATCAAGAGTTTTTTATAACATTCGCGTAACATTATGTTAACACGTACCATATTTTAGAAAATACACAACGAAATCGACTACTGAATACTTAGTTCTTTCAAAAAATTTTTTCGCCTCACTCATACAACGGCGTTATTAGACTGTCTATATCAGCATCGGTTTCATAATAGACAATTAATCAAATTACTCAACTCAGTATGGGAGTATGATACGGACTTGTGACGTCATGTATCAACATTCGGCACGCTTCTTTACTTTAATCAGCAGTTTAAAATGCTCATCAAACTTAAAACTAGCAACTTCTTGGAACATCCTAGGAAACATATTGCAACCATACTACATGTATCCTATTGTTATTGAAATCTTACAAAACCAGTACGCTTAGTCTAAGTTTTTACGTTACGTAAATTCGATTGATCGTAATCGAGCCTTCGATGACATTGGCCTCAAAGTAAAATGGACCCAAATGTTAACTGTGTCACAAAGTCACAAATTCAGTAGAAACGATATTAATTTCGAAACGTATCCGTTTGGTGCACTGGCTGTATTATGCATACACGAAATTGAGCTCTAAAATAATACAGTTAAGGTTCATTTTACGTTGACGCTTGTACCTAATGTAAAAACTTAGACTGAGCGTACAAGATCGCGATACGATATCGATAGTATAACTGACACCCGCCGTGAGTCGGATCCTCGCGTCCAGTGGTCGGTATCCGGCGCGCGCGCGTGTGTGTGCGTGTGTGTGTCTACACGTATGTAGGCGGCTGCGCGCCGAGGGGCAGGGGCGGCGCGGGGGGCGGCGGCGGGGGCGGGGGCAGCACGCGCGCGCCCGGCACGTACTGCCCGATGAACGAACCGTCCTCCGTGAAGCGGCCTGCGCACACACATTATTTATGTTATAGATCAGTAATATCACAATATTACCGAATGTATTTATATCTCAGATTTTAACAAAAATACGATGGAAACTAAAACGCCAAACGTTATTACAAAATGTTAATGCAAATATGCACATAAAACCATTTAATATAACCCTCCTACTATTTTTTTTTATAAATCTTGTATAGCTGTACATAATAAATATATCTTTTAGACTTTGACTTTGAAATGACAAATGACTTTGCCGTGGAGACCTTATTGATTCTTAGTGGAAAAATTTTTTACGAGATATTTCACCGCGGTTAATTGCCTCATCTGGTGACAGAAGGGCTGGCTAATTTTTTGCGCACAGGATCAGCCTGGCTGTCCAACGCGGACATGCAGCCAGCATTCTTGCCACCATTCCCATGTCACGCGGGCATTATATATATAGTAATTAGGTTAGGCTAGCTAGCATTAAGTTCTATTGTATTAATGACAAATAAACCACGCGACAATTTTTTTGACGCTAGATGAAATTTCTGCCGGGAAACTTGTGTTCAATAGGTACTATCCTAATAGCATTGGAATATTATGATTATAATAAACATTTCGGCACCGGGGCTTGAGTGAACCGGGCTCAAAACCCAGTTTCAAAGAAGAGAATGCTTTGTATGGACAAATCGGTTTAATAGGCTTTTTTAATTATAAACACTAAAAAAAAACCAATATTACAAGTAATAAATAGCACAGTACCAGGAATAATAAAATAATCATAGCTCGAATGAAATAAAAACAAGTAATGAAAAAAATAAGTGAAGCTTAAAATAGCAAAACATAACAGAAATCATACCTTACAATAAAATAAAACATGGCGGCTCGTGCAGGCAAAACATAAGGATGAAATGGGACGGAGGTATGGGTACACGTCTATCTATACTACTCTAACAATATAAATGCAAACCAATAACGTTACATACTAAAACTCGTGCTCATATGTATATAACATAGACTATATCATAAGAATAATAGAAACATTCACTGCGATTCACTCTGTATAAAATATCATCTTTTTTACAACCTAAACAACTTAATACCTAATGTGTACTTAAAAACTAACCTAAACGTTTAAGGATCGACTACATTTGAAGGCGAGGCGATGCATAGTGAAGCGATGTATTTATAATTGTGGAATTGATTTATTTTGTTGATAAGAGACGCGTTCAAAAACAAAGTCTTAAAAACAACGCTAAATAAGGTTTTTGTGTTATCAACTTGTCACCTTGATATAGCATGACGTATAGCATGACTGTTCCGTAGAAGAGAAACGTACACAAATGGCACTAAACTTTCATGGAAATAAGCGTCCTATTCTATGCAAATTAGAGTTTATATTCAACTATTCCACACAAATTCCATCGCATCGCAGTACCTCGTTTCGCCACCATCATAAGTCGACGCTAAGTAGAGAAGGACGCCTTGCAAAACTCGGGACGTGTGAAACGGTCTTTATTACAACTATTTTTAAAATAGTACAATAAAGACTTTGACGCCCTATTGATTTTATCGTCAATATTAAAATTAGCGAGATTTAACGAGATTCAAACACAACCAGATCGAATATACATAAGAAAAAAAAATTGCGGGCGTTTTCACGTGTGGACCAATCGGAACGAAGAATGCTTTTTTTCTGCGGCGATTGGGATATAGGTGTTTTTTTTTTAATTTGTGATGCAATGGCACTACGTTTTTCCATTCACGTCTAGCTTAAACGTATAAAGCTTAGCGCGCATTAGAAATATCACTTTGTAAAAACAAAAGCTAAATAAATAATATTGAAAGTTGTATAAAGAAGTTTATAAACGTGCCTAACTCTTGGAACGTTGCCACATTATCGTTTCGATACCGCTATAACAGTACAAAAACAGTTATGATTTATTCCATATCGATGCAACCATTTTATGAAGAAGACTCGGTTAATTTTCAAATACCGCAACTGAAAAATCGTTCGACAACGATATTGCGTCACTCATCTACACTAAACGTTAACGTTGGACACTCTTTAAATATAATCATTACTCTTTTAATAACAAATCATTCAAAATTGATAATTCCGGATATTCAAACGTGTTGGCGGTTGAGATGGTGACTTTGAATTTTTCACCAAAACTTATTCGATACCGAGTAAATCATCCGATAACAATATTGCTATCGATACCGATACCTAATAAATAGTTCGATAACGATATAACGATATGATGTGGTAACGTTCCAAGTATTTCGAGCGCAGTCAATGCAGCCTAAGCTAGGGCTTGGGTACAGGGGTGGGGTGGTGGTTGGGTACAGGAGTGGGGGTTAGACGAGCGTGGCGAAGGCCTGCGAGGCGGAGTCAGTCTGACCGGAGGGCGGCGCGCGGCGCTTGCGGCCGTACTGCCCGATGAACGAGCCGTCCTCGTTCATGCCCGCTGCAACACGCCATGCGTACACACAACACACATGCGGACAAAGTGCGCTTTTATACGTGACGATATTAGGCGCGGGATATATACGAGAGGTGCGGCGGTGTGGCCTTGGAAGTATGAAAGCGGCGTCCGCGCCTCGCCGCCTCTGTAAACCTGGCGTCCCGTCGCTTGTATACATTTTGCATGAAGTATAATCGTCCGCGCCCGTCGCCTCTTGTGTATGTCCCGCGCCTTACCGAGGACGTCCAGGGCATCATGGTAACACATCAGGGAAGGTAAATGAATGGAAACATATGAAGACGCTTTTAATTTCCCATCCACGATAACTTTATCATGTCCGTAACTGATTAAAAAGTGTTAAAATCTAACCTCGACATTGGAAAACAAGTCGGAAATTTTTGTGATACTTGTAACAATGTAACGTGTAACGTTATAACGTTATTAATACTCATAACTGTTATAGCTGTAAGTAATTACGTTTTAACGCTATAAAATCGATTATCAAAGAACTAAAACTTTCATATCTACAAAAAAATAAGGCACATTTTTATATCATAATTATAATGTATAAAACTATGGAAATCGAACAAATGCATTAAGTCAATAAGCCAAACTGAAGGCAATATAGTTACAAAAAAAAAAAGATAAATGCATCAAAACATCGAACTAAATGCGTTATATCTACAGGGGTCATACTGCCAACGCTGAAAGCCATTTGTTTCATTATTGTTGACTTTCGTGTTTTAGAATAGGAGCGTCAAGGTATAGTTCGCGCATGAGTTGAATGCAGAGCAAATGTATGGTGACAAATACATTTACACTGCACTTGTGGCGGTCTTCGCGGTCCGCACATAATCCAATAGATGGCATTACTAGTATAATGCACGCACGAAGTTTTCTCTGAATAACGCTATATATACGACCTCCAAAGATGAACGGTCGGACCAGTGGTCCCCGAGCACAACACCCGCTAGGAGGATGATCAACCTTTGTTACGGTCGAGCCATATCACCTGCTCCCGTACACATTCAACTCGCGCGCGAACTGTACGTAACATCAAACATCAAGCCGTCATTTAGAGTAATACTGCTTAAGTATTGCTTTAGGTGTTGGCAGTATTGTACCAGGGTGCAAGTTACGCGCTGTGTACGTACCGGTCTCGCCCTCGCCATACTCCGCCATGGAGTCGGTGTCGCTCTCGGGGCCGGGCTTGATGCCGCTGCTCATCGAGTGACGAGACTTGTTGTCCAGACTGGAAATATATATAACGACAATATTAGTAACGTTTCTTTTTCAATACACTTGCTCGAAAAATGCATTTACAGAGGCAGTAAACAGGGCTTGTAAGTTAAATATACTGCCCGCGTGCAGTAAATTTGCAGTTGTTTTTATAGTTTTGTAAATCCACGTTTGTTTGTACAATGTACGTTTACATTTAAAATTATTTAAAAAACATTTATTGTTACCTACCCTCGGAAGGAAGTGGTTTCCACGATACAGGGAATCCTAGTGTGGAAACCACTGCCCCACTAGTTCTAACCGAAAGCATTGTGATGATATTTGAAACAAAAATATTTTTTTTTTCTAATTAATAAAAATATTTCAAATATAAACTTTAAAACTAAGGGATTAAAGTTTAATTATTTCTTTGTCTTCGTAACAACGCGAGGTGTCGGTCACGGTTACACAGCATTTTTAAATGTAAACCTTAAAACAAAGGCATTAAAGTTTAATTAAGAATGTACTATATTTATACTTGAGACCTTTTGTCTTAAGAAGAACCGTTCCACATTTTTACCCCCTACCAATAAGTGCTCAACGCGCCTCAAGAAGTATTCACTTCAAAAAATGGAAAAAAAAATGTAATGAAGACAGAAGCGTGACTCACGGCGTGGTGTACTCGTGGAAGGCGGCATCGGGGCAGTCGGCGCGGCCGTGCGCTAATTCCCGGTCGTGCACGTCGTATTTCCCGCCGCGGTTGCGCCGCGCCACGCACACCAGCACCAGCACTAACAGCAGGAAGGCCAGCGCGACCATAACGCCGATGAACCAGCTCGCCGTCGCCGTGGTCTCCTCACGCAGCCGCACGTGGGGACCGTCTGGGGGGACCACACGGACCGTTATGGTGGCGCAACAACAAACGACACGAACGCTACGTTCGCACTGCGAAAAATCGTTTGAACCTTATGTTGTTGATTTAAGGTTGATAATATTATTGACAGTTTATGTTTATCTGTGTGAGTGAGCACGTGAGTGATTCACAGCATTGCTTGCACGCGGTTTTAGCCTTAGAGCTATGTATGAACTTTTGCCGTCGACCGTACATAAAGCCGGAGCCGCACCTCAGCCAGGTAGGTGCCGCTTTATGCGATTTTTGTTTGTTTACTAGCTAGCTGCCGTTAGAAACTGAAGAGTTGAAATACTACTCTAAGTAGAGTCGTATGCAGAAGGACCAGGGAACCCACCGCATTATTATCCCTAGAAAACCCCTACCATTATGTGATTAATGGAAAGTGGTCACGACCCTCAGCAATGAGGAATACGACGCAGAGGGAGAGAGAGACTATCTGCTGGTACGGCTTGTCGAAAGGTGTCAGCCAGAATGATGATAACAGGCGCGGTTTTACACCTCCTACTACCTTTAATTTACACAAAATTTCGTTTTGCTGCCAACAATATATAAAATTACCAAGTTAGTCTACAGGAGCCGCTGGATCCAGGCTTAAAGAAGAAAATATATTTTCAAGTTCAACTTACCGATAGTGGTATCAACCACCCTCGTGTCACTGGTACTGAAGTACTCTCCGTCATGCGCCGTCACTTTGACCTCATACTCCTGTCCCGGCTCCAGACCGGTCAGTATGACATAGTCGTCCTCCGTCACCTCGTTGCTTTGCAGCCAATCAGGGTGCCCCTTCAGCCTGTACCACGCTACGAAATGAGTACCAGCGTGACCTTCCAATGAGGGTATCCACCGAACCAGGATATGAGCTGTGCCCTCCTTAGCAGGCAATGTACTGGTCTCAAACAGTGGAACATCCGGAACAGCGTTAGCCATCGCTTTAGTAGTCTGTTCCACGTAATACTTGTCACCTTCACCGGCTTTCGTCTTCGCGCGAATCTCGATTCTGTATTTCGTGTTTGGCTCCAAGCCTGCCAACTTTGCGCGGTCGAATTTCGGATCAATCTCCTTCTTCCTCTCTTGCAAAGGCCCGATGTTTGTTCCGGAAACCTTCTGGTAGTAGATCTTGTAGCCTGTCAAAATTCCGTTTTCGTTCATCGGTTTGTCCCATTTGAGGAGCATGGCTGATGACCCTATTGGGTACGCTTCAAACGATCGCACGGTTCCTGGTTTGCCTTCAGGGGTAACGAAGCTTAAAGTTTCGCTTGGAGGTCCGTTGAATCTTCCGTTGTATACCAGGATTCTGGCGTTGTTTTTTCTGAAGGGTCTGAATTTGGACACTAAGGCGCTGGAAGCGTCTGCCTTTACAAAGATTTCTTTGGGCCTGTCTTCTTCGCCGTCGATCCAGGTCTGGATTTTGTAGCCCTTGAAGTGTCCGCGGACGGATTCAGGGGTGACAGGGTTCCAGCTGAGAAGGGCGGTGGTCCCTGTGGTCACTTGTACGAGGGTGAAGTTGGAAGGAGCTTGTAGGGGAGTGTCTTCTCCAGACCATCCGATTACCTCTACTGGGGCAACATTTGAAGTTCCTTTCGCGTTGACGGCGATTACCTGCAGGAAGAAATTGTGCTCTCAATATAAGGAATATTGTTTTAAATGTGTTCACAAAGCTCTTCAAAGGTTTCAAAAATAAGTATTAGAAATGTACAGGACTTGGAAAAACACTGTCAGAAAATCTAATATAACGTGAGCGAAGCCGCTAGTTTAAGCATATTTTTGTAGTTAAATAGGTATTTTTTTAAATTTTTATACTAGGTCAGTAGTGTTAGGCTGAACGTTAACATATTAGGCCATAGGGCCTTAGTGTCTTTGGCTCTCGAGGATAGCAGTACTATTGGGAACGCTTGGAGGGAGATTGAGGTGTAATGTCAAGATGGCAACCGTGTTTGTGAGAATAAAAAAGGTATAAATAATAATTAAGTGGATAACCGATGTTTCCTTCCAATATCAGGTTTACAGTAGGTAGGTAATTTTGTAACAATAAATAATATCATCTTACTAATATTATAAATGCGTAAGTTTGGATGGATGTATGGATGTTTGTTACTCAATCACGCCCCAACGGCTGAACGGATCTGGCTAGAATTTGGCACTGAGATAGATTATAGTCTTGAATAGCACATAGGCTACTTTTTATTCCGGAAAATTAAAGAGTTCCAGCGGGAACTAATAATCCTCAGACCACGCAGACGAAGTCGCAGGCATTCGCTAGTAAGCAAATAAAAACATATTCTCTCTCACCTTGATCCTATAGGGCTGGAAGGTGGGCGTGCTCAGTACAACCAGCTCGGTCTGGCGCCAGTCGCGCACCTGCTGGTCGCTCCACGCGGCGCCAGAGATGTTGCGCCGCCACGACACGAAATAGTAGAAGCCGGGGCCGTTGTGCTCGATCTGGGGCATTTTCTGAAAAAAGAAATACGGTTGTCTCTACAGTCGGTTTACGGACGATAGTCTTACGTGATAACTAGAAGTTCTCTCGCGCGCTCGCGTGGCGGCGTTCCAGTAGCAGAACTATGCGAACTGCTAGCTCTGACGTCATGCGAGAAGAGAGATAAATGTGTCACAAGCCAACGCTTGGGCCGATCGTGCCTCTCTATCGCTTGTTCCGCGCTCTCGCTTGCACGCTTATTCTCAGGCGGAACGTGACACTTTTTCGTGCGTGCAGCCGGTGTTCGTCGATTTATAAGACGTTATCACGTCAAATAGAACTCCTTTCACTAGGTTTTTGATTGACCATTTTCATTTAATGTTTTAAAGACCAGCACAGATTTTACAATTCTCGTATTTCTCAATTATTCAAAAATATTTTCAATTTCCTACCCATTTTAAACCTACATGATGTATAATATGTAATTTCTACCCATTTAAGTCACCTTAATGATCCATGGTAAATAAATTATTCATGATTTTTCAGACTCGAAAATCAAACATTCTGCCTTGCAAAAAGTTGTAACTTTGCAGTGACAGCAACTTCTAACAAACTACATGGCGCTGTACGGAGTTGAAACACGCTAGCGAAGTTTCTCAAAAAATACTTGAGCATTCGGTTGACCTGCTCATTTAATGCCCAGCAGAGAGGGGCCACTTCAAGAAGTCTTGCGTTCAACTCACCGTCCAAGAAATGACCATATTAGTGGGATCGCGTCCTTTGCCCTCAACGTTGTCCGGGTTCTTGTAGGGCACATCAGGCTGAGTGGTGCACACTTCGGAATGAGACGACGGGCTGGACGGTCCGATCTTATTCCATGCGATGACTCTGAACGTGTAGTTAGCCCAGGGACTGAGTTCCACCGTCCAGGAGGTATCGATAGCCGGTACGGAGTCAGAGGCGAGGTCCCAGGTGTCAGGTGTAAAGGTGGTGTTGTACTGGATGGAGAAGTGTAGAATGGGCGCGCGGTTGTCTCCCATGGAATGCCAGCGTAATGTAGCCACCTTCTCGTGACACTCGATACCGTCCAAGGCGGGTGGGTTTGGTTTGTCTGCGAATAAGAGTGACAGGTGTATAGTATCTTGAATTGGGGTATAATTTTCAGACAATTTATTCTGCTATTACGGCAAATTTTTTATAACGACTATCACCGTTGTAACTATTAAAGAGGAAACAAGTTAAGTTCTGATATAATTAAAACACAATTATTTTCGGCCCAATAACGACCTATGGCTTAATAGACTAAGATATAGTTGTACTTTTGGTAACTATCGCCAGAAAGGCTGATTCAGTTAGGTAGGTGTAGGGCTCTCCACTGATGACGATAGTGAAGGTCTGCCGACATGTGGATAGGCCTTTCACTAGATATGGCGCTCAAAGACGTGTTATGGTTACCAAAAATGAACCATAACTAGGAAGGCTTCTTGTACAGAATTAAAGTATGCGCAGTACCTATGTAAAAAGTATAAAAACTGACGCTATTCATCGGGCCGTTAACTAGATATCACCTCTCAAAGACGTGATTAACTTACAAACTATAAATAATTATTAGCAAAATTATTAGATCGTCTATACTATGTATGGATGTCTGGATGTATGGATGGATGTTTGTTACTCAATCGCGCCCCAACGGTTGAACGGATTTTTCTGAAATTTGGCACAGAGATAGATTATAGTCTGGAATAACACATAGGCTACTTTTTATCCCGGAAAATTAAAGAGTTCCCGCGGAAACCGAAAAACCTCAATCCACGCGGACGAAGTCGCGGGCATTAGCTAGTATATAATATGACGTATCGTCACGATGATTGCTAATAAATATTATGAAGGCGTAAAATTAATTGCTGTCCTATTCTTACGCCTTCATAATATTCCTTCCTGGCGACGGTTACCGAAAGTGCAGCTATCTCTCATAATATAAACCGAATACAGGTAGCAAAACACATAAAAGCGCAGCGAGCGCATCATTTTCCTCGTGATCACTCACCCTGCACAGTGAGCGTGGCCTGTGCGCGCGCCTCGTCGATGGGCGTCCTGGCTATGCACGTGTACTCGCCGGAGTCCAGCTCGGTGGTGTCGGATATCAGCAGCGAGTAGTCGTTGGTCATCCGGAAGCGCGGCTGGTTGTCGAAGTCTATGGGCTGGCCGTCGTTGAGCCAGATGATCTCAAGCTTGAGCGAGTCGTCCGCGTTGGCGTTGCAGCGGAACGTCGCTGACGAGCCCGCCGCCACCTCGTAGTGCTCCGGCTTGTCCGTGATCACGGTGCGCTCTGCCGGACAATTACAACGTATTGTTAGCGCCAATCAAACAGTCTCAGTCAGTCTCTAGCAGTGTATAGGCTTGAGATAAGGGTACTAAAACGTTGTAGACAATAGGCATGATGACTGATTTTGAAAAATGGTTAGATTATGTTCGGAAGTATCTGCTATTTCGAAAAAATATCTTATTTCAGCAGAAAAATAAGGTTTGGTAGATGAAATTGGTATTTGAAATTTAAATTTTAAAATTCACGCCAAAACGTTCGGCGGTGTCATGGCGTCGTTTGTGACGTCACTATTATTTTTACCAAGGCACTCTGTGCAGTGTGCAGTAAACAATAGTGTGATTGTTAAAGTTCGAAAATAATTGTGACGTCATTCGCTTCATATTGGTGTTTTAACCAATATGGCGGATTGCTGTATTATATAGTTTTATTTTATCAAAATAAATAGCAATCTTACTCGAAATAGGATAAAAAATAATAAAAAATAAATACGTTTTTTATAATCCATGAATCCAATTTTATTAGATAAATTTATAATTTCATTGATTCTTTGTTACTGTCATCATGCCTATTATGGGGAAAAGAGTAAAAAACGAATGGGCCACGCAAAAAGTCGTCTCTGAGCTGAGATGAGAGCGCTTTTTTGCGCAGCTCTCACACAAACTGTCGAAGTCAAGACAGATGTTGTTCAGAAATTCTGTCAAAATTTAAAAATTATCCGTTCGCTTAAGGTTTACTTGACGATCGAGGAATAGGCCCAAAGTCTTGTTGACCTCCACTCCATATACAAATTAAGATATCTTGTCGAGCGTATGGTGTGCTCGACTGAGGCGATAGGAAGATCTTCCTCCGAGTCGGTGTCATGCTCGGGGACCCTCGCTGGACCAACTGTTGTAGGTTGAAAGTTCTTTATATAGTACAATTCCGAAAGAACTTCGTAATCGCGATTCAGGCGGCGGCACGTGATTGGCTAACGTCCTGTTTACGTCATCCATGTAGGTGTGTTATGCACCTACAATTTTGTAACAATAGCTTTAGGCTTTATTTTTTTTTTAAATCGGTGCTAAACTCGTCAAAACCACATCGCGATATAGAAAAGGGGGAAAAATTCTAGCAACCATAGCCTTAGCAGTTAAAATGTTTCTTTTTTCCAAAGAAATAAAGTTTAGTTGGCATAATTGTGTCACCATTCCAAGGAGCATTAAAAAAATTCATTTATGTTCTGAATTTTACTTACTCTTGACAGTGAGGGAGCCGAAAGCAGACTTTTCCCCGAACTTGTTCTTAGCGTAACACTGGTAGGTGCCCACGTCTGTGTAGGAAACGTCACGGATCACCAAGTCGCCCTCAGCAGTTATGTTGTACCTGGTGAATTAATAGAAAGAAAACATTTCAAACGTTGCTTTCTTGCTTATGAACTAAAATAATAAAACAATTGTAAGATGTGGCAATACTTAATCTATGGTCTTTCTAGTAATCTATGATCTTGGGACGGGCAGCCATCTTGTCTCGTCGGATCTCCTGTGCAACTAGCTGCGTACCATTGTACTATTAAATAACTAATGTGAACTAAGTAATAAATACACCAGACAACTAAAGTGTTTTATTCAATTACATGGCGCTGAGGACAGGATATAACTTTAACAGTAGATAGCAGCAGTACTGGCTTAGGTGCAGTGTTATTACAGGACAACTCACCAATTGCATATGCTTCCAAAGCACTCACAGAATGCCAAAAATCATGGGCACAAATTGAGAAAGAATTATTAGCTATAGTCTACGCTTGTGAAAAATTTCACCAATATATTTATGGTAAACATGTATTAGTTGAGACTGATCATAAACCTTTAGAACATATTGTTAAAAAATCTATGAATGAAACACCCTTAAGATTACAGCGGCTAAGATTAAGATTGCAAGGTTATGATTTAGAGATTAAATATAGGCCAGGTAAAGAACTTTTAGTGGCTGATGCTTTATCTAGGGCTTATGTAAATGATACTATATGTAACAAAGAGTTAGATGAAACCGTAGAGTTGCATGTGTGCATGATAAAGGAAAATCTTAACATTAGCAAAGAAAAACTACAGTTATTGAAGGAAGAAACGGCTAAAGATAGTGATTTGAATCAGTTAATTAACTATTTGAAAAATTCATGGCCTTCTGTCAAAGAAATTCCTTATAATTTAAGATATTATCATTCTATTAAAGATGAGTTGTTTGTGTCTGATGGTTTAATTTTTAAAAATACAGCAGTTTTAGTACCAAAAGCATTGCGCAAGGAAATGTTAAATAAAATTCATTATAATCATCAGGGTATTGAAAAATGTAAAAACAGAATAAGAGGATTGTTATTTTGGCCTTTTATGAATAAAGAATTGGAAGATTTAATACAAAATTGTGATATGTGTCTTAAATATAGAAAAAACTATTCATATGAACCTCTGGTATTAAGAAAATTGTCTAACAAACCATGGGCAGTCGTAGGAGCTGACATGTTTTTTTTAAAAAACAAAACTTATTTGTTAGTTGTTGATTATTTAACTAAATATATTGAGATAGTAGAGCTAAAAGATCAATCAGCTGAAAGTCATATTATAGCATTGAAAACAGTGTTCAGTACATGGGGAATTCCTGAAATTTTGTACACAGATGACGGAGCTCAATATAGAAGCCAATTATTTAGAGATTTCTGTAAATTGTGGAATTTTATGCATTGTCATTCTACACCTTATTATGCGAGATCAAATGGTCTGGTAGAAAGGCATATTCAAACAGTTAAAAGAATGTTTAAAAAATGTATAAGTGAACACAAGGATATATATTTAGCTCTGTTGGAATACAGGAATACACCTATTGATTGTGAATTAATGTCGCCTAATGAACTTATGATTGGTAGGCAAGTAGCATCGTTTTTACCAACTAAAAGTAAATTTAATAAGATAAATTATAATAAAGTAAAGCAAAGTATAGAGAAAAAGAGAAATGACTATAAATATTACCATGATAAGAAAAATAAAGGGAAAATAAATAGTTTTTTCAAGGGGCAAAATGTATATGTACATGATAAAAATACTAAAGATAAAATTGAAGGTACAATAATTAAAGAAGAGAGAAATAGAGGTTATAGAATTTTGTTATGTAATGGAGAGGAAGTATTAAGAAATAATTATCACATATTCAAAGGTTCACCACATAAAAAGTTTAATGTAGAAAATAATGATTGTAACAATGAATGGCTTAATGATGTACCATCTCCAAAGGCAAATAGCAATAATGAAAATGTTTATAAAGATAGTGTAAATGTCAATAATGAAAATGTAAATGTCAATAATGAAAATGTAAATGTCAACAGTGAAAATGTTAAAGTATCTAGATTTGGTAGACCACTAAGACAGCCTTCTTATTTTAAAGATTATGTTGCTTAAAATTGTAAAAGAAAAAAAGGGGGATGTAAGATGTGGCAATACTTAATCTATGGTCTTTCTAGTAATCTATGATCTTGGGACGGGCAGCCATCTTGTCTCGTCGGATCTCCTGTGCAACTAGCTGCGTACCATTGTACTATTAAATAACTAATGTGAACTAAGTAATAAATACACCAGACAACTAAAGTGTTTTATTCAATTACAACAATCATATCAGGTTATTGGTACACATGAAACATTCTGGAATATTTCACAAAACGCACGCTATGTTCAATACAATTTTCCCTTCAAATTTTTTTTATGGTTATTTTCTTGGAATTTTTCAATTGTAAGCGTATCGATCTCCACAATAATTGAAATGAAATGTCAATTGAACTTGAACTCCAGATATTGTTAGCTTATTTTATTTGTTCTTTAAAAATAAAACCATACAGCCATTTATTTTGTACACTAACCGCTTTCTTCAGAATCAGAAATTATTTATTGCATGACACACATAATATTACAAAGGTACAATAGATAAAAACAGAAGTGTATTACCATTATCACGGTGTGCAATACTTCTAGTTCTATCAGTGGCGTGCCCTCCCCATATACACATACCTAACCTGAACATTACTCTTAACAATTTGCCAGCCATTTGACTTTCTTATTTTGAGCATACCTGAGGCTTCAAGCCCGCCAACCCGCATTGGAGCAGCGCGGTGGGTCTAAGCTCTATTTCCCTCTCTCCTATGAGAGTGGAGACCTGTGCCCAGCAGTGGGACGTTAATAGGCTGTAGTGGTGGTGGAGGCTTCAATACCTATCCTTGTGCTCGCCACAGAGTTCTATGAGCCTGCCTTTCTCATATTAACTCTGTCTTAAGTCTGAGCATAGACAGCACAAGTGGCACCCTAAAGCTAGTCATAGACAAAGCAGCACTCACTTGCCGCCGGTGACATCCACGTCATCCCTCATCCACTTGACGATCGGCTTGGGCGCGCCGAACACGCGACATTTCAGCACCGCTTCCGAACCGTCCACTTTCGTCAGGTTATCCGGACCTTCCTTGATTTCTGGCGGGATTGCTGCAAAAACATAATTTAAACGTTACTAATTACTATACATTGCCACTACTTCATGTAATGTCTTATGAAATTGTAAATCTGGAGGTGGGCGTTAGCAACTGCAACACAGTTTCAAACTGACGCAGTTGTTATCGTTCTATAGTTTTTAAAGCTCCAATGTATTTTGAGAAATAAATAAATAATATGTATTTCAGATATACTTAAGTGACTATGCTTATGCCCGCGACTTCGTCAACTTCAAACCCCTATTTTAGGAGTTGAATTTTCAAAAATCCTTAACGGATGTCTACATCATAATAACTTTTAATAATAAATTTTCTTTCCGCTCGTATACCACAGCCATTTAATTTGAATAAATCCAATGCTATTGAAATGATACTTTTCATGAAGCACTTCACGGTCTCTTTTTATCCAGAAAACGATTCATCAAAATTTAACAGCGTCAGATATTACTATTCCAGTCCAATTAAAAGAGCAATTAAAGTGAGGACGAATGAATGGCGACGCCATGAAAATTGAAGTCATATTTTTGGCATAAACTGTTAAACTCTTACAAGACTATGTTTGAAAATCTAATGCAATAATCTATTCAATTTCGACAAGCTTTTGTATATTAAACTAAGCAAACAGGATATAATATAGATCAGTAAAACTGAATTCGAAACTATCCCCGAAGTTGGTCCCCAAATGAACAAGTTAGTAAAATGGGGATTGAACAACATCGATCTGGTATGATGAATGATGATGGAGGTGTAGGGAGACTCTTCAATCAAACCAAGATATCTCTTACAGACAATGTTTAATAGGGTCATTATTAAATGTCTATAATGCTAAGAACGCTACTCATAAAAGCTTGTTTTTATAGTCTTTGAAACCTATAATTTATTGTAGGACTGAAAGTAACATGGAAATCTCCTTGATAATTCTGTAATCTGACTGTAACTAGATATTAGATACCTCACCTCAAGCCAGGCCTACTTTTGCTCTAGCATGAATGATATACGCGAGATGTATTAGGACATCCGCACGGCGCGGTGTACCGTCGCCCGCCTACACCACAATCTACCAAATGTTACGGATGCCATTATTTAGTGACTTTGTATGTAGCTACCCTGTCTTTGCATATTTTATGAGTGTAACACTCCTGTTAAAAGCTGTGAAAGCCTAGTGGTTAAGACATCCGGCTTTCTTTTCGGGTGGTTGGGGTTTAGAATTAGATCCCCGGGCACACGCCTTAACTCTTCGGAATCATGCGAAGATATTAAATATTACTTGCTTTAAAGGTGAAGGAAAACATCGTGAGGGAACCTGCATGCCCGAAGGCAGTTCTTCATAAGGTTTTCAAAAGTGTCTGAAGTATGCCAATTCGCACATGGCCTAAGGCCAGATCCTTCTCAGAAGTGATGAAGACAGTCGCAATTGTTATAATTTAAGGCATCCTTTCTACAATATGTGTGTTCTAGTCAATAATGTGAGTTTCGTCCTTTCACAATTTACTGTGATCATCACTCTTATGTAGTAGTAAAAGGAAACACTGGTTAACCATGTAATTATACTTTAATTTTTCACACAAACACTGCGATTTCCCACCGTTCTATGCCATGTACACTGGTTTTGATTTTTCCCTCTAACAGTAGGTTTGTCAAACTTAGGCCAACTTCCTGATGAAAGAACGCTTGAGTGGCTCTTTGTATATTCCATTAACAGTAGATTAACACAGTAAATGACAAATCCATTAAAAGAATTATGACTCATAAAGTAGGAGTAATTACGTGATTCTTTGATTTAAATTGTAAATATAAACAATAACCCTGAACTGCTACGCGAGTACGTGAGTCAACTTTACGATTGTCAATTATTATAAATTATAATATTATTAACATTCTTGAATGCAGTTATCTCATGGAGTATCCATTTTGTGACAAGAACACCGCGTACAATCTGGATCGGAATCTTAGCAGCACTGGAATAATTTTACTACCAATAATTCCCTATCAAATTAACAATACTGTTATAATTATAATTTAAATTTAGTGCAAAATTTGTTTTGACCGTCAAAGCTTTCAGGTTCAATTCAATAACCTTATAATTTTTTAAAAATTATATTGAAACTATTGAACTTATTGTAATTGTAACAAAAATGAATTTAATCTCAATTGCCTATTTATAACATTTGTACGCCGATACGGCTAATGTGCTGGATTCTGTTTTATTAAACTTAACATCTTATGTACTTACACACATTATGCAAATAAAGAATATTCTATTCTATTCTATTCTAGTGAATGTAAAAAAACAGTATTAGCACCATAAATATTAATTAACGCCGCGATATGTGATTGCATCTTTGTAATACTTTCTAAAGGAGCTCTACATTTATACGCTATATATAAGTGTGGTTGGGACCATAATCCTCGTAAAATCTCTTGCAAATCAGTGCCATAGTCAAAACAATAATTAAAAAAAAAGAGCGATAGTCTACACAATAAAACCAATTTGTCATCCACAAATGTTTTTAACTAGCCCGAACTTATACGACATAAAATATTCTGTCATCGAAATTCAATAAAAAAGCTTCCTATATAACCCTGCTGCTCTTGGTACTGAAGCAAATGCAATATATCGAATTCGATACGCCACATCTAATCGATAAACTAACAAAGGTGACAGGGGTGGATGATCATGCAGACAAAAAAATTGTGCCCTGGGGATGACCGCACCCCGGGAAAAAAATCGCCTCGGGGTAAATCCGGGGGTTACAATGATTCATCCATTGCAGGTAGGGAGCACGCAATCTCATACGTTTCGGCAAGAATAGGCGCAGCTGGTATAGCTAGCGTAGTATTCTTTTTTGCCAATAAATCTTTAATTTGCCTCCTTATTGCGGAACTTCGTTCAGACATTATTGGTTGAATGGTTGATTCATGGCACTTTACAAAAACTTGAGCAAAAATTTATTACCAATAAGTATCATCGATCAAAAGCCTATCGAGATTTTAGATCGTCGCTTTTTTTTCTCAAAAAAGTTTTGTAATGTATCGTATAAATGACCTAAAAAGATCTTACTAATTTGATATTTGTAAACATGCAAATCTCTTAACTTTATAGTTAAGCTGGTCTTATGGGTAATTTGTAGTAAGTGAAATTAAACCGTCAGTTATTGGGAGTGGTTAACATCAGTTAAGCTAATAAAAACTGACAAATGACCATTTAGGGATGCATATCCCAAAGGAGCGATTGTCTGAAGTTGCAATTAAGAAACCCCCTATGTATTATTAAATCTGAGGTATGATAACTGATAAATTAAGTTCATTGTTCACGACGTTCATTGACGACTTTTTTCGAGAGGGCTATTGACTCTGCCAAAACTATTAAAGTACCTATGAATTTTACATCGATGATTGAAGAGTTTAAGTGAATATTTTTTATGCCTCTAAGGGCCGCTTGCGCAACGATGCAAACGCGCCGCTGATTTAGTATTTTGTGATGCTGTCACTTTTTGATATGTTTATTACGGGGTTGAAATGAAAAGGACAGGTATAGAAAATTTAACTTACATTAAGCGGCCCTGCGCAAGTGGGCCTAAATAAACGGTAATTATTTTTTTACTGCATGATATGAATTGACATGACTATGAACTATCTACGTATACTAAGCTTACGGCTCTACTCACATTGCACGTTGATGTAGACGTCCTTGTACACGTAACCATTGGAGTTGGTCGCGTTACAGCCGTAGTTTCCAGTGTCCTTCTTCACCAGGTCGGTAATGGTGATTGAGTTAGCGGACACCACTCGGCGCGGGTTATGCTCCGCCTGCTCTATGGGCTTGCCGTTGTGTACCCACGATATCATCGGATCCGGTGTGCCGCCGGCTTTACAGTTGATGACGGCGGTCTCTCCCTCAGCTAGGTTCTGGAACTGGGGCTCCTCGATGAAGAATGGCGCGGCTGTGGACAGAAATGTTTATGTTAAATTACAACATAACTGAAACAAAAGCCTATATGTTCTAGGGAATAATGTTTGATTGAATAACATTTATTATTGTCAATTGCGCATGTTGGGAGAGCCTATAATAGGTTGAACATTTATCGTGTATTTGTATGCGTCTTAAATATTAATAAAAATGTATCTAGTGTATCAACTGTTGGCTATGCCTTGGCTATAAAATAAAATAATTCCTTTCACTTTGGAGATTAGGACAGGCTTTAGGATTAGAGTTAAGACCAACGAAGCTGTACCAGTAAACTGATTATCAAACATACAACTTTTCCTGTATACAGATTTTCCAAAGTTATTCTTCGTCAATAAAATTATAACCTACAAAGAAAAGTTAGAGAACTTTGACGCTATTGAATGCTTTTATTTTGCGTATAATCCACAAGAATCCTTTTATCAGGTTTTTGTTACATGTACAAAGCATGTATTAGTTAGTTGAACATTTTCGTTTAGCTTCAAACGAGTGGTCTTTAATCTGTAAAAAAAATAAAAATTGTGACATTTACGTTGCAACCTAATGCTTTTTTACCCCGCAGTGTTTATGGCTTCGGGCCCATTCGTTTTATTGATACGATCGCAACCCTCCAGTGCAGCGGATTATAAAATGTAGCATTTTGTGCTTACATGTGCTAGCGAAAATAATAAAAATATATGAAGCGAAATTTCTTCCGGTTTATAAATTGACGACGTCGAAAGATAGAGGGGATGTTTAGTTTTTGTTTTAGTTATAAGATCTTGAAAAAAGAAAATAGATTTTGAAATTTAAAATAACTCGTGCGAATTAGTGATTAATGATTATAATATTCTCTCTAGACTCTGCTTGGCATATAAGCGCAGACTCGAAGCGCACTAATATTACATTTGTTAATGTTCAAAAGAAGAAGTAATCCCTAACTTTAAGCTTTATTGAATCTGCATACATTTTTTTACCAGAAGAGGTGTCCTTGCGCTAGATAGCAAATGTGCCTTAGCCTGAATTTCGCAAACTTCTACCACAGCCTGGGGAGATACATTACTAAGACAGCGTCCTCATAAAGTGTATTTTGTACGAAAATTGTAGTGTTCTTAGGTCTCGTGGGGAAACACAATTTGTCATACAAAGTTTTAACGCAGACGAAAGCGAATAAACGTTAGCCAAGCTTCTAGTACAGTTTTTTTTGCGAAGTTTTCCCCTTAACCAAACGAGTACATCTCAACTTTTCAAATAAACCTTTTGTAACGACTGCGGCCCCTTACCATAGCGTGATCGCGTGCCTAAAACAACGCATGCGATTACAAACCTAAACAATACCGTGACACCTTAATGTTTTGAAAGATTTTCACCTTAATTATTTTCGCCCCCTCATACTTTTCACTGAGCTTTATCTTAACAACGCTCTAACTCAAAAGGGGATTTAAAAAACATGTTGTGTCACTTTATTTCCTTTCTTTTATTTGCGGTACTGGTAATTGGAGCAATATTTATTTCAATTTGTAGAAGGCTACATTTTTTTTTGCATGCCTTTTGTGTGTTAACTTTAATACATCTCTCAACTATTTTATTATCTGCGCTTGTAACAATGTCCATCATTCGTCTTGATTCAACAGTTATTCAAACAACGACCATTTAAGTTAATCAGGAAATGTAGCATCGTAAAAATGTAATCAAGTCTCAAGTGGTGGCGAACTGAAGCTATTATGAAAGTTTATTTTCGTACTTGTGATGATTCATTGTTTACACTTTATGCAGAAGTTACAATTTATATTTTGTTTGCAAAGTATTCCAGCTAAGGATCATGATTCCTCTTCATCAATCACAATGCTTTGGTCAACAAACATCAAATATTAGTGTCAATAATTATATGTGTCAAGATCGACGGCTTGACGTCCTTTTCCAGACATCTAGGAAACGAAAAGGCATTCGGACCTTCAAGTGCCGGTTTCCCATCAAGTTACTTTATTTTTATTCGCTGGATAATGTAAGTATTTACGCTTCCTATCCAAAGTGGGTAAGTAGGACTTCCTCTACAATGCCTAAAACACCAGCGACCAGTCCGCGTCCAGAATTATGCGTATCAGGGTTCTAAGTTTTGGAGCTAAAACATTCATCCCCACGTTCAACCGGCATAAGATCATAAGCACGTAAACCAGAATCTATAAGGAGATACGTTCCTGGGAATCGTTCGACGAAGTTGTCTAGACAGAGCTACGCTGCGGGATGACAGCTGGAAGTGACGGAGGAAACAGGCAGCCGATACAAATGTCAGTGACTCTACTGCCATGTTTGTATGCAGTGTCTCAACCATAAGTGACAGCATCGTATGTCTGGGTGCTACTACTGTCCTGGATCTAATTAACCTGGTCTGTCATTTGTATGGCGGGAGGCAAGCATAGCGCCGCCTTCTTACTGACCTGGGTTAATGTTGCTACATCATCGACTGATAGCGGCATAAATAGGCCACCCATCCGTTCCCGCTTCACACAGTAGATACAATAATACAGGAATGTGTTTATTTATGTCACACACAACAGTAATCCCTCAATTGTCGCATGCGATACATTGTGGATAGGGTTGACAAAGCCTTTGTTTTGATATCATCAATCTTTTTCATAATAAACGGGGTTGCAATAAGATCCAACAAAAATAAAATAATAAAATAGGAAGATTTAAATGACATTCGGCCCGCTGCTTATTCAAGCAGTTGAGCTGTAATACTTTGTCTCCCCTTGTCATAGTCCTCCTTGTCGGATACGGAAAGGAAAGTTTTCTTCATCGCAATTTGTAGACGGAAGTGCAGTTCCTTAAGGAAGTAAGTTTTTGGTCTTGCAAGACAAATCAGATCAGTCGATGTTTTGACCTTTATAGCTAATTGTGTTATCTTTAGATAATTTATGACTTCTCGAGCGTTCAGATAATTCGTCACTTCATTTCTTCATGAAATACCAAGGTGGACCGTCAGAAAATATTTTTCTCGTCATTGTAAACACGCATCTCTTATTGTAGCCATGTGAAGCATATGGCAAATAACTAACAGTGATTTTATCACCCTCGTCGATGGCAGCCCTGATTGCGTTTATTCGCGTGACACAATTACTGCGGCGTGGTGATGCGTAACGTGCAAAGCACTAAACAATTGCTCTAACGAGATTATGCAGTTGCGGACGTCATACACACGAGTGTAGTAATCATCTACATACACGCCGATTTCCAACCCCAAATTTGGGTAGACATGCATTGGCTACTTTCGCTGCAGTAGCTTCTCTACGACAGCCATTAAATTCTCATATGATACCCGGAGCCACCTTCAAGCGTTGGAAGCCTAAGCCCAACTACTGAAATCAAACTATAATATAATAGCCAATAGATGACCAATCAAGTCAGCAGTCGACTCAACATGTCACGAAGTTTTGGGCTAGTAGTAGGCCCGACTCGTCCTGATAATCTTTAGTCCTGGTTGTATTGTGACGTCGCCACTTCTGTAGATTATATTGTCTATAGTCTATACAGTATACAGCCCAACTCCCTCTAAACTCTAAGCCCTATTCATTGGTTAAAAAGTGTTGGTAGTTGACTTCTTACATTGTTTGTAAATTTATCGAGCTTGTCGCTATGTCTTACAGCTCTACATTTTCATATGCTCATGGGCATTTGCTTTTGATCATAAAATAACTTATAGGTGTACCTTTTCGTAAGCAGCCACTTCCTGCTACCCTCTTTATGTTGGCTGAAGTTGGCACATCGGTCAACACGTCCGACTTGTTGGCACATCTATAGATCCACTGGGCTGGGTGCCTGGTCGGCGCCGACTGATAATTGTAATTATTATAATCGAATCCTGCCGATTGCTTGGTCTGTAGTTTGCGGTTTCATTTGTTCTCAAACTGGTCGGACATTATCTTTACAATCGGCGCAGGGATTCAATGAGTTTGTATTACAAAGCGAGTTGCATATTTCATTGACATCGATTATTACGGAGTCGGCTATAATGGCGGGGCAAAGACCTTTCCGTTGACGTATTGACCCTCCTTAAATTTGATACATCATGCATTTTAAGGGTGCGGCTCTCAATATAAGTTGATTGCGGTTTTTATACGAGCCTATATTGATCGAAGCTTTTTCAATCATATCGTGAAAAACTGCCTGTGCTATAATTTTGTATGATTTAGATCAGGGATTCCCAAACTATTTTGGGCAAAAGACCCCTTTTTCAAAATGAACTGATACCTCAGACCCCATAGCCAAATCACTTTAAAAATCCTATCTCTAGTTTTTTCCTATTGATACAAAATACTTACCAATTTAAAAAATTTGCGGTTGGTTAAGTGAGTAAACTTGACATCATTTTTTCATCAAAATTTAACAAAATAAATAGACATAAAATTCAGTGAATATCAAAAGTAATTAATAATTATTTATTAATACAAATTACATAATAATAATTGTGTAGGTAATTATTTTTTGAAAAAAAAAAAACATTAAGATACGGGTCGATTTTTAGACCTCGTCGACCCCCAAAATCAGTTTTCGTTTATTTCGACCCCTCGGAAACCGAAAACGACCCCAAGGGGTCGATATCAACCACTTTGGGAATCCCTGATTTAGATCGTAGTCCATTTCCATACTACTACTAATATTATAAATTCATATTTATTAGCGGTTGGTAGTTGATTTTTCTTGCTTCTTACACACACCTAGAACTTATTCCAGATACTATAGGTCTAATCGTAATCTTGGATAGTGATCTCTCATCGGGTGGTGGGATATTAAATAACAATCTATTATTTTACGTGTAAATACAGATACAGGATACTCCGCTTTCACAAAGCGTAGAAGAAATAACTCATTATCATGCCCGATTTTACGATCATGCCTCGTGCAATTTAAATATACCACCCACGATGACGTCATATTTCCCGCTCGTACCAAAATACGCGGTCCTATTGTCCGAAATATTTGGCCCTTATAAGGACGCCTATGGCCGGTCGTTTCAACTCAATTGGAGCGTATTAGCGTCGCACTTCCGGACGTCGAGTCCACAACTAAATGACCGCCGGGTTGGAGGCGTTTAGTAAATTGAGCAGTCGAATGCCCTGACAATTGACATACATCTAGTAGTAGCCACTTAAGTGAACAATAGAGTAGTACTTAAAAGAAAAACATGATTTGTATGAAGGTCTTTGTGAACTCAATTTCGACTTTCTTAACTACATATTAAGAAATTAAGTCGTTTAAATTGAGCCTCACGGTCACTTCTCTGCGTGCGCTATCTCGGAGTTTCTTTACGCGATCAAATCAGATCCATAGAAGAATGTAAGCGACAGTTCGACAGTTTCCAACCTTAAGTGGCAAAGGTCGGGGCCCCACAGAGTTCGAAGAACCAATAGACGTTGGGATCCCAAAGTACTGGAATGGCGAACACGCAGCAAAGCTGGAAATACTTGCACTAGGTTGATAGTGTGACGAGTGACGAAAGCAAACGAGTCGCAGGGAGCCGCTGGATCCAGGCGGCGCAAGACCGCGGCATGTGGAAATCTTTGCTAGAGATGTATGTCTACTGTCTAGCAACGGACTTCTATCGGTTAGCGCGGGGTTTGAGGCGACTGTGTTAGGCGACTGAGAAACGAGCACGAACACGAGTTGGCCTCTGCGCTGGTAAAGTCAAGACATAAGCCCTTTTGATTGACCGATACGCAAAATATATTATTGCGACGCGAACTATATTTATGGTAAGTAATGGGCAATGGCACAGCCCGCAGAGAAACTATGTACTTACGATGTGGTCATGATCTATTTAGCTGCATCTGTGGGTACTTAAAATGCGTTTACTTTCACGCCAGTTCACATTTATTTGCGTTTCACACTTGCTGCAGCGTCATAATAGCATGGGATTGTTTTTTTACATTTTACATGTACCAATGTTTGGTCCGATAATAAAATAGAGGTAAACATATAGAAATACTAGAAACAGGACATTACCTCTAGTCGAGATATCCCAAAAATCTATCTGAAATAGGGAATAAATTCTTTACTCCCTAGTCTCTACATTTCAAACGGTAAATAACGACTAATAGCACCTAAAACTCTCTTGAGGCTTCAGAGAAGCGACTTCATTGCCACAAATTATGTGAAATATGTACATTATAATATGAATAAGTCTAGACATCTACGTGTACCTGAATAGAAACCTAAAGAGTCAACCCTTGTCGACCTTTCACCATCATACGTTTTAATTATAACGCTTAACGGGTCGGGGGCCTATTGAAGTTTTCTCATGGAGAAAGATGTTCAAATTTTACGACTAAAAATACTCGACTTCAGAAGAAAATTTTCCGCGAGCAGGCAAGTAACGAGTGGCCGCATTAGGGCGGCTAAACGACTCCGACATTCCAGGACATCCTATGGACTAGTTTTGACGAACCTCTTACAGCTGCGAGCCAAGACTCTAGGTCGAGGACTGAGGTACCGGAATTCGGCTGGCAAGTCGAGAATTTCAGACTGCTTTGCAGAGTACATCAATGTATTTATTTATTTATTTTTTATTTATTTATTATTTATTTATTTAACCAAAAACATACAATCTACATGATGCACAGTTATGAAAAGTAATAAGTACAACAATGATATTTAGCGAAATCTTCCGTATTCTGGAGCGTACATTAAGTTATTTGTTGTCAAAATCTGAATTCTGATGATAATCGAAAACCTTATATACATTTTTTCAAGTTTACAAACACAAAAGTGGATACGTGTTGCATAGGTATACGCTTGTTTCGTCAATATTCGTTTTTTTACATAGGCGTTACGCATGCTTTGCCACCTACTGCTTATACCATGGATTAGGACTGTGTATTTCTCATTCTTAATTATAAGCACCGCCTAGAGATTAGTCTTATTTGAATTGCAATAATAGCAGGCATTCGATTTGCTTGTTTACAGTACTTCCGTAAATTTTGATCCCTCACAAGACACAACATTGTTCCTTCTTTCAGGAAATCTAACAGGACAATCCCGGAAATGGCTTTATAGCTGGAATGCCTAGCCTCCATCCCCGCCCCCGTACAGGCGCGTACAGCACTGCAACTGAGTTATTCCGCGCTTTCATGTCGGCCGGGCTCCCAGGCGTGCACAGCTGAGCATCATTATACCGGCTTGCTGTTTATATAGGGACCGTAATAATATAGCCTGATTACGGGTGCAAATTAAGAGGCATAGTTATTTCTTTTCACATTCATTCTGGTTAGTGAAAGAGTGTATACAACATTTTGTTTTTTCAGAAAGCTTGTTTACTCGGAAGGCAGAGGTATTGCTAGCCCACATGTGACTGATTTTCAACTCAAAACTACATGATTTTATATCATATATAGAGCCCCTGAGCCCAGGCTGTAGGTGGGGCGAGCCATATTTTAATAAAATTCCGACTATAATATTATATGTATACAAATTCAAGGGCACGCCCACTTTGTTTTCTTACGATTTCCTCAATGAAAGACAAGATCGAGGGTAGGTAGAGACTGTCTTTGTTTTATAAATGGAGCTCATCATATGACTACCACAAATCTGATAATAAATAGGTACGAAGATTCCTAGGCGAATACAGTCATGCGTCGTTATATCGACTAGCTTTTTGCTTAATATAATACAGCCTGATTACGCCCGCTGCGTGTACAAATTAATATTTCATGTTATTTAGTTGATAGTTGCTTTTCAAGATAATTTTATTTCATGAAAGACGAGACTTAATGGTTTTTATTTTGAAGAATAATGAAGCCAATATTTTATAATTTTCTTAATTGAATTATATTATTCAACTCAATACCAAGAGACCACCTCCATCTTTGACTGCATCACTATTAAAGTGGCATCGTAGTCAAGGGCTTACTTGAAGAAAAAAATATTGAAAGTCTGTGCACTCACCCTCAACATTGAGCTGTATGGAGTATGTCTGCGCTGTGCCCACGCCATTGCTGACCTCGCAAGTGTAGGTGCCCTGGTCCTCGTAGCCGGAGCGCTTGATCACCAGCGTCTTCCCGTAGTTGTCCTGCGTTATGCGCTGAGACGACAGGATTGTTCGCCCGTCCTTCTTCCACACTACTTGAGGGAGCGGCCTAGGAATATGATAATCTACATAAGATCCAGTAGGTAAGATCCAGATTATTTTTTATATAGGCTAGCGCTTCGCTGCAGAGCTGCCTGCAAGTGGTGATGCAGCCTACTTGCCAGCAAGTCTGATTGCACCCAACCGCTAGTCTATAAATTTAAAAAAAAGCTTTTGCGGTTGGGTGGGGTTCAGTGTTAGACCAAACCCAACCACCGAAAAAAAGAGCTGTTGGAGGTCCACGACGTAAGCGATTTCAAAAGTCGGGAACAGACCTAAGAACTTGAATAAACAACTGAATGCTAACAGTACTATGCTATCTGTTGGGGTAACCACTAACCCTGCGTGCATAGATTACAGTATTCCCCACGGTTAAAAACCCACAATGAAAATATAATTGATAAAACTAAAATAACTAAACAATGGCAAATAAATCATAACACAATAATAGCAAATCGTTTATTAATAGGACGTGCCCCAGATTGCGGTTATCCAAGGCTCAAAGTCGCAGGAGCAAGAATGAATAATACCTAATTGTTGCATTGCTTGAAATAAAAGCAACAGTCATTATGACGCATGCGCACTGCAGAGCCTGATAGCGCCGGTGTTGATTCATTGATGATGAACTACTGAACAAACTGGACAAGTGCTCCGAAAATATCCGAGAGAGCCAATAAAATTGTTTCAACAGCCTAATTAAACTAAAAATGAACCTTTGAAACCTCGTAAATCCTAAATCATCATTAAAATGAGAAAATGATTTAGGGAACCTAACTATGATTTTATAAGACCTATTCATCGATACCCCACTTGCCATAGTTTATTGACTTTCATTTTTAAATCTGTGTGGCTTAATTCAATATGTCTTCTAGTCGCCATTTAATTTTTATCTCAAATTCGGCTTCCACAGAAACATCTGCGCAGCTAAAAGCTCACGTACTTTTACCACTACAAACCTGAATTCTGTGGATCTAATAACCAACGAACGTGGACTAATAGGATAAACTACATTTTCTTAGCTTAGTTCAACTTAGCTATGATAGATTTAGTTTTAATACATTGGTGGGTTAAACATGCAACCTCGGTGAGAAGACTGCCCCGAGAGATAAAGAAACAAATTGTATCACCTCGTCAGTATAAACGAAATTAGCTGTTAAGATTCGTGTTCACAAAAATGCTAATCAGAAGTTACAAAAATGGTTTTAGATTACGTGATCAAGAATGAAATATTTTTAAATTAAGATTAATAAATCAGAAGCATCTCAACCTATATAAGAAAATCAATAAAGCACATTGCTCTGGTTACCGACCGGGGCATAAGTGAAGCGCTTGTTAAGTACCCCGGTTGAATGGCTCAATGAAATTACGCCTGTAATATAAATCTGCATTGCAAATACTAGGGCAGGGCAAGTGCGCCGAAAGACGACCTATTTGGCACGCGCCCTCCTTCCACAAAGCCAAGAGGGCAGTTGAGAACTACATCATAAAAGCATTAGCCCAATTCTTTTTCCATAAATTAAAAAGTTGGAAAATGATTAACATTTTTTCTCGGAACAAAACTGAGTTAATTAGTTCGCATGCGAAAAATTTATGGTGAATTAATTCGATATGACACGCATACGAACGTATTCATTTAGACAGAAATGGCTCAAAGCTTTTTAGGATTTCGGTAATTGACCCCATCACAGTCTTTCCATTCTATAGTCTTTCTTCAAGTCCAGGGGACAAATCAAGCTGTATTCTGAGCAAAACAAGACGCGGAAATAGCGCCATAATATTTGCGAGCATTAAACACCGAAGATACTTTTTGCGCAAAATTTCCAACTAGATTGGTCCTTAGCCTTTGCAATAACTGGGTAAAATCAAGTCAAGCGCTAACGTGTCAAATGTGTAAGAGGGTGATACCGATTACATAAAATGATTAATGATAGTGAAACTTACGTTCCGCCATAAATACAGTAGAGCTCGACTTTCTTCCCACGCCATGCCTTCTCCACCCTCCTGGTAGTATATTGCCGGACCGGTTCGTGCTTGTTCAGAGTCGGTGAAATTCCCGTGTGCTGCACTTGCAAGTACACCTTGTTGCCAAGCTTGTACTCGTTTCTGAACACGGACTTAGCTGCACAAGTGTAGGCGTAGTCTTCGCTAGCATCGAATCGAGTAACGTTCGAGAACCACAGGTTTCCTTCAGGGTCCAAAGTCATTCGAGAATTGTTTATGGTTTTCAGCTGCCCTTGATCGCCTTGCAACATCCAGTAGACGTTTGGGCTGGGGTGGCCGTCGGGTGGTTCGCAAGTGAGTTTGAATGGTTGGCCTTCTTGAGCTTGGATAGTTTGTTGGGGGCCATCGGTTTCTTTGAAAGAGTTCAGTTCCGCTTTTCTCACGAAAACTGAATTGGATGTAGCGGTACCCCATTCGTTGTAGGCGAAACATTGGTACTGTCCAAGGTCCTCATTCCTCGGCTGGCTGACGACTAGAGTACCGCGTCCAGGCTGTTGGGAGATTCGGTTGTCGTAGCTCGTGTACTCGAAGGGCTTCCCGTTCTTGATCCAGCGGTACCTGCGGAACAAAAATAACCGGTTAGGTGATATAATGGTGAAGCGAGCTGACAATTTACTGTAATTGGCCGTGACTGAGTGCTGAGGTTGCGTGTACTCGTATTGTACTGGGCATGACGGATACTTGGTTATAATTTTAGTTGGGAAACTCTTGCTTGTCATAGAATTTCAAGAAGTTATTCACACGGTAAAAATCCCATTTTAGTTAGGGGTTTCTCTTAAAGAGTCCTCAAAATTTTTCTTCTTCAAATAATATTATATAACATAACCTGAACAGTAGACAAATCAGACCTTTTAGGCTAATAATCTTACTAATATTATAAATGCGAAAGTTTGGATGTATGGATGTCGGTATGGATGTATGGATGTATGGATGGATGTTTGTTACTCAATCACGCCCCAACAGCTGAACGGATCTGGATGAAATTTGGCACAGAGATAGATTATAGTCTGGAATAACACATAGGCTACTTTTTATCCCGGAAAATTAAAGAGTTCCCGCGGGAACCACAAAACCTCGATCCACGCGTACGAAGTCGCGGGCATCAGCTAGTAATTACATAAAATGCCATTTGGTCATGCAAGGCATAGATAATACACTAATAGGCAAAGTATCACATTGCGTGTGCGTAAAATCGATATTGTCTAGGTCTTTTGAATATCAACTACTATTTTGATAACTATTTGACCTTGTTAATTTAATCGATCTGCACTTTTAAACATAGTTGGCTTCTTACCCTAAATTATGATGAGACTGAAAATCTCCTTAGATATTAAACTTCATCATAGATTAATATAATTCTTCAACATTAATAGAATGAGTAATTCTACATCAAATATCAATGCTTACAAAGTTACAACACACATATCATACTCATACACTCGCCCATACAACACGTAGTCCTAATCTATATTAATGCTAAGAATTAATTTTAGGTAATTTTTATTTTTTTATTTTAAATTTGTCACTAACATTAATTTTCTGTTTGTCATTTGTTTTCTTCTGATTTGTGAACCTGGAGGTAGGCGTTAACAGCTGCAATACAGTTTTATACTAACGCAGTTGTTTTCGTTCCTTAGTTTTTATGTCATCTATGTTTATGAGAAAATAAATAAATCCATAATCTAGTAGCAAGAGTTCATTAATATCGGAGAATTAAAAGTGTATTAACATCGCTAATGAGTGGCCGAGCTGGTAGCGCCGTCGCGTCTAGATGCATTGGGGCTAAAAGTGTCGTTAACCCGCAACGGAAGGCCGCTTCAACAATATGTTAGCAGTTTTAATGTTATTTGCATCGAGTGTTTCTAAAATGGCTTTGTTATTTTTATCCACATATTCCCACTCCCATACTCTCTTGATTTTAATCCTCTACAAGCCTAGAACAAACAAATACAGAGTTCGTTGTCTACGTAATACGTTGTACTTTAAAATCGACGAATATTTTAACAGAATGCAATTACTGCAATAGATAAAGCTCAAGAAAACGTATGTATAGCACGTACTCGATATTTATAATAACTGGTTCTTGCGCAGATCCGCGTCGCGCTATGAGAGGTCTAAGTAATGGGAAAAAGCTTCTTTTAATATCAACGAACTACAAAATCTTCGTTGCTTTATATCCACTTTAGGAGGGATTTGTTAGAGATAACAACGATTGAAAACGAGCACAAACTTTAAAGAGATCGATGGATAAATCTTCTGGAACAGGCCCGGCTCCCTAAAGGGCTGTAGCGTCATTGAAGATGTATTTATGACGTAAGTAATTATTCATAATGCCAAATACCATGGAAACTGATATCACAATCTGTGACCTTAGCAAATAGTTCGTATTATGAGTGAACATAACGTTATTAACGGTGACATAATATATCCGACGTCTGCCTCTCGAGATGGCGACGTTGAGTCAGTGGGCCTGAATCATGAATAATTCATTAGGACTCAACTCGACGCGTGCTGTGGATGAACTGACTTTCGGTGAGGCGCTGTTTCTAGACATTTCTTGAAATATGTTTTTTTTAATACCCTGTAAGCTTTTAATATTCCTTGTATAAGCAGAAAGTTTTATACCGCCAAATTTTATTTGTAGTTTGTAATTTTACGTTTTGGTAAGTCGGTTAAATAATCATGATATTCAGCATTCACTGACACCACTTTTTAATCCAGGAGTGCAAATTGTCAGTTGGAAAACATGAAGACCCTTTTTTGGTGACTTGATTTGTTTCATTTTCTAAAATTCTATCAATTCTGATGAAAATATATCCAAAATTTAGTCTTTCGAGGAATTTCAACTAGCTACAATGGTTAAGATTAGCCCTAACCCCGTTTCAAATTACATCCTTCCTTCCTAGTTTGTACCTAGGTATTTGTAGTACGAGTAAGATTGTCATACACTTCACAAACTCGTTACAAGTAAGAGAGAGCAAATAGGTGCTTCCAGAAGGGAAGCAAACTATCCAGGAGTGATACTTGAAAGAAGTCGTCCACAACCCTCGCTGTAATGATTCTTTCGAGGGATGGTCCCCAAATCATGAATTTCTAAATTATAAGATGGGACAAACGTATTTTCCTAACATGTGATTATTAGAAATCTGTGCCCAAATGCCGCACTTATCGATTTAAAAGCCCGTCTTAATTTGGGGATGACAATTTTGGATTCAAATTTATTATTATTAATTTAATAAACGATCTACAGATTAAAGATAAAAGCATTTTTAAGGCATTTTTGATGCTGTTCAGCTTTTAAGAAGTTTTGAAATTGCTGAATTATCAGGATCACACATTTGAATAGTTTATAATTATCTTCCTAAAAGGAAAAAGTAATCAATTCATTGCGTATAAGTACATTAAAAATCGACCACTATTTTAATGTTTTTTTTTTTTCAAAAAACATTTACCTACTTAAATATTTTTACGTAATTTGTATTTATATTTGTAAACGAAGAAAGATTTATCCTTGTTTCAAATGCTGATACAAATCACCCTATGTTAATGTTGGAGTAGTGATGTTAAATAATAACAAAATGTACCTATTGCAAAATCAATAAGCCCATCAAGATTCAAGAGTCCTCTAAGATATTCATCTTCGTCATGTTAATCAAAAACAAAGGGCGCGCAGTAATTTAAACGTGTTCTATCACGTTTCACCACGTATCTATAACCACGAAAGATTCAACCGCCTTGGCATTCCTTAAAGAATCTAAGTTCTTCTCTTTTGGCTCTTCATTATCATAACAATAGCGAATTGATTCTGAATTGATGAACGTGCGGCTGTTTTGATATAGGTAATTCAAATTTGCATTCTAGCGACTTAATTATAATATCAGTAATTTTAAAGTAAGTAATTTATTGATAACTTACATAGGTTTTAACTGATATTATGGCGCCGACTTCAAAAACTAACTATAAAAGTTAAGATAAGGTAAGTAATTTATAAATTAATGTTTTTCACTTTTCAGTGTTCTTGAGGTCAGCTCTTTAAAAAAAACTATTACCTACTAAGATGAGAATCGCTTAGCAATTATAAGAACAACTAACTAATGAGCATTTATAAATATTACATACAGGCATAATAAAGATAGGGTATATGTACCTGATTTTATTCCAAGTAACCTGACATTTCATACGACTAAAGAAGCGAAAGATTGGAAGATAATGGTTGTGAAGAAAAGTAAATCCATTTCATACGCAAGGCGTTTGAGTTAGTTACAGACTATAGTGGAGCTTATTGAATCAATCACGTTTCTACAGCAGGGATGAATCGTACTAATATATATATATATATATATATATATATATATATATATATATAATTTATAAATGCGAAAGTTTGGATGGATGGATGTATGAATGGATGTTTGTTACTCAATCACGCCCGAATGACTGAACGGAACTGGATGAAATTTGGCACAGAGATAGATTATAGTCTGGAATAACACATAGGCTCCTTTTTATCCCGGAAAATTAAAGAGTTCCCGCGGGAACCGAAAAACCTCAATCCACGCGGACGAAGTCGCAGGCATTAGCTAGTAAAATAATACGTTAATATAATTTATTAATAGGTATTTGCTGCTTTTGCTCTAGGTATAATATACTTAGCTGTTTTATAATAAGTGAAAAAGATTTTATTTCAAGAAGATACTCAGGCGATTAGTTTCGAAGCACGCCCAAGGGGAATGAATATGAAACTTTTTGATTACAACATAAACTTAGCTTTACGTAATTTTGACATAAGAAATTGGTATAATAACCGAACATGAGTTAGGAGTTAGGAGACTTCAGGATGCGCGGTAGGTAAGTTTGAATGAGCCTTGCGCCGAAACCGCTATGCCAAAGTTAATAAATCATCAAAATAGACCTTACACATCGGCTCCGATCCTTTCTGAAGGTAAGCGCTGCGCGACACTTAAAAAACATTAAAATCAGCTTTATGTTTCTCTACCACGGTACACATCTCGGAATGTTTTTAGATAAACATAATCTTCTAGTTTGACCGTGAAATAATGGATTTAAATAAACATAAACCCTACTAGAGTATTATGCCGCTCACACCCGACGATCGTAA
Source organism: Erebia aethiops (assembly GCA_923060345.2). Taxonomy (NCBI): domain Eukaryota; kingdom Metazoa; phylum Arthropoda; class Insecta; order Lepidoptera; family Nymphalidae; genus Erebia; species Erebia aethiops. The sequence continues at coordinate 18,478,273 of OV281089.1, read as the reverse complement.
ACTAGTGAAATTAGCAATACTCGTCACATTCAGTACACGCGCGGTGTTTAATTGACTAATGCATTAAATTATGCTGTACAGTGTAGTTGAACGCGTCCCACTGACCCACAAGGCAACTGGCAAAGGCTTGACTGTATAACTTATATTTCTAGTTTTATATTGAAATTGAATTTATATTGAAAACAATACCTTTAGTATCGTTTATATGATAGACTAGCTGATGCCCGCGACTTCGTCCGCGTGGTTTAAGTTTTTTTGATTCCCGCGGGAACTCCTTAATTTTCCGGGATAAAAAGTAGCCTATGTCACTCTCCAGGTCCTCAACTATACCCATGCCAAAAAATCACGTCGATCCGTTGCTTCGTTGCGGTGTGATTGAAGGACAAACCAACAAACCAATAAACCAACAAACAAACACACTTTCGCGTTTATAATATTAGTATGAGTATGATAGTAAAAAACAACAAAGAGAGCCAAATACCAGTGGTGAAATTAACAAAAAGAGCGTACCTACCAAAGTAGTTTCAAGGCTTTACTAAACAGATAATTCAGATAACCTTTTAAGGAATAAATAAAATGTCGATTTTGCCGAATAGTTAATAATAGCAAGCCCGTTCTAAGTTCTAACCATAGAAAAAAATTAAAACACGTGTAAGCAATCTTATCGGTTTAAAATAATAAAATTAACTTCAACAACAGCAGATATGCGTAGACGAAGAAGATAATAATGTTAGTATTAGGAATGTTTTAAGACACAGGGCAAAGGTTCTTAAAAACAAAGACAAAAAGAAAACCTTTAAAGAAAACGCTCGAACTTTCACATAAATGAGTCACCGGAAATATCTTTTCGACTTGCGCTGTCACTCAAGAGTAAAATGAACAATGGCTATATCAGACGAAACAAAGTAAACAATGCTGAGCTTGGCTAGAATGGATAACCGAAACATTTGGCAACGTCACCGTAAGATTGCAAAAACATGTTAGATTGTAATCTAACTAGCGAAATTGTAAATTGTCGACAGATTGTGAACCGTTCAATGTTCTGAGTGTCAATTTTTGAAATATTAATTGTATTTACGTTTTCTTGTCTCTTTCTTGTAGGTTAGGTTAGGGTTCGACATAAACAATCAGGTAGGTTTTATCGGGTTTAGTATACCTAACAGATTACAATCTACCGTAAAATAATGCGTTGTCTATCGTATAAAAATTATTTCCAAAAAACCGACTTCCAACGCCACTGTAAAGTAATAATAAATAATTTTTATTTCTACCCACTATGTTGAAGTCGGGCGAGCCTGATGCGTCAACTTTGCTTTAAATCCTTGTTATACCCGCCCGACTTCAACATAGTGGGTAGAAATAAAAAATATTTATTATTAGTTTACAGTGGCGTTGGAAGTCGGTTTTTTGGGAATAATTTTTATTTTTAACTTTTTAGTGTCAGGGTTGAGGATTTGGAGTCAGAATTTTATTTTTTTATGGGACCACCTCGAGAGCTTCCTCTAAAGACTGATAGAAAAAAAAAATCAAATCCGCTCAGAAACCACGGAGATATGCACCGATATACATTAAAAAAAAAAAAAAAATTCGCGCCGAATTGACAACCTCCTCCTTTTTTGGAAGTCGGTTAAAAATAATTCATTACAATATCTCGAACCCATCAACTACTACACCATCTACAAGCGCATGTGATTAGTGACTTGTGACATATCTGTATGGTCTGAGTTTCTAGACTTTCGTTATTGTTCGATGTTGACAGTTAAAAGAATAACGAAGAACGACCACCAACTATCCACCTGAGTTGCCTGCCACTAGTTAGCTTGTGTTGAGATAAGCGAAGGTGCGCGGATGCGAGCACTTTGTCTGCAAGAGTGCGGAAACCGGTAAATCATTTAGCTGAACGTCCCGAGTCGCTACTAATAACATCAGGATCTGCATATTCCGTCGCCGAGTGTATGTAAGTTAAAAATTTACCAAAGCTCTTAAAATAGCAGTTTTAGACAATAGGTACCTACTAAGTACGATAACTGCCTCGTTGGTCTAGTGGTCAGCATGGTTGACTGCGGATCACGACGTCCAGGTTTCGAGTACCGGTCGGACATAAAAATTGTGAGGTATTGAGGTATTGGGTTTTTCAGTTAAGAAATTCTCAGTGCCAGCCCGGAGTTGGAAGTTGGCGGTGTTTCACCCTTACCTCGGAGAGCACGTTAAGCCGTTGGTCCCGGTTATCATCACTAATATGATAATAGTCGTTAAAGCCCGCCAACCCGCATTGGAGAAGCGTGGTGGGTCTAAGCTCTAATTCCCTCTCTTCTACGACAGTGGAGCCTGTGCCCAGCAGTGGGACGTCAATGGGCTGTTACAGTAGTGGTTGATAATACTATGCCGAGGCAATAGTTTATTTTTGCCGCTAATGGGCGTCCAGAAAATTCAGTACTAAGACGTATCGTATCTCTACATCCAGCAAGTAGTTGGTTTTTAAAATTCATCGCTTCTAATTTCATACAAAGAACCGTACGTCAAATAACAAAAAACGCAAAGCGATAAGCGAATAAGGTTTATTATAAAGAAAATATGGCCTTTTCACATAATTAAAACAAGGATGTTACAATTAGATAATATAATTTTGTGAGAATATTAAACAAAACAAATTTTTATCTAAATGATATGGAGATATATTATTGTTTAAAAACATTCTATGCATACTGAATTTGATAGTAGGTAAAATTCCTATCTACTAATATTGTTTAAACCAAATATTATCTACGCTAGTAACACTAATCTAAAACTATAAAATAAGTCTATACCAATAAAAATCATTTTTAAATACAAGTTTTTATCGTCCGCCATATTGAATTTAGTGTGACGTCATTTTATTTTTTGTATTCTTCTCATCATACCCTTTTAATTGATACCCAGATCAAGGAGGTGCATAAAAAATAACCGGCTATCTTTGGGAGTCCGCCATATTGGATTTAGAATGACGTGACTTAGCCATACCATAACCATGCATAAACGTGCATAAACGTGGATGCAAAATTTCAGGGTGGAGGACAACTGCTTTAAAATTCAGTTGTATGATTTGACCTAAACAAACACACAAACATTGCAAGTTAATTAAAAGCCTGTAAAAACTGAAGAACTGTAGAAGAAACACTAAAAGTACTGTAGAAAGTAAGTTGTTGGAATCTTTTGCATTGTAGTATACAAAAAGGTGAGCAGACGAGTCTATTTTGTAAAGATTTGGTAGAAGCTTCAATCTAGAAAATAGTTGTAGGAATTTTCTTTAATATTTTCAGCGTTTAAAATGCAGGCAGAAGTGTATCGACCGGACGCCCGGTTACGGATACCGGGTAAGGTTTCCAGGAAGTAAAGTGATTTAGCGAGTGCTCAGCCATAAGAGGATTAGATTCTGTTTACGTCTTGCGTTTCTGTTTATTTGCACCTACGCTACCGGCTTTTAAAATGAAGCTCTAGTTTCCTAGGGTAAAATTGACATCACAATACGTATATTGTTAAATAGACTACTACGTATAGTAGTCTATTTACACAGGATCTGATAGAAATTTTGATCAAATTACTCAGTGATTTTGTTGTATCAATTTTACTTTTTCAATCAAACAAAAAATGCTCTCAGTTTCAAATTTGTTGTATCAATTTTATTTTTTCAATTAAAACTGTGGTAGAAGTGAATACGACATTATATTATAGCCCAAGCCCAACGCGTGACTTTTGTTCTTAGAACTTTGACATTTTAGCACATCCCTTACTATACATTGAGGTATGATAGGCTTCAAAAGCTTTGTTGTTCTACACCAGTTTAGAGGAAGACTAATAACTTTTTATTAATTAGTGGCAAAGTCCCAAGTTCCACCGCAGTAATAACAAGTTTACACAGAAGACATAATTTTCAAAACTACTCCACAACTTTAATAAAGCCTCGAGCGGATACACGTCAGCGACTCGGCGTCCCAGTTTATTTACGGTTCATCGGAAATTATTTCTCAAGCTTCCACTGTAAGTGTACCTATTGGTTTGTATTGACGTCAAATGTTCTGCTTTTTAACCGACTTCCAAAAAAGGAGAAGGTTCTCAATTCGGCGCGTATATTTTTTAATGTATATTACCGCATATCTCCGTGGTTTCTAAGCCGATTTGAAAAATGTTTCTTTCAGTCATTAGAGGAAGCTCCATAAAAAATTATCCCAACCCTGACACGAAAAAGTTAAAAATAAAAATTCTTTCCAAAAACCGACTTTCAACGCCACTGTAAAGTAATAAATAATTTTAATTTCTACAAAGATAAGCAAAGTTGATGCATCAGGCTCGCCCGACTTCAACATAGTGGGTAGAAATAAAATTTTAATATTGTCTTGGTTTTAGTACTTGTAACTACAGTCTGCTATAGATTTTGATAACTTGCGTCATTTGGAAAGATTGTGCTTTTAGTCAAGTAGTAGTTTTACTGTGACGAATACGATTTCAATTTTTAGTTGCACTAAAGTGTTCTGCATTGATCTCGAGCTTATTTGTTGTGCAAGCCGTAGTAACTTGCGTCATTGCTGCTACTCATATTTTTCGTGACGAATTCCTATTTATTACTGAAGATGCATAAAAAGAATTAGACATCGTTTTGACGTCACGTCTTTATTATTGTTTTTCCTCATAATTCCTTATGATGTTTGCTATGCAGTTTTAGTTATTACAATACCTACACGAAGGTAGTTACAGGTAGTAGACAAACGGGCGCTAAATAGGTACTATATACATTTTTCACGCAAGCGTCAAGTATATCGTTTGCAGCCATACTAATCTCACTCAAGCATCTATTATTGTCAAGCATGTAGCAATACACTCTTGACGCTGACTTGTGTGCGCAAAATGAGCGGTCAATGGATAACCACTGACCACTGGCCAGCACCGGTACTTCCACTGCATGCTAAATGTTCCACCATCCACCAGCGAGTGGCGAAACATCATATTATTATAATTTAAAGACTTATGGTTCCGCCGTTGTCGTGCCAGCAACGTACCGATACCAAAGGAAAACGCCTAATGGATCATATCTAGGCCCCTAATAAGCCTCAGCTGTTTCTTTTTTATACGGATTTAACCAACAAAACTACAAAATTCATCGTAACTGTTATTCTCCTGTTTTTGTTTTCATAAACTTCCCGAATTCCACAGCTCTCACCATAACTCTTCTTCTTCTTCCTGCCCTTGTCCCACGCTATGTGGGGTCGGCACAACATGTTTTCTTCTTCCACTCACTTCTGTTATCCGTCAACCTATCATTCACACCTTTTATACGCATATCCTCTTTCACACAATCCATCCATCTTTTCTTTGGTCTCCCTATACTCTTTTTTCCTTCCACATGCATATCTATCATTCTTCTCGTAATATGCCTTTCTTCCCTCCGCATTACATGCCCATACCATGCTAGCCTATTACTCCTCATCTTTTCTATCACTGGCGCTACTTTCAAACTTCCCCTTATATATTCATTCCTAATCTTATCCATTCTAGTCACACCACACATCCATCTCAACATTCGCATTTCAGTCGCATGTACTTTTCTTTCATCCATCCCTTTCACCGCCCAACATTCTGAACCATACAATGCGACAGGTCTAACGACTGTCTTATAGATTTTCCCTTTTAGTTTAAGGGGCATTCGTGGGTCGCATATTACACCCGAGACCTGTCGCCATTTCATCCATCCCGCATTCATTCTTTTGTTCACGTCTCGGTCAATGTTGCCGTCGTTTTGAAGGAGCGAACCGAGGTACCGGAAATCGGAACAGACCGGTAAGGATACACCATCTAAGGCAATATCATGGAATCGGGAGGGGCCACCGAAATCACAGAACAGATGTTCTGTTTTCGTTCGGCTGATCCTCAGGCCAACACTCTCCAATCTCTCTTGCCATTTTCCCAGTCTGCTCTGGACCTCAGACGCCTCTTCCCCGACAAGTACAATGTCGTCAGCGAACATCATGCACCAGGGTGCCTGCTCCTGTATGTCTGATGTTAGAGCATCCATTACCAGGAGAAACAGGTAAGGGCTTAAAGCCGATCCCTGGTGCAAGCCCACTTCCACATTGAACTTGTCTGTAACGCCAGCTTCTGACCGGACCCTTGTGCTCGCTTCTGCGTACATCGCTTTCATAAGCCTCACATACTTCTCAGGTATTCTTTTCACTTTCATAGCCCACCACAAAACTTCTCTGGGAACTCTGTCGTATGCCTTCTCAAGATCGACAAACACCATATGCAAGTTTCTATGTGCACTTCTGTATTTCTCGCACAGTTGTCGAAGTGCAAATATTGCATCTGTCGTTCCTCGTCCCGGCATAAACCCAAATTGATTCTCTGTGATCTCACTCTCTTCTCTCATTCTTCTTTCTATCACTTTTTCCCAAATTTTCATGCTATGTGACATGAGCTTTATTCCTCGATAGTTATTACAGTCCTGTACATCACCCTTGTTTTTGTAAATGGGCACCAGCGTACTGTTGCACCACTCTTCTGGGATCGCCTCCTCTAGTAATAACTTATTGAAGAACAAAGTCAGCCAACTCCATCCATCCGTTTTTAGAAACTTCCATACTTCAGCTGGTATACTATCTGGACCTGTCGCTCTACCATTTTTCATACTCTGCACTGCCATTCTTACTTCATCTACACTCACCTCTTTCACCACACCCAAGTTGGGTGGTACATCGTCTAGTTCTCCGCTCCAGTCATTTTCTTCATTCATCAACCTTCTAAAATATTCCTTCCAACGTACTTTTATTTCATCGTCATTCATTAAAACCTTCCCATCATCACCTTTTATGCATTTGATATGTATGATATCCCTTGCACTCTTTTCTCTCATTTTCGCTAGCCGGTACAAATCTTTTTGTCCTTGGGGGCTTTCCAAGGACTCATAAAACTTGTCTTGGGTATTTCCCCTAGCAGTAGCAACAGCTTTCTTAGCTTCCCTTTTACTCTTCACATATACTTCCCTTTTATTCTGTTTTATCATGGTGTCACTATCACTCACACTTTTCCAATCTTTAAAAGCATCCTTCTTTTCTTTCAGGACTTTTTGTACATCCTCACTCCACCACCACGTGTCTTTATCTATCTTTCTTTTATTCTTTGTCACTCCAAATACATCCTTCGCTACCCTTCTCATACATGCAGCCATTTCATTCCAACATTCATTTACCGACATCTTTTGAAAATCACCATTCATCTCAATCATTTTATCCACAACTTGCATTCGAAACTCTTTTGCGCATTCCTCTTTCTCTATCATATACCATTTTATTTTGGGCAGGGCTTTAGTTTTAGCTTTTAAAATCTGTACCTTTATTTTTATTTCCATTAATAATAATCTGTGTTGTGGTGCTAATGGTTCCCCTGGTATAACTTTACAGTCTTTAACTGTGTTAATGTTGCTTCTTCTAATCAGAAAATAATCTATTTGGGTCCTGTGGGAGCCGCTTTTGTATGTAATTAAGTGTTCATCCTGTTTTTCAAAAAATGTATTAACTATGGCCATGTTAAAAGAGGATGCCACTTGCAGAAGTGTATCCCCCTCTCTATTACGGGTACCAAAGCCCCAACCACCATGCACTCTCTCAAAACTTCCATTCATTCTTCCGACATGACAGTTAAAATCCCCTCCTATATAAATGTTTTCGTTTTGTGGGAGACCCATAACAACCATATCAAAATCCTCCCAAAACTTCTCTTTCGTTGCCTCATCACATCCTACCTGCGGCGCATACACACTCATTATGTTCACAACTGAATTTTGTAGAATAAGCTTAACAACTATAATCCTGTCATTCATTCTTCTTACATCCGTCACACATTTTTTCAGCTCATTATCTAAAACAATTCCCACCCCATTCTTCCTACCATCACTCCCACTGTAGAAAAATTTATATCCCGCCCCAATCTCTCTTGCTTTCGTACCCTTCCACCTCGTTTCTTGCAAACAGGCAACATTTATTCTTCTCCTTTCTAAAACGTCTGCTAACTCTCTTCCTCTTCCAGTCATCGTTCCTACATTCCAGCTTAACATTCTCATTCTTACCTCTCGGACTTGCTTCTTACGTTGCACCCGTCCCTGATGCAACAACCCTTGTCCATTTCCCACAGGTGCCGGGTGCTGCCCCTGCGCGTCGCCTCGGGGGTACGCCCTAACCTTGTCATACACTCTTTTCATACTGTTCATGTTGTAAAGTGTTTTGGCATTTAATTTTACGACCGGCCGCCTGCCTGACGTCAACCCTCCTTGGGAATGCTTTTGTTGGTGGTATACTTGTATTTAACCGCCACCTTCGGTTCGGAAGGGTTCGATTTAGTTGGTACACCCTTTTTACTCGAAAAAGTCCCTTAGTCGCCTTCTACGACATCCTCGGGAAGATATGGAGCGGCCCTAACTCCTATTCTTATACCGGGACCGCACGGTAACCGCACGGTAACACTCTCACCATAACTCATAGCCTGTTATTATTATTTCGAACGAAACGGCGAACCAACTCATCTTCAACACCATTTTGGAACATTTACGTTGCCTAGTTTTGTGTTATGAAAACAAAAGTTTTTTATTATAAGAGCGCCTATCCACTGAAGCAGAGAAGTGAAAATGATTAATGATACAATGATTTCATCACATAATCTCTCAATAATAAGATCTGTTGAACACACCTTTCCTCTAATTGGAGAAGATAATATAAGACTTGAAATAGAGTAAGATAAGCTAAGCTTTTTATCGTATAGCTCAGAGAGGGCAGTGGACTCCACACGCTTAGCACGCAAGTAATTTTATCCTTTCCGAGTAGTAAGCCCCCGGGAGTGCGCCTGCGGAGGCTCTTAGTCTTAAGTAAGGAAGCGAAAAATGAAAGCGTTTACCATACTCTATAGAACCTTCCATCATAATAAGTACCTATACCGCTTGAAGCTTGGAAGGGTTTCTTTTACAACCCTCCCAGGCTATAATAGTGTCAAATTACACCTATATGTACAGCAATGACTTGAAAGAAATTATTGAGATCCTTTTATAAAAAGCATAAATTTTCTATGCTTTTCATATGGCTTTATTGCTTTTATTTATTTAAACTGAAAGTAATTCATTTTAGGACGATATGCATGTTGTTTTTTTTTTATCCACTACAAGTTAACCCTTGACTGCGATCTCACCTGATGGTAAGTGATGATGCAGTCTAAGATGGTAGCGGGCTAACCTGTTAGAGGTATGGCAGTTATATTATTTATAACCCATACCCCTAATCGATTTCTACACGGCATCGTACCGGAACGCTTAATCGCTTGGCGGCACGTCTTTGCCGGTAGGTAACTAGCCACGGCAGAAACCTCCCACTAGGCAACTATGAACCAATGTAAAAAAATATTAAATTAAATGTTTTACCCATTACATATAGGGCTAGTTGTGTCACTTATAAGGTATTCTACCAACGGTTTGGTAAACACTAAACAGGTCTTATCCATCCATCTTAGATTCCTAAATCTATCGTATTCTGCTTATAGTATTGCTTTACAAAAAGAAGTAGTTAAGGATTTCAGTTTAGGAAGAAGTCTGGGGCAGGCTAGCAGGGAGGGTGAAGACTGATAATCCAATCCAAAAAATAGTCATGACTAAATGACCAATTACGTCTTTTTTTTTGTTGCCCACACGTGTTCACACACACTAACGTCTGCCTCAAACTAACATCATCTTTTGATTGATAGTTGGTTTGAGTAGTTATTGGTATTTGGTACTATACCCATTGGCCATTACCCAGTTTTGCAGTCTGCTTCTAACTTCTTTTTTTAATATTAAAATTTTCTACTGGCATAACCTTTGTACAGTGTGCACCAACAGACGCTTTCTATTTCCATGCAAGTATAATTGTAGCGTAATTCAACGCCGAGTGAAAATAAGGTCATTCCACTAGACCTAGTCTAGACTAGAACGAAACAAATTAACTAAGACTGAAATAAAAAGAAAGTTGGGATTCTTTTCGCTGTTCTCAGGTGCTTATGAAATTCATGCATATAGGTACACTGCTAATACACTGGTAAACCTAACCACTGCATTTTAGTTTTGAGACAAAACTGGTCAAGCGCGTTTTGTCTTCTTTGGGTTCCAACTCCCATTGGTAAAATGTAGCTCGCTATCCTAAAAACTTTGGCGGCCATTATTTCATAAAAGTTAATTTATCTCGGGAAAAAAAACTTCGTAATGAAAAAAAATGCCTATGAAATGTAGTAATGAAATATATCTCGCATGATATCTCATGTAAACCAATTTTCTATCGTATTTAATGTTCAGGAGGAATAGTACTTTACCCAGTTTTTAACTACATGCGTATGCAACGTGCATGAAGTATTTGTGTCATTTAGCAAAATTAATGAAACAATGTCACGCATCAATGGAGTTAATATACTCTGGGTCAGGTCGGCCCTGACCTTTATCACGTGACTTAGTAGTTACTAGTTGCGTATGACATCACTAATCTCGTCATCCTGTCACGGACTCCTGACACAATCGCATTGATACTGGTAAGTAGACAATCATAAATAATTAATTCAATTGGAATTGTTCGCGAGTAAATATTTTCTTAATGACAAAGGTATGCATTTTCTCAATGGCGTAGATCCTTGAAAACAATCTGCAGGCATTTAGATTTACACAGGATATTTTGACGACCTCCCTGGCGCAGTGTTGAGTGCTGTTGTCTTAACGTGGGAGGTCCCGGGTTCGATTTCCGGCAGGGTCAATTTGGGAATTTATAATTTCTGAATTTTCCCTGGTCTGGTCTGGTGGGTGGCTTCGGCCGTGGCTAGTTACCACCCTACCGGCAAAGACGTACCGCCAAGCGATTTAGCGTTTCGGCACGATGCTGCGTAGAAACCGCCTAGGGGTATGGGTTTAATATAACTGCCATACTCCTAACAGGTTAGCCCGCTACATCTTAGACTGCATCGTCACTTACCATCAGGTGAAATCGCAGTCAAGGGCTAACTTGTAGTGGAATAAAATAAAAATAAAATAAAACATTTTTTTAACATAACCATTAAATTCCCGTAGAACAACTTATGCCACTATGATAAGCCGTAAGAATCTACTACCGCGGGTTCAAAAAGCTGATTCTGCATCAGATAAGATCACAGTCAAGGCACAGCATACTAACTGTTACTAAGTATATACTTATTTGTATTTTCAAAAATTCAAAATTCAAATGTTTTTTATTTACTTAAATAAATTTTACAAGTGCTTTTGAATCGTCAAGTGAATCTACCACTGGTTCGGAATGCCATTCCTACCGAGAAGAACCAGCAAGAAACTCTATTAGTTATGTCCGTAGCTATAATAGGAATAACATGTTTATTATGAAGTTTTAAAAAGTACAAATTGGCAAACAGGGCACGCTCCAATGTTTCTGGTCTCGCTAACTCTAATTTGCCAAAAGTTAAACCAATTTTCAGCACAGATGTTCTCATTTAGAATTTAGAGCTCCATTGAAAAACTTGAAGAAGACAACTGTATAGCGAGTGCAAAAAATCGAGCACAAATTGTATTCACATTATACACAGTGATGTATGTATATATGTCACCGTAAGATTGTAAAAACCGTTAGATTGTAATCTAACTAGCGATATTATAAACTGTCAATTCAATTACAATTGAACGCATTATTTTTCGGTAGATTGTAATCTGTTAGGTATATTAACCTGATAAAACCTAATTGCCCGGGTACCTGGTTAATTATGTCGAACCCTAACCTAACCTACAAGAAAGAGACAAGAAAACGTAAATACAATGAATATTTCAAAAATTGACACTCAGAACATTAAACGGTTCACAATCTGTCGACAGTTTACAATATCGCTAGTTAGATTACAATCTAACGGTTTTTACAATCTTACGGTGACATATATACATAAGATAGATGCCTCAAATCCAAATCTAAATGCCTCACCTACGTTACTTATTATTTTAAGGTCAACGGGCTCCTAATTTAGATTAGTTTGCACATAGCAATGTTTACAAACGAGGGATAATTCACGCTGCAAAATTGGCCTAAAGCTAACTTACGTTGGGACTTGGGATGAAGGGACGGCTCATAACCTCCTTAATTATATCTGCCCTGCGATCGTACATAGCCCACAGGCTTCAATTCTCATTCAAAAAGAAACCCCACAACATAATATGTAGACTTTTTATACCCCTCGTGGCGAAAAGTAAAGGACAAATTTTTTTCTGGGAAATTAATTATTTCATTTGAGAAAAGTCTCCCCGGAACTAACTGGCGGAAGGTGACATAGTGGAACAATGAAGTAAAAAACTGAGTTACGTAAATCGTAGAGAAAAATTGTAGAGAAAAACCAAGACCTACAAAGGGTAAGTAGTGTAAGTCGAAGTACCGCTGTAGAAATTAAGTATGTAAAAACATCCCGGACACAGTGATCAGCTATAATAATATCGGTGATTGCTCTTGAAAAACGAATAAAGTACAATAACATAAATAACAATAAAGCAACGAATGTTTTCATCAATTAAAGACGAAGCTATGATAACGACAAGAAACGAGACCAAATTTATTTATTTCATTATCTCCCTTTCATCTTTCATTATATCTAATTTGTTAGACCGGCTTTAGATACAGAGGGCTTTTCTACTGTATCATAAATATTTCAATATAATTTGGACATACTTCCAATTCGATTTTTAAAATTACACAAATACCTAAATACCATAACGCAATCTACTTATAATTTATTTGGGACGATCATATTATAATAATCGAGGTTTTCCATATTATACAATTTAGATCCTCATTGTATTACGATGTACGGAACGCAAGTCTTAGGTAACATATCAGGTATTTGAGGTAAAAACCCTGAACTAATACCAGATAGGTATGCACGATATGCAGTGGATGCGGAATCGTTGTTGCGTTCGCTATCCAATCCAACATACATCGAATATAATATCGCGCTTTGCGATATCAGTTCCCTATGACTCTCAGGCTGCAAATGCTATGAAGACATGCAAAGCCCTTTGAAGTTCGATCTAAGAAAATGTAGCTTAATAAAAATAAAGATGGATAATGATAGTTAAGTAGGTACTAAACAGTGTTGTAATGAACGACCAATTTATTTGAAAGGTGTGATCCAATTTTTTACTCTTCTAGTCTAGTGATCAGAAGGTTTTATCCAAAATATAGGATAACGTGAAAAACGAGTTATGTTTTGTATTTGACTATCTCTATAGTCAAATATAAGGTATAGATTAAACTTTTTTTCACGCTTTTTATTAGCTTCAGACGTATGTATGTTACTATGTAACGGAATCTTTGAACATGATTTTGACCCCCTTTAAAACGTCGAATTAACTCGAAATTTGGCATACTTATTAAGGACCGATGACAATTCAATATTTTAAACAGTTCGACCCGTTATCCTTACTAGGATAATCAGGATTAGCGATTTTTTGTTTTCCTGAGACCCGGAGTGTCTGCGTCAAAAGCGTGTTTTTTAGTTTTTTTAAACTATTATTTTGTAATGAGAAAGCTTTAGTCCGCAACTAAAACACTCATCTTGACTAAACAGTAAACATCATAAGATTTATTGGACTCGGTGATGTCCATTAGATGTTTCCCTTACAGCCACACAGCCGATTATGGCTTCAAACATCAGAAAATTATAAAAATGACTATACACTTCACTTTGCTAGAGCAACGAAGGAGCATGCTGCATGACCCATATTCTATACTGTACGTATGGTATTTGTACATAGACATGATTATTATAGATTATACTGGACCCGTCAGTCGACCCAAAGTCCCAACATACACGTCCGTAAAAGGTTGTACAAGCAACTACGTGTACAATCTATGGAATGCAGGCGCATACGTTACGAGTTTTAACGCTTGACGCTTCCAAATAACGATTTTGCATCAAACGATTCTCGGAACACAACCTGTATCGAATGAGGTCACCGAGGCGACGCTGTACTACAGTTTGATAAATTTATAGCGATCGAAACACCATGACTTTCGATGTTTACAATGACAATGTAATGAAAAGCTATTGAACCTAATTTCAAGCTTTCTTCAGTTCCATTTTAGTCTAATTTTAGTCTAGTTTTCGCGCGATTTCACTAGCATATAGAGTTTAAAAATGCTGGAGGCCGGCCCGACCCTTTGTTTCCTCAATAGAAAAGTAAAATTCTTCCAAATGTAGCAAGGTCTGAGGCGTAAAGAAGTAACAAACAAACGGACATACTTTCAGATTTTTAATGTTACAAACTGATGCCCGCGACTTAGTTCGTGTGGAAAAAGATTTTAAAAATTCCGTGCGGACTCTTTGTATTGAAGAGTTGAAGACTGAAAAGTAAAGTCTCTTATGTCTGTCTCCATAAGGCAAGCTTTGGCAGAGATTTAAAAAGGTAAAAGACAAGAGAAGAAATGTAACCGACATTCTAATGAATTCTATTAGTAAGTAAGTAATAAGCATGTATACACTATACTATGGTAATAATTGTGTGAGTATGGAAATGGAAATCATAAGAAATACCGAGATCTTTAAAATATGGAGTATGCTAGGACGAGGACACTTCTACATTAGTGCATGATACAGACCGTATAGTTTAATACGATAACGGAATCAAGAGCTGTATTAATTCCATACCACGAGCATAATTACTAGTATCGCATTGCTAGGCAGGTATTTGCACCTCGTCTACGACGTGGACACTTCATTAACTCGATGTCTCCAACGCGCGTGACCAGGGGGTGGAAATACGTGGCCTGCATTCCCAAATTCCTCAATACCTTCTACTGTGGAGTGTATTGGAAATGCATACCAAGAAACAGGAAGGGATGTACCCACTGACAATGTACTTTAGCTGAGATCACCTATGATATTATGGTCACATAATAAACTTGTTTAAACACACGCCAAAGCCGGCAGCAGATACTGCCGAACTTAACCGATTGCTTTCAATTGCAACATTAAGTTAATGTTAGTAATTGCACTAACGCGACAAACAGTGAATATTTTATAATGACGTCAGCGTTACGCGAGCAAGTAATGAGCTTCATGTGTATTTCTTTATTGCAAAGATTGAAGTTGTTTATGTAACAGCAACACAGGCAGTCCGAGAGAGCAAGGCTGCTGAGTGCTGACCAACTCGATGGTCCGATCAGTTGATAAAATCAAATTCATGCAAGTCAATCACGAAATTGACCACAGTCAGATAGGAGGATGGAACCCGTGGAAACAACTCTAGGCAGGACTTGTACTATTCCTATCCTGGTTTTAACAGATATGAGGAACCAGAGCAAATGACATAGCTTGATGAACCAATAGGCGTTGAGGTCTCAAAGTACTGGAATGAAAGCGACCTCGGACCACCAGAGCGGAGTGCTCTACAATGAATGGTAGATGGACACAATCTCAAGCGAGTAGCTGGAGGCTACTGAAAGCCACCGATACACAACCTGTGTATTCTGTGGAGATCCATGCAGGAGACCTTTGTCCAGAAATGGAGTGTGGACGTCTGACGTTTGACGATGACAACGACGCATGTCAGTTCAGTGACGTGAATTACCTGCACGTCTGCACATATAGATTCCATGTCGCTTTTTACGACATGTATATACACGCGGTTATTTGATTTGCTCTCCGGGTCTATTTCAAGAGAGGATACATTTAATTATAAATTACACCGCGACCTGGCAGTACAGGGCACGAGGGAGTTTTACGACGAGAGCGTATGTCGCAATATTGTGTGGAAATGTTTTTAAATACGGCAAGGCAGATGGTTTTTCGAATTTAAAATTTTACGCAGCTTTAAAAGTCATATGGGAATCAAAAAGCTGGAACTCTGAAATCTCATGATTGCATGGTACCATGGTTTTCATAGTAAAACTAGGGCATATAGAAAAATATAGTAATCTAAATTATGCAGAAATCTGAACTGTATTGTGACTAGAAGCTCGCGTGCACTCGATTTGATTTTTTTAAATCCCGTTGTAAATCTATCATTTTTTGGTATAAAAAGTATCTTTATGTTCGTGTTCGTGTAAGTAGAGAATTCACAGAAAGTGGATACCTACTATAAATTCTCTTGAAATATCAAGTCTATATGCTGAATCAAAAATGTATTTTGAAATGTCGTCCAAAATAAGGTAACAGTAAAACAGTGAAATAAAGATTACAAAATATCCGAGCATCGTTTAAAAATGAACGCCGATTAAAAAAAAATGAATTCAATACTACGAGTACAAAGGCAGTTGTGTAGCGGAGGGATTTTCGGTTGACAGACTCAGAGGAACTATTCAGTGATGTTCTGTGGGAATGGGACGGATTGCGACAAAGGACTGGAATCTCGCCGGCACTGCAATGCCGTCCTGCAATAAGAATACTGTCACTACGGGAACCATTGTGTCAACTATCGTACCAGCATTATATTCGTGGAAACTTGCTGCAATTAAAATTTTTATACATGAAGAAGACTCCGACTTTTCTTTACAACTACTTGTCTTACTCTGAGGTTTGAGTTGAGGACATAGAATGCTTTAGAAAGTTCTAGAATAAAGAAGGAAAAGAACACCTAATTCCATGACGATTTTATGATAAAGTCCAAAGGTATTAGATTCTAGTACCCATGGACGAATAACCAGCCCGGATTACAGTTGAATATGAAAGCTGTCATAAGAACTGAATTTTAGAAAAAAACATTAAATCAACCTAGTTAGTTAACAAAAAAATCTGATACAATTCCCCACACGGAACTAAATCTCAAAGGTTCTCTCTCTGAAGTGCGCTGAATAGAAATCGCGCGATTAAACCCCTGTGCATAAAACTGCAGGATGAAGCCCTCTTGTGGAGTGCGGCGGGTTTGCTCAGCGAACAGAGATATCCTGCATTGCACCGCTCTAAATGTTAATTAAACACTTGAGCCTTCAACTATCAGGCCTCCCTAAATTGGCATGGTTTTATACTAGCTTCCAGTGTCTGGTAAAAAAGGAAATAGCCTTTTCTTAGGGATGTCAAACACTTGCTAGTCTATTCCTTAGGGAAATCATATGCATTTGTCGCAGATTTCTTTAACCAAATAATTTTACCGGTCATAAAATATCGTACAGACCCCTTAGCAAGAAAATTACGCTTATTACATTGCTACAATGGCAGTCGGATTGTGGAAGCTAAATGGCTAACCAGAGATAGTCCAGTCAATAAGTGCTCAATTATACGGTGTAGAGTGCGTATGGAAAGGGCAGAATTTTCTCAAAGAACTAAAAATAAATGAAAGTGTTTTGTTTCTATACAACTGCGAATACTTAAGTTCTTCGGGCACACCACAAGGAAAAGCAGTCATCAAACACCACGTGGTACAAGGTCGAGTGGAGAGCACGTAAAAACCATAGTTTTAATAGGGTTATATTAATTTAATTTTCAACGCACTCTAAACGACCCATAGAGCTTCCTGAACAAAGTCAATGTATATCCAATTAAAGACAAGAAAATCAAATCAAGTCTCCTTGAAATCTTGGTGGTTCATAAATGCCAATTGGTCTATTCCGTTTCATTGGCCCGCGAGACGTTAAACAACAATAGAAAATTAGATCGTAGACGATGGACTCATACCGAAATCGAAAACGGTTATGAATTATGATTAATAGGGTCAAATATTAACTATGCATCCAACTGGCTAGACAATAGTCTTTCGCCTTGCAAGACTATTGTCTACCTACACTTTGGACTGATTTTTTACTTACAGTTGGATGAGAAAGCTGTACTGGCCACTCTTATCTGTTGTCATATTTTGATAAAAATACTTAATTCTTATTAATATATATGCGCAATATCTGACTGTTTGTCCGTCGGCTAACTTTCCATTTTCACAGTTCATCCACTTTACTTATTTTGATGAAATTTGGTTGTTAGTGAGGAACCCATCAAGTGCATAGCAGTATTAGGATCGAAATATTAACACAGAAGCTAGAAAACTACCTAGTAACAGTCCAGTCCAGTCTACTACTCTATACGTAGGCAGTACTAGTCTGGAAAAACTCAGTAAGGAAGTAAAATTTTATTCAACTTTGCCAAGGGGATTCCAAACGTCTGGCACATGGAAACGGTTATTCTGAATAAATAAATATACCTATCGTCGCCGAGACTCTTCAGTCTGCACAATAATTTTATTCAAATAGAGAACTGCGTTGCAAATCTTTAAAAAGTTCGCCCTCATTCATAATAATATGTATTCACTAGTATCCTGTGGAATTTTCTGATGCACTTCAAATCGCCGGGTCGATGGTTGTTGCGCTCTCTATGACTCTTGAACTATCTGGATCAATAGTCGTAGAGATTGAATCTTTGAAAATATTTCAACTTATATATCTGCCCAGCTAGTGTAGCTACTGATTGTTATAGTTAAGCGAATGAAGTTCGGAACTGCTGTTTTTTTATCCCATAGTTTAGCGCATACCCGGCATATGGTACGCTAAAAAAAGTTTAGATTAAAATAATTGTAGTGGTTTAAAACCATCTCCGCATTATTGCCTTTCTATTGAAACCAGTTTGGGGCGCATCTATCGGTTGGATGGTTTCAAAATCTAAAACGGACCTAGGTAGAACATTTTTTTGTGTTTTATATATTAGGATTATTATGCCAGCTTTTGAAGTGCCTATTTGAAAAAGTCGACATTTATTGTTTTAAGTTGTACCCTTTAGCCGCAGTTAGGCACCACTTGAGTTTTGGGTGTTTCTGGCAATAGGGCAATATTTAGGTGAGCATTTTAAGTAAGCACCTTTATACATTTATAGGTATGAACCCCATAAATCTTTATTAAGGTACCAATAACTCCTTGCCGAAAGTAGGTACTAGATTGATGAATCAGAGACAGTACACATATAGGATAATATTATATATTATTATAATACACATTAATTTGGGACTCAAATAGAAGACAACAATAATCTGTAAAATATGCGATGTTCAAGGGAATTAGTCGAAATCAAGTCCCTTTCTTTTGTACGGGGCAAGTCTCAACAACCGGTCTGCATACGAAAGAAAAACTGAATCTGAATTAAATAAGGCAATGCATGTTAACCGAATTGTTAAGCCGGTATATTTTTTGCCGACTGGCAGTTTGTTTACATAACGGAGGTGGTAGAGGAAAGCATCGGACGAGCCGGCGAGGGGGGTAAAGTTCGACGCCCTCTTTAGCAATACGAAGAAATCTACTTACATAAAATATAACCTTGAAGGCTCGAGTGTAAATTTGCGAAAAGAAATTGGATACCCAGGGTTAAAGCTGAATGTGATAAGTATTGGAAAATAAATGAACAAGCGACCCTGCCGGACAATCTCTGTACTTATCAGTTTGCACCCTAAGCAAAGATTGACAACTGCTGTGGAAATAGGATCTGATCGAAATACTATCCTATTACCACACCTAAATAGGAATAAGGGTATCCCATAAAATATATGAGCACCTAAATAAAATCGCTAAATCGAAAACATCATCCGAATTTTGAATAAAGTTTCATGTCCTCGATTGATATTTCATATTATTTACAATTCATAACGCGCTCACAGCGAAGGAAAATTCCAACGAAAACTGCATATTTTGCTCTGGAGAAAAATTTCAAGTGAAATATGCGATATATAGGACTATCGCAGTGAGCTCATGCTCCATATATGCCATATGTTCTGGCAGGTAAACGAAACTACATAAATTATAAATAAGCTCAGATGACGTACTTACTAAAAATAAGGCTATCCTCAAAGAACCTGATGTAAAATTTTAGTCTGATTTTAGTCTATGCTTTAAGTTGAAACGTCCGAAAATACTGGCTTTAAATCGTTTGGATACTAATCACCACCATCACTAATTTAGCCCATCCCCAGTCCACAACTGAGAACGAGTTTCCCCTGGTAATGAAAAGCGCTTAGTCAATGCCACAGAATCCTAATTTTCAAAGGTTGATGCATAGTTTACTATACACTTTCTAGACGCAGACTAGCAGACATAATAAATCTTTGAGTTATGTATAGCTCTCAGGCATGTAGGTTTCCCCACAGCCAACATACTGAATACGGATGATAATATACGTATTATTACTACGTATTTTGAAGTAGCCCAACACATTTTACTATGTTCCATGCAGGAGAGTATACAGTCTACTTTAAAACCTGTCAATTTCGTTTTAGTAATTAACATGTCAATAAAAATTGTTCTATAGATTATTGTGCATAAAAAACTAGCCATCTCAATTAAACTAAATTCATTGATGAAAAGATAAAAAACGTAACGGTAATAGTGTTGAAAAATAACGTTTACTATTCAATCTCTCGTATGTGTCGAATAGGATAACCGGTTCAGGATCCAATCTTGGGAGCCATTAACGAATCTGCGATTGCATTATTACCGGAAATACGTCTGGCTGGTCCGGGCGAAATAGTGGACATCGATTTTTCACTCGGCGATAAAATTTGTTTGGTTAACTAATGGATTTCGACATAGAGCCCTCTGCGCCATTACATCAAAATAGCTACAGTTATTGGAGGGACCGAGTCAGGACAGTAGTAATATTATGTATGTACAAGTAAGTTTCATCTCAAATATTTATATTGTTTCCTACTAATACTCTCCTCCAAACTAACTACAAGCAAGCGAGCAAGGCAGAGTTGCAAATGTGTGTGAGGCCTGCTAATGTGTGAACGCGCGTTCGCGTAGAACGGAACAGTCAACAGTCGTCACCGTCGTCCTCAAGGGATAAACGTTTGTAGAGTCTTCCACGTGGATCCAGCGCATCTCTGCGACTATAGCTTGATGTTTTATGTCCACCGAGTCTGCTAGCACTGCGCTTTCCAATACGGGGTCGCCATTACAACGCCTTTGGGCCCAAAAGTCTATCGGTTCTTCGAATTATGCAAGCTTCACAACCCGTCGAGGTTTGTTGGTTGCATCAGTTCTATTACGGACCTTTTTCCTGATTGAAACCCCGAACATAGCTCTGTCCATCGCCGACACTGACCTTTCTTATGATTACGAATGGAACAGTTAAATATTTTTCTGTTCTAGAACGCAAGTTCATGTGTCAAGCTGTACTGCTCACTCGGCCTCGATGCTCTGGCCTCGAGTAAAATTTCAATAATCACAAAGACAGATTCGCGGCAGTACATTGGAAGATGAGTATTCCAATAACAATGAATCCGAAATTATATTTTTTTCAGAAACGTGTAAATTAAAACGGAAACAATACCTCAGAGCAGTCTAGGCATGCGAAACAGTGAATTTCGATTATTCGAGCCAACAGTGGGGCTGATTCTGTAGTGCACAATCTCTAAACTAAAATGACAGCATTAAAAATATTGCTAACCCTTTCATAATACTACCTGCGGAAAGGGACAGAACTAGATTTAAAACTATCATTTTACTTTAGTGATTGTGATATACACAACACTATTTGGTTAACTAATGGATTTCGACATCGGACCGCGTCTGCGTAAATGGTGCGTAACTAAACAAAATCATCGACATTACTGAAACATAATATTAATTACCCACTACTAGTAATTATGGCGAGGTTATCAGTTTCCTTAATGGGATTATTTTTCATTAATAAAATGGTTGAATGACTGAATTAATTTATGATGAATTAACAATGAATCAATTTCAGATAAATAAATGGCGTATTTCAATTATTGTATAATTTAGCATAATATTTTGCTTTTTCTGAAGTTTTTCATCGTTAGTCGCGACTCAAGGATTTCAACAAATAAAAAAGGTATCATAATTAATTAAAATGTTTCCGTGCCTAGCTAATATCTGGGTTGAGTATTGTACTTAGCTATAAGTCCTAGTAAAAACAGAAAACACTCGACCAATCTAATACTGCACCTACGAGTACATATCCTTTAAATTCAGGCCAGGGCAAACAGATAGATAGGAGCCGAGTCCTTTTGATAACAATATCTTGGTTTGGCCATAGTACCGAAAGTACACTGACACCCATATTCTAAGTCGTAACCTCGCAAGCCCCACGCCTCGACTCATCCTCACTCGAGCAAGCTTCACGCCTCACCTTGGCTCTACCGGTGTGCGGTTGCGCCTTATGCAAGCTTGGTAGCCCATGATAAATCATCTGGTCAAGTAAGCATAATTCACAGGGCCCGGGCGACCTAACGTCCTACTTAGAGCAACAATTTATAGCTGGCCATATACGCTGCTATTAACTTGTTGATATTCTACGTTTTCTCACGACTAGGACTTTACAAGTTTACACCGACTTTATAATATTGAGATGCATGTAGGTCAAGATTATATCGTAAAAACTTAACCTGTTTGATCTATGTTACTTATCTGTTTTTTTTTTAGCATACCATCTTAATACATTAAATGTGAGGGAATTGCACATAGTTACCAAACTAATTTTCAATTATATATTTATCGTTTCGGGAGGAAAAAATATTTATAAGAATCTAAATTTTTCTAACTTAATATTATAAATGCGAAAGTTTGGATGGATGTATGGATGTTTGTTACTCAATCACGCCCGAACGGCTGAACGGATCTGGATGAAATTTGGCACAGAGATAGATTATAGTCTGGAATAGCACATAGGCTAATTTTCCCGGAAAATTAAAGAGATCCCGCGGGAACCAAACAACCTCAATCCACGCGGAAGAAGTCGCGGGCATCAGCTGGTATAATATAAAATCAAAAGGAAAGTCCCGACACTCGCGAATTAAGTACTACCTACATGTAAAGCTGATAGTATAGAAGTTCCCTTTATAATCCATAGAAATATTATAAATGCGAAAGTGTGTCGTCTGCCTACTACGCTTTCACGGCTCATCTGTTCAACCGACTTTGACGGAATTAGGTGCAGAAATAGATTGTATGCTGGGACGGGAAGACGTGAACCAAGTCGCGGGCATCAAAATAATATCGAAATTTCCATGGGTGCTTCTGCGAAGTCGCAGGCCATGCTTATTTAAAGAAGAAAGGGTGCACTCACTTAGGGGCGGGCTCGCCCTCCGCCTCGCACTCGATGATGAAGGGCTTGTCCACTTCGCCCGGTTGCGCCACCTGGAACAGCAGCTCCTCCACCGTCGGCTGCTTCACGATCCGCGGCGGCGACGTCACTGCGCACAACCACACAACAGCCTTACTGACAGGAACATTTTGACGACCTCCATAGTGTTGGGCGCTGTCTTAACGTACGGAGTTCGTTCGTTCCCGGGTTCAACATACTGACATACTTAATAAGTTGCACAATATCTTTACTAATAAAAATGCTGGATCTAAATAAGAATTCATGAAGCAGATAGATTTTCTAAGGGTCAAGAATTAGAACCCCACCTGTTGCACAATAAATAGGTAATCCTACCAAGATCTTACAAGACTTAAGTAATAGGATTTAATAGGTATTTTCAAATGAAGAATCAATAGCACTTGTAACAGTTTATTTTATTAATCCTTCTACTTTTACAATCATTGCTCTTAGTTGCAGTGGGAAAGCAATTATTTACAAGTCATATCACTTTTGATTAATAATAAATCACTTAATAAAAGTACAATACCATGAACTATCTAAGTACTTAACTAAGTAAATAAAAGAAACATAACTTCACAACTTTGTACTTGATTGGTGATTACATAGTAAAGAACTCAACCATAAAATCCAAGCAAGTTTTACAGTACTTACTTCTTAGTGCACATAAGTAGTAAGTACCTTTTTTTTCTAAACCAGCAAAACTGTAGTAATTAGTTATAAAAACTAGTTAGGTCTCCCACAGATAACATAGATAGCGCTAGTCAATGCCAGTTAGCATTGCTATAAACCATCATCCATTAAGTTGCAACCACCATTAAAAGCAACCACCGAGTTTCTTGCTGGTTCTTCTCGGTAGGAATGGCATTCCGAACCAGTGGTAGATTCACTTGACGATTCATAAGTACTTGTAAAAGTTTATTTGAATAAAGAATAATTTGATTTGATTTGATTTGATTTGCCATTGGCATAGCTTCAATACACTTGGTTTTAATTGCCCATTTAACTAAACATGGAGGTGCCATTAGAATAGTTTTAGTTTAACAGTTAGATTAGTGACATGACATTGATGGTATCTTTATACAAATCTTACTTACTGATATGTATAATAAATGTGAAAGTTTGGATGTTTGTTACTCCTTCATACAACAATTGAACCGATTTGGCTGAAATTTGGAATGGAGATAACTTTTTATCCACGTCATAGGCTCATTTTTATCCTGGCCAATTAAAGAGTTTCCACTGGAATGAAAAACCTTAATCTATATGGACAAAGTCACCGGCATTGTCTAGTCCAAAATAAATCACATTATAAAAAAATATTTTATATTATGTAAAATAAATGTAATGCAAAAGAGTATCTGGCTGTCTGACTTTTACACTTTCGAGGCCCATGTATTCCATTGATTTTGACAAAATTTGTTACAGATAAGTTGTATCCCCAGAAAGGATATAGGCTACTTTTTATCCCGGAAAATTAAGAGTTCGGGAGAATATTAAAAAACGTTGTCGCAAGCATCATTTACTTAGTAATATTATAAAAGTGTTACATCTATCCTTAGTGTTACTAGTGTGTAGTGTAGTTAGTTGCGTGTGCATAGTGGTAACCTTTTCACAGCTCATCTGTTTAGCTGATTTTGATGGAATTTGGTAGAGTTACATCTTGGGGACAGACATAAAACCTGCAATTTTATCGGTGTGGATTGAAGTTTTTAAAATCTTTTGGGAACTTTTCTATTTTCTTTCAGGATTAATGTCTTTTGTCAGATTTCAGGTGTTAGTAGTTCGTATCACAGTGATCTGTTGCTTGCAATGGGATTGACTCTATTTTGTTTGGTATAGGAATAGGTATGATGATAGTGCCTAGGTTGGGATTTAAGCCCTCAAATCTTTTAGTTTGCAATTTGTTGTTATTTTAGTATTGAGGTTTAAATAATTTTGTTTTTGGCTGAAAGTTTTGGTCCACAGTAGGTGTCAAGCATTCACAATGTGCACAACATGAGATCTCTAAGAAATGCCACTCCTCACTTCCCTGGACACATCCATGTTGCGAAGAAACCTGCATGCATGAGTGATTTCTATAATTTTCTCAAAGGGGTGTGATGTTTGCCAATTTGCATTGAGCCAGTGCCAGCAAGTGTAACCTAACTTCTCATTGAAGACCCATGCTCATTAATGATGTACTATATTGAATTTTCGACCATTTTTGTTTAAATACTATAAGTATACAGTGATGTTATTGAGCTAAGATTTAAAGTCTTAGAAACTTTAGGTTTAATATCACAGATAATAAACATTGATAGTATGATTTTTACTATAATTTTACTATATTCTTTGACAAACTCATGACCTTAATATTTAACATGCTTAGAAACATGATGAGATCTGAGGTAAATATTCAAAGTTAACGTTCCTTCGAGTTTTGAGCAATATTGTATGAAAATTTGAATTAACTTATAGTCGTGAGACACTCAATTTACTGATAACAGTTCATTCAAGTTCAATACTAAGCTCTAAGTAGAAAGCGTATCAGGAATACTTACGCAAAGCTGCCGCTTGCGACAAAATCGCGAAGACACATATTAGTTTACTGGTTTCCATTGTTCCACCACTCTGCTGCCTCACAGATCTAATAAGAAATCAAACAAGTCTCATTTAGTGATAGAACACTTTTCTCCGGCACACATGTTCACCACACTCGATGACCTAATCTGAATGAAGCCCAAGGCACAATGACAACACCCACTAAAAATAGTAACAATATTATCACCGAACTGACGCCCAATTATAACATAAAAACTTCTAATGCGCTCAACGCGAGTAACGGTAAACCCTCAGCCCTTCTAAATACACTTTAAAACGACCGAACCGACGCAAAAACATGAACAATCTCACATTTACAACTGCGGTAAATCGATAATTGCTTTTCGATACTCTCGATAGATCCCGAAACACAATATTTCCGCAAGAATTGCTCGAAAAAAATATTACCTATTTTAGCCTATTTTATAAAAGCATCATCGCGAAAGCCCGAGTAAATTATATTTACAGGATTTATAGGCGGGGCCTTTGAGATTCTCGTTTCGACAGTGATAGTGATCAATTTATTCAACTGCTTTTTTGCCCATAGACAAAAGCTATGGCGGCGTCCCTGATGTCATGGTTATGTGTCAACTTCAAATTGACATCGCTGCTGTCAAAGTTTAGGAATTCTACAAACGACTTTGCCCCCGTCCCATGAATGTTGAGTGTGTCCTGTTAGCTTATAGCTATTTATCTTTGTAAATATTTTATAATTAACAAACTCAAATTGTAATTTGTACATAATATAGTAGATCCCTATTATTCTTTTTATTTTTATTTGTATTTGTCTCTTTATGGTAAGCACATCGATTTACCAAATTATTATATTATAGGTATTGGTAAGTCAATGGGTAGGTATAATATTGTTATCTAGAGTAGTTTATAAGAAATATATAAATATGCCTTCTATTACGGAGTTTTCAGTAATCGAGGCACTCTATAACCGGCCAATCTCCTTCAAGTTACTCGACACTGACGAAGTTCATTGTGCTGGCTTGGCACTACTCAAAGCCATAAACCAAGAAAAGAAGAAGAAACGACTTTGCGAAAGTGTATTTCTCACTTTTTACTTTCTTAGGCCCGTATTAATGAGCTGACCTTTGTTAAGAACATGTTCTCACGTTGACGAATACTTTAGAACCATGCATATGCATAAAACTTTTTGTACCATCACATTTCTAGTCGTAAGAAAGTTATGAGGTGCCTGCTTATGGTAACATGAAGCATAACAGCCAAGAGGTAGAGGTAGAGAGTAGATTTAACTTGTAAGCCATTTATGTAGTTTATTAATGTTGTTATTAATTAAAATGTAGGATTTCTCTTCACTAATCTGACAAAAAATTAAAAATATTTGGGCTAGAAAATAGGCTTCGTAATGTATATTAGGAACTGGGAACCCTAAATAAATGGTAAAAATGTCTTGTGAATCAAATTATATATATAATTTCAGTACTAATTTATTATTATTTCACCAATGTACGCTTTTTACGTTTGTAGAATGCTTTATCTGTGATATATAACCAAAGACAAAATAGTTTCTTTTTACAAGATAAAATCTAGACAGAGGTAATTTGGGCAAGGTTCTTCCATGATCTTCCAAGTTTTTTTAACATGTCACTTCTTTGTATTATAAACTTCTAGTATCTTAGTATGAAGGCTTTGTCTGTAGCCCAAACTCGATCAAAACCTCAAACCCTATCAAACAATAGCAAATTGGCGGTAATTAATCTGAGAAATTGGCACTACACAGATCGGGCTGTGAGTCTTGAGTGACTGCGAAGAGATGGTATAAAGTTGAATAAAGCAAATATTATAAGTCTGTGGTCAACACCAATCTTTTAAAAAAAAAAAAAAAAAACAGATAAAAATATCCAGAGCCGTTAAACCAGTTATTTAAAAAAAAAACAGAGAGATAAAAATAGATCGAAACCTCAGATCGAAACCCTAGATCAAAACGGCTCGATTCAAAGTGAAAAACTTATAACGGAGACTCAAAAAGACTAGAGCCCTCTTGGGCCCAACGCCTTAAAAAATATGCCAAATGCCATGAGTTGGCCATGAGAGACAAGAGGTGCAAGAAAAACTTAGTGGTTACATTCTCTTTGGGTGCAAGACGTAGTAAGTGGTTATAATCTCTTTGGGTGCAAGGCCATCAAGGCGATAACACGTAGTGGTTATATTCTCTTTGGGCGATAATGGACGACGTTATGTTTAAAATTTAGATATCATTGACAAAATATTTTTTCTATTCATTGTTAAATCTTAGTTCCACATTAATTTAATTCACTATTAATAATATTAAAATTATTGTTTGTCAGCATTCCACTCCACATTATTTAAGATTAGGATTACTTCTCCGTTTTGACTGCCGTCCGTCCTCAACAGATAACTGGGTCTCAACATGTGTAAGTTCTACCCGCTGTGCGCTGGTTCTAGCTATCCATGTTCTATTAAATATCTTATACATAATAATTATTATGTCTAGGATACTTCCTCGTTTTTTATCGATATATTCAGGGATTTTTTCGTAGTTACTTTATCACATCGTTCATAGTGCGTAGAAAATAATTTAGCTCAACTAAGTATAACACGGTCGAAGTCACTCCACCATGTCTACTCTGACCTTTTAGACGTCACAAAGATAGTGAGGAAGTAGAGAATTTGCATGCAAGCAGTAGAGCCACAGAATACCTACATAATAGTAGGTATCTACCTCGTGGAGCGCATTTCACCGCGGTGTGGAGTTAATTAGACCGTGTAACATTCAGGGATTTTAATATCTTATTTTTATATCCGAGACATAATAATTATTATGTACCTATTTGAGCATAACAAACAGACAATTTAAACTAACCCAAAAGTCAATTTAAAGGCTGGCGAAGAATATACTATCTTCTGCTTATGCTTCATTGGACCCATTCGGCGTTCATAATCACAGTATATCCAGTATATATATCCAGTATCGCAGTATATCCAGTTCTAGTATTTAGTGCCATTAGGGGACCATTGCCTCACTTTTCGTGCGCTGTCGGGCGACGTCGTCTGAAGTCGCCAGACATTTTGTCGCGACCATTTGCCTATTGTTATAAGTCGAGCGACATCACACGAGAAGTTTGGCAACAGGCAACAGTACGCAAAAGGTTGCGGGACATTTGTCACCTAGTGAATACGTGTCTTTAACTTATAGAAGTTTTCCCAAACATTTCCCACAGGCGATCGTGGCCAGTCTGCAAGCAGTGTCAAGAAGCAACGCAGCTGTTACAAAAGTTTTTCTTCGGAGAGGTCCAGTTCACAAGCCGTATGCAGATCTGACGCCAACATTTACTACAACGACACTTCGAGGACCCCGACCGACAATTTCTCCAGATCCAAAGATACCAGCGCTGAGGCGAACCATGCGTATTATAAAAAATATGAGCATGACGAAATTCCAGTTAAAGACGACAGCAGTTTCAACGACCACTCATTCAGCGAGGATAACGATTTGAGATCGGCGGACAATAAAGATTCACTCACTAACTCAGATCTCGATAAACTGGAAATGAAAATTTTGAGCAAGATTTCTCGAGAGCTGCAAACTGACGAAGACGATGTGAACAGCCTCGAGTCACACATCAAACTGTTTAGAACGACAGTCCAACAGATCTTTGACAATTTTTATGACAGCATGCAAGACTTCGAACTGTACAAAAAGAAGTTCAACGATATCTTGGAAAAGAATAAAGGAGATTCGTTCTCCGAAATGGAGGATTTCATTAGAGACATGATTCAAAATATAGAATCGTCCAAGTCCTTAATTTCTAACAAGAAAGTAATCGAATCACCACTAATGGAAGACGAGTTGGAAAAGAATAAATTAAGCAAGGAAAGCCAAATACGCGTAAACGATACGGACCCAAAAGTATCTAAAAGCGTAAATTCAACATTTATAAACGACAATTATTTCACAGATACAACTTTAGATGAGGACAGTTCAAAATTTAACCCGGATTTTAAAAGAGAGGAGACATATAATATTTATCTGATAAGTGGTCACCCGTGTGTTGAGATTAAAATGATAAACCGGGATATGCTGTCAGAAATAAACATCAGAGAGAAGAACATAAGTAGCATAGAGAACCAACTCGCATCTGCAGAAAATATAAAGAAGCTTGCAGCCAAGAAGATACAAATGGAGAACTATGCTAAGCTGCAACAAGAATCTCGTTGTAAAGATAGAGATATACCGGTCAGAATAGCCAGCGCGAAGAAAAATATACACTTGGACGAAGACTTTGCATGCGTGGAAAAAGAAGAAAGCAAGCTTTTTATCTTTAAATTATGCAGCTACATTTGTAGGAAGCTGCGCAAGAATACGATTGGATAAGTCTATTTGATGCGAATAAATTTAAATAAAACTATAAAACACTTTCAACAAATTTATTTCGGACTAGATAATACAATATAATATAATACACATGATAATAGTAAACAATAAACATCTCAGGTTTCAACGTTTTCGTCAAAATTTTCTATACAATACCACCTAATCATTGTTATGTGTTTGCAAAGTTGTAACGCATACTCCTTTTTCATGTGCAAAAAATCGGTGATTGTGGGTAGATCTAACATTATGAGGGCCTCTCCATCTATTTCCTCTTGTCTCATCTTGTCTGCTACCAGTTTGCAGTCGTCTGTACTGCTTAGATAATTGTATACATCTTCAATAGTCCAGTCTAGAGGATTGCGCCCTAGTTTCATTTTGCCTTTCATTAATGTTATTGCAGTGTCTTTTTCGAACATCTTATTGTCTGAGGGCAAAGGATCGTCTGTGTGGAATTTGAGTTTCTTTAACTCTGGTTCTTCTGAATCGGAAACGTCAGATATATTTTTGGCATCTCTGGAATTGCAACTGCTTTCATTGGTCTCATTCTCTGAGTCGCTGTCTTGTTGTTTCTTGGTTGCGCAAGAGTTGTTGTAGATTGTTTCCACGTCTTTTTTGTTCCAATGTGCTTCCTTCATTTGGAGCGCGAAGTTTGGCAATTTAGCTCCTCGTGTTTTCATTTCTAGTTTTGGAAAGTTACTTTTAGCTTCTCGTTTTCTCCTCGTGTTTCTTTTATAATCTGTGACGCTATCTGGCGAGTTGGGTCTCGTGCCACTTTCTGAGGGTGGTGTAGACCCAGCACTATGTTCGCTTTCAACGGATTCTCCATCTCTGTTGTTCTCTACTTCTGGCGGTGGTTGTTCTTTTTCTCTTTTTTCTGGTGCTCCCTTTTTCTTTTTTCGTTTACCATTAACACTTCCTTTTGGTCTGCCTCGGCGTTCTGTTCCATTATCTGTGATGTAAATAAAATAGGTATTTTAATGCAGAAATACTTTTAATATTACCTATTGTGGGTTTTCCTAAAATGATTTTCTAAGAATGAAGCAAGCTGCAATGCATTTTGTCAAATAAATGCAAGCTGTTATTAATTCTTAGGAAAATCTCAGGTCTTCAGACACGATACAGATGATATTACTCATATTAAGTACTTTTTATGAAAAATGCCAACGCCAATGTGTCAAGAGGATTTTCGGGGCACCAATGGCGAAAATGATATTTTATCCATGTATCCATTCCATACTTCCATACTTATATTATGAAACTTATATTATAAATGCGAAAGCGTGTCTGTCTGTCTGTCTGCTACGCTTTCACGGCCCACCTATTCAACCAATTTTGATAAAATTTGGTACAGGGATAGTTTGCAACCCAGGAAGGACATAGACATTTATCCCGGAAAATTGAGGAGTTCCCACGGGAATTGAAAAAACTTAATCCACGCAGACGTAGTCGCGTGAATCATTTAGTATCAAATAAGTTATTAATTTACACAAAAATAGCTGTAAAAATTCGCTCGGCTAAAGTGAAAATAAAGGGAACTGTAAATATCGTTCATGGTAAACAACGGTAATGTAGGGGAACTCACGGAAAGTGGACTTCTCGACTTGCTGGCAGTGATTGGGGCACAGGTCCGGATACTCCACGGGGCCGAACAGACTGGGGCAGCCCTGCAGCTTCACGCACACTTCGCGGCAGAACGACGCCACTTGCGCTGACGTCGTTGCTATTGGCACGTACGCGTGGTAAGTGCTTGTTTTGAGCCTGCCAACAAATAATTAAAGTTCTAAACTTTTTTAGAAAAAGTGAACCGACTTCAAAAGCACTGAAATGTATTAAATAAATCTTACTAATATTATAAATGTGAAAGTTTGGATGGATGTATGGATGTATGAATGTATGGATGTTTGTTACTCAATCACGCGGCAACTGCTGAACGGATCTGGCCGAAATTTGACACAGAGATAGATTATAGTCTGGAATAGCACATAGGCTACTTTTTACCCCGGAAAATTAAAGAGTTCCCGCGGGAGCCAAAAACCTCAAACTACGCGGACGAAGTCGCGGGCATTCGCTAATATTAGTATAGTATATACTCACTTGGCTCTGAGCATTTCAAGCCGCATGCCTTCCTCGGGCGGGCCTTCGGTCTCCCAGTCCTTGAGCAGCTTAGCAGGCTTGTATGAAGCCGATATCATTTTGTTGAGCACCTCTTTCAGTACCAGCAACAGAGGGCCGGGGCCGACGTGCTTTGGCAGCTGCGATAGCTTATTCCTGCTTATGGATGGACCTATGGAAATCCAGTTTAGTTGAAAAAAATATGAAGTGTGGTTACTATTATTACATACAAGCTTGTTTTACGTAATACCCTAGCAGATGCCCGCGACTTCGTCCGCGAGAAATAATTTTTTTTTAATTCCACGGGATCTCCCTAATTTTTCGGGTTAATATAATAGCCTATGACACTCACAAATAATGTGGCTTTCTATTGGTACCAGAATTTTCAAAATCGGTTCAGTTGATCGAGAGATCCAGAGATACAACAACCTCACAAACTCAACCTCTTTATAATATTAGTATTGATACAGCGAGCAAACAATACAGGAGGGTCATCTGATGCTAGGTGATTATGAGAGAGAATGTGAGAATTTTTTTATCCACCTTTCGTAGAGCCCCATATTATAATCATGAGAGAACACAGGAGCTATACTCTGTCTCGTCAATGGGTGATAATATGCGCTGCTTAGCCAACAAAGAGTGTATCTTCACCGCTTTTTGCACGATTCTGTGTAGTTTTTAATTGTATCTGTATTTTTTTTAATATCGTTTGTGTGTCCAATAAATAAGTTAATATATTTTTTATCTCAATTTTTTTTTCAAACGTCAAAAGAAAAACGCGTGCTTAGCATGGGATGTTATATTAAATACTGAACATTGACGTCATAAAAATTCGACGCACTTTTTTCAATCGATAGTTTAAAATGTATTTCGAACATAAAACTAACAGGGGATATGGATATTGCGAATCCTCTATTTAATAATCACTAAAAATAATTCATTTGAATAGTTGCCAAATACCTAAAGGGACGGAAGCCTAGTTGCGACAACTTATCGATCAAACGCATCAATAAGCAACGTTGACCCAAGTCGGTAACTGGATGGGTGACCGAATTTGGCCTTATCGTTTCCTCCCTGTCTCGGAGAGCACGTTAAGCCGTCGTTCCCGGTTATTATCAGTAACATCTGATAATAATCGTTAGAGCTAAGAGTTAAAATAGTACTCTTAGGAACCCAACGCATTACTATCCCGAAAAATACCCCTACCATTTTGTAATTAATGGAAAGGGGTCACGACAGTAACGTGCATAGGATTTGAAGCCGGGGTAGGCATAACTTTTTTTTTTAATCCACTACGAGCTAGCCCTTGACCGCGATCTCACCTGATGGTAAGTGATGATGCAGTCTACGATGATAAGTCTTGGTCAGAAATCAGAATAAATATTTACTAGCTGTTTTGACGAAAAATGAGCATTGACGTATTTCCATTTGGGTAAGCAGTGCTTTTATGCCTCTATGAATTGCACGCCACTGGGTCACGACCCTCAGCAATGAGGAATACGATGCAGTGAGAGACCCATTTTTTTTAATCCACTACAAGCTAGCCCTTGACTGCGATCTCACCTGATGGTAAGTGATGATGCAGTCTAAGATGGTAGCGGGCTAACCTGTTAGGGGCATGGCAGTTATATTAAACCCATACCCCTTCGGTTTCTACACGGCATCGTACCGGAACGCTAAATCGCGTGGCGGAACGTCTTTGCCGGTAGGGTGGTAACTAGCCACGGCCGAAGCCTCCCACCAGGCCAGACCAGGGAAAATTCGGAAATTATAAATTCCCAAATTGACCCTGGCGGGGATCGAACCCGGGACCTCCGCACGTTAAGGCAACAGCGCTACACACTGCGCCACGGAGGTCGTCAAATTACCCATTATTAGTACCCATTTGTAGAGTACCTGCATAGCACTTGTAGTTGAAGAATATCCGGTCACACCACTCCTCTGCCGGCTTGGGGTCCTCCCTGGCGGGTTTAGGCTCCTCAATAACTCTGTCCGGCTTTTTGTTGGTGTCAGGAATGTGCAGCTCAAAGTTATTACTATCGCACCAGCCCACTGGGAACAGTAGGTCACTGTCTTGGGAGTACCTGTTTGTGTAAAAACTTGCATCAAAATCGGTCCCGCCGTTTGAGAGTTATGGTGTCATAGGTAAACATTTTTTTACTTATCTGACCCGGAGACAGCATCGCTAGTGCAATATGCAAATATGCAAAATAAAATAATAAAAACGAAAACTAAACAGGCTTTTAGTTCCAACTGAAAATCAGTTTGAAAGACTTATGAAATAGTACATTACATCGCGAGACCGGAAGTACGCGTTTTCTGGTCGAGTGTTAGTTAGACCGATAATTTTTTAGAAAATAGCATTTTCTAAAAAATTATATGAAATGTGCACATTTCATACCCTGTAAATGAGTTCGAAAGTTAAACTTCCCGGCCTAGGCCAGTAAAGAATGTATGTATTTTCATTACATATCATAAGTTTGAATTTGGAATCTTTCTTCCTGAATATCTTGTAACTTGTTATAATGTTCTTTGGCCTAAATAGTTTAAATTTGGAACTCTACCGTATTACGCGTTCAGCAATCACAGCGCAAAAAAAAAATTAAAATATAAATATAACTAATTTAACTTTTAATATTTCTTAAGTAGGTTGCTTTTTTATTTACTTTCTTTTAATTACATAATATAATATATTTCAAAAAAGTAACTTGTTTAATTTTTCAGAAAAGCACTATACACACCTCGACCGGGAGAGCATTTCCGGTCTCGTATACTATACCCAATACAGTCTAACTAACACTCGACCAGAAAACGCGTACTTCCCGGTCTCGCGATGTAATGTACTATTGTTATCCCGGAAAATCGAAAAGTATACAGCCATCCAGCGAGAGACCAATGACAGTTTATAAAATACAGAATAGTTTCAGCCTGGTATCAAACCCAGGTCTCATTACTTCACGAGGGTGAAAGGTTTGGATATACTTTGTGAAATTAAGTAATGATTTTCCATAATAATACATACCAGTATTTTTCCCCGATGGGCAAAAGTTCTACATACAGCATATGTTCAGTGATAATTTCTATGGACGCAACATGGATTTCTTCATGATTCAGCGGGTTAACAGCTTCTAACTTCATATTAACTTCGATTCCTATAAAATAATATTATATTAATTACTTACCTTATCCTAAACTTCCTAACTAATGTTATAAAATCTAATTTGTTTGTTTGTGACGCGTTCACGGTCCACCTTTTAAACTGATTTTGATGAAATTTGGTACAGACAGGTTGTGTCCCGGGAAAGGACGTAGGCTACTTTTTATCAAGGAAAAATTAAGTTTCCTCGGAAATTAAAAATCTTATTCCAAGCAGAAGATTCCACGAGCAAGCATTGTGGCCATTTCTGTATAATACAATCTCTAAACTAAACTAAAATGACAGCTTTGAATCTATTTTCTGTTCCTTTCCGCAGTGAGTATTGATACAATTCTTTTAATGCTGTCATTTTAGTTTAGTTTGCCCCAGTATCTAAAGTACGGCCATTTTAAGCGCGGACAAAATGTAAACAAACTAACGAGAGGTCGTTCGCCCAATGAAGGGGTAAACAACACTTTGGTCTTCTGTAAAAAATAATATAATCTATCGGCTCCTTGTACGGAGCCTATCTTTTTATTCTTGTATTGTAATTGATTCATTTGTAATCAACTTTAAAAAAAGGAGGAGGTATAAGCAATTTGACCCAGATGTACCTATGTATGTATTAGGTACCGTCTAGGTACCGTCAAGGGCTACGTTTACGTATTTATTAATATGTTTGAAGATAAAGCCCGGAATTTTTGATCTTAGAAACTAATCACTCGTAGCCGTTGTGGTTTAGTAAACACAAACAGTAGCTATTTTTCAGTCATTAGTAGCAGAATTCGGTTTAGTTTTGCTTCCAATCTGAGCAACTCTGTGATTTGGAAAGTCGATAGATATGATTATTATTATATTATGTTTAATTCAAAGGCAAAGAAAATAAACAAATGAAGTAATTATTCATGTTTTTTTTTTTTTTTCACAAATTCTTAAGGTTCACGTAGCAATTGTGTAATTATTCGCAACATTAATTGATCGTTGATTACTGAACTACTAAGTACATTAGTAGTTTGTGATATAAGGGCGGTGAATAGGTTTTTACATACGAGTTGACTAATGTCAGCCCGATGACGCCAGTCGAGGGCTGACCATCGTCACGAGTATGTAGAAACCTTAACGCAAGTGTATCACACGATATTTTTCAATACATTTGTGAGAAAACTTGAAAATAAAAGTCGAGTAGGAAGGTACTAGGTACTCACTAGAAAATGACTTTTCACGCCCATACTTAGTCGAGATTTTTGGCGGCTATATTACAAGCGCGATTTTTTTCTCACAGCTAAATTACCTAATTGTTGAATGTTAATTTTATGATCCCACATCACTTAAACCACATAAATTATTCAATAATTTATAAGAAATACTCAATGAAACTTTTAAAAATAGCGCGCACAAATTAAAGATTTGTATGAATTGTATCTACGGCGCGTTGTTGTAATTGCTTTTTTTTTAAATTGGCTTCATGGCTCTAGGTTCTAGTTCTTAACTCAGTAACAGCCTGAACTATTCAGCCTTTACTTTTTTGATTTATAAAACCTAAAAAAAAATTATTTCATCATAATATTAAATACAATTTTTTATTTTATGAATTAATTTCATCAATTCACATCTAAATGTCATTATATTTTAGGTTTTCTACATACAAAGTCAATATCATTATGAACCTTCTTGCAAGAAAACTTTTTATTTACAAGTAACGTGGACTTACAAAAATTAAAAAAAACTGCATGAGGGCGGTAAATATTTACTGCACGAGGACAGTAAATTTAACTTACAAGCCCTGTTTACTGCCTCTGTAAGTGCATTTTTCGAGCAAGTGTATTGAAAAATATATTTACTTACGTTAGTACTACTATAGTACATTATGAATCATGATGTTACGACGCGTAAAATGTTACTTACACCTATGTTTCGGTGGTGAGACGTCAAGACTTTTATTATGAAATCCACTGTCGACCACGTAAGCGCGTCTATTCATATGCGCGAAAGAGACAGTTATAGTTTTGACTTAGTTAGTTAGTTTCGTGAGGGTTTCATATTGAAGGTGCGTCAATGAACTTTTGTCCGCGCTTAAAATGGCCGTACTATAGTTATAAATAAAAAGAATCAGCCCGAACTCCTCAACTTAGAAAACTGAAATTTTACACAGATTTTCCTTTTAAAAGCTAAGGATTAAGGCCAATTTTTTCTAATAATTGCGGCTAAAAAAAGTAATTCAAGAAAGTAAAGTAGCTTACCCTTAAGTAACTCCTTACTCCCAAAGCAGTAATCCGGAGCTGGTACGGAATTGGTCATAGACAAGTATTCCTCCCATTCGAAACTACCCTCATTCCAGATCTTGGGGGGTTTAAACTCCACCTTATTCTTCTCAGCCCACCCTATCGGGTATATGTAGGGGTGCATATTATCGCACAGCCACGCCATTTTGCTGTCTTCATAGTCGTCGATATGGTCGTCTAAGACCACTAGGAAGTGTAGGTTGTTGAATATTTTCAGTACTGTAGCGGGCCGGATTATGTTGAAGTTTTCAGGGCTTAGAGCTTCCACTTTCATGCCTATTGCGAAGCTGTGAGCTTCTAGCGTTTGATTTGGCTGTATAACAAATTATAAAACATTAAAAAATGCTTTTATTCATTTACTAATATTATACCTCAATCCACGCGAAGTCGCGGGCATCGGCTAGTTTATAAATAAGTTTCAGAGAAAATCCCTGTTTATATAGTTTGGAAGATAGAACCAATAGACGTTAGGGAAAGTATGCTTCTTAAGGTGGAAGACAAGGGTCTGCGCGCGAAATTCAAATTTAATTTGGTTTTTCACAATTTGTAAACTAATACGACAAAGTAGGCTTATGGCATTCAAATTGCGCCCCTAGGAATATCATCTTCTCAGGTTTATATAAAAATCTTTACTTGAAAGTGCCCAGTTTAAGAAATTAGTCAAAATAATGACTAATTTGTGAGTAACTCACGTCAAACTCATTATTTTGACTAATTTCTTAAACTGGATGATGAAGATGATATTCCTAGGGGCGCAATTTGAATGCCTTATGCCTACTTTGTCGTATTAGTTTACAAATTGCGAAAATCCAAATTAAATTTGAATTTCGCGGGCAGACCCTTGTCTTCCACCTTAAAAAAGCTTATTATACTATTGAAAATTATGTTAACGATAAAAGAATGTGGAATTGACTCGCTCCAGCGATTGAGACTGCAAGTGCAGTCTTAGTTGGGGAAATTTTAATACTTCTCACAAAATAAATAATATTTACTTCTTAGATCACTTGTCGCGACTCGCGGAGACCTTCAGAAGGTCTTTCGGCGATGTTTTGGTTCAGGGCCTTAGCTTTTATTGCTAGTCCAGTCCCGCAGGCAGAAACCAGATCCGTAGGTGATTAGCAATTAGGCTAATTACCAGAACGACTGGAGATTAAGAATTAAATAGCTGCTTTTATAGGCAATATATTGCTGATTAACACATTATTGTCTCGCGTCAATCTCATAATTGTCTCGCGTCAATCTCATAATTGTTTCGCGTCAATCTCATTATTGCCTCGCGTCAATCTCGAATAGTGGGTCAAAATTATACACGAATGGTCAGCAATATACGCCTTAGTAACTAGGGATGTAACAGTGCGTTTCCTCCTGGTGTCGGAGCATCCTTCGATGTTGATGTGATGTTGTTGTTTACAATCGTGCAAAGCTTCTTGTTCCTAGATTAGCTAGGAGTATACTTACCTGGAACTGCCTCGTTGGTCTAGTGGTTAGCATGTTTAACTGCAGCCGACGAGGTCCCGGGTTCGAGTCCCGGGTCGGGTCATAATTAAGTATTGGGTTTTTCTGATTAGAAATTCTCAGTACTAGCCCGGAGTTAGCAAGTTGGCGGTGTTTCACCCCTGTGCCTTAGAGAGCACGTTAAGACGTCGCACTAGCATGATAATAGCATCGATATATATGTAGGTACTAGATGGGCCCTTTCATAGAAAAACGCCGGGCGTCCGACTTGCTGAACACGTTCCTCACCTGTCTTTGTCCCCGTAGTAGCGTTGTTACGGTCGCTCGTCGTGCAGATAATTTCTTATTATTAAGTTAACATCTAAAGTTTAATTAGTTTGGCATTGTATAATTTTAATTTTAAGGTAAGTGTTTCAATTCACAATTATACATTTCCAAAAAAACGTTATTTAATCTTCCTATTTAATATTTTTATCCATTACGCAATCATTTAATTTCCGCGGCAAACTGTATGTTTTTTTTTACTAACTGGCCTTACGGCTATGACCTATATTATCTATGACCGAGTCATACGTTTTCAAGCTTTCATTCAAGATGTTGCAAGCAAGTTCCCGCTTTTCAGACTAGATGGCCTTGATGGCGTTGCTAAAAACACGCCCACATTCTTTGTTTGACAGGGCCCGTCTAAGTAAATTGAGGTCGTTGGATAATAGCCGCAAACCCGCATTGGAGCAGCGTGGTGGGTCTAAGCTCTAATTCTCTCTCCTATAAGAGTGGAGGCCTGTGCCCAGCAGTGGGACGTTAATGGGCTGCAGTGGTGGATACCTGGAACAGATCAGCGGGTGTGGGTTCGCTGATGGCCTCCTCCGCGCTCTGTCTCAGCTGAGTGCTGAGCTTGTTTTTGCACGAGAACTTGTTCACCTTGCCCGGATACTTGAACTGCCACGGCGAGCCCTGACCAAGTTACATGTGCACTGTTATAATTTCTAACGTCACGATATCTGTATATATAAAACACAAAAATTGTTTCTACCTATGTCCGTTACAGACTTTAACACTTAATACGTTCAATTCTCTCTAGTCTGTGTTAACATCTAAATTATCGCCGCTTTAACACTTAATAATTTCAATTCTGCCTTAAAGTCTGTATTAACTTCTAAACTACACACTATAACACTTATTATGAGAGATATAGGATTAGCCTTCCTAGTTATGGTTCATTTTTGGTAACCATAACACGTCTTTGAGCGGCCATATCTAGTGAAAGGGCAGACCTTCACTATCGTCATCAGTGGAGACCCCTACACCCACCTAATACTGAATCAGCCTTCCTGACGATAGTTACCAAAAGTGCAGCTATCTCTTAGTACATTAACAAGTTAAATTCTCGGTTAGAGTGCACCTTATTGGTGACGAAACCGAAGCTGCTGAGTCTCGGGTTGCAGTAGAACATCCAGAACTGAGGCAGATCATCGTCCGCGCCGTCGTAGCGCAGCAGCAGGCGGCCGCCTACGTTTTCACACACCTGCAATTACATACAAATAGATCTACACATATAAACACGTTTGTTCTGACTTTTTTTTACGCCACTCCAAGTTAGCCCTTGACTGCTATCCCACCTGATGGTAAGTGATGATGCAGTCTAAGATAGTAGCGGAGGAAGCTCTCAAAACTCGAATGATTTTTATTCAAATGAACTTTTTAAGTGCTTTTGAATCGTCAAGTGAATCTAGCACTGGTTTAGAATGCCAGTCAAACTCAAACTTAAATGTTTTCCTTCATTGATTTAAGGTTCTTGCTGGTTCTTCTCGGTAGGAAGTATTAGGCATTTCGAACCAGTGGTAGATTCACTCGACAATTCAAAAGCACTTGTCAAAGTCTACTTGAATAAATAATTAAGGACTAGTTAAAAAAAACTCACAGTAGCAATCCAGTATCTGTAAGGATCGATGATGTTCTGTATCTCGACCTTCATTCCGCCTTTGATCCGATCGATGGGCGACAGTCCTTTGTTGTTGAGCGCATCTATGCTGACAGACTGCCCCACCAGCAGAGCCTGCTTCATCAACTCGATGATGCCGTTGCCGCAACGCGAGTTGATGTCGTCTGGCGGCTCTATCAACTCGTCGTATTTACCGCACCAACCCAGCGGGTGCACTTTGGTTTTCGATATGTCGCACCAGAAGTCGGATTCTGCACCTGTAATAAATAAAATAACATAGGAATTGAAGCTCAACGTGCAATAAGTTTAATTTTACAAAATGATTTGATTTAATGCCACTTGTAAATAAAAGTCACTTGTAAATATTTTAAACACAGGCGGAAGGAAACATCTGAGTGACTCCAATATGATACCTGATTTAGGCAGCCATGCCGTACCATATTTATATACCTACTCAAACTATACAGCAAATAATTATATTACAGGCCTGTACCTATTTTATTAATATAAAGGCTCGGAACGTCTATCATGTTTTCACAGTTCAATGTCGATCTTGCCAAAATAAGGCACATCATGCATCCTAGAGATAGAATACTTTTTATCAAGGGATAACCCTTTTTCCATTAGCAGTGGACGACGACGACGATGACAATGACGAAATCTTTTGAAGTTATACTTCTTTTGGCGTGTCAAGGAAAAATTATCAGAGTGAATTTTACAATGCACACCGACACCCAAATTCGACACCCCGACGTTAGTTGGTCAAGTCTTGCAGAAAAAGGCCAACCAACAAAATAAAATTCAAGATATTTATTATTTGCTATCAAAAAGTATAACTTCTTGCGTTATTACATTTAAAGTACACACACACTTTTTTATTTTAAATCTCAGTAAATGCTCTTGAACTCACCAATAAACTTGATGCGCAGCAGGTGTGCACAGACCATGGTGATCTCTGCTATCCAGTACATGTCCGGATTGGTTTTGTGGCACACCTCCAAAAGCATGCCTTGCTTGATGCCATTATTGAGGCTTGTTTCCACCTACAATAGCGAAAAATATTTGAAGGCAGACATGGGCTAAGAGTCAGCTAAAATCTCCCAAAAATATCCCATCAAATTAAGACTTTCTAATCATAGTTTTTTAAAATCTTTATTTAAGGAGTTTATTCCTAACATTGTTTTCATGATTTCATTAACAGTTGTATGAGCTAAGAAGAACAATGGGACAGTAATATAGGTTTAGCAGGATAGAAGAAAATTCAAACTCAAAGTATATTTATTCAAAACTAGATGCCTGCAACTTCGTCCGTGTGGATTAAGGTCCGTTGCTGCTTTTTGGTGTGATTGAATAATTAATGAACATACAAACACATTTTTGCATTTATAATATACTAGAAATTTGTTTGCCCACAAATTTGTCCCCGTGGATTAAAGTTTTTTGGTTCCTGCAGGAACTATTTATGACTCTTTTACTATTAATGTTAAAATGGGATGTCTTTTACTATTAATACTACACTCCAAATTTCAGCCTAATTGTTCAGTTGTGGTGTGTTTGTTTGGATAAGGATGTAGATAGGATGGTATTAATTTATGCAGATGTAAAAAACTACATTTAATGACTAATTAATGTTACCTTGAGTTTATCATTCAATAAGTTAAATCCATGGTCACATCATTACGCTTACCCTAAGTTTTAACATTGCAAATTCGATTGATTGCAATCGAGCATATTTTTTCCAGTACATTATACTTAGTTACATTTTATTGTAATTTTAATTTCCTTATAAATATAGGTAATCTTCTATTAATATAAAAATCAATTATTGCTGATTGTTTGTCTTGCTATAACTCCGAAACGACATGACCGATTTAGATGATTGGTTTTGTGTGGGTTTTAGTGGGTCCAGGGATGGTTTATATTCACAATTGGACCCGGTAGGGGGCGCTGCAATAGGGTTCTAGGCTCCGGGCAGGACAATGTCTGCCGGGCCTACTAGTTATAATTATTTATCTTTCTTTTTACACTATTTATCTTTCTTTTTACACAACTGCCCAAAAAAAGGAGTGCAATGTTTCAATAATGTTTTTTTTTTCAAATTAAAAAGGTAATAGGAAGCATCTTGGTTTTTAATTGTTTTTTTTATTAGGAGATGGACACCTAGGTTGGAAAACAAAAATTTTTTTCATAAATTTCTTAGGCTTAGAATTTCTAAGCTTAGAATCACAAATTAATAGTACTAATTTTATGAATTTTGTTTACTTTTACTTAAAATAATATTGCTACCGTTGCTCTCCATATGGATAAACTTAATGATATCTTCTTAATAATACTTATGCAAATAAATTACCCATTCAAAACTTATTTCACAAATTAGGTAGCTAAGTACCTATTGCAGGCTTAGAAGTTTTCAGTTTTTACTTTTTCTACAGGATCTAAAAATAGCTTACACGGCCTTTTTCGCGACTGATCAAAAAATATTTTTTATCAACTTTTAGGTCAATTATTAATCTATTTCCATTAAATAACTACAAATAAATATCGGACAAATAAGTATTACTTATAAAATTTTTATGCACACAAAACTTAAAAGTACTTTCTAATACAATTAAAACAACAGTTAAAAGTCGCAACTTACATGAGAAAATAATTCTTCGGGAACAGCGACGCTTTTCGTGTCTTCTAAATAATTATTCCAATCGAATTCCATTCTATAATAACTTACACGATTTAAAATAGGGATTTCATTTTATATTGATATCAAAAATCGATTAATAGTGAAGTTCTACATGAAAACAAACTTCTTACTTCAGAAGTTCAGCACCCTGCCCTGCCTTTGGATTTTTTCAGTTAAATCATAGAATGATCAATGAATGAAATGAGAATGAAAACAAAAAATCTAATTATGAAAACAAAATTGAAATTCTTCTTTTTATCAACTGGCAATTATTATTATCTATAATAGTGTGACCAGAGACAAGTAACATATAGGATGACCAATTGTCGTCTGTTTCCGGTTTACTAATTTCCTATCTCCATGGGGTTCCATTACCAGAGACAAGTAACATGTCCTTTGGTCCTATCTGTCTATGGTCTACGGCTCTTTCGTCTCATTCCGCCATCCGCCTGATCATTCAGTCATTTAGCATTCATTCAAGATTTTGTCTTTGGTTCAACATTCGACAAGAATCCGATTTTTTTATTTTAATAACTCGTTTTACTATGTGTTCTAGCCCTTCTGAGCCTAAAAAGGATCCAAATTTTTACAGACGTGAAACTTTTTTTATAATGTGTTTTGGATACGGCAACGTGTACTGCACACACGAAGGTAACACCTATTTGAAGCCAACCCCTTAAAGGCTATCCAACTTCAACTGCCGAGCGAAAGCGAGAAATCGAACACTACCAATGTGAAATGTCTGACCTCTCGCTCTAATTTGTTAGTGAAAGTGAGATATCGATAGGTAGACGGACCGTATTTGCTTCAAGTCTTATCTTGTCTCTGGCAGCTGGCTTCAATGTGGGTACTCTCACTTCTCAGATCAAAGTACGTTTGGAAGTTGGAACTAGGAATATATGTGTTCTGTGGTTTAGAACCCTCGTAGCTACTTAGCCAGTTTCTATTAGCTAAGTAATAAATAAATAACCATTTATTTCAGGCATTATTGTCAGTTGTCACCCATTACAAAATTAATACCTACATTTAAGAAAAATAGTTAAAATTAGATTGAATTGATAAATAATGGTCTAAAGTAAATGAGTTACAGTTAAGATTACACCCAAACAGGGAATCGTACTATTTACAGTTA
Source organism: Erebia aethiops (assembly GCA_923060345.2). Taxonomy (NCBI): domain Eukaryota; kingdom Metazoa; phylum Arthropoda; class Insecta; order Lepidoptera; family Nymphalidae; genus Erebia; species Erebia aethiops. The sequence continues at coordinate 18,433,503 of OV281089.1, read as the reverse complement.
CCGCCACGGCCCACGATATACGGTATGCCATTACTTTAAAGTTTAATATTGGATTCTCTGGGCACTCGGAGTCGGAGCATACCCTGAGGATCTCGTTTTCCAGAATCGCGGATGCGGGACCAAAATGCCGCAACCTGAGATCTAAAACTACGAGGGTTCCAGTATTGAGGGTTACGGTATCATCATGTTTTATACTTGTTGGACCCTAAAAATGTGCACAGTAAAATAAACATTGAATCAGCACTCCAGTCTTGTCTTTGCCTATCGCTTGACGCTTCGTGGTTAGTTCATGGTTTTTTTTTTCTTTATGTTGTTTGTCTCTATAGAGACAAGAAAAATCAAAAACAATAACTTTAGGCTCAGAAGGACTGGAATCCAGAGCCGTTAAACCAGTTAAATAAAAAAATAAAAAAAGTCAAAAACAAAACGGTGTCAGATGTTTGTCTGTACCAGGTCTGTACTCTGTAATTTTTGATATGATTAATTTTTGATTCTGGATTACAAAAGAAGAGATAAAATCTTATTCGATTGAATTATTGCTCTAACAATCAATATTAAGCTAAAAAAGAATTTGTGTTAACAAAGTGACTATTTATAAGTGCTTTATGCGTTTCGTTTGTGTTCAAATTATGTGATCCCTTTCTCTTCGCTTCTCAGTTGCGACATCAACAGACAACAATGCAGGACAATATGTTTTACTCTTTATCAGCCAACTTTACCAACGGGACTGATGACGAGGGCTGCATGCTCCTGAACACGTCGCAGAGTGTGATAATCACTGGGGCTTACAACGGTATACCCCAGACCTTGATCCTGAACGTCGTATCGTGGACATGTCTAATATTGTTATTCACGGTGCTGCGGCGTACTGCTTGGAACTATGGGCGTATGGCGCTCGTGCAGCGGTCCAAGAGTAGGTGGACGAATTTGTTTTTCCGCGGCAGAGACAACGACGCCTTAGTGGAAAGGCGACGCAGCGCCGACGAGTCTTTGAATATTGATGAGGGATTCTTCACTTGGATACCGGCAGTTTTCCGCCTCACTCGTGAGCAGGTCCTCGCCAAGTGCGGGCCGGACGCCGTGCACTACCTTTCGTTCCAGAGACACGCGATAACGCTCATGTTCATCGTCACGCTAGTCTCCATAGGCATTATCCTTCCTATCAACTTCCAAGGGTCCAACCAAGTGGACGCCAACACATTCGGTCGAACCACATTGACAAATCTAAATGGACGATCATCGTGGCTATGGGTACACACCATTATGAGTATTCTCTTCCTGCCTGTATCAGTTTTAATCATGAGAAGATGCACCGGTAGGAAGCCAGTTCCAACGTCGATGACTGGCACTATTATGATCACTAATATTGCCAGAGCTGATCGAAACGAGGCCACAATTAGAGCATATTTTACGCACAACTTTCCTCATATACAAATTGTGGATTTACGTCTCGCTTACAACATCAACAAGCTAAATGAGGTTCAAGAGCAAAAAGAGATGGTGAGTGAAGCCTTAATATATACAGAAACATATTTTAGGAAGACAGGTAAAAGGATTATGGTCAAACCAACTTTATGCGGACCGGAAGTGGATGGTCTGGAGTATTACACCAACGAAGAAAAGAGACTGAAGGATGAAGCCAAGAGATGTAAAGCTATGGTTCTCAATGACCCGCTAGGCATAGCTTTCTTGACGTTACCCTCTTACCAACTGGCTGAGCATGTGATCAACCACTTCAGTTTGCACAGAGGCTGGGTATTGGCTCACGCCACCAACCCTTCAGATATAATTTGGGAGAATTTGTCCGTCCAGCCTGGCATCTGGTATGTCAAGGCAATCATTATAAATTTTTGCCTGTTTATAGTCCTCTTTTTCTTGACAACACCAGCTTTTATTGTTAACTTGTTCAACACAACTGTTGCAAAGCCTGAAAGCCTGAACAGAATTAGCACTCTGATATTTGAGTTCCTGCCCACTTTACTTCTTTGGACCATGGCAGCTGTGATGCCGGCCATCGTGGCGTTCTCTGATAAGTTCCTCTCCCACTGGACCAAATCTCAACAGAACTACTCTATTATGACCAAAACTACATCATACCTCTTGCTGATGACTTTGATTCTGCCATCCTTAGGGCTTGCTAGTGCAGAGGCTTTCTTGCGGTGGACGTGGCACCACGAAAACGATACGATGCGTTGGGACTGCGTATTCCTTCCCGATAAGGGTGCGTTCTTTGTAAATTATGTGATTACTTCTGGGTTTATTGGTACCTCACTCGAATTGATACGTTTTCCAGAGTTGTTCCTCTATGTTTGGTATCTTCTACAGTCTAAATCGAAAGCGGAAAAGAGTTACGTGAAGAAGGCGATCTTATACGAGTTTCCTTTCGGAGTTCACTACGCTTGGAGTCTCGCTGTTTTCTCCATTACGATGGTGTACAGTCTGGCATGTCCACTTATAGCGCCTTTTGGGTTGATATACTTTTGTATGAAGCATGTGGGGGATAAGCATAATTTGTACTTTGCGTACGGGCCTTGTGACATGAGCGGTGTTGGCGGTGGACGAATTCATGCCACCGCTGTTAGATTAATTCGAGTGTCCGTGCTGCTGTTACTGATTAATATGGCCGCGTGGGCCGGATTGCGAGCCGGGTTCGAATCTAGAACGATAATTTTAATAATGGCGTCGATTGTAGCGTTTGGGACTTTCTTGTTACTCAGTCCATTCCCTAGCTGTACTCCCCCTGCGCCCTTGCAAACGGAGTCATCGATAAGGTTCACAGAGTACGTAGCCCCAGTATTAGCCAGACCCTTGGACACTCCGCCCATTTCCTCACCTTCCACGCCCGATTATGGCGCTTCGTCACCAGTCGTTAACCTTGCATACAGCCCAGACCCGATCAATATATAAAACACTTGCCTCTTAATAAGTATAATTTTTGATTTAATCATATCACAAGATAAAGAAAGTGTCTCCAAGATATCGACCGTGTTTTGCGATGTTGACTAATGCAGAGTGTTTAATGTTTATAGCAATGTAAATATAAATACTTAACGCAATATTTTTTATATATTTTAATATATTATGTAGTCCTAGTCTTGAGGATACTCTTATTCTTAAAGTGTTAATGGTTGTTTTCTATTCCTCGTTATGTTTGCTTTCTAACTGCACGATCATAAAACATAATATGTTGCACACTAGATAGTTGCTAGGCAATAATTTTAAAATGGTCATATTATCTAAAAATTATGGATGCTGTAGTGGTTAATACATTCATGCAAAAAAAATATTTGATAATTTCCTGAAGATCTTTGGAGTCCTAGCTTCGATTTCAAGTTGATTTTGTATTGTATTATAAATAGTTGAGGAAATAGTCAATTATCGAGCTTCAAGAAAATTTATCAAATAGGTATTATTTGCCGTTAGTAAACTATAAGGCTACGTTCGCACTGCGCAAAACATTCGCTCGAATTTTATTATATTTTGCTTACAGATTTCACCTACTCCTACCTAATTTGTATCGAATCAGCGAATTTTATTGGCAAGTGCGTGTATCTTCACATGAATTTTAGTTTTAAAAAATTGTGAAAAAAACATGAGTGTTTTTCGCAGTGCGAACGTAGCCTTAAATATTTTCATTATGTTCATGCAGCTGCAGCCTGAGACGTCAGAAACCGTACGACATCGCTTATTGCCATGGACGTTATGTCCAATTAATTGCTGATTAAAATAAGAGATTTTATACTTTGTATGTAATGTTTTATCTTCGAGATATTATCCGATTATGTCCCTAGGTTCAATAAGTGTACATAATATTTACATCCAAATATGATGATGTCACGGTCTAGCGATGTATTTTTCGATACGTATCTATTATCTGATAAATGTTAAATTAATTTCAATTAGAAGCAACGTAACAACTTCATTTGCAGTGCAAAAGTTTAAACGCACCGAATTATAATAAACAATAGAGCACAATATATTATGTTGTACTGTAAAATATGTATCGTGCACCATTCACCATGTTACCTTCTTCTAGCAGGCCTATTTCTAAACAATATGACTGCAATAGAGTATATTGGCGCGTTTATATTAATTAGATCGGTTTGGCCGTAGGTATTCGTATCCATCAGAATGGCGGGTGTAGGTTTTCCGATTGCATTAAAACTTTACTGAATAAATGTACGATAAATGTACGTAATTGTACTAAATTATGGATAAATGTACTTTATCGTGTGTTGAGAAAACTTGAAATTAAAGTGAGCAGCCATCCTGACGTCAGAATGGCGGGTGTACTCTTACATCTTCTGAATATATTAACTTTTTTTTAAATGTGGCATTACCAAATAAATGTACGTCAAATGTACTTATTGAAACATAATATCAAAATAAAAAAATGCCACATTTGGCGAAGAAAAAAATTGATCTTCAACCAGGACATTGCAAAAGTGCACTAGTCCTCAGCTGCTGTAGGAAAATTGAATGATTTGAGTAACAAATTATGTATCCCCGCATCTAGAGTAGGTACTTTATATTATGTAGGTACATGGGGATACCATGTGAACTAAGAATTTCAATTTTGCGCAACACACGTCTTGTTCGTTTTGTATTTGGATTTTGTATTGAATGTTGCCCGTATCTAGTAAAAACGTTAAATAATCCAGTCTCAGCTTTTTCTGGAAAGACTGCTAATTCTGTTGCGTTTGAAAATTTAAAAATCAAAGTCGAGTTCCGCTGATTCATTTAGAATCATTTAGAGATAATAGAATCAACAACACACACCGTACACACACAGTATCAACTAATATTTTTCCATAAAATATTAGTTGATACCTGTACCTAACAATACTTAAATAACAATAACTAACTAAATACTGAAACCATACTAATATTATAAATGTGAAAGTGTGTCTGTCTGTCTGCTACGCTTTCACGACTCATCCGTTCAATCGATTTTGATGAAATTTTGTATAAGGGGTAGGATGTATCCCGGGGACATAGGCTACTTTTATCCCGGTAAATCAAAGAGTTCTCGCGGGAATCAAACAACCTTAATCCACGCGGACGAAGTCGCGGGCATCATCTAGTTACAATATAATTAAGTACTTATTTATTGGGATTTTCTGACTAGAAATTCTCAGTACTAGCCCGGAATTAGGAAGTTGGTGGTGTTTTACCCCCGTGCCTCGGAGAGCATGTTAAGCCGTCGGTCCCGATTATTATCACTAACATGAAAATAGTCGTTAAAGCCCGCCAACCCGCACTGGAGCAGCGTGATGTGTCTAAGCTCTAATTCCCTCTCTCCTATTTATTAGTAGGCTAGTGTCAATCTTAAATAAATTTATATTTTGTAACTAGAATATTATGCCCGCTGCCCGCGACTTCGTTCGTGTGTATTAAGTGATTTTAATTCCCGGGAGACTCCCTAATTTTGCAGGATATGAAATAGCTTCGGTACATCTCGGGGAAGGATTTTTTTGGATCCTTCCCCGAGATGTACCTAACCTACTTCTGTACCGAATTTCATCAAATTCGGTTGAAAAGATGGGCCGTAAAAGCGAAGTAGACAGACAGACACACAATCACTATAATATAAGTATGTACCTAAGTATGAATACGAAGAACATAATATTGTAAAATTATAGTTTGGTACTATATTTTGTCCGCAACTTCGACTGCGTGATTCTTTAATTTCGGGATAAAAACTAGCCTTTTCCCCGAGGTCATCTATGTTTGTAGCAAAGGAGAATGAGCATACAGAGGCGCCGCTTATGTCAGAAGATAATAGTTTTCATAATTAGTTAAGTTTAATTTATTTATAGGTACCGCACCGTACAGCAGCTGAGGACTAGTGCACTTTTGCAACGTCCTGGTTGAAGATCATTTTTTTCTTCGCCAAATGTGGCATTTTTTTATTTTGATATTATGTTTCAATAAGTACATTTGACGTACATTTATTTGGTAATGCCACATTTAAAAAAAAGTTAATATATTCAGAAGATGTAAGAGTACACCCGCCATTCTGACGTCAGGATGGCTGCTCACTTTAATTTCAAGTTTTCTCAATACACGATAAAGTACATTTATCCATAATTTAGTACAATTACGTACATTTATCGTACATTTATTCAGCAAAGTTTTAATGCAATCGGAAAACCTACACCCGCCATTCTGATGGATACAGGTATTCGGTTATAAGCCGACTTAAGGAAACTTGATGCCGGCCGAAAACTGAATACGGCTGATGCATTCGGTCACCGACCTAGGTAATGTAAGTCCTAATTATTCCTTGCCATCATTAGTCATTGATGTCTAATAATATTAGACAGTTATTTGATTATAACGTCATATTGCGTCATGGTTTCCTTCTGGGACACTAATTTGTGTAGTGTACAGCTAAATTAAATGTATAGTCATAAGGAATAAGCTTGCAGGTAATAGGTATTCGAAGCTATACTCTAATTTATGCAGTAAACATATCGTTAATTATTTATTAATTATCAAGTGTTTTGTGAAGGTCAGATTTTGGTCGATACCAATTGTTCAACTAAGACGTCATCCATACTTACCTATATTACAAATGCGGAAGTCTGTCTATAACAAATTTTTAACTTTTCATGATCGATCCTCTCTACCAATGTCGACTTATTTTTGTAGAGATATCTTGCATCTCTGTAAACATAATTAATTACTTACTTATCAAGTGTTTTGTGTAGGTCATATTTTGGTCGATAGTCGATACTATGGTGTCATCAATACTTCTATGTATTAGAAAAGCGGAGTGTGTATTTCTATCACAAATTTTGTACCTTTTCACGATCGATCCGCTTTACCAATGTCGAATTAAATTTGTAGGGATATCTTACATCCCGGAAAAGGGCAACTATTTTGTCGAAAAAATGAACGTTTTTAAAAACGAAGTTTCCACGACGAAGTTGCGGGCATCATCTACTTAACTAGTAGTAATTAATTTGATGAATTTTTAATGAGATTAAATATGAAAATACTGTGAAACCATTGTCTATTCGTCGAACATTGTGAGAGTAATATTTACTCGACCTAAATAATGTGGTCGGTGCTTCAGTCGATCGGTATGAATTTCTAACCAATATCAATTAATGTAATTAGTGAGTAGTAGGGCAGCTTGTATCTATGATAGACTAGTGGTTAAAACCTCGTTCTACTGTTCGGGGAGCTCAAAGTTCGAATCCCGGGTAGATAGTATATCACTTGCTCTAACTGGGAAAGATCATGAGGAAACCTGAGGTGCAATCAATGTAAGGATTGCCAATCTAATCGTTAAAGTTCGACTTCAAAGTAAAATAAACCATAACAGCATTGAATTAGAGCTCAATTTCGTGTATCCATTCGTACACGTTTAGGTATGTACGATACCCTAAACGTATGAGAATGGATATGTCACCGTAAGATTGTAATCTAACTAGCAAAATTGTAATCTGTCGACAGATTACAATCAAACGCATTATTTTTCGGTAGATTCAAGATTGTAATCCTATAGCAGTGGAGGCCTGTGCCCAGCTGTGGGACGTTAATAGGCTGTAGTGGTGGTGGTAGATTGTACTAATCTGTTATGTACATTAACCCGATAAAACCTAAGTACCTACCTGATTATATATGTCGAACCTTAACCTAACCTACAAGAAAAAGAGACAAGAAAATGTAAATACAGTGAATATTTCAAAAATTGACTCTCAGAACATTGAACGGTTCACAATCTATCGATAGTTTACAATTTCGCTAGTTAGATTATTAGAAATTGAGCTCTAATTCAATGCTGTTATGGTTTATTTTACTTTGAAGTCGAACTTTAACGATTAGATCGGCAATCCTTACATGATTGCACGTCTAGCTTGCTTTGCAAAAGTAGCTTTGTTTTATCTTTTCTTTATGATTTTCATAATTTATAACTAAGGAACCCTTATTCACCCCTAACTTGACCATATTTTGTATTTCGTCTCATTAAAATTACATTCAAAGTGTATTTGACCTTTGAAAACAGATGCCTTTTATTGCCTGTAGAACAGATTTTTGTAAATAGTCATTACTTATTGTAACTTAATAACTATAAAATAAAAAAATCGAACTTAATTTTATTTCATAATAATTTATCTTTAATATTATTATTATTATTTTTATTATTTTTTCATAATAATAGTACTTATATAATGTTTACACATCATGGAACTATTTTATTTTGTTACATTAAAAAATAGTTGGAAAAATCATGATTTGTTATGTACAGGCAATCCAAATACATTAGATAGTATGGTTTTCTCATAATAATATTATGTACCTACATAATATATTTGAACATGTTGCATGCAAGGGACAACAAAACATATTTTTAGCATCTAAAGACAAAGACAATATTGGTTTTAATTATTGGAACAACAATTCAGATATACTATAAAATTTACCACTAATAATATTTTCAATCAATAATATTATGCCGAATGATTACACATTAAACCACCTTATCTCCACTTGGAATGGAAGCCTACTGCCATAATAATAGCGACATTGTGACAATCACAATCCCCTCTGTTGCATAATTGATAAAATCTATACTAACTAATATTATAATTGCGAAAGTTTGGATGGATGGATGGTGGATACTAATTTTATTGTTGCTCAATCACGCCAGAACGGCTCTAGATGAAATTTGGCACATAGATAGATTATAGTCTGGAATAAAGAGTTCCCGCGGGAACCAAAAACCTCAGTCGTCGCGGGCATCAACTAGTCATCTAAATAATCTTGATTCTAGGATATAAAGTGGCTAGAAGAGAAAGTTTAAGACCGAGTTTAGTGGCGCCCTCTTCCTCTACTCAGTGAAATGGCAAGGAAAGGCCCTACATAGTCCAACAAGTGACTATGTTCTTTGTATGCTTTTAGAACTAACTTGAAACTTTTTAATTTATATGCAATGTTGTATCATGTACATATAAACAATTTTATCTAAAATATTTGTGATTTCTTCGGCTGTCTACCAATTTTTGTACCCACGTCTATGATCATTTTATTAATAATAATTATTAGTTTAATAAACTTTTTTGTACATAAAATTAGAGACGATATTAATTCCGTCATTTATATATATCGTAGATATTTATTATATTTAATTCTATACATAATGTTTGTGTTGTTATCACCATCAACTATGTAGTTTCATCACTATTTGAAATAAAATGACATCTGCAATACTAAATATTTTGTTCCTTATTACACTTCTGACTCAACTTATTATTGTCGACAACCTCCCTAGCGTAGTGGTGAGCACTGGGGGTGGGTCTTATGGGTGGTCCCAGGTTCAATCCCCGGCAGTTTCAATTTGTGAATTTATAATTTATGTCTGGTGAGAAGTTTCGTCCGTGGCTGCCCAGGTAGCATTTTGACGTCATTGTGACGTCAGCGCACGACGTAACTGACGTCATACCACGACGTCGGTGAGACCCTACTTTGACGTCAGTTTGTCACATCGTTAAGACGTCAGTTTACGACGTCTATAGGACATCCAATACTGACCTAGTTAGGGCCGTATTAAACGTCAGTTTACGACGTCTATAAGACATCCAATACTGACCTAGTTAGGGCCGTATTAAACGTCAGTTTACGACGTCTATAGGACATCCAATACTGACCTAGTTAGGGCCGTATTAAACGTCAGTTTACGACGTCTATAGGACATCCAATATTGACCTAGTTAGGCCCGTATTAAACGTCAGTTTACGACGTCTATAGGACATCCAATACTGACCTAGTTAGGCCCGTATTAAATCGTACTTAAATGAAGTTATGTTAAATCTAAGATCGCTGTTGAGTACGGACTTGAAGTATTGTCCTGAGTAATAGTGCTATATACTTAAGTGCGGGGTAACACCAAAGTGAAACCCACAGTTAAATGTGAACTTAAGGACAATCAGGACATCACTTCAAATACGTACCTAAAAGCGGCCTTAGATTAAGTACGATTTATTAATACGTTATAAAAGAAAATAAAACCTACATAAATGTGGCTTACTGAGAAGACAGGCTGCTAAAAAAAGTCACAGTATTAAATAACAGACATTTATTAATAATAATAATAATACTAGTGCTAGTAAAATCGGGAAAAATACTCTGTGAAAGCAAAGGATTTGATGCAATAGATGAAAAATTATTAAAATAACTGTTTTCCACAGAAGATATTTCAGATAAAGTACTTTCATTTGCTCTTTTCATTAACTGCCTAGCCCCAACTATGGTCTTCTTTTTGTTTCTTATTTTCGACATTTTACTGATCTATCTTTTTTCTTCTATAATTCATTCTTTCAGGAGCATGCTTTAACCAAGTCTTGATACTATCTTCAACATCCTTCTCAGTAGCCGATGTTGTAGAGGTTACACTTTCTAAAAAATATTTTCAAATTAAGATCAGATTTCTTTACAGCTAGTCAATAAGTATAATAAACGGTTGTTAATTACTGACGACTTTATCGTCAAACGAATAAGTTCCTTTTTTACACAGCCACACATGTAAAGAAAAAAATTGCTTGTATGGGAAGAAGTATAATAAGTTATTAGTTTAATATAGTTATAGTTTTTTTATTATGAAATAATAATTCAATTATTTTTTATTATGGTGGCATCAGATTGATCGGTGTGTGTGTGTGTGTGTGTGTGAGCGCGCGCGTGTGTGTGTGCGCGTGCATGTGTGTGCGAGCGTGTATGTATGTGTGCCATGTGAGTTGTGCACGCTGTACGTGCGTGCACGTGTGTGTGTATGCACGCGTACGTGCGTGTGTGAGCGTTAGGATCTCTCTATATACATGCATATATATAAATAAAGTAATAAGTAATATAGTTACACAGATATAAATTTTAACTTACCAACAATAGCATTTTTAGGCGAAGTTGACAAAACGGTTTCTTAGTAGATCGTTTCCCGTAGAAGTTATATTTAGCTGCTAGTTCATCTTTAAATATGAATTTGAGGATCCGAAACGCCTTCGATGAAAACTCACGCCCTCCTATATAATCTTTAAATGGTTTACCTGAAATAACAGTCATTTGTATGGTCTACGATGACATTTTACACATTATTCACAATGGACTGAAATATGACTGTTATTTATTATTATCATACTAGATTATCATAATGATCCTTATTGATCAACAAAGCCTCCGTGTTGACCACATCTTCTTCATTTGTTAATGGGAATATGAATTCTGGTTTAAGTTGGGTTGCTCCTTTGCCTGGTCTATTTAACATATTGATCAGTTGTTCATTCTGTGTCCTTATTATGGACAATAAAGACAACACTTTGGATTGGTACCCTGTATAAAAACTTGGTATTATATAAATCACAATCAACAGATTTTAAAATCATGTATTATGTTTCTTTTGTTAGACTTTGAAGCTTAAAAATATCCAAAAAATCAACTATGGTCATAGTTTAGTAACTAATGAAAATAAGATACCTGTTAGTTTACCGATTCCTGATGGAAATGCGGGTGTACTGTCCCATGGTTTAAGATGTGACTGAGAAGGGTCATTTGTAACTATATCAGCCAGCAGTCCAGTTTCTTTTTCCAAAACTGAAAAACGCACATAAAGTATGAAACATAAAATTTATTACTAAACATAATTTTTGCCATGGGCCTGCAGTTTACATAGCTTACCCATTAGCTCACTACTAGTAGTAGAAAAGTCCAGGTTCAAAGAAGGGGTCTCATTGAGCGACAAGTGTAATTCTTTGAGCTGTTCGTCCTTGTTATCTGTATAAAAAATTACCACTATATATTTATATAACAATAATACTAGCTGACCCAGCAAACGTTCTGCCATTTTCCATAAAAATAGAAAAAGCGGTATGAAATATTTTTTACGATGCATTCTCATACCTACTAAATATACATAAAAAAAATCATAAACTAAACACTGTGACATGAGAATTTTATATATATATGATATTATATATACATAAGTAATACAACTATATTTAAATATATAAACTTCATAATAATATTTAAAATGCGAAATTGTTTGTATGTTTGTTTATTTGTCTATCAATCACGGTGAAACTACTGAACTGATTTGGCTTAAAGTGCAATAAACAAATTAAATATATTTATGATAGGCATACAAACAAAATTACACATAAATATCATGGAGATCCCTGCTACATAACAAATGGAGCTCTGGCGACTGAGCAACAGCGGTATAACCATAAACCCCATCCAGCCCGCTAAGGGGCATAGGTATGTTAGCCTTAAGAATGAAATACCCTCAAAAATTATCAGTTCAGAAGTACCAAGGGTGCATCCGCATACAAGAATGACATGGTACCTAGAGAAGATACATAAACAAAATTACACATATAAACAACTACCACACGGACGAAGCTCCAAGTTCACAATATGAGTATCACTTTAAGCATATTTGGATGTTGGATAATACATGTAGATGAAGTATTTTTAAATTTTAACAACAAATACTTTAAGAATATTTACATTGTATTTCCGGAGTGGTCTCCTTAAGCGAGAGGTCAGCCTCATTTGACCATTGTGGTCTCATATCTGTAAAGGCGAAACATCAGCTGTTGAGTAACATAAATATCTTAGGTATGGCTTTTTTTTAAAAAGTGGTTGTAGATTCTCACTAACAGACTGACTCGTTATTGACTGTCCCATAATATTTGCAATAGAATTATAACGTTCAATAACATATTATATTTAAGTATCCTATTTTGAATAAAATGCCAGGAGCACAGAATAATAACTAGTACTAGGTACCAGGAGTCTGAATTCACCTGGGTGCACTTCTGGACTGCACCACTTTCAGATATGGTTAGGATGTACCGACTTAATTATGTCAGTATTATTTTAAAGCAGACAATCATCATGTCATTCACTGTTGAACACAGGTACCTGCCTAATTTTCGTAATTTGGGCCCACCACATAGATTGCACTTTAGGGAACGCCTTATAAATCAGAATACGTATCAGTACTGAACTAGTGAGATAAGGTGTCCCGGGGCCCTAACAACACTGGTGAATGTATTAAGTACTAACCTGTCTCATAAAAAACTCTTTGTACTTACCCCATAGAGTTTCCAATTTTATGTTTCAGGAGAAGCGTCGTCCTCTAATAATTTATTGAATGACTTGCTTTGTTTAGTTGGAGGCCAATAAACCTCCGTTTTACGTGGTGTAAGCCAAGTGTCCTTGGCTAAAAATACAGTTCCACCTTCACTGGCCGAAAACTGAATAACGGTGTACATAATATTTTTAAGTATGTAAAAAGTAAAAACTTTTACACTTAATTATCGGTAACGGCATCAAACGGCATTAGTAACTGTCACTGAAACAGTTGAGTTGACAGTTGACTTGACATTCGCGCCTTCTCTTTGTTTAGTGTGAAAGAGTTGCCAGTACAGAGTATTTTTTTGGCAGAAGAACCACTTAAATTCTCCATATTTAAACGTTTTGGAAAAATATCACAAGAACTATCTTCTTGCAAATTCCTACAGCAATATTTTTATTGTGCCATTTGCAAAGGTCAATATAGTTAGAATAAAAGTGTAAATATACCTAAAGAGTGAAATAATAACGGCCGTCATTAAAAAAACAACATTAAGAAATTCAAAATTACCTATTTTGAATTTCTTCTGAAACACTCTGAATGCAAAATTTCATTGCAATCGGATCAATCGTAGCCTTTTTAAACGCTTAATCTGATTAAGCTGAAATTTGGTATATGAGTTTCGTATCGTCCCACCAGGAGTAGTAGTGCTAAAAGCGCGAAAGAGTGGCTACACAATAGAAGGACTACATGTAATACTTAATAATTATTATCTGAAAAATGAAGCGAAACGAAATATAATTGTAAATATGTGCTTTTCATGTTCCTATAGTTTTGTAAATTGGCACGATTGGAAAGGATTTGTGTTTCTAAGATTTCTTATTACTAAGATTTTTCTCATAAGATTTAATATTTCCCCCAAAATCGGGAAAAAACCCTAATTTGGTAATAACTGACGATGCCTTATGCTTGTACAAAATGCCAAGTTTTTTATTAGACGTTCTTGCAATGTTTAAGTAGGTTAGTAATGACAATACCAGTACAGCAAACAAAATACCATCAGCAAATTTTTGACAAAAAAGTACAAACTACAAAGTCTTGAAATGATCAACATAGGACTGACCTTGAAATGATGTCATTACGACATCTTAAAATGACCAATGTTGGACTGACCTTAAAAGAACGTCATTACGACATCTTAAAATGACCAATGTAGGACTGACCTTAAAAGAACGTCATTACGACATCTTAAAATGACTAATGTAGGACCGACTCTAAAATGACCTTAGACTGACGTCTTACTAAGGTCGACGACGTCATAATGCTACCTGGGTGGGGTGATAACACCCTACCATCCAAGATGTGCCGCCAAGAGATTTAGTCCTTGTCACGGTTGGTCACATTTGTGAGACCCCCTCCCTAGTGTGACGTCACGTATCTTGCAATTTTACATCTAGAAAACTCGCTAACAAAGCAATTTAAACCTTACAGATAGAGTTGGAATTCTTATTAGATTTTCGTTAAAGTTCATTAACACTGATGTATGGTTTTGCAATGTGACGTCACAAAACTTAGAACCCTCCCACCCCTTGTCACACTTCGTCGACCACCTCCCCCCCTTCACGTGTGAGTGTGACGTACCTTAAGAGTTAAGGATGATCCTAGGAATGCCTGTTTGTCCCCGAATTTGAATTTAGGATTCCGATCAAACCGGATTTAAAATACATATTTCATTGGGATGATACGTGCGTTCGAACGTTGTTGTCTCAGCCTCTAAAAGATTGTGTCAAACTGCCCTGCCCTGTAAATATGCTAGAATCTAGATCCTTAATAATGATGATTGCATCACTCGTGCTAGGCGAACTCGTGTAGGCACAAATCTATGCGAGTCTAAAAACCCCAAAATGATCGCATGAATTTCATTTTGTTTCAACTCTCGATATGACAAAAGACCAAGGTGCTAATTTTGTTTATTGAACCAAGGGAAAATTACCAATGAGTGACAAACCAAACTATTATGATTCGATAGTAAATAAATTATTATTTCGCTTCTAAAGTAGGATGTTTACATGCGTAGGTATTACCTACGTCATTTCGGTATTAGGTCTAGTTAAGTATTAATTACAAAATACATAAATAAATAAATAAATAGAGCTGTTACTTAATTCAAAATTCAATTTTTTTAATACAAGTAAACTTTAACAAGTGCTTTCGAATCGTCAAGTGAATCTACCACTAGTTCGGAATGTCCACAGATCACGGAAACAAGGGGAATGTCATTCCAAGAACCAGCAAGAAACTCTGCGATTGCTCTTTTGAACAAAATACATAATATTATGTAACCGCTGTCCAGCATTGATGGAGCGAATCAAATCCATGCTCTTTTGTCATTTACGTAATCTTCAACAGTAAGTAAGTATAAGCTTTTTTCAAGAGCATATTTTTAATGGATTTCTTAAACTTGTGTAAAGGCAAGTTTAAAAGGTTAGGTTAGGTTGTGGAATTTTGTTATAGAATGCTCATTCCCACGAATGGAATTTCGTTTTGTTCCAATTTTTGAGTTATGTACGGGTACCTCTAAGCCTGCCTTCCATCGGAAAGTCATTTATTTGCATAAAAACAAAGTAAATTAGAAAATCTTTTATTGTTCATTTATAAATTATTAACAATTAATGATGTGAATGATCATAACTAATGAATCAATAAGCATTATTGCTAATGTTTGTTACTTCACTCAATAAGCTTTGCCTTTGAGCATTTCAATACAGTATCATTGCACTTTTTAGGAGTTTACAATCACAATTTGACAACTATTCAAATTTTTTTTTTAATGATTAGGTATTAAATAAAGGATCTCCCAAAAGTCATAGTATCCACGTCCCCTGTTAGATTTATGTTGAATAACTATTTTAAACTGGATTAAAGTAAAAAAAGTCGAACTTTGATGACGTCACTATTCAGTATTGTATACAAAATCCCATAATAAGCACGCGTTTTGACGTATAAAAAAAGTTGCTGATTTGACCAGTTGTCAAATACCGAATTCCTAATGCAATCCATTTCTACATCTAGAGTCTCAATTGAACACAATATATTTCATTGTAATGTACCAATCTTTTGATAGTAAAACTTATTGTTAACTAAAATTAGTCAGGCTGCAATTGCTATAATATGTAGTTGACAATTATTATAATGTGATGATACCAATTTTATTTGAAGCCGACATTCTCACACCTGTACCACGAATACTTATTATAAATTCAACTTATCACAAAAAATGAGATTGTATTTTCTTTTTTTTTATCCACTACAAGCTAGCCCTTGACTGCGATCTCACCTGATGGTAAGTGATGATGCAGTCTAAGATGGTAGCGGGCTAACCTGTTGGGGCATGGCAGTTATATTAAACCTATACCCCTTCGTTTTCTACACGGCATCGTACCGGAACGCTAAATCGCTTGGCGGCACGTCTTTGCCGGTAGGGTGGTAACTAGCCACGGCCGAAGCCTTCCACCAGGCCAAGATTAGTATCCCAATTTAGTAATGCTTGAAACATCTTTTGCATAATCTTTTGCATAATACAAGCTGGTCACAGCTTGTCTTTTATAGGTATTCAAATGTGATATTATTAACTATTGAAAGTTACATTGTTAAAAAACAATCACATCTTTACTACAAAAAAATTGGCAAAAGATAGGCAGACAGTCGATAGAAGTGAAAAGGAATATTTAAAAATAATAATTATAAAAATATTTAAAATACTTAAAATATAAACCTAAGGCATTAGTTTAATTACGAATGTACTATATTTATATTTATGTCTTCGTAACAACGCGAGGTGTCGGTCACATATGTGGAACATTTTTACCAATTTCCCCTACCAAAAGGTGCTCAAGAAGTGTTTTCACTTCAAAAACATTAGCAATAACATCATTCTATTTAAACTAACTTAAAACCTAAACCTAGTGAGTCTTTTTGGATTTTGAGAGCTTTTCGTATTTTTTCTTGGACGAAAACCAGAGGCCGAATGGGATTGCGAGGGAAGGCAGAGTCATCACAGCGAACGCAGTCCAGTCTAGGACATGAGATGAGAACTTGCGGTCGTAGTCTTTGAATGCAACAATGGTGCCCTCGCCTGGTGCACTGCTAATTGCGTATTGGGCCTGGAAAAATAAGATTTTTTATTGATTTTTCAAAAGATAACTATTGTAAGTTAGTTTTGGCAACGGGTCCAAGGTATGATGTGGGAGAAATTTAGGAGATAATCGGAATTAATGAAAAAAGAGTGTTCAAAAAGTTCCATTGAATATGGGAGTTTGGAAGTAGTTTCAATATATCGCTACTAGATGGCATTAACATTCGCGTGGACTGGATTAAAATAGATAAATATCTCTTTCGGCACTGATACCCATCAGAACCGTGAACCGTGGCCTAGCAGTCAAAGGCGTTTGGGGTGCGATTCCCACACAGACGCATGCTCAAATGAATGAATGTTTTTTTGATTTCGTGGGTAAAAAGTAGCCTTTGTTCTTCCCCAGGATGTGATCAATCTTTGTGACAAATTTTTTCAAAATAAGTTGAACAATAAGTTGTGAAAATGTAGCAGACATATAGAAACACTTTTTTCTTCTTAAAACGTCAACCAATTGAAACAAAGGATCATGGGTACTTTTGTATGCAGCCTTGACCCACTTTCAAAAACTGATGAGGCCAACTCATATGAAAGGTCTTGCAGTATACTTCAATGTATGGCAGCTAAGTTCCAATCAAAATATCAATGTTTTGGTACCATTTCTTCATTAAATTATTAATGGATTGTTGTAAAAAAAGGTAACTACAACTTAAGTTACAAACCTACCCACATACAGAATACTTATTGAAATTGTCTTATGAAATACTAGCTGATGCCCGGGACTTCATCCGCGTGGATTGAAATGGTTTGGTTCCAGCAGGAACTCTTTAATTTTCAGGGATCAAAAGTAGCCTATGTGTTATTCCAGACTATAATCTATCTCTGTGCCAAATTTCATCCAGATCTTTTCAGCCGTTGTGGCGTGATTGAGTAGCAAACATCCATCCATCCAAACTTTTTCATTTATAATTGTTTGTGCGAAAGTCTGTTTGTTTGTTGGTTTGTCCTTCAATCACGCGGCAACGGAGCAACAGATCGACGTGATTTTTGGCATGGGTATAGTTGAGGACCTGGAGAGTGACATAGGCTACTTTTTATCCCGGGAAATTAAGGAGTTCCAGCGGGAATCAAAAAACTTAAACCACGCGGACGAAGTCGTGGGCATCAGCTAGTATTAGTATAAATGTCACCGTAAGATTGTAAAAACTGTTAGATTGTAATCTAACTAGCAAAATTGTAAACTGTCGACAGATTACAATTTAACGCATTATTTTTCGGTACATTGTAATCTGTTATGTACATTAACCAGATAAAACTTAAGTACCTACCTGATTGTTTATGTCGAACCCTAACCTAACCTACAAGAAAGAGACAAGAAAACGTAAATACAATGAATATTTCAAAAATTGACACTCAGAACATTGAACGGTTCACAATCTGTCGACAGATTACAATTTCGCTAGTTAGATTACAATCTAACGGTTTTTGCAATCTTACAGTGACTTAAACATCATAGAATTGGAAATGTGGAGACAAATTAATTAAATTATTATTATAAGATACTGATAATAATGTTACCTCAGTAGCATCTTCACTGGCTTTGTATGTCACCTCGGCTGCTGTGAAGTTGAAGTAACCGTATTTATTCGATCTTACTGTAACTACGTGAGATACATTCGTTTGTGGCGGTATCCTGTCGATTTCGGCTGAGAGCTGGCCACCAACGACAGTGAACACTTCTGGGTGGAAACCATTGTCTACAAGGTTCACATTCACAGCGGGAGCAGTCCCAACGTTGTATAACGTGTATTTAATCAAAATATCCATGTTTTCTACTAAGTATTTGTTTAGCACTTGTTTGGATACTAATAGCCTTGCTACCGGAGTTTCTTCGTCCGCTGACACAGCAGCGGCGATGATGAGCACCAGCGCTAATAGTTTTGAAGCCATTGCACCCAAAAAACACTGAAAATTGGAGAAAATTTACATTGATAAACAGTTCGTGAGTTTTGACTAATATGTGAATGAAAGTTAGCCTTATTTACGATATGTTACAAGTAATATTCAAGAATACTTTACGATAAAAGATATATTAACAATTTTAATAATATTACCTCACGCTATTACAGAAAATTGACGATTTTATGAAAGTAAAAGCGTCGAGAGAAATCAAATGTTCCGAATTTTTGACAACTTTTCAAAGTACGTGGCTGACGTTTCACTCCACGCGTTCAAATTGTTGCCAGGTTAATAAAATATTCTGCTATCGGCACGTTCAGTATAATTATATTCTTTCACAGTTAATAAATTCAAAATCGCCTTTCATCTGATCTTATTTGATTTTGTTTCAATATTATTATAAAATTATTCTGTTATTATTATTATTTATTTATTTTACTATGAAATTAGATAATTATAATATTGAAAATCGAATATAAACGAATATAAACGCTGCCTCAAAATGACATCTGTCAGGCGTCAGCGGGTGAAGGTATTGAATTTGATTTGTATTGAAAAAAAAAATTTTTGCGAAGATGTTTCGACTAAATTAATTTATTATTCCCTTATTTACTAAGAAGGCACTTAGAAAACGGCTTAACTAAGTTAAACTATGACCGATAAAGAAGACGCCAGCCAAGAACCCGCGAAAGAACCATTAGACGACGAAGCCCTAGAGAAGTTTGTTAATTTTCTGATTACATCAATATTTCAGTGTATATACCAAACGTGCTGCGGTTCTTTATTGATAAACACAGGCATTATTCTTCTTTAGATGCTAATTATATTAATTTTATAAATGGAGACTATATTGTTCTAAGCAGTAAGTACCAGCCCATGGATTTTATCAAGCGTTTTTAGTTATTTTATATTTCAGGCTAGCAGTTGAAGAGCTTTTACGGGAAGCCGTCCAAGGTGCTGCCAGAGCAGAAATTGTAGGCCCTTCAGGTTGGATAAGGGCACCACAGCAGAAGACCAACAAAAGGTTCCTAGTGAACACCCTCAGGCATGCAGTGACCTCCAACAAGTACCATACACCACGCAGCAGTCACAGAAACTCATACAATAAATCCCCCAAATATGAGAGGAAACCAGAGCCCCCCATCAAGAAAGAACGAACAAAACGAAAATATTAACATGGATACTTACAATGTTGAAGAGGTAATCCAAAAAGTTTTGGACAGTAACCAAACATGGACAATAGAAGAAAAAATGCCATTACTAGTTGAAGAAATAGATAAATTAAAATCTGATCTGAAAGGTTTCTTAGAAAACTGTGACTTTGATATCCCATGTATACTGAATGAAGCTATAGAATTGTGTGCAGAAAGCAAAGATCTAGTCGAAGAGATGAAAGCTTGTAAAGCTGAGATTGAAGAGGAAACTATGGCAGAAATACTCAAATCGATTGAAAATCACGACAAAATCGCCAAAGAATTAGATACAGTTAATTTTTCTTTGAATGTATTGTATGATGTAGTGCAATGTGGGAATTATATTAAGTCATTTGAAGAGGCCAGAGAGGCACAGAGCTATTCTAGGGCAGTTGACGCTGTGTATGATTTGCTACAGTTTACAGACCACCCTGCGGATGGTTTCAACCAGCTAGATCTCTATATACAATTGAAAAATACTGGACAGTTGACATTTGACACACTGTGTCAAGATTTATATCAAGAATGGGATAGAATGGTGTCTCACACCGTCAAACCAGGCACCCACAAGACCACCATAACATTAAATATAACATTAGAAGATAACAGAACTTGTCTTGATGTTTTAAACGCTCTATACATAAGCCAGAAGCTTTCTGATAAAGTAGCAGAATTCACCATCTTTTTATTAAAGGAGGTTATTATTCCTGTGGTTAAAAATGAATCTACAGTTTATGCTGACACTGATGAAGTAGTAACTATTGTCATAAATCATAGCAAAGTAAACGGCAGACCCGCTTACACGAATACAATTGCAAATATGAAGTTATTGTTTAATTTTATAAACAATAAATTTAATATAGATTATGGTAGTAGTGACATGACTTTAATGAAAATGTTCGGTAAACTGGTACAAGTTGACTTATGTAACGTGATGGTCAATGAATGTTTTATACATACTGTACCAAATAATACATACGACTTGCAAAATTATTGCATAGTAACTTTCGATATAGAAGATTTTCAACATTTCCTAATGAGACTAAGAGTATTTCCGGACGAAGGGCTATCCCTTCTTAGTTATATGGAGAACATAGATGTATTATTTGCAGATTGTTCAAGTAAGCATTTCTTGGTAACTGCTCGTGGTATTATGCTCAAAGACTTAAGTGTCACAATGTCGATAGGACATGAGAAAATTCCTGATGAAACTGTATCATCGGAAAGTGCTTCGACTTCAACAGAAAATATTGCTGAAGAAGCATTAGATATATTTGAAAAGACAATTCCAAAAAGTTTATTTTATTTTCCTCGCTGTTTGATATCCAAGACAGCACAAGAGCTCTTGGATTTAGTATACATCATAATGGAGCAGGCAGTGCAGTGCACTGACGTTGTATGCAAGAAGTTGTACCATGCAGTGAGGCTAATATTTGAATTGTACGATGCTGTTGTTCCTTACCACCATGAGAACTATTTGCAGACAATTCCTCAGTATGTTGGTAAGTGTTTGAACATTCTTCTTCTATTGAAACACACAAAGGGCCAAAGTGATTTCCTGTATTTTTTAAATCTCCAATCCTTGCTGCTTCAGATGCCTTACTTCCTTATCTGATAAACCCAATTTTAAATTAATATTTTAGACTGGATTTTAAGAAGCTAGATTGCTGCTAGAAATTTAGAAGCTACATTGATCCCAACTCTTTGATCTTGACGCTGGAGGAGTGATGCCCATATTAACTGTGAGGACAGAAAATTCATACTAAGGGATCATCCATAAAGTCACACGTTATGGGGGAGGTGGGGGGAAGTGTGACAAGGGGTGGGAGGGGTCCTAAGTTTTGTGACATCACATTTCAAAATCCATATAAGTATTAAAATGCCAAATTTGAACTATTAACGAAAAACTTAAAAATATTTTCTACCCTATCTGTATCTGCAAGGTTTAAATTGTTTTGTTGGCGAGTTTTCTAATTGCAAGACATGTGACGTCACACTTGGGAGGGTCTCACAAATGTGATCAACACAGGGGTCAAAAAATAACAAAATTAGTGTGACAAGTCAAAGAGAAAATCAAATCCACTTCCTCAAGTCACATGTATCAGTGAGTAAATATAATGTACCAAATAATTGAAAGACCCCTCGTTTTTGGAAGTTGGTTAATGATGTGTATTTGACGATTCACACATAAGCAACTTTTCATTCGATAATTTTTTTGTAAGTCATTAATACATTCTGTAAATTTCAGCTCTATTCCACAACAACTGTATGTACCTAGCCCATAACCTGCAGACCTTAGGTGACAAATGGTTAACCCTGATGGAGGGACGTGAGGTGGACTACGCTATCGGTTTTGTGGACCTGGTGCAGAAGATCAGAGAACTTGGATACAAGCATCTCACCATACACATGCAGCAACAGCGCAAACAGATACTTGATAACATACGCTCATCAGGTTATATTCTAAAATTGTTAAATTCTACCCAATAACACACTAGATGGCGCTTTACAAAGTTAAGTCCCACTGAACAGGTTTTTGGCTTTCATCGACTAATAATTATATGAACAGCTTGGCTTTTTGAATCTTCCTTTACACATGCAGCAGCAGCGTAAACACATAATCTTCAAGTACCTGCCATAATCTACCATTTTACACATTTGCCAAATTATATGGATGGTGTAACTGTATAGAGGTTGACCTTGCTAGAAAAGATTTTCCGGGATGAAAAGTATCCTATGTCCTTCTACTACCTACAATGCACAGCATGTAGGCATTAATTAATCTGAGAATATTTAATTAATGGGTAAAAGATGTATATTCTTTAATACTGTAAACAACAGTAGCGACGATACGACATCTGGCGGGATAATTTGGTAGCGTCTCTCTGCATTGCAACACTAGTATTATTGCAATGATTTTGAACTATGTAGAAAAGGCCAAGTTTTTTATAATAAAAGTATTTGATGCCTGCAACTTTGTCCGCGTGGATTAAGTTTTTATTGATACCCGGGGGAACTCCTTAAAATTTCGGTATAAAAAGTAGCATATGTCCTTTCCCAGGATGTAACCTACCTCTATACTAAACTGCTTCAAGATCGGATGAAGAGATGGGACGTTAAACCGTAGCAGACAGACAAACACACTTTCGTATTTGTAATATTGTAGTATGGATAAAAGTAATTAATTATTAACCAAGTTGTATAATGATAATTTGTTTAATTTCAGATTTGAACTGTATTGTAGTGAAGGATGTACTGGGTGACAATGCAGAGGCGGCAGTGAGGCAGTGTTTGCGGCAACTTCAACTTTTGAAGAATGTGTGGATAGGCGTCTTTCCTTCCAATGTCTTTACTAAGTGAGTCAATGGATTCGATTTAGAACTCAAATACGACGAAAAACTTCTTTAACTTGTACTTTAACTTTTAACCGATTAGGGGTATGGGTTCAATATATCTGCCATGCCCCTAACAGGGTATCCCGTTACCTAGATTGCATTATCACTTACCATCAGGTGAGATCGCAGTCAAGGGATTACTTGTAGTGAAAATAATAATTAGTGGCCTTGATGTAATTTTTTTTTCAGACTTATGGCAACACTGGTGAACATGTTTGTGGACGAGCTGATACATCGGGTATGCACAGTGGAGGACATTTCCATGGAGATGGCAACACAGCTCACTGACATGTACACACTTGTCGTTCAGAAAGCGCCACAGCTGTTCTCTGTGAGTAATGCATAGCTTTATTTTTTTACTAGCTTTTGGCCGCGATTTCGTTAGGGTAGGGTATTTTACCCCTTTAGGTGTTGAATTTTCAAAAAGCCCTTAGCAGATGTCTACGCCATAATAGCTTTCTGTATGCTAAATATCAGGCCGAAACGTCCAGTGGTTTGAGTAGATCAGTCAGTTTGTCCTTTTATTGACCGAGCGAAGCGAAGGTCTCTGAGTCTACTTGGGTGAATTGGCACTTGTCCGTCCGTCCGTCTGTCAGAGCATTATAACTTCTGAATTACTGAACGTAATTACTTCAGCTTTAAATATAATATGTAAACCAATGGCCGAATATGGCTTAAAAAATAATAAAAATCTTTATTTCAGGGGGGCTCTCATAGAAGCGAATGCGAAATAAAATATTTTTTATAAAGTTACATGGGGTTGCGGTATATCATTTTATAGACAATTAAGAATAGAGTCCAAAAATATATTTTTTTAAATTTTTCCCCCAAATTTGACGAAATGGGGGGCTTTCAAAGTGGAGATTTTCTAACGTCCAAAGATGACCTCAGAACTCTAAATTTTCTGAAAGGATGAGCCTGAAACTTGATCAGTTATTTCAATTATATCCTGTACTTGAACAACAAATACTAAAATTCGATAAATGTTGTAAGGAAACTGAATAATTTAATTTTTAATGAGCTTCAGTATTTTTAACAGAACTTCACATTTATGTCAATAGATGGCGCCGCGAGGTCTCAGTTCGGGGCGAACCACTAGTATTATATTTAGATTGATTGCTGTGGCAATGAAATTTTAGGTGTGGAGGTTGGGTACGGTTATGGTAACTTACTCTTATTTCCGTTTTATGGCAACACTATGCCAGCTAAACACGTATCTAAAGAAAGCAAAACTGAACATTATACACCGCCATCTAGTGTACAATTTGAGAATGTGTAAAATGGCAGTTACCTGAAGATGTCTTTGTCGTAATTAAACCCCAAGTAAACTCGAAAACGATGTTTTATAATTATTTTTATATATTATAATATTTATAAATTATAATTATTACCTCATAAAATAGGAAAAAAAACAAGCTCTGCAATAGATATCTGTCAGTCCTCAGATAGGCAACAATTACCGAACGACTAATATGTTCCCACGGCTCGCCCTGCATCATCTCCAATCCATCAGAAATCTCCAGTTAAAATTCCTAACAAATGACTGTTCCTAATAAAATCCTCTTTTTTCAGACCCCGACGGACGTGGAAAAATACGTCAAATCGTGGATAAAACTGCAGGAGTTGATATTCGTCCTCGGCGGTTCACTGAAAGACATTGAGAACCATTGGAGCGACGGCACAGGTCCCCTGGCGGTACACTTCGAGGTCGATGAACTCAGGAGTCTCATCAAAGCACTGTTCCAAAATACGCAGTTTCGCGCCAATTTACTGTCAAAGATAAAGTAACTTCATTTTTATCTGTAGTCATTAATTAATATTTAAAAAAAAAACTTGTGTTTAATGGTTTGGGTGGTTTTATTTCAACTATGCTTCTGCTAAGAGAGAAATTATATGTATGCTTGCCATTTATACGCGTACAGTTCAATGGTTCAGGGTATCATAGATTAACTACTGTATACTCCAGTGACTCCAATATACTCACATTAATAATACAATTTAGGGGGGCCGTAGGCTTATTTATCTGAAGACACTGGCCGTTTAGTATGGTTTGTATCGTCGTCGTCGTCAACCGATGGACGTCCACGTGGCGTTTGACATGTGTTTGACATTTACTTTGACTTTTGTGAAAAAATAAACAAAAAATTATGCCAGTGTTGCCAGAAGGTTACTTTTGTAACCTTTTAGGTGATTTTTAACTCCGATAGCCGATAGGTTTCTTCTAGGTTACAATGTTCAAAAGGTTTTTTTAAAATCTTAATTTATTAGGGACTGTTCAAAAGGTAACTTTTAGGTGATTTTTCGGATCTTGTAGAATTAATTCTTAATTTTCTGTATAAAACCAAATTGAAATTTAAACAACGCTAAACTTATGTATTCTGTGACTGTCATCTGTGGTTCATTCTTATTGCAACTGAGTTGCAACCATGTTACTTGTCTCTGGTTGCAACTCTTAACGTCTTTCTCTTTCACACTCGTTTCGACTCGACCTTCTATCGTCATTTTTTTGTGATCAAAGAAAATATACTCTCTACCAGAGACAAGTAACATATTGCTCTCTACCGCATGCCATGGAGGTAACAAATACTCTACCGAGAGTTTGTGATCATTCATCTTGTGAAGTTTTGTTTTGTTCTGTGGTGGTTCTGTGATACTGATAGTGTTTTGATTTTTTATAATAGTAGTAACAGACGATCGAATTTGGTTCGAGCCGGACAGCGGACTTGGTATGGCGTACCAGATCCGCTAGTCACAACAGACGGCCGGATCTCGCACTAACCGCGTGGCGTACACGCAGGTCAGACGTCATGCCTCCGACCGCCGACGTTATCCAAGCGCGCTAAAATTGCGATTGTTGCTGCGGCAACAGTAATGCCACCACAAACATCACGAAAATAATAGTTTAAAAAAACTAAAAAATACGCTTTTGACGCAGACATTCCGGGTCTCAGGAAAACAAAAAATCGCTAATCCTGATTATCCTAGTAAGGATAACGGGTCAAACTGTTTAAAATATTGAATTGTCATCGGTCCTTAATGAGTATGTCAAATTTCGAGTTAATCCGACGTTTTAAAGGAGGTCAAAATCATGTTCAAAGATTCCGTTACATACTGACATACATACGTCTGAAGATAATAAAAAGCGTGTAAAAAAGAAAGGAGTGGGCAAAATATATTTTAAAAATCGTGATGAATTTAGTCACATGAAGTTAATCAAATCGCTCGATTGCGAAGATTTCCGTATATACTTGCGACTAGATCACGAAGCCTTTGCGGAACTCTTAAATTTATAGAGTGCCAAAACATCGACAAGAACTTCGCGTCTTGTAAAATTTCCGCCATAGTGCGAACATGCGCTGACGCACGCGCTACCTCCAGAAGGTTTCGATCGCGACTGCCGTGCGTTTGTCCGGTCCGAGCTTACACACCCGCGGATTTGGTACGGAGCGGACCAAATTCGATGCGCAAACCATCGAACCGACCGGACACGAAATAATAATAATAATGTTCGGCAGACAACTCTCCAGACGAACGGATATGGTATGGAGCGTACCGAATCCGCTGTCCGGCTCGTACCAAATTCGATCGTCTGTTACTACTATAAAGAAGGAAACTTAACTTGGTAATCGGTACTCGGTAGAGCTAGAGAGTATATTTTCTTTGCTGCTGCTGCTGCGATCAAAGGCTCTATCGATACATATTTTTACGAATTCAAATTCCCGGCATTTAAAAATAAAGTTGGAAAATTCTGTTTAAATGGAATACCTACTAAAAATAGAAATATGGATGCAATAAAACTGTTGGTTCGGCGTAGAAGTCCTGCTGTATTCTTAACTCGGTCTGCCACTACAAAGAAGAAGATACACGATCCAAGTGAAGAGGAACAGCTTCCAAGTAAATTTATATTTATTAAAACGCACAGTTCATAAGAATTACTAAAATTTTCTGGTTTAAAATGTTCTAAACATAGCTGCTTCAAAACCTAACCTATCAACTATGTTTATTTACTTGAGCGAGTCAAAGTTTAATGTTTAATTGGCCAACTAATAGTCGCGTGGCAAAGAAACTCTTCGCGCTTCACTTTGTACCACCAATTATATCAATAAATACTAACTGAGCATGTTAAAATTCAGGCTCCCAACTTTGTATGACACAAACTTATGCTAAATTAGTTTTTTCAAACTATCTTATCCTGGGGATTATGCGAGATATATATCCATGCAATATGCTATGCCTTTTAGGCCCCACCATTATTATATAACTACATAATTAATTAATTTTTGTATTAGTTACTGCTGAGTTTCTTGCTTGCTCTTTTCTGAGGAATTTGCTTTCTGAAACTGTAGGATCTTGATGTAGCATAACTCCATAAGTGGCACAGGTTGTCTGTCATGAAATAAAGTTAATCAAATAATACATATTATTACATATTCATTGACAAATTTAAATTGCCACTGAGTTATCATGTTCATTGTAACTGTCATCCAAGATAAAACAAGTAAAATTGTTGATGTTTTTCTGTTACCTACCTAGTCAAATTTACTTAATTAAATTTGAATATTTTTCTAGTATTCCAATACCCAGTAAGCAAAAGCACAGACAGAAGGGTATATGTATGGGGCCTCGCAGAGACCGGTGCACTTGGTATACACTTACCAAGAGGCAAGAAGTCTGGCAAGAAAGCTTATAGGAACAACTTCAAACTAGTCTGGCATCCCATGAGGTCCAGTTTCTGTGAGAGATTTGATGTGAGTATTATATACTAGAATAGAATAAGAAGTAATTAGTTATCATTTATTAAAACTATAAATATATCACCAGTTGTAACTCATGTGTTTCTTTGGAAAGTGCAACGGTCTATGACCGTTATTAAATGATAGAAATTATTGATATATTATAATTTATTGGTTGATATTGCTTGCTAATTAATTATTTTTATAATAAGTGATATTCATTGAGTGGCACATGTGATGGTTGCGATGATGTTTTGTGCACACTGATTTATTGTTATAAATTAAAATATGTATAATGAAAAGTAGGTTAGGGCTGTTGGAGCAAATTGTACAGTTGGACTGTGATCCGTACAGTGCCCGACTAGTTTCAAACCCCTCCCCTTCATGAGGAACAGGTTCATGAATAAGGGTCCCTTATTCATGAGCCTGTTCGCGTGACACGGCAGCTGCACGATGATGAGGCCCCACAACAAAAAACACATGAGTTATAACTGGTGATATATTCATAACTAGCTGATGCCCGCAACTTCGTCCGTGTGGAATAAGTTTTTTAATTTTCGTCAGTTCTCATAGTTATTCTGTAATTCGGGACAGAGACAAATACATATCGAAAACCATGAAAATCAGTCCAGCCGTTCTAGAGGTATAAGTGTTCAAACAAACCCTACTTTATTTTATAAATTAAGATTATAATGAATATCACTCATGACATTATAATAATAATTTTTTAAACTCTCTTGCAATCTTGCATTGCCATTCAACACTGAACACTGTCCAAGGTTTTCTTTGCTTTAAACATCACTCCTACAACAACCATTCCCCCTGCTTTTAGTAGTTTTTGATTATTAACCTTAACATTCCAGGTAACAAATATAGCCTGTGGCTACGGCTTCACAGTGGCAGCAGTGAAGACCACAGAGCAACACAAAGTGTTTGG
Source organism: Erebia aethiops (assembly GCA_923060345.2). Taxonomy (NCBI): domain Eukaryota; kingdom Metazoa; phylum Arthropoda; class Insecta; order Lepidoptera; family Nymphalidae; genus Erebia; species Erebia aethiops. The sequence continues at coordinate 18,404,073 of OV281089.1, read as the reverse complement.
CATGGGCATCAATACAGACTCTCAGATTGGGTACCATGCCCCTAGGATTGGGCATCCCTTGGAAATGCTGCTCAGTCCTGTGCCTATTTATATTCCTTATACGTCATTGGAAACTAAGGTAAAAGGTAGTTTACATTATCCATAATAATCCATATCCATACTAATATTATAAATGCAAAAGTGTGTCTGTTTGTCTGTCTGCTATGCTTTCGAGGCCCACCTGTTCAACCAATTTTGATGAAATTTGGTACCAAAGATAGGTTGTTTCCTGGGAAAGGATATAGGTTAATTTATATCTTGGAAAATAGAGGAGTTCCCGTGGTAATATAAAAACTTAATCAATGCGGACATAGTTGCGGGCATCATCTAGTATTATAAATGTGAAAGTATTTTTGTCTGCCTGCTATGCTATCACGGCCCATCTTTTTAACTTATTTGGATGAAATTTGGTATAGGGATAGTTTGAATCCCTGGGAAGGACATAGGCTACTTTCATCTCAGAAAATAAATGCATTTGTGGGGGGAAATAAACTTAATCCACACAAAGTCATTCCAGTATCATCATCTACTTATAATAAATTTAATTTCTAATGGCCTTCCCTAACTTAGATGCATGCTAATTCCTTGCCGAATTTTATAAAAATTGATTTGGCTGTCCGGAATGTCTGAAAGGTTACAAACAGAAATCATTGTATTAGCATACCAAGTGACAAGTCTATTTTTTAATAAAATGAGTAAATTCATCAGCAAAAGTGTTGTATAGTATTAAAGAATACAAAAGTATTTTACTTTTAAAAAAAATCAAAGAATTCTTTTTGTAGGTAACAGCCCTAGCCGCAGGAAGAGCACATACCCTCATACTAACAGACAATGAGGGAGTTTATTCACTGGGCAACAATGTGTATGGCCAGTGCGGGAGGAAAATAAACCCTACCGAAGAGTATAGAGGCAGTATGGCCTCGCATAATATCAAGAGGCTGGGGATGGAGAAAATTGTTGATGTGTGCTGTGGACAGGATCATAGGTATTTATAGCAAAACATACAGAAATAGGTCGTAATTAATTAATCTGGCAACCCACAAGTTAGTGTAATACTTATGTAACATAATTATTATGCATTGTACATTATTTACAAAGTGTAACAATTGTCTGTTTATGAATAGAGCAACTGCTGAGTTTCATGCCGGTTCTTCTCAGCATAATCAGCTTTCCGAACCGGTGGTAGATTTTTACGACTTATCATAAGTGGCACAAGTTGTCCTATCAAATAAATATAAATGAATATTATAAATGCCAAAGTTTGGATGTATGGATGGATGTTTGTTACTCAATCACGCTCCAACAGCTGAACGGATCTGGCTGAAATTGGGCACAGAGATAGATTATAGTCTGGAATAGCACATAGGCTACTTTTTATCCCGGAAAACTAAGAAGTTCCCGCGGGAACCATAAACCCTTAATCCACGCAGACATAGTCGCGGGCATTTGCTAGTGAGGTTATAATAACTAGTGTGCTAATATAAAGTACGATGTTTTCCAAATATCGCAACTATGCGCATTAAGTCGTTCGGTGTCATGACATTACTATGCCCGCAACTTTTGGTTTCGAATCCCGCTCTTTAATTTTCCAGAGTAAAAAGTAGTTTGTTAAATTATTATTCCCTGGGATGCAACTTATCTCTGTACTATTGAAATGGATTGAATCTGTATATTATAGAGAATATCCTCTGCAATGAGTTACAATATAACTTTTTTAATTTCATTTCAATATGTAGTATTTTTCTAATCATCACAAAAACGAATCATTATAAAAACGTTGCAGTCTTTTCATCACACAGTCGGGCAAAGTGTTCGCCTGCGGCTGGGGCGCGGACGGCCAGACCGGGCTAGGGGTGTACTCTAACCAGGGTCACCCCGCGCCGGTCAAAGGGGACATCACTAGCGAGAATATCGTCAAGGTCGCTTCAACCGCCGACTGTGTCCTGGCTCTAAATGGTAATGCTATGAAATTCCCTGCCACCAATCACACACATACTTAAGGGCGCATTTTCGGTGAGCAGAAGAGCGGAAGCGGAAAAAATACGAATGCAGCGTTCCGCAGTTATATTTTCGGGGATCGGCGACACGCTGACTTGCCTGTGTCGACTACCTTACATGAACGGAAACTTATTTTGTAATTTTATTTGTTATCTTGTAATTTTTTTTTTTTTTAAAGTGAACATTTCTTTAGGCGCCTTGAGCACTTTTTGGTAGGGGGTAAAAAAGTGGAAATTCTTTAGACAAAAGGTCTGAAGTATAAATATAGTACGTTCGTAATTAAAATTTAATGGCTTAGTTTTAAGGTTTATTAAAAAAAGTGCTGTGAAAACGTGACTGACACCTCGCGTTGTTACGAAGACAAAAGGTCTTAAATATAAATATAGTACATTCGTAATTAAACTTTAATTTATAACGTTTTAACGTTTATATTTTAAAAGTGCTGTGTAACTGTGACCACACCTTGCGTTGTTATATTAAATATTTGTTTTCACTTGTCTGCCCTAAGACTGGCAATTTTTTTTAAATGTTACTTTTTCAGATAACGGGGAGCTCTTCGGCTGGGGCAACTCTGAATATGGCCAAGTGCCCATGACAAATACCCAGCAACAAGTGAACATGTCATACTCTTTGCTCAGTTTCACTAAGGGCTTGGGCAAGATTGTGGATATAGCCGCTGGCGGATCGTTCTGTCTTATTTGTAATGGTGAGTTCTATGTTTACTGATCTTGTAATAAAAGACTCTTTTATAATAAAATTCCACACTCAATTTTAGACTTGCATTTATAATTAAGTTTTAAATTGCTCGTAACCCATACTGTACATTATTTTGATGATTATATAAATGTTAAAAAAGCGTGGATTTGATTCACTCTTGATAGTTCTTCTAGGTAGGAATAGCATTCTGAACTAGTGCTAGATTCATTTGGCAATTCAAAAGCACTTGTAAAACTTTATTTAAATAAAAAACATTTGAATTTTAATTCAATCTTATTGACAACTTGGTTGTTTTAATATAGCAGCTAGAAATTAGAAAAATATATAGAATTGTAGAAAATATAGTCTGTTTATGAAATTCAACAGCTACAGTTATTAAGAAAGAAAAATAATTCACAAATTCTTTTCTTACAATTTAAATGTCTGGCCTTAGGATTAATATTATTAAATAGCTATTTATGCAACTGTATCGTAATGAGGGTCATTTTAATTCGAGTGCTGTTTTTTGATACGAGGCTTGCCGAGTATCAAAATAGGATAGTACGAGAATTAAAATGACTAATTACGTACAGTTGCATACAAAATTTTATCTACGACAAGGACGTCTTTATAATTTTTTACTTTGTATATTAATAAAAAAGTCAAATCAATTGACTGGTTGGGAAAGTGCCAGAACCCAGAGCCGCTAAGCTATAGGTATCCTATTTATGAAGATAACCATATCGATACAGCTACGACTCATAACGATACAGCTCCCATACAACGAACTGTATCGTTATGAGAAGCAAACACGAAAGAGGGTTCAATTCGATATAGTTGTCAAATTCGAAATTGGAACTTTTCGATGCTGGAGTAGATAAAGAATGTTAATAAATTAATGCTAATATTATAAACGTGAAAGTGTGTCTGTCTGACTGCTATGCTTTTACGGTCTATCTGTTCCCGCGGGAATCAGAAAACGCCCACGCGGGCGAAGTCGCCTTTATCAACTAGTTTATAATAAATCTGCTCCATGCTTAATTTTTGTGATTTGTGTTTCAACCCAATTTTTCAAATTACAGAACAAGGCGACGTGTTTGTATGGGGCTTTGGATTGTTAGGACTAGGTCCAAATGTTCAACACTCAACAAAGCCAAAACAGATACCAGCACCTTTATTCGGAAGAAATGAATTCAATCCTGAATCAATGGTCACGAAGGTTGCCTGTGGGATTGGACATCTAGCCGCTATAACAAATAACGGAGACCTTTACATGTGGGGTAGAAATAGGCACGGATGTTTAGGGTTAGGTCACGATAAAGATCAGCATTTTCCATTGAAAATAGGTATTGGTGCTCATGTTTTATCCGTAAATTGTAGTGTCGATCACACTGTTGCTATGTGTAAACCATTTACATAGTTTGTTACAATTTAAAAGACAAAATTATGGCTGTTATTTGAATGTTATGAAATAATAAACTGTAGTACAATTTAAAACTTGGTTTTATTTATGTTCCTACTTATTTTATACAGGTTAAGTTTTTTCTACTCTGTAGCAAAGATCACAACCCTCAGCAGTGAGGTTGACGATGCACACAGGAAGACTTATTTTCTAGTTACAATACAAAGAATACATATTTAGTTAAAAATGAAGCTATAAGTAATTTAGTATATGTATATAAGGATTGATATTATAATTGATATAATATCAATCCTTGGATTGATATTTCGATGGCAGCAAAGTAGAAGAAGACATCTACAAAATCGCAATTTTACAGGAGAGCGCATTTAGTAAAATTTAGTAGCCATTTTGAGAATAATGGACCGATTAGCATGAAATTTTCTATGACGCATTAAAATAATCTCCTTTATTGGTTGTATGACAGGTTGAATCGATATATCGTTGTTTTAATGAAATAATGTAGATGTCTTCATTTACTCTGAAAAAACTTCGACATAGAAGAAGACGTCTGCCTGATATCCGTTTATGCGTTGTGATAAAGCGCCTTTCCATCTAAAATACCTAATAAACTAAGATAATACTCTCCAGTCATACTTTTAAGGATATTTAAAGAAAATCTAAGCATCATACAAACAATAATCCCTATTTTTTTTTTTGCCAAATTTTGTAGATGTCTTTATTTAGCTACTTTGCATTTAACACACTTTGCACATTATTAAATGAGTTATCTACCACTAAACTCTATCATTAAACTAATTTATTAAGGTTCCGAACCACGCAATATATTATATATTTTTAAATAAAAATGCTTTATATTACTATGTTTTATTTATTTACAAAAGGTCTTTCTTAAAGAAAACTATGAAATGTATATTAGTCAATCACTAAATTTTAATCAAGTGACGGATGACTTTGTCTACGTTTCAAATCATTTGTCGATGCTCCGAAGTAAAGGCGGACAAATTCAAATGTCCGTTTCTACTGCGATGTTTTTTTTAAATCGAGTGTAGATGACTTCATTTACGTGCCAGATTTTCTTCATTATTTTGAATTTTAAAATAATTTTAATGCAGACTTGTAGATAGGGTTAATATGAGCTCATTTTTGTAAAAAAAAGATTTTTGCAAAAATGTAGATGTCCGTATCTACTTTGCTGCCATCGATTTTATCAATGAAACTTTTGCAGAGTTCCCCTGGAAATTAAAAAATCTAATGGACATGGACAAAGTCTCAGGCATCATCTATTTAAATTATAAGTTAAGAAGAGGTACATATACATATAACTATAGGTACAGCAATTTCTATTTTAGTCTGTCTAGTGATAGCTGACAGGCAATTATTTAATATTTTACAAAACTGGCATTAATAGGGCCACATAAAAATAGCTAAGTACATTTGGGGTTGGCTGACCTAATTTTTTTTTGCCATTTTGCATTCATCTTTCACTTGAGAGACTAGCAATGTGCGTAGAATATTTACTACTTGGAGATCTTTTAATATACCAACTGTTTTAGCTTGCATGCCTTGATAAGTAGTAGAGATGCGCCGAATGTAGGTTCAACCGAATACGAATGTTCGGCCGAATATTCGGTCCAAAATGTACTGAACCGAATATTCGGCCGAATCATTCGGTTCAATTCTGCGCGGTAAACACGTTTGTACACGTGGCAAATTTTGAATGAAGTATTAAAACTGCTGCAACCTTTCGAAGAAATAACAAAGCTCACAAGTTCTACTTTTTCATCAATATCTGAAGTAATTCCTCATATTACGACACTTCTAAAGTATTTACAAAAGGAAAACACTATACAGGCATGCCCAAATGTCAATGAAATGCGAGAGATACTAGAAACAGAGTTAAAACACAGATTTGCAAACATTCAAGAAGACAATTAATATTACACACTGGCCACATTATTAGATCCCAGATTCCGACTGAATTTCTTTTCTGCCGAAAATATTGAATCAATTAAGTCAGCATTTTTTAGAGAACATATCAGAAGAAGTGATTTAGAGAGCAGCAGCGATGAAGAAGGAAGACTACCATTACAAAATGTGACAAATATGGGCACTCGATAATCTTACGATCCTCATTCAGCATTTTGGAGTTGTTATGAAGAGTTAGCGTCGTTGACTACTTAATAAAGTAGTAGTAGTTAGTCAACGATATCTGAAGAAAGTCAAAGTCCTAAAAGCCAATTAGCTTTAGAATTACAAAAATATTTGAATGAGACTTTATTACAACGCAGTATGAATCCTTTTACATGGTGGGCAAAAAATCAAGGAAAGTATGAACTCATGGCTATTTCAGCCAGAATTTTTTTAACTTCTCCAGCAACCACTGTATATAGTGAACGGTTATTCTCGGAAGCAGGCAATGTATATGAAGAGAAAAGAAATAGATTGTTGCCTCACAGGGCTGAGAGCCTAGTATTTCTGCATCATAATTTAGTACTCTTAAATTTTAATTATAAAATATTATGTTGTTTTAATTTGTCGATAAATCATCATAATATAAGTATGTTAATGTTACGATATGATTATTAAAGGACATAATAGTAATCTTGAGAATCAGATTTTATTTTTGCTAACATTGTCATTCGTCAAAAAACCACACTTCTTTAGTAATTAGTTAACCTTACTGTTTGATAAAATGTTATTTTTTAAATATTAACAATAATTTAAATATTCGGTAATTATTCGGCAAATCCACCGAATATTCGGCCGAATACGAACATGAAAAAATATGCCGAATGTACCGAATACGAATATTCGGCCGAACATTCGGCGCATCTCTAATAAGTAGCATAAATAATTCATTATTGGTGCAGAAAAACATGTCTAGTCCTGTAGTTTTTGTTAACAGATTTGTGACTATAATTATTTTGAACTAGCACATTTTTATAAATACTATTCAAATCAGAGAAAAAATTTGAACATTTAATGTTAATCATTACTTATACTAGATTCACTAACATTACCAATAGCAGTTCATTTCAACACCTTTTATATTGAACGGGAAAGCTGCAACACAAGCAACAGCCATGGACCAGTGTTCCGCTTTCGCGTTCAATACCACATTAACTATTGCTTGCATTCATCGTGAAAAGGTTCAAGTGTACGGAAGTCACGCCAAGCTGGCGGCAACATTGAGGTATGATGCAGATGACACCCACATCTTTTACACGGCTCACTGAAAAGGTTAACGTAACTGTGCAGCCAAGTCATGAATGATCTCACTGCTAGCTCAGGTAAAGTTGGTGAGTAGAAATGTAGCATGGCAGCATGAGCATTTTCCGTGACCTTCCGGAAAACATGATGACGAGATTCCGTCCATAAATCTAAAGTCTCCCCACAACCTTTAACCATTACCCACTCCATTAGTAAGCCTTTAAATGCAACCACTGCCTTCAAAACATGACTTAAGTTGATTTGTACAACAGCATTGCTAGCAAAAGGTCGGGATATTGTGATCTTCATGTCTCCGTATGAGCGGTCAATGTTATTTATTACGTTGTCGACTTGATGCGGTGCGACGTTATGATTGCTTTGCAGTTTGCCACGTCTTTTCGCACTCCCGGAATTTATGTACGACCTTTTTAATGAATTCTGGCTTAACAAAGTGTGAGCAAATGAGCTGTATTCATGTATTTTATCCGTCCATTTGTAGCTATTTACCAGTTGAGTGTACAACGCTTGGCGGTCTTGCGTAGTTTCTTGACTCAAAAACGTCGTATTACCGAGATTAAAAGGCGCTGTGGGTATTGGCAAACCATTCACTGTTTGTTCAAGATCTCGTAGGTTAATATTTACGTTGTTGAGGAGTTCCTGTAGTTCGAGCAGGAACTTATCTTTGCCATCTTCGCCATGGTCGGCTCGGAGACCGTTTGATAAGGTCTCAAAAACATGGCTAACACTAGAGCGAAGAGTTCTGAGCGAACCGAGCGCTGAGTTTAGCTGTTCCACGTTTATTGCTTGACTCATTTTGATGAATTTTAGTGCATAATAACTTAGAAATTACAATAGAAATACGAAACGATGCGCGGCACCAAGCAAAACAAACAAAATTGCACTGACCAGAGACAAGTAACTTTTAATCTGAGCAAGTACATTTTACATGATACAGGCAATAGTGTGACGGGACAGACAGTGACATTAACAAAAAAAAAACATATTTGACAGCTGTGTGTTACGAATGCGTTCATTAATGCCATGAATTTAGTATTAGGCTAGCGCACACTGTAAATTACTGCGTTAGTTCCAAGATTTTTGATTTTATATTAACTGCAAAAAATATATGTGATATTGCTCGAAAAAATACTTTTGTGATTTAAATTCTTCACCTTTAGACATTTTAGTGTTAATATAATGTAAAAATACTGAATGACCAAGTAGTGGAAAGTGGCAACATTGGGACCTTAAAAATTTTCCCGCGAATAATGCCCGCGAAATTTAAACATTATTCTGCGACAGACAATCAACGTCGAGTGTAGATCGAAATCATGGGGAGAACCATGATAAAATATATTTAAAATATATCTGTTTAAATATAACAACGAATAAAAGGTTTATAATAAACAATTACTTTGAACACAATGGCAAAGCAAGTAAACTCTATAGTGGTAAACAAAATTCAACACTGATTAGATAAATCTGTAAATCCAATTTCTTTATTAGACTCAATTCAGTGACTTGGACCATAAAGCCTTTAGCATAGTATCGCCTGTAAATTCAGATAGGTAAAGGCGCCGTCATTGCAAATTAGTTTGATAAGCTATTCCAACCACAATGGAGATCGGAAGGTGCGATTGTTTCAAAATAATTTAGATGGGTACTTTGTATAGTTTGGCCAATAGTCTGTGAAAAGTGTGACCATTTATCTCAAATGAAGGGACAGTTTAACTTTATTTATAAGAGAATCTTTCAACACAGGCGATTATATTTTTAAGGGCAAAGTATTCTTTATTTTATACTTGAATAATAGAATTTTGAAAACAATAAAAAAAAACTATGTCTTTAATGGGTGTCCAATGATATCAAACAGCTTTTTTTAATTAAGTAGCTAGTTGAAATTGTCAAACATTTTTATAATATGTTTTTAAAATGCTATACTTTGATTTTTCCCTCCCGCTGGGGCCATACTTTCTTTCCTCTTTCTCTCTCTCGTTACACAGCAGTGTATCTCTCTCGCTCTTTGCATCGTTTTGGGCTTTATGTAGGTCTGAAGGTCCTAAGTTTTAAGGGCACCCTATTCCGGTCCGGGAGGCAATCATCGCTATAAGCAGCGGGAATGAATCATTAATGCGCCCGAATCGGCTCACGGAACAATGGACGCATGAAGTATTACTGTACTACCCGCATTGTGAATGGCTACGACTCCAGTTTGACTTTCAATAACTCTGCAATGGGTTAGCGTGGGTAATTTATGTGAATTTACCTACCTTGCTACGTTGTAGAACGAGAGGGTATAATACGAGTATCTCATAATATTATAATACCACTATTCCTTTTATTTTACACGAATCTATTATTTGGATTCCCAACATGTTATATATGCGTTTTCAGCAGTTAAATATTTATTTGCCTGGACCGATAGGTCGAGGAAAACATCGTATAAAAATCTGCTTGCCTGAAAGTTGTCTATAACGTTTTCAAGGGTTTGTGAAGGAAATCAATTTGATTCTGAGTGGACTATGGCATAAAGGCCCTCTAATACGAGGACATTTTCTTTCTTGCGTGCAATAAACGACTTGTATTCTGAGAGAAGACCCGTAGCCGTATTTAGATATATTATATTACTAGCTAATGCCCGCGACTTCGTACGCGTGGAGTGAGGTATTCTGATTACCGCGCGAGAGCTCTATTATTTTCCGGGATAAAAAGTATCCCATGTTATATTCCAGTCCATAATCTATCTCTGTGCCAAATTTCATTCAGATCCGTTAAGCCGTTCTGGCGTGATTGAGTAACAAGCATTCATCTATACCTACATCATTCCATCTAAACTTTCGTATTTATAATACTAGCTGATGCCCGCGACTTCGTACGCGTGGATCGAGGTTTTGTGGTTCCCGCGGGAACTCTTTAATTTTCCGGGATAAAAAGTAGCCTATGTGCTATTCCAGACTATAATCTATCTCTGTGCCAAATTTCATCCAGATCCGTTCAGCTGTTGGGGCGTGATTGAGTAACAAACATCCATACCGACATCCATACATCCAAACTTTCGCATTCATAATATTAGTAAGATTAGCATAGATTTCACGTTAATTTCCTTTTATTTGCCTTTTAATAGAAAGTTCTAGTATTAAAAGTTACTTTTCACAAGCTGCAATTTTATTCTCCTCTTTATGCATAACTTTACATTAACAAAGGTAAAAAAGGAACCGGCTTTAAATTAAAAACGGATTAATATTTTAAAAGAAAAGCTAGCATGCAGTAGGCGAGTGGCAGCTCACGGAAACTCAAATAAAACTATAAGCCGAAGCAGTAAATACTTATAACCTAACATTAGCCAGGGCAAAGTTAAATAGAGCACCATTGATATCGACATCTAGAAAATCTACACGGACGTGAATGCCCGTAAAAAACTAAATATGATATTCCGATGTACTTATACCGGCTCATAGTAATTTACCGGCTCGCATGCATCCGTAAAAAAACTTTTTTTTTAATCTACTACAAGCTAGCCCTTGACTACGATCTCACCTGATGGTAAGTGATGATGCAGTCTAAGATGGTAGCGGGCTAACCTGTTAGGGGCATGGATATTAAACCCTTTCGGTTTCTACACGACATCGTACCGGAAAGCTAAATCGCTTGGCGGCACGTCTTTGCCGGTAGGGTGGTAACTAGCCACGGCCGAAGCCTCCCACCAGGCCAGACCAGGGAAAATTCAGAAATTAAAAATTCTCAAAATGACCCTGCCGGGGATCGAACCCAGGACCTCCGCACGTTAAGGCAACAGCGCTAACAGCGGTCCGAGAAGAGCCCACAACAAACTCAGCCGGGTTGTTTTTATTATTTTTACTATCACCATCTCACAAAATATCATCTTAACTCCTTAGTTACTAATAGCTCTAATGATTTGCTCTAATAGCTCTGATAGTTCCTTAACTATCAGAGCTATTAGAGCAAATCATTGCCAAGCTTCCTTGTCGTATAAGTATTTATCGCTTGGCGGCACGGCTTGCCCGGTAGGGTGGTAACTAGCCACGGCCTCCCCATCATTCCAGACCAGGGAAAATGCAGAAATAATAAACTCCGTATTGCCACTGCTAGGGTCAAACCGGGACACTGTGTCTGGAAGGTCGTCGATTTCTATCTAGATGAGTACCTATCTTTGGCTTTCATATCAATGTGGCGCACCGAAAACTTGTTCACAAGCGAGTAGTAATAAGACTCGCGTTTATTACAGAACTTGCGGAAGGCAAGTTACAGGCAGGTGAATAAATTCCGCACGTGCTTGTGAATCACTGCGGAAACTTTGCTTAATGTTTCTTTTTTATTTAATTCTTTTAGTACAATTTTATTTTAATTACGATATGCGCTTGAGGATAATAATGGTGCTTAGTGCTAAGCAATGATGAGGTCTATTTTGGTACGCAAGTGAGTAGTAATGAGACTCGCGTTTATCACACAACTTGCGGAAGGAAGTTATAGGCAGGTGAATAAATTCCGCGCGTGCTTGTGAATCAGTGCGGAACCTTTGCTTAATGATTCTTTTTTATTTCATTTTTTTAGTACAATTTTATTTTGTTTTAATTACGCTTATATGCAATTATGCTTAGTGCAAAGTAATGATGAGGTCTAGGTTGGAACGCGCTTGCCTATAAGATGCCTATTCAGTCTTGTATTGAAGGTACTGACGTTAGACGAGTGCGCCGGAAGGGTATTCCATACCTCAGAGGTTGGTATAAACGTAGAGCAAAATTTTTACGATTATCATCATACTGCTTACCTTCCCTTTATATAAATCTGTGGTGCTTACTCAGAATGCGAATGATTAGGCATTTGCATGGAACTAATAAATACTACGTACAACTAGTACTTATTAGTTCCATGGGCATTTGTCAATCAATGACATATTAGCATGCATCAAACACATCTTCTATTTTCGTTTTCTCACGATGTTTTCCTTCACCGTTACTTCGCAAGTGATATTTAATAATTTAAATCGCACGTATCTCTGAAAAGTTAGGGGTGCGTGCCTCGGATTCCTGACGCGCGCGTATTATTTGGAATTTTAATAGTTATTGAAAACAAGAAATTAAAAAAAAAAGTTCCACCCGTGGATTTTGATCTTTGATTAATAAATAGTTTTTAGTTTCTTCGTAATGTAAGTTTTTTTTTAATTGTCTCTGGTTTAGTCTAGTGACCAAGGCTTTGACTGTGGACTGGTAGCCGCAGACTTCTTATAATATAATATATTATATTGGTCTCTTCAAATAATGAGTGAATAGGCATCTTCTAGGCAAGCGCACTCCACCTTAGGCTGCATCACTACTTTCAGCAAGTCCGATTGCAGCCAAACGCTAGTCTATGAATTAAAAAAAAAACTACAGTTCGGCCCTCGGCACGCGGCAGCCGCTCAAAAATGCCACTCTATGTTTAGACACACCTTAAGGCCAGCCTGTGATAGCATAAAATCGGTAATCGGAGTTTTTAAAGCAGTGCATCCAACAAACGGTGACATAATGTATGCTTGTAAAAATAATTTGATGTTTTCACGACCTTTAAGCAGCCATCTACACATCTCAAAACACAATTTAAAAAAATCTCTGCATTAAAATTTATTTTAAACATACCTCTTAGTTTACCTTTTAAAGCAATTTTTCTCCTTATTGAAACAAATAATTTGCTCTAGAAATATTAGGTAAAATTCCTATTTCTAAATCAAACACATTGTCGGATTAATTTATATTGAAAAGTAAATATTTATTTTTTTACAAATGATTTCTTGCATTTTTTTCGACACGCGTTTGCTCGGTTTCACCCCCGTGCCTGTGTTTTTATCTCGTGAGCTCACAGCACCTTAAGAGAATTAAAAATACTATAGGCCCACCACCACCCACGGTAGTTATTAAAGTGATTTACATTTATCACTTAAAGTGATATTTTGAGTCGGAAAAAGTGCGGATCCGTGTAGATAGAGCTAAGCTCCTATCATCCCGCAGGCTAAAACGTTATAATGATTTCCCGATTTACGACCATATTGCACATGTGTGATATGGATAATGGGTTTTGGGAACATCTGCCAGTTTTAAAATATTTCTTCCTATAAGAGATGCATACTCCCAAAATTTGACTTCCAGCCGCTAAAGTCATGGTTGTATTTGTTAAATATTTCTACTAGGTGATGCATTTGGCTTCTTCTGTGTGGAAGTTTCTGGGACATCAAGGGGTGCTTTATACGAAATGAAATTAAATGAAATTTTTAATTTCATGTAGCATACTTATGTATATGTATTTGCCACGATAAAAAGTAGTCTATGTCCTCTCTCCAGGTCTTCAATTAAAAAATCACGTTAATCCATTAGTCCATAGCGGCTTGACTGAAGAACTAACCAATAATCGAGCAAAAATTAATCCAGTATTTAAAATATTTATGCATTACGAGCTACGTCGTAGAGTAATCTACGCCGTAGAGTAGACTATGCCGTAGAGAAGACTATGCCGTAGAGAAGACTACGCCGTAGAGAAGACTATGCCGTAGAGAAGACTACGTCGTAGAGTAGGCTATACAGTAGAGAAGACTACGCCGTAGCGCAGACTACGCCGTAGATCCATCTACACCGCCGTAGAGGCTCGATATATGGGAGGAAAAACGACTATATTTACTGCTAGCAACCGGATATAGCTCGACTAGTTCAAAGTTCAATTTCCGCTTCGAACTAATAATGTTTTTGCTATGTTCGTCGCGTGGTCATATCTGTGCGTATATCTGCAAACAGCTAATGCCCGCGTCTTTGTCTACGTGGATTCAATTTTATTATTAGCCGACATACAAAAAGGAGGTTCTCAATTCGTCCGTTTACTGATTGAACCGTTGAAAGGCATACAGACACACTTTCGTATTTATATACATCACCACCACCATCATTATCATCACTTCAAACCATTACAGGCCCACTTACCACTTACAGAAATTAAACCTTAACAATAAAACATTAAAGTTTTATTTAGAACTAGATGATTCCCGCGACTTCGTCCGCGTGGATTAAGATTTTTGATTCCCGCGGGAACTCTTTAATTTTCCGGGATAAAAAGTAGCCTATGTCCTTCCCCGGGATACCATCTACCCCTGTACCAAATTTCAGCAAAATTTCAAAATTTCAGCCGGGAAAGCGTAGCAGACAGACAGACAGACAGACAGACAGACAGAAACACTTTCGCATTTATAATATTAGTATGGATATGGATATGGATGTAGTATATACCTAAGTAGGAATATTTAAGACCTTTTGTCTTTGTAACAACGCGAGCATGTCGGCGACATGCATGTCGATGACGCCGCGAATCCACATTTTTACCCCCTACCAAAAAGTGCTCAACGCGGCTAAAGAAGTTTTCAGTTCAAAAATCATAAAAAAAATTTTATACCTGAACAATTATTTTCTTTTTACCTCTACTAGAACTTGAAATTAATATTTATGTAATAAGGAACTTCCTATCTGGTGTCCCACGACACCACACTTTTTTTTTAAACAAGTTATAGTCATATGAAACCCAAACTCCTAATTGGTTTCTACACGGCATCGTACCGAATAACCGAAGCCTCCCAGACAGACCAGAGAAAATTAAAAAATTATAACTTCCCAAATTGACCCTGCCGGGGATAGAATCACACACAACAGCACTCATCACTGCGGCAAAGCGGTCGTCGAGGTCGTTGTACTGCCATAGCTGGTATAGAATAAAACCAACGCAACGATGTGTGACCGGAAATTAAAGTACGCTCACTACAAATGGACCTACTTATGCAAACAGGAACCAATCCACACACATGCCAAAAATGAGATAAGTATACAGAAAGCTTTTAAAATGCACCTTCTATCGACCCTGTAAAGGTCAAAATGATCTGACAATTTTGACAATCAAAGGTACATTTTAAAAGCTTTCTTATCTCATTTTTGGCATGTGTGTGGATTGGTTCCTGTTTGCATAAATAGGTCCAAATGGTATTTTCATCTATTATAGCTATATATCGCTTGTCTGTTGATAATTGATATATCGAAGAGTAGGTGTCATAGTTTTTTATTTTTTTATTCCACTACAAGTAAGCCCTTGACTACGATCTCACCTGATGGTAAGTGATGATCCAGTCTAAGATGGTAGCAGAACGCTTAATCGCTTGGCGGTTAATCTTTGCCGGTAGGGTGGTAACAAGCCACGGCCGAAGCCTGCCACCAGGCAAACTATATAATATATTCAACTAATAATAAGTAAAAAGAAAAGCTATTCCTAACCAAATTCCTAATAAAATGTTTTGTATTAAAGTGTTACTTCTCTGCTTTAAATTTGCGGTGTAGGTATCCAGTATCCAGTCGACTTTAACTTCTAAACTTCGTAGTGGTTTAAATGCGGTTTTCAGCATTATTTGAACTCCACAGCGAAGGCTAATTAGTATACTCTCCATATTAAACTGTATAAGTTAGTTTGTTAGCTGCCGTTTTATTTCTTGCTATTTCGCTGTCATATGTAAGATAATAGCAAGAAAGAAAACTGCGAGGTATGTAATCTAAGTTATGCCCGCGTGATGAATGAAACGCAGGCCGCAAGGCGCCATTGAGTATGGCCCTTGATTAATATTGCGGGCTAGACGTAGGGGACGCAAAGGGCGCATCAAGATTAGGGCTCGGCGGCCAGGGCTGCAGCGACCTTGCCCTCGCTGCCCCACTCCCCTCTCCGATCCTCATTTACGCTGTCGTCCTCACAATGGCCTAATCCGAGGACTTTTCAAGGGGCAGGGCTCACGGGGCCGCGCGCACCTGAAGGCTGCGCAGGCTGGGATGAGGTCGGTGCCCAGGGTGAGGTCGCGTGCGGGGGCGGGGGCGGGCGCGCGGGAGGGGCGGTGGCGGGGTGGAAGGCAGGAGCGAGCCCAGTCCCGTGCCGAGCGCCGCTCGGGCTGGCCGCTGTACGTCGAGGAGGCCGCATGAGCGCGCCAGAGTGCTAGCGCAGCGTGCGCGGGTGTGGTATGCCCGCGCGTCGCCGCCATGGCCATGCTGTTGGCCTGGGCGCTGCTCGCCCTGATCTCCGGTGAGTCCGCCCCCGTGGTGCCGCCAACGGCACCGAGCGCAACAGGCGTTTCCGCCCTTGCCTTACTAGTACCGAGTTGTTTATCAATCGATTCCGATAACGTGTTTGTGAGTGATCTGGATGTGGTTCGCGGAGTCTGGTAAGGTATCTCCATCTTCACGAGCTGCTGCGGTCAGGTAAACTTAGGATATAAGTTTCCACCGGGTGCAACTTTTGTTTGAGCGGCATCGAGACAATTTTTTAAGCTTTAATTACTTAGGTATCATGTCCAAAATATCTCAGCTTGACTGATGATTACGTACCGTTCGTATATTTATTTTCAACCTAACACTAAAATAATTAACCTTCTACAAACATCGCCTTTCCCGAGAAAACAACTGTGGATTTACAATTCACATGCTAATTTCTCGAAATAAGAAAAATCTCTGAACAATATGAGTTCGCTAGAAAAACATAAAATAGTACAACAAAAGCTTGATTCAATGAAGGTCTCTCGACGCAAATAATTTATTCTGTTAACGTGAGAGGGCGTTTCATTCAGGATTCAAGATACCAATTGTTTCAGCTAAATAATGGAATTTTTCCATTAAGTTCTTGAATAAAATTTATTTCAGGAACTTAATGAAAAAATACTCGTATAGACAAAATTATTCCAAGTATTCTAAACACAGATGATATTGCAGTATCATTCATCATCATTCAACACAATTATTGATCAGTAACCGGAAATTTACGAAACTAGGATTGGTATACTATTCCTAGGAAATTTAGGAAATGTGTAAAACTAAAAAAATTAGGATACGTAAAAAATTATACCCAGAAATCCCTACTTTCGCTCGTTACATTGGCATCGTGGTTTTTTTAACCACCCTAGGAAACCTACCATTTTCTAGGAAATGTAGCTGTATAATAAAAGATTACATATCCAGTGACATAAAACCATTGTACTAAAATTCTACATCAATGCATAAAACGTTTCGAACTCTCATTTTTTGTTGGAGTTGACACGGCCGACTAACTTTGAACTCGTCCGGGGTCCTCAGCATGAATGTGAATAAGTCCGTGAACAGGCTCATGAATAAGGATCCTGGACAGGTTCAAAACTATTCGGGCATGCTCCGACAAAAACCACAGAGTGCGCGGCGAATAACCCTTTTGTCATATGTCTCTACTAGACCAAGATACCAGGGCCCTCAAACATTACTTATTTTCTGAGTAACAAAATCTAACTATTAATATTAATGCGAAAGTTTGGATGGACGGATGGATTATATTGTGGAATAACTACTTTTTATACCTGAAGATTAAAGAGTTTCCACGGGAACCAAAAAACCTCAATCCACGCGGACGAAGTCGCGAGCATCGGCTTATATAATCTATAATCTATCTCTGTGCCAAATTTCATCCAGATCCGTACAGTCGTTCAGACGTGATTGAGTAACAAATATCCATCCATCCATCCATTCATCCAAACTTTCAAAGTTATCTAAGTATCATCCTCCACAACATAAATCTGTATTTGATCTCAATCAAAATGTAGACGTCATGGAAAGTACTAAAACACGAAACAGTGTCATTTGATTTAGAAGCCTATATACCTAATATCTAGTAACAAATTCTTCGTTATCTAAACTTGAACTAGTATTAGATTACAATTTCATTCTCGGTACAAGCTGATCTAATTGAAGAATATTAAATTACCTGCTAAAGACAGTAACACTTAATCTTAAATAACTTCGTTACTAGTTGCCAGTGATATAACTCTTTTAAGAAAACAGCAATGAAAAAAAATGTCTGTTCCTGTCATTCGGTTATTTGCCATTGAAGAAACTTGAATCTAATTAGAAATTACATGATTTTAATCTACCCTCATGTTATTCAGTTTTTAATAAGAAATTAAGCTATTGCGAATTTACTATGGATTTGTCCAGCTTTCTAAATTCTAATGTAGATAAGCCCTTACCTCTTAGGAAAAGGTTAATATTCCCCTTTAGTTCTATTTAGATCTTCTTACTTGTCTCCCTGTCTAAAAGTCCTAAAAGTCTTTGGTTCTCCTAATGGCCCACTATGTCGGCTACTAAGAACAGCCATTACCGGATTGCTGATTAGTTGATCTTTGTCATTTTTTAAAAAGAGCACCTGCTATTTATCTTCTAGGTAGGAAAGAAATCCCGAAAGAGAAGAAGATTTGGAAGCACTAGTACCAAGCTAAAAGTTTATTTGACTAAAAATCTTTTGACTCTGAACAATATTCTAAGGACGCTTGAGTCTTCTTTTCGCATCGTTTCTTCAAATTTAGGGAGCGTAGCTCCCTCGAGATATTACTGCCTTCACGGTATTACGCCATTTCTTCCTACCTATTGGAAGCCGTGTAAAAAGTATTGCAGTATTAACTAATTAGTGTCTTATTTTATCCGGTCGGACAAGCTTCTCGGGCTACGTCCGCGAGATTTTCCCAGCGATCATGAGATTCTCCGCGATTTTCCCAGCAACGTGACCGAAGTAGTCGAGCATTCACCACAGGCAGATGTTGGATAGACGTTGGTCTTATGTTCTGTCCAAGAAATGTTGAGCGGTCGTGGTCAGTCTTGTGTGAAAGGCTTGCTATTCATTGTAGTCACCGCTTAAAGTGGTCTATAATTCATCTTCGTTATAATGTCACTTTAAAACCGAAAACGGGTCTACTAATTTCCCTACGCGATGGACGCGGTGTCCCCGAAGTATCCATCCAAAGTATCCGAAAGTATGTTTGATTCTTTGATTATCATTACGCCACAACGGAGTAACTGATTTACGTGTTTTTTGCATTGGTAATTGGTATAATGGGTTTATACCTGAGAGTTCCGCCCCCTGAGAGTTGATAAAGAGTTCCCTCCTCACTCTCCCAGTTGATTCCCTCAGAATTTTTAGAAAACCTAAATTCACGCGGACGAAGTCGCGAAAATCATCTAGTACCTGCATATTTATTCCCAAAAGACGTGGTTGTATAAAAAATGTATAAATCTCTCTGGTCCCAGCATCTCCCTTTATTGCTTATGATAAAAGTCCCCATTGTTTCTTTTATGACGATAACAAAGGGACTTACCGCCACCATCGCATTGTTCGACTGCGGCGTGTCTTATGCAAATCATTGATGTAAAACTTTACAGCGATACATTGTGAAGGCTGTTATTCCTCAAGGTTTACAAGATGAGGCATATTATTATCGCTGCTCATATTATAAATGTGAAAATGTGTTTGTTATTTGATTTGTCGTTATATCACGCCGCAATGGAACAACGGATCAACGTGATTTTTGTATGGATATAGTTAAAGACCTGCAGAATGTTATTTTATATAGATTTTTAAAAACTAAATCCACGCGGGTCCATCATGGTGACAAGAGTTATCTAAGTAACTCTGGTCTGCATATTTCTATTCTAAAACTAAAAAGTTCTGTTTTTAAAAATATAAATTATTCAACCGTGAACAATTTTCATTCATACTTGAATAATTTTCATTCATATTATTTGAATTATTTATTTTCACAATATGTACTCCTGTTTTGGGAATAAATAAAGTCGAATACTATTTGTTCTGATATTCGTGCTGCATTTTGTTTTCTGCTAACAAACAGTGAAAGCACATTTCAGAGAGTTCCGGCACTTTATTAAGGAAATTCAGTTTGTTAGGCTAAAGTCATTGATGTAGAATTTTTTTAGTACCTATACTAGATGTAGGATTAGCGCTTCAAAAATGTCCCCGACAAATTACAGCACAAATACGAAAGTGCTCTTATTTGAGATTAGTACGGGCCAACCTTAGCCAACATAACGACGCGTCAAAATGCTGCAGTGCTCATATAAAAGGTGTGCTAATATCCTTTGGCCAATGTTTGTGACAATGCGTCAAATATTGTAACAAACATTGACTGTTCTGGATAGACGGGATGCATGGAGTAGTGTTGGTGTTTTAAAAGTATTGTTGCTTAGTGATTCCCTGGTAATCCATTTCGTTATGCAGTAGAGTTGTTGAAGCCATCTAAAATATACAGATAACATTAATTATGTTCAAATTCATTTTGATAAAATTGATATTACTGGAAACACACATACCTTAGTTACATAAATACACATAAAATACATGGGTACATAAAGATATTATATACTTTACATAAATATTTTATAAAAAATGTAGTAAGAAATAATAAAAGCCCCAAAGGCTAAATCTGAATAAAGTTTACTTGGTACTTTTTAAGTTTACGTGTAATACGTCAATAAAACGTAGATTTTTAACCTTGATATTAATTTTAAAATGAAACTAAGTAAGGAAAATTTAATTTTAAGTTAAAATCTTACTTCTTAAACAAATGTTAGGTAGTTTAGTTTTAGTTTCCTCATGTTTTTACACAGATACTTATGCATATCATAACATTGTATAGTTATAAATATTGATAGAAGAGGAGAGAGTACGCCATTTAAACCTACGTGGTTTTTCGCAGTGCTACCCACCAAAACTGTATCAATATTTATTTTGATAATTAAAACATACTGTACAAGTATAACACATAAGTGAGTTGCTGGGGCGCGTAAGCTAGTAATAAATATACACGACCACATACCACCACGATATACAACTTTTAAAAAATCAGCAACTCCATGTCTCCATTGTTCTATTTGAATTTCGTTCCATTTAATTTTTTGTTTTTGCCTTTTTACAAAGACAAAAGGTCTTAAATATAAACATACTACATTCGTAATTCAACTTAAATTCTAAGTTTTAAGGTTTATAATAAATTGACGTTGTTGATATTGACAATGTGATGCCAAGAGTTGCGCCTTGTTCCAAAATAGTGTAAAGGTATCAATTTGGCAACGTATGAAGTACCTTATTGCTTACATATTAAGTTTTATTTTAATAATAAATATTTTTGTACTTATTTTAAAAATTACTTTTTGTTTTGGATTGAAAGGTTATTCCTACCTTTTCTCTGATGACAGAACGTCTTAAAAATTAATATTTTCTAATCGTAATGTAGCTTTATGTGTTAAACTTAAGGTGCATAATTAACTGAAGTTGTTGCTAATATAATACCTTTTTCTACATTTCCCACTCAGCATACAAATGTTTATGTGTGTGCAAATTGGGACATTTTTGCGATATTTTTTGTTCGTGACCCTGTTTCTAGTACTCATTCTATTTCAATGGCTAAAGTAGAGAATTTCCTAATACATTTAGAATATTGTAGTCGCAACTCGCAACGCAATGTATTAAATAGGATATGAAGCTTCGAAGTTAGTTTCTAATTTGAGTAATGTATGAACCAGTGCCAATTATCTACTTTCAAACAAGCAATTGTAATACGGAACGCATATCTGCAGAGTGGAGGCGAGGCGTAGTTTTTTATTGCCCTATAATTCTCGTCGTCTCAAGTATAACTGCCTTCTGTGTATTTTTTTCAGGTTGTGCCTCACACGACAAGCCTTGTCATGGTGCTTCTATGACTTGATCATGAGTCTAATGCTCAGGTACTGGAAGCGCCGTGGTAACATTTACCTTAAGGTATTGTTCTGTGTGGCACAATGCTATCAATAAATGTTTTTCTTTCTTTCTTTCTGTATTCGAACCTTTGTCCAACAACCAAGCGTAAGATTTTAAAGATGTTGGTTGAAACTTTTTCACAACAAGACCCATAGATAATATACTATATACGGGACAAGACCTTTGACTGATAGTAGATATACCTACTAATCATACTATATTATTAAACTTTGTTATTACGGTTGAAATTGGAGTAGGTAATGAAAAAAAAACTCGGGAGTATACTTTAATTGAACTTCCAAGTGGTCTATTTCAGCAAATAATTTCACAAATCTTATCATCCGAGCTAAATGTAAAACGAAAAAGTTTTGGAATTGATCGTATCTAACGTAATAAAGATCGCATATAGGTATCTAGAGGAAACTCTATGGAAACTCCATTTAAACTTAAATACCTACTGTTCCCTCCGCAAAGGTGGGTCGATATTCAATTTGGTAGTTCTAATAAATAGCGTGTAGGTTTTTGTGTGTGTACTGCTGTAAATTAGAAAGAGATGACTAGATACTTTTTGTAGTCAGAAAAATAAGTTTTTGGAACTGGTAATATCTAGGTACTGTAAACATCAACTGAAAAACATCTATAAATGCGAAAGTTTGGATGTTTATTACTCAATCACGCCAGAACGGCTGAACGGATCTAGATGAAATTTGGCACAGAGATAGACTGTAGTCTGGAATAACACAAAGGAAATCCCCGTCCCATCAAAAATATTGATAGCTTTGACTATAATTGATAATCTTAGCAAGAAGCAAACATTAATCATTGAAAATAATCAAAACAATTTGCATTCTTTTTTCATTTTTGATCTATGAACTGAAAATTAAAATCGCAGTCAAAATCTGAATAAAAAAAAAACAAATAGTATTTAATACGCTCCTACAAATTGTACAGTTTTTATTATATGTAAATATCAATCAGCTTATGCGCTAAATTATGCTCTCTTGCCAGCACGATCTTCTGACCTCTCCCACCCTCTTCAGTCGTGGTCGAGTTGTTCAAGTTTTGCAGAATCGATCTCTCCAAATTTTTAAAGGGTTTCCTTGCCTTCAGCCACTATCCTTGATTTGGTTGGTCCAGGATGTTCCGGTTTTTTCAGCTACTAATAGTTTATAATTTTTTTGATCGTCCAACCGTCACAACTACATGACGTTTGGCCTGCTCAAAATCGAAGTAAATAATATACATATACACTGTAACTTTGAAACAATTCGCTAGTCGCCACAAAACAAACCAAACAGAAATGGAAACTAAATATTTTCAAATATTTTGGAAAATTCCCTCTTTGTATTCGGCCGGTTTGAAGCCGCATCCAAAAAATCTACCGACACAAAGTTTATCGTATTTCCATTGTTGGAAAACCGACCGCGAGCAAAATAGAGCGCTGCGAAAGTAGGCTGTCGGTGTCAGACGTCGGTTCAGAAATACTTTGTAGCAGGTGTTTATCCGTGCTGCTATATCGACCTATCGAGTCTTCATAAAAGATTGAAATGCTCTCTCGTCTCTACCGTACTTATATGCTTATTTCTATCCTTTAGCTTTGAGCTTAACATTACTAAGGGTTATTTCTATTTTTATTCTCACTAAGGCATTTGTGGAAGCTTTCGTTTATGTTTTTGCAAATAAAAAGAAAAAGAAGAAGAAAAGAAAAACATTTATTTTCCAGTTTTGCCACACATTTGTTTACCTCAAGTATGCTACCCTGGCGCCTCCATCATCAACACCATCAGCAATGAGCTAAACTGCCCAGGTGACAGAAGCGCCGGGATAACAGGAGTAATGTGTGGCATAACCCGAAAAAAGGCTCCAGCTCAGCAGAATGCTGTATGATTTGAATATGCACAAGAGCAATTTAAAAACCATACAGCGCTGATTTTCAGCCGAGACCTTGTTGTAGGCGACGCCACAGACCCATAATAAAAATAACAATACTGGTCAATCTTAAATATTTATCCTGTTTCCTCTTTTTGATCTACATGTTTCTGGTTTAATATAAAGTTTCTTTTATTATTTTAAACCTCATATTTAAGAGATAATATAGCAGATAATCGTATTTTAGATTTTAATAATTTTAATCGTATATTAGATTTTAATTATTGATGAAGATGTTTTTAAACTATGTTCTTAATATATATTATGCAATAGTGTCGAAAAGAGAGTTTCTGTTATGTATCCAAAATGTACAGGTACGGGAACGGGTGCAGTTTTTTTTAAAGTGTCTAGTGAACAAACAGTGGCATTATATACTATAGGTATAGTATCCATAACCTGTGCCAATGGAGTTTATATTTGGCTTAGAGTTAGTAATTGTTTTAATTTATTATTCTTCTAGTTAATATATGAAAGATCATTTTTATTCCCAAATTTCATATAAGTGATGAATGGAAAAGGGCCAGGGACAGAAGACATACGACGCCTACACTATTTTTGTCAATTTTGTTTCTATGAAATCCAAGTACGAAACACATCATTTAACATAATAAATAAATAAATAAAAATATATTTATAAGAATGCAGGTGATATAAAGTTAACATAATTATTACCTACAGCTTAACACATAAAACACAAAGGTAGACTTTACGTCATCATACACGCGTCCAAGCCTCGACATCATAACGACATCATCGAGGAGTTCCGCTAGAGCGGCAAAACGGACGACATCCAGTGAGACGATCGTCTCAGCGAGATTTACTGCGGGTCTTATGTTGGCATCGTCTGGGTGAACATCCATCATGTCCGTGTTGTTAGGGCTTTACAGACTACAAAATTTCGATCGCCCGGTAGTTGCGACATTTGCTTTAGTTGCTGAATTCTGTGAAGGTTCAGAACCGTTATTTATCCGGGCCATTTTCCCTCAGTAATGTTTTCATTGTACAAGATCACGGAAAGATTTTCGGAAGGATAACCGAGCCTACCGCATTGTTATCCCTAAACTCCTTTCAATTTTGTGATGAATGAAAAAGGGTCACGTCTCTCAGAAATGACCTCAATACGACATTTAATCAAATTAAATGCAGACATTTCTAGGCTTGCAAGTTGGGCAAAAATAAAACGTCCTTGCACATTACAGTCCTGTATCCTTATTCTAAGTGAACTTTATTGATAGTGCATTAGATGCATTAGCGTCAAAGCAACATGAACCTTAATGGCATACATAAACACTTAGGGCCAGTTGATTCAAAACATTGGTTATCGTAACTTACGGTTGTTAAAATTTGTGTTGTTAAAATTTTCGCTGATCGAGCAGATTGATTAGCGAAAGTCTTACAAATAAACGACCCTACCAAAGTTGTACAGTCTGTAGTTAGCCTTAGAGTTATGGCAGTCTTATGACGGCATCGTGTGGGCTGTACATCTATCATCTTTGAGCCATTAGGGTGCCGGGAGAGCTCCGCTCGTGTTGCTGCGAACGATTTAATGTGAACAATTTATTGACAATTGGGTTTTGTGTATTCGGTTATTGCTAGTGTAATCGTAGTTACACTAACAGTATTACGTATTGTATTGATTTTACGAGTATAATTACCCCTTTCGTTGGTGTTTTATTTTATTTTTAACCATCGGATTCTCGCGACTAACGCGTCATTATTTTAGTTTTATAACTATTTGATTTTCCGATAAAAAAAAAGATAAAATTAATGTCTCTTATCACTCTTCAGGTCTTGAACTATATCCATGCAAAAATCACATTGAAGCGTTGCTCTAACAAACACACTTTCACTTTTAATCATGGGTATTAATAGTTATATAGAGGTATACACATACAGTAGCTGATAACAAAGAACATGTTCACTATCCCTAAGATAAATCCATGTTAGGCAATTTATAATGTACATTTAAAGTATGCATTTTAAAATGTACACGGGAAATATAAACAAGTTATACAAAAGCTAAGTGAAATATGTATGATCTTTTACTGAATATGTATCCACTGTAGACTTGCTTTGACAACAAAGGTTTACAATGAGAGCACTACAGTTGCCTAGATGCCTCTCGCTATCTGTGTGCGATACCCTATTATATTGAGTTAATACTCCATTATATTGAGTCGAGTTTCAATTGAGTGCAATGGATCTTAAGAACCAACAATGCAATATTATCAAGTGGAACTTTTCCAATCGCTAGAAATATTGCATTTTTGACTAACTCCGTGGCGCAGTGTGTTGTCTTAACGTGCGGAGGTCCCGGGTTTGATCTCCGGCAGGGTCAATTTGGGAATTTGTAATTTCTGAATTTTCCCTGGTCTGGCCTGGTGGGAGGCTTCGACCGTGGCTAGTACCGGCAAAGACGTGCCGCCAAGCGATTTAGCGTTCCGGTACTATGCCGTGTAGAAACCGAATAGGGGTATGGGTTTAATATAACTGCCATGCCCCTAACAGGTTAGCCCGCTACCATCTTAGGACTGGATCATCATTTATCATCAGGTGAGATCGCAGTCAAGTGCTAACTTGTAGTGGTTAAAAAAAATATATAAAACTCAAGACTTAAAAATAACCAAACGTCACTTCCTCAGAACAGGGGCGGTCGATAACGAAAATTTCCTTTTTCTCTATAGAAAAAGTTTTTAGAATGTACGTGCATAATGTCAGAACTATTTAAGTAAGAAAACAAGCTTTCTCCTTGCTTAGAGTTGCTTAGGCTGCAAACTGTACCGTATAAGTAGCATTCTCTACACAATTTCACTGTTTGAGACACTGTTCAATTTCTCTCAAAAATATTCATTTTTCGTTTCGATGAATTGTGAGTTACAAACTCGCGAGTTGCAACAAGTTGTAGGTACAGTTGTTTGTGTCTTCACAATAGTTATATTTACACACTCCGTATTTTATATTATGAAGTAGATATTATCGGAAAAGAATTCTGAGTAAGCACAACTTTGTACGTCTACTCTACATTACAAGCTTTGTCTTTCTTCACGAGTGAGTACACTTTTGTCGGACGTTTCTCTGTTAACCCTTGGTTATATAGTTACAAGGTCTGTTTACTCTTTTGTGTGTTTATCTTTGACATTTACGACCCTTAAGGATAAGGTGTATAATATATATAAGAACCCTCGTAATTTAATCCAGGCTACGGTTTGCTGAATTCTTTTTATTTAGAGTTAGCGAAATATATCTCCACTCAAGATCTAATCTTTTGCTGAAAAATTTGTTAAATATATAGAAAAAGAAAAGAAAGAAATTCCTTTATATACTTATACATTTTTTTATTGCAAAAAATACACGTGAAAAGTTCTTACAATATTTTTGGACACAGTGTACTACCAAATATGGCGTGCATTATTAGCAGCTTACATCATAATATCCTCGTCTTATTATTAAGTTATTCAATTCAACATCATATTTACATCATATTTAGTGCGATATTACTCAAAATGACACTTTGATGTCACGTACCTTGACGTTCCTAAAATAAGGATTATAGTAATTTATAAAACACGAAAGTCAACAATAATGAAACAATATCCTCCGTGACGTGGACGACCTCCGTGGCGGTCCTGGGTTCGATCCCCGGCAGTGTCAATTTGGTAATTTATAATTTCTGAATTTTCCCTGGTCTGGCCTGGTGGGAGGCCTCGGCCGTGGCTAGTTACCACCCTACTGGCAAAGACGTGCCACTAAGCAATTTAGCGTTCCGGTACGATGCCGTGTAGAAACCGAAGGGGTATGGGTTTAATATAACTGCCATGCCCCTAACAGGTTAGCCTGCTACCATCTTAGACTGCATCATCACTTACCATCAGGTGAGGTCGCAGTCAAGGGCGTTGGCAATCATTATGTCAATGTTGGCAGTATATCTCGGGGTCTATATTGCCAACGCTCAAAGCCAATATAGCCCCAGGAGCCAGGGGGCCAGGGGCCCCAGGGCTTGACATCAAACTGTCATTTAAACATTTAACTGTATGGCCCCTGGAAATATAATTTCCTTTCGGTGCAGTTCGGTAATAATGACATATTATTCACACAAAATATCTAATACGAAGACCTATTGTTTAATGCACAGAGTACAATATTATTTTGTTGGTAAAACTATTAGTAACGTCACAAAAGGCGCCATAGACACCGGCGAGCGTTTTGGCTTGAATTTTGAAATTTTAATTTCAAATGTCAATTTTATCTACCAAACCTATTATAATGTTTCTGCTGAAATAAGATATTTTTTCGAAATAGTAGATACTAATCTGACCATTTTTCAAAATCAGTCATCATGCCTATTGTATGTATTGGAGGGGCTCAATCCGCTTAAAGCGCAGAGTGAATAAATAATGTAGAAAACTAATTAGGGAAAAGGACCTATACTTCACTCGCACTTGCCCTTACTGAATTCTTTATGGGATTACATACTTGTTTTACGAGACGTAGAGTTTTTAGTACCTAGCCGCATTTAGGTATTATAGCGTATATCATCAATATTTATACCTATCTGAAAATAGTACTATTTTATTCAGATTTTTTTTACATTAATTCTGGTTTTAGTAATTGTGTAGGTTTCTCTATTGGAGAGTCCCAATCCACTAAAGGCACAGACTGAATAAATCATTTAGGTAAACTAATTACTAATTAGGAAAAAGACCTTCACTCGTTGCTCTTCACAGAATTAAGTAAGGGCATCTTGCTACGGTATCGGTACGTCTACACGACGCGACGTAAAATTTTCTTAAACTGAAAACTTGAAGACTTGTAAGAAAGAAGAAGAAGAAGCTTACAAGAAACTAAGCGAAATACTCAAACTTACAATGGAGACCTGTAGAAATAGTTGATTTTAAGTAAGTTAGATGTTAAAAATTATGTGCTGCCATCGCCACAAAAGCTTCGAGCTACGTCCGTTACTTTAGGGCGGTTACAGATTAGCATTTCGGCGCGTATGAGCAAGGTGCGTATAGACGTGCCCCTTGCCACAGCGCAACTCTAACGAGCTTTGACGCGCTTTTAGCTCCACCGGTTCGAGCGTACACACCGGAATAAGTGTAAACGCGTTCGGTTTTTTGAAGCGTAAAAAATTACGCTAATCTGAAACCACCCTTAGTTCTCCGGTGGATTTCTGATTTGATCACGCATAGAAAGTCCAGCATACCTCTTTCCTATAATGCTTTTAATAGCGACTAGAGATCTGTTTGGCATTACTAGCAACCCGACACACAAAAAATTCCCGGGCATGCACCTCCAACTTTTAGATGTTATGTGCGTGTTAAGAAATTAAATATCATTTGCTTCAAACGGTGAAGGAAACCGTGAGGAAGTCTGCACGCCCGAGTGTTCTTCATAATTTCCTCGAAGGGGTGCCAAACCGCACTTAGCTAGCGTGGAGGACTATGGCTAAACCCTTCTCAATCCGCTCAGTAGTGAGCAGGTAATGGGTTGATAAGAGAGAGAGAACAAAGTACTCCATCTAAACTAAAAAATATCGGGGGTTGAGGTAAGGGTACATTTGTATTCACCTTCAAAGTCCGTGTTTTCACGGGATTGAAAATAAAACCCCAAAAATATAGTCTAAATTTTGAGCCTGTGTTATTTTAGAGGCACTACTCAGTCGGCTTTTAGTTTATGCTCGTATTCAGCTGAATAAAGTGTATGCCGATGGAAAATATTGCAAGGTAACTTTGTAGGCTAAAATGAATTGCAAAAATGTTATGACTTTTTCTACGCATTTGGGGTTTTTATGGATTGTCCCGAAATTTATTGCCTTTTTTATCGATATCCACCAAATTATAATTTGTATCCACCTAAGTACATTTGTAAATAATGGGCGTTGGACTTTTTTGGATTTGTCCCAAAAAATTGTAATTTATTTGGTCGAAAGTTCGAATGGAATGTGAAAATTATGCGTCGGCAGGAGTATTGGTGTCGAAAAATATGCAATGCGAAACAAATCGAATGAACTCGATAATAATTCAGTTTTGGAATACTGAAATATAGTACCTATTACTAGCTGATGCCCGAGACTTCGTCCGCGTGGTTTAAGTTTTCTTGATTTCCGCAAGAACTCTTTAATTTTCCGGGATAAAAAGTAGCACTCTCCAGGTCCTCAACTAGACCCATGCCAAAAATCACGTCGATCCGTTGCTCCATTGCGGCATGATTGAAGGACCAACCAACAAACAAACACCCTTTCGCATTTATAATATTAGTATGATGTAGTCGACTGTCAACTAAGGGCATCCTTTACATTTTACAACCAGATTTATCTTAAAAAATGCACTATTGTGAATTTTTGACCCATATAAGTATAAAAAAGTAACCACGACACTTAACACCTATGTATTATTGCCCGTGATTCGGAGAGCACGTAAAACCTTCGGTCCTGCGCCTGATCTCTCTCCGGCCGTGTCGGATTTTCTGGCCCATCCGGATATGCGGGAAAGTAAAGGGACAGAAAGTGCACCTGTGTTTGCGCACATATTTTTGCACTATAATGTCTCCCGCGCAGATGGCTAATCTCTCTTGAGATAGGCCGCTGTGGCCGAAATTCGGTCGGAAGGACATAATTATATTTGGCGCAGTCGGTAGTATAGGCTCTAGCGAAGATAAAATCACAGAGGGTATCATTCATACAACATACTTAAATATCACCGCCTTTATCTATTACTTTTAAGTTTCCGAAAAGTGAGTACCTGCCAACCCTATTTTAACCTGCGGTGAATTTAAACAGGTCAAACAAAACCGACAGATTTATTCAATCTAAATCCAATTCAATGTTTGCTGAAATCAAATTAATTGGTATTGACTCATAAATCTACCGACAATCCCTTTTTCCATGACCCAATTTGGCGAAGAGCTAATATTAGTTGCGGTCGGCGGAAATTTTACGCTTTTTTAAAAGTTCATAACTGTCGCGTTGAAATCAATGACCCTAGTCCCTGTGCACATCTAAACCCTATAGAGTTTTGACGACCTCCGTGGCGCAGTGTGTAGCGCTGTTGCCTTAACGTGCGGAGGTCCCGGGTTCGATCCCCGGCAGGGTCAATTTAGGAATTTATAATTTCTGAATTTTCCCTGGTCTGGCCTGGTGGGAGGCGTCGGCCGTGGCTAGTTACCACCCTACCGGCAAAGACGTGCCGCCAAGCGATTTAGCGTTCCGGTACGATGCCGTGTAGAAACCGAAGGGGTATGGGTTTAATATAACTGCCATGCCCCTAACAGGTTAGCCCGCTACCATCTTAGACTGCATCATCACTTACCATCAGGTGTGATCGCAGTCAAGGGCTAGCTTGTAGTGGATAAAAAAAAAAAAAAAAGAGTCTATTATAATTTATATTTGGAAGTCTGTGACTATATTCTCCTAGCTGATGCCCGCGACTTCATCCGCGTGGATTGAGGTTTTTTGGTCCCCGCGGGAACTCTTTAATTTTCCGGGATAAGAAGTAGCCTATCTGTTATTGCAGACTACAATCTATCTCTGTGCCAAATTTTATCCAGATCCGTTGAGCCGTGATCAATCACGCCAGAACTCAAGTTCTCATTCATGTTTGTTACTCAAGTACCTATATAACAAACATCCGTCCATCCATCCATACATCCATCCAAACTTTCGCATTTATAACATGTAGGTATAGATTGCCTCAGCCAGCATTGTGTATCTTTTAACGAATAGACTAATAAATAATAAATAATAATAACCTTTAAATAACCACAGAAAATGGAACATATAGACATTTATTGATGCCTTATGTCACCGTTTAATGGATTAAAATAAATGTCTCTTCCATCTCGGGACCATGGGATCCCGGACCTTTGGAAGGCATACGAGGGGCCGAAACCAACTCGCAGAGGCCCGTTAGACAATTTTACTCTAAAGGAAATGTGACACCAATCAGCGAATATCCCTTTATGCACTATGCGAGTGCACCCAAGGACAATCCCTGGTTAGTGCAGGACTATTGCAAAACATGGACACAAATTATAGGTATGGGTCTACGGGTTTGGGTTGCTATAATGGACTGGTGAAATGGCTCTATCTAAGTACTATGGCCCCTGCCTGACCAATGTTATTTTACACGGATAAAATGGCAGGGGGTGACTCGCACACTCAGTAAATGGGCCCCCGGAAACAGCCGCTGGCACATAGTGACGTAGCGACAAGGGGGCAACATAACCTGAGGTGCTTGAGGAGTGGAGAGGTATTCCACGGCTCTCAGGACAATCCTGGTAGTCCATTCAAGATCCCTACAAGCATCTTACTGGAATACTTCCTTCCTCCGAGCATCTTTGCAGATGCTCTTGCGAATCTCCACTCAAGCCGGCCAATGAAGGCAAGCAAGAGGTGGGAGTTCTGTTCCTCGTCAGTGTTCACTCCAGCCGGCCAATAAAGGCAAGCCAGAGATGAGGAACAAGACTTCTCCCGGGAGCGATCAGGTCCGTGGGGTCGCTACTGCCCAACAGCTCGCCACAAGCTGCCCTGCGGGTTAAAATAAATTATTATTATGATTATTTATTGATTGTAAAAGCTGCGCCGAGCACAATATTGTTTTAAAGTAGAAAATTGAGTCATTTTCTAATCATATATTATTCAAAAGCTTAATCATAAACAATAACAAACTAAGTAAGCGCCATATTCTACATTTCTGTTTGAGCCGTGCTCTTACCTGAATCTCATTAAAAATTAACGAGAAAATCGTCGGTACGGGGCGGAATTAAAATTTTCAAAGGGAAACAGGAACGTGCAATTGAAGCGGCAAAGCCGACGCAACTAGCCGTGAAAGTGGTTGAAGAACAAAACACTTGCCGCCCGTGGATAGTTTTAAATAACGGCACAGTTTTTTTTAGTAAAGTGGGGGATTTTTATTCCGAATGTAAAACGTCTAGTCTGCGAAAATCTGCATATTTTATTAATTCTTTTGAACTAAAATTTTCCAGCAAGTGTGTATTTTGTTGGTTTTGACACACGTTACGTGTTTTCTAGCATACGTACATGTATTTAAACCATTTGTTCTGGGTATTTAAAGTTGATCCAGATTGGAACCTCCGTGGTTTGGAAAGAACTCCGAATCATCCGAGAAAAAAAATTTAAGACTATGCGATTAACGTAAACGCGTAATTAACCTGCATCAACAATGAGAGCAGAGAGATATTATCACAGATATGACCCAGTGCCAGAAGTGTTTTCATGGCGCCATTATTTGCAGTACACTTCATTTTTACACAGATTTTACTGACGTGGTTCATCCTATTAGATCTTTATAAGGCTAAGTGTAAACCATAAGTCAAATAGCGTAAGTTCCGAATTCTGGAGCCATCTTAAAGTCATATTGTCGACTTTCGTGTTTTTGAATAATTATAATCCTTTCCTAATTTTAGGAACGCCAAGGTGTCATTTTGAGTAAATATTGCTTGAGTATTGCTTTAAGCGTAGGCAGTATGGCCCCTGATAGAAAATCTTGCAGAAATTGACTTTCTGTAAGTGTTTACATAATATAGTGCAAGTAGTAATAGTTAGTATTCTGGTGCCAATGTCATAGGTACATGTTTGTAAAGTGTTGCAAACTTTCCACGGATGTGTGTATGCTAAGTGTTTGAAGACAGCAAACTTTCTTCTTTCACTTGTAATCCAATTTATTTTATTTTATTTATTTGACAACCAAAACAGATCTAACCTAAAATCTTAACTAATAACATTTTAATCTTATTATTTTGACGACCTCCGTGGCGCAGTGTGTAGCGCTGTTGCCTTAACGTGAATGAATGAATGAATGAAATATTCTTTATTGTACACCAAAACAAAGATTAATAAATAATTAGAAATAACAAAAAAAAAATACTAGTAGTACAATTGGCGGCCTTATCGCTTTGAAGCGATCTCTACCAGGCAACCAACCACAATCATCACTTACCATCAGGTGTGATCGCAGCGCTACACACTGCGCCACGGAGGTCATCTGGTTCCCGCGGAAACTCTTTAATTTTTCGGGATAAAAAGTAGCGAATGTGTTATTTATCTCTGTGCCAAATTTCATCCAGATCCATTTAGCCGTTCAGGCGCGATTGAGTAGCAAACATCAATCCATCCATATATCATAGACCACCATAGAGTATAGATAGTCTAGAAGTATAGATACCTAGTATAAGTAAAGCGAACATTTAATGAAGTAACAATTGAATGAAGTCAGTTTGTTTTTCTAAAACCACTCAGCTATAGCTAACATACTTTTTGACATGGGATATTCCATAAGCAAAGAAAAACCAGGGATACCGATCTAAAACAATAAAAATTCAAAGCACGTAGATTCATTTCTTTGCAGTTATTATTCCAAAGTGGAGCAGTAAAGTGCAGTTCAAACGATGAAGCTGCGCATCCGACTGCGAGAGATAGCGGCGGTGGAACAAAACCGCGCCCCTAGACAAGGATTTGTTTTAATATCTTGTGCCCTGAGAGATTGTACTTCCTTTATCGAAGCGGATTTTTTTTTACGTCGTTCAGTTTTTTAAATGAAATGCTTTAGACTGCCTTTCTATCAGAGATATTCGGGCTGATTATTATGTTATACACAATCTCGTCTAAACTAAACTAAAATTAGACAGCATTAAAAATATTGCTAAACCTTTCATAATATTCCCCTGCGGAAAGGGACATAACTAGATTTGAAGCTGACATTTTAGTTTAGTTTAGAGCTTGGGTTTAGAGATATGGGATAAAAAGTAAAGAAAATTAGCTTATCAAAGCATTTTTGCCCACACCTGAGCTCACGCGTTTGGTAGCAGTTAATTGAATATTCAAACTCAAATCTTTTTTATTCAAGTAGACTTTGACAAGTGCTTTTGAATCGTCGGCTGGATCTACCACAGGTTTGGAAAGATATATTAAGTTTGAGAGTTCATCAGCATCATTTGGTAAGGTCGAAGCTTCCCTTCAGAACAGACCTGAGAGAATTTAGAAATTTTAAAATCCATACTAATATTATTAATGAGTCTGTGTGTCTACTACGCTTTCACGGTCTATGTGTTCATGATTTTGATGAAATTTGGTTTAAAGGTAGGTTTATCCTTTTTATCCCGGAAATTGAAAGAGTTGCCGCGGGAATCAAAAAACCCGAAGTCGCTGGCATCATCTAGTCCTAAATATACCACGGACCTGCATTTAAAAGAAACTTTCAAGTTCAAGTTTCTTTATCAAACCTATTAAATGACAATTGAATGCTAAATACAAAAAATCAAGATAAACTTCAAGATAATATAAAGATTAATTCCCGAGACCTTATATTATCTTTATTTCTTTATTGTTATCTTTAAGATAACAATGAAAATCCCTTTTATATCCAAATGTCTCGTCCCATCTTTAAAATCAATTGTTCAAGCACAAAGCCCTGCCTAATAACCCCCAGACTTGTCTAATTGGTGTGCCCGAAATAATTAGTATTTACCCCCAGAGATAAGCCGAGATGCTGTGCAAAATTACAGACGGCCCGTTTTCACAGAGAATTCTCTTTTTTTTCTTTGATGGCGTCAATTTCTTAGACGACTTAAAGCGTAATACGAAACGTGGAATTGAGTCTTTCACCCGAGGCTGTTGCATCTTATTAAAGTACGTAAAGCCTTGGGTATTATTTTAGAGAAAATTAGAAGTGTATAGAAGTTAAATTACACAGTGAAAATCTTGCTATATGTTTTGCCCTCAAATTCTAAGCCACTTCGAAAATACATAGAGTTTGTTGGTTTGGATTTTGTTTTTGATCTTTTAAATATACAAAAAGAAAAGGTGACTGACTGACTGACTGATCTATCAACGCTCAGCTCAAACCACTGGACGGATTAAGCTGAAATTTCGCATACATTCGCTGTGAAAGGATTTTTGAATATTCAATTCCTAAGGGGTTATACTAGGGCTTTGAAATTTGTATAGAAATCGAAACAGCACTCTTAAATTACTGAACAAGTAATTCGCGTTTGGTGCAAAGAATATATTTTAAAATAAAAATCTTTTGACTTTTGCATTTCTGCGCTAAACGCCAGGTTTATTCTTGTCCTAAAAAATCTTTCAACCAGACCCCTATTAAATAGTATCAGAATTTACTTTGTCTAATCTCCCACTTCTGATTCGTTATATGATCTATTCTAGGGATTTTCATCTCTGCATATTTTGTTTTGAACTTTGATTGCTTTTGACCGATTTGGTTTAATCTTAGATATTTCCTGCCTTTGTTCATTTATACGGAACATTAGAACTTTAAATTTCGCCACATTTAAACTTTGACATGATTTATTTTTGGTAATAATTGTAGACGTTATGTAGACTGTTAAATTACATTTTATATTATCAGTGACCTTATTAAGTAATGAAATTTAGTTAATTAGGTGTTTGACAAATAGTCAAAACGGCAACTTTTTTTCAAACGTCAAAACGCGTCCTAAGTAGGGGATTTATATGAAATTCTGAAATGTGACGTCACTAAGCTCGACGCACTTTTTTAATTTAATTAATTGTTTAAAATGGTTATTCAGCATAAAACTATCAGCACGTGGATATTACGACTTTTGGGAAATCCTCAATCCAATAATGATAAAAAAAGAATTTATTTGAATAGTTATAGTCAAATACCCAATTGCCGATGCATAAGATTTCTAAGATGTCTTCTAAGAATTCCTTCAATGCACAGTCGACTAGGATTTTAATTAATCGAATTCCGTATTCAGGGCTGCTTGGATTTTAAAGTTGTGGAAACGTCGAAAATTCCTAGTAGTAACATTATTGAAAGATTTTACGAAGTCCCGAAAATTCCGGCATCCGATTACCCTGTCACGTATATGAGTAGGTATGTTCAAAGGCTTCAAAGTCTCTCATGTTACGACCCTTTTCCATCAGGCTGGATTCTATCATGCATAAAAAACGCCTTTCTATCCACCAGCCTGTAGGCGTCTAATGTTGGGAATACTTTATTTTATTTTTACTTATTATTAAGTTTACTAACAATTACAAAGTACTTGTAAAAGTTTATTTGAATAAAAAATATTTGATTTGATTTGATTTGATTTGATTAATAATAAGTTTTGCAATAGTCCTGCACTAACCAGGGATTGTCTCATTAAAGCGCACTTTCTTCCTCCTTGAATCCTTTATTATCATCATATTCTAATAATTATTATTCTTCTTTCCTAATTTGCGTCTTGTTGGCTTTAATTTTTACTCTTTTTTATATATATTGTATATAAGTATATATATTTATTTATATGTATATGTATTGGTATCTATTTATATAATTATTTTATGTGTATAATATATATGTATATATATATGTTGTGTAGGTATACTTGTATTATTGTATATTGATTGTATATGATATTTTACATTGGCTGGGATTAGTTTATTAGTTTAGTTTAGTTTCCTTTTAAATAACGTGCACCCTGAAGCTTTCTCACTGGGTTAATCCGTTGTGTGCATGGTTGCCTGGTAGAGATCGCTTTAAAGCGATAAGGCCGCCATTTGTACCATAGCTTAGTTTTATTGTAATTGTTTATAAGTATGTGTTTCGTGGTGTACAATAAAGAATTTTTCATTTCATTCATTTCATTGTCCTTGGGTGCACTCGCATAGTGCATATAGGGATATTCGCCGGTTGGTGTCACATTTCCTTTAGAGTAAAATTGTCTAACGGGCCTCTGCGAGTTGGTTTCGGCCCCTCGTATGCCTTCCAAAGGTCCGGGATCCCATGGTTCCGAGATGGAAGAGACATTAATAAAAAATAAAAAGCATCATATAAATACAAGCTAAGTGAAGTGATTACTTATAAGTGAACACACCATGGAATAAAACAAAAGCAAGAACAATTTTAAGGCTAAAATAAATAGATTAAAAAAAAATACAAGATAAAGAAAAAACGAGGCTATAATAAATACATAATGAACGTGTTAATTACAAATTTTGCGAGGAGAATATTATTAATAATATTAGTCTGACTTCTGGTTTTGCAAGTAAAACTAAAGAGCTCCAGGATTTAAATAACTTTTAAATAAAATCTTCATTGTCAGTGTTAAACTACGCCCAAGAACGCGTCTATCCCATGGGTTCTGAGACAGGCTCGATTTGCTTACTGCCAATTCAAGCTGCTAATCCTTTATACGGATATTTTATTAGACCAACTGACATAACCTGCTCGATACCCCGCCATATTTCATAATAATATTATTATGTAACAGATGTCTGAGACATAAGTTAAATTCCCTTGTTGGGAACTCTTTGTATTTTTAGGATTAAAAGTAATCTGTGTCCATCCCCGTGACGCAACCTACCTCTGTAACAAAAAAATTGTCAAAATTGTATGAACAAGCCGTGGGCAGTAAAAGCATAGTAGACAGACAGGGCATGTACTGAGTGTGGTCATGAACTGGCCATTATTAGGTACTTTATCTGGACCGATTCAAGTTTCAATAATAATCGAGCAAGTAGTGCTTACCGCCATCAAAATGTCACTGAAAATGAAAATTGCTTGGATCAAAAACAATCTTAATAAAGTTAACTAAAAAGGCTTCATAGGACGAGATGGTCTGATGTACAAAGGGTGCTCTTATATTAAATACTTCTTTGGAAAATTAATTTAGCATTTCGATTTAATTAAACAATTTATCCGAGCGCAATGGACGCCGAGCGAGAATGTCGGTACGCACTGTTGACTTTTGATCTTACAATTATCATTTTTGCATTTGGAAAAATAACTTTTGAAAGACAGTAATTCTCCTTCTATCCTGCCTACAAAAATATGGATTTAAAACTGAGACAGAATTATTATTTATGCTGTCGGAGAAAACCGAAAAGAAAACAATCAAAAATGGCCCTCAATCTTGCTTAATATTATAAATGCAAAAGTTTGGATGGATGTTTGGATGTATGGATGTTTGTTACTCAATCACACCCCAACGGCTGAATGGATCTGGCTGAAATTTGGCACAGAGATAGATTATAGTCTGGAATAGCACATAGGCTACTTTTTATCCCAGAAAATTAAAGAGTTCCCGCGGAAACCAAAAAACCTCAAACCACGCACACGAAGTCGCGGACATCCACTAGTACCTAATGACATAATCATTAGGCATATAAAAATATTATCTTTCAACTATTGATGTAAAATTTTAGTACAACTGAAATTTCGGCTGGCAATTCGAACTTCAACCTGCGATCTCACCTGATTGTAAGTGATGATACAGCCGATGGTAGCGGGCTAACCTGTTTGGGGTACTGCAGTTATATTAAACACATACCCCTACTCGGTTTCTACACGGCATCGTACCGAAACGCTAAAACGCTTAGCGGTACGTCCTTGGCGATAGGGTGATAACTAGCCACGGCACTAGAGAAAATTCAGAAATAATAAATTCCCGAATTGAACCCGGAACCTCTAACGTTAAGACAACAGCGCTCAACACTGCGCCAGGGAGGTCGTCAAATTTAGCATGCAGCGTGAATAAATTACAAGTAAACCCAGGCGAAAGGGTTGTTTATATAATATTTCACTAATAAAGTATACGACATTTTCTAATCAATGCATTCCTGAGATTGTGCCATACGCCAGAATTCCTCGATCACATATTAAATTCAGATACCCCGGAGCTAGGAATTTAAATTAGTGTTGCTATTATTAGATTTTATTAAATACCCTTTATATACCAATATTATCAGTGAAAAAGTCTACCCATGAGCACCTTCAAGTCTTTATTTATCACTAGGTAACTAGCTAATGCCTGCGACTTCGTCCGCGTGGATTGAGGTTTTTCAGTTTTCCGGGAACTCTTTAATTTACCGGGATAGAATGTAGCCTATGTGTTATTCCAGACTATAATCTATCTCTGTGCCAAATTTCATCCAGATCCGTTCAGCTGTTGGGGCGTGATTGAGTAACAAACAGCCATACATCCATACATCCATTCATCCATACATCCATACATTCATACAAACTTTCGCATTTATAATATTAGTAAGAAGATATTAGTAAGATAAGATAAGATAGGATCATCATCATCATTTACAATTGAAGTTCCTTTCGAGATGGCCGTCGTCGACCGTTGCAAAATGACGTCATAGGCTCAACTACTAGTCCCGTTGACAAAAAATGTACGTTCTGCGCTAACTTTTTTCATTACTCATCGTAAAAAACGTAACACGAACAAATATAAACTTATATAAAAAACTTATACTTAAATAAAAAAAAAACAAAAACAAAAGTTAGAAAAAAAACAGAAGTGGCAATAGCGTTGCTATCCTCACTAAGCAAGCGGTACGGTGAACGGCTGGCTAGTACTTCATATTCTCAAGTCATAGGCATCCCACGAGAAGGGTATAGTCAACCATGCTGGCCAAGTGCAGTGGCAGACTACTTCTGAGAATATTCTTCTTCTTCTCTCTCTGGGCTTTTCCGCACAAGTGCCCGTTGTGAGTGAGAATATTATGGAGAACTTTCGGACATGCAGGTTTCCTCACGTCACGATGATTTCCTCAGTTTGAATATTACAAGAAGTTAGTTATAGTCCGTTAAACTTAACCCGTTGTCAGCGTCGGTAAAGAGAATATAACCACAGCGTCGGTAGTGTATATGAAAAATAAAAAAAAACTAAAACTAAACAGGCATCTAGGTTCCAATTTCAGTCACCGGGTCAGATAACTTGGTGGGGCTGTATAAGTTTGAGGTATTGAAGAGGCCTGAATTTCAATTACCATCAATCAAGATTAATCGTACGATTGATATTGGCTTTTGTTGCTTCTTTTCGTAATCAAACGCTTCACGTCAACTCATTAAACACTCCGGTCATTTTAAGACGACGCTCCTAAAACACCAATCAGTTAGTAAATAGCTTGCGTGAATTATATGAGTTCACCAAAGCTGGGGACAATAGATTTTCTATTAATTTTTAATTAATCAAAAAAAACTAACAAATTACAAAACGGTAACAAACATATTTTTTTCTTAGTAGTAATATTGTAAAACGAAATCTCCAGCCATTACGAGCAAATCATTGTCAAGCCTTAGAATCTAGGGCCTAGACAAACATCTGAAAATCCTACAAAGACTATATGATCCAATTATAAAGACACACTGTGTCCAGCTCTGTGTGAGTTTTAGAAAAACAATGCGTTTTGCTAACAAAAGACTGGAGACCCTTTATCCAATATCATTGTTAATTTATTACATATGCTTGGAATAAGATCTTATATTATGCTTTGTAGAAATGGGTCACCTAATGAATAACGTCTGCTTTCAAATGAATACGTTTCTACGTTTCCGAGCCCCACAGGAAATAAATTGTGCGTTGTGGTAAAATTGTGTAATTTAATTAGGACGTGATAGACGGTGACTCGGCATAACACGACATCGATTTCACGCGTTGTCGACTTTCTTTATTATTGTCCTTTTTAGTAGGAAGGATCTTAATTAACGTGACTTCACTCACACAATGTAAATGTTCTAGACAAGTACCTAATTGGGGTGGGGCGTGCAATTTATTTTAGAAAACCTCTAATAATAGCTATACAGTAACCCCGAGAATTATTTTTTATTCCAATACAAGTTGACTGCTTACCTGATGGTAAGTGATAATTCAGTCTAAGATAGTATTGGGTTAACCTGTTAGGGGTATGGCAGTTATAAAATATATACATCATCATCATCATAATTACAGCCTATTAACGTCCCATCCACCACAACGTGCTAGGCACAGGCCTCCACTCTCAAAGGAGAGAGGGAATTAGAGCTTAGACCCACCACGCTGCTCCAATGCGGGTTGGCGGGCTTTAACGACTATTATCATGTTAGTGATAATAACCGGGACCGACGGCTTAACGTGCTTTCCGAAGTACGGGGATGAGACACCGCCAACTTCCAACTCCAGGCTGGCACTGAGAATTTCTGAATTGAAAAACCCATACCAATTTTTTTTGCCCGATCGAGAATCGAACCCAGGACCTCGTGATCCGCAGTCGACTATGCTAACCGCTAGACCAACGAGGCAGTATAAAATATATTATTATACATATATATATATAAATACCCCTAGTCGGTATCTGCACGGCATCGTGCCGGAACGCTAAATCGCTTGGCGGTACGTCTTTGCCAGTAACTACGAGTAGCAACGGCCGAAGCCTCCCACCACACCAAACCAGAGAAACAAAAATTATAAATTCCCAAATTGACCATACCGGGAATCGAACTCGGGATCCCCACTTTAAGACATCAGCGCTCAACACTGCCCCAGGGAGGTCGTCTAGACAAGTCGATGAATGATTTGGGGTGGGGCGTGCAATTCTAGTTTAGAAAACCTCTACTAATCGCTACAATAATTATAGCTAGTCCGAGAATTGTCCTTTCCATTATCAGTTAATGATCATAATTTCTAGGAATAATGCAGTGGGTTTCCAAATAGTATAATTATTACAAATCTCTTTACCCATCAAAAAGAAATACCCAGTTACATTAATTTATGAAGTGATTCAGTTACTGCCGTTTAAATGATAAATGATTTATTTAATTTTCGATATTATTTATATATGATAAATCAAGACTCTATCACCGGTTCGGAACCGCTTTCTGCTGAGAAAAGCGGGCAAGAAACTCAGCAGTTGCTCTTTTAATGAAAAGAAAAATGTAAATTACGTAACAACAATTACACTTACTTGTGCAGGGCTGCTGGATGCGAAGCCGCTTGCTTCCATGCATCTTTGTCACTAAGAAAATCATCAATAGTATAATAAACTCGACTTAACAAATGCTGTTTAACACAGTCTTTAAATGTATGCAATGGCAAATCCAGAATCTCTTTTGGAACTCTCGTTATTCGAATTCCTGTTCAAGCCATACAAAATTGCCGTCTTAATACAGTAATATTCAAGGCAATATAGCCTCAAACTTCCCAGTAGTCGCGGTAATAGTATAACTTGTCGTCTTTTGTCCTACTTGTTTTGTTTGCTTGCGATGTAAGGCTGAGGTCTGAGTGCGGCGCGTTTAGCGGGGCGTACAGCGTTTAATCTGCGGGCTATAGGTTGAAGGTTGAACTCCATAAGCAGATCTGTTTTGCTCTTGCACCGTCGTGACCTGGTGGTAGTATACGTTTTCTTAGATAAAAATACACTGATCCAGATAATTCACAGAAGACATGACTAATTCGGGATTTTGACTGGGGTTTTAACACGCTGATTTCCAAGCAAAAATGTCAAAGTTTTGCGGAGGGGCCATATGGTTTTTTTATACTAAAAAAAAAATTTAAAAGGAACGTAATGACATGACGTCGAGTGATTGGCAATCAACATGTTAAAGATTATCATATTAATATTAGTCTATCATAATAACCGCTAACTAAATAATAAATAGCGACCGCGCCCACGCCCGCTGTCGCACCCGCGAGCTAATTTAAACAAGTACTAAGCCGTATGTATCTTGGTTCATGCACCACATCTGTACCGCGGCCTAATAAACCACATCTGAGTATTCCAGTCACTCGGGAGAAGTTCTGTAAGTTTTATGAGGCTGCATATACTTTGTGTAACAGATCTTGAGAAATATTGAAATGCCCGTGCACGTGATTGTGAGAAAAACTAGTCGGTTTATTTAGTCAAGGAATAAGAATCTTAACTCGCTATAATCAACTTTACATGGAACTTCATAACCTTGTTCCTCCTTCTCCGTTCTACCACAGAACAGCGAGAAACCGTGAACGTTGGCACCCTTATGTGGTTGACGTCCAATTTGCTCGCACGAAGCGTTTTTGCTCGACGTTTCTGATACGAACCGCTAGGGTGTGGAACACCCTC
The DNA here is from genome assembly GCA_923060345.2 of Erebia aethiops. NCBI lineage: Eukaryota > Metazoa > Arthropoda > Insecta > Lepidoptera > Nymphalidae > Erebia > Erebia aethiops. The sequence goes on along the minus strand of OV281089.1, from coordinate 18,360,322 downwards.
CCGGCGCACGTGTTTCCTGCCACTTATAACTTAAGTACCTTCAAGGCAAGGGTGAATAGGCATCTTCTAGGCAAGCGCGTTGCAACCTACACCTCATCATTGCTTTGCACTAAGTATGATTGTCGTCAAGCGCAAGCCTATCACGCAATAAAATAAAAATAAAAAACACCAAAACAGACAAATCTATGTGGTACAACGCGCGGCTTGCAATATGCACCGCCAGTACACGACACAACACAAATCTTTAAAATTACTCTCAATTCTCAAATTACTCTAATTGGAGAGTATACTGCCGCAAAGGAACGCCTGCTCCTATCCAAAAGTTGTTTTCTTTTAAAAAACCGGTAGAAATAGACGGGTATATTATATGTTTTAGAATGTAAACTATAACGAATTTAATAATCATTATATTTTTGAAGTGAAAACTCCTTTAGGCGCATTGAGCACTTTTTGGTAGGTAGGGGGTAAAAATGTGGAAACGCGAGACCGACACCGTTCTTCCTAAGACAAAAGGTCTTAAGTATAAATAATATCTATAGTACATTCGTAATTAAACTTTAATATCTTTGGTTTAAGGTTTATATTTAAAAGTGATGTGTAACCGTGACTGACACATCGCGACACCATTCTTCTTAAGACAAAAGGTCTTAAGTATAAATAAGTTACTATTAACGATGTTAGGTATCAAATAGCTACGATGCTATGCAACTTATCAATACATTTACGGATAGATTGATAACTAATTTCGGCCATAATCTCCAAAGGTAGAGATAATAATATAGAATGTAATCTAATTCTCTATCATATCATATCAAATCATACGAAAGTGTGTTTGTTTGTTGGTTTATTGGTATGTTGGTTTGTCCTTCAATCACGCCGCAACGAAGCAACGGATCGACGTGATTTTTGGTATGGGTATAGTTGAGGACCTGGAAAGTGACATAGGCTTGTTATCTTGGAAAATTAAGAGGTTCCCGTAGGTTTAAAAAACTTAAACCACGCGGACGAAGTCGCGGGCATCAGCTAGTTATTCATATTTTAAGTAATCTACTTATTTTCATCTGAGGTATCGTGTTATTCGTGTCTAAGATCCAGCCGATATGAGGTCATCAATCTTGTCTAGGTTAGACTGGGATTGAGAGGCGTAAAACAGAGTTTATTCACACGGGAGAGCTATATCCATACTAACATTTTAAGTAAATGAGTTCCCAAGGGAATAAAGAAATCAAAATCCACGGGGAAAAAGTCAAGGGCATCATCTAGTATCTATATGAAATTCAGGAAAGAAAATCTGATTGACCGAAATGAAAGTATTCATAAAATAATTTATTTTCCCTTTTTATTGCAGACCCCACTAAACACAACAGTAGTTATGTAGAAAATAAGCATCGACGCAGGTGAATTCAAAACTAAGGGCCCATTGTAAATCACCTGTAGGTACATTAATTTTGCAAATGAAGTATAATTTGCATGAGATAATCCGGGAAAACTATGACGGATGGCTTCCTTATTTCCTTGGTTCAGTACTCAGTTGGGTTAGTCTTAGTATGAGAGTTTAGATCGAATTTGAGTGACCAAACGCAAGAACATCCGAGTAGAATGGTCCTTTATTGATTTGTAGTCGTACCTTCAGTACCACCGATTGTAATTTCCCTGAGTTCCCGCTGAGTGAGCACATGGTATCGATATACTTGAACACTATAATAAAGAAATACAGCTCCACTTTAACTTAAGGAGTGACGAATGGCCTAGTTGTGACAACGCATAATTAGTTGCGTTTTCAACTTTGGTTGATCCAAGTGAGCAACTGGATGGGTAGCTTAATATTATGGAGATCTGAATTTGCCTTTTGTTTCCTCCTCACCAAAAAATATGAAATGACACAGAAAGTGATAATAATTTAACGTTAAAGTTCTTCGATGCTCGATTCCTGTCAACGAAGGCGAGATTTGAAATCTTATGCTAACCCCACAGGATGGGATTTGGGGTTTAACGAGCTTTATAGCCAGCGTCTACGGTAATTTCAACCCTTTTCCTGTTTCAAAATTTCATGAAAATACATAAAGGAGTTTAACTAAATTAAGAAAGGAATATTCACGAGTCCTCTGTAGTGCAGCTATGAATATTCCGTTTTTCTCTTTAATTCTTTGTATAGGGATTGGATGAACTTCTTTTTAGTTTGTTTGCAATTGTTTTCGGCTTATTATCTTACTGACTAAGCAATATCCGCTTAACTGGCCAAGCGACTAAGCGTTGCAGAACGATTAAGAGATTAGGGGTCTAGAAAAGCCTCCTGAAGCATCAAAAGCTTAACCCGCCTCCTCCTACTAAACCATGTACTTACTCTTCACAGTGAAAACATTTTTAGAATGTTTTACTGCGATACTATTGTATCTACATCATGATCACTTGCAAGCAAGTCTGATCGCAGCTATAAGCGCTAGCCAATATATTAAAAAAATGCATGTAAAACTAATGTATACTTATGTCATAAGAAAGCTCTTATGCGCAAATTATGCCCTTATGGTAAACAAGGAAAGAAGTAAGAGCAAAAAGCATTAATACATTTCCTTCACAACAACGTCTTTTACGCTGTCGCAGCACTTAAAGGAGAGAACGAGGGAACAGAGAGTAAATTAATTTCTTACTACACGTTATTATTGTGGCAAAATTTAATTGTATGCTCCAAAAAAGGGTGTGCCACGGTCTGGCTGGCTCAAATGCGGCTAGTTTTTGCCTCCAAAACAGCCATTTGGGCAACAATGGTAATACATTTTGCGGGTAACAGGCGTGCGGATTGAGGCCTTGTGTGCTCTTTGTTATAATGACTGTGTTGTTCTAACGATGTGTGTTACGTCTGACGTCTACGCTTTGAAAATGGTAACTTGGCTTTACCGCTGATATTTTTAGGCTTATTTTGATTTGTCGCTAGCTCGTTCTTTTTATTTTTTAAATGGAAGAAATTTATGGATAATAATAAATTAGAACTTAATACTAGCTAGCCTAACCTAATTACTATATAAATTATGCCCGCGTGGAATAGTGGCAAGAATGCTGGCTGCATTTCCGCGCTGGACAGCCAGGCTGACCCTTTGCGCAAAAAATGAGCCAGCCCTTCTGTCACTAGCTCGGTGAATATACAACCTCTAGTGAAAATGAGGTAATCGAAAATGAATTCGATAAAATTATTCGATAAATTAATTATTAATCGAAGACAAGATGTACAAGGATTCAAGCAGTTTGGCCGTATTCAGTAGTAACAGTTTAATTAATTTTACGTATTAGGTAATATACGAGCACGTATTGAGAAGTACTAAATGATATACCCGACTGTTTTATTCGTTGGGGGGCCCTATTGTGCTGTAGTATTATAGATTAAATTTACTTTTTTGTCAAGTTTCAATATTACCGAACGCATAGTTTTTATGAAAGAAGTGCGATTTAAGCATTGGTCAGTAACAGTAAATGCGAAATCGCGCTGTCTCGCTCACTCCAGAGAGGAAGCCCATACGGCTATCCTTATCATCACCTATTGTTTGTCACGCGTTTCGCGAGATTCCGACGCAAGAGGGCGTCTGCCGTCAAGCGGTGCGCTAACGCCAGTCACCCCCTGAACTTTCGAGCGTCTGCCCGCGCCAGCCCGTGGTCTCTTCAAGGCCCGGAAGATGTGAATTTTACCGTGTGTGAACCGCCATGCGGGACTCCGGTATTTCTTTTTAAAATGGGAGGTCTCAGTACCTAACCCAGCCTTTGTCAGGTCCCATAACAATGGGGGCATGACTCATTACCTTTCCTTTAATTTTTTCTCACTCTCTAGTGACATATATTTTTGCCTCGTGTCTCCGAGCCGAGTTCGCTAATGGAACGTTCCGCCATTTTGTAGGACGGTCACCATATACGCGTGATTTGTTCTTGTTATATTAACTTTATTAATGTACTTACTAAATAAGTAGTGCAATCAGTGAAAAGCACAAATGTGCCGTAATTTCAAATAAGTGAAAGTGCCCGCGAAACTTCGTGATGCGCGAATTTACGAACTATTCTCCTGGTATCCTGCCGCGCGCATTGGGCGCGCTCGCTGAGGGTTAGCAGCCGGCCATGGCCGCTGCCGCCCACCCCACGGGTCTACTCTTCGAGTTTCTTCGAGCGTAGGACTAAGTGGTATTGTAAAGAAAATGGATTGTAAGTGCGAAAGTACCTATAACTTGATCTTAAGTCTTATCTCTCTCCTGTGTAACATTCACTGATTAAATTTAATTATCGTGCGAGTAAGTAACTCATTTGTTCTCATTGAAATGTTCCCCATTCGCCAATAACCCTATTGTAAGCTGCCACTGGGCGCGAGGCGCGCCACCTGTGCTGCCGAACGGTCCTCGACTCCAAAGGTTCGATGCCCGACGGCTGTATCTATCCGAAGCAATTACTGCGTAGGTAAGTTTGGGTAAGTGCCTACGCAGACCTAATTCTGTTCATCCCATTTCTTTTATTGTCACGTCATAACCTAAAAGGCGCGCTGCGGTGCCACGTGTTGTCACACCGGCGCACCCGCAGCGCCCCCTATCGACCGACACCCGCAACTCAGGTAGTTACTCTTTTCTCCGTGACAGTGCCAAGGTCTAAAAGCTGTAAGTACCCCGAAGTAGTGAATGCGTTAGACCTCCTCGACTAGAAGGGGCGAATTTGCCGCGAATCGTTTCGTGCGTATACGTGCGTACGTTGCGTGCGACGCACAATCATTTTTATGCCGATCCATCGATACGTACTCGTACCTACACTCGCTTTGAATTTTGTGCGTAATCTGGACGCAAGGGACTGTCCCTTGTACTTAACGCGTAGTACGTGAGAGACGAAAGTCTGGAGTAGCTGGTACTCGCCAACGCGCGTATACATTCGCTCGAATTCGCCCCTTTTAGACAATGTCTCATGCTGACTTTAAACAAAATACCAAAGGGTATTTTCACAAAGTACTCATTCAAATAAACTTATTTAAAAAATACTTGTGACACAAACAAATCGCTTCGTAGTTTTAAATCCTAGCATTATTAACGTTTACAACAGTGCTTCCATGCAGACAAGATGGCGGGCGGAAAGAATGGAAGTGTCTCGCAAACAAGGGCTGTTATAAATTAAAAATGTCGAGTAATGAGATCGCGAAGACGTGCGCTGCCTCGAAATAAATATTAACGTCGTAGTGCTGTGCTGAGAGGCGGAATGATGCAAATTGCAAATTTTGTAATGTACCGAGTACGGACTACGAAGAGAGCAAGTAGGTAGCTAATAGCAGGTCCTAATAGGGTTTGTGCCTTTCTTTAGACGTGTGCATTGTCCTTATTTTCTGCCTTTAATTTTTAGTTAAGTTCTCTATGACTCTAGTCGGCAAAAAACGTGCTGATGCCGTTAAAGTTAATCCTAAATCTGTGAAATTAATATTATATTTGTTTATACTATGTAGATTATGTAAGACCTCTTTTGTAGATATACCTATAAAATAAAGGATTTATTTATTTATTTCTTTATGCTCGTAAGGACGCATAGTCTGCGTGAATTTTGGTTATCAAAATCCCACGGAATTTTTGGTTTTCCGGGATAAATAAAAAAATAAGCCTAGCCTAGATAAATATCACTCTTCAGGTTTCTGCAACAATTCTCGTAAGCTGTCTACCGTAGAACAAAAGTGTACAAAACAACCGTAAATATACGCCCTGTATTTACGGTACACCCTGTACATTATACGGCGCAGCCTCGTGGTCTTTCGCCGTTTCCTGAGGATGCCGGCTCTTGTCTCGACATGTTTAGTGCCCTACATTATGTAACTTACTGCCCTACTGGCGTCATACATCATTTTCTTCACGCGCCAATTATTGTGAGAGTGAAAAGGTATTTAATCCTTACTTCCATTATATCTTATCTCATGAGATAGGTAATATTATATTACTCAGCAATAAATACGAAAGAATGTCTGTTTGTCTGTCTATCTGCTGCCTTTTCACGACCCATTCACTTAACCGATTTTGACCAAAGGAACAGCTTTAATTTACCTCGAGACGAATATAAGCTACTTTTTATCCCGAAAAATTAAAGATGACCCACGGGATGAAAAAAAAACCACGCGGATGACTTCGTGTCATCTATTCTAGTTTTAATATAACGCATTACAATTAGCACTTGGTTCTTTACACCTCAGAACACTTAGCGAGAGCCAAATATATTTCATTCATCATCAAAAGAGATTTCGTAGTCATAATAATTTTATTATTGAGCCATGAAGGATAACGGCCACATTTCCACTCATAGATCATCCGATCGAACCTAGGATTTCAATGATCTAGCTAGTTTATAATAAGGTATCTTCTCTCAGAAGTATGTAATATAGGGCGTACATTTCACCGTAAAATTGCAAAAACCGTCAGATTGCAATCTAACGCTTTTTCTCGTTAGATTGTAAACTGTCGATAGATTGTGAACCGTTCAATGTTCAAGGTATCCGTTTTTGAAATATTAATTGTATTTACGTTTTCTTGTCTCTTTTTGTAGGTTAGGTTAGGGTTCAAGATTCAAGAATCAAGTCATTTATTAAATATAGGTACACTGTAGGTACACTTATTGTCGTCTAAAAATTTACTTACTTAAAAAGCATGATGGTGATAATGGGTTCGACACAATTAATCGGGTAGTGCCCTCAGGTTCTATTGGGTTAATATACCTAAAAGATTACAATTTACCGAAAAATAATGCGTTAAATTGTAATCTTTCGACAGTTTACAATCTCGCTAGATAGATTACAATCTAACGGTTTTCACAATCTTAAGGTGACATCGTCTCGTGAACTTCCGGCGCGTTTCCTGAGGCCGCTCCGAAACGTGTGTCGTTGTCTTGTGCCCTACATTTTCGAGTGATTTAAAAGTGCACAGACACAGAATCATACTTAATATTATAAATTCGAAAGTGTGTTTGTTTGTTGGTTTATTGGTTTGTCCTTCAATCACGCCAACGGACGGACCAACGAATAGACGTGATTTTTGGCATAGGTTTAGTTGAGGACCTGGAGAGTGACATAGGCTACTTTTTATCCCGGAAAATTAAGAAGTTCCTTCAGGAATAACAAAAAACCTTAAACAAGCGGACGAAGTCGCGGGCATCAGCTAGTAGGTAATAGTTATTCATTCATTAATTTACAAAAGTAAGACTTGGGTCTAATGCTTATGCTCATGCTTGGCTCGGTTTTTATAAAAACACTGCTTCATTTTGTATTGAGAAAATATCTCATAGTAAACGCCACTATAATAGATGTTGAATAAAATAGGTAGGCATTATAAACTAGCTGATGCACGCGACTTCGTCCGAAGTCCGTGGAATAAGCTTTCGATTTCCACGGAAACTCCATAATTTTCCGGGATAAAAAGTCTATGCCTAGCTTATGTCACTCTCCGGTATGTGTCAAGTTCTCAACTACACCCATGCAAGTTACGTCGAACCGTTGCTCTGTTACGGCGTAATTAAACCAACAAAAACACACTCTCGCAATTAAAAACTTATAAATATATACTTACTTACTCATATTATTATGTCTCGCTCGTTTTTCTCGGCAGAATCTACTTTCCGGATAGATCTTTGCGGTGGTAGAGAACTTTTAGTATTCTGTGGTAGAGCCCTGACATATCATAAGTGGCACAAGTTTTCCTACTTGTAAGTTGTAATAAACATTTAATTTCAAATACATTAGTGTCTGTCTATCTTTAACCAAACGCTACACCAATTTTGACTAAATTTGGTGAAGAAAAAATTAGCATCCATCTTTGAATTTAGATAATCAAGGAGATCTCAGTTTTTACCGATTTTTTTAAACCTAAATTCACGCGGTTGTAGTCGCCGGCATCTTCTATTAGGAGATAAAGGGGGATGCTGTGTTTTACATAATTAAGGTGCCTTTCCACCAAGAACGTGTGACGGTGTGAGGATGCGTAGACCATATTATCTTTATTTTGGTGGAATCACGCATGTAATTTTTAGTTCAAATAAGATAGAACATAGAGTTGGAAACTCAATGATTTTGCTGAGTAGAGAAAATCTATTTCTATAGGTAGACTAAAAGTAGGTAATAGGTAAGGACAATGTAATAAATGTTAAAACGGGTTCGTGTACGTAATATTACGCTAATATCAGCGTTTTACTTAGTTATAAAACGCTAATGAATACTTAAATGGTGTGATTCAGGTTTATCATCTTTGAATATAACTATTCCACAGTAAACAATAACGGTCCCTCCACCGTTAAGGCCTGGTGTAGCGTAAAGGCCTGGTGTAAGGTTTTTAAAAGCAGTGTATCCATCAAACGGTGACATAATGTATGCTTGTAAAAATAATGTGCTGTTTTCAAGACCTTTGAGCAGCCATTGACGCATCTCAAATCACAATTTAAAATAAATCTCTGCATTGAAATTTATTTTAAACATACCTCTTAATTTACCTTTTAAAGCAATTTTTCTCCTTATTGAAACCAATAATTAGCTCTAGAAATATAAAATAAAATTCATATTTCTAAATCAAACACATTGTCGGGTTCATTTGTATTGAAAAGTAAATATTAATTTTTTTTAAAATTATTTCATGCATTTTTTGCGACATGCCCTTGCTCGATTTCACCCCCGCGCGCCTGTGTTTTTCATCTCGTGAGCTCACAGCGCAGCCTGACTTGAGATGCGTGGAGCGGCACAGCACGTAGCGGCAAATATTATTTGTATTCGTTTGTATCGGGCCGCATCGCGCAGTGCTAGTGCTTGCCTCGTCGCTTAAGCATACTACCGAAGGGGTATGGATTTAATATAACTGCCATGCCCCTAACAGGTTAGCCCGCTACCATCTTAGACTGCACCATCACTTACCATCAGGTGAGATCGCAGTCAAGGGCTAGCTTGTAGTGGATAAAAAAAAAACTCATGTGGCTTAAGAGAGCCCAACTCCATACAAACTCATACAAAGACTATTTGCCGCTATGTGCCCTTGGCGACCCCGATCACCTGGTTTCAACCTACGGAGCATACGGACTTGTCTAGTCTAACCGACCTCACAATCGCCCCAAAGTTATCCTAAGCTGAGGTCCGAGCCTCACAGAAGGCGCCGCGCCTTTAGGAAGACGTTGTCTCCCCAATGTCTTTGAGCCCCAGGGCTCATTTCTCGGCGACGCCTAGCGCTCGTCCAAACCCCGGTGACGCTCGGTCAGTAGGGCTTACGCAGCTTACTTACATATTCAATCCGAAAAAAACGCTACGTGCCGCGCCGCTCTGTGCATCAGCAGTTTAGGTGCACACTGGAACGCTTGTGCGTTTTGTCGGTCCACTCGGTCTGCCAATATCGATAGGACTACTTATTTTTTTTAATTGAATCATAAATTGAACTTAAGTCGAGGCACGACCTTTAAAAATTAAAGTACTTTCGTCTGCAATCTGCATATTTAAGATCACATTAAAATTTCAGAGAACCTTAAACCACCACCGCCTAGGTTATGTCAACATTAATGGGTAATTAATTACTACATACAATATGAACATACGCAGATACGCGGAAAAGCATAACCCTGTACATATATCCATTCGCGCAGTCGGATAAAAAGTTTATTTGAGTCATTAGTGAAAATCCCTCAGTTTAAAATCAACATTCAAAGTATTGTTTCAAGAATTTGTATTAATAAAGTGAAAGCATTCAATTAACATTGCTAAAATGTTTAATAAACAGAAAGTAGAAAGCACTCTCAACTTATATAAATACTTAAACGCTTTCGTTAACGGACTTAGCTCGCAGAATTAATTCAACACTCGGGCAATGTAGGGTTGCCACATACACAAAGATCTAGGACAACAGGACGTAAGTTCTGATCTTGAAACATATTATGGGCTTAATATTTTTATTGGCCCACGACTCGTTTGCGTGGAATTTCCGATTTATTCCATTAGAGTTGACTGCCTCGTTGGTCTAGTGGCTATAACACGTTCGACTGACGCCGACGACGTCCCGGGTTCGAGGGCCTGGTCGGGCCATAGTTAAGTGTTGGGATTTTCTGACAAGAAATTCTCTGAGTTAGTAAGTTGGCGCTGTTTTCACCCCCGTGCCCCGGAGAGCACGTTAAGCCGTGGGTCCCGGTTATTATCAGTAACATGATAATAATCGTTAAAGACCGCCAGCCCGCATTGGAGCAGCGTGGTATGTCTAAGCTCTAATTCCCTCTCTCCAATGAGAGTGGAGGCCTGTGCCCAGCAGTGGGACGTTAAGGGGCTGTAGTGGTGGAAGATATTTTCTTGCGGTTAATGTTCGTTAATCTCCAGATAACGTGGATATGTTATAATCATACAGACAAAAAAGATCACTAAACTGTCTCACTAAATAGAATTAATGAGCATTGAAAAAGGGCTCCACATATGGTTTGCATCGAAATGGCCTGCATCTACAGATCCGTTTTAGTACCTTAAGGTAAGGTTAGGTGTGTTGCTGTTTGAGTTAGTTTACAATGCAGGGATATCCGGTCAAAGCTTGTCGTATGGACACCTCACACAAGGTTCACAGTTCACAATATCCGCCAACTAAAATTTTCCGCCAAATTATAACAGCCTACATTATGAAGGCAAAGGAGGCGAGGGGAACAGGTTAATCTTGGAATTCATTTAAAATTTACAAAGTTGGCAGTGACCGGCTGTCTCACCGGCTGTGTGAACGGGTCTCACAAGACCGAATGAGTACCAGAAGTTTTGATATTATGCCCGCTTTATAATGAAACGTGCCGCGTGTTCTAAATGAGCTGGCACATTAGTATAGTTAGGCACGATACGCGAGTTCTAGCGACCAAAGTTTGCCAGTTTGACTTTTGTGACAGCCCTATTTACGATGTAGGTAGTTTAGTAGCTTTTTGTTTGGTCTGTTAAATTGATGTTAATTATTTTGTCTTTTTAATCTGTTTTGTTTAGCGGAAACGTAATTTAACCTAGTATTTACTATTTTCCTAACTCTTAGACTTTGTTTAATTCAGCTCTCTTCCGGAAATATTAAATAGTTATTGAACGGGTTTCACAAGGCCGAATAACTATAAGTTTTGATATTATGCCTACTTTATAATGAACGTGCCACGTGTTCTAAATTAACTGGCACATAAGTATAGTTAGGCACGATACGGGAGCTCTAGCGACCAAAGTTAGCCAGTTTGACTTTTGTGAAAGCCCTATTTACGATTTAGATCGTTTTTTACCTTTATGTTTGGGTTTAATCTGTTTTGTCAAGCGGAAACGTAATCTAACCTAGAATTTACTACTTTACTAACTAGCAGTTTTTTAATTCTGCTCTCTTCCGGAAATCATGCTTACTTAGCTATCGGACGAATCTCAGAAGACCGAATTAGTACCGGAAGTTTTGATATTATGCCGGCTTTATAATGACACGTGGCGCGTGTTCTAAATGAACTGGCACGGTACGGGAGTTTTCTGCAATCTAGTTATTTGTAAACTTGGGAGTTTATTTTTCAATTTCTGCTCTCTTCAGTTATTAAAAGTAGCGCTCGCTGTCACTGGCAGCGGTTAGCCGCACGCCTGTAGTTATTTTCTTTAAAGGACGTATGTTTTAATTTTAATATTGTTGACGTTCGTGTTTTAGAATTATAATCCTTATGATAGGGGTGTAAAGGTAGGTACGTGAAATAAAACTGTAAATTCTGCATAGATGTACGCTTTACAGTTGGACGAGAAATAAGTAAAGCCCTATATATTGAAATTCCTTGGGAAGTGAAGTGCCTTTGGCTGGTTTTCAATAATAAGATTGGCACTTGTAATAAAATTACTACTAACTACGTCCTGGGGGCATACTCTCGTACCATCGCTTAATTCCGTATTGTTTTAATATTTTTGACGTTCGTGTTTTATCCTCCGTACGTAACATAAAGCTATTGTTTTGAAATAATACTGCTTTTAGCGATGGTAGTTAATCCCCCTGTATTTTCAATGACCTTACTGGGAAAACAATAGAATTTTTTTACTCTTACATTGACAATTTTATCACAAGTAGCTGTTACTTTAGGTGGAAACTTGAAATGTGTCATCCTCAGGATACAGGATAGACTTTAGTTAGGCAGAACCGCGGAGAATTGGCAAACATCCAACGAGAAGAAAGATTTAAACTTTCCACGATGAAAATTGAAATGAAACTCTTAAATCGCTTAGCCGGGCTTAAATTCTTAAGGAGTGTGATTTAAAATTAATGTTCGACTCGCGGCTAGCGACCACTTTAAAGGTGCGTTTCCACTATAGATGTACGAGTAAAATGGACTATGTAGGCAAATGAGGAAAATGAGGCGTAGCGGAGCTGTAAAATGGTGTAAAGGTTTCCATCAAAACTGTGAGGAATCCGAGTGGTGCGGGGATGCGTGTCGGGTTCTTCTCGGTCAGTTGAACAAAAAAGCGGCTCCTTTGTCGCGAGTTCTTTAATGCGCGTTTTAAAAATTATAAAAGTACCAAATAATGCCCGCGGGTTTTTAATTCCCGCGGGAACTTTAATTTTCCGTGATAAAAAGTAGCCTATGTTCTTCCATGGGATACCAAATTTCATCGAAATCGGTTGAACGGATGGGTGGTGAAAGCGTAAAAGACAGACAAACAAACAGACATACTTACGTGTTTATAATATTTGTATGGATTTGTTTTTTTCCACTACACAAAAATATTTGTACGGCTTTTTTCTCAGTACATAAAAATCTACTAGCTACTAAAAGCATTATTTCACCAGTAGGGGTGTCTTAGCCTTAATAGCGTATAGCCATACCGCTTGCGCTCGTCACACTCAACCGCATTCATTTCTCACTCATTTGTATTGTAATTGTACAAAGACCTCGCTTCGATAAGGCCTCTTGCAACAGAAATGCGAAACTAGGAAAAACGCACATCTCTAGTGGAAACGCACTTTAAGGCTAAGCTCTGCGTATAATATTATATTATATTGCCCGAGCTGCTACGTCTTGATAAATTAAGAGTGCTCTCCACGGTAGCTTTTGTGGGAGAGCATGCAATTATTTTTGAAGTGAAAATTTTCTTTAGCCGCGCTGAGCACTTTTTGGTAGGGGTAAACTTGTGGATTCGCGTGACCGTCACCGAAATGCTCGCGTTGTTACGAAGACAAAAATTCTTAAATATATAATATATGTAGTACATTCGTAATTAAACTGTAATGCGTTACTTTTAAGGTTTATATTTTAATTTTTTTATATAAAATAAAAATTAAATTATAAAAAAAATTAAATATTCGTTTACAATTCTATCGGCAGTCCCTACGACTGCCACTTTTTTTTAAAATTAGATGATGCGGCTTCGCCCGCTTTTATTAAGATTTTTGATTCCTGCTGGTACTCTTGTTTTATTTTGTATTTTCATATGTAAAAGTATTGGGCAGAAATGACAAAACTTAAAATAGGCTGCTAATATTATATGAACAAAGTATAGATGTATGAAAACAATAACCTACTTAGTGTAAAAACAATTTAACTTACTGTAAGATGGTCAAACTGTGGCGTTACGCACCGTCACTAGCGCAATTAATCTTGTCAACTCAACCAAAATACTTTCTGCAAATCTGAAGACAAGCACCATCCCAATAAAAATATAAAAAAAAACACTTTGTGGCGAGAAAAAAACAATTTGCAACGCTATGAAACAATGGACCTTTTACAAAAAAGGCAAGTACATTTTAACACCGACGCAATCTCTTGTTTTGTTGGAAATATAAATAAACTGGTCAAGAACGAGTCGGGCTCACGCTATGGGTTCCGTTCTATTATTATTATTTTCTCCTTGCAACGCTGCACTGGAATCGTGTCTGGTTAGGATAAGTATTGTCTTAACAGTGTTTGGTGATTTTTATTCAGTGTTAAGTGGAATTTATTATTTTTTCTAGTGCGTATAAATCGGTGGTTGTCTATGGGTTAAAGCCTAGGCTAGGGTATAGGCCTAGGCTAGGGTATCCGGAGTATGTATGTATGTATATATATCTTTATTGTACACCATTAATATACAAAAGCAACATGTTACATACAGGAAAACAACAATAAGTAGGTACAATAAGGCGGTCTTATCGCTAAAATTTACAACTTGTTACGGTGTAAAGGCGGTCTTATCACTTTAATTGTTCTATAATGCATTGTCTATGTCAAAGGTGCGTGAAGACAACCAATCCATACAAAACAGAGCACCAGCCTTCCGTGTAAGGTTGTGGGCCGCCGGTCGACGAGGTTTGAAAATATGATGATGACGAAAAACTGGGAACACGCCAGCTCAAAGAGGATTGACAAAGGAACCCCAATAAAAACTGTTTTAGTGGCGTCAGCTATAAATCATTGGGACTACCATTAAAGTTCCATCCCGCAGCAATCACGGAGCAATTCAGCGGCTCCCGGGGAACAGCTAAATCATATCTGATTAATGAGACCAATGGAGAAACGGGGAGAGTGCAAAATAAGATTCCCGGAGAAAAGAAAAGTATTCAGCGAGTAGAAATTAAGACTGCTCTGTTTTCTCGTGGATGGTTTACAAGGCTTTTACAAGCTTTTATTTAACTTGCAATGTTTATGGGTTTGTTTAGGTCAAATATTGCATTTTTAAAACAGTTGTCCCCAACCGATTGAAATTTTGCTGAAAAGAAACCGAAAAATAAAATGTCGTCACACTAAATTCAACATGGCGGACGATAAAAGCACAGAATACTTAATAGATAAAAGCTTGTTTTTAAAAATGGTTTTAATGATTTAAGACTTTTTATCTGCATGGGGGTTTAAAGTGTCAATGATTGACCCCTTATGTTAACACCAAAATAAATATTATGAGTCTATGGTTAACACTGACTTATAATACTTACCTTTATACGCATTAGGTACTTTGCCATGATAGCCTTCGCTAGATAGATAGATAATCGCTAAGTTGGATTTCTATTAGGTATATGTGAACTGAAAAATCAAAGAGTTCTGACGGTAATTTTACGGTTCCAAGCGGACGAATGCCACCACGAATTTAATAATCAGTAGGAAATAGTTGTGAAAGGATCATCCCTATTTATAACTATTTAAATGAAATAATTGCGTGCCGTAATTACCGAAAATATTTACTTTAGCTACATCTGTGTTTAGCAGTTATTACTGTTACCGTAAATTACCTTTCGGCCGCGCTCCATTTGTTCCGAATAACACGCCAACGCCACGCCATCTTGTTTGTGTGATTACGTTGGCACGCAAGACTCCTTTGTCATTGCGATTCTATTGTGATCGGTGTTATTGTTTCATTTCGTTAATTTCAGTTACTTATCACGCCATATGAATTGCCATGCTATTTTTAATACCTACCTATTTAAAATGAAAACTTCTTTAGGCGCGTTGAGCACTAGGGGATGAAAATGTAAATTCGCGTGACCGTGACCGACATGCTCGCGTGACCGAATATGCTCTGAAAATTAAACTTAAGCAGTCCCTATAATATGACTGCATATATTTTTTCATTCTACTGCAAGTTAGCCCTTGACTGCGATCTCACCTGATGGTAAGGGATGATAGCAGCGGGCTAACCTGTTGGGCTACGGCAGTTATACTAAACTCATACCAGTAATCGCTTTCTACACGGCATCGTACCGGAACGCTAAATCGCTTGGCTTGGCTTGGCTTGGTCTTTGCTGGTACGGTGGTAACTCGCCACGGCCGAAGCCAGCCAAACCAGACTAGAGAAAATTGAGATATTACAAATTCCCGAATTGATCCTGCCGAGAATCGAACTCGGAACCTCCCACGCCCACAGCCCACAATAATAAATATATGGGCGGAATAAGCCACTGTGCCAAGGTAAGCCTACCTGTTAACTACTACATTAACAAGTTAACCTATCTTAGCTTTGTACCTGTACAAAGCTAAGATAGGTTAACTAGTTTTGTAAATAAGTTAACTATGTTTTTCCCATAAAAGAGAAAAACAAAGCGAAACCGATCGGTCTTCTCTCCGAATGGTCAAAGGAAAGTTACATCTTTGATCTGCCGCTCGCGGTCCTCCACAATTCTTGATATCAAATGAAAAAATTAATGGAACAGAAACCGCCCGAGGGTGTTTGGACTTTGATGTTACCTTTCAGGAAACGTACAATAAACATAAGTACAGGAAAATGGTCAAATACCTTTCGAAACTGAAATGATTTGTAATAGAATAAAAACAAAATAAAAAAAAACAGGCATTTCAAACTTCAAAATTTCAAAGTAATTTTATAGATCGAAACTAGCAACACCTGAGACTTTGTTGAGAAATTTGATCAAATAATCATATCAGATATGTCAAAATATATCAATCATGTTTGAATGGGTATTGATGTGCTGTTAAAATTTTCTAATTCAAATAATTAAACTTATATTTTTATTTTATGTAAGCCTAGCTGTTTCAATTTGTTTATAATTGTTAGGTATATTCTCAGCTGTGTGTCTAATGGGTGATTTTCTTCCCTTAAGACCGCGACATCGTTCGACTACGATTCGTACGGAATTGTCAAGCATTTTAACAGCTGGCACTCGATTAATCCATATCCATATCCATACTATCCATACTCCATACTAATATTATAAATGCGAAAGTGTGTCTGGCTGTCTGCTACGCTTTCACAGCCCATCTGTTCAACCGATTTTGATGAAATTTGGTACAGGGATAGGTTGTATCCCGAGGAAGGACATAGGCTACTTTTTATCCCGGAAAATTAAAGAGTTCCCGCGGGAATCAAAAAACCTTAATCCACGCGGATGAAGTCGCGGGCATCATCTAGTATCCATATAAATAGTAGTTAACTTTCTCGAGATCGAATACGTAAAAAAACTCCCACTTGACCTGCTGTTATTATTGGTAGAATAGGGATGATGCTTACCTATATCAAAAATAAATTATTTCTAACTGTTTATTAAACTGGTTCGTTTTAAATTTGATAACCATTTTAAAATATAGATTTACCAAAAAAAGTGCGTTGAAATTTGATGACGTCACTATTGTGAATTTCATACAACTTCCATACTAGAAGCGCGCTTTTAAGTTTGACAAAAGAGTTGCTGATTTGATTGAGTTGTCATCATCCCTATTTATAGTATTCTTGCTGAGGCAATGGATTGTTAGCCAATTAGACGTGATTGCGATCTTACGCTGTTGTAATCATTTACCGTAACAGGCCCACTGTTGTAATCATTTACCGTAACAGGTATCTCTAGGGTAGTTATTCTTTGCCTCCAGTCAGGTTGATCCACCGTATTGGTACTTTAAGCTCTTTTTGCTCATTACCGCGTGCCCGTAGCGAAGCACCATGAAACCGGTAATAAAAGATAACTGTGAAATTTAATTAAATGTTTTCGATGCTACGGGCGATGTATTGATTAGGCTATTTATGACAGAAATAAAAATGTTCTCTAGCACTCTCCATTACTGTATTTAAAATGGTGTCTAAAAATAAATAAATTGTTAAAAAAATCATACAATTTAATACGCCTACTTTTTTTTTATCCACTACAAGTTGGCCCTTGACTGCGATCACACCTGATGGTAAGTGATGATGCATTCTAAGATGGTAGCAGGCTAACCTGTTAGGGGCATGGCAGTTATATTAAACCCATACCCCTATTCGATTTCTACACGGCATCGTACCGGAACGCTAAATCGCTTGGCGGCACGTCTTTGCCGGTAGGGTGGTAACTAGCCACTGCCGAAGCCTCTCACCAGGCCAGGACCAGGGAAAATTCAGAAATTATAAATTCCCAAATTGACCCTGCCGGGGATCGAACCCGAGACCTCTGCACGTTTAGACAACAGCGCTCAACACTGCGCCACGGAGGTCGTCAAAACCTTAAGAGAGTATGGGTTTTATAATTATTATACAAGACGAAGTGATGCCCGTGACTTCATCCATGTGGACTTAGACTCATCAAGGAACCTTGGTGATTCTGTTTTCCGAAATTTAAGATAGTTTTGTAACCTACAGAAACGCGGCGCGGTGCGGCAAGTACCTATTCTAATTTCTTTGTGTGAGGTTGTATGGAGCTGGGTCCACTTAAGCAACGCAACAGAGATGCACTCCGCGACGCGGCCCCATTACAAACTCATACAAATAATATTTGTCGCTACGTGCCGCGCCGCTTCGTGCATCTCAAGTGGGGCTAGAATTTTAAGAAAAAAAAGTGAGTGTGGGCATTTCACACACGGCAGAAGTGAAACTTCAGAAAAGTAGCCTACGAGAGATAAATATAGCTTGTTTTCTATATAATTCTCTCGCAAGCTAAATCCTATATTTGTCTCTTTTTGGTGTCGCTTTTTCGTATATTTTTTTGTTTCATGGAATTTTCAAATCACAACGATTCTAAAGAAGTTTCAATTCAAAAATTTAGGTCACTTATGTAAGGCAATCTTATCTTGCAAGTTCGCAGTCAAGAAGTAACTTTTAATCCTAAGTCAGGGATCATTTAGCGATCAAATCCAAATTACTCAAACCCACACAGAGGTGCTTTGGATGGGTTTCGGAGTAACGGCAAGATCCCTATTTGCAAATGCAAATTAACGCAGGGCGGAACCGTAAATCGATGGAGGCGGGTACCTGCAAAATGGAAATGGGCAAACCAAACCGACTAAGGTTTCAGGGTTGCGAACCGTGCACCCACCGGTTTCACCCACTAGTGGGTGCACGGGATTCCTGTTTACCCGTGCGCTCACTGCATTATGTTTGGAAATAAAATTTGAAGATATGTAAATCGATTATCGATATTTGAATTTTAGGAAGAAAACAATAAGTATAATTTATTCGGAATAAGCGTCGTATTACTTTTTGCCGAGGTTCGTAACCCCTTCCTAAATTATAAAATAGTAGGGAGAGGTTTTCTTGAGGTAATGCAGTGGGTTCCCAGATTTTCTGAAACTAAAACTACGACTTAAATTCTAAAATTAGGCATCACTTCTTTTTAACGTCAGGAGCGCATCACTGAGGCAGAGGTCGCCAACATTTCTAAGCATACAAGTCTGCAAGATATTACTTTCGAAACAACAAAGGATGCCATTCGATCTCTCGCATTAGTACGACATCGAAATCAGAATTGCAAATGGAGGACGGAGTGTATTGTTTGAAGTCGTTCAAACCAGTGATTATATCTCTGAATATTCTGTTCAAGTTAATAAGCCTATGGGCTTAGCAGTTTTGTTTTGAATCAGTTTAAAGGTGCGAATTGGGTATTTGTAAACTATGTTATGCTATTCGAATAATTATTTTTAGTGATGATTAATTAGAGAATCTCCTAAAAGGCTTAATATCTACGTCCATTGTTGGTTTTATGTTAGAAACCCAATACTAAAGCAATATAACTCATAATGGCAGTCTGATGACACGGACCTTGACCTCTAAAATAAAGATAGGTATAATTCTAAAACACGAAAGTCAACAATAATGAAACAATAATATGGCTTGAGGCCTTGGCCCCTGAACCAATGCAAATCTTGCAAGTTAAAGCACTTTTATAAAATGGTAATCGTTTTTGTTCATTAATTCAAAAGCACATTAGCTTCTGGAAAGAGGCTAAATCTTTGAGGGAAAATAAAAGCTCCAACTTCGACCAAAATTCGAAAGAAACCCGAAATTCGAAAATCAACTTGAATTTCACGTGGACAACGCTGAACAAAAGCTGTTATAGCACCAAAAGTTATAATACTGCGTCGTTATGGTGAAAGAGGATTATAATTTAAGGAACAGATTGGAAATAATACAGACATCACATTTGAAGAGCTTCACGATTTTAATACCAGGGGATTTGCAGATATCAGGCTTACCAAAATTCATGTACTTAGCTTTAGTTTATTTCGCGTTGTATTCCTCATTGGTGAGAGTCGCGACCTCTTTTCATTGTCATTGAAAATGTATTTGTCTGTCTGCTATGTATTCATTGCACATCTGTTAACCGAATTTGACGAAACTTGGTACGGTTCGTTGCATCCCGGGGAACGACATAGGCTAGTACATATCCCAGAAAATATAAGAGTTGTTTATACAGGATTTTTAAAAACGTCGTCACAGGCATTCTAATATTGTAAATACATATATAATAAAAGGAAAAGGTAACTGAATGACTGACTGATCTATCAACAAGAAAATTAATGTACCAGAAAATGTCCCCAACTCCCCATGAAAAAATATTCAAATCGGTTCAGAAACCACGGAGATATGCACCGACAAAAAATGGGCGTTTATTCGCTGTCAAAACTATAATATAAAATAATTCACAAAACTATGCACAAAACACTTACAAGTTTTACAAGTGCTTTTGAATCGTCAAATGAATCTACCACTAGTTCGAAATGCCATTTCTAGTTCCCTATTCTAGTATTCTTATACACCCAACACCACAAAGGTCACAGCTTCAATAATACAATACTTCCTGTTTTGAATTGTAAATTAGGGTGGGTAGATATCGAGAAGATTCTAAACATGAAATGGGCAGTGCTCGCAACGAAAATGGAAATCAGATGTTAGTCTTACATGCTAGTTATTGCGGGAGGCGTTTATACGCCTACTTTAAAGTATTAAAGTGCATACTGAACATTTAATACGATGGGCCGTGTTGAAATTAAAATGATAAGTAGGTTGGTTCATTCAATTAAATGGTTCGGTATAGTCTTTAACTAAATTAAATCCATTATTTTTGACGTTCGTACACAGATACCACTGGGCAGCCAGGCTGGTCAAAAAAGTAGCCAGCTCCATAACCAGATGATAATATTTCTTGCATACAGCAGCGAAGTTTGTGAACTTTGACGGTCTAGCCCCACTACAGTAGAACGGCGCGGCACGGTAAATACTTTTTGTATGAGTTTGCATTTTTTTTTAAATCCACTACTAGCTAGCCCTTGACTACGATCTGACCTTATGGTAAGTGATGATGCAGTCTAAGATGGTAGCGGGCTAACCTGTTAGGGGCATGGCAGTTATATTAAACCCATACCCCTTCGGTTTCTACACGGCATCGTACCGGAACGCTAAATCACTTGGTGGCACGTCTTTGCCGGTAGGGTGGTAACTAGCCACGGCTGAAGCCTCCCACCGGGCCAGACCAGGGAAAATTCAGAAATTATAAATTCCCAAATTGACTGCCGGGGATCGAACCCTGGACCTCAACAGCGCTACACACTGCGCCACGGAGGTCGTCATGCGCATGCATGGAGATATACTGCGAAGTATTTGTACAAAGAATACTTACCGCTACGTGCCACGCAGCGGCTCTTCAGTGGGGTTAGACCTATAGACTGAAGGCTATCCTGTCTAACAAATTGGTTCCAGGACGCGTTTCCGGTTAGTGACTGAATGGAAATGTACCATTAGTATGTAGAGTTCCTCCGTTATAGCACAGAATAGGTAATAGTATGTTATAGCTACCACTGCGGTCGACCATGTGCGGTTATCCTTAACCCTATTGGATATTAGATATAGTTGATGATAATAGGAGAAACGCTCGGAATATCAGAGTGACTCTGATTGGATATTTAATATTTATGATTCTGCCAGGGGATTGTGAATCAATCATAAAATATGGTCAATTGTGAAGGTATTCAGTATTATTTAGTTATATTATATAGTGAGTGCAGTTCATAGAGTATAAAAGCACTGCTTCCCAAAATGGAAACACGTCACTGCTAATATTTCATCAAAACAGCTAGTAAATAGGTATTTTAACTATCTAATGCCTATCCTAGCTTCTGAACCTGTGCACGCCACTGACCGTGGGTGGGATTCAAACCTGCGACTCTTTCTGCTAAGCTACTGAGAGTTACCTACTTGGTTTTTAGAATCAAATTACCCAAAAAATCCATACTTATAATATTATAAATGCGAAAGTGTGTCTGTCTGTCTGCTACGCTTTCACTGCCCATCTTTTCAACATATTTTGATAAAATACAAAAAAACTTAATCCATATGTGGACGAACACGCGGGCATTGTTGGGTGAATTGTTAGTTTTCTTAAGTTTTCGACTTTTCAACAATAGATTTTCAAACAGATTTGTAGTATTTTGGCAAAACGATCTTTCATTCGATACTATTATACATTGCATAAAAATATTTGGTTGTGCACTTAAATCCTTCTCGGATATATCCGTTCCAGCTATTCTGGCGACATGTTCCCGTTATAATTACCAACATCCATTAGGATCGGGGTAAGTAAGTCTGAGCTTAAACATTCATTATCGTGGCAACGTTGTACAGTACGTTACTACGTATGTGACATCGTATTGTTGGTATAAGCTGGTTTCATCGTAATATACAGTCCCACATTTATCTGTCCCGGTGGCCAAAATTGGAACTAAGTGTATGCCTGTTTAGTTGTCGTTTTTATTTTATTTTTCATATTTAAACTAGAGACACTGGCACCGGGTCAGATAAGTTTGTGGGAAAATAACTCGAATTGTAATAATTACAACCCAAACTAGTGTTATTTTTGGTTGTGACGTCTTATACTTGACGTATAACTTCTTTGTGTAGCCCTGGAACTATATTAAACTTCTTTATACGTAAAAATATCTCCCCTTCAAATAAAATTAATATTATAATATTACGTACACCCGGAAGGATCCCTATTACGTGTCCTATATCTAAATGTCGCATCCCTTTCTTAGTACTGTTTTTCATTTGGCACTATTATCATATATAATACTTAATATTATAAATGCGAAAGTGTGTTTGTTTGTTGGTTTGTTGGTTTATTGGTTTGTTGGTTTGTCCTTCAATCATGCCGCAAAAGAGTAACGGATCGACGTGATTTTTGGCATGGGTATAGTTGAGGACCTGGAGAGTGACATAGGCTACTTTTTATCCCGGAAAATGACGTAGTTCCCGCGGGATTAAAAAAAAATTGAACCACGCGGACGAAGTCGCGGGCATCAGCTAGTATTTAATAAAGCAATGTTATGCTTTATTGTCATCACTTTTCCGGTGTATTCTTTTGCTTAGATGTATCCCTCTCAGACTCTTTGCACCATTTTCGACCCTTAATCTAGAAACTTCGTGTGCGGAGTAGTTACATAGTTATATCATCATGGATATTTTATCGTCGCTGCATCTGTGACCGGCGCACGTGCCTCGCTTCCCTAATATTTTACATCAAGAGTGTTTTCATATTTTAAAGGAAATTGAAAATGTAGAGATGTGACTAACATAATGTTGCTTCGGAGTAAATTTTATGCAAACTTGAACTTTTAGTTGAATGTAACGAAGCCAGTCCACACTCGGCTAGCTTGGTCGAAAAGCAGCTTCTCTTTGTGAGAATAGGCACATGCTCAATCGTATACCGACGATAGGTTGAAATAATGATGGCTATGATTCTCATCTATATTAATATTATAAACTAGCTGATGCCCGCGACTTCGTCCGCGTGGTTTAAGTTTTTTTTGATTCCCGCAGGAACTCTTTTATTTTCCGGGATAAATAGTAGCCTATGTCCTCTCCCGTGAAAAAACTTAAGTTTGTATCAAATTTCATCTAAATTGGTTGAAAAGATAAAAAAGGTTGGCTGGCAGACAGAAAGACACACTTTCGCATTCATAATAATAGTACGGATTTAATTCCACACAGTAATTTGTTAGTTTACTCAAAGGTAATGAAATGTTTTAAGCATTAAGAAATAATACGAGATTTCCAATATTTGTAATTGCAATTTCACACCGTCATTCGTCTGCTTTTACTCGTGAACTGAAGTGCAATTGCTTCGTCGTCTATATTTTATTGCGAATTGCTCGTAAAAGTCTAAATTAACGAGTGCAATACATTGTATTTTAATAAACTTGCAGGAATTATTGCAATTTTAGACCGAGAGTTAACGAACTCACATTTTCTACGTTTACCTAATAGCGATTTTTTTTGGTAATTCCATTCAGGCCGACCGTCTATCTTTTGCATCAATCATTGATACATCGCAATCACCTCTGATTGGTTAACACTCTTCCACTATTGGACGTAATCCATTGACGCAGCAAGAATACCATAAATTCAGCCAATCAGAGGTGATTGCGATGTATCAATGATTGATGCAAAAGATACGCGGTCGCCCTGCTGTTAAACTGACATTGACAGATCTATCTATGGTCTATCTATGGTCTGACTATCTCTACAGCACTCTCGACAGAGACGGCGCGATTGGGAGCGCTTGGCTTGGCGGGGAGATCGGTGTGTGATGTCAAAATGGCCGCTGAGTAATATATTAAGAAATAAACAACAATTGAGTGCTTAACCAGTGTTTGGATTAAATAGTACATAAATCTCAGTTATTAAATCCATACTAATATTAACGACCCATCTTTTCAACCGATTTTGATGAAATTTGGTATAGATAGGTTATGTCCCGTAGACGGACTATAAACTATATTAATTTATCCCGGGAAATTAAGGAATACCCGTAGGAACTAAAAAATGTTAATCTACGCTGACGAAGTCGCGGGTATCTGCTAACATAACATAAAAGTCAGTTCATAAATTGTTTATAAATGCTGCATAAAATAAATACACATAAAATTTAACAGCGACTGCAAGTTTAAACAGTGCTTCAAAAAACTATAAAACGCTTCATAAAATATTGCATTGTACCAGGTAGTAAAACTGAATGAAAAATGCTTGCAATAAAAATATTGAGTTGGTTTTACCGAGGTTTATGCGAGGTTAATTGAGTTACTAATAATACTTTCAGTCTTGTTGGGTATTGTTATGATTCTTTATGACGATCACCCTAGCGCAGCGGTGAGTGCTGTGGTCTTATAAGTGGGAGGTCCCGGGTTCAATCCCCAGCCGGGTCAATTTGGAAATTTATAATTTCTGAATTTTTAACCGACTACCAAAAAGGAGGAGGTTCTCAATTCAGCGCGTTTTTTTTAATGTATGTTACCGCATGTCTCCGTGGTTTCTGAACCGATTTGAAATTTTTGAATCAGTCTTTAGAGGAAGCTCTCGAGGTGGTCCCATAAAAAATTCTGACTCCAAATCCTCAACCCTGACATTAAAAAGTAAAAAATAAAAATTCTTTCTAAAAAAACCAACTGTCAACGCCACTGTAAAAATAATTTAAAATTTTTTTTTTATTTCTACCCACTATGTTGAAGTCAGGCGAGCCTCATGCGTCAACTTTGCTTATCCTTGTTATACCCGCCCGACTTCAAAATAGTGGGTAGAAATAAAAATTATTTTTTACTTTACAGTGGCGTTGACAGTCGGTTTTTTAGAAAGAATTTTTATCTCTGGTCTGGTCTGGCGGAAGGCTTCGGCCGTGGTTACCATCCTACCGTATTACCAAGCGATTTAGCGTTCCTGCATGATGCGGTGTGGAAAACGATTAGGGGTATAGGCATTGAAATAGAAAGTTACTAAAATTCGAAATCAATGGGTATAGGTTTAACATTGGCAGCTATGTTATGTATCCCTAACAGATTAGCCCTCTACCATCTTAGTCTGTATCATGACTAACCATCATAATAAAATGTCAAAAAAAAATAAAAACCGACTTCAAAAACCACAAACACTAAAAAGTAAAAAATAATTTAATTTATTATGTATACAAGAGTTAATGTAGTTCTATAATAACATTTTTTGGAGTCGGTACCAATTAGCCGCATGAACCGTCTACCTACTCTTCATTATTGTTGACGTGACTCCACATTGGCACCGACTCCAAAAAATGTTATTATAGAACTACATTAACTCTTGTATACATAATAAATTAAATTATTTTTTACTTTTTAGTGTTTGTGGTTTTTGAAGTCGGTTTTTATTTTTTTTTGAAAATTTTTTATTTCACAATTTTTAGTGGCCCCACTGTTTTAAAATACAGGGTGTAACCAGAACGCTAGTAAAAACTTAGCGTTATTAAGAATAACGTCGTTTAATCGTTACTCGTCGACTTGTCTAACTTAGACAAGTCAAGTACAAAGTCCTTTCATATGATACCCCACTTGGTATAGTTATCCTACTTTGAAATTTCAAACCCCTGATTTTCCCCACTTTTTTAATTAAACTAATAATAATTTTCAATTTTTTTGATTTCCATGATATTGGGCCACTATTATATACAACTATTCCAAATTTCATGTCAATAGCTTTAATAGTTACTGAAATAATCGACTGTGACAGACGGACGGAGAAAGTCGCACCATAAGGGTTCCCATTTTGGTACGGAACCCTAAAAAAAAAGATATGCTATGCATGGTTAAAACATACTGTTTACAAAACTATCACACTGATCGCGAGCAATTTACTCTTATCCATTGAGGAGTTCCGTTCTCCATCTCCGGAGATATTCATCAGATCTTCACCAAATTAAAATGGGACCACCTCTGAAGTATGACCTACCAAACAAAAAAAGAATTATCAAAATCGATTCATAATTGGCGGAGAAATCGCGTAACAAATATACAAAAAAAAAAAACATACAGTCGAATTGAGAACCTCCTCCTTTTTTTGAAGTCGGTTAAAAATATGATATCGCAGTCAAAGGCAAAAAAAGTAAGACCAGTTGATTGAAACTAGTTGAACCAAACGGACTTGATTAAATCTTCCACCATCTCTTAGAGTATTTTGCGCGGGAAAGCTATTAAAGCGGAGAACATTAAAGCAGCCGAGATATGATCATCAAAGGGGGAGTCGTTAGCGTTGAGGGGGGAGAGGGGGAGTTTTTAGATACAATGTTGACTTGTTCTTTTAATTACGCGATAAAAATGCCGTTTTAACTTTGACACCTTAGTTTGTGTGGATGCCATTATTTTAAAACAATTTTAAAATGACATTTATTTACGCAAAGCAACTCCGAGTTCGCTCGGTTGAAGTTTCTAAAAGTCTTTAATAATACATTTTGTGTCTGTATACGTTATTTAGTTCAATCTGTTCCCTTATCGGCAACAGGAGGACAGTCAGGAATAATTGATGGACATAACTTCCATGCAAAATATTTTTTTGCACTTTAAATAGTGGATTTAAAATGTTTGCCTTTGACTGCGATATAATATTATATTATGTAGTGAAGTTTTTTCGTCATATCATCTGACTACAATCTATCAATGTACATAGGTAAATTATAAGTAGATACAGCCTAAAGCCGATACCTGGACAACCTCGGTTTGACAAACGGATCTGTCGAGCAAAAAAACCTTTGCAAAGGACTTTAAATATCAGGGAATGTATCGTCCGGGCGGGTCCGGAATAGCAATTAATGTCCCTGGGGTAAAGTTGGAGTGTACCCGGATCACTATTGACCGTTTGAGTGTAGCCGATCCCATACATGTCAATCTTTCCCTTTTTACCCAGTTTTGTACAATCGCATCCCTTCAGACCGAAGATAAGTGGCTTACGAATAATGACCCGAGCGATTTTTTAACGGAAGTTTTCCGTATTTATGCCCTTGTAATAATGTGTACCTATCATTAAATTGTAATAATGTGTAGGTACGTTTTTGTGTTTATGTCAAACTAGCTGATGCCCGCGACTTCGTCCGCGTGGAATAAGTTTTTTTTTATTCCCGCAGGAACTCCTCAATTTTCCGGGATAAAAAGTAGCCTATGTGACTCTCCAGGTCCTCAACTATACCCATGCCAAAAATCACGTCGATCCGTTGCTCCTTTGCAGCGTGTTTGAAGGACAAACCAACAAACCAACAAACAAACTGACTTTCGCATTTATAATTTTAGTGTGATTTATAATAAATAAAATAAAATGACAAGATGCGTCACAACTTAACGTGGTAAACAATTTCAGACCGCGTTTGTACAGTTAACACATGCAGCTGACGTTGTCTTCTTAAAAAAAATTTCTTTCTTTCTTTCTTTCTTTCTTTCTTCTTTCTTCTTTCTTCTTCTCCCATCACGTAGGTAGCTCGTAGCAAGCCTTAACAAAAGAAAAAGTAAATAAGCAGGCAAAGTAAATGAAACATTTGCGAGTTTACTTCTTCCATTCAAATCTTTTACCGAGGCGTCGCATCACGGCGGCAGCAGTATTAAAGGCTTGGACAAACACGAAGCATGTCGGCACCATGCGCCATGCTTGATGCCTTTCTGAACTGTACAGTTTGTGACAGGAACAGGCTCTGACCTTAAACTTACGAAGTCAATTTGTCGATATTATATTAGACTAGCTTTTGCCCGCGGCTTCACTCATGTTAGTTAAAAAACTTGTTAAATTTCGGGCAACCTATCAATAGAAATAGTGGATTATTTTGTTTCCCTATATCAATTATTATTACAGACCATGGATTATTATTACAGAGACAGCAGGAAGATTCTTTATATATAAATATTTTTCTAATTTATAGTCTAAGCGCTTGGCTGCAATCAGACTTGCAGGCAAGTAGTGATGCAACCTAAGGTGGACTGCGCGTGCCTAGAAGATGCCCATTCACTCTTGATTTGAAAATACAGTTATTATAAGCGGAGGGAAAACGGATTCTATTACCGCTGTCCCGTTAAACTTGTGACACGGCCAGCGGGCAGGGCATACCTTCTCGCGTTTTATCTGTTCAACCCTTAAAGCCGTCAACAAAAAACACAATGAGCCTCTTTATGAGAACTCGTAAAGGGCTAAAGAACGGATGTTGAGACTCTTGAGAGTCTAATATCGTTAAAGACAACAAGAAGCTGGTACTCGATGTGAAACTGTTTGTTGTTTACAACTCACTGCCAATAAAAATGTTAGAGTCACTCATTCGTGGAGTACCAATTTCGGGGATTTATTAATTCACGTATCAGAAAATTACTAGGACAGATAAAAATCGGTCGATCGTTCAGCTGAATTTCATTTTCAAATTAAAATAAAAGTGTGTGTGTGCAATTCACACACGGCAGAAGTGAAACTTCAGAAAAGTTTATGAATGTGACTTGTACTCTATCTCATTCTCTCGCAGGCTTAATCCTATTTATGAATATGGTTGTCTCTTTTTGGTGTTGCTTTTTCGTTTCATCGAATTTTCTGATCATAACGATTAAAGCAGTTTCACTTAAAAAAAGGGGTATCACTAGATTCAGAGCTGTCATTTTGGTTTAGTTTAGAGATTGTGTTAAACAGAATTAGCTGCAAATGCTCACTAGTGTGGCCAGGACCTCGCTGGTCGGATCTCGGTTCAAGTTAAAACATTGCGCGACACATTAATTTGACTGTTTTAAGGAAAGATACTTCTGATAGATTTTTGGTTTAACTCTACCTACCGATTTAAAAGTGTCCAGGATGTAACATTGACTGGGTGAGCCTATCATAATAACGTTAGTTACAAGGACAAACGAAAAATAGAAAAGGCAGAATTGAAATATTATAGCCAGTTCAGTCAAGAAGATCCAATAGCTGGGGTGTTATTCGCCAGAAGCTCTTCACGTGAGATCCACTCAGCCTCAAAAGCTGTCGACTCGATAATACGAGTAGTGTTGTGCCGACCTCGCTGTTCCGTTAATAGTTTATAAATGATCTCGGGGGCTTAGCTGGCAAACTGCCTGTAAATTGAATTCTGGTATTGGTTATAGTTATATTTATTTTTTCTTTCAAGTTTGAAGCTTATTTCTATCATATTTTGCTCATTTCAAGGAACGTTATGGAAAGACGAAAATGCTAATCTTCGAAAATTCAGAGTGTAGTATAGGGTGATATTATACTGTTTTACGAAGGCCGTTTGAGAAATAGTTTACCAGGGGGGTTTTAACACTATCTTACTTTTTTAACAAGTCTTTATCATGTAACTACCGCTTCATGATCAAAGTTTAGAATTCGTTATGTAAAACTTATAACTAACTAGCGAATGCCCGCGACTTCGTCTGCGTGGTTTGAGGTTTTTTGGTTTCCGTGGGAACTCTTTAATTTTCCGGGATAATAAGTACCCTATGTGCTATTTCAGACTATAATCTATCTCTGTGCCAAATTTCAGCCAGATCCGTTCAGCCGTTGGCACGTGATTAAGTAAAAAACATCCATACATACATACATCTATACATACATCCATACAAACTTTCACATTTATAATATTAGTAAGTACGTAAGGTCTGCAGTCGACTCGATAAACGAGTACTATCGAATCGGTATGCCAAGCCCACGCAAATTTCGGATCCCGCTGTTCACGTCTATATAATCATGAAATAAGTAGGTACGAAAGCAACTGAAATCCTACCAGCTAAATTATAATTTGCACTTACAATCTTACATAGTAAAAAAAATATATTTGCTTTCAGTAAGCGCAGTTACAAAATGTACCTCGCAGTTATCGCTGGCAATCTCCTTAACAGCATTATTAACCGTGAAGCATAAAAGGAAAGTTATGCTCAAAGAAAATTCATAAAGTGCGCAAGTGCCGATAAAAAAGCCGTGCAACTCTAATAGCTGGTATTCTAACAAAATGGCGGCGAACCTCTCCGGAGCATAGGGCGTATTCACGTAGAAAGCAGGTTGCCTGCGCCGATCTACCAGCGCTTATCCGTACTGGTCCGCGCAGGTAGTCTGTACCGAGTCTCCATGGTGGCAACATAACAGCGCTGATCGGAGCAGGTTGGAACTTGTCGGCCACGTTCGGCGCTGGTTTGACACAAGTATGGAGACTCGGTACAGACTACCTGCACGGACCAGTACGGATAAGCGCTGGTAGATCGGCGCAGGCAACCTGCTTTCTACGTGAATACGCCCATACACTTGTAGAAAAAGTTTTAACAATATAATGAAGACAACTATGATACAGTCGCTATTTGAGGAGCTAGTGGAAAGTTTTCAGTAAGTACTTGGAAGTTTATAATTTTCTTATTGTTTGTTTCGTAGTATAGTGACATACTTACTCGGTACGAGGTTATTTTTTATTTGATGAGGTCAAGTTAAAAATTGTTTCATTTATTAAGTGATGATGTATGCAGCTGAGACATGGACAATAAAAGCTGCTGACCGACATCGCATTGACGCTTTCGAGATGTGGTGCTGGAGGAGAATGCTTCGGATACCTTGGACAGCGCACAGAACCAACGCATCGATCCTAAAACAGCTAAAAATTACGAAAAGGCTATCAACCACCTGTCTCCAGAGGATCCTTGATTATTTCGGCCACATTGCCAGGAGGGAGGGGCATAATCTTGAAAAGATTGTCATTACTGGCAAAGTGGACGGAAAGAGACCTCGGGGACGTAGCCCGATGCGTTGGTCAGATCAAATCCGCACCGCTCTCGATAACAAGGTCCACGAAGCCCTGCATGTCGCAGAAAACCGAGCAACATGGCGCGACATCGTTCACAGAAGGATTATTGGTGGAAGGGGTCACGACCCTCAGTAATGGGGAATACGACGTAAGGAGGAGAGGATTAAGTGATGATGCAGTCTAAGATGGTAGCGGGCTAACCTGTTAGGGGCATGTCAGTTATACTAAACACATACCCCTTATCGGTTTCTACACGCCATCGTACCACAACGTAAAATTGCTTGGCGGCACGTCTTTGCCGGTAGGGTGGTAACTTGCAACGGCCGAAGCCTCTCACCAGACCAGAGCAGAGAAAATTAAGAAATTACAAATTGACCCTGCCGGGGATCGAACCTGGGGCATCCGCACGTTTAGACAACAGCGCTCAATATTGCGTCAGGGACGTCTGCATTCCCAGAAAAGTGTGCGCTGGTCGCTTCCGGTTTGTGAGTCTTGATGTCACATAAGGCTCTGCCTGAAAATATGATATAATGCAGCGCTGCAGTTATCATATACTGCAGCACCATGCTGAGGTAGCAGCCTTTTTAGCGATTACACGGAGTAATCAAATTTTTTTTTTAATCCACTACAAGCTAGCCCTTGACTGCAATCTCACCTGATGGTAAGTGATGATGCAGTCTAAGATGGTAGCGGGCTAACCTTTTAGGGGCATGGCAGTAATATTAAACCCATACCCCTTCGGTTTCTATACGGCATCGTACCGGAACTCTAAATCGCTTGGCGGCACGTCTTTTGCCGGTAGGGTGGTAACTAGCCACGGCCGAAGCCTCCCACCAGACCAGACCAGGGAAAATTCA
This sequence comes from Erebia aethiops, assembly GCA_923060345.2. NCBI lineage: Eukaryota > Metazoa > Arthropoda > Insecta > Lepidoptera > Nymphalidae > Erebia > Erebia aethiops. The sequence continues at coordinate 18,328,293 of OV281089.1, read as the reverse complement.
GAAATTATAAATTCCCAAATTGACCCTGCCGGGGATCGAACCCAGGACCTATGACCATAGATCGGACGAAATAAAAAACATAAGGTCCAACGTAGAACTTATTAATAGCTCAATACCACAGGGAAGCGTACTTGGATGTATTCTATTTTTACTTTACATTAACGACCTTCCAAAAATCGTACAAGACTCATGCGTACTATTTGCAGACGATATATCTATACAAACTTCATGTAAAGACATTAAAAATTTAAATAATAAATTATACGACATCCTCCATAAGGTGAATGGTTGGTTGAGTGACCACAACTTAGAGATAAATTTCCAAAAAACAAAAATCATGCAATTTAGGCCTTATCAAAAAACACCTTTAAACATAAACTTTTCATATAATGGGATAAATCTAGAATGTGTTAATACGTTCACTCTGCTCGGGATAGATATTGATACCAACATAAACTGGAAATCTCATGTCCAAAAAATAAAAACGAAACTATCCAAATTTACCTATGCCCTGAAAGAACTAAAAAAATCAACGAGCACAGAAGCGGCAATTTTAGCATATTATTCTTATGCAAATGCTTGGCTGAGCTATGGTGTAGTATTGTGGGGAAACAGCACAAATGCACCAGAACTATTTATACTGCAAAAAAAATGCATAAGAATAATAAAAAACTTAAAGAATCGGGAAAGTTGTGTACCTTACTTTAAATCATTAAATATACTAACCCTGCCATGCATTTACATACTAGAATCAGCTAAATTTGTAAGGAAACAACCGCAAAACTTTAAAAAGCTAGAGGACCTACCGCGACGTTACCAACTAAGACCCACGCGAAAAAATAATATGATGATTCCCAGTTCCAACTTAAATATCCATAGTACTGGTCCTAACCCGATGTGTGTAAAAATTTATAACAAAATCCCAGACCACATCAAATCCTTGGAGAATTATACAGCTTTTGTCAACTCTTTAAAAACATTTCTCATTGATAAAGCATATTACAAACTAAATGATTTTTTGGAAGAAAAATAAGGCAGCCGTCTCTCTACGACCACTGATTTTTTTGCTGTGCCCCACCGGGGTTCCAATATTGTTACGAACATTGTTATTATTATCAACTATTGACATGTAAATTACTATTATATTGGAATGCAAAATAAAAATGAATATGAAATGAATATGAATATGACCTCCGCACGTTAAGGCAACAGCGCTACACACTGCGCCACGGAGGTCGTCGTCGATTTTAGTTATTTTGTAAAATATATCTTGTATTTTAATAAGTAAGTTTAGTAATTATTTATTCTGTAGTTACAATTTCTCATTTCTGTATTTCTTTTCCGTGTAAAGCTAAATAAACATTTATTTATTTATTTTATTTATTTATTACCCTAGTTGCGGTTAGCAACGTTAACAATATTACGACGGACGGTATTGGAAGGAGATCACTTAGCTAAGTTTTCTGTTGAGAGCTCGGAGTGGCTGTTACCGGCCCCTCAACGGGGAATGGTCGAACCTCGGTGCAAAATTAAGCTGTTACTTGAGCTTGAGTATAATCGAGTTTTAAAAGTATGTAAGAGCTTGAGTTTGGAACTTAATTTAGTTTACCATTAGTTTTGGTTAGAGAATTTTATTCTCAAAGGAAATCTACAATGAGAATTTATCAGTAACATAAACTTAACCTAATATTGTGGCCAATTCTGTGTAACACAATCTCTAACCTAAAACTAAAATTACAGCTCTAAATCTAGTTCTGTCCCTTTTTGCAGGGAGTATAACCTAGCTAGTAGAGTATAGGTTAACTATAAATATTTAACGCGGTTATTTTAGTTCAGCTTAGAGATTGTGTACAAATGAAATTAGCCTCAAATATCATTAGCAACAACACAATCGTAAAATGCAAGTGGGTAGAAATAAAAAGTACATTGCAATGTTTATACCTGGGCCTTGGTTTACCACTCGTTTTATAACAACTATTATATATGTTCTAGTTTATCTGGGAATCAAGCGTACTGTCTTTTTTACGTTCTATAGATTTTTCTGGCAATTTTTCTTCTGATCGAATTTCGGCCACGATGGCTTATCTGGAATATATTGTTATAGTGCACGCAAGTGTGTACCTCTCACCCTTTGTCTTACAAAGCGACAAACGCGACACTGCGACTCGATACGACGCGACGCGACAGTATCAAACAGTACACCCTCATGTGGCCTACGCTGTCGCGTAGACAAGTTTGTCATTTTCTATGGCGTCGTATCGCGTCCCTTCTGTCGGTCACGACCGAAAGATATCGGATGCAGGAACGATAGCTTTGCGTGCTCTTAGAGGTACGGAGGTAAACATCGCCTACTTCCTAATTACTCTGGATTAGTACTGATTTTTTTTCTATGAAAACCCAATATACTTATCTCTCGTTCGGCTCTTCTCGGCTCGTGCTGAGAATCGAACTCAGGGGTCGTCATCCAGCGTTGGGACGAACCACTTCTACCGCAAGACCAACAAGGCACTACGCTGTCAAGTTAAAAAAAAACTTAATAATTAAGTCAGAAAATAAAAGACTATCGGTAAACGTGTAAATGTCGATGACGCTATTTTTAAACGATTTAACGCCCAGGCGAGCCCTAACCGCAAGTCTCCGTGTATCGATTTTGTAATTATTTTTAGAAGACAGATTTTTCTGCTTAAATGAGTTATAAAATAGGTGTGGGATACCTACCCTCAATAGCTAAGAAGTACTTAAATTATCTATATGTGTGCCGAGTACTCATTTTTGTTGTGGGATATGCTTCTAAAAACTAACTACCAAGTAGAAAGGGCCACCTTTTTTGTAGTTGGTTTTTAAAACAATGGCTTTTTGACCCTTCAGTAAATGATTTAACGTACATATGGTTCTAGTGATTAAGTATTTTGTGATTATTTAAAGCAGATGACATTGATCGTAACCGAAATTGGGGACGGCGTAACGACGTCCCATTACAGAAGTTTAAAGTCAAATTCGGATCTCCAAAGACAGCCGAAAGATTATTTCATCCAGTTACCGATAAGGGCAGTTTCAGTTTAGCGTTTTTTTGGCTCGTATAGCTTACTGCCAACGCTTAAAGCAATACATAAGCAATATTAACCAAATTACAGTTTAATGTCACGTGCCTTAACATTCCTAAAATAAGGATTATTATTGTAAAACACGAAAGTCTACAAGAATGAAACAATATGGCTTTAAGCGGTTGCAGTATGGCCTCTGTTTAACAAGCTCAATGAGGGCTTCCGTTTTTATGCTCACTAGTTGGCGCCACTGGCAAGTAAGGTCCTTAGTATAGCTGTAAATTCGGTAAACAAGCATAATTTTGACAAAAAATACGTTTTTAAATAGTAAGCACACAGGAACCAAGGACTTATGTACTAACTTCTGAATTCTTTTTTGTTCAACCCGCTTAATTTCGTAATTTTTTTTCGTAGCTCCGCTTTCAAAGCGCGGAGCACTGACATTCATTGACACGTATCTTACATATTCATGAATTAATCCGGTATTGCTAAATACATTAATGAAATAATTAGACCCGCGATAAAGGCCCAGTGATAATACCTATTTGACATTTCGGAGACCTCACTCTACACTAGCGCCTCTAGCGGCGAATTTAAACGCGGTAGCCCCCATTGGGGGGTAGTGGCACAAAGAACACTGTTAAATACGCGACGGCAAGTCTCATTCCTTTAGTAGTTTCATTTAGTTACTGAAAGGGTATCACAGACTAGCCTATTATAGTACCTACATTACACACGAGACCGGGAAGTACGCGTTTTCTGGTCGAGGGTTAGTTAGGCTATACGAGACCAGAAATACTCTCCCGGTCGAGGTGTGTATAGTGCTTTTCTAAAAAATGAAACAAGTGACTTTTTTTTTAAATATATTATATTATGTAATTAAAAGAAAGTAAATAAAAAAGCAACCTTATAACAAGTTACAAGATATTCAGGAAGAAAGATTCCAAATTCAAACTTATGATATGTAATGAAATGTACATTCTTTACTTGCCTAGGCTGGGAAGTTTAACTTTCGAACTCATTTACAGGGTAGGAAATGTGCACATTTCATATCATTTTTTAGAAAAAATCCTATAGATATCTATCTTACAATGGCTCGCTTATCATTATTACAATCACTTAGCTTTTACGGCGACACTCTACAGTCTACGCTAACGTTTCGAGCTATAAAAATGATAGTATCGATTTTCTACTTCGAAACCGCCCTAGGCACTGTTAGAAAGTCGCTAGAGTTAATTGCCTTTTATATTCGTTAAAATGTTGCAGCTGTATGATAATGGTTTGAGCAGTTTTTAGACTTAGATACGAACGAATATTGGTAGAGATATTTTTTGCCATCTGTGGAACATTGCCACCATTTTGTTAGTGGCACATGATACTATATTTATGTTTAAATAGATGATGCCTGTGACTTCGTACGCGTTAATTAAGTTTTTTAATTCCCGGATTAAGTTTTTTGGGTGTCTGCAAATCCCCACTTAGCCAGCGTGGTGAATTATGGCCTTATGAACATTTCTCATTATAAGAGGACACTCGTTCTCAGATGTTTTACTGGTAGACGTAGCAAAAATCTCACGTTACACTTATTCTAAATTGTGATTGAAACACATTGAATCCTGAATATGAAATTGAAAATCATAAAATGAAACGATAAAAATGTGAGCGGGCACGTCGTGTTTCTATTACGATGCTCATATTTTATACGTCTCGGTCAGATACTTACTCACACCCGTTGTCCAAGGTGAGCGACAAACGCGACAACGCGACTCGTTACGACGCGACGCGACAGTATCAAACAGTAGCTGACCCTTAACATGGCCTACGTTGTCGCGTAAACAAGTTTATTTTCTATATTGTCGTATCGCATCGCGTGGCGTCGCGTCGCTTTTGTCGCTCATCTAGGACAACGGGTTACAAAAAATCGTTTTCGTAGTTGTGATTCCACTGTTGCGTACGAAACGGCTTGCTCTCTCATTTCTACTTTCGTTTCTTCTCTCTTTCTTTCCGTCTCTTCAAATCAAGAGAGAGATCTTCACCTCCTCCAAACTTGATTGCAGCTAAGCGCTAGTCTATATAAATAAAAGAAAAAAAGAAAACATAAGTGATATTTTACATTGCAATTCAATTTAAACTACAATTTTCTCTCTAACTCTACTTTATTCAGATAATGCTAAATGATAAATCACCCACACACTTCATACATATACATATACCCCCAAACGTATACGGTACATTCGTGGGTGAGAGGATATTTTCTCGGACACTTGGTTGGTCGTAAACTCATCTTCAACAAAGTCTTGGTGCCTGTATAAACCACAGACTATAGACTCCCGTGATTACGTAGACGGTCGTTACGCTGCACCGCGTAGCTAGGCTACGTATTCTACGCGCTACAATTACTATTCTACGATGCTACAATTCTATTCTACAGGCGTAGAGTGCGTGAAGATATGGTTTGGATGTATGTGTGTTTTCCATTGTTATTTGGCAAACTAGGTACAGGTCGCGCGCGAGATGAATGCAGCGTAAATGTATGTGTCACCATACATTTGCTCTACATTCAACTCGTGCGCGAACTATATCTATCCGGCAAAGACGCACCGCCAAGCGATTTAGCGTTCCGGTACGATGCCGTGTAAAAACCGAAGGGGTATGGGCTTAATACAACTACCATGCCCCTAACAGGTTAGCCCGTTGCCATCTCAGACTGTATCATTACTTACCATCAGGTGAGATCGCAGTCAAGGGCTAACTTGTAGTGGATTAAAAAAAAAATTTGCACTCTTGGTACTCTGTCTCACTCCATTTATGTAAGAGGAAGTTGAGAGACTAAGTTTAACACTTTTTTGTCACGTATGATTCCGCCAGACCAGACCCCTGAAGGTTTGCTATGTAAATTAAAAAAATATTTTTTTAAATAGCAAACCTCCAATTAATAAAAAATCAATCAATCAATCAATCAAATATCTTTTTATTCAAATAAACTTTTACAAGTACTTTTGAATCGTCAAGTGAATCTACCACTGGTTCGGAATGCCATTCCTACCGAGAAGAACCAGCAAGAAACTCGGTGGTTGCTCTTTTTAAATAATTCATTTACAATTACTATATCAATGTGTACATAAGTAACCGCTGTCCCCAGCATTGTTGGAGCGATCAAATCCATGCTCCTCTATCATTTACATAATCTTCAACAGTATAATAAGCTTTTTTCAGGAGCATACTTTTAATGGATTTCTTAAATTTGTTTATTCAATTCATGTCAAAGACGGGCAGACAGAAAGTAGCCCCATTCCCGCCGGTGGCACCCGTTCACGAGCATGACGCATGATCCAGCCATTGCTTCGCTCGACCATATTTGAGGGAACGTAACAACCCGCACCACACGACACCACCACAGAAATGTTTAAAGAGAGCGTGACATACTCAGTCTACCCGTATCAAAGCATCGAATTGAATACTAATATTCAAACACTAATTTATAATAAGTAACCGCTGTCCCCAGCATTGCTGGAGCGATCAAATCCATGCTCCTCTATCATTTACATAATCTTCAACTGTATAATAAGCTTTTTTCAGGAGCATACTTTTAATGGATTTCTTAAATTTATTTATTGGCAAGTCCAAAATAGGTTGTGGAACTTTGTTATAGAAAATAATGCCCATTCCCACGAATGACCTTCTGACTTTTTTGAGGCGGAGCGATGGAGTCACGAGCTTATTACGGCCTCTAGTTGGCCTATCGTGCAGATCGCATTTTTTTTTATAATTATGGATGTGCTGTTTTACAAAAATTATATTACTGTAAATATATTGCGAGGCTACTGTTAGAATACCAATTTCTTTAAATTTCTCTCTAAGTGAATCACGCGGTTTTAAATTATAAATTGCTCGTATAGCCCTTTTTTGTAGTACAAAAATTTTTTGAATATCTGCCGCTTTACCCCACAGTAAGATTCCGTAAGACATAATGCTATGGAAATAAGCAAAATATACGATCCTGGCAGTTTCGATGTCAGTTAACTGTCGAATCTTTCTGACAGCGTAAGCAGCAGAACTAAGCTTGCCAGCAAGTGTTGATATATGGGTGCCCCATTGAAGCTTTGCGTCCAAGGTCACCCCCAGGAACACAGTAGTATCTTCTATTTTCAACATGTCATTATTTACCATTAGTTTTATATCACTTGTGGATCTGGCATTCGGCAATGCGAACTCGACACATTTAGTTTTTTTTGTGTTTAAAAGTAGATTGTTAACCGTAAACCAGTTCGTGACTTGAGAAATTGCAGTATTTACGTCGTCAAAGTTGTCCTTATGTCTATCGACTTTAAAAATCAAGGACGTATCATCAGCAAATAGTACAATATCGCAAGTGTTACGGACAAAATATGGCAAATCATTGATGTACACTAGGAACATGAAGGGACCCAAAATGGAGCCTTGAGGGACACCCATTAGTGAGGCTGATCCGGATGACTTCACATCGTTGACACATACTGTTTGAATGCGATTACTGAGGTAGGATGCAATGAGGCCAAGCGCAGTGTCTTTGACTCCATAGTAGCTCAACTTAACTAAAAGCGTCTCGTGCTCAACGCAATCAAATGCCTTAGACAAATCACAGAAAATACCAATAGCATTCTGTGATTTCTCCCACGCGTCGAATATATGTTTTAACAGCACGGCGCCCGCATCAATTGTCGATCGACCTTTAGTAAAACCATACTGCTCGGAGTGAAGAAGTTTATTTGAATTAAAGTGCTGAAGCAGTTGGTTGAGCATAATTTTTTCAAATATCTTGCTGAGTGTTGGCAAAATTGAAATTGGTCTGTAATTATTTGGATCGCTTTTGCTACCCGATTTAAAAAGTGGAATCAATTTACCACATTTCATAAGGTTTGGAAAGGATCCTGAATTTACAGACTCATTAAAAACTAGAGCAAGATATGGTGCAATAACATCAATAATATTGCCGATTATTTTTACGGATATACCCCATAGGTCTCCGGTTTTTTTAAGTTGCAAAGATTTAAATACTTTAATAATATCATATGGGGTCACATGTCTAAACTTAAACAGCACACTGCACTCGGTGACACTATCCTTGAGCAGTTTATGGGCTTTATATATATATTATGTCAGTCTTTCATTTTTTGATATCCACTGAGTTAGAGAATGGGGCTGCCGGTCCCGCGTTTCACCGTGGAAAAATCTAATAAATCGAAGAAAAAAGGATGATATTATCCTTCCATCGCGAAGAACCAAAACAAATAAATTTTCCACACGAAAGGATTTAATGGTTCCTTACTATAATATTCTTAGTCGGTTGCGCTGAATAAAAGAGAATTAATAGAACAGGTTCGGTTACCTTGGCGATTTCTCGCGCATCCGACGCCATTTTATGGGCCATAACTAAGCAAGATGGCGGACGACGGGAAAATGTTTCATACTATCGCTTACGATTTATTACTAGCTATTTGTAGGTACTTACTTTTATTAGTATAACTTTTACCGCTTATTTCGCATGGCTTAAGATTTTGTTAAATTTCTTTAAGAATTTCTTAAAAATAAATTTACTGACCCACACAATATTTAACTAAATTTTAACAAATTAACTTAAATAGTTCCTGTGTACTCTACTTAATTTAAAACCATGTGTGTTCAATCTCCTCAGAATCTGCCACTGCATGATAAGCATGTAACTACTACACCGTAACGCTGATTTTCAGGAGGGGCCCGAGGGCCGAGACGTTTCGTACCATCACTGTGTATAAAAACATTAAACAGAATGAAACAACTTAAGGTAAAAACACTAATAGATGACACTTTAGGGAGCCCGCAAACTGTGGAAAACAGTTCTTAGGGCCGGAACATACCGGTAGCTTACGCGTGGACGTTCTGAGTACCACTGCGCTGCAATGTGTGGAACTGTATGCGCCATGACACGCCGTTATATTACGTTCGTGCACATCCGCACGGGCGCAGTCGGTATGTTTCAGGCTTAAAAAATGGGGATTTACGTTTTATGAGTAGAGTTTGGAAGTAGTGTGACTGTCTCTGACAGTGATTGGTGTTTCTACTTAAACAGCTGTTAATAATTACCCACAATTTTGCAAAATAAATAATTTATGATTTATGTTGATGCAGCTGCCTATAACGTTGCGTGTCTAAAAGATGCGTATTCGCTCTTGATTTGAAGGTATAAAAGATAAGATATTAAAAGTGTAATGGAATACGGAAGCAGCCGGAAGGGTGTTCTATAGCCTGGCCGCTAGCGGTACATAGTAGAAAGAAGCAAATCGCTTCGTACGAGACCATAGAATTTCGACTATGTATTTATACAAACCTAAACATAGGAGTCTAAGCCAAATCAAAGAGTTTCCACAAGATTTTCATGCGGATAAAGTCGTGGGCATCATTATACAAATATTTCCAGAAACAACATGATAGTATAGAGATAGGTGCTGGAAAGAAGTAGGCTACTTTTTATCCAGTAAAATCAAATCTTTCCGGCATAATTTTCCCGTCAAAGAAGTCATGGTTGCATCTAGTATATTAAACTTTCTCGAAATCGCCATATTTCCACCCAGATTATCATAAATATAGTTCCGAAAGTGAAACTATGGAATCTCTTTACCCGTCTGCTCGCTTCGTTATGGGCCATAAACCCGCGTCAGAGACTTGGCCCCGTCAGTGCGCGGAGGTAATAACTAGATCGCGGTTTTTATGCGGCGTAAATAACACGCGACGTATAACTTGGCGGTGAATGGAACTTTTGCTGCCGAATAATGAGATATGTATTTATTTTCCTTTTCGCTGTCAAAGGTTTTCTTTTAAATAGAGTAATAATTATAATTATCTTTCTCCTTTGATACCTATTTTTTCGCAGCTACGCTATCTACCGCATTCAGTTTCATTTAATTTTGACGACCTCCCTGGCGCAGTTATCTTAACGTGGGATATCCCAAGTTTGATCGCAGGCAAGGTCAATTTGGGAAACTAATATTAAGCACTACTTTATAGTGGCTACGTGCAAAGACGTGTTCCTTAGTTCAGACTTTTGCCCTGAGGGCATAATTTACCGTCGCTTCAGGGAAGCCAGGTCCCTACTGTTTTATAATTATACTAGCTGATGCCCGCGACTTCGTACGCGTGGAATAAGTTTTTTTAGATTCCCGCGGGAACTCCTCAATTCTCCGGGATAAAAAGTAGCCTATGTCACTCTCCAGGTCCTCAACTATACCCATGTCGATCCGTTGCTCCGTTGCAGCGTGATTGAACTACAAATCAACAAACCAACAAACAAACTGACTTTCTCATTTATAACATTAGTATGATTTTCATATGTATCTATTTAATACATATATTTAATTTAAAAAACCTCAATTCACGTGGACGAAGTCGCGGTTATCAGTTAGTTTCGTATAAAGCAACTACCATTATAATTTGATGATAATAAAAATAAATTTTACTGTAATCCCAAAGAGAAAAAGATACAGGGTAGTTACGCTGTATTTTTTTCTCTTTGGGATGTAGTTACATCAAAGAAAAATATTACCATAATACCAAGAATAAACCTAGTAATAAGCGTCATGTCATTATACCCTTTCATGTTCTCGTTAAGTTCGCGAGTGTCACGAGTGCGTCATGAGTACGGGATGGAAACGAAAGCGGGCGCTGTGTGATGTCTGAAGTGCTGATACTCTGTCCTTTGTTGTATCGTTTATTGAGACAAAATATACTGTGAATTGTTATTATTTATGTTTTCGTACTGCTTCACGAGTTGTTGGAGAGAAAATAGGATTATTTGTACAAGTAACTCTTTTTAAATTTCCAATAACCATTCCGATCTTTTTGAAGTGAAACTTCTTTAGAATCGTTGCGATTTGAAAATTCGATGAAACCTAATAGCGACACTAAAATGAGACAAACATATTCTTAACTAGCTGACGCCCGCGACTTCGTACGCGTGGATCGAGGTTTTGTGGTTCCCGCGGGAACTCTTTAATTTTCCGGGATAAAAAGTAGCCTATGTGTTATTCCAGACTATAATCTATCTCTGTGCCAAATTTCATCCAGATCCGTTCAGCCGTTGGGGCGTGATTGAGTAACAAACATCCATCCATACATCCATACATCCATACCGACATCCATACATCCAAACTTTCGCATTTATAATATTAGTAAGAAGAAGTAAGATAAGATAGTATTTAGCCTGAGAGAGAATATAAGTTACTAGCTGATGCCCGCGACTTCGTAAGCGTGGAATAAGTTTTTTGGATTCCCGCGGGAACTCCTCAATTTTTATAATAAGGATAAAAAGTAGCCTATGTCACTCTCCAGGTCCTCAACTATATCCATGCCAAAAATCAAGTCGATCCGTTGCTCCGTTGCAGCGTGATTGAAGGACAAACCAACAAACAAACTGACTCCCATTTATAATATTAGTATGATATTTGTTTGGTGCCTATCAGTCTATCTGTTCAACAAACAAAAAAAAGTTGTGTCCCGGGGAAAATAAATAATAAAAGGTTTGACAGTTCTAAACTAATTTTGATGAAGGTACACAATCCTTCTCGAGACTGCCTCGTTGGTCTAATGGTTAGCATGTTTGACTGTCCCGGGTTCGAGTCCCGGGACGGGCCATAATTAAGTATTGGGTTTTTCCGACTAGAAATTCTCAGTACTAGCCCGGAGTTGGAAAGTTGGCGGTGTTTCACCCCCGTGCCTCGGAGAGCACGTTAAGCCGTCGTTCCCGGTTATTATCACTAACATGATAATAGTCGTTAAAGCTTGCCAACCCGCATCGGGGCAGCGTGGTGGGTCTAAGCTCTAATTCCCTCTCTCCTATGAGAGTGGAGGCCTGTAGTGGAACAAAATACTTTCGTCACGAACGTTTTGTCCCTAGAGAATCCTAGAGAGTCCCTAGTGTGTTTTCGGACTAAATGGGGAAGGAAAACTACTGACCGCATAAATAAATGGATAAGGGTAATGTAACATGGCTCAGGGTAAGAGCTGAGGGATAATTAAAAGGCTATTTACACCCCTCTGGCGAGCAGGGCTCTCATCAGAAGTGGAATTCAAAGCTGTTCACTTTCTAATTAAATTGTTCAAACTATCGTTATTATGAAAACTTTGTCTTCAACCCTACTAACTTACAGTATTATAAATGCGTAAGTTACCGCAAGTTCCAACGGAGCAAGATCGATGTCTTCCCGATTTGAAAAAAAAGGAGGACGTTCTATTCGACGGGTATTTTTTTGCATTTGTATCGTTTAGAGAGTGACATGACATAGGACATGAATATTACGTAGATCAAGTGATTTTTTTAATGGTAACAAAGGCTGGCGCTTGGCGATAATCATGGAAAGCTATGATGACGTTTAAGATTGAGTGGTGCTTGCTTTGAATATTCATATTCACTTTTGCCTTGAAGGTACTGTGGCAAAAAAAACAGTATCACTTGTAGGTATCAGAAACGTAGAAAGGTGTCACTTGAGTTCACTAAAAGTACCTGTACTATTATGTATTCTGTGGTAAAAGTAAAGTAAAATATACTTACTAATATTGTACAGCAAAACAGAGAGAACAAAACAATAATTTAATGGACATAGTACAACAGGAGGCCTTATCGCTTGAACAGCGATCTCTCCCGGGCAACCTGAGGGCAAAGAAAGCGGAAAGGGTGTACTAAGGGTGGAAAATAAGTGAGATACATAAAGACATTAGGAAAGTGTAATAATATAAAAGTTACTTATGGTATGGTCGTAGTATAAAAGCTTTATAAAGTTATTTTATTACCTACATTATAAAAATAGTGCTAGGTCAGGAATGCAAAAGGGTAGGGATAATTAAACGGGTATTTATATCCCCTGTGGGTTGAATCCCTATTTCATTTGGAGCGGAATTTGAAGCGGTAACATATTATCGCCCCGTTTTAATTGTTCTAAACGCAATAACTTCAACATCAAGTATTATTATGTGTAGAATTATTACATTCATTTGACAATACAGTCATAAACCAAGAGCTGCAGCAAGATTTTCTTACTAATATTATAAATGCGAAAGTTTGGATGGATGTATGGATGTTTGTTACTCAATCACGCCCCAACGGCTGAACGGATCTGGCTGAAATTTGGCACAGAGATAGATTATAGTGTGGAATAGCACATAGGCTACTTTTTATCCTGGAAAATTAAGCTTTCCTGTGGGAACCAATAAACCTCTAACCACGCAGACGAAGTCGCGGGCATTCGCTAGTACCAAATAATTTTAAATTTCTATGCCAGTCGATATCATAGCACACTATTGTTAATATTATAAAGGTGAAAGTTTGTGTGTGTATGTTTGTTACTCTTTTACGAAAAAACTATACCCAATATATATTTAGCTGATGGATATAGGTTATAACGGGCCTATACCCAATGAGGGATCCTTATCTAAAACGATATAAATATATCTACAATTATTTGTAACCATATCTAACAATCACTAACTCTTAACTGACTAACATTACTTTAAAATATTAAATACTAACAAATAACAATACTAACATTAGGTTAAGTGAATACGTTGTGTAGTTAAGTTTAGTCATAAAAAAATAATGTTACATTTTAGTTATAGACAAGGAAGTCAATAAAGGCTTAATAATAATAATAGGTTATAACCCTGGATTAACACTTATACTACTTTTAATCCCGGAAAATTAGAGAGTCCTCGCGGGAAACAAAAAACTACGTGGAAGAAGACGCGGGCATCAGCTTGTTTTACATATTTTTATAGCAAAGATGTGTCTTTATGTGCCAATGACTTTTTCGAATCGAATTTTCAAATCACGATTTTAAAAAACCGAAGACTAATATTAAAAAAAAACTTAAATCGGCTTAAATAAATAAGTTGTATAGAGCCACACAAGTTTTTTTTTTGTTTATCCACTACAAGTGTAGTGGATAAACAAAAAAAAAACACCAGTAGTAATTTAAATAGGTATTGCTGGCTAGCTCCACGACTATAACATGACGCAAAATGATGATTGGGACGTTAGAGCCTTTGTTTTTGCTGAGTTGCCGTTTAATCGCTTTGAGGTCGTCCTCTTAATCCGGAAAGGGTTAAAAGCTGTAGGGATTGAGTTGTGAAAGTGAGGGAAATTTGTTTGAAGACTTTCCAAGTGCGATTATTTGCTTCTTTTTCTATAAAAAATAAGAAATGTTTTTGGGCTTCTATCTTTTTATACGACTGCCTGAAAAAAGGAGTATATTGTTTTCAGAGTTCATGTATGTATGTATGTATGTTTGTATATTCCACCATAACTTCTATATGCCTGAACCGATTTTGATAAATGAGGTATGGTTAGAATCCCTAGCTTATTCCGGGTGACAAAGGCTAGGAAAATTTTAAAAAAAATTGATGGGGTGACCATGGCCCCGCATTAAAGACTAAAGTTAAAAAAAAAAATTCGAAAATAAGATTAACTATATAATCATCATCTAGAAAATGATGACAAGATTCCAAAAATATATAAAACTATAGTTCAATATCCAGTGATTCACAAAAAAATATAATTTAATAAAAATGTGAATAAGATTCCAGAGGTAATTCAATACGGGCTATGGCAGAGCAATCGTATTTTTTTTAATAATTTTAATTATATTTACTTGTTAACTAGGTATAGAATGATAACTTTAAATATCACAATATGACGTCACAACTTACATCACAAATGGCTTCGTTTTCCATTCAAAAAAAACTTTTGGTTATTTTGCTTTTTCATAATATTATTATGTATTTATTTTTGTAGACTTGACAGGATACGAAAAATAACCCTGAGTTTTATGGGTTTATTTTTTGAAACAACTGATTTTATATAATGGTACCTTATCTACACGTTAATCGTTATTAATCCTGACTTAATATTATAAAATATACAAATATGAGATTTTTTGTTTGCAGCCGACTTTTTGAACCTATTTTAATGAAATATGGTATTGACGTAGGTTGTGTCGTAGGAGTGTTGTAGGAGTTAAAAAAAATGACGAAATGAATGACGCGGACGCTAAGTTGCGGATATAAGCTAGATTTTTTTAAAATATTTTTCTGTTTTATTTTTCCCCCTAACATATTGCATAGACTTTCCAAAATATTACAGTGTATATATAACACAAATAGGTACGTTCACACCACTTTCATAAATCAACACGTATAATCCTCTACCCTTTTCGGATTAAGTGCGGGCGCGATGACGTCATTACGCGACGCTCATCAGGAACTAAGAGATTAACATGAAGAAATCCAAGTGTCAGCATAGAGAGGCTAATAGATTTTTTGTGCAAAGTGGGTTAAAACGAGTATAAGACGTACTGTACTCCAGCGAAAGGATCTGGATGCTCATTGCATTATTGTCCATAGACAACACCTTTAAGACATTATAGGACCCTCAGCATTACAAAATACGACACAGAGACAGAGTGAAACAAAGCTTATACTTAACATATGTGTGTGCTCATGCTCATAAATTTGGATCTATTACTACATTTAAAAGCTGAGCTAACCTAGCTTAGCTCTGGTGAAAAGCCTACCACAGTTATGAAGCTAAGCTGAATTATATGTAACATTTTAGGTACAATATAATACGCAACTTATCCTGCGCCATCGTTTTGAAAGTCTTGTGCTTGAATCTACTTAATTGTCAATCAATTTACTTATTGGTCAGTCATGCTATATACTGTATAACTACAGTAAACTATGTGTGTGTACTATATTAAACTAAAGTTAAAAGTAGCCAAACGGCTACTTCAGTCAGTTTATCCTATCTGTAAAGCCTAATGTTTAAATATCTTTGGTTAACTGTCATATAGGCCTTATTTTGTGTCTATGTCGGTTAATAAATGGTTAATAATTAAGTTATGGGCGCCAGCAATATGTTTTGCAAACATTATGTTCGGTTGGACCATAATAATATTATGAAAATTATTATGGGTATAGTTTTAGTTTTATGAGGGTAATATATTATTGTGTGCTCAAGGAATAGGCCCATAATATTAGGTATGTTATAATATTCTTGTTTCTAAAAACAGACGGCTTTATACTGGAACGCATGGGCATATGCATAACGGTTATGGTTATAATAATTAAGAAACGGTTTTTTTTGTATAGTACTGTCTGTTATGGATGCGATAGTGGTTTGTTAGTTGGATTTTAGGCTAGGATAAAAGCAGGCGTTACTTTTTTTTAATTTTTGCTGAAGTACATGATAATCAAAGAATAAGAAGTTTAATTCGCTATAATCGGCCTAAATAACTTTTAGGCTTGTGGGTTTTTCTAAATCCTGAAACTGTGGACGACGTCGCGGGCGTCATCTAGTTTATTAAAAGTCAGTAGGTTAATAAATTAGGCGCAGAAAAATGTTTAGTGATAGCGTAGAAAGCGTGAAATATTTAAAAAAAGTTCATAAAGATTGAGTCTGTTTTGTTTACAAAGCCCAAGTTCATCGCTGCACTAAAACCAAGACAAATACCATAGTTAAATAACGAGGACTGATGAAAAAGAATTTACCAAAACAACAGTGGCAATGCAACAAAGTAAAGACCACGAGGCCGACAACCCTGCAAGGGATCATCTTAAATGTAGGTATGTTTGTTTATGTCTCTGTACTCTATCTGAATCTGTAGCCTTAGTACCAGTTAAATATCGAATAAGTCAGACTTAACTTCAATATGGAGTAATTAAAAAAAAATTGTACAAACTCTCAGAAACCAGAGACGCATTGTTTTTTACTCAGTACTACTTCTTCAAAATATTTTACAATCTGACACCTAACTGATTGACTACTCGTTTGTTTGCTATCAATACTTTAAAATGTTTCGTTAAGCCAGCACAGCATTTCAAGTAACTTTGCGACGTAAATATCGGTATGGGATATACATGTTGACGGATTTACTCTTGCCTCATAGAGATCCGAAATCAATCAACGTTGTCGAGATGTTGCAACTCGTACTAAGGGCACTGGTCTCGGTTGAATAATTCATACGTGCAAGTGTGGGCTGGTATCTGCGAAGAAGTGAGGCTTACGGGTTATCTCAAGAGCGAGACGAGGCGGCTTAGCACTCGCATCACTATGTTCGATGCACTAGACAAGCGTTTTGCTCAGTTATTGGGTTTTCGTGCTAAGATTCAATAATTGGCATGATGATAGTCACCAAAAATAATGAAATTATGAATTTATCTAATGAAATAGGATTCATGGATTATAAAAAACGTATTTATTTTTCTATTTCGGGCGAGATTGCTATTTATTTTGATAAAATAAAATACAGCAATCCGCCGTAATCCCAAACACCAAGAAGCGAATAACGTCACAATTGTTTGTTTTCGAGCTTTATCAATCACACTTTTGTTTACTGCACACTGCACAGAGTACATTGGTAAAAACAATAGTGACGTCACAAACGACGCCATGACACCGGCTAGCGTGTTGGCGTGAATTTTAAAATTTAAATTTCAAATGCCAATTTTATCTACCAAAACTTATTTTTCTGCTGAAATAAGATATTTTTTCCAAATAGTACCTAGATAGGTTCCGAACATAATCTGACCATTTTTCTAAATCAGTTATCATGCCTATAAATTCATCGTTATTTTTATAGGGATTTAGGTATTTGTGGTCCTATGGGAATTGCATACCCGGGATATAACCATTGACTTATAACGTTGAGGACAGATAGACAGCACTTTTGTATTTATAATATTAGTATGGATTGAAGATGTAGCTTTTGAAAACTTATGAGCTTCTAACCTAAAAGGTGTTACCAATTTTTTCGTCTAGAAAACTTCATGAATGAAATTGAGGCAAACTATGCTTAATTTTACCGACGGAAAACGTATGAAAAATCTAAAAATAATCTTTATAGGTATATTTTATGGAATTTTTTAAAATATTTTTCGCTTCGCCCTCGTGTGGTAAAGAAACAGATGTTTGCTAAAAATACATGTTTATTTTCATTTGAGGGTAGTTAATTTTCCACAATTTTTATTTTATGAGGACGCCCAATTACTTCCAATCATCAAGGAGTTTGTTTCATCTTGTTAAGTCATTTAGTTTAAAAGTTACACCGTACAGTGTAGGAGGATTCTCCCACACGGCGGGAGAATCTGATTCTACGTAGATATATTTGTTTTTAATTTCCAACATCTGCCGGATTTCACAGTGTGTTTGTAAAATACGGGCTCGTTCAATCGTGGAGTACACACAAGACAGCGCGCATTGTGCTGTTCCATCGATTGTAAACTAATACCGTTTGTGCGGCCTCGAGCCTCGCTCAGGAATCATACCCGAGCAATCCAATTTTGCCTCTTAATCCGCTGTTCGGTGGATTGTATTGATAGAGGCTTTTATGTAGCATTTCAAAGATAATAAGATTCTTAGTTTAAAGTTACCTTCTTTGCTCCTCAAATATCTTTTATTCAAATAAACTTTTACGAGTGCTTTTGAATCGTTAAGTAAATTTTGACGACTTTTTGGCGTAGTGTTGAGCGCTGTTGTCTTAATGTGGGAGGTTCCAGGTTTGATTCCCGGCTATTCTATTTGGGAATTTATAATTTCTGAATTTTCTCTGGTTTGTTCTGGTGGGAGGCTTCGGCCGTGGCTAGTTACCACCCACCGGCAAAGACGTACCGCCTAGCGATTTAGCGTCCGGTACGATGGCGTGTAGAAATCGAATAGGGGTATGGGTTTAATATAACTCCCATAGCCCTAATAGGTAAGCCCGCTACCATCTTATACCTACTGCATCATCACTTACCATCAGATGCGCTCGCAGTCAAGGGCTAACTTGTAGTGGATAAAAAAACAAAGAATGTACACCTAGGGTTATGATCTATCTAGGGTTCAGAATGACATTCTTACTGGAAAGAGCCAGCACGACAACAGTTGCTTCGGCATCGTCCTCTGTGGAAATCCACTGTTGAACATAGGCCTTCCTGACTAGTGGCGTGCAGTGCATAGAGGCATAAAAGCACTGCTCACCCAAATGGAAACACGTCAATGCTAATATTTCATCAAAACAGCTAGTAAATAGGTATTCTGATATATTTGAAGCTAGAGTAGCTTCAAAACCTGTGCACACAACAAATCCTGACGATGATAATGAATTCTCTATCCCGTTTGTCACTGCTTCGCGCAATTACCCTGTACAATTGCGAGCATCACGATTCATTATGAACACAGACAACATACCCCTCGCCACGAGCACAATACGGGTACAGATGAATAAAATACTACATTTAGCACACGCGTGCCATCAGCATAAGCATAACGAACCATTTATATTGCCGTTCATTTGCACCTGCCCCGCGTGGCGCTGCGACCAAATTACAACATTAAACGTAACGGCGGGTTTTACATGCGCAATCCTACTGCTGCTGTAAAGCTATATTATAATACTGTATGCGTCAACATTATATTGCCACTGTGTGAATACACTGTGAGGATGACGCCCTAGATGTTCGCGGCCGAGCTTTCTTTTCGATCGTAGCACCTAAAATCCATTAGTAAGCAAACATTTTTTTTTCTGATGACTTGTTCCGGTCGATAAAATTGCAAAAACCGTTACATTGTAATCTAACTAAACTGTCGACAGATTGTGAACCGTTAAATGTTCTGAGTGTCAATTTTTGAAATATTCATTGTGTTTTCGTTTTCTTGTCTCTTCGGTTTGGCTTCGACATAAATAATCAGGTAGGGCACTTAGGTTGTATCGGGTTAATAAACCCAACAGATTACAATCTACCGAAAAATAATGCATTAAATTGTTACCTGTCGACACTCGACAGTTTACAATTTCGCTAGTAAGATCAAACGGTTTTTGCAATCTTACGGTGACAGATATATATTTCACTGTAGGAAAACTCTGTTAGACGTAACCGTTGACTGACTGTATGAGTATCTCTTGAGGCATGTGATGTATCTTTTAAATTGGCATAAATATAGGATCGAAGGTGTTACTCTGTGGTCCATTATACACAGTATATACCTAATAAGGTATTCATTTTATAAATATCGCTAAATAAGGTAAATGTGTGTGATAGGTAAAGTACTTTTTCACTTCTTCACACGCAGAAAAACTACTAAACATTTCACTAGCACACACATAACATCACACAAACCCTCCAAATCAAAACGCAGGTTTCACTTCGACACTGTCGCATTATTAAATTACTTTTTATTATTAGGTTATTACTTTTTATTAGATCAGGTTATTTATTCCCGCGGGAGCTCCTTAATTAAAGTAGCCTATATCCATCTCCGGGATACAAACTATCCCTATACCAAATTTCATCAAAATCGGTTAAACATATGGGCCGTGATAGCGAAACAGACGAACAGACAGACACACTTTCGCATTTATAATATTAGTATGGATAATGCATCAAAGTAGCTGTTTAAAATTGTTATTAATGATACTTACGTGGAGTTTACACTTTTATCATCAGTTTATAGTAATAAAATTTCTTGTACCACAATCGCATATTATTGAAGCACTAATCCGGTTATTGCAAAAGCATAATCTTTGAAATGGTCTTGATAATTTACACAATAATATGATTCGAGGCCAACTGAAAGTCGGCGAGATCAACAAAGCAATTAGGGAGATCCAGAGTTGAAGATAACGGAATGAAATTCATTATGCCCTTGCCAAGATTCAGGGAAGGAATTATTTAAAAAACAACACGTCTAGAGGACGAACTAAACGCTAAGTTAGCAACATAGTATTTTATACTAAAAATACATATGGCTATTTAAGTATTTAAGTAATCAGTCTACGTTGTATTCCTTACTAGCTGATGCCCGCGAACATCCATCCATCCATCCAAACTTTCGCATTTATAATAATAGTATAGGAACACACCCACATACTAATTTTAAAGAATTCAAACGGGATCTTTGAAAACCTCAACACAGGCGAGCAAAGTAAAAAATATTGGTGTTTACTGAAAAAGAAGGATAAAATAATTTGGTTTATAAATTAACAGATATTTGTAAATGGCAAGAACGAAGAAGAAGAATCACAGAGATATTTCATATCTTCGTCGTTTTTTTTTAATTTATAGACTTGCGCTTGGCTGCAATCAGACTTGCTGGAAATAGTGATGCATCATGCAACCTATGGTGGGCGCCCTTGCCTTGTTTTTGTTGGACAAAAAAAGATACGCGCCGAATTGACAACCTCCTCCTTTTTCGAAAATCGGTTAAAAATTCAAGCAGGGAATCTTCGAAGTCTTATGTGCTAAAAGCTATGCGTATGTGTGTGTGTCGTCCCTCACTTTAAGAGCAATTCATCAGCCGCTTTTTAGACTTAATTGCGAAATTCGTTCTCTTGAAGCGCCGGCCTCGTGATGTTGGAGTTCTTATGAAATTTCCAAATTGTTTCTTGTTGATACATGGCTTCGCTAAGTGGACTTTGTGAGGCATTTGAATTAGGGGACACGCCTTAACTTTTGTGGGATTTAATTTAGGGCAAGTTTAAATTATTTCCCTTATTAGACCTAAACTGGTTGTTTTGACAAAGCTTTGTTTAACTGTGTTAGAAAAGTGTTCATTTTGATGCCCGCGACTTGGTCCGAATAGCTTTAGTTTTTTTTATTTCCGCGGGAATCCCTTAATTTTCCGGGATAAAGTATACATTCATACATACATACATACTTCCCCGTGATACAACCGATTTCTGTACCAAATTTTATCAAAATCGGTTGAAAATATGGGCCGTTAAGGCACAGACAGACAAACAGACACACTTTCGCATTTAAAATAAAAACTAGCTGATGCTCGCGACTTCGTCCGCGTGGTTTAAGTTTTTTGATTCCCGCGGGAAATCCTTAATTTTCCGGGATAAAAAGTAGCCTATGTCACTCTCCAGGTCCTCAACTATACCCATGCCAAAAATCATGTCGATCCGATGCTCCGTTGCGGCGTGATTGAAGACAAACCAACGAACCAATAAACCAACAAACAAACACACTTTCGCATTTATAATATTAGTATGATATGATAATTAGTATTAGTACGTAGCATGGTTAACTTTATCCCGGAAATATAAAAAGCTCCCTAAAAAATCTACGCGGACGAAGTCGCGGGCATCATCTAGTGATTGTATATTTTTGTAACGTGGGATAAAGAAAAATACGTAGTTTCAAAGTAATGGAGTGACAGACTGGGCAGTTAGAGCCGTAAGCGCGGGGTATAAGTTCCCTCATTAATTGCAGAGCAGCGTTGCTTGCCGACTAGTGCTGGACTGGCGTACTGGTGGAATGGGGGCATTTATTATTTACTATCTTTCGTGCCCCTACTGCTATTTTTATAACAGGTTGTTTTTTTCGCAGCGGTTAGTGAGGCGAAAGTTCAATTAGAATTTGATGTACAGGAATTATTTGTTGTTATAGCGGCAATAGAAATATCTGACACCTACCTACAAGTAAGTAATGAATCACCCTTTTTTCTAAGTGCTAGTAGAGACTAATTAGAAAAATATTTAGGTATCAAATTTGTATATAGTTATTTATTACTGAGGGTTGTGATCCCATTCCATTAATCATTTAATGGTAGGAGTTCTCTTGGGACAATAATGCGTGCATATGCTGAAGGATGTTAGTAATTTCAGTTACGTACGTACTAATTACAAGACGTATTTACTATTTTCAGTTAAATAAAGGCTTTCTTATTCTTCTAGCGGCAATAGAAATATATACCTACTAGCTAATGCCCGCGACTTCATCCGTGTGGATTGAGGTTTTTCGGTTCCAGCGGGAACTCTTTAATTTTCCGGGATAAAAAGTAGCCTATGTGGTATTCCAGACTATAATCTATCGCTGTGCCAAATTTCATCCAGATCCGTTCAGCCTTTGGGGCGTGATTGAGTAACAAACATCCATCCATAAATTCATAAATCCATCCATTGAAACTTTCGCATTTATAATATTTATTTGATTTCATTTGATTTGATAGAAGATAGATTACCTACGCTATTACGTTTCATGAGATAGAGCCAGCTGATCTCATCCCTCTGTGGACGGATGGATGAACAGACGGATGGGCGGACGGATGGATAGCAGTTTAGCACCTAATAAGGTCCCGCTCGCATTCTTATGGTACGAAATACTAATAAAATCGTAAAATTCAAATACATAATATTTGAATGTCATGTTTATAACAATCTAGCATCGAACGGGCACTTTCTTCCCGAAAAACATTCGATTTCACTGTGGCTGTTCGCGAGCATGTCGTTGTTCGCGAGCATGTCGGTCACGCGAGCATGTTGGCCACGGTCACGCGAATCTACATTTTTACCCCCTACCAAAAAGATGCTCAACGCGCATTAAGAAGTTTTCACTTCAAAAATATTAGCTATTATAGATAGCGCTGTTACTCTTTCGACATTCGCCAGTGGCGCAAAAGCTGGGCTTATTATTTGAGTTTATTAAAAAAGTTTGTTAAAAGCATTGAAACAAAAAGCGTCGAAGAAAGAAACAATGTTTCCCCCGAAGTGCTTTCGAAATGAAAGCATAATTTCAGACAAAAACCGCACAAAAGGGTCCCGCTAAGCCTTCTATGACGTTCACACCTGTTTCCCTCCAAAAGTGCTTTAATATTTTTTGCTGTCGTACCAAAACTCAATCAAACGCTTTTGTCACCCGTTCACCCATCGACACGTTCCGGACGGGTTGTGGCAACTTTTTTCTTTCGAAGGTTTTTGTTGTTTTATTTTTTTGTAGTGACCTTGCTAAATATTGTTATAACCCAGATATTTGGTTCTCAAAAAGGGGGTAACTTGGAAAGCTTTCCGGGAGTTTTGAAAATTTGTGTATTTTATAGATTTCGACGTGCTCTTTCCGAATTTCCACTTTGCCACCTCGTATCTTTGCCGCTCGCGTCGCCATATTGGAAAAATGGCGCCCAAAAACAGTTTTTGACTATAACTCCTTTAAGACTAATTTAACGATGAAAATTAAAATAATTTAGAAAAAGTTTCCTACAATTTATGTAGCAACTTTTTTTTTTGTAAAATCAATCAAACCAAACCAAAACCTGAATTCACCTTCCACAGTTCAAATCAATTTGTATTGTGGGTGTTTTAAAAGTTCATTAAACTAAATAGATTTAGCCAAGTCAATCTAATGTGTACATAAAGTAGAATTTTGAATTTTGTTCATATTTACTTAGTCGGCGAAAATTCATATCACGTTTATAATTACAAAAGCCCACCCGCCGCCATATTGAGCGTTTGACAGGTCCCATCAACGCCACCGTGGAAATGTGTGCCGTGCCTATTTTGGTAAGCCATGCTCGGCCTACTGGAAAATTGGATATGTTTTTAATTATATAAAAAAATACCCCTTTATGATCACGAGGTCTCGGGTTTTTGCACAAAGTTTGATAGTATATTAATGAATAAATAACTTTAAAAAATTCCATATTTGCTTTGTGGTAGGCAAAACTTAGAAGTGTCATAAAAATATGCTTGTAAAAGCACCCTTGCCTTTCCAGAAATAATATAACGTATAAAATGAATAATATAATAATATAATATAATAAATATAACGGGTGATATTTGAATTGATCAAATATCACCCGTTATATTTTAAACTTGAAACGTTAAAATGGTTAAGAATAATATGTTGCGTTGCATAAATTATGAAATTGAATAGATTAAGTTTTGAATTATTTTTACTAGCTGATGCCCAAGACTTCGTCCAAGTAGATGACGTTTTTTTGCTTCCCACGAGAACTCTTCAATTTTCCGGGATAAAAAGTAGCCTATGTGTTATTCCAGACTATGATCTATCTCTCTGCGAAACATCCAGATCCGTTCAGCCGTTCTGGCTTGATTGAGTAACAAACATCCATCCATACATCCAAAATTACGCATTTATAATAAATACTAGTATAGATTGAGCATGGTGGATTTTGTTAGATGAGTGAACTACCGAACTGCTCTTTTAATTATAACTGAATTATTTTCTTTAAATTTTAATTTGTTTAAATTGAAAGCTGTGTTGCTATAAAACTTAGAGCTAACTCCAAGTCAAGTTAAACAAGTAAACATTTTATGGAAGTTTAAAATTGTTCTAG
Organism: Erebia aethiops; assembly: GCA_923060345.2. NCBI lineage: Eukaryota > Metazoa > Arthropoda > Insecta > Lepidoptera > Nymphalidae > Erebia > Erebia aethiops. The sequence continues at coordinate 18,303,129 of OV281089.1, read as the reverse complement.
CTTCACTATGTTCAAAGTTAACTGATAGCAAAATAACTTCTTTTACTTTTTCAAAACTTGACGAATAAAATAACTTATTAGACGCATAAATCATACTAATACAATAAATTTGCGAAACTGTGTTTGTTTGTTGGTATGTCTTTCAATCACGTCGCAACAGAGCACCGGATCGACGTGATTTTTTGTATAGGTATAGTTGAGGTCCTGGTGAGTGGCATAGACAACTTTGTCTTCCGGAAAATTTGGAAATTCTCGCGGGAATAAAAAACGAAACCACGCAGATGAAGTCGCGGGCTTAGCTAGTATATTAACAAAATTTACTCTCGATTTAAGGCACCATTATCAGGTAAAAGGTATTGTGTTTCCTTTCTCAAACAATAACTAGATCCAGCGACCACGATGCTATGCCTATCTTGCACCAATTTACGTCAATCACTCTGCTCTCACAAAGGTTTGGTCTTAGTAACCAAGCTGAGCATAATCCCTTCTGATCTTGTACCATCTTCTTTGAGTGAAAGTACATGATGTTGTAACATAATCTATATCTACTAATATCATAAATGCGCAAGTTTGGATGGATGGATGGATGATTGTTACTCAATCACGCCAGAATAGTCCTCCTATGCCTACAATGCATTCTGCGATTATAAAATTATATTATGACTACAATACAAAATTATAATATTTATTAAAACGCTAGTAATGTTAAGTATATATTAGCATAATTATATACAATATTTTTTGTAACATGCGTATTTTGCAAAATGTCTTCTACACTAGATTTTACCAATAAACTGACAATTGACTATTAACAGCTGAACATTTCTGGGTGAAATTTGGCACAGAGATTATAGTCTGGAATAACACATATGCTAATTTTTATTTGGGAAGATTAAAGAGTTCCTGCGAGTACCGAAAAACCTCAATCCGTGCAGCCTAGTAATAGTTCGTCAAACTTATCTGACCCGGTGGCCAAAATTGCGACTATTTTTTATGCTTGTTTACTTTCATTTTAAATATAATATCTACTAGCGACGCTGTCACCGGGTCAAAAAAAAATTCAAATGTTTTTATTCAAATAGACTTTTTACAAGTGCTTATGAATAGTCGAATGAATCTACCACTGGTTCGGAATACCATTCCTACCGAGAAGAACCAGCAAGAAACTCGGTGGTTGCTCTTTTGAAAAAATAAAATATATTTACAATTGTATTATTCTAAAGATACGAGTAACAGCAGTCCTGAGCATTGCTGGAGCGAGTCAAGTCCATGCGCTTTTATCATTTATATAATCTTCGACAGTATAATAAGCTTTTTTCAGGAGCATTTTTTAATGGTTTTCTTAAACTCAGACAAGTTTGTGGAACTATAGTTATATAGAGACACAGTCAATTTCGCATATTCATGTTCACAGGCTAAGTAAGGGTGACAATAGCGTTCGTGGGGGAGATAATTTAAGGGCGTTCGTTTGCTCACTATCCGAGCATCTTGCGACGTCTTTCATTAGAGGCCTTTGTGCAATCGATCGGAATCCGACTGACGTGTATAAATTGTATGGAATTGACGGGCAGGGACGGGTGTATTCAGAGGTTTATCTCGTTCAGTGTGTATTATATAAAGTTAATACTAGGTATAGTAATATTATAAGTCTATAACTTAATAACAACTATTACCTAGTCTATAGTAGGAATAAATGATATTATTATTCTACGAGTACTTGCTGGTGTGGTACTGTTACTGAAAACCCTAAAACCAGAGAAGTATTAATAAGCTTGAGAAAGGCCTGAGATAATAAGTGGCAATTTGGTTTAAGGTGGTCAAAGATCGTTTCCATCTATACTAAAATTATAGATGCGAAAGTTTGGATGGATGTATGGATGATGGCTGTTTGTTACTCAATCACGCCAGCACGGCTTAACGGATCTGCATGGAATTTGGCACAGAGATAGATTATAGTCTGGAATAACACATAGGCTACTTTTTATCCCGGAAAATTAAAAAAAAATCTTTATGTGGGAAAACAAACATAATTACAAGATACAGAAAAAACTTATGGAGTAAACACTAATAAACTTATCTGGACTAAACACAGATGCTATAAACACTAATCTGTCTCGTATAAAATCCCAAAAAAAATAAATTAAATAGTTCTCGAACTAAAAAACCTCAATCCATGCGTACGAAGGCATCAGCCAGTTTAACAATAATATATACGAATGTCTCAGACGTAAACGAAAGATCCCAACATGCGGACGGTGATTGATTAAATCCCACTGGGGGTGAAATGTATCGATTCACACCGAACACAATGGCCATAAGCAAACCAATCACTGTCATACGACGCTGATATTCTTTAATCTGTAGCTCGAATTCTGGAGGTATCATTTATCTTCGTTTGCACTGTTCTGATTGTAAATGGTTATCCGAATCGGATGGTTTATGTGTCGGATAATGCAGACTAAAAATCAGTATATCATTCGTTTGTTTTGACGACCTTTATAGTTTTTTTCTCTCTCAATCGTTCAAATTGAGTGGTCGTGGGTATACTTAGTACTTACGTTATATTTTAAGACTGCCTCTTTGGTCTAGACTTCAGGAACTTCACAACCTTGTTCCTCCTTCCCCGTTCTACCACAGAACAGCGAGAAACCGTCTGCGTTGGCAACCTTATGTGGTTGATGTTCAATCTGCCCGCACAAAACGTTTTTGCTCGACGTTTCTGATCCGAACCGCTAGGGTGTGGAACACCCTCCCAGCGCACGTGTTTCCTGCCACGTATAACTTAGGTACCTTCAAGGCAAGAGTGAATAGCACAGATCACGGAAACAAGGGAGATATGCCTATGTATCAAATTGTATTGAAACCTGCTGTCTCCAGTTTATCCCTACCTATCCCTACTACCTGCTACCAATACAAGCAACTAAATAAATACAATAGACAAGAAGTCTCACTCACACACACGCATCACACGCATACCGATAGATCAGTGCATGAGGCACGAACAAATATACACTTTATTGTTTACCAAACAGGGTTCAATTTCAATCACCGTGCATCTTACTCACACAAACGTAAAACGTTGTCGATGTGCTGTGCAAAATTCAAATATGATACAATTAGTGATTGACTAAAATGGATCTATCGATGCTAAATTTCTTAATATTTGGGTTTTTGACAATGACTACCGATTATGAAAAGTATTTATCCACTTTTCTTTTCTTTCTGCATCCTTCGGATATCTTAAATATTAATATTAAAGAGTGACATTAAATATATCAATAAATGAGTAATGAGTATCTACGTAAATTGACATTATATTAATTCACCTAGTATATTTTTTATACGTTTCGTCAGCTAAGTAAGTCGAGTACTTACATTAAAAAAAATAGTAATAATTATGACTAAAAATATAGTTATAATGAATTTTACTCACGATAGTTTAAACGTTAAAATAGAAATAATTGTTTACTAAGTTATAATTAAGGTACTATTAATTATTGTATCACAGATCATCGTTGGGTCGCTAAAATATCGACAACTGCATTGTACTCGTACCTGCATCGTCACATCTCTAGTTCACCGCACGCCGACAGCGGCCGCACTACGAAATTTGATCTATCGTGCTAGTGAAAGAATCGGTAAAGAACACTTAACCATTGCGTCGTAAGACTGGCCGATTCATTGATAGATTTCTACTAAGCAAGCAATGGTTTTTGTTCATAATGAGATATAGACTTGTCACTCTATTACATTATGATACCACTAAATAATGTTTTATTGATTTTAATGGAAAATTACAACAATTTATTTGTACTTACGTGTGAAATGAGATGCCATCTTTCATGTAATTCACTTTGCAGCTTGAATTTTTACAAACAACCACTGAACAACGCGGCATTTTGTTAAAAACCGAGAGAAGTGAACCAATCTTTGAATGATATGCGACTAAAGACAAAAACGGCCATCAGGCCTATTTTGTGCCTGATGAGTTCGCACGCAACACGCCCCCTTAGCACATCTCCCTTGTTTCCGTGATCTGTGGTGAATAGGCATCTTCTAGGCAAGCGCGTTCCAACCTAGACCTCATCATTGCTTTGCACTAAGCATGATTGTCGTCAAGCGCAAGCCTATCTCACAATAAAAAAAAAAAAAGACTCTAGACAATGGTTAGCATGTTCGACTGCGGCTGACGAGATCCCAAGTTCGAGTCGCGAGACGGCCATAATTAAGTATTGGAGTTTTCTGACAAGAAATTCTTAGTATTACCTATTCTGTGGTAGGTACAACCCCGAAGTTAAGAAATAGGCAGTGTGTCACCACCGTGCCTCAGAGAGCACGTAAAGCTGTCGGTCCTTCGATGCTCTCTCTCCGGTCGTGTCAGATTTTCAGTCCCATTGGGCTATCAGTGTAAAAGAACAGAGAGTGCACCTGTGTTTGCACACACATTTGTACACTATAATATTTTGCGCGCAGATTGATAATCTCTATGGGGATTGGCCGCTGTGGCCGAAATTCATTAGAGAAGACATTATTATATTTTTCAATCCTGCTGTTACTCCAAAAATGTACTAACAGATGCAGTAATCAAGGCTTGTTCAACACAATTGTATTTAAAAATATTATGTGATACACGGGCGTTATGGTTTTAACATACTCATGACTATGGTCAGTTTTTATTTTTTTTATTCCACTACAACTTAGTCCTAACCTTGACCTTTGATCCTTGACTGATGGTCAGATGGTCAGATGGTCATGATGACATGAGTCAACTCGTATGTAAAAACCTACTTACCGCTCTTGTATCACAAACTACTATTAAGACTCTTGTGATTTTCGGAAAGGGGTAAACATACACAAATAGCAAACCACATGCGGTTCATAGAACAGAAAAATTGTTGACTCATTTCATCGCGCGTTAGACTGCATCACCTGTTACCTCCGGATACGTAACTATCAAAGGTGAAAAACAAATCGCGATCGCCAATCGTCAACAAGTCCTCAAATATCTGCACACTTCAATAAAGCTTTTTTCCCCGTTTTTTCCTAACACTTTCGTTCGTCTCGCCGAGTTTTTGTTCTCCGTGATATCGCAACAACTTTATTCCAGCGTCACTTACAATGAGTCGTTTTCGTAATGAGTATTGGGTCACGAGAGGGACGTAAACAGTGACTCCAGGAATATTGGATCGTCAATTTTTACGGTTCCAATATTCGAGATAACGGTATTTACAGTAATTGTGTGTGTAAATGTAAGTTGTCTGAGTAATTAATAAACTATTTGTTCGGAACTCCCAATTTAGTGAAGTATTCAAACACGAACTGTGTTTGAATACTTTACTAAATTGTAATATTAAAACTTAAAAAAAGGGAAAGAACTTAACTTGTATATGTAATAGTAGAGATTGCTACGAAATTGCTACTGGTACTCTATTAATTTTTTATCAATTCAATAAAAATTACGTGCATATTGGTTTTAAAAGGGATTTGCTATTAGCAGATACAAGAAAAGTGTGCAATTTGTGTGTTATTAATTAAAAACACTGTTTGAAATATGTTAAACTAAATGATTTAGGTTTAATAGTCTCAAGGGAAATATTTGATTTTTCGGCATAAAATTTAGTCACTGTCCAGAGGGCCTAAACAAAATGACATTGAAAGTGACGAACTTCAAAGCAATAGCGTTAAAGCAATAGCGGTTGACGAAATAGAATCGCTTAGAATCGAATGCCGTTTGTCTAGGCCTGCTGATATTATCTATGCAAAAACATCGCGTCAATCCATATGCCTCTGTTGCTAGAAGATTGAAGGAAAAACGAACAAACAAACACACTATCACATTTATAATATTAGTACGATATTATATGAAACCCTTTAACATACATACATTGAACTATATTCTTTGCAAGCTCTTAGTCTAAAGCTCAACTCCACTTGAGATGCTCGGGGCGGCACGACACGTATCGGCAATAGAAGTGAAAACGAATATTTAAATTAATAAAAACAAAAAAAAATTAAAATATGAACCTTAACATTAAGGTATTAAAGTTTAATTACGAATGTAGTATATTTATATTTAAGACCTTTTGTCTTCGTAACAACGCGAGCATGTCGGTGACGCGGAGCATATCGGTGATGCGAATCCACAAGTTTACCCCCTACCAAAAAGTGCTCAACGCGGCTAAAGAAGTTTTCACTTCAAAAATCTTTGCCATTGTGTATTGTTTTAGGCGTTACGACTAGCGATTCAGAAGTGTCGTTCGTAACAGCTTTAAGGTAACGCGTTCACAAAATTGTCGTTTAGTATATTTTGCACAAGCTTCGCTATCACCCCGACATTAGTTCGAGAATGTTAAGGATTTTTTATAAGAGACGGTTTGTGTAAATGATATTGTGTATCGTTTGAATGGTTTTTGTGGAGATAGAAATTTATTTACATGTATTAGTTGTGACTTTAGTGCCAACAGTTTGAGTTTAGTGCTGGAAAAGTACATATAAGTAAAACATTGTTATTTTTCTCAGTAATAAAACATCAACTGAATAACAATAATTTTAACCAGTGGCAGGTTCAGTCGACTGTTCAAACACATTCGTCAAAGTCTATTTGAATAAAAAAAGTTTTGTATTTATCCATCTCTTTGTAAAAAATTACTCAATCATACGAAACCATCTTCCGTAAGAAAAACACAGTAAAGGTAGCCGTACAACTAGAAACTGTTTCTTTAATATATAAAAATCTGTAAAAAGTGTCGCCTTCTTCAGGCTAAAAACATAAAATACACGCGGACGTTGAATATATAAGTGAGGGATAATATTTCCATAGACGGTTTTTGATAAAAGAATTTTAAACTTTTTGTTTACTTTACATGATTTATTTAAGAACTTCATAAGGTACATATTATTAGTATCCTTTTTTACACTAAAAAGTAAATTACGAATAAATTAATTTACCTAAAAAGATATTTAAAAAGATATTTTTGTATGACATACGAATTTACTTATAATAATAGTAGATTATACACCAAGGGGATAAAGCACTGTTTTATGTCACGGGCGCTACATTGAATCCTGAACGTAACGAAGGACTCCAAATTTAACTCCCGAGCGCAGCGAGGGTGTTATAAGTTAATTCCCAACCAAAGGGAGGGAATTAAGATTGAGTCCTGAGTGCAGTGAGGGATTCAAGCGCCCAAGAAAAAAACTGCTTTATCCCGGTGGTGTATACTCTACTTTATACTTCTACCATAACAGTAAAACAAACTGTAACGGTTAGATATTTATTGCAAATCATAGTAAGTAGGATACATAGGTCTAGTAAATAATAAAAAGAAAAGACAAATTAAAAGTGAATGTTCACGTTCGATAGAGTCACATTTGTCCATTTGTAATTTTGCTTTTCATGCTGCCAGTGTTTATGCAGGTACACATACTCCTTGGTTTAAAAACTTTTATGTCAAATGGTACGATCGTTTGGCTGGAGCCTAGACTCTGTGCATATTTACAGTATGAGGTTGGTCAACTAGTTGGGCGATCGATCGACTAGATTACGGCCCTAGGGCATGAAGACTGACTTTAGACCCGCAAAAGTATGATTAAAACAGTAGTAAAGGTATGGTAGAAGTATAAACAAGTTTTATTCAATAAAAATTCAATAACTAAATACTATAAATCGTTTCCTTTTTAACAAAGTTTGATATTTCGTACAAGACAACAGCTTTTCTTAGTAACCTCCGAAGTACTTGTAAAACGTACGTACGTACTCGTAAAACTCGTAATACTAACTTATATTATAAATGCGAAAGTGTTTCTGTCTGCTACGCTTTCACGGGCCATCTGTTCAACCGATTTTGATGAAATTTGGAATGCGGATAGTTTGAATCCCGGGGAAGGCTACTTTTATCCCCGAAAATTAAATAGTTCCCGCGGGAACCAAAAAACCTTAATCCACGCGGATGAAGATACCTATTAAATAAATAAAAATAATAATTTCGAAGTACCTGACACTCAAATTGCATATGCCCTAACGGAGTGACATGTCAGTTATTGTACAATTGTTCATGTAAAATGCAAATAAATGAATTTGAATCTGAATCCGCTTCCGCTTACCGCTGCCCACCGAAAATGCAGCCCAAGAGGGTGAACTAGGCTCCCTGCGTCGACTGCCTACACGAATCCCCGTTACACCCAACCAGTAGAGTGCAGTATGGAAAACTGGAATGGTTATCGTTTATTCCGTCTGGATTCGCCTTTTTGCATTTAAAAGCGCATTATTCCAACGCCGTTCATGTGAAAGTTTTGATATGCACTTTTATGCGATTGAATTAAGCGTTGATGATCTTTCAACGTGGAAAAATTTGGAAATTACAAAATGGTTCCTTAATTGCAAGGACAGTTTTTAGCAGTTGCATGATATTGATAATATTATTTGCGGAAAAATCATTTCAAGTAGTTGGCCTGCGATTTAAAAAAAAATTTGACTAGTTGATGCCTGCGGCTTTGTCCGTGTGGATTTAGTTTTTTGATTCCCGCGGGAACTCCTTAATTTTCCGGGATAAAATGTAGCCTATGTCCTTCCCGGGATATAAACTATCCCAAATTGCATCAAAATAGATTGAACGGATGGGCCGTGAAAGCGTAGCAGACAGATAGACAGACACGTCACTTTCGCATTTATAATATTAGTATGGAATTAGTATGGATTACCTATCATCGCTTAAAACAGTATTTTTTGTTGTTGACTACAATCCTTATTTCAGAGACGAAAAATCAGACGTTAAAAAACACTAAGTTTTCATACTAACAAGTGCAAAAACAGACAAACTCCTTAGGGCAAACATCCCCGTTCCGTCGTGGGTAATAAATCATTTGAATGGCAACATTTGAACCATTATGTATAATGCTCATTTCTCCGTTCTTGTATTTTAACCAGTAATTTACCGTACACGCGAGTTTAAAGCGAAAACCGTGTCGCGCGTTTTTTAGACGCTTCATTGGTCGCTTTTTACATAAAGTGCCAACTCGAATATGCCGCTATATTATTTACGTGGAATGTAAAATCCGAAATTGCTATATGAAAATAAATATTCTCTCATGTTTAAATAATAGGCCCAGATGTGGTGGAACATCCTAGCAACTATAATTTTTAATTGCTGAGCATACTTAATACCGTCATGCAAATATAATGACTAATATATAAACTATTTGCTCTCCGAACCGGTGGTAGAGTCAAAACATGACGTAGCATAAGAGACATCTGTATGTCCTACATGTTTGAAATAAATTGAAATTGAAAATTGAAATATTATCTAATAAGAAATTAAAACAAATGAAATACGGATATTATATTATCAGTATTCAGTAGGTACCATATTCTCTCTCTCTCTCTCTCTCTCTCTCTCTCTCTCTCTCTCTCTCTCTCCCTGCGTCGTATTCCTCGTTGGCGAGGGTAGCGGCCCCTTTCTATTAATCACATAATGGCAGGTTTTCTTGGTACAATAATGCGGTGGGTTCCCACGTCCTTCCGCATACGACTCACAGCGTATTTCTACTCTTAGGTTTGTAACGATTATTATCAGATATTATTAACTCTGACCGAGCGACGGCTTAACGTGCTCTCCGATGCAGGATACCATAATAGTACTTTAACCTAAGTATATTAAATCATCTCGAAAATACAATCTAGAGTTTTTAGTGGTCAAATTAGACAAATATACAATACACGGCAACATAGTTCTTATATTATTATAATGATTTGTTAAATTGCAGTTTAAATGTTGTATATTATACCTCCTTTTATATAAGAATAGCAATTGACGCATAGACTCACCCAAAAAAATTCAAGTTTTGTTTATCGGTCTTTCGAAAATATTTGACCGAAGTTTCTCATCTCAATCGCCACCTCTGCGACTACAAAGTGGCTATGTGAAAATATACTCTCGTGTTTTTAATAAATTCACCGAGGAGCGTGGTGTTTTAAAATAATTTCCGCTTGCGATAAAATATCCCAAAACAGCTGGCGGGGGTTGGTGCGAGTCGAAGTTAACGTTCGCGACAGGATAAACGACGCTTTGTATTGTCGCCTAGTGTGCACGCTTCATAATATAGGACCGAAGGAACACTCGGCACAAAAAAGTGGACAAACAGTTTGCATTACTCACTTTTATATGAAGCGCGCGTACCAGCGTGACAGGATAAAACATAATTGTTCTCCGACACGAGCGTTTCGCGACGATGTCACGTTTTATTTTTTAATTTTGCCACTACAATATGTGAACTCTTTACTCTCATTAGTCGAAAATGGTCCGATCCCCTAGTGTTTTTAACCGACTTCCAAAAAAGGAGGAGGTACTCAATTCGGCGCCTTTTTTTTTAAATGTATGTCGGTGCACAGCTCCGTGGTTTCTGAATCGATTTCAGGCTCGCCCGACTTCAACATAGTGTGTAGAAATCAAAATTATTTTTTACTTTACAGTGGCTTTGGAAGTCGGTTTTTTGGAAATAATTTTTATTCTGCATTCAACTGTAGTCAGACTATTTTTTTTTGTATTTCGTGGTTCTACTCTTAGAAATGAGTAGGTAATACGACGCAGTTAGATTAGCTAATTGTACGTAGTGTTTCTTGTAACATGATAAATACCAGAGGCCAGTAGTGTAGTGTTGGGTCACCATAATGGTCACATTTATCATTAATAATCCCACTCGCTGACCGTTACTGGCTGTGTATTAGTGTAGGCGGTCTGAAATGGACATCTGAATTATGTACCTAGGTAAGCGACACAATCTGAATGCTTATGTTGAATTGTTATGTTGAGTTGTTGTTATGGAATGATGTTATTGCTTAGGTGATGATATTTAATGACCCAAAATGGATGTACTATCATCGGTAATGTACGTTATCCGGTATTCTTAGTTATAAAAGTCAAAGTCAAATAATATTTATTCAATATAGGTAGGTACACTATTGGCGTCTAGTTATTTATAAAATATAATGGTGATAACCCACACAGTGTCTAAACCAATCAGATTATCCGGCTTTGCACGGGTGGAGTTCGCTTATTGTACCTATTATCTACTAAATATTTTATACCAAATAGCTACTTTTGAAAGCTACTACTTTTCACTCATTCACTACTTAAAACGCTATACCTACCTCCTTTTAAAAGCTAATTTACTAAGAACGAAATTTGGCCATCCCAATTCCACCCAGTTTTGTATTATGTCCTGTATTTTGGAAAGCGTGAAGTCAGAAGTAGAATACAGCGAGCCTAACAGATGGAAAGCCTATCAAATACTTTTGACAAAATAAGCTCGCTTCGCTCGGCAGGCTCTGCTTACCACCTCCAGTATGGCTAGCATGCGCACCCGTTACGTCTACCCGTTATCTCTCTCTGTCTACCGAAGCTAACATGGTTACTTGTCTCGTTAGGTACGTCAAAAGTAGAGATGGAAGTAATATATTTCTTATCTGTGGTATTTTTCTCTACGAACCTATAAATATCGACTATTTTTTTCTTGTAATATACCGCATATTGTGCATGTAACGGTAAATGAAAAATTTGCCGGCAAATGCAACATCTCTATCTCTCGTCGCGAGATAATCTCGTTGTGCGCATGCTAAGTGCTACAGGTCGCGCGTCTCTATCCGTACCTACGGCCTAACAAGTTACTATTTTCTTACTAACGTAAATTATTCTTATTCTAGTCTTAGCAGGGTTAGTTAATTTTAAATAAATAAGTACTTACATCGCATAAGTGATTACGTGCGTGTGAGCGTGTGTGAGTGTGTGCGTGTGAGCGTGTGTGAGTGTTTGCGTGTGAGTATCTATACTAATTACTAACATTATAAATGCGAAAGTTTGGATGGATGGATGAAGGATGTATGGATGGATGTTTGTTACTCAATCACGCCTGCACGGCTGAATGGATTGTAATGAAATACGGCACAAAGATAGATTATAGTCTGGAATTACACATAGGCTACTTTTTATCCAGAAAATTTAATGAGCTCCCGCGGGAACTAAAAAACCTCAATCCACGCCGACGAAATCGCGGGCATCAGTTAGTTTAATCTATGGCTATTAGCGACGTATGAGTTAAAAGAAAAAAGTGGCTTTCATCAACAAAATTTTTATTCGCTCTACGGGAAAAAAAATTCGTGCGAACGAAGCAGTGGTTCAGAACTAGTGACTAATTTGCCGACCTCAAATGTACTAATGGCTGCAATGAATAATGCGTCTACCCTATTACTTAAGCAATCCGAATGTCTTTTGGAAAGCACCTCATCTAGTTAATGGGCAAAGAGGGAGGTGGTCTTTATCTCAAACCGTGTGGGCGTAACACACTGGTATAATGGAAACGGGCGTAAAAATCTTATTCGAAATGAGATCATTATTGGTGGTCGTTCTTTCTGAACTGTATTTATTTGGGCCTATTTTGCCGTCCAGTTTGTGTTCTATTTTAATTATTCATTATCTAGATGATGCCCGCGACTTTGTCCGCGTGAATTAAGTTTTTTAATTCCCGGAGAACTCCTTATTTTTGCGGGAAAAAAGTACCCTATGTCCTTCCCCAGGATGTGATTACCTCCATACATGGACCTATAAAGCCTGTATACTAAATTACATCAGAATTGGTTGAAAAGATGGGCCGTTAAAGCGCAGCAAACTGACACTCAGGTAGACAGAAATACAGACAGACACACTTTCGCATAATATGGATTTAGCCCACGGACAATTCGAACGTGTAAGTTTCCAAAGATTATGGGTTAGATCCTGGGTTAGATCACCATTTTCATCATTTCAACCTATGGCCAGTCCATTAATGCTAACATTTTATACAGGCTGATCCAAATAGTCCAAAGAAAAAATTAGATTCCTCGTACCTAGACCTATGTAAGTATGTATAGAGATTATTGGTTAGTTTTCGAGTTATAATTCGATATTTTTTAATTAAGTGACTACAAGAATTCGTGAAACTTTTTTTTTTTAGTTTTTAACAGTCATCAGGCAAAAAAACACTGCAAGTTAGCTCTTGACTGCGATCACAGGGTGGTAAGTGATAATGCCGTCTAAGATGTTGAAGGGCTAATCTGGTTAAGGGTATTAGTTAGGGGCGGGGGGGTCTGTTATATATTAAACCCAAAACCTTATCGGTATCTACAAGGCTATCGGGACGCTAAATTGCTTGTCGGGCCGTCTCTGCCGGCAAGAGACATCTCGCTTGAAAAGAGAACAATCGACGTTCCAATTCTATCAACATTGGTGATGTATAAAATCTCATACTAACTCTATACAGTATACAACCTATACTGAACCGTTGATATTAAAAAGCCCTATTCCCTTAAGCATCGCTTAAAGCCGTATTGTTGCAATATTGTTGACGTTCGTGTTCTAGAATTATAGTCCTTATTTTAGGAACGTCAAGGTACGTGGCATAAAACCGTCATTTTGAAATAATACTGCTTCGATAATGAGCGATGGTAGTTCCTGTTGGTTCTTCGACGGTGCGCAGAAACTTTTTGAAGTAGAAACGTCTTTACGCACGCTTGACTTGAGGAGTAAGCTGGTGAATGCGTGACGAGAGCGTTACGAAAAGTGTGACTGGGCGAGGCGAACGAAAGTTGAGAGGGAGATATAAGTTAGTGAGGATAGAGAGTAACGTTTCGTATATTACTGTAGGGAGAGAGAGAGGTGTGAGCACACATTTTCTTTCTCTCTTTCTCTCATAGCCAGTTACGTTTCGTATACATATTATGTAATATGTTTCAGTTATGTATCTAAATATATACATGAAAAATTAAAATCTAAATTAAATCTAAAGTAAAAAAAAAAAAAAAAGGAAACTAAAAACTAAACATTAAAAATATCATCTATTCCACTGTTATGTATCTTATTTCTCATACCATAAAGAAGTTTTACTTCAGTTATTTTTTTTTATTTAGATCAAGTAGCACATTTCATCAAGAGAGATAGCAGTTACCCGTTAATTTGCTGCAGTATTTTGCAGTCATCATAGAGTTAAAAGTCTAACGAATGCAATTAAGGCCCCGTTCACTGAAAAACAAATAAACACCTGATTTTAATGCGCAACTTTGTTGTTAATACTTTTTAGTTGGAACTCTTTCAAAAGCTTTTTCGTTCATTTAGAACTGTTTACATTTGAAAAACAAGATTTTAAAACTTTGCTGACAAAATATTTTCCTACGGGACTTTGTTTTAAAAGCTCTGATTCGCATTCAAATGTTTTTAAGACTTTTTTCTTTTCTGTCCAAGTAAGCGTAAATCTTATTGCTAACAGTGGGTACGATTTCCAAACGGTTGGATTTAGACCCTCGACCTAATTGACCTTTGACAAAACGTGTAATGCATACGGCGTATTTTATACGTGTAGACTAGGGTTATAACAGAGGCGTCCTAAGCGGAAGCAGAAGTGGATGCGGAGGTGAAGGGGCTTTACCTCCGCGGATGCGGAGGTTAACAAAGGCGGAGACGGGGGTGGATTTCTCCGATCACATCGTCCATTTTCTGCGCTTTAGGGTGCCATGAATCCCACATTTGTTTTTTTTTTTGAGGATTCTTCTAAAGGCAGTTGCCTTTTTGCTTGATGTAATGGTGTAACTGATATCACCTGCTTCGATTTGTACCTCTCGCATTGTAAGTCAAAGTAAATAAACCTCCGTTATAACTCCGTAAAAAAACTGCGGAGGCGGATGCGAAAGCGGAAGTACGATTTCTTGCGGAAGTTCCGCACTTGAGGAGACGAAGGCGAGGTTTCATCAGAACCCTAGTGTAGGCAACACGCGTTCCTGTTTCCAGTTAAAAAACAGATTTTTTCTGTTAGAAAATTGAAAAACTAGAAGTTTAAGACTCTACAATGCACGAAGTTGTGTGACGACTTTACAATACAAGGAATTAACATCTCCTGAAGATGCTCCGGTATCGGCGTGAAACGTACGTTGAGGATATTTTCGAGGGTTTATGTGGTGTGGTGAATATCGGGGGCAGCAAGTTCAAGATACGCACTGAACCACATAGATTTGGCTTCTGTGGCGGATTATAGTGAATTAAACTTCTAGTTTTTCATTGTCATTGTCATGGACTTCCGCAAAGTAACGCCTGATCCAATATGTTATGAAATTCTCAGTGCCAGCCCGGAGTTGGAAGTTGGCGGTGAGTCACCCCCGTACCTCGGATCGTCGGTTCCCGTTATTATCACTAACACGATAATAGTCGTTAAAGCCCGCCAGCCCGCATTGCAGCAGCGTGGTGGGTCTAAGCTCTAATTCCTTCTTTTGTGGAGGCCTGTGCCCAGCAGAGGGCACAGGGTGGGCTGTAGTGGTGGACGTGAGAGCTCGTAGGTAAACTGCACGTGCTATAAATGGATCAAACGTGTGTTCACAACGCGTCTGTATCGATGCATCTGCACGTTTGTATCGATACAAACACCCCATTCAAAGTATTTTGATGGGTATAGGGATAGGTTGTATCCCAGGGAACAGGGGAAGGGAATTTGTCCCTAAAAATCAAGGGGTTCGCGCAAGAAGACATAAAAACTCTATCCAAGCAGACGAAGTCGCGGAATTCATAGACGAATTCAACTCAAAATATTTATCTATGTAGTTCTTAGAGCATAGATACCTGAAGTAGGTATTAAAACACTCGCTAAGTGGTGTCGTACACGACTGTAATTAGACCTATCTCAATTCAATTCCCCGCGGCTGCGCTCAAAACTAGCTGAGAAGCATTAATGTTAGTGAAGTATTTAGTTAATAGGTACTATACTCTTTAGCTGCTGCTCTCTTACATAATATCAAAACGTATTAAGGTAAATTTATTATTGAAGTAAATAGTACAATACATCGCGAGACCGGGACTACCTACGCGGTTTCTGAACGAGTGTTAGTTAGACGGCCGAGCTACGCAAGCTTGACCAGAAATGCTCTCCCGGTCGAGGTGTGTATACTTAGTGCTTTTCTAAAAAATAAAACAAGTGACTTTTTTTAAATATATTAAATTATGTAATTAAAAGAAAGTAAATAAAAAAGCAACCTACTTAAGAAATATTAAAAGTTAAATTAGTTATATTTATACTTTTAATTTTTTTTTGCGCTGTGAGTGCTGAACGCGTAATACGGTAGAGTTCCAAATTTTAACTATTTAGGCCATAAAAGAACAAGTTACAAGATATTCAGGAAGAAAGATTCCAAATTCAAAGTTATGATATGTAATGAAAATACATACATTCTTTACTGGCCTAGGCCGGGAAGTTTAACTTTGGAACTCATTTACAGGGTATGAAATGTGCACATTTCATATCATTTTTTAGAAAACTTCTTTACGCACGCTTGACTTGGGGAGTAAGCTGGTGAATGCGTGACGAGAGCATTAAGAAAAGTTTGATCGGTTTAGGCGAACGAAAGTTGAGAGGGAGATATAAGTTAGTGAAGATAGAAAGAGAGAGAGAGTTACGTTTCGTATATTACTGCAGGGGCAAGAGAAAGAGGTACGAAGACATATTTTCTTTCTCTCCTTCTCTCATAGCCAGTCACGTTTCGTATGATATAATGTGTATGTTTCAGTTACATATAGATGGAGCTAAAGAAGTTTTACTTCAGTCGTGTGGTCTAAAGCACATTAGTTTTTTTTTAAAGTTTAGTTATTTTTCAAGGATACACAGTAACCTCAGAATAGAGGCACCTGTGCTGTGGCCTATAGTTGAAGTAGAAAACGCATTTGTCGATGTTATTCAATGTATTATAGATAATTTTCTTAATTACAAAGTTACATGGAAGCAATCGGCTTCGCATCCAGGAATCCACAAGTCATAATTATACAATACAATTATGTTATGTAACAATTATTGTAATACTAATTACAAATCTATACTAATATTATAAAGAGGTAAAGTTTGTGACGTTGTAGGCGGTAATCTCTGGATCTACTGAACCGATTTTGAAAATTCTGGTACCAACAGAAAGCCACATTATTTGTGAGTTTCATAGGGAATTTAAAAAACTTATTTCGCGCGCATGAAGTCGCGGGCATCTGCTAGTTGTATATAATATTATCTTCATATTGTAACTTTACACACACACACACACACACAGATACACACACACACACACACCTACTCTAATAGTTCATACACTTTTGCATATAATAAAACTATGTTAAACATTATTTTAATTAAATATTTATCTATATGTTGTAATTTTAGTAACTCTTTTTCTACGAGGGAAAGTCACTGCAGCCTAAACCACAGGCTATCCTACATTAGGCTACAGAGACCAACCACACACTGTATTGTATTCCTAAGTCTTACTTTTGTAAATTTTGTGTGAAAATATTTTTTTTTTCTTTTTATGAAAATAACAACTACTGAGATTCTTGTCGGTTGTTCTCAGTATATTTTTTTCCGAAACGGTCGTAGAGCCCTGACATAATATAATAATTGGCACTAGTTGTCTTACATTATTAAACATTTAATTTCAGTAAATCTGAAAGATAAGATATTTCGAAAACATGAAGCTTTAGAAGATATTGTCTCATGCACTATTTCCTTTTATTGATGCCAGCTATTTATTACTAATACAGGTATTATGAGTGGCCGTTTGAAAATAAATGGCGGTGCTGAGGGTAGACCAGGCCATACAATTTTTTTTAAATTTTTTTTTTTATTCTGGTATTTTATTGGGACTTTTATAGTAAGCCGCCAGCCCCATCGTAACACACAAAATTACAGACAAATTATAATTATATCGAAAGCTATAACAATTTTAGACAATCCCTAACGAATGTAAACACTTTCATAGCCGAAATGCCTAAGGGTTTGCTAAAAATTGAATTAAAAATACCGATATTCATAAAATTTAAAATTTAGTTCATCTGTTAGAGATTCTCTCAAATTTTGAATAAAACATCATCAACATCACCACATTCTTCACAATTGGGAGAGTCACTTTTCTTCATTAAATACCTATTTAAACTTCCCTAATGGCGTGTGTCCGGGTCTTGGTCTTAATGCTTTAACTAAGTTATTTCTAAAAATCATTCAACTTCAGTGTCATAAATGTCCCTTGCAAATGGGTGCTTGCTTGGAGTAATTGAAGATATCTAGCATGTACCTACTGCTGGAGTGTGTTCGGAATGAAGCATGAGTAAGCTTATGTAATATTTTGGATAGTAGTTTAAGTATTTGTGGTAGCTTTCTATCATTTCCTGTCTGCGATAAATAAAAATTATTGTATAAATTAGTCCGAAAATATTTTAAAGTTAGATAAGTACTTTGTGATTGTAATTTACGGAGCGACATAGTCACTGAGTGACTAAGCTCCTCAATAGAGAGAAAAAAAAACCTTGACGCTAAAATTTGCGCTTAACAATCCCGAGAGATAGTTGATTAATAAAAAAGAAACTAGTTAGCACCGTGCGGCAGCCAGCGTTAGCTCGTGCAGCAAAAGTGTCAACGTTATATATTTTTTTAAAACTTTTTTTTAAAAGTTTGTTTTGCGAGCACTTAGCTTTATTAACCGCGACGAGCGTAGCCTCCAAATATTTTATGGACACTTATTTTTATGATGAGTAATTTTAGCTGTTTTAATTAACTATCATTTACATATTATTTAGTTGTGTGGAGAATATTTTTTATGGGTGAAGGTACATTTATGTAAGGACTTACAAGGAAGATTGGTAGTTTCGTAATACTATTATATTTTTTTTTTCTATATACTATTATAATTAATACAAAATAACAGTTGGAAGCTTTTTCGTGGTTTGAACTCCATAATCAAATTCATAACACCTTCAATCCTTATAAAGTTGAAAAGATGAAAATTGCTGAGTTATTGAGCAAAAACAGTCGTTCATTTCCCACCTGTCCTAGAAATAGGCTATGTCTCAAAAACATAGTGAATGGAGCTACGAACTGTTTTATTCAATGAGATAATAAAGCGGTTGAGACTTGCGCCTTTTCAACGGCGGCTAATCCGGTTTGCGGATTGTGCAGTTGTAGATAAAAGCGGCGTAAAGGTCACCTAGTTACGTGTTCCCAACTTACTGTGATTAAAGCGTATCACGTACTAATTATTGTATTCTGAATTGTACTTTTGCAGAAATGTAGGAGTTTTTGTCGACTATAAGTAAGCTTTAGACCGTGATTTCACCTGGTGGTAAGTGGTGATGCAGTCTAAGATGGCAGGAAGTAGTTTCTTCTCCTCGCACGAAACGTATTTCTCGACGTTTCTGATACGAACCGCTAAGGTGCGGAACACCCTCCCAGCGCACGTGATTCCGGCCACGTACAACTTAAGTATCTTCAAGGCGGTGAATTGCCTTCTTCTAGGCAAGCGCGTTCCAACCTAGACCTCATCATTGCTTTGCAGTAAGCATGATTGTCGTAAGCACAAGCCTATCTCGCAATAAAAAAAGTAAGCTAGCCAGTAGGCTATTAGGGGTATGACAGTTATGTTAAATTCATACATACAGGGGTAAGGATTTTTTTTTATCTACTACAAGCTAGCCCTTGACTATGGTAAGTGATGATGCAGTCTAAGTTGGTAGCGGGCTAACCTGTTAGGGGCATGGCAGTTATATTAAACCAACACCCCTTCGGTTTCTACACGGCATCGTACCGGAATGCTAAACCGCTTGGCGGCACGTCTTTGCCGGTAGGGTGGTAACTAGCCACGGCCGAAACCTCCCACCAGGCAAACCACACAAAACCACACAAAAGAGACTGGAACTTCTCTATTCCATACTATATACCTTACGTGGGTACATGTATTCTCTATTCCGTAGTAGGTACCTACGGTAATAATTATAATATAATGGGTAGATACATACGGCCAAATGAATAGAAACATTAATTAATTTGCAACAGTAACAGCGCAAATGAGTGTTGCTCTAATTATACGCGAACAGGTTTGTCTCTCGTAAATTTATCTAATTGCCGGTTTCGCGATAATTAAACTACAAGCCGTGCGTATATTATAGTATCGATATTCTACGTAAGTTCGTCGCTAAAATACCCGAAAATCGGACCCCGGTTGCTTCGAAAATAAATCTGAAGTCTTAACCACGCATTCATATAAACTTCTATACCTATAAAAATTTTAAATGCGAAACTTTGGATGGATAGAAGTATGGATGAATGGATGTTTTTATCTCTATCACGCCAGAACGGCTGAATGGATCTGGATGCAAAAAACTAAAAAAAGCAAAAAACCTCAATCTACGCGAACGAAGTCGCAGGCATCGTCTAGTAATAATATAAATGCAAAAGTTTGGATCGATGGATGGATGCTTGTTACTCAATCACGCCAGAACGGCTGCACGGATCTCGATGAAATTTTGCACAGAGATAGATTGTAGTCTGAAATAACACAGGCTACTTTTTATCCAGAGAATTATAGAGTTCTCGTGTATATCATACACGGTTACAGGTCATAATATGTCGGCAATCCGTAAAATAAAGGAACGTCATTTTTAATCAAATGAATTCTTAAATGATCTCGATAAAAATGTCAACTTATCAAATAAATATTATAAATGCGAAAGTTTGGATGTATGGATGTATGGATGGATGTTTGTTACTCAATCACGCCCCAATGGCTGAACGGATCTGGATGAAATTTGGCACAGAGATAGATTATAGTCTGGAATAACACAGGCTACTTTTAATCCCGGAAAATTAAAGAGTTCCTGCGGGAATCGAAAAACCTCAATCCACGCGGACGACAACTTTCACATTTATAATTAGCATAGATAAATCTAATCACTTTTATAACGACCCGCTTGCAGAGACACTAGTGGGTTAAGTTTAACCCAGGAATAAATTTGAAATTTTGACAGAAGTTTCATACGAATTCTGTCAAAGTAGCAGCTAACTGGGTCAAAAGGTTAACCCGGCATTTCTGCAAGCGGGCTAAACGAATGGTCAATCAAAATAAAGGACCTACAATTGCTTTATAAGCGACCTCACACCGCCACGCCAGAGGGGTCAACTAAATAAAATCAATACCCTATGATTATTTTTCTTTACAAATTGTCAGGAATCAAAGGTACAGGATAATAAAGGAATTAAAATGAGGGATCACGTTTGGTGCGTTTTCCCCGGACGCTGGAATTGGGGCGGAATTCGAGCGCGTTGCCATGGCGACCGGGGAGGGTGGGGCGGACGCGGCCTTGCGTGCCGATGTACAGTCGCGGTCTGAAACTGTTTATCACATTAGATTCTTTATAACATTGCGTGCAGTAAGGTCGAAAAAGGAACCTGCTTAAAATTCCATAATAAAGTATTTATCTTTATCGTTATTTTAAGTTTTCTTACGCATCGAATTAAAGTAGAAAAATAACAAAAAGAGTACCAATTTCAGGTTGTCTACATCCATCTTATCTACTAGGCACATATTGCACCTACTGCATGTTAAAAAATCTGTGCCTGATCAAATCACATATATAGACCTTCTGTCAGATTTAATCTGCAATTATGAACCTTGAAGCTGCAAACATTTTCAAACCGCGACTGTACGTACAAACTGAGCGCTAATTCAATTGATTTATACGCGTTTTGTAAGCTTTTCCTTTTTTGGCGACAAAAAAAAATGATTTCGATTGAGGTTGAGATTTGCTATGCAAAAGTGATTTTTGGTTTTAACTAGCGACCGCCTGCAGCTTCACTCTCGTGGGGATTTCGGAAAATCCGTCCTTATTACGTGTCCACATTGTAACTGCCTCGTTGGTCCGAATGCGGCTGGCAAGGTCCCGGGTTCGAGTCTCGGGTCGGGCCATAATTTAGTATTTGTTTATATCATTGTTTTCCTGACTAGAAATTTTCAGTGCGTAGGTACGAAATAGGAAGGTGGCGGTGTTACACCTGCGTTCCTCGGAGAGCATGTAAAGCCTTCGGTCCTGCGCCTGATCTCTCTCCAGTCGTGTCGGATTTTCCGTCCCATCGGGCTATGGGAGTAAAGAAACAAAAAGAGCACCTGTGTTTGCACACATACAAAATAACTACAATATATCTCCGGCGCATATGGTTTAGCTCGGTGAAAATTGGTCGCCGTCGCCGATATATTTGGTCGTGGGGTATTTAATATTCTGAATCCTCAACTCTGACATGGCGAGAAAAGGAGAATACTAGCCAAGTTAAGAGATATCTAAAGTAAGACACAAGAGTAGAGAAATTCTCATTTAATTTGCTTGAAACAGAATATCTTTGGCGTAATCAGGCGTATCACTGTAATTTCCTATTCTGTGGTATATTAAAGACGTTTCATTTCGTTTCACTCGAGAAATTGTTTCACTTGAGTTAGTTAACTAAAATATCTATTATTAAGTAAGAGCTAGATAGCCACACATGCAGATTGCAAAGGGTGGTGTGGCCAGAAAGCTGCAATTTTTTTTATCCACTACAGGCTAGCCCTTGACTGCGATCTCACCTGATGGTAAGTGATGATGCAGACTAAGATGGTAGCGGGCTAACCGGTTAGGGGCATGGCAGTTATATTAAACCCAAACCCCTTTGGTTTCTACAGGCATCATACCGGAACGCTAAATGGCTTAGCGGCACGTCTTTGACAGTAGGGTGGTAACTAGCCACGGCCGAAGCCTCCCACCAGGCCAGACCAGGGAAAAATCAGAAATTATAAATTCCCAAATTGACCCTGCCGGGGATCGAACCCAGGACCTCCGTTAAGGCATCAGCGCTACACACTGCGCCACGGAGGTCGTCGAAATCATCGGCATTTCCTTTCCAAATTCTTACCATAACTAAAGGAAATGCCCTTTTCAAAGGAATCTTTTATGTTGCAAAAACAATCAAAACTCAGTGTAGCATGAATTTCTCCATCCTCCACTCAGGGCTGAGCTTTATTTAATAGGTTCCATGGCTATTCTCCGGCGCATGTTCTTTGAGAGTTCCCGGAGATTCCCATTATGCTCAGAGGATGGCCACCGAGGGGGCTTTAGTGGGTAAAAATCCCACATCACCTGCACTCTCGCCCAGGAGATCGGGTATCTTCAGAAGATTTCCCCCTCGTTAAAAAAAAAGGTTCCATGGCTGTTACAAAACAAAGCGTTTTGTCAAGGGATAATTAAAACGTCAATAGTTGTATGCCGGCAAGAAACCAAATATCTTTGACTCTTTGAAGTGGCCTGAGTGACAAGTAACCACGCGGCAGTCTATTACGGAATCCATTTGACTCGACAAAGGGGTAATTAAACGTCCGTCGCTTCCGAACAGCGGTCTTTGACGGGAAATAAAAGCTTTTGTATGAAATTGTGTATTTTTCTACAAAAAAAATTAAAATATTATCGATGCTTTGACTCACAAATAATAGCGATTGGAGGAACAGTTTTTGTATTAGATATTTTTTATTATCAGCTCTCTCTCTGCTTAGTGTGACTGGTTGCTGAGGGTCGTGACCCCTTCCCAATAATCAAATAATAACAGGGGTTTTCTTAGGATAGTATTGGGGTTGGTTCCCAGATCCTTCGGCATAGGTACGATTCGACTATTTCAACTCTTAAACTGAAATTCAATTTTTTTAAAATTCAAATAAATTTATTCTCTCTTATGTGAGCATAATTCCAGAAGTGGGTGAATAATTAAAATTACTTTTAAAATATGTTTGTACTCTCTTCAAAACTCACAACTTGCAGCGGTTTCACGAGATATTCAATGCAAACAGTTAATTATAAAAACTTGGTAAAATAAAGAAAACACTCACCCGATCCCGGCCACGACTGCCTTTCAATCGTCAAAATATTCGTATTTATGCGAATTATACCAATATGGCAATCCCCGCCAACAAACTGACCGAGTGAATTACATCGAATGAGTCAAATATCAACTTAATTAAACCTTCGTCAATAAACAAATACACAATCTTTTATATTTTCTAAAAATTCAATTCAATTTTAAACACAAAGCTGACACTTATTATCTCACTCGACGATTAAAAGTTCTTTTTAATCGTCGAGTGAATCTACCACTGATTCGGAATGTCCATTCCTACCAAGAAGAACCAGCAAGATACTTAGGTTACTAACGATTAATAACAAATGTTAGGATAATAACCGAAAAGTGCGCGCCAGAGTATCAAATCCCCGACCACCTGGTAGGAGGTTGAACATCTCAACCACTCAGCTATCACCACTTATACAAGTAGTATCCACGTTTTATAAGATCTTTCTGTTAACTTTGTGGGATAGAGTAAAATATGTAGTTTAACCAAACCAGGGGCAATACTGCCAATGTTTCATTATTGTTGGCTTTCCTGTTTTAGAATTCGACTCGAATTTCGACGACCTCCGTGGCGCAGTGTGTAGCGCTGTTGCCTAAACGTGCGGAGGTCCTGGGTTCGATCTCCGGCAGGATTCTCATTTGGGAATTTATAATTTAGGAATTTTGCCTGGTCTGGCCAGATGGGAGGCTTCGGCCGTGGCTAGTTACCACCCTACCGGCAAAGACGTGCCGCCAAGCGATTTAGCATTCCGGTACGATGGTTAGCCCGCTACCATCTTAGACTGCATCATCACTTACCATCAGGTGAGATCGCAGTCAAGGGCTAGCTTGTAGTGGATAAAAAAAAACAAAATAAGAATTATAATCCTTAGTTTAGGAATAACAAGGTACGTGACATCAAACTGTCATTAAGAGTAATTTTGCTTAAGTATTGCTTTAGTTGTTGGCAGTAGAATTTATCAACGTTTTTGCATCGTACGCTTGAAAACACCGTGAAATGTATTTTACAGCTAAAATTATGAACGAAGCAAAATTGAATTTTCATCCATATCCATACTTTATTAATATTATAAATGCGAAAGTGTTTCTGTCTGTCTGTCTGTCTATCTGTCTGTCTGTCTGCTACGCTTTCCCGGCCTATCTTTTCGACTGATTTTGCTGAAATTTGGTACTGGGGTAGATGGTATCCCGGGGAAGGACATAGGCTACTTTTTATTCCGGAAAGTTAAATAGTTCCCGCGGGAATAAATAAAAACTGTCTCTTCACCCGATTTTGATGAAATTTGGTACAGTGGTAGATGGTATCCCGGGGAAGGACATAAGTTACTTTTTATCCCGGAAAATTAAAGAGTTCCCGCGGGAATAAAAAATCTTAATCCACGCGGACGAAGTCGCGGGAATCATCTAGTGTTACTATAAACGGTAAATAATAATTTCTGGCTTTTAACTTTTATTTTTTCTTCGCCTCAGGGGTGCTATTAGCGTTAAAACATGAACGCTTTATGTACATATTTTTACACAAAAATGTTTATTGCAAAGTTTAATAAAGCATTTTCTTATCACGAATATCAATATTGTTTACTAGATGACGCCTGCGTCTTATTCCGCAGGAATTTTCCAGGATAAAACGTAGCCTGTGTCCTTCCCCGGGATGCAACCTATCTCTATACCAAATTTCATCAAAATCGGTTGCAAAGATGGGCCGTGAAAGCGTAGCGCACAGAGACACACACATTTTCCTTGAGTAGGTAGTGGAGTTCCCTATTTATCTGCAACATGGCTTATGGTAGCATAATATACGATTTTTATACTAGGTACAGTAATAAAATTATATTGTAGGTAATTTTGTAATGAATCTCCGTAATTATGGTGATCATTCCCCTTCGGAGAGCCTCTAGCCCCATATACGACGACGACGATTTTGACGACCTCCGTGGCGCAGTGTGTAGCGCTGTTGCCTTAACGTGCGGAGGTCCTGGGTTCGATCCCCGGCAGGGTCAATTTGGGAATTTATAATTTCTGAATTTTCCCTGGTCTGGCCTGGTGGGAGGCTTCGGCCGTGGCTAGTTACCACCCTTCCGGCAAAGACGTGCCGCCAAGCGATTTAGCGTTCCGGTACGATGCCGTGTAGAAACCGAAGGGGTATGGGTTTAATATAACTGCCATGCCCCTAACAGGTTAGCCCGCTACCATCTTAGACTGCATCATCACTTACCATCAGGTGAGATCGCAGTCAAGGGCTAGCTTGTAGTGGATTTATGACATATCATTTTATTCTTAATGGGTTACTTAATTATTACTTTAACCGTGACTTCATTCATCTGGAAAAAGATTTTTAAATATTTTAAGAATGATTTTTAAGTTTTTTCTTTGCGTATATTTGAGTAACTTAGTTGACTTTCCTATTATCTTTAACATGGTAGCAAAACAGCGCATATGATGCTTATAAAGTTACACTTTGTAAATAATTTACAATGCATACGTTAGAGGGACGAGTGGCCTAGTTGTGACAACACGATTGCGAATGTTAAGCAACGTTGACCCAAGTCAATAACTGGATGCTTCCATGCAACCGGCAACATATACGCAGTAATAAAATTATAGTGTACCTAGGTAATGTTGACGACGCTCGGTCGTCGGCAAGCTTTAATTGAATCTCCGTGTCGCCAGTACACCACAGGTAATTATGGTAATTATGGTGATCATTCCCCTCCTGAGAGCCATTAGCAATGTAACTCGTTCCGCTTTAATTACCATACAATTATGACATTTTACATTTTATTCTTAGTTGGCTGCTTTATTACTTTAATATTTCAGTACCTAGTGAGTGCCGCGTCATCGCATGTTCGATGCGCACGTTTGTGTGAGTGAGCTGTTTCGAACGTTTCTAGGTAGTTTCCATACTGGTTGTATCTGTTTACTGTGGTTATAGCCTCTACATATCATTCACCACCACCACTACAGTCCATTAACGTCCCACTGCTGGGCACAGGCCTCAACTCTCATAGAAGAGAGGGAATTAGAGCTCAGACTTATAATGCTGCTCTAATGCGGGTTGGCGTGTTCCTACATAATATTGTCATGCATGATGCAGGGGCCGTACAAAAGCAATACTTAAGTAACATTAATCTAAATAACAGTTTTATGTCACGTCACGGTCCTTGACGTTAAAAAATAAGGATTATAATTCTAAAACAGAAAAGTCAACAATAATGAAACAATATGGCTTTAAACGTTAGAAGTATGGCCCCTGGTAACGACTAACATTCATTTCAAAATCAGCTGGTCCATAATATGTTTCCGACCGAATTTCGGCCATTTTCCGTAGATGTTGTAGCCATCTGCGCGGTGGTAATATTATTATGATGGCGCCCAAGTGTCCATGCCAACACAAATTACTTTACTCTCTATTTCCTTACTCTGATCTCAATGGGGTGACAATCTGACACAATCAGAGAGAGATTACGCGCAAGACCGAACCGATTTGACTGAAATTTGGAATGAAGATAGCTTAATGTAATTTGAATTAATACATAGGCTATACATTCTATCCCGAAAAATTAAAAACCTCCGCGGGAACCAAAAATCCTCAATCATCATCGGGCATCAAGCAGTAAAACATAAGTAAATATTATTTTATTACATCGAACTGCATAAATTACAGAGCTGTAATTTCACCTTTACTGCATTAAATGTAATATTATTTGCTCTCGGTGCGAAAAACCAATTTTGAGGTGAACAATAAAATTGGTTCGGTCGAAATGTGTTGGTTAAAATTTAAATGGAGATTGGTTTAAAATTACTTTAATAAGGCGCTGCTCGGTTTAAGTTGGAATCGGTTTTAAATTATGCATCTCTATCACGTGATTACAGCCCGAGAGCCCGTAGCAAATTCTGTAGAGGTGCTTGATGAATGCTTAGCGTTACCAATTGTGAACCACGTTGTCATGGTTTTCAGATTACGAGATTACATGCCACACTGTTACCTTATCGTTAACTCTCTCACTGTTATCTCTTTGTTACCTTTTCACAGTCCACCTGCATAACTGATTTTGAGTAAATACAGAGTACAGAAGTACGTATGCTTGCATCTCAAATTCAAATTATGGTTAAATTATTCCATGGTAATTCTGTCTGGACATTTTTTGGGTATGTTTTTTGGAAAGGTGTTTTCGAAAAACGGAACTGAAAAGGTATTAAAGTACCCTAAAAAAATGGTTTCATGCCATGCATGAGTTATTACAATAAAAGATCATTAAGTGGCTGGATACACTTTATAATGACAATTCCATAAAAAATAAATAATTGGGAACTCACATAAAACCATCTAATAGCTAACTAGTTTGGATTAACTAGGCACTGACGACCACCACGCAAAATTTCTGCTTTAATCAGTTAACTACTAAAACTTCGCTACGAGCTCTCGGTCTATCATGAAAATTGGGATTTGTAAATACAACGGGTATTGTCGTGTTATCCGAAAATTACTCTTATTTGCATTTGATGTGCAAATATTGATTCTGCTTCCGAGTGGACTAGTATGCGGGTGGACACGCACTTAACTCTCTAAAAAACTTAAAAACGTGCTTCTAGTATGGAAGTTAGCACGAAATACATAGTTGTGACGTCATCATTTCAATACACTTTTTTTCTTTAATCGATAGTTTATAAGGATTATCAAACTTAAAACTGACCGAGGATGTTAATTTTAGTTCTTATGGAAGACCCTCTATTTAATAATCAGTAAGAAATATTTTATATTTGAAACTAGTATTCGAAGGTCAAAGTCCGTGTTAGAAGGTATCTCACTCACTTTAACCCGTTGCCGGCTCTAGGGTCCACCACGCTGGTCAAGTGCAGACTAGAAGATTTCACACACCTTCACGAACAGCCTTCATGAAGAGCTCCTATGGTATCCAGGTTACCTCACGAAATTTTCCTAACGTTAAAGCAAGTGATGCCCGGGGATAGAACCCTCGATCAACCTAATAGGCGGCTTCTAAATCACTAGACTGTAGAAATGAAGCGCTCCCGATTAACAAAACCGGCCAAGTGCGAGTCGGACCCGCGCACCGAGGGTTCCGTACAAACCTGTAGGTATATAAGTAAAAGTTAGGGTATTTTTATTGCTACATGAAATCCATATAATAACCCCCTTTGTCGCTGCACAGGGCCTTAATTGCAAGACCTATACCGCTTGTTTCACTGCTTTAGTAGGTATAGAGATGTACGGCCAACGTGGCACGAGCCAAGTGACCCAATTACATAATCCGTTTGTGTCGTGAAAGGGTTAATTGAATCGTCCAGCATAAACCGGCAACTAAAGTGTTGACGTTGTCGCCCTCAGCGGGTATATCGCCTTAACTGAGGACACAAAGGCCAGTGAAAATAGTGGATTGAACTCCGCTCAAGCTTGCTTGATAACAACTGGAAACTATCTGCGTATCTGTGTATTGCGACTAAGTTGTTGAGTTCAAAAGAGCAACCGGGGAGTTTCTTGCTTGTTCTTCTCGGTAGGAATAGCATTAGTGGTAGATTCATTCGACGAATCAAAAGCACTTGTAAAGGTTTATTTAAATTAAAAACATTTGAATTTGAATAAATTATAAATAAATAAATAATCCATTATTAACTGAAAATTTGTTTACATATTCAGCATAATATGTCCTATACGTAGGTATAGTATAACTGCAGTATTCACACACTCCATACAATATTTATGTACATTTTAGAAACACACAAATATTATCTATATTTTGAGTGTTTCTAAATTATTATTATTTAATGTATTATTTATGTAGATTACATAGTTAAGTATAAGTAGGTATTCTGAAAAACTTATTTAGTTTGCACACAAATAAGTTGATACATTATCATGGATTATACAGAATTGCCTCGTTGGTCTAGTGGTTAGCATGTTCGACTGCGGCCGACGAGGTCCCGAGTTTGAGTCCCGGGTCGGACCATAATTAAGTGTTGGGTTTTTCTAACGAGAAATTCTCAGTAGGTACTAGGCCGGAGTTAGGAAATTGGTGATGTATCACTCCCGTGCCTCAGAGAGCACATTAAGCTGTCGGTTCCGGTTATTATCACTAACATGATAATAGTCGTTAAAGCTCGCCAACCCGCATTGTAGCAGCGTGGTGGGTCTAAGCTCTAATACCCTCTCTCCTATGAGAGTGGAGGCCTGTGCCCAGCAGTGGGACGTTAATGGGCTTTAGTGGTGGAAACAGAATTAGGATGGATGAGTATACCTAGCTGATCACGTTTCGATCAGTTAACAGTTAATTATTTCTTGCAAATAGCAGGAAAATGACTTTGTTATTGTCACAAACAAGAGGTTATAATATGTCTCCCACTGTTTTGCACGTTTAACAATTCATTGGTTATTCTGTTTCTATGAAGGGTCTATATCAAATAACAAAAGTTCTGACGTGGCCATAAAATATACATCCATTTTGTTATTGGTTTGGTTTCTCACTAGAAGCGTAATGGGATTTCGATTTCGGCGGCGAATCGTCGACAAAACAATACATTATTCAAACAAAATATCATACAAATTACAGTTTCTATAAAAAATGGGATTTATTATTTTCTAACAAGCTGATGCCCGCGACTTCGTCCGTGTTTTTTTCAATAACCCAGTGGTTATTAGTAACTCCTTAATTTTCCGAGATAAAATGGTCTATGTTACTCTCCAGGTCCTCAATTATACCCGGTGCAAAAAATCACGTCGATCGGTTGCTCTGTTGCAGCGTGAGTGATGGACAAACCAACAAAAAAACACACTTTCGCATTTATAATATTAGTATGATTTACTTTTTATGTATCTATTTATTGACTTATAAAAAAGTAAACATTATTTTGACCAAGCAATACATACATCCATACATCCATCCATCCAAACTTTCGCATTTATAATATTTGATTGATTGATTTGATCTTTGAAGAAAATAGTAGATTATTAACCAAGGGGAAAAAGCAGTGTCTTCTATCGCGGGTGACGATTTAAATCGCGAGCGTAACGAAGGACTCCAGGACAGACAAACAGGCAAGTTACAACCTGTTTCTTTATAAGTGAGTGAATAGGATTATATTGAAATATTATACCTGCGCTGATCGGTACCGACCCGTACAGATTTGTCTGTACCGGAAACCTGTTTCTTTATGTAAGCACCCTTACTCCAGAGCGTAGCGAGGGTGTTAAAAACTTAAATCACGAGCGAAGCGAGGGATTTAAGACGAGTCCTGAGTGTAGCGAGGGATTTAAGTTCAGCCAAGACTAAGACAGCTTTATCACCGAGGAAAATACTCTACTTTTCGTACCATTTGCGAAAAAATTAACACAATAATAATATGAGATAAGCATTTATTAAAAATAATGACAATTAAAAGATTTTTAGAACATTAACTTATTTATAAAAACAAATTAAAATAAACTTAACGTTTATGTATTTGAAGAAAACAAAAACGCGGCAAATTCCTAGAGTAATATTTTTTTGTCGGAAAAGCAAAGGCATCAAGCTCATACGGCCTCGTCGGTTTTCGTAATTTTATTTAATAATCATAACTGCATAATAAATGCGTATTCCTTTTTCAAAAATATGTATAATGCTTTATGTACAAACTCAATGGTGTAAACACAGATGTAGTTCAGTATAAATTTCGGTAAGTATTCCAAATTTAAATCACATTCTCCCCCTAGAGGATGAATGAAATTCAGTACAATTTTCTTTCCCTGTTTTTAACAAAATGACTATTGTTATGTTCGCTTTTTGTGGCATAGAATGTCACTTTTTTGAGCAAGTGGTACGAAAAGGATATTTTTGACCTTAATCACAACATTAAACACCAAAGTAAGTAGATTAGGTGCAAACAATAAGAGCGTTTTAACCACACGAGGTGTTTTAACTTTGCGAAATTTCGAGCCAATAATTGAGAGTAAACTGTCAACTCGAATCGCGTTACAGTTCGTTTCAACCTCCTCTTCGGCACTTCAACCGCACGTGAAAACGTCGCAGTGTGTAAAGACTCTCCTGTGACGTATTCATTAGTCGAGTGGTGTGTATAATTAACTATTCAGTTAGTTAACAGCCGACGAGGCTGTCGAGTGTCGTATGTCTTGCTCCAATGAACGTGTCCTTTAATTAAACTTGTTTACCTACCTGGAACTATTGGAGTGAGTGCCCACTATGTTTTCCGACCCGTTTAAACAGACGCTAACGTCAGTGGTATCTACTGTTTTCTTTTTCCATTACTACCTAATGTTCTATCTAATGAATAATAATGTCCTCCCTACCGAATCTCCAGCGAGATTAGCCATCTGCGCGGGAGCTATTATAGTTGTGCACTATATAGTGTGTGCGCATACACAGGTGCACTCTCTGTTCCTTTACTCTCATAGCCCGATGGGATGGATAATCTGACACAAAACCGACCGGAAAGTTATCAGGCGCAGGACCGACAGCTTTACCGTGCTCTCCGATGCACGGGAGTGAAACACCGCCAACTTCCTAACTACGAGCTAGTATTGAGAATGTCTTATCAGAAAAACCCAATACTTACCTATGGTCCGACCCGGGACCTCGTCAGCCGTTAGGAGTTCCTTGGTGCATAATCATCCAACCTACAGAAAAAGTAATACTTTTTTTAATTCTCCCCTTTACTTCTACCACTTTACTTTTATGGTATTCGCACTAGGATATAATAAAATGTGTACCCGAAAAGCCCGCGTTGGAGGGCATCGACGTTTTATCCTGCCTCTTTTTTGTTCATAGTGTGTTTTCGATCTAAGCAGGCCCTTACGTGCGAATAATTATACCCATTGTGCTGTTTAATTTCCTATGATATTATGAATCACTTGTTTCAAAGGCTGCTTCTCTTCACGCCTAATAAGCCGGCTATAAGAGATTTATACCTGCCATTTTCGTAACTTCGTATATTACGTCCATACGAGCGATCCGGGCCGCTAAAATGAGTGTTTATTGTTGCTCCTTCCAAGTCGGACTGTAGTGAATTTCTAAGAATTTCACAGAGTTGTAAGAAAAGCTAGACAACAATCCTGGGAACAAACATGTTAATAAAATTGTAATTTTATCGTAGAAGCTCTATCATTTTAAAATGACAGTGTTATGTCACGTACTAATAAGGGTTATAATTCTAAAACAAGAACGTCAATAATATAATAATACCGTCGGTCGGAGGAAACGAAAATGCCAAATTTGAACCTTCTAATTCAGTCACCCATCTAGTTACCGACTTGGGTCAACGTTGCTTAACTTACCATCACGTGCGATCGCAGTCAAGGGCTAACTTGTAGTAGATACAAAAAAAAACAATCGACTGATATACGTTGTCACACCTAGGCCTCTCGTCCCTCCAGTAATGTTTACTATCCTCCTTTTTCTGTAGTCTATGGCCTTTGTGCACACTCCAAACGTAGTGATTACATTCTCTCTGCACACTCCTACCTAAGGATTGGTCATAAATTGTAGTCTAGTGGTTCAGGTGCATGGCTAACGCTTGATCCACTCGTAATTCTTTGCGCATCCGAGGATTTGGGCTATTCGTTGCGGATAGTTGCGCGTATTTTAAGTTGATTAAGGTTTATTGATTCCCGCGGGAACTCTTTAATTTTCCGGGATAAAAAGTATGTCTATGTCATTGCCCGGGATACAACCTACCCCTGTACCAAATTTCGTCAAAATTGGTTGAACAGATATTTTTTTTAGTTTCCCGCGGAAACTCTTTAACTTTCCGGGATAAAAAGTAGACTATGCCCTTCCCCGGGATACAACCTACCCTTATACCAAATTTCATCAAAATCGATTGAAAGGTTGCGCCGTGAAAGCGTAGCAGACAGACAGACAGACAGACGGACACACTTTCGCATTTATAATATTAAATTAAGTATGGATTTTTTCGAATTAGATAAGTCGGTCAGTAAGTGATCATGCAGTCTTATAGGCTGACCTGTTAAGGGTATGGCAGTTATGTTAAACCCATTATATGTATTTACCTGTAACCCACTAGAGCCCATTAAGGTCCCACTGTTGGGCACAGGCCTCCACGCTCACAGGAGAGAGGGAATTAGACCTTACACCCGCCACGCTGCTGCAATGCAGGTTGGCGGGCTTTAACGACTATTATCAGGATAATAACCGGGACCGACGGCTTAACGTGCTCTCCGAGGCACGTGTAATATATTGTATTTAATTAGATTAGGGTAATATTAGGTAATAGGTAGGTACCCTGATCGGTTTCTGCATGGCAAGTGATTTAGTGTTCAGGTACGACCTACATCTTTGCAGGTAAGGTAGGCCCCACACCAAAACAGAACAGCGAATATTCAGAAATTATAAATTCCCCTGCCACCTGCCGTTTTTGCCGTCGAACCCGGGGCCTCTCACTATTAGGGCTTCCAATACCGGGATCCCGGATCCCGGACTTTTTTCGTCCGTTTTCAATACCGGTATTGAAATGTCTAATACCGGGATACCGATATTGGTGACACTATAAACGAAACAGTGACTATTGCATATATTTATTGGTACATGCCACTGTTTTTATTCGGCTAAGTTTAAAACTTGTACTCGTATCTTAAGCACATTAGCTCAATAAGAGCATCTTTATTGCTTAAAACCATTGAAGAAAAGTCATTTTTGATCACTCAGAAGGGAAAATTAGTGTTTGAATTTAGAACCCTGTGGCTTGGCATTTCTATTTCATTGACTCGTGAAACGGTCAGAAATCTGTTTTTTATCCAATGCAATTTTTTTATTATGATTTATTTTCTTTTAAAAAATAACTATTGAATTTTCAATTAATTTGTGTTTTGACTCAACTATGTATTTTTACGAGTAAAAAATGTAATTTCTTCATTGGATTTAAGCAGAGAAGTGCTGTTTTGGAGTTAATGTAGTGAAAAAATATGTTTTATGGAAAACTGTTTTTATGGTGCAGTTTCCATCAGAAAAGACTAGTTTTAAGTTTAAAAAATTATCTAATTTTAAGTTTTTAAGGTATTGGGAAAAAAATCTTTCCGGTATTAATACCGGTATTGAAAAAAATCGGTATTCGAAAGCCCTACTCACTATAAGACCACTGCGCCAGAGAGGTCTTCCATTTCCTTTAGTCTTTGACCTGCTCTTTTTGTGTTCTTCGTAAGGATTGATCATAAATTGTTGTCGAGTGGTCCAGGTGCGCAGCTAACGGGTTGATCCAGTCGTAACTCTTCGCGTATCCGAGGATTTGGGTTATTTATTGGGGGTATTTTTCATTTGATTAAAAGACTGGGCTACAATGATGTGATGCCGTATAAGATGGAAGCGGGGTAACTTTCAATGGTCATGAAATTCTGAAATTTTTGGAATGAGTCTTTGCCGGTAGGATGTTTTTACTATTTAGCCATGGCTGAACTATCTATCAGACCAGACCAGATGTAATGAAGATATTAATAAATCATATGCCTTAGTTGCTACTGTCGCAACACGCCTCAATATAATGTCAAATATTATCACCCGTTAGTGTTTACCGTTAGGTTAGTCACCCGTAACCCGAGAGCGACAAACGCGGCATCGTGACGCGATGTGTGTGACGCTATAGAAAATGACGTACACATGCATACACAAACATACACATGCACACACACACACACACTATCCATTTTACATTGTTAATAATAATTTAAGATCAAAAATAAAAATAAAATGTTTGTGCAATTAATGTTAATAATAATTAATGATCAGTTATAAATATGTATTTAATAGAATTTTGAAAATCTGAATGTTATAGAAGAGCGGAATCTCCTGATACCGGTATTTAAATATACCTACTTAAAAGGAGGTTCCAGCCCCAATGTAATTCAATTGTATTTTGAGCAGAAATAAATAATATTTTTTTTATTATTATTTATTATCTACATTATGTCTCACCTAGGACAACGTGACCTTTAGACCTGTCCCAGCAAACGCATTAAATATCCAAACAAAGGTCGCCATCTAAATTCTTGTCGGGACTTTTTAAAATTACGTTTGGTCGTAAATTGTTGCTGAGCGCTTTAGGTGCGTCGCTAACGGGTTGATCCAGCCGTAACTCTTCACTGTGGGTCACTTCGAAGATCCGATGAGGATTTAGGCGATTTTCTGAGGGTAGTTAGGTACTTCTATTTTTTCAATTTATTTTAGCCATAAAAATATCGAACTGGAATAAAAACAAATGAATAGAAAGATTAATTAAAAAACGAATTATTATACTTACAAAAACACTGGCGCTATTACCTCGTTGAATGGCAAGGCTAAGCCGTTGGGCTAAATAAGCACCAGCTCTTAGGTCACAGTTT
Source organism: Erebia aethiops (assembly GCA_923060345.2). NCBI lineage: Eukaryota > Metazoa > Arthropoda > Insecta > Lepidoptera > Nymphalidae > Erebia > Erebia aethiops. The sequence continues at coordinate 18,267,050 of OV281089.1, read as the reverse complement.
TTGGAACACGACATTTATAAAATTCCTCGTGTCCGATGACCAAGAACGTAAATTCTTCGTAAAAGTATCACATTAAAATGATAAAAACGCACTTTTTTATATAATTTAAATTAGTATTTTTATATAGATATAATTAGTCGTTAGGCCTCCTGTCATTACAAGTGGCCCCAGGTTCGATAAGCGGATATGCATGCAACTCCAACTTTTCGGAGTTTTTTAAGCAAATTTTAATTATCACACATGACAATAGCCATCTGGGCTGGACAACGTAGACACAAGACTAGTACGGAGACTACGTATTTCTAAGTAGAAACGCGGACAGACAGCCACACTCTCTAAATTTTTATATTACTATGAATGTTGAAAACGTTGAGTAAACGCAACAGATAGACCCAAACGTGGGAATGCCCGAGTATTTAAATACTGGATTATTTATCAAAGGGAGACCTAAACTTCCTTCCCCAAGCAAACATGGGCTTACAGCAGCTCAGTTTTAAGATATTTGAGCGTTGAATAAGTGACAGATTGGACAAAGCATCATAAATTAAAAAAAATACATTTGCGAATTTACTCTGCTATTGATGAAATTTAGTATTTACACTTATAAGTGTACATTGTATAAAGTTCAATACAGTCTCTCGAATCTGATTTTTGACCGAGCGAAGCGAAGGTCTCTGAGTCTACTTGAGTGAATTTGCACTTGTCCGTCCGTCCGTCCGTCTGTCAGAGCATTATAACTTCTGAATTTCTGAACGTAATTACTTCAGCTTTAAATATAATATGTAAACCAATGGCCTCCCGCCGAATATGGCTTAAAAAGTTATAAAAATCTTTATTTCAGTGGGGCTCTCATAGAAGCGAATGCGAAGTAAAATATTTTTTTTAGCGTTACATAGGGTTGCGGTATATCATTTTAAAGATAATTAAGAAAAGAGTCCCAAAATATATTTTTTTTAATTTTCCCCCTAAAATTGACAATATGGGGGGCTTTCAAAGTGGAGATTTTCTAACGTCCAAAGTTGACCTCAGAACTCGAAATTTTCTGAAAGGCTGAGCCTGAAACCTGATCAATTATTTGAATTATATGATACTTGAACAACAAATACAAAAATTAGATAAATATTGTAAGGAAACGAAATTATTTAATTTTTAATGAGCTTCAGTATTTTTAACATAACTTCACATTCATGTCAATAGATGGCGCCGCGAGGTCTCAGTTCGGGGCAAACCACTAGTATAAAATTAATTGAAGTATTAGGAATGGGCTCAACCATTTTAACCAACTAACATAGACATGTTAGATATAATGTGTTTATTTGTCAGTATTGCTTGTTTTTTTTCCATATTCAATTGGAAGGTAGAAAAATTGTTTGATTTAGAGTATATTAAAATATTCCACTTAACCAGGTTAATTATTTTAGTTTATCCATGGTATTCTAAGCCAGCCTGCTTTAATGTTGGGCGGCATCGTCTTAATCAATGTGGCTACTTAATTCTAAACTATACTTATGAAATAAAAGCAGTAATTTTGTTGCTATTCCTCTCATAATGCGGAACCTGCGGAAAAGGACAGTGCTAGATTTGGTGACTACCTTATCATCGAATCAGAATTGTGTTCGTTTAGAATGAAAATATTCTCTGCAGCCGCTCTACACTGAGTTGTATATCCACGGTCACGTCCAATAAAACTGAGTGGAAGGCTGGCCCAATTAGCAAGTACAAACGCGTGAACAAAAGAATTGTGGAGAAAAATAGACACGAGAAGATCGCAGAGACAGATAAAGCATTTTAAAATACAGGATTCTTTTTTTTCATTACAATTTAGGTACATTGTTTCCGTTGTGGGTTTGTGTAGCGTATTCTGGACTCATGCTTACATGGTTTGTGGTTACGTTGATGTTGAAAGTATTCTTTATTACTATTTGTATATTTACTTGTTACTTATTCATTGAAAAGGGATCTGAACTTGGGACCAGATTTTATAATAAATGTTTGTGTTCTTTTTCTTAATTAAGTTCTTAATATGATGATGGAATTCACAAGAGTTTAATTAGGCGAAATTAAAATATTTATTTTATATATATGTCACAGAAAAAAACTAATGTTGTATTGGGATTTGGGACTCAAAGTTGCGACAAAGATGATTTTAAATGCCTTTTTTCACCTTACTGTCACATCCTCCTCGTGTACTCAATACTCAGTTTATTTATTTCATATCGGTAGAAAATAAAGGTATTTCCTATATAATTCAACTGACTAAAAATCTTCTGTGAAAGCGATTACCTGCCCAATTCCATACCAGCTTGCCAATCCTTACTCATAGTATTTTTTGTCCACAGTATCGGAGCAAGGACCTCACGAGAAGCGTCTCCTGAACGCACTTCTCAACTCCTACAACACCCTTGAGCGGCCCGTCGCCAACGAGAGTGAGCCGCTCGAGGTCAAGTTCGGACTCACATTGCAACAGATCATTGACGTGGTGAGTTACGACACTGTAAACTAACATAAACTTTATTTTTACTGAGATGATGCATGAATGTAACAACAGCCTTGAGCGACGTTATACTGAGAAGATGTAAGAATGTTATATCACCCACGAGCTAGCTATCGTCAAAGAGAGTGAGTCGCTCGAGGTCAAGTTCGGACTCACCCTGTACTCACTCTTGCGACACTGTAACCTATCTAAACTTTATTTATGCTGAGATGATGCATGAATGTGACGACACCTTCGAGCGAGCCGCTCGAGGTCAAGTTCGGACTCACTCTGCAACAGATCATTGACGTGGTGAGTTGCGATACTGTCACTGCCACATAACCTGACCTTTATGTGTTTTGTTTATATTATGGAAGTTTAAGCAAAGGAATCTATGAGAGGAAGGTTTGGTTAGGTTACCTTCTAGGCTGGTATGTTGAATGAAATATAAAATAAAACGCTCGATACCTATTTAGTTCTCGAATCAAATCTTGTGGTGGAACTCTACTTACTCGTGAAATTCATACTTAGTGTACGTACCTAATACTTCAATCTGGTCATAAAGCAATGAAAGAAATAATATGTGATGTTTCAATAAGAAATTGCTATGGAGTACATAATATGACTCTAGTTTTTATTTTTCCTAGATCTTTGTAAGTTAAAGAAACATTTCAGTAAATCTAATATATAAGCGCCGACTCACCATTACATCATAAATATATGTATTATAAAAGCGGTAAGATGCATAACTTTATATGAATGTTTTAGCGATAAAAAAATGATTGATGAGATGAATGAGCGCGGGAATTTGATAAAACATGAAACAAATCGCTGGTATGATTTAGACATTTTGTATTTAACTTTTATAAATGAATACATGACGTGTGGAGGAAACGTAATGAATGCAAAATGAAGATGACTATGATATTTTGTGTATTGATACATTTTATGTTTTTAAGCTTAGAAATAATATAAAGCGAAATACCAATTTAATATTATTGCCAACTATTTCATTATAAGGTATTTTATTGTTCTTGTGTGATCACATTGCGTCGTATAGTTACAAAATTGACCAATATTGATTTGTTTAATCGGATGGTAGGTTGTGCTCATGTAAGCACATTTATGAATTAGCAGCTTTTGCCCGCAGATTCAATCACGTTTTTTCGATTTTCATACAAATTTCTAACCCCTATTTTACCCATTTTGACACACATTTCGGGGTTCGATTTTCAAAAATCCTGTGTAAGCGGTTGCCTATATCATAAAAGCTATCTGTATGACAAAATTCAGCCTGATCCGTCCAGTGCGTTGTCAGATCTGCGATATCTACCACAGATACTACCTATAAAAAATGCTAGCTATGTTCGATACTAGCTGAAGACTACACAAATTAATTAGAGATAACGAGTAAGAGCTTTATGAGGCTTAGGTACCGATGTGGTCGAAATTAATTGCGGTTTTGATCCGTCGCAATGTAATCAATAGAGCTCGACCAGTAATTACTGGCAACTAGCAATACAGGAGCTAGGCAGAATATACGTATCTATATAATATAATGTAACCAAAGATTACATTATATGTGGGAAACAATTTTGAACAATGAAAAATAGAATTATCCATACTAAATATTAGTATGGATAATTCTATTTTTCATTGTTCAAAATTAATGCGAAAGTATTTCAATTTCTTTATTAATAATTGCAATTCCATAGATACACTAATTCCTTATAATATAACATTCAGTCAGTAAGGTAGGCTATGGATACCCAGTTTGGGTGTAGCAACAGTGCATTGTAGTAGGGTAGATTATTATATATTTTTATTGTCATTACATAGGGACTCGAGCTATGCTGTACTAATTTTGAGAGTGGGAGAGTCAATTTCTTTGTATGTCTCTCGATGAATCGGCGTATGTCTTTTCGTCTGTTTGTCTGCTACGCTCAGATAAGGCATTAGTTTCTAATACAATGAACTAATACCTTAGGTACCTATTTATACAGTATAGGTTTTACCGAATCGTTTTTATAGTCTGTAATCGTTTTATAGAAAATTATAGTTCACCGAAATTAATATTATAATTTCGGTGCATTTTATTGCATACTTTATATTATTTACATAGCATTGTTCTATTTTGTACATTCAATAATTAAAGGTGGCAATTCATGTATTTATTTTACAGGAATTAAAGTCAATAAATTAGTTAATTTATAGCCGTAACAGTAAATACCAATTGCCAATTAGGAAATTCAATTTATACAATGAATTTGATTATAATCGTCCGTGCCATAAATAATACTTATTGTAATTGAAATATTGTAATGATGTAGTGCGGGGCATTATTATTTTTAACCGACTTCCAAAAAAGGAGGAGGTTCTCAATTCGGCGCGTGTTTTTTTTGTCGGTGCATAACTCCGTGGTTTCTGAACCGATTTGAAAAATTTTTTTTCAGATAAAACGTTCACTATCAACAATAACTATAAATTAGTTGAAAAATAGTAATTAAATGTTTGGAAAATTATGGGATTTCAGGGTGAATAAAACGAACGGGACATACCCCTGCCATTATTTGATTAATGGAATAGGGTCACGACCCTCAGCAATGATTAATACGACGCAGAGAGAGATACTTGATATTATTGTATTTTTATCCTCTTCACAATTTCATCAACATTTTTTTACGGAACTGAAGTATTTATCAAACTTAAGAACGCAATTCTAGTATGGAAGTTTGCATGAAATATATGTAGGTATAGTTGTGAGGTCATCAAATTTCAACGCACGTTTTTCATTAATCGATAGGTTGAAATGATAATCAAACTTAAAACTAACAGTAGATGTGAATTTTAGGTAAAGACCTAAGACTCTTTTGGAGGACCCTCTATTTAATAATCAGTAAGAAATAATTGATTTTTGACACAGGCATTACCCCTTTTCTGAGCAAGAACTCTACAAGCAGTTGTAACAGTAGTTAGGTGATTTACGTGCAACTGTAACCGGATGCTGGCTGCATTTATCTCTGACTGCGAGATTAATGGTCCGGGGTTGCTCGGAAGTCTTGTTACGTGGTTACAGTCAGTTGCGGCGGAACTTGGGGAACATACGGGAGTTAGGTATTTTGACATGTCAAAAGATTGTACCTAAATGTCACTGAGCTTGCTGTATTATTTAAAAGAGATTTTGCAATCGAACTCATTTTTTTCATACTTATTGACTCGCGTAGGCAGCAAACGAGTCGCAGGAAGCCGCTGGTTCCAGGCGGAAGATCGCAGCATGTTGAAATCCTTGCAAGAGAATGGTGAACTAACCCGCTCGGGTTTGGCACGGGCGGGCTTCAACGACCTCTGTCAAACAAAGAATATGGACCTATTTTACTAACACCATGTAGCCTGAAAAACGAGACAGTGCTATGGCGGGGTCAAGGACAGGCGTATACAGGTGTGGAGCGCGCTCTACAAGTCGGGCGCTAAATTATTTTCTATGAAAGGGCCAATCTAGTACCTCCATATATGTATATCGATGGTGGGCTTACCATATTTTATTTACCTGTTATATAGAAAGAAATAAAGAAAGAAATCTTTATTCAGGGATACAAGTACAAGAAATAACTAATAATAAAATAATACTTTATAAAATGAAACAGAAAAAACGCGAAATGTGACTTGATTCCCAAAATGGTCTTCACTCAGCATGTGCTATACCTGTTAGGATACAGCGCTGATCTGTTATATCAAGCTGGTTAGTTTAAGATGCTGGAGAAGGAGCGCGAACAATAGAGATAAATGGAGAAATCTTCTGGAGCAGGCTATACACTTATCGCAATGGATTTGCTAATATTCCTTGTGAAATTCCGCTCGCACTTTCCAAACTATTCATCAGATCTTCGTGAAATTAACTTGAGACCAATCGGATTGTAAACCCTTTTTGAAAAAAAAGTTGAATTTTCGATCTGATTTTGACGAAATTTCGTCCTGGAGAAGGATATTAGCTACGTGACCACTAACATTTAAATCCATGCTGACAGAGTCATCATAATTTAGTTTAGTACAAAATAAACATTATCCAAACTTTTGAGATTGTAGACGTGAAAACAACTTTTGTTAGGTTAAGTTAGACCCGGATGGGCATTAGTTACAAAAAGAGTCCTCTAAATCTGCTACAGTAACTGTGGTTAGATGTAGTTTGGCGATAACTTGCAGCAGCCCTGTGAACAAGCGCCGCTGGCGGCTATATTCGTCTCGCGCTAAGATTAATAGGCGGCGCGTTATCTTGAGTGGTTCCAATCTCGTGCTTGTTCGTACGGTTGTTACACGTACGAGTATCCTTACTGCCTTTACATACTAACATTGACATAATGTCCGAAGGGACGTCGATTCGCGAAAATAAATTGTGTTACCTATTTAAAGCGATCTAGTCGAAACAAACATTTTAATGGTTTTACTTTGAGCAAGTTGAGAAATAGTGTCCAAAAGAACTAAACTACAAGGTTAGACTCGGACAGGCACTAGTTACAAAAAGTTTCCCGTAAACTTTTCTATCTGGTAGTGTAACTGTGGTTAGGTGTAGTTTGGCGATAACTCGCAACAGCCCTGTGAACAAGCGCCGCTGGCGGCTACATTCGTCTCGCGCTAAGATAAATGGGCGGCGCTTACCGGAGTTGTTACACTCTTGTGCTTTTCGTACGGTTGTTACGTACTCGTATTATTTATTCGTACGTGATGTCTCTAATAATGTCCTCCCGACCTATCGCCAGAGAGATTAGCCATTCTGCGCGGAAGATTTTATAGTGCATAAGTGTGTGCGCAAACACAGGTTCACTCTCTGTTCCTTTACTCTCATAGCCCGATGGGACGGAAAATCCGACACGACCGGAGTTCGCTGGACCGACGGCTTTACATGCTCACGTGATGCCTCTACGTAATATATAGACGACTAGACATTGCCCGCGACTTCAATTTAGCGCAAGAACGGACTACGGACATGATGAAGAGTTTGCGCGAAATTATACCAAAATCAAAAGATTATTTATTCAAATAAATTTCACAAATGCTTACAAACACTAAACCGCGTCGTATGAGAAACACATTTCGTCTTGTCGTAGAGGTCCGTGCAACTCCATGTTATAATAGTGCGCGTCAATGCGCTAACATTCTGATCTATTCATTGTGTTTTTTTTCCTTAGGCTTTAAAAAGGATCTCTTTATTTCAACTACTCACTCACTCTCACTACAGCCCATTAACGTCCCACTGCTGGGCACAGGTCTCCACTCTCACTGAAGAGAGCGAATTAGAGCTTTGATCCACCATACAGGTTCTGCTTCTTCTTTATGAGCCTTTTTTTATCCATTGTTGGACAAAGGCCTCCTCATGTGCCCGCCACTCTTCCCAATGCTGGGAAAGCCGTCTCCAAGTTTTCCCCGCAAGCTTGGTGATGTCGTCAGACCAACGTGATGGAGTTATGGATAGGTATAGTTAAACTGAGTGATTATATTTTAATCTTCTTTTTGTATAAAATTCATATTATTTAAATCAATAAAAACCGGTCAAGTGCGAGTCGGACTCGCGCACTGAGGTTCCGTACAAACCTGTAGGTATATAAGTCAAAGTTATGGTATTTTTATCGCTAAATGAAATCCATAACATTAGTAAGTTTAAAAGTATTAAAAATATTTTTATTATGTGTAACTAAAAATTTATGCTTTTCGCAATTTTTCCTTTATCTGTGCTATAAGACGTTGCTTCGTATCAAATTTCAAGATTCTGAGTTCACGGGTAGTACCCTGCTGGTTTTGATTCCCTTGCGAGTCTCGAAAATTTACAGCATAACGTAAAACGGCTGTGTTATTTGATTGCGTTGGCTTAGAAGTATGATTTTTTTACAGCTCTAAGGGACAGTAGACTTGAGTATTTGATATGAATTTCAGCTTGATACCTCCATGCGTTGCTGATAAGAAGGGTCTTGACAGGCAGACGGACCGACAACAAAGTGATCCTATAAGGGTTCCGTTTTTTCCTTTTGAGGTACGGAACCCTAAAAACTGTGAATTTTTCATTCAAAGCCACTCTCACCATCTGTAAAGGCTGTGTCCACATCAACGAAAACGTGTGGTATGCGAGGCACATTTAAAATACGGCTGCCCAGGTGCACACAAAAAATTCCACATTCAACGCACGCGTCAAAAGAATTGCGTTGGTTCACGTTCTATTTTTCATTCCACCCCGATACGTTTCACCGTACTTTATACAGTAGGTACCTACCTACTTTTATTTTATGACTAACTGATGCCCGCGATTTCGTCCGCGTGGATTGAGTTTTTTTTGGTTCCCGCGGGAACTCTTTACTTTTCCGGGATAAAAAGTAGCCTATGTGTTATTTCTGGTTGTGCCAAATTTCATCCAGATCCGTTCAGCCGTTCATGTGATTGAGTAATTGAGTAACCGTGTGATTAAGTAACAATCATCCATCCAAACTTTCGCATTTATAATATTACTAGCCGACTAGCTGTTGCCCGCGATTTCATCCGCATGGATTGAGGTTTTTTGGTTTCCGTATGTGTTAGTCCAGACTATGATTTATCTCTTTGCTAAATTTCATCCATATCCGTTCAGCCGTTCTGGCGAGATTGAGAAACAAACAACCATCCATCCAAACATGTTATAGTTTTATATATTTTATGTTTTTCTTTTTCTTTTCTATGTGTAATATTATAAATGACATATAATTTGAGTTCTTGCTGCTTACTTGTGATTGTTTATAAAATTTACTTATGTTTTATTATATTAATATTTTTTGTTACTGTGACGTCACCCGGGTCACAGCTGAAAACCAGCGCCCTGCTTTGTATGCAATTTATTGGCATACAATGCAGGGCTTAATGCTGAGCTGTACACCCATTCTGGGTGGTGTCACAGACAGAATTTTTTTACATATGTAATCTTTGTTTTGTCTGTGACACCATTGTCGAATAAACTGTTTTTCTTTCTTTCTTTCTTTCTTTCAAACTGTCGCATTTATAATATTAGTATACTTAGAAGAGTAAGAGAATAGAATAAATTAGTTTCTAGGCATGTACAATTTTAGTGACTTTCTTCTTCTTCGTGACAGATTAAGTTGTATTCCTCATGGCTGAGATTCGTGATCTTTCCATTAATCCTGATGAAGGCTGATGAATACGGAACGGAGCTATCTGTGAAATAACAATACCCGTAAAATAATAATTAAGCATGGAGTAAACATTTAGCGAATTTAGAGTTTCAGTTAAGTAAAGTATATATAAAAATAAATATATATAAATATATAGTATATAAAGTATATTTGGGAATTTATAATTTCTGAATTTTCCCTGGTCTGGCCTGGTGGGAGGCTTCGGCCGTGGCTAGTTACCACCCTACCGGCAAAGACGTGCCGCCAAGCGATTTAGCGTTCCGGTACGATGCCGTGTAGAAACCGAAGGGGTGTGGGTTTAATATAACTGCCATGCCCCTAACAGGTTAGCCCGCTACCATCTTAGACTACATCATCACTTACCATCAGGTGTGATCGCAGTCAAGGGCTAGCTTGTAGTGGATAAAAGAAAAAAAAACATTCCTTTATTTCACCTAAACGGTACACGGCAATCAGATATTCATTTAAAATAGAGTAATATAAGAGTATTTTTCAGCTCCTATTTCCGTGAGAGGATTCTCCCGGAAAATTAAAATAACATTTCTATTCCGGAAAATAGATGGAATAATTCGATAAACCGATATTTTTATTTTCCTATTAATAGCCAATAGTGTTTATTCGTTTACACACGGTTTTTACACTAAACTAAATAAATATTTACCATCACTGTTTCGTGTGTTTTTGTTGCGTATTATTTACTGTGTGTGTTTGTGGGTGACTATAAAAATAAAAAAACTTTACTTTGTAAAATCTATAATATACTAGATGATGCCCGTGACTTCGTCTGCGATCTCCTTAATTTTCCGGGTTAAAAATAGCATAAAAACTCCTTTACTCGGATGCATTCTACCTCTGTACCAAATTTCATCAATATTGGTTGAAAAGATGAGCCGGGATGGCGTAGCAGACAGACAGACAGACCGGCAGACAGACACTCTTTCGCATTTATAATATTAGTATGGATGGTAAAAATTTAAAGCCCCACATTTAAACACGATATAAAAATAATTAAAAGTAAAAAGCTACACTTTGCATTTTACCAAAAATCAACTGTTCCATACAAAATAATAATATCACTCGACAAATTACATGGATCTTAAGATTTTTACACTATTTTTATGTTTTGGGCTCATATTGAAAGATGATGAGTGCAATGATAACATTATATTTCCTTCTGTACAACACATTGAATAGACCGTACATAAAAACACACAGAAAAAGACTGTTAAACACATAGATCCATATTTTATATTATAAATGCCAAAGTGCGTCTGTCTGTCTGTCCGTCTGTCTGTCTGTCTGTCTGTTCAGCTTTTCAACTGATTTTAATGGAATTTGGTAGGCTACTTTTTATCCCGGAAAATTAAGTAGTTCCCGCGGGAATAAAAAAACTTAACGTGGCCGAAGTCGCGGGCATCATCTAGTTTTTAATACACATGACCTGTTTTTTTCTTCGCTGTAGTTAAGTAAAACAAGACTCGATATTATTTTGCATTGATTTTATTTACAGTGACACTATCTCACCGTAAAGTAGCACAACTATTTTTAAACGCGTATACCAAGCCGACCCCAATACAATCATTTTCCTCTTATTTTCCCTTTTTGTAACAGAAAAACCTATTTCATTCAAAGTGACAGACGTCTAATATTTCTGCCGCCTCCAGCCCCAATTCAATAGCATGAAATTCGAGCTGAGAATTTCCAAATACTGATATTCAATGAATACTACACCAATAAGAATAAAATTTCTGCTCTTCTATTATTCGTTTTAGCTAGTATTCTATCGATTTATTATTTCAATAAATATTTGTTGCAATGCTACGAGTAGATTGCCGACTTCGAAATATTATGTATTTAAGATTTTTGTAGTCGCATATGCTTTTTTTTTGCTTGCACTTGACGTCAATTATGCTTATTCCAAAGCAATGGAGCGCGCTTACCTAGAAGATGCCTATTTACTCTTGTCTTGAAGTTACCTATGTTATGCTTGAGGCTATGTTATTTGTAAAGTAGACAGTGAAAAAAGTTTAAATATTACCTAATACCTTAGACAAATGGTTAATAAACAACAAAATTTAATTTTCATGTGTGAACGTTGACATTTTTAATTAAAAAATAATTGTGTCTGATAAAAAATGATAAAAAAAACATTAAAATATATGCGATTTTAATGTTTTTTTTATCAAGACAAGTAAATAGGCATCTTCTAGGTAAGCACGCTCCATTGCTTTGGAATAAGCATAATTGTCGTCAAGCGCAAGCAAAAAAAAAAGTATAAGCGACTACAAAGATCTTAAACACATAATATTTCGAAGTCGGCAATCTACTCGTCGCATTGCAACAAATATTTATTGAAATAATAAATCGATAGAATACTACAAAAAATCCTTAAAAAACTCAATGAAGTAAGGCCAAAGTACAAAACTCATAATAAATTATATTTTAATCCTTTATTTTTGATCGTCCGAAAGTTATACTTGTAGTCGGTATTTAATGGCAAAGGCAGCAAGCGTTAAGCGTCTATAAGTAATTTAAACTTGCCTTGGACCATCGCCAACTGCCCCGATCTTTATACAATGATAAGGCTATATTGTGGCTGTTAAAGCTCTTAAAAGTATTGAAACCTCTTTTAACAAAAACTCAAATCTTTTATAGAATATAATTTTGAAGTCTTATTGGTGACTTTTTTCATATCAGCCGGTAGTCATCCACTGTTGAACATGGGAACATATTATAATATAATATAATAATTAATACCTCGTCTACATTATAAGGGGAAACTTTGAGCAAAATTTCAGCGGTGTAGATCCAAGAGGTTAGATAAGTTTTTAGAAGTTAAGATATTATTGAACTAGATGATGCCCGCGACTTCTCCTGCGTGGATTGAGTTGAGTTTCCGGGATGTATATATGGATGGATATCACTGGTTGAGATGAACAATATCAATTCACGTCATTGCATCGCAGTAAATTAATTATCAAAATGATTGTTTGTTAAACAATTCATTCAGTTACATAAAATCGCACGCGTTCCCTGATTGCGGTGTGTCCGTATTTTATGAATAATTCTGTTATTTGATCGGTTAAATTTAACCATCTGATGGTGTATGGAGTGCGGTTTGAAGTTTTTAAAGTTACCGTTACAACATTTAATTTAAACACGAAACCACATGAAAACAAAAGTGAAAATTGTTTAAAATATTCAATTTTTAAAATAAAATCCAATTTATTTAATAAACAAGTTTTATTAACGCATTCAATACAATATATAATTAAAAATAGAATTTAAAAATGGACTACAAAAAGCTACCTTTAAAATTTAATATTATGCGCATCAAAAATATTTTTGACATGTTTTTATTTTAATTTGAAGTGGTAGCAGTGGTTTTTAGTTTTATTTTATCCACTACAAGTGCGCCTTGGATTGCAATCTCACCTGATGGTAAGTGATGATGCAGTCTAAGATGGTAGCGGGTTAACCGGGTTAAGGGGTATGGCAGTTATATGTATTAAACCCTAATCGGTTTCTAGACGGCATCCTACCGGAACGCTAAATCATCGGCCCGTTTTTGCCGGTAGGAAGGTAACTAGCCACGTTCATAATGAGGGGCCCCGGGAACTCTTAAAGAACTTACGTCGGTGCCCCTCTTGCTGTGACGGCCAATATGGGCTCATTCCAGGGGAGGTGATCTAGCTCCCCCCCTGTCTTTGCGGGCTAAGCAGCGTGATGTAGAGCGCGCTGCCGTCTTCCCGGGATCGTCTAGTACTTGAGGAAGCGGTAAGAGCCCCCACTGCAGAAGTTCGAGACCCCGCGGGACCATTCCACGTTAAGACAACAGCGCTCAACAATGCAATAGAAGAAGCGAAGAACATGGTAATATAGAGACACAGTCAATGTCGCACGTTTTAAGGACAATAGCGCTCAACACTGCGCCGGGGATGTCGTCAAAACTTGTCAAATGTCTGACGCGCACTGTCTGACACATTGACCTTCACATCCCAAATCGCGAATGGTCGTTAGCTGCTTGAGTGAATGACGAGACCCAGACTGATGCCGTAGTGTACGAGCAAGAAATGAGCGACGGGGTAGCGACGGCGGTAGCGGGGCGATGCGATTAGTCGGAGAGCTAGCGACGAATTTCGCCGCAATTTTGTCGTACTCATTTGAAAACTTTATTGACATTTAAAACCGCAAAATTTGTCTGGCGGTTTGCAGATATTATTGAAATTACTCAATAAATACGTGATAGGAATTTGAATAAAATATTTTTGAATAGAAATAATCGCAAACGCTCTACCAGACAGGCAGGACTGGATTCGCCAGTTGACGAAATTATATTTATTAACAATTTCAGTTTGCCTAAAGGGCTTTCCCGAAATTCGTCGCTAGCTCTCGGACCACATCGCCCCGCTGTCGGCGTCGCTCGGCCGTCGCTAGTTTCGTGTCTGACGCCGAAAGATGCCTCGCGTACGGTTTCGCGTCTCGTCTTGCCTATCGTGCGAATGTGTAAATGCATCATTAAACAAAGTTGTAGTCCACCTATTGTTGAGCACCTTACCAAGTATTACCAGAAAAATATATTTCACCAGAACAAATTCTTGCAATGGAGAAGCTCATGAATAAAATCCTCATAAATTATACACAAAACGCGGCGGCAATTGAATTGCGTGACGTGTTTTTCGTACACGAAATAAAGTATGATGAATTGTGTGTAGAGCAGTCGGGCAGACTCGCACAGCGTTCCGAATATCCGTCCAATCACGTTCAACGTGTTGAACACCAACCAGTGTTGGAATCGGGCTCCCATAAAATTATTGTCTATGGAAATTAAAATTATACTATTTACCAAAAATTATACTACGTTTCGTTTCTGTGTTCACTACGTTTGCTGTGGCGGGAAATTTAAACTTTGAAAGGTTTTATCGGTTTCGAAGCTAGGCTGTATGTAATAATAATTTTGAATTGTTTATTTACAATAAATAAAATAATAATAGGGACTTAGCTTTGACTGTAGAGGGCAGCACTTGAAACCGCCCCCTAGTGGCAATTTTTTTTGTCATATTATTTAGTAAAAATATATAAACAATGTGTATACTGTTTTGAAAACAAAAAATCTCTCTGCTCGGCTCTGGGTTCTTGCCCTTCTAACCCTGTCATTACTTCTCGTTTTCATTTGATGTAGCCATTCGGAAAAAAGTCCGTGCATTAGGGGTAAATGTTAAATAAAATATAATTAGGTATTAAAATTATGGTATTTTCGTACAATCGAAGAATTACGATACTATATACCTACTACGCAACATAAAATTATGTTACAAATAGTATAATTATACTACGGAATCCAACACTGACACCAACTAATGGTCTACTTGGATAGAAGCAGGCGTAACTTGCGGAAGTCCACGACAATGCATGATTTTAAAAATTGTGTCGTTACAATCGTGCATTGTCGAGTCAATATCTCCTGAAGATGCTCCGGTGTCGGTGTGAATCGTACGTTGGGAATAATTTGGATGATTTGTGTGGTGTGGTGTTGTACCGGTGCGAATCGCGGGCGGTGATTATCGCAAGCTACACACTGTTACTGTACCACATAGATTTGTCTGTTTTGGCGGGTTATAGCGAATTAAACTTCTTGGTATACTTGCCTAAATCACAAATCATGAATTTGCACATTACTAAAAATAAAAATGACAATATAAATACAAGCTAAGTGTAGTGATTGACCGAGCGAAGCGAAGGTCTCTGAGTCTACTTGGGTGAATTGGCACTTGTCCGTCCGTCCGTCCGTCCGTCCGTCTGTCAGAGCATTATA
Organism: Erebia aethiops; assembly: GCA_923060345.2. Taxonomy (NCBI): domain Eukaryota; kingdom Metazoa; phylum Arthropoda; class Insecta; order Lepidoptera; family Nymphalidae; genus Erebia; species Erebia aethiops. The sequence goes on along the minus strand of OV281089.1, from coordinate 18,251,596 downwards.
ACTTCTGAATTACTGAACGCAATTACTTCAGCTTAATATATAATATGTAAACCAATGGCCTCCCGCAGAATATGGCTTAAAAAATAATAAAAATCTTTATTTCAGAGGGGCTCTCATAGAAGCGAATGCGAAGTAAAATATTTTTTATAAAGTTACATAGGGTTGCGGTATATCATTTTAAAGATAATTAGGAATAGAGTCCAAAAATATTTTTTTTAAAATTTTTCCCCCAAAATTGACGAAATGGGGGGCTTTCAAAGTGGTGATTTTCTAACGTCCAAAGATGACCTCAGAACTCTAAATTTTCTGAAAGGATGAGCCTGAAACTTGATCAATTATTTCAATATTTTATTTAAATATATACATGAAAAATTAAAATCTAAATAAAATCTAAAGTAAAAAAAAAAAAAAGGAAACTAAAAACTAAACATTAAAAATATCATCTATTCCACTGCAATAAGGCAATGTGCCCAGAATGCTGGCTGCGTTACCTCGTTGAATAGCCAAACTTATATGTTGGCCGAGATAACTGCCAGCCCTCCGGTCACCTGTGGACTCCGTGAGACGAGAAGATAGATCCTTAAAAAAGGCTCTAGCATCTTCGCCCCACGACCCCATGGTTTCAACACCAAAAGGCACAAAAATAAAATTATTTTCTATAATTTCATATTTGCGCCTCTTGGCTCTTTCTGCATTATTTCACTTATATCCTGTACTTGAACAATAAATACTAAAATTAGATAAATATTGTAAGGAAACGGAATTATTTAATTTTTAATGAGCTTCAGTATTTTTAACAGAACTTCACATTTATGTCAATAGATGGCGCCGCGAGGTCTTAGTTCGGGGCGAACCACTAGTTACTTATAAGTAAACACATAGCATGGACTAAAACAAAAGCAACAACTATTAAGGCTAAAACATATAGATTAAATAGAAATTACAATATAAAGAATTAATGTTACCGTACGAAAAAATAAAAAACAAAACAGAAAATGTGTCATATGCAAAAAACCTTAATCCACGCGGACGAAGCCGCGGGCATCAGCTAAAGATCAGTAGCAGCAGTACTGCAATAATCAACTAAATCAATGTTTTTTTTTTCAATTACTCAAATGCCGTGCGGCGATATAGTTAGTTTAAATAATTTATTTATTTATGTTCATATAAGCCTGTATTTAGCATTATTTTTTAACTATGAGTTATATATGGCAAATAATATACTGGGCAAAGGCCTCCCACTCCTTCCACTCTTTCTTAGTATGGGCTGTGCGGAACCAGCTGGTAGTATAATTTTCCCTCATGTATTTTTCTACCTCAATAGTATTTCTTGCATTGCCTTTGCATTTCATTCCAACTGGCTGGCTCAACGATTGTCAATTTATATCGGGAAAAGTGATTTTGTTCTTTCGTTCGTGAATTACGTTGTTTTGTTATTATGGAATTAATGTACGAGTAATAGTATCCAGAACGAGTCAGCAATTTCGCGACTGCATTCTGAATTTCCGTCCAATCACAAGTTCAATTGACCCGGCAATTTTGAGTCACGGGGAAGAGTGGAAAGGTAGAGTGAATAGAGACTTTTTCTCTTTATTTGCTGGCCAGATTTTAATGGCCTTGCTACAAAATACTTCAAATTCAAAAATCATTTATTGCATTATACATTGCCTCTTCGGGCGTGCAACGGAGGTTTGTACCTCAACAATGGTTAAAAATGTATTATAATAATATGATCTTATAATGTAAGCATAAGATATATTAATAAACAACATAACAACCTTTAACGAACTTTGAACATAATATTCTCTTTTTTTTCGAACTCTTCAGTCAGCTTGTGTTGTTATATAACTATTCTCACACTCGCACAGTATTAGGAGCCATAAGATATTGTTGAGGCCACTAACCAACCTCAACGAAAGCAAACCGCTGTCGCGCCGGGGCCCATAGCGGGACGACAACTTGGTCGTTGAAGTGGGTCCTCTTAGTGGACGGGTTCTGACACTCACCTGGTTAGCTGGCTGCGACGAGACGAGTCCTGAGGGGAGTTATGTGGTGGAGTATTTGAAAATGTGTGAGTTTGGGAAGGGTGTGTGTGTGTGGTGATGACCCCCGCTCAGGTCTGTGGGGTTCCACCCCAATTCAAACAGGCTCCTCAGCTGGCACCACGCCGTCTGCTGTCTCTTCGCACTTGCACCAACACGTTACTTCACATGCACTTAACTTAATCACAAAACCGTCAAGCCTTGACCAGGTTAGCTCGCAAGCACGTGAGCACAAAAAAAAAGGTTATAATAAGCCGTCAAAAGAATCAAAGCCACACGGTATGGCAGAACCAACTTGATTATTACACTCAAAAGACAAACAATTATTAAGATTAGATGAGCAAAACTGGGAAAAATTAATTAATTTTAATTTTCAACAAAACCTTGGTCATCCGCCAAAATTCGTAAGTCCAAAACGTCATCTGTCAAAGTTCAAAAAGCAGCGACTTCCGACATTAGCATTTTATTTTATTTAAGTTTTTACGGCTCTGGACTCTAGGCCGTTTGAAAACATTGAAAGTTGTCATCGAGCGCGAACAGATATTAAGAATAGAATAGGTATAAAGAATCTAGTTAACTTTTACACGAGATTTTGAATCGTCCAATGAATCTTCCATTGTAGAGACGTTCTTAGAGTTCTTCTTCTTCTTCTTTCGGTGCCTCTTCTATCGAAGGTTGCGATCATATTGGCAACTTGACTTTCTTAGAGTTAAAAGAAGTAAATTAATTAGTAATTTATTTCAAAATAACGTAAATAATTTACCGAATAACTGGAATTTTAGGTACACATGCCATGCGTACATCGATGGCAACGCGTGATTTTTTAAAATTTGCAATCAAGGATCAAATCCAAAATATGCCTAAAATACAACCAAAATAAGCTAATATTTATTTACTATTCATACTAATATTATAAATGCGAAAGTGTTTTTCTGTCTGCTACGCTTTGACGGCCCCATCTTCTCAACCGATTCTGTTTGTGTCCCGGGTGACATTGGCAAGTTTTAATCCCGGAAAATTCAAATAAAAGATTAATCGACGTGGACGAAGTCGCGGGCATCATCTAGTTTTAAAGAAAAGAACATTTTATTTGTGTATTATGAACACAGCTAACTTCAAAGCAAACATATAAATTACAAATAAAACACTTCACTTGGAAAAGCCAAACTTTTCCAAACAGATACCCAAATATCCCCATAACTTTGGATGCATTGACACGAAAAGGGTTTCTGCTGACAAAAAGTCTTATATCCTGTTTCGTAGTCACTAGACTTTTGCGGTCAAGTAACTCTTGAAGTTTACTTCAAATATTTAAAGAAATTCACTAAGTAACTTTTCTGGTGCTCAGAGCAAACCTGTAAACCTTAAATACATTACCTTTTAATTAGCAATTTTTAGATTTTTATAATGGATGAATATAAATCTGAAGCTATAATATTATACTCACAAATATCTAAGTTTGGATGGATAGATGGATGGATGTTTGTGACTTAATCACGCCAGAACGGCTGAACGGATCTGGATGAAATTTGTCACAGAGATAGATTATAGTCTGGAATAACATATAGGCTACTTTTCATCCCGAAAAATTAAGGAGTTCCCGCTAAACCAAAAAACCTCAATCCACGCGGACAAAGTCGCGGGCATCAGCTGATAGTAGTGACCTAACTGCTAGCTGATAGCTGACAGTAATATTATAAAAATAATAATATGAATTTTCAAAGCATAAGTAGCAAATACCTAATACTAAAATTCAAACCAGCATTACCTATCATTGAAAAGGCAGAAAACACGAAGCAATCGAGATAAAAGCCCGCCAGCACGAAATCATTGCCAAATCACTACATTAGTAGGCAGGTACTACATTACTACATGGATCACATACCGTATCCACTCAGTATTATTTTGAATACCATAAAATGTTGAAATACACATTCACCTCAAATATTTTTATCAATATCGACTATCACTTTTATACATTTCTAGTTTTTAAAAATGCACAGCTTTAGTAATACAACTTTTCTGGAATCTAACTAATTTGTGACAAGAAATAAGGCCCAAAGAAAGAAAAGGGTTGTAGAGAGTCTAAAGTTTTCGGGGACTGCCGGTCCCAGTATCGTTTTTAAAAATCTAATGTTGTAGAGATTATTGATCGAACATCCATATTTATACATTATAAACTTTTTATCTCGGAGTTCCCGCGGGAATCAAAAAACTTAAACCACGCGAACGAAGTCTTGGCCATCAGCTATGTAATAATATGGCTCAAGTTAGAGCTTGTCTTTACAAGAAAGGATTGACAAGTAGCAGGTTAGTTTACAGGTGTTAGCAACTGAGTTCTGAACAAAGCCCCTTTAAATGAAACGCCAGAAGCGCAATCTCAGAACCCGCTGTCGACACAAAAGCGCAGCTTACAAAAGCAGAATCAACAACTGTACTGCAAATGGAATCCGAAATTCATTTAGTCCCGTAAGCCAACCTGACAAACTTGAACTGAAACGGAGAAGAAGTTGCGAACAAACATGACCTGGGGCGTTATGGAAAAACATCTTTTGTTCTGAACGTGGAATGGAATGGTGGAAACAGTGAAATTGAAATTATCGCGAGTACCTTCTATGTGGGTTGGTTATTATGGTGGACTTATTAGTTTTCATTCATAGCATCCTTGACCAAATTTTATGAATACAATTTCTTCACCGCCATATGAAGTAACGATTATTGGTCCGATGGTATTCAGAACCAGTGGTAGATTCACTCATCGATTCAAAAGCACTTAAGTTTATTTGAATAAAAAAAATATGAGTTTGAGTTAGATGTTTGTATCAGTTAACGGTCAATACATATTATATACTATTATCTATTACCTATTCTGTGCTATTAATAAGAATAAGATAGTGTGCTTATCTAATTATGATAAAATTTGACACAGAGTCAGTTTTCATCTTGGATACGTGAGATGCAATTAAAAGTTCTTACGGGATGTCAAAAACATAAACCAACAACGAAAACTTTTGGAGGCGGGACATATTTTCATTTTATGCTTCCAATTTATTTAGGTAAATTTGAATCATTCCGGTTCACGCGAAAAGAAAGGTATAGAAAATTTAACAAACTTTAAACATAATTGACGGCCTGAACTAGTGGGTCTTAAATATTGTTTTTGTGTTAAACCAAAAACATACTCATATTACGAAATTAATTTAGTAACTACATAAATTTTTGCATGCTCGTCATATGGCGGATTAAAGACAGTAAAAACTATATTGTAACGCCTACATTTTATCTGCAATCGTGCAAATAAATGATTATTCTATTATATTCTGCTCAAACTTTGATAAAATGCGGCTAAACTAGAAACCGAGACGCGGCTTGACTAGAGTTTCAAGCTGAAAGAATATCAAAATAAAAAATATTAGTAAATTTTATTATTTATTACGCAGCAAAATTATTAGTAAATTTATTATTTATTATTTATTTTACATGTAGGTAGATGAATAATTGCAAGAAATAAAGCAGTCACTATCGAGCTGTATCATCATCTAGAGATATATAACTAGGAGGAGTTGACGTAAACGACCTTACATATTAAATTCTAAGAAAACGCCGTCTTCTCCGGAACTTATTGGAAATCCATTCACTGTCCGTGCAAAGCCGACTAGCTAGTACTAAACATAAAAGTCTTTGAATAGATACAGCACTAATCCGTCCTTTGTGCGTCCCTTTGCCTTGAGCAATATCTAGATGCACTGCATTCCCTTGTGTACGTCTACTCAGCTGAAGCCAAGTATTAATGCCATCTGGTTGAAGTATTTTATGTTTAACAAGATATTATGTTCAGAATTTTTCTTTTCTTTTTCTTCGGTATTTTCTTTCCGTTGAACCTTCCGACCGTTGATTAGTTTTACATTAATTGTAGTTTAACCTTATAAAGACACGTATAATAATTGTTATTAGTTATCTTTTTATTATTAAATTTTAATCAAGCTTTATTTTGCGATATTTTATCCTTTCAAAACTTCCAATGGCAATATTCCAATAGCGTTCCGGTACGATGCCGTGTAGATACCGAATAGGGGTATGGGTTAATATAACTGCCATGCCCCTAACAGGTTACCCCGCTACCATCTTAGACTGCATCATCACTTACCATCAGGTGAGATCGCAGTCAAGGGCTAGCTTGTAGTGGATAAAAAAAAATACCATGATGTGAGCAAATCATACTCCTTCACACTCTCTCTCCTTAATTATTGCGATCGTTTAGCTGGTTGGTAAGTAATCAAAGATTTTGCCTCCGATTCTACATAGAATATAAAGGTATGAAAATCGAACCTAACGTGAGCGAAGCTGCGGGCAAAAGCTAGCTATAAGTAATTTTATCTATTTATTTATTATTTATTTCTTGACTTACAATTGGCATTACAGGGGTTTCTCTAATTCACTAGCGTAGCTAAAGTAATTCTTAACTATATTATAAACTAATCAATATTAATAAAATTGGATGATATTAGGTTATATATTCTTTTTAATTTCAACCGAAATGAATACCAGGGAATTGTGTAGGGGATCAGAATCACAGCAGCTTTTATGTGATATCGTGTAAACCGTTGCTGTAAATGGAACACAATGGAGCTGACAGTGTCGCGGACACAACGAATCGCGACCGGATTGAATCAGTCCGGACCGCACGGCGACAGCTGATGCAATTTCACAACAACATCGAGCAGCACTGCGAGATTATTCGAAAACATTACCAGCAAACACGTAAAAATAAATAACATTATAGTGGAATTATGAAAGAATGAATGAATTCACTTTTATAGTACACAAAGGAAATTTAAACATTAACATTTCACATTAATAAAATACAGTAAACTTAGCTAAAAACAAAGTAAGTATACAATTTGGCAGCCGCTACAGAGATCGCTACATAGCGATCTCTTTCAGGCAACCCATTGTGTAAAACGAAATGCTACAACCGGTAGATGGTTTAGAAATCATACCAATTTATAAATGCGAAAGTGTGTTTGTTTGTTGGTTTATTAGTTTGTTAGTTTAACCTTCAACTAACAAACTAATAAATCCGCTGCTACGGAGCAACGGATCGACGTGATTTTTTGGGTATGCATGGGTATAGTTCAGGACTTGGAGAGAAATAGACATTTTATCCCAATTTTTGGCGTTGGCAATTTTAAAAGGTATTTCGCTTTGAATGTATTTAAATCAACACTCCAAGGAGATATACAATATTTTTCGTAAGTTAGGTTAAATGTAAGTGAATCTATTTGTTGCAAGGTTACGTGACATGTTCACTTGTCAATAAAACATGAACGAACAGGTACAATACAAACTTAATTAAGCCAGGTAAGTAAAGTATTTGTAAGGGTTAAAAATAGGTTTAACGTTACTTATTTACAAGGCGACAGAGTTTATTACAATAATAAGCAGACTTAGATTTCTTTAAACATCCTTCCAACATTTCTGAGAATGGATGGTAAAAGTATTTGAATACTGAAAACTAATAATTGTTTTATTAGACATTTTGACAAAAACTTCTAAAATAAACCAAGACTACTAGAGAAGTTAGTAGTTTTGTACCTTTTGAGAAAACCCAGATCCCTGTAACTCCTTAAGACTGCATATAAGTCGTAGCAATGGAATTTTGTTCATGATGATTTTTTCGTTCCTTTCTTGCGTCACCGTGCGTTCATTTTACAAAATAAGGACGAGAAAAATCAAATCCTGACTACGAACGTCTGGCTTAACTTGGTAAGTGGTAGGAGCCGGGCCCGGCGCCTTCGCCGTACCCGCCCTTGCAATCATCTTGACGGTAAACTTTCCTATGCCAACACGATCAATCTCTACTTATCTGTACACGCTAACGCACAGTAAATTTGGGCCGCACCGATTCTGAATTTCAAACGGCTAACTGCTAAGTCACTGAGCACAGTTTTGGACAACGATTACAGGAGGCGGGAGCGGCTTGAGGGCGCCGCCATCGCGGCAGTATTGTCGCATGGAGAGTCGGTGTTACATTGTTGTACTCGTCATTTCGCCTAACATTAGATTGTGTGTAGGGCGAGCCGCGAGCGGCTCTGAAGCATGAGGCCGCTCGCGCCTCGCCCGTCCCTCCGTATAATGGCCCCCAGTGTCACTGCTGTCTAGAACATTGTACTGACTGCGCCCTTTCTCTCTGTTTATGTTGACATCGTCTAACCAAATAGGACGAGAAGAATCAACTACTTATAACCAATATATGGCTGTCATTGGTAAGTGTGATTAAACAAATGAACCTAAATTAACACTTGATAAAATTTCTTACTTTACGTTTGTCTTCTTTTACTTTTATTTCCTTATTTCTGGATTCCTATTTTATGTTAACTCTGTCCTTGATTTCTGTTCTGTTTGTATTGAAAATTGCATTGCATTGTGGCGTATGCGGCAGTTTGATATATTTATATATATCTGTATGGATATTGTTTAGTGTTTATTTCTAAATCCTGATCATTACGCTGACTTCCAGCTCGAGTAGTTTAGCGGTAGTCCCTGTATGCATCCCATCATGAGACTGTCATTTGTTGATTAGCATCTTGATTCTTTAGGATATCTACTAAGTATATACTTTTGTTTCTTGATTGGATGGTACAACTTTTTACTGTCACTTGGTTGGTTTTTCAGGTAAGTTTGTTGAAATTGGAAAACTGTTCGCAACTAGATGTCTTGAATGAGTGCAATGCTTTCATTAGCCATTGTCTGAAAAGTTTCAAATTTATTGTTGTTTGCAAAGTAATATTAGTTCAGTGACATCTGAGTGAGTAGTAGGTATCACATCAATTTATAAAGTGGTAGCATCAAAACTTTTGCTAAAATTAGCGGACATCGTTGCGGATTTTTAAATTTGGAACTGCCGTGTAAACCGCAATGCATTTAACAAGAATAATTAATATTAAACTATTAAAGTGTATAGGTAAAAAACAAAGAAATAAATTTTTCAAATAATGACTTAATAACTTGCGGCATTTGTTTTTTTAAGTAATCAAGAACATTGGAAGTATTGTGATGCACATTGTATATAATTGTTTTGATTATGAAGGATGCGATGTGAAATTCACTGTAAATTTATTCTGCACATCCCGACATGCCCGCTGTTATGGTTTTTTATTTCGCTACAACGAAATTGTAGTGTTTATCACGCTCTGCGACTTGCATGGCCATGCTGATTGGTTGGGAAAGACAGTTTGGATGGATGACGCCATATTGGCAGCCATTTTTGTGCAAATGTAAAATTTTCATAACACATTGGGAACATTTTTGATCAGTAGATTTTTTTAGAATGTTAAAATAGGATGTTTAAAAATATCGTTTGAAATACGATGTCTTATACCCGTTTGTTTTGAACCAAAAGGAATGTCATAGTTTTCTTTTTCGTTTATTTCTTTTTCATATTATCCATTAATAAAAAAATATAATCAATAAGCTCTGACGTACTTTTAAAGTTATTAACCATTTCTCAAATTCTTATTTAAAAGCTTTAAAAGTACGGTTTAGAGCGTTTTAAATAAGCATTATTATACTACTAGCATTTACCAATATGGCAGCTTTAGTTTGTCCCGAAATAAGTAGCCACCTGATTCCTATTAACAAAAATCTTCGAGAGCGGTCAATAACCTTTCCACGTCTTTTGTGCGCTTCTGTATAATCTGTGGTAATATTTTGTATCAATTTCTTTTGCATGGTGTTTAAATGCATTAGGCATGAGTAGATTTGTTAGTCCTACAGTATTTGTTTTTGCTACATCTAATTTATACTATTACTACTAACTATATTTTGTGCGTGTAATTAATTAATTAATAGTTAAGTATGTTTCATTCGTTAAAATATTTTAAACTAATATTTTAGCGGTGCTACCGACCACAATTTCATTTTTTACTGTTTAGATTATTCTTACTTTTTAGCTTTATAAAATGTTATTAAGAAAATAGAATACTTGCATTTGTTCATCTTTCACATTTCAGTCTGATTATATCGCGATAATATTATTATTTCACAAAGGTAAAGTTCTTTAATTGAGTTGATAATAGTTATTTGTTATACAAGAGGGAAAAGTTGTTTTTTAACTGCTTGCTCAATTTTGATGACCGAGCAAGCGAAGGATTAGAATTCTGAGCGTCAGCGAGGGAATCAAAAGAGCACAAGGTGAAAAATCTTTTCACTCGAGTGCAACACGTAACTTTTCATCCCACCTCAGCGAGGAAATGACTAAATGCAAAAAAAAACACAAGATAATATGACATGAAAGAAAATGGTGCGCGCAAAGCTAATTAAAAAAGTACACCAAGAAGGTTACTAATAGTTTTTAACAAATTAAAAACAGTTGTATGGAAATTCGGCACCATAGAGGTAGAAGTAAGTAAATAGGTTTTAATGATGTTTTGAATTCACAAACTTCATTAGTTTTTAACAAATTAAAAACAGTTGTATGGAAATTCGGCACCATAGAGGTAGAAGTAATGAATTCACAAACTTCATAGACGAGTGATATTTACTAACGTGCACACGATGTTCTAAATTCAATTTGATTTATCCTCAAGAGGATAATAACGGCTTTTGCATTCAGATATCGAAGAGTAAAAATACTCTTTCCGAGATGGTGGGATGAAAAATAATATAATATTATGAAGAATGAAAACGTAATTTTTTTTTGTACCCAATTGAATTATAATGGCCTTTATGAGTGAATAATCCATAGATTTAGTTAGTTATGGTTCTGATATTTATGGTCTTATCATAGACATAATTTCGTTTACCTCATGTTTACCTAGAGCTCCTATAGTTAAAAAAAATAATAAGTCTCACAATTTTTAGTTGGCTATTATGCCTATGATAGAGCCCAGCCATTGTATCCATTGTATTTGAGAAGAAAACAAGGAGAAAACGAGACAGACTTTCATATACCTCGTTTGCACCGTACACGCTATGAAGGCAGGCTTCTACGTTATTTTTAAAAGAAAAAAGATAATTGCCTCATGTAATTTTTTTTGTCTAAAAATAAATCTAAAAGTGTCGGTGATATCCATTCATTATTTTTCCCCTATGTTGTCGTAATCGGCTAATGAAAGGTACGCTTACTCTGAGTTTTTACATTGCAAATACATATGTACGATTGATCGACGTGAGAGCTCACCACGCCAAGTGTAAGCGAACGTTAAAGTAAAATGAACCTTAACTGTATGGGTCTAGAGCTCATTTCATCATTTCGTGTATTTATTCACAGCCAGCGCTATAAACGCTGAATTTGTGACTTTAAAGCATGAGTTTTTGGGTCCATTTTACTTTAACGTTCGCTTACACTTAGCGTGGTGAGCTCTCACGTCGATCAATCGTATTTGCAATCTAAAAACTCAGAGTAAGCGTACCTTTCATTAGCCGATTACGACAATATAGGGGAAAAATTATGAATTGATATCACTGACACTTAGATTTACTTTAGGCAAAAAAAAATTACATAAGGCAATTATATCTTTTTGACCCACTCAAGAAACAACACATTCAATGTACTTTCTGTATCGTACCGTGCCCTACAAATTGTCTTAAGCACGTTAGCAACTTTTGCAATAAGTGGCTCCGGAGCGAAGTTTCCACCGCTTTGCTTTACTTGTGTCAGGACGGTCGGTTATTGTTTGCGACATATGCGAAATGCCTTGCCAGTTTGTACGGTGCGTGAGGATTAGTTGGAAGGAATTTTAAACTTATTGCCTTTGGTAATAGACAAAAGAAAGCTGCCAATTTTAAAACGTTTCTTGCTCCAAAAATTAAATCCAAAAAGCATAAAAGCAATTTCTATAGGAAAATATTGTATTTTTATAAACAATGTATACACCGTGCAAAATTCATTCCAACAGCGGCCTTTTATTTTTATAATATCACAACTCCTCAGACAGACACATATTTTTCAGAACGTGCAAACTGTATTCGAATTTCAAAATGATACTCGTACACTGTATTTTATCTGTGAACAATGCGGGAATTCTGTTTTCCGCGTCTTTCGAATACCGTTTGTACGCTCTGACATTTTTATTATCTAGTCTGAAGATTCAATAAACATTTTCACATTTTAAGGTAAGCGCACACAATGTCAGCTCGAGTCGTGACGCGTGCGAATTATGGAACTCTATCTTCAGTTATATTTTTATAGCTATTATTACTAAAGATTTTTCTGTTGTACTCAGTGACGCCTATATCTTAAATATGTGCGCTAACCTTTATACCATCGAAGTAGAAATTTAATATAATAGATTTCACAGGCTAGTTGTAGAGTAGAGCTGAAGGTTGGATAAATTAACCGTTATAAAAATCATGGCCTCCCTAACGCATGTATGATAGTTGCTAAAGCGTTAGTTTTGCAGAGAAGCCGCGACTTTACTGAAATGTTATCTATTGTAACAAAATAACGTTTTTGCCAAGCGTTTATCGATTCATTGTGGCCTCGCTTATTCTTTTGCCCGTGATCCAATACGCTCACTTCGCTCATCTCTACAGCTAGGCTTTAAGTAGACTCTATAACGTATGGATGCTAGATATTAGTATTGTCTCTTTTACTCATATGGATTTCTGTGTGTGCGACAGGAATGGAATGATTACAACCTAAGGTGGAATGACAGTGACTATGGCAACGTCAAAGACCTGCGCATCACACCGAACAAGCTATGGAAACCGGACGTTCTCATGTACAATAGGTGAGACTTTTTGCATGTTATGGAATGGAATTACAGATTTAACCTTACTTTTTTCAGCATCAACAAAGATGGCGGAACGGGTAATATTTATTTAATATATCCATTTTATTTTTTTGTGTAGTTTAGTTTGTAAGTTATATTATTCTTATATATGACATTATTATTATTATGTGTATCATTGCATATTTAAGTAAAAAAAAACAACCATTATTTTCTGTACATAATAAAAAAAGAAAAACTTTTAGTACTATCATTTTAAAGATGAAATGTTTCAACATAACAGATGTTTATATGTAACTTTAATTTAGACATCTGTTATGTTAACCGAATTTAATTCAATTCATAGTTCTTTATTCAAAATTGGTACACGGTACAATTTTTGAACGTCAAAACATAAAACGTGATGGTGATCTAATAGCGTTACCTTATAACTACGAGAGTTCCCAACGCGCTCTGATTGAGAAGAACAAAATAATTAAAAAAACAAAAAAAATTTAAAGGTGTCTCAAGAAAACTAGAATTTCTAGAATTACTAGAAGTTCGTACAATAATGACAATCAATTTTAATTAGCACCAGGAGTTTTCCTCTAAAATCAAACTTTTGTCATTAAATTAGCGAATATGTATGAGTCGTGCATCCACTTTCTCTAATGCGTTTGAACATGGGCCAAGTAACAAAATATCATGAAACGCGCGAGATACTGTTATGGCTGTGAAAACTTTGGAAGTTTGCTATTCCCTATATTTCAGTTGAATTTTCAGCGTCTGAGCTCTTTTGAAATAAGATTATACTCGCTTGAACTGCTCTTTAGTGAAAGATAGGTGAGAACTTAAAACTTACGACAGTTGGAAATGTGACGTTACTGAAAGGAAGGAAGTGCAGACATAAATTTTAGATACAAGTGCTATTGAACAAGTTTATATAACAGTGTACTAGATAATGCCCGCAATGTCGTCTCCATTCATTCCCGGCGGAACTCCTTGATTTTAAAAATTGTCCTCTGTCCTTCCCGGGGATGTAACCTACCTATACAAAATTTCATCAAAACCGGTTAAAAAGATGGGCCGTTAAAGAGTAGCAGATAGACAGACAGAGCCCCAACTCTCTTTACGGCTTTGCCCGTGTAGATAAACATTTTTTTTAAATCATGAAAATTATTATTTACCGGAATCGTCGTAACCCTGATATAAAACTTTCTATAATGTTCAATATTCAATCCATACTAATATTATAAATCCGAAAGTGTATCTGTGTGTCTGCTACGCTTTCACGGTCCGATTTTGGTGAAATTTGGTACAGAGATAGTTTACATCCCGGGGAAAGACATAGGCTAAGTAGAGAGTTCCCGTGGGAATCAAAAAACATCAATCCACGCAGACGAAGTCTCGGGCATCGTCTAGTATTAAATAAGGTACAGTTAAAACAGTGTACCTAATTTAACTTTACAGTTAAGGTAAAGTTAAATTAGGTACACTGTACTCTTATTGACGTCCAATAACTTATAAAAGACGATGGTGATAATCAATTACGATATATCAAAACTAAAGCTACGAGGGTTTCAAACGCACCCTGGTCTGAGAAGAGCCCACAACAAACTCATCAGAGTAATATATAGTCAAACGTTCGAACAGTATTTCAGATAGTTTTCAATAAAAGACCAAACTTTTATCAGCTGCAGTAAATCCATTTCAGTTTGAGTTTTATCTGTAGTTAGCCGTTTTTACAAGGGTCCAGCCATGTCCGTCCCATGTCCGAAGGGAGGGTTACGTGAGGGCAATAAGAATGTTGCCCGGGTAGAAATAACATTGTTACTTTAATTAAAACTTTTTTAACTTTCATTTTTTACTTCTCAACATTAAGTAGCCATAATATTTACCTATCTATAAAATAATTTACTAATGTACAGAATAAAAAAAAAGTATACTATTAATTAATTTGATCTCTAGATTTCTAAAGATACGTACAAACATTAATTATGAATCAATGATTTTGAAATAGCCTGTATCAACCTTTATGTATATATAAAATTCAAAGTCCTGACTGATTGACTGACTTATATATCAACGCACAGCCTAAACCGCTGGTCCTAGAGACATCATATTTAGGGGGTGTGTTCTTTGTGAAGAGTATAGGTATCCACTAAGAAAGGGTTTTTCGTTTTTCAAGCTATAACCATGAAACTTAGTTGGGCTTCCGGTTTAAAATCACAAAATACGGATTTCACAGTTTTTGAAATTTCTATCCCCAAGAACGTCAAATAGAGAGTTTGTCCTTCAATAACGCCGCAATAGAGCAATGGGTCGACGTGTTTTTTGCATGGGTATAATTGAGTACCTGGATAGTGGCATATAGGCTTCTTTTTATCCCGGAAAATTAAGGAGTGCCTGTGGGAATTAAAAAATGCATCCCGCACTAAGCGGGTATTTGGGACTCACTCCAGAATACCCACTAAAACCCAGCGGCACAGTCCCCGTCGAAAATAAGGTGTCTCAGGGTCCCAAATCTGATGATGGATGCGTCTGAGACTAGGTACTACGTTTGGATGCCTACTACAGCTACCTTCGACCACTAACTGTCCTCAACCAAACCTCTCACAAGACAAAACCTGAAAAAATTATGAAATTATAAATTCTCTAACCCTCCTACTCCCTCCTCCTACTTTTAAGACCATAGCGCTCACCACTGTGCCAAGAGGGAGGGAGGTTGGAAAGGTTTTGCCATTAACTATCCCGTAAGCCTTTTCACTTGAATCAACCAAAGTTTCAGTTTGATTATACACGTTGTTAACCCTATAAGGGTGTCCCGGTCGATATATCCTGGACAGAATTACATTTACGTGATCAGAATAAAAATGTTGGACTTACGAGCTACCGAGAATGTAACAAATGTAATCAGATTCGAATAACCCACGTTATAAAAGTAGTAGTACTTGGTAGACAGAAAAAGAGACTTTTGTTTTGACTAACTGTGACCCGCGAATTACCTATTCTGTGGTAATACAGGTCTTAAAATTTTATCTTAAACATCAATTTAGCGATTCTTAGTTTAGCTAAAGTTACAAGTTTTCTCCAAGTCAAGTGAATCTTCCACTGTTTCGGAATACCGAGAAGAACCAGCAAGAAACTCAACTCTTTAAGAAAATTACAAACACTACAATAAGATAAAATGGGATACCTATAGAGGGAAAAGGAACTCTTTTATATAGCAAGCCATCTCTTACATGTTCAAATCCGACGTCCATTTCACCGAAAGTTGAACTTGAACAGAGAAAAGGATGTCGGAATTCGTACAAATCTTCATTTTATTACGGAAAATTAAAGAGTTCCCGCGGTAATAAAAAAAAACCAAACGTTTCTTACAATATACGAGTACTTACCTACCTTGTGCCACTTATAATTGGATTAGTCTTAAAAGTTAGTTCCACGAGAAATGCGATACTATTGTTCGGAATAAAGTTACTTCTACGCAAATCTAAGTAATTCTGAAGTTATTAGTGTGAAGGAAACTTCGGACATTTTAATTTTAATTACGGGAATTATTTATTTTAATAGTATAACTTAATTCAAACATAGATTTGTTTTATGCATACTTATAATATTATAAATGCGAAAGTGTTTCTGTCTGTCTGTCTGTCTATCTGTCTGTCTGGAACGCTTTCACGGCCCATCTGTTCAACCGATTTTGATGAAATTTGGTCTAGGGATAGGTTGAATTCCGGTGAAGGACATCATAGGCTTTTTATCCCGGAAAATTAAGGAGTTCCCGCGGGATGAAAAATCTTAAACAACGCGGACGAAGTCGCAGGCATCATCTAGTTAAAATATAACTAAAGGTATTAACATGATTCAGAGATTAAAAAAAACATTATTTCGTCTTTTTTCTTTTTACATTTTTATGCTTTACAATGTTGATAGTTATATTATCTATACGGTGGGGAAGTAGGTATCGCAAAATGGAGGATAAATCACTCAATAATATGAATGTTATCAAAACACAGTAAAGCTTTGTTTACACCATAGTGACATAGTGCGACATTACACCTTACCGATGGGCCACATGGTACATTAACGTTATGTCCTAATAATAATAGTAATCGATGGTCGACGACATTTCTTTTATTTTTTATTTTTTATTCCACTACAAGTTAGCCCTTGACTGCGACCTTTCCTGATGGTAAGTGATGATGCAGTCTAATAGATGATGGTAGCGGGCTAACCTGTTAGGGGTATGGTAGTCATTAATCGGTTTTTACATGGCGTCGTACCAGAACGCTAAATCACTTGGCGGTACGTCTTTGCCGGTAGGGTGGTAACTAGCCACGATCACAGGCTCCCGCCAGGCCAGACCAGATAAAATTCAGAAATCATAAATTCCCGAATTGTCGCTTGTATCTATTAAAAATAAAAATTAGTTCCAATTTTGGCCACCGGCTCAGATAAGTTTAGACGGGCTGTTCCATAATATTCATATTCTACATCGTTAGTGTCAGCGTTAACTGAACTGAACGTCCAAATACCTGGAGAAGCAGCTTTAAATATATGTAATGCTGTTTCCTGTTGTTTTGATTTTTTCTTTTTATTGGCTAAGTAAATATGATTTCAATTTAGCAAAATTACGTATAGTTTATTTATTTATTTTTTATTTGTACAAAATCAGTACAAAATCATGTACACAGAACAGTGATCAGGTACATGATTTTGGACAAATAAAAAAAAATTGATACACAGATTATATACAATTACACAAAGAAAAGTAATTTGACACTGCCAAGATTAGGCCACAGACGAATAAATAATCAGTCAGAGTCAGAAACATACATTTAATGTTTTTTTAACTACTTGGTCAGTAATAATTTAAAACATAGATAAGGTACCACACGAGACCACGCAATAGTGGCGCCTAGGTACTTTTTATAGTTTTGATTGTTTTAAAATGTGTTAAGTGGTATAGTAGTTAGTAAATTAATGTAAATTAGGGAATAGTATTAGTAAGCATAATTTCAATCTGAGTAGTTACTAGCGATGTCAGGTCAGCGGGCAGCCCGTGCTGGTCCGGGGCGTCGAAAACTCTTTTTAAGGATCGGCTGAAAACAGCATTACGCTGAGCCGATGCCCTTTTTGGAATTATTTATAAGTTTTTTTCTACTAGTAAGTTTATTTTTGTATCTTTGGTAATTCCAAATAAATAATAATAATAATAATAAAGAAAAAAAGCTGAGAAAGAGAAACTAACCAAGTATCTCGACTTAGCGCATGAGGTTGTCGCCATGTGGAGTGTCGACTCAGCAATCATTATACCGATAGTCGTGACTGTTAACGGTCTTATAGCTAAGAGCCTCGACCAACATCTTTCCAGGCTCTCATTGGGTAGCTGGGTCAAGGGCCAGATCCAGAAGGCTGTACTCCTGGACACGGCTCGCATCGTCAGGAGGTTCCTCTCTTTGGAACCCTGACCGTCGGTTTCTTGGAACCTGTTCCCGAGACCGATGGAATGCTATTTTTTTTTTTTTTTTTTTTTGTAATAGATAAATATTTAAAAATGTAAAAAATATGAATGTAAGTGAAATAAAAGAATAATAATAATATTCTTTATCAAAGGTACAAACCCAATACAATAAATATAAACAATGTCAATTTAAAAACTAAAATAAAATAAAATAATAATGATTGCCAATGGCAATACTTAATATTATAAGTCATACATATGTCAACATAATGAGCAGGTATCTAAATGGTACTTTTGTATCAGGTTTACTTTCTATGAATGAAATGAAATGATTTATTTATTTGTTTCATGTAGGACAACTTGTGTCACTTATGATACGTCAAGGCTCTACCACCGGTTTGGAAAGCTGTTCTACTGAGAAGAGCCGGCAAAAAACTCAGCAGTTGCACTTTTCTTAAAAAAGAGAAAGGTTACAATAAGTAACAATATAACACATACATTGTACGTTACAAATATTACACTGACTTGTGGGTCACTGGATGCGAGCCCGGTTGCTTCCATGCAACTTTGTCATTCAGAAAATCATCGATAGTGTAATAACCTCGACTTAACAAATGCTGTTTAACACAGTCTATAAATTTATGTAATGGCAAATCTAGAAACTCTTCGGGAACCATGTTATAAATTAGCCTCCTGTTGTTAGTAAATAAAGTGTTATTTTATTTATTTCTTTTTACCTTCTGCAGTATTTCGCATTATTTCATGTTAGGCTCCAGTATAAAGCAGCCTTATTATTGTATGATAGTAAAAATAGTTAATTTGGCGGTTATCTCAATATCATTAACTCCAGATAGTCGCGCTCGCTCTGAAGCAGTAGCAAATTGTCGTGGCTCAACGAAATGTATCGGTTCTTCTTCTTCTTCATGTCCTGGGATTTTTTCCGCACTTGAAACGCAGGCGTCCGTTGTGCGTGAAAACCACTGGTGCGACTCCCTGCTAGATCACTCCAGCCAACCGAGCTCACTCCAGAATCCAAGCAGGCCGCCCAGGTCGGCAAGGACTTCCGGTAGTGTTGCTAGGGAGCCAATGTAGGTTTCTCGTTGGGTGGAAACACCGCTGCACTCGAGCAGCACGTGTTTTGGTGTCTCGTCGCTCTCCATGCAGGCTCTGCATAGAGGGCTGTCGGTGATACCTAGAATAAATAGGTGTTTGTTTAGGGGACAATGTCCTGTTATCATACCTACAACTATTCTGAGTTTGGCTCGGTTAAGTTGCAGTAGTTTTTTGGTTAGTGGTTTATTGGGGCTGGGTATCGCCTCTTTTGTTTGTCTGCAGTCTGTAGTGTTTGCCCATAGTTCGGCATGTGTACTTACGGTTTGTTCCCTTATCCAGCTTTTGTATTCACTGAAAGGTATCGGGACGATCGGGTCGGGTCCCGCTACCTTCAGGTTTGAGGCTCGTCGTGCTAGTTCGTCGGCTGCATCGTTTCCTATGTTTTCACTGTGACCTTTTACCCAGCCTAGTGATACTTGGTTCGAGTCGGTCAAAGTCTGTAGTGCATTGTGGCAGTCAAGTATGAGCCTAGAGGTAGTATGTATCGGTTATTATATCTACTAGTAATATTAACTATAGTGAGTAGCTGCAGATGGGAGCACAACAAAAAGAAATGTGGTTTGATGAAGAAACATCCAAGAAGATTTCAAAAACATCATGCTTTAGAAACAGAATCAGATATAGAAAGCATCCAGAAAAAAATAATTGAGTCAGAACTCAAAACGCAAGAGTTGTGCAACCGATACAGTAATATCATTGTAAAAGAGAAATACGATATCGATACGTATACTCTCAAATATACACTGATAGAAACAGAAAATTTAAATATCACAGTGAAAATTATCCATCGACTTATACAAACTACGGTTAAGAAGAATAACACAAATACTCTGGTTTTTGAAGATTTAAAAGTTTTCCCGGCAATGGTAAAGCCGGAAGACGCAGCTTGGAAACTGGAGGATAAAGACTTAATGATTATAATTCACCATGAAGTCCCGTTCGGAATAGAATCCACGACCGTTTGTGAAGCTATTAAAACTGAAGCTATTATCGTACAGGAAGCAGGAAAGAAGAACGGTGATACTCTATTCATTTACAGATAATTGATCATCAATGAAGAGAATTGATACAATCGTTGGATTAAATTAAATGGTATTTTTTATAAGTGGTTTAACTTATTCTTAAAACTTATTGTTATTAAGATATAGTGTTTGAAATTAAAACATGGCTCATGAAAGCTTTTTACTTAAGCGTAATATACTTTAAACCGATAACCTTTTGGAAGCATGCCAAGCCCGTCTTTACAGCTAAAATATTATCATGAAACTACGATTTTTGAGCGAGTATAATCAAATATTTGTTGAGCATAATATTAGATACCTACTATTATGGATACGATAGTCAAACACGCACAAAAAATATCATCAGAATCGGTACAACCGTACTCGAGTTTTATGCTTAGCAACATTCATTTTCTATACTCAAATAAATAATGTTACAAAGAGGTAATAAGTTTGTGAGTTTGTGACGTCGTAGGGGGTAATCTCTTGATCTACTTAACCGATTTTGAAAATTCTGGTACCAATAGAAAGCCACATTATTTGTGAGTGTCATAGGCTATATATTAACCCGAAAAATTAGACAGTTCCCGTGGGAAATAAAATAACTTATTTCAAGAGAATGAAGTCGGGGGCATCTGCTATTTATTTATAGATGCGCAAAACAAAAAGATAAATCTTATATCAGTGAAGACAAGAGTAACGAGTGCTTTATATGTAGATTTAAGTCTGGGTTTCAGAAATTGACAAATTAATATGAATTATAAATCTATAAAGAAAAATAAACATGTAAGCCGAAAGCTGACAAGTGCTCCAGCAAGTTCGACGACTCTTACCTTTCCTTCCTTTTCCTTTGACATGCTGACGAATAAATGCGGGAATTTTTAATGTTCAGTTTTTAGTTAGTAATTTAGATTTAATTTGATAAACACTAATAAAAAAAAGTTTTCTAGTAAATAAATAAATAATAATAATGCGGGAATATTAGTATGTATCTTCTTTAATATCATTGCTTTGTAAATAGTTTTTCTAACCTAGCCGTATCTATAATATAGTGATACATAACAAATTACGTTAAAGTTTCTTTTTTTGGTTTTTATCTCTTCACTTCGAATTAATTATTTATTAATTTAAATATAATGAGCTTTAAATTCACTTTGGGTATTAAACTTGATTCAGAGAGTTAAAAAAACATTATTTCATCTTAAATTTTTATGATTTACACAGTTTAACCGAACACAATGTTGATAATTATTTTATTTATACAGTGGGGAAGTAGGTATCGCAAAATGGAGGGTATATCACTCATAAAATATGGATGTTATCGAAGTTAAGCTTCATTTACACCATAGTGTAGAAAAGTGTGACATTGCGGCAGACCAAAGGGCCACATGGTAAAATAACGTCGTGATGTAGGACATAATAATTGATAGTCGCTCGCATTTCCGACTTAACAAACGACTTTTCTATCTTACAACAATGTGCGCACTTTGGATTGCTGTCGAAGTCGTCAAGATGTCAAAGCTTTGTGTATTTTATCGAAGTGATTTAATTTTTATTTAAAATGTTAAAGAGCGATGAACAAAAGTACGGTTATGATAGAATCATTTATTTAATTTATATTTGTTAAGAAACGTTACGCTGTATGATGCGACCGACACCCAACACGACCAAATATTTTGATGTTCAAACACAAATGTGACTATATGGGCGCGGGTTGCCAGTTAGGACAGATTCATTCAAACTGCTTTTAAAGTAATACGAATTTTGTATTTAATATTGGGTTGGGTCGTTCGGTCGTTAGGCATACAAAAGTTGGAGGTATTATAAAGTGACCGTTAATTAGGAGATAGCGTAACGCACATGATCGCACACAGGCAACACTTTGTGCCATGTGGTAGACTATCGTATAGTCCCACAAATTTATCCAACCGGGTGACAGCGTCGCCAGTATCTATTAAAAATAGATAGATAGATTCATTCGACTATTCATAAGCACTTGTAAAAAGTCTATTTGAATAAAAAACATTTGAATTTGAATTTTAATAAAATAAAAACAAAAACTTAGCAGGCATACAAATTAGTTCCAACTTTGGCCACCGGGTCAGATAAGTTTGACGGACTGTTCCATAATATTCAAATTCTACATCATTATGTCAGCGTTCTGACATAATGATGTAGAATTTGTTCTGTTCAGTATTTCGCACTGTAGCATTTTAGGCTCCAGTATAAAGCAGCCTTTAGTTGCATTGCATGATATTATAAATAGTTAATTTTACAGTTATCTCAATAGCACTGACACCAAGTAGTCGCGTTCTGAATCGGTAACAAATTATCTTGTCTCAACGAAATGTATCGGCTATTATATCTACTAGTAATATTAACTATAGTGAGTAGCTGTAGATGGGAGCACCACAAAAAAAAATCTCCTTGGATGAGGAAACACCCAAAAAGATTTCACAGACATCATGGTTTCGAAACAGAATCAGATATCGAAAGCATCCAGAAAAAAATAATTGAGTCAGAAATCAAAATGCAAGAGTTGTGCAACCAAAACAGCAATATTATTGTAAAAGAAAAATACGATATCGATTCCTATACTCTCAAATATACACTGCAAGAAACAGAAAATTTGAATATCACAGTGAAAATTATCCATCGACTTATACAAACTACGGTTAAGAAGAGTAACACAAATGCTCTGGTTTTTGAAGATTTGAAAGTTTTCCCGGCAATGGTAAAGCCGGAAGAGGCGTCTTGGAAACTGGAGGATAAGGACTTAATGATTAGAATTCCCTATAAAATCCCGTTCGGAAAAGATTCCACGATCGTTTGTGAAGCTATTAATACTGCAACTATTAACGTACAGGAAGCGGTACAAGGAAAGATAGATATAAGATTTGGTGATACTGAATTCACTTACAGAGAATCACCAAGGGAGAGAATTGATACAATCGTTGGATGAAATGGTATTTTTTATAAGTGATCAAAACTTATTGTTAGAACTTTTACTGAGTTTAATACAGTTTTTGAATATAAAATATGGCTCATGAAAGCTTTTAACTTAAGCGTAATATACTTTAAACTAATAACCTTTTGGCAGCATGCCAAGTCCGTCTTTACACTTAAAATATTATCATGAAACTACGATTTTTGAGCGAGTATAGTGAAATATTTGTTGAGCATAATATTAAGTATTATTATGGATCGGATATTTATGTTAAATATTATTTTTTTATAATTAGTTTCTACTGTTATGTACTTCCATTTATCAAATTAAATTCGAAATTAAAATCTAAATTTTATATCCTTGTTTTCAAATTAATAATATTAAAGATAAATTACGATACCGAATGAATGTTTTTCTGTAACATTTTGCTCGAGTAGTAGTAGTAGACGAAAGGCACACACATATATTCAATGGAAGGATCTAGTGAAACCTTGGTGAAATTAAAAAGTTCCCGCAGGATTAAAAACCTAGATTGTGTTGGTCCAGACAGAAGCTGTTCATCCATACTAATATTACAGATGCGAAAGTGTGTCTGTCTGTCTGTATGCCTGTCTGCTACGCTTTCACAGCCCATCTATTCAATTCAATTAATTTATTCATTCAGCCGATTTTGATGAAATTTGGTATAGTATCCAGGGGAAGGGCGTATGCTTTTTTATCCTGGAAATTAAAGTATTCCTGCGGGAATACATAAAAATTTAATCCTTACATTAGTATTAGTATAATGAAGCAGATTTTAAGTGTATCGTAAGTATAAAGTGATATTATTTATTCACTTTTATTTAATATGCGCAAAACAAAATGATAACTCTTATCTTTGAAGTCAAGGGTTACGAGTGCTTTTTAATCGCTTGTTTTTCTGGGTTGATTGTTTTTATCATGGATATGGGTTTTACACCTCTTTTTAAGTATTGATTTCTTAAATCGTCATATTAATATCAATTATATTAAGAAGAAAAATAAACATGTAAGCCGAGAGCCGACAAGTGCTCCAGCAGGTTTGAGGACCCTTATCTTATTCCTTTGATAAGCTGACGAATAAATGCTGGAATATTAGTAATGTATTCTTCTTCTTCTTCTCATTCGTTCGCTCTTAGCAAAGCGGTCGTGGTTATGGTTGGGCCTTCACAGCAGCTCTTGCGATCTCCTTCCATCGACTTCTGTTGGCAGCATCTCGGGAACACTCGGAGACGGATAAATTTGTGGCGGAACGGATTGAATCTGTCCACCTAGTAGGGGAACGACCACGTGGACGCGTGCCTTCAACTCGACCCTGTACGACGAGGTGTTCTATCGTACCAGTCTTCCTTGTTATATGCCCAAAGAACTTAAGGATTCGCAGTTGAACAAGCGACGAAAGCCTTTGAGTTATATTAAGCTCTTTGAGTATGGAGACGTTTGTTCGATGCGCTGTCCAGCTTATTCTCAATAGGCGTCTCCAGCACCACATTTCTAGGGCATCGATTTTTCGCCGGTCAATTTGTCTGAGGGTCCATGTTTCAGCCGCATATAGAAAAATAAAAAAGCTGCATATATAGTAATGTATAGCTGCTATAATATCATTGACTACATTAGCCTCCTGTAATCTAGCTATCTATATAGTGATACATAACAAATTACGTTCATCTGTTTGATCGTTACCTAGGCAGTCATGCATATTCCATCTGATTGAGCTGTCCGCAGCTATTGTTGGAGTTTGCGGGTAGCTTTCCAACATTTGACCAACATTTTTATTAAATTTATTTTGTAACAAAAAGTTGTAATAAAATACTAAGAAAAATAGAAATATAATGGACAAGGAAGCACATATCTTAATAAGAGATCTCTACCAGTTAGCCTTGGTAGTGCAAAAGGTTGTAAACGAAGTATATGTAGAACCAAATATTTATTTTATGATGAAGAAATAATTACCCCTTCGCCTTGACTGCACACATGAAAGTATACTTATTTTTACCCTTTTTTGCAGGCTATAAGCTTGTACTTTCGAAAATAAATAATTTTAGATACAATGGATATAGATGTCAAGGTAGAGTATGATAATCTCGCATAAAAAGCCATGGAAATAAAGATATTGTGTTAAATAGCATAATTACAAAATACGGACATGGAAAAATTCTAGCGTGTAGGTGTAATATGAAAGTCAGCACGTTTCGTTTATTTTGCTCCTATTTAAGGACGTAAATATTGGGAAGTAAAGCCAACGTCCAACCAGAAGCTTATAAAAGAACTAAAATGCATTATCAATGTGAAAGAACCCAAAATCGGTGCAAATTCGTGACAACAGAAATCTCTAGTGGCGGATGTAGAATTCATGACTTGTACGTGAAAATCTTTGTAAGCTGAATAGCCTTTATATTCTAGAAAATAAGGTCCTAAATGCGGAAAAACTGAGGAATCACTCGGTTACCCACGCTAAGCTGGCAAGCCGCCAACAAATCCATATTAAGGTGGTCCCGCTATCACACCGGACAATGCTGGGACAAAATATTTTATGAGGTCATACACCTTTTGGGAGATAAATATTTTTCTCAGTCTCGCCTTCGGTCATAGATACTTTGAATTTATTGTCGCGTGTATTTTATTTTCGAACGGTGAGTCGAAAAACATGTTGTCTGAATGAAAAACCTACTGCTGAATATTTTTCTTTGTCAAGTTGTTGTTTTTGTAGCTATGGCTCGAGGCAGGAAGTGTGGGTAAACACTATAATTAAAATTACAAAAATACCTTTCAATTTAGTTAGTAATTTAAAGCGACGTTACAGTTTTTCTAGTTGATTTTTAGACTGAATGCTTAGAATATAGCGATTGCTATATGCTATTATATTCTAATGCATTTTAAATAGTCAATCCTTGTTCAGAAAGGTACTAATTTCTGTTCAAGGATTATTAATCTTACTAATATTATAAATGCGAAAGTTTGGATGTATGGATGTCCTATGGATGTATGGATGGATGTTTGTTACTCAATCACGCCCCAACGGCTGAACGGATCTGGATGAAATTTGGCACAGAGATAGATTATAGTCTGGAATAACACATAGGCTACTTTTTATCCTGGAAAATTAAAGAGTTCCCACGGGAACCACAAAACCTCGATCCACGCGTACGAAGTCGCGGGCATCAGCTAGTTGAGAGATAACATATATAAATTAGTACTCAGCAATCGGAGGTGACTACAATTGTCACACTTTACAAAATTTAGTGTGCTTACGCGGACCGGTCAAAGTGGTCTCGTGAATCATGGTTCAATCAGTCATGATTGCTTCAAGCTTGTTATTGGTTGATCCCTGGGCCTAGAGGCCGGGATAGACCTTTAACTTTTTGGAGCCATGTACGATTTCTCAATTTAAGAGCTGTGGCCCGGTGATGGTTTGAGATGATGATGATTTGTGTACGGCCATCCTAAGGCGGTACACCTCACGTAACGCGTCGGTGTGACAAACGGCCATTTCATCTCGACGACGGCGAAACACTACAGCGACAGTAAACACTGCTTTTATTACTGGAACCTGTAAGTGATTTAAAAGCCTCCCTTATCAAATGCCACTGTACCGCCACTTTGGATCGCAGCCAAGCACTCCGTGGACATTCACTTCAATTTCTATTTGTGTTCACAGGTGAATGTGAGACCAATGTGTAACTGCATTCAATTATTTTTACGTTTAAACTGTCGTGAGTGATATTTATTTTAAATATACATAATTACCGGATAAACTCACGTCTTATGTCGGAAAATATTCGACTAGTTTTCCTCTCCAGAATGCCTCGCTCGATGCCTCGCGCTTTACGGTACGCTGCCCGCAGTCAATCAGCGACCGCGTCGCGCGAACAGGCTCATGAATAAAGGCTCCGAACGGGTTCCAAACTAGTCGGGTATTTACCAACATAACATGTGAGTTCATCCGGTAATTATGTATATTTAAAATGCATTCAATTAGTTTTTCCAGAACATAATACATTTTACCTACTAGAATATATTTACAGTAGATGATGCCCGCGACTTTTTTATTCCCGCGAAAGTTCTATAATTTTCCGGGATAAAAAGTAGCCTACGTCCTTCCTCGGGCTACGAAGACAGATAGAAACACTTTCGCATTTATAATATTAGTATTTGAAAGCTATTAATGTCTAGATCATGGCATGCGTCTAATTAAACTTGAGAATCTATTTACCTATACATACGAGTATGAACCTATGAAACCATAAAGAATCTATGAACCAAAAACTTCAATCCAAGCGATCGAAGTCGCGGACATCGCCTAGTTTAAAATATACAACAGTATCAAGTTGTATCTCGCTTGTTTTATTTTCATAAGAAAGACATTTACCAAGAAATCGCTCCCGCTTTCGCTGAATGCGAAGAAAGTAATTACTTTTCTCCTGAGTATCTTTTAATTTAAAGTGGAACGTTGCAAGTTCGATTCAAGTTACTTAGTAAGTGAGTGATCGATTGTGTAGAACGCGCCGAGTTAGTTTTCAGTTAAGTTTCTATAACAGCTCGCTGAAACTTATCGTGGGCTCTTCTCAGACCAGGGCGCGTTTGGAACCCTCGTAGATGGTGATAATTAATTAAAAAATTAACGGTATTTTAATACCATCACGTCTTATACTTTGTATACTTGATGCGCATAAAGTTTGAATAAACATATTTTGAGTTTGAACTTTTTTCGTAATAAACTCGAGTTTTAAAATTTATCACTGAACGAGGGGTTTTATTTTTTAGAATCAATTTATTCGTTCAAATGATAGGTAGGTACTTATTTCACTTGATCTGTAACACCGCTTTAAGTAAACAAACTTAAAATTAACTGTTGCAATTTTTTTTTTCTGTGTCGTTGGCAGTCATTTGGCGATATTGGACTCGGTGGTACTGAATTTTAGACTTTAAATCAAGCGAGTTTCTGTCCATTTTATTCTGCCGCCAAAGCATTTCGATGCTCGAATCAACGTCAGTGTTAATTTAAATCTTGTGGTAAGGGTTCATATCAGTCTAGTAGCCACGGCCAGTGCTGTTCGGTTGCGGACGCGATATAATCTACATTTCAATTGAACTCAGACGCTGCCCAGACTTTGTTCCAGACAAATAACAGTTGAACTGTTACTCTAAACAGTTCTTGTGTAAAGGTTTATCGCTCGTTCTAAATTGGGTTGAAGATTTCATCTCTCAGGCCATGAATACATAAATACTACTTTACAGGGACTTTCAAAAAGCCAAATGTATTGAAAATTTATATGTTTTTTATTCAAATTAATTTTTACAAGTACTTTGGAATCGTCAAGTGAAACTACCACTGGTTCGGAATTACATTCATACCGAGAAGAGACAGCAAGAAAATCGGTTGCTCTTTTTAAATAATATTATAATTACGATCAAAATTATTAATTTGTAGATATAAATTGAAAACTTAAGGTATCTTTTTTTACCGTAGATACATAAGTAACAGCAATCCTAAGTCCGAAATTCGCTCATCACGTCAACGACAATCAACGCTTTTTTATTAAAAAAATTGATTTTGGCACCGTAATTAAAACCATTAGTTAAAACACTTGTAAGATAAAAAAAAAAGAAAAACATGTGGTATCGTGGGACTGTTGATAGGAACGAAGTTCCTTATTACATAAATATTAATTTCAAGTTCTAGTCGAGGTAAAAAGAAAATAATTATTCAGGTCTAAATTTTTTATTATGATTTTTGAAGTGAAAGCTTCTTAAGCTGAGTTGAGGATTTTTTGTAGGGGGTAAAAATGTGGATTCGTGGCGTCATCAACATGCATGTCGCTGACCTGCTCGCGTTGTTACGAAGACAAAAGGTCTTAAATATAAATATACTACATTTGAAATTAAACTTAAATGCTTTAAAGGCTTTGTGTTTTAAGGTTTAAGTTCGCATAAACTATACATAAAAATTTTACTCCGCGCATTTTCGTTACGGACATTTTTTGCCGGCTAAGGTACCTCTCCGCATCGTCCCATAAGGAACTTCGTTCCAAAAGTAGAATTACAATTGGTACTGTATTATATAGACTATGATAATGTACTTAAAGTAACACTGCATCGAGTCGTAGCTAAGGTTTCGTATTTTATTTTGGAGACACTTCAAAATGAGATAAGAACTATACGGGGACTGCGGATAGTAAATATTAAAGCGCTTCGTTGAGGTTAAACAATGACACACTTAAAATGTTAACCGCGAATACGAATTTCGATGTTAATTTTATTCAAATTAAAGTCATAATAATTTAAATACAAGGGAACATAAGATTATTATAAATCAGAGGTAAGAAGGTAAGTAAACCTATTAAAGCTGTGTTTTGCTTTTAAAGTGAAATTATAGAAAGCACCGTTGATGTTGTAGGCATATCTAAAGTGGTTTGCTTGCTTCACAATATTATTTTACGAACTAAGGGCCAGTTTTTCAATGATCTTAGTCAAATATTTGACATAATTGAGTTTTTGATGTGACAGATTTCCTACTGTCACAAAAGCTATCCAAACCTATAGGATCCAAACTTCCTAATTATTTTATTTGAATGACTACTGACTTAAAATATTATGGTGATTGAAAAATAAAATCGGCTCTTGGTTTTTTTAGTAATAATAAACTGTAAAAGCTAAAGTTAAAGAAACCTTTTTCAGATATAGTGACAATTCAGTAGGGGCTGAGACAGAAATAAGACGATTGGTACTATAAGATAGTAACAATCGTATTCGTGGGATATTTTCAGTTCCTACTCGGGTTGCCACACTTGAAAATGAACAAATAAATGTACCTACATGGCCAGCTAGTCGCTGATTTGAAGCACCACGACCATCGTATCGCTTATCAGATGACAGATTTGCTAAGACTATTAACGATGATGATGAGAAAATATCCTTCTTTCATTCCCCCTATGAAAGAAAATATTAAATTTACATTAATTCAATCTGAATAAGCGATGGGATGAAGTACGCTATCAACGATAAAAGAACTTTCATTTAAACAGTGTTCTTTTATTATTGACAGCTTTAAATCCGTCCCGGATAAAACCTAAGCACTAATATAATACGTAAAAAACTAATATAAAGTAATAAAGCTTTCGTCACAGCTTTAAAGTAAAAAGTAATTTATTAAAAAAAATTAAAATCTTATGCTCTTCAACAATAAGCTTTGTTTAATTAACGTTTTAGTTTGGATTCCAATTTATTCTCGCTCTGCTGCAATTTGTTTGTAATGCTTTGATGTTTAAATTTCAAGTTTTAGCGTTGAAACTTTATAATTTATCATCTGCACAGTATAGTATTAAATATGTAACATATTTGGCGAACTTTTAAAATGCTAAAGCGTAATAAATTTTAATGGCCTACCAGCGGAACGTTTTACGTAAATTAAAAGCGTTCTTCTATTGATTAAAAAGCTTTTTTAGGACTTGATTCGGATCAGCGGATTTATTTGAGTGGAGATTCATTAGTTTCGTTCGCTCGGGTTCAGCTTTTAATAGACTGGGGTCAGTGTTACCGTCTTTTACTTTTAGGATTGAGTCATTTGTGAGAATATGGTTTTCAACTTTACAACTCAACACTGTACACTGTGTGTTGAGTTTGACCACCACACAGTCATAATATTTTCTCAAGGAATTTGTCAAATGTTGTGCAAGGTTGTTTTACGATTTCCCCGATATATTAGGTTAAAGTTAACGATTTTCTAGTGCTGACGAGGGTTTTGATGGGACGTACCAGACCAACGTGGTGGTCAGAAACAACGGCAGTTGCCTGTACGTACCCCCGGGCATTTTCAAGAGCACATGCAAGATAGACATCACCTGGTTTCCCTTCGATGACCAACATTGCGACATGAAGTTCGGTAGCTGGACTTACGACGGCAATCAGGTACAGAGAAAGTTAGGCTGATTAATAAAAACAAACTACAAAAAGGTTTTAATAACGGTCTTGGGCTCTCACTAAAACTAGTAATACTAAAATACATAGTTAAAAGAACTACCCACATAACATTGTTTGATTTATAAAAATGATGATTGGTAATTTCAAGAAACTCTAAACTCGAACTTTGGCTTTCAATAATATTATTCGAAAGTTTGAGTAACTTTTAACATAAAGGGTTTGCAAATTTTCCGACGATTGTTATTCCAATTGGTTCAGCTATTTCATGGGAACCTTTTAAAAGTAAATTAAAAGTGAGAAAAAGTTCTCAATTAAGTTATATGAAGAAATTAAAATAATTGTGAGGGTTCTAAGTTAAATTCAAAGAGTTTTTTCGCATAAAGTTGGCTGATTTAACTTTAATCAATTTTAGTGGCACAAGGCTGTTTTTTTGTTTCAAATGTAAGTTTCATTTGAAGATATAAGACTTGCAAATCCAGTTGAAGGCAAACATATTTGAACTCAATGGTAATGTGAATATTATATCGTCATTGAAATAAAGCTAATAATAATTGTGCTACTAAAATTGGGCTGAGTTGATAGGGGTTTCCAGTAATATTAAATAGGTGAAAACTTGTTTAAAATAGAGAAAATTAGAAAGGGCAGAGTTGACCATTAAGGGAACCATGTGAGAAACCTAAAGGATTATGTCTATCCCAAAAGTTTTGTATGTACTATTTTGCATGGTGCAAAAAAATACATACTTTTAATACACTCTCCTAAAAATATAAATATGATATCATTTGGTTGTTCTTCAAAATTTTACTATGCCTGATGCCATACCGATTCAATTATCTACTTTTGAAAATTTTCCGATTTTGTTATAAAAATTTTACCTATCTTAGCTCATGTACAGTTGTACACCTCTAATTTTTTGACACTTTTCTGTGAAATGGCATGAAAGTATTAAATTATATTTTTTATTCCTATAATTCAAATAGTATTAAAAAATTTCGTTTTATTTTCGTAAAGTCTGTATGGTAGCTGGATTAATAAAATTACTATTATTCAGAGTACGCATGAACTTATATTTCTTACCTTTACATATTTATCTTTCTCACATTTCCCTGTATATTTTTTATTGACTCCTATAAAACACACTTTTGACTAATCTAAAACATGCATGGGTAGTTGTCTTGCTCGTCCAAAATGTAAAGAGTAGTTGAAAATTAGAGCATCAATGTCAAAAAATTCTGAAACTAATCATATTTTACTGTAACAGTTGGATCTCATACTTAAAGATGAAGCTGGTGGCGATCTATCCGACTTTATTACAAATGGAGAGTGGTATTTAATAGGTAAGCTTTGTGAAGATTTTAGAATTAATAAATCCTTTATTCTGAAGTATTTTGATAATGCCACCGGATTAGATAAAAACTGTGACAGTCTGGTTGTGGTTGTGGTTTTACAGCCATTTAAAAATGGCTGTTAAACAGGCACAGAGCGAAAAAAAATCTTTTTTTAGAAGCGATAATGCCAACATGTGCTTATGACTGCTATTTCGTACAAACAATTCCAACATATTTTATCAAGATTAAGTTATAAATCACGCACTCCAAGAAATAATATGTGCATGGAGAAGTAATAAATCCAATTTTCATACAAATTTTCACAGGTATGCCAGGAAAAAAGAACACAATAACGTACGCCTGCTGTCCAGAGCCGTATGTGGACGTGACATTTACAATCATGATTAGAAGAAGAACGCTATATTATTTTTTCAATCTAATAGTTCCTTGTGTTCTAATATCTTCAATGGCCCTCCTTGGGTTCACACTGCCACCCGACTCCGGAGAAAAGCTAACTCTTGGTGAGTTTTAGATTTTTGTCATCTCTTACTATTTATTAACTTATCTTACTTATTGATTGTACCTTAAAAACTGTCATCAACTGCCAATCCGCACTTGGCCAGCATAGTGGACTTGTGTTCAGAAGTGAGCAGTGGTAATGAAACACCACCAAAAATAACAATGACAATCTCTCTAGATAATGAAAGGCGAAATTTGTAAATATTATATAAGAATTATTTTCATACATTTACAATTCTGAATAACATGAATTCAACCAACTAAATAAGGTAGCCGATCACAATTCTTAAAATGAAAATACATCACTTTTATTCTTAAGCAATATATGCTAAAAAGAATTTTATTTTTTATCTACTTAATTAAAATATTATTTCTTAATGTACTACAAGATACATATTTTAACAGGTTAACACAAAATAAATATCTCACTTTATATTTTGTGGTACAGTAATTAGCATTTGACAAATTTCTGTAAACAATTAATTATTGTAAAAGTATACATACGACTAACAACAAAATGTAAGCATTAAAATGATTTATTCTGTTTGAATTTTAGCCTAAGCTTTCTAGTATGTTATACAGGTTCGCTTTAAGCTTTGCAAATATCTTTTGCATTTAAATAAACATTTCCGCTTTGTTTGTGTTCAGGTTTTAATTTTGAAAGTGTAAACTAAATTCCAAATATTTGGACATACCTGAAGGTTTATTTTATGTTTATTTATTGTCTATGTATGTAGATTTTTGTAACTATGGTTTTTGAAGAAGTAGATTGTGGGATTTTCAAATTAAAACTATACGAGAGTCATCAATAAAGATTAATAGATAAATAATTAAACAGATTTCATAAATGGCAAACTATATGGTCTTATTGACTTCAACAATTATTTATTGGGAATTTGTGATGGAAAGTAGTAAAACTTCAGTTAAAAAGTCTAATGGCTTGACGGATTTCGATTAACAGTTGCTTTGTTAGGGTTAACAATGATTTTGGTTTCAGGAGTCACTATTCTACTTTCGCTGACCGTGTTCCTCAACCTGGTTGCTGAGACACTGCCGCAGGTCTCCGATGCTATCCCCCTGTTAGGTACACAGTCCAAACCAAAACCCCAATATCCAAATCCATAATCCTGCTTTTTATCTACTTATTTTCATATTCAGAACTTTTCTTATTATTTGATCTTTGTCCATTTTTATTTTCAACATAAAGCTATCTTTTTTATTTCATATCCTCTTTAAAAATAAATACTAAAGTTTATTTTAAAATATTACAAGGAGTAAATTATGTACTGTAAATTTTTAATACAATATGCTAATCGACATTAAACTTCCTACGTGAGTTATTAAACAATTTTCTGTTCAGATTACATTGTTATAGTTAAAGGCCGACGTTTCTAAGTTCCTAGGGTTGAAAAGGTAATCCTCAGCTGCGGTTGTGATCAACATTCAGAGACAATGACCGATATTTCAAGCTATTAATATTTATAATGGCAAATCGTTAAAATCGTTATTTAATCGTTCTATAAAAATCGTTAAAAGTTAACTCGGTACCAGCCCTAGCTTGCTATGGGAAGATGTAATAATTGTAGTTTTTGCTATAAATATTAATATAGGTCTAATAGAAACAAAAAAATCATTGGTTCATTGGTCAAACCTAGGAGTAACGAAGTTTCGGATGTTTACTATAACGGATAGAATATTGTTTACAGAGTTATGCTTTTGCTTGTCGGATTGTCTGATCAAAATTTTAAAACACCATTCATATCATAGTAGCAGTAACTTTTCACGTTTATTCATCTCATATATTATTTCAATAAATAATAAATCTTGGAATCGATTTATATTATGCACGATTAAAACGCACGGAAATACGAGTAAATTTCATATGATATTTTATAAAATAGCATTTAAAATTCACATCAATAATAACAGCTTACCTCGAAATCAAGTAACGTAAGTAAAATTGTGTTATATTTATAGTTGTAATATTTTAATATCACGGAATAATGGATTTGCATGTGGCAACATATTTGCTGTATTTTTTGGTATTTTTGGATCTCGAAGGTAAGTTTTCCATTTCTATTAATAACCCCTTGTTGAAATTTCCTATTTTTGTTGATCCATATACGTAATCGATTCCATGGTGTATTATTTTTGTTGTGTTTTGGTGTTATTATATTTGAAAAACTTAATAGGCACCCTAGTGGTTTTACTTTAGATACTTGGAGGGTGGCTTGATTTTATTATTATCAAATTAGGTAAAAAATAATTATAATAGTTCCAATAAAATAGTAATTCCTTTATTTAAATCTTTGATTAAATCTAAATTCTAAACAGTTGCTAAAATATGTTAATTTTTTTTCTCTAAAACTATTTTATGCATGAATACTTCATTCTATTTCGTTTTTTTATTTCACTTGAGATCCTACTACCAACTCAGCACACTAACAGGAATATGAACATCAAAAAACCAGATACGAAGTCTGTCACAAACTTAAATAGGTTCCATAGACGCAGTTGTAAATACGAGTAGCATTTGTTTTTCATAGAATTGTATATTGATCTTTGCAGGTGTTACCATTCTCCTATCGCAAACTGTTTTCTCTCTATTGGTGGGACACGTCATCACTAAAACCTCTGAGGCGATCCCCCTAATAGGTGAGAAATTCGTGTTTGCTAGTAATTAAATTGAAACTTATAAAATATATATGTTTAAACAATCTTAAATTATCTGAATATACCGTTTTCTTAATTATAATTATACATGGGAATGGGTTGAGAGGAATTTTAAGAACATCTGAGAAATTCAATAAAAATTAATTAAATTCTTATTTCTTATCTACTATTGCGTAATATCTTCCTCTACTCATTCCCGAGAGAACAATTTAACAAAAATCTAAATAGAATGCTTGAATGAAATCTATCTAAACAGCCTAGCGCCTAAACTTGTTTAATTTTAACTTGCATTTTAGAAACTCGGGATTCTGGAATGAATATGCTTTATGGTTTGACAATATTCGAAATGGGTATTGCAACTACACTGCTCTATTTAAAAACAGCTATGTCTTTTAAAATAAAACAATCTCAAGGTACTTTCCAAACTGGCCTTCAACCTAGATTTTTCTTGCAATGTATTAAAATAACTACCGTTGTACAGTATTATTTTTGTTAATGTTGATTCACACATTATTCGCAATTTATCATTTTGTGATAATGCAATTCTTATAATTATTTTTTATTTTTCTATATTTAATTTTTTTATCAAAATGACCACTGACCCCTTTAAGCTAACAAGATTTTTATAATTTCAATTAAAAACATATTATTTAAAGCTTAGATTTATCCAATTTCTTAATTGAAAATGCTTGTGCTGG
The DNA here is from genome assembly GCA_923060345.2 of Erebia aethiops. Taxonomy (NCBI): domain Eukaryota; kingdom Metazoa; phylum Arthropoda; class Insecta; order Lepidoptera; family Nymphalidae; genus Erebia; species Erebia aethiops. The sequence continues at coordinate 18,215,158 of OV281089.1, read as the reverse complement.
TATGTGTTAATTATTATTATCAACATGACGTGGCCCTCCAAGTATCCTTCAATAATATATATGAGTATTTATTGTCAATACTGATATAATTACTTGTAATTATATCAGTATTAACAATAAAAAAATGAAATGAAAAATGGTAAAATTCTTTCTCATATTACTTTTCAGTATTAATTAATGAGTGATGATAACATTAATATGCTACTTCATCATCATACATCACTTATTATTTTAATTTTGACTTTTTATTTTTGACACTGATAGCAACTTCTTTGGTTTTTAGTAGCCCATTGTTGAAATTCCTTTTATTATCAGTAGCTTTATGTAGCTTTTATAACTTTGCTGTTTTTATGCACATTTATAGTATTTAGTAGCTCTTGAGTTCATGTTAGCTTTTATATTTTTCACGAAATGTTATTACAAGATTCCTATAGATAAATGCATGCCATATTTCTTTTACTTAGCTTTAATAGCTTTAAACAAAATTTGTTTGTAGGTGTTTTAGTGTTGTTGCTATAATGATAGAAAACATAAAAATTAAATAAACTTGAACCTTTAAAATAACTATAAATAATATCCTGGCTAAACCTAATTATTAACAAAAACTGTAAAGTACTTAATTTTCTCCTTATATATTATTTCTGACATTTACTTTGACCATAATTATTATTATTCCTAATATTATTAAGTAATTATATATTTTCAATAGTAAGGCTACGAATAAAAGTAATAATGATTTGTTCGTATTGTTTTCCTCGACAGTAATGATTTGATAGGAATAAAATAGATAAATCTGGCTAACAGGGACTTACTTCAATTGCATCATGTTTATGGTGGCCTCGTCCGTGGTGCTAACAGTTGTGGTGTTAAACTACCATCATAGAACAGCAGACATACATGAGATGCCTCAATGGGTAAGTCAAGTATCAAAACATGATGAGTATCTTCGGTTATTTTCAACAACTTAACTAGTTTTATATCCTTTTTGAAATCAAAATAGGGGACTTTTGTTAACTAGTCATATAGATATTTGCCCATTTTCTAATCTAGTAGATCATCGTTACATGTAGAAATTATGTACCTAATACATTTTTATGTCATGATATATATATTAAAATATTAAAACCTGACAGTCTCGAAAGGGAAAATAAAAACGATAGGTTATATTATTCTTTCTGTTTATTCAGATTAAAACAGTGTTCCTACAATGGTTGCCGTGGATCCTGCGCATGTCGAGGCCCGGGAAGAAAATAACTAGAAAGACAATAATGATGTCGAATAGAATGAGGGAGCTTGAGCTAAAAGAGCGTTCGTCCAAGTCTCTTTTAGCTAATGTATTGGATATAGATGATGATTTTAGACATGTACCCCCACCACCTAATAGTACAGCATCTACAGGAAATTTAGGACCCGGGTAAGGAAAATGCGATGTATATTCTTGTGTATGAATAACATAAAAGTAAATAACTAAAATAATCTGACAGACTTAATTCAGCAAAGTATCCAAAATGTATTGTGAATTTGTCTTTCGATAAGATATTTCATTTCTGAAACGCAACGCCAAAATGTTTTCTTCTACTAAATATCTTTTGCTACTTTATAAAACAAACAAAAATCTTATTATCTGAAGTAATGAAGCCGTGGAACCTCCGATCCAATAACCGACTTACATGCTCGGAAATTGAAACGGTTTAGACAATACCTACTATTATACGAGTATTTATTAGCTTTTATCGGTATTGGAAATAAATATTGTAAAGTCGTAGTGAAAGAAGTAAGTCACTAAGTTAAATAAAAAATATATAATATGAATATTTTAGAATTGATTTCTTATTCTAATATTAAGTTCGTTCGTATCGTTTGGTACAGTTGTTCAATATTTCGCTCGGACTTCCGGCGGTCGTTCGTCCGTCCTTCAACGATGGAGGATGTTGCCGGTGGCCTGGGAGGCCACCAGCGGGAGCTGCAGCTGATCCTGCGGGAGTTGCAGTTCATCACAGCGAGAATGAAGAAGGCTGATGAGGAAGCTGAACTGATTAGTGACTGGAAATTTGCGGCGATGGTAGTAGATAGGTACGTTTTAAGGTACTATAAATAAGTCTTAAATCATTAAAACACATCTTTGAATAACAAGGTTTTATCGTCCGCCGTATTGAATTTAGTGTAACGTATTTTTAATTTTCGTATTCTCCTCAGTTAGTCCTTTACTCGTAATTGCCTCATCTGGTGACAGAAGGGCTTATTTTTGGCGCAAACGATCAGTCTAGCTGTCCAGCGCGGAAATGCAGCATTCTTGCCACCATTCCACGCGGGCGTGATTTATATAGTAATTAGGTTAGGCTAGTTAGCTTTAAGTTCTATTGTTTTATTTTTAATTCAATAAATGTTAAAAAAATATTGATATCCATTTGGGGTGCATACAAAATAACTAGTCTGCCATGTTTGGGAGTACGCCATAATGGATTTAGAATGACGTCACTTAGTTAACCATGCATTGTCATCCACAATAAACGCGTATGCAAAATTTTAGCACTATCGGTTGAGGATAACTGCCTTACAATTCAGTTGAAAGATTTAACCTAAAAACACAAACATTGCAAGTAATATAAATCTTGTAATAAAAGTGAATCTAAACCACGATTGTAAAAGAAAAACAAAATGGAAAGGAACGACCATATTGAGAATGTGTTATTATATATATAAATTTATAAGGCACCAACATTTCTTAAAATAGGTAACGACTAACGATGTTTTACGCTAATAATTTATTAGATTATTTACAGTGAGTCAAATGTCATAAGTCATTTCTGGGGGAAATTAGTACCATTAATTATCATTGGGTTTTCAATGATTCATCTCCAGCCTGGCCAAGGTTTACTTTTTTCCATACGTACCTTAGGCTGCATCACCACCATCAGTTTGATTGCATACAAGCTCTGTTATAATATAAAATTTTAAAAGTTAGGTCACCATGAATCAATGAAATCTATTAATATGAAATCTTTGTCTACAGGTTCTGTTTGTTCGTGTTCACGTTATTTACGATCATCGCGACAGTGGCGGTGCTTCTGTCGGCTCCGCATATCATTGTTCAGTGACCTTAACTTGCCGAGCCCGTATAGGCTCGTATAGGAGGCTACAAGAGAGAACTAATTCTAGTCATAAGTATGTATAGTACTATTTATAATATACTTCGGTACGTGGTTCAAACGCACACGTCTATATTAACTAAGTCGGAAGACAGTAAACGTAAAAGAATTAAAACGTTACATATTATAGATTAGTTAAGTCCAACATTAATATTATATTAAACAATTGTGATGTTGATTAGGATGTAATACATATAAATGTTGACGTATAATTTGTTAAATATATAATTATATCTCTAATAAATACGTTTAAATATAATAACTAAAATGTTTAGTTACTTAATAATAATTTGAAGGGAAACAAGGCAGGCGTGAATCGGGTTTACTTTGGTTACACAAAAAACAAGTCATAATTATTTAAAAGTATTGATATCTTTTGATACGCAAGAAATATTTCTGCTATATTTAAAGTAATTTTGATACACACAATAATTTTAGTAGGCTGTCTAATTTAAAGGTGATTCTGATAAAAGTTCAACCACCATAAGGAATTGATTTCTTTTTGGAAGAGTTTTGGAAACTGGAATAAAAAAATCCTTTATAAGTGAATGAGGGATCACTATCAATGACATTACCATAGGATTTTAAGAAATGTAAATAACATAAAGGATTAAATATTATTACTATTAGTATCTTAATACTATGACTTTTTGATCATATTTAAGGTGAATTTGTTTTAGTTATAACTTATAATATCATCAGGAATTAGTTGTCGATAGACACATTCATGAGTCCAGAACTAGCAGACGTACACTATATTATTGAGAGTATTGGAATTGAGCCAGCATTAAATAAGTAAAAGGAACCAAAGTAACGGTAGAATAGAAAGTAGATATGCGTTTTAAATGAATTTTAATAAAAATATTTATTTAATACTGATGAAATAAATAAAATATTGAAATAAGCTGAAAGAACATGACTCAATAATTGATAACTATTACTTTTTAACGACGCGAAATGTGAGTATTAAATGATTATATTATAGAACCAGAGTTTTATGATGCGATGTTTAGGAAAAGTATTGAAAAATTGGGAAAATAGTTGCTCTTGCGTTTGAGTATTCAACCTTTAAATGTAGTGCAAATTGTATCACGCTGCTAAATTATTTGTTATTGTTATCAATTATTTTTTTAGTAAGTATTTTGTATATAATTAAGGCGGAAACGCAGTCTTTATTAGAAACGAGAAATCGAAAATAAGAAGCAACGTTCTAAATACGTAGATACTGCCCAAAGACAACTTAGGAATTACTCCAAATTAATATTGACCAACTAAAAGCCAATAAAGTTGGCAATGTTAAATTGAGTAATGCTTCCAATCTAAGGTTTTGGGTAAAAAATCCTTTAGCACATACCGTAGATTTAGATAATATTGTAACATAGAAATACTATGTAATTATAACATTTATTCACGTCTTTATCTATGTCCGTTCCTCAATTTCACTCTTATAGGTGTCGTGATAGCCTAGTGAATGTCGTGTCTCTTATTATAAGGCTACGGTGTAATAATAAGGAAGCTCATTAATTTTAGCGACTTTTGAACACAAATAAATTAATATCTTACGATTAAATTCATCTGAATTTTATTGTATTGTGCGTTTGGTTTTAGAATTTTTGCTTAACTTCATGGTTGTTTTATTTAAAATAGTGTTAGAATAAAATAAATTTTGCACAAAATTTATTAAAGTTTATTAGTTTATTTAATTCAGTTTACCGACTAAACTTTTTGTCATAAAATAGAAATTGATTTTTAATGAGTATTTCTTTATCATATATACTGTATGGTGCTCAAATTATATCAAGATTGCAGAATGTTTCTTTGTATATACTTAAGATGTTTCCATTTCTTTATTCTTCATTAATGTTAATATTCTTATAGGTGAATGTCAACTGTTGTATCGTATTTATCAGTAATTATGTGACAGTGTTAATAATATTACATTAATTATTCTCCTTGCGAAAAATTGTGAAAAATTGAAAATTGGTATAAATAAGTTAGATTTGTTAGTGCCAAAGTTTAGGATTTATACAATTAAGTTTGTTTATAGAGATATAAATTATAAAAGATAATGTTGAAAATTTTAGTGTAAAACCCTTATAAAAAAACGAAATAGTGTCCTTGTTAACGTATAACTTAACGTTAAAGTAAAACTAACGACATTGGGCCGCAAGTACGGGTTCAATCAGCCAATTTTTAAAACTTAGTTTATTTTAAAAAATAAATAAAGAGGTTGTGAAAAGGTTTTTAAAAACCCGTAATTTGCGATTCTATGTTTAATAAACTATACATTTAAAAATGCGTAGAGATCGATCTACACTAAAAATAAATTATTATAAATAACTTGAACGCCTGCACGGGACCGGGATAGAAATAAACGTACAAAAGAACTGATGCATTACAACACTAATTCATCTGCAGTGCTTTACTTTAATTTGCTAATTTTGCTGTAGCGTTGAAATAATAATTACTTCCATTCTATAATATATTCTTGAACAACAAATATTGAAATCAAATATTGAAGCAAAACAGAAAGTTTGGTGCACAAACAAATGCTTATTATTTATTTAATAACTATATTTGTCATAACAGTAAGCTGTGAATAAGTTTGAGAAAGTTCTTTATAAAATATACAACAGAAACAAAATTTAATTAGGAGAAAGTGTCTGTGGAAATATATAAAATAAGAGAATAAAGCTGCCATGCCATGTTTATCGCTTTTTTAAATATTTTGTAAGCATACCGTTATTTAGGTAGGTGCCCTTCGATAAATTTATAAACTATATAATTGCCTCTGTTTCTATGTTGAATTTATGAAGTTGTTGCTTGAAGTTGTGCTATAATATTATATCTTTATGACTTAGACTTTTCAATTTTCTATCTAGATGTCTTTCTTTTAAATTTCACTCATAAAAAATCTTTTATATATCTTTTTGATATTATGTCTTTTGAGTTTTTACATTTGTATTATCTATATAACATTATCTGCAACATCTGATTTTTACATCTGCTTATAATTTTATATTAAACAGTTACAAATAAAATTAAGTTTAAGAATTTATAGGTAAGTGAAACAACCAAAAATCAAACCCATTAACATAAAATCGAACAAAAAAGCATGCAACATATTCAATTGGCATTTTCGAATCAACGTTAGCTGATAAGATTTATAATATTAACAATCGTCAAATGTTTTGATAGTCAAAATTAATAATTATAATATTATAAAAACGATTTTATTTTACTCAAATTAATACTGAATATTATCCACTTACATTACATCCAAATTCCATGATTGCAATTTTACATCCAAAAGAACAGCACGACACATATTATAATAACACGAAAATGCATATTGCACAACAGAAACTAAATGCTTTAATTATAAAACAGGTATTTTTGACTTTTCATGTACATTTATCACTTGGTATTCTGAACTTCTGACGACTTTAGTCTAAGATTTTACCACCTTTTAAATACTATCCCTAACGATCGAAGTTAATAATTTAATCAATCCATCTATAATTTATAGGTAAGTTACTTAACTTCGTCATTATTTGTCAAAAATTGTCTAAAGATAGATATCCAAATTTCGGAATATGTATCCCTTTGTCTATCCCTGCCATTACTGCGAAGTCATGAATTAAAAGTTTACTGTATTTCGAAAAATGTTAGGATGTAACGATGCTACTCGTAAGCGATTAAACATTTTATTGAAGTTGAGAAAACTGTATCGTATCATCTGGAATTATACAACGTTGCTACTACTAAGTGACATTAAAGACAATACGGATAGATCGATAATTTGAGCCATTACATCGATCATAAATCTTCGTCTTATGAGACCGATTCGATGCGATGTTCCTGCAACGATTCTTCAACATATACTAACTTCAACAACTCTTCAGAATACACCGCGTTAGAGTTGTAAGAGCCTTAGAATATGATCTACAAATAAAGTCTCTTCATCAACTTGCCATCATGTTTTATTTTTAAGAGTAGGTAACAATCGCTGATCGAGTTCCAAACTAAGAATTCATTTTCATTTCATGATCAAATATTATGAGTAATAAAAGCAAAATTAGCTAATATTTTAAAAACTTGCTGTCCTATAAAATTACTCAGTAGCAATCTTGTACATTTTGCTTCTTAATTTTACTGTACGCATAAACTTTTAAAATGATGTATAAAATAACTTTAGAGTCAAAGACTTGTATTTTGATTTTTAGTCGATCAAAATTATTTCAATGTTACACTTAGCTGTATTAATTAATATTGCATTCATATATTTTCGGATGAATAAGTTTGATTGAGCAAATATCAATGATTTTCTATAAATGAAAAAGAGGGAAGTATCAAAAAGAAAACAGACCTAAATCGAAACAATAACGTCCATACCAGAAACAAATCCATACAAGCAATTACGGGGGAAGCGAGATAAGATATTGGACACATACTGCCCGATATCGGTTATTTGGCTGCCAAATCTGTGCCAAGTTCAGTTAGAAAAACCAATTTCACGATAAAAATTCACGCAATATTACTTTCGTACACGACTGAATACAACTGTTTGGCACATTATCAGTGCCAGCTTACAATACAAGTATGTACAGGCAAATATATATGGAAAATATCTAAAATAATAATAAAGATATTCCTACATAAAAAATGTCAAATAACAGTGAAAATTATGGAAAATATTGAAAATCTATGAATCTGAGGGATTATTATCGAACTGCAAAATGATTTAAGTAAGCTTTTGTAAAGAATCACAATTTAAAGTCCTTGATTTTAAAGTTATTATATCTACACGTCGATATCCTCATTAAAATAATATAACACGCTATCATGCAAGAATAATAAGATAAAATAAAATAATTTCACCTTTACATTCATACTGTATTTTACATTTTCTCTTTTATACATTGCTATATTAAATACCGCTATTATATTAATAATATCATGTTTTTGTGTGATTACTCATCAAGTATTTCCGTTTATTTCAAGTGTCCGTTTTAAATATTTTTTATAAAATAATTTATGTATTTTTTGGGCTGCAGCTTCCAAAATATTAATTGTACTGAAAATATCTGGTGATAAATGTTGGAAAAATAAAATAAAATATTAATATGGATTGTTAACAAAACATTTGGTGTAGTTACTTTTTAATTACGTTATAATTTTATTTTATTTTTAATTTCTATTTTTCGACAAATAGCAACGTTGCTAGGTAATTAGGCCACATATTACAGACAAATTGATTATATGTTAATCTGCGTTTCAGTTTTTGTCCCAAAGAATTTAATAAATTGAAATTCACATTTTTTTCATATTATTTCTCGGCATCCTCCACTAAATCTCTTGCACCAAGCTGATTTGGTAAAATTTTGTGATATGAGTTTATGCTTAACTTAACACGAAAATGATCAATATAGAAAATTTTACTCGAACACATTTATCAGTTTTGTTAAATTAGATCTAAATTTCGGCAATTAAAAATGATGGATAATCACACAATGTCATTGTTTTGGAATAATCACCATGATCACGCATGATCACCATTCACGATACAGGGGGCGTACTACCATCGCATAAAGCAGTATTGTTTTAATATTGTTGATGTTCGTGTATTAGAATAATTAAAATCCTTATTCTAAAGATGTCAACTAGACATAAAACTGTCATTTTGAAATAATACTGTTTTAGGCAATGTTATTATCCCCCAGTTTATTTTTGTATGCCTTCACTCCGCATTGTGTTCCTCTGGCTTGTCAATAGTCAAAAATAATTAATTAAAATTAATTAAAATACGACTGCAGGTAAGATAACTACCGAGTGTAATGTAAGTTTTTAAAAGGAAAGCCCCTATGGAGGTTTATTTATAATAGTTGTCATTATAAAATACAAAGGTAAATTTGTAAAGAATATTAAAAACTGAACGAGTAATATAACTTTATTCGTTAAATTGACTAAGTAGCATTCGATTTGTATAAAACTAAAATAAAAGCAATCTGATTTATACTAATTTGTGTTTTATTTTCTTGTCAAGACATATACGATTAACTTTTGTTTAAGAAAGAATTGAATATTTTTAGAATCTGTAGAAGAAACTTATAAGTCTGTAATCAAAGCTGTACTATTTTTAATGTGCGAAATCTATCTGTAAGTTGCTTAGCAACGTTATTTAACCAAAAATGAAGATAAAACTGTTCACTAATAACAACGTTGCTCAGTAACATATCTGCAGATTACAGATATATCGGTCATTAATTTCCACTGAAAGAGTGGAAGAGTCAACTAGCTCACTGGTCACATTCAGTAGTTCTCAGCATTCAGTTCTCAGTTTTCGATGATTAGGTCAAAAAAACCACTACGCACAAAAGGTTTTTACTGGCGGCAAAATGCCCGCATAACTCACTATTATATGTTGCACAGACTAGCACGACAGAACAAAACGTCAATCAACACGTACATCTGTGTGTATCGCTTGTGTATAGTAAGTATATACATCCCGTATTGACACAAAAGTACTGAGATTCACGTCTATTGTCGGAGTTCGCTCAACCATAATTCAAAATCATTCGGGGTCTTTATTCATGAGCTTGTTCCAGATACTATAGTACGGCCATTTTAACCGCGGACAAAAGTTCATTGACGCACCTTCACTATGAAACCCTCACGAAACTAACTAACTACGCCAAAACTATAACTGTCTCTTTCGCGCATATGAATAGACGCGCTTACGTGGTCGACAGTGGATTTCATAATAAAAGTCGTGACGTCTTACCACCGAAACATAGGTGTAAGTAACATTTTACGCGTCGGTACATAATGTGCATAATTCATAATGTACTATAGTAGTACTAACGTATGTAAATATATTATGTACTTAGTAGTTCAGTAATCAACGATCAATTAATGTTGCGAATAATTACACAATTGCTACGTGAACCTTAAGAATTTGTGAAAAAAAATTTAATAAAAACATGAATAATTACTTCATTAATTGTTTATTTTCCTTGCCTTTGAATTAAACATAATATTATAATAATCATATCTATCGACTTTCCAAATCACAGAGTTGCTCAGATTGGAAGCAAAACTAAACCGAATTTTGCTACTAATGACTGAAAAATAGCTACTGTTTGTGTTTACTAAACTACAACGGCTAGATACGAGTGATTCGTTTCTAAGGTCAAAAATTTCGGGCTTTATCTTCAAACATATTAATAAATACGTAAACGTAGCCCTTGACGGTACCTCAATACATACATAGGTACATTTGGGTCAAATTGCTTATACCTCCTCCTTTATTTAAAGTTGATTACAAATGAATCAATTACAATACAAGAATAAAAAGATAGACTCCGTACAAGGAGCCGATAGATTATATTATTTTTTACAGAAGACCAAAGTGTTGTTTACCCCTTCATTAGGCGAACGACCTCTCGTTTGTTTGTTTACATTTTGTCCGCGCTTATAATGGCCGTACTTTAGTCGGGTATATTCCGAGAAAAAATATGAGTTCGAGCCGGTTTTACGTCAAAAACCATTATAATAATATTCAGAACTAGCTGATGCCTGGTGGTTTAAGTAAGTTAATTTTCCGAGGTAAAATCTAGCTTAAGTCAATCTCCAGGTCCTCAACTACATGCCCATGCCAAAAATTACGTCAATTCGTTGCTCCGGTGCGGCGTGATTGAAGGACAAACCAACAAATAAACACCCTTTCGTATTTTTAATATTAAGTATGATTGGTTATATTGTATACTTTTTGAATGTCGATAAATTATAAGATGTGGTGAACATAGTGAAAATAATTACTTATTACAGCATCTTCCGGCCGTGGTGCAGTCTAAGATGGTAGCGGGGTAACATGTTAGGGGCATGGTAGTTATATTAAACCCATACCCCTATTCCGTTTTTACACGGCATCGTACCGGAACGCTATATCGCTTGGCGGCACGTCTTTGCCGGTTGGGTGGTAACTAGCCACGGCCGACGCCTCCCACCAGCACAGACCAGGGAAAATTCAGAAATAAATTCCCAAATTGACCCTGCCGGGGATCAAACCCGGGACCTCCTAACGTTAAGACAACAGCGCTACACACTGCGCCACGGAGGTATTAAAAAATGTCCTCAACAAACTCAATAATAAGAACTATCAGAACGAATAGAGCATTACTGGGGGCAAACTACCATCGCAGCCGAAATTTTTGACGCTCGTGTTTTAGAATTATTATATTCCTTATTTTGGGGACTTCGAGGTATAGGTACGTGACATAGAGCTGTTAGTTTTAAAATAATACTGCTTTTAGTGATAAGACCGCCCTGCGCGCACTTTGTTTTGTTTTGTTTTGTTTTCATTTCTATGTATTTTTATGTCTTGTGTAGCAATAAAGAATTTATCTATCTATCTATCTACTGCTTTAAGCGATGGCAGTAAACCCCGATTCCCAAGTTCTCTTGTCATTTTAATAATTCTTTACATTGTTACTTATAGGATTTTCCAATATGTTTGAGTTTTCTAGAAACTTTAAACTTGTTGAGATTTTCATTTTATAACTCATTTGGATATTTGTCGCTACGTATATGTACCTATAGTAGTGTTTTTATCTCGCTGCAGACTCGGAAAAAATAAACGTGTTTTTATTTCTATCACCCATTTAAAAAGATACCAAAAAAACAACTATCGATATCACTCATCGACTGCAGTAATGCACAGGGGCCGTGCCATAGGGCCCGTGAGTGGGAAAGAGAGCGAAACACTCGAATGATTTATGGCCGAGTCTGCAGCGAGATAATAACACTACTATAGTACGTATTGTAGGTACGCTAGGTAAGCCTGTACAGTCACCAATCAAATTGTTGGCTTATGAATCCTAGATTCACAAGGTAGCAATACAGCGATGTGGAAGGCCACGGAAAACCACCACATTATTTTTTCCCAGGACAAATCATTATGGCTGAGACAATTACAACAATGGCCCTCAGTCCCCGGCAGACCTTAAATGGTCAGAGGGTGCGAAGAATCTCCGGGTCAGCCATAAAGATCGCAACTTGGAATGTCCGCAGTCTATATGAAGACGGTAAACTAGACAATGTTTTACATGAAATGTGCAGATTAAAACTTGATATCCTTGGTATAAGCGAATTAAGATGGATAGGAAATGGAATGTTAACATCTGGAAATGCTACTGTTTACTACTCTGGTAGCAATGATAGCCAACATCACAGGAATGGAGTTGCTGTAGTTATTAAAAAAGCTCTAGAATCGAGTATCAGGAATTTTCTTCCTGTTTCGGATCGCGTGATGTTGCTGCAACTTGAGGCTAAGCCGTTCAACATCAACGTCATTCAAGTGTACGCACCCACAGCTGACAAATGTGATGACTTGAATGAGGCGTTCTATAATGACATTGAAACAGCCCTTAAAGTAACTAAAAAACACGAAATAACAATAATTACGGGTGACTTCAACTCTAAAATTGGTTGTGGTTCAGTGCCCGATGTTGTTGGAACTTTTGGGCTGGGGGTCCGAAACGATAGAGGAGAAAGACTAGTACAGTTCTGCCAGGAGCGTGATTTCGTAGTTGCTAATACATTCTTTAAGTTGCCACCACGACGACTTTATACTTGGCGGTCACCAGCCGATGGTCCAGATAAGATCGTACGCAACCAAATCGATTTCTTGCTGATAAACAAGAGACACAGAAATAGCATCAAATCTGTAAAGACATACCCTGGTGCTGATATTGGATCCGATCATAATCCTCTTGTGGGGGTTATAAAGGTTAACTTAAAGAAAATTCGTCGTTCAACAACATCTACGAAAATAGACCTTGACAAATTGAGGAATCCCGAATCTAGACAGCACCTGCATTTAGCCATCAATGACGAAATGTTTAGGCTGAAGCAAGAAAATAATAATCCTGGTTTTACAGATACAGAGCAAGCGTGGCATAGTTTCAAAGCATCAATACTTAACACAGGTAAAAACATTTTAGTATCAACTCCGCGGACTAAGAAAACCAAATGGATTACTGACGAAATTTTAGATTTGATGGATGAAAGGCGTTTAAACAAAGATAATAAAGGAAAGTATGATGCAATACAGCTTTCGATACGGAAGAAGATAAAGCTGGCAAAAGAAACATGGTACGGTGATTTATGTTCAGAAATAGAAGAACTGGATAAAAAGTTTGATAGTTTCAATATGCATAAGAAGATCACAGAACTCATAACTCCTAAACACCAGGGACGTACACAAATAACTCTTCTTGATACGGATGGCAACTATGCATCTTCCACTGATGACATGTTGAATATTTGGGAGCATTACATAAAGGAGCTCTTCCATGACACACGACCTGATCCAGTGGATTTTGTTTGTGATGATACAGGACCGGCTATAGCCAAGAGTGAAGTCTATCATGCCATTAGAACTGCAAAGGCGAGGAAAGCAGTTGGTCCTGACGACATACCCGTTGATATTATCAAACAAATTGACGAATGTAACTTAGATTACCTTGTTAACCTCTTCAATGCAATTTACGATTCTGGCACTATTCCATCTGACTGGCTTAAATCCACATTTATCACCTTACCGAAAATCAAAAATCCCAGGAAATGCAGTGATTATCGAACAATTTCACTCATGAGCCACGTTCTGAAGTTGTTCTTAAAAGTAATTCACGGTAGAATATACTCAAAATGTGAATCTTTACTATCCGATACCCAATTTGGTTTTAGAAGCGGACTGGGTACGAGAGATGCACTTTTCGGCTATCAAGTGCTGGTACAAAGATGCTGGGATATGAATAGAGACCTATTTGTCTGCTTCATTGACTATGAGAAGGCTTTTGACAGAGTACAACATGTTAAACTGATGGAAGTGCTTCAGAAGATTGGCTTAGACTATAAAGATTGTCGTTTTATTGGAGACCTATATTGGAAGCAGCGTGCAAGTATAAGAGTGAATGGTGAATTGTCATCGTATATCGAGATAGAAAGAGGCGTACGACAAGGCTGCATTTTATCACCCTTGCTTTTCAATTTGTATGCTGAAGCTATATTTTCAGAAGCGCTAGACGATAGCCTATATGGCATTTTAATAAATGGCAAACTTTTAAATAATATCAGGTACGCAGACGATACGATATTAATCGCCGACAGTCTTGAGAGCCTTCAAAGTCTGGTCAATTCAGTAGCTTCCGTAAGTGCTGAGTATGGTATAAACATCAATTCCAAAAAGACAAAGTACATGATAATAAGCCGAACACCAGAGCTTAACGCTCCTTTATATCTTAATGGTCAAGGTCTTGAACGCGTATCTAAATATAGATATCTGGGTACAATGGTTGATGAAAGAGGAGATCACAGTCTCGAAATCCGCTGTAGAATAGAGCAAGCACGCAACGCCTTCTCAAGAATGAGGAAAGTACTCTGCGACCGAAATCTAAGCATTACTCTACGGACTCGCATAGCACGGTGCTATGTCTTTTCTGTACTCCTCTACGGCGTAGAAGCTTGGACGCTGACAGAGGCCATGTCTAAAAAGCTGGAAGCGTTTGAGATGTGGGTGTACAGGCGTATGCTAAAAATATCTTGGACAGACCGCGTACGGAATAGCACTGTGCTACAGAGAATGCGGAAAGGTACAGAGGTACTCGCGACTGTAAAGAAAAGGAAGCTGGAATATTTTGGACACGTGATGCGGAACACCAGGAAGTATGAACTCCTTCAACTAATTATGCAAGGAAAAGTGGCTGGCAGAAGGAGGCCTGGCCGCAGAAGGATATCGTGGCTTAAGAACTTGCGCCAGTGGTTTGGGAAGAGCACAAGGTCCTTGTTTAGAGCAGCGGTCTCAAAAGTTGAAATCGCCTTAATGATTGCCAACCTTCGTAAGGAGACGGCACAGTAAGAAGAAGAAGTACGTATTGTGCATACCAGGAATGTTATAAGTACAGATTAAAGCAGTTTTCGTCCCAAAGAATTTAATAAGTCGAAGCTATTCGCATTTGGTCCATATTTACCGGCATATTAGATTCGTAACATTGGGCAATAATGTCGGGGCGAGCAAAATGGAGGAAAATGTTTATCTAATCTTTAGAGAAGGCAACTTTTGATATTTCTGTTCAATGCAATCATACTTCATTCTAATATTATAAATGCGAAAGTTTGTATGTATGAAGGTGAAACCAACAAACCAAATATTGGTTTCTCCTTGATTCATGCCGCAACAAAGCCACCCCGTAATTTAGCTCACGTTTTTTATCCCGTAAAATTAAGGAGTTCCTAATTAATTAATTAATTCCGCGTGGAATACCAAAAATAAAATATAGCCTATGTTACTCTTTGATAATGTAGCTTTCTATTGGTGAAAGAATTTTTATAATCAAAAGTAGTTTTTGAGTTTATCCATTTCAAACAAACAAATCTTTCCTCTTTATAATATTAGTTTAGACAAGACGTTACAGTGGTTCATAAATACAAACATACATACATAAATAGACTGACATTAAAACCGTGGCTTTGCCGTAGTACTGATTTTACGCAGAGTTAACGTTTACTTACTAAACTTTAGTCTCTACTAATCTTAAACAAACTTTTGACCCAGGCACTTGCAAGGAAAATTTTCGCTCGTCACACAAAGGAGGACGAAAATATGACGCGAGTTTCATTTAAAAATAAAATTTTAAACCTTTAATGCCATAAAAATGACGGTAATAGCTTTTGAACTCTTTGTCGTCTACGGGCAAGTACACACTACGGGCAGAGCAGGACAAAGTGTCGGCGCGCGCTCTTTTTTATGGACCTACATAGATCCGTAGGCTTACTACCATCACATAAAGCAGAATCATTTTAAAATTTACGTTTTATATGAAACCAGCTGATGCCTCCGACTTCGTCCACGTGGAATAAGTTTTTTAAATTCCCACGGGATCTCCTTAACTTTCCGGGATAAAAAGTAGATGTCTCTCTCCAGGTCCCCAACTATACCAATGCAAAAAAATCAACACACAGCAAACAAACGCACTTTCGCATTTATAATATTAGTATGATTTATTTATTTCACGTAGAACAACTTGTGCCACTTATGAAATGTCATAACTCTACCGCCGGTCCAGAAAGAAATTCTACTGAGAAGAACCGTCATGACGTACACTGACGGCCCTAAAATAAGGATTAGAATTCTGAAACAAGAGCGTCAACAATATTAAAATAAAACTGCTTTGAGCGATGGTAGTTTACCCTCCTGCTCGATACGACAAAAGGTGTTTTTTTTAATTCAAAAATTATAAACTCCCAAATTGAAACTGCCGGGAATCCAACCTGGGATGTCCCGCTATAAGACTACTTCCTTACTCCGGCAGGGAGGTCGTCATGTTTAGTCCGTAGTGTGTTATCGCCTTAAATACGGCAGGTGCTAAGATATTGCTTCGCCGAAGGTTAGGGGAGAAATCGATCCAAACGCCACGTTTTATCATAAAACGCGTTCGACTAACTAAATTGCCTTTTTTCCCCAAATTTTACTGACATTTTTTGCGCTTAATATTCCGAGTTCCGACTTGGGATATTGTATTGAAGTAGGCGTTACTTTGCGGAAGTCCACGATAATGAAGGAACTAGAAATTTATTTCGCTAAACCAAAACAGACAAATCCAATGTGGTACAGCATGTAGCTTGCGATTATCACCGCCCAGTAAGCCAGCAAATCAATTCAATTCAATTTATTTCAAACATGTAGGACATACAGGTGTCTTTATGCTACGTCATGTTTTGACTCTACCACCGGTTCGGAAAGCTGTTCTGCCGAGAAGAGCCGGCAAGAAACTCAGCAGTTGCTGTTTTTTTTTAAACAATCTATTACAATGCATAAGTAAGTATATATGCAAAAAAAATTATAAAAGAGATCGGCTGTCGTTTAAGGGAAAGGGGCTGTGACCCACGTTCTGGTTCCTACCTGGTTCAAAGGTTATCCATCGCCATTCAGCGCGGCAATGCTGCAAGTTTGATGGGTACCTTTGGCCCAGGGGCAACCAGGGGTGGTCTTTTTGATTAGGGTTTTATTTTTGTTAGTAGGTATATAAGGATTTTAGATTACCGTTTAGTCTATAAGTTTTTATTATATCTTGTAATTTTGTTTTAAATGAATAAATATAAATTTTAAATTCAAAGTTAAATAAAATACAATAGTGTAAGTTATTATACTATCCTAATAATCGTACCGACACAACATCCACAAATCTTCCAAACTACCCTCAACGCACGTTTCACTCCTACACCGGAACATCTTCAGGAGATGTTGATATGACAATGCCCGATTGAATTACAATGATTGATCTTTTTGCCTTCCATAAGGTTTTTTTTCCATTATTGAGTACCAGGGAGGTACTAATGTAACTACGATCTAGCCTAACTACTTGGCTAATGAGTAGTTCTACTTTACCCTAGACTATAATGATTTATCTTATGTACTTTTTTTTAATGTGTGTTTTGCTACGAATCCTCCGACATGGTTATCGGAGACTTTATATAGCATAACACGGCTTTTTTTTACCTTATTCTGTTTTAATTGTCATGAAACAGGTTCTTTTTTTTACTGTGGTCATGAGTACTATTTTAGCCTTACATTTACCTTACTTTTGACGACCTCCGTGGCGCAGTGTGTAGCGCTGTTGCCTTAACGTGCGGAGGTCCTGGGTTCGATCCCCGGCAGGGTCAATTTGGGAATTTATAATTTCTGAATTTTCCCTGGTCTGGCCTGGTGGGAGGCTTCGGCCGTGGCTAGTTACCACCCTACCGGCAAAGACGTGCCGCCAAGCGATTTAGCGTTTCGGTACGATGCCGTGTAGAAACCGAAGGGGTATGGGTTTAATATAACTGCCATGCCCCTAACAGGTTAGCCCGCTACCATCTTAGACTGCATCATCACTTACCATCAGGTGAGATCGTAGTCAAGGGCTAGCTTGTAGTGGATAAAAAAAAAAAATAAAAAAAAAAAAAAAAAAAAACATTTTGTTTCTTATAATATTTTACCTTATATTTATATGCATATCTAACATACTTATTACTTTATAATATATTATATACATAATCTCTTACTTAAAACTAATTATTATTTATCTTAGAATAATAATAATTATTTATCTTAGTTCTATTTAACAAAGTTCTCATGGCCTAGATATCTTATGTACTAAGAAATTGTCAATTGACGCACCTTAGTCTTCTCAAACAAACTTAGACACACTTAGACACTTTGTTCACGTGTTCTTTTAGGATTAGGTACACTACACCAGGGCATTACCTACTACAACCGCTTAAAGCAGTATTAATTCAAAATGACACTACTATGGCAATGGCGTACTACAATGGTTTTATGTCACGTACCTTGACTTCCCTGAAATAAGGATTATAATTCTAAAACACGAACGTCAACAATATTAAAACAAGCGATGGCAGTATGCTCCTAGGTTTAAAGTGAGTGAGTTGGTACAAACCACCCTGAACTGTACAATGCAGATTGGCTGTCTAACTTGCTTGATTACAATCAAAGCGGTTATAGGAACATGGACGGAATATCCCGGATTTGAATACATCATGCCTGGTCAACGCACGCGCCGAATTTGCATGCGCTAACAACTTGTTTGTTTAAGCGTACAAATTAATGGTGGGTGGCATCACAACACGCCCACAACCTGTCTTAATGACTTACCTACTAAAGGGTAGATTGTATTGTATGTGTGAAGCATCAGTGTGGGCGTAAGACTAAAATTTGTTGCTCCTTTTTATTTCATAGCAAACAAAAAAATCATAGATTTCGCAGTCCCCGCAAGAATCGGAGCATTGAAAATGAATACAAAAATTTACGAAAAAGCACTTCTCGCCTGCATCCGCATCTTTTACCACCATTGCCATGACTATCAGTCAATAATCATAGAAGCTACATCACTTTTTAGGGTTCCGTACCTCAAAAGGAAAAAACGGAACCCCTAAAGGATCACTTTGTTGTCCGTCTGTCTGTCTGTCAAGACCCTTCTTCTCAGGAACGCATGGAGGTATCAATCTGAAATTCATATCAAATACTCAGGTCTACTATCCCTTGGAGCTGTGAAAAAATCAAACTTCTAAGCCAACGCAATCAAAAGATACAGCCGCTTATGCTGCAAATTTTCGAGACTCGCAAGGGAATCGAAACCTACAGGGTACTTCCCGTGAACTCAGAATCTGGAAATTTGGTTCGAAGCAACGTCTTATAGCACAGATAAAGGAAAAACTGCGAAAAGCATAAATTTTTAGTTACATCATGTAATAAAAATATTTTTAATAATTTTAATGATTTCATTTAGCAATAAAAATACCATAAGTTATACTATACCTGCAGGTTTGTACGGAAACCTCGGTGCGCGAGTCCGACTCGCACTTGGCCGGTTTTTATATAAGGAAATTTCCATTTTTCTACAATTCCAAATCTAAAGGGACCATCCTACAGGTCACAATTATTAAGCAATTTTCAAATTTCCATTTTGTAGCTTAAAGAACTAGGTATTAGCCTAGTTCTTTCTACGAGAATTTACGTCTATGTAATTAAACAAAGACAGAAAAAGCATTTATTTTCAAATTGTGCCACACATAAACAAGCAAAGAGGTAGATCACCCCAGCACCTTAACGATCTAAAAAAGATCTTGAATCTATGCAATAACGAACAGAGACGAATAAGGACGTCGGACGTTTCGTGACACATGTTTTCTCCTGTCCGATTTGGATGATAAAGTTGCCTGTCTCTCTCTCTCTCCCCCTTTCTCTCTCGGCTCACGAGTTTCCTCTCGGAATAAGAAGGGTTAGGCCATAGTCATAGGCTTCACACACGTTTGAGAACATTATGAAAAACTTACGGGCAAATATTTTGCCTAACGACGTTTTTCTTTACCGTTTGAAGCAAGTAATATTTAATTTCTTAAATTGCACGTAACTTCGAAAAGTTGGAGGTGCGTGCCAGGGGATCGAACCAGCCAGGTCGGGTGTCTTACCCACTATCACCGCTTCAAAGATGAAAATATTTGTAGGTGCTAAGCTTTATTATTATTATTTGTTCATACAGTTAATAACATGAGTTTCAGTCACGCATGTAACTGAAAATCGGTAATAAAGTTATTGTAGATACCATTTCTATAACCTTATTCTGTATTCTGTGTCTAGGTGAACACTTCAAACTAAACCACATAAAAGCAAAAAGATTTTGACAGCGGTGGGATTCGAACCCACGCCCTTTCGGACTGGTGCCTAAAACCAGCGCCTTAGACCGCTCGGCCACGCTGCCTCGTGACGGATTTGCTCATAAATTGTGACAGATTAAAAAATAGTATAAACTAGATATGACCAAGACTGTCTGCGTAGATTTAAACTTTCCAAAAATACCGGGACGAAAAGTTAGTCCTTCCCCAGGATATCCTGGATGTTTAGTCCAAACATTAAATTCGGTTGAACGAATGGATCGTTATAACGTCAGCCAGACAGACAGACAGACATACACACTTCCACAAACTTATTCACTTACTAATATTATAATTAAAGCGTGTTTGTTTGTTGGTTTCTTAACTTTCCGGGAAGAAAAGTAGACTATGTTTCCCTCAACTATACATATATATAATATATATATATATATATATTATATATATGTATAGTATAACATACCCATGCAAAAAATTGGTTGCTTTGTTGCGGCGTGATTGAAGAGCGGCCTGATGGGAGGCGTCGGCTGTGGCTAGTTACCACCCTACCGGCAAAGACGTGCCGCCAAGCAATTTAGCGTTCCGATATGATGCCGTGTAGAAACCGGATAGGGTTTAAATAACTCCCATGTCCCTAACAGGCTAGCCCGCTACCATCTCAGACTGCATCATCGCTTACCATCAGATGCGAACGCCTTGACTAATTTGTAGTGGATAAAAAAGAAACTGATATCACAGAATAGGTACTAGTACGCTTATATATCGATCAATTTGGACGAGTAGCATTGAAGCTAACGTTGGAACCAACTATAAAAGTTTTCATCGATAAAAGTAGCAGAATCACTGAGTTGTGACAGTTTGGGACTCAGTTTACTCAGCACTGTGCTCAATGTTTACAATAGATCAAACGCAAAGTAGTATGTACGTAAATTGCGAGTTCCAGTTCGCTAGCATATTAGCACTGTACGCTTACTCTGAGTTTTTACATTGCAAATACGATTGATCGACGTGAGAGCTCACCACGTCAAGTGTGAGCGAACGTCAAAGTAAAATGGACCCAAAAGCTCCTCCTTTAAAGTCACAAATTCAGCCTTTGGAGTGCTGGCTGTGAATAAATACACGAAATGATGAAATGAGCTTTAAACCAATGCAGTTAAGGTTCATTTTACTTTAACGTTCGCTTACACTTGGCGTGGTGAGCTCTCACGTCGATCAATCGTATTTGCAATGTAAAAACTTAGAGTAAGCGTACAGTACGCTTATTCCGAGTTTTAGAGCTTTAGAGGTTTAGAGCTCATTTCATCATTTCGTGTATTTATTCACAGCCATCGTTCCAAACGCTGAATTTGTGACTTTAAAGCAAGAGCTTTGGGTCCATTTTACTTTGACCGTTTGCTTACACTTGGCGAGGTGAGTGCTCACGTCGATTGACCGTATTTGCAATGTTAAAACTCAGAGTAAGTATACTGGAGTCTGAGTATGGGCCAGTAAAGTTTGTTAGGAAAGTTTCGTGCGCTTCGGATTGCTTTCAAACGTATACGGGCTATTTCTCTGTGCTACGACGTTGTCACTAATCATGTGCTCAGTCACGTTTTACTAGATAGAGCCACTGCCTCGTTGGTTTGGTGGTTAGCATGTTTGACTGAGGCCGACGAGGTCCCGGGTTCGAGTTCCGGGTAGGGCCATAACAAGTAGGTATGGGGTTATTCTGGCAAGAAATTCTCAGTACTAGCCCGGAGTTAGCCAGTTGGCGATGTTTCACCCCCGTGCCTCAGAGATCACGTGAAGTCGTCGATCCTGCGCCTGATCTCTCTCCGGTCGTGTCGGATTTTCCGTCTCATCGGGTTATGAGAGTAAAGGAACAGAGAGTGCACCTGTGTTTGCGGACACACTTGTGCACTATAATATCTCCCGCGCAGTTGGCTAATCTCTCTGGAGATTAGCCGCCGTGGCCGAAATTCACTCGGGAGGACATTCCTAGATAGCGGCTAGTCGATTGAAAGTTGGATATGGAAACATCATTTTACCTATTATAAATGTTATAAGCAGATTCCTAGTTCCATGTATTAGATAATGCTAAAAGTCTGCCTGTCTATCGGTATTCTACAGGATGTATTACGAATTGTGTGCCCAAGAACTTTTTGATCTTGTTTACATCTCCATAGGTACATAGTGAATTGTGAAAATTCCAGGAACGCGTACGAAGCGAACAAAAGGTTTTCTTAGTATGTTATCTCACGGATCATGCCGCAGATTAGTCGATTAGGATTACAGCTTTCATCTTATCAACCCAATGTACTACTGAGCACGAGTCTGCTCTCCGAATTAGAAAGGGTTTGGCCATAGTCCACCACGATAAGATGTATCGCGGAGAAGTTTACCAATTTTTTTTAAAATTTATTATGAAAATTAAGACAAAATAAAACAAAAATATGAAAGAATCATTAAAATATCTCAACAAATGAAAAAGTTATGGAACTTTAAAGTTGTGCTTGCAAGACAGGAGACGTGACGTCATAATTCCCTATCAACCAACTTTATAAAGCCAAATAAAAGAAATAAATGGACTTGATGTGACTTCATTGAATAAAAAGCACTTAATTTGTGTGTGAAGATAATTTTGAAGTATTAAATCTCGGCTAGGTATTAAAACTCACTCACAAAATTTCTCACTCGAGTAAGATACAGCACATTAAATAATCAAACTTTTCTCAGTCATTTATTGATGGATTTGAAAAAAAAACTACTACGACTAATAAATTAGTTTTAATTAATATTTTACTTCTGTTGTGTTAAATAATATGATATTCAAAATATCATGAAACTTCTCCATTATGTGTGGTCATATCCGGCGCCGACAGCTTTTTATGTATTTTCCAATTACTTCTAACGTCACATGTCAGGGTGGGCGGCTGACAATATAACATAGCTACCTACTATATGATACAACGCTTACTACCTAGTAACACAGTAGGTACTCGCTGGTACGTAGTGCCTACATAAATAAAGATTGAACTGGTCACCAGTCTACCGACAATTCTAGCGCTCGTGTCAAAAATTTATTTCGTATAGCTAGGTACGATGTATCGTAGCGGAAACAGGAAAATTGCATGTCGTAAAGCCGGGTATTCACTTACGACTGAAATAATTAATTAGTTATGCTAATATTATAAATGCGAAAGTGTGTTTGTTTGTTGGTTTGTCCTTCAATCACAATGCAACAGAGCAACTGGTTGACGTGATTTGTTGAATGGGTATAGTTGAGGAACTGGACAGTGACATAGGGAGTAGCCTATAAAATAAAAAGCCTATATTTAAAAAGTATTTTATCCCAGAAAATTAAGGGGTTCTCGCGGGAATGAAAAAATTATTCCACGCGGACGAAGTCGCGGGCATTATCTACTTCATAATAAATATATCTGTACCTAATATATCGATAAGTTGCTAAAGTTGTTAATTGGCAAAAAGGACAATACAACATTTTACATAAGAACGTTGTTGCTGAGTAGCATCGACAGATTACAGATATATTGATTACTAGCTGATGCCCGCGACTTCGTACGCGTGGATCGAGGTTTTGTGGTTCCCGCGGGAACTCTTTAATTTTCCGGGATAATAAGTAGCCTATGTGTTATTCCAGACTATAATCTATCTCTGTGCCAAATTTCATCCAGATCCGTTCAGCTGTTGGGGCGTGATTGAGTAACAAACATCCATCCATACATCCATACCGACATCCATACATCCAAACTTTCGCATTTATAATATTAGTAAGAAGTAAGAAGTAAGATAAGAAGTAAGACAAGCAGATACCCGCGACTTCGTCCGCGTGAAATAAGTTTTTTAAATTCCCACGGGAATATAATATACGTGTTAATATATACCCACAAATAATGTGGCTTTCTCTTGATACCAGAATTTTCAAAATCAGTTCAGTAGATCCAGAGGTTACCCTCTACAAGGTCACAAACTCACAAACTTTACCTCTTTATAATATAAGTATAGATTAATTTTGGCCGTAAGTGAGTTACCGGCTTAACGGACACGTCCTGGCCTCGTGAAAATATGCAATATGGAAACGAATTTGGTTGTATGAAAGTGGTTTGCAACTTGTATCAATCAGGTGTCATGGTGACTTTTTAACAAGATTTTACTTTAAAAAAATATGGCACCGCAGGTTGCGGTGTGATTGCGTTCATATTGGATTTAGATTGGACGGTTAGCTTGAACCCCCTGACACAAGCAAGTGTAAACGTTTAACCCCACTTCAGAACGGAAAGGCACGTAGCGGCAAATATTATTTGTATGAGTTTTTACTGAGACGCGTCACGCAGTGCATATCCGTGCCGCGTCACTTAATTGGGCCCATCTCCATATAACCTTATACAAAGAATAATTGTCGCTGCGTGTTGCGCCTGTATAGTGGCGCTTGACCTTTATAAGTTTAACATGTGTCTGTGGCGTTGTAGCTCCTAAACGGATTGATGTACTTGATCCTGATATTCTAAGCTAGCTCCCACTCTACGGGCAAAGACGATAGCTATGCATGACGGTACGATGTCGTGTAGAAATCGATTATCCACCACCACCACCACCACAGCCCATTAACGTCCCACAGCTGGGCACAGGCTGCAACTCTCATAGGAGCGAGGGAATTAGAGCTAAGACCCACCACGTTCCATCATGTTAGTGATAATAACCGGGACCGACGACGGCTTAACGAGCTCTCTGAGGCACGGGGGTGGAAAACCGCTAACTTCCTAACTCCAGGCTTTTACTGAGAATTTCTAGTCAGAAATACTCAATACTTAATTATGGCCCGGCCTGGGATTCGAACCCGGGACCTCGTCGGAGGCAGTCAATCATGCTAACCACTAGACCAACGAGGCAGTTACAACCGGAGGTATTTAGAAACCGATTGTACATATTATAAGTAACTGAACCAAACTTATTGAATCTAAATAATGTAATGTTGACGACCTCCGTGGCACAGTGATGAGTGATGTGGTCTTATAAGGCCAGGGTTCGATCCCCGGCAGGGTCGATTCGAAAATTTATCATATCTGAATTATCTCTGGTGTGAAGCTTCGGCCGTATTTTTTTTTAAATTTTTAATTTAATTTATTTGAAGCACCAACAGAATTACAAGCAGTAGGTATACAAAAGGTACAATGGCTTAGGCACTAGGTAAATATGCAATTCAAATTATAGATAGTTACATCGTGCACATAAGACAAGTTTACATTAGGAAATTATTAAGATTACTAAATCAAGA
Organism: Erebia aethiops; assembly: GCA_923060345.2. Lineage (NCBI taxonomy): Eukaryota > Metazoa > Arthropoda > Insecta > Lepidoptera > Nymphalidae > Erebia > Erebia aethiops. Next base: position 18,189,502 of record OV281089.1, on the reverse strand, counting down.
CTACAAAAAATCAATGAAAATAACTATCAATAAATATATTTAAAAAAAAAATTAGATAGAGAGAATATTAATAAATGAGATGCTTAAAAATGACAATACACAATTGGTTACTATCTACCAGCAAAGTCGTACCTGCACTAAGCGAATTAGCGTTCCAATGCGCGACGATGCCGTATGGAAATCGAATGGGGGGGGGGGGGGTTATCACTTACCATCAGGAGAGATTACACTCAAGGGCTAACTTGCAATGCCGTAAAAAATTAAATTTTATGTTTGTTTGAAAAAAAGTACCTAAAGTATAGAATCTGGCAACACTAGAAAGCGTTCTAACCGATTATGGATATTATGATAAAAGAAAAGGAAAGAAATATACGTTTTCGGATATTCCGGCATACGTGGCTCTTTTAATTTCAGGAGACTTACTACGATCGCTTAAAACAGTATTGTTTCAATATTGTTGTAACTTTTGTTTCAGAAATATAATCCCTGTTTAAGAGACGGCAAGGTACACCATATAAAACTGACATTTTAAAATAATACTGCTCGAAGTGATGGTAGTGTGGCACCAGGGGAAAGAGAAAAAAGGCGAACGGTTTCTACGTTATCTTAAACGTTAATCCGCCGTTTTACCTTTATAAGAATTCTTTGCTTTGATATTACGTCTCATAAAATGCGAAGGAGATACGGGTCTCCTTTGGGAGCTCGCTTATGTGGTTACCTAAGTATGTTAAAGAAGGCGTAATAATACTTTAAGAAATTTTATTTCAAAACTCCCTTATTTAGCCAAAATTAAGCTGATGCCCGCGGCTTTTTTCCGCGTGGATCAAGTTTTTTTTACTCCCGCGGAAACTCCTTATTTTTGCGAGATAAAAAATAGCTCATTACCTTCCCTGGGATGCAACCTATCCCTCATCAAAATCGGTAGATGGGTTGCGTAAGCGTAGCAGACAGATAGACAGACGGACAGTCACACTTTCACCCATCCACTTACCGACTTGGGTCAAGCGTTGCTTAACGATCGTAATACACTGATAAATCGCAACTAGGCCACCCGTCAAACATAGTGGGTTGAACACAGTAATATAACAGCTTAGCAACGTAGCACATCATTATTATAATTATTCACATATTGAAACAGTTTTCTCAGCTCAGTAGAAATAGAAACATCTTTCCGAACAAGTGGTAGAGTCTTGACTTATCATAAGTGACACATTAATTGTCCCCATCACTAAATGAATCATTTCATTATTTTTTGCGTACAAACACGCCGCTGCGGCAAAGTGGTCGTCACAACTCAAACACACACGATCCTTACTACATAGTTGCTATGTCTGAAGTTGGTATACGAGTTTCGTAGTTTATCTCACAGAGACTCGGTCCGTCATTATGTTGAGTGGGACGACTCACGAGTGTCGACTATTATCTCCAAGCCAGACGTCCTCTGGCAAATAGCAATGTGGAAATTATCCTCGAGGGAGAGAAGACATACTTTTTCCTTTGCCAAAGTACTTGACCAACAGGTCAACATAATAAAAGTTGTGTCTCGTTGGTCTAGTAAACATTAAGGTTTTTAACAGCTTAGACTGCTACCATATAAGACTGCATCATAATCAACCAGCGAAATCGCAGTCAAGAGCTAACTTGTTTTGGAATAAAAAAGGAAAAAAGTCAATAGTTGCTTAGTACGTGGAGCAGCAGCCTGGAGTTTTGATTGACTGAATTTATGGTATTTTTACTGCGTCAATGGATTTTGGCCCATAGTGGCAGAATGCTAACCAATTAGAGGTGATTGCACTCGTTCGGATCGTTACACTGTAGCTGTCATTTTTAGACAATCGTCCTTCTGATCTCTCTGGAATGACATTCCGTTTGACTTCATTAATGAAGATCTACTATAAAATGCACGCATATATTTGCAAACACAGTTATCTCCTGCGTAGATGGCTAGTTTCCGTTAAATTGATGGCCAGGCCACTGTGATGAAAATTAGGTCAGGAGGAATATTTATATTGTTAACTAGATCATGCCCGCAAATTCTTCCGCGGCTATTACTAAAAGCCGTGAGAATTGTTTGCTATGACGGGATAAAAAGTATGTCCACCGTTATGCAATCTATATCGGTACTAAATCTCATCAGAATCAATTAAATGAATGTGCCTTGTAAAGTAGATAGACAGACATACACTTTCTAGTTTATAATATTAAAATACGTGAAGAAAATAATGTCTACTCTCTAGAATTGCTGGTTTACGGATCGCTCGCCCGGCGCCCCTCGTCAATGAAATGAGACACAATTTTCCGCTCCAAACTGATAATTAAGCTTCGGTGAATTCACTTCATTTCGTTTAGTTTAGCACAAACGCCAGGTTGTTTGGTTATAAACTAGGCAGGTAGTATTATAACGAATAATATTTAGAGCTTTCACTTAAGTTTTTATGGATAAAACTTTTTGATTCAAAATAATATTATATTTCTCCTAATACATTATAGACTACCCTCATTATAAATTAAAGAATTTAACGTTATAAACTTATTTAACTTAATCCTGTACGCTCAAAATGCTAAATCTTGTTTACATTGAGTATTTTATGTTAGCCTGTAACTTTCATTTGAGTGAATTGTTAAATTCTTTTTGAAACAATAAACATCTTAAACCATATTATTATGTTTTAGTAATTCTGGGGTAAATGTTTAATGTATTTCGGGTCTTCATGATACTCAGGTATTATATTTGAGTAAATTGGCTTATCACGATTGATTGGCCAATTGGCCTTTTTCTGGGTCAAAATCATCATCTCAATCCATCCCCGGCCCACCAGGATTAAGCATGGTTTGATCCTGAGAATGAGAATGATTTTTTTTCTATAGTCCATCGCTCTGGTCAATGTTAAGAGTAGGTACATGCCTGGGATTAATTCAACTCGAATAGTCGCAGTCTTTTACTATTAGGCCATTACAGCTTATTTCTGCGTTGTCGTCTCAACCTATAGACGTCCACTACTGGACGAAAATCTCCTGTATGGGTCTACAGAACACGGCCTTGTGTCGATTGAGTTTTATTTACTCTGAGCTATTATATAATATGAGCGGGCGTGATTTTAATCGCCATCTTTACTAAAATTACGATCTATAAATATACATTCAGAATTTATAGGTCTTGTAATATCAAGGTTGAAATTAATTTTTACTTTATAAAGTACTCGTATCTTGGCCGATAGCAATTTCCTTTAGGGAAATTAAAAAAAACTTCTAATTATAGCTATTTCATTAGCAAATATAATTAAAGGAAAATACCAAAGATTATTTTTTATTTTATTTGAATGACTGTGAATTTTTTTTAATTAATTATATTTATAGAAGAAGAAATAACTCCCGTTTCAGTAATTCTAGGTGACGCTTTAATTGGATACCTAAATATTTAGTTACTTACTATTTATTATCCCAAGAAAACCCCTGCCTTTATGTGATTAATAGAAAGGGGTCACGACCCTCAGCACTGACAAATACGATACAGAGAGAGTACATATATACGACGTACATATTTAGGAGATGCCCAGAGAAAAAAATCATTTCACCAATCCTTAAGTGATGGCTAACGACGTTAGGTGCCACCTAAAATTACGACACCAATTCGGCGGTAAGACAACGGCTTCTAAAACAAAGTGACAAATTGCTGGAAGCCCCTCATATAAGAGTAACTAAGTTTAAACTTTAGAGCAACTAAGACTCTATGAGCGACCTCCTCAGAATATTCATACAAGCTTGGAGCCTAAGACTAAATTAGTGTTTTAATAATTAAAACCAACCGAGGCGCCGCCGTGGCGTTGACAAAAGAGTTATTAAAATTAATATTGTACGAGATACGAACAGTCGCCCTCGACCCGGTTACATTCATGTCGCGATTCCGTTGTCAAAGCATGTAATTCTTTTATTTACAAAGCTATTCGCGAGTATACCTACATTTAGATACATATCCAAATATTTTTCTGTCACTGTCTTTATTCTCTCTTTTTAGGGTTGCGTACCTAAAAGGTAGGAAAGCAACCCGTATGGTGTGACTATTCGTCTTGCTTACCCAAACTAGCAAATTATGGGACTGAAATGGGGGGTCGAAATTACAAAGTAGGTTTACGAGACATAAAATTTTACAAAGCTTCAGTTTTGCGGTCCGAAATAAAAAAAATATATTTTCAGAATATTAAGTACACTATGGTGGAAAAATAAAAAGAAGTCTTTAGCCTGTGCTTTAGCTAGGACAGTTTTTTTGTAAATCAGTGCTAAATCAGCGGTAGGTATATACATATTATATAACATACCTACAAACAATATTTTTAACTGCAGATGAACTGTAGATGATGATGACTTCGTCGGCGTGTAGGTATTGTTTTGCTCTGACTTTATGTTTCCTGCATAAAAAGGACCATATGTCACTCTCCAGGTCCTCACCTAAAAAATCACGTCAACCCGCTGCTCTGTTGCGGCGTTATTGAAAGACAAACCAACAAACAAACACGCATTTGCAATTAGGTACCTATAATATTAATATTATTGTGAGTCTAGACTTAAGATTTTATATGCGAGTAGGTTTTCTGTAACTCCCCACCAACAAATTGTTTTAGAGAAAAACTAGCTGAATACCCAACGCTATACTGAGGGTGGTCCTATTTGCTAAAAACCAACGAAACTATCTTAAAAAGTCACGGCGTATAATACAGCAATTTTTTAGTCGCACCTCGCAGTATCAAAGGAACCGAACGTAAATCAAAATTACAGTCTAAAGCCCATTTCGAGAGGAAACCCAATTTGGAGATGACTCGTGGCCGACCGCGGCCTGAATTACTAATGGCATCCAGTTCGATGCAGTTTTAAGGTCTAGCCCCACTACAGAGGTGCGGAACTTATAGTGGCAAATATTATTTGAATGAGTTTTTATGTAGCTGGGTCCACTTAACCAACGCAGCAAGGAGATTCTCTGCGACATAATGTACAAAGAGTATTTGCTGTTACGTGCCACGCCACGCCGCGCCTCTATAGTGGGGCTAAACCTTCAGACAGCTTCGGGTGTTAGAGTAAACACCTAGAGCTATCTAAAAACATTAACTGCATATACACATTAGTTAAGCCCGTGAGATGATACTAGGCATATGTGGTTGTAAAGGCACAAATTGGAACGCAACCATAGTGTACAGTCATTGTCACTGTCAGTGTCACAAGAATTTTAATTTGTCAATTTTTGAAATGTCATTATGAATTATTAACCGAAAATATAACGTTCGTTACAAATCTGCAAGACTGAGTATCTTTTATCCGCTAAATCATTCGCATCCAACAAAGCGCTATTCTACAACTAAATCCAGAAACGCCTGCAACATTGATCAACGAGACGCAATAAGGTGCTGCGGGCACATAGCTGTTCCTTTCGAGCCGGACGACGTGGATACGTGGATCGCCAACCACTCCCATCCTAGTCTCTTCCTAAGGTATTTCAACGCGTTAAACGTGAGTTCTTCACCCTTTTCTCTTGTGTTATAACCTTTCTCCTACAAAACGCATAAAATCCTGCAATTTACTCCACCTTTTACAAGCTATCGAAATGAGTACAAATGAGTTGAAACCTAGGTCTAAATCGCCTTATAGAATAGCATTAACTGATGACGAGAGCACTAATCAGTTAATACGCGAATTAGTCAAAAAACGCGCCATAGTTAAGAGTAGGTTAACAAGATTTTCCACATATATTAATGGAATCAAATCGGATGATTTGCCTAGTCAAACTCAACTCGATTTAAAGCTGCGTATACAAGGTGCAATGAGCCTGTATACTGAGTTCAATGAGCTTCAATCAAAGATTGAAGAATCAGTGTTGGAAGTAGATTTAGAAGAACAATTAAATCAACGCGATGCATTTGAAAATAGTTACTATAGTACATTGGCTCGTGCTGAGCGTATGATGAAGGAGGAAGGCACTAGTGCATGCTCTAAGCGCTGTCATAGTTACAATGATACAATAAAGTTACCTACTATCTCAGTTCCTACTTTTGACGGTTCATGTGACCACTGGTTAGAGTTTAGGGATACCTTTCAATCGTTGGTTCATGAGTCTACTCAGATAAGCAATATTCAAAAGTTTCACTACTTAAAATCATCCTTAAAGGGTAGTGCAGCACTAGTTATAGATTCAGTGGAGTTCTCGGCTGATAATTACTCGGTAGCATGGGAGTTATTAATAAATAGATTTAATAACAATAAATTATTAATTCACAGTCACATTAAGGCATTGTTTACACTTCAGGCATTGACAAAGGAAGCACCAGATTTATTAAGAAATTTAATAGACACTTACTTAAAGAACCTACGCGCATTAAAAATATTAGGCGAACCAGTTGATAGCTGGGATACCATATTAATTTATATAATTGTTTCCAAGCTTGACAAAACAACAGAGCGAGCATGGGAACAATACCGGAATACAATTTTAAATAAATCTGATGATTCCAAGTCCCGCCTGAAAGTTGATGTACTACTAACATTTCTAAAAGATAGGGCAGATATGTTAGACACATTGCAGGCAAATAGTACTAAATCAAATGATATTAAGAAACATCATGCAACCACAAATTCAAAGGTACACTGCAATGTTTCTAGCACCAAGAGCAAGCCGTACACATCACAGAGGTCATGTTTGCTATGTAAATCCAATCATTCACTATATGCGTGCAGCAAATTTCTAGGTTTAGATTTAAAAGCTAAACAAAAATTTGTGCGGGATAATAAATTATGTGAAAATTGTTTACGGCCTGGAGGGCACACAGCAGCCGACTGTAGATTTGGTCCATGTAGGAAGTGTGAGAATGTTAAACATAATTCCTTAATCTGTGATAAGGCTACTGACCCACAGAGCCAAGTCCCGTCTCAAGCAATACCTACCGATGACAAACGGCCTTCACTAGTTACACTAGCAGCCCTCAGTGACTTTGCTGCACCTCAGCTCCATGGTGAACAATTGCACACAGATATATTATGCGCTCAATATCCTTGTGTGCAAAGAGTCCTCTTATCGACTGCATTAGTTGAAGTACGTGATAAATTTAATAATTACCATTTAGCCCGCACTCTTTTAGATTCAGGTAGTGAACGTTGCCTTATTAAAAAATCTTTATGCGATATTCTAAACATACCAGTGATACAGTCCTCTCAAGAAATTCGTGGAGTTGGAAATTCGGTGACACAGGCCACACTCATCTGTGATATTGAAATTAAGTCACGCACCAGCTCCTATACTACACACTTACAATGTATAGTTCTACCAAACATTACATCTACTTTTCCTGCGATACCTAAACATGATGCGCAATTTAAAATTCCTAGCAACTTACAGTTAGCGGATCCTGACTTCTATGAAGGTCAAAGTATAGACATACTGATAGGGGCTGATAAGTTCTGGGATTTACTGAGCCAAGGTAAAATGCGTTTACCTGCCGGTCCTTTCTTGCAAAACACTAGACTCGGCTGGATTATTTCAGGTCCCTTAAATATTAATATGCGCAGTAAGGGCCATGTCCAGTGCAATTTCTCTCAAGCGGTTAACGATCAACTACGTCTGTTCTGGGAGATTGAGGAACTACCTAAGCCATGTGATACGCGCACAGAAGAGGAGAAAGCGTGCGAAGATCATTTCGTCAAAACTACTATGCGCAATAGTGACGGAAGATTTTGCGTAAATATTCCCCTCAAATTATCACCACATGAGTTAGGTGAGACGCATCCTCAAGCCGTTAACAGATTCTTGTCGTTAGAAAAGCGGTTACAACGCGTACCAGAGTACAAAAAAATGTACAGTGATTTCATACACGAGTATGAAAATTTAGGTCACATGACTCGAATAACTACATATGGAACACCACACTGTTTTATGCCTCACCATGGGGTATTCCGAGAGCATAGTACCACAACGAAACTGCGTGTTGTTTTTGACGCAAGCTTTCCGTCATCCACGTCAGTCTCGTATAACAGTCTCCAACGTGTAGGCCCTGCCGTACAAGGCGACCTACTAGCAATTCTACTGCGTTTGCGGCAGCACAGATACGTTGCTTGTGCTGACGTAGAAAAAATGTACCGTCAAGTAATGGTATCGGAAGACCAGCGAGATCTGCAACTAATCGTATGGCGTGATGATCCCGCGGAGCCTTTAGGTGTTTACAGGCTGAATACTGTCGTATACGGAACCGCGTCTGCACCCTTTCTCGCCGTAAGATGCCTAAAGGAATTAGGGTACACTAGCTCGGATCCCGACGTAAAGAGGGTTATCACGGAAGACTTCTTTGTCGACGATATGATTACCGGCCTAGACGACAAAGACAAATTAACGGAATTATGCGAAAAGGTCTATAAGGTTTTGCAATCGGGATGCTTCCCTCTGCGAAAATGGATATTTAATTATGAATGCGATCAGTCTATTTTCAACGGCATCAAACAGTTAAATTTAGATGGTAAAAGCGAATGTAAGACATTAGGGATAGGATGGAATAGCTCCACAGATGAATTTAATTATAACACACAGTTCAAAAATGATACGCAAATATCTAAACGCACGATACTGTCACATGTATCACAGATATTCGATCCGCTGGGTTTATTAAGCCCTGCAATCATAATTGCGAAGATCCTATTGCAGAAATTGTGGTTGACAAAAACCGATTGGGACGACGCGCTACCGAATGACGTCATCGAGACGTGGAACCGGTTTGCGTCAAATTTAGCTGCGCTTAATAACATAGTCGTTCCGCGACACGCGATCGGACTACATCCTGCATCTATCGAACTGCACATATTTACGGACGCATCGCAAGTGGCCTATGGCGCATGCGCATACATTCGCACCGTAACGAAAGACAAAACCACTTGCAATAGGTTATTATGCGCAAAGGCAAAGGTCGCGCCGGTGAAGCCGCTCACAATACCCAGGCTCGAATTAAGCGGAGCTGTTTTAGGAGCGCGGCTCTATAATAAAATAAATGAATCACTTCATTGTCAATTTAATAGTATAACATTCTGGACTGACTCAACCATAGTTCTGGGCTGGCTACGAACTGCTCCGAATTTACTAAAAACGTTTGTTCAAAATCGGGTAGTTGAGATTCACGATTTAACGGGTGAACTTCCGTGGCGGCATGTCAGTGGCAAAGAAAATCCAGCAGACATGGCATCACGCGGAGTTCTGCTGAACGACCTCGCCACTTCCACTCTATGGTGGGAGGGACCCTCGTTCCTACGCGATCCTGATTTCGATCACTCATGCGTTACACCCGAACAAGATCAAGCTACGGTACCCGAAGAGCTGCCCGAAGTAAAAACTAGTTCAGTATTAGTTTGCACTGAAGAACGAGAGTTATTTCCCTTTTCACGGTTTTCTCAATTCAATCGAATGAGACGCGCCTTTGCATACGTACTTCGGTTTATTCATAATACGCGCAATTATAAAATAAATCGACGGACCGGTGCTTTCAGCTCGGATGAATTAAGAAGAGCGGAGCTGGGCTTAGCTAAATTATCGCAATCAAGGTCATTCAGTGAAGAATATAAATTAATTAATAAAAATAAGACGCAAAATTTAAAACCATCTTTATTGAAACTCAATTTATTTATCGATAAAAATTCTGATCTTATACGTGTAGGTGGTCGTATTGTTAATTCAGAGGAATTCGATTACAACAAATTGCATCCAATTCTACTCTGCTCAAAACATCGATTTACAAAATTGTTATTACGTCACGAGCACATGCGTATGCTCCACGCAGCACCTCAAACACTATTGTACGAGGTGCGACAGCAGTGGTGGCCTGTAGGCGGAAGAAACCTTGCACGTCAGGTTGTGCATGAGTGTATCTTATGCAAACGATTGAAAGGTAACACGTTGCATCCTCTTATGGGTAACCTACCAAAGGAACGAGTCACTCCAACTTACCCTTTTCTTTATTGTGGAGTTGACTACGCAGGGCCAGTGCTTACGTTGAACCGAAAAGGTAGAGGTGCTAGAACTGTAAAATCATACATCTGTTTATTTATCTGCTTTGTTACTCGCGCAGTGCACTTGGAGCTTGTCAGTGACCTCACTTCTGAGTCATACATTCTGGCACTCAAACGTTTTATCGCTAGGCGCGCTAAACCATCTGAAATTTTCTCTGACAACGGGAAAAATTTCGTCGGAACAATGAACGAGTTTGGAAAATTCTTAACGAGATGTTCCGCTGACATCTCTGAATATGCGGTAAATCAAAGCATTAAATTTAAGTTTATACCCGCTTATAGTCCTCATTTCGGTGGCCTGTGGGAGGCTGGAGTGAAATCCTCCAAATTTCACCTACTCCGCGTCATAGGCAACGCTCACCTAACTTTCGAAGAACTTACCACAGTTCTCACACAAGTCGAATCAATTCTCAATTCCCGTCCTCTTTCACCTATGTCGTCCGATCCTCAAGACTTATTACCAATTAGTCCTGCCCACTTCCTGGTTGGTCGACCCTTGACAGCGCCAGTCTACGAGGACATGCGGAATCACACCGGCACATACCGCAGTCGCTATCAACTAGTCGAACAGATGCGCCATCACTTCTGGGAGAGATGGTCAAAGGAGTACATTTCCGAGCTCCAAACGAGATGCAAATGGATGAGCGGCGTCGACACACTGCAGCCAGGCATGATGGTCGTTATCAAGGACGACAATCTTCCTCCACTAAAATGGCATCTTGGACGCATCAAATCAAATCAAATCAAATCAAATCTTTTTTTATTCAAATAAACTTTTACAAGTACTTTTGAATCGTCAAGTGAATCTACCACTGGTTCGGAATGCCATTCCTACCGAGAAGAACCAGCAAGAAACTCGGTGGTTGCTCTTTTTAAATAATTCATTTACAATTACTATATCAATGTGTACATAAGTAACCGCTGTCCCCAGCATTGTTGGAGCGATCAAATCCATGCTCCTCTATCATTTACATAATCTTCAACAGTATAATAAGCTTTTTTCAGGAGCATACTTTTAATGGATTTCTTAAATTTTTTTATTCATCATTATATCATCATCAATGCCGTACCAGGCAAGGATGGCATCTCACGCGTAGCAGACATTCGCACGGCAACGGGCGTAGTCAGACGCTCATTCCCGAAGATCTGTCCACTGGTTTGTGAAGAGGAGGTGAAGAAGACATCTTTGGAACCTGGCGATTCCAAGGCCGGGGGCATGTAAAGGCACAAATTGGAACGCAACCATAGTGTACAGTCATTGTCACTGTCAGTGTCACAAGAATTTTAATTTGTCAATTTTTGAAATGTCATTATGAATTATTAACCGAAAATATAACGTTCGTTACAAATCTGCAAGACTGAGTATCTTTTATCCGCTAAATCATTCGCATCCAACAAAGCGCTATTCTACAACTAAATCCAGAAACGCCTGCAACATTGATCAACGAGACGCAATAAGGTGCTGCGGGCACAGTGGTATAAAAATAACCAGAAATAAAAATAAGGCGAGAACCTCCTCTTTTTTGGAAGACGCTTAAAAAACCGCACAATGCAACGTCAAAGATAATTCTACTAAAAAAAAACTTAAAATCTTCCAAAGCCACTGTAAAGTAAAAAATAATTTGGGTTTCAGCGCGCTATGTTGAAGTCTCCAACCTGGTCAACAAATCTATATTATATAGATTTATCGAGAGCCAGGTTGGAGACTTCCATTTATATGTAAAAAAATCCATTTAAATGGTAGTTAACGTAGTCGCGATCGAACACGTAAAAAACTCCCACTCGGCCATTGAATTATATGTACATTAGTACATAATACCTCAATGCACTCGGCCTACTGGTGTTAAACACATACCGTGTTAGTGTACCCAAAAGTTTGTAGGTATCGTACCGGACCGCTAAATCGCATGGCGAAAGGTCTTTGAATGTAGAACGCGAACGGTTTGAACTTGAAGTCAATGGTACAATCCCACAAAATCTGGCCCAGCAGCCAAAATTGGAACAAATTTTTATGCCTGTTTAGTTTTGTTTTTATTTTATATTAGCTGATGCCCGCGACTTCGTCCGCGTGGTTTAAGTGTTTTTGATCCCCGCGGGAACTCCTTAATTTTCCGGGATAAAATGTAGCCTATCTCACTCGACTATTCAACTAAACCCATTTTTTTTAAATCCACTACAAGCTAGCCCTTGACTGCGATCTCACCTGATGGTAAGTGATGATGCAGTCTAAGATGGTAGCGGGCTAACCTGTTAGGGGCATGGCAGTTATATTAAACCCATACCTCTTCGGTCTCTACACGGCATCGTACCGGAACGCTAAATCGCTTGGCGGCACGTCTTTGCCTGTAGGGTGGTAACTAGCCACGGCCGAAGCCTCCCACCAGGCCAGACCAGGGAAAATTCAGAAATTATAAATTCCCAAATTGACCCTGCCGGGGATCGAACCCAGGACTTCCGCACGTTAAGGCAACAGCGCTACACACTGCGCCACGGAGGTCGTCAAAAATCACGTCGATCCGTTGCTCCGTTGCGGCGTGATTGAAGGACAAACAAACATACTTTCCCATTTATAATATTATGAGTAATAAGTATAGATACTATAGCGACGCTGTCACCGGGTCAGATAAGTTTCTGGGACGACCTCCGTGGCGCAGTGTGTCGCGCTGTTGCCTTAACGTGCGGAGGTCCCGGGTTCGATCCCCGGCAGGCTCAATTTGGGAATTTATAATTTCAGAATTTTCCCTGGTCTGGTCTGGTGGGAGGCTTCGGCCGTGGCTAGTTACCACCCTACCGGCAAAGACGTGCCGCCAAGCGATTTAGCGTTCCGGTACGATGCCGTGTAGAAACCGAAGGGGTATGGGTTTAATATAACTGCCATGCCCCTAACAGGTTAGCCCGCTACCATCTTAGACTGCATCATCACTTACCATCAGGTGAGATCGCAGTCAAGGGCTAGCTTGTAGTGGATTAAAAAAAAAAGACTTTACTTCTTATTAAGGCTCATTTCTTTTTTGTACGGTTTTTGTACATGATGTTAAACTCAATCGAACCCCGCCATGAATTGTCGATATAAAATGTGATTACAGTGATTTTCTTTTTCCCCTTTTTGAATTCCGGAACCTTTCCCATACACAGCTTTAGTACGCAAGACCTTTTTACTTTATGAAGGCACTCACTGTTATTGGGTATTTAGCTAATTGGGACCCTTAATAACGATGTTTGCTTTAGCTTTTTACAAATACTTTTTTTTTAAATCTACAAAGAGCCGTTTTGATAAATTAAGGTATAATAAAATAAAATGTTATTTTTTAAGTCGTTCAGTCGGCGTGGTTTATTAAGTCAAGTACGTAAAAAATCAAACATTATAATATTGGTTTGGGTAAGTATCCTCTGTAACAGACTTCAAAAATAAGGACTACGTAGGATTTTAATGCCACGTGATATTTTTGCGGTTTAATTTATTCCATCTATGACATTTAATCAGTTTTTTTTTTAAATTATGTATTTCATTCGAAAGAATACAAGTCAGATTGGTTCCTCATTTACGAGAGCTGGGGGGTTACTACCATTGCCTAAAGCAGAATTAAAAAATACAGTTTATATCACGTACCTTGACGTCCCTAAAATAAGTATTATAATTCTATGTAGGGTAGAAATTAACCATAAAACCATTGATGTAGAATTTTATACTCTATTTCAATGCATAAAACATTGGAAAAGAAACCTGCTTTTTATGCATCATCTAGGCAAGCGCGTTCCAACCTAGACCTCATCATTGCTTTACACTTAGCATAATTGTCGCCATGAGCAAGCCTATAACGCAAAAAAAAACAACAAATTAAAAGAACCCCCTTAGACGACCTCCGTGGCGCAGTGTGTAGCGCTGTTGCCTTAACGTGCGGAGGTCCTGGGTTCGATCCCCGGCAGGGTCAATTTGGGAATTTATAATTTCTGAATTTTCCCTGGTCTGGCCTGGTGGGAGGCTTCGGCCGCGGCTAGTTACCACCCTACCGGCAAAGACGTGCCGCTAAGCGATTTAGCGTTCCGGTACGATGCCGTGTAGAAACCGAAGGGGTATGGGTTGGATATAACTGCCATGCCCCTAACAGGTTAGCCCGCTACCATCTTAGACTGCATCATCACTTACCATACCAGGTGAGATCATAGTCGAGGGCTAGCTTGTAGTGAATAAAAAAAAATAAAAAAAATAAAAAAATAAAAAATAAAAAAAAGAACCTCCCAGCTAAAGCGTGTCGCCTCCATTCCATACGTCATTTGGCGAGGTGTATTGGTATAAACGCAAACCATAAAATCAAGAATTGGATTGAATAATTCTAAAACCAGAACGTCAGCAATATTAAAACAATACGGATTAAAGCGATGGTTGTACGCCGTCCTTCCTCAGTGCCTGAAGAGATTCCTCAGTGCCTGAAGACAAAAGTCTTCGAACAGTGCGTGTTGCCAGTGATGACATACGGTTGCGAGACTTGGTCGCTAACTATGGGCCTCATAAGAAAGCTCAGGGTCACTCAGCGGGCGATGGAGAGAGCAATGCTCGGGGTTTCTTTGCGCGATCAGATCAGGAATGAGGAGATTCGCAGAAGAACTAAAGTAACCGACATTGCTCTACGTGTTGTGAAGCTGAAATGGGCGGGGCACATAGAAGAACCGATAGACGCTGGGGTCCCAAAGTGCTGGAGTGGCGACCACACACGGGAAAGCGCAGCGTTGGTAGACCCCCTACTCGCTGGACAGACGACATCAGGCGAGTCGCAGGGAGCCGCTGGATCCAGGCGGCGCAAGACCGAGGCGTGTGGAAATCCTTGCAAGAGGCCTATGTCCAGCTGTGGACGTCTATCGGTTGATAATGATGTACGCCGTCTAATGAATATCTTCGCAGATGGAACTTGAAACTAGACTACGGAGTATAATATAATATTATCGCTGGCAATGAGTACTAGTGTAGTAAGGAGTAGACTTTGATTACGTTGTAGTTTACATAAATCAAAGTACGGTGCGGCAATCATTGAAGCTCCAGTCCAGACCTCCAGTTTTTCGAAGATTTTATACTGCCTCGTTAGTCTGGTGGTTAGCATGTTCGACTGCGGCCGACAAGGTCCCGGGTTCGAGTCCGGGTCGGGCCGTAATAATTATGGGTTTTTCTGACTACAAATTCTCAGTATAGGAGTTAGGATGTTGGCGGTGTTTCACCCCCGTGCCTCGGAAAGCACGTTAAGACATAGGTCCCGGTTTTAACCGACTTCCAAAAAAGGACGAGGTTCTCAATTCGGAGCTTTTTTTTTAAATGTATGTCGGTGCATATCTCCGTGGTTTCGGAACCGATTTGAATTTTTTTTTGTAGTCGTTAGAGGAAGCTCTCGAGGTGGTCCCATAAAACCTCCAAATCCTCAACCTTGACACTAAAACGTTAAAAATAAAAAATCTTTCCAAAACACCGACTTCCAAAGCCACTGTAAAGTAAAAAATAATTGTGATTTCTACACACTATGTTGAAGTCGGGCGGGTATAAAAAGGATAAGCAAAGTTGATGCATCAGGCTCAGGGCATCAGGTGCGTTTTAAGAAGTTAAATATCACTTGCTTCAAATGGCGAAGGAAAACATTGTGAGGAAACCAGAATGCCCGAAAGTTCTCATGTTCTCGAAGGTGTGTGAAGTCTACCAATCCGCACTTGGCCAGCGTGTTGGAATATGGCCAACTCATTCCGAGACATTTTCCGACCGCGACTGTACATGTGGCTCATAACAATATTAATTAGATTATAACATTAGAACGGATCTCACCCGAATCTGTCAAATTAAGTTAAAATCTTTGGCGGCTTCTATGGCTCCCTTCATTAAAATTTCTAAGCACGAGTCACTAGTGCTAACACTTGACTAACCACCAAACTTTTACCCCGAAACCTAACGCACACGCAAATATATTACATATTTATTGTACCTTAAAATTCAAATTACTTTGTCGTATTTATCGTAGTGGAAGCTGAACCTTGTTGTAGGGGTTATAAGAAAATTATTCAGAATATTGAACGGGCGCGACACGAATAAATAATCCATTGAATCGACGTTTCAAAAAGGTAGTGGTTTACCGAATGGGAGGCTCTGCTGTATGAAGGATCGTATTGTTTGAGTGGCTTAATAAAGCTGTAGACATTCCTAGTATCATACTATACTAATATTATAAATGCGAAAGTGTGTTTGTTTGTTGGTTTGTCCTTCAATCACGTCGCAACAGAGCAAAGGGTTGACGTGATTTTTTGCACGGGTATAGTTGATGACCTGGAGAGTGACATAAACTACTTTTATACCGGACAATTAAGGAACTTCTGTATCAATCAAAAAACTTATTCCACGCGGACGAAGTCGCGGGCTTCAGCTGGTGTTAAATAAGGCATGTACGAGACATGGACCTAATTGACTTTTTTTACGACATACATCCGAGACATGGTCGCTAGCTATGGGCCTCTAAAAGCTTACTCAGCGGGCGATGGAGAAAAATATGCTCGGAATTTGACGTCTAAAATATAAGGATTGAAAAATAATAATAATGTCCTCCCGACCGAATTTCGGCCACAGCGGCCAATCTCCAGAGACTGTGCACAAGTGTGTGCGCGTAGACAGGTGCGTTCTTTGTTACTTAACTCTCATAGCCCGATGGGACGGAAAACCCGACACGACCGCAGAGAGATCAGGCACAGGACCGACAGCTTTACGTGCTCTCCGAGGCACGGGGGGAAGCACTGCCAACTTCCTCATTCCGGGCTAGTACTGAGAATTTCTTGTCAGAAAAATTTTGGGCCGACCCGGGATTCGAACCCGGGATCTCGTCAGCCCCAGTTGAATATGGTAACCACTTATAGAACCACTAGAAACCAATCATAATAATAATCCTAAAACACGTACGTCAACAATATTAAAATAATACGGCTCTATGCTACTTAGTGTGACCCCTGCACATTGAAATAGAAGTTTAAGTACCTACTAAAATCATCAATGCCCCTGCATCTGAAAATCGTGCGATCCATGACATGATAAGAACCTAAAATATTAATATACTGTGACCATAACAGCGTTGGAAAAGTAAGCTTATTTGCAGAGCGAACACAATGCCGCAATAACCGACAGGTGGGTCCATCCAACCATTTGTTTAGGTCCCCGCATGCAGCAACGGTGCCGTGTTATCTTTTCAATGGTGTATAATATTTTTAGCATCTATGTTTGCACTTTGCATGTTGGTAACTATTTCCTACCGTGTCTTGTTGTAGTTTTATTCGTTTTGTTATTATTTCGTGGCTTTATAACTTGAATGTACACCTGATCGGCTTATTATTATTATAATAAGCCGATCAGGTGTACATATAAGTTTTTTTAGTATCTTTATTATTCCGGGATATAAATTAGCCTTTGCCACTCTTCAGGTCCTTAACTATATCTATGCAAAGAAACACGTCGATCAGTTGCTCTGTTGCGGCGTGGTTGAACGACAAACCAATAAAACAACAAATTAACAAACAAACACACTTTCGCATTTTAAATATTGTTATGACTGCAGGATAGGCTTGCGTTTGACGACAATGTACTCGTATATAGCAAACAATCATGACGTAAAAGATGCCAGCCTTGTCTTGAAAGACAGACACCAGAAATAGAGAAATGGTTCAGTCAAAAATATACCTAACTTCCGCATGTTTTTTTTAAATCTTTTTGTATACTTGTTCCTATTGGTTCATACCATACAATAAACCTGCCAAGTTTCAAGGACTGAGGATTTAATGCAGGGGTCTCCATATTATGTATCTACCACAAACCACCCCGTTTCCTAGACGTATCCTGGGGTGGGCTACGATATATCCTGCCGTGGCTAGTTACCACTCTACCGGCAAAGACGTAAGTACTGCAAGGCAATTTAGCCTTAGCGGAATAAAAAAAATACGGTTGTCTGTAACGTTGGTTTACGGACGATAGTTTTACATGATAACTAGAAGTTCTCGAAGAAGCTCGAGTGGCGGCGTTCCAGTAGCAGAACTATTCGAACTGCTAGCTCTGACGTCACGCGAGAAGAGAGATAAATGTGTCACAAGCCAACGCTTGGGCCGATCATCCCTCTCTGTCGCTTGTTCCGCGCTCTCACTTGCACGCTCAGGCTCAGGCGGAACGTGACACTTTTTCGTGCGTGCAGCCGGTGTTCCTCGATTTATAAGACGTTATCACGTCAAAAAACAATTCGTCCGGGTTAAAAAGCGTGAAACAAAATAACAGCAAAATATCTTGTTACTATCAAAAGCTATCACAAGACACAACGCCTTATACTTAGTCTTAGAATACGAAACTTACTTTGTAGTACCAGTTACACGCTCAAAAAGCGGATGTTATAATATTTAAAACACATTAATATTTATGCGCCAGAAGACCTAGATGTAGAAGTAACAACTTTATATCATATTCCATAAATTACCATAGCGATTCACTCGCTCCGAACATCATGAAGCATTTCAAGCGAGCTTGCCCCGACTACTAGAATCTACCAACTGCAAATATTTTCTTGAAAGTTATAAGTTTGTACTAAAAATGCTGCTCATTTTAAAACTGAGTTATTTAACGTTGCGCAACAGAAAATAAAATAAGTTTAACCGTATTTTCGATGAAGGAATATGGAGTTCCACGAGAATCCACGAACTTGTTATACGAAATTTAAGTTTGAGTTTTTTTTTAATTGACTTCAGTAATTATGCAACTTTTCTAAGATAACTTAAAGATTAATTTATTCGACATTATTAAGTACCTACCGAGAAATAATATTAAAAACATAATAATTTCGAAGTACAAGGTCATTGAAATTGCATATGCCCTAACAGGGTGATATCACATGTCAATTATTGTACAATTATAAATGAATCTGAGTCTGAATTAAAATTAGTTTATAAGTTGGATTAGATAATTTGTATTGCGATTGTTAAGCAATGTTGACCTAAGTCGGTAACTGGATGGGTGACCGAATTTGGAAGTCAGAATTTGGCCTTTTCATGTCCTCCGTGTCTCGGAGAGCACGTTATGCCGTTGGTGCTCGTTATTATCCCTGGTATCTGATAATAATCGTTATAAAAACCTAAGAGTTGAAGGACCCGGGAACCCACCGGATTATTATTCCAAGGAACCACCGGATTATTATCCCAAGAAAACGCTCGCCATTATATGATTAATGGAAAGGGGTAATGAGAAACACGATGCGGAGAAAGAGAGTTAATTAGGTCGACTATGAGTTTTTACAGCATTTCCCCGCTTGTTACGATGTTGGTGCAGTGATTGGCTTTCAAGCATAAGGCACGACTGACCTGGTTCACAGAGCACACAATGCAGCGCTGTTATCTGGCGAATGATAAACATAGCACCGGCACGCGAGGCCGCGCTTTACACCAGCCATCGCTCCAAATGCCACTAGATAAGGGTGAGTTAAAAGATGGATCATAGTGTAAACGTCGCTCGTTCCAGTAGGTTTTAATTTAATATTTTTGTACTATCAAACTTGTACGAGTAAGTTGTTACAGCGCTGAGGACGTGTAGAAGAGAATTACCTATTAATCTAATTAGTTAACACACTGGTTTAAATACATTTTTTTGCTATCGGAACCTCCAAATCAACTCACGTTCTGAACATCAAAGTAGGTAATAGTCGCTGAGTGTCCACTCAAATTGCCTTTTGAACGTCACAATACTTGTTATTATGTTTGCATCTACATTTAAATGCCAATTATTTCAACATGGCTTCCGTACCACAAATCGACTCTACTGATAAACATGGAATGAGTCAGATTAATAGCGTAAGCGTTATATAGAAAATATCACGCTTACAATAGTAGTAGCATTTTAATTAAGTATTTAATTTAGAACATAGATCTGAGAATAATAACATCCCATCAATCTAATGTATCATTTTGCAAAATATTTTTTAAATTATTGAATATTTTTTTAATCAAACAGTTTCAGTTTGGTAGCACTACCTTGAATCTAAGGTAGCAAGTGAGCTCCACCTGAGACGTCTTAACTTTTTTTAAAGTGAAAATTAAATTCATTGGGGCCCGACTCGCACTTGACTAGATTTTAGTGGATTGTGTAGATTGGAATACTACCGGAATAATGTAGGAAGCCTGAAAGCAGCGGTAAATTTAGGCACCTAAGAGAAAAGAGGTAATAATATATTTCCCGGTTATAAGGGTTCCGTACAAGAAAATAATAAATTAAGAAGGGCAATTTTGTCCAGCTCGCTGTCCATCGAGCCAGACACAGCCATGACTTTTCGAAGCTAAGTATGAGCGTTTTAAGAAATTAAATATCATTTGCTTCAAACGGTGAAGTAACGCGGTAGGTGTGTGGACTGTGAAGTCTGCCAAACCGCACTTGGCCAGCGTGGTGGACTATGGTCAAACCCTACTAATTCTGAGAGACTCGTGATCAGTAGTGAGCTGGCAATGGGTTGATGAGAGGGAGAAAGAGATGAACCGCAATGAAGCGAGGATATAAAAAAGGTGGCGGGAAGTGACTGGATAAAGGAAGGCTTAGGGCCGTAAGTAGAGCGCTAACTAGGGCAGGCCTATGATTATCAGCCTGTGCTGATGATGTTGATGATGTTTACCCCAAATAACAGTTTCTCAGTCGGTTTTTAGAAAAAAAATACCTTATCCGAAATAATTACCGTCAAAGTTAAACAGCATAACTACGGAACCGTATTGGAACTTACGGATTCGCTCTTGACCAGTGTTTTATTTATGAGGCTGTGATAAAGGAAAACAAATATTTCTGTGCCTAGATTCAATTGAGTAAATTGCTTACCTCGTTGAATATAAATAAGCGGATAAGATCTTTTTTTTATTTTCAGAATGAATAAAAACATTAGTCTTTATTAAGTCCGAAAAGGTTTATGAAGAGAAAGGTAGAGAAGATAATTGTGTATTTACTTTTATGTCAAGCGGCATAAGACCGTGTACTCTGTGAAGATTAATGCAGGAGACCTACGTCCAGCAGTGAACGTGTATAAGTTGAAACGAAGAAGAAGACCTTCCAGACCATTATAAAACGGTGACAGTAACTGTGCACCTTACCTTGATTACGTCACAATGAGAGTGAGGAGGAGAGTTATGGGAAACACTTTGAGTGTGAGCAGGAGAGCACAGTCCACATGGGTGCAGAGTTATTACGATTATTGTAGTAGGAAAGATGTGGGACAGAAGGACGTGGGAACCCACTGCATAATTATCCCAAGAAAACTCCTACTATTATACCTCAGTAATGAGGAATACGACGCAGAGAGAGAGTAGTAGGAAAAATTTGGAAAAACACTTTCCGCGCGACGTTTTTTTAGTTGCATAAAAGCACATAACTCCGACAAGTTCCGAAGATTTGAACCCTGAACCATCCAAATATGTAGTTGAATTTTTAACCACTATAAGCTATCATTGATCGGTACGTAGATTTTAGTCTGTTTTTTTAGGTAAAAAAAACTTACTTGCATTTGAAGGTATAAAAAAGCTTCACACTGGAAACAAACATAGTAGGGGGAATAAAGAATCTCTCTTCCCCAATCGACCTCTCTCTTTTCCCCATTACCATTTCCACAAACGATAAAAGGAAACAAAAAAGAAGTGCGCCTAGACAAATTAACCCCGTATAAAACCGTGAACATTTTTCATTAAGCGCTTTCATAATACGAACGGTAAGTGTAAAGGAGTGTTCGCACTCCAGAACAAAGGCTTGAATATCCCATGAGGCCTTTTGTTACCCGCGCAGCGCCTAGTTGTGGTTAAACTGAACGAGTAACCGTCTAACTGACGACTTATTAATGAGTGTCAAAGGCCGTGCTTCTTTTGATGTACACAATACAGCTGTGCTTTTATTTTTCAATAGGTTGGCGCTTATTTCTTACGCAAAAAAATTGCACTTGGCTAATGTAGTCGATTCATAGCTTCTGAGTGCGGTAATATACGAGTTCGGGTAGCCTGAAACACACGCCCGTCCGTCTGTTTCAAGCTATTTCATAACAGCGAACTACGTTTTCCCTTGATTGTAACATTACACAAAATTGTTTGAGCAGTTGACAATGGGGCTGATTCTGTATAACACAATCTCTAAACTAAACTAAAATAGCAACTTTAAATCTAGTTTTGTCCCTTTCCGTACGAAGTATTATGAAAGGGTTAGCAATATTTGTAATGCTCTAATTTTAGTTTAGTTTAGAGATTGTGCACTACAGAATCAGCCCCATTGACTATCCAAGCGATCTCGTTTATTAACGAATGTCAAAGGCATACGAACGGTAGTTGTAAAGGAGTGTTCGCACTCCAGAACCAAGGCCTGAATATCCCATGAGGCCTTTTGTTACCCGCGCAGCGCCTAGTTGTGGTTCAACTGAACGAGTAACCATCTAACTGACGACTTATTAATGAGTGTCAAAGGCCATGCTTCTTTTGATGTACACAATATAGCTGTGCTTTTATTTTTCAATAGGTTGGCGTTTATTTCTTACGCTAAAAATGCACTTGGTTATACCGTCGAGTCATAGCTTTTGAGTGCGGTAATATACGTATACCTACGGATAGCCTGAAATACACGCCTGCCCGTCTATTTCAAGCTACAATAATAAAGCGAACTAAATTTTTCCCTTCATTTTAACATTGCACAAAATTGTTTGAACAGTTACTATAGCTAATCAGCTGAACTATTTTAGTGCGATTTTTTCCCAGTAGTTCAATTGTGGATAAATTGTATCGAGAGAGTTGAACTTCTAGGAATAAAATAATTATTGAACTTAATTATTTACACAGATTAAATGAAAATATCTTATCCAAAAAGTAAATATAATGCAATCGTATTTATTTATTGTGAATTTACTAATTTAGTTAAACAATTAAATGAAAATGAATTGAATGTTCTTTTTATTCAACCATAGAATACCCAAATGAAAATTTGTAACAATTTAGTTAATTTACATAATTTTTGATTTTATTTCATATTTTGAGATTATGCGTGCGAATAGGTTTTTTTTTAAATTCCCATGAAAACTCTTTTATTTTCCGGGATATAAGCCCTCAAATCACTTCAACAGAAAAGTTAACAGGCAAATAGACTGACGAAATACAGGCATGCTTTCGCATTTATAATTACTATGTAGTAGGTATCCCAACAGTTTCACAGCAACTTTCTAAGCGCGTGCAACTGCACGTTCCAATCTAATTAGTTCAATAGAGGACAGATTAGAAACTTTATTATATCCCGGAAATATGAATATCTCCCACCGAACCAGCTGCACCTTGGGAATAAAAGCTTAGCGGCTTGTTCCAGAGTTTGGATTACCTAACTTAGCTGGCTCAGTGAACAAAGGAGGATTTTGGCTTTGACATCAGGTTTTGAGGTCTTTTTATTCAAAATCAAGTCAGTTTCTGATTATATTTAGATATGTATATTTAAGTTTTTTTTTATCCACTACGGGGCTAGCCCTTGACTACGATCTCACCTGATGGTAAGTGATGATGTAGTCTAAGATGGTAGCAGGCTAACCTGTAAGGGGCATGGCAGTTATATTAAACCCATACCCCTTCGGTTTCTACACGGTATCGTACCGGAACGCTAAATCGCTTGGCGGCACGTCTTTGCCGGTAGGGTGGTAACTAGCCACGGCCGAAGCCTCCCACCAGGCAGGTTTCAATATAATATACCTATTTATATGTAAATCTAAAATCTAAATATTATACAAACTATACAATAAATTTAAATCAAATCCTTATATACCTACTAACAAAAAATAAAAATAAAACCCTAATCAAAAAGACCACCCCTGGTTGCCCCTGGGCCAAAGGTACCCATCAAACTTGCAGCATTGCCACGCTGAATGGCGATGGATAATCTTTGAACCAGGTAGGAACCAGAACGTGGGTCACAGCCCCTTTCCCTCAAACGACAATTTCTGATTTGGAATATCGTTTGGGAGTAGTAAATCATGACGCAGCTCAGGATGCTAGTGGGAAAGGGTATGGCAGCTGACACCTCCACTGGAACTCATTTGAGGCCACACCTTTGCCGGTTGTTAGAAAATATATGAACTCAGATATGTTTTCATCCACTACAAGTAAGAATTGAATGCGATCTCACCTGATGGTTAGTGATGATGCAGTCAGATGGTAGTGGGCTAACTTGTTACACGGCATTGCATCGTACCGGAATGCTCAATCTCTTAGCGGTACACTAACTAAGCACAGTCGAAGCCTCCCACCTGTCCAGTGAAAATCCTTCCGATGTCTTAAACAATACTACAACTTGAGACTTGCAGTCTATTATCGAAGTTTGCTCAAGACTAAGTCCATAATATAATTATACCTGTATATTGCCGACGAATTAATCGAAGCCGAAGGAACTTAGCAACTAGATGAGGGTAGGTACATATAGTGTAAGGAGTCGTTAGGATAATCGATGGAGCCCATCTGGTTATTAAACTAACTTACATCCACCGGGGATGTATTAAAATTAGTTTCATAGTTTAACATCGTGTGTTAATATAATGTATGGATATAAAACCGTGGTAAACTTTATGCTGGTGTGTTTAACGTGTTACTATGAACGTAATAGGATTTAGAATCATTTTAATTTATGTGTTTTATATCTTGTACTTTTTAACTAGGTACTGTCCTCCCGATCGAACTTCGGTCACGGCGGCCTGTGTCCAGAGAGATTAGCCATCTACGCGGGACAAGTGCAGAAGTGTGTGCGCACATAAACAGGTGCACTCTCTGTTCCTTTACTCTCGGACGGAAAATCCGACACGACCGGAGAGAGATCAGGCGCAGGACCGACGGCTTTATGTGCTCTTCGAGGCAAGGATGTGATACACCGCCAACTTTCTAACTTGCTAAATTCCTGAGCACTGAGAGTTACTTGTCAGAAAACCCCCATACTTGTTATGGCCCAACCCGGGATCCAAACCCGGGACCTCGTCAGCCGTAGTCGAACATTCTAACCATTAGATCAACGAGGCAGGCAGTAGTTTTAACTACTACAGATTGATTAGTAATTCATTTTAGGAGCTGCAGACTCTAGCGCTACATTACAAAACAACCATTTAACCGTTTAACGGAGAGATCCCCAGTGTATTTTCACTGTAACTCAACGTGTGATGCAGTTAGGCCGCCATGACACTTTCACGTTACATGAGTAACTTACGAAATGTACACTGTCTTATAAGTCGCCTGTCGTGTGCAGATGTTAGTTATTTAATTTACTTACACTTACAAGACGTGTAATTAACTCAACGTGTAATGGAGTTAGGCTGCTATTTACACTTTCACGTTACATGAGTAACTTACGAAATGTAAACTGTCTTGTAAGTTGCCTGACGTTTGAAAATGTTGGTTGTTAAGTTACTTACACTCAGGTGCAAGTGAAATGAAGCAGCGGACAAAAGCCAGGCATTAAATTTGCACGGTACTGTTACGTATTTTGTACTTAAAAACCTACCTAAATATCTACCCATGACTGTAATTTTGGATGTAAAAAGTCACCTTATTTTCACAATAAATCTTTTGGAACTATTTCGTATTTTGTACTTAAATATCTACCTATGAGGGTACCTAAATCTGGGGCCATACCACAGAATAGGTTCTAAGCCTCATTCTAATCCATACTGCCAACGCTTTTAAATCCATATCGTTGCATTATTTTGTTGACTTTCGTGTTTTAGAATTATTATAATCTTTATTTTAGGAACTTCAAGGTACGTGACAACAAACTGTCATTTTGAGTAATATTGCTTTAAGCGTTATAGGATAGCCCCTTGGGTGTAAAAAGTCACTTTATTTTCACAATAAATCTTTTTTTTCTCCCGCAACAGAAAAACTTTCCACATAAACCATAAAACCGTGGAAATATCTCTTAAGCTTTCAAAAGCTTTAGAAATTTCTCACAAATGAGGTCAGATGACGGCAAAAAGAAGAGGCTTAATTTACACTTCTTCCAGAATTTGTAACTAGGATTCTTCCAACTTTGGCTAGCATATTTTAGGGTTCTGCAGTTTCGCATATCAAAACTAGATGATACCTGCGCTTCATTCGCGTGGATTGAGGTATTTTGATTCCTGCGAGACCTCTATAGTTTTCCGGTATATAAGGTACCTTAATTTCATCATAAATAGGATGAATAGATTTCATACCCTTTAGGTGAAAGGGCATGATAGGGTACTACAGAAACAGACATAATTATGTTCACATTTATAACATTGGTAAGGATTATATGAATTCATAGTTTTATAGGCTTTTTTAATGACATAAACGAGGCCGCTATTCAAGCACCTTGGTATCAGTTCTCCGATTTTCAAATCGGTTCAGAAACCACGAAGAAATCGGAACATATGCATTAAAAAAAGATACGCACCGAATGGGAATGGAATCGCGTGTGAATTTGCCACTAGAGGCGCTGGTTGCGCGTGAGGTCCAAGAACATTGATTCACTTTTCACTGGTTTTGGCGGGCTTCGTGACATAAATTATAATTTCTTTAATTTACATGTTGAAAAGTGATCTCCTTCGTGAAATTATCGCAAATATGGATTATTTAGCGATTAATGTGAACGTTTTGAAGGCGGAATTAAGAAAAAGACGCGCATAAATAAGCGCAAAAATTTCTTTTTTTGACGTTGTTGAGCTCTTTCTTTCTTTTAATTTCCTTTCTCTCTTCTCTCTTGACTAGGTAGGTACAACTTTTGGCTTTAATTTAGGAGATGAATAAGAAAGATAATTACTTACGATTTTCTGTACTTATTTGATTCTTTGGGTAACACATAATCCTCGGGGTGAAAATGTTTTTTACAAACACGAGAATTTTTTGTCGGGTATAGTTATTCCTGCAAATCGCCACTAGCCACTGTTTTAGAACAGTTTTATCTTTTGGAAACATGTGTTCTCCTCTTTTCTCTTTCTCTTCTCTTCTCTTTTCTTCTTGATTAAAACGGAACTGCACAACATTGCGGCATAGCTACTCGATATGATGATAGATAGTTAACTATTTAACTAAACTAATACCAATTATAAAGAGGAAAGATTTGTTTGTTTGTTTGTAATGGATAAACTCAAAAACTACTAAAGCGATTTTAAAAATTCTTTCACCTATAGAAAGCTAAATTATCAGCAAGTAACATAGGCTATATTTTATTTTCAAAAAAATTTGAGATCCTTACGAAAATTGCAATAATGTGAACTAAGTCGGAAAAAATCGTCTCTTCTGAGAGCTTACGCGGCGTGCGCTGCGTAAATAGTTAAAGATACACGAAAACAATGTATGGTGAAATTGTTCCTCTTAAATAGTTCTAAAAAATAGTCCGCGATAGCATATATCTATCTTTTAAGGTTGACTCACAATAACCATTATTATGATTTTCAAATTTGGTCTAAACCAATGCTTTACTTGCGAAGGTGTTTTTACCGACATAGTATTAATCCTTATCAAAATAAATATATTAATCATCTCAAGTATTTAACTAAGATAAAAATTGTCCTTTACGCCATTTAATTTAGATGAATAGCTTATGAGATATCATAGAAATAATGAGGACGTGGCGTACCCTTACAATGTAATATTAAAATGTAACCTGCCCACTGCCCACTGGCTATATTGGGTAGGTATATATTAGGATTATTAGTGCTACCCGTGCGAAGCCGGGGCGGATCGCTAGTAATTAATAAACTAAATGAGATTCAAGATTTAAAACTTTGTTTCGGCTCCAATCTTATAAAGTCGCCTTTGACAGCTATACCTCTGGACCTTAGTCAACAGTGGCGCCAACTGGTGAGCAAAGAAACGATAGTCCCCATTGAGAACCTCCTCCTTTTTTGGAAGTCGGTTAAAAAAGTAGGTCGGTACTTGAATTCGAAAAATAAATAGAACTTTCCAAAAACCTATTATGTTCACGCTTGGCCAGTTTTGGTAGAAACCCCGTTGCGGTAGGTGAATTTAAACTTTATCGTCGGCCACCGGGAAATCCCCCACTTTTTGTCTCGGGAATGTTTAATAATTCATTTCGGTGGGCGTTTTAATTCTAGTATCGCTCTCGGATTAAACTCTCCGAATCTTTTTATAGCCTAAGTTTGTTTATGAAACGATGGACGGATTAACTTTGCGACCTTCCTTGTTTACGATTTATGCCTACTTTGTACGAACCAACTTTGCGAAACAGTATAAATAATAAATAATGCTATTACTAGTGATGGTACTAGACTTCGTCAGCGTGGATTAAGGTTTTTTTTTCTTCAGGATGGAAATGATAGAGGAGCATGGATTTGACTCGCTCCAGCAATGCTAAGGGCAGCGGTTACTTATGTATCAGAAAAAAAGAGCAACCACCGAGTTTCTTGCTGGTTCTTCTCGGTCGGAATGGCATTCCGAACCAGTGGTAGATTCACTCGATGATTCAACTGATGAAAATTCAAAAGCACTTGTAATAAGTTTATTTGAATAAAAAATATGAGTTTGAGTTGGAGTTTGATGCAATCTGTACCCTCTGTGTCAAAGCAACCCCTGTATACAGGGGAATGTCGCTTAAAGTAGTATTATTTTAAATTGACAGTTTTGTATGACGTACCTTGACGTCCCTAAAACAAAGATTATTATTCTGAAACAAGGGCGTCAACAATATTAAAGCAACACTGCTTTAAGCGATGGCATGTTTTTTTCTCAAATTTTTGCAAAATTCAATGTCTTAAGGTTCATTTTACTTTGACGCTAATGTCATCGAATGCATATACGATCAATCGAATTAAAACTTACAGTAAGGGTACAGTTTTTATTTTCGTTAAAACAACGAAGAAGTTCCTTGGATTAATTTCCTGTTTCTTTATTAGATGTTTTGTAATTTATAATTCTATACTATAATATTATAAATGCGAAAGTTTGGATGTATGGATGTTTGGATGGATGTTTGTTACTCAATCACGCCCCAACGGCTGAACGGATCTGGCTGAAATTTGGAACAGAGATACTTTTTATCCCGGAAAATTAGAGTTCCTGCGGGAACCAAAAAACCTCAAACCACGCAGACGAAGTCGCGGGCATTCGCTAGTCAGTAATAAAACAAACAATAAACAAGTATAAAATTACTGGCCAGTTTCGAAAAAAGGCAGCTAACTAAAATATTGAATTTAGGAAGAGTAGGCAACTTATCCTCAAATAAAGATTCAAAAAATCCCAATAAATAAACTTACATTAGTTTTTAGAAACTCGACCTACAAACAATTTACCGTTGATCCAAGTTAAATAGTTCCTTACAACCTCTTTTGCGTTGTCATCGAAAATTCAACCTTCTTAGAAGTTTGAAGGACGTTTTTGCTAAAGGAAAGGAAAAGGAAAAGACAGTGGGTACTTGTCAAATTTCCGTCACGATGGCAATCAAAATTATTGGTGCTCTAAAGAGATTTTGTTCATATTGGTAAGTTATAATAGATCTCTGAATTCTCTGCGTGCCATAATTGTGTTGTAAGATGTCACTTCAGTCTTTTTGACGACTTTCCTGTCGCAGTGTTGAGCGTTGTTGCTGGTCTGGGCTTCGATTCCCGGCAGGGTTAATTTGGAATTTACTCTCGTCTGGTCTGGTGGGAGGCTTCGGCCGTGCCACCACCCTACCGACAAAGACTTACCGCCAAGCGATATAGTGTTCTGGTAAGTTGCCGTGTAGAAACTGACTAGGGGTATGGGTTTAATATAACTGCCATACCCCTATCAGGTTAGCCCGCTACCATCTTAGACTGCAACATCACATACCATCAGGTGAGATCGCAGTCAAGGGAAAACTTGTAGTGGAATAAAGAGAAAAAAAGGTCCAATCCATAGACCTATTTTAGGGTTCCGTAGGCAACAAGGTACACTTATAGGTGTCTGTGTGTGTGATAGATCTGTCTGTCTATTACTATGTCACTCTTCAATGCTGTAACATTTTAACTGCCTCGTTGGTCTAGTAGTTAGCAGACAGGTCCCGGGTTCGAGTCTCAGGTCGGGCCATAGGTAATTAAGTAATGGGTTTTTCTGAATGGAAATTCTCAGCACTAGCCGGGAGTTAGGAAGTTGGCGGTGTTCCACCCCGTGCCTCGGAGAGCACGTAAAGCCGTTGGTCCTGCGGATTTCCCGTCCCATCGGGCTATGAAAGTAAAGGAATAGAGAGTGCACCTGTGTTTGCGCACACACTTGTGCACTATAATATCTCCCACGCAGATAGCTAATATCTCTGGAGATTGACGCCGCGCCGTGGTAAATTCGATCGGGAGGACATTATTATTACTAGTAGGAGAACCTTAAACCCGATTGCAGCGCTCGTTACCGGGTCTATTTATAATATAATATAATTATGAATATAAACCATCCCTGGACCCACTCAAACACACACAAAAAATTCCATCTAAATCGGTCAAGCCGTTCTCGAATTTTAGCGAGACAAACGAACAGCAATTGATTTTTATATATATATATATATATATATAGAGATTAGATGATACCCTCGACTTCGTCCGCGTGGATTAAGGTTTTTTGATTGCCGCGGGAACTCTGGGAACGTTGGGTAGGAAAAATAGCCTATGTGCTTCCCCGGGGTAAAACCTACCACAAATTTCATCAAAATCCATTGAACGGATAAGCTGTGAAAGCGTAGCAGACAGACTTTATCATATTAGTATGGCTTAACTTTTTAACGACTCGATTGTACATATATAGCATTGGCGTTAACATTCATACAAGCACAGTCAAAAGGTTGTAGTGAAACACGATCTGTTAAAGATAAATACGCACGAGACGTATTTCCGGGGTAGTTTATCAAAGTACTCAGCAATAGATACGCGCCGTCAAAGGCTTTATCGGTGCCCGAGGGCGCTTGGAGTAGACCTACTTACTTGTTACGATGTTAGGCCGCTTTTGCCTCAGGCCAAACTAGAGACAAATGCAAGAACGATGTTTTGATAGAATTACATTTTTTGTGTCTTGTCATACTAATATTATAAATGCGAAAGTGTTTATTTGTTGGTTTGTCCTTCAATCGCGCTGCTCCAGAGCAACGGATCAACGTGATTTTTGGCATGGGTGTATTTGAGGACCTGGAGAGGGGCATACTAGAGTTGTTGATTTGATTGAGTTGTCGAAAAGTGCGAAAAGAGCCTATAGCATCGTCCTTATTCTTGGATTCGGATGGACGCAGTGCGAAAAGAGACACCAGTTCACACTGCGCTAGAGGTCAAAGAGACGTTGACAAGAATTAATACGTAAACTGGCTGATGCCCGCGACTTCCTTCGTGTGTTTTAATTTTCTTTGATTCCCGCGGAACCTCCTTAATTTTCCGGGCTACGCTCCAGGTCCTCAACTGTACCTATACAAAAAATCACGTCGATCTGTTGCTCTGTTGCAGCGTGATTGAAGGACAAACCAACAAACACCATTTAATATTAGTACCATTACAGCCTATTAACGTTCCACTGCTGGGCACAGGCCTCGAGTCTCGTAGGAGAGAGTGAATAAGAGCTTAGACCCACCACGCTACTCCAATGCGGGTTGGCGGGCTTTAACGACTATTATCATGTTAGTGATAATAACCGGGACCGACGGCTTAACGTGCTCTCCGAGGCACGGGGGTGAAACACCGCCAACTTCCAACTCCGGGCTGGCACTGAGAATTTCTTAATTGAAAAACCCAATACCTAACAATTTTATGCCCGACCGGGAATCGAACCTCTCACCCGCAGTTGACTATGCTAACCGCTAGACCAACGAGGCAGTTAATATTAGTATGATGTTTAATTTCAGCCGGAAAAACCCAAGCTGCGGGAAATGCTGGAACGACATCCAGCATTCCACTCATGAGAATGACGTCATCAAGCTAGCAATCGTTCAGATAACCCCCAGGTTAAGGCTCCTATCCTTCCGAGTATCAAAAAACTTCCTATACTTCAGCTTCGCTAAACCAAGCACAGATTTGTTGGAATACACAGAGCTTTGTGAGGAAGACAATATAAATAATCAATATTACACTTCATAATAAATGGTAAATAGAAACTACTTAGTTAATATATATCTATTTGTAAGAGACATTGAAGAATCCAGAACCCTCTACTGAAGAGAAAAAGTGAGAAAACAGCTGTTAACGATGAATATAAACTCATTATTTAAGGTGCATAACGAAACTTACACAATAATGTAACTATCGTTTATTTGCTGTCACATAGCTTTCATGAGCCTTACAAGCCGTCATTTAAAGCATGAGCTAAAAGATTAGACAAAACATTATGAAGGAAACAGAGAAGTGAAGAGATGAATGCATAATAACATTAACACAAGAATCCCATGATATTATTGCAAGTATTCTTACCAAACCTATTCCAAAGCAACGGGCCATTATGACACAATCTGAAATTATTATTAATGATATTTACACAAATGTGTAAAACGTGTTATTTATTGTATTGTGTTGTGCGTGTAAGTGTTTTGTAATGTAAATGTAATATTGTCCCGTGTTAAGTGTATTGTGTTAAACATTATAATTTTTGGAGAATTTAGCTTTTTTTTTGCAGCAAGCTCCGGCGAGCGGTGACCATTTGCATTAGCATTTTTGCGCTCATATAAGCTTTGAAACGGCTCCGTACTGCTTACATTTGCTCAGTTTTAGCATATGGGCGAAATATTACTGTCATAGACTCTAGGTTTAATATTATGCAGAAGTAACTGATGCCCGCGACTTCTTCCGCGTGGTTTGAGGTTTTTAAGTGCATGTGGGAACTCTATAATTTTCCAGGATAGAAAGTAGCCTGTGTTATTCCATACTATATTCAATCTGGTGTGATTGAGTAACAAACATCCATCCATCCATCCATCCAAACTTTCGCATTTATAATATTAGTATAGATTCAATGCATGAGCAGCAAAACATAAAAGAGACGCTATTTTTAATTTAATTATTTTATTGTGATTAAAATTTTTTTCAATGAAATGCTGATGAAATTGGTGGTCAAAATAATCTGACCTACGAGAATGAAAATAATTACAGTTGGCCAGATTATTCTAACCACCAATTCGACCAATAACAACACTACACACTACACAACAATAAACACTGAGATTTTATTGATGTTCGTTATAATAGACTGTCTATTAATTTTTTAGTTTCATCATTTATTTATTTCCAAAACATTATATATACACTGTTACTTTATATTCCTTAAAAAACTGGACATCATTGTGATTCATCATATCATGCGCAAAGGAGTTCTTTATCACTCGTATTAATTAGTGTTAGGAAAGACGTTGCCTTCCTCCGAACCTTTTACATACTTTTTTCTTTATACTTCTTTATATAATTACAAATGTAGTTAATAACTATGCAAAATTACATGCAATATATACTTACTCATTTGAATAGCATGAAATGTTAATGCATTTAATGTATATTTTGAATTGTATTCGAAACAACAATACCTACGCTCAAAGGCTTATATTCAATGCATTATATAATACCTTATTTAATATTATGTTACATTAAGCCGTGATTACCAATAACAGTACGTAAAATGGAATTCCGTGAATATACTCAAATTAAATTCCATTCTGTATACTACATAATAATATGTTATCCTGTTGAAGCTTAATAGCATTGTATAGCACAAATCATATTGTATTAGGTATAATTATTATAACTAGATGTCGCCCGCATTATTATTAATATTAACTTGACACCCAACTTTGTAATTGTGTGTGTGTAACGTTAAAATTCGTGAAAAAGTAACAGACAAACAAACAGACTGATTGGCAGACAGGCAAACTTTCTCACTTATAATTAATAAAATCCATGCTTCCATACTAATATTACAAATGCGAAAGTGTATCTGTCAGTCTGTCTGTCTGTATGCTACGCTTTCACGGCCCATCTGTTTAACCGATTTGTATGAAATTTGGTACAGGCATAGGCTGTATCCCGGGAAAGGACATAGGCTACTTTTTATCCCGGAAAATTCAAGAGTTTTCCCGCGGGAATCAAAAATCTTTATGCACGCGGACGAAGTCACGGGCATCATCTAGTTAGGTATAATTATTATTACTAGATGACGTCCGCAACATTTAAATTCATGAAAATGTAACAGACAAACAAACTGACAGATTGGAAGACAGACAAACTTTAGCACTCATAAATAAAAAACTCTATAATAATTGTAACCTATTCTTTGAGACCATTGTTACCTCCGCAGCTGTAAGTCGCCAAGGAGTTTGGTATCCTGCAGATTCCAGGTGATGCTACCAGCATGAGTTCAAGGTCAGTTTGGGAATTAATAATTTCCGAATTTTGTTCTGGTCTGGTGGTAGGGTTCGGCCGCGATGGTTACCATCCTACCGGCAAAGACGTACCGCCAAGCAATTTAGCGTTCCGGTACGATGCCGTGTAGACTCCGCCGTGTGTTGCGGTTCGATTAGGGGTATGGGTTAAATATAACAGCCCACTACCATCTTGTATCATCACTTACCATCGCAGTCAAGGGCTGAATTGTAGTAGAGTAAAAAAAGACAGATATACTTATAATACAACTCTTTTTGCGTTGGTGGTCAAAATGTTTAGCTTCATAGCCAATACTTAAATGAGCCGAAGATTTCAAAGTTACACTCGGCGCTTTATCCGCAGACGCTAATTGATGTTTACGCGGCAAAGTTCAGCGGCTTCATTAGGCGGAGTTGCGCCAAGTCGCCTGAGATAAAAACTGTAATCAGGGCGCGGGGAGTTGCCAACACTTCTGTTCTGTAAGTGCCGACCTGTTGCACCGGGGTGAAACTAAACGTTTAGTTTTAAAAGCGAGTTCTATGACCCGTTGCCCTAGGCGAGTGAGAAACGCGGCAACGCGGGGCGATACGACGCCATAGAGAATGATAAACGTTGATACTGTCGCATCTTGTCGGATCGCGTCGCGTTACCGCGTTTGTCGTTCACCTAGGAAAACGGGTCACCTAGGACAACGGGTTAGGGCTTTTTATGGGGACCTGTGGTGCATCTCGTCACTTGTGTATCACGCATAAAGAAGAAGAGAATGAATATAGGAAATGATAAAAACTGTAGTTAGAGCGCGGGGAGTTGCCAACACTCGTGATTCCGTAAGTGCCGACCTGTTGCACCGGGGTGAAACTAAACGTGTAATGCTGAACGTTTATTTTCAAGCGACTTCTTTTACGTAACAGACTTTCTGGCATTGACTTTGTTGCAATGATATTAATATATTACTATCGTATTTGTTGTAAGACCTATGTGCGAGGGTTAGGTGGGGCGGGGCGGAGCGTGCAGCAAAACTTCACAAGTTTTGTTGACCGAATTTGGGCTGCAATTCGCAGAGACTTGCTAAATACGCAGAACATAATATGGTGCACAAGTGTAGGCGCAAACACAGTTCAGTCTATTCCCTCTGTTGCCGACGCACCACCTGAAACTCACAGAAATATATATTAGTTAAAGCAATTAATGTATAAAATTAATAGATATAAAAATATTATAGAATTAAATTTAACTTACCTTTTTTATAATAAACCATATGTATGTACTTACCATAAACAATAAAACAAATCGCACCATGTACAGCGTTAGTAATAATCTCTAAAAAGATTGGCAACACTGTTTGTACGTATTCGTTGAAAAAGTCCCATGGCCGCCGCCGCGCCGATAAGTATTCTGTACATCTTGTGATCCAAAAATTGGACAAAGTTGTTTTCATTAATTTAATTAATATCACGCCCTACTACTACGCTAAAAAAATCCATGCCAATCCAGGCCATATCTCGGTCAATTTTTAATCAAAAAATATTTCAGCCCAGCATTTTGAAGGAAATTTAATCTAATTTTTCAAATCTTGAGCAATGCCTATATCGATCTCTGCCCGAAAAAAGATACAGACGAGAAAGCAAAAAACTCAAAAATCTAAATTTTGGCTTTTTTCAAGTTTGTTTCGACTATTTTGGCATGGATTTTTTTATATTTAAAAATTGCTATTCCGATGGGAAATTTGATTCTCTACAAAAAGTTTTATATACAATATATCTAAATTATGCTCTGTTTAGGAGATACTCGTACCTTAATAGTAAAACCCAAAAGGGATACTGTTTCGCCCCTATCTTTAATTTCCACCCTCT
Source organism: Erebia aethiops (assembly GCA_923060345.2). Taxonomy (NCBI): domain Eukaryota; kingdom Metazoa; phylum Arthropoda; class Insecta; order Lepidoptera; family Nymphalidae; genus Erebia; species Erebia aethiops. Next base: position 18,153,297 of record OV281089.1, on the reverse strand, counting down.
AATTTAATAGCACTCCGCGGCTTTTTCTTCCTTTTCCTGCAATAATAACCCGTGAAAGTATTAGTTCCTTATTGCCCAGTTTTTTAAGTTATGATCAATAAATAACCTAAAACCGTCCGAGTAACGTATTCTGCGCAAAGTGCACAAATGCTTTGTGGGGTCGAGTATTAGCTTTTAAAAATCGTAATAGAATCCTTGTTGAGTCAAGGCTAATACTGCCATACTGGTGTATTTAATTAATAGTAACTATTATATACTATTTAATTAGTAGTATTAGTTAAATAAACGAACATTTCATAACAGTAATGTTGAGTTTGGGCGGAAAAACATGTCTCTGAAATGAGTAAAACTACTTTTTGTGTTCTGTTTAGGGAATTTCGTAATCAACCCACTTTATTAGGGAACGAGGTGTGGCCTGGTAACAAATACAATTGACGAATTTCTTAATGACAAATTTGTATGGATGCAATAGGTTTTGCGTCCCGCGCCCCACAGCATGGTTTAATAACTTACACAACTGTATATGTATACCTACTTAATGTAACTTTTTTCGGAAAGAGCGACTGCTGAGTTTATTGCCGGCTCTGCGCAGTACAACTTACTTTCCGAACCGGTGGTAGAGTCAAAACATGACGTAACCTAAGAGACTTATTTGTCCTATATGAAAGAAACAGATTGAGTATTCTGTTAGGAAGAATATCTGTTCTGTAGTGTTATCTATCACAACTGACGAGGAATTGTGCGCAGAACCAACTCCGATGCTACTGGTAATTTCTTAACAGACAAATTATAGAGTTTCAAGTATTTCACCCAATTCAACCGGACCCCATAATACACAGCCGCATAATCTAACTGCTAACCAAGGAGACAGTCAATAGCACCCTATAGCTATAAATAAACCCGTACCCGTGGTAAACCTGATTCATAACTACGCGCAAATAATCCTGTAATATCTACAAGCGGACGAGCCACCTGGGCCCATGATCAAGACCCGTAGAATTAAAACCTTAGGCACACAAACTGCGATGTTAACTCATGTTTGACGACCTCCCAGGCGTAGTGTTAAGCGCTGTTGCCTTAACCTGGGAGATCCCGGGTTCGATTCCCGGCAGGATCAATTTGGGAATTTATAATGTCTGAATTATCACTGACCGCCCTTGCGCACTTTGTTTTGTTTTCTTTTCTTTGTATTTTTATGTCCTGTGTAGCAATAAAGAGTTTATCTATCTATCTATCTATCTATCACTGGTGTGGTGGGAGGCTTCGGCCGTGGCTAGTTACCCTACCTACCGGCAAAGACGCACCGCCAATCGATTCAGCGTTCCGGTTCGATTTCGTGTAGAAACCGACTAGGGTATGGGTTTAATATAACTGCCATACCCCTAACAGGTAAGCCCGCTACCATCTTAGACTGCATCATCATTTACAATCAGGCGAGATCGCAGTCAAGGGCTAACTTGTAGTGGAATAAAAAAAAAGGCGGGGGTCTCTGGAACACTTAGCTTACCAGAGACTTCCGAAGCGGCGCTCCCCCCGGTACATTTAAACGTAAGAGATTCGAAGGGTGCTCTAATTTATTATTTAAATGATTATAGGATGCCCTGAGGCAGGCCGAGACTAAATGGGTGCGTAGGATTTGTAAATTATGGAATTTAATGAAACATATTATTAAAGCCCGCCATATTCATTCAGAATTCCGAAACGGAAATAAATTCGAACGGAAAACTACTGTGCATGTGTGTGCGTTCAGAATTCCTCAATTTAACTTTAACAGTATGTTATGACGAATGTTTCACTTTTTAATCATGTAGAATTTTTCCAAAGAAGAAATTAAAACATGTACGTATCTTGTTTTGCATTTTCAATTTTCTCACAGGTAACGTAAAGTATAATAAATAAATATGGCACACAATTTTAACCGATATGTAAGTAATCTCCCCTCAACGAAAACGTTCAAGGTAGAAGAGTTTAATATAAAAGCGGCTTGGGGCTTGTGTTATTTTGCAAAAATGCATGCATGCAATATGTAAACACTGCACAAACGTCGAGATATTAAACGAAAATAAGCGTTTAGGGTTGTCCCGTAGGGAACCCTGAAAATTTAATAAAATTGAGGCCATTTCCCCTCTATCTTATCTATCACCTTCAGGGTTATGGGCGTTTTAAGAAATTAAATACAGCTTGCTATAAGGCCAGAATAGCACTTGTTAGTTTTTACGTAGTCAAGTTTTAATTCGCATGATATAATATTGCCTCGTTGGGTTAGCGGTTAGCTTGGTCGACTGCGGATTATGAGGTCCTGGGTTCGATTCCCGGTCGGGCATAAAAATTGTTAGGTATTGAGTTTTTCAATTAAGGTGCATGACAAGGGTCTGCCCGCGAAATTCAAATTTTATTTGGTTTTTCACAATTTGTAAACTAATACGACAAAGTAGGCTTATGGCATTCAAATTGCGAGCCTAGGAATATCATCTTCACAGGTTTATATAAAAATCTTTACTTGAAAGTGCCCAGTTTAAGAAATTAGTCAAAATAATGACTAATTTGTGAGTAACTCACGTCAAACTCATTATTTTGACTAATTTCTTAAACTGGACACTTTCAAGTAAAGATTTTTATATAAACCTGTGAAGATGATATTCCTAGGCTCGCAATTTGAATGCCATAAGCCTACTTTGTAGTATTAGTTTACAAATTGTGAAAAACCAAATTAAATTTGAATTTCGCGGGCAGACCCTTGTCATCCACCTTAAGAAATTCTCAGTGCCAGCCCGGAGTTCGAAGTTGGCGGTGTTTCACCTCCGTGCCTCGGAGCGCACGTTAAGTCGTCGGTCCCGGTTATTATCACTAACATGATAATTGTCGTTAAAGCCCGCCAACCCGCATTGGAGCAGTGTGGTGGGTCTAAGCTCTAATTCCCTCTCTCCTATGAAAGTGGAGGCCTGTGCCCAGCAGTGGGACGTTAATAGTGGTGGGTGGTGGATAAATATAACTGCATTTAAGATACCGTAAGCAGATAGTTTTTATTGCGTTAAATAAAATTCCCGGAATCTTAAAACATTAATAACAAAGCATCAAGCGCTTTCGGAGAACGGAGGAAAGCCTTATTTGAATATGGAATAAATAGGTACATTTGAATAAGTAATTATGCAAACGTTGGAATTTTTTCGAGCGCATAATGTAAAAATTGCAATTATGCTTTTTTATTCGTTTTCTTTCAGTATTTTTATTGCTGTGATAGTTTAGTGGTTACTGGTTAAGGCGTCGGCTTCCTATACGAGGGTTCTGGTATTCTAATCTAACTTTACGGAGCTATGCGTTTTAATTAAGAATTCAATATCACTTGCGGTAATGGCAAAAATAAACATCGAAACTTGCATATCTTAGAGGTTTCTATGTTATTACGGAGTGTGACGGTGTCGTTCACACGTTTTGTTAGTATTAAGATAGATAGATACATTATTTATTGCCACACAAACATCTTATCTTATCTTACTTCTTACTTCCTACTAATATCTTACTAATATTATAAATGCAAAAGTTTGGATGGATGTATGGATGTACTAGCGAATGTCCGCGACATCCATCCATAGATCCATACATCCATCCATCCAAACTTTCGCATTTATATTAGTAAGATAAACCTTATCACTAAGGATGGATGTATGGATGTTTGTTACTCAATCACGCCTCAACAGTTGAACGGATCTGGCTGAAATTTGGCACAGAGATAGTTTATAGTCTAGAATATCACTAAATAAATAAATAAATAAATAAATAAATAAATAAATAAGTAAATAAATAAATAAATTAATTAATTAATTAATAAATTTGATTTCTACATCATAAAAAAAACCTCCTCCTTTTTGAAAGTCGGTTAAAAAGCAGAGAGATATAAGATTGTAGCAGGACCGTTATGTCTTATGTTTACCAAAGTGAAATCTTCGAACATATCGGACAACGTTAAATGTTTTTGTTTGTCCTGTAACCTCAAAAAGCAGAGAGATAGGGTAGAATGTACTGTAGGACCGCTGTATTTGTACTAAAGCGAAATCTTAGAAAAAAAAAGCAAAACCAAATATTCTGCAGTCCGTGGCGCGAAACGCGAATAATGCATTAGCGAAGCGGCCAAAAGCATTCTGCTATCACACTGAAAGGCGCTACCGTAATGAGAACCTCCATTCAGTATTTCAGGTACATACCGCCATCTTGTTTACACCAAGGCCCACTTGAACTAGGCCATATTTTAAACTGAATTGGTAAAAATTTTGTAATACCTACTGTTAATTTTTGGCAAGAGCATAATGCCAAAAAGTGACAGCAATAATTAAAAGCCTGGTCGCTCACAAAGGGTTCCGGACCACCAAACAATATCATCTCTCACGTCGTCTTTTTCACCTCTTGTACTCTAAAAATATGTCATTATAGCTTAAAGTAGGCGGACTAAAGTTAGCATTTAGCTTCTAGGGATTAACCCTTAACCACTTACCACCGGTAATCGGTATCACAGACCGCAACGAATTTTTGAATCCAAATTTTTCGATGTGTACGTGTCGTGGCGAAGAGTGCTTCCATATACCTTTTCTACCATCGACTTAATAATATAGTATTAATAAGTCAATGTTTTCTACACACCGAACCGTATCGAGTTTACGTTCGGCGAGTAGTAGGTATACAAGCGTGCGGCTGCCCTGAGTTAGTGAAAATATTTCGCTAGCGGTCTCCGAGACCGCACGTAGGTGGTTATGACATTTTTATATACATATTATATTCTATGATAAACAGTTATTATTTTTTGTTGGTTTAGTGTCAAATTGAGTAATAACGATTAAAATTCATGAAAACAATGACAAAAAAGCTTATTAGAAACTTATTAGATTTCTCGCAATCGAAGTGAAAATTACAGTGTTGGGATTACATTCTACTCGATTCTATAGCATCCCTCGCTACATACATTATCCTGAAATCCACCAGCCAGCCAGTCAGATTATTATCCCAGTAAATTGTATAATTGTTAAGCCGTCGGTCCTGCGCCTGATCTCTCTCCGGTCGTGTCGGATCTTCCGTCCCATCGGGCTATGAGATTAAAGGAACAGAGAGTGCACCTGTGTACGCGCACACACTTGTGCACTATAATATCTCCCGCGCAGATGGCTAATCTCTCTGGAGATAGGCTACTGTGGCTGAAATTCAGTCGGGAGGACATTATCCTGAAATCCGCCAGACAGCCAGTCAAATTATTATCATCCCAGTAAATTGTCTAAGCAAAACAAAGTTACAAGCAAATATTCATCATGAGAATAAGATAAGACGAAGTCGCGGGCTCTCTTTGACTATGATCATAAAGTATTAATAAAACATAGCCTTTGACTGCACATACGGGTTCGTTCGGGAGCACAATCCTGATATTATTAGAGTATGAATTTCAGGAAATAATACTATCGAAGTTTGAACAATCTTGCAGTAATATTTTAGAACGCAAATTTATATCATGCACTGAATTATTTAATTTGTAACGTAACTGATAAAAACAAGTAAGATTTGTCCAAAACATCAATAGTTAAGTGATAATTGACCGAGCGAAGCGAAGGTCTCTGAGTCTACTTGTGTGAATTGGCACTCGTCCGTCCGTCCGTCCGTCTGTCAGAGCATTATAACTTCTGAATTACTGAACACAATTACTTCAGCTTTAAATATAATATGTAAACCAATGGCCTCCCGCCGAATATGGCTTAAAAAATAATAAAAATCTTTATTTCAGGGGGGCTCTCATAGAAGCGAATGCGAAGTAAAATATTTTTTATAAAGTTACATAGGATTGCGGTATATAATTTTAAAGATAATTAGGAATAGAGTGGGAAAATATATTTTTTTTAATTTTTCCCCCAAAATTGACGAAATGGGGGGCTTTCAAAGTTTTGATTTTCTAACGTCCAAAGATGACCTCAGAACTCTAAATTTTCTGAAAGGATGAGCCTGAAACTTGATCAATTATTTCAATTATATCCCGTACTTGAACAACAAATACTAAAATTAGATAAATATTGTAAGGAAACGAAATTATTTAATTTTTAATGAGCGTCAGTATTTTTAACAGAACTTCACATTTATGTCCGCAACACATGTATTTGTGTTGCGGAATACCCGTGACTTCCATGACCGCCGCACTATAAAACTATTATTTGATTCGCTTGTGCGTAGCAAATTAGAAACCAGCTCTTGTGTTTGGAATCCTTACGAAAGTACCTACATATGCTCTTCAACTCGAAAAAGTACAAAAAGCCTTTCTGAGATACCTATACAAACGTCTCCATGGATATTACCCGTATCTCTATCCCACAAAGTTTCTGTTAGGCCACTTGGGATTTAATGCATTGGAAACCCGGCGAGCTTGTGACCAACTCGTCACTATATGTAAAATTCTTACAGGAAAAATAGACTGCCTGGAGCTTCATAACAAGGTGTGCCGCATATGGGCACCTAATAATTACACCCAACTACGTCAGTGCCGCTGTCGCCGATTTTTTGCTGTCCGGCCTTGCCGCACTGTCTCGCGGGCTAGATCCCCAATACCGCGCACACTGACCGCACTGAATACGTTGTTGACCGAGTCTTCCCCTCTGTGATTTATTTGCAAATCAATGGAGCATGGTTGTGAGTAGGTGCTTGAAGTTTTGCGAAGGTTACAACTCACAAACCATGCAGCTCTCTTAAATAATTGTATGTGACATTATTATACAAATTTTAATTTTTTATCTCTGTTATTTTAATGTTTAACTATGTATTATTGTTATTAAGTTTAATTTGTGTTATGTAATTTTTTTTTTTTTTTAAGAAAATTTGTGTGATTTAATTATTTATTACTGTTATTAATTGTAAGTTGTGCTGTGTCATTTTTTCTTTCTTTTTTTTTTTTGAATTGATTAGTGTAACTGGCTTGTCCGTACTAATTAAATAAATAAATAAATTAAAAAAAATGTTAATAGATGGCGCCGCGAGGTCTAAGTTCGGGGCGAACCACTAGTTTATCTATCTATATATATAAAAATCAATTGCTGTTCGTTTTTCTCGCTAAAACTCGAGAACGGCTGAGGCCGATTCAGCTAATTTTGGATTTGGAATTTTTGTCGTAGTCCAGGGAAGTATTAAACGGTGAGAAAATATGGAAAAAGAGATTTAGTTAGAGATAAGTTGTCCTTGTGCATGTCCTTTCAATGTTTATGTTTTATTTTTAAGTTACTGGTACAGAATGTATAAATAAATAAATAAAAATTTGTTAGCTACGGCGCGCGGACGCAGTCGCGGGCATGAGCTAGTAATAAATTATTTCAATTTCTTTATTTCAATTCCATAGGTACGCTTATTCCTTAGAATGTAACATTTAGTCAATAACTAATGTTATCCAGATCCGTTCAGCCGTTCTGGCTTGATTGAACATCCATCCATTCATACAAACTTTCGTATTTAATAAATTAGTATTGATTAAATAGACAGGCTTTAGATAGAAAGCAATGGAAGGGAATGGAGGAAGCCTATGTCAGAAGACACACTGGGGATTAAGAACGGATACCGACGGGTGCTTATAATATAATAGAAATTTTGTAACAAGAATGTAAACCTCTTTATTTATTTATTTATTTATATTGATTAATAGGCTACTTTTTATCCCGGAAAATTAAAGAGTTCCCGCGGGAATCAAAAAACCTCAATCTACGCGGACGAAGTCGCGTTCATTAGTTAGTAATCCTTATTTTAGGATCGTCAAGAACCAAGGTATACGTAACATCAAACTATCATTTTAAGTAATACTGCATAAGTATTGCTTAAGCGTTGTCAGTATTGCCACAGATATTATTTATCAAGAAGCACTTTCGCAGCACTTTGATAAATTCGCGCTCGTAAAAACTCGCCGTTCTTAATTCAAATGTATCTATTCCATATTCAAATTAGCCCGCTGTTGAAGTTCGCCGTTGGTAGAAATGCTGCATTATATAAGCCATGAGAACCGGGTAATAGCTATCCCTAAATAATATAGTTTAACGCAATATTGCTTTAAGCAGAACTAACTTTTTAGCAGGATAGATACTACTAGGTACTAACTACTTTCTATATAATTGTATATGTTAACGCAAAATTGTTTTGAGCAGAACAAAAATTTTAAGTAGCAGGATATCCACTACTAAGCAGGAATGTTAACGTTATTTTTCTTTCTTTCATTCCGAATGGTTAAGTTTCGTTTTCTTGGTATAATTTCCATAGACTTCGAGAGTTGTTTGTCCTCTGACTTACTCGTATATTTTATATTAACAAAGTTATATTTTTATTTTTTTCTCAAAATGACATCATTAAAAACTATAGGACGATAACAACTGCGTTAGTTTGAAACTGATAATTAACTACTTGATTTTTATTTATCTATGTAAATAAAATTACAAAAAAAAGAATACTTAATAATAATAAAATAGCTGGTTAAAAAAAAGTGAATTACTATATCAAAAACAAGTAACGCATTTTTAAAATTGCCCTATTTAGAACATGCATCATATTCTCAAAGACAATAGGTACATCATATTCTCAAAGTTTCATTGTAGATAGAGCAAGAGAGAGCTTATAAGAGAGCGACGGCGAGTCTTCATAGAGTAGGGCTATCAGTCGTCTGTATAATCATACTAATACCCACCTCTGTCTTTACCCGGGATTGAACCTATCTCTTTACAAAATTTCATCAAAATCCATTGCACAGATGGGCCGTGAAATTGAAGCAGACAGACAGACACACATTTGCATTTATAATATAAATATGGATTATAACGCAAAAGTTGTATTTGTTTATTGGTTTGTCCCTCAATCATCCCGCGACAGAGCAGCGGATCTACGTGACCTTTATCATATTCATGCTAAAATATAATAATTACCTAAACTTGGAAAGCGAAAATAAACTACTTTTTAACTTCGAAAATGAAAGACATCCCACGTGATTTAAAAAAAAACCTAAAACTTTTTATATTTTTCGTGAATAATAAAAAATGCGCGCTGAGACAGAATCCCGGAGGAAAATCAAATGTACCTACTAAATGTAAGCTACCTACTTAATTAAAGTTGTGTACACGAGTGACGAGGGGGACGGACGGAATATTTGATACATCACGTGCGATTCATTGCTAATAAATTGTTATTATTACGAGCGTGTACTAACTATTAGTAACTAGGTGATGCCCGCGACTTCGTACGCTTGGTTAAAGTTTTTTTTGATCCTACGGGAACTCGTTAATTTTCCGGAATTGCGCAAAACACACAGGGAAAGGGCGCGAAGGGTCGGGGAGGGAACGGGTGTAAAGCGCAAAACACACAGGGAGCTGGTGCGGGTCGGGCGTGAGCCGGGCCGGGTGCGCGGCGGGTTAAATTCCTTGTATTTATATGGACGACATCACACGCCACGCGCCCGACCCGCACCCGCGTTCTGTGTGATGTCGTCCATATAAAATACCCCCCGCGCACCCGACCCAGCCCGCGGCCGCTCCCTGTGTGTTTTGCCCTTAATTCCTTGTATTTATATGGACGGCAACACAAAAAGGGCGGGTGGTTCTGTGTGTAGTCGTTTACACGACAATGTACACCCGTCGCGCACCCGACCCGTCCCGCGCCCGACCCGAGCCCGTTCCCTGTGTGTTTGGCGCTTAAAAAGTAGGGATGTCACTCTCCAGGTCCTCGTAATGTAACACATCTCTCGTGGAAACCTTTTCTGTGGAAATAACAATAATTGATTACGTAACTAAATATTTCCATCAGTCATCCAAAAATACGTTTATTTCCCAATTATTATGAAAACGAAAGGCACCAAATGCGAACGACTGTTACTAATTGCATTATAAAATTAATTTGAAGGAACTTTAAAGAGCGCGATTTATTAGATTTTGTTGGATGATTGATAACCCTATAATGAGTTGCCTTGACTTGGAAGACTGGATCCGGAATTGATTATTTATTTTAAGAAAATCGACTCTATACTTCTAGAATAAAAGTTATAGTAAATTATCATCATCTCAACTGAATCACTAATACACAAAAGGCATAAGTCCATATTGATCAAATTTTTAGGGTTGCATACCTAAAAACTAGGTTTGCTAGCTAGGTTTACTAGTTTCAGGCTCAGCCTTTCAGAAAATTGAGAGTTCTGAGGTCAACTTTGGACGTTAGAAAATCTCCACTTTGAAAGCCCCTCATTTCGTCAATTTTAGGGGAAAAATATTTAAAAAAAAATTTTTGGACGCTATTCCTAATTATCTTTAAAATGATATACCGGAACCCTATGTAACGCTATAAAAAATATTTTACTTCGCATTCGCTTCTATGAGAGCGGGGGGCTCTGAAATAAAGAATTTTATAACTTTTTAAGCCATATTCGGCTGGAGGCCATCGGTTTACATAGTATCTTTAAATTTGAAGTAATTACGTTCAGTAATTCAGAAATTATAAGGCTCCGACAGACGGAAGGACGGACGGACGGACGGACGAATAAGTGCAAATTCACTCAAGTAGACTCGGAGACTTTCGCTTCGCTCGGCTAATGAATATATTATTTGTCCTTTTTAGTGTCGCTTTTTCGTTCTATCTCATTCTCGTGATGAGTGAGACTCTTTTTCATATTCATGATAGAACACAATAGTTATATTTATCTCATTGTCTCGTAGACTTTATTTTCTGAAGTTTCACTTCTGCCGCGTGTGAATTGCACACACACAATTTTTTCCTTACGATGCAGAGGGGGTACCCCTAAAAAACGTCCTAGCCGGCAAAAAACGTCCGTAACCAAAATGTGTGCAGTAGTGCAGTAGGATTTTTATGTATAGTTTATTCGAAATTAAACCTTAACACTAAAGCATTAAAATTTAATTTCGAAAGTAATATATTTATATTTAAGACCTAACAACGCGAGCATGTCGGCGACATGCATGTCGATTACGCCGGGAATCCACATCTTTACGCCCTAACAAAAAAAATTCGTCTTCACTTCTATCGGCATTTTCACACAGAATCTCTTCGAGAATATACTATACAAAAAAATAACATTAATTAATTGATATAATATGTAAAAGCAATTGAAAAATCAATTAAGTGCATAAACTCTTCAGCTTCGATTCGTACGAGGCTGTGGTGGTGCCGGTTGTTCGTGTGAATGTGATAGCGGCGTGAAGCGCTTGCTTGCACCGCCAAACCTAATAGTCACAGAGATTGTAGGAAATAAGATGTAAGGGTATTTTAAGGTGATATGATTTTTTGCCACATATTTTGTGGATACGCTTGCGTTGTCCCACTTGCAGGCGACCTCCATGACGGTGGGGGCGGCGGCCACTAATGCAGAAAAGGCTAAGAGGCGCAAGTATGAAATTATAGAAAATAATTTCATTTTTGTGGTGTTTGGTGTTGAAAACTGGGGGTCGTGGGGCGAAAATGCTAGATAAAGGATCTAGCATTTCAAGGATCTTCTGGTCTCACAGAGTCCACAGGTGACTGGAGGGCTGGCAGTTACCTCGGCCAACATATAAGTTTGGCTATTCAGCGGAGTGACGCAGCCAGCGTTCTGGGCCCATTGCCTCATTGCAGCGGCTTAGATGATATTTTTAATGTTTAGTTTTTAATTTAGATTTTAACGTATTTCGTAGTTTTTATATCTTTATTGAATATAATGCTTTTAATTGCACAAAACACAGTTTTAAGGTGATTGTATATAATTTTAAGGAGTTCGATACTTCAGAGGCTAATTCTGTTGTGCACAATCCTAAACTAAACTAAAATGGCATGATAACCCTTTCACAATACTCTCTGCGGAAAGGGACAGAACTAGACTAAGAGTTGACACTGTTAGTGAGTCTAAGAATGCCACATTTAAAACTGGTTGCCGAACTTCGAGCACACAATCTAGTTTAATTTATTTAATTATTAATTCCTTAGTAGGCCGGCAAACAAATTATAATGATAAAGTTTTCCACCACGTCTCTTACAATGTGAAGTATGGCGAAACGTAAAAACGGCTGGTTTTATTGGTCGTAAAGGCGTGGGCGATTCCCGCTCGCCTCAGAAAAATTGCCGCCGAGAAATATTGTCACACTTATTGGGTGCCGAACCGTAAATACTGACCTGAGGCAAACATACATGCGATGTTTTTCCGTGTTTATAAAACTGTGATATGAATTTTCAAACTTTTTTCGTTATTGTGATTGTTTGTGACAGATTTTTGTCCGATTTTTCAATGAACAAATATTTTTTATCTGGCGAATATTTTCACGGGGATAACACACCGCCAACTTCCAAACTCAGGGCTAGTTACTGCAGATTTCTTCTTTTGTATCACTTTATTTAACCATGTTATTTATGAGATTTTTATATGCACGTAATGTTTGCTTTCATATGATTTTACATACATTTCCATGTATCTACATATACATTTATGTAACTTATCATTATCCTATGTAAAAATCGCTACCAAACCTTGAATAAAAACACAAATAAAAAATAAAATTTATTGTTATACAAACCTAATACTTAGACTCAAACTCAAACTCAAAGTTTATTTATAAAAAAATGGTACCTACAAGTACCTGGAAGTACATCTTCTGAACGTCACGTTTAAAAAAATATAAGACGTGATGGTGATAATTTTACTAGCCACGGTATCTTAAAACCAAAGCTACTTAATTATAGTACAACCCAAGAATCGGATTCAGGATCAGCGTTTGAACATGCTAACCACTTTACCAACCAGTTAAACCATATATATATCACTTGACTGTATACTACTATGAAAATTATTTATATATTCTCATTTTTAAATTTTTAAAAGAACAGCCGCCGAGTTTCTTGCTTGGGAATGTCATTCCGAACCAGTGATAGATTCACTTGACGATTCAAAAGCATTTGTAAAAGTAGGTATATTTGAATAAAATAGCATTTCAATTTGAGTTTACTATCCCTACAAGTAGAGTTCATCGATCTGTGTGATCCCTCTCAACTAGTTTATCTTTAAAGTGTTCTGGCTATTCACGGGGCATTCGACGCTCGACGTAGTTTACAGCTCAGTATGCTTAGTCTTAGTTTTGATTCGTTTGATCGTATAAGTTTCGTAGCTAATGCCCGCGACTTCGTCCGCGTGGATTGAGGATTTCTGGTTCCCGCGGGAACTCCTTTATTTTCCGGGATTAAAAGTAGCCTATGTCACTCTCCAGGTCCTCAACTATACCCATGCCAAAAATCACGTCGATCCGTTGCGGCGTGTTTGGAGGACAATCGCCTTTCGCCAAGTCGCAAATTCAGTACAAACGATTTTAATTCAGAAACGTAGCTGTTGGAGCGCTCTATAAATCAACTAGCTATTACCCGCGGCTTCGCTCGCGTGGCTCAAGGGAACAATAAATGAGTTTTTGTTAGAAAACTGTATTTAAATTAAGAATGCAAGAGGATGCCACGGAGAAGAATACTGAGACGTTCAGTATCGACGTATTTCATCGAAAGGTCTTGCCTTTCGATGAAATACGTCTTGCTAGGTTTTTCATGCACGAAAAATGAAAAATATTCGAAAAAATATTCACGATAGCTATTACCCGCGGCATCGCTCGCGTGGCTCAAGGGTCCAATAAATGAGTTTTTGTTAGAAAACTGTATTTAAATTAAGTATGCAAGAGGATGCCATGGAGAAGAATACTGAGACGTTCAGTATCGACGTATTTCATCGAAAGGCAAGAGCTAGGTTTTTCATGAACGAAAAATGAAAAATATTCGAAAAAATATTCACGATATCTACGAAAGAAAACACAATGCTATAGGTTACCCGTTATACAGATTCCTGATTATACAAACGATGTCGCATAGTTGCAGCAGCATGTAACCGATTAGTCTATCGGACACTACTGGAACAATTACATTACGCCGCAAAGGAGAAGGGAGGAGTATATTTAGTCAGTGGACAGTTATGGACACAGGGCAGAGCATTATTTTAACACGCTACTGTAAACAACATGCTATCCTGTGGGATCTATTAGATTTTCCGGGACATAAAGTAGCCTATGTTACTTTCCAAGATCTAGACTATACCTACTATCAGACTGTGTGAAAGTCTCCGGGAAACTGTTTGTTTTCCCGAAGTAAATAGTAGCCTATGTCACTCTCCAGGTCCTCAAATATACCCATGCGAAAATCACGTCGATCCGTTGCGCTATTGCCGCCTTATTGAAGAACAAACGTGAGAAAAATAGCATACTATCCCACAGGAACTTTTTTTTTATTTTTTTATTGTGAGATAGGCTTGCGCTTGACGACAATCATGCTTAGTGCAAAGCAATGATGAGGTCTAGGTTGGAACGCGCTTGCCTAGAAGATGCCTATTCACTCTTGCCTTGAAGGTACCTAAGATATACGTATATAACTGTTTGTTTTTCCGGGATAAAAAGTGGCCTATGTCACTTTCCAGGTCTTCAAATATACCCATGCAAAAAATGACGTCGATCCGTTGCGCCGTTGCCGCCTAATTGAAGAAGAAATGCGAGAAATAGAGCATACTATCCCACAGGAGCTGTTATTTTTCCGGGATAAAAAGTAGCCTATGTCTCTCTCCAGTTCCTCAATTATACCCATGTAAAAAATCATATCGATCCGGTGTGCCGTTGCCGCCTTATTGAAGAACAAATGCGAGAAAAAGAGCATACTATCCCACAGGAGCTGTTAGTTTTTCCGGGATAAAAAGTAGCCGATGTCACTCTACAGTTCCTCAATCATACCCATGTAAGTAATCAGGTCGATCCGGTGTGCCGTTGCCGCCTAATTGAAGAAAAATGCGAGAAAAAGAGCGTGCTATCCCACAGGAGCTGTTAGTTTTTCCAGGATAAAAAGTGGCCTATGTCACTCTCCAGTTTCTCAATTATACCCATGCAAAACATCACGTCGATCCGGTGTGCCGTTGCCGCCTAATTGAAGAGAAATGTGAGAAAAAGAGCATCCTATCCCACAGGAACTATTTGTTTTTCCGGGATAAAAAGTAGCCTATGTCACTCTCCACTTCCTCAATTATACCCATGCAAAACATCACGTCGATCCGGTGTGCCGTTGCCGCCTAATTGAAGAAAAATGTGAGAAAAAGAGCATCCTATCCCACAGGAACTATTTATTTTTCCGGGATAAAAAGTAGCCTATGTCACTCTCCAAGTCCTCAAATATACCCATGCAAAAAATCACGTCGATCCGTTGCGCCGTTGAATCTTGATTGAAGGACAAACCAACAAACCAACAAACCAACAAACCAATAAAACAACAAACCAACAAACCAACAAACAAACTGACTTTCGCATTTATAATATTAGTATGGATATGGATGTAAAAAATCACGTCGATCCGGTGTGCGGCGCCGCCTAATTGAAGAACAAATGCGAGAAAGAGAGCATACTATCCCACAGGAGCTGTTAGTTTTTCCGGGATAAAAAGTAGCCGATGTCACTCTACAGTTCCTCAATCATACCCATGTAAATAATCACGTCGATCCGGTGTGCCGTTGCCGCCTAATTGAAGAAAAATGAGAGAAAAAGAGCGTGCTATCCCACAGGAGCTGTAAGTTTTTCCAGGATAAAAAGTGGCCTATGTCACTCTCCAGTTTCTCAATTATACCCATGCAAAACATCACGTCGATCCGGTTTGCCGTTGCCGCCTAATTGAAGAAAAATGTGAGAAAAAGAGCATCCTATCCCACAGGAACTATTTATTTTTCCGGGATAAAAAGTAGCCTATGTCACTCTCCACTTCCTCAATTATACCCATGCAAAACATCACGTCGATCCGGTGTGCCGTTGCCGCCTAATTGAAGAAAAATGTGAGAAAAAGAGCATCCTATCCCACAGGAACTATTTGTTTTTCCGGGATAAAAAGTAGCCTATGTCACTCTCCAAGTCCTCAAATATACCCATGCAAAAAATCACGTCGATCCGTTGCGCCCTTGAAGCGTGATTGAAGGACAAACCAACAAACCAACAAACCAACAAACAAACTGACTTTCGCATTTATAATATAAGTATGGAAGTATGGATGTCAGTCTCCAGTTCCTCAATTATACCCATGTAAAAAATCACGTCGATCCGGTGTGCCGTTGCCGCCTAATTGATGAACAAATGCGAGAATAAGAGCATACTATCCCACAGGAGCTGTTAGTTTTTCCGGGATAAAAAGTAGCCTATGTCACTCCAGTTCCTCAATTATACCCATGTAAAAAATCACTTCTATCCGGTGTGCCGTTGCCGCCTAATTGAAGAAAAATGCGAGAAAAAGAGCATCCTATTCCACAGGAACTGTTTGTTTTTCCGGGATAAAAAGTAGCCTATGTCACTCTACAGTTCTTCAATTATACCCATGTAAAAAATCACTTCTATCCGGTGTGCCGTTGCCGCCTAATTGAAGAAAAATGCGAGAAAAAGAGCATCCTATTCCACAGGAACTGTTTGTTTTTCCGGGATAAAAAGTAGCCTATGTCACTCTCCAGGTCCTCAAATATACCCATGCAAAAAATCACGTCGATCCGTTGTGCCGTTGAAGCGTGATTGAAGGACAAACCAACAAACCAACAAACCAACAAACCAACAAACAAACTGACTTTCGCATTTATAATATTAGTATGGATGGTTTGATATTCATTTTACTTTGAAGCTAATGTCATCGAATGCTTATTCGATCAATCGAATTAAAACTTAGAGTAAGGGTACTGGACATTTACATCGTAAAACAGCTGCAACGAGACTCTTTTTAGATGTTATTAAACTTTTAACCTTTTAAAGTTGTACGTTGAGCGCGAGGAAGGTTGCGGACTTAGACGGGTAAAAAGTTTTTGATAGAGCATCAGATAGTTCTGTTAGTTAGTACTTTGGGCCTTATGAAAATATAAATATATTCATGAGAAATTGAACGTTGCAATTTTTATATTTTATTATATTAATACTAGATAATGCTAGCGATTCTTTCGCGTGGATTAAAGTTTTTATTTCCGCGAGAACTCTTTGAATTGCCGGGATCATTGGTCTATATAGTCGAATATATCTTTCCCCGGGATGTAGCCTATATTCTCTGTACAAAATGGGTTGAACAGCCTTGAAAGCGAAGCAGACAGAGAGACAGACATACTTTTGCATTTATAATATTAGTATGGATATTAAAAATTACAAAACTGAGAGAGATATTATTTCTCTGTGGGTTTTACATTTCAATTGTTAGGCTGTATAGTTTTTTTTGTAGTAAGTATTATTTTGTTTTTAACCTTATTTATCTCCATGGAAATGGTGAAGCTAATCTAAGTTTGCAAACCTTTCAGACCAGACTTGACGGACCATAAGACATTTCATTATAGTTTTAGAGCTAACATAGATAAAAGTAACACGTAGGTATGTACTCGTAGTCCCGTCTGCGTCTACTGTCTCGTAAAAATAATAAAATGTTTTCACATTTTTCCCAATGCTCCCTCTATATCTTTTATTCGATCAAAGTGCCCGACCTAGATGCAACCCATTTTGTAAGGAAAACTAGCTTTTAATTACTTTCGTTACGTTATTTACCTCGTGCATTCATCTTCCGGTCTTACAAATTTATGAGATTCTTTGTACATTGCATCTAAAAACATAGGTACTTACCTCGTTAAAAATGGGAAATGAGAAATAGGTAAAGAATTATTTGATTTAACTTTAACATTCTTTAAAAATACAATGTAACCTATATAATGTGTCTTACCTACTCTTCGGAAATAATTTTAAAGATTTAATAATATATACAATTTCTTAAAAAATCTTTAAAATCTAAATTAAAAACTAAAAACTAAAAATTAAAAATATAATCTATGCCGCTGCAATGAGGCAATGTGCCCAGAACGCTGGCTGCGTTACCCCGCTGAATAGCCAAACTTATATGTTGGCCGAGGTAACTGCCAGCCCTCCGGTCACCTGTGGACTCTGTGAGACGAGAAGATAGATCCTTAAAAAAGGATCTAGCATCTTCGCCCCACGACCCCATGGTTTCAACACCAAAAGGCACAAATATGAAATTATTTTCTATAGTTTCATATTTGCGCCTTTTGGCTCTTTCTGCATTAGTGGCCGCCGCCCCCGCCGTCATGGAGGTCGCCTGCAAGTGGGACAACGCCAGCGTATCCACGCATGTGGCATCCCAAACAAGCGACCTTCCTAGCTTCCACGGAACCAGAGTCATCCCGTCTGGTCTCTTACCATCACTGCGTGCCAAGCCATTTGGCTCTAATACTGCAGGCACTTTAGCGGTGGCAAGAGACCTACGAATGATGTCGTTCAGGGAAGCATGACGCGATAGACGACCGGCACTTTTAATGCAAGAAAGCCCGTGATGACCATACGCGTCCACTGACCCACCACAGTGGCATAGATGTGGCTGTTGTAACTTGGCGCCAAGTCTAAGACCAACCGCAATCGTCAGAGTGAGGTGGTCCAACAGAGTGCCTAAATGCTTAGAGGGGAGAGCTTGAAGCCAGTAACTTGATTCCCTCGTAGACACCGCAAGAAGGCGAGCACGGTCGCTTGCAGTAGTTGATGAATTTATAAGTTCCTGCAAAACATCCGAACACAGTGCGTCGTCCCATTGTCTTTGAGAGAACAAAGATACCGGTTCCTTACTAGGACATGCCACATTGAAAGCAACTCTAGCTTCTGCCAAATACGACGGCTCTATGGAACCTAATGAATGGTTTATAATATTCCCAAAGAGCTTAAACGTACCATAAGCAGAAGATAGAAATGCTGGTAATGATACACTACTAATTTTACGAATGCCTAAACCACCGTAACGAACTGGGAGAGAAGCTTGTGTCCATGTCGTGCCATCTAAAGGACAATTTAGAATTTTGGAAAGATTAAAAATTATTATTATTAAAATTTTAAAGATTAATTTTATTACATTTTTCTTTTGTATTTTCTTCTTATCTGACCTGACGCAAGGACTCCTAAATTCCTATTAACTCCTAAATCTTGTAAAATTTTGTAATGCCGTCACTTTCTGGCATCTGCAATATGCTTTTGCCATAAAGTGGCAGCATTACAAAATTTTATTAAATTAGTTTAAATAATAAGTGTTGCCTCTTGTTATATTTGCCTCCTGTTTGTTATATTTTAACATTTCTTAAGTCTTGTAACCTAAATCACTGTTAATTTTGCACGCCATTGCAGAATGTGAAATGTGCCTAATTGCCTGTATAGTAATAACATCTTAATTTATTCTACTCACAATCTTCCAATAGAATTAATAATTAATATTATTACGTCGTTTATATGGTGTGTTGTGTTGTGTACGGTGTTGGTGTGGTTTCCAGGATATATGGAATCCTAATATGGAAATCACTGCCCCACTAACTGATAGGTTATTACTATTATTTTTGTATACTTACCATAGACAAATTAGATTAAATGCGTTTATTTTCAAATATTATTTTCTCAATCAACAAAAGGAATAGATTTTTGATTTGAAGGTGATTCTGCCGTGCAATTGTACGGCACGAGTGACGTAAACTACAAATGGAGCGATCCCGTGTCCCGGTGCCCATGCTTTACGGTGTCGTAAATATGCGAAGGCGAGCGAAAAATATCTGGAACGGCATCCGGTTCCGTGAGAAATGTCTATTTGACTGGAGGATCCTGTAGCACCTTGAAAATAATTATGTCGAAGAGGTAAGCTCAGTCTTTGAAAATCATAATTATAATAAATGCAAAAGTTTGGATGGATGATGGTTGTTTGTTACTTAAATCACGCCAGAACGGGTTTGGATGAAATTTGGCACAGAGATAGATCATAGTCTTGCCTCTTGAATAACACGTAGCTAGGCTACTTTTTATCCCGGAAAAATTAAAGAGTTCCCGCGGGGAAAAAAAATCCTCAATCCACTCGGACGAAATCGCGGGCATGAGCTAGTCTAGCATAAATTATGATGCCCTATCCTACTCTGAGGTAAATTATCTTTCCAATCTCTGCTATATTTAAAAACAGAAGGCGTCATAAAAAATTAGTAAGTTCAATGATTTTGTGAACATTTTTACCGGTTCCAAAATAAGAGTGAAATCACACTACGGGACAAAACTTGCTGGGGGGTTACTACCGTCGCGGTAACTTAAAGCAGTATTACTTTAAATTACAGTTTTATATCACGTATCTTGACGTCCCTAAAATAAGGATTATAATTCTAAAACACGAACGTTAACAATATTAAAACAATACGGACTTTAGCGATGGTAGTATGCCTCCAGTACTGTTATTAAAACGCAGACAATTTTTTTGCCTTAGTGTGCTTTCGCCCTTACGATGTAAAAGATGGTAGCGGCTAAGTTCTTTATAGGTGTAAAACCAGGTTGCTCTCAATAATTCACGTTGACAACTTCTCAGATGTGTTATGGGCGGCGTAAAGTGAGGCGGGTCGATCCCCTGTCGCACTATGGTTTACTGCCGCGTGAATATACGATGTACCGGATCTTTGGATTACAAGTTACATTCTGTGGAAATGCGAAAGATTTTCTTCTATAGTAGTGTTATTATCTCGCTGCAGACGCTGCAGACATAAACGTGTTTTTATTTCTATCACCCATTTAAAAAGATACCAAAAAAAACATCTATCGATATCACTCATCGACTGCACTAATGCACAGGGGCCGTGCCATAGGACCCGTGAGTGGGAAGAGAAAGAAAGAGGATTTATGGCCGAGTCTGCAGCGAGATAATAACACTACTATAATGTACTCGTAGTTTAAACCTTCGATTTTAGGGGACTCGTACACTTTCGTGATTCGGAAATGTATGAGTCCTAAATTGTATTCTAGTATTTATTTCTGTTTGTTTAAAAAAATAATTGGCACCTTAAAAATACTATGAGACGAATAATGTCAAAATTTTGTTACAAAATATTTTACAAAATTAGCATGAAAACACACTAAATAAATACTGTGTTTCTGCAAACTGTGGAAAATGCGAAAGATTTTATCCCTATGTACTTACTACTCACCTAGTTTAAATTTTAGATTTTACGACCTAAGCGGCACAGTGGTGAAAGGTGTGGTATAATTATATAATGGGGAATATGCATGTGATTTAGAAATGGACAAAAAAAATTATGTGTAATCTTTATTGCTAAAGAAATATATACAGATGATTATTTTTACAAATTATTGTGTTTCTATTAATAAATTTAATTATTTAAAAGTAGTATTTTTCAAGTTCCCGCTCAAATTTCCAAAACGCAACGCTATTGGCGGAACGAAACATGACGTCACCATCCACTCTGTAGTCTGAGTCGACTGTTAACAGGTCGTTTGTTTTGTATGATTATTGAAGGTTATTCGCATTGTTTTGCCGCTGTTTAGGATAAATTATTAGTGTTTTTGGGAATTATTAACTGAAAGCAGTGATTTCTTGTGAAAAAAGACTCGCCACAATAAACAACTATTGGTAGTAAACTATAAATTAAAGAGTTCTCGCGGGAACCAAAAACCGCGCGGACGAAGTCGCGGGCATCAGGTAGTAGGTAAATTTTATTTATTCAAAGATATGTAAGTATTAGGAACGTTAAATGTTGAGAACATCTTTATGAACTTTAACAAACTAAGTTGTTTTCGTCAAGGCAACTGAGAAATTCTTTTCCAATAGAACCTAACAACAGTGCAAACAAAAAACCTAGGTAAGTAAGTTTACCGTTTTGTGATCAAAATCAAAAATCGTAGTCAGCTGCTGTTGACCAATGAAAATCATAATAATATTTATAAATTTGTAACATTAATAAATAAGTAAAAACATTGGGAATCAGAATAGCTTTATGAACATAATATAATTAAATTTTTAGGTTAGTTTATTGTTTATATTGTTCGCGAGTCCTAATGAAAAAGATTTTTGGTAGGTAGGTAGGTACATACATATTTAATACTCACGTCGAAATGATCTTCACAACAATATAAACTACTCAAGCACGATACATTTTCTCTCCTCATCACCTTGCACCACTTTTTCCTTAAGTTTGCATCTCTGGGCATATGAAAATATATCTTGTCAGGTGCAGTTTTAATATTATTTTTGCACATAGGGACGATACAATATTTATAATAAGCTTTTGGGTGATCTTCCATCACAATAAGTTAATCTTTTACGCTTTACTTCACTCACTTAAAATAAAACTGTGAATCAAACACTTCGTTGATAATTTATTCAAAGTGGACGGTGACGTCACAGAACGAGCGCGCCAAAATGGGGGCGTTTAAATCGTCCGAAAATGATAGTACTTTTAATTAATTTTTTTTAGCTTATTTAATAAAATTGTGCAAGTGTTATATTTTTTTCCAGTTATGTAATCACTTAAAGAATAGTTTAAAAAAATAAAAAAAATACATGCATATTCCCTATTATAAGTCCTTGGTTCTTCGTTCAATACTTGGCTAGGCAGTTCGAAAATTTAGTTCTAAGTTAAGTTCTAAACTGATTTGGCCATGACTAGTTTTCACCCTATCGCCAAAGACATGCCGCCATCACATCTACGCGAACGAAGTCGCGGGCTTCATCTTGTACTATATGAAAATGAACATAGAACAATGTAAGAGATAAGTATAGACAGGACATTTTTTAAAATTTGCGTACCCGGATGTTTTTATTACACCCAAATGCTCTCTTGGTTAAAAATGGTTAAAATCCATTAACATAATTAACTCAACATGTATCGTCGTTAGGGCGCGGGTGTCACCCATCGTAGTACCTACTGTAAAAATAATTTAACGTTCTTTGGCTTAAATATTAAAATCAAGCTACTGTATATGCGAGAGAAAGTTATGTTGTAACATGTTATTTTTATTGGTTAGTAAAAAATTATAATAATATATATATTTTCATCTTTATTCTATTTGTGGAATAAAGTTGAACGAAATATAACGAAGAACCTAAAATGTAGGTAGGTATTTTGTAGTTTGGTAATAATTTTCTTTTATACTTCAATCTTCCATTAGAGTTTTTTTTTTCTCGAATAAAGAGATATACCTATTGACCTGACCATAAAAAATACTTTTAAATTGAATCACTTAGTGATGATGCAGTCTAAGATGGTGGCGGCCTAACCGGTAATGGTATGGCCACAGTTAGGCAAAAATCAAAACTACACTATAGGTTTTACTGAAATTATGCTCAAAACTCTAGGCTCATGAGGGACGAAAGAGAGACACATGAGAAAATTATTGACTTCTTATTTTTCGTAAGTTACTATACCTAACAGTAGTTTGGCAGAACCACGGGGTAATTCGATGCGATGTTTAAGTGAGGGTTCAAGTAAACCTCTCGCTAACTCAGTTGAGTGTCTGCCCCGGGCTGCACGCCAATCGGTTTATGACTGTGTATGGTGCAAATGAGATAGCCAATAACTTTCACGGAATTTGACAATTAACAAAAGTTCCACGGGAATACTAATCATTTAAACGCAAAGTGTCATTCTGCCTATCTGTCAGTGCGTCTGTTAAACTTTCACGGCTAATCTTTTCAACCGATTTTAAATTTGTTTCCTACAAAGAGAAATGGCACCCGGGGAAGTATATAGGCTACTTCTTGATCCGGGAAATTAAAGAGTTCCCGAGATAAAATAAAAGAAACCATAATTCACGAGGACGAAGTCGTGGGTATCATCTAGTACACTCTACAATCCACGTTTCATTTGCCAAGTGTCTAAAAACATACCTACCATGTCAATATTATGTACATGCATAAGAAACTGGTAGCCCATCGCATTAATATACGAAAATAATCCCTATCATTAATGGATGGGATCCAAATTAATATTATTGGAACGTGTAAGGTTCAATTATTTTATGAGATTTTTATTATTTTTTCCGAGGGTATTTTAAAATAAAGTTAGAGAAAATGAGATGCTAATGTGTCTTTAACGGACATGTTGGTTAAATTAGTTTTCTGATAGTAAAGATTTGGGAAAAGAAAATAAAGTGTGATAGTGTGAAATTCAGTTAATAAACAATTATAAATAATTAATCAGTATTTGATGTTTTTTTGGACGTCACCTATAGTTTGCACGCGAGTTGAATGCAGAGTAAATGTATGGTGACACATACGTTTACTCTGCATTCAACGCGCGCGCTAACTGTACTTACTGCGCAGAGAGTAGGGGAAGTTGTTATTAAGACTCGTGCCCGGTGGCAAGGCAAGAACATAGCAGGGTAATTCGATGTGATGTTTAAGTGACGGTTCAAGTATTAACCTCTCTCTAACCGAGTTGAGTGTCTGCCCCGAGCTGCACGCCAAACGGTTTATGACTGTGTATGGCGCAAATGATATAGCCCATAACTTTCACGGGCTATGACAATTTTATGACGACACTAGCTATTACCCGCGGCTTCGCTCGCGTGGCTCAAGGGAACAATAAATGAGTTTTTGTTAGAAAACTGTATTTAAATTAAGAATGCAAGAGGATGCCACGGAGAAGAATACTGAGACGTTCAGTATCGACGTATTTCATCGAAAGGTCTTGCCTTTCGATGAAATACGTCTTGCTAGGTTTTTCATGCACGAAAAATGAAAAATATTCGAAAAAATATTCACGATAGCTATTACCCGCGGCATCGCTCGCGTGGCTCAAGGGTCCAATAAATGAGTTTTTGTTAGAAAACTGTATTTAAATTAAGTATGCAAGAGGATGCCATGGAGAAGAATACTGAGACGTTCAGTATCGACGTATTTCATCGAAAGGCAAGAGCTAGGTTTTTCATGAACGAAAAATGAAAAATATTCGAAAAAATATTCACGATATCTACGAAAGAAAACACAATGCTATAGGTTACCCGTTATACAGATTCCTGATTATACAAACGATGTCGCATAGTTGCAGCAGCATGTAACCGATTAGTCTATCGGACACTACTGGAACAATTACATTACGCCGCAAAGGAGAAGGGAGGAGTATATTTAGTCAGTGGACAGTTATGGACACAGGGCAGAGCATTATTTTAACACGCTACTGTAAACAACATGCTATCCTGTGGGATCTATTAGATTTTCCGGGACATAAAGTAGCCTATGTTACTTTCCAAGATCTAGACTATACCTACTATCAGACTGTGTGAAAGTCTCCGGGAAACTGTTTGTTTTCCCGAAGTAAATAGTAGCCTATGTCACTCTCCAGGTCCTCAAATATACCCATGCGAAAATCACGTCGATCCGTTGCGCTATTGCCGCCTTATTGAAGAACAAACGTGAGAAAAATAGCATACTATCCCACAGGAACTTTTTTTTTATTTTTTTATTGTGAGATAGGCTTGCGCTTGACGACAATCATGCTTAGTGCAAAGCAATGATGAGGTCTAGGTTGGAACGCGCTTGCCTAGAAGATGCCTATTCACTCTTGCCTTGAAGGTACCTAAGATATACGTATATAACTGTTTGTTTTTCCGGGATAAAAAGTGGCCTATGTCACTTTCCAGGTCTTCAAATATACCCATGCAAAAAATGACGTCGATCCGTTGCGCCGTTGCCGCCTAATTGAAGAAGAAATGCGAGAAATAGAGCATACTATCCCACAGGAGCTGTTATTTTTCCGGGATAAAAAGTAGCCTATGTCTCTCTCCAGTTCCTCAATTATACCCATGTAAAAAATCATATCGATCCGGTGTGCCGTTGCCGCCTTATTGAAGAACAAATGCGAGAAAAAGAGCATACTATCCCACAGGAGCTGTTAGTTTTTCCGGGATAAAAAGTAGCCGATGTCACTCTACAGTTCCTCAATCATACCCATGTAAATAATCAGGTCGATCCGGTGTGCCGTTGCCGCCTAATTGAAGAAAAATGCGAGAAAAAGAGCGTGCTATCCCACAGGAGCTGTTAGTTTTTCCAGGATAAAAAGTGGCCTATGTCACTCTCCAGTTTCTCAATTATACCCATGCAAAACATCACGTCGATCCGGTGTGCCGTTGCCGCCTAATTGAAGAGAAATGTGAGAAAAAGAGCATCCTATCCCACAGGAACTATTTGTTTTTCCGGGATAAAAAGTAGCCTATGTCACTCTCCACTTCCTCAATTATACCCATGCAAAACATCACGTCGATCCGGTGTGCCGTTGCCGCCTAATTGAAGAAAAATGTGAGAAAAAGAGCATCCTATCCCACAGGAACTATTTGTTTTTCCGGGATAAAAAGTAGCCTATGTCACTCTCCAAGTCCTCAAATATACCCATGCAAAAAATCACGTCGATCCGTTGCGCCGTTGAATCTTGATTGAAGGACAAACCAACAAACCAACAAACCAACAAACCAATAAACCAACAAACCAACAAACCAACAAACAAACTGACTTTCGCATTTATAATATTAGTATGGATATGGATGTAAAAAATCACGTCGATCCGGTGTGCGGCGCCGCCTAATTGAAGAACAAATGCGAGAAAGAGAGCATACTATCCCACAGGAGCTGTTAGTTTTTCCGGGATAAAAAGTAGCCGATGTCACTCTACAGTTCCTCAATCATACCCATGTAAATAATCACGTCGATCCGGTGTGCCGTTGCCGCCTAATTGAAGAAAAATGAGAGAAAAAGAGCGTGCTATCCCACAGGAGCTGTAAGTTTTTCCAGGATAAAAAGTGGCCTATGTCACTCTCCAGTTTCTCAATTATACCCATGCAAAACATCACGTCGATCCGGTGTGCCGTTGCCGCCTAATTGAAGAAAAATGTGAGAAAAAGAGCATCCTATCCCACAGGAACTATTTATTTTTCCGGGATAAAAAGTAGCCTATGTCACTCTCCACTTCCTCAATTATACCCATGCAAAACATCACGTCGATCCGGTGTGCCGTTGCCGCCTAATTGAAGAAAAATGTGAGAAAAAGAGCATCCTATCCCACAGGAACTATTTGTTTTTCCGGGATAAAAAGTAGCCTATGTCACTCTCCAAGTCCTCAAATATACCCATGCAAAAAATCACGTCGATCCGTTGCGCCCTTGAAGCGTGATTGAAGGACAAACCAACAAACCAACAAACCAACAAACAAACTGACTTTCGCATTTATAATATAAGTATGGAAGTATGGATGTCAGTCTCCAGTTCCTCAATTATACCCATGTAAAAAATCACGTCGATCCGGTGTGCCGTTGCCGCCTAATTGATGAACAAATGCGAGAATAAGAGCATACTATCCCACAGGAGCTGTTAGTTTTTCCGGGATAAAAAGTAGCCTATGTCACTCCAGTTCCTCAATTATACCCATGTAAAAAATCACTTCTATCCGGTGTGCCGTTGCCGCCTAATTGAAGAAAAATGCGAGAAAAAGAGCATCCTATTCCACAGGAACTGTTTGTTTTTCCGGGATAAAAAGTAGCCTATGTCACTCTACAGTTCTTCAATTATACCCATGTAAAAAATCACTTCTATCCGGTGTGCCGTTGCCGCCTAATTGAAGAAAAATGCGAGAAAAAGAGCATCCTATTCCACAGGAACTGTTTGTTTTTCCGGGATAAAAAGTAGCCTATGTCACTCTCCAGGTCCTCAAATATACCCATGCAAAAAATCACGTCGATCCGTTGTGCCGTTGAAGCGTGATTGAAGGACAAACCAACAAACCAACAAACCAACAAACCAACAAACAAACTGACTTTCGCATTTATAATATTAGTATGGATTCAACTCGAAAGTGATACAGGAAATATGATATCAAATAAACCGTCACGGATTGGCAGGAAACAAAATAAATAAATCTTAGTAATTTAATTTCTTAAGCTTTGTTCGGGTTTGTTTTTCTGGAAATCCGTTGAAGGTGGAATTTGAAATAACTACACACTTACAAATTATTTATTTGTACGAATATACAAAATTATTGAGATGTTTGCAGATTAATTAGAAAGCCGCAGCATATCCAGTTAGGCAACCCTGACGTACAAATATTTTTTACAGATTTTCTAGTAGTATATCGGAGAAAAATCTATGATTTTATAACTTGGACCACAAAGACATATGGCGGGCGTACTTTGCACTCAACTTCGTTAATTAGATTGTTTTGTTTAGCGCTTGGTAATTAAACTTCGGCAGCCTTTATAAATTGACAATGCTCGCGTAAGTTTCCGATATGACATTAGTTAGTCGAGTTGTAGGCTGTTTTTTCTAGCTACTCACAGTCTAAGAGGATACGTTTATACCTACCAGTCGGTCGACGGAGGCATCTAGACAGAGCAACGCTGTGGGGTAATTGATAGATTTTTCATATAATTAATTCTTTCACTCTGTCTTTGTATGCACTTTCTCTGGTCTGGTCTGGTGGGAGGCTTCGCCCGTGGCTAGTTAACACAGTTAGTTAACACCGTGGCTAGTTAGATTAGTACGAAAGTACGATTTCGTGTAGAAACAGCCATACCCCAATTAGGTTATCCCGCTACCATCTTAGACTGCTACCATCTTGGACTGCTATATCACTAACCATCAGGTCAGATGGCGGTTAAGGGCTAACTTGTAGTGGAATAAAAACCTAGGTGTTACCACTATCATGATAGCCGTGACTGTCATTTGTATGGATGTCGACCCTCTGTATCAATATTATACTTACGCTGTGGTTGTATTTAGAAGTTCTTAATCGGGTTGTAGATATTGTTTGTATTGCATATTATAGATGGGGTATTCGATATGGAAACTATTGTAACATAGAATGGGTTATTTTGGTGTTCAGGATAGCGTAGTTATTTGCATACTCTATCCTCTTTCCCAATAGTTATTTAATTATGTCCACCTGACCGAATTTCGGCCATGGCGGATGACCAATCTCCACAGGGAGATAGTATAGTGCACATATTTATGTGCTCGCAAACACAGTTACAATCTCTTTTTCTTTATAGTCTGAAATCCCTAAATAACGTCTGTTGGTTGAAAAAGACGTATCGACTATCCATCCATATATATCCATCCATACTAATATTATAAATGCAAAAGTGTGTCTTTCTGTCCGTCTGTCTGTATGTCTGTCTGTCTGCTACGCTTTCACGGCCCATCTGTTCAACCGATTTTGATGAAATTTGGTACAGGGATAGGTTGTATCTCGGGAAGGACATGGGCTACTTTTAACCAAAAAAAAATACCTACCACGCGGATGAAGTGGCGGGTATCCGCTAGTTATGGTATACGTAAAACGACGTTACACATACATATATTGATGACATTTGTGTTTTGGAATAATAGGGTTTGTTTTAGCACAGTAAACAGATACGACCAGTATGGAAACTACCTAAATAGAAACGTTCGAAACAGCTCACTCACACAAACGTGCGCATCGAACATGCGATGACGCGGCACTCACTATACTATGACGGCACTGCGAAGAGCGCTTGGGGTCTCGTCGATGCGCATGTTTGTGTGAGTGAGCCTGTTTCGAACGTTTGTAGGTAGTTTCCATACTGGTTACATCTGTTTACTGTGGTTTTAGGGACGTCAAGGTACTACGTGACATAAAACTGTCAGTTGAAGTAATACTGATTTAAGCGATGGTAGTAACCCCCCAGACTTCTATTTAGAATTCTTGACTGAGGATCAATTTTCGCGAAAATTATAATAATAAATTTGGCAAAGTGCGACAAATTTCTTCTTTACTTTCATCATACAAAATCTTCGTCCCACAGGACTGAGACAAAAAAATGAGGCGAAAATATTTTTCTTTTAATTTTTAGTACGTCATGAATACAGCCTTGAGCCTCACTTCCCGCTGGGGAATCGATGGCTATAACTTCGCTGTTTGGATAAACTCTGTGTTTACTTTTATCGCTTTCTTCGCAAATTGTGTAGACTGTCGACGTCAGGCCTTTGGGATCAATGCGATGTGATGCAGACTGGATTTTAATCTGTACATACCTACCACTGATCTAAACGAGACGTATAAGAATAGGTAGGCTCTGTTACTTCCATGGTACTACGTGTCGAGTAATTTATACCTACTATCATACCTAGAAGCTATTAGGATGACAGTTAGCATTCTATCCTTTACTCCCGAGAGGCCATAATCATAAGAGGAAAAGAAATAAACCTATTTTTATTATTATACAATAGCATCTGGATTAGATTATACTTCAAATGCATTTATTATACTAGGTTTTATTTTATTATTCAAAACGGCAAACTCAATTTAGTTTACAAATAATAATTGTAAATCGATAGTCTGTTACTCAATTGAATACCTATCTACAGTACCCGGCAATAAATATTGCACATCGACCTTTGGAAAGAGACAATCGGTTATTTCGGCTTCGTATAGCGTTATCTCTGTCGCACACTATGTGCGACAGAGATAACGCTATACGAACTGTAAGTGCACTGGTACTGTAAGTGTATTTGTAGTTTTCGTTTCGCCACCAGCTACGCCAAAATGTATACTTCTATACTAATCTATACTTATATATATATATAAAAATCAATTGCTGTTAGTTCGTCTCGCTAAAACTCGAGAACGGCTGGGCCGATTTAGGTGATTTTGGTTTTGAAATTTTTGTCGTAGACCAGGGAAGGTTTAAACGGTGAGAAAATATTTAAAAATTAGTTACGCCGACGAAGTCGCGGGCATCAGCTACTATTATTATAAAACCGAAAGTTTGATTGTATCGATGGTGAACGGATCTGGATGGGTACAGAGATAGATTATAGGTTGAAATAACACATATTTAGAGTACTTATTATTGCGCAAAATTTAAGAGTTCGCGCGAACCAAAAAACCTCAATCCACGCGGACAAAGTCGCGGGCATCAGTTAGTAGTCCATAAAACTCGTGTTGGGGCACTTAAAGCACAATAATTAAATGTGTAGAAAAGTTTTTACTAACAACTGAATGCAAGGCAAAGAATATGTCTTATAAGGTTCGTTCTTCCGTTATAAGCATAATAAACTATTCAGTGACCATTTTCACCCAAATATATGCCAAATGTGAAATGCGAAAGAGTGATGAAATAGGCTATGACTTCAACGTTCTATATATACTTATTCCTTTGTATTTTCAACAATAGGTGCCCACAGATACCTACGTGAATATTAAACACGTGCAAAATTGAAACATACTCGTAATATCACATAGTGTATAGCTGATAAGCTTTGAGAAAGTCGTTATCAATACATTTTCTAAAAGGTCTATTATTATTACTCGAAAAAATGCTTAGTTTTTTTTACTCCACAACAAGTTAGCCCTTGACTGCAATCTCACCTAATGGTAAGTGATTATGCAGTCTAAGATGGTAGCGGGCTAACCTGTTAGGGGTATGGCAGTTATATTAACCCCGGTTTCTACTCGATATCGTACCGGAACGCTAAATCACGGCACGGCACGGCACAGCGGCACGTCTTTGCCGGTAGGGTAGTAACTAGCCGAGGCCGAAGCCTCCCAAGAGGCAAACAAAAAGCTTTTTGTATGCCAGGATTAGTGTTGGGAAATGTCTTAAATTGAATTTAAGAGAAAACTATGGTTCTGCTAGTTAATGCCCGCGACTTTGTCCGCATGGATTGAGGTTTCTTGGTTCCCGCGGGAACTCATTAATTTTCCAGGATATGTGTTATTCCAGACTATAATTTAACTCTGTGTTAAAATTTCAAATGATTCAAAAGCACATGTAAAATTTTATTTGAATATAAAAACCATTTGAACGTGAGTTTGAGTTAATTAATTCAAGTTAATTGATTATTTATAAAATAGTTGTACTTATTATTGTACTCGTAGTTCTATCAATAATTATTGAGGAATTACTCATGTTTTGGAGAACAGCCATGTGAGTGTTAATTTAGAATTAATAGTAAAAAGTTATCATATATTTCCTTTTCACCAAAGTCCTGTAAGATTTAAGAAAATGATTTGCGAGTGTTTCGCTCGCAATCTAGTTCGTTTTAACGGATAATTATTTCTCCTTCTTGGTGTTTACCAATAAATGTTGCAATGCATAAAAGTTTATCAGAAATCCTTCTGGAGTTTTATTGCTTCGTTTTGATTGAGTTCTTTGCGAGCGATTGCTAGTATCGTAGGGCAAAAACACACTATGAACAAGACCAGCGTCTAAGCGTCTGCGTCGTAGGGGTTCCCCCATACGACTGTGTCGACAACTTTGTTGTAGTGTCGCGGTAGTCCGTGCAGCTCCATGTGTAAGATTTCTGCGCAGTCTTTTATTACATCGGCGTATGTTATAAAATAGTTAGGTAGGTATACCTGTAAAAGAGTTGAAACTAAGCTACAATCGGTATGTTTCACACGTAACCCTAACTGTAAGGTATGCTTACAAATCCCTTGTGGAATCTGGAAAAGTGGACTGTATGAAACAGTAACAAGTCCATTTAGTTTGACTCTACCGGCATTCCCACAAGTCGCTTACAAAAGGTACTCCTTTCAGAAAATTGCTTAAAATTTCGTTCACGTAACGATACCGTGGAACGCAGCCTGTGCACTAGCTCTTACCAGGCGGCGACACCCTGGCCATTACGGGTCAGGGCAATAAAACTTAGGGTTGCCACAATGAACTAATTTTATTTGATAATTAATTTTAAAAAAATTTTTGCGGTCCAGGGTTTTCCAAAGTTTTTTTCAAAATAGATTTACTAGATGATCCCCGCGACTTCCTCCGCGTGGATTAAGGTTTTTGATTCCCGTGGGAACTCATTAATTTTCCGGGATAAAAAGTAGCCTGTGTCCTTCTCCGGGATACAACATGATGCCAAATTTCTCTAAAATCAGACGAACTGATGGGTTGTGAAAGGGAACGACGGACAGACATACAGACAGACACATTTTTTTGTCTGTATTTTTATTTTATTTAGACGTCTAGTTACCTAATACATTGACAAAATTTATTACAAACGAGAGAATATACCTCCTCCATACAGCCATTAAAAGTCGAACTTAGTACATTACACGTAAACTTGTGCAATAAAATAATAGCATAAAGCAAAACACAAAATTCGTCTCCACCGTCTCCATATTTTCTCAGTTTGAAGTAAATTTGAGCTTGTGTCCGTGAGTTACTTAGTCTCATTATTTCGCACAAAAGGAAGTTCTTGTGTTACATTGTTGCTGCGAGTCGTTAGCATGCCGCCGTGTTGCGACTCGCGAAACAAAGTACTTACATGCTTCCTTGTCTGTCCGCACACTTCTAAATATAAGGGATGCCTTTAAATTGACAAAAATCCCACAACGACAAAGAAAGCCTGCGAGGCCGCAACATAGACGCAGAAGAAAGGAGAGCATATTCATTTATTACGCGTGAAAGAATGAAACAGAAATAAACGATTTTTTCATTTTTTAAACCATAATTTTAATATTCAAATCTCAAACAAGTAAATTTCGCCACCTTTTCTGGTTTCACCGGTTCTGCTCTACATTCCTCATTCGAACCGCCAGGATGTGAAATGCCCTTCCAGCGCATGACGTATTCCCTGCCACGTACAACCAAACTCAGGGTAAGAGTGAATAGGCATCTTCTAGGCGAGCGCGCTCCAACCTAGACCTCATCATTGCTTTGCACTAAGCATGATTGTCGTCAAGCGCAAGCCTATCTCGCAATAAAATAAAAAAAACCTTTCACTATTATACTTACGTATAATTAGTAGGTAATAACTAACTTAAAAATGTTTTCTCCAAAATTGCTTTACTCAGCAAAATAAAGATTGAGTTTACAAAGCTAACTTTGTTCTTACCAAAGTTTTACTATGCACAGTCATTATCAATCACTTAATCTTTATAAAGTGTAGTTAACTAATAAATCTGATAAAGCTTTTATACAGCTAATAGTGACAATGCAGAAAACTTTGAACTGAGTATCTTTTTGAAGATTCTTTCTCTCTCCTTGCGCGGTCATCGTTCCCCTTGCCGTATTACAAAAACGAAAATGAAATCCATCCAATTTCCTGAACTTAGATCAAAGCTGCTGAAATGCTATATTATGAGAACACATAATTCTTTTGACAGATGTAAGATTAAAGTTCTCTTAAAGTTATTTGGGGCATTAACATGATAATGTTGTTTAATTAAACTGAGCACGATTCTCATCGCATAATAAGAAGTCCACCACGCTAATCAAGGGCGGATTCACAGACTTCACACACTTTATAGAACCTTTTGAAGAATAGGCATGATGACAGTATGAAAGAATTAATGAAATTATATGAATTTATCTAATGAAATAGGATTTATGGATTATAAAAAACGTATTTATTTTTCTATTTCGATTGAGATTGCTATTTATTTTGATAAAATAAAACTATGAAATACAGCAATCTGCCATAATAGATTAAACACCAAGAAGCGAATGACGTCACAATTGTTTGTTTTCGAGCTTTTATTGCTTACTGCACATTGCACAGAGTACATTCGTAAAAACAATAGTGACGTCACAAACGACGCCATGACAAATTTAAATTTCAAATGCCAATTTTGATCAAATTCTACCAAACCTTATTTTTCTGCTGAAATAAGATATTTTTTCGAAATAGTAGATACTTCCGAACATAATCTAACCATTTTTCAAAATCAGTCATCATGTTTATTCTCGGGTTAAGACTATTTTATGGCAATCTGGAAAACCAACACATGGAAACTTGTCTCTATAGCGTGTTTACGGAATTTAATCTAGATTATTCAACAATATTGTAGTGTTTGATCTAGCTTGCATATTCATACAATTAGGCTATAATTGTTTAGTTAATCTGAGCAAGATATTACACCCTGCGTTTGCTGCCCACCAAAATATTAGTTCAGGTGGTTATGCGCATTAATATTCCTACGTAATATTATTATTATGTTATATGTATATTATTGCTAGCTGATGCCCGCAACTTCATCCGCGTGGTTTTTTTAATTCCCGCGGGAACTCTTTAATTTTCTGAGATCAAAAGTAGCCTATGTCACTCTCCAGATCCTCAACTATACCCAGACTAAAAATCACGTCGATCCGTTGCTCCGTTGCGGCGTGATTGAAGGACAGACGAACAAACCAATAAACCAACAAACAAACACACTTTCGCATTTATAATATTAGTATGAAGTATGATTATAGCACGTCAAGTGTCAACCCGCATTGGAACAGCGTGGTTGGTCTAAGCTCTAATTCCCACTCTCCTAGGAGAGTGGAGGCCTGTGCGGACGTTAATGGGCTGTATTGGTGGTTGGTGGTGGTGGTATATTATTATCCATCCATACTAATATTATAAATGCGAAATTGTGTCTGTCTGTCTACTGCGCTTTAACGGTCCATCTTTTTAGCCGATTTTGACGTTTGGTGCTACGATAAGTTACATTCCGGCGAAGGAAAGGCAATCCTAAAATCCATAGAATCCCAGTAAATTAAACAGTTCCCGCAGGAATCTATCTGGAGCCTAATCATTTGCCTGGTGGGAGCTGCTTCGGCCGTGGCAAGTGACCATCCTACCGGCAAAGACGCTCGGAAAGAAGATTTAGCGCTCCGGTATGTTCCGGTAGGCTCCGTGTAGAAACCGATTAGCGATATATGTTAATTATAACTGCCATGCCCCTAACAGGTTACCCCGCTACCATCTTAGACTTACCATCAGGTGAGATCGCAGTCAAGGGCTAACTTGTAGTGGATCTAAAAAAAACCTAATTCCACTTGGACGAAGTCGAGGGCATCACTAAGTACCTAACTAATGCTTACCTTGACTGCAAATGCTTATTGTACTAATTTTATAAATGCGAAAGTGTGTTGGTTTGTTGGTTTGTCCTTCAATCACGCCGCAGCGGAGCAACGGATCGACGTGATTTCTGGCATGGGTATATATAGTTGAAGACCTAGAGAGTGACATAGGCTACTTTTTATCCCGGAAAATTAAGGAGTTCTCGCGGGAATTAAAAAAACTTAATCCACGCGGACGAAGTCGCGGGCATCACCTAGTCCTGTATATTGTGTACGCCACTGATGACAACATTTACAATGACACATGCAGTTGTTTTGCCAATTATCTTAACCTATCTCCCTCTGAGTCTGCTGTCATTTGTAAACATGATAATGTATGGGCTGGCTTTATCACATGTGTTGAAGACCTTTTCTTTATTACATGTATCCTGTTGTTAGTGTGTGTGAATATGTTGCGTGTGTGGGAGGCTGAAATATCTTACTTAGTGAAGCCCGTCTTATCTCATGTAATTTGTACGAACTTGTGCTCACAGTCGTGGTACATGGCGGGTTTCAAGTACCTACTTGAGATATTGTGTCTTGACTCTTGAGTTTAGATATTTCTACAAACCAGTGTCTAATCTAATAATTAATATATACTACATAATTATATATTAATATAATATACGGTGGTAATATTAGTATAGATGCGAAAGTTTGGATGGATGGATGTTTGTCAACCAGACAAAAAAATCGTACACTCCAACGCGGACAATTTGTCCTGGATCCGAACAGTGTTTTCACTCTTATGGATATCTATTTGTTAGAAACAAATTTCCTTGGAGTATTTTCGTTCTACTATGATGGTTCCTCGAAGACTTATGTTTAGGCACAGAAGGATTAAAAGCAAAAAGACTAGACGCAATAAACTAGTGCAGGATTGTTAAGTGGATACGATGGATGAGACCATGCCATTTGTGAAAATATCATAATTAGGAATTACGAACCATTGGTAGATTCATTCGACTATTCAAAAGCTTTTGTAAAAAGTCTACTTGAATAAATAAATATTCATTTTGGAGTTTACCTCCTTTAAAATCGATTTTCATATTTAATAAGCCCGGGGTATGAAAATTTATGGGGAGTAAAATCAAACTTTCTCCGTTACGTTATTTACTTCATATTTTCCTGGTAACACTTGTTTCCATGACTATAATGTTTTTTTTTAAATATATTATAGGCTAGCGCTTGGCTGCAATCAGACTTCCATGCAAAAGGTGATGCAGCCTAAGGTGGAGCGCGCTTGCCTAGAAGATGCCTATTCACTCTTGATTTGAATGTACCTATATTAAAAGAGGAGGGGAAAACGGAAGCCGGTAGGGCATTCCATATCCTAGCGGTTCGAATTAGAAACGAGGAAGCAAATCGCTTCGTACGAGCCCGCGGAATTTCGACTGCGTAAGGTGCAGATCTTGTCGATGCCTTGCGGTTCGATAATAAAAAGGTGACGGAGGAACCAGATCGAATAGTTGAAAAACTATTATTATACTAATTAATTATACTATTTATACTAATATTATAAATGCGAAAGTGTGCCTGTCTGTCTATTTGTCTGTCTGTCTGTCTGCTACGCTTTCACGGCCCATCTGTTCAACCGATTTTGATTAAATTTGGTACAGGAATCGATTGTATCCCAGGGAAGGACATAGGCTACTTTTTATCCCGGACAATTCAAGAGTTCCCGCGGAAACAAAAATCCTTAATCCACGCAGACGAAGTCGCGGGGATCATCTAGTATTTTATAATCGTTCGTAAAGATTAAACTCCAGTCGTGCGTCGGAGCTGACACACACATTTTTTTATCTTTCAAGTTTACATCAGTAGAGTATACAAATGTATGTATTTGTCTGAACCGCTCATGAACAAGTCTGAATAAAGCATCTCTTCTACGAGTATTTCACAGTCATAGAGTTATGAATATTTAATACTGTAACGAATGAAAACTACGAGTGACGTGAAGTGTCAAAAGGGGAATTCCACAAAAGAGAGTCTATTTCACAGCACAGTCGCTATTAGTAATAGGTGAGTTCCCATCGGGTCATGCGTAATATCTGATCGTGTAACATCTTCATCATACATTATATTAGACGTTGGACGAACACAGCTGGACAGGGGCTGATTCTGTATAACACAATCTCTAAACTAAACTAAAATGGCAGCTTTAAATCTAGTTCTGTCCCTTTCCGTAGAAAGTATTATGAAAGGGTTAGCAATATTTGTAATGCTCTAATTTTAGTTTAGTTTAGAGATTGTGCACTACAGAATCAGCCCCAAGAAGAACATCATTAGTTTGACGAATGCTCTCAAGTTAATCATGAGTGGGAACCACTGGAGTTAGGCCATACTGACAACGCTTATCGTTTCATTATTGTTGACTTTCGAGTTTTAGAATTATAATCCTTATTCTATGGATGTCAAGGTACGTGACATCAAACTGTCATTTTGAGTAATATTGCTTAAGTATTGCTTTAAGCGGCAGCAGTATTGCCCCTGGAAACATACAGTGGTTTTAAGAAATTCAATTGAGTACAATTGAGCCATGAAAACTCTTTCAAACTTGTGATTGTACTATATATTTTTTTAATTACACAGTAATTAATTGTACCTAATTGACCGAGCGAAGCGAAGGTCTCTGAGTCTACTTGGGTGAATTGGCACTTGTCCGTCCGTCCGTCCGTCCGTCTGACAGAGCATTATAACTTCTGAATTAAATTGACGAAAAATTGACGAAATGGGGGGCTTTCAAAGTGGAGATTTTCTAACGTCCAAAGATGACCTCAGAACTCTAAATTTTCTGAAATGATGAGCCTGAAACTTGATCAATTATTTCAATTATATCCTGTACTTGAACAACAAATACTAAAATTTGATAAATATTGTAAGGAAACGAAATTATTTAATTTTTAATGAGCTTCAGTATTTATTGCACACAAAATATACAGTATACAGCTTAATTAATGTAACTTAATACTGCATATCTATGAAAGATATAGGAGCGGTGGAACGTTTCACTCGCAATGTAGCGTAGATAAGCCTACTTACCTAACCTAACCTAACCTTAGTCCCTACCTAACTCAAAGCTGATAAGGACTACGTTACGTAATAAAACCCCAAGTATCCAAAAACTGACGTGGCGCAATTTATTTTACTCATAGGAAAATAAACTTTATTTCCTCGCATTAAAGTTGACGTCAGTAATTGAATTCTCGCGTGAATGTCATACGAGACTCATGAATAGATATTGCGGCGCCAAAACTGCGGAAAATTGGAGTTTGTTCCGATGCGAAAATTAGTGTATTTTGAGCTCGTCGGAATTTTAAATCCGATAAATCCGTAAACCAAGTTTGCCAGGCGAGAATGTGATTTATAATTTTTTTTATTCTAAATTACTTAACATTTTTATGGAAATGCCTGAGCGCCAGCCGTCAAGCGCTTGACAATTCGATACAAAATATCTTCATTGTGATTCGTGGTTAACGATGTCGCGATCGAATGGGAAGAAAATCTATCTATGCACTCTGATATTAAGTATATCGATTTATTTTGTAAGTTTTGTAACTTGCGTTATAATAATTGATGTTAGCTATTATTATTGGAGCATAAATTACTATTAATTTACTACTATTATTACTACTACTACTACTACGATTAGTTACTATAGTAATTTAAGTTCCAATTTTGAAAATAATGGTAGACTCAATTTAACTGGTTAAATTGATAGTAATTTGCACAAAATTTTTATCTTGGAAAGAACATTTTATACCTTTATATTAATTGATTGAAATATGAATCTACTATGTTAATATAAATCTACTCAAATTAATTTATATCTAGTAGTTATTGAATGAAGCGAAGCTGGTATGGGACTGTCATATATATAGTAATTCCACCATGAGAGTTCCTTTCTACCATTTCGGTAAAATCCATAAAATACTCTTCGATATTGGAGCTAAACAATAGCATAACATCAATAACACTTCAATGCGTAATCTATTCATACGGTTTTTTCCCTGTACTTTTCTCTCAGGGCTACTAAAACAACCCCGAAATGCAATACATTGCCGTATATCGAGTTACCACGGCGTAAAGACGTAGAGAGGTAACGTATGATTGCGACCGGCAGGGTGGCAACATTTTATACTGCTTTTACTGCCTGACAAATACCTATCTGATATTGTAAATGATGGTGGAAAAAAATGTTATATTCTGCCGTAATAAAATAATCTTTTGTCCTAGTTTTAACAAAAACCTAGTTTAATAGCCTTTAATGTGGCACAATGGCCAATAATGTGGCACAGTATTGTACACCTTAAAATGGTCTACAAAAAAGTGCGCGATAGTATATATCTATCTGTTAGGGATAACCCACAATAATTATTTATAACCTCTAAGAAAATATGTTTATTGTCTAATGACAAAAAACCTGTGACCGTTGAATTAAAGACATTCTGTAGTATATTTAGTGTCAGCATAGCACCCGTGTGAAGCGAATTAATGAAAAAAAAAAAAAAAAAAGATTCCGACGAATTGAGAACCTCCTCCTTTTTTTGAAGTCGGTTAAAAATGGGTAAGTACTTCGATAAACTTTACAGCTAATGAAAATTGCAATATGGAAATAACCTATTAATTTCCTCGGCAAATACCCACAAAGACAATGCAGTGTCTTACAACGTTTAATTATCCAGACAAGAGCCATATTATAGAGTGCTTGGCTCAGAACATTTCTTTGTAACTGTAAACTATGGCCACGGCGTCTTCCACGTAGGAAACACAAAACCAGCGACGGCTAAGCGACGGCGACAGCGGGGCGATGTGGCACGAGAGCTAGCGACGAATTTCGGAAAGGCCCTTAAGGCAAACTGAAATTGTGAAAAAATATAATATCGTCAACTGGCAAATCCAGTCCTGCCAGTCTGATAGAGCGTTTGCGGTTATTTCTCTTCAAAAGTATTTTATTATAATTTCAAAAACTTGTAATAAATAAATTCCGCAAAATCGCAATGATTGGCATAACCTGATTACGGGATAAGCGAACTTCGTGGATCCATCATCCGATGCGTTTCGGATTGTTTGCAAAATTAATCCCAGATCGTTACCAAAATAATGACGTGCTGCTACTTAATTCAACTGTTTCATTCGTAGACCAAGAATGATTCATTAGGAGTTGGTCTTATACGCATTTCGTCCATAGTGTAAAATGATACGAGTATACTGTGTAAATGAATTACTTACTATAGACGTAATAAAATGAATGATAATGATAGAAGTGGTAAAATGAAGTGCACAACAAATGTTTTTCTCGCCATTTTACCATTAGTGCTTCTTTATATTCCTAACTGAACTTAAATTTTGAGCAGATATAACGTTTCGTATAAAATCATAATAAAAATTTCTATTCGAAGGGTGCAAAGAATCAAAAGTACTAGAAAAGCAGTGTATCAATTACGTACTACACGTAATAAACTGAACTCAGAAACACTAAGGAAGCGGTTGAATGAAGTGCATGCCAAACCTTCAGCCTTCACCCTTAGTGCTCCTTAGAATGCTCATCAGATCTTCAACTTCGCTTTCACTATGCTTGGGGTAGGTTAACCACAAGAGGTACAATAAATTGTCTCATTATTGTGACAATATTATTATCTCTTTTCAGAATCCATACTTAATATTATAAATGCAAAAGTGTGTCAGTTTGTCTGTCTAACGTGTTAACGGCCGATATTTTCAACCGATTTTGATGAAATTTGGTATAAGTGTAGGTTACATTCCGGGGAAGGACATACTTTTTATCCCGGAAAATTAAGGAGTTCTCCCAGGAAAACCTCAATCCGCGCTGACGAAGTTGCGGTCATCATCTATTAATAGTATAAGTTAAATATTATCTATTATTAAAACACTTTTTTAAAAAGAGGTTTTCACCAGCCGGCCAGCAACCAGACTCTGAACACCATTCAATACATATCCAACAAGACCAAATACCATGGAGTCATCAATGAAAAAAAAACCGGGCAAGTGCGAGTCGGACTCGCGCACGAAGGGTTCCGTACCATTATTAATAAATAATTACCTTTGTTAATGAACCGCAAGACTAACTTTGTTTGTAGAGGTTTATTGTTAATATCAAAAAAACTATGCTAGTTAGAGCATTGGCTATAGTTTTCCTGTAAAATATACGTAAATTCCTATTGACCATAATTATTTCAAATTTTTCGATTGGTAAATTCCGGAGATAAGGGGGGGGAACGGTATTTTTTTAGACATTTTCCCCGATAAATCAAAAACTATCATAACTAAAAATAATTAAAAATCTGTTTTAGAATGTACAAAGTAAACCCTTTCATATAATACCCCACACAGTACAGTTATCTCACTTTTAAATTTCAACCCTCCGATTTTCCCCCCTTTTTATATAAGAACAAAAATAATTTCCAATTTTTTTTAATTCCAGTGTCTTTGGGCCACTAATATACACAACTATTCCAAATTTCATGTCGATAGCTTCGGTAGTTACTGAAATAATCGAGTGTGACGGACGGACAGACGGACAGACAGACGGAGAAAGTCGCACCATAAGGGTTCCATTTTACCATTTTGGTACGGAACCCTAAAAACCTTAAAAAGTACAAGGTGGAAAGTAATCTTTCAATCTGCATACCTGAGCCATCGACAAACAAAACAAAATATTTTTTCTATAGTTCATCATTCATCATAGTAGTAATTTATTCAATTAGCGTAATGCTAGCAATATGTAGTAGTAAAAAAACAATCATTTTATGGGTAAATTATTGTAATGGCATCAACATAATATTTGAAAAAAATACACTATAAGTAGACAGAAACAAGTTGGTGGTACGGTTTAGTATTCGTTAACATGGAGGTGCACGACATACGAGGAAGTTATCTCACTTCTGATATTTTATCAACTGTACCTCTAAATTCAGTGCTTAAACTGTTTGGGCTATCTTGTATTTCCTCTATTGGTGTAAAGTTATCATACTCATGGTCGTTAAAAAAAGTTATTTTTCTGATCACATTGTTATTTCTGCTTAGCTGTGTATGTATTTATTTGAAGATTCAAATGACGATTGATCCCAATGAAAGCTTTCGGTTCAAAGATTCAGTCCAAATTTCCTATTTGTTCGATCTTTTTCATTACATCGTAGATGTATTTTTCGTTTACAAGCACGGTGGACTATGTGTTGATTATTATTCTTCTTATGAGAATATTGACAGCGTCCTTGGAACGTCTTTTTACAGCCAAATCAACAAAAGAATGCTTAAAATTTGTACTTTTCTCATTTTCCTTTCTG
Organism: Erebia aethiops; assembly: GCA_923060345.2. NCBI lineage: Eukaryota > Metazoa > Arthropoda > Insecta > Lepidoptera > Nymphalidae > Erebia > Erebia aethiops. The sequence continues at coordinate 18,110,309 of OV281089.1, read as the reverse complement.
TTACACATAATCTATGTGAGTATATTGCATGGTACATTGTATTCGGATGGCTCTTTCCCATAGCTTACTTAATGCAAGCTATTTATTTCTGGTTGAAAATGCTTAGCTACCTCGACCTAATTTCCCATTGTATTCAAATTGAATATCGGCTGAAAGCGATTGAAGATGTGCTTAGAAATTTTCACTGTGGTTTGGAAAATTTACCAGGCGTTAAGTTTGATGTCATTTGTCCAAAATATATCATAAGAAACGGTGTTAACTTGAAGTTTAAGAAGTTGGAGTTTATTTGTAACAATCGATACAATGTAGTTCTGCATCTCAATAGATGCTATTTGCTTTTGCTTGAACAATGTTATTTCATAAACATCATGTTTGGATACAGAGTAAGTAGTTTAATACTATATTGTGTGTCTAGGGGTGAAACAAGACGATTTCAGACGAGGGTGAAGTTGCCTGTCTGAGCGCGGGCTCATTCAGCGTATTCGTCTGAAATTAACTAGTTTCAGGTGGCTCAACAGGCATAGAAACTTGCATTTTCAATGCAGGTTATATGAAAAGATGTTTACTTAGTTCATGTTTCCAAATAATATAATAAAAATTCTGTATGGGCACTTAGATTATTAACTTTTTATTTTAGATCATCCTTGGCAATATGGTTTCCTTGTTAAATATTATTATTGTAGTCAATTTGATCATAAGAATATTATTGGGAACATTGGTAAGATTTTCATTTATCACATTAATATTATTTAAATTATTTAAGTTATCCAGTTACAGTAGATACGTTTCATTTTATTTTTTGGGTCATTGCTAAAGTTATAGGTAATACAAATGTCGTAACATTAATTGCTGAAAAGAGCTACTACTAAGTTTCTTGGCAGCTTTTCTCAGTAGAAACTACTTTCCATACTGATGGTACTATGCTGAGATATCATAATAGCCTGGTAGGCCTACATGAAAATATGAAAAGGCTTCTCAATACATCCGCACCGAACGCTTATAAGAAGTTGAATACCAGAGTCAACAGAGTAGTTACTACCATCGCTTTTTCCGTATGGTTTTAATATTGCTGATGTTTGTGTTTTTGAATTATAATCCTCATTTTAGGAACGTTAATGTACGTGACATAAAACTGTCATTTTGAAACAATACTGCTTTAAGTGATACACCTTTTATTGTAGCTCGTTTTTTACTACCACTACAAGTTAGCCCTTGACTGCGCTGCGACATCTCACCTGATGGTAAGTGATGATGCAGTCTAAGATGGTAGCGGGCTAACCTGTTAGGGGCATGGGAGTTATATTAAACCCATACCCCTATTCGGTTTCTACGCGGCATCGTAAACGCTTTGCAAGTAGGGTGGTAACTAGCCACGGCCGAAGCCTCCCACCAGGTCAGACCAGGGAAAATTTAAAAATAAATTCACAAATTGACCCTGCCGGGTATCGAATCCGGGACCTCAGCACGTTAAGACAACAGCGCTCAACACTGCGCCACGGAGGTCGTCATATTTGTGCTCTTGCATATTTTTTCCGATGTTACAGGTGCCGGACGTGGATGTAGGATATTTTCCAGCAATATCAGCAGCTGTGCACTTGTTCACTTGTACAGCGATCTTGTTCTGCACAGTTCACAGCTGTGAGGGAACGTACAGACAAAGCAAAAGAATACTCCGGATGATTGATCTCACGCTTGTGAACAAAAAAATGGGTGAGCAGTATCATTTATTACCTAATTTGGTGTTTTGTCTCAATTTTAGTGTATCTTAAGTTAAACAAAAGTGGTATTTATAAACGGAATACATATGGAGCTATTAGATGATGCCCGCGACTTCGTCCGCGTTGTTTAAGATTTTTTATTGCCGCGGGAACTCTTTAATTTTCCGGCATAAAAAGTAGCCTATGTGTTATTCCGGACTATAATCTATCTCTGTGCCAAATTTCATCTAGATCCGTTCAGCCGTTCTTGCGTGATTGAGTATAAACATCAATCCATAAATCCATCCATACATCCATCCAAACTTTCGCATCTATCATTTTAGTATAGATAAGTAGTTTAAAATATAACTTTTATCTAAATTTACAGCTCTGGAAGTCCGTGAATCACTGAAGAAGTTGAGGGATCTGATGGTCACAAGGCCAGTCAACTTTACTCCGGTCAACTTCTTCAGGCTCGAGTACCCCACGTTGGTGTCATTAGCGGCTGTTATAATTACTTACTCTTTGCTGTTATTGCAGTATGTAACTTAAAAAAAAGTGTGTGTGTGCAATTCATACACGGCTGAAGTGAAACTTCAAAAAAGTAGCCTGCGAGAGGGTAGGATATATAACTTGTATTCTATCTCATTCTCTCGTAGGCTAAATCCTAATTAGGTATGTTAGTCTCTTCTTGGTGACGCTTTTTCGTTTCGTTTTTTGTTTCATCAAATTTTCAAATCACGATTCCAAAGAAATTTCACTTCAAAAAAATAAACGTTTTTTTTAAAGAGCAACCACCGAGTTTCTCGTTCTTCTCGGTAGGAATGACATTCCGAACCAGTGGTAGATTCACTCGGAGACCTCTAGCACAACCTCTAGCTCGATGGACAGGGGCCATACTGTCAACGCCAAAAGTCATATTGTTTCATTATTGTTGAGTTGTTGTTATAGAATTATATTCCTTATTTTTGGAACATCAACGTATGTGACATCAAACTGTCATTTTGAGTAATATTGCTTAAGTATTGCTGCGTTGGCAGTATGACCTCAGACGATACAAAGAGAGTGGCAGGAAGTAAGAAAAAAAAAAAAAAAAAAAAGTGTCTGAATGACTGAATGGCTGAGGACCAGGTGTGGTGGCGCTCTTTGGAACAGGCCTATATTCAGCAGTTGATGTCCGCAGGCTGAAATCATGATGATTAGGCTTTTATTTAGGCGGTTACTGAAAATCAGCGTTGGGACAGCTGGCACCTCAGACGTGGGTCCTGGCGGCATCGCCGGTTTTAAGGCCCTGTGTAGCGTAAAAGAGAGGTTTTAAAAGCAGTGTATCCATCAATCGGTGACATAATGTATGCTTGTAAATATAATTTGTTGTTTTCACGACCATTAAGCAGCCATTGACGCATCTTAAAACACAATTTAAATAAGAGAAATCTTTGCATTGAAATGTATTTTAAACATAAGTACCTCTTAATTTATCTTTTAAATAAATTTTTCTCCTAATTGAAAACAATAATTTGCTCTAGAAGTATAAGAAAAAAAATTTACATTTCTAAATCAAACACATTGTCGGATCAATTTGTATTAAACAGTAAATATTTATTTTTTACAAATGATTTCTTGCATTTTTTGCAACATGCGCTTGATTTCACCCCCGCGCGCCTGTATTTTGATCTCGGAGCCCCAACACAAGCTGAGTGACTCACCTGTTGGTAGCGTTACACTGCTGTACAAACTTACATTTTATAATATGTATGTAGCTCATTTTTAATTTTGATTTATTTTGTGCATCTGTGTTTATTGCTTCCAATAAAGATTTTTCTATTCTATTTATGACCCCAAAACTAAGTTTGAAAACGTGAAATGCTTATTTGGATAGAAGTAGGCGTTACCTTGCGGAAGTCCGTGAGAATGAAAAAACTAGAAGTTTAATTTACTGTAACCGCCACAGAAAGCTTCGATTTGTAGCTTAGATGAAAACATGTAACGGATGAAATCGCATTATAAACGAGTTTGAGATAAAATTATTCGTTAATAACACGAATTCCTGAAGTTTGTTCGAAATATAATTTTATTTACCCAAATAAAAGTAAAATAATACAATAATTAGGTTCCTTTGAAAACTTGGTAGACAGAAAGCGTAAGTTTGAAACGATAATAGCGTTTGCTCTTTAATTAAAATGATATTAACTTCCCAACGTTCCTTTTACCTTCTATTTACTCCATTCGGTTTCATTTATCTGTTCTAACGAAATTAATTTTAATGTTCAAACTTGTTCTACTTTCATAACCCGTTATTAACACTTAGAGTCAATCGCTCTACCAATGGTAAGCTATGGTTAACGTACACCTAACGTGGTTTAAACGTACGTTTTAACGTAAAGTCGAGTTTATTACACTATCGATGATTTTATTAATGACAAAGTTGCATGGAAGCAACCGGCCTCGCATCCAGTGACCCACAAGTCAGTGTAATACGCAATGTATGTGTTGTATTGTCTACTTATTGTAACATTTTATTTTTTTAAGAACCTGCTGAGTTTCTTGCCGGCTCTTCTCAGTAGAAATACCTTTCTGAACCGGTGGTATAGTTTTAACGTTTCATAAGTGACGTTTCATTTATCATTTATCATTTACCTATCGGTATGTCTCTCCATAGGGGATATCGTGAGATTTCCAAAGCCATAGGTAGGTTCGTGAGGGGTTATAGGCCGTCGCCGAGGGGTTACAGTAACCTGTGTCTGCACTCTGCCCCACTACAGAGATGAGTGTATGAGTATTAACTTGTGTCCCAAAGATCTAGCCCCACTACAGAGACGCGGCACGTAGCGGCTTGTATTCTTTGCATGAGGTTGTATGGAGCTGCCTACTTAAGCGACGAGGCACGGAGATGTACTGTGCGACTTGGCCGCGTACAAACTCATACAAATAATATTTGCAGCTACGTGCCGCGCCGTTCCATGAATATCAAGTGTGACTAGACCTTTACATAGGGAATTTACATGGCGACGGTGGGCGTCCCCTCTATATAAAGTACAATATACATAAAACGCACATTTTGGTCTCGATAGACAGATTAAAAATCGCAGTAGGCTCGTGATTCCTTCACTCCGACTCGAGAAAATCCGAAAGTAGTGGCACATCTCTCTGGAGACTGGCTGCCGTGGCTAAAACTCGATCATAAGGACATGATTGACATATTTAACCTTAGCTACTTACAATATGTTAATTATATAAATATTAGTTGAGCACGTAAAGCCGTCGGTCCTGCGCCTGACCTCTCTCCGGTCGTGTCGGATCTACCGTTACATCGGGCTATGAGAGTAAAACTCAAACTCAAACTCAAACTCAAAGAACGTTTATTCAATTTAGGTAGGTATACTACACTTATTGACGTTCGGTTATTTGTAACATATACGATTAACAATATAATGGTGATAACGACAGTACGAAATCTTAAACTAAAGCTACGAGGGTTCCAAACGCGCCCTGGTCTGAGAAGAGCCCACAACAAACTCAGCCGGGTCTTTTTTTTTTTTTTTTTTCATTATCACCATTTCACAATCATCTTAAAACTAAGGAACTATCAGGGCCATTAGAGAAAATCATTGCCAAGCTTCCTTGTCATTTAAATAATCCTTTACATGGTAATAAGATTTTTTAATGAGTTTACGTTTTACATTAACTTTGAACTTATTCAGAGACATCTTCAACATGTCTTCTTCTGTAAAGAAACAGAGAGTGCACCTGTTTATGCGCACACCCTTGTGCACTATAATATCTCTCGCGCAGATGGCTAATCCTTCTGGAGATAGGCTGCCGTAGTCGAAATTCGGTCCACCACCACCACCACCACTACAGCCCACTTCTCCCATCCCATATATTCATTATATATATTCATATTCTTCATTAACGTCCCACTGCTGGGCACTGAAAGGTCGGGATGACATTATTATAATATCAGTTATAGTTAGTGCTTATTACTGTGGGAATAGCTACAATTTACGCCGCTGCATCACAGAACGTTATAATATAAGATTTAACGACGCGTAACCACAATAAACATACAAGGGCTTGAAAGGGCTTTCCTAACGAGTAAGCCAATCCCTTTCCCATAGAGGCCCTTCAATTCAAGTAATGTGGTTTATTGCGCAAATACTGGACTGTTAAAGTTGACCTTCGACCGTGGTTAGGGGCCCTTACACTCTGTGTGAATAAGCCCTCAGATTCTCTTACACTTACAGAAAATTTTGTGTTCTTTCATTCTGCCTTCTGTTATGAGGGTGGTCCCGGGTTCGATAGCGTCAGGTCATAGGTCAATTCGGGAACTGAACATTTCTGAATTTTCTTTATAAAAAAATTTCTAGTATACAACCTATACCAACTCTTATGATATGTCGGAACTCTACCACCGATTCAGAAAGAAGATTCTACTAAGAAGAACCGGCATAAAACTTAATCACATGACCACTTACAGCCCATTGAAGTCCCACTGCTGGGCACAGGTCTCCACTCTCGTAGGACTGAGGGAATTAGAGCTTAGCCCCACCACAATGCTCCAATGCGGGTTGGCGGGCTTTAACGACTATTATGATGTCGGTGATAATAGTCGACCGACCGGGACCGACGGCTTAACGTGCTCTACGAGACACGGGGGTGACTCACCACCAAATTCCAACTCTGGACTGGCACTGAGAATAAACACAGTAGTGCGTGCCCCTCACCTTAGCGCTGTCCCGCTGTTCAGACTAGATGGCGTTAGTAAAATAAGTTCACATTCTTTCTTTGACAGGGCCCGTCTATGTAAATTGAGGTCGTTGCCAATACCTAACAATTTTTATGCCCGACCGGACATCGAAAACAGGACCTCCGCAGTCGATTATGCTAACCGCTAGACCAACGAGGCAGTACAATTACATGAAGTAGTTAATAATATAGTAAAATTACTCCGCCTTTACACCGTAACAAGTTGTAAATTCTGTCACGATTCGTTTTTCCTCGGTTTTGTTATTTGTTTGTGTGTAATAAAATGTTTTTACTTACTCACTTACAAATAAAGCTAAGGATGGTGTTTCGCTAAGAGTGGCCGTCATCTCAAAGCAACATTACGTTAAGCCACTTACAGCCAACGACGCACACGCGCCACATAAAAACACTGTTTCTTGTTTCATTGTATATGTCACTTGCAATTTGTTCCTGTTTTTATCTACTCTAAGGGCAAGACCGCATTGCAAGGCAAGTTGCCTGGAAGAGATCGCTGTGTAGCGATAAGGCCGCCAAATTGTATACCTACTTTGTTATAAGTTAGGTTTACTATTGTTTATTTTCCTTTGTGGTGTACTATAAAAGAATATTCATATTTATCATCATCTAGGCAAGTATCGTATATTCGTATCAAACCTCGAACATGTGTGGAGTTACCCTGGATACATTAGATTAAAATGTTTTCTAAGATCACATTAGCCTCCGTTTTGATTAGGTGCCTCCGGGCAGGGACGGAATATCAGGAGTATTGGCTATAATGTTAATTAGCTTCCTTTTGATAAAGATCCTATCGAGTCTGGGTTTCATTGACTGTAACACAAAGCATTGTATATACTAAATAGTTATAATATTTAATCCACTACAAGTTAGCCCTTGACTGCGATCTCACCTGATGGCAAGTGATGATGCAGTCTAAGATGTTAACAGGCTAACCTGTTATGGCAGTTAACCGGGTATGGCAGTTATATTAAACCCATACCCCTAATCGGTTTCTACACGGCATCGTACCGGAACGCTAAATCGATTGGCGGTACGTCTTTGCCGGTAGGATGGTAAGTAGCCATGGCCGAAGCCTCCCATCAGGCCAGACCAGAGAAAATACAGAAATTATGAATTTCCAAATTCACTCCGCCGGGAATCGAACCCGAGACCTCCCACATTAAGACAATAGCGCTCAACACTGCGCAAGGGAGGTAGTCAAAAACTAAAATAGTACTTGTGTAGCATTAGTATGTAAAGTTAACGTAAATTATAGTAGATATATTTTTGTATTTTGCACCATCCCGTTCTTTTACATTGCTCCTGTCACCAAAGGTTGCCTGTGAGAGATCGCTTTAAGTGATAAGACCGCCTTTGCATGCAATACTTTGTACTTACTGTGTTTTTTAACTTTGTAATCAATCATGCTTCATCATACTAATATTAAATGCGATTGTTGGTTTGTTCTTCAATCACGCCGTAACGGAGCAACGGACGTGATTTTTGCATGGGTATCGTCGAGGTCCTGGAGACTGACGTAGGCTACTTTTTATCCCGGAAAATTAAGGAGTTCCCGCGGGAATTAAAAAACTTTAACCACGCGGACGAAGTCGCGGGCATCAGCTAGTTAATAAATAAATAAGACTGCCAGGCATCAATTTCTTAGAACATAACCCGAATTTTCCTTATCCAGTACCATGTCTTTTGTCATCTTCTTTCTCAGCCCTTAATTTTCGAGGGGAAGGACCTACAGCTACGTTAATTATTTTAATGAATTTGATTGAAAATAGAGCTTCCCAAATTACGTTTTAGTAATTTAGAAGTTAAATTGTGGAAAACTTTTAAAAGCATCTTAGATTTCGTTCATGGTATAAGGTTATTCAGAGATCCTGTTAGAAATTTTGAAACATCAAACTTCCATCTGTTGAAAGATCAATGTCGTTGAAGGGACCCATAATAGTAAATTAGTAGCCAAGGGTTGTAAGTCATCAATCGCAGCCCGAGATATTTAGGCGCACGAGCGTAGCGAGGGCGCCTATAGTTCGAGGGTGCAATTGATGCTTACACCCGAGCTAACTACTCTGCTTTACATCTCGATTGTGAGGTAAGTAGAAAAAAACCGGCATTACAAGAATAAAACATTTTATTAGTACAATTTTCAGGCAAAATATTGTTAATTGCTGCTTCAGCTTATATTTTCATTGAATCGGGAGTGCAGCTTATATCTTCATCACTTGCAGAACTCATGTTTTTTTCCTAATTAGCACATAATTATAAAAAAATCCCAAAAGCAAACAATATTTAAAGTAAATGTTTTCTATTACCGTCTTTTTTCATCTTTTTTTAATTTTTTTTTTTTCAAGAACCAATTTGAGCTTCGCCGTTCGATATTTCGCCTTTTTTCATCTTTTTATTAATTTTTTTTTTCAAGAACGAAATTGAGATACGCCGTTTGATATTTAAAATTTATGACTATTATACTCATACAGTCATTGGGCTGAATGCATGATTTGTTTTGACGACCTCCGTGGCGCAGTGTGTAGCGCTGTTGCCTTAACGTGCGGAGGTCCCGGGTTCGATCCCCGGCAGGGTCAATTTGGGAATTTATAATTTCTGAATTTTCCCTGGTCTGGTCTGGTGGGAGGCTTCGGCCGTGGCTAGTTACCACTGTACAGGATTGGGTTCCGCCAATAAGACACAAATTAACTTCACAACACGTCTGACCCGCGCGGCGTCCGAACAGCGAGCCCGCGGCGAGCTATCGCTCCCCGCGACCCCACCTCCGCACCCCTCGCTGGTACGAGTGAATATTATATTTATATATCAAATACACAGTACACTACAACCACCCTACCGGCAAAGACGTGCCGCCAAGCGATTTAGCGTTCCGGTACGATGCCGTGTAGAAACCGAAGGGGTATGGGTTTAATATAACTGCCATGCCCCTAACAGGTTAGCCCGCTACCATCTTAGACTGCATCATCACTTACCATCAGGTGAGATCGCAGTCAAGGGCTAGCTTGTAGTGGATTAAAAAAAAAAGATGTATATTGCCAGTATGATGGTTAAATGTACGCGAACTTTTTGAAAGAGTGAAGAGTTTTTTTGATTACTTACCGCCCTAGGGCTTTTCTAGCTACATTATTACCCTAGAGCGCTAATTGGTCACCTACAAGCCCCATTTGGGGGTAATAAGGACCTACTTACCGAATATGAGAGATGTAAAATAAAATTAAAATTATAAAAAAATTAACGTAGTATTTTGTCTTTTTTTAGCGGATTATAGTGAACTAGATGATGCCCGCGACTTCGTACGCGTGGATTAAGATTTTGAACTCTTTAATTTTCCGGGATAGAAAGTATGTCCTTCCCCTGGGTGCAAACTATCCCTGTACCAAATTTCAAATTCCTTAGTTCTTCCTTAGTTCTTCCTAGTTACCACCCTACCGGCAAAGACGTGCCGCCAAGCGATTTAGCGTTCCGGTACGATGCCGTGTAGAAACCGAAGGGGTATGGGTTTAATAAAACTGCCATGCCCCTAACAGGTTAGCCTGCTACCATCTTAGACTGCATCATCACTTACCATCAGGTGAGATCGCAGTCAAGGGCTAGCTTGTAGTGGATAAAAAAAAAATCATCAAAATCGGTTGAAAAGATGGGCTTTGAAAGAGTAGCAGACAGACAGATAGACAGACAGATAGAAACACTTTCGCATTTATAATATTAGTATGGATTAGGTAGGCTTCTTTTTCCATGGCCATCATGTACTTCCGGAAAGTAACGCCTGCTTTTATCCAACGTAGAAGACACAGTATTTTGACCTTCAGTATTTGTGGGTGAAATTACCAATTTCCCATAAACGTCCATCCAGAATGAAAGGCTCTTGAAAAAAGATTTTTGTATAGTCCATCTAAAACTGTTCAAATAAGGTTTACTTCGCGCTACAAAATCTAGGTCGCTAGGGGTCAGCACTCCCGCAAATTGCTCTCAATCCGATCGAATCGAAACTAAAATGCCGTTGAAATATTACGAAACACTTTACAGCACGGCAAGACTCCGTAAGTGGGTACGTGGGTGCAGTCTATTCGTATTCTATAGGATATTTATCAGAGAGTATGCTCAAGACATAGGTATTCGATTTTGTTCCTCCGTCACATTTTTACCATCGTACCGCAAGGCATCGTCAAGTCAAATTCCGCGGACACGTACAAAGCAGTTTGCTTCCTCGCGACATGAAATGCCCTTCCGGCTTCCGTTTCCCCTTCCGTTCCCCCGTTCCGTTTCCCCGAAAATATAGACATCTTCTAGGCAAGTGCGTTCCACCTAAGGCTGCATCACCACTTCAAGCAATCAGGTCTGATTGCTCGCCAATGTAAAATTACCAGACACTGAAAATAATAATTGGGATTTTTTATCTATTCATTAAAGTAATTGATGATTATAGATCTAATAAAAAAACGATGTTTTGTGAAATGATGATTTAAAAAAAACTGGCTGAGTTTGTTGTTACTTGTGGGCTCTTCTCGGGCCAGGGCGCGTTTGGAACCCTCGTAGCTTTAGTTTTCAGATACCGTCGTTAGTAAAATGATCACCATCACATTTTATACTTTATATACTTGACTAATCATAAAGTGTGTGGATACCAATTTTGAATTAACATTTTTAAAAAAAATGATCAATCCTTCAAATAAAATGACGTTATTATGGATGTGGTGAAATGGACGTAATTTTCTCTTTGGCAATTAGTTTAACGGAACATGTTGCAACATGCACGTTAGGCATGTACTCGTACGTACCTACGTGGCGTAAACAAACTACATACGCAGCGTATCGTTCGCTGAACAAATGAACGGCTGAGTGAAATGCAAATGAATCTACACACGGTCGACGGTTCATTCATTCATTCATTTGTTCAATGTAGCGAGGAACGTAATGACGAGATTTCGTGGACGCTAGGTCGTCTGCTTGATTACTGATAGCGGTCTACATATAGGTACGGTCGCAGTCTGAAAATGTTTACCAGTTTTTAAATTAGATTTTTAAAACACTGCATTAATTCAGGTCTGAAACGCTTAAGCCAAGGTATTTATTACGTTTCAAAGTTATGTAACTATGAACCTTAAAGTGGTAAACATTTTCTGACCGCGACTGTACCCTTTGTCATTTTTCTACCAACCATGGATTTAACTTTATTTATGAGCGACTGCCTCGTTGGTCTAGTGGTTGGTATGTTCGACTGCGGCCGACGAGGTCCCGGGTTCGAGTCCATAGTCGGGCCATAATTGAGTATTGGATTTTTCTGACTAGAAATTCTCAGCACTAGCCCGGAGTAAGGAAGTTGGCGGTGTTTCAACCCCGTGCCTCGGAGAGCACGTTAAGCCGTCGGTCCCGGTTATTATCACTAGCATGATAATAGTCGTTAAAACCCGCCAACCCGCATTGGAGCAGCGTGGTGGGTCTAAGCTCTAATTCCCTCTCTCCTCTGAGAGTTGAGGCCTGTGCCCAGCAGTGGGACGTTAATGGGCTGTAGTGGTGGTGGTGATGGATGACTCATCCGCTCAGGATGAACAACTTTAAATATGAAAGCGACACTATCACCGGGTCAGACGTAGACAGAGAGAATAATATAGACCAAGCCATATCTCCTTTTCACTCCCACATGAAGGAGATGCAGTGTTGAGATGTTACACAAGATAGAATGAGAACAAAATATGATTTATTCTATCTACCCCTTTCTGCGTGTCACGGGTTTAATTTGTTTTGTTCTTAAAGCACTTATTGTGCTTGGTGCATTGCAGCGTTTTACCTATTAATACCAATCCCATTCTACAATGTCTACTGCATTTGCTTGTACTACATCAAAGGATAAAACTGTCAGTTAAGTGGGCTCAAGATGTCTTAACTTACAACAACTTAAAGTCCCCCGGGAAATTCTTCACTTGATGCCCCATGCTAAGGCTGCAGATAAGATTACAGTTAAAGGCTTGACATTCCAACTAATATTATGAACTAGATGACACCTGCGACTTCGTTCGCGTGGATTAAGTTTTTTCAGTTCCCGCGGGAACTCCTTAATTTTCTCGGATAAAAAGTAGCCTATGTCCTTCCTCGGGATACAAACTATCTCTGTACCAAGTTTCATCAAAATCGGTTGAACAGATGGGCCGTGAAAGCGTAGCAGACAAGCAGACAGGGAGATGGACAGACAGGCACACTTTCAGGGCCAATACTGGTTCCCAACTCCAAAGGTAGGTTTCATCCCGGGGAATGACATAGGATCCCGGAAAATTAAAGAATTCCCGTGGGACCCAAAAACCTCAATTCACGCGGACGAAGTCGCGAGCATCGTCCAGTCTAAAATAAAATAGCTTACTGTTTAATGCGAAATTATAGCAGGTGAACCCGAGAGAAGAACCTAGTACCTACTAAGTAGCGCTCGAAACAATCAAATGTTAATTACTTCCAACACACAGGAGAAATATCAGCTGCAAACTCCTTGAATTTCTGAAATACGGGGTATTGTGATGAAGAGTCGTAAAGGCGGAAATTATTTTACAGGTACTCGTATTCCGCAACTTTTGACAATGAGACATTATTTTCTGAGTTTACGTTTCACAAATGCGTACGTACGTCGCGCTGTTCTGCTCGCGCTTCAGAAATCATTATCTTCTTTTTCCTTCGCTGTTTTCGGAGGAGAAAAGCGCCGTTACCGTTTAGCGCAATATGTTGCATAATATTTTGAACCGCAAAAGAATATTTTCCAGAGCCTACGACAGTGCGACAGCTTTGGAAAACTTCTGCAAACTTCCGTACTTCCGCAAACTTTAGCAATCGCAGCGCGTTTGCGAACCGTAAACAGTTGAATTTATGTCCCCCCCTGTCTTCGAGCTCCGGGACTCAAAAATAACTCTCTCTTTTACGACTATAAGAATTATTTCGCACCATACTGAATTTAACTAACCATTCTTCGATTGCAACCATGGAAGAACCGTTTGAGGTTGCAACCATGGCTCGCCATTTCATTACCTTGGAACCCCATGAAGCCCTTGATCCACCAATGGAAAGCGCAGCGTTGGTAGAACCACACTAGCCCTAGGGTTAGGGCCTACATTGGTGGCGCAACACATCAAGTCGCAGGGATCTGCTAGATCCAGATGACAGGTCCAAGACAGAATGTGTGCAATACCGTATTACTCATTTTTTTGTGGATCCTCACACATTAGCATGATGGGATAAGACGTTCGCATTTCGTCGCGACAATTTTGCGCAGACATTTTTTACTGTTCGGTATCTAGTGTAATTCCGGTATATAGTGTTCCGATATGTAGTGTTTTCCGGTATATAGTGTTCTGGTATCTAGTGTTTTCCAGTGATTATTATTATTGCCTAAATTATATTCAAAACTGGGTATTCAGATTCGTTTGTACCAAATGTACAAACTACAAACCGTAGACGAAGTCGCAGCAAATAGCTAGAGCAATCAGAAAACTATTACTTATCTTTATTGTTTTTTTCTCTAAATTTTTTATGTCTTTTGTCATCAAGTTGCGACGAAAATAATACCCTGTTTTACGACCACATTTCGTATTTCGGAGGTGTTTCACACTTTCAAGTTAATTAACATTTGTTTACGCTACAGTCAACTTCGCCTTATTACTGAATACTTCACTTTATTACTCGTCACTATTAAAAGCATGCTTAGCTATTTCGATAGCTCGTTCGATACGAACACCCTGTAAAATCTCTTACCGTACGACGCCAAGCGATTTAGCGTTCCGGAACGATGCTGTGTAGAAACCGACTAGAGGTGTGGGTTTCATATGAAATGAAATTTTACCATCTTTTCGTCACTTACCATAAGAGAGAGAGAGGTGAGATCGCAGTCAAGGGCTAATTTGTAGTGGTGTAAAAAAAAGACTGTTTACATTACATAAATCATCATACTTCATACTAATATTATAAATGCGAAGGTGTATTTGTTTGTCGGTTTATTGGTTTGTCCTTCAATCACGCCGCAACGGAGCAACGGATCGACGTGTTTTTTGGCATGGGTATAGTTGAGGACATTTTTTTTTTTTTTAATCCACTACAAGCTAGCCCTTGACTACGCTCTCACCTGATGGTAAGTGATGATGCAGTCTAAGATGGTAGCGGGCTAACCTGTTAGGGGCATGGCAGTTATATTAAACCCATACCCCTTCGGTTACTACACGGCATCGTACCGGAACGCTAAATCGCTTGGCGGCACGTCTTCACATGGAGAGTGACATATAGGCTACTTTTTATCCTGGAAAATTAAAGAGTTCCCGCGATAATCGAAACAACGTTAACCACGCGGATGTAGTCGCGGGCATCAGCTAGTTACTCATATACGCGACTTACGTTAGCAAAGCTTACAAGTGTAGTCGTAGCCTAAGAAGGGAAGAGATGAATTAATTTCTAAAGTTGCAAGCTTTCCGCAGACGGAAAAAAATTTTGCCTGGTGGGAGGTTTCGGCCGTGGCTAGTTACCACCCTACCGGCAAAGACGTGCCGCCAAGCGATTTAGCGTTCCGGTATGATGCCGTGTAGAAACCGAAGGGGTATGGGTTTAATATAACTGCCATGCCCCTAACAGGTTAGCCCGCTACCATCTTAGACTGCATCATCACTTACCATCAGGTGAGATTGCAGTCAAGGGCTAGCTTGTAGTGGATAAAAAAAAAAAAAAAAAAAAAAGACGGGTAAAAGTGGAATCTCATTAAACCCAGTTTGGGCTAGCTTGCGAGCATATGGCGCAAGTCCGTATATTATACATCCGTGTTATTATGCATAGCCGCTTGTGCAAATGTTATGCAGCGGGCTACCGACGGAATATCTTGCTTAGGTTAACCAAACAAGCTTTTAGCTGAAGAGATGGTGGAAAATGTTGGGAACGTGATTTACAAGGGTTACGATTTCAATTTCAATTCAATTTCAATTTCAATTTATTATTTCCAAAAACTTACACACTAGCCACACCAATATCAAATATAAAATTACATTTAACTTACTAGTAAATTATAACGGAATAATTTGGCCATTTGCGTGGGTGGCTGGGTCTGAATCCTAACTAGTTTGACTGTGACTAGGATTTCATGCCCACTTCCATCGCGGTTTGCGGCTCGTTAGTTTATCCAGTTTATCCAGTTTATTATATATTAAGATAGGTACTTTACTCCACATAAATACTCCTAAAAATGCACGAAAACTTAGCTAAAACTCCACACTAAATAGAATATGCCGAAGAAATTGTATGCCCTACCCGCTTTCAAAAAATACTGGCTCGGTCGACGCAACGCGACATGACGCGAGCATTGCGATATTTTACGTAGATATTAGACTCACTTTGCAAGAAGAGACATTGAGCGTACTTGTTACTTACGTAGAATGGCGAACCTTGTTATAATGTGTATAACTATAAGTAAGATTTTAGTTAATTTATATGCGGATGAAAAGGGTATAAAAACTAGGCCAGCCAGTTGGAGAGTTTTAGATTTCCGATGCACGATTCAGGTATGCTGTTGCCGACGCACCACCTGAAACTCACAAGTAAATATAAATTAGTTAAAGCAAATGTAGGTATAAATTTAATAATATATATATAAAATATCCATATCCATCCATACTTTAATATTATAAATGCGAAAGTGTTTCTGTCTGTCTGCTACGATTTCACGGCCCATCTGTTCAACCAATTTTCATGAAATTTGGTATAGAGATAGGTTGTATCCCGGGGAAGGACAAAGGCTATTTTTTATCCCGGAAAATTCAAGAGTTCCCGCGCGAATCAAAAACATTAATCCACGCGGACGAAGTCGCGGGCATCAGATTGATAAATTATCTCCCTAAATAAATAAATGAGGACTATTTGAGGAATATTTGAGGACCTCCCTGGCGCAGTGTTGAGCGCTGTTGACTTAACGTGGGAAGTCCTGGGGTTTGTTTCCCGGCAGGGTCAAATTATAATTTCTAAATTTTCTCTGGTCTGGTTGGATGTGGCGACCACCCTACCGGCAAAGACGTACCACCAAGCGATTTAGCGTTCCGGTACGATTCCGTGTAGAAACCGATAGGGCTTTAATATACCCCTTACAATATAGCCTTACCCCTAACAATATAGCCTTCTAACATCTTAGACTGCATCAACATTTACCATCAGGTGAGATCGCAGTCAAGGGCTAACTTGTAGTGGAATAAAAAAAATGATTATGAAAGTTGACAACCTCCCGGTGAGCGCCGTGGCCAAAATTGGAACTAATTTTTATGCTTGTTTAGTTTTTGGTTTTATTTTATTTTTCATATCTACTAGCGACGCTGTCACCGGGTCAGATAAGTCTGTCGGCCGTAGTTTGACAGCTATAAATGCAGTTCGCTAAAGTTCACTTTTTTAGCAAGAAGATCAAAAATTCAGTCAGTTACAGCACAAAGTTGAGATTGTAAAAACGTAATAATTACAATTTTCGCGCGCTAATGGGGTGAGATATTTTGAATAACTTCAGGTTTATAGTAACATATTTTTTCCCACCATCTCTCGAATTTCTCGAATATTAACGACAGAGCTGATTAATTTAAGTTAATAGTGAAAGAAGTAAAAAAGAATTGAGTCAAAACTAATGAAAAACATGCAAATTTACGAACAATATGGTAATTTCGCCGTGTAAAACACTCGCTCTTTATATGGTTTAGACTTTAGAATATTAACAAGCCCCATGGGGGTTACTACAATCGCTAAAAGCAGTATTATTGTAATATAGTGGTTTTAGTTTTTTTTAATTCCCGCGGGAATTTCTTAATTTTCCGGAATAAATAGCCCACGTCTTTCTCACCACCCGGGTCACAGCCGAAAAACCAGCGCCCTGCTTTGCATGCAATTTATTGGCATACAATGTAGAGCTTAATGCTAAGCTGTACACCCATTCTGGGTGGTGTCACAGACAAAATTTTTACATATGTAATCTTTGTTTTGTCTGTCGAAACCACAGACATCATCTGGCATTGTATAGTATGATAGTGTGATTGTGACGCTCTTGTTTCAAAATTATAATCCTTATTACAGGGACGTCAAGGTATGTTATATAGAACAACAATTTAAAAGTAATACTGCTTTAAGCGATGGCAGTGCTTGGCTGGCCCACTCACTGGTTAAATACGGCATACATGGTAGAACGGAGAGTTATGATGTGGACGTGATAAGCATTTCGGCGCCTCATATGTTAAGGACGTAAGCGACCCTTGTTTGAGTACCTACTTTCAACATGCTTACAACTCGCTTATTGATTACTACTATAATAATAATTACAGGGTTGACACCGCACTTTTAGAAGACCGCTTAGTCTGGTTAGTTTTGCAGTGAGGAGAATATTGTTTACAGCGTAATCTAAAATCATGTAAGACAAATAAAAAAAAAATCTAAGATAGATAGTCACTAATTAACCGATTATAAAAGTGGCATACTTTAGCTAAGCTCTTTACGTTTACAACTACCTAAATCCCATCGAAGTCTATAACATTTTTTTATATTATAGGTATATATAGCGACCAAACGAGCAGGTGGGTCACCTGATGTTAAGTCTTTACCACCGCCCATGAACATTTGCAGCACCAGAGGATCCGCCAATGCGTTTCCGGCCTAAAGGTGTGTGTGTGGAAGTTGTAGAAATATTTCTACAACTTCCTAGACAAGCAAATATAGATTTTAAGTAAAATGTTACTTACGATACTAATATGTGAAATAATTTTACATTTCTACCGCTTCCAACTCTGCTTAGTACTTTAACTTGGAATTGCAAGCATAATTTAATGGAAACGCAATAATAATTGCGGAATTAACATGTAGTGAAGTTGTGGAACGTGCCCACTATGTGCCAACCCTAATGACTTGCACTAGAGCTGAATTAGATATTATTGAAATAATATTACTACACCATTCGCGTGGTTTTGTTTTTTTTTTTCTTATTATCGTACGACCATTTTGATTTTCCAGGATGTAGTATTATGATAGGGCGAAAAATGCGAAAGTGCATCTGTTTGTCTGTCAACTCGTCTGTCTTTTTGTGCCTGTTCTTGTCTTGATCGTGTCGTTTTTAATAAGTACGGTCTTACAACTTTGCTGTCATAGTAAAAAATGTTACTGATAATTAACACGATCTTTCAAAGGAATTACTTTAAATTTTTGGTCAGCGTTTTAAAATTTTGGTACTTTCCGTATGAGTTATCTCCTTTGGAACAGAGTTTGCTTGTTTAGTTCCACAAACTTATATGACCCGGTGGCCAAAATTGGATCAATTTTTATGTCTATTTTTTTTTAGATCTAAATATCCCAAAATTTATTTAATGTTCAGACTTCTGACTTAAGTACTTACTGACTTCATACATATTATTTTAATTAAAACTAAGAAATAAATTAAAATCTTAATTAAAAACTAATTATATTTACAAAAAATACACGCCGTCCAAGTGATTAACAAGTGATTTTTTTGTTTTCATTTTATTTTTCATAGATACTAGCGACGTTATATCATTAGACTTCCATTATTTACAATTTACACGGAGAAATAGAAATACCTTCGTCTATGTAAGTCGCCCTAGTGCGTCTTGAATGCTGTTATCAGAATCTTGACGAGGGACGTGACAGCAACTCTCATCGTAGGTGTTAGTGTGACGTGTAGTGTTACACTTTGCGCATGGAACCGAACCGAAACAGGTAAACTATCAACGTTAAATAATTATCAAATTTTGGCGCCCAATGAGGGACGCTTGCTACAAAATCTCAAAGATTTCCTACCTCTGGACCCTAAAGTCCATAATTTTGTTTATGTCACCTGTAGTATAATGATAATCAGCGAATAAAACCAACAAAATTATAACATGCAGAATAAATTAAGATCATCTAAGTCTACATTGGCGCCCAAGACGGGACGCAATATTTTCAAGTCCGATCGAGGGACATAATACTCAAAGTAGGCCAGCAAAATAATAGTCAGTCATAATTTTAAGAACAGTTATCATTCGTTCAAGCCTTGCTGCCAAACATAACCAAATCGGTTGAGAAATCTCTGTTGAACGATTTTCATCAAGTATGCAGTACGATACATTAAAAAAAAATACGTGATGAAATAAAAACCTCCTTTTTGGAAGTTGCTCAAAAATATTTAAAAAAAATACACTAAACAGCATAATGAGACCAAATCACGAACATTAGCCGCGGCAAGAAATAACAATCCGGCGAATAAAACCTTATCTCGCGCATTTACCATATTTATATCGCAGTTAAATTCTCATTTTGTCAAGTGTTAGCTGTAAACATGGCGATTTGGAACGCTTCGGAGGTTTTTGCGAGGAATATATTGTAAGAATTCACGCTGAAATGACGGATATGATGTTTCTGATAATGGATGGAAAAGGTTCGAGAGTTATTGCTTGTATATATTTTGGCAAGAGTATTTGCTTTCTCTATAATGTTCTCAAACGCGCGTGAAGACTGCCAAATCGCACTTGGTCAGCGTGGTGATCTATGGCATAGATCTATGGCGCGGGGCGACGATGGTGATGATACATCATTGATGATGTTGATAATGATTATATTTTGTTGTGTTGATGATGAACTTATAATTTAAGGTGGGTAGGTACTTACAGTTTAGCGGTGATAACATGTTACTAGTGGTTAGCATGTTTGACTGTGACTGTGGCTGACGGGTTCGATTCCTGGGTCGGGCCATAATTAAGTATTGGGTATTTCTGACTAGAAATTCTTAGTACTAGCCAGTATCAAACAGTAGCTGGCCCTTCACGTACTGCGTATGAGGTTGTAGCATGTAGCATTACCCGCGCCGCCCCATCTCAAATGGGGTTAGGCCTTTAAGCATTAATCAAAACGCCTTGTCAAAGTTAATTAAAATTATCCCAACTATAGCAACAGGGGAAATTTGAGAACACAAGAAGTTTGAACGAGTCAGAACATGGTGCTTGCGATAATTATACAAGTTCGCGCGGGCCGGCCAAGATTCCCGCCGTCTCTTTGTTCCAGACTTGTTTTGTTATCCGAGTATTACCTACTTGATAAGGACTTTTGCGTATTCACAATAGGGCTCTCCGATTTGGTCGTTTAGCGAAGAATACACTTCGAAAGTATAAACTACTAGCTAATTCCCGCGACTTCGTCCGTGTGGTTTGAGGGTTTTTGGTTCCCGCAGGAATTCTTTAATTTTCCGGAATAAAAGGTAGCCTATGTGTTATTCCTGACTATAATCTATCTCTGAACCAAATTACATCCAGATCCGTTCAGTTGTTTTGGCGTGATTGAGTAAGAAACATCCATCCATCCATCCATCCATCCAAACTTTCGCATAAATTATAATATTAAATATAGATATACATTTTGCAAATTACGCCTGAGTATAAATTACTTAAAGAGTTTTCGATCACAATATTATGAACTTCCTTGTTTTATGAACAATGATTTTCATTCCGCTAAAATATTGCCTGCCCTCTCGTTACTTATAACTAAAACTTAAGCTCACTAGCACAAAGCCGTTAAATTTAACGTTAAGGTTAAACTTTCTATACCCGTCTTTAAACTTTTTATACCCGTCTTTGTCATGTTAACACCTTTATAAATGTATCTGACAAAATAAAAGTGACAGTGACAGCATCGCGAAAGTTAACTAAACCAGTTTATCTAATATTGTGCAAGACCTTGTGACGAACAAGTCACAAGCCGCGCGCCCAGCCAGTACAGAAACTTCTCGAACATTCCACGGCCGAACACGACACCGGCTCGACGACCCGAACGGCCAATCAGCGAGCACCGCGACATCAGCCGAGCGATCACGCCACCGAGGAAGCCACGCCCCCCAGACTATAAATACGGCGGCAGCCACGAGTCAGTCAGTCTCTCGGCGCCTTCACCCGCGACGGTCGGTGTGATTTCTCGCTGCTCGACCAGGGTGAAGAGGCTGAAAGACTCCGGTAGCCTCGAGCACCGTACCCCCCGCGCGTCCCGCTCTCCTCCTCCGTCCGCGACGCTATCCGCGTCACATACCTACCGTAGGTAACCGCGTAACCCCCCCGCGCGTCCCGCTCGCCTCCGTCCGCGACGCCATCCGCGTCGCATACCTACCGTATGTCACCGCGTACGCATCCCCGCGTCTAATTAAACGTCCCGCCGCCCGCGCGTATTGTTATAATAGATTGTAAGCTTAGTCATGTAAATAAGTCTGTGTACTAATGTTGTAGAACTGAGTGAATAAAAGGATCATCCTATTTGTGTACAATCCGTGTTTACTTTAGAGATCCCCCAGTCAGTTGATAAAATCCCTATCTCATGTACGTAGTAAGGACGTTGTAAACCCCAACCTCCTTGCTACGTTACATTGGCGCCCACGTAAATAACCCACCGTCCGGGTTCCGCGCCGCGTAAAGAAACTCGCGCCGCGTCCGTCGGAATAAAAATCCGTACCGAGGACATAGGGAACCTGACAATTTTGTTACACCCGGATATTTTTATGGAATAGCACAGATACAAACCCTCACAGGCGGTGTGATTACCCTCGCTGCTCGCTCGTGAGAGTGAATATCTGAACCGCGTGTAACTTACACAAACAAAAGATCGTATTTTTACAAAACAAGTACGGATACAAGCCCTCACAGGCGGTGTGATTACCCTCGCTGCTCGCTTGTGAGAGTGAATATCTGAACCGCGTGTAACTCACACAAATAAAAGATCGTATTTATACAAAACAAGTACGGATACAAACCCTCACAGGCGGTGTGATTACCCTCGCTGCTCGCTTGTGAGAGTGAATATCCGATCCGCGTTCAATAAAGAAACACAACACAATTACTAAGGGACACACCCGCGGTGTTGAAAAACAAAAACAGATACAAGCTCTCGCATATAAGTCGGTGCGATTACCCTCGCGTCGACTACGAGTGCAAATATCTGACCCGTTTGAAAACAAAAGACAAAGTACACTCTAAAGGACACAGACTATAACTGGAAAACGCGAATCGAAACACGACCTTACAAGGAGACCAGAGGGGAACGCATAGGGGTCAAATTCAAAAGACGGGACATAGTTTTTTCAAAAAGAAAAGTAATAAATATATATAAGCTTCAAAGATAAACCGTGTAATATAAATAAAAAAAAAAACCAAAATCCGTATAAGTAATAAGATAAACCCAGCACCCGCGGAAAGGAAAAAAAAAAAAAGCATTAATAAATAAGTCAACCCCATACGACAATGCCCACGGCTTGGATTTATACCCTAAATAAACAAGAACTAAACATAGAATTAGAAAAGAGAAATATACAGGTTGCGACAACAAGTACGGTTGACGAGTTACGCAAACAACTAGCCCTAATAATCAAAGAGGAAGACAAAACAATCCAAAATAATACAATGTCCAACGAAAACAAAACAAAGGAATTCGACAAAGCCATTTCCCGATGGAAAATACAGTTCGATACGACAGGTGACGCGGTCGAATTCCTAGAGCGAATAGAAGAACTCGCCGAAACCTTAGACGTCGATAAAAACAAAATTATTCATGTAATACCGAGATGTCTAACAGGAAAAGCATCGTTATGGTATAGAAATAATAGCCAAGGATGGAAAACTTGGGAAGACTTTACAGATAACTTCAAATTATTTTATTACCCAAGAAACTATGAGAAAAACCTGTTAGAAACAATCATCAATAGGAGACAGCAATTTCGGGAAAACTTCATACAGTACCTAACCGACATGCAAACCTTATTGAGAAGATACGGAAAACTAACCCCAGAACAACAGCTAGAAAGAATCTACGATAACATGAAGCCGAACTACCAATATTATATAAAACGAAAAGATTTTAGTACAACCGCAGAACTAATTCAGTTAGCAGGAGACTATGAAAAAATAAACGCAGAACGGTTCAAAGAGACAACGAGAAAACCCACATACCAACGGAAAGAAAATCCACCGACCCCAACAGGAACACCGTCCGGAGTCCCGAAACCGGAAGACCACAAGAATGAAAGGAAACCAATACAGGCCAACTATGATCCACAAGATTGTTGCTGGAAATGCGGCAAGAGAAACCATACAACTCGAGAATGCAAAAACCGACAAGTAATTTTCTGCAGCAAATGCGGATTGATGGGAAAGCTAACACGGGACTGCTGTAAAAAGACAGGTGAAGCCAACCAAAGAAGGAAACCACAGGCTTACACTGCAAACACTCAGAATAGGGAGGATAACAGAATGTTTATCAACGTCAAGATATACGGAAAAACATTCAGGGCACTGGTAGACACAGGATCAACAAACACCTACATAAACAAAGAGATCATGGACCAGATTCAAGGAAATATTAAAAGAATCGTGGAGAAACAAACCACAATAAAACTAGCTGATGGATCCCGAATAAAAACAAGTAAAGTAATCAATATTAACATAGAAGCAAATGGAAAGGAACTAACTCACCAAGTCATATACTTACCAACAACGACGGTAATGATTATAGGAATGGACTTATTAACAAGAATAGGGTTGTCCATAGGGTGGACAGAAACAACGTGCGAACAAACAAGTACAGAAAAACGGGAAAAAGAGCCCAGTAGTACAAAAACCTTAACAATAGAACAGGAAAAACACCTACAAGACTTCCTCAACGAAGAATTCGAGAAAGCCGAGAAAAGTCCAAAGGGAAATACATGGGTAAAACACACAATAAAATTAACACATAAAGAACCGATCAAGCAAAGATATTATCCGAGAAACCCAAAGATGCAAGAAAAAATTAACGAACACGTGGACAAGATGCTAGCAGACGGAGTCATTGAGAAATCAAGCAGCCCGTACAGCTCACCGATAGTAATGGCCAAAAAGGAAAATGGGCAATACAGATTCTGCATAGATTTTAGGAAAATAAACGAAATAACGGAGAAAGATGCGTATCCGATACCTCAAATAGACGACACGCTAGAAAAGTTAAATAAAGGAAAATATTTCTCTAAATTCGACCTAAAGAACGGATATTGGAACGTTAAGCTAGACGAAGCGAGTAAACCAATAACAGCGTTCACAGTACCGGGAAGAGGCCTATTCCAATTCAAAGTGATGCCATTCGGACTACATTCGAGCGGCGCAACATTCCAGAGGCTATTAGACAGAGTAATAGGACCAGATCTAGAACCAAACGCATACGTGTACTTAGACGACATAATAGTGTGCAGCAAGTCGTTCGAGGAACACTTAAATCACTTGAGGGAAATATTTAAAAGACTACGCGAAGCAGGCCTCAGAATAAACAAGGAAAAATGTGAATTCGCCCAACACCAAGTGGAATACCTGGGTCACGTGGTAACAAAGGAAGGTCTCAAAATGAACGAAGGGAAAATTCAAGCAATAAAAGAACTCAAACCACCGGAAAATATCAAAGATGTAAGACGATTCATAGGGATGACGTCATGGTATAGGAAGTTTATTCCAAACTACGCAGAACTAACTTCACCATTAGCACAATTACTAAGGAAGGACGTAAAATTCAACTGGGGAGAGAAACAACAACAACACTTTGAGAAAATAAAAACATTACTAACACAAGACCCAATCCTGACCCGAGCAGACTTCTCGAAACCATTCATTTTACAAACAGACGCAAGCGATACAGGCCTAGGAGCCGTTTTAATGCAGGAAAGCGAAGGAAGAGAAAAAGTAATAATGTACGCTAGCCGCACCCTGCAGCCACCGGAAACCAAGTACACAACCACGGAGAAAGAATGTCTAGCGGTAGTATGGGGTATACGAAAAATGAGACCATTCTTAGAAGGATATCATTTCACCATTATAACAGACCATCAAGCGCTCAAATGGCTAAATACCCTAAAAAACCCTTCGGGCAGACTAGCACGATGGGCACTGGAGCTACAACAATATAGCTTTGACGTTGTGTACAGACCGGGAAAACAGAATGTTATAGCAGACGAACTGTCGAGAAACCCCGTTTGCACCATAACGACAGAAGGTAAAGAGTGGTACACAAAAAAATTCGACAAAATAACCGAAAATCCGGAAACAGACCCGGAGTATTGTATAAAAAACGGAAAACTGTATAAGAAAGTAATTAACCCAAAATATGGAGGGAAACTCGACCCCACCACAGAGTGGAAACTATGCGTGAGAAACTCGGACAAAGAAAATATTATCAAACAAAACCACGACGAACCAGACGCGGGCCATCTAGGAACGTCAAAAACGTTTAACAAGGTAGCACAACGCTATTATTGGCCAGGCATATTTAGAGATGTAGCAAAATACGTAAATAAATGCGAAACCTGTCAAAAACATAAACCGTCTCAGCAAAAAAAACCAGGACTCATGCACATAAAAAACGCCGAAGAACCATGGGAGGTAGTTACAACAGACCTCATAGGCCCACTCCCTCGATCTTCTAAGGGATACCAGTGGATAATCGTATTTCACGACAAATTCACCAAATGGTCGGAAATAAAACCCTTACGGACGGCGACGGCAGCTACCGTCGCGAGCGCACTCAAAGAGTGCATATTAAACAGATACGGCGGAATTAAGACATTACTCAGTGACAACGCCAGAATTTTTACTAGCAAAATTTTTAAGGACACGTTAACAAAATATAGAATAGAACAGAAGTTCACCGCACCATACACCCCACAGTGTAACCCGACCGAGCGAGTAAATAGAACGTTAGAAACCATGATATCCGCATATATAGAAAAAAACCACAAAAAATGGGACGAGTATCTAGCCGAATTCAACTTTGCGTTGAATACATCGATTCATGAAACGACTAAATACACCCCCGCATTCCTACTATTTGGCAGAGAACTGCGAAATTTCCGCGACGACAACCAATTTCCCACCCCAGCGCTGAGAGAGAAGCAAAAACTAGAAGAAATTTACGAAATAGTACGAAATAACCAAAGTGTAGCATCAACACTACAAAAAAAGTATTACGATATGTCAAGACGGGACTGGACACCAGATATAAACGATCTCGTATTAAAAAAGGAATATCCATTATCGAATGCAAACAAACATTTTTGTGCCAAACTAGCCCCTAAGTACTCCGGCCCGCATAAAATAATCGAACAAAAATCACCAGTAATATACCTACTCCAACCTGTACAAGGCGGCAAAGTGTGCACCGCACACATTAAAGACATGAAGATATTCCGTCACTAGACAAGCGACGTAACTATCGTTAGACAGAGCACACAGGCACATGCAAACCAAAGATGCAGCGATCTACCCTCAAATGGATCACTTTTCTCGGGAACAATCCATAAATAGCGGAAGCACATGCAAACACGTCACATTACTCGGAAATGGAACACGGGGTGAAGATTATAAGCGACCAACCCAACATGGGAAAGGTCACATACCAACCCGGCCCAAAAGTAGAAGGAAGGGCCAACGAGATAATATTGTCGCCAGGGGATCCCGGGGACAAAGTAAAAAAAAAAGAAGATGAATACCTCGACCTCGACACCCACATCCAGTCCGGGGAGTACGAGGCATTTGTGGCCCAAAGCGAACCCGCAACTCCGCCCAGAAAGAAACGACGGAGGGGCAGGAAACGGTTGGGCAACCACAGAAAGGGAGTGGTCAGGCTGCCCAAATACAAAAAAACAAATTAAAAAGAAAAAAAAAAAAAAAAAGGCCGGTCGTGAAGATACGCGCCGGTAGATTATCTATATTTTGAAGAAAAAAAATAGAAAAGAAAAAAAAAAAAAAAAAAAAAAAAAAAAAAAAAAAAAAATACAACACATTTCTTTGTTCTTTTCATACAGGGATTTTTTCCTTACAGGAAAAAATCTTCCAGCGAAGGAGGGGAGTGTGACGAACAAGTCACAAGCCGCGCGCCCAGCCAGTACAGAAACTTCTCGAACATTCCACGGCCGAACACGACACCGGCTCGACGACCCGAACGGCCAATCAGCGAGCACCGCGACATCAGCCGAGCGATCACGCCACCGAGGAAGCCACGCCCCCCAGACTATAAATACGGCGGCAGCCACGAGTCAGTCAGTCTCTCGGCGCCTTCACCCGCGACGGTCGGTGTGATTTCTCGCTGCTCGACCAGGGTGAAGAGGCTGAAAGACTCCGGTAGCCTCGAGCACCGTACCCCCCGCGCGTCCCGCTCTCCTCCTCCGTCCGCGACGCTATCCGCGTCACATACCTACCGTAGGTAACCGCGTAACCCCCCCGCGCGTCCCGCTCGCCTCCGTCCGCGACGCCATCCGCGTCGCATACCTACCGTATGTCACCGCGTACGCATCCCCGCGTCTAATTAAACGTCCCGCCGCCCGCGCGTATTGTTATAATAGATTGTAAGCTTAGTCATGTAAATAAGTCTGTGTACTAATGTTGTAGAACTGAGTGAATAAAAGGATCATCCTGTTTGTGTACAATCCGTGTTTACTTTAGAGATCCCCCAGTCAGTTGATAAAATCCCTATCTCATGTACGTAGTAAGGACGTTGTAAACCCCAACCTCCTTGCTACGTTACAACCTAAACTTACTCTGAGCGGAGACTCGTGGATAAAAGTGAGCCGGAAATGGGTTAAGTTAAAGTGATTGAATATTCGTCAACATCTCAACCTATAGACGTCCACAGCTGGACGAAGGTCCTGCATGGATCGCCACAGAGCACGGTCTTGCGCCGCTTATTTCCAGCGGCTTCCAGCTACACACTTGAGATAGTGGGGGCTAGTCCAATGCATCTCGGTGCGAGGTCACCATTCAAAATCAAATTAGAAATTAGGAGATCCAAAGGCGAACCAGAAAAACCGACCTACCTCGAAGAGTCACCAAGCTCAAGTGGACACATAGTGCCGATAGGCGTTGGGGTCCCATAGTGCTTGAGTGAATATTATTATCTAGCAATGTTTCAACGTTCTACTTTCACTGTGCTTACTTAATAACCGTTTGGAATCAGAGACGCAGGTGTCTTCAAGATCGCAAGTAACGAGCTCGCCCGCCCACGCCGTGAAATAGCTATTTTACAACCCACCGCAGCTTACAGCAACAGGTATTTTCCACCGGTTATACAGCTAGGGTACGGTAATATAAATGTTTGCAATGTACTTTGTTCAATGTATCTCTGTTTTGCCCTGATATATATACAGAGGATATGTCAAATAAACAGAAAATACTTACCCAATCAAGATAAAACATTTGAATAATCCATTCTTCTATACTAATAATATTATAAATGCAAAAGTTTGTCTGTCTGTCTGCTACGCTTTAACCGCCGATATCGAAATTTTGTATAGAGATAGGTATTGTCCCGGGGAAGGACATACTTTTTATAACGGAAAATTAAAGAGTTCTCGCGGGAATTGAAAAATTTATTCTACATGGAGGAAGTCGCGGGCATCGCCTAATGTCGAAATAAAAAAGAAAAATCAATGTATACCGTATACAAAAATATATATATAATAACTGTATATAATTTGATAATTTATTATATGTAACGTGTACTTAACGTGAGCGAAGCCAGGGGAAAAGCTACTAGTTATACCAATATTATAAATGCGAAAGTGTTTGTTTATTGGTTTGTTTGTTCGTCGCAACAGAGTCGCGATTTTTGCATGGGTATAGTCGAGGACCTGGAAAGTGTAATTTTTTACCTAACTATAGTTCCCGTGAAAAAAAATACCACGTAGGCGAAGTCGTGGGCATCAGCTTGTATAGTAGGTATAAAAAGAAAAGTCCTGACTTACCTATTTGGTTCACTCACTGATTGACTCATCATGACTTAGACATAGAAAGCTAAAATTTTGCACAAAAGTTTTCCTTTATATTAGACGAGGAATGAGGTCGGGTAATATAAATTTTATACTAGCTTCATTTAAATTTTTGAATTAATCCGTAGATAGGGTATAAACATAAAAAAGAAAATTTCATAAACGAATTTAATAAACAAAATTAAGAATTCTGAGGACGTTTCTTGACCAGATTCAATTTAATAAAGAATTTAATTAAGTCTCCAGTCCTCCTTTAAATAATTGTAAAACGTGGTTTAATTTCCCCCTCCATTGTTTGAGAAGAGATGTTATTATGAGGCTATTGGGTTTGTGTTAGAGTTCCATATTAAAACTCAAACTCATGAACTCAAAATCAAAGTATATTTATTCAAAACTAGATGATGTCCGCGGCTTAGTCCGTGTGGACTAAGTTTTTCGATTCCCGCAGGAAATCTTTAATTTTCCGAGATAAAAGTAAAATATGTCCTTCTCTGGGAAACAACCAATCCCTGTACCAAATTTAATCAAAATCGGTTGCCCAGAAAACAGATGGGCCGTGAAAGCGTAGCAGACCGACAGACAGACACACTTTCGCATTTATAACATTAGTATGGATTGGTACCTGCACAGTACACCTTCTGAACGACAAGTTTACAAATTATATGACCTGATGGTGAAAATTAACCACGGTATCTTAAAACAAAGCTACGAATGTTCCAATCACACCTTGGTCTGAGAAGAGCCCACAACAAACTCAGCCGTCACAAATATCGTAAACTAGCTGATGCCCGGAACTACATCCGCGTGGATTGAGGTTAAGGTAGCCTATGTGTTATTCCAGACTATAATCTATCTCTGTGCCAAATTTCATCCAGACCCGTTCAGCCGGTGGGGCGTGATTGAGTAACAAACCTCCAATTTACATCCATCCAAATTTTCCCATTTATAATATTTATTTGATTGATTATTTTATTTGATTTGATTGATTGATTATTTGATTAATTAGATTTATAATTATACTAGATGATACCCGCGACTTCGTCCGCGTGAACTAAGTTTTTCAATTCCCGCGGAACACTTTATTTTCTGGGATAAAAGTAGCCTATGTCCTTCCCCGAGATGTAAACTATCTCTGCACCAAATTTCGTCTATCGGTTGAGTAGTTCGACCGTGAAG
Source organism: Erebia aethiops (assembly GCA_923060345.2). Classification (NCBI taxonomy): domain Eukaryota; kingdom Metazoa; phylum Arthropoda; class Insecta; order Lepidoptera; family Nymphalidae; genus Erebia; species Erebia aethiops. The sequence goes on along the minus strand of OV281089.1, from coordinate 18,079,895 downwards.
GCGTAGCAGTCAGACAGACAGACAAACTTTTGCATTTATAATATTAGTATGGTACTCCCAAATTTACTTCTCTTTATAGGTTGAAAATCATTATGTTGCTTTAAAAAAGGCTATAAAAACAAAACGCACATAAATTCCCAATTTCGTAGAAATATTAAAGCCCCGAAGCGACCAAAGTATGAAAAGGTTCATAAAACATCTGAATTAACTTTAAGAAAGTTCTGTCCCACGATGTCTCGATAAACAATATGATGTAACACGTGCCACGGCCATTCCGAGCAGTCAACGATATTTATAACTCTTTGTATGACTACTCATTTCCATTTTCTTGCAATGCTCGAAATGGAATCGCTCTCTTAAAAAGATCATACATATCTTTAAAATTATAATTTGGCGGCGTTTCACCCCCGTGCCTCGGAGAGCACGTTAAGCTGTCAGTCCCGGTTATAATCATGAACATGGTAATAGTCGTTATGGCCTGCCAACCCGCATTGGAGCAGCGTGGTGGGTCTAAGCTTTAATTCCCTCTCTCCTATGAGAGTGGAGGCCTGTGCCCAGCAGTGTGACGTTAATGGGGTGTAGTGGTCGTGGTGGTGGTTTAAATGTGTAAAATATGTATAAATCAAGGGCAAACCAAAAAACATACACATTCATGCATTTAGAATATTAGTATTATTTTTAATTACTTTTTTTATTAGTTAAAAGACTTACATGTTTGGTAGTTGTCTTATAATATAACTCCGGTTTAAAAGGATTCAACCCGAACGAAGCCTGGGCGATCCAACTAGTTAAGTTACATATCGTAAAGCAAGTGACGCCTAGATTTTATGAATATTGCTCTAATACGATTCGGTATAAATTGGATTTTTATAACGTTCATAAATCGCAAAATATTCGCGCGGCGCGGCATCAAAATGTTTTACGAGAATTTTATTTCATTAGTGTTTCACACTGCCGCATAAGCACTATCTATCTACTATCACTTATGTCACGAATATTTATGAAAGTGTTAGTATAGTAAAATGTTATTCTTTTTTATTTTTTTTATCCACTACAAGCTAGCCCTTGACTGCGATCTCACTTGATGGCAAGTGATGATGCAGTCCAAGATGGTAGTAGGCTAACCTGTTAGGGGCATGGCTGCAGTTATATTGAACTCATACCCCTTCGGTTTCTACACGGCATCGTACCGGAACGCTAAATCGCTTAGCGGCACGTCATTGCCAGTAGGGTGATAACTAGCCACGGCCGAAGCCTCCCACCAGGCCAGACCAGGGAAAATTCAGAAATTATAAATTTCCAAATAGACCCTGCCGGGGATCGAACCCCGGACCTCCGCTCGCGAAGGCAACAGCGCTGCACACTGCGCCACGGAGGTTTAGGATTCCATAGTAAAACAAGGAAACCTTATGATTACCGATTAGGGGTTTAATATAACCGATGGACAGCTCAGTCCGCTACTATCTTAGACTGCATCATCACTTACCTAAATAAATCTAGTGGAATAAAAAAAAGTTTCTTCTATTCAAGTTTCCCTATTTTCTAACTCAAAGGTTATCAAAAATGAAAGCCTCTGAAATGGGTTTTGAATGGCTTTCATGTTTTGACAGCCACTGAGTTGGGGAATCGTCTATTAATTACATTGTTCCGTACATAACTAGCGCTCGTAGCAATTCGTAGGAGAGCTACGAAAGGCAACATTTTCACTGAACTTGATGTGAAACTCTACGTGGACGAAGTCGCTGGCATAAGCTAGTTTTGGAATAATACTCGTTCTGCTTTCAGCGATGATAGTAAGCCCCCAGACCCCCAGTACAATGAACAAGTAACGTTGTTACCTTCCGCGAGTACTTCGCTAAATGAATTAGCAAATGTTCCCGGCGTTAACTTCTGAAAGCCTTCATTAGCTCTCATTGTATCGCTTGCCGCTTCGCTCAGTTGTTTGACGCAGCTTTATTGGTTAAGGCGAGTCACCTCCAAGATTTTAGGAGGTGAGGTGTGGGGTGCCGCCCGCGCGTCTCGCGGTACATTTCTCGTAGAGACTGGCGCGGAAGCGGGCAGCGCGGTATATTCTGAAACCGCTTGGCAACGTTCAAATTCTGGGATTAATTTGAATTAAATAGATATAGGACTTCAGTTTGAAATAAATTTTAGCAGGTTCTCATTAATACTTCAAGAGGAATTTATCCATATAAAAATGATGAGCAAAGTCGAAAATTTTATTAATAAAAAATTCGTTTTAAACTTTTAATTTAGCCTGTTTCAAGATTTTTTTTGATCGAGTAAAGTACATCCTATCGTGTAACAAATTAGCACATTCTTTAGACAATATCTTTAAGTGTATCGGATATTTTTTGTAAGACCGTTATTTAATAGTAAATACCGAAAAATTTGATCTAGCAAACCAGTTTTCACCGCTGAGCTGAGGTGACTCGCCTTAATGGTACACGTGCATTGCTTAATGAATACCTACTGATATTATAAATGCGAAAGCGTGTCTGTCTATGTCTTTTTTTTTTCTTTTTTTTATCCACTACAAGCGACCTTGACTGCGATCACACCTGATGGTAAGTGATGATGCAGTCTAAGATGGTAGCGGGCTAACCTGTTAGGGGCATGGCAGTTATATTAAACCCATAACCCTTCGGTTTCTACACGGCATCGTACCGGAACGCTAAATCGCTTGGCGGCACGTCTTTGCCGGTAGGGTGGTAACTAGCCACGGCCGAAGCCTCCCACCAGGCAAACCGCCTCTTTATCCGCTTCTTCTCCCTCTTCACGGCCGTCCATACCAATTTTGTAAATTTTGTACAGAGGTAGTGTGTATCACGGGGAAGGACATCTAGGCTATATTTAACCCGGAAAATTTGGGAGTTACCGCTGGAATCAAAAACTTTAATCCACACGGACGAAGTTGTGGTCGGCATCTGTGGGTCCGATGATAAAGAGGTTTCTGAAGTACATACACATGAACATTTTAATGACTTTTGCCCAGTCTGACTATATAGTCTGTTTGCCACAGCTACTTTATATCCATACCATAAATATGTGCAAGTGTGACGGTCTGTCTGTCTATCTGCTATTCTTATACGGCTCGTCTGTTAAAGTAGGAATTCGTTTGGTACAAAGATAGGTCCCGGGCTAGTAAGTAGGCTACTTTTTATCCCGGATAATTGAATAGTTCCCACGGGAATTTTTAAAATCCTAAATCTACACGGACGTATTCGCGAGTAATTAGTTAAATTACTGATTCTATTGATTATTTTTTTGTTTATTAATTTGTTACGTGTTACCAAATTTATAATATTATTGTTTGTAATTATACCTCAAGAAACAAGAAGTGTAACCACGTCTATATTCTTTATCTAATTAACTAGCAGATACCCGCGACTTCGTCAGCGTGAAATAAGTTTTTTTAAACTCCCAAATTTTTCGGATGACAATCAAAAATAATGTGGCTTTCTATTGGTACCAGAATTTCAGATCGGTTCAGTAGATCCAGAGATTACTCACAAACTTTACCTCTATATAATATTAGGAATAGATTAATGTAAAGTCAATATCCGTTTGATACAGTAGTTTGACCCGTAGGGCAGCCTAATCTTCAAAAATATATACAAAGCGTTGTGCAGCCCGTCGGGGGGGGGGAAAATCGTTTTGCCCTATCCCGCTTGTATGCGCGCTCCGTATTTAAAAGTGAGTTACACGGATTTTTGTCCACGAAACATGATTTTGCCCTAGTGTGTTTCCGCTCTTAATACGTAGGTAAAGCATGGTGCGTACTATCAATCATTTATCTCTGTCAGCGGCAGAACTTTTAAAACTTTTGAAATAAATTCCGTATAACATACGTCGGAACGCTTTCGCGCAAAAAGGGTAGCCTGCCTGCTTTGGATACACGATACATACTTACATATACCTATAAACTATGTGATGAATTTAATAATTATAATTAAGAAGAGTGATAATTATTATAAACTAGCTGATTCCCGCGACTTTGTCCGCGTGGAATGAGCTTTTCGTAAGAAACGTTTTCGGTGTTTCACCCCCGTGAAACGTGAACGTTAAGCCGTCGGTCCCGGTTATTATCCCTAACATGATAATAGTCGTTAAAGCCCGCCAACCCGCATTCGAGCAGCGTGGTGGGTCTAATCTCTAATTCCCTCTCTCCTATAAGAGTGGATGCCTGTGCCCAGCAGTGGGACGTTAATGGGCTGCAGTGGAATTACAGTTTAGTGGTGATAGCTTAGTACCTGCCTCGTCGGTCTAGTGGTTAGAATGTTTGACTGTGACTGTGGCTGACGGGTTCGATTCCTGGGTCGGGCAATAATTAATTATGAAACTCCATTTTAAATATTACACTCCGTTTTTTGGGCAGTCATGTAAAAAACTTTATTATAAAAGAAAAGTCAGCATTTTCAAAGGCTCATTTATACGAGTAGTCGAATTAACTACGTCCTTATTTATACGTATTAAATATATTATAAGGTAAAACGACGCAGCGAATATAGGTAAATTAACGGATTTAAGTTAAGTATGTGACGCCGTGAAAATGTAGCCTCAGGGGTGCGGGCCCGAGATGCTGAACACCTGCCCTAATAAACTGCGCTATATGGGGTGCTGCCACGAAAGCCTTTGATATAACATCCAAAGATTAAGGCTATATATAACGTTTCAATAATAAACATCTTGAAACAAGCAGTAAGTTTTTGAACTGAAAACTTCTTTAGGCGCGTTAAGGCGAGTCACTCAGCTCAGCGGTGAAAACTGGTTTGCTAGATCAAATTTTTTCGGTATTTACTATTAAATAACGGTCTTAAAAAAATATCCGATACACTTAAAGATATTGTCTAAAGAATGTGCTAATTTGTTACACGATAGGATGTACTTTACTCGATCAAAAAAAATCTTGAAACAGGCTAAATTAAAAGTTTAAAACGAATTTTTTATTAATAAAATTTTCGACTTTGCTCATCATTTTTATATGGATAAATTCCTCTTGAAGTATTAATGAGAACCTGCTAAAATTTATTTCAAACTGAAGTCCTATATCTATTTAATTCAAATTAATCCCAGAATTTGAACGTTGCCAAGCGGTTTCAGAATATACCGCGCTGCCCGCTTCCCCGCTAGTCTCTACGAGAAATGTACCGCGAGACGCGCGGGCGGCACCCCACACCTCACCTCCTAAAATCTTGGAGGTGACTCGCCTTAAGCACATTTTAAGTAAGTGGTAAAAATATAGATTCGCGTGACCGTGACCGAAATGCTCGCGAACATATAAATACTACATTCGAAATTAAACTTTAATGCCTTAATGTTAAGGTATATATTAGAATAATTTTAATTAAAAAAAAACGTTTTCACTTCTATCGGCAGTCCCTATGACTGCCAATTTTTTATTTATTTATAGACGAGCGCTTGGCTGCAAACAGACGCTGGAAGGAGTGATGCAGCTTAAGGTGGAGCGCGCTTGCCTATTCACTTTTGATTTGAAGATACCAATATTCTAAGCGGATGGAAAAACGGAAGCCGGAAGGGCGTTCCATATTCTAGCGGTTTGAATTTCAAACGAGGGAAACAATCGCTTATTATTAAAAAACTGTGGCTTTTTTTGTGAATTTTTTGATTATGCATCCGTCATATCGATTTTTTTTATGTCAAATATAGCATATCAAGTTTTTTTTTGTGATTAATGTTAAACAACTGAACCATTTCTTTATTATCAGGGTTTTCCAAAATAAATAAAATCCACGTCATCTGTTAGTTTTAAGATACTTAACCATTGAGTTTAAACTCGGTCAAAGAAAATGTGCGTCTCAAATTTATGACGTCACAAGCTAATAATATAATATTTCATGCAAATGCGTTTCACGCAGATGGCAGTAACCAAGAATCAATGAAATTATGGATTTATCTAATGAGATAGGATTCATGGATTATAAAAAACGTATTTATTTTTTCTTTTTCGAGTGAGATTGCTATTAATTTTGATTAAATAAAACTTTAAAATACAGCAATCCGCCATAATAGATTAAACACCAAGAAGCGAATGACGTCACAATTGTTTGTTTCGAGATTTGACAATCACACTATTGTTTGCTGCACACTGCACAGAGTACATTGGTAAAAACAATAGTGACGTCACAAACGACGCCATGACACCGGCGAACGTTTTGGCGTGAATTTTAAAATTTAAATTTCAAATGTCAATTTAATTTACCAAAACTTATTTTTCCGCTGAAATAAGATATTTTTTCGAAATAGTAGATACTTCCGAACATAATCTGACCATTTTTCAAAATCAGTCATCATGCCTATTGTCTTGACCACTGTGCTATCACAGCTTTTTTTAACCGACTTCCAAAACAAGAGGAGGTTCTCAATTCGGTGCGTATTTGTTTGTATGTTACCGCATATCTCCGTGGTTTCTAAGCCGATTTGAAAAATGTTTTTTTCAGTCGTTAGAGGAAGCTCTCGAAGTGGTCCCATAAAAAATCTGCCTCCAAATCATCAACCCTGACACTAAAAAGTTAAAAATAAAAATTATTTCTATAAAACCGACTTCCAACGCCACTGTAAAGTAAAAAAATATTTTTTATTTCTACCCCTTATGTTGAAGTCGGGCGGGTATAACAAGGATAAGCAAAGTTGACGCATCAGGCTCGCCCGACTTCAACATAGTGGGTAGAAATAAAAAATATTTTTTACTTTACAGTGGGCGTTGGAAGTCGGTTTTTTTAGAAAGAATTTTTATTCCATACACTGTTCCAGTTAAGAAGAAGGTAATATCCGCAAGTGCTTCAACTTGGAGCGATTAATCACAGAACACGCCTCGCTCCGTTGTTGATTACGACGATTGCGAGGATTTCCACTAGACGAAACTTTTGCACCATTGCGCTATTTATTTTCTCGTTGACAGTCTTGACATTAATTACTATTTTATTTGACTACTTTAGTTATACTTTTGATGAATTTCTTAATGGTTTACATCCGAATATACCTCGACCTTCACCCATCTGTTTACCAGATGAAAGCTACTTTTTATTTTTATTCAATAATAGATAAATACCCCTAAAATAGGTTGCCTATCAAAATCCGGTCCAGGCTATTTTTAAATTAATTAATTTTTAGTAATTTTTTTTGATAAGTTTATTGTAGCCAATACTATATAGTATATATTATGCGTTTGTTATAAATATACCTACATTTGGATATATATATAACTCAAGCGGGTAACAAATCCGTGAAGTTACCTATGGACTATGGTAAGTTGGTAATATTATACTTTGTCATTATAGTCCATATCGGATTATAATGACAAAATTACATGGAAGTAACTGGCTTCGCATTCAGCAGCCCACACGTTTAATTTTTTTTTTTTTTGATGCAGTCTAAGTTGTTAGCGGGCTAACCTGATAGAGATATGCCAGTTATATTATCCCTATTCAGTTTCTACACGACCTGATGCACCTATCTATATCCCTAATATTTTATTGAATTCAGCTGTGATATTTTGTATTTTTTTAAAATTGTGGCATTCAAGTAAATATGAACAAAAGCAAATGGTGACTGACTGCCTGCCTTACTGACTGATCTATCAATGTACAGCTCAAACCACTGGACGTATCGGGTGTACTGATAGCTACTATGACTTAGACATTCGCTAAGAAAGGATTTTTGAAAATTCAACCCCTAAAAGGTAAAATTGGTGGTTGAAATTTGTATGAAAACCGAACTTAACGTAAGCGAAGCTGCGGGAAATAGCTAGTGTTACTTAATCACTGACGGTAGTAACCACACATTACTAGTATTAAAGGGAAACACTGCTCATTCATTTACCTAATTATACTTTAATTTAGCAATTCACACAAATCTTACAGGTCAAGTCAAAGTCAAGTAAATGCATCTTTATTCAAATAGACCTTCTGAACGTCATGTTGAACCTTATGAACAAGGAAGAAGACAGACTTGATGGTGACAATTAACTACGGTATCTTAAAACTAAAGCTACGAGCGTTTCAAACGCGCCCTGGTCTGAGAAGAGCCCACAACAAACTCAGCCGCGTTTTTTTAAAATTTTTATTATCACCATCTCACAAATATAGGATTACTTCATTATATTTATAATTATAACATAATTAGCCGCTGGAACAATTCATATTCATGGCTGTCTATCATTCAAACAATCTTTTACACTATAATAAGACTTTTCTAATATTAATAAAATAATTATTTAATAAATAATTAATTTACGTTTAGCAAAACACGAACTAGTAACACGGCTGCGCCGCCAAGCGCCTACTTAACCCTCTATCATAGACACATAGAGTTAAGACTATTGTTGACAATCTCAAGAACCATAGAAGCAGTAAGGTTTTGTAACTATGTATTTTTAATATTCAGCCTAATACCAGTTACTAGTGGTGGGTCGTTATCGTATTTTTGACGGACGAAACGCAACCGTTTTCCTGGCGACGAAAACGGGTGCAGAAAACGGTTGTCGTTGCAACTAGTTTTGAAGACGGCTTAAAAACCATCTTTAAACCAGTTGCAACAACGTGTGTGGTTAAATCAATTCATTCTCGACTGTATGTCATGGGCATAAAGTTCACTTTTGATTGTAAGAACTGTTTTTACAACGAACGTGGAACGAGGACGACTACGTTCGCGACGACGTGTGTCGTTGAATCAATTCATTCTCGACTGTATGTCATTGGCATAAAGTTCACTTTTGATTGTAAGAACTGTTTTGTGAAAAAACGTGGAACGAGGACGACTACGTTCGCGACGACGTGTGTCGAAGACTGGTTTGTGCAACGAAGACTGTTTTACCCAGGACGTAAAAACGGTTTCACCGTTGCAGAACAGAAAACGGTCTTTAGAAACGGTTCGTCGTCGCAACGCCCACCACTACCAGTTACAGCTACTGCAGTACAGTCGTTCCCGCGAGTTAGTGCTTTTTACGAGATCTGTGACTGATAAATTTAATCGTTGTCGTAGTAAATTTTACAAAGAAACGTTGAGATAACACGCGAGATGTAATGACAAGCAGTAATTAATTAAATAAATCATTCCAACTCCCCCAGTTAAGGGAGGACAAAATTTATCTTACGAGCCGGATCTTTTTTCATTATCTTCTTTATCTATTCTCCTTTCAGTAATTAAATCCTTTCCTTTTGCGATTTGTTTTTAATTTCGAATGTTTTCTTGTAAAAATATTTAAAAAAGACCTTCATATTGTAACTTATATATTATTATTATTATTATTATACTCTTTAATTGTCCCACGTCATAAAAAAAATATATAAGAAGAAAGAAAAAAAACACAGACATGATACAAAAGGCGCCCTCGCTTACTAGCTCTCCCAGGCAACCTTAGGAATAGGAAAAAAGGACTGCAGGTGGTGTCATCTTATAACATACATACATTCAAATAGCTACATACTAATACATAAACCAATAATAAACATGAAAAGAAAACAACATAAAAAACAGACTAATATAATTTATACTATAATTCGGTTTATCTATGAGATATGTAATTTTAATCATGTCTTCAGCTTGAAAATGTCTAGTGATTTGAATGGCGTTTGGTCAGTGGAAGTGCATTCCAAAGCTATGACCACCACCATGAAGTTAAGTTACCTAAGAAAAAGAACCCTGCTGCAAACTCTTTAAAAATATTTGGTACTCAGTAAAAACCAAGGCATATGTAAGGTATTTTATTATGTCGAAATAAACATTTTGTCGTTATATTTTTTCTTCCCTTCCAAATTTATGTGAAAAGTTACACCAGATCCCCAGAGTGAACCATCTCTAAGTTTTAATTATTATAACTCAATCAAACTATCTAACAGTAATCCCAAATGGCACGGGCTCATGGATTCATGTCCTTCAAAAACCGAAGTTCTGTTTGCCACATTAGTAAATAAGGACCTCCCATCTACCCGATATCATTGAGTTAGTACCACAGAGCTTCAAACTTTAGAGCGAAAACGTTTATAGGATCTAGACAGGATATATCACCCACGTGTTTTTACGAACAAAATAATAATAATATTATGTCGATGTGATCAAATAAACATTTTCTTTCTTTCTTTAATGTTATCTATATATGTCTTTAATTTATGTAAAACTTTCTCGGTCTTAACACATTCATAAAAGTCATAAAATGTGTTGATTGTAGTAATAAGTTTTTCTTTATTTATTATAAAAAGTTTGCTTGTGATGTTTATTTTTGCTATCAATACATTTACTCCACCAGTCTGACTTCCAGTAGGTAGTAACATTCCTGTGGCTTCTTCACTGGTATCTTATTAAGGTCATCTAGCACAACACTGCCTAAACTGATTTAGTTTACATTTTTTGTTACTATCACTTTTTGTAAGTATTGAAAATGACAGGTATCGAAAATGTAACTCAAACACATATAACGGCCTTGTTCAAGTGGGTCTTATATGTTATTTTAAATTGCAAGTATTTTGTAAAACACAATAAATAAAAATGAAAAAAAAACAAAGCTGCTCTAGCAACGTGACAACTCAATGTCCAACACGCTTCAACTCCCGGCGGCCATGACACTTGCTATGTTTTAACGAGCCTGATGAAACATTCCCAAGATTCCATCTCTGGCGTGGGGTAACTCTGTCCTATTAAACTTTGGGATTTAATGGGTGAATTTAAACTAGAGATAGCTTTACTATAACAGTAGATAGAGTATGTCTGTTGAATGCCGAGCGTGCAAAAAGGCAAGAAATTAAAAAAAAGGTCAAGTATCCCTGAATGTTCTAGATTTTATTTGTGGTTTAGCCTTGAATTTTGTATAGCCCAGTGATACCAGGCTTAAAAAATCCGACTCTCGATCGATATCTCGACGTCGATATACTTATGTAATTTTTTGTACTTTTTTTTACTATTTAGATATATTTTTTAATCCAATACAAGTTAGCCCTTGATTGATGGTAAGTGACGATGCAGTCTATGATGGTAGCGGGCTAACCTGTTAGGGGCATGGCAGTTATAATTAACCCTAATCGGTTTCTACGTATCATCGTACCGGAACGCTAAGTTGGCGGCACGTCTTTGCCGGTAGGGTGGTAACCAGGCCAGAACAGGGAAAATTCAGAAATTATAATTCCCAAATTGACCCTGCCGGGGATCGAACCCGGTACCTCCGCATGTTAAGACAACAGCACTCAACACTACGCCAAGGAGATCGTAAAAATGCCCGATAGTTCCTCTGCATAATATTCTCATTGGTGTGTGAAGTCTGCTAATCAGCTATAGTCCACCACGCTGGCCAAGTGACCAGCGTGGTGGACTATAGCCTAAGCCCTACTTTTTCTAATGAGTAGGTAACATGAAGGTCAGTAACCTCACAGTATACAGGCAGAAAGAGCGACGAATTTCAAGGACGAAGGCTTTAATTTTCACTCACCGTATACCCTTTATGATGTTGTTAGATACTGTACTCATTAACAGAACATGAGTTTTCACTTTATTGTACAAGAAAAGTAGTAGCCAGTTGTTTATGTTTGTGCTATATATCTTTTGTCTAAAAGTCTCTTTGTCATATTTTTTTTTTTTTTTTGCAGGAATGTTGTTGGTTGGTCAAATAAAATAAAAATAAAATGAGTAAGCACTGTACATATTTGATTTGATTTATTTATTTCACGTAGGAAACTTGTGTCACTAATGATACGTTAAGACTCTACCACCGGTTCGGAAAGATCATTCTACTGAGAAGAGCCGGCAAGAACATCAGCAATAACACATATGTAAACATAGTATTTAGTATATAGCTTATGCTTAACAATAACTAACATTAACTGTGTCAAACAGCATTTGTTAAGTCGAGGTTATTATACTATCGACGATTTTACTAACGACAAAGCGGCATGGAAGCAACCGGCCTCGCATCCAGTGACCAACAATTCAGTGTAATACTTGTAATGTTACGTATGTATTGTATTGCTTAAAATATTGTAACCTCTTTCTTTTTTTGAGAAAAGAGCAACTGCAGAGTTTCTTGCCGGCTCTTCTCAGTAGAACAGCTTTCCGAACCTGTGGTAGAGTCCTGACGTATCATAAGTAAGTGACACAAGTTGTCCTATGTGAAATAAATAAATCATTTCATTTCATTTCAATAACAAGGAACGAGCTTAATCTATGTTCTTTTGGAGGTCTATTCTTCTTATTATGTAGGTATTTATTTGTGATCGGTTGTTTCTTTTTATAAATCTTATTTTGCATAATATGTTGTGTAAACTTGTGGCGTGCCACACGGATAAAGACCTTTTGTACTATTTTTTTAATTTAAGCTTTGTGTACTCGCCGTCGGTATCTTAATACAATAAAAAAAATTGGCAGTCTTAGGGACGATGCCGATAGAACTGAAAACGAAAATTAATTTTTTTTTTAAATTTTTCTTTTAATTTAAAATATAAACCTTAACACATTAAAGTTTAATTTCGAATGTAGTATATAAGACCTTTTGTCTTCGTAACAACGCGAGCATGTCGCTGTTCGCGAGCATGTTGGCGAGGTGTCGGTGACGCGAATCCACAAGTTTAAATGTGCTCAACGCGCCTAAAGAAGTTTTCACTTCAATAATAAAAATAAAGTACAAAGTGTAGCTTGCGATATGCACCGCCCAATAAGCAAGCAATTCGCACCGGCACAACACCACACCACACAAATCATCCAAATTACTCTCAGTCTTTATAATCGTGCATTGTCGAGTCAACATCTCCTGTGTCGGAGTGAAACGTACATAATAAGAACATGTCTGGCTTTATGGCCAATGATCTCACAAAAGATCTATCACGGTACGGTTTAGAATAACTTTAGATACTATAAAAACCATGCCACAGAAACTATTAGGTCCTGAGTCCTGATTGATGGTGTTGCCAATTGAAATGCTTTATACAAGCATGCTTTATACGTCACGACATACATACACTAGTCCATTTTTACTACGCGAGAGCTCAGTGACCCAAAAAGATTCCTTGCTTCCAAAGCAAGAAGATAAAACTCATACCAGCTTTCCTTCGAAACTTTAGGCCAATCTAGTCAAATTCAAACTCGTTTAATCAAAGCACTACACTTTTTAAAAAATCAAAATTTTTAAATAAACGTTTATTGTATGGGAACCCCCCTTTAATTTATAACTTTATTTTACTTTCATTATTTGTTATTGCAGCTATATTATAGTCCCTGTTTGATAAAACTTTTTTTAAAACCGACTTAAAAATCAATACTATATTGTAGGTAGTTTTTAGGGTTCCGTACCAAAATGGTAAAATGGAACCCTTATGGTACGATTTTCTCCGTCTGTCTGTCCGTCCGTCACACTCGATTATTTCAGTAACTACGGAAGCTATCGACATGAAATTTGGAATAGTTGTGTATATTAGTGGCCCAAAGACACTGAAATTAAAAAAAAATGGAAATTATTTTTGTTCTTATTTAAAAAGGGGGGAAAATAGGAGGGTTGAAATTTAAAAGTGAGATAACTGTACTGTGTGGGGTATCATATGAAAGGGTTTACTTTGTACATTCTGAAACAGATTTTTAATTATTTTTAGTTATGATAGTTTTTGATTTATCGGGGAAAATGTCTAAAAAAATTCCGTTCCCCCTCCCCTTATCTCCGGAGTTTACCAATCGAAAAATTTGAAATAATTATGGTCATTAACGTCCCACTGCAGGCCTCCACTCCCATAGAAGAGAGGGAATTAGATTATCAGAAAAGCTACATCCAGTAAATGCACGATACATCGTATCGTGTAGTGTAAAGACCGTCATTATACGCGTTTACCGGTTGTGTCAATCGCAAGCTCGATATTAAATCCTCGCCTGATTGATTGTGTTCGCGGAATAGTTTATAATATTTGTGTCCAGAAGCCACTTAAGTAGTAGTCTCTAACTATACTGAATAAATAAATAAAATCTTTATTTGTGATTTAAACACAAAAACAAAGACACAAAAAATTTCAAAATCATAAAACTAGAACTAAACTAACTTTATTACCTAATATTATAAATGCCAAAGTTTGGATGGATGCATGGATGGATGGATGTTTGTTACTCAATCACGCCAGAACGGCTTAACGGGTCTGGATGAAATTTGGCACGGATATCCTGGAATCCTGGCATAGCCTGGAATAACACATAGGCTCCTTTTCATCCCGGAAAATTAAAGAGTATCCGTGGGAACCAAACAATCTCAATCCACGCGGACGGAGTCGCGGGCATCAGCTAGTGAAAAATAAAATAAAACTTAAACAGGCATAAAAATTAGTTCAAATTTTGCCCACCGAGTTAGCTATGTTTGACGGACTGTATAAACTCTGTTTCTGTCAGTATCGGTCACTACGCACACTACCTTTAATGACACACACTAACAGGCCTCGTATACTGTCTACATACAGGTACACTACTACAAACGCAAAAACGTCTCCAAGCCAATTTTACTGTAAAATACCACAGATAGAAGAGAAAGCGGTCAAACTTATAACACCCCTCGTTTTGCGGCGTGAGTTATAAATATGGGTGTGGGTAGAACTTCCCCTTAACACATTAGTAATAAATCATAGGGGAGACGAAAACTTAACACATCTTGTAGAGTGCTTCACGAGTACGAGGTCCAAGAATTACGAGAGAAGATAGGAGTAGGTAAGTATGATGTTTTTGGATTTTTTATCCATATAGAAGTAAATTAAATAATGTTATTTTTATTTCATAATCTTCAATGGATAAAAATCATAATAACATAAAAATGCGAAAGTGTGTTTGTTTATTGGTTTTTCCTTCAATCACGTCGCAACAGAGCAACGGATCGACCTGAATTTTGACATGGGTATAGTCGAGGACCATGGAGAGTGACATAAGCTTCCTTTGATCCCGGAAAAATAAAGAGTTCCCGTGGGAATTAAAAAAACTTATTCGACGCGGGCGGAGTCGCGGGCATCAGCTACTATATTATTATTAATTTTATTTATTTAAAAGCAACTATACATTTCCAAATATAATAGTTTACAATATTTGTTACGGTGTAATATTAGTGACTTTCTATTTTTTGATAAGTTGATTTTTGATATTTTTATATCAGTTAGAGAATAGAGGGTCTGGATGGGCCATGCAAGGTGACAGAGAGACAATCACACTTTCGCATTTATCAATATATTTATAATAAAACTGGAGCTGGACGATTTATGTACTATCAATATTTTTTTTGATTTTTTTTTTAAATCCACTACAAGCTAGCTTGTAGTGGATCCCTTGACTGCGATCTCACCTGATGGTAAGTGATGATGCAGTCTAAGATGGTAGCGGGCTAACCTGTTAGGGGCGTGGCAGTTATATTAAACCCATACCCCTTCGGTTTCTACACGGCATCGTACCGGAACGCTAAATCGCTTGGCGGTACGTCTTTGCCGGTAGGGTGGTAACTAGCCACGGCCGAAGCCTCCCACCAGACCAGACCAGGGAAAATTCAGAAATTATAAATTCCCAAATTGACCCTGCCGGGGATCGAACCCGGGAGCTCCGCACGTTAAGGCAACAGCGCTACGTCGTCAGAAGGATTATGGATTGTTACGATATCACGCCGAAACTACTGGACGGATTTAAATGTAACTTGGCAAACTTTATAGCTCATGCACTGGGTCTAAACAAAATGGGTAATAGAAAATCTATCGTGATCAGCGTAATAGCTAAAAAAGTGAAAAAAATGGAAAAAAACACGTCTGCCCTGCCATATTGTTTTTTTTTTTTTTCAAAAATTTACAGCCAGTGTCACGCGGGAGGATGTAAGGATTCTAACGATAACAACAACCAACTCTGTTCAGACCTTTTGTGGTGGAATAAAGAATCTCACATACATACATGACCCCTGAAAACATTACACTCCTTTTTTCGTCAGTCGGGTAGTAAAAGTAATGTAGATTTTCAACTTTTGGTTTTGATTGGGTCAGCTATTTTAATATTAATATTGAATAAGGAACAGAGCGTCAGAACGTGACTGGAATCTATTGCAGGGGATATTTTCAATGCCGATGTTTAATCTGATTAATGTCATACTATATCTGTTTATTTTTGGGGTTAGTTAATAAATAAATAAAGAAACAGTTAATCCAACAGTGGTGTCACAGACAAAACTAGATACAAATGTTACACTTTCGTCTGTGGCACTACCCAGAAAGGGTGCATAGCTCAGCGTTTTGCCCTGCGTTATATGTTCGGGGTCCACACTACCAACGCATTGTTTTTAAAAGTCACATTTATATAATGTAACTTTAAATCCTAAAAATAAGGATTATGTTTCTGCAACAAGAGCTTCAACAATTTTAAAATAATACTGCTTTAAGCGTTGATAGTAACCCCCCATAAATGCATACAAAGCAAGGCGCTGCCTGCGCTGCCTGCATTCAGCTGTTACCCCGGGTGACGTCACAGTTACAACAAAAAAAAACAAGACCAAAAGTTTGAAAAGAAGCAGTAATACAGATTTGAAATACAGATTTATTCAGCTCCTATACACGTACAGTATAGATTTTACTGACTTAGTAAACCAAAAATTTCGACCGTGGCTAGTTACCACCCTAACGGCAAAGGCGTGCCGCCATTGATGTAGAATTTTAGTACCGCTATGTGCCGCTATGTTGAAGTTGGCAGACTTGGCACCCGCACTCAACGATATCTTATACAGGCCATGTTGAGCCTTAATCTTACTCCGGTTAAGGACGAAAGTCGTTTGGTCATTGGGTTTTTGGCTTAAACACACTCACTCACATGGGCCCAGCTCCATAAAACGTCTTTCAAAGAGTACTTGCTGCTACGTGCTCGCTGCGCCGCGCCTATGTAGTGGGACTAGACCTTAATGCGTAAAGCGTTCCAGAAGTAACTTTAATTTAATCTATCGTTCCGATTTGATGCTATTGATAAAATCCGAAAAGGGGTACCATCCATCCCCTACCATGTTTGCATCATCACTTATCACCCAGATGAGATCGTAGTCAAAGGCTAACGTGTAATGGACTAGAATTTTTTTTTGGAATCGGTTTAAAAAGACAGACTGAATAAAACGATGTCATCTATACATCATTGCGGCCAAAATTGGAACTAATTTTTATGCCTGTTTAGTTTTTGTTTTTATTGTATTTTTAATATCAAATAAATATTATAAATGCGAAAGTTTGGATGGATGTATGGATGTTTGTTATTCAATCACGCCCCAACGGCTGAACGGATCTGGCTGAAATTTGGCGAAAATAGATTATAGACTGGAATAGCACATAGGCTGTTTAGCTAGGCTTTTATCCCGGAAAATTAAAGAGTTCCTGCGGGACTCAAATAACCTCAAAACACACGGACAAAGTCGCGGGCATTCGCTAGTTTTTCATATATACTAGGGACGCTGTCTCCGGCTCGGATAACGTTGTGGGACTACTAAGTGCCTTGTTTTATAACAGAACCTTAAAAATACATTGTAGTACTCTCTAGCTATAACAGCGGTCTATATCACTAATAAAATATTATAAACATTTACAGCGTAGACACATGTTGCCGTAATATTATGTACACATATATACTGTATATTGGTAGGTATATTGGAACTACGGGTGAAATTATTGTACAGAGTAAAAGCCGCACAGAGAGTTAACGCATTTAATAATAATTGGATGATGACAAATCTATCAAAGTAGCAACTCTTTATCTAACTTAAAAACGCGTTTAATTTTTGTAAGTCCACGTTACTTCTAAATAAAAAGTTTTCTTGCAAGAAGGATCATAATGATATTGACTTTGTATGTAGAAAACCTAAAAAATAATGACATTTAGATGTGAATTGATGTAATTAATTCATAAAATAAAAAAATGTATGTGTGTGTGTTTGAAGTCTGCCAATCCACTTGGCCAGCGGGTGCTCCATGACCAAACTCTAATCATTGCAGAATACAGTTTTTTTTAAAATATTGCATAGATATCTTCATTAAAAACTTAAAGCAAGCTAGGCGAACCTACACAAATCATATTCGCGTGGAATGGTGGCAAGAATGTTGGCTGTAATTCAGAAGCTATAACCCACAAACTTATCTGGCCTGGTGGCCAAAATTGGAACTAATTTATATGCCTGTTTATTTTTCGTGTTCATTTTATTTTTCATAGATACTAGCGACGCTGTCACCGGGTCAGATAAATTTGTCGGACTATAAAAATCGGACAGACGGAGTGTATAGAGACGTATAGAAAAATGCAAAGTCACCGAAGAAGGCTCGGAGACTTAAAATCACTCTCTACAATCAGTCTACTCTACATCACGAATAGGTATTAAATCGGGCGAGCTCTCAAAGGCAATGTAGCGACTTTGTATACGGCACTTATTAAACGGCCAGGTGCACGGATATTACTTTACAATGTGTTTAATGTTGCTATTATATAATTATATGCTACTACTAATACTTACTAATATTGTAAGCCAGTTGATGCCCGTGACTTCGTCCACCTGGATTAATTTTTTTATTCCAGCGGTAACTCTTAAATTTTCCGCGACAAAAAGTAGCCTATTTCCTTCCCCGAGATACGACCTATCCCAAGTTTCATCAAAATCGGTTTAACAGATGGGTCGTGAAAGTGTTGCAGACAGACAGACGCAAAGGCTACTCTTTATAACGGAAAATTATATTAAAAAAAACTCGCGGGAACGGTAACGGTAAATAAGAGAAAGCTTTGAACTGAATTCTAGCTCCCGGAAGCTCTATTTAACAGACATGAAATTACTAAACACGATTACATGGTAAGAATAAAAATCCAAACATGTTGCTTATAAAATTAATATGAGCTGTATCGATTGAACGTATGTAAATATGTCATGATACTAATTATGTATATTGTGTGTTAATAAAGCCCTAAATAATAAACTCGAGCGAGAAACTTTGAAGGCGTCCTCTCAAAGTTAGTTACTTTTGACAGTGACAAATTAACATCGCTTAAACTTTAAGGCCTAAAACATACAGAGCGGACCGACAGGCGAGGACGGTCCGGGGCAGTCCGAAGCCACAGTCAGTGACATTCTGTGTTACACCTTACAACACCAGTACCTACTCTTTTCCTGCGGATGCCGAAGGACCTGCGGAAGAACCTTAATATCCGAGGAAACCCCTACCATTGTGTGATTAATGGAAAGGGGTCACAACCCTCAACAATAAGGAGAGACTCTTTTCCATGTCGTCATAATGGACCATTGAGATTTCGCTCCTCTGTTGTTGGTGCTTGGCCACGTCCCTAACAAATCCATACAAAAAACATAAATTTGATTTTTGTCAAAAATTGAACTAGTTTTTTTTTATATTTAAATAGCGAGCAAACGAGCAGGCGGGTCACCTGATGGTAAGAGATTACCGCCGCCCATGAACATTTGCAGCACCAGAGGTACCGCCAATGTCTTGCAGGCTTTTGAAATATTTGTTTATCCGCCCTTTGAAGAGCCCTAATAATCATGGGGGAACACAGAAGATGGAAGCTGGTTCCATAATTTGCAGGTACGTGGCAGAAATGGCCTGGAATAACGGGAGGTGGAAGAAGACCAGGCATCTAGGTGGATGGTGATGGGAGTATGGATTAAGGGATACCCGCGGGAAACGAAAATAATCCCCGCTGGCGAAGTCCTTCCCTGGGATGCAACCTACCTTTGTACCAAATTTCAAAATCGGTTGAAAAGATGGGCCGCGAGCGTAGCAGGCAAACAGACTGACAGACAGACAATTTCGCAGTTATATCTGATATTAGTAGATATGGATTATACATAGATAAAATACCTCTCTATTCTAGTTAAATGTTCAAAGCATAGCTCTACACCTTCGCGCCGCCTACGTTGACCCAATGTGAACAAGGCTGTTAAGATTGCAGTCCAACCAACCCAACTTGTCACCGATACAAGCCCATAAATTGTTTGCGGGTATAATATTAAGTGTTTATAGGCTATCCCGGGCCACGGATTTGTCCCTGGCAGCCGGCCAGGCGCAACAAGTCCTCTTTAAATTCAGGCCCAGGCCGTTCAGTGTATCATTCGATGTGTTGCATGATGCGATTCAGAGATACTTGTGTAAGTGGGATCGGGACAGGCTTGCCAAAATATGTTTTTGGACGTCAAGTGCTTTCATTCGAATGATAGCGGGATGTTGGCACTGTGTAAGTGCGATGGTGCGAGTATATCATTGTTTACATATTCTGTTCTTCACAGTATTCAATCCATAATAATATTATACTCGTAAATGCGAAGGTGTGTCTGTCTGTTCGTCTGTCTATATGTCTGTCTGTCATTCTGCTACGCTTTCACGGCCCAACTACTCAATCAATTTTGATGAAATTTGCTACAGAGATAGCAAACCGGCTACTTTTTATCCCGGAAAATTGAAGAGTTCCCGCGGAAATCATAAAAACTTAATCCACGCGGATGTAGTCGCGGGCACCATCTAGTATTCAATATTCATTTATTCAATTTAGGTACACTGTAGACTTTATAGACGTCCGAAAGTATTTTTATTTTTTATTTTATTTATTCTTCTTCTTCCATTATACAATATATAAAACATGATGGTAATAATCAATTACGGTATCTTAAGGCTAAAGTTTTGTAATGCCTCCCAAACTAATATTTGTATTGTAGTGTAACTAGATGATTTCACAGCAGAAAAGGCTGTATTCCCATCCCATCTGTTCAACCGATTTTGACAAAACTTGGTACGGAGAGCTGATTGGTAAGTGCCAGAAAATCATAGAATTCCATTTTTAAAATTAAATCAACGTGGACGAAGTTGCGGGCAGCATCGAGCAATCCTTACTTAACTAATTATATTGACATAAATTATGTTTGTCTATTGTACTGAGTCGTCTTTGGAGAATAATTCTGTATTTGGATATAGAATAAGTTAGCTTTTCTTCGACTAAGCAATCGATTTCAACGAAATTTAACCACGGATCGATGCACTGATACAAGTAGGTTAAGCATGCATTTTTTTAAACGCACTAGGCAACATTTTATCCCGGGATATGAAGACATCCCAGGAATTACACGTATAAAAACTGGACTGGTAAAAACTTAGATACACGCGTAATTAATCCAAAATTCCACCGATTTTGGGAGCAAAAATACCTATGATAGTTTTTAGCAAAAATATTGTCAAAAAACACAATTCTTCCGTGGTGGTATATTCAGTAGTTGGACTTCACTCAACGAAAATATTAAACTTACTTACATAACTGGAATACCAGCGTCCTATAAATACGCGACGAAGTTCAAATGTATGCTAATGTGGAACAGGGGGACTTACATCAACTGTGCATACGGAGGACGGTGCATTAAGTTCTAGCCCCACTACAGAGCCGCGGCACGTAGCGGCAAGTATTCTTTGTACTATTGTGTAATTTCTTTATATACCTAATTGCAATTCCATAGGTAGTGTAAGTACACTTATTCTTTGAAATATAACATTTTTTCAATAATAGGTAAGGTAGGCTACCAGTTTGAGTGTAGCAACATGTAACAACAGTCGCGTGCCATTCAATCTCCATGCCACGTAGCTTAAGTGGGCCCAGCTTCACACAAATTCATACAAATAATATATTTTGCCACTACGTGCCGCTGCGCACCATGAATATGCAGTGGGGCTAGACCTTTACGTAATCGCCGACCAGTGCCAGACATTGCAGTGTCGATGGAAAAATAAAAATTACGATTTTCTTCAAAATGTCAGTTCGCTCGTCTTGCATTCACCTTTTGCAAATAAAATAATATTCAAATGTGTATTTTATCAAGCTCGTTTTCCATCTCTTTTAGGTGTCATACACGGACTGTTCGAGCAGTTAGCCAGTGATCAACATACACGGACCGCTCTTGCAGAATCAACAGCTTGAAGCAACCATTGATAACTGCTGCCAACCGAAACAGTCGCAACTGCTCGGGCGGTTCCATGTATGTATGTACGTAGAAGACTGTAGTTCACTATGCAGTCGCAGCTTCAAGCAGTCCATGCTGACAGCTTCAAGCTGTCCGTGTATGGCCGGCCTTACGTTAACGGTAGTTTTATTCCGAAAAACCTCATAAAATATTTGAAATTATTATTTTTTAGCATCAAATGTAACATTTTATTAAGGAATGCCTTCATATTGTATTCAAAGAGCCGTTAAATAAAGGCCGTCAATACAAACAAAGCGACGAAGCGAAGCTAATTATATTTAGCGGAAAGACGCCTGCGCTACGTTCACGACAAATATTTAAATACTGAGGAACTGTCCCGATTTAACGACTCATCCATCCATCCATGCATCCATCCATCAGCCTGCATTCGTTCACTGCTGGACAAAGGCCTTTTGGAGAGTGCGCCACCACACACGGTCCTCCGAATTCCTCATCCACCCATTTTCCACCACCTCTTTAAGGTCAGTTTCAGTTTCAGTTTCAGTTTCTTTATTATTGCAATTCCATAGTTACATTATTTCTTAATTAACATAATATTATAGTCATTAATAAATAAGGCACACCCAGTTTGGGTGTGGCAACAGAATAGTACATGGTGGTAGGGAGACCGATTTTATTAGTGTTTGTCAGTATCATTTAAGAATTCATTAATGTTGTAGTAGCATTTTTCAATCAGATTTTTTTAACGTGTTATTAAACTCTTTTATTTACGATGTTCCTAATGTAGTCTGGCCGATTGTTAAATAGTTTTACAAGAAAATTCTGTAAAATTTTTAAGGCTCAATCCCGGCGAAAGCTCGACGAGGCCTTCCCTTTCAGTTACACCACCTAAAATAATTTCCGTAGTCGTACCACTGAATGGTCACCCTATTCTAGTCATTAGTCGAGAACTCATTATTGGCGCAAAATGAAAAATATGCTGAATACGTCTTCTGTTGGAACTGCCTGGAACTTATTTGTTTGTGAAGGAATTTCTCAAGTCTCGGCCGCCAGTTGGCTTACTGTTCCAGAAAGGTCTAACCTGCAATTTGTATTGAAAAAGTAAATTACAAAAGAGAAAATACATCTTCCTTACTTCGTTTTTTCACGCCTTCTGTGTAGTATAGGGTATGGTTAGTTTTCTGTGGAATAGGCATCACTGAAGGCGTTTTCCGGGATAAAAAGTAGCCTTTGTCCTTATGTGATACAAACTATATCTGTACCAAACATCAAAATCGGTTGAAAAGATGGGCAGTTACAGCACAGCAGACAGACAGACACACTTTCGCACTTATTAATTTTTTATCAACTACAAGTTAGCCCTTGCCTGCGATCTCACCTGGTGGTAAGTGATGATGCAGTCTAAGATGGTAGCGGGCTATTAAAAGTAACTTTTAGATCTTTTCATTATGTATAACTTTTTATTATTCTATTCATTTTTTACTAAACATAACTCCTATTTTTGTATCTTCGGGTGAAAGCTCAGGGAATCCATAGTTTGGGGGCAAGGAACTTAGCTAGATACTGTTTTTCTATTCAACTTGTAAGTACTTATTAACCTTAATATACTTATATATATTGATTAGTTATAACCAAATAATTATATTTGAAGGTACGGCGAAGGACTGGCTTCCCATAGCACAGGGAATCCTAGTTTGGGGGCCAGGAAACTTAGCTAGACACTATTTTTGTTATTTTTTTTTATATATAGCTTAGTACTATTATTAATTATTTATTTATTTTTTATTTATTTATTTATTTGTTTACATCAGGCAACTAGGCCCATAGAAATATATACACAATATAACATATAACACAATAAAATAACATTAATACATAATTATGAAACAGTAGTACAATAGCACAATAGTAATAGTAGTAATAGTAGTAGTACAATAGTAGCAGTATTATACTGCTACTATTGTATAATTGTACTACATTTCATTTTATACTACTTTGAATAAGTATATTCGATTAGAAATGCAAATACAGAATAGGTACTAACTAGGCACGACTCAACTAAGCAACCGATTTTAATGAAATTCAACACATTCACAGATCGATGTACAGATACAAGTAGATTAGGTACATTGTCTTAAACGCACAAGGCAACATTTTATCCCGGGATATAAGACACGAATAAAAATTGGACTTGTAAACACTTAGATACACGCGTAATCTGAGAAACAATACAAAATTCCGTCGATTTTGGAAGCAAAATATTTATGATAATATTTAGCTAAATAACAAAATCCCGAGCAAACGAAGTAAACCTTTAACAAACGAGTGCGGCATTAAGCAAATGAATCCCCATTCGTCTCTGTTTTCGCGAAGAAACCTCAATTAAGCCGATGATATACCGCGGCTTGCAGTTAATTGCGCGACGTGCTTTACTGGATGGGGCATTAGCAGCAAGTGGCGTGAAGTTTGTGATGCTTCTGCATCTTCTAGCGTATTTTTAATAGCATTTTTTTAAATTAATTAATTTTTTGGTTGTGCCTACATTAATTTAGGTTCGATTTATAATTATGTTGCACGCCACAATTATTGGCAAACTGTAGGTGCCTTATTGTAACTATTTTTTTAATGTAATTTACTTATCTTTTTTTTTGTTACAAACAAAATTTAAAAATTATATAATTTTGGGCAAAATTCAGTGGAGTCCTGAAGAGCTCCATTTTATCCCGGAAAATCCGGAAAATTAATAAAAAAAGCTTAAATTACTAGAGGAATTTTAATAAAACCTAATTTCGTGAGGTTAAAGTCGCGGGCACGCTTCTAGTAAATTATAATATGAAATTAATTAATTAATTTTATGAAAAATGTATTTGTAATTTTTTCGAATATTATTTCTAATAGGTAAATCCAGTTCACTGTTTTGAACTTCAACATAAAAGCCATAAAAATACATAGAATTGTCTCAGGTTATATTTGGTTATTTTCAAATGTATCAGAAATATACATATTATTTTGTATCAGCGTAAAAAAAGGGGCGTGTTTTCTACAAAGAACAAGTTGAGTTGATCATCAAGAAAAGTGACATGTCTTTGATGCGTCGTCTGTACTGAGCTGTAATGAGCGGCTTAGCTCTCTGACCCTTTGAGCACCCGAGCCGGCTCTTTACTCCTCACTCACACTTCACGTGTGGAACGCGTCAGTAGGGCGCTACATTTTTACGGTCTAGTCCCACTACAGAGACGCGGCACGTGGTACCGGCAAGTATTATTATATGATTTTGTATGGAGCTGGGGCCATACTGCCAAAGCAATAATTAAGCAATATTACTCAAAATGACAGTTTGATGTCACGTACCTTGACATTCTTAAAATAAGGATTATAATTCTAAAACAAAATAGCCAACAATAATGAAACAATATGGCTTTAATCGTTGGCAGACGCGGTACGGAGATGCACTGCGCGACGCGGCCCCGTACAAACTCATACAAATAATGAGATATAAGGCGACCTTAGTGGCGTAGTGATGAGCGCTGTGGTCAAATAAGTACTAGGTACCTAGATCGAAACCGGGTATAAAAGATCATTGACCCTGACATTGATAATTTGGGAATTTATAATATCTAAATTGTTACTGATGGAAGGCACGATTCTTATCTCTGTATTCAGATATAGCAAATGCTGAGTGAAGAACTGAAGACCATTTTGGGGACCAAATCTCATTTCGCGATTTCTTTTTTCTATTAAAGTCTGTTATTTCTTGTACTTGTATCCCCGAATAAAGATTTCTTTCTCTCTTATTCGGAAGGCAAACTATGACTATTGTAAAACTAGCTGATGCCCGCAACTTCGTCCGCGTGGATTACTTTAAAAGTTTTTTATTCCCACCGGAACTACCCAATTACGCGTTGTTTTATGTATTTTCTTTGTAATTTAGTTGTATGTTTTGTGTGGCAATTTATTTATTTATTTATTTATTTATACTTTATTGTACACCATACATAAAACACATTTAAAATACAAGAAATTATGGAAAACTGTACAAGAGGCGGCCTTATCGCTGAGAAGCGATCTCTTCCAATAAATAATTTATCAATCTATCTAATTTTCCAGGATAAAAAGTAGGCTATAAGTTATTCCAGACTATAATCTATCTGTGTGCCAAATTTTATGCAGATCCGTTTAGCAGCTCTGGCTAGTAAAATTGATTAAATGTGACAAGGGCCGTGAAAAGGTCAACCTCACTTTTTCATTTTTACTATTAGTAGATATTATGTTGGTTTTTTTTGTACGGTAAATAGTAATGGATTTTATTATAGGGTGTTACACCATATCTTTGTCATATCCGGTCATATTTAGAACTATGCCTTTTTCATTAGAACTTAATTCTATTTTTTTTAATCGGTTTTTTATCGGATATACTTTGGAGAGTGTACTCAGAAACTATTTAACCTTGTTCCCCCTTCATCGTTCTACTACAGAACAGCAAGAGACCGTCAGCGTTGGCATCCTTATGTGATTGACGTCACGTCTGCCCGAACGAAACGCATGTATTCCGGTCCCTACCACGTACAACATAAGTACCTTCAAGGCAAGAGTGAATAGGCATCTTCTAGACCAGCGCGCTCCAACCTTGACCTCATCATTGCATTATTGTCGTCAAGCGCAAATCTATCTCACAATAAAAAATAACAAAAATCTAGAGATAGTTTTAATAGAAATAATATTTAATGACACCTTTTCCAACGTGAAACTCGAGAAAGGTTCTACGTAAATAATGTTGGGATTGTAAAATAAGCTGTTTATTTTCCGTACCGTTTCGAATTTAGATGAAATTCCTCGAAACGTTTTGACTTGTGTGAAACAATGTGTACGAATTTCCAACAAGAACTTTATTCCCTTTCCTAAAATAATATATTATTATTCCGTAACATTTTTGGCTCATATTTATTTTATTCCGACTTCTAAAAGCAAAGAGATTTTAATTTTGTTGCGTATTTATATCCCTTTGTTTATATTTCATCCCGTCATAAATTATATAATATTGTGACGTCATCATGGCGATACACGGATCCTTAAAGCGAACCCAACAAATCTTTTTGTCTCCTCATTGCATTTTATAAAAATACTAAATGATGCCCGCAACTTCGTCCGCATGGATTAAGGTTTTTTTTATTCCCGCGGGTACACTTCAACTTTCCGGGATAAAAAAGCCTATGTCCTTCTCCGGGATACAAACTATCCCTATACCAAATTTCATAAAAATCGGTTGAACAGAGCGTAGCAGACAGACACACTTTCGCATTTATATATTACGTATGGATTGCAGCCAAACCAAAAGGCTTACCTATACCAACCTGAATAAAGTTGTAAAATATCAACTTAGCCGAATCCCCCGTAATAAATCTCACCCAAGGACAGTTTAAGCCGAAAAAAGTAAAAAACCACTTTGTATCAGGATTCCTTTGTTAAAAAACCACTAATGATAGGATTTTCGGAATTACGTTTTCATAAGACCGCGGTTTTAGCGTTTTGTTTACTCGATTAGTGGAATCAAGATTAATGATCCGCCTAAATTAATGACAAAACTGTTTACACAATAGATACCTTAAAAATATAGTGCTAAGATGATGCCCGCGACTTCGTTCACGTGGATTGAGGTTTTTGAATCCCGCGGGAACTCTTTTTTTATTTTTTTATCCACTACAAGCTAGCCCTTGACTGCGATCACACCTGATGGTAAGTGATGATGCAGTCTAAGATGGTAGCGGGCTAACCTGTTAGGGGCATGGTAGTTATATTAAGGCGAGTCACCTCCAAGATTTTAGGAGGTGAGGTGTGGGGTGCCGCCCGCGCGTCTCGCGGTACATTTCTCGTAGAGACTAGCGGGGAAGCGGGCAGCGCGGTATATTCTGAAACCGCTTGGCAACGTTCAAATTCTGGGATTAATTTGAATTAAATAGATATAGGACTTCAGTTTGAAATAAATTTTAGCAGGCTCTCATTAATACTTCAAGAGGAATTTATCTATATAAAAATGATGAGCAAAGTCGAAAATTTTATTAATAAAAAATTCGTTTTAAACTTTTAATTTAGCCTGTTTCAAGATTTTTTTTGATCGAGTAAAGTACATCCTATCGTGTAACAAATTAGCACATTCTTTAGACAATATCTTTAAGTGTATCGGACATTTTTTGTAAGACCGTTATTTAATAGTAAATACCGAAAAAATTTGATCTAGCAAACCAGTTTTCACCGCTGAGCTGAGGTGACTCGCCCCCTTCGGTTTCTACACGGCATCGTACTGGAACGCTAAATCGCTTGGCGGCACGTCTTTGCCGGTAGGGTGGTAACTAGCCACGGCCGAAGCCTCCCACCAGGCCAGACCAGGGAAAATTCAGAAATTATAAATTCCTAAATTGACCCTGCCGGGGATCGAACCCGAGACCTCCGCACGTTAAGGCAACAGCGCTACACACTGCGCCACGGAGGTCGTCAAAAGTCGTCGTCGTCTTTAGTTAGCCTATCCTTCCCTGGGATGTAAACTACCTCTATACCAAATTTCATCAAAATCGGTTGAAAATATGGGCCGTGAAAGCGTAGTAGACAGACAGACAGGCACACTTGAGCGTTTATTATATTAGTATGGATTAGTAAGGATTAGGTCTCTTATCAGGGATCTAAAATTGAATTTATCTACTACAACATACGTACCTTGTGAATTCTGTTTCACAATTTTATACCTAAAGTGTTTGTTTTATCTTAATATTATAAATGCGAAAATTTGAATTATTGGATGGATGGATGTTACTCAATCACGCCAGAGCCCAGAACGGGTCTGGATGAAATTTGGCACAAAGACAGATTTTAGTCTGGAATAACACATAGGCTACTTCTTATCCCGGAAAGTCGTGAACATCAGCTGGTTATCTATAAATTATTTCACAACAAGATGATGTCCCTGTCTCTAAAAATCAAACGAGTCAAGTCAGGCGTGTTAGCTATCTATTTATTACAATTGAACCGCTACCCCACTTTATGTTTATTAATGAAAATATCTATAGAACTAGGAGACGTAATCTATATATATAAAAATGAAACCCGTTTTCCTTGGTCACGGCATCACGCGTGAATGGCTGGACCGATTTCACTAATTCTTTTTTTGTTGTATTTGTTATTATTAGGAGAAGGTTCTTACGGAAAAAAATATTAAGAAAATCTCTCAAAAATATTGAAAAATATACATTTAATTTTGCATACTAAGGCGGTACGAAGTTCGCCGGGTCAGCTAGTTATACATAAAATAGCGTAAACACCTGGCGCTCATTTTAAAGGAAGGGTTCAGGGTATCGTTGGATATTACTGGTCATTACCGACGGGTCCTATAGGGACCGTGATGTCATCATAAACTTACAGGGGAGAATTTTTAGTATCTAAATAATTATTATACAAACGCTACGGTGTAGAGACCTTTTGAAATTCAACTTTTGACGATCTTTTAAGCGGAAGCGGAAGCGATTAGTCTGTGATTAATCCGCTTTCCGATTCCCTGCAGGATTAACCTAATTTCTTATTATATTACTAGCTGATGCCCGCGACTTCACCCGCGTGGTATAAATTTTTTTGATTCCCGCGGGAACTCCTTAATTTTCCGGGATTAAAAGTAGCCTATGTCACTCTCCAGGTCTTCAACTATACCCATGCCAAAAATCACGTCGATCCGTTGCTCCGTTGCGGCGTTATTGAAGGAGAAACCAACAAACAAACAAACAATTTATAATTATGATATTGTAAGCTATCCTATCTTTCAAGTTGGATCAAACTGCACACGGTGTGCAAATTTAATTTAAAATCGGTTAAGTAGTTTAGGAGTCCATCGCGGACAAACAACGTGACACGTGATTTATATTTATTTAGTTATTGGTTGCGATCAACAAAGCTGTAGCTATAAATAGCAATAAATAAAGAAAAATATTTATTTGAGGCACAATAATTAACATAAAATAAGCACTTACCTGCACATGCGAAATCAAAATTTCGTATTGTAGAGCAGTGCAACTCCTCAAATAGGGAACTCAGCTTGTGTTGGCACTCTGGACCCCTCAGGCACAAAATCACCATCTAAGGTACCAGGCGCCCAACGCTGATTTTCAGTGGCTGCCTTTTTATTAATGCGAACGTCACTGGCTTAGTTTAAATAAAACAGTAATATGGATGAATGAATGAAATACTCTTTATTGTACACCAAAGATATAACAAAAATAATCAGAAACAAAAAATACAAGTCGGTACAATTGGCGGCCTAACTATTCAAGGTGTTCAAGTATTATTATTGGGAGCAAGAACTTGTTTTTTTCCACTGACAAGAAATTATCATGGATCTCACAAGTCATCTTTCAAACAAAAAACTAGATCAAAATCGGTTCATCCGTTTGGGAGCTACAATGCCATAGATACACAGAAATACACACGTTAAACTTATAGCACCCCTCTTTTTGAGTCGGGGGTTAAAAACACCGTATCTAAGTATTATCTGAAAAAGTGATTTAACAAACACGTGATTCTAAGCATAAACAAAATAAAATTTTATTTTCGCAGAAAAGCCAAGAAAAGGACTTTGAAATTTGAGCCCGAAAAAGGTTAAGTTCCCTCTGGTTTTATAGCGAGTTACTTCATTGGCTCCGATTTGTTTCGGGAAAGTTTCTGACAAAGGATCTTTTACGATCTGACAGATTTTTAAAAGTGATTTTTTATTAGAATATGATACGAGTACGTTGACAATTTTCTGAATAGTATAGTCCCACAAACGACGACGACCTCCCTGGCTCAGTGTTGAGGGCTGTTGTCATAATTTGTGAAGGTCCCGGGTTCGATCCCCGGCAGGGTCAATTTGGGAATTTATAATCTCCGAATTTTCCCTGGTCTGGGTAGTGGCCACCAAGCGATTTAGTGTTCCGGTACGATGCCGTGTAGAAACCGATTAGGGGTATGGGTTTAGCTGCCATGCCGCTAACAGGTTAGCCCGCTACCATCTTAGACTGCATCATCACTTACCATCAGGTGAGATCGCAGTCGAGGGCTAGCTTGTACTGGAATAAAAACAAAAATAGTACTTTGCCATTATGTTGGGGCAACTATTATACACCACATTAATGTACCACGTAATGGTAGGCGTTTTTTCGAGATTATAATGCGTCCCAGGTCTTTCCGCAAACACGCTGAGTCAGCATTCAGCATTCAGAATTCAGCATTCAGCAATCAGCAATCAGTATTCAGTACGCAATAGGGCGAATTATGTAAATCATGGAAACTTTGCCTTTTATGTGACAGCTGTCCAAACTGTCACGTATTCCAACTTTTCGAACTTTCCATCTAATTTTGTGTCCTTGGAAGTACATAGTACAGTACCTACTGACTTGCAACGATGTTTTATAATGGTAATTTCTTGTAATATACACACTTACGTCGCGTGCATGCAAAGTGGTGAACTTCGATGGTTGCCTGTCAATAATTTTGAAACTTCATAGGCATGCTTGTGTCAAAAGTAAAATAAATGATTGGACAAATATGATTCTACTCTGTGAGTTTCGTATCTTCTCGTTGATCTTGTGGTTAGCATGTTCAGCTGTGGCTGACGAGGTCCCGGTTTCGAGTCCCGGGTCGGGACATAATTAAGTATTGGGTTTTTCTGACAAGAAATTTTCAGTATTAACCCAGAGTTAGGAAGTTGGCGGTGTTACACCCTCGTGCCTCGGAGAGCACGTAAAGCCGTTGTGCCGTGCCTACACCAGATCACTCTCCGGTCTTGTCTAACATTTATAAATAGGCTATACAATATCAATGCAGGTGAGATGTATTATTGATTACCTACTTATTAAAAAAGCTTGAAAGAGGCCTAAACCAAATTCACGGGGGACGAACACAAATGAATTTTTATTCCAGAAAAATAAGCATTCTCAAAGGATTTCTAAACCTTATTTCATACAGTTGAAGTCGAGAGTATGCTGCTAATCAATATAATGAAACGCTATATCAAACACATATTTCTTAGCGAAATAAGAACAAAAGCTGGCAATTACATGTGAAATCTTCTGAAAATAGCTAGGATTGCCTACTTATTGCTGTTTCGTACGATTGGACTGAGTTCTAATACAATGTTTTCGTTTGATTTATCACCATACAACTCTCCCAATACGCAATGAATACCTACTGAGTACCTAATCAGACCTACCTATTTTAATACATGTTAATATTTTCTTAGACATACAGTGATGCCATAGTAAGATTTTAACCAATGGATTGAGGGGTCAAATCTCGGTAAAAATATAGAAAGGAGAAGTTTCATTTTGGGTGTAGTCTTGAACACTTTATCGTGAATAGAGTAAAATACATAGATTTTATTAAAAATAAAATAAAATAGAATAGCAAACTATTTAACTTGCAAAAAATACAAGTCGATTTCAAGTTTTTCGATATGTTTCCAAGATGGTGCCCTTCAGCACAGAGTAGGCGCGAATGTGTCAAACGTCATTTCTGACAAGTGACGGGAGTCACCGTGTTATTTTCTTTGTTAATATTTGACACTTGACAGAAACATCAAAAATATGAATCCGCTATTGTCACATAGTCATGACAACATGTTTAGTGTTGCTAATCGTGGAAAGATTAAATAACTTCACCACTGAAGTTAGGATGAATTCGTGGATTTAAACAAGCTTAAACAAGGTTTAATATTTTATTTTCTTTCTTTTCACTACTTGTACAAGAAAAGTCCCACCAAAGCCATGCAAATCCGAACCATCTCCTTTGGTGTTTTTATAGCTTTTCTCTGTATTCAAATTTGAGTTAAGTACCCACTTGTTATTCAGACCGATTAAACATCAATGTAATAATTATTAAGCGATGAATTTTCTATTTTATTGACAATTGAACTTATATTGAAAATTTTGCAAATATTTTATTTCAATCTAGAAGTTGAGTAATCATGTTGGACAATGAACCAAGGATTCACATAATGGCATCATTAGGTTACTAAATAGGATAAACGAATTTATCGCTATAATAAAACGAAATGTAGATAGATATAGGCTGGAATCTGGAATTTTTCCCAAACCTTTGTTCCAATCGGCCGCCCTTTTTCAGACGGTAGGTATGCAATCCATTTTCATTGTATCAATTCGACGTTGGGCGGAATGTTTGTTACAATTACACATTGGCTTTAGGGCTCTACTTTGAGTTAGAATAATAAGGTTCAACCCGTCTGTAGCTGAAGCTAAGTAGCGCGAAAGCCTTAATAGTTACTAGATGACGCAGAGAGAGGTCTTCCCAGCGTGAGGTTGGGGATACAAAGTAGACCTCGTGTTAGCCTGCCGCGCAATGCAATATTATAGCAGTACTATTTTGTGATTGTATTCAGTGCCTTTGTGCTCCAAAAGCACTAGCAATTGTGTTTCATACTGGCTCTGGCTTATTTAGATAAAAAAAATGGGTAGTTTATATCTACTCCACGTAACAGCTTCAACTTCGAGTCTCTTGCAATCGTCTCTACGCCAGATCAAATGCCAGCGGATGCGCCAGCCTGCGCTCGGATTCCGGCGTACGCAGTCGACTTTCACTTCACGGCGGCTTTTACGGCATGCGTAAGGCGTAAGGCGCTCAACCCTGGCGGATGCTCACGCCGCATGCGGTGGAAATCGTCCCTCATGCTAAATAGCACTACACATAGGGACGATTTATATCCATATCCATACTAATATTATAAATGCGAAAGTGTTTCTGTCTGTCTGTCTGTCTGCTACGCTTTCCCGGCCCATCTTATCAACTGATTTTGCTGAAATTTGGTACAGGGGTAGATGGTATCCCGGGGAAGGAAATATACTACTTTTAGTCCCGGAAAATTAAAGAGTTCCCGCGGGAATCAAAAATCTTATTCCACGCGGACGAAGTCGCGGGAATCATCTAGTTAATTATAATACAATTAAAATTAATATAATGTTATATTACATTATATTAATTATAATTGATAGTGAATTGATAGAACGATCTTGTCGGTTTGCGGTCTCACGGACGGTGCTTGTTACTTCGTCTTGCTTACGCCTCAAGCTCCACTGTAATAACAGGGGATTCGCTAGTATTACTGCAATATTGATGGTTATTCCTCTACCAACAGTCCAGAGACTAGAATTCTGCTCCAATAGATGAAATTATTTTTATACTTTTGAAAGAAACCCACAATCATATTACTGTAAATCATAATTTTGGTAAATTAATCAGACTATTAATTAGGGTTGGTAGAGAGTATGTATACTCATCATCAAAGAAAAGTAGAAATGTGTGGTGGTAAAAACTTTCGCCCAGTATTCGGTGTTCGAAACTAGGGAACGCTTATCTCTAACTTTTCTCAGATTTATTTAATAATAATAATAATAATATATCTTTATTTACAGACATAAAATCCATTATTTATACTACTTAATCTACTAAACGTTACCTAATGTTAGTTATGTTAGTAACAGAAAATACTTAGAACTATGTTAGTGGTGTTAATTAATATAATATCTACCATTTGTGAAACACTGGGAATGCATGTGCATGCCTACCCAGTGCCTCACAAAAGGATTTTCCAATCTTTCAACAAGTGTATTCAGAATACCGTTGGTACTCCCCCGCATCCTGCCCATCACTGATGCTGCTCTTTTTCTCATAATGCTAAAGAAGTCATCGGTATGAGCTTCAGCAAACATCAGTGACGCACTGCAGAATCGGGGCAACCCCAACAGCACTCTGAATCCGTTATTATATTGGACACGCAGGTCGTTGTATGCCCTCTGCGTATATGTCACCCACAGGCTGCACGTGTAAAACGTTTGGCAATATGCCTTAAAAAGCGTGAGCTTTACGTCTTTGTTGCAACGTGCAAACCTACGAGCTAACATATTGCATCGGACCGCCAACGCCCTGCGTTCCCTTTCAATGTCTTTAACATCTGACAAGTCCTCAGTCACTATGTGCCCCAGGTATTTGAACTCTGTGACTCTTTTCAGCGGCATACCGTTCAGAGTAACTGGAGGAATATCATTCAACGCACATCCTCGGCTCTTAAAAATTAAAAGCTCGCATTTTTTAACATTATATATGAGACCGTGTGACTCAGCATACAACTCACATATTTTGAGCAATCTCCTGAGTGCACTAATTGATGGACTCAGCAGAACCATATCGTCTGCGTAGCTTAGATTATTGATTATGGTTCCATCAATTGAGCATCCAATTTTGGTACTGCGGAGCTCATCAATCAGCTGATTAATGTAGACGTTAAACAGGGCGGGAGATGTTAATCCACCCTGTCTAACCCCACAATCCAGCCGATATGCGTCGGAGTAGGTACCAGCCCATTTGACCCTGTTTGTCTGTGAGCTGTACCAATATCTCAAAATGTTTACTAACTCCTGTGGGACATTAAGGTCGTGTAACTTTGCCCACAGCTTTTCATAACAAACAAGATCAAATGCTTTGGAAAGGTCAAGAAAAACGGCATAGATGGGAGTTTTCCTGTCCGTATAGTATCTCACAGTCTGCTTGAGCGCCAGTATAGCACTTTCCGTGGAAAGATTGCGTCGGAATCCAAACTGTGCATCATTTAAATTCAAATATCCACTGAGCTGTCGCTCAAGCAGGCTATCAAACACCTTCCCCAGTATCGCAGCTAGGGATATGGGCCTGTAGTTAAGTTTATCCGCAATATCTCCAGTTTTATTTTTAACCACAGGCACCACCACGGTCTTCATTAGGTCGGCAGGAAGATAGGAGTGCCGGATGCAAAATGTATAAAACATTGCAAGAATTCGATACAAGTGAGACCCGGCATGCAGCAGGTGTTCCACACTTAGACCGTCATGTCCCGGAGCCTTTCCCCTCGCTAGGCTCTTGATGGCAAACCTTACCTCCCGAGCACTAAACGAGAGTGAAGAACCGGAGTTAGGCACTACACCCCCAAACATCTGCGGGACCAGTGATAATGTTGATCGAACTCTAAAATGCTCTTTAAATACATTAGCTATACGTCCTGCATCCGACTCCCCATCCACGCTCACAGGAAGACCACCTCTAGGATTTAATTGATTTGTCTCCTTCCAAAATTTCTGGAAATTCTTTTGCGTATGCCGCTCTGCTAGCCTATCCATTTGTAGTTGTTCTTTATGCCGCTGACAATATTTGAGTTTATTTTTAAATTGCCTTTTACTTTCTTTCATATCTTGGTACTCACTACTGTCAGCAGACATGCCGTTCGATTTCCACATGTAAAATTTTTCTCGTGCCTCCCTGTGTGCGTCTTTCACATATTTATTCCACCCTACCACCCGTCCCCCCTTCCTGGCCCTTCCCGACTGGTTGCTGGCTAATGCGGCTTTCTGGAGCGCTTGAATTATTTATTGGCGTCAGAAGAAATTAAATATTGCATGCTTGAAGGAAAACATTGTGAGAAAACGTGCATGCCTGAGAGTTCTCCATAAGTTTTTCAAAGTGGTCTGTAGTCTTCTAATCAGCACTGCGCCAGCGTGGTGAATTCATCTGTGGTGGGCCGACGAAGGGTTTTGGGTTGTGATTGATGATCATATCACCATAATTATAAAATGAATCTTTTGGGGGTGCATGATTCAAATCACTACATACCTATTTATTTATACGAATATGAATATAACAAATCAGAATTCAAATAGATATACATTCAAAACAGTTCTGAGAAATAGATAATATATATAATATACTTACCAATTAAATATAATTAAACTAGCTGATACCCGCGACTACGTCCGCGTGGATTGAGGTTTTTTGGTTCCTCTGAGTTAGATTTCTGGGATAAAAAGTAGCCTATGTGTTATTCCAGACTTTAATCTGCCTCTGTGATAAATTTCATCCAGATCAGTTCAGCTGTTCGAACGTGATTGAGTAACAAACATCCATCCATACATCCATACATACAAACTTTCGAATGATATTTATTTGATTGATTTAATAATTAAAATCCCTTTTCCCTTCCAATTAAAAGAAAAGCTAAAGAAAAAAAACTTTATCGGTCCAAAACCTTTGTAAAATTCAACAGTTTATTACAAAAGAAAAAGTACAAACACCGTTTCTCCTTACAATCGTTCTTTGAGACATCAATCAGGCTTTGTCGCTCTGGACGGTTTTTAATGCCGATACCCCGAGCCCAATGCGGTTGATTAATCATTTCAAATAGAAAGCTCTTGAAGAAAATCGATTGTTGAGTTTTTAACTAGTAATTTATTTGAAGAATATAACCATACTTCATACTATAAATGCGAAAGAATGTTTGTTTGTTCTTTCATTGGTTTGTTGATTTGTTCTTCAATCTTCTTCTTCTTCCTGTCTTTGTCCCACGCTATGTGGGGTCGGCACAACATGTTTTCTTCTTCCACTCACTTCTGTTATCCGTCAACCTATCGTTCACCCCTTTTATACGCATATCCTCTTTCACACAATCCATCCATCTTTGGTCTCCCTCTACTCTTTTCTCCTTCCACACGCATATCTATCATTCTTCTCGTAATATGCCTTTCTTCCCTCCACATTACATGCTCATACCTTGATGCATTGATTTGTCCTTCAATCATTCAGCAACAAAGCAACGGATCGACGTGATTTTTTGCATGGGTTTAGTTGAGGAACTGGAGAGTACTTTTATCTCAAAAAATTTAGAAGTTCCCGTGGGAATTCAAAATACTTGTTCCGCTCATCAGCTAGTTTAGTATAAATCGGGTTCGTTCTGAATATTTTTTATTTATTTATTGATATAGCACAATTATTGTTAACTTCAAATAGCTCCAAGATCTATTACTTTGTAACACAAAATGATTGAAAATTTAAACGATTTATTTATTTATTTTTGACAAACCGTAATCGTATCCGAATGAAACTAAAATAATGAGATTTTTGAAAAATCCTCAAAATAAATTTATATCGAGAAAATGTTAGCCGATCGTGTTCATGTCACAGATTAGACCCAAAAAATATGTGATGATATCGATGTTACATAATGTAAAGTTTTCCAATACAACATTCATAAATCGCTTACTCTCATAATATGATATAGCCCTTTAGGGCTAAATATTATAAATAAAATGAATAAATAAATGAATGTTTTTAATCAACACAGATAAAAAACAAACAAATTAAAAAACATAATAAAAGCATATACACTAACAATCCAGTCTGTGTCGTAGAAAATCCGAAAAAGGATATCGAACTCAGCGTAATGCTGATATGGTGTAGATGCACCATATTCCCCTAAAAAATCCTCTACGTTTAGTTTTTTAACGAAATACGACGTTTGATAAGATAAAAACGACGAATTTTTCACATCTCTAGGTGTCGATATTTTAGATCCAGAAGCCGTAAAAGTTGCTCGAAACTTCAAAAACTTTTAAAAGAAGCCTGATTCATGTCTTCAATTCACAGTACCCCTTTGCACTCCTAATAAAGCAAAATACCAGCGAATTTGACATAGGTACACTCCCTTGTACCCGCTCGTCTTGACAAGGGTATCACGTCGCACGGACAGACAGAGCCATTTTCGTTATTGTGTGCCGATATAAAGGAGGTATACGATATTTGAAAGGTTGCGAAGTAGCAATAAGGTGATGTCGGAATGAATCCTTTTCTGTTGTTTTGGGGAGGGGTGTTCTTTTGAAGTATATTTTATTCAATGACATTTTGATCGATTTCATCGTCAGTTACCACTACACCATCCATCCATACATCTATTAGCCTATATTCGTCCACTGCTGGACACAGGCATTTTGGAATTCAGGCATATTTGTGTGAAAATCTAAAGTAACGTAATATGGACCCGCGGGCGAAAGCTAGTTTAGGTTATTATCTCGTTCAATCAGTTCAGTCATTGTGTAGGATTAACAACTATCCAAACCTACACTCAAACATACAAACTTACAAACGTCAAACATTCACATATTTTATAATATTAGTAAGAATATCTTAGCGATAAAAGTGAGATGTTGAATTCCTATTTGTTTTTGTACACATTCTCATCAAGTTAAACAGAAAATCCTTCTATACAGAGGTAATTAATAATACAAAAAAATCCACACAGAAAGCGGAGCGAGCGAGATAATTGTGCGCAGTAAATAGAATACTTTTTTAGTTTTTTTTATTCAACTCGCCGCGGGCTTCTTTAGAGCTACCTACTTCTTTTGAAATGCAATTTTATATTATGGCCATTGAAAGCTTGTGCAGTCTTATGTACATGAGTTTTCTCAGCTGAAAAGAAAAAGATTACTCATCCACGATTAGATAATATCCACGATCATTGTATTTACTATTGAATTGGAATGAAAATAAAAAATTAAATTAAATGATTTATTTGTTAGGATAACTTGAACCGGGATGATATCGTCTACAATCTACAATATAAGTATTTAAAATCTTCTATAAGTATTATAAAATTAGTAACTATTAAATATTTATTATGAAAAGATTTTTAGGTATATTTTGTTATTATTGTCATGTTCTTATGATTCGGACGGTATATTTGGGCTGCAAATTTCTAACACCAGCCTGTTTTATTCTAGTGCTTCGGTTTATAAAGTTGTGGTGTAATTTTATTCATTATTTTAAAGGCAAGAAATAAAATAAATGATTGATGCAGGTTTTACTACAGTAAGTTTGGTTAACCTCGATAACTTTGCTAAACGATTAAGGATTAATAATATATTAACCGTAAGGAAATAAGTACTAACCTACATTAAACTGTAACATAAATACAATTCCAGGAAACATTCTACCTGTCCGGAACTAATAGAACCTTTTCATGCACATCCCAACTAGGTAACGGGGTTTGTTTAGAAAATTATCCCTTCCCTATGACTAAATTAAACTGAGAGCACGAATATTAAGCCCTAATTCCTGGCGGCGGAATACTACCCTTATTTGGGAAGAATTTGTATTAGGGGTTATTCTTTGATATTATCTGCAGGTATCTAATAAGGTTACAACATCATAGTTAGGCCAAATATAGGCAATGTACTGTACCATGAGACTATCATTTTCCATAGTGTTATTGTTATTATGTAGATGATGCCCGCGACATCGTCCGCGTGGTTCTGCGATTCTCGCGGGAACTTCCGGGAAATTTCCGGGACAAAAAGTAGCCAATGTCCTTTCCTGGAATACAACGTATCTCTGTACGAGATTTCGTCAAAATCGGCTGTACAGATGGACCGGGAAAGCGTAGCAGAAAGACACACACTTTGACATCCATACTTCCATACTAATATTATACATGCGAAAATGTTTCTGTCTGTCTGTCTGTCTGCTACACTTTCCCGGCCCATCTGGCCATCTCTTCAACCGATTTTTCTGAAATTTGTACCATTTACCCCTGTAGGGGTAGATGGTATCCCGGGGAAGGACATAGGCTACTTTTTATCCCGGAAAACTAAAGAGTTAACGCGGGAATCAAAAATCTTAATCCACGCGGACGAAGTCGCGTGAATCATCTAGTTTAAAATATTAGTAAGAATATTGGGCGGCCAGTGGTTGACAATAAAAAAGAATAATAAAGTTAAGTAAAGTTTATTAATTCTCTTATTACTGTTACATAAGTTACTGCTACTCGTACGAGTACATACGTAATAATAACTACGTTTGTTACATACTGGGGCCATACTGCCAACGCTTAAAGCAATACTTAAGTAATATTACTCAAACTGACAGCTTGGTGTCACGTACCTTGACGTTCTAAAATAAGAATCATAATTCTAAAACACAAAAGTCAACGAAACCGAAACAATATGGATTTAAGTATTGGCAGTATGGCCCCTGAAACCAATAACCAAATGTTCACAGTTGGAACGAACCGATTCCATCTTTCTCGCATAGCCTGATACAGTTTGTCAATAAGCCAATACCGGATTATTATTCAGACTCGATTCGACCTTTAACTCCCTGAGGTATATCTAGAAAAATAGCCTTCTACAAGAATTGGCTCTTCTTAAAATATTGCTTTTAGGTATACTGAATTATTTCGGAGACCTGTGTGCCATTCTAGAAATTCGCCATATTATACTGGTCCTATTTTGGCCACTTACATCTTAGACTGCATCATCACTTACCATAAGGTGAGATCGCAGTCAAGGGCTAACTTGTAGTGCATAAAAAAAACTTACCTACCTACTATATTTCTAGCGCTAATAGCCTAGTGGTTGACCTCGGGGTACGGGGACCCGTACGGGGTCGCGGGTTCGATCTCCGGGCATGCATCTACAACTTTTCGAAGTTATGTGCGTTTTAAGACATTAGATATCACTAGTTTCAAACGGTGAAGGAAAACATCGTGAACTCCTCCACGCCCGAGAGTTCTTCATAATGTTCACGAAGGTGTGTGATGTTTGCCAATCTGCACTTCGCCAGCGTGGTGGACTATGGCCACTATGGCCTCCTCATTCTGAGAGAAGACTGACCTGCTCAGTAGGTTCGTCCATCCAAACGTTCGCATTTATAATATTAGTATAGATTAGCTTCTAAGTAACCTTTATTTATTGTAAATACTAGTTGATGCCCGCGACTTCGTACGCGTGGATCGAGGTTTTGTGGTTCCCGCGGGAACTCTTTAATTTTCCGGGATAAAAAGCCTATGTGCCTATGTGTTATTCCAGACTATAATCTAATCTCTGTGCCAAATTTCATCCAGATCCGTTCAGCCGTTGGGGCGTGATTGAGTAACAAACATCCATCCATACATCCATACATCCAAACTTTCGCATTTATAATATTAATAAGAAGTAAG
This sequence comes from Erebia aethiops, assembly GCA_923060345.2. Taxonomy (NCBI): domain Eukaryota; kingdom Metazoa; phylum Arthropoda; class Insecta; order Lepidoptera; family Nymphalidae; genus Erebia; species Erebia aethiops. Next base: position 18,038,151 of record OV281089.1, on the reverse strand, counting down.
AAGTAAGATAAATGCATTTTTGTAGTACCTGGGTTATTTTTTATAAAAAAAATAATTATTACCTATAGTTAATATACATGTAGAAGATATAGGTTAAAAATAAATTATTTGTTGAAAGCCATTATTGAATCAATCTTTTATTATTATGTTTAGTGTAAATCCACCATTTAAATGCAGCCAGGTGTGTCGGTCAAACGGTAATCCATTACATATTGCCGCAATAATTAAATATGGCATCAAAATTCGCACGCTCGCCTAATTGGGATAATTGAAGTTCACGCCAATATTGATGATTAGGGGAAACTGCAACAATTGCTTCGAACTAAACTAGTATCTAAAATGTTGCTTTTTTATTCTTTTTTATTTCACTTCAAGTTAGCCTTTGACACTAGTATCGAAACTATAGTAGTATCGATAAGTGATGCAGTCGAAGATGGCAGCGGGCTAACGGTTGTATTAAGGCCCTCTGTAGCGTTAAAGGGGGTTTTTAAAAGCAGTGTATCCATCAAACGGTGACATAATGTATGCTTGTAAAAATAATGTGCTGTTTTCAAGACCTTTGAGCAGCCATTGACGCATCTCATAACACAATTAAAGAAAATCTCTGCATTGAAATTTATTTTAAACATACCTCTTAATTTTCCTTTTTAAGCAATTTTTCTCCTTATTGAAACCAATAATTAGCTTTATAAATAAAAGATTAAATCCATATTTCTAAATCAAACACATTGTCGGATTCATTTGTATTGAAAAGTAAATATGAATTTTTTTACAAATTATTTCATGCGTTTTTTGCGACATGCGCTTGCTCGGTTTCACCCTCGCGCGCCTGTGTTTTTCCTCTCGTGAGCTCACAGCTTTTCTTTACTGACTCCAAGTTAGCCCTTGACTGCGATGCCACTTAATAAGTGATAATACAGGCTAAGATGGTAGCAGGCTAACCTGTTAGGTATAAGGAAGCTATATAAAACCCACACCCCTAATCGGTTTGTACATGGTATCGTACCGGAACGCTAAATCATCATCATCATGGCTCATCTTTGCCAGCCTTGCATCGGACCAGATATTATTCAGAATTGACACTGCCGGGGATTGAACCCGGGACCTCTCACTGTTAAGAGTTAAGACTACAACGCTCACCATCGCGCGCAAGTTAAAATAAATTTTATTATGTCAGTACTAATATAGTTTTATGTATGGATTTCTATGGATCTGAAATAAGTTTATTTCTTGTTATATTAATCCATCGCTGGTTTGTGGTTAAATTACCCAAAGAAACCTATATACAGTACTAGCTGATGCCCGCGACTCCGTCCGCGTGGTTTAAGTTTTTTGACTCCCGCGGGAACTCCTTAATTTCCCGGGATAAAAAGTAGCCTATATCACTCTCCAGGTCCTCAACTATCCTCATGACAAAAATCACGTCGATCCGTTGCTCCGTTGCGGCGTGATTGAAGGACAAACCAACAAACCAATAAACCAACAAACAAACACACTTTCGCATTTATAACATGATATGATATGATGATATGATATGAAGTATGATGATAGTGCGATACACATAGTATCTACCATATCAATCCATACTTTATGTAAACGGAGAATTGCTTACATTGCATTTGAAGGATGGTTCAGTCGATGAAGCCCAAGTTGGCGGAAACCGTTCAAAGTCGCGGAACATCTCGACCACATCTGCTAACAAGTTTAGTATAATAGGGAATTGTTACTAGCCGTCTGCCCGTAGCAGTTGGAAGTTTTAACGGCTCAGCTCAAACTGTTACCATCTCGCATTTTAGATTCAGATATTTTATTATTCCGAATGGAATTGAACTTTGAAGCATGATATTATAGGTCATTAAAAAATGTTACATTTAAGTAACTAATAGTTAGTATTCTGTATTAATAAAGTTTATGGGTATTATGGGGAACTTCGTCCTCTTTAGTTGCCCTCAGACTTCACGTAGGTACTCAAACATTTTTATGATAATTTTGTTGTACAGCTAGTTTTTTAAAATAATGGAATGTTCCCTTTGTTTAATATCTTCAATATTTGAAGTACTTTTCCAACAAAAATTTAGAATTACTTACTATTTTCGGATTTTTAACTGACTTCCAAAAAAGGAGGAGGTTCTCAATTCGGCACGTATTTTTTAATGTATGTCGGTGCGTATCTTCGTGACTTCTGTCTGAACCGATTTTTAAAAAAAAACAGTCGTTAGATGAAGCTCTCGAGGTGGTCCCATTAAAAATTATGACTCCAAATCCTCAACCCTGATACTAAAACTTAAAAATAAAAATTCTTTCCAAAAAACCGACTTCCTAAGCCACTGTAAAGTAAAAAATAATTTTGATTTCTACATATTATTATGTTGAAGTCGGGCGAGCCTGATGCGTCAATTTTACTTATAGGTACCTACTCGTTATACCCGCCCGACTTAAACATAGTTTGCAGAAATCAAAATTATTTTTTACTTTACAGTGGCTTAGGAAGTCGGTTTTTTGGAAAGAATTTTTATCTGAAATAATATATTTGATGTACGGAAAAATTTTTCGTTTTGTTGCACCAAAAAGCAAAAGGAAGTTACGCCTCAAGCTAGAATGTTAGGTAGTTTCCCACACAAAAACCTCAGGCATGATGGCATAAGCTAGACGGTAATAAAAGCGTCGAAAAGCGTTTCTACCGCTCTCCACCGCAGGCTTACGAGCTCACGTGAAATATTATCCACTTATGAAAGTCTACCAACTTCAAACACTCTTCGAAAAATAGCCTCGGGCTTTGCATGCGAGAAATTCCCTATTTATTGTCTTCTGTGTGATTTCCCATCGGGCTGGGCCTTTGCTTCGCGTTAGTTGATAGCGGGAAAAATGGATTGGCGGCACTATTCCTTAGGAAAAACTTGTTGTGGTTTTCTTTTAAAGCGTTACAAACTTCCATTGCTTTTCCTTTTTTTTTATCTAACTAAGCCTTTGACTGCAATCTCTCCTGATAGTCAGTGAGGATGCAGTGTAAGATGTTAGGGAGCTAAACTGTTTTACTTTCTCTATGTATGTTTGTTTGTTTGTTTTTATGTATGTTCCACCGTAGCGCCTAAACTAATGAACCGATTTTGATGTGTGAGGTGTCAATCGATTCTTTATTATGATCCGGGTAACGTAGGTTTTTACGCGAACAAAATCGATATTACGTGGAATAAAGTGGAAGCCTCTGATTTTTTTTCCACATTCAGGTTACGGTGTTATTGATAGGTGTACAAACTCGTTAGACGCCAAATGAAGATCGGTTGCACGTACTTAGGTACGTTTAAAAATAAAAAATAAAAAATTAAGATATGAGAAACTAAAAAGGAAGGGATGAAAAGTTGATTCAAATTGGCAACAAAATAAATAAGGGGCTACAATAAAAATCAAACAAAATGTTTATATGTGGAGAATCGTCAATTTAACATCTCCCGCCCTGTAATTACAACTCTAAATGTATTCATTAGACTCCCTGCGAGACTTGAATGAAACATGTAATAACTAGCTCTGTATTCGATGTTAATTTGTAGCAAATTGGGTATTTGATAACTATTCAAATAAATTTTTTTTCAGTGTTTATTAAATAGAGGATCTTTCACAAGGCTATAAATGTATTAAACAGCATTAGTTAAATCGAGGTTATTATACTCTTGATGGATTTCTTAATGACAAAGTTGCATGGAAGCAATTGGCTTCGCATCCAGCAGCTTACAAGTCAGACTACGAGTACCTAATATTTATTACGCGACGTGTGTAGTATTGTTTACAGAGATAAGTAACATAAATTATCTTTTTATCAAAAGAGCAACTTCTGAGAATCTTGAGTCTTGACTTATCTGTGACACGAGTTGTCCATGGATTTAGGATTGGTCCAAGCGGAGACCGATAGTAAATCTATAGAGTTGTCCGTGAAATAAATAAATAATTTCAATATAATTAAGTTAAATAAATTGTCTATATCTATGCTTTTCAGGTAAACCCCGGAATATATTAATCATCCACAAAGTATAATCCACAGCGGCTAAATCGCAGGCAACATCTAGTTTTGTTTCAAAATGCAAAAATATTAATAAAACAGGACGCGCGGCCCAAAGCTCGAGAAATGAAATTCCATAGCCTTCCTTTCTGTCCGATCTGAGATAACAACGAACATTTTATATTATTGTTCGTCTTAAACCGAGTATCATAGCGATGTTTTTATTGGGTAGTTAGGCGTCAAGGCGGGTCGACCCACTTCAGCCTTAGGGTGGTTTCAGACCAGCGTATTTTCCGTCGTAGCGGCCTACGCGCTTGTATACACGCGCCACATTTTAGAGCTTCAAAAAACCGTACGCGCATTCACGCGCTTATTCTGGCGTGTTCGCTTGAACCCGTGGGTCAGTTAGCAGAGAATAGGTTCTTTTTTTGGTTTCGCACTCATTTATCCTCTGACAAGACATCATAGACCTTTAAAGCGAGTTTTGCTCTGAATAGGTGCCAGCTCACGATGGTCGTGAAATGGTGATAGGCGTAAGTGTATGTGTACTAATGTTTGGTTTTTTTTTACACAGTATAGGCAACAAGGTAGAAATAGGTACAGCTGGTAGTAGTCAGTAGTATAAGTGCGTCAACGCTCGTAAAAGTTGCGGATGTGGCAAAGGAATACTCTACCAGAATCTATGTTTCCCACCAATTACAATTTATTTTTAAATCAAGAGTGAATAAGCATCTTCTAGACAAGCGCGTCCCGTCTTAGGCCGCATCATAACTTCCCATCAGGTGTGATTGTGGTCAAGCGTAAGCCTATAACGAATAAAAAAGGGCGCGCCAATTACGGACCTATACGCGCTTTCAAAAACAAGTTTATACGCGGCGAAAAAAGCTAATCTGTAACCGCCCTTAGGGAACGTGCACACACGCAACGTAAACGTAATGTTTGTCGTCTCAAACATAATATAAAACCCTGTAAGGTGTAACCTCTTAAAATTTAAAAAATATATAAATTTTAGAGTATTGGTAAACACAGGCTGTACCTAAACAATAGGTATAAAACATTCATGGTTGTAAACTCAATGCGACATTTTGAATCGAAAATAAAATAAACACGCGTCCAACGAACATGCTACGCATGTTTGATTTTGAAGGAAAAGCTGTAAGTAGGTAAACAGCAAAACGCTCAAAATCGACACACAGCGGCTGAAACGTTGTGTGTGAACGCAGCCTTAAAGATATTGTTAGACCTTGCTTTGTTTCAATCCCCTCTGTCCCGGATGGTCTCGGACATCTCGCTTTACGAATAAATTTAAATTTTTATGTGCTATGAAAACTGATCTTTTTAATAGTTTTATTTAAGTATCTTCACTTACGTATCTGTCGCCATAGTCTAACGATAAAGTTATAAACGTACCTTAATAAAGATAAAGTTATGCAAGTTTTAAAAACAAGCTTTTATCGTGCGCCATATGGATTTGAGTGTGACGTCATTTTATTTTTTGTATTCCTCTCATCAATTGACATGCATATCATGGGGATGCATTAAAAATAACTACCACCATATTGACTTTAGAATGATGTCACAAAACATCGAGTGATTTGATTGATAACTTTCGCTTATATTATATAACTAGTGGATGCCCGCGACTACGTCCGCGTGGATTGAGATTTTTTGGTTCCCGTGGGAACTCCTTAGTTTTCCGGGATAAAAATGGGTTACTCCAGACTATAATCTATCTCTGTGCCAAAGTTCATCCAGATCCGTTCAGACGTTCGGGCGTGATTGAGTAACATCCATCCATCCAAACTTTCGCATTTATAATATTTATTTATATTTATTGATAATAAAAATCGGTGTCGATAAAATAAAGTACAAAACCAAACCCTCTCGAAAACTCATGTGCACTAAGGAAAATCACTTTGTAGTGACAACTACTCAGGGTTTAAAGTCAAGTACCTATCCGTTATTTCAGACCTCAGCCTTAGTCATTGACATAAACCAGCGCTAAGTACGGACCTTTAACCGTAGCCGGCAATATTCATAACTCACGTTGGCGCCAGATTAAAATAATTCCTCCGGGGTTGGACCGGCTAATTTTCTTCACTTTTAAGTTTTAATTTTGCTTTCCTCCAATTCCTTTTCTTCTTCCTCTAAAAGCTATTTAGTTTTCGGAGTAAACGAATGAATTAGAATGACGGACTGGCGCTGTGGTGAGCGCGGTGATCTCACAAGTGGGAAGTTCCGGGTTTGATCTTCGGCATGGTCAATTAGCGATACTGTATTTTTTGAAATTTCTCTGACCTAGTCTTGAAAATCGTCAGGCTTCGGCATTCGCTATTTACCTTTATTTTAGTTGGTCATTTAAGTAAGGCCGAAAGCGCTTAACACCATACAAGTTCACAGGAAATCCTCAACAGTGTCCACAATTACATACAGGAAAACTTTTCGGGTCCCAATAGTTGTCTAATTGTTTAACAAACAAGTGAAAGTCCAGCGTTCTTCGCTCTCGGCAATAATTAAATCGGGCGGCAGCCAGCGCTGATCCTAACCTAGTTACCCGCGACACTGTATTACAGCCCCGAATTTATGTTACAGATCAAGGGATGAGCGGTTGAAATATTGGTTGCACTTATTGGGCAAAATAAGCTCGTTTTTTACTTAAGTAATTCATTCATTCTACATCGTTGCTTTCTATCATACTTACCTACTCTTTTTTTTCTCCCAAATCAATCTAATTACTAATATTATAAATGTGAAAGTTTAGGACTTTAGATATTTGTAGATGGCCTCAAACCCGGCTATCTTGGATTTAAAAATGACTTAATCACATTAATATTATAAATGTATGTGTGTATGTTGGTTTATTGGTTTGTGGGTTTGTCCTTCAATCCCGCTGCAACAGAGCAACGGATAGACGTAATTTTTTGTATGGGTATAGTTGAGGACCTGCACAGTGACATTCATCCCGAAAAATTGAAGAGTTCCCGTGGTAATTTTAAAAAACTTATTCCACGCGGATAAAGTCGCGGGCCTCAGCTAGTTTCCGATAATATTACAAACTGCTTATCATTAAACTGCAGTTAAACTGCCTTAGAGGATCGAAGACCCCACCGAGAACTGTGATCTCAGTGTCATAGAGTCACAGTGAACTTGCGGAGTGGTTTCGTTCCACGGGTAGAGCCGGACCGTGTATCCTAATGGATTTGAAGTGCTACAGGATCCACCCAATGACGCATTACAGTGAACTGCAGAGTGCTATGCAATCCACTGGTGGATCTGGTATCGATATTAATAATCCATATACTTAAAATAATATAAATGCGAATGTGCTGCGTTTATTTGTTAGTTTGTCCTGCAATCACGCTGAACAGAACAACGGATCGACGTGATTTTTTGTATGGGTATAGTTGAGGACCTGCACAGACATAGGCTACTTTTTGTCCCGGAAAATTGAGGAGTTTCTGTGGGAATTAAAAAAATATATTCCACGATGCGTCGAGTTTATTATAATAATTGAGGCAGTGATATTTTAACAGATATAAATCGCTTACACCTCACATGTTGTACCAGCTATAATAGAATATAACGCGAGGTGTCGTAATTCATTCAGCCTCCCGCCACGCTTCACTACAACACAATATACTGAAAATTTTCACTCACATTATTTCCAAAGTCAACGGGGCTTGGAAACTTAGGGGCCGTCTTTGCTAGGATAAATGTACATGGTACATTTTGAATCTCCGTTTCGCAGTGTTGAGCGCTGTAATTGCCTTAACGTGGGAGGTCCCGGGTTCGATTCCCGGCAGTTTATAATTTCTGAAGTTAGTCTGGTGAAAGGTAAAATAGCTGGAAAATTATAATAGTACTTACACTTACACAAACTTTAAAAATACTTAATGTATCAATTATATAGTGTTAACTAGTGGTTCGTTACATATTATATTTAAATTTGAAGTAATTACGTTCAGTAATTCAGAAGTTATAAGGCTCTGGACGGACGGACAAGTGCAAATTCACTCAAGTAGACTCGGAGACTTTCGCTTCGTTCGGTCAATCAGATGTGAACTTAAATTGTAAATGTAACCTTACCTGATTTTGGCATAAATAAAATTTATTTATTTATTATTTATAATGCGCAGTGCGAACATAGCCTAACGTGGCTTATTTGTCTGTCTTGGCAACCCTGGTTCCCGCATAGGGGCGACTGCTAGCCATCGGCAGATTTACCGAGAGGGTCAACAAATATATTTATATGAGAAACCGAAAACGTTCCCTTATTTATTTGTTTGTCTTCTCGTCGTCTGTCTTGAGTAACCTGCTACATGTAACTTAACTTCTAAGTTGCATATTTTCGACGGGCAGCAGTAAGCGGAAGCGGAATAAAATACGCAGCGTTTTGTTGTTTTCTTTTTTTTTACTACACTATACAAGTTAGCTTTTGACTAAGATGTTAGGGAACTAACCTGTTTGTGGTAGACATGACAGTTATAAACCCATACCTCTAGTCAATTTCTACATGGCATCGTACCGGAGCTAAATCGCTTGGCGATACGTCTTTGTCATTAGGGTGGTAGTTAGCCACGGCCTCCCACCAGACCAGACCAGAGAAAATTCAGAAATTATAAATTCCCTAATTAACCCTGCCGGGAATCGAACCCGGGACCTCCGTTTCGGTTATAGGTAGTTCTTGCAATTCATGAGCGCGCGTAAACTTTACTTGTAGTTATGCAAATTGCGTAAGTGTGCGTGCCCTTCGGAGCGGTCAGTCGTACACGCAATCACGTACACGCACACATATACACGTATACAAATGTGTACAGATAGGACTTTAACACAACCATGAGCCATGCGCACGTACTCGTGAGTTGCAATAAATATACCGGTAGTGGAATACGCCGACCCGCCCATGTCAAATATCCTACACTAGCTGATGCCCGCGACTTCGTCCGCGTGGTTTAAGTTTTTTGATTCCCGCGGGAACTCCTTAATTTTCCGGGATAAAAAGTAGCAGTCACTCTCCAGGTCCTTAACTATACCCATGCCAAAAATCACGTCGACCCGTTTCTCCGTTGCGGCATGATTGAAGGATAACCCAACAAACAAACACACTTTCGCATTTTTTTTTTGAATTTATTATTCAAGATAAACATACAATCATATGAACACACTAGCCAATAGCCATGCTCTTAAACTTTGACGTTTATGCGAGGATAGCGAGTTCACATTTCAGTTATTAGTACCTAAAATACGAGTATATATAAGCTCATATATAAATAACATTTTAACATATTAATTAGTGACCTAAAGAAAAATATAAAATAAAATAAGTTTGGTTAAGTTAGGTCAGTAGGTACTTAATATTACTTAAAATATTGTGTTATTTCTAATTTTAAAAAGAAACAAAAAAGGTAACGACTTACATATAGGAAGCGTTTTCTAGATAATATTGTCACAAGGAGTGCCACCTTTATCCAGGAAATGCTTCCTACATTTCCTTATAAAAATTTAAAATATTAGTTTGGATGATGAGCGATAGACGCTAACTTGCTTGCTATGTCGCGATCCGCTAATGACTATACGTTATATTTATAAAATTAACCCTTAGCAATTGAAAACTTAAGTGCAAATGCATTCCAGTGAATGGGTAACAAAACAGTCGGGAAACAAACATAAAATACTGAACGTACGAGAACAACCTGAAAAGGCAAGGTAGAATTTAAAAATACAGCAATGCAGCTTTTAGGCTCGGTTAACCATTTACTTCGCATCAAGAACTCGAAGTATTTACATATTAAATCTCTTGCAGTCTTTCGTCTTTGAAACTTTAAACACCTTAGTGGCAACATCTGTATACCTACTCCAAGAGTGCGTTAGTAGTTAGCTTATTACACGACTGTCCAAATAAAAATTCTTTCCAAAAACCCGACTTCTGTAAAGTAAAAAATATTTTTGATTTCTACCCACTATGTCGAAGTCGGGCGAGCCAGATGCGTCAACTTTGCCTATCCTTGTTATACTTCAACATAGTGGGTAGAAATCAAAATAATTTTTTTGGTTTGGTTTTACAGTGGCGTTGGAAGTCAGTTTTTTAGAAAGAATTTTTATTTGTTGTGATTAAGGGTTGAGGATTTTGAGTCAGAATTTTTTATGGGACCACCTCGAGAGCTTCCTCTATCGACTGATAGAAAAATCAGAAACCACGGACATGTGCACCGACATATATTAAAAAAATAAAAATACGCGCTGAATTAAGAACTGAATAAGAACTTCCTCCTTCTTTGGAAGTCGGTTAAAAAGGAGTGCAACGAGAGCGACCCCATTGCCCGCAGCACCGAGACACCTGGACGAGACACGGGTCCCGCACGCGGAAGTGATGACGTCACCCGCAGTGCGGACCCAGCACCGGATATGACACCCGACCTAGGGGCCCATAGCCTACAAGGCAGGCCCTAGCCTTTTCCCAGGCTTCAAAACATTCACCGGGGCACAATGTTGCCCCGCGCCCCGCCCGGGTAAGGAGCCTTGACCCCCACGGGCCAAACGGAGAAGACCCACACAACATGTATTTAAATCATATTAATATTATAAATGCGAGTCAGTTTGAGTCCCGTGTCGGACTAAAAAAGTTGTTTTCTGCCCAAAAATTTAACGTGTAGGTACTTATTGCTATATGATCAACGTGTTTCAACCAAGGTTTCAACCCTTGAGGTATGCGGTAGTGTGTTATGATTGATATTTGAAATTACAGGTGCATATATATCTTATTGCTATATGATAAACGTGTTTGAATTGAACCAAGGTTTCAACCCTTGAGGTATGCGGTAGTGTGTTATGATTGATATTTGAAATTACAGGTGCATATATATCTTATTGCTATATGATAAACGTGTTTGAATTGAACCAAGGTTTCAACCCTTCAGGTGTGCGGTAGTGTGTTATGATTGATATTGATATTACAGGTGCATATATCTAGATAGTTTGCGGTGAAACCTCTCTATGTACACCGCGGTATGCAGCCTCAACCTATGGCGGATCGGGTATCAATGGTATGCGTACATATAGATAATAATATCTACAATCTGCCTAATATACGAGATGCTTATTGAATACTAACTGATGCCCACGACTTCGTCTGGGTGGATTAAGGTTTTTGATTCCCGCGGGAACTCTTTAATTTCTCGGGTTTAAATTTGGCCTATGTGTTATTCCAGACTCTAATCTATCTCTGTGCCTTTCATCTAGATCCGTTACGCCGCTCTGGCGTGATTGAGTAACAAACATCCATCTATCCATACATCTATTTTGACAACCTCCGTGGCGCAATGTTGAGCGCTGTTTTCTTAACGTCTTCGTCCCGGAGGACGGAGGAGGAGGTCCCGGGTTCGATCCCCGGCAGGGTCAATTTGGGAATTTATAATTTCTGAATTTTCCCTGGCCTGGCCTGGTGGAAGGCTTCGGCCTTTGCTAGTTACCAGCCTACCGAAAAAAGACGTGCCGCCAAGCGATTTAGCGTTCCGGTAAGGTGGGGATAAAGACACATCCAAAATCTATCTATTTTAATGCTAATTTCACACCACAAACTTTCGCATATTATATTAGTATAAGTAGATGTCATCATCATTACGTTATAAAACCTAACGCCTCCAGCTCGCTAATGAGAAGGGTAATGCTAGCGTATATATCAGGTTTTCACTTTACCAAGATACTACAGTGACAAAGCGTTTGAGACATGACTCCCATTGATCGTGCTCGGGCTACTAAAGAACATGGCATGCCCAGTATCCGGTACATTTTAAATCACAAAAAGCGAGACAAATGTACAGGCCTGTTTCGTGTTAGAGGACGAACATGGACAAACTAGAGTCGTACGTACGGACATACGTACATAGATGTACGGACGCCTGACCACACGTCCGTAGATTCGAAAAGCTATATCTAGCGTGAGTACAGTCATCGAAAGAAGTGTTTCAGTAAAAAATATTTTAAAATGGTAATTTAAACCAAGCCAACTTTATGTTGAATGTGACTTTTAAAGCTCACTTGATTACTAAACTTTAGTGGACAGGTCTTATCAATCGCAGTATCAACGATCCGTGGGGCAGAAGCGTTAGGCGTACCAGTAAGTGCAATGTAGGATGGCATCCAGCCCACTGAATCGATGACATGCAGAAAGACGGGAAGTTAGTAATGTAGAGGACCATGATTGTGCCACGCCTTGTAAATGGCTACTTCCAGCAGCAGTGGATACATACCTACAGGCATATAAAATTGGGTTTGGCAAATTCTACCAAATAGAGCTGCCAAACTACTGCTAAAATGATAAATCCATACTAATATTATAAATGCGAAAGTGTGTCTGTCTGTCTGACTGCTACGCTTTCACGGCTCATCAGTTCAACCGGTTTTGATGAAATTTGGTAGGTACAGGGATAAGTTGCACCCCAGGGAAGGACATAGGCTACTTTTTATCCCAGAAAATTAAATCTATGCGGATAATTCATCTAGTGTTAAAATAAAAACATTAAATATATCTTAAGTTATTTTAAGAAATAGAATAATATTTTTAAAATAATAGAATTAATTTTAGGATAATATTTATATTATTCTACATAAAGTGTCCAACGGCCAATCTAGAGCCTCTGTTAACTACATGATTCCAGATGTGATAATAATAAGTCACAAAGTTCGTTCTAGGGACTCGAAGTATCCTCTGAGGCTGCTGTGGACTTTATAATCTCTTTATTAAGGATTACGCAGAATGAATGGAACACGGAACTTGTTAATATCCGGGATCATAATTGTATGCCTATGGCCAATATCCAGCGTCTTTCTTCTAACATCGGTTGAGCACAGCTAGATATATTAACAAACATACTTTCGCAAGTAGGGTTGTACTCGTACCTAACTATTTTTGTCACTTTTGTTTGTGAGTGTCCTCGGTATTAAACGCTCGCTCTCGTTTGCAGGTGAGGGTCAACATTCTATGTAGCGTCGGCTCTATCTACCATCATCGATCTCAATATACTCGTAGTGCAAGAGCTCGCAAACATATATAACATTCCAATTGAATCAAAATAATATTTATTTATTCAAATCAAAAAGGTATACTGTATACTTTTTGAACGTCAATATAATATAAAACGCGATGATGATAATCAGGTAAATGAAGCCGGAACCGCACCGGAAGTTAGTGAAATCTAATTAAAATCGCAAATAGAAGCAATTTAAAAAACGCACACTTACTTAGATGTTGAAATAATTTTAAATTAAACTATTTGATTTTGAAAAATGTGAATATACAAAATGGAGATTTAATATAGCACAGCTAACACATCTTGCCAAATATTTGGCGTGCAATTGTCAATATTAACGTTGTCACATAGTTGTGGCTTAGTGGCTACTCATCCCTCAACTCTTAGCCTATAATCGGGGTAAAATAACTCAACAAGCTCCCGGTCCGCCATCATTCTGATCGCGGACGAGGTTTGCCGTTCAATTCCCATTCTAAATCCAACTCAGCTGCATTTGCACAGGTGTAGCGATTATCCAATACGATTTTTTAAATTCAATTTTGTTAATAAAATGAAATATGCAATGGTTAATATTGATTTAAAAGTTTTTATCACTATTCATATTAAAGAGAGACGTATTTCACTACAAGTTAGCCCTTTTCTGCAATATCACCTGCCCTTCTATTTTCTAGCTCAGTGGACTGAAAGCCACTGACATAAAAATATTGTGTTTTTAACGAACTCGTGACGATAATATGGTCAGCCCTCGCCTGGTGGCATCGGGCTTACATGAGTCAACTCGTATGTAAAAACCTCCTTACCGCTCTCATATCACAAACTACTATTACTACTATTTACTTATTACGTTTCAAAGTCATGAAAACTTTTCAAGCATCGAATTCAACAAAAAGAGTATCAATGACTTTCTATAATGAAACTCATTTCCTAATTTGAAGTTTGACACATTAGCATCATCGCTGTGTGTTATAAACAGACACGTCAAATAATAGACAGTCGCATTTATTAAAGTGTCACCACTATTAACGTCCCACTGCTGGGCACAGGCTTCCACTCTCATAGGAGAGAGGGAATTAAAGTGTCATTTATTGAAAATATTAAAAATGGTTTTCTACATCTGTAGCGACTGATGCATGTTAAAAATCTATGATCTATACCAAATCAATTAACATATCGACCTTCTGAAACAGATGCCTGCAATTATGAACCGTAAGGTGGTAATCATTTTCTGACCGCGACAGTACAATTCTTAATGAAGTTTCCGCTATAATATATCATAGGGGTGCGATAAGCTTTTATTAGCGAGAACTCCCGCAAAAAACCGAGTGCCCCTGTTGTGTGGGTGTTCCTTTGTTTTCATTTCCTCTTTTGTTCTAAATTATTGCGTGGTATATGAAATGTCGTCGATTAAAATGATTAAAAGTCAACAAGGACTGCATTTTTTTTATAGAATCGTTTTTAGAGTCCCGTACCTCGAAAGGAAAACCCAGGAACCCACCCATAATCAGTTTATATGCGGCATCGTACCGGAACTCTAGATCGCTTAAGAGGTACGTCTTTGGAAGGGTGGTCCCCTTCCAAAGACGTACCTCTTAAGCTTAGCCGGGGATCAAATCCAGGACCTACCACTAATCTACACTATTATTATAAATGCCAAAGTTTGGATGGTTGGATGTTTGTTACTCAATCACGTCAGAATGGCTGAACGGATTTGAATGAAATTTGGCACAGAGAAAGATTATACCCTGGATTAACACATAGGCTAATTTCATCCTGGAAAGTTAAAGAGTTCCCAGGGGAACCAAAAACCCTCAATCCACGCGGACGAAGTCGCGGGCATCACCTAGTCGTCAATAAAAGTGTTAGGCCTGGGCAAATAACGATTTAAACCTATGACGTTCACCCTTCCCACTAGTAGTTCGTAGGTAGTTACGTGTCTCCCATCAAATCGGCAACCACAAGATAACGGAACATGTTATTATATTTAGTGAAAAGCTGGTATCGATCGACGCACGCCCTTGTATGATGTCTGAATATTTAACACTTGAAGTGTGCTTCAAGTATTATACTCCTTTATTTAGTAGGGTTGTAACGGAACCTCGCCTCCGCCTCCGTAATTGCGGAACGTTCGCAAGAAATCGTACCTCCGCTTCCGCATCCTCCTCCGCCGTTTTTTGTGGAGTTGTAACGGAGGTTTATTTACGTTGACTTGCAATGCGAGAGGTACAAATTGAAGCAGGTGACGTCAGTTACACCATTACAACAAGCAACCGGCAAAGTTTATGACAAAGTTGCATTGAAGCAACCGGCCTCGCATCCAGTGACCCACAAGTCAGTGTAATACTTGTATCGTAACGTATGTGTTGTATGTACCTATACCTATAATTTAAAACTCAAACTCTTTTCTCCAAAAAAATAAAGAGATTTGTAACCTCTTTATTTTATAAGAAAAGAGCAACTGCTGAGTTTTTTGCCGGCTCTGCTCAGTAGAATAGTTTTCCAAACCGGTGGTAGAGTCTTAATGTTTCAAAGGTGACACAAGTTGTCCTATGTGAAATAAATAAATCATTTATTTATTTATCAAAAAGGCAACTGTCCTTAGAAGAATCCTCAAAAAAAACAAATGTGGGATACATCGCATCCTAAAGCATAGAAAATGGACGATGTGATCGGAAAAATCCACCTCCGTTAACCTCCGCATCCGTGGAAGCAAAGCCCCTTCACCTCTGCATCCGCCTCTGCTTCCGCTAAGAACGCCTCCGTTACAACCCTAGTATTTATTAGATATTTATATCCACAGGCGGTGATTCCTTTGGACGCCCGGCGTTGTATTCGGGCGGTCGCAGATTCGATACCCCGCAGGCACCTCTCCGAAGCTTCTTCTAATTTTTCGAAACTATGTGCGTTTTAAGATATTATGTAAAAAAAAGAGCGTGCTTAAGACCACACGACTGAAGTAAAACTGTGGTAAAACTTCTTTAGCTCCATCTATATGCATGTATATATATTATGTATATATGTATAATATATACATGTATTTACATATACATATTATACTAGTGGTTCGCCCCGAACTGAGACCTCGCGGCGCCATCTATTGACATAAATGTGAAGTTCTGTTAAAAATACTGACGCTCATTAAAAATTAAATAATTTCGTTTCCTTACAATATTTATCTAATTTTAGTATTTGTTGTTCAAGTACGGGATATAATTGAAATAATTGATCAAGTTTCAGGCTCATCCTTTCAGAAAATTTAGAGTTCTGAGGTCATCTTTGGACGTTAGAAAATCACCACTTTGAAAGCCCCCCATTTCGTCAATTTTGGAGGAAAAATTAAAAAAAAAATATTTTCCGACTCTATTCCTAATTATCTTTAAAATGATATACCGCAACCCTATATAACTTTATAAAAAATATTTTACTTCGCATTCGCTTCTATGAGAGCCCCCCTGAAATAAAGATTTTTATTATTTTTTAAGCCATATTCGGCGGGAGGCCATTGATTTACATATTATATTTAAAGCTGAAGTAATTGCGTTCAGTAATTCAGAAGTTATAATACTCTGACAGACGGACGGACGGACGGACGGACAAGTGCCAATTCACCCAAGTAGACTCAGAGACCTTCGCTTCGCTCGGTCAATTAATTCTCTACAAATATATAAATTTGTTTGGGTTTTCATTGATAAATTAATATTTTTGAATAGATTATCTTTATTCATTATTTTCAGTGTCGGATACATCAGTAATTACTGTGGTAGACTGTAAGACCGAGACAATAGGTTTATGAGAGATAAGCTACATAACTGAAACATACTTAATATAGGAAACTTAACTGGCTATGAGAGAAAGAGAGAAAGAAAATGTGTGCTCGCACCTCTCTCTCTTGCCCCTACAGTAATATATGAAACGTAACTCTCTCTCTCTTTCTATCTTCACTAACTTATATCTCCCTCTCAACTTTCGTTCGCCTCGCCCGTAATTTTTCGTAACACAAAGACAAAAAAAGAAGCAAAGACGTGCCGCCAAGCGATTTAGCGTTCCGGTACGATGTCGTGTAGAAACCGAAGGGGTATGGGTTTAATATAACTGCCATGCCCCTAACAGGTTAGCCCGCTACCATCTTAGACTGCATCATCACTTACCATCAGGTGAGATCGCAGTGAAGGGCTAGCTTGTAGAGGATAGAAAAAAACGTAATGTGTTGTAACGGTAAACGAAAACTTTTTAACTCGGTAGATTGTAAACTATCGAAAGATTGTGAACCATTCAATGTTCTGAGTGTCAATTTTTAAAATATTCATTGTAAGTAAGTAAGTAAAAACACTTAACACACACAAACTAAATAAAATAATAAAAACAGAGGTAAAACGAATCGTGACAGAATTTACAACTTGTTACGGTGTAAAGGCGGCCTTATCACTATGAGTGATCTCTTTCAGGCAACCTTTTTAAGATAGGAGATTAGTTGCATGATGACAGGGCGGTGCACACGTGTACATTTCCAAAAGAAAATTTTTAGCAATCTACTTCTTAACTATTACCTACAACTAACTATTACAATTTAATAAACTTACACAGTACATACTATACTTATATGACAAAATAACTAAAAATAAAATAAACATAATATATACTCATATAATAAATATGATATCATAAACTTACCTAAACAAGCTTTACGTAGATGTTTATACTTTTATAGCGATAAATTGTATTTTTTAAGACGACACGGACGTTTAAAACTTGACACCGACACAGAGTGTCGGGTATTTCCCGCGGTAGCGCATTCCAGAGAATCACAGCATTGACAGTGAAGGAGTCGCCGTAGCATTAATCCGAGCGACTACTTGGCATCGCTAATTTGTTGTTGTTCTTTGAACGAAGGTTGAGAAGATGGCTAGACCGAAGAAAATGAAATCTTTCCTTTAGATATGGATGAATATGTGGAAGAAAGAGGATAGAGTAGAGAAGAGAAAGGATATGGAAATTACGGCGTTGTTTAACGGTTAGCCATTTTAGTTGGAATCGATATTGAGTTAGGTATGTGGTCAAATTTTCTCAGCCCAAACACAAATCTGATAGCCATATTTTGCAGACGTAGTTACGCTTTCTTGTCTCTTTCTTGTAGGTTGGGTTCGACATAAATAATTTTTTATCGGGTTAATATACCTAACAGATTACAATCTACAAAAACAATGCATTAATATGTAATCTTTCGACAGGTTACAATCTCGCTAGTTAGATTATAATGTAACGGTTCTTTCAATATTATGGTGACATATATACAGTAAACTAGTAGGTACACTTATTGGCTATACCTACCTACTGTCTAAACGCATCTTCGTCAAGACCGTTGAGCAATGAAAATTGATATGACTATAACGGGCAAATTTAATTAATCCATACTAATATTATACATGCAAAAGTGTGCCTGTCTGGCTGTCTGTTACGCTTTCACGGCCCATCTGTTTAACCGATTTTAATGAAATTTGTTTGTATCCCGGGGAAGGATATAGGCTACTTTTTATCCCAGAAAATTAAAGAGTTCCCGCGGGAATCAAAAACTGTAATCCACGCGGACGAAGTCGCGGGCATCATCTAGTAAGTCGTAATCGATCAACGTACTTTATCTAATTCTTTTGTGAATTAAAGTTATTAAAAACAGATTAACCCAAGCAAAGTTATAATAACCTAATCTTCACAAAAAATAAAGCTGTTGATCTGGTAGATACGATTTTCTATAAAACGTGTGCATTAATCACAGATTAACGGTTTGTATAAACTGTTAATAAAGTTATAACATAAAAGGTAAGAATGTTTTATGTTTTCTTCTTTACTTTACTAACTTCTAACTTTTGTTAAATAATAGACAGACAGAGAGATAGTCAAACTTTCACCCTATTAATATTAAAATGGATTAGTATATTAAATAACAGCACAATTTAAATTATTTCTGAAATAGTGTCTAAACTAAATTGGTAGGATTATATCTATTATAGTGCTGTTATTTTCCGCAGGAAAGATAGGAATACAATTTTCCACGTCATTTTAGTTTATTTTAGAGATTGTGTGCAACAGAATTGGACAGCTCAGAGAAAACCTTAAATATTTTGTACTCATTCTGAATAAATGATAATTTATTTCTGACACATTTTTTACATATAAATATTTTATTTCACTCAATTTCAGGTACAATCAATTTAAACACAATGAAACTCCAAATCATCGCCACTGCGATATTATCTGTGGCCTCAGCAATTCCTTTATACGTACAACCAGGCATCACGGGCCCCGAATCTATCATCGTTCAGCCTGACTTAACAGGGCAAGCACCAATCGTTGTGAAACCAGATCAAACGGGACCGGCACCTATCGAAGTCCAGCCTGATCTAACAGGACCTGAACCAGTTATTATCAAACCTGATCAAACGGGACCAGCACCTATCGAAGTCCTACCTGATTTGACGGGTCCTGAGTCCATCGCAGTCCAGCCTGATTTAACAGGACCTGAACCAGTTATTATCAAACCTGATCAAACAGGACCAGCACCTATCGAAGTCTTACCTGATTTGACGGGTCCTGAGTCCATCGCAGTCCAGCCTGATCGAACAGGACCTGAATCAGTTATTATCAAACCTGATAAAACAGGACCAGCACCTATCGACGTCCTACCTGATTTAACTGGTCCCGAGTCCATCGCAGTCCAGCCTGATCTAATTAAAACAATTATTTTCAAACCTGATCAAACAGGACCGGGGCGTATCATCGTCTTACCTGATTTGACCGGCCTTGAGTCCGACATAGACCTAAACCAACTATTATCAGACCTGATCAAACAGGACCGGGACTAATCATTATAAAGCCTGACCAGACGGAACCTACGCCTGTATTGACCAAGCAGGACCAGCACTTATCATTATGGAGCCTGATCTTACAAGATCATTCAAAGCTGCCATAGTTTAGACAAAGATGAAAGTGCCAAAGATAATTTGTATTAAAACCTTTATTTAAATTAAAAAATATATAATTATTCTAAATATAAAATTGTTAAAAATTGTGAAGTCTAAAACTTGTAACAGAATTTTAGCTAGAGCAGTTCTTCGCACCTGATTGGGCAAAATGTAGCTTCGATGAGAATGCAATAATGTGGTACTATGGAGGTGGTTTCATGATGGAGCTAAGAGATGGCCATAGGAACTCCTCGAAAAATAGGCTCAAAAGTTTGTTTTTGAATGTATTTAGGGTGTAAGAAAATAATCTTTATCTTCACTTATTATTACGTATGTTAGGTAAAAATAAAATAAGAATGGTATAGATTTTTTAAGGCTAGTCAAACAACATGTAAATATTTTACTGATGTTAATGTTATAGTAAGTAATGTTTTAAATTTCTTTACTATTATGTTTAGAAACCAAATTCCATAACCTACTTCCAAAACACATATAAATGCCGCGGACTAAGTAGTGGGCATCAGTAGCTTTTTAGCGTGAAAAGTACGAAAACAAATTATTGGGAGACAAAAAGTTCGCGCGCTCACTCTAAGGAGCTGTACAGACTACAGGGACACGACGAAACGTATTTCTCAAAAAAACGAAAATATTGTCCTGCCTGTCCATAGTTAAGTTTAGTTAATACAGTGTACCAATTTATTAAGTAGGTATAATTTATTGTGGAGTTTTATAATTTCAATAAAATAATTATTTTTGTACCTAGACCACCACTTAACAATTTCACCTTACTCACTTTCAAGGAAGACTGGAAGACATTTTCTATTCATGTGTCCGCTTTTTTTATCTATGTTTTAAGACAAAATTTTGTGCAAAATTAATAAAAATAAATAGTGCGCTTCCGTCCTTACTGACAGGCGAAAGATCTTAGATATGATGGCATTGATGTAGAATTTTAGTAATGTAGGATGGCGATTAGAATCATCGCTCATTAGTCGCTATACGGTTTATCTATCATAATTTTTCCGTATACGATACGTGATAACAAACTTTAATTTTATTATCTGTATGTTGTTTAAAAAACACGACGTTTTTGATAAAAAATTAACAAGATTGAAACAAAAAATTAGCAATATACTAATATTACAGAAAGCAACTGCCAATTTTTTGCCGGCTCTTCCCAGCAGAACTGCTTTCCGAACCGGCGGTAGAGTCAAACATGACGTAACATAAGAGACACCTGTATGTCCTACAAGTTATAAATAAATTGAGTTTGAGTCTACCCTACTGCACCAAAAGGGATTTTATAATGATCCCTTATAGATTTTGTTGATCAGTCACTCAGTCAGTCAGCGAGTTTTATTGCATTGAAGTAGAAACTAGAAAATCGGCTCACTACTTTACGCAGTTTTTGAGAATAAAAAAGAGCACAGGCGAACAGACAGAGATAGTTTATAACCTGAATTAACACATAGGCTGTATTTTATCCCGGAAAAGAGTCTCCGCAGGATCCAAAACCCGCAATCCACGCGTACGAAGTCGCGGGCGTCATCTAGTATATTTATATATTAGACATACATTAGACTACTTGACTACAATAACAAGACCGTATTATTATCGTCATAGCGATATCAAAGTCTAGGGCAAATCTGCAATCGATATCATGTCGATATCTACTTAATAATAATAATTTATTTCTGATGTAGGCATTATCCCTATGAAAGGAATTAAAGGACAACCACCAATTTCTAAAGAGAGTCAGAGTACCTACCAAAACAAACTCTGATTTAGCAACTTGTTTTTTTTAAGTGATTTTTTTCAATGGGATTGTTCAAAAATGGGTTTCCTCAGAATTATTTAAAGGTAATTTAAAAATCGACTACTACTACTGTGGTTTATGAAAGCATGTTAAACTCAGCTGTCATTTTGCGAAGTCAAATAATCTTCAACTGCCAATGTAATATCATGACAAAAATGATAAAATTACGTAACGTAAATAGGCGTAAATACACACGAGAGTAATACATTTTTTGACGACCTCCGTGGCGCAGTGTGTAGCGCTGTTGCCCGTGCGGAGGTCCTGGGTTCGATCCCCGGCAGGGTCAATTTGGGAATTTATAATTTCTGAATTTTCCCTGGTCTGGCCTGGTGGGAGGCTTCGGCCGTGGCTAGTTACCACCCTACCGGCAAAGACGTGCCTCCAAGCGATTTAGCGTTCCGGTACGATGTCGTGTAGAAACCGAAAGGGTATGGGTTTAATATAACTGCCATGCCCCTAACAGGTTAGCCCGCTACCATCTTAGACTGCATCATCACTTACCATCAGGTGAGATCGTAGTCAAGGGCTAGCTTGTAGTGGATATAAAAAAAATCGCATTAAGGTTTTTAGGTGCCCTAGTTTTAAGCTATTATAAATGTAGGTCTATATGACAAATACATAATGATTACCATTACAATACAATTTGCATAAAAATGAAACAAAGCATTTATGTACCTACCTATTTATTTAAGTAAAACTCAGCGAAAATCTTTCGGTACCATTTTGGCGGTTTTCCTATAACAATTTGTCACACAAGAGACACGAGATAAGGATTACATTAGAAATAATAAAAACAAATTGATCTCAAGTACAGTAAAAAAACAAGTGCTTCAATTTCATGGACAAAAGATTCTATTGCATCTTTTTAGGGTTCCGTATTCACTAAGGATTGGCCGATTTTTTCTTGAAAATTCATCCCCTAGGTATAAAATAAGGACGATATTTATCCCTTAATTTACACCCTCAATTCAAAAGTGCTCACTTAGGAATATGATAATCGTGCAAAATTCCATGGTTCCAGACCAGAGGTGCAATCATGTAAGGATTGTCGATCAAATCGTTAAAGTTCGGCTTCAAAGTAAAATAATCCATAACTGCATTGAATTAGAGCTCAATTTCGTGGTTCCATTCTCATACGTTTAGGATATCGTACATACCTAAAAGTATGAGAATGGATATACGAAATTGAGCTCTAATTCAATGATGTTATGGTTTATTTTGCTTTGAAGCCGCGCTTTAACGATTCGATCGGCGATCCTTACATGATCGCACCTTAGAATGGAAAATCTGCATTAATCATTGCTACAATCTATTGAGATTGTCAATCATAACCATTGGGTTATGATTGATTCAATTTATATTTGTTTCCTCAATAGAGAAATGAGCCGAAGCCATCTGTCATCAAGCTCTTGTTGACTCGTCCATTTCCATAAAAATCGTAGTTGAGAAGGAATCGAATCCCTTAGAGAGAAATTTAAGGAAATAGGTATTCTTACAGTAGTCTTGCAATATATTTATAGTAATTTAATCTTCGTAAAACAGCACATTCATAATTACAAAAAAATATGCGATCTGCATGATAGGCAAACTAGAGGCCGCCATAAGCTCGTGACTCCATCGCTCCGCCTCAAGAAGGTCCGAAGGTCGTTCGTGGGAATGAGCATTCTATTTTATAACAAAATTCTACGACCTATCTTAAACATGCCTTTACACAAGTTTAAGAAGTCCATTAAAAGTATGCTCCTGGAAAAGCTTATTATACTGTTGAAGATTACGTAAATTACAAAGGAGCATGGATTGACTCGCTCCTGTAATTCTAAGGACAGCTGTTACTTATGTATTCTACAAAGTAATAAAATTGTAAATTTATTTTTCAAAAGAGCAACCGCCGAGTTTCTTGCTGGTTCTTCTCGGTAGGATTGTCATTCCGAAGCAGTGGTAAATTCACTTGACGATTCAAAAGTACTTGTAAAAGTTTATTTGAATAAAAATCATTTGAATTTGAATTTGAGTTTGAAATATGTGAAAAATCTCGCACTGGTTTATGCTACAGTCTCCAGAAGTAATTGCGACCGCAACACCATAATAAAATTTTCAGTCATCCCCAAAATAAAATAAGATGCTTAGTCACTGATTCCAATTAATCGGCGAAAACTCTTTACATCGAAAAATACGTAGAAGATTTTTGCATCTATGAGTGTCCTCCGATGGCTTATTTTTTGGGACTCGTTTGGAATATGAACCTATTATTTAGAAAATTACAAGAACATGATCAGATTAACTTCTAATCATAAAATTAAAAATTGTAATCAAATCATAACAACTTGTTCAGTGATTAGAGCATTTAACAAGAACAACAATGCAAATGAGTAATAGAACGATAAAAGATAAACTATTAAATATATAAAAGTCAAAGCATCTCTAAAATCAGTGTAGTTTGCTGTTATTATTCAACAGGAACTTTTAAATACAAAAGGGTACGTGTCACTTAAAATAATTCATAGTAATATTTTAAGTAGGTTTCATTATAGATTCTTTTGTTGGCATTTAATTTATTGATAGAGAGATACTCTCTCTTCTCAACCCACTGCCGGCTACAGAACACGAGTCTCGTCTCAGTATGAGAATGGTTTGGCCATAGTTTGACGACCTCCCCGGCGCAGTGTTGAGCGCTGCTGTCTTAAGGTGGGAGGTTCCGGGTTCGATTCCCGGCAGGGTTTTTGGGAATTTATAATTTCTGAATTTTCTCTGGTCTGGTTTCTCCTACCAGGGAGGCTTCGGCCGTGACTAGTTACCACCCTACCGGCTAAGACGTACCGCCAAGCGATTTAGCGTTCCGGTAAGATGCCGTGTAGAAACTGACTAGGGGTATGGGTTTAATATAACTGCCATACCCCTAACAGGTTAGTCCGCTACCATCTTGGTGCATCGTCACTTACCATCAGGTGAGATCGCAGTCAAGGGCTAACTTGTAGTGGAATAAAAAAAATTAAAATTAAAATCACCATTTCTCCGAGAGATACTCAGCTAATAAAATAAACCATAGATTATTTCCAAAAAGGTAGGAACATAATATTATAGTCATAGATCCCGATATACGACGACCTTCACCGACCTGTATGAAAGATCGATATGAAATTAATTATTTTTTTATTTTTTTTATTTTATTGTAGCCATTGCTATACCATCGCGTTTGTTATAAAATTACTTCTATTTTGATAAATAACTCAAGCAGTTCCGATCCGTTAAGTAGTTACCTATGGACTACGGGAAGTTGGTAAAATACCATTGTCCACAGGTAACTTCACGGATCTGTTATCCGCTTGAGTTATAATATTATATCAAAATATAGGTAATTTTATAACAAACGCGATGGCATAGCATTGGCTACAATAAACTTGTCAAAAAAATTAATTAATTTATAATTAATATTTAATTATAAATTCGTTTTTCAAGCAAGTTCGTTTGGAATCGATTATTTTGCAAAAGCCAATAAAAATAAATTGCTTTGAATTAAATTGTCTTATAACACTTTGTTTTCCATAGGTGCGAGATGAAACTGTTACTCCTTACCGCTGCTTTCTTTGGCGTGGCGTTCTCCAACCCCACTGGACCTGCCATGGTCGGCGAGGACAGTCCTATTGCACCTACATCCGATGACGTGACTCAAACTAGAACTGTTAGTAATAGTGTAGCCATTAGAGGAAATTTAAACCAGGACATCGAACAGAGGAACGGAATAAGCTATTACCCTACCTCATTTGTATTCAGAGATGTAACGCAAACTAGCACTTTAAGTAATAGTGGGGCCGTTTATGGTAATCTCGTCCAGTACATTGTACACATAAACGGTCTAACAGATAACTCAAGATCATTTAATATTGTCGAAAAAATGGTGGTGAACGGCAATGCTCCTCTCTCATTAAGTGGACCTGGTAGCATTAGTGACAATGCCTCTATCTCAGATGACCCTATGACGAGACGAAATGTATTCAGGGACGTAACCCAAACTAGCACATTGAGTAACAGTGGAGCCGTTTCTGGGCAACTGACCCAGTACATCATACACGTCAATGGAATGACCAGAAACCGAAGGAATCTGGCTGACTCTGTTGCCAATAGTGATGATCACGAAGACGCAGCTGAAGCTGATAGCAAATCCGCCATCGTTAAAGAATTAATTAAGAAAATCGCTGAAACAATGTCTGTGAATGGCATTGCAAGCCCCGAAAATCCTTGAATTGTGAGCTGTTGTTAATTATCATATAACAAACGTATTTATGTAATCTGAACAATATTTTTAATCGTGTGTAGTAAAATCAAAACATTCCTTCATATTTTCATTGTTAAATTCGCATTAAATGTAGATTGTACATAGAGGCTACTATTCACTTGGCACATGTCTCATCTCTCTCATCGTAGGTATCAAAATTCAGCCTCCCGATTGTGTAAGGGAATCGTAATTGCTATATCAAACGTATAGTTCGACCTGTTAAAGGAGTTCATAGATCCTTGAACGTCAAAAGCATGTATGAACTCCTTAAACAGTTCGATTAATACGTTTTAAGCTGTCAAATGATTACGATTTATTTCGTCAATTGGGCCTCAGACGTGGTATCAAAGTATAATGTAAAACGTTTTTGGTATCGAGTTAAATAAATGAAAAACTTCGACCAAAGGACAATGTTTCATTTTTGCCTTATTTCCGTTAAAACACTGGTCATAATGTACCCATGTTCGCTGGTACGTTATGATTGGTTCTATGAATTCCAAGAACGTTCCTTTATTTCAGGTGTTCAAGATATATAAAAACAATGAAAACAACAAACAGTGTAATTAATGAACCGATAAAAACTCAACCGATTTTGTATTTTTTGACTAAAGACTAAAGTATTTTGTGTCCAAAGCTAAAAGATAGAAGATTGACAGTGAGACTTGTTTATGTTATTGTAACTTCACGCTCAGAAGGACTAGAATCCAGAGCCGTTAAACCAGTTAAATAAAATTTAAAAAATCTAACAAGTAAGCCTACACAACGAAGCAGGTAGGTCATAAATATCTTAATCAAATCTAAATAATTTATGAACTTAATGATAAAAGCAATAAACAGGAATCACAATGCATCTTATTTATAACACAGAAGATAAACAGACATAGTATAAAAAGAAAATCTATCAAAATAAAAATAGTTCGATATTTAATTTCACCAATAATACAACTTCTAAAAGGTAAGTGAAAAACCATATGATGTTCTGTAATATAATTAATAAAATAAAATCTATTTGATCTCAATTTACTTTTGTATTTTTTTTATTTTCGTAAATAAGTAGGTATGAGTTTACAAATAGACTTTAGTATCAAATTTTAAATAGGTAATTACTGATATCCTTTAAGGATAATACATACAACAACAATACATTCATACTTATACCTTAGTCTCTTATTTTCTGTATCTTATTTTTAACAAAACCGATATCTTATAACTAGATGATGCCCACGGCTTCGTCCGCGTGGATTAAGTATTTTTTATTCCCGCGGAAACTACCTCATTCCGGTATAAAAAGTAGCCTAGGTCCTTCGCCGGGATACAACCTACCTCTATACCAAATTTCATCAAATCGGTTTAAAAGATGGGCTGTGAAAGCGTAACTGACAGACATACACACTACTTACTTACTTATACTTCAGACTGTATCTAAGAACAGGTACGAGACGTTATCCTTCAATCTTATGATTAATCTATACTATACTATATAATATTACAAATGCGAAAGTCTGGATGTATGGATGGATGTTTGTTACTCAATCACGCCCTTAACGGATCTGGATGAAATTTGGCACAGAGATAGATTATAGTCTGGAATAGCACATAGGCTACTTTTTATCCCGGAAAATTAAGGAGAACGCGGGAACCAAAAAACCTTAATCCTCGCGGATGGAGTCGCGGGCATCAGCTAGTTCAAAATAAATAGATTTAAAAGCAGTTATTATTAAACACAATATTATTATTCGTACCTATAATCCTCCAGGTACGAGATGAAACTGATTCTCACTATCGCCGCTTTCATCAGCGTGACACTCGCTGGACCCATTCATGTTGGACCTGTTATCGTTGACGAGAACAAACCTATTCATATCGGACCCGTCATTATTGATGAATCTAGCCCTATCTCTGTTGGACCTGCTATCGTCGATGAGAACAAACCTATTCAAATCGGACCCGTGATTATTGATGAATCTAGCCCTATCTCTGTCGGACCTGCTATCGTTGAAGAAGAGAGCCCTGTTCATGCTGGACCTGCTATCGTCGATGAGAACAAACCTATTCAAATCGGACCTGTGATTATTGATGAATCTAGCCCTATCTCTGTGGGACCTGCTATCGTCGAAGAAGAGAGCCCTGTTCATGCTGGACCTGCTATCGTCGATGAGAACAAACCTATTCAAATCGGACCCGTGATTATTGATGAATCTAGCCCTATCTCTGTTGGACCTGCTATCGTCGAAGAAGAGAGCCCTGTTCATGCTGGACCTGCTATCGTCGATGAGAACAAACCTATTCAAATCGGACCCGTGATTATTGATGAATCTAGCCCTATCGCTATTGGACCTGCTATCGTCGAAGAAGAGAGCCCTGTTCATGCTGGACCTGCTATCGTCGATGAGAACAAACCTATTCAAATCGGACCCGTGATTATTGATGAATCTAGCCCTATCTCTGTAGGACCTGCTATCGTCGAAGAAGAGAGCCCTGTTCATGCTGGACCTGCTATCGTCGATGAGAACAAACCTATTCAAATCGGACCCGTGATTATTGATGAATCTAGCCCTATCTCTGTCGGACCTGCTATCGTTGAAGAAGAGAGCCCTGTTCATGCTGGACCTGCTATCGTCGATGAGAACAAACCAATTCAAATCGGACCCGTGATTATTGATGAATCTAGCCCTATCTCTGTTGGACCTGCTATCGTCGAAGAAGAGAGCCCTGTTCATGCTGGACCTGCTATCGTCGATGAGAACAAACCTATTCAAATCGGACCCGTGATTATTGATGAATCTAGCCCTATCTCAGTTGGCCCCGCAATCGTTGACGAAACTAGCGGTGATGGAGTAGTCGGATATTCGCTCTTTCAGTTTATAATAAATGTCAGTGAGTTATCCATTACTCAAGTTATCAATCAAGTAGCCAATATTGGTAATAATATATCAGTAAATGATGTTGAAAATCCCGGAAAACCTAAATTATGAGCTATGTTTTACTGATGATATGAAAATGTATAATAATTAGGTAAGTATATGTATAATGCTTCATCGAAATTTTAAATACATGTAATGTTATTAAACTCAATATTAGTTAGCTATTTAGAAAATATGGATTCCTTTTGCAGGTGGTATTTACAATTGAGGCTCAATTTTAATTTATAACCACAGAATAAATATACATCCAATGAAGGAAGCAGAAGTTTAATTCGCCACAATTTCGCGACAAAAGGAAAAACTGCTGTACCACGATGTATACATATACATCCTAACCCGATAAACTCATGTGTTATGTCAGAAATCTCGGTTATTAAGTGTATTTAAAATGACTATCACTCACGATAGTTCAAACGTTAAAATAACCACAGAATACATAGTAGTACGAGTATATTTCAGTTATAATGTTATAATATTATCTAGGCAGGTACGTGCTATGTCAAGTATTTTGATTGAAATCAAATAAAAGTCTACAAAAATGCTGTTTTATTTAGAAAACTTTTCCGTAAAAAAAGGGCAAGTACGCTAGTCGTACGACGTGCTTAGGTACGCCAAAAGTCAAAAGTTATGATTAATTTAACCAAGTAAGTAATTGATTTACTGTTTCCTGTAATAGACAATAGTGGCATTATGAAACGCTGAAAAACAGTTATTAATAACTGAAATTTCTATAATGTGAATCGTTTTCAACAATTTATTCTATAGATATAATTAATATGACAGCGATTAGCAACCATTCAAAAAATCTTTTAAAAGCCGACTTCAAAAGTAAAAAAAAAAGACTGTAAAGTAAAAAAATATCTTGATTTCCATGTACACTATGTTCAAGATGTGCGAGCGCGACGCGTCGACTTTGTATATGTTTTTTATGCCCACCGACTTCAACATAGTGTGTAGAGATCAATATTTTTTTTTTCACCTAAAGTATTTTTTTTATAATTTTTGCAATACTATCCTCATAACAGTATTATTGTATTTTTTTAAACTCCTTCTTGATAACGATACTGAAAAAATAAAGTTAGTATTGCGGTTTGCCGCGAAATCATAGTTTATTTTGTTATTTTATTTACTTAAATGGATGTTTTGGATGATAATTAATCCATTTCAAATTTCGGTGCACTACACACATATTTTCCTATACAAGGTGAAGGCAGATTAAGTGAATTTAGTACGTATTTATTTACGTAAAAAGAAAGATGAAAATGTAACAGAAAGGCAAAGAAATAATTAAAAATCGTTATTTATTTTATTTTCTCGCAATCGAAGAAAAAAAGAAAGAAGTGAAAAGTAGAGTGTGACCACGCCATTCGTGGGACTAAAAGGCATTATACTCGATTCTATAGCATACCTCGCTACGCTCGGTAAGCTAAAAGTCCCTTGATGAACAATCTACTATTACTTTACGTTTTTTTTAATTACCTATTTTTATTTTTAACTTTTTTGTGTACTCATAGGTTTAATGGCAAAGTCCATACTCGGTGCCTACTGCCTACAGTATCATTTCATTATCAACAGTTCCTAAATCCCCACTGCTAATCTCTCTGCAGATAGGTCGCCGTGGCGGTTCGGTTGGGAGAATTATTATTTTTATTATCATAATGCTTATAGTTCTCACAAATTTTCCGCTGTGTAAACTGTAAATGTTAATGTATGCTTAATTTATCTAATAGTTAATATATCAACCAAAACCAGTAAAGTGCGCGTGCGCGGGCCGCGGGTAATGCGTTCATCTCAGTCGCTCGCACTGTTCGATGGATGCTTCCGTCCTGCTCGTAGATCGTCGGTGCCAAAAATAGTAGTCATTGTTATTGTTCATTTTTGTTATTCCGGCGTGTTGTTTGTAAACCGGCCGAGTGTGATCTTTTGACTAATTTTATTTTATTAACTCAAGTGTTAATGTGAATAGACGTCCACATCCTTTGGTAAGTAACGTGTGTAAAATTAATTAATTTATGCTAAGGTTCCTCATCGAAAAAAGGGTTTAAGGCGAGTCACCTCAGCTCAGCGGTGAAAACTGGTTTGCTAGATCAAATGTTTTCGGTATTTACTATTAAATAACGGTCTTACAAAAAATATCCGATACACTTAAAGATATTGTCTAGAGAATGTGCTAATTTGTTACACGATAGGATGTACTTTACTCGATCAAAAAAAATCTTGAAACAGGCTAAATTAAAAGTTTAAAACGAATTTTTTATTACTAAAATTTTTGACTTTGCTCATCATTTTTAGATGGATAAATTCCTCTTGAAGTATTAATGAGAACCTGCTAAACTTTATTTCAAACTGAAGTCCTATAATTCAAATTAATCCCAGAACTTGAACGTTGCCAAGCGGTTTCAGAATATACCGCGCTGCCCGCTTCCCCGCCAGTCTCTACGAGAAACGTACCGCGAGACGCGCGGGCGGCACCCCACACCTCACCTCCTAAAATCTTGCAGGTGACTCGCCTTAAAAAGGTCTAGATTAGAACAGTGCCTATATGGCTTTAGTAGTTTCAAGTTTGTGATTAGTAGTATTTGCGGTAAGTAGGTTTTTAACTTTTTACATACGAATTTGTCGGCATCGGGCTGACCATCGTCACGAGCTTGTAAAACCCACACAACGGTGAAAAAACATGAAAATAAAACTCGAGTAGGTATGAACGTGCTAGGTACTTACTAGAAAATAATATCTCCCGTCCATACATGTTTCGAGACTTGGCGGCGATTTTAATAGCGCGATTTATTGCTCACATGCGAAATATATAAAAGTTGATTTAATATTATTATTTGACATCACTTAAACCACAAATAAATTATTTACATGGAAATCGTAATGAAACTTTTAAAAAAGACGTTTTTCTAATAGGGATGATGCCTATATCAAAAATAAATTATTTCTAACTGATTATTAAATAGGGGGTCTTCCAAAAGACCAAAAATTCACATCCTGGGTTTTTTTAAGTTTGATAACCATTTTAAAATATAGATTAAAGAAAAAAAGTGCGTTGAAATTTGATAACGTCACAACTGTGAATTTCATACAGCTTCCATACTAGAAGTGCATTTTTAAGTTTGATAAAGAGTTGCTGAATTGATTGAGTTGTCATAATCTCTATTGAGTATTGCGTTGATAAGAGAGACGTGAAAGAAGCATTAAATTCAAACCTTTCGCCTGGGGACATGCCTACAGTAGCCCATAATTCATTTTCCTTCCCCCAGATACGAGATGAAACTGTTACTCCTTGTCGTGGCTATCGGTGGCGTGGCTTTCATTGGAGAAAGTCCTATGGCAAGCGCAGCTGATGACGTCACTCAAACTAAAACTCTTATTAATGGTGAAGTCATTGGTGGAGATTTAACCCAATGCATCGTACAAAGCAATGCAATAACCTTTAAAAATGCCTATACATCAGCTGACCCCACTTCATTTACATTCAAAGATGTAACGCAAACAAGCACTTTGAGTAACAGTGGAGCCATTGGTGGAGAACTCGTCCAATACATCATACACATAAACGGTTTAACACACGGCTCGAAAACAATTAATTTTGTGGAAAGAGTGGCGGTGAATGGCAATGCCGCTATCACATTAACTGGGCCTGCTAGCGTAGGTCAAGATTCCACATCAGTTGGCTCTACGTCAAATGTATTCAGAGACGTAACCCAAACTAGCACGTTGAGTAATAGTGGAGCCATTACTGGGGATCTGATCCAGTACATCATACACATAAATGGAATGAACACGAATCAATTACAGAATATTGCGGACTCAGCTGGCAGCGAAATCATTCACCAATTATTGAAGAAACTTGTCGATAAAATGTCTCTAAATGGCATTTAATTTTGATCCCTTGAAGCTGTTTTTTCGCAATGTGAACGAAACTGGCGGTGATGGTCGATGGAGTAGTCGGACATTAGTCTTTCAGTTCATAATAAGTAAGTTATCTATTAATTAAGTTATCAGTCAAATAGCGAACTTTGGTAATAAGACATCAGAACATTATTTTCTATAATATGAAATTATAGAAAATAATTTTATTTTTGTGCCTTTTGGTGTTGAAACCATGGGGTCGTGGGGCGAAGATGCTAGATCCTTTTTTAAGGATCTATCTTCTCGTCTCACGGAGTCCACAGGTGACCGGAGGGCTGGCAGTTATCTCGGCCAACATATAAGTTTGGCTATTCAGCGAGGTAACGCAGCCAGCATTCTGGGCACATTGCCTTATTGCAGTGGAATAGATGATATTTTTAATGTTTAGTTTTTAGTTTCCTTTTTTTTTTTTTTTTTACTTTAGATTTAATTTAGATTTTAATTTTTCATGTATATATTTAGTACCTATTTAATGAATAAGACATCAGTATATTATGTTGAAAATCTTGAAAATGAAAAATAGGTCATATAATAATCCCGGAGAACCTATTTCCGGGATTATTACGACCTATGAAAAATATCATGGTTCACGTCATAGCAATGTGGTATGATAAATATTAATTAATTCTGTATACTAAACATCTAAATTATATGTCTACAATTATTATTAACTAATGATATCGTCTGTTTGTATACCTAAACATCGAAATTTTGTATAAAATTATAGCTAGTATTAATAAATTGTATGCCGTAACTCCTAAAACTCGAATAAAAGGTCACTTTAACTATTAAAATTTATGAGCTATTTTTTTGGATCACGTCAAGAAAATGTGATATGATTCTGTATACTAGTTAAGCGTCTAAATTGTGTAAATATTAGGTATAACTAGTGATATCATACATCGAAATTTTATGTAAAACGACAACTCCATAGATATATTACTGTAACTAATTTTAGAAAATAGGAATTCCATTTGCAGTAGGCATAATATTATAATTTTGGTGCAATTTTAAATTATGGCGTTAAATATCACAGAATAGGTAATAAATAGTACAAATAGTTATATCTACGTACCTACGTGACACCTCATTATAGTCTAGTTTTTTTTTTTAATTTTATTTTTCATACATACTAGCGACGCTGTCACCGGGTCAGGTAAGTTTGGTGAACTATACCTACTTATTTGGATTAAAATTAAAAAAAAGTCCAAAACTCACGCTGTTTTATTAACGAAAGTTTCTGCCGTAATGCCGCAGATATTGTAATTACTATTTCTATTATATTGTAATTATTATAGTGGCATTATGTAACGCTGGAAATCAATCCCCAAAATGTGAAACATTGTCAACATTTTGTCGGAAATATTATTAAATAATTCATAGATTTATTATTGGGTTCGCGCGCTTCGAACCCAATAATAAATCTATGAAATAATAATTGTTCTTACTTTATTAGATTTATTTTTGATCTAGTGGGATTTTCGGCCGTGGCCGACCCTACCTGCAAAGACGTACCGCCATGCGATGTAGCGTTCCGGCACGATGCCGTGTAGAAATCAATTAGGGTTTTTAATATAACTGTCGTACCGATAACAGGTTAGCCCGCTACCATTTTATAACGCATCATCACTTACTAGGTGAGATCGCAGTCAAGGGATAACTTGTAGCAGAAAAAACATTTTCGAGATAGTGAGGCGAATTTAAATTGAATTAATCAAATTTAATCACTCTGGGGCCGTGGAGGTGCCGTGGAGTCTTATTGGCAAACAATTTTTGCGACATATCTCACCACGGTTAAATGCCTCAGACAGCTGGGCTGGTTAATTTTTTTTTATTTTTTTTTATTTTTTTATCCATTACAAGCTAGCCCTTGACTGCGATCTCACCTGATGGTAAGTGATGATGCAGTCTAAGATGGTAGCGGGCTAACCTGTTAGGGGCATGTCAGTTATATTAAACCCATACCCCTTCGGTTTCTACACGGCATCGTACTGGAACGCTAAATCGCTTGGCGGCACGTCTTTGCCGGTAGGGTGGTAACTAGCCACGGCCGAAGCCTCCCACCAGGCCAGACCAGGGAAAATTCAGAAATTATAAATTCCCAAATTGACCCTGCCGGGGATCGAACCCAGGACCTCCGCACGTTAAGGCAACGATCGTAGTCAAGGGCTAGCTTGTAGTGGATAAAAAAAAAAAAAAAAAACAGCGCTACACACTGCGCCACGGAGGTCGTCATCAATTTTTAATCAGCCTGGCTGTCCAACGCGGAATTCTTGCCACTATTCCACGCGGGCATGATTTATAATATAGTAATAAGGTTAGGCTAGCTAGCTTTAAGTTCTGTTGTATTGTTTTCAATAAATGTTTGAGAAAAAAAGACATCATACTTACTTACTTTTCCCAAATGAATTTTAATTGTGTTTGTCTATCTGGCCGTTTCCTTATCACGGTCTACCTACCCGCTAAACCGATGTTGACGTTCACAGGTACAGAGTTTAGATCTGTACGTATGACGTATAGATATTATATTATGCGGTTGACGTCCAATCTACTCGTACGAAACGTTTTTGCTCGACGTTCGAACCGCTAAGGTGTGGAATACCCTCCCGGCGCACGTGTTTCCTGCCACGTTTTATACGAGTACCTTCAAGGCAAGAGTGAATACCTAAGCATCTTCTAGGCAAGCTTGCTCAAATCTAGACCTCATCATTGCTTTGTATTTTAAAGCATGATTGTCATCAAGCGCAAGCTTATCTTGCAATAAATAAAACATTACCTACTTTTTCATGCTGTGGCTAACCTAGACTAAGAAAAAAAAAAAACTTTTTCATGCTGGATTTTTCTTTAGTTCTACGGCCAACGTGAATGAAGTCGTGGATTGATGACACCGAGATCATTAATATCCGATATTAACAGTGTACCGCATAATACTGCAAAACTGACATTTCTAAATGGAAAAAACCAAACAAGTGCGAGTCTGGTTAGCGCACCGAGGGTTTCGTACAAAATTGTATTAACTAAAACATAAACATATAATCATATTTTTTTCATAAACATATATAAACTAACTGCCTCGTTGGTCTAGTGGTTGGCATGCTCGACTGCGGCCGACGAGGTCCTGGGGTCGAGCCCCGGGTCGGGCCATAATTAAGTATTGGATTTTTCTGACTAGACATTCTCAGTACTAGCCCGGAATTAGAAAGTCGGTCCCGGTTATTATCACCAGCATGATAATAGTCGTTAAAGCCCGCCAACCCGCATTGGAGCAGCGTGGTGGGTGTAAGCTCTAATTCCCTCTCTCCTATGAGACTGGAGGACTGTGCCCAGCGGTGGGACGTTATTGGGCTGTAGTAGATATATAAACTAATGTTGAAGATGTCTCTGAATAAGTTCAAAGTTAATGTAAAACGTAAACTCATTGAAAAATCTTATTACCATGTAAAGGACTACTTAAACGACCAGGAAGCTTGGCAATAATTTGCTCTAATGTCTCTGATAGTTCCTTAGTAATAATATTTGTGAGATGGTGATAATTAAAAAAAAACCCGGCTGAGTTTTTTGTGGGCTCTTCTTAGACCAGGGCGCGTTTGGAACCCTCGTAGCTTTAGTTTTAAGATACCGTTACCCATTATCACCATCATGCTTTTTATGTACTTATGTAATTTTTAGACGAAAATAAGTGTACCTTCAGTGTACCTATATTTAATAAATAAATGACTATGACTATGACTATGACTAAAATTGTATTAAATTGTATTAACTATGTCTGAACTTATGAAGTTGATAAACTACGAAAGCACTGAACGAAAAGATTGCTCTAACGAAACATACGGCGGATTAAAGGATTTTTTTTAAAAAATGTGATAAGTACATCAAATATGTTTAATGATTTTGGATTTTTTCCTTCACTTGTGCTATGATTCTTATGCTCCTTTCACAAGCAAAATTTCATAATTCTAGGTCAACGGGAAGTACCCTTTAAGTTTTTATTTAATAGGTACTAGCGAGTGTCAAAATATTAAATACTAGCTGACCCGGCGAACTTCGTACCGCCTTAGTATGCAAAATTAAATGTATATTTTTCAATATTTCTGAGAGATTTTCTTAATATTTTTTTCCGTAAGAACCTTCTCCTAATAATAACAAATACAACAAAAAAAGAATTAGTGAAATCGGTCCAGCCATTCACGCGTGATGCCGTGACCAAGGAAAACGGGTTTCATTTTTATATATATAGATAGAAGTCATAAATGGTCATATTTGGAAATCGCATTGACGAAGCTTTTTTTTTTTTTGACGAAGCTTGATTTCGTTATAGTTCCAAAGGACCGTATACTTCATTAGGTATTTAGTATTAATTACAAATTGATAGTTCTTGCGTCTCTGAGAAAAAGGGTCTTGATAGACAGACAGACAAACGCACGGACAAAGAAGTGGAACACCCTCCCAGCGCACGTGTTTCCTGCCACATATAACTTAAGTACCTTCAAGGCAATAGTGAATAGGCATCTTCTAGGCAAGCGCGTTCCAACCCAGACCACATCATTGCTTTGCACTAAGCATGATTGTCGTCAAGCGCAAGCCTATCTCTCAATTAAAAAAAAAAAGTGATCCTTTAAGCCTTAAGGGTTCTGTAAAATATTCTGGTTGGGGGTGGATTATCCTACGAGTAAAGCTTGAATAAGTGAAACGAATTACTAAAATTGCTACCTGTAGTGGACGCGGTGCCGCAGAGATAGAGTACTAATCAGCGGGTGAGCATAGAGTATAGTAGATATTTTTTTAGTAAATCATATTTCAGAGGAACTTTAGATTCATATCCACCCAACAACTGACAGCAGGCCAGCAAAAGCGCCACATTAGTTAACAGGTTCCTTTTTTCCTACGGAACCCCGAAACGTTCCGATCTCTAATAAACTGTTGTACCTATAGACGCTACATTTCATTTCCGGTACGAATGGAAAACAACAGCTTGTTATTAACGCAGCCATTTTCCGAGAAATTGTCCACAAAGGATCGGCGCAAACCTAAAATTCTGAGCATTCTTTCATAAACAACACAATGAATAGCCAAAACCTTAATAGCTCAGTGGGCTTCCATTGAGCTATTAATTTGTTTGAAGGTTTAAATTTTTTTGTTGATAATTTAGCGGTGATAGACTCTCTAGCTCGAAAAGCGCGCCATTACTGCTTAAAACCAGTGAGCAAAAGTAGTTTTCGTTTAACTTTACCTTCAAGACTTTCTCTGCCTCTTCAACGTACTATCCTTACCAGTCCATTGAAAATGTAAGTAGGTTAGATTAGGAAATAATATTATAACAATAGCAAGTAAGGGTTCTTTGTTAATTCTTTTAGTTAGTAACGAGTACCTAGATAATTACTATAAGACACCGTAGAATAAAGACGTCTTCACCAACAGTCTCCATCATTTTAATACGAACCAAAAAGCCTCATTATTTCAGAATATCATCATCACGGAATGATATCATCGCAAACTGATGAATATACACCGTCTTCTTCTTCGTCGTATCGCTCTTGTCAGAGCAGTCGTGGTGGTCACATTGGTGTTGTGGCACGCTTGACTATATCCGTCTCCACTCTTCTCTGATGGCAGCCTTGCGAGTGCATTCGTGTAACCTCCACCGCAGCCCTCACGGTCCACCTCATGGGTGGTCTGCCACGTGCCCTGGTGCCCTCTGCTCTTGAACAACCAGACTCAATGGAGATGTTTGTCGCGTCTAGTTATAGTTCGCGCGCGAGTTGAATGCAGAGTAAATGTATGGTAACACTTATATTTACTCTGCATTCAACTCGCGCGCGAACTGTACGTGACCAAAGAAAGTGAGAATGCGAGCCTGTACAATGGAGAGACGCTGCTATACATAGGTCAGTAACATTTATTATTTTCCCAACAGAAAATTTATTTAACACCATGCCAATATAAAAACCGGAATAGTTTTATGGCAGCTTTATAGTTTTATTCGGTAAATATTCAATGGAATATTTACCTGCATAAAAACATTCCCACTGAATCGCTGTGAAAGATTAACGTTTAATAGGTCTCAAAAATATTGATTAGCCTCAGAGCGAGTGTACGAATCACTGATGCTCGATACAGACAACACGATAGAGGCATTTGAAGCAATAAAATATCACTTGCTATGTCGATGAATATTTTTATTCAAATAAAACAGTTTGAGAATAATACCTATTTCTCTGCACTTCATTTTTATTGTAATAATTAATTTACTATGTAGGTAGTAAGTAAAATAGTAAACTGTGTAGTTTAAAATTATTAAGTTAAAATCTGTGTATGAAGTTTGTGAAATTAAAGGGTTTTATATTCTTTCATTTTATTTATGACGGTGAAGTTAAACGTCAGGCTGACCTACGGGCTGCATGCTGGCCAAGTGTGGATTGGAAGACTTCACTTTTTCTTAATTCCCGCTGGAAACCCTTAATTTCTGGTGAGAGGCTTTGGCCGTGGCTAGTTACCACCCTACCGGCAAAGACGTGCCGCCAAGCGATTTAGCGTTCCGGTACGATGCCGTGTAGAAACCGAAGGGGTGTGGGTTTAATATAAATGCCATGCCCGTAACAGGTTAGCCCGCTACCATCTTAGACTGCATCATCACTTACCATCAGGTGAGATCGCAGTCAAGGGCTAGCTTGTAGTGGATAAAAAAAAACAAAATAAAAATTACGGGATAAAAGCCTATGTCCTTTCCCGGGATACACCCTACCTATCTCTACCCCACACATCAAAATCGCTTGAAAAGATGGGCAGTAAAAGCGTACCTAATATTATTAGCAGGAATTTTAGTCGTAAGTATGTACACTCTTAGGCTGACTTACAAATGCTGCAACTTTTTGGCAACCGTAGGGACAGCATTACAAAATGTAAATTTTGTTGTTAAACATGATTTGTTAAGTCGAGGCTATTATACTATCGATGATTTTAGTCATAGAAAAAATTAAGTACTTCGAGGAGTCTACGTCAAATATTAAGTACTTAGAGGAGTAAGTACGGATTACATTACGGCTTGTATGATAACGTGCATAAGCCCATAGGTACTGAAGCTCTGTTTCGTTCACTCATATCGGTAAGTATGCGCACTGCCATTTTTTTGAAGTGTGATTCTTTAGAATCGTTGTGATTTGAAAATCGGTTGAAACGAAAAAGCGACACTAAAAAGAGACAAACATATTCATAATAGGATACTTTTCTGAAGTTTCACTTCAACGAGAGAATGAGATAGAATAGGACAATTTTTTTGTTTTTTTCAAGTTGTCGTACATTTCACTTTCTCTCTCCCAAATTCATTTCCGAATTGGGTCCATTAAGAAGTTTCGCTTTTAAAAGAAAATCTTACGAATAAGCGCATAGCAAGTTGGGTTCGATTGGTGCCCGGTCGGACATAAAAATTGTTAGGTATTGGATTTTTCAATTAAGAAATTCTCAGTACCAGCCCGGAGTTGGAAGTTAGCGGTGTTTTACTCCCGTGCCTCGGAGAGCATGTTAAGCCGTCGGTCCCGGTTATTATCACGAACATGATAATAGTCGTTAAAGCCCGCCAACCTGCATTGGAGCAGCGTGGTGGGTTTAAGCTCTAATTCCCTCTCTCCTATGAGAGTGGAGGCCTGTGCCCAGCTGTGGGACGTTAATAGGCTTTAGTGGTGGTGGATAGCAAGTTGCACGATGGCATTGCAGTATTTAAGGAGGAAAAACACTACGACAGAAAAAGGCCCATTCGAATACGTTTTATCACGTAGCGCACGTCTGCGCAATTTCATATAAAAGTGCGCGCACCAACGCGTTGCGCTGCGATATTCGTAAGTTATACTTATTACGTAAAAGTGATTTCTACAGTAACTATAACGATAACTAATCATCTCTGATTGGTTGAAACTGGTTATGTGTATTGGTCAAAATTCACTGTCTCAGCAAGAAAACCACAAATTCTGTATGAATGATGCAGGTTTACCTACACAATGAGGCCAGAGGCCGCCATAAGCACGGGACTCCATCGCTCCGCCTCAGCAAGGTCCGAAGGTCGTTCGTGGGAATGAGGATTCTATATTATAACAAAATTCCACAACCTATCTTAAACTTGCCTTTACACAAGTTTAAGAAGTCCATTAAAAGTATGCTCCTGAAAAAAGCTTATTGTACACGATGGTACATTAACTGTCGCTGGATTGGTTGGGGACTGGAGTTCTTCCAAAGAAAACACTTCTTGCTGTTTGCTTCCACTTTATTCTTCTTGTTCCTCACTGGAGGACTGTTGCCGGCGAACTGTGTCAGACCACAATTTCGCTCGGTCTTTATACAAATTTGGCCCGAAAAATGTAGGCCCTCTGATTGGTTATTAAAACTGAACCAATCAGAGCGCGTATTAAAATCCAACCAGGATAGAGGGGGTGAAAGCGCGGGAGGCGCGGGTGGCGCGGGTGTGACGGCGCGGGGAGCGCTGTTCGCTATCCCTCTCTACCCTGTACTACTCTAACATTTAATGTACAACTATTTAACGCTATTTTATTAAACTTATTCTATTACAGTTCGCTTATAACTATTTACTTAACTGTTACGAACTATATAAACTATCTATACTATGAACTATTTATTCTCTTATTTACATGTCTTAACACTATGTTGTAACTAACTGTTTATTTATCATTGTCCCGCACATCTCTCCCGCCGTGCGACTGCGTCGCATCTTCTGTCGGTGCGGGCACGTCGTCTGTCAGGGGCAGCACCACCAGTTTTCTCACGGGCCGCCGCAGCACTCCTCCCTTGGTCTTGATGTCTACTGCACGCACGACGTTGTCTGGTCCCGGGTATGTCGCGATGACTCTGCCTCGGATCCACACGTTGCGTGGCAGGTTGGCGTCGACCACTTGTACCAAATCGTCGTTTTTGATGGCTGGCCCTCGTCCTCGCGGCTCCCGCCGGTGTTGAAGTTCGGGAAGGTACTCCTTCACCCAGCGCGTCCAGAAGACGTCCGCTAGCCGTTGTGCCGCTCGCCAACTTGATCGTGAAACTGTGTCTTGCTCGTCGAAGGTACCCGGTTGTGGTACCCGGCCTGGTCCGCCCAACAGGAAATGGTTCGGAGTCAATGCTTCTGGGTCGTCGGCACTGACTGAGACGTGTGTCAGTGGCCGGCTGTTTACTGTATACTCCACTTCGGCTAGAAGGGTGGAGAGAACCTCTTCCGTCGGGTGGCGTTCGTGAAGAGTTGCAGCGAGGGCTGTTTTCACTGAGCGGACCATCCGCTCCCAGGCCCCGCCCATGAAAGGGGCTCCGGGTGGTATGTACCGCCAAGAGACCGTCTTTTTCGCTGCTTCTTCTGATGCGGCGCTGTCCATCGCCTGTCGAAGTTCTTTGTCCGCTGCCTTTAAGTTCGTCCCGTTGTCTGACCAAATTTCTGTAGGACAGCCTCGGCGAGCCATCATCCTTCGCAGCGCCATTACCGCTGAGTCGGCGCTAAGTGAGCCGGCAATTTCTAGATGTATTGCCCTCATCGTCAGGCAGGTGAATATGGCCACGTATCTTTTCTGTCGCGTCCGGCCGACGGTCACTGATAGCGGTCCAAAGTAGTCCACACCGGTGAAGGTGAACGGTCGCTTGTGGTGCGCTAAGCGGCACGCTGGCAGGTCTCCGGTCCTGGGATACGGTGGCGTCTGCGTCTTCATCCTGCAGAACAGGCAGCTCCGTATTATTGTCCTCGTGACGGGACGCACACGTAGCACCCAGTACTGCTGCCTGCATTCGTTCACCGTGGCTTCGACGCCGGCGTGATGCAGCTGTTGGTGTACGGCCTTCACCCAGAGCTTGACTATGGGATGATCACCGTCGAGTACCAGAGGGCTCTTGAAGTTTTCTGTTACATCTGTTGTTGCTTGAATGCGACTTCTGAGCCTGACTGCATCGTTGATGTGTTCGACGCTGAGTTGGTACAGACGGCTCTCCTTGCTTAGGGGTTCGCCCTTCTTCAGGTTTTCGATCTCGGCTGCGAAGGAGGCTTCCTGTGATGAATGCATTAGGAGCTCTTCCGCTCTTCTCAATTGTTCGGCCGAGACTGGGAGGAACTTTCTGTTTGATGACGATGTTTTCTGTATTGTGTTTCGCTGTTTCGTCACGGGTTTTGTTGTCCTCCGCCAGTTCGGGTCCGCTTCTTTGCCTTTCTGGGTTCTTCTGTGGTTCACCTTCTGTGTCGCGGTTCTACAGAGCTGAATGAATTGTAGAACCCGCGCTGTCGTATATCGCAATCTGTCCCAACTGGAGAAGCGAGAGACCTCCGGAAGCGCTTCCGAGAGCTTCGGTCTCTGTCTGTCTGTAATGTGGTTCGTCTTTTCTTCCCCAGTGGGTTCCTGCTTTTCTGTTGGAGAGACTTCTACTGGCCATTGGTCCTCTGTTTCGTACAGGAAGTCGGGTCCTTTGTACCAGCGGTGATGCTTTTCGAAGGCTGCTGGCACATCTCGCGTTGCGTCATCTGCAACGTTCAACTTCGTCGGGACCCACCGCCATTCGGAGACTGTAGAAGTTTCTTCGATCGCGGCCAGGCGATGCGCCACGTACGGTTTGAACGAGCGCGACCCTGTCCGTATCCAAGCGAGCGTTGTCTTGCTATCTGTCCAAAATATTTTGCAGTCGGGCTTCTTTTCATGTTCTTCGACAACTGTTTCGGCGAGCCTTGTTCCCATGACTGCCGCTTGTAGCTCCAACCTCGGGATGGACGTCAACTTCAACGGCGTAACCTTCGCTTTGGCCATGATGAGAGATAGGCCTATTTCGCCGTTCGGTGCCACTGCTCTCCAGAAGAGGACTGCTGAATAGGCTGCTTCGCTGGCGTCGGTAAACACGTGCAGCTGCAAGGACGTGGCGTCGCTATAATGGAGATATCGCCTTGGGATCGTCACGTTGCTGAGATTCTTCAGATGGGTCATCCATTCTTGCCATTGCTCAGCCAGATCTTGGTCGAGTTCGTCGTCCCATGACGTACCTCTTCGCCATACTTCTTGCAGCAGCTGTTTCGCCCTTATGGTTACAGGCGATGCGAAGCCAAGTGGATCGAATAGCGACATGACTATTCGCAGCGCTTCTCTCTTCGTCGGTGTTTTTCCGTTGGTGATCGTTGGTGCAATTCGCGCTAGGTTGAGGTTGAAGGTGAGTTCGTCTGTGTTGAGCTTCCAGATCACGCCCAGTACTCGTTCTGTTTTCTCTTCTGATTTATAGAGTTCCAGGTCTTCTATTTGTTCGTTTTCACCTAATGCTTCCAGTAGAGATGGTGAATTCGACTTCCACTGTTTCAGTTCAAAATGGGCATGTGAGTGCACTTCACGCACGCTTTTCGTGATGCGCACCGCGTCTTCTAAAGTTCTGAAACTGTCTAAGTAGTCATCAACGTAGTGCTTCTGTACGATGGCAGCTGCGGCTTCAGGTTCCATATCTTCATGTTGTTTGGCGTTCAGGTTCTTTATGTAGATCGCTGTTGACGGAGAGCTCGACGCGCCGAAGATCAATGATGTCATTCTGTATTCTTCGGGCGGTCGCCCATCTCGTCGTTCCCCGCGCCACAGATATCGGAGTGCGTCTCTGTCTTCGGATCGCAGTTTGACTTGCATGAACATTTCCTTGATGTCTGCTGTGACTGCAATCTCGTGCTGCCGGAATCGCATGACGACGCCAGGTAGAGACTGCAGAAGATCAGGTCCCTTGAGTAGCATGTCGTTGAGAGCTACACCCTTCGTTTTGGCTGCTGCATCGTGTACCACTCTTAGCTTGTCGGGCTTCATTGGGTTGATGACTGCGAAATGTGGCAAGTACCACGTCTTGCCCGTAGTCTTCTGTTTCGGGGCGAGTTCAGCATATCCTTTTTCTATTAGGGCTTCCATCTGTTCAGTATACTTCAGCTTCAGTTTGGGGTCTCGGTCAATCTTCTTCTCGATGTTGAAGAGCCGTTTCAGCGAGTTATCGTAGTTGTCAGGAAATGTGACGTCTTCCTTGCGCCAGAGTAGACCGGTCTCGTATCTTCCTTCTTCGGTTTTCGTGGTGGTTTTTTCGAGG
This sequence comes from Erebia aethiops, assembly GCA_923060345.2. Lineage (NCBI taxonomy): Eukaryota > Metazoa > Arthropoda > Insecta > Lepidoptera > Nymphalidae > Erebia > Erebia aethiops. The sequence goes on along the minus strand of OV281089.1, from coordinate 17,993,181 downwards.
ATGCGTAGGGCTCGTTCTTCTGGATCTGTCTTCGGTTTCTTAGGCTGTATGCAAAGTGCGTCCATCTCGAAGTACTGCTTGACTAGACTGTCCAAGTTATCTTCGGTCTCTTCTGTGACATGTGATACGAAGTCGATGCTGCGCCCAATATTGCGACTTTCTGTTCCATGCAGCACCCACCCCAGTGGTGTGAGAGAGGCTATTGGTTGATTTCTGTCTCCTCTTCTCACTTCTGTAGTCAGCAGAAGATGCCAGTTGTCTTGACCGATCAGTACTCGTGGCTTCACGTTTGCATATATGAGGTAATCCCGGATGTCTGTCAGGTGTTTGCACCCATCCACCATTTCTTTCGAGACTCGTTGCGACGATACTTGCAGGTTCTTCACTGTGCGCGCTTGTACTTGCTCTTCATGATCGTTGAGACCTCTCAACCTGATGTTCACTCTTCTTGAGGCTGATTCTGAAGTCTTCATGTCGTTGATGGTTTCTATCTTTAGTGGATCGACGGGTCCTGTTGCTCCGACGTGTTCGGCCACGCCGTCGTCGACTAACGTTACTGTTGATCCGTCATCCAGCAAAGCGAAGGTGTTGATTGCACCTTTGGGACCTTCAACTTTTATTGGAATAATCTTCAAATAGGATTGCTTCTTCTTAATAGTCCACGTGGAATTAATTACTTCTGTAGCTTCCTTGTTTTCTTTCTTCTCTGTTGCCTTGGTGTAGTGCAGCATCTTGTTGTGATAATTTTTGCAGCTGTCGATGCCGCACACCTTGGCTCTGCAGCTATGTGTTCTGTTTCTGTAGCGAAGACATCGGAAGCATAGACGTTTGGATTTCGCTGTATCCCATCTTCCATTTGAATCCAAACTCTTGAACTGTTCACAATCCACGGAACTATGTCCTTCTTCGTCACACACCGGGCACCTGGGTGTGTACGTCTTCTCTGTTACGTTGTGGATCTTCTGTGGTTTTTTCTGTTGAGTGGTTGATGTATGTGACGCCACCTGTTCAGGTAGTGCGTACGGTCCGCATAGCTCCGCTTCTCTCTTGAGGAACTTCTCCATCTTCAATAGATCTGGATCTTCCTTTGGCTGTGTCGCTGTGAAGTCGTAGTATCTGTAACGCAGCGTAGGTGTGAGCTTGTCCACGACGGTCTTCGAAACTTCAGGGTTGTACATGTAGTTCATGCAGCTGAGAGTCTTCAATGTTGCTACTACGTTGGAGACCTTTGTTGCGAAAATGCAGATGTCACGCGCTGAATCGGTGAGGCGCGGCAGTGCTCGAAGCGTTTCCATTTCCATCATGGCGATGGATTCTGGTCTTCCAAATCTTGATTCCAGGGCCTTCATAATTTCTGTAGGGTGCGCACTGGTGATTAGTAGCCCCTCCACTGCTTCTTTTGCTTTTCCCTTGAGGTTTCTTCTTAGACGGTTCGTGTTTTCTATTGCCGTGAACATGCTTTCTGTTTCAAAGAAAGCGGCGCGGAAAGGTAACCACTCTTGATGTGATCCACCAAAGTTGGGTAGCTCGATGAACTTCGGACGTTGAGCTGCTTTGACTGCGAGTGTGATGGCTGTGGCTAGCTTCGATATCTCTGTTTGCTCTCCCGCCGGTGTTTGAAGCTGAGACTTGGGGTGTTCCTCTGGCTGCTTCTGTTGCTCCGTGTTGTTAACCACCGGGTCTTCTATAGGGTAATGCGGTGCCTCGGTGATCGCCAACAAAGGAGGCGGCGGTTGACTGTTGAACCAGTTGTCCATGTGCTCGTTGGCTTCTTGGACGGGAACACCTTCTTCTGTTAGTTCTTCTATTAATTCGTCTTCTGTGTCTTCAGCTTCTAAGGCGGCGATGCGTGCGGCAGCTAGCTCGACTTGAAGTCGCAGTAATTCTTCCTTAGCTTTCAATATTCTGTGAGCTTTGGCCTTGCTGTAGGTTGATCCACCCCCTCCCCCCCTCTTGCTAGGGGGGCGGAGGTCCTGTGGTAGCTTCAGCTCTTGTGGGTTGACAGTTCGCTTCGTCTTGACTGTTGAAGTTTCTGTGTCCTGACTACGCCCCTGTACTGTAGCTGTTACCCCCTTCGCTGCGGGGGGCTTCATCTGTCTCGCGTCGGCTGGCAGTGTCGTCGCGATGGAGGGTGTAGTCGAGGCAGCGGCGACCGAAATTTTCGTTTTCGCTGTTGCAACGGATGGCACTGTAGAGGGCGCTGATGTCGCGGAGGTATCTGTAGTCAGTTCTGTAGTCTCCGTGGTGACAGTTCCCGTGGCTGTAGAGGTTGTGCCGGTTTCCGTGCTTGTTTCGGTCGTGCTCGGTGAGGTGGTTGCGGTGCCTTCCGATGTGGTCGGCGTCTGTTCGGAGGATGTCTTGCGGCTCTTCACTTCTTGACGTGTGACTGGCATTCTTGCTGTGTTCGGGTTTCTTTTTTAAAGATTTTCTGAAGCTGCCTCAATGCTGGCTGAAGCTGGCTCTATGCTGGCTGAAGCTGGCTCGATGCTGGCTGAAGCTGGCACGATGCTGGCTGAAGCTGGCTCGATGCTGTCTCAAGCTGGCCGAAGCTGGCTTGAGCTGGGTGAAGCTGGCTCGAAGCTGGCTCGATGCTGTCCCAAGCTGGCCGAAGCTGGCCGAAGCTGGGTCGAAGCTGGCTCGATGCTGTCCCAAGCTGGCCGAAGCTGGCTTGAGCTGGGTCGAAGCTGGCTCGATGCTGTCCCAAGCTGGCCGAAGCTGGCTTGAGCTGGGTGAAGCTGGGTCGAAGCTGGCTCGATGCTGTCCCAAGCTGGCCGAAGCTGGCTTGAGCTGTCCCGAAGCTGGCGCGGCGCTGTCTTGAAGCTGGCTCGGTGTTCTTCCCGACGAGTCGCGAAGAATTTTCTCGAAGAACCACGAAGTTTTCCTGACGAATTTTCTTCAGAATTTCCCAACGAATCCGGCTCGAAGGACCATGCAATGTACACGATGGTACATTAACTGTCGCTGGATTGGTTGGGGACTGGAGTTCTTCCAAAGAAAACACTTCTTGCTGTTTGCTTCCACTTTATTCTTCTTGTTCCTCACTGGAGGACTGTTGCCGGCGAACTGTGTCAGACCACAATTTCGCTCGGTCTTTATACAAATTTGGCCCGAAAAATGTAGGCCCTCTGATTGGTTATTAAAACTGAACCAATCAGAGCGCGTATTAAAATCCAACCAGGATAGAGGGGGTGAAAGCGCGGGAGGCGCGGGTGGCGCGGGTGTGACGGCGCGGGGAGCGCTGTTCGCTATCCCTCTCTACCCTGTACTACTCTAACATTTAATGTACAACTATTTAACGCTATTTTATTAAACTTATTCTATTACAGTTCGCTTATAACTATTTACTTAACTGTTACGAACTATATAAACTATCTATACTATGAACTATTTATTCTCTTATTTACATGTCTTAACACTATGTTGTAACTAACTGTTTATTTATCATTGTCCCGCACACTTATTATATTGTTGAAGATTACGTAAATGACAAAGGAGCATGGATTTGACTCGCTCCAGCAATTAAATTAATATTTTTTTCAAAAGAGCAACCGTCGAGTTTCTCGCTGGTTCTTCTCGGTAGGAATGGAATTCCGAACCAGTGGTAGATTCACTCGACGATTCAATAGTACTTGTAAAAGTTTATTAGAATAAAAATCATTTGAATTTTGAAAAAGAAATGGCTGACTGCACTGTCCGTAGTGTGTTTTCCACCCCACTCTGAACACTATTATTCAAAAGACGACGACCTCCGTGGCGCAGTGTGTAGCGCTGTTGCCTTAACGTGCGGAGGTCCTGTGTTCGATCCCCGGCAGGGTCAATTTAGGAATTTATAATTTCTGAATTTTCCCTGGTCTGGTCTGGTGGGAGGCTTCGGCCGTGGCTAGTTACCACCCTACCGGCAAAGACGTGCCGCCAAGCGATTTAGCGTTCCGGTACGATGCCGTGTAGAAACCGAAGGGGTATGGGTTTAATATAACTGCCATGCCCCTAACAGGTTAGCCCGCTACCATCTTAGACTGCATCATCACTTACCATCAGGTGAGATCGCAGTCAAGGGCGAGCTTGTAGTGGATTAAAAAAAAAAAAAAAAAAAAAAAAGAAGTATTAAAGGAAATAAGAAATGTTCAGAGTTCCTTTCCACTGAACGTTTTACAATCATCCTTGGCTTAGGGCTCACTTTTTGCTATACAGCTGGCTTGAACTTCAGTTATAAGCAGGCGGTAAATACCTCTCGAGATTTGACAGATGTAAAGCAATGAGCCAAGTAATATAAAGCAGTGTCGAAACACACGGTAAAATATTACTTACGGACGCGCAGCTATCTTATTTAGTAAATGTTATCCATAATTATTATATTAAAAATAGTGCTTGGTTTGTGTAAGCTCTATAAGCTTCTAGATGTGTCCCGTTACTTCCTTCGTGTGGATTCAGATTTCAAAAATCCCGAGGCTCATTTTCCCGGATGAAAAGTACTATCCTACTTACTACTAGACTTACTTAGTACTTGTAGTTTGCGCACCAACCCGTTTTATTCTCTTTTCCTGTCTCCAAAGGTTGTCTGGAAGAGATCGCCTTAGGCGATAAGACCGCCTTTGCATACTGTTTAGTCCTAGTTCGTAGTTTTAATGTCTTTTTTATTTTTTCGTAATTTTGTGTGCAATAAAGATTTAATAATAATAATAATAATATCCTGGTCCTCGACTAAACCCTCATCATCACTTCGATCCGTTCATCTGTTGCGGCTTGATTGATGCATTGATGATGAAAATATAAATTAACAAAAAAACCACTATTTTATGGTGGCAGTACGGATTAAAGTTGTACTAAAATTATTTCCCCAAACAACACTTCCCTTCATGTAATCCAATGACCTTCTATGCAATCTGATAAAAGTAATAGCAAGTTCCTGCATATATTCAATATTATAGTTCCAATATTTTCCAAGATTAGTTCTCAAGATAGGTACTTTTTTTAATTAGTAGACCAACGCTTAGCTGCAATCAATGTTCCTAGGCTAGTGTTGATGCAGCCTAAGGTGTAGCGCACTGGTCTAGAACATGCTTATTCACTTTTGACTATAAGATTATTGGTATCTTGTAATCAAGAGTAAATAAAATAAAAGCGGAGGGAAAAACGGAAGCCGGAAGGGCATTCCATATCCATAGGGTAGATTCACTTGACGATTCAAAAGTACTTGTAAAAGTTTATTTGAATAAAAAATATTTGATTTGATTTGATTTGATATTCTAGCCTTAGTTAGAAATACAAAGAAAATTGTACCTATAAATAAGCTGGCAAATGAAATTCCTTAAAATTAAAAAAATATAGCACTGAACTGGATAAGCAGTGTCTCGACGCGATGGCTTTAAAAGTCCTAATTTAGCGCATGAGAAATTAGAGTTTCCGAGTGGAATTCTCGTCCGTATAATTATGTCGAAGAAAATAAGCTCCAGGGCAAATGAAATGGCGTTGCGAGAAACGTTTTATGAATTCATAACGTCTAGATGAAGTTTTTATTTTGTTCATTATAAGGAAAATTTGATTTCATTATTTTCCTTCATGGAAATTGTGTCAGGTTGCGCCCCGACAATTTATTTTTCGCAGCTAATCGGGAGATATCGCGCAATTGGAATTCTGGATGAGTAGGTATTTTTATCAAACAGGTTACTAGTATTTCGTTAAACTGTGTTACTAGACGATCTCCCTGGCGCATTGTTGAGCGCTGTTGTCTTAACGTTCCAGGTTCGATCCCTGACGGGGTCAATTTGGGAATTTATAATTTCTGAATTTTCCCTGATCTGGCCTGGTAGGAAGGAGGCTTCGGCCGGGGCTAGTTACCACCATACCGTCAAAGACGTGCCGCCAATTAGTGTTCCGGTACGATGCCGTGTAGAAACCGATTAGTGGTATGGGTTTAATATAATTCCCATGCCCCTAAGGCTAGCCCGCTACCACCTTAGACTGCATTATCACTTACTGCATCATCAGGTGAGATCGAAGTCAAGGGCTAACTTTTTTCTTTTTTTTTGTAGTAGATAGAACTTGTAGTAGATAAAAAAAGATAATTATTTTACGATGGTACTTGGTAGGTACCTATTTCATTTTGAGTAAATCTCAAGGAAGGATCTAATTAAAACTAGGTGTAAATATTTGTACCTAATATAATCAAGCCTTATAGATATTGTTTCTAGGTCCTTAAAGTCAAATTTTAAGTTAAATTTAGATCCTTTGGGTACACTGTCCTAGTCGGGTATCCTTAATTAATGCGATAAAATACAAAAACTTTGTCTTTCGCAATGTACAGTCGTCGCCATAAAAGATAAAAACAGAATTCGAATATAGCAAAAAAGAGACAAAGTATAATGATTTTTCATATTACCTGCATTGAAAATGCGAGTTTCATTCCGTTTCTTTACTCATGTGTTTCAATGCCTGTTGAGCCATCTGAAACTAGTCAATTTCAGACGAATACGTCACGCAGCAGGCAGAAAACCATGGTTTTCTCCTTTCAATCTTGCCAGAGTATCTTTTGTTTATTTCAAACCTTTTTAATTGTCACTTTACCCATCAACTAAACTGACAGATATGACAATTTTAATAAAACTCGCACTTTTAATGTAGATTATATGAAAAATAGTCTTTGCGCCACGGGATGAAAGACGATTTCAGATTTCGGGTGATGCCAGCCTTCGCTTCGCTCAGGCACGCAACTTCACCCTCGTCTGAAATCGTCTTGATTCACCCCTAAGCACACAATATACTATTGCTACGTTGTTAGGTACATTACTAGCAAATATTCCATTCACGTTGGGTTCATTACTAGCTGTTGCCGGCAAAATTGGTTCACAAGCGCTATTCATTATAATACTAAGTAGGTATCTATGAATAAAATTACTGAAATAATATCCATACTTATATTATATTTTATATATATAGTTTTATATTCTCTGGTACGACATTCGTAATAAATATATAAGGCCATAAAGGACTTGAATCCAGGGCCGTAGAATAAATTAATTAAAAAAGAATGTATTCAGGGGAACCAATCAGTGGGTTTCCCGCTAATTGGGCGCGGAGGAAAAAAGAAAAACGGAGGATGGAAGGATTGTCGAAAATAATCAAATAAGGTACCTACTCTAGAAGATAAGATTATTGGGAGGAATAAAGTATATAATTGGACATTGGGTTTTGATTTATCAAATAAGTATGTTGAATTAGTTCGAAGGATTGAAATCAAAACTCTTTTCGCCTTATCTTATTTTAGTACTGTATTAGTTCGTCGCAATGAAATGCTTAAGACCTCAGTCCTTGAGCGTGGGAACTTTTTATTGAACCCCCACATTGATATTTTCTAGCCACACAGACTCATCGCAGTGTTAGTATACGCACCCTGGACTTGCATCGATGTTTCGCACAAGTTACATATTCATTACGCGCACGACTACGTAGGATGTTTATGAAGGTCACATAAAACACGCATTGTATGCAGCCATTAGCTTGTCGCATATCGTAGTCACAGAACACAGTGATCGTAGTCAACGGGCCCGTAGTAGTTAGCCGGCGGCAAAAGGTGGGGCCAAAGTGTACGCTTTATTTTTTATTTATTTGTTTTGTGAAGAAATTTAAAATATTATCAATGTTTTGTGTGATATGGAAAATGGGTTTCATTGGTGATCTTTTATTAAAAAAAATAAAGTTTAACACAGATTAAAACAATCACAGTCGTTTGAACAGCTTATAATTTTGTCAGCACTAAAAAGCAGTTGGAAAAACCTAAGATAAACTCAAACTCAAATACATGTGAAATTGGCGTTTTTTACAACAAACACACATAAACATAAAGTCTATTCAAAAAAAAAAATTAAATCAAAGTATGTACCATTGCTATCTATGCACTTTTGCCATCTCATAGGTAGTTCATTGATCCCTTTACTAAAAATAAAATCTTTGAAGGCGCTTTGGACTGCCCCATCGGAGTTGAATTTTTTCCCTTGCAAGAAGTTATCCAAATTTCGAAAAAAATCTGTTGGAGCAAGGTCCGGGAAGTACGTGGATGTCTTAGACATTCCAATTGAAGCTCCTCTAATTTGGTAGCCGTCTGTTGTGCAGTGTGTGGTCTAGCGTTGTCCTGAAGCAGCAGTGGCCTAGAGTGATTGACCAGCCTCGGTTGTTAAGCAGCTAGCTTTTCCATCATGGTTTGCAGTTGCTGACAATAGACATCCGCCGTAATCGTCTGGCCAGATTTAAGAAAGCTGTAGTGAACGACACCGGCACTAGTCCTACCAAACGCTCACGAGTAATTTTTTTTGAGTCAATTTTCGCTAGGGGCAGGATTTGGCTGGTTCCCCAGAGTTCAGCCATTGAAAGCCATTGAAATATCCAGAACGAAAACGTTGGAACCAGAAACCAGAAACGCACTGTGTTTTCTTTTGCGACACCGCCGCCATACACATCATTAATCCTTCGAACCGTTTCTGCAACACTGGTGCCACGATGGAACTCAAACTCGTAAATATTACGGATATTTCAAGTTTTTCATTTTGTAAACTGAGTGACGCAAAGAAAAAACCAAAAGAGGAATAAAAATGAATTAGGGTTTTCAAAACACAAAAGCATGAGTAAATAGCTGTATAAATTTGAAATTGCAATTCTTAACCAAAGAGGAGATATCTGAGATCAAAGTGACCAGTACGAAAAAACGCCAATTTCATATGTAAGGACCTAATATCTTTATTTCACATATATGTCACTTATGCTGTCTCTTATGACTGTTGTTTCGGTTGTACTTCATCAAGTTCTGGAATGATTTGCTCTGATGTTGCCTGAAATGTATATCATCCATATTTAATAAAGTAATTTTAATTGTGGTTTTTCATTCAGTAGTTACGATTACGAGGCAATATAAAACATACATACAAACCTAGGATGCTTGCATAAAGAAACAGGTTCTCAGTAAGAAACAGGTTGAAATTTGCCGGAATTTTATACAAACAGTCAGGCGAAACAAAACAATCTTTTTGAGCTTCGCTACAGTCGGGTAATAAGATGGGTACATAACAGGTACTTACTGCTTTATTTTAAATCTTCCTTTATTTTTTTGGGTTTATAATAATTTTCTTTCCGTTTTCCCATATTATCTACCTGAAATAGATACTAAAATTAATTTATATTTTATGAAGTACATTAATGTATGATAATTTAAAAAAAAATAAAGTAAAACTCACATACTTAGTCTACTTGCTCGAAGAATTCAAATAATTTTAGCAGTCGTGCCCGACACTCGCGCCCCACCCTTATGCTAGATCGTGGATCGCGGATCGCGGCGCTATGGAACTACGAACGGACGTGCGGTCACCTTGAAAATTGAGACGGCACTGATGTTTTCATGCGCGTAGTCTCTAATATAAAGCGAATTCTGCTTCATAGTAAAATGTATGGGCAGCGGGGAACGATTTCCGCTAAAAAAATGAATTATGTTTAGGCTTAGATTATTGTTTTTTGGTTTGAATTAGTAAAAAACTTTAACGGTGAATGTATTGTCTATACTTTCATCTCATATTTTAACCAAAAATATTTTCTAATATATTAACAAAATAGCATAGAGAGTTTTAATAGAAAAGGCCGTTTTAGATGTTTTTGACCATTGTTGACGAATTTTTTTCTCGAAAATCAAGAATTATTTTATAAGTATCACGCGGTGTAAGTGAAGACTCATTTATTAACTAATCGAGATTTTTTTTTGGTGTCATTCAATGAAGTAAGTTCTTTAAATTTTTTGAAATCGTAACTCCCTATTCGCGCGTTTTTTAAGGACCTGACACTAAGTCTATACTTATGTATTATTATGTGATTTTCCTACAACCCGCCTAAATCAGTGCTTCAATCAGTGTATTATGATATAGTAACAATTCCTATTGTGTTACAAGTACTGTGTTATTTTACCGCACTGGCTTAATTTGTACCAGCTATTACTAAAATATATTTATATGGAATTTGGCTATAATCCGCCCTAAATCAGTTTACAAATCACTGCAAAAATCATAATGTCGTAGCAATTTGCTTAAATTAGTCATTCAATCAAGTGCCTAGCAATTTGGAGTCATTGAGTGAACATTATTCTGTGACTGCTAATTGAATAGTACATTTAACATGATGACTGTGACATTATAGTCAGCAAATTTATACCTAGGTACCTAAATGCTATATCATGCAATTATTGTTATATTACGCAAATCATATTAATTACTTTAACAATCAGCCTAACTTCATTGCATATGTAGATAGGTTAATCATACTAATATTATAAATGCGAAAGTGTGTTTGTTTGTTGTCTTGTTGGTTTGTCCTTCAATCACACTGCAACGGAGCAACGGATCGACGTGATTTTTGGTATGGGTATAGTTGAGGACCTGGAGAGTGACATAGGCTACTTTTTATCCCGGAAAATTGAGGAGTTCCCGCGGGAATCCAAAAAAAACTTATTCCACGCGGACGAAGTCGCGGGCATCAGCTAGTTATTAATAAGAATAAAGGACTGCCTAAGATGAATTATCATTGTTACAAATTAGGTGAGAAAAGTCGTTGGATGACGAGAGTTGGCAGGTCATAACTGTCACAGAACTGACGGCTGACGGTCTAGATGACATCCCTGGTGCATTGTTGACCGTACATATAAGGAGGAAGGGAGGTACCGGGTTCGATCCACCGCTGAGTCAGTTTGGGAATTTGTGATTTTGTAATTTTCACTGGTCTAGTCCGATGGGAGGTCAGGCCATCTTAGACTGCATCATCTTTTCCAATAGCTGAGATCGCAGTCAAAGGCTAACTTGTAGTGGAACAGAAATTAATACTCAACTAGCTGATGCCCGCGACTTCGTCCGCGTGGATTGAGGTTTTGTGGTTCCCACGAGATCTCTTTTATTTTCCGGTATAAAAAGTAGCCTTCGTGTTAGCTCAGATAATCTACTTCTGTGCCAAATTTCATCCAGATCCGATTTAGTCTGGCGTGATTGAGCAACCATCCATCCATCCATCCATCCATCAAAACATGGCACGAGCTGAGGAGGTGGCCCATTGACCACACGTAGTATAAGATGTAATTTGTATTTGTATAAGTTTAGTTATACTAAGTATAATGAATTGTTATAGTGTTGGTCAATAAACTTTTATTTATTTATTTATTTATAGAGTAAATATAGTAATTATAGATTTATCAGCGGCCGACTGTAGGCGACCCTACCATTGTCAGCGAAGTTGCCGGGCACGGCACATTAATTCCCGAGCAGACAAAATCAATTGAAATCCCAATCGAGATCGAGTGTCCGCTCGGGTTGCTTTTGTAACATTAGGGGAGAAATACGGGCGCCGATTGCGACCTCTTTACCGTAAATTTCTTCTAGAGCGCTCCAATCGACTGGCAAAGTAGTTTGAATGAGATTAAGTGAACACAAGCTATCTATCTAACAGTATCTCGTAGCTATATGGAAGCGTCACAGATTTCCCACAGTTAAAACCATGGGGTTTAACGTTACGCTGTATTATTCTTTAAATAGCTTTCTCAGCGTTGTTGAAACCAAAGTACAGTAGCAAAATCAAGGTTTTGCTCCACCAAAAAAAATCTCTTAGGTCTCTCTTCTTCTTATTCATCAGATAAATTTTAGTGAATGAAAGCTACCTACCGAAATTGCGAAGGCATTGAGGTAAATATTATGTTCAGGTGTGGATATTTCTATCTGGTATTCACGGTGACGACGCTTGAGTTTTTGAAACATTTTTAAATCCATTTATCAGCGGCCGACTGTCCGTACCTTTGTCGGCGAAGTTGCCGGGCACGGCACATTAATTCCCGAGCAGACAAATCAATTGAAATCCCAATCGAGATCGAGTGTCCGCTCGGGTTGCTTTTGTAACATTAGAGGAGAAATACGGGCGCCGATTGCGACCTCTTTTCCGTAAATTTCTTCTAGAGCGCTCCAATCGTCTGGTAAAGTAGTTTGACTACGTAGATTTAGTGAACAAAAGCTACCTCTATCCTTTTTTTTCTGTGATCGAAGCCTCTATCTAACATTCCGTCTAAATCTATCTATCTATAAAAATCAATTGATGTTCGTTTGTCTCGCTAAAACTCGAGAACTTAGGAGACATAAGAGAGACTTTTATGAACTTATGAGATTTAGCTGATTTTGGTTTTGAAATGTTTGTCGTAATTCAGGGAAGGTTTAAACGGTGAGAAAATATGGAATAAATAGTTGGTTACGACGCGCGGACGAAGTCGCGGGCATCAGCTAGTAATAGATAATTCTATCGTATACAAATCAAATTTTTTTCTTTATTGATTTCACTACAAGGTAGCCCTTGACTGCGATCTCGCCTCGTGGTACGAGATGATGCCGTCTAAGATGGTAGCGGGCTAATCTGATCGGTGTACATGGCAGTTATGTTAAACCCATGCCCCTAAGTATTCGGTTTCTACTGCAGCATCGCACTGGAACGCTAGATCGCTCATAGGCACGTCTGCCGGTAAGGTGATAACTAGCCACGGCCTTCCACCAGACCAGACCACAGGAAATTTCCTGCAAGAGTGACCCTGCCGGGATCGCATCTGCGCCAGTGAGGTCGCAAAATAAGCTACAAAGTAGGCCCCACTTGTTGTATATATTTTCTTTTACGAGAAAGAATTATAAAAGAAAATTATTGTTTGCTTAAAAGCTTTACCTAAGGAAGGTTACCCCGGCGCCTCATTCTTAAGCGATCCAATGGCCCGGCAAAGTAGTTTGAATGAGAAGATTTAGCGAATAACGAATAGCTACTTAGCTACTCGCAAGTACTCGCAAGTACTCGCAAGTAAGTTTAAGCAAAAATAAAAATAAAAATAAAATAATAAAAGGTTTATATTTCCTCCTAAACTTACGTACACCCTCGACACTTTTTAGGGTTCCGTACCTCAAAAGGAAAAAACGGAACCCATATAGGATCAGTTTGTTGTCCGTCCGTCTGTGTGTTAAGACCCTTTTTCTCAGGAACGCATATCAAGCTGAAATTCATATCAAATACTCAGGTCTACTGTCCCTTGGAGCTATGAAAATCTTCTAAGCCAACGTAATCAAAAGATACAGCCGTTTATGCTGCAAATTTTCGACACTCGCAAGGGAATCAAAACCTACAGGGTACTTCCCTTGAACTCAGAATCTTGAAATTTGGTACAAAGCAACGTCCAAGATAAAGATCCGTGCACAGATAAAGGAAAAATTGCGAAAAGCATAAATGTTTAGTTACATCATATAATAAAAATAATTTTAATAATTTTAAACTTACTATTGTTATGGATTTCATTTAGCAATAAAAATACCCCAACTTTTACTTATATGTATACCTACAGGTTTGTACGGAACCCTCGGTGCGCGAGTCCGACTCGCACTTGACTGGTTTTTTTAAAATCTTTATTTATTATTAAAGGGCTTTTATACAATATGTACCTATATTATGACAATCCTATTGTACCCTCGACTCTTGTTCACTAGTCTTAATTCCTATAAGACGGGTTTGCCTGCAAGAGATCGCTTCAAAGCGATAAGGCCGCCATTAAATACTGATTTGTTCCGTTTTTATTGTTGTTGTTAAAAATTTTTTCTCCTGTATTTTGGTGTACAATAAAGAATATTTCATTGATTATTTTCTCTTATCATTTCAAGCATTGAAGTTTGAAATTTAGCACGCTACCATCTTGGACTTCATGATTTACCATTCTAGTAAGATCACATGTAAGAGAGAAAACGGAGGGGTAACAAAATAAAGCAACTAACGACTCCTCCAATTCCGTCTAACAATAGGTAAGTACTAAAATCTGGCGAAACTTTTTCGCATTCAAATGCATTCGAACGATTTATCTTTAACCTATAACCATTTATCACGGGGCGAATAACAAACTACACTATACACGGTAACCTAAATGGTGACTATAAATTTTAAGCTGGGTTCCCATGCAGATACTTGCTCGACGAGCAAGCAAGACGAGCTTACCCAATACCCACCCTTAAGGAGTGCACGTAAAGCCGTCAGTGCTGCGACTAACTTTGAAAACTACTAACTTTGAATCTGTGGGCCAATTGTCTAAGCAAGTCGTTATCATTTGATTGCTTTAATGTTTAAGGAGTTCAATACATGTTTTTTGAAGGGCAGGCATCTATCAACTCCGTAACCGTACGTAATCGTTTTAAATCGAACGGATAATTCCACCTGTTAAATGGGAATTATCCGTTCGACAAACGATTTCCCCGGGATGCTACCTATCTCTGTACCAAATTCCGTCAAAATCGGGTGAACAAGATAGCTGGTTGAAAAAGGCGCCGTGAAAACATGGCATACAGACAGACAGACACACAAACGTGAAAGCAGTATTTGAGCAAGTATGCACGTGTAATGGCACCTTAACATAAAACTGCAGTCTTATAAATGTAAGAAATCCGAGCGCGCATTGTGTTTTTACCCATGTACTTCTTATCTGGGCGTAATAAATCCCCGGTAACTACGCTAAATAGGTTTATGTGGCAATAAATATACCTCAAATACTCGCTGAGATGCTATCGCCCGAATATGGTGCAAGGGAAGTTTAAGTTAGTGCGCGGCAAGAATTATGTGGCGGAAACTGAACGCGTTTTGGATTCTAAAGGAATTTTCATACATTTTTCAAAAGTGAATTCCCTTTTGTGTGCGTGATTGATTTACTCGTGAATTGCATTGGCAGTAAGCAGATTTTACTATTTCTGTGGGTAATTCACTCGAGCAATATGGTCGAGCGATATACTAGATGTTGCCCACGACTTCGTCCGCGCTGATTACGTTTTTTAATTTCTGGGGGAACTCTTTAATTTTCCGGGATAAAAAGTACCCATGTCCTTCCCCGAGATCTAACCTACCTCTATATCAACAAAATCGTATGAAATGATGAGTCGTTAAAATGTAGCAGACAGACAGACAGACACACTTTTGCAGCTATGCTAATGTTATACTTATACGAATATTTGGATGGATGTTTGTTACTCAATCACGCCTGAACGGCTGAACGGATCTGGATGAAATTTGGCACAGAAATAGATTATAGTCTGGAATAACACAGGCTACTTTTTAACCGACTTCCACAAAAGGAGGAGGTTCTCAATTCTTCGCGTATTTATTTTTTATTTTTTAATGACGTTGTCGGGGCATATCTCCGTCATTTCTAAACCGATTTGATTTTTTTTTCTATCAGTCTTTAGAGGAAGCTCTCGAGGTGGTCCCATAAAAAAGACTCCAAATCCTCAACCCCGACACTAAAAAGTTAAAAATAAAAATCGGGCGGGTATACCAAAGATAAGTAAAGTTGACACATCAGGCTCGCCCGACTTCAACATAGTGGGTAGTAATAAAAATTATTTATTACATTACAATGGCGTCGGAAGTTGTTTTTTTGGAAAGAATTTTTTTTATCCTGGAAAGTTAAAAAAATCCCGCGGAAACCAAAAAAAAACTCAATCGAAGCGGACATTAACAGTTTATAATATTAGTATGGATACTTAGTATATACTTATAAAGCTTGTAGCAATATATCTTGTAGCAATTACAAGACGCTCACAGGCACATTTTAGCTCGAAACTATAAATAAATAACCACCTTGTTTAGCTTAGTGTTAGTCCGGACTTTAGATTACATAGTTACAAACTTGCCAGGCATTCTCTGAAGACACTCAGTCATGAGGGGTTATTCTCTAATTTAATGCTCATCACTAAATGTAAGCCATTGAATTAGCACATTATACATTGCTGCTACACTGTGTGAAATATAAATAACATTTCATAGCAAATCTTCAATGAAAACTATCAGTCTCAACCGTAGAATATTTCACCGTAACAAGTAATTCAACTTATTCAACCATCGGTTCAGAAAATAGAAAATCTACTGCAAAGAAACTAATCATTTGCTACAGTAATAATTACTGCCTTGTGCGATGTTGCAGACAGATGTATGCAAAGTCCATTGCTGCCATGTCCTAACGTCGTAACAGCTTTGTAATAAAAGCAAAATACCTATATTTCTTAGTTAACATTATAAAGAGAAAAGATTTGATTGTTTGTATGTTTCTTTATAATGGATATAACTCAAAAACTACTCAACCGATTTTATAAATTCTTTCACTTACAGAAAGCTACATTGTCAGCGAGTATATTTTATTTTCTAAAAAATTAGAGATCCCTACGAAAATTGCAATAATAACGAAACAAAGTAACATGCAACAGAAAATGGCACAGCTGCGTCCAGATTATTAATAAAATATCGATGTGTTAATGTAAAACCTGATTTGCTGCCCAGTGCCCACTGCCCACTGTTTTTATTGGGTAAGTACGGACTATTATGATGATTAGTGATTCCCGTGCGAAGCCAGGGCGGGTCGCTAGTAATATTAAAAATGCGAAAGTGTGTCTGTCTTTCTGGTATGCTTTAACGGCCCATCTTTTTAACCGATTTTGATGAAACTTTGTACAGAGATTGGTTAATGTCTTATGTAATTGCATCCCGGAGAAGGACATAAGCTATTTATCTCTTACTCTCTCTTTAATTTTATAAAATTAATGAGTTCCTGCAGGAATGAAATAAACTTAATTAACACGGACGAAGTCGCGGGCATCATCTTATCTTACTAATATTATAAATGCGAAAGTTTGGATGGATGTATGGATGTATGTATTGGCGCGTGATTGAGTAACAAATATCCATACATCCGTATGCATATTTGTTACTCAATCACGCGCCAACGGCTGAACGGATCTGGCTGAAATTTGGCACAGAGATAGCTTATAGTCTGGAATAGCACATAGGCTACTTTTTATTTTACTTTTTTTACCTGGCACAAAAGTAGATTATCTGAGCTAGCACAAGGCTACTTTTTATCCCGGAAAATTAAAGAGTTCCCGCGGGAACCGAAAAAAAACCTCAATCCACGCCGACGAAATCGCGGGCATTAGCTAGCGTAGTTATAAATATGTCCCAATGATTGTGCTTGGGCTTTAGTATTGGTGATCTGTCCTCGACTTTTCGCCGAACAGACAAATAGATGGATGCCGCTTCTAATAAATCTTTGCCCGTGACGTCACTTCCGTCGCCTGTCAGCGCCTATTAGCCGTGACAAGATCGATATGAAAACCAAATTATATTGGCTTCCCGTGTATGATATGCCTTTTGAATGCTTCTATATAATCTAGTGATATATTGGACGGGTGGTGTCATAAATTGTGAGTAGTGAGTATACGATATTTGACGTGTAATATCAATAATTATGAATAAACAGAAACTGCTTTTTATCCCGCAAAATTAAAGAGTTAGTGAGAAAAAAACTAATCAACGCGACTAGGACCGCGTTTTTATTATTTTACTAGTTTTATTAGATTAGAATTTTATTATTAAAGTAATTATCAACTAATAATTACTTTAGCACCTCAGGTTATGTTGCCCCCTTGTCGCTACGTCACTATATGCCAGCGGCTGTTTCCGGGGGGCCCATTTACTGAGTGAGCGAGTCACCCCCTGCCATTTTATCCGTGTAAAATAACATTGGTCAGACAGGGGCCATAGTACTTCCATAGAGCCATTTCACCAGTCCATTATAGCAACCCAAACCCGTAGACCCATACCTATCATTTGTGTCCATGTTTTGCAATAGTCCTGCACTATAACCGAGGATTGTCTTTGGGTGCACTCGCATAGTGCATATAGGGATATTCGCTGATAGGTGTCACATTTCCTTTAGGTAGAGTAAAATTGTCTAACGGGCCTCTGCGAGTTGGTTTTGGCCCCTCGTATGCTTTCCAAAGGTCCGGGGTCCCATGGTCCCGAGATGGAAGAGACTTTAATAATAAAATTTTAACTGTGCATTACTTAAAAAAATTAATAATTCTCATTCTAATTAATTTCGAAGGTCTGTTAACGCTACGGACTCCATTTTGTTTTGTCTGTCCATATTAATAGTGTCACGCTATAACTACAGAACGTAGACATACGTACCCTTTGGACATACCTACTTGTAGCTCTAATCTGGGTAAATCATTTTTATCATGAAAAAGTAATTAAAGTAAAACAACAGTAGGTACCTAAACTGACTAAACTAAAACGAAAAATACCCTATTTTCATCGACGCGGTAAATTAATGATAAGACAGTTAAAAACAACCATTTTGGGTTATTAATATATATTTCAAAACAATAGGCTTGAAAATTAACTTGTCGAAACTTTTTATGATAAGAAAATTTTCCTAAAACAATGATTTTACCTACAGATAGTATAAACTTTCGAAGTAAAACATTTATTTAAAGCTGAAATTATGAACGAATTAACAATAAGTTAGTGGAGTGAAGTTGGCGTGAATTAATTCGCAAATTAAATCTCTGTGCCATTTCTAATTCAATGGAAAGTTTCGTGGAAAATTCTTCAAGACACCTCTTTCACTTCGTGAGAGGAACTTTGGATTTACATTTCAATCATTTCGTTTTGCTTAATTTAAATTTCAAAAGTGTATTTTTTTAACTTATAGACTAGCGCTTGGCTAGACTTGCTGGAAGTGATGATGCAGCATAAGGTGGAGCGCGCTTGCCTAGAAAATGCCTATTTGATTTGAAAATAGCGAAATTATAAGCAGATCATGAAAACCATCGATCGATAAAATAAAACAGTTAGAATAACTTAGGGGATTAGATCATGTTGTTAATTTTAACTATTAGATACTAAGCCACTGTGGATTGCACTAGTCAGGGTCCTTTGACTTTTTGACATACTTTAATTAACCTACATACTCGTACCTACCTATGACCTGGGCCATCCTGTTTCTTGTTATTGGATAGGCGACTTTAGACAACCTTCTGTGGTGCATTGCAGGTGTATTTCTTAGTATGGCGTAAAGCCCGTTCCGATAGAGGTGAGCTTTTATTTTAAATTCATTAATATCTGCATATAATCCCATCTGCAATTCGACCAATAATCATGGGATAATCTAGGAACTTGTCGTCTTTTAATACTACTCCCATCACTATTGGTCTAGTGGCAGGTAAAAATTACATGCTCTGACGCTAAAAAAAGCTGTTCTCTCTTGAGTAGGGATAATACTAATAGTTATTATTCTGTGGTGAGGATCTAATTTATAAGGAAAAATTACATGAAAATACTCCAGTTTTTGACTAAATTCTTTGAGCTATATGTACGTTAAGTAGTGATGATAAAACATTTAGAAAGATTGCGAAAGTGGTAAAAAGATTCTTCCTTCTTCAAGTCATTTGCGGAATTGCAATAAGTATAATATAACTGCATCCACAGCCCGACAGCTGTGGAATAGAACTGATCTCCGTAACCGATAGGGTTGACACCAAGTAAGTGAGGTATGGTGCTTTTTTTAAAGGAATAAATAGGATATTGGAAATGGGCCCCATAAATGTCTGGCCCCACTTGAGATACACGAAGGGCCCGGCACGTAGCGACAAATATTATTTGTATGATAATTGCCGCGTCGCTTAAACGTCGCGTGTCCAGGCCCTTTCAAACTCATACAAAGAATATTGGCCGCTACGTGCCGGGCCCTTCGTGTATCTCAAGTGGGACTAGACCTTAAAAAAGTTCCGAGTCACTCAGCGGGCGTTGGAGAGAGGTTAGGTTATGCGCAGGGTTTCCGAAGTGATGAGCAATTGGGAGATCCATAGAAAAACCAAGGTAGCCAACAAAGCTCGCCGTTTTACGAAGCTAAAGTGGCAATGGGCGGGGCACTTGTACAGAGAACCGATAGACGTTGGGGTCCTAGAGTTCTGGAATGGCGTCCTTGCACTGGGAAGCGTAGGGTAGGTAGACTACACGTGTGACCGACGGCGAATTGCAAGCCGCTAGATTCAGTCCGCGCAAGACCGTGGCGGGTCCCTGAAAAGACGTATGTCTACATAGGTCTTTTCAGGGACCCGCCACTTGACGCAGTTGACGTTTATTGGTTGACGATATGGTGTAATATCAGTGACAGCCCTGATCAGCATAGATTTGCCGGATTCCCGCGTTGTGAGAGCGCAGTCGGAATTTAGCGACAATACCGGCTCAGTCGAACGGAACAGCGAAAATGCATGCCTAAAAGCTGGTATAAGCTCATTCACTCGATCGCAAATTCGTAGATGTATGTGTTTAAATGTAAATTTTTTGCTTACTTTACTATACCTAACTCTCTAAACGACTTTATAGTATACAAAATTATTGTCCACGATAAAAAAAAAGATTCCGACGAATTGAGAACCTCCTCCTTTTTTTGAAGTTGGTTAAAAATAGAACTCAAATCCCGCTAGCCTAACCTAATTACTATATAAATCATGCTCGCGCGGAATGGTTACACGAATGCTGGCTGCACTTCCGTGCTGGACAGCCAGGCTGATCCTTTGCGAGAAAAATGAGCCCTTCAGTCACCAGATGAGGCAATTAACCGCGGTGAAATATCTCGCAAATTTGTTTTGCCACTAGAGCTCCACGGCCCCAGGGTCTCCACGGCAAACGGAACAAATATGTAACTCTCTATGAGAGAGGCATACTTCCGCTGCTTGCCGGTTTCAGCCTTTTCCGCTGCCGCTCCCGGCCTTGATGATACGTTGACGTCATTTCGACGTCGTCGACGACATAACGTGTCGTGACGTGACATGAAGTTCCATTCATCCTTACCCAGCAGTAGTAATAGGTGGGAAAAAAAACACTCTCTAGTACTGGTAGGAAATAGCGGAAAAATTCAAGACGATTTATCTATCAAAATCTGATGTCATAGGGTTACAAAGGGACAGTCTAACAATAATAAACAAACAGACTGCCTATAACGCTTCCTTAGCTGGAAGTTTCATAAGCCTGTATAACGTAGAATCTTTGAAAATGAAATTGTTTCCGTCACATCCTTTGTGGAAGGGCCTCTATAATCCTTCAAAGGGTCCGCACTTTAAGCAGATGACGCGGAAAACGAATTAGGTACGAAACTTCCTAGCTTAATCTCTTGTAATAACTAATTTTAAGTATATATATATAGGGATAACAGGAGCCAAAGTCCATCTCTAAGCTGTATTCGGCCCTGGTGGGAGGCTTCGGCCGTGGCTAGTTACCACCCTACCGGCAAAGACGTGCCGCCAAGCGATTTAGCGTTCCGGTACGATGCCGTGTAGAAACCGAAGGGGTATGGGTTTAATATATAGCTGCCATGCCCCTAACAGGTTAGCCCGCTACCATCTTAGACTGCATCATCACTTACCTTCAGGTGAGATCGCAGTCAAGGGCTAGCTTGTAGTGGATAAAAAAAAAAAATGCTAAATGTGTTAAATTTCATCAAGATCGTTTCAGCAGTTAGACCGTGAAAAGGTATTTAAAATGTAAATACTTAATGTTCAGAAATCCTTTGTGGGATCGAGTGTACGCTTTTAAAGCATGTAACCAAAAGAGTTCTTAGATTTGGACTGTATAACAGTAATTGTTAAGCCGAGGGTATCAATACTATTGAAGAATTTTTTAATGACAAAATTGCATGGAAGAAATTGGCTTTGCCCACAAGTCAGTGTAATTATTGTTAGATGTATTGTGTATTAGCTACATATTGTAACAATCTTTTTTCTTTTTAAAAAGAACAACTGCTGAGTTTCTTGCCGGTTCTTGTCAGTAGAATTTTTTTTCCGAACCGCTAATAGAGTTTCTTACATTTCATAAGTGGCACAAGTTGTCCTACGTGAAATAAAAAAAACCATTTCATTTCTTTACAAAATAAAAAGGTATAATATGATCAATTTATTATTAATATCGAATCGGGTAACACGATAACATATTCTAAAGTCGATGCTTTGAACAAAAAGTATCTAAATTCGCGTGGCTTGTTGCAAACTCCTTGGTTTAATGAAGAGTTTATAATTACTAACTTTGTGGGAACTTTTCAAAATATCAATTTTCATTCCCTCATTACTCGGGATTCTCACCGCGGTATCGCCCTTAGTGGCTTAAATTACAAAATTCAATTATGGGGAGACGCACGAGTTAACAGCGGCCTTATTAAGTAAAAACTACGGCTACGGTGTAACGATCGCAAATCGCAATCACCTCTGATTGGTTAACACTCTTCCGCTATTGGCCAAAATCCATTAACGCAGCTAGAGTAACAAAAATTCAGCCAATCAAAACGATTGGGACTGTAACAATCTTTGATACAGGTTTTACATAATTTGACTACTGGATAATTTTCCAATGAGACATTGCATAATATCTCGGGAGGAACTTCTATAGGGTTCTTAGAGAAACTGGGAAGATTTGTGCACTCGAATTTCTTATCGCATAGGTACTTTCTTTATTACAAGCGTGCCTTAATGACACTGATATTTAAATTAAAAAAATTTGAAAGATAAGCTTCTATTAGGTACTAGATGATGCCCGCGACTTCGTCCGCGTGTATTAAGTTTTTTTTAATTCCCGCGGGAACTCCTTAATTTCCCGGGATACAAACTATCCTTGAATCAAATTTCATCAAAACCGGTTGAACGGATGGGCCGTGAAAGCGTAGCAGACAGACGGACACACTTTGGCATTTAAAATATTACTTACTAGCTGATGCCCGCGACTTAGACCCCGTAGATTAACGTCTTTGGTTCCCGCGGGAACGACAAAAAGTAGTAGTTTAATCCCAGACTATTATCTATCTCTGTGTTAAATTTCATCCAGATCCGTTCACCCGTTCCGGCGTGATTGAGTAGGTAACAAACATCCATCCATACATCGATACAACCATCCAAACTTTCGCATTTACAAAATTAGTACAGACAGTATGGATAATAATTAACCAAAAAGTTACTATAGGTAAACTCATAAACAATTAAGTAATGTTTCATTTTTGGACTAGCTTTGGTGAAATTGTACGCCATGCAGGTGATCGGAACTTCGTAGTAGCTACGTAGTCGTAGCACTATCGTAGTACCTACGGCTACGTTGACGATGCTAACTTCACATGAATATGTCACCGTAAGATTGTAAAATCCGTTAGATTATAATCTAACGGTTTCTATCCCGCTAGATTATAAACTGTCGAAAGATTGTGAACCGTTCAATGTTCTGAGTATTATTATATGAAATATTTATTGTTTTTACGTTTTCTTGTCTCTTTCTTGTACAGTTCGCGCGCGAGTTGAATGCAGAGTAAATGTATGACACTTACATTTACTCTGCATTCAACTCGCGCGCGAACTATAGGTTAGGGTTTGACATGAATATTCAAGTAGTGCCCGGCCACAGGCCGGGCACTTAGGTTCTATCGGGTTAATATACGAGTACCTAATATATTACAATTTACCGAAAAATAACGCGTTAAATTGTAAGCAGTATGTTACGGTTCACAATCTGTCGACAGTTTATAATCTATCGAGATAAAAAACGTTATATTATAATCTAACGGTTTTTACAATCTTACGGTGACAAATACAACAACGGTCAGTGAAAGCACAGTTTACGTTCTCCGTTCACAGCCATTCTCCGTTAAAGTTGCCTTGCTCCAATGAGCAAGTCTTCTTGCTCTTGCTAGCTTCAAGATAGATCGGGCAAATGATCTTTTACGTCACTACTTATTTATCAGGATACAGATAAAGACCTAGTGAATGATTACTTTTTATTTCATAATAACATATACCTAGTTCAATAAAGTAGTTCCAAAGGAATTTTAAAAATGAAGTTGAAAAATTATGATGCTGAATGAATGATGGATGAAGTCTCAGGCATCCTCTAGTAACCTCTCTCTAAAAAATGGAGACTACCGGACTCGAGCATAATTTTGCATCTTTCAAATAAAATTTTGTATTTTTCAAGTAAAAAATTCCTTCCAAAAATCCGACTTCCGAAGTCACTGTAAAGTAAAAACTATTTTTGATTTCTATATACTACGTTGAAATCGGGCCGGTATAACAAAGATAGGAATAAAAACTCCCTATGGTTGAGTTCTGTAATCTGTAGCATCAGTATTGAGGATTTGGATTTTTTATGGAACCACCTCCCGAGCTTCCTCTAACCACTGAATAAAAAAAAACAAATCGGTTCAATAACCACGGAGATATGCACCGAAATACATTTAAAAAAGATACGCGCTGAATTGAGAACCTCCTCCTTTTTTGAAAGTCTGATAATATTTTCCGCGTTGAAACGTTTAGTCTCCAATCCTATTAGGTGTAAAAAAAAGATCCAATTCGCCGTCGGAAGTCGGTACACGTTAATACCTTAAGCGTGGCTGTGCTGTATCTAACGTAATGTTACAGATTTTGAGCAAAATTTTACCTGAACTGCACAAACTAAAGGAATAAGATAGACGGGTCACGCAAGAGACTGTTTTTACCCAGGAAGCCACTTCAACAATGAGCATGTTTCAATTCCTTACACTATTTTATTTTACTACCAAGACAAATCAATGAATTACCATCAGATCTCAAATCCAAATTACCCAAAACAAATATTAAGTATAAAGTCAAAAATTATTTATTAAAATGTCAAAATTAAAAATTATATACTAAATTATCTTATACTATTACAAAAAATATCTATTTAAATGTTCTAGTAAGTAATATATAAATATAACTAGGTATAACGATAAAACACAATTTATAAAAACATTATTAATAAAAGATTCAAACAGAACAGCCTGTATCTCGAATATCCACAGTCCAAACTCTCCGGTGCTCTGTATACTCGTACGTCGTGCACTGTTTTATTGAAATACCCTACAACTTTAATTTACTAGTGGTTCGCCCCGAACTGAGACCTCGCGGCGCCATCTATTGACATCACTGTGAAGTTTTATTAAAAATACTGAAGCTCATTAAAAATTAAATAATTTCGTTTCCTTACAATATTTATCTAATTTTAGTATTTGTTGTTCAAGTACAGGATATAAT
Source organism: Erebia aethiops (assembly GCA_923060345.2). Taxonomy (NCBI): domain Eukaryota; kingdom Metazoa; phylum Arthropoda; class Insecta; order Lepidoptera; family Nymphalidae; genus Erebia; species Erebia aethiops. The sequence goes on along the minus strand of OV281089.1, from coordinate 17,968,249 downwards.
TCAAATAATTGATCAAGTTTCAGGCTCAGCCTTTCAGAAAATTTAGAGTTCTAAGGTCAACTTTGGACGTTAGAAAATCTCCAGTTTGAAAGCCCCCCATTTCGTCAATTTTTAGGGAAAAATTAAAAAAAAAATTTGGACTCTATTCCTAATTATCTTGAAAATGATATACCGCAACCCAATGTAAAGCTATAAAAAATATTTTACTTCGCATTCGCTTCTATGAGAGCCCCCCTGAAATAAAGATTTTTATAACTTTTTAAGCCATATTCGGCTGGAGGCCATTGGTTTACATATTATATTTAAAGCTGAAGTAATTACGTTCAGTAATTCAGAAGTTATAATGCTCTGACAGACGGACGGACGGACAAGTGCAAATTCCCTTCGCTTCGCTCGGTCAATTATGTATAATATTATGATGATGTTTGTTTACGTTTACTTACTTTTTGCTTACTTGTTTGATTTACTGTTGTTTATTGCTGTATTAATGTTATTTTATTTGTCCACATAAAACTAGTATTTAAGTAATAGATTTAGGAGGAATATGCAGCCCCCAGACAAGACGACAAGGCTTAAAGGGTGCTAAGAAACAATGTAAATGAAAAATGTCTTTGATAATATAAATTAAATTTAATTAATTAATTTAAAAGAAATAACAAATTAAACAGATATAAGTGCAAGTTAGTTCACCGGTTTAAACCATTATACTAACTTTTAAAAATAAAATATATAAATAATAGTTTATTTACAGAAACATGATATAATTTATTTATTTATTATTATAGAACTACGCTCCGCGAACATGCGTGCATTTTTTTTTAAAGTTCGCCTAACAAATTACCAGATTTATTTGACCAATTCCAGTAAGAAACCCAGTTTATATCAGCTGCAATGTTTGTGCGAAACCAAAAACGGCAACTACCTTAGTTTTTTTAAACGTAAGTATATCCTATCTAATTTCAAAAATACTAATATTTAAATGAGGGACGTGATATTCAAAATGTATTTGATTTGATTGATTGTATTCAAAATGTATTTGATTTTGATTGATATAAATGCGAAAGTTTGGATGCATGCATGGATGGGTGTTCAATCACGCCAAAACGGCTGTACAGAGATAGATTAAATAGTCTGGAATAGCACATAGGCTACTTTTTATCGAGGAAAATTAAAGAGTTCCCGCGGGAACCAAAAAACCTCAATCCACGCGAAAGAAGTCGCGGGCATCAGCTAGTTTGATCAATAAAAAATTTTAATATTACGTACAAAGAATCGTACATATTTATTTCCTAGCGACGCGACGGTATCACTTTTTCCTGTAGTCCGTGCATTTTACCTGTACCGTGAATGGAGATTTAAAAACTTTTCCTAGAACACAGGATATGCTCGTATGCTAAACGTTTTACTGACGCGAATAAAAAGAGGACCGTTAAAAGAGTGTAAAGGCTTTAAGTGCATCCTTGTGTAGTGTTTTCGTGTGAAAACACATCACACGTTTCATGAATATCTGCCTGTAAACTTGGGTATACTTTTCATGTTGATTGTAGGTTGTGCCTCGTATGATTGTCTGGTTTTGACTCTACCACCGGTTTGGAATGTAGCATCTACTGAGCAAAGTCGGCAAGAGGCTCAGCAGTTGTGAACTATAATTAAAACTCGGCTTTTACAACGTAAAAATGGCCTTGTAACGTGATAGTTTAAAGTACGCTACAGATGTACAGTTTTAACTGTTCAGTTGGATTATTCGGTTAAATCGTAAGGTGTCTAGTAAAAGTTGAGCTAACGTGCGGAGGCCCCGGGTTCGATCCCCGGCAGGGTCAATTTGGGAATTTATAATTTCTGAATTTTCCCTGGTCTGGCCTGGTGGGATGCTTCGGCCGTGGCTAGTTACCACCCGGCACAGACGTGCCGCCAAACAATTTAGCGTTCCAGTACCTACGATGCCGTGTAGAAACCGAATACGACAATTTAATACTAAGTAGCAATCAATGCAGCTTTTACGTACCAAAATATAATATTGAAAAATCAAACTTTGAATTTTGGAATGGCATTTCTGCGGGCAAATCATATTAACATACCCAAAAGCCCAATATACTCGTGCTTTTAGGCAAACAATGTTATAGAGTAGGTACGAGCCAAGGGAATGCCGGGTTGGTGAACCGAACGCTGAGGCGGTTGAATACTTCACCTCGGAATGCAGGTCGGATTGAATGAATGAGATTTAGCAACATTTCGCCGAACCTTGACTGGAATGTTTTTACGGAATATTTTTTTTACTTTTTAAAGCTATATAGAGTGAGTTTAAAAATGAAATAGGTAAGAAGATACGGTGCTAATTTTTATTTTGAGTACCTAGTCTTTACCTACACTTCCTTTCCCAGGGTTATCGTCAAAATACGAACGTGCATCGCATAAAAGCAATGAAAAAAGTTAACGCGTTTTTGACCGCTAGCTTACAGTTCAGTTCAGTGCGAAATAAGAAATTTTTGAATCAGCATTTCCTACGAAATCCTGAGCATAGCGATTTCGATACTTTAATATTTATGAAATGAAATTAGGTAAGTACCTATTTATTTATTTCACGTAGGACAACTTGTGCCACTTTACCACACTGTGACCACCTGTGACTGTCAATGAAAGAAGTCCCAGTAGCGGCGCTACTGTAGTCGTATTTTTAATACTTTATTTTTATTCAACAGTGGGTTTATAGTATAGGAGCAAGTGACTAAGATTTAGAACTGAATTTGTGGCTATATTCGCGAATGGTATAACACCTGGAATGTCGGCAATACAGGCCGGCAGCAAAATTGAAATGTTTGCTTTCGGAATGCTTCAGTGATTGGAGGTCTGGTGAATCGAGACCTGAGCACAAATCTTGTATGAATTTTGTATAGTGTTGTACTTTCCTAGAACTGACTGGAACATGGAACGACCTTTCCCTCGTCTACTGTTATGTCAAGTCTATATTCTTTTCAAACTTTGGTAAAACCTACTATGATAGACAAGGACACACTGGGATTTTTTGGGGGCCCTACTTAATGAAATAAATCTATGGGTAAAAGTTTCGTGCGTGAGAAGGACACGACCTGTAATTTAATACTTTTTTTTTATTTCTTTTTTTTTTTTTTTTAAATAAATATGGAAAAGATTCTTTGTATCGTGTATTAATTAGAAACTAAACAGGCGTAAAAATTAGTTCAAATTTTGGCCACCGGGCCAGATAAATTTGTGGGACTTAATGTAGCCTCTACGAACATACTCGTAGAACGTGGCAGCAAAATATTCGCAGTTATTCAGTCGGTACGTATACGAGAAGCCAAAATCGCAATTCAGCGAACGCGCCCCTATACAGTCGCTGTATAATACACGTATAAAATTATTCATTTTCCCGCCATGCTCTTGCTTTTATCCTCGCCCTTTATGCCACAGAGTATAATATTATCTACATAATATTTTGAGTTATGAAGTTATAAAATCCTTAGATCTCTAGTTTATAGTAGATAATATACGATCTAGAATTTATATCTCAAAAATTTTATTAAAGTCGAATACCAACCTAAATCTTTAAGCACTACTTTTGAGTAGGTAATCCATTAATTTTCTTCGGACGGTAATGTTCAGACTATCACCACCACCACCTATAACCGTACCACAGCTGGGCACAGGCCTCCGCTGACGCTCTCTTAAGAGAGAGTGAAAATAAAAATCACTTGCTTCAAACGGTGAAAACAAAAATTGTGAGGAAACCTGCTTGCCCGAGAGTTCTTCACTAATGTTCTCGAAGGGGTGTGAAGTCTGCCACTCTGCACTTGGCCAGCGTGGTGGATTAAAACATTATAACTCAGATATTTAATCTGAGCATTATAACATACTGCGCTGACTCTAGTCTCTACCGACTCTTTTACTATGACTTCAAACATGCATAATTATTATACCTATTTGGCAACATCAGCAATGAAGGGTCAATGACTGCTTGGGAAGTTCTGAAATGGTAAACAGTTTAACAATAATATATTTTTTTAATCCGAATTTATGTGCTAATCTGTGAACAAATTATTGTAAGGAAGATACAGTATTATTGAAATATGATTATAATATTATTAAAATTAATGTGCAGTTTTATTAATCATCAAAAATGCCGTATGTCGCACATGATGGTGAAGTAGGCGCACACGTATTTCAAAACGTAACACTAACAACGAGTTGTCATTTGTCAAACAGCAAACTTCAAACTTGTCATTTGACTAACTTCATGTCGAATTTCGAAACAACCGTACAACGAAAACTCAAAATGATAAACAAAACCGCGATTACTGTGGGCGTTGCCACATTGTTTCTGATAATAATTCAATGAATTTTACAAAGATAACTCGATAAGGCTTTCGCATCTTTTCGTAGTGTGCTGATAGCAAGTACTTATTCTGTTTTTATTAGATAGTAGGTATTGTGTCATGTCGTCATTTCGTTAAAAGTTTTTGTCGCAAACTTTTTCAAGTGCAGTTTGCATGCAGTTTGTTTAGGTTTTCGTTATAAGATTAAATAAATCTGTTGTAGACGACGTATTTTTAATAGTTACGTATTTTCAATAAAAGTTTAAGTCACCAATGCTTCAAGAGAAGCGAAACCAATACAAACTACAGTAATATGTGATTCATATGATTCATCCAAAATTTCTTATTAGACCGTAACTGATTGTGTGAAAATGTTTACAAACGTGTTACTAACGTTATTTATGTGTGTTACCGTGAAATCTCAGTCAAACAAAGATCTCTACAATGGACAATTTAATAACGATTACTATAATACCCAACCGCAAGACAAACCTCGTGATTCGAGGCTCCCTAAGCCAGGGGATAGTGACTACAGAACTTATGTGTATAATAACAGGAGATATGGAACAGACCCGTCAAGATATAACCCGTATAATCCTAATATAAACCAGCCTGGGGGCTTTCCATACAATCCGATTATAACAAATCCACTTGATGATCAGTTTAAATATAATACAGTAAGTATAACAATTCTTACAATTTTACATGTACTTTTTTTATACTATTTAGCCCTTGACTGTGATCTAGAATGATAAGTGATGCTGCAGTGTAAGATGGTAGCAAGCTAACCTTTTAAACTACACAGACTATGCTTCAGAGAACATTTTGTTGGTCTTGGGGCCTTATTAAGGTCAAATCATTGCTACAGTGGAATGATCGCTATCAATCTTTTCCTATTAGTTAGCCAAAATCCACTTTCACAACAAGAATACCAAACATAGAGTCAGTCACAACAATGAAGATTATTACAATAATTGATGTGCTTTTTCTATATAACGCTAGACAATATAAGGAGCATCTTTAGTATTATTGTTAAACCTAAGAGTCAAATTATACTCTTCTGTATAAGGAAAGTTTTGTGACAATAGTACGCTTAGTGTATTTGATTAATCATTTGATCACAATTATTTGCAAATTCGATTGATTATAATCGAGGGTTCGTCACTTCAAGTGTCAAAGTAAAATGATCCTTAAGTGGATTTCTGTACAGCTCAATTTCGTGTACATGCACACACAGGCAGCGCTCCAAATAAATCTTTCTAAATAAAAATCAGTTTTGCTGCATTTCTGACTTTAAATCAAGAGAATTTGGGTCCATTTTACTTTGTCACCAATGTGGATTATACTCTTGATTACAATCAATCAAATTCACATTGTAAAAACTTACGACTAAGTTTACAGGTGTTTTGTGTAAAGTTTGTACTATACCAAAAAAAATTGTGAATCTTTCTGTTGAATCACAAAATGCATCTTAATTATTATTCTGAGATGCATCCATGTCATGCCCATGTGAATTACGACATTCAAAAATGGGGACAAAAAGATGCCAAAAAGCAGTTTGGCTGCATGATATGATTTTAGCCATCAAAGTCCTGCTTGACACCTGCAGGATACAAACAAACAACCCAATGAACAGTTATAGTCCCACAAAATCTGGCCCGGTGGCCAAAATGCAACTAATATTTATGCCTGCTTAGTTTTTGTTTTTATTTCATTTTTCATAAGCATATACTAGCGAAGCTGAGGAGATCAGATAAGTTTGTGACACTATTAATTCAATTTAAGGTCGATGACAAGGGTCTGCCCGCGAAATTCAAATTTAATTTGGTTTTTCACAATTTGTAAACTAATACGACAAAGTAGGCTTATGGCATTCAAATTGCGAGCGTAGGAATATCATCTTCACAGGTTTATATAAAAATCTTTACTTGAAAGTGCCCAGTTTAAGAAATTAGTCAAATTAATGACTAATTTGTGAGTTACTCACAAATTAGTCATTAATACAATACAAAGTAGAAATTAGTCAAATTAATGACTAATTTGTGAGTTACTCACAAATTAGTCATTAATTTGACTAATTTCTTAAACTGGGCACTTTCAAGTAAAGATTTTTATATAAACCTGTGAAGATGATATTCCTACGCTCGCAATTTGAATGCCATAAGCCTACTTTGTCGTATTAGTTTACAAATTGTGAAAAACCAAATTAAATTTGAATTTCGCGGGCAGACCCTTGTCATGCACCTTAAGTACTTAATTTAATCGACTCACATTCTAAGCATATTTGGATACCTACACTTATAATTCTACTAGCTAATGCCTGTGTCTTCGTCCGAATGGTGTAGGGTTTTTGGATTCTCAAGGGTACTGCTTGATTTTCCGGCATAAAAAGTAGCCAATGTCACTCTCCAGGTCCTCAACTATACCCATGCAAAAAATCACACCAATCTGTTGCTCTGTTGCGGTGTGATTGAAGGACAAACAAACACACTTTTGCGTTTATAATAATAATATGATTTGATGAAGGTTCCAAGATATATAGTACAGTTAAACTAAGATAAAGGTAGATTTAATGGGTAATTTGGTTGTCCAGCAGAACAGAGATGCAAACAACCCTGATGCTCTATTTCCCGGAGTGCTGGGAGGCTGGCGGGAGGACTTACAAGGGAGGGAGAGGAGGGACTCTCGACAGTTGAAGAGAGACATATTTGTTAACACTAACTTTGGACAGGTTCAAGGATTTAAGGTAATTAAATTAAATTAAGTACAACATTCATTTTTTTTACTTATTTTCAGATAAGTAATATATTTCTTCATAATAGTTGCTAAACCTGGCAATTTTTGTACAGGTACACCAGAAAAAGTTACATGTAAAGTCAAAGAATATATTAATTCAAAAATGGTACCTACACAGTAGGTACACTTTATGAACGTCAAGTATACAAAGTATAAGATGTGATGGTAATAATATTAATGATGGTATCTTAAACTTAAGCTATAAGGGTTCCAAACGCGCCCTTGTCTGAGTAGAGCCCACAACAAACTTAGCCAGATTTTTTTTAATGTAGCTTAAATGCGCAGTGTAAAAACTAAAATACATAAATAACTAGATGATCCCCGCGACTTTGTCCATGTGGATTAAGTTTTTTTTTTTCCCGCTGGAACAAAAGGAAAACATCTTCTCTTCTTTATGAGTCTTTTCATCCATTGTTGGACATAAGCCTCCTCATATATGTGATGTGACATCACCAAGCATGCGGTTTTTCCCGCAAGCTTGGTGTTGTCACATTACATATTATAGTTAACATATTATTAGATAGTTATTTTTTATTCCAAAATTAACATTAGCTCATGCAAGCTACTTTGTATTTGATGGTTATCTTTCAAATTTTGCAATGATTGGCAAAACTTATAGTCTAAAGGTAGGTTATTCAATGAAACTTTTTTTCAGGTTTATTTATATGACAATCCAGACCCCACATCTGGCTATAGACCTTGGCTGACACCAGTGGAGAGAATACAAGGAGAAGTGTCAGTATTTCTGGGTATACCATATGCAAGACCACCGGTTCTGGAAGGTAGATTTAAGGTAAATTATCCAATAGTATATAATTTGGCACTTGACTCTGACATAAATTAGCACTTAAAAGCCTAATATTTAGCATACCTGAATCGAAAAATGATTTCCCACACCCGAAATATTTTTGAACATCCTATCCAACGATACCCTACGCCTTGAGAAAGACGCCAAAAAAGATCATCCACCACTTATGTGTAGGGGCTATATAATTTTCAAAATTTTATTTTACCACTTTGTTGGCGTGATTAATATGTATACCCATGCCAAATTAGAGCTTTCTTAAGGGGTTTCTTCATTGACTACGAAACCCTAAAAATGGGTTTCCACTTTAAAACCTATATTTAAAAGTGCAAGTATAGGCATTAAGTTTCCCTTTAGTACTGTATTTTGCTAACGTGCAATATAAATATATAGAATATAAAAAATTGAACTGGTGTATGAATTGTTCTAGCCCCCGCGCCAGCATCCTGGCTGGCAATTAATGCAAGCGGTAGACTGGGGACCAGCCTGCCCCCAACCCGTGCGTTTCACGGGCGCTACCAAGGGCATCCGGGATATGGACGAGGACTGCCTATACTTGAACATCTTCTCCCCCAATGTGAGTATTACAATCCCCATCACAGATAACTTTACCCCAGCTGGCAGTTAGTCCGTGCCATGCACGGACGGAACCAAGAGCACCCGCCATATAGATGAAGGCTGCCTCTATTTGGACATCTCCCCCAATGTGAGTATTACAATCCCCAGCACAGATAACTTTACCCCAGCTGACAGTTAGTCCGTTCACGGACGCCACAAAGGGCACCGGTCATATAGACGAAGGCGGCCTCTATTTGGAGTTTGGACATCTTCTCTCCCAATGTGAGTATGCTGTGTATTGTAGTTAATAGGTAACTAATGGTATCTTTTTCTTTATTACACTACAAGTTAGCCCTTGACTGGTATCACACTTGAAAGTAAGTGACGATGCAGCCTAAGATGGTAGCGGGCTAATCTGTCAGTGGTATGGCAGTTATAATATTAAACCCTTAGTCGGTTTCTAGTTTTCTACACATCTATTCAATTGTTATCAAATCGAGAATTACTGCATTGCAATGGTCATGAACAGGCCAATTAATCGTACTGGAACGCTAAATCGCTTAGCGGTGCGTCTTTGCCGGTAGCTTGGTGGATCTCCTGCTTATAAGATAACAGTGCTCATCAATGCGCCAGGGAGGTCATCAAAATCAGCACTATTGTAGTACTTAATCAAGGCTTAAATGTCCTACAATTAGCGTGGCCGCACGTTGTCCGTTAAGGGTGATTGAACTATGAGTCGCCGATGCGGCAGCGGCGTGCTCAAATTGGACCAATTAACTCTCGCCGTGACTTATCATCCTACCGGCACGTCATTTTTAGTAGGGTGGTAACTAGTCACGGCTGAAATTTTCCGCCAGACCAGACCAGAGAAAGTTCAGATATAAATTACCAAATTCACCGATCAAGATCGAACCCCGGGATCTTCTCCACTTATAAGATAATAGCGCTAATCGCTGTGCCAGGGAGGTCATGAAAATCATGACTTGCAGTCATAAATGTCCTGCAATGTTGTCAATTACACGTGATTGAACTATTGAGAGTCGCCGATGCGGCAGCGGCGTGCTCAAATTGGATCAATTAACTCTCGCCGTGACTTATTTATTTTATTTATTTGTTTAAATCAGGCAACTAGGCCCATAGAAATATATACATAATATAACATATAACATAACACAATAAAATAATATTAATACATAATTATGAAACAGTAGGGATTCTGGATCTGGCTTCCCTGAAGCGACGGTAAACTATGCCCTCAGGCCAAAAGTCTGAGCTGAGGAATACGTCTTTGCACGAAGCCGGAACAGTAAGGACATACGAGCTGAAGTAGGTTGTCCTACTGGACTTAAGTTTATCCAGGGTCAGCTGCACTTCAGTCATCTGCGAACAAACAGATTCTCGCGAAACTTCTGCAGCTGTTCCATGGCGATTTTTATACGTTTCCAGAATGTACCGTATAATATCAGCCTTGGACGTCTCGGAATTTATGCGGGAAACATAAATCATAATGTTAGGTACCGCCGCTTTCATGGTGGTATTATAATCCTACCGGCACGTCTTTATTGGTAGGGTGGTAACTAGTCACGGCCGAAATTTTCTGCCAAACCCGGGATCTAACCCGGGACCTCCCGCTTATAAGATAGCTCACCACTGCGCCAAGGAGGTCATCAAAATCATCACTAGTGCAATAATTAATTAAGTCATAAATGTCCTGCAATTAGCGCGGCCGCACATTGTCCGTTACGCGTGATTGAACTACTGAGAGGCGCCGATGCGGCAGCGGCGTGCTCAAATTGGACCAATTAACTCTCGCCGTGACTTAATAATGACGTGATTCATACTGTTTATTACACCTAACCTAACCTACACATTAACTGTGCGGCGTTCACAGTAGGTTTCAGTTATGAATGAATTTATTTATTTCCAGACAACAAAAGTCCATAATGGTTAGTAAAGACTTATCCTATGTTAGTAATTCCAATAAGTTTCATAATAAATAATAATAAACAATATGTGTTAGTATGACTTATTCTATGTTAGTTAATATAATTAATATACTTACAAACTAAATGAAGATAATAAATGATTCCTGTAATCACCTATTCTACTGAAAGAACTAGAAGTTTAATTCACTATAATCCGCCACAGTAGGTAAATCTATGTGGTACATTGTGTATTAAACTCAAACTCAGAAACTTTTGTAGCACCTTGTAGCACCTCCTCTTTTATACAGTCAGTTTAAAAGAAGTTTATAGTGGTTTTTAAAAGGTCCTTGGTAAATGTTGCGTATAATATTATGTAAGTACTTGCACTCCCTAGGCAATTCATTGTATTTATGCTAGATCTAGTATCTAGATTGTCCATTGTGCTGCAAATGAATCATCACTCATCAGTATGATGGATGTACGGTACTGTAAATATAATTATCAGATGAACTAGATTTTCCATTGAATAAATATCGTTGAATAGCTAAAATCTAAGAAACAAAGGTTTAAAAACTTCAAAAGTCAAAATCAAGTTTGTTTTTTTTTAAATATATCGGTTTAGGTATGTATGTTATGTAAAAAATAATATAATCTTGTATAATAATATAATCATATAAACCATCGAGTTTTAATTTTTGAAGACTTTCTCGCCTTCTAAATGTATTAATTCATAGTTGATCGTTCCACTAATTGACAATAATTTATTTCGTGACACGGACTTATAGGTCAGTTCAGCTATTTTTTTTATCGGCTCTGGATTCGTCTGGCACTAAACCTACTAGCAAAAACGTACTGCCGTGCCAAGCGATATTAAGCTTTCGATTCGATGCTGAGTCAAAACCGGGTATAATAAAACTGCCATACTATCAAGGTTCTATAAGCAGCTTCTATGTTTTAACTACATCATATCATTCTTTAATTACTAATCGTTAAAACAATAAAACTTTGTCCTGATTTTCTTATCTTCAGACGGAAGCGGGGGCCACAGCTCAAAAGTACCCAGTAATGGTGTACATACACGGCGGTCAATTCGCTTCGGGAGCCTCCAATCTCTTCCCCGCGCATGTGCTGGCTGCCTTCTACGATGTTGTGGTCGTCTCCTTCAATTACAGACTTGGTGCTTTGGGTAAGTTTTCTCGTGCTTCTACAATGATACCACAGAATACTTGACAGTACAGAAGGCTCACTCCACATAGACGTTTAAATAAATAGCGACTTTTGTAACGACGTAATAAAGTTCAAGTTAGCTCGGACAGCGAATAAAATGCCTCTTTCTACCACGTTACTCTTATCGCTCTGGGATCGCTTGTATGGAGTGTCAGGGATGTGATATATCTGAGTATGTATTTATCCGCTTTTTAAAGCGGTTATAGCCTAGGGGTTTAGACACCCGTCCTCATATACGGGGTCGCGGTTCCGATCCCCGGGCACGCACCTCTGACTTTTTGGAGTTATGTGCGTTTTAAGAAATTAAATACATCTTGAGGAGCATGATTCTTCATAATGTTCTCGAAGGTGGGTGAAGTCTGCCAATCCGCAGTTGGCCAGCATGGTGGACTATGACCAAATCCTTCTCATTCCAAGAGGGGATTCGTGATCACTAGAGGCGGCAATCGGTTCTAATGATAATTTATTTTTCCAGGTTTCCTTTCCACGGGCGACGAGAATTCTCCAGGCAATTATGGAATCCTGGACCAGGCGATGGCTCTCCGCTGGATCCGGGATAACATCGCGCGGTTCAACGGCGACCCGGGATCTATTACACTCTTCGGCCCCGGGGCGGGTGCAGCGTCGGCCGGGTTACTAGCCGTAGCGCCGCAAACCCGGGATATCGTTGCAAGGGTTATTGCACAGGTGAGGCATATCACTATCACGAGAACTCCTTAATTTTCCGGGTTAAAAATTAGCCTCTCACACACTCTCCAGGTCCTCAACTATACCCATGCAAACAACACGTTGATCCGTTGCTTTCTTGCGGCGTGATTGAAGGACAAACCAAAAGACAAACACACTTTCGCGTTTATAATATTAGTATAACTATTTCTAAAAAATTATATGAAATGTGCACATTTTATACCCTGTAAATGAGTTCGAAAGTTAAATTTCCCGGCCTAGGCCAGTAAAGAATGTATGTATTTTCATTACATATCATAAGTTTGAATTTGGAATCTTTCTTCCTGAATATCTTGTAACTTGTTATAATGTTCTTTGGCCTAAATAGTTTAAATTTGGAACTCTACCGTATTACGCGTTCAGCACTCACAGCGCAATAAAAAATTAAAAGTATAGATATAACTAATTTAACTTTTAATATTTCTTAAGTAGGTTGCTTTTTTATTTACTTTCTTTTAATTACATAATAATATATTTAAAAAAAAGTCACTTGTTTAATTTTTTAGAAAAGCACTATACACACCTCGACCGGGAGAGCATTTCTGGTCTCGTATATAGCCGGCCTCGCGTAGCTCGGCCGTCTAACTAACACTCGACCAGAGAACGCGTACTTCCCGGTCTCGCGATGTAATGTACTATTTATCTAACTTTTTCTTTGTTTTAAAAACACATAATGAAAGAGTGACCAAATGCTGATTATTCTTTCACATTCATGAGAAAACTTCGTTATCGCGGTGCGGGCCCTGTGACGTGGTTCGGATTAGTTCGTGTGCTACTAGTAGCACTAATGACGTATGTGCGGAGACCGCCACACAATCGGACCATGCTATGCGATGCGATGGTTCCTACGTCCTTCCCCATCTTTGAGTCACAGCTAATACAGACCCAAAAACTCATCTGACCCGGTGACAGCGTCGGTAGTTTATATTAAAAACTAGACTGCGTGGACTTCGCCCGCGTTGATTGATGTTTTTTAATTTCCGCGGGAATTTCCGCCTTCAATTTTCCGGAATAAAAAGCCTATGTCCTTCCCCTGGGATGTAAACTATCTCTGTACCAAATTTCGTAAAAATCGGTTGAGTAGTTGGGCCGTGAAAGCGTTGCAGACAGACAGCCACACGTTTGCATTTATAATATTAGTATGGATAAAAAAACGTGTGGTGTCGTGGGATACCAGATAGGAACGCAGTTCCTTTTTACATGAATATTAATTTCAAGTTCTAGTCGAAGTAAACAGAAAAACACAAAACAGTTACGAAGACAAAATGTCTTAAATATAAATATACTACATTCGAAATTAAACTTTAATTCTGTACTGTTAAGGTTTAATTTCGAATAAACTATACATAAAAATCTTACTCCACGCATTTTCGTTACGGAAGTTTTTTGCCGGCTAGGGTACCCCTCCGCATACTCCCATAAAGGAACTTCGTTTCAATAAAAACAAAAACTAAACAGGCATAAATACTAGTTCCAATTTTGTCCACCGGGCCAGATAAGTTGGTGGGCCTATACTGTATGTTCTTTTCAGAGCGGCTCAGCATTAGCAGATTGGGCGCTGATAGAGGATAAATACAGAGTACAGAACACGTCGCTAGTGTTCGGACGCCTGCTCGGATGTCCGATAGATTCCTCGTGGAGGCTCGTCAATTGTTTGCGACAAGGGAGGAGTTTCTATGAACTCGGGAATGCTGAATTTCAGGTAAGATTCACTTTTCTGTGATATTAATGGTTTTTTTTTTCAAATTAAATTATTGATTGATTCTAGTATTTTTGTTATTTATTTGTAACTAGATGATGACTTCATCCACGTGAATTACGTTTTTTTGAATCCCTCGGGAACTATTTAATTACCTGGGATAAAAGGTAGCCTATGTTCTTCCCTGGGATGCAGCCTATATCTGTACCTAATTTCGTCAAAATTGGTTGAAAGATGGGCCGTGAAAGCGAAGCAGACAGACAGACAGACACACTTTCGCATTTATAATATTAAGTATGGATTTAATAGGCGTGCACCCTACAATCATTAATTACACCCAACTTTTGTATTGTATTTCTATTCTTGTACGAATATATTATATTTATTTACTGTGTTGGAGCAAATCAAAGATATGATTGAAGACCCTTATTGTAAAAATTAAATAAAAACCCCTACGGAATTTTTTTCTTACCTTGTATTATATGCCATTTCCAATAACAAAGTTTTTGTTTCAATTTCAGCCAAACGTAGGCTTCATACCCTGGGGTCCAGTACTAGAGAACAACTTTACTTTTCCCGGGGACGAATGGTACGAGGGTTGGCGCGAGAGGGACTGGCACTTTCTCTCCACAATGCCAGAAGAGCTGGTGGCGCGCAGACAGTTCAACCCTGCGCTGCGGTACATGACCGGGGTCACCACGCAGGAGGCTGCTTATGTGCTGTGTAAGTATTTGTATATGGTACGTAACAGGCACTTTCTCTCTAAGTCTCCACCATGCTTTTCGATATTCTCAATGGTGATTAACAAATACCGGTGAATAGAGTTCAGGCGTTTTAAGTCCTTAACAACCCGAAGGAGCTGCTTCCAAAAAAATCGTGACAGAAAAACCCAATAACAATTTCTTGACACCCAAACTCTGGAGCTAAATAAGCTAGTTACTAGACCAACGGCAGGCATTTTACATAGCACAAGCACTTATTGATTACTTTCTAAATATTAAATAGGTTCTAATAGTAATTAGTAATATACTCTTTTACAGATACAAATGAATCCCTAGCCCCGAACTACATGATCGACGAACGCTGGTTCAACCAGAAAGTGCAAGAATTCGTGCTCCGATATAACTACACACTGAACCCTAGAGGGGTGTATGAGGCTATACGATATATGTACACCTTCCATCCAGAGCCGCACAACGTCAGCGCTATACGGGATCAGTACATACATGTGAGTATGATATACTCTGTCTAAAGCTTATGTGAAATCCGGAATTCCACAGGGGTGTTATTTGTAGCCATTGTTAAAAAGGGCGATCCCGTGGTCTACAACGGCAGTGCTATACGGGGACAGCACATACACATGAGTGTGATAGTATGTGTGTTCGAGCCTCAAGGCGCAACCGTGTGTGTGTATGTGCGAATCTTAATGTGCAAGTGTGTGTACTGACGAACTGTCGCGGCATTAACCCCATTCCTAAATATACAAACAGCGCAGCCGTGTCCCGTCTTGTACCTTATATTAAAAATCTTGTGCCAAGTATTCAATATTACTAAATTTACTCAAATACATAATCGTGGCCTAGCGGTCAAAGGCGTTTCGGGCGCGATTCCCAGAGACGCAGGTTCAAATCCTGCCGGTTCCACAATTTTTGATATGTATTTAAGTAAGTTTAGAATTTTTCCTAGTGTGAGAATCGCTGTAATAAAATATAAAATTACTCAATATTAAACCATCTTATTGACAGTATTAAATCTGGAGTTCCACAAGGGTGCCATTTAGGGCCCTTGTTTTTTTTTATTTCCCTTAAAAACTATTTTTCAGATTTTGACTTTGGTTTTTGTTACAGTTTCTATCAGACTTCCTATACCGAGCACCCACAGATAAGATGGTGAAACTCCTGCTCGAACAAAACGTCCCTGTCTACATGTACGTCCTCAACACAACCGTGGAAGCCTTCAACTGGCCTCAGTGGAGGCAATACGCGCACGATACTGAGCATTTCTTCCTCGTTGGAGCTCCTTTTATGGACCAGGAGTTCTTCCCTCGACGGCACAGGATAGACCGACAAGCCTGGACGCCTAATGACAGGAATATGAGCCACTTCTTCATGAAGGCTTATGCTGACTTCGCGAGGTTTGGGTAAGAGCTATCTTTTGTACTTTTTTTTTGTTATAGGAATGGAGGAGGGATATTTTCCCAGACGCATGATGTCGTAATTTTTTTTATATTGGTCTTGTACTGATTCAACTCTTATCACGATTTAACTACAGGTGACATCTAAAGTGTATCGTGGAATATTGAATGAGTGGGATTTGGTTTCTTTTAAGGGTCTTGAGAATTAACGATAATAGGGGTGATGCTTATGTCAAAAATAAATTATTTCTTACTGATTGTTAAATAGAGGGTCTTCCAAAACACCTAAAATTCATATCTTCTGTTAGTTTAAAGGTTGATTATAATTTTAAACTATCGATTTTAAAGTAAAGTGCGTTGAAATTTGATGACGTCACAACTATGTATTTCGTACAAACTTCCATACTAGAAGCGCGATTTTAAGTTTGATAAAGAGCAATTCATCATCCCTATTTCACCTATCAAGATTCAACTGCAGGTAGTCACAGTGTAACTAAAGTGTATCGTGGAACATAGAAATAGAGGGATTTGGTTTATTATAAGCGTCTTTACCTTCATTCTAACAGGCGGTAGAAAAGTGTGCATTAAAAATTGTGGATAATTTACCAAGACCTCTTCGCAAAAAGAACCTTTCACCTGATCCTGTGATAAAGCTAATTAAGCCGTTGCCTTAGATTATCATGTTGTCTTGAAGAGATCGCTGCTTAGCGATAAGACCGCCTTATTGTACCTTTAAGTTTCCTTGTATCATAATCATAATCATAATAATCAAGCATCTTATTCAAAATAGGTACCTACAAAGTACACCTTCTGAACGTCATATTTATAATAATAATAAGGAATAAGACTTGATGGTGATAATGGGTAACGGTATCTTAAAACTAAAGCTACGAGGGTTCCAAACGCGCCCTGATCTGAGAAGAGGCCACAACAAACTCAGCCGGAGTTTTTTTTTTGTTTTTGTGGCGTATAATTTACATACATACATTGTATTAACTTTTTTTTCAGAAATCCAACCCGTTCTCGTATCCTCGGCATGCACTTCGAAATGGCGCAAGCGGGACAACTGCGATACCTGAACCTTAACACTACGTTCAACTCCAGTATCCTGCTCAACTACAGACAGACAGAATTGGCTTTCTGGACCGTCTACCTGCCCACTGTTATTGGCAGAATGCTGCCCACATACCGGCCTATCACTGAGGTAATGTATTTCTAACTGATGCCCGCGGCTTCGTCCGCATGGATTGAGGTTTTTGAAGTGATAACTTCTTTAGTAGGGGTTCTTTTTTGGTAGGGGGTAAAAATGTAGATTCGCGTGACCGACATGCTCGCGAACATATAAATATATTACATTCGAAATTAAACTTTAATGCAATGTTGTATTTGTTTGATGTTGTATTAAGGTTTATATTTTAATAATTTTAACTAAAAAAATCGTTTTCACTTCTATCAGCTGTCCCTCTGACTGCCAATTTTTTTTCTTTCCTACCCTTCCCCGACTATAATCTATCTTTGTGCCAAATTTTATCCAGATCCGTTCAGTCGTTCCAGCGTGATTGAGTACGGATCCATCCATCCAAACTTTCACATTTATAATCGTATTATCGTATTTTAAAACTTGTATTAAAGGAGAAATTGACTGATATATCACAAATAGCTCAAACCTTTTCTGGAAATAAATAAATATTGATTGATTGTTTTTCTTGTTTCTTCATATGTCTCTATAATATTCATTTCAGTTCTGGTGGGAGCCTCAGCAACCTCTACAAATCGCGTTCTGGTCCGTTTCGAGTGTTTGCATCATGCTCATAGTTCTGCTGGTCGTTTTGTGTATGCTGTGGAGAAACGCTAAGAGGTAACCTTATTATGTTTACAAATCGTTGAGTTTTATGCCTTAAAATAATTACTTATAGTTCTTGCAATAGAGATGATGACAACTGAATCAAATCAGCAACTCTTTATTAAACTCTTTCTCTTTTTTAAACTAATTTCTTTAAGCGATTTAGCGTTCCGGTACGATGCCGTGTAGAAACCGAAGGGGTGTGGGTTTATTATAACTGTCATGCCCCTAACAGGTTAGCCCGCTACCATCTTAGACTGCATCATCACTTACCATCAGGTGTGATCGCAGTCAAGGGCTAACTTGTAGTCGATTAAATAAAAAAAAAAACTTAAAAACGCACTTCTAGTATGGAAGTTGTATGAAATTCACAATTTTGACGTCATCAAATTTCAACACACTTTTTTTCTTTAATTCATATTTTAAAATGGTTATCAAACTTAAAACTAACCGAGGATGTGAATTTTAGGTATTTTGGAAGACCCTCTATTTAATAATCAGTAAGAAATAATTTATTTTTGATATAAGCATCATCCCTATTCACAAGTGCGCGTGGCTCGTGGTTGTGTTAAAGTCCTATCTGTACACATTTGTATACGTGTAAATGTGTGCGTGTACTATTGCGCGTACGAGTGAGCGCTCCGAGAGTCACGCACACTTACACAATGTGCATAACTACAAGTAATGTTCAAGTGTACTAAATTGCAAGAATTATTTACTAACAGCTTTTTAACAAAATAAATATTAAAATAATTAAAACTAAAAGGTATTTGTATATTATGATGTTAATAATGTAAGTCCTTGATACTTTTTTGATTTGATTTGAAATATTCACACTATTTGATAATAATCTACTAACTTTGGTTTTAATAAAACGTATTTATTATGTGAACACTGGTTTTTGCTTTAATACTAACCAAATAATTGTTCCCGTACAGGGCGATACCTCAAAAGTGGAGAATGGTACCGACTACGTAGGTGAATTTATGCTAACTTATATAAAATATGGGTTTTGCAATGCATGATGGTTTTACTTGCACTCTGAGGTTATCTGCTTGTTTATTTTAAAGGCTTTTATTAATTTTTGCAAACGTATACTTAGAAAATATTGCGCAATTTTTCACTTTTTTTGTTATTTGTTTAGGCTTTGGGTTTTAGTGCTTTAGTTTGTATGAAATTCTAAGTAGTTCTAGTAGTTGGTGTAGTAAATTCGAACAGTATTCAATTTTTCAATATTTCAGCAAGTATGCAGTACTAGCTGCGGCCCGCGACTTCGTCCACGTGGATTCCCGCGGAAACTTGTTGATTTTCCGGGATAAAAGTAGCCTATGTGTTGTTCCAGGTTATAATCTATCTCTATGTCAAATTTCATCCAGATCTGTTCAGCCGTTCTAGCGTGATTGAGTAACAAACATTCATCCAAACTTTCGTATTTATCATATTAGTATCATATACTAATATTATAAATGCGAAAGTCAGTTTGTTTGTTGGTTTGTCCTTCAATCACGCCGCAACGGAGCAACGTATCGTCTTGATTTTTGGCATGGGTATAGTTTAGAACCTAGAGAGTGACATAGGGTACTTTTTATCCAAGAAAATTACGTTTCCCACGGAAAACAAAAAAACTTTAACCACGCGGACGAAGTCGCGGCTCGTAGATTATATATGACTTTTATTCTTAATTAAACTGTGTATTTTATTTTTTATGGATTTATTACCTGAAAATAGACGATTTGTTAATATAATTAACATGACTCATTTTAAAATTCATTCATTTCATTCATTGGCGACAGAGAAAACGAGCGCTACTACAACGGCGACATATTCATGGTGCCCGAGATAGAGGAGAGCGGCATAGACAACGCGACGCGCTCCAGAGACAACATCTACGAGTATAGAGACGTGCCCGTTAAGAGGCCGCACACACCGGTCACTATTACCAGAACGGTGAGATTTTTTTTTTAAATTTTAATTTTAATTTTCCTCGTCCTCCTCTGGAACTATAAATCGGATTGTGACCATTCTTTTTTTATTGTCTTTCGTTTAGTTCAGCTTAGGGTTTTCAAGATATGCACTGTTAGGTGTGTGGTGAAGTGGGTTTAGCTTTCAATGTTTTAGACATCGATATATGTGTAGGTACTCGATGGGCCCTTTCGTAGAAAAAAGTTGGGCGTCCGACTTGTGGTGCATGCCCCTCACCTGTATAAGCCTGTCCTTGTCCCCACCATAGCGCTGTCCCGCTTTTCAGACTAGATAGCGTTAGTAAAATAAGTCCACATCATTTGTTTGACAGGGCCCGTCTGTGTAACTTGAGGTCGTTGGTTTGAGAATAACACTTGTTCACAGATAAGTCAGCCCCAAACCCTGCAATCGTCCCGAGCGCCGTCCGAAGCGTCCACAGAGTCAGCCATATCGCTCAAAGAGGGGGTCGTCTCTAAGACCCCCGACCCCCGCGTGCCTGAACCCCTGCCGCGTGCGAGGTCGCGCACCACACTAGTGCACGGGGTGCCTCAGACCACAGTGTGACTCCTGGTGTCAACCCCTTTTTAACCCCCATGGTTTATTTGTAAGTTACACGACACTATTGGTGGGCCTGAGCTCTATACAAATTTGGACAATCAATCAATTAGTCCCTTTAAGAGAAAAATTCCTGACGACGACAATTTCCCCTATGTTGTAGCCGGATATACCACGACCTTCACCGATCTGTTTACCAGATGAAACCTACAATAAACTTATAAAAAAAAATAGCTTGGACCGGATTTTGATATGCAACCTATTTTAGGCGTGTTTATCTATTATTAAATAAAAAGTAGGTTTCATCTAGTAAACAGATTGGTCAAGGTCGTTGTATATCCGGCTATAACCACAATTTTAAGCCGTAAACATTCATAGGAAACTTGAAATAACGTAAATTGATTCAAATAATGGTATTTACTACTCAGTTTCGGACATTTGTAGTGATTATTTATGTATAATGACATTATTTGCGAGTGGGCTCCATACAAAATGGACGCACTACGCACGAAAATGTAACAGTATAGTAAAAATCTATACAAATTGTAAGCATCGAATATTTCCCCTATTTTAATGGCGGAAACATTCTTACGACACTCCAAATATGCCGATAAAAAACGAATTGAAATGAAGTGGCGCTAATATCATCTCATTCACACAGATATAGTGTCTAATGTGTGAGTGAGAGGCAATGATTATATCCACCATTATAGATTCGTTTTTTTATCGGCATGCGGGTTGAGTGACTTTTTACAAGTCACTGCCCCTGAATATCTAGTGTTAAAATGCGCGGAAGTCTTTTATGTAACAACGCAGTCGCAATATTTAGCTTTAATGTTGACTTAACAAAAAAGTATAGCCCTCACTTCGCTTGTGTTATACTTCAATAAATTAAAATCAATCAAGATTATTTAAACGCTGCAGCTTTTGTACAGATGTACTATTAGAACCTATGTGTTCATATTTTGGTAAGGTTTATAAGTTTGATGACTTCGTATTCTTAGCAGCATTTTTTTTAATTTGTTTAAATTACGAAACATTTGTATTTATAAATCATTCCATTTATAAATTATAATTTTACCACCGTTAGCGTATTTAATGTTAATTTGTGCTTTACCTGATAATCAATTTTACTAACAATGTTGCCATTATAGACTGAACTGACTAGTAGTTTTTAATACGGCAAATGTTTTAAATCTATTCAAAAGGAGATCCTGCGGAGACAAAGAACACTGAGCTTTATTTACTTTGGGCGTACGGTTGATATTTGTATAATAATCTCCTGTTTTTTCATTACCACAAACAAATTACAACCGTATGTTATACATAATAAAGCTGAGTTTCAGTTGTTCTGTCCTGCGTTCAGTGTGTTGGATTACACCATGGATGTAATATATCGGGAGTGCTTACTATTTAAACAGTACTTAAAAACAATTTTCTCGTACATCTTTTTGTAAAGCAAAATGAACTTTATGTCAGTGGAATTAAGTTTATTTTTAGATACTATTTAAACCATAGTAGCACTTAATTATATCAAAAGTAATTTATAGAAGTGTTCTTTTTCGAGACCGTTTTTTCGGCAGGACTACGCGTTCCAATAGTATATTGTGTGCTTAGGGGTGAAACAAGACGATTTCAGGCGAAGGTGAAGTTGTCTGCCTGAGCGAAGTGAGGGCTGGCATCACCCGAAATCTGAAAACGTTTTTCATCCCGTGGCGCACACACTATTTTTCATATAATCTGCATTAGTCACGAGTTTTATTAAAATTGTATTTCTTATTTATTTTAGTTGCTAGGTTGTTGTTTACAAATACCATATATCTGTCACTTTAGTTGATGGGTAAAATGACAATTAAAAAGGTTTGAAATAAACAAAAGATACTCTGTCAGGATTGAAAGGAGGGAGGGATTCATGACGTATTCGTCTGAAATTGACTAGTTTCAGGTGGCTCAACAGGCATTGAAACTGGCATTTTCAATGCAGGTTATATGAAAATTATATTACATTACAGTTTATATGGATTACAACAAAAGTAGTTGAACGCGACGGTCATTTAAGCAATTGACTTTAGAGCGGAACGCAGAACGCTAGAACGGTGGGACAGATGCCTTAAGTTGAAAATATTGCAGTAATTGCGTTCTTAGCAGCTAAGTTACCAAGTGCATTGGTTGTTATACATTTAGTTGTAATAAGTAGGCACAGTTTTTCAATTATACAGTTCGGAAACAACCCTTCATTTTGTTTATGATGATTTTATTGGACTATGGAATGGGTGCTACCATTATAGCAGACTGCGTGTTAATTTTTGACTGTTAATTTATTTCCTAAATTATATAGCTTCAAAGCCAACGATATATTTGGCAAAACGATTAAATGCCAAAATAACTAACTGAGTCGTCTTATTTTGGCATTGTAACTATATTATGTTCGTTTTGCAACTCTGTAGTCTGTACATTCGTTTCTGAACTGTAGAATTGCTAAGCTGAGATGACGTATTTTATATTATACGAACGCTAATGCTTGAAATAAAATTAATTTCGCAATTGGCTATTTGACAGTTTTCGGAAAAATACTTAAAAATGTACGTAGGTTCATTTTATGCCTCTTATAATTAACTTTTTCTCAAAAAAAGCGTTATTTATTAGAAAAAAATACATTTTTAATACATTAATTTTAAATTCGCGCGAAAACAGCCGGTCACGTGACATTTGCTAGCTGTGACGTCACAGCTCAAAATAAAACAAAGTTAACTATACGACGCTCCAAGTTTCATTTAATTTTAAGTGGAAAGTTTACAGCTTTTTTAATGCAATTGTGGAAATTACAAGCTACAAGACGTGTGTAGAAATACAATAAATAATAAGTAATTAATATCCTGACAAATTGTATAAACACATTCCTATATAGGTACTATATTACCTATGTCATAATTTAAACGTCGAAAGCAGTGGTTAGAGTTAATCTGCCGAGAGCCGGAATTTAAATCGGATAAATATCTGCGGTATTACTTTGTGAAGACCACTTTGATGTTCGTGTTATGAAGAAATCAACTTAAAACTCTGATCTAGCAAAAATGAATTAACCTAACCTGACATTTTCTTCATAAAACATGACATAAAATTAAAATAAATTATATTTCTGTCACTTTACAGCAGCACTTTCTTAGGTCTTAAACACGAGACCTAAGTACTATTACTTACTTTGTTTATTTCGGTACTTACATGGAAGTTATAATACATTACGAAATTCGGCAGTGCAAAAGTTTACACGCAAATAAATTTGCAACCACAAATGAATCGACTTTAGGCAGATTTGTACTATCAACTGTAAAGCATAATCCCATTTCATTTAACCGCTGACAATCACAAATCGAAATATATTACTGTTAATTTTCTCAACAATACGCAAACGTTAGTACACACGACGTTTTTTTTTTTTGAAATGTGACGTCACACGGGGCTCTATCATGACCGCCCGCGTTTTGCTTCTTGTAATCCACAGATAAAAAATCTCAAATTTGTTTTGCAAAAATAAAATATTTATAATTTATTTTAATGCAAAATACATATTGTATAATTATTGTTAACCCACAAGCTACCAAATCTAACATATTTCATATTTTATAGTTACAGCTGTCAAGTAGCCAATTGTTTGCACCGCTTATTAGGGAAAAGCATATTTATTTATAAATATCAATACATCGTACAACGACGTATATTACGTCCTATTATAAGTATTTTTAAATTAAGATTTATATTTAAAGCAGCTGAACATTTTTGTAGGATTTTTATAGCCAGTATTCATTGATTGATTTCGTATTAAAATTATTTCGTTTGAACGGCGGCCACATAATATCGAATCTAAATTCCGATAATATACATACGTTTATTTCCGTTCGGAATAACAAGGCTTACTTGAGAGACGCTAGCCATTTTTTCCGTTCGGGATTCCGAACGCACAGGCATTTCGAATCGAAAACTACTATGTGTGTGTGTAGTTCCTTGATTTATATGGATTTGCTGCGTTCTAAATTGCAATTAGATATTTCGAATCGGGATTTCGAAACGGAATTCCCACAATGCACTGTGTATCGTCGCTGGAAGTCGCTGCGACCGAAGTCGCGCGATGTCGCCGGTACTCTAGACGAACCCAAACCCGTTTTCCTAGGTGAGCGACAAACGCGGCAATGCGACTTTATAGTATCTAAAACGTGGCCTCCGTTGTCGCGTAGACAAGTTTTGTCTTTTTCTATGGCGTATCGCTTCGTTGCTTCTGTCGCTCAACTAGGACAACGAGTTATCCGTTGTCCTACGTTAACAGCTCTAAAGCGACTAACGCGACACCGCGACTCGATACGACGCGCCGCGACAGTATCAAACAGTAGCTCACCCTTCACGTGGCCTTCGCTGTCGCGTAGACAAGTTTTGTCATTTTCTATGGCGTCGTATCGCGTCGCGTCGCTTCTGCTGCTCATCTAGGACAACGGGCTATCCGTTGTACTACGTGAGCGACTGATGCGACACCGCGACTCGATACGACGCGACACGACAGTATCAAACAGTCGCGTGGCCTACGTTGTCGTGTATACAAGTTTTGTCATTTTCTATGGCGTCGTATCGCGTCGCGTCGCTTCTGTCTCTCACCTAGGACAACGGGTAACCCGAAGTTAGGTAGCTAAAGTTTAGATAGGTAAGTTAATATTATGTAGAATTAATTAATTGTGTTATGTGTAAATGTTTGTGATCGTCCAACCGTCCATTTATTGTATGTCGGGGCCTTTAAGCCTGCGACTTGTGAAATTAATATATTTATTGGTATCATACCTGAAATAAATGAAATTAAGACATTGCAGCCAGTGTAAATTTTATATTGAAAATGAATAATTATTTACAATAAAATATAGTTTTTTTTTCCGGAGAACCTAACGAATAAACGCTCATTTGTGAGCGTTGTTAAGAAACTGCGTATTATCTGTGGATTCGTTACGCATATCTATGGGGCAAACCTGAGGGGCAAACTGTAGTCATAGAGCTAGGAACGTCTTACTGATGAGTATTTGGGCTTTACTACGGGAATAGATTAACTACTATTTTTGTTGTCCATTGCGTGTCTAGTATTCGCACCTGCATATATTATCCGTTAGCGCACGCGGTGTATGACGTAGAGATTTTCAAACATTACATGACTAAGCGCAAGACCATGTATTTCATGTAAGCGCAAATTGAAATATATGCCAGCAGAAGTCGAGGTCAGCTCTGATAAGGAAAAAATAAATACAAAGGCAGGTATCAATAAGTTACATGTATTTTTCGTAATCCATTGCGTGTTGTCAATGCTCGCACTTGCATATCTCTGATAGTGCGCGCGCAGTGTACGGCGCGCAGGCGGGCCCGCACACGCGCTGCGCTTCGGGCGACGCGAGTGGTAGAAGTCTCCCGGGATGCTCCATTAGGTCTACTACGTAGTTCACTCTGAGGAGACCCGCTGGGAAGTTCAGCGGTTTGTCGAGCTTTTCATTCTGAAAAAAAGATGGAAATTTTTAATTCAAAAATGAGGGTAGAATGTTTGGTAAAATATTTTCAAGGAGATTCTCGGAACGATTATGTCAACTGTTAACAACTTCCATGTGGCGTCCAAATCATAGAGGCATTGCTCATCCTAGTTGTAACGATCTGCCATGAGGTACCTAGATTGCTAAACTTAGCCTGACTTCAAATCCTGGGCACACCACTTTCGAAATGAGGCATCATAATATTATCTCAGTCGATTTCCCTGATTTCTTATACATATTACCAAGAAACCTACTATAAGACACGCATAAGATTAAAAATTGAGCATTTACGCCTTAGGGTCTATATGTAGACGGACTGAATTAGGACAGCACGCCGACTGCAGTTTACAGTTTCGAAGCAGAGTTTCTGCAGTTAGCATAACCTCAATAGAACTGCATAGCAGCTTAATTTCCATTCCATAACTGCACACCGACTGCAAGCGGACTGCGCAGTTGGTTTGCAGTCCATCTATGTAGACCCTTAGCAACTTAATTAATGAAGCTTAATTCGTTCATTTCCAAACGAATGGGAGAAAAGATTATTAGATAAAAATTTAGGTAAAATACATACGGGGTCTATTTCAGGTACGGCGATCTCACACCAGGCGTGAGCGCTTGAGCGCCTGTGTAGTGCGCAGGGCAGACCGCAGCGGTCGGCTAACACCTTGTATAGCAGGGCTCGCTCCAACTGACCCCCGCACTTGATATAGCCCAAACCCACTAGACAAGAGTTTAGCTCGTGCTGCAATGGAAGATTTCAAGTTTTTAAGCGTTTTTGAAGTAAAATATCTTTGCGCAGGCTTAACTTGGGGAGTAAGCTGGTGAATGCGTGACGAGAGCGTTACGAAAAGTGTTGTCGGGAGAGGCGAGCGGAGGATAGAAAGAGAGAGTTACGTTTCGTATATTACTGTAGGGGCAATAGAGAGAGGTGCGAGCACACATTTTCTTTCTCTCATAACCAATTACTAAGTTTAATTTCAGTCGTGTGGTCTAAAGCACACTCTTTTTTTGAGCGCTACTCGTAGAACGCCTGTGTAGTGCGCAGGGTAGGCCGCAGCGAGTTTAGCTCGTGCTCCAATGGAAGATTTTAAGCGTCTTTGAACGCTCGAGCGCCTATGTAGGGCGAACGATGTACGATGAAACTTTTTTGTTTTACATTTCTGATACGAACGGATGAGGTCTGGAATTTCAAGTTTTTAAGGGTTTTTGAAGTAAAACTTCTTTACGCACGCTTGACTTGGGGAGTAAGCTGGTAAATGCGTGACGAGGGCACTTCGTAACAGTGATCGGGCGAGGCGAACGCAGCTGAGAGGGAGATATAAGTTGGTGAAGATAGAAAGAGAGAGAGTTACGTTTCGTATATTACGGCAAGAGAGAGGTGCGAGCACACATTTTCTTTGTCTCTTTCTCGCATGGCCAGTTATCTAAGTACTAAGTTGTATTTCAGTCGTGCGGTCTAAAGCACACTCATTTTTTTGGCGCGTTGAGCACTTTTTGGTAGGGTGTAAAAATGTGGAAACGCGTGACCGACACCTCGCGTTGTTACGAAGACAAAAAGTCTTAAATATAGGTAAATATAGTACACTCGTAATTAAACTTGAATGCCTTAGTTGTAGGATTATATTTTAAATATTTTTTGATTATTAATTATTTTAAATATTCGTTTTTACTTCTATCGACAGTCCCTACGGCTGCCAATTTTTTGAAGGGTTTTTTAACACTAGAGCATTCTATTCTATAACAAAATTCCACAACCTATTATAAACTTGCCTTTACACAAGTTTAAGATACAAATGCTCCTGAAAAAGCTTATTATACCGTCGAAGATTATATAAATGATAAAAGAGTATGAATTGGACTCGCTCCAGCAATGCTTAGGACTGCGATTGCTTATGTATCTTCACATTAGAGTACCTAATTGTAAATATACCTATATTTTTTTTAAAAGAGCAACCACAGTTTCTTGCTGGTTCTTCTCGGTAGGAACGTCATTCCCAACCAGTGGTAGATTCATTCGACTATTCATAACAGCGCATAAACGCATGGAACAGTCTTGCTCCTGCGTCAGGCCGCACATCTGCTGCGCTACAAACTCGCCCGACAACTGTGCACGATACTTCAGTAATGTTGATAATCAGAAGATATTATGCTGATATCTCCACTTTACCATCAAATCCGCTAAATGCAAGTCAACACTGGGCATGGAGCAGTCTTGCTCCTGGGTCAGTCCACACATTTGCTCCGCTACGAACTCCCCCAGAAGTTGTGCGCGCTGCTTCAGTGAGGTTGACACTTCGTCACACTTGTCGCGGTACCTAATTAGAGGATTATATGAAACGAATTCTAACGCTCACACGTGTCTCGATAAATTCCTCAACTCTTGGTACTATTCCCATCTCGATCCTTACAAAATCCTCGGAGCTATGGCCAAAAATACGTCAGGCGATTTGCATCCCATAAAAGAAAATAGGGGTGATACAAGTTCGAGTAAATGTATATGTGATATGTAGAATGGT
The DNA here is from genome assembly GCA_923060345.2 of Erebia aethiops. Lineage (NCBI taxonomy): Eukaryota > Metazoa > Arthropoda > Insecta > Lepidoptera > Nymphalidae > Erebia > Erebia aethiops. The sequence continues at coordinate 17,939,620 of OV281089.1, read as the reverse complement.
TTTTAGCTATGTGTTATGGGAATCTATTCAGCGGTTTAATAATTATTATCAACTCTATTCTTTGTAAGGGTCTCAGACATACATATTTTATTTGTCTAGTTCTAGTTTTGACTCTACTTCTTTAGAGGTGGTTATGTTATGAGTCGCAGAATGAAGTATGAAGAAGTTATGCTGATTATGTGTTTCGCCTCTAACAGAGGCGATACTTAGTAGGTAATATTGGGCTCATGTTTTTGGAACTAGTCAAATCAGCATCTTTTTTCAAACGTCAAAAGTCAAAACGCGTGACGCGAAAAACATGGGATTTTGTATGAAATACTGAATTATGGCGTCATCAAAGTTCGACACATTAATCGATAGTTTAAAATGGTTGTTCTACATAAAACTAACAGGGGACGTGATATTACTTTTAGGAGATCCTCTATATTTAACAATTATTAGTCATTTATACCCAATTTTGGCATTACTAAACTCAAACTCAAACTCAAAAGCAACTTTATTCAAAATAGGTACCTACAAAGTACACCTTCTGAATGTCATGTTTATAATAATAATAAGGAATAAGACTTGATGGTGATAATGGGTAACGGCATCTTAAAACTAAAGCTACGAGGGTTCCAAACGCGCCCTGGTCTGAGAAGAGCCCACAACAAACTCAGCCGGGGTTTTTTTTTAATTATCACCATCTCACAAAAATCATCTCAACTAAGGAAATATCAGAGACATTAGAGCAAATTATTGCCAATAGTATCTCTATTACCACTAAACTGGATCCGATAAAAAAGTAGGCAACTTACCTAACTTCATAATGTGCGTCTTCTATTTCGAAGTAATGTATAGATTTAGCCCTGGAAAAAAAGGATTTATTATAACTTTAATAGACGATTTCTCACTAGTCGCGACTTCAAGTGCGTGGATTAAAGGTTTTGGTAATCCTCAATCCACGCAAATGAGATATTATGCCAATATCCATCTCCAGGTTTCGTCAAAATCGAATTACGGATTAGAGATGTGAAAAGTTAACCATCAGAATATAAAACACTTTCGCATTTTCAATATTAGTATGGATACAAAGATTTCACGCTTCAAATTCATAAAAATACTTACTGATACCTAAATATTTCACGTTTTACGGTCTTTGTATGAGAAATAAGGTTTATCGAAACATTGTGATTTTAAAGTACACTAGAGCGACGTGTGACATGCCAAAAAACAAATCAATACTGCTTTTGTCCAAAGGAATAAAGGATCATAGGTATAAACTCACGGGTCGCCGAACCAGATGCGCAGGCGCAGCAGATAGTTGCGCAAGTTGACGTCGTCCGGTATGACGGGGATGCGCGCCGAGCCCGATACCGTCAGCCGAGACTCTGAGCGACGGTCTGAAATGTTGTCATATGTTTTTTTTTATCCACTAAGAGTTAGCCCTTGACTGCGATCTCACCTGATGGTAAGTGATGATGCAGTTTAAGATGGTAGTTGGCTAAACTGTTAGGGGCATGGCAGTTATATTAAACCCATACCCCGGTTCGGTTTCTACACGGCATCGTACCGGAACGCTAAATCGCTTGGCGGCACGTGTTTGCCGGTAGGGTGGTAACTAGCCACGGCCGAAGGTTTTGCTTCGAAATATTTTAAGTATCAGATTTCTTGTAAATTTCCGTGATTGCCATATAGGGCGAAGCTCTGCAAAGGCTGCCTTAGCTTTGGCGATACGCGAATCGATGTTCTTTTCGGTGTTATTTTCCGATACAAAATGTTCATGGGTATCCTAACTTCAGAACTCCGTTTGGGTTCGGACGAAGTCGCGGGCATCAGCTAGTCTTACTAATGTAGCGGTCTTCGCAGTCCGCACATAATCCAATAGATGGCATTACTAGTAGCGCACGATGAACAAGAAGAGCCCAACTCACGCTAACGAAGCGTTCTCTGAATAAGACTATATATACGACCTCCAACGATGAACGGTCGGACCAGTGGTCCCCGAGCACAACACCCGCTCGGTGGATGATATCATCCTTTGTTACGGTGGAGCCATATCACCTGCTCCCGTACACTAATATTATAAATGCGAAAGTTTGTATGAATGCATGAATGAATGAATATATTGTACACCACAAAGTAAAATAAACAATAGTAAACTTATCTAATATTAAAATAAGTATACAATTTGGCGGATGTATGGATGTATGGATGTTTGTTACACAACCACGGCCCAATGGCCGAACGGATCTGGCTGAAATTTGGCACAGAGATAGATTATAGTCTGGACTAACACATATACTTTTTATCCAGGAAAATTAAAGAGTTCCTGCGGGAACCAAAAAACCTCAAACCACGCGGGCATTCGCTAGTATATATTTAGTAATAAAGGATTCCACTCACACGGAGACCGGATGTCAAGTCCAGAGGCGACGTCATACGCGGGTTGATGGAACATGCAAAGGTATACGGGGTGTCTGTACGGGCCGGGCGCGGTGGATAACTCATGGATGGTAGGGAAAGAGTCGCCCAGACGCTTCTGCGCGTAGAAACCCTCCTGGACAACGGAAAAATATTATTTTAATTTATACTACAGCCCATTAACGTCTAACTACTGGGCATAGGCTTCACTCTCACAGGAGAGAGGGAAATAGAGTTGACAGCTAATCAAATCAAATCAAATCAAATCAAATATTTTTTATTCAAATAAACTTTTACAAGTACTTTTGAATCGTCAAGTGAATCTACCACTGGTTCGGAATGCCATTCCTACCGAGAAGAACCAGCAAGAAACTCGGTAGTTGTTACAACGCATATCAGTCGATTGCGAATGTTAAGCAACGTTTACCTAAGTCCGGTGACCGAATGTGGAGGTCCAAAATTTAGCCTTTTCGTTTCCTTCATGCCTCGGTTTTTAACACTACTGATAATAATCGTTACAAAACCCTAGAGTTTAAATACTCTTATTCGAGTCATATTCGGAAGGACGTGGGAACCCACCGTATTATTATCCCAAGAAAACTCCTACCATTATTTGATTAATGGAAAGGAGTCACGACCCACAGTAATGAGGAATACGACGCAGGGAGAGAGAGGGTTACGTACTCATAGGGTGTCCGATTCCAAATCCATTGATTGATATATACCTGTGTAAAGTCATTGATATCCAGTCGGCCGGTGTAGGCAAATTTGGCGGAGGGATGGTGACGGAATATCTCCTCTAGCGCCGGCTCCCAAGCGCTCACTACGTACCGGGCTTGTTTGTTCTCCACCATACTGAAAGTGTGGTGAAATCGCAAGCTACAAGCACAGTAAACAGATGCAACCAGTATGGATTATTATTTTTTTTAACGAGGGGAAAATCTTCATAAGATACCTGGCTTCTTGGGGTGGAAGCCAGGTTATGTGAGATTCTTACTCACTAAAACCCCCTCGGAAGCCATCCTACGCGCATCACTTACCATCAGGTGAGATCGCAGTCAAGGGCTAACTTGTAGTGGATAAAAAAATAAAAAATAAAGTCGGGAAGCTTCGAGATCTCATAAACGAACGCAATCGAAGCCTCCCTGGCGCGGCACTTGGGCTCGTCCCTAGCAAAGCGGTCCTTTGAGGTCCCTTCGCGTGCTTTACCTTGAAGCACAACTGCTTGTGCTGCAACAAGCGGCTCACTTCCCAGGGCCATAAAGATGGTATATTGAGCGACTGCAGGAGCCCCACTCAAGATCGGTCGTGGGCCCAACCAATGGAAACTACCTAGAAACGTTCGAAACAGGCTCACTCACAAACGTGCGCATCGACGAGACCGCAAGCGCTCGTCGCAGTGCCGTCAGTAGCGAGTGCCGCATCATCGCATGTTCGATGCGCACGTTTGTGTGAGTGAGGCTGTTTCAAACGTTTCTAGGTAGTTTCCATACTGGTTGTATCTGTTTACTGTGCTACTAGTGCGTGTTTATTGGATATTATATTTAAATAATAAATTTTATTTTATTTTTAAAAAAAGGGAAAAAAAATAGTCGGACTTGAGACATCTGGACTCGAACCGGGATGTTCTGGTTTCGGTCCTGCCCAATTTCCCACCTGAGCTATTTATAACCTTGAATTTACCTTCGTATTGTAATGATATTGAAGCAGTTTTTCATTGCCTGAAAACACGGATACAACAAAATATAGCTAGATCGATTTATCGCCCCCGAAACCACCTGCATACTAAATTTCATGAAAATCGTTGGATATATGCACCACGCTGCTCCAATGCGGGTTGGCGGGCTTAAACGACTATTATCATGTTAGCGACAATAACCGGGACCGACGGCTTAACGTGCTCTCCGAGGCACGGGGGTGACACACCGCCAACTTCCTAACTCCGGGCTAGTACTGAGAATTTCTAGTCAGAAAAACCCAATACTCAATTATGGCCCGACCCGGGACTCGAATCCGGGCCCTCGTCGGCCGCAGTCGAACAAGCTGACCACTAGACCAACGAGGCAGTCTACTAAAATAAACTACAGTAGTAAGTTAGTATACCATCTTACTAGTGAATAGTGCCGAGCTCGAGGTAAACGTCAGCGCCCTCATCCGTGACGCTCGCACAGATGAGCGTGCACAGAGCTGTGCGCAAGCCCACGTGCTCTAGTCGCAAGTTGCTCGAAATCACCTACAAAATAATATAGCTCCTTGTTTTGCATTTCAGCCCTCTAATTTTTTTTAAAAATCGTAAATCCATACCTCTTCACCTTGTTTCGACGTGAATAACTCCTTGGCGACGTCTTCCTTCATGAGTCCGCTCAGAACTGTGCACGTCATTATTTTCAAACATGTGTCGATACGCTGAAAATGTATTAAATAATTATTGAATTATTAGAAAGCATATAAAATTCGTTCATATCGATTTAAATCGATAGTTGGTAGATGCTCTTTTAAACGAAAAGTTAGTCTTTATTAGGATTTAGGATACAAGTAACAGATCCAAGCATAGCTGGAGCTAGTCAAATCCATGTTCTTTCATCGTTTACATTGTCGAACCTGACTGCCTCGTTAGTCAAGTGGTTAGCATGTTCGACTGCGGCCGACGAGGTCCCGGATTCCAGTCCCGGGTCGGACCATAATTAAGTGTTGGATTTTCTGACTAGAAAAATTTTACGTAGAAAGTACTAGCCCGGAGTTTAAGTTAACGGTGTTTCACCCCCGTGCCTCTCCGTTAAGTCAGTCTCAGTTACTAACATGATAATAGACGTTAAAGCCCATCAACTCGCATTGGAGCAGCGTGGTGGGTCTAAGCTCTAATTCCCTCTCTCCTATGAGAGTGGTGGATTGTCGAACCTACTTGTATAGGTAAGTTTGGTGGCTGTGGAAGAGGGGTATACCTGCAGAATGTTGAGCAGCTCCTGCATAAAGTCCGCGTTGAGCATGGCTTTGGTGCTCACGTGGTAGTTCTGTAGATTGATATAACACTGCACGGCGAGACGCTGCGCCTCTATCGGGTTCACTATGACTGGGTAAAATATCAGATTTACACACCATTTCACTTAGGCCCGCTTGCAGATAAAGGGCCATACTGCCAACGCTTATATTGAGGCTGATTCTGTGTAACACAATCTCTAAACTAAACTAAAATGGCAGCTTTAAATCTAGTTCTGTCCCTTTCCTTAGGAAGTATTATGAAAGGGTTAGCAATATTTATAATGCTCTAATTTTAGTTTAGTTTAGAGATTGTGCACTACAGAATCAGCCCCATTGTTTCAATATTGTTGACTTTCGTGTTTTACAATTATAGTCCTTATTCAAAGAACGTCAATGTACGTGACACAAAACTATCATTTTGAGTAATATTGGTTAAGTATTGCTTAAGCGTTGACAGTATGGCCGAAGCAGGGTTACGTATAACCCAAGAATAAATTTGAAATTTAGACAGAAGTTTTATACGAATTCTGTCAAAGTAGTAGCTAACTCTAGGTTAAAAGTATAACCCGGCGTTTCTGCAAGCGCGCCTACTTCACAAGGCCTAAATGTTTTGGGCTCACAGCGCATTTGGAACCCTCGTAGCTTTTGTTTAAAAACTCAGATTAGCCCGCTACCATCTTAGACTGCATCATCACTTACCACCAGTTGAGATCGCCGTCAAGGGCAGACTAAACACGTTACAAAATTATTGCCTGTTCAAAAATAACCACTGCCAACTTTTATATCGGTTCTTCTCGTTAGAAAGGAAAATCGGAACCAGTGGTAGATTTAATTGAAGATTCACAAGCCTGAAACTTGTGAAAGTTTATTTTGAACTAGCGTTTGGCTAGCGTCCGCGTGGTTTTAGATTCTTAAATAAAATTTACAAAAAACTGTGAAATCAAAAATTGTTCATTTTTAACTGAAAGCAAGTCTCATGGATATAACGTGAACCACCGATTTAACTCAGAGTGAAATTCGAAAATTCCTTCCTTAGTGCACCTCTGGGGTGCTCGAGGAATATTCTCTCAAAATTTCAAATTTCTACGTTCAGCCGTTTGAGCTGTAGGTTGTCCGCCAGTCACTCAGAAAAAGCCTTTTAACTATAAAAGGTAAGGTACTAACTATAGTAGATAAAAGTTATTTGAACTTCTGATAATTACTTGAGGTAAGTTTTTTTTTTTCAAATTAATTATAGGCCGACCGTTTAACTCGCGTATCGCCTGCGCGGTAAGAAGGGAGCGGGGGCGGGTAACGCTACACACGGATTCAATAATCCAAAGATTTATCTCGAGATAGACATTGTTGGTAAAGAATAAAATAATAAGTATCACCCACCCATCCGCTAACATATCCCCCCGCTCCCTTCTTACCGCGCAGGCGATACGCGAGTTAAACGGTCGGCCTATAAGTGAGAATACTAACACTTCTTGTTGATATTCCTTAAAGAAGCGAAGGTCTTCGGCTCGATGAGGCTGAAGGCGGCTTTAGGTATGATGCGGCAAAGCTCGGCTAAGGCGCGTAGAGAATTCATGCGGATGTAGAACCATACCGCTCCGTCGTCACTGAGTATTGCTATGAAGACAAAATATTAACATTCAGTTCTACATGAGTACATTAAAACCTAATGCCATTCCGAACCAGCGGTAGATTCACTCGACGATTCAAAAGCACTTGTAAAAGTTTATTTGAATAAAAAACATTTGAATATTTGAATTTTTTTTGGAATAGGCAAGCGCAGAATTTACAGTACTGCCGTATGTTTTTCTAGTAACTGTCTAAGTGTACGGGCACGAAATTAGCGGTGGCGGGGCGACGGTGGTAGCGGAGCGATGCGATTAGTCGGAGAGCTGGCGACGAATTACACCGCAATTTTGTCGTACTCATTTGAAAACTTTATTCACGTCTGGGAATTGATTAAACATCGCAAAATTTGTCTGGCGATTTGGTAGGCAAACCGATTCTTAGCTGATGTCTACACCATAGAAGGAACCTTTTTTTCTTTTTGTTAACGGGGGGAAATGTTCCATAGATACCCGACCACATAAAATCGGGTTATGAGGGATTTTAACCCACTAAAACTCCCTCGGTGACCGTCCTCAGCTCATAATGGAACCATAGAAGGAACGTACTTTCCAAATTTCAACGCCTTAAGCTTTATTGTTCCTGAGATATCGTTATTAGTCAGTCAGTTTCATAATATATATAGAAGCGCGCGACAGACATCCAATAACAGCGCGGCATTCGGCGCGCGGTTCCGCGCTTTATATTTGGACACACCTTAAAAATCTTAAGTATAAGGTATGGGAAACGTTCGGGGTCTCCAGTTATGGGAATGTTAGGATTGAAGTTAAACAAACCCAATGTAATTTAAGAATATTATATTTTGTATATTTAAAGTTGATTATTTATTTAGTTACAGTTACAAAAGTCAGTAGATATATGATAAACACTAATGGCGGATACGGTAAGCACAGTATAATAATTAGTTGGTACTGAGTGAATGAGCCGGACAAGATGCGTGTGTGCGGCCTCCCTGCGTCGGGGTTCAAAATTCACTGCTTGGAACGCTCGGGAGAGTCCCGACCGAAAGCGAGTCGGAACGAAAATTCCTGAGGGTTCCGTAGGTCTCGCGGGGCTTCGCCACAAGGTAATAACTTACCGCAAAGCGCTTCAATGATGTTAGTATCAGACATGCGCACGGCGGCCGGCAGCAGCTTGGTCATATTGGCGACGCCCATGGCCGCATCAGCTAGCAGGTCCACGTTGGAACTGAGCAGTTGGTGACAGAACACCAGATCAGTGCCGGTTTGGTACAGCGCCTGGTATGATCAACAAACTTATAATCTTTTTATTAAATAAATAAATCTTTATTCGGGACTATCAATGACACAGATAAGGTACAATACAAAACACAAAAAAAAAATTGTCCCATAAAGTTATAAAATACGAAGAAAAACAGAAACTTTTTTTTTAAATTTTATTCCACTACAAGTTAGCCCTTGACTGCGATCTCACCTGATGGTAAGTGATGATGCAGTCTAAGATGGAAGCGGGCTAACCTGTTAGGGGTACGGCAGTTATATTAAACCCATACCCCTAATCGTGAACATAGTGGACAAGGAAGCAATGATATCTATAAGGGATCTCTACCAGTAACCCTTTGGCAGTGGGAAATCTCTAAAATAGAGTTCTAAATCTTGTGCTACCCCTGTCCGTAGAGAGCTGTATGCTAGGGATAGCAATACATTTGGAACTGTCATTTTAGTTTAGAGATTGCGCACAAAAGAATAGTCATTATGCATAGCCATCGATTTTATTCTTGTGTTGGGTAAGATATTTGAGTTTGTGGGCTAAAAAATGTGTTTTTCAAATAGAAAATCTTCAGTGTCAGGTATAAGACTGTACCTCTGAGATCACGTAAAGCCGTTGGTCCTGGGTCTCTCTAGATTGCCATCCCATCGGACAATGAAGGTGAGGGAATAGAAATTATACCTGTGGTTGCATATACATTTGTGCACTATATTATATCTTGCGTGATAGCATGCCGCGGCCGAAATTCGGTTAATCCCTTTTCAAACACTGGGAGAACCATACGTGTGGCTGTGGCAAAGCGTTTTTTGTAATATACGGTATCGCTTGAATCTTGTCACATAGAAATTCCCTTCGCTTTCGCATTTTCATATGTCGATGCTTCGCCACGCGTTCGGTTCGCCTTGTATTTGACCAGAGCTTTAGAGGAACATACTAGCTTATGACCGCGACTTCGTCCGCGTGGATTAAAGTTTTTTCGGAACTCTTTAATTTTCCGCCTAGCCTATGTGTTATTCCAGACTATAATTTATCTCTGTGCCTCTCATCACAATCTGTTCAGTCGTTCTGGCGTGATTAAGTAACAAACATCCATTCATTCATCCAAACTTTCGCATTTATAGTATTATTAGATAGGCTAACTTACATCTCTCCCATTAGAATTAAAGGACATCTTAGTGAGAACAGCTAGGCAATGGGGCTTCATAGCCGGCAAGGCCATCTCGAGGTAAGCCAGCAGTCGCAGAATACAGCCCGACTGGTACAGATGGCTCGAGTTCTCTTCAGTCTCCACGTAGTTACGTAACACGCCCAGCACTTGGGTGTGGACGTCGCGGAATTCGTAGGACTGTAGGAATGATAAAGGGACATTTTCTGCATGTGTAACTAACTGCATGTTAACTGTTGAATGGAGAAGTACCCAAAATTTTACAACCAGGGACATTTTATTATGGACTACTAAGATGATGTCCGCGACTTAATATGCGTGGTTCGGTGGAAAATCTTTGACTTTCCATTACAAAAAGGAGAAGGGTTTCTCAGAATGTAACTTGCCTCCATGCCAAACTTCGTCTAAATCTATCTGGTGGTAGGCTTTGGCTGTGGCTAGTTGCCAACCTACCGGCAAAGACGTACCGCCAAGGGATTTAGTACGGTACGATGCCGCATAGAAACCGATTAGGGGGATGGATTACTGCCGTACCCCTAAAAGGTTAGTCCGCTACCATTAATTACCATCCGGTGAGATCGCAGTCAAGGGCTAACTTATAGTGGAATAAAAAAAAAACAATTGAACAGATATATACAGATGGGCCGTGAAAGCGTAAGCTGTACCGACATATCAGCGGGTCAATATTCTTCAGGTAGGTATGCGCTCTGCATCAGAGCGAGGATGGACGGCCAGCTGAACTGCTGGTTCTTTGTTACCTCTGAGTGGTGTTACCTCCAAAATATCGCAAAGGTCCAGCACGCCGGTAGAAGCGCGGAACGTCCTCTGCACATTCTGGTCCTTGTAGCGACATATCAGCTGGTCAACGGTCTTCAGCGCCGCGTGCTGTATCGCCAGGTACGCGCTCTGCATCAGAGCCAGGATAGACGGCCAGCTGAACTGCTGGTTCTTTGTTACCTCCGACGCGCATATGGGGTCTTCCAGTAAATTGCTTAAGGTCTGGAAAAATAGTTGAATCTGGACTCTGCTAGGGCCTAATCGAGCGAAATTCCATTGCGCGGAATCTCTTAATGTTTGACATGATTATGTTAGGGGAGCGCCTTGTCTGTGGTAACAAGAAAGTTAAATATAAGCGTTTTAAGAAGATTTCAAAAAACTGTAAAAAACATAAAATTCTTCATTTTTCACGCACAAATACCAAGATTCATGGATATAACATGAAATAAACTATAAATTTAATCTCCTCGGGGAGTGTTATTTCGAAAATTCCTTCAGTACACCTCTAGGGTGCTCAATAAATTTCTCTACTTTTTTTATTTAGGTTGTCTGTCAGTAACTCAGGACAAAGCATTTATTGATGGGTGTACCTGCAAACAATTCTTCTGAACATCAGGATCGAGGCTGTTCTTCATGCGTGAGCACAGACTGTTGAGAATGTTGGCTGAAACCAGCTGCTCGCAGCCGAGAGGTTCCCTCGTCAGTTCCGACAGCACCAGTGATGCAAACTCCAACACGAATACGTCCTCTATCTATTTTAGAATGCTAACTTTAAGAAAGATAACTTTTATATGTTTTCTAGTGATTTTAGAAGGTGGCTATTGATTTTAGAAGGTTAAAGATTCCTTGCAAGCTTCTAGCTTATTTAGAAGGTAGCTCAGATCTAGTGAAATCATGGAAGACTTTACAACTACCGTTATTTCACACCAGTTTTAGAAAAAGGTTTGCAATTCTAAGGTCCCATCTAAAGTTGAAGATCTGATCTGATTAATTTTTAGTATGAATAGTTGATTCCTCTCCTTTTTTTAATCGTATGGCGTTTGGTACATAATAAGCGTTTTTATAAAAAAAACGCTTATTTCGCCTGCAAGTTCGTCGCTCGTTTAGCACCACCCAGGGGACACGTGCAGGGAGGTAGAAGGTAGCTCCTGCGGACGTGAGCGACGGGGCATCCCCCAAATTCCTCTCCTGCCAAAGCCAGAGCGGATCATCCGGTTAACAAAATATATGGAACAGGTGACAGGTCATAGAACTTACCTTGCCAATCATAAAGGCAACCTTCCTCAGGTTCTGCGGGTCAGCCAGCACCTGCTCTGGTCCACGCGGCAGTTGACACAGCTGCGCGAGGGCCTTCAGCGCAAACCGCTTGATGTTCACCTCAGGGTGCTCCATATGGGGCAAAATATACTTGATGGCATTCAGGTTGAAAAGCACGTAACGGTTTTGCATCTCCTGCGCTGCGAACTTCGTTATTGCACGCAGGGTCTGTTAGAAAGATAAGTTGTTAAAAACTTCCCAGAATATAAATTAATTGAAGTGAAAGATATGTACGTCGAGTCTTTCGACGACCTCCCTGGCACAATAATGTCCGCAATCGTGACTGACCAACCATGGCAATTAGGAAATTGGGAGGCTTCGACTGTTTTTAGTTCCTAAGGAAAAGACGGCTCTAAATGCTAGACTTACCCCTTATGTACCCACTTACAACCCGCTTTCATATTTAAACTTAGATGAAAATAAATAAAGCTAATTTCAAGTGGTTCTCAAAACCTTCAGCCAAATGCGTAGGCATGAACTAGGCTGAATCTATCACATTATGTGTAAGTGCACCTCCGAGTATTGTAGGCATATTTTGTATTATTATAATAATCTACTTGTAATCGGTATTAAAGCAATAACCTACAGCGATTAAAAGACCTCACCTGACATAATATTTCAGGTTCAGCTGATTCAAGGAGCAGAATCGAAGTATGAGCGCTCTCGGGAGTAATATTATAGGGGTGGAAGGTGAAGTCCTTCTTCTCGGCGGAACGGTTATCTCTATCCTTTTGCAGAGGTTTCGCCATTTTTCCCAAATGGATAGGACAGCTGATATTAAATTAGGCTCGTGTCTCAATAAAACCCTCAGAATAAGAAGCTAATAGATAAAATTCAAAAGATGAAATGTTTTGAAGATCATTCGTTATAGTCAACCTCAGTGGTCAACACACGTGGATGTCAACACAAAGCGTCAAAATGAAGACACTGCGAATCCCAAAGTCTAACAAAGAGTTTTTAATAGGTAACCAGCCATCACATATTTTTGAGATTGATTTTTAAAAATGATTTTGACACGACTTTTCAAACTTAACTGTCAAGTTTGGGTTATTTATTTATTCTTTGGAGGATTTGAATTTAGATTTATATAAACTTTATGCGTAGGAAAAATATATTCGTGCGTTGTATAGGTTTCTTGGCTCGCAAGTTTAGAGCTCTTCAGGAAGTATGGGTACTGCCCTGGTGGGGAGGTGGGGGCTTGGCCACAGCCCCTCTGTGGGCCCTCGACGCGTTCGTGTTAATTGTGAAGATTTGTTCCACGTGTGCTATGGCGGTGTTCAGAGTATTTATACCGCCTGCGATGAAGAGTTTGTACGGAGAAACAGTACTGGTATGATATTTGTAATTATTACATGCGATTATCGGATATCTATTGGCAAGACCCTGGTCAGGCGATTGTAATATTTTCATGGTTATATTTTTTTAAATCATATTTCATAGTTAACAATATAGGAGCCTTTGCATTTATAAGCATAAGAAAATATAAGTTGCCGAGTGGAAATTGCGAAACGGATAATTTAGGCACCTACGATCACTTCCTGAATTTTTAATACTAAGATTGAGCCGCGCCGATATATTTCTTTATATTGTAAAATTCGCACTGGATTTTTTATTGCTTAGCGAACCAAATACAAGATTGTTTCAGATAACTGGCGCAGGAGGAGGGATAGGACGAGAGTTGGCCATTCAGTTCGCAGAGTTGGGCGCCACAGTCGTATGCTGGGACATTGACGCGAGACGAAACAATGCCGTAGTCAATGAAATCAGAAAGAAAGATGGAGATGTAAATATGTTAAATCCATACTACCTAATATTATAAATGTCTGTCTGTCTGTTCAACCGATTTTGATGAAATTTGGTATAGGAATAGTTTGTATCCCAGGCAAAAGCCTTCCATCCTAACGTTACTGCAACAACATTTACAAATATCTTGATATTGCAACTTTACATAGTTAGTTAACTAATTAATTGGAGTTCTCCTCAAACAATTTCCTGAGGATTTGAGAATACCGGGGGGAATTCTCTTTCATAACTTGCATGCAACAATGTCACAACTCTTATTTCCTCTATTTATCAAACGGGTTTCTCTTTTCTCTTTCATAACTTGCATGCAACTATGTCACAGCTCTTATTTTCTCAATTTATCCATCGACAACGTGTCTGGGAAACCTCTTAAATATCTATTTCTATGGCATCTTACCAAAGCTCTGCAGTGCAATACTTTTGAGTCCACAGCAGATGATTTTTGACATTGTTTCAAATCTCGGAAGTCTAGGTATTATTATGAAAGTGAAAATGTGTAACTATTTTCTTACATTTTCACTGAGCCTATTTTGATGAAATTAGACTTGCATCTTTCAAACAAAATCATAATCCATCAGCCTGTAGATATACATCCACTGCTGGACAAAGGTCTTTTCGAGAGCGAGCCACCAAACACGGTCCTCCGCCTTCCTCATCCACCCGCTTCCAGCCACCTTCTTTAGGTCATCGGACCAGCGGGCTGGAGGTCGTCCTACACTGCGCTTGTCGGTACGCGGTCTCCACTCCAGAACACGTCTGCCCCAACAGCCATCGGTTCTGCGACAGACATGGCCTGCCCACTGCCACTTCAGCTTGCTAACCATCAGTTATGTCGGTCACTTTAGTTCTTCTCCGGATTTAATCCCAATATTTTAAAAATCATAAATCTTCCTTTTATTCCAGTGTTTCGGCTACACAGTAGATGTAACAGTGCGTGAACAAGTATTCGCTCTGGCGGCGCGCATGCGTCGACAGCTAACGGACATTTCCATAGTAGTGAGCAACGCAGGCGCCTTGACCTGCGCACCGCTAACTAACTTACGACCTGAGACTGTAGCCAGACTTGTAGAGGTCAATTTGTTGGCACATTTTTGGGTAAGCGTGATCATCAAAAAGTTATCACTAGCGATGCAGCCTACGGAACATAGGTAGTTATATACTCCCAAAAACTTATCTGGCCCGAAGGCCAGTTTTTAGTTTTTGTTTTTATTGAAGTGAAAACTTCTTTAGCCGCGTTGAGCACTTTTTGGTAGGGGATTAAAATTGTGGAAACGCGAGACCGACACCGTCACCGACTCCTCGCGTTGTTACGAAGACAAAAGGTCTTAAATATAAATATAGTACATTCGTAATTCAACTTTAATCCCTCAGTTTTAAGGTTTATATTTTAAGTATTTAAAATTTTTTTTTTTTTTTAATTATTTTAAATATTCGTATTCATTTCTATCGGCAGTCCCTATGACTGCCAATTTTTATTATTTTTGTATAATAATATCTACTAGCGACGCTGTCACCGGGTTAGATAATTTTTTGGGACTATATTTATCTGGGTTTTAGACAACTTGTCAAATCGCAACTTTTTCAAACGTCAAAACGCCTCTAATACTTAGTATGGGTTTATGTATGAAATATTGAATTGTAACGTCATCAAAGTTCGACGCACTTCTTGTACTTTACTCGATGGTTAAAAATGGTTATTCAACATAAAAATAGGACGTGGATATTACGACTTTTGGGAGGTCCTCTATTTATTAATCACTAAAAAATAATTGATTTGACTAGTAGTCAAAGAACCCATTAGGACCCAATTATATGTATTTATTGCGTATGCAGTGAGAGTAAGATATATAGAGATAATAACAATCACTTACGATAACTAGTATCCATAAATGATTGGGATTTATTCCAGGTCATCCAAGCGTTTCTGCCAAACATGATAGAACGGCGGCAGGGACACATAGTGGCTATCAACTCCAGCGCTGGGCTGATGCCCTGTGCCGATATGGTGCCGTATTGCGCCGCTAAGTGTGGCCTTAGAGGTACATTCATCGACAAGTTTTGTTTGAATAAAGCCCTGTTTCTCAATGTGTATAAGGTTTACTTGGCGACTGTAAAACAGTCCCTAAATAAAAAAAGTGTGTGTGTGCAATTCACATACAGCAGAAGTAGCCTTCGAGAGAATGAGGTAAATATAACTTGTATTCTATTTCATTCTCTCGCAGGCTAAATAATATATTATGTTTGTCTCTTTTTGGTGTCGCTTTTTCGTTTCTTTGAATTTTCAAATCACAACGATTTTAAAGACGTTTCACTTCAAAAATTACCTAGCCTTAATAAGTTTTAAAATCAAATTGTGGCTGAATGATAATTTCTTGGACGGCTCGTAGAGGATTTTCAGTGATCTTTTTATTTTAATTAGGGTTGTTTTTACCACGTGTAGTGCTCTTTACCTTTCTATTAATTTAAGTATATCCATTCAAACTTAATGAGTACAAGCGTAACGATCATAACATAACAAATACACGACATGACAAAAACTTAAACATATAATGCATTTAATTTCGCATGTATGGCAAAAGGATTTGAGAGAGAAAAGAACGGTCCGGTTCGAAGGACCATTTATTAAATGCCAACTATATCTACTGTATTTTCCAGTTTTAAAAACCATATTATATAAGTTGTAACATAATCACAACCAGGTCTTATGGACTCACTGAGTGAGGAGCTCCGTTTGGACACGTGGACCAAGAATATCAACACGACATCGGTTTACTTGGCATCCATCTCCACGGGTCTCTACCCGCCACCGACCCACCGGTTTGTCTCGTGGTATTCAGAGACCACGGCGAAGGAAGCCGCGAGGGTTATTATTGAAGGTATTTAGCTGTCGAATACAGAACCTCTTTTCTTGAAGTCCGTTAATAATCCATACTAATATTATAAATGCGAAAGTGTGTCTGTCTGTCTGTCTGCTACGCTTTCACGGCCCAACTACTGAACCGATTTTGATGAACCACCTATTTGAAGACCAAATTTAGGTGATAAAAGACAAAAACATAATAAAAACTTTGGATATTTCTGAAATCCGAAATTTATATAAGCTTTCACTCATTTTATACAGAATATATTTTGACCATATTTTCCATACAAATAACGTTATAGTTTTATTTAATTTTCGCAGGTATTCGTAAAAACAAGAAGTGTATCAGCATACCTGCATTAATGAAGTCGCTCATAGACCTCAACAACCTTATGCCCTACAGAATAAGGATCATTTTCGCTGATTTCTTCAATTTCGGACATCGAGGCTGGTTTTGTTTCTGCTAAAATACTAAAGTAACCAAGCTTATCATTATTCTTGCACCTAATTCTTCTTTAGTATTCTTAAAATTTGCTGTATTACAGTTTTAGAGATATTTAAGTAGTGGTAATGTAACAATTCTGTCTTGTATTTATCTTTACATTACTTTGTAGTTCAAGCATTTAAGTTTTATTGTATTACTTATAATAAATAATTAATAAATGAAACTGTTTTTAAATGTGACTTTTTTATTGTTTAAATATTATCATTTTTAAGTGTGCAACAATACATTGTCACTTACACTGTTTTGTTCCTCTATTTAATTTAATTTTTATTTATTGTATCTTTTAAAATCCCACTTAGTAATATTTGCATACTTATTTGCAACTTAGGCCGGCCATACACATTACACAGACAGCTTGAAGCAGTCAGGATGGACTGCTTCAAGCTGTGACTGCATAGTGAACTACAGTCTTCTACGTACACTCATACATGGAACCGCTCGAGCAGTTACGACTGCTTCGGGCGTTAGGCAGCAGTTATCAATGGTAGCTTCAAGCTGTTGACTATGACTGCAAGAGCGGCCCGTGTATGTTGCTCACTGGCTAACTGCTCGAGCAGTCCATGTATGGCCAGCCTTACTATTTGCAACTTTGGCCAAGGTTATAAACAAACATGCTCAGCCAAATTTAAACTGTTAATGGATTGGCCACACTTTTCACACATAACCGTTTCAATGTGCTCCAACACGTGGTTGTCTCTCATTTTCACGTCCGTGAATCCCTTGTGACAAATATGGCACCTGTAGCACTTTGGTGCATGATTTGAGCGAATGGTTCCTCAAAATAGAGTAATTAGCAATATTTGCATATGACACTCTCTATAATTCACAATCAACTTTGGCCAAGGTTATAAACAAACATGCTCAGCCAAATTTAAACTGTTAACGGATTGGCCACACTTTTCACACAACCGTTTCAATGTATTCCACCATGTGGTCGTCTCTCATTTTCACGTCCGTGAATCCCTTGTGACATATATGGCACCTATAGCACTTTGGTGCATGTTGGAGCAAATGGTTCCTCAAAATGGAGTAATTAGCAATATTTGCATATGACAATCTCTATGATTCCAATCAACTTTGGCCATGGTTATAAACAAACATGCTCAGCCAAATTTAAACTGTTAACGGATTGGCCACACTTTTCACACAACCGTTTCAATGTATTCCGCCACGTGGTCATCTCTCATTTTCACGTCCGTGAATCCCTTGTGACATATACTTATGGCACCTGTAGCACTTTGGTGCATGTTGGAGTGAATGATTCCTCAAAATGGAGTATTTAGCAATATTTGCATATGACAATCTCTATGATTCACAATCAAGTTTGGCCAAGGTTATAAACAAACATGCTCAGCCAAATTTAAACTGTTAACGGATTGGCCACACTTTTCACACATAACCGTTTCAATGTGCTCCGACACATGGTCGTCTCTCATTTTCACGTCCGTGAATCCCTTGTGACAAATATGGCACCTGTAGCACTTTGGTGCATGTTGGAGCGAATGGTTCCTCAAAGTCGATTGGTTAGCAAAACTGCGGCCACAAGATTCGCACAAATGTCTAACAGATTCCTTTGCCTGTGTGTGTTTTTGAACATGGCAGAATATTTTTTTGTGATCCGGTGACGTGAAACTACACACTTTACACCTGGAAAATTAATGTAACGGCTAATTCTTTTGTACTCAATCTCTAAACCAAAATGGCATGTCTAATTGATATCCCTTTCATAATGCCTAGGCTGCATCGCCACTTGCAAGCAAGTCGGATTGCAGCCAAGCACTAGTCTATTTTTAAAAAAACTGCCCTGCTGAAAAGGACAAACAATCTAGTTCAATTAAAATTTCTTATCTGATTTCCAGGCAGAAAACAATGTGAGATCTGTGCGATACAAAAACTAAGCGTATTGGCAGGCGTATTTACGCATTGAGAAAGGAGTACAAACTGTATGATAATTGCCAAACTTGATCAGTACAAATACAAAGTTTAAAGTGGGAGTAAAATAATAGTCCGTGTATTTGAAAAAAATAATACACACTAGAGTTATGTTCTGTTAGGATATTGAAAAAAATAGGTACGTATTTGGATTTAGTGTAGATCTACCAGATGTAATCTATCGATAAATTAGTAAGCATCTGGTTTATCTTTTGTGAATGGGCGATTTTGAGAACAAGTGATTTTAAGAACAGGTTAATTCAGAATAATGAATAGAACAGAACAGAATAATGGGAGATTTTCTTCCCATTCGATCGCACGTTAACTACGATTTGTATGAAATTCTCAAGCTTGACATCTGACACTCGATCAAGTCTATATAAAATATGGTAGGTAACGTTGTCCTGATTGAATATGTAAAAAAACTCCCACTCTGTCTGTAGAATATATTACCTGTACAATAAATTATCATTCTTCTCATGTTCTCCTTTTCTATGTTTAGCCAAAGCATCCTCTCCTATAAACGTGTGTCCGCATATATCACAAATTCTTTCTTCCAACTTCCTTATGTGCTCCTTTGCATGCTTATACAATTGAAACCTAAAGAAAAATCATATAAGTGAACAATTGTTTTGATTGAACAATCTTTATGTACTATGCACTAGATAGGTAGGATATATGCACTTTGTTCTCTTTCAAGTAACATATCAAGCTAATCTAAACAAAAATTTTCTTTAAGTCTTTTTGAGTATTTTTATACCATCATCATCACAAACCATAAAAATGTAAATGTCAAAATGAAAGCTATAAGTGTAACAAGTGATTGTTAAACTTGTTACGCTTATAGTCACCTCATTAGTTAACACACTTAGCTATTGGACAAAATCCAGAATTGGAAAAAAAAATTCGCCTGTTTAGTTTTGTTTTTATTTTGTTTTCCATAGATACTAGCGACGCTGATTTGGATGTATGGGATATCGTTATAATCTTTACATTTTTTCTATAGACACTGGCTATACGTACACTTTTGAAAAAAATTCAATATGCCTGGGCAGTCTTGTTTTTTATTTTTTAAATTATTATGGTTACTTTATTTAAACATTAATACAACCTTACATACCTTTCATTAAAAGTTGCTCCACATTGCTTACATGAATACACAAATCCCATAGATGCTATGTGATCAATCTCACAGTTCTTACAGTGTTTCAACAGCTTCTCTTTGCTATCAAACCGTTTACCACAGTTGCAAGTAAGAGGTGTTATTGCTGAATGTGTCAACATATGTTCTCTCATTTTTTGTTTAGAATCGAACAATATATTGCAGTAAACACAAGTCCTTAATGCATTGTCGCAAATGCTCAAATGATGTGACAGCTTTTGTAATGTATCCAATTTAGTTTTGCAAGCGAAACAAGATAATTTTTCTACACTTTTCATTTCAATTTTAGGTATTGATTTTTTCATTATTTCCTTAAATATTTTTATATCTGAATCTAAGACATCAATGTCCATTTTTGTTTCTTGGGATTTGTTTGGTGATTCCTTCTTTTTAGGGCTTGGTGATTTTATTGTTTTGATATTAGTAAGTTTGGTTGAATCTGCTCCTTCTGTTCTGTCTAACATGTTTACAATAGATGGTATATCTTCTTTACCTAGAAATGATAAAATTAAAGCAAAACTAAGGATCTCCTAACTTAAATTGATTTTAATACAGCTTGTCTCTCTTTAAAGCTAAAAAAGCCTAAATTTTGAGTTTTACTTTTTTAATTTTTAAGTGAATTGAGACTTTGGCCTCCAATTTTTGAATGTGAATGCAATCATTCTGAACAAATGTGCATGTGAGAGTTCTCCAAATTGTTATGTCTGCCAATCTGCACTTGGTGGACTTCAGCCTAAATCCTCATTCTCATACACAGGTCTACTGTGCTCAGTAGTGGAGCACTGATAGGTTGAGCTGAGATTTTAATCGAAGTTTTTAAGTAATTAGTAAGTATAGCTAGCACCAATAATTTAGTTGCGTCTGACGTTGACCACAAGATGTGTCACAACAGCATATTTTCGTATGTAGTATGTACGATTACTTCGATAGTTTGTATGAGCGCTGTGCAAACTAGCACTCGCACTTCAGCTCAGAGTTATTTGATTGATGCTAACTATAAGCTTATATAAGTTTGTATAACTCACCCAAATTGTTTAAATATTCCTCAATATTTTCAGTGTTGTTAAGAAACTCTAGGAGTGAATCTGAGTTATATTCTGAGTCAGGAAGAGGTTGGACCTGCGTTTTGGGATCTGCAGATTTCTTGGACTGCTCCTGTAAGGCGGATTCCAACCAATCCTGCGAGCAGCGGGCATTCAATTGAAAATTATAAAACTCGTTCAACTGTGACACACATGACTCGCATATGCCTTTAGGAAGATCATCGTCTTCAGAAATATTTAAAGGAAGGCACGATTTTATATGCAGGTTTATTACGGAGTCTTCTAGTATAGACACATGCCGGGATTCTACGTCCAAGCAGATGCGGCAACAGTTTTGCACATTATCGTTCATTACGACGAGTAAACACCACGTAAATTGAGGAATTTGAATTTTTCAAATAAAATAAGAATTCTCCGGCATTTGTTGGTAAACAATCATTGTTTTTTTTTTTTTAATTAACTGGTTTAACGGCTCTGGAAAAACAATCATTGTCAGAGACAAGTTAACCAGAGAATCATTGTTAAAATCATATATGTTACTTGTCTCTGGTTAAAATGGTTAAAATCATAAATCATAGACAATAAGACAAATGTGCACCGACCAGAAAAAGACAAACTGTAAACTTTGACGGCTGGACCTATTATTTGCGTAGGCCGCAGGTTACTTACTTGTTGTTTACTTAAGTACTGACTACTGTGCATACTGCATACTTCAATACTGTACAAGAATCAGCTTTTCTAATTATGGTTCATTTTTGGTAACATAGCACGTTTTTGATCGGCCATATCTAGTGAATAGCCCATCAGCATACGGGCAGAATTTCACTATGGACATCAGTGGAGAGTGTAACTAGCACCCAAATGTTACTGAATCAGCTTTTCAAGCGATAGTTACAAAAAGTGCAACTATCTCTTGGGAAAAACTGCGGTCGTACTCGTAAGCGTGATCGTTGTTGTGAACGCTTAGTGGAACGCACCCTTTACTGCCCTTTTTACGACCATTTCATTGTGTACCTATAAAATATATAAGCCATATACTCTGTGGTGATTTGACTACTGACAGTCACAGTCAATGATGAAAGGTCACAGATAAATAACTGCAGATAACACAGCCACAGATAAGATTGTTGACTGAGCTCATTTCGCAATTCGTTCAAAATTTTGAAATCAGGTTATCCTTTTTCTTCGTGTAACTTAGTCCAAGCAACTCGATATTCGAAGATTAAAAATTCGATAAAATTTTACATTGCAGTAACTTCGCTTTTTTCCATGCTTTAACTTTTTAGATATGTTTTTTTAGAATTATATTTTTTTTTGCCGATTGTCGGCTAATTTTAGAACGAAAATTTTTGTCACTATGTCAGATCTGGCTGTCAAATGTCAATGTCAAAACTTTGTCAAAATTGAAAATTCGCAACAACAAAACAGGCAAATGATCAAATCAGACGGGACTACTAGATGAGTGATCCTGATCTGTGAATCAGACAAGGCAGCAACAGAGCAAGGGCAGCCAGCGAGAGCAAGGAATAAACCAAAGACTAGCGGCAAACAGGCAAAACATAATTGATATTATTTTTCAAAGATATTAATTACAAACCTCGAGTCTGCAAGGTTGTGAATTCCAGACCAGTGCACACAGTGGTTTAATTAGATGAGACAATGACTAAGTAGGCAGTAGGCACCTACATCTCTTAGAAAAATATGTAGGTAGACGCACAATTTAAGACCGCAACTTCAATAAAGTCAATTTAGAGGTTCAAAAGATGTCCTCAAGAGAAGAGAACTCTAATTTGGAAGCAGAAGAATCTCTGCTCTACTCTGCACGACATGGACGATTGTCTGTCGTCAAGGCATTTTTAGATGCGAGGAAAGAAGGAAAGCTAACTTTGGACATCAATTGTAAAGGTAAAGAAAATATTTACTTGTGAAATTTAAAAACAGTATCTTTGTGATAGATTTTATACAAGTCTGTCTCTACTACAACCAATATCGTCATGCTTAAGTTATTATAATATCATTTTCCATACTTAATATTAAAAATGCGAAAGTCTGTCTGTCTGTCTGCCTGTCTATCTGTCTATCTATCTATCTTTCTGTCTGGCTCTTAACTGATCATCTTAATGGTCCATCTTTTCAACCAATTTTGATGAAATTTGGTACAGAGATAGGTTGTATTCCGGAGTATAGGCTATTTTTTATCCCCGAAAATTAAGGAGTGGAGTCACAAAATGGAGGAGGCTTTTACCCAGGATATGGGACCCATCTGAAGGAGTTCCAGTGGGAATTAAATAAACTTACTTAATCCTCATGGATGAAATCGCAGGCATCATCTATAGTCCCACCAATAAATTTATCTGACCCTTTGGCCAAAAAGCTTCATCATTTATCCCATAAAAATTAAAAACCCCATTATTCTTTTTTTGGGATAAAAAATACCATGTTGCATTCAAATGTTTTTACTATAATAAAAAGTGAAACAGACTAAAATTTAAATAATACTGTAAGAGTTAAATGAGCTTGTGAATCTTGAAAAGCTTGTAATAATTTGTAATACTCTTCACAGGGAAAAGTAAAAGCAACCTAGGATGGACTCCACTACAGTTGGCGACATACTTTGGACACAAAGAAGTGGTGGAGGCACTGATGGATGAAGGGGCAGACGTAGATGAAGTCAATGACTCTGGAGACACAGCCTTACATAAGGCTTCGTTTATTGGAAATGAGGTAGAATTGCACTTTTTATTTGAATTGACTATGGCCAGACCCAACTCATTCGGAGAGGAGACTTGTGCTCAGTTATGCATACCTGAAATCCATACTTAATATTTAAATTGTGAAAGTGTGTAGTCTGTCTGTCTGCTATGCTTTGATCCAGGCGGACAAAGTCATGGGCATCACCTAGTTTATCAAAATAGATAGTAAATAATTATTTCTTCATTTACCTACACATTTTTCTTACTATATTATTTACTACAAACATTCCATTAATTGTCTTCAGGAGCTAGTAATCCTACTACTGAACTACAAAGCAGATGTGAACATAATGAATGGGGAAGGGAAGACAGCAATTGACGTGTGCAAAACACAAGATGTGCAAAGACTACTGGAGGCGGCTGGGCTGGCGGAGAGGAGGGACAGGGAGAGGAGACTGTTGACTGCTGCTAGAGAGGGACGGGTGGATGACGTGCAGGAATTGGTATGGCTTTTTACTTATATAGCCGTTGCTCGCAGTTTCGCTCACGTTAAGTTCGATTTTCATACAAATTTCAAACCTTACTGCTATGTTCGCACTGCGAAAAATATTCGCGCGAATTTTTTTCATTTATTTCATTTATTCATTGCATTAATGTGCATACAATATATTGAATTATTTATAATGACATGAGGCCCCGTCAGGGCATTGCAATTTGTATATTAGTAATTTTTATCGGAATTTCTGTTTCGAAATCATATGGAGGTGTATTTTCGCAGTGCTAATTCCTTTCTTAGCAAATGCCTACTTCATAAAAGCTGGGTTGATAGCCAATCAGTCCATTAGTCACCTTTTCCTTTTATATAACATATAGATAGATTTACAGTGATAAAAATAAAATAAAATACATGAATGAACTAAAATGTGACAAATTTCTTTGTTTTACAACCGGTAACAGCAACACGTACCTACCCCAGCTGTCTCGCGTTAGTGTCCTGACAAAATCATGGAATTCGAAAGTTTATTTAAAATTGCAGCATTCGTAAACTATAATAGGCCTGTTTGCCGGCTGGCAATCGCTTTTGAAATGTCAGTTTCGCCAATTGAATTTGCTCCAAAGCGCCCTAAGTTCTCTAGTACGAAGTCGCGGTTAATTTATATTTCAGTTAAGCAGTTCAAATCCCCCAAGTATCAACTGTGTGGACGCTCAAGGCAACACGTGCCTTCACTGTGCGGCTTACAGAGGGCACGCCAGGGTCGCGGTGTTGTTGTTACAAAACGGAATTGATACTACGCTGAAAAACAATAGTGGTAATTACTTATTTTATGCTGATACTTTGATATAAATTTAAGCAAATTTTCTGGCATCATAGGCCCATAGCTAAGAAAGACCGCTCTTGATTAAGTCCTTTCAATAAAATAAACTAAATCAACATCGGTTAATTTGTTTTGGAGCTATGATGCTTCAGATAGATTACACAAATACACATACAGTATTCCCAAATTAATAATGCACATGCAGATCTTCGCTAATTGTCGTTTTCCCGGAAACACCCGAATTATTGAATCATAAGAGCCCTAAACAATGATCTTGGGTTTTGCACCTTGTTCGAAAGAAATAGAAGTCAAAATCATGTGTAAACAATCGAAAACAATTCGGGCTGTCAGTGGCGGACGCCGGTCAAAGGTAAATCAGTCGTCTTTATATATTGGTGGTGACTGCACGTGTTCTCTCTGTGTGGAATTATATGGAGCTGCTATTACACACCCTTCTTGGTTTTAAATCAATTCTACAAAGTTTTTAGCATATTCGCAATCGTGTGATTTTCTTCGCTGTATACTTACATGGAATTATCGAATCAAATTTTGTTACTGATAAGTCAATTATCTCTTTTAGCACAAAACACATAATTCTACTAAATTATGCATGAAGAAAATGCACTTAACCACTCTATATACATATCGTCTTCCGATGCTCGGGGAATACGTTGCCGAACAGTGACGAAGATTTCTATGCGCATTATTAATTTGGGAATACTGTACACCGATACATATTATTCACGTTAGACTTGTAGGTAACACCTCTATCTTTGTGCCAGGGAAGAACATTGTGAAGCATTACACTAACCAACAAACAAACAGATTTTCCTATCTACAGTTTCTTGAGTCACAACATGTAGATAAATTAAGCGCATGTAATAGACATAATTTAATCGACAAAAATACCTCCCAAATCATCTGTAAATTTAAAAAAAACAATTGGCAGTCATAAGGACTGGCGATAGAAGTGAAAATGAATAAGATTTCTTTTTAATAAAAAAAATTATAAATATGTAATAATAAAAAAAATTCAAATATAAACCTTAAAACTAAGGCATTCACGTTTAATTAAGAATGTACTATATTTATATTTAAGACCTTTTGTCTTCGTAACAACGCGAGTTGTCGGTCTCAGTTCCACAGCACTTATATTATTATAAACCTTAAAACTAAGGCATTAAAGTTTAATTACAAATGTACTATTTATACTTAAGACCTTTTATCTTATGAAAAACGGTGTCGGTCTCGCGGTTTTTCTCGCGTATTCCACATTTTTACCCCCTACCAAAAAGTGCTCAACATGCCTAAAGAAGTTTTCACTTCAATTAGTTTAATGGTCTAATTTCTGGAAAAAATCTTGAAAATAAATTTACTATCTATATAGTACCTATGTATATCAAATTAAAACTATGAAATACATTAAAATCTAAATTAAAAACTAAACATTGAAGATATCGCCTTAAATGAAGACAGTCGTGAATATTTGTAGGTCAGCTAGCAATAGACATGGCGAAGGACAACGAAATGCGCGAAGTGCTGAACGTTCGGCCCGTACAGAGGTTACAGCGGACGGCGGCCAGGTTCGAGGGGCCGCTGTTGAAACGATCGCGGTTCCTGGGCTGGCGGCAGATTTGGGTGAGCGTGACTTATTTTTGGAACGAAGTTCCTTATGGGACGATCTAAATCTAAAATTTATAGCTAGACCAGTCCAGACCACACCATTATACCTTTCCAGGGCGTGCTTCAACGCGGGGTATTCCTCTACTACGGCTCCCGAGCGGAGGCCGCTAGAGAAGGCGGCAGGTGGCGCGACCGCAAGTACCTGGACGGCGCCAAGCTCACCGCGCCCGACACCGAGCCCGCGCTGCTCGTGGTCGGCTACAGCGACGGCGACAACCACCGGCTCGCTGTGCCGCAGGGGGACAGCGTGCACGCGTGTCGACAGGTATTGTATACTGCGCTAGAAAAGGCGGCAGTACCTGCACGGCGCCAAGCTCACCGCGCCCGACACCGAACAGATGTGTTGAGCCCTGAACAGATGTATGGGATATCGTTAGAATCCTTACATTACATTAATTACTTGAAATCATTTGTCACACACACATACACACATTCATTCACACACACACACACACACACACACACACACTAACACACACCCCAATGCATGCTTTTCCATTTACTTTCATTTTCATTTTTGCCAATAATTGGGCACAAAAATTACAAGGCAATCTCCCCTAGCCCCGCTAAAGTTAGTCAAACGTAATTTCATACATTTTTATAACGTTCTCTATCCCGTGTTTATTTCATACTAGCATTGAAATTATTGTTCTCAGTCGTGGATAACAGCGCTAAAAGAGCACATAGCGTACTCTGGCCACTACCTGTGGGCTGGCGCGCCGCCCGACTCCGCGCGAGAGGCCACCGAGGACTTGGACGACGAGTGCAAACCATTGGGTGAGTTATACGTACAGTTGACATGAAGCACACCTTATCTAAACGCACTGCAGTTCATTTTACATGCCGTAAAGGAATTTGAAGTATACCCGATATGTATTCCATGTCCAATCATTTATTTAACTTTTGACAGCTTGAGTCAATGATGTCCTAATGCTTTACCGATTCGATTTTTGATGACAATTGACTTTATATTTTATTAGAGAACTCTTTTAATACATTTTTGCCTAACATTTTTTTATTGTTTTATAAACATACCCAGGAGTTTGAATGATTTTATAATTTGGTTACATCAATCAGGCAGGTCATAGAAACCATCCATCGCCAAAGTTGTAGGGTGCTTAAAGGACAATCGAGATAGCTCCGTGACTATTTTGAAAAAGAAAGTCGTACTGGCAATTCCTAGATAAGTAGACGAGTTACGAAACATCGGATAAAAGAGCACGTCGCTTCACTATTGTAAAAAAATCGGCATGTTTGAAGTATTGCATTTTTTGTCGATGGCTGCCTGTCAATAATTATGAAACTTCATTGGCTTATGTCAAAATTTAAATAAATGGTTGGACAGATATCACTATGTTATCCCTATCTTTGGGCCACTACACTTACAATCATAAGTTGGCAATCGACAATTCGAAATATGTGATTGTGTTCTTTTTGTTTCATACATTATTGTAGATTAGTGGCTAAAGTGTGGCTTGATTATCGTAAGCTAGTGTGGCATTAGTATCGCTCGTTGGTCCGTAGGCTCGATGCAAGACGCGCTAACCACGGCGACCAACAGCCTGGCGCTGCTCGACACACAGTTGCGCGAGTGCGCCGCGATAGTCGCCGCGCTCGACAAGAGCGTCAACGTCGGCAACTCGCTACACCACTCCGCTTACATGGTATGCAACATTACTCGCGCAACTTTGCATAGTCGTGCGACTATGCACAGTTGCACAATATAACCTGCACTAAACAAAACTGTTACGAAGTTCCATATTGTTCCGTTATTTCCGAGTAACTGTTTATGGAACGGTGACTGAAGGTTACTGTTACAAGCGTGTGGAAAAACCGATTTAACCAGTATTAATCAAACTTTTTACTATAATAACTCACAAAAAAATGCTATACTCACTGTTAATTATTAGTATCCCTCTATACCCTATTTTGCATAGACCCCAGGACAAAATATGTCTATAAACAGCTACATTGATAGACTCCAAAAATAGAATCGACAATTTTTAAATTAAAAATGGTTTTGTGTTTCACTTAAAAACTTTATTTCACCCAAGTCCGTTCAAATTCCTCGCTTTGGCAATGAATTATCGAAAATCCGTGATTTGTGACCGATATAACTGTGACAACTGTTTGGCAGCGGTTCCAACACGCGTGCGGCTCGGGGCAGGCCGCGCTCGCAGCGCTGCGCCATTGCGCCGCGCTGGTGGCGCAGACTCGCGACAGAGACAGGCACGCCCTCGCCACACAGGTAACCCCTCGTACGGCCGTAAGGGCGTTTTTGCACATGGCACTATTTGCGGTCACAAAACACAGCATACGACACACTGCACGATAGAATAATTAAACCTCTAGAATCAATGCCAGCGTGTAACCGAAAGGGATAGGTAATAATAAGTAAAACGCTGCAATGCACCAAGCACAATAAGTGCTTTATGAACAAAACAAACTAAACCCATGACACGCAGAAAGGGATAGAAGAAATCTATTTTGTTCTCATTCTATCTTGTGTAACATCTCAACACTGCATCTCTTTCATGTGGGAGTGAAAAGGAGATATGGCTTGGTCTATATTACTTTCTCTGTCCACGCACTGCACACAACTTGTCGTTCGTGTGTTTTTCCACGAGTGACGATTTCGCGGAATTTCTGAGATATAGGTGTCGTGAGACTTTGGATTTATAGAACGGAGCTAAAGATCCTCTAAAAAAAATTTACGGCTGTCTGTAAAGTCGGTTTACGGACGATAGTTTTACGTGATAACTAGAAGTTCTCTCGCGCGCTCGCATGGTAGCGTTTCAGTAGCAGAACTATTCGAACTGCTAGCTCTGACGTCACGCGATCGTGCCTCTCTATCGCTTGTTCGGTGTTCCGCGCTCTCACTTGTACGCTTAGGCTCCGTGGCGGCGTTCCAGTAGCAGAACTATTCGAACTGCTCGCTCTGACGTCACGCGATCGTGCCTCTCTATCGCTTGTTCCGTGCTCTCACTCGCACGCTCAGGCTCAGGCGGAACGTGACACTTTTTCGTGCGTGCAGCCGGTGTTCATCGATTTATAACACGTTATCACGTCAAAAAATTACGTAATTGTAGTTCAACGCTCGAATTCTATCAACGTCGACGATATTATGTAAACCTATCATAAACCCTACTGTATTTCAATCTTGCAAAATACGCCCTTAGTACGCATACGAATGCGTATCAGTCGCATGCGGTATCCAAACGATTAGTGCCTTTGTAATAATTAACGCCGTAATAATTGTGTCGGTTTTTGTACACAGATTGAGAGAAACCGAGTGCTGGAAGAAGCGTTAGCGGCACTGGCGAGGACGCACCACGCGCTTGAAATGTCAGTGGCGGAAGAACTTACTAAGGTAACTTATTTATACTATTCTCTGTCCAATCATTCATTTTACTTTTGACAGCTCGAGTCAATGATGTTCTAATGTGTTAGTGATTCGATTTTAGATAACAATCGACTTCGTTTATGAAGAAGTTTTAATCGATTTGACACATTGATATTTATTTTCGCTCAATGTAAAGTATACGACTTACGAAATATCGGATAAAAGGGAACGTTGTTTCACTATTGTAAAAATAATCTGTGTCTATAAAGCATTGCCTTTTTTTGTCGATGGTTAATAATTATGAAACTTCATAGGCGTGCTTATGTCAAAAGTAAATTAAATGGTTGGATATAATATAATACTTTTAATTTTTCGTTGTGAACTTTTAGTATGCATGCTTCTAATTTAATACTTTGGTTTATCAACACCTGTTTTTTATTCGTAACTGATAATTATATTTATTGACATTAATATCGAATATTTTTTTACAGAGCAAAAGAAAAAAGAAAAGCTCGCAATCGAATAACGACTCGAAAGAAAACTTTTACGACGTTTACGATGGTATGACAATAAAATTTAATGTGGGTTTACTAGATTGAGTGGGATATCATACGTAAGGGTTTACTTTGCTTATTCTAAAAAAACTAGTTGTCGTTTAGAATACAATTTAACAATGAAAGTCAAATACCATTCATATGGAATCGATGAAGAGACAGCTGTCAAGCGCATGAAAATTCCATACAAATCGTAGTTGACGCGATCGAATGGGAGAAAACCTTTTTTTTAACCGACTTCCAAAAAAGGAGGAGGTTCTCAATTCGCCGCGTTTGTTTTTGTTTTATACTACAAGTTATCTCTGCGATTTCACCTGATGGTAAGTGATGATGCAGTTTAAGATAGCAGGGTAACATGTTAGAGGCATGGCAGTAATATTAAAACCATACCTCTAATCGGTTTCTACACGGCATCGTACCGGAACGCTAAATTGCTTGGCGACATAATAATTGCTAATATTTTTTTATAGCTTGTATGTTTATAACGTCTTTGAGATGTAATATTATCTAGTAAAAGGCCCGATGAATTACGTCAGTTTTTATATTGTCTACATAGGTACTGTGCATACTTTAATACTGTACAAGAATCAGCTTTTCTAATTATGGTTCATTTTTGGTAATCATAACGTTTTTGAGCGGCCATATCTAGTGAAAGGCCCATTCGCATGCGGGCAAACTTTTACTATCGTCATCAGGAGAGAGCCCTTCACCCACCTAATACTGAATCAGCCTTTCTGGCGATAGTTACCAAAAGTGCAGCTATCTCAACACTGTGCCAGGGAGGTTGTCAAACCTTCCGCTTTCGTTGGGAAAGTCTGGCTGAAAACCGTGGGGATTGGAGGCACTTGGTTCAGCAGAATATCACCGAATTCGAAAATAGGGGTAGGGGAAGGGTAGATCTGGACATTTACCGTGACCAATTTAAAAGTAGGTCACCCTCCAATATAATTTACAATTATGTTGATGGTACCCTGTCATTTCCTCACTGTGCGCGTTTGTTCCGTGCTAAAATTGTTTCCAAAAAACCGACTTCCAACGCCACTGTAAAGTAATAAATATTTTTTATTTCTACCCGGTCGGGCGAGCCTGATGCGTCAACTTTGCTTATCCTTGTTATACCCGCCCGACTTCAACATAGTGGGTAGAAATAAAAATATACAGTGGCGTTGGAAGTCGGTTTTTTGGAAACAATTTTTATTTTTAACTTTTTAGTGTCAGAGTTGAGGATTTGGAGTCAGAATTTTTTATGGGACCACCTCGAGAGCTTCCTCTAAAGACTGATAGAAAAAAAATTCAAATCGGTTCAGAAACCGCGGAGATATGCACCGACATACATTTTAAAAAAAATACGCGCCGAATTGAAAACCTCCTCCTTTTTTGGAAGTCGGTTAAAAATAGGGTACATTAGTCACATTAGGGCACATGAGCGAAGCCCTTATTGAAATACTGGACAGAGATTCAGTCGCTGTTGCCGAACTCTTCAATGGAATCATAATCATCAGACACTCGCTCTGAATGCGGTTTCTTAAGTTTAATTACGAATGTACTATATTTATATTTAAGACCTTTTGTTTTCGTAACAACGCGTGGTGTCGGTCACTGTTCCACAGCACTTATTAATATAAACCTTAACACTAACCTTAACAAGTGAGCGTTGGCACCCTTATGTGGTTGACGTCCAATGTGCTCGCACGAAGCGTTTTTGCTCGACGTTTCTGATACGAACCGCTAGGGGGTGGAACACCCTCCCATCGCACGTGTTTCCTGCCACTTATAACTTAAGTACCTTCAAGGCAAGAGTGAATAGGCATCTTCTAGGCAAGCGCGTTCCAACCTAGACCTCATCATTGCTTTGCACTGAGCATGATTGTCGTCAAGCGCAAGCCTATCACGCAATAAAAAAAAAGGCGTTAAAGTTTAATTAGGAATGTACTATATTTTACTTAAGACCTTTTGTCTTAAGAAGAACGGTGTCGGTCGCGCGTTTCCACATTTTTACCCCCTACCAAAAAGTGCTCAACGCGGCTAAAGAAGTTTTCACTTAAAAATGCGGGTTTTGGGTATAGACTCAGATGACGACACGCTGGTGACGGCGGGCTTGTCCAGCCCCCTGGGCGCGCTCAGCCCCTGGGGCAGCAGCCCCGACCTGTCCAGGCAGACCCCTATCGGCAGTGTGTACGGCGATGGTGAGCCGTTAAATTTTAACGTAATTTACATAGAAAATTTGTGTTGCAATAGAAAATAAATTTTATCAGCTTTAAATTGTTTTTTTTAAAGTTTTAAAACAAAAAAAACAAAAGGGCAATAGAGCGAGAGGCCGCTCACCAACTAGGTGGTCTGACTGAATGAGGCAGTCGAACGCGTTCAAATTTTATAATATAGTGAGAATGGCTACCAACAGAAACTAGTCTTAACTAATAAAATCCGTTCGTGGATAGGATCTAGCCAGGACTACGACCTTCAGCAATGAAGGAACGATGAAGAGAGGGACAGAAACCAAAAATAAGTTAAAATATAAGACGTTTCGGATCCCTCCTGGGCTTGGCTCACTTCTTAGAGTCGGGAACTTTTCGTAATATTATATAACGACCTAACGACCCCCAACTTAGCCCTGATATCAAAGATTCTATGTGGACATGTGCTTTATAATCGTTTATTGACTAGCATTGTTTCTTTGAATGTCATATTATTTGAATCGCCCATTTAAAATCGTGCATTCTATACAAATAATGCATAACTGAAATAGTGATTTCATCATCATCAATAATGATCATCTCAAACTTTTCATGATACATGACGAAAATACCTTTTGACTTTTTTTTAATCCACTACAAGTAAGCCCTTGACTGGGATCTCACATGATGGTAAGTGATGATGCAGTCTAAGATGGTAACGGGCTGTTAGGGGCATGGCAGTTATATTAAACCCATACCCCTATTCGGTTTCTACACGGCATTGTACCGGAACGGTTAATAGCTTGGCGGCACGTCTTTGCCGATAGGGTGGTAACTAGCCACGGCCGAAGCCTCCCACCAGGCGAAAAGAACTAAGACTAGAATTAGGTATGCCGAACTTAAAAATTATAATGGGTACGAAACTTACACAAATGTTTTTTAAATGCTATACTTACGAGAATGTCTAATAGATAGATATTTTTTTATTGCCACACAAACATAAAGTAAACGAAAACAAAAAGTAAAGTGCGCAAGGGCGGTCTTATCATTAAAAGTGATCTCCTCCAGACAACCAATCCTTTATGAATCTTTAATTGTAGCGGGATAGTGTAACAACTTATGATCATACAATAGACTACATAAACATTACATACTATATTTGTCCAAACAATTATTTTACTTTTGACATAAGCACGCCTATGAAGTGTCATAACTATTGACAGGCAACCATCGAAAAAAAAATGCAATACTCCATAGACGCATATATTTTTTTTACAATAGTGAAGCGACGTGCCCTTTTGTACACGTAAGTACGACTTTCCTTTTCAATAGTCATGGAGCTTCAACACTAGCTTTCTTGATGCTGTCAAAAGTTAAATAAATGGTTGGACAAAAATATAATAATACTTAAATAACTATAATTCAAAAATAATACATAAACTCATACATATTAATATAATAGGTGAAAGAACCCCAACGAACGATGACCGCGAGGAGTTCGACCGTCGCTTGTCGATTGCATCGTTCTCATCCGGGTCCCCTCAATCCTTACACACGGCGCTCAGCCCCACCAGCTCCCGGGGCACCCTGGTCTCCCAGGGGGGGCATGTGTATAGAAACGCAAGGCCTTACAAGAAGAACATCAAACCCAGGTAAGAGATATGCCCCCCTAGCCATGTAAAACACGTTTCGTGTCCATTCTCTTTCTATAATCGTTAACGCTTTGCCTCTATACCGCGGAGTGAAAAAAATAAGTGAATAGTCTATGGTTAGCGTTTTTAATCGCTTTCGCTAAAGCGTTAACGATTATAGAAAGAGAATTGGCTAGGGGGCTGTTATGCTGTGTAAACTTTTTTATAGCATAACTTGTGCTTGATGACAATCATGCTTAGTAAAAAGCAATGATAAGGTCTAGGTTGGAACGCGCTTGCCTCGAAAATGCCTATTCACTCTTGCCTTGAAGATACTTTATACCTATAGGTAGGTAGGTTTTTTTTAGGTTATACGTGGCAGGAAAAACGGTGCGTATTCCACACCTTAACGATTCGTATAACCCATTATCCTACATGAGCGATAAACGCGACACCGCGACTCGATACGACGCGTCACGTGACGCGACAGTATATAACAGTAACTGACCCTTCACATGCCTACGTTGTCGCGTAGACAAGTTTTTTATTTTTTATGGCGTCGTATTGCGTCGCGGTGCTTCTGTCGCTCACTTAGGACAACGAGTCAGAAATATAGTGCAAAACCGATTCGTGCGAGCAAATTGGACGTCAACAGCATAAGGATGCCAACACTCGCTTTTATATCTTAGTTGCTCGCTTTTATGTGGTAGAACGGTGAAGGAGGAACGAGGTTGTTAAGTTCCTGAGCAGACTCATCAAAGTAAATTATCTGATAATGTCTTAAATCATTAAAAAAAATTAAAACAAGCTTTTATCGTCCGCCATGATTAATTTAGTATGCCGATTTTTTTTTTTTTTTTCATATTCTTCCCAGCAAACCCTTTTAATTTATACCCATTTCATGGAGGTGCATAAAATATTACTAATAATAACTAGTCTGCCATCTTCGGGAGTCCGCCATGATGGATTTAGAATGGCGTCACTTAGCTTACCATGCATTGTCAATGACAATAGATGACATTTTGTCATCCAAACTAAATGTGTATGCAAAATTTCGGCTCAATCTGTTGGGGATAACTGTTTTAAAATTTAATTGCAAGATTTGACCCAAACAAACCCACAAACATTGCAAGTCAAATAAAAGCTTGTAAAAAACCGTTAAGCAGGCGACGTTGCGTCGGTGCTGTAATCTGATCAATATCGTCATAAGACGTGATTGATCTCCAATGAATCTTCGTTAACACGGACGCAAGGGCATTCCAAACCTCAGCATACTTAATATCAGAAACGTTCAGTTAAAACTTTTAGTATGAGTAAATTAAATCGAACACGAAAGGATATGATTTCTTTGAAGTTCAGGCCAATTCTGTTCTGCACCATCTCTAAATTAAACTAAAATGACAGCTCTAGTTATATTGTTATCCCTTTAAGAATACTCCCTGTGGAAAGGGGTAGTATTCGATTTAGAGCTGTCATTTTTGTTTAGCTGCATCATTCGCAAGTGTGATTGCAGCCAAGCGCTAGTCTATAAGTTTTAAAAAAAATATAGAATTGGCCACAATGTATGACTTCCGTGCAGTTATTGCACGTATTGGACTGAACTGATACCTACCTTGCATTTTGCAAAACGAACTCGTTTGAATTTTAAGATTGGCTATAGCAGCTGTTCATAGGTTCATAGGTTTTCTATTGTTATGTTTTATTTTATAATTGGTTTTTATTCTTATTTTTTAACCATGTTTTATTCTTTTGTTTCAGTTCAAAATGGTCCCTTTGACTTTGGTTACCATAACCAAATTATTATAAGTTGAATATACAATTGAATAACACTTGCATAATTTACGAAAGCACAAATTTTTTTTTGATTCTTATGAATAAACTGTGATATCAATTGGCTGTAAGTTTTTTGAAGACATAATAAATATTTTAAGCTTATTTTAATTAATTTTATTGTTTTTGACATGTATTATTTTGTTATTATGCATACAACTTTTGATTTATGCGAAAGTGCTGTATTATTTATTGTTGTGAATGTAAAAAGTACACAATTCGCATTTAAGAACATTCCTAACTTACTGAATAAATGCAACAAATATTATGTGATAATCTAGGCACATAATAACGTTATTAAAGTTAGCAATAATTTAACTGTCATACTTAACCTAACCTGTCATACACTGTATGACATACACTGTGAATGTTTGGAATGCACATACACTGAGAGAAATTTTCTTCTGATTTTCTCCTTGCAAAAGCGTTTTCTTTTAAAAGGGAGAAATTTATCTTCGTCGATTTCTGTTGGAGTTTCTGTTTTTTCTGATTCGATAGCTAAAGTATAGAAAGTAATAGCCCGTAAAGAAAACGTGCTCCCTTTTGAGAAGGATACTTTTTGGACGGAGAAAATGACAAAGAAATTTCTCTTAGTTGTTTCTTTTGTTTAAAACTAGTATGAAAACAAAGTTTTTTAGTGAATGCTATAAATAAAAAATAATAAAGACTTTATTTTTAAGTTACCTAACACAATATTTTAAGTACAAGCATCATTACAATTGAAACATAATTATTATCAAGTAATTACGTACCTAACAAATAAACATTTTATAAATTCTATCAATTACGCAATTCTATTAATTATTCAATAGTGAAAGCTATAGGCAACTCTATTCATTTTAAAAACACACCCTCGGGCTTAGCACCAAAGTTTGATACAGCTACAATGTGATCGCAATTGTCTCTGATTGGCTGTGACACACTCACTATTGGGTCTATTGGCTAGAATACGCGGTTGCAGCAAGAATACAGTCCCACAAACTTAGCTGGCCGGTGGGCAAAATTGGAACAATTTTTTTTAAAATATTTGTTAGCAACTTTATGAATGTAGGAATGATGCTAATAGACAAAAATTGAATAAGATATATAGATATAGATGTATCTACTCAGTTTTTATTTTAGCACGGGGTTCAGAGAGCAACTTTAAATGTGATTACCGCGAAGCGTTTCGTTTCGCGCTTCGCGGTAATCACTTCAGTCCCGGGTCAGATAAGTTCGTGGGACTGTACCATGCTTTCAGCCAATTGGAACGATTGTGATTCTCGCAATCATGATAATCACTTTTTTCGTGCTATACCCCAGCTTAAGTTCGATCTAGCCCAGTAAAATGATTATTAGGTACAGTTCGATGCAATTATTTTTGCGACTGAAAACAATGCACAACTCGCGTCGCAATAACACAAATATGCTACAGGCTACTGCTATATTTTCTGTCACTGTCTTTCCATACTGTAGGTACCTTTGTGTATCATTTCTCACTTACTTCTCAACCGCCAATAAGATTGAGTCGAACTCCAACTTCCTTTACAATACATTCGCTCCTAAAGTGGTTCACTTCACCGGTATTAGAAACAAACTAAGAACTAGATTTTTACCACCCTTGGGCGATAAAATATTACCGCACTTCTTGTAGCTGTAGCTTTATAGTATTAATTTTTACAATAGTGCTGTACTATAATGACAACCATACTTAAATAACTAGCTATTAAAGTCGGTCCTTAGAGCGAAAATTCACTAGATATTAGTGACAAAACAGTATGGTGGATATAATACAGACCGCGTCTTTGAAATGAATCGCGCAAACTAGCTTGACAGGGCAAAACCTAGTTTCCCTCGGACGCGGACTTTTCTTGAAGACGTTCTATCCTCTCCGGTCCCTAGAGGTTTTCGCTCCAATTATCATAGGTATTGTATACGTTGTGACCGCAATTGAACTTATATTTACTTATCGCAAGGGCTACCATACGCAAGCAGTCAGGCATGACTGCGTTATGCTGTGACAGCATACCGAACTATAGTCCCACAAATTCATCTGGCCCGGTGGTCAAGATTGGTACAAATTTTTATGCCTGTTTAGTTTGTGTTTTTATTTTATTTTTAATAGATACTAGCGACGCTGTCACTGGGTCAGTTATGTTTGTGGGACTATACATTCTTCCGTTTATTGTCATACACCAAAGTAACTTATATGTACTTAATCTGTAAATCAAATCGCTTCAGCACTCGCGACCACTCCGAGTGGTCACTAGCCAGCAATATTCCCGCTCATTACCTTTTTTGTGGAAACTCCGCTAAGAGTGTAAGCAGTTCAACGATTAACTGCTCAAACTGCCCGTGTTGTTGATGACCCTTAGATGCACACTCATGAGTTGTAGCATAATAACCATAATTACAAACCATTGCGATTACCGCAAGTTTCATGCTAGGCCTGTAATAATCTAAACTGGGCTATTTAGATTTACTCGAATAATTCGTAAAATTGTTTTATTGACTAAGTTTGTGATGAACCTTACGTTAAGAATTTATTTTAATATTATGTTGTTCGTGATTGTATATTTGATTTGAAAATATAGATTAAGTTAAATATTTATTTTTATTTTATTAATCCTTTTAAGTTGTAAATACAATCAAAGATTTGCTGTGCGGGTTTACTCCAGTTGGCCTGTAACAAAAGGGGGTGTGGGACTTAAGGCATGACTTCTTTACCATGCTGGTGGGGCGCAGGGTAACTCAGTTGGTATCCCCCTCCTTTTAGTCTTTCAGTGCAACTTTTTGATGTACAGATTTAAATTAAATTAAAGTAATTAAAACAAATTTAAATATAATCCGGTTGTTGTATCGATATAACAATTTAGATTAAACCTTAGCCTTACGTGTTGGATTACGACCCCTCGCAAGCTTATGTAAAGTCCGGGTTTTGTCCCCTGAGAGTACACACAATTTGTAGATAGGTTAATGACATTCACACCGCACAAAAGCGGCAACCGAAAAATCATTTTAATTCTGGGATTGCACGATAATTCCACAGAGATATTCACTTCATAAAACTGACAGAGTGAACTGAGTATCTAGGGACTATACACACGTGCATACCTGCGACATTTTAGGCGAATTTTCACCGGTGTTACTGTGAAACGTCGCACTGACATAGTGGCAATGGGTGAGTGGGTGGGTAAGGACTGCCGCACATTTCCTACTAGGGCTATATGAATACTGGGAGAAACGAAAAACCTAAAGAGTTTCACCTGCGTTATACGCTCTTGAAAGAGAGATTTGTCTTAATTAACTCATAACTTGAGTGTCCGATGATGATTGTGACAGGTGCCTTTTTTATTGGTAACGGTCTCAAAATACCCGACGTCTAGGGAAAGAAATCGGGATTATGTCGGAACTGTATTCACTAAAACCCCATCGTTAGCCACTCAACATCTCACTGTGCCTCTGGTACAACCTTGTACGTACTCTTGATCAAGCTTGAACGAAAAAGAAGATTGAATAAAGTGTTTGTGTGAAGAGATCTTATTACGGATGAATTTGAATGGATTGACGCATTGCATTATCAGATGCTCCTACTTATTGTCTAGACAAATATGTTGATTAAGGGCAAAAAAATACCTTTACATTATTACTAGATGATGCCCGCGATTTCGTCCGCGTGGTTTAAGTTTTTTTTAATTTCCGGGGGAACTCCTTAATTTTCCGTTATAAAAAGTAGCCTATATCTTTCTCCGGTATATAATCTATCCCTGTGCCAAATTTCATCAAAATAGGTTTAACAGACAGGTCGTGAAAGCGTAGCAGACAGACGGACAGACAGACACTCTTTCGCTTTTATAATATTAGTATGGATTTCGATCAAACAATCCCAAATAGAATTCGATCCTAAAGATCCTAATTATTATGCGAGCAACTTCATTAGTCATAATATTACCAAAAGTAGGGAATGTACGAGGGGCCTTACATCGGCCCCTCGTTGGGCGCCACATTAAATTAGTTCTAGGGGGTGGGGGAAGGCGACGTCGAGTCTCTCCCGTCCGCAGACAGTTGCGCCGCAGCTTTCGCCGCCGACACACGTCTCTGCGGTGCGCGCGTATACCAAACATTCCACACATGCCAGTCCGATCGTGAGTGTCCATCTGGTTACATAATTGGACTATTTAGATCATTGCCTTCTTTGTTTTTTTTGACATTTATGTTATTATTTACTTGTATTTTAAAAGTGTTATATTATAGGTTCTTATGACCTATGTACATTGATGTATAAT
The DNA here is from genome assembly GCA_923060345.2 of Erebia aethiops. Lineage (NCBI taxonomy): Eukaryota > Metazoa > Arthropoda > Insecta > Lepidoptera > Nymphalidae > Erebia > Erebia aethiops. Next base: position 17,899,332 of record OV281089.1, on the reverse strand, counting down.
TTTAGTACAGTATCCTATCTAAGCAATTTAGGTATTTCTTCCTATCCGAATAAATTAGATTTGATGCTATGAAATAAATGGCATCTTATGTAGCCTTCGCCTTCGTTTTAGCAAAAGAATATTTGTTTTTTAGTACCTATCTGATACTTGTCGAGAGTTATATATTATTAATGAATTTGTTTTTAGTATCTACTGTAAGTTAATCGCGTCTACACAAAGTACTTACTTAGTGCTTCACAGCCCGAGAGGGTGAAATTTTTCTCGCTTGCCCTGATTAGGCAGGTAGCTCTCCACCTACGCATAGCATTTATCTCGGCGCAGAGTTACCTAATCCCAGTTGATTAATGAGAGGATTTAGCTCTACATTTCACTTATTTTTCAGGCTAAAGAGAAATGGTACTTTTTTGGAATACCTGCCTAACATAAGATTCCTATCCTGTTATCACACAAACTCCATATATGACCAGTGTATTGGAATGGAAGAAATTTTCCCATTCGTAAAGCTCTTAGCAAGCCAGAACTTTCTCGAGAATTCAAGTGAAACTCAAAAAATTTGAAGTGCTTATTTTTATCATAATTATTATTGGAAGATTAAATTTTCAAAATTTCTCCAAGTTTTCAATACATTATTAACGAGATGATGCCCATGACTAAATACATCCACGTGAATTTGGTATTTTGAAACGATTTTCGAAACACTAAAAATCGAGTAGATAGGTACTATTACCTACTCGATTTGAAAAATACCTATCCTATGTTACTCTCCAGGTCCTAGGTATAGCTAGACTAGGTATATTCATTTACCTACCCAATAGTCAAATGGATCCACTGTTCTATTGCGGCGTGATTGAAGGAAAAATCTACAAACAGGGTCTTTTCTCACAGTGAGGAATAAAGGCCACAGTCCACCACGCTGGCTAAGTGCGAATTGGCAGACTTCTGCATACACCTTTGAGAATATTAATGATTATGGAGAGCTCTCAGGCATGCAGGTTTTCTAACGATGTTTTTATACACCGCTATACTTAGCAGGGGCCACACTGCCAACGCTTTTAAAGCTATATTTGTGTCATTATTGTTGAATTTCGTGTTTTAGAATTTTAATCCCTATTTTAGGGGCATCAAACTGTCATTTTGAGCAATATTGCATAAGTATTGCTTTTAACGTTGGCAGTAGGTATGGCCCCTGAAAAGCAAGAGGCGCGTGTTCGCGCCCGCGGATCGAATCTTAATAATTTGTTGGTTTGTCCTTCAATAACGCCGGAAGAGAGTTTAGACTACCGATTGCCTTTTTAGGGTTCCGTACCAAAATGGTAAAATGGAACCCTTATGGTGCGACTTTCTCCGTCTGTCTGTCTGTCCGTCCGTCACACTCGATTATTTAAGTAACTACCGAAGCTATCGACATGAAATTTGGAATAGTTGTGTATATTAGTGGCCCAAAGACACTGGAATTTAAAAAAATTGGAAATTATTTTTGTTCTTATTTAAAAAGGGAGGAAAATCGGAGGGTTGAAATTTAAAAGTCAGATAACTGTACTGTGTGGGGTATCATATGAAAGGGTTTACTTTGTACATTCTAAAACAGATTTTTAATTATTTTTAGTCATGATAGTTTTTGATTTATCGGGGAAAAAGTCTAAAAAATACCGTCCCCCCCCCCCTTATCTCCGGAGTTTACCAATCGAAAAATCTGAAATAATTATGGTCAATAGGAATTTATGTATATTTTACAGGAAAACTATAGCCAATGCTCTAACTAGCATAGTTTTTTTGATATTAACAGTAAACCTCTACAAACAAAGTTAGTTTTGCGGTTCATTAACAAAGGTAATTATTACCGTTTTACATCTTTGGTCGTTACAGTTTTCAGTACGGAACCCTCGGTGCGCGAGTCCGACTTACACTTGGCCGGTTTTTTTTGCTTCGGTATAGTACCTATCTGATTGAGGACCTGGATTACGGTCCAGGTACTTTTATCTCGGTAAATCAAAGAATACCTACCCTTGGGATTTTATTTAGCTAGTAGATTTTATACAGCTAAACTGCTAAACTGTACGCTCGGTTAGATTAAAAATAAAGGGGTTTGAATGTTTTGTCAACCCTTCCGCCGTTTTCATTTCTTAAGTTTATATTTATAAGTTTATTTCTTACTCGAAATAGCCGTTACGCATAAAACCTGTCCTAATCAATAGCTGGCATTAACTCAAGCTAGTATAGTAGTCAGTTTTCCGAGATTTTATCTATCAAAGTTATAATCTACTTACTCGATGATGGCATCAGCAGTAGGTAGCTTTTATGATGATTTAGAACAGGGATTCCCAAACTATTTAGGATAAGAGACGGTGGCGTGCAGTTCATAGAGGCGATAATGCACTGCTTACCCAAATGGGCTCATTTTTCATCAAAACAGCTTGTAAATAGTTATTCTGACTAACAAATGCCTACCCTAGCTTCAAAACCTGTGCACGCCACTGATAAGAGACCCCTTTTCCAAAATGAACTGATACCTTAGACCCCCATAGCCATAGCCAAATTACTTTAAAAATCCTATCTCTAGTTTTTTTCTATTGATACAAATTACAAAATAATTACCAAATTAAAAACTTTGCGGTTGGTTAAGTGAGTAAACTTGAGATCATTTTCTCATCAAAATTTAACAAAATAAATAGACATAAAATTCAGTAAATATTATAAGTGTAATTAATAATTATTAATACAAATTACGCAAAAATACTTAAGCCAGGTAATAATTTTTCGAAATAAACATTAAAATAGGGGTCGATTTTTAGACCTCGTCGACCCCCAAAATCAGTTTTCGTTTATGTCGACCCCTGGGAAACCGATATTGACCCTAAGGGGTTGATATCGACCACTTTGGGAATCCCTGTTTTAGAAGATTTTGTCTCATATTATAATACTTGCTTGTATTAATGCCAGTTATTTATTAATACTTAACTACAGGTACTATGAGAGGCCGTTGTTTCGAATTAAAAAAAATATGGCAGAACGGTTGGTAGGCCAGGCTCCATAATAAAATATTCTCACCCCTTTCGTATTTTTAGGCACGAGCCTCTAAGTAGAGCTTAGTATTCCGTTGTAAAGCATTGGAAAAACGACCGGTACGTAGTCCGGAACATTTTGCCATGACCTGAAAACATCGGACGTGCCTTGAATCGTTATACATTTGGACATGAAGTACCTCAGGGTCGTTCATTAAATACGATTAGATATACCTAGGTTTAGATATCTGGGGCTTTGAGGTAGGTACATCTAGGTGGGTATCCACTGTAAAATTCGGAATAATATATATACGGAAATAGAGCGTCGTAGGATTTCTACATTTACCTACTATTAATTCAATTAAAAATTATGAACCTATACAGGGTGTCCCTGGATAAAGTGTAACCCCGAAAGGGGGTGAAACTAGACCATAAATTATCGACAAGAAAAAAACTAAAAAAAATCAGAAAAAAATAACTGTACCTACTGGGGTTGGAAAGCGACTACATCGGAGTGGAAGTAATTATTTTATACAGCTAGTAAATTAAGGTTGTTGATTCAAACGGGAACTCTTTAATTTTCTGAGATTAATGCCTCTGAGATTCTCAGAAAATACATAAAAACGAAAAGAACTCGAATCCGAAATTTTTTTTCATCATCAACGGACAATAAGCCCGACCGACTTTTAGACGCAGACGACAAGCAGATATTTTGACGCGAGATTGATAATTAGGGTGCTGTTAAATTTTGTTTCATGGAAGTAACAATATTATCAACATTTTATAGCCAATTTGAATAAAAATTTTGTTTTTGGTATTAGTAATCATGGCACCATCTTAAAACAGTCAAGTCTTAGATTAGACTTATGAAAAGATGATGATGAGTACACAGAGTTTGTTTGGCCACAATCTAAGTGTGTTTCGAAAGTAAATGATTATATTATCATCGTAAAGTGTTTTAGCCTAACTAGTTTTATATATTATCTACTTAACAGTTAATTAATACAAAAAAAGTTTTAAAAAATGTTTAATTCTGCAACAATACAAATAATTATGTACCTATTACTGATATTATTTGAATAATATGTCACTTCCGTGGAAAGAATTTTTTTTCATTCGGATCATAATTGGAAAATAATATTAGGACACTTCATTTTTAGTTTAAGACTACTTCGGACCATATCAAAAATCATTTTTATTTTCCAAAATTTTAGGTCCGTTTTTAAGAATGGCCCTAACACTTGTGCCACGAGCTTAACCAATATATACTATATATATTAGGTATATCTTATACCTAGGTACATATTTTGCTACGGAATGACACGCAGGTGCCTAGGTACTATTTCGCTACGAATTCTGCTGAACTTTCCCATATTATTATATTACCCACCTAAAAGCTTTTTTATCATCCTTCACGATCACAGAATGGCCGCCAGAGAGAGAGGTTGGCAATCTTTATACTTACTTACACCTACAGAGTTAACTCTATACCTATTCGGTATATTTTTATTCCTCAGGGTAGGGAAGGGAAGTTAGTTTTGTATTTCCAGCAGATTTGGGCGGTTTGGCACAGTAATCGAAAATTTATAGACTCCTATTTTTAAATTCTGTCACTGAATTCAAGTTCGCTAGCTAACTACTTCATTCAAATGAATATATTAGATAGTGATTTTATATGGATTTTATAGAGGTAGGTAGTGAGTTATGACTTCTTATTCCGCAGTAATAATAAATATAGGTAGTATATATTCTACCACAGTTTGGTGTTCAAACCAAGTTACCTACTTCGGTTAAACCACGGGGTTAAACAACAATATTTTATCGACCCGTTTGTCTAACCCCTGTAACCCGATAACAGTTGTTTTCACATGCTAGAACTTGCATGGACTTTATTATAATCGGTGCTTTTAAGTTGGTAGTAGGTAATACTTGTTTACATAGACCTACATTTCAATGTTAATGTTAGCCCTACATTTACAAATCGACCCATCCAGAGAATAAGCGTAGGTAAACATGATAAAGGTCGCTAAACGATTACTGAGGAACTTTCATTTTGTTTTTAATTTAATGAACAAGATTGATTGAATTTCTTTCATGTCGCCCACTGAAATCCATACTAATTCCACACTAATATTATAAATGCGAAAGTGTGTCTGTCTGTCTGTCTGCTACGCTTTCACGGCCCAACCGTTCAACCTATGTTGATGAAATTTTTACAGGGGTAGGTTGTTTCCCGGGGAAGGACATATGCTACCTATTTTTTATCCCGGAAAATTAAAGAGGTCCCGCGGGAAACTAAAAAAAATCTGTTCAACCAATTTTGACGAAATTTGGTACAGGGGTAGGTTGTATCCCGGGGAATGACATAGGTTACTTTTTATCCCGGAAAATTAAAGAGCAGACGAAGTCGCGGGCATCATCTAGTTATTAAATAAAGTCTCCATTAAAATAAAGGTGGACCTTGGGTGACTATTATGGACTTTTTAGATAAATAAGCTACGACATTTTTTTTCCATATAACATATCTACGAGTACTTACCTATACTTACCTACTTTATTCAATTTCATGATTGATGAATTTCTTTCACAAATGCAAATGAAAAGAAAATGAAAAATACGTAAAAAGTAACTATATACACATACATATTATGTAGGATCCTAATACCTCTTCTACTTTTTGAAATTCTGAATGGGGTACCTAACCACCTAGATATAAAACCCTCTCTATATTATAAGTCTCTATTTACTCTTTCTATAAACTTCAAGGTCATTATAGGTACAAGGACTAAAGATTGATTAACGCCGAAACTTCAAAAGCGTAGGAGTAGATATAGGGACTTACAGAGGTGGGTGCAATTTGTTTTACCCCCAAAACCCACGCAGGCCCGCGGCTAATTTGAAAGGCAAATATTATTCGAAAACGCTTTTGTTATTTTATAAGACTAATTAATTATAATTTGGATAAATAGGGAGGGACAGGTTTAACACTTTCATTAGTTACGCCGATGTGATGTACGAGGATTTTCCGGGATAAAAAGTAGCCTATGTGACCCATGTCCTTCCCCGGGATGCAAAATCCGTTGAAAAGATGGGTTGTTAAACAGACAGACTCACTTTCACATTTATAAATGATAAATGATTTATTTATTTCATGTAGGACAACTTGTGTCACTTATGATACGATAAGACACTACCACCGGTTCGGAAAGTTGATTCTACTGAGAAGAGTAGTAGCGATCTTTTATTAAATATATGTCACCGTAGAATTGCAAAAACCGTTAGATTGTAATCTAATGCTTTTTATTTCGATAGATTGTAAACTGTCGAAAGATTCCGTTCTATGTTCTGAGTGTCAATTTTTGAAATATACCTACATTGTTTCTACATATTTACGTTTTCTTGTCTCTTTCTTGTAGGTTAAGTTAAGGTTCGACAGTGCCTAAGTTAAGTTTTATCGGTTTATAAATTAATTCATTTATTCATTTAAAACAAAATTACAAGATAAAATAAAAACTTATAGACTAAACGTTAATCTAAAATCCTTATATACCTACTAACAAAAATAAAAATAAAACCCTAATCAAAAAGACCACCCCTGGTTGCCCCTGGGCCAAAGGTACCCACCAAACTTGCAGCATTGCCGCGCTGAATGGCGATGGATAACCTTTGAACCAGGTAGGAACCAGAACGTGGGTTATTATATCAAATTATCGGTTTATTATACCAAACAGATTACAATCTACCGAAAAATAATGCGTTAAATTGTAATCTTTCCACAGTTTACAATCTCGCTAGATAGATTATAATCTAACGATTTTTACAATTTTACGGTGACATATATAACTGGTAGTTAGAAACATTATAGAGTAGGTAGGTAGGTACCTATTGTTAATGCAATAAATAATAATGGTTCATCCGTCTGAAAGGGTGCATAGCAACTTGAACTTTGCAGCAGCAATTTAAATATTTACATCCTCACTGCGGATACTGTTCAATATTGAAACTGTAGACATTGCGAGGCCAGTAACTTGTGTAAAGTTCGTTCTTCAAAATGGAGACGAATAAAATTAATACATAAGAATATATTTTTCTCTTACATGCTCGGAAATTTCTTTATTATTTTAAAAAAACTTGCACGGCGCCCTATCTCCAGAAAATATTGCCATTTGCGCCGGAGATATTATAGTGCACAAGTGTGCGTGCATATATACAGGTGCACTCTCTGTTCCTATACTCTCATAGACACGACCGGAGAGAGGCTCTCCGAGGCACGGGAGTGAAACACTGTCAACTTTTTAACTCCGGGCTAGAAAGAGAATTTCTTGTCAGAGTCCAAAAATTGTTATGGCCGACCCGGGACCTCGTCGGCCTCCGTCAAACATACCAACCACTAGACCAACGAGACAGTTACTGTATAATTGTTTAATTTCATGCCTTAAATTTTAGTTACCTACTGTCTGTATACTTTATGGTTGGTCAATCATAATTACTTACTATCTACGAACACTATTATATTATCCTTGTAATCAATTAAGTATTACAGGTTGCCAAACTTTGTACCTACCTAGTATTCCCTATAAGATTTTCACTTAGTTCGCTTATCAAGTTGGTATTTAGTTCATTAACTTGGACAAACTGCGAGCACTTTAGGTCAATTAGTTATTTAAACATAGCGGGCCTCCTACTGACTCACTAGAGAGTAACTAAGTCATTGGGGTGACTCATTTAGCGACGTAGACTATTAAAAAGACACACACGTAAGTTTACTAATTGATACTTATTTTGTTAGGTTATATTTAAGAGTTTGAATACCTATTATCCGCTGCAACCAAATGCTGGAATTATTTGCCACAGCCAATACGCATTATATTAGCTGGTATGTAATTAATTTAGCAATTCGAAAATATACTCTGTAGCATCTGCTCACTACTCGTGCTTTGCTGATCTGCTGTCGTGTTAAATGGGCGTAAGAGCTTAAACAAATTAATTTATTTTCTTTATTTAATTGTAACGCATTCCATCAAAATCAACCCACACCTTTATTTGTGACACTTTCACAATTTTTTCACACTACCCGCAGTTTCATATGAAGACGATGGAAACTAAACACTACTAAACTAACAGTGCTTACAAAAGAGCTTAGTACTAACAGAGTTGGATATTTGGTGTTGCTTGTGACTTGTGTGTGTGTGCTTGTGAAACGTGAAGGAGCTAGGAGTCGCGCGCGGTCGGCGACGGATGCTGTGCTGGGTGTAAGATGGACAATGACCAACGCCTCTACAAATATCGGTGAGTATGACTTCCGTTATGGTACAATTCCACCAATGTAGGGTTCAAATGTTTCTCTCGATGGACTCGCGTGATGTGTTTTTCTAGAGCACACTCGAGATGCTCGTGTACAAATGTGTTACACTCGATTTAGGTGGAATCGCATCATCACATTCCAAGTTCCGACACACTTGATGTGCGCGTGGCGAGATTCAGGACCAACAGAATCTAGGTACTCTGGTAGGTTATCCCAAAATATTGATATGATATACCTAGACAGTGGCACCTCCTCTAGAGTCAATACTTATGCGTGTGGACTGTATATTTTGAGATTGTATGGTGCGATGCAAAAAGTTCCAGAAATTGGTCCACATGTAACCTAAAAGCTTATTCTAACTAACTAATATTATAACTAAATGCGAAAGCGTGTTTGTCTGTCTGTCTGTCTGTCACGCTTTCACGGGTACAGGGACAGGACAGACATAGGCTACTTTTTATCCCGGAAAATTCCTTTTTTTCTTAAGATCATTGGGAAAATTGAAGAATTCCTGCAGGAATCAAAAAAAATTGCCTCTTCAACAGATTTTGGTGAAATTAAGTACAGGGACAGTTTGTATCCAGGGGAGGGACATAGGCTACTTTTATCCCGGAAAATTGAAGAGTTCCCGCGGGAATAAAAAACCAATCCATGCGGACGAAGTCGCGGGCATCATCTAGTAGCAGATATTTACACGTGCCACGTTACTCTATTTAGGCTAAGCAAACTGTTAACTAACTAGTCACCTATCTTCATCAGAACGGAATAACCCCAATGTATGTTAAGTAAACCCTCAAACATGTAGATGTAATTACACCCCCTTAGAACGGCGATGTGTCACGTGATCTATTCCCCCCCTCCCCTTCTCCTGTCTCCCCTTCCCCCTTTCTCCGGAGAGGAGGGAAGGCAGGCAGTATTAAATGGAGTCTGTACGTAGGAAATTGATTATGATAGAGACTGTATCAATTTGCCAACATGTTGCTTCCATTTTGTGTAAAGGCAGATTTTCCCTTTTCTTACATAACTTAATTAAGTACCTTATGCTTGTATCAAAACGTACATGGCCTCTTCTAAATTAAGCCTGCTACAAGTCGTCTAATCTGAAAATGAACGCGCTTCACTCAACGTTCCGTTCAAAAATTTGGATTTTCCGGTCTATCCGGGTAAAATCCTATTTTAGTTTCCGAGATGCACGATGCAAGTTATCTCTTTAGGTATAGGTACTACCTGAAAATGAGAAAGAAAGAAAGAAATGATTTATTAGTATGGTTATGTGAATTTGAGATGTTTGTTGATGAATTAGAAATCCGCAACATATCCAGTCAGGCAACCCTGACGTTACAAATATATTTTACAAGTTTTCACAATTATTTCAAACATTTAATATTGAGTTGTAGGTAGGGCAGGTCATTTAAATTTATATAATTTATGAATAGAGTACCGAGGTAAGTCTAAAGCTCGTCCCGTTTTCATGTTTAACAAGAAAGTTGGAAACCCTATATGTATTACACAGAGCGAGGAGTGTGTAATGCGAGAACAGTGCCGGGAGAACGTCCTTGTAGGTATTATGTTTACGAAAGGACCTCGATAATGATCGCTCCGGGTCTCGGAGTATTGATCTCGGCTCGGCCGCCGGCTGCCTGCGCCCTAAGTGGTTTTTACATTGCAAATTCGATTGAATTCGATCATATTAGCGTCAAAGTAAAATGATTTAGAGCTCAATTTCGTGTATGCAGCCAGCGCTCCAAACGGTAGGTAACGTTTCGAACTAAAATCGGCTGTACTGAATTTGTAATTTGTTGTTCGGTCCATTTTACACATTTTACATTTATTTTTAAATTCTCAATCATTACTAACATACTTAAGTTTATGTACGTTAACAAATGGGCCTTTTGGTTGCCTCAATAAGAAATTTATTTACTTTGACGCCAGTGTAATCGAACGCTCGATTACGATCAATACTAAGCATACTGCTCTGTGTGATACCCATAATGTATCTATTCCCATTATTATCTAAGCGTGGGGCCAGACAAGTTTTTTTTAGTCGATTAGTTTTTTTTTAAATCCACTACAAGCTAGCCCTTGACTGCGATCTCACCTGATGGTAAGTGATGATGCAGTCTAAGATGGTAGCGGGCTAACCTGTTAGGGGCATGGCAGTTATATTAAACCCATACCCCTTCGGTTTCTACACGGCATCGTACCGGAACGCTAAATCGCTTGGCGGCACGTCTTTGCCGGTAGGGTTGTAATTAGCCACGGCCAAAGCCTCCCACCAGGCCAGACCAGGGAAAATTCAGAAATTATAAATTCCCAAATTGACCCTGCCGGGGATCGAACCCAGGACCTCCGCACGTTAAGGCAACAGCGCTACACACTGCGCCACGGAGGTCGTCAAAAGTTACGGTTCAACTGAAATTCTGCTGACTTGCCAGACGGACGGACAGAAAATCCGCGCTCAACACGCACATTTTCAGTAACAAACGATCCTCTCTCACCTCATCCCGCTCCCCGACCGAAATTAGGTCGTATTGAAGCGCATGAGTCGTGAGTCGAACTCTTTCTGAATCGTCGTGACTCGTGAGGCAGTTTCAGATTTTTATATGATACAGAATGCAGCAGAAATTACGCGACCGAAATAACGTTAAAAAAATTACGCTCATCTGGCCTTACCTTGGGATGGGCTATTCAACTTCTGACTCGTAGCTCGTCTGTTTCACGATTAACGGTAGGTAACCGTAACATAACTTTAACTGCTAGTCATGTAACTGGACCCAAGTAACAGCTTTAGTGTTCAGCCGTTTATGGATTATCAGCTACCTAGACAGACAGCAAATAATTTTATTGCTGGCAGCAATAGGTGTTTGAATGCAAACAGCTTGGGTACCTACTCGTTCGGAATAATCCATTTAGGTATAGCACAGCTGTTATTCATAGATACCTAGGTACGAATATATTTTATTCCAATCTCTAAGTACCTATTATATTGAGTAAGTACGTAGAGCATAACGACTTATTTAATATCGTACGTAGACCATGAAATTCTACATACAGGTGTATAATGATGCGTAGGTACGAGGTACCTACTTTATAATGAAATGTTGAATTTGAGTCTGTAATTTCTAACTGAAACAGAAATGTGCACACATATTCCCAAGAATTCGCATATTTAGATGAAACCATTGATGTAGAAATTTATGAAACAAATATTTTCACCTGTAGCACAGACTAAAATATATTATAAAAAAATAGCTAGGTAACTACTTGCCTTGTTAACTTACTTATTTCAGAAGGCATTGTTCTTATAAATTGATTCTGGTGTGGTCTGGTGGGGAGGTGTGGTGTTAGGTGGTGGGCGAGTCTGGTTGTTATTCTGATTGTTGACGCAGGTTCGTACCGGAACGCTAAATCGCTTGGTGGCACGTCTTTGCCTGTAGGATTTAACTAGTAAACCAAATTGACCATGCCGGGGATCGAACCCGGGACGTCCCACTTATAAGACCACAGAGCTTGTCAGTAACACGTCACTGTTTCAAGGAGTTCGTCAAAAAAGAGGTCGTTTTACAGCCATACGGTCTAGGCATATTTTTGCACCTCATATGTTTTTTTTTTTTTTTTAATCCACTACAAGCTAGCCCTTGACTGCGATCTCACCTGATGGTAAGTGATGATGCAGTCTAAGATGGTAGCGGGCTAACCTGTTAGGGGCATGGCAGTTAAACCCCTTCGGTTTCTACACGGCATCGTACCGGAACGCTAAATCGCTTGGCGGCACGTCTTTGCCGGTAGGGTGGTAACTAGCTACTTTTAAATTCCTTCCATTTCTCTCGCGCCTTGTGTATCACTTATAAAGCAGGCACCTGGGGTAAGGATGATTTCGGCAATCTGATTACAAGGTGACCCTGGGACTCCAGCCACCGAATTGCTATAGCAATAGATAAAAGTACGTGCAATAGTTAAGTGTTTTCAGGTAAGAGGTTACTTATTTGTTTCTTTTTAATGTATTAACATAATTGATTTTATAAATGCGTGCTGGAGGTGGGATGTCATTCCAAAACATATACTCAGTCAGTGAGATTCATGAAACCAGGATGTGGAATTTTCCATAGATTTTTCAAGGTCAACTAACAGCGCGTTCTCTTGAAAATAACATCAAATATAATCAGGAACCTTGGTCAACATGACGTATAGAGGGTAAGGGTTGTTTGCGGACTATCAACCGTCTACTAAGGGAGGTACAAAAGTAAATCAGAGCATGGAATTTGCCGGTATCGATCCGTCGAGCGACATTGTAATGTGCCTATTGTAAGTTGTCACTGAAATATGAGCGGCGTCTATTCATACGCCAGTCAACATATATGTATACTTACTAATATTATAAATGCGAAAGTGTGTTTGTTTGTTGATTTGTTGGTTTATTGGTTTGTTGGTTTGTCCTTCAATCACGCCGCAAAGGACAAACGGATCGTCATGATTATTGCTATGGGTATAGTTGAGGACCTGGAGAGTGACATGGGCTACTTTTTATCCCGGAAAGTTAAAAAGTTCCCGCGGGAATCGCGGACGAAGTCATAGGAATCATCTAGTAAAATATGATAAATGATTTATTTATTTCACATAGGACAACTTGTGTCACTTATGATACGTCAAGATTCTACCACCGATTCGGAAAGGTGATTCTACTGAGAAGAGCAGGCAAGAAACTCAGCTCTTTTCTTGAAAAAAAAAAAGTGGTTACAATATTTTAAGTAATAGGTACAATACATACGTAACATTACAATTATTACACTGAATTGTGGGTCACTGGATGCGAGGTCGGTTGCTTCCTTGCCGTTTGTCGTTAATAAAATCGTCGATAGTATAATTACCTCGACTTAACAAATGCTGTTTGACACAGTCTTTAAATTTATGTAATGGCAAATCTAGAAACTCCTTTGGAACCATGTTATTAAAACGTAAACGTAACAAAGGATTTAATAACATAACTCATAATAAATAGGTAAGAAAAAGAAAGCTCTACCTTTCCTTCTCTACCTACTTGTGGCTTCGCTAGATTTTTATATCTAGAGAATCTTACTGCCTACTACTGAGCACAAATCTCCTCTCAGAATGAGAATGGTTTGGCCATAGTCCACCACGCTTGCCAAGTGCGGATTTGCAGACATTTGGAGAACTGTTTGAACGGCTTCCTCGCACTGCTTTTCCTTATCAACTAGTTATTGCGAGTGGTATTTAATTGCTCAAAACGCACAAAACCCAGGAGAGTTAGATGTGTGTATCCGAGAATCGAACCCCCAAGCATCCAAACAGAAGACCGAACGTCTAAAAACCACTAGCCTATCACTGTCAATTATTAATAAGAACCTCGGCCAACATCCCACTTCCTCGGCCACACGGCGCAGTGTGATAAATTCGGAAAATTAAACATTTAATAGGGAGTACCTACACAACCGTGAATCGGAACACGGAATCGGCGGTATTGATTCGTCGGGTGACCTTGAGGAGCTACGCCCACGTCACACAATCGGTGACCGATTTTTGTCGGAAAAAATTAAACATACAGATTGCACTATTGAAACGCACACGTCATACAAAAAGTCGGTGAAAAACGAAATCGGCCGATCTGAAGTCGGTGGAAAATGAAAGGTTTGGACATTTGGTTTGGTCAAAAAGTCGGTGATAAAGGCGGTTCGATTGTCGGACCTACAAAAAGTTCAACGTAGGCTGATGGCTGAGCTCGTGAAACGTGTCCATTGTATAAAGTTGCCATTATTTCGGAAAATCAGACTTTTCACGGGGTCCCTGGTGCAGTGGTGAGCGATCTTGTCTTATTACTAAGAGTTCCCGGGCTAAGTCCTCCTCGGGGGGGTTAATTTGCAAAGTAATTTTTTGATTTGGGAGGCTTTCGCGACTTTAAGTTTCCATCCTTCTGGCAAACCGCATAGAAATTAGGTATATGTGCCGCAATGCGAGTTAGAATTTACCGGTATGATGCCGTGTAGAAACAAATTAACCCGCTACTAACTAAGACTGCATCGACCGGTGAGAATCTGGGGTTAACCTATACCTAGTAAAAGACAAAAATAAAGACAAATTATTTTAATTTTTATTTTATTTAGTTCAAAAACTAAACTGTTTAGAAATGAAAACATTTCGATACAATTAGTTTTTAACAGACGGTCGTCCTGTTGAAGGGATGTCCCTAATATGTTTCTAAATAGCATCTTGAAAAGGGTAACAATAGACACCTGCAATAAACAATTCCCAAGATAAATTACACTATGTACAACCTGTTTTTCTTGGAAAATAATTGCAACATTAAATGGGTAAGTAGGTAGGTGGAGGTAGGTCTCGCAATGCTTTATCTCCGAAGAGATATACTCTGTGGCGGGCGGGTATTGATCGCAGAAACGACCTTGAGAAGCTCGGGCCCCCAGACCGACACTGAACTTTGAAAAGATAATCAAAAAGAAAACTTTTCGGTTGAAAGCTTACGCTTAGCGGGGAAAATACTTTGAAATAAATTGGTTTTAATCATAACTTGTTATTTGAAACTGAAGTTTTAACGAATGTTTTTTTAAATATAGGAAGCATTTTGGGTAATAATAAATAAGACTGACGACCTCCGTGGCGCAGTGTGTAGCAGCTGTTGCCTTAACGTGCGGAGGTCCCGGGTTCGATCCCCGGCAGGGTCAATTTGGGAATTCATAATTTCTGAATTTTCCCTGGTCTGGCCTGGTGGGAGGCTTCGGCCGTGGCTAGTTACCACCCTACCGGCAAAGACGTGCCGCCAAGCGATTTAACGTTCCGGTACGATGCCGTGTAGAAACCGAAGAGGTATGGGTTTAATATAACTGCCATGCCCCTAACAGGTTAGCCCGCTACCATCTTAGACTGCATCATCTCTTTCCATCAGGTGAGATCGCAGTCAAGGGCTAGCTTGTAGTGGATTTAAAAAAAAAAATGTTTTCAACAACTCAAACTCAAAGTATATTTATTCAAAACTAGCTGACCCGGCGAACTTCGTACCGCCTTAGTATGCAAAATTAAATGTATATTTTTCAATATTTCTGAGAGAGTTTCTTAATATTTTTTCCGTAAGAACCTTCTCCAAATAATAACAAATACAACAAAAAAAGAATTCATTTATATATATATATAGAAGATATAGATTAGTACACTACACACAGTACACCTTCTAATCGTCACGTTTACTTCTTCTCCTTCTTGCCCTTGTCCCACGCTATGTGGGGTCGGCACAACGTGTTTTCTTCTTCCACTCACTTCTGTTATCCCTCAACCTCTCATTCACCCTTTTTTTTCCGTTTCGTAATCGTCAAGTTTACAAAGTAGGTATAAGACGTGCTGTTGATAATTAACCACGTTATCTTAAAACTAAAGCTACGAGGGTTCCAAACGCGCCCAGATCTGAGAAGAGCTAACAACAAATTCAGCTGGGCTTATTATCACCATTTCTCAAATATCGTAAATTAATTAGATTCATAATTAGAACAATTACATTATTTACCAATAGATAAATTAATTTTCTTCCAGGACCTCTCTCCCAGTGGCCCAATTCAGCCGAGGCGACTTCTCCCTCTGGTCAGTGCTGAAAAACTGCGTGGGCAAGGAGCTGTCGAAGATCACAATGCCCGTCGTGTTCAACGAACCGCTGTCCTTCCTTCAGCGGATGCTGGAGTATCTAGAGTATGCGCATCTCCTGAGGATGGCGTCTGAACAGACGGATCCCGTTGCGAGGATGGAGTATATCGCAGGTATTGTATGGTTTAATAACTTGACTTTTCGAACTTTATTGAATTTGATGAACTGCATGCTAATGAAAATCATCCTGATAAAAAATATATCTTCATATGCTTGAAAAGAGACCGAAATTGTTGCCTGTCTGTGATTATTTAATTTAATGGAGTGCCAATCGTGCTAATATAATAAATGCAAAAGTTTGTGTTTGTTTGTTGGTTTGTCTTTCAATCACGCCGCAACGGCTAATGAATCGACGTGATTTTGACGACGGCTGGGTGTAGCTGAGGACCTGGAGAGTGGCATAGGCTACTTTTTATACCGGAAAATTAAGGAGTTCCCGCGGGAATAAAAAACTTAACCACGCGATCGAAGTCGCGGGCATTATATTGCTGGTATTAGTGGGTGTGGAGTTTTAAACGATACCTACCTTTAAAGCCAAAACTATATACCTTTTTCATAATATCAGAAAATATAATCTTAAATTATCACAACTGGTTTTAACCTACACCACAAATCTAAAAACAGAACTATCAGATCATGTATCAGTCATTCTTTTATAGGTCCATTGTATCAGTATTCCCAAATCCTACTGTTCCCAGTCCCCACGTTTTCCCAGTAATATAACTTATTTAGGACGCCGAAGGCCTCTCCTGAATCCTGAATCCTGATTTACATCAAATGGGCGTTATAAAAATTCCTTTTGGAAATATACAAAAACGCCTCTGGTACAAATAATGTCCCAACAAATCCTTCGGATCAGATATTTCTTCACGTAGGTGGTGTAATACCAGTAGGCTTCTGTGACCTAAATCTATTTTATTAGTATAGAAAGAAATACTCGTTTCTTCAAGGGACATTATTCAGGACACAAAGTTTAGGATCCTTTGATGTTTGTCTCAAAACGTTTTCACAGACCGCATCTCCTAAATCACGACAATATGTCATTAGCAAGTAAGTAGTTCTCTTTTGTCTTCGTTCGACTTGCGGTTGCACGTCATTAGCTTCAACAAAGCTCAAATTTTAGAACAAGGTGTAAGGCATATACAGACTTGCCAACTTCTTACTAAGAAATAATTAGTTTTGTTTGTTTGCACGTCGTTCGTCGTTGTTCGTCGAGTCTTTACATCGCCCATACCGCAGTGCCTGAAGACTAAGGTCTTCGACCAATGCGTCCTACCAGTAATGACCTACGGAGCCGAAACGTGGACACTGACAGCGAGACTAGTACACCGACTACAGGTCGCTCAGCGTGCTATGGAAAGAGCTATACTCGGAATTTCTTTGAGGGATAAAGTCCGGAACGAAGTGATTCGCCAAAGAACTAAAGTGACCGACATAGCTCTTAGGGCTGGTACGCTGAAGTGGCAGTGGGCTGGTCACGTGTGTCGGAGGACCGATGGACGTTGGAGTCGACAGGTCCTCGAGTGGAGACCGCGTCTTGGTAAACGGAGCGTAGGGCGCCCCCCAGCAAGGTGGAGCGATGATATCCGGAGGGTGGCAGGCATCGACTGGATGCGAAAAGCCGATGACAGAGCACGTTGGCGCTACTTTAAAGAGGCCTATGTCCAACAGTGGATGCACAACGGCTGTTGATGATGATGATGTTTGTTTGCACATTTGTAGGTTCGTAGCTAATTCATACTGTGTGTATATGTGTATATGTATATGTGTGTGTGTGTATGCAAACAAAGCAGAACTTACATGGCTAAGTCCTCTAGGACTGCAATTGGACACAAAGAGAGAGGCATAGGGTGTAGGAATTTGTGGTTGCTTAATTATTTACACAACCACATTCGTAACTCCAAGCATAGAATGTAAATACATAGTACTCCTACTCCTCCGGGGTACCTCATAAAAGTTTAATTTTATTTTGTTATTGATTTTCATACGAATGTACGAATGCTGTAAATAAGCTATAGCCTTCTGTCGAGTACAATAATTTGATTATGCTTTTGCAGCTTCAGCAGTTGAAACGTGTTGGCAGTTGGTGCGTCTGTAGATGTTAGCCACGGCTGAAATTACGCGTAACGCAAGTTCAGCGTTTCAGGAAATAATGAATGAGTTGGGAATTTCTCGTGAATATATTAAATAGTGACTCTCCGTGACATTTGCCTCTTAGCACGGGGTAAAATTAATTACAATTTTGTACAAAGTCACCGGAACCATTTTTCTTTTGGCATTGAACGAGAAAAATGTTGTATGCGTGCTTAAATAAAAGTGGGGCATTAAGTTGTTGAGGGTAGCTGCCTTTAACGTTTACGTTTAGTTATGAGTCATTATTCATAAATCATAATTTTCGTCATTTATTTTAACTGTATTTAAGGTGGATGACAAGGGTCTGCCCGCGAAATTCCATAAGCGTACTTTGTCGTATTAGTTTACGAATTGTGAAAAACCAAATTAAATTTGAATTTCGCGGGCAGACCCTTGTCATCCACCTTAAGTAGGTAAATGAAATTCTTAATAAGAATAATTAAGAAATAATGAATTATTTATTCGAAGCTTCTGAAATACAAATTGGTATTTGAATCGTCTATCCAGTTTAGCTGAATCTGATCCTTCTTTTTTTTCAACTACAAGTTAGCCCTTGACTGCTATCACACTTGATGGTAAGAGATGATGCTGTCTTAGATGTTAGGAGTATAGCAGTTATATACGGCCGAAGCCTCCCAACAGACCAGACCGAAGAAAATTCAGAAATTATCAATTCCCAAATTGACTCTGCCAGATTGACACGTTAAGACAACAGCGTTCAACTACTGTGGTTCAACATTGCACCAGGGAGGTCTTCTCAATCCTGATTCTCGAAATCATCTGAGATATCGAGAATCAGGATTCAGAATTGATTGATTGATTCGGAGGATGTGCAGTCCTCATCATGATTTACTTGAGATGCTTATTTGAGATTATCAACTTATTGATTACAGTATATATACCTAGGTATGATAAGTTAATTCAAGTGCTTTTTCAAGCTTTTTTGATTGGAAAAGTAACAATAAAACTAAGAAGATATTTTTAGAAATGAGCCTGTGTGGAATGCAGCCGAGAATTTCTAGCTTGATATACCTGAAATCGTAGTACAATAGCTTAATTAGTAGAGAAGCTATGCCGCAGCGTAGTTTCAACAAGTCGTGCTCTCTCTCGGAATTCATTTTGTTCCTCAACATTTGTGTCTGGTTCGCCGTCAGCTATTTTCTTTTCATCTTCATTGTAGTTGCTTGGGACGTTAAACAATGTATTAACAAAGTTTAAATGCTTCTTGCAGTTTTTCTTCATTTTAGATATAGCCGTGGTATGCAGAGCATCCGAATTCATAAACTTCAAAGCATAAAAATTCATATACGTCGATAAAATTAACAGCTATCTGTAAATCTATACTAATATTATAAATGCGAAAGTTTGAATGGATGGATGGATGGATGGATGTTTGTTACTCAAACACGCCAGAACGGCTGAATTGATCTGGGTGAAATTTGGCACAGACAAGATAAGTTATTATCTGGAATAACACATAAGTTTTATGCCCGGTAAAATTAAAGAGTTCCGTAAAAACCTCATTCCACTATATGCAAATGAGACGTGAACCAAATTCTTCTTCCTCTGGCGTGATGATGAAAAGATAAAACAGCGCTTATTAAGTATCCCGTAAGCTTCTAGTGCACCAGAAACGACGTCATGTAGAAGCCAAATAAAAATAGGGTAATCTATACCCCTTTGATATCTGTTTCAGAACTATGTAGGTCAACGCTTTTCTTCATAACCTATGTATAGTATTTTAGGATTGTATTTTATTTAATATGGTTTTTATTTTATTTAAAAAAAAAACCTCCTTCATACATACATTTTCTGTAAGTATTTTGTATTTCATGTATTTTATAATATGGGCCTTGTTGCCTGAAATAAATGAATAATAATAACGTGGTGATAGTATCTAGTTTTAAGAGAATTCGCTTGAAATTATTAAAACAGATTTTCTCAAGTGTTCTTTGAATAAATAAATTGAGTACTTGATCAGACTATTGTAAGGAAAATGAATTAACTCAGACATCTCGTAACAATCTACGTTCAAAGAGATTTTCTCTTAAGCAATATTTTCGCAACTTGATGATATTTCTCTTTGAACTACTAATTAGTTTCCGGGCTAAGTACCTAGTTGCGAGAACATAATACAGTGGCTCTGTTAGAGTAGAAGCCTGAAGCTAGATTTAAAATATGCTTTCTATTTTATTGTTCTTTCTGCTTTGACAGTTGCTGTGTTTCTTGTGGTCATTTTTCTTTTCGTAAAACATTATAACGAAAAGTAAGTAAAATACTCAAGTTATAAATTTATGAGTCGGGTCCTGTTTCACTTTCTTGTTCCTTGATCCTTTTCATCTCTTCATCACGTTGGAGGTTCCTCAGTAACTTACTGGAAATGTACTTCTTATATTTTTTTTTATCCACTACAAGCTAGCCCTTGACTGCGATCTCACCTGATGGTAAGTGATGATGCAGTCTAAGATGGTAGCGGGCTAACCTGCTAGGGGCATGGCAGTTATATTAAACCCCCTTACCCCCCTTATATCCCTTCGGTTTCTACACGGCATCGTACCGAAACGCTAAATCGCTTAGCGGCACGTCTTTGCCAGTAGGGTGGTAACTAGCCACGGCCGAAGCCTCCCACCAGGCCAGACCAGGGAAAATTCAGAAATTATAAATTCTTAAATTGACCCTGCCGGGGATCGAAACCGAGACCTCCGCACGTTAAGGCAACAGCACTACACACTGCGCCACGGAGGTCGTCAAAATATATAAAATTCTTATATATAAATACTTTTAATAAAAGTGGAAACCAGATTGAAAATTAAAAAAAGATGTTGCAACATTACAGATATCCCTGAATGTCAACATATGACTGCTTTTTCAATCCATTTTTAACAATAGACACCAGAAGCGTGCGATTGCAGTCTAACTTTTTTTTATCCACTACAAGTTAGCCCTGGATTGCGATCTCACCTAATGGTAAGTGACGATGTAGCCTAAGACGGTAGCGGGCTAACCTGTTAGGAGTATGGCAGTTATATTAAACCCATACTACTATACGGTTCCTACACAGCATCGTACCGGAACGATAAAATGCTTGGCGGCATGACTTTGCCGGTAGACCAGGCCAGACCAGGGAAAATTCAGAAATTATAAATTCCTAAACTAAACCCTGCCGGGGATCGAACCTGGGACCTCCGCACGTTAAGACATAAACAACAGCGCTCAACACTGGGCCACGGAGGTCGTTAAGCTTGGTTGTCAACTTGTTATCGTATAAAAAAAATATTATCATCTTTTCCAGCCTTTGCAGTAAGCGCTCTGGCATCGAATTGGGAACGTTTAGGCAAGCCGTTCAACCCGCTACTAGGAGAAACATATGAGCTTGAGCGACCAGAGTTCAGAGCCGTTTGTGAACAGGTAAAAAGGCCTACATGTTTACCATTTTATTACAAAACTTGAAAATCTGGATTGTAGTCCAGATTATTTTAATTATCCAAAATATTATCTGAATATCTCATTTCAATATTCTATCAAGTTTGTTTTTAAAATGCTTTAGATTTCTTGCTCTAATCACGGCCATACTTTCTTATTCCACCTCTTTGTCTATCCCCACATTTTTGTTTATTATGGGCTCAATTGACTAAACAGCTAGAATTTTCGTTTCAGGTATCACATCACCCTCCAGTGTCCGCTTTCCACGCTGACAGTCCTCATTTCGTGTTCCACGGCTCCGTACATCCCAAACTCAAGTTCTGTGGCAAGAGTGTTGAAATTCAGCCCAAAGGACATGTCACAGTGGAGCTCCCCAGGTGAGTAAATAAAAACTACAACGACCACATTAAATTCGAGCTCATTCAAATGAACTTGAACAGTTTTTTTTATGGTAGTACGGAAATCTTTAAAATATTAAACAGGTCTCTTGTATCTGCTGAAAGTTGTGTTTTGAAAATATTGCACTCAAAGATAATTTCTATTAACCGTGGTCTCTAGTTGCCATTGCCTGTGTTTTACAACTTGAAAACTTGTTTTACAAATGAAACTAATGAACTAATGAATTAAATCATCTGATGAATAGCGTGACAATCAACAGTTTATAGCTTACCTATACTTATTTTGCGATAATTTTCCAGTTTTAGTAAGTTCTTTAATTTCAAAGCATTTTTAATTTCAAAAGTGTCCTTTGAGGTGCATACAGACTCTACTAATTCCAGATGGGGCGAAGCGTATACCTGGACAAACGTAAACTGTTGTGTTCACAACGTGATCGTAGGAAAGCTTTGGATCGAGCAGTACGGCGCTATGGAAGTGACCTGCCACGGTGGCGCCGGACTCAAAGCCAGCCTCGCCTTCAAGCCCGCTGGCTTCAACAATAGGGACTTGCACAGAGTGGATGGATTTATTATAGACCATAAGTAAGTCAGTCAAAAACATAGGTGTTCTTATTTCTTTAAACTTTGACCACCTTGACCAAGTCCTCTTAATTGTCTAACGCCAATTCTGCAATCACAAAGGTATTATCCATTAACTTGTTGCGTTAGACGTTAAAATTCCATCTAAACGGTTTTGTTTTGCTATCATGGATGGAATATAATCAAAATATCCCAACTGGCTTTTGAAAAACAGGTCCAACATGGTCCTAGAATTTCTGGTTTGATGGCGCTCTTTCATCAATAATTTTATTTATTACTTACATAAATATTCAAATTTAAACATTTGATAGCATTTGATAAGCCTATTTTCCTAATTTTATTGATGTTTTTTCTTGTTCTTGTTCTATTGTACTTAGGAAATTTTTCCAATTTCAGCAAGAAACGTCTCCGATTCCTCTATGGCAAATGGACGGAGTACATCAAGGTTTGCAGCGCGGCGCAGTACGACCAGTGGGCAAAGGAACGCGGGGAAGAGGCCGGGCCCCAGCAGACCCCCTCGCACACCCCCAAGAAGGTGCTCGCTAAACTCAACAGTTTCAAGGTTGGAGCATTGCGGTCCATGTCAATACAGGACGTAAGCTTTTTTTAACCCTTAGCTATTTTTTATAGATGTTCTACAACTTTAACAAGTTAAGTAATAGTTAAAGTTTTTGCGGGACAAGTTCCCTGGCGTCGTCAAGGGTCTACGCAACCGACGCGCCGCAACAGTAATGTTTTCTATAAAGATATTTCCAAATAAATGGAATTCAAAGAACCTTCTGACAAAATATAACAAATTCCACGTTTAGATAAAACCTGGACACACCTTCCTTTCCTGTACTTTTAATTTGATATAGATAATCATTGTCTTCAGAATGACGAGGCTGAAAATTCTGAAGATGTACCAAAGCCAGATGAGTCCTATAACATCGATATTCCCGGGTCAGTTACACTCTGGGAAGCACGACCAAGGCCCAGCAACAGTGCTCAGGTAAATAATTCGGAGAAAAAAATAACAAATGAAATTAAAATTAAACCTACAATACTGAAGACAACGATATGATGAACCCAGTCTTCGGATATAAAGCTGTCTGAACAACTTTATAACCACAGATGTAAGAACAACATGTTTCTTATAATATAATAATGACTAAGGAATAACTGCTTACACCACTATGCTTTCTTCTGCAATATTCGTGGTGCCATGTAAATTTTTCGTTGATTTGGATTGCTGGACGGGAACATGCCTCAAAATCTGAATTGATTTTGATAAATCGAGAATAGTTTTTTTCTGTAACTGCTCTGATGTCGATGAAGTTTCCATAACAAGAAAATAATCATTCAAATTATTTAAAGTTTTTTTTTATCCACCGCAAGCTAGACCTTGACTGCGATCTCACCTGATGGTAAGTGATGATGCAGTCTAAGATGGTAGCGGGCTAACCTGTTAGGGGCATGGCAGTTTAAATATTAAACCCATACCCCTTCGGTTTCTACCCGGCATCGTACCGGAACGCTAAATCACTTGGCGGCACGTCTTTGCCGGTAGGGTGGTAACTAGCCACGGCCGAAGCCTCCCACCAGGCCTGACCAGGGAAAATTCAGAAATTATAAATTCCCAAATTGACCCAAAGTAGGACAAGTATCTATACAAAGTAGTTATTTCAAAGTAGGACTGGTTAGTAGAATCTTTGGCACTATCTTTCGTGACCCCAATTATTATTGTTTATTCTTATCACACTAGATAGTCTTAAGTAATAGAACTCCTCCCTTTTCCCAGTATTACCAGTTCACCGAATTCGCGATGTCTCTGAACGAGTTGGAGCGAGACATGAAGGGCCAGCTCTGCCCCACGGACAGCCGCCTGCGACCGGATATTCGCCTGCTCGAGCAAGGGGACATCGATGGTGCAGCCGCTGAAAAGACCAGGCTCGAGGAGAAGCAGCGTTCCGCGAGGAAGATGTTTAAGAAGAGTGTGGATGGATTCCAACCACGGTATGACGTACATCTTTGTTTCTTCCTAATTTTTGACCAACCATCGCCCGATTTCCTGTTCTCTGCATATTCTACATCGTTCCTTCTACGACTCTTACTCAGCATTAAAGACAAACTTTTGGGGCAGTCATGAAAGTGGTCAGTGGACCTCTAAAGAAGATTTATTATACGGGTAATACTTTTTTCTCTAAAATGCACGTGGGTGGTCGTAGTACATAACACAAATATAGTTTATACTATGATTATCGATGGCACGAAATATTAGAAAAAGTAAAGTAGAGATTGGAGACTTATTTGGACAAATTAAGAGGTCCAAATATAATATGTATATATCTATACTTATTTATCTGTAAAGATTTAATCAACTTTCTCTGACTTTCCAGATGGTTCAGCCAAGGCACCAATCCGTACACGAAGCAGGAGGACTGGCTCTACAACGGCGGCTACTGGGACCGCAACTACCAGCATCTACAAGACGTCGATATATTTTAATGCTTCCATCTGTTGGTATTCTACGACACTAAACTGTTTGTCTTTGACTTTTTTATTATATTTTTAGCCCCAAGATATCAAATATATAAACTGAATTAATTTTTCGTACTCAGGATAAACAAGTTCGAAAGATTATTGTCGAAATTATTGTTTAAAATAATTTAATGAGATGAAAATATTATTTTCTATTTATTTATATAAAGTAAAATACTTCACTAATTTATTTATTTTTAAGCAAATTATATTACGCTTATACGTGTAATATATTTTAATAATTAAATGCCAAATATTATTTTATTTACGTACTCATTATTAAGTTGCTGAGCAACATACCACGGTCCAACCGTTATTTTGTTTTTCTTAACAGTTTTAACGTTAAGATAGAAAATCTCAGTAATAAGTATAATATTTAAAAAAATATGTAGGTACCTACCTAACTCTAAGAGATTTATATTAATTCCTGTTTAAAAGGTGTCATATCTATTTAATAATAATAAAAATATTAATAATTTATTTTCTTATTTAAGCTATAGCAGAATATTATTTTAAAATAGTAGAAGCACATAATAAAAGGGAAACTCACGAATTTTTAAAAACAAAACTGCAAATAATATAAAAAATACGTTACAATATAGTAAACAGGGTTATTCTAAAAACTTAATTCAGATATAGATATTTAAATGACTTATTTTAATAAAACCTTTTGTTCTGGCTTGATATCTTTATATATTTTTTAAGAGCAGCCTTCCTTCTGACTTTTTACATACTTTCGCTGTTAGTTTAAAAGTAACCCTGTTTAACTATTTTAGGTATAGGTACTTTATAATATAGAATTTCAACTTCCGGCTAGATTTTATATAAAACATTAAATACTGCACATTATCCCAAGAAAGTCCTACATCGAAAGGGGTCACGACCCTCAATAATGACGCAAAGAGAGAGAATACTGCACAAACAAACCAATTTTAGTGAAAACACTACAATTAATTATACAATAATAATTACCGATATTATATAAGAAATTCATATTCATAGTAGTTGGCTAAATGTACAGAATAATTTTAAAAATATTATTCTTTATATTTAGGTATCTTCTAGTCCAAAATTGTTGAGTTAGCAAAAATTGTACTGTAACGCTAACGTCGCATCCACACCAGTAAAAACTTGAACGCTGAATGCGCTGACTTTTTTTTTTTACCAATGGCTAAATAATTTAATATATATTATGTATATAATTACAAGATATAATAAAAACTTATAGACTAAACGTTAATCTAAAATCCATAAATACTTACTAACAAAAATAAAAATAAAACCCTAATCAAAAAGACCACCCCATGCGCTGACTTGTATTATTATTGCGCCCCAAATTATTTCATTTACATATAAATTCGAGTCTGTTCCCACACGTAATACCTACTCGGTATATGGGTTATCCACATTTATGCGCGGGAAATGAACTAAATAAATTTAGAATCATAGAAAGGTTTCGTTTCAAAGATAATTCAAAAAAAAACAAAGACGCAAGTTTTATTTGTGTGGACGCGACTTTAGGGTCTTTCCCGCAACCGATTGAAAAATATTTCCTGTAACTTCAATGGAGGACTAAACTACTATTACTAAACTACTAGGATTATTGCTGAACTAAACAAGAGTTTTAATTCTTTAGCTTACTTTGAAAGAACCATACAACTTCCAGAGGGCGCTTTCCATGAGTGTATGTACGTTATACTTTATGTACTTACTTAAGTATTATTACATTAGGAATAAGAAAGCAAGGCCCACATAGAGCGCGGCGAACTCACTTTACTTTGCCCTGCTGGGCGTTTCGGCGGTCAGCACGCAGCGTCTCAAACGCAGCACCTACATTCATATGCTTAGGAAGCTAAGCGCGGCTCGCTCTATGTGGACCCAGCTTATGAATATTAAATGAATGGAGTTCAAATTAGTAAAGGCGAATGTGACATATTAGAAGGTTACTTGAAGATGTCTGTCTGTACGGGGAGAGTTGTCCTTAGGGCTTGTGAATATTATTGTAATGAAAATTATCCCTTAAAATGTATACCCCCAAATAAATAGGACGCCAAATAATTCTAGAGTTTTATTTACCTTTATACCACATGGCATCGATTTGCTGTAATTGGATGCCTATAGACGAAGTTAGAGGATCTCTGTTCCCTCGCTCACATCGTTCGATTGGACGGCAATCCGAAAGATATAATACTTACCTATTTTGTGAGATGGTCGCTGGTCGCTGACTATGGGCCTGATAAGAAGGCTCAGGGTCACTGAGTGAGTGAGCTGAAGTGGCAATGGGCGGGGCACATAGTTCGGAGAACCGATGGACGTTGGGGTCCCGAAGTGCTGGAATGGCGACCCCGCAGCGGAAGACGTAGCGTCGGCAGACCCCCCACGCGGTGGACGGATGACATCAAGAAAGTCGCAGGGAGTCTCTGGATCCAGGCGGCGCAAGACCCAACGCTTGTGGAGGACCCTACAAGAGACCTATGTACAGCAGTGGACGTCCATCGGTTGACGACGACTTTGTGAGAAACCAAATAAAAGCATAGATAAAATTTTTTAATCATTTATTTTTATATTTTTCTCTCACTTCACAACCCTTATACAAATAATATCACTTAATTCTTTATTATAGAAAAGTTAAAAATATATATATAAAAGATTAAGGTCAATTTTAACAACAAACTTTTTGTGTAGGTTTCATCTACACCAGAAGATAGTGCGACATTTTTGCATGCCATAGCTCAATGCCACATGGCCGAATGGTACAATAACTTTAAAATTACTAAAAATTGTCGCCAAAACTGTTCAATACCGAAATATATTAGCAGGGCTCCACAGGGCGGGCTATTTGCGGGTAAAGAATTACTACAGTGTAATACCTACCTAATGAGTAATGATTGCAATCGACACTCATTAGCCAAAATACATTATTGTAGCACTGTTCAGTTGTAGCCAGAATACCATAAAAGATAATTACCACAATTGAAGATACCGGTATAGTTTCGGCATAAAATAGACTGCCTCATGCTATTTAAGGTCTCATTAAGAACATGCCGCAATGGCGCACGGCGCACTAATACTCCTCAGCTCTGTACGTTTACTCTGAGTTTTAGCATTGCAAATACGATTGATCGACGTGAGAGCTCACCACGCCAAGTGTAAGCGAACGTTAAAGTAAAATGGACCCAAAAGCTCTTGTTTTAAAGTCAAAAATTCAGCGTTTGGAGCGCTGGCTGTGAATAAATACACAAAATGATGAAATGAGCTCTAAACTAATGCGGTTAAGGTTCATTTTACTTTAACGTTCGCTTACACTTGGCGTGGTGAGTTCTCACGTCGATCAATCGTATGTGCAATGTAAAAACTCAGAGTAAGCGTACCTACTGGTGTTAATGAAACTGCGTTTGTAGATTCACTCACAGTTGATTTCAATCAAGCAGTTGTACCGCAAACAAATAAACAAGCGTTACAATAGCTGATGAAATATCAATTTAGTAATCAGTTAATCTTGTTCAAGCATTATCTATCACTGTAAACTTATTTGTGTTTATGTATTTTAAATTAGTTATATATAATTTAATATTTATGTATATAATATATTTAAATATATATTTATTATAAATTTATAATTTTTATCTGTTTATAGTATGTACCTATTGTTATAATGTACGTCTATGTAATTATGTTCTTTTTTATTCCAAGCAATTTCCCGTCTCACAGCAAGTACGTAATTAATTCATGTAGGTTGCCTGGCAGGGATCACTTTAGTGACAAGGTCGCCTTTTGTTTGTAATTATGTTTAATGTTCTTTGTATATGTCCATTTATTTATGCAATAAAGAATTTAATAATAATAATATTTTTAATAATAATAATAATAATAAATGAATTATAATTTTTTGCATTAACATCGTTATTGTATATAAATGTCATGTAAATAAAAAAATTAACCTTCGATATGCGTGCCGCATAATAATATAATAAATAAGGAAATAAGATCGTGATTCGGTACAAAAAGTATGAATAACCATTTCCTTATTTTAGTAATATTAAATATAGTCATGAGCAAATTAAATAAAATAGGCATATATTTACTTAATTTAAAAATATTTTTATGTAAGTGTAGTTTAACTTCTTAAAAACAAAATATGCGTCACAATGCGGACTTCCCAGACAAAATGACCTACAAATGGCACTTTTAACTGATCAAAAGCACTAATTAAAGCGGAAAGTATACATAATTATCTATATTACAGTCGGTATATAAAATACAGGCACAAGATAAAATGTATACGTACAAATATAAAGCAAAACTGATAACCGTTTTTGATAATATTGCAATAAAATGATATGTCAGTAGAAATGTCTTCCCGAGCCAATAGTAGATTCACACAACAATTATGAAGCACTTCTAAAAGTGTATTTAAAAATAAAGATTTTTATATTTAAATTTTAAATATAAAAATCTTTGAATTCAACCGAATAGTAAATCAATTTAATAATAACTAAATAAAAGTGAAAATTTTCACAATTATTTATATTAGAATTAATTGCGTAAATCTCTTGTTAGACTGAAAACTAAACTATTATTAGGCAATAATATTTTCCTATGGCATATAGTTAACCTTAGTTAACATAATCCACCTGTGGTCACTTTTGGTAACTTAATCGACCCCTGCAGGTCGATTGCACCACAGGTGGATTGACGTTACATTCCCACCTATAAAAAGCCACTTTGTGTTGCAAGTCAGAGTTCTTCCACTTTTATCAAAATTGGACACCTAGTGGTTAAGAAACCCGACCGGGTCGCGGATTCAATCCCCGGGCACGCAACTCCATCTTTTCCAACTCATGTGCGTTTTATTAAATTAAATATCACTTGCTTCAAATGGTGCAACTGGCACTAAGTATTGCAATATTGTCAATGGTTATTTTTATCAATCACCCTTTTAAATATCAAGCTTACGATACCAGCTACCTACTTACTGTTACAAAATCAGACCTATACCTACTTAATATTTAAATCTAGCTTACAAAATATCACTATAAAAATTCGTTAAAATTCTATTTACAATTTTCGAGATCCTAACATTTCTCTGATTTTTTTAGGAAATTTAGAGAAATGTTAGACTACCTACATAATATTATTATTTTCGATTATGTCAATTTAAAGACAAAAGAACAACGTTTAAAGAAAATAATATTTACAATTAAGGGAGAAAAAGTTATTAATAATGTTGTTTATAGAAATGATTAACTTATTTTTTTTAGTTAACAGATCACAGATAATAAAGCGAAATAATTAAAAAAACAGAAAAAGTACTGAGTCAGTTTTGAAGTTACTCGTATTCAGTGTAAATATTATAATTCTTACTACACACTGTACAGTTGACAGCAATAAAATAGAAAGTCTAACTAGTTGTACTTAAAGTTTACTGTTTTATTGATGCTGACCGTACCATCATGGCTTAGTACGGACGGGTAACTAGAAAGAAACGGTATGGTACCCGCTTCCCCATTAGACAAAAAACTACACCGCTACACACTGAGCACACATAAAACTGGGGTAGTATTTGATAAAGGTGATCCGGGATTTCTGTAAAACTTTAATGGCCGATTTCTCCATCTCTGAGTAGCGACAAATATCTGTCAAAACATCGAAATGACAAATATTTGTCAGTCATCAGATGAAATCGGCCCTAAATTGTGTAACTTATGATCCACGTTCGTAAAAACTTCACACATACCACCCACACGCGGTCCATCACAATTTTTTGGGTATCACGCTTCATTGTTGTTTTTTTTCTTAACTGTATGCTTGCTATTTTCCCCATTAACATACTTGGTCCCTGGAGTTTTGGTAACTAAGGCAATTCAGTCAGGCAAATCGTGGTATAACCTCGGTGAGAAAACTTTACTGCGCCTCCAAGCCAGAGTCCAGGAAGTCTTTGATGTGCAGAGGAACTGACCGCGGGAACACACGGAACATCTGGTAAAGATACCAAATTAGAGAACAAGTAGTGTGGACGACTTCCCTGGTGGAAATGGGAGGTCCCGGTTTCGGTTCCTGGCAGAGTCAATTTGTTCATAATTTGAATTTCTTTGATCTACCTATCCTACCAGTCAATACGTGCCGCCAAGCGAGTTAGCGTTACGATGCCATGTAGAAACTGAATAGGGGTATGGGATTAATATAACTGGGATACCTAACAGGTGAGCCTGCTAGCGCTACTATCTTAGACTTCATCATCACTTACCACCAGGTGAAATCACAGTCAAGGGCTTACTCATATCTTACTAATATTATAAATACGAAAGTGTGTTTGTTTGTTGGTTTGTCCTTCAATCACGCCACAACAAAGCAACGGATCGACACGATTTTAGCAGGGGTATAGTTGAGACTTGGAGGGTGACATAGGCTACTTTTTTCCCCGAAAATTAAGGAGTTCCCGTGGGAATCAAAAAACTTATTCCACGCAGACGAAGTCGTGGGCATCAGTTAGTAGTGGAAAAAATATTAAAAAAATCTTTACAAAGTAGTACCTGGTTAATGTAGTAAAGCGAGCTGGGTATGGTGATCTCGTGGTACTCCCGCCGCACAGCGTCTACGATGTGCTCCACCGCCTCTTGCGGAGACAGGATCTTCATCAGCGAGGGGAACTTGATCTTGGGGTTCTTGCACAGACCGGTGTCCACGATGTATGGGCAGATGCATGTTAACTTGATCTGGAAAATTATAATTTGGTTAAGTCAAATATCTTAGCTTAGCTTCAGCGGATTATTTCTTGATCCTTTATCAAATATCTGTATCTGTATACTTTTAACCCCATAGGGGCCTCAGATTGGTATAAGACATTCGAATCAAAAGTTAGGTAATATCAGTAAAATTGCCCTTAAACGAAGTCCTCCCTGATGGTTATCAAAGTCAAAGTCAATAATGTTTATTCAATTTAGGTAGGTACACTACACTTATTGACGTCCAGCTCAGTATCGTTTAAGTAGACACCAGTCATACAGTTGTTCAGACTCCATAACGTCTTCGAGAGTTTTTCTGCTGGAGATTATCTGCCAGACCACCTTTAAAATTAAAATAATCCTTTGAATACCTAAGGCTTCTGCTATAAAATCAACAGCTGGTCATTTGGGAAGATTACTATAAAAAAAATGGCGTACGCCAGACATTTCCCATCAAAATAGTTCATCATTTTCTCCGCTCATCATATTGAGCTTTACGGAAAGCACTTACCCCACTGAAATTCCTAGGGTCTTCCCTCAACTCCTCATGCACGGCCTCCATCATTCCTCGGACGGCGAACTTCGTGCCACAGTAGGGGACCAGGTTGCGGAGACCAATGACACCGGCCATCGAAGACATTGCAACTATGTGCCCGTGGTTCCTTTCCATCATTGCGGGGAGGAAGGCTTGCAACATCTGAGGAAATAAGATTAAATAGATGCAAAAGGGATTCTTCAAAAATGTTTCTTATGTTCTAAACTCTTTAAATGCCCGACAATGCTGACAAACAACGTAATGCTCTTTACAGGGATTTAAAACTAGATTTTGTAGCAGTTATAAACCTGGTAAAATTTTTAAGTTATAAACCAGTTAGAAAAGTTATACAATACTGCCAAACGCGATTGTAAATTAACCGGCATCCAATAAATTATATTGATTAAATACTCATTCCCCACAGGATAAACCCTAAAGATAAAAAATATCACGATGTGGGGTGACGTTGGTAAAATGAACTTTGCACTATACTAAATTAACACAAGATCCATATTTATAGTCATACTATCCATTTGACTTTATTATTATGGCATAACATTATCCGGATGAAATACTAGTGCTACTGCTAACTAAACTGCAGAAAGGATTCGCAGGGCATGTCTCCGATGATAATAAACAAGATCGCCGCTCTTGGAGTATTTTATAGCTTAGACAGGAAACTTGTATACCTATACAAGTACCCAAAAATGAGCTCTTGACCTCAAGTTCAAAGACGACGAGCATTTTCTTCGCGTCAGTCTCAATGGCTTGCAGATATTATGATTTCAACGTTATTCTCCAAGATCGTCAACTCGTCTCTCCGCCTTCTTAATATTTTCTTAGTAAGGAAACTTGAAGATACTCACCCAAAGATGTGCAAGGCAGTTGACCTCAAAGGCGACCCGTATTTCCTTCTCGGTGGTTTGCAGCAAGGGCTTGCAGGGCATGACCCCGGCGTTGTTCACCAAGATTGTCACCTCACCGACTTCTTTGCGTATCTTATCCGCCATCTCGTTGATAGCTTCGCGGCTTGTAACGTCACATCTGTAAACGAACGTATTTATTATTGCAGTTTAATGATTATTTAATGATTTCTGCGTCCACATCGAAATAACACAATTCCAAATACTTCGCTGCAGAATGATAGAAGAATAAAATTGAGTTCCATAGACTATGTCCATGAAGTCTTATTCCTTGTAAACATGACGTTCAGGTGTACTTTGTAGGTACCTATTTTAAATAAAGATGCTTTGAGTTTGAGTAAGCAATAGGAAAAAGTTTTTGTTCTTAAATGCGCTTGGCCAAATTTTTTGCCTTGGTCTACTAGAAGGAATTTCTTACTCAATAAAACACTGAACGAAGGAGCCTAAAGTTATGAGTTTAAAGGAACTCAAAACGTATTGAGAGAAAAAAATGATTACAACAGAATCTATTTCCCGAACCGGTGATAGAGTGGTCCTGCATAAAATAAAACATTTTATATTTTCATTTCACAAAGAAGTAAGTAATACGCAATGAGAATCCATTTCGATACAGACAACTTGGCAAGAGGAGTTTATAGCCCATGCAAGTCGGGTTCACGCTGCCAGTTATAGTCCTTAAGAATTTTGGTCTCCTCCAAAGAAAAAGTGATAATTTATAAGACTTACATGTAGCTATGCGCCTTCCCCTTGCCCTCCTTGATGATGTCGACCGTCTCCTGGTTGCTGGTCAGGTTGATGTCCACGCACACGATGATGCTGCCGAGCTTCGCGAACCGCAACGCCATTTCCCGCCCCATGCCGTGGCCGGCGCCTGTGATCTGAAAACCGTAATGAATCCTTGGATAAAAGCAGCTGGCGTTACTCTGCAGACGTCCATGACAATGAAAAAACTAGAAGTTTAATTGCCTATAATCCGCCACAGAACAATCTTTACTTTTCAATCGTGCATTGTAAAGGCAACATCTCCTGAAGATGCTCCGGTATCGGAGTGAAACATACGTTGAGGGTATTTTTGAGGGTTTATGTGGTGTGGTGAATGTCGCGGGCATCAGGTTCGGGATACGCACTGTACCACATTGATTTGCCATCTGTGGCGGATTATAGCGAATTAAACTTCTAGTTTTTTCGTATTGAAGAGTTTTGACCGGTCGGCCCGTTTCGAAACCTGCCAAACCGCATTGGAGCAGCGTGGTGGGTCTAGGCTCTAATTCCCTCTCTCCTATGACAGTGGAGGCCTGTGCCCAGCAGTGGGACGTTAATGGGATGTAGTGGTTGAGTTTTAACCCTATCAAATGAAGATAATTCCGCGATTCCAATTTACCTTCTCCGTTCTACAACAGAACAGCGAGAAACCGTGAGCGTTGGCACTTTTATGTGGTTGACGTCCAATTTGCTCGCACGAAGAGTTTTTGCTCGATGCTTCTGATACGAACCGCTAGGTGTGGAACACCCTCCCAGCGCACGTGTTTCCTCCCACTTATAACTAACTGAAGTATCTTCTAGGCAAGCGCGCTCCAACCTAGACCTCATCATTGCTTTGCACTAAGCATGATTGTCGTCAAGCGCAAGCCCATCACGCAATAAAAAAAAAAAACCTTCGGATGTTGTGATTTTAATACTTTCTGCGACCAACGCCTTTCTTTCCCGCAACTTTACAAAAACCAGTTAAGAATTAGAACTAGAATCATACCTATTCTGTGCTACAATATCTAGGTACTGATACAGTTTTTTGGCGAGGTTCTAAAAATGTGTGTAAAAGTCTGTATAATAATTTTTGTCATTGAAATAATAATGACTAGGATTTTTTTATCTTCCTTGTTTTGCTGAGTCATCGCCTACTCGTAAAATAATAAAGGCCTAATTTACATAAGTTATTCTATGAATAGACAACGTTGTAGGTTGACGATACATACACATGCAAAAATCACGAGTCACGACCATGCCAAATATTATAAGTAACTAGGTACCTGCTTTTTAAGGTCAGTAATTGAATCGTTTTGAAATAAGTATTAACAAAAAAGATAACTACCGAAACGTAATATAAGAAATATATTGGATGTTACTGATGTAAAACGTATCCTTTTCAGGCATTATTTATTTTATAATCATAATAACGTAATTATTGATGTTATACGTAAAATTAATGTGAAGCCAAATACTGCAAAGGTTCGTCTTGTTTGGGAATAAAACTATTGAAAGGAAGACACCCAAGTACGCAGTAAATTTGGAGTGAGGAAGCAGTCAATTTAGCCAATATATAGACCAAATTGAAGAACACTCGAAAGTATTTAGTCATTAATTTTGTCATGCAATGCATGAGTTAAGATTAATTACGGTATCAAAGATAGTTATTGGATGAGTACCTACTAAATATTATTTATTTATTTATTTTATTTAGTACCATAAAGTTATAAAATACGAATAAAAACAGATAGGTACATAGTGGACAAGGAAGCACTTATCTCTATAAGAGATCTCTACCAATGACCCTTATTAGCAGTTTAAGTAAAGGTTTAGTTTTATTACAACAGCAAAAGATCTGAGTGCATTGTCGAGTCAACATCTCCTCAGAATGCTTCGGTGTCCGGAGTTAAACGTACGGTGAGAGTGTTTTGGTAGATTTGTGTGGTGTGGTAGCGTTACGTATTGCTTGCATCCCGGTTGTAAACATGCAGGAAAAGCAAGCCACCAAGGCTTGCTTTTCCTGCATGTTTAGAACCGGGAGGGTAGGTGCATAGGTATCGCACGCTGCATATTGTGCACAATGCATTCTAAGATTTTTTCTGTATTATTTTACATTTAAGATCGATCCGCACATGAAGGGATAAATTATGTTTAAATTTCTAGGCTTAGTTGACTGATTTAAAGAAATAAACTAAAAAAAAGTGTGTGTGTGCTTCACACACGGCATCAGAAGTGAATCTTCAGTAAAGTAGCCTACGAGAGAATGAGATAAATATAACTTGTATTCTATCTCATTCTCTCGCAGGCTAAATCCTTTTTAACCGACTTCCAAAAAAGGAGGAGGTTCTCAATTCGGCGCGTTTAATGTTTTTTTTAATGTATGTCGGTGCATATCTCCGGAAAGTTTTTTGGAAAGAATTTTTATTATGAATATGTTTGTGTTTTTTTGGTGCCTCTTTTTCGTTTCATCGAATTTTCAAATCACAACGGTGCTAAAGAAGTTTCACTTCAAAAAGTTGCAGTACATAGATTTAGTTTTGAATTCAGGTACTTACAAGCACGATTTCTCCCTTGACGCTCTTGGGCTCGGGCGGCACGAAGAACTTGTAGATGCAGTGGAACCAGGTCGCGTACATCTTCACGATGAGAACCAGGATCTCCACCGTCATCAGCACGCCGTGGTAGATCTTCATACCGATGCCTTGCTCGTCCGTCCTGGAAACGAAACACGTTACTTTGAATATAGAGGTTATATAAGGACATCCAACCCGCTCGTCCGATGACATAAAGAAGGTGGCGGGAAGCGGGTGGATGAGTAAGGCGGAGGACCGTGTTTGGTGGCGCGCTCTCGAAAAGGCCTATGTCCAGCAGTGGATGCATACAGGATGATGGATGGATGGATGATAGGGAGTAGGTGTTAGGTCATTTTCGAGGTATCTATATCTATACTAATACTATGCCCCGTTCCTTTGGCTCAATCCACGCGGACGTAGTCCCGGGCATTAGCTAGTATTCATATAAGTTATATTCATTTTTTAGCTACAAGCGTGGGATCTGACATTAATTAGGCTTCTGTTTATAAAAAAAGTCAGCTGTAGGTACAAGCGTTTTAGAAATTTCATCCCTTGAGGTACCTTCTTATATCCCCTTTATTTTTACCCACCCCTCGATGTAGGCTATGCGTTATATTATGTCAGCTGATTTTCTCAACGCAGATTTATTATTTGGCCAAAGCAGGGTTCCCAAAAGTAGGTACCTACCTAATAGTTTTTTAAATTCCAATTCATAATTTTTTTACTAATTTTTTAAATTAGGTAGATTATGTAAGTACTTAATGGTATTAGCCTGAGATAAAGATGATGAGAAAATAGCAAAAAACATGTTTATACTTACATCTATTTGTTTTCGACATTTATCTTTTAGTTTATAATTTTATTTGAGATAATATTATTATCATTTATAACCTTCACGCGTCGTGAACTGAGCCTAGCCATATCTAGTATCTACTTACCAACAAGATATAAGTGGGTATATGTACGAGAACTTAGAGTATCTTTGAATATAGTAGATTACTTCTGAAATATGCAAATTATACCTAAAAACATGATGCCCGCGACTAAGGTTTTTCTATTCCGCGGAAACTCCTTAATTTTCCGGGATAAAAAGAAGCCTATGTCTGTGGGGATGCAACTAGGGTTGCCACCTTTTTTTTGCAATTAAAATACATACCTAGGTTAAAAAAAAGTACATAGTGTCAAAATAAAGTACAATTTTTTTTTCTTTATTATTATGTTTAAAAATTTTTTTTTATTGCTTTACGTTTATTTTTGTCTTGTCGTATCATTTTTTTGACACATTTTTTCGGTGTAACACTACCACTACCTATTTGCTCCGTTTCACTATCAAAATTTCGTTCTGTAGGTGTACACGAAGTACTTTGTTTACGAAAGTTGTCCTTGTCCATTATTTACTGTAACGTAAATCTATAGAACCGATCAATCGTATTATTTGCATTCCTGCAACCGATTTACACAAAACAAACAAATAATAAAAACCCAAAAAAAAGAGATCAAAAAAAGAAGTTTTGACAATGATATTGATAATGTTGACATTTGAGGGTAGGTTGCGTTCAAAAATTATCAACAACGAGCGTTCAAGTGGCGGTGACGACCGGCACCAGACGATAACGTTCCGTTTTACGCAAAGATGCTTACGACGAAACTTTTTTCATCTCAGAGAAATCAAATCATGCGAAATAAAGTATTTACGCGTACTTTATTGTTCTCATAAAGTATAGAGTATAATTACCAGAAATAACGTACAATACTTTATTATAAAGTACGGATGGGAACCCTTCATGCAACCTACCTCTGTACCAAATTTCACTGAAATCGGTTGAAAAGATGGGTCTTTAAAGCGTAGCAGGCACACAGACAAACAGACACACTTTCGCATTTATAATATTAGTGAGGATAACTTCGTATAGCTTATGTGAATAATAGAACGTAAGTGTGATAATAGTTACGTCGTTTGAAATCAGGCCTCGCATTCTAAACTGGTCGATTCATGGCAATTTACTGCTGTTAGGACACGAGGCGGTCTTAATTGACGGACACTAGAAGGAAAGACAAACTAGTTCTATCTCTGAGGTCTTCCTGATAGATGACATTAGCAAATAAAACGTGTAATACTTGAACTGTTAAGCATTAGATACTACGTAATAATAAAATTCGTAATGTGTGTAATAAAGATTAAAATAATAATAAATTATAAATAGAATTAATAAACTTGATGTCCTTCTTCGGGTTATATACGATTAATCGAGATCTCTATACCAAACATCAAAATCAGTTGAAAGGATGGGCCGTTCAAGCGTAGCAGACAGAAAGACACACTTTTCGCATATTTACATATTTAATTTACTAGATGATGTCCGCGAATTCATTCGCGTGGATAAAGGTTTTTTATTCTCGCGCGATAAAAAGTAGCCTTCATTTCCTTCTCCGGGTCACAACCCACCTTTATACCAAATTTCATCAAAATCTGTTGAAAAGATGGGTCGTTAAAGCGTAGCAGACAGACAGGCACACTTTCACATTTATAACAGGTATTATTATAGTGTGGTATGCATGGATTTTTTGGATATAGATCGCATGTAAATCCCAAGCCGTGCTGTGCCGTATATGGGCGCAGGCCCTTATACTACTTTATCGAACTAATGGCAGTAGGTGTAAAAATATTCAGCATCACTGTATGTAAATGGTAATTGCCCCAACGAGTGCCATGTTTGCGGTTTCCTGCCGGTAACGCATCAGCGGCGCGCGTCGATCAAGGTCGCGAGGTTTCGCCAACTCATATACATGTTCGATTTAATGAACAAAAATGTACCTACCTACAGTACCTTCGAAACATACGAAAAATATACGTAGGTAGGTAGGTACGTAGTAATAGTTATTTGGTATATTGCACAGCTGTAAAAACATGCAAAACGCAATGTGCTTGTATATTATTTTTAGGAAAGTATTTTGAAAAAATATAAAAACAGGGACCTAGATAAATACAAGTTCAATCTTAATAATTGCATAATATGTTGGAAATATTCTCGAGTTACAAATTATTTTGGTATTACGTTTGTATGGGCAATTCACTGTCCGCTGGCACCTTAAAAAAGTTATAAAATTGAAATTTATGAAATGGTAGTCGAGTAGTACTACGAGTAGTACTTTTTTAAGGTGCCAGCGGACAGTGAATTGCCCATACAAACGTAATACCAAAATAATTTGTAACTAGAGAATATTTCCAACATATTATGCAATTATTAAGATTGAACTTGTATTTATCTAGGTCCCTGTTTTTATATTTTTTCAAAATATGATAATCCAGCTATTTCCTTCCTTATCTGACGAACGCTGCGAACATTAACGTTGTAACAAAACAAATATTTGTGATAGCGCATTGGGATAACACGTTGATGAAATACATATAATAACCTTGGTTTTATCAATTTTCATCCCAAGACCAACTCATCTAGAAGAGAGGGTTAGGATACTCAGCATCTTTTCGAGATCTTGTGTAATTTGAGGTTTGTCGTTTGCGAACCGCATTATTATAAGTGTGAGATTTATCAGTGTATCGTAAAAATAACAATACATTTTTTTTTATTCCACTACAAGTTAGCCCTGGTATGGTATACCTGATGTTATGGTAAGTGATAATGCAGTCTAAGATGGTAGCGGGCTATCCTCTTAGGGGCATGTTAGTTATATTAAACCCATACCCTTATTCGGTTTCTACACGGCATCGTACCGGAACGCTAAACCGCTTGGCGGTACGTCTTTGCCGGTAGGGTAACTAGCCACGGCCGAAGCCTCCCACCAGGCCAGACCAGGGAAAATTCTGAAATTATAAATTCCCAAATTGACCCTGCCGGGGATGGAAACCGGGACCTCCGCACGTTAAGACAATAGCGCCACGGAGGTCGTCAAACCCAACCCATACCCAACATACCCAATCCTACATACCCAACCCATCCATACCACATATTATGGGTCGACATATTATACCCAATAGGTAATCATAAAGCTTTACGAGCGCTTGAGTTACCTAATTAATTTATTTTTACATTGATTGCGTTTTTACGACGTCTATGAATGTTTACTTAAACAACGACTAGTTATAACTTTTCCAGCAGTTTGGTTCTTTGTATCTATGTCATTAACTATGAAATTAATCAATAGTCAATACTTAATAAAAGATCCTATAATGATTTTGCTCGCCTTTACGGAAAACCGGGTACCTAAATAGGTAGGACCACAGTTTAACGAAATACGTAGGACCCTAAAAGTTATAAACGTTTAGGCAGGTTACTTCAATCTATACCTACTTCTATTATAAATGCGAAGTTTGGATGTATGGATGTATGGATGGATGTTTGTTACTCAATCACGCCCCAACGGCTGAACGGATCTGGATGAAATTTGGCACGGTAAGTAATAGTCTGTAAATTGTAGTCTGTGATTGTAGTACGATAAATAAAGATTGTAGTCTGGAATAGCACATAGGCTACTTTTTATCCCGGAAAATTAAGGAGTTCCCGCGGGAACCAAAACACCTTGATCCACGCGGACGAAGTCGCGGGCATTAGCCAGTAGTGTTATAATCGAGTAGGTACAGCCAAACCGTCCTAATGTTGTTACTAATAACGATTTGTAAAAACATTTGTTATCATCATTTCATTGCCGGTTCACTACTGAGGACGACTCCGGTACGATGCCGTAAGTAAAGTAAAAACACTTTATTACACACAAACAATTAACAAAACAGAGATAAAACTAATCATGATATAATTTACAACTTGTTGCGGTGTAAAGGCGGCCTTATCACTAAGAGTGATCTCTTCCAGGCAACCTTTATGAAAGGAGATCGGTTGCATGTTGTCAGGGTGGTGCACAGTGCACACGTGTAAACTAAAAGAAAAATTATAAAAACCTACTAAATATTACAATATAATAAACTTACATAACGGTACATACTATAATTACATACTATTTTACTTAAATGACAATTATGAATCTAAAAATAAAATAAACATAATATATACTCAAATAATAAATATGATATCATAAACTTACTTACAGAAGCTTTACATAGATATTTATACTTTTATAGCGATAAATAGTAATTTTTAAGACGTCGTTTAGAAGTTGGTAATGATACAGACTGGCGGATATCCTGTGGTAGCGCATTCCAGAGAATCACAGCTTTGACAGTGAAGGAGTCGCCGTAGCATTGCGAGCGACTGCTTGGCATCGCTAATTTGTTATCGTTCTTTGAACGAAGGTTGAGAAGATGGCTAGACCGAAGAAAATGAAATCTTTCCTTTAGATATGGAGGAATATGTGGAAGAAAGAGTTGTTTGTTTGTCAGTGCTGCAAATTTCCAGATTAGTGCCATTGAATACTACAGGAGGGAGAGATGAGGGATTAATTTTGGTAATTTGCTGCCTTGATCCAAATAAGGCAACCTGCGACTTACTTGCGTTTACAAACAACCCGTACGACTTACTACAGTTGCTCACAGTATTGTGTTCGGAATTTAGTTGTGCTATAGCATCACTAAGATCGTCGACGGTTGTTGATGTGTAAATTTGCAAGTCGTCAGCGTAGAGATGAAAGGATAGTGAGAGAAGGTTAGTGATAGAGTTTATGAAAATAGAGAAGAGAAGGGGAGACAGAACTCCTCCTTGAGGTACACCCGCACTGAGACAGCAGAATGACGAGTATTTATCATCAATACGTATGCATTGCTTGCGATCATAAAGGTAAGAGCGAAACCAGCCAATAGCATCAGAGGAGACATTTATTGACTTAAGAACTGCTAGGAGAATATCAAAATCGACAGTATTGAAGGCATTTGAAAAATCAAGTAGGGTTACGATACTAACTAGCCGGCTATCAATCCCGTACCTTATGTCATCACAAATTTTGATTAAAGCAGTCACAGTGCTGTGCCCAGGGCGAAAACCGGATTGGTATGGACTCAGAATATTGTGCTTAGAGAGGAATAGTGAAAGTTGACTGTGGACCACACGTTCAAGCACTTTCGATAAAAATGGAAGAATTGAGATTGGTCGATAGTGAGAAAAGGTTGAAGGATTGGAAATTTTTGGAATGGGAATGACATAAGCCGAGCACCAAATATTCGGAATAGTGTTAGAGGAAAGAGAGTGATTGAAAATATGGCAAAGGACAGGTAGGATTATGTCAAGTGCCAGCAAAATCATTTTACGACTCACACCATCACTGCCGATGGCATCAGATTTTATAGCCATGATATGCTTCTGGACTTCCGTAGCCGTGACGGGTGTAAAATTGAATAGCCCAGAATTAGGACTGGGTCTTAAACTAAGGGAGTTAAGCGTATTAGATTTCGTTGAATTGTCTAATAAAGGAACAGTCGTAAAATGTCTATTAAGTGATTCTATATCAACGTTGCTAGGGGTCAGAGAGGATTTGCGATCTCGGCCAATTCCCATGGTGTCAAGGAATCTCCAGACTTTCCCAGGGTCTTTATTGTCTACTGAAACATGTATATATTCTCGCTGGGCATCCCGGCAACGCCTATTGCATTTATTACGCAGATTTTTATATTTAAATAAATTTTCTGTTGTAGGGTTACTCTTGAATTTCGACTTAGCTCTGTTACGCTTGACCATCAGAATTTTTATTTCCTCTGTTAGCCAAGGTGCTGGAAGGTGTTTGAGTTTAATCGGTCTTAGTGGAGCATGCACATCGAATAACTCAATAAGAATGGAATTAAAAATATCAAGCTTGTAGAAACCGTGTAGAAACCGAAGGGGTATGGGTTTAATATAACTGCCATGCCCCTAACAGGTTAGCCCGCTACCATCTTAGACTGCATCATCACTTACCATCAGGTGAGATCGCAGTCAAAGGCTAGCTTGTAGTGGATTAAAAAAAATAGACCACGCTAGCCAAGTGCGGATTGGCTTCACACACCTTCGAGAAGATTGTAAAGAACTCTCGGGTATGCAGGTTTCCTAATGATGTTTTCCTTCAGCGTTTGAAGCAAGCGATATTTAATTCGTTGACCTAATGTAAACGCGCCATAAAAGCAAACCAACAAGTGAGTGGGCAGCTTAAGTTGCGTACACACGCGGTGGTTGCCCCACGTATTGCGTTCACCTTAACATTGACCCGCTTGCGTTACCGACAGCCCGACCGGCCGGACAGTGAAATATCTAACTTATGCAATTAAAAACAACCGCTTAACATTTCCACGAATGGATAGTTGAATAAACTTTTCCATCCCATGCTCGTTTTGTGATTCAATTAATTAACCTGGCGACCGAATGCAGCTTCGCTCCCGTGGGATTTGCGAAAAATCCGGCCAAATAGGTACCTTAATTTTTTTTTTGGTAACAAACAGTCATTACTTACAAAAAT
Organism: Erebia aethiops; assembly: GCA_923060345.2. Lineage (NCBI taxonomy): Eukaryota > Metazoa > Arthropoda > Insecta > Lepidoptera > Nymphalidae > Erebia > Erebia aethiops. The sequence goes on along the minus strand of OV281089.1, from coordinate 17,855,418 downwards.
ATTAAATAAATTAATGGTCACAAGGTGTTATAGAGAAGTGTAGATAAACAGTGCCGAAAAGGTTTCAAAATGGAATCATAAAAGGAACCTCTGTTGAGCCTTGCGCAGTTAGTATTCTGTGGGATGTAGGAAATAGGAATGGCATTCCGAACCAGTGGTAGGTACTAGGGCTTTCGAATACCGGTTTTTTTCTATACCGGTGTTAATACCGGAAAGATTTTTTTCAATACTTGGGAAAAACTTAAAATTAGATAGATTGTTTTTAACTAAAAACTAGTTGGCAGTTTTTTTTTATCCACTAGCACTACAAGCTAGCCCTTGACTACGATCTCACCTGATGGTAAGTGATGATGCAGTCTAAGATGGTAGCGGGCTAACCTGTTAGGGGCATGGCAGTTATATTAAACCCATACCCCTTCGGTTTCTACACGTCATCGTACCGGAACGCTAAATCGCTTGGCGGCACGTCTTTGCCGGTAGGGTGGTAACTAGCCACGGCCGAAACCTCCCACCAGGCCAGACCAGGGAAAATTTAGAAATTATAAATTCCCAAATTTACCCTGCCGGGGATCGAACCCAGGACCTGCGCACGTTAAGGTAACAGCGCTACACACTGCGCAACGGAGGTCGTCGGAGTATGGCCCAAGGTACCACAGATCAGACGGAAAAGAGTCGCGTCGTAACTAGATCTATAGAGCGAACTTTGACTCTGCTTAGACTTAAGACATGGTTAAAACGAGACAGAATTATGTTACTCAGAGCGTAGCGAAAAAATCCTATGTCTATGGTTACTCACATATGTCCATCTCGTTTTATCTCTAAGTTAAGTCTGAGCCAAGTCAAAGTACGCTTGTATATTATGTCACCGTAAGATTGTAAAAACCGTTAGATTATAATGTAACGTTTTTTATCTCGATAGATTATAAACTGTCGACAGATTGTGAACCGTAACATACTGCTTACAATTTAACGCGTTATTTTTCGGTAAATTGTAATATATTAGGTATATTAACCCGATAGAACCTAAGTGCCTGTGGCCGGGCACTACTTGAATATTCATGTCAAACCCTAACCTAACCTATAGTTCGCGCGCGAGTTGGATGCAGAGTAAATGTATGGAGACACTTACATTTACTCTGCATTCAACTCGCGCGCGAACTGTACAAGAAAGAGACAAGAAAACGTAAAAACAATAAATATTTCATAAATTAATACTCAGCACATTGAACAGTTCACAATCTTTCGAAAGTTTATAATCTCGCTGGATAGAAACCGTTAGATTATAATCTAACGGATTTTACAATCTTACGGTGACATATACATCTCAGCATTAGATGTCACAGTTTTGAATCCCGCTCATGGTGTTCGCTTTGAATTTTTACACGGACCAGTTTATAAAATTCGCAAATTTTTTATTTTTTTCACAGACCACTTTTGTTATATTATTTTGTTTTGAAAACATATTTTAATAAAATCACGAAAGTAACTTTTTTCTTATGGGGTATTCAACGACACCATACGGCTTATTGTATTTTTAAAAAACTATTAAATAACTAAAAACTAAATCAACGGAATTTGCCTTCTATATGTATAACCACGGTTGAATGCCGTCCTAACTAATCAAGGTATACATAAACATACCCAGTAACAGAGTCTAGATATAACCCAGCATCTCGGTTACGTGATTACCTAACCGCGCGTCCTAAATCGGCGCAATTATGTAACTATCGGCAACACGAATAGGCCAGGAAGCGCATAATCTCATAGAGGAATTCTGAGTTTCTAATAACGAGTAATACTTAGTGTTTAATAGTTATATTTATATGGTACAAGAGCAGCATTATTAAAATTACACTCGAGGAGCAAGCAGCAAGCTTTTATAGCGCAGAGCACTGTGAACCATGTATCATACACAATTTTAAGTAATTACATTTGTGTGGATAAGTATAACTGTTTTAAAATTCAGTTGCAAGATTGGACCTTAACAAACACATAAACATATAAAAGCTTCCAAAAATCTTACAGCAACAGATCGACGTGGTTATTGCATGGGCGTGGTGCATATATTATATACCTATTCAGTAGGGGAGCTGGATGCATAAATCACTTTTTAGACACAAGTTGTCCTACGTGAAATATATCATTTCATTTCATTTCAATGACCTGCCTTTGGCTTTGTTGTAAAATCTACAGGAGAAAAAAGTGAACTAACTGTAATATTTACGCAATCAAATCGAAGGTGGACTCATCTGGGAAATTGCCGCCTACTAAGCAAATTTTTTGGTACCTACTTATATTACAAAACTAGCTGACCCGGCGAACTTCGTACCGCCTTAATATGCAAAATTAAATGTATATTTTTCAATATTTCTGAGAGATTTTCTTAATATTTTTTTCCGTAAGAACCTTCTCCTAATAATAACAAATACAACAAAAAAAGAATTAGTGAAATCGATCCAGCCATTCACGCGTGATGCCGTGACCAAGGAAAACGGGTTTCATTTTTATATATATATAAGATAAGATAAGATAAGATAAGATAACAAGGAAAGACATTAAAAACTTGAAAAACAACATTAAATAAATATCCTGTTTTAGATATCATCAAAAACTTACATCAATATTTTATGAAATACTTATACCTATTACTTAAAGTTAAGTGACTACTTTATCCCTGTATAAATTAAGATTTAAATACATTTTTAATGTACTACGTGACCGCTCCAGCTTAGCTGGTGGTCTCAGCTAATTTACACTAGGTACACATTGTGATTTGTACTTTTACGTATTCTGTGACTCTACCTACTCTAGTTTTTTCAGGACATCTCTAGGACTACGAAACTAGGTAGGTACCTATTGTACCTAGTACCAACTTATATAGTGTAAGACCCGAATTTGGGTATTATGTATGTATGTAAGTTTGTTCGCGATTTTCTCGTAAACCAATTAACTGATTTGTATGGTTGTTTTACTCAGGTAATCAGTACTTTCAAGGAGGTTTTAGTATATAATGCCCATAAACATAGTTCTTACATACAATGTATTACAATATAATAATGTGCCTACTTTTGATACACTTCTTACTAATATTATAAATGCGAAAGTTTGGATGTATGGATGTATGGATGTATGGATGGATGTTTGTTACTCAATCACGCCCCAACAACTGAACGGATCTGGATGAAATTTCGCACAGAGATAGATTATAGTCTGGAATAGCACATAGGCTACTTTTTATCCCGGAAAATTAAAGAGTTCCCGCGGGAACCACAAAACCTCGATCCACGCGTACGAAGTCACGGGCATCAGCTAGTGTTCAATAATTTCACCGAAATTGCTCGACCGATGTAGTTTTATAGAAGGTACTATAGTTTAACTAAGTACTTACTCAAAAAACAGTATATTCTTCTTCATTCCGGACTGTATAGATACGTTGAACCACATCACAGAGCAAAGCAAACAAAGCAACCGTCAACCGCGAGTCAAACGGGCCGCAATTAACCACTGTATGAAATTCACAACTATTACGTTGTAAGCCAAAGAAGCGTGCGGCCGCCGAGCCAGACTTTCACTAATGCAGTTGCAGCCAAGGCTTGCGTGATCGCAGGAAGCGTGTGGAAACGCTATACGTCCTGTGCGTATCCTCCCCCGATTCCGCCGGTCAACTACTACTTCAATTTGCTGTCCGTTGGTTTTGATTTTATTTTAACTATTCGACTTCGAACTATTCGACTTCGTCCGCGTAGATTTGGATTTTTGCAATACCCTCGGGAACTCCTTCACTAATGCAGTTGCAGCCAAGGCTTGCGTGATCGCAGGAAGCGTGTGGAAACGCTATACGTCATGTGTGTATCCTACCCCGATTCCGCTAGTTAGCTACTAAGTACTTCAATTTGCTGTCCGTTTGTTTTGATGTTATTTTAACTATTCGACTTCGATCTACTCGACTTCGTCCGCATGGATTTGGATTTTTGAAATACCCTCGGGAACTCCTTGATTTTACAGGATAAAAAGAAAAGACTTTCACTAATGCAGTTGCAGGCAAGGCTTGCGTGATCGCAGGAAGCGTGTGGAAACGCTATACGTCCTGTGTGTATCGTCCCCCGATTCCGCTAGATAGCTACTACTTCAATTTGTTGACCGCTTGTTTTGATGTTATTTTAACTATTCGACTTCGAACTACTCGAGACTTCGTCCGCGTGGTTTTGGATTTTTGAAATACCCTCGGGAACTCCTTGATTTTACAGGATAAAAAGAAAAGACTTTCACTAATGCAGTTGCAGGCAAGGCTTGCGTGATCGCAGGAAGCGTGTGGAAACGCTATACGTCCTGTGTGTATCGTCCCCCGATTCCGCTAGATAGCTACTACTTCAATTTGTTGACCGCTTGTTTTGATGTTATTTTAACTATTCGACTTCGAACTACTCGAGACTTCGTCCGCGTGGTTTTGGATTTTTGAAATACCCTCGGCAACTCTTTGATTTCCCGGGATTAATAGAAAGACTTTCACTAATGCAGGTGCAGGCAAGGCTTGATCGCAATACGTCGTGTGTATCCTCCCCCGATTACGCGCCTAATAGAACCTACTACTAGAATTTGCTGTCCGTTTGTTTGATGTTAACTATTCGACTTCGTCCGCGTGGATTTGGATTTTTGGAAAACACTCAGGAACTTTTCCAGGCTAAAAAGAAAAGCATATGTGTTCCTCCAAGCCTCCGCGATGCAACTTATCCCTGTACCAACGTTCGTCTTAATCGGTTGAAAAGATGGGCTGTGTGGGCGTTCTGCGTATCAGACGGAGACGACTGAAATTCAGTGTCGTCGTGGGGACTCAGCGTCTATTGAATACTTTGATGGTCAGGGGGCCTACTACCATCGCTAAAAGCCGTATTGTTTTAATATTGTTGTCGTTCGTGTTTTAGAATTATCATCCTTATTTTGGGGACGTCAAAGTACTTTCTTTTTTTATCCACCACAAGCTAGCCCTTCACTACGATACGATGGTAAGTGATGATGCAGTCTAAGATGGTAGAGGGCTAACCTGTTAGGGGCATGGCAGTTATATTAAACCCATACCCCTTCGGTATCTACACGGCATCGTACCGGAATGCTAAATCGCTTGGCGGCACGTCTTTGCCGGTAGGGTGGTAACTAACCGAAGCCTCCCACCAGGCCAGACCAGGGAAAATTCAGAAATTATAAATTTCCAAATCGACCCTGCCGGGGATCGAACCCAGGACCTCCGCCCGTTAAGGCAACAGCGCTACACACTGCGCCATGGAGGTCGTCAGTGAGGTGACATAAAATTGTCATTTTTAAATAATACTGCTTTTTAGCGATAATTTATTTATTTATTTTATTAATAAGGGCATGATCTGTTATTGAGAATACGTATGAATATTACCAGACTTAAACGAGTATGATAATTATCTAATAAGATAAAATCTCTCGTCAGGCCTCTTCACGATGTAATGATGTACTCGATAAATAAGAGTAGGTTCAAAATATTACAACCTACTTCTGCAAAGACGTATAGCACGTTAAGTTCTCACAGGTAAAGGTGTGTGAAGTCTGCCAATCCACACATGGCCAGCTGGTGGACTATGGAGTGATATACAATTAACTAATCCGCAATGAGGTCTGTCGACTGCAAAAACCACACATTGTGATTTATTTCTCAGCGGGTACAGATGAAGGAATGCTGTTTCCCAATCCGTGTGTAATCGAACTATTATTATTGCATAAGCCTAGCGTAAACGACCGCTGTTCATCTGACGCCGATTTTCGTCATAACAGACGTTTTTAATGGGGCCAAAATGTATCTTTAACAGTGACTTAACTTCTATTGTAAGTACCCGTTGTCCTAGGTGGGCGACAAAAACAACGCGATACGACTCCATAGAAGATGAAAAACTTATATAAGTACGCGACATCGTCGCGTCAGGTCGTATCGAGTCGCGATGTCGCGTTAGTCGTTTAAACTACCTACTTCGTAGGACAGGACCTTAAACGTGTTTGCAATCCTATAACCATCTTAAATAATGCATAATATTATTATATGAATGTGAGTTTGTTTGATATTATTTTACAACTATCTTTGCAAGCGATTTTAATTCCACATTTGGTAAAGATAATATATAGGTTGTGTTCGGGGAAGGACATAGACAGACATCCAGGACATTTTAGGGGTTTCCGCGGGTAAGTAAAAATACTAAGACCTTTTTCCAAGGTGTCTAAGTTTTTTTTAACCAAGGAGACAAGATTAAGACGTACATATTTATAATTAGGTTTGATGTGTTTTATTTTGGGAACTTGCATCTCGAACCAGCTATTTTCAGTCGTCTGCGTCAAGTACTGATGTTGTATAATGTATCTACACACGAGTGGCGTAATGGAACGGCGTAACAGATCATTAGAGTTTGTATGATGAACGAGTAAAACTAGTGTTTATTAAGTGAGTACACACTAAGAATACCTTTAGATACATACGCAACCGAAACAAGCTACCCAAACAAACCTGACAAGAATGAAAGAAAAATCTTTCAGTCGTCAAACTTTTTTATTATAATTGCGAGATAGGCTTACGCTTGAGGACAATCATTTATTTATTTTATTTTCATTTATTTACATCTAATCAGAACGGCATTGTCACTTACACTAAGCAGATGATTATTAACAAATAACAAGGTAATATAAATAAATTAAAAAGAGAAGAAGAAGAAGAATATCAATAATGATGATATTATAAACAAGGTTAGTCATAGTCATAGTCATAGTCATTTATTTATTAAATATAGGTACCTACACTGTAGCTGTACACTTATTTTCGTCTAAAAATTACTTACTTAAAAAGCATGATGGTGATAATGGGTAACGTATCTTAAAACTAAAGCTACGAGGGTTCCAAACGCGCCCTGGTCTGAGAAGAGCCCACAACAAACTCAGCCGGTTTTTTTTTTTTTATTATCACCATCTCACAAATATTCTTACTAAATAACTATCAGAGACATTAGAGCAAATTATTGCCAGGCTTCCTTGTCGTTTAAGTAGTCCTTTACATGGTAATAAGATTTTTCAATGAGTTTACGTTTTACATTAACTTTGAAGTTATTCAGAGACATCTTCAACATGTCTTCTGGGAGCTTATTATAGTTATTATTCTATGCTCTCTAGGTTATTCTATGCTCTCAGAGTACCTTAACAATTCAAAAACCATGGTTGTCCACTGGTCATTGAATGGATTCCATTGAGCATTATTGTCCAAGAGCGTGTTGAACGACGCCAATGAACGCGGTATGGGTGCCATAGTACGGGCAACAGTGCGAGTTGCGACAATATGGGACCACGAACAACTTATTCCTCCGTGGGCGAAGATTACTAATTTTAGGGGCCCGGAATCCGGATGCGACACAGTTGGGCATGAAGATCTGGAGCATGTACATCATGCTTAGTGCAAAGCAATGATGAGGTATAAGTTGGAATGCACTTGCCACGAAGATGCCTGCCTATTCACTCTTGCCTTAAAGGTACCTAAGTTTTAGGTGGCAGTAGTTAGGTAAGTTAAATGTACTTTCATTATCACTTCAAACCATTACCGGATAACTACTGACTCTTAGCAGTGAGCGCTAGTCTCCTCCATGAGAAGGATTCGGCCTTAGTCCACCACGCTGGCCAAGTGAATATTTGAAAGGATCGAACCCTCGACCACCTGAATAGGAAGCTGGGCGTCTAAACTAGACCAATACACTTTGACCGCTTTTCGAACTGCGCGGCAACCCTGACCGTTGACCTATATTTCCTGTTTCTTATTTTTTTTCCTGATCTTGAGTGATGTTATTTTTGATTTCGTTAGCAAAAATTTTGGTTTCTTGTTTCACATTGCTACCTGTTTTTTTTTCACTACAAGTTAGCCCTTGACTGCGATCTCACCTGACGGTAAGTGACTATGCAGTCTAAGACGGTAGCGGGCTAACCTGTTGGGGGTATGGCAATTATATCAAACCAATATCCACAGTCGGTTTCTACACGGCATCGTACCGGAACGCTAAATCGCTTGGCGGTACGTCTTTGCCGGTAGGATGGTAATTAACCACAACCACAGACCACTCAGCCTATGAGTGGTCTGTGACCACAACCAAAGCCTCCCACCAGGATCAGACTAGAGAAAATTCATAAATTATAAATTCCCAAATTGACCCTGCCGGCAATCGAACAGCGCTCAACACTGCGGCAGGGAGGTCTTACGTGATGTTATTTAATATTTAATTTCGTTAAGTTAACAAATAAAACACCAGGCAAAGTAAATCGCGTTTCGCCAAGAAGGGTGCTTCGATTGTTTACCACTTCTTTACCTGCTCCAAGGAAAACTAAACTACTTACCTATCCAAGTGATAATACAGCTTAGGTGTAATGTAGGTAGGTACTTATATGGAGGATTGTTCATAGTTAGACTTTGAGGAAAAAAACAAAGATTTTTGTTTGAATTTGTTTTCGTTATGGGTAATTTGTTTTTAAATAATATAATATAGATAAGTAGTAATATAGTAACATAAGAGGTTAGTAAATAGTAAGTCATAGTTACCTCTTTAGTCTACCATAACTAATAATATTATTTAATTTATTAGTTAAGGTATATATTATGATAATGATAAATGATTTATTTATTTCATGTAGGACAACTTGTGACACTTATGATACTTACGTCAAGACTCTACCACCGGTTCGGAAAATTGTTAGGTACCTAGTTAGTAGTCCCTGTACATAGGGTTACTACTTTTACTTACTTAAAGTTGTTGGATAATCAATACCAACAGAAATTTCCGGTAGAAAAAAAAATAGGTAAGTACTTCTCACAATTAAAATACAATGGTAAAAAAACAACAAAGGGAGTTAAAATAACAGCGCTTATAGCTACTGGAAAAACTGCAATTAAAATTATAGGTATAAATTAAAAAAAATCCCGTTCAGTTAAAATTTAAAATTCATTTCGTACAAGTAGCGGATTTCTTTTTGTTTTTATGCAAACACTGAAGTCACTCAAGAATATGATTAATTAAAAATATTTTGTATTCTTCGTAGTTATACAGAGCGATATCAGATAAACAAATAAAAATTAAAGGTGATAATTGCCCTGCATCAGGCGATATATAAACTGACGGAGGACTTCCGCCTCTCGGATTTTTCGCGCTGAAAATTATGGTTGGCGTGGATTTGACTCGCACTAGTCATGCTTGGGCCTGCAGCTTCTTGTATCTTTACAATTGTATCATTGTGATTTTTTTAATAGTTTCTTACTGGCTCTTCTCAATAGCACAGAATAGGTAATAGTAACAATCAATGGGAATGGCATTCCTAACCAGCAGTAGATTCACTCGAAGATTCAAAAGCATTATTGCATTTCAAGATTATTAATTTGGAATTTGAATTTAAAATACGCGAACTTTTCAAAAAGAAAAATAATAATGTCCCCCCAACCGAATTTCGGTCACGGCGGCCTATCCCTAGAGGGAATAACCATCTGGTTAATCCCTCTGGAGATGCGCGGGAGATATTATAGTGCAGATGTGTGTGCGCATACATAGGTTCACTCTCTGTTCCTTTACTCTTATAGCCCGATGGGACGGTAAATCCGACACGACCGGAGAGAGATCAGGCGCAGGACCGATGCGGGCTTAACTTGCTCTCCGAGGCACGGGGGTGAAACACCGCCTACTTAAAAACGCCAACGTAAACGAAACATAGAAGATAGATCATAGAGGAGAAGAATTTCGCGTACAATTTTCCGCTACATTTTGTCCCTACGGACACTAAGTTCTAACATAAATAAAATAAATAATGATAATTAAATGGAAAATAGATACAAATCGTTCACCCAAGCCAAGTACCTATGAGTTACATAGGTAATAAAGTGTAGATAATTATGTTAATTGATACTTGATTGTGACCTAGTATTACATATATCATACTCGTATTTATTTCAAAGTCATGCTTATAAGATCAGTAGGTAGGTCTGATGACCTCCCTGGCTTAATTGCTAGCGCTGTGGCCATATATATTATGAATGTTTCTTGAAATTTTGCACGCCATTATTTATTTTGGCAGATTGGATTTGTACTATCTTTATTAACACCTTTTTATGTAACTTATAATAATGCAAAAAATGAATAAACGATAAATACTATAAGTGGGAGGAATCGGGTTTGATTCCTAGGGGCTTACAATCATCGTTTAAATTAGCCTTCATGTAACTCTGACGGTACGGAAAACTTTTTTTTCAACCACTTCTTAGCTTAGTTAGCTCTTGAGTGCAATCTCACTAGAACACAGAAAATTCAGAAATAATAAATTTCTGAATTGCCTCTGCCGAGTGCTAACGATCTAGGCCGGAACCTTCGAACTTTTTCTTTGGCTTACCTAAGATGTTGCACTTAGAAATACACACCGTCCCTAAAAACGACTCTTTCCCGCTGGACGCAGAGACATTATGCATATCAGATGGTATTAGAGATGCAGGAATGAACTATATTAACTCATATATAAGATTCCTGCCTCATATATAAGATTCTTCATTCCTGCGCCTCTTCTGTTTGAGTGGTTTTTATTAGTGCAAGTGTTGAGATCGTTGAGGCGCAGGGGTGATCTACCTTTTTTAGGTAGGTGAGCTAATTTTTGTGTGGCACAATTTGGAAATAAATGTTTCATTTTTTTTTCATTCTTTTCTTAGATGTTGTACAGCAAAATTGGCCACACTGTCCCTAAAAATGAATCTTTCTCACTGGACTCAGAGATATAATCCGTGACCGTCTTGTACATTTCAAGGGCGATACCGGTGTCAATGGTAGCTACAATTCGTCCATTAGACCGCCCCTACACGCACGGTTACTCAACGCCGTCCGTCACACGACCACTATTAACCTTATACGCGATACACGCAGCTTACAAGTGGATGTTGATTGTTCTCGAACTAACGTTATCTTAGCAGTTAGTACTTACTGACTTGTACTCAGTGTCTTTTTTTCACCGCTTTAGCTAAAACCAGAGATCAGTGGCGGGTGGCCATACTGCCAACGCTTAAAGCCATATCCATACTAATATTATAAATGCGAAAGTGTGTCTGTCTGTCTGTCTGTCTGTCTGTCTGTCTGTCTGTCTGCTACGCTTTCACGGTCCATGTGTTCAACCGATTTTGATGAAATTTGGTACAGGGGTAGATGGAATCCCGGGGAAGGACATAGGCTACTTTTTATCCCGGAAAATTGAAGAGTTCACGCGGGAATAAAAAAAACTGTCTCTTCACCCGATTTTGATGAAATTTGGTACAGAGGTAGATGATTTCCCGGGGAAAGACAGGCTACTTTTTATCCCGGAAAATTAAAGAGTTCCCGCGGGAATCAAAAATCTTAATCCACGCGGACGAAGTCGCGGGAATCATCTAGTTATTTCATAAATAGGATACGGAACCGCTAGGATATGAAATCCCCTTCCGGCTTCCGTTTTCCCATCCTCTTTTAATATAGGTACCTTCAAATCAAGAGTGAATAGGCATCTTCGCGCTCCACCTTAGGCTGCATCACCTCTTGCATGCAAGTCTGATTGCAGCCAAGCGCTAGCCTATATATATATATATATTATAAAAAATGTTGAGTTTCGTGTTTAACGACCTCCGTGACGCAGTGTGTAGCGCTTGTCTTAACGTGCGGAGGTCCAGGGTTCGATCCCCGGCAGGGTCAATTTGGGAATTTATAATTTCTGAATTTTCCCTGGTCTGGCCTGGTGAGAGGCTTCGTTCCGGTACGATGCCGTGTAGAAACCGAATAGGGGTATGGGTTTAATATAACTGCCATATCACAGTCAAAGGCTAACTTGTAGTGGATAAAAAAAAAACCTTAACTGTCATTTTGAGTAATATTGCTCGGCAGTATGGCCCCAGTTGTTTTTGTTCACTCAGTGAGGAAAAGTATTTTCAATTTGGAAGGCTGTGGATTGGGATTTTCTTTTAATTGTCTCACGAAACTAAAGAACTTAATACTTTTCGACTGCTGAAAAATGAGGTCCAGGGTGCGATTTCCGGGTCTGGTCTGTTTTGTGGTGTTCTGTTTTTGCAAGCAATTCAGACAAATACTCACTAAGTAGGTATATATGTACTTAAGTAATTAATAAATGCAATGTATATTTTTCTCATTTGCAGATGTGTGTCGAGCTTTTATTTTTTGTACTTAGTGCAACGAACTCATTGAATCACAAAGTAAAGTTAAAAGTTAATAACGGACAGTAATAATAAATAGCTATGTATAAGTTGTTATTTTTTCAAAATAAATGCATAATTTTTTGAATCAAGTCAAAAAGTTAATCAAGTAAAAAACAAAACATGAACCAATGTAGGTACCTACGTATGTAATTTGGCATTTTCAGTTTCCCAGTTCTCTGACCTTTTTCAAACCAGAAGAGATTGTTTCGAAATTCCATACCAATTCAAGCTTTTCTTTGTAGTTTCCTATAAGAATAAGTACCTACCTACATAAGTATATCCGTAATTTTTTTTTTAAATCCAATACAAGCTAGCCCTTGACTGCGATCACACCTGATGGTAAGTGATGATGAAGTCTAAGATGGTAGCGGACTAACCTGTTAGGGGCATGGCAGTTATATTAAACCCACACCCCTTCGGTTTCTACACGGCATCGTACCGGAACGCTAAATCGTTTGGCAGCACGTCTTTGCCGGTAGGGTGGTAACTAGCCACGGCCGAAGCCTCCCACCAGGCCAGACCAGGGAAAATTCAGAAATTATAAATTCCTAAATTGACCCTGCCGGGGATCGAACCCGGGACCTCCGCACGTTAAGGCAACAGCGCTATACACTGCGCCACGGACGTCGTCAAAATACTAGGTATATTTTAATGGTGATTTTTTTAAGAACCATTATTTTGTATCATTATTTTATTGCAGACCTATACTAAGTTTCCTCCTTTTAAGTCCTTTAAAGTCTTTTACCTTTCCAAGGCCCATTAGCTTTACCAATTTTGTCAAAATTTGGTCCAGAGACAGCTTGCATTCCGCAAAATCATAGATTTAAAAAAAAACTACAATAGTATCACGGGAATGTTTAACTAGTAATGTATTTTTCCTGCAAAACAATAATGGTTTATTGCACGATTTTTTTTTAATCGTTTGCCGCGAACAATAGAGCTGCGTCATTTTTTTTTGTATAATCAAATATAATTTATACTTGTACATAACGATAGTTTTGATGGAGGCTATTCATAATACTTGTCGTGTCTCGGAAAACGACTTGATACCAGCCCCGGGCGAAATAATTAAATAAAAAAAACCGCCTTAAAAAATAAATAATAAAAAATAATAATCCTATGTAAATATATCCAATTATTTTTTGCTTTTTAGTTTTTGAAGGCGGTTTTTTTTTATTTAAAAATAATTTTATTGTTTGCTTTTTAGTGCTGTAAAAATAAAAAAAAATAAAAATAGGTTCTCGAAAGGTAGACAGACCTGTACCTAATAACTATCTGGGTTCGTGTCCTTATAAAATTTAAGTTCCTTTGATTTCCCCAGGATTCCATCATCAGACCTAATGACCATGGGACCACCTGGAAAGTATACCCTTTCAAACAAAAAAGAATTTTCCAAATCGGTCCAGGCGTCTTCGAGTAATCGGGGAACATACATAAAAAATAAAAAAATAAAAAAAAAAGATTCCGACGAATTGAGAACCTCCTCCTTTTTTTGAAATCGGTTAAAAAAAACAACAACGACAAAGCTACGTAGCAAAAAACTACGTTTCGTCCTGTCAAGCAGGTCTGCTCCATTTTGTCATTTTGTCAACCAAATTTTTTTTGCCTCTTGTATTTTCGCTCTTGATACCCGTGTGAACCCGGGGCAGGTTGCTAGTCTAGCTAGAATTATAACTAATTAGACTTACCACGGTACTTTTGCCAATAAGTCTTGTGCGTTGCCATTTTTTTGACTTTCGACCGACGCCATTGTGAATCTGAAAATTTTAGAAGAAAATTGATTTCACTGCACAATTCATCTATAGTCTTAAAACTCTATAGTAATACTTACCAATATTATAAATGCGAAAGTTTGGATGGATGGATGTTTGTTACTCAATCACGCCAGAACGGACCTGGATGAAATTTGGCACAGAGATAGATAGATAGTCTGGAATAACACATAGGCTACTTTTTAACCCGGAAAATTAAGCAATTCCCGCGGGAACCAACAAACCTCAATCCACGCGGACGAAATCGCGGGCATCAGCTAGTAAATAAATAGATAAAGTTTCCATCGATTATCAAAATCAAACTAAATTCAATGCCAAAATTCAGGCGCGTTTTCCTAGATTTTTCTGAATTTGTGCATTCATGCTAATAATTTTTTGTTAGCACTTCTTTTTTTGAAGACAATGTGCAACTACAAACCTTATTAGCGATTTGCTAAGCATTGCTAAATATATTACCTACCTATTTCATAATAGAAACCCATTAAGTATGACCTTGAAATTTGGTAAAAACAAGCCAGGGGGCATACAACCATCGCTTATCGTCGTTTGTTTTAATATTGTTGGTGTTTTAGAATTGCAATCCTTATCTTGCGGACTTCAAGGTACTTACGAGACAAAACTGTCTTTTTAAATAATACTGCTTTAAGGCAATGGTAAGCCCCAGAACAATAATTGAGAAGAATGAAGAATCCATACTAATATTTCCATACTAATATAAGTGTGTCTGTCCGTCTGCTATGCTTTCTCGGCCCATCTTTAAAACCAATTTTGATAAAATTTTGTATAGAGGTAGGTTACATCCCGGGGAAGGATATAGGACAGTCTATATACTTTTTATCCCGGAAATTTAAGAAGTTCCCCGGGAATTAAAAAAGCATCATCTAAACTAATAATATAAAGAAGAAATATTTGTTTGTTTGTAATGGATAAACTCAAAAACTACTCATCCGATTTTAAAAATTCTTTCACCTATAGAAAGCTACATTATCAGCAAGTAACATAGGCTATATTTTATTTTGAAAAAATTAGAGATCCTCACGAAAATTGCAATAATGTCAAGTCGGCAAAAATCGTCTTTACTGAGAGCTTACGTGGCGTGTGCTGCCTAAATAGGTAAAGTTACACAAAAACAAAATATGGTGGAATTGTTTCTCTAAAAAAGTTCTAAAAAAAAGTCCGCGATAGCATTTAGCTATCTTTTAAGGTTGACTCACAATAACCATTTTTATGATTTTCAAATTTGTTCTAAACCAATGCTTTACTTGCGAAGGTGTTTTTACTGACATGGTATTAATCCTTATCAAAATAAATATAGTAGTCATCTCAAGTATTTAATTAAGATAAAAATTGTCCTTTACACCATTTAATTTAGATTAATATCTCAGGACATATCATAGAAAATAATGTAACGTACGAGGGAAAATGGCGCGACTCCTGCCGACGGCGCTACCTATGTAGGTAGAAGGGCTGGCGGCCGTCGCAGGTGTGGTGAGGACGGGGCGTACTCTTACAACGTAATATTAAAATGTATAACCTGCCACGGGGCGTACGAGTAGATACTCTTACCTGTGCTCTTACAACGTAATATAACCTGCCCACTGCCCACTGGCTACATTGGGTATAGACTATTAGGATTATTAGTGCTACCCGTGCGAAGCCGGGGCGGATCGCTAGTCTTTATAATACCTATACTTATAACTTTATATATATTTGACCACATTCTTTACGACCGTATTATAATATTATGAAAGATTTTCTGTATAGTTTTTAAATATTCATGATCATGAAATAACTCTCACCTACTTATATTTATACGGTACTTGGGTAATACATACTAATAATACGAAGGTATGTGCTAAAGTATGTCTGTCTACCCCAATATATATCTGTCTATTTCATTTCTACGGCTCAACCTCGAAACCGATTTCTAGACAGCAGCAGCTAGGGAACGGAGTAAGTGTGTATATTATACTTTTTATTCCGAAAGCTAATTAGTTTGCAAAAGGTTTTATTAGTTCACTGTTCAGTACAAGTTAATTATTTAGTAATTACCCTCTCACCTGATGGGTAAGTGATAATGCAGTCTAAGATGGCAGCGGGGATAACCTAACCTATTATATCTAATCGGTTTCTTCTTACACGGCATCGTACTGGAACGCTAAATCGTTTTGCGGTACGTCTTTGCCGGTAAGCTTATTGCTTATTTCTTAAAAAAACTTTGCTAGTTTGCACCGACTCCAATTAGGTAGGTAGTACCTATTTCAGATATTTCGTCTAAGCTTTTGCAATATGATTGAGGCAACGTTATTAAAAATATTCGAAATGTCAAGGCATTAGATGTTAGTAACATAAACAGGTGCACCAGATGGATATACACAGATGGTTATGAATAGTGTAAAAGAAAATTGCTGAGTTTTCTTGTGGACTTCTTCTTCTCAGAGTAGGGTGCGTTTGGAACTCTCGTGATCCTGTTATTAATTATTTATCACCATCACGTCCCTACTATTTGTTAAATTCAACAATAGGTAGGTACATTATAAAGGCAAATTAGGTGTATTTTAAAAATGTTATCGTCCCGTGGAATGCTTTGATTTTCCAGAATAAAAAGAACACGAAATTATTAGTTATAGCTCTGATATCGTCCCGTGGAATGCTTTGATTTTCCATAATAAAAAGAACACGAAATTATTAGTTATAGCTCTGATATCCAAACTACCTCTTTATAGGGCCACCAACTCATCTAGCCCGGTGACCAAATTTGGAATTAATTTTTATGCCTGCGGGTCAGTTAAGTTTGTGGGATACTGTGTAGGTACCATTATTTTGAATAAACATGCTTTGACTTGGAAGATAAATAGATCGTTAGCAGTTACTTGCCTTCTACCTATAAAAGGAACCACAGGAATAAGGAAGCATGCAATAAAAGGTTGGAAACACTTGAACCAGAATACCTAGTAAGTACTTAATAATGATACTATTAAATAATTCATGATGAGTACATTTGCATCAAAATAATTAAAATTCCTCACAGCTGAAAAGCGATTTAGCGTTCCAGTCCGATGCCGTGTTGAAACCTATTAGGGGTATGGGTTTAATATAATCGCCATACCCCTTACAGGTTAGTCCGCTATCATCTTAGACTGCATACTCATTCATCACTGACCACCAGGTGAGACTGCAGTCCAACGCAATTTGTAATGGAAATAAAAACTCAAAATTGAACAAAACATTTTTACTTAATGTTTCCGGAGATAAAAAGTCGGTTGATCCGGTAGGTAAACAAGTTATTTCTGTAACAATTTTCCTCGAAATTTGTACAGAAATGGGACATGAAAAGGGAACAGAACACAGAAAGACAGACGCGTATCTAGGTACTATCGCATTTATAGTATGGATAATCTTGGTCCATTGACCAAAGGATTTTCAGAAGAACGACCTAGGAAGTTTGCAATAAAAGGTTGGAAACCCTTGAACTAAATTGTATCAACTTGAACTAGAAACTAAAATGGATGATAATTTATAACATAAGGTAGTTACAAAAACATGATAGGTATGATAAGTAATTAGTCCAAACAATTTCTCCGTTCTAAAAATTCTTAAAATATAACAAAATGTTTGTAAAGACTTACGTTAAATCACTTTACAAAATATTCAAAGTCACTGAACTCGTTAATTAATATAGACTCAACAAATAAAATCAGAAAGTTTTTCTCGCTCGTACCGCGACCGCCCGACGTTAAATATTGCGAATGACTGGCTCGAATCGCGATGCGTAAATTAGGTCGAAGCTGTAGTGTATTGTCAGTGACAAGTTTATCAGATCGAGTGCAGAGTTCTATCGGTCACTACTGCACATACAAATCCTCAGGATCAAACTCAGAAGTCACTGTTAACTTGTCATTGACAAATTGATCAGATCGAGCGCAGTTTTATCGGTCACTACACCCGCTAGGAACATTGGAACTGCATATACAAATCCTTATCAAGTTATCAGGATCAAAGGTAGAAGTCACTGTTAACTTGTAACTGACAAGTTTATCAGATCGAGTACACAGTTTTATCGGTCACTACACCCGCTAAGAACATTGGAACTGTACACACAAACCTACATGTTTTAACAGAATAGGTAGATGTCACTTTTTTTTTTAAATCTTTTATTTAAAGGCTTTTACATTATTAGCTGTATGTCAGCCTTATCGTACCCAATTATATGTCAGTATTAAGTTAGCTAATTGTCATTGATAAGTTTATCAGATCGAGTGCAGATATTCATTTGACTATTCAAAAACACTTCTAAAAGTTTGGTACGCCCTTCCTACCGACAAAAACCAGCATTAGGAAACTCGACGGTGTCTTGAATTAAAATTAAAGCAATTTCCGTAAATTATACTTACACTTAAGTATTTCCTTGATTAATTCATGAGTAGGCACTTAAGTAACATAACCACGTTTTATGGAACTTAAGGTGCATGACAAGGGTCTGCCCGCGAAATTCAAATTTAATTTGGTTTTTCACAATTTGTAAACTAATACGACAAAGTAGGCTTATGGCATTCAAATTGCGAGCGTAGGAATATCATCTTCACAGGTTTATATAAAAATCTTTACTTGAAAGTGCCCAGTTTAAGAAATTAGTCAAATTAATGACTAATTTGTGAGTAACTCACGTCAAACTCATTATTTTGACTAATTTCTTAAACTGGACACTTTCAAGTAAAGATTTTTATATAAACCTGTGAAGATGATATTCCTACGCTCGCAATTTGAATGCCATAAGCCTACTTTGTCGTATTAGTTTACAAATTGTGAAAAACCAAATTAAATTTGAATTTCGCGGGCAGACCCTTGTCATCGACCTTAATCAAAGGTTAAATTATAAGAAAAACATTGACTTTTTATTTTTAAGTATTTTAATTAGTACCTACCTAAGTTACCTGTACTTAATCATATAAAATAATTTTAAGTTGTTGGATTTTTTATAATTTGGACTTTTGGAAGCAAGGACGTGTTTTTATTAGTCTAATTAAGTGCTTAGATCGTTGAGGTGCAGGAATGATCTAGCTTTTTTAAGTAGGTAGGTAGACTTTGATAAGTGTGGCAGAATTTGGAAATAAAAGCTTTTTCTTTCTTACCTTGTCTCACATGGTTGAAAAAGGGAAGCTGGTAAGCGTTCCATAGGCTTAGAGTTTTGTATCAGAAATAAGACTAAAAATGATTTTTTGATAACCACTACATTAGGAGGCCAAAGCCTGTGCCAAAGCTTCCCTTTGAATGCTAAAAAGCTTGTAAAGAAGTCTTTCACAATTATGCACGTCACTCACATGCAGATTTTAGTGGATCCGAGGTAGGGCATCTTCAATTTAAGAGCCCATAACAAAACAAAAAGGTAAGAAGAATAAACTTATTTACCGTAGTGTGCCGAAAAGAAGGTGGTCACAATATGAACCAATGTTGGTTGCGAACGGAAGCAAAAATCAAATTGTTTAGTTTTTATGCTAATTGCCAAAAGTCACATTTTTATGACGGTTTTGAAAAATGGAATTATCCACCCAACAAAATAAAAGCTGCAGATAATTCCAATATTATAATGCACCTTTAGAGCCAACCCATACAGATAGAGAGTATGGGTAAGTAATGGGGTGGAGATGTAAGTATTTTAGTATACGGTTGGAATTAGTCTATTTATTCTGAAAAATATATAGGAGGATGCATAACGAGCTTAGTCAGTCATATTAAGTGTCTTTAAAGTTTTATAGTCTGTAACAAAAGCTTAGTTTTAATAATTGTCATCACAAAAAAAAAGCATCGCCGCGACTTTACTCCGCTCTGCAGGTATGCGTTGCGCTTAATATTATGAATATAATTTAATAATATATCTTCTCATGATATCTGATGTGCTAGAATGGACTTGAGTCACGAATTTCGAGTTGGAGTAGGTTGATATATTTTGACATCGTATTGCGTTAGGTAGGTCAAACTGTACAAACAACAAAATATGTCTAGCGCCTACGGTTCAAATGACGTGTTCTCACGTGATGGGCCTTTAATTGGCTTCAGAGGGCATTGCCATGCACTCGTTAAGTTACGGTGCTACGTACCGGAACGCTAAATTGTTTGGCGGCTCGGCTTTAGACCAGAGATAATCCAGAAAGTATAAATTTTCAAACTTCTCGAGCTGTGAAACGCTCCTAATTATACCGCACATATCGTATACTGGCACTACAAGCTTGCCTGCAATCTCTCTCAATCGTAACTTGGTAAGTGTTTATGCAGTCTAAAATGGAAGCGGGTTAATATAGGGGTATGGCAGCTTACTCATTTGGTGTCTATGCGTCGGATATGCTAACTTTTTTTGCAGCTTTAATAGCAGGGTAGGATGGTAGCTAGCCATGACCGAAGCCAGAGAGCAAACAATATAAATCCTATGAACTTCCAAATGGCCCCAATAGGGAATGAACCCGGGACTTGCCTCTTATGATGAGACTACATCAGCCTTCATCACTGCGCATCTTGGTGTTTGTCGTACTATATAGGTATAGGTACGGTATAAAAGCTTTTGAAAAAGTGTAGGGCTAACTTGTAGATTATTTTTTACTAGATGATGCCCGCGAATTCGTCTGCAAAGTGTTAAGTTAAGTTAAGTTTTTTCAATTCCCGCGGGAACTCCTTAATTTTCCGGGATAATAATTAGCCTATGTCCTTCCCCGGGATATACAAACTAGAACACAAACCAGAACAGGTGGGTCGTGAAAGCGTACCAGACAGACAGACAGACGGACGAATAGACAGACAGACAGAAACACTTTCGCATTTATAATATTAGTATGGATTAATGTTTCATAAAGTTACGTAATAGTCCCACACTGATCTGACCCGGTGGCCAAAACTTGAACTAATTTTAATGCCAATGCTGCAAGTTTGATGGGTACCTTTGGCCCAGGGGCAACCAGGGGTGGTCTTTTTGATTAGGGTTTTATTTTTATTTTTTGTTAGTAGGTATATTAAGGATTTGATTTAAATTTAGTGTATAGTTTGTATAATAATATTTAGATTTACTTCTATTGTGATTAAATAATTTTAATGCCTCTTTAGTTTTCTTTTTATTATAATATTTTTCCTTAGTAGGTAGGTACTAGCGACGCTGTCACCGGGTCAGACAAGTTTGGCAGACTAATACATAATATTTTAATATTTCAAATAGCATCTGCGAGTTTGTTTTTGCACAAAGCCAAAACACGGCAAGAAAAAAATATGTAATAACATGTAGCTATGCCATTAAAATATTCCGCCCAACCTTGAAACGGCGTGTAATTCTCGAGCAAGCGCGAACAAACATGGCGAACCAGAAGTGGAGTTGAAACAGCGCTTTCTAGTCCAAGGTCGCTCCGCTTTGGACTGTGGACGGTTGGGCGGCTGTGGAATGCCCGTTAAACATAATATCTTATATTTTATGTATTTATTTATTTTTATTATATATGTACAAAATAATATGTTTTATAAGTAATAGAAAATAAGTGGGCAAAAGCAAAGTTTATCTCTCAAATAGAAATTTCTTCCAGCTTTCCTTGAAAGTGAGCATAGTTTAATTGTTACGTGGTATTAGGTATATGTCTAGTAGGTATGTGTTTAGTGAAATTATAAAATTCTACAATTTAAATACTTAATAAATAGGTGCACTGTATTACTTAAAAATTGTGTTATTAAAATTATAAGACTTTCACTAACTAAAGATATAAAATATAGCTTTTACATAAGCCTCTCCCATTTGACGACCACCGGTTCTAGCGTAGTCCCGGTCCGATCCCCGGCAAGGCAGATTTGGAAATTTATAATTTCTGTAGCTTATCTAGTCCAGACTGCTGGGAGGCTTCAGCCGTGTGTATATCCAAGTCATGCCTAACATTACCTATTCTCTGCTAATATGGTAATGCGCCTGGTATGTGGGCGTAATCGTGGCCTATTATGGGTTAACCTGTTAGGGGCATGACAGCTAAATTAAACCAATAACCTCCAATTGGATTCTACACGGCATAATAACGGTACAAAAATCTCCTCACCTCATAGAGGGCTTTAAATCTGCTGTTTTATAAATTACGAAAACCCAGAAGACCAAAGAGGATCGAGGCTATTATAACTAGCGATGAATTTCATAATAACACATCAGCCAGAAGGGTAGTAACTGGACACGACCACCAAGTCTCCCACCAGACGAAAGATTGTTCTCCCACTGCCCCAATCTCAATAAACGACCAATACATCACAACGCGACTACAGCAAGCGCCCCACGTTTACTTTCCCAGTGGTCAGTGCACCGGGCGATGATCTCGCTTACGCCACTTCATACCAAAGCGCCAAAACCATGGGTTGCGCGATTGTTTTGTAGAAATATATGCATTTCTTCAGCTAGCCCGCTGCTTGCGGACTGCGGTGACGACACCAGGCGGAAACATACAGGTTCTGCTTGCGAATTGTAATGGCTTTGTTTTTCTAAAGTCACAGTGTGGGATCGTTAGCTTTAGGTTTGAAAGATTTTTATTCTTATCTACTCGTTATAGATATTATATATCAAATATCTTATCTCTATTATTACAACAATAACAAGCAAGAAACTGGGCGGCTGCTGTCTTTTTTCAGAAGCATACTTAAATAGATTTAAATCATTTTTTTATTTTACTAATTATTACCCTTATGCCCCATCATACCAAAGCGCCAAAGCTATAGGTTGCGCGATTGTTTTGTAGAAATATATGCATTTCTTCAGCTAGCCTGCTGACTTGTGGTGACGTCAACAAGCGGAAATATACCGGTTCTGCTGTTTGTTTCTCTAAAATCGTAGTGCGGGATCGTCAGCTTATATCTTTGAATAGATTTGAAATATTTTTTATTCTTATCTAACCGTTGAATATCTCATGGTTCGGAATGCCCTTTCAACCGAGAAGAACAATCAAGAAACTAGGCGGCTGCTCTCTTTTTGTTCCTGGAGCATATTTAAGTACACAGATTAAAGATTTAGTAGGTATTGTAACTTCTTTCGCGAGAATCATAATATTATGTTTTTTTTATTACTTATTTAATCATACCTAGTAATAATATTATGTTTTAATAAGCACGTATTTTATCCTGAATGTTGTACGCCAGAAATGGCCAAATGCACGCTGGAGTGTTCACAACGAATAAATAAATCTAAAATCGAAATCTATTTATTTAATATACCTACGCAACATAGTGCCTAGTGGCTAAGATCCTCAATGACCTGTTGATTCTGTGAAAGAGTAGTACATAACAGCAGGGTCAGTAGGTTGCGCGATGGCTTTGCACAAATACACGCATTTCTTCAGATAGCCCGGCGCTTGCGAGTGACGACATCTGAGTTTACTTTCGGCAAAACATACCGGTTCTTAATTTTTAAGTGTGCAAATTGCATTGAAATGCTTTTATTACACTTGGCCAATCGTAGATCCACAACAAGGTCGCCTTGTTATAAAAAAAGAAACACGCTCTAGAAAGAGATACTTATATGCTTGGAATTTCTATTATCAAATCAATATTATAAATGCGAAAAAGTTTGGATGTATGGATGTATGTTTGTTACTTGATCACGCCCCAACGGCTGAACTGATCTGGATGAAAGGCACAGAGATAGATTATAGTCTGGAATAGCACATAGGCTACTTTTTATCCCGGAAAATTAAAAAGTTCCTGAACCAAAAAACTTCAAACCACGCAGACGAAGTCGCGGGCAATTTTTTTTTTTAATCCACTACAAGCTAGCCCTTGACTGCGATGTCACCCGATGGTAAGTGATGATGCAGTATCATAATAATATTGAAAATAATTATACTATTAGAAGTCCAGTCCAACATTAACCGCGTGTCAAGTTGCTAACACGCGGTTAAACTTACCTACGTTATGGGTGGTTATGGTTACCGTTTTAAGCTTTGACCGACAGTAAAAGTAAAGCGGGTTGCACAGTGCACTGCTCATTGTATTTCTTAAGATTGGACCAAAGATTTATCATGGTGGTTTGAAATAGACTATATAATCTATCTCTGTGTAAAATTTCAGCCAGATTCGTTCAGCCGTTTGGCGCGTGATTGAGTAACAAACATCCATACATACATCCAAACTTTCACATTTATAATATTAGTAAGGTTTAGTTACTTTCAAAGTTCAAACATCACAAGTGTTGAAGCAATTAGGTGGTATGTTACTTATTAAAAATATGATAAAAAATACAAGTTCATAAATACAAGGTTACGCCCATAGCTACCTACCCGCTTTATCCAAAAATATAACCCAGTTGTTATTTTCGGAATGACATATTATTTTACTGTATTTAAATCAGATAATTAATAATGCCTCCAACGGTATTTAGTATTTACCTACCTACCTTAACTTTTTTTTTAATATTTTTTACTATATTTTTTTATTTTTATAGGTTATAATATAACATTAAAAAAAGTCACACATTCACTGATAACATCGGTTAAAAGTGTACACAGTGGGGCTGATTCTGTAGTGCAAAATCTCTAAACTAAACTAAAATTAGAGCACTACATATATTGATAACCCTTTCATAATACTTCCTACGGAAAGGGGCAGAACTTTTAGTTTAGTTTAGAGATTGTGATAGACAGAATCAGCCCCAGTGTTTACCAAAATAGCGCATGCAAACTGTCAAGAATGTTTTTATTGTTTATAATTGCTTGCAAATTGCCTATATATAGGTAATACTAGATGATGCCCGCGACTTCATCCATGTGGATTGATGATATTAATTCCCGCGGGAACTCTTCAATTTTCCGGAATAATTAGCATATGCCCTTCCCCGGGAAGTAACCTATCTCTGTACCAAATTTCATCAAAATCGGTTGAGTGGTTGGCTCGTGAAAGCGTAGCAGACAGACAGACACACTTTCACATTTATAATAGGTAAATATTAGTATGGATTGTATTGTGACGCCTTATTATTTTATGTTACCTGCTGGTGTATCTTCTACTTAGAATGTTAGCTATTAATTCAGAGTAGGCGTCTTTTATCTGGTAGATAATAATAAACGTGTGCAGCGGAAAATGAGCAGGAGTTTCGGTATCCTCAAAAATAGTTCAAGTTCTTTATTCAAAATTCCGTTTTTTTTTTGTAGTTTTCATAAGCTTAGCAGCTGTGGCTGGTGAGCTTAGGCTATTTCATCGGTTCCTCCCTATCGTTCGTTTCGTAATCGTAAGGGTTCGACCATCCCAGCAGAAATACCTCAGATTCAGCCAATAAAACCATATTAATTTTACATAGAGCTTCAGATTTTTCACAAACAAATCGGTTATACAAGAATAAGTATAACATTTATTTATTTAGTAACTAGGTAATTTTTTTTTTATTATTGCGTGATTGGCTTGCGCTTGACGACAATCAATATGCTTAGTGCAAAGCAATGATGAGGTCTAGGTTGGAACGCGCTTGCCTAGAAGATGCCTATTCACTCTTGCCTTGAAGATACTTAAGTTATAAGTGGCAGGAAACACGTGCGCTGGGAGGGTGTTCCACACCCTAGCGGTTCGTATCAGAAACGTCGAGCAAAAACGCTTCGTGCGAGCAAATTGGACGTCAACCACATAAGGATGCCAACGCTCACGGTTTCTCGCTGTTCTGTGGTAGAACGGAGAAGGATTGATGTACCAAAGTAGAATTTTAGTGTACCTACTTATTCTATTTCGATGATTTACTGGTATTGGACAGGGAACGTTACTATGCCACGACATCGTTACACGATAAAGCTACAAATGATATTACATTTCCTTATTCTTTGTATCCTGCGGAATACAAGCAGAAAATAATCATTTTCCACACTTGGACGCAGGCATCCGCTGTACGTGAGACCTCTGGTGCGACTCACCGCCGGATCATTCCAGCCAGCCGAGCTCACTCCAGAATCCAACCAAAGCGATGACTTCCGGTAGTGTTGCTGGGGAGCCAATGTAGGCTTCTCGTTGAGTGGAAACACCGCTGTACTCGAGCAGCACGTGTTTCGGAGTCTCTTCGCTCTCCATGCAGGCTCTACATGGAGGGATGTCGGTGATACCTAGAATATCTAGGTGTTGGCTTAGAGGACATTGTCCTGTTATCATACCTACAACCTCCAACATATTTCCATTATATAAAGGTGCGTACACATCCGGCGAATGCGCTTCACATGCGCACGCATACACACACGCGTCTGCCTCTCACGCAAGCTCGCATAATGCACGGGCGTAGAACGCGCGCATGTAGTTCAGTTTGCTCTCCTTATACACAGTTGCAAGGTTGCTTTTTGACAGCTACTGCCCATGAGCAGCGCGCGAACAGAGAACACTACAATATGCAGCTGGCGAGCCTTTCTCAAACAGGCGCATCCGCGTCGCATTCGCCAGATGTGTTCGCGCCCTAAGATCTTTATAAATTAATAATAATTAATACCCAAGACTTTGTATATTTTATCAGTATTTTAAAAACTTGTACTTGGGTTAAAAACATGCTCTTATGCCACTATCTCGTAATGTATTATCAGGTGTTATCATTCCGTAATGACAAACAGAAGTTTGTTTATACGTGTGTTCGTTGATATTTAATAGATTTCTAGGAATCTGTTTTTATCGTCGTCTCAACCAATAGATGTCAACTGCTGGACGACGGTCTCCTGCATGAATCTCTACTGTTATATAATATTGATATTGTATGAGTTTATGTATTATACCTAGTTATTTATGTAATTATTAGTATGTAATATTTATGCGGAAGGACGTTTGAACCCACCGCATTATTATCCCAAGAAAACTCCTACCATTATTTGATTAATCGAAATGGGTCACGACCCTCAGAAAGGAGGAATACGACGCAGAGGGAGAGAATGTTTATATAGTCTATTGTATGATCATAAGTTGTTGCACTATCTCGATGAATGGGTCTGGAGGAGATCACTTTTAGTGATAAGACCGCCCTTGCGCACTTTGTTTTTTTTACTTGTATACTTTATATCTTTGTGTGGCAATAAAGAATTTATCTATCTTCATAGGACACCATCCCTGTGCTGTTTGCTTCCGGCTCCCGGCTAATCTTTTTTTTTTAATCCAGTACAAGCTATAGCCCTTGACTGCGATCTCACCTGATGGTAAGTGATGATGCAGTCTAAGTTGGTAGCGGGCTAACCTGTTAGGGGCATGGCAGTTATATTAATCACACGGCTAACACGGCATCGTACCGGAACGCTAAATCGCTTGGCGGCACGTGTTTTGCCGGTAGGGTGGTAACTAGCTACGCCCGAAGCCTCCCACCAGGCCAGACCAGGGAAAATTCAGAAATTATAAGTTCCTAAATTGACCCTGCCGGAGATCGAACCCGGGACACAGCGCTACACACTGCGCCAAGGAGGTCGTCATAACTCATAATCGCTTGACATCATCCGTCCACCTGATGGGGTCGTCCAAGCAGTTCTTAGTAAAGTTTGAGTCCTAAGGTGCTTACTTTTATGGATCGATTTTAATCGAAAATTCCAAAAAAACAAGGTTTTTCCGCTACTGTAGCCACGGGAGGAAAGCAATCTTTGGGAATTTTATATCCAATCAAATTCCATTTCTGAGGTGCAATTATGTAAGGATCGCCGATCAAATCGTTAAAGCTCGGCTTCAAAGCAAAATAAACCATAACATGATTTAATTAGAGCTCAATTTCCTGTATCCATTCGTTACGTTTAGGGTGTCGTACATACCTAAACGTTTGAGAATGGATACACGAAATTGAGCTCTAATTCAATGCTGTTATGGTTTATTTTGCTTTGAAGCCGAGCTTTAACGATTTGATCGGCGATCCTTACATGATTGCACCTCTGTTTTTCACCTTATCGCGACCAAATACGCATAATCGAGCGATAAGCGTAATTCTGTGATGATTCATAATGTTAAATACTTATTTTTGATTATGATTAGAGTAAAGTCGAGTATCTCGGCTCGTATGTGAGTACAAACATCGTCGATATCAGTTATCAGCCGCAGTATTGTAGGTTTCTTTGAGAGCGGTGGCAAAACGCGCACGTATTAAGAAATGTGAGTTTTATTTGCATTTCTTCGGTTTTTATCAATTTTTTTTAAGGTTTTCTTTTAACAAGAAAGTGAATTTTAGTGTATTTGATTCAGATATTGGAACGGGTTCTATTGGAACTTAGTGCACGCATTTCTTTCCCATGACAACACAATACTTTTACGAAATCCGGCTGGGGCATCATCCCTTCGTTCACACTTCACTCTGTTCCTACAGTGCGGTTTATGAGTTAGAAGCCGATAGTAGAAAAGTTTAGGTATAATATTTACCCACAATTATTACGTAGTCAAATTTCTAATTCAATGCACACAACAGCAGTTCTTTACCACTCGCGATTTATGATTTAAAGGTACCTATGAGATTCCTTCCTCTATAGTTTCAGTTTTCACTTTTCGCCACTAATTGATTTCAAAAAATGTCCCTTCGTATCCATACATATTTTGTAAGATTACCAAGTACCCAGTATCTACCTACTAAGAATTATTGCAAATTGAGATGGCAAGCATAGATTACACTTTAATTAGATGATGATACTGGTGACTTCGTCGATTCAAGTTTATTCAAAATTGACTCGTACTTTCTGATTCCATACTTATAATACTGATGCGAAACTGTCTATCCGTCTATCTGCTATAATATATAATATATCTAATATTAGTAAATATTATAAATGCGAAAGTTTGGATGGATGGATGAATGGATGCATAGATGTTTGCAGTTACTCAATCACGCCCCAGCGGATGGACGGATCTGAATGAAATTGGGGTCAGAGATAGATTGTAGTCTGGAATAACACATATGCTACTTTTTCTCCTGGAAAATTAAAGAATTCCCGCGGAAACTGAAAAACCTCAATCCACACGGACGAAGTCGCGGGCATCAGCTTGTTCATCATATATAACCTACTCATCGCACACACATTACACATAATATCTGTAAACATATTTATAGAAAACAACAAAATATGATAATTTATTGACCTTTGCACATCATTTTATTTTGTCTGGCGATCGATAAATTAAAACTTCTGATAACTTTTGCTTTTGAGCAATGGCGAACTTACAGCATAAGTACATCACTTGATTTGATAAAGTAATCATGCATTTGCCTTAAAGACCAAGAAATAAATGTTTTAAAAAAACTTATGAACACGATTTCTGCGTCTGAGTCCATCATCAAACTCTTTTTCACCAATTGTACTTAAGTATAATAATTATATTAGGGCGCGCTAAAAGAAACTAAATAAACTAAACTAAACCGAAGAGACTTCAGACTTCACTAAACAGAACTCTTTGTGCGTTCTATCGGCTCTACAATGGGGAGTATTCAGAAGAGATATTAATTCTATTACCACCTTCCGTGTCCTCTAGTAACACCCTTCGTCGCATAAAAAAATTTCATCCTCATCACCTGGATGCCTGGTCTTCTTCCACTTCCGGTTACTCCAGGACTTATCTGCCACGTAACTGCAAATTATGGAACCAGCTTCTATCTTCTGTGTTCCCTCAAGAGTACAATTTATATATCTTCAGAGGGCGGATAAACAAATATCTCAAAAGCCTCGCATTGGCGGTTCCTCTGATGCTGCAAATGTTCATGGGCGGCAGCACCTGCAGGTAACCCACCTGCTCGTTTTCTCGCTATATATTTTTTTTTTAAATCATCTTTCATAGGGACATAGCGGGGGCGGTGAATCTCGTGTTTGAATTACTCTGGACGCTGCTCAAAGTGAACTATGAGACAGTGCGGGGTATATGGAAGACGATCCTGCCGAACGAGCCCAAAGATGTCAAGGATGACATAGTATTGGTAAGTATAGGTCGCAAAAGTGACCGCAATTTTAGAATTTTGTACTTACCTAGAAGTAGAATATTAAGTGTTACAAAATCTGACCACTATAAATAGTAGAATTCTGTTATTTAAAAAGAAACGTTTTTTGGGTCACCTTTTCATATTTTTTTATTTTGTGAAGATGAAAATCTTTGAAATATCGTTGTTCTATAATTTTCTGTACTTCAGATAACTGGTACCGGCCATGGAATGGGTCAGGAGATGGCACTGCGGTTCGCAAGACTCGGGGCCGTCGTGGTGTGCGTCGATATCAATGCTACCACCAACGAGGAGACTGCGCAGAAGATAAAACAGGAGAAGGGGAGAGTCCACGCCTACCAGTAAGTTTCAAAGCTTAGTGGTACTTTCTGGTCCCCAGCTTAAAACCGTTTAAGGAGTTCATACATGCTTTTTGACGTGCTGGCATCTATGAACTCCTTATACGTTTGACAAACGATTACGATTACGATTTCTTTACACAATCGGGGGCAGAATCAGGATATAAGTGTGTAGGTATATGTCACCGTAAGATTGTAAAAACCGTTAGATTGTAATCTGACTACCGATATTGTAAACTGTCGACAGATTGTGAACCGTTCAATGTTCTGAGTGTCAATTTTTGAAATATTCATTGTATTTACGTTTTCTTGTTTCTTTACTTTACTTTTAAATACAAATTAATCCGACAATGTGTTTGATTTAGAAATATGAATTTAATTTTAAATTTCTAGAGCAAATTATTGGTTTCATTAAGGAGAAAAATTGCTTTAAAAGGTAAACTAAGAGATATGTTTAAAATAAATTTCAATGCAGAGATTTTTTTTAAATTGTGTTTTGAGATGCGTCAATGGCTGCTTAAGAGGCCGGTTCGCGCCGCTCGCAACTTCTATTCGAACCGCAAATATAAATTTGCCGGTATATTGCTATCTCTATTTCACTGAAGACACATGATCGCGTTCAAGCGAGATAGCAATATGAGCTTACAGAATTTGTTATACATTTAGTCTTGTTCCGTGAATACCAAAAATGATGAATGAAAACTTATCGTGCTTTTTACTTCGTTTTGTTATTCTGTAACTTGACAATATAGGCTATGCTGCTGACCAATTAATACGTAAGATATCGTTGGTTTTAATATGAAAAAAATAAGAGGGAAACATGTCCATCTTGTCGTAAAAATATGCAAAACGCAATTCATTTACATTTCATTTTAGGAAAGTATTTTGAAAACATATAAATCCAGGGGACTAGATAAATACAATTTGAATCCAAATAAACTCTCATTTTGGTGGAAATGTTCTCGAATTTTTAATTATTTTGGTATTACGTTTGTATGGGCAATTCATTCTCCGCTGGCACCTTAAAGGTCTTGAAAAGAGCAAATTATTTTTACAAGCATAAATTATGTCACCTTTTGATGGATACACTGCTTTTAAACACCCCCTTTTACGCTACACAGGGCCTTAACACCCCATCTTATCAACCGATTTTGATGAAATTGGATATAGAGTTAGGGTACATCCCGGGAAAGAACATAGGCTACTTTGTATCCCGAAAAGTTAAGTAGTTCCCGCCGAAATTAAGAAAACTAAACCACGGGGATAAGCCACGGGCTAGCTACTTAAAAATATTTTTTTAAACTCTTTCAGATGTGACGTCACGGATCGAGCAGCTGTGATGCAACTAAAGGAGAAGATCTGCCGGGAGGTCGGTGACGTGGCGATCCTCGTGAACAACGCGGGCATCATGCCCTGCAAGCCCGTGCTGGACCAGACCGAGACCGAGATCAGACTGTTGAACAATATCAATATCAATGCTAACATTTGGGTAAGAACCAGGGATGTAACGGAGGTAAATTTATCGGAACCGAAGTCGGAGTCGGAATTTTTAAATTTGATTTATCGGAGTCGGAGCCGAAATCGGAACCGAAGGTGAATAATAATCGGAAGTTCCGACTTAACGGAATCGGAATCGAAGCTCCGTAACACCCTTGGTAAGAACCATTCTATGCTGTTGTTTCTGTGTTTTGAATTGTGTTCTAGTGAACATGATAGATATTGTTGTGTATGAATAATTCAATTTTAAATTACTGATTTGCTTGTCAATTTTAACATTTGAATGCCAAATGGCTGGATTATTCATGCAAGTAAAGGATATTGATTGATTGATTGCTTCAATATCTGTATGCATAATAGACTCATTATATTTACTATTGGCATGCGTAGTACGAGCTAGTTCAGGTTTTTCAGTCGACATCGAAAAGAAAAATAAACAGAGCACCAAACACAAAATTAGCCGGATTAACAAACAAACTGGCTCACTATAATACAATTTGCTGGCTCCAAACTTACTCATTCGTAATAATTCGTATAAATGTCACCGTAAGATTGCAAAAACCGTGAGATTGTAATGTTGTAAAATAAAATAATTGTAAAATAAAAAACTAGCGAAATTGTAAACTGTCGACAGATTGTGAACCGTTCAATGGTCTGAGTGTCAATTTTTGAAATATTCATTGTATTTACGTTTTCTTGTCTCTTTCTTGTAGGTTAGGTTAGGGTTCGACATATATATATTCAGGTAGTGGCACTTAGGTTTTATCGGGTTAATATACCTAACAGATTACAATCTACCGAAAAATAATGCGTTAAATTGTAATCTGTCGACAGTTTATAATTTCGCTAGTTAGATTACAATCTTACGGTTTTAGCAATCTTACGGTGACATATACATCTCCAAGCTGCACTAATTTTTTGCTGGACAAGTGGACACTGCTTATTTTGTGCTAGAATGACCAATTTTTGTACTGAAAATTCTGCCAGCTTAGATTTACCCTTCCCCATCACAACTCATCTACTACTAACAACTAATTACGTAATCCAGTTCGATAAAATAATGCCAACTAAAATGTTTAATTTCCCTCCAAAAAACTACACAAAACTTACTCCTATCAGATGATCCAAGCGTTCCTGCCAAACATGAAGACTCGTAACTACGGGCACATAGTGACAATGTCGTCCATGGCTGGTCTGATGGGGATTCGAAACCTGGTGCCGTACTGCGGCTCCAAGTATGCAGTGCGAGGCATTATGGAGGCGTTGGCTGTTGAGATCAGAGACGATCCGCGGGGTCTCCATGGAGTGAGTAGCTGCTTTCATATTATAATACAGTTGAACTAGGGGCAATCGCAATCAGAGGTGCAATCATGTAAGGATTGGCGATCAAATCGTTAAAGTTTTGGGGTATCGTACATACCTAAACGTATGAGAATGGATACACGAAATTGAGCTCCAATTCAATGCTGTTATGGTTTATTTTACTTTGAAGCCGAACTTTAACGATTGCACCTCAGGTATCTTACTATTGTACTATTACCTATTCTGTGATCTTACTTTGGAGCCAAATACATGGCTTCATGCCCCAAGGCATCATGGGTGCGCTCGCGTTGGCTGCAGTTAAGATCAGACACAACCAAAGGGGACTCAGTGGTGTGAGTAGCTGCTTTTTATATATCATAATGGAGTGGAACTAGGGGTATCCGTAAAACTGATATCTTACTCCAGCTCTAAGTGCGCTGTGCGAGTCATCGTTGAGCTCAGATACGACCTAAGGTGACTCTGTGGAGTGAGTAGAAATGCGAAAGTTTGGATGGATGTATGGATGTATTGGATGTACGGATGTTTGTTACTCAATCACGCCCTAACGGCTGAACGGATCTGGCTGAAATTTGGCGCAGAGATAGATTATAGTCTGGAATAGCACATACATACTTTTTATCTCGGAAAATTAAAGTATTCCCGCGGGATCCAAAAAACCTCAAACCACGCAGACGAAGTCGCGGGCATCCGCTAGTTAGTTGTAAATAATAAAAACCTGCATTTAAAGCTATAATATAGAGCCTCTATAGATTTTTTGCAGCAGGAAAATTTCATAAGAAATCAGAAATTGTACGCGGATGAAGTCGCGGGTGACCTCTAGTGCAGTACTACTCGGAACTTTCATATGATAGGTACCATCCATGGGACATGGGTAGTCGGTACTGACATTGAAAATTGGTAATCGTCTAATCTGTCACTGATTCGGATTAGAGCTGAATAGTAAAAGATAGGGGGCAGATAATCTAGGTACTTATTATTATTAACATTCCAAAGTTCATTATTGTTTTCATGATCATGTGATAGGTACTTACTACTTACCTACTACCTACGCAATCAAAAAGGTCATTTTACTGATAACTTTTTATAACTAGTTGTTAATTCTGGAAGAGATCGCTTCAAAGCGATAAAACCGCTATTTGTACATATTTTCTTTTCTTATTTTAATGTTGTATGTATTTCACGTGATTTTGGTGTACAATAAAGAATATTTCATTCATTCATTATACCGTTTTCCTATTTTCAACCCATCTTTGGCGCCGCGCCGACCACCAGTGTGCTTACTGCTTAGCATGTGCACAACGAGATTATCTCGCGACGAGAGAGAGAGAGATGTTGTCGTTGCCGGCAGATTTTTCATTTACCCTAACATGCAATAATGCAGTATATAGTTATACTATATAGTGAATTAGTGCATGTCATAATAGTTTGAGGTAAAAAGGTACTTAAGCTAAATAGGGATGATGACTGATTTTGAAAAATGGTCAGATTATGTTCGGAAGTATCTATTTCGAAAAAATATCTTATTTCAGCAGAAAAATAAGGTTTGATAGATGAAATTGGCATTTGAAATTTAAATTTTAAAATTCACGCCAAAACCAAAACGTTCGGCGGTGTCATGGCGTCGTTTGTGACGTCCCTATTATTTTTACCAATGTACTCTGTGCAGTGTGCAGTAAACAATAGTGTGATTGTCAAAGTTCGGAAATAATTGTGACGTCATTGTCGCTTCATTGGTGTTTTAACCAATATGGCGGATTGCTGTATTTTATCGTTTTATTTTATCAAAATAAATAGCAATCTTACTCGAAATAAGAAAAAAAATAAGTTTTTTATAATCCATGAATCCAATTTTATTAGATAAATTTATAATTTCATTGATTCTTTGTTACTGTCATCATGCCTATTGTAAACATTTTTCCTCAGATCAAATTCACAACAGTGTACCCATACATCGTGGACACAGGCCTGTGCAAGAAGCCCCGCATCCGCTTCCAGAACTTGATGAAGGTGGTCAGCGCTGAAGAAGCCGCCGACATGATCGTGGATGCTGTGCGGAGGGAGATCATCGAGGTCACAATCCCGCCTGAAATGCACTTTATGAACAGGGTATGTGTCTTTCTGCATATAAAGCGTGCATGCTGCGTATTGATGGGGATCTTTTCGAAGTGAAACTACTTTAGAATCGTTGTGATTTGAAAATGAAGACTACACGGGAAAAGCAAGGATTGTCAAAAAAGGATAACTTTGAATAAAGTGAAATCCTGAGTTTTAAAGTCTAGATAAAAAAAACAATATTAACCTTATAATTACATGACTAAAATATAATTTTCTTCGAAATATAATAAGGTACAGTCATAATTGGACCTTCATAGCCTCTGACCGCGACGGATGATAATATATTACTTTACTAGCTGACGCCCGCGACTTCGTACGCGTGGATCGAGGTTTTGTGGTTCCCGTGGGAACTCTTTAATTTTCCGGGATAAAAAGTAGCCTATGTGTTATTCCAGACTATAATCTATCTCTGTGCCAATTTTCATCCAGATCCGTTCAGCCGTTGGGGCGTGATTGAGTAACAAACATCCATCCATACATCCATACCTCCATACCGACATCCATACATCCAAACTTTAATATTAGTAAGATAAGAAGTAAGATCGGCAGGGTTAAACTTATACTCAAACGTAATTAGATGGAACTGTAAACTCAAATTAGGATTTTACTGACATTCCTTGTTTTTCCCGTGTAGTCTTCAAATTCAACGAAACGGAAAATTGAAACGAAAATGAGACAAACATTTTTTTTTATCCACTACAAGCTAGCCCTTGACTGCGATCACACCTGATGGTAAGTGATGATGCAGTCTAAGATGGTAGCGGGCTAACCTGTTTGGGGCATGGCAGTTATATTAAACCCACACCCCTTCGGTTTCTACACGGCATCGTACCGGAACGCTAAATCTCTTGGCGGCACGTCTTTGCCGGTAGGGTGGTAACCAGCTACGGCCGAAGCCTCCCACCAGGCCAGACCAGGGAAAATTCAGAAATTATAATTTCCTAAATTGACCCCTCCGGGGATCGAACCCGGGACCTCCGCACGTTAAGGCAACAGCGCTACACACTGCGCCACGGAGGTCGTCATAAATATATACCCTGCCACCAACTCCATATCTCCGTTTCAATGGACCGCGGGCCCAGTGGCAGATTTTTAACCTATTCGATCGCGTTAAAGTTGACAGCGATATATATTTATATCTATATTATGTCTTATGCTAGTAGATACTTATTTATATGTTTTTATTTTCCAGTACATATACCGGCTGCTGCCATTTGAAGCCGCATGTTTATGGAACGACTTCTTCAACACCGGCGTTGATGCTCACGACTGATTATAAGTTATTGATAAATTAAATCATGTACAAATATCCTTTAAATATAATAATAATAATTATTCGCTTTCATCTAAAACAAAAACCGACTTCAAAACTATACGTTTAAGTACCAACTTAAACTAATTTAAGTGAAAAACATTATCTGGGTACCTATATATTTTGTTTTTTAGACCTTCTTCTTCTTCACATCTGAAGTATGATCTACCAAACAAAAAAAGAATCATCAAAATTGATTCGTAATTGGCGGAATGATCGCGTAACATACATACAAAAAAAAACATACAGTCGAATTGAGTAATGCCCGGTATACAGATTAGGTAAAAGTTATATAATAGATTCCAGCTGTTATCACTTATCTTTGATGATAATTAATTACTTATTTTTACCTAAAAATATCGGTCTTCAAAGAATATGCACGAATAGTAAATCTACTATCACTAACTCTCTTTATACCTAGATATTTACTTTTTGAAGTGAAACTTCTTTAGAATCGTTGCGATTTGAAAATTGGATGAAACGAAAAAGCGACACCAAAAAGAGACAAACATTATTCTTATTAGGATTTAGCCTGCGAGATGAGATAGAATTGCCTGCCAGAGCCCGCCAACCTGCATTGGAGCAGCGTGGTGGGTCTAAGCTCTGATTCCCCTCTCCTATGAGAGTGGATGCCTGTGCCCAGCAGTGGGACGTTAATGGGCTGTAGTGGTGGTGGTGGTGGTGGATACTTACAACTAAAAGAAAATTACATGCAATACCGGAGTTATTTTAAATACATTCTTATCTTCATATTGTTATTGATAATATTCATAAGTCATACGTTACTTAATTTATATTAATCCAATAAAGATATCTTTATTATTTTTATCTACTCCAGCATCGAAAAGTTCCAATTTCGAATTTGACAACTATATCGAATTGAACCCTCTTTCGTGTTTGCTTCTCATAACGATACAGTTCGTTGTATGGGAGCTGTATCGTTATGAGTCGTAGCTGTATCGATATGGTTATCTTCATAAATAGGATACCTATAGCTTAGCGGCTCTGGATTCTGGCACTTTCCCAACCAGTCAATTGATTTGACTTTTTTATTAATTTACAAAGTAAAAAATTATAAAGACGTCCTTGTCGTAGATAAAATCTTGTATGCAACTGTACGTAATTAGTCATTTTAATTCTCGTACTATCCTATTTTGATACTCGGCAAGCCTCGTATCAAAAAACAGCACTCGAATTAAAATGACCCTCATTACGATACAGTTGCATAAATAGCTATTGTACATTGGACTAGATCTGTGTAAAGGTCTGTCCATCTAGGTCTTAGTCGTAAGTAAAAGAAACATACTTTGCTCTTTTAACTTTTATTTCAAATAAATACGAAACTCAAAACATTGAGATGATTTTATTTACATCAGTAGTATAATACGTATAATTTCCTTTGTCCTTATTAGATTTTTTCTTTGGCTTGTTATTCTTATTCTAAAGATTTGGTAGGTATACGATAATTGTATACAGAAAACGTTTGTGTTTATACGTGAGTCCTAGACTCTAGACAAACGTTTTCTGTAAGCTTTTTGACTGAGCACTGAGCATTCAAAATTCAAATGTGTTTCTTGCAAATAAACTTTAACAAGTGCTTTTGGATCGTCAAATGAATCTACCACTATATATTATATATTCCTATCGAGAGAAAATTGCTGGTTCTTCTCGAAACTCGACGAGTGATCTTTAAAAAAAGGATTGTCTTTGAAAAATAATGATTGTGAATACTTAATGTGAACTTTAATGTTTTACACCCGATTTCCAATATACGATACGTTCAAACGTATCGTTTGGAGCGCTGGCGATGAATGAATACATGAAATTGAGCTCTAATTCAATGCAATTAAGGTTATTTTTACTTTGACGCTGATACGATCAATAGAATTAAAACTTAGCATAAGCTTACTGTGCTTGAGCTGTTTATAGGCGCTCGAAAATGTATCCTTAGAAATAAGTTTTATTGCTTCGTACTCAACGTCTTTAGAAACGTAGTGGCGTGGCGCCTTGAAGGTAAGCACTGCCCGAATGCCTCTAATAGCAGCGGTTCGCGTTCTACTGCTTCCCTGTGGAGTTTAAAAAAAAATGATGCCACCAACTTCGCCCGCGTCGAGTCAGGTTTTGAAATTCCGTGTGAAGTTTTTGATTTTCCGGGATAAGTATAGTATATATATTACTCCTGGGACTCCAGGAAAATCAAGTCAATCCGTTGCTCCTTTGCAGCATATAAACATAAGCATAAGTGTAACTGTTCACATATTTTATTATTATTAATACATGGTCGAATTAAGATGGTAGCGGGCTAACTCGTCAGGGGTAAGTATGGCAGTCATATAAAACCCATACCCCTATCCTCAACGCTTAATCAGTTGGCGCCACGTCTTTAGTCTTTATCGGGATAGGGTCACTAGCCACAGGAATAGCCTCCCGCCAGGCTTTATGCAGTTTGAGAACCCTGCTGGGAATCGAACCCAGGACCTCCTGCTTATGGGGCAATTACCCCTTCGCCAGGGAGGTCGTCTAATCGTGGAAAGTTTTGAAGCTTAAAATTGACTAGCGCTTTGTTACTAATGTTGCCAAGATATCCTCAAGATTTATGATTTAAATTTTCCTTCACCGTTTGAAGCAAGTAATTCAAATTTCTTAAAACGCACATAACTTCGAAATGGAGGTGAGTGCCAGGGAATCGAACTCGCGACCCCATACAGGAGATCGAGTGTCTTAACCACTAAGCTTTCACTGCTTCACCTGTAATCATCAATAGACAATTTCCCGTCTTTGTCTATATCCATTTTCTTGAGCACCAGCTCCACCAGATCTCTCACTCCCTCATCTGGGTCCTCATCTCCCGGTTGCTTTAGCAAAGAGTTCCTGGAAACAAAAAAAATATTGTTATTCGAGAGTTGTTAGAGCTATGTACCTACTTATAATTCAAACTTTATTCTAAAACTAGATGATGCCTCAAAAATTCATCCACGTGGACTATTTTTAATTTTCCGGGATAAAGTGGCCACTTCTCACATTCAGTGGTGACTTATCACGGGAGGGATTTCTGAAAAACATTTGTTACTTAGTGGAAATCCTAGCAAAAACATATAATAATATTACCTCTACCTATGTAATTCAGCTATTATTATACTGGTTGATGTTGCATTCCATAAGAAAAAGTCAAACAAGAAATCTATTTCAGATACATATTACCTACTTACCTATATGCCGCATTCAGCCGCGTGCAGTCTTTTTAAGCATATAAGCAGTGCATACCCTAGTAATTTAGCAATGATAAAATATTATTTCAGACTTCAAAATCTAGGGTTATATGAATCATTTATAAATAGACATACCCATGACCAACGGCGCCATTCTAGACGTTAAAGTTCTTGCTGCCTGAGTCATCAGTATAATAGGTCACTCAATCATATAGAAGACAATAACTCACTTGAGTAGTACAAACATCTCATCTCTAGTGATGTACCCGTCGTTATTTAAGTCGTACACTGCGAAGCAGCGCGCTCGCTGCTCATCGTCGTTGCCTCGCAAGTCGCAACAGGTTGCTCAGCGCCCACGCCTCGTACTTTAGCGCCCCTTCACCGCCGCCACCGACTCACTTCCAGGTCAACCAGACCCGGTCGAGGGTTTATATATATTTATCTTCGGCGACTAGATTGAAATAGTTGTGCATTATCATTTTACGACATTAATTATTATTTGTCAAGTCTACCTATTCATGATATATATATATAATATATGAATAATCGTCATGTGAGTGGCGTGTAGTTTTGTTAAGCAAATAAGCAGTGCATACCCAATTAATTTAATAAACATAAATAATTATAGAGGAAAAGAACTCACTTGAGTAGTACAAACATCTCGTCTTTAGTGATGTACCCATCACAATTCAAGTCGTACACGGCGAAGCAGTGCGCTCGCCGCTCATCGTCGTTGCCTCGCAGCAGCTTGCTCAGGCCGCGCGCCCACGCCTCGAACTTCAGCGCCCCTTCCCCACCGCCAGCGCCTCGCTCCCAGGTGAACCAGACCCGGTCGAGGATTATATCTTCGGTGACTAGGTCGAATGTGTTGTGCATCACGTCGCGAAATGTGTTCTGGTCGATGCCCTAACCAAATAAATAGACTCTCTTGACTTCAATAAATCGACTCACTTTCCTCAATAAATAGACTCACTTGACTTGAATAAATAGACTCATTTGACTTCAATAAATATACTCACTTGACTTCAAATAGACACACCAATATATTTATTATTAGCTTGAAGATGTCTATTTAAGTTAATATTTAGGAGGAAGAACGGAACGTCGATGCGTAGCTTAGATGATTGCTTTTAATTAGAGATGGGCCGAGTAACATTTTTGCCGAGTAACGAGTACCGAGTTTTACTCGGTCCAATTTTTTCCCAACCGAGTACTCGGCCGAGTAACTCGGTTCAATCAAACTTCCATTTCGAGCGCGTAAACAAGTACAAACAGGTTTGCGCCGGTCGAGCGGCGAACTCGCGTTGTTACCTACACCCCTCTCACCCCGCCCGCGTCTTTCAACTACCAGTCGCTTGATAGATAGTTTGCAAATAAAAACGTCACGTTGCGCGTCATAGTAAATAAATAATTGAATAGTTGGTAATTAACGATTGACTGTGTGTAGCATCTGATCAGTGATTGTTGACATAATGACTTCACGTAAAAGATCCCGAATTTAGGCGTTTTACGACGAGATTGTAGAAGACAAATCAAAAGTGAAATGTAATTTGTGTAATTCTCTAATTTCACGTAGTGGTGTTGGACGAAAGGGTTCTACGACGGCAATGTTAAATCATGTGAAAATAAAACACACAGAAGAGTTTAATAAAGATTTCTAAGGCCTAATATCACCATAGTCTGTTAGATCATTGACTTCCCTGTTACATTGTAAGTGTCATCAAAAATAAAATTTCCATATTGAATTCTTGAGAGATGTGTCAAAAGTTAACTACTAATCCCTTATTATAAAGTAATAGAGGTGTTAATGATCTAACAGAGATGGTGAAACTAGGCCTAAATATATTAATTTTCATAAAGTATCTAAAAAGACTGAATAAAAACATAAACAGTATACTCGGGATTTAAACCGAGTTATTCGGCCTAGACACCGAGTTATTCGGCCGAGTACGAGTATCAAAAAACCCGCCGAGTACGCCGAGTACCGAGTATAAACCGAGTACTCGGCCCATCTCTACTTTTAATAATATAATAGGTGATACCATGGTGATACCTGCGACTTCGTCCGCGCGTTGACTACGGTTTTTTGAATTCGATCTTTGTAAAAAAAAAAAATTTACACATAACGAATATTCCAATTGTCTTATGTTAAGTATTAATTTGTGATGCTATAATATATACCACGACCACAAAATATAATGTCATACATAGATTACCTTATAAAGAAAATTAAACGATGGTAACAAACATTAATCTAATATATTGTAATTAATCTAATACAAAACCGTAGAAAATAAAAAGACTTTAGGTCGATCATGATTAACCTATAATAAAATCTCAAAAGCTATCACAGAAGAAAAGACGGAAACAGCTTTCAAGCGTAAACTCAAACACTGGTTAATAAGACAATGTTTTTACGAAGTAAAGGAATTGTTCCATTATCATATGAAACATTTAAAAGACCTCAATTGCATGACAGCGCTTTATTAGTTTTAGTTCTTTTTTAAAAGTTAAATGCTAATCTTATAATTTTACGAGTATGTACCTATAAATTTATATAAATAATTTGCGATTTGACACTTTGATAAATTAAGTTGACATTGTTTATATTATAAGTATATTTGATTGTATAGATAATTTTAATTCTAAAATATTCAATATTGCAATGCCCCGACGGGGCCTCATGTCTCATTATATTATGACCATTGTACATGAAAGCAATTATAACAAACAATAAACAATGTTTTAGATACCAACATCGTTGAACTCTATCGAGCAGTACCTAGGTAATTGGCCATCAATTCATGATATAAGCATAATAACAATAGAGTCCCATGATTCGTCGAAAGATAAGTAGTTTTTCCGGTATTGCGTGCGTCTACGTCATGTCTATCACAATAACCATTTTTATTACTGGGAAAGTTTTTATGTAGACAAAAGGAGAACCTTATTATCAGACAGACAGATATGCTCTTTATTACTTAAGTTTATAATGAATGTCATGAATTCAGCACGCAAGTTTTCAAACCTTTATGCCTATACCACAGAGTCTATACCTACCCATAAAATCCCATCGATTCATCAATCAAAAATTTCTTCTTAACTTATTTCTGAATGTCATTATTAATTTTACGTGAAAAAGTTTTATTGCTCGCCATACATTGCTTTATATTTTCGCTTTGATTTACATCAACACAAAACTCACATTATGTTTGACGGCATCTGTTAAAAACTACCTTAATAATAAAGATACATACTAAAATTCTACATCAATGATAAAGAAGGTAAATTGTGACTCACGTCAACTTTAGGCACAGGTTGTCCGATGACGGTGGTGGGCGCTACAGCCTGCGCCGCGACCACCAGCCGGCGGTACATCGCGAACAGCGCCTCCAGCTCATTCCTTCACAATAGGAGAAATCCAGTTCAAATACATATCCCGTATTTACTACGATTCTCCATAGAACAACTGTAACCGAGCGTCGGCCGTAGTAGTTTTTCGATCAAGCCAGCAGCACGTTTACAGTCAAGTCATGGTTATGACCGAATACTTACCTATTATGTATCGTTATAAAATATGATAAAATTATAATATTTAGAGACTAAGTACCTACTTTATAAATTTGCACGTCATTAATGACGAAACATTTTTGTTCTTTGTCATGTCATGTCATCTTATTGTACAAATGTTTCTTGCAAATAAACGATTGATTGATTGATTGATTGATTGATATGTAGTAATACCGCAAATGGTGTAGGGCAATACAGCAATTAGGACACTAGGTGGGTCACCGCAAATGAGTTGCGCTCAAATGCGGCCGATTCCCAGTTCACTTACATGACCGAAAGCGGCTGCAGTCGAATTCGGCCAAACCGACCTCATGTAAACGTGCCATAAGTGACATATGAAGAAAAATTATCTGCCCAAATCATGAAGTTTTCCCGCCCTTATAAATTTCACATTTCTTATGTCAACGATTAAAATTAAACACATTAACTTGACGCGCTTCTCAGCTTGAAAAGTTACGCAGCGTCGATAAATAATAAATGAGGCCAAAAGCTGACTTGAAAAGTTACTTTTTAATTCACGTTAACTTAACGCACTTCTCAGACCAAAAAGTTACACTAAGCCCTCAGAAAAGCCTCGTTAAAAAGTTGAACCGCGTAATAAATAAGGCCCTAAATTCTATGTATTCTAAAACCACTTGTCTTACTTGCTGAAGTGTGTGTTTCTGTAAAGATATTCTAGAGTTTTCTCCTTCAAATGTCTATACGGCATTGTTCCGTGTCAACGCAGGGGTGCGTGTCCACGACCACTGATCTATGACGACCACCCTCACGAGGCTTACGACTTCAACTGACAAGCCACGAGGCCAAGGGGTGTAGTAAACAAAACCTACTGTCTAATACAACTGCGTCCGTTTGTTTGTAGATTTGTTGCTTTTCAGACACGTCGCCGAATAGAGTACCAAGTCTTTTGCATGGGTTTAGTTGAGGACCAGAGGCCCAATTGTATAAGCAAATCGTAATAATTTGACAGCTTAAAACGTATTACTCGAACTGTAATGAAGTTCACACTGTATTATGTTCATGGCTTTTTGACTTGGAGTCATTTATGAACTCCCTAAACAGGACGGATTATGCTTTTGGAAAACGATTACAATTACGATTTCCTTACACAATCGGGGGGCAGGAGAGTGACATAGGCTACTTGGATTCCCGTGCCCTTGGATTCGCGAGCATCATTATCATTGTTTACT
Organism: Erebia aethiops; assembly: GCA_923060345.2. Lineage (NCBI taxonomy): Eukaryota > Metazoa > Arthropoda > Insecta > Lepidoptera > Nymphalidae > Erebia > Erebia aethiops. Next base: position 17,810,947 of record OV281089.1, on the reverse strand, counting down.
TATATCTTAATAGATATAATAAATGCGAAAATGTGCTTGTTTATTGGTTTGTCCTTCAATCACGCCGCAACAGAGCAACGGATCGACGTGAGTTTTTGCGTATAGCTGGAAGTGGAGAGTGCCTTATGCTACTTTTTATCCCGGAAAATTGAGAAGTCGCGGGCGTCAGATCCTAGATTGGCTACTAGATCATGACCACTTTACGACTTATAATTTATATCTAAGGGTTTTCTAAGGCCTTAGGTGGTGCAAATTAATTAACGTCGATTACGTCTTTACGCATCATTCAAAAAAATCATTGTGTTGCATGACAAGTGTATAATATAACTATTTTAGGTTATTATTCATAATATTATATTTATTATATTCATAATATTATTTTATTATTATTATTAATATTCTGACGACCTCCGTGGCGCAGTGTGTAGCGGTGTTGCCTTAACGTGCGGAGGTCCCGGGTTCGATCCCCGGCAGGGTCAATTTGGGAATTAATAATTTCTGCATTTTCCCTGGTCTGGCCTGGTGGGAGGCTTCGGCCGTGGCTAGTTACCACCCTACCGGCAAAGACGTGCCGCCAAGCGATTTAGCGTTCCGGTACGATGCCGTGTAGAAACCGAAGGGGTATGGGTTTAATATAACTGCCATGCCCCTAACAGGTTAGCCCGCTACCATCTTAGACTGCATCATCACTTACCATCAGGTGAGATCGCAGTCAAGGGCTAGCTTGTAGTGGATAAAAAAAAAAAAAAATTTCGAACATTATAATAATTTATCATTGTTATTACTTATTATTAAGACATTATTATTACAACTTTATTATTAATTTACCTTATCTTAGTTAAAACATTTTTTTTTTAAATATTCCAACACAATTTTTTTATAACTTAATAAGATGAGAATAAAAGGCTTTTTAATTTTTATTTATTTATTTATACGTCTTTACGCGCTTAAAACTTGTAAAAAAATTGGACTTATGTTAAATCACAAGCTTGGTATAGGCTGTGGTATAGGTCACGATTCGATATTATGTATGGATTATACTTTTCTATCCGTATCTGAGAAACCTGTCATTTCTTTTAATATGTACAAGAAAGGAATAATATTTTTTTTAATGATTTTAGGTAGCTTGAGTTATTGAATTTAAAGGCCTAAATATGTAGGCACTGAGACAGTTTTAATCTTTTGAATATGTAAAAAAACAAGCAACCAAAATAATAATACCAACGTGATTTATGCGTTTTTAAACTTTCTTAAAAATTCTACATCAATGTTCTTATTCCATAAACTTTTCGTATTAAAAACTCGGAAAATGCAAAGATAAGACAGCTGTTATATTTTGTAATTTAACTTTCTTATTTGAATGTTACCCTGATGATAACAATTCTTCTAGGGCAATGCGATTTTCTAAATCATTGTTTTGGGATTTTCCTCAAATATGCAAAAAAAAATTTAAGTGAAAAACGAAAAACAAATCCATAAGTTTATAATGAACTAGACGATGCCCGCGACATCGTCCGTTTGGATTAAGGTTGTTTGATTCACGCGGGAACTCTTTTATTTTCCGGGATGTAAACTACTCTATGCCAAATTTCATTAAAAGCGGTTGAACAGATGGGCTGTGGAAGTAGGTATAGCAGACAGACAGACAGACACACTGTCGCAATTATAATATAAAATACACTATTTATGGATGTCACCTGCTTACCATTACTTACATACATATAAAACGTATCAACAATCAATCTGAGTAATCCTTAGTAGGTCAACCCTACTAAGAATTACTCAGATTGGACTTATCAAATCCTTTTATTGCCAGCAATGTTAAGAAAACTAACCTATCGAAAATAACCATAATATGGGGCTTAAATCGTTTTTGACCTTGTATCAGGATGTTTCGTGTCTAGGTGTTTCTCCACTATATAGCTTTTCTTACGCTTATAAAGACAAGATGATTTTGGTAAAACTGGTGTAGATCGCGCAGCGAAAGTCATTTCAAGGGAGCACAAACTTAGTGTCTTGGGTCTTTCTACTGCACCTCATCGTGTCTTTTCCTTACTTGGTAAACCTGGTGGTCTTGAGCAAAGCCTCGATACAGCTCAGCGGAAGTGTGTTTCCAGCGAGGGCGGCTTTAGGGCGTCGTGAGCGAGGAGGGGAGGCGCGTTTCTCCACCCCAGCCCTTCCGGCGTTCAGGAAGAGGCGGATGCCGCGCAAGGCGATGGCGCTGGCCGCCATGCTGATTTGCGGCTGCTGCTGTTTCTTATCCGCCATTGTCTATACAAACATTTTTTGGCTAATTATTTTTCACTTGGATTAAAAATATCATCTTTGCCGCTGCAATGAGGCAATGTACCCAGAACGCTGGCTGCGTTACCCTGCTGAATAGCCAAAATAATATTATTGTTGGCCGAGGTAACTGCCAGCCCTCCGGTCACCTGTGGACTCTGTGAGACGAGAAGATAGATCCTTAAAAAAGGATCTAGCATCTACGCCCCACGACCCCAGGGATCACCAAAAGTCACAAAAATTAATTTTTTTTCCTATGAATTAATTTCATATTTGCGCCTCTTGGCTCTTTCTGCTATGATTCTGGCGAGAACTTTTCAGTTTCTCGTGATAAGGTAGCTTTGTCCTTAAGCAAGTGTCACCTATCTCTTAACTAAATAACAGCTTTGGTACAAAATTTCATCAACAAACAGCTCAATATGACCCACAACTTTGCAAAATAAAAGATTTAAAGTGCTGTAGTTAAAACAGCTTTATTTTATTTAATAACAAATTATTTTTTAAACCTTTAGGTACGAGTACATAAATTAGGCTTGACAAAGCTCATAAAAAGTTTTTTTTTTTAACTCGGATAATATTGGCCAAGCTTCGAAGCTTTGGAGCACAGTTTAGTTGTTGCTTATACCTAGTACCTAGGTATTGATTGATATTCAACTGTTAATTTCCTATGTCTACTAGAGTAAACTATTGCACTGAATGCCTCCATAGTTCATAGTTCGTGCCTCGCACTACCTTTCACCCACAATCGGTAGCTTAGCTAATTGCTTTTAAACTTCTAAACAAAATTAGATTAGGTTTTAATTACTTCACTGCTGTACCTACTACCTAGAGCTGTAATACGGTTGCATTTTCATACGGAAAGCATACAAATTTTGTAATTTCAAACTGCCCAACTAAGGTTCTGTGCAAAAGAGCCACTCGGCGGAAAAATGTCCTTCCGACCGAATTTCTCCAGAGAGATCAGCGCCGGAGATATTATAGTGCACAAGTGTGTGCGCAAACACAGCTGCACTCTCTATTTCTTTACTCTCATAGCCCGATGGGACGGAAAATCCGACACGACCGGAGAGAGGTCAAGTGCAGGACTGACGGCTTAACGTGCTCTCCCAGGCTAGGGGGCGGAACACCAACTTCCTAACTCCGGGCTAGTACTGAGAATTTAAAGCTAAAAGCCCCATACTTGTTATGGTCTGACCCGAGACTCGAACCCGGGGCCTCGTCGGCCGCAATCGAACATGCTGACCACTAGAGACTAGACCAACGAGGCAGTCGTTTCGTTTGACTGATGATTTCAATCAAGTAACTAACTGCTGGTAGACGAAGCAAGCGGCATTATAGAGATCCATGCAAGAGACTGGACGTCTATCACTATCACTAGCGACAATCCTATGTACGTATTTACAGGCTACAACTTTTAAACCTTTTTACGAGGTGTAGCTTCAACAACTATGATATGTAGCTAGTTTATGTATGTAGCGTAATGATATTAGTGGACATAGGTAACAACAGATAGCAGGCGTAGTTATTTATAGCTTTCGTTATCTCATATTTCGTAGATATGTCATCTACGAATAACAATTTGGCAAGCTATACCTTCGGTACAACGGTCTGTCTCATATCAGTTGTTTTTATGACTCGTCAATAATATCCATGCATGCACGATCGCGATAATGCAGGGCAGCTTACCTCCAGAATAAATCGACACGCGATGTAGGAAAGCATAATGACCTGTGATATTGTATCGGAATTCTAGTAAGCAAAATACATACATTGAAAAAAATACATATTAATAGGTGAGTACATCGGAATTCTTTGTAAGCAAAATAGATTGAAAAATTTAAAAAAAAATGTCGTATTGTATTTTTTTTCAAAAAAATCGCAGCCAAACGCGAACCTCTTTATGTGAAGTCGGTAAAAAGGCTATCCGATGAACTCTACACAGGAGTCAGTAGGAAATAGGATGATCATAGGGTTGGTATACAGCCAGATTTTTGCTTTGGACGTGCACCCTAAGCCAACCGCCCTATAATACCTATTACCATCAGCGTAGGAGCCTGTAGACATCCATTGCTGGGCAGTGGACTTGATCTTTCCGAAAGACGCCACTATACTGATAACAAGGTTACTAAATCTAAACTATACTTAATAAATGCGAAAGTTTGGATGGATGGATGAATGTTTGTTACTCAATCACGCGAAAACGGCTTAACGGATCTAGATGAAATTTGGCACAGAGATAGATTATAGTCTGGAGTAGCACATAGGCTACTTTTTATCCCGGGAAATTAAGGGTTCCCGCGGGAGCCAAAAAACCTCAATCCACGCGGACGAAGTAGCGGGCATTAGCCAGTTATATTATAAAAGGAAAAGGTGACTGACTGACTGACTGATCTATCAACGGATGGATTGGGCTGAAATTTGGTATACAGATTGGCTACGAAACGATTTTGGAAAATTCAATCCCTAACAGGGTAAATAGATGTTGGAAATTGGTATGAAAATTGAACTAAACGTGGGCAAAGCTGCGTTCAAAAGCGCGTATTAGCGGGTATTAGCATAATCTCATTTTCTTCATCAATTAGGTATTATTTATCGAAGCAGATACTATCTGATTGATATTAGGTAGGTCTTTCTTTAATCTCTTTGAAACTTGAAATTTTCCTTACTGTACAATTTCTTTGTAACGTAGAAACCCAGTATATTTTTTTAGGATAGGCTTTTAACTACAATCATGGCCAAGATATAGACAGTAATGATGAGATCTAGGTTGGACCCTACTGCCTGGATGTCGATCGACTGGATACCTATTCACTCTTACAGTTTTTATGTGGTAAGTACAGAAAATATTTTAAAGAAAAATAACAAGATATTTGATAAATCAAATACATAAAAAAGCAAGAAAATATCAAAAACAATATAAACTAATTTATGTAGCTCTTTGTAAAAAAGTTCTTTCATGGTTATACTCATATCATTAAATGAATAAAAATAAATAAATCTTTATTTGGAATTACCAAGGACACAGTTAAAATACAAAAACAAAATGACTGGTACAGGACTTAGGAACTAAACTGTGACCAAAACAATTCTAAAAACAAAAAGGGCATCGACTCAGTCCTGATATTCAGGCGATCCCTAAAAGGCTGCCCTTTAAGCTGACATCGCTAGTAAAAGACCAACAGAACAGAACAGAATAACTGCTTCAGAGAAAATTCCGTACCTATACAAGTAAGAAAATCGGCAAATACTTAGGTGTATAAGCAACCGTAGATACGCGTGTATGATGTTGCAAAATAACACATCGTTACCCTACAAAAGACAGTCTATTAGTGAAAAGATAGCAACAAAACTTACATAGTTAGGTTCGATGCTCCCCTATTCTCACCATATACTATACATACAAGTAAATAGGCTGGCTGTTTCGGAACGCACGATTTCGTATATGTAAGTCAAGTTGGGTGTTGCTTAGTTACGTTATTTGGGAGTATTGATATTTGCTTCGTTTAGGTTTTGGACTATAAATATCGACATAGTTTGCTGTCTGTGTCGACTCACTATACATTGCCGAATCTATTTTGCGTATCTTTAAATCAATCGTTTACTAATGCACGTTGTATTACTTATTAAGATACATATTTGGCACGCAGGATGTGGATGAAAACGAATAGGGCGGTTATATCCTTATATTTAATGTGATATTTCTAAGTTAAAAACTAGTGCCTTCTTCTAAAATGAGAATATTATGCACGACGCGATACATTCGGATTACTACTGCGTCGTGTTTCCGTGAGAAACGGTATAGTTCTGGCTCACTTGGCGTTAGCTGGCGACTTCGCCTGCGTAACAATTATGTAAATATTTTCGTCATAAACCAATAAACGTATACTGCTACGTCTAATGCTGGACATAGGCACATAAAATTGCTTCTACGAGTAAGTAGGCACCTGATAGGCGATAAGCAGTTAACATTCGCGAAGTTCGTTATATGAAGTATATGAGATAAGTAGGTGGCATAGATGAAATAATAGTTACTTCGTCATAAGGTAACTATTACTAACATAATAAAAAATGAGTAAGTATTTGCCTATTTCAACTAGGCTACGCAATGCTCTTATGCCTCTATGATCTGCATTCTGCGCGCCACTGTATATAACGGTACATGGAGGATAGCTGATGTCGTAACATACCATAGTTAACACCATTCGTGTTAGACATTCGGTTTGGCGCTAGACCATTTTTACTCTGGTTTCGGTCATTGAGTAAATTACAAAATATCGGATAGGATTATCTCTATTAGTAGCAACAAATGTGTTTGCTGGTTTGTTCTTCAATCACGCCGCAACCACAGAATACCAACTATTACTACATAAAAGTTGCATTCATTCGCTCCAATGTGTTTTTCCATGGATAAAGTGTCATGGAAATCAAAGTACCTACCCATGGGAGTTATAAAATTTTAAATCCAAGCGATTTATCTCTCGATGATGGAAGTAGGGGGTGGATAGTGGAACTCATCAATAGTTACTAGTAAACCCCACAATTGGTTTGTTTTGACTAGTGTATTTACATTAAAGGGTAGAATTGAAGAAGCGTGTTTTTTAAAACTACATTCATGCAAACTTAGGTTATTTTAAACATGAAACTGTTGGAATTTACTTAATTGCTAAAACTAAGGTAACGATTCTGAACCATTTGTAAACTCGTAGCAAAAACGTCTGTAACGGCTACTAGCTACGCCTACGCTACGAAGCTACGAACTACGGAGTTTTCTTTACTTCCGATGTCCTTTCATAGATGGCATAACTAGTGCAATAATAATTTAGAATGAGAAGACTGTATTATTTTTTCTATGGTAATAACCATCAAATTTAATTAAGTATTTGAGTGTTTAGTTGATAGTTTCACACGTCTGTATTTTTAACCGGCTTCCAAAAAAGGAGGAGGTTCTCAATTCGGCGCGTATTTTTTTTAAAATGTATGTTTTATTATAATACAGGCGTGTGAACTTAACACTTTATAATAATATTATTATTTGATTTCCCTTACATTTCTCTATCTTGGTTATTAAAATTCACTACCAGTTTGCTCCAAGTGCTGCCATCTATCCGCTATAATGTAAATCACATATTAGGACTCGAACACACGATTTAAAATATTTTTTTTTTAATCGGTCTACTTTGCCGCTTTGGAATCTGGCTTTTTCGATTGGGAATCTAAATTAGCAAAATGGAATTTATAGTCTGTGTACTCTGTGTATGTTTCGCTGTCAACTCAGAAGGACTGGAATCCAGAGCCGTTAAACCAGTTAAATAAAAAAAAAATTTCGCTGTCAAAGTTAAATGTCAATTGTCAACAGTCAACACAACCAAACCTGAACCAAACGTCAAACGCAAAAAAGAAACAATGGAGTTTTATCGCTTTCGTTGCTAAATGTTGAACAAAATATTTAGTTTGGAACATTAAAATAACTAAGCTACCGCGATAAATTGTATTATTACTGTGCTTTGTGTCGTGCAACGAATTCTGTTGAATTTTGGTGTAAAACGGTGTTCTTATTGACTCCTTTTCAATTTGTTCGGTAGTGATTCTTTGGGTACGTACCTATTTTATTTTTAATAAGGCTAAGAAACAATTTCAAAGTAGTACAACAGGATCCAGATGTTTGATGGATTCAAAAGCAAATCTATAAATGTGTATTTACCTACTAATTACTATAAGAAATCTACTAAAAGCCATATTACATACATAAACATTAAGAAGAATACGATATTTTGAAGACTTAATATTTATTTATTTATTTATTAGGTCTACTAACGGACACTTACATTAAAACATTCAAAGGTAAACTTATCCTATAAAATAAAGAAAGTTAAATGTAGTACCCCCTTAGAAGTAAACACAACTTATAAATTAACTTAAATTCGTTACAAAGCTAAAAACAAAATTTAAATGAAAAAACAACATAATACGGGAATAAAACTAAAAACTAAAAATGAGGAATAACACTAAGGTAACTAATTATACTTACTACAGAGAATAGTAAGTTATGGTAAGGTTCATGTTTAATATTTATGTATAAATGCTCCAAATTTTGCTTTGTTTAAATAAAAAATTGTTGTTATACACTGGTGTACAAAAGTTAGTAAATAAATTAAGCGATAAAACCCTGCAGTAAATATTATACCTATGATTTATATGTGATATACTTATCTTACTTGTAAGATATACACCACTTTGCAATTTACAAATATATATATTAATTAAAAACTAGATAACCCTGCACAGTTGAGTTTACCTTATATGGTAAATCATTTACACATATATATATTACATATGGTTAAAAATCTACCTTTTATCAAGCTAACTTTTACATTTCCATCCACCAGTCACCACCTCCAAACTATCTTTTGAAATCTACATGGGACCAACCTCATTTGTAAAGAAATAAGAATTGTTCAAATCAGTTCCAATTTAACTGAGTTATGGAGTTTATAATAAGCATTGTTAGAACATAATGTCTAAATTCCTTTTCAGATTTTCTCAATATTTTTCACGACTGACACGACTGACTTTGCTATAAGTCACAAATCACAATCAATCAATATTTGTTTATTCAGGGTATGTTCCGATATACACTGCGAGCACTGTTCAGTGCTCTTACTGGGGAGAAATTTGTTCCCTTATGGACTGACAGTATACTGCCGCAGTAGGGAAATATATGACGTCATAAAAACTGTAGAAGAAGAAGAATACTGAAGAAGAAAAAGAAGGAAGTCCTTAATTTTCTGGGATTAAAAGTAGCCTACCTATGTCACTCTCCAGGTCCTCAACTACCCATGAGAAAAATTATGTCATCCGTTGCTTTGTTGCGGAGTGATTGAAGGACAAACCAGCAAATAAACACACTTTTGCATTAAATATATAATATAATATGAGTATGATAATAGTATGGATTTTTGTATTAATTCATATAAAATAGTCATAGATACCACTGAAATAGAAGTACTTAAATTATTATTATTGGTACTTACTTACTTGGCTATTTTCTTAATAATTATGCTATTTAATATTTACTTAACGTAACTATCTACTTACAGACTTACATTTTATTTGAAACTAGTTGATGGCTGCCACTTTGTGTGCGTGGATTTCTCAAAAATCCCTTGGGAACTCTTTGATTTTCTGCTATAAAAAGTAGCCTACATGATTCCCTGGGATGTTACCTATATAAACCATGATTTTGAGGCGGTCTTCACAGTCCGCACATTTAAGCCAAGAGATGGCATTACTGCTAGCACGCGAAGAATACGAAGAGCCGAATCGCACTATTTATACAACTTCTCTAAATGAATGGTTGGACCAGTGGTCCCTGAGCACAGCATCCGCTCGGAGGAAGATCTTCCTATTGTTACGACTTACGACCGAGCCATATCACCTGCTCCAGTACAATTTCCTCGTTTGTTCACGGTAATAACTAATTATTAGTCCATCATAGCTACTCTTTACGTGTTTCAGCGGCAAGCCACTTGTTAAAAAAGGCACTTAAACCTTTTTTCAATTTAGTATAAACAGGCTATAATGGGGTTAACTATGCAAGGTCCAAGCATGCAAAAGGCAAGCATGACCTGCAATGTATAATTTGGGAACTATGGTATTAAAAACAAATTCAAAGGCGTGAGCCCACATCTTTTTCGAAATACTTCTCAATGTACGCTGCACCTTATTTTAAAGTCGTGACTGAGCTAGGCGGTAAATAAGTCCGAGGCATGTATCTACGAGTACTGTGTAAGTACACGAAATGGAGTACCGCCGGAACTGGTCAGGGCAACTAACGGCTTCGATACCGCGCTCGCCTCTTTGCAACGATTGTAGTCTTGAATCGGGATTGGATTACCTTTGGTTAATTTTGAAAGGGTCTTTGAACTGACGTCTACCTGGGATTTGATCATAGATCACTTGCTTCAAACGATGAAGAAAAATATCATTCGTGCTTAGTAGTGAGCCGGCAATAGGTTGATAGGAAGCAAGGCTGGGCTGGATCTGAGTATTAAAACTCCTTAGGTCCTGGTTTCAGCTCGAACGTTACCGATCAATTGTGATTATTTTGTGAGCCTTTTGCATAATTCTCGAGTGAATCCAAATTCTTGCAAACTAAGTTATTTTCAATTTAAAAATTCGCTGATGCTTAAAAAATTAAGTCGTATTTATTAATTTGAGGTTTCCGTCAAAAAAACCTATTCCGTAACTACGTGTGTAAGGAATTTTGGAAATTCCACCCACAAAGGAATTCCAAGAATTCCATCTGATCAGAGCATTGTAAAGATCAGGGGCTAGTGAATATACTCGCAGAAGCAGTTAGCTTTATTGTCCTTGTTGACTAGGGCTTCCAATACCGGGATCCCGGTATTAACCAATACCGGGATCCCGGACTTTTATCGTCCGTTTTCAATACCGGTATTGAAATGTCTAATACCGGGATACCGGTATTGGTGACACTATAAACGAAACAGTGACTATTGCATATATTTCTTGGTACATGCCACTGTTTTTATTTTAAAACTTGTATCTTAAGAACTTTAGCTCAATAAAATCATCTTTATTGCTTAAAACCAGTGAAAAAAAGGCATTTTTGATCACTCAGAGGGAAAAATTCGTGTTTGAATTTAGAACCCTGTGGCTTGGCATTTCTATTTCATTGACTCATGAAACGTTCAGAAATCTGTTTTTTATCCAATGCAATTTTTTTATTATGATTTATTTTCTTTTAAAAAAAAACTCTTGAATTTTTAATTAATTTGTGTTTTGACTAAACTATGTATTTTTGCGAGTAAAAAAATGATTGAATTTAAGCAGAAAAGTCCTGTTTTGGTGTTATTTTTGGTGAAAAAATATTTTTTTTTTGGAAAACTGTTTTTTATGGTGCAGTTTCCTTCAGAAAAGACTAGTTTTAAGTTAAAAACAATGTATCTAATTCTAAGTTTTTTCCAATCCCGGTATTGAAAAAAATCTTTCCGGTATAAATACCGGTATTGAAAAAAACCGGTATTCGAAAGCCCTATTGTTGACTGTTGTCATATCAGTATTTTTCGCTATCCAGTTATTCACATGAATGACGTAGTTTTTAAATGCGGAACCCCGAGCGACCTACATCGCAGTTAGCTGCGAGTAGCAAGGCGGTCAGGGACACAGTAACTAGTTAGCTAGTAACTGCATACACTAGAATGCTAACGTTCGTTTTACATAAGTGCCGTTTCCCTTTTCCCACACTCGATGTTCATTATGCTCCTGTGGCATTGAGAATAGTTAATTATTTAACTTATTTGACGTTATTAGATAACGTAGTGATTACATACACTTTGTTATAATAATATCCTCCATTAATTTCGGCCACGGCTGCCAATCTCCAGAGAGATTAGCCATCTGCGCGGGAGATATAGATTATAGTGCATTGGTGTGTGCGCAAACACAAGTGCTCTATTCCTTTACTCCCATAGCCCGATGGGACGGAAAATAAAACATGACCGGAGAGAGATCCGGACCGACGGCTTTACGTGCTCTCCGAGGCACGGGGGTGAAACACCGCTTCCTAACTCCGGCCTAGTACTGAGAATTTCTCTTGTCAGAAAATCCCAATACTTAATTATTGGCCCGATCCGGGATTCGAACCCGGGACCTCGTCAGCCGCGGTCGAACATGCTAACCAGTAGACGGCGAGGCAGTTACTCTTTGTTATAAGTAGGTAGGTACTTACCACAGTCTCCAAACTAGAATGACTGGTCTAGCATCCCTTACATAATGTTCCCTGCTGAAAGGAATAACACTTGATCTAGTCCTGTGAATTATTGAGCCGTTCGCGTTGTACAGAATCTCCATTCTGTACAACAGACCAAAAGGTACCTATATTTTTTTCCAAAAAAAGTTAGCCATTGACTGCGAACTCACCTCATGGTAAGTGGTGATGCAGTCTAAGATGGTAGCGGGCTAAACGGTTAGGGGCATGGTAATATAGGCACTCTTAAGTATGTAGTTTTTTCCACCTGAAATCGCCCATATCATCTAGTACGAACAAAATATACCTACCTACCTTATAGTCAAATAATTTTACAGCTAGGTTTTATTTCATAGCACGTTGGTTAAAGTTTTGTATAGTAACAGCGGGATTGGTTGCATTGTTGCAAAATTTCAGCATAGGCTTGTTATTTTCATAACAAAGGCTGCACTCATTATAGTTTGTCACTAGGCCGTGGAATGAAAGATAATAATCTAATGAATGAACGTGGAATGATAGTAATCTCAGAGCCCTCTCCATTTTAATATAAAGTGTTTTGTTTGGGCACTGATAGGAAACCGTCTGATAGTGTGCAGACTTTTTTTCTTCTTATACACTACAAGTTAGCCCTTGACTGCAATCTCACCTGATGGTAAGTGACGATGCAAAGATAAATCATGTATTTTCATTCATTCATTCAATACTATGTCGAAGCATAATATCGTATGCATTCGTCCGGCCTTGCCCCGCAATTTGTGTAAGTAAATCGTATAGTCGTTTGCCAAATGTATAATTTGACCCCTTTATGGAGTTTATAAATGCCTGCACGTCAACAAGCATGTTTGAACTCCTTAAACGGCAAAACACACAGGGAGCGGGCGTTTAAGTTTAATTTCGAATGTAGTATATTTATGACCTTTTGCCTTCGTAACCACGCGAGCATGTCGGAGTTCGCGAGCCTGTCGCTGTTCGCGAGCATGTCGGTCACGCGAATCTACATTTTTACCCACTACCAAAAAGTGCTCAACGCGGCTAAAGAAGTTTTCACTTCAAAAATATACTCCGCCTATTTATAAATGTTTTAAACTCTTATCAAGTAATTAAAAGTCTTACGCAAACGCTTTTGAAAGCTTTTTAATTTGAGGTTCGAGCAAAAACGTTCTCTTTAACAGCTTTTTCTCAAGTAAAAGCTAAACGCTTATAATTGGAAGGTGTCCGCAGAAAATTCCAAGTTTATTTGCTCAGGTCACAAGTTTTCAATAGCACGAATCACTTCAGGTGTTAAAAATTCAGTTTAACCTCAAGAAATACCTTCCTATACCGCTTTCATTAATAACTATGCAGCGTTTCATAGATTAAAAGAGTCGTCGATGCTAAAGACGTGACCCATTTACGTGTCGTTATAACGAGTAACTACTCAGGTTGACCTATTTTTCGTATGGAGTACGATATTTTATTAAGCTTCAGGATTTGCTGTTGTAGTTTGATAGGCATTTTTACATTTTTAACCATCGAAATTGTCATATACCTATAGTCCAAGATTCCAGAGCGATCAGACATAACTTATTTTCACATAGTTTTTCTCAGTAGCGTCTCATGATCTTTGAAAACCTGCGTGCTTAGAGAGCTCGCCTTGTGACACCTGGGTAGATACCAGGTAACAAAGGTATCTAAAAATAAGAGTTACCTAACTTAAATTTTACATGGCTGATTTTTATATATGTTTTATAGAATATTATTCTAAAATAGTATCATAATTGTCAGACACTTTCCATGGACCAAAACTTTTGTCAGACGCTTTAAAGCTCGAGAATAGACTAAACAAAACGACGCCAGTATACTATAAATAGCAAATTAATATTGCAGAACTTTGGTTAATAACAATAAAAGTTCTGCAATATTAATTTGTTACCTGGTATCTGCCCAGGTGTCACAAGGCGAGCTCCACTAAGCACGCAGGTTTTCATAAGCACGCAGGTTTTCAAAGAACATAGAGACGCTACTGAGAACGTAAGGTATCATCTATGTGAAAGCAAGTTATGTCTGATCGCTCTGGGATCTTACTCTAACAGACGTACCTACCAAGGGCTTGTATACTGCGTCAACCGAAAGACGTCTAGAGCTGGAAATAGGTATCTTGTAAGGTCTTCCACTCGCTCGCCTAGAACCCGAGATCCAGAACCACGTCTGCCATCACTTCGCTTTTCGATTTAAGGTCACAATTCCAGCACCTTGAGACCACAACACTCCGAAATCTTGGCCCCGTCCATTGCCATTGTCGAAATTATATATTAACTAGATGCCCACGACTTCAAGTTTTTTTTCATTCCTGCGGGAACTCTTAAATATTCCGGGATTAAAAATAGCCTATGTCCGGGATACAACTTATCCCTGTACCAAATTTCATCAAAATCGGTTAAACAGACACACTTTTTCATTTATAATATTAGTATGGATTTGTAACTTGTATTTATTAGTTGTGACTTGTATTATATTTATTAGTCCATGTAAAGTGTTTAGAACATTTCCCTACAAACTTGTTGGCGATGGTTTGTAATTTATCCTGGCACAAACCGCTTTAACCGCCTATTTTACGTTAAATTACCAGAATACAATAGATGTTTTCGTATTCCCCAATCCAATTTTCTCAAACAGATCTCCATGTCATCCCAATTGTAAATTCAGTACTTTACCTACCTATTTACCGAGTTCAATGACCTAGTATAAATTATGCGGCTATGAAACCTAGGGGCTTCTATTTTCCATTTCCATTGAGCTGAGCTTCTGAAAGTGATTTATATATTCACTGCATTTTGCTCTTAAATTTAACAATGGACGGAATTATTGACGGTAGTATTTTTTTAAACTCTTCTTTCCAATTTCTACGATCGATCTTTTTATGTTTAACTGAAGTTCCGAATCGTGTGACTATCTTGAAAATGTATTGTTATTTTAAAGATAACAGTTTAAAAATTTTCTATGAAATTAAGATTAATGAGACTTATATATAAGTCTCATTAATCTTAATTTCATAGAAAACATATATATATGTCACCGTAAGATTGTAAAATCCGTTAGATTATAATCTAACGGTTTCTATCCCGCTAGATTATAAACTGTCGAAAGATTGTGAACCGTTCAATGTTCTGAGTATTAATTTATGAAATATTTATTGTTTTTACGTTTTCTTGTCTCTTTCTTGGTCAGTTCGCGCGCGAGTTGAATGCAGAGTAAATGTAAGTGTCACCATACATTTACTCTGCATTCAACTCGCGCGCGAACTATAGGTTAGGTTAGGGTTTGACATGAATATTCAGGTAGTGCCCCGCCGCAGGCCGGGCACTTAGGTTCTATCGGGTTAATATACCTAATATATTACAATTTACCGAAAAATAACGCGTTAAATTGTAAGCAGTATGTTACGGTTCACAATCTGTCGAAAGTTTATAATCTATCGAGATAAAAAACGTTATATTATAATCTAACGGTTTTTACAATCTTACGGTGACATATATATCTACTTAGTATACAATTTTTTTCAGAAGTGCTATCTAGGGTCTTCAATTTTAATTATCTAAGGCTCTTACCCTAGTAACTCTACGTTAGTTAGTTGAAACTTGGATTCCATACTAATATTATAAATGCGAAAATGTCTGTCTGTCTGCCTGTCTGCTACGCTTTTACGGCCCATCTGTTCAACAGAGTTTGACGTTTGGTACCTGTTGTTTTATATAATCGAGGGGGAAATCTTCTGAAGAAACGTTCGTTCTTCTGACGTTTGGTACCTAGGTATAATAGACAGATTAATAACACATAGGCTACTTTTTATCCCGGAAAATTAAAGAGTTTCTGTAGGAACCAAAAACCTTGATCCACGCGGACGAAGTCGCGGTCATCAGCTAGTAGGTTTTTTTTAAAATCCACTACAAGCTAGACCTTGACTGCGATCTCACCTAATGGTAAGTGATGATGCAGTCTAAGATGGTATGGATGGTGAAGGTATGTTATAAAATTCAAATGTACAGTACTACACTTTGGATTCGTCAAGTTTGTTCAGAATACCGTCTCTACCGAGAAGAACCAGCAAGAAACTCCGCGGCGCCAGTTTTTATAAGTACCTATCTTTTTATTACAAATTGATTTTTTCTTTTCAATTAAGTAACGGAAATTATGTTTAGCTTTAAGTAATATTAAAATTTACCTAAGCCGAGCCTATACAGTTTGCTTAAAATATTACCATCGATTAGTATCTTCAAAAGTGACCCTTGGCTGTTTGATATTCCAGAATTGTGTTGAATTTCCAAGAATTCCAAACGTCGGCACTTCTTCTAACGAAATTGAATTTTGTCGCAGTCTCTTCAGGGAATTTTGTCTCATCTTTTGAACTTTGAATTCATCGATTTTTTTCTTACTTACATTTCTGTCTGGATAAATATTTGTTACTTTACGGCCTATTTCTTTAAATTTTACAAGTTATATTGAATTAAGGACGTCCAGACAATCTAGTTCTAGGGAATTACATTGTATCGAAGACTTTTTATTAGGTTTGAGACTCTCATTCAGAAATCTATGAATGCTATTCGTAGCGTAGTCTCCCCATTTTATGTTATTATGTTATTATGAATGGATATATTTAGACCAATAGGAAATCCAGTACATTGACAGTTTTTGAGAAGTTCGTTCATTCACCCCTCAAGCACCGCAAATATCATATCCTTCACCAATAGCAAAACTAGCAAGTAGTATTTTCTTCAAAACCGTAACATAGAGGGTGGCTTCGGTCGTGGCTATTTACGTTTAAACGGTTTAGCGTTTCGGTACGATGCTGTGTAGATACCGAATAGGGGTATGGGTTTAATATAACTGCCATACCCCTAACAGTTTTAGCCATCTTAGACTGCATCATCACTTACCATCAGGTGAGATCGCAGTCAAGGGCTAGCTTGTTGTGGATAAAAAAAAACATCTACTCTTTAGCAGTATAAAATTCACAAACATTCTTATCATAAAGGCGAAACTTACCACAAGGCTGTGTACTACTGAAGTAGCGTTATCCAATGCCACGACACATTCAACGTAACGTGTTATCTTCAAGGGTCATTATAATTCTCTTTGTTACAAAGGATCAATAAAAAAAACAAAAGCCTCTATTCCCAGGCGTTATCGTGCAATCAGCTGATATAACCAGTTGATTAGCCGCGATCAAGTTCACGTGGAATAAAACATTAGGTAGAGACTTGAAAGAACCCTTGTTAAATTAGATTGGCGGTTAAAATAATAGACGGTCCTTGACTCTAAATATATCACCGGCACCGGTTGTAACTCACTAGTTTTGTCGGAAAATGCCCGACTAGTTTCGCACCCGTTCGGGGCCCTTATTCATGAGCCTGTACGCGCGACGCGGCTTCTGATATATTTATATTGAAAATCACTCTCGATAGTTTAAACGGCCTTTGGATATCTACCGGAAATAGGTCTGAGCAAAAAAAAACAAGTCGTGTGGTGTATTAGGCCACCGCGTAAGAACATGGTTATTTTCGCTATTCTATTTTTAAAAAATCCCCATGTTTTATCGTGCTAAATAGAAATATTTTCTCGATTATACCCTCAAAATCAATGAAGGCCCCTTACGCACTGCGAACAAGTGAATATAATTAAAATTATTAAAAATTACGACTGCTCTACCGTAGCTCGTATTGAATTACCTTTGGAATCTTATTCACATTTTATTAAATGATATTTTTTTTGTGAATCACTGGATATTGAACTACCTATAGTGTTATATATTTTTGAAATCTACTCATCATTTTCTAGGTGATGATTATATAGTTAATCTTATTTTCGAATTTTTTTTTTCAACTTTAGTCTTTAATGCGGGACCATGGTCACCCCATCAATATTTTTTAAATTTTACTAGCCTATGTCACCCGGAATAAGCTAGGGATTCTAACGATACCTCATTTATCAAAATCGGTTCAGGCGTATAGAAGTTATGGTGGAATATACAAACTCACATACATTCATATATGAACCCTGAAAACAATATACTCCTTTTTTCAGGCAGTCGTATAAAAACATTCGCGCGAACTTTTTTTCGCAATTCTGTATCACAAGAAATCATATGGACTATGGAGGTATACGCACTTTTTTTAATTCTTTTTTAATCCACTACAAGTTAGCCCTTGACTGCGATCTCACCCGATGGTAAGTGATGATGCAGTCTAAGATGGTAGCGGGCTAACCTGTTAGGAGCATGACCTTTATATTAAACCCATACCCCTATTCGGTTTCTACACGGCATCGTACCGGAACGCTAAATCGCTTGGCGGCACGTCTTTGCCGGTAGGGTGGTAACTAGCCACGGCCGAAGCCTCTCACCAGGCCAGACCAGGGAAAATTCAGAAATTATAAATTCCCAAATTCATCCCAAACCTCCGCACGTTAAGACAACAGCGCTACATACTGCGTCACGGAGGTCGTCAACTTGCGAATAAAATTCGCTTGGAAAAAAATCTGGTTTGGGAAAATTTCGCGCGGTGCGGTAAGAATTATTTCCGAGCGAATATTTTGTGCTGTATTGAGTTGTATGACGCTAATCGCATTCGCAGTGCGGAGAAGGTGAAATCCGTACGCGAATTATAAATCGCGAGAATGAAATTCGCGCGAATATTTTTCGCTTTGCGAACGTAGCCTAATTCTACAGCAATTTTATCGTACAAGTTGGATTGTTGATTAAAAAACGGGTAACAAAACGTCATCAGAGCACATTTTTCATTAGCGAGAAGCCTTTCCCCTTTGAAGCGTTGGGAGTATGTACATCTAGGTCTTTGACACGTAAAGCAGTATGTGCCCTTATAGTCGTAAGTCTTTAATTAAATCTTATATATAAAAATCAATTGCTGTTCGTTTGTCTCGCTAAAACTCGAGAACGGCTGGGCCGATTTATTTAGCTGTTTTTGGTTTTGAAATGTTTGTTATAAACAAAATATTATCAAATTACCTAACTAAACAGTGCTTCCAGATTCACTGTAATTTCATAAGAGTCCAAGGAAAGAAGAGAGAAAAATGGCATTAAACAAACTAAAAGATTCAAAATAAAAGACAAATTAATATTGACAGTGTATCCCCGATTTGATGCTTACTTTTATTCTTAAAAATAATAGCAAAACAAGACAAGATAAATAGATGCTCTTAAGCTTAACACATAACGTTAAGTACCTACCTAACATAAATTCTAACTAACGCATTCTACGGTAGTTAGGTTTCTTAGTAGCCTTGACTACGATGTCACATAATATAAGTCGCTTACCATTAGTTTAACCTGTTGTTAATTGCTTACGTTTTTCCCACGTTTGTATGTAAATGTGCCCGCTTACAAGTGCCTACAAGCGTTGTGTGTCAACAATTTATTGCACGTGAGCTAGAGATCTAGTTTCTATGAAGCAATTTGCTTAAGCAGCTAACCGTATAAAAACTCTCCTGGACTCTTCATAACTGCATCTTTTTCCGTATCTAATCATTTCACTCCGATCAGTGTCATACATCAGTGTATACAGTGCCGCCAGCTATCAAGCAAAACAGGCTTAAGCCTTTATTCATATTACGCTGATGTCTATCATTCACACGATCTTTGCGTACCAAATATTAGTGTCCGACTGAACCTTCGGACTCGGCCTAAAGAAACCAGCTTCGGCCAAAATGGGCCGAAGTTTTGACTGAAGCCGAAGGTTACTAGGGATTGCCGGCATTGAAGCGAATACACGAGAGCGCAATGGAAGAACTGACGCGTGGGAGACAGGGGTCACACGGCGTTGCCATCGCCTGTAGTAAATCGAAACATCGGACAAAAGTCAACATAAACTTTAAAAATCCATTATGTAATTTACTTTCAGCCTCTGAGTAATAACTGAGCTTTCAGCCAAACTTGAACTAAATTTCTTAGGGTTATTAATCCTTCTTCTTTGGCTTTGGCCGAAGGTTGTGTCGATAGTCGATAATTCGGCTTTGGGCAGAAATCTATCTTCAGTTGGACACTATCAGGGATTCAGATCAAACCTAAGGTAAACGGTCAAATTAAAGGCGTTGCGCTGCATAACGTGTTTATGCAGGAATAAGCTAGCCTTTGACTTGGAGGCGTACGCCCATAGATAATACAATATTCTCGAGACACGATCCAATTACGCTAAAGCGATTATGTTCGTCGTAAGCCTAGATATCAATTACCGTATAACCTTCGCCTTCGTCTATTATTGTAGCGACAAACCGCTGAATATTCAAGACCATGCTTCTCGTTAAGGCTTCCGGGAACGCTTATCAGTATTACGAAACATTGTATAATATCTATCTTTTTATTAAAATGAATTTTGAAGAAAAAGATTAGGGACCACTTGCACAGGGACATTTAAACTGATTTAGTTAAATTTCGTAATGCTGTCCCTTTTTGTCAAATGCATATTGTAGTTGCCAATAAGGGACGGCATTAAAATATTTAACTAAATTAATTGGAGAGTCCTTGTGCAAGTGGGCGGTTAGGTAATATAATTTCGAACACGACGAGGTGGCCAATCTCAACGGAGAAGCAGGAACTGAGACTATCAGGCGATATTATAGTGCACAAGTTTTTAAGCGAACAGGTGCACTCTCTTTTCCCAAACTCCAGTGGGACGGAAAACTGAAACAACCGGAGAGAGATAAAGTGGCAGAGTTAACGACTTTACATGCTTTTTGAGGGTAGTTTAGCAGCTGTCAACTTCCCAACCAACTTGTGTACTGAGGAGCTTTCCTAGTTATCGCTGGCACAAACATGTGATGCTAAACGCGGGATTAAAAAATACTCGTACAGGATTTAAACAATAGGCTTGATGACTTTTTTCCATACTCCCTGCTGTAACACACGGCTCACCTATAATGGATAACACGCCGCCTTGTGCGATGAGTAACACACGGCTAACCTATAATTAATGGATAACATGCGATGACTGAGGCAATTCAAATACCTGGATAAATTCTCTGCTTTATCAATCATTTGTCCCTCAAGACTGATGAAATTGGCTGTGAGTCTAATAACTCCAAATAGATGCCCAAGCCCTAAACCCTACTCGTCCGTGCACAATAGTCAATTGACGGCTAAAGCTCCGAGCTATCAAAATATCCGATATATCTTCGGCTTCACTCAGTAAGCCTCTTTTATCGGAAAACGTTGGTAATAGCGTATAGAGTCTTCCATTAAAAACGGTTTATGAACCTCTCGCAAAGCGTAGGTGTTAAAAGCATGCCTAAGTGATGGATTGCGCCTATTTACATTCCCAACCTTAAGTGCTCACCTTCCGTTTTATTTATTTTTATCCTTATGACCTGAGAGTAGAAGCGTCATCCGCGGTTTAAGATGGTAGAGGGCTAACCTGTTAGGGGTAATGGCATGTTATTGCTCAAAGCTGTATTTTAGGATCCGGTTGACCGATTATAACTCTGATACTAAGGCCCTGTCTTAACCTGTTGTCCTAGGTGAGCGACAAACGCGGCAACGCCACAGTATTAAACAGTAGCTGCCCTTCACGTGGCCTACGTTGACGCGTAGATATGGCTGTAATTTTCTATGGCATCCTATCGCGTCGCGTGGCGTCGCTTCTGTCACTCACCTAGGATTTTTGATACGAATTAATAAATCGTATTTGAAAAAAAAGATAAAAAAAGGATATCTGCATCGAAGTATC
Organism: Erebia aethiops; assembly: GCA_923060345.2. NCBI lineage: Eukaryota > Metazoa > Arthropoda > Insecta > Lepidoptera > Nymphalidae > Erebia > Erebia aethiops. The sequence goes on along the minus strand of OV281089.1, from coordinate 17,789,182 downwards.
GTTGTCGTACAGACGTTAGTGCAAATTTTATTTGAAAGCCTCTAAATGAAGATTTTTTGAGCCTAGTGGGGTGAACCGGAGAAAACGCTCGTTAATTTACTATAGCAATCGAAAGCCTTCCACGGTTGATCTGACTTGGGGTCAAGGTCGAAGGATGGATGGCGTGTTTAAGGAACTTGGAGCCTGGAGTAATGGATTAGTTCCAAATCCATACTAATATAATAATAAATATGCGAAAGTGGCTGTCTGCTACGTTTTCACGGCTCATCTTTTCAAGCGTGTTTTGATGTAGGCCAGGGATAGATTGCATGATGCATCCCGGGAAGAACATAGGCAACATTTTATTAAACCGGAAAATTAAGGCGCTGTGTGTGGTCAGGGGGGGGGTCTCCAAAGCAGTGTATCCATTAAATGGTGGCATATGGAAGATTGAAAAAAATATATGATGTTTTCAAGACCTTAACTCAGATATTGTTTTATCCCAAAACACGATTTAAACAACTTCGCTGCATAAAAAATAAATTCAAACATACCTCTTATTTCAATTTTTAAATCAACACATCTCCAAATTGAAAACCTCAATTTACTTGAAAAATATATCATTAAATTCCAAATTCTAAATGACATCCATTGATTTATTAATATTTATTAAAATGTACACATATTTTCTGTTTTCCATTGTATTCCGGTTTTTCGAGAAGCGCTAGCTCATTTTCACCTCCGCCAGTGTTCGAAAGAACTTCACAGACGATGGATCTGTGCTCCTTTGCTCCAGCGTTTAAATCGATATTTTAAAATGGTTTTCAAACATAACATGAATAAGACTAATGTTTATTCAACATGAATTGACAGAAGACGTGGATATTACAACTTTCGTGAGCTATCTTCTTTTATATAACTAAAAATACATAATCAAATAAAGTATGAATATGTGTTCTCTGACCAAACTTTTGACAGCTCGAAATAATGATGCCGTAATGCGCTATCCATTCGATTTTTGACAACAATCGACTTCATTTACGAAGAAGTTTTAATCGATTTGACACATTAATATTACAACTTTTTGTATTGTTTTATAAACATACCCAGGCGTCTAAATGTCTTTTTTATGTATTAAAATAAATATTTTTGGTGAAGCAATGCTGTAAATGTATATTTTATTATTTGGCAACATCAATAAGGCAGGTCATAGAAACCATCCAACGCCAAAGATGACGCTACTTAAATGACAATCAAGTGAGCAAGTATTTTCAAAATTAAAATCGTACTAGTAATTACTAGATTGACATACGAGTTGCGAAATATCGCATAAAAAGGCACGTCGCTTCACTATTTAAAAAAAAAACTCCTGCTGGTTGTAACAATGACGTCTTTTAATATTTCCAAGAAGTAGGTAAGTTGTCAAACATCCAATTACTGTCAGAGGGTTCACTGCCATCGCTTAAAGCAGTATTACTTAAAAATGTCAGTTTTATGTCACGTACCTTGAAGGTCCTAAAATAAGGATTATAATTCTAAAAACACGAACGTCAACAATATTAAAACAATACGGATTTAAGCGATAGTAGTATGCCTCCAGTGCAATTTTTGATATGAATGGAAAATAACAAAACAGTGGTAAGACAGAAAGGAAAACTGAAAATCAAGCATTGCCACTTCAGCTTGCCTACTCGTCCGCTCTCATTGGACCAGACCGACCAGATAATATTATTATATCGAAAGCTTGCTGAGTAAGGACCTAGTAGTGTCTCAAATACTTCAAATAAGTGCCTATTGCAAGTTTTATTACTAATTGATTGGATATTAGATACCCTTAGGGTTTCGTTTCTGGGACCCGGGAGTTAGAAATTTCCGGGAAATACGTCGTTGGTTTTTTTTATGATTTCCCGTTTTTGTGTACAGAGTATTTTTTTAACTTATCTCTTGAGAAATATTTGAGAACAAGTTGATCTCTTAACTTGTTTATTATAATTCTCCCTGACTACTAGGGCATGCATTCGGTGCTGTGTTTGAGTACCGGGAAATTTTGGACCGATATTGGCACGGAACCGGGAATTCCCGGGACTTTCGATACTTTCGATACTACCTTAAATTATCACAAAAACACGGCTAAGACATTACAGAAAGTATGAAATAGACCAAATATTACTGTTCATTAGGCGTTATACAAAAATTTATCGCATAATATTTCACACAGGCATATACTGAATATTACTATTCATTAGGCATTATACAAAAATTTATCGCATAATATTTCACACAGGACTGTAAATTCATGATTTTTTCATGTACTTGTACCATAACTCGCTTCGTTACAAATTTCAAAGTTTTATTGTAGTTCATAGGTTTTACAGAGATTGCGTCTTGTATGAAAATACACTTTGAAAAGTTGAAATTTTTTTTATCGTGATTAACTACTTTAACTACTTTAACTACTTTTATAGCAATTAGAAGCCAGTGCAAATATAAATTTACTACATCAAGCAGTTTATGAGAAACAAGCCTTGAGGCTTGGATACACGGACAACAAAGTGATCCTTTACGGGTCTTTTTTTATAGACAGGCGTACGTAGTAACCTCACCTCAAAGAATTACAAATGTTAATCTAAATCAACAATATTTTCCAACCCATACTCAGTATTCCCAAGAGAATCTCGTGAAGATGTTACTCTCTCCTATTCTGTGCCGTTTTTTGATTTTGCCGCACGCTGATTTGGTCTCTACAATTATATTGGATATGGTACCTCTTAGTATTTTTGGTATCCATTCACCGTCCTCCCCGTACGTATGGAGGATCCTAGGATCGAGGACCCTAGGATTTTCTAAAGACGTTTCCTATCAGCCATAAAGAGCCTCGTTACTGCTGCGTTACTGTCCAGGATTCACATCCATACATAAAGATTGGACTGTTCACAGTCTTGGTTTTTACATAACATTGTATGGAGAACTCCTGAGCATCTTAGGGAATTATGGATACGGATATCCATATTTTCTTTCCCTCTGCTATTGGTATAATTGACAGTGGAGTCAAAAATCAAAATTTAGTAGCCTCGGGCTTATGAGGTATATTTTATATTACAGTCTATCAATATTTTCCTGTCAATCTTCATGTGAAATTTATGAAAGTAACGATACAATTAACAGAATATAGCATAATCTACTGTAATTTATTATGGCTGAACAAATTTTATTCCAGTGACAGATCCATCAATTCATTGATCTTCAAAAAAGCTCTTCTCTGCTGGTAAATAATACTTACCAGAAAGACTAACATACGAAACTGTACGAAGTGGCAGTAAAATAATCGTTATAGCCAAAGTAAAAATAGGGGTTTTTAAACTAATACCTCGAATTTGTGAGCATAAAATACAGTATAGTGAATTAAATTATTGTTACATGCAGAAATATCCACACTTTATTAGAGAAGAATCGACAGAATGTATGTACTTCGAGTCTCAAAAGTATCAAAAGTACCGGTTTTATGGTGTGTAGAACCGGGACTGAAAATTATTCAGAAGTACCGGGAATTTTTGGTACCAGGAATTATCGGGAGCATGCCCTATTGACTAGGTACCTCACTCGCGCAGTGCTGAGCACTATTGTCTTAACGTGGGATGTACCGGGTTTAATCCCCAGCAGAGTGAATTTGGGAATTGGGCGTATTTTTGTAAAATTGTACATGAAATAAAATCGATGTTTTTTTTTCATCATGTTTTGTTATTTTATTGATAAATTTGTGTTTCTTAGTTATTTATCTTTATGAGCAGTAGCACTGTTTACAAATATTATGTTAAATTATAGTAAAAAAAACAATCATTTTAAAATTAAGTGACGGAGAATTATTCCATTGAGTAACTAAACTTTATCTCACAAAAGGCACTTAAAAAAACAACTTTAGATAAGATTCACAGAAGTGTTTTACTAGTCTTACCAATCATGCCAAGCACAAAAATAGGACAGCAAACATAAAATAACAGAAACACTATCAAAATTTGATAATTTTAGTTCTTTTGACTAACGTAAAGGCAAATTTATGTCATAATTTATTATATAACTTCTGAAATAGACAATGCTTTTTATTTTTGTTTTTGCTAGTTAGTTTACGATAAAAAATATACATTTAAATATAACATAACAATAACTTATATTAATGATAAATTGTCAATATTATAAGTATTTATGCAATACTAGCCGATGCCCGCGACTTCGTACGCGTGGATCGAAGTTTTGTGGTTCCCGCGAGAACTCTTTAATTTTTCGGGATAAAAAGTAGCCTATGTGCTATTCCAGACTACAATCTATATCTGTGCCAAATTTCGGCCAGATCTGTTCAGCCATTGGGGCGTGATTGAGTAACAAACATCCATACATCCATTCATACATCCATACATCCATCTGTCCAAACTTTTTGGAGGATTTTTTGAGAGGACAATTTGTCAGTGGAACCTTGACAATTACTCAAAGGAAAAGTAAGGGCACTGATCACAATGTTAAGAATTATTGTACTTTCTTACCATAAAACTATAATAGTCGTAGTAGGTACTTTTGAGTATTTTAAACTCTTTATTCTTTATGTTGTACTTAAATTATGTAAAATGTCGTCTATAAAATATAAGTAGAACTTCCAACCAATGTATAGTATGTTAAATCACATTGTAAGAATGATTATAAGTAACAATTTTTTTTGCGTTTTGTCTTCTTCGATTCTCCCTTTCTGATATTTTATCTCACCTCGGATATTTTTCTTGTTCTAGATTTTACGAGCTCCAAGTGTTATTTTCATATATATTATTGTTTGAACTTTTAAGAGTCCCTCTTTAATTTCTCTATATGCCGCCTTGTTATTTCACCAGATGTCAGCGCCATTGTTACACCTGAATAATTTAATATATACAATACTCGTTTCCAATGCAAAACTCGGGGCCGTAAAAGCTTAACCGTGTACAAACCTTTAGAAATCCATTGAGTACCAATTTGTTCAATTGACTGTCAATTTCGAAAGAGTTACTTAAAGGACCGTAATGAATTCACGGCAACAATATTTTCTTGCATTGTATTTCAAGAATTTAAATATTCTGAATTTTCTCTGGTCTGGCCTGGTAGGAGGCTTCAGCCGTGGCTAGTTACCAATTACCACCCTACCGCCAAAGACGTGCAGCCAAGCTATTTAGCGTTCCGGTAGGATGTCGTGTAGAAACCGATTAGGGATATGGACTAGGGTTTAATATAACTGCCATACCCCAAACAGGTTAGCCCGCTACCATCTTAGACTGCATCATCACTTACCATCAGGTGAGATCGCAGTCAAGGGCTAACTTGTATTTAATTAAAAAAAAACTGGATACATAGGTACATAAAAGTAGCAATAACTATTTTTAAAAAAATCCCGATTCTCGGGAATTCCCGGAAATCGGCCAATTTTATTCCCGTTTCCTTGAGTTGAAAATTTGCCGTTCCCGAGATTTATTTTTAATTTTGATTGAGTGGGATTTTTAAAAAGTTAATTTCACCCAACCTGAGTCCAGTTAATTAATATAATAGGTTTTGCTTCGGACATAATATTGTCAATCAAACTTATAATTTTAGAGTACGGAAACAACGTACAAATTTGAAATTTTACATAAATTGGCTAATTTGCGGTTTTGGCTCTTACGAAGTTCTACCATATAGATAATTCTGTATGTAAAGATAAAAAATCATGACACCAAAATTGTATGATTTTCTTCGTTTTTTATTTTTGAGTATTTTTCAAACACTGTAAATAATACTATATGTCTGCAAAAGACTAGAAATTGATTTCAATGATCAATTTCCAACATCTTTTTGCTATTTAAATTTTTGAAATAACATCTGTATTTCTTGTTTCTGACAAAAAATGAATATCAGACTCTTAGTCGGTAAGTACATTGTATATACGTATGATATTGATTTATGCCACAATTATACTTGTAATTAACTCACGTAAGTAGTTTATGTAAATAAGATACTTATGTAACTCTAGATGATGCCCTCGACTTCGTCCACATGGATTAAGATTTTTTGACTCCCGCGGTAACTGTTTAATTTTCCAGGATAATGGTTCCGGGTAGCCTATGTCCTTCTCCGGGATGTAATCTATCTTTGTACCAAATTTCATCAAAATCGTTTGAGTAGTTGGGCCGTGCAAGCGTAGCAGACAGACAGACACACTTTCGCATTTATTATATTTTGTATGGATATTAGTATGCTGGGCTAACTAATGCCCGCGACTTCGTCCGCGTGGTTGAAGTTTTTTTTATTCCCGCGGGAACTCCTTAATTTTTCGGGATAAAAAGTCACTCTCCCTCAACTATACCCACGCCAAAAATAACGTCGAACCATTGCTCCGTTGCGGCGTGATTGACGGGCAATTCAATTAACAATCACACTTTCGCATTTATAATATTAAGTATTAAAATGGATTTGCACACGATATGCGATTTACAATAGGTATTTTGTCAATTACCTACTCATGTAAGAGACTTTGGTACGTGATTTACTCACTTACGTTATTCTATCAATTTCACAAATTTTGAGTTACCGTGTTTTGTCATCCGAGGGCATCCGTGACATGCTATGACAAGCGCGCGAAAATAAAGTAAACCGCGACGGGAGCGCCACCCGGCCGAAGTGGGCATAACTGGCGTGAGGGGTGAGGACTGAGGAGAGCCAACCTCTCGATTTGTGTTTTGATTTTAAGAGCTGACAGCGCCTTAAAGAGTTCCAGCGGAAATCAAAAAACCTTATTCCACACGGACGAGGTCACGACATTACGGGCATCATCTAATCCTAGAATTATTTTTTTACCCAGCAAAGTTTATGTGACCCTTTTTTCGGATCGGATCGGTTGTTCTTAGACCGCTCGCTGCGATGGAAATGCCGGCAGCAGTTGCAACAAAGTTTTGTTTATTTAAAGGCTATCTACATTTACTCAGGGAACGATCCGTTTTTATCTGGAAGCCTTCATATTATAAGAGGATTAGGTTAAAAGTTTTCATTAAATATGCTAAGCTGGGCAGCAACTTTGGTTTTATCCGTTTCCGTAGGTAGTTCGAAAACTGTCGACCCGGAAACACATTACCAACCCGGAACGATTGAGAACTTAAGCGTAAACTTTCGTTTATCCTTTGGTTTTGAGTAGCGAATTTCATCAAATAAATATTAAGAGTTTTATTTGTGGCCTTAAACCAAAGTAAATCTTGCAAGGCCGTTTATGTAAAGTTTTAAAAAATTGTGACCAGACGTGAGACTGACAAACATCAGAGTTTCTGCAAACTGCAAATCAGAAACACTCAAAGAACAGCTCCTATACGAGCGAAAAAAAATTAAGCACAAACAGGAAAAATTTAATGTTATTTTACAAGTGCTATTGAAATGTAAATGTGAGCAAAGTTAGAATAAAAGATTAATAAATAACTGTATAATTATTAAAGCCAGATTTACGTACAATACTGTCGTGAAAAAGGCCATTTATTAAAACACCGCTCCTACAAATCCAAACAGGAAAAAATATTCGTGATATTTACACGTGCAATTTAAACCTATGATAATTGAGAATTGAATACTGGCAGCGTGATTTGGTAATAGCTACCTGGTTTGTTTTCGACGCTCCAATGCGTTCTAATTACTATTTAATCGTTCCAATTAGATTGTTTTTCATCCAACTACCAACGCTATAGGGAGGTATTAATGCTGCATAGATACGAGCTTCATGGGCATCTATGGCCTAGCTCCATGGGCAACCAGTACCGGGGTGGTATTTTTTTATTAGGTATTTTTTTCGTAACTATTATTGTTATAGTATTTAGCCTACTGTTCGTAACTTAACGTTCAGTTTTCATTTACATTAAGGTTATTTATTTAGAGCTGAATACAATTACAATATAATACACTGTAACATTTTTTAAAAATTTATAATTATGGTAAAACATGTAGGACAGAAAAAGGCGTGTATCGTGGCAGATTACAGATCTAGATATATCTCGTGCCTAAGTATCTTCTGAAAGCATGATCTCATAGTTACTTATTTACTGTGAAAGTTGAATAAAGGCATAAAAATTCCATTACAGTTAAGAGAGTGCCAAATTATGTGTTTAAGTCTAGTCGAGAAAACTAGTTCTTTATCACACGTTTTTAGGCTGTTCGTGAGATAGATTCGGTTCATCAGCAAAAAGTTCTATCTATTGGAATTTTTTAGAACAACTGTTACGTATTTCCTTTACTTTTTACCGGCTTAGGTGCCTCAATCTTTTTCCAGCAAAAAATAAAGTTGTTTTTATAAAGTCAAATAATGTTTTGCAGAATAATTAAGTTCGACTGGTTTTTCCTTTGAAAAATAATTATTTTTTGAGTATAAATTAATGTAGCTCCCAAACGGCTGAATATTTTACGTTATAATATAATTTACGTTTTAATCGCTTGGTAATTTTACATTTGGAATAAATAATAGTATTTCAAACAAAGCTTGACTTTCAAAGTCAATAGCCATTTATTCAAAGGTGGTTGATGAACGGAAAATCCAATTAATGTCTGACTAAGATTAAGTTGGCACTTGTGTTGTCGTTATTGCTGTCTTGAGGGGTTTGGGGCAAATAAGACTTTATGCAAAGCAAGAGATGGGTAGTTTTTTTCCGTGGTGTCACCGGAATCAGGGGTGTGCTTTTGTACTTGCAGTGATTGCACTAGGCATACAGCATTATGCTGAGCCTGGACCATTTTTCGGGTTGTGCCATACGTGATGCAGTTCATTCCTGCGGCCTCTTCGCTGTTGTTTAGATTATATATCTTGTCTATGTGGATTGTGGTGCAGGGGTGATCTACCACTATAGGTATGCTGTTTACGTGTGGCACAATTTAGAAATAAATGTTGTTTTCTTCTCTTTCTTTCTTTATAAACTACATTGTGTTAGAGACAATCTAGAAGTAGGTATTTATGAGACACTTTTAATATATTTGTACTTACTCTCATTTGGAACTTGCACGAATAAATGGTTAGATAAAAGTTGGCTAAACTTAAAGATAATATATACATTTGATCCGGCCACGATTGCTATCGTTAAGCTCTCAATCAAAATGCGATCTAAATACACAAGTATTCAATAATCGCTGAGTCTGTCGGCAGGAGACTGAATTACCATCGTTCAAACACTCGTATTTTTACTAACTATTTTCAAGGCGTCCGTATCCACTATCCGCAGTTTAAATCGAATGACATGAAACGAGTCGAATTGACAGATATTATACTTCCTGTTTCATGAGATGTAATGACAAACAGTAATAATTCTAACAATTGCTTTTTTATTTAAAGAATTGTAAAATAAAAATATGCGTCGAATTGAGTAGTTCCTCCTTTCGTCCTCATGTCGGTAACGTTAACTACAATATAGTTCCAATGTATGCTAGAAAATACAAATGGCAATTTTTTCATTGAGCTAACCTAAACCGTACCTACTTAACTTATATTCGTGTAGGTAAGTCGAGCAAGCCATTTTGGTGGAGCAAAAATTTCATTACATTCCTATATTATTCATACTTCATACTATTCATGAAAATATGTAATATTTTGCTTTGTGAAAGTTATGAAACATTGTACTATAAACATAATATGTAAAGCGTTTACTAACTAGACTTTTAGCCGTGATCTATTTGTTTAAAAAGGATTTTCAAAAATAAAAATAAAGTTTGACCTAGTACTATTTGAAGTCGATTATAGTATGCTAGCTGATGCCCGCGACTTTGTCTGCGTGGAGTAAGTTTTTTTGATTCCCACGAGACCTCCATAATTTTCCGCTATAAATGATAAATGATTTATAAATGATAAATGATAAATGATTTATTTATTTCATGTAGGACAACTTGAGCCACTTATTAAAACTCTTAAAAACTCTTAAATTAAAACTCTTAAAACTCTCTACCAACGGTTCGGAAAGCTGGACTTCTACTGAGAAGAGCCGGCAAGAAACTCAGCAGTTGCTCTTTTCTCAAAAATTTCTATAAAAAGTATCCTATGTCACTCTCCAGATCTTCAACTATACCCATGCAAAAATCACGTCGATCCGTTGCTCTGTTGGAGCGTGATTGAAGGACAAACAAACACACTTTCGCATTTATAATATCAGTACGATCGTGTAGATTTTCTTTTAGCTCATTGATACCGTAAATTCACATAGGTGCTAGTATGATTCAGCATTATGAGTGGGTAATAGGTATTTAAAAAAATTATGGGTGGCATATATGGACATGGCTCATGACGTGACGGACTTTTCCCTTCTCTATTGTCATTCTGAGAAAAGATATCTAGTCAGTAGTGAGCTGGCAATACGTGATGATGAGTCCTAGTTCCTGGGCTATCATACTTTACTTTAGACAATAAAAGATCACCATCCTACCATTAAGAGATATCACCACGGTATCATTAAATTCAAGGACTCTTACCAACACTTGAGTGCGTGTCGCATTTAGGTCGCATTATGGCAGCAACGGCCATTGAAACCATGAGTCTGTATGTTGAAACCCTGACTGGATTTGACGTAACCCGCACACAATGGTTCCCACAGCACGCTTTCTATGTATATTATAAATGTGGATTGGGGAATACACAATCAAGAATACATTAACTAAACGGTTGCTTAAACTTGAAAATACTATAGGGAGTTACTGAAAGACTTTATTAAATTTGGATCTAATGCGTCACAAATTCACAATAATAGCTCTCGGCGTCAAACAAACTAGCGACGGCCGAGCGACGGCGACAGCGGGGCGATGTGGTACGAGATCTAGCGACGAATTTCGGGAAGGCCTTTTAGGCAAACTGAAATTGTGAAAAAATATAATTTATTCTGCACCCGCTCGGAAAGTACCTTCATTCTTTTTTAAAAACGTGGTAGAAAGTACGTCATTGCTACAAAACAAATATGCGGGAGGGAAAGATGTATGAAATTTCATTTCTAACGTGCTAAGCGGGGAAAAAAGCTATATGAAAATACATTTCTAACGCGCTGTTTTTTATTTATTTTAAGTAAATTAGGTATATGGACGTTGAGAATTTGGGTATGTCCTTATGGATATAATATTAGAAGCAGCTTCACCATATTTCACATACAAAAGTCAAATATGGTGGATGTCGATTGTCGATATCAATGTCGATTTTGATGGTCGATTGTCGATATCGATGTTGACTGTCGATTGTCAATATCGATTGTCGATATCGATGTCGTTTGTTGATATCGATGTCGTTATCGATGTAGATTGTCAACATCGATGTCGATATCTTTGTTGATTGTCGCTATCGATGTCGATGTCGATATCGAAATCTATATTGAAATAATCCTCAAAATGTACCTAGTCTAGTTTTGATAGTGAAGCTTCGAATGAAGCGACTCATATAATTATGATAGAACTTCACTTTGTAAGTTCGTTTAATCACTAATTATTATCGCTTATTTTCCTCGCAGGTGTAGTATAAAGCACTATTTATCACTCGGTAGAAAGTACGATTCCTGCCTCGCGTGTATTGCGGCCCCTTCGGCTACGCCTCGGGCCTCAAACTACACCCTCGATAGTAATCGGTCACTTTCTCCACTCGGTGAACAATGTACTACAACTTACAACTTTTGCAGCCATGGGTTCACTAAGGCGTCTGCGTTATTTTCTTCTTATTCCTACTAAGATTATGTTAGCACAATCCCTACTGCTCTCCATTCTCGATTATGCGGACGCAAGCTATCTTGATCTAACTGAGGACCAACTGAATAAACTTGAGCGAATTCAAAATTTAGCTATTAGGTTTATATTTTGTTTGCGCAAATATGACCATGTCTCCGAATTTCGTTCCAAGCTCAAGTGGTTACCCATTCGATTTCGCCGGAATCTTCATATTGTTTCTCTTCTGTACTGTGTATTGTTCAATCCCATGACTCCTGGTTATTTAAAGGATAAGTTTAAATATCTCGGGCATGATAGACCAGATAGGGTTCTCCGGTCGGCTGGTAAACTTATTCTTGAGGTGCCTTCGCATCGGACTAAATATTTCCAAAATTCTTTTGCACAAAGGGCCACTAGTCTATGGAATGAACTTCCCTCACATATTCATCGTGCTAAAACCCTTAATAAGTTTAAAATTGACGTTAAAAATTATTACTTATCTCTTTGTTATCATTAGAAACGACATATTATTTTATTGTTTTCTTTCTTATACTTATTTATGTATTTATTGGTATGTCTATTTAGTTTATGTATGTCTATTATTATTATTTTGTATATATTAGTTTATCATAATATATGGTATTGGTTAGTTTGTTTAGCTATTAGTATTTATGTTTATTATTATTTTTGCACCACCTCCCTTTATCTTCTTATTCATTTTCTCCTTAACGTTAAGGTTGTCTGGAAGAGATCGCTGCTTAGCGATAAGACCGCCTTATTGTACCTACTTATTGTTGTTTTCTTATTTGTAACATGTTGTTTTTGTAAATTTGTGGTGTACAATAAAGTATATACATACATACATACATACATACATACTATTTGTCAACTGGCGAATCCAGTCCTGCCAGTCTGGTAGAGCGTTTGCGGTTCTTTCTGTTCAAAAATATTTTATTTATTAATTTGATTTTTTTTCGCCCGCTGCCGCCGCCGTCGCCCCGCCGCCGCTCATTTCGTGCCCGTACAGTAAGCGTCTTCAAATTCACCGTCTAAGGAATAAAGACATCTTCGATCATCTAATTGTCCTTTCTTCTCGCATTGCAACGATCTCTCATGTATAATCATGTATAATTTATTGGATCTACTCCGTCACAAAAATAGTACTCATCATTTTCGTCTCCTTCTCACATTTTCTCATGCTCGTATTTTCTTTTACTTTAAGTTTGGTTTTTACGAGTCAGATTAAACTAAAGACGAATTATTTACGCACCATAATATTCTTGGGTGAAATCTAATCGACTCGCAAGATCGAATCGGGTTTTGCAATTTGGTCGTAAGTGCAATATACCTATTGTAAACTGAAAAGTTAGGTATCCGCTCTACCTATAATGAAACATTTTACAATCTTCGCTAATTTGACGTATACGAGGCCGTCTACTATTTATAAGTGATCATATACTAATTGCATATTTCAAAAACAATTTAATTAACTGACAAGAGCACAGCCGTAATGTTTACGTTCATGTTACAAACTAGTGGGTGAAAGCAATTAAAAAATCAGTTAATAAATACATAATTGCAATCAGAGCAAATGTCGAAACACTAATAATGTTATGTAAATAGGAAGCAAAACCGTGTCTTACCGACTAACACAGAAATATATGTAGGAACAGCTGTTATGAGGACATTATGCAACTGTTACAATGGTATTAATTCTATTTCCATTCTTAATCACTCGGACTTCCTTTCGATTATAGATAAGATCCTAATCGAGAGTCGAATTTACATCTGTTACGAACTCAAAACTGCTAACCCAATGTTAGAACATCCAACGCAAAGTCTGTCAGTAGGTCCGACACCGTGATCTCAGTTTGTCCCACTGTGTCCCCATTGTCACTTTAGCTAAGAGAATCTTCGAGCTATGTCCGGTTACTCTGGTTATTTTTTGTTAATTAATTTATAGGCTAGCGTTTGGCTTCAATCAAACCTGGGGCTATATGCCAACGCTTAAAGCAATGCCACTACCACTACAGCCTATTAACGTCCCACTGCTGGGCACAGGCCTCCACTCTCATAGGAGAGAGGGAATTAGAGCTTAGACCCACCACGCTGCTCCAATGCGGGTTGGCGGGCTTTAACGACTATTATCATGTTAGTGATAATAACCGAGACCGACGGCTTAACGTGCTCTCCGGGGCACGGGGGTGAAACACCGCCTACTTCCGACTCCGGGCTGGCACTGAGAATTTCTGAATTGAAAAACCTAAACCAATTTTTTTGCCCGACCGGAAATCGAACCCAGGACCTCGTGATCCGCAGTCGACTATGCTAACCGATAGACCAACGAGCAAGTTTAAAGCAATAGTTAAGCAATATTACTCAAAATGACAGTTTTATGTCACGTTCTTGACGTTCCTAAAATAAGGATTATAATCCGAAAACCCGAAAGTCAACAATAATGAAACAATATGCAGGTAATATACAAGTGGTGATACAGTCTAAGGTGGGGATACATACTCGATGCCTGTTTTGATCACGTTGGGGTACTCCTATCATATCCCTTTCTCTAATATAAATCAACGTTACTAGAGCAATCACCATCCACACATGTTAATTTTTTAAATATGCAACTACTTATTCATCATTCGATTAGACTTCCTATAAAAGTTGTTTGTTTCTTTTACAACAGTTATGTCTAACAAAATGAACATGGGTAAAAAATGTTGAAATATAGGTAAATGACTATTCATTTATGTAAATTAGACTAGTTATGCGGCGATGCTCAGGAAGTCGGAATGTTAGGCGTACGTGAGGGTATCGGTATACTCCGTCCGTTATATAGTTTTCAATTTGACAGCCAGATTTGGTGCCGTACATTATCAAATCAAATCAAATCAAATATTTTTTATTCAAATAAACTTTTACAAGTACTTTTGAATCGTCAAGTGAATCTACCACTGGTTCGGAATGCCATTCCTACCGAGAAGAACCAGCAAGAAACTCGGTGGTTGCTCTAGAGTTTACTAGAGTATTAATAATGTTTGTAGCATTATAAAGCTGTGAGTCAAATTAGCAAGAACTGCTCTGGCCAGTGGCGTGCAGTTCATAGAGGCATAAAAGCACTGCTTACCCCAATTGGAAATACTCATCGTCAATGCTCATTTTTCATCAAAACAGCTAGAAAATAGGTATTCTGACTAACTAATGCCTACCCTAGCTTCAAAACCTGTGCACGCCACTGGCTCTGGCTATGCCTATTTGCGGTGAAATGTTTGAAAAATTGTAAGAAACTCTGTAACTACTATTAGAATGCAAGAAGGAAAACAGACCTACCAGCTTGGTTTTTATTGCCTGGAACATGTCTCTACCTAGCTTTGAAAATCACATAAGTCGGAACTAAACTGTTTATTTCGTGCACATGTAAAACTCGTTTCGCTGTTATAGCTGGCATGTTTGTTGTTTTAAACATCTTGTTGCTAAGAACCTATTGACCGGCATTCAGGTCTGCAACAATTTTGTGCAAACTACTTAACTATATAATTAGTTGTCAAGAAAAACTTGTTAGGCGTGGCACCTGTCAAATAGCGACTAGTATACTAGAGTGAGCTATAACGTGTAGGTATGCTCTGGATGTTTTATGTACCGCACGAGGTCTTTCACTTTTGTGAATTAATTTCCTATTCGACGGAGAAAGTTATTGTATCGACTAGTTAACTCGATCGGACCAATTGGTTATTGAATCATTTGTTTCGACATACTCATGCGCGTGACTTGCGCCACCTGTTGTGCTCTAACTTCATGTCGAACTTCTAACTGCTTTTTTTTTCCATTACAAGTTAGCCCTTCACTGCGATCTCACCTGATCGTAAGTGATGATGCAGTCTAAGATGGTAGCGGGCTAACCTGTTAGGGGCATGGCAGTTCTATTAAACCCATACCCCTAGTCGGTTTCTACCCGGCATCGTACCGGAACTTTAAATCGCTTGGCGGCACGTCTTTGCCAGTAGGGTGGTAACTAGCCACGGCCGAAGCCTCCCACCAGACCAGACCAGAGAAATTCAAAAATTATAAATTACAAAATTGTCCCTGTCGAGAATCGAAGCGCTTAACACTGCGCCAGGGAATAATACATTCCTTTCTTTAATTTAGGGCCTTTGGAAAAAAAAATCTTTTCGCTGTTCTTGTGCCTCCCCTTTAAGTAGCCGTCATCTTGTAATGTCATATTCTTCGCCAAACCGAAAATTTGTGCTACGTTGGCTATCCGGGTCCACTCCCGGATGTTTCTAAGCCACGACTTTCTTCTTCCAACGCTCCTTTTTCCCTCAATTTTGCCTATCAAGTTGGTCTGGAGAAGACGGTACCAATCATGTCTGAGAACATCTCCCAAATAACTGACATTTCTGCGTTTGTCTCTCATTAAATTAAGTCTCTCACGACTTCACCAGCTTGGGAACTCCTTAATTTTCCGGGATTAAAAGTAGCCTATGTCACTCTCCAGGTCGTCAACTATACCCATGCACAGGTCTGTTGCAGCGTGATTGAAGGGCAAACCAATAAAGTAACAAACAAACACCGCATTTACAATATTAGAATGATATCCTAGAACCTCAAACCTTTTGCCTGGTGGGGAGTCTTCGGCCGTGGCTAGTTACCACCCTACTGGCAAAGACGTGCCGCTAAGCGATTTAGCGTTCCGGTACGATGCCGTGTAGAAACCATAGGGGTATGGGTTTAATATAACTGCCATGCCCCTAACAGGTTAGCCCGCTACCATCTTAGACTGCATCATCACTTACCATCAGGTGAGATCGCAGTCAAGGGCTAGCTAGCATGTAGTGGATAAAAAAATAAAAATAAAGTTGACAGTTTCTATCGATTGTTATCACAAGCCAAGCTAATTGAAGCGTGTACCACTTCACCGAGTTATATATGTATCAATTTCGTAATTTCCTATTTGCAAAACCCAATGAGTGCACAATTTATTTAACTTGTTACATGTTGCGAATTTGCGATACTATGATGAAATTACATCGTTGTTATGTGCGGGTGATACAATCCATACTAAAACATACCTATTGCATACTAACAATCAATATTAACAACTTCGTCCGCGTGGATTAAGTTTTTTTAATTCCCACAAGTACCTAATCCTTAATTTTCCAGGATAAAAAGTAGCCTATGTCACTCTCCAGCTCCTCAACTATACCCATGCAAAAAATCACATTGATCCGTTGCTCCGTTGCGGCGTGATTGAAGTACAAACCAACAAACAAACACACTTTCGCATTTATAATATTAGTATGATTTTGCTTTGAAAAAAATGCCAGCTCATGATGGTCATGAAATTAGAAGCGCAATATTGATATGACAAACGCGTAGGTTGAGCTAGAGCGGGAGAGATGATACAGTGTTTTGGTCCAATGATTTGGTACTGAACTAAAAATTTTTTTAAATTTTAATATATAGGCTAGGGCTTGGCTGCAATCAGACTTGCTTGCAAGTGGTGATGCAGCCTAAGGTGGAGCGCTCTTTCCTAGAAGACGCTTCTCTTCTTCTCACACTGGGCTTTTCCGCACTTAAGCAAGGGTGCCCGTTGTGCGTGAGACCTCTGGTGCGACTCCCCGCCGGATCATTCCAGCCAGTCGAGCGCACTCCAGAATCCAAGCAGGCCGCCGTCGGCGAGGACTTCCGGGAGTGTTGCTGGAGAGCCAATGTAGGCTTCTCGTTGAGTGGATACAGCACTACACTCGGATAGTACGTGTCTTGATGTCTCCTCGCTCTCCATGCAGGCTCTGCACAGAGGGCTGTCGGTTATACCTAGAACATATAAGTGTTTGTTAAGTGGACATTGTCCTGTTATCATGCCTACAGCCGTCCTGAGTTTAGCTCTGTTTAGATTCAGTAGTTTCTTAGTTAGGCGTTGGTTTTGGTAGAAGACGCTTATTCACTCTTGATTTGCTTACCGAAAATGGGCATAGTGGTATAACTACCTAAGTATAGTCTGGTGGGAGGCTTCAGCGTGGCTAGTTACTACCCTAGTGGCAAAGACGTACCGCCAAACGATTTAGTGTACCGGTACGATGCCATTTATAAACCGTTTAAAAGGTTTAACATAACTTACACACCCCTCAATCAACAGGTTAACCCGTAGGTTAATCTTAGACTGCATCATCACTTACCAGGAGAGATAGCAGTCAAGGGCTTATTGTAGTGGAATAAAATAAAAAATAGTTTATGAAAAAAAAGCGTCGAAAACCGTTATTAATTAATTATATCAGGGCTAAAGTGTTCCCTTTGTTGTTTTTTTTGCGTCACATACCCAAAAGTCTTGTTTTAAAGCACTATGTACCTAACATTAGTAACCAAGGCCAACAGGTCAAGGGCGCAGCAGTACGCCAAAACCTCTCACACCCCTTTTACAGCAGTAAGGCATGATAAATTATGGTGTGTACAAAAGAATTCAATTTATTGCTTCCTACGAACTGTGGTTTAAAGTTTGTCTGGTCACGCATAGCGTGTTGTCGTGGGCTCTCCTTCATTGCGGATTTTTGGTGCAAATCCTTATGAGTGTTTTTTTAACGCTACAGGTGCGATCTTGACTGCAATCTCACCTGAGTAAGTAATGATGCAATCTAAGATGGTAGTGGACTAACCTGTATGGCAGTTATATTAAACCCAATCAGTTTCTACACGGCATCGTACCGGAATGCTAAATTGCTTGGAGGTACGTCTTTGCTGGTAGGGTGGTAACTGGCCACGGCCGAAACCTGCCACCAGGCCAGACGAGACCAAATTCAGAAATTATAAATTCCCTAATTGCCTTGCCGGCGATCAACCCGGGACCTCCCACCTATATGACCACAGCGCACACCACTGCGCCAGTTAATGTTTATCTACAGCTGTGATAGCTAGTGGTTCAGACGTTTGGTCTCCTGCTGTTCAGGTGTTTAAGGTTTCGATCCCCAGGCTCTTCTATTTTTTTTAGGTATTTACATTCTAAGCGATTATACTTCATACTTAATATAATAGAATAAATATTTAGGAAACTAGGCAAGTTTCTTCACGATTTTGTGACAGAACTCTTCACAATGTTCTCAAAAGTCTGCACTTGTGCATGGTGGAGTATGGCAAAACCATTCTCATTCTTAGATGAACTCGTGGTCAGAAGTGCGATGAGTTGAAATGATGTCTCATAAAATTAAGACGATGATTTAGATGGTAATAAATCAGCTCTTATCTCTAAGACAGGATTTCACCTGGTGTCAGGTAAGTGCTGAATAGCGATGCAATCTACGATGGAAAGAGGCTCATTTAGAAGGAATAATTTAGAATAATTAGAATATAAGGCCGTTTATTATACTCATACCCCTAATCGGCTTCGTACGGTTACGTCTTTACGTTTTTGCCATATAGTCGTAGCTGGAGACTGACATCAGACATAGCTTAGGTACTTCTCAATGCATCAATGGATTTTAGTCCATCGAGAAAACAGACATTGCTCATGATGATGATATATTATTCTCATTAAATTATCAGAATAAAGCTGAAACTCTGCGTGAACTCTCTTTGTTGTGCAAACGATGTGCAGCATGACATTTTTTAACATAATGAGCTGTGAACGATGATCCACGATGACTTGGTGAAATTAAACAGTTTCCGGCGAAAATTGGTTCTGTAGTTTTCAAAACATGTAACTGAGATATTTTTAAACAAACTCGGTAGGTACGTAAAAACTGATAATAATAGTAGTGCGGAACAGAACTAAGCAGATAGTTATTTATTAATTGCAATAATTGAAACCGTTTATTTCAAAAAGGCTGAGAAAAGTTTGGAATTTAAGTAATGATTATATTTTAGCAAGTGACATCCGAATGAACTTAGACATGATCTAAAATAAAATAAAAAATTCAAAAAAATATAAAGGTGTCATAATATGCTCCATTAAAATTGCATTTAGAATGATTGAGTCGCAACGTGTCATTGGCGAATTAAATTGTGCTGTGAGGCACGAAAAAAAGCCAAAATCAAACTAAGAAGTAAAGGTTAATTGAGCCAAAGCTGGCTCATTTAATCCTATCACTGTCAAATATCTATGTATTTATATCGTTAAATGCTAGAATCAGGCAACACAGAGGAACCCCTATATGCAAACAAAATACCTTCTACGTACTAATAAAATAAAGGCCCTTAATATTATCAATTTATTCGTTATTAGATATCTTTGCGTAGCTTACAACATAATTGTTCATTTCATCGCTACTCAGAATTTTGTCTCGACAATGTTGCAAGTAGGTAGGTATTCTCGTTACTCCGTCTTCGTCATTCATTAAGTCCAGAATGGTACGAAATAAAGCTTTAGCACACCCTTAAAAGTGTAATCGTACATTGACCCCCCCGAATTTTCACTTGAACAATTTGTGTGGCTTCTACCTTTGATTATTATGCTCCAAGCTTCTACCGTATTTGGCTACAAAGTTACTTCCTGTTTGTTTACTTCCGTAACATCAGCGGGAATTTTAATAATGTTTTAATCCTTACTTGGATTATGCATATTACGCATGCAGTATAGCAATTTGGATATAGAAAAAGTAACTACAGCCTTTTCTGTTCATATTTGTATCGTTACATACCTACAGTACTCTAATCTCTATTATCTATATACTTTTGTGAGTTTCGTGTTTGTCATTGTCATTTTTATCTCAATAATCGTTGCTACTATTAAAAGCTAATACTCCTGTCATTTTTATCGATATCACTATTCGATCAAATTTTCTTTTTATCATCAAATTAATATGATGAAGACAAAATTCACATTCCGAATTGCTTTATTTAAATCGCGTTAGTTGTTACATCTTTAACTATAACCAGACTAGTTAATGCGACTTCACACGCGTGGAATAAGTTTCTTAATTCCCATGGGAATTCTTTATTATTCTGGAATAAAAAGTAACCTATGTCACTCTCCGTGTCCTCAACTATACCCATGCAAAATCAGGTCATTCCGTTGCTCTGTTGTGACGTGATTGAAGGAAAACCCATACAAAATCAGGTCGACCCTTTGCTCTGTTGCGACGTGATTGAAGGACAAACCAACAAATCAACAAACAAACACACTTTCGCATTTATAATACTAGATGATTTTCGCGACTTCGTCCGCGTGGTCTAAGTTTTTTCGATTCCCGCGGAAGCTCCTTAATTTTCCGGAATAAAAGTCTAGCCTATGTCCTTCCCAGGGATATAACCTATCCCTGTACCTTTCATCAAAATCGGTTGAATGGGTGGGCCGTGAAAGCATAGCAGACAGACAGACAGACAAACTTTCGCATTTATAATATTAGTATGGTATTAGTATAGTATGATTCTGTTATACTAAATCCATATAGGACAGTCTTTTAATTTTTGTTTCCCGGGGCATATTCCCGGATAGTATGGCAATAAATTACACCCGGACCCGGTTAGCAGTAAACGGATAGAGCTCAAGCGTTTAAACTTAAACCGATATAGCAGTTGATAATGATAACCAAGACATGTGATTTGTTAAATATATGCCCGACTGGTACTGGGCAATGAAAGTGTAAATGAAAACGTGTTTAGGTCCTTGCTCATTGATGAAAGCAAACCTGCGAAGTGGTCCGACGCGCCGGCCATTCCGAAATCCAACCAGTCGCGGTTTGCCGCGCTGGGACCACAGACGCGTGGCTGTGGCTTTTAATTTTCCTCCATCGTTGGTTTAATTGTTATGGACAGAGTTTAAAACCGTGACATAAACATTTGTGTGTGATTATTACGTGTTTGATTTTACTGTGATTCGCACGTTGCCTCGCCGGTTGCTACTGATTGGAGGTTGTTGATATTTCTCAAGGTACGTTCGTTTCGTTTGTTTGATTTACCTGTAGGAACTGACGTTTTAAGCAGCGAACTCGGTTTTCTTAGTTCTGTCTACAAACAAACGTCGCCTTCCACATACTTAGAGAACGCTGGTAAATTCTTGTCTAACTACAAAATCTGGGGGTCTTCAAATATTTTATTACCGTAATAAAACTTAATTTTTGACAAGATCTGATTGAGAGTATTTTAAATAATTTAAAAATCTCAACTATGTTATCTTTTCTTTTTGCATATAATATATAGTAGTATAATGTATAGTAGTAGTAGTATAGTATTTTATAGTTCGCACCACATAAGGAATAAGATACAAAGGTAGGCGGTATTTCTTCGGCTTCATCTTTCGTAGGCACATTTTTTATGTGAAACGAATGCATAAGGCATAGCCGCGCGCATGGGAAAAGTTTTTTTTGTCTTTTTTGCAGTAACATATCTAATTTGGCGGAACATTTGGGAGCATCAATCATCAAAATTGAAATGCAATTTAAAAACGCTTATGAGGTATTCCGATTGAAACTGTCGGAGTGTTTTTACATAAAGAACAATTTCTAGCTAGAAAATTAACTAACTATTACCATTTCTACTACTATTCGAAGATTGTTACTGAATACATAATTAAAAATGAGCGAGGACTCTACTCTAACATGATTCCTGACCATGAATCTTATCACGATAATTGAATAGGTTTTAGAGCTTTTAAACCAGGCCCTATTCCGAAGAAAATTTACATTTGAACAACTAATGCAATTCAGTCGTCTCTATTGATTAATATTAACAGGATCCTTTGCAAGAAAAATAATTAAAACTTATTGAAATAGTTCTAACCCTTCCTATTCAGGTATTTGATTACCGGCAGACCCTATCCAACTTATCATAATCAGAAAAAAAGGAAAGGATAAAATATACCTTGACTTGGTTCACAAAGCAGACGTACAAAAAACTTAACCCTTCGTCGTCTAGCTTGTCAACGCTTGAATATTTTGTAATCGCAGCTACCTACGTAAAATTTAAGGTTTTTATAACGCTATTTTTTGTCGGCACACAAAAAGATCATGACTGGACGAATATTACTCAGACACCGGACACGTGACTAATAACTACAAGTTTTCTCAAATACTTCAAACTCAGATCAGAATACAGCAGACAAAAAAATGTATGGAATTTTCAAAATACATATTTAATTAAATATTTACAGTATCCTGTATACATATATATGCTATCAAATGTGTAAGCACAAAGGAATAGAAATAAAAACTGGATAAATTAATTTTGTTTTAGATTTAGATAAATAAGAATTCATCAGATTTCTCACAATCGCTGTGACAATAGTTATACGACTAAGAAAAAAGATGATATTACTACATGTTTTGCTACATATTTCTAGAATCGTGTTCTATCTTGGACTGCCTACATCGCATTTTACAATGAGATGAGATAGTAATCAAGTTCAAACCTGTCGGAGATAAAAAACGTAATGTCGATATAAATGCCAATAATTGTTCATCTTAATGCATTTTTA
Organism: Erebia aethiops; assembly: GCA_923060345.2. NCBI lineage: Eukaryota > Metazoa > Arthropoda > Insecta > Lepidoptera > Nymphalidae > Erebia > Erebia aethiops. The sequence continues at coordinate 17,766,117 of OV281089.1, read as the reverse complement.
ATCATCAACGTCTTCTGCGGAGCTGTCGAACGAGTTACAAGATAGAACTCTCCTATGGTTTCATTATCTACATTCTATTTATTCTGGAATCCACATTTACATGAACTTTTTTACCATTGCAGTAGTCTTCAGGTTATTGTTGGTAATTACTTCAGTAAATGCTCCGGCTTTTAACAAGCTAATTATCTATAGTAAATTGCGCTCTTTTATATTTTTTGGCCTTGGAATTTATTTATAAGTATGAACATATAGTACCATTTCAGGTTTTTTGCTTTACTTGTTGACTGTTTGTGGCTCATTCGGTTGTACATAATCTCTATGTTAACTAAAATGACATGTATAATTTTATTGCCCTCTAGTTCATGATACTTCCTGCGAAAAGGGACAGCACTAGATTTAGGCTTGTCGAAAAACCCCCCATAAATGACCCCATGAGTTTTGTTTTGTTCGTTTAGGTTAATATTATCTTATCTTGCATCAACTTTTGAACTTAATACTCTTCCTTCTAATCTAATGTGGGTTAAGTAAGCTATTTTGCCCCATCTTTCCGACATCGACTTATAAATAACAGTTTATTTTGTATCACATTATAGTTTAGATATATGTCAAGGTCACAAAACTGCCGAAAAGCTTATTTCATATTTAGATACAATCCTATGTTTTCAACAATCTCTATTTAAAACCGGTTGTACCGCCGTATGTTGTCCCGTGTCCGTTTACAATGTCTCAGTTCTAAAAGAACATTAGCTTTTTACAGGTTATTTGTACTGTTGTATATTGTAAATATGTTTTATGTATTATCTATTGTGTCAAGGACATAATATACCTACTGCTTTGTAAATTGTAAAACATTCTACGTTCGAGCGTACGTATTCCTGTGTAATGTTAGCGCGAACAGGTATGTTATGAGGTAACCTACTCGTATGTTATGATTAATAATCGAAAATGTCATATGAATAAGTTCTCATATTATTATAGCCAAGTCCAAGCTTAGAGTGGCAATGCGAATTGCAATCAAGCAGAAATAATTATTAATTAATAAATACTTTCATCCTTACACTACGCTTTTGTTAGCTTAATGAATGTATGAATGTGTTGGATTTGTCACCGACTTCCAGACCTCTGCATTAATTGAAGTTTTGCGCACATAAAAAGAACCGCTGACAATCAATGCAGTCTTAACCATTATTACATTCAAGAACCCCGAAATATAAATATCGGGAGGATTCATGGAACAAATTAAAAAAAATATCTTAGCATATTAGAAGGTCCTAGCATGCCCTTGTATATTGGAGGGCTTCCCTTTATTACATTCAAGAGCCCTGAAATATAAATATCGGGAGGATTCATGGAACAAATTAAAAAAAACCTTTGCATATTAGAAGGCCCTAGCATACCCTTGTATATTGGAGGGCTTCGGAATATCCAAGGTACGCGCTGGTCTAAAAATTACTTACCTTCTTTATGTCAATTACTAGCTGATGCCCGCGACTTCGTCCGCGTGGAATAAGGAACTTTTTAATTTTCCGGGATAACCTATGTAATCTCTCTAGGTTCTCAACTATTCTTCTTCTTCTCATTCGTTTACTCTTGGTAGAGTGGTCGTGGTTATTAATTGGCACAGCAGCTCTTGCGATCTCCCTCCAGCGACTTCTGTTGGCTGCATCACGGGAACACTCGGAGACCGACACATCCTCTACTAGGCGGAACGGATTTAATCCGTCCACCTAGTAGAGGAGCGACCACGTGGACGAGTGCCCTCAACTCGACTTTGTACAACTATACCCATGCAAAAAACCACGTGGATCCGTTGCTTTGTTATGAAAAACAAATCAACAAACAAACACACTTTCGCATTTATTATATTAGTATGATACTCAAGTGGTTATTCCAGAGATATTTTATTGTTCTTATATCTTAAATGTCAGGATCGCGGAAGCACTTGGCTTGTCTGTGCATGGCATTGCCCTCTGGAATAACTGGTATTGCAAGCGAGTGGCCTACTATAACTTTCAGAGAATATTCTTTGCTAATCTGGGGTCTGGGTACTCACTTAATTTTTCGTTCTTATTGTAGTGTAGGTACATAAGGCTATAGAAATCTTTATTATTGAAATTAACTAAAGTACAAAAAATACAATGAATTCCTGGCCCCTAAACTAGGAGGACCCGTATCTTAGGGGCCAGTTCCTTCCCAATGCTAATACAAAATCCTATATCTCGCCAGTCGACCTTTGACAAGAGATGCGCTTTATTGCAGTGAAGGGATGATAGAAATTGTAATTTAGTTTCCAATGCCAAGGATTTACACGAAATAGTACTTAGTTTCAATGCCGGAGGTTTCTAGCGGGGTTGGTACTTCGCTAATTACAAACCCGTACATTCCGTGTTCGGTGAATGCCGTCTCTTGCAACCTGTTTTCTATTACTAATCCTGCAGTAGCTATTGCATTATATTTAAATGCCGAGCTTAGAGAACTTTAGATTTTAGTACAAGTGATTAATTATTATGGTTTACATTTTTTGGCATTTAATTTAAAACATTGTATGAGTAGGTAAATACTTAATGGTGGATTGTGGATTAGGAAGGCTGAGGACCGGGTTTGGTGGCGTTCTTTGGGAAAGGCCATGTTCAGCAGTGGACGTCCGCAGGCTGAGATGATGATTAAACTACTTGTATTCTAAATTCAATAATTCTATATTAATTTCTATACTGGGAATAATACAAAACTATTCTGACGAGTTCTGATACTTTTTTATATCTTTTTTACTTGCTCTCCTTTACATATTTGGCATTTTGTTTATCTAATTCTCAGCGTTGTCTAAATTAATTAAAAAGCTTGCAAAATCTAAGTTTCTTTATTCCTGAAGTTTAAGATGTAGGTTATTATATAATTTATAACACAAATATGTACAAGAACAAGTGCTTTATTAAATTATATAGCAACAACAAATATCCTTATCAGCTAAATGAGCAGTTGCAACACGTTGTTCTGTTATTGCAACTTCCTTGTATCGTCCCCTGCGGAAGGACACTCATTTCCTCTATCTCCGACGAATGCGAATTGATTCGTGACATTTTTTTTACCAGTTTTACCGTGGGAAATACACTTATAAGTAGGTACTTCCAAAGTTCCAAACCGGTTTCATGTCTTATCTACCTACTTAAATAATAACGTCTGTTTTGTGTCTCATCAACTTAAACTGATGCTGTTTTATGGAAATAGGGCTATCTATGTTTTATTAGTGAACGGAAGCACATCTTTGTTATTTTTTTATTTATGGCAATATTCACTTAAAATTAGGAGTAACTAAATATAAATGTTAAATGATAAATTTTTTGATTGCTGGGATAAAGGATGTTAATGACCATCTTAAGTTCATGTAACTCGCGTAAGAGCTAAATTAGCAAACTCTGTTGGAAAAAAATTGATCTTAAAGCAATGATCATATTTCTATACTTATAGTAAAGCGAGCTACAAATTGTTATCCAGCTCATTCTAATCTTAGCCCACACGGTACAGCGCAAATAAATCACCGATTTTTATGTTTTTCTCTCGTTTCTTTTACTTACGACCTACTGACATCATTCGTTTCGCTTTTCGGATTTTGTGTTGAACTTTTTTTTAAGAAAATAGGTCAAGAATTTTCGATATTTGATAGGCGTGGTGTTTTGTATCACATATCTCCTTGACATGAAAATAATTAACTACTTAATTCGTATAAATTTTCCAACCAGAATGATTCTCATATATTACAATTTTTTGTGTTTTTTTTAATATTGTTATAAGACGTAGTTTTGTTTAAAATGATGATCGGCTGTTAACGTGTACTGATTATATTTTTATGCTCCTATCTTATTTAAAGCCTGATCATATGTTGCCAACAACTTATCAAATTATAAAATTTTATTTCATAAACTCATTTAAAGTCTTTTCGTCAACTTTATAATAAATCCTGCTCGCAAAATTATTAACCGAGCGAAGCGAAAGTCTCTGAATCTACTTGTGTGGATTGTCACTTGCCGGTTTGTCAGAGCCTTATAACTTTAGAATTCATGAATATAATTACTTCAAATTCACGTTTATATGTAAATCAATGGCCTAAAGCGGAAAATGACATAAAAAGTTATAATAATTCTTATTTGATGGAGGCGCTCATAAAAGCAATTACAGCGCATCGTTTTCCCAGCCCATCCGTTCAAACGATTTTGACTAGATTTTTTTATCAATATAATAATCGTTACAGCGAAAAGCTACGTAGGTTTAATTTGCGAGCTCTTCCGTCAACATTATTAAATTAGTAAATCAAAGTAGTCAAATTAATAAAAATACATGAAGAAAACTTAAACTAAACTACCCACAATTTCTGATTTTTGAGGATTGATAAAGAGGTAGGTTGCATTCTGGTCATAGAGTTCCCGCGAGACTTACAAAAACAAGGTTTGGAGGAATTTATCATCGAGTATTCTATAAATCGTGTCGCAGGGAGTCGCTGGATTCAAGTGGCGCAAGACCGTGACTTGTGGAGGACTCCACAGGGAGAGCTACGTCCAGCAGTGGACGTCCATCGTTTGACGACAACGATGACGATTCTATAAAAGAATGGTTTGGATTTTATGTATTGGATATTAAACTGATCCGCCTCTTACAATATTACAAATAAAGCAAAGAAATTATTCATCGTTTGATTTTCTCAATGCAGACGGAAACGAAGTGGAAAGAAAAGCTGCCATTGTTCGGTTGTGGGTCAAATACAAGAGTTCTATTGTTGTGTTCATCTAATAGGCCGTGACATTCGCTTTTATCGAAAAAGCGTTCAATTTGAAAGACTGTCGAAGTACCAACCACAGTCGTTGGCGTTCTTTCTCCTTAAATGTGGTTTCTAAAAGGCTTAAAAACCGAAATTTAACTTTAATTTATAAGTTTGCGTTTTGTATATGATGCCTCGGGCGTGTGTTTGTCTATTTATTGCCTGCCCACGGCTTAACCGCTGACTTATTTTGACGAAAACTGGCACAAATATATCTTTCTTCCTCATAAAGATTTCATCTATTATTTTTATCACGGAATGTAAAGTTTTCTCAGGAGTAAAAATTATATATAAGAGGGAATATAGTCGCGGCCATCAGTTAAAGTATATAGTAAAATGATAAACTCCTTACTGAATATTGAAAAAAATTATAAAATGGAAATATATTGTAACTGCTCGGCGCTCTAGTTAAATACCATTAATAACTAAACATTTGAAAAGAACATACAACATAGCTCTAGAATAGCTATTGAATTTAATGAGAGAAGGGCCAATACATATTTTCGTTGCATAACGGTCAAAACGAAGGTTGTATGAAACTAGATTGTCATTTGTCAAACTTGCAAAGTAGCTTTTTCGTAATTATAATTACTTCAGAAGGAAATTACGACAAGACTAAGTACCTTGAATAAATGTTCATGTCGAACCTAATGGTCATCGATCAATATAATGATTACAGAGAGACATAGGCGGAACGTATCAAAAAACCACTTTGCAATTAACTAGTTCCGCTAAAAGTTAGTCAGTGTCATTTCGTTGTACTATGTGGCCAATTCTGTATAACACAATCTCTAAACTAAAATGACAGCTTTAAATCTAGTTCTGTGATTCTGTCCCTTCCCGCAAGGAGTACTATGAAAGGATTAGCAATAAATTTAATGCTGTCATTGTACTTTCGGTTAGAAATTGTGCACTACATAATACTATACTAATGCGCATTACATAATGTGGATACAGGATCAGTCCCAATATCACAAAGCCAAAATAAACTGAATTCAATAAACCAGACTTTCTTCGTAAGCAAATCTTCACTATCCTTCGTCTTCTTGCGTGTAGGTGCATACAGGTTTTTGTCTTATTGTTCTACCATTCCTACTACTTCGGGACTTCATCTGCATAAAGAAAATTCTTGGTTTTTGTCCCCAGAAGCTGCCACTCGTGCATGTCTTGCGCTATCACTCGCCCATTGAATCTCCTTTAGATCTGATTTGAGGATTTCCTCTACAACGCAGCTGGACCCCATAAGAAGAGATTTTCAAAATTTCTACAAGTGGGGGCGATTATACTAGTCCTCCAAACTATATTTCATTAATTATAATATCCAACCATAACTGTTAGTTTGCTCAATTTAAGTATAGTTTTAGTGCACTAGAATTAATTGCACGCGGCTTCAAGTGTCGTTGACTTCGCGAATAACGAGTGCTTTGAACCGAAGCCAAACATAGGCGACGAAGTCTCTCGACTCTCCATCGTTTCAGTTTTTACATCGAAATGCCTATTTGATAGTTCAGCACGCACGCACTGTCAATCCGCGTACGATTTTAAAAAACCTTCAATAGATAAAACATTGGAAGATACACATAAATACATGTATTATTTTTATTACGTTAAGATTCCTTTAGATCAAAGTCTCATTGCTGATTAAGTTTTAACTAATTGGCTTCGAAGAGGTGCATGAACTCTAAATAAAGGATTTTTTTGGTAAAAATTGAAAAGGTGACAGACAGTCATCTTTTCGTATTTAAATGTTTTTGTATGGAATTGATTTTTTGCTCCAGTCGCGATCAACATTGCATCATTGTCATCTCTTTCTTGATGCACTACTGACTACAGTGAATAAATCCACCCTTCTGACAATTTGATGTCGTTATGTCCTCATAAGGCCAAAACCTTAAATATTTCCAAAGTCACAAGGTTTTTCACCAACAACGGTCTGTGTTCACACAGTAAATATTGATTCCGGTGTAATGGACGTTTGTCCGTAGCGTCCATTGCGTGTTGTTGATCGAACGAATTTGCACTTGTGCTGTTCATTTACATTTATTAGCTCTATCCATTTTCATCTTTTAAACAAGAGCTACGAATTCCTTAGCACTTTTTTTTCTAGTTTCGAATGTGATTCATACTGGTATTTGCAAAAATCTCATGGATGGATTAACAAGTTAATAACCTGACCATTGTCTTCCTCTTCGCTGTCGTCAGCCGATATACGTTTTCTGTTGGACATATGCCTCTTGTAGTACGTCTTCTGCTATCAATCCATCAGATCAATCTGGAAAAAACAAGATTATTTTATCAAATTGTGTGGCCTTTTGTTACTGCTTACTTATTTACTTCGCTGGCGCGACGCAAAACGATCTTGGTCTGTCACATACTTCACATACTGGCCTACGCACGCGGTCTCAATACAGATTTTGCGAGGGCTTGCAGATTTTTCCATGTATCAACCATCCAGCGATATATCCATGCTAACGTTTTCTTTACATTATTAAACTTTCTTATCGGACATTACTCGTCTGCACTGCATTGTCTATAGAAATTCATATTACATTTGCAATGTGTGTTCTAATGGTTCTAGGCAATCATTTTCTCTACATGAACAGTAGGTATATTATAATATCTCATTGTTAGATCTTATAAATTGAGAGAGTTTCAAGTGTGCTGAAACCGTTTTAAAGTAAAGTAAAGTAAAGGAATTATCAAAGCTCTAGTATCATACGATCCAAGTTCCTCTTTTTTATTCAAGTTTTATTTATTTATTTATTAAATCAAGGTTATCTGATGTCTACAGTCACTTTGATCAATGTCAGCCATTATGGTCTCGTAAAAGTTCGTATTTACCTTGACTCGCTTCGAAGTAACATCGCCTTACTTACGAAGTTTGAAGAATAGCCTGTTTTAGGGCTTGTCGAGTTTTAACGGCCTTCTATTTATATCATCGACCTTATTCAAATTTTGTTTATTTTTTATTGTTATTATCTATTTTGTTACAGTTCTTTCGATATTCCATACTAATATTATAAATGCGAAAGTGTGTCTGTCTGGTACGCTTTCACGGTCCATCTGATTTTGATTAAATTTGGTATGTATATGAAACCCTGGGAAGGGCATAGGCTACTTTTATCCCGGAAAAATAAAGAGTTCCCGCGGGAATCAAAAACCTTAATCCACGTGGGCGAAGTCGCCTCATCTACTTCTTAAAATAATTTACCAAAGTTAATTTTACACCCACATTTACCTAACCCAAAAATCTGGTTTCGGTAAACGCTTGTCACATAACGGAACCGCTATCTTGATTTCGAAACTCCTAGCTTAGACCGGAACTCCTCCTACACTGATGTTCATCATACTAGTAAGTTGGTCGAACGTGTGTTTTTCATCATTCATTCACAAACATGAGTCACCGTTTAGCATTGATGTAGAATTTTTGTACCTCCGTTTAGTTATCATGCACATTTATATATATCGGCACATGTCTTATCTATGTTTTTTTTAAATCAAAGAATAGGCTTGTGCTTGACGACAATCATGCTTTATACAAAGCAATGATGAGATCTAGGTTGGAGCGCGCTTGCCTAGAAGCTTCAATGCGCAGCCCAAACCGCTACCATTAGATAGGTATTTGAAAGTATGACAGGCATTCAGAAAGGATTTTTCGGAAATGTTACCCTGAAAATATATGTACGAAAATAATCATTTTTCAATGATATTCGGGCTTTCGGTTAAAAAAACAAATACGTGTTTCACGAATCACGATTTTTAGAAATTTTATCTTTGTTGAGCAATTTCCATGACTCCATGAAAACCGGTGTTGTGGCTATCGGTTCAAATTGAAGAGATACGTAATCAGGACTTATGAAAATTCCACCTCTGATTCCATTTTCATTCATTCCAGATCTAGAGGCAGAGGCCCAATTGTCTAAGCAAATCGTAATCATTACCTACTCGAACTGTTAACTGTTTAAGCCTTTTAAGGAGTTCATACTTGCTTTTTGACGTGCATGTATGAACTCCTTAAACAGGTCGAATTATCTGTTTGACAAATGATTACAAATTCCTGAAACAATCGGGGGGCTGATATAGTTCGCTCAAACCCTTTATGTAATTGCTCAAAAGTAACATCTCTAAATATTTCTTATTTTTAAACCTCTTTGAAACAGCAATAAAATAAAATTAGAATTTGGAGAAGTTGTATTTTTTGCCATACTGCAAAATAACATGACATCGCAACGGGACTTGTCATAAAAAGTGGAATAAAAATAAATCGAAAGAGAGACCTATTCCTTTTGTAACATTCTGAGACAAGGTTTTCAATTTTCTACGGAGAACAATCTGAGCCAAGCGCCTTTTGTTTGTGAAGATTCAAAACCGAGTTAAGAAATTGATGACAAGAGAACTTTTTCATTTGATAACCTAGCAGATGTTGAAGCGCTTTTCCATCATCAAATTAGATTTAAAGATTGTGTTTTAGGCCAGGCGCATATCTAGCGAAATTTTCTATACTTCTAGACTCATATTATAAATGCCATGCGAAAGTTTGGATGGATGGATGGATGTTTGTTAATCACGCGAGGGCGGCTGAACGGATCTGGATGAAATTTTGCACAGAGAAAAATTATATTGTGGAATAACACATAGGCTACCCCGAAAAATTAAAGCGTTCCCGCAGGATCAGCCATCCAAACTTTCGCATTTATAATATTTTTTACTTTACAGTGGCTTTGGAAGTCGGTTTTTTGGAAAGATTTTTTATAATAACTATAATCCTACACATATATAAAAAGATGTACATATGCTACATAATAAGTTAAAGCTTTAAATGTTAGCATTTAAATGTTCAAAAATTTATTTAACCTATACCTCAAAATAATGATAGTCAATTTCAGTTCTCTAGAGCATACAACCGGGCAACTTGATCGACCGGAAGCTGATTAAAAAAAGAAAAAGACCGAAACCATCTAATTTCAGGTCGTCATACTATACGACATTAAATACACGGCCTTAATCTGTCATGCACACCGCTCCATAATGACAGCTTAAGGGCTTCTGTAGACTACCGACTTTTGAAAGGCCGATATTTAAATTAGTATGTAACTACATACTAAAACTGACTGTAACTGATCAGGAAGATATGAACAATTTACTCGTGAGTATACTAAACGAGCAAGGCGACCAACACGAAGGCAATGTTTAACACAGCGATGATTTTTAGACTTGATTTTTCTGCTAGTTCTTCTCGGTCGGAACGGCATTCCGAACCAGCGATAGATTCACTCGACTATTCAAAAGCACTTGTTAAAAGTGTACTCGAATAAAAAATATTTGATTTTGATTGAAAAGTATAAAATTGCGTTCGACGTTCGACAAATGTTTTCCATTACTTATCACGGTAAACCAAATATTTGTTAATATAACAATGTATTATGTTGCAGTTTCAAATTAGCATTTTTAAGATTTTAAATAAGTAATTTTATTATAACGAGTACAGTTCAGACCAAACGGATAAATCCGCACTTTTTGATGTCACTGTAAAGAACTGTAAGTATCAGTATTGGCCTTAAGTATAAAATCTGAAGCATATAACAAGCGTTTCCTTCCTTATTATCTGCTTCGAATTTTATATTTATAGCCAAACTAAATCAAAATTCCTCTATAGCGTTATTAGCTGTATTCAAACCTAATTTTATTTTTCTTACCTGTCAAGCCTCATTTTATTGATTTTATAATAAAGCAAAATTTTTGTCTGTGTAAAGTCTATAGGCTGCAGGAATCTTATTTTCAAGTCATTACATCCAAGCCATCCGTCTCTATTATAACACAATAAAGTTCAATTTCGAACATTCTATACGCAAAAACTGATTATTATTGTTATACTATCATGCAATAGTGTAGAAATATCACCGGCGTACGACATTGTACTACATATCAGTTACACTCCGATTAAACCTCACAAGACCTCAATAGATGGTGTCGGTATTGTGTTACTATATCTAAACCAACGATTCGAGTCTAGACTTTAAGTAACTGTTCGCGTACTGTGAACAGGACGTGGAAACCTTGCACTGGAGCCATATACTGCCAACGCTCAAAGCAATACTGCAATATTACTCAAAATTACAGTTTTATGCCACGTACCTTGATGTTCCTAAAATAAGGATTATAATTCTAAAACACGAATGTCAACAATGATGAAACAATTATCAGTATTGGCCCTGTGGTTTTTTTTTTTGGGCGACTGACGATGATTGTATAGTCTACTCCATGCTCGAACCTTGCGTGAGTTTCTGTTGAACATCTGTAGTTAGTATTCTTTGGTAGTATTAAAATTGTGAATTTGTCAACAATTTATAGCGTACTAGCTGATGCCTGCGACTTCGTCCGTGTGGATTGAGGTTTTTCGGTTCCCGCGGGAACTCTTTAATTTTCGGCGATAAAAGTAGACTATGTGTTATTCCAGACTATTGTCTATCTCTGTGCTAAATTTCATCCAGATCCGTTCAGCTGTTGGGGCGTGATTGAGTAACAAACATCCATCCATCCAAACTTTCGCATTTATAATATTAGTAAGATTAGTAAGATAAGATTAAGATAGTAAGATTGCAGCCGTTGTTATTGGATAGATTTGTGATTCTCTTGATATCAAATCTCTGGTATCGCGTATCGCATATCCCAAATACAGTGTTTATTTAGAATTTGCGATACCCTTAGGAGTTGGTAAGATTTGTGATCCCTTTGTTAGCACTTTCATGATAGTGTAACAGTTTCTGCTAATAGTGCCATTAGGAAAGATTTTGTGATAGGCGGGGTCGACTGGACATAATACATTGTAATTTCTTAGTTATGAAGAGAACGCCTGTTAGATATTTTATTTATTGTTAATATTTTGGGTTCAGAAATTGAGTGGATATCACAACATATTACTTAGTATAGAGCAGCCAATACTCTATTTGAAAGGCACAAAAAACTGAAAGGATTTTCGTAGTATTTGTTTCATAGGATCGTTAAGTAGTATCCCGTAGAAACTTTATGGATGTAATGTCTAAATAAAGGTTATTTTTTACTATATTTTCCCAGTTTTCACTTTAAATAGATAAGATAATTAAACATATTAAGTATGGATTTCGAATAGTCACGCAGGCGTGGTATCCGTCCATCATATTTGAACCATTTCCGGTGTAGGTATACATATTTTTAAAACTGATTCTGGAACTGGTTCATTCTTTTTTATAAATTGTGACAAACGTGCAAGCTACAAAGAATAAATAAATAAACTCTTTTTTTGGGATTTACAATGTACAGAAAACAAACATCATACAGAATATCAAACCACCTGGTTCAAAGGTTATTCAGCGTGGCAATGCTGCAAGTTTGATGGGTACCTTTGGCCCAGGGGCAACCAGGAGTGGTCTTTTTGAGTAGGGTTTTATTTTTATTTTTGTTAGTAGGTATATAAGGATTTGATTTCAATTTATTGTATAGTTTGTATAATATTTAGATTTTAGATTAACTTTTAAAATTAATTATAATAATATTTAGTGAACTACAGAGGATTATATCAATCATCCAGATTCAGTTACTTAATTTTCTAGGTTCGCTTGTAGAATTCGCAAAAGTACATATTATACATGTATTCTATAATCATTATGTAGTGACTCAGCACAAAGTCAATATAAACCGATTCTTGTATTTACCCAAGGACAAAGAGCACCGAAGATATGAGGTAAATCAAATGATCAACTTGTAACTAATAACCATGGAACTCCATTTAATTTGTGCAGTGGGGAACCCTTTTAATTTGTTCCCTGATAAAACCGTTGATCAAATAATTGAGATAAAAGTTAAATGCATTATGCAAGCCAATCAGAGCTTTATGATTCATCATAAAGCTCTGATTGGCTTGCATAATGGTCGCGGGCCTGCTAAACACATTTTGGGCGTTTGGACATAAGTCCACCATGCGAATTGGCAAACTTCACATAAATCTGAGATAATTTCGGAAATCTTTCAGGCGGACTTAATTAAAACCATTTGATTGGGGAGCCGAAAAGACAACGCTATCGTCTTAGTGAACTTAAAACATCTAACTAAATTGTTATGCTATGTACTAAAGCCTAAAAACCTCACTTAACTGAGAAAAGGGCAACACAAATAATTAATTCAGTAACTCCTCAAGTTAAGAGCGTAATAAAAAATCCGCAAGACCACAATAGGTAATGGGTCTCAATTTTTCGACACAGCTAATCAATCGGGTGCACTACGTTGTAAATTTTTACACAACTCTTCAATTTCAATAGAAAATTTCACATTATAAAATAACTGTAGCAATTTGCGTAACTTTTTCCATCGACTGTGACGAAATAGGGGGTCTGATAAACGTAGTCATGAACTAAATTAATGAAGGCTGTCAGAATTCGCTTGTGTACTTAAGCAGGTTGCAGATTGCGAAATCAACCTGCTTTGAAGGATAGACAGTTAGTTTATACTACATTGATAAATATTTTAAGAGGCAACAAGTACTGAGATCTAAATATTAACACAGCAGATTCTCATTTTGTTTGAACTAAGTTGGGTAAGAAATAGATAGAATTTGGTCTGTCAGGTTCAGGATTCCGTAGTTCATGCATATCCGTCGTTCTTAGGTGGAGAATAATGAGATCTATGGAACGCATTTTACCTTTGCTCAGAATTAAGACAGTTTATAAAAAGAGTTGGTAAAGTTAGTGGTCTTTTCAATAAATAGAGACCTATCATCGTCATCATAGCTTTACCACTATTGGCTACCGGATCCCTCTAAATTTAACCTTTAAATTATCTGACCTGAATACCTTATAGGACTCATAAACTTCTAAACTAAAGACCTTTCCTCACTTGTCTGCTTTAGCCACACAATCTTGTTGGCGTTCCATCTAGCAACTTTCGGATAGGTCAACGGAAGACTCAAATATCAATGATCAATGATATTTAATATTTCTAAAGTAAGCTAAAACAATAGAATAAGTATCAAATTATCAGACATTTTTTGTGTAATATAAATAGTCAAGCTTTTCTAATCGCAAGGTCGTCCTGGATAGCTAATGAAGGGTGCAGCGGCAGACAAGCCTGAAAAAACATTACCGATTCGTCTCACTATATTACTCGTAATAATTGAGTGTAGTCAGTAGTCACTTTATCTGGTTAAGCAAAATTATGTTACGCAACCATTTTACTGTACCCTCCACTTTACATTGACGTAGTGGTATATTTTATGACTACCGAACTAATTCCAGGCCAGTCGTAACACAGTAAATTTAGCTCCCAAATGTTCCTTTTTTAAGTATTGGTTTTTTTAAATCGTAAATTTCAAGTTTCAACCAGAATCTGTTGATTGATAATGCAACCTACAGGCTATGAGGATATTGGTGAAATGAAAACGCTAATTTAATGGTTTGTTAATGTCCATTTCTCTTGGCTTGTCCTTGACTGGATGAAATTTTGTGTGGGTGGAACTGGAAGGAATTTTAGATAGATGCGCATATCTAGTATAGGCTAAGAAATCATTTTTCATTGATTTCTTAAATAATTGCTATCCATCCAACTAGAGATAGCAAGATTTCCACGGGCGATTTAAATTCGAGTTTGAATATAAGATTTACAGAACAAGCACGTTTCAAGTCAAGCCTTGTTTGTGCTTTTTTTTTTTAATTCCACTACAATTACTTGTAGTGGAATTACAATCCTTGACTGCGATCTCACCTGATGGTAAGTGACGATACAGTCTAAGATGGTAGCGGGCTAACCTGTTAGGGGCACGGCAGTTATAACAATATGGCTTCAAACTGGTGGGCAAGCCTATTCCAAATATTAAACCATCCTACAGTCTTATGGTTGTGCTTCGTCTGCCCTTTTTGTAAGGGATTGAAACATCATTCGTTTTTCTCTTATTGCGGGTATGTGTATAATCAAAACTGATTATTTATTATGAAATGTCTTGTCCGCAGATCTGACAATCTCGGTGATCAACCTATGAGTCGACGGTGAATCACCCACTGACGTAAACGGTACGTTCATGCGTGATGTTTTTTTTTCACTTTACTGTTTACACCTACATCAGCTAAAGTATAACACTATATTATAATAATCTGCAAACCAGTCTGCATAGACAAAAGTCTAGATGTTGTCCCTTATTGACACATTATTCCGTAATGCATGAGTAGGATCCGTCATCCGAACGATGGACCCCCCAAAAGGAGGCCCAAATCTTAACCACTAGGCGTGCACAGAAAAAAATTAAATAAGGCAATTAAATCCTTATACTTTGTCCATATACTAGACTAGACACGTGCCGACTACTGCTAGCCTCACACTCAAGGTCAAGTTCGCAAAACGAGTTGTTGAGTGTTTGATAATATAAAATGATGTCGATGTCATTTATGCACTTGATTATGGTCTCACCTTATGTTTGCTATATCGCAGATCAAACAGTAAACACTAACCTGCCCCCGATTTTGTAAGAAATCGCAATCGTAATCGTTTGTCAAACATATAATTCGACCTGTTTAAGGTGTTCATAGATGACTGTTTAAAAGAGAAGACCAAAAAAGCTCTGAAGATGAACGACATAGGACTCTAGAAGAATGGGACAAGGAATGGAAGGGAAAAGGAAAAGGACAATGGAGTTGGACGAGGGACCTCATACCTAACCTGCAAAAATGGATGACCAGAAAGCACGGCGAAGTGGACAAACTAATAACGCAGGCACTGAGCGGACACGGTGTCTTTAATACCTACCTGCACGCTATAGGTAAGGCAGCCGATGAAAACTTCCCCTACTGCGGAGAAAAGGAAGACACGCCAAACCACGTTCGAGGAAGTAAGAAACGTAGCACGTGGAAACGGAGACTCCCTGAAAAAAACAATTTGGTGCCACAGATGCTAAGCAGTGTAGAGGCTTGGGACAGGAGTGCTAAAATTTTGCAGACTATTATGGGGAAGAGAGTGAAAGACGAATGGGCCAGACAAAAAGCAAATGAAGCCTGAGCAGATAAACAGCCCCTTCCCGAAGTTATGCACATCGCAGTACCGGGAAGAGCGGCCAGAGAAGGCAGGAGGTTTTAGTCCGTAGGTCGCCGGGAGCATCCCAGTGAAGTCGGGCATGTCATTAGTGACATCCATGAGGATTTCCTCCTGCCTAGGAAAAAAAACAAAGGTGTTCATAGATGCCTGCATGTCAAAAGGATGCGTTTTAGGATGTCAAATGATTACGATTTGCTTAGACAATTGGGCCTCTGGATGAATCAATCGTTTAATAATAATTTGATATATATCCAAACCATAGTGTAATAAATCATTTTAAGGAAACCTGCATAATATATCGGGGGAAGTTTTGAGATGACTAACCAACAAAATAGCATTGATGAGACGCAATATGACTGAGCTATTCGTTTCGAGTCCAGCAGCTATTTCTCAGTACTTTATGATCGAATAGCGGTTAACGGACTTCCTTAGGAACTGGTTTGACCCACGGGCCACAGAGTAGTAAGCCATTATAATTGGCGTGTATGAAATACTAATCGTCTCATAGGATTTTATTAAGTGAAAAAAAAAGAAAACTGTGGATTGTCTTTTATAGAAAAAACGGATTTGCGGCCTCGAAGGCCGGCCATGTTACTTTGCACAATTGTGTATCTTTACACAGTTGTATAAAGTCATTTTCTTTTCCGGAAATTCTTCAGTCTGCTTCACTGTAATACAAAAGTATTGTACCGTAGCATCAAACAAACAAACTTAGTTTTGTGGTCCGAAATATTTTGTTTTTGAGACAGTATATAATGCTTCTTTCCAAGCTATGGCGAAACCAACTAACAACAATCTGACTCACACTTGGCCAGTTTATATTTAGGTTGCAGTGTCAGTGTAGCTTTTGTCACTACATACCTACTGTTATTTACATTTCCATTCCTTGGATAGCACTGTTATTTTGAGAGCACATTTTAGGAATTAGGTATTTTGACCCCCATTAATTAAGACCGCTGTCCGTTTCCGCATTCCGACTCCGTGAAACATGGACCAATTTTGTGTTGTGAATACTAAAACTCTTGAGTGAGAGGGCTAAATAAAAAGGAAAAGCCCGATAGGACTTTCCTTTCTTCTTTATCTCCCTAAAATGTTGGATCCTTCTCAAGACTTATACCTTTTATTGTGTTGGCTTCTTTACCAAGACCTGGATAAGGCAGTCAGGCTGTCCTTAGTTTATTCTGTAATTTAGTTCAGGATTGTTTACATTAATTCCTATTTATCTGGCCTGTTGAGCCCTTTCTGGCCATATTATGTTTAGGGCCAATGTGTTTATTTTAGGGGTGCCGGGTGTTAATCCTTTTAAAACAGTAAATCTAACCAGCTTATGTCTACTTAGATTATAGGATGCTTAGGATCTTGCGGGTTTTCCATTATGCGTTTTATAAGTACAGTTTATGGCTTGTGCTTAAACACTACTTAAAAAAAGAAGTAACAACCAAACAGACAGTTTCGCAAATATTGTAAACAATATTAGTATGGATATGATGGTAAGAACTCAAATGATCCGAAGTACTTAAGACAGTCTTTTCTACTTAACGAGCTTTTGCCTACTCTCCGCAACCTTGAATTATTTGTTCAATGAATAAAATATTTGCACAATACTCCAAGTCTCTCGGTTACTTTCAAAGTTCGCCTTCAAAATGTTTGCCTAAGTAGACCAAACGACGCCTTTCTGTTCATTGAATCCTTTGAGAAGTTACAGTAACGCGATAATGTTTTACTTTGGCGGTCCCAATGCTATCTATTTCTATTCACTTGTACATACTATAGATAGCAGTATAGAAACTGTAGACTTGGATATCAGACTTACTTCAAAGGAAGCTGAAAGAAATTCAATAAGAGAGACAAACTTTACCTTTGCTCAACTTATTTTATTTTAAATCGCAGTCAAAAGATTTTAGGGCATTCAAATCATTAAGTGAATCTGCCACTAGGTCGGATTGGGGTTTTGGGCAAAAAAAAAGATTAAAATATATGCAATAGAATGATACTTTTCCAAATGTATTAATTTACCTTTACGACACAATTTCATGTTTACTGTTGGTTCATAGTAAAACTTTATTTTGGTTTTCTTTATTTAAAGAAAAGGATAGAAGATGTGTATTCCTAATTGTTACAAACAAGATGGAACAAAAGTTTTCCAGAAGGGACTTTTGTAGCTAAAGTTTGGTACGTTCTATAGTCGTTTTAGTAGTTAGTAGCTACCACCTCAGCAGTCCTTCAAACTTCCCCTCGGTTTCTAATTTGAATAAACTAGTTACCACAACTTAGGCGGGGGCTACATACCTTCCTAATGGCGCTTTTCAGTATTATCCAGTAGCAGTGTTGATGGGATCCACGTGGATTTAGATTTCTGAAAGAAAATTCTGTATAAACTCTTTCCGGGATCAAAAGTATCCCATGTGCCAACCCTTCCTTATGCATAAACCCTTCCCTTCAAACATGTGCATTCCCTGGGGTGCAATCTAAGTAAGGATATCTCATATGGGTCCGTATTTAAACCATTCTGTATTTATTTAATTCCATTAATATGAGTAGTAAGTAGAATGGCTAAAGACCAAAAGAAGAATATCATAAAATGGGCCAATAACAACAATTGATATTGTAGCAATAATAATTGATGCAACAATACGAGTATGATGATGCATTTTCGCAATCGCCCAGCAGATTTAAGCTAGTGGCCATTTTACAAGCCGACAAGATACCGACACAGGTACAATCATCAAGATTGCAACGACATTTGCCTTTATATTCAGTCATAGTCTCCAAAACAAATGGCGAAAAAGAAAATACACAGACAAATTCGAAGACGTACGAAGACTTGTATTGCATGTTCTAAGTCCAAAGATATCCCATGTTCCTTTGTGGTAAAGCCCGTCGCCTTAAGCCTTTGAAGGCTATAGCGTCTAAACGCTTTTCAATAGACGCGGTACTGACTCGGTCTTCCCATTGATAGAAGTCCTTTCAGGAGATCCTGCAGTCTGTAATACGCAATTCAAAATGGTATTTTGCAGAAATAGGACCTACGGGGTAATATGGGTTTACCAAAAATTTATTAGTTTCTATTTCAAAGATATGTAGCAAAAACACGCGTCCATTTTATAGAAATAATTGGTCAAATGCGTTCGGGCGCGCATAAAGTAGGGTTTAATAACCACCGTGACCGTAACCATGCTGTTTCTAAAGACTGGCGGTCAGTATTTCTTAAACTGTCTAAGAAACTTCATAATGATCTTAAAATATTCAAAGAGTTTTCACTTTTATTTTTCGACACTCGCTTTTCATGTTATGTTGGACAACAAAAGTCTTAGCGGTGACGAATTTTACCAAAACAGTTTTAATATTTTAATGTCTGTGACACAGACATGCAATTATAGACGAAACTAAGATTTCTTGTTTCACTACGAACCCTAAAAATCTTTTAAGAGGAACAATGCATGATAATATTATGGCCTGTCAAGGTAAGACCTCGTCCTTACGCACAATAGGCTATTGTCTAGAATGCCCCATTTCGGAGATGAACGACTATTTGTTCTTTCCCATTATTATGTCTTTTATATATTTTTGATTGACATTCTTCAAAATATAATGAAATATCGAAGGGAGTTCAAAATAGGAATTGAGTAAGTGATGGATATGATTTGGTAGTTTTGACTCTTTTGTCTGATCGGTGTCTTTAAGGTCTTCATGATAAATCTGTACTCTATATCCTTCCTAAAACAGGACTTCTTCTATGTCATACATATATATTTCATTTGTGAAGGTTGTGTCCGTATTAAAGTTCCTAGCGCTGTTAACTATTATTATTATTAGCCCTCTACTCTATTTGGTCCTTGACTCTACGGATACCTATTGTAAGTGGAGAGATATAAATTAAAGCCTGGTCCGGCCTGGTGATCGGCCGCGTGGAATTTTGCCTTGCCCACAACTACATTACTATAACTATAGTATAACTTATATTTTCTTTAGTGAACTTCATGATTTAATGATAAATGATTTATTTATTTAACATAGGACAACTTGTGTCACTTGTGATACATCAAGATTCAAGACTACCACCGGTTCGAAAACCTGATTCTACTGAGAAGAGCCGGCAAGAAACTCAGCACTTGATCTTTTCTTAAAAAAAGAAAAGGGTTACAATAAGTAAACAATAATGAAACAATACAACACATACGTTACGTTACAAGTACTCGTATTACACTGACTTGTGGGTTACAGGATGCGAGACCGGTTGCTTTCATGCAACTTTGTCATTCAGAAATGCATTTGTTGTCATAACTGAATGGACAGTTTTCTTGTTTTACTGTGTTCTTTCACGCTTAGCAGCCTTAGTCGGAAAGTGGTAGTCACTAGTCAATCAGAAAGATTAGAATCAAAGTTTGGCAATAGGGGTATTTATGTTTACTTCGTAATTTTATTATGTCGAAAGATTCAAGAAACTAACTATTTAATTGCATTATGTATTTATACGAATTAAGGTGTAGAAACTGTATCGGTTAAAACTTATAATCGATTGTTTTTCTTCCGTGTTGTAGAAAAACAATTAACAACCACATACTTTCACTCTTACCTATAATATGTTTTAGAAAACAGAAACAATTTTTTTTTTCAAGTACAATCGGTACGGAACGGTTAAATGTACAGGGTTGGCAGCAAAATTAAGATAGGACCACTTATGTAGTATTTGTTAGGATTATAAGTAAATCGGAGCATCAACAAACTTTATATCATCGTCTAATGGGAAATCATAGGACAAAGAACCAGTCGCCATCAACTTCAAGGCAAGAGGGAACAAGCATCTTCTAGGCAAGCGCGTTCCAGCCTAAACCTCGTCATTGCTTTGTACTAAGATTGTTGTCATCAAGCGCAAGCATATTTCGCAATAATAATAAAAAAAGCTGTCGTCTTATTATGTTAAGACTCAACAATGTTTCACAGAATTGGCTATTTGCTATACATCCTATCCGTTATTAACCATATCTAGATAGTAAGTAAAATCTATCGTATAATGGACCCCAATGTGCTATCAAAGCAACTTTCCCAAAAAGGTAATTATCAAAAATAGAGTTAATAGAGCTAACTAACCATAAAAAGTTTTGTAAAATTATACTTAAGGAAATCATCCATACTAATTTTATAAATGCGAAAGTGTGTCTGTCTGCCTGTCTGCTACGCTTTCATGGCCCTGCTACTCAACCGATTTTGATGAAATTTGGTACAGAGGTAGGTTGTATCATGGGGAAGGGCATAGGCTACTTTTTATCCGGAAAATTAAAGAGTTCTCGCTTGAATCAAAAAATCTTAATCCACGCGAGATTACACAGTGAGGAGACTATTATTATTAGATTTATTAGTATTAAGTAGGTAGTACTGCGTTCCAAATTAATCATTGGCATTACAAAACTAATTTCATTGTACCATTCAGAGTTCAGACGTGTAGGTGCATCTACAACTGATAACCCTATTCAAACGGTAATGCCCCACCTCGTGTGGATCAGAGCGAATCACGCACGCCCAAAAAACACAAAATGGTTACGCATACAACTTATTAACCTACATTCGATTATAGTACCTAACTAAAGGTAACAAAGGCTTTTATTGCCTGCGATTTGTAAACGGTAATTAAATTGGTATAGTGAAATTTATTGCCTTGATTCCATGAATCTCTGTGTACGAAAATAAGAGTACTTTTGCTTTTCTTATTGACACCGGTAACTAACAGATGCTTAATAGAATCTAAATTGAAGAGTATAAATAATTTGAAGCAGATTAAATACCTACATCTGCAATACAATAATGAAGTGATTTCGTTATTATGTTAAGTATTCTATTAAAATTGGGTACGTATTGTAATATTACATAGAGTACCTCAATAAGTAATTGTTTCTTGTAAAAGCCAAAATCTGCATTCGTTATTTTGTCTTAAAAACGGTTCTCTTATTTTAATGGCCACACAATCTTTTTTAGGTAGTACCTAAATGGAATAAAGGCGCACCTACACTCCACAGCGCGTATGCATCGAGGTGTCTGTGCGTTTGTATCGATACTAACGCGCGTCTGAACTTGTTAACGGGTGCAGAGGTTTCTGGCTGCGTTTGACGCGCGTGATAGCAAGAGTATCATAGAAGGGGTTAATTAATTAAATTATTATATTCAGGATTTAAATAAAACGTCGCGTCTTTGCTCACACGCTCTCTAATCGGAACTGTTCTAGCTCTGTTCTGTTCTGTGTTCTGTTGTTGTAGCCTAGGGGCACATTATATCATTTGGTCGACCAACAATGTACTTAAGTCTAGCTTACACGTCACTTAGCGTAAGCTAAATAAATAAAGTAAATAATTACATCCTTAAACCTATGGTAATATGGTTATCTATGTCTAATCGAGCGCCGGAGATATGCAGTGGCTATCACACGTATTGTATGGTTTGCGTTTGAATCACGTCTGTATCGCGTTGCGTAGAAAATAGGTCGTGTGCATAGGCTCTAAGGGCCTCTTGCACAAGGATATATTTTAAGAGTTCTTGTGCAAGTCTGCCTAAATCACAACGACGTAGTATCGTACGCGAGTTTTCCTCCCAATTAGGGATAAAGCGGCGCAATTTCAAATCCGTCATCCGTCGCTGCCAAATGAACGCTTAACGTCTTAACGACACTGTTGATACTTGCGAGTAATTTTCCCTTTCTCGCCCTGACGCCTTGATTATAATATTATTATTTCTTCTTAACGTCTGCCCTACTTGAGAGAATTTGTGCCTTATCTAATTTAGCAATCCATTTATCTTGCGGAGGTTATTTCACTGGGGTATTACTGAATTAAACGGGAGTAGTCTAGAGGTAATACATTCAAAAAGTGCGGGGTCCGCATCCAGGGCATAATCTTTATTTTATTTATCAAATTTTGCTTTAAAGCAATTTAACATCACCAAATTTACCGGTCGTGAGGAAACCTGTATTCCTGGAGAATCTAAATATATAAAAGAAAAAGATGACTCGACTGACTGGCTGATCTATCAACGCAATTCTCAAACCACTGGACGGATCGGGCTGAAATTTGGTATGCAGAGCTATTATGAGATAAACATCCGCTAAGAAAGGATTTTTGAAAATTCAGAGGGTAAAATAGGGGTCAAAAATTTGTGTTATCCGGGCAAAAAACTAGTTCTTCTCTATGAAAGGATTCTATTATAAGGATTCAAATACGGAAATTGCGTACGAGCAACGTTCTGAATTCTAAAGCCATTAAAACCTCATTTGCCAGAGAGGTTAGAGAGCACGAGCGCTGTTGGTTGGTTTGGGGGTAAATTGCGGAAAATTGGCGATTCATCGCGCTATGGGTTCACGGATATGGTTCGTTATATGAAAGATTAATTATCAAGGCGTAAATGACATTAGATATGGAGCGTTTTTGGCACAATTGGGCGTAAATCTGATAATTTTTAACTATTTTTTTTTCTTTCCTCGATCCTTTATTTCCTCTAAAGTAAATAAAGAAAAACAAGGATTTACCTGAATCCTTTATTTCCTGTAAAGTAAATAAAGGATTGAGGTAAATCCTTGTTTTTCTAATGATAAACTGTCTGCATGTAGGTACTTGAAGCTGGAGTCGCGCCAGACCGGAAGCTAGTGTAATCTATACTAATACTATAAATGCGAAAGTTTGGATGGATGGACGTTTGTTACTCAATCACGCCAGAACGACTGAACGGATCTTGATGAAATATGGCACAGAGATAGATTATATATAGTCTGGAATAACACATAGCCTACTTTATATCCCGGAATATAAAAGAGTTTCCGCGGGAAGCAAAAAACCTCAAACCACGCGAACGAAGTCGCGGGCATCAACTAGTCAATTAATAAAAATAGTATATGAGCCGATTTTTGTTCGCTACCTTCTAGCTTCTAGTATTTTTATCACTAGCTTCCGGTCCAGCTCCAGTGCGACTCCGGCTTTATTTACATGAAACCTTAGGGTCTAGAAAGGCGGATTTGAATGCATTGCATTTGAATTGCAAGCTAACTACAAAAACTTTTTTCGTTCAGTTCACAACTATCCAATCAGTGTGCAGACCACACTGTACCCATCGTGCCACATAGTAGGCTTACAGGATGAATACAGATCGCCTTGACACTAACATAACTAGTGGTTCGCCCCGAACTAAGACCTCGCGGCGCCATCTATTGACATAAATGTGAAGTTCTGTTAAAATTACTGAAGCTCATTAAAAATTACATAATTCCGTTTCCTTACAATATTTATCTAATTTTAGTATTTGTTGTTCAAGTACCGGATATAATTGAAATAATTGATCAAGTTTCAGGCTCATCTTACATCTATGTAACTTTATAAAAAATATTTTACTTCGCATTCGCTTCTATGAGAGCCCCCCTGAAATAAAGATTTTTATTATTTTTTAAGCCATATTCGGCGGGAGGCCATTGGTTTACATATTATATTTAAAGCTGAAGTAATTGCGTTCAGTAATTCAGAAGTTATAATGCTCTGACAGACGGACGGACGGACGGACGGACGGACGGACGGACGGACGGACGGACGGACGGACGGACGGACAAGTGCCAATTCACCCAAGTAGACTCAGAGACCTTCGCTTCGCTCGGTCAAATACTTTTAACGTTCAGCGACAGTATCAGAAACTGGGGCAAATTCGATAACTCTAACGAAGTTTTACTTACTTACTTTGCCACTTTACGTTCAGCTTTTCTTTCAGTTTATAAGTTTCAGCGGTTAGTCAAAGTACATAGAGCTTAGTTTAATGAGTTATCGATGTTGCTCGATTCCAGTCAACTCCGTCTGTTTGCGCTGGCCTTAAGTCCTCTAATATTGAGAGTTCTTGCAATGCCCCAAATATGAGAAAGAGGGAGGCTATAAGCTAAGAAAAACGAACACTTTTCCAGGAGTGCGTAATAAAAACGCTGACGTTTTAAGAAATAGTTTTTTCCTTTCGTATGAAAGGGAGGTTCCATGCCAAGTTCCTGCACTTGACGTTGACAAATCCGTAATTAAGTCAGTATGAATGTGAACCTTTTTTTTTCTCATTTACATACTGGCTCAGAACAAATCGAGCGAAATTATGCGAGCTGAAAACGCGCTGCGCTTTTGCCTTCAGCGTCCTGTCCGCGCAAATATGGCGCCCCTAACCTTCAAATACGACACATTGCAGCGGGATTTTTCGCGCGTTTATCCGCAAGTTCCACAACGCTATTCACAAACTAACAGCCCAACGCGCGTCTTTCCGCTCGCGAAAATCTTAACTTGTTCCTGGCTCTAGTAATTTTATTTCGACAGCATTATTTTTCACATCACTAGTGAGATTCCGCGCATGTGTTTCCGCTCGTGAAATTCCACGACTCGTTTTGATTTCCACTGCGCTACGGAATTCCGCAAGACTTTTTTCAGGTCATGTTTCCGTACTTAACTGTCTCCTTCCGAGGCCTTACTGCCAACGATCTCAAAATAAGAGTTTTATGTCACGTACCTTGACGTTCCTTAAATAAGGTGAAATAAGGATTATAATTCTAAAACACAAAAGTCAACAATAATGAAACAGCGTTGGCAGTATAACCCCTGTTGTATATACAGTCTGCTAGACTCGTTTCATTCAGGCCTTAGTATTTGATTTCCATAGCGCAATTCATGCACTAGCTGAATTCCGCTAAGCATGTTCCTGGCCTAAAACCCCAGCGGCACAGTCCGCGTCGAGAATGAACCGTCTCAGGGTCCTAAATCTTGGATACAACTGAGACGACTCTACGTTAACCGGCAATAGGGTCATTGACACCTACACTATGGTTGGAGAATGTGAGCATATCGTCGCCTTCTTCCACCCTGACTTCTTCTGCGGATCAGCGGAGCATTAGCGTCCAGCTCACGTTCCTGTTCTGCAGCCTTCTTCAGTGCGATGACGCTTTCGCAAAAAGATGTCATTAAAGTCCAGAACATCTCGCTGTCAAACATATTGTGATGTGCCTGGCCTAAGAGATTTGATGTCCACAGCATTCACGCGCTAATGAGTCAAATCTCAGCAGGCGGAGTCATTAACCTTTTCCTTTGTTGTTCTGCCTACACGAGACACTCAACACCTAGATTGGTGCGAAACACACAATGGAAGAAAGGATTCTCGACATCTTTGTTCCACGAATAGTTTTAATGAAAGAAAAACTGGACATGTCATACAAAAGGAAACACAAGGGCACTTTTGTAGCTACGAAAGAAAGAAACACAATATACGAACGTACCTATACGAATTTACTACTTCACTATATTTTTTTTGGTTTTAGTGGGTAAAAATTTACCCACTAAAACCCCCTCGGTGACCGTCCTCAGCTCATAATGAGGGGCCCCGGGAACTCTTAAAAGAACTTACGCCGATGCCCCCCTCTTGTGCGACACCCATTTTGGGCTCTTTCCATGGGAGGTGATCTCCCCATTTTTCTCTACGCTTAGGTATCAGCATAATGTAGAGCTGCCATCTTCCCGGGATCGTCTACTTCACTATATATAGTCATTTATTGTAAAAGGTGGTATTTTGAAAAGTTTATTTTCGGCTCTTCTTGCCGATCCACTAAGTATAGTTTAGATCTGCCCCCCGATTGTAAGTAAATCGTAACTGTGATAGTTTGTCAAATGTATAATTCGACCTGTTTAAGGAGTTCATAGATGCCTGCACGTCAAAAAGCATGTATGAACTGCTTAAACAGGTCGAGTAATACGTTTTAAGCTTTCAAATTATTACGATTTCCTTAGCCAAAGATCCTTAATTAAGAGTCCTTAGATTAGGCCTCTGATAGATTGATTTCATGTTAAAGGTTTCACTGGTGCCTATATTACCGCCGATATCATATTACTTATTACAAATGCATGTTTGTGTTTCCGTCTGTCTGCTACGCTTTAACGGCCTATCTGTTTAACTGATTTAGATCAAATTTGGTACGGATATAGGTTGCATCCACGGTAAAGACAGGCTAATTTTGTCCCGAAAAGTTCAAGATTTCTCGCAGGAATTACAATATATGTATTATCAATTATGAAATCTTACTAATATTATAAATGCGAAAGTTTGGATGGATGTATGGATGGATAGATGGATGTTTGTTACTCCATCACGCTCGAATACGCCTGAACGGATCTGGATGAAATTTGGAACAGATACAGATTATAGTCTGGAATAACACATAGGCTTTTTATTTGGTCTTTTTGGTTTGGTGATTTTTTAGGTTTTTTTGGTCCTTAGAGTTTCCGCGGGACCAAAAAAACCTCAATCGACGCGGACGGAGTCGCGGGCATCAGCTAGTAGAGGTATATTATTAGAGGTTTATCAAAAATCCACCGGAAAATCTTTAATTTTCCGGTATAAGAACTATATCAATGCAAAGTTACGACGGAAAATTTCGTAACGAAACCCAGTGGCACTTACCATGTATTAAATCATAATGCAGCGTGTGAGCCTGGTTCCCAAGGCCTCTCTCATTATCACGCCTCGTGCCACGGGCTGAGATTTAGTAAATTAGTATTATTTACTACCGCATTGAGGGTCGCTAATCAGCGGGCGTAATTAGTCACAATTGACTTAAATAAACAGGCGGAAAAACATTCGCGCGAATTTTAGTCTCGCGATTTATATTTCGCGTACGGATTTCACCTACTCCGCACTGCTTTGCGGTGAGCGTCGTAAAACTCCATACAGCACAAAATATTCGCTCGAATATAATTCTTACCGCACCGCGTGAAATTAGTATCAAACCAGAGTTTTTTTTTCACGCGAATTTTATTCCATTTTTTAATAGAATGTGAGCCTATTGAAGAGAGATGACCAACCAAACATGGTGTCATTTGGTTGCAGGTCGGCGGGCGGGGCAGACGTCACCACGCCGCCGTCATGACGCTGCACTGGTGGATGCACTGGTTCTGGGTGACAATGCTGCTCACCGTTATAGGTAATTATAACATAATGACTTGTAAGTAATTCTTGACTCGGTATGCGTTTTGGCATTGCTGTAAGCGTACCGAGGATATTATTTAATAAATCAATAAATCAATAACATAACACGAGGTTTGACGACCTCCGTGGCGCAGTGTGTAGCGCTGTTGCCTTAATGTGCGGAGGTCGGGTTCGATCCCCGGCACGGTCCATTTTTGAATTTATAATTTCTGAATTTTCCTTGGTCTGGCCTGGTGGGAGGCTTCGGCCGTGGCTAGTTACCACCCTACCGGCAAAAACGTGCCGCCAAGTGATTTAGCGTTCCGGTGCGATGCCGTGTAGAAACCGAAGGGGTATGGGTTTAATATAACTGCCATGCCCCTAACAGGTTAGCCCGCTACCATCTTAGACTGCATCATCACTTACCATCAGGTGAGATCGCAGTCAAGGGCTAGCTTGTAGTGGATTAAAAAAAAATATCATCATTTAACCCCATCACCGGCTCACGCACGCAAGCTACACCGAGTAGTAATCCTACAGTTATTTCCAATAAGTTTAGTACCTACGCTTTCTGTTGGGGTTAAAAGCTTCCATGTTCAATGTGACTGAGCCAAACTAACTTCATCATTTTACGTTCTTAGTTACGAGTTTACGCAAAACTTCGACATAATATTTGCTGTTCCCATAATCTGACATTAAAGTTAAAGGTCAGGCGCAAAACGTGACTGCCTGTAACGATCCATAAAATAATATATAAGGATTCTTATTCATTTAGCAAGTACCTATCTATTTTCTATCTTAATAATATTATAATTGCGAATGTTTGGATGGATGTATGGATGGATGTATGGATGTTTGTTACTCAATCACGCCCCAACAGCTGAACGAAACGAGCTGAACATCTGGATGAAATTTGGCACAGAGATAGAGTATAGTCTACAATAACACATGGGCTGCGTCAATTTCTATTTAGAACCCGAGATTTCCCCATTTACAAGACCGCAGCGCTCACCACCGCACCACTCAGTTTTCTTATTACATGATATACTAGCTGATGCCCGCGACTACGTACGCGTGGATCGAGGTTTGGACTCTTTAATTTTCCGGGATAAAAATGTGCCTATGTGCTATTCCAGACTATAATCTATTTCTGTGCCAAATTTCAGCCAAATCTGTTCAGCCGTTGGGGTGTGATTGAGTAACAAACATCCATACATCCAGACATCCATACATCCAAATTTCGTATTTACAATATTAAATGAAAATGAAAAATAAAATAAAAACAACAACTAAACAGGCATAAAAATAAGTTCCAATTTTGGCCACCAGGTCAGATAAGTTGAGTTTGTGGGACTGTATTAGTATAGAAGAGAATATACTGTGTCAAGTCATATGTAACAACCCTGTGTGCGTGGGTGCAAAGGGCCAAGCACTAAGCATAAAAACAACAACTAAACAGGCATAAAAATAAGTTCCAATTTTGGCCACCAGGTCAGATAAGTTGAGTTTGTGGGACTGTATTAGTATAGAAGAGAATATACTGTGTCAAGTCATATGTAACAACCCTGTGTGCGTGGGTGCAAAGGGCCAAGCACTAAGCAGGGTACCGCTAAGCGCCTTACATGGCTTCCATTAGAGGATTCAACTCTAAGAAGATTAGCGTGATTCGCAACGTGCCGACGACTGCGGATGGGATTACAAATAATTAAATACTGAACCTAGAACTACCGACATAAACAAAAGTTGCTAATGTAATATTAGCTTGTCTTGGTCACTTGCAGAACAAGATGAAGTTCAAAACTTACACCTGAGTACATTATCTTTATAACAACCTTAATTAATTATTAATTGCTAGTTAATATAAGTAGAAAGTGAAACTAATCAAACAAACCTTCTTACAATGACAAGAAAAAGTCTTGACTCACTGTTAAGCTCTGCTGTCTGACTCATCGATACCCTACCCAAATCTTAGACCTAGAGCGCTGATATTTTGCATGAACACATTGGATCTTTCAACATTCCACGTGTGCAAGTTTTCTACGTCTAAAACTTAACGTTATACTTAAGGCGTTGGATGGACCACCAAGGACTAAGTAAGGGTGGACGGCCAAAACAAACAGCGATGACAGCGATACATCTTAGATGAGGAAAAAATTTGGAAAAAAATCAGCCCCAAGCTGAAGCATAAGGCGTCCAATAGGTCCAGCTTGGAGAAGAGTCTGGATAGGATTTTAATGTTGATAGTGGTTGACTATCTCCCACTAGGTGGACGGATGATCTCAACTCAAGCGAATTGCTGGGAGCTCAACTCAAGCGGCACAAGACCGTGTTCTGTGGCAGTGTAGAGATCTTTGAAGGGGCCTTCGTCCAGCAGTGGACGTCCATATTGGTGGTGGTACGACGCGGTTGATAAAGAAACCGTATTTTGCAGCAATAAAAAAATTAACAAAGAATTAAATTATTATTTACAATGTATCCCATATTCAATACAGTAAATTAAACAAAACTTCATTAATTCGTTTCCGGGGAAAACGAACGAAGCTCCTAATAGGGCTGTCAACTTTCTGATAAATTATAACTGACCACTTAACGGAATATACTTACAGAAAAGTGACCATTTTTGAAGTGATTTTAAAGTCGGTATACAATAACAAAGTAGTCTAGCAAAGTAAAGATAATTATTGTCATTAAAAGCCAAACTACATAAATCATTATCTACTTCGACTTAATTTGTGTGAATTTAAGAAACGTGAAAACTTCTGGTTTGGTAAGTAGGTAGTAGTCAGATTTCGATGTCAAAATCAGTTCAACCGATCTTATCGTTAACCGATTTTATCGATTGACCGTAAAAAGGTAACAGACAGCAGGCACGTTTTTGTATTAGGTAAAATATATTGTGAAAAGTGTTAACCTTTTTTTTACTTTATATACTTTTTATAATGCACACGCATTTACAGAAGTATCTCATAATTATCAAGTCATTAAAATGAATGTCGAAGTGACAACCCTATTTCGGGCTGAAACGTAATTATTCGCACGCGAACTAATTGTGCGACCTTGGGGTGCGGTTCAACTGGCTATTTACTCTGGCTCTTTGTTGTACATACAATATATCTACGGAATCTACTCAGTTCAGTTGATCATATTACCTTTAAAATGGGCACTAGCCTAGTAGTTTAGCCCCGACCTCCGATTCGGATGGTCGCATGTTATATCGGTCGCATATACGATGATAACTATTAATTTTATTCTAAATAATGAGATACTTTTCATACGCCATTTTGGCTATCTCCTTTTGCACAAAGATATGCTGCATCTATGGGGAAGAGTAAAGTGTACTTTTTATCATGGGAAATCTAAATTTCTACGGCCCCTACAGGATTTTTCACAAATCTAAATTCACGTGTACGTAGTCGCAGGCATTATCTAGTAAAGTACTTACAAAATATGCACTTACTTCTTTGGTGTGTAAAATACGTGGCTCAGAAGGGCTGGGAACCCAGAGTCGTAAAGCCAGTTGATTAAAAAAAATACGTGGCAATCCTACTATTTAAAAGACTTCATTCAATTACGGAATCCTAGAGGCGAATCGTATTTCATTGATTTATCGAATTGCTTTTCCCCGACCGGCAGCAAATAACGCTCGGCATGAAAGTTGCGGAATAAATAACTCGATAATGGTACACTTTTCACGACCCCTGAATTCGAAACTTTCTTTTAGATAATTGATAACATTTTTTTTAATAAACAAATTTCGAAAATTACGAAACTTTCGATTGAATAATTGGTAACCTTTTTTTAATAAAAAGTCTCGGTAATTGATCGTATTCACGGAACCCCTAATTGGGTAACGCGATACATGATAGTAAATTACTGGACGAATTTAAAATGCAGCTTGGCTTAGCTTTTGTACTAGGTCAACGAATAGGATATTTTATCCCGGGTAAAATATATAAAAACAAAAGGGTTCTTTCGTGATAGGGGATGAAAGTATAAGGCGATTTTACTCCATTATTCCGTCAAATCTTAGGTTGATTCCACGTAAAATTCTTAAAGATCTGATGAAAAGTTCTTTGATGGAAGGTGGAACTCCTGAACGGGTCACAGCAAATTGCGAGATTTTACGTTCTTTTTTTCTACGTTTTTGGTAGTAGGTAAGTAGAACAGAGAAGCAGAGTCGGGTCAACTAGTCTAGTCCATACTAATAATCAAACTAATAATAAATGCGTCTGTCTGTCTGCTACGCTTTCACGTCCTGTTCTGTTCGTGTTCTGTTTAACCGATTTTGATGAAACTTGATACTTGGTAGTTGGCATCTCGGGGAAGGACATAGTGTACTTTTCACCCCGGAAAATTAAAGAATTCCCGCGGGAATCAAAACCTTAATCCACGCGGATGAAGTCGCGGGCATCATCTAGTATAATAATAAACCAGGCCAAACAGTCTGCTATACAAAATGATATTAATAACTCTACATTTGTGCGGGCACCTCTGGGACTAAGTAGACATGAATAAATGATTACGCCTGCAAAGTAAGAAATATATAAAAGCTCTATAAAGTCTCTCTACGTGGTATATATTTTTGATCGCAGGGTATATATTACACTTATTTGAGACTGTAATGGTGAAAGTATTTGTAGCAGTTAAAATGAACAAAATTGAAATTCAACATATAGTTTACACCGTCAGATAAGACCCGAAAAATTCATTGGAATTTTAAAGATTCATTTTGCAATGCTTTGGGCTTCCTGAACGTGTTTCGGTGTGTGATATATATTCCAATTAATTTATTCTGTAGTAAATATCAATATGTTTATGTGTAGGTACATCATTTTACTGTGTCATTGGAATTTAATATCAAGCAGAGCGGTCAGGTCATGCCCGTTATTGAAATTTCCGGGAGTTTAAAATTCTGAAGTATTTGGGGGCCGTGCTAATTTCATGACATAGGCTGTTGCTTTTATCGCCATTTGCCGCTGTCACAGATGTAGCGGTCTTCGTAGTCCGCACATAATCCAATAGATGGCATTACTAGTAGCGCACGATGAACACGAAGAGCCTAACTCACGCTAACGAAGCGTTCTCTGAATTACGCCTATATACGACCTCCAACGATGAACGGTCGGACCTGTGGTCCCCGAGCACAACACCCGCTCGGTAGGATGATCATCCTTTGTTACGGTCGAGCCATATCACCTGCTCCCGTACACAGATTAAAAACTCAGTATTGCTAGAGGTAGTCAAATACATGCCCTTTTGTTATTCTTTATTATTATAAAAATCTTCATCAGTAAGCTTTTTTCAGGAATATACGGTCTTGCCAGTGATTTATTAATTATTATTAGTAAGTTTTTCAATACTTTCCCTTGCAATTTGTATTGTAGCCAAATTTATGTTCTACTACCGGATCCGGAAGTCTAAATCTATTAGATAATCCTCAATTACATAGACCTGACAAAAGGTATGGCTAGCAATAGAGACAAGTACTATACATTACCGCGTACAATTATCTCTCATTAACTCTATTTAAATTCATTATTCAGCAGCACGACACACATTTCAGCACGTTTTCGCTCTTTCGGAAGGCTTAATTATAGTTAATTTATGCTTATTGACGTTTTAACGCTAATTACTCGTTATCTTTTCAGCGAGCACCGGAAGAAACCACGCAGCGCCCCAAACTGGAGAGTTGGAACACTACGCAGACATTGAAATGGAGCCCCATGTCGCGGAGAGACAAGCGAGAGCTATGTACTTCACGAAGACGCCACAAAATCCAATAAACAAGACAACCACTATATCTCAGAAGAATACAACAGAGAAAGACCCATCCAAAACAGACAATCCAACCACAAATGTAACATCTAATAACTCAACAGAAATTCTGACAAGAATAAAATGGACTCCAGTAAACATAACAGACGGCAACGTCTCGATTATATCACTGCCAGAAAACAATACAAACATTAACATAACAATAACAGACTACACAAACATGACCGAGTCTCAAAACTCCACATTCGCAAAGAAACGCAATCTAACAAGACCCGATTTCGTCAAAGAAGATCTCACTTTGGAAGGAGCGTCTGAAAGTCGGATAGTGACTGAGAAACCTCTGTCTTTAGAAACGGCGTTTTTACAAACAAGAATTCCACCGAACATAGAAAGCTCTAGAAGGATAATAGATTCCAGTGACGGTGGTATGGACACCGGGGCGATAGCTGGGATATCGTTCGCAGCTTTGGTGCTGGTTGCCTTGGCTGGGAGTACAGCATTCATTCTGTATCGTAGAAGGTATCTGAACAAACCCCAGACGTTGAATGACAAATGCTCGAATCCTGATTCGAGTGGATATTTGGACGACAGTACTATCCGGGTAAGCCTTTTTATTTCCTAAGGCAGCGTTCGCACTTGGCCCTGCGAAAAACATTCGCGCGAAAATAAAATCACTGGTTTGATATAATTTCACGCCGTGCGGTAAGAATTATATTCGCGCGAATATTTTGTGCATTGCGAAGTAGGTAAAATCCGTATGCGAATTTCCGAAGTCTCAAAACATTGTATCTCTTATAATATGGCGGGACACTATCAGTCCACCACTGATCCGGAAAGCAGATTATAATGAGAATGTAACTAATACTGACTTGTGAGCTGCTGAATGCGAAGCGGATTGCTTCCATGCAACTTTGTCATTAAGAAAATCATCAATAGTAGTCATAATAAACTCTATGTCTTAACAAAATATGCTATTTTACACAGTCTTTAAATATATGTAACGCGAGTGGCAAATCTATAAGCACTCTTTTGGAGCCATGTTATAAAAGCATACACTCGACCCCAAAAAGGATTTCTGCATCTTGCTCACACGATATGACGCAGCTAGCTTATGGCGGTTTCTAGGTGCATCGATTATACCAGTTATTTGTTTATAGATACAGATTAATGTTTTTCCTAAGCCTATCTAAGATAATATTTGTCTATTTCCAGGATAACTCGGAGGAGATGTACAGCCTGGACAACGATTCATTCCTGAACTCGCTCGAGGCCATGACGATCCAGAACTATTGGACGGACACGGTGAAACACACCAAGCTTTAATATGACCTTTCTTTACATGCGGTAGACGTCCACCGCTGGGCATACGACCGTTGCTAGAAGCTCTACAGAACCTGGTCTTGTGGCGCTTGTGGTCCAGCGGCTCCCAATTATTCGCGTGGGATCACCAGATACTGCGTTTTTGGTGCGAGGTTTTTTGACGTCTATCGGTTCTTTGAAATGGACTTGAAATTGACTAAAATTAGTGACACTTTGACTAAAATTAGTCTCGTTAGTGACTAGTCTAATGTTATGAAAACTATTTCAGTGATTTTCATAATGTATTGAGTGTTGTGTAAAATTAGTGATATATTTGGCTAAAATTCTTATTGGCGGCTAATTAAGTGACATCAAAACATATTTCTCGCTGGCGTTAGCAAAATTCTTACATTGTGTGTACCTGTAATGTAAGTCGTATCTAAAATCCCAGTGTTTTTTAGTTTATAATATATAATGCATTCTTTAGTACTTACACTAAACTTTAACTAAATTTAGAGATAAAACTAATTCAAATTTCATCATCTACTTTCAATATCCTCTACATTGAATGTTTCAAGTTGTTTAGTTTTTCTACTTGATTTTAGTTAAAGTTTAGTTTCAATACAATTGTATTGAACTATCAATTGATAGTTACTAATTTGAACTTTAATAAAAAATAATTTTCTATTTAGAATTAATTTCATAACTTGTTTATATTTATTTTATTTGTGTACCTAATGAAATTAATTTTTTTAAGTGATTATTTATATTTCTTTTAACTTAGTTTATTTTTCTGAGGCTTTCCGTAATATTAATGTTTTTTTTAAAAATTATAATACAATTTATTCATCCAATAAGTTGCAGAAAACTAAACCACATACACAAACTAAACCAAATTCTATGAATCAAATATTGCTGTGTACAATATAAGCTTTTAAATTTCTGGTTATCATAATGATAATCGAAATTTATTTTAGTTTTCGTACACTAAAACTAGCTTTTATATGCATTATAAAAACTAATTTATATTTGTAAAAAAATACCTACTAATTTCGTTTTGCACTATA
Source organism: Erebia aethiops (assembly GCA_923060345.2). Lineage (NCBI taxonomy): Eukaryota > Metazoa > Arthropoda > Insecta > Lepidoptera > Nymphalidae > Erebia > Erebia aethiops. The sequence continues at coordinate 17,730,168 of OV281089.1, read as the reverse complement.
TTCAATTTCACGTTTAGATCAATATTCAGGTTTAATTAATATTGATCTCAATTTTACATTACTAAATACTGTAGTTTATTTTATTAAAAACTAAATTGTACTAAAATTAGTTTTCTGTGGTACACTTAAAATTATATTAATAATTAATTTTAAAAAAATGTATCATACTTAATATTTTAATAATGTATGTGAATTGTTAAGATTAGTCCTATCATTTTTAATTTATAATAGATATCGATTCATATTAATAGAAAATCTTCCCTGTAAATATTTATTCCCTGTATGATTGTGATAACACATTTTGTTGTACCGTTTTAATAATAATTGAAATAATTAATATTTTAATTTAGGTAAGATAAGTATTTTCTGCGTTTATTATAAATGTTTCTAATAATAAAGTTATATCAACCAAATGTAATGTAAAATTAATCGTATTACGATTTTTTTTGTGACAGTATAATTCATTCGATTTGAAGTAAACATAGTTAATCTAACTAGCAGTAAGAACGATCTCAATATATTTCATTAATAAGTCGGGATAGTATAGTAAAAAACTTAAGCTTTAAAACACCTGCAGTGAAAAAATAACTACTAAATTTAATTTATGTTAGAAAACGTAAATAAAATTTAGTCTTAGTTTACTCTCATGTAAAATCTCTCTAAAATGAAAACACTGAAACATTGATAATTGTCTGATCAGTGTTTTGATTGTAAGCTGAAAACTGTAACGTAATTAGGAGTATTTCAATTATGGGTGATTAATTTTCACAAGTAAATATTAATATCATCAAAATGGGTATATACAACCAAAATACATAATTTGTATTTACTGTAATACAACCGCTACTAAATATTATTATATTATATTGAAAGGAATGAGTTTGTTCAGAAAGCTTTCATAAAAAGCCTTGTGCCTACTTTTTAAATAACTGCTTAAGGCCCTGAAGTTCATACTTCCATATCATGAAGGTGTTATATTTTAATACGTTTGTAACTTCTAAAGACAGAAAAATATTTTACTTCTATACTTTAGCTGACAAAGTAAATTTTAGTTGCTTTGAAATGTGTTAAATTTTAGTATCGTTTTGGAAGAAACGCTACGGAAAGCTCATTTCAATGGCATTTTGCAATTTAGTATTTTATTCTCAGATGTTAATAACTACTTTGTTTACTATTTTACTATACCTACTGTACTACCGACGATTATACAGATTACTTGGTAAATTCAGCCTAATCGGTTGATGACAAATAGAAACGGCCATGCCTTCTTAACTACTGAACTAACTCATGCAATGAAATCGGTCCAAATGACATTTACTTATTTGTTTGTATTAATTCGTTTTATTTTTAGCCTATAGTTTACAAATTTCTTATTACATTATGTATGAATTTGTAATTTCGATTTCCGTCCAGTTATTAGCGTTAATTTGTTGCATTTATTTTCTCGAAACCATTGGTTCTTCAATAAAATTATTGTTGTTTTTTTTGCTTTTTAAATTCTTTCTACTAGATATATATACATATATATTATAATATCATCAATGTTACAAACATGTCCTTTGATTTAAATTGTATCTATCATTAACAGATGGTACAATCACACTTGTAAAAAAAATATTCGCATATCGCTATTGTTAACAATTTATAGTCCCACAAACGTATATGACCTGATGACAGCGAAAGAAAACTTAACATGAATAAAAATTAGTTCCAATTTTGGCCACTGGGCCAGATAAGTTGGTGGGACTAACGAGCGTAGCGAAAAAATCCTATGTCTATGGGACTAACTATAACAAGGATTTAATCTATCATAATTATTCTTATAAACAATAACATCCAATTTATACAGATTACTTATGTTGATCGCACATAAACGCACTCGCCGAAAGCAACGTATTTAACATGCGCCGATATTCCACTCAAGCAGAGTAAAGCAGAGAGGTTCCAATCCAATCAAGTTATCGATGTGTTAATTTTATCACGTTATCTCTCAGTAATGTCATTGTTCGATACAAACTGGCGTCCCCTTTGCGAAATTTCGGTTATATGCAGCTGCTAAAATGTGGTCATTACTCTTTGTTAAAGCGAGTGCTCTAATGTGCGTTGTGCTGAAATGAATAACAATTCTATTTGTATTCTGTCGACAAATGCAATGGATCGTTGTGACAAAAAGTAAAGACCATACAATTTATTTATTTTACCAAAAAGGAGGAGATTCTCAATGCGGCGCGTAACTTTTTTTTTAATGTATGTCGGTCCATATCTCCGTGGTTCCTAAACCGATTTTTTTTTCTTTACAACTTCCCCAAGGTATTATAATTTCACCTGTACGTGTACGGTACGTGTGTCAAAAATTTTATTATCTCTTGGGTGTGTATTATGTATTATTGAAATAAAATTGAAAGATTTTCAATGTCTTAGAGTTTACAAAGTGTAGAATATTTTTGATAGACTTAATCTTAGGTACTAAATAAAACCCTGATCTTTGTGACTGTAATTTAGTTGAAAGAGTGTAAACATTCGTAGAATATGAAATGTATTAAATTTATTTTTACTTGTAAAATGATTTTTATTTCACCTGTTGCACTTTGCCATAAAAACCTTGCAGCCTTGCACATTGGAAAGTGCAAGTGAATGAACTAAGGTCCACTGGACTGGACCCTATATAATAAAAGTTACTAAATTGTACGACTTATTATAATGTAAATTTTAGGTACAGTAATTTAATATAATTTAAGGGTCTAGTAGACATAAACTTATTTTTATACTAATTACAAAATACATAAAAAATATTAGTATAAAATCATAGCTGCTCTAAAACTTTATGTATTGCATAGATTAATATGTATACTATTATATAACCTGAAGTATTGTAGGTAATTTTTTTACGCAGCTTTTTAACTTTGTTTTTAGCTTTGTTTAAGTGAAAGAATTTTTAATCCATTACAAACAAACAATCAAACAAACAGATGAAATTAGATTATTTTAGATAGTAGTTAATCTATGGTCCGTAATCTGTGGTGTAAGAAGGATCAGAGCCCAGAGCCATGTAGACAGTAAAAAAGTCAAATGTCTTGGCTCAAATAGCTAGAACCATATGCCCTAAAGCGAGTTGAAAAATATCAATGTCAAAACTATTCTTTAGGTCTGTCCACAGAGTATCCTATATGTTACTTGTCTCTGGAGTACAGGGTCTGTCTTTGTAATCCATCTGAGTCCAGGGGTAATAATTCGTCTGCTGATTCGTCTGTGTAAAAAAATTGGATTTAAAAAAAGGGTTGGGCTATAGTATACTGACGGTGGCGGAGGGGGGAGGGGGAAGGGGGGGAGGGGATATACCCCCCCGGAAAGTAAGACGTTCCGAATTTTAGTAGTTTCCGAGAAATTAATTTTTTAAAATTTTGAGGTTAGTTTTACCTTTATACCTTTAAATTAATTATACCTACTTTAACCTACCTTTATACCTTTTGTTTAAGGTAGTGGAAGAGGTTAATTTCTTAATTGCAATGGGCTACGCCAGAAGACTCGCTTAAAAAAAACACTCTAGGGGTAGGGCAGACAAGACTGCGTGGAGTCGGGGTGTGCTGATTCGGTTTTGTGAATCATATCATAACCTAATTATACATGTAATAAACCTACCTTTAAACCTTTTTAGTTAATTATACCTATAACCTTTAAACGTTTTTTTTAACCTTATAACCTTTCATATGAAAAGCGCGTAAAACGATGACTCATAGATTTGAATTCAAATCATTTGGACACTTTGGCGCCATCGCACGCGTTCCGTTTATCCAATAATGTTTTTATGTTTGAATATGATTATTACTCGATTATTAACATTTTGTAATACTTTTTATGTTTGGAACGGATTAAAATACGTAAAACGAAACTTTAGTACGTCAACTAAACGTCAATGAGTCTGTAATCTATGGCAAATGTCGTAAGAAATAGTGAAAAGTGGTCAAAATTTGCGAATTTCAAAAAATTATTTCTCGAAAAGTATTAAAATTCGGAGTAAAATATTTTAGTGCAAGGCTTACCACATCAAGGTCTTTCTGTAAAAAAAATATGAACGTCCAACTCCACCGTCAGTATACTATAGCTGAGCCAAAAAAAGCACTGGCTGACCGCTGACACCGCTGACGTGTGCCCGTTAGTTAGGGAGGAGTATAAGTGTTCTGTGGTTAGGGTTATATTGTTCTATGGGGCATGGGCAGGTGGCTGCAGGCTGACGAATGGTTAACTTGTCTCTGCTGACGAAAAGCAAAAGCAGACGAAAAGTTCTCTTGTGAATTTGGTTTGTAAATGGTGGTTTGGTTTTGTAAATGAAACCATGGTTAAAGCTTGGTATATGGACAGCGACACCAACGATCAGCGTCTGAAACACCACAGGAACCCCCCTGAGTTTATTACACTTGAAGATTTGTACAAAAAAACTGGAGTAGAGTATTTCAAAGTAAGCTTCTGCGTTTTTGAGGTTTTATCAATTTTATTTACTACTTTTAATGATTTGTTATCTTATTTTAACTGGCACCGATCGAAAGTCAAAATAAGAAGAGATAAAGAAGTATTTTTTAGTTGCTACGTCTTTTAAACCTACTTGAGTATTTTCTATGTACCTACCTAAATAAATTATTTATTATTACTTCTGATCTCTAGAGAGTTTATAAAGTCAGAGTTTGAGTTTTTGTATGTTATATGGGTACTCTGTGTTTTAACTTTTACCTTCTAAACTTAAAAGATTATAACTGGTTTTCACAATAATTTATTTGGAACATTTCCTGAGGAAGGTTTATATTTATTATTAAATAATACCCCTATATAGTTAGGCATAGGTAGCCACCTTCACCCATAGTAGGTAGGTATCCACGTGAAGCCTGAATAAATAGTAAGTAGTACAACTCAGCGATGCAGTAATGTGAAAAATTAATGCAAAGAATAACATTGCAGTGAAGACCTAGACCTTTTACTTATACTTTATAGTTTTATCACATAAATTTCAGATAAATGTGGCATCATACAAAACTGATGGAGTGCTGGACAAAATAAAGAAAGACAGGGGCTACACATACGAGGATGAAATCACTTGCTCAAAGGAATGCCTGCCAAACTATGAAGAAAAGATCAAATCATTTTATGAAGAACATCTCCATACTGATGAAGAAATAAGGTGTGGAGTTTATTATTTAGTTACTAGATGTTGTGCGCAAGTTTATCATCATAACATGATATAGTAGATTCCTTTTAAAGATCACTTGGGAACCTTAGGACACACTTAGAATTTAAGATAAGCTTATGCTTCCCACTTTTCAGGCTGGTGTTAGATGGGTCAGGCTACTTTGACGTGCGAGATGGAGAGGACCAATGGATCCGCATCGCAGTTACCACTGGGGATATGATTGTCATCCCTAGTGGAATCTACCATCGATTTACATTGGACACTAATGTAAGTTTTTATTTCATGTTTCACCCAAATATTCATATCTCAGGGTCCTTGAATATTTATGCTTTTACCAGTTAAATGTTTAAATTGTTTGAAAAAGAGCAAATTCTTCGAATATTTTTAGACAAATTTTGTCCTGGGGGCTAGCTCCAAAACAACTTTACATCAAGAGCTGTAACTTATATTATAATTTCAGGCATATCTTAACTGCTAAATCAAAGGTATACCTAGTTTTTTTTAAGATCTTTAATGTCAAGCCATGGATAAAAATAGGTTCTATTGCATGTTCAGGTCAAACTACTATTATTATAGTAAGTACATGTCGGCGACATTCCAGGTTTTCCATCATTATTGAAATTCACCATAGAACATTTACTAGATGGCGCTAGAAGTCTGACACCGTGAATGAGTTTAGTTACAAAGAGGTTATATTTAATAAACTAATATTGAAAATCACAAATGCCCACATACAATATGTAAGTACTTACTATAATATGTCTGTTTCAGAACTTTATTCACGCAAAGCGTTTCTTCATTGGCGAGCCGGTTTGGCTGCCATACAATCGCCCCGCTGAAGATATGCCCGCTCGCAGGCAGTACCTACACAAACTGCAGGAGGGATTTGCTGCTGCTTACTGAACAAGCTTGCCTATTGATAGTCTATAGCCTGACCAGAAATATGAAAAAAATTTGACTGCCGATAGAAGTGCAAACGAATATTTAAGATAACAACACAGCACTTTTAAAATAATTATAATATAAACCTTAAAACTAAGTGATTAAAGTTTAATTACGAATGTACTATATTTATATTATTATTTAAGACTCTTCGTAACAACGTGAGGTGTCAGTCACGGTTACACATCACTTTTAAATATAAACCTTCAAACAAAGGCACAAAGTTTAATTACAAATGTACTATATTATTTATGCTTAAGACCTTTTGTCAGAATGGTGTTGGTCTCGCGTTTTCAAAATTTCAAAAACCCGCTAAGGGATGCCATATTTGCATTTCTCATTGTTCTTTCATGTTTAACTATTACTTAGTTTTTACTTAAGTTGTGCAAGAGGCCCTTAAGTCACTATATAAGAATTGGTTCATTTTTTCCTGCAATGTTTTTATTTTTCTGATCAGGCATCTTATTATCAACAGAGTCCCAGTTTTGAACCCAATGTTCGACCATTATAAGATTATCTTCATTATGTAGATTTACATTATAACTGATAAAGAAATAGTGTTTATTAACAGGCACAATAATTGTGATAAAAAGAAGTGGACCAAAATAAGGTTTGATACCAAAATCTAATTGGAATGATTACTACTATTGAAAAAAAAAATGCAATACTTTTCTTTTGCATTTGAGGCTGTGTATGTTTTGGTCAATCCTACACTCCCTTTTTTTTATACATATTATTATAATATTATTATGCCTTTTAAGAGTTTCAAATATGGTGATTATTTCCAAAAAGGTGACTTAAGTAACCTTTTAATGTGCTATATTAAGATCATTAAAAAATTGCTTCACGTTTGAAACTCATAGTACTCATATTATACTGAGAGTAATACTATAGCAGTAAGAAAAATTATCCTGAATATTTTTTTATTGTTGTTCAATATATTAATGTTAAAGTTTATAATGTTTTATTCTTGTGTTTTATTATAATTGTTTTTAATGCACATTATTTGGGCCAACTAATTTGACGACCTCCGTGGCGCAGTGTGTAGCGCTGTTGCCTTAACGCGCGGAGGTCCTGGGTTCGATCCCCGGCAGGGTCAATTTGGGAATTTATAATTTCTGAATTTTCCCTGGTCTGGCCTGGTGGGAGGCTTCGGCCGTGGCTAGTTACCACCCTACCGGCAAAGGTGCCGCCAAGCGATTTAGCGTTCCGGTACGATGCCGTGTAGAAACCGAAGGGGTATGGGTTTAATAATATAACTGCCATGCCCCTAACAGGTTAGCCCGCTACCATATTAGACTGCATCATCACTTACCTACCATCAGTTGAGAGAGAGAGTCAAGGGCTAGCTTGTAGTGGATTTAAAAAAAAACGGAGATTTTTTTCGCATTTTTAATACTTACTAAATATTTAGTAGTCACTATGGATTTTTTGCTGTAAGATAAATTGTATTTGAACCAACAACCATTCTGATTTCAGTACCCCTTACAGTACTTGAAATGCAGGAGGGAAATTCACAATTAACGTGATATAAAAAGGTCTCTGTTGATCAATAAACCCATTGCGCGGCAGAACACCTTTGCTGCTCACTTCAGTCTTAGTGAAATCAACACCTCGCTGAAATGCACCACTGCACGCCGTGGCTAAGCCACGTACTTCTGTCACTGAGGTGTCAGGCACGAAACTAGCGACGGCGACAGCGGGGCGATGTGGTCCGAGAGCTGGTGACGAATTTCGGGAAGGCCCTTTAGGCAAGCTGAAATTGTGAAAAAATATACGTATACTTACGTATAATTACGTCAATTGGCGAATCCAGTTCTGCTAGTCTGGTAAAACGTTGGCGGTTATTTCGCTACTCTGCATAACATAACATTTGCAAAAAAAAATTTGTTTGCCAACTTGTTTTTTTTAATCTTTAAATGAAGTACTAAAAAAACCCAGACGGTTTAAGTCGGTTCTAAAGTATTATATTCAGACCTCTTCAAAAATATTTTATTATCCCCGCTGTCGCCGTCGCTAATTTTGTACCCGTACACTGATAGTTACAGCAGTAGTATTTAAGTCTTTATTGCATCTTAACACATAGGGATAAAATTGTGCATACAATACAAAAGACAGGAAATTGGTAAAGCGCAAAGGCGGCCTTATCACTAAAGTGATCTTTTAAAGGCAACCCGAGCGTGCAAAGCTGATGACACTGGGTCTAGGAGCTCATGTGGTCGATGCACATAAAAGAAAAATAACAAAGTACAAAATATACTTAAATTGAATAAACGTTCTTTAAATTTGAAAAAAAATACATACTATAGTTTACAGTTACAGAATTCAACTGTCAGTGATAGAAATACGCAATCTTACGACGCCGTGCAGCACCACATTTACGGTATTTATTTGCGAGCTTTAAAGTGTCCGGCAGAAATAACGGCCCACGGCATGAGTCTGGGAGTGTTGATTATTAATTATTAACAATATTCTGTAAAACATACCTACATAAAAATCACCATTTAGAAAATAAGTACTTACTTAAAGTTAGCAACGTTTTTACGTACCTTTAGCAGCTTGTAACTATAAAATGGCCGTCGCCCTATATTTGCGAGCTACCATATTATACACATTTTGTTTCTCAGAAAATAAATAAGGTCTGGCGGCTCTGGATCTTGCTCTATTAGATACCTACGGCATATCGGTGTATGATAGCGTCTAAAGATAACGGCAAAACTCAAATCTCAATTGGGCCAGCCCAACGCTTCGTTCAGCCGAGGCCAAGTGAAAAGATTCAGTCGACTGGTGTTGATATCGTAACTGGTTGTGAACGTCTATTTGATAAAATAAGGTTTGTGTTAAAAATAATCTGAATTCATTATCCGAACTTCTTTTTAGGAATTACTTGGTACGTTTTTATCAAAAAGTAGCCTATGTAAACCCCGTATGTATGCCCCGGGATACAACCTACCCCTGTACAAAATTACATCAAAATCGGTTGAACGGATGAGCCGTGAAAGCGTAGCAGACAGACAGACAGACAGACACACTTTCGCATTTAAAATATGAAAGTATGGATTTAATTTTTTGTGTGTTTAGAAACACTGATTTTTAAACAATTTTAAGTAGGTAGGTACTTACTTAATTCAATATTATTAATGGAGATGATGCCTATATCAAAAATCAATTATTTCTAACTGATTATTAAATAAAGGGCCTTCCAAAAGACCTAAAATTCACATCCTCGGTTAGTTTTAAGTTTGTTAACCATTTTAAAATATAGATTAAAGAAAAAAAGTGCGTTGAAATTTGATGACGTCACTACTGTGAATTTCATACAACTTCCATACAGAAGTGCGTTTTCAAGGTTGATAAAGAGTTGCTGTTTTGATTGAGTTGTCACAATTCCTATTAATGAATAGGGATGGTGACAACTCATTCAAATAAGTAGGAATGCCTACTTATTTTTCGCCAAATTATTACTATTAGCGGTAATAAGTAATATAATATAATTATTATTTGATGCAAATTACAGTGTACAATGGTGCTAAAACTATACGCAGTGTCTGAGGGCCCGCCATCCATGTCAGTGAGACAGGCGCTGACGGTATTGGAGATCCCTTTTCAACTGATCAACGTCGATTATGGTCAAGGGGAACACATGACCGCGGACTTTGCAAAGGTTTATAATATAATTTTAAGCAACTATTGAGTACTACGAGTACGTAAAGCAGCGAACAGGGTGGTCCAAATAGTGACGTCCAAACAAAATAATTTGATTCCTCGTACCACGAGACTTATCAGAAAATACCCTATGTATGTTCAGCGATTTTTGATAATTTTCGAGTTATAATTTTTTCGTGAGATTTCTGAGGGAGTGAGTGTTAAATTTTTTTTCTTTTTATTTAATGTTTTTTTAGAACTTTTTTTGTTGACATGCTTGCTATGAAGTGTACTAGTTACTTTGCATATAATTTTTACCATCTTAACATTAATACAATACGGAAAATTTTTGGTCCTAAGTGAAAAGAGATTTCTTTTTAGAGATAAGCTTTACCTTTGTCAACTTTTTTTCTATTAGTTTTAAGACGATATTTTGTACAAAAAAAAAAAGTTTATACGTTCGACAGAGATAGAGTCGAATTTTCGATTAAAAATACTTAAACCTGTCCACGTCACTTACAACTAATTTAAAAAAGGTTTTGGGGTTCCTAAGCTTCCCTTATTCGTCAAAAAATTTGGTACTTTAGGAGGCATTATGGTGAGAAATTATCGGACTTCAAAAGTGGTAAGGCGGAAATTTCTGAACTTAAAATTGAGTTTTGCCTATTTTTACCCGACTGCGGAACGCACAGGGTTATGTGTTCATCAGTCTATATGTTGCTTGTATCTTGGTGTCAGTATGTTCCTTGCAGGACAGCTACAGCCTAAACGCGTGGACCGATTTCGATGATTCTTGCACCAGTTTATGCCGAATATATCATTAGAGTGTCACTGTGGAGGCCGAATTTGAGAAAAAACAAAATGGCGCCATCTAGAAGCCATAATGTAACAAATTAAAAAATTAAAGTGGATAGACTATGGCAAGTGGGGTATCGATGAATAGGTCTTGCAAAATCATAGTTAGGTTCCCTTGATCATTTTCTCATTTTAACGATAATTTAGGATTTACGAGGTTTCAAAGGTTCATTTTTAGTGTATTCCTTTGTGTCGCACTACAGACAAAACGGCTGAACCGATTTTGATAATACTTGCACCAAAAGATTAGTTTTAATCTTCCGAGTGTTATAACGGAAGCCGAATTTGAGAAAAAACAAAATGGCGCCCTCTAAAATCCATAATGTAACAAATTAAAAAATAAAAGTCCATAGACTATGGCAAATGGGGTATCGATGAATAGGTCTTTTAAAATCATAGTTAGGTTTCTTTGACCATTTTTCTGTATGAATGATCATTTAGGATTTACGAGGTTTCAAAGGTTGTATTCCTTTGTGTCGCACTACAGACAAAACGGCTGAACCGATTTTGATAATACTTGCACCAATAGATTTTTTTTTAATCTTCCGAGTGTCACTATGGAGGCCGAATTTGAGAAAACCAAAATGGCGTCCACTAGAAGCCAATTAATAAATGAAAGTCAAAAGGCCATATGCAAGTGGGGTATCGTTAGATAGGTCTTTTAAAATCACACCTAAGTTCCTTAAACCATTTTTCCGTTTAAATGATAATTTAGGATTTACAAGGTTTCAAAGGAAATTTTTAAAGTTACTACTCATAACCACTCAACCGATTAAAAAAATTATATCACTTATAAAAAGCTACAATAGTTATTAACAAGTAAAATAGGCTATATTTTATTTCGAAAAAAATTAGAGATCCTTACGAAAATTGCAATAATGTGAGTTAAGTCGGAAAAAAACATCTCATCTGATAGCTTACGTGGCGTACGCTGCCTAAATCGATAAAGTTACACGACAACAATGTATGGTGGAAACGTTCCTCTCAAAAAGTTCTAAAAAAAAGTCTGCGATAGCATATTACTATCTTTTAAGGTTGACTCAAAATAACCATTTTTATGATTTTCAAATTTGGTCTAAAACAATGATTTACTTGCGGAGGTGTTTTTACCAACATAGTATTAGGTAATCATTAATTCCTTATCAAAATAAATATCTTAACATCTCAAGTATTTAATTTAGACAAAAATTGTCCTTTACACCATTCAATTAAGATGAATATCTTATGAGATATCATAGAAATAAAGTATAACATGCAACAGAAAACTTCAGGCGGATATTTAAACGTCTTTTACAAATATCGCCGCCGCGGGGATTGCGGTGCGATGCGGTGCGGTGGGGACTGATCAGTGATCACTGATCACTGATCACTGGGGTGCTTGTGGTAAAAGACGAACGGCAGCCGCACGACATTTGCGTGCAAGCGCCCACATGCTATGCTTGTGGAGCTTAAATTAAGAAATTTTGATTCGTTTTCTTAAAGTGTTTAATAGGTACAAATTTTTTTTTTTATATTATAGGTAATAAATATTGTCTTTTATATAGTGTAAAATTAAAGTTAGGTATAGTTATATTAATATAGTTTAGGCACCTACCCATATAAGAGTCAATAAACAATTAATAAATCTAATTTAAGGTATCTAATCGTTTAAATACATAAAAAATACAAATACAAAAAAGAATAATTTTCATTACGGCTATAATATTATTAGGATTACCTTGCAGGTAAATAAACAACATAAATAACCAAAAAGTTTAAAATAAAAAAGTAATTTAAAAAACAAAAAACCCGACTGCTTGGATACCAAAAAGTATAAAACAAGATGTGAATTTCATTTCAGTATTAGCAGTTCAGTATTCTCTTAGCTCACGTTTTACAATAATATTTTTCCCTCAAAAATAATTTTGTAATTATTACAAATTATCAAGGCGCAGTCGCACGTTAATGTTAATGCTAATGGACGTGCGACTGCGCCTTGATAATTTGTAATAATTACAAAATTATTTTTGAGGGAAAAATATTATTGTAAAACGTGAGCTAAGAGAATACTGAACTGCTATATTATTTTGTTCATTATTTCATTAAAAGTATTATACTATGTAAATTGATAATAATCAAATTCACATCTTGTTTTATACTTTTTGGTATCCAAGCAGTCGGGTTTTTTGTTTTTTTAAATTATTGACAATTTTATAGCTAATTGCTTTAAGAAAATTCTGAATTTAAGCATTTTCTTCAAAAATAATCGATATTTTTCGATTAAGTGACATCAAGGTCACGTACCTATAAGTTATTTGGCTTTTTGTTGTAGTTTTTTTACAGTCAGTAAGCAAAAAAGAACAGAATTTCACTCGGTTACTAAAATAGCTTTATCTTATTATCCTTCTGGCAATAAATTTTTCCTGCCTTTGTCGGCAGCATTATAAAGTATTGCTGGCAAAAAACAGGTAAAAAATCTTGTAAGTAGGTGCGGAAAAGCTATACTTTATTGACAGAAGAATACTACTTATATAAAAGCTAGTTTAGTAACCGAATGCAAATCGGTTTTTGTGCCTACTGACTGTAAAAAACAAAAAAAAATCCAAATAACGTTTACGTAACCTTGATGTCACTTAAGAGGCCGGCGAACGCCGCTCGCAACTTCTATTCAAACCGCAAATATAACTTTTCCGGTATAATTATTAATAAATCTAATTGAGTACCTAATTTCCGATATTTTGTGAGATGGTGATAATTAAAAAAAACCCGGCTGAGTTTGTTGTGGGCTCTTCTCAAGTTCTCAAACCAGCTGGGTAGACATAATTTTCTCGTAGTGCGCATGCCAAGCCCGGAGGCCGCGTTTGGAACCCTCGTAGCTTTGAAATAATTTATAGAAAATAATACAAAATAATAATACATTTATAGAAATGAAATGAAATTAGTTTAGTTTTAAGATACTTACCGTAGTTAATTATCACCATCATGTCTTATACTTTGTAAGAATGACGTTCAGAAGGTGTAGGTACCTAAAGTAGGTTATAGGTACCTATTTTGAATAAATAACTATGTTTCGAATTGAATTACCTAATTTAAATCAGTATGCTTGTATGAAGTTTCCGGTGGTGTAACTCGAGTCAGTTCTATCAAAACTTGACTTTGGTTACTTAGCTCAGTGATAAACGCTGTTATCTTCAAAATCGGGCTAAATTGGATATTTGTGTAGTATAAACAGGTCTAGAAGTCTGGCTTGATTCTCGCCTTCTATTTATTAAAAACAATCCTACCAAATTCCTAGGTTAGCCTGATTCATCAAAGACTAGATCAACGCTTAGCGCTTACCACTAGGGTCTAGGTACTTAAGTACTTACTTGTTATTGCAGACTAATCTACCTATCTACCTATGACTACATCAAAACAAAAAATTAGGTGCGTTGTTATACGCAGGCAAGTATTGATGGAATCGTCCAAGTAATAGTTAGTCAGTATTACATTCTATCGAGCAAAACAGACGTGTCTCTCGGAGACCGGTCACCGGAGTGATAATCTTTTGTAGATACCTACTTATCTACATGTTTTTGGTACTTACTAAAATATCTACTTACCTATATTTCAGATGAATCCACAAAAAGAGATTCCTGTCTTAGACGATGAAGGATTCTTTCTAAGTGAAAGCAATGCAATCCTACAGTACATTTGCGACAAGTATAAGCCAGAGTCTCATCTGTATCCCAAGGAACCTAAAGCCCGGTAGGAACATCATACTAATATTATAAATGCGAAAGTGTGTTTGTTTGTTGGTTTGTTGGTTTATTGGTTTGTTGGTTTGTCCTTCAATCACGCTGCAACGGAGCTGTTGTAAACACAGTCAACAACAATAAAAATCTATCCAAATACCATTTCAACATAGACAATATCCTCTAGAAAAGTGACAGTGACAGTGACGACTTATAATGAAAGTGCAAATTCACACTGTGAAAGATTAATCATCATCTTTTGTAACGGACGTATCAGACTTTTTACTTACTCCAAAAAATACCTTCGCGAGGAGAGAAAAGAACCAGCGCCTAAGTAGCAAGTCTTAACAAGTGGTCCTTCGAGGAAAGAAGAAAATCTTCGATCTTCGCGAAAATCTGGAGAAAAGTCTCATCAAGCAGCAGTCGCACGTCCATTAGCATTAACATTAACGTGCGACTGCGCCTTGATAATTTGTAATAATTACAAAATTATTTTTGAGGGAAAAATATTATTGTAAAACGTGAGCTAAGAGAATACTGAACTGCTATATTATTTTGTTCATTATTTCATTAAAAGTATTATACTATGTAAATTGATAATAATCAAATTCACATCTTGTTTTATACTTTTTGGTATCCAAGCAGTCGGGTTTTTTGTTTTTTTAAATTATTGACAATTTTATAGCTAATTGCTTTAAGAAAATTCTGAATTTAAGCATTTTCTTCAAAAATAATCGATATTTTTCGATTAAGTGACATCAAGGTCACGTACCTATAAGTTATTTGGCTTTTTGTTGTAGTTTTTTTACAGTCAGTAAGCAAAAAAGAACAGAATTTCACTCGGTTACTAAAATAGCTTTATCTTATTATCCTTCTGGCAATAAATTTTTCCTGCCTTTGTCGGCAGCATTATAAAGTATTGCTGGCAAAAAACAGGTAAAAAATCTTGTAAGTAGGTGCGGAAAAGCTATACTTTATTGACAGAAGAATACTACTTATATAAAAGCTAGTTTAGTAACCGAATGCAAATCGGTTTTTGTGCCTACTGACTGTAAAAAACAAAAAAAAATCCAAATAACGTTTACGTAACCTTGATGTCACTTAAGAGGCCGGCGAACGCCGCTCGCAACTTCTATTCAAACCGCAAATATAACTTTTCCGGTATAATTATTAATAAATCTAATTGAGTACCTAATTTCCGATATTTTGTGAGATGGTGATAATTAAAAAAAACCCGGCTGAGTTTGTTGTGGGCTCTTCTCAAGTTCTCAAACCAGCTGGGTAGACATAATTTTCTCGTAGTGCGCATGCCAAGCCCGGAGGCCGCGTTTGGAACCCTCGTAGCTTTGAAATAATTTATAGAAAATAATACAAAATAATAATACATTTATAGAAATGAAATGAAATTAGTTTAGTTTTAAGATACTTACCGTAGTTAATTATCACCATCATGTCTTATACTTTGTAAGAATGACGTTCAGAAGGTGTAGGTACCTAAAGTAGGTTATAGGTACCTATTTTGAATAAATAACTATGTTTCGAATTGAATTACCTAATTTAAATCAGTATGCTTGTATGAAGTTTCCGGTGGTGTAACTCGAGTCAGTTCTATCAAAACTTGACTTTGGTTACTTAGCTCAGTGATAAACGCTGTTATCTTCAAAATCGGGCTAAATTGGATATTTGTGTAGTATAAACAGGTCTAGAAGTCTGGCTTGATTCTCGCCTTCTATTTATTAAAAACAATCCTACCAAATTCCTAGGTTAGCCTGATTCATCAAAGACTAGATCAACGCTTAGCGCTTACCACTAGGGTCTAGGTACTTAAGTACTTACTTGTTATTGCAGACTAATCTACCTATCTACCTATGACTACATCAAAACAAAAAATTAGGTGCGTTGTTATACGCAGGCAAGTATTGATGGAATCGTCCAAGTAATAGTTAGTCAGTATTACATTCTATCGAGCAAAACAGACGTGTCTCTCGGAGACCGGTCACCGGAGTGATAATCTTTTGTAGATACCTACTTATCTACATGTTTTTGGTACTTACTAAAATATCTACTTACCTATATTTCAGATGAATCCACAAAAAGAGATTCCTGTCTTAGACGATGAAGGATTCTTTCTAAGTGAAAGCAATGCAATCCTACAGTACATTTGCGACAAGTATAAGCCAGAGTCTCATCTGTATCCCAAGGAACCTAAAGCCCGGTAGGAACATCATACTAATATTATAAATGCGAAAGTGTGTTTGTTTGTTGGTTTGTTGGTTTATTGGTTTGTTGGTTTGTCCTTCAATCACGCTGCAACGGAGCTGTTGTAAACACAGTCAACAACAATAAAAATCTATCCAAATACCATTTCAACATAGACAATATCCTCTAGAAAAGTGACAGTGACAGTGACGACTTATAATGAAAGTGCAAATTCACACTGTGAAAGATTAATCATCATCTTTTGTAACGGACGTATCAGACTTTTTACTTACTCCAAAAAATACCTTCGCGAGGAGAGAAAAGAACCAGCGCCTAAGTAGCAAGTCTTAACAAGTGGTCCTTCGAGGAAAGAAGAAAATCTTCGATCTTCGCGAAAATCTGGAGAAAAGTCTCATCAAGCAGCACCTAGAAGTTCAACGGTCTTCCATGCCAACTTCTACAGAGTGAGTCCGTTCCTTTCTTATTTCCCTTCTATAATCTTTCCATTAAGATTGTCTTATTTTCGTTACGGAGGTGGCATATTTCCTCGTAATTCATATTCATATTTGAAATTCATATATCTTATTCATATTTTTCATATTCGTATTTCATATTCATATTTGGCAAAAGTATCTCAGTATTATAGATACATCTGAACATACAAAGAAAAAGCATATATTTTTCCAAATAATAAAAATATCGAACCAACTTATAAAAGTTCGTGTGTTTTCCCCTTATATTGAAAATCACGGTGAAGGATTTTTAGGTTACCGGTCGTAATTTGACAGTTTAGGTTCAATTATTGCAATATTTATTAGTAAATACATCTTATTTGTACTTTATTACGCAAATAATAAGTTCATATTAACGTTTTTTAAAATAACAAAGCAAAATGAGTGAATCTAAAATCAAGGAACTTGTTAAAAAACGCGGTTCGATAAAATCGAGAATGACACAGTTTTCATCCTTTTTAACTCTTCTAAAAGGTAGTGAATCATTGAGTGAAGTGCAATTCAAAGAGTTGGAATGCCGTTTTCGCAAAATTGAACAACTTTATAGTGATTTCGATGTGTTACAAACGGAAATTGAAACGCTTACGGACCCGCCAGAATCAGCTTATGAGGACCGTGAAGCGTTCGATGGCGTATACTTCAGGTTAGTCTCGGAGGCTCAAGTGCTTCTTAGTCCACATCCAAACTCAC
This sequence comes from Erebia aethiops, assembly GCA_923060345.2. Lineage (NCBI taxonomy): Eukaryota > Metazoa > Arthropoda > Insecta > Lepidoptera > Nymphalidae > Erebia > Erebia aethiops. The sequence goes on along the minus strand of OV281089.1, from coordinate 17,712,433 downwards.
GTCGTCGTCGCTCATCAACATTGAGTGATGACAGCATTCATAGCAATGAAGGTGAACGGAGGCATGACTTTGTAAGGTTGCCTAAAATTGACCTGCCTCATTTCGACGGAGACTATCAGCACTGGCTTGAGTTCAGAGATACATATCTGTCTCTGATTCACAACAACTCTTCCATAAGCAACATAAACAAGTTTCACTACCTGCGGGCAGCACTCAAAGGCACCGCTGCCTTAACCATCCAATCATTAGATTTTACCGCAGACAACTACAAGTTAGGATGGCAGTTGCTTACTGAAAGGTATGACAACGAGCGTCTTCTAGTAAACCACCACATTCAAGCCTTATTTAACTTAGAACATATACAAAAAGAATCAAGTCACTTATTAAGGAACATGGTGGATATAACAAACAAAAACTTACGAGCTCTTGCAACATTAGGACAGCCTACCGATCATTGGGACACACTAATTATTTTCATTATGACCAAGAAATTAGATTCCACCACTAGTCGGGAATGGGAAGAGTACCGCAATGGTCTCGGAGGCATTCCGGACTTGCAACAATTTACTAAATTCATTACTAACAGAGCAGATTTACTAGAAACACTTCAAGATAATAATAAATACAAATACAAAACCAACATTACAACATTTGCAGACACAAACAAACATAAAACACAACCTTCTTACACAGACAATCAGAAACTTTACAAGTGCCCTTTATGTTCTCAACCTCACTTCATATTTAGCTGTGAAACATTCAGAAAATTAGATGTTGAGTCTCGCTGGAAAAAGGTCACTGAACTTACCCTATGCGGGAATTGCTTAAGGCCAGGACATTCAGCTAAAACCTGTAAATTAACCCACTGCAAGTACTGTAACCTTAAACATAACACACTTTTACACAGTAGTGCGAAGGAGCCCACAGGCACGGCAATAGCTCTGTCCACAGGCATAATCTCCATACCTTATGATCAGCCAAATGTATTACTATCCACAGCTGTGGTGCGAGTTAGGGATGCTAAAAACGAGTTACACACAGTGCGCCTACTGCTTGATAATGGAAGCACTGCAAATTTTGTTACAAATCAGCTCAGTGACAAGCTCGACTTAGTTAAGAGACCGGTCAACTCAACTGTAAACGGTATCAATAATCAAACCTCTTCAATATCACAGTGTTGTGAAATAGTTATTGAATCTTATTATGGTGGTTATAAGGAAAGCATAAACTGCTACATTGTTGCAGAAATAACAAAATACTTACCCTCTTCATACATAGATGCAACTTACATACCTATTCCCAAAAATATTCAATTAGCAGACCCGTCTTTCAATATACCGTCTGAAATTGATATCTTAGTAGGAGCTGAGGTCTTTTGGAATGTCCTAGGATCTGGTATGATCGACTTAGGGAAGCGTCAGCCGAAGCTCCGCAATTCAAAATTAGGATGGCTCTTATCAGGCTGTCTTCATAATAATAACACATCGCAATTGGAGAATTCAAACAATTTTTGTCACTTCATTAGGCAAAATGATGAGTCTTCACTTACACGTTTTTGGCAACTTGATTCAGTATTATCTCAGCCCTGCATGTCTCTTGAAGAAAAGGCTTGTGAGAAAATCTTTAATGATACCACACGGCGCGACAAGGAAGGTCGATTTATTGTGACAATTCCCCTTAAAGAATCGCCTGAGGTGCTTGGAGACTCTTATAACCTTGCTAAGCTTCGTTTTCTTTCTTTAGAGCGGCGTCTAGATAGGGACATTAGCTATAAACAATTATACATGCAATTTATCAAGGAGTACATTGACTTAGGTCACATGACTCTTAACACAAGTCAACATACATCCACCTCAACCAACGTCTATTTTCCTCACCATGGTGTTCTTCGTGACTCCACCACCACGAGGTTACGAGTGGTCTTTGATGCCTCGGCCGCCACTTCTAACAAAAAATCTTTTAATTCAATACAGATGGTTGGTCCGACGGTACAGGACGACATATTTTCAATCCTAATACGGTTTAGACAACACAAAATAGTTGTCTCGGCCGACATTGAAAAAATGTACCGCGCGATCTACATAGAACCATGTCAGAGGTCGCTGCAGCAGATAGTCTTCCGGTTTCATCGGCACGATCCACTTCATACTTACACACTTAATACAGTAACCTATGGAACTGCTGCAGCCCCTTACTTGGCAACAAAATGTTTAGTATCGCTTGCAGATGAAGCCGGGAATTTGGATGTTCAAAGAGCCATTCGACATGATTTTTATGTGGATGATTTTTTATCCGGGGGTGACACCACAGAATCTGTCATTGCCCTTTGCAAGGGTGTAAGAGACACCCTAGCTACAGCAAAAATGAACTTACGCAAATGGCAGTCTAACAGTCCTGAGGTCTTACATACCATCACCGGCATAAAAACTGATTCAGATCAACCCCTTGATTTGAAGTTGAGTGACAGCTCACCTTCAAAAACATTAGGTCTTTATTGGGATTCAAATTCAGACAACTTAAATTTCCTCATTGACATAAACTCCAACAAAAAGCTAACAAAGCGCAATATCATCTCCATCATTAGTCAGATTTTTGATCCCTTAGGTCTTGTGGGTCCATGTGTAGTATTGGCTAAACTCATTATACAAGCATTATGGATTTGCAAATGTGACTGGGATAGCGAAGCACCTGCTGACATAAGGAAGGACTTCTTAGATATTGCAAAATCTTTACACATTTTGAATTCAATTAAGATTCCAAGATGGGTGTCATGCAGCAACCCATCTCGTATTGAAATTCACGTTTTTTCGGACGCATCTGAGCGCGCATATGGAGGTTGCATCTATGTAAGAACGGTCGATGCTAAGAAGTCAGTGAACGTTAGACTTTTAGCTTCCAAAAATAAGGTTGCACCTATCAAACCTAAATCGACAATTCCGCGTTTAGAATTATCTGCCGCGCTGTTAGCCACAAGACTTTGGAAGAAAACAGTTAGTGCGCTTACCTTTGATGTCCATCAGCACTATTTCTGGTCAGACTCTACAATCGTTTTGTCATGGTTATCTAGTACATCTTCACAAACAATTCAGTTCATCAGAAATAGGGTCTGCGAAATACAAGAGAGCACCAGCGCGCATAAGTGGTGTTACGTGCCTTCCAAGTCTAACCCTGCTGATCTTGTTTCTCGCGGGGTGAAGGCTGATTCCATCAGCACAGCCGCCCTGTGGTGGTCCGGGCCAGATTTTTTGCATGAAGTGGACATTAAGTTTCCGGAGGTACACAAAACTTCAGACACATCACTGGGCGCATTCACATCACAAATCACAAACGACGTCAGTGAGAACAAAATTCTTCTACTCATACACAAACATAGTAACTTCAACAAAATAATTCGAATCTTAGCCTACGTGAAAAAATTTATACACAATTGTAAACACAAACTCAAAACAAATCATCTTACCCTCAAAGAAATTGAAACATCTCGTAAACAAATTTTACATCATGCTCAAAGAGAAATGTTCCCTGAAGAGTACATTTCATTAAAAAACGACCTACCATTGCCTTCACACAGTAAACTTAAATCATTATCACCATTTTTGGATTCTGACAATCTAATAAGAGTAGGGGGACGCTTAAAAAATTCTTATTATCCCTATGATGTTAAACACCCTATTCTTCTTTGCGCCAAACACCATATAACAAAAATCCTATTCATTCTACAGCACAAGATTCTGATGCACGCAGGCCCTCAGCTTCTCTTATGCACGGTTAGACAAAACTACTGGCCTATAAACGGAAGAAATTTAGCTCGAAAAACTGTACATTCCTGTGTTCGTTGCTTTAGATTCAAAGCGACTTCAGTTCAACCTATCATGGGAGATTTACCTACCGAGAGAACGCAGCTAGAATTTCCATTTCTTACTACAGGCGTTGACTACGCTGGGCCAGTGCTTATACTCGACCGAAAGGGCAGAGGTGGCAGACTTACAAAATCATATATTTGCGTGTTCATATGTTTTGCAGTAAAAGCAGTGCATCTTGAGCTAGTAACAGATCTTACAAAGGAGGCGTTTTTGGCGGCTCTGAATCGTTTCATATCCAGGCGCGGGAAACCGGCCACTATATTTTCCGACAACGGCACTACATTCATTGGAGCGTGCAATGAACTCGCTCAATTTCTCCAAAACAGCTTAGATTTCGTGCAATCTCGACTTGTCGATCAAGGTATCGACTTTAAGCATATACCGGCTTACAGTCCGCACTTCGGCGGAATTTGGGAGGCTGCTGTCAAATCAGTCAAGCACCACCTTCGCAGAGTACTTTCCTTAACTCATTTCAACTACGAGGAGATGGCCACTTGCTTGGCGCAGATAGAGGCAATCTTAAACTCCCGTCCTCTCACACCTCTATCATCCGATCCTTCCGACCTTTCTTATTTGTCTCCGTCTCACTTCCTAGTTGGACGATCTCTTCTATCCGCTGCTCATCCGAATCTGCTACCAAAGAACACAAATCGGCTCCAGAGATATCAGCGGATAGAACAACTACGTCAACATTTCTGGCAGAGGTACTCTCAGGAGTACGTCTCGTTGCTGCAGACGAAGACAAAGTGGCGACAAACGAATGGAACCCTCAAGGTTGGGTCTCTCGTCTTAATCAGAGACCGCAATCAACCACCGCTCCTGTGGCTCATGGGCAGAATCACGAAAATCTTTTACGGAGGCGACTCGGTCGGCAGGGTAGCTGAACTTCTTACCAAGAAGGGCACAATCACGCGTGCCTACAACAACATTTGCCCGCTTCCACTGGAAGACATCAGCCCGGCGGGGAGCATGTTGTAAACACAGTCAACAACAATAAAAATCTATCCAAATACCATTTCAACATAGACAATATCCTCTAGAAAAGTGACAGTGACAGTGACGACTTATAATGAAAGTGCAAATTCACACTGTGAAAGATTAATCATCATCTTTTGTAACGGACGTATCAGACTTTTTACTTACTCCAAAAAATACCTTCGCGAGGAGAGAAAAGAACCAGCGCCTAAGTAGCAAGTCTTAACAGAGCAACGGATTGACGTAATTTTTTGCATGGGCATAGTTAAGGACCTGGAGAGTGACATAGGCTACTTTTTATACCAGAAAATTGAGGAGTTCCCGTGGGAATTTAAAAAACTTATTCCACGCAGACGAAGTCGCGGGCATCAGCTAGTTAACTATTAATTAAGGACAAGATTATATTGAAATCATAAGGAAAAACGTAGTTTTGTAGTTTTTATGTAGTTTTGTCTTTGATTATACAGTTTTCAACGTGGATGATAGAAATATTTTAAATCGCAAACCTCTGAACTTTGACTCTGGGGTAGACTTCATCGAGCTCGAACTCGAACTCAAATTAATCTTTTAATTGGAACCTCGAATATAAAGTCTTTAGTCACGGTCTTTAGTCGTTGTTTTCTCATCAAGTCATCACGGACTCATATCTATTACTTATCTACTACCAACGAAAAAACAAGTACCTACTTACTACCTACATTTATCAAGAAAATAACATTTAATTTGAACAACATGCTAAATGTAAGTATATATTTTTATTTTTTGGCAGAGCCATTGTGAATCATCGACTTTGCTTCAACCTATCAACATACTATCCTAACATAGCTGCATACACAGTAAGTAGCTAGTAACTAGTACTATTACCTACCTATAGAGTAATGTATTGTTCTTGCCGTTCTGATCTTGATGTAAATAATCTGCAGTTGGCTTTGAAAAAGCAAAAGATCCTGTAGCCTAATAAACAAAGATAGTTACCTACTAATTTCAATTCTGTTTATAAATAGCGCAGCTGTTTTATGGAAAACTTCCAAATCGAGATCACCTTAACGAAAAACATATTTCAGATTGAACCAGTTTTTTATGATTACGAACGCACAGAGTTTGGTTTGAAAAAAGTTCACAGGGCATTGGACGTTTTGGAAACATATTTTGAGACACTGAATACCAGCTACGCGGCGGCTGACCACTTGACTATTGCAGACTTCCCTCTTATCAACACCAACATGACTATGGAAGCTATCGGTTTGGATTTCAGCAAATATAAAAGGGTAAATTGAATTTGTTTTCGAAGTGAAAACTTCTTTGAGCACTTTATGGTAGGGGGTAATTTCGCGTGACCGTGACCAACATGCTCGCGAACAGCGACATGCTCGAACGTTGTTCTACATTCGAAATTAAACTTTAAGGTTTATATAAATTATTTTTAAAAAATGGCAGTCATAGGGATGGCACTGCCGATAGAAATGAAAAGGAATATTTAAATTAAATTTTTTTTTAGAATTAAAAAATAATTACTTAACTATATTTAGTAATAAATAATAATAATAATAAAAACAAATACAAACCTTAAAACTAAGGCATTAAAGTTTAATTACGAATGCACTAGATTATTCGCCGCTAGAGGCGCTAGTGTACCTAGAGTGAGGTCTCCGAAATGTCAAATAGGTATTATTACTGGGCCTTTATCGCGGGTCTAAGTATTCCAATAATGTATTTAGCAATACCGGATTTAATAATGAAGATGTAAGATACGTGTCAATGAATGTCAGTGCTCTGCGCTTTGAAAGCGGAGCTAAGAAAAGAAAGTGCAACATTAAGCGGGTTGAAAGAAGAAGAATTCAGAAGTCAGTACATCATGTCCCTGGTTCCTGTGTGCTTACCTACTATTTTTTCTATTTATATTTATATTTAAAACCGTATTTTTCGTCAAAAGTATGCTTGTTTACCGAATTTAAATCTATACTAAGGACCTTACTCGCCAGTGGCGCCAACTAGTGAGCATAAATACCCCCTACTAAAAAGTGCTCAACGCGCCTAAAGAAGTTTTCACTTCAAAAATATTTAAAATAGGTAATCGTTTTCACGATTTGAAGATTTTCTATCGGATTTAGGTAAATAGTATAAAATTATTATAAACATTTAAAAGCTCTAAATTGACAACTGAATGCTTTAATAAAAGAAGAAAAACAGTTAGGTACAGTTAGTTAAAAAACAATTAGTTTAAAACAGCTTTAATATTGTGACATTTTTACAGATCTCAAAGTGGTACAATGATTTCAAAAAGAATTATCCTGAACTCTGGAAAATTTCTGAAGGTGCGATGAAGGAAGTTCAATATTTAGAGACGAATCCACCCGATTTATCACATTTGAATCATCCAATTCATCCAATGCGTAAAATTAATAAATAAATTACGAGTATTCTGTTGATTTCATTTCCTTTTTACTGATAAATAAATAAATAAAAGTTTATTGTTTACATTATTGTTAGTGCTTACTGGCTTACATTATTGTTAGTGCACAATTTATCTTAAGACTAAATTTAAAAAAAAAACTAGGAGACGACCTCGTCCCTAGAGTTAGTATATCTCTATGACCTCAGCATTGCCGAGCATTGATCCAGTAATGTAACTTCGTTTATGAGACGCATCTCTTCATAAAGCCTAAGCAGGAATGGGAGCAGCAATCACTGTTGTTATTACACTGAAAATATAGAAATAAAATTGTATACTTAGTAGATATCAATTATGGAACCTTTTCCCTATCATGCCCCTTTATTTAATCGTATGGCGTTTGGTACACAATAAGCGTTTTTATAAAAAGAACGCTTATTTCGCCTGCAAGTTCGTCGCTCGTTTAGCACCACCCAGGGGACACGTGCAGGGAGGTAGAAGGTAGCTCCTGCGGACGTGAGCGACGGGGCATCCCCCATCAAGCCCCTATCAAGGGGCTATAAAACAGGTTACAACTTTGTGAGATAAGTTGTATATCAGCGCATTCCCAATCACCCAATTGATAGACTATTTCACCAGCTATTCAATTAAATATCAAAATATCTTGTCATCGAATACTTAATATTATAACCCAATCGATAGACTATTTCACCAGCAATACTTAGCTGGTGAAAGATATTTTGATATTTAATAAAATATCAAAATATCTTGTCATCGAATAATATTATTATAAAATTTTAATAGAATTTTGTATTTGACTACTATTCAAATAAATTATTTTTTGGTGATTATTAAAAGGAGGATCTCCCAAAAGTCGTATTTATCCACGTCTCCTGACAGTTTTATGTTGAATAACAATTTTAAACAATGGATTGAAGTAAAAAAGTGCGTCGAACTTTAATGACGTCACATTTCAGAAATTCCATATAGGGGACGCGTTTTGACGTTTGAAAAAAAGTTGCTGATTTGACTATTTGTCAAATACCCAATTGTCCAAACTACTAAGATATTTAAGACCCGATATTATGTTGGAATAGATAAATGCACAGGTTAATAAAACGTAGTAGTAACTATCCTGTTGATCTGACCAATATAATTTCAATAGTATTAACTATAGTTACAGATATTAGGTAAAGAAACTTACGAATTCTCCTATTTCAGCGCACTTTTTGTAAAAAAGATATTCCATTGGAGTTTCCTCAACACTTAAGTTATTGCTATCGATTTGCCGAGACAACGGCACTTCCTCCAAAACTATTGTAATTCTATTCGTTAAATATGCGTTCACATTGTTACTAGTAAAAAATATAATAACAAAGAACAATGCAAAACACACGCGAGCCATGGTAACTCGGTAAGCAATAACTTAATTTATAATTTCAATTTATGCCTTGACAGAGCTTGTTGGCAAATTTAGGTACCTAAGAGGAAACAGCCAACAACATAAAATAAAATGATTCACAAAAGTTGTAGTATTTTTGATCGCAGACCTACAGTCCTAACTATACATTATGCAAATATGAAGCGTCATAAAGCGTACCTATTCTGTGATTTGGTATTAAAATAAGTTGGCTTTATTATTTTTTTCGTATTCTAGCGTCTCTTATGTCGTAATGGGTGCTTTCTTGGTATGGAAGCGGTTTATATACTGTTTTTTTAAAAATACTATACTATGATTATTTATATACCTACTATGATTTTTTCGAGATCTTGATAATATAAATTGCTGTTTGTTAGTCTCGCTAAAACTTAGGAACGAGTTTCGTTCCGATTTTGATGTTTTTTTTGTGTGTCTGAGTGAGTCCCGGGATGGTTTATATTCACAATTGGACCCGGTAGGTGGCGCTGCAATCGGGTTCAAGATTCAGGTCAGGGCATCGTCTGCCGGGTCCACTAGTACCTACTTATTCATTACTAGCGAATGCCCACGACTTCGTCTGCGTGGTTTGAGGTTTTTCTGGTTCCCGCGGGAACTCCTTAATGTTCCGGGATAAAAAGTAGCCTATGTGCTATTCCAGACTATAATCTATCTCTGTGCTAAATTTCAGCCAGATAAGAAAATTAAATGAACAAGACATTCTGAATCATTGCTTAGAACTTTACAAAAATAATACTTACAAATTCGCCAATTTTGACACATTGTTTAGCCAATACTAATGTAAATGTTTGAATAATTATAAGTGTCTTGGACTTTTTTTTACACCACTACAATTTAGCCCTTGACTGTAATCTAACCTGATGGTAAGTGATGATGCAGTCTGAGATGGGAGCGGGATAATCTGTTTGGGGTAGTTATGGCAGTTATATTAAATCCATACCCCTAGTCGGTTTCTACACGGTAAATCGCTTGGCGGGTACGTCTTTGCCGGTAGGGTGGTAACTAGCCACGGCGGAAACCTCCCACCAGACCAGACCAGAGAAAATTCAGAAATTATAAATTCCTAAATGGACCCTGCCGGGAATCGAACCCGAGACCTCACACGTTAAAACAACAGCGCTCAACACTGTGCTTACTGCTCAAAACTATGGATTATGGATATTTAGTACTGATTTTTACTATGGAGTGCTAGAACTGCAGGAGGGAAATTTACAGTTTGCGTGATATAAAAAGGTTTCTGTTGATCGACAAACACATTGCGCGGCAGAATACCTTTGCGCCTCTCTTCATACTATGTATAATATATCTATGAACCATAAACCACCCCCAATGTGTTGGGGTTGATCGTAAAATCGACCGATGACCTGACTAGTGCAGTACACTGGTCTACTAACTTAGTCTAAATTATCATTATGAGGCATGGCCACCTTGAATAATGTTGACATATCAAATAATACTTAAACTTTTATTGACACAGCAACCAATAACCGGAAGGTAAGATTTTGTTTAGTATTTTCACATTTAAAAATATTAGGCTTCGAGATTATGCCCTTACTCCTTAGCTCTTCCAACACCTGACACTATATTTTCATCATGTTCGCTTCTGATACAGAGTTGCGAATACTAGTTTGCTCAAGATAGCTTCTGTGCACTGTGATAGGTATTTGTTTGTACTGTTGTGACCTACAGCGCACGAAACATTAGATAGTCATATCAATGCGCGGCCGTATAGTCGCCCCTCACTTCATACCAAATATATCGATAAATTCCTTACTACAAAGGCACATCATCTTTATCTGGAGGTGGGCGTTAGCAGCTGCAACACAGTTTCAAACTAACGCAGCTGTTATCGTTGTATAGTTTTTAAGGACCCGATGTAATTTGAGAAATAAATAAATAAATAAAAAATAAATAAATAAATCTAAGAATATATAAATGGCTCAGTGAGGTTAATTGAAATCAAGGAAATCACGAGTTTACGACATAGAATATGGGTATACTAAGTCCTGGAGTGGAGACCGCGTACCGGCAAGCGCAGTGTAGGACGTCCAGCTCTCTGGTCCGATCCCCTAAAGGTGCCGGGAAGCGGGTGGATGAGGAAGGCGGAGGACCGTGTTTGGTGGCGCGCCTCTCGAAAAGGCCTATGTCCAGCAGTGGATGCATACAGGCTGATAGATGAATGGAAGTCTATTTACATGAAATAAACTATAGATAACTATAGATTCACTTGACGATTCAAAAGTACTTGTAAAAGTTTATTTGAATAAAAAAACATTTGATTTTGATTTTGATTTATAGTTATTTTTGGGAACAATTTATAAGTGCTCTAAAATTAGAACACATTTGTGTGGATCACAGCCATTGATGTAGAGTTTTAGTATGATTTCAGTGCTCTATTAGTTTAGACTTAGACATGTGGCCTCTTTTATTTTATTTTGCCACATTTGACTATGATGATTGCATCTACAGAATTTTGACAACCTTTGTCATTAGTACAACATAACAAACATGGCTTGAATTTTTAATTTAAAGTTTTTAAGCATTTTCCATAAAAATGGGCAACATATTCCAAATCCGAGATACTTCCTGACAAACAAAACTTAATATTATAAATGTGTGTGTTTTTTGTTTGTTCTTTCAATGCCCATCTTTTCATCCGATTTTGATGAATAGGTATAGAGACAGGTTGTATCCTGGGGAAGAACATAGACCATTTTTATATCAAGGAGTCCCCACGGGAATAAAAAAACATCCACACAAAGAAGTTGCGGACATGAACCTTGCGGGCCCCATGTAGTGTGCTAATACTTCGCATCTATCACATGGGATTTATATTTTTAAATCATAGTAGATAATTTAAATAAAATACTTACAGAACCCTCTACAACCTCCACCATGGCAGAAGGAATTATAATTTTCGGCCTCTGGTACTTGGCAATTGTTTACAACTATTACATGTAAGTGATTCTTCATTATTACTGAAACCTAGCCAACTTCCAAGAACTTAGATTAATATTTACTTTTTTATTTATTAAACATCAAAATGAGATAATCAAAGTTGATTTAAAAATTCAACAATAATTTATTACCTATGGAAACATTTTTTAAATAAAAAGTAATATTTGTAATTATAAAGATTGTACAATTTTTATAAGTCTGTTACACCTGAATTTGGAATGGAATTATTATTACATGCAAACTATTTGACTAGTCCTTTCTCCAACTGCTCTAGGAATCCTTTAGAGCACCTCACTGATTGCTGGTAGCACTTCTCAAAGCCTTTTGCATCGCTGTCCTGTAATTAATCAACAGAAAGAATTAGTTATAGTGAACTAATATTACTAGTAATATATTTTCTTTACTTTTGTGTACCAAAATAATACTGTGATGTTAGTGCAATGGGGAGCGGTATGTCTGAGTGGGAGGTCTTGGGTTTGATCCCTGGCATGGACAATATAGGTAGAGTCTATTCTGATGGCTAATTACCCCCATACCAGTAAAAGCTCGACCACCAATAGCTGTAGGTACCTCTTTAGTTTCATCTAGTTTGTTATTCAAGTAATACTTACATAATAAGGATCCCTGATAATCCTGTCGCCCTGAGGGTCAAAGTCTCCAAACAGTAACAGCTTGGCTTTGCTGCCCTTGGGTGCCTTATTGTTGAGTTCTCTCATATTGGCTTCGTCCATCCCAAATATAAAGTCATATTTGTTGAAGTCTTCTTTTATTAACTGTTGGCATACAAAACAACAATAGGCAGTTGGTTAATTTCTTTTATTTGTATATATGAAGTACTTAAAAGAATTTCTATAATAATACTGATTTTGCAGTTGACATACAATCCATTTATGTGAAATTATAAATGCAGAAGTCTGTCTGTTACCATATCAGAGCTCAACGGCAGATCTTATTTTGATGAAATATGGCACAAAACTTGCATCCTGGAGTCTTATTCTAGTTGTAACTTTTGGGATAATTTTTAACCAAAACACACTTTCACATTTAGATATAATATTAGCACTTACGGATTTTAAGAAAAAAACGTTTGGTAGGTAATTCTTTGACTAGGCTTATCTAGGATGTAAATCTCTTAACTTAGGCTGTCATACCTAAGTATTAAATAAAGTAAATAATTAAAAGTTGTGTAAGAGAGGCCGTGAAATTTAGCAAACAATACGTACTTGTCTCGCACAATTATCGTACGGCACTCCATGATTCTTCATAGTGTCGAGTGCCCTCCAGTCTGGTGGATTACCAACATGCCAGCTGCCTATAGCCGCGCTGTCTATCTCCCATTGCTCTCCAACACCCAAATCGTTCACTGTCTTCTGAAAAACACCTTCAGCTATCGGCGACCGGCAGATATTACCTTTAGAACCCAAAAAGTTAGGTACCGATTACTTTTGTTTATAGGTTATAAAAATACATGAGCATACGTGAAAATGATTACCGAGACATATGAATAGGGCTTTCTTTTTCTCGGTCATTATTTTGAATAATATTATATTATTGACTAAAATTAGAAAATATTAGGAAAATTCAGTCTGTTTTGAGTTGTTCTGTCAACTGTCATAATAGTAAACAGTTGTCTATGGGTTTGGGAGGAAGCGCGGGAAACGTTGGAAGTAAAAGGCGCGATTTTAGATAATATTTTTCAAAAAATTTAATTTTACTAGTTTTTCTTCATAGAAGTTGACTGAAATTGCATTTCGGTGCCCCCATCATGAGGGGCGCCAAGGCAAAACGGAAAAAACAGGAGACGTCGATGAGTGATGAGTCCAGATCTTCAAGTGACTTGGAAAGCGAGGACAATAAATATTTACCTTTTAAAATTCACAATTACTCGAGAAAATATTCCGAAAATAGCCGCGGAGAGGAATTTATTGTGTTTCTCTCAAGTAATATTGCAGAAAAACCTATCGGAGAGAAAGACAAATTGGCAATTTCGTCAGCTATTAGACAATATTGTGTTAACGGAGTGAAATACCTGAAAGCAATTAATAAATACAAAATTGGCATTGTTTTCGACCTTGCAAATAACGCGAACGTATTCTTAAGTAATGAGAAATTCCATAAAAATGTGAATATGACACCAAGTATCCCAGCTGCTGCCACAGAAATCACCGGAGTCCTACGGGGAGTTCCTCTTGGATTATCGAACAAAACAATATTTTCTCTATTGGCCAGTACAAGCAACGTGATTCAAGTAAGGCGTCTTATGACGAGGACTAGGGTAAATGATGATTTCGAATATAAGCCTACAGGAACGGTGGCTGTGACATTTGCAGCTACTCAACTACCTCAATATGTTCATTTAGACTCTTGGAGACACGAGGTGAGTCCTTTTATTCCTCCAGTTAAGCAGTGCTTACAGTGCTTAAGATATGGACACATTGCTAAATTTTGTAAAAACCCAGTGAAGTGCTCCATATGCACAGAGAATCATAGTTACAAAAATTGCACTGTTGAGACTTCGAGTGCAAAATGCTACAATTGTGATGGAAACCATATTGCTGTATCAGCGGAATGTCCGATAAAAAAAACAAAAAATAAACGAAAATAAAACTAAGGCGAGAGCTTTTCAATATGTAGATTTATTCGATGAAAAAACATTTCCAAAATTAACAAATGACCCTAACAAACAATTACAACATTTACTCAAAACAGATATTTTTATGAATTTAATTGTAGAATCAATCGTCAAAATCATATCCACTAAAACAGATAATAATCCTGTTAGTTCAGAGACTATTAAAAACATTCTCCTTGAAACTTTCCGTAAAAAAATACCCCATTCAAAAAAATAATGGACTATATTAATATAGTCCAATGGAATGCTCAAAGCTTACTATGTAATCGACATATTTTAACTCAGTTTTTATATGAGAATAACATACACATTGCTATAATTAGTGAAACATGGTTAAAACCTGAACAGAAACTTAATATACGCGGTTATAAAATTGAAAGAAAAGATGTAGGTAGCAAACACAATGGTGTTGCACTCATAATACACAACAGTATATCATATACAAAAATAGATACATATTGTGACAACGCTCATCAAAATATTTGTATAAGAATTAAGCTTTATAATCAAGAAATAAGTATTATTAGTTTTTATAGCCCACCTAATGCAAATTTTAATAAAAACAACTTAGATACGTTAATTAAAAATATTCCGAAGCCTCTTATCCTTGGAGGCGATTTTAATGCTAACCATACATGTTGGGGTAGTAATACTATAAATTGCAGAGGTAGAGATCTTCTTGATATTATTGATGATAACAATTTAGTACTTTTGAACAGCGGGGAGCCAACTACAGTTGGTTCATTAACGTGGCGCCCAAATGCTTTAGATTTGTCCTTAGTTTCTCCATCTCTTGCATTAGCTTGTGATTGGTCAGTGCATGATGATCCTTTAGGCAGTTATCATTTACCTGTAATTTTAAAAATACTTATTAATAGCAATAATGACGATGCAGACAAAGATAATAATAATTTACCAAAATTTCCAAATTATAAGTGTATTAACTGGGATATTTTTAAACAAGAAGTTCAAAATTTGTTGTTAGATTTTAGTGTAGATACAGAATTTCCTCTAAATTCATATAATAAATTTATTGAAATTTTACATAAAGCTGTTCAAAAGTCAATCCCTAATAATTATAAACCTCACAATAATAGTGTAAATAATAAACGCAAAAGGCTGTGTCTCCCCTGGTGGAACAATAAATGTAGTGTTGCAGTTCAAAATTGTAAGCAGGCATATGTAATATTTAAAAATGACCCTAGACTCGAAAATTATTTAAGCTTTAAAAGACTGCAAGCATTAAAGAAATTAACTCTAAAAAGAGAAAGGGAAAGTAGTTGGAGTGAGCTGTGTCATTCCTTTAATCGCAACACCCCAATGACCATAATATGGTCATTTATGAAAAAATTTAACAAAACTTATTCTTATAAAAAAATGTATAATAAAAATGATTGGATTTTGAATTTCTTAAAAAAGTACACACCAGATTATGTAAAAATAGATAAATTACCATATGTAGAAAAAAATAATCCTACCAACGAATTTATTTTAAATCCCTTCACAATTAAAGAACTTAAAGCAGCTATATATAGCAGGAAAGACACAGCTTTTGGCCTGGATGGCATTCCTTATGTTTTGTTAAAGAATTTGGATGAAAATGGACTCAGGATTTTGTGTAATATTTTTAATCATTTATGGAAAGGGAACTTCATCCCTGATGATTGGAAAGTTGATTGTTTGATACCAGTCTTAAAGCCTGATAAAAAAGAGTTTCATGAAGACTCTTATCGACCCATAACTCTGACTTCTTGTATGGGTAAAATTTTTGAACAGCTTTTAAAACAGCGTATTGAATACTTCATTGAAAAAAATAATATATTACCTCATAATCAATATGGATTCCGAAAGGGAAAGTCTGCTCAAGAAAGTATTGCTTTGCTGCAACTTGATATTCAAAAGTCAATTGCTCAAAAAAATTTCCTTGTTTCTGTTTTTCTAGATATTGAAGGTGCTTTTAATAATGTTAATCTTAAGATTCTTTGTGAGGAACTTATCAAGATAGGTTTACCTGTAAAATTAATAAAATGGATTTTTAACTTTTTATATGAAAGAAAAGTATTTGTTAAACATGGAAACCTATATGGACCTAGGTATTCTTCTAAAGGTGTTTGTCAGGGAGGAATATTGAGCCCTCTAATATTTTTACTATATATACATAAATTAAATATGAATTTAGGATCTTTTACATATAATTTACAGTATGCCGATGACTTAGTTATTTATTTATCTGGAAACTCTTTAAATCAAATAACAACTAATATTAACCAAAGTTTAATGTATTTAAATAGATATTTTAATTACTTGGATTTACATATTAATTCTAAAAAATCTAAAGTTGTTGTCTTTGGTAAAAGAAGTCATCCTTCTATTCATATTTATTATAATGAAAATCAGATAGCTCAGACATCAGAGGTAAAATTTTTAGGTGTTCTATTTACTAGTAATATGTCATGGAATAAATATGTTGATTACATAGTGGCTAGAGCTACTAGAGCTTTGAATATCTTGAAATCACTAGCTAAAACCTACTGGGGAGCTGATCCCAAAATTCTATTATTACTTTATAAGTCCATTGTTCGAAGTCATTTTGAATATGGTGCTATATGCTTTGCTTCCAATAAAACTCTAATTAAAAAACTAGAAGTTGTCCAAAATACTGGTTTACGCCTTATTACAGGTGCCTTCAAAACAACACCAATTAATGTTCTGCAAATTGAATGCAATATTCCACCTCTTAGTATACGCTTTACCTATTTAAAAAATAAATTATTATTGAAATTATACTCATTGAAAAGTAATAAACTTTTTATAAACATTTTAAATGCTCATTCTGCAATGTTAAACACAAATTCCTTGTTCTTGCTACATAATTTCTCTGAGTATTTACAGTCACTCGAATCCTCAAACATTCACAGAACAGAGACTACTTGGCCATGCTTTGAAGGAGCATATGAAAGTTACTATTTGAATATTAATGTAGAAATAGATTCTTCTCTTTCCTCGAAAGAATTATTTTATGACAAGCTTTCGAACTGGGTAAACTACAGAATTGTATACACTGATGCAGCAAAGAATGAAAATAGTACTTCAATCGCCATTTATGATACTCAAACAAAGCTTGGTTCTGGTGAAAAAATTGATCCAAATGCAAGTATTTTTACAGCGGAGTCACTTGCTATCTTGTCAGCTTTACATTATATAGAAAATAGAAAAACAGAATCGTCAAAATGGGTAATTGCCAGCGATAGTATGAGTGTACTTAGATCTATTTCTAACTGTAAGATGGATGCTAAACTAAATTATATTATTTATGAAATCAAGAAGAAAGCTTACCAACTTTACCTGAATGGTTTTGATATTGCCTTTATTTGGGTTCCGGCACACTCAGGAGTAAAAGGAAATGAAAATGCAGATTTCCTTGCAAAAGCCATATCAAACGTGTCATCCGAAAATAGCACTAGCTGCCACTGTCAAAAAACCAATGCTGCTGCCCTCCCTTATACAGATATACATAAAAACCTAATAAATACATTGGAGAATAACTGGCGAGAAATGAGGAATTCCCCTGAAAATGAGCATAAAGGATTGTGGTATAAAAATTTAAATGATAATATTAATCAAAAGCCATGGTTTTGTAAAGAGAAGATTTATAGTAATCGGAAATATTACTCTGTTATTTGCCGCTTAAGGTTTGGACATTGCCGCCTAAATTCACATTTACACAAAATGAAAATATTAGATTCGCCGTCATGTAATTTCTGCAACACTAATGAATCCCAAACTCTGGATCACATTTTCTTTTCTTGTTCATCTTTTGGCATCCAGCGCCTTGTGCTAATTGATGACCTAAGTTATGTTTATAAGAAGATTGAAGACGTACCGCGCTCATTAAAGGAGTTATTGAAGAATCCATTAAATTATAAATATCTATATAAATTCGTTACAAGTACTGTTCAAGAAATTTGAATAATGATAATGTTTAGACCTGGATTAGACTTATTTTGAAAACAAAGGAGAGAAAAAGAAAGATACATTCAGATGAATCCTTAGGGATTATACAGTATAAAAAGAAAATACTAAAGAAAAACGATTGAATAGGCTTTGCCTTTATATAAAAAATAATACGGAAAAGAAATATTACTGAATAGGCTGTATGGTCTTAGACCTTTGCCTGTCCCGAAAGGGGACAAAATGAAAAACAACAACATGTCTATGGGTTTGTTAAATCATGATATAAGTCGTATAAGTCATTGGACAATCTTTAACTTTGCTAGATACAAACACTGCCTTGGATTCGAAGCTTTTTAGATTATTAATTTATTAGAGTTTCGGCGACAGACGTGATTTCGGCTTATTTTGTTATATATTAGAGTTCAAAGAGTTCGAATAAAACTAGAAAATTCTCTAGAAAATGATACATAACTGATAATTTCTTCATCCTACCTAATCTTTGTGTTTGTTCAAAATAAAAATAAAATATTTGATTCGCTACTTTTTTGAATTAATATTTTTAAGTGTAGCACTGATAGTGCTGCCTGAAAGAACACATGAACAAAGTGTCTATTTACAAGAAAAAAGACTAAGATACGTCATTGGACAATTTCTTAGCACATAAGATAATTATAAATTTAGGTTAAATTTAAATTACTTATTAGTCAAATAG
The DNA here is from genome assembly GCA_923060345.2 of Erebia aethiops. Lineage (NCBI taxonomy): Eukaryota > Metazoa > Arthropoda > Insecta > Lepidoptera > Nymphalidae > Erebia > Erebia aethiops. The sequence continues at coordinate 17,693,509 of OV281089.1, read as the reverse complement.
TTTGGCTAGATTGTAATTATATTGAGCACCCTTCATTGGTCAATGACCTCAATTTACATAGACGGGCCCTGTCAAACAAAGAATGTGGGCGTATTTTTAGCAACGCCATCTAGTCTGAAAAACGGGAACTTGCTTGCAACATCTTGAATGAAAGCTTGAAAACGTATGACTCGGTCATAGATAATATAGGTCATAGCCGTAAGGCCAGTTAAAAAACATACAGTTTGCCGCGGAAATTAAATGATTGCGTAATGGATAAAAATATTATATAGGAAGATTAAATAACGTTTTTTTGGAAATGTATAATTGTGAATTGAAACACTTACCTTAAAATTTAAATTATACAGTGCCAAACTAATGAAACTTTAGATGTTAGCTTAATAATAACAAATTATCTGCACGACGAGCGATCGTGACAGCGCTACGACGGGAACAAAGACAGGTGCGGAACGTGTTGAGCAACTCGGACGCCCGGCGTTTTTGAAAGGGCCCATCTAGTGCCTACATATATATCGATGTCATTGGTAGGTACTCAAAAACAGAAAAAAAAAATTAACTTCGGCAAGAGCGATGTCCCTCATCGTCTAAAAACCAAAATTCTAATTTACATTTTAGCATCATTTTAGTAATTTATTTATTTGAGAAAACGCTTATTATATAAAAGGAAATATAGTACAAGTATAAACTTAACCGTAACAAATTAATGTGAAAAATAAACTATTGAATTGGTTTTTTTTAAATCCGCTACAAGCCAGCCCTTGAATGCGATCTCACCTGATGGTAAGTTATGATGCAGTCTAAGATGGTAGCGGGCTAACCTGTTAGGGGCATGGCAGTTATATTAAACCCATACCCCTTCGGTTTCTACACGGCATCGTACCGGAACGCTAAATCGCTTAGCGTCACGTCTTTGCCAGTAGGGTGGTAACTAGCCACGGCCGAAGCCTCCCACCAGACAAACAATTGGTAAAATATTGTTCTTGTTCGGATATTTTGTCAAATTATCTCATGCGGCAGTCCCAATTATTGTTACCTACTTCTTTTCACATTTCACACCGAATTCCTGGGTTTCGACCTAAATTGGCATAACGATGCCCGCATCATTTTACTTGGCGTTATTGTGCTCCAGTTACATAGATTAAATACTAATAAATAATAATACACATTTTATACTAATTAAGTTTTTTACTGATGATCTAACTAAATGCCTAGTTTAAAATAATATGATAGTCGATATTTATTAAATATAGTATAATTATTAATTTTACAGAAGGTAATTTTGCGCGTTACCATCATCGCACCGCAAGGCCTGGCGAGGTCGTTTCGCATTCAACTGAAAATTGCTTCCACTTAGTTTGCATAGCTATCAGATTTAATGAGGTTCCGTTTATTGTCATCTGTTGTGGTTATGTATATTTTACAAACAATATAACAAACATATATAAATAATTTATGGATAGAGTACGTAGCGGTGAGGAACGAGTGGGTTGCGACGATGCATAATATCAGTCGATCGCGATTGTAAAGCAACGTTGGCCCAAGTCAGTAACTGGATGGGTTGTCGAATTTGGCTTTTTCGTATCTTCCGTGCCTCGGAGAGCACGTTAAGCCGTTGGTCCCGGTGGATAACATCAACATCTGATATAATAATCGTGAGAAACCTAAGTGTTGAAATAGTACAGCTACTCTTAGCCGAGTCATGTGCGGAAGGACCTGGGAACCTACTGCATTATGCAAAGTTGGAATAGTACTCTTAGTCGATTTGTATGCATTATTCCAAGAAAATCCTGCAATTATGTGATTAATGGAAGGGCGTCACGACCCTCAGCAATGAGGATTACAACAGGCAGAGAGACGTAGCGGTGACTTAGCGGTGATAGCCTAGTGGTTGAAGCGTTCGGCCTCATGTTCGCGTGGTCAGGGGTTCGATCTTTGGACACGTGAAACTTTTGTGAGCAAATACTTGTTAATTACCTATATAACGGTGAAGGGAAACATCCTGAGGACATCTGCATTGCCGACAGTTTGTCATGTTCTCCAAGGTGTATGTAGTCCGCCAATCCGCACTTGGTTAGTGTGGTGGACTATGGCAAAACCCTTCTCAATCTGAGAGATGATTCGTGCTCATTAGTGGGCAGCTATAAAAGTGGGTTTAAACTTAAAATGATGATGAATCATGGATATGGCTTTATGGTAATTGGTACCTCCGACCTCGTAACTTCTCGTTGTGCAATACTGATGACGTCTACGGACAGGTCTTTCCACACAACTTCTTGATCTCAAAATCAAAACACAAATCCAATAATATACAATGGATGGTCTTTTGCGTGACGTTGACGATGACGACTTTGAGTGACGTCTACCAACGCCACCGAATATTAGGGATTTTTATATAATAATTTTATTGTTTGCGTCAAAGTAATTTAGTTTACTTTGTGCTACCTAGATGGCACCACTTGTACTCTGTAAAACTCTAGCTCGCGTTAAATGCGAGCTAGAGTACAAGTGGTGCCATCTAGGTGGCACCAAGTAAACTAAATTTCTTAAACGCAAACAATTATTTTAATTAAAAATACTGGCGGCACTTTTGGATTGGCAACCTGGGCAGATATATTATATTCCCCCATTTATAATCTTACTAATCTTACTTAATATTATAAATGTGAAAGTTTGGATGGATTTATGGATGTTTTGTTACTCAATCACGCGCCAACGGCTGGACGGATCTGGCTGAAATTTGGCACAGAGATAGATAGTCTTGAATAGCACATATGCTATTTTTTATCCCGGAAATTTAAAGAGTTCCCGCGGGAACCAAAAAACCTCAAACCACGCAGACGAAGTCGCGGGCATTCGCTAGTAATATGTACATAAAAAATAGTTTTTGATCACGTACTCGATTCATGTAGCAATCATGCAGCGGGATCTCTGGCTACTAGTACTGACTACTGACGTATTCTTGACAGAAACTTTGTTTGCCAATGTGGCTTGTGTAGTTAAACTAAATTGAGAAAAGAAAAAACTTAAATACAATTTAAGTACGTGTTTTACTATACGTACGTTTTACTATAGGTACAGCAAGTTATAATTTAATACTAAAACAGTAGCAACGTGTAAAAAAATAAATTTCTTCTTATCCTGCCATAAATAATAATAATAATAATATAATCATATTATCACGTCATATCGTTTCTTTGCGCCAGCCATTCCAAAAACCCTTTGGAACATCTCACAGTTTGTTGGTAGCATTTCTCAAAGCCCCTGTCGTGGTTGTCCTGAAAATAAAACCAACCATATCCATACTTAAAATTATAAATGCGCGAAAGTGTGTCTGTCTGTCTGTCTATACTATGCTTTCACGGCCCATCTGTTCAACCGATTTTGATGTAATTTGGTACAGGGGTAGGTTGTATCGCGGGAAAGGACACAGGCTACTGTTTATCCCCGAAAATTAAAGAGTTATTGAAAATCTTAATCCATTAAGCATACGAAGTTACGGGCATCATCTTATAACATTATAAATGCAAAAGGTTCAATCGCTGTAGCAATCTAGATGAGGTTTATTTTGCATGATTGACAATATTTTAATACCAATAAAAAGTGTTCAACAAACTTATATCCACAAAGACAAAATCGTGGGCATCAGGTAGTCGCTATAAAAAATACTCACAAAATAAGGGTCTCTGATGATTCTCTCCCCTTCTGGATCGAAGTCTCCAAACAGGAATATTTTGGCCTTGCACCCCTCGGGGGCCAGTGTCCTGAGGTCGTTCATATTGCTCTCATCCATTCCAAATATGAAGTCATAATTGTTGAAGTCATCTTGCGTTATCTGTGTAAGGGAACAGAATTTATTAATTAATAAAATTAAATTTAACTTACTAGATTATGCCTCCAGCATGGTACAGATTACTGTCAAAATCGGTTGGGTGGATGGCATGTGGAAAAGACAGAAAGATACACTTTCGCATTTATAATATTAATATGGATTTAACTACGGAAAATATCTTCTGTTATGAAAGTGAGTGGATTTTGGTGACCTCCCTGGCGCCATTGAGAGGTGCCAATTTAGTTTCCCGACTCTGTTGTTACTCATTAGCTTCCCCTACCTTTAACTAAAACTCAAACTTAAACATTCATGAAATTGCGGCAGATATTAAGATATGTCAAGTGGCAGGGACAAGAAAAAATGGCGGCCTCAAAACAGCTGTACTGTTTGGCTGTCTATTTTAGCGGAAGTCACACTCGAATATTATGTTACATTTGAGTTAAACCTAAAGCAGTTGTTTTTTTACAAATTATTACAACAAACTCACATGCCTGCCAACATTATGATATCGTACATCATGTCTCTTCATAGTGTGTAGGGCTCTGTCAGTTGGTGGATAGCCAACATTCCAGTCTGCTATACCCGCACTGTCAATCTCCCACAGATGACCCTGTGCCATTTTGTTCACCGTCTTCTGGAATACACCTTCTGCTATAGGTGAGCGGCAGCTATTTCCTATTAGAGAAAGTTGTATGAACTATACAAATCCAGCACTCATTGAATAAAATGTATAGAACAGCTATCACAAATGAAAATCATTTTCTATGAAGGTATAAATGAGTATAGTACTGATCAAATTTTTTTTTGTTTGGAATGGTCCATCTAGTACTTTGTTGCTAGCAATAGGTACACATACCTATTAGTAAATCTAACTAAAAATAACTGATCCCCCTCCAAGTAAGGGCAAGCTAGGGCAAGTGGTCTAGCACATATTGAGTGTAGTAAGTATACAGGAGTTGCAGAGAGGCAATATAAGTGAAGACTAAAAATGACAATAGTCTTGTCAACTGAAAGACATCCAATACTGGTTTAGTCTTAATTTTGTATCGGTTGTGTGTTGTACTTATAAAGATATTACTTACCAAGACACACAAATAGAGCTTTCCGTTTAATCTCAGCCATGATTATGGTCCTTCTTGGAAAATGAGGAGATTCTTTGGGGTCAGCAACTACAGTATTTTTAACTTTTTAGTACCTATTTATAGTTAGTGGTATTTAAAAAAAATTAGGTAAGTACTACTTAAATAAAAACAAATATCTAAATTGATTCTTTGAATATAATATAATAAGCATACAAATAAGTCATCATCATCAGTAAATCATTAAAAAAAATTGAAAGAATGATAAAAATCATCCGCTATAATTTCACTAAGTGTGACTTCATTTTATTCTTGTATTCTCCTCAGCAAAACCATTTTAATTGATACCTATATTATGAGGGTACATAGAAAATAACTAGTCCCCAATATTTGGGAGTCCACCATACTGGATTTTGAATGACGTCACTTAGCTGACCTGTATGCAAAGGGTTTGAATATTTTAATAAGGAGCCTGGGCTACTTATCGTCCTACATTTTTTTGGAATAACTGCCACTCATAAAACGTTTATTTATCAATAGCTGGCATCGAATACAAGCAAGATCTTAATGAGAAAAAATAAAATTCTTATAAACTTTTCTGGCGAAACATTACGTAATTTACTTTAAGTTGCGAGTTGATTTCAATTATAATCCACTCAGTATAAACCAACTGATGATGAAAACCAGTAAAATTAAGCCCAGAAACGAAAAATTAACACATACTTACTAGAACTTACGAGCATTGAGGCACAGTACGAAATTCACTTACGAAACATAGGTAAATAAGCAATGATTGACTTAAAAACATTAAAATAAAACGATATTACACGTGTATTCAACATAAGTAAAAGTGGGCTAAAGGCCTCTGGGAATACCATGGTACGTTTTTTATACATTTTATCAAAGAATTTTCCTGTTAGAATCCAGTTACAAACAAAAGAAATGAACAAAACACAAAATATTGGTCACCTGTCAGTGTCAGTGTCACTGTCATACATGTTATTTTTTTTAACTGGTTTAATGGCTCTGGATGTTTGTGTCACATACTCCACAAACTCATAATTTGTAGATAACTATGAACAGTGAACTTGGATCATAGAGTAAATAACAACTTTTAGGACCTCATGTCATGTCCATGGAATTAGTAAGTACTTCGTACAACTGGAAGGCTTACTGTGTATCGAAAAACGCACCGAGAAAGAGGTCATAAATCTTGGTCCGTCTCTTTCAAACTAGTGTAACCATCTTCTTACCTGTATATCACAGGAGGCGAGACTCAGTTTAATATCGATTATTGGAATTAAATATTATTAAAATGAAGCAGAAAAGCACAGTATTTTATTAAAATAGGTAGGTAAGTAATTATATCTACTCTGTTTTTATAGAGTAAGACTCGTAAGATCCTAGTCCATCGAAGTAAACTTTTTGATTTTGTTTGTACCTAATGCTAGCTATCTAAATATAACCAAAGGTATATACACTAGCACACACCACTCTTGCGTCTTATCCTCTAATAAGCAATATGTATACTTACTTATAATAAATAAAACACTTCTAAATACCAAGTAAATATTGTATTTTCACAGTTGACATTTTACAATTAAACATTACTGAACAAAATTGTTTTGTGCAATTTATGGCGTAAAGTAGCTCGAGATGTGCCAATGACCTTTAATGTTTTATCTTTGCCATAAGTCGACATTCTCATTGTGAGATATTTGTTAGCAATGAATTTTAAAAGTATAATTTCATGTCTGGTTTCACAGTGGAAGGAATTAACTGGATGCGGCGGAACAATCAGGGAATCTAATTTATGAAAAAAGTGCTGCATAATCAGAATCATAATTTTATGCCTGTTCGTTTTCAATAGAGAATCTTTTGCCAATGTTACAAACACTTTTTCCGTGTATTGAACAATAATAAAAACGAATTTTGATGCATATTTCAAGCCACCTCTATCTATGAACATGGTGAAAGCTGAATGATTATTTAAATCAATGGCATAGCCATGCTCTTTACTGATTTGATAGTCTTTGCTTAACAGCGCAGCTTTGCAATCTTCACAGTTGCTTTTTTCAAAGAATTTTTTCACAATGAAACCTGATATATAATATAAAATATTATTTTTGTATTCAGACAGATTTACTCTATTTATAGTATTAAGGAGCCATTCAATTTGTTGTTCCTCGTTTGTATCTGTTGTAAATACTGAATTGCAACCATGTTTATTTGATCTAAATTCTAAAATAGGTGACGTTTCAAAATCTACGTCAAATGAATTGGCGTTCACACTAGGAGTGACGCTGTTACGGAACAGTAGTTTTCTTAAGGCATACTTGACCTGCAAAGCACTCGGGTTATCATTATGACCGCCAGAAGCTCTCAAGCAAGAAAAGAACATTTCCAAATTGTCTTGAGAACATTTGTATGTAAGAAAATATTTTAATATCCCTTTTTGAAGCAAATCTAATGAAAGTTGAGAAAAACTAAATGTGTCAATTATTAAACCGAGACATGGTGTCTTGCGACGGTGCTGCAACATTGGACACCCATTAACTTTAAGTGTGCAAAGATATTCTCTAGTCTCGTTCAAAATATTCGTCCACACATCCATATTCTCTATACGCATCGGAGATTTAAATCCTTTACCAAAAGGTTGTTTGCAATTAAACAAATCAAATATCCGATCTATTATCCTGATATATTCAACTGTCGCCTCACTACCTGCAAAGTTTAAATCGCCACTGCATCTTAAAAAATCAATTGAATCTGCCACCGATGAACTCAAAACTTGGGTGGCAAGCCTAACATTCATTTTTTTACCATGAAAATTAACATGGGTGCTAGATAATTTATTTGCAAACTTTAAACCTTCTTGATCCTGGAGAAAATGTAATTTTTTAACAAATTCAAAATTAATTTCTCCTTTTTCAGAATTCATTTTTGTTTCAGCAAACACATTCCGCGAAAGTTTAATCATGTGCGGTGGGTCCAATAGACAGTACACTTTAGAATCTTTTTGAGGATGTTTAAAATACGTTTTCATATTTTCTATTGAAAAATTACAACCCAATAATTCGTATGACCTGATATTAGTTACAGTTCCATCACAGGTTAAAGATCTGACGTTAATATTTATATCTCCTAAATATCTGATGGCAGCTAGAAGTAATTCAGCCTGAGTATGGGCAGATATTTTATTTATCAAAAAATAAGCGATTGGGCATTTAAATTTTGTAGTAAATGACACAATTTGAAAAATCAAAACTTCCGTTGCCAAGGTTTCCGAATCATTGACCAATATCCCACCATAATCCACATAACCCCAATATTTATCACTTTTTTGGTCATATTTTATTTCAGATCTAATTGACATTGCATCAAAAACTAGTGCAACATTCTGCAAGTTGACATTTTCTTTTGCAGCATCTTTTAGGTAATTTAAAACCTCTGATATGAACCCCACATTACAGCTATGTGAAGCTAAAAGTCTTCTAAGAGTAGAAGGATGTGGAATGCTAACAAAATTTCTCAAATAGCGATATGTGCTTGCCGAATAAAAATATAAAGTCAGAGCAAAAGATTTTAGGTCGTCACTGTATCTCATGCCTTTGTCCGATTTTTTTTTGTTCAACTGCTGATGAATATTTGGGAAACAGTTTGTTATGACAGATTGTACCTCATCGTAATTTTTACACCTTTTTTTAAAAAATTTCATAAGTGACTTTAAACTATTAATCTTCATGTCTCTTCTTTTGATTTTATGCTTTAGATTTTTCACCTCGCGCTTCAATTTTATTTTCCTTGGTGTATCCGGCAATGTTGATGTCTGTGTACAGATATCAAGTTTTATCTTTTTACATGGAGGACTTTTAGAAGATCCAGGTTTTACGTCTTCTGAATTAGTCAGGCATATATCGCTTAACACATGTATTTTTTTGTTTTCGGCAAAAATCTGTAACGAAATTACATAAAAATAAGTCCCCATAATCAAACCAATTGTTGTTCAGTAACTTATTTATTGGAATACAATGCTGCTTATTTAAGTACTTTAGTAATACCTTTGGAAAGATAGAAGGAACCACTCCAGGTTTCAACCTTTTCCGGGCCTCTGTTCGGTAATCTTCAGGTTTGAAATGCAGTGAACAAACCACAGAGCTTTTATTCAAGTTCCCAGGTGTCTCCTCTAACCATTTCTTCTTCAACTCTAAATCCGAAGGCAAACTGGAAATGCAAAATTGTTATTATTATAGTATTACTAGTTGTGGGTGACCGAGCTTCGCACGGTTTTTGTTTTGGTAAATACGACATTTTCTAAAAATGAATCCTAGCTAAATCGATTTATCGCCCCCAAAACCCCCCGAGCCGTTTCCGAGATTCAGATTATATATACTTATACAAGAATTGCTCGTTTTAAAGGATACGGAAAGGATATGTTTAAAGGGTTTTGTCCACCAATACAATTTGACCTATAAAATTATTAAAAGAAATACCCACAATATGCAAAATTATTATCACACAAAGAAATCATTAGGTCTTCAAATTGACGCTTTGACCGATGTAATACAAAATCTTCGATTAAAGTTAACGAACCTCATGAATTTCCAAGGTTTTAGTGATACAATAAATTTAAATTAAGTAGGTATATAAGTAGCATGGAATTAATAAGTACTTCGTACAAAGTACGAAGACAAATTACGTTGTACGAAAAATTTATTAATTCCATGATAAGTAGTTTCAAGTGTAGTCACCCTAGTTCACACTGATGTCAAACTTACCTGTGAAAAGATAATCCACAACCAGGATAAGATTCTTTCCCACACCCACTCACAGCACATATATTGTTCACCATTTTGCAATTAAATACACAATCAAAAGCACTTTTTCGACTAAAAAAGCATAAAAAGCACGTGGAGTTGCAAGAAAGTAGACGCCATATTATTTTTTAGTGCCGCGCAGCCGTTGCCGGATGCTACCATTGTATCTAGTGCTGCCTAACGGAAAAGTTATAAAACTTCCCCATAATATTGAAATGTCGTGAAATATAAAGCCTGGCCCTACATGCTATTGCATTTATTGATAGTATACTTTAGCATTATTTACAAACATGTCGTATATAATATTCATGCCCTAAATTTATTGTTTTCTGCGGAAAAAGCTATTTTGAATCCACTACCATTGTATTATTAAATATTTCACATGGCAATTGTGCGAAAGGGACACACCAAGAAAAAGATTTCTCGCTCACGCTCACTTCTATAAGGAGATATTGGTTAATTAAAAAAATACTTTGAAATCATTTATATAAGGTTCATTTTAATATGTCAAAATAATTGAAGTAAGCTTTCCAGTTGTACGAAGTACTTACTAATTCCATGGTCATGTCTTTTAGGACCACAGATTAGTATAGAATATTACGCATTTTAGGACGAAAATAGGCGGGAAAGTTGTCACGGTCCCCCTCGGCCCTATATCCCTCATGACCATTGACCATTGACTTGGACTTCCGAAAAGTTGGAACATATTACAATAGTTATCAAGTTTTAATGCCCTCTATGTTTTCCTTCAATGTTATAATGCAAATAATAATTTTAAGTTGTTTGGATTAAACACATAATTATTAAAAGTTTCGGATTCGAACCCCGGACCCTCCGGATAAATCATAGAAGGCAGGGTTAGCAATGAATATGAGTATAATTGTCGGCCTTGATTGAGGCTTTTATCCAGTTGATTCTTTACCTACTTATTTTCTTATACTCAACAGGGACATCGGTGTCGGTCTTCATTTTGTAGTCGTACTTCCATCACTTCCACACACAATTTCAATTCCATTTCCGTCACTTCCATTCTTGCTGTATGAAATACTAGCTGATGCCCGCGATTTAGTCTACGTGGGTTGAGGTTTTTTGGTTCCCGCGGGAACTCTTTAATTTTCCTGGATAAAAAGAGCCTATTTGTTATTCCAGGCTGTAATCTATCTGTGTCCCAAATTTAATTCAGATCCGTTCAACCGTTCTGGCGTGATTGAGTAGCAAACATCCATCCATCCAAACTTTCGCATTTCTAATATTATATTGAATATTGAATGGTAATGCATTAAAAACAACAAATTTTACACAAAAATATTACAAAATTATAAATTTCTTAGTCTATCCGTGCAAAGCTGGGTAAAGTGTATTTTTTACCTATTTAGACCACCTCTGCAATTCAAAATAATTATCTAAAAACAGTCTAAAAACATTCGTCTGTGTTGTCCACTTTATTTGCGTAGGATGCACTCCCAAGTCCCAGTGTCTCGTGATGCAGTATAATGCAGTGAGGGCTACCACACTTTTTGATTTTCCTGGATATGTAATCCTTGTGATTTTCACGCGAACAGTATAAAATAATGATACAATTTTGGAAGACGCGAAGTACTCGTTTAGGAATTATAAAGATTTACTTGCTTCTTTTTATCATTCAGCAATGAATTTGCGGCACCTTTTAAATGAATATTATTGTATTATGAAATCAGACTAATTAAATGAATGTTTTCACGGCTGGAAATGATATTATACCTACTAATAAATAGTCATAGATAGGTAGGTATACCTACAGAAATAAATCGTCATAACTACAGGGGCCCTTTAAAAAAAAATGGCCGGTTGACTCGAACCATTGCCTATCGTAACTTACCATATCGTACTTACTTTAACGTTACCTAATTTACTATTATTGCTTCATGGTGAAAATGGTGAATTAATGTCTTCTGTGACTAACGTTCGTTAGCGCCATATTTAAAGGTCACGTGTCCGTCAAAATGTGCTGATGCAAACCGGCCTTAAAATGCATCATCAGTGTCATACAGTCAGAATGCATCATAGTGAGATCGCAGTCAAAAGCTAACTAATATTGAATTGAAAAAATATAATGTATGGATTAATTACGCATGGTCACCCTACTGTTAACCCCCTTGAGAAGCATTTAACTATTTTTGTACCCCGCGTGCGGCAGCGATGCACGATGTGTCGAAGTGTCCCTAAATGGCGACAACGCATTTAGACATAGATCTCTTTGTCTCGCTGTTGCTAACCAGTCACAGTTAAGTTTACGTCTTGCTAGATATGCACTTAGATAAGTTTGCACTGCGCCTACGCGTGGGCTTTCATGCCAAATATAACCTACCTTGATTACCATGGTCCATGACTATTAAAATTTACACGGTTTTGTTTGCGTGAGCATTCAATTCTGTACGAATATTGGTATTTGAGAAATGTGAAGAAAAGAAAGGTAGGTAAGTACCTATCTTCACTTTCCTATTTTTGGTTCAAGTCTTGCTACGGATTTCTCTTTTACCACTTTATTTCTACAGAGGAACTACGAAAACCGATTCGTTATTAACTTGCACTTATTTTGTTTCCATAATATCAAATTCAATGTACCTATTTTTGCCTTAGAAGTAGGTCCTGCCATCCTTAATATTGCAAGACATAACGACAAAATATTATCTTAAAAACCTGATAACAGAAACAAAAAATAAATGATATCAGGCATAAAACATTCTCAACCCAAATCCAAACCATCAATAGGATCGTTATGGTACCATTCCTGATAGCGTGATCTCAGGTTTTGAATTGGGAACAAATGATATATACTTACTGGGTCGGGTCAGCTACTCAAATATTGTGAGTACTAGGTACTGTAGGGTATGATGTGAGTTAAAAAATAATTTGGAAACCTCTATCTAACCCTGAAAATGGAATAACAAGGTCAGATACAAATACACAGCCGTCATTTTTTTGATTAGATAAAATATATGACTTATGTTATTTTCTATATATCGATCACGTAGACGTATGATATCTACAGTCTTACAGTTAAGTATTGTTGTCCACTTAAATATCTCCTCCTTTTTATATTATATCTAAGAGCGTTTTATTAACTTTTAAAACCGATTAATTTTGCTATTTCGGCAGTTTTCCATTATAAAAACGGTACTTAAAATCATCGAAAATCCATAGTAACTAACGAATAAAATTATTTGGCTATTAAAATTTGGTCCTTATGACACAGAATACCTAATCGTACAGCTGTTGATGATTTACGCTAATTATTATGTCGTAAGATTGAACGATTTAAATATCGTGTCCATCAGCGAACAATGAAGTAAGTAATTAAAAAGAAGATATAGGATCGACGCTTGACGACATGCATGTGTCGGTAATTTTGTTATTCTCGTACATCGTACGAAATCGCGACGCAGATGTTTATGCTGTTCCTTGATGTTATAGCAAGATGAACAAGAAATCTCGAAATGAAATAATTAATAAATTCATAACGTTGCTTGGCTTGTTACAACTTTTTAATTTTATAAATATATATGTAATACGACACTTCATATTTTTGGATCACAGGGGCCTTAAACACCTTATTTACCCACTTGAAGGGTTATTTTAATTTTATTTTAAGGGTCTGAAGACAATAATGAATCAATATACTTATCTTTCATTAGTTTTTTCACTGTTTGTTAGATATTATAAAATTCACGACGCACGTGTCAAATCGATTTGAGGGAAATTCCAAGAAAGCGGTAAAGTATAAACCTCTCTATCATTAGGGACACAAAATGCAAATGGACACTGTAATCGCACATCGCATAATCGCACGTATCGGTATCCTTCATGTTTCCTGATTCCTTTATCTTACAGTCTTTATACCCGTTATCCCACGCCTAGATACATTCCAGCACTAAATCTACCTACATGTTAATTTTCAGTCAGACACCACTATCTCCTGGACTACAAATCCCCTCTAGGGGTCCCCTTTGCCATTTCTTCGCTTCTTCTTTTTTTTACACCAAGTTTAGAAAATCCAATAAAGTATACTCCGAAAATGCATATTTACCTACCTATAATATTATACTGTCGAGTGTCGAAGGTTATGTAATGATAGAAGAGTGCGGATTTGACTCTCTACAGCTATGCTTCCTCCTAAGACAGTGTCCTCACTAAAAGGAGTGGCTAACCACGTAACCTTCTGTTCATTGTCTAGCGCTGCTCGCCGGGGTTGTCGGCCTGCGCTTCGAAATAGCCCTGCGCAAGCGCACATACCGACTGTAGGGTTGCCATTTATCTAGATTTTTAAGCGAGACTATTAATCCCCTTTTTTCTTCAACCTATTTCAACGAAAACGGTACGATATAGGTAAGCGGTTTGGTTTTTATAAATAGCCTTAATTGTCCCATTGGACAGTCGACAGATGAGACAACCAACCAATCAAAGCGTCAGCTTAGTACAATTCTTCGCAGTTCGCCCCGTCATTCACTCGCAAGAGTCGTAACTCTTGAGTCTTGTGTCGTAGCTAGAACTCATCTGTTCAGTGAAATAATTACAACCATGTTTTCTGAGCAGGGAATTAAGTTAACAAGCTATTTACAATAAACAACACCAACTTATCAAAATTGACTTATTGACAATTCAAAAGCATTTGCATCAATTTATTTAAATAAATAATCTTTCTATTCTATTTATGTTCTCTTTAAAAGCTTCGTATTGTAAAACTTAAATGCTGAGATCTATAGAGCGTATTTTGACTTGGCTCAGACTTTACTTAGAGATAAAACGAGATGGACTTATGTGAGTAACATAAATCTGTCTCGTTTTAACCATGTCTTAAGTCTAAGCAAAGTCAAAGTTCACTCTATAGATCTCACACTTAGACCTGACGGCTCAGTTACAAAACTAAAAGGCTAACCAGATTGAAAACCCCATAGGTAGTTACTAGTTACTTTAGTTAAAGTTAAACACTTATCCTTAGTTGTATATCAGCGATGTGCCAACCCTACTTGCATGATCTAATGCAAATAAAGTAACTCAACGCTAATGGTTCTGCAGTCGCTTTGGACGACTAGATTTAAATAAGAAATAATGTAAGTACCACAAAAATATAATGAATTGGTATTTACTATTTGGTATGTGAAACATAACCCTGTGCGTTCCGCAGTCGGGTAAAAAAGAGGATAAGCAAGTTGAAATAGCAGTGGGCAGGCCATAGCTATCTCAGAAACGATGGCTGTATGGAGTTGGACAGGACGTGCCCAGTGGAGTGAAGACCGCGTATCGGCACATCCAGTATGAAGCTTGGAACGATTATTTAAGATATTATGTTCAGAAGTGGAGACCAGTTACCAGCAACCACATCGTGGGACAACCCGCGCCCATACGACTGGCCAACTGCGAGTGTTGTATGCCACCGATACGGTCTATATCGATCTATGATAATTTAAAAAAAAACCCGGCTTAGTTTGTTGTGGGCTCTTCTCAGACGCGTTTGGAACCCTCGTAGCTTTAGTTTTAAGATACCGTAACTGATTATCACCATCATATTTTATAAGTACCTAACTGGACGTCAATAAGTGTGCATTGTACCTAAATTTAATAAATATATTATACCTATTGACTATTGACTTTTGACTATGAGAGATTTAGATGTCTCAGTTGCAACTTGCAACACAGAAAGTTATCCTTGCCCACCAAAAAGCTAACAAAGCGAGTGGCACAAGTAAAAATTCTTACATCCATAATTATGGTTAGGTTTTTGTTAAAATTTGACTGTACGTACCTATACCCTACAGTCAAATTTTAACAAAAAGTACAAAGACCCTTAGGTACTTTTAGGCGGTCAAAAACGAACTGAAGTTCTGTCTGAATTGCAATTAACCCTCTCTTGCTTATATGCGGTAACGGAGAAAACAACATTCTATAGGAATAGCTAAATCCTATTTTTAATCCTATCTTAACGATGCTCAAAACACATAATAGTATCGGATGTGACATCAAGGAGAGGCCGCTGGCATAGCGCCAGCTCCTTAAGGTCGTTATACGATATCGCACAAGAGACGAGAAGTGTGGAGCGTAGAGTTTAACGGCTCACCTCTTACATAACTGGACGAATTTAGATCACACAGGACTAATCAAAACTGAACGCTGAACCAACTGAGCATTTTGATGAATCCCAAGTTACTGAAACTCAGATAGTAGTTACATGCATATATAGTACCTATTCTATGGTTTTACAGTTTGTCGTTACATAGCACAACGTTGCTATACGACAAAGTTGCATGGAAGCAACCGGCCTCGCATCCAGTGACCCACAAGTCAGTGTAATACTTGTAACGTTACGTATGTATTGTATTGCATAAATATAGTACTGCTGAGTTCCTTGCCGGCTCTTTTTGAAGGTTTCCGAACCGGTGGTCGAGTCTTGACGTTTCGTAGTGACACAAGTTGTCCTATGTGAAATAAATAAATCATTTATCATTTATACGGGCAACTGACAGGACATGACAAGCTCGACGAACGAACGAGCCTACTCTACTGGATTCTTTTGCATCCGTCGATGTCTGAATCCAGTAACTAAACTGGAGGCTAAACTGAAAACTCTCTTAAGAAATGGACCGATTTAGTCCCTAGTTGAACAATCTTCTATTTGCCAGAGCTTTCTCTGTAAGGCATTTATTTATTTATTTACTTTGATATGCGGAACCTTGTCGTTAGACTAGCATAGACGTCATATTGTGCTGAATAATAAATTGCAACTCGTGCAAACCCTTCTTTTGTAGTTTACATCCAAACGTGCAGTTCCCACGGACGCATATTATATCAAATCGATTCGAGTCCTCGTATTTGTAACGGCTAATACCTATTTAGCTGGAAATAAATGCGCTATTGCTAATTCGGAGCTAGCTAATTTTAGTATGGCAGTTACTTTATATACAACACGGTACTAGTAAGTAGAAAAACTACACTTCCAATCACATTAGTTCGCTGTCTTTTCAGTTTTGAGTAGCTGAACTTGCAGGTTTTTTATTCCACTACAAAATTTTAGGGCTAATTTGTAGTGGGATAAAAAAATACCAATACCACCAAGTGATAACATTATCACCTGGTGGTAATGGTAAGAGATCATGAGATCTAAGATGGCATCGGGCTAACCTGTTAGATATTAAATTAAACTTAATAAACAGTTTCTACACGGCATTTTGCCGGTACGTTCCATCGCTTGGCGGCACTTTTTGCTTAGGGTGGTAACTGGTAACAACCGGCATCGTACCGGAACGCTATATTGCTTGGCGGCACGTCTTTGGCGCTAGGGTGGCCAGTAGCTACGGCCGAAGCCTCCCACCAGGCCAGACCAGGTAAAATTCTGATTTCTGAAAGAAATTATAAATTCCCAAATGGACCCTGCCGGGGAACAGCGCTCATCACTGCGCCACGGAGGTCGTCAAATTTCACGTAGGAAAACTTGTGTTATGTACAGATGAGTCGAGACTAGCACTGGTTCGGAAAACCGATTCTACTGAGAAGATTTCCACTGAAAAGTACTCAATCATTGACTCAATCCTAATTCCTAAAGGTTCACGAACACCTTATCGTAATTCAGATCAGTTTAAAACAAATAACAATACGATGAATGTGCCTCGTTCAAGGCTACAATCATAATGACTGCGGTGACGTGTCGCCTCGTCCCTCGTTGACTCGCAGCGGACCTCCGTACTTTTTGCCATTAGTCACTCCATTTCCTGCGTTTTTGCCGTCTGTCTGTCTGTTCACTTTAAGCACCTTACGGAATTCCATTAGAAATACTTGTTTATTATTTGTTAATAGTTATTTGGGAAAGTTTCCCTGGCTGATTAATATTTACCTTTATTGCGATTTTTTGAAATTTGTAGACTGTGAATAACATCTTGAGAAAGTCAAGCAGTTCAAAGCATTATTAGTAGGTATTAGGGGTAAAAGTATGAATTGCCAATTTGTACTGAAAAATTGAAATGCGTTTTTTTTAAATTTAATATATTTATTTAATCAAAATAATTACCATTATTATCTATAATTCTATACATTGCTGCCATCTAATAGGAAGGTCATTTATGCCTTTGCGATAGAACTCTGGTGATCTAGATTGACAAACTGTGTGAAAGCATTTAGAAGAAAACTTTTTATCACGTAAAAAATATATAAAAATATATAAAAAAGTTTCACTCAAAAATCTCAAACCATGAAGGTTCTATGTCAATTCGAAGTACCTATTAGGTACAATAAAACCTACCTATTATTATAAATTTGTATTGCACAGAATTAGGTACATGGAAATAAAGAAGACAATAAACATTGCAATAAACCTACGAATATGACTATACAGTATGCAAAGGCGGTCTTATGACCTAAGGCGCCCTCTTCCATCATCATCTCAAAGTCCATAGTCTTATTGGTGTTATGGCGATCATAAACAGATTTTGCTGTTCCAAAAATACCAAAGAACCTAAGTATAACGAATTTTCCTTTTTTTAGCGGCTGGGTATTTCTTCGAAATTTCATTCTTTGACTGATTCATATGGGCAAAATTTAATTTAACTTTTAGCTCTGTAACACGCGTTCATATAAAAATATGAATACCAAATAACACATATTTGAACGAGGGACTCGTTTTTATAAAGTAGATTTCAAGATATATCAACGTTCAAATATTTTGTGCCCATATGAATCAAAATTTGTTACAGATGAATCAGAAACAGAAATAAAAAAGAAAAACTTTATGTAGATGGGATCTGTATTAAGAAAATAATTATATTATTTTAATAACAGCTTTAAAATCAACAACAGTTTTTATGAACAGTGATCATATCACGGAAAATCTGGTAAATTCAACAATTATTCTTGTAAAACATTTTTGAAACTCCAGTATAATAATTCTTGTACTATGTGGAATAGCGAGAATATTGTAGTACAACAGAAATTTTAACTATTGCTATTAATATATATTGCCACTTGAGGATTTGGCTAGAGATCCCAGAGCCAAATTGACCCGACACTATACCTACTGAAGATATCCCAGATGTCAGCCTCTACGAGATTAGTATGGCTCTCAAGCAAGTCAAGAACAACAAGGCGCCAGGTGAGGATGGAATCACAGCAGAACTCCTGAAAGCGGGTGGAAAACCGATACTTAAGGTCCTTCAGCGATTGTTCAATTCCGTCATTCACGAGGGCTTAACGCCACAGGCATGGCACAGGAGCGTGGTGGTTCTATTCTTCAAAAAGGGAGACAATACCTTGCTGAAGAATTACAGACCCATCTCGCTGCTCAGCCATGTCTATAAGTTGTTCTCGAGAGTCATAACGAATCGTCTCGCTCGTAGGTTCGACGACTTCCAGCCTCCCGAACAAGCCGGATTCCGAAAAGGCTTTAGTACCATAGACCACATTCACACGCTGCGGCAGATTATACAGAAGACTGAAGAGTATAACCGGCCACTATGCTTAGCGTTTGTGGACTATGAGAAAGCCTTCGATTCGGTGGAAACTTGGGCTGTGTTGAGGTCACTGCAGAGATGCCGGATAGACTACCGGTATATACAAGTGCTGAAGTGTTTGTACGAAAACGCCACAATGTCAGTTCGTATACAGGACCAGGCTACAAGGCCAATCCAACTGCAGCGGGGAGTGCGACAGGGAGATGTAATCTCCCCGAAGCTCTTTACCGCTGCGTTGGAAGACGTCTTTAAACTTCTGGATTGGAACGGTTTTGGCATCAACATTAATGGCGAGTACATCACTCACCTTCGGTTTGCCGATGATATAGTCATCATGGCAGAGACTCTGGGTGACCTTAATGCAATGCTCAATGACCTCAGCGGAGTTTCCCAACAGGTGGGCCTTAAAACGAACATGAGTAAGACGAAAATCATGTCTAATGCTCATGTTCCGCTCCACCCAGTAATTGTTGGGAGCTCTGCACTCGAAATTGTAGACGAGTATATATACCTGGGACACATGGTCCAGCTAGGTAGATCCAATTTCGAGAAAGAGGTGAGCCGCCGAATCCAACTCGGCTGGGCAGCGTTCGGGAAGCATCGAGATGTCTTCTCTTCCAAGATTCCTCAGTGCCTGAAGACAAAAGTCTTCGAACAGTGCGTGTTGCCAGTGATGACATACGGTTGCGAGACTTGGTCGCTAACTATGGGCCTCATAAGAAAGCTCAGGGTCACTCAGCGGGCGATGGAGAGAGCAATGCTCGGGGTTTCTTTGCGCGATCAAATCAGAAATGAGGAGATCCGCAGAAGAACTAAAGTAACCGACATTGCTCGACGTGTTGCGAAGCGCAAGACCGAGGCGTGTGGAAATCCATGCAAGAGGCCTATGTCCAGCAGTGGACGTCTATCGGTTGATAATGATGATGATGATTAATATTTGTAATACCTACATTAAATTTTGTTATGTACTAGAAAGTTATTATAATTGCTTCATTATATTATTCTCTCTGTTAATTTTTTTTTCCTTGTACAGTTTCATTAGTTCTGTTTATTATACTTATTGAGCAATACAACCTTTCATAATTCAAAAATCTAAATATGAAATGCATTGTTTACTAGATTACATTGTATTATTGAAATAAAATGTAAATAAAAGTGTAGTGTAGGTGTTAAACACCAATGAAATGGTGTAAATGTAAGTAATAATAAAAGCTATTTTATTTAATTTATTTGTTTAATTCAAAAATCACAGAAGTACAAACTTATTCTAATAATGGCACTTTTGACATCAGTCTGGATCTTCTCTTATTTTTTCCATCCTCCTACGTTCTGCGTGTTTCTTTTTCTCCTTTTTTTGCTCCTTGCTTTGTGGCATTGTTAAAAACTGCAATATTAAAATATCAGAAATTAGATAGAGACTTTCACTAATGAATAAATTGATTTTTATGATTGTTAATAAGGAATAATCATGTGTGAGATGTCCTGGATATTTATTAAGTAAGTAATATTAATTCTTAACACAACACATATCAAAAGTGTCGTTATGAAGAATAAGTTTATACTCCTGTGAAATTTGGAATTATTCAAAAGATTATAGCTAAGTTATTAATATATATTATATATATAATATTATTGCATATAAATATTTTATACATAATGTTATATACATTATTTATATAATATATATATATATATATGTAATTGATTTATTTTATGATTCATATAGGGTTTTGACTATATTAATCAGGCACAGATTAATCAGGATTTTGCCTACGATCATGCATAACTCATCATACATACAGACTTTAGTATTTGTATTTTTCTACACGAATCTATAACCCAAAAGCATCACACGAAACTCAGATTAAAGTTTTAAAATAATAAAATAAATTTTATAAAGTAGACATTGTAATCAGTATGTCACATGAACCAAACACATATGAATCAGATATTTACCTTCGTAACACCGCGATCCAAGACAACCAGCCGCACGTTCGCCTTCTAGCTCGTCCGTTACACGACTGGCTTCCCTCCGCGCGATAAGCCAGACTCTCATTATCATAACCTGACCAAGTACAGTCAAGCGCAGCGTAGGCCACATTGATCAGTATTATACGCCGGACACTTCTTATTTACTTATTTATTAACACACTAACGTAGTTATAACTAATACACATTTTTTTTGTAAGAGGACAATTCATTTCCTTTCGATTAAATTAAATTTAATATTGATGTATCAGAGGGAAAATGCGACATCGACCATTTTGTTCCGGAAAATGGCAAACGGACACGTCATATGGATCAGAAAAACGAACTTCAAATTTTTTTATTTTGTAGCTAGACAGCATTTATTTAAAAAATATCATTTGTCCTAGTTAGGGATAAAGCTAAACTGTACAAAAAAAAAATTACATGCTGTTTTGTTAGTTGGTTACAGAAATATACCCATAGAAATCGAAAATTTTGTCTCTGAAGAATTACCCGGCTAGGCTAGCAACTAGTGTAAAATCCTTCTAAAATAGCCTCGAAGATAAAGACTAGGATTAATCTCTATCTGAGGTTTTAACTCAGAATATTCTTCGTTAAGAGCCAATAAAGGGTCCGCCTACTTGGTAATAAAATCAAAGATTAGATATAAGTATAAAAACTAGATTCGAAACGTCGTCGTCGTTCGTTAGTGCTCAAGATTAGTACTTCGTAGGTACTAGACTAGCTCGGCCCACGATGTCGCAAACAGGAAACGCAGATTGAATTCCTGTATAGGGTTGCCGTATAAATCTCAAATGAAGCTAGAATTTAAAATTTTCTAGTCAGTTTATAATAATAACCCAGAAATTCGATTCGACCCAAAATTGGCAAACTGTAGGTGCCTTAATATTATATTATTACCTTTGCCATAACACAGTTTAATGCAATAAATGAAATGAAATGAAAAAATTAGAAATCATTAAGAACGATGAACTGATGAATTTTTTATCCTATTAAGTACTCTATGACAAACTAATTATATTTTTTGATACGCTTTTAAAGGCTTCACCTGTGACTATTAATTCCACGATTTGTATGACAACAAATCTTTAGAAGCCGAATGTAACCAACTTCTATTCTTAAAGCCTAAAGTCTATAACGTTTAAAGCTTAAAGCCCTCGAGTTTGGGCCCATTTCGTTTTATTCGAATTGAATTATGCGCCTAAGAGCATTAAATTTCGTATCTAAAACAAATAACGGAGTAACCCGCACCGCACGTTGTGTCATCCCTTATCCAGATTTCCACCGCTTAGGCCCCTCAGACAAACATACAGTTGTATAAGACTTACCGAGTTACATAGCTATTACATACTATCTACTAGCTGATTCCTGCGACTTCGTCCTCGTGGATTGATTTTTGGTTCCCGCTTTTTAATTTTCCAGGATAAAAATTTGCCTATGTGTTATTCCAGACTATAATCTATCTTTATGCCAAATTCCATCCAGATCCGTTCAGCCGTTCTAGCGTGATTGAGTAAAAAACATCCATCCATCCATCCATCTATCCATACATCCATACAACTTTCGCATAAAATATAATATTAGATATAACTATAAGTAATTTTTTTTTTTTTGCCAGCAACGCATTGGCGTTTCCTCTGGTGCTGCAAATATTCATGGGCGGCGGTAATCAATTACCATCAGGTGACCCGCCTGCTCGTTTGCTCGCTATATATATATATATATATATATATTTAAATAAAAAAAATGTTGCCAAAGGTTACGGCCCGACTTACGTCTGGTCTTAATAAGTCTTAATCAATCGTCATTGGGAATTTAATTAGAATCATCAGAATCATCTATGGATCGACCCGTATTCATATTTGATTACGATTTCTTTTGAAAGTTTCCACGATTCATGTCCCGTCTACTATTTGATGACTTTAATGTTACAAATACTAGTTCTGTCGGTTGCCTTTTGACGGTTCAATGACTGAACTGGTCTTGACGTTTGGAACAAAGATAGCTTGCAGTCGTGGGACGACCGAAATATAGGTCACGGATGGACTTTTTTGGTCCCGCACAATTAAAGAGAGCCCATCGGGGTATTTTCTAAAACCTAAATTAATTAGTAGCCTAATTATTGTATCAATATAGCTTTACCGCAAAGCCTCTCTTAAAAATATCTTTACCAATTTATTGATCTAGCCTGGCAAACACGATCTTCTGTTAACAACAGTTATTTGTAATAGGTAGTGATTTTGGGCCCATTCCAATTATTGTTTTGGCCATTAAAATCAGCTGTCTGTGTGCCCGCCCAGCTAGCTCCCTAGTTCTGGTCTCGAAATTATGCAATATTAATAATTTCTCAAATACCAATGACGATGCCACTTGGCACAGCATTATACGCCGTAGTTTATGCCCAATTCTCAGGCACTAACTATTTGTGTCTTATAAACAAGTTAATTTTATCATCATTCTTTTCATCGAAGGTGTTTCCTGATTACACTGAAGGGTATGTTTTTGTTTATTTTTTTGATGACTTTTTCTTTATTTTTCTTTACTTTAAAAAAAAATTATTTGATCAGATTTTTATTTTTAACTCGTAAAATTTTCTGTTTGGTCCCGCCACATTTAAGAGTTGTTTTTGTTTTTTCGAAAACTTCCGAAATAAACAACAAATATTAAAAAATAATCATTGGTTTCAGTGCAAACTCGGAAAGCATACCAAATGAAGAAGAATCGAACAAAGATTCCGAGCATGTACAACAAAGAAGTGCTCCTGAAGATGATAATAACAAAGAAACAGAAAAATCGAACACAGCAATAGATTCAGAACCAGTAAAAGCAAGACATTTAGAAGCACCATTCAAAATAGAGCCAACCGTTGAAACTATTGTAAAACCAATGATAGATCCCAAAGATGAGGAGGACTCTGCTGGAGAGTTCATGCAAGAGGAAATTGAAGAAGATTAAGTTTTAAAACAAAAAGCAAAAATAATACATACATATAATTAATGTCCCATTAATTAATTAATGAGTCTATGCCATACATGTTAATTTATTTTCAAAACTTGACATGACTCACGCTACAAGTCTATTAGCTATTTGAATTTTTTTTTATAAAAGCTACTCATAAACCTAGTACTTATTTCTAAAGTAAGATAAATTTTAATGCAGTTTCCGTTAGCCAAACTCTGAAATCGGCATAAATCTTTGAATTTATTGTATTTATTTACAGATATTTTGGTATTTCTACATTTTGCATTTACAAAACTACATTATATATTACAATAGTTTTATTGAATTAAACTTTATTATTATCTATTGCAAAGTGCCTTGGTTTATTTATTTTTACATACCTGCATCTTCTATTTACCACCTCTTATTGCATAATTCTTTAGTCTATTGCAATCGGAACAAACAACTGCATTCAGTCTGAAGTAATTTATCGCTGATATTGTTACTATGCTCCATAAAATTTAACATTTTTTCCGTCTACCTCTCTTTTGAAATTCAGTCATCTAGCTAATAATCTTACGATTCATATTTGTGCGATTCAATTTGGTTAATAAATCTTTCTAATATCGATAAAAGTGATGAATACAGACGATAATTTAATAGATTTTGAATTTTAATGGTGGTTTTATTAGAGTTTATTTTCGATCGCCAGTTTAAATATCGATCGATTCAACATGCACAGTATGTTTACTATGTTCGCAATTATTAGCACATGTTTGCCTTTAGATACAAGGTCTAAAAGTGATAACTCAGTTACAGGTATTGTGCGATTTGTTGAACGTCATCAATTGTAATGCTTCGCTAATTTCAAACGGTCAAGTTGAATGACATGGAAATTTAGATTTTCCTTTACTTAAATTTCCGCAAGAAAATTAGATTGCTTCGCTTCGGGTAGACGTTTTTTAGAACTTACCTAACATAATATACCTATACCTAGTGTCATGCGAAGAAACTTTCTTTAGACACTTAGAAAGAGGAGCTCTATCACAGAATAGGTTACAGTTTACACAGCTAGACACAGCTATTCTTTTTCCCAAGATTATATTTTTTGGAAGGAAGGATTATACAGGTAAGAGAGTTCCAGGTTGCCAAAGAATTAATTAGTGTTTGGTCGATATTATGGGAGTGGACAGGGCTAGTTAGCCAAAATGAAAAGCTTAGGATATTATAGAAAAGCTTTCTAGTGATGACCTGCACCAAACTTCATTCCAAAATGGCCCACTTGGACCCACAATGTCTCAAAATGGATATAATTAGTGATGATTTATTTTAGCGCTTGACATACCTAAAACATCATCATCACACATCGTCGGCCAACTAATGAGCATTGATCCGTTGAGGAACTAGAAGGGTGACCCTCCAAACAAGTACATGTGTAAGAAGAAGCTGGTTTATGAAGTATTTTTTCTTTCACCAGGGGCTACCTACCTGCCGTAACGGCGCCTCCCGCAGAACCAGGTAAGTGAGAACTGCCAAAACCGACACTATAGGTATCCTTACTGGCCTAGAGGTTATCATATAAATACCTAACTGCTATGAGGTATCGGTCATACTAAGGTGTGCAGCAGATACGAATCTTGGGGTAGCACCACTGAGCCTAACAATAAACGTGAATGCGCGTGAAGTAAAACATCTTGAGGAATCCGGCATATAGGTTTTAGAAGAAATTCTGAGCATGGTTTGCGCTCGGTTATAGGCAACTTGTTAATCAAATCAGCAACTCTTTATCAAACAAAAACGCGCTTCTAGTATGGAAGTTTGTATGAAATACATAGTTTTGCTTGTGACATCATCAAATTTCTTATCAAACTTAAAACTAACCGAGGATGTGAATTTATATTTAATAATAAATAAGCAATATTTTACTTAGGCATAGGCATCATCCCAACATCATCCCTATGCTATCGAATCATTCGATGGGAGCGATTTATTTAAGTCCACATCTCATAGTCATATGGATAGGAAAACTGACTTTTTAAGCAATTTTACTGTTCTAGATTCTAGTTCTTATTATCTTTCCTTTTCTACTTTCCACAGAACCACCTAACATAGTACCGTCGCAACCACCTCCGTCGAAGCCTTGACCAGGATTTAAATGTAGGAAGGATGAACTAAAAACTGGCTCTATGTTCCAAAATAACCGCCTTCTTTTAAAAGGTGAATCTTCAAGACATATCCAGAAATATACCTACTTAATTAAGATTCATTGATGATGATAATCTATAGTTTAATATACCTTATGTCTTTCAATCAATTCTGGTTTTAATAATTTTACCCAAACAATCTCCCGAATTCCATATACTCTACTTACTTCTTCATGTACCTAATTATTATTAGAGTTCATCTGCTTGTTTTGAGCCATGGAACAGCTAAATAGTTCGGTGTTTTTTAATACGGAGCCATCAACGGTCTAAATAATATACATAGGTACTTATAGGCCGACCGTTTAACTCGCGTATCGCCTGCGCGGTAAGAAGGGAGCGGAGGCGGGTAACGCTACACACGGAGTCAATAATCCAAAGATTTATCTCGAGATAGACATTGTTGGTAAATAATAAAATAATAAGTATCTTTTTTAACACCGCTAACATCTCCCCCCGCTCTCTACCGCGCAGGCGATACGCGAGTTAAACGGTCGGCCTATAGTATCATTACTGCTAGTATTAAACAACAATACAATACAGGACAAAATAGTTATTTGATATTTTGCAAGTCAAACATAAGTAATCACAACATAATATAACTTGCAAAATGAAAAGCCGTAATCGCAAAACCTGAAAACGCGTATCTAAGCTAACAAATAACAAGATCCTTAGTTGCAGATAACTTTACATTACACTAGTCTTAAAATTCTAAAAAACAACGAAAAATAGTAGTTTGTGATATAAGGGCGGTAAATAGGATTTTACATACGAGTTGACTAATGTCAGCCCGATGACGCCAGTCGAGGGCTGACCATCGTCACGAGTATGTAGAAACCATAACGCCCGTGTATCACACGATATTTTTCAATACATTTGTGAGAAAACTTGAAAATAAAAGTCAAGTAGGAAGGTACTAGGTACTCACTAGAAAATGGCTTTTCACGCCCATACTTAGTCGAGATTTTTGGCGGCTATTACAAGCGCGATTTTTTTCTCACAGCTAAAATACCTAAATGTTGATTTAATTTTATGATCCCACATCACTTAAACCACATAAATTATTTAATAATTTATAAGAAATATACTCAATGAAACTTTTAAAAATAGCGCGCACAAATTAAAGATTTGTATGAATTGTATCTACGGCGCGTTGTTGTAATTGCTTTTTTTTTAAATTGGCTTCATGGCTCTAGGTTCTAGTTCTTAACTCAGTAACAGCCTGAACTATTCAGCCTTTACTTTTTTGATTTACAAAACCTAAAACAATTTTATTTAATCATATTAAATACAATTTTTTATTTTATGAATTAATTTCATCAATTCACATCTAAATGTCATTATTTTTTAGGTTTTCTACATACAAAGTCAATATCATTATGAACCTTCTTGCAAGAAAACTTTTTATTTAGAAGTAACGTGGACTTAAAAATAAAAAAGAAAATTAAAAAAAACTGCATGAGGGCGGTAAATATTTACTGTACGAGGGCAGTAAATTTAACTTACAAGCCCTGTTTACTGCCTCTGTAAGTGCATTTTTCGAGCAAGTGTATTGAAAAGTAATATAAGTAGGTATATATTCTATTTCGTCTCGTCGTTACATAACAAAATAATATTCAAATGCTCGTAAAATCCAAGTGTCCATCACTTATGTCAGTGTGTTGATGAGGTTGAAGTCGTCAGTCCTGACGCAAACGATCAGCCTTGGTTCGAGATTCACATCTCGACAAAGACTTCGAGGATCGAAACACTGCAGCGAGTGAATACAAACTTAATATGATTATAAATGTGTTAGGCATGAAACTATACGTCCTTGTTTTAAGGTTGGAGTCCATCCTAATGAAACAACCAGGCGGACCACATGCGAGACGTAAAACAAAGAAAACTAACTGGATATGTAAACAACTATAAAACTAGGAACCTATGGGTTCTGTGATGTTTTTTTTTATATTTTTTACAGTTATCTCACTTATAAATTTCAACCCTCTGATTTTCCCCCCTTTTTAAATAAGAACAAAAATAATTTCCAATTTTTTTAAATTCCAGTGTCTTTGGGCCACTAATATACACAACTATTCCAAATTTCATGTCGATAGCTTCGGTAGTTACTGAAATAATCGAGTGTGACGGACGGACAGACAGACAGACGGACAGACAGATGGAGAAAGTCGCACCATAAGGGTTCCATTTTACCATTTTGGTACGGAACCCTAAAAATTGGCAGTCATAGGGACGGCCGATAGAAGTGAAAACGATTTTTTTTTCTTAATTAAAATTATGAAAATATACCTTAACACTGTAATTAAAGTTTAATTTGGAATCTAGTAGGTATATATGTTTGCGAGCATGTCGATCACGCGAGCATGTCGTTCACGGTCACGTGAATCTACATTTTTACCCTCTACCAAAAAGTGCTCAACGCGCTTAGGAAGTTTTCACTTCAATAAACGCCAATGTACTCGAAGCGAGCAAATCTATGATTTACTTTGATTCCCGAAATATCCCATTGTATAACACCTTGTATCGTGCGGGGTTTTGCGTAACAGTATAATGTATAATGTACTCAGATTGGAAATGCTCCAAATATCTGAACATTATGTTACGAAAACAATTTAAATCGAATCGCTGTTGGTTAGGAGTATTTCTGGTAGATAAGATTCGAAATGAAGAGATGCATAGAAGAACCAAGGTGACCGACATAACTCATCAGTTAGCTGATTGTATTGGTCAGGGGCCATAATGCCAACGCTTAAAGTAATACTTATGCAATATTACTTAAAATGACAGTTTAAAGTCGCGTAGTTACCGTGAAGTTGCTTATATAGGGATTACAATTCTAAAACACGAATGTCAACAATAATCACAGATTAGCATCTGAACTTAGCTGAGTGAAATTGATATATACAGTAACTAGCCCAAGAGCGAAGTGGGCTGCCTTGGAAGTTGAGAGAGATATGCCCGCATCGTAGATATTATCCATATCCATACTCCCATACTATATACTATACTATTTATACTATAATATTATAAATGCAAAAGTGTGTCTGTCTGTCCGTCTGCCTGTCTGTCTGTCTGTCTGTCTGCTACGCTTTCTCGGCCCATCTGCTCAACCGAGTTTGATGAAATATAGTACAGGGGTAGATTGTATCCCGGGGAAGGACATAGGCTACTTTTTATCCCGGAAAATTAAAGAGTTCCCGCGGGAATCTAAAAATCTTAATATACGCGGAAAAAGTCGCGGGAATCATCTATTATGTAAGGAATATAATAAAGTACTTAGGTAAATTAGTTCATAACGAGACATACAACCTAATGTTTTAAAAGGTAAGTAAGTTATTTTCCGTCGTTTTTCACAGCTTTCAATTCATTAGACACACTTTAGCTCAAGCAATGATAAGTTTGTTCAAGTAATAGGCTTTATTGCTTAAACACTGAAGAAATTAACTGGCCCGGATATTCCTTTCGGGATTAACATAGTAGGATGTAGCTACAGGTATTAAGCAGTCACGGATACTGGTGAAGCCGCAAAACATAACCGCTGTAAGCTGAATATTTGAGTGTGAGCTCTAAATCCGTTTAGAAAAGGAAGCCCTTTTTAAGTGAAACTTCGCGTCGGCGTTGTGGGTTTAGTGATATAGTGCGAAAAGAAAGTTAATTAGATTATAATTTGCCTTCATTCTCATTAAGTAAAGTACTTAATAAGGGATTTTATCCGTCGCCTAAAATGCCTTGCATTTAGGAATCCCTAGAACGCCGAAGAGACATCAGTTCTCTTTTTGTATATGTCACCGTAAGATTGTAAAATCCGTTAGATTATAATCCAACGGTATCTATCCCGCGAGATTATAAACTGTCGTAAGATTGTGAACCGTTCAATGTTCTGAGTATTAATTTATGAAATATTTATTGTTTTTACGTTTTCTTGTCTCTTTCTTGTACAGTTCGCGCGCGAGTTGAATGCAGAATAAATGTAAGTGTCACCTTACTGTGCATTCAACTCGCGCGCGAACTATAGGTTAGGTTAGGGTTTGACATGAATATTCAGGTAGTGCAGGCCGGGCACTTAGGTTCTATCGGTTTAATATACCTAATATAATATTACAATTTACCTACCGAAAAATAACGCGTTAAATTGTAAGCAGTAGGTATGTTACGGTTCACAATCTGTCGACAGTTTATAATCTATCGAGATAAAAAACGTTATATTATAATCTAACGGTTTTTACAATCTTACGGTGACATATATAATCAAGGTTACACATGTGACCATCTATCATAGCCCTCTCCATAGCTCGCTGAGTGGCTCCGTGGCATAGAGTTAGCTCCGTGGCACATTTTGTAGCGCTGTTGCCTTAACGTGCGGAGGTCCTAGGTTCGATCCCCGGCAGGTTCAATTTGGGAATTTATAATTTCTGAATTTTCTCTGGTCTGGCCTGGTGGGAGGCTTCGGCCGTGGCTAGTTACCACCATACCGGCAAAGACGTGCCGCCAAGCGATTTAGCGTTCCGGTACGATGCCGTGTAGAAACCGAAGGGGTATGGGTTTAATATAACTGCCATGCCCCTAACAGGTTAGCCCGCTACCATCTTAGACTGCATCATCACTTACCATCAGGTGAGATCGCAGTTAAGGGCTAGCTTGTAGTGGATAAAAAAAAACATGTGCAAAGAGAATGCTTGTCAGAATCCACGGACCTTATTACGTACTAAAAATGATTGCTACACTGTAACAATGGCGATCACCTCTGATTGGTGAACACTCTTCCGCTATTGGCAAAAACAATGAAGGGTAGAGGTAGGTACGGCTCACGGAGTGTAATGCACCACATAGGAGGCGCCACATTAGCATCAAGGTAAATTTAAAATGAAGCGCCAAATATTATTGAGTAGGTTTGAGAAATAAACAAGGAAAGAAAACATTCATCATTATTTTTTACAACGTAAGTTGTTGAAATTTTTTAATTAATTAACTATTTTAGTCGACAATAATATTCATACCCTTGTCTACACCAGCGCCACTGTGGAAGGTTTTTGAACTGTCATTTTCAGCAACCACTGGACACTTTTTCAACTTTTCTCCCATAAGAGATAATATAACACTCCTATACCTCTACCCTCCATAGCAAAAACCCACTGTCGCAACAAAAATAGGTTACTGCCATAAATTCAGTGAATCACAACATTATTGACACTATAGCAATGATTGATGCAGGTTTTACTTAATAGGGCTACACGTTTCAGCACCATACGCCAAAAAATATGGGATAAAAAACACCGGAAAAAGTCCAGACGTCACAAGAAAATCGGTGCCCGACGACAACGGGTCATTTTGCTGCTTTTTAAAATAAAATACAATTGCACGAGTAACTCTATTGGCACGTGCTCCAATTTTTTATCGATTTCAATTTCTATTTTTAAATAACTATCCAATTTCTGAACGTCCATAGCTAATGTGAGAAGAATGTGAACGTTTATCGTTCAGGAATTATTATACTTTTATATTATTGCTTTTGGAAATTAATGAGCTACTTTAGAAATTACTATAAAATGTTATACTTAACTGTTATTTATAGGTAAAAGTTATGAAAAAAGATGTTAGGTTATGAGCTGTGCCTGTTTGGTTGAGGTAGGTAATTTTACCAAATATCTTTTTTGAAATAAGTATTTATCTTTTTCAGTGAGGTAATATAACAGTACCACACCTACCTATATAGTACCTACCAACTTTCTACATTTAGAAGTAGCTACCTAGCTTGCAGTGTCATACGAAAAAAGAAACGCTTACATACTCGTATCTACACGAAATTCACTGCAGAATAATAAATAATAATAATAATAATGTCCTCCCGACCGAATTTCGGCCACGGCGGCCTATCTTCATAGAGATTAGCCATCTGCGCGGGAGATATTATACCACAAGTGCACTCTCTGTTCCTTTACTCTCATAGCCCGATGGGATGGAAAATCCGACACGACCGGAGAGAGATCAGGCGCAGGACCGACGGCTTAACGTGTTCTCCGAGGCACGGGGGTGAAACACCACCAATTTCCTAACTCCGGGCTAGTACTGAGAATTTCTTTTCAGAAAAACCCAATACTTGCTATGGCCCGACCCGGGACTCGAACCCGGGACCTCGTCAGCCGCAGTCGAACATGCTAACCACTAGACCAACGAGGCGGGTTAACTGCAGAATGGCTCTTGTTGTAGGTAGGCATTTTTTATTAATATATTTTTAACCGATTATGAAATTAATGAAATTCCGAAAGCATACTACCTACGTAATTTTAACTAACAATTTAATACGTTATTATTATCAGGTATCACAATTGAAAACTGAACGATTAGAAATTTTTCAATACTACACATTCAGATTGAAATATATTTTATATGCGCTTTTGAATCTTGAGTGAATCTATCACAGGTTCGGAATGATTCATTCCTACAAGATAAGATTTTGTTAAACTGCAGCCTACTCTTTGCCTATAAGTGAATTCTCGACACTGAGTAAAAAGCTGTAGGTACCTACTTAAAGTTTATTCGTGAAAGGTGGGTGCTTGACTTTCACTGGAAAGTATGAACAAAAATAGACCGGCGAGGTAAACAGAAACCCGTGGTCGAAACTCGAAACCAAATCGCGTTAACAATACCTACTAGTATTAACTGATACCTATTGGTTAGATGTAGGTACGGTAGACTAACATGCATCAATCAATCAAGTTAGTATAGGTAGGTAGTAGGTACCATAGCTTATACAAAAGTTGGTAGAATAAGGTAAAGAGCCGCTTTCTTCAAACATCTCAGTGTCTTCAAGCATTCGTCTCCAAGTCTTGTAGTGCTTTCAAGAGCACTCGGAAACCAAGATTCGTGTCTTGCGTTTTAAAAAAATATGCCAGACTTGGATAGGTTTTCTACATATTGTATATTGTATACCTATACTAATATTACTACCAACATCACATTCAAGGCTTACTATAAATAATTGGTAAGTACCAACATTCAATTTAATTCAATTTTTATAAGGTAGATGAATAAAAAAACTCTTTCTCGAGTGGGAAATTCACTTAATCAATTATCAAAATAAAATAACAGAGGTGGGTTAACGGACAAGAAAATAGTCTTAACGGTAACGGGGCATGTATTCAAATAAACTTTTACAAGTGTTTTTGAATCTTCAAGTGACTCTACCTACCATTGATTCGGAATGCCATTCCTACTGAGAAGAACTAGCAAAAGAATTGGCGGGTGCTCGTTTAAAAAAGAAAAACATAAATTAAACTGTTGTTTGAAAATCCGTACTACTTAGTACTGTATAAATGCGAATGTGAGTTTGTTTGTTTGTTACGCTTTCACAGACCATCTTTTCAACCAATTTTGATGAAATTTGGTAGGTACAGATTCCCGAGGAAGTCTGTACCAAATTTCTGTACTGTCTGTAAGCTGTTGACTTTCTGAGATAAAAAGTCTGTTCTTCCCTGAGATGCAACCTATCTCCGTAGCATTCGTCAAAATCGGTTGAACAGATGGCCCGTGAAAGCAGACTCACTTTCGCATTTACTTGCTTACCTACTTATAATTTTAGTATGGACTTATATTATATTCTGTGGTATGAATACGGAAACCCGGTCCAAGTTTGGACGCGGCCGAAAAGGAAGCGTGAGTCAGCGGGTCAGTGACCGATGCAGCATGCAGCTTGGTAGCGCGGCGCGCGCTCGCCAAATGTCACGTTCACCGCATGGACACGAGCAGGCCCCGACAAATGTTAGCATTTAAATTATGAAGGCCTTGGACAAGGCACTTTGCTTTTAGTTAGCACAAGGACACCCCGTGCAATTTCATTTCGACGTTATAAAAGATAGTTTTCTTAAATAAAGTAGGTAACTAGGTATAAGTAGTTACGTTAGGTAATAAATAGTAGGTACTTACTCATAAAGTGTAGAAACCAACGTACTGTATCCAAATATGACCGATAGTTAGTCAAGAGGGAAAAACTAGGTCCCATCAATGGGTCAAACCAATGGGACCATGGGTAAATGCTCTTCAGTTGCAATATTTTTGTTCCCAAAATGCAATTACTGCTCATTACCAAAAGATTTATAGTGGGAGTAGAAATAAATCTCTGTCTTGAGTTCCGACAGCGGGAGACTTATGAATTCGTAAATGTTTTAGTGTTTGATTCGTCCAAGTTTAACCCCTATTTAAAAGACGGAAATACCTAACATGTTTTTTGCATGTTACACGCAAAAACTAAAACTATGTATTTCATAGATTACAAGAGCTCAGAGTAAGTATAACCCACTGATCACGATCTGTGGTATAACCGTATACTTACTCTGAGGATAAGTGAGTACCGGGAATACGTCACCTTATTGACTTGATTATGTTCGAGAACTTGGGAAGAACCCTGATACCTATTATATAATATTCAAAAATATAATATGCAACGGAAAACCGCATTGGAATTCTGAAGTAGTACCTAGGTACACATTCGAGTGCAAGCTTACCTACTGAGAACCTGAATGTATTGATGTATTTTGTTTTAAAATTAAGTTAGGTTGTACATAATTTAAAACAAAATGATGTCAGCATGGAGAAATCTAAACAGTTAGAACCTCCTAATTTTTTATTTTTTTTTATTTTTTTTTTATTTATTCATATAAAAAACAAAAAGTTACAAACTTAGTCTATTTGGTGTAGCATAAACTCAACTGAGTTTTTCTGTACACCAACGAGCCCTCGACATTATGTGGACATTATGTGTGTGTGTGTGTAATTGTACCTACTTTTAAATTGTCAAGTAGTTTTGTCCCCCAAAACCAATCATTTTTAATGGATCCAAAATCACGCATTAGTAATGCGTGCAACAGAAATAGGTTGATCTGCATCAGTCAATTCCGTCAGTCACGAACTCATGGGTCGTTCATGATCATCAATCATCAATTAATCTGTCACAACTCACAACTTTTTTAGGTATGTAAGATCCGAAGATGTAGACTGGTCCTCTCCACTATTAGCAGAGAACATTTAATAGTACCTTTCAGCTCCTGTTGTTTAATGAACGTTTTACCTATTACCTATTCTGTGGTTATACAGACTGCGTTCATTATTATGCCATCACACGCTCTCTCACTATTCGCGGTCAAGCTTAAAATCTTCCATCATTAAAGACACCGGCTTGCAGCCGGTCGGCGGTCGCTATATTCGGTCTAAGTACTTGATCTACTTATCGTACTAATCTGGGTTCACCTTATCTTTACCATAATAGATACCATACTTTGCAAATTCGCCAAAGAGAGCGCATACCTACAGAAATTTCTTAATTTAAAACTCCCATAGGCTTGAGTTACATATAGCAGTCTCAACAATCGCAGTACATCGAATGCACCAAGCAGTTTGCAAATTGGTTTGAACAAGCGCGTAGGTTGGGCTGGTGGGTATGCCGTATGACTATGTGGTGGATATGAATGAGACGCGGGCGCGGCCGGATGTGGACTCCGTGTGGCTGCAAATTGGTGCCCTTCCTCCGGCGGCCGGCGCGCGGGTGACACAAACATTCCTTTATTATGATCCGATCCAGTTACAGTTGGTATTCTAGACTCAACAATCTAGATGTTATTATACCTATAGTCATCATCTTTTCAATAGTGCAGCCAATGATAATAGCAATTTTCTATGCATTTTATACGTTCACGGTTAGAATCACTATATTTTCTTGTTTTGTACATGTATGTCATGTATGTCATCGTCATTTCAACCGATAGACGTCCACTGCTAGACAAAGCTTTCCTGCAAGAAAATGAATATGAAGCATCTTCACAGAACTCTTTTCATAGAGCGTTTTTTAGGTTTCTTACTATAGATCGATCGATCAGAAATGCGGAGATCCGTAGAAGACCCCAATTAACCGACATAGGCCAAAGTCGCTAAGCTTTTAAGTGGCAATGGGGGGCAAAATGTGCGGCCTCGGTGTCACCGGATAATCCAACGTTGGACGGACGATCTCAAGAGAGTATTACTGATACACAAGACCGTGGGAGTGTCCCGTGGAGAACCATGCAGGACTTACTGGCTAAGCGTAGAAAAACCCGTGCGTTTCGACTTGCGTTGTCTCCATTATTAGCTTTATAGGTTGGTCGGCAAAAATATTTAATCATTTTCATCGATTAAAAAGTTTCCCCTTGTTAGTTTAATGATCTCATATTTTTCAAAAATCTAGTTTCTAAATGTATCCATGCAATTATCCGTATCAGTTAAAAGATAAGCCAGTGCCGTTAAGCCGGCATTAGCTGAAGCATTAAAGTCTATTTTACGCTTGAGGACTTTGCAACAGTATTGCATCACTGCCATTTTCCACGACTGTTAGGCCGATCAACTTTACCTCTATTTTTACCTTAAAATGTGACGCATAATTTCATTGAGTCAGAACAAAATGACGCTCCAATTTGCAAATTAATGACTGGAATCTCACGTAGCCACAAACATGGGTATGTAAATAAGGACATTCCCTGCCTCGTTGATCTAGCGGTTAGCATGTTCGACTGCGGCCGATGAGGTCCCGTGGTCGAGCCTCGGGTCGGGCCATAATTAAGTTTATTTCTGACTAGAAATTCTCAGTACTGGTCAGGAGTTAGGAAGTTGGCGGTGTGTCACCCCCGTGCCTCGGAGAGCACGTTAAGCCGTCGGTCCTGGTTAATTATTATATGTAACATGATAATAGTCGTTAATACCCGCATTGGAGCAGCATGTTGGGTCTAAGCTCTAATTCCCTCTCTCCTATGAGAGTGGAGGCCTGTTCCCAGATGTGGGACGTTAATGGGCTGTAGTGATGGTTCTAATAGGGATGCTTATTTAACGTCTGTTCACGTTATCTTACCTGCCAAGTCTGCGACAATGGATCAACAGGAATTGGCTTTTTCGCCAATAGCGAAAGAGTGTTAACCAATCAGAGGTGAATGTGATCGTTAAACCACGTTAAACTGTAGCAATCATAAATCATACTAATATTATAAATGCGAAAACGTGTTTGTTTGTTAATTTGTTGGTCTGTCCTTCAATCACGCCGCAAAAAAGCAACGGGTATGATTTTTTGTATGGTTTTAGTTGAGGACCTGGAGAGTATGCTTTACATAGGCTTTTTACTTTTTATCCCGGAAAATTAAGGAGTTCCCGTGGGAATTAAAAAACTTATTCAAGGAGGACGAAGTCGCAGGCATCAGCAGTACGTAATAAGGCGCCAGATTATATACTACTTTGAGAAGTAAATGCGGCTGTCTAAAGATTAAACGCAGAAAATTGTTTTGACGGACGCAAAGATGATTCATTTGACTATGCATTTGTAATTATCAAAGGTAAAGTATTTCTGGTCAACAGAAAGATGAACTTAAATGATATTATGGTGGTTGTATAATTGACTTTTATAATATGATATTATTATTCTTGTCTTGTCAAGTTGTCTGGTCACATAAATTCATCTAATTTGGTTTTCCCTTTGAATGATTACGGAAGGATCCCCTTTTCCTTCTTACTTGCTACAAGTAAGGCTTTTATATTATAAAAAAACAGAAGAATTACCTACTTTTAAATCTTAAATCACTAATAGATTGCAACCAAACCGTAGCAGAGCAAACTTTGATATAATTAATATCAGATTATTTAGTTATCGTAATACGAAATACCTAAGTGAAGTTATCAATGATAATAACTTATCGGACATGGTGTTTGGAAACGGTACCACCGACGGATTCGAGAAACTTCCAAAATGGTTTTATCGCTGAGAAAATTTTCCAAGTACTTTTACCGTGTTTACTTTATTCTGGGGTTATTCTATGGTGCGTATGCACTGACCACCTTGTACAGCATCAGGTGAGTGGGAGATAACTTCAATAACTAGATTATTTTCGTTATCGAATTTCTTTTAGTTTGACATTTTCCCTGTTTTATCTACAAACATTATCAGTTTTCAATGTTGTCTATCTTGGACTGTTTGTTTGAGTCACACCTTTACAAATTGATTGGACCGTATCAAATTATTTGTCGGTACGAGCCGATTCAAAATAAAATAAAATAGATTTCATGTTTTAGCTGTTGTATTCATATGTGAATCATTATTCGCTGGCACTACATCTTTAATCCTAAACGTGGGTTCCGGCCTTCACTACAGTCTTCTTCCATGAATTAATGTCCTTCATCTGCCTTTTCCAGTTTTAGTGTTTACCATTCTCCTCGCTTTTTGGCATGATTTTTACTCATTTCTGCACTGACACGTCCAACTATTCATTAAGTTTACGGCCTTTTTATCGGGTATTTGTTAAAATAGCCTGCCCAACTCACACGTTTACTATCCAGTACCTGAATATGTCTCCCGATTTAGTACTTAGGTTTATGATTCATAATATTATGCTAACGGTAATCCAAGAGCCATTAGATTTTCGTACTTGTATAAAACAAACATGCCATAGGCACATGAAAATTGATTGACTTGATGCCTATATTATTTTGTATTAAATATCGATATCAATTTTCTAAGTTTATTTAGTTTGTGCGTAACTAATAGCAGCAACTAAGTATTATAAGGATCTCATCATTAGTTCTTTGATGAGATTTAAGTTTTCAAAACATTGAACAACGGGAGTTAAAACTGCAACAACGAAAACTGACCTACTGGTCAGTTTTCGACCGGCTAAAAATGACAGCTACAGTTAACACTCTTCCATTATTGGATAAAATCCATTGACGCAGCAAGAATACCATAAATTCAGCCAATCACAATAATTGATACTGTAACAATGATTGATGCTACAGTATTGATGCTACAGTTTTGACGACCTCCTTGGCGCAGTGTGTAGCGCTGTTGCCTTAACGTGCGGAGGTCCTGGGTTCGATCCCCGGCAGGATCAATTTGGGAATGTATAATTTCTGAATTTTCCCTGGTCTGGTCTGGTGGGAGGCTTCGGCCGTGGCTAGTTACCACCCTACCGGCAAAGACGTGCCGCCAAGCGATTTAGTGTTCCGGTACGATTCCGTGTAGAAACAGAAGGGGTATGGGTTTAACATAACTGCCAAGCCCCTAACAGGTTAGCCCGCTACCATCTTAGACTGCATCATCACTTACCATCAGGTGAGATCGCAGTCAAGAGCTAGCTTGTAGTGGATTAATTTAAAAAATGCAGAAGTTACGCGGTCGCCCTGCAGAATCATGAGAAAATTTAGCTAAGTACCTACCGCAGCAGACACTGCTATTTCAAATACCATCATTCTCAAATTCAATTACCTACTTCGAAAGCGCCGTAGTAATATAAATATTTGCCCATTCATTTAATTATCACCTGGCACGTTAAAACAAAGTCTCGGTGCCAATGCCAAAGTATTTATTTTAATTAATTAGTTATGATATCGTTAATAGTGATACAAATAGAATGGCCAAGCAGACTTTGTTTACAAACCCAAAAGGGTGGCACAGGAATGACAAAATTAATTGAACTAATAATACTAATGTTACTGCGGATGGAAACTCCAAATTAATAACAACAGGCCCTGAAGCAGCTGAATATGATTATGAAAAATATATTTAAAAATATTCTGAAGGGGGTCCATTGCGAGGTTGCCATTCCAAGGGAGTTAGGACCTCAACATCTTATGCCACTTCAGTTTCTCAAACCAGCAATACTCTAGTTCTTCTCCAGATATCATCTCCTCATTTCTGGTTTAATCACGTACCTAGAGAAACTCTGAGATTTCAAAACACCCTCACTGACAAGTGGCAAACACACTGTTCAAAGACTTTGGTCTTCCACTTAAGCCTCTCAGAAATTTTGGACTAAAAGACATGCGTGAATACTTACCTATATATTTTTGCTGAGATCGTGTTAAGATGAATCGTAGGTAATAGTTGAAAACAAAATAAACTAACGTAAGAGTTCGAATCCAAATAAATTAATGAAGATAAACTACCTACGGAAAATGTTTACTTTTACATTTAAACATCTTAGAAAATCTGGATGTTAATTTATTTAAATTGAGCTAATGAAAATCTATCGGACTAGCTACAAATTCCGTTCTGGAGGATAACATTCTAAGTAGAAAAAGTTAAATTATAGTGTTAGTGAATATCTTAACGATTTTATAATTGAATAAACTTTAACATTTTGACAACTAATGTTGATAAAGCTGATGTAAGAATTATTTATTTATCTATTGATTTGACATATTAGTGAATTGACATAATATTGATTTAACATTTTTTTTAAATGGCTAATTTTTTTTAAATATACTAGGCACATTTTGATTTTATATTGTATAAAGTCATTGTTAATAATTTTTAATTTAGTAATATAATATAGTTTTTGCACATTGTCTCTGACATTAGATTGTGTTCGGGAATTGTTTACCTATACAGCTGTTTTACCCACAATTTTTTGCAAAATAAATTATTTATTATTATTATTATTAACGCCTCGTTAAATTGTTATGAAGACAGAAAATAAAAGAAGAATGAATAGCTCATCGTTCAAAGTGAGGACTATATAATCCAGAAGGAGGTCGACGTTTCAAAGTCCACCTTAATTCACATTCCTTCTTTTTAAAATGTTGGGACCAAGCCTATAAATAGGTACTAAAAAAATTCTACATCAATGCTATAAATGCAGTTATGTAAAAGATAGTAATTAAGCTCGAGCTCAAACTGTAGATCGACTTCACTCTGACAACGTAAGCAAAAGAAAAGGATAGTGTGAAGTGTCTCTGCGGGGGAAATTCTTTGCTTTATTTTTGTAATGATTATTGTGTGTGTGTGTGTGTGTTATGAAGTTTTTTTCTTTTAACACGAACAGCTGCTTCCTGAAAATGGAAATATGTCTTCAGAATGCAAATTGGGAGCTTTCTCTGTCGCAGCACACGAGTAGGTATATTCGCAGCTCGCATTTTATCTAGGAAGATAGGAAAATTATTTTAAAGAGGAAATATTTGATTGTTTGTAATGGATAAACTCAATGAATTGAATTCTGAATTTTTGAACTCAATATGAATTATTAATTATGAGTTTATTAGCGAGTAGCAGAAGCTATATTTTATTTTCAAAATAAATTAGAGATCCTTACGAAATCGTTCATAAAGTTAACCGACAGACACACTTTCGTAAATTTGTCCTGTTATTTACATGTTTTAGGCCATTGGAATAGTATAATAGATTGGAAAATTACAATTTATAGACAAGATAATATATGGCTTCGATAAGGCCTTCGGTCGGTAGCAACATTTATTTACATAGAAAAAGTACAAAGTATCTGCAATACACGTAGGTATCAATCGTCAATCTGGCAGCGAGTCAGATAGTGCGGTATTCGAGTACCTACCTAGCTAGTAGCTACCGACCTAGGTACCTACCTACAACATTGAAGTCTCAATGTATCGAGCCAAAACATTAGTGTAATGTCTGTCTAGATGCTTAGCTCCGGCATTGTTATTGAAAGGGAAAACATTAATTCATAAACCGAAGAGACAAATTATTTCAATCGCATACCGATGCCTTCTTTGGTTTCCGATTATGCACTGAGTATAAATCTAGGTACCTACTAATAAGCAGATTATCATGAATTACCTACTTATATACCGTCAATGATAGTTGATACCAACGATAAAAATTAATTATAGTTAATTCGAAAGGTACATCAGAGTGTCAAAATGTGCAAAATATGCGGCCGTCCACCGTATCTTTTGATTACGTTGACTTATAGAAGCTCAAGTTTTTTTCAACTCCAAGGTTCCGTAGACCTAATTATTTGTATTTGATACGAGAAAAAGACTGGTGATAGACAGGCAGACCGACGGAATAACGAAGTGACCCTATGAGGGTTTCTTTTTCCTCTTGAAGTACGGAACCCTAAAAACATAGTATATAGCTACCTGGAAATTATGATTTATGAAAACAGTTCGAATTGCTGGCGGATTCTATTGTTCTGTAAATAATTTTCCACAAAAATAAAAAATCACTAGGTACGACCTTATTTCGTAAAAACTGTAGGTATGTTTTTTTAAATATCCACTATACAAGCTAGTCCTTGACTGCGATCTCACCTGATGGTAAGTGATGATGCAGTCTAAGATGGTAGTGGGCTAACCTGTTAGGGGCATGGCAGTTATATTAAACCCATACCCCTTCGGTTTCTACACGGCATCGTACCGGAACGCTAAATCGCTTGGCGGCACGTCTTTGCCGGTAGGGTAGGGTATCAATCATATTATTTAGTCTCAATTGTTGTGAGTGGCTGAATTTTTGGTATTCTCGCTGCTACAATGAATTTTGGCCAATGGCGAAAGAGTTACCCAATCAAATCATGTAAGGATTGCCGATCAGATCGTACATACCCAAACG
Organism: Erebia aethiops; assembly: GCA_923060345.2. Classification (NCBI taxonomy): domain Eukaryota; kingdom Metazoa; phylum Arthropoda; class Insecta; order Lepidoptera; family Nymphalidae; genus Erebia; species Erebia aethiops. The sequence continues at coordinate 17,650,815 of OV281089.1, read as the reverse complement.
TATGGGAATGGATACACGAAATTGAGCTGTAATTCAATGTTTTTATGGTTTATTTTACTTTGAAGCCGAACTTTAACGATTTGATCGGCAATCCTTACATGATTGCACCTCAGAAGTCATTGCGATCATTACACGAGAGCGATCATAAACGTAATAAGGTCCCAGATTTCATTATCCACTGACGAGTCCGTGACGTCGGCTAACCTCGATGTTGGCACTGTCATTGCTCATTGGCCGATGCTCTGAAGCGTGTCTTTGCCAAACCCATAGGCCAGGGTAGGCGAACCTTTATGTATCAACGTGCTATTTTTTCTAAAGCAATGTTTAATGAGTTCACAGACGTGCCATCAAATAATTTTGACTTTGAGATTGTAATGATAAATACTATCAACTCTTTATGTATTTATTACAAAAAAAAAACATTTTGCAATGTCTCAATTATACGCGTAATTTAAATTAAAGTAAAATGTGTGTGACTTCTGTTGTTTACATGACAAATAATTTATTAGGGTAGTAAGATGTTACTTTAAGCAGAATGCATGCTTAAACTGCAGTCATCTATCAGACGTTTTCTAACGTTTGCTCATCATTTATAACCTAATTCACACTTTTTTTTCTTAGTGCATAAATTTTGTGATCGGTGACGTGCCCAAAATATTGTGTCGCGTGCCATTGGTTCGCCATCCCATTGGCCATACAATTCAAGGTCATACACGATGATTATGTTGCAATTGAGTTGTAAACAAAAGGCTCTGTAGACTGTAGCCGTAGGTATTCCACAAGGCACTATTTCCCTTGGCTCATTCCAAGATGATTCAACTTTCTACAGTATACTTGGAGAAATATTTCCCTGCTCAAAGGAACATTAAAAAAAATATCAACTATGGGGCAGATAATCTGTTAAGCAAGTTGTGTTCTCATAAGAATATTAAAAACCTAATTCCTCAAACCAAAGCAACGATAAAATCAATGTACCACGAAACCCTTACAAAACAAAAAGATCGATAAACTAGCGTGCCTCATAAAATAATTTTCTTTGCAAACCTAAACCTATAAACCTTGAAATTCGGCAGTAGTAGGTAGTCGGGCACGCAGACAAAAGTTGCCCTTAATTCGTTGCATGCATCACGCACAACGAATTAAGGGCATCATACTTTAATTAAAATTGACATTATTAAGTACCTAGGTACCTTGAAGTTGAACTGTTTATAGCGAGTAACGATCAAGAACCGTGACGTCTCTAGTCAAATCCAGTGAATTGGAAATTGTTTAACCGGTCATAGACAAATGATCGAGATTTGGAGACAATTTTCGATAAACGCGATAATAACTGATACGATAACTGGGAGGATCATAAGTCTTCATTTTACCATGCATCCACACTAATATCACATTACCTATTAAGGTAATAGTACGTTGTACTTAGTAATTAATATCAGCTGTACTATTTACTTAGTTTGTGCTAATATTATAAATGCGAAACTGTGTCTGTCTGTCTGACTGCTATCTACGCTTTAACGTCCCATCTTTTCAACCGATTTTGTTGAAATTTAATATAGAGATCCATCCCGGGGAAGGACGTAGTCTACTTTTTATCCCTGAAAATTAAGGAGTTCCCGCGGGAATAAAAAAGCTTAATAAACTCGGACAAAGTCGCAGGCGGTTTCGGTTCGGTTTGACGACCTCCGTGGCGCAGTGTGTAGCGCTGTCGCCTTAACGTGCGGAGGTCCTGGGTTCGATCCCCGGCAGGGTCAATTTGGGAATTTATAATTTCTGAATTTTCCCTGGTCTGGCCTGGTGGGAGGCTTCGGCCGTGGCTAGTTACCACCCTACCGGCAAAGACGTGCCGCTAAGCGATTTAGCGTTCCGGTACGATGCCGTGTAGAAACCGAAGTTTAATATAACTGCCATGCCCCTAACAGGTTAGCCCGCTACCATCTTAGACTGCATCATCACTTACCATCAGGTGAGGTCGCAGTCAAGGGCTAGCTTGTAGTGAATAAAAAAAAAAAAAAAAAACAAAGTCGCAGGCACCGGCAGAGATACTCGTAGCTCTGTGCTATTGTTCTATAAGGCAGCCTTTTTTTCTGTGTGTTAAGAGTTGTGGTGCACTAATAAAGAGCAGTATTTACAATATATTTTTTTTACTAGAACAATCTTACTCTTAGGCATGCAGGTGCACGTGAATCTGCCAATCCACACTTGGCCAGCGTGTTGGTCGATGACCAAAACCCTTCTCATTCTAAGAAACTCGTGTTTAGTAGTGAGCCGGCGATGGGTTGTAAAGGTAGGATACTTATAATAATCATACGTTCTTCCACGCCATCGGCCAACCAATCTAAAAGCAATTTTCTACATAGTCATTTCCGTTTTGATTACCAACAAAAGCTGTATAGGTAGGCCTTGAATTTCGGCACTGACATTGGCCGTACCAACAGCGGGCAACGAATAGCGGGGAAACGGGGCAAGGCCGCTCGAGCATCCGCTTGGGAATTGATCGGTCGCATGCTACCCCCGCGCGTTGCATAACCCGACTTACGTAACCAACTCTACACGAAAGGCTGTACGTACTACGTAGGTATTGTAGGTCTAGGTACCTATAGCATGATTTTAAACGGGGATTTTCAGTGTACAATTTTGTTTGAAAAGCCGTTTTCCTCGTCATGTTAATGTATACAAGCTGTTTGTATTCTCTGTCTGCTAAGCTTTCACGGCTCATCTTTATTTGTTTAGAAGCTTTTATACTTAAGTATATTAGATGATGCCCGCGATTTGTAGGCGTGGATTAAGTTTTTTCGATACACGCAGGAACTCCTTAATTTTCCGGACTAAAATTTAGCCTATGTCCTTCCCCGGGATGTATAAGTTGTAACCTACCTCTATACCACATTAAAATCGGTTGAAAAGACGGGCTATTGCAGACGTAGCAGAAGCGTAGCAGACAGACAGACACACAGATAGATAGACAGACAGACATACAGATAGATAGACAGACAGACACTTTCGCGTTTATAATATTGAGTATGGAATATTAGTATGGATTCCACCAATTTTGATGAAATTTTGTATAGTGTCAGATTGTATCCCGGGGAAGGACATAGGCTACCTACTTTTTATCCCGGGAAATTAAAGAGTTCCCGCGGGAACCAAAAAACCTCAAACCACGCAGACGAAGTCGCGGGCATTCGCTAGTTCTTATAATAATAATTGTTTTTATTAGTCACATATTATGTAGACTACGAAATGAATCAAGCGTGACGTAGAACTAATTAGAATTCATAACTCACTAGTACATACATATTACAATACCCATCTATTTATAGTACACTTTTATGGCTTTATAAAATAAGAACTTTACGTTATAATAAGTACATTAGTAGGACCCATAGGAGCTACCACAGCTACTACATCAACATCATCATCTGTTCAACCGATTTTGATGAAATTTGGTACAGGGGTATAGTCCGAGATCCGAATAAACAATGACCTTCTGAACCTGCATCTGTTTACCAGATGAAACCTACTTTTTATTTTTATTTAAACTAGATAAATACGCCTAAAATAGGTTGCCTATCAAAATCCGGTCCAGGCTACTTTTAAATTAATTAATTTTAATTATTTTTTTTGACAAGTTTATTATAGCCAATGCTATACCATCGCGTTTGTTATAAAATTACCTATATTTTGATACATAACTCAAACGGTCAGATCCGTGAAGTTATTATATTAGACTATAATCTGTCTGTGCCAAATTTCATCCGATCCGTTCAGCCGTTGTGGCGTGATTGAGTAACAAACATCCATCCATACATCTATACATCCATCCATCCAAACTTTCGCATTTATAATATTAACATAGATATAGATTTTTTTTATCCTCTACAATATATAGATTATAAATTGTTGTTAAAGAAAAACAAAAAATAAAAAAAATAAAGCGGGCTTCACCACAAGACTCTAGATTTTTTTGGTAGTTGATTTAACAAAAGTAATGAAAATAAAATATAGTTATAAAATAAATTAAAGCACACACTAATACGATGGTACGGAACCCTTCGTGTGCGAGTCTGACTCGCACTTGGCCGGCTTATTCTTTTGACTTCTAATTATTTTTTTAAGAATTGCACTGTTAGTTTCGATGGTTACCCTAGCTTCTTACAAAACTATTTCAACTCAAAAAGCTCGTGCAAACGTCTAGAAAAACAGTAAATTAAAAAAATAGAAGAATATTTTTAAATAGGTACCGGCTGAAGCAAGACGTGTCATTGCCAAGGTCTTCCAGAATCTTCCCACGGCCTCGGTGTTTTATTCTGAATCTGAATGTCATGTGCGTACTATTTAGTTTGAAGTTAATGAATGGATAGGTGCTGTTAAAAATGAAAAACTGCTTACAATAGTTATTTGTTATACAAGAGTGAAAAGTTGTTTTTTAACTGCGTGCTCAATTTTGATGACCGAGCAAGCGAAGGATTCTAAAATTAGAATCCTGAGCGTCAGCGAGGGAATCAAAAGAGCACGAGGTGAAAAATCTTTTCACTCGAGTGCAACACGTAACTTTTCACCCCACCTCAGCGAGGAAATGACTAAATGCAAAAAAAAATCACAAGATATAATATGACGTGAAAGAAAATGGTGCGCGCAAAGCAAATTAAAAAAGTAGGTACATCAAGAAGGTTACGAGTGTGAGTTTTTAACAAATTAAAAACGGTTGTATGGAAATTCGGCACCATAGAGGTAGAAGTAAATAGGTTTTAATGATGTTTTGAATTCACAAACTTCATAGACGAGTGACAACTATTCGGCACCCTATGAGTATGCTATGCCCTTCCACAGACAAGACAAAATTCTGCGAACCATTAGCCACAAATGATTCACATAAGTTTAGCTTATTGATTCCCTAAGGCGTAACCCATTTCTGGTAGTAAATTCTCAAAGACGTATTATACGTGGGTTGGTGCATTCAATTTATCGTTTCAATTACCGGAAATTCATTTAACGAGCAACCAAGGGGCATTGTTATTTGTTACTGCCACACACTGCACAAATGCGCCCACAATCGTCTACGATAGTCGAATACTTAACTCAACAACGAATGCTTGTTGATAATATAATGTTACATTATTGCATGACTGTACTGCTCTGTACCCAAATTTTATCAAAATCAAGTGAAAAGATGGGCCTAACAAACAAACTTACATTCGCATTTATAATATTAAATTGGGATTGATATAATTTATTATTCATTATCATTTAAGAATATTAAGGACCCTAAGAATCAGGTGCCTTATTACTTAATAAGGCCCCTAATTCTTGAAATATATCTATACTGACTGGCAAATTTCAACGCCTAAAGTATTAGGTACCGCATGTGTTGAAATCTCGAAACCTATTTCGTTTTAATAATTGGCGTAGGCTAACAGAGCATTAACAGAACCTTATATATGTATACTTACTTACTATAAAAATAGGATTTTGAGAAATTCCGGCGGAATCCCTAGATCCACTTGAATGAACCCGTGGGCATCATCTAGTATGTATGAAAATTACTAGCTGATGCCCGCGGCTTCGTCCGCATGGATTAAAGTTATTCGGTTCCCGCAGGAACTCCGGGATAAAAAATAGCCTATGTGTTTTTCCAGACTATAATCTATCTTTGTCTGAAATTTCATCCAGATCCGTTCAACCGTTCTGGCGTGATTTAGTAACAAACATCCATCCATCCAAACTTTAGCGCATTTATAATAGGTATTTAGTAAAGTAATATTATAGAGTAGGTATGGATGAATCACTGACATTCGTAAATTGTTAGCTATGTAGATACACCGGTTATGTATAGAGATTAGAGGTTTAACAAAAAGGCAAAGGAAAAGGTTGCGGACTGCGGCATGAATTAGAGTGGCGTTAAACGGGCCAACCTACGTATAAAGGTCATAGCTTATAGTTGTGTATGAAACAGCTGACTGCCGAGGGGCTGGGCGTTTATGGCTTCCTTGACTCGAACGCTCCACGCAATGCCATGGCTTATCCGGTCAAGGACACGAGGATTTTCACCTTTTCCGAACACATATCCTACTTAGAAAAGATAGGACAAGGCTTACGTTGAAGTAGCTACCTAAGCACTACCTCAGTACATAAAGGTTATTAATACCTATTAAAATTATCATAGATAATAATTTAGGGCTAGCTCTCGGCTAGCTTGTAGTGGATAAAAAAAAATCTTGGATCTTGAATAATTTATTCCTTGAATTTTATGCACGAACAATAATCAAAACTAAATCACTTGTGTTATTTAGCGTAGGTACTTAAAAGTACTTACTTAATTTTCTTAAAACTATTTTACTAAATTCTTCATAAAATATCATTATTATTGTTTGATAAAGTTTAGTCCGAAAAAGCTTTTATGCCGCCAAAAGTTTTCAAATTTTGAAATACGTAACCGTTCTGAGTTCTGACATAAGACAATAAAATAGTGGTGTGTTTGGAGATTGGAATGTTTTTCCAAATCCAGATATTTCGGAAAAATTACAAAAAATCTAAATATTATATATAAATCACGTGTCACGTTGTTTGTCCGCGATGGAGTCCTAAACTACTTAACCGATTTTAAATTAAATTTGCACACCGTGTGCAGTTTGATCCAACTTGACAGATAGGATAGCTTACATCTTAATTTATAGCCGCAATATTATTTTATGTCGGATTTGCAATGTAAGACGGAGAAAAAACGGTCAAACGAAAACGTTCCTTACGAAAAGCTCATACCACGCGGACGAAGTCGCGGGAATCAGCTAGTATAATATAATAATGAATATGAGAATAAGTTAACTATGTTTACTAATATAGCTTTAGCTACATTAAAGACGAATCGAATGAAGTGGTTTGCAATTACCATGATATTACATTCTTTACTGTAACATATTCTAAAGCGTTAGCCACCGGTAATTCTGGGAATGTTGAAAAGTTATGTGAATACTTAGTACGATCACTTTAAAAATTACTAATAATATAATCATTGTAAACATCGTAATCAAAACAAGAAAATAATAAAAGTGAATTTCGTAGAGACGGTAGTCGTACCGTTATACTTTTGGAACCCGTCCAGCTTGGGAAGGGAATCGGCAACATCCTAATTTTATATCGACCACTGGCGCTATGCAGCTAGATACAGATTTTAATATTTATGTGGAAACACTACCATCAATATTTTATTATTTCTGGTTTATTATTAAATGATTTATTTGCAAAACATTGTACCTAGTATGTAAAATGATATTTCGAAAAACATTAATCATGTAATGGAGTGTTACTAGAAGGTTACTAGCTAATTTATCTTATGTTCGATGCGAAAAAGTCATCGTTTTATATGATTATTGAAAGCAATTAGAAAGCGGCAGGTCTGCGATGACCAGACGTGGAGCATCCCAGCAAGGCCAAGGTTGACAGCGGTAGGGCCGTGGTGCGGGCGCGGGGCGTAGTGGGCCTTTACGTTCCGCGCGCTCCCACACCGACCATTCTACTCCTCGCAGTCGACTCTAACGGTTGTTCTAGTGCAAGGTAAGCGGTAGATTTTTTTAAGAATTTATTCTACCGCCCCGACCAGCCTCTCCAACTGCTAGCGTCATACGGTACCACTTCAAAAGTTTTGATAACGATTAACTTATTATCTAGTGTCAATCTAAACCGTTTCAAGATGTGAAATGATAAGTTGAAGTGTGCTTTTCCGATATGGCGGTTCTTTACGGTAAGAATTCCGCACTGCATTCAAATAAAGCCCGCGCAGGTAAACGGTGGCGCTGGCCGGGGGTAGATTTCCCTCCGAAAAGTTTTGAAGCGGTTCCCGAAGGGCGGGAAGCGTGAGCCGCGTGCGTGCGTACTGGGCATCGATCGGGACAACCCTCGCCCTCGCCGCTCCCTGCACAGGCACACTCATTTGGGCAAAATATCACTCCATCATTGCATTTAGTATTCTCCGTTCATTTTATTTAGTTGCAGTAGTTTTTTGTGATATAGTGCATGTATTAGCGGCTAGTTGCGTCTCGTAATAATTGTGAAAATGGGTGGTTGTGCGACGAAAGAAAACAAGGAAAACAAACCGGCTGAAGAAGCCGACGGGTGCGTATTCTAAAGCCGGCATTTATTTTCAATGTGTCCTATCTTTCTTTACTAAATCGAATTGTGCAGGATTTTATGACACGTATTCAATGCATTTGCAGTTTATACCCACAACCAAAAATAAGTTAAAAACCAAAAATTTTTTAGATAAGTCTCTGTGATTGAGAGTATTAATTTACTTAGTAAGATTTTAATTAGAATTTGATCGAAATTGTTTAAAATATTATGATCGAAACATAAATTTTTAAGGAAGAAGGTTGAGGAATAACTTCCTGACTCCCGTATTGCCTAAAAATAGCTGAGAAATGTAGGTGATATGAAAAATATAATTTATGTCTGAAGTAATAATTTTCTTCACTGTTATAACTAACTTCGCCTGTTAATCTTGAAAGTTATTATTATTTTAATAAACTTACAAAAATTGTATGAATTGTAAAGCCTGCATTCCAAAGTGGCAAGCTATTGGTATGAAATTTTCTTGGAATGTAAAAATGAATCTGTAATTTGAGTATGCTTTGTTATGTTAACTACGTTGTCGTACAGAAATGAATGCAATTTGGTAATAAGAAACTCGCGATAACATTCGTGCAGTCATCGAGTGGAAGGTAACGGCTGCGCGCAGCTAAGAAGCACCGGTGCGCAGTGAGCTGACAAATCCACTCGACTTGCGCGCGGCTAAGGCGACCTCTGGCAAAATTACGTAATTCTACTAAAATCAAGTGGCTCTTGGGTGTGTTCGAATAACAATTCTATACCCCGGCAGTTTTCCTGACACTATCACCTAGTTGCTAGACCCTCTCATCGCCCCCAGTAGCATTAAAAATAATCCATCACCATGAATTATAAAATCAAAGTCACGATTCCTGTTATTGTTTGCGGTGGTGCTGTTCTTGCGTATTACCTCATAAGACGGTTTGTAATATTTGTGTGTAAATTATTTTTACGAAAAGGAAAATTCATTGAATACTATGAATTAAACTTTATTAATATTTCATTCAATTAAACTCAGTGAATAATTAAAATAATACAACCATCTTAGTGCCGTAGCTTCAGCCGTAGATAGTTGCGATTTTTTAGTTGGCAGATGCGTATTCCGGAAATCTTTGATAATGCACATCCCTATTCAATAAAAACGGTTTTTTTTGAAATTTTTCCAAGCCCGCGTGGTCTTATTCCGTCCATAGTGATTTTTTATCATTTTTGATTTTTGAACGACTGGCGCGTCACGTCACGGTCATTCGCTAATTTTGATTTTTCAGTTTTCTGCTTGGAGTTTGTTGAATTATTAGATATTTTACTTTCGAAAATGTGCACGCGCGCAACATGTGCAGCATTAAAGGCGTTAGCGCATTTCATCTACCTATTTATTTTCTTTTCCAACGGGTGTATTACATAAATGATGATTTTATTATATTATTTTACAGAAAAGCCGCAGCAATGGTGGACGCCACAACAATGGAGAAATTGGAAGCTGGATTCAGCAAGCTCCAGGCTTCTGACTCAAAGTCACTGCTGAAAAAATACCTTACCAAGGAAGTTTTCGAAGCTCTTAAGAACAAGAAGACATCCTTTGGCTCCACACTCCTGGATTGTATTCAGTCTGGTAAGTTCGAAAATCTATACCTAACTTACTCAGAGAATGGCAATTTCAGTTTATTTTCGCTGAATAAGGTGGGTAGAGTATATAACTTGATGAAATAGAATATATTTTATGCAAATTGCAATATGAGCGTATCGGGTTTAATTACTTACTGAAGCGAAAACTCAATAGCTGTTAAGTGCCTAGGTACCTAGTTATCTAATGGCAGTGATCTATATGAAATGAAACCAAAGCCTTCATTAGTGACTTTTTACATTATTTCGCATATTGGAATGATACCCTTATCTCCTAAGCTGTAAAGTTTTATTCTTTTTGGTGAAGATTTTTTTGTGCAATATTAATCACTATACAAACTCTGATTAGTGAATCAGAGTGGGTAAAACTTTGAGTTCTATTTACTAAACTTTAATTATTATTTCTTAACTATTGAAGAGTGAAATGGTGGAGTGATATGTTAAACCTTTATCAAATATTAAATTTAAAAAAATATTAATATGTTCATAGAACTGTAGGCAACTAATAGGTTTTCCCTGCTTTTAAAATTTGTAACTAAACCAATTCAATCATTAAAATTTAAGATTAGATTTGAAAATAAAAGATAATCACTATACTTATCAACAGATATCAAAATAATCTGCTGAAGATTAAGATTTCAATAAAATGTCAATTCAGTTGATCTTTACCTATAGGCATTCATTTCCAATAAGAAAATTGTTGGTTTTGGTAACCTGATTTAATTTATTCTTTGACTTTTTCTAGGTGTTGAGAACTTGGACTCTGGAGTTGGAATCTATGCTCCCGATGCAGAAGCTTACTCAGTGTTTGCTGACCTCTTTGACCCCATCATTGAGGACTACCACAATGGCTTCAAGAAGACAGACAAGCACCCCCCCAAGAACTGGGGTGATGTAGAGTCTCTCGGCAACCTGGACCCCGACAATGAGTTCATTGTATCCACCCGTGTCCGCTGCGGTCGCTCACTGGAGGGCTACCCTTTCAACCCCTGCCTAACAGAGGCCCAATACAAGGAAATGGAAGACAAAGTCTCCTCAACCCTCTCCGGCCTCGAAGGCGAGCTCAAGGGCACCTTCTATCCCCTCACTGGTATGTCCAAGGAGACACAGCAGCAGCTCATCGATGACCACTTCCTGTTCAAGGAGGGTGACCGCTTCCTGCAGGCTGCCAACGCCTGCCGATTCTGGCCCACTGGCCGTGGCATCTACCACAATGAGAACAAGACTTTCCTGATCTGGTGCAATGAGGAGGACCACCTCCGCATCATCTCCATGCAGATGGGTGGTGACCTGAAGCAGGTGTACAAGAGGCTAGTGAGCGCGGTCAACGATATTGAGAAGAGGATCCCATTCTCGCACCACGACCGTCTTGGCTTCCTCACCTTCTGCCCCACCAACTTGGGTACGACTGTGCGTGCCTCAGTACACATCAAGCTGCCCAAGCTAGCCGCTGACAAGGCCAAGCTGGAGGAGGTGGCATCCAAATACCACCTGCAGGTCCGAGGCACGCGCGGCGAGCACACTGAGGCCGAAGGTGGTGTCTACGACATCTCCAACAAACGGCGCATGGGCCTCACCGAGTACGACGCCGTCAAAGAGATGTATGACGGCATCGCGGAACTGATCAAAATCGAAAAGTCCCTGTAAGCTTTCGATCTCGTACTATCAGTATTTTTTTTGTATTATTTATCGTTTTCACGTAAGTATTGAATGTTGGCTTGGGCTGCCGGGCGAACTAGTCATCGGCGCTTCACTCGGGCGTACGGGCACGCGGGCGGCCCTTTATACTGTTTTTCGTAAAAGTATTTTCTTTAAGGAAATGGAAAATAAAGACAGCTAGCGTTAAGACCAAAACTGTATATTCGTTTTATTGCCCCCCCTCTCTTCACCAGATCTTCACCAACTAAGTAGTAATGCTCAAAAATTAGATAAAATATACAAAACAAAATTATTTATGTGCATAATTTTCAAAAAAAATTGCAAATAATAGAAATATTTAATGAATAATAGATATATTAGGTACCTATAGTTGAGGACATGGATAGTGGCATAGGCTACTTTTTATCCTAGAGTTCCCGAGGGAATCAAAAACTTAAAACACGCGGACGGAGTCGCGGGCCTCAGCTAGTAGATAATATAAGTATACAGCTGATGCCCGCGTCTTCGTCTGCGTGGAATAAGTTTTTTAACTCCATCAAATATAAATATTATAAATGCGAAAGTTTGTATGGATATGGATGTTTGTTACTCAATCACGCCCCAACGGCTGAACGGATCTAGATGTTTGGCACAGAGGAATATTAAGGAGTTCCCGCGGGAACCGAAAAACCTCCATTTTCCGGGATAATAAGTAGCCTTTGTGTTATTCCAGACTGTAATCTATCTTGTTGCCAAAGTTCATCAAAATCGGTTCAACCGTTCTGGTTGGTCATTCGCGTGGCATAAGTTTTTTCAATTCCCACAGGCACTCCTTTATTTTCCGGGATAAAAAGTAGCTTATTACTATCCCACACTTATTATAATCCCCCTATAGTGGTGAAACCCTCTTTTTAATATATAACATCATTGGGTGAAACACGTAGGTACTTCTTCATATTTTAACAAAAGCCCAAATGCTGTTTCATGGCTATAACTTGAGAAATTAAGAATTTTCATACAAACTCTCAACCCCTATTTCACCCCTTCGGGAGTGGAATTTTGAAAAACTCTGAAATACATATGTTTTCATTTTCAACCCGCAGGTCATATATCAAGTTTCATGGCTATAACTTGAGAAATTAAGGACTTTCATACAAAATTTCAACCCCTATTTCACCCCTTCGGGGGTAGAATTTCGGGATAAAAAGTATCCTATGTCCTACCTCGTAGTATGGGCTCCAATCGTGCCAAGTTTCGTTTGAATTCATTCAGTAGTTTCGGCGTGATGCGCGGCCAAGATACAGAGACAGACAGACAAAAATTACAGATTTGGCTTCAGTATCGAATAATGAGTGCCCTCCAAAAAAAATTTTCAAAATATCTTCAATGTACAGAATTGGACCTGTTACAGTTTTATTTTAAGAATTGACTAACTAGCTGTATGCCCGCGACTTCGTCCGCGCAGTTAAAGATTTTTTCATTCCCGCGGGGATAAAAAGTGGCCTATGTCACTCTCGGTCCTCAAATATACCCATGCCAAAAATCACGTCAATCCGTTGCTCCGTTGCGGCGTGATTGAAGGACAAACAACAAACAAACACATTTTCGCATTTATAATATTAGTATGGATAATCTAATGAACCTTCTTAATTAACCATAATGGTTAATTATTTGCCAATATTAATTGCCATATTAAATGCCAGGTGACTACTGACGCCCTGGGAGGTAAGAAATAAGAATACTCACTTGTGACCCTCCCCTTAAGTAATTAAATATTAAATATGTTCCTTGCTTGTGACATTGCGCTAGATTTTTGGGGTCAGAGACCAGTTAATTTTTACCCTCGCCTGATGTGGGCACTGATTAAGTTTAAACAGCCATAGAGGTACAAATGAATCCGCTTTACTTTCAGTGGTGCACCATATGTATCTGTGACATAGTCCCAGAGGGCAAGAACCCAGATCCGTACAGCCAAGTAATTAAAATTTAAAAAAATATTCTATAGTCTGTGGTTACTTTAGATGTCTGTGGGTTACTGGCAACTCATTATGATAGGCTCAGAAGGACTAGAATCCAGACCCGTTACCCGTTTAACCAAATATTAAAAAAAAAGTGTCATTATGATAAGTGATGGACGAGTAAATTTTTTAAACTCGAGTCGCGATTCGATAATTATCCGAGTCGACTGGGTTTTATGTCATGAATTCACAACTCACATTAGGCGTGGTTGCAGATGAAGAATTATTTGCTTCAGATATTGACTCAACGCTGCGGCCGTGATGTTTTCTTCATAGTTTTGAATTCATATCAAACTACCTATTTAGATTCACATAAGTTTAATCTAGTCTATTAGAATCACACTTACACTAGGTATATATAATGAATTAAAGCAGAAATAGTGTTTGGGAATTAGTGATGTGCCGGATATCCGTATCCGTAGCCGCGGATATCCGCGGGTGAAGAAAGATCCGTATTCGTATCCGTTACTTTTATGACGGATCTTTTACCATATTAATTTTCAATACAAAGATGAAATTATATTTAATACCTATAGGTGATTAGGTAGCAATGAAAAACTATTAAATTCCTAGTATAATACTTTTTTTTCTTAAAATCAAATATTTGTGCACCTTTATATTGCAAAAATTTATTGTAGGTAGTTTCAAGGTCACGTGCACCGAAACCGATTGAGTAAAAAACTTAAAATCCGTATCCGTATACGCGGATCTTGACGCCAAATATCCGTATCCGGATCCGTATCTACTAAGAGTTAAAACGAGATGAACTTATGTGACCTGCAGAAATCTATCTCGTTTTAACCATATCATAGGTAGGTTTATGCAAAGTCAAAGTTCGCTCTATAGATCTCACACTAAGACGGAGTCATTATTGGCCAAATCGTTCCAAATAGTCTCTTTGAACTCTAGTGAGGCAACTCCAGTACAGAAACAGAACAAAACAACTCGAGTCAGTCTGTAGTTACTTGAGAAACGCGACATCAAATAGCATAGCGGAAACACAGATAAAAGATAAAGAGACCGATGTAAGCGATGGTCAATCGCCTGCATTAGAACGACTTAACCCTAATGACACTGAACAACCAAGTGGAGAAACCAATTCTGAAGAAAAAGACAACTCAACACACAAACAATTAAACCCTAATGACGTCGAACAACGCAAGGAAGATTGTAATACTGAAGGAAAAAATAACTCAAACAAGAGAGTTCATTGTAAGAGAATCATCGTCGTTGGTGGAGCTCAGTGTGTAGGAATACCGCAAATTTTGGAAAAATTAAGGCTGAATAGCCCTTACGACAAATATCAAATAACATCGTTCCTCAAACCTAATGCTCTAACAGACGAAATTGTAAAAACTCTCAATTTATTTATTTAATGTGACAAGTGAAGATCGGATTGTATTATGTGTGGGCGAACATGACAGCAATCCAACTAAAATTACAATTGAACTCTCTGCTACTCTGAAAGAATTAGACGCAAAATGTCCCATTATTTTATTAGCTGTACATAATAACTATCACTTAAATACGTTTAAACTTAATGCGACTCTTAAGTTGATATCAAATGTTTTCCCAAATTGTAAATTTATCGAACACCAAAAAAATTACTATGTAACTCATAGGGAAAATTACATGAAATTTTGTAATAAGATCAATCTTTCTCTGGATCAAATAGATTACGACAAAAAGTTTTTAAAGTATAAGTTACGAAAGGCAAGACAGTAATAAGATCAATCTTTCTCTGGATCAAATAGATTACGACAAAAAGTTTTTAAAGTATAAGTTACGAAAGGCAAGACACATGCATGCTGACGATAGAATACTCACAAACGCAAATAATTACTCAAGGTCTGCTCTACCTGCAAAGGGCACTATTCCTTATTATTTTAAGCAGGTACCAAAAAAATTAGTGTCAAAGAAATCTCAAGAAATACCCCAATGTCTAGGAAATACAACACCTTGTACCACTTCTCAAAACGCTAATAATACTCGGACTCTTAAAAATAAAAATCATTTATTTCGTGATTAAGGAGAAAAATGACTTCAAAATTATGCACCAAAACATTGCTGGCTTGTTAAATAAGGCTGAAGCACTGGAAATAGCTTTAAGAGAGTTACGTGACACAAATAAGGACCCCGATGTAATATGTTTCTCTGAAACGTTCCTTGACGAAAATAACAAACAAAACGCTATTCTAAGTAATTATCTTCTAGCCTCATCTTATTTTAGGAAAAATAAACAGAAACGTGGAGGTGTCGGTATATTTCTAAAAAAAGAGCATAAATTTCGTGTCGTAGAATTTCTTAAAGATCTTGGTACAGATGAAATTTTCGAGTGCTGTGGCATAGAAATCACAAATTATAACATATTAGTAATATGCATATATCGGATACCTAAAGCGGATACTTCACAATTCTTTAGTATACTTGAAATTATTCTACGGGAATTAATGCCTAAAACAAATAAAAAAATCGTCATAACTGGCGATTTGAACATAAACACACTAAAAGACACTAAAGACACAAAAATGCTACGTGATATATGTAATAATTTTAACTTAATATTTCACATAACCGATCCTACTAGGCAACAAACATGCATAGATCATATATTAAGCAATGTTACTGAAGCGGTTGGTGAACTTTATCACCTAGGTCTCTCTGACCATAACACTGCACAAGCTTTATATATACCAATGCAAACTAAAACGGATAACCCAGTAACAAGTTATTTTATTTATAAGAAAGACTACGGTGTGGAAAATGTTGAAAAGTTTCGTTACCGTATGTCAAGGTTGTCTTTTAATGAAGTTCTTATCGAAGATAACTTTGACAATGCGTTCAGTAATTTTCATAGCCTTTTTACCTTGTTTTACTCGCTGTGTTTTCCTACGATTAAAATTAAAATCACCGATAGCAACAAGCAATCGCTAAGATGGATAAGCAAGGGAATAAAGAAAAGTAGTAAAACTAAAAGAATTCTTCAATATGGCTATTATAAACTTAAATCTCGCGCAAGTAAAATTAAATATACTAACTATTCTAAGCTTCTTCGATCATGCATACATGTTGCCCAAAGAATCAGAAATGATAGATATATTTCCTTAGCTCAAAATAAATGCATGGCAAGCTGGAATTTAATCAAAGGAAACCCAAAAAGTAATATTGCGAGTCAATCCATAAAAAAAATAAACTTTGAGAATAGATGTTTAACTGATCCATACGATATCGCCAATGCGTTCAATGACTACTTAATAGAGCTAACGAATAAAACACAAAGTAACATTAAAAATACAAACAAGAAATCTATTTCAAATAGTATTTATTTAAATCCTTACACAGTTAATGAAATTAAAACGATCATAAAATCTCTTAAAAATACTAATGCTGAGGGTTTTGATGGCGTCTCAACAAAAATAATAAAAGCAGTAATTAATGAAATATCACCAATACTAACACATTTAATAAACAAATCTTTTGAAAGTGGTATGTTTCCAACTGTGCTAAAGTTTTCCATTGTCACGCCTTTACATAAGAAAAAAGCCAAAACAAAAGTTGAAAATTATCGGCCTATTACTTTAATTCCCATATTTTCAAAAATATTAGAAAAGGCTATGCATCAGCGTTTAATGGAGTTCGTGACCAAATTTCAAATATTAAAAAAAGAACAATATGGTTTTCAAAAGAGAAAATCAACTTCTGATGCTTGTTTTGACCTGGTTAATACAATTTCTGCCTATCTAGACTCTCGTAAATCACCGGTAGCAATATTTTTTGACATGACAAAAGCATTTGACTTTGTTTCACACGAATTACTTCTTCAAAAGATTGAAAATTATGGTATCCGAGGACCAGCTTTGTCATGGATTAAAACCTATTTACATGAACGAACTCAGTGTGTTGAAGTTTCAAGTTTAAATAAAGATGTAAATATAATGACAAGGTATAGATCCACTAAAAAAATAAACAAATATGGTGTTCCACAGGGTAGCATCCTGGGACCTCTTTTATTCATCCTTTACATAAATGATCTCCCTGATGCCATTCCTGACAAATGTATACTTTACGCTGACGACATTTCAATTCTTAAAACATGTACCAATGACAAGATTAGTAATGAAAATGACATAAATAATACAATTAAACTGACGATACAATGGCTTCTTGATAATAATTTACGTGTAAATTTGACGAAAACAAACTACTTACAATTTAGCTATTATAATGATGCGAGGGAAAAACATTTAAGACTAATTTATGACAGCCATCTGCTTACACAAGCTGATGAGGTGACCTTTCTAGGTTTAAAAATTGATAAAAATTGTAATTGGAAAGCCCATGTAGACTCAGTATGCACTAAAGTCAATAGATATGTTTATGTTTTGAATAGGTTAAGAAGGTCTACCTCTCGAAATGTAGTCCTTATGTCGTACTACGGATATATAGATTCAGTGCTTAGATATGGTCTTATATTGTGGGGATACTCTACAGAGTTTAATAGAGCATTTCTAGCACAAAAAAGATGCAAAAAGGCCCCAACGGATTCCTGCGTACCATTATTTAAAAACTTGAAGGTGCTAACGTTGCCATGTATGTACATATTTGAATTATCGGTTTTCGTTAAATCTAATATGCACCTTTTCATAAAGGCAAAAGATAAATTTACAAGAAATACAAGAAATCCGGAAAGATTGGTTTTACCTAAAGGCGCGAAAACGGCCACTTATTTAAAAAGCTGCTATGCAATGGGCATAAAAATTTTCAACGCACTACCCAAAGACATACAGTTGATGCCATTACAAAAATTTAAATCAACACTGAGAAAATGGCTTATCACTCATTCCTTTTACTCAGTGAAGGAATTTCTTGAGCTTAAAATTCATAAGGTGTAACCATTTAATGACTTTGACATTTATTTATTTATTTAAGCTATTAATTAAGTATTGAACGTTGTAGTGAATTTTATTTATTATTATGACTGATTACTAATGATTTAAAGATTGTAAGTATTAATTAAGTAGGTACTTACATAATTTCTAAATTTGCACGTCAACATTGACGAAACATGTGTGGACTACTTTAGAACTGTCATCATAATTGTACAATGTTTCAAGCAAATAAACGATTGATTGATTGATTGATTGATTGACTCGAATTACATCACTAATTCGTGATTGTGAAAGTAAAAATGTGCTAAAAATTGACATGCCAATTGTCAAATGTCAATTCGAGTTTCGTGCTCTCTGGTTTCGTCACAGAGTACATTGAATATAGGGTGTTGTATGTTATTTATTATTGAAATAAAAGATATCATAAAATCAAATAGCGTCCATGTTTATTTTGTGATTCCAAATCAACGACCATAGAGTAATTGACTTAACTATATGAACACAGAGTTAGGAACACCTTCAACTATAACTCACAACATCTTCCCTTTTTAGATTTTAATTAAAAACTTATGCTAGCAACATAAACATCAGATAATTATGAACTAATTATTTTTCAGTAATCAGTAATCTAAACCTATTTGTAGTTTGTATTACGAATGACGTTACCTTAACATTTAAGAAATTAAAATCAACAATTAATTATTACCAACTTAAACCAATATTACCTAATCACAATAATAATCTAGCAAGTTTTTAGGTTTTTGTATTATGCGTCCTACTCTGCTTATATTTTTATCAGTTGCAGCAGTGCTAGTTGCTTTTGGTGATGCCAGAGGTGAATGATTAGAGACTGGTACTAATTTATCTGTTAACTGTTCTGATGGGTCAGTCTGTACCTGGCTATTGTTCATGGTTGCGTCCGACTGGCTTATTTCTGGCTCCAGAACTGGAGAAATATGAATTTCATTTCTTCTATATATTCCCCCTTTATCATTGATTACATCAAATGATCTTGGATGTTCTGTCTTTTTTAGTATTTTTCCTGGTTCCCAAGCTGAATTTGGCATCTTTTTGAATACCACACTTTGTCCTTGATTAAATTCTGTTCTTTTCCTTGCACTTTGATTATAAATCTCCTCAGTCCTCTGCTTATGTTTCTCAATCAATTTCCTATCACTATGAAGTGTGATATTTGGTTCCAGTGTTTTATAATTGCATGGTATGTTAGTCCTCAAGTTCCTGCCCATTAAAATAGCAGCAGGTGAATGTATTACACCTTTTGGGGTGGCTCTTTGATTTAATAAAGCTAAATATGGATCTTCTTTAGCATCTACACATTTTTTAAATAGTGTTTTAATAGTTTTAACTGCACTTTCCGCCAAACCATTTGATTTTGGGTAGTGCGGGCTGGACATGATATGGTTAAATCCCCAATCTTTAGTAAACTTTTTGAATAATTCAGAGTCAAAATACAGAGCCCCATCTGTATACAGGATCAATGGGATCCCATGACGAGAAAATATTTCTTTTAATTTTTCCACTACTGTCATAGATCTTAGATTTGCCAAATGTGAAACCTCAATAAAATTTGATAATGCATCAACCACTATCAAATAATATTTGTTTTCAAATTCACATACATCACATCCTAGTTCACTCCAAGGAAGTTGTGGTGTCCCCTTTGATTTCATCACCAATTTTATTTTATTACTTTGGAATTTTTTACAGGTCAAACATGATTTTACATATTTCTTAATATCTTGATTAATGCCATTCCAAAACAAAGTCAACTCTGCTCGGCTTGTCATTCTACTAATTCCAGGATGCCCGGTGTGAAGTTTTTCCAGCATAACTTGTTTTAATGTCTTTGGTACCACGATTCGGTTTCCTTTGAATATCAATCCTTTAAGACAAGATAACTCTTCTTTATCATGATAAAATAGTTTCACATCATCTGCTGTTTTGTTATATGTGGGCCACCCATGTAATATATATAACTTCAATGTTTGAAGTACTGGGTCTTTTCCGGTGTGTTCTGTCAAAAGATTCCAATTATCCACTGTTACTGGCAAATTTTCAATTAACATATTAACTTGAAGATCCACTTCGTCAAATTTTGTCTCTGTATCACTACTTTTCTCTGTAAAATCCCTTGACAGTGCATCTGCAATGTACATGAACTTCCCAGGAGTATAAATTAGGTGCAGTCTATATGGTTGCAATCTTAACATCATTCTCTGTAACCTAGCTGGGATCTTATGCAATGGTTTCTTTACTATCCCAAGCAATGGCTTATGATCAGTTTGAACTTTGACAACCTCTGTACCAAATAAATACTGCTTAAATTTTTCCACTCCAAAACACACCGCTAACATTTCACGCTCAATTTGTGAATATTTGCTTTGTGTTTCTGTTAAAGCTTTGGAAGCATATGCAAGTGGCCGGCCTTTCTGAATTAAGGTAGCCCCTAATCCTAATGGACTAGCATCAACACTTAACAACACTTCTTCATGCTGGTCATAAAAACCCAAAACTGGAGCATTTGCAATATCATTTTGTAATTGCCTTAGTGCATCCTCATGATGTTTTTCCCAAACAAAGTCAGAATCCTTTTTTAACAAATCTCGTAACACCGCTGACTTCTCAGAATAATTTGGGATAAACTTGCATAAATAGTTGAAAACACCTAATATTCTCTGCAATGACTTCTTATCTGTAGGTATTTTCATTTCCATGATAGCCCTATTCTTTTCTGTGTCAATTGACATGCCCTCTCTACCAAATCTATGTCCAAGAAAAGTGATCTCTTTAACATCAAAAATGAATTTATTTGGATTAAATTTTATCCCTTTATCTTTTGCAATTTTTAAAACCCTAACCAGAGTATCCTGCAGCTGAGATTCTGTATCACCCCAAATGAAAATATCATCTTGATACGTTTCCACGTTTTTCACCTCTCTGAATGTTTCATTTATTATTCTGTGAAAAATTTCTGGTGCTGCATTTATCCCAAATGGTAACCTTAAGAACGAATATCTACCCCATTTTGTTTGAAATGTACATAATCTAGAAGTTTTCTTATTAAGTGGTAGCATCCAAAAACCTGATTGGGCATCCAGCTTACAAAAATGCTTTGCACCGGCAAGATTTGACGCAATATCTTCCAACTTAGGCAACGGATAGTGAGCTCTTTTAGTAGCTTTATTTAAAGATCTTGGATCCAAACAAATCCTTAGTGACCTATCTTTTTTCTGAACCACCACCATTTGACTTACCCAATCTGTTGGTTCCTCTACAGGCTCAATAATCCCTATAGCTACCATCCGATCTAGCTCCTGTTTTACTTTGGCTTCCAGCGCATATGGAATTCTACGTGCTGGTGAGATTACTGGTGTGACAGTCTCATCTACTTCAATATTAATCTCTTGTGAAATACAGCCTACCTTCCCATCAAACAGTTCCCAATAATCTTTTGGCACCACCGCTTTAATATTTTCCTGTACATTTATCCCTATACAATCCACCCTCTTAATAAGTCCTAGCTGTTCAGCACTTTTCAAACCCAAAATATTACTACACTCATGATTAACCACCATAAATGGCAATAAGTAAACTTTTGACTTATAAGAACATTTCAAAGTTAAACATCCAAATACTTCTATCTTATTATTACTAAATGATGTTATGGAGATGTTACTATGCTTTAACAAAGTCAGTTCCAGATTTAAATCTAAAAATTGTTGTAAACCTATCACATTACACTGAGCACCCGTGTCCACCTTCAACGTAAGTTGACTTCCACTAACCTCAACTTTAACTGTGTACCACTTGTCCTTATTATTCACTGTTTGCAAAGAATTCACAGTGTATTCTTCATCTGACTCCTCAATAATATTCACCGGTTTGTCCTTATTGCGGCATTTACGGGAAAAGTGATTATTTTTATTGCAAATATTGCATTTTTGACCAAATGCCGGACATTTTCCATACTGATGCTTGTATCCGCAATACTGACAATTCTCCACTACATCGTTTACTCTTCTTTTCCCTCCTCTAAAAATGTTTTTCCTTTTTACCATTTCCACCAACGGTTCTTCTTTTACTTTAGATGTATCAATTTCCTCTTTCTTTATACTTTCGACTTGAATGGACACGACCCTGCGAGTCCTGCAATAATCCAAAGCGCCTGTCATATCTAGTTCAGGCTTTCTGAGCAAAGTTTGTTGCAGCCGACTGTCGTTAATCCCACAAATGAACACATCCTTAATCAAACTTTCTTTTAAAGTACCAAAATTGCAATTCTTCGATGCCGTTTTCAAGGCTGTCATGAACTGCTCAAACGATTCGTTTTCATTTTGCTTTCTTGTTAAAAACTTAAACCTTTCGTAGGTTATGTTTGTGGTCGGTACAAAATGTTCATTAAATCTTCTTGTGACCTCTTCTAAATTCCACTTGTCCGTTTCCTTGTCGAACACAAATGCATCATAAATTTCTCTCGCCTCCACACCCGCATGATGAAGCAAGATAGAAACTTTCTTCTTTTCAGTAGCGGCCTCATGGTAGGCATCTATAAATGTTTCAAATTCTCGCAGATATCTTTTCCAATTGATGCTCATGTCACCTTCCATACAGAGTGAACTTAAAACCACCGCTGTCGCCATGTTGTATGTTATTTATTATTGAAATAAAAGATATCATAAAATCAAATAGCGTCCATGTTTATTTTGTGATTCCAAATCAACGACCATAGAGTAATTGACTTAACTATATGAACACAGAGTTAGGAACACCTTCAACTATAACTCACAACATAGGGGGTTTCGTGTCGTGTTTCACGTTTCAGTCACTAGTCAGTCACAGACCAGAAAAAAAAGAGTCACAGTCAGACTATCAATTTACCTTTTAAGTTTTAATTTGGCTTCTATTTCTAAAATAATAATAATTTAGAGTAGGTTCATAATGTCTGCACCAAAACCAGAAAAAGAGCTAAATTTGCCATTATCCAGAGTGAAAACTATAATGAAAAGTTCGCCAGATGTGGATGCTGTAGGACCAGAACCTTTGTATTTAGTTACTAAAGTTACAGTAAGTTCGCTTTTTTTTTCACTTATTTTTATCAATTTAAAGTTAGTGAAATTAATTAATTAGTAGTAGTTGACCATGGCTAGTAAAAGATAACGTTTAATTCCCCTGTCAAGATTCTCTTCGAAAAAAGACAAAAAGTTCATAATAAACTATTTATCAATAGTTGTATCAACTTTGCGTATAGTATCATACCTATATATATTATAAGAGTTCATCAATGTTTCTGTGTTTAAAAATGAAAAATACTGGTCAAATAACTTACTCAAACTTGTGTTTTACAGGAATTATTTGTCACAGATCTAGCGAAACGCGCCTTTAAAAACAGTAAGAACAATTTATTAGAATACAAACACATAGCAGAGATAGTACAAGAGGATGACACTTTGGATTTCCTCAGAGAGATTATGCCAAGAAAAATTACTGTAAGACAGTTCAAAGATCTAATGGCTAAGAAAGCGTCAAAGGGGAATGTATCTGATGAATCCAGTGAAGAATCTAGCGAAGAAGAAAGCTGTGAAGAAAGTACTAGTAGTTCAGAACAAGACTCACAAAACAGCTAGAATTAGTTTTAATTGCACAATCAATGTGGCCAATTCTGTATAACACAATCTCTAAACTAAATTAAAATGACAGCTCTAAATCTAGAAGTTAGCAATATATTTAAAACTCTTTAAAAGTGTCATTTTAGTTTAGAGATTGTCTACCACAGAATTGAGGCCAATGCTCCTTATTCTATTCTGAAAATAGGCTACAAATATGAAATAGTAATTTGTATGGAATGTTGAAGAATAAGGATATTGTTGCTCAGCAACTGCATGTGCAGTGAATACTTCATAGGCACTGGCGAATAAATGGTACTGCTACAACCTTAAATGGATTACCTTAAATTGGTAAGGTTCGACAACCTTTTGGCAAGTTCCCTGGAGCAGTGGCGAGAGCTTTAGTGCTTTGGTGGGAGATCCCGGATTTGATTCAATTTGGGAATCTATAATTTCTGAATTTAGTCTGGTCTGGTGGGAGGCTTCAGCCGTGGCTAGTTATCACCCTACTGGCAAAGACGTACCACCAAGCGATTTAGTGTTCCGGTATGGTGCCGTGTAGGAACCCATGAGGGATATGAGTTTAATATAAGTGTTGTACTCCTAACAGGTTAGCCAGCTACCGTCTTAGACTGCATCATCACTTACCATCAGGTGAGATTGCAGTCAGGTGGTATATTGTGCTTATTGCTATTCTTTTTACTATATTATGCAGTATTTTGTGCAAGTTTTATATTGGTTAAAGAAAAATTGCAGTTGTGGATGTTGAACAATGATATTATAAAGTTCAAAATAATTATTATGTTTAGGTTTGTAAGCAGCAGTTACTGTCAGCATTTGTCTTATCAAGATCCCTATCAGACTGGCAGGCATAGAATCACTTTTATTTTAACGATTTTAAACAATTCAGTTTTGAATTAAATAGATCTGATAAAAGACTGATCACATTTAGTAATGCTTGGTTCACCACCCGAGGCCTCACCATATAAACAAAGTTTCATTCTTAATTATTATTTATCAATGTTACCCACTAAACTTATTTGTAACATAGACTTGGGAAAAAAAATATTGATAATATGAATCTTTTTTCTTCCCAGTACTATTTATTTAATTTTCGTAAAAATCTAGCGTCAAAAAATTGTGTGTAATTAAAAGTTCTACTATAGACACACAAGATACATATGTCTGTGGTTGGTCAAAATATCAAGTTACACTTTTGTAATCTTTGTTCAATCTTTGTATGGAGAGCACTCGGCAGACTACCTCGACTACTTCGAGCTACCTACAGTGATTAGTGGGAGGGATGTTAACTTTTTAGTCAATCTTTCAATAATAAAAAAAATTTTATTAAATGTAAGTAATGTACCGTTTTACTGTTTTTTTAAAACTAGAGATTCCAATTCAAATCGATTGATTTGGTACCCAGGTACTATTATACATATACCTTCCAAAAAGATTATTGCATAATACACTTTTTGTTAATAAAATTAATTGTTAGGTATATTATGGATAAAATTAAATTTCAATGACAATAAGTAAACATTTCTTTTTTATTCTGGTTTTATTTCAATTACATTCAATAGCTCTTTTTGACGTTTGCGTACACCGCCATCTGTGTCTTCAGTGGTATACTACCATATACTACTAATCACCGACCAGAAAAAAAACTACTAATCTGACACTTCTGTAGGGGCCAGTATGAGAAAGCTAGCCAGTTATGTCATCAGATGGCACCACTATACCTGAAATTCAACTTTTCTTTGAAATTACATTATTGTCTTATTTTTACACTCATACTCGTGAAAATGAAAAAATCCCTAGCACAACTCAAAATAAGAAGACAATGAGTCTACATTACAAAATATATTAAAAACTTGATTATTAGGGATTTGCACAGATTTTACTAGAAATCCTGGCCAGTAGGTAAAAATAATCAAAGCCTGAGAATGAATGGGCTCTGTCCCCCGATTGTGTAATAAAGTCGTAGTTGTTTGTCAAACTTGTTGCTTGTCGATTTGTTTAATACCTATACTTGGATTTTTAATTGAATTATCTCATTAAATAATATTACCTCTGAGTTTGAAGTGTTTGAACCATAGAAAAAATAAATACAGGTTTGAACCATAGTTTGAACTCCAAGCAGTTCGAGTAACTAATCAGAGACAAGTTAATAGGTGAATGACACAGACAATTAGTATTCGCTGCAAAGAAAGAACTTGGTTAACTAGGGATAAACAAAACCTCTATTTATTCATTTAAAACAATATTACAAGATTTAATAAAAACTTAAACGTCATAATATTAGAGGGTGAATTGGTGACGATTTGAATTTGATGAATTGATTTGAATGATTACGATTTGCATAGACAATCGGGCCAATGATTAGGTACCAGAGACTAATATTTACTACCGATAGGTACTACTGTTCCTACTGAGTGATAAATAAAACAAGGAAAAAAACAAACCCGGCTACGGAAAAAAAAATCAGAGACCCCCACTTTTTTGGATGTAAGATCCGTACTTCGTGTAAAATTGTTTGTACTAGGTATAATAATTGTAAATTCTTTGTGTAGCGAATCGATTGACAAATCGTTCATCAACATATGTATACTTTCCATAGAGTTAGTATAGGCTATATACTAACTCTATGATACTTTCCTTTTGACTTTGCCGCGTTGTCGGGTAAAAAACTGTGGGCTATTGTTGTGGGCTATTCTCAGACTAGGGCGCGCTTCGAGCACTCGTAGCTTTTATCAGCATCTTATATTTTATGGACGATCAAAAAGAGAACAGCGTAAAACTACCTAAATACCTACCTAATTTTGTCTTTGTTTAACTGAATCAACAAGCTTAATTTTCGCAATCACAAATTAGATGTCCCATTTGTTAGGATGATACAAATTCCTGCTAAATATTAGGCAAAGATCCTGAGGTAACTCGTCAGTCAATAAACTAATAATATTTAACACGCACTGTATGCTCCAACGACGTTGTTTGTATAGGTAAATAAGTTTATGTGTACACTCCAATTCAGGTCAAGATTGTCGAAGTAAAATCGATTGTCAAAAATAAAACAAAACATCTATCACTCTATTAGCACTGGTCACTCAAGGCCTTAGGTATACTAATTAAGTAAAAGTAATTATATTAGGTGAGTAACTGAGTACCTATAGGTAAAGTAATTTCGACAAAATAAGTAGGTACAGACGGGCGGAAAGTTAAAGTGTAGCAGACAGACAGACACACTTTCGCATCATCATACTAATATTATAAATGCGAAACTAAAAATTTAAAAAAAGTTTTTTTAATTCCTACGGGAACTCACACAGTTCCCGTAGGAATTAAAAAAACTTTTTCCACGCGGACGAAGTCGCGGGCATCAGCAGTCAGCTAGTTAATTTAATTTATGTATGGACTAGCTGTTGCCTGCGACTTTTCTGGTTTTTTCGGTACTCGCGGGAACTATTTAATATTCCTTAAGAAAAAGTAGCCTATGTGTTATTCCAGACTACCTATCTCTGTGCCAAATTTCATCCTGAACCGTTCAGCCGTGATTCCATCCAACATACATCCATCCAAATTTTCGCATTTATAATAATATTAGCATTGAAGGATAGGTATAGAAGTATAGATTATTTTCAAAATAAGTTATTATTTTCCTAATACATAATAATAGACTTGAATTGCGCTCGCGAACCGACCTTGACTCATTGTCACCTCACACAACTCCTAGCTGATGTATCTGCTCTCCATCTTTGAACTCGGCAAACAAGTGCTATTACGTATTTTATACTCGTCGGTAGGTACTTAAGACTAATTTGAGCTGTAACGTTTCAGGTCAATATTTAGCTTTTTTGCCCCCTGATATTGTTTATAAACTGCATTTATGTTAACCTTACTTATACCAAACTGTAGGCAACTCTGATCTGATACAATACCTATCTGAAAACATTTTGAAATTAACGTATACTTAGATTGTTTTTTATTGCGAAAATACCAAGAGGCTGTTACTGAATTTTGATGATTTTTGTGTAAATTTTGACGTTTGCTAAATCAAAAGTTATTCGTTAATATGCGCCACACTGTTAGGTACTAAAACTACCTAAACTGTAGGTGCGCAACGCAAATCCCGCATAATGCGTGCGTGCAGATCGTGTAGCACACGATCTGCTCGCAGATCGCTAGTTCAGATTGCTATAGGTACCCTAGTCGTAAGGTTGCTATAACTTGCTGCGCAGGAGCAGCGCGTAAACAAATCGCACTGCGTTATGCATGCGTGCAGTGCGCGGCTTCACCCGGGAATCGAACCTGAGACTTCGTCATCCGCAGTGTAGCTATCAACGAGGCTGTATAGAAATAATATAAGTAGTTACCTACAGGCTACAACCTCTGTAGCACTTACTTAACCAATTTCCATGATAGTAACTGGAAAAAAAACCAATGTTATTATTAATTGTTATTTATCACTTTCAAATCGATTGCTGTAAATGCTGTAATGTAAGAACCTGCAGGTATTTGCTTAGATACTCTTGCACAACAGAACAATATCTAGGTCGTTATTGATATCACTAAATGGGTATTAATATACCTTCATATTATTATTTTCAAACTTATTTAATCAATGCGAAATCCACATTAATAATATTATAATCAACTAGCTGATGCCCGCGACTTCATCTGCGTGGATTTTTTTTGATTCCCACGGAAACTCCCTCAATTTTCGGGATAATATCAATCAATCAATCAATAATTTATTTATTGCACATTTGGGTTTACAATAAGGAGCCCCACTCTCCAGGTCCTCAACTATGCCCATGCAAAAAATCACCTCAATCTATTGCTTTGTTGCAGCGTGATTGCAGGACAAACTATATTCTTCGTTTACGACCTCTCCCACTGCCAAGGGTCCCGAGTAAACATGACTTGGTAGTTAATAGGCCTATTACACTACACTTTTTCAAGAGACCCTTACCTTAAATCAGTGTAGTGTAATAGTACTTAGGGAGTAAGGGTCATTAACATTATAAGTGCTTCAAATCGTCCACTATTTTTCTGTTTTTCTACGTATTTTGTAACTTTTTGGTACAATTTTTTATATCTATTTAAAAAAAGTCCTGACTGACTGACTGACTTATATATATCAACGCACAGCCTAAACCTGATCCTAGAGACATGAAATTAAGAGGGTGTGTTCTTTGTGAAGAGTAGGTATCCACTAAGAAAGGGTTTTTCGAAATTCCATCCCCAAAGGGGTAAAATAAGGGTTAATAATTTGTATGAAAGTCCGTCATTTTTCAAGTTATATCCATGAAACTTGGTATTTGAGCTACCGGTTTAAAATGAAGAAATACGTGTTTCACCATTTTTGAAAATTCTACCCCCAAAGGGTCGACATAGGGGATGAAAGTTTGTATAAAACTCCTTTATTTTACAAGATATTTTTCAAGTTAAATCTACGAAAGTTGATATTTTGGCTTTCGGTAAAAAATAAAGAAGGTGTGTCACAATTTTAAAAAATGCCACCCCTGAAGGGATTAATTAATAGGGGTTTAAATTTTGTATGAAGGTACGTCGTTTTTCAAGCTATAGCCATGAAACTTGGTATTTGGGCTTATGGTTGATGACGATGATATACGGATTTCAGTTTTGGAATTTCTATCTCCAAGGACGTCAAATATCTAATTATTTTATTTTTCTTATTGTCACTCTGTTATGTCTTCTTGAATAATATTGTTGTTTTTATTATGTTCTATCAATGAAACGACGTTATTCCAGACTAAGCGTATATTGACAAGTACAACGGTCAATGCCATTGATTATTAAGGTACCCACATTGGGAAATAATATGTGCACAAATACTACACTCCTCCACACTTATTCTATATTTACAATCTATTTATTAACTCTAAAGAAAACTTAAATGCTAAACTAGTTCCAGTAAATACTCTTCCTATAATCTACATATAATATATAATAACTTACTCTTTATTTAGATTTAATTAAATAATAAGAAATTATTCCTACTTAACTAGTATCCACTAACTGCTTATTTTTTAAACGACACTGTCGTATTGGACGAGACCGGGAAGGTTCAGTAGTTGGTGGAACTGCCACCGCAAGGCTTGGACGTCCGTCGCCATGCTCCACAACATCTTGCTGAGCCTCCTCAGCTACTGCCAAGGAACTTCGCTTTGATAGTGCTGGCGTATCCACCATTAGGTCATCATCTGGAGGTGAGCGCTCCAACCCGTCAACTGCACGCGATGGCTCCGGGGAACTCCGTATTTGGCAGCTAGATCTCCGCCTTAACTGATCGATATGCCTATGAGATTCTTTGCCGATATCGTCAACTACTCGATAGTCTGTTGCCCCTAACTTTAACGACACTCTTCCCGGAACCCATTTCCGCTCGCCCGCGTATTGGCGCAACCATACTTCCTCTCCCGGCTCTAATATTCGTTCCACGCCACCCCGTGACTCTTTCTGTCGCTCCTGCTTTTCCCTGACCTTATTCTCCCTATCCGGCCTAATAACATCTAACTTTGTCCTAAGTCTCCGACCTAACATTAGGGAAGCGGGACTAACTCCCGTGGTACAGTGTTCTGTATTCCTATAATGCAAAAGGAAGGTGTTCACAAAGGACATTACATTCATATTTTGACTGACCGCTTTCTTTATAGCCTTTTTTATAGTCCGCACCGCGTTTTCAGCGGCACCGTTGGATGCTGGATGGTAAGGCGCGGAAAATATGTGTTCTATTCCATTGCTTTTTAGGAAATCCGCTACTTCCTTTGAATGAAAAGGAGGACCATTGTCTGAGATCAGCTGCCTCACAAACCCAAATCTGGCGAATAATTCCCTCAATTTATCAATAGTATGGCAGGCTGCAGTACTAGGGACCGGAAATACCTCAATCCATTTAGTGTGGGCATCTACCACTACTAAATACAGTTTATTAAATAGAGGTCCCAAAAAATCGACATGAATACGCGTCCATGGTTTGCCGGGCCATGGCCATGATGCCACGGCGTGGCGCGGCGGCGCGTCCGCCTCGCGCGCGCACACGGCACACGCGCGGCACGCCGCCTCCACCGCCTCGTCCACGCCGGGCCACCACACGTAGCTGCGAGCCATCGCTTTAGTTTTAACTATGCCCATATGGGCTTCGTGTAATTCCTCTAGTACCCTCGGTCGACAAACCTCCGGAATGACTACGCGATAACCCCACATAACGCACCCTAATTCCTCATATAGTTCCTTTCTCCTGTTAAAATAAGGTTGCATTTCTCTTATCTCGTTATCCGCCGGCCATCCATCCCTAATATAACACAAGACTCTGCTTAATAACGGGTCCCGCATAGTTTGATTCTTAATTATATTGTAATCAAGTAACAGCGCGTCTTGGGCAAAATGTAAATAAGACTGCTCCGGAACGTCGTACGACTGATCGCTCACGGCCGGTACGACCAACCGAGAAAGGCCGTCGGCTCCGTTATCTTTCGTATTTACATATTCTATATCGTACGTATAGGCAGATAGTATTATCGCCCAACGTTGCAAACGGCTCGCCGCCATCGCCGGAACACCGTATTTAGGGCCGAAAATAGAGACTAGCGGCTTGTGATCCGTGCGTAGTGTGAACCGCCTCCCATAAAGGTACTGGTGTAATTTTTTAAAACAATAAACAATTGCTAACGCCTCCCTATCGATCTGTGAATAATGCTTTTCGCTGCTTGTTAAAGCGCGCGAAACATACACGACCGCTCGCTCGCTGCCGTCCGGTGCCGACTGAGTCAACACTCCGCCTATACCTACTGCGCTCGCGTCGCACGTT
This sequence comes from Erebia aethiops, assembly GCA_923060345.2. NCBI lineage: Eukaryota > Metazoa > Arthropoda > Insecta > Lepidoptera > Nymphalidae > Erebia > Erebia aethiops. The sequence continues at coordinate 17,619,086 of OV281089.1, read as the reverse complement.
AACACCAAGGACTTGTTAGGGTCATAATGCGATAATACCGGTGCGCTAGTTAAGATTTCTTTTACCTTCACAAAGGCCCGTTCACATCCCTCGCTCCATTTCCACGATACGCCCTTTTTTAATAATTCATATAAAGGCGACAATAAACTACTTATATTCTTTACAAACTTAGCATAAAAGTTTATAAGTCCTAAAAATGAGCGTAACTGGTTTACATCTCTCGGACGCGGAATCTTCAAAATAGCCGCAATTTTATCCTCATCTACCTTAACTCCCTCGCTTGAAATAATATACCCCAAATACTTTACTTCCTGTAGCATAAAATGACATTTACTTCGCTTAAGCTTCATACCATTTAATTGTAACCTTTTTAAAACTTCTTCTAAAGTTTTTAAATGATCTGTTTGATCTCCCTTAGTACCGATAATGATATCGTCTAAAAATATTTCCACTCCCGGTATATCCTTCAATAACGTCGACATAATACGCTGGAATATTCCCGGACTCGACGCTAATCCGAAAACTAACCTATTATATTTAAATAAGCCCCGATGAGTGTTTATCACCGTAAGCGCCTTTGATTCATCCAATTCGATCTGATTGTATGCTTGCGACAAATCTATTTTGGAAAATATTTGAGCCCCATTTAAATTCACAAGTAAATCATCGATCTTCGGCAAAGGATATCTATCAACCAGTAAGACAGGATTCAAGGTTACCTTGTAATCAGCACAAATCCGGAGTCCTCCATCCGCCTTACGTACCGGTACGAGCGGGGTCGCCCAGTCCGACGTTTCGACCGGTTCGATGATGCCCTCGCGAAGCATGGCGTCTAGCTCCGCGTCCACGGGGCCGCGGAGCGCGTACGGAAGACGCCGCGCGCGGCAGAACACAGGCGAGGCGCCCGGGCGCAACTGAAGCGTCGCGCGCCCACCCGTGAACCTTCCCAGCCCCGCACTGAACAACTCTTCATATCTGTCGAGTAAATGTTTTACGTTATTAGAAACAGGCTCTTCTAAATTACAATTGAAACTAGGCTCAATCCTTAGTGACGGAATTTTTATCTTCAACTCTGCTAACCATTGACGACCCAACAAAGATGTCGTACCGCCGTCTATCACGTACAGTTCTAAGTTCCTGCTCTCACCACCATAGCTCACAGTCGGCCTAATCATTCCTAAAGGTTTAATCCTACTACCATCGTAAAACTTAAGAACTAATTGACATTTTTCTAAAGGTCTAAACGAAAATGTTTTTAAATAGGTAGCTTTACTAATACAAGACTGCCGAACCTGTATCCACTTCCATGCCTACCATAACGCCATCAATACACAAGGATATGCTCACCGGTCCGTAACTGTTTAACGACAGCTGATTTAGCTCTTCTTCCCACTCTGATTGGCTGTTTTCATCCGCCTCCACTGTTTGAGACGCTGCCACATGGTGGACCCCCCGTCGCCCACGAGCCGTTTGACCTCCCCGCTGGGGACATACCCGTCTCAAATGCCCGGATTCTGAACATCTGCTGCAGATAAAGTGCCGGAACCGGCACCCCTCCTTCCGGTGCCCTTTGGATCCGCAGGCATGGCACCCTCCTGGCCCTGGGCCTGATGGCTGCGCCCCGCGTCCCCGGCCGCGGCCTCGCTCTGATCTCAGCGCATGCACCGCCTCCGCACCCGCGCCGCTGCTGCTGGGCGCTTCCGCCACCGCCGTCGCCGCCACCGCCGCTGGCACCGCCATCGCTCCGCCTGTCGGGTCCATTGCCGCCGCATCTCGCTCGGCCGCCTCCCAAGCCGTTGCTAGCCTCACTGCTCCAGTGTAACTCAAGTTATCTTTAGCGAAAAGTCGTTGACGCGTCATATCACATTTCAACCCGCAAACAAATTGATCGCGAAGATTTTCTTCCAGGTTCCCACCAAATTCACAGTATCTAGCTAGTTTTTTAAGTTCCGAGACGTATTGCGATACACTTTCGTTGGTACTTTGTCTCCTTTGTCTAAACCGGTAACGTTCCGCCATGACGGATGGTTTAGGTTGCAGATGATTACGCAACAACGTCACAGCGGTGTCGTATGTTAATTCCGCCGGCTTCTTGGGACTCGCCAAACTGCTCAGCAACTCGTATGTCTCGTCACCTATCCCTGCTATCAACATGGGTAACCATAAATCTTTCTCAATCGCGTTCACTTTGAAGAACATTTCTAACCTCTCCGCGTAAAGGGTCCAATTTCCCGATTTTAAATTGAATTCGCTTATTTTTCCGAATGACCGCGACATATTTACGTTTTTGTTACACTTATTTATTTTACACAATCACTGCAAATATCCTCGATCGCCAGTATTATGTTCTATCAATGAAACGACGTTATTCCAGACTAAGCGTATATTGACAAGTACAACGGTCAATGCCATTGATTATTAAGGTACCCACATTGGGAAATAATATGTGCACAAATACTACAGTTTTCTCAAACTATGTTTATAATTTATTGAATTTATTAGATACTATTAGCGAACTCTAATAAAATAGAGAGTTTGTTTTTTCAATCACAACGCATCGACGCGATTTTTTGCATGGGTATAGTTGAGTATCTGGCGAATGACGTAGGATTCTTTTTGTCCCGGAAATTTAAGGAGTGCCTGTGGGAATTAAAAAACTTACGCCACGCGAACGAAGTCGCTGGCGTCCGCTAGTTATAATATATATGTGCCATTTTGTTCGATAACTTGTTGCCATCTTGTAGACAGTGACATAATCCCGTTGCTGTAGAAATCTTAGGAATTTTCATAAAAAATATGCGACAAGCAGTTTTGATAGTCCTCTCTTGATGTTAACCTAACACTACCCAACGAATTCTGAAGAGACCGAAACAAGTGAAAATCTGAAGGTGCAAGGTCAGGACTATTTATGGTGGATGCATTAACACTTCCCAACCAAGCTCTCTCAATTTTTGCTGAGTGGCCAAAGATGTGTGTGGTCTGGTGTTATCGTGAATAAGGAGTGAGTGGTATTTTGCTGTTATACATAATATAGAATATCATTTCATTTCATAATAGGTACCTAATACATAATTAGGTAAGCAATTACCTACTCTTCCACAGCCTGTGACTTGTGGACAATAAACTCACCTTCGAGCTTCGGTAGAAAAACTATTACACCACTAATTAACCCACCTATATTCAAATAGCATTGGTGCGTTTAACTTTCGTAAGCTTTGTTTAACGTTCATAAAACAGCAAATAAATGTGACCTACAATTTTTTTACGATGTGGTTAAATGCGGACGTAACGCAAGAATAACCCTTTTTCAAACTTGCAAAACCACTATATCATTACAAATATACGTCAAATAAATACTAATACCACAGTATTATAGATACCAATACTGTGCTAATACTGAAATGTTGTTAAGAAACAGATTAAGGGTGAGGCCAGACGAGCGTGATTTATTGAGTTAGTATGAGTCGCGTAATTTCTGCTGCATTGTCTGAGTGCAACTAACATCTCCCACGCTTTACGACCAAATTTCGGTCAGGGACCGGGATGACGTGAGGGCCTCCGCCCTCATCTCATCTTCACATCAGGGTACAGAGACCCAATTGTCTAAGCAAATCGTTATCATTCAACGACCTCAATTTACATAGACGGGCCCTGTCAAACAAAGAATGTGGGCGTATGTCTAGTAACGCCATCTAGTCTGAAAAGCGGGAACTTGCTCGCAACATATGCCCCACCTTGAATGAAAGCTTGAAAACGTATGACTCGGTCATAGTGGTCATAGTCATAGATAATATAGGTCATAGCCGTAAGGCCAGTTAGGTAAAAAAAAATCATACAGTTTGCCGCGGAAATTAAATGATTGCGTAATGGATAAAAATATTAAATAGGAAGATTAATAACGTTTTTTTGGAAATGTATAATTGTGAATTGAAGCACATAACTTAAAATAAAAATTATACAGTGCCAAACTAATAAGACTTTAGATGTTAACTTAATAATAACAAATTATCTACACGACGAGCGACCGTGACAGCGCTACGACGGGGACAAAGACAGGTGAGGAACGTGTTCAGCAAGTCGGACGCCCGTCATTTTTCTATGAAAGGGCCCATCTATAAAGTAGTACATAGTACCTACTATATTATAGTATATATATATTATAGTACCTACATATATATCGATGTTATCATTTGATAGCTTAAAACGTATACTTGAACTGTTTACGGAGTTCATACCTGCCTTTTGACATATATGCATCTATGAACTCCTTAGACATGTCGAATTATAACGTTTGACAAACGATTACGATACCGATTTCCTTACACAATCGGGGGGCAGTTCGTTACTGAATGTGTGCAACTAAAGGAGAATTCCCAAAACTGGGCCATTCTTGCGTCTTAATGAAATTACGGGAAAACATTGGAAATATACTCAGGATTATATAATAAAAAAATCATTAAGATACTCAATGGGAGTTTGGAGTAATCTGACTTTTATCTGTCTGGCAGGTCATTAGATTTTCAGTTGTGAAACTACGCGACGCGACTCACAAAATAACGCTCGTCTGGTTTCACGTGAGTTTTCATGTCTAACTCGGACAAGGTATTAATTTTGTATTTATACGAGCTTTAATTTGTTTTTATAAGTTTTCTAATCAACTGACGTTTATCATCAGTATTTTTTTTTTTACAAATAATATTAGGTACAAGGTAAGATTTGAACTAGGTACTTTTTAAAAATCAGATTTATAGCTTACATGCTTATGGCAAGGTGCCTCTGTAATCAGTATTCTGAGGGTCAAGCTAAAATAATAATATTTTGATAAATGATGACTTCGACCGTGTGGATTTAGAATTTTGATGATCCTGTGGGAAATCTTTGATTTTCCGGGATACAATTTTCCTCAGTAAGTATCGTATTACTAAATTTTGTCAAAATTGATTCCACAGTGTGGGACGAAATTTAGTAATCCATAATAATAAGTAGTAGTAGTTATGGAATTCACAGATGAGTCGTGAAAAATTAGCCAGACAGACAGACACTTTCGGATTTATAATGTTAAGTAGCTGATAGTCAAGAGTCAAGCGTCAAGAAATAACCACTCTAACCTAAATAATAATATTATGTAAAAAACCTTTTTTAAGTTTCCCCGGGAGGCTACACCTTTAGATGCAGCATGATTTTGCTGCATTTAGCTGACCCGACAGACGTTGTCGAATCGAGTTACAAAAATCCCATAGAAAAAGGACGTTCTGTTTACTTATCCTAAATTTGAAACTTTTCAGAGAAACTTTTCCACATTTTTTCTTAAAAACCTTGTTCGGGCTATTACGGTCATTTAAAAAAAAAATATTAAAATCAGTCCAGCAAATCAACGAACAGCATTTCATATTTTATTTACACGTAGATTAGATACCTGCGTAACCGTGACCGGTGTTATGCATATTTTTAGCGTAGCTGCATGAAACAAAAATAGTAAAGTACTTCTCAAGGATGCAACGTGCTTGCTGCAATATATAGAGAACTGAGAAGTTGCAATAGGGGAGGTTGCACAAATGAAAGGAAATGGATACCAACTACTAATTATGAAGTTCACCTCATTATTGTATGATAACTACAGTTTACAACAAGAATCACGTTAAATTCTACAAAACAAGACTTTATTAACCTCAAATAACCTTTTTGTTCGCTAAATTTCGTCTAAATCTAGCTTACGTTTAGAATATAGAATAGAGAGTTACTGCTTAGAATTATTATTATTATAACTCTCTTTCTCAATCTACACGTACGGCACAAGTCGTCTCCCTGAACGAAGGAACCCAAATTTATTTATTTAAGCCTGTACTTGGTATTATTTAATTTAGTACGTTTTTTTATCACGATGAGTTATATATCATCCCACTGCCGGACACTGGCCCCCCCTACTCCTTCCACTCTTTCTTATTTTGGACTGTTCGGACTAGAGTTTTCCCGCTCGTTCCTCCATCTGGTAACAGGTCTTCCTTTCCTTATCAAACGAACCCAAATACGGTTTTTTACGAAACAAAAAACTCTACATTCGGCTATCCAACCTACAGTGGCTCAACATAGCTTAACCATCCCAATCGATTGATATGCGGTGTCACAATAATTATGCCACACCAAGACCAATCAATCAACGATAGGTAAGAGGCCCAATTGTCTAAGCAAATCGTAATCATTTGACAGCTTAAAACTTATTACTCATACTGTTTAAAGAGTTTATACACTTCTTTTTGATATACAGTAATCTATGAACTCCTTAAACAGGTCGAATTATCCGTTTAACAAACGATTTGGTTACACAATCGAGAGGCAGAATTACAAGAGCCCTTATAAATAAATACGATCAGATTATTCGCTAGCTATTAAAATCGATGTGTATTTCTTGGCTAACCCTACCGCGCCCGCGTTACGTAAACCACCGTAACAGCAATTCCTGGTGTAACGTAACACTATTCCTGCTCGCATAAATTAAACCAGTATAGGCACAACTATTACATTAGGTACCTTATCTCGACTGTATCCTACTTAGGCACAAGGTCCACATACGGAGTATAGTGGCGCCATCTCACTTCTATCCATAGCCGGCTCACAGCTCACTACAGAGAGCACGAGTCTCCTCATAGAATAAGAGGGTTTGGCCATTGTCAAATTGGCTTGATTGGCAGCCTTCACACAACTTTGAGGATTTAATGTGGCGCCAAGACATGCAGCCTTATCAACTTGAAATTGAGGTTAACATAGGTATAATATATCTTGGATCTTAGGTGACTAAGTGAGCCAGGCCTGCTCTGATCCTACGTCATTCACCGCACCTCGACTCCACAGTTCACTCGCCATATGCTGCCTGTCCATTGAAGCGGAGCGGAGCAGAGATGTGTTGGGCGGACCAATCCGATTCTTGATCGATGAGGCGATAGTTTTCTTGAGTCAGCCTTGAGGAATCTGATAGTCCTGTTTGGTACGTCTCCGCTCCTCTCCGCTTCAATGGACAGGCACCCTCGCTTGCACTTGCACTCAGTCTGCGCTGGCCCTTATATCTACTTTTCACTTAAATATTCAATGATTACAACAAACTATGCACGATTACATTATTGGAGGATATATATTCAAATCAGTTGGTACAACTAAAAGAAGGGGTGTGCAACGTGCATTATATAATATAACATTACATTTAGCACATACAAGAGTAGTTTAAAAACTTTAAGGCAATGTTTTATTAATCCTTACTAATATTTATAGCAAACGCTCATTTTAATAGCTTAATAAAACAAAGATTTTTAACCGCCGGGCTGTAGAAACTAGGTTTTTAATAAATCCCGTGACAATTTCTTTAATTTTCTTCTTCAACAATATCCATGAAAAAAAAAACCGGCCAAGTGCGAGTCGGACTCGCGCACCGAGGGTTCCGTACTGAAAACTGTAACGACCAAAGATGTAAAACGGTAATAATTACCTTTGTTAATGAACCGCAGAACTAACTTTGTTTGTAGAGGTTTACTGTTAATATCAAAAAAATTATGCTAGTTAGAGCATTGGCTATAGTTTTCCTGTAAAATATACATAAATTCCTATTGACCATAATTATTTCAGATTTTTCGATTGGTAAACTCCGGAGATAAGGGGAGGGGGAACGGTATTTTTTTAGACTTTTTCCCCGATAAATCAAAAACTATCATGACTAAAAATAATTAAAAATCTGTTTTAGAATGTACAAAGTAAACCCTTTCATATGATACCCCACACAGTACAGTTATGTCACTTTTGAATTTCAACCCTCCGATTTTCCTCCCTTTTTAAATAAGAACAAAAATAATTTCCAATTTTTTTAAATTCCAGTGTCTTTGGGCCACTAATATACACAACTATTCCAAATTTCATGTCGATAGCTTCGGTAGTTACTGAAATAATCGAGTGTGACGGACGGACAGACAGACAGACAGACAGACGGAGAAAGTCGCACCATAAGGGTTCCATTTTACCATTTTGGTACGGAACCCTAATTACGTCATTGATACTTTGCTTTGTTGCGGCATGATTGAAGGACAAACCAACAAATCGTTTATAATAATATTTTATTGAGCATTTAAGTAACCAGCCTCAAAGTGGCTCGTTGAACTCTTTCACAGGAGCTTGTAATAAGCATACTGGACTTCTCTGGACGAACATCAATGAAATGTTTAAACATGAAATGGTTTTCAAATGGTTAGATTACTATTTTATTCAAAAAACTTGGCTAAAAAATATAAAGTGAGTGTTTATTCACCGTTGTCTCCTTGTGGTAGGTAAAAATTAGAGGAAACTAACTCTAATGTCTAACGTCTTTTAAATATAAAAATAATATTTAAAATGCCAATTTGTCTGTCTTTTCTTTATCTCCGTATTCGTTCGTGATAAGTTGAAAATGAAATCATTTTACAGTTGTTGCTGAGAGTTGCGGGAAGGTATCTGACATAGTTGATACCATGAATACCGAGTTTCTTGCTGGTTCTTCTCAGTAGTAATGGCATTCCGAATCAGTGGTAGATTCACTTGACGATTCAAAAGTACTTGTAAAAGTTTATTTGAATAAAAAAAACATTTGACTTTGATTTTGAACCATCAACGTAGGTACAAAAGTAACGTGCGAGTCGCATTGCAACGCATGCCCGGCACTTGTACATAAGCAAAGAATTAAAAGTGCTATATTAATATATAACATACTATTAGGCAGGGATAAATAAAGGCAGAAGAGTTAAATATTTTATGTTCCAAATCTAAACTTTTCCGTTCGTAACCTACTGAGTACATAAATAAACTAACATGGCCCATTGCGTGGTCATTTCGACAGCATTATTACACTTTTGTCTGTACGTTCGAGTAGATACTGTGTATCACGTACGCACGGCTAGTTAAGTTTTTGATATACGTTTGTCACTTTTTATCTGTGAATTAATCTGAGGCATGTTATTTTGTCTCGAAGAGGCTCGTGTCTCTGGCATGATAAAATATTGGGAGCAGGGAGTATGGTACAGAATTTTAATAACTAATGTAGGACTCTTCTAAAATGATGAGTCCGTACTATATATATACTGTATTAATATAAGTAAGTCTGTTTATCTGTCTATCTGCTATGCTTACACGGCCCATCTGTTCAACCGATTTTGATGAAATTTGGTACAGGGATAGGAAGTATCCCGGGGAAGAACATAGGCTATCTTTCTTTCATTCGAACATAGGTTCCGGTTCGAGTCCCGGGTCGGGCCATAATTGAGTATTGGGTTTTTCTAGCTAGAAATTCTCAGTACTAGCCCGGAGTTAGGAAGTTGGCGGTGTTTCACCCCCGTGCCTCGGAGAGCACACGTCCTTCCCGGTTATTATCATAACATGATAATAGTCGTTAAAGCCCGCCAACCCGCATTGGAGCAGCGTGGTGGGTCTAAGCTCTAGTTCCCTCTCTCCTCTGACAGTGGAGGCCTGTGCCCAGCAGTGGGACATTAATGGGCTGTAGTGGTGGTGGTGGTGGAATTAATTTAAAAATAGCCTGAACCGGATTTTGATAGGCTTAATTTATTTTAGGCGTATTAATTATCTATTATTAAATAAAAATAAAAAGTAGGTTTCATCTAACAGATCGGTGACGGTCGAGGTACCTATATCCGGATCTACGACTAATACGGGATGTTCAAAATACCCTAGTCCATGTAGGTGAAGGCGCGGGCAAGCTAGTTCCCAACAATATAAATCCTAGCGAATATCTAGGTAAGATATAAATCCTTATATCTAGGTAAGATATTAGGATTTATTCACTAACGTAATAAATCACTGCCATTAATTACTATACCTGTATTTAAGCCATGGTCCTTTTGCCCATCAATTCTGAAATAATCTAGACCCGCAATCACTTATAGGTTCCTAGATAGGTAGTAGGTACATAGAATGTGTTGGGTTAGGTAGAATAAACGATTCTCACTTTGTGCTATGACATCATTTGAGAAGTGGGCTCGGGTAAAACTATGGAATTAATAAGTTCTAGATAAATGTATGGGTAACGCTTGTTTATGTTCCCTATAGAAAAAAATTACTCGTTTTTATTTCAATACAAAGTAGACCTTGACTACGGTCTACGATATCATTGGTGCTAAGTGATTATGCAGTCTTGGAAGCGGGTAAACCTAGTAGGGGTATAGCAGTTGTATTATTAAACCCATATTCCTAATGGCGGTTACTACAAGGCATCGGAGCGGAACGCTTAATCGCTTGACGGCACGTATTTGTCAGTAGGTTGGTAACTGGTAACCAGCCACTGCGGAAGCCTCCCTCGACCCACTAGGTCAGGCCACAGAAAATTTAGAAATAAATGAATTTTCAAATGGGCCCTGCTGGGGATCGATCTCCGGACCTCCAACTTACGAGGCTCACCACTGCGCCAGGGAAGTCGACCAAATGAACAAATGGGAACTACCGAAAAATCGCACGTAGATAGCTTAAATTCTTGTATAGAAATATTAAGTTACAAGTAAGTAAACGTGCAATATAAATTAATACCAAGCCGCGAGTTGTAAGTACGTAGGTACTTTGCATCAAATTAACATTTTTAATAACTGTAATGATGAAATTCATCTATTGTCCTGTAAAAAACCGGTCTGTCGCTGGAACATCAAGGTTAGTTTATTATTATTATTTCAATGTGATTTCTACAGCAATGAAAAACTATAACGCCTTGATTCGTTCAGTGCGAATATCTTACGCTCTACATTGTACATTCGCGCGCGGACTTTGCGTCTAACCGCACGGTAATTCAATTTCAGACATAAAAGGGCTAGCACCCAGAGCCGTGAAAAATAACGAAACGTAAAAATTTCGCAAATATTTTCTTTTTTCCCCAAAGGCAGTGAGTGTGATAAAAAAGGTTTAAATATGACAATTTACAGCAAAATCGTCCAGATAATTTTAGTTGGTGTTTGAAGTATTGAGATCAAGCTTTTTCAGGTTTGTATCTTTAAAAATATTTTACAATAGCTAAAAGAAATAAATATACCTACGAATTATAATTTTAATATAGAAAATGAAAATGATAATGTAATTAATCTACTACGTACTCAGGTTGGTTAAAAAGGTTCTATAGTTTACTAATAATTTAAAATTTAATGAGAAAGTAAAAGTAATAATAGCATCTGATGCATTCACTTTTTTATGTGAAAGTAATAAAATGAAAAGTGGAATTAAATATTTTATCTGAATTATGTTTGAGATAATGTAATTAATTTAAGTTTCAGTAATCTTACTTTCTTTTATAATTTCTTTAGTCAAAATAATAATATTGAACGAGCGAAATTAAATATTTTATAATAATTTTTAAAATTAGCGTGCACAAATATCATTTTCAGTTCTATTTTTACCGAGAGAGAGGCCCTGTCCTTCCCCGGGACACAACCTGTCTGTACCGAATTTCATGAAAATCGGTTGAAAAGGTAAGCCGTGAAAGCGGAACAAACAAACAATCGCATCCACACTATCCATACAAATCTATACTAATATTGTCCATACTAATATTATAAATGCGTTGTAAAAGAAGTTATATTTCCCCCATATTTTCGTCGAGAAGTATCTAAGATAATAAATAGTCCGGGCCCCGGGGTCCCGCCGCATAAAAACTTATCTCACAAGATACATGAACAGGCATCATAATGAGGGTAGTAAAGGAGAAGAGCCAGGAAAAGGCATATTTTTCAGCCAGAAAAAAGTCTACCTGGCTTTTGTCAGGCAACCATGGTAAAACGTGACGGGGGCGTTCAGAGCGACCTGCACTAGTTTCGTTCATGTATACGATGAGATAAGATATCATGTATTAAGGCACCAAACAACATGGCTGAGTGAGGAACGTGCCAACGCTGGCAGTGACACCCATAGAAAAAATAATCTATTCCGTGGTGACACCCACAGCTGATTGTGGTCTCTATATAGGGTCTCCGTTACTGCATCTAAGTTTAGATCGTGTATCTTATGAACACTTCTGGGGTTAAAATCGAGGTGTAAAACCATGGTTCCTCCAGGTTACGGAATGGCAACCACGTACAGTTTGGTGACACTAAGTACAGACTTTTATTATATCTACGCTAGTCCCGTTCATGTATGATATAAAATATATAAATAATTTATTCAAACTTCTCTAACTCAATTTTGACGACCTCCGTGGCGCAGTGTGTAGCGCTGTTGCCTTAACGTGCGGAGGTCCCGGGTTCGATCCCCGGCAGGGTCAATTTGGGAATTTATAATTTCTGAATTTTCCCTGGTCTGGCCTGGTGGGAGGCTTCGGCCGTGGCTAGTTACCACCCTACCGGCAAAGACGTGCCGCCAAGCGATTTAGCGTTCCGGTACGATGCCGTGTAGAAACCGAAGGGGTATGGGTTTAATATAACTGCCATGCCCCTAACAGGTTAGCCCGCTACCATCTTAGACTGCATCATGACTTACCATCAGGTGAGATCGTAGTCAAGGGCTAGCTTGTAGTGGATAAAAAAAAAACACACACACGTCACAAAATAAACTACGAGTATTAGAGCTGTATTATAAAACTTTACAGTTCTAATAGTTTATTTTGTGGCACAGTTATATAATTATTGGATAATTTATAATATATAATTATTTTATAATATTAATTAGAGCAAAGATATCAAACTTGACGTAACTTTCAGAAACACGGTATTTAAGACCTTTTCGTCGGTTTCTGTCTGTGCTTCAGTAATTTTGCTTTGTGGATTACGTACCTATGTTCTGTGACTATATGTGTACTAAGTGCGGAAGTTTGGTTGGATGAATGATGTTTGTTACTCAATCACGCCAGAACGAATCTGGATGTTTGGCACAGAGTTAGATTAAGTATAGACTGGAATAACACATAACATATAATATCCCGGAAAATTAAAAAATCCCAAAAACCAAACCAAAATAGGGACCAAAAAACTTCAATCTACGCGGACGAAGTCACGAGCATCAGCGTAACAGTGTATTATAATTAGCCTTGCATCCTACCGTTTTCTATCACACATTTTACACCACATACCAATACGCTTACATAACATCTACACAATAAAATCAAAATAAAAAGTTTTTCGCCTCTAAAACTCCCGCATATTTAGCAACTAGCTGATGCCCGCGACTACGTCCGCGTGGATTGAGGTTTTTTGGTTCCCGCGGGAACTCCTCAGCTTTCCGGGATAAAAAGTAGCCTATGTGTTGCAGACTATAATCTATCTCGGTGCTAAATTTCATCTAGATCCGTCTAGCCGTTCGGGCGTGATTGAGTAACAAACATCCTGCATCCATACATCCAAACATCTATACATCAATACATCCATCCATATACAAACTTTTGCATTTATAATATCTATTTATTTATTATTTGATTTGATATTTGATTTGAATTTTCTGTTATTAGCAACAAGTGCAAATGTTTCACTAACTAATATTTCCTCGCTTTACTACACGTTAATAAACGAACGTCTTTTCAAACATAAACTAACATAAGTAGAGCATAAACTGCAACTTAGCCTTGCTGTACGGACTAAAACAGCCAGACTTAATAGTTTTATCCGAATGTTGGCTAAGTAAATCCCCACATATTTTTCGCTTGGATGGATTCGTTTGGTTCGTTCGTTTGGATGGTTGCCAATGTAATAATGTATCATAATATAATAACTAAAACGAAGTGTTGTTATTTTCACAGCATTATGTCATATGGTATATTATTATGGGGTAATGCTGCTGATATTAATTCTGTTTTTGTGCTGCAGAAGAGGGCTGTTCGAGCCATATATAATATGGGACCAAGAGAGTCACTAAGAGATAAATTTAAAGAAATTAATATTATGACAGTGCACAATCAATATATATTTGAAAATTTAGTATACGTGCATAAACACATTGATAAATTCAAGAAGAAAAGTGATTGTCATAATGTCAATACTAGAAATAAAAATAAGCTTGTAATGCCTGCTTCTAGGCTTAGTAAAATTAGCAATTCATTTGTTGGAAACAGTGTCCGCTTCTACAATAAGCTCCCAGAAGACATGTTGAAGATGTCTCTGAATAAGTTCAAAGTTAATGTAAAACGTAAACTCATTAAAAAATCTTATTACCATGTAAAGGATTATTTAAATGACAAGGAAGCTTGGCAATGATTTTCTCTAATGGCCCTGATAGTTCCTTAGTTAAGATGATTGTGAAATGGTGATAATGAAAAAAAAAAAACCCGGCTGAGTTTGTTGTGGGCTCTTCTCAGACCAGGGCGCGTTTGGAACCCTCGTAGCTTTAGTTTAAGATGTCGTACTGTCGTTATCACCATTATATTGTTACTCGTATATGTTATAAATAACCGAACGTCAATAAGTGTAGTATACCTACCTAAATTGAATAAACGTTCTTTGACTTTGACTTTGACTTTGAAGGAACAGTCGTTTACCTGCGGTTTGAGATCTCAATATAATCTACCGATATAATTCATGTAAAAAATTCTCAAACTCATTTGTTGGCGTGAGAATAATACAGATCTCCATCTTATAAAAACCGGCCAAGGGCGTGTCGAGCCACGCGCAGTGTAGGGTTCCGTAGTTGCCCGTTACAATATGCGGACATTTTATACATTGGTCGACTGTCTATTACTCTTTAACTTGTAAACCCTCCACTTCCTACTCTACAGCCCATTAACGTCCCACTGCTGGGCACAGGCCTCCACTCTCATAGGAGAGGGAATTAGAGCTTAGACCCACCACGCTGCCCCAATGCGGATTAAAGCCAGTTAAGCCAGTTAATTTATATCCTCAAAGCCAGTTAAGGCTTAGGTAATTAATTATCATCATCACGTTACTAATTTTACGATAAAAAGTGTACAATGTCAACCAGTTTTTTTTATCCACTGAAAGTTAGTCACTGACAGCGATCTCACCTGATGGTAAGTGAAGATGCAGTCTAAAATGTTAGCGGGCTAACCTGTTAGGGGCATGGCAGTTCAGTTAAACACATATCCCTAATCGATTTCTATGCGGCATCGTACCGGAACGCTAACTCGCTTAGCGGCACGTCTTTACCGGTAGGGTGGTAACTAGCCACGGTCGAAGCCTCCCACCAGGCCAGAAAAGAAAAAATTCAGAAATTATAAATTGACCCTGCCGGGGATCGAACCCGGGACCTCCGCACGTTAAGACACTGCGCTCAACACTGCGCCACGGATGTCGTCAAAATTGAGTTAGAGAAGTTTGAATAAATTATTTATGAATTTGAGCTTTGGTAAATCTTTCAACGACAATAAAGTTTGAATTTAGTATTCGTATTTACTTAAATGTAAGTTTTTTGTTTTTATTAGTCTGTCTGTATCAACTATCTAATTTAACTGCCTAAATATATTTAGACAGTTAAATTACATATATGTAACAAGCTGTTAAAATTGCGGTTCAATGCGTTTTAAACCCAAGGTTGTTAAAATATAGTTACAAACTAAATACTACGGTCGGAAAAGAAATTCTAGTCCAAGTACACCGGGGACCGGATCTTCTAATTCGAAGGGCCACTGCTGTCCTAACCTTAATCTAGGCTCTGTGAGAGGACGGATGGAAGATTTTTTAGGTAAATTTTTTTGTAGGTTTTCTTTAGTGCAATCTAATGACTAATCGAGAAAATCAAACTAAGATAGAATCGTTCTTTTCCTTATGATATACCTTTAACAATATGCAAAAGACGAAAAAGATGCCAAATAAAAAAGACATTCATAGGTCTTTTTTTTCTGGCATTTTTTTTATCTTTTTCTTCTTTCTTCTTTTTGCAAAAACTAAATCCAGTTTTAATTTAAGTTTTTCATTTATTATATCATTTTATTCGCGGATAAAAAAATAAATTCAATTATATCATATCACCCATAGTTTGTTAACAATAGAACTTTTAGTTGACTTCGATTTTTTGTCGTTGGAAGTGAACGCAGGTTTTAGGTATATCCTGTACCAAACGTTATTGTCCTACCTATTAATGAAGAACCCACCCATTCCACTAATAGTTAGCCCTTGATTGCGATCTCATCTGATGGTAAGTGATAATGTAGTCTAAGATGATAGCGGTCTAACCTGTTAGCGATATAGCAGTTATATTAAACCCATACCCCTAGTCGGTTTCTACACGGTATCGTACCGGAACGGAAATTCGCTTGGCGGTACGTTTTTGCCGTTAGGGTGGTAACTAGTCACGGCGGAAGCCTCCCATCAGGTCAAACCAGAGAAAATTCAGAAATTCTAAATTTCTAAATTGACCCTACCGGGAATCGAACCCCACGTTAAGACAACAGCGCTCAACACTGCGCCGCGGAGGTTGTCAAAATTACTACGAACAAATATATAATTATAATTATATATATATATAAAATTCAAAGTCCCGACAGACTGACTGACTGACTGACTTATATATATCAACGCACAGCCTAAACCGTTGGTCCTAGACACATGAAATTTTGTAGGTGTGTTCATTGTAAAGAGTAAGTATCTACTAAGAAAGGATTTCTCGAAATTCTTTACCCCTTTGGGGGTAGAATAGGAGTTGAAATTTTGTATGAAAGTCTGTCGTTTTTTAAGTTATAGCCATGAAACTTGATATTTGGGCTACCGGTTTAAAATGACGAAACGTGTTTCGCCATTTTTGAAAATTCTACCCCCAAAAGGCTAAATAGGGAATGAAAGTTTGTATGAAGAAAGTCCTTTATATTTTATACAAGATATTTTCTAGTTATATCTACGAAACTTGATATCTTGGCTTTCGGTAAAAAATAAATGTGGCACATGTGTCACAATTTTTAAAAAATCCACCCTCAAAAGCGTTAAATAGGGGTTGAAAATTTGTTTGAAATTCCATCGTTTTTCAAGTTATAGCCATGAAACTTGGTATTTGGGCTTCCGTTTTAAAATTATGAATATAACAATTTTTGTAATTTCTATCGACATTAAATAGAGAGTTAGTCCTTCACTCATGCCGCAACAGAGCAATGGATCGACGTGATTTTTGCATGGGTATAGAGAGTTTGTCCTTGAATCACACCGCAACAGAGCAACGGATAACGTGATTTTTTGCATGGGTAGGTATAGATGAGGACCTGGAGAGTGACATAGGCTTTTTATCCCGGAAATTTGCCTGTGGGAATCTAAAAGTTATACCACGCGAACGAAGTCGCGGGGGGCCGCTAGTATTATTATGTAGTATAAATGAAAGTGCCCCTGAGTAACGGGGTTTAGGACGCCGAGCTATTAAACCTTTAAGGTTTTAACCTTGCTTGAATAATTTCCGAAATTTGCTTGAAGGGTTCCGTACCTCAAAAGAAAAAACGGAACCCTTATCAAATCAAAACCTACATTCCCGTGCACTCAAAATCATGAAATTTGGTACGAAGCAACTTCTACAGATAAAGGAAAAATAGCGAAAAGCATAAATTTTTAGTTACATCATATACTTAATAAAAATATTTCTAATAATTTTAAACTTCGTAATGTTATGGATTTCATTTAGCAATAAAAATACCATAACTTTTAATTATATACCTACAGATTTGTACGGAACCCTCGGCGTGCGAGTCCGACTCGCACTTGGTTGTTTTTTTTTAATTTTTAACACATTTAAAATAATACAATGTTAGTTTCAAATTTGATACCACTTCAGCAGGCAAAGAGTAGCTTTACACCCGTTGAATTCTTTTGCAGCAGGTTAAAGAGTCTTAACTTCTTATATTATGACAGTCATAATAATATTGCAGGCGGCACCTTTTTTTCAGTAGTTCTAAAATGGACACTTGGTTTGCTGTGTACCACTATGCTCTTCGAAACAAGTTTTTTTACAATGTATAATTTTTGAACGTCAATCTAAAAGAATAATAAAACAATCAACTGTGAGTATAGAGCAAGGTTACCGTTAAATGTAACTCTATAAACCATTACAGTATGTTAAGATCTTTGTGATAGTCAATTGTACTTAAGTAATACACATGTCTTTTTATTTCAAATTTTTAGTCTGGTGTAACATCAGAAAGTGTATTGGGCCGAAATTAGGTATACTTGTTGTACAATAATTAAATATCGGCTTTGAGTGCAATTGTAGCTTGACCATGAATAATACATGAGTAAAATGATTGGTAGGTAATGGGTATACACTTTTAGAGATACATGATGTGCAACAATGGATGCGAGCGAATCTGCCACTTCTACTGTTAAGTATAAACTTAATTAGTCCATTAATAATAATAAAACAATAAATATAATGGCACTAGACCGTGTATTGTTAGAGATCCTTGCAAGATACCTTTTGACGACCTTCAGATGCAACGATGTACAGGTCTTATAAGTGAGAGATCCTCGGTTCGATCCCCGGTAGGTGCAATTTGGGAATACACAATTTTTAAATTGCCTCTATAGTCTGATCTGGTGGGAGACTTCAGCCATGATTAGTTACGATCCTACCGATTTAGCATTTGCTGTTCTGATACGATGCCGTGTAGAAGCCGATTATGGGTTTAATATTAGTTCCATATCCCTGCCAGCAGGTTATAGGTTACTGCCATCTAGATTGCATCCTCATTTGTAACTTGTAGTAGAATAAAAACGGAAGGTCTCCAGGCCTTGTGCCGCTTGCTTCCAGCGCTCTAGATGTAGAACGAACAGTCGCTAAACTGAAGTAGCAACGCAGCCGATAGGCTGATTAGATTCTTCGACCGATCTTCAAATTTCTGATTTGGCCACGAAGGGATACTTTTAGCCCTCTAATAAGCTTACTATTTTAAGACGATCAAAACCATGTGATTTATAGGCGTGTGATAATCATATTTTTTGAATGACAAGCCCACTTGCACAAGGCCGTTAAATGTGTTTAAGTTAAATGCCTGTCATTTCATGTCAACCTCAGATCTTATCAAAAAGTGACAACATCACAAAATTTAACTAAATCAGTTTAGCCGGTGTTGTGCAAGTCGACCTAAAAGGCTAAGTAAACGTAAGAACAAGTATCAAAGAATCACGCTCCCGGTAAAGTATTATTTGCAAAGTGTTAGGCATTCTTTAACAAAGTCGTAAGAAACCCAAGTACATTTTATGCAATTTATATCAATCTATTGTCACGTAACAGTCCAACCATGAATCCGGTGAGTACGTCTCCTACTTAAAGTTATTAAGGCGACTTCCACTAGAAACCATAAATATAATCACTAACATGCTTGTTCACGTACAGAAATATTTTTCTTGAGCTTTGTGTATTGTTTTTAGCTACCTATAGTAAAGTATACCTATAGGTACCTACCTACATTGGCTTGCACAGGTTTCAGAAGGTGGGCATAAGTTAGTCAGAGCACCTATTTACTAGCTGTATTGATGAAAAATGAGCATTGAAGTATTTCTATTTGGGTAAGCAGTGCTTTTATGCCTCTATAAACTGCACGCCGCTGCCTACCTAGTTATAAGCACAATATTTGTAAAAGATTGTCGAAAGGATAAAAAATCGTACTTGCTTTGGTCGATTGATCAGGCCTTTGGCTCTAGACTCTAGATAGATTTGAAATAAAAACAGACTTTACAAACAGAACAAATCAATCCATGCGTAAACCTTGCAATACTCTACCTCTATTTTTCAATGTAATTTAAGGGTCCGAACCTATAAGCCTCTGCTGTCCGTCTGTCTGTTTGTCAGCGGGCTGTATCTTTTGAACCGTAATATTGTTGAAATTTTCACAGAGTGTGTAATACAGATGAGTACCGCTGTAACGACAAATCATAAAATTAAAATAAAAAGTAAAGGGGGGTCTCATTCGAAACGTGTTTTAGAGCGTCTATATTGTTTCTTTTACGAAAGTATTTAAAAAGTAAATAGTGTTAAATCTTGAACTATTGTACGGATCCCTAAGTGTGCGATTCCTACTCGCGCTTGGCCGGTTTTATTACTTTATTTCAGGTTCAAGTTTAATGACGGTTTATGACTTAAATCTTAGTATAGGTAATTTTATGCACAAAGCAAATGGGCCTTAAGCTACGAGTAACTCGAGGTCAAGGGGAAACACTGATGACTGATTCACAGTAATCTGTTGCTAGTTGCGGATATGTTCTCAAATGACGGATCAAAGTCGAAACGCGAGAACATCCTCAGGGGCCCACTACCATCTACCATCTAATACCATACTACCACATCGTTTTAATATTGCTGACGTTCGTGTTTTAGAATTATTATCCTTATTTTAGGGATGTCAAGGTAGAAACTAGAAAATCCCCAGCATTGACTTCGAGGAAACAACACTGGGAATAACCGGCAAATATAGATAATATCTAACTAAGAATAAGAGGTAATTAGTATATTTCTTTTAGGTGCGAAATATATATACTAAACAAGTTATTTTCAGGTCGATCCGTTGCTCCTTTGCGGCACAGAATACTAACTAGATATTACTATATAGTTGCCGTGCAGTGATTTTGACAAATAAACAAACACACTTTCGTATTTATAATATTAGTGGGGATATACTCAAAATTTTAAAAAAAACCTTTAACGTTAGAAAATAATTATGATTTTTCCATTATATTGTACACAATATAACACAATCATATGATGTATCTAACTATTAAAACTTAATAAGATGAGATACCTAATATGATAACAATATGTAAGTTTAACAAACTACTATCTAGGTACTTGATTGTTTTTTCAACCTCACCATGAACTTGCTTTAATATTAACATTCGTAGGTACATACCAACTGAACCGTAAGTACCTACCTATCTGCCTAATGATGCTAAGAAATAATGTCTGAGAAAAATCTCAGAATTTTTTGTACAGGTTTTAAATCATTTAGCTGTATATGTGACGTCAATTGCCATTGTATTTTATTCTATAAGTTGGGATGTTTCCTATGTCAAAACAAAATTATTTTTTAGTGATTATTAAACACCAGCTAGTGCCCGCGACGTTGTCCGCGTGGAATGAGGTTTTTGGTTCCCGCGGAAACTCTTTAATTTTCCGGGATAAAAAAAGCCTATGTGTTATTCCAAACTATAACCTATCTATGTGCCAAATTTCATCCAGATCCCTTCAGCTTTTCTGGCGTGATTGTTTTATTGATTTATGTACTACCGTAGACTCTATTAATAGAGGGAGGCCAACAAAAGTAATTAAGTATTATATTTGATAACCATTTTAAATTAACGATTAAAGTTAAAACTGCGTTGACTTTTGATAACATCACAATTCAGTATTCGATACAAAAATAATAAATAGAGTAAGCGCGCGTTTTGAAGTTTGAAAATTGACAGTGAAATACCAATTAATAGGTCATAGTCATAGTCATAGTCATTTATTTATTAAATATAGGTACACTGTAGGTACACTTATTTTCGTCTAAAAATTACATAAGTACTTAAAAAGCATGATGGTGATAATGGGTAACGGTATCTTAAAACTAAAGCTACGAGGGTTCCAAACGCGCCCTGGTCTGAGAAGAGCCCACAACAAACTCAGCCGGTTTTTTTTTTTTTTTTTATTATCACCATCTCACAAATATTCTTACTAAGGAACTATCAGAGACATTAGAGCAAATTATTGCCAGGCTTCCTTGTCGTTTAAGTAGTCCTTTACATGGTAATAAGATTTTTTAATGAGTTTACGTTTTACATTAACTTTGAACTTATTCAGAGACATCTTCAACATGTCTTCTGGGAGCTTATTATAGTAGCGGACACTGTTTCCAACAAATGAATTGCTAGTTTTACTAAGCCTAGAAACAGGCATTACAAGTTTATTTTTATGTCTAGTATTGACATTATGACAATCACTTTTCTTCTTGAATTTATCAATGTGCTTATGCACGTGTACTAAATTTTCAAATATATATTGGTTGTGCACTGTCATAATATTGATTTCTTTAAATTTATCTCTTAGTGACTGCCTTGGTCCCATTAATATATATATAGCTGCTCGTGCTGACTGACTCATTGATCACCTCTCCTGTAAAATTTTGTATGAACATTTTTTTTTTCACTCATCGTTTCGTATACAAGACAAAAAATCATTAAGAGGAAAAATACAGAGAGAGCTGATGATTGAGGATTTCGAAGACGGATGAAGAGCACCAGCCAGGGTATTGAAGATAGGTGGGGGGTGCTCGACCAAATGTCACTCGAAACGTCATCCAATTGACAGTTAGCTGAAAAAAATTTCAAAATGGCGGATTTAAGATGGCCGCCATACAAATTTCGTCGGTGTCTATCTCGGAGAGTATCAGAGATGGAAGAGTGGTTTCTTGGCAAAAGATGATCAGGACATGAGGGTCTACTTGATGAACAGGAAAAAAATTCAAGATGGCGGAATTTATTTTTCCATAGAAAATGTATGGCGAATGTTGACTGGGATTTGGAAATTATGCAAGACCTTTTCAAAGTTTGTATCTTCGTACTGTCATTCTGACAAATGATTCGGAAAGAAAATATGGAGATCGAGGGTTTGCAAGATGGGTGAAGAGCTACTAGCTAGCTAGAGAGCAGGGTATTAAAGATAGGTGGGGGCTGCTCAAACAAAAAAAGAAAATGAGCTGAAAAAAAAACTCTTAAATAGCGGATACAAGATGGTGGTTATACAAATTTCATAGGTGTCTATCTCGGAAAGTATAAAAAAATTTAAATAAAGCTGAACGATAGCAACTGACAAGTATTCATTAATTAATATAAGTAACTAGATGATTCCCGCGACTCCGTCCGCGTGGATTAAGATTGTTTGATTCCCACGGGAACTCTTTAATTTTCCGGGATAAAAAGTAGCCTATGTCCTTCCCCGGGATACAACCAAATTGTACCAAATTTCATCAAAATCGGTTGAGCAGATGGGCCGTGAAAGCGTAGCAGACAGACAGACAGACAAACGGATAGACAGACAGACACACTTTCGCATTTATAATATTAGTATGGATATGATTGAACTAGAATTTAGTATCTTCATCGAACACTCACTAGATGGCGTTAGAAGTCAAAGGCCATGAAATAGTTAAATTATAAAAAAGGTTCTATAGAATAAAATAATAAAATTACAAACGTCCACTAAAATGATATAAATTTATATACCTAAAATATGCCTACAATGCTAAGTGGGCTTGCACAATACAGCGACAATTTAAGATAATAATTTCAGAGAGTAAAAAGTGTCAGGGTGATTTCGTTTTTTTTTATTCCACTACAAGTTAGCCCTTGACTGTGATCTCACCTGATGGTAAGTGACGATGCAGTCTAAGATGGTAGCGGGCTAACCTGTCAGGGGTACGGCAGTTATATTAAATCCATACCCCTAATTGGTTTCTACACGGCATCGTACCGGAACGCTAAATCGCTTGGCGGTACGTCTTTACCGGTAGGGTGGTAAGTAGCCACGGCCGAAGCCTTCCACCAGGCCAGACCAGAGAAAATTCAGAAATTATAAATTTTCGAATTAACCCTGCCGGGATCGAACCCGGGACCTCCCACATAAGACAAAAATTTATTCAGAGGAAAAATACGGAGAGAGCTGATGATTGAGGATTTCAAAGACGGATGAAGAGCACAGCCAGGGTATTGAAGATAGGTGGGGGGTGCTCGAACAAATGTCACTCGAAACTTCATCCAATTGACAGTGAGCTGAAAAAATTATCAAAATGGCAGATTTAAGATGGCCGCCATACAAATTTCGACGGTGTCTATCTCGGAGAGTATAAAAAACGGAAGAGTGGTTTCTTGGCAAAAGATGATCAGGACATGAAGGTCTACTTGATGAACAGGAAAAAAATTCGAGATGGCGGAACTTATTTTTCCATAGAAAATGTATGGCGAATATTGAAGAGGCTACAAGTGTAAAACTATGCAAGACTTTGATGCGGTTCCTTTTCAAAATTTGTTTTTAAAGAAGAACTCTCCATAATTTTTCGGAGAAAAAAATATATGGAGAACGATGATGATCGAGGTTTTGAAAGATGGGTGAGGAGCACGGCCAGGGTATTAAAGATAAGTGGGGGCTCCTCAAACCTAAAGTGTTTACTGTCTACGTGTTCTGAAATAAACAACACACTGCTATGCTAGCGAGCACAGTGGAAGCGCCAACGTGCCAAGCGTCCGACAGACGTAAAAAAAAATCTCATAAGAAAACATATAACAGAGACCCCCCTAAGAATCTAAAAGGGCCTTTAAATGTTAAGAAACTTTCCTGACATGCATAAGTTGAGTTGAGCAGGAGTGTAAGAGACCGTTGAAGTTAAAACACAAAAACTCCCTTATAGTTGATTAATTAAAAAAAAAAAAAGGCAGTAAACACTTGGATAGAAGGAGAGCAAGTAAGTAGACAGTGAGCCACGCGGTCTACTACGCGGTCCGCTTCAGCGGGCCGCGCATCCACGCGCCATACTAGTATTATATATGGCTCGAACAGCCCTCTTCTGCAACACAAAAACAGAATTAATATCAGCAGCATTACCCCATAATAATATACCATATGACATAATGCTGTGAAAGTAACTAAAATAAACTAATCTCGCCGTTTCTATATCTGTTAACTGGCGAATCTTTTTAACCGCGTATGCAGCAGAACTAAGCCTGTTCGATAAGTCATTAATGTGATGGCCCCATTGGAGTTTAGCATCTAACGTTATTCCGAGAAAAACAGCGGTATCCACTAAATCTAATTCCTCATGATCAAGTTGTACAGTGGTTTTTACCTGTTTGACATTAGGTAATGTAAATTTGATACACTTTGTCTTTTTTCCATTGAGGAGTAGGTTATTAGCTTCAAACCACTGTACCACTTTATTGAGAGAATTGTTTACTTCGTCAAGAGTTGGTTCATAACGATTTATTTTAAACAAAAGTGATGTATCATCAGCAAACAATACTATCCCATGATTATTCTTGGCAAGATAAGGAAGATCGTTAATGTAAATGAGGAATAGAAAAGGCCCTAGAATTGAACCTTGTGGAACCCCCATTTTTACAATCGATCCGGAAGACCGCTTTCCATTAACGTCTACCTTTTGTATCCTATTTTTTAAGTAGGAATTCATCATATCCAGTGCTACACCTCTAATTCCATAATGGTGCAGTTTTCTGACTAATGTTTCGTGATCAACACAATCAAAAGCCTTGGATAAATCACAGAAAACGCCAAGAGCATCACGTGACTCCTCCCAGGCTTCGAATATATTCTGAACCAGCTCAACACCAGCATCGATTGTTGAGCGACCCCGTGTAAATCCAAACTGTTTACTATGTAATAAGTCATTATTACAAAAATGATTAAGCAATTGAATTAATATTAATTTTTCAAATATTTTACTGAAAGTTGGTAGTACAGATATAGGTCTAAAGTTAGTGGGGTCATTGGTACTACCAGATTTGAATAGAGGAATTATTTTACTATGCTTCATTAAGTCAGGAAACTCCCCACAATCAATACAATTCGATTTAATACAGGCGAATTGATATACTCAAACCGAAAACCGAAACCATCTAGAAACTTGAGATGTCAGATATCTATTATCTACTAAGGCAGGATTTCGTAGTTTTTTAAAGATAAAAGGTGCATTCACACTACAATTGTTGTGATATTGTACAAAACAAATCGGGCTCACTTCGCTTTCTACTAGCAGCATCAAGTACCTACGCCGAAAATTCCGAAGACTAAGTCACCGCCAACCTTTACTGTGACGTCATCTTAAACTGCATTATCAATGGTCTTATTCCAGCATAGCTGTTTTTGCTTCTCCTAAATATATTATCTTATGTAAAATGCAACAGCTTTGGCTAACATTTAGTATTTTGGCAAAGTTCGATACTTTACAGAGATATACGAGTATATAGTTTTTTTTTTTTTTTTAATCCACTACAAGCTAGCCCTTGACTGCGATCTCACCTGATGGTAAGTGATGATGCAGTCTAAGATGGTAGCGGGCTAACCTGTTAGGGGCATGGCAGTTATATTAAACCCATACCCCTTCGGTTTCTACACGGCATCGTACCGGAACGCTAAATCGCTTGGCAGCACGTCTTTGCCGGTAGGGTGGTAACTAGCCACGGCCGAAGCCTCCCACCAGACCAGACCATGGAAAATTCAGAAATTATAAATTCCCAAATTGACCCTGCCGGGGATCCAACCCGGGACCTCCCACGTTAAGGCAACAGCGCTACAAACTGCGCCACGGAGGTCGTCAAAATAATCATTGAGTTGTAGTAGCTATATAATTATTGTTGTTTGTTTCATGAGAAGAAATAATAACCTGTAGACATGTGAATTAAACGGGAGTATCAAATGGGATGTCTTATGCTGTGACATAGTAGGCCATGGGTATATAGTATATCCAAAAACGGCCGGTGCCGGTACAACTTGGCAAGTCTCATTTTAGATTGTATGTGGGTAGGTACTACATGCCTACCTACGCATTTTATTAATTAACACAAATTTATTTACTTTAATTTATATTATTTAAAAAAGGAATGACAATACTAGGTGATGCTCGCGACTTCGGACCCGTGGATTTAGGTGTTTGAAAAGAGAATTTATGAACTCTATATTTTCCGCCTTAAAAATTAGCTTAAGCAATAATTGTCTTTACCGGAAAGCAACATACCTAATTATTATGCACCAAATTCCGTCAAAATTTGTTGAATATATGGACCGTAAAGCGTAGCAGACAGACGCAATTTCGCATTATAATTAGCATGAATAAGGAATATAATTACCTTGTCTATCTATATTTTTATAATCCTTAGTGCATATGTTACCGTAAGATTGCAAAAACCGAATAACTAGTGAAATTGTAAACTGTCGACAGATTACAATTTAATGCATTATTTTTCGGTAGATTGTAATCTGTTATGTATATTAACCCGATAAAACCTACCTACCTGATTATTTATGTCGAACCCTAACCTAACCTACAAGAAAGAGACAAGAAAACGTAAATATTATTACAATGAATATTTCAAAAATTGACACTCAGAACATTGAACGGTTCACAATCTGTCGACAGTTTACAATTTCGCTAGTTAGATTATAATCTAACGGTTTTTGCAATCTTACGGTGACATATACATGATAATACGCGTTATCATGGGTTTTAGACATTAAAGTATGAGGTCATTACTCATTACTCATTATTGACAAAACAAACATCTCTGATTGGAATCACGCTTACTGTATAACGTAATGATACCTAACAATTATTTTTTTCAAATTACGAGTAGGTACATGTGGAAAACAGGAAAATACTCACCTATAATTCCGCTTCTTATAAATAAACCTATAAAAACAAATTTAAAACTGTCATGGTACTTAGCCAAGTCATTTGTATTATGTATGGGAATCGAGACACTACTGTATAGTACCACAAACTTATTTGACCCAGTGACAGCATACTCACTAGTATATCTAGTAATATAAAAGTATTAATATTAAAAATAAAATACTAATAAAAACTTAACAGGCATACAAATTAGTTCCAATTTTGGGCCAGATTTAATATAATATATTCATATGTATAATTTTGTATACCTATTACGTAACAGTGCAGTGGTAGAGTCAAAATGACGAAGAGGGACCTTTGTATTATAAACTAGCTGATGCCCGCGACTTCGTCCGCGTGGATTGAGGTTTTTAGGTATTCCTACTTCTAGCAGCTTTAGCGGACGTCAGACGTGATTATTTATTTTTATCTACGAGTAGCTGATGCCCGCGACTTCGTCCGCGTGGTTTAAATTTTTGGTTTCCCGCGGGAACTCCTTAATTTTCCGGGATAAAAAGCCTATGTCACTCTCCAGGTCCTCAACTATACCCATACCAAAAATCACGTCAATCCGTTGCTTCGTTGCGGCGTGATTAAAGGACAAACCAACAAACCAATAAACCAACAAACCGACAAACAAACACACTTTCACATTTATAATATTAGTACGATAACTACGCATTATGACGTTTAACTACGCTGAATAACATTATGACGTAAAGCTATTTACTTTGTCTTAATTTTTATTGGGTTACTGACCTACCGTTAACGTAAGAAATAGAAAACCTGCCACACGACCTCGGTTTTAAGAATCCTTAACACAAATCTTATTGTGCAATTATGAATTGTAACAAGTAGATGTACTTAAATGCGTGATTTTATCAAATTGAGCAAAGTGTTCATGTTTATATACCTTATATCCAACAGAATTAGGTAAACAACGCAGACCGTGAAGGCCTACAGAATAAAAAAAGTGTGTATCGGGCCACGCCCGTAGAGTAGGGTTCCGTACGTGCCCGTCACAATATGAGGACTATAGGCCGACCGTTTAACTCGCGTATCGCCTGCGCGGTAAGAAGGGAGCGGGGAGAGATGTTAAATACTTAAAAAAAAGATACTTATTATTTTATTCTTTACCAACAATGTCTATCTCGAGATAAATCTTTGGATTATTGACTCCGTGTGTAGCGATACCCGCCCCCGCTCCCTTCTTACCGCGCAGGCGATACGCGAGTTAAACGGTCGGCCTATATATGGTCGACTATTACTCGTAAACTAGTAAACTTAGCTGTGATAGTTTTCCTTATAACTTTATTATATAACTAGCTGATGCCCGCGACTTCTTCCGCGTGGATTTTTTTTTAATCCCACGGAAAATCCTCAATTTTTGGGACAAAAAGCCTATGTCACTCTCCGTCCTCAACTATATACCTATGCAAAAAATCACGTAGATCCGTTGGTCTGTTGTGGCGTGATTGAAGGACAAACCAACAAACAAATACACTTTTGCATTTATGATATTAGTATGATATACTACTTCCGAATTTCCACATATTTAAAAACAACCGTTTAGTTGGCAGAGGGAGACGCTGGACTCTGTCAAAAATTAGCACTTTTTGAAGCTTAATATTTCGTAAACATGGTTGATGATGGTGAATTGACGTGTAGTGGAGGAAGCCTAAAACTTTTTAGCTAATAGTCTCTGAACTAACCCGCGGATTGACGGATGGATGGATGAATGGACGGACATGGCTAAACTATAAGCGTTCCTCGTTGACTAAAAAACTAAAAAGATAGATGTAAATTAGATGTAACATACAGGTACTAATTTAAAAAGTTAAATAAATATCGACTGGCGATTACTCTGCATATTGTACCAGATATATGTGTTTACTGTTTAGGTATTATGAACAACCAAGAAATAGACCCTCCCTACACCTTCTATGTTAAGTAACTTGTACAAACATGTAAGTTCATATTAAGTAATTTGATTATAGGAATGATGACAGGTGACCAAGTAAAGTACACTAAATTAGGCACACTCAATTCTGAAATACTAATTGTAATAAGTATATTACAGCCGAAACAAAACTTACAAATGAAAATGATAGCAGGTTATAGCAGAGGAAATGAACGACCATCGCGGCCCTCCAAGGACAAAGTATCTAACATGATCATTTAGGACAAGGATTTGATAGAATGTTACTGTTGATGTTGATGTGTAATTACTCACGGCTGGGTGGCTCTATGAACACTATTATACCTATTACTCGATGCAAAGCCTTTTTTAACCGACTTCAAATAGTAGGTTATCAATTCGACACGTACTTATGTAGGTATCTAATATTATTGGAACTACAAAATATTCACATATTACATATATTATACAAAATTTCATAGGTGTATGTATTTATTATGTATTTAGCATGCAGCACGTTCTTTTTTATTGACTTACATTCATTCAACATTATTTCAACTTAGGGATTAACAGTGCAAGTTTCATTAAAATCAGTTCAGAAGATTTCAAGATATGGACTGAAATGTGTGGTGAAGTCGGTTTAACTTTCATTTTTTAGATTAAGTACCTATCACTCGTTTTGGTTTGGACTACGCATAGTCCGTAGCTGCGTACGCCATACATTATAGCTTTAGTTAGGTTCAATGACATCGAGAGAACGTCTCAGGGCGTCTCTAAGACCTCCGTTTAGGACGTAGGGTATTGGACTGAGTAAATAAATCCGTGAGCTCTCCTCACATCGGGGTGTTGTCGGAAATTGGATGCCTCGTCTTCGCCGGCGAAGGTTGACTCGCTTATTTTTGAGGGTAAGGATTTAACACGATGATTCACGAGGGCTCCTCCAGAGTAAGACTGAGGTTTTTGTATCCACCTAAGATTGTAAAAGTGATTGATGTAGCATTTACGGAATAGGGCTGCTGGTTTTGAACGATGTGCAAGAAAATGATGGTGTTGTTACTGCACTACGCATCTGTTATTGCACGGTCTATGTACAATATTAAATGTATCCCACATGTATACCTACTGCCTACGTAACCTTGCTTCTAGCACCTAACACGTTTTCTGAAGTTAAACCTTAAACTTAATGGCAGTTGAAAATAACTTAGTAAAAAAGGACAAAATATTTGGTAGTTACCTACCTCCTGATGTCAATGCTCATTGTTCTCTACAGAAAAAAAGAAAAACATGTAAAGGTATTGTTCTCATTGCGAAACAATACGATTGTCATATACGAGTATACTAGCAATTTTTTTAATCGTATGTTCTCGGAATGAATATCATATTATGACCAAGAATATAATTATTATATGTCTGGGAGAGGCTTCGGCCGTGGCTGGTTAACCCCCTACCGGCAAAATCGCACTGCCAAACGATTTATTGTCCGTATTAAACCGGAGTACGATGCCGTATAGGAAGAGGAACCGATGAGGGACCTGATGGGTTATGGGGAATAAAAAAACAACTTTGAGAACGTAACAAAAAGGTTAGAAATAAGTACATGAAATAAGTACATTTCATAAGTATACCCTTTTATGCACTTTGCCAATTGAAACATCTCTATCGTTTATGAGGTACACCTATACAGGACGTGTACCTAATAAAGGAGAGGGTAGAGAATATCCTCTAACTATTCTAAAGTTTTATGAACGGTAAAGGAAAACATTGTGCCAAAAGTAGGGGCCATGCTGCCAACGCTTAAGTTTCATTACTGTTGAGTGTTGACTTTCGTGTTTTAGAATTTTAATCCTTATTTTAGAAACGTGAAACGTGACAACAAACTGTCATTTTGAAGTATTGGCCAAAATACTTCAAAATGTATTTGAAGTATTTTGGCCAAATACTTCAAATATTATTCAAGCGTTGGCCTGTCATAAAGTTTTCTTCTTCTTCTTCTTCTTATTTTGTTTTATGGCCTTTATTAGTGCCACACCAGCACAATGCACTTTGCCAATGACAGGTGGAGTGGAAGATCCACAAAGGAGACTATGTAAAAAAAAAATTAAGTTAAAATTATGAAAAGTATGCAATACAAGGATTTTATTAGTCACATTTATTATCTACAAAACACAAAGAGCACATAGTACAAGGGGGGTTTAAGCTGGGATATATACAGTAAAATATAACTATTTACACTTTTATTTTGTTAGTATTAATATATTTACAAACAAATTTAACGTAACGACTAAAGACTAACATAAGGAAACACTCAGCATTTAAGGGGCGGGGAATGTCGGGAGGGAGAACATCATATAGTTTATGAATAAAGTTTTCTACATTGTTCTCAAATGCGTGGTGAAGTATGCCAATCCAACTTTTCATCTAAGCTAGCGACGCTGCGGCCGCGTATCTTTTGCATCAATCATACATCGCAATCACCTCTGATTGGTTAACACTCTTTCACTATTGGACAAAATCCATTGACGCAGCAAGAATAGCATAAATTCAGCCAATCACAACAATTGATACTGTAACAATGATTGACGCAGAAGATACGCAGTCGCCATGCTGGTCAGATAAGTTTGTGGGACTATAGTCTAGTATAGTATAGTATAGTATAGTATAGTATGGTATAGTATAGTCTCTACACCATCTATTCAAAAAGACATTTAATGTAGTTATGTATCGGTATGTAATAATATCTTACAATATATTATTTAAATATATAGACCCATATAAGGACTTCAAATCTATCGAAACAAAGATGGATGGTAGGTATAAGATTGAAACCTCAATGCCAGTTTTGTGTAATTGACATAAAACTTTGTTTTATATCAATACGTCTGTACGAATTCTAAATTGGATACCGAACTTACGTTGTCAAAACCATTCTTAGAACATAACATTTCAACCAAAACCGTTTCAGCTATATATTACTTAAACGTTGCAAACGATTTCGACACCCCGTTTCACCATGGTTTGCTTATCACAGTCTGTAAATTATATAAATTACAGTATAATTTAGTAGCACAGTTTAAAAAAATAAGTAGGCACAGATTACGAAATCAGAGCGCCTATGCAGTTTGTTTGTACACAAAAGGCGAGTATAATATTTAGATAGCCTCCGAGATTTAAGAACCTAACCTAGTGCAACTATCACTATATACTGAACCTGTGCGTGGCACACCACTTAGCCGAAATTAATACGCCCATTAACTGTTTTTCCAGTATATAATTATATTTTTATAAAAAAGTAGTTGAGTAGGTAGCGTAGGTGCCTACTATAATAATAGGCAGTAGAATGTCATGTCACGATGTGACGTGTCACAACCTTCGATATATATGTAGGTACTAGATGGGCCCTTTCATAGAAAAAAATTGGGCTTCCTACCTTAAGAGCACGCTCCTAACCTGTATAGCCCTGTCCTTGTCCCCGCCATAGCGCTGTCCCGCTTTTCAGACTAGATGGCGTCAGTAAAATAGGACCACATTCTTTGTTTGACAGGGCCCGTCTATGTACCTAAACATTTTTTTCATCATAACACACGGAGTAGTAGTTAGTTAAAGCCCGCCTACCCGCATTGGAGCAGCTTGGTGGGTCTAAGCTCTAATTCCCTCTCTCCTATGAGAGTGGAGCCCTGTGCCCAGTGTGGACGTTAATGGGATGTAGTGGTGGTGGTGAAAACACACTGTAGGTACGGACGACAATTTGCGTGATGGACAAAAATCCACTCGCGCACTTTTATGTGGATACTAGCTGACGCCCGCGACTTCGTACGCGTGGATCGAGGTTTTGTGGTTCCCGCGGGAACTCTTTAATTTTCCGGGATAAAAAGTAGCCTATGTGCTATTCCAGACTATAATCTATCTCTGTGCCAAATTTCATCCAGATCCGTTCAGCCGTTGGGGCGTGATTGAGTAACAAACATCCATCCATACATCCATACATCCATACCGACATCCATACATCCAAACTTTCGCATTTATAATATTAAGTAAGATGCACAGACTAGCACGACAGGAAAAAACGAGTTTGTCCTTCGACGCAGGCGTTCCACATTTCCTTATAAAGTTTTTTTGAATCATAGCTAGGTATATGAACACTGTAGATTAGAAAAGAAAACAAGACATGAAATAGGTACTTTTGGAAAAGCGAGCTTTGACATGACGTACCAACTTAATTAATTTTCTTCGGTGAATTTGTAAGATATCTAGCACTGGAAAACGTACAAAAGGTACTTAGTCACGACCGAAGTACGCTACAAATACCAGCGTAGGAGAGATTCAGGTCTCATTCTAAAAACTACACTAAACTGCGTTTTGCATCGGAAAAAGATGCCAAAAATAGAATCAGACACATTTAAAGTAACTGGGTAGAACATAATATATGTAATTGGTACTCAGATCGTTTTAAAATAATTGATTTTAAACGAACATTTAGAAAAGTAAACTATATTTGAAAGTTTATTTTAAATTGGACACAGAATTTTAAATAAGGTAATGGAAACGGTATCTCATGAATATAACATCGGAACTGTGTATCGCTGTTTTTAGATAGGTCGTGATTGCGATGTAGCGACCTATGGAAATAAATTGTAAGCACATTTATCTCTTGCATCCAAATAAACGAAGCTAAATCAAAATATGCCTTTTCATAAATCACACACATGTTCCCATAGTACCGCCAACCCGCATTGGAGCTGCGTGGTGGGTGTAAGCTCTAATTCCCTCTCTCCTATGAGAGTGGAGGCCTCATGTGCCCAGCAAATGCGACGTTAATAGGCTTTAGGCAAATATAGTGGCAAATATAATGAATATAATAAAACATTACCAGGCATCGACATATTTCATGACTCATTTACTATTTTTAAGAAAATGCTCACTGATCATATATCCTAGAATTTTGTTTGCTATTTATATTATTAATTTTTTTTTCTCTTACTGTTTCCTGTTAAATTATAATTAAGTAACTATGTAAGTAAGTTTGTATGTTTTTAACACCTAGTATGTAAGTTTTTATACCTCACACCTATTGTTAAAATTTTGGTTACATGACATAAATAACCTTAAATGCTATGTGCACTTATAATTGATTTACGTATAAGAAATAGTTATAATGTGAATGTTCTTGTGTTTGTTATATATGTAAATTGTTAGTGTACTTAATAAATAAATAAATAAAAAAAAATTTAGTGGTGGTGGTGGATCCCACAGTACAAGTAAACATATTATGTGCGCACATAAATTTAGGATTGGTCTATCCTATCCTATCCTATCCTATCCTATCCTATCCTATCCTAAATCTATGCGTCCGCAATAGTTTTTTCGCCCATCCACTCGAGATGAAAATCCTCGTCCATAAATGTGCTCACGATTTTGGTGGAATGGCAACATTAGATAGATGCTTAAGCTCAAATGACAATTAAATGATAATAGTCGTTGAAGCCCGCCAACCCGCATTGGAGCAGCGTGGTGGTTCCAAGTTCTAATTCCCTCTCTCCTATGAGAGTGGAGGCCTGTTCCCAGCTGTGGGCTGTAGTGGTGGAATAAGCTCAGTCTTAATAACCGGCACTTCTACACTTAATCCAAATTTTATGGTTCCACCTATCTCGATAAGAAATGCCTAGTTTATACTGAACTTTACGTCACGCCTAAATATTTATTGCATTTTCGCCGCCTCGTGGTCTGGTAACACTATTAAATGGTGAAATCCAGGAACTGATCGAAATCTAAGTAATTTCTAAGTAGAGAAGTGCCGGAAAGCGATAGCGTTCCGGGAGCGGTCCGTGTAGAGACCGACTAGGGATATGGGTTTATTATAACTGCCATACTCCTAACAGGTGAGCCTGGTGTATTTGCAGTCAAGGTCTATTTTTTTTTTATCCACTACAAGCTACCCCTTGACTGCGATCTCACCTGATGGTAAGTGATGATGCAGTCTAAGATGGTAGCGGGCTAACCTGTTAGGGGCATGGCAGTCATATTAAACCCATACCCCTTCGGTTTCTACAAGGCATCGTACCGGAACGCTAAATCGCTTGGCGGCACGTCTTTGCAGGTAGGGTGGTAACTAGCCACGGCCGAAGCCTCCCACCAGAACAGACCAGGGAAAATTCAGAAATTATAAATTCCCAAATTGACCCTGCCGGGGATTGAACCCAGAACCTCCGCAAGTTAAGGTAACAACGCTACACACTGCGCCACGGAGGTCGTCAAAATTCGTATTGGAATAAAAAACGTCTGTCTGTACATTCGCGCATCGCATCCGATTGAATTGAAACTTTGTACAGTTCAAAAATAGCGTATATTTTAGGATTTACCTGTCGCTATTGGTAGTCATATGACCCCGTTCCTAATGTCCATCCATCCAATCTAGCATAAACTATCAAGTTAGATTATTGGATAATATTATATAAGTATTATTTACTTAGTTTCGAAAGTGTGATACTTTTTTGAGATCCATTTCCAGGCGTAAGTTTCGTAAAAACGACCTCCGTGGCGCAGTGTGTAACGCTGTTGCCTTAACGTGCGGAGGTCCTGGGTTCGATCCCCGGCAGGGTCAATTTGGGAATTTATAATTTCAGAATTTTCCCTGGTCTGGCCTGGTGGGAGGCTTCGGCCGTGGCTAGTTACCACCCTACCGGCAAAGACGTGCCGCCAAGCGATTTAGCGTTCCGGTACGATGCCGTGTAGAAACCGAAGGGGTTTGGGTTTAATATAACTGCAATGCCCTAACAGGTTAGCCCGCTGCCATCTTAGACTGCATCATCACTTACCATCAGGTGAGATAGCAGTCAAGGGCTAGCTTGTAGTGGATTAAAAAAAAACTGCACATAATATCATCTGACCTGGCTAAAGGAACCTGCGGATACCCAATACTTAATTAAAAAGCAGTAGTAGCAGTGATTTAGATGACCGGCGTCAATTTAGTAAGAAAATACTTTTTTTAAATAGCGAGCAAACGAAGCAGGCGGGTCACCTGATGTTAAGTGATTACCGCCACCCATGAACATTTGCAGCACCAGAGAAACCGCTAATGCGTTGTTGCCGGCTTTTGAGAAATTTGTTTATCCACCCTTTGAAGAGCCCCATATATAATCATGAGGGAACACAGAAGATTCTGGTTCCATAATTTGCAGGTAAGTGGCAGAAATGACCTGGACGGAACGTTCTTATTAAAAGTAAAAGCTATGTACTTAGTTGAGAAAAATGTAATTATTTATTGATTGAAGGGTAATAGCACATAATAGGTAATAGTAACTACTAGCATGTACTTGGTACTTGGTCTGGGAAAATGTGCAGCAAAACAATAATGCATTTAAATTCCGTTGCATTGTCCATTCAAGGCGTTTCATGCGGCATTGTGTAATGTGATATGCATGGGTAAATGACATGGCTGACTTACCTACACGATTGAAAAGTTTCTAGGTAGGTACTGTCTAGGTACTAGATAATAAGAATTTGCTCAACGGGCCACGTTGGGTGTTTCTCTGAGGGATAGAATCCGAATCCGTAATGAGGAAATCCGCCGGAGAACTAAAGTAACTGACATAGCCCAGAAAATTATTAAGCCGAAGTGACAGTGGGCAGGCTATGGCCGTCACAGAACCGATGGTTTCAAGTTAGCGGTCGCCGCCGGGCGGCCCGAGTGAAAAAGAAAGTTGATTTATATATTTTTCTAAAAAATGATATGAAATGTGCACATTTCATACCCTGTAAATGAGTTCGAAAGTTAAACTTCCCGGCCTAGGCCAGTAAAGAATATACGAGTATATAATATTTTCATTACATATCATAAGTTTGAATTTGGAATCTTTCTTCCTGAATATCTTGTAACTTGTTATAATGTCCTTTGGCCTAAATAGTTTAAATTTGGAACTCTAGCGTATTACGCGTTCAGAACTCACAGCGCAAAAAAAAAATTAAAAGTATATTAATATAACTAATTTAACTTTTAATATTTCTTATAAGTAGGTTGCTTTTTTATTTACTTTCTTTTAATTACATAATATAATATTGCAGAAGCTCCATATAATACTCCTTCCTTCTGTCCACAGTAATACTCATTCGTGAAGAAGAAAATATGATTCAAGTATGGAATGAATTTCAAAACAATGCTGCTGCGTCAGGAACGAGCTTATAAAAGGATGCGCGCGCTGCTGCCAGGCTCTCTTCCTTGTCAACCGTCATCGCGTGTCGTTCTTGTGTGATTTTATTTGTTGCTGTAATATTTTTATCATGTTCAGACAAATAAATGTGCCAGGAGAGCTTTGTGGTCTTTCTTCTTCAAGTATCCTCTAGAAATTTGCAATAATAATATATTTAAAAAAAGTCACTTGTTTCATTTTTTAGAAAAGCACTATACACACCTCGACCGGGAGAGCATTTCTGGTCTCGTATATAGCCGGCCTCGCGTAGCTCGGTCGTCTAACTAACACTCGACCAGAAAACGAGTACTTCCCGGTCTCGCGATGTAATGTACTATTATATACTAAGTAACTTTTTTTAACGTGTCCGGGTTCTAAGCTTCAAAATCCGAGGCTTTCACGCCTCTTCTCACTACTTACGAGCATATCAAACTAGGCAAAGAGTGAATAGGCATCTTCTAGGCAAGCGCGCTCCACCTTAGGCTGCTTCACCTCTTGCATGCAAGTCTGATTGCAGCCAAGCGCTAGCCTATATATTAAAAAAAAAAGCAATTTAGATTTGTATGAAATCGAAGAATCTTGTCGAAGATCAATAATTATAGGCCATCGCAGTTCACAACTCTGACGTCTCTGTTATGTAACAGTGCAAGAACACTGAAGATTACACAAAACAAAGATCAAGATCAATGACACCGAGTGACGACTCTCTTCGATTGGTTCAGCTGCTGTTATATAAACTGGGTGTTTTTGTTGTTATTTTAGACTTATATAACTAAAACTATAGACAGCAGTTCGTGTTATAGACTTACAAAAACTAAAACAGTTGTTCGTGACTTCGATAGCGCCATCAAATTTAATGGCTCTATTCCCACGAGACGCAGTACTA
Source organism: Erebia aethiops (assembly GCA_923060345.2). NCBI lineage: Eukaryota > Metazoa > Arthropoda > Insecta > Lepidoptera > Nymphalidae > Erebia > Erebia aethiops. The sequence goes on along the minus strand of OV281089.1, from coordinate 17,580,810 downwards.
AATAGTCATAGTCATAGTCATAGTCATTTATTTATTAAATATCGTTACACTGTAGGTACACTTATTTTCGTCTAAAAATTACTTAAAAAGCATGATGGTGATAATGGGTAACGTTATATTAAAACTAAATCTACGAGGGTTCCAAACGCGCCCTGGTCTGAGAAGAGCCCACAACAAACTCAGCCGGGTTTTTTTTTTTTTTATTATCACCATCTCACAAATATTCTTACTAGGGAACTATCAGAGACATTAGACCAAATTATTGCCAGGCTTCCTTGTCGTTTAAATAGTCCTTTACATGGTAATAAGATTTTTCAATGAAGATTCTACTACTATAGAAAGTGGTTTATATTATTATTAATTGCAATGTTCGAGAGAGTCCTTGTCCATTAACATTATATTTATTTTAGAGTGAATAGGCAAGCGCGCTGCATCACCACTTGGAGCAGTTCTGATTGCCTAGGCCCTAGCCTATAAATTAAGAAAAAATACATGCAGTTAAAAGTCCTGCTTAAATTAACTAATTAACTAACTTAACCCAAATTAAAAGAAAAAGACCAAAGCTCGAAGATCTAAGCCAAAAATTACTAAATACAGTGTTTAGTTTAGATTCTTGTTAGAAGATACCATGTTTTTACTTCTTTTGATTTACTTCTATGCTTTACGTTAATATATAAATAGAAATTATACCTAGTCATTCGACGCTTAAATATAACGCAAACTAACTAAAAAAAACTGTACGAAATTTCCATTATAGCAAGTTATAGAAGGCCCTTTCGATTGTGCATACTTTTTATTCAGTTTTTAATGCGTTTGCATTCTTTATACGCCACAGTCAACAGCGGAACTGTTCTTGTGATGTAATCAATTTGAGTGGTCCGACATGCACTGTTATTTATTTTCTTCAGACGCAATTCACCGCAGTACCTAGATATTATTGGTGATTTATTGAATTTAACTTAAAAAAAAAAAAAAAAAAAAAAAAAAAAAAAAAAAAAAAAAAAAAAATTTAAATAGATACATTTGGAATTCATGGACTCTCTTGCCAAAGGAGCGCTGGTAGGCTTTTTCGGCATGGCTCTCTCAATGATACGATCAAAAGGGCTCTTGCCTCCATAGATATTCCTGCGCTCATTGAGCCAGCAGGGATTAGTCGGGATGATGGCAAGAGACCTGATGGATTGACGCTGGTTCCCTGGGAACGGGGACGGGCGCTAATGTGGGACGCAACATGCGTAGACACATTGGCTCCGTGTCATATCAGGGAGACAGCATCAAGGCCGGGAGCCGCAGCAGAAAAGGTTGAAACCGGCAAGCGGCGGAAGTATGCCTCTCTCATAGAGAGTTACATATTTGTTCCGTTTGCCGTGGAGACCCTGGGGCCATGGAGTCTTAGTGCCAAAAAAATTTTACGAGATATTTCACCGCGGTTAATTGCCTCATCTGGTAACAGAAGGGCTGGCTCATTTTTTGCGCAAAGGATCAGCCTGGCTGTCCAGCGCGGAAATGCAGCCAGCATTCTTGCCACCATTCCACGCGGGCATGATTTATACAGTAATTATAGCTAGCATTAAGTTCTATTGTATTATTTTCAATAAAGGTTTAATTGTAAAAAAAAAAAAACTTAAAATGCACTTGGCTTCCTTGTTGGTTACTGCGGAAGTCCGGGAAGACTGGGATGGGTATTAAGTAGTATTTCTGTCAAGAAATAAATAAATAGGTACATTTGCGACGCCGCGCCGCCTGGCGGTCTGCGGGTGGCCATAATAAAGATATCAACGCGCTTGCAGTACCACAAGTTTAGTTTAGTGACTTAAGTGTAACCGCAAGTTGAATAGTTTATTTTGTATTTATAGTTTGTAAGTTACGATGACAGAGTTAGTGATGTGGTTTACTCATATCACATTACTCTAGATGCAAGATTGTCGTTACAAGCTCAATGTTGAGGATAAGCGCAAACGACGGAATTTTAGCCCGGAAGTCATTTCACTGACCGTCGCCTCGTGTCAGCTTCTTAGTTCTTACTACAGCCTACGAACTAGTCCATCGTATGCGTGATGTTATTTATCTCAATATTAGCGAAAGCCATGGGCTTCGCTCCCGCCCGTGCGAATTTCGGAAATACCGTCTCTATACTTATTAAAAAAGTAAACTCTGTTCATTTCAGCTTTCTAGGGCAGGTTTTGATGGGCGCGGAGTCAGTCACGAGTAAGTCTGGGGGCTTACTTTCATCTCTTAAAACATTATTTTAAAATTTACTTTTTATATGATAATTTAAATTAATAATAAATAATAGTTCGTTGCAATATTTAAACGCGTATTTTGTTTTATATTAAGTGATTGCAACGCGATATACAGTAGCCTTATTATGGAAAACCTGCATGAATAATTGATACCGTCTCAAGTGCTGTGATTGGCTGAATCCATAATATACTAATATTATCAATGCGAAAGTGTGTCTGTCTGTCTGCTACGCTTTCACTGCTCATCTGTTCAACCAATTTTGATGAAATTAGGTGTAATTAGGTGTAATCGCAGTCAAGGGCTAACTTGTATTAGATTTTTTAAAAAAAATTAGTAAGCGAACGCAACAGAATTTTAAGCATGTTTTTTTTTAATATATAGGCTAGCGCTTGACTGCAATCAGACTTGCGTGCAAGAGGTGATGCAGCCTAAGGTGGAGCGCGCTTGCCTAGAAGATGCCTATTCACTCTTGATTTGATGGTTAATACAAAAATAAAGAGGATGGGAAAACGGAAGCCGGAAGGGCATTCCATATCCTAGCGGTTCGAATTAGAAACGGGGAAGCAAATCGCTTCCTACGAGCCCGCGGAATTTCGACTGCGTAAGGGTGCAGACCTTGTCGATGCCTTGCGTTTCGATAATAAAAAGGTGACGGAGGAACCAGATCGAATAGTTCTCGAGCACACTCTCCGAAATATATCCTGTAGAATACCGACAGACAGGCAACTTACTTATGTGTTACTTTTGTTCCTCCGAAGGTTATGCAGACTTCTGTAATACAAGTTTTATCTTAGTGCAGAGTCTGCGCATCAATCTGTGTGTATATTTATTACAAGCCATTGCATCTCAATTTTGTTGTGCCCTTAGTTACTAAGCCACATTTGTAAGTTTGGGAAATAAAAGTTTATTTATTTATTTATTTATTTATTTATTTATTTACGTGTTACTTGTCCGCAGAAAACAATGGTAGAAGCCGTGGAAGCGGGCGCTGCGTTGGCATGGCGGCTGCTCGCGACTCTAGAAGTTGGATCCATCTTAGTGGCTACCTCAGCCCTTATAGCGTACACCGCGAGAGTCAATCTCGTCACTAGAGAGAGGCGTCATAGGACTGCGAATAGCTTTCTGGTAAGTAATAAGATTTAAGTTTTAAAAATCCCTAGGGAACTCTTTGATTTCCCGCAAAGAATATAGCCTAGGTCACTCTCCAGTCCTCAACTAAGTATACCCATGCAAAAAAACATTGATTCGTAGCTCCGTTGCAGCGTGATTGAAGAACAAACTAATAAACAAACACTTTTGCATTTATAATATTTGAAGATTATTATCAATGAATAGCTGACCAAACCTAAAAAAACATTTATTCAGCCAGAGTGAAGAACTTATAATACATGTATAGTTCAAAAAATTAAAATCTATACGTAATCTACCTACTTAATGACGAGGGCTCAGAACAACTTTCAAAGAACTGATTTTAAAAATCTCAGTTTTCTGACAACCAGGCGACCGCATATACATAATATTAATTATAATAGATATAGTAAGCCAGTCATTTTCTCCTTTTAGATATTCGAAATTATTAGAAATCGAGAAAATCAGTATTTTCCTGTAATTTATACTTCATAAATTCTCATATTCAGGTAACGAACTCAACAAACGCATTAGGTCAAGAGCTCACACGAAGGCTAGAAGCTGAAGGTTGCACCGTGCGCACACACACAAACGACGCGACGAGCGTAGCGGAAGCGGATAAGGTTGACTGCTTAGTGGTGATAGGAGCGGAGTCGAAAGCTGGTTTGGATGGCATCTCGAGACTAGTTTCTGAAGATGTTTATGAGAATTTAAATGTAAGATAGCTAAGTAAATATGAATTTTATCTATTTATTTGTATTCTGTTTATATAGCGATTTAGTAAAACTAATAACTTAGCAACATTCCTAACAAATAACAACATTGTAAATTTATTAATCTATACATAACAGTTACCTAGATATAATATCGAAACTGGGCTAAATCGGTTTGCACTTTACCTTTATTTAAAATGGCTAAGTACTAACATATTTGCGTAATGTCTAGAGTCTAGACAGGAAACCTAATTAATCAATCTAAAAAATCCGCGAATGAATAAAGCCCAATGTTTGCCGATGCCAATGTCAATGCAGTCAATCTACCGCTGGTTCGGTAATATAAGTCTATCAAAATAATAATTTTGTTGTATCTTGTAATAATTGCTTCACACTTTAACTATTAAGTAAAATAATCTTTTTTGGTTTTTCATGTTAATTAAAATATAGTTTATGTTCTGTAGAATAAAAAAATATTATATTTATTCTTTACTGATATACAGAGGTCAGTCGTCAGAGGTATTTTTACCTGGCTGACTTTTTGACCTATATAGCCACTACTAATTATATAATATTGTTGAAGCTATTAGAATCGCTGGCGGCACGCGTGAAACATGGCGGGTCTATTGCATGGGCGTGCGCGGGTGACACGAGTGGTGCGTATGCGGACACAGCCGCCGCCTTTGACGCCGTCATCCAAGTCAGTTTGCAACACATTGCTAAAAAGTAAGGCCGGTGATCGAAAGATGTACGTAAATTCGCTCTCTCTCGTTGTCGATTTCCTCCTTTCTTCATTCCCTTATTTAAGAGCAGTTGTCTTTTTGTTAATAACTAATAGAAGAAAGAGCAAAATAATGAGTATTTTGCCCACGCAGAGATACCTACATAATGCCTCAGCCTACTCATCAGAAAAGCTCTACTAGCTACTCGTCTCTATGAGAAGAGGAATAAGTGTTTTTTCGAAAATTAAGTACTTTTCTTTTTTGAAGTTTCCTACCCTCTATTTATAGTTAGAAAATTATATAAATACCTAATTTTTTTTATATAAATATCTAATTTTTAAACTCAGAGGAAAACTTAGCATATTATGATAAGGTGTTCAAATACTGGTTAATTACCTACTAACCCTGAAAACTACTTTTAACCAGTATCTGGCCAATTACCAGTATAAGGGAAATTATATATATATATATATATATAAATTTGTTAATATCTATGTATTATTTTTTTATTTCCAGTTCACATTGCGAACCAATATGGGTGGGTCGGTGTTCGAGCGCAGAGCGAGCCGTCGACAAAATTCTTACAAAGCTTTTGCCTTGTACCACACGACAAGGACACCGGTTCTCAATTAGGTACCGCTACTTTTATGTGTTATTAAAATGGACGAGAGGAAGCCTTTATATCTTATCAATAAATTACTAAATTAATCTCTTAACTTGTCTCTGTGTATTAAACAGATTGTTATAACGTGTAATACAAATCCATACTAATATTATAAATGCGAGTGTGTCTGTCTGCCTGTTACGCTTTATCTGTCCATCTTTTAAACCGATTTTGATGATATTTGGTACAGAAATAGGTTTTATCTTAAGGGCGGACATGGCTACTTTTTTCCCGGAAAATTCTAGAGTTCTCGGGGGAATTAAAAACCTAAATCCACGCGGACGAAGTCGCGGGTATCTTCTAGTAATATTATGTAGGCCTAGAAACTAGAGACCATAGACTTTGAATATTTCATAGAATAGTTCATTAAATTTTGAGTGCATCGCCAAACTTGTCTCTGTGTATTAAACAGATTGTTATAACATGTAATACAAATCCATACTAATATTATAAATGCGAGTGTGTCTGTCTGCCTGTTACGCTTTATCTGTCCATCTTTTAAACCGATTTTGATGATATTTGGACAGAAATAGGTTTTATCTTAAGGGCGGACATGGCTTCTTTTTTCCCGGAAAATTCTAGAGTTCTCGGGGGAATTAAAAACCTAAATCCACGCGGACGAAGTCGCGGGTATCTTCTAGTAATATTATGTAGGCCTAGAAACTAGAGACCATAGACTTTGAATATTTCATAGAATAGTTCATTAAATTTTGAGTGCATCGCCAAATATACTGAACTGATTTTGATAAAACTATCTCAGTTTGCATGCACATTCTCCTGCCACTACACACCATAAAAATATACATGCATACAGAGTACCGTAACCGTATTATTGAAAATGTAGTCAGTAGACTACATTTTCAATAATATTAAGCGTCTTTGTTTTTACTAAGTAGGTACCTACCTACATGAAAGCTACATGATCTATCATGTAGCTTGGTAGCGTGGTAGATTCACTTGACGATTCAAAAGTACTTGTAAAAGTTTATTTGAATAAAAAAACATTTGATTTGATTTAATATCTCTATCGTTGGAGGGCGGAAATATGAACGGAAGGCTACGCCATGAACGTAACGAGAAAATATCTTTCGAATACAAAGAAAAATATGAAAATTACGGAATGTAGGGAGAAGCGAGAGTAAAAATTTTTCATTAATTATACTAAAACCAATACAGATTCCTCCAACTACAAACTGGGTAGCACATAATGAAAATATTTTAGAATAGAATATGATGCCCGCGACATCTACGTTAATTTAGGTTTTTCAAAAATCGCGTAGATACATCATTATGTATCTACGCGATTTTTGAAAAACCTTTTTTTTGGAACTCCTTGTTTTCCGGGATACCCTAGATGTCCTTCCACGGCATGTGTCAACCTGTAGTCGTACAAAATTTCATCAAAATCGGTTGAAAAAATGGGCCGTGAAAGCGTAGCAGACACAGACGCTTTCGCATTTAGGTACCTATAATACATTAAGTTTTAATATTAAAGCTGAACAATAAGAATTTTTTACCAGCTGAATTTTTTTTCCAGAAATGCTGCGCACAAAGTGAGCGAGTTCGTGAGCCGATGGTTGAAAATAGTCACGTGAATACTCGAAAAAAATACGACAAATAGATGAATTTTATCAGCCCGATTCCAAAATTATTTTTGTAGTGCACGGCTAATAATATTATTAGCCGTTTTAAATGCAAATTATCTCCTATAAACATGAGATTGTCTGGATCAGTGATATTGAATTTAAATGTACCTAGTACGTAGCTTTACAATTAAGATTTGTATAAATAATTTCGATATACTTAATTTGATTTTTTTCTACCATCGTTCCATCCTCCATTTTTCTTCTTGTTTTCCGCCCAATTGGCGGGAAACCCACTGATTGGTTCCCCAGAATACATTTTGTTTTTAATTAATTTATTCTACGGCCCTGGATTCAAGTCATTTATGGAATGGTATTTATCACAGACATAATAAATAAGAGGTATTTATTGCGAGTGTCGTACCAGAGAATATAAAACTAGAAAATCATGACCTACCTAACTAATTAAAAACAGAAATAAATGATTTAATTAAACACGCATTTTTTATGGTAGATTATTCAACATGGGGATAATGCGATGTCTTATGTTACAGGCGCCGTGATAAAGGTATTTAGGGGCGCCAAAGACGAAGACAGCATTAATTCCCCTGTGTTGAATACTCTACTTTACACCTCTTTATTACAATTACCTCGAGAGGCAATAAAATCAAGGCTATAATAAAAACATTATATTCACTGTAATGAATAAAATTGTAATTACAAAAAATGACAATGAATGAGTAAATTAATTAATGATAGTTCTTGAAAGTAAACATATAAAGACCATAGAAATAGTATGTATATTCATTGTATGAATATACATACTATTTCTATGATAAAGACATAGTGAAGTAATACGGCTCAGTAATACGGCCTCTGAAATCAAGCGATTGGCCTCTTTTGACCACTCTATAGACAAGGTAGTCTGTGACCACTCTGATTAGAACCAGAGACAAGTTAATTAGAACATCATCAATGAATAAAGAAATATGAAGGAACTGACATTTACTGTAATCGCCCTATAGCTTGCTTGAACGTGCCTGTCCGCCATTTTAGTCACCCATTTCTTGAGTACTTCAAGTGTCATCGCCTGTTATCGTGTAATTGTGTTTTGTTGAAAAATTGTATATTTTATTTGTTACGGAGAATAAATATGTGTTATTTTCGTGTATGGAGTCAAAAACAATTTGCAACAATGCCTAGTTGTAATATTGTGGGTTAAGACGCAAAAAAAAGAAAATTCTGACAAATTTTACATTTCACCGGTATGTAAACAATTTTTCTCCTATATTGATTCTTTATAGTAGTTATTACACTACGAAGAAACATATTTCAGTTTAGTTTGCTGTAAATATTTGATTTTAAGCTAGATTTTTGCCTGTTGATAAGCATTTGATAAGTACGTACTAGACATTACCTAAGAGGAAATTTTCATCGATATCGATATTTGCTTGAATAATAATTTTGATATTTTATTATCAAAATAATTATCATATCAACTTTTTAAGCAATGTTCAGCTCGAGAACATCGGTCTAAACATATTATGTTTTAATTTGAAGTAATGATGTTCACTCATTTACAAGTTATAAGGCTCTGACAGACTGATGGACGGGCGATCAAACGAACAAGTGCAAATTTACTCCAATATTACTAATGTTTAGTTTTTTTTTTGTACATAAGATTTACTTCTTACAGCCATCTTCCTGCTACAACAACAGCTGCCTATAGAAGACCAATGTGCATCGAGTTCGGCACTTGGGTGATTTTTTGTCTATGCAATAGGCAGGTCCACCGTGCGAAGCAGGGGTGAGGGTCGGGTCAACTAGTGATAATAGTAAATGTTTAAAAAATTTGTAATAATTCAAAATCCTACGATGGTTTTTAATATTCATAAACATATTTTAACATTTTCTACATACTTTTAAACATTGTTAAAAAATGACATGAAAATAAATGAGCGCAAAAATGTTTTGTTAGCGATTTGTAAGTTTTATTTCATTGCTCCTTAATTCAACACAACCGTATATTTGTTTCCAATAGTCTTACCCCTTGTTGAAACCATAGTCCTACCAATGTGTACTACAAGAGGTTTTTTGGTTCCGACTACCACAAAAAAAAATTTCATCTTTTTCTGACTTACTTACTTAAATATGAAAGTTAGACATATGTATACGCGGTCGCTGACTTTTTTGTAGACATTATCAAACTCGACAACTTTTCTCTAGAACTCAATCATATAATTGTTAAGACAGCTTTCGTAAGAAACGTTTTCGTTTGACCGTTTTTCTCTGACTTACTTTGCAAATCCGACTACCATGAAAAAGTCTTTTAATTTTTCGGGTTAATATATAGCCTATGACACTCATGAATAATGTGGCTTTCTATTAGTAACAGAATTTTCAAAATCGTTCAGTAGATCCAGAGATTACCCCCTACAACCTCACAAACTTTACCTCTTCATAATATTAGTATAGGTTTTATTGGTGCTGTGTCTTAAAAGCGTGGTAGGGTTAGCATTATCGTACAGAATCCGGACTTCTTGCCAGCATCAAAACGCATCCCATAGCCTCAGAATACAGAACAAACTGTATTTTGGGTATGTAATAAACCACATCGATAAATATTATCGATAGTCATCAGGGCCGCACTTTGGTAAGTCGCCATTTTAGTCACCAGTTATTGTTTAGGTATACAACTTTTTTTCGTAGGTATGACAAGTCCTTTAGTTTCTTTAGTCATTGAACATCATCGACTCGATAGAGACTTAGCAGAGACCAATGACTTCTTTATTCATTGTATCTCACAGATTTCTATGACCCAGCCACAACACAGACCGGACACAGACTAGCTACACCAAAAAGTACATACACACACTTACAAACTTTATCACTTAATATAACCAGTATAACTAATAACCCTACACCAGAATACACCGCCTCATAGAGTAATTATAACCAGAGGAGACAATGTAATAATAATACCACAGGTGAGCGAAATGCTTATAATATATAATATGTCACCGTAAGATTGTAAAATCCGTTAGATTATAATCTAACGGATTTTTCTATCCCGCTAGATTATAAACTGTCGAAAGATTGTGAACCGTTCAATGTTCTGAGTATTAATTTATGAAATATTTATTGTTTTTACGTTTTCTTGTGTCTTTCTTGTACAGTTCGCGCGCGAGTTGAATGCAGAGTAAATGTAAGTGTCACCATACATTTACTCTGCATTCAACTCGCGCGCGAACTATAGGTTAGGTTAGGGTTTGACATGAATATTCAGGTAGTGCCCTTAGGTTCTATTAGCGCTTAGGTTCTATCGGGTTAATATACCTAATATATTACAATTTACCGAAAAATAACGCGTTAAATTGTAAGCAGTATGTTACGGTTCACAATCTGTCGAAAATTTATAATCTATCGAGATAAAAAACGTTATATTATAATCTAACGGTTTTTACAATCTTACGGTGACATAATATACGCCAATGCCAAGGAGTGACAGAGCGAGAAAATGCTGTCTCTTGTCCTGCTCAGGGTATCACTTTTTTTGTTTGAACTATCCGACAGACAATCCTGTGTCGTTTTTGTTAGTCGCCCATATTCGTACGAAATCGGAATTGGACAAAGTGGTAACTGTGCTCGTAGCTTACGAAAAAAATTGGTTTAATTTATAGACAATGGTGTATTGCTGTGTGTTAGGCTGCAAAAGCCGAATACACAGCAATACTATTATTAATATTTTTGCCTGATTGTTACAGATAAAAACATCAAGTTATATTTCTAAAGAGTTGCATGAATGCTACAAAGTATAGAAATAACAAAAAAATACTTATTTACCATTAAGAAAATATCGCATTAAGACTATCGCTATCGCATACTGCATACGCTGACGCCCTGTCTATATCTCTCTCTCTGTCTACGCACCGCCTACTATCCTACTCTATCACTCTATGCTACACAATACACCATTGATGTAGAATTTTAGTACCTTTTAACACAGTAATTTATCAGGTCAAGTTCAACATAAAGCTGAACACACGTTCTTTGTTTGCAAATAGTGACAGCTGCCAGTGCATAGTGCAGTGCATACAAAACGTGTTTCTGAACGAGAATCACCTCTCACGAACTACCCGACCGACTCAAAGAACGGCAAAGTATAACCTTATCAAGTTAAATTGAACTCTCGTCACATGAAACATCCAATAGAAGACAATGCTTTTAAATTAAGTTGAATTATAATTTACCGGAACTTGGAATGTTGGAAGTGATATTTTTTGTCGCGTACCTACAGAATTACACATTAATTTAATTTACAAAAGAAAGTTATTTAGTTTTTTAATTGTAGTAGTATGTGCTAAAAGTGTTAAAATGGAAGGAAATAGCAAGAAAAGGAGTCGAAAATCGAAGTTAGTGCCGCGGGACTGTTTGGATTCCGATGATGAGAATATCGCGAGTATGCAGGTAGATCCACCATTTTGTAAGAAAGTTTTCGACCTGCTATTGAAATCGTGGATGCGTTGACACCTTGAAGCAATAAATGCCCAGATCAGTCTATCTTTTCATGTTTTATACTAAACAAGAGCAAAATCACATAACAACAATTACCTACTTACATAGTTTTAACTTGCAAGAAAAGTTTGTGTGGGTAGATATAATTTTTGAAAAAAGTCCTAAATACCTACATAAATTACCACGTGTCATTTAATGCGAAACCAACATTACCAACATAGTTCAATGACAATAATAATAATAAGTATTTTTGGAATACAATTACCTAATACATAACCTCCACAGCCTGCTTTTTGATGATATTTTTGTACCTATTGTAGAAAAAATAGATTGATTGATGAAAGTGGATTTACAGAAAATAAAAAAGTCAAATTTTTCTAAATTTATCTAAAGATAGTTTCATATTTTAGGTACAAATTACAAATTTCACCCTAAAAAACTTATATAAAGTATCATAAGAATTTAAATAATCCCCTGTACTCTACAAGTAGTGATAGCCTAGTGGTTGTGATTTCAATCTCCTTTTCATGGGCTCCGAGTTTCAAATCTCAAGCAAACCTCAAGCTTAAATGTCAAATGTAATTTTTTTTTTCAAAAACACAAACAGTTAATTATTAACCATTATTGGTTTCTTGATACTCTCAAGCCCTTGTTGGTTTATGAGCATTTCAATATTCCTCACAACATAATCAAGATGGTTTCTATATGGATAACATTGAAAAATACTTAAGCTACTAAAAATTGAAGGAAAATGCGAGGATTAGCACTTGTATGCCTGAGATTTTTAAAGTTTGCCAATCAGCACATGGCCAGTGTGATGGACTACCTATGGCCCTAACACATATCATTCTGAGAGGAGTCAGTTGTTCAGTAGGTTGGCAGCAGGTTGAGATGATTATTATATAATGATACTGGCTGATGCTCCCGACTTCGTCTGCGTAGAATAAGTTTTTTTAGTCCTCAACTATACCCGTGCAAAAAATCACGTCGATCCGTTACTCTGTTGCAGCATGATTGAAGGACAAACCAAAAAATAAACACTTTCACATTTATAATATTAGTATGAGTCTATAGATATTATAGAAATTATTATAATTATGCTCTACTTTGTCTGTTCTACTGCATTAACTAAGAAACTAACTAATAACTACATAAGAAACTGCCTTCCTGGAACATTATTTAAAGAGGTTTTTATGCTTTCATACTGCCTTTTTTTTTTTATCCACTACAAGCTAGCCCTTGACTGCGATCACACCTGATGGTAAGTGTTGATGCAGTCTAAGATGGTAGCGGGCTAACCTGTTAGGGGCATGGCAGTTATATATTAAATCCACACCCCTTCGGTTTCTACACGGCATCGTACCGGAACGCTAAATCGCTTGGCGGCACGTCTTTGCCGGTAGGGTGGTAACTAGACACGGCCGAAGCCTCCCACCAGGCCAGACCAGGGAAAATTCAGAAATTATAAATTCCTAAATTGACCCTGCCGGGGATCGAACCCAGGACCTCCGCACGTTAAGGCAACAGCGCTACACACTGCACCACGGTGGTCGTCGAAAACATAAAGTGTATATTTAAAACTTTATGATTAGGGTCTGGCCCAACCAGAACCAATAACTAGTTCTGGGAAACATGTTAAACAATTATTTTTAAATTCAAGTGTTTCTAAAATTTACTTTATTACAGAAAAAGTTTATCTAAATAAGGCCCCTTAAAAACCTGAAAGCTGTAATTACTTATTAGCCGCTAGTTTATAAAATCTACTCTACTTTAGTCTCTACATTAAAAAAGGAATCTTTGCACAAAATTTCAGCTCTCTACGTCCATGGATTTGGGCACTTGGTATAGATATATAGGTTTAGAATTATAGATTAGGTTTTAGTATAGACTCTATCCCGGGTAATGAGTTACTTACTTATGGAATCTTCAAAAACCTAAATCCATCAATCAATTTTATTAGATAGGTGTACAAGGTGTGGTCCTTTTTTAAATTATAAAATAGTGTCCGGCCAAATTTCACCTTACTGCATGCAATATTTTAAACTAAGAAGTAATATCATTTACTAGCTAATGCCCCTGACTTCGTCATTTAGTTTTTCGGTTCCCGCGGGAAGTCTTCAATTTTGTGGGATAAAAAGTAGTGTACCTATACTATATTATTCCAGACTAGAAGCTATCTTTGTTGCAAATTTCAGCCAGATCCGTTCAGCTGTTATGGCATGATTGAATAACAAACACCCATCCATCTAAACTTTCGGTTTTAAGTATAATATTATTATAGATTATAGATAAGTTAAGTAAATAAAATTAATAACTAAAATCAGAAATAAAATATAATAAATTACTTACTGTATATTAATCTCTCATTTATTTGTACAAATTTATAAAATTATTTCTAAACACGTTTTACATAAATATATAAAATACTATACAAAACACATTTAAAAATAACTTTATAAAACTTCCACCCACTGCGGGGTCTTAAAGACCCAAGCAGCCGGTGGTCAGGGCTCCAGAGAGAGGAACTTCCTTATTATTAAAATTATTTTTTTGATTATGTATTTTATTAAATCAGATAAAAAATTCAGTTCATCATGTCAAATCCTTGTGGATTTTGCAGCGTGATTGAAGGACAAACCAACAAACAAATTGACTTTCGCATTTATAATATTAGTATGATAACCATTTTAAACTATTGTTTAAAGTAAAAAGTGCGTCGGACTTGGATGACGTCACAATTCAGTATTTCGTATTACACGTAGATTTGATGACATTAGATTTCAGCTGATTTTGATGAAATTTGTTTCAGGGATAGGTTGTATCCCGGGGAAGGACATAAGTAGGCTACTTTTTATCCCGGAAAATTAAAGCGCGTTGAGTTCCCGCGGGTATTAAAAAAAACTCCCAGTTGCAGGCATCATTGTTCAATCAATCTGTTTATCTTATCATTGCAACTAGATTGTGACCGTGACTTATGTTTAACTAATACGCGTGTATTATTTTTTTAATAACCATAGGATATTCCTAATTTTCCGAGATAAAAGCCTATGTCATTCAAACGTATCTCTGAGCCAAATTTCGTCACAATCGATTGTAAAGATGGGCCGTGAAAGCGTAGCAGACAGACATACACACTTTTGCACTTCTAAGTATGGACACAGAAATACAGAATGCATACTAGTACAAGGCATGGATAAAAAGAAAAGTCATGACTAACCAACAAAATTGTGCCTTGTCCAAACCATTGGCCCTAGGAAACTAAAATTCTGCACAGAGGTTCCCTGTGCAATCTAGGGTGTAGACAAGGATGGTGGTTGGATGTTTGTTACTCAATCACGCCAGAACGCCTGAACAGATATGGATGAAATTTGGCACAGAGATAGATTATACATATAGTGGAATAACACAGGCTACTTTTTATCCCGGATAATTAAAGAGTTCCCGCGGGAACCAAAAACCCATCAAAATTATAAGAACGCGCGCCGTGCGCCTTGTATAGCATTTTAATATGTTCTTGAGTGGGTTCTTTGATTTTATTAATAAACCTTAACTTTATACTTTCAGGAAGAAATCGAGGCTGCATTGGTGCAAATGAAAAACAAAAACATTTTGAAGAAGTTGAGCAAACCACCGGCACCGAAACCCCCACAGCTCTCTGTCAAAATAGAAGTAGAGGAACTCGGTGACACGCGTGAACCTGAAAACAATTTGAATATAAGAATTGATTCCGTCAAGAGTCTCTCAGTACCGACTGTTCAACCCCCAGCCGTCTGTTCCACCCCTAGCACGAGCAGAGATCCCAATCAGATATCTGACGAAATGCTTAGAATAGAAATCGAAACTTTATCTCGCGAAATCACCAGCATAGCTGACAGACGTATAGAAATGAATGTTAAAAATTTCTTAGGTAAAAATAGGAAAGTCGAGCCATACAACTATGTTGATGAAAAGTTGCAGGCTTTATTCCGACGACGATGGACCTCTTGGCGCAACACATTCCCGGAAATTCGGGAATCGCCGATGTTATACAAATGCGACAGATGCAACAAGGCCTGGTGGCATTTGTACGACTTTAGAGAACACCTTCTCAAGAGGCACAAGAAAAAAATGACGATCCAGATACAAACATTCTGCCACGAATGCCATATAATAGCGTACAGCGGTATCGGACCATTATTGAGAGACGAAAAACCTCACATTGAGTCTAACTGTTGGAGGTGCGGACAAGACCTTGCTGCGCATAAGGCATCGAATTGTGACAATACTGTTAAGTACCGCTGCAAAGGGTGTATGGAGAAATTTCATACATGTACTTTACTGTATGACCACAGACCAGTTTGCCCGTTGTACGTGAGCCTTACAAAGACAAAAAAGCAGAACTACCCGTGTTCCCAATGCCCCGCAAAGCACAGTACAGAGACACAACTCTTGACTCACATGGTGATGCGTCACAGCGTAAGGTCCGATGTTCCCGTGGATTGGGTGCTTCGTATCTGCACTAACTGCAACTACGCCTTCCATTTGCAATCCTTACACGACTGTCCGTCCAAGCCGCCGGTGGCATCCTGCAAGTTTTGCTTACAAAAGTATAACACCCATTCATTGCTAATGATGCATTTAAGTTTAACTGAAGAGCAGTTTCCATGCATAGTATGTGGTGTGAAGCTCAACAAACGGTGTATGGAGCTACAGCATTTGATGGAGCACACTGATAACTACACCACATTATACAAATGTATTTATTGTACGGACCCAATGTATTTTCCTACTTTGTATTTGGTTAATAAACATAAGTTCAGCATGCACAGAGCTGAAAAAGAATGCAAGAACTTGTTGACTTGTTATGATATGGTAAGTTGGTTGATCTCCTTACATTAGCATTAACTTGACGACTTGGGCATACCAGTGTCCTCATGTATTTTTAAATACCTACTCAAAAATATGTTATAAACAGAAACTAAATAGGTACTCAAAGAGTGCAAAACAGCATTAGTGGAAAATCCCTCTCTTAGCTTTTCAAGGCTTTTACTTCCGAAAAATCAGACTACCCACAATATTTATCAAGCTATAATTAGTTAAAAATTAAAAACCAGGGGTGCTTGATCGAAGTTTTTTTTTTTTTCACGTATAATATGTTGCATACACTATACACCCAAGTTCGTTCAGGAATTAAGAAACTCACATACCTACATGAACCCTGAAAACATTAAACTCTGTTTTTGGGCAGTCGTGTAAATAAATCCTGAATCCACAGTCATGTTCTATCAATAAATCTTTCTGTACCATAGCGTGATCTAAAGGAGTACTTACGTAACGTTTAACCGTGACTTCATAGGCTGTTTTACACTGCAATAATGGACTATTTAAGTCACATGTATCGAAATTTGATTTTACAGGTAGCAGTTCCAAAAAGATTGGCTGCAAAGCTACCAGGTTTTGAACAGGCAGAGAAGCAAAGAGTATTAGAACCTATCAGTTTGATAGAAAAAAGTTTTGACATCAGTATGGATGGACTATCTAATTTTCGGGGTGAGATTTTAAATTCTATTTTTTTTATTCAGGAAAAGTTAGTCCTTGATTGTTCTCATATTATAAAGGGATAACCAAGCAGGGACGTGGCAAATTTTATTAATCCTAATATATTAATCAAGTACCCATAAATACCATTGAAATAGAATGAGTACTAGAAGCAGGGTCACGAACAAAAAATATCGCAAAAATGTCCCAATTTGCACACACATAAACATTTGTATGCTGAGTGGGAAATATAGAAAAAGGTATTATATTAGCAACAACTTCAGTTAATTATGCACCTTAACTTTAACACATAAAGCTACATTACGATTAGAAAATATTAATTTTTAAGACGTTCTGTCATCAGAGAAAATGTAGGAATAACCCTTCAATCCAAAACAAAAAGTAATTTTTAAAATAAGTACAAAAATATTTATTATTAAAATAAAACTTAATTTGTAAGCAATAAGGTACTTCATACGTTGCCAAATTGATACCTTTACACTATTTTGGAACAAGACGCAACTCTTGGCATCACATTGTCAATATCAACAACGTCAATTTATTATAAACCTTAAAACTTAGATTTTAAGTTGAATTACGAATGTAGTATGTTTATATTTAAGACCTTTTGTCTTTGTAAAAAGGCAAAAACAAAAAATTCAATGGAACGAAATTCAAATAGAACAATGGAGACATGGAGTTGCTGATTTTTTAAAAGTTGTATATCGTGGTGGTATGTGGTCGTGTATATTTATTACTAGCTTACGCGCCCCAGCAACTCACTTATGTGTTATACTTGTACAGTATGTTTTATTTATCAAAATAAATATTGATACAGTTTTGGTGGGTAGCACTGTGAAAAACCACGTAGGTTTAAATGGCGTACTCTCTCCTTTTCTATCAATATTTATAACTATACAATGTTATGATATGCATAAGTATCTGTGTAAAAACATGAGGAAACTAAAACTTTTTGACGACCTCCGTGGCGCAGTGTGTAGCGCTGTTGCCTTAACGTGCGGAGGTCCTGGGTTCGATCCCCGGCAGGGTCAATTTGGGAATTTATAATTTCTGAATTTTCCCTGGTCTGGCCTGGTGGGAGGCTTCGGCCGTGGCTAGTTACCACCCTACCGGCAAAGACGTGCCGCCAAGCGATTTAGCGTTCCGGTACGATGCCGTGTAGAAACCTAAGGGGTATGGGTTTAATATAACTGCCATGCCCCTAACAGGTTAGCCCGCTACCATCTTAGACTGCATCATCACTTACCATCAGGTGAGATCGTAGTCAAGGGCTAGCTTGTAGTGGATAAAAAAAAAAAAAAAAAAAAAACTAAACTACCTAACATTTGTTTAAGAAGTAAGATTTTAACTTAAAATTAAATTTTCCTTACTTAGTTTCATTTTAAAATTAATATCAAGGTTAAAAATCTACGTTTTATTGACGTATTACACGTAAACTTAAAAAGTACCAAGTAAACTTTATTCAGATTTAGCCTTTGCGGCTTTTATTACTTTTTATTACATTTTTTTATAAAATATTTATGTAAAGTATATAATATCTTTATGTACCCATGTATTTTATGTGTATTTATGTATCTAAGGTATGTGTGTTTCCAGTAATATCAATTTTATCAAAATGAATTTGAACATAATTAATGTTATCTGTATATTTTAGATGGCTTAAACAACTCTACTGCATAACGAAATGGATTACCAGGGAATCACTAAGCAACAATACTTTTAAAACACCAACACTACTCCATGCATCCCGTCTATCCAGAACAGTCAATGTTTGTTACAATATTTGACGCATTGTCACAAACATTGGCCAAAGGATATTAGCACACTTTTTATATGAGCACTGCAGCATTTTGACGCGTCGTTATGTTGGCTAAGGTTGGCTCATACTAGTGGCAAATAAGAACACTTTCGTATTTGTGCTGTAATTTGTCGGGGACATTTTTGAAGCGCTAATCCTACATCTAGTATAGGTACTAAAAAAATTCTACATCAATGATAAATACAGTTATTTGGGATACCCACTAGCCTCAGCCAAAAACTGACCAAACCACAGAGAATATAAAAAAAGAATCGTAAAATGCCCTGTGCCAGGAATGAAACCAAGTATTTGTTAATTAAACCATAATTGCACTGTGTAAAAAAAAATTACATGGGAAGTCTCAAAAATAAATAGTGTTCAAGAAATGAATTGTGCTCATAGTTATTGTAGTTAATTAATTGTACCTGTTAACACAACCATAGAGTTAATAACTTGAATTTAATATAATATACAAGAGACATCAATACTCTTAAGTGGCAGCACCAAGAGCCAATTTCCAGTGGTGTCTGTCTTATCTAAATTAATCTTTTCTACATGGGCGACCATTGGCGCAAATCGGGTGATAATTAATTTTAAATCAAGCTAAACAACCCAGTGCAGTTGTCTTTAAAAACATGAAATTTAAAGTGAGTGAACAGTACCTACCATAAGATCTTTTGGTGTCTATCTATCTATGGTGAGATTTATTATTACAAAGTCAACTCAGTTGGTCGTTATTAATAGTTGAACAGAGAATAAGAGCTGAGTCTCTACTGGGGCCCTAATGCTTGATACATCATACCTACCGGTAACACCAGAGAATATAACTATGTAACTGCGAGGTTACTACTAATGCCAAGCAGTATTATTTTTAAATGTCAGTTTTATATGACGAACCTTGCTGTCCCTAAAATAAGGGTTATAATTCTGAAACGAGCATCAACAATATTAAAATAATACTGCTTTAAATGGTGGTAGTAAGCCTGCTGATTAAGTGATAACATATTTCTTTTTGCTTTTAGGTGAATCTTCCAGTAGCTTGATGGTACAGAATGTTTGCGCTGATAATTTGCCGAAGAAAGGTAATTTGTTTCAAATATTTCTAGGATTTATATTCATTTGGATTTTCATGGTTTTAGACTTTTTATTCATTCATTAAAAAGATTGTGAGAGAGGTTAGGTGAACGCGCAGTTAAATGTGTAGAATTTAGATACATTTTTCTATTGCATGTGTGCAACTATGTGTTGCAACTTGCAACCAATGATCTCTATGTACTACAGATCTGGGATTCCCAAAGTGGTCGATATCGACCCCTCGGGGTCGATATTTGTTTTCCAGGGGTCGACATAAACAAAAACTGATTTTAGGGGACGACGAGGTCTAAAAATCGACCCCTATTTTAATGTTTATGTCGAAAAATTATTACCTACTTAAGTATTTTTAGTAATAATTATTAATTACACTTGATATTTACTGAATTTTATGTCTATTTATTTTGTTAAATTTTGATGAGATAACGATGTCAAGTTTACTCACTTAACTGCAAAGTTTTAAAGGTGGTTATTATTTTGTAATTTGTATCAATAGGAAAAAAACTAGAGATAGGATTTTTAAAGTAATTTGGCTATGGGGGTCTGAGGCATCAGTTTATTTTGGAAAAGGGGTCTCTTGCCCAAAATAGTTTGGGAATCCCTGCTACAGACTGAATTGGCCACTTTAAAAATAGCTGTAGCCTGGAACTCACTTTACTTTTAACTTTCTGGCCAGTGTTATAATTTCTACAACTTCATAGAACACTATTTTTGTTACGAATAAAAATCAAAATCAAATTAATGTTTATTCAATTTAGGTAGTAACGCTACAGTTATTGACCAGTTATTTATAAAATAGTGCTTAGATTTACTTCAATGATTGCAACACAGTCTGACACGAATATTTACAAACGAAGCGTGCCTCAAGTGAAACTCACCAGTGCGGTACAACAAGTTAAAATGGACTCACCCTGCCCTTGAACTCATTTACGCACCCTGCCCTTGGACCCAGAAAGCTGAAATTTTGCACTGAGATTTTCCTTTTATAATGTAGACAAGCCCGTATTTTTCGAAATTCCCTCGTGAGCGAAACTGCGCGCGATCTAGTCAATTCCATTTTCGAGCGAATCGTGGATTGGCTCGAAAATTCGATTGGGAAAAAACTTCGGCCTTGTCTACATTATAAAAGGAAAATCTCAGTGCAAACTCATTGATTACTCATAATAAGTGTAATAATATTTATTCAAAATTTCAGCTAAATATGATGTGAAAATCAGCAGTATCAGTAACGGCGATCCTAAAAAACCTGTAACCGAAATTGAAAAGCCAAAACGTTCAGGTGAAGAGGTAATTATCGATATGACCCTGCTTGAAAGCACACAAGATGCAGATGTTGACGTGGAAATACTTGATAATCCAGAAGAAAATGTTGTCATTGACATTACTGAACTTGATCAAGAGGATGAAGTTGGCATGAAAACCCCTGAGCATCAACAGAATGAAGACCTTGCTCACATAAAAACACCTCAAGAAAATATCATTAATATACCTGAGAGTGACCTAGAAAGTTTAATTGATGTAAAAGTTCCCCTTTATAATCAAGAAAATAACAGTAATGTTGAATTACCTAGTAATACCGCTAATAGTGGTGATGAAAATAGCGAAGAACAATGCAATGAAGACACAATAGATCTTACACAAGAAAATAACATTGATGACATAGACATGGCTGATAACACACATGAAAGAGACCGTTTTGACATAAATATGCCTGAAAAGCTAAAAGAAAATCCCAAAAAAATTACTACGGAAAACATCAATGATGTCCCCCCAACTGTAATCAATCAATTCAATCCTTGTGTAGTTATCAAAAAGGAAATAATTGACTATAGCGAAACTACAGATCATACTCAACAAGAACCAGAAGAAATGCCTGTATTTAAAATTGAAAATGTTAGACGAGTTAAAGAAGAACCTTTAGACATAATTCAAGAAAAAGTGAATATTATGAACAGTAACAGTGATACGAATAACACAAGTGTGAATGTTGTAAACAGTAACAATGATACGAATAACACAACTGATAACAAAGCACTAATAAAACATGTTATTAATGACATGGAGACTCACCATGTTATCAACAAATTAGTAGAAAAAGTCACTGTTTTGAACAATAACAGTAATACAAATAACACAAGTTATAACAAAACAATAGTTAAACAAACTGTTAATGATAATGCGGAAACTGGCCGTATTAATAAAAAATTAGGAGAAAATGTTAAAGTTATGAAAAAAATTATTAAAAGAAGTTATACAAAATTAGCAGCCAAACAAACTGTTAAGGGAAATTCGGCATCTCACTTTGACAACAATAAAAAGCTAGTTCACATTCATAAGATAACCAAAACTTATACAAATAATAAATTGAAACGCGAAATAGATATAATGGGAGCTAAAATTAATAGTGACAAATTGCGAGCTGATATTAATAATAAATTGAGAGCTAATATTGATAACGAAAACCTTAAAAATAATATTAATTTTATTAAGTTGGAACCTAATATTGATAGTGATAAATTAATAACGAATAATGAAAACATACAGGCTAATGATGTTGAAAATAATAGTAATAATGATAAATTAAACGCTAACATTGATACATTTAGCGATGCCGCTGTTAATGATAAATTGATAGACAATATTGAGAAACTGAAAAGTGATGTAGAAAATGATAAAGTAAAAGCTAACATTGACACATTGAATAATGCTGTTGCGAACGATATATTGCAAATAGATTATGATAAATTGACGGCCAATATTGATATATTGAGAAATGATGAAAATGATCAATCGAAAACGGACAGTGATAAATTGAAAGGTAATATTGAGAAATTGACAAATGATGTTGAAAATGACAAATTGAAAACTAACAATGATAAATTGAGAGTCACAATTGATGAATTCATAAATGATAAATTTACAGATGATATCAATACTGATACTAAAATGTTGGAATTGGTGAATCATATTAAACAGGAAGTAGTTGATACAGTTGTGTATGACCATTTCGAAGTTGGAGAAGAAGTAATCAATTTCAAAATCAAAGAAGAAAACCTAGATGAGATTATGGAAGATGATATGATAATATTGGATCCAAATAACAGTGTCAGGATCAAATATGAAATAGAACCTGTTGCTACCACTTCATCAGAGGACGTGGAAATGCAGTCATTGGAGCCAGAAGTTATTGTATCCCAATCATATGGTAAAAAGTAAATACAATTGTTTTGAATTTATTTTTAAAAGCTTGCACTGCATTTAACGCGCTTTAAGCAGCAGATTTTAAAATAATCCGTCTATATTTTAAAATCGGCTAAAGTCCATTTCTAGGGCAGGTGGGAAAATGGTAATTGAACTTTATGATGGCTAATCATCAATCCTTTCTTTTTTTGTTTTTTATCTTGTCTAAAATTTATGTGATATGTGATTTATTAGTTAAAGATTAATGATAGGGGACACATAATGTAATGAAGCAGAGATAGCCTAGTGGTTTAGACACTATCTCCTGTACGGTGTCGCGGGTTCGGTCCCTGGGCATGCACCTCATCGAAGCTACTATGTTATTTAAATGTACTCCATAAAAATTTGTACGTCAGGGTTGCCTGACTGGATATGCTGCGACTTTTCATACTGTAACCACCATTGTAACACATATTCAGACAAATAAATTCATTCTATTACATTCCATTCTATGTGCGTTTTAAGTTTCAAACTGTTTAAAGTCGAGAAATAATTCGAAATCTATTATTAACCTCCCCTCAAACCTTCATCCTGTCCCAAAAACGGATAAATTACATTAAAATCTAAATTAAAAACTAAACATTAAACATATCATCTAAGCCGCTGCAATGAGGCAACATGCCCAGAATGCTGGCTGCGTTACCCCGCTGAATAGCCAAACATATGTATATGTTGGCCGAGGTATAAAATGGATTATAGATATTATGACTGTTATGCTGCATGGCTTTCTGAGTCAGTTCCAGAATAGAAGCTATTTCTGTACCAAATTTCAAAAATACAACCGGCAGACACTTTCGCATTTTTAATATTAGTAGTATTATTATATTCATAGCTTTTTGTTGTAAATAACCCACTCTTATTGGTTTTTAGGTAATTTTGCTCGTACTTAGGAGTCCTAAACCATAACCAAGAAATTAGGTTGTATGTAGAATTAAATTTAATGATTCTAGGATACTAGAAAAAAATTATTACTATGTGCATGTTACTAGCATGATAAAGTCAAACTTAGATAAATCTATGCTTGAAAGTTGAAACAATCTGTAGGGTCACTATAAGTTTTAACATATCACTAACGTTGATAGAATTCGAAATTCGGTCGACGAAACACTGACTTTAGTTAAACGTACCTTAAGCACCTTTTTTTAAAGCTCAAATTCGTCCAAGTCAGCGATAAAACCTTAATAAAATAAGGAGTTGAAACCTTGTGAACATATCGTTGGTACTGAATTTTTAACTTTATGACAAGGCAGTTTCGCTCCATTTTACTTTGGAAGTGAGTTATAATGATGACAGTAGAAGCAAGAGTCGTACTGTTCATTATGGTACTAGTGTGTAATGTTGGTGATTACCGCTGAGGCGCCATTGAGCCGAGCCGTTAGGTGAGGGTCTTAAGATAGCCGAGGACGGTAATCATCAATACACACGTGTATCATACGCCGTTTTTTAACACACTTGTGAAGAAAATAATACTAAAAAATAATTTTATTCAGTAAATAAAATAAAAACTCTATAACTCACTTGTGAATAATAGTAATGAAAAAGTCACAGTGTGATTATAGGTGTCATTATGTGCCTAACTGTGGTGAAATTAGAACCACTTTATGAGCAAGCGTGTTGAAAATGTATTTTATTTTATTTGGTGTACAAGAAAAAATATTTCATTCATTCACAGGCCTCCACTCTCATAGGAGAGAGGGAATTAGAGTTTAGACCCACCACGCTGCTCCAATGTGAGTTGACGGGCTTTAACGACTATTATCATGTTACAGATTATACAAATGTACCAAATGCGATTACATGGGCTTCCATCACGAATACAAGGTTCACTTGCAACAAGAAGGCCACTTTGCTACTAAAAAGAAGCATGCATGTCTGAAAAGGAACAAGACTGAGAGCGGGCCTGGCTTCTTGTGCACCAAGTGTGACCTCACATTCCAGTCGATGTACAAGTATAATATACACTTTTGCAAGGTGAGTCAATAATAGTACATTACGGTACAAGTGTGTAATGTTGGCGATTTTTTTTTAATCCACTACAAGCTAGCCCTTGACTGCGATCTCACCTGATGGTAAGTGATGATGCAGTCTAAGATGGTAGCGGGCTAACCCGTTATTGGCATGGGAGTTATATTAAACCCATTACCCTTCGGTTTCTACACGGCATCGTACCGGAACGCTAAATCGCTTGGCGGCACGTCTTTGCCGGTAGGGTGGTAACTAGCCACGGCCGAAGCCTCCCACCAGGCCAGACCAGGGAAAATTCAGAAATTATAAATTCCCAAATTGACCCTGCCGGGGATCGAACCCAGGACCTCCGCACGTTAAGGCAACAGCGCTACACACTGCGCCACGGAGGTCGTCAAGATTACCACTGAGGCGCCATTGAGACCCGAGCCGTTAGGTGAGGTTCTTAAGATAGCCGAGGACGGTACTCATCAATACACACGTGTATCTTACGACGTTTTTCAACACACTTGTGAAGAAAATAATACTATATAACTCACTTGTGAATAATAGTAATGAAAAAGTCACAGTTTGATCCAGAATGAGAATCTCATCCCTCATCTCAGAATGAGAATCTCATCTCTGATCCTGAATAAGAATCTCATCTCTCATCTCAGATTGAGAAGGATCTAAGCCAAAGCCATTTAGTTAGGTTTTATGGAAGTGTATGTAATGTATACAGGAAATATTTATATATGCGTAATGGAACCGTTGTCATTCATTTAAGATCCACGGTTACAAGCCGCTGACTTGCCCCAAATGTTTCCGGCGCGACGCCAGCGCGAGCGCCTTCCACAGCCACATAAACTCCCACATCAAAGACAATTTCGTCAGCATATACCTCATAAAGACCAAAGACCAGGATGACGCGCGATACACGCACCAATGCAAGGCTTGCACGGAGAACGTCGTCGCAACGGACTTCTTCACGCACTGGGAGAGCCATCTGGAGATATTGGATGTGCCTCGCAAGTCGCAGATTAAGAATAAAGGGTTTTCGCCTTCGATGGAACACAAACACGAGTTGAAGAAGATGTTGTGTGAGTATTAAGAGGGTTGGAAGTTTTTATGAAAGTCCTTTGTTTTTGAAGTTAGAGACTCGACATCGGCATTTAAGTTATTGCTTTTCTATACTAATACTATAAAGAGGTCAAGGTTGTAGGGGGTAATCTCTGGATCTACTGAACCGATTTTGAAAATTCTGGTATCAATAGAAAGCCACATTATTTGTGAGAGTCATAGGCATATATTAATCCGAAAAATTAGAGACTTCCCGTGGGAATTCAAAAACTTATTTCTTATCTGCTAGTAAATAATAAATACCTGCATAAGCTATACGTATTATATGTAGCCTCAGATAGTCTTTTGCAGCAGGAAAAATTCATAATCTCATAAGAAACCAGAAAATGTACGCGGACGAAGTCGCGGGCTACTGCTAGTGTTAATATGAAACTAGTAAAATAAGTACCAATGTTTGCAAGGTTTGCTCCGAGAAGGTCATCACAACTGACGGCTTTCTTGGAAATATTGGATTACTATATGATGCCTGCGATTTCATTCGCATGAATTAAGTTTTTCATTCCCGCGGGAACTCTTTAGATAAAAAGTAGCCTATGTCCTTCCCCGGGACACAACCTATCACTTTACAAAATTTCATCAAAATCGATTGAAAAACTGGGCCGTGAAAGCGTAGCAGACAGGCTGACAGACGAATTTTAGTATTTAGAATATTAGTATGGCCTAGATGATACCCGCGACTTCGTCCGCGTGGATTAAGGTTTTTTGATTCCCGCGGAACTCTTTAATTTTTCGGTATAAAAAGTAGCCTATGTCCTTCCCCGGGACCTATCTCTTTACCTAATTTCATCAAAATCGGTTGAACAAAATGGGCCGTGAAAGCGTAGTTAGTATGGATTTAAGAAGCGTACGCCTTTGTTTTCAGTGCTCCTACAAGGATTACACCCACCAGGATCCCCGGAGGAAATACAGTTCACCAAACTGCGCAACTGCTTGAAAT
This sequence comes from Erebia aethiops, assembly GCA_923060345.2. Taxonomy (NCBI): domain Eukaryota; kingdom Metazoa; phylum Arthropoda; class Insecta; order Lepidoptera; family Nymphalidae; genus Erebia; species Erebia aethiops. The sequence continues at coordinate 17,553,552 of OV281089.1, read as the reverse complement.
GCAACCGACGGTTCGAGCGCAAAAACGAGTGCAAGCGGCACTTCATAGAACACCTCCTCAGCGACGCGTACGCGGAGAGACAAAAGTACGGCTCCCTGAGGTGCCAGATATGCTCCGAGGACTTCCATTCCAGTGAGAGGTTAGTGGGATAGTATCATCAGCATCATTATCATCATTTCATCATTTCAATCCAATGACGGTTCACTAACTGAGCACGAGTCTCGTCTCGGAAGAAGAGAAGTGAGAAGTGTTTGGCCATAGTCCACCATGCTGGCCAAGTGCCTAGCTATTGCGTAAGATAAATATTTTTACTCAAATTTAATATGGCATACAAAATGATATTATGGGGTCATTTCTGAGGTATTTCAGGGTCTTGAAAACATATGTATATTTTTATGGACGTCGTATTTTTTATTTGTAGAAATTGATATGAACTTACCGTTCAAAATAGTAAAAATTACCTTATGTTTTAAAAAAGACAATCATATTTTTCGTTTACAGGGCCAAATGACACCCATTTGTTTGAGTGTATCTATCCTATTCCTTTGAGAACAGATAGATATATAAATGCTTTTTTGCCACACAAAATATTAAAACTAATTAATAAAGTAAACAAGCAAAACGAAATAAGAAGTGCGCAAAGGCATTCTCTTATCACCAAAAGTGATCTCCTCCAGACAACCTTTAATTATAGAAGCAAATGTAATGATGTAATGAACAATTTCCTCATGTGAAAGAAATTACTTTTAAAATGGCAAAATGTTCCCCTATTTTATCCCAGGGAACCCTGACTAGTATTTCTAAGTTGCAGGTGCAAACAGCACATGCGCGAGCATGGTAGCCTGCCTATCTATCCTATTCCTTTGAGTTATCCCCATATATCAATTTTGGAAAAAAAAAACTTTTAAAATGGCAATATGTTCCCCTATTTTATCCCAGGGAACCCTGATTAGTATTTCTAAGTTGCAGGTACAAACAGCACATGCGCGAGCATGGTAGCCTGCCTATCTATCCTATTCCTTTGAGTTATCCCCAGATATCGATTTTGGAAAAAAAATACTTTTTAAAATGGCAAAATGTTCCCCTATTTTATCCCAGGGAACCCTGATTAGTATTTCTAAGTTGCAGGTGCAAACAGCACATGCGCGAGCATGGTAGCCTGCCTATCTATCCTATTCCTTTGAGTTATCCCCATATATCGATTTTGGAAAAAGAAACTTTTAAAATGGCAATATGTTCCCCTATTTTATCCCAGGGAACCCTGATTAGTATTTCTAAGTTGCAGGTACAAACGGCACATGCGCGAGCATGGTAGCCTGCCTATCTATCCTATTCCTTTGAGTTATCCCCAGATATCGATTATGGAAAAAAAATACTTTTTAAAATGGCAACATGTTCCCCTATTTTATCCCAGGGAACCCTGATTAGTATTTCCAAGTTGCAGGTACAAACGGCACATGCGCGAGCATGGTAGCCTGCCTATCTATCCTATTCCTTTGAGTTATCCCCAGATATCGATTTTGGAAAAAAAATACTTTTTAAAATGGCAACATGTTCCCCTATTTTATCCCAGGGAACCCTGATTAGTATTTCTAAGTTGCAGGTACAAACGGCACATGCGCGAGCATGGTAGCCTGCCTATCTATCCTATTCCTTTGAGTTATCCCCAGATATCGATTTTGGAAAAAAAAACTTTTTAAAATGGCAACATGTTCCCCTATTTTATCCCAGGGAACCCTGATTAGTATTTCTAAGTTGCAGGTACAAACGGCACATGCGACAGCATGGTAGCCTGCCTATCTATCCTATTCGTTTGAGTTATCCCCAGATATCGATTTTGGAAAAAAAATACTTTTTAAAATGGCAACATGTTCCCCTATTTTATCCCAGGGAACCCTGATTAGTATTTCTAAGTTGCAGGTACAAACGGCACATGCGCGAGCACGGCAGCCTGCCCATATACAAGTGTGAGCTGTGCGACAAGGCGTTCAGCGACTCCAGCAACTTCACCAAACACAAGAAAGTGCACAACCTGCACGTGCTCATATGCGACATTTGCAACAAGAAGTTCACCGGCAAAACGTTCCTCGAGAGACACATCATAGTAAGTCTTGATCCCTTACCGTAGTGACACCACAGGGGGAAGAGGCGATCAGAACCCAGCAACTTCTTCACCAAGCACAAGAAAGTGCACAACCTGCACGTGCTCATATGCGACATTTGCAACTAGAAGTTCACCGGCAAAGCATTCCTTGAGAAACACATCATAGTAAGGTTTGATCTCCGACCGTAGACCTAAGTATTTGATATTAATTTCAACTTGATACCTCAACCCGTTACCGAGAAAATGGTGGTTGACAGACAGAAGGACTAGAAAGTGATCCTATAAGGGTTCCTTTTTTCCATTCTCACCACTAGCCCGGAGTTAGGATTCCACGGGATGTAACCTGTCTCTGTACCAAATTTCTTCAAAAACCGTTGAGTAGTTGGGCCGTGAAAGCGTAGCAGACAGACAGACACACTTTCGCATTTATAATATTAGTATGGATAAAGTAATTTTGCGTGAGTAAAAGTTACAAGTCTACTTGTCGAATAAAAAAAAAGTGTATCACACACGAAGTGAAACTTCAGAAAAGTCTACGAGAGCATCAGATAAATATATGTATTCGGTCTCATTCTCTCGTAGATTTTAGCCTGCGAGAGAATGAGACAAATATAACTTGTCTTGTCTATCTCATTCTTTCGCAGGCTAAATCCTATCATGAATATGTTGGTATCTTTTTAGTGTCTCTGTTCTGTTTCTCTGGTCTGGCCTGGTGGGACGCTTCAGCTGTGGCTAGTTACCACCCTACCGGCAAAGAAGTGCCGCCAAGCGATTTAGCGTTCCGGTACGATGCCGTGTAGAAACCGAATAGGGGTACGGGTTTAATATAACTGTCATGCCCCTAACAGGTTAGCCCGCTGCCACCTTAGACTGCATCATCACTTACCATCAGGTGAGATCGCAGTCAAGGGCTAACTTGTAGTGGATAAAAAAAACTTTAGTGTCGCTTTTTCGTTTCATCGAATTTTCAAATCACAATGATTCAAAAGAAGTTTCACTTCAAAAGATTTTTTTTTCAAAAGTGGATTAAAAATTTAAAAAAAAGATTCTAGTTTGAGTTTTATTTGTATGACAGATGCACCAGAAGGTGAAACCGCTGGTGTGTCACGAATGCAACAAAGTGTTTTACACTGAGTCGAGCTACCGCAAGCACATAAGCCGCGGCAAGACGCGCTTCAAATGCCCCTCGTGCCACGTGTTTTTCACCACGCTGCGGGACAAGTGGGACCACATGTGGGAGGTATGTGAATCAAATGTTAAACTAGTGGTAAGAGCCTTGAATCTGTATTTTTTTGTAGTGAAAACTTCTTTAGGGGCGTTGAGCACTTTTTGGTAGGGGGTAAAAATGTGAAATTCTTCCGTTCTTCATAAGACAGAAGGTATAATAATATAGTACATTCATAATTACACTTTAATGCCTTAGTTTTAAGGTTTATATTAATAAGTGTTGTGTAACCGTGGCCGACACCTCGCGTTGTTGCGAAGACAAAAGGTCTTAAATATAAATGTAGTACATTCGTAATTAAAATTTAATACCTTAGTTTTAAGGTTTTCACTTCTATCAGCAGTCTATGACTGCTAATTATTATTTTTTGCTTGTGTCGATTTGCTATCAGTCCTTTGACTATAAACAGATCTGTGGTCCTTATACAGTGTATCTCTCTGGAGATTGGCCGCCTTGGCCAAAATTCGGCCAGGAGGACATTATTATTTTTATTAATACAAAATACATGTATTTTTATTAATACCCTTCTTTTCTCCAGGAACACAAGGAGAGGACGGTCCAAGCGGACTGTCCCATATGCAAGAAGGCGTTCCGCAAACACCAGGACGTTCGAAACCACATACGCGTAGAGCACAGGGATACCCACTACAGATATGTGCCCAAAAAGACTTGTCTCTCCAAGAGGCCAATCGCGCCTAAGCCGCAACCCAAAGCTGATGCAGGCGCTGATGCCGAAGTTGTTGTTGTGTATATGGATCAGGGACGTGAAGTTTTATATTCTAGCAAGCCTGGTCACGTGGCCCAAGACACATAACTTTGACGGCGCGAACCCTAGACTACAAATATGTGCCCAACAGCTGTAATCTTGGAGCAGAGGCACGATCCTAAGCCGCAACACAAAGCTGATACAGACGAAGTTGTTGTGTATATGGATCAGAGAAGGGAAGTTTTATATTCTAGCAAGGCTGGTCAACTGGCCCAAGATACATAGCTTTTACGGCGCGAACACCAGACTACAAATATGTGCTCAACAGGACTGTAATCTGGGTTGGGCCAGAGACACGAGTATAAGCCGCAACACAAAGCTGATGCAGTTGTGTATATGGATCTTTTTTTTCGGATTGAGTATGCTGGATAGGCTCTACTGGCCGCTACAGAATCGCCGGGGGGTTGGGGGGTTGGGCGAGCGCTAGGAGTCGCCGAGAAATGAGCCCTAGGGCTCGACAAAATCTCGATCTCGAATCAAAAGCTCGATCGGTGAAGTGAAGTATTATATTCTAGCAAGACTGGTCAGGTGGCCCAAGTCACCCCGACGGCACTCGAATCGGTCGTATGTCGCGTGCGCACTATGAAATGCTTTTGATTCCACACTTTCTCATTATATTTCCCTACTATTCTAAAAAAAAAAATATTATTCTTTTCTTTTCATACGTCTTTATGACATTTTTGGAAGGCTATTTAGTTATAATATATATTTCTATGGGCCTAGTTGCCTGCTTTAAACAAATAAACAATTAATAAAATACTCATGGACTAATGTAGAGCGCACAATAAGCTATATTGATTGGTAACAATATAAGTACATATTTATACAAAAAAAAGGAATAATACCAATTTTGTAGACTCTCAAAAATCAACTTTAACTCAGCTCATCGAACAATCTCTTTCGAACCTTATCAATATACTCGACACTGGCGAAACAACCTGTGCCCCTGTGGCATACCTAAAAGCTAACAACTGGGATTTGAATAGGGATGATGACAACTCAATCAAATCAGCAACTCTTTATCAAACTTAAAAACACACCTCTAGTATGGAAGTTGTATGAAAACCACAATATCGACGTCATCAAATTTCAACGCACTTTTTTCTTTAATCTATATTTTAAAATGGTTATCAAACTTAAAACTAACCGAGGATGTGAGGTCATTTGAAAGACCCTCTATTTAATAATCAGTTAGAAATAATTTATTTTTGATATAGGCATCATCCCTATTGAATCGTATTTGGTTCTTTAAAACCCTTATAAAGATAAAACGGACTATACACTCTAAGGAGCCTATTAGCCTATTACCAGAACTCCGTACGCTACACACGACGCTTCAGAAGGGATGAGAGTTATCCAATAGAATGCGAGCTACCTAATTTATTTTTTCTCCTACTAAAGGTGAAAATAAAAATTCGCTCGCATCGCATTGCCAGATGAATTGTACGTCGTATCATAGTCGCTATTTTTATTTAATTCTCTTTGCGTAGTCAGTCTTCTGTACCTGAAAGGTACTTAATAAGTATTCTGTGGTTCTAGTGCAGACACAATCTCTAGTCTTCCTGGGCAGTTAAGCTCTTCATTGCCGGTAAGTCGTTTGACTTAAGTCTCGATATACAGATAAGATCGTGAGTGTAAAATCTGTGAGCCATATTTTGGCGCGCAATCCACGGCCCTAAGTCATTTGGCGTCATGACATTTAGCCGTGAAGGTGAAATAAACTCAAGTAAAATGCCCTGTCGATCAAGAAATGAAGTCATTTGGACTGATGCTGTGGGCAATAATTTTAGCAATATGTTCAGAATTTGACAAGGTTATTATTTGTAAATATCATTAGGAATGGTTTTTTCTTAATTTACCTATCATTTCTTTTTTAATCTTTTTGTAACCTACTCTTGTAAATAAAAATTTGGTCGTAGATTATAATATTTAAGTAAGTCATGCGCTCTATCATGTATGCAGTGTTAAATTGTAAATTTGATTAATGCAGTGGCCTGACTGTATAAATTTTTATGCAGGTAGTTATTTAAGTTTACATCGTGATATTATACAATTATATTTTCTGGTTGCATGAATTTCTTTTTACAATAAAACCTGTGTTAACTGCTGCACTCGAGTCGCTTAATCATAACATAAACTCCTTTCAATATAAAAATCTATACTTAGAAGTTCCATAAGTGGACTCAGTGAGGCAGTATGAGAATCTGAAAAGGGGGTCATAAAGTAATATTATAATTATTTTATACTAGCTTTAATTTTATTGTATTTCTGTATTATTATTTGTATTTCTTTGAGTTTGTTAGGTTTTTCACATTAAAATATGTAGGTATTTGAAATTCCACATGATGCAATTTTTTTCTTTATGTGGAAAATAGAGAGTTGAATAAAATTGTTAAATGTACTAAGCGTTTAAAACAACATGATCAATGCATTACATGTGCCAAATTATGTGCATTGCAATTTGCAGCCACGGAATTGGGAATGTTTGAAACTTAATTGTGTCATTTATTGTGTCATATTTTTCGATATCTTATAAAATCACTAAATAATAATTTCCAGACAGAATGGTCGTATGTCTTGCATATGTCACACAATTAATTATTTAATATAATAATATAAAAGCGAAAATCCACTCACTGACTAATCACGATATATCAGTAACTATAAAGTATAAAAACTTCTGAATGCATTGCTCTCATCTGCATACTGTCGCTCTACAGCGGCATGTATGTGAAGAATGGTAAAATTTAATAAACTTGAAATTTTGAATTTCTTCTATATAGTGTATTTATAGATATACATCAGCTAAGAAACGGTTTTCAGAAAATTCACCCCTAAAGGCGTGAAGTGACGTTAGAGACATGAAAATCAGTATATAAGTTATTAGTTTTATGTAATACAAGTAAATCCTACATCTAACTGAGTGAACATTTCCATTAATCATGTTTATTTAAACGCTTAAACCATTAAGTTTTCAGAATACTTAACGTTACGTTTAATAAATTGTATTATTCTAATCTTTGTTTTTTTGACTTCCCAATAAGATAAATGAGTTATGACGTAATATAAGTCATTGAGCTCCGTTATATATTTATTTAATCAAAGTGTGTACCATTGCTATCTATGCACTTTTTAATCTGAGACTTTTACCATCTCATAGGTAGTAAAAAAAACATTCGGAGGGGAATCAATAAAATCTTTGAAGGCGCTTTGGACTGCCCCTTCGGAGTTGATTTTTTTCCTGTACAAGAAGTTATCCAAATATCGAAAAAAAATGGTAATCTATTGCAGCAAGGTCCGGGGAGGTTGGATGTCTTAGACATTCCAACTGAAGCTCCTCTAATTTGGTAGCCGTCTGTTGTGCAGTGTGTGGTCTAGCGTTGTCCTGAAGCAGCAGTGGCCTAGAGCGATTGACCAGCCTCGGTTGCTTAGCAGCTAGCTTTTCCATCATGGTTTGCAGTTGCTGACAATAGACATCCGCCGTAATCGTCTGGCTAGATTTAAGAAAGCTGTAGTGAACGACACCGGCACTAGTCCACCAAACGCTCACAAGTAATTTTTTTTGAGTCAATTTTCGCTTGGGGCATGATTTGGCTAGTTCGCCAGGGTTCAACCATTGCGATGAGCGTTTCCGATTATCGTACAGGATCCACTTTTCATCACAGGTAATAATTCGATTTAAAATCCCTTCATTGTTCTGCCGGTTGAGTAATGTAACGCAGCAGTCGACGCGCGTTTGTCGGTTTGCTGCACTCAAATCATGAGGTACCCACCTTTCAAGCTTTTTCAACTTCCCAATTTGCTTCAAGTGGATTAAAACAGTTTTATCACTAACACCGCAGCTTGCAGCTAGCTTGGACGTGGTTTGCGATGGATCGGCTTCCACAATGAGGTGATATGCGACCTCCGCGCCATATACGATCTCCATAGTGTTGTCAATACCAAACGTGTCAACTGTCATACTTTGTTATTTTATTCAATATGATTGTCTAGTCGAATTCTTTCAGTTAAATAAAACCAATATTTCTCTTGGTTTCTCGTTTATTATGCCACAATTTATTTAACTGAAAATGCCTGACGAAAAACTAGGCAAATCTTTGCTATCAAGATATCTGCGACCCGATAAGTTTGATATCGAGCCTGATGTCGCGGACGCCGATGCAAAATGGCTACATTGGAAATCGACATTCGAAAGCTTCTTAGCAGAAGAAATTACCGAAGATGTACCAGACTCCCTTAAGCGTAAGCTACTAGTTAACCACTTATCGGCATCGATTTACAAGCATATCAAAACATGCTCCACTTATAAAGATTCGATAAAAGTTCTAGAAGACATCTATGTCAAACCGAAAAATACTATTCTAGCTCGACATATTCTCTTCAATCGCAAGCAACGAGCCGACGAAACGATCTCTGACTATGTTAGAGCTCTTCGACTTTCCGCGAAAGATTGTAAATTCGAAGACGTCATAGCCCCAGAGCATGAAGACCAAGCAGTTCGTAGTGCTCTCATATCCGGCTTACTATCACGAAGGATTCGCGAGCGATTACTAGAAAACTCTAAACTCACTCTCTCAGAAGCACTTAATCAAGCCGTAGCTCTGGAAACGGCAGAGAAGGATGCAGTTGCTATTGGTATCATCTCTCCGCAACTTACTGCCATATCGCAAGGTAGTTCACGAGACAAGGAATCCGAAAATATAGCGGCAGCTCCATCGTCACGAACTTTTCAAGCCGCCCCGACCACGCCACCTCTGGCTAAACCCTGCTTCTATTGCGGCGGGAGGCTTCATCCAAGGTTCAGATGTCCAGCCAACAAAGCCATCTGCAAAAAGTGCTCAAAGAAAGGACACTTCGCAAGCGTCTGTAGATCGGGCAATATTAATTTGAACTCCACGACAATTGAAGATCCTACGACCTCTAACAACGATCGGCTCTACAGTGGAGCTATTTCTGCGGCCTCTCCTTCGAGCCTTAGGAGTGCGACAATTCCAATCATGGTCAACGAATACAAGGCTGATGCACTCGTCGATACAGGAAGTTCGGTCAGCTTTATTAACGGTAAAGTTGCTCGCATAATGAAACTACGAAAAAAACCCTGCAAGCAGACAGTCAATCTCGCTTCTCTCAATCAAGTTTCCTTTGTCGAAGGTATCTGCTTTGCTACCATTACGATGAATAAGCATACTTACAAACAAACACCTCTTCTAGTTGTCGACAACCTCTGTGCTGACGTTATCGTCGGCCATGACTTGCTCAAACATCACTCGAGCATTCATTTCAATCTTGGTGGGCCTGGCGAACCTTTAGAGATATGCAACGTGTTACGAGCTTCGGTGCCGCCAGCCTCCGTATTTACAAATCTATCGCCGAATATCCAACCGATCGCCGTGAGAAGCCGACGCTACAGTAAGGAAGATGAGGACTTCATAAAAGAAGAAGTGTCTAAATTATTTGAAGATGGAGTCATTGAAACAAGTATTTCCCCCTGGAGAGCCCAAGTCCTCGTAACGGGAGGAGGAGTTCATCGAAAACGACTTGTCATTGATTACTCCATGACCATAAACAAATTCACCTATCTGGATGCCTTCCCCTTGCCAAATATAGAATCAGTCGTGAACAACGTATCAAGATATAAAGTGTTTAGTCAAATCGACTTAAAGAGCGCATATCATCAAGTACCCATCTTAGAAAATGAAAAGATATATACAGCTTTCGAAGCATGCGGCAAATTGTACCAGTTTACACGTATTCCATTTGGCGTGACTAATGGCGTTGCGGCTTTTCAACGAACTCTGGACTTCATCATAACAGAAGAGAAACTACAAGGAACATTCGCCTATTTAGACGATGTAACCGTCTGCGGCAAAGATCAAAGGGATCATGACCACAATCTAAATCGCTTTATGGAAGCCGCTAATAAATTTCATTTAACTATAAACGAACAGAAGAGTGTTTTCAATAAGCCTAAAATCAACTTGCTTGGATATACTGTTGAAAATAATACAATCAGGCCTGACCCGGAAAGACTAAAACCTCTTCTAGAGCTTCCCGCTCCAACTAAAACTAGTGAACTAAAACGAGTCCTAGGGATGTTTGCTCATTACGCCAAATGGATCGCGCGTTTCTCCGAAAAAATAAAGCCACTTACATGCGTAACTACTTTCCCGTTGCCACCTGATGCGCTCAAGAGTTTTGAAGAACTCAAGCAAGATATCGAGGCAGCCGCTCTAGTAGCCATTAACGACAATGAAATGTTTACAGTCGAAACAGACGCTTCGGAATTCGCGCTAGGGGCTACGCTGACTCAACATGGAAGACCAGTTGCCTTTTTCTCTCGGACACTGAATAACTCGGAATGCAAACAATCCTCAATCGAAAAAGAGGCTTGTGCGATAGTAGAGAGCCTAAAGAAATGGAGACACTACCTGATTGGTAGACATTTTCTTCTTAAAACAGACCAACAATCGGTAGCCTTCATGTTCAATCAAAATCATAACAGTAAAATAAAAAATGAGAAGATCCAACGTTGGCGATTAGAACTCTCTTGCTTCAAATACGATATAGTTTATAGACCAGGCACTGAAAACGCTGCTGCGGACGCTCTATCTCGCGTATGCGCCTACATGAATATAAACAAGTTGAAAGAACTACATAACGCACTCTGCCACCCGGGAGTAACTAGAATGTATCACTGGGTAAAATCTAAAAACTTACCGTACTCAGTTAATGATGTCAAGGAGATGACCGCCTCTTGCCCTACCTGCGCCGAAATAAAACCGAGGTTTCTTAAGGCTAAAGGTCAATTGATAAAAGCTACGTCGCCGTTTGAACGGATCAACATAGATTTTAAAGGACCACTACCTTCTAAAACAGCCAACAAGTACATACTTACGATTATTGATGAGTACAGTCGGTTTCCTTTTGCTTACCCATGTAGGGATATGACCTCAGCCACCGTCATTACTTGCCTGAAAGATCTTTTTCTGACATTTGGCCAACCTCTCTACATTCATAGTGATAGAGGATCGTCATTCATGTCTGAAGAGTTCAAATCATTCCTGCGACAGTCTAACATAGCCTCGTCCAGAACGACGCCCTATAACCCCCAGGGTAATGGCCAAGTGGAACGCCTAAACGGAACGCTCTGGCGAACTATTCAACTCAGCCTTCGGTCAAAGGGATTATCGGTGGAAAATTGGGAAGTAGTACTGAACGACGCATTGCATTGTGTGCGCTCCCTCCTGTGTACGGCAATAAACGCTACTCCGCACGAAAAACTTTTCACATACCCCAGAAGATCCCCGAACGGAGATTCACTGCCATCTTGGCTCACGCCGGGACCGATCTTTGTTAAGAAGAATGTCCGCTCTTCAAAAACGGACCCTCTTGTCGAGGAAGTCGAGCTCCTAGAGACCAATCCCTACTACTCTCTCATAAGACGGGATAATGGAGAAACCTCAACGGTATCAAACCGTCAATTGGCTCCTTTCCCCAGTACCGCTGATAATAGCAGAGACGATAACTTTGAAACGGCCTCCGAAGATGATAACCTCGCGTTTCCATCTGAAAATAACTCCACACCTCCACCTGAAAATAGCGCTCCTTCGTCACCGCCTCGTGTAAAAGAGCCGTCGACGTCCTCGCCAGTTCTTCGAACTAGACTCCACAGGAAATCTAATAGGACGCGAAAATTACCCTCCTACTTAGCGGACTTTGTGGTTGATGGGAGTGAGAGTGAAAATTGAACCGGGGGAGAATGAGGTGATATGCGACCTCCGCGCCATATACGATCTCCATAGTGTTGTCAATACCAAACGTGTCAACTGTCATACTTTGTTATTTTATTCAATATGATTGTCTAGTCGAATTCTTTCAGTTAAATAAAACCAATATTTCTCTTGGTTTCTCGTTTATTATGCCACACACAATAACCTTCAATTCTTCATTAACAACTTTGGTCTCCGGCCGTCCATGGGGCTTGTTCTGCAGGTCGAAATTTCCAGAACGAACACGTTAGAACCAAAAACGCACTGTGTTTTCTTTTGCGACAACGCCGCTTTACACATCATTAATCCTTCGTTCCGTTTCTGCAGCACTGGTGCCACGATGGAACTCGTACTCGTAAATAACGCGATATTTAAAGTTTTCCATTTTGTAAACTGTCGAGTGACGCAAAGAAAAAACCAAAAGAGGAAAAACAAATTAATTAGGGCTTTCAAAACACAAAAGCATGTGTAAATAGCTGTATAAAGAATTTGAAATTCCTAACCAAAGAGGAGATATTTGAGATCAAAGTGGCTAGTGCGACAAAACGGCAATTTCATAGGTAAAGACCTATTATTAAAATAGGAAGATTAAATAATGTTTTTTGGAAATGTAAAATTGTGAATTGAAACATTTACCTTAAAATAAAAATTATACAATGCCAAACTAATTAGACTTTAGATGTTATCATAATAATAACAAATTATCTACACGACGAGCGATCGCGACAGCGGTACCACGCGAACAAAGACAGGCTTATGACAGGTGTGGAACATGCTCAGCAAGTCTGACGCCCGCCTTTTTTCTATGAAAGGGCCCATCTACATTTAATTTGGCGCAACGTTTTAAATTTACCCTGATGCTAATGTGGCGCCCCCAATTTAATGCATTTGGACCTGTGATTTGGACCATCGATATATATGTACCTAGGCACTAGATGGGCCCTTTCATAGAAAAACGCCGGGCGTCCGAGATGCGGAACGCGTTCCGCATCTGTCTTTGTTCCCGTCGTAGCGCTGTCACGATCGCTCGTCGTGCGGATAATTTGTTATTATTAAGTTAATATCTAAAGTTTAATAAGTTTGGCGCTGTATAATTTTAATTTTAAGGTAAGTGTTTCAATTCACAATTATACATTTCCAAAAAAAGTTATTTAATCTTCCTATTTAATATTTTTATCCATTACGCAATCATTTAATTTCCGCGGCAAACTGTATAATTTTTTTTTTTACTAACTGGCCTTACGGCTATGACCTATATTATCTATGACCGAGTCATACGTTTTCAAGTTTTTATTCAAGATGTTGCAAGCAAGTTCTCGCTTTTCAGACTAGATGGCGTTGATGGCGTTGCTAAAAATACGCCCACATTCTTTGTTTGACAGGGCCCGTCTATGTAAATTGAGGTCGTTGATTTGGACGGACACTTTTTTTAAACAGAGATGTCTCTACCAGGGAGCTACCAGGTCACTTGAAAGGTCACAGCAAAAAAATAGACTTACCAAACCTCAGATTAAAAACCTATTTAATCTGAGGCCCAAACACCACAGCACAGTGTGCCGGGTCTCTTACTTCTTAGCAACGAGTCGGGTCGTGTCTAGGTCGGGTGCAGTATGCTTCATACTATGCTTTTAAATTATCTGTTTCTGGTTTCATTTAGTCTATGGTTAGTTTTCACTTTTCGGATTCGAAATTCTTTTTCTGGTCGGTGATTCGAAATGGAGTGTCAAACGTGTCCATAAACCAAAATAAATACAAATTCTAATTTTATTTTATTTCAATGCCCGCAGCAGCTTATTAATTGTCCTACATACAATTTTCGATTATGTTGATTTCGTGTTATCTTCTGTTTGACCTAAATTTCCGACGAAAACATGGAAGAGGTAGGTGTTTAGGTTACCATATTTTGTTGTGTCACAATCTCAATACTTTGCAACAATGCATGCTATATTTGCAATCGTTTAAACTTGCAGGAGCTTAGCGAAAATGAGTTGGAAGGACGAATGTATGCTATGTTACATTATGTTGACGAAACACAGACGAACGTTGGCTTAGATCAGAAAGGTATAAAAATCGTCGATAATGTACAACATAGTGGCTTGCTACGTTACTGGCAAAATAACAACGAACAGAAAACACCTTATCAAAAGATCAATACCCCTAAAGAGCCAGTAAAAGCTCCTGAATCCAAGAATGTAGTGGACATCAGTCAGCACAAAAAAGATGAGGAACATTTGTCATCCTCTCCAGATTTATCAATTTTCCAGCAGCCAGTACCCAATAATATTAAAAAAACTGTGGAGATACTGGAAAATGAAGACTTGAATCGTGTTTTTGAGCTTGAATCGAGTGATGATGATGAAGTGATTGAAGTGGCTTTGCCTCCCAAACCAACCATCACTATCGAGAGCTCTGATGAAGATACAGTCGCTATTTCAATCAGCACCCCTGAAAAAGAAACTATTGAAAAAAATCATGAAAATAAAACTAGCAACAGAGAAGTAACAGCTAGTCCTGTGCCATCAGTTGTTTCATCTGTCTCTGATGAGTTCATCCGTGGGGACTGCATAGCTCTTAACATATCTTCAAAACATGCCAACAACCAAAGCTTTGACTTCAGTTTGCATGGTGCTGACCTCCTCGGTCAGACTCCTACAAGGAAGAAGAAGAAAAAACGGAACAAAGACACCTCTACACCTAACACAACGCCTGTAACTTCTACACCTATATCTGTGGACGAATGCTTTGCTACACCAAAGAGTAAAGCCAAGAATAAAAGGCAAAGAACAAAATCATACAGTGTCTCTGAAAAAAGCGTACCTAATCCAGATGTTTATGATTCAGATAGTAATCAGTCTACCAATGAAGGTAATAAGTACCCAAATCCCTTTGCAGTTTCTGATAAAAATTTACCAAATGCAGAGGTGTGTGAATCAGATCAATTAATTCAATCAGAAGTTGATAAAGATACATCTAAAGTTGTCAGTGTGAACAAGGAGGCTGAGAACACTAGTAGTTCAACTGAGAGTTCTATCACTACTACTCCAAAGACAACAAAAAAGGACGCTGATATTTCAAACACTAAAAACAATACTTTAAATGAAAGTGTTATTGACTTGACTACACTTGATGCTAATAATGTAACAATAAATGAAAACATTGTAATGGGAAACGTTACTGGTTTCACCGAAGTAGAAGACAGTATTGACAAAAATACACCAATACAGGACCTCTCAATGTGCGGGTCTACAAAAATACCTGCTATATTGAATGAAGATCTTGACTTTGACAATTTGAAGGGTAACAATAAAGTTTGTAAGAGACGGCGGTATTCTCTTACAACTCTTAGAGCAGAGATGGAGAAGTTTTACAATGAGAGTTGGGGAGGGGAAGATTTTAACCATCGGGAGATACAGAAAAATATGTCAAGTAAGTATAATAAATCTTTATTTTCTTCCAAACTCAATTTGGTTTAAACTTTATCTTTGTTTAATAATCGTAATCTTATAAAACAAACAAGGTTCCACGGGATTTTTGAAATCCTAAAGGATCTTGACCATTTTTATATGAGATTGGGGCTATTCTTGCGACTTAATGAAATTAACGGTAAAACATTGGAAATATACTCAGGATTATATAATAAAAAAATCATTAAGATATTCGATGGGAGTTTGGAGTAATCTGACTTTTAAGTTATGAGGTTAAGTTTGGCAATTGTTAGGTATTATTTAGCCATTCAGCTACTATTATAATATATTTATCGACATGCAGGGTTCTGAAACACGTGATTAAGTAAATATAATATAGATAATTATTTTATTCCTAGCTTTAAATAAAATAATTGTGTTTTTTAATTTAGTTTACTTTGTGCCACCTAGATGGCACCACTTGTACCTATGCGAGCTAGAGTACAATTGATGCCATCTAGGTAGAACAATTATTTTATTTAAAAACAAACAATTATTTTAATTAAAGCTAAGAATAAAATAATTATCTATGTTATACATATTTATTTACGTATTTCGGAACCCTGCACGTCGATAAATATATTATTATTAGCTAAATATAAACTTAACCTCAAAACTTAAAAGTCAGATTACTCCAAACTCCCATCAAATATCGTACGGATTTTTTTATTATATAATCCTGAGTATATTTCCAATGTTTTACCGTTAATTTCATTAAGACGCAAGAATGGCCCACTTTTGGGCATTCTCCTTTATGAGGATGATGTAGCAGGCAATCATTATCTCATCTATTATTATTGATGCAGAAGTTTGTATCTATCTGCTACCTTTTCATGGTCCAACTTTTTAACCAAATTAAGATACTGAGATATTTTTTACAATATTGCTTATACTTATCTTGCAACATATACTACTTTTATCTCAGAAAATAAATAAAGAGATTAGAAAACCCTTATTCCACATAATAAATAAATAAAATAAATGGTGGAAGTGTGTTTGTTTGTTGGTTTGTCCTTCAATCACACCACACTAGAGCAACGGATTAAGGCGCACGTGCATAGGTCGACTTTCATACATTTTTCTTTTCGATTATTCTTGAAATATAAACATTTTTGTGTTTTTTTAATTTGTTTTATCATTTCTTTAGGGCTTTTTATGGTCGCAATTTTCATGTCAGATAAATATTTACATTATTTATAATATAAAAACGGCATTCAAAAAGTGTCAGATTTACGCATGTGTGAGTTGTGAAGTTTACATTCGTCTTGATAGATGTCGCCCGTGTCGCCTAAATAATGCGTCAAAAAAATATATTTGATCGCCATCTATCATTATACTGTAAAACTAGTTCGCTGTTACATGCTATAAACTTTTTTAAGATAGGGGAAGTTGCATGAAGGTTCATATCTAAGTACGCGGATTGTGGATAAATTATTTTCGTAGTAGATCCCGCTATACCACGACCTTTACCGATCTGTATAATAGATGAAACCTTCTTTTTATTTTTAACCGACTTCCAAAAAAGGAGGAGGTTCAATTCGGCGCGTATGTTTTTTTTAAATGTATGTCGGTGCATATCTCCGTTGTTTCTAAACCGATTTGAAAAATTTTTTTTCACTGGTTAGTGGAAGCTCCCGATGTGGTCCCATAAAAAATTCTGACTCCAAATCCTCAATCCTGATGCTGTAGGTGTACCGTACTACATGAAATCCTCAAAACTAGGCATTTAGGAAATTTTGATGGTAAATTAATATAGTAGGTATCAAGTCACGTGTATAAAATACAACTCTGAGTCCCAACTCCTCAACCCTGATGCTGTAGGGTACAGAACTCCTTAAAAATAGCAATTTAGGATTTTTTTATGATGAATTATTATTGTAGGTGTCAAGCAACGACTTCATACTTAAAACCAAGTCTTAACTCCTCAACTCTAACGCTGCAGGGTACTGCACTCCTAAGCCGTGGGGATTTAGAGTACACTAAAAAGTTAAAAATAAAAATTCTTTCCAAAAAGCCGACTTCCAAAGCCATTGTAAAGTATAAAATAATTTTGATTTCTACAGTGGCTTTGAAAGTCGGTTTTTTGGAAACAACTTTTATTATTTAATAATAGATAAATACGCCTAAATTAGTTTGCCTATCAAAATCCGGTCCAGGCTATTTTTAAATAAATTAATTTTAATTTTTTTTTTGACAAGTTTATTGTAGCCAATGCTATACCATCGCGTTTGTTATCAAATTAACCTATTTTAGGCATGTTTATCTATTATTAAATAAAAAGTAGGTTTCATCTATAAAACAGATCGGCGAAGGTCGTGGTATATCGGAATCGGGACTATTTAATCGTATCCAGGCATAAAAAGAACGCTTATTTCGCCTACAAGTTCGTCGCTCGTTTAGCACCACCCAGGCACAGTATTGGTATCTATATGTATACCAATACTGTGACCCAGGGGACACGTGCAGTGAGGTAGAAGGTAGTTCCTGCGGACGTTAGCGACGGGGCTTCCCCCAATTGTGGATTGTGTGTTGCGATATACCTACCTACTTGGATTTGTTGAGATCAAAATGAACCAAATAAACAAGGCAACCTATAGTCCAATGCGTCGAATAAATCTAAGAAAAGAGTAAAATATCATTGTAAGTTTCATCAAAATCGGTTCAGAGTTTAAAAGATAACTTTGTAACTACCTAGCTGATGCCCGCGACTTCGTTTACGTGGATTAAGTTTTTGAAATCCCTCGGGAACTCTTTGATTTCCTGGGATAAAAAGTAGCCTACCTAGGTACCTATGTAACTCCAGGTCCTCTATTATTCCCATGCAAAAAATAACCTCGATCCGTAGCTCTGTTGCGGCTTGATTGAAGGACAAACCAACAAACAAACACACTTTGGCATTTATAATATTAGTACCTATGAAGTATGATTATAATTTTTATACATACAAGCTTTTGCAAGCGGCTTCGCCCGTGTGGATAAAATGTAGCCTAGGTATGTTCTAAGTCAGGCTATAAGCTATCTCCATTCCAAATTTCAGCCAAATCGGTTCAGTAGTTTTTGCGTGAAAGAATAACAAACAAACTTACTTTCCCCCATAGGTATAATATTAAAAGTATGATAGGTAGGTATACCTACCTACTTACCTATAGATGAAATGTCTACTGTGTTTATATCCTTCATGTTTTTAGGTATTTACCTACCTACCGTTTTTCCGCGGCTTTATACCTACCTAGGTTTAAATTGAAACTTTTTATTGATACATAGGAGGTATAATTGAAATCATATCATACTTCATACAAGGACCTTGGTCTAAAGGTCCTTGACTTCATAATATCATCATACTAATATTATAAATGCGAAAGTCAGTTTGTTTGTTGGTTTGTCCTTCAATCACGCTACGCAACGGAGCAACGGATCGACGTGATTTTTGGCATGGGTACAGTTGAGGACCTGGAGAGTGACATAGGCTACTTTTTATCCCGGAAAATTGAGGAGTTTTCGCGGGAATCCAAAAAACTTATTCCACGCGGACGAAGTCGCGGGCATCAGCTAGTATAACATAAATTTGCAATTATGGCTCAATTTCAAATTAAAGTTTTATTCGTTAGTACTAACTACTAACTAGGTAGCCTACTAATCGACTCGAATTAGGTAGTGGAGCATTATTCAAGTTACTCGTAGTTACTGATTTTGATAATTCGAATTGAATTCAAAATCGCGCATCGCTAGCCGATGCGGCCTCTATAGTCCGGGAGGCAGCGGCACTAATTTCCGTTCATTTCCTCCTGTTTTTATTTTTTGAGTATCTGCATGAGTGATGAGATAAGTACCTATGCAATATGTACCGTACCTATCTCTAATTGACCGAGCGAAGCGATTTCAGATCAGCGGTTCAGATTTGGCTGAGTTATGGAGTATAATTAAATAAATGAAAAAAAATTAAAAAGATTATGGAGTACTCTTCAAAAAAAAAATTTTTTTTCAATATACTGAATTGGACCCGTTACAGTTTTATTATAAGTACCTACCTATTTATATTTTAATATAAATCGTTCAACTTCGGTATAGGCATAACATTCACATCAATAAGTACATTATCATTTTTACTTGTATTTGTCATAATCTGTTGTGTGCCTAATAAATAAAATCAGATAAAAAAACATTTCGTTTCCTCTTGGTCTATAATATCGCGGTGATAATAATTTCTTATTTCGCTCTTGCGCGTGGCTTGCAACAGTACGCCTCATCAGTAGGGTTGCCACTTGCCACCCGTACTCGGTACTACCCAATTATTAATTTATTATTACATCTCTCGAAAATTTAATTATAAGCCGGCACTCTGTCCTTGTGTCTGTGACAGTTATTGCATTAATGAGTACTTAAACGGGGGAAAATCACGCAAACAAGCAAACAGAAGAAAAGAAAAGAATTAAAGCGAAGTATGTGTATCACTTCAACGGGGGACCTGACCAGGAATCTTACAGATGTTTGTTACTTAATCACGTCACTACCGATTTGGCTGCCACGGGATTCGTAAAAAACCTACTTAATTATATAATTTTCCAGAACTAGTATATTTTCACAACTTTTGAACAAATAAAAACTATTTTTAACCGACTTCCAAAAGACAATTCGACACGCATAATATATTTCGTGTGTTATATTATTGGAACTGCAAAATCATACTTCATATCATACTAATATTATAATTAATGCGAAAGTGTTTTTTTTTGTTGGTTTGTCCTTCAATCACGCCGCAACGGAGCAACGGATCGATGTTATTTTTGGCATAGGTATAGTTAGTTGAGGACCTGGAGAGTGACATGGGCTACTTTTTATCCCGGAAAATTAAGGAGTTCCCGCGGGAATAACTAAAACTCAAACCACGCTATTAGGGCTTCCAAACATAATATGTATATGTAAGTCTGTATGTCATGTATGTTTGTCCATGCATTTATTCGAAAATATGCGACTAATCTTTTTTTACTGGCTTACATTTACTTCAACTTAGGGAACAGTGCAAGTTTCATTAAAATCGTTTCAATAGTTTTCAAGAATTGGCCAATTGTTCGTTTTCTGTAGGTAGGTATATTGAAATTTGAAGTAGCTTGCTTCCAAA
This sequence comes from Erebia aethiops, assembly GCA_923060345.2. Taxonomy (NCBI): domain Eukaryota; kingdom Metazoa; phylum Arthropoda; class Insecta; order Lepidoptera; family Nymphalidae; genus Erebia; species Erebia aethiops. Next base: position 17,533,105 of record OV281089.1, on the reverse strand, counting down.
AAAGTTGGCAACCCTAGCCACATTATTGTAAGTTGTCACCCGTCCGCAGCAAAGACACCCTACCGGCAAAGCCGTGCCGCCAAGCGATTAGCGTTCCGGTACGATGCCATGTAGAAATCAAAGGGGTATAAAGTATGGGTTTAATAAAAACTACCATACCCCTTCTAGGTTAGTCCGCTCCTATCTTAGACTGCATCATCACTTACCGCCATCTCACATGGTGGCACCATCAACCATGTGAGATTGCAGTCAAAGCTGAAAGTTTATCTTGTATCCGAATGAAATAAATAAAAAAAACAATACTAAGCAAAACGCAGCAGTTTTTGTTTCAATGCCATCTAGTTAAATTTTATAGTAAACAATTCGTAGTTTATGTTAGAACCACAGAACTTGGATAACAACCATTGTCAGTGTGTGCGTGGGTATTGCGTATATACAGTAATCGATATAACAGATGTTTATAATTTGACTATTTGACTAAATGGCTCTGTTTTAAAGTAAACTAATTATGTGATAAAATAATAGGCATTGATGTACTGCCGCAATTTTAATATTTTTAAAATCAGTGCATTGCAACTTTGCGAAAATATCAAAAACCTGTCAAAAGCCCAAACAACGCCATCTAGCGGGAATCTGTCCGGGAGAAGACGTTGTGTTGACCCTTAACATGATTTTTTTACATGGAGGTAAAAAAATATCATATACAGTACCCGGCAATAAATATTGCACATCGACCTTTGGAAAGAGACAATGGGTTATTTCGGCTTCGTATAGCGTTATCGATCGGTAGTGTGCGACAGAGATAACGCTACACGAAGCCGAAATAACCGATTGTCTCTTTCCAAAGGTCGATGTGCAATATTTATTGCCGGGTACTGTAGGTATATTTGAGGAGCTGGAGAGTGACAGGCTACTTTTTATCCCCGAAAATTAAGGTGTTCTGGTGGGAATTAAAAGGACTTATTCCACATGGACGAAGTTGCGGGCATCAGCTAGTATGATATACATATTTGTAGGCGTAAACTAATATAATAATATATTGCATCGTCATTATAAATATGTAATTATAACTGCTGTATTAATTGTTTATTTTATTGCCTCTTACAATGTAACCAAAATGTTTGTGTTTTAACTTAGGAGACAAAAACCTGTGGGTCATTGATCCAAAAGACAGAATGTCATCATTGACCAGACGGAAAACTACGTAAGTCCAGCTCATAATTCTATTGGATTTTGTAATGAGTGTATCTTTGTTACTTAAAGTGAAAATTTTACTTACTACACCAAAAGGTTTCTTATTCTTAGTAAATAGTAAGTGTCCTAAATTAATTGTTATAATGGAATGCTACCGATATTAGTCTTGCGGATAATAGTTTACGACCAGGAGCGGTCAGTTTAGTGCGCAGCTCACCAGCAAACTAGTTTGTTCTATTAGTTAGAGCTCCCGTCGGCTGTCTCGAACCAGAGAAAGGCAGACCGTTCGCACGAAATCTTTTGTTTGTTAAATAGTTTTGCAATTATTTTTACTTTCTATGCTTACATTGTACTCATAGTATTTTAATACTGAAATTATTTTTTGTAGTATTCATTCATTTCTAATGTAGAAATTGCGCTCGCGCTCACGCTCACTCTCGCTAGTCGCCATTACAAGCCTGTCTTATCAAACAAACTAAGGAGCGAGGGATTTGGGAGAAGTTCGTCTGTGGTTCGTTCATTAACTACGCAAGACTAATAGATATGACAATTAAGAGTTATTACTCTGTTATTACCTGCACAGAAATATTTAAATAATCGGTTTATAACCCAGTCATTTGGTGCTCAAAAAGGGGGTTACCTGGAAAGTTTTTCGGGAGTTTTGATAATTGGCTATTTGACAGTTTTCGGAAAAATACTTAAAAATGTATGTGGGATCATTGTATACCTCTTACAATTATCTTTTTCTCCAAAAATCACGTTATATATAGAAAAAAATAATTTTTAATAATAATTTAAATTCACGCGAAAACTGCCGGTCACGTGACATTTGACGTCATAGCACAAAATAAAACAAAGCTAACTACGACGCTCCAAGTCATAACCATAAGTAATTTTGAGTAGAAAGTTTACAGCTTTTTTAATGCAGTTGTGAAAATTACAAGCTACAGGACGCGTATAGAAACTTTTGTAGAAATACTATAAATAATAATTTATTAATATCCTGACAAATTGTATAAACACATTCCTACAATATTGTCATAAACGTCGACAGCAGTGTTTACAGTTAATCTGCTGAGACCCGGAATTAATGTATAACTGTGTTTTTTTACGACATCACATCAGAAACTTCTAAAATTATCAGTGTTTCTCTACTATATTATGCATTTATTATACATATTATAAACCTTCCTCTTTAATCAGTCTATCTATTAAAAAAATTCGCATCAAAATCCGTTGCGTAGTTTTAAAGATCTAAGCATACATAGGGACAGACAGCGGGAAGCGACTTTGTTTTATACTATGTAGTGATAACACGCCTAAAAAGGACCTACTCTGTGGTTTGAGATGTTTTTAACGTATATCAATGGTGCTATATCAATGGCGTCAGCGTTTGGGGCTTGCAATCCACAGATAAAAAAACCAATTTTATTTTGCATAAATAAAATATTTACAATTAAATTTAATGCAAAAAACATATTGTTTAATAATTGTTAAACCTTTGAGCTACCATATCTAATGTATTTCATATTTTATCGTTACAGCTGTCAAGTAGCCAATTGGTGTATTTTATAGATTTCGACGTGCTCTTTCCGAATATACACTTTGCCATCTCGTATCTTTGCCGCTCGCGCCGCCATATTGGAGAAATGGCGTCCAAGAGTAGTTTTTTGACAATAACGCCATTCGGACTAATTTTACTATGAAAATAGTCATGTAATAACAAAGATACGAGGTGGCAAAGTGAAAATTCGGAAAGAGCACGTCGTAATCTATAAAATACACCAATTATCAAAACTCCCGAGAAATTTTCCAGGTAAAACTACCAAATGTCTGGGTTATTAAAGTGGAAGACTTTTGACAGAGAAAACTCGTGAACTACCCTACATTATGTTTATTATTGGTGTTATATTTCTCTCTCTGTATGATGTTATGAACCTCTCTCTGAATATCATATTTGCTAAATGTGATCAGTACTTCACTTCATGTAATTTTACAGATGTAATTACTGCAACCGTGTGGGCCATCGCGACGACATGTGTAGATTGAAACCGCCTGTGTGCTATATGTGTGGATCGTCGGGCCACTTTGAACCGCGATGTCCGAAGAAAATCTGCGTAAATGTAAGTAAATATAATTTAGGACTGCTTACTATAGCGTTATGACTTCAAATAGTAACTAAAAACAAATTTATTTTCCGAACATAAAGTTTCTTTTGCATGGCCAGTTTCAAAAGTGAACATTTCTATCAGTTGTGTTCCTTTTGTACACATAATGATGTCTTAATGATGTCTACGAAATAATGTCTATCTTTTAGCAAGCAGAATGGCTATGGAACCTTACTACGTGGGTAACACTGAAAATGTTTAGAACTGGCCGGTTAGAAACATTGCTAATGAAAACTTTTTTTGAATTTCAATTTTAGAACTCTTTGGTAACCTAATGTATATTGCATTAATTTGTCATTTGTTTTTGTGAATTGGCGGCAAATCTAAAACTCTTGTTACACGTGAAAATGAACCTAACGCGAGAAAATGTTCGTCAATGATTTATTATGTCTTTCGTTGTGGGCTTACTCAACAACAAAGCTATTGTAGTGTATGTGTGTCAAATTAGATTAAAAAAAAAAAAAAACTAAATTAATTTTCAACGCACGGACAGCCGCTCCGTGCACAATTTTATGATAGCTAATAGCTCGGCCGGGGAGGCGTGGCATCGTCCGACATCGTAACGGTGCGCAGGCGCATATTGTGATTTTTAAGTTAGTCAGTCGGTATTCGATAGCTCGACGCGAGACCCGTGTGAACGGATGCCCCGCCGCCACGGCTAAGTACCTACCGTGCGTTCACAAAATTAATTATATATTTGTATTTAATAACATTAAAAAATTAACACTTAAAATTTCATTTAAGTTTGATTTATTTGGTCAATTGGATTGATACTAAATTGGTGACCCCGACGTGATTTGAACACGCAACCTTCTGATCATACTTATACATACATCATGATTGATACTAAACTATGATAGGCATTTCTTAATGAAGCCCCGTCTCGTGCCACTATTTACAATTGGTTTAACGAGTTTAAGCGTGGACGTAGCTATCTCAATGATGATCCGCGTGAGGGACGTCCTTTAACAGCGACTACTGAAGAGAGTGACCTATCAGCAGATACGGGCAAACCTAGGCATTGGTATGTGTCAAGTTCAAAAAATATTACACGAACATTTAGGCGTCAGGAAGCTTTGTACCAGATGGATTCCCAATACTTTAACGGTCGACCAGGAACACCTTCGCATGGACTGGTGTCGCCAAACTGGTGTCGCCAAATGTTAGATAAGTTCAACGGCGGTGACTCAAATGCTGTGTTTGACATCGTCACAGGTGATGAAAGCTGGATATATTGCTACGAACCCGAAACTAAAAGACAATCAGCTCAGTGGGTGTTTCCTTTCGAGGATCGGCCAACTAAGGTAAAGAAAGGAAGAAGTCAAGGAAAAAAGATGATTGCCTCATTCTTTGGTCGGAGAGGTCATATCGTCGACGTCGTCGACAGTTGTGCTAGAAGATGCAAGGACAGTTACTGCAGACTGGTATGTCAATCGCTGTTTGCCCGCTGTCTTGAAAAAAATTCGACAGCAGCGCCCTCAGCAGCAGCAATCAAGCAAAAAAGCAGGATCCTCCTTCACCACGACAATGCTTCAGCACACTCCGCAAAACGGACTGTTGAATATTTAACTATGGCAGGTGTCGAGATAATGAGTCATCCGCCATACAGTCCTGACCTGGCGCCCTGCGACTTTTATATTTTATTCCCAAGAACTAAAGATAAAATTCGAGGTATTCGCTTTACGAGCCCTGAAGATGCGGTGAAAGCGTACGAAAATGCCATAGAAGAGACCCCTAAGGAAGAATGGGCCCACTGCTTTTCTCAGTGGTTCCATCGAATGCGACGATTTGTAGAGAGGAACGGAGATTACTTCGAAAAACAATAAAAGTATTGGCAACTTTCTACATTAAGCCGTTTTTCATTTTCTAAACATTTTCAGTGTTACCTAGGTATATGCTTGTTCACCCTTCACTTGTCACACAGTTATGGAAGTTTGTCACGTTTATTTCAGTGTGGATCGCCAAACCGCATGTATTCGACGATGTGCCGCAACTGCTGCAACTGGGGCCGCATCCGCTGCGCCGAGTGTGGCCAGAGCGGACACCCCGCCTCGCACTGCCCCGACCTGTGGCGGCGCTACCACAACACTGTAAGCTTTACTTGTTTAATACTGACTCAGCAGCTGACGAACTTTCAAAAACGCATTCTCTCGGTGGCCGTAGTATAACATTTGTAATCTAAATGTAACTTTGTCCGCAGATCACCTTGAACATGCCTCTGGCGGAGAATCATCTGTCTAAAAAACATAATCAAATATTCTGTAGCGGATGCACGCGCCGCGGTCACTTTGTGCACACTTGCCGAAATTATCTGCCCTTCTCAGGCCTGCCGATCAATTCACCCTTCGTTTCAGTATACAGACCTGTGTATTCACCAATTTGCAACAACGATTCTCCACAAAATAATCCAAACCAAGGCAATAAGCAATACACGAGAAATGTCCCGCAAGATCCTAACCTCTCATCTGAATCAACACCACAAAATGATCAACTCAAACGGCAGTCCAAATCGCCTGTAAATCATGAGACACATCTGAATAAAAGAAAGAATTTTGGTTTGCCTGATGCTACAGAAGTACACCAAAGAACCAAAAGTCCGATAAATAATAATAATAGCTTACAGAAAAAGGATACACAGAATAAAGAACAACCTGCTATAACTAATAAAAATACGGCAGAACCTAACAAATTTGCGAAAACAGCACCAGTTGAAAATCAAGCAACAGATAAAGCTCCAGACTTTATCCCAGTAACATCATCTGAAAATCATGATAATAAAGGACAAATCATTCAAGATAATGAAGTGTCAGATACTAGTGATGTCGTCACTTCAGCGAGAATTTACATCCCTAAAGAAATTGTAGAGAAGTTAAAGACAGAAGAGGGTGATTCGTGGATGAAAGAAGCCCTCAAGAAGAACGATGTCACCCTCGATAGTGACAACATAAATCTTTATGTTAGCATCAAGGGCACTGTCGGAAATCAGGAAGCCTTCCAAGCAGAACTCCGAGATTGGATTGCCACAAAGCAAAATAAAGAAAGAGCTGTTTCCGAATGCGAAGCTGATGTTACACAGGAATCGATTACTAATCAACCTGTGATGCACAATAACATACCTAAGTATAGGCACGCCGCCTTGCGACAACTGAACCAAGCATTTCAAACTCTTAAAGCTGATTTTGGAGATCCAAAAGCCCTTTACAGGGAGTTAGTATATCTGCAAGATCGACATGAACAACTCTTGAAGGTCAAGGCTATAAGCCCCCAAAAACTGACAAACAGTAGAAACAATATTAATGGCATGCTGAGAAAACTCAACATGTTACTGATCGGGCAAGCGGGCCTTGCAGGGGGCTTCGGGCATTTGCGTGAATTGCATCACCTACAGGAGAAACTCACTCACTACAGACAGAAAATCATACCACCAACTATGCGTGAGGAGATCGGGCAACATTTCCATTGCATATTTACCGCTGTACCAAGAGATGATTATGTGGAACTACTCAATAAATACTACTATTCTCGACCGATGCCCGAATTGAAAAATAGACACAACAATATGATTTTTAAAAGTCCTACGGTCACTCAAAATAATAAGTTCAACATCCAACATTTACAACAAAATGTAAATAAAGCCAATGATGATAATCGCCAAAGCAAAACTGCTACAACGACGCCTCTCATGGCCAAATACAAGCTCATGTTTTATAAAAGAAGGTTGCTGCGCGCCAATCCAAGAGATACGGTTCTGAAGAAGACCAAAACCGAACTTATAAATAAAATTAACTCGCAAATTATCTCTTTTGAGAGGAAAAGCCATGCGAGTAAAAGGAATTTTAAGAAAATAAAAAAGGTCCAAGAACAGGCTCAATTGTTCTTGTCTAATTTAAATAATTTAAACTGATTGTGCTACTTGCGATACATGTTCGCCTTTGTAGAAAGAGTCGCCACCATGTTTCAACCCATTTTTAAATGGATTTTATTTATGTAATGGCGATTTTTTCTTGTTAGGTGTAAGCGCACTTTAAGGGTGCATAATGAAAATAAACTTAGCGTAAAGTGCAACAAATGTATTATTATTTGAGTCCTTAAAATAAAAGTTCTAGAATGAATTTATAAACATCGTCAAGATCCTAAGTTTATAAGCAAATGGATGGCCGCAATTAAAACTGAAGTTTTTATTTGCAAACGATAATTCACAGGGCCCTGTGTAAAGGGTGGGCGTGGCCGCTAGTTTTGGCGTCGCTTATTACAAATAGAGACCCTTTAATAGGAATCCTTTCTCCCTAAATTTTTTTACACTACACTGTTTCAGGGGAAGGGTCCCTGTGAAAAGTGCAGTGTAATAGGCCTATTATAGGCCTGCTTTTGAAAAAGTAGGTTTAAAACAAAACTAGCGGCTACGCCCACCCTAGATTAGGGGCCCTGTGAAAAGTCAGTGTAATATTAATCTATGCCGTAGTTGTTGCCTTTGGTCAAATAAAATTTATCTGGTTTGTGGTCAAATTCCATACTAATATTATAAATGCGAAAGTGTGTCTGCCTGTCTGCTACGCTTTCACGGCCCATCTGTTCAACCGAATTTGATGAAATTTGATACAGGGATCCTGGGGACGGACATAGGCTAGTTTTTATACCGGAAAATTCAAGAGTTCCCTCGGGAATCAAAAAAATTATATATTTAACCAATTTTGATGAAATTTGGTATAGGGATAGTTTGATACCCGGGGAAGGACATAGGCTACTTTTCATCCCGGAAAATTAAGGAGTTCCCCCAGGAATCAATAAAACTTTATCCACGTGGACGAAGTCGCGGGCATCGTCTATAATTGATAGTCTGTGTCAGGGTTGCAGAAGTATAGCAATTACCTTTTGTACGGTAATTAGGCCCTAAACATTACCCATATTATGGCAATGTCAGCATCATTACCTTATCCTAAAATACGAAAATCTTGCGTCTGCGGTCGGTCAAAAATTAACAGTCAACAGCTAAGATTCATAATTCCTTCACAAACCTAAATAATAATTATAAAATTAATCCCAATTTCCACTGTTTGATTACCCGATTATATGTTTAGTTCAGACTTCACATTAACGACTCACCGCTGAATTTTGCACGTGATGAATACTAAATATTTATATGAATATCTATTTTAATTCTTTTGAAGTTTTAGGGAAAGTATGCAACTGTAAAATAATGAATCCAGCAGAGAACATGGATGAGGATTCGGACCACGACGATGGACCGAAAAGATAATAAAAGGTAAAATATATAAACATACTTTTAACTATTAAAACGCGTGGGTTTGGTTTAAGGCGAGTCACCTCAGCTCAGCGGTGAAAACTGGTTTGCTAGATCAAATGTTTTCGGTATTTACTATTAAATAACGGTCTTACAAAAAATATCCGATACACTTAAAAATTTTGTCTAAAGAATGTGCTAATTTGTTACACGATAGGATGTACTTTACTCGATCAAAAAAAATCTTGAAACAGGCTAAATTAAAAGTTTAAAACGAATTTTTTATTAATAAAATTTTCGACTTTGCTCATCATTTTTATATGGATAAATTCCTCTTGAAGTATTAATGAGAACCTGCTAAACTTTATTTCAAACTGAAGTCCTATCGTTGCCAAGCGGTTTCAGAATATACCGCGCTGCCCGCTTCCCCGCCAGTTTCTACGAGAAACGTACCGCGAGACGCGCGGGCGGCACCCCACACCTCACCTCCTAAAATCTTGCAGGTGACTCGCCTTAACAGTATTTGTCTCTTGAGTACGGCAAACGCGTATGCAGCTAGCGACAACACTGGTCTGTGTGTGTCTTACGTCATTGTCATCGGTAATTGTCATTGTCAGAGAGAGAGACAAGTTCAACGCAACATTGATTACCTTTTGATTAAAGATTACGTTTCAGATTGGTTTCAGAGACTTACGTTTGATTACCTTCACAGAACCTACTTTACAACAAAATTTATGTTATATGTTCAGTTCATTTTACAATATTGAAGTATAGCGTATTGTTTACTCACAGATCTGTGTACATTTAAGATAATATAAGCTAAAAGTGTAGTAACTAAAAGAAACAATGATTGATTTTAGTATCAGTTTTGTTAGATACATAACTGGAGTATTGGTGTTGTTTTTGCTTTTCACAAGTATATCAGCAAGAAATGTAAGTTGGAGGTTACACTTTATTAAATCTTCTTGCCTGCTACATTGCTCTAACAGTGGTTGTCATATTCGACTGCAAATGACGAGGTTCTGTGATTCTGTTATGTACTTATTAGGATTTTCTGACAAGAAATTCTCGGCACTAGCCTGGAGTCACTAGGGAGCTTGGCGGTGTATTACGCCTGTGCTATAGAGAGCCCGTAAAGTTGTCAGGCCTGCGCTTGATACCTCTAGTCGCATCATATTGTTGTTCCATGTAACTGTGAAGCCCTTTTGACTCACACTAGGTTTTTGTATTAACTATTAATGATACGGTGACAGTTGAGTAATGTAGGAAGGCAGCAGCAACCCTGCAATTGTGCAAAGATATACATCTGTTTAAACAGTTACTGGTAATACGGACACAGGGGCCAATTCTGTTCTACGCCATATCTAAACTAAACTAAAATGACAGCTCTTTTTGTATTCATCAAGGATCAAAAAGCTTAGTTTGCTATAATCCGACAAAGCAGACAAATCTATGTGGTACAATGTGTAGCTTGCGATATTTTCTGCCCAATACAAACATCACACAAATGTACCAAATTGTCATTAAGAGAGTTATTTCGAAGATTCGAATTGCTGGTTTATATCATGTTGTACCACATAGATTTGTCTGCTTTGACAGATTAAGCTTTTTGTTACTCGATTAATGTGGACTTCCGCAAAATAATGCCTACTTTTATCCAATATCTATATAAATTATATTCACTTTCTTAATACTCCCTGTGGAAAGGGACAGCACTAGATTTAGAGCTCTCATTTTAGTAGAGATTGTGTTTAACAGAATTGGCCACATTGTGTGTGTTTGGAAAGAGCCTGAGAGAAACAAAATGCAATACAATATCTCCCATTTAGATGTCTAATCTCTGTAAATCTCTGGCTAGTGTGGCTGAATTTCAGTCTGAAGGATATGTGAGATGCTCTGTCATATTTGTTGTATTAAAGAGTGTTCACAGTATGTGTTTTCTTTAACAGTTTCCCGATGAAGACTATATTGACAGCTACTACAATCAAGAAAAGCAATTAAGGGCCAGTGCAGCTGTGGAAAAATTGGATACAGGTTGGTTATCATTTGACATAGTCAAAGTCAAAGTCAAAGAACATTTATTCAATTTAGGTAGGTATACTACACTTATTGACGTTCGGTTATTTATAACATATACGAGTAACAATATAATGGTGATAATGACAGTACGACATCTTAAACTAAAGCTACGAGGGTTCCAAACGCGCCCTGGTCTGAGAAGAGCCCACAACAAACTCAGCCGGGTTTTTTTTTTCATTATCACCATTTCACAATCATCTTAACTAAGGAACTATCAGGGCCATTAGAGAAAATCATTGCCAAGCTTCATTTAAATAATTCTTTACATGGTAATAAGATTTTTTAATGAGTTTACGTTTTACATTTACTTTGAACTTATTCAGAGACATCTTCAACATGTCTTCTGGGAGCTTATTGTAGAAGCGGACACTGTTTCCAACAAATGAATTTCTAATTTTACTAAGCCTAGAAGCAGGCATTACAAGCTTATTTTTATTTTATATGTTCATATTTGAATTTTACATCACTAATGATATTCAAGCATACTACATACATATAATTTCAAGCAGAGAGATGTGTATTTGAAATAAAATCTAAACTAAATCCATACTTTTCATTACACAACTGCCCAAAAAAGGAGTGTAATGGCTTCCCAAAAAAGAACATAGCCTACATTTTATTCTAGATACATATATATAAAAAGTTACTGCAGGAATCAAAAACTAAGGCTTTGCATGCAGATGTAGTTGCCACATCATCTTGTCAATAATTATCATCTAATGATAACTTTTTTTTACTGGAAAGCTTTGCTTTTGTGATTTCCTTTTGGAATAGAATTTTTATCTTTTATTGGTTTTGAGATAAGAATTGCTTTTGGAAGTTAAGAACACATTAGTGGTTATATTCTGTATCATTAAATTTTGCCTAATGCCTTGTAGGACTGCAATACTTCTCATTTTATTAATTTGATTGGATGACTTGATGATACCTATTGTAAGTACATAAAATATAATATAGATGTTACTTTAATGGAAATTTTCATGCATGTGTCTATTAGCACAAAAATATGTGTGTCCATTAGTTCCTTTGTCTGTTCATGTGAATAAGTAGAATTTTTGTATAGTTGTTGTCTTGTTGTCAGCACAAAATCACAACTACATATTATGGGGAAATTATAGTGTAGAAACCTGCCAAGGGCCAGAAGTCATCAAGTGCCATTCAAATTTGAGGACCCTGGAGAGTGATATAGGCTACTTTCATCCCGGAGTTTTCGCGGGAATAAAAAACCTAAACCACGCGGACGAAGTCGCGGCCATCAGATAGTGTAAATAAATATAAATTGAATTTTGTACAGCGGATGCGCCACAATATGTGCCAAACTGGCCGAACACGACAGTCAAGCTTGGCCAAGTGTCCGCAGTGACCATCGACAACGCCGGCCATACTGTGGTGCTGCACCGCGGTGCCAATGCGTGGGACGTCTCTACGTTCTCGATGCGCAACATCTACCAGTTCATCGGCGACCCGCCTATATCCACCCCCACCATACTGCTGTTCAACGAGACGGGGGAACTGGTGGACTCGTGGGGACAAAACCTGTGAGTATACCTATCATTGACAGAGGCAACTCCACAGGACTTCAACAATGAAGCTTCATAATAAGTAGTAATAAATAGACTAGCAGGGATACTACCACGTTCTCGATGCGCAACATTTACCAGTTCATCGGCAACCCGCCTATATCCACACCCACTATACTGCTGTTCAACGAGACGGGGGAACTGGTGGATTTGTGGGGATTACGCCTGTGAAGTGACCAATTCATAGGTGATCAGGTCATCGGCGACCCACCCTTAGGTGTATCCACCGTACTGCCGTTCAATAAGCGGGGGGAATTGGTGGAGTCGTGAGGTCAGCACCTATGTGTATACCTATCATTGACAGTGTTAGAGCTTCATAAGACAACAAGAAAATCTGGCCCTGTGCACGATTTAAAAGTTTTCATTTTATAAGCAAACCACAAATACCTACTGCTCAACGAATCGGGGGAATTAACGCTCGTGGGGTCGTCACCTTTATTTTAATATCTCAAATAAACTCATGTGAGTGTTTTGACTTTGAAGCAGGGGTTTTCCCTTTGTTATCAGTCTCAGTAATTTTTAAGTACATCTTGGTTATCACGTCTGAGTCCAACTTGGATAGTTCAAGGCCAAGCTATTATTTATACTTGCACATGTACCCATCTCAGCCAAAATATTGAATTATCAATATCAAAAAATTCAATAAAATTCACCTGAATCCCTAGTTGAAGTTTTAGATCGAGTCACAAGTGACGACCCAAAAAATGATGTTAGGTTTTCAGTATAAATCTGGAGTTGGTGAGTTGGCGGTTTATATTTCCATGCCTCGAAGAGCATATAAAGCTGTTGGTACTGCGCTTGATCTCTCCTCAGTCTTATAATGTTTCATCGTACCGGACTATGATAGTGAGGAAATAGTCCATCTTTATTGTGCGTGCACAATGCACAATATCGTCCGCGTACGGACTACGGGACTAGTTTGTGTTGAGATTGATACGTCATTTAATAACCAGAACCCTGGAATTTCGCGAGTTTTGATTGGACACAATTTCAGCAATCCGTAGGTCAGAAAACCACACGGCAAAGTTATCGTTAGACTGGAACTCAATCATCGAGGTATCGTCGTAAAAAAACGCCCTTTTGGAAATTGGAAACACTTGGTCCGTCTGAACCAAATCGTCAAGGCGCAAAGCCAAAATCCACAGATAGTGCTTGAAATCAGTTGTCGAGACTCGAGGCCCTGTGCTTCAAAATGAGTTGAAGAGCAATTGTTAATTTTTTCAGTTTCTACATGCCACACGGAATCACAGTAGACAAAGAAGACAACGTGTGGGTGACTGACGTGGCGCTACACCAGGTGTTCAAGTTCACGCCACAGTCTAGAACAGAACCAGCTCTCGTTCTGGGCGAAAAGTGAGTTTGTGTTTGCCTGAGTTTTGATGTTTGAATAATTAACAAGTATAAATTACAAATTTAAAACAACCTCTCCGTGGCAGGTTCGTGCCTCGTGACGATGACTACCACTTCTGCAAGCCGGCGGCGGTGGCGGTGCTGGCGTCGGGCGACTTCTTCGTCGCGGACGGCTACTGCAACGCGCGCGTCGTCAAGTTCGCGCGCGACGGCACCAAGATACTGCAGTGGGGGAAACGTGAGTGACGCCTTTGACGACTAAAAAGTGCTGATAAGATTGAAAATTAAACCGACTCCACACACTTAACAACCCATATCTTGAAAACTGAACCGATTTTGATGACACATGCACTGTTCCCTAAGTTGAAGTAAAAAGAAGTGATGATCTAAAAGATTGAAAGTTAAACCGACTTTCTACATCTATCCTATGTAGTTGTCGTGTATCTATGCCTAATCAAATCCCATATCGACCTTCTGACACAGATGTGTGCATGCAATTATGAACTTTAAGGTGGTAAACATTTTCAGACCGCGACTGTACATACATGGACTGCTAAAATCATAACCCTTTCTTTTGGCATTGCCAGTTGGTTAAAACTGAAATTTGGTATAAAGATTTGGTATAGACATAGGCTACTTTTTATCCCGGATAATTAAAGAGTTCCCGCGGGAATCAAAATACAGAATCCACGCGGACGAAGTCGCGGGCATCGTTTATTCATTAATAAATTAACCAAGTAAATAAAATTCATCAATAAAATCGGATCAAACTAAAAAAAATTGGCAGTCATAGGAATTGCCGATAGAAGTGAAAACGAATATTTAGAAAAAAAAATAAAAAAAAATTCAATACTTTCAATATGAACCTTAAACTAAGGCATTAAAGTCTAATTACGAATGTACTATATTTATATTTAAGACCTTTTGTCTTCGTAACAACGCGAGGTGTCGGTCACGCGTTTCCACATTTTTACCCCCTACCAAAAAGTGCTCAACGCGCCTAAAGAAGTTTTCACTTCAAAAATTATACTATAAAGATAAATTAAAATGATTTTGTTGTTTAGGTTTCGGGGATTCCCCGTTCGTGTTCAACGTTCCGCACTCGCTCGCGCTGGTTGAGGAGCGTAACGAGCTATGCGTGGCGGACAGAGAGCGCGGCCGCGTGGCGTGCTTCCGCGCGGACTCGGGCGCGTTCCGAGCCTCGTTCCGCAACTGGCTCGTCGGGCCGCGGCTGTTCAGCGTCGCATACGCGCCTGTCGACGGTGAGCCACATTCGCCTACGAAACTCAGTTCGAGGATGATCAAATTCTTATCCCGTGAATAAAAGGACTTGTACTCAATAAACCTTTTAAAAATTGCGCGAACAGATTCAAGATTTTAGTATCTATGACGCGTTGTTGTAATTGCATTTTTTTTATTGGCTTTATGGCTCTAGGTTCACTATGCAAATTTACTAGGACAGTAAATTTACAAGCTCTGTTTACTGCCTCTGTAAGTGCATTTTTCGAGCAAATGTATTGAAAAAGCTATTTTTTTTTAAATAGAAATAAAAAATACTGCGATCTCTGATGAGTAAGTGATAATGTAGCCAATTCTGTATATAACATAATCTCTAAACTAAACTAAAATGATAGCTTTAAACCTAGTTCTGTCCCTTTCCGCAGGGAGTATTATGTTAGCAAGTCAGGGTTAGCAATATTTTTGTTATTTTTTTTATTCATTATAGGCTTACGCTTGACCACAATCACATCTGATGGAAAGTGATGATGCGGCCCAAGATGGACGCGCTTGCCTAGAAGATGCGTATTCACTCTTGATTTAAAGATACCCGGATGAATGCTTTAGTTTAGAGATTGTAAGAGTCTAAGAATTCTAATATGGTAGTGTAACGTGTGGCGATACGTCTTTGCCGATAGGGTTTAATATGGGACAGCGTTACAATTGGACCTTCCGATTTAGTTTAGTGATTGTGCACTATATAACTAGTGGTTCGCCCCGAACTGAGACCTCGCGGCACCATCTATTGACATCAATGTGAAGTTCTGTTAAAATACTGAAGCTCATTTAAAATTAAATAATTTCGTTTCCTTACAATATAATATATCTAATTTTAGTATTTGTTGTTCAAGTACAGGATATTCAAATAATTGATCAAGTTTGAGGTCAACTTTGGACGTTAGAAAATCTCCACTTTGAAAGCCCCCCATTTCGTCAATTTTAGGGGAAAAATTAAAAAAAAAAATATTTTTGGACTCTATTCCTAATTATCTTTAAAATGATATACAGCAACCCTATGTAACTTTATAAAAAATATTTTACTTCGCATTCGCTTCTATGAGAGCCCCCCTGAAATAAAGATTTTTATAACTTTTTAAGCCATATTCGGCTGGAGGCCATTGGTTTACATATTATATTTAAAGCTGAAGTAATTACGTTCAGTAATTCAGAAGTTATAATGCTCTGACAGACGGACGGACGGACGGACAAGTGCAAATTCACTCAAGTAGACTCAGATACCTTCGCTTCGCTCGGTCAATTAGCCACATAACGGTTTTTCTTTTTTTACTTACGGGAAACTACCGTTTTAGGTGGTCGCCTGTACATAGTGAACGGACCTAACATGAGTGGCGTCCCCTGTCGAGGCTACGTCATAGACTACACTAGCGGCCGTTTGCTGCAAACCTTCGCGCCCACTGATGGCTTCCACAACCCGCACGATATCGCGGTCAAGCCTGACGGAAGCGCGATATATGTCGCGGAGCTTGACCCGCACAGAGTGACTAAGTTTGTCGACGAAACTGTGAGAAACGAAACGCGGGAAAACACTCCCAATGTGACGCACCCCAAGCCCACGGCGACTGTCGGTAAGTAGGTTTGTATGATTTTTTTTGTTTTTTTTTTGTTTATTAAGTAACATATACCACGATATAATGGTCAAGCACGACGGAAGCGCGATATATGTCGCGGAGCTGGACCCGCACAGAGTGACTAAGTTTGTCGACGAAACTGTGAGAAACGAAACGCGAGAAAACACGCCCAAGTGACGTTGACGTAAGTAGGTTTGTATGTTTTTTTTTTCTTTTTTGTTTTGTTATATTATACACGGACAGGGTAGATAAAATTATTAACAAGATCAAGCGAAACTGACATGGATAAAGTGACAAAATATTTAAAACATATCAAAAATGGCAAATGGAATTTTTATTATCGAAAATGGTATAATTTAAAAGAAAACACTAATAAAATATGGATATAGTGGACCAGGTAACAAGCTCACGAATTATTTAATGAATTGAGGTGATGAGGTCTAGGTTGTAGCGCGCTTGCCTAGAAGATATCTATTTTATTCATTCAAGTCTTTTCTATTTACGTTGTATATTTTGTGTGTAAGTCATGATGCGTGCACATGTTTTGGGTTATAACTTAGAACCGATCCTATCATTTTATACTTACCTGAAATGTTGTAGTTATTTCCTGTTTTGTGTACCATATTAACATCTAGCAGATGCCCGCGACTTCATCCGCGTGAAATAAGTTTTTGAATATTCGCAAATAATGTGGTTTTCTATTGGTATCAGAATTTTCAAAATCGGTTCAGTAGATCCAGAGATTACCCTCTACAACGTCACAAACTTTACCTCTTTATAATATTGGTATAGATAAATAAAAAATAAAACCGTTGTTATCTGCATGATACGCTTCTATTCAACATGAATGTTTGTGATCGCAGAAGTCCACGGACCGGCGTCCCCGGGGCCGGGCGAAGGCGTGGGCATGTCTGGAGCACTGGGCGACGCGGGGAGCGCGTGGAGCATGTGGGGCGGAGCCCTAGGGGGCGCTCTAGCGGCGGCGGGGGCCACGCTACTAGTGGCCCTGTGTCGCGCCCGGAACACGGGTAAGACGAGCCGCGGGGCGCCACTCATACACTAGCCGTTCTACTGCTGGACCCCGGGGCATCATACAAGGTGTGAGAGGACCGCTACCAAAAATAAGGACAGGTGATAACTAATACGAATACCACAAAAAACACGAAAACAAAACGTTTTTGTATTGGATTATGTTTAGGCTGTACTATACGTTTTCGGTAGCGGTCCCCTTACGCCATTAACCATATTAGTATTACACCACGATCAGTCTATGACGAAGGCTAGCTGATATTCTGTAAATACTGTGGTGGTTAAATAGTATTTACCAAATACCGTAGTATTTATAATTGATCTTGTATTGATGAATGTCTAGTTTATTCCGTCAGCGGAAATGTGATCTTTCAGTATTTATCATATTGTTGGACTACAGTATTTACCTCTAGCCTTTGTCCATGACTCTATACCCCTACATCATCGAAATCAGTGGCGGTCAGCCCATAGAGGCATAAAAGCACTGCTTACCTTAGTTGTAAAGGCTCAATGCTAATTGTTCGTATCATTGCTCCCTCGTTTCTACGCACTCCTAGAACACATAATGCCCTTCAGGCGCTTTGCCCGCCTACTATAATATTGACACCTTCAAAAGAAGAGTTAAGAAGTTTAATCTTCCAAGTCACGCTCAATCTAGGCCGATAATTAGAAATCTTAGTTTTTTTTAGATAGCTTTCATGTTTGTTTTCATGCCTTACTTGCGTCCTGTCCGTACAAAATTAATTAATCTTTCCATCCTTCGTTGCATCGTCAACACCTATGATTTGCATTAAATTTTTTTATTTATTATTTCGTGAGGGTTGCTATCAAGCGCAAACATATAGGCTTGCACCTAGCTCAGCTCGGATCATTCACCCGATCATCTGGGAGACCTAAATGCAAACTATTTATAACTAGATGATACTTGCGACTTCGTCCGCGTGGATTAATTTTTTTTGTTTCCCGGTAGAACTCTTTAATTTTCCGTAATAAAAAGTAGCATATGTCCTTCCCCGGGATGTAACCTAACCTAGGTACCTGTTAACTAAATTTCATCAAAATCTGTTAAAAAAGCGGGCCGTTAAAGACAGACATACTTTAGCATTTGTAATGTTAGTATGGATTTCTACTGCATATTGCCTCTGATATAGGCCCTCTTGGGGAAATCTCCACTACAAGAAATCATATTGAATTAGTAAGCTATTAAAATGTGATTCTACAGTACATTAGTAGATCTACTGTAAATTGTTACTAACTTAATTTTAATTAGGTAGATGCGTAACTATATCGTTAACCTTGACTTAAATTATGATAAAATAATATACTAGCTACGTCATATTATTGAATAGTACAATTATATTATAGTTCGACGTAATGAGTTTGTTATGTAGAATTTATTTTTATAAAAATCATTGATTAAAGAACATCTATGCTTAAGTCAAAAATTTCAAATAGTTATTTTAACAAATTACTGATGAATTTGTAAACATTCCTATTAGTTTAATTTTAGATCGAATTAAAAATAATGATAGATCCTTTTGTTTACTTTAGCGCTTTTAATTTTTTTGCCATTTATAATTATTAGTTTCAATTAAAGACTGAAGCCCTAATAAAAAAAGAATGTTTCAATATTTTCTAAGGAGTTTATTATAACTATTTGTTTGAGAAGTCCAAGACTTAATTTAATTATGATCTGAAAGATTTAAATTTATAAAAATCTTAAAAAACTAGATGAAATGTTTTATTAAAATTAGATTAAATATTTATTTTCTTCAAAAATCATTGTTTGAATTTGGTTTGAAAATGATGAATAAGTTATGTACTTACTTCTATATTTTTAAGGAAATCGAAAGTTCATCACAATGTTTTATTTTTTGTGTTATTTTGTTAATTGTGAAGAAGTATTATTTTTAGTTTAATTAATTTGAATTATATTGTCTTAATTTTATTATTCTTTGTCTCTGTTTTGTGCTGTATATACTGTAAGCTATTCTTGTTTATTGATTTAATGCCAACAAATAATAGTATTTATTTTGTTGCGCATAAAACTGAGAGTAATTTTCTAATTCTGGATGTAGCGCTATCCTTTTCATGCTCGTCTTTGTGGAAAAGGAGAGAATTTATGGAATCCGTCTGGTTATTTTTGCGATTTTGTTGTTATTTACTTAATTTTAGTGAGTCTTTCAAGTACTAAGTATAATTATTTTAACTTTAAATGTAAGTACGAGTTATTTTATAAAATTGAATTATATTTTCTATTCGAAACCGCTTCTGTTGTTTTTATTTTTTTGCACCTTTTCGCTCTGCATGATTATATATTTTTTAGCACATTATATTTGTTCAGTTTATATGAGGCTTACAAATTGCTTATCCAATTTAGTTTTACAAGTGGTGGTCATTTTCGTTTGAAATAATAATACATAGTTAATCAAACAATAGGCCTCGAGCCTATTTACTAAATAGTATTTAGATAAAACTTGCTAAATCAGGTTGCCAGCTATTCCCGAATTTTAGGCTAATACGAAATCTATTCATTTTGAAAACTGAATAAATTTTTTCACACACTAGTATAAAGAGAGCCGATAGTTGTACGTAGGTAAGTTTCTATTCCAAAGTAGTGGGCTAAAATATATGCCATGAAACTTGAAAAAGCTTGAATATGACTTCTACATGCTGCAGTATAATCGTTCCTTAAAAAAGCAAGATAAAAGCCTAAACACTTTTTTTTCCACAATTTCCCATTTTCCACTTTTCCCCATTGATGGAGATCTTCAGTGGTAAAAAGTGGAATAACACGAATTATGGGTCAGTGCAGTTTGACACGTGGAAATTAAAATGAGCTTAAATACGGACTCTATTATCTAAACTAGAATTCAACTCAAACAAGAGCGGCGCAAGTAGCGTCACGGGCGTAGATTTTTTTTTCGTATAGCTTTGTTGTGGCAGCTCGCCGCGGGAAAATAAGCGTGGCTCAACTAGGTACAGTCCCACCAACTTATCTGGCCCAGTGGCCAAAAGTGGAACTAATTTTATGCCTATTTAGTTTTTGTTTTTATTGAAGTGAAACTTCTTTAGAATCGTTGCGATTTGCGACACAAAAAGAGACAAAAATATTCATAATAGGATTTAGCCTGCGAGAGAATAAGGTAGAATAAAAGTTATTTTTATGTCGTTCTCTCGTAGTCCAAGTCTCTTTTTACACGCTTTTTATTAGCTTCAGACGTATGTATGTTAGTATGTATGTATGTAACGGAATCTTTGAACATGATTTTGACCCCCTTCAATACGTCGGATTAACTCGAAATTTGGCATACTTAAGGACCGATGACAATTCAATATTTTAAACAGTTTGACCCGTTATCCTTACTAGGATAATCAGGATAAGCGTTTTTTTGTTTTCCTGAGACCCGTAGTGTCTGCGTCAATAAGGGAAATTTTCTACTATTTAGTTTGGTTTTCTATAAAAAGCGTGTTTTTTAGTTTTTTTAAACTATTATTTATCTGAAGTTTCACTTCTGCCGTGTGTGAATTGCACACACACACACTTTTTTAAATAATATATACTAGCGACTCTGTCACCGGGTCAGATCAATTTGTGGGGCTATATAATGGTTATAATATAACGGCAGGTCGCAAGTCGGTGACGCGGCGCCGCTGGGAGTACGGGCGAGGCGAGTTCAAGCTGCGCCGGCTGTTGGAGCGGCGCCGCTTCACGCGCGTGCGCTCCGACGACTCCGAGGACGAGCCCGCGCCCATGCTGCCGCCGCCCACCGCCTGATGTCCGCACCCACCGAATGATGACCACACCCACCGCCTGACGACCGCACCCACCGCCTGATGACCACACCCACCGCCTGATGACCACACCCACCGCCTGATGACCACACCCACCGCCTGATGACCGCACCCACCGAATGATGACCACACCCACCACCTGATGACCGCACCCACCGAATGATGACCACACCCACCGCCTGATGACCGCACCCACCGTCTGATGACCACACCCACCGCCTGATGACTACACCCACCGAATGATGACCACACCCACCGCCTGACGACCGCACCCACCGCCTGACGACCGCACCCACCGCCTGACGACCGCACCCACCGCCTGATGACCACACCCACCGCCTGACGACCGCACCCACCGCCTGATGACTACACCCACCGCCTGATGACCACACCCATCGCCTGATGACCGCAACCCCTTAATTTAAGCTATTTTTAAATAAATTCATTTTAATGGACCATGTCCATAGTAAACTACACAAATACATAAATTCATTAAACTACAAAACTACAAAAATACACAAATACATAAATTCATTTTAATGGACCATGTCCATAGGAAACTACACGGATCGGAACCGCTTGAGTTATATATCAAAAAATATAGGTAATTTTATAACAAACGCGATGGTATAGCATTGGCTATAATAAACTTAAAAATAAATTAAAAATAGCCCTGGACCGGATTTTGATAAAGCAACCTATTTTAGGCGTAACTATCTAGTATTAAATAAAAATAAACAGTATCATGGGTTTCATGGGTTAGATGGATGAAGGTCATTGTATATTCGGATCTCAGACTACAGGGCCATTGTGAGATAAATAATAAAATACATGGATCTGTCTTATGTATAAATGCAATTTTATTTTTCAGATCATACATTTAAATATATCAATAATTAAATACTTTAAACTAAACATAAACAAATTTAAAATGAACAAGCATAACGATCAGCTATTCTTTACCAAAGAATTACCTAGATTATAGATAGAAAATTACGATTTCCTTCCCACTATTATGTGATTTCGCGGCGATATCTTCGGATCGAACACCGGATAAATCGCGCACGATATACCTGGAAAAGCGAAATTATCATATTTTTTCGTATGTATTTGTTAAATATTGTACATAAATAAATGTTTGTTACTCCTTCACGCCTCAACGACTGAATCGATTTGGTTGAATGGAGATAATCAAGTTCTTGAGCCTTCATCACAACACGTATAAACAACAAGGACTAAGTAGTATTCACGTACAGTCGACGTCAAAAGTCCATATAGAATAAGCAAACAAGATGGATGCTCAAATACTAAATTCGATATAAATAAAAAAGCGACATTGGTGAGCTCTGCAATCTTATAGAGGTTTTGCGTTTATTCCACTACAAGTTAGCCCTTGACTGTGATCTCACCTGATGGTAAGCGACGATGCAGTCTAAGATGGTAGCGGGCTAGGCTGTTAGGGGTTAGGGGGGGGGGCAGTTATACTAAACGTATAACCCTAGTCGGTTTCCACACAGCATGATACCGGAACGCTAAATCGCTTGGCGGAAAGTATTATTAGAGGTATTATTACTGAAACAATAGAGCATGTAAGGCGTAAGCACTTGAAAACCTTTAAATCGCGGTCGCAATACATATCATTACAAGAAGTAGTTAAAATTGTATACTTATTCCATATCTTAAGTGACCTACCCTGCTTATCCGTGACCTGACCTAAGAATCTCCGCGACACAAGGTCAAAATATAATGGAGCAAGAGCTCCTTGCTTTTAGGACATACAATATATTTATATCACAAAAAAGCGCTGGATGTATCAAGAAACTCATGATGGAATTTGGTTTTCGTAAACTGAAAACTCGCACTAAGGTAATTGTTGTTATACTTGTACTGTTCTGTCCTTTTTCTAGTCATTAAGTGCCAAAGATTGATTTAATAATAATTATTTAATTATTGTATTTTAGTTAAAGCTTATATGTTGATCAGTGATTGGTGTATAATTATTATTGTACATAAGAAGCGACGTGTGTACATTAATGTAAATGTACCTATTTCCTGATGTAAATTTTCTTCTAATAAATGTCTATTTCAAAACAACAGATATTTGCATTTTACTTTGCATTTGGTCACTAATGCGCTAACTAATTCTTGCGCTATAGGAAATGACAAACTTTACGCGACAATTGTCGCGTAGACAAGTTTGTCATTCACCTAGGACAACGAGCTAGATGTTAGTGGGTTAAACTAATAGAACAGACAAACTAGACCTTGCCTCTCAACTGGCAAGCAGATTCCCGGAGTCCGCGAAAAAACTATGTCGGAACGGGTACGCGGACTCCCGGAAGCCTCGGCAATATGGCCGCCACGCGTTGTCCGCAGAAGTCGGTTTTCGCTTCTTTTTAAATATATTATACTGTTTATACTGTCTCGATTCCTCTCTAACTTTGGAATTAAATAATAGGATAGACAAGGACACAGTAGGAATTTTTTGGAGGCCCTACTCAATGAAATACGTCTATGGGTAGAAGTTTCGTGCGAGAAGGACACGACCTGTAATTTTATACTTTTTTTTTTATTTCTTTTCAATTTCAATCAAATTTTAATACTCTGAAATGACTAACCATAGACAAAACCACGAATTTAGAACAAAGATACGGGTAATAATTTATGTTTTACAAAGATTTTATTTTTAAAAAGGGGATCATTTTTGTTTTTTTTTTTGCTATTTTTCTGTGTAAACCATAAAGAAGAGGGATTACCTTTTAAACTTTAATCTATAGCTATAGTTCATAACGATTTGAATGACGTACTTTGTTTACATAGCTCTAGTACAAGTAATACGAGTTATATTCATTAAACCGGCGCGGGACCACCGGCGGTTCGCCACCCCGCGGGACCCCCCATTGCGTCGGGAATTATTATAATAGCCGTTCCAGGCGAAAGGTATAAATAAGCTGGTTAGGTACGTACCGTTCTCCAACATATAGAGTACGCGGTCCAAGAGTATGACCGTTTCGACTAGCGGCGCCAGAGCAAGTCTCAGCGTGTAGAGGATCACTACTCGCTTCCACTGAGCCAAGTCTCGCTCCACGGACTCGTGCTGTAATGGCTTCATGGATATACGATGGAGAGCAGCGTCGCAGTAACTGAAATGAGTTTAACATCCTATTTCAAAGCGAAGTTACAATCGACTGTATGTAAGTTGAACCAAAATGGCAGTCATCTGCGCAGGTACATTGTACTACAGAGCCGAACGGAGCATGCGCGAGGAGCGAGGCATATGGCATACCGCACTTCATTTGACACCCGAAATGTGTTTCTACGTTCAACTTACGCGGCGGCTATTATACTTTGGACGTTTGGGGTTTGGACCTTAATTACGAAATAGATATAAAGGGTAATTTTTAAAAATCAATATAGTCTCTTAAGGGGAGCTTCTTTACCTTACATTAAATAAATTTTGTTCTAAGACAAAAATTCTGAGTAAAAAGAAATTTTACTTTCTTCATAAAAATATATGCTCTAAGAGGCGATTTCTTTTTAGTGAATAAATTAAGTTTTAAAACAAATTGTAGAGAAAAAGGTTTTCAGTATTATATTGAGACCTTGTAGAAACGTTCATAATATAAACTGAATGGTCAACATAAGGAAAATGAAAAAAACGACGACAATACAGGTTTTGCCATCCCAAATATAAGGAACTAAGCTACGGGACCCTCAAATTATAAGTCATCTAGAGTCTGACTAGAATTAGATTTGAATGGTAACTAACCTAGTAAAAGTCATGTTGTTGGTGTGTTTAACACTCCTGATGGGCATATGCTTCAATGATGGGTCCACTTGCACAAGTAACTTTTCTAGAGCTGCTCGGAAGGCATGGACCTGGAATAAATATTTAAATAGATGGATAAATTAAAGTGTAGCTGCAAAAGGAAAAGGTGACTGACTGACTGGCTGATCTATCAAGACACAGCTAAAACCACCAGACGGATTGGGCTGTTTGGCACACAGATACCTTCAATGACTTAGGCATCCGCTAATAAGGAATCTGCTAATGTGTGTAAAACTTTTTTTTTTAAATTCAACCCAGAAGGGATAAAATACGGGTTTGAAATTTGTAAGATAATAGAACTAGAGCAAAGGTATGGGTAAAAGCTAGTTAAATATAGTTACTTTTGACGACCTCCGTGTCGCAGTGTGTAGCGCTGTTGCCTTAACGTGCGGAGGTCCCGGGTTCGATCCCCGGCGGGGTCAATTTAGGAATTTATAGTTTCTGAATTTTCCCTGGTCTGGCCTGGTGGGAGGCTTCAGCCGTGGCTAGTTACCACCCTACCGGCAAAAACGTGCCGCCAAGCGATTTAGCGTTCCGGTACGATGCCGTGTAGAAACCGAAGGGGTGTGGGTTTAATATAATTGCCATGCCCCAAACAGGTTAGCCCGCTACCATCTTAGACTGCATCATCACTTACCATCAGGTGTAATCGCAGTCAAGGGCTAGCTTGTAGTGGATTAAAAAAAAAAATCTTTATTATTTTATAATTACGAGCCCAAAGCGATTATTGAAGTGAAACTTCTTTAGAATTGTGATTTGAAAATTCAACAAAACAAAAAAATGAGACGAAAACGCGACACCAAAAAGAGTAGAGAATACAAGTTATATTTATCTCTTTCTCTCGTAGGCTACTTTTCTGAAGTTTCACTTTTTTTTGTCTGTCTGTCTGTTAGGGCATCATGCCTAAACTACTTAACGGATTTGAATGTGATGGCATACCTTCAAATCGCAATATTCCCCTCTGCACAGTCTCTCACAGTAAGTGTCAATAGCATGGCAGGCTATCTCCCGACTGGTATACGACAGTCCGCTGTTCAAGCTGCCCACATACCGGCTCATGGGATACCCACAGGGCTCAGTGTTACATGACAACTTCATGAAGCAACAACCCACTATACATATGAACTTTACCTGAAAAACAGATTTTTTTAATAAGACAAATAATAAGGACAAATATACCCCTAGATATGGGAAGCTAATTAGAAATACTCGTCTTTCTTTGTGAAAAACCCTAACATCCATTAGGCCTTCAACTCCAGCACCTAAGGTACGTCGATTTCGACCCGTGAACTCTCGTACCTCTAAGCACGCTTCTACCTAGACTTGATCAATGCTGTGTTTTAAGATTTTTGTCAAGCCCATGCCTATTCTAAAGAAATAAAATAGGGAGAGCTCTAAAAAGAGTTGTCTAGGATACCTATTTTTAATATTATAATATGTAAATTCTAAAATATCTCTGATTACTGAGTTTCCTATCTTACTAATATTATAAATGCGAAAGTTTGGTTGGATGTATGGATGTCTGTTACTCAATAACACCCCAATGGCTGAACGGATCTGGCTGAAATTTGGCACAGAGATAGATTATAGTCTCGAATAGCACATAGGCTACTTTTTATCCCGGAAGATTAAAGAGTTCCCACAGGAACCTAAAACCTCAAACCACGCAGACGAAGTCGCGGGCATTTGCTAGTATTTTATCACCACAAGATATTAAATAAGGTAATATTAAAGTTCAAACTTTTATAGAAATCATACTAATATTATAAATGCGAAAGTCAGTTTGTTTGTTGGTTTGTTGGTTTGTCCTTCAATAGGTACAACAACAGAGGTACGGATCGACGTGATTTTTGGCATGGGTATAGTTGAGGACCTGGAGAGTGACATAGGCTACTTTTTATCTCGGAAAATTGAGGAGTTCCCTCGGGAATCCAAAAAACTTATTCCACGCGGACGATGTCGTGGGCATCAGCTAGTCATCTATATTTATGAGATATTCATACTGGTACATTCACTTTAATTATAAATGTGTAAGTCTGTCTGTCTGTCTATTACCTTATCATAGCCCATCAATTTAGACACAGAGATAGATTGCAAGTTTCATCTGGAAAGGTTGGGCTGCATAGGATAATTTTATCCTGGATAATCGAGTCCAAATGGGATTTGCCATAAACCAAAATAGATATCACTGGCATCAGCTGGTTGGAAAGTTTTACCTTATCAGAATGAACAAAATGTTTGATCAACAGTGGACCTAACTCCCCACAAGGATGCAAACCAATCAGACCATATTTCTTTATACTATTTGGTAAAGATATTTCTTGCAGTTGATCTATGGATAATAGAGTTAAGTTGCAATGTGTAGGTCTGTGTAGATTAGACATTTGCTCCTCTGTTAGGTATTTTTTGGCTGTGTATTCTAATTCGGCATCAAGTTTCCTGGAAACAAACACAACACAAATCTCAGGATACCTTCAAATGAGCAGTGCCGGTTATTTTGGATAACAACTCAAAATCAACTCTATTTACATTGACATAAAGTGTAACTTAGACTCTTAGTGTATCAGCTTTACAATCAACAATATTTAGTTTTTGTCACATGAATTTCAATCTTATAACAAAGGAAATGAAATCAAGTTTATGTTGTAATCAAAAGAGTAAAGAAAACCGGATAAGAATAATTCTGTAAGAGACCTTACAGAATACAACAGAGGCTCCGTTCCATTCTGTCAGGCAAGTACACATAATGTTAAATCTCAGTCAACTATATCATGCTAATCTCTTTAGACGAATCCTTGTATAATAATTATACAAGGATTTGTCCGATGTATAATTCGATAAGTTCATTGATCATTAAATATGTTTTCTATTGGAAAACCTGTTTTGATGCTAATTTTTGATTTGAACTTAAAACTAGAACATACACTTTCACTTTTTATAACATAAAATAAAATAATTAAATGAACTGCTTACAAACTTCATCTTTCAGGTATCACCAGAGTTATGACAGACAAGAAATTAAACTAAAAATAAAATAAAAGACACCGAAAATATACATACCAAACATACAGAGTACAGACCTAGCTTCCATTGTCAACCGAGTCTGCATTTCAATACCCACAGAATGCAAACTATACTTATATGACAATATCCTGATCAGGTGTCCCAACCCTGAGCCAAAGTCTACCACAGCCTCACAATCACTAAGCTTCGCATTCATATTGACAAAATCAGCCATCATACTAATCTCATGTCTCTTTTTTAGCTTGACATGTTTGAGAAATAGATTCTTCAGTTTTGGATGGTTGCAGCTATACGTTCCTTTATCCTGATTATTTGTACTACCCCTGTAGCTACATCTAGGTATACTCAAGCTACTAATGGCCTTGAAAAGTGCTAAAAGTGAAAGGGGTAACAAGTGTTTTGTTCGGTTTCCAGAGAGAATGTCTCCCAAGTCTTTTGGGTCCATGTTTACTAAGCTCTGTTGCCATGATGCTGGTAGTTTGTCCCAGTGATTGTCCACAAAGAAATCCTGTAAGTTTTTGACACTACATTGACAGATATGTCTTAAATGGAAAATAATTAATTAGTATATCACTTCGAGCAGTATATAGGTATAATACCTATATAAGCTGTGTGCCTGAGGCAAGGTATAACCATGTTAGGACGTTAATGAGGCCCAGCAATAGGCGCTATAACAGATAAGTATAAAATAATCCTTATCCATCTACATAAAGAATGCTTAAAGATGTAACTAGCAAAATATTAAAGCACAGCTCAAACCACTGGGATTAAAAACGGCCCTTTTTATTTTTACTATTTTTTCCTATACAAAACTGTATAAAGCTTAGCTAGTCTTATCTCGTATCTCATCAGTTACAGTAATAGTTGTTATTTTTCGTAGCAATATGGATAGTTCGCTTTTATTTTTATTTTATTTTATTTTTTTATTTTTAAAGGTTCTGTCTAACTGCCGTAATACCAATTTATTACTGACCAAAACATAAAGATCGAGGAGCCATTCATAAGTTTTTATGACTTCCAAACACTTTTCTATTACAGACTGAACAATTTCTTTTTGAGAATCCATTTCTTAACAACGTATTAATTTTGTTACTTTTTAATGTAATTTTATTACTATTATTTGGTCGGTGCTATTATCACGATAATAATCTTGTAATATTCTGAAAAATAGAGTCGAAAGTCGAAACTCGAAATGCCAATTTGCAATTGCCAATCGAATCGCCCGTGCGGCCGTGCCCACAGAACACTTATTACCACCTTATTACTCCTAGCCTAGCGGTCAGCGGAGCCCGTGCCAAATGCCAATGGTGTCGAAATTCGAAAACAAAATCGAAAACCAGTAACCACACTATTCTCTTTGGAAAGTAACAAAAAATCTAAAAAGACCCATCACACATATACCGCCTATAAAAGAACCTAATGGAAACTGGGCCATTAATAACATTCAAAAAGCTAATCGATTTGCCCAGTACTTGGAAGATATATTCCAACCAAATGAGGGCCATCAAATTGATCTCAGTGAGAATGGCGAAAACCAAGAAGATCTGCAAAATATCAAACTTACAACACCAAAAGAAGTATCTGAAGAAATAAAGTTTAACTTAAGTAAGAAGAAGTCCCCGGGATACGACCTTATCACCGGAGAAATTCTAAAAAACCTACCTCGGAAAGCTTTAGTAAAACTTACCAATCTCATAAATGCGTCATTCAGACTAAGACATGTACCTGAGCTATGGAAAGTTGCTGAAGTCATCATGATTGCCAAACCAGGCAAACCACCCCATGAAACAACATCGTATAGACCGATCTCCTTATTACCAGTTATCTCAAAATTATTTGAAAAATTATTACTGAAGAGACTAAAACCCATTTTAGAAGATAGAAAATTAATACCAGATCATCAATTCGGATTCCGAGAAAAACACTCAACAATAGATCAAGTTCACAGAATTACTGATATTATAGAGAAATCACTAGAAGATAAGAAAGTGTGTTCTACTGTATTTTTAGACGTAGCACAAGCTTTCGATAAAGTTTGGCACGAAGGGCTTATCTATAAACTGAGAATCATGCTACCAAAGTCATTTGCAGACATTCTTGAATCATATATTTCGAATAGATATTTCAGAGTGCGTCAAGAAGATGCGTACTCTGAACTTAAGGAAATCAAAGCTGGGGTACCACAAGGAAGTGTTTTAGGTCCGGTCCTGTACTTATTATACACCTGTGATATTCCAGCACTAGAAAGTAATACCATTGCGACATTCGCTGACGATACTGCCATAATAGGAACTGGAGAGAGTCATGAAGAAGCAGTGGAAAAAGTTCAAGTTGCTATAAACAAAGTTAATGATTGGACTATAAAATGGCGAATTAAGCTTAACGAGTCAAAATCGGTCCACATAGATTTTACTAACAAGCTACCGCAATATCATCCGATATATCTCAATCGGCAACTAATTCCGTACGTAAACACAGCGAAGTACTTGGGTATGACGCTAGATACAAAGCTTCGATGGAAAGCTCATGTTAAAAAAAAACGCGAGGAGTTGGAATTACGTTACAAAAAAATGTACTGGCTGCTTGGAAGGCATTCAACGCTTTCATTACATAACAAGCTCATGCTATACAAGCAAGTCCTGATGCCAGTATGGACGTATGGTATACAACTCTGGGGGTGTACTAAAGCGAGCAATATCCAAGTAATACAGAGATTCCAGAACAAAGTACTCAGGGAAATAACCAATGCACCCTGGTACGTAAGAAATCACGATCTCCACAGGGACCTAAAGATAGAGTTCGTAGCCAAAATCATCCAAAAATACGCAGAAGCTCACCAACATCGGCTTCGTCAACATGTCAATCTGGAGGCTGTAAAGCTTTTAGATAACACGGACATCAAAAGGAGACTTAAAAGAACGAAACCGTTCGAATTAGTGTAAAGAGTGTATAAGTGCTGTGTCAGTGAATCAGTGCTTGTGCTACTTATCTAGGTCACAAAAACATAGTGAACACTAAGTATATTAGAACAAACTAAGGACAGTTAATGAACTGTAAATTAGACGTAGAAATTAATTATAAGTAGAAGTTTAAGTTAAATTAATATTACTTATTAGCCCATAGGCTAGATGGTAGTAGATAATAAAGTTGCCATTATTAAATTGTAATGGAACTTTATGGCACGGAAAAAAAAAAAAAAAAAAAAAAAAAAAAAGTAACCACACGCTCAAAGAATAATAATTTAGGAATCTATGTACCGAGAGGCGAGCACACCTTCTTTTTCTCGAAACTGAAACCACAGAGTACATTGACTGAAACAGTCTGTAAATAGCAACAGGGCGACCGCGTAACTTCTGCAAGTTCTGCATCAATCATTGTTACAGTATCAATTATTGTGATTGGCTGAATTGGTATTCTAGCTGCGTCAATGGATTTAGTGTTATCCAATCAGAGGTGATTGCGATCGTTACACTGTAGCTGTCAGTTTAGCCGGCAACCTTGCTGACTTTGACTCGTGTTTGACTCCGCTAGGAGTTTATGTGTTCTGTGAATTTGACATCTGTTTGACATAAACCATGACAGTTTCCTTAGTCATTGGCCATGACCAGAGGCCATGACCGTTGCGTAAACCAGACTTAAAATAATTGTATTATTTATTTATTTATATTTATGTCTGTGCCGTAAACCCTCACGTAAACCAAACGTAAACCAGGCATAAACCCCAGCCATAGAGTAAGGTAATAAATGGGTAATACACTACCCCCAGCGGCTGGAGCAAACACTAGATCGCGAGTACTTCGTACGTCTGTCTATGAAAGCCATCGCCATACGGATACCACGGCCGCCACCGTGAGGCGTGAACGCAAATTGGACGAACTGGTTTCCCGTTTCGGCGAACCTTTTGATTTCTGTCCTGAAATACAAATAATCAAGTTTAATCTTTATTAATATGTAATGAATAAATTTCCGAAATGTTCTCGTATCACTTCAGAACGGCTGGTCCGATTTTGATGGAATTTTATGTGTGTAAGTGGGTCCTAGGATGATTTATCTTCACAATAATTGGACCTGGCAGGGGGCGCTGCAATCAAAGGTTCTGGGTAGGGCAAACCAAAAATAAAACATGTTTCTTTTTTTGCCTTTTTTACTTTATATAAAAACATGAAATTTAAAATAAAAGTAGATAGGTACATACCTAATAATATTTAGTTGATAAATTAACATAGCGGTAGTAAAGTTAAAATCAGATGTGATTACAATATTGGAAATCATACGTAGCTATGTAACTAATGGTAACTATATATAACGATATAGGTACCTACTTATTATTTTGCAAATCAAAAATAATAAAGAATTTCCTGGGTTTGATTAATATCTACGCAGTCAATTTATAGAACTAGCGCAATTTATAGAACTCATTGTGCGCAGTAAATTAAATAATTGGTCTATTTGGTGTGTGGTACGTAAAGCATGTGCTACACGGTTTTAAACGGCGGTTTGAAACAGAGGTTTAAAACAGTGTAGATAGTGGTTTTATGCCAAATTTCGTTTGACCTTGAAACACCCTTGGCAGCAAGGCTTGCGTTTGAAACCACTGGTAGAAGCGTTGGTTTAAAACTTGTTTGAAACCGTCTAGCCGCTTGTTTAAAACCTTGTGAACGACAGTCACGTTCATAGATAAATATGTACAACCTGTCACGTTGCAGCGGCGTGCGCAGGTAGACGTACGCAATGGCACGAGAACAAAAAGAACGTGAAGTTGTTACAGAACTTCTCGAGATTTATAGAGACTTGCCCTGCCTTTGGGATTTGACATGCGAGTCGTACAAAGACTCAACGCAGAAAAAAATGCATGGGATATTTTAGCCACAAAATTAAAAGAAATTGACCCAAAGGCGAACGCCGCGTCTGCAAAAAAAAATTGATAATTTAAGAATTTCGTACACACGAGATTTACAGTACAAAAAAAAAGTTAAAAAAAAAGTAAATTTTTTTTCTTCAATTGCACACAAAAGAGCAAGACGCACTCCTACTCTTTGTTCTTTAGATAGGTAAGGCGCCATGACGTCGTTATATTGAATATACGGTGCCAGCGTAGAGACGTCCTATTCACGCAACGTTCTATAAAAACTGATGTTTTAAACATGTTTTAAACCGTGTAGCCGGCAAAGCGCAAATCTGTTTTTCTGTTTCAAACCGCCGTTTTAAACCGTGTAGCACATGCTTCAATCGTAATGTAGCGCGTAGGTGGCCGCGCAGGCCGAGTATCTTCCCGCGTAATGTTAGAGTTCATTAACCACGAAACAAAGTTGTCTGATTTAATTCCCCTTGGATTTATTGTACAAAATACATATTTTGCAATTTTGCCCTTAAGAAATTAAAGCATTATATAATGAGTATTTTTGTTACAGTTTGAAGATCGAATAACTAAAATTATACACTGAAGCTTATGACTTAGAGAGACAAGACATTCCAGTATAAACCTCATACCTAAATTACTACTTTTACCAAATGAGATAAATTATCACAGAATAATGGAATGTAAAAGGTTCAAAACATACAATAAATATTACGGTATCTGGACTCTGGAGTTATAAGTTCCAAGGTTCCAAGTTAATCAAATAATCAATAAAATTAGACTACATAATGGATGTATAATAAAAATAAAATATTCTGGTATCTAAATGATTCAGAATTTAAATGGCCATAAAATAAGTAGGTATGCTTATCAATATCACAATAAAATAATAGTGTAGAGTAAAACCTAACTTAGGGCCGCTTCCACAAGGCAGTAAGTGGGCCTAGATCTTATAAAAATCAATTTACATAATGTAACAAAATTAAATATAAATTGGAAGATTAGAGAGTTTTTTAAATCTGCAGTCAGTGATGCATTTGTTAGTACGAGATCGTATTAACTCTAAAGTTGTGTCCAAACAATCGCGCGGCAAATACGTGGCAGCAACACGCGGCGTTTGAAGGTTGTTTGCAGGACACAATTCCGCCGCGCACGTGGCAAGGACTTTAGTACTGTACCCACGGATAGAATATAGGCGACAGACGTCTAATAACAGAAATACATAGGGCGCGCGGCAGCGGCGCACGATTGCAGCGCGATGTTAGGTCACTTGTGATGAATAAAAATGCTATATTTACGATTTTAAAACCTATTACTTACTAAATTCAGAGAATCAATATTTCACCTTAAAACTTAACATCACGGCAGGATCTTTGGAATAAATTCAGTTTTATCATGATAAAAAATGCAAACACAAAAATAATAAAAAATAAACAGCTATGACTTAATAGTAGGACTTACTCTATAAATTCTCAGACAGAACCTTTTAAGGAAACATGAGATTCGTTGGAGCATAGACAGATCTACAGCATGAGATTGATTTGTATTGAGAAAATTATGTTCCATACAGAACTGATCATGTACGTTCGGAAAATCCGGAAACGCTTCTGAACAAAAGTGTGGGTAGTACGTAAACTCTTCAGTCAATTGAATATAGTGATACCTACTTGCTTCTTGTCTTAATTTACCTTCCAGAGAGCATGGCGATGCAATATAAAATCTATACTGTCTTTTACGTTTATGTAGCAACATTTCAGCATTCATCAAAACATCATCAATTCTCATAAACAATTCTTTCATAGACATTGAACCATATTTGTATATGAAAGTAGTTGGAGCCAGTCTATAGTTATGTCCTGTCTTTCTGTCCTTATAAACCTTAGTTGTACTTTCTAATTGAAGCAGGAATGTTGGTATACTGTAGCTATGTGTCGTAATAACATGAAAGTGAGTTCCGTACATACTTTTTATTTCTTGG
Source organism: Erebia aethiops (assembly GCA_923060345.2). Taxonomy (NCBI): domain Eukaryota; kingdom Metazoa; phylum Arthropoda; class Insecta; order Lepidoptera; family Nymphalidae; genus Erebia; species Erebia aethiops. The sequence goes on along the minus strand of OV281089.1, from coordinate 17,498,112 downwards.
TGAAGGCTCCTTGCAAATGGATATAAGCCACCTTGGTGTATGAACCCAAAAAATATAGTTAGTAAAATGTTCAGGGCATACCATACATATAGCAGTGTTTTCTTTAAATTTTTAAAGTTTGGTCCATCACTATCATTGGGGTAAAAGTGATTCCCATATAAATACACAAGTGGTGTCAGAACTGGAATGATGAATCGAGCCTCTTGGTGTGGGAATAGTGACAGAAGAGCTACTGGAATGATAAGTGAGAATAACATCAGTCCTGTGATGCTTTGTATTCTAGGTAACTTGCTGTACTGGCCCTGGATAAATCTGAAATTGACAAAATTACCATTGTCACAAGATTATATTCATTTAGGTATATCAATTACTGATTCTAAAAAAATATTCAGCATAAATTGAGTTAAATTTTTTAATAATTAATCCTTAGTTTCAAGTAAAATATTCTAACAGGGGACATGTATAATACAATCTGCTTTATAATTTCGTGAATTAATACAATAAATATATTATATTGCCCTTTGATAATATGGTAGTACAATGTATGTATTAAAAGTTAGAAAATTACCTGTTAGCTTGAAGCACCAATGTGAAAAGAGCGATAAATCCCAGTACATTGAACAATAATGGTATATTAACCACAAGGTGGAGCCAGCGGGGGTGCAGACCATGTGCATCCAGATTCTTCAAGTCTGAGTTATATCTCAGAAAGTTCAATGGAGTTACAACCCAATTGTCCCAAGATAACTTTAACATTTCTATATCTGCCATTGTCAAATAACCATAATAACTAGAGTCTATCACAATCAGTAGCAATAAAATAGGTATACCAGACAGAATTAATGTAAAGATCCTATAGTGGAAGTCTTTAAACCCAACAACTTTAGACCCTAGTCCTCTGTGCAACCAGAAGAATATAGGAGGGAATGCAAATCCAACAAATGTTGGGCGGTTAAAGATTCCTATAACAACAACAGTAGCAAGAATTGCTACACGATTCAAAGAGTGGTGCGGCAAATGTGTTTTCAATTTAAATATCTTCACCTTTTCCACAGCTGTTTTTGCTTGATCATACTTCTCATTTAGAAACTCACTGTGGTAAATGACCTTATCAGATTTGTACATACATTCTGCAACTAATAATAGGAGTATAGAGAAAAAAATCATTTCAAATGCATTAGAAAAACTGCGACAGCAGTACACCAAAACAACATAGGAACTAGCAAATACTTTTAGCCTATTCCTAAAATTCTGTCCATACAAAACACATATTTTATACAAGCAAAAGTCATTGGTGAGTGATAGCAAGCATATGAATAACCTGGGAATGGTGAGTAAGAAGTAAGGAGTTCGTAAATCAATATTTAAATAATATTTGGTGTAAGGATTTGCTATTCGAATAAGGTGCAAAGGTGGTCCAAGTATTAACTTGGGTACTAAAATATTTCGTATTGGGAATTTTGGGTTGAACTCCCAAGTGCGGGCCACATCTATTGTGAAGAGATCTCCTGAAAAACAAAACCATTAATAAAAACTACTATCTGTACAATTTGAGTAAGTTTGAATGGTACTTATACACTCTGAATTCATTTTTTATTATTCCATAGGTGCCAAGACAAAAAGAAGAAAGTTATATCAAAAGTTGTGCAAGTTGAACACTCTGCCGCTTGGTTTTTTAAATGTTTTCTGGTGTTTTATTAAATATAAAACTAAGTTTAAGGTTTCATGGGTTTGTTTGTCTAGTATTATACCTTGCGTTTAATAATTACTTACCCGCAATTACTTCCACATTTTGGAAAAATTCGTCTGGATGTATGTATCCAGTTTGGGGCAATAAAGTTAGCACAAATCGTATTCCAACTAATAACCAATAAGACAGTGGTAGTTTAACCGGGGTCTTGAAAGCGATCGCCTTGAATATATTTGTTTTTAAAAACATCTTATCTTCGCGCCTTGCGTTGATAAAATTGATAAGTTTATTCATTCATCGTTGTTTGAATCGCTAAATTCTGGTTAGCTGGACTCTCTGGTAAGTGGATCAGGATTGAATTTTTTTGATTCTGAAAAATCGTAGGTAAGCAGAGTCATAAAAAACCTTTAGCACCGAATGATCACCGGCTCCAACTCCAATCATGCTCCAATCAGTAATCCACTCAGATTTTTAATCTGAGGTAATCCACCACCCCACCAATCTATATGTTACTTGTCTCCTTGTCTCTGCCACCAATCACCACAGAGTACATTGAATATAGCATAGATTTTAATGAATATAGGGGGTAGTAATCACAGCCCCCTTCACAGAGCCCCCTTAGATGTGTATAATCTATGGCACTGACCAGAAAAAGAAGATCTATGGCCCCAATCCAAGTAACCGTGATCAAGCCGTACAAACTCGAGGGTCAAGCAGATGTATCAGTCTGTCCCTGTCGTTTTGTATGGCATAACCGGGACCATCTCTTTCTAACAAAACTGAATTCCAATTGGTTGAATGAATTTTAAACCAGCCAATAAGAAAACAGCCAGTTTTTTAATCTGCCAATAAGAAGCCAGCCAGCCATTATGATTTATGAAAATAAAAAACATGGCGTTTTTCTTTATTCAAAGCAAATATTTTTTTCTTTTGCGAGAACTGTAATTTTTGTGCGAGAATTTCAAAGTTGTAAAAGAGTGCTTTTATTTTGATTGTAATTTGTTTTAATTTAGAGATGTATAGTATGTTTTATGCTTGGTATTCTGCTAAAATGTGATCTTACTGTGATACGACTCACGAGTTTTACTGCTAAATATTTGAAGTGCTGAAATACCTAATTTATCCACGATGAAGCAGTGTTGTGTTATGGTTGTGTTCCTGGATGTAAAAACACCTTCCATTTACGCATGGTACCGTTTACAAATGAATCTAGGTGGAAGCCTGGAAGGCGTGGTTACTTGGTTGTATGTTGGATGTTCTCCGCAAATATCCATGACATGGATTCCATGTAAGTATAATGTTAGGATTTGTGAACTTCATTTTTTGGATCGTGATGTTATAAATCATAGATTAACATTAGGTAGTCGCAATCCCTTCCTTGAATTTGCAAAACAAACATAAGCGAAGTTCATTTTTAGAAGTATTTCCTATTCAATCAGGTAAACTCAATGTAAGAGTTCTACTTCTAAATCAGATCCCATAAGTCTCCTCGCAGATGGATCATGGACACGGTTACCATTCAAACTGACTTGGATTGCAATAAGCCATTGATGTAGAATTTTAGTACTCAATCTATTTCAATGCACTAAGCAGTCTGATTCATCTAAGAGATCAAGTCCCATATTGTGTCTTCTTAAAAAGAGTTAATTCTGTACCTGATTTTAACTACAAGACTTTTGTTGCACCTACCAAATGAGTGAGTCCCATGTGTGATGCGAGAGTTCTAAAATAAGTACAGATCCTACTGAACCTGATTGTAACAACAAGACTGTTGTACCTACAAATGAGCAAGTCCTATGTGAGGCTATAAGTAATGAAAACACTGAACCTGATTTTAATGTACAGCCTGTTTCCACAACTACAAATCTAGTACATCCCTATCATACAAGTACACCCGTTCAAAATGAAACAATATTAGAGCCAACTGCTACTCAACTGAGCCCTATTCCATCTAATTCCATGCCTTTTTATATTTCTGCTTTACAGAGCACTCCAGGTGCATGTAAAATTACATTCTAGACGTCATAAGACAGATGTAAAGTCAGATTTAGTTCCCAGAGTTTGGTTAATTGAAAATGAGACCCCTCGTAAGCAAAAGCTACGTGTGGGAAATCCAATGTTAAAAATTAAGTTAAGGAATATGACTCGTGAGATAATAAATTAAAATCAAAGTAACTCTCAAGGTCTTCTAAAGTAAAATTTTTCATTAAAAAGTATCCTCTTCTGAGTAAGTTATTTTGGAAAAATAATGTTGGACTCACCATTAGGATTATCTGGTGTAAAAGGAAAAGGTTTCAGATAAACAGATGATGTAAAAGGTTTAGCGCTTTCTTTATATAAATTGAGTCCAAAATGTTACAGATTCTTACAAGAAGACATAGTTAAACTACTATAGGCTCTATGTTATGTAACATCCCTTTGAGACCAGGTATTAATGAATTTATATTTCAACACTTGGCAGATGCAGCTAAGAACCTAAATTCAATGGGGTTGATGTTTGATCATATGGCAATTAATAAGAATTTGTTTTTTAATTTTCATACTGACAAAGTTTTGGTTTTTATATCGTGTGGTATTTTTTCATCTTAGAAAATACCAATAGACTCTGTCACCAACAAAATAGTATTTTAAAAACTAAAACTTAGTAAAAACTTTCCAATTAAAAAATATCTTAAAAGCTGATTGCAGCATTATTTAAATCAGGATTTATATTGAGATGCAGAGTATCGGATCAAAACTCTGCCAATGTTGCAGCAATGAATTCATTAATAGCTGGCATGTGAAGAAATACCTACCTACTTTGTAATAGTCATGAAGATAGAATTTCATTATATGATTGACAAGAAATATAAGTTATATTATATGTATGATGTTCCACATCTACTCAAATGTTTTCGCAATAATTTCCAGAAGCCCCAGCTGATTGGAACTGAGTGGAAGTTCATTACAGACCGGTATGCTTCAGACGGTGGGGTCGTGCGAGAGCTATGAGATTGATAGACAAACATATGAATCCAAATTCTTATGACAAGATCAAGGCAAGTATATATTTAAAATCCATACTAATATTATAAATGCGCTTTCATGGTTCATCTGTTTAACCGAATTTGATTAAATTTAGTACATGGATAGGTTGTATCCTGGGGCAGGACTGGCTACTTTTTATCCCCGAAAATAGAAGTATTCCAGCGGAAAAGAAAAACCTTAATCCACACAGATATAATGTAGTGTAATAAAAAGAATTTTTAAATGTTGCTGCATCAAATTAATAATAATTTGAATATTAGTAGTGTACCATGTGAGCCAAGGGTATTATTAGACTTCACAAACCTATGTGAATATTATGGAAAACTTGCAGGCATGCATAAAACAAAACTCTGAAAAGTTAAGTGTGGGGATCAAATCCCAGACCCCAATTAAGGCTGAAGTGGGCTATCGCCGCTTTTTATTTCTGCTTTCTTTTTTCAATTTTAATAAAATTGCAACTTTCTACTTTACAGGTCTTCAGCAGAGGGGTGTCCGCTGCCTACATAATATGAAGATCTGCAAATAGTTCATAATTATTGTGTTCCAGAAGTTAGCATTGATAATAATAGCTTTTTCACTGCAGAGGTCTTCATAAACAATTTGTTCGACAGCTTTTTGCGAGTTGAATGCAGAGTAAATGTAAGTGTCACCATACATTTACTCTGCATTCAACTCGCGCGCGAACTATAGGTTAGGTTAGGGTTTGACATGAATATTCAGGCAGGCCGGGCACTTAGGTTCTATCGGGTTAATATACCTAATAGATTACAGTTTACCGAAAAAAAATGCGTTAAATTGTAAGCAGTATTAAAATACGGTTCACAATCTGTCGACAGTTTATAATCTATCGAGATAAAAAACGTTATATTACAATCTAACGGTTTTTACAATCTTACGGTGACATATATATATAATCAAAGAGCATAAAGAACCAGGGGTAGAGGTACAACTCCATACTTAAGCAAAAAGCATTCAAAAATCTGCTTATCATCGCTGATACCCTGTAGTTCTTCTGCTTAGCTCTAGATGGCGTTAAAACGAAAGCTTTTAGCGCCATCTAATGACCATCTGATGAAACTTAGGCTATATACAGTGCCATCTATCAAACCTTTAAAAAAACTTCGCGGTTAATGCAACACGACCAAAGATTTGACAGAAAAATCTTTGGTTTAGTTTAGCTAAAGATTAATTAATGATTGTATTGGTTTAGCCATGAACAAAAAGCATAGAGTAGGTACGTACATAATACAAACAGGACGGGGGTCATATTCTGTAAAATTGACACTTGCAGTGACAATGAGCATTAAATGCTCCTTGGCAGTGATGATCACTGTTGTCTAAGGTTCTTTCTACATTGCTGCTCTATTATTTAAAAGAAAATAAGATTTTATGGCAAACCTTCAATGTATGTATGTAATGTAAAAAGAAAATGAAGATCACTGAGATATACTTGGACATAGGTATGTACTTAAACAGTACGCTTATTTCCACTTTTTCGGTCTCGGTTTAAATCGTAAAGGTTCGTGTTTTCACAAAGAGTATAATTAAAATCCTAGAATTTACTCACATAAAATATTTAAATCTGTGTAATTTCATATTTTATAGTTTCCATTTCTGTATTTTCTAATAAAATACAATATTAAAAAAAATACAATAAATAAAATATTTTGCGTACAATCCGACCACCCAACCCATCATTATTATTTTTTATTTGTATTAAACATTTTTTTTACAAATACTCTGACAAAACATAAAAATAAAGATCAAAACAAGTAGAATTAATAACATGTAATGCCATCTAGCGCAATTTAGTGTAACAACTTGGCGGAATCAGCTACTATTTCGAAAAAGTTTAATAAGTTCAACTCTAATTCGAAATAAACTTTTTGCTATCGGATTTTATGAAAATTTTATATTTAATAGTTAATTAAACTTAATAAATAAATAGGTAAAATAAAGTAAAACAACAAAATACATGTTTTCATTGAGTTTCGGTTGATTTAAACAAAATTTATACTTATTCGAGACAAGTAACGCCATCTAGAATTTATTTTAGAACTATGGTACCCGTTGTATGGAGTTGTACCTCTACCCCTGGTTCTTTATGCTCTTTGATATAATTGAACAAACATTGGCAAAAATTTGTAAAGTTTTCATTTACAGAGATTTAATCAATAAATTTGAATGTTTAGATACATCTTTTTTAACATGCCATGATCATATCAGATTTTTTTAAAGCCTGGCTATTTGTGATTATAATGCAAGTAAGACGATGGTGTATTAACTACAATAGAAGATTGCACAATGTAGATCGATCAATCTAATATTCATTTATTGAAATTAGGTACACTGTAGGTATACTTTTTGACGTCAAATTACTTATGAAACATGATGGTAATAATCAGTTACGGTATCTTAAAACTAATTAATTTTGTAATAATTAGCTTGTATTGTTTTTGTATCACATTTTTATCATAACTGAAACAGGGCTGTAATTTATTTCATTGTAAGTAATTGATTGTACTTGAGGTAATAGTTTCAATAATTTTCATGTACTTAATTTTGTTGCTTTCTGTGTTAGAAAGCAAAGCTCCTGAACCGATTAGATATTTTTTTATGCCTGGCTATTTGTGATTATAATGCAAGTAAGACGATGGTTTATTAACTACAATAGAAGATTGCACAATGTAGATCGATCAATCTAATATTCATTTATTGAAATTAGGTACACTGTAGGTATACTTTTTGACGTCAAATTACTTATGAAACATGATGGTAATAATCAGTTACGGTATCTTAAAACTAATTAATTTTGTAATAATTAGCTTGTATTGTTTTTGTATCACATTTTTATCATAACTGAAACAGGGCTGTAATTTATTTCATTGTAAGTAATTGATTGTACTTGAGGTAATAGTTTCAATAATTTTCATGTACTTAATTTTGTTGCTTTCTGTGTTAGAAAGCAAAGCTCCTGAACCGATTAGATATTTTTTTGTGCATTGCATAGGTACTTCCCCGCTTTGATGTGTACCAGGTGGTGCATTAAAAATATATTAATCTAAAAGGGCAAGATTTCTTAAATATTTTTTTTCCTTAACTTAACTGATTTAGATTAAATTTTATGCATTACCTTCGTTGATTACCTATCATCTCGAAGCTTATCAGTTTATAAGAGGGTACAGTAGGCGTAGATTATTTTCAAAACTAACTTTCCTCTTGTTCACAGCCGAGGTCCTTTTATATAATATATTATTATTTGATCTAAATTGATCTTGATATTATAATGGCTATTTATGTACACTTTCATCATTGCTTTATTTAGAATTTAAAATCGTCATCAGGCTGTGAAGAAGTTAACTGTATTTTGTATAAACAGAATCTAAAGTCCCTGTTAGAAACCTAATCAGCGACCGTAGTTGGTACAAAATTTAGGTGAAAGTCAAAGAAAATAATTCAACATATTACTTTTTGATATCACTGAAATTTTGTATATTATAATATATTATTATTGAAGTGAAACTTCTTTAGAATCGTTGTGATTTGTAAATTCGATGAAACGAAAAAGCGACATTAAAAAGAGGCAAACATATTCATAATGGGATTTAACCTGCGAGATTGTGATAGGATACATGTTATATTTGTCGGCTCTGATAGGCAACTTTTCTGAAGTTTCACTTCTGCCGTCTGTGAATTGCACACATACGCTTTTTTTTGCATTTTTAATGCGAAAATGTTAAATGAGTGGCTATGTATTATTTTATAAAAATCTATTTAAAAAATAAAAGCGGTAAAAAGTAAAAGCGGTCTTGTCAGCAGACTGTTATGAAACTGTCAGCAGACTTCTTTCCGAACCGGTGGTAAATTATTGAAATAAAATTATTTTTATTAATATGCCAATTTTGTTTTATTTTTCCACTAAATCTATTTTTAAGGTTACTAGGAAATATAAAAAACCGGTAACTAGCGAAAATCGGTAATAACAAAAATCGGTACGCATCGATTCCTGTCGCATACCGATTTTCTAAATTATCGATTCGAACCCAGAGCCTCTAGTTTTCTTCAGCAGAAAAAACTTGTTACTACATCCGTTTCCGATCTCCCACCACTCGAATTTGTTCTATATATACATAGTGTTAGAAAGAGGTCACGTCGGGGAGATGGATTGTATTGCAAGAGAGAGCGGGACACAAGATAAATTAACAATGGCCCTAGTTATATATATTCCTTGCCTCCCCCAACGTCTGTGGTTCATTTTAGTAAGCTATCTTTAATCTATGGACTGGAGCGTCTTCTTTTTTTTCTGGTCGGTGACCGTGATCAACCGGCTTCGGGCTTTTAACCACCGACCAGAAAAAGAAGCTACTACCGAAAAATATTTCAATCAAAACAACTATACTATAGACAAATGAGTCCAGTGTTCAAAGGGCACATGGGCACAGAACACTACTCCTAGCACATGGGGCCCATGTGCCTTTTGAACACTGGACTCATGTGCCCATGTCATGGGCACGGTACTCTTTGGTTTTCTTTTATTATCTGGCTTTACGGCGCCGAGTTCGAACCCTTCTAAATTTCTAACTCTTTGGGGAGTCTTTGGGCATGTTGGGCATTTATCTGGTCGGTGTTGGGCATCCTGTGTCGTAGCAAGAGAAAGAGATATAGACACTAGACAGGGCGTCAGCGTACACTATGCAATAGCGATAGTCCTAATACTTGGATTAATAATTGAAAGAATTCTGACGTTACTTGGTGTTACCATAGTTAAAACAATTCCCACAAAATAGGGTAAAAATTCTAATAAATTATAAGTAATGCTATGGATTCTAGACTTAATTTATAACAGTGTTAGTATAAATTAAATTTTTAGTTAATTAATAAAGCTCTATTTTAATTTCAAGTGACAAACGTTACGAACATTTTATATTTGCATACGTAATGTGCATACAATATGTAAATAACATGCTTAAGCAGGATCCAAATACTTATTACCGACTGAAGACTGAAAGAGTCCTGAAGTAATTAGAAAGGATAAAGAAAAATCCAACTAAAATAATACTAAACTTTATTGTAAATAATGAATTGTTATCATCATCGTCATCGTTTTCGTCGTCCTTGACATCGTCACCGACATTTTTAATGAAAGTGTCACAGATACCTGTCAATTAAATGGTCAATACACCATAGTTTGTCCTCTTCTTTAATAACATGTTGCCATTTGTTTGGGGTGACATTGTTCAGTCCCTTTATAAGCTCTTTCACTTCCGCCGTTTTCTAACTTATATTGTTTTTTGCCCCTTAGCTTGAGCCCAAACCAACTCAATCGGATTGAACTCACAATGGTAAGTGGGTAATCGGAGCACAGTCATCCCTCGTTCCGCTGCCATCTCATCCACAACATTATTTATTATATTTATACTTTTCTTTGCTATAAGTTTACCTTCAACATAGTACTTTCATCATAATTCTATAACATCATATCATTAACATATATCATATAATTTCATAATTCATAATAATGGTTCTTTAACGATAACCATGCTTGAATATCATTCTTTTTCCAGCCGATTGTTAGTATTCGTTCAACTTTTCGTGAACGTGACGCCTAGAAAAAATTTATTTTTTTGTTTTTTAGTAAACAAGCTATTACCTCTTTCGATTGCTAGGCTGATCCGTTAAATGTTATTAAATATCAATATTGGAACAATTAAACAACAAAGCAAAAAAACTGGTCACACCACGCATGAGCAACAAACCTTTTTAACTGAAAATTAGAAATTATTATTTTCGACACTTTTATGTTGATTAAGTTTTAAATCAATTTGCAGTTGAAGGTAAATTTATTGGACAAAGCTAAAGAAAAACATAAATATAATACAAATGTCGGGGACGAGTTGGCAGCAGAATAAGGGATTACTGAAGGTACTTAAATTATTATTGCCCCTTACCATTGTGAGCTTAATCCAATTTAGTTGGTTTGGGCTCAATCTTGGATTGCAATTTGGATGTTGCAAAAAACAAGATGGCGGAAGTGAAAGAGCTTTTGGTTGAGGGAGCTAACCTCACTTTAAACAGATGGCTAAAGTGTATATAACATGTAATTAAAGAATATGTGTCTTTAGATGACGAGGATGATGAGGATGACGAAGATAACGATGATGATGATGATAAGTTTACTTAATACTGTAACAAGCATTGCACGCGCGGCTAGGATCGAATACTTTCCTGCTCACACATCGACTAACCATCTCGCTCAGTGCGCTCCGACCAACGTGTCTCTGCGAAGAACGAAGCGGCGAAGCCCGAGCGCGACGAAGATATTCATTCCATTAGCTAGTTAACGACCGTACTAGCAGAAAGCCGCTGCTGCAGTCACCACAGTCGTGTCTAGGCTCCGGAGCACGACAGCCACTGCAGTCTACTCTCACGTCTAAATCTAGGATTTAGCTAGATTACGTCTGAATGATAGTAACTCGTATGTATTGAACAATACATACGAGTTACTATCATTGACGTTTCTTTTACTTCTACAAAATTAATCATTTATTACTAGCTGATGCTCGCGGTTTCGTCCGCGTGAAATAAGGTTTTTTTCATTGCCTTAAAAAAGGATCCATACCTCTATACTAATATTATCAATGCGAAAGTGTGTCTGTCTGTCTGCTACGCTTTCCCGGCCCCTCTTCAACCGATTTTGACGAAATTTGGTATTGAGGTAGGTTGTATCCCGGAGAAGGACATAGGCACTATCCCGGAAAATTTCCCGGTTCCCGAAAAAGAAATAGTTCCCGCGAGAATCAAAAATCCTTAATCCGCCCGGAATCTAGTTTGTAAATCTAATATTAGTAACAATGGCTAAAGATTATCATTATTGATTTTTGTTTCTTTTTTTTATCTTTTATCCTTTAGCAAAGTTATTAATTCTAATAAAGGACTATTTATTCTTTAGTAAGTAATATGTACTTATTTGGATTTTGCTAGTGACAAATGATACCTAAATTATTTATATCAGGTAATAGGTGCATGTAACCAAAAAAAAATACAAAAATGTTTGTGACTTCTGAACGACACAAACGTCAGAAGTCCACGCAATTAAAAATCCAAGTATAGTGCGATATATTCTTAGTGGTGAATAAGTCTTTTTTTGTTATTTTTATACTTTGTAGCATTCATGAGAGTCTTTACAAATATACCTATTTTTATCTATAACAATCAGGTAAAAATAAGGTCAAAATTAAACTTGTTGTAAACTTACGTATTGGGTTATGTTTTCTTATTTACGTTCAGTTCGGCTTTTGCAGCCTAGCACACAGCAATACACCATCGTCTATAAGTTAAACCACTTTTTTCGTAAGTTACGAGTTACAGTTACCACTTTGTCCAATTCTGATTTCATACGAATATGGGCGAATAACAAAAATAACACACAGGATTGTCTGACCTAAACTGTTGGATAGGTCAAACAAAAAAAAATTAATCCCCTGAGCAGGACAAGAGAACATTTTCTCGCTCTGTCACTCCTTGGCATTAATTAGCGTATAATATTTATTGCGCTCACCTGAGGTATTATTATTACACTGTCTCCTCTTTACGCCATGGTTCTTTCCGCTGTTTAAAGCTTAATTTATAAATTGCTATTTTTTATTATTTCCTATTCGAGGGCTGCAGAAATAAATGATGAGTAGGTATGTAAGATACACCTACCAATCAGCATCCGTAATGAAGATATACTAGATTTTAAACGAAACGAAATTTTGCGCGACAGCGGCGGGGCGTAAAAAGATTTGCAATGACGGGTGTGGCAATCACCCCTGGGGCCGGCAGGAGGCGTATTTCCGTTGTTCAATAGATGGCAGTACTGCCGCGAACCCCGCAAGAGTTGATGTGCTAATAATATAAAGAACTCGTCCTCCAATCGCGCACGGGTTCTGCCTTCTATTGAACACGCAAACGGAAATAGGCTGGCAGGAGCGTAACAGTAACTGAAAACAGGTACTGCAGATCGTAAAAAGAAAAAAATAGGGATCATCTCCCTGTTTTTCCGCAAAATCTATGTCTGCCAAACATGATGCTGTCAGTTGTCACTGTCATATTTGTTACCAATTCAATGTTCCAATCACAACAGCAGGGCGACCGCAATGAATAAAGAAATATAAGGAACTGACATTTACTGTAATCGCCCTATAGCTTGAACGTGCCTGTCCGCCATTTTAGTCACCCATTTCTTGAGTACTTCAAGTGTCATCGCCTGTTATCGTGTAATTGTGTTTTGTTGAAAAATTGTGTATTTCATTTGTTACTAAATATGTGTTATTTTCGTGTATGGAGTCAAAAACAATTTGCAACAATGGCTAGTTGTAATATTGTGGGTTAAGACGCAAGAAAAAGAAAAATCTGACAAATTTTACATTTCACCGGTATGTAAACAATTTTTCTCCTATATTGATTCTTTATAGTAGTTATTACACTACGAAGAAACATATTTTAGTTTAGTTTGCTGTAAATATTTGATTTTAAGCTAGATTTTTACCTGTTGATAAGCATTTGATAAGTACGTACTAGACATTACCTAAGAGGAAATTTTCATCGATATCGATATTTGCTTGAATAATAATTTTGATATTTTATTATCAAAATAATTATTATATCAACTTTTTAAGCAATGTTCAGCTCGAGAACATCGGTCTATGTTTTAATTTGAAGTAATGATGTTCACTCATTTAGAAGTTATAAGGCTCTGATAGACTGATGGACGGGCGATCAAACGAACAAGTGCAAATTTACTCAAATATTACTAATGTTTAGTTTTTGTTTTGTACATAAGATTTACTTCTTATAGCCGTCTTCCTGCTACAACAACAGCTGCCTATAGAAGACCAATGTGCATCGAGTTCGGCACTTAATTGATTTTTTGTCTATGCAATAGGCAGGTCCACCGTGCGAAGCAGGGGTGAGGGTCGGGTCAACTAGTGATAATAGTAAATGTTTAAAAAAGTTGTAATAATTCAAAAGCCTACGATGGTTTTTAATATTCATAAACATATTTTAACATTTTCTACATACTTTTATACATTGTTAAAAAAATGTCATGAAAATAAATGAGCGAAAAAATGTTTTGTTAGCGATTTGTAAGTTTTATTTCATTGCTCCTTAATTCAACACAACCGTATATTTGTTTCCAATAGTCTTACCCCTTGTTGAAACCATATTCCTACCAATGTGTACTACAAGAGGTTTTTTGGTTCCGACTACCACGAAAAAGTCTTTTCATCTTTTTCTGACATACTTACTTAAATATAAAAGTTAGACATATGTATACGCTGTCGCTGACTTTTTTGTAGACATTATCAAACTCAACAACTTTTCTCTAGAACTCAATCATATAATTGTTAAGACAGCTTTCGTGAGAAACGTTTTCGTTTGACCGTTTTTCTCCGACTTACTTTGCAAATCCGACTACTATGAAAAAGTCTTTTAATTTTTCGGGTTAATATATAGCCTATGTCACTCATGAATAATGTGGCTTTCTATTAGTAACAGAATTTTCAAAATCGTTCTGTAGATCCAGAGATTACCCCCTACAACCTCACAAACTTTGCCTCTTCATAATATTAGTTTAGGTTTTATTGGTGCTGTGTCTTAAAAGCGTGGTAGGGTTAGCATTATCGTACAGAATCCGGACTTCTTGCCAGCATCAAAACGGGATGCGTTTTGATGCTGGCAAGAAGTCCGGATATATAGATAGCCTCAGAATACAGAACAAACTGTGTTTTGAGTATGTAATAAGCCACATCGATAAATATTATCGATAGTCATCAGGGCCGCACTTTGGTAAGTCGCCATTTTAGTCACCAGTTAATGTTTAGGTATACAGCTTTTTTTCGTAGGTATGACAAGTCCTTTAGTTTCCTTAGTCATTGGGCGACCGTGTATCAGGCAATGTCAGTATCAGAGACACTACAGACTCTACAGAGACAAGTATTACTTACTCATCAATGTTACTTGTCAGAGACAAGTTGTCTCTGTTACTCATGTTCTTCTTTTTCTGGTCGGTGCAAGTAACTGGAAACGTAGTGATTACATTCTCTCTGGTAACTGGTAACATTTATTATCAGAGTAGTAGGTAGGTATATATTCTCTTAGTCTTTGGTAGAATTCTTGTGATTTCATTGCCGTGTTTGGAAATTCGCCTCGCTTCGTTATTAAAAATTTTAAAATAATTATGGCTGTGTAAATTTACATAAAAGTAGTTCAAAGTCTAAATTACTGTACTAGCGACATAAACACGTCATTCACATTCAGCAATGGTGAATATTTCTGTTATTATTTTACGTCTATTCGTTCATTTGGTGATGTGTTTACATTTTGGTTATTACGCTTTACATTTTGTTTGCTTTGTTTAGTCGACTCCCTTACCGTCTCAGACCACAGGGTCCAGTGGAGACGTGAAGAAAACACCCCCATCGTCGATTGTAACAAGGAATGGAGCAAGGAAAGCGAAAATTCAAACCCGTGCAATGTCTGCTGGAGCCAAAGTATGTTTAGTTAGATCCAACTTTTATGGTTTAACCTATATTTACTGTAAATTTATGGGCCTCCTAAAGAATCACTCCACCTTGAAGAGAGAAGCAAGGGCTCAACATTGCCATATGCATTCCAGTAAATTCAAGAATATTTTTTATTTGTGGCAACTTCTGGGATTACTGTACTGTATTTTGTGAAATAAATATATTGAATAATTACAATAATATACAATAATGGTTAAATGTAGTGCTAAGCACAAAACTAGAGTGACTAGGCCGATTCTAATGATACTTTTGTGTGTTTGAGTGGATCCCGTGATGATGTATATTATGCACAATTGAACCCAGTAGGTGGCGCTGCAATCAGGTTCGGGGCAGGAGAATGTTTGCCTGGCCCATTACTTAATTTAACACTTGCCATAAGGTCAGACACAGACAAGGCAAAACTTTTGGTTGCTTTAAAGATGTTTTATACAAATAACATTATGCTTATGTACAGCTACGGCCTTAGCAACACAGCCACATAGCAGTATAGCAGTATAGTATAGTATAGCAGTGAGATGGTTACAATATATGTACCTATTAAGAGCAATGCGAATGAACGGGCAAAGTTGAGAGTAGGTATTCAGGTAGGTATATTGCCGTCGCGCTGCTCCCGGAGAAGACCGAACGCTTATTCAATGCGCATGTATGCGTACGCGCGCCGCTCGCTTGAACGAGTTCCTAAATAAAATTAAAATATGTGTTTGAGCTACTCGCAGTCGGCAAAATGATATACCTGGATGTGTTTTGTGTTTCGTATATTTTTTGCAATCTAATAACTCTGACCCTGGACTTATTTGACTTATTTCTCTGTTTTTGATTCCTTTTTTACCCTCGACGAATCGGAGACGGTATATGTGTTTGCCCTAAGAGGTTGTGTGTTAGTTTGTTTGTATGTTTGTTTGTTTGTTTGTGCCCTTTTTTGTTACCGTTTTTCTGGAAAACTACTGGACCGATTAATATGCGGTTTTTTGCATTAGATATGTATAGCTTGTGAGAAGGTTCTTAGATATATTTTAGGACCATAGACAACCAAGCTGAGTTGTAGTATATGATTTTAATTTTTCAATATGTTACCATTTTTCTCAAAAAGTACTGGGCCGATTGAGATGCGGTTTTTTGCATTAGATATGTATAGCTTGTCAGAAGGTTCTTAGATATATTTTAGGACCACAGACAACCAAGCTGAGCTGTAGTATATGATTTTAATTTTTCAATATGTTACCATTTTTCTCAAAAAGTACTGGGCCGATTGAGATGCGGTTTTTTGCATTAGATATGGATAGCTTGTGACAAGGTTCTTAGATATATTTTAGGACCATAGACAAACAAGCTGAGCTGTAGTCTATGATTTTAATTTTTCAATATGTTACCATTTTTCTCAAAAAGTACTGGGCCGATTAAGATACGGTTTTTTGCATTAGATATGTATAGCTTGTGAGAAGGTACTTAGATATATTTTAGGACCATAGACAACCAAGCTGAGCTGTAGTCTATGATTTTAATTTTTCAATATGTTACCATTTTTCTCAAAAAGTACTGGGCCGATTGAGATGAGGTTTTTTGCATTAGATATGTATAGCTTGTGAGAAGGTTCCAGGTTTTAGGACCATAGACAATGCTGCAATCGTGATTTGGTAAGTGGTCATAGGAACTCCTTAAGTTCTCTTCGTAAACCCGTCGTGTTTAGACTTTATTGATTTGTCTTGACTAGCATTTTGTACCTAGATGCTGCCCATGGTCTCATGATGGAGCCAGGAGGTGGCCATAGGAACTCCTTAATTTCTTATCGTGAACACGTCGTGTTTAGACTCTTTTGATTTGTCTTGACTAGCGCTTTGTACCTAGATGCTGCCCAGGGTCTCATGATGGAGCCAGAAGGTGGTCATGGGAACTCCTTAAGTTCTCATCGTTAATCCTCCGTATTTGGACTCTTGATTTGTCTTGACAAGCACTTTAAACCTAGATGTTGCCCAGGGTCTCGTGATGGAGCCAGGAAGTGGTCACAGGAACTCCTTAAGTGATCACATTTTTTTAACAATTTTTAGCAAAATATTAAAATTTAACACTATTTGACACCTCTACTCATTACTAAGCACAAGTTTTATCTCGGAATGAGAAGGGTTTGGTCATAGTCCACCACGCTGGTCAAAAAAACTACTGAGCCGGCAAATATGCAGTTTTGTGTTTTAGATATTATTTTATATTTTGCTAAGTTCTAATTGTTGTTTCAATGGAGCTCTGCAATTCGTCGTGGGTTTTTTAAATTTTTTTATTTTATAACTTGTTAATGTTTTTAATGCACTAACAGTTACCTAGCCTTAGAGTGCGATCTTAGCTGACGGTAAGTGATGATGCAGTCTAAGATGGTATCGGACTAACCTGTCAGGCATAAAGCAGTTAGTAACATTAAAGCCCTAAGTAGCCTTCATCGGTTAGTTGCTACCGGAACGCCTAATCGTTCGGCAGTACGTCTTTGCCGTTAGGGTGGTAACTAGTCACGGCCGAAGCCTGCCACAAGACCAGAACTGAGAAAATTCAGATATATTTCAATTTCAATTTTCAATTTCAATTTATTTATTTGAATACAAAAAATATGTACAAATACAGTAGGTATACTCCTTAAAAACTAGTCAAGGTTTTTATTATACCGAAGCATTTGAACAAAGGAGTGCTTAGACACCCGACTTATAATATAAACTTCCAAATTGAACCTGCCGGGAATTGAACCCGTGACCTTGCGCTTACATGACAGCACACCTCACACCACTGCGCCAGGGAGGTCATTTACTCAGTTGGGAACTATTTTATATGTTTTTTTTATTCTACTACAAGTTAGCTCTTGACTGCGATCTTACCTGATGTTAGACAAAGTCAAAGTCAAAAAACGTTTATTCAATATAAACTACACTTATTGACGTCAGGTTATTTATAACATATAACATAATATAATGGCGATAATCAGTACGACATCTTAAACTAAAGTTACGAGGGTTCCAAAGTCCAAACGCGCCCTGGTCTGAGAAGAGCCCACAACAAACTCAGCCAGGATTTTTTTTTCACTATCACCATTTCACAATCATCTTAACTAAGGAACTATCAGAGCCATTATAGAGAACGATGATACAGTCTAAGATGGTAGCAGGCTAACTCGTTAGGGTTAGTTATATTAAACCCATACCCCTAACGGTTTCTACACGGCATGACGTATCTACACGCATCTACCGTAACGCTAAATCGCTTGGAGGTACGTCTTTGTCGGTAGGGTGGTTACTAGCCACGGCTGAACCCTCCTACCAGATCAGAACACAGAAAATTTAAAAATGATAAATTCCCAAGTGGACCATGTTGGGAATCGTACCCGGGGCCGGAACCTCCCACAATATGACCACAGCGTTCAGGATTGCTATAATGTCCTCTCAACCGAATTTCGGCCACGGCGGCCTATCTCCAAAGAGCCATCTGCGCAGGAGATAATTATAGTGCACAAGTGTGGGCGCATACACTGGAGCACTCTCTGTTCCTTTACTCTCATAGCCCGATAGGACGGAAAATCCGACAGGACCGGAGAGAGATCAGGCGCAGGACCGATGGCTTTACATGCTCTTTTAGGCACAGGGGTAAAACACCGCCATCTTCCTTACTCCGGGCTAGTACTGAGAATTTATTGTCAGAAAAACCCAATACTTGTTATGGCCCGACCCGGGAATCGAACCCTCGTCGGCCGCAGTCGAATATGTTAACCACTAGACCAACGAGGCAGTCAAGAAATAAATTAACGCGCAATAGAAATAGGGGGCGGCCGGCAGTGCGGAGATATCGCAGTGTTAATATAACTGCCATGCCCCTAACAGGTTAGCCCGCTATCATCTTAGACTGCATCATCACCTACCATCAGGTGAGATCGCAGTCAAGAGCTAACTTGTAGTGGATAAAAAAAAACCTGACATGTGCTGCCCACTGCCGACTGGCTATTATTGGGTATGGATTATATGCTCACAGAATAAGTATAAAGTTAAATATCGATGTCGATAAACAACACTAGATTATCGATAATATAATTATATCGACTACGCTTGAACTCACTAACTATGTACATATGTGTGTGTGTATACGTATTTAACCTCCCCGAATAGAGGCCGATACAACCCGATAGGGACAACTGCAGCTTGGACCGATTATACCTATGAAAAACAGTAGAATTCTCACTCTCGTATTTTTCTGTTTCCATCTTCAAAACTGAACCGATTTTAATTCTGTTTTTACGAATAATTTAACAAGGGCTCAGGCTATGTCGGTATGTTTTTCTTTTTTTTATTATATCCGTCAAATTTATTTGCGGGATGTCTGATGATGGCACGAAAACTGGGCCATTTTTTGCAGGTTGTGAAGGTTCCATGTTCTTAAAATTATTAATTTATCGAAAAAAGGAAAACATAGGGGCATGGCACGGATACATGTGGATTTTATGGTGCAAGAATATTTTCAATATTGTAATTATCCACAGAGGAAACAGACAAATGTTTTTGTATGGAGAAATCTCCGGGAGAATTCCTCTTAATTTCATTAAAAAAAATTGTGGAGACAAACATTTCTGTTGCGATTTTTGAAGAAATACTAGGATTTCTTTCAATCAAAAATTTCCCTTTTGCAATGGTATGTGAGAAGAAGTTTAAATAGTTAACTGTATTTTATAAATACTTTGTTAATCTGCTGTTTACAGAAATGATAAATTGTATAACTTATCTTATTAGGAATCCCTGTAAAGATAATGTAAGAAGGTGAATAAATAAAATAAAATGTGGAATAAGTGATAACAAATTACAATTTGAACTACATGTATATTTAAATCTATACTAATAATATACATGTCAAAGGGTGTTTGTTTATTTGTTTGTGTCCTTCAATTACCCAGCAACAGATCAACATGATTTTTGCATATACCTATATAGTTAAAAATCTGGAGAGTGACATAGGGTACTCTTTATTCCAGAAAATCCATGGGACTTTTTCATCGTGGAGATGGCCAGGACATTCTCTAGTAGTTAAATAAATTTTAATTATCTCTCGTTATTCAAATATCATAGATAATAATTATCTCTACAATATAAATGTAATTTCCTTTTTCCTACTGGAAAATATAATCTCAGATTATCTTTTGTGACTTGTATAAGATAAAGTAATGTATTTTTATTTGTTAGCCGTCTACCTCTGTGATAGCTGCTAAGAAGAAAGCTCAACAAAAGAAAAAGTTAACCATTGATACAGTGTTGCGTGACCCCTATCAAATAGTAAGTACAATCTATATTAATATTACAGTCAGCTATACATTCCAGATGTCCGGCCAAGAGCGGCCATATCTAGCGAAGGCCCATTTGTATGTGGGCAGACTTTCACTTTTGAGTTTTGACATCAGTGGAGAGCCCTACACCCACCTAATACTGAATCAGCCTTTCAGGCGATAGTTACAAAAAGTGCAGCTATCTCTTAGTCTATTAGCTTTTATGTTAATTCAATATAATTTTAATCTGCTGAATTGTGCTGGTTCTATAACTAAGAAAACCACTCTCGTCTGCCCTATCAGCCGTGGGTTCTGCGAAATAATATATGACCTGACCTCTACCATTTCAGCATGCCTAATCCATTGAGCTATGTTGGCCAATTTTGGTATTCTTAAATTTCCTCGGTTAGTTATTTATGTTGTATTAAATAATATAATTTGTTGTTCATAGGCTATGGAGTCAAAGACGAAGGTGAAAGGTGCTACGGGATTCGTCACGGAGCCGCGCATGGCTGAGCATCGATGCCTGTGGGATGATAATTATCCTGAATGCCCAGACAGGTTGATTGGGGTTATTAACCGGTAAGCACGAAAATATAGCATAAAATAGCATAAATCCACAATTACACTTATAAATTTTACTCTCGTAAGTTGGTTAAACCCATTCCCTGGTTTCCACTCTTACCAAGCTGCACCTGAGCCATCAAAAGGTCTCGTAAGTTCTCAATAAGTTCATGATTAAGTGATTAATGAGTTATGTGATTTTGAACTTTCGAAAGTTGTAAGAAACTACGATAAGACATACAAATTACAAAACCGTTGACATTTATAAATTTACTAGATTCCCACGACTTCGTCCGCGTGGAATGAGCTTTTCGTAAGAAACGTTTTCGTTCGACCGTTTTTTCTCCGTCTTACATTGCACATCCGACATAAAATAATATTGCGGCTATAAATTAAGATCTAAGCTATCCTATCTTTCAAGTTGGATCAAACTGCACACGGTGTGCAAATTTAATTTAAAATCGGTTGAGTAGTTTAGGAGTCCATCGCGGACAAACAACGTGACACGTGATTTATATGTATTTAGATTAGTTATTGGTAAGCAAATAACGCGAGGAAAATTTACAAGTGCAATTGTGGCCTTTGCTTTTTACTTTTCATTTCATTGCCATTCATGTTTGAAATAGGTGTCAAGAACTGAACCTGATAGAGCAATGTGTATCATTCCCACCGAGAGCGGCGACCGAGGAAGAACTGCACACATTACATTCACCTTCAATTCACGAGATGTTAGCGACCACACATCAGGACAAAGATGTGCAGCTGCTAGAAGAATTGTCTTCGAAGTATGATGCTGTTTATATACATCCTGTAAGTTGGAGTTTCATCAGTTTGCGAGTAGTATCTATTGCCATTTTTGTATGTTTTCCACTTGTCAGTCACTCACGAGATTTTATTGACCAAAAAAGCAATGATATATATTATAGCTTCTAGAGTACTCGCCTAACTTCTACAGTAGTCGCCAAAGCTACTATGCTTCACCCTGTGAGTTGGAAATTGTATCAGATTGCGGATATATTCTATTAGAATATTTGGAATTTTCATGTTTTTCAAGAGGGTGGCTGGAAAAAGTATATTTCAAACAAATTCATGCGATATGCGGCTGGTCTTACCTTCTATAATCTTTAGAATTTTAGATTCGGAATTTTTTTTTCAGAGTACCCACGAGCTCGCCCTTATCGCAGCCGGGTCTACAATAGACATGGTGGACCGGATTTTGTCCGGCGCGGTACAGAACGGCGCCGCGTTCGTGCGGCCGCCCGGACACCACGCCATGCGTGCCGAGCCGTGCGGGTACTGCTTCTACAACAACGTGGCGCTCGCGGCGCACCACGCGCTCAACGTGCGCCATGTGCAGAGGTCAGTTCACTCAGTTTGGTGTGCAGTATGCTGTCTCACTGGCCCGACCCGACACCGACATATCGGCGCCGGCGCAGTCATGTCGGCAACAAGTCTCCCAACGATACAAAAAAAAGCTTACTACGCGGATGAAGTCGCGGGCATGAGCTAGTAATATAATTAGGATAAGGTATGACTACGCTCGCGCTCATCAATTCGTTAGTTATCTTACTTCTTACTTATATATAATATTATAAATGCGAAAGTTTGGATGTATGGATGTATGGATGGATGTTTGTTACTCAATCACGCCCCAACAGCTGAACGGATTTGGATGAAATTTGGCACAGATATAGATTATAGTCTGGAATAGCACATAGGCTACTTTTTATCCCGGAACATTAAAGAGTTCCCGCGGGAACCACAAAACCTCGATCCACGCGTACGAAGTCGCGGGCATCAGCTAGTTAATATTATAAAAGAATAGCTGCATTTCATTGTTTCAGGATACTGATAATCGACTGGGATGTACACCACGGACAAGCAACTCAGCAGATGTTCTATGACGATCCAAGGTTAGTGACACCAACGAAGACGTTAAACGTCGTTGATACGCTGTCTTTTCAATTGGTTTTTTAAATTGACCCCAATAGGGATAATGCGTATGTCGAAAAAAAAATAGTTTCTTACTAATTACTTATTGAAAAGAGGGTCTTCCAAAAGACCTAAAATTCACATCTTCAGTTTTAAGTTTGTTAACCATTATAGATTAAAGAAAAAAAGTATGCTGAAATTTAATGGTGTCACAAAGTTATGTATATTATTTTATTTTATAATAAATTTCATACTAGAAGTGTGTTATAGTGAATAGGCATATTATGCCTTGTATATTTGAAGATACCAATATAAAAAGCGGAGGGGAAAACGGAAGCTGGCAGGGCGTTCCATATCCTAGCAGTTCAAATTAGAAATGAGCAAGCAAATATGGTGTCTTCACTATATTGTGGTCTCTTCTCAGACCAGTTCGCGTTTGGAACCCTCGTAGCTTTAGTCCGTTCGTTATCACCATCACGTCTTACACTTTGTATACTTATTGTTCTCTCTCTCTCTCTTTTTTCTATCTGAGATCAGTCCTTCGACTATAAGCAGATATGTGCTCATTAATTTTGAAGTTAAGGCTTTACACATCCAATAATGTGTCATCCTTTCAAGGTGAAGTTTAACAGGTTATAATGTGCTGTCACTGGCATCCAGAAACTTGACGGCTAGGCTGTTTTTGTAACGCTCAAGTCTTTGTTTGTGGGTCTCAAGAGACCTGTCTATTTCTTCTTTAACTGTGGGGATTTCTGTGTATTAATGCACTTCGGTTTTTTTTTGTGAATCATGGTGCGTTGCATAAAACCTTCAAAATTTTGTTCTGGAAGCGCTGGAGTACATCAATATTTGAGTGACTTACTTTGTATACTTGACGTTCATAAAGTGTAGGTACCAATTTTGAATAAACATATATTGACTTTGACTATACAGGGTGGTGTATTTCTCGATCCACCGGTACGAGCACGGCGCGTTTTGGCCCAACCTGCGGCAGTCCGACTTCCACTATACAGGGTGTGGCCTCGGTGAAGGGCACACTTTCAACGTGCCACTGAATAAGACGGGCATGAGTGACGCGGATTATATCGCTATATGGCACCAGCTACTACTGCCCATGGCTATTGAGGTTAGTTTTGTTTATTTTAATGAATTCTATTATTTAAACAATATTATTATGTTACCGGTTAGCAACTGACGTGTTTTGTCGGAAGTTAGAATTTCGAAAAATTCTGCCCTATTCTTTGTCTACATTAGTTCATTGTAAAGGGAACTTGTGTGCGAAATTTCAGCCTTCTAGGGGTTTTCGCTGGGCGTTGATGAGTGAGTGAGTGAGTCAAGATTTTCCTCTTTATTAAATAGAAAATCGTAAAATACTTGCTTGTTTTGAACAGTTAAAAGCCTACCGGACTTTTAATGCCTTTTTATAATTATTTATTTATTATTAAAATTATATTTTGCTATCTTCTGCTGCTGTTATATCGGGCTATGAGAGTAAAGGAACAGAGAGTGCAACTCAAATGATGCACCGCAGTGCGAGTGCATCTCCCACGTAGCTGGCTAATTTATCTGGAGAGACCGCCGTGGCCGCATTATTATAACTTCTGCCTAGGCTTGTATGAAAATTAAGAATTTTTACTTCAAAAATTCTATCAGCCGATTGAAATATCGAGAAATAGCTCTTGTTTGTGATAACATCAACGTACAGTTTAATTTGACCGTTATTGATTTAATATTTTTGTGGATCACAGTACCAACCGGAGCTGGTGCTCATATCGGCGGGCTACGACGCCGCGGTGGGCTGCCCCGAGGTACTCTATCCCTTTCTATCTCTACTCTCCACTATACCTCTCTCTTTCAGTTCTCGCCTCAACTCGTCATAGTTTCCGCTGGGTATGATTCCGCTCTTGGCGATGAGAAGGTAGGTATTGCTTTCCCTTTCATGATGCTCGAAAAGGCTTTTAGAAGAAATTAGATTTAGACCTGAATGATTAGGATTAGTTAGGTCATTATAGTTTATATTATTCAGGGAAATAAAATGTGTACTTTCTAGTCTCATTCATTGGTAATGGGGGATATCATTATGTCATAGTGCGAGCGAGCGCAGGGACCAGGGAGTGCAAAATTTTACCCCTTTAACGAGCGTAAAATTGGCTCTGCTATGCTGTCCCTTTAAAAAGCTTTATTCACTTACTATTTATTATATGAGATTGGATACTCCCATACTAATATTATAAATGCAAGTGTGTGTCTCTCTGTTAGTCTATCGGTTTAAAGGCCCATTGTTTCAATGGATTTTGGTGAAATTTTGTACGAAGGCCGGTTATACACGGACTGCTCGAGCAGTTAGCCAGTGATCAACAGTCTTGCAGATGACTGCAAGACTGTTGATCAGTTATTAATGTTGTTGAGCAGTTATCAATGACTATGAAGTCAACAGCTTGAAGCTACCATTGATAACTGCTGCCAACCGACCGAAGCAGTCGCAACTGCTCGAGCGGTTTCATGTATGTGTGTACGTAGAAGACTGTAGTTCACCATGCAGTCGCAGCATGAAGCAGTCCATCCTGACTGCTCCATGCTGTCCGTGTATAAAGGCTCTAAGGTTGCATCCCAGGGTTGCACATACTACTTTTTATCCCGGAAAACCAAGAGTCCCATACGGTTTTTAAAAACCTAAATCCACGCCGATGAAGTTGCTAACATCATCTTTTTTAATGATCCTCTCTCTGATCTGATTTTTATTTGAAGCGGCACAGTTTAGCATAACCAGTTACCATTAACCTGGCATATTTTGTGATATACAATTATCCCTTCAGGGTGAGATGGAGATAACGCCCGCATGCTACGCGAATCTACTCAACATGGTGATGAGTGTATGTCCCAGCGTGTGTGTGGTGCTAGAAGGCGGCTACTGTATCCGCTCGCTCGCCGAATCAGCCGCGCTCACCCTACGCACTTTACTAGGACACCCCCCACCGCGGTTGCAGACTTTAGCCGAACCGAGTGACTCGTAAGTTGTAGGAAATAGAGTCTGTTTTCCTTTGGCAGGATGAAATGGATATCCAGCGTGTGTGTGGTGTTAGTGGGTGACTATTGTATCCGCTCGCTCGCTGAATCAGCCGCGCTCACTCTACGCACTTTACTAGGACACCCTCCACCGCGGTTGCAGACCCTAGCCGAACCTTCTGACTCGTAAATTGTAGGCGACAGAGCTTGTTTTGCTTTGACAGGGTGAGAGGTATGTATCAGCGTGTGTGTTATATTAGAGGGCGGTCACTGTATGTGTCCGCATTCCGCTCGCTCGCTGAATCGTATGCGCTTACCTTACGCACTTTATTAAGACACCCACCACCGTGGCTGTAGAGTTTAGCTGAACCGAGTGACTCGTAAATTGTAGGCGATAGAGTCTGTTTTATCATGTCAAGGTAAGATGAAGGTAGCGCCATTTTTTTTACGCGATTGCTCAACATGGTGAGAAGTGTATGTTCCATTATATCCTTCATAATATTAAAAGAGGAAGACAATATTTTATGTTTGCAATCAAATATTTTTTCAAATTTATAATATTTTATTTTAGTGTTTTCTGGCGTGGCCTTGACAAAGTATTATTTATTATACAGAATACGGGAATCTATCCTCAATTGCATATACGCACACAAAAAACACTGGCGATGTTACAACTACCAACCCACGTACAGTACAGACACGACAGTCGTCAATGTGTGCGACAAAGAGAAACAGAAGCATACAGTCACAGTGAAGTGGGAGGGAGATGAAACGAGGCCCGAGCGTTTCGCCACGAGGGACTGCTATCCGTTACAAGATGACGCAACAAAACTACGTATAAGAGTGAAATTGGACCATTTGTCAATGGGTAAGTAACTTTTTATATATTGTAATACACTTGAGCATTCATAATATAAGTATGGATGGATTTAGAAGTTTGGTAATTTTAAGCAATACACTAAAATTCATAGCGTTTGCGATAGTACGGGACGGAGTTACAGTCAAATGATGATTCCTGCAGCCCTATGTGTCTATCAAAAAATGAAGGTCACTGACATACGACGACCTCCGTGGCGCAGTGTGTAGCGCTGTTGCCTTAACGTGCGGAGGTCCAGGGTTCGATCCCCGGCAGGGTCAATTTGGGAATTTATAATTTCTGAATTTTCCCTGGTCTGGCCTGGTGGGAGGCTTCGGCCGTGGCTAGGTACCACCCTACCGGCAAAAACGTGCCGCCAAGCGATATAGCGTTCCGGTACGATGCCGTGTACAAACCGAAGGGGTATGGGTTTAATATAACTGCCATGCCCCTAACAGGCTAGCCCGCTACCATCTTAGACTGCATCATCACTTACCAGCAGTCAAGGTCTAGCTTGTAGTGGATAAAAAAAAATACATTATGTATCCATTGATGGTTTGCTATATGTTATAAAATTAACATTTCCTGTCAAACCTTCAATGGATAAAATAATATATGTCAACGTAGCTTTCATTTTTTGATAGCCACTGAGTTAGAGAATAGGGGGGCAGTGCACTCTGGCCGAACGCGATGTTCAGCAAACTGTTGTTTCCAGTAACTGACTTGACGCTTGCACAACACCCGGTGTGCTACATCTACGATGAGGCCATGCTTAAGCACAGGAACATATGCGAACCGTGAGTATTGACCGGTAAATCCACTAACATATAATTTTCATGTTACGGTTGCGATTCTTGGGGCACAAGTTAAGGGAAAAATCCGAAAATTATTAATTTCAAATACCCTGTGACATTGATGTGTGATGTTACGTGTCAAACTTTATATGTGGGGTAATAACATAATATGGATAATCGAACTATATCGGTTATTGATTTTCATTAGAGCTATAGAACAGATAAAAATTAATAATAGAAATTGCTGGATAGTAGTGAGGTTTTTAAAGGGTCCACATGGATAAAAATCGAATAAGACCGCGCGCGGTAGTGTGGTAGAATTGGCGCCAATGACGAATGGTAGGTACGGACGTTTACATAAGTTGTAAAAAAAAATTTAGTTATGTAAGCCTCGTTTACATAAAAAAGGTCTCGGCTGGCGCTTCGACTTTTTAAATTCACTTGGGGAAGTCCTCGGCCTCGTCCTTGCAATATTACTCGGCCATCAATTGCTTTATTTTTCAATGAAAGCTATAATTGTATATTATTGTCCAGGGCGGAACCTGGACAGTAATATACGATTATACATACATCCATTTACCAGTCTTCTTCTTTCGGTACCGCTTCTATCAAAGTCGATCATTGGCGATCTTGAACTTTCAACACTGAACCACTGCCGTAAGTTCTTCAGCCAGAATGTCCTACTCCGTCCCACGCCCCTTTTGCCTTGTATTTTGCCCAGGATAATTAATTGTAGTAGGTCATACTTAGGAGCACGAAGTATATGACCCAGGTACTCCAGTTTCCTCTTTTTTACAGTTAGAAGAATCTCCTTCATAGTCATAGTCATTTATTTATTAAATATAGGTACACTGTAGGTACACTTATTTTCGTCTAAAAATTTCATAAGTAGGTACTTAAAAAGCATGATGGTGATAATGGGTAACGGTATCTTAAAACTAAAGCTACGAGGGTTCCAAACGCGCCCTGGTCTGAGAAGAGCCCACAACAAACTCAGCCGGGTTTTTTTTTTTATTATCACCATCTCACAAATATTCTTACTAAGGAACTATCAGAGACATTAGAGAAAATGATTGCCAGGCTTCTTTTTCCTTTATTTAGCAGTAATATCCTATTATAGCTTTAGCCAAAAAAGAAAGCTATAATAGTATATTACTGTCCAGGCCGCTAATATACTATTATAGCTCACTTTGCTGGCTAAATAATAGAAATGATAACGTGCCCGTCTAGAGGTCACGTAGAAAGTCCGGAGCGCATAATGCGTATACACGAGCGTCACCGCGACTTCGGCTTATTGGAACGCCTGCATCCATTGCCCGCGCGGACCGCGAGCGACGAGGAAATACTGGCTGTGCACACCAGCAAACATCTTGACAGGTAAGCAAAGATAACTTCATCTATATAGTGTGTATATTCGTCTACATGAACAATACTTCTTTTTACAATCCCATTGTTCGCATGTGTCGCCTTTACAACGATCTTGCTTAAATGACCGGAATGTTAATATAGACATTTTCATAATAGAATAAGTGCATTTAAAAAACACATTTTTAATTGTATGAAATAGTACTTATAATTTTGTAATGCATTTTATTGTCTTTAAATTGTCAATCATTGTTGTTCATACTTTGCCAATCAATTTTATAAATTCTATGCTTAATTTCTCTGGTTTGTATTTCTTTTCATCGTCATTTATTCAGTCTTTTCTATTTAGTCTTTTCTATTTATGTTATATATTTTGTGTATAAGTCATGATGTGTGCACATGTTTTGGGTTATAACTTAGAACCGATCCTATCATTTAATACTTACCTGAAATGTTGTAGTTATTTCCTGTCGTGTGTACCATATTAACAATACAGAAAGAAATATTAAATAGGACATTGAAAAAAGTAAGTAAGTAAAGTATTTTTGCTTGTGCTTTTTAACAAAACTTCTTTTGCAAATTTTAACTACACACTACATTCTGCGTCGTATTTCCTGTTGCTGAGGGTCGAGACCCCATTCTATTAAGCACATACTAATGGGGTTTTCTTGGGATGATAATGCTGTGGGTTCCCAGGTCTTTCCGCGTATTACTACGGACTACACATTACTACATTGTCCTTAAATTATCAACCAACCACGCCAAAAAAATTATCATCCTTCAGTTCTTTAATTATGTAAATCAGATTGGTTTTCAGATTGAATATTGTTTGGTTTCAAACTTATAATTTGTAGTCTATTTTTAGAAATATGACAGACGTACTATGATATTGTCTCCCTCGCACTCATTCCCACTTCCTATCGCTTCCCTCTCTCGCGCAAATTGCATTTTTGCATAAAACTTAACTAGTTCCTGAAAAAACTGCATCGTCGCTAGTCGTGTGCGCGCATTACGCAAGTCCTGCCTATCGGACCGCCATTAAAGGTTAAGGCTAACACGTGTTCGATTAAATCAAGAAAAATCATAAACATTTTGTGATTAAGTGTATTCAAAACTATCAAAACAAGCTGCGGCCGCGGTAAACTGGGTGATATAAAGTGAATTTTGTGAGTGCAAATAAAAGCGCCGTAATTCGTAAGTCCTTCCAATTCACCTAATTTACCTATTTACGTATATCATAAAACTGACCAATAATTCTTATTAATTTGGGGAAAAATACGCAGACCTAAAATACAGTCCATTTTATTACATTTAATTACATTTTATTCCATTTAATACCTTTAATAAATATAATTAAAACCCAATGGTTGTGGTAAGGAATTAATTAAGTAGCCCCAGCTTTAGTTTTGTACTTACCATAATTTTGTTCCATACGAACCGGATTTTTTGAACTAATTCTAATAATTTTAAACATAAATTTGAATTACAAATCGATTTTGTAATTTCAAAACAGAATTTTGGTCAAATTTCATATTCATAACATTTAAAAACGCCCTAACTATTGTACTGTGTCGTAATATTGCAGAATTGTTTTATTTACTTACATAATTCTATCGTTTATTACTAGATAGAAAGTAATAAGATTTATAATTTTTATATTTTTCTATACACGCACTTATTACTTTATATATAAGTATATATACTTAATTCCGCATATCTAGTTAATATTAAAACGTATAGATAGTAGGTAAAATTCTATAATAGTTCAACGACGTCGAAAAAGGCAATATTTAGGTACCTATACAACTCCGCACGGCCCAGTTGTTTTCGATAGGTATTTAAATCGAATGCACCGGTCCGGTCGCTTCAGCGCGTCTCGGTAGGTAGGTAATTATATTTGTTCGGAACTCATCGCATTAACGCACGCAAATAATTGTTTGTATGTTTTTTACAACATAAAAACTGCAAACGCATATTATTAGTTGTATCTTACGCATTTATATAACGTTATATCTATATTTCACGCATTATTTACGCTATATTTACGCTATATATAATAAACAAACGCTATTAGTTACTATAACTTCGTATTCTCATAATTTAACTTTATTATTCTTTCAAGATGAGTAAGAGTGGATCTTCCCCGTCTTCTAAACCATATAACAAGGATGAATGTTCGTTATTATTACTGGAAAGTAAACGGGACATTATATTCGCAAGAATGCAACGATTATACGATATCGCCACGCAACTTGAAGTTGATAAATCAAAACTGTCTTCTTTAGTTACTCAGACTTCCAACATAGAAACTTTACGCAAAGAATTTGAGCAAAACTTGGATCTATATAATGAAACTCAATTTAAAATAAATCCTAAAGCTATTCCAAATTATCAGTCATGGTCATCATTTGAAGAAATGTTTTGCTATGTCAAACAGACTTTGACGCTTAACGAAAACAATGGAAATTCAGCTAACAATGAGATTGACGCCTCGCGCCCAATCTCGAATTTTCCTAAATTAAAATCGCATCTGCCACCTATAGATTTAATGACTTTTGATGGTGAGATAACTAAATTTCCCTTGTTTTATCAACAATTTAAAAGCATGATTCATGACAACCCTAACTTATCAAATAGTGAAAAGGTTTTTTATCTAGTTGGTCGCCTAAAAGATAAGGCCGCTTCCATCTGCGCAGGGTTGCCAACCACTGCCGAAAATTATCCTATTATATGGGAAAGGCTAATTCAAAAGTATGATGACCCTCGCTCGCTCGCCTGCGCTTATTTGAATCAATTATTACAATTTAAACCGCTCGCAAACACTAGTGCAAACGCGCTAGATAATTTTATAAATACCTTTGATTCATCAGTGGAAGCATTAAAACAGTTAAAAATTGATTTAACGGATTTCATATTTTTTCACTTAGCCACGCTTAAGTTGGACGCAGAAACTGTCAAAATGTTTGAGATTATCAATCGCAAAAAACAAATTCCAACTTATAAAAATTTAATAGAATTTGTTAAAGAACAAAATAAGGTGATAACACGTTCCATTGATAAAGGTTTTGAATCTCAACAAAGTAAGAACCGCAGCAAGACTAATTTGCCTCCAAAGCCTTCAACTAAGAGTTTTGTTAACACTGAATCTCTCAATACGTCAGACAGTAAAAATTGTAGTTTATGTAAGAATAATAAGCACTTACATCTTTATTCTTGTCCCTCGTTCGTGAAATTATCTCCTCAAGATAGGCATTTATTTATAAAAAATAACTCTTATTGTAATCGTTGTACTTCAACTCTTCACCGCACTATGAACTGCTTATCAAAGGGAATCTGTTCCAAGTGCTCATCGTCTTCACATCATTCATCAATACATTTTGAACGAAAGAATAATAATAATAATAATTCAAAAACGTCCCAAACTAAGTTCGATAATCCATCTTTAAATTCAAACGCAATTGTATCGCCGCGCTTATCCGCTGTTGACACTGCAGAGCTTACGCTCTCCTCTAGTGATGACGTCAGTAAAATTAAATCTAATTCTAGTAGCATGAATAATACTTCAGTGTGTAACGTGTCTTACGACTGTATAGACCGCATTGCTACTACGACGCTGTTAGGCACTGCAAAAATAAGATTATATGACAGTAACAATCGTCCACATCTTGTACGGTGTCTAATAGATCCAGGGTCGCAAAACGATTATATATCTATCGATTGTTGTAAGAAGTATTCACTGCCCATAAATTCTCAAAACCGTTTTGCTGAAGTCCAAGGTATTGGCGGTGCTTCGCAAAAAATACTAGGTATTTCCGAGTTTAAATTTAAGTCGCGGTTTGATGACGGGAAGGAATACTCGATACGCCCTCTGGTGGTAGAACGAATCACTTCACAACTGCCTGACTCGCACGTTGACATCGCAAAGTTTAACGACCTGATAAAAAATATATCATTAGCAGATGACAACTTCTATGAACCTGGTCCGATAGAAATATTACTGGGCGTTAATATTTACTGTAAAATTGCTTTAAATAATAAAATAATTGGTAATATAAACACGCCTTCCGCATTCGAGACCTCATTAGGCTATTTAATTATGGGCGATGCGCCTATTATTTCTCAAAATATTAAATCTCGCGCTTTGTGTTTTTTCACAAGCGAGCCGTTAGATGGACTATTAGAAAGGTTTTGGACTATTGAAGAACCCCCCGCGCGCAAATTCTTAAGTCCTGATGAACAAAAATGTGAAGATATATATGTTTCTTCAACCACCCGCAATCAGGACGGCTCCTACTCAGTGAATCTCCCTTTTAATACTAATCCTGATGTTTTAGGAGATTCATATAGAACCGCTAAGAAACGCTTTCTTAATCTAGAAAGGAGATTCAAAAGAGATACTGAGCTTCACTCTAGGTATAACGAGGTAATTAAAGGTTACATAGAAAACCGCATTATTGAACGCCTGCCACCTGATGAGCCTATCTCATCAGGCTATTATTTAGCGCACCATCCAGTGATTCGGGAGGACAAGAGCACTAAGGTTCGCATCGTACTAGATGGCTCTTGCCCCACTGAGTCTTCTCTTCTAAATATAGAAGAATTCTCCGCTGATAAAAAATTATCGCTCAATGATATTTTGCATACTGGTTGCAATTTGCAATCAGACATTTTTAACATTTTTTTGAATGTCCGCATATTCCGCATCGCATTTTTTGCCGACGTTAGGCAGATGTATCTATGTATTTATGTTAACGCACCGCACCGCAAATATCAACGTATTATTTATCGCTTCTCGCCCGAGGATCCGCTCGAAGTATATGAATTTACTCGAGTGACCTTTGGACTACGGTCTTCACCGTTCATCGCCATGCGTACTGTTCGGCAACTGGCCAGCGATGAGCGCCAGAGATGGCCGCTCGCTGCTTCTGTTGTGGAGAGAGACGTCTATATGGACGACTTAGCTTCTTCTGCCTCATCCCTCGATGAAGCAGTAAAGATAGCACATGAGTTGATAGAACTCTTTAAGGCTGGTGGATTTGATTTAGTGAAATGGACCAGCAATTCCGCTGAATTGCTTGGTCACATTCCTATGTCTCACCGCCAGTCTGAATCAATCTCTCTCGACACAGATAGCACTTTTAAAATTCTAGGCCTCCATTGGCATCCCGCTTCCGACGACTTTAATTTTAAAGTATCGCAACCGCCTCAAGTTTGTACAAAACGAGCCATTCTTTCCGCAACTGCGCGCCTTTATGACGTTCTGGGTCTCGTTGGACCAGTTATCCTATCCGCTAAATTAATCATAAAGGATTTATGGCTTCTGAATATGGGATGGGATGATTCCCCACCTAAACACATAATTGATAAATGGCAGGATTATATATCCGAATTGCCTATTATCTCTAATCTCAAGTTTCCTCGCCACACAGGCATAGAGGAAAATTCGCAAGTCTCACTTCTGGCATTTTCAGATGCCAGCGAAAAGGCATATGGTTGCGTCGTGTATTTACACGTTAAAAATGAAAATAAACCGCCTATAGTCACACTGATGTGTTCGAAGTCACGTGTAGCGCCTATAAAGCCCACGGTAACATTAGCTAGACTAGAGTTAAACGGGATAGTACTTCTTGCACGTCTAGTAAATTCAGTCTATTATACGTTGTCTTCTCGAATAAAAATAAATGAAGTTCTCGCGTTCTCAGATTCAGAAGTCGCCCTTTGTTGGGCACTTTCTTCGCCACATAAGTTTAATACTTATGTAGCTAATCGCATCTCTCAAATTCACACGCTATTATCGCCGCTTAATGTAACATTTTATCATATCGCCGGAGTTCAAAATCCCGCTGATTGTATATCACGTGGCCTTATGCCCGCTCAGTTCTCGGCTCACGCACTTTGGTTTGAAGGACCCTCGTGGATTTCTTTACCATCGGAAGAGTGGCCTATAACCAAATTCTCACCTCGTAACAATTCTTCTTTACCTGAGAAGAAAACTACGACTCACGTAGTTATTTCACAGGACGAGCATCCAATCATAACCCTAGGATCAAAATGTTCTTCTTGGACTAAGTTTGTTCACGCTGTGGTTTATATACTCAGATTCATGAGAAAGCTTCCGCGTAGAGATATAATCACTGTTGAAGATATTGAAGCTGCTGAATTAATGATTATTCGCGTAGTACAACGTTCGGCCTTTAAGTCCGATATAGAGAATATTAAAAATAATAAACCATGTTCGTCAAAATTACAAAAATTATTTCCTTTTGTTTCTGATGATATTTTACGCGTAGGCGGACGACTCTCTCATTCCACTCTGGATTATTCACATAAGCACCCAGCATTATTACCCAAGAAAGGACATATCATTGATCTATTAATAGATCACTATCATCGTACTCAGTTACACGCTGGTCCTTTATTGCTCACGTCCATATTGAGACAAAAATATTGGATATTATGCGCTCGTCGTGTGGTACGCCACCGTATTCATAAATGCAACGCATGTTTTAGGCAAAAACCTAAACCTACATTTCCGCTTATGTCAGATCTTCCGAAATGTAGAGTCGAAAAAAGTAAAGCCTTTTTACATACCGGCGTTGATTATGCAGGACCGCTCTACATAACTTTAACAAGAAAACGCGGCGTACGTAGTCAGAAAGCATACATTTGCTTATTTGTTTGCCTAGTCACAAAGGCTATTCATATAGAGTTAGCATCTGATCTTAGCTCTGCGACTTTTTTGAATTGTTTAAAAAGATTTCTTTCAAAAAGAGGAACCGTTGAAATGCTCTACTCCGATCGAGGAAGTAACTTCATGGCATCTAAGTCTTATTTAAATGAGTTACATACCTTTTTACACTCTGAAGAATATTACAAGGAGTTTAGCTCTGAATTAACAAAAAATCGTATCAACTGGAAGCCAAACGTAGCTTTAGCGTCCCATTTCGGTGGGGCCTGGGAGAGTCAGGTTAAGAGCATAAAGGCAGCCTTATTTCGCGTGATTGGGAAACAAATTTTAACCTACGAAGAAATGATTACCGTACTTAATCAAATTGAGGCTGTACTCAACAGTCGACCTCTCTATGTTTTGAGTTCAGACCCTTCTGAACCCACTGCATTAACGCCATCGCATTTTCTCTCTACTCTACCATTGGAATTTATTCCAGCTCCTGATGTTACAGAAGAACGCGCTAACCTCTTAACTAGGTTCTCTCTATTGGACTCGCTTGTCCAGTCGTTTTGGAAACGGTTTAAAACGGAGTATTTACATAATTTACAATCGCGTGAAAAATGGAATACGCCTAGTAATCCTGTTACCGTAGGGACTATCGTATTAATTATAGTTGAAAACGCACCCCCTTTACAATGGCCGATCGGAGTTGTTACCAAAGTAATGCCTGGTAAAGATGGAGTTATTCGTGTGGCTCAAGTCCGGACTAAATCTGGAACGTACGATAGACCTGTAGTGAAACTCTGTCCGTTACCAACTCAATAAGTTTATTTATTTTTATTATAATATTATATTTAAGTACTTATACTTAGTTTAGTTATTAATTCACTGCAATATTACGCACCTGTGTGATGTAGGGCTTTATTAATGAGTTATGATCTCTTGTCCCTTATCTCTATATTTTAATTTAATTTAATTTTTATGAAGCCAAGACTTCATGCAGGCGGGGATGTTTGGTTTCAAACTTATAATTTGTAGTCTATTTTTAGAAATATGACAGACGTACTATGATATTGTCTCCCTCGCACTCATTCCCACTTCCTATCGCTTCCCTCTCTCGCGCAAATTGCATTTTTGCATAAAACTTAACTAGTTCCTGAAAAAACTGCATCGTCGCTAGTCGTGTGCGCGCATTACGCAAGTCCTGCCTATCGGACCGCCATTAAAGGTTAAGGCTAACACGTGTTCGATTAAATCAAGAAAAATCATAAACATTTTGTGATTAAGTGTATTCAAAACTATCAAAACAAGCTGCGGCCGCGGTAAACTGGGTGATATAAAGTGAATTTTGTGAGTGCAAATAAAAGCGCCGTAATTCGTAAGTCCTTCCAATTCACCTAATTTACCTATTTACGTATATCATAAAACTGACCAATAATTCTTATTAATTTGGGGAAAAATACGCAGACCTAAAATACAGTCCATTTTATTACATTTAATTACATTTTATTCCATTTAATACCTTTAATAAATATAATTAAAACCCAATGGTTGTGGTAAGGAATTAATTAAGTAGCCCCAGCTTTAGTTTTGTACTTACCAAATATTAAACCTAACTTTGTATGCATACCAATGAACAGGTTAAAAGAACTAGCAAGTACTAAACTGAGGGATCTGAACAGCCAGAAGGAAGCTTACGACTCTGTATACTTCCATCCAAACACATTCGAAAGCGCTGCGGTGGCGGCCGGCTGCGTATTACAGGTAATGTTTATTATAAATGCGAAACTGTGTCTGCCTCTGTATGCGACACTTTGACGGCCCATCTTTTCCACCGATTCGGATTAAATTAGGTATAGATATTCCCGCGGGAATAAAATAAACTGAATTACCGTGGACAAAGTCACGGGCATCATCTGATATCTAATAATTTTATTTGTTTTCATTTTCAATACAAGTAAATCTATACCGTCTATGACATTATCTTAATTGTGCTCTAATATCTAAACAGTAATAGGATAGTTAAGTATGTGGAGAATTTAAAATGACGGCAAAATCAGGCGCATTTTTTTCCAACATGGCTATCTTGTTCAATATCGTCATATAATTAATTGAAATCAGATATTTAATTTCATTAATTCAATATTGAACTCTATCGCCAAAGATAGTTAAACACTGTTTGGTCCAGCGTCGCCCAATACCTATAGCAGGGTAGGCGAACCTTTATGTATCAACGTGCCATTTTTTCTAAAGATATATTTAACGAGGCTATTGGCGTGCCATCAAATAATTTTGACTTTGAGACAAGACTCTTTATTTAATACAAGAAAAATACATTTTGCAATTTCTCAATTATACGCGTAATTTAAATTATAGTAAAATTTATGTGAATTCTGTTGTTGCAGATTAGATGACATCTAACTTATATTAGGGTTTTTTTTCTTAGTGCATAGTGAATTTTCTGATCAGTGACGTGCCCAAAATATTGTATGGCATGCCATTGGTTCGCCATCCCTGACCTATAGCAACAAATAGCATCAAACGCGCGTCTGAACTCTATTCCATGTAGATATAGCAGACAATCTAGCGATGCTCAATAGATCTCAAAGTCTTAAATGCATCTAATTTGTGTCATTCAATTTTGAACTCTGTCTCTATAGATGGTAGACGCAGTTTTGTCCAACGTGGCCGGGTCAGGCGTATGCGTTATACGACCACCAGGGCACCACGCGGACGACGAAATTCCCAGCGGCTTCTGTTTACTGAACAACGCGGCTATAGCAGCCAAGTATGCCATACAAAGTCACGGGTTACAACGAGTGCTGATTGTGGATTGGGACGTGCATCATGGGAATGGAACACAAAGGATCACTTATGGTGATAAAGAGGTACGTCACACACACATAAACCGAGTGTACACACACGCAAAACATTACGCACGTAAGCTCGCATACAAGCACGCGCATTCGTTTAAAACCTTTATATAAAGCAATATATTATTTATTAATTTATTATATATTTTAGTGTTTAGATGTGGCACTATCCCGCGCTCTTGTTTGATAATCTCCTGTCTGGAAGAGATTGCTTATGCAATAAGACCGCCTTTGCACCCTTCTGTATTATCTTTTAACCTTTATATTAATTATTGTCTCCGTTTTCTCCGTTATCAGTGCAATAAAGAATTTTTCAATACACTTGCTCGAAAAATGCACTTACAGAGGCAGTAAACAGGGCTTGTAAGTTAAATTTACTGCCCTCGTGCTGTAAATATTTACCGCCCTCATGCAGTTTTTTTTTAATTTTTGTAAGTCCACGTTACATCTAAATAAAAAGTTTTCTTGCAAGAAGGTTCATAATGATATTGACCTTGTATGTAGAAAACTTAAAAAATAATGACATTTAGATGTGAATTGATGAAATAATTCATAAAATAAAAATTGTATTTAATATGATTAAATAAAATTGTTTTAGGTATTATAAATCAAAAAAGTAAAGGCTGAATAGGCTGAATGGCTGTTACTGAGTTAAGAACTAGAACCAACTACTACTACTAGCCATGCCATGAACTAGCCATGAAGCCAATTTAAAAAAAAAGCAATTACAACAACGCGCCGTAGATACAATTCATACAAATCTTTAATTTGTGCGCGCTATTTTTAAAAGTTTCATTGAGTATTTCTTATAAATTATTAAATAATTTATGTGGTTTAAGTGATGTGGGATCATAAAATTAAATCAACAATTAGGTATTTTAGCTGTGAGAAATAAATCGCGCTTGTAATAGCCGCCAAAAATCTCGACTAAGTATGGGCGTGAAAAGCCATTTTCTAGTGAGTACCTAGTACCTTCCTACTCGACTTTCATTTTCAAGTTTTCTCACAAATTTATTGAAAAATATCGTGTGATACACGGGCGTTAAGGTTTCTACATACTCGTGACGATGGTCAGCCCTCGACTGGCGTCATCGGGCTGACATTAGTCAACTCGTATGTAAAAACCTATTTACCGCCCTTATATCACAAACTACTATTATATATCTATATAATCGCTTTTTTGAGATCAGCAATAAACCTTTACAAACTTGGTTTTGGGGTCCCAAATAAAAGGTGGTTAGATTAGATCAAAGACATTTTTCCAAATGACAATTTATGTTACTGAACCCTCCACTGGCGACTCTTACTCACATTTGGCCATTTCTTCATGATGTTGTACGAGAAAAAGAGAGACGGTGCTTTGTCACACTGGTGATAAAGAGGAAAACTTTGTTCTAACTCCACAATTCTGGGTTGTTTTGGAGAATTTCTTCACAATAAAGGTGTCTTCTTCACAATATCACACATATATGAGTACATTCATATAAACACTCACAACCTGCAAATTATGGAACAAGCTTCCATCTTCTGTGTTCCCTTATGATTGTAATATGGGGCTTCAAAGGGCTCTTCCCCTGGTGCTGCAAATGTTCATGGGCAGCGGTAATCACTTAACATCAGGTGACCCGCCTGCTAGTTTGCTCGCTACATATATATTTAAAATAATGACAAAAAATTATGCCGGGAACACACTTGTCACGCCTGTCCTGATCAGTACTCTTTATTTTTCAGATCCTCTACATATCAATCCACCGTTACGATAATGGATCTTTCTTCCCGAACTCGCGAGATGCGGATCACACCGCGGTAGGCGAGGGGCGGGGGGAGGGGTACAACGTCAACGTGCCTTGGAATAAGGTGAGTTAAGAATCATACTAATATTATAAATGCGAAAGTGTGTGTGTTTGTTGGTTTATCCTTCAATCACGTCGCAACAGAGCAAGTAACGGATCGACGTGATTTTTTTGCATGGGTCTATTTAGGACCTGAAGAGTGACTTAGGTTACATTTTTATCTTTGAAAATTAAGGAGTTACTGTGTGAATTTAAAAAACTTATTCCACGCAGATAAAGTCGCGGGCATCAGCTAGTTATTGATAAATATAAATATTTTTAGTGATTAAGTGAATCTTCCACTGGCTCGGAATTCCTTACCTAACGAAAAGAAGTAGCAAGAAACTCAGTGGTTGAAACTTTATTCAACAATTTTAATTCTTAAAGTTACTTTTTACTGCCGTCAATTGCTGAAGCAAGTTTATTAGTAATTTACATAATTTTCGATTGATGTTTTAGGTATTTTAATAGATTAAAAATTGAATAAACATTATTGACTATAGGCTAGGCTAAAATTTTTAGTGGATTTGAATTATATACACGGAAAAATAGTATGCCTATTCCC
The DNA here is from genome assembly GCA_923060345.2 of Erebia aethiops. NCBI lineage: Eukaryota > Metazoa > Arthropoda > Insecta > Lepidoptera > Nymphalidae > Erebia > Erebia aethiops. The sequence goes on along the minus strand of OV281089.1, from coordinate 17,457,092 downwards.
ACGAATGATTTTCGAGTTTTTTGAGGCGGAGCGAAGGAGTTACGTGCCTATTGCTATTTCTTTTTAGCGCGGTATGGGTGATGCGGAATACATGGCGGCCTTCACGCAAGTAGTTCTGCCCATTGCATACGAGTACAACCCGGATTTGGTGCTAGTCTCGGCTGGGTTTGATGCCTGCGTGGGTGACCCTCTTGGCGGTAATGTATAGCAATTATACTACTTTTACTATAAATAAGTAAAATAAGTAATTCATTTGTCGGTAGCAGTAAACGTTTTTATAATAAACTCCCATTGGAGATGTCTCTCAACAAGTTCAAAGTTTTTGTAAAACGTAAACTACCTAATTGAAAAGTCTTATTATAGTGTAAAAGATTATTTGAATGATAGGCAGCCATGGGTATGAATTGTTTCAGCGGCTAGATATGTTATAATTATAAATATAACTAAGCAATTTGTGAGAGGGTGATAATAGAAAAATAAAAAACCCTGGCTGAGTTTGTTTTTGGCTCTTCTGAGACCATGGCGCGTTTGGAACCCGTAGCTTTAGTTTTAAGATACCGTAGTTGAGTTTGAGTTAACAGTTGGCGAACTTGATAAACTAATTTACTTGACTAGATATAGCATTTTTTATCACTAGACTGGATCAGCCTAACGCATAAGCACGGAAGTCGTGTGAAATGTGAATACTTAGATTTTCAGAAAGTTGACGCCGCAGAAATAGCTTCTGATCAGATTACGGTTTTTTATGCCTAAGTTTTATAAAGGGCACAGATTTTTTTTAAATCAAAGAATAGGCTTGCGCTGGACGACAATAATGCCTATTACAAAGCAATGATGAGGTCTAGGTTGGAGCGCGCTTTCCTAGAAGATGCCTATTCACTCTTGCCTTGAAGGTACTTAAGTGGCAGGAAATACATGCGCTGGAAGGGTATTCCACATCCTGGCGGTTCGAATCAGAAACGTAAAGCAGAACCGTTTCGTTCGAGCAGACTGGACGAAAAAGTGAATCTTCGAATGAGCTTCACCAAGATATTTAAGAATATTCCATTTTGCCCCACGACATCTTGCGACTTTTTGTAATATTAGTTTTTTTAATGATATAAATCTATGTTATTTTTACTTACCTAGCAGTAAGTTTAAAAACTAAAAGGTGTTACCCATTCCAGGTTGCAAAGTGTCACCAGAATGCTACGGTCAGATGACTCACATGCTAAAGGGCCTGGCCGGCGGTCGCGTCATACTCTGCTTAGAAGGCGGTTACAATGTTACCAGCATCTCCTATGCCATGACTATGTGCACTAAAGCATTACTAGGAGACCCTATACTACTCCTTTACGAACCAGAACATACAGTCCACTGTTCTGCAGTCGAAAGTATCAATAACGTGATAAAAACACACAAGAAATACTGGAAAAATCTGAAATTCCATCTCGCACTACCGATAGAAGATGTTTTGGAAAAACCAGCGCCATCTAGAGGTTTAATCATCACTGATTCGGAAACTTCAAAACGGTTGAACGATTCTAAAAAGTCCGAAGTTGATACTGATTTGGAATGCAGCATGTCCAATTTGAGTTTGAAAGTTGAAAATAAATGCTCAGATGGTATACATTGCGGTACTGATGATGAAGAGGATGTGGGTAGTTCGAAAAAATCTGTAGCAGAAAGTGTCTCAAAAGTAAATGAAAGTGCATCAAAAGTTGAAGAAAGTACATCAAAAGTGAATGATGATGCATCTAAAGTGAACTATGGTGCATCTAAAGTGAATAATGGTGCATCAAATGTGAATGATGGTGCATTAAGAGTGAACGAAAGTGAAATGAAAGTGAATGAACCAACAACACTAGTGGACTTTTTATCAGAGAACATGCAGGCTATAGTGGATGAGGACATGTTCGCAGTGGTACCTTTGCAGTGGTGTCCACATTTGGACATGCTTTATGCGATCCCTGAGGGGGTGAAATTGGACCAAGGTGTAAAGTGTGTGGACTGTGACTATACTGAGGAGAACTGGGTGTGCCTGCATTGTTACATTGTAAGTATTACAATAAGTTTGACCTGTGCAAACACTGATTACACCCACCAATAGTGAACAGAGAATTTCTGTTTACCAGCTGCATTATGGTTGAAAAAAAAAAAAAAAAAATTATAATAAAATACATTACTATTTTGTTGAATATTGACCTAATTTCGGCTTTAGAACAAAATCCCAAATCCGATTTTAGGCTTTCTAATAATCAGAATTGGTGTTCGGAATTCACAAAAATAGAGATGATGACAACTTAATCAAATCAGCAACTCTTTATCAAACTTAAAAACGCACTTCTAGTATGGAAGTTGTATGAAAATCAAATAGTCATCAAATTTCAACACACTTTTTCTAATCTATCTATCTATATTTTAAAATGGTTATCAAACTTAAAACTAACAGAGTATGTGAATTTTAGGTCTTTTGGAAGACCCTCTATTTAATAATCAGTTAGAAATAATTTATTTTTGATATAGGAATCATCCCTATTGATGAACACTGGTTTTAGGATAAACTACTTTTTAAAGTGTTGTCTCAATTAGGTAAATGTCCTATGTTTCTGCAAAATAAAGAAATTGTATTGTATTGTTGCAGACCGCCTGCGGACGCCATATTAACGGTCACATGCAAGCTCACTACCGTTCGACCGGTCACGCTTTGGCATTATCTCTGGTCGACCTTTCCGCCTGGTGCAGCGCTTGTGACGCGTATGTGGACAACGCATTACTGTACGACGCGAAGAACAACGCACACCGGTGCAAGTTCGGTGAAGACATGCCTTGGTGTTACAAAACTGACATTCATATGGAATAGTTCCGCAAGAAAGAGACACATGACAATTACAACGAAACAAAAAGAGACGGCAACCATTGCGTTTTCCACTGTGTACCTACTGTGTTTTTCTTAAATATACGATACTGTTTTACTGTGAAATACTAACAAGAAATTAAGCCATAGAATAGCTGATATACGAGGGCGGGTCAATAAGTCCGTGACTTTTGGAATAAAACACAGATTTTTTGATAAATAAATCATTTTATTTTTCAACGTAGTCTCCCTTGAGCTCTATACACTTTGTCCAACGCTTCTCCAATTTTTTTATCCCTTCCAAAAAATATGATTTGTCGAGGTCCTCAAAATAGGCCTTTGTTTGCGAGATGACTTCATCATTGGAGTCAAATCTTTGTCCACCAAGCCATTTCTTCAGGTTTGGGAACAAGAAGTAGTCACTCGGAGCCAAATCTGGAGAATAGGGCGGATGAGGGAGCAATTCATAGCCCAATTCATGGATTTTTGCCATGGCAACTGCACATGTGTGCACCCTCGCATTGTCTTGGTGGAAAAGAACTTTTTTCTTGGCCAAATGAGGTCGTTTTTTTTTCAAATCGTCATTGAATCGGTCCAATAAGTTGGCATAATATTCCCCATTGATTGTTCTTCCCTTTTGAAGGTAGTCAATGTGGATTATCCCGCGTGCATCCCAAAAAACAGTCGCCATAACTTTATTGGCTGACAAACCCACCTTGGCCTTCTTTGGCGCCGATTCACCCTTAGAAACTCACTGTTTTGACTGTTGTTTGGTCTCTGGTGTGTTGTGATGGATCCATGTTTCGTCCACGGTTACAAAACGGCGCAAAAACTCCTCCATATCGCGATTAAACAACGCCAAACCTTCCTGTGAAGTTGTTACACGATTGCGTTTGTGGTCGACTGTGAGCAAACGCGGCACCCATCTTGCGGAAAGCTTTCTCATGCCCAAGTGATCATTCAAAATTGAAACCACTGAGCCATGCGAGATCCCTACGGCTTCCGCAATCTCTTGCACTTTCAATCTTCGGTCGGCCAACACCATATCGTGAATTTTTTCGATTGTTTCGGGTGAAGAGACCTCAACTGGGCGTCCAGGACGTTCGGCATCTTCAGTGCTTATACGGCCACAACGAAATTCAGTAAACCACTTTTTTACCATTGAAATCGATGGTGCAGAGTCCCCATAGTATTTATCAAGCTTAGCCTTGGTCTCGGTAATGGTTTTTTTTCGCAAAAAATAATGCTTAATAAGCACACGAAATTCACGTTTTTCCATTTTTTCCTCAAATTACTGGGTAGTCTGATAAAGATAGCTGTCAAACACAAACTAACTGACGCAGCAAGTTCAAATTTTGACAGGAGTCAACTGACAGAGGCCTGTAGACAGGAGTAGTGTTGCTTTTTCAGTAAAGAGGTCAGAAATTCAAAAAGTCACGGACTTATTGACCCGCCCTCGTAATTAATGATAAAAACAATAGATAATAATTCTCAAAGCTATTAACATAGTAGGAACAAAATTAAGGCTACTACAAACAATTATTTTATTTATACATGTGTGTATAATATTGTTTATTTTTGTATATTTTATCACTGTATAGCTTAACAAGCCTTGGAATTATGACGTCAAGTTTACTTTCTTTCTCAAGTCAATCATTCCACATTTTAATAATCATATGAAATAGTACTTTATGTACCTACAGTGTTTTTTTACAATTTAGGTGATAATAATTATATTTTGTACAAATCTTCACTTTTTTTTCAATAATTATTCAACATGCTCATCTCCTTTTTTAATAGTTTTATCAAATACCGATTTATTTAAATTAACAAAATATTTAAGTTGACTTTGATGCAATGCAGTAAATGTATAATGCATTAGACATACCTAACTAACTAACCATATCCATACTTCCATACTAATATTATAAAAATGCGAAAGTGTGTCTGTCTGTCTGTCTATCTGTCTGTCTGTCTGCTACGCTTTCACGGCCCATCTGTTCAACCGATTTTGATGAAATTTAGTATAGGGATAGTTTGTATCCAGGGGAAGGACATAGGCTAGTTTTTATCCCGGAAAATTCAAGAGTTCCCGCGGGAATCAAAAACTTTAATCCACGGGGACGAAGTCGCGGGAATCATCTAGTACAGTATAATTTGATAGATTTACAATGAAATAGGGTTTTAAAGTTAAAAATAATAATGACATTCAGTAAAATGTGACATTTTAACATTGAACATGGATTATATTTTATTTCTGTGTATAATAAATTAACAGTAAACATCATACATATAAGACTTATGCTGAGATATATAGAGCGAACTTTGACATTGCTTAGACTTAAGACATGGTTAAAGCGAGACAGATTTATGTTACTCATATAAGTTAGTCCATCTCGTTTTAACGCTGAGTAAAGTCTGAGCCAAGCCAAAGTACGCTCTATAGATCTCATAAGAGATAGCTGTACTTTTGGTAACTATCACTAGGAAGGCTGATTTAGTATTTGGTGGGTTTAGGGCTCTCCTCTGGTGGGAATAGGTACGGTCTGCCAGCATGTGGCAGCTTTTGGTTACAAAAAGTACTGCTAGCTCATATAGTGAAAGCTAAATATTATTGTAAATTAACTAATGATAAAAGACAATACAATAATTGGGAACATAGTGTTATAAACTAAAAATGGCTATCAATGTGCCAAAATTAAATTGCTCATTTTAAATGACTAATTTATGTTAAAAATGACATTAATAAAATCATATCATATTTATTAACAAACTTGTATTTTTTTTTCGTCAGAGCTGAATAAATAAATTATTACAATGATTTTTATACTTTTATAGATAAAAGTATAAACATCATTGTAAAGGGACTTACGAGTCAATTATAATATGGTTTGGCAAAATATGACCCATCCCTGTTCCTTGTTGATGTTGATTGGGATTAAAGGGTTATTTCTGTCAACTCAAGCGGATTCCTCACGGTCATTTTCTCTCCATGAGCTCCGAGATGCCTTACCCACAACTCCTGAGTGAGATACCACGCTTTCATATCCGCGATTTATATCTACATAGAATAATTTTTTTGGAAACATTTTTTTATCCACTACAAGTTAGTCCTTGACTGAGATCTCACCTGATGGTAAGTGATGATGCAGTCGATGCCTTACGATCTCTGTACACCCACCATACCCCTAATCGATTTTACACGGCATCGTTCCAGAACGCTAAATCGCTTGGCGTATTTGCCGGTGGGTAGTAACTAGCCACGGCCGAAACCAGGCCAGACTAGAGAAAATTCTGAAATTATAAATTCCAAAATTTACTCTGCCGGGGATTGAACCCGGGACTTCCCACGTTAAGACAACAGCGCTCAACACTGCGCCAATGAGGTAATTTATAAGTACCATGTAATTTGTATGTAATAAATAATTTGGTACCTATACCGAAGCTCAATATAATGAGTTCGGGACTTTATTGTGTTTATGTGTAAATATATTGTAATAGGTACAATACACAGAGTACATTGAATATAGGGGATATTCAATGTACTCTGTGTATATTGTACCTATTAGGCATCTGAGTATTAGGCATTAGCTAGTCATCTATCCATACTAATATTATAAATGCGAAAGTTTCGATGTATGGATGGATGTTTGTTAGGTACTCTTACTCCTTCACGCCAGAACGGCTGAACGGATCTGGATGAAATTTTGTTTGGCACAGAGATAGCACTTATAATTTAGAAGAAAAATCATATCACGAAACCATAAACCCATAAACGTAGGACAAAGAAAATATACTCTCTACCGAGAGTACGTAGGGTAGGATCTCCGATCAAATCAGTAAAAACTTAAAAAGGTGAAAAAGTGTCATACGTCTGTGGTGCCCGTCGCCTGCGGTGTGTGCATGTCAGTAGGTACCTTCTTTTTCTGGTCGGTGATGTTACTTGTCTCTGATGTCAGTGATTAGGCTCAGAAGGACTGGAATCCAGAGCCGTTAAACCAGCTAAATAAAATAAAAAAAATGATGTCAGTGATGAATCAATGTCAAATTGACATTTGACAAGGAAATTGCTTTTTTCTGGCTTTTTTTTGGTCGGTCGGAGTCACAGATCAGCAGGGCGACCGCGTATCTTTTGCATCAATCATTGATTCATCGCAATCACCTATGATTTGTTAACACTCTTCCACTATTGGACGAAATCCATTGACGCAGCAAGAATACCATAAATTCAGCTAATCAGAGGTGATTGCGATGTATCAATGATTGATGCAAAAGATACGCGGTCGCCCTGCACTCTGCAGGTATTAAGTTAACTTGTCTCTGGTATTTAGTTGTCAGTTGCATATATGTTACTTGTCTCTGGTCAGTTGCATAGAGTAGGATGTTTATAGGACTGTCAGTTGTCTGGTCGGAGTCCTGGTTAACTTTTCTCTGGTCAGAGACAAGTAATATTTATGGATAGTCGGAGTCATTGGTCGGAAATAGAAAAATGTACAAAATTCGTAAATTTTTATTTGAAAATGGATATAAATAAGATGCGAATTGACTGAAATGTTCTTTATTTTAGGAGTGTTTCATCGTTAAATTGTATTCCTGAAGACACACTTTGAATAACATTTTGAAAGGTTAGTGAAAACCCTCTTCCTTTCACTTTATTCTTTAATCTAAATTATTGTTTTATTTACAATTTTCAATGTAAAGCAATGCAGTTTTCCTAGTTAAATCTAAAGCTGGGTCAAGCTAAAGTTAGATGATACGTGTCTTCGCGCGCAAAGATTTAGGCACAGGTTCTGTATTCTGAGGGCACAGGCACAGAGTACATTATATTACTTAAATAGTTTTAGGTTTCATTTCGTATGAAATGTCTCATTTCAGACCCTTGATGAACAATCTACTATTATACCTGAGATCAATGTTTTAAATTGCTCATCCATCCCACCGTGGGATGGACCAGCACCATGTACTTTGCCAATGTTACGTGGGATTCCCACGTAACATTGGCAAAGTACATGGTGCTGGTCACGGAGGAAGGGCCATTAACCAAAATAAGAATAAGAATGTTTTAAATTATCTTTGTCTATCTTTGTTAGAGGTATCTCTCAATCCGGATTTTGTCCTAAGAGGTGAACTTACTGATTGATAATAGCCATTCCTGTGTCTCACAGCTGCAATGCTGTCATAGAGCTGCCAATTAATATTACTACTAAAATTAAAAGAAAACTGCAATAAAATTGCATGGAGGCAGTAAATTCTGCAAAAAATAGTACCAGGGCTGTAAACTTAACTTTCAAGCCCTGTTTACTGCCTTTGCATCTTGTGCATTTTTCAAGCAGCTGTATTGAAAAATTCTTACATAAGTTAGCCTTAAGAGTTAATTATTTAAAAAATAAATTAACTCTGTATTGCCAGAGACAACCTACATTCAAAAGCTCTGTTTTCAGCAATTTGAACCTCCTTTTTTTTGTATAGATTGATGTGTGATCAGATTACATAATACATATTGTAGGTGTACTAAAGCATGAAGCTACTAAAGCCTCTGTGGGTGACGGGCCGGCGCCGCGTCAGCACCTGGTCGCCTCTCGCCACCGCCTTCAACACTAGACCCACTTCCAGACCTATATTTGACTCTTTGAGGGAGAGGACGGTAAGTTTTTAGAAAAAATTCTGAAAGTAAGAGCTGTTATTTTAATTATAATTATTTATTTGCTGATTGTAGGTAAGTAAAATGAGTATATAATTAGTTGTTGCCATTTTATAATCAATCATTTATTTTCCAATAATTGCAGGTAAGGGTTTTTAATTAGTTGTTCCAAAAAAAAAAACATTAAGAAACTAAAAGTTAAACAAAACCACTTGTTCTTATATCAGAATGTGTATGGTAGGCAAGTCAAAAATGTAGTCAAAAAGTCAATGCATGCAAGTCAATAAAATGTTAAAATGCATTCTGCATAGTAGAGCAATTTAAGATTTTCTTACAAATTTTAACAGGGCCTCTTCAATAAGCCAGAGCTCACAAGCTTTGAAGGCTTCCACATACTCAAAGAGCAAGCAATAGCAGCCACAGACAGGCTTATAGATGAAGCCACATCCAACCCCTCACGGCCAATGGTGGACATATTTGATGAACTGTCAGATACTCTGTGCAAAGTTGCAGATCTGGCGGAGTTTGTGCGGATCGCTCATCCCCAACCGCACTTTGCTAGTGCGGCAGAAGAAGCCTGCATTAGCGTTAGCGGGGTAGTAGAGAAGTAAGCATGTATTATCATTTATCTAGATGTATCTATCAATATTATGAATCAAATAAAGTTGTAAAAGTACACTGGAAAAGAAACACACTTCAAGTTGTACTCCTAGTTTCTAGCAGCTGGTGTTATTTCCAATTCTATTCAAATTGGATAAGGTTGATACAGAAAAATACTTACAGCATTTGCAGTTCTGTTTGCAATGACCTATACCCAAAATAGCCTAATGCCCATTTTTACTAATATTCTCTTGATATTATATATTATTAGTGACAGTTTTCTCGTACATTCATTTGGGAATAGTGTTTGTTAGTGAAAATAGGCATTACTACTACTATTATCTAACTTGAAAACAAATTTTCAGAATGAAAATAAAAACAGATAGAAAATACCCCTTTAGCATTGCATTATTTTAAAGAAGCCTTTGGTTTTTTAGGTTAAACACAGACAAAGGCCTATACGAAGCCCTCCGAGACTCAGTTAAACGCGGAACATGCGGAGATAGACACCTAGCGGAACTTTTCCTCTTCGACTTTGAGCAAAGCGGCATACAACTGCCCGACGGGCCGCGACAGAGCGTGGTGGCGTTAAACGATCTCATTCTACAGACTGGACAGCAGTTCATGGCTGGAGCGGCCAAACCCAGGAGGGTTCCGCGGTCGGCTATTCCACCGAATGTGAGGCAGTTGTAAGTTAAATGTATCTTTACCCTGCAGCACTATTTGTTTCTTCACTTGCTTGGAAATATATCTTAGACTGCATCATCACTTACCATCAGGTGTGATCGCAGTCAAGGGCTAGCTTGTAGTGGATAAAAAAAAAATATATACTAATACTTTATACTAATATTAAAATGCGAAAGTTTGGATGTATGGATGGATGTTTGTTACTCAATCACGCCCCAACAGCTGAACGGATCTGGATGAAATTTGGCACAGAGATAGATTATAGTCTGGAATAGCACATAGGCTACTTCTTATCCCGGAAAATTCGCGAAAAGGGGGAAGAGCGCGGGAAGCAAAAAACCTTAATATCCACGCGGACGGAGTCGCGGGCATCAGCTAGTTGCTTCAATAATTTCACATACAATACACATTTAGATCCGCACGCCATCAATTTCCAACAGAAATTGCTGGACAGTTGAGTTAAATTAAGTTTTTACAATGTTGTTTCTTTTCAAAAAAATTCAAACATAGAATATGACCTTTCATAAGACCTCACCATTACTTGTTCCACTCTCATCCAGACTAATATTATAAATGCGAAAGTGTGTCTGTCTGTCTGCTACGCTTTCATAGCCCATCTCTGCAACCAATTTTGATGTAATTTGTTTCAAGGATAGGTTGTACATCTTTTATATCTGTATCATTTTAAATCTTGTAATTTTTCAATCAGCTTTTTAGCTACAATTACATATTCTTTGGATATTAAAATTTTTGGTCAAATTAATTTTTAAGTAATAGTTAATTATAATAGTATTTATAATCAGTATTGAAGGCACTTCAAAGTAAAGTGCATTTTTGATGTTTTATACCGGTTTTCGTTTGTTCCAGCTTCAGTTCAGAAGGTGACCATGTTATGGTGAGCGGCGTATACGCGGAGTGCGGAGAAGCGGCCGCGCGGGAAACCGCTTACCGCTTGTACCTCGCGCCCGACAAAAAGCAAGAGCAGCTACTATGCGCTACTCTACAGGCGAGGCATCAGCTGGCCGACCTGTGTGGATTCCAGTGCTATGCAGACAGGTAAAAACGACGAAAAGCTCAAGTCCAATATGTAACTGTACACTAACTTAAGGTTCACTTTTCGTTGACTGGACTAATAAATCAAAATGCGGGTATCTGCCTTAGTTGTTTACTGGCAACTGATTTGCTAACTACAAATACAAACAAGCGTGTTAATGTTCAAAGATATTTTGGCTTAACAATACATCAGCAAAATCATTTCAATCTTACACATATTTAATAGAAATTAGCTAGGCCTATAAGCGGCAAAGATATTAGTATAAATCGTTTTAGACAGTAACTTTCATGTTAAACGCTACATGGCGTTGAAGACAGTCTCGCAATAATGAAACGGTATGACAGGAACTAGAGTGATTTACTTCCTGAGGATCTGCTCGAAATAAAGATCTTCCTTCTAGCTATAATATTAAACAGGTTCGGTTTATAGTAAACCTGATAGTTCTGAAGGTTGCACGTTTCGGTAAGTTGAATATACGTGGATTGCGGTAAGACGACCGCTTACCGCTTGTACCTCGCGCCTGACAAAAAGCAAAAGCAGCTACTATGCGCTACTCTACAAGCGAGGAATCAGCTAGCCGACCTGTGTGGATTCTAGTGCTATTTGGACAGGTAAAAAAAAACGACGAAAAGCTGGTACTCCTTGTCTTAGTAACTTTCATGTGTAACGCTAGATGGAGTTGCACGAAGTTCAGTCGCGCTAGCAATGTTCAAACTTGAAATGAAATATGTATGACAGGAACTTGAGTACTCTCTGGGGGAAAGATCTTCCTTTCAGCTATAATAATTAGACTAGATGATGTATTTATAGTTATTAACTAGCGGGCCCGGCAAACGTTGTCCTGCCCTGAACCCGATTGCAGCGCCTCCTACCGGGCCCAATAATGAATATAAACCATCCCGCTACCCACACAAACACACACAAAAAATACCATAAGAATCGGGCCAGACGTTCTCGAGTTTTAGCGAGACTAACGAACAGCAATTGATTTTTATATATATATAGATTAATATCACTCACGATAGTTCAAACATTAAAATTACAATTTTCTCGCTCCCGTAGAGCAATAAAGGCGAGCACAATGGAAACTTCGTCCAATGTGCGTCAGTTCCTGGACATCCTCTCAGACAATCTATACGACCGGGCCAACATCGACTTCGAAGCCATGGCCGGCATGAAACGCAAAGAAACACCCTATCAGGTACTCATATATTTCTCCTTTCTTCACACAACAGAGCGACTTATTGATTACTTTTAGCAGATTGCCTTATCTGAAAAAGATGAATAAAAATCTCCTATCTTTGTCAGCTGTACAAGTGTACTTTTCGTCCACAAAACGACCTCGTGTGTGCCCACTCATTGTAATCAATCTCATTCAAATTTTTTTCAGTCATGGCTATTTACCACCCTACTGGCCTAGACGTGTCTCCATACGATTTAGCATTTCGGCACATGGCGTGTAGAAACAGATTAGGATTATGGGTTTAATAAAACTGCCATTGCTACCATTTTAGACTGCATCATCACTTACCACCAGATGAGATTGCAGTTAAGGGCTAATTTGTAGTGAGGAGGAAGTTGAGCGTCTAAGCCACTAGGCCGTCGCCGCTTTCTATTCGTTCATTCCCATAACTAGACTTTTAGTGTGAGTTAACTAAGAATAGTCAACGTCACCTATCGGCAATGTAAAAAAGTTTCGTTTCCACGCAAATAAGAGAACAGAACTATACAAGTCTCGGCCGATATAGCTATTCACGGCCTCGATTACTTCAAAAGGCCAAGGCTGGTGCCTCGACCTTTTAAAATCTCTTGGGAGGTCTGCGGCTTCGCTTCGTCCTTCCAATAATACTCAGCCGTGCTTTATTTCCAACCTGGGCAGTAATGTACTATTATTTGATGTTAATTAACCAGAAATCGCTAATGTGCTGGGACACGCCCTACTTCACACACAAAGCAAAGACTCAACTCCTCAACGTGGCGTCCTCTGACTTCAACCCGTACTTCTCCCTCGGCGCCTGCATGGAAGGCCTCAATATGCTGTGCCAAGAGCTGTACGGCATCACTTTGCAGTCTGAACAGATGTTGCCAGGTATTGACGACTTTATAAAAATCTTGGAATAAAATGTATCTTTGTTTGTTGTTTTATTTCTAACTAGCTGATGCCCGCGACTTCGTCCGCGTGGATTGAGGTTTTTTGGTTCTCGCGGAAACTCTTTAATTTTCCTGGATTAAAAGTAGTCTATGTCCTTCCCCGGGATATAACCTATCTCTGTACCAAATTTCATCAAAATCGGTTGAACAGATGGACCGTGAAAGCGTAGCAGAGAGACAGACAGACAGACACATTTTCGCATTAATAATATTAGTATGGACTAGATGCCCGCAACTTCGTCCGCATGGATTACGATTTTTTGATACGACGGGAATTCAAAATTGTCTGGGATAAAAATGTTCTTCCCCTGGATGGAAACTATCCCTATACCAAATTTCATCAAAATCGGTTGAAAAGTTGGACCGTTTATGAGTAGCAGATAGACAGACACATTTTCGCATTTAATAATATTAGTTTATAAATACCAAATATAATTCACTGATGAAATCTCTATAGAAATGAATGAAATCGCCTTAAATTTTGGGAGAAATTATTGCTTCTCAAACACGATATAATATTGACTCGTTTACACTTTCATATAATTCAAAAGGATGAAAGGTCGCTCTATGTGCTGTCCACCGCGCTGAATTGGTGGAAATACTAGTAAATGATTACCGCCCATGACACAACATTATGTGCAACACGCCTGGTATTTACAAAGCTTCGTAAATACCAGGCGTGATGTACATAGCACATCGGGTATTTTCCAATATGCGCCTGGTCCGCGATCAATATACGAAAATTAAAAATATAACGCTTTCTATGATCCAAAATAGATCGCGGATTTTGAATTAAAAACATAAATTAGTACAGTTAAACGTATCACGATTTTGATGAGAATAACTTGAGGTGTTTTTATTAATGTAAGTGCTTAAATTTTTGAGGTGCAGGGATGAACTACCTTTTTAGGTACTTGGTGTGGTACAATAATTTGTAAATAAATTACGTCACGCAGGTTTGCCGAGTTCGCTTGGTCACGTAGTATAATGTAACATCTGAATTATTATTACAGTTTTTAAGATTATTGTTATAGTATAAAAGTAATTGTTTGTAGGTGAATCCTGGTCTCCGGACGTGTACAAACTAGCAGTGGTGGCGGAGAATGAAGGTCTACTGGGCCACATCTACTGCGATCTGTACGAGCGGCCCGGCAAGCCTCACCAGGACTGCCACTTCACTATACAGGGCGGGAAACTGCTGCCTGATGGCTCATATCAGGTAATTGGCCTTTTTTGTCGTTTGACAAACGGAGATTGAACTGTAGGATTATTTTCCTAGAGTTCAGTCTCCTTCACCATTATCATCATTTATTGAGCGCGAGACTCCTGTCTCGGAATAAATAGGGTTTGGCCATTGTACACCTCGCTAGCCAAGTGCGGATTAGCAGACTTTCAGACCTTCAAGAACCATATAGTGAAGAAATGTTGGGCATGAGAACATACTGAAGAAATGTTCGACATGCAAGTTGCCTTATAATGTTTTCCATCACCGTTTGAAGCAAAATATTTGATTTCTTTATTACTATATTTCTAATTTAGAAGCGGCGATAGCCTAGTGGTATACAATCTCCTTAGCTTCTCCTTTTTCTACAGACATCTCTGTCAAGCGATATTCGACCACCTTTTATTCTTTTCTTCATTGTTGACCAAATTAAAAAATATTTATTGAAAAATAACGATACTCGGACGCTATTGAACTCGTAACGTGTCAATTATAATACGAGTTCACTCCTATACGGTATTGCTCGTACGAGCGCACTCGGTCCGAACGCGCTCGTACCGTCAAAACGCGGCTTAAGCGTATACATTATGTGTTTTGTATTGCCAGAATCCGATCGTAGTGGTGATGCTATCACTGAGCGGCGGCCACAGGTCCGGCCCAGCGTTGCTCGGCCCCGGCGCAGTAGACAACCTGTTCCATGAGGTGGGGCACGCGCTGCACTCGATGCTGGCGCGCGCCGCCCACCAGCACGTGGCAGGCACCAGGTGCGCCACCGACCTCGCCGAGCTGCCCTCCGTGCTCATGGAACACTTCGCCGCGTGCCCCGACGTGAGTACTGCCCCGCAGGTGGGGCACGCGCTGCCATGGACATATGAGTAAATACCCCCCGAAGAAGCTTCGTAATTACCAGTCGTGTCATACTAGCACATCGGGTATTTACGAATTTCGTAAATACCCGATGTGCTAGTACTACGAATATGCGACAAGCCCGCAATATGTGCATAATTATATGTGCAATATTGAGATGTTGGGCACTGATTATGAAAATATTACATTTTCTTAGATAGATCGCCATATAAGATAGCGGATCTTCAGTTTTTTGAAGTTGCACGACACCTGTATTTCTGTTGACGAGGAAAACGGTGCTGAAAGGGCATTCCCTATTGTAACACTATTAGATATGTGCTGTTTGTGTTCTGGTTATTTTTTGCCTATTCGATCCTGTGACAGTTAGTAAATAACGATCATTTCATACAAATAGTAGGTAACCACAACCGAGTAGGTATAAAATCTTCTACTAGGCCTGTTGTATTCTTCTTATTGTGAAATGAGCGCAATACCATGTAACGCTTATGTATGTGTCGTAGGTAGTCCGTCGGTTCGCGCGACATTTCCAGACGGGCGCGCCGATGCCTGAAGACATGCTGCAGCGACTTTGCGCCTCCAAACACCTCTTCGGCGCCAGCGAAATGCAATTACAAGTAGGTTTGACTCTTTATGTGTATTTTAAATGCTTATTTGGATTTCTACTGTGATGTTAAATTAGGCTAAATTTTCTTTAAAAAATTTATAGCGAGCAGGACAACTGCTGAAATGTTGAAATGTCTTAATGTTGGAACATGGAAGATTTTTTATCGCGTTTCTAAATAAATATAAATAAATAAATATTATTTTTTAGCCAAATAAACAATCACACAAAATGTTTAAAAAATATTTGAGTTACACATGGTATTTTCCGTCACGGCAGGTATTTTACTCAGCGCTGGACCAGCAGTATCACGGCGCTGAGGCGGCGCAGTGCGGCGACACCAGCCACGTGCTGCGACTAGTGCAGAAACAGTACTACGGGCTGCCCTACGTCGAAAATACCGTGAGTGTTTGTTGATACCACGCGTAATAGTACAATCTCAGGAGATACGTTCTTTGCTTACCAATCGTCCGACTCACGGAGGCGTCTAGACAGCAATTCTGACATCAACTTTTAAAATCGCGATATCTTAGGAATTGTAACTGTTAAGAAAAAAAATATCAGGACCTCTTTTGTAGACAATGTTATGATCTACAATTTTTGTTCAGACTATATTTTTGATAAAACTTACCGTTTTCGAGAAAAATCCAAGAAACCGAAAATTTTGACCTTTGAACTTGAATAATTTTTCTAGCACACATGGAATCGATGGGGACTTTTGGCACTTTATTTCTACTGGTGTATCCAAAGTCTCTAGCAAAGTTCAGTTCTGCCGGAGTTTTTTTTATTTCATCACTATTTTTATGTCTAATTTGGCCGGACTATTACCTATGAACAATCATAAGAATTATTATTTATGGTGTTATTTTTTTTATTGTCTCCCCAGGCGTGGCAACACCGCTTCAGCCACCTGATAGGTTACGGCGCGAAGTATTACTCGTACCTGATATCGCGCGCGCTCGCGTGGGCCGTGTGGCGCAAACACTTCGCCGCCGAGCCGCTGAGCCGGAGTGCGGGCGAGGCGCTGCGACACGGCCTGCTGAGGCACGGGGGCTCCATACCGCCGCAGGTATTGCCTTTTCATCCATCCCTCCATCAGGGTATTGGCTTTTCATCCATCCATCCATCAGGGTATTGGCTTTTCATCCATCCATCCATCAGGGTATTGACTCTTCATCCATCCATCCATCAGGGTATTGGCTTTTCATCCATCCATCCATCAGGGTATTGGCTTTTCATTTATCCATCCATCAGGGTATTGGCTTCTCATCCTCCCATCCATAAGGGTATTAGCTTTCATCCATCCATCCATCAGGGTATTGGCTTTTCATCCATCTATCCATAAGTGTATTGGCTTTTCATCCATCCATCCATCAGGGTATTGGCTTTTCATCCATCCATCTATCAGGGTATTGGTTTTTCATTCATCCATCCATCCATCAGGGTATTGGCTTTTCATCCATCCATCCATCAGTGTATTGGCTTTTCATCCATCCACCTTCCGTGTTCTACAGTCGCACCCTTCGTCGCAGAAACAAATTTCATCCTCACCACCTTGATGCCTGGTCCTCTTCCACCTCCCGTTATTTCAGGTCATTTCTGCCACGTACCCGCAAACTGTCTTTTCTATGTCATCTATACTAATACTAATATTATAAACGCGAAAGTTTGGATGGACGGATGGATGTTTGTTACTCAATCACGCCAGAACGGCTGAACAAATCTAGATGAAATTTGGCTCAGAGATAGATTGTAGTCTGGTTTAACACATATCATAACACATTAGTATTTTGAATATCTCATATGTAATGAGGAATACGACGCAGAAAGATCTCTGCGTCTTATTTTTTGAATATCTCTCTCTCCCTCTGCGTCGTATTACTGAGAGTCGTGACCCCTTTCCATTAATCACATAATGACAGTTTTTCTTGGGATAATAATGCAGTGTGTTCCCACTTCCCACGTCCTTCCGCATACGACTCTCTAAGAGTATTTAAACTTTTAGGTTTTTGTAAATTGATGATGAAATGATGCTAAGTTTGAACCTTCAAATTCGGTCACCCGTCCAGTTACTGACTTGGGTCAATCTCGCTTAAAGATGGCAACCGACTTATATGCGCCACTCGTCCCTCTTCTATTTTGAATATACTAATATAGGTTTTTTTTTTTTCTTATAACTAACTTCAAAAGGGAATACTAACGATTAAAAAAAATCTTTACAGATTCTCCTCCGCGACTACTTAGAGACAGAGATAACACCACATACTCTAGCGATGGCGCTGACTGAGGAACTCGACTACCATAGAGACCACCTCGACACTGTGTTCAAAATCAGTGACAAGTGAACTGAAATAACGATAGTATAGGAACAATTGAGGAGGCAACCGGAAAAGTGATCTTCATTGATGTATTTTGACCTTTAAACTATCGTGAGTGATTCATTTTAACTATACATATCTACTGGATAAACTCTCGTGCTATGTTGTAAAACGCCCGACTAGTTTCGAACCCGTTCGGGGCAATTCATGAGCCTGTAGTTATGTATAGTACATTGACGTATTTATTATCTTTGACGTTAAATCAACTTTTGAGGCAATTGGGTATTTGACAACTAGTCAAATCAGCAACTTTTTATCAAAACGCATTCTTAGTATTAGGCCTAGGCCGCATTGCGGTTTTTTCCAGCGAGCGGTTAGCCGCTATAACCGCAAAACCGCTCGAGAAGCACACACTACGATTAAAAACCGCGAAATTGCCCCCGATTTTCACAGTATTGAAGATGGATTTCAAGAGATCAGTATGTATTGTTGCAGTTAACTGCCTCGTCGCTCTAGTGGTTAGCATTGTTGCGAACAAGTTATTGCAACATTAGTAAGTGATCATTCCTGGCAACACTGAGGCCGTCTCTCTCTTTGGTTTTTTCTCTGTATTTTTTCCTTAACCATCTAACTGAAGGGATAGGCCGTGAAAATCAAACAAGAAAATAGATTAACTTGGATTATATTTAAGGGAGCACACAAAACACGTTCACCGGTCTGTCAGTCCAGGCAAAAGAGAGCGAACAAATCTATGTGACGTTTTGACAATTAAAAAGACCATAGACTAACGAGTAACGATCAATACAGTTTTACAATAATGGCTCGTTTACACTTCCGACACTGGCCCTTAAACGAAGCCATTTACATTGACTTACAGTTATAACATTATACAATATGATGTTTGCATGGTATGTTGATCATTGTATTAATGTCGTTGACATTAATACAATGATCAACATAGATGCAAAATGACCATGCCATATTACACTTAATATATAAGCAAAATCTTAAGTTAAGGGTCAACACAACGTCTTCTCCCGGACAGATTCCCGCTAGATGGCGTTGTTAGGGCTTTTGACAGGTTTTTGATATTTTCGCAAAGTTGCAATGCACTGATTTTAAAAATATTAAAATTGCGGCAGTACATCAATGCCTATTATTTTATCACATAATTAGTTTACTTTAAAACAGAGCCATTTAGTCAAATAGTCAAATTATAAACCTCTGTTATATCGATTACTGTATATACGCAATACCCACGCACACACTGACAATGGTTGTTATCCAAGTTCTGTGGTTCTAACATAAACTACGAATTGTTTACTATAAAATTTAACTAGATGGCATTGAAACAAAAACTGCTGCGTTTTGCTTAGTATTGTTTTTTTATTTATTTCATTCGGATACAAGATAAACTTTCAGCTTTGACTGCAATCTCACATGGTTGATGGTGCCACCATGTGAGATGGCGGTAAGTGATGATGCAGTCTAAGATAGGAGCGGACTAACCTAGAAGGGGTATGGTAGTTTTTATTAAACCCATACTTTATACCCCTTTGATTTCTACATGGCATCGTACCGGAACGCTAATCGCTTGGCGGCACGGCTTTGCCGGTAGGGTGTCTTTGCTGCGGACGGGTGACAACTTACAATAATGTGGCTAGGGTTGCCAACTTTTTTGGAAACAAGCTACTTCAAATTTCAATATACCTACCTACAGAAAACGAACAATTGGCCAATTCTTGAAAACTATTGAAACGATTTTTATGAAACTTGCACTGTTCCCTAAGTTGAAGTAAATGTAAGCCAGTAAAAAAAGATTAGTCGCATATTTTCGAATAAATGCATGGACAAACATACATGACATACAGACTTACATATACATATTATGTTTGGAAGCCCTAATAGATTGTCATTTATGTGAATACTACCTGATGCCTGCGACTTCGTCCGCGTGGTTTGAGTTTTAGTTATTCCCGCGGGAACTCCTTAATTTTCCGGGATAAAAAGTAGCCCATGTCACTCTCCAGGTCCTCAACTAACTATACCTATGCCAAAAATAACATCGATCCGTTGCTCCGTTGCGGCGTGATTGAAGGACAAACCAACAAAAAAAAACACTTTCGCATTAATTATAATATTAGTATGATATGAAGTATGATTTTGCAGTTCCAATAATATAACACACGAAATATATTATGCGTGTCGAATTGTCTTTTGGAAGTCGGTTAAAAATAGTTTTTATTTGTTCAAAAGTTGTGAAAATATACTAGTTCTGGAAAATTATATAATTAAGTAGGTTTTTTACGAATCCCGTGGCAGCCAAATCGGTAGTGACGTGATTAAGTAACAAACATCTGTAAGATTCCTGGTCAGGTCCCCCGTTGAAGTGATACACATACTTCGCTTTAATTCTTTTTTTTTCTTCTGTTTGCTTGTTTGCGTGATTTTCCCCCGTTTAAGTACTCATTAATGCAATAACTGTCATTTCGGACAGAGTGCCGGCTTATAATTAAATTTTCGAGAGATGTAATAATAAATTAATAATTGGGTAGTACCGAGTACGGGTGGCAAGTGGCAACCCTACTGATGAGGCGTACTGTTGCAAGCCACGCGCAAGAGCGAAATAAGAAATTATTATCACCGCGATAATATAGACCAAGAGGAAACGAAATGTTTTTTTATCTGATTTTATTTATTAGACACACAACAGATTATGACAAATACAAGTAAAACTGATAATGTACCTACTTATTGATGTGAATGTTATGCCTATACCGAAGTTGAACGATTTATATTAAAATATAAATAGGTAGGTACTTATAATAAAACTGTAACGGGTCCAATTCAGTATATTGAAAAAAAATTTTTTTTTTGAAGAGTACTCCATATTCTTTTGAATTTTTTTTCATTTATTTAATTATACTCCATAACTCAGCCAAATCTGAACCGCTGATCTGAAATCGCTTCGCTCGGTCAATTAGAGATAGGTACGGTACATATTGCATAGGTACTTATCTCATCACTCATGCAGATACTCAAAAAATAAAAACAGGAGGAAATGAACGGAAATTAGTGCCGCTGCCTCCCGGACTATAGAGGCCGCATCGGCTAGCGATGCGCGATTTTGAATTCAATTCGAATTATCAAAATCAGTAGGTAACTAACTTGAATAATGCTCCACTACCTAATTCGAGTCGATTAGTAGGCTACCTAGTTAGTAGTTAGTACTAACGAATAAAACTTTAATTTGAAATTGAGCCATAATTGCAAATTTATGTTATACTAGCTGATGCCCGCGACTTCGTCCGCGTGGAATATATAGCGGGATCTACTACGAAAATAATTTATCCACAATCCGCGTACTTAGATATGAACCTTCATGCAACTTCCCCTATCCTATAAAAGTTTATAGCATGTAACAGCGAACTAGTTTTACAGTATAATGATAGATGGCGATCAAATATATTTTTTTGACGCATTATTTAGGCGACACGGGCGACATCTATCAAGACGAATGTAAACTTCACAACTCACACATGCGTAAATCTGACACTTTTTGAATGCCGTTTTTATATTATAAATAATGTAAATATTTGTCTGACATGAAAATTGCGACCATAAAAAGCCCTAAAGAAATGATAAAACAAATTAAAAAAACACAAAAATGTATATATTTCAAGAATAATCGAAAAGAAAAATGTATGAAAGTCGACCTATGCACGTGCGCCTTAAACACAATTTTAGAACATAAAAACCTCTAACATAGGAAAACTTAAAATTAAATACATAAGTTATTCTTAGGTAAACCCAGCTGATTTACAAACTTTTCAGTTTTATACTGAGTTAAAGGTTTAGTTAGTATGTCAGCCATCATAACATTATCTGTGGACACATGGCACAAGTTAACTATACCTTTATTTATAGTTTCCCGTATAAAATGATGTCTGACATCAATATGCTTTGTTCTTGAATGGTACATAGGACTATATAGTACTAAGTTTTTGTGCAGACTGACTATCATTATACATAGTAATCTTATAATTTATACCTAAACATTCAAACAAAAATGATCGTACAAATAACGCCTCTTTACATGCATCTGATAACGCCATATACTCAGCCTCCGTACTAGACAAAGCAACTGTTTTTTGCTTCCTACTTTCCCATGATATTATTGAATTACCAAGTTTAAATACAAAACCTGTAAAAGATTTTCGATCTAATTCATTAGAGGCCCAATCTGCATCTACATAGGTACTAATTTTCATACCACTTTTAACATAAGTAAGACAATGATTTATTGTACCCTTTAAATAACGTAGCACGCGCTTTGCGGATTTCCAGTGAAGTTCATTATAACAATCATTAAATTGACTCAAAATACTAACAGCATTGGCTATATCAGGCCTAGTACATACTACAATATACATCAAACATCCTATCAATTCCCTATACAGTAAATTTAGGTCATGTTTGACATTACATTTTTCAAATTTTAATCCAGTCTCCATAGGAGTGTTGGCCGGTTTACAATCTGACATATTAAACCGGTCTAACACCCTGCGAATGTAATCCGACTGATCTAAAGAAAACATACCATTCTTTCGGCATAGTCGCATGCCAAGAATGTGATGAGCTGGCCCTAGATCCTTCATCTCAAATTGAGTCATAATCTGCTTCTTAATAATATGTTTTTCTTCATGGTTATTAGTAAACAAAATGATATCATCAACGTAAAGAGCTAAGATAGTCATGGTCCCGTCATCATGATTCTTGATGAATACACATGTCTCAGAGGAAAGCTTTCTAAAGCTCATTTTGTTTATTAAAACAGTATTAATCTTTTCATACCAACTTTTAGAAGCTTATTTGAGACCATAAATTGCTTTATTCAGGCGATAGACCATTAGGTCTTTCTTTATCAACAAACCTTCTGGTTGTTCCATGTAGATGGTTTCTTTAAGGTCACCATTAAGAAAAGCTGTTTTTACATCTAAATGATCTATTTCCATATTTTTCTCTGCAGCTAAAGCAAGCAAAATTCTCAAGGTTGAATACCTTAGAACTGGCGAGTAAGTTTCAAAGTAATTAACACCACGTTTCTGTGTGTATCCTTTGGCAACTAATCTAGCTTTATATCTCAAAACTGCTCCAGTTAATCCTCTCTTCTTTTGAATACCCATTTACATTTGACAGGTCTTTGACCCTCAGGCAGCTCAGTCAATATCCAGCAGTTATTATCAACAAAAGATTTATACTCATTTGACATAGCAGTTCTCCATCTCTCAGAATCTTTGCCCTGCAACGCTTCTGTCGCAGTCTCTGGTTCACCATCAAAGCAGCTTGCACTGGCTGAGTATGCAGACAGCATGGCCAGTGATGCTTCATAGTAAGATTCAGCAGAGTCGGATGAGTCCATGGTCGTTTCACCTGGAATGTAAGTTTCATCGAGCGGATCATCTGATTCAATACTGCTGACTGATACATATTCGACTTATTTGGATAGTTTGCCTAGACTGACAGACCGGCTTTCGTTTATGTGACCTAAAAGTTATATTTCCATCAGATCCCGCATTACTGGGGCTCCCCCTATCATCATATGGAAATACAGGTCTATCAGATCGATCAGTTTGGTCAGACTGGCCATGGGATTGAAGATTTTTATGCAGTGAAACTTCTACAGTATCTTTAGGTTCTCGTGTGACTGAGCTATAGAATTCATTTTCCAAAAATGTCACATTCCTAGCTTTTATGCACACCTTAGGATTAGTAGTAATCTGTATCCTTTGGTCTCATCACAATATCCTACAAAAATATATTTATCACACTTAGCATCGAAATTTCTTTCTTTTATCAGCTAAGCTAGTGCATATGCTAAACAGCCAAAAGTTCTGAGGTGAGTTATATTTACCTTTTCATTTGACCATTTGTGCTCAGGAACTGTGTCCCTCACCGCCTTGGTAGGTGATCTGTTCTTCAGATACACAGCTGTATTCACAGCCTCCGCCCAGAACCGCTGATTGAGACCGGCATCGAGAAGCATGCACCGTGCTTTCTCCACAATGGTGCGGTTGGCTCGCTCTGCAACACCATTCTGTTGCGGCGAGTGAGGTACTGTGGTCTGGTGGCGAATCCCACACTTCTTTAGGAATTCCTGAAACTTATTATTAATATATTCTCCACCATTATCACTGCGAAGAACCTTAACCTTCTTCCCTGTCTGATTTTCAACTAGGGCTTTATATTCTTTAAATTTATCAAAGACCTCATCCTTTGATCTAAGAAAATAAACATGAGCTTTTCTACTGTAGTCATCTATGAATGTGAGAAAATACCTACTCCCACTAAAAGATGCTTGAGGCATTGGACCGCATAGGGACTTCTTGGGAAATGGCAACCTGGTTTGTTTTCCCTGTACACAAGAGATGCATGATTTGAAAGTTGAGTTATGTTATCAAAATCAATGCCAGTAGCCATACCTTTCAATAAATCCATACTACGCCTGTTTAAATGTCCCAGCCTCCTATGCCACACCTCCTGCGCCTGTCTGGACTGAGGTGCCGACACATTCTGCTCCTTGTTGATGTCTGTGGACAAGCTATAACATTCCTGCCTAAGCTGAGGCCTATCTAGAATGTAAACACCATTTATTTGTGTAGCTTGAGCGATAACCTCATTCCCATCTAAAACCTTGCATAAGTTGCCCTTAAATAATACAGTAAAACCCTTTTTAGTCATTGCACTAACAGATAATAAATTTACTGATAGATTAGGAACATAAAGTACATCACTTATAGTCCTTAGCAGGGGAATCTCGACCTTTCCTCTACCCGATGACATCAATGTTTCACCATTTGCAGCTTTAACCGCAACAGGAGATTCACTCATATAATTTGTTATAGATTTGAGGTTATTACACATAATATGATTAGACGCTCCGGAGTCCAGATACCAAACATCACTGCCTAAATTCACTGACATAGCACAAAACAAACTTTTATCTTTCTTCTCTTCCTTCTTCGCTCCACCAGGGCAGTCCCGGAATCTGTGACCTGTCTTTTTGCATTTGAAGCAACGGATCGTCTTAGTCCTAGATTTACTCACGGCTAAAGCCAAACTTGAGTCATCCTTCTCGAGCCTCCGTTGATATTTCTGTGTCAACCGGGATCTCACAGACTCTGTGGTGAGCTTCTCTGAAGAGTTTTCCAATGTCATAATGAGCGGGTCGTAGTTGAATGACAGCCCACTCAGCATAATGACTGCCAGAAAGTCATCCTCCAATCCAGCACCAATGTCTTGTAACTGCTGACCGACGTCACTTATTTTATTTAAATAAGTCTGCATGTCCGGGAACCCTTCTAGTTTCAACGCGAACAATGTGCGCAACAGCCCTAGGAGCCTCGTGAGACCTTTACCTTCATAAACATTTTCCAGGTTTTCCCACGCCTCGTATGCAGTTTTCGCGTTCCTAATGTGCGTCAACACGGGCGGTTGCACGAGCAGGCAAATACGCGCCAGCGCCTTTAGTTGCGTTTCTCAAACTCTAAATTGATTTAGAGGTCATTCTGCCTACGCATGATTTTCAAAACTCTTTCGGCCTCATCGAACAACGCATCAACATCTCCTCCAATTACACCCCTTAGTCTTTCTTTCATCATTTCATTAGTTTTTATAGATACCAAATTTGATTGGGTTTTCAAAAATGCTCTTACCGATGCTTCATTGACAATAGCATGTGATGTTTTTGCTTGGTATTCATCCAATGTTTTCTGTCTCGGATTGATAACGCTTTCAATGATGTTGGCTACTACTACTAAATCAGCATAGTTTGAAGCAGTAAAACATTGTATATTTGGATATATCATAAGGATGTAAACTATGTCATCTTCCTGATACCCATCTTTAAGTAACCTCTGTTGGATTTCAAGTCTTTCAACTCCATATTTCACCAGTTGATCGGGTAATGGTGCGATTACTATAACTGCTCCTCCCTGTGTTATTACTTTGTTTATCAATGTATAAGTAGTCATCTCAGCCAAAGCTGTTAACATCTTAACATTTTTATTGCTACGGAATGAGCATCTTGAAACTCTGTTTTTATGACATCATAAATTACCTTCTTGAGCATTGGTCTTTCTGTAGACATCATATTAATTAAATTTTCACCATCTTGATAATTCAGATTTATTCCGATTTCGGAAGTTTGCTGAATTGATGACAGAAATGTGGAGTAACGTTTCTGGATCCAACCACCTTAAATCTAGAGGTTCATGCTTTAAAAAGTTCCTCAAATAGTATAGCTTTTGTATATTATCTAGATTGCTATTCTTGTCTATAACCGACATAAATACATTTTTAAATTGTATATATTCACTATACTTCCCTGTGAACGACTTTATTTCAATGTTAGGTAACTTTGTATGAGCTCGAGGGCCACTACTTTTAACTTCTGAGCTACGAGTATCAAGGGAATACTTGTTTGATGCGCTATTGATACTCGCTAACGCATTTGTGTATTTATTTTCATATTCCTCTACCTCCTCGTCGCTCTTACAGCCTAGCTTTTCTAATTCTATGTTTAAATTTTCGTATTCTTTGAATGCTGTAATTAATATTTCTTTTTTAACTAATAAAATTGACTCACTCTCTTTCGACCCTTGTGACTCCACAAAGTTGTACACACGTGTTATTACTTGTTTTTTATGTCCCGGAGCTGAGACTAAACCCTTTACATCCTCCATGTTTACGGATTGTCTTAATTAGCAAGCACTTTACTTTAAATTTACTAAGTATACTTAGATAAAGTTTTATTATCTACTTTCCTAACTTAATAGTTAGATCCTAGTCGCGTCGTTCAGGAGCGAGACGAAGATATGCTCCCGGGTCCCGTTTCTTTCCGAAACCTTGCTGCTTGGCTTGGTTGACGATCCTTTTTGAAATTCCGTATTACTGCAGATTACGTCAGCCAAAATTTTTTTTTCTTCACACGTTGCACAATAATTAATTTTTACTTTGTTTGTAGTTTTGTACAGATGAGATTTACGCACTGTACTCGATACTATGATGAACTCGTTGCTCGAATGGCCATGTTCGCTTCTGCGATGATTCTTGGTTCGATTTCATAGGATTTAATAGGACTATTAAAATAATGTTAGCCGGTAAGTAACACTTTAATGCACTTAAATACAAACACCGAGTACAATGATATCACACTGTTTTTGTGATATTAAAATCGCTTTTATATTAATTATGTGCTTAATACTGTGTAGTGACTGCGTGAATTCAACTTGTTGCGATGCCACAGAGAAACCAAAGAGAGAGACGGCCTCAGTGTTGCCAGGAATGATCACTTGTTTTTATAATTACTGTCATCATAAGTAATACCAATGACCATACCTTGTTTCATCAGCTTCATGCTCCGCGAGTTCAGGTGTCCAAGACGCCTGTGCCATACCTCTTGGGAGACTGGACTAGAGCTTGTCATCATAGCCCTAGGTCCTGAGTCCACACCATCGGCTACAGCAGTCTCAGCCTGTGCCACTGTGTCAGTCCTTAACGAAGAATGCTCCTTTACCTGTGAACAGACTAAATTTTCCCTATCTGACCCAAAAGGTAACATAATAGCTTTATCTGATGCAACATTACATACATTTTCCCTCAATACAGTATCTAATACATAAATACCATTGCTTTGAGTAGCAGTTGCAATTATACTATTTTGATAGAGAATTTTACACATTTTATCATCAAAATGAACCTTAAAGCCTTTCTTAGTCATAGCATTTACAGATAAAAGGTTAGTTGACAATTTATGTACATAGAATACATTTTCTATTTTCTTGATACAATTTTGCATCTGTACTTCGACATTGCCAACGCCGGACGCAAGCACTTTTTCACCGTTAGCGACACTCACTTCTATAGGACTTTTGGACACAAAGTCTTTAATCACTAATTGACTGTTGCACATGTGGTTAGTGCATCCACTATCCACGCACCAAATATCACTTTGCAGTTTCACGGAGAGTGCTGTAACAAGAGCTTTGTCCGTGCTCTTTACTGGTTCCTTCTGCTTCCCTTTGTGTGTTTTCTTCTTATTTAGTGGGCAATTCCGGGAAAAATGACCTTGCTCCTTGCACCGGAAACTTCTGAGTACCTTTTTAGTAGCCAATGCAGCAGCTGATCCGCCATTTTCATCCCTTCGCAGGTTCTCTTGAAGTAACTTGCCTTTTACAATATCAGTCCGTAGTTTGACATTTGAGTTTTCTAATGCCATGATGAGAGGATCGTAGTCCGCTGTGAGTCCACTCAACATGATGACTGCCACGAAGTCGTCTTCAAGACCTGAGCCTATCTCTGTTAATTGTTGAGAGATTTCGGTAATTATGTTCACGTACGCTTCCATATTTTCACTCTCTGCGAGTTTGACTCCAAACAGCGTGCGCAATAAACCTAACCTACGACACAAACCTTTATCTTCATATGCCTTTTGAAGGTTGCGCCACGCCTCGTGCGCCGATGCTGCATTTCGGATATGCGGAATGGCCGCCGGCTGTACAGAAAGCGCAATCCGGGCCAACGCCTTCAATTGGCGTTTTTTGTCACCGCCTTCGCTTTCGACACAATCGTAAAGTTCTTCGTGAATAAGCAGCATTTTCATATGAAATTTCCACGTGCTGTAATTGTCTATACCTTTTAGTTTTTCGATTGCGATCGGTCCCGAAGTTGTCGCCATCTTGCTCGCCAAAAAAAAAAACTTTGCCGTTCTCGTTGCTGCAGATTGTCGTGTGCTGTGCACGAAATAATTTTATTTTCCGATGCACGCGCGTGCCTGGGCCCATAACCTGATGGGTTTTTTGGGCTCAAATAAACAAGAATGCACGATGAACTTGGATTTATTCACAAAAGGACTAAAACTAGATATGTAGATAATACGAGAGACCGGTACGTGTGCGTTCACCAAGAGAGCCTCGGAACAAGAGACAAGTTACAAGTGACAAGTGACTGAGGCCGGTCACCGGTGACGGCTAACATTACATTTTTAAAGCAGAGTTTATTTTATGGCTCTGCGTACAAGGATATTCGCATGCTGTCATAGATAATATATATTATGTCACCGTAAGATTGTAAAATCCGTTAGATTATAATCTAACGGTTTCTATCCCGCTAGATTATAAACAGTCGAAAGATTGTGAACCGTTCAATGTTCTGAGTATTAATTTATGAAATATTTATTGTTTTTACGTTTTCTTGTCTCTTTCTTGTACAGTTCGCGCGCGAGTTGAATGCAGAGTAAATGTAAGTGTCACCATACATTTACTCTGCATTCAACTCGCGCGCGAACTATAGGTTAGGTTAGGGTTTGACATGAATATTCAGGTAGTGCCCGGCCGCAGGCCGGGCACTTAGGTTCTATCGGGTTAATATACCTAATATATTACAATTTACCGAAAAATAACGCGTTAAATTGTAAGCAGTATGTTACGGTTCACAATCTGTCGAAAGTTTATAATCTATCGAGATAAAAAACGTTATATTATAATCTAACGGTTTTTACAATCTTACGGTGACATATATAAAGTTTAGTTTACACGTTACAATTAATCTATAATATCTCCCGCGCAGATAGATTATACTAAGAAATATAAAAAGAAGACGTCAACGCATATTTCGCAAATGTTGGGCCACTCACTAGCCGTAGATTTATGAAAGATTTCTATCGTATGAAATATCAAGATTTATGAGAACATCCTAAGAAATTTTTTAATTAGTATCGGATGTCAGTAACCAGTTTCGATAAAATTTTGCAAATGGCGAGACAATACAACCACTCTTTACGGCGGTCTGCCGAATACTGGCAATACCGCCTGCGGTAAACTCGATAGTGCGTGCGCGCTAGCTAAGTTCTATAGATTACAAATTTTAGCGCGGTTTTAACAATTCACGGTTTTAAAATCAGTCGCGGAAAAAACCCCCAAGTGAGGCCGCTTGTATTCATTTCTGACGTGCTGCTTTGTATTTTTATTTAATAATAGATAAATACGCCTAAAATAGGTTGCCTATCAAAATCCGGGCCAGACTTTTTTTAAATTCATTAATTTTAATTAATTTTTTTTTGAAAAGTTTATTGTAGCCAATCAATGTACTATACCATCGCGTTTGTTATAAAATTACCTATATTTTGATATATGACTCAAGCGGTTCCGATCCGTTAAGTTACCAATGGACTATGTGGTAAGTTGGTAAAATACCATTGTCCACAGGTAACTTTACGGATCTGTTAACCATTAAAAAAATGACTAGTAGTCAAATACCCAATTGCCTCTGTTGGGTCAAGTCTTTTAGTGCCTTAATCTTCAAGTCGGTCATTTATTCTTAATAGTAGGTAGTATGGTAGCTTTGTTAAACTTCTTAAAAGTAAAAACAACACAAACGCATCAGTGGAGCGTTAGGATCATATAATACTAAATAAAGAAAATCGCTCCGCTATAGTTCAGTTTATGCTCAAATTTCGCTAGTTCTGTCTTATACAAATTATATATTGTACTATATGTACGGGAATGCATATCTAGAAAATATTTGTATCGAAGGGTTTGAAACTAATCTATATACTAATTTATATGAAAACCTACTGCAATCTCCCGGCGGCACGCTTTTTATAGCCACGTCTTCCCCATGCTAGTTAATCTATGGTTTACCTATTTATTATTATTCTTTAATGTAAATATTGTAGATCTGGCATTAGTTTTAATTTTTTTTATATACATTTTAATAACATCATTGATGTAAAGATGTAAATAACTGTAAAATAAAATTGCATTTTTACCCGACTGTGGAACGCACAAAGTTATCATCTTGTGAATCATGTTTGTTGTTGAATCATCTCGCATGTTTGCTTGTTCCTTTCCGGAAATCTACACAACCCATTTTATATTCTAAAAAGTTATAAAACTAATTATTCATAATTAGCCCACGACTAAGGCCACAATTACATTGTTTTTCTTCAGTAACTTACGCAACTAACATCTGATATAAGACTATTGATATTTCGTAAGTTACTCATAAAAGTGACTTACGTATAACTTACAAGGGTAAGCGTGGTCTTAGGTCCACTAGGACTTACCTAACCTAAAGTATTTAAAAATCAAAGAGATCTGATTTTTACCTCAAGTATCCATGCTCCAATAATTGATATTGCTATCACTGCAATATTTAATTACGATCGGTTTTGTTGGGAAAAATTTAAATTTTCACTTTTTTAAAAGTATGTGTCAATATCAGGCATTAACTTTTCGCATCTGATTACTGATGTAAATATAATAATATACATGTACAGTACGCGCGCAAACTAAATGCACCTCTAAAGTATGTTAGTGCTGCGTCTATGTCGATAAATTATGACTAATATTATTAATTATCGATAAGCTTGCGAAAGATGTTGATGGATATCGCTTTGCAGGCATCGAAGAGAGGTGCTTTCGTATCAAATCATGACGTAACATAAGAGACTATGTCCCACATGTTATAAATAAATAAATTAAAATCAACACAGGTACAGAATATCACCGTACGCGTGCGTACTGTAAGTGATTTTGTGATTTGAATAGTATTGTTGTAATAGAAAATACTTGTAATTTTATTAGACGAAATAAAACAATTGTGGAAAATTATAAATAGTTTATTATTTAATGGTGATCCCTCCCGAAGCGAACACAACTGAAGGATCAAAATAGCAAAATAACATTTGGACTTAAACTAAGTTACCAAGTCAAACCGAACTTCTAATCTAAAGTATAATGTACAAACAGAATTCTTTACATCAAACTGCCTACTTGGACAGTAATCTTTCCATAGTTCTATCTGCCAGCCAAAATGTCGATAGTGTCGAAGGCACAAAATCAGCAATACCTGCGCTACTATCGATGTTCTGTACTGTATTGACGCGTTCAATTCCATCGATAGATAAGAATTTTAGAAATTATCGATAACCACAACACAACACTAATTCGAGACAATAACTTAATTTAAAAAATTAGATACATATAGGAAAATGCTATCCGTCTAGGCTAGCTGTGCTGTTAGCATAGTGAGTCCTGGAACTAAACTTGTCAAGTGCGAATCGGTTGTACAATCTACATTATCAAAACACAAGAATGTTTACAGTGAACCAGGAACGAGTCAAATCCATAACACCACGGTCTGCAGAAGTTCATACAAGAAATCCACGAAGGTATATAAAGTTGATGGAGTACGCACTCTAAATACTTATTTGAAGCCAATCCCATTTAGCGCTATCCCACTTCAACTACCGAGCGAAAGCGAGAGATAAGACACCACTGGTGCCCGACCTCTCGCTCTAATACGTTAATCGAAGTAGGATAGCGATAAGTAGGTATTTGCTTCTAGAACATAATAATATTATGAGTAAGCACTCCAGTCTTTACTTCTAGCTTCGTGAAGAAACCTATTCGATGACGATTGTTAAAAGCATGCAGTGCGTGTGAATACTCCAAAACAGACCTTTTCACCTCACTAGTTTAAGGGCGTATTTGCTGTTTAAAACCAGTGAGCAAAAGTTCTAATTATAAAATCCTTCGCTTGCTCGGGATTCAATTTAGGCACTCTAAAAAAAAAACGAGCTTTGACTTGTTGAACAAATAACTATTTTCATTCAATGTCTATTTATGAGAGGTTTCCTCGGGCGGGTCACCGTCTAATATCACACGTTAAGCCGCTAGTGTCATATATATCTTGAGTACCAGTTGAGAATCGCACGAGACGTAAAGCATCCAATACAATGGACACTTTGGTTCCGTGAATTTAGTCGCATATTTGTTGCCTTGCAACTTGAGTTTGATGAAAATATTCCTTCTTACCCACCTATCACTAGGAAGATTCAAACTAGTGACAAAACATAGACAATCCTCAATCTATTCCTTATATTAATGAGGTAAAAACCCAGAATACTCTTTAGTCTATGGCTCTTGCTGATAAAACATTTGACATTGTTCTCTCATCAAGTTTGAATGTCTCGCAAGTCTCGCGCGAGTTGAATGCAGAGTAAATGTATGTTTACTCTGCATTCAACTCACGCGCGAATTGTATCTAGTCCGTCAAACTTAACTGGCCCGGTGGCCAAAACTAGAACAACGCGTGTGAACTGTGAACTAGTGCCTGTTTTTAGTCCGTCTATCGATACGAGATACCAGACGTAAACATGGTTGATGTACTTACGTAGCGGCGACGGAACAAACAAAATTCTCTTTCTATCTTGTTTGTTTGCTATCTGCCGCACGGCTCACGGTTACAATGCCGAAGGTCAAACGAGGCTATAGACGGGTTTGAAAACAGTCGGACGGCCATTTGATTTTGTAGTTCAAATGAAAAAAAATTACAGTTTTGACTTCAATAGCGATTATATAGTGTCCTCCAAAGAAAATTTTCAAAATATCTTCAATTTACAGAATTGGACCTGGTTTAGTTTTATTATAATTAGTATTAAGTATACCTAGAGTTTAAAAATTAGTGTAAGTAAAAAAGGTTACAAAACCCTGCATAAGCGAATGACCTGCCAGTAAGTTTGTTTACGTCTGGTATCTCGTTCCGATGGACGGACTTTAGTTTGTTTTTATTTTACTTTTCAAATCTACTAGCGACGCTGTCACCGGGGAAGATAAGCTCGTGGAACTAAAATATAACGTGAATATGAATATCAAAGAGATTGAGGTGAGACTAGGAAAAATCTGAACTCGTAATTTTTGTCACAATTGAGAAAGGTATGGTTCGGGAGGAAAATATTTGCTTATTTTCTTCTGCTTTATTTAGCTCATTAACAAAATTTATTGAAAATTAAAATATTATATGGTCAGCTGAGACGTTAATTAGTTACATGATTGGTCAAATCGGTTTGCCTTCTCAGCTCATTGGACATAATCTTTCTACACTGCCGAATTATTATCGACTTTGCTAATGTTGACACTAAGGACTGAAACAGTAACCGAAATAAGGGGTTTAAACACTGTTTTTTGAAAACAGAAACACATAACGGAAACAGAAACGATACTGTAACCCAATCAATCTGTAACCGTTTATTTCTGTTAATAAGTGTTTTTATCTGTAACCCTAATAGGTACATGCCATAACAAACTGCACGGTGTGACAACGCGTTCTTCTCACTTCATCGGACTTCACACATACTGACACAACATGGCCATGTATTTCTTAAAACAATTGCAACCAACGGTGCTAGACCTTAGGTTCAAATTTGAATACGCGTCAACAGTAAATTTGGCAACGTCGCTATTTCGGTTACACATTAAAACACTTTCATTTCTGTTACAGATTCGTTTCTGTTACAGAAATATAAGTGTTTCGGGTTAACAGAATTAAAAACACATTCAAAAGGGTTACAGATTCGATTCTGTTACACTTTCATTCTGTAACACTTATATTTCTGTAACCTTTATGAATCTGTTTTTCAGTCCCTGGTTGACACAACTAGTAGTAAGTAATAATGAGTTTCTGACACTTGATTTTCGATATTATTTCAATATTTTCAAAGTCAAGAATGCTTTGGCATTGAAAAATGTTCTGCGCTACTCTTCGCTTGATATGCGCAGAGGATAATACGGCCATTCTGACATGTTCAAAGTATCTTTCCGTCCTTGTTCGCTTTGTATGGTGTATGGTTTGGCGCGGTGTGTGTGTGTGTGTGTGTATTACGCAACGTAGTTGTACTGGTTGGGGTTGTCCTTATCGCGTTCCATGTAGTCTCTATCGATTAGCGACTCGATGCGCTTCTTGAGGTCTGCGGGCTGTGAAAAAAAAAAAATCGATTTTAGATTCATGCTAATATACAATATGTAACAAAAACCCTGTTGTTCCTTTTAGGTACGTATACATAATCATATAGGTGTACCAAAACTGAAAATCTTATTTAAAAAAAATCAAGTACTGGTCAGTTATTGTTCATAGTCAAGATAGCTTATAAAATAGACACATTAAAAAAATGTTTGTAACATCTGAGTCGGCTCGATCAAAAGCGAGCTCAAAGGATACCGCCGCGCCGCCAAGGTCTTTAACTAAGCCGCCGCGCCGCCCGCGGCTCGCTTTCTATCCTAGTTGTTAGTCGCTCGCGCAACCGAACGGACGTGCGCATTACGTCGCGAAATTACGTGAAATGTCTTACAAGAATGAAGGATATTTTACATGTTGATGTGTCTCTGGAGAAGTGACTGCTGTGAGGGTAGGATTATGATTTATAAAGATTGAATGTGACATGTCATTGAGAATAAATTAGTGCATGCCTAACGCCCGTGTTTGATTGACACTTCCCTAATACTTTTACATGGCGCAGCCGTTATTTTAAATAAAACAATTATTAAGTGGTTTTTAAGTAGTCAGAATGGAAAGTGTATTATCACCGCCGTCTGCGTTCTGCTTCGATAAAAATGCGTCGGACGCCTCGAGCCTTAATGAGAGTTGGATGAAATGGAAGCGAAGTTATGAAATTTACAGCAAAGCGTGTGAAATAAATAAGAAGTCAGTAGAAATTCAAGTGAATATTCTGTTGCACGTCGTGGGTGAGCAGTGTCGTGAGATTTTGGATCGCTCGTCGGAGAAATGTACGACGGTTGAATACATTTGGAAAAAATTAGATGAACAATTTCAAACAAAGCGAAACGTTACCGTCGAGCGTCATAAATTTTTTATTCGTGATCAACAAGAAAATGAAACCATTGAACAATATGTTTTTGAGCTGGGGAAATTAGCTCAAACGTGCGAATTTCGTGATTTACATGAAGAGCTGATCAAAGATCGATTAGTGTGCGGTGTATCAAGTGCGGCGATTCGAGAACGTTTGTTAAGGGAAGATGATTTGACATTGAAGAAGGCTATGGATATTTGTCGTGCAGCTGTGGCTTCTCGGACATATGCTGATAAGATTAAACCTGAAAGAGAAGAGACACAACATAATGTTCACCAAGTGCATCAATCACAGAGGGATATTTCGTTCGTGAGGTCGAGGATGACGTCATCTCGAGCGCGGACACGGAGCTTGGGACGCGATGCAGCAGGGCGAGGTGAGCGCGGGACGGGGCCGCGCGCTCAGCGTGCGCCTGCGCCGCGCGGGCGCCCCCTAGCGGCCAGTGGAAACAACGTGTACCAACGGCGTTCGGTTCCGGGTTCAAGTAGGCTGTGTAATTATTGTGGAAATGTGCATAAAAAATTTGAGTGTCCGGCGTATGGCCAACGGTGTGTGCGGTGTTCAGGAATGAACCATTTTTCCCGTGTTTGTGGAGTGAATTATATAGAGGAATCAGCTGATGAACAGGTAATTTATTCATTAAATAATAATAGTAGTGATTGGAATCTTAATTTAAATATATGTGGAACTTGGATTAGATTTAAATTAGATACAGGAGCTGATGTAAATGTTATGCCGTTTCGCTATTTAGAAAAATTAAAAATATCACAAGATTGTTTATTAAAAACGAAGACGAGATTAAGCGGTTATTCTGGTGCAAACATAGACGTCCTAGGGAAAATATTTTTACATATAACTTATAAGGACAATACCTATATGCTTGAATTTAAAGTGGCCAGAGTACAGTCCGTACCCATATTGGGACGTCATGCTTGCACAGAATTAGACTTAGTTAGGCGTGTCATGTCGGTGCAGAGTAATGATTGTAGGCCGGATTTTGTAATGAAGTTTGAGGACGTGTTTCAAGGTCTTGGATGCTTACCGGGTGAATACAAAATACATTTAAAGGAAGATGCCGTTCCTGTTGTGCATGCGCCTAGAAAGTTACCGTTTGCGATTAAAGAGGATGTTAAGAAAAAATTAGCTGAAATGGAATCGCAAAAAATCATTGCGAAAGTTGAAGGTCCATCAGACTGGGTTAGCAGTATTACGGTAGTTAAAAAACCTAACGGTGACTTGCGTATATTTTTAGATCCTAAGGAGTTGAATCAAGCAATTAAACGGGAATATTTTAGGTTGCCGACGCTGGATGAGATTTTGTCAAAATTATCGGGAGCTAGATATTTTAGTACTTTAGATGCTTCATCAGGCTTCTGGAATATTTCTTTAGACGAGGTAAGCAGTTCGTATTGTACATTTAATACCCCATTTGGGAGATACAAGTTCTTGAGGATGCCTTTTGGAATTTGTTCGGCGTCGGAAGTTTTTCATAAAAAGATGATTGAAAACTTTGATGACTTAGAAGGAGTGTGCATGTATATTGATGACTTACTTATATATGGGCGTGATAAAAAAGAACACGATGAAAGATTGAGGAAGGTATTAGAGAGGTGTAGGAAAATTAATTTAAAGTTAAATAAAAATAAGTGCAAGTTCGGGTTAGAAGAAATAAAATACTTAGGTCATAGGATAACAAAAGATGGTTTATGTCCAGATGATAGTCATATTACGGCTATTACAAAGATGCCAACCCCTAAGGATAGAAAAGATGTAGAAAGATTTTTGGGCTTGGTAAATTACATAGGTAATTTTATTCCTAATCTATCGGATAGAGTTAATCCATTGCGAGAGTTATTACGGAAGGAAGTTGACTGGCATTGGAACGAAAGGCATGATGAATGTTTTCAAGATATTAAGTATTGTTTATCTAGTCGCCCAGTTTTGCAATATTATGATGGGAATAAGCCGATTATAATATCAGTGGACGCAAGTAAGAGTGGGTTGGGCGCTTGTTTAATGCAAAATGATTTGCCGGTCTGCTATGCGTCCAAGGCGTTAACTAAGGCTGAACAGAGATACGCTCAAATTGAGAAGGAGCTGTATGCATGTGTGTTTGCTTGTGAGAAGTTTTATGCGTATATATATGGAAAGGCAGATGTAACCATTGAGACCGACCACAAGCCTCTTATAAGTATTATTAAAAAACCGATTACCGATGCTCCTGCACGGTTACAGAGAATGTTGTTAAGATTGCAACGTTATACATTTAAGTTAGTATATAAGCCAGGGAAACATCTATTTATCGCCGATGCGTTATCGCGTGCATACGAACCGGCGTCGGCCGCGGCGCTTCATTCGAGTCGAGGCTCTCTTCACGACGAGGTGTGTGCTGTTACTCGCGATGCGGCATCGGCGCTTACGCAATATTTTGATAACGCGCAGTTTGTAGCTTTACAAAAAGGTACTGAGAATGATAGTGAACTACAACAGGTAAAGAAATACATTAACCGAGGCTGGCCGGCGGAGAAGAACGACGTAGTGGAGGTAGTTAGGCCATATTGGAGTTACAAAGAGAACTTATCTTTTGCTTATGGATTGATATGGAAGAATGAAAGGGTAGTGGTACCAAAAAACTTACGGAAAGATATGTTAAGTAGAATACATATAGGGCATATGGGGTTAGAAAAAACTAAATTGAGGGCTAGGGAGACAATATTTTGGCCAGGTATCAATAACGATTTAAAAAATTTGATTAATAGCTGTGGTGTTTGTCTTACGCATAAAAAATTAAATCAAAAAGAGAAACTGCAGTCCCATGAAATTCCTGACAGTCCGTGGGTTAAAGTTGGCATTGACTTGTTTCAATTGAAGGGTATTAATTACTTAATAATAGTCGATTATTACAGTAAGTTTTTTGAAATAGTTGAGTTACAGTTTACAGATTCAGCGTATATAATTAATTGCTTAAAAAATATTTTAGTCGTCAGGGAATTCCTTCTGTAGTGTGTTCTGACGGAGGACCTCAATTTAGTTCGAATGTCTTCAGGGAGTTTGCTTTAGAATGGGAATTTAATCATATTACTTCATCACCACATTACCCACAATCCAATGGACAGGTTGAGCGTACCATTCAGACGGTGAAACATATGATGATTAAGACTAAAGAAAAGGGCTCGGATTATCGCTTGGCTATATTAGAATATCTAAATACTCCTTTGTCTACCGAATTGCCTTCTCCTGCAGAATTGTTGCAGAGTAGAAAGTTTAGAAGCATTTTGCCGATATCGAAAAAATCATTAAAACCAAAAGTTCATGAAAATGTAAAACAGAAGTTACTTAAAAGACAAAAAGAACAAAAATTTTACTATGATAGGAATGCAAGAGATTTAAAAGAATTAGATAACGGGCAAGATGTAAGGATTTATGACTTGCGCACAAAAAGATGGATATCAGGGACAATAAGCCGGATTCTAGCTAATAGATCTTATGAGGTGACTACTTTAAGTGGGAAAAAGTTAGTTCGTAATAGACGATTTATTATAAACGACTCGTCGCCGAGACAGGACACGCCTTGCTATGAATTTGAATATGACGATATAGATTGTAATGTAGGATCTAGTCAAAATAATAATGCAAGTACAGGTACGAATAATGATTATAACCCATACGTAACTCGTTATGGCAGGACAGTGAGAGCTCCGGATAGATGGGGGTTCACGTGAGCGTCAGTCCATGTTCACGAAGACTTGAAATAAACTCGGCAAGTTTTAATAACTATTGATTATTGACGTTTATATAATTATGTATGTGATGGATTTTGTTTTTTTTTTACCGTTGAAAATTTAGTTAAAAGTTAATTATCATTGTTATTTGCATGACATATTGATAATTTATAATGATGAAATGAAATGATAGAATAGTGAATAAAATATACTTAAATTTATTTCCTAATCTGAAGTGTACGGTACTTAATAATTTTCTATATATAATTAGTAACAATGAATTAAGTTGATGAAATAAGGGACATTGAGATTTTTAATTGATTATTTAATTATTATTTTAACCTTGATTATTTATGTGTATAATTGGTGTATTTGGACATATGACGTTATATTATCTTGTTTTAAGTATGAATCGTTAGGCGTTTGGCATAGTTTTTTTTTTGGTTTTGTGAGATATCTAAAAGTTCAATTAGTGTAATTTGAAAGCAAGGATAATTGCTCATACTCGTATTTAGCGACATACGAGTACTTAGTTATATTTTGTTTGTAAAATTAAAAGTTGAATTTGTTTAATTTGGGAAGAAGGATAATGTCCATATTTATGTTCATTTTAAAGGGGGAAGATGTGAGGGTAGGATTATGATTTATAAAGATTGAATGTGACATGTCATTGAGAATAAATTAGTGCATGCCTAACGCCCGTGTTTGATTGACACGTCCCTAATACTTTTACAACTGCTACTATGCAGAGGCGCGCAGACTTTACCAGGAGCACTATGCTATTTCACGACGCTCAACATGTAACTACCACAGTGGCAGTGCCCAACATCCGTTGGCGAAATAAAGTCCGATTCATCAGTACTACGACGCGTACGTGCAAATATCGCCAAACGGTGTGAGAAATGCATAAAGCTACAAGGCGGGCATATCGAGCAACATCTCCGTAATCGAAAAGCTGTTGACATCATCATAAATTAGTGATACGATTAGATTACATAACTAAGTACTTAATACTTTTTCTAATAATTGAACGAATCACATTTTAAAAGTTGCAACAGTGTTAAACAAAAGTGTAAACAAATTGGACGTTAAAAAGTTGTGTTCAGCACACAGCTGAGTGATCTTTGTGACTCGCGGGTGACACGTGACGAGTTTATGACCTCAGTACCCTCAGTACAGTGACCCTAGAGCGCGCGCGGCTGCCGCCTGCCGACGAGCTCCTCGGTCGGCAGTCGGCATCTTTGATACGATTTGCTATCTCTCTCGCGCTCGCTCTGGCTCGCATCGCCTCGTAGAAGTGCAGAGGCGGTGGCAGGGGTGAGCAATCATTTTCATTTTACAAATAATATTGATTTAATATTTAATTTGAATATTTTAATTTAAGAGTTTTACCAAATAAGTTGATTTTTTATGTTTGAACTAGCTTCTGCCCGCGGCTTCGCCCGCGTGGCCTACAAGAACCAAATGTCATTTTTTTCAGAAACAAACATCATAAGCGTTCTCACTCCCTCTCAATTGAATATACAAACTGACAATATCTCAAACAAAGCAATAAGCACGAAGTTCTAAGTTCTATAACTAAACTAATCTCTGCAATGAGAGTAGTACGGTTTTAACAGAACTCAAAGCGTGTGTGATGAGATCTAAATAATTTCCTAATTACAAAACAAACCAGAAGTGGATAATAATTAACATTGTTTACAACGAAATACTATCCGCACCTAACCTACCGCAGTATTTCTTTGTAAACAATATTTTTTGTTTTTCCTTCAGGTGCTAGAATCACCAGACTGCTCCGTGAGCTTACTCTGGAGCAGGCCACGTATAACTGACCGTGTGAAAAGCAGTTCTCCCTTAGGTCTACCCCTGCTAAATTAAGAGTTTGGCCTTGAGACTTATTGATGGTCATGGCAAAGCAGACTTTGAGGGGAAACTGCACTCTTTTGAACTCGAAGGGGTAGTTCGATGGTGTAAGAGGAATCCTCGGAATAAACACAGACTCCCCTTGGGAACAACCGGTCAGTATAGTTGCCTCGATCACATTTCGTTGCAATGTTTTCACTCGCAATCTGGTGCCATTGCATAATTTTGGTGGGTTTAAATTACGCAGCAACATAACTGGGGCACCAACTCTCAATTTTAATATGTGAGTTGGGAGACCAGGAGGCTTCAATGTGTTAAGAAATTCAACCGGGTAATGTATGGCTTCATCGTTGTTTTCCATTCCATTCGAATTCCAGTCAATGGGGGTTGAATTTCCTGTGAAACTTTTTAATCTGTAGGTCGGTTGACTCGAAATCTGGTACAAGTACTCTTAAATTAATTGCTATGTCTTTTTTAACCGTCTTCCAAAAAAGGAGGAGGTTCTCAATTCGGCGCGTAATTACGCGCTGAATTGAGAACACATAAAAAAAAAGATTTTTTTAAATGTGTTCATGTCGATTGTCGGTGCATATCTCCGTGCTTTTTAAACCGATTTGAATATTTTTTTCATATCGGGTATTACCAAGATAGGCAAAGTTGACGCCTGAGGCTCGCCTGACTTCAACATGGTGTGGAGAAATCAAAATTATTTTTTACTTAACAGTGGCTATGGAAGTCGGTTTTTTGGAAAGAATTTTTATTTTTAATTCACCAAAGCTTTGTAGAGGAGCGAGTACTGAGATGCGTACTTGACATCTTTACCATCAGAAGAAAAGCTAATCGACATTCCAGCTTTTACCAGCAAAAATGTCATAATACAAACTTTCAACCCCTATTTTACCCTTTGGGAGGTGAAATTTCGAGAAACCCTTTCTTAGTGCAAACCTACTCTTCACAAAAAACACACCCTCCAAATTTCATGTCTATAAGACCAGCGGTTTAGGCTGTGCGTTGATATATAAGTCAGGACTTCATCCGCGTGGTTTAAGCTTTTTTCCCCACAGGCACTCCTTGATTTTCCGGTATAAAAAGTAGCCTTTATCACTCTTCAGGTCCTTAACTATACCCATGCAAAAAATCTCGTTGATCCGTTGCTGCGTGATTGAAGGACAAACTCTCTATTTAACGTCCTTGGGGATCAAATTTTCAAAAATGGTGAAAAATATACTTCTTCATATTTAACCGAATGCTCAAATACCAACTTCCATGGCTTTGACTTGAACAATGAATGACTTTCATACCAACTTTCAACCCCTATTTTACCTCTTTGGGGGTGGAATTTTAAAAGCTGTGACACACGTACTTATTTTTTTTACCGATAGCCGAAATTCCAAGTTTCGTTGATATAAATTGAAAAAATCTTGAGAAATGGAGGACTTTCATGCAATTTTTCATCCCCTATTTCACGCCTTTGGGGGTCGAATTTTCAAATTGGTGGAACACGTACTTCTTCATATTTAACCAAAAGCCCAAATGCTAAGTTTCATGGCTATAACTTGAGAAATGAAGGACCCTTTGGGGGTGGAATTTTGAAAAACTGTTGGTCTGTTGGTCACATACGTACTTCTTTATTTTTTAACGAAAGCTAAAATACTCAGTTTTGTTGATATTACTTGAGAAATATCTTGAGAAATGATGGGCTTTTACACAAACTTTCATCCCCCAGTTCACCCCTTTGGGGGTCGAATTTTCAAAAATGGTGAAACACGTACCTCTTCATATCTAACTGAAAGCCCAAATGCTAAGTTTAATGACTATAACTTGAAAAATGAAGGTCTTTCATACAAACTTTCAACCCCTATTACACCCCTTCGGGGGTGGAATTTTGAAAGCTGTGACACAGATACTTCTTTTTCTTCGTTAATATGACTTGAAAAATATCTTGAGAAATGAAGGACTTTCATACAAAATTTCACCCCCTGTTTCACCCCTTTAGGGGTGGAATTTTGAAAAACTGTGAAACACATATTTCTTTATTTTAAACCGTTAGCTTAAATACCAAGTTTCATGGCTATAACTTGAGAAATGTAGGACTCTCATATTAACTTTCAACGCTTATTTTACCCCTTTGGGGGTGGAATTTTGAAAAACTGTTGGTCTGTTGGTCACATACGTACTTCTCTATTTTTTAACGAAAGCTAAAATACTCAGTTTTGTTGATATTACTTGAGAAATATCTTGAGAAATTATGGGCTTTTACACAAACTTTCATCCCCCA
The DNA here is from genome assembly GCA_923060345.2 of Erebia aethiops. Lineage (NCBI taxonomy): Eukaryota > Metazoa > Arthropoda > Insecta > Lepidoptera > Nymphalidae > Erebia > Erebia aethiops. Next base: position 17,413,542 of record OV281089.1, on the reverse strand, counting down.
GTTCACCCCTTTGGGGGTCGAATTTTCAAAAATGGTGAAACACGTACCTCTTCATATCTAACTGAAAGCCCAAATGCTAAGTTTAATGACTATAACTTGAAAAATGAAGGTCTTTCATACTAACTTTCAACCCCTATTACACCCCTTCGGGGGTGGAATTTTAAAAGCTGTGACACAGATACTTCTTTTTCTTCGTTAATATGACTTGAAAAATATCTTAAGAAATGAAGGACTTTCATACAAACTTTCACCCCCTGTTTCACCCCTTTAGGGGTGGAATTTTTAAAAACTGTGAAACACGTATTTCTTTATTTTAAACCGTTAGCTTAAATACCAAGTTTCATGGATATAACTTGAAAGATGACGGACTTTCATACAAACTTTCACCCCCTATTTCACCCCCTTAGGGGTGCAATATTGAAAAATTGTAAATCACTTATTTCTGCATATCTAACTGAAAGCCCAAATGATAAGTTTCATGGCTATAACTTGAGAAATGAAGGACTTTCACACAAACTTTCAACCCCTATTTTACCCCTTTGGGGGTGAAATTTTGAAAAACTGTGACACACGTACTTCTTTATTTATTACCTAAAGCCAAAATACCAAGTTTCATGGATATAACTTGAGAAATGACGGAGTTTCATACAAACTTTCACCCCCTATTTCACCCCCTTAGGGGTGGAATTTTGAAAAATCCTTTCTTAGTGTGCGCGTACGTCATAAAAGTAACCTACTGTCAAAATTTCAAGTTTTTAGGCCCAGTGGTTTAGGCTGTGCGTTGATATATAAGTCAGTCAGTCAGGACTTTGAATTTTATATATATTATAGATATCAATACTGATAACGCAGCTCAAAGGGACCACAGGGTTTTTGTTACACAGTGTATAAAACTAAAAGGTGACTGACTGTCAACACAAAGCTCAAACCACTGGACGGATGATCATACAGATAGCTATCTATTATGACGTGATTAGAAAGAATATTCAACCCGTAAGGGGGTAAAATAGGCCTATTTAATTTGTATGAAAATAGCTAGCTAACGTGAGCGAAGCCGCGGGATAAAGCTAGTCAGGTACAAATGCGAAAGTGTGTCAATCTGCTACTCTTTGACTGCCCATCTGTACAACCGATTTGGGTGAATTTTGGTACAGAGATATGTTGCATTCCAGGGAACGACATAGGCTACATTCCACCCAAAAAAAAAGAGAACACAAGAAAGACAATGTTTAAATCCATAATATATTATATAACTATGCACTAACCTTGACGGGGAACTTGAGCTGGTTGTACAGCTCGGATATGAGCAGGTTGTGGGACAGCGCTTTGCGCATCTTCTGTATAACAAGTGTGTGCACTAACCTTGACGGGGAACTTGAGCTGGTTGTACAGCTCGGATATGAGCAGGTTGTGGGACAGCACTTTGCGCATCTTCTGTATAACAAGTGTGTGCACTAACCTTGATGGGGAACTTGAGCTGGTTGTACAGCTCGGATCTTTGGATTACTCAAATCGTACCTTTCTGACCGAATTTTTCAAGTAAAGGAAGACGATTACACATCTGCTTTCCATCCAATCAAAGCTGGCGTGCCGCAAGGCTCTGTACTGGGACCTGTACTCTACACAATCTTTACGAGTGACCTACCACATATTGACGACGTCACGGTGGCTACTTTCGCGGATGATATTGCGGTTCTTGCTCGCAGTAGATGCCCGGACGAAGCTTCAGCAATCCTGCAACGTGGTTTAAATGAGATTGACATATGGCTGTCAAGATGGAGAATAAAAGCTAGTGCCACCAAATCTGTCCATATAACATTTACTCTGCGTCGAGGAAACTGTCCTCCTGTCTCACTGCGTAACAATCAGCTTCCGCAGAGTGACAACGTCAAGTACTTGGGCATGTACCTAGATAGAAGGCTCACCTGGAAAAAACACGTCAAAACAAAGAGGGATGAGATCTACCATCGATATAGAGGACTGTATTGGATGTTGGCCAGGAACTCTAGACTGTCCCTAGATAATAAGCTCCTGCTATATACTACAGTTATAAAGCCGATATGGACATACGGCATCCAACTGTGGGGATCAGCATGCGACTCCAATATTGAAATTATTCAAAGAGCACAAAATTACATTCTAAAACAACTTTCGAACGCTCCATGGTTCCTACGCATCTCTGAAATCCATGAGCACTTACATGTGAACACAATAAAAGACGAAATAAAATCCTATGGCTCCGACTATAAAACAAGGCTTGTCAAACACCCGAATCGCCTGGCAGCACAGTTGACGATGCCGCAAGCGATCCGTCGCTTAAAGAGAAGGCATATCCTAGACGATATATAGCCGAGACACAGAGTGCTTTCCGCTGGGGAAGTTGCCTCTAATCGCCAACCCATCCTACAACAAATCTGCTCATAGTCTAAGGACTGATTGCACGATAAAACAAACACAAAAAAAAAAAAAAAAAAAAAAAAAAAAAAAAAAAAAAAAAAAAAAAAAAACCTTGACGGGGAACTTGAGCTGGTTGTACAGCTCGGATATGAGCAGGTTGTGGGACAGCGCTTTGCGCATCTTCTGTATAACAAGTGTGTGCACTAACCTTGACGGGGAACTTGAGCTGGTTGTACAGCTCGGATATGAGCAGGTTGTGGGACAGCACTTTGCGCATCTTCTGTATAACAAGTGTGTGCACTAACCTTGATGGGGAACTTGAGCTGGTTGTACAGCTCGGATATGAGCAGGTTGTGGGACAGCGCTTTGCGCATCTTCTGTATAACAAGTGTGTGCACTAACCTTGACGGGGAACTTGAGCTGGTTGTACAGCTCGGATATGAGCAGGTTGTGGGACAGCGCTTTGCGCATCTTCTGTATAACAAGTGTGTGCACTAACCTTGACGGGGAACTTGAGCTGGTTGTACAGCTCAGATATGAGCAGGTTGTGGGACAGCACTTTGCGCATCTTCTGTATAACAAGTGTGTGCACTAACCTTGACGGGGAACTTGAGCTGGTTGTACAGCTCGGATATGAGCAGGTTGTGGGACAGCGCTTTGCGCATCTTCTGTATAACAAGTGTGTGCACTAACCTTGACGGGGAACTTGAGCTGGTTGTACAGCTCAGATATGAGCAGGTTGTGGGACAGCACTTTGCGCATCTTCTGTATAACAAGTGTGTGCACTAACCTTGACGGGGAACTTGAGCTGGTTGTACAGCTCGGATATGAGCAGGTTGTGGGACAGCGCTTTGCGCATCTTCATGACGCGCACGATAGCCGCGTCGATCTGGTATTGCCTGTCTTGGAACACGCGCTCTTCCGTCGCTTTCTGTTCTTCACTCTGCAAAATAAACATTTCTCATTGGTAATGGCTAAAAGCAGGCGTAAGGACGGTTTTCAATGGCCGATAATATCTTTGCCGATATCGGGACATTGAAACGTATGGAAACCCAGTGATTACTACGATAACATGGTACGCTTCTCCAAATTACTGTTTCAATGTGTGTAGTCACGCCGCTAGTCGAACAACAAATCCTTGGATTTGATGGAAGAGAAGCACCGGCGCTTTTTCATAAAGTTTCAGGTTTCAGTGGGTCGAAAATCGAAATCCCACATAACCTGACTTCACCATGAGGCAGGGAATTTCTGTAACATTCCCCCGCCCATAAACCAAAAAACAAATCACTCACAGTCTCCTTCATCTGTATCTGGTTGATCTTGATGCGGAACAGCTTATTGGTGAAGTCCGCGTTGAACGAGAACTGGTCCTTGTCCTGCACGTCGCGACCGCGCGGCACTTTGGTCACTACGCGCGCCTTGCCGCACGCCAGCGACTGCAGTGTGCGACGGAGCTCGCCCTCCTGGAACGATCAATAAAATAGCCTTTATTTTTCTTACAGAGTTCAATTTTTTTTTTGTGCTTAACAGTTAACACGGACGTATATAATTTAATTTTAAATTTTATTTTCAATGGTATTTAAATATTCTTAAAAGGAGGTTCCAGCCCAAATTTAATAATTCAATTATTGTATTATGAACAGAAATAAATTATTTATTAATATTATTATTTAATCAATATTTAATTAGCGAGCAGTAGAATTTAGTCACATTACACAATTTACAATGTTTGAAATACAATCGAGGGACGAGTGGCCCAGTTGTGACAACGCATATCAGTTGGTTGCAATTCTTATGCAACGTTGACCCAAGTCGGTAATTGGATTTTCGTTTCCTCCATGCCTCAGAAAGCATGTTAACTCAGTAATGAGGAATACGACACAGAGAGAGGACCATAATAACGAATTGATTGTCATCTAATTCATCATAATCGACCTTGTATTTTAGGCACTACAGTGGAACATACATAAATACAAACATACATATTATACATTACTGTTCCAATGCTACCAGAAAGCGATAAAAGATTAACCAGATATCCAACTCCAACAGTAAAATCGGCACTAGCAACACGTCATTTTAATTTCCTAGCACCCTTATTATATAAAGCGATTGACAGAAAAACCACTATTAAAAATAGTAATTTCTACTCTGCTAAAACACGAATGAATTCATTCCCTAAAAATCTTAGTTACGAATATACTGAAGAGCTCTTAAAAATACCCCAATAATTCCCGATATTCCACGTATACTTACCCTTCAACAATTACGCTAAATTAAAAAGCCTCAAATTTATCTTCTGTTTGTTTAATATATCATATCATACTAATATTATAAATGCGAAAGTGTGTTTGTTTGTTGGTTTGTCCTTCAATCACATCGCAACAGAGCAACGGATCGACAAGATTTTCGGCATGGGTTAAGGACCTGGAGAGTGACATAGGCTCTTTTTATTCCGGAAAATGAAGGAGTTCCCGCGGCAATTAAAAAAACTTAACGAAGTCGCTAGTTACTAATGTAATGTACTAATGTGTGTATGTACCTCAATATTAGTGGCAGTTTTAATGTCTTCAAATGTGAGGTTGTCGCCATCATTGAACAGAAGCAGCACGAGAGCCTGGAACAGCGACACCTGCAGCTCTTTGTTACCCTGCAGACAAGATATATATTATTACAAAGATAGTTTTTTTTTTAAATTAAAATATTAACCTTAACACTAAGGCATTAAAGTTTAGTTTCGAATGTTTCAAAGTAATGTACCTGTGCGAAGTGCGCCCTGAGCACGCAGTGGCCCAGAGTGGCCTGCCACTGCAGCTTCCGGCCCGAATGCTTGGCCAGGCAGAGCTAGGTTCCTGATGCTAGTCAGCTGTCACGTGTACCTGTGCGAAGTGCGCCCTGAGCACGCAGTGGCCCAGAGTGGCCTGCCACTGCAGCTTCCGGCCCGAATGCTTGGCCAGGCAGAGCTAGGTTCCTGATGCTAGTCAGCTGTCACGTGTACCTGTGCGAAGTGCGCCCTGAGCACGCAGTGGCCCAGAGTGGCCTGCCACTGCAGCTTCCGGCCCGAATGCTTGGCCAGGCAGAGCTAGGTTCCTGATGCTAGTCAGCTGTCACGTGTACCTGTGCGAAGTGCGCCCTGAGCACGCAGTGGCCCAGAGTGGCCTGCCACTGCAGCTTGCGGCCCGAATGCTTGGCCAGGCAGAGTTAGGTTCCTGATGCTAGTCAGCTGTCACGTGTACCTGTGCGAAGTGCGCCCTGAGCACGCAGTGGCCCAGAGTGGCCTGCCACTGCAGCTTCCGGCCCGAATGCTTGGCCAGGCAGAGCTAGGTTCCTGATGCTAGTCAGCTGTCACGTGTACCTGTGCGAAGTGCGCCCTAAGCACGCAGTGGCCCAGAGTGGCCTGCCACTGCAGCTTCCGGCCCGAATGCTTGGCCAGGCAGAGCTAGGTTCCTCATGCTAGTCAGCTGTCACGTGTAACGGTGTACCTGTGCGAAGTGCGCCCTAAGCACGCAGTGGCCCAGAGTGGCCTGCCACTGCAGCTTGCGGCCCGAATGCTTGGCCAGGTAGAACTTGGCGAAGTGCTCCTGATGCCTGGTCAGCTCCGCTGGCAGCCGGACTTCCACTGGGGGGTATGTGGGCCAGAAACCCATCGTAAGGATGTATACTGACAGGTCCAGGCCAGAACCCTCCTGAGTTGCTGCCAAGTGCTGAAAGGAATATACATATATATTTAAGCTCACTATATTTGCACGTCAGCAATAGGGAAACAAATATTTTGGTCTATTTTTGGTTTGATGTCATAATAACATTGTACAATATTACCAAATAAAAGATTGTATTGTATTGTAATATTTATACAAATCCTATCCTATATTTATTTGTTAACAAACAAATAATATGCACTCTTGTTGATTTTAAAAGCTATTTATTTTTATTTTATTATTTTACCATTTCAGTAAAATAAAGTGTGGGGGTGAACCAAAATGTCAATTTTAATTGGCTGAGATAAGTGGCCCAAAAACTATTGTGTTAGTTTTTGGGCCATCAATCTCCTTGATGTATTTTTGCAATTTCAAACATCAACCCACAGTATTTTCTATCAACACCATAACAAAAACAAAACAACAATAGTCAAGTACTTTGCATTCACATTCGGCAACCCACCAGTCAGTGTAATTCTTGTTATATTACATATGTATTGTGTATTACCTACATATTGTAACATTCTTTCTTCTTTTTAAAAAGAGCAACTGCTGAGTTCCATGCCGGTTCTTCTCAGTAGAATCTCTTTCCGAACTGGTGATAAAGTCATGACATTTCATAAGTGGCACAAGTTTTTTTTTATCCACTACAAGCTAGCCCTTGACTACGATCTCACCTGATGGTGAGTGATGATGCAGTCTAAGATGGTAGCGGGCTAACACAAGCTGTCCTAAGTGAAATAAATAATTTCATTTCAAGATTCACTCACCTGTTTATACGTAATATTGATATCCTTAGACAATTCCATATCCTTAAACATGCCCTCAAGCTTGCAAGTGAAGCCACCTCCGCACTCCTGCTTCAGTTTACTTAACATGGACTTCTCAGCGTCCACCGAGGCAGACTTTCCCACAAGCAACCGTTTAGCTAAGTCCTTCTTATAGAACGCTTCAAACACATCCTTGCCGTGTATGAAACGGAATAACACCATGATCTTGTCTAACAGTCTTTCTAGTTCCTCTTCTGTCGCTTCCTTGTTGCCCGCTCGGAGTTTGAGGTCGACGAATTTTGCTAGAACAAGGAAGACTAAATTGACTAGGATTATAATTTTCCTTGGTTAAATTGATTTCAAAGATTTGTGACTTTTGATTTTCACAAACTTTTTGATGTTCTCGCATAAAAAATATCATCATGTTTCTTTCTTCACGATAAGTTCAGCTTTTTTCAGCTGTGAATAAGTGATAGACAAACGCACTATTGCATTTATTATATTACCAGATGATGCCGCATCTTCATCCGCGTGGATTAAGGTTCTTAATTCCTGCAGGAACTCTTTTTTCCGGGATACAAACTATCCCTATACCAAATTTCATCAAAATCGGTTGAACAGATGGGTCGTGAAAGCATAGCAGACAGATAGACTAGACACACTTTCGCATTTATAATATTAGTTTGGAAGTATGGACGACAAAAACTACTCCTGTGAGAGTATCCAAATTAATTAGTTGAGAAATTATGTAGGGGACGGATATTGGAAGTAGTCATTTCTAGCATTTCCTCATAAATGGAGTAGAGGTATCTAGGTGTTCCCTCTGTCCAGGCAGTTCAGTGTGTTACCTATGAGCTCAGCGGGCTTGTTCTGGCGCTGGTTGATGAAGTGTTCGAAAGCCTCTCGGATGGAGTATAAGAAGCGGTCGTTGCGCTGGAAGCACGAGGTGACGACGTTGTCCAGCTGTTCCTTGAACTCCAGCAGTTCTCCTACCATGGTCTTGTCACGTTCCGGCTCGATTACTATCGTGCGACCCTTTTTCTGTGGACATTTAGACGAAACTATTTTTAAAAAATACGCGTCGAATTCAGGACCTCCTCCCATTGAAGATGAGTAATAAAATATAAAGCAATTGTTTATCATGTGTTTTTATTTCGTTTTGTAAGTATATCATTTCATGCTTTTTATGAAGCATGATTATCATCAAGCACTAGGCGTGTGCTTGATGATAATCATTTTTGATTAAAAAAAATTGATTCTGCATGGATTTGGCTTTTTTGAAAAATCCTATAGGGATTTTTTGATTTTCTAGGATTTTATAGTAGCTGAATGGCCAGTATGCAAACTTGTACAAAATTTTGTCAAAATCAATTGAACAGGTGGACTGTAATACATTTAATATTACTAGCATGATTCACATCAAGATTTGATAATTGCAGTTTGATCCCTTGATCAGGTTGGGTCCATTAATATTCATACTTTTGGTATTAGTAGTGTCTACGTTTATCACATGCATCCATACCTTGATATAGGCATTGAAGTGATTGCAGAGTTCATTAAGGCCGTCCTTCACTCGGCTGAACAGGCTATACAGTGTGGTCAGGTCTTGCTGCCGGGGTCCGTCCATCAGGGACTCCAGGCCTTTGCTGAGGATGCCTGATAGATGCTCGCTGAGCAGTTGCCGCTCGATTGTGTGGATTAACTGCCATCTGGTAACAAGTGTCAAATATATCAGTGGAATTCACGATTATATATAGTATAAAAATCAATTGCTGTTTGTTTGTCTCGCTAAAACTCGAGAACGGCTGGGCCGATTTAGCAGATTTGGTTTTGAAATGTTTGTGGTATAGCCTAAGATCCCTGTGTAGAACGACCTTCACCGAGCTGGTTATTGGATGAAACCTGCTTTTTAATTTTATTTAATACGAGATAAATACACCTAAAATAGGTTGACTATCAAGATCCGGTACAAGCTATTTTTAAGTTAATAAATACTTATTTTGACTAGCGCTTAACAGATCCGTGAAGTTACCTATGGACTATGGTAACTTACCAACTACCATAGCTAACTTAACGGATCGGAACCGCTTTTTTTTCTTTTTTTTTCTCTCTGACCGCATGATATTGCACAGAGATAAAAAAAATTAATTACTTGGTACAGGGGTCCAAATAATGCAGCAGGCGTTCGTTCTCTTCCCGGAGCCTCTTCTCCACGTGCGCCAGGTACTGTGGGACGGCCAGCTCGCGCATTAGCCGCTGGCCTTCAGCCGCGTATAGCCTCTCCGTTGCCAGGAGGAATCTAGAATAGAAATACAGAATTATTTGCAACTAGATGATGCCCGAGACTGTGGATTAAGTTTTTTTTGATTCCCGCAGGAACTTAATTTTCCAGGATAAAAAATGTTATATTCCCCAGGATGTATTGGATAGAAGCAGGCATTACTTTGCGGAAGTACATGACAATGAAAAAACTTGAAGTTTAATTCGCTATAATCTGCCACAAAATGTTACCTACGTCTATACTGAATTTCATCAAAATCGGTAGAAAAGATGGGCCATTAAAACGTAGCAGATTTATAATACTAGATGATGCCCGCGTGGATTAAGTTTAAGATTTCCGCGGGAACTCCTTAATTTTCCAGGATAAAAGTAGCCTATGTACTTCCTCGGGATACAACCTGTCCCTGTACTAAATTTGATCAAAATCGTTTTAAAAACCAAAATCAATTGGGTCAAAATCGTGAGTCTAGAGTATCCTTTATAAGTTAATGAACTGGTATGTATCTGGATCACTATGGACTATTGCTGCCACCACACTCTCCCTGGATCAGCAGTAATGGTCCGGCCACCATGCGCATCTGGATCAGTGTGATGTGAGCTTTTTTTTTAAAATTTATTATAGGCTTATGCTTGACCACAATCACACCTGATGGGACGTGATGATGCGGCCTAAGATGCGGCCTAGAAGATGCCTATTCACTCTTGATTTAAAGATACCCGGATTGTAATTGGTGGATTGGGAGAAAACTGGGGAGATTGTGTACTTGTGCTCAAAGGCGTCCTGGTAGATCTGCAGATCAGACAGCATCCGCAGCAGGCTCTTGAGCAGCGAGATGTCCACTGAGTCGCCGCCGCGCTCGCGCTCGATCAGCAGCAATAGTCCGTCCACTGTGCGCGTCTGGATCAGTGTGTTCATTGCTATGTGGTGCCGGAACAGGTCTAGGCCCATGTCCCTAGATAAAATTGAACATATTGTAATCTCTTTCCGTGTTGTGAAAAAGGGTGTAAAGTGGATAAGAGTGATTTTACAGAATTCATTTGTAAAAAAAACATTTGAGCCAAAAACCAGACAATTCAAAACCTGCTTTTATTAAAATGGTAAAAACAAGTGGGCAGTTACAGTGGAGCTACAAACTTTTTATTTCCTAAGTGTAGTGTACTTTATAATTTTAATAGCAGTGACGTAAGAGCCAAGGTATTGTATAAGGTTTATCACAATACATACAAGAGTAAGAAATAGAGCTTTCATATTAATTGTAGCTTTAGTTTTAAGACACCACATGGTTAATAAATATCACCATCACCTGTTGTTCAGGTGTAGTACTGTGTAGGTATAAATTTAAAATAAATATACTTTGAGTATGAATAATTTATTCTAACTACTTACTTGGTACTTTAAAACACCTTGATAAAAAAAAGATAAAGGCTATAGACATTTTAAATACGGACAGAAGTAACACAAAATAATGATTTAATTTTCTAACATTTTATGTTGTAAAACAGTTACAACTTACAATTTAAATATACTGTCTTACCATAAAGAATGTATGCTAGGATTCTGCAGTACATAAGTACGGTCGAGGTATAGGAATATGCTTCTGATCATAATCATCTGGCGGCAGTGTGCTCGCCAGCAGTCATCTATTCTCTTGAGGAAGACCTGCCGGTCCATACTCTCCGACAGAAACTGTTCTATGTTGGACTTCACATGAGCCTCTACTAAGTTTGTCAGGTTGACGTAAAGCTGGGAAGCCATCTGAAATAGAACAAAGAAAGAGCTTATATGACAATGATTTCTAAATTCAATGTCAAACAAATCTAGAGAGACATCAAGAAACAATTTTCACAGAAGTATTAATGATATAAATTGCTGATAGGTAATAATTTTACAGCAAAAGGAGATTAATTATTGATATTATGATAAATAAAAGATGTTTACAATATCAGCACTAATTGAGTAATAACAATAAAAATTTGTTTACAAATAATGAGACTTTGTGGATAAGATTGCAGTATTCGATTTTGTAAGCAAAATTATATTTGAAGTCATTTCTTGTGATTTTTTTATCCTAATTTATCACTGATAGCTTTGTAAATAATCCCGATTTATGCACTTAATGTCGCATTATTTTTTAAGACAGCATAGGGACAGCGACACCACATGACGCAACACGATATGTCTCCATAGAAAATGTCAGACATATCTACGTAATAACATAGGCTACATAAAGGTTAAGCTACTGTTGTGTTTCAGTATTTGTGGCTCACCTAGGACAATGGGTAACTTAGGGCAACAGGTAAGGTTCAAATGCTTACTTTATGGCTACACATGTTTTCTACAGCCTGATATAATTCTTCTAAGGAGTAGGCAATTGCCTTTGAAGTTTGTATGGCTATCACAGCCTCTTTTAGCTTGCTCCATGTTGTCTCCTGGTAGTTTTCTGGAAGATTTGGCTTGCCTGGGGATAACATAACTCATTACTGAAGTCTCCAAGGTTATGATGTGATCCATACCAATATTATAAACATAATGTAAAAGTGTAAGTCTGTGTTACTCTTTTTACATGTCAAATACCAATAATAATGAACTGAACTTATAGCTTAACAGATATAGCATGCATCTTGGAAACAGATAAAAATAAAATAAAATAGCTTTTATAATTCCTCAGTTGCATTTACATGATCTTATTTTTAAGACTAACATACACACAGTTAATTAATATTTAATATGGCATGCGGTAGAATTTATTTTGCAACATTTCAATGGTAGGTATAGGTTTTGACAATTCATCTAGATCTTGATAAAATTTGGCATAGATATACTTAGCTTGCATCTTGGATACAGATAAAGGCTACTTTTTTTTTCAGAAAATCAAGATTTCCTACTAAATTTTAAAATGCCTGAATTTATTAATCAGGTTGCAGGCAACATCTAGTATTATTGTAAAATGTGAAAGCGTGCGCCACTGTCAGCTCAGTGCTGAATCAATCTTGATGAAAGTTGGCAGTGAAAAATATAATTTATTTCCTTGGAAAACAAAATATTTTCCACGCGGACGAGGTCACATACAACAGCTGCTAGTAACCGAATATTTGACTTACTCTTGAAGTTTTTTATAACCAACTTTTTTGTCGTTGCTCCTGGTTTGCTCATGGACGAAGACGAAACCGTTTTCACCGTACCATTGGAGTTCGGATTTAGCACCGAAAAGTTAGATTTCTTTTCGTTTGCACTCATTTCGTCGCTTTTTGTTTTTTTGGTCTGAGTACTTGAATACTCCTTGGTTTCGGTGCTGGCACTCGAGAAAGAACGTTTTCTGGATTGATTGCCACCCTCCTCGACCAAAACAGAAGTTTTAGCTAAACCCGACATAAGAAAGCATGATATGGCGACAGCCACTATACAGAGTAAGGCAATTAACACTAATTATGTACAAAATACAAATAAAAAATAGATGAAATCAGTCAATATTTCGCTACAATCAACATGATCGCCACCATCGCCACCATTTTTAATTTAAAATTATTTTTTATTTTTTGACAACTAGTAACTACAGATAATAGACGGATCGTATTGCCCACAGAGTATGCTTTTAAATATTTTGCCTTGAGGTTGGTAACATCGTAAAGCTGCAGACACACTAGTGTGTTGTGGGGTGTTGTAACGTAATATGGCGCGATGACGCGCGACTGACCAATTCAGCGCGCTTGACGCCTCGAATAACATGGTTCCAAAAGACTTTCTGGATTTGCCATTACATCAATAAAGACAGCATTTGTTAAGTCGAGGTTATTATGATTTTCTGAATGACAAAGTTGCATGGAAGCAACCAGCCTCGCATCCAGTGACCCACAAGTCAGTGTAATACTTTTAACGTGTTGTATTGTTTACTTATTGTAACCTTTTTCTTTTTTAAGAAAAGAGCAACTACTGAGTTTCTTGCCGGCTCTTCTCAGTAGAATCATCTTCTCAGAGGAGCTTTCCGAACCGGTGGTAGAGTCTTAACGTATCATAAGTGACACAAGTTGTCTATGTGAAATAAAAAAATCATTTATCAGTTATCATTTATATAACATTTAGTGAATTGCGCAGAAGCAAAAACAGATAAGTAGAAGCATGAGAGAATTCACATCATGGGAGGGATGGTAAAAGGCTTCCGCGACCGTCCGTTAAATGAAGCACTTTTTTTTAAGCAGAATCTAGGGCTATCTTGTAGTTGATTAAAAAAAACTGCGTCCGCGTGGATAAAGGTTTTTTTATTCCCCCGGGAACCCTTTCATTTTCCGTGATAAAAAATAGCCATGTCCGTATCCGGGATACAACCTACCCCTGTATCCACCTTAATCGGTTGAATAGATGTGCCGCGAAAGTGTAGGAGACAGACAGACACGCTTTCGCATTATAATATTGGTATGGAAGTCTGGAAGTGTGGATGAGCAGGTAGGGATATTTTTTGCTTGGCGCGACTATTTGACTGTAGTCAACAAGCGCTTGGTCAAGCATATAGTTTGTGTCACAGATCACGGAAATCTGTGGTTTGTGTATTATAATTTATGCCCATTGTGCTTGATGGAACAAATTGAGGTAGGTATGCAGGAAGCTGTTTGATCAAGCTCCAAAGTCAAAATGCTTTTGTAAAACCTCCTTTTTTGAAATTGGTTTAAAAAATAAACAGAGTAGGATGTTGATGATGTAAACTCATTCTTTGGCCAAGCTAGCTGCCAGCTCTTGGATCCCCGGTCGACTCGATAACCCTTTTTGAAATTTCATCAAAAAGTGCATGAGCCCACGCGTCAAAAAGCCCCGTGGTCTCAACCCCGGTTAGGCACAAATATGAAAGCGCCATCGAGGTTCTCTTAATATTTGCGCCTCTTGGCCCGTTCGGCGCTAGTGGCCGCCGCTCGGATGTTAGTTAGACACATAGATACGATGTAGATAGTGGTAGATACCTACATAGAGACGTAGATTATCCTCTTTATGTTATTCCAAGATACAATACATAGATGAATATCTACAACTTACAATACAAGATACATGATTGGTGAGAGATTTCATCCTTATCATAGAGCCAGGCTCTATGCTAAAGATGAAATCTCTCACCGATTCGAGAGGAGGCTCTGAGAGCCTCCTCCCGAATCTACTTAATATAAAACAAGAATAAAAATCAATAGGCATGATGACTGATTTTGAAAAATGGTCAAATTATGTTCGGAAGTATCTACTATTTCGAAAAAATATCTTATTTCAGCAGAAAAATAAGGTTTGGTAGATAAAATTGGCATTTGAAATTTAAATTTTAAAATTCACACCAAAACGCTCGGTGGTGTCACGGCGTCGTTTGTGACGTCACTATTGTTTTTGCCAATGCATTTTGTGCAGTGTGCCGTAAACAATGGTGTGATTGTCAAAGCTCGAAAACAAACAATGACGTCATTCGCTACTTTGTGTTTAATCCATTATGGCGGATTGCTGTATTTTATAGTTTTATTTTATCAAAATAAATAGCAATCTCACTCGAAATAGACGAATAAATATGTTTTTTGTAATCCATGAATCCTATTTCATTAGATAGATTCATAATTTCATTGATTCTTGGTTACTGTCATCATGCCTATTGCCGTGCGTTATTCGCGCAAAAACTCGATCGGTAATGGCTGGACCGATATTGATGACATTTTTTGTGTGCATGTTTGATTGGATCCCGGGATGGTTTAGATTCATTTTGGACCCGGTAGGTGGCACTCCTATTGGATTGTAGGTTCAGGGCAGGACAACGTGTGCCCGGCAATTGCAATAAAATAGAGTATCTTATTTTTGCATTTTTAAATTTATACTATATATAGCTCAATTACCACTGATTCACTCACTCACTGACTGACTCACTCATTGACATAATTGTTCTCCTAGAAAGAGACAGAAAACTATATAATGATGTACGGGAGATGTGTTCGGGTGTGGGAGTCGAGTAGGGAAAAATTATGACATTTCGGAAAAACAAGATGGCGGCCGACGTGATTCTTGCAACTCTTTTGTTTTCCAACCGATTTCGTTACAACTCGCAACGATTGAAGAAACTAGGAAACGATTTATAAAAAAAGTGGAAAAAATTGGAAAAACAAGATGGCGGCCGAGCTGTAGTGTTTTGAAATTTTTGATTTTTCGACCCCGAACCGCGGCGCCACAGATCGTAAACGGCGTGGTCGAGCGTAATATTTTTTTCTCTTTTCGCCTACAACTATCCTGTATTTTGACAGAACGGGAGTGGTTTTTAAAAATTCAAGATGGCGGCTATCGCGGCGGCCGTTCGGTCTGAGGTACGAAAAAACGCAATTTTAAACTTCAAATTTCTCACAGTTGGCAACGTCGGAGCGTTTCAACTTCTAGAGGGCGATTGTGTGTACAGACTCGAACTATGGATTGGGGAAAAAATATTACCCCATTTCTCGGGAAATTTTCAAGATTTACCCCAAAAATTAAAAAATCGAAATACGTATTTTTTGCAAAGTTCGAGTATGAGCGACTACGTATCCCACTTGTACAAATGACATTTAGGTATTTCCGTCGCCGAGGTCTGGCAACACTGGAATTTATCAAAGTAAAAGTGATTTTCGACATGGTCTCTTTTCAGGAGCTATCATTTCGGCTGGGTGCGAGCGAGATGAAAAATTGAAACGTCATCAGGAGCGGTATATCCTGTAGTTCACGGGAAAATTATGAAACTGTGTAAAATGCTTCTGTGAAACGAGGTGGCGGCCATTTTGTATTCTTTTTGTGTTTTTGAAAATTTTGATCATGATTTTGAGGCAGTTGGCAACATTTGGGAAAGTTGACATGTATGGATCGGTTGTGTATCTCGACCGGCAGTATCGAGATATCTAAACAGTGTTGCCATATTTAGGGTAGTTTTCGAGATTTTCCCCCAAAATGTCCTACTGAAAAATTTTGTATGAAAAATTTTATTTTCATTGATAGCTTCGTATAGAAGTCTGAAAATATAACTTGAAGGAAAAATGGAGACAGCTGATGATTGAGGATTTCGGAGACGGGTAAAGGGCACGGCCAAGGTATTGAAGGTAGGTGGGGGGTCCTCGAACTAATGTCACTCGGAACCTCATCCAACAGACAAAGAGCAAAAAAAAAATTCAAAATGGCGGATTTAAGATGGCTGCCTTACAAATTTGTTTGGTGTCTGTCTCAGAAAGTATAAAAGATGGAAGAGTGGTTTCTTGGCAAAAGATGATCAAGACCTGGAGGTCTACTTGATGAACAGGAAAAAAATTCAAGATGGCGGAATTTATTTTTCCATAGAAAATATATGGCCAATATTGAAGAATACTACAAGACTGTGTAAAACTATGCAAGATTTTGATACGGTTCCGTTTTACCCACGACGGGGCTCCCTGCGATTACAAAACAAGAAACTGGTACTAAAATTTTAAAAAATCGCCATTTTGAAATTCTTTGTTAATTGACCGATTTCGTTTAAAATCGATATTGAGGACTCTCTGGGGTTACAAAACAGGAAACTGATACCAAAGTTTTAAAAATCAGCGCCATTTTGAAATTCTTTGTTAAAGGACCGATTTCGTTCAAAATCGATATTCAGGGCTCCCTCTGATCACAAAACAGGAAACTGATGCCTAAGTTTAAAAAAATCAACGCCATTTTTAATAATTTTGCTATAATCATAATAAATGTCTGTACTACTTGTAAGTCAAACCACAACCCGTGAGCTGCTTTAGCAGCTCGCGCACAGGGCGAAACACTAGTTATACTATATATAGCTCAATTACCACTGACTCACTGACTGACTCACTCATTGACATAATTGTTCTCCTAGAAAGAGACAGAAAACGATACAATGATGTACGGGAGATGTGTTCGGGTGCGGGAGTCGAGTAGGGAAAAATTATGACATTTCGGAAAAACAAGATGGCGGCCGACGTGATTCTTGCAACTCTTTTGTTTTCCAACCGATTTCGTTTAAACTCGCAAATATTGAAGAAATTAGCAAACGGTCAATAGAAAAAGTGGAAAAAATTGGAAAAACAAGATGGCGGCTGAGCTGTAGTGTTTTGAAATTTTTGATTTTTCGACCCCGAACCGCGGCGCCACAGATCCGAAACGGCGTGGTCGAGCATAATATTTTTTTCTGTTTTCGCCTACAACTACCCTGTATTATGACAGAACGGGAGTGATTTTTAAAAATTCAAGATGGCGGCTGTCGCGGCGGCCGTTCGGTCTGAGGTACGAAAAAACGCAATTTTAAAATTCAAATTTCTCACAGTTGGCAACGTCGGAGCGTTTCGACTTGTACGGGGCGATTGTGTGTACAGACTCGAGGTATAGATTGGGAAAAAAAATTACCCCATTTCTCGGGAAATTTACAAGATTTACCCCAAAAATAAAAAAATCGAAATACGTATTTTTTGCAAAGTTCGAGTATGAGCGACCACGTGTCTCACTTGTACGAATGACATTTGGGTATTTTCGTCGCCGAGGTCTGGCAACACTGGAATTTATCAAAGTAAAAGTTATTTTCGACATGGTCTTTTTTCAGGGGCTATCATTTCGGCTGGGTGCGAGCGAGATGAAAAATTGAAACGTCATCAGGAGCGGTATATCCTGTAGTTCACGGGAAAATTATGAAACTGTGTAAAATATTTCTGTGAAACGAGGTGGCGGCCATTTTGTATTATTTTTGTGTTTTTTGAAAATTTCGATCACGATTTTGAGGCAGTTGGCAACATTTGGGAAAGTTGACATGTATGGATCGATTGTGTAGCTCGACCGGCAGTATCGAGATATCCACACAGTGTTGCCACATTTGGGGTAGTTTTCGAGATTTTCCCCAAAAATGTCCTCCTGTAAAATTTTGAATGAAAAAATTTTTTTTCACCGATGGCTTCGTATAGAAGTCGGAAAATATAACTTTAACAAAAATATGGAGACAGCTGATGATTGAGGATTTCGGAGACGGGTAAAGGGCACGGCCAAGGTATTGAAGATAGGTGGGGGGTCCTCAAACAAATGTCACTCAAAACCTCATCCAATTGGCGATGAGTTTAAAAAAAACTCAAAAATGGTGGATTCAAGATGGCCGCCATACAAATTTCGTCAGTGTCTATCTCAGAGAATATAAGAGATGAAACTGTAGTTTCTTAGCAAGAGATGATCAGGACGAGGAGGTCTATTTAGCGAAATGAAAAAAAATTCAAGATGGCGGAATATTTTTTTTCATACCAAATTATATGGCGATTAGGAACTTTATAAGGACTGGGTACTTCTAACGAATATTTGGGAGAAAAATGTGAAGCGAGTTGATGATTGAGGATATCGGAGACGGGTGAAGAGCACGGCCAGGATATTGTAGAAAGAGGGGGTGTGTTCGACCATATGCATGAAAAAAAACAAACATAAAACTACCAACATACCCGCATAATTGTTCTACTAAAAAAAGGCAGAAAACGATACAATGATGTATGGGAGATGTATTCGGGCGCGGGATGGGAGTAGGGAAAAATTATGACCTTTTGGAAAAACAAGATGGCGGCCGACGTGATTCTTGCAACTCTTTTGTTTTCCAACCGATTTCGTTACAACTCGTAATGATTAAAGGAATTAGTAAGCGAACAATACAAAATGTAGAAAAAATTGTAAAAACAAGATGGCGGCCGAGCTGTAGTATTTTCAAATTTTTGATTTTTCGACCCCGAACCGCAGCGCTATAGATCCGAAACGGGGTAGTTCATGTACTGGTAATACGTTCGGGTGCGGGATGGGATTAGGGAAAAATTATGACATTTCGGAAAAACAAGATGGCGGCTGACGTGCTTTTTGTAACTTTTTTATTTTCCAACCGATTTCGTTACAACTCGCAATGATTGAAGAAATTAGTAAACGATCACTACAAAAAAGTAGAAAAAATTGGAAAAACAAGATGGCGGCCGAGCTGTAGTGTTTTGAAATTTTTGATATTTCGAGCGAGATGAAAAATTGCAACGTCATCAGAGGCGGTATATCCTGTAGTTCATGGGAAAATTATGAAACTGTGTGAAATGTTTCTGTGAAACGAGGTGGCGGCCATTTTGTATTCTTTTTGTGTTTTTGAACATTTCGATCACGATTTTGAGGCAGTTGGCAACATTTGGGAAAGTTGACATGTAGATATCGACTGTGTAACTTGACCGGCAGTATCGAGATATCTAAACAGTGTTGCCACATTTGGGGTAGTTTTCGAGATTTTCCCCAAAAATGTCGTCCTGTAAAATTTTGAATGAAATAATTTTTTTTCACTGATGGCTTCGTGTAGAAGTCAGAAAATATAACTTAAACAAAAATATGGGGACAGCTGATGATTGAGGATTTCGGAGACGGGTAAAGGGCACGGCCAAGGTATTGAAGATAGGTGGGGGGTCCTCGAACTAATGTCACTCGGAACCTCATCCAATAGACAAAGAGCAAAAAAAAAATTCAAAATGGCGGATTTAAGATGGCTGCCATACAAATTTGTTTGATTTCCATCTCAGAAAGTATACAAGATGGAAGAGTGGTTTCTTGGCAAAAGATGATCAGGACCTGGAGGTCTACTTGATGAACAGGAAAAAATTCAAGATGGCGGAATTTATTTCTCCATAGAAAATATATGGCCAATATTGAAGAATACTACAAGACTAGAACTATGCAAGATTTTGATACGGTTCCGTTTTACCCACGACGGGGCTCCCTGTGATTACAAAACAGGAAACTGGTACTAAAATTTAAAAAAATCAGCGCCATTTTGAAATTCTTTGTTAATGAACCGAATTCGTTCAAATTCGATATTTAGGACTCCCTGGGGTTACAAAACAGGAAACTGATACCAAAATTTTAACAAATCAGCGTCATTTTGAAATTCTTTGTTAATGGTCCGATTTCGTTCAAATTCGCTAACTGAGGATCCCTAATATCCCAAAAACCACAACCCGTGAGCTGCTTTAGCAGCTCGCGCACAGGGCGAAACACTAGTACTTAGTATGTACCTAGATTCCCGGGTCAGGAAGGCTTTAAAAAAAATGTTTGAATGTGATTATTTTTATTTTTAAAAACGATTTACTTATGTTTCCTTTGAGTCTTACTGAATGCCTTGGGGAGACACTTGATAGTTTCAATATTGTACATACCCTTACTTTTCCTTTCCCTTACCCTCACTACGGGATCTAAGTGAGGATGCTGTCTATAATGAAAGCGGGTTAATTTGGAAGATTTGTAATGTGGGAATGGCTAATAGTATACCTGGCAGTCGTCATGAATTTTTCCTTGACTAATAATTTTAATAGTAAGTATAGAAGTTCGAATTCAGTGACCTAAGTAGCTCCGTTTTTTTTGTGATCTAGCAATAAATATTGTTCTAGAATTTTTCTATTTACCATGCTTATCTTATCAGCTAGCTAAGTTAGCCTGACCACTCAGCAGCTATTTAACTTTCATCTACATCGGCAATCTTAGCAGAATAAGACATAACAACGACAGGCATAGCCCCGGGCAAATGCTAGTCATGTTTATAAAAACATAAGGTCAGCGCATCTTTTAAAAATATTAAAAAAATCCAAACGATAATTGCTTAAGTAATTAAATGCTATTGTTACAGTAGTGGTGCGCCAAGTTGGTGATTTTATTACAATTTGCACCCCTCGTGAAGGGTGCAGGGTGCAGGTTCAGCGTGCGGGGGAGTGGGTGTAACAAGTGGCCCGGCGGGACGTGTGCGGGCCATTCAGTTTCAGTCCCAGTTCATTCACTTGCCGCGTCGAACCACTTCGAGCCGGGTAGTTGGCTCGCGTGGGTGTATGCCCCGGTCTCGATTTCCGAACGTTGCGCGCGTGGATCGTGTTTTTTTTGACTATATTTTTATTAAAATTGTTTATGGTTTTTAACGCTACGTTATTAGTGTGACATTTTTATTTCTGAACGTACTTCTTAGATTTTCGAGTGGGAAAAAAATGTGCGCTTTATTTAAAAAGTAGTTTTTTTAGTCAGTGAGATTGTTGAAGATTTACAGTCGTACCTACAGCTTATATTAAATTTTGTGATTATTTTTAAAAAACAATAAATGTAACATTCGCCGAGTACAGCCTTTTTGTATTTGTAAAAAAATACTAATGTTAATAATTAATTAAAAATTCCTACAAACTTAACATTGAAAATGGGTGAACAAACATTCAATATCGAGGATAATCATCTCGAACAGCACATTGTCACGTTGTTCGAGAAATTGGAGTGTTTACGTAGGGACGCCAGTTCGACGGCTAGTGATGTGCTCGGGAAGGTGCCAGCGAGGCTGGAAGTGCGGACTCTTTCTCTGTGGAAGGCCGTGGTAGCGGAGTGTGCAGCTTCGTTTCTTTACGTGTTTATCGTGTGCGGCGCGGCTGGCGGCGCAGGCGTCGGCGCGTCCGCTTCAGCTGTCCTGCTGTCCACCGCGCTCGCTTCCGGATGTGCTATAGCCACCTTGACTTTGTGCTTCGCTCACATATCTGGTAAGGTTTGGGTAAAAGTTAAACTTTATAAAAAAATACCGCTCGCTTCGCTCATCTGCTTTCATATTTTTTTATCAGTATCGATTTTCAAAGGATTAACGTGGGTGCTTTCGACTCAAACCAGGAAACCTCTTTAAACCGCAGAAGTTTTGAAAAATTACATTCATATTTAGAAATATAAAATAAAATAATAAAAAAGGCATGCTCCAGTCTCACCAAAATCGGCTCAGATAAATTCACGTGATATGTGCAAGCAATCAGACAAAGTAACATGAATGAAGTATGAATCCAGATGCTTTTTGAATTTTTTGTAACGAATTGGGATCCCTTCGTATTTCGTTCTGCAAGAAAGGACCAGGTGTTTTGTTACATAAACTTACCTGCTTTTTCTTTGTTCCAAACAAGGTAGGTAGATATGGTGTCAATCTACCAAGTGGAAATTGATACCAGCATTTTTGGGTTTAAGATTTACTAGCTTTTGTAGTGAAACTTCTACAGTTGGGTGGTCTGTGCTTCTACTATAGGCTAGACTTGATAATTTTTAACTCAGAAATAATTATATAAAATCTTTCGCAGACTCATTTTCAAAAATGGAAACACGTGTGCCCTTAGTTTTCACTTTTACTACAAACTAAAAATAGTTACTAAAAATTACTGTAGGTAATTTTTAAAATTACTAATTAAACTTTACAAGAGATGTAAATTCACTCGCTTAGAACTGAAAAGAGCCTAAATGTACACTCCACTTTTATTTCCCATCTAATAGAGAATTTACGTGATACAAGTCCTCCAACAGCACAAACGATAGGTATGAAAAACGTGCGAATGAGGAGTGAGGACTTCCAGATAATTTAGCACTAAAACTTAAAACTCAAAGTAGGTATATTTATTCAAAATTGGTACCTAACTACGGTATCTTAAAACTAAAGCTACGACCTTGTTTTTAAGCTCCCTAAAGCTTTAAAATTACTAATAATTCCCTTATAATCATCACAGCTACTCAAAATATTCTTTAATCGATTAATTTACATAAGTTTTGGGAATTCCTTAGTGAGTAAATAAAAAAAATCTGTGTTTTGATTAACGAATCACGACGCAATGTGAATCACACATTAGTCACAGCACTATTTTTTTTCACTAAAACTGTCAACATTGTAAACGTCAGCATCTAGTAAATTAATAATCGTACCTATTTTGCATCACGAGTAAGTTTACCTATTTTGTTTCAAAAGTTATTCATCACAAGTCACTGTATTTCATTTCTTATTAAAAGTACCGTGAAAGTTATTCATAGTTCCAAACTTCCAAAGGATGAACTTAGTGGGACGTGATCTTCGTTCCTTACAGAATTTGCATTCTTGGTTTCGGTTGTGGTAATTCTGAAATTTATTACAAGCTACTATTTTCATTTTATCTTATCTTATCTTATTGAACAGAGGACTTTTGGTGTAAAAAATGTACCTATTTACCCTAACATGAAAGTTAAATAAAAATATTCTAGCCCTACCGACCGAGACTCGAGAATCGACACTAATATTTAACTACTTAAGTAATAGCACAAAATAGGTAATAGTAGGTAATAGCTTAATTCAATGAGCTCAAACTTGATATAATACATCTGCCAAGTCGTACAGGAGAGGGGCACTCTGAAAACTATCGGCCACAAAGTAACATGAATAACGATGGCTTTTTTTAATAAATTATTAACTAA
Organism: Erebia aethiops; assembly: GCA_923060345.2. Taxonomy (NCBI): domain Eukaryota; kingdom Metazoa; phylum Arthropoda; class Insecta; order Lepidoptera; family Nymphalidae; genus Erebia; species Erebia aethiops. The sequence continues at coordinate 17,390,173 of OV281089.1, read as the reverse complement.
ATTATCGTTAAAATCAAATGTAAATAAAAAGTTTTAATCTATAATCCACCACTACAGCCCATTAACGTCCCACTGCTGGGCACAGGCCTCCACTCTCATAGGAGATAGTGAATTAGAGCTTAGACCCACCACGCTGCTCCAATGCGGGTTAGCGGGCTTTAACGACTATTATCACGCTAGTGATAATAACCGGGACCGACGGCTTAACGTGCTCTCCGAGGCACGGGGGTGAAACACCGCCATCTTCCTAACTCCGGGCTAGTATTGAGAATTTCTAGTAAGAAAACCCCAACACTTATTATGGCCCGACCCGGGACTCGAACCCGGGACCTCGTCAGCCGCAGTCAAACATGCTAACCACTAGACCAACAAGGCAGTCAATCAATAATCATTCACTCAAAATCATTCACTCAAAAATGTTTTTGAGATTGGATTGAGGTTTTTTGGTTCCCGCGGGAACTTCTTAGTTTTCCGGAAAAAAAGGAGCCTACCTATGTGTTATTCCAGACTATAATCTACCTCTGTGCCAAATTTCATCCAGATTCGTTCTGCCGTTCGGGCGTGATTGAGGAACAAACATCCATCCATACATCCATCCAAACTTTCGCATTTATAATATTTCTTTGAATTTGAATTGATTTGATTATTTGATTGATTTTGCCGGGAGTAGGTATAGGTAGGTATAGGTAGATATTTAAGAACTGTCATTTTATTGAAGTTTAGAAACTGAACAGAATTATCTACATTGCCTGGATATTAATCTCCATTTCCACACAAAACATTAATTTCATACAGTGAAAATTATAACAACAGAAAAATACGATGTGCATATTAATTACCAATAGAAAGAAGTGAAATACCTCAAAGGTAGATTTTAAAAATAAACAAAATGTTGAAAAGGACAGAGGTGCAACATGTACAAATAAACCACAAACGACAAGATAATATTATATAAACAACTTTATAATAACTTAATACCACACGTGTACGCCCTGCACCCTTTAACCCCTCATCATAATTTTATAGCTGCTTTTATATCCCTCCGCCATGGCTGAACAATGACATTTTAAATTATATCTAGCGTTAAATACACCTTTACAATGTGGGTTAATTTAACAGAAGTGTTCGCGCGTTGGAGGCAATAAAATTTGTATATTTATATAGCTAATCCGCCCTAATTCACACTAATGTATGTCACATCCCTATTTTAAGATTGGTCAATGTGAAAATCAATAACAAGACGCGGCAATATCTTTTTAGAAGATGCCCGCGTAAATGTCCGCCTGATTTTAGGTTCTACCACAGAATACTTAAAAGTACTTACCCTTGGGCCTTGGTTCTACACGGCATCGTACCGGAACGATACCACACTAATAATATTATTATATGCTATAGTGTTATGTCTGTCTATTTGTCTGCTACGCAAGCTGCTACGCTTTCACGGCCCACGAAATTTTGTATAGAGATATATGTTGCATGCCGTCGTAGGCTAGTAATTGTTACCCGGAAAAGAAAAGTTCCGTCAAAACTTATACTCGTATCTAAGCGGACGAAGTCGCGGGCATCATAATAATATTATATCTCTAGTCACTAATAAATTAGAAACCCTTTCATTAACAAAGAGCAAATTGTTAAATAGTCAAGTAAAGAAGCTACAGCAACAGTCCTCTCCAAAAGGAGCGGCCTTTTCACGTTTGTTTTGTGTTAGAGCCTATGCACACTACGTATTTTGTACGCGCAGACAATGCTCGTTCGTGAAACGCGCGGTGCCTGCGCTTTTTAACAGACTTCCATAAAAGGAAGAGGTCCTCAATTCGGCGCGTATCTTTTTATTTTTAGTAAGTACAAAAAGCTGGTTCTGCTGACAAGGAAAAAAGGAAGACCTGTTACATGGAGGGACGAGATAGAAGCATTTGGGCGAAGACTCCGGGAAAATGGTTCCGCACAGCCCAAAATAAGAAAGAGTGGAAGGAGAAGGGAGAGGCCTTTGCCCAGCAGTGGGATGATATATACCATCAAAATAAAATATTAATCATAGTTAGTTAAATAACACTAAGTATAGGCTACTTGAATAAATAAAAAGTAATATGTAGCATTTGTACTTATCGATACAAACGCGCGCATAACGCGCGTTGTCAGCGCTTGCGCGGGTCACATAATAATTATAATCTTCTGCGACTGACGCACGTAAGGTTTTCGTAGTCTTTTTGATAATAGCGTCATCTGCGAGTGTATAATACGCCGTGTGCACAGGCTCTTAGCGGGCCAAAACTCGGTTATTCTGCATAATGCTACAGTCTACAACGCGCACGTTTCCATATAATGTGCAGGTCACGAGGTCAAGCTGACGAGCTAACGATGTGCATTATGACGTGTCTATGAAAAGTATGAAATACTGATGAAATAAGATAAATAGACGGATATGATGTACTATTCCTATCTTGCGACTTGCACTAGCCACTGCAAGTGTTTCGTGCAGTAAAACCTTAAAATATTGTAATGATTTTAATTTGCATAAAAGTATTTAATAATAGCTATTTAAGCAACTGTATCGTAATGAGGGTCATTTTAATTCGAGTGCTGTTTTTTGATACGAGGCTTGCCGAGTATCAAAATAGGATAGTACGAGAATTAAAATGACTAATTACGTACAGTTGCATACAAGATTTTATCTACGACAAGGACGTCTTTATAATTTTTTACTTTGTAAATTAATAAAAAAGTCAAATCAATACAAATTTCACAAGTTGCAAAAGTAATCCGTTTACCGCGTAATTTTTCTAATTTTTTTTAAATATTGGCAGTAAGAGTGGCAGTACCAACCATAGAGTGGGTTGGATACATAGAGTATAGAGTAGGTGGAGATGAAATATATAATATGTACATATTCAATGACGGGTGCCACCATCCGCCATGATGTAGGTATGGCTACTCTACATACTAAGAACTCTGTGGTTGGGAAAGTGCCAGAACCCAGAGCCGCTAAGCTATAGGTATCCTATTTATGAAGATAACCATATCGATACAGCTACGACTCATAACGATACAGCTCCCATACAACGAACTGTATCGTTATGAGAAGCAAACACGAAAGAGGGTTCAATTCGATATAGTTGTCAAATTCGAAATTGGAACTTTTCGATGCTGGAGTAGATAAATATTTTTTTGGCATTATAGTAGGTAGATTTAGTAGGTAGATATTTTTTCCAACTGAATTTAGTACATTTAACATTCATAGAGTGTATGCACAGTGTACACAGAACACATTCTCTTTGTATCCCGCGAGATCGGTTTTTGTCTGATAATTTCGCTCTATGTTTTATCGCACTGCAGTGGAGAATTATTATTTTTTTGTTTCACAAATAAATCACTCCTTTACTTTTTATTTGACACGAACTGTATTCGCACAGTATTTCGATTTATTTAGGTATTATACATATTATATCTCTTTTAATAAATAAATAAATAATATAGTCTATACGTATTATCCCTGAGGCTGTATTTGGTATAGTAAACTAACCAAGCGTTTTCTTACAATGAAAATATATAAATTCGAGCAAGTACGCTTCACTGCACATTTATTAGATTTAAACCTTTACGAATTTGCCAAATACATAATAGGTATTATTGTCTCATTTCGATGTTAGAAAGGGTTGAAGATCCATACTAATATTATAAATGCGAAAGTATGTCTGTCTGCTACGCTTTCACGGTCCATCTTTTTAACCGATTTTGATGAAATTGAGTAGATATAGTGATAATGCACCTCACCTGATGGTAAGTGATGATGCAGTCTAAGATGGTAGAGGGCTAACCTGTTAGGGGAATGGCAGTTATATGAAACCCATACCCCTATTCGGTTTCTACACGGCATCGTACCGGAACGCTAAATCGCTTGGCGGCACGTCTTTGCCGGTAGGGTGGTAACTAGCCACGGCCGAAGCCTCCCACCAGGCCATGACTAGGCAAAATTCAGAAAATATAAATTCCCAAATTGACCCTGCCGGGGATCGAACCCGGGACTTACGCACGTTAAGGCAACAGCGCTACACACTGCGCCACGGAGGTCGAAAAAGGTTCATCCATGTGGACGAATTCGCGGGTATCAGCTAGTATCAATCAATCAATCAAATCATTTATTCAATATAGGTACACTGTGCCTGTGGGTACACTTATTGGCGTTAAAAATTACATAGGTACAATATAAAACATGATGGTGATAATCAGTTACGGTATCTCAAAACTAAAGCTACGAGGGTTCCAAACGCGCCCTGGTCTGAGAAGAGCCCGCAACAAACTCGGCCGGGTTTTTTAATTTTCTTATTATCACCATCTCACAAATTATCATCTTAACTAAGGAACTATCAGAGCCACTGGTGCAAATCATTGCCAAGCTTCCTTGTCGTAAGGCAATAAACATGTGTTGTTCCAGGTGCACACGTGAACCCGGCCGTGTCGGTTGCGCTGTGCGTTCGGCGTAAAGTGTCACCGCTGCGGACCGCGCTGTACGTCGCCGCGCAGTGCGGGGGCGCTATCGCGGGCGCCGCAGCGATCTATGGGTGAGTGTGTTTCTAGCTTAATGTATATGATGATGACATACCTATGAGATGCTTATTTTTCTTATGAAAAATTGCCGGATTATTTTAAATAAATTATTCATTACTGATCATCACTTGTTAGGTATACAAATAGAGACAAAATGGTACCAACTAATAAAAGGAATCTGGTTATTCATTTAATTATACTTAAACTAGCTGACCCGGCGAACTTCGTACCGCCTTAGTATGCAAAATTAAATGTACCTATATTTTTCAATATTTCTGAGAGATTTTCTTAATATTTTTTTCCGTAAGAACCTTCTCCTAATAATAACAAATACAACAAAAAAAGAATTAGTGAAATCGGACCCGCCATTCACGCGTGATGCCGTGACCAAGGAAAACGGGTTTCATTTTTTTATATATATAGAAGATTTGGCAATTCACACAAACCGTACATAAACACGGCCGTGCCGCCAATCGCCCTCCTGTGTCCTGACCCTCTATGAGTTAGGACTATTGTTGACAATCTCGAGAAACATAGAAGCAGTAAGGTTTTGTAGGTACCTAACTAGGTATATATACATATTTTTAATGTTCAGTCTAACACTTCGTACTTAATTTAGAACTATTAATGTAGAATAATGAGTAAATGCGTCACCTCCTAAGTCTCTGTCACAGGCTTTTCTTCCAAAATTTATTTTACTACTTTGTCGGCGTGATTAACATGTTACCCATGCCAAATTACAGCTTTCTAGTATTAACTGCCTCAGAGCTAAGCCGCGAACGGATGTACCGACGGAAATGGCGAAAGTCGAAACTATAAGGGTTCCATCTTGACTACGTAACCCTAAAAACGAACAGTAAACAATGATATTTAGTTTACCTTTTTTCGTCATTGTTAAACAAACAGACTAAGTACTAACCGGAACTTAGGAACATTAGGACAGATAAATGTTGTTATTTGGTTGTTATAGTATAAATCAACCGAGTTAATTGGCTGCGGACTCAGATCCGGAACAGACTTTCAACATGTATAAACAGTATAAACAAAGTCGAATGGGTACCAGATAACAGCCTCTACTTAGTCATTTATGTAGCCTAAAATAACAAGTATAATATCCCGCTAAAGCCTCTGCCATTGTGTGAAACGGGCAAGTAAAACCAGCTAAACAGAGTTTTTAATGCAGTGTATCAAACGGTGACATAATAATATATTCTTGAAAAAATAATGCATTTTCAAGACCTTTAAGCAAGCCTTTGCCGCAACTCACAAACTGAACTTTTTAGTTTTTAAAAATTCTCACAAAAAAAACCTTTAAACATACCCCATGGTTTCCCTTTTAAAGCAATTTTTCTCTTTATTGACACTAATATAATTTGCTGTAAAAATATTAGGATAAAATTTCAACTTCCAAACGAAATACATTGTGACCACTGACCAATTCGGTTTAACACAATCTCTAAACTAAAATCACAGTTCTAGGTAAATCTTGTGCTGCTCCTATATCCGCAGGGAATATTACGAAAGGGATAGCAATATAAATAGAGCTGTCATTTTAGTTTAGGTTTTGTGTAGAAGTACCCCAGAAGTGGCCCCAATATTGTCGGATTAATTTTATTTTATTACAAATTATTTCTTCATTTTTGAAGACATGCGCTTGCTCGATTTGTGGCTCTGTATCTCTAGATTTAATTATATTACCTACTGACAAACCTGGAAGCTGAAAACATTAATTGTTTATGATAATGTCAGGAAAGGAATTGTTAATTTCAGGGAAATAAGGGAGATAGTAGCTCACTTTGTTGTACCTATATTATCTATACTTACTGATAGGATTTTCGTGGAAGCATTGTGAAAGGGATACCAAAATAATTAGTGTACGAATAAGCCACACCTAACTTCTATTGTACGGTCTGTATAATACACCTATTTATTTATTTTTAATGTTTTTATTTATTTATTTAGTTCAGAGTATCATAAAACACTGTAAGCTAGGAACGGACCCATGAATTAAAAAAAGAATGAAAATGTGTTAGATACTTAATACAAAAATTAATTCTTTCCCTCCTTTCAAAAGTTTCCGAAGACTTTCACATGGTTCATGAGCAGCACAGCCGTTTATTTTCTAATTCAACGACTGTATAAGCAGGAAATTCGATCAGGCGTAAGTTTTATATGCAAATATTTTAGTAAGTACTTAACTGGAATTTTCCTAAAATTTTCCGGCTCGAACAAGGCTAGCTAGGGGTGACAGGAATGTAAATAGTCTCATTAAATCAGCTGAAGTGAAATAAGGGAGTCGTTTGTGCTTTTTTTTCATATTAGCCTTTGACAAAAAAGCCTGTTTTATTTTTCTGTTCTGAAGTCATACTGGAATAAAAATCATTCATAAGAAGCATATACTAGCTGATGCCCTCGACTTCGTCCGTGTGGATTGAGGTTTTTTGGTGCCCGCGGGAACTCTTTGATTTCCCGGGATAAAAAGTAGCCTTATGTGTTATTCTAGACTATAAATTATAATCTATCTCTGTGCCAAATTTCATCCAGATCCGTCCAGCCGTTCTGGCGTGATTGAGTGACAAACATCCATCCATCCATACATCCAACCATCCAAACTTTCGCATTTATAATATTAAGTACTTATAGAAGTATAGATTATACTTAGCAATAGTGAAATGTTAATATCTTGTTTTTACTTCGGAATCAGATGGCATATTATACCTAGGTATATTATATTTTCTATTACATTATAATTGCCAAAAAAATTGTCACACGAATGTTATGTAATAAAATTATATCTCTTGCTGCAGTAAATCCATATGCCCTTCCCCGATAGGTATCTTTAACTCTGTACTTACCAAAGGACATTGACCAGCACCCATACAAAAATCGCCTAAGAACGAACAGTCATAAAACATACATTATCGGATTCAAAATAATACATAAATCTTATTATAATTCGATTTGAACAACGGACACTTCAGATAATTTATTTATTACCAAAAATATTTTCAGTTTTGGGGTTATTTCGACTCAATCTGCTTGAGAAATAAATATCATCGTCAATAAGTTTCGTCGTAGTTCACCAAAAATATTACAGATGGCGTTGTAAATATTAATTTATTGTACTTTCAATAGGTGGCGTTGCGAGATTCTGAATACTAGCGCACTCATTGCTTCAAGCTGCTTTTATCTTATTTCTTAAGTTACAGAACCAGCGCTCAAGCGGTGGCATTGTTTTTTTATTTTAACCTGTAAGTTACAAGAAGGAAAAGAATGGTAATCAATTTAATACCCATTTATTTATTTTTTAATTAATTTGAAGTGTCCGTTGAAATCTAATATTTGGAATAAAGGTTAAAAAATAAACTTATAATTATTGTATGTTTCAAAAGTATGTTGATTCTTAGGCGAATTTGGACAATGTCCTTTCATCAAAATCGGTTCGAAAGATTGTGACTTTTCCAGCGGCTTCTTCCCCGTGTTTTTAAACATCCTGATGGAATTCTAGGGTCTACAATGTAGACTCTACATTGTAGACAAAGAGTATAATAATTGCAGAGTTCACCTACAAGCAAAATCTCGGTAAGGTTTGGGCTATAGTATACCTACTTTACGTTGAGAATTGTAGGCAAGTACTAAAATTCTACATCAATGGATCAATTTAAATTCTTTGAGATACTCGCCAAAGGAACTCCAATCGCCAGTTTGTTATTACAGTAGGTAGGTACTGGAACATGTTTGCTATGAAATTGAAGTTTTGTATTTCAAAAAAATGTTAGCATTTTCCACGTTGTTATTGAGAACACGTCAGCTGCAAACCGAACTGGTTTCGTACCTAACTATCAGTTTTGTAGCATAGTCCGGGTCAATGAAGAACTATACGGCGTAATATTAGAAATTTGGATAACTTCTTGCAAGGGAAAAAATTCAACTCCGATGGGGCAGTCCGAAGCGCCTTCAAAGATTTTATTGATTCCCTTCCGAATGGTTTTTGTAGTAAAAGGTTTTTTTTAGCAGTGAACTACCTATGAGATGGCAAAAGTGCATAGATAGCAATGGTACATACTTTGATTAAATAAATATATTAATTAAAAAAAATCGACTTTATGTTCCTCCCTTACAAAACGCCAATTTCATATATGTAAGGACCTAATATTATAGATCAATGGTCCGGGTATTGAGCATCGTTTAAACGTCTACGGATGTGCCAACAAGTCGGCCCTATCGTGCAAGTACCCAGTACCAAGTATATGTAACTAGCTTTAGGTACTTATACATATACGTGCCAGTACACTAACTAACCCGTCTGCATCAGAACACGTATCTCAAAAAGTAGGTGCTGAACGACTCATTGAAAGTGGTATCAATCAGACTTTTATCAATTATTTGAACGGGATTAGGTATATGGGATTTTTCAGAAAATTGAACAAAAGTCGCCAGTTTTCGCCAACTAGTCAACAAAACTTTGGCCAAACGCGTACAAATTGCCTGTCAAACCGCTTTAAAAACCAACCATGAACCAAGTTATACAATTATTTAAGTCCAACGTACAAGTTAACTGAGTGAAAGGCTTAATTAATTATTTGGTTCGAACGTCTGCATCCGACTTAATTAAGTTTGTTGTACAGTTCTCTAGTGTGCGATCGAAGCTGCTTTCTGATAGATGCAGGAAATTGGAATAGGAAGTTGTCACGATTGTAGATGCCATATCGATCTCCATCAAATGTTTGAGCATGTCTGATGTCTGTCCATGTGAGTGCAAACAGTTCGAAACAGCTCGACATGTTTACTTTGTGATATGTCTTAAATGTCAATTGTTGTTATCTATTGAGATATCGTTATTCGTTTGTGAAAGGTATCGATATTTCATGGAATCAAGCATTTTAGAAGTTATAAGTTAAGTACTTACCTGAAAAATCGTAATCGACAAAATGTTAGTATAAGTATTTTTCACTTTAGGCACAACCACTGCGGTTGTTGCGGATTTATTATAAGTATACTAGAGGACACCCCCACGACTTCGTCCGCGTGGATTACGGTTTTTTGATTCCCGCTGGAATTCTTTAATTTTCCGGGATAAAAAGTAGCCTATGTCCCAAATTAAGTACATCAAAAGTGCTTGAAAACGTGGGCCGTTGAAGCGCAGCACACAGACAAACGGACGGGCAGACAGACAGACGCACTTTCGCATTTATAATATTTGTATGAATTTCCTATCTTGAGATAAAGTACCTACTAGCGGCCCAGTTCTTTTAAGTTTACATAAAAAATAAAAGTGTATGCCCCAAAAAGGCTTAGGTACTAATTATTTCCTTGTAATTTGGATACTCCACCTATCTACTATTGATTTATAATCGGGCAAAAATAAACTACTTTAAGGGCAAAAATAAACACTTTTTAAACTTATTTAGCTTTAAAGTTCGATCGCGGATGCAAGTCGAGTGGAAGTTGGAACTAACAACTGGTTTCAATAAAGTTGCAACACCAGTTACGTGCGCGCATCTGCCAGCCCAAGTAAGTGGCTGTAAGTGGGCCAATAAAAACTATAGTAAGTATTTGTAGTATATAGACTTGTTTTATTGTGAAGCTTTATCCAGACTTTCTCGCAATCGCTAACTTTGAGTACGTGTGCTTTGAGAGCGTATTGCTCACGTGACGCGGCCTACAGTCTACACTCAAATCTGTTTTCAACATTATATACGAGTATGTCATAATGTCACCGTAAGATTGCAAAAACCGTTAGATTGTAATCTAACTAGCGAAATTGTAAATATACATACTAATTTCATTATTATAAATGCGAAAATGTATATTTTTATCTTTATGTCTGCTACGCTTTAACAACCCATCTTTTCAACCGCTTTTGACGCAATTTGGCACAGAGATAGGTTTCATCCCGGGAATTTTTTATCCCAGAAAATTAAAGAGTTTCTGCGGGAATCGAAAAATCGTAATCCACGCGGACGAAGTCGCGGGCATCAACTAGTATTCAAATAGTGTAAATAAATAACTAAAGTCTGAAAGCGAAGTTCAGGCCCTGATAAGAATGAGAAAACAGGGTCGAAGGGCCGATTCCGAATCCTCCGCTATAATAGGTGCCTTTAATAAATGCCTTGTGCCTTGGGGTACTTTTAGAGACCCGTATAGTGAAAGGTATACAATATACAAGTAACCAAACAAGATCTGTTGATATATTTTCACTTGATGAGTGTAACTTCTCTACATAATACTGAAAAACTTTTGTTCTACAACCTTTACAAAATCTCAATATATTTCTATACAAAAATACCATTTCATAATAGGCATGATGACAGTAACCAAGAATCAATGAAATTATGAATTTATCTCATTAAATAGAATTCATGGATTATAAAAAACGTATTTATCTTTCTATTTCGACTGAGATTGCTATTTATTTTGATAAAATAAAACTGTAAAATACAGCAAACCGCCATATTGGAATAAACACCAAGAAGCGAATGACGTCACAATTGTTTGTTTTCTAGCTTTGGCAATCACACTATTGTTTACTGCACACTGCACAGAGTACATTGGTAAAAATAATAGTGACGTCACAAACGGCGCCATGTCACCGGGGAGCATTTTGGCGTGAATTTTAAAATTTAAATTTCAAATGCTAATTTTATCCCCCAAACCTTAGTTTTCGGCTGATATAAGATATTTTTTCGTAAAAGTAGATACTTCCGAACACAACCTGACCATTTTTCAAAATCAGTCATCATGCCTATTCATACCATAAGTAAAAGGGTTTCCTCGCGATGTTTTTTCTTCACAGTAAAAGCCAGGGCACAGAGGTGCAATCATGCAAGGATTGCCGATCCAATCGTTAAAGTTCGGCCTGAAAGTAAAATAAACCATAACATCATTGAATTAGAGCTCAATTTCGTGTATCCATTCTCATACGTTTAGGTAGGTTATGTACAATACCCTAAACGAATGAGAATGGATACACGAAATTGAGCTCTAATTCAATGATGTGATGGTTTATTTTACTTTGTGGCCGAACTTTAACGATTGGATCGGCAATCCTTACATGATTGCACCTTCGGTAAAGTTAAACGCACCAAACCAGCAGGCTGTAGCAGGCAGGCAGCTTGCTGCTGCTGCTGATGAAAATCGAAGAACTGCACTGAAATCTAAATATATCAAGCAGAAATAGCTATTCAAGGAATATTTAAATATACTTAGCTGAAATGTAATACTATGAAAGTTAGTGTTCTCGCAGTTTTTGCTGAAAGTTTTTAGTCGACCTGTTTTTTGACACAAGTTTTTAGCTTCCTAACTCGCCCTGTCCGGCTAAAATGTAGTTAGGTCTTCAAAAATATTGGTAGAAAACATTTTTGAATTTTTCTACTGAAAAGAACATTTAAATTTTCAAGGCACAATTTTATTTCTTCTTTAGTAGTATACCTGAATTTATAAGGCTTTTCAAATTCTGTGCGATTTTGAGCTCGTCAAGTTGACGATTATCGATGAAATACGATTCGATTCGATGGTAACAAACTACTAAAAAAACTACTTTCGCATGGAAAATGTCAGTATGTACTTACCTATGTTTTCGTTCTTTAATATTATTGATATACCAAATTATATGATGTACCTACGTACTGTATACATTTGTACATTTTTGTACGGAACCGTCTCTATTTTGTCCTCACCTTATACCTGAGGATTTTTCCCTGTAAGTATCATAACTTTACCTGGTCGATTTCACGGGCTATTTCCCTTTCATTCAAAAGTATTAGCCTTATTCGAACCTTTGCTATGAGGATACCAGAATATGCGACTTTATTTACCTGGATGTTTCCAACCCGAACAGATATTGATGCCATTAGCCCATGTTTATGCCAATTTATATGCTTAGGTATTATACTTACCTACGTTAAAGTTAAACTAAGGAAAATGAAATGAAATGATTTATTTATTTCATGTAAGACAACGTGTGATACTTATGATACGTCAAGACTCTACCACCGGTTCGGAAAGCTGTTTCTACTGAGAAGAGCCGGCAAGAAACTAATAATAAATAATAATAATAATATTATAAATGCGAAAGTTTGGATGTATGGATGTCGGTATGGATGTCTGGATGTATGGATGGATGTTTGTTACTCAATCACGCCCCAACAGCTGAACGGATCTGGATGAAATTTGGCACAGAGATAGATTATAGTCTGGAATAGCACATAGGCTACTTTTTATCCCGGAAAATTAAAGAGTTCCCGCGGGAACCACAAAACCTCGATCCACGCGTACGAAGTCGCGGGCATCAGCTAGTATGTCAATACGTTACACTGACTTGTGACTTGTGGGTCACTGGATGCGAGCCCGTTTGCTTCCATGCAACTTTTTCATTCAGAAAATCATCGATAGTGTAAATAACCTCAGAACCAATGAAAGGAATTGTTTTGCTTTTTACCTTTAAAAAATCTTAAAGATAGGATGAAAGGCTTCATTTAAAATTTACCTATATAAATCTTTGTACTTATGCGATTTATACCTATTTATAACTAGATGATGCCCTCGACTTCATCCGTGGTTTAAGTTTTTTAGATTCCCGCGGGAACGCTTTAACGGCCGATCTGTTCAACCGATTTTGATGAAATTTGGTACAGGGATAGGTTGTATCCCGGAGAAGGACATTGGTTTCTTTTTATCCCGGAAAATAAAGGAGTTCCCGCGGGAATCAAAAAACTTAATCCACGCGGACGAAGTCGCGGGAATCATCTAGATTATTATAGCTAGGCAAAACCCTCATAAAATTAAATAAAAAAGTACCTAGGTATTGAAAAATCGCTTGCCAAAATGGCCTCGTAAAGTTAATTTACTGCGTATAATTAGGAGAGTTACATTTGCGCGGTGGAGTCTTAATTACTTGGTCGGGTTGTACAAATGAGCATATTATTGATTCGCCCCGTTCCTGTATATGATTATAATACCTACGAGATGCGATGACGAGGCCGTGTAGGTTTTATTGCGTCATCCGGGAGGCTGTATCTCTATCTACACGGGATTAACGGCTTATTTTTCCTTTTATCTAGTTAGCATCTATACTCAAATTATCATAAACGAAAAAGTGTGTCTGTTTCGCTTTTATGGCTCATCCTGTTCCACCAATTATGACCAAATTTGGTTCTGTTCCGAACGTCAAAATAGTTTGTATCCCGGAAGAGGACATAGACTTTAGGAATCCAAAAAATAATCTACGCGCGCGGCCATCATGGCGGCATAATCTATATTAAATTATAATATATTAAAAAATATTAAATATAAATACATATATTAATTTCAAAGTCCTGACTGACTAACTGACTGACTTATATATATATATTAGGACCAATGCAGTGATTTTTTTTTAATTTTTTAAACTGCTCAAAAGTCTTGAAAACATCAAATTATTTTTACAAGCATACATTATGTCACCGTGATGAATACACTAGTCAAGGTTTAAACTAGTCAAGGTTTTTATTATACCGAAGCATTTGAACAAAGGAGTGCTTAGAACACTGCTTTATAAAACCCCCTTTTACACTACACAGGGCCTTATACATATAAAGAGTTTATCCTTCAATCACGCCGCAACAGAGCAATGGATCGACGTGATTTTTAGCATGGGTATAGATGAAGACGTGGAGAGTGACATAGGCTTTTTATCCCGGAAAATTAAGGAGTGCCTGTGGGAATTAAAAAACTTATGCCACGCGAACAAAGTCGCGGGTGTCCGCTAGAATATTATTAGAATATTAGTAGAATAATAATTATAGTAACTAGATAATGTCAGCGACTTCATTCGCATGGATTTAGATTTGAAAATCTCGGAAGAACTCTCAATTTTGGTATAAATTTCTAGTCTAGGTCACTCCTCAACTATAACCAGGCAAAAAATCATTGCGTAGCTCTGTTGCGGTGTTATTGAAGGACAAACCAACAAACGTACTTTCGCATTAATTATCCATACCAATATTATAAATGCTAAAGTGTGTTTGTCTGTCGCGGACAAATACACTTTAGCAGCGATGGAATAATGACATAGGCTTTTTGCCCCGGAAAATTTAAGATTTCCCGTGGGTATTAAAAACGCGGACCTGTTATAATTTTTCGTGATGAAAAGCCCAGTGGCTACACTGGGCTATGTTACTCACCAGGTCCTTAATTAACTAAGTACCTACTTACCCATGCAAAAAATTACGCTCATCCGTTGCTCTGTTGCGGCGTGATTTAAGGACAAACCTACAAACCAACACACTTTCACATATTAATTATATTTCTTTCGCCTTTCGTTACATTCACTGTAAAGGCTATCGGACAGACGGATACACTTTCGCATTTATAATATTAGTTGGTATCTTATCTCTGGTTTGGACGGGTCTTATATTATCATAACATTACCAACCTCTTACCCCATGGTGAGATATTATTATACCTCACAAGCATGAATAAGGTAAGGTGGTACTAGAAAAGCAAGAAACTACCAAAAAAAAAACATTTTGGCAAATACTTGCCCGACCATTTATGAGAATACCTGCTGAACTATGGCCATTATGACCCTCGTTGCTTCACAATGGCCCTTTACATTTGTCAAAAACACCTATTGTATGAAAAAATATTACCTGCCCATGGTGATTCAGAGTGTAACAATGTTACCCATAACTGCTAGTGATGCAATTTATACGACTCCATTTATTTGATAGTTTTTTCATGGAAGAAAGATTTTATTTATGGTCAAACGCTGTCATTTATACTTTGAAACTTTTAATTTTTTTTTAACTTTTAGTTTTATAGGTAGGTTGTTAGCTGTGGTAGGTCTTAAGTATATGTATTTAGTTAGAAGTAGC
Organism: Erebia aethiops; assembly: GCA_923060345.2. Lineage (NCBI taxonomy): Eukaryota > Metazoa > Arthropoda > Insecta > Lepidoptera > Nymphalidae > Erebia > Erebia aethiops. Next base: position 17,374,772 of record OV281089.1, on the reverse strand, counting down.
TTCGTGGTTATTACCAAATATTCAATTCATACCAAAAATTGGGGCAGTTCACCGGTAGGATTCGAATCACATCGAATTAGGATACCTACACCGGTAACACCGGTATCTAATAAAAGGATTCGCTGAGAAGAATACGAAAAATCAAATGACGTCACACTGAATTCAATATGGCGGACGAGAAAATCTTGTTTTTAAAAATGTTTTCTTGTATATCGATTCAATCATTTAAGGAACCTCAGAGCGAATGATGTTATAACTGGCGTATCTGGATCTATGCTCAGAGCAAAACTTTTTTCCACGGTCTAATGACCGAAAAGAACGTCAGGATAACGGAAGGCATGTTAGTTTAGCAGAGATTAATTAATATAGTACATGAACGTATCTTTGTAGTTTGCTCATTAGTTCATACGAATGATCTCTCCGAATTCGGACAAAGGAACCTATTTTAGTCGCTTTTGTTTCTTCTTTGTATTTCCACGTCACATTGAATGAGTTTAGCTGCTGCAGCAGCAATAAAAATGAGCAGTTAACAAGGGAATCCCTGAGGACAGTGGCAATTATACAAACTTTAGGAGTTTGTGCAAAGTTTTGCATTGCACCAGTGACCTGCCATTCGCGCTTCGTTACTCCGCGATGAGACGCTGGACTCAGGAGAGTTCCTGGATTCCTAAGGCAAGTACAATTAATATTGTTTCTTATGTTGTTATTGATAGCCCCTGGAATTTAACGCATACATTTGCAAACCCAATCCAAACTCAAAACAGAGCTACCTTGTTATTTACTTACACTCAGCCATCGATTATTTTGGAAATATAATTGTACTGTTCTAATCAACAACTTAAAACGCTGATGTACTTAATAGTTACTTCATTAGAAAAAAATATTATTATTAGTAATAACAGGTATAAGCAAAATTGACGCATCAGGCTCGCCCGACTTCAACATAATAAAAATTATTTTTTTACTTTACAGTGGCGTTGGAAGTCGGTGGTTTTGGAAAGAATTTTTATTTTTAACTTTTTAGTGTTAGGGTTGAGGATTTGGAGTCAGAATTTTTTATGGGACCACCTCGAGAGCTTCCTCTAACGACTGAAAACATTTTTCTAATAGGTTTAGAAACCACAGAGACATGCGGTAACATGCATTAAAAAAAAACGCGCCGAATTGAGAACCTCCTCCTTTTTTGGAAGTCTGTTAAAAATTGTAGGTTTTCTCTGACTCCCATTATTAAGTGATATTTTTCTGAAAAACCGGGCGTAGTTTCTTTACGTATGACCTTTAATCAAATATCTACTTGCTGATTTTCAGATAAAATAAGAAATCTTCCAAAACAGGAATTTTCCATCAACCTATTTTAATATTTTTATTGGAAAAATTGGCAAGAGAGATATACATATATAGATTAATATGAAGTACCTTTCCATATTTTAAAGGATCTGTGACCTTTGATCAAATATAGAAGACATCTTCCAAAACAGGTCGTTGTCAAATTTTCCGTCACTATAATATTTATTGGAAAAACTACCTGATGACTTCGTACGCGTGGATTAGGGTTTTTTGGTTCCCGCGGGAATTCTTTAATTTTCCGGGATAAAATAGCCTATGTGTTATTCCAGACTATATTGTATCTCTGTGCCAAATTTCATCCAGTTCCGTTCAGCAGTTCTAGCGTGACTGAGTAACAAACACCCATCCATCTATCCATACACCCAAACTTTGGCATTTATAATATTAGTATTGAAGTATAGATTTGCAAAGGAGAGCTTGCAGTTTATTGCGAAGTAACTTTCCATATTTTCAAGGATCTGTGAAGGATCAGCGTCGGTGCAGTGAACCCCGCTCGGCAGATGTTGCGTTGCGTACACGTGTGGACCAGTACGTGTACGCACGTGTATCCCCTCTCTGTATCCTTTGTGCTTCCAGTAGAATGGGTGATGGGTCCTTGAGCGATATTTAAGACGAATCGGAAGTTGATGTTAAGTTTATCACTATGGATACTTCTAGAAGGTATACAATACTAAGGTTTAGTGCAAATTGGTCATAATATGATGATAATAATAGAAAAAAAGTAATCTCATTGTCTTTCGTCTAATCTGATGTACTTAACTAAATATAAAGCTCCTAATATCGATCAATCAATCAAATAAATATTATAAATGCGAAAGTTTGGATGGATGCATGTTTGTTACTCAATCACGCCCGAACGGCTGAATGGATCTGGATGAAATATTTGGCACAGAATTAGATTGTCTCGAATAACACATAGGCTACTTTTTATCCCGAAAACTAAGGAGTTCCCGCGGGAACCAAAAACCTCAATCCACGCGGACGTAGTCGCGGGCATCAGCTAGTTTTTGAATAATTTAGTTTTTAATTATGGAGCCGCGCCCGAGCGTGGGCATATTATATTTTTAGGACATGGTATTATAGATTTACCATGTGACATGAGAGGAAAATGTTGTCTTAGTCACACCTGATAGTGCAAAGTTTTGGATCATATAATTGCAAAAAATTGCACCTGTTGTGAAACCTGCGTATGTACTTACATAGACTCTCTTTCTCTCTCTCTCTGCGTCGTATTCCTCATTGCTGAGGGTCGTGACCCCATTCTATTAATAATGTCCTCCTCCTCCCGACCGAATTTCGGCCACGGCGGCCTCCGCCTATCTCCAGCGAGATTAGCCATCTGCGCGGGAGATATTATAGTGCACTAGTGTAGGCGCATTCACAGGTGCACCCTCTGTTCCTTTACTCTCATAGTCTGACGGGACGGAAAATCCGGCACGACCGGAGCGAGATCAGACGCAGGACCGCAGGACCGACAGCTTTATGTGCTCTCCGAGGCACGGAGGTGAAACACCGCCGACGTCCTCACTCCGGGCTAGTGCTGAGAATTTCTTGTCAGAAAAACCCAACACTAGTTATGGCCCGACCCGGGACTGGAACCCAGGACCTCGTCGGCCGCAGTCGGTAATGCTAGACCAGCATGCAACTAGACCAACGAGGCAGTCAATTAATTCAATTAATCACATAATGGCAAGGGTTTTCTTGGGATAATAATGCGATAGGTTCCCAGATCCTGCCGCATACCTAATTACCTACGACTCAACTAAGATTAATATTTTAACTCTTAGGTTACTAACGATTATTATCAGATGTTAGTGATAATAACCGGGACCGACGGCTTTTACGTGCTCTCGGAGGCACAGAGGGAACGAGAAGGCCAAATTTGGACTCCCATATCATATTAGTCATCCATTGGGTCAATGTTGCTTATCAATCGTAATCGACCTATATATGCGTTCAGCGTTGTCGCAACTACGCCACTCGTCCCTCGTCTTATGTACATAGGCTGCTGTATGCATATTGCATATATATTTATAACAATTCTCGTAAAACAGTACTCAGTTAACTAGTGGTTCGCCCCGAACTAAGACCTCGCGGCGCCATCTATTGACATAAATGTGAAGTTCTGTTAAAAATACTGAAGCTCATTTATCTAATTTTAGTATTTGTTGTTCAAGTACAGGATATAATTGAAATAATTGATCAAGTTTCAGGCTCATCCTTTCAGAAAATTTAGAGTTCTGAGGTCATCTTTGGACGTTAGAAAATCACCACTTTGAAAGCCCCCCATTTCGTCAATTTTGGGGGAAAAATTTAAAAAAAATATTTTTGGACTCTATTCCTAATTATCTTTAAAATGATATACCGCAACCCTACGTACGTAACTTTATAAAAAATATTTTACTTCGCATTCGCTTCTATGAGAGCCCCCCTGAAATAAAGATTTTTATTATTTTTTAAGCCATATTCGGTGGGAGGCCATTGGTTTACATATTGTATTTAAAGCTGAAGTAATTGCGTTCAGTAATTCAGAAGTTATAATGCTCTGACAGACGGACGGACGGACGAACGGACAAGTGCCAATTCACCCAAGTAGACTCAGAGACCTTCGCTTCGCTCGGTCAAATATCATGATTCATTCATTCACTACAGCCTATTAACGTCCCACTGCTGGGCACAGGCCTCCACTCTCATAGGAGAGAGGGAATTAGAGCTTAGACCCACCACGCTGCTCTAATGCGGGTTGGTGGGCTTTAACGACTATTATCATGTTAGTGATAATAACCGGGACCGACGGATTAACGTGCTCTCCGAGGCACGGGGGTGAAACTCCGCCAACTTCCAACATCGGGCTAGCACTGAGAATTTCTATAAATTGAAAAACCCAATAAGTACCTAACAATTTTATGCCCGGCCGGGAATCGAACCCAGGACCTCGTGATCTGCAGTCGACTATGCTAACCGCTAGACCAACGAGGCAGTAATATCATGATTGCTGTTAAACAATCGCAGCCCGCTACTCTGGCTGATTTAACTTTAGGATTTGGAGTTCGTATTCATACAATTTACAATCATTTTCGGATTCATCATTATTGAGAAACTTTGTTTTCACATTTCTCTTTATTTTGGGCTGTTGGCAATAGTATAAAAGCTTCTGAGTATTTAATATTGAAATTTATATCTCAACAATTAACAAACCTAATACGCGTACCTAATATCTTGTACGGTTACCTATAGATAGACATACCTGTAGAAACTTCTTAGAACTTATTTCCCTAAAATATCCTATTTCCCGAAGGATTTGAACGGCGGAAAATGAATTAAAATGAAGGTTTCAGATCCTTAGGCTAAAGGCAAAGGGCCTATAAATTTTATTATGAAAAGTAAGTACTCACCGACTCCACACTCGGGCTGCGTCTTTATAATTTTTGAGGTGTATGGCGAGTCCATAAAAAGATTTTCTCTCGAAATCCCATTTTCCTTATGGGAAAAAGAAAGAAAGGTAATGTTTCTCCATTTTTATTTTTTGCAAAGTAAGTTTTCCTTGTTAAAGTAAAAGTAAAATAAGTAACTTATTTTATTTTATTTAGATATCTTTATTGCACACAAAATATACAGTATACAGCTTAAAACTAGTAAGACTACATAGAAATGTGCAAAGGCGGTCTTATTGCTAGAGCAATCTCTTACAGACAACCTTTGGTGAAAGGATAAATAAACTGGAGCGCGGGATGGTGCTGTATTTAAAAAAAAAAAAAAAAATATAACTTAGTCTGTGTTACTTTTACTTTCACATTTTGACGACCTCCGTGGCGCAGTCACAGTGTATAGCGCCCGGGTTCGATCCCCGGCAGGGTCAATTTGGGAATTTATAATTTCTGAATTTTCCCTGGTCTGGTCTGGTGGGAGGCTTCGGCCGTGGCTAGTTACCAGCCTACCGGCAAAGACGTGCCGCCAAGCGATTTAGCGTTCCGGTACGATGCCGTGTAGAAACCGAAGGGGTATGGGTTTAATATAACTGCCATGCCCCTAACAGGTTAGCCCGCTACCATCTTAGACTGCATCATCACTTACCATCAGGTGAGATCGCAGTCAAGGGCTAGCTTGTAGTGGATTAAAAAAAAAACATGAATACTTATAGTGTTACATGGAACACTATAAAGATATACCTACAACAAAAACAAAGGTAGGTAATTGTAATGGACATGGTAAAACAGGCAACCATAGGGCACTGGATACGTTAGAGAAAGCAGAATTTCTGTTGATACACCCTAAGTGCGTATCAACCAGAGATGTTACATTGCTAAGCTACGGTGTTATGTCAATCCCACCAATAGGAGCGCTTTACCTGAAAATCAAGCGCTCCTATTGATGGGTTAAACACATATCCGTAGCTTAGCAACGTAGCACATCTTTGGTGGAAACGCACCCTTATGGTGATGATGACAACTCAGTCAAACCAGCAACTCTTTAACAAACTTAAAACGCGCTTCTAGTATGAATACATAGTTGTGACGTCATCAAATTTCAACGCACTGTTTTTCTTCAATCTATAAGTTGTTTAAAATGGTTATGAAACTCGAAACTAACCGAGGATGTGAATTTTAGGTCTTTTGGAAGACCCTCTATTTACCGATCAGTAAGAAACAATTTATTTTTGATCTATGCATCATCCCTATTCTAGTGAAATATTTAAAGCTACAGTACATTATTTGGAAGCTTCAGTTAACTCTGTCAGCAGGCTTCACAACAATATTAAGGCACTTCCTGTTTTCAAATAAGACCTTTGTAAACAAAAACGTGGCGATTGTGTCGCAAGCAATAGCTGTCTATTTCCGGTTAGCTTCGTTTACGAAAGGATCTTCGGCTCTTTTGTAAATTGGCAGATCTTGTCTTTGGTATTAAGGGCAACAGGGCCTTGGGGCTACTGACAAAAGGATGTTTGGTTTGGAAGCCTTCTACCAATTAGATTATAATGGTTTGTTATTTTAATTATTTATTGAATTTGACTCTGTTTGATTGAGTCGTAATTGGAATTTAAAGTTGCTGCTGAAATTGTTGAATCATAATTATTTAAGATTTCTGAAATGAATTCAAAGGTTGCCTGGTAGAGATTGCTCAATAAGCAATAAGGCCGCCTTTGCATACCTAGTTTTTAGTTATAACTCTACACTGTATTATTTCTTGTGTGCAATAAAGTATTCATCTATCTATCTATCTATCAAATTCAAAAATACATACATGATACATCTTTATTATGTAGGCCAACCTATGCCTCTTTTCAATGGGAGGAAAAGATTGTGAAATTATCTAGAAAAATCTGAAACCTATAAACTATAGATCTTATTGATAGTGTAAAGAAAAATACTTTCTTCAATAACATTAAGATCTTTTAATTAACTTCAACACAACACAAGTAGTTTTTCAGTTTATCCATTACAAACAAACAAATCTTTCCTCTATATAATATTAGTTTAGACTTACTAATATTATAAAATGCGAAAGTTTGGATGGATGAATGGATGTATGGATGGATGTTTGTTACTCAATCACGCCAGAACGGCTGAACGGATCTGAATGAAATTTGACGCAGAGATAGACTATAGTCTGGAGTAACAATGCCGGAAAATTAAAGAGAACGTGACGTCCCGCGTGAACCAATAAACCTCAATCCATGAAGTCGTCAGGTAGTCTAGTATAATATTATAGAATAAGAAAAAACGTTCGTTATTTTAATAGAGTAAGGAAGTATTTGGTCAAAATATTCGACCGCGTCAAAAGCCCTCTTATTACCATCGTGTTACGGAATCCTAAAAATGCGTGTAAGGCTGCTTCACAATAACTGTGTGTATTGTTAGTTGTTACGTGTCTATATGAGGCATTGTATCAAGGAGCCGGGAGGAGCGACTTTGATCGATGCCTCCTTTGTGTTGTTGAGTTGAGATTATTCGTTGCCATGGTGAACGAATGAAGATTGACGCACCTTCTTACGAGTTACGCCTCGTAGTAAATTTTTAATCTTTGTCGGAAAATGTAGGGTTTTTTGGTATTTTTCCAGAAAAATACCTACTTATGATACTTATTTCGCATTTTAATAATTATTGATAATGCTCAGTTAGAGCAAAAGATCAATGTTAGTTACCATAAATTTACTATAACTACATTCTTGAATATTCAATATTTCGTAATGGCCTAACGGCAGTCAATTTATACCGGAAGTCGATCGGTTTTAAAGAAAGTAGTTAATTTAAATACGAAGCATGAGATTTGAATAAATAGACCTTCTCGAAAAATTCTCATTTGTGTAACGTGAATATATACGTATTTTAAAAAAAGCGGCGAAGTGTGACTCAGATTCGCGCATCGAGGGTTCCGCGCCTTGTACGGTGTATCTATAGATTTAAAAATAGTCGCAGTAGTAGAATTTGGTTGGTTTCGGGTTTGATAAAACATTAATTAGCTAATGACAGGCGACCAGTTTATATTACTGAAAAAAGCCATACAGACGCGTTCATCGCGGGTAACTTCGTTGTTTGCTTAGATGCCTACGTGAGTTTTTCTTAAAACAATTGCAACCATCGATGCTTCAAATCTTAGGTTCAAATTTAAATACGCGTCAACAGTAAAATTGGCAACGTCGCTATTCCGGTCACACTTTAAAACAGTGTTAAAAAAATTCATTTCTGTTACAGAAATTTAAGTGTTTTGGGTTAACAGATTTAAAAACACATTGAAAACGGTTACCTATTTGATTATTTTATCAATTGAACCTGTAAAATTTATAATTCTGTAACCTTTATAAATCTGTTTTTCAGTCCCTGGTGTCCCACAGTTATAGGATCTTTAAATATTTAAAGCCACTAATTAAACAGAAAAACAAAATAAAAACAACTTTTGCCAAAAACTAAATAAACGAAACAAAACGTGTATTCGTTTCCCACTAGTAACTAATTATCAGCCGCATGCCAAAGCTCGCCAGTTCTGATTTTCAGTTTGTTTTCCGTGAATTTTGTTTACTTGTTGATACATTCACTGTACCTACGTTTTGACGGAGAATTTGCAGCGAAATAAACCGGGACGTATATGTTTTGGGGTTTCGTAATAAAAGAAGGAATCCTTTCTTCGCTGTCCTGTCAATCTGGCTGCCTGTCTGACCACAGCTATTCAAAAGAAGACGGTCCAGATTTGTATGGGGCGTAGGCCTGGTCTTGTACAAGTAGAGAAATGAAGGAAAATAAAATACTAGACCAGTTCAATTCTACGAATTCGTCTTAATTTCAGTGGTGAAATTATTTAATCTATCCAAGTTAAGCAACACTAAACATGAGTGGGTAACAATGGCGGATTCATATTTGTGACGTTTTCAAAAGAAAATCACGTTATTTTGACAGTGACTCTCAGAAATGACATTTGATACATTTCGCGCCTACTGCCTTGCCTGAGCCCTGAAGGTTGCCATCTTGAAAACGTATCGAAAACTTGAAATACCTACAATCTACATGTTTTATTTTTTGCACGTTATTTACTCGACTTTTCTAAATTATTACATTCTTAATATAATCTATGTATTTTCCTCTATTCATGGTAGAGTGTACAAGAGTAGGCCTAAAATGAACCTTTTCCTTTAAACACTTTTATTAAACCTAATGAATTGAAATGAAATGAAATTATTTATTTATTTCATATAGGGCAACTTGTGTCACTTATGATACGTCAAGACTCTACCACCGGTTCGGAAAGCGTTTCTACTGAGAATAGCCGGCAAGAAACTATAAAAGAGCAGTAAAATTGAAATGAAAATGAAATACAGTTATAGAAACCTGTTAACGCTAAACTCTACCACGGAACCCTACCATATATTACTAGGTATTCTGACTTGCACATGACCGCACGTTTTATATTTTCGAAAGTTTAATACTACAAAGCAAATAGCAAATATTTTTCGTTAATTAAAATGATCAAATATATATATACCAACTAGATACTGTATAAATACGATTAATAAATTGTTAAGTAATTGAATTCAGCGTTCGTTTGTTTTTAGTACATTTAATTTTGCTCTGTCTGTAGGAAGGTTGTAGGAAGGTGTACCTACTCTGAGCCTGTAGGGAAATTTAAGCTGTAAATAAATATATGTATTTCATTTTCCGGAAGTTTTATGATATTATTCGCGTGGATTTTGTTTTTTTAATCCCGTGGGAATTCTTTGATTTTCCGTATGCAGATGTAATGCCTCTCTGTACTAAACTTCAAAATCAGAGTATCTATGCGACCTATAGCGCTGTATTGTGTTTAATCAAACTTAGTTTCATTTAAAACCGTTATAACCCTAAAGTTTTAATGATTTAACTCGGAACAAAGTTAAAACGATCTTCTCTTTACTAAACGATGTTCTGTTTCAAGCAGAACGAATGACCAGTAAGTTGTACCTAACAAGTTCCTAGCAACTAGCTTATTGAACTAGAATTAAGCATGACTATGGTTTTTCTTACGCCCCTACAACGACAACCTCCCTGGCGAAGGAGGTCCCGGGTTCGATCCCCGGCAGGGTCAATATGATAATTTCAAAATTTTCCCTGGTCTGTCCTGGTGGGAGGCTGCAGCTGATTAGGGGTATGGGTTAATTATAACTGCCATGCCCCTCACAGGTTAGCCCGCTACCATCTAAGACTGCATCATCACTTACCATCAGGTGAAATCGCAGTCAAGGGCTAACTTGTAGAGGAATAAAAAGAAAAAAAAACAAGCTAGCCTTGACTGTAATTAATATAGGGTGTTATTTTAACGGCCAGTGCGGTGAAACGTGGTCTAAACTCTCTAATAGATAGTTTAAGTTTTCGCCTCACTGACCGCTCTATAAATAACAACCTCTGTGCCTCTATTGTGTAGCTGGTTTGAAGTTTGAAAATTGATTTTGTTGATTAATTTAAGTACATTTTAACGTTTTAAAAGTGAAGGAATACATCGAGTGGAAACCTGCATTTTGAGACTTGAGAGTTCTCGATAATGTTCTCAAAGGTGTGTAAAGTCTGCTCGCAATTTATCAGCGTGGTGGAATATGGCCTCGACCCTACCAATTATGAGAGGAGATCCGTGTTCAGAAGTGGACCAGGGATGGGTTCAGGTGATGATAATGATGACCTGCTAATAATAAGTAGCAATAGTTAGTTACTAGTTATGTGATGGATATACCTATTTTGCAGTGCGGATCAATACAGCCTTGACAGTTTACACACTAAAGCGGGGCTCTACATTAAGCTGACATTATCACAGTCATCGATATATATCTAGGTACTTGATGGGCCCTTTCATAGAAAAAAGATAGGCGTCCGACTTTTAGAGCGCGCTCCTCACCTGTATAGCCCTGTCCTTGTCCCCGCCATAGCGCTTTCCCGGTTTTCAGACTAGATGGCGTTATTAAATTCGGTCCACATTCTGTTTGATAGGACCCGTTTATGTAAATTGAGGTCGTTGATCACAGTATGTCGATTTTAGATTTAATTGCTGATAAATGATTAGGGTTTTGTACAGTTATTGTACGTGAACGCAATCACCTATTGAATAATGAACAGATGAATAGGGAACAGCTCTAAATTCTAACAGCTGTTACCTATTCATCTGTGATATTATTTAGTGAACTGATGATGAAAACATGCATTAATAATTGCTTGGTGCACGTATTATCTGATAATCCGGTAACTAGACACGAGCGAAGTTTCCAGAAATGCTAGAACAGCTGAACGGAGAGATATAGATTATATTCTGGAATAACACAAAGGCTACTTTTTATCTCGGAAAATTAAAGAGTTCCCGCAGGAACCAAAACCCTCAATCTACGCGGAGAAAGTCGCCAGCATAACAGCAATATAAAAGACTAGCCCGCGATGCCCGCGACTTCGTACGCGTGGATCGAGGTTTTGTGGTTCCCGCGGGTACTCTTTTTTTTCCGGGATAAAAAGTAGCCTATGTGCTATTCCAGACTATAATCTATCTCTGTGCCAAATTTCATCCAGATCCGTTCAGCCGTTGTGAGTTGTGACGTGATTGAGTAACAAACATCCATACATCCATCCAAACTTTCGGATTTATAATATTAGTATCTGTATAGATAGGTTAATACCTATCAGGTAATAGTGCAAATATCAGCAAGTAATTTATAAGGTCGTCGCGTTTTACCAAATACCACGTATAACACGATCTACATTTGAGACTCATGCAGGATTCATGTATTGACACAAAATCTCATGTATTCACGTTATACAATGCATACTCGATGCACACAGAGTACCGTTGCACATGTTGCTATTGAAACGCTGAGAAATAGAACACCCTGTATGTGATTGGATTGAGGTAGGTACGTAATTTGGTAGGATTGAAATACGGAATACCTTCCATGTTTCCTGATTTGGAATTTGTTTCAGGCTCTGGCATTACCGTAAGGGCGGAAACACACTGCCGATAAAAAATTGTATATTTGACAACTAGCCAAATCGGCAACTTTTTCACACGTCATGTGGATGTTTGTTACTCAATCACACGCCAACGGATGAACGGATCTGGCTGAAATTTGGCACAGAGATAGATTATAGTCTGGAATAGCACATAGGCTACTTTTTATCCCGGAAAATTAAAGAGTTCCCGCGGGAACTGAAAAACCTCAATTCACGCGGACGAAGTCGCGGGCATTAGTTAGTAATATATAAAACACAGTCGGGTTTGTGCGAACACTTATAACTCTAGAACGGCTGGACCGATTTTCATGGTTTTTGATTTGTTGTATTTGTCTCCGTCCCGAATAGCAATACAATTAATAACTATTAAAAACATTGGAAAATTTACGAAAAAATTAAATAAAAGAAAACATTTTCCCTTGATTTTCCCATACAAAATGTTCATGGGTTTCGTATGGTGATTTTTGGCATGGGTATAGTTGAAGACCTGGAGAGTGACATAGGCTACTTTTTATCCCGGAAGAATTAAGGAGTCATAGTCATAGTCATAGTCATTTATTTATTAAATATAGGTACACTTTAGGTACACTTATTTTCGTCTAAAAATTACTTACTTAAAAAGCATGTTCCCGCAGGAGTCAAAAAAAACTTAAACCACGTTCACGAAGTTGCGGGCATCAGCTAGTAATATTATAATAAATGCGAAAGTCTTTTTTTTGGGTTCTCCTTTATGCGCTCTGAAAAATGTATGTTTTCTGCAACTTTTTTAAACACGGTACCTATGCTCATCATTTGATCGTCTGGGTTGTTTTGTGTACACATGTGTGTGTACGCAAAGATACAGGGCTATATAGGAAAGTAGGTATTGACCACGGAATAGATAATTTTTTCTATGGTAGGTATTGACATAATTTCAGCAGGTCGCTCAGCGGTTCAGCAGCGGTCGATCAGTTCACACCTGGCTGGCGCGGAACAAAGCGCGGAAGGTTCCGCTTAACGAATAAAGGCTTTCTGATCACTCCCATTGGTTTTTCTGACTGATATTTCATATTGCGAGGTTTTAATCAAAGATTTTCCGCTCTGATGCCGGATGCTGATTAATAAGGAGTGATTGAAAAGCATTGACTTTATCTCTTTCTTTAATAACTAGTTAATGTCCGCGACTTTGACCGCGTGTAATAAGTTTTTTTTAATTTCCACGGGAACTCCTTAATTTTAGTCTATGTCACTCTCTAGATCCTCAACTATACCCGTGCAAAAAATCACGTCTATCCTTTTCTCTGTTGCGACGTGATTGAAGGACAAACCAAAAACCAACTAAACAAACCACACCTACCACAGTCTATAAACTTTGTTTCGGGGTTTATTGAAGCACTATCTATCTCAGCCCTCTATCATAGTTGCTAATTAGGCTGACATTCCAAACGCGTCAGGGGTTTTTTTTATTTCCACAACTAGCTGAAAGCGACTTCGTCCGCGTGGTTAAAGTTTTTTTGATTCCCGCGGGAACTCCTTAGTTTTCCGGGATAAAAAGTAGCCTATGTCACTCTCCAGCTCCTGAACTATACCCATGCCAAAAATCACGTCGATCCGTTGCTCCATTGCGGCGTGATTGAAGGACAAACGAACAAACCAATAAACCAACAAACGAACAAACTAACAGACTTTCGCATTTATAATATTAGTATATAGTTTATGATGTGGTCGAATCGCATGATAGTCACGATTCGAATTTCGCTTTTGATTTTATTGATTTATTAAAGCAATAACCTCGGTACGCTTACAGCAACGCCAAAACAAATACCGAGTCAGAAATTACAAAATTCATTAAGTTAGTGCTGAGCAATCGTATGGTCGAGCAGAAGTGTTTGTAGGGTTGGCGCTTTTTCTGCAAAAAATAAAAGGTACTTAAGTGTAGCCTGATATGTTTCTTCTTGTTAGCAAAGCGTCAAGAGTCCTACCTGCCACGAATTTCGCGATGTGGATTAAGTATTTGCAGTGACCAGAACGCGTTCGCGAAGAGAGCTGTATTTTTGGTTCTTTGAGACATGACACTTTGACTGCCACGTCATACAAAACCACGGCTTTTGCATTTTTGTGACAGTACCCATAGAAAATATAAATACAGCTTTATCTATTCCGTGACAGTAGCCCGTGTCGCTAACAAAAATTATGTGCAAAGCGCCTAACGCTACCAAATATCTTAAATTATAGCAACAGTTCAGAAGTTGTAAACATAATGTCAATGAATGGCATTAAACGTAGAAACAAATAGAGTTGTACTAATAAACGTTACTTGCAGGCAATAAACTTCTGCATTATATTCAAGTTTCATATGCAAAATCTTCGCTACCGAAATAATATTGAAAGGAGTTTATGTGGCATGACGCCTCGGGACTAAGTTAGTTAAGTAAACGCGACAAGTTTAGAGTTAGAACTTTAATTGTCGACGACCGAGTCAAGATAGTTTTCACAAGAGGTCTTTGTTTAAAGTTTCAGATTCAATTAATTGCGTCGATTTTCTTTGTAACATTTAGTGGATTTCGATATAAAATATACCTGTAATAGAAGGTCATTGCCTGTTATTTAGTTTAGGAAATCAAACGAGTTTCATTCATTATAATAATACCTATTTGTCTAGCCACAACTGCCACATCTTGATAGTCATAAAACAGTCACCATATCACGAAATGGTCGATTTCTTTAGGATAATAATTATCATAAAATTCCAAGTCATCAAAAATGTACGATCTGGCTACGACATATACCTAAACTTTATAAAAGAGCTTCGATTTGACTCTGGACGATACTTTAGTAGAACAATTTTATTCTGCTGGTTTTATTTTATTTGCTGATTCCTCTCGGTAGTACCTACTTACTTTTTACTTAAATAGGTAGTAGTGGTTATATAGTAACCATTCTGTGTCGGTAGTCGGTACTCGGTAGAGGCTTTCAGGGTATTCCAAACCAGTGCGTTGTCTCCACTGGTCGATTCAAAAGCATAATATGTAGGTACCTACCTACCTAAATGTTTGTTAGATTAAAAAAAAATTGAAACACACTTGACCTGTCTGTTAAGACCCATAATATTCTTGCTAGTTTAGGTACTTACCTGTAACAGTTGTTGTCAATAAGAAAGTTATATTATCAGGTGAACCAACCAATGAGCTTATTTCAGGTTAGCTCAATGTCTATTCAATATCTTGTTACGCTAGAGCTGCCACAAAGTTCTGCAGTGAGTGTTCTAGTTTAATGTTTGCCACCAAATCATATTGAAGTGAGTTTATAGTTCTTCGTGCGATGAGTTGGTGTAAGGTCACGGATATATACCTATTTAGCGATGCGACAAGCGGAAGCGATCTTTTGCCACCATTGACAATGCCACGGGCCTGGTTTTACTTTTCTGACTTCGGCGAAAACAGATATCTGTACAGTAACAGTAGTGTGAATTTGACGACCTCCGTGGCGCAGTGTGTAGCGCTGTTGCCTTAACGTGCGGAGGTCCTGGGTTCGATCTCCGGCAGGGTCAATTTGGGAATTTATAATTTCTGAATTTTCCCTGGTCTGGTCTGGTGGGAGGCTTCGGCCGTGGCTAGTTACCACCCTACCGGCAACGACGTGCCGCCAAGCGATTTAGCGTTCCGGTACGATGCCGTGTAGAAACCGAAGGGGTATGGGTTTAATATAACTGCCAAGCCCCTCATCTATCCTATTATTAATATTATAAATGCGAAGGTTTGGATGGATGGATGTTTGTTACTCAATCATGCCAAAACGGCAGAACGGATCTGGATGAAATTTGGCACAGGGATAGATTATATAGTCTGGTATAACACATAGTCTACTTTTATCCCGGAAAATTAAAGAGTTCTCGCGGCAACCATAAAACCTAAAAACACACGGTCGAAGTCGCGGACATCATATAAATGGCTTATCGCTGCCGCTGTAGCGACATGTTCGTGGCCTTATATTTATCTGACTTGACGGCAACGGTAATATAAACTCCCAACTTTAATTGTGTCGCTCGAATCAGGCCAACTTTCACGAATTACGGTCCATTTTATTTGTGTCAGCTAAGTATACTAACTTTAAATGGAATTCGATTTCCTGGAGATGCTTTGCAAACATTTGAGAAGGTTTTTTGGTAGATTGAAGGTTCGACAACTCAACAGTAAAAGGGCGCTGTGATTATTTAGACAAGTGAGTAAATACCTATTCAAAGAAAGGACGAGATGAATCCTGAAGCATTTCGACCATAGCCTGAAATTGCTTTGGCATTGACAGTCATGTTTCATAGAAAATATATATTAATATTGATCACTACAAATTTGCATTGATGTTTAATAAGTTACTTAGTAGGTATATTTTTCAATGTTTTTTTTTAGAGTTTAGGTACCGCCACAGATACCTGGTTGTATAGGCATTTTAATTCCATTATGAGGTTTCTTAGAAAGTTTTGGGAAAATACTATGTTTACGAAATAAATCACCGTCAAAGTTTTTGGCAAATCTGACAACGGTAGTGGCGTACAGTTCATAGAGGCATAAAAGCACTGCTTACCCAAATGGAAATACTATAATGCTCAATTTTCATCAAAACAGGAGGTATTCTGCCTAACTTAAGCCCACCCTAGCTTCAATCGGAACCCTACCTTATGCATGCCCTGATGCGCACTTCACCAGTTATTTATAGGTATGTAGTAGCAGTCAATTCCAAACCCGAAAAAGCCTTTATCTCTCCACATATTTCACCAAAATGTTCTAAAAACCGCGCTCTACACAGCATCCTACACAAATCATCTCTGGTACATATCCCCACGCTTCGGTAGCACTATAACGATGTTTACAGACTGCCAAAAGAAGCGATACAGAGTATCAAAACAGCCAATATTTACTCGTATCAAAAGTTCCCACAGGGTGAAGTCATAGTCTAACAAACATACAGTGCTGCGTAAAAAGTGAGTGTACGCGTGTAATGAGGGCAAATGTTTTGTATCCCTGGCGGTCCCTATGCATGCGAATATTGGAATGATTGCATGTTGTAATATAGGATCAGTGATCACCTATGTCTATCGTTGTTCAACTACTGATACCCAATTAAATTTCATTTTAGGGCTGAAAAGCTTTCGTGGAACAGTAACTATTTTAAAATGTTGTTTTAATATACCTACGCTAAATAGGTACCATAATTTCTAAATGTTTTTCTAAAAACAATGCCTAAAGGATTTCTACCGTGTACTTGCCTACTCTAATGCTGAGATATATTATATAGCGTATACTTTGACTTTCCTCAGGCTTTACTTACAGTTAAAACGATACGGACATAAATGACTGACATAAATCTGTCTCGTTTTAAGTCTGAGCTCCTTTGTTTCCTAAATTCCTTTGTTGATTCCCTTTGTTGAACTGTATGCTTGCTGAGCTGTGGCTATGTAAAGTGTATATTGAGCTAACAACCAATAATAAACTTTTCTTCCATATCATACTGCTGCTTGTTTCAGCGCTCGCTAACTTCCATAGAGCTAGAGTAAACAGAGACGGCAAATTGAAATACATAATACATAATATATTATACAAAGACAAAGGGCTTGATAGGACCAGCAATAACAAACAGGAATCAAGTCGAACATTCCAATTATCCCGATTATCCAAAACATCATGTAAAATTGTTTAAAATAGAACATTTCCCACATAACCAAGGAACAAGAAGCTTAATTTGCTATAGACAAAGGAGACAATAATAATAGATCATATTACGTAGTACGTACGTAACGTTCTTTTGTTTTTTTGCATATCATGGTCAGAGACTTATGCAAAGTAGACTCGCTTCTATCCAAAACTTTTGCGGTCCAAAATATCCCTTCGCTCACCATTGCGCAAAAAGAGTACCTACTCTCTCTCACTGCGCTGATGTGAACCTATACTAATATTATGAATGCGAAAGTTTGTATGGATGGCCGGATGGATGGATGGATGTTTGTTATTCAATTACACCAGAACGGCTGAACGGATGTGGATGAAATTTGGCACAGAGATAGATTATAGTCTGGAATAATACATAGGCTACTTTTTATCCCGGAAAATTTATGAGCTCCCGCGGGAACCAAAACCCTCAATCCACGCGGATGAATTCGCGGGCATCAGCATAATAGCAGAAAAACAGTGGTAATTCATTACTAATTACTGGGCCGAATAGTCTATGCCTATTACATATTTTATACTACAGCCAACGACCTCAATTTACATAGACGGGCCCTGTCAAACAAAGAATGTGGACCTATTTTACTAACCCCATCTAGTCTGAAAAGCGGGATAGCGCTATGGCGGGGACAAGGACAGGGCTAGACAAGGCTAGGGCTTTAGAGCACGCTCCTCACCTGTAGGTTAGGAGCGTGCTCTAAAGGTTGGACGCCCAATTTTTTTCTATGAAAGGGCCCATCTAGTACCTACATACATATCGATGGCTACAGTTTACAAGGATTGAGGTCATTATTATGTTGCAGTTTAATAATAATATGATAGCATATGATCCTAACGAGGCCGTGAGAGAGTTTCACTATCTAACACTCACGCAGCCCTGGGCTTCAATCATTAATCATCACATTAACAAGTTAATAATATCAGCATGCAAAACATTATGAATTTTATTCATCGTTTATTCCGAAAAGTAGTATCTAGGTAACTCTATGAATATTTATAAAATAAGCTTTGGATATTTTAAGCCATGTAATCCTCGAAGTTGTTAACTATTTCGGTTGGTTTTGTATAAATAACTCATCTCTTCTCTTATTAGTATAGGTATATTATATAACAATTCTAAACTTACTGTGTAAATATAATACTAGCAGATGCCGTCGTCCGCATGAAATAAGTTTTTTAAATTCCCACGGGAACTCCCTAATTTTTCGGGTTAATATATAGCCTATGACACTCACCAATAATATGGCTTTATATTGGTACCAGAATTTTCAAAATCGGTTCAGTAGATCCAGAGATTACCCCCTACAACATCACAACATCACAAACTCACAATCTTTACCTCTCTAAAATATAATATTAGTAAGTATAGGTAGATTTAATACGAACATACCTACTTAATTATTTTTTAATCACGTGAAGCGGGGGCCTCGTGAAAGATTATTTACCTATTCAATCGCGTTAAAGTTATCTATTAGAATTGTCAAGCGTTTGATGACAGATGACAGACGGTGCTCGTTTGATTCCATACAAATCTAAGTTAACTTTAGCGATCGAATAAAAAAACCCTCCCACTTAAGTAGGCCCGCTGAACTCGTACGTCTTGAAAGAAATCAGGGAAAACTGCTATTCGAAACTCCGTACTAATAAATGCCTAAGTGTGTCCGCCTGTCTGTTATATCACGGTTCATGCGCATAACCGATTTTGAGGGGTGCACAGCTCATATATGCTGCACCTCGGTGTCTTATATCCCGGAAAATCAGAATTCTTAAAGGAAACCTAAATCCATATGAACGTAGTCACGGGCATCGTCTCGTTCTAAATTCAAATTCAAATGTTTTTTATTCAAATAAACTTTGTACAAGTGTTTTTGAATAGGTGAGCGAAAATATTATTACGGTGCTACGGAATCCTATACTTACTAAATAAAAACTTTTCCCAACAAAAATTCACGTCATCCATGCTCAATTCGTGCTTCAACGAAGTCGCAGAAACTTGTTGTTGTTGTTTCCACTTCCCAGTAGAATCTACATTCCGAACCGGTACTAGTCATTACGAGGTACAAATAGATGTCAAGACTTTGCTCAAAGCACTTTGTAATCGGTTTCAGGAGTCTAACACGTACCTACTTAGTTAGATAGAGTTCAAGCCGACGAGACGGTCTTACATCCGAACATAATGCATACATATTATGTAATAGGTATAAAATATTATGAGATGACTTTGTCCGCGTGGATTAAGTTTTTTGATTCCTTCGCGAACTCCTGGGAAAAAATGCCTATGTCCTTCCCCGGGTTGTAAGTGTAACCTACCTCTTATACAAAATTTCTTCAGAATCGGTTGAGACGATTCGGCCGTCAAAGCGTAACAGACAGACAGACACACTTCGGATTTATAATATTCGTTTGGATATAGTATGGATATGGATTAGTGACGATTATAATAACAATGCGCTCTAGTGCGTAGGATGGATACTGACCGTCTTTATTACACAGAAGACTAGCTTGATGCCCGCGGCTTTTTTCACGTTCGTTTTTCACACAAATTTTAAACCCCTATTTTGCCCATTAGGGGTTGATTTTCAAAAATCCTTTCTCAGCAGTACGAACATGCACTAATCGTTCTGAAAATGAATTAGAAACAAGGAGTCAGCAACTTGCTACGGACGAAGAAATGTTACCAAGAAAAGTGTTGCTCTTTAGACGAGATTGTAAGACATTAATCTAACTTCAAGAAAGATCTGTACGGAACGCTTCACATTAATAAGACTTGGCTGAAAACTTAAACGCTGCCTTCAAAATACCTACTTCTTTTCAGCCACGTACATGCCATAAAGACCTAACACTACCTTAGATATAAATTATTATAGGGATCACTAAATAGCCTCATTTTTAACCGACTTTCAAAAAAGGAGGACGTTCTCAATTCAGCGCGTATTTTTTTTTAATGTATGTTACTTCATATCTCCGTAGTTTCTAAACCGATTTGAATTTTTTTCCTATCAGTCGTTAGAAGAAGCTGTCGAGGTGGTCCCATATAAAAATTAGACTCCAAATCCTCAACCCTGACACTAAAAAGTTAAAAATAAAAATTCTTTCCAAAATACCGACTTCCAAAGCCACTGTAAAGTAAAAAAATAATTTAGATTTCTACCCACTAATTATGTTGAAGTCGTTCGACTCTGATGCGTCAACTTTGTCCTTGTTATTCCCGCCCGACATCAACATACCTAGTGGGTAGAAATCTAAATTATTTTTTACTTTACAGTGGCTTTGGAAGTCGGTTTTTTGGGAAGAATTTTTAAACATGTTATAATAGGCAGGATACACCTTCTAATCTCTTGGGTTTATAGCACAAACTAAGTAGGTACTTGACGTAGGTACCTACTTTTAAATATGTAACACACAGATTAGTACTACATCTGTGATGTAACATTTCAAAAAGTGAATTCAATTCAACAGTTTGTAGATGATTTCATATCCCCATTACAATAGAACTACTTCCATGAAATACTTCTTAGTATTATAAATTGGAAACATCGATATATATATGTAGGTACTAGATGGGCCCTTTCATAGAAAACAATCGCGCGTCCAACCTTTAGAGCACGCTCCTAACCTGTATACCTAGCCCTGTCCTTGTCCCCGCCATAGCGCTGTCCCGCTTTTCAGACTAGATGGCGTTAGTAAAATAGGTCCACATTCTTTGTTTGACAGGGCCCGTCTATGTAAATTGAGGTCGTTGATTGGAAACTGGTAATTGTGGCCATTTGTCAGCTTAGCTTTCACGGCTTATTCACCCGATTTTGACGTTTAATACAGAGATAGGTTCGGTTTGAAAATCGAAGACTTATCTCACTTTTTCAAAAACCTGAATCCACGCGGTATAATACTATGTAAAATAGTAGTAGTAGCTGTAGTATTAGTCACATAGGTACAAAATTATGCATACAATACAAAAGACAGGAAACTGTGGTAAAGCGCAAAGGCGGCCTTATCACTAAAGTGATCTTTTAAAGGCAACCCGAGCGTACAAAGCTAATGACACTGGGTCTAGCAGCTCATGTGAACGATGCACATAAAAGAAAAATAAAAATAACAAAAGTATAAAATAAAATATACTTACATAAACATACATACTATAGTTTACATATAAAATATTTATATTTTATTTATTTATTTTATTTTATTTATTTGTTTACATCAGGCAACTAGGCCCATAGAAATATATACATAATATAACATATAACACAATAATAATTATGAAACAGTAGGGATTCTGGATCTGGCTTCCCTGAAGCGACGGTAAACTATGCCCTCAGGCCAAAAGTCTGAGCTGAGGAATACGTCTTTGCACGAAGCCGGAACAGTAAGGACATACGAGCTGAAGTAGGTTGTCCTACTGGACTTAAGTTTATCCAGGGTCAGCTGCACTTCAGTCATCTGCGAACAAACAGATTCTCGCGAACCTTCTGCAGCTGTTCCATGGCGATTTTTATACGTGTCCAGAATGTACCGTATAATATCAGCCTTGGACGTCTCGGAATTTATGCGGGAAACATAAATCATAATGTTAGGTACCGCCGCTTTCAAGGTGGTATTTGTCGTTTGCGCTGTACCACGAATATTTCGAAATCGGTTCGGTCTTCGCTTTTTCTTCTCCACTAGTGTGAAACCATCCGCGTCGCATTTTTTATCCGCTGAGATTTGAGTAGCGGTCGGTGCAGCTGCTGGATGTGAAGACTATTTTAGTACTAATATTTTAGTACCATTCGTACTGCAGTAATATAAAATGATAATATTATTATGTGAGTAACAATTTGTAAGAAAACATATAAAAAGCCTCAAGTCTCAAGGCCAGTGTCGAGAGGTAATTTGGCTTGGAGTGGGACGTGGTGTAATCCGTCAAAATTTGGTCATTATCGCGTAATAAAATATCATCCCATGACATTCAATATTTACTCTAATAAAAAGCTCTTAAAACCTTGGAATAAGTAATTATTTCTAATAATTGAGTCATCCCAGTGGTTAAAGTATGAACAAGCAAACGAGCAGGTGGGTTACCTGATTGTTAACAGATTCTGGCCCCCGATTATGTAAGGAAATCTAAATCAAATGGATAACTCAACTTGTGGAGTTAGTAGATGGCTGCACGTCAAAAAGTAAGTACCTATGTACCTATGTGGTACCGTAAAATTATAAATTATCTAACGGTTTCTATCCCGCGAGATTATAAACTGTCGAAAGATTGTGAACCGTTCAATGTTCTGAGTGTTCTGAGTTTTTTCTCTCTTTCTTGTACAGTTCGCGCGCGAGTTGAATGCAGAGTTAATTTGTATGTGTCACCGATACCATACATTTACCTACTCTGCATTCAACTCGCGCACGAACTAGGTTAGGGGTTGACATAAATATCCGGTTAATAGACCTAATTGACCGAGCGAAGCGAAGGTCTCTGAGTCTACTTGGGTGAATTGGCACTTGTCCGTCCGTCCGTCCGTCCGTCCGTCTGTCAGAGCATTATAACTTCTGAATTACTGAACGCAATTACTTCAGCTTTAAATATAATATGTAAACCAATGGCCTCCCGCCGAATATGGCTTAAAAAATAATAAAAATCTTTATTTCAGGGGGGCTCTCATAGAAGCGAATGCGAAGTAAAATATTTTTTATAAAGTTACATAGGGTTGCGGTATATCATTTTAAAGATAATTAGGAATAGAGTCCAAAAATATTTTTTTTTTAATTTTTCCCCCAAAATTGACGAAATGGGGGGCTTTCAAAGTGCTGATTTTCTAACGTCCAAAGATGACCTCAGAACTCTAAATTTTCTGAAAGGATGAGCCTGAAACTTGATCAATTATTTCAATTATATCCTGTACTTGAACAACAAATACTAAAATTAGATAAATATTGTAAGGAAACGGAATTATTTAATTTTTAATGAGCTTCAGTATTTTTAACAGAAATTCACATTTATGTCAATAGATGGCGCCGCGAGGTCTTAGTTCGGGGCGAACCACTAGTATATTACAATTTATCAAAAAAATAACGCGTTAAATTGTAAGCAGTATGTTACGGTTCACAATCTGTCGATAGTTTACAATCTATCGAGATAAAAAGCGTTAGATTACAATCTAACGGTTTTTACAATCTTACGGTGACATATGAACTCCGTAAACAATTCGCTTATTAAGTTAAAATGTCAATAATGTCAAATGATTACAAATTGCTGGGCCTCTGATAGATAACGTGGGCGATGGTACCTACCTATTCAACAATCATCAGCTTCGCCCATATTATTTTCAGTAGGTACTAGAGGCCTTTTAAGGAATTTGTTCATGGTGAGTGGAAAGTTGGAGGTCCCGGGTCTGATTCCTGGCAGGAGCAATTTGGCAACATTTTAAATTGTCTCTAGTTGGGTAGCGGTAGAAGGCATCAACTATTGCTAGTTCTCACCCCAGCAAAGTCGAACCGCCAGGCGCCAAGCGATATAGAATTCCGATTCGATGCTGCGTAAAAACCGTTCATATAATTAAACTGCCATTTCATTCCAAGTTAGTCCATATCCAATTAGGACTGCATCATCACATAAGTACCACTAAATGAGATCGCAGTCAAGGGCTATGCCATGGAGCAAAATAAATAAATAAAACTAGAGAACGCTTTACCAAGTTCCTACTTTGCCTAAAATTTTGCTTTTAAAGAGACTTTCCCATCCTCCACCTGCGGGTAACCGTTTCCTCATTAAATTTGCATCAAAATAACATTTTAAGGGATACCGTAGGCTGCACTAATATCACTGAACATCCGGTATACAGTAAAAGCTGCGTAAAAGGTTCTTCTTTTGCTACAAATGAGGCAAACACTTTTGAGCCCACCTGCACCGTGCCTTTAATATTTTCCTACTAAGTACGCAATACATAAGTAAGTACTAGTACATCGTACTAATACGTACTCTGTGGTACTAGCAACGTACTATTACCTATTCTGTGGTACTTACTAGTACAGTCCGTCATTTTTATGCCTGTTTTTTTAAATTTCATTTATCTATCAGCGACGTTGTCACCGGGTCAGTTAAGCTTGTGGGACGCAAGTGATTTCTTATTATTTCCCATTTAAATGTCAACATGCGCGGTTTTGCGCATCCTGCGAACTTCTTTCATTCACAACTGTGTTCCTCCCAAGATTATTGCAATAAAGAGTTTGTTTGTCAATCTCCGAGTAACGTTAACGCCTCATAAGACCAATGAGGTCTTGATACTACGTTTTTTGCGTTTTTTGCCTTTTGCTTTTGAAGCAGTTTTTTCGTTTTTAAAAACACTTTGAAAAACACTTTTTCCTCTCTTCCACATAAAAGTGCCTCTTTGTATTTTTTATTTATTTATTGATATGCCAACAAATATTGTACAAACAATTAATAATGTTAAAATAGTACAATTGTCTAGTTCTAACACAATACTTAATTATAGGCATATACAGCATTAAAGATTATCCGGTCAATATTTTTTTTTCAAATGTTTAAGTACAAATCAATAATACCTACAGCTAATAGATTCACATTATTAAAATAACAAATTAAATAAGGGAATGAATAATAATATTATACAATTAATTTCAATTAAATTAATAAATTAGGTAGGTACAATAAAATAAAATTAATAATTACAATTAAATTAGATCAACTATACAATGCAAATTAAGTTAAAGATTGAGTCGGCAAATTTAATTTAATTTAATAAAAAAAGAAAGAAAAAACATTTCATCCACAAAGTTACAGTTACAGTAAGTAATTGGTTATATGTCATCGAATAAAGTTTCTTCTTAAAGCTATTTAAAGTATCGTGAAAAATGACAATGTCAAGGTAGGTCAAATTGTTATAATAATTAATAAATCGACTAATTGGGGAGTATTTGCCAAGGTTACTTTTGGAAAAGCTTGGTATAAACATGTTTTTTAGAGGAAATCTGGGAGGACGGCGAGGAACATGTATGTTAATCTGGTTCAATAAGCCGGGAGAGTCTAATGTGGAGTGGACAATTTTATACAATGCTGTTAGCTGTTGTAGCATTAAATGGTGGGGAAAGAGAAGTAATACCTCCAGCTATGCAATTGATGGGATATCATTATCATCATTTAAGTAACTATGTGTAGTATTATTAATAATAAATATGCGAATAAATAACTCGGTGCGTAAATCTGACGAATTTTGATGTTTTCACAGATGTTGCATAGGTATCTGGCAGAATTTCAAATTTACTCGTCGGGCGATCGTGAGACAGGCCCTTAATTTATGAGTGACCCGTGACATTAATGGGAGGTGATAAGCACTACCTGTTAGCTTAGCACTTGAATAGGGTATGAAATATGCCGGTGCGGATGCTTAGAGCTTTAGATTTAAGCCCAAAGTCATTTCCACCACCACTACATTCCATTAACGTCCCACTGCTGGGCTGGGCACATCCACTCTCATAGGGGAGAGGTACTTAGAGCTTAGACCCACCACCCTGCTCCAATGCGGGTTGGGGGGCTTTAACGACTATATCATGTTAGTCATAATAACCGGGACCGACGGCTTACGTGCTCTACGAGACACGGTGGTGACACACAGCCAACTTACAACTCCGGGCTGGCAGAATTTCTTAACTGATAAACCGAACTTAACTGGGAATCGAACCCAGGACCTCGTGATCCGCAGTCGACCATGCTAACCGCTAGACCAATAAGGCAGTCAAACGCAGACAACAAGGCAGAGGCAGACCGAAGTAATTTAAACATATTAAACTTTAATCTCTTTGATTGGGCCTTCGTGCTTCGGGTTCAGGACTCCTTCAATTTGTTATAACTTTGATGTTGTATAACTTTTAAGCAATTTATACCGGTGAAGGAAAACATCTGAGAGTTTTAAACCTTTTGAAATATAATATGGATAATGTTTTCAAAGGTAGGTAGGTACGTGAGTGAAGTCTAGCAACTTGGCCAGCTTGGTGGACTATGAGCTCAGTCCTTGTCATTCTGAAGACCCATGCTCAGTAGAGGGGTGCACGCAGTGATGATTTGAAGAAACTACCTATGATAAATACATATTATATACATAGTACTAAAATTTGTAATGGAAAAAATTACACTATACCTAAGTTGCAGCAAATTACCTCGTGATTTTGCAGGTAGCAGCAATATCGAAGTAATAAATATAATATTTGGACGGCAGGACTCGTAACATGCCTGCGGGTATGCCTATTATGAATTATGCAGTTCACCGTACGACCCAAGCTCATATGATTCATATCCGCCGCTGGCCACATTTCACTTTATATATGACACTATTGTTTGATACATTATCTCTATATATTTTTTTTATTTTTTTTTTATTTTTTATTATCATAGGAAAATCAACAGCGATTCTGATAAACAATAATACTTAAACACTAACAGGATCAGTATGGCCAATTAATTTTTATTTTTATTTTTAATTCTTACATAGTTGCTTTGATTTAAACTTTATTCTATAAATAATGTAATAGCTATATGTGCTTACTACTTAAACTAATAGATCTCTATAAACGTATTAGAATAGATATTGCATTCGTAGTTTGTCCGTGATTTCACCAATTAAGGTTTCCACTGAAAACCAGCGCTGCAGCCTGCTGTAGCATGATGCTGAGCTGGAGACCTGTATTTGGTCACACAACTTTGTTGCTATACCTGATGTGATTGTTTCTTGACTTGTACCTACTAAGATTGTGATCAAATAAAAAACATTTTCTTTCTTTCTTTCTTTCTTTCAATTACAGATTTTCTCAAACATAAATTACAATAAATGAGAGTGAGTTTAAAGAAATTTTAAGAAAGTAAGTGTAACAAACTTACGACATGTTGAATGATAAGTATAATGTTTTAGTCTGTATGTATGTTGTCTGCTTGTATGCATGCGTGTGTGTGTGTGTGTGCGTGTGTGTGTGTGCGTGTGCGTAAGCGTGTGTGTGCGTGTGTTTGTGTAATGCGTAAGTATAACTATTGGTGGAGTTGTGTAGTGTGTCGCTTAAAGGTATTTTTAGAGTGGCGGAAGAGGTCAATTTCCGAGTAGATTTTATTATAGGTACGAGTCATTCTAGTTATTGCGGAATTTTGGGAGTAGTTTTTCCTTTTAAATGCCACGTGGAGGAGTGAAGTATGTCGAGTCCGTTTAAGAGGTGCAACTAATTTAATTTTGGACAATAGGTACGGACTGTCAATTTTACCGTTAATTAAATCATATAATACTAACATATCAGCTATTTGCCGCCGCTGCCCACAAGTTTGTAATTTATAGCGCTTACAATTATTCATATTATAGTCAAGAGGCTCAGAGTAAGTGCGAAAATTTAAATGTTTTATAAACTTGCGTTGTATCTTCTCTATTGCCTCGCTAGGCTTTATGTAGCAAGGTGACCAAATGCTGCTGCAATATTCTAAGTTGCTACGCACGTATGCGGAGTACATTGTCTTAAGTGTACTAATATTCTTAAAGGGTTTACAAGATCTTAAAACAAAGCCCAGCATAGAGAAAGCCTTATTAGTGATTGCTTCAATATGAGGATTAAATGACATTTTATCATCGAGAATCACTCCTAAATCACGTACTAAATCAGTTTTGGAGATGGATTGGCCGTCGATGGTATAATCAAATTGTATCGGGCTTTTATTTCTTGTGAAAGATATTTTCTGACATTTGCTGATATTAACCTGTATTCTGTTGTTTTTATAATAACGAGCAAGTCTATTTAGGTCATCTTGTAACTTCTCACAGTCTTCTACACTATGGATTCCCAGGTATATTTTGGTATCGTCAGCGTACATTAAAAACTTTGAATTAAAAAAACAATTGTTAATATCATATAAGTATAATATATTATAGAATAAGGGACCCAAATGTGAGCCTTGCGGGACACCAGAGGGAACGTCACAGAAATCGGACCGACAGCCACCGACGACTACAGCCTGAGAGCGATTCGTCAGGTATTTATGTATATAAAAATCAATTGCTGTTCGTTTGTCTCGCTAAAACTCGAGAACGTTTTGACCGATTTAGATGTAATTTTTGTGTTTGTTTGAGTGGGTCCAGGGATGGTTATATTCATAATTGGACCCGGTACGGGGCGCTACAATTGGGTTGAACGTCTGCCGGGCCCACTAGTTAGCTATATAACACAAGTCACGCTGTTCACATGATCATCGGTTTACAATAGGTACAGTACAGTATACAGTAGTATAATATATCAGTAAAATATATGAATAGGTAATTTCTCTCATGGGAGGCTTCGGCCATGGCTAGTTACCACCCTACCGGCAAAGACGTACCGCCAAGCGATTAAGCGTTCCGGTACAATGCCGTGTAGAAACCGACTAGGGGTATGGGTTTAATATAACTGTCATACTCCTTACAGCTTAGTTCGCTACCATCTTAGACTGCATCGTCACTGACCATCAAGTTAGATCGCAGTCAAGAGCTAACATGTAGTGGAATTAAAAAAATGGAGCATTTAACTATTTCTTCAAAGCCGGCATCACATTGGCCTCCTCTGGTGTTGCAAATGTTCGTGGGCGGCGGAAATCACTTGACATCAAGTGAGCCGCCTGCTCGTTTACTCGAATAAATGGATAGAACTAGGTCCTACGCAAAGCCTTGTCTTGCTCGCGTGGCAATTTCAAAATAACAGGCCTTTTCCTGGATCAGATATAGTTCGCGTGCGAGTTGAATGCAGAGCTTATGTTTGTGTCACCATACATAAGCTCTGCTTTCAACTCGCGCGCGAACTATTGTTATTAGTATTCTGTGTTCCTTGTCTACATTATAAAGGGAACCTCTGAGCAAAATTTCAGCTTTCTATGTCTAACAATTTGGCTGGGCGTTTATTACTTTCTTTTTATATTACTTACTTATTAAAATACTAGATGATACCTCGTCTTCGTCCGCGTGGATTAGGTTTTTATTATTCCCGCGAGAACTCCTTAATTTTCCGGGATAAACAGTAGCCTATGTCCTTCCCCGGGAAACAAACTATCCGTATTCCAAATTTCATCAAAATCGATTGAACAGATGGGCCGTGAAAGCGTAGCAGACAGACAGACACACTTTCGCATTTGTATTATTAGTATGGAAGTATAGATTTCGTGATACCACTAGGCCCTGGTAACCTATTAGGTACATTCGATTTTATTCGCTTTACCAATAATGTATGTAAAAATAACGTAGTTTCTAAGAAAAATAGAGAGCATAATAAAACGTACATTAGGAAAATGTGCTCGATTTTACCATCGGAAAATAATTCCAAGCTCAATTTCAAATTCAATACGGCGCTTGAACAGGTAAACCACATTGGGTAACGTCGTTCAGAATTAAAATATCTACACTGAGCTAAGATTGTGCTATAAGCACACTGACCTATTTGATCTAACGCGCACGAAACGATTTGCTACCTCGTTTATTTTGAAGTATTAAATCTCGGCTAGGTATTAATTAAAACTCACCCACAAAATTTCTCACTCGAGTAAGATACAATACAACAGCAATCGGTGTACTTACATTAAATAATTAATTTCTCAGTCATTTATTGATGAATTAAAAAAAAACTGATTTATTAGTTTTAATCTATATTTTACTTCCGTTGTGTTAATATGATATTCACAGCATCATGAAACTTCTCCATTGACGTATATTTTTTATGCATTGAAGGTTTGTTATGAAAATGTTGTTTTTATCGGGGGTTATAGGGGGAGATAGTTATAGAGAATAGGGGAATAGGGTTCCTTGGTGAAGGAAATAATCGTGGCATGCCCGAGAGTTCTTCATAATGTTCTCTAAGAAACATTTATATTTGTGTGGGCTTTTTTTGGAAATAATAAATTAATTGAAAATTTAAAGGTGTCTGCCAATCCACACTTGGCCAGCGTGGTGGGCTATGGCGAAACCCTTTTAATTTTGAGAAAAGACTCGTGCTCAGTAGTGAGCTAACAATGGGTTGAAAACAAGTTGAAGACGAGTGAGACATGGGTAACCGTTATATCTATAGGTACAGGCAATAAAAAAAAACTAACAAACTGAAACAAAGTTATCCACGTAGTTTGTGCGATTCATGCAAATATTATGCGAGTAGTGGCGCAGAAAGCTACTGCAGGCTGCGGTCGTTTGTTAAACTGTATAATTCATCAAATGCCCATTCCGTTCCATCTGTATTCTGTACAGCGTCAGCTGGCGCTTATTAAGTAATTATCGTCCAGTGTCCAGTTATGATACCGCCTGACTGGTTTTAATATTTGCTCCCTTAGTTCTAACTAGCTTGATGCCCGCGACTTCGTCCGCGTGGTTTAAGTTTTTTGATTCCCTCGGGAACTCCTTAATTTTCCGGGATAAAAAGTAATCCTCAACTAAACCCATGCCAAAAATCACGATCCGTTGCTCGGTTGCGGCGTGAATGAAGGACAAACCAACAAACCAACAAATAAACACACGTTCGCATTTATAATATTAGTAAGAGTATGAAGTATGATTAACCTAAGTTACTTACCTAGGTCAATCAATCATAATCTAAAGTAGTTATGACTTTTAACCTACCTTTTTTAGATTAGGTCACTTGAGTCTATCACGAAAGGTAAGTATATCTGTATTTATTTTATTTTTTACTAGCTGACGCCCGCGACTTCGTACGCGTGGATCGAGGTTTTGTCACAAAACCTCGAATTTTGTGGTTCCCGCGGGAACTCTTTAATTTTCCGGGATAAAAAGTAGCCTATGTGTTATTCCAGGTTATAATCTATCTCTGTGCCAAATTTCATCCAGATCCGTTCAGCCGTTGGGGCGTGATTGAGTAACAAACATCCATCCATACATCCATACCGACATCCATACATCCAAACTTTCGCATTTATAATATTATAAAGTATAAAGTATAAAGTAAGATAAGATTTTATACAACTCCATGATAAATACCTCTTGTGATATTAAAAAAATATGCCGATTTCGTGGTTAAAACAAAAGTGCCCTGCCTCAGTGAGGAATTATCCAAAAGTACGAGTATACTCAAGAAAAGTAATCTTTTAGGCTATTTAAAAAAAATTCTAAGTACTACTTTTATTTTAAATATTTTTTACTACTTTTTTTTAACCGACTTCTAAAAAAGGAGGAGGTTCTCAATTCAGCGCGTATGTTTTTTTTTATACTAGTTTCTTTTTTAATTATTTTTCCGCAATGCAACCTTATTAAATAATATTTTATCCAATACAGAATCAGCTTTATTTGAATTGGATTGTCTCTTTTACAAATATACTTGAGTAATCCTGCTTACTTTCCAAGCAATCTTTGAAGGAGAGATAGATATTTTATAGATATATCTTATTATCATACCTACCTATAGATTATGGTCATACGATACGATTTACATACATCCAGACACACTTTCGCATTTATAATGGTTGCTCACGACCGCGGCAATTCTAACGCTAAGATAAAGCTCAATTTCCTCTTGGTAAAATCTACTAGTACAGAGTTTAGGAGCAAGACTTTCTATACTTAAGTTCTAAAAGGATAATAGTTATCAAATTTCCACAGAGGAAAACAGTGTTCAAAACTTTATTATTTTGTTAATCTACTATTAAAGCTCTGTTTTCGTACAATTTCTGGTGATTCCGTCGAAGTTTACCCTATTTCCCGCTCAGATAAAGTTGTTAGGGTGCGATTCTACCAGATAATATGAAGAAATTATGTGCGAGGCTGTGCGCGAGTGTATCGTATGTATTGTTTTTTTTTAAATAATAAATTATGATGCTATTTCCGAGCAGAGGGAGAAAAGTAGAATGTTATTGAGCCTAAGTCACATTTGGAATTAGGAACTTCATTTTCCTAGCCTCGCTCATCGCAACTCTGGTGGAAAAGCGCTTTGCAAAGCTAATTCTTTTGTATACAAATTAAGCAAGCGAATGATAGCATTCCTGCTCCACTCATTTACTTCGCAAACCTTTGCCGGAAACACACCCTAAACCTAGTAGGTACCTACCCCCCGGGCCTGTTATTGTCAACCGTGCTCTATAATTGAACTCCTTTAAACCTCCATTTAGCTCCTTTTATAGAATTTTCAGCAGTTTCTAGAATTCTTGTTATTTATCGAATTAAATTAAGTTTAACTCACGTAGGTACCAAATCTGCTAAATACCTAAGCAAAATCGGTAATTTGGTTTGTGGCTCGTTAATTCATTATGGGCAGAAAATAATGCTCAGTAAATTAATTAATAATGCATATAAATGATAGTTAGTACAATAAATTAATAGCATAAGTGCCTACTCTTATTACCCAGTATAGTTATTTTGTAAGGGACAAATTCTCAAAAAAAACAAGCTCTCCTTCAGTCTAAACTCTAAAGTACCGATTAGTCAATACCTGGCAGGGGATACCCCGTCGCTCACGTCCGCAGGAGCTACCTTCTCCTGCTAAACGAGCGACGAACTTGCAGGCGACATAAGCGTTCTTTATATAAAAACGCTTATTATGTACCAAACGCCATACGATTAAAAAAAAAGTCAATACCTGCGCAGCATATTCCAAGTCTCGAACTTAATCCAAAATAATATAACGTAAGTATTATAATTTGGCACAGAGATCAATTGCGTTCCCAGAGACGTACAGAATAAGCTTTTTATCCTGGAAAATCAAATAGTTGCAAGCCACGGAATTTATAAAACCATAAATTCACGCGGACGGAGTCACGGGCATCCCCTCGATAGTAATAGTTATTTTTTGTGCCCATGTTGTCTATGCTTTTTTGAGTAGATTTCACAATGTTTAATTACGATCTTCGATATTAGATTTAGTCCTTAATTTTAACTTTTTTACTAAGATGAGGCATAAAAAATTTCAAAGCAATATAAAATATCGGCTAAGCTTAAAATAGCGGGAGCTTAAAGTGGCAGCTAATGGGTGCTTACTTTAAGTCGAGCGAGAATTTTTCCAGCAATATCAAATTTTCGGAGAATCTAATTAGGCCAATACTTGCACAAGATTAGCTGCAGTGGCCATGCGGATAGTTTGTTGAAGTGAAAACTTCTTTAGGCGCGTTGAGCACTTTTTGGTAGGGGGTAAAAATGTGGAAACGCGTGACCGACACCTCGCGTTGTTACGAAGACAAAAGGTCTTAAATATAAATATAGTACATTCGTAATTAAACTTTAATGCCTTAGTTTTAAGGTTTATATTTTAAGTATTTTAAATATTTTTTTAGGTACATTTAGTTACGACTCCGAGGCGCACTAATAATCCGTTTATTCCCTTCAGATCCGTTCTGTTGACAAAAATACTGGGATTATTTCTCATTAGTAAGCACGCCCTTGGAAAAAACTACTGCGTTTTAATACCGGAAGTTACTTTCTTACTTAACAGTTCTGTGATACACACAAACACGACAAATCGTTTAGAATTCATATTTCAGGTAACGACTCTTAAATATTATTATTAAAAATAACCTGTAAAGCAAAATAAGAAATAATATTGTTACAGTAATGGTTTAGCTAACTACCCAGTCTAAAAGGTCTGCCCAGTAGATAATGCCTACTAAGTACATAAATCTTATAAAGTAGGCAACTCTTCCAGCTCTGCTGAGCCTACACCGAAAGATTTACGAGTAGATTGCATGTTCCTGGTAAAATCAGGACTTTCCTTTACAGGGTTTTAAAAATAATGTAGGTTAGGTACATTTATGAAATTATGACCTAGAACTGCAAAGTCATACACAAACTCAGGGTAAAATCGTGAGAGTAAAAAGCTTGTTTATAGATAAACTAGTATGGCGCGTGGATGCGCGGCCCGCTGAAGCGGACCGCGTAGTAGACCGCGTGGCTCACTGTCTACTTACTTGCTCTCCTTCTATCCAAGTGTTTACTGCCTTTTTTTTTTTTTAATTAATCAACTAAGGGAGTTTTTGTGTTTTAACTTCAACGGTCTCTTACACTCCTGCTCAACTCAACTTATGCATGTCAGGAAAGTTTCTTAACATTTAAAGGCCCTTTTAGATTCTTAGGGGGGTCTCTGTTATATGTTTTCTTATGAGATTTTTTTTTACGTCTGTCGGACGCTTGGCACGTTGGCGCTTCCACTGTGCTCGCTAGCATAGCAGTGTGTTGTTTATTTCAGAACACGTAGACAGTAAACACTTTAGGTTTGAGGAGCCCCCACTTATCTTTAATACCCTGGCCGTGCTCCTCACCCATCTTTCAAAACCTCGATCATCATCGCTCTCCATATATTTTTTTCTCCGAAAAATTATGGAGAGTTCTTCTTTAAAAACAAATTTTGAAAAGGAACCGCATCAAAGTCTTGCATAGTTCTACACTTGTAGCCTCTTCAATATTCGCCATACATTTTCTATGGAAAAATAAGTTCCGCCATCTCGAATTTTTTTCCTGTTCATCAAGTAGACCTTCATGTCCTGATCATCTTTTGCCAAGAAACCACTCTTCCGTTTTTTATACTCTCCGAGATAGACACCGTCGAAATTTGTATGGCGGCCATCTTAAATCTGCCATTTTGATAATTTTTTCAGCTCACTGTCAATTGGATGAAGTTTCGAGTGACATTTGTTCGAGCACCCCCCACCTATCTTCAATACCCTGGCTGTGCTCTTCATCCGTCTTTGAAATCCTCAATCATCAGCTCTCTCCGTATTTTTCCTCTGAATAAATTTTTGTCTTATGTGGGAGGTCCCGGGTTCGATCCCGGCAGGGTTAATTCGAAAATTTATAATTTCTGAATTTTCTCTGGTCTGGCCTGGTGGAAGGCTTCGGCCGTGGCTACTTACCACCCTACCGGTAAAGACGTACCGCCAAGCGATTTAGCGTTCCGGTACGATGCCGTGTAGAAACCAATTAGGGGTATGGATTTAATATAACTGCCGTACCCCTGACAGGTTAGCCCGCTACCATCTTAGACTGCATCGTCACTTACCATCAGGTGAGATCACAGTCAAGGGCTTACTTGTAGTGGAATAAAAAAAAACGAAATCACCCTGACACTTTTTACTCTCTGAAATTATTATCTTAAATTGTCGCTGTATTGTGCAAGCCCACTTAGCATTGTAGGCATATTTTAGGTATATAAATTTATATCATTTTAGTGGACGTTTGTAATTTTATTATTTTATTCTATAGAACCTTTTTTATAATTTAACTATTTCATGGCCTTTGACTTCTAACGCCATCTAGTGAGTGTTCGATGAAGATACTAAATTCTAGTTCAATCATATCCATACTAATATTATAAATGCGAAAGTGTGTCTGTCTGTCTATCCGTTTGTCTGTCTGTCTGTCTGCTACGCTTTCACGGCCCATCTGCTCAACCGATTTTGATGAAATTTGGTACAATTTGGTTGTATCCCGGGGAAGGACATAGGCTACTTTTTATCCCGGAAAATTAAAGAGTTCCCGTGGGAATCAAACAATCTTAATCCACGCGGACGGAGTCGCGGGAATCATCTAGTTACTTATTAATTAATGAATACTTGTCAGTTGCTATCGTTCAGCTTTATTTAAATTTTTTTATACTTTCCGAGATAGACACCTATGAAATTTGTATAACCACCATCTTGTATCCGCTATTTAAGAGTTTTTTTTTCAGCTCATTTTCTTTTTTTGTTTGAGCAGCCCCCACCTATCTTTAATACCCTGCTCTCTAGCTAGCTAGTAGCTCTTCACCCATCTTGCAAACCCTCGATCTCCATATTTTCTTTCCGAATCATTTGTCAGAATGACAGTACGAAGATACAAACTTTGAAAAGGTCTTGCATAATTTCCAAATCCCAGTCAACATTCGCCATACATTTTCTATGGAAAAATAAATTCCGCCATCTTGAATTTTTTTCCTGTTCATCAAGTAGACCCTCATGTCCTGATCATCTTTTGCCAAGAAACCACTCTTCCATCTCTGATACTCTCCGAGATAGACACCGACGAAATTTGTATGGCGGCCATCTTAAATCCGCCATTTTGAAATTTTTTTCAGCTAACTGTCAATTGGATGACGTTTCGAGTGACATTTGGTCGAGCACCCCCCACCTATCTTCAATACCCTGGCTGGTGCTCTTCATCCGTCTTCGAAATCCTCAATCATCAGCTCTCTCTGTATTTTTCCTCTTAATGATTTTTTGTCTTCTATACGAAACGATGAGTGAAAAAAAAAATGTTCATACAAAATTTTACAGGAGAGGTGATCAATGAGTCAGTCAGCACGAGCAGCTATATATATATTACTAGTGTTTCGCCCTGTGCGCGAGCTGCTAAAGCAGCTCACGGGTTGTGGTTTTTGGGATATTAGGGATCCTCAGTTATCGATTTTGAACGAAATCGGTCCATTAACAAAGAATTTCAAAATGGCGCTGATTTTTTAATACATTGGTTTCAGTTTCCTGTTTTGTAACTCCAGGGAGTCTTAAATATCGATTTTGATCGAAATCGGTCAATTAACAAAGAATTTCAAAATGGCGCTGATTTTTTTAAATTTTAGTACCAATTTCCTGCTTTGTAATCGCAGGGAGCCCCGTCGTGGGTAAAACGGAATCGTATCAAAATCTGGCATAGTTCTACACAGTCGTAGTATTCTTCAATATTGGCCATATATTTTCTATGGAAAAATAAATTCCGCCATCTTGAATTTTTTTCCTGTTCATCAAGTAGACTTTCAGGTCCTGATCATCTTTTGTCAAGAAACCACTCTTCCATCTTTTATACTTTCTGAGATAGACACCAAACAAATTTGTATGGCAGCCATCTGAAATCCGCCATTTTGAATTTTTTTTTTGCTCTTTGTCAATT
The DNA here is from genome assembly GCA_923060345.2 of Erebia aethiops. Lineage (NCBI taxonomy): Eukaryota > Metazoa > Arthropoda > Insecta > Lepidoptera > Nymphalidae > Erebia > Erebia aethiops. Next base: position 17,337,446 of record OV281089.1, on the reverse strand, counting down.
GGATGAAGTTCCGAGTGACATTAGTTCGAGGACCCCCCACCTATCTTCAATACCTTGGCCGTGCCCTTTACCCGTCTCCGAAATCTTCAATCATCAGCTGTCTCCATATTTTTGTTAAAGTTATATTTCCTGATTTCTACATGAAGCCATCAGTGAAAAAAAAAATTTCATACAAAATTTTACAGGAGGACATTTTTAGGGAAAATCTCGAAAACTACCCATAATGTGGCAACACTGTTTAGATATCTCGATACTGCCGATCGAGTTACACAATCGATCCATACATGTCAACTTTCCCAAATGTTGCCAACTGCCAAATCATGATCGAAATTTTCAAAAACACAAAAATAATACAAAATGGCCGCCACCTCGTTTCACAGAAACATTTGACATAGTTTCATAATTTTCCCGTGAACTACAGGATATACCGCTCCTGATGACGTTTCAATTTTTCATCTCGCTCGCACCCAGCCGAAATGATTGCTCCTGAAAAAAGACCCTGTCGAAAATCACTTTTACTTTGATAAATTCCAGTGTTGCCAGATCTCGGCGACGAAAATACCCAAATGTCATTGGTACAAGTGGGACACGTAGTCGCTCATACTCGAATTTCGTAAAAAATACGTATTTAGATTTTTTAATTTTTAGGGTAAATCTTAAAAATTTCCCGAGAAATGGGGTAAAATTTTTCCCCAATCCATTCTTCGAGTCGGTTCACACAATCGCCCCGTACAAGTCGAAACGCTCCGACGTTGCCGACTGTGAGAAAAATGAATTTTAAAATTGCGTTTTTTCGTACCTCAGACCGAACGGCCGCCGCGACAGCCGCCATCTTGAATTTTTAAAAACCACTCCCGTTCTGTCAAAATACAGGATAGTTGTAGGCGAAAAGAGAAAAAATATCATGCTCGACCGCGCCGTTTCGGATCTGTGGCAACGCGGTTCGGGGTCGAAAAATCAAAATTTTCAAAACGCTACAGCTCGGCCGCCATCTTGTTTTTCCGAAATGTCATAATTTTTCCCTAATCCCATCCCGCACCCGAACGTATTACCTGTACATGAACTACCCCGTTTCGGATCTGTAGCGCTGCGGTTCGGGGTCAAATCAAAAATTTGAAAATACTACAGCTCGGCCGCCATCTTGTTTTTACAATTTTTTCTACATTTTGTATTGTTCGCTTACTAATTTCTTTAATCATTACGAGTTGTAACGAAATCGGTTGGAAAACAAAAGAGTTGCAAGAATCACGTCGGCCGCCATCTTGTTTTTCCAAAAGGTCATAATTTTTCCCTACTCCCATCCAGCGCCCGAACACATCTCTTATACATCATTGTATCGTTTTCTGCCTTTTTTTAGTAGAACAATTATGCGGGTATGTTGGTAGTTTTATGTTTTTTTTTTTCATGCATATGGTCGAACACACCCCCTCTTTCTACAATATCCTGGCCGTGCTCTTCACTCGTCTCCGAAATCCTCAATCATCAACACGCTTCACATTTTTCTATCAAATATTCGTTAGAAGTACCCAGTCCTTATAAAGTTCCTAATCGCCATATAATTTGGTATGAAAAAAAAAATTTCGCCATCTTGAATTTTTTTTCATTTCGCTAAATAGACCTCCTCGTCCTGATCATCTCTTGCCTAGAAACTACAATTCCATCTCTTATATTCTCTGAGATAGACACTGACGAAATTTGTATGGCGGCCATCTTGAATCCACCATTTTCGAGTTTTTTTTAAACTCATCGCCAATTGGATGAGGTTCCGAGTGACATTAGTTCGAGGACCTCCCACCTATCTTCAATACCTTGGCCGTGCCCTTTACCCGTCTCCGGAATCCTCAATCATCAGCTGTCTCCATATTTTTTTTCAAATTATATTTTCTGACTTCTATACGAAACCATCAGTGAAAAAAAATATTTTCATACAATATTTTACAGGAGGGCATTTTTGGGTAAAATCTCGAAAACTACCCCAAATGTGGCAACACTGTTTAGTTATCTCGATACTGACGGTCGAGCTACACAATCGATCCATACATGTCAACTTTCCCAAATGTTGCCAACTGCCTCAAAATCATGATCGAAATTTTCTAAAACACAAAAATAATACAAAATGGCCGCCACCTCGTTTCACAGAAACATTTGACATAGTTTTATAATTTTCCCGTGAACTACAGGATATACCGCTCCTGATGACGTTTCAATTTTTCATCTCGCTCGCACCCAGCCGAAATGATAGCTCCTGAAAAGAGACCATGTCGAAAATCACTTTTACTTTGATAAATTCCAGTGTTGCCAGACCTCGGCGACGGAAATACCCAAACATCATTCGTACAAGTGGGACACGTGGTCGCTCGTACTCGAACTTTGCAAAAAATACGTATTTCGATTTTTTAATTTTTGGGGAAAATCTTGAAAATTTCCCGAGAAATGGGGTAAATTTTTTTCCCCAATCCATTCTTCGAGTCGGTACACACAATTGCCCCATAGAAGTCGAAACGCTCCGACGTTGCCAACTGGGAGAAAATTGAATTTTAAAATTGCGTTTTTTCGTACCTCAGACCAAACGGCCGCCGCGACAGCCGCCATCTTGAATTTTTTAAAACCACTCCCGTTCTGTCAAAATACAGGATAATTGTAGGCGAAAAGAGAAAAAAATATTATTCTCGACCGCGCCGTTTCGGATCTGTGGCGCCGCGGTTCGGGGTCGAAAAATCAAAAATTTCAAAACACTACAGCTCGGCCGCCATCTTGTTTTTCCACTTTTTTCTACTCGTTCTATTGATCGTTTCCTAGTTTCTTCAATCTTTGCGATTTGTAACGAAATCGGTTGGAAAACAAAAGAGCTGCAAGAATCACGTCGGCCGCCATCTTGTTTTTCCGAAATGTCATAATTTTTCCCTACTCGACTCCCGCACCCGAACACATCTCCCGTACATCATTATATCGTTTTCTGTCTCTTTCTAGGAGAACAATTATGTCAATGAGTGAGTGAGTCAGTCAGTGGTAATCGAGCTATATATAGTATAATAACTAGTGTTTCGCCCTGTGCGCGAGCTGCTAAAGCAGCTCACGGGTTGTGGTTTGACTTACAAGTAGTACAGACATTTATTATGATTATAGCAAAATTATTAAAAATGGCGTTGATTTTTTTAAACTTTGGTATGTGTTTCCTGTTTTGTGATCAGAGGGAGCCCTGAATATCGATTTTGAACGAAATCGGTCCATTAACAAAGAATTTCAAAATGGCGCTGATTTTTTAAATACTTTGGTTTCAGTTTCCTGTTATGTAACTCCAGGGAGTCCTAAATATGGATTTTGATCGAAATCGGTCAATTAACAAAGAATTTCAAAATGGCGCTGATTTTTTTAAATTTAAGTACCAGTTTCCTGCTTTGTAATCGCAGGGAGCCCCGTCGTGGGTAAAACGGAACCGTATCAAAATCTTGCATAGTTCTACACAGTCGTAGTATTCTTCAATATTGGCCATATATTTTCTATGGAAAAATAAATTCCGCCATCTTGAATTTTTTTCCTGTTCATCAAGTAGACCTTCAGGTCCTGATCATCTTTTGTCAAGAAACCAGTCTTCCATCTTTTATACTTTCTGAGATAGACACCAAACAAATTTGTATGGCAGCCATCTTTAATCCGCCATTTTGAAGTTTTTTTTTGCTCTTTGCCTATTGGATGAGGTTCCGAGTGACATTAGTTCGAGGACCCCCCACCTATCTTCAATACCTTGGCCGTGCCCTTTACCGGTCTCCGAAATCCTCAATCATCAGCTGTCTCCATATTTTTTTTCAAGTTATATTTTCTGACTTCTATACGGAGCCATCAGTGAAAAAAAAAATTTTCATACAAAATTTTACAGGAGGACATTTTTGGGGCAAATCTCGAAAACTTCCCCAAATGTGGCAACACTGTTTAGATATCTCGATACTGCCAGTCGAGCTACATAATCGATCCCTACATATCAACTTTCCCAAATGTTGCCAACTGCCTCAAAATCATGATCGAAATTTTCAAAAACACAAAAAGAATACAAAATGGCCGCCACCTCGTTTCACAGAAGCATTTTACATAGTTTCATAATTTTCCCGTAAAGTACAGGATATAGCGCTCCTGATGACGTTTCAATTTTTCATCTCGCTCGCACCCAGCCGAAATGATTGCTCCTGAAAAAAGACCATGTCGAAAATCACTTTTACTTTGATAAATTCCAGTGTTGCCAGACCTCGGCGACGGAAATACCCAAACATCATTCGTACAAGTGGGACACGTGGTCGCTCGTACTCGAACTTTGCAAAAAATACGTATTTCGATTTTTTAATTTTTGGGGAAAATCTTGAAAATTTCCCTAGAAATGGGGTAATTTTTTTTCCCCAATCCATTCTTCGAGACGGTACACACAATCGCCCCCTAGAAGTCGAAACGCTCTGACGTTGCCAACGGTGAGAAAATTGAATTTTAAAATTGCATTTTTTCGTGCCTCAGACCGAACGGCCGCCGCGACAGCCGCCATCTTGAATTTTTAAAAATCACTCCCTTTCTGTCTAAATACAGGATATTTGTAGGCGAAAAGAGAAAAAAATATTACGCTCGACCACGCCGTTTCGGATCTGTGGCGCCGCGGTTCGGGGTCGAAAAATCAAAAATTTCAAAACACTACAGCTCGGCCGCCATCTTGTTTTTCCAATTTTTTCCACTTTTTCTATAAATCGTTTCCTAGTTTCTTCAATCGTTGCGAGTTGTAACGAAATCGGTTGAAAAACAAAAGAGTTGCAAGAATCACGTCGGCCGCCATCTTGTTTTTCCGAAATATCATAATTTTTCCCTACTCGACTCGCGCACCCGAACACATCTCCCGTACATCATTATATCGTTTTCTGTCTCTTTCTAGGAGAACAATTATGTCAATGAGTCAGTCAGTGAGTCAGTGAATCAGTGGTAATTGAGCTATATATAGTATAATAATAACTAGTGTTTCGCCCTGTGCGCGAGCTGCTAAAGCAGCTCACGGGTTGTGGTTTTTGGGATATTAGGGATCCCCAGTTATCGAATTTGAACGAAATCGGTCAATTAACAAAGAATTTCAAAATGGCGCTGAATTTTCAAAACTTTGGTAACAGTTTCCTGTATTGAAATCCCAGGGAGCCCTAAATATCGATTTTGAACGAAATCGGTCCATTAACAAAGAATTTCAAAATGGCGCTGGTTTTTTGAAAATTTTGGTAACAGTTTCCTGTTTTGTAACTTTAGGGAGTCCTAAATATCGATTTTGAATGAAATCGGTCAATTAATAAAGAATTTCAAAATGGCGCTGATTTTTTAAAATTTTGGTATCAGTTTCCTGTTTTGTAACCCCAGGGAGTCCTAAATATCGATTTTGGACAAAATCGGTCAATTAACAAAGAATTTCAAAATGGCGCTGATTTTTTTAAATTTCAGTACCAGTTTCCTGTTTTGTAATCGCAGGGAGCCCCGTCGTGGGTAAAACGAAACCGTATCAAAATCTTGCATAGTTCTACACAGTCTTGTAGTATTCTTCAATATTGGCCATATATTTTCTATGGAAAAATAAATTCCGCCATCTTGAATTTTTTTCCTGTTCATCAAGTAAACCGTCAGGTCCTGATCATCTCTTGTCAAGTAACCACACTTCCATCTCTTATACTCTCCGAGATAGACACTGACGAAATTTGTATGGCGGCCATCTTGAATCCACCATTTTCGAGTTATTTTTAAACTCATCGCCAATTGGATGAGGTTCCGAGTGACATTAGTTCGAGGACCCCCCACCTATCTTCAATACCTTGGCCGTGCCCTTTACCCGTCTCCGAAATCCTCAATCATCAGCATTCTCCATATTTTTGTTAAAGTTATATTTTCTGATTTCTATACGAAGCCATCAGTGAAAAAAAAAATTTCATACAAAATTTTACAGGAGGAAGTTTTTAGGGAAAATCTCGAAAACTACCCCAAATGTGGCAACACTGTTTAGATATCTCGATACTGCCGGTCGAGTTACACAGTCGATCCCTATATGTCAACTTTCCCAAATGTTGCCAACTGCCTCAAAATCGTGATCGAAATTTTCAAAAACACAAAAAGAATACAAAATGGCCGCCACCTCGTTTCACAGAAGCATTTTACATAGTTTCATAATTTTCCCATAAACTACAGGATATACCGCTCCTGATGGCGTTTCAATTTTTCATCTCGCTCGCACCCAGCCGAAATGATTGCTCCTGAAAAAAGACCATGTCGAAAATCACTTTTACTTTGATAAATTCCAGTGTTGCCAGACCTCGGCGACGGAAATACCCAAAAGTCATTCGTACAAGTGGGACACGTGGTCGCTCGTACTCGAACTTTGCAAAAAATACGTATTTCAATTTTTTAATTTTTAGGGTAAATCTTGAAAATTTCCCGAGAAATGGGGTAATTTTTTTTCCCCAATCCATAGTTCGAGTCTGTACACACAATCGCCCCCTAGAAGTCGAAACGCACCGACGTTGCCAACTGTGAGAAATTTGAAGTATAAAATTGCGTTTTTTCGTACCTCAGACCGAACGGCCGCCGCGACAGCCGCCATCTTGAATTTTTAAAAACCACTCCCGTTCTGTCAAAATACAGGATAGTTGTAGGCGAAAAGAGAAAAAAATATTACGCTCGACCACGCCGTTTCGGATCTGTGGCGCCGCGGTTCGGGGTCGAAAAATCAATAATTTCAAAACACTACAGCTCGGCCGCCATCTTGTTTTTCCAATTTTTTCCACTTTTTCTATTAATCGTTTCCTGGTTTCTTCAATCGTTGCAAGTTGTAACGAAATCGGTTGGAAAACAAAAGAGTTGCAAGAATCACGTCGGCCGCCATCTTGTTTTTCCTAAATGTCATAATTTTTCCTTACTCGACTCCCGCACCCGAACACATCTCCCGTACATCATTATATCGTTTTCTGTCTCTTTCTAGGAGAACAATTATGTCAATGAGTGAGTGAGTCAGTGGTAATTGAGCTATATATAGTATAACTAGTGTTTCGCCCTGTGCGCGAGCTGCTAAAGCAGCTCACGGGTTGTGGTTTGACTTACAAGTAGTACAAACTTTACTATACGATTTTGAACGAAATCGGTCAATTAACAAAGAATTTCAAAATGGCGCTAATTTTTTAAAACTTTGGTAACAGTTTCCTGTATTGAAATCCCAGGGAGCCCTTAATATCGATTTTGAACGAAATCGGTCAATTAAAAAAGAATTTCAAAATGGCGCTGATTATGTAGAATTATGGTATCAGTTTCCTGTTTTGTAACCCCAGGGAGTCCTAAATATCGATTTTGAACGAAATCGGTCAATTAACAAATAACTTCAAAATGGCGCAGGTTTTTTTTTAATTTTAGTACCAGTTTCCTGGTTTGTAATCGCAGGGAGCCCCGACGTGGGTTAAACGGAACCGTATCAAAATCTTGCATAGTTCTACACAGTCTTGTAGTATTCTTCAATATTGGCCATATATTTTCTATGGAAAAATAAAATCCGCCATCTTGAATTTTTTACCTGTTCGTCAAGTAGACCTTCAGGTCCTGATTATCTTTTGCCAAGAAACCACTCTTCCATCTTTTATACTTTCTGAGATGGAAATCAAACAAATTTGTATGGCAGCCATCTTAAATCCGCCATTTTGAATTTTTTTTTTGCTCTTTGTCTATTGGATGAGGTTCCGAGTGACATTAGTTCGAGGACCCCCCACCTATCTTCAATACCTTGGCCGTACCTTTTACCCGTCTCCGAAATCCTCAATCATCAGCTGTCTCCATATTTTTTTCAACTTATATTTTCTGACTTCTATACGAAGCCATCAGTGAAAAAAAAATTTTTCATACAAAATTTTACAGGAGGACATTTTTGGGGAAAATGTCGAAAAGTACCCCAAATGTGGCAACACTGTTTAGATATCTCGATACTGCCGGTCGAGCTACACAATCGATCCATACATGTCAACTTTCCAAAATGTTGCCAACTGCCTCAAAATCGTGATCGAAATTTTCAAAAACACAAAAAGAATACAAAATGGCCGCCACCTCGATTCACAGAAAAATTTTACATAGTTTCATAATTTTCCCGTAAACTACAGGATATACCGCTCCTGATGACGTTTCAATTTTTCATCTCGCTCGCACCCAGCCGAAATGATTGCTCCAGAAAAGAGACCATGTCAAAAATCACTTTTACTTTGATAAATTCCAGTGTTGCCAGACCTCGGCGACGGAAATACCCAAACGTCATTTGTACAAGTGGGACACGTGGTCGCTCGTACTCGAACTTTGCAAAAAATACGTATTTCAATTTTTTAATTTTTGGGGTAAATCTTGTAAATTTCCCTAGAAATTGGGTAATTTTTTTTTCCCAATCCATTCTTCGAGTCGGTACACACAATCGCCCGATAGAAGTCGAAACGCTCCGACGTTGCCAACTGTGAGAAAATTGAATTTTAAAATTGCGTTTTTTCGTACCTCAGACCGAACGGCCGCCGCGACAGCCGCCATCTTGAATTTTTAAAAACCACTCCCATTCTGTCAAAATACAGGATAGTTGTAGGCGAAAATAGAAAAAATTATTACGCTCGACCACGCCGTTTCGGATCTGTGGCGCCACGGTTCGGGGTCGAAAAATCAAAAATTTCAAAACACTACAGCTCGGCCGCCATCTTGGTTTTCCAATTTTTTCCACTCTTTCTATTGATCGTTTCCTAGTTTCTTCAATCGTTGCGAGTTTTAACGAAATCGGTTGGAAAACAAAAGAGTTGCAAGAATCACGTCGGCCGCCATCTTGTTTTTCCGAAATGTCATAATTTTTCCCTACTCGACTCCCGCACTCGAACACATCTCCCTTACATCATTATATCGTTTTCTGTCTCTTTCTAGGAGAACAATTATGTCAATGAGTGAGTCAGTCAGTGAGTGAGTGGTAATCGAGCTATATATAGTATAACTAGTGTTTCGCCCTGTGCGCGAGCTGCTAAAGCAGCTCACGGGTTGTGGTTTGACTTACAAGTAGTACAGACTTTACTATACGATTTTGAACGAATTCGGTCAATTAACAAAGAATTTCAAAATGGCGCTGATTTTCTAAAACTTTGGTATCAGTTTTCTGTTTTGTGATCCCAGGGACCCCTAAATATCGATTTTGAACGAAATCGATCGATTAACAAAGAATTTCAAAATGGCGCTGATTTTTAAAACATGGGTATCAGTTTTCTATTTTGTGATCCCAGGGAGAACTAAATATCGATTTCGAACGAAATCGGTCAATTAACAAATAATTTCAAAATGGCGCTGATTTTTTAAAACTTTGGTAACAGTTACCTGTATTGAAATTCCAGGGAGCCCTAAATATCGATTTTGAACGAAATCGGTCCATTAACAAAGAATTTCAAAATGGCGCTGGTTTTTTGAAAATTTTGGTAACAGTTTCCTGTTTTGTAACTTCAGGGAGTCCTAAATATCGATTTTGAACGAAATCGGTCAATTAACAAAGAATTTCAAAATGGCGCTGATTTTAAAAACATGGATATCAGTTTTCTGTTTTGTAATCCCAGGGAGCCCTAAATATCGATTTTGAACGAAATCGATCGATTAACAAAGAATTTCAAAATGGCGCTGATTTTCTAAAACTTTGGTATCAGTTTTCTATTTTGTGATCCCAGGGAGCCCTGAATATCGATTTCGAACGAAATTGGCCAATTAACAAAGAATTTAAAAATGTCGCAGATTTTTTAAAACTTTGGTATCAGTTTTCTGTTTTTTAATCCCAGGGAGCCCTAAATATCAATTTTGAACGAAATCGGTCGATTAACAAAGAATTTGCAAATTGGCGCTGATTTTTAAAACTTGGTTATCAGTTTTCTATTTTGTGATCCCAGGAAGTCCTAAATATCGATTTTGAACAAAATCGGTCAATTAACAAAGAATTTCAAAATGGCGCTGATTTTAAAAAATTTCGGTAACAGTTTCCTGTTTTGTAATCCCAGGGTAAAACGGAAACGTATCAAAATTTTGCATAGTTCTTTCTACACTTGTAGTCTCTTCAATATTCGCCATAATTATATTTTCTATGGAAAATAAATTCCGCCATCTTGAATTTTTTTACTGTTCATCAAGTTGAACTTCAGGTCCTTATCATCTTTTGCCAAGATATTATTCTTCCATCTTTTATACTTTCTGAGATAGACACCAAATAAATTTGTATGGCAGCCATCCTAAATCCGCCATTTTGAATTTTTTTTCAGCTCACGGTCTATTGGCTGAGGTTTCGAATGACATTTGATCGAGCACCTATCTTGAATGCTTCGATCGGTTCATTTCGGCTAATCGGCCGCTATCTTGTTTTTCCGAAATGTCATAATTTTTCCCCACTCCCATCACGCACTCGAACATATCTCCTATACATGAACTATCCTGTTTCGGATCTGTGGCGCCGCGGATCGGAGTTGAAAAATCAAAAATTTGAAATTACTGCAGCTCGGCCGCCATCTTGTTTTTCAGTTTTTTCCACTTTTTCTATTGATCGTTTACTAATTTCTTCAATAATTGCGAGTTGTAACGAAATCGGTTGGAAAACAAAAGAGTTGCAAGAGTCACGTCAGCCGCCATCTTGGTTTTCCAATTTTTTCCACTTTTCCTATTGATCGTTTACTAATTTCTTCAATCATTGCGAGTTGTAACAAAATCGGTTGGAAAAAAAAAAGTTACAAAAAGCACGTCGGCTGCCATCTTGTTTTTCCGAAATGTCATAATTTTTCCCTGCTCCTGTCCCGCAGCCGAACATATCTCCAATACATGAACTACCCCGTTTCGGATCTGTGGCGCCGCGGGTCGGGGTTGAAAAATCAAAAATTTGTAAATACTGCAGCTCAGCCGCCATCTTGTTTTTCCAATTTTTTCAATTTTTCTATTGATCGTTTACTAATTTCTTCAATAATTGCAAGATGTAACGAAATCGGTTGGAAAACAAAAGAGTTGCAAGAATCACTTTGACCGCCATCTTGTTTTTCTATTTTTTCCACTTTTTGTATATATCGTTTACTAATTTCGTCAATAATTGCGAGTTGTAACGAAATCGGTTGGAAAACAAAAGAGTTGCAAGAATCACGTCGGCCGCCATCTTGTTTTTCCGAAATGTCATAATTTTTCCCTACTCGAATCCCGCACCTTAACACATCTCCCATACATCATTGGATCGTTTTCTGTCTCTTTCTAAGAGAACAATTATGCGGGCATGTTGGTAGTTTTATGTTTTTTTTTTCATGCATTTGGTCGAACACAACTCTTTCTTCAAAATCCTCAATCATCAACTCGCTTCACATTTTTGCCCCCAAAGATTCGTTAGAATGAGGGAACCATAAGTACCCAGTCCTTATAAAGTTCCTAATTGCCATATAATTTGGTATGAAAAAAATATTCCGCCATCTTGAATTTTTTTTCATTTTGCTAAATAGACCTCCTCGTTCTGAACATCTCTTGCCAAGAAACCACACTTCCATCTCTTATACTCTCCGAGATAGACACTAACGAAGTTTGTAGGGCAGCCATCTTAAATCCGCCATTTTGAATTTTTTTTTTGCTCTTTGTGAATTGGATGAGGTTCCGAGTGACATTAGTTGGAGGACCCCCCACCTATCTTCAATACCTTGGCCGTGCCCTTTACCCGTCTCCGAAATCCTCAATCATCAGCTGTCTCCATATTTTTGTTAAACTTATATTTCCTGACTTCTACACGAAGCCATCAGTGAAAAAAAAAATTTTTATACAAAATTTTACAGGAGGATATTTTTGGGGTAATTCTCGAAAACTACCCCAAATGTGGCAACACTGTTTAGATATCTCGATACTGCCGGTTGAGCTACACAATCCATCCATACATGTCAACTTTCCTAAATGTTGCCAACTGCCTCAAGATCGTGATCGAAATTTTCAAAAATACAAAAAGAATACAAAATGGCCGCCGCCTCGTTTCACAGAAGCATTTTTCATAGTTTCATAATTTTCCCGTAAACTACAGGATATACCGCTTCTGATGACGTTTCAATTTTTCATCTCGCTCGCACCCAGCCGAAATGATAGCTCCTGAAAAGAGACCATGTCGAAAATCACTTTTACTTTGATAAATCCCAGTGTTGCCAGACCTCGGCGACGGAAATACCCAAACGTCATTCGTACAAGTGGGACACGTGGTCGCTCGTACTCGAACTTTGCAAAAAATACGTATTTCGATTTTTTTTTTTTTGGGGAAAATCTTGAAAATTTCCCGAGAAATGGGGTAAATTTTTTTCCCCAATCCATTCTTTGAGTCGGTACACACAATCGCCCCATAGAAGTCAAAACGCTCCGACGTTGCCAACTGTAAGAAAATTGAATTTTAAAATTGCGTTTTTTCGTACCTCAGACCAAACGGCCGCCGCGACAGCCGCCATCTTGAATTTTTAAAAATCACTCACTTTCTTTCAAAATACAGGATATTAGTAGGCGAAAAGAGAAAAAAATATTACGCTCGACCACGCCGTTTCGGATCTGTGGCGCCGCGGTTCGGGGTCGAAAAATCAAAAATTTCAAAACGCTACAGCTCGGCCGCCATTTTGTTTTTCCAATTTTTTCCACTTTTTCTATTGACCGTTTACTAATTTCTTCAATAATTGCGAGTTTAAACAAAATCGGTTGGAAAACAAAAGAGCTGCAAGAATCACGTCGGCCGCCATCTTGTTTTTCCGAAATGTCATAATTTTTCCCTACTCGACTCCCGCACCCGAACACATCTCCCGTACATCATTGTATCGATTTCTGTCTCTTTCTAGGAGAACAATTATGTCAATGAGTGAGTGAGTGAGTGAGTGGTAATCGAGCTATATATAGTATAACTAGTGTTTCGCCCTGTGCGCGAGCTGCTAAAGCAGCTCACGGGTTGTTGTTTTTGGGATAATATTAGGGATCCTCAGTTATCGAATTTGAACGAAATCGGTCAATTAACAAAGAATTTCAAAATGGCGCTGATTTTTTAAAACTTTGGTAACAGTTTCCTGTATTGAAATCCCAGGGAGCCCTAAATATCGATTTTGAACGAATTCGGTCCATTAACAAAGAATTTCAAAATGGCGCTGATTTTTTAAAATTTTGGTTTCAGTTTCCTGTTTTGTAACCCCAGGGAGTCCTCAATATCGATTTTAAACGACATCGGTCAGTTAACAAAGAATTTCAAAATGGCGCTGTTTTTTTTTATTTTAGGACCAGTTTCCTGCTTTGTTACCGCAGGGAGCCCCGTCGTGGGTAAAACGGAATCGTATCAAAATCTTGCATAGTTCTACACAGTCGTAGTATTCTTCAATATTGGCCATATATTTTCTATGGAAAAATAAATTCCGCCATCTTGAATTTTTTTCCTGTTCATCAAGTAAACCTTCAGGTCCTGATTATCTTTTTTCAAGAAATCACTCTTCCATCTTTTATACTTTCTGAGATAGACACCAAACAAATTTGTATGGCAGCCATCTTAAATCCGCCATTTTGAATTTTTTTTTTGCTTTTTGTCAATTGGATGAGGTTCCGAGTGACATTAGTTCGAGGACCCCCCACCTATCTTCAATACCTTGGTCGTCCCCTTTACCCGTCTTCGGAATCCTCAATCATCAGCTGTCTCCATATTTTTGTTAAAGTTATATTTCCTGACTTCTACACGAAGCCATCAGTGAAAAAAAATATTTGCATACAAAATTTTACAGGAGGACATTTTTGGGGAAAATCTCGAAAACTACCCCAAATGTGGCAACACTGTTTAGATATCTCGATACTACCGGTCGAGCTTCACAACCGATCCATACATGTCAACTTTCCCAAATGTTGCCAACTGCCTCAAAATCGTGATCGAAATTTTCAAAAACACAAAAATAATACAAAATGGCCGCCACCTCGTTTCACAGAAGCATTTGACATAGTTTCATAATTTTCCCATGAACTACAGGATATACCGCTCCTGATGACGTTTCAATTTTTCATCTCGCTCGCACCCAGCCGAAATCATAGCTCCTGAAAAGAGACCATGTCGAAAATCACTTTTACTTTGATAAATTCCAGTGTTGCCAGACCTCGGCGACGGAAATACCCAAACATCATTCGTACAAGTGGGACACGTGGTCGCTCGTACTCGAACTTTGCAAAAAATACGTATTTCGATTTTTTAATTTTTGGGGTAAATCTTGAAAATTTCCCGAGAAATGGGGTAAATTTTTTTCCTTAATCCATTCTTCAAGTCGGTACACACAATCGCCCCATAGAAGTCGAAACGCTCCGACGTTGCCAACTGTGAGAAAATTGAATTTTAAAATTGCGTTTTTTCGTACCTCAGGCCAAACGGCCGCCGGGACAGCCGCCATCTTGAATTTTTAAAAACCACTCCCGTTCTGTCAAAATACAGGATAGTTGTAGGCGAAAAGAGAAAGAAATATTATGCTCGACCACGCCGTTTCGGATCTGTGGCGCCGCGGTTCGAGGTCGAAAAATCTAAAATTTCAAAACAATACAGCTCGGCCGCCATTTTGTTTTTCCAATTTTTTCTACTCTTTCTATTAATCGTTTCCTAATTTCTTCAATAGTTGCGAGTTTAAACGAAATCGGTCGGAAAACAAGAGAGCTGCAAGAATCACGTCGGCCGCCATCTTGTTTTTCCGAAATGTCATAATTTTTCCCTACTCGACTCCCGCACCCGAACACATCTCCCGTACATCATTATATCGTTTTCTGTCTCTTTCTAGGAGAACAATTATGTCAATGAGTGAGTCAGTGAGTCAGTGGTAATTGAGCTATATATAGTATAACTAGTGTTTCGCCCTGTGCGCGAGCTGCTAAAGCAGCTCACGGGTTGTGGTTTGACTTACAAGTAATGACTACGAATGAGTACAGACTACTGTACTAAACTGAATTCATTTATTATGGTTATAAAGAATTTCAAAATGGCGCTGATTTTTTAAAATTTTGGTATCAGTTTCCTGTTTTGTAACCCCAGGGAGTCCTAAATATCGATTTTGAACGAAATCGGTCAATTAACAAAGAATTTCAAAATGGCGTTGATTTTTTTAACTTTGGTTTCAGTTTCCTGTTTTGTGATCCCAGGGAGCCCTGAATATCGATTTTGAACGAAATCGGTCCATTAACAAAAAATTTCAAAATGGCGCTGATTTTTAAAATTTTGGTATCAGTTTTTTTTTTGTAACCCCAGGGAGTCCTAAATATCGATTTTGAACGAAATCGGTCCATTAACAAAGAATTTCAAAATGGCGCTGATTTTATTAAATTTTGGTTTCAGTTTCCTGTTTTGTAACCCCAGGGAGTCCTAAATATCGATTTTGAACGAAATCGGTCCATTAACAAAGAATTTCAAAATGGCGCTGATTTTTTAAAATTTTGGTATCAGTTTCCAGTTTAGTAACCCCAGGGAGTCCTAAATATCGATTTTGAACGAAATCGGTCGATTAACAAAGAATTTCAAAATGGCGCTGATTTTTTTAAATTTTGGTTTCAGTTTCCTGTTTTGTAACCCCAGGAAGTCCTAAATATCGATTTTGAACGAAATCGGTCCATTAACAAAGAATTTCAAAATGGCGCTGATTTTTAAAATTTTGGTATCAGTTTCCTGTTTTGTAACCCTAGGGAGTCCTAAATATCGATTTTGAACGAAATCGGTCCATTAACAAAGAATTTCAAAATGGCGCTGATTTTTTTAAATTTTGGTTTCAGTTTCCTGTTTTGTAACCCCAGGGAGTCCTAAATATCGATTTTGAACGAAATCGGTCCATTAACAAAGAATTTCAAAATGGCGCTGATTTTTTAAAATTTTGATATCAGTTTCCAGTTTAGTAACCCCAGGGAGTCCTAAATATCGATTTTGAACGAAATCGGTCGATTAACAAAGAATTTCAAAATGGCGCTGATTTTTTTAAATTTTGGTTTCAGTTTCCTGTTTTGTAACCCCAGGAAGTCAAAAATATCGATTTTGAACGAAATCGGTCCATTAACAAAGAATTTCAAAATGGCGCTGATTTTTTTAAATTTTAGTACCAGTTTCCTGTTTTGTAATCGCAGGGAGCCCCGTCGTGGGTAAAACAGAACCGTTTCAAAATCTTGCATAGTTCTACACAGTCTTGTTGTATTCTTCAAAATTGGCCATATATTTTCTATGGAAAAATAAATTCCGCCATCTTGAATTTTTTTCCTGTTCATTAAGTAGACCGTCAGGTCCTGATCATCTCTTGCCAAGAAACTACAATTCCATCTCTTATATTCTCCGAGATAGACACTGACGAAATTTGTATGGCGGCCATTTTGAATCCACCATTTTCGAGTTTTTTTTAAACTCATCGCCAATTGGATGAGGTTCCGAGTGACATTAGTTCGAGGACCCCCCACCTATCTTCAATACCTTGGCCGTGCCCTTTACCCGTCTCCGAAATCCTTAATCATCAGCTCTCTCCATATTTGTTTTCAAGTTACATTTTCTTACTTCTATACGAAGCCATCAGTGAAAAAAAAAAATTTCATACAAAATTTTACAGGATTACATTTTTGGGGAAAATCTCGAAAACTAACCCAAATGTGGCAACACTGTTTAGATATCTCGATACCGCCGGTCGAGCTACACGATCGATCCATACATGTCAACTTTCCCAAATGTTGCCAACTGCCTCAAAATCGTGATCGAAATTTTCAAAAACACAAAAAGAATACAAAATGGCCGCCACCTCGTGTCACAGAAGCATTTTACATAGTTTCATAATTTTCCCGTATACTACAGGATATACCGCTCCTGATGACGTTTCAATTTTTCATCTCGCTTGCACCCAGCCGAAATGATTGCTTCTGAAAAAAGACCATGTCGAAAATCACTTTTACTTTGATAAATTCCAATGTTGCCAGACCTTGGCGACGAAAATACCCAAATGTCATTCGTACAAGTGGGACACGTGGTCGCTCATACTCGAACTTTGCAAAAAATACGAATTTCGTAAATCTTGAAAATTTCCCGAGAAATGGGGTAATTTTTTTCCCCAATCCATAGTTCGAGTCTGTACACACAATCGCCCCACACAAGTCGAAATGCTCCGACGTTGCCAACTGTGAGAAAATTGAATTTTAAAATTGCATTTTTTCGTACCTCAGACCGAACGGCCGCCGCAAAAGCCGCCATCTTGAATTTTTAAAAATCACTCCCTGTCTGTCAAAATACAGGATAGTTGTAGGCGAAAAGAGAAAAAAATATTATGCTCGACCACGCCGTTTCGGATCTGAGGCGCCGCGGTTCGGGGTCGAAAAATCAAAAATTTCAAAACACTACAGCTCGGCCGCCATCTTGTTTTTCCAATTTTTTCCACTTTTTCTATTGACCGTTTACTAATTTCTTCAATAATTGCGAGTTTTAACAAAATCGGTTGGAAAACAAAAGAGTTGCGAAAATCACGTCGGCCGCCATCTTATTTTTCTGTAATGTCATAATTTTTCCCTACTCGAATCCCGCACCATAACACATCTCCCATACATCATTGGATCGTTTTCTGTCTCTTTCTAAAAGAACAATTATGCGGGCATGTTGGTAGTTTTATGTTTTTTTTTTCATGCATTTGGTCGAACACACCTCTTTCTTCAAAATCCTCAATCATCAACTCGCTTCACATTTTTGCCCCCAAAGATTCGTTAGAATGAGGGAACCATAAGTACCCAGTCCTTATAAAGTTCCTAATCGCCATATAATTTGGTATGAAAAAAAATATTCCGCCATCTTGAAATTTTTTTCATTTCGCTAAATAGACCTCCTCGTCCTGATCATCTCTTGCCAAGAAACTACAATTCCATCTCTTATATTCTCCGAGATAGACACTGACGAAATTTGTATGGCGGCCATTTTGAATCCACCATTTTCGAGTTTTTTTTAAACTCATCGCCAATTGGATGAGGTTCCGAGTGACATTAGTTCGAGGACCCCCCACCTATCTTCAATACCTTGGCCGTGCCCTTTACCCGTCTCCGAAATCCTTAATCATCAGCTCTCTCCATATTTGTTTTCAAGTTACATTTTCTTACTTCTATACGAAGCCATCAGTGAAAAAAAAAAATTTCATACAAAATTTTACAGGATTACATTTTTGGGGAAAATCTCGAAAACTAACCCAAATGTGGCAACACTGTTTAGATATCTCGATACCGCCGGTCGAGCTACACGATCGATCCATACATGTCAACTTTCCCAAATGTTGCCAACTGCCTCAAAATCGTGATCGAAATTTTCAAAAACACAAAAAGAATACAAAATGGCCGCCACCTCGTGTCACAGAAGCATTTTACATAGTTTCATAATTTTCCCGTATACTACAGGATATACCGCTCCTGATGACGTTTCAATTTTTCATCTCGCTTGCACCCAGCCGAAATGATTGCTTCTGAAAAAAGACCATGTCGAAAATCACTTTTACTTTGATAAATTCCAATGTTGCCAGACCTTGGCGACGAAAATACCCAAATGTCATTCGTACAAGTGGGACACGTGGTCGCTCATACTCGAACTTTGCAAAAAATACGTATTTCGATTTTTTAATTTTTGGGGTAAATCTTGAAAATTTCCCGAGAAATGGGGTAATTTTTTTTCCCCAATCCATACCTCGAGTCTGTACACACAATCGCCCCATAGAAGTCGAAACGCTCCGACGTTGCCAACTGTGAGAAATTTGAAGTTTAAAATTGCGTTTTTTCGTACCTCAGACCGAACGGCCGCCGCGACAGCCGCCATCTTGAATTTTTAAAAACCACTCCCGTTCTGTCATAATACAGGATAGTTGTAGGCGAAAAGAGAAAAAAATATTATGCTCGACCACGCCGTTTCGGATCTGTGGCGCCGCGGTTCGGGGTCGAAAAATCAAAAATTTGAAAACAATACAGCTCGGCCGCCATCTTGTTTTTCCAATTTTTTCCACTCTTTCTATTGATCGTTTCCTAGTTTCTTCAAGCTTCGCGAGTTTAAACAAAATCGGTTGGAAAACAAGAGAGCTGCAAGAATCACGTCGGCCGCCATCTTGTTTTTCCGAAATGTCATAATTTTTCCCTACTAGACTCCCGCACCCGAACACATCTCCTGTACATCATTATATCGTTTTCTGTCTCTTTCTAGGAGAACAATTATGTCAATGAGTGAGTGAGTCAGTGAGTGGTAATTGAGCTATATATAGTATAATAACTAGTGTTTCGCCCTGTGCGCGAGCTGCTAAAGCAGCTCACGGGTTGTGGTTTTGGGGATATTAGGGATCATCAGTTGTCGAATTTGAACGAAATCGGTCAATTAACAAAGAATTTCAAAATGGCGCCGATTTTTTAAAACTTTGGTAACAGTTTCCTGTATTGAAATCCCAGGGAGCCCTAAATATCGATTTTGAACGAAATCGGTCCATTAACAAAGAATTTCAAAATGGCGCTGATTTTTTAAAATTTTGGTTTCAGTTTCCTGTTTTTTAACCCCAGGGAGTCCTCAATATAGATTTTGAACGAAATCGGCCCATTAACAAAGAATTTCAAAATGGCGCTGAATTTTTAAAACTCTGGTAACTGTTTCCTCTATTGAAATCCCAGGTAGTCCTAAATATCGATTTTGAACGAAATTGGTCAATTTACAAAGAATTTCAAAATGGCGCTGTTTTTTTTAATTTTGATAACATTTTCCTGTTTTGTAACCCCAGGCCCAGGGAGCCCTAAATATCGATTTTGAACGAAATCAGCAAATAAACAAATTATTTCAAAATAGCGGCGGTTTTTAAAAATTTTGGAATAATTTTCCTGTTTTGTAATCCCAGGGAGCCCCGTCGAGGGTTAAACGGAAAAGTATCAAAATCTTGCATAGTAGTTCTACACTTGTAGTCTCTTCAATTTTCGCCTTTTATATTCTATGCAAAAATAAATTCCGCCATCTTGAATTTTTTTCCTGTTCATCAAGTAGATCTTCAGGTCCTTATGATATTTTGCCAAGAAACCTCTCTTCCGTCATTTATACTTTCTGAGTTAGACAACAATTAAATTTCTATGGCAGCCATCTTAAATCTGCCATTTTGAATTTTTTTCAGCTCATTGTCTATTGGATGAAGTGTCGAATGACATTTGGTCGAGCCCCCCCTATCTATTTGTTATGCTTCGATCGGTTGATTTCAGCAAATCAGCCGCCATTTTGTTTTTCCGAAATATTATAATTTTTTCCTACTCTTATCCCGCACGCGAACACATCTCCTATACATGAACTACCCCGTTTCAGATCTGTGACGCCGCGGTTTGAGGTAGAAAAATCAAAAATTTTAAAGCATTATATCTCGGCCGCCATTTTGTTTTTCCAATTTTTTCTACTTTTTATATTGATTGTTTACTAATTTCTTCAATAATTGCGAGTTATAATGAAATCAGTTGGAAAACAAAAGAGTTGCAAAAATCACGTCAGCCGCCATCTTGTTTTTCAATTTTTTTTCCACTTTTTCTATTGATCGTTTACAAATATCTTCAATCATTGCGAGTTGTAACGAAATCGGTCGGAAAACAAAAGAGTTGCAAGAATCACCTCGGCCGCCATCTTGTTTTTCTAATTTGTTCTACTTTTTGTATTGATCGTTTACTAATTTCTTCAATCAATGCGAGTTGTAACGAAATCGGTTGAAAAATAAAAAAGTTACAAAAAACACGCCGGCCGCCATCTTGTTTTTCCGAAATGTAATAATTTTTCTCTACTCCCATCCCGCACCCGAACATATGACCTATACATAAACTAACCCGTTTCGGATCTGTAGCGCCACGGTTCGGGGTCGAAAATTCAAAAATTTGAAAATACTACAGCTCAGCCGCCATCTTGTTTTTCTAAATTGTTCTACTTTTTGTATTGATCGTTTACTAATTTCTTCAATCATTGCAAGTTGTAACGAAATCGGTTGGAAAACAAAAAAGTTACAAAAAGCACGTCGGCCGCCATCTTGTTTTTCTGAAATGTCATAATTTTTCTTTACTCCCATCGCGCACCCGAACACATCTCCCATACATCATTGTATCATTTTCTGCCTCTTTTTAGTAGGTTCATGCATTTGGTCGAACTCCCCCCTCTTTCTACAATATCCTGGCCGCGGTCTTCACCCGTCTCCGAAATCCTCAATCATCAACTCGCTTCACATTTTTCTCCCAAATATTCGTTAGAAGTACCCAGTCCCCATAAAGTTCCTAATCGCCATATAATTTGGTATGAAAAAAAATATTCCGCCATCTTGAATTTTTTTTCATTTTGCTAAATAGACCTCCTCGTCCTGATCATCTCTTGCCAAGAAACCACTCTTCCATCTTTTATACTTTCTGAGATAGACACCAAACAAATTTGTATGGCAGCCATCTTAATTCCGCCATTTTGAATTTTTTTTTTGCTCTTTGTCTATTGGATGAGGTTCCGAGTGACATTAGTTAGAGGAACCCCCACCTATCTTCAATACCTTGGCCGTGCCCTTTACCCGTCTCCGAAATCTTCAATCATCAGGTGTCTCCATATTTTTGTTAAAGTTACATTTCCTCACTCTACACGAAGCCATCAGTGAAAAAAAAAATTTTCGTACAAAATTTTACAGGAGGACATTTTTGGGGAAAATCTCGAAAACTACCCCAAATGTGGCAACACTGTTTAGATATCTCGATACTGCCGGTCGAGCTACACAATCGATCCATACATGTCAACTTTCCCAAATGTTGCCAACTGCCTCAAAATCATGATCGAAATTTTCAAAAACACAAAAATAATACAAAATGGCCGCCACCTCGTTTCACAGAAGCATTTGACATAGTTTCATAATTTTCCCGTAAAGTACAGGATATACCGCTCCTGATGACGTTTCAATTTTTCATCTCGCTCGCACCCAGCCGAAATGATTGCTCCTGAAAAAAGACCATGTCGAAAATCACTTTTACTTTGATAAATTCCAGTGTTGCCAGACCTCGGCGACGGAAATACCCAAACATCATTCGTACAAGTGGGACACGTGGTCGCTCGTACTCGAACTTTGCAAAAAATACGTATTTCGATTTTTTAATTTTTGGGGAAAATCTTGAAAATTTCCCTAGAAATGGGGTAATTTTTTTTCCCCAATCCATTCTTCAAGACGGTACACACAATCGCCCCCTAGAAGTCGAAACGCTCTGACGTTGCCAACGGTGAGAAAATTGAATTTTAAAATTGCATTTTTTCGTGCCTCAGACCGAACGGCCGCCGCGACAGCCGCCATCTTGAATTTTTAAAAATCACTCCCTTTCTGTCAAAATACAGGATATTTGTAGGCGAAAAGAGAAAAAAATATTACGCTCGACCACGCCGTTTCGGATCTGTGGCGCCGCGGTTCGGGGTCGAAAAATCAAAAATTTCAAAACACTACAGCTCGGCCGCCATCTTGTTTTTCCAATTTTTTCCACTTTTTCTATAAATCGTTTCCTAGTTTCTTCAATCGTTGCGAGTTGTAACGAAATCGGTTGAAAAACAAAAGAGTTGCAAGAATCACGTCGGCCGCCATCTTGTTTTTCCGAAATATCATAATTTTTCCTTACTCGACTCGCGCACCCGAACACATCTCCCGTACATCATTATATCGTTTTCTGTCTCTTTCTAGGAGAACAATTATGTCAATGAGTCAGTCAGTGAGTCAGTGAATCAGTGGTAATTGAGCTATATATAGTATAATATAATAACTAGTGTTTCGCCCTGTGCGCGAGCTGCTAAAGCAGCTCACGGGTTGTGGTTTGACTTACAAGTAGTACAGACTTTACTGTACTAAACTGAATTCATTTATTATGGTTATTCCAAAATTATAAAAAAGGCGTTGATTTTTTAAACTTTGGTATCAGTTTCCTGTTTTGTGATCCCAGGGAGCCCTGAATATCAATTTTGAAGGAAATCGGTTAATAAACAAAGAATTTCAATATGACGCTGATTTTTTTAAATTTTGGTAACAGTTTCCTGTTGTGTAATCCCAGGAGGTCCTAAATATCGATTTTGAGCGAAATCGGTTAATTAACAAAAAATTACAAAATGGCGCTGGTTTTTTTAAACTTTGGTAACAGTTTCCTGTATTGAAATCCCAGGGAGCCCTAAATATCGATTTTGAACGAAATCGGTCCATTAACAAAGAATTTCAAAATGGCGCTGATTTTTTAAAACTTTGGTAACAGTTTCCTGTATTAAAATCCCAGGGAGTCCTCAATATCGATTTTAAACGAAATCGGTCAATTAACAAAGAATTTCAAAATGGCGATTTTTTTAAATTTTATTACCAGTTTCTTGTTTTGTAATCGCAGGAAGCCCCGTCGTGGGTAAAATGGAACCGTATCAAAATCTTGCACAGTTCTACAGTCTTGTAGTATTCTTCAATATTGGCCATATATTTTCTATGGAGAAATAAGTTCCGCCATCTTGAATTTTTTTCCTGTTCATCAAGTAGACCTTCAGGTCCTGATCATCTTTTGCCAAGAAACCACTCTTCCATCTTTTATACTTTCTGAGATAGAAACAAAACAAGTTTGTATGGCAGCCATCTTAAATCCGCCATTTTGATTTTTTTTTTTGCTCTTTGTCTATTGGATGAGGTTCGGAGTGACATTAGTTCGAGGACCTCCCACCTATCTTCAATACCTTGGCCGTGCCCTTTACCCGTCTCCGAAATCCTCAATCATCAGCTGTCTCCATATTTTTCTTCAAGTTTTATTTTCTTACTTCAATACGAAGCCATCAGTGAAAAAAAAATTTTTTATACAAAATTTTACAGGAGGAAGTTTTTGGGGAAAATCTCGAAAACTACCCCAAATGTGGCAACACTGTTAAGATATCTCGATACTACCGGTCGAGCTTCACAACCGATCCATACATGTCAACTTTCCCAAATGTTGCCAACTGCCTCAAAATCGTGATCGAAGTTTTCAAAAACACAAAAAGAATACAAAATGGCCGCCACCTCGTTTCACAGAAACATTTTACAAAGTTTCATAATTTTCCCGTGAACTACAGGATATACCGCTCCTGATGACGTTTCAATTTTTTATCTCGCTCGCACCCAGCCGAAATGATAGCTCCTGAAAAGAGACCATGTCGAAAATCACTTTTACTTTGATAAATTCCAGTGTTGCCAGACCTCGACGACGGAAATACCCAAACGTCATTCGTACAAGTAGGACACGTGGTCGCTCATACTCGAATTTTGTAAAAAATACGTATTTCGATTTTTTAATTTTTGGGGTAAATCTTGAAAATTTCCCGAGAAATGGGGTAATTTTTTTCCCCCAATCCATACCTCGAGTCTGTACACACAATCGCCCCTTACAAGTCGAAACGCTCCGACGTTGCCAACTGTGACAAATTTGAAGTTAAAAATTGCGTTTTTTCGTACCTCAGACCGAACGGCCGCCGCGACAGCCGCCATCTTGAATTTTTAAAAACCACTCCCGTTCTGTCAAAATACAGGATAGTTTTAGGCGAAAAGAGAAAAAAATATTATGCTCGACCACGCCGTTTCGGATCTGTGGCGCCGCGGTCCGGGGTCGAAAAATCAAAAATTTCAAAACACTACAGCTCGGCCGCCATCTTGTTTTTCCAATTTTTTCCACTTTTTCTATAAATCGTTTCCTAGTTCCTTCAATCGTTGCGAGTTGTAATGAAATCGGTTGGAAAACAAAAGAGCTGCAAGAATCACGTCGGCCGCCATCTTGTTTTTCTGAAATGTCATAATTTTTCCCTACTCGACTCCCGCACCCGAACACATCTCCCGTACATCATTGTATCGTTTTCTGTCTCTTTCTAGGAGAACAATTATGTCAATGAGTGAGTGAGTCAGTCAGTGGTAATCGAGCTATATATAGTATAACTAGTGTTTCGCTCTGTGCGCGAGCTGCTAAAGCAGCTCACGGGTTGTGGTTTTTGGGATATTAGGGATCCTCAGTTATCGAATTTGAACAAAATCGGTCAATTAACAAAGAATTTCAAAATGGCGCTGATTTTTTAAAACTTGGGTAACAGTTTCCTGTTTTGTGATCCCAGGGAGCCCTGAATATCGATTTTGAACGAAATCGGTCAATTAACAAAAAATTTCAAAATGGCGCTGATTTTTTAAAATTTTGGTTTCAGTTTCCTGTTTTGTAACCCCAGGGAGTCCTAAATAGCGATTTTGAACGAAATCGGTCAGTTAACAAAGAATTTCAAAATGGCGTTGATTTTTTTAAACATTGGTAACAGTTTCCTGTTTTGTGATCCCAGG
Organism: Erebia aethiops; assembly: GCA_923060345.2. NCBI lineage: Eukaryota > Metazoa > Arthropoda > Insecta > Lepidoptera > Nymphalidae > Erebia > Erebia aethiops. Next base: position 17,312,112 of record OV281089.1, on the reverse strand, counting down.
GAGCCCTGAATATCGATTTTGAACGAAATCGGTCAATTAACAAAAAATTTCAAAATGGCGCTGATTTTTTAAAATTTTGGTTTCAGTTTCCTGTTTTGTAACCCCAGGGAGTCCTAAATATCGATTTTGAACGAATTCGGTCCATTAACAAAGAATTTCAAAATGGCGCTGATTTTTTTAAATTTTAGTACCAGTTTCCTGTTTTGTAATCACAGGGAGTCCTAAATATCGATTTTGAACGAATTCGGTCCATTAACAAAGAATTTCAAAATGGCGCTGATTTTTTTAAATTTTAGTACCAGTTTCCTGTTTTGTAATCACAGGGAGCCCCGTCGTGGGTAAAACGGAACCGTATCAAAATCTTGCATAGTTCTAGTCTTGTAGTATTCTTCAATATTGGCCATATATTTTCTATGGAGAAATAAATTCCGCCATCTTGAATTTTTTTCCTGTTCATCAAGTAGACCTCCAGGTCCTGATCATCTTTTGCCAAGAAACCACTCTTCCATCTTGTATATTTTCTGAGATGGAAATCAAACAAATTTGTATGGCAGCCATCTTAAATCCGCCATTTTGAATTTTTTTTTTCTCTTTGTCTATTGGATGAGGTTCCGAGTGACATTAGTTCGAGGACCCCCCACCTATCTTCAATACCTTGGCCGTGCCCTTTACCCGTCTCCGAAATCCTCAATCATCAGCTGTCCCCATATTTTTGTTTAAGTTATATTTTCTGACTTCTACACGAAGCCATCAGTGAAAAAAAATTATTTCATTCAAAATTTTACAGGACGACATTTTTGGGGAAAATCTCGAAAACTACCCCAAATGTGGCAACACTGTTTAGATATCTCGATACTGCCGGTCGAGTTACACAGTCGATATCTACATGTCAACTTTCCCAAATGTTGCCAACTGCCTCAAAATCGTGATCGAAATGTTCAAAAACACAAAAAGAATACAAAATGGCCGCCACCTCGTTTCACAGAAACATTTCACACAGTTTCATAATTTTCCCATGAACTACAGGATATACCGCCTCTGATGACGTTGCAATTTTTCATCTCGCTCGAAAAATCAAAAATTTCAAAACACTACAGCTCGGCCGCCATCTTGTTTTTCCAATTTTTTCTACTTTTTTGTAGTGATCGTTTACTAATTTCTTCAATCATTGCGAGTTGTAACGAAATCGGTTGGAAAATAAAAAAGTTACAAAAAGCACGTCAGCCGCCATCTTGTTTTTCCGAAATGTCATAATTTTTCCCTAATCCCATCCCGCACCCGAACGTATTACCAGTACATGAACTACCCCGTTTCGGATCTGTAGCGCTGCGGTTCGGGGTAGAAAAATCAAAAATTTGAAAATACTACAGCTCGGCCGCCATCTTGTTTTTACAATTTTTTCTACATTTTGTATTGATCGTTTACTAATTTCTTCAATCATTGCGAGTTGTAACGAAATCGGTTGGAAAACAAAAAAGTTACAAAAAGCACGTCGGTCGCCATCTTGTTTTTCTGAAATGTCATAATTTTTCTTTACTCCCATCCCGCACCCGAACACATCTCCCATACATCATTGTATCGTTTTCTGCCTCTTTTTAGTAGAACAATTATGCGGGTATGTTGGAAGTTTTATGTTTGTTTTTTTTTTCATGCATTTGGTCGAACACACCCCCTCTTTCTACAATATCCTGGCCGTGGTCTTTACCCGTCTCCGAAATCCTCAATAATCAACTCGCTTCACATTTTTCTCCCAAATATTCGTTAGAAGTACCCAGTCCTTATAAAGTTCCTAATCGCCATATAATTTGGTATGAGAAAATATATTCCGCCATCTTAATTTTTTTTTCATTTCGGTAAGTACACCTCCTCGTCCTGATCATCTTTTGCCAAGAAACCACTCTTCCATCTTTTATACTTTCTGAGATAGACACCAAACAAATTTGTATGGCAACCATCTTAAATCCGCCATTTTGAATTTTTTTTTTGCTCTTTGTCAATTGGATGAGGTTCCGAGTGACATTAGTTCGAGGACCCCCCACCTATCTTCAATACCTTGGCCGTGCCCTTTACCCGTCTCCGAAATCCTCAATCATCAGCTGTCTCCATATTTTTTTTCAAGTTATATTTTCTTACTTCTATACGAAGTCATCAGTGAAAAAAAAAATTTTCATACAAAATTTTACAGGAGGACATTTTTAGGAAAATCTCGAAAACTACCCCAAATGTGGCAACACTGTTTAGATATCTCGATACTGCCGGTCGAGGTACATAATCGATCCATACATGTCAACTTTCCCAAATGTTGCCAACTGCCTCAAAATCATGATTGAAATTTTCAAAAACACAAAAAGAATACAAAATGGCCGCCACCTCGTTTCAAAGAAACATTTTACACAGTTTCATAATTTTCCAGTGAACTACAGGATATACCGCTCCTGATGACGTTTCAATTTTTCATCTCGCTCGCACCCAGCCGAAATGATAGCATCTGAAAAAAGACCATGTCGAAAATCACTTTTACTTTGATAAATCCCAGTGTTGCCAGACCTCGGCGACGAAAACACCCAAATGTCATTCGCACAAGTGGGACACGTGGTCGCTCCTACTCGAATTTTGCAAAAAATACGTATTTCGATTTTTTTATTTTTGGGGTAAATCTTGAAAATTTCCCGAGAAATGGGGTAATTTTTTTTCCCCAATCCATACCTTGAGTCTGTACACACAATCGCCCCATACAAGTCGAAACGCTCCGACGTTGCCAACTTTGAGAAAATTGCATTTTAAAATTGCGTTTTTTCGTACCTCAGACCGAACGGCCGCCGCGACAGCCGCCATCTTGAATTTTTAAAAACCACTCCCGTTCTGTCAAAATACAGGATAGTTGTAGGCGAAAAGTGAAAAAAATATTATGCTCGACCACGCCGTTTCGGATCTGTGGCGCTGCGGTTCGGGGTCGAAAAATCAAAAATTTCAAAACACTACAGCTCGGCCGCCATCTTGTTTTTCCAATTTTTTCCACTCTCTCTATTGATCGTTTCCTAGTTTCTTCAATTTTTGCAAGTTGTAACGAAATCGGTTGGAAAACAAAAGAGTTGCAAGAGTCACGTCGGCCGCCATCTTGTTTTTCCGAAATGTCATAATTTTTCCCTACTCGACTCCCGCACCCGAACACATCTCCCGTACATCATTGTATCGTTTTCTGTCTCTTTCTAGGAGAACAATTATGTCAATGAGTCAGTGAGTCAGTGGTAATTGAGCTATATATAGTATAACTAGTGTTTCGCCCTGTGCGCGAGCTGCTAAAGCAGCTCACGGGTTGTGGTTTGACTTACAAGTATTATTAACAAAGAATTTCAAAATGGCGCTGTTTTTTTTTAAACTTTGGCATCAGTTCCCTGTTTTGTAATCCCAGGGAGCCCTAAATATCGATTTTGAACGAAATCGGTCAATTATCTAAGAATCTCAAAATAGCGCCTTTTTATTTTATTTTGGTATAAGTTTCCTGTTTTGTAATCCCAGGGAGCCCTAAATATCGATTTTGAACGAAATCGGTCAATTATCCAAGAATTTTAAAATGGCGCTGGTTTTTTTTAATTTTCATAACAGTTTCCTGTTTTGTAACCCCAGGGAGCCCTAAATATCGATTTTGAACGAAATCGGTAAAATAACAAATTATTTCAAAATGGCGCTGATTTTTTAAAACTTTGGTGTCAGTTTCCTGTTTTGTAATCCCAGGAAGTCCTAAATATCGATTTGGAACGAAATCGGTCAATTAACAAAGAATTTCAAAATGGCGCTGATTTTTAAAAACTTTGGTATCAGTTTCCTGTTTTGTAATCCCAGGGAGCCCTAAATATGGATTTTGAACGAAATCGGTAAAATAACAAATTAATTCAAAATGGCGCTGATTTTTTAAAATTTTGTATGTTTCCTGTTTTGTAAACCCAGGGAGCTCCGTCGTGCATAGTTCTACACTTGTAGTCTCTTCATTATTTGCCATATATTTTCTATAGAAAAATAAATTCCGCCATCTTGAATTTTTTTCCTGTTCATCAAGTAGACCTTCAGATCCTGATCATCTCCAAGCCAAGAAACCTCTCTTCCATCTTTTATACTTTCTGAGATAGACACCAAATAAATTTGCATGGCAGCCATCTTAAATCTGCCATTTTGATTTTTTTTTCAGCTCATTGTCTATTGGATGAAGTTTCTAATGACATTTGGTCGAGCACCCCCTTAGATATCTACAATGCTTCGATCGGTTAACTTCAGCAAATCCGACATTTTTCTAAAATAATCATAAATCAAATCAAATCAAATCAAATCGAATATTCTTTATTCAAATAAACTTTTACAAGTACTTTTGAATCGTCAAGTGAATCTACCACTGGTTCGGAATGCCATTATCAATACAATATCTCCTATACATGAACTACCCCGTTTCAGATCTGTGATGCCGCGGTTTGAGGTCGCAAAATCAAAAATTTTAAAGCACTATAGCTGGGCCGCCATGTTGTTTTTCCAATTTTTTCCACTTTTTCTATTGATCGTTTACTAATTTCTTCAATCTTTGCGAGTTGTAACGAAATCGGTTGGAAAACAAAAGAGTTGCAAGAATCACGTCGGGCGCCATCTTGTTTTCAAAAAATTTCCACTTTTGCTATTTACCGTTTACTAATTTCTTCAATAATTGCGAGTTGTAACGAAATCGGTTGGAAAACAAAAGAGTTGCAAGAATCACGTCGGCCGCCATATTGTTTTTCCGAAATGTCATAATTTTTCCCTACTCCCATCCTGCGCCCGAACACATCTCAAATACATCATTGTATTATTTTCTGCCTATTTAGTAGAACAATTGGACGGGATTTATGTTTGTTTTTTTTTCATGCATTTGGTCGTACACACCACCTCTTTCTACAATACCCTGGCCGTGCTCTTCACCCGTCTCCGAAATCTTCAATCATCAACTCGCTTCACATTTTTGCTCCCAAAGATTCGTTAAAATGAGGGAACCATAAGTACCCAGTCCTTATAAAGTTCCTAATTGCCATATATTTTCTATGGAGAAGTAAATTCCGCCATCTTGAATTTTTTTCCTGTTCATCAAGTAGACCTTCAGGTCCTGATCATCTTTTGCCCAGAAACCACTCTTCCATCTTTTATACTTTCTGAGATAGACACCAAACAAATTTGTATGGCAGCCATCTTAAATCCGCCATTTGGAATTTTTTTTTGCTCTTTGTCTATTGGATGAGGTTCCGAGTGCAATTAGTTCGAGGACCCCCCACCTATCTTCAATACCTTGGCCGTGCCCTTTACCCGTCTCCGAAATCCTCAATCATCAGCTGTCTCCATATTTTTGTTAAAGTTATATTTCCTGACTTCTACACGAAGTCCTCAATCATCAACTCGCTTCACATTTTTCTCCCAAATATTCGTTAGAAGTACCCAGTCCTTATAAAGTTCCTAATCGCCATATAATTTGGTATGAAAAAAAATATTCCGCCATCTTGAATTTTTTTTCATTTCGCTAAATAGACCTCCTCGTCCTGATCATCTCTTGCCAAGAAACTACAATTCCATCTCTTATACTCTCCGAGATTGACACTGACGAAATATGTATGGCGGCCATCTTGAATCCACCATTTTCGAGTTTTTTTTAAACTCATCGCAAATTGGATGTGGTTCCGAGTGACATTAGTTTGAGGACCCCCCACCTATCTTCAATACCTTGGCCGTGCCCTATACCCGTCTCCGAAATCCTCAATCATCAGCTGTCTCCATATTTTTCTTCAAGTTTTATTTTCTTACTTCTATACGAAGCCATCAGTGAAAAATCGGTTTAATCGATTAAACGAAATCGGTCAATTAACAAAGAATTTCAAAATGGCGCTAATTTTTTAAAACTTTGGTAACAGTTTCCTGTATTGAAATCCCAGGGAGCCCTAAATATCGATTTTGAACGAAATCGGTCCATTAACAAAGAATTTCAAAATGGCGCTGATTTTTTAAAACTTTGGTAACAGTTTCCTGTATTGAAATCCCAGGGAGCCCTAAATATCGATTTTGAATGAAATCGGTGCACAAAGAATTTCAAAATGGCGATTTTTTTAAATTTTAGTACCAGTTTCCTGTTTTGTAATCGCAGGGAGCCCCGTAGTGGGTTAAACGGAACCGTAACAAAATCTTGCATAGTTCTACACAAACTTATAGTATTCTTCAATGTTGGCCATATATTTTCTATGGAAAAATAAATTCCGCCATCTTGAATTTTTTTCCTGTTCATCAAGTAGACCTTGAGGTCCTGATCATCTCTTGCCGAGAAACCACACTTCCATCTTGTATACTTTCTGAGATGGAAATCAAACAAATTTGTATGGCAGCCATCTTAAATCCGCCATTTTGAATTTTTTTTTTGCTTTTTGTCTATTGGATGAGGTTCCGAGTCACATTAGTTCGAGGACACCCCACCTATCTTCAATACCTTGGCCGTGCCCTATACCCGTCTCCGAAATCCTCAATCATCAGCTGTCTCCATATTTTTCTTCAAGTTTTATTTTCTTACTTCTATACGAAGCCATCAGTGAAAAAAAAAATTTTCATACAAAATTTTACAGGAGGACATTTTTGGGGAAAATCTCGAAAACTACCCCAAATGTGGCAACACTGTTTAGATATCTCGATACTGCCGGTCGAGCTACACAATCGATCCATACATGTCAACTTTCCCAATCGTTGCCAACTGCCTGAAAATCGTGATCGAAATTTTCAAAAACACAAAAATAATACAAAATGGCCGCCACCTCGTCTCACAGAAACATTTTACATAGTTTCATAATTTTCCCGTAAACTACAGGATATACCGCTCCTGATGACGTTTTAACTTTTCATCTCGCTCGCACCCAGCCGAAATGATTGCTCCTGAAAAGAGACCATGTCGAAAATCACTTTTACTTTGATAAATCCCAGTGTTGCCAGACCTCGGCGACGGAAATACCCAAACATCATTCGTACAAGTGGGACACGTGGTCGCTCGTACTCGAACTTTGCAAAAAATACGTATTTCGATTTTTTAATTTTTGAGGAAAATCTTGAAAACTTCCCGAGAAATGGGGTAAATTTTTTTCAACAATCCATTCTTCGAGTCGGTACACACAATCGCCCCTTAGAAGTCGAAACGCTCCGACGTTGCCAACTGGGAGAAAATTGAATTTTAAAATTGCGTTTTTTCGTACCTCAGACCAAACGGCCGCCGCGACAGCCGCCATCTTGAATTTTTTAAAGCCACTCCCGTTCTGTCAAAATACAGGATAATTGTAGGCGAAAAAAGAAAAAAATATTATTCTCGACCGCGCCGTTTCGGATCTGTGGCGCCGCGGTTCGGGATCGAAAAATCAAAAATTTCAAAACACTACAGCTCGGCCGCCATCTTGTTTTTCCAATTTTTTCCACTCTTTCTATTGATCGTTTCCTAATTTCTTCAATCTTTGCGATTTGTAACGAAATCGGTTGGAAAACAAAAGAGCTGCAAGAATCACGTCGGCCGCCATCTTGTTTTTCCGAAATGTCATAATTTTTCCCTACTCGACTCCCACACCCGAACACTTCTCCCGTACATCATTGTATCGTTTTCTGTCTCTTTCTAGGAGAACAATTATGTCAATGAGTCAGTGAGTGAGTCAGTGGTAATCGAGCTATATATAGTATAATAACTAGTGTTTCGCCCTGTGCGCGAGCTGCTAAAGCAGCTCACGGGTTGTGGTTTGACTTACAAGTAGTACAGACTTTACTGTACTAAACTGAATTAATTTATTATGGTTAAAGCAAAATTATTAAAAATGGCGTTGATTTTTTTAAACTTTGGTATCAGTTTCCTGTTTTGTGATCCCAGGGAGCCCTGAATATCGATTTTGAACGAAATCGGTCAATTAACAAAGAATTTCAAAATGGCGCCGATTTTTTAAAACTTTGGTAACAGTTTCCTGTATTGAAATGCCAGGGAGCCCTAAATATCGATTTTGAACGAAATCGGTCCATTAACAAAGAATTTCAAAATGGCGCTGGTTTTTTGAAAATTTTGGTAACAGTTTCTTGTTTTGTAACTTCAGGGAGTCTTAAATATCGATTTTGAACGAAATCGGTCAATTAACAAAGAATTTCAAATTGGCGCTGATTTTAAAAACATGGGCATCAGTTTTCTATTTTGTGATCCCAGGGAGCCCTAAATATCGATTTCGAACGAAATTGGCCAATTAACAAAGAATTTAAAAATGTCGCAGATTTTTTAAACTTTGGTATCAGTTTTCTGTTTTGTAATCCAAGGGAGCCCTAAATATCAATTTTGAACGAAATCGGTCGATTAACAAAGAATTTGCAAATTGGCGCTGATTTTTAAAACTTGGTTATCAGTTTTCTATTTTGTGATCCCAGGAAGTCCAAAATATCGATTTTGAACAAAATCGGTCAATTAACAAAGAATTTCAAAAAGGCGCTGATTTTTTAAAACTTTGGTAACAGTTTCCTGTATTGAAATCCCAGGGAACCCTAAATATCGATTTTGAACGAAATCGGTCCATTAACAAAGAATTTCAAAATGGCGCTGATTTTTTAAAATTTTGGTTTCAATTTCCTGTTTTGTAACCCCAGGGAGTCCTCAATATCGATTTTAAACGAAATCGGTCAATTAACAAAGAATTTCAAAATGGCGCCTATTTTTTAGAACTTTTGTACCAGTTTCGTGTTTTGTAATCCTACAAAGTGCTAAATATCGATTTTGGACGAAATCGGTCAATTAACAAAGAATTTCAAAATGGCGCTGGTTTTTTAAAATTTTGATAACAATTTCCTGTTTTGTAACCCCAGGGAACTCTTAATATCGATTTTGAACGAAATCGGTCAATTAACAAATTTTTTCGAAATGGCGCTGCGTTTTCAAATTTTGGTTTAAGTTTCCTGTTTTGTAATCCCAGGTAGCCCCGTCCTGGGTAAAACGGAACCGTATCAAAATCTTGCATAGTTCTACACTTGTAGTCTGTTCAATATTCGCCATTTATTTTCTATGGAAAAATGGAAAAATAAATTCCGCCATCTTGAATTTTTTTCCTGTTCATCAAGTAGACCTTCAGGTCCCGATCATCTTTTTTCAAGAAACCTGTCTTCCATCTTTTATACTTTCTGAGATAGACACTAAATAAATTTCTATGGCAGCCATCTTAAATCTACCATTTTGAATGTTTTTTCAGCTCATTGTCTATTGGATTAAGTTTCGAATGACATTTGGTCGAGCACCCCCCTATCTATCTGCAATGCTTCGATCGGTTCATTTCAGCAAATCGGCCGCCATCTTGTTTTTCCGAAATATCATAATTTTTCCCTACTCTTATCCCGCACGCGAACACATCTCCTATACATACTACTACCCCGTTTCGGATACGTGGCGCCGCGGTTCGGGGTCGAAAAATCAAAAATTTGAAAACACTACAACTCGGCTGCCATTTTGTTTTTCCAATTTTTTCTGCGTTTTGTATTGATCGCTTACTAATTTCGTCAATAATTGCCAGTTGTAACAAAATCGGTTAGAAAACAAAAGAGTTGCAAGAATCACGTCGGCCGCCATCTTGTTTTTCCAATTTTTTCTACTTTTTCTATTGATCGTTTATTAATTTCCTCAACTATTGCGAGTTGTAACGAAAGCGGTTGGAAAACAAAAAGTTACAAAAATCACGTCAGCCGCCATCTTGTTTTTCGGAAATGTCACAATTTTTCCCTACTCCCATCCCGCACCCGAACATATCTCCTGTACATGAACTACCCCGTTTCGGATCTGTGGCGCCGCGGTTCGGGGTCGAAAAATCAAAAATTTGAAAACACTACAGCTCGGCCGCCATCTTGTGTTTCCTATTTTTTTCACTTTTTCTCTATATCGTTTACTAATTTCTTTAATAATTGCGAGTTGTAATGAAATCGGTTGGAAAACAAAAGAGTTGCAAGAATAAAGTCGGCCGCCATCTTGTTTTTTTTGAAATTTCATAATTTTTCCCTACTCCCATCCCACACCTGAACACATCTCCCGTACATCATTGTATCGTTTTCTGTCTCTTTCTAGGAGAACAATTGTGCGGGTATGTTGTTAGTTTTGTTTTTTTTTCTCATGCATTTGGTCGAACACGACTTCTTTCAACAATATCCTGGCCGTGCTCTTCACCCGTCTCCGAAATCCTCAATCATCAACTCGCTCCACATTTTTCTCCCAAATATTCGTTAAAAGTACCCAGTACTTATAAAGTTCCTAATCGCCATATAATTTGGTATGAAAAAAATAATCCGCCATCTTGAATTTTTTTTTCATTTCGCTTAATAGACTTCCTCGTCCTGATCATCTCTTGCCAAGAAACCATACTTCCATCTCTTATACTCTCCGAGATAGACACCAAACAAATTTGTATGGCGGCCATCTTAAATCCGCCATTTTGAATTTTTTTTTTGCTCTTTGTCTATTGGATGAGGTTCCGAGTGTCATTAGTTCGAGGACCCCCCACCTATCTTCAATACCTTGGCCGTGCCCTTTACCCGTCTCCAAAATCTTCAATCATCAGCTGTCTCCATATTTTTTTTCAAGTTATATTTTCTTACTTATATACGAAGCCATCAGTGAAAAAAAAAATTTTCGTACAAAATTTTACAGGAGGACATTTTTGGGGAAAATCTCGAAAACTACCCCAAATGTGGCAACACTGTTTAGTTATCTCGATACTGCCGGTCGAGTTACTCAATCGATCGATACATGTCAACTTTCCGAAATGTTGCCAATTGCCTCAAAGTCGTGATCGAAATTTTCAAAAACACAAAAAGAATACAAAATGGCCGCCACCTCGTTTCACAGAAGCATTTTACATAGTTTCATAATTTTCCCGTGAACTACAGGATATACCGCTCCTGACGACGTTTCAATTTTTCATCTCGCTCGCACCCAGCCGAAATGATTGCTCCTGAAAAAAGACCATGTCGAAAATCACTTTTACTTTGATAAATACCAGTGTTGCCAGACCTCGGCGACAAAAACACCCAAACGTCATTCGTACAAGTGGGACACGTGGTCGCTCATACTCAAACTTTGCAAAAAATACGTATTTCAATTTTTTAATTTTTGGGGTAAATCTTGAAAATTTCCCAAGAAATGGGGTAATTTTTTTTCCCCAATCCATTCTTCGAGTCGGTACACACAATCGCCCTATACAAGTCGAAACGCTCCGACATTGCCAACTGTGAGAAATTTGAATTTTAAAATTGCGTTTTTTCGTACCTCAGACTGAACGGCCGCCGCGACAACCGCCATCTTGAATTTTTAAAAACCACTCCCGTTCTGTCAAAATACAGGATAGCTGTAGGTGAAAAGAGAAAAAAATATTACGCTCGACCACGCCGTTTCGGATCTGTGGCGCCGTTGTTCAGGGTCGAAAAATCAAAAATTTCAAAACACTACAGCTTGGCCGCCATCTTGTTTTTCCAATTTTTTCCACTTTTTCTATTAATCGTTTACTAATTTCTTCAATAGTTGCGAGTTTAAACGAAATCGGTTGGAAAACAAAAGAGTTGCAAGAATCACGTTGGCCGCCATCTTGTTTTTCCGAAATGTCATAATTTTTCCCTACTCGACTCCCGCACCCGAACACATCTCCCGTACATCATTGTATCGTTTTCTGTCTCTTTCTAGGAGAACAATTATGTCAATGAGTGAGTCAGTCAGTGAGTGAGTGGTAATTGAGCTATATATAGTATAATATAACTAGTGTTTCGCCCTGTGCGCGAGCTGCTAAAGCAGCTCACGGGTTGTGGTTTGACTTACAAGTAGTACAGACTTTACTGTACTAAACTGAATTCATTTATTATGGTTATAGCAAAATTATTAAAAATGGCGTTGATTTTTTTAAACTATGGTATCAGTTTCCTGTTTTGTGATCCCAGGGAGCCCTGAATATCGATTTTGAACGAAATCGGTCCATTAACAAGTAATTTCAAAATGGCGCTGATTTTTTAAAATTTTGGTATCAGTTTCCTGTTTTGTAACCCCAGGGAGTCCTAATTATCGATTTTGAATGAAAACGGTCAATTAACAAAGAATTTCAAAATGGCGCTGATTTTTTAAAGTTTTGGTACCAATTTCCTGTTTTGTAATCCCGGGAGCCATAAATATCGGTTTTGAACGAAATCCGTCAATTAACAAAGCATTTAAAAATGGAGCTGATTTTTTAAAATTGTGGTCAGTTTCCTGTTTTGTAATCCCGGGAACCCTACAATATATCGGTTTTGAACGAAATCCGTCAATTAACAAAGAATTTCAAAATGGCGCTGATTTTTTAAAATTTTGGAACCAGTTTCCTGTTTTGTAATCCCAGGGAGCCCTAAATATGGATTTTGAACGAAATCTGTCTATTAACAAAGAATTTCAAAATGGCGCTTATTTTTTTAAACTTTGGTATCAGTTTCCTGTTTTGTAATCCCAGGGAGCCCTAAATATCGAATTTGAACGAAATCGGTCAATTAACAAAGAATTTCAAAATGGCGCTGAATTTTTAAAACTTTGGTAACTGTTTCCTGTATTGAAATCCCAGGGAGCCCTAAATATCGATTTTGATCGAAATCGGTCCATTAACAAAGAATTTCAAAATGGCGCCGAATTTTTAAAATTTGGTATCAGTTTCCTGTTTTGTGATCCCAGGGAGCCCTGAATATCAATTTTGAACGAAATCGGTCCATTAACAAAGAATTTCAAAATGGCGCTGATCTTTTAAAATTTTAGTATGTTTTGTAATCGCAGGGAGCCCGTGGGTAAAACGGAACCGTATCAAAAAGTCTTGTAGTATTCTTCAATATTGGCCATATAATATTTTCTATGGAAAAATAAATTCCGCCATCTTGAATTTTTTTCCTGTACATCAAGTAGACCTTCAGGTCCTGATCATCTTTTGTCAAGAAACCACTCTTCCATCTTTTATACTTTCTGAGATAGACACCAAACAAATTTGTATGGCAGCCATCTTAAATCCGCCATTTTGAATTTTTTTTTTGCTCTTTGTCAATTGGATGAGGTTCCGAGTGACATTAGTTCGAGGACCCCCCACCTATCTTCAATACCTTGGCCGTGCCCTTTACCCGTCTCCGAAATCCTCAATCATCAGCTGTCTCCATATTTTTGTTAAAGTTATATTTCCTGATTTCTACACGAAGCCATCAGTGAAAAAAAAAAATTTCATACAAAATTTTACAGGAGGTCATTTTTGGGGAAAATCTCGAAAACTACCCATAGTGTGGCAACACTGTTTAGATATCTCGATACTGCCGGTCGAGCTACACAATCGATCCATACATGTCAACTTTCCCAAATGTTGCCAACTGCCTCAAAATCGTGATCGAAATTTTCAAAAACACAAAAAGAATACAAAATGGCCGCCACCTCGTTTCATAGAAGCATTTTACATAGTTTCATAATTTTCCCTTAAACTAAAGGATATACCGCTCTTGATGACGTTTCAATTTTTCATCTCGCTCGCACCCAGCCGAAATGATTGCTCCTGAAAAAAGCCCATGTCGAAAATCACTTTTACTTTGATAAATTCCAGTGTTGCCAGACCTCGGCAACGGAAATACCCAAACGTCATTCGTACAAGTGGGACACGTGGTCGCTCGTACTCGAACTTGGCAAAATATACGTATTTCGATTTTTTAATATTTGGGGTAAATCTTGAAAATTTCCCTAGAAATGGGGTAATTTTTTTTCCCCAATCCATTCTTCGAGTCGGTACACACAATCGCCCCGTACAAGTCGAAACGCTCCGACGTTGCCAATTGTGAGAAATTTGAATTTTAAAATTGCGTTTTTTCGTACCTCAGACCGAACGGCCGCCGCGACAGCCGCCATCTTGAATTTTTATAAACCACTCCCGTTCTGTCAAAATACAGGATAGTTGTAGGCGAAAAGAGAAAAAAATATTATGCTCGGCCTCGCCGTTTCGGATCTGTGGCGCCGCGGTTCGGGGTCGAAAAATCAAAAATTTCAAAACACTACAGCTCGGCCGCCATCTTGTTTTTCCAATTTTTTCTACTTTTTTGTAGTGATCGTTTACTAATTTCTTCAATCATTGCGAGTTGTAACGAAATCGGTTGGAAAATAAAAAAGTTACAAAAAGCACGTCAGCCGCCATCTTGTTTTTCCGAAATTTCATAATTTTTCCCTAATTCCATCCCGCACCCGAACGTATTACCAGTACATGAACTACCCCGTTTCGGATCTGTAGCGCTGCGGTTCGGGGTAGAAAAATCAAAAATTTGAAAATACTACAGCTCGGCCGCCATCTTGTTTTTACAATTTTTTCTACATTTTGTATTGTTCGCTTACTAATTCCTTTAATCATTACGAGTTGTAACGAAATCGGTTGGAAAACAAAAGAGTTGCAAGAATCACGTCGGCCGCCATCTTGTTTTTCCAAAAGGTCATAATTTTTCCCTACTCCCATCCCGCGTCCGAATACATCTCCCATACATCATTGTATCGTTTTCTGCCTTTTTTTAGTAGAACAATTATGCGGGTATGTTGGTAGTTTTATGTTTGTTTTTTTTTCATGCATATGGTCGAACACACCCCCTCTTTCTACAATATCCTGGCCGTGCTCTTCACTCGTCTCCGATATCCTCAATCATCAACTCGCTTCACATTTTTCTCCCAAATATTCGTTAGAAGTACCCAGTCCTTATAAAGTTCCTAATCGCCATATAATTTGGTACGAAAAAAAATATTCCGCCATCTTGAATTTTTTTTCATTTCACTAAATAGACCTCCTCGTCCTGATCATCTCTTGCCAAGAAACTACAGTTCCATCTCTTATATTCTCTGAGATAGACACTGACGAAATTTGTATGGCGGCCATCTTGAATCCACCATTTTCGAGTTTTTTTTAAACTCATCGCCAATTGGATGAGGTTCCGAGTGACATTAGTTCGAGGACCTCCCACCTATCTTCAATACCTTGGCCGTGCCCTTTACCCGTCTCCGAAATCCTCAATCATCAGCTGTCTCCATATTTTTGTTAAAGTTATATTTCCTGACTTCTGCACGAAGCCATCAGTGAAAAAAAAAATTTTCATACAAAATTTTACAGGAGGACATTTTTGGGGAAAATCTCGCAAACTACCCATAATGTGGCAACACTGTTTAGATATCTCGATACTGCCGGTCGAGCTACACAATCGATCCATACATGTCAACTTTCCCAAATGTTGCCAACTGCCTCAAAATCGTGATCGAAATTTTCAAAAACACAAAAATAATACAAAATGGCCGCCACCTCGTTTCACAGAAGTATTTTACATAGTTTCATAATTTTCCCGTGAACTGCAGGATATACCGCTTCTGATGACGTTTCAATTTTTCATCTCGCTCGCACCCAGCTGAAATGATAGCCCCTGAAAAAAGACCATGTCGAAAATCACTTTTACTTTGATAAATTCCAGTGTTGCCAGATCTCGGCGACGAAAATACCCAAATGTCATTCGTACAAGTGGGACACGTGGTCGCTCATACTCGAACTTTGCAAAAAATACGTTTTTCAATTTTTTAATTTTTGGGGTAAATCTTGAAAATTTCCCGAGAAATGGGGTAATTTTTTTTCCCCAATCCATAGTTCGAGTCTGTACACACAATCGCTCCCTAGAAGTCGAAACGCTCCGACGTTGCCAACTGTGAGAAATTTGAAGTTTAAAATTGCGTTTTTTCGTACTTCAGACCGAACGGCCGCCGCGACAGCCGCCATCTTGAATTTTGAAAAATCGCTCCCGTTTTGTCAAAATACAGGATAGTTGTAGGCGAATAAAGAAAAAAATATTATGCTCGACCTCGCCGTTTCGGATCTGTGGCGCCGCGGTTCGGGGTCGAAAAATCAAAAAATTCAAAACACTACAGCTCGGCCGCCATCTTGTTTTTCCAATTTTTTTCACTTTTTCTATTAATCGTTTACTAATTTCTTCAATACTTGCGAGTTTAAACGAAATCGGTTGGAAAACAAAAGAGTTGCAAGATTCACATCGGCCGCCATCTTGTTTTTCCTAAATGTCATAATTTTTCCTTACTCGACTCCCGCACCCGAACACATCTCCCGTACATCATTATATCGTTTTCTGTCTCTTTCTAGGAGAACAATTATGTCAATGAGTGAGTCAGTCAGTGGTAATTGAGCTATATATAGTATAACTAGTGTTTCGCCCTGTGCGCGAGCTGCTAAAGCAGCTCACGGGTTGTGGTTTTTGGGATATTAGGGATCCCCAGTTATCGAATTTGAACGAAATCGGTCAATTAACAAAGAATTTCAAAATGGCGCTGAATTTTCAAAACTTTGGTAACAGTTTCCTGTATTGAAATCCCAGGGAGCCCTAAATATCGATTTTGAACGAAATCGGTCCATTAACAAAGAATTTCAAAATGGCGCTGGTTTTTTGAAAATTTTGGTAACAGTTTCCTGTTTTGTAACTTTAGGGAGTCCTAAATATCGATTTTGAATGAAATCGGTCAATTAATAAAGAATTTCAAAATGGCGCTGATTTTTTAAAATTTTGGTATCAGTTTCCTGTTTTGTAACCCCAGGGAGTCCTAAATATCGATTTTGGACAAAATCGGTCAATTAACAAAGAATTTCAAAATGGCGCTGATTTTTTTAAATTTCAGTACCAGTTTCCTGTTTTGTAATCGCAGGGAGCCCCGTCGTGGGTAAAACGAAACCGTATCAAAATCTTGCATAGTTCTACACAGTCTTGTAGTATTCTTCAATATTGGCCATATATTTTCTATGGAAAAATAAATTCCGCCATCTTGAATTTTTTTCCTGTTCATCAAGTAAACCGTCAGGTCCTGATCATCTCTTGTCAAGTAACCACACTTCCATCTCTTATACTCTCCGAGATAGACACTGACGAAATTTGTATGGCGGCCATCTTGAATCCACCATTTTCGAGTTATTTTTAAACTCATCGCCAATTGGATGAGGTTCCGAGTGACATTAGTTCGAGGACCCCCCACCTATCTTCAATACCTTGGCCGTGCCCTTTACCCGTCTCCGAAATCCTCAATCATCAGCATTCTCCATATTTTTGTTAAAGTTATATTTTCTGATTTCTATACGAAGCCATCAGTGAAAAAAAAAATTTCATACAAAATTTTACAGGAGGAAGTTTTTAGGGAAAATCTCGAAAACTACCCCAAATGTGGCAACACTGTTTAGATATCTCGATACTGCCGGTCGAGTTACACAGTCGATCCCTATATGTCAACTTTCCCAAATGTTGCCAACTGCCTCAAAATCGTGATCGAAATTTTCAAAAACACAAAAAGAATACAAAATGGCCGCCACCTCGTTTCACAGAAGCATTTTACATAGTTTCATAATTTTCCCATAAACTACAGGATATACCGCTCCTGATGGCGTTTCAATTTTTCATCTCGCTCGCACCCAGCCGAAATGATTGCTCCTGAAAAAAGACCATGTCGAAAATCACTTTTACTTTGATAAATTCCAGTGTTGCCAGACCTCGGCGACGGAAATACCCAAAAGTCATTCGTACAAGTGGGACACGTGGTCGCTCGTACTCGAACTTTGCAAAAAATACGTATTTCAATTTTTTAATTTTTAGGGTAAATCTTGAAAATTTCCCGAGAAATGGGGTAATTTTTTTTCCCCAATCCATAGTTCGAGTCTGTACACACAATCGCCCCCTAGAAGTCGAAACGCACCGACGTTGCCAACTGTGAGAAATTTGAAGTATAAAATTGCGTTTTTTCGTACCTCAGACCGAACGGCCGCCGCGACAGCCGCCATCTTGAATTTTTAAAAACCACTCCCGTTCTGTCAAAATACAGGATAGTTGTAGGCGAAAAGAGAAAAAAATATTACGCTCGACCACGCCGTTTCGGATCTGTGGCGCCGCGGTTCGGGGTCGAAAAATCAATAATTTCAAAACACTACAGCTCGGCCGCCATCTTGTTTTTCCAATTTTTTCCACTTTTTCTATTAATCGTTTCCTGGTTTCTTCAATCGTTGCAAGTTGTAACGAAATCGGTTGGAAAACAAAAGAGTTGCAAGAATCACGTCGGCCGCCATCTTGTTTTTCCTAAATGTCATAATTTTTCCTTACTCGACTCCCGCACCCGAACACATCTCCCGTACATCATTATATCGTTTTCTGTCTCTTTCTAGGAGAACAATTATGTCAATGAGTGAGTGAGTCAGTGGTAATTGAGCTATATATAGTATAACTAGTGTTTCGCCCTGTGCGCGAGCTGCTAAAGCAGCTCACGGGTTGTGGTTTGACTTACAAGTAGTACAGACTTTACTATACGATTTTGAACGAATTCGGTCAATTAACAAAGAATTTCAAAATGGCGCTGATTTTCTAAAACTTTGGTATCAGTTTTCTGTTTTGTGATCCCAGGGACCCCTAAATATCGATTTTGAACGAAATCGATCGATTAACAAAGAATTTCAAAATGGCGCTGATTTTTAAAACATGGGTATCAGTTTTCTATTTTGTGATCCCAGGGAGAACTAAATATCGATTTCGAACGAAATCGGTCAATTAACAAATAATTTCAAAATGGCGCTGATTTTTTAAAACTTTGGTAACAGTTACCTGTATTGAAATTCCAGGGAGCCCTAAATATCGATTTTGAACGAAATCGGTCCATTAACAAAGAATTTCAAAATGGCGCTGGTTTTTTGAAAATTTTGGTAACAGTTTCCTGTTTTGTAACTTCAGGGAGTCCTAAATATCGATTTTGAACGAAATCGGTCAATTAACAAAGAATTTCAAAATGGCGCTGATTTTAAAAACATGGATATCAGTTTTCTGTTTTGTAATCCCAGGGAGCCCTAAATATCGATTTTGAACGAAATCGATCGATTAACAAAGAATTTCAAAATGGCGCTGATTTTCTAAAACTTTGGTATCAGTTTTCTATTTTGTGATCCCAGGGAGCCCTGAATATCGATTTCGAACGAAATTGGCCAATTAACAAAGAATTTAAAAATGTCGCAGATTTTTTAAAACTTTGGTATCAGTTTTCTGTTTTTTAATCCCAGGGAGCCCTAAATATCAATTTTGAACGAAATCGGTCGATTAACAAAGAATTTGCAAATTGGCGCTGATTTTTAAAACTTGGTTATCAGTTTTCTATTTTGTGATCCCAGGAAGTCCTAAATATCGATTTTGAACAAAATCGGTCAATTAACAAAGAATTTCAAAATGGCGCTGATTTTAAAAAATTTCGGTAACAGTTTCCTGTTTTGTAATCCCAGGGTAAAACGGAAACGTATCAAAATTTTGCATAGTTCTTTCTACACTTGTAGTCTCTTCAATATTCGCCATAATTATATTTTCTATGGAAAATAAATTCCGCCATCTTGAATTTTTTTACTGTTCATCAAGTTGAACTTCAGGTCCTTATCATCTTTTGCCAAGATATTATTCTTCCATCTTTTATACTTTCTGAGATAGACACCAAATAAATTTGTATGGCAGCCATCCTAAATCCGCCATTTTGAATTTTTTTTCAGCTCACGGTCTATTGGCTGAGGTTTCGAATGACATTTGATCGAGCACCTATCTTGAATGCTTCGATCGGTTCATTTCGGCTAATCGGCCGCTATCTTGTTTTTCCGAAATGTCATAATTTTTCCCCACTCCCATCACGCACTCGAACATATCTCCTATACATGAACTATCCTGTTTCGGATCTGTGGCGCCGCGGATCGGAGTTGAAAAATCAAAAATTTGAAATTACTGCAGCTCGGCCGCCATCTTGTTTTTCAGTTTTTTCCACTTTTTCTATTGATCGTTTACTAATTTCTTCAATAATTGCGAGTTGTAACGAAATCGGTTGGAAAACAAAAGAGTTGCAAGAGTCACGTCAGCCGCCATCTTGGTTTTCCAATTTTTTCCACTTTTCCTATTGATCGTTTACTAATTTCTTCAATCATTGCGAGTTGTAACAAAATCGGTTGGAAAAAAAAAAGTTACAAAAAGCACGTCGGCTGCCATCTTGTTTTTCCGAAATGTCATAATTTTTCCCTGCTCCTGTCCCGCAGCCGAACATATCTCCAATACATGAACTACCCCGTTTCGGATCTGTGGCGCCGCGGGTCGGGGTTGAAAAATCAAAAATTTGTAAATACTGCAGCTCAGCCGCCATCTTGTTTTTCCAATTTTTTCAATTTTTCTATTGATCGTTTACTAATTTCTTCAATAATTGCAAGATGTAACGAAATCGGTTGGAAAACAAAAGAGTTGCAAGAATCACTTTGACCGCCATCTTGTTTTTCTATTTTTTCCACTTTTTGTATATATCGTTTACTAATTTCGTCAATAATTGCGAGTTGTAACGAAATCGGTTGGAAAACAAAAGAGTTGCAAGAATCACGTCGGCCGCCATCTTGTTTTTCCGAAATGTCATAATTTTTCCCTACTCGAATCCCGCACCTTAACACATCTCCCATACATCATTGGATCGTTTTCTGTCTCTTTCTAAGAGAACAATTATGCGGGCATGTTGGTAGTTTTATGTTTTTTTTTTCATGCATTTGGTCGAACACAACTCTTTCTTCAAAATCCTCAATCATCAACTCGCTTCACATTTTTGCCCCCAAAGATTCGTTAGAATGAGGGAACCATAAGTACCCAGTCCTTATAAAGTTCCTAATTGCCATATAATTTGGTATGAAAAAAATATTCCGCCATCTTGAATTTTTTTTCATTTTGCTAAATAGACCTCCTCGTTCTGAACATCTCTTGCCAAGAAACCACACTTCCATCTCTTATACTCTCCGAGATAGACACTAACGAAGTTTGTAGGGCAGCCATCTTAAATCCGCCATTTTGAATTTTTTTTTTGCTCTTTGTGAATTGGATGAGGTTCCGAGTGACATTAGTTGGAGGACCCCCCACCTATCTTCAATACCTTGGCCGTGCCCTTTACCCGTCTCCGAAATCCTCAATCATCAGCTGTCTCCATATTTTTGTTAAACTTATATTTCCTGACTTCTACACGAAGCCATCAGTGAAAAAAAAAATTTTTATACAAAATTTTACAGGAGGATATTTTTGGGGTAATTCTCGAAAACTACCCCAAATGTGGCAACACTGTTTAGATATCTCGATACTGCCGGTTGAGCTACACAATCCATCCATACATGTCAACTTTCCTAAATGTTGCCAACTGCCTCAAGATCGTGATCGAAATTTTCAAAAATACAAAAAGAATACAAAATGGCCGCCGCCTCGTTTCACAGAAGCATTTTTCATAGTTTCATAATTTTCCCGTAAACTACAGGATATACCGCTTCTGATGACGTTTCAATTTTTCATCTCGCTCGCACCCAGCCGAAATGATAGCTCCTGAAAAGAGACCATGTCGAAAATCACTTTTACTTTGATAAATCCCAGTGTTGCCAGACCTCGGCGACGGAAATACCCAAACGTCATTCGTACAAGTGGGACACGTGGTCGCTCGTACTCGAACTTTGCAAAAAATACGTATTTCGATTTTTTTTTTTTTGGGGAAAATCTTGAAAATTTCCCGAGAAATGGGGTAAATTTTTTTCCCCAATCCATTCTTTGAGTCGGTACACACAATCGCCCCATAGAAGTCAAAACGCTCCGACGTTGCCAACTGTAAGAAAATTGAATTTTAAAATTGCGTTTTTTCGTACCTCAGACCAAACGGCCGCCGCGACAGCCGCCATCTTGAATTTTTAAAAATCACTCACTTTCTTTCAAAATACAGGATATTAGTAGGCGAAAAGAGAAAAAAATATTACGCTCGACCACGCCGTTTCGGATCTGTGGCGCCGCGGTTCGGGGTCGAAAAATCAAAAATTTCAAAACGCTACAGCTCGGCCGCCATTTTGTTTTTCCAATTTTTTCCACTTTTTCTATTGACCGTTTACTAATTTCTTCAATAATTGCGAGTTTAAACAAAATCGGTTGGAAAACAAAAGAGCTGCAAGAATCACGTCGGCCGCCATCTTGTTTTTCCGAAATGTCATAATTTTTCCCTACTCGACTCCCGCACCCGAACACATCTCCCGTACATCATTGTATCGATTTCTGTCTCTTTCTAGGAGAACAATTATGTCAATGAGTGAGTGAGTGAGTGAGTGGTAATCGAGCTATATATAGTATAATGAGTGAGTCAGTGAGTGGTAATTGAGCTATATATAGTATAATTAATAAAATTCACCACAATAAATTCTACTGTCCAACCTAAGAATGTGAAATAAAAATCTTAAAACAGAAAGCTACTTTTAGGGGAAAAAACTATCCTTCGCTGAGGTTAAGACTATTTCTCAACCTCAGATTTCCGTGGAACAGGATGAAACATGGGTGAAAGATAGTTTCACCTGACACCCACTTCGTTCGAGTACCTACGTTCTTTCGAGGGCCATCCAAATCGAGATGAATATTCGAGCTTTCCTTTACAATGAAAAGAAAATCTTCTAGTTTTAAGTACTCCTTGTGTATATTATGTCCAACGGCTGAACGGATCTGGATGAAAGTTGGCACAGAGATAGATTATAGTCTGGAATAAAAGGCTACTTTTTATCCCGGAAACTTAAAGAGTTCCTGCGGGAAACTAAAAACCTCAATCCACGCGGACGAAGTCACGGGCATTAGCTAGTAACTTCATATTTTTATCCCGGAAAAATCAGAGTTCTCGGGCAATCAAAAACCTTTATCCAAGAGGATGAAATCACGGCTAAAGAATTCTATGTAAATATGTGTACAGATAAATGAGAAGATACACAAGGAGTAGGTAGGTACTTAAAACTAGAAGATTTTCTTTTCATTGTAAAGGAAAACTTGAATATTCATCTCGATTTGGATGGCCCTCGAGAGATCGTAGGTACCTACTCGAACGAAGTGGGTGTCAGTCAGGTAAAACTATCTTTCACTCATGTTTCACGGAAATCTATTTCTCAACCTCAGCGAAGGATAGTTTTTTCCGCTAAAAGTAGCTTTCTTTTTTAAGATTCTTATTTCACATTCCTAGCTTGGACAATAGAATTTATTGTGGTGAATTTTATTTATCTATAAACAAGCTTTTTATCCTCACGATTTTACCCTCAGTTTGTGTATGACTTTGCAGTTATAATAATTATGGTCATAATTCAAATTCAAATTCAAATTCAAAATGATTTTTATTCAAATAAACTTTTACAAGTACTTTTGAATCGTCAAGTGAATCTACCACTGGTTCGGAATTCCATTCCTACCGAGAAGAACCAGCAAGAAACTCGGCGGTTGCTCTTAGTATACCTATGACTGTTCTCTATTAGCATTAAGTATAAACAACTTATCAATAACGTAGCCTACGATCCAATAATAGGTACTACCAACCCGTAAATTAAAGCTTGAAATTTCAAATTGAAAATGCTAAATAGGTCTCACCGCAGGACTTGAACACCCCTTCACCACCCCTTGCTTACTGGCTCTATAAACTAGTTGTATACTGGCTTTAGCCAATGCACCTCCGTTCATTAGTAACGAGCACTAACGAGCATAACGTAGGTATGTACCTTCAAAATCTCGACTGTATAATATAAACATTTTAATTAATCCCATTCAATAAAAAGAACAGTCCTGTACGCTTACTCTAAGTTTTTACATTGCAAATACGAATGATCGACGTGAGAGCTCATCACGCCAAGTGTAAGCGAACGTTAAAGTAAAATGAACCTAAACAGCATTGGTTTAGAGTTCATTTCATCATTTCGTGTATTTATTCACAGCCAGCGCTCCAAACGTTGAATTTGTGACTTTAAAGCAAGAGCTTTGGGTCCATTTTACTTTGACGTTCACTTACACTTGGCGTGGTGAGCTCTCACGTCGATCAATCGTATTTGCAATGTAAAAACTCAGAGTAAGCGTACTGAGTTACTCACTAGCTGACCGTTCAACGTCCGCCCGCCCAGCCAACACCAACCTGCCCCCGATTATGGAAATTATAGTCGTATTCGTTTGTCAAACGGATAATAGCTGTTTTGACGACCTCCCTAGCGCAGTGTTTAGCGCGGTTGCCTTAACGTGGGAGGTCACGGGGCCGATTCCCGGCAGGGTCAATTTGAGAATTTATAATTTCTAAATTTTCTCTGGTCCGGTCTGGTGGGAGGCATCGGCCGTAGCTAGTTACCACCCTACCGGCAAAGACGTACCGCCAAGCGATTTAGCGTTCCGGTACGATGTCGTGTAGAAACCGACTAGGGTATGGGTTTAATATAACTGCCATACCCCTAAGAGGTTAGCCCAATACCATCTTAGCATCATCACTTATCAGGTGAGATCGCAGTGAAGGGCTAACTTTTCTTTACGTCTATACCTACTAATATTATCTGTACTAATATTATAAATGCGAAAGTTTGGGTGGATGGATGGATGGATGTATGGATGTTTGGATGTATGGATGGATGTTTGTTACTGAATCACGCCTCAACGGCTGAACGGATCTGGATGAAATTCACAGAGATATATTATATATAGTCTGGTATAACACATAGGCTCCTTTTTATCCCGGAAAATTAAGAGAGTTCCTGCGGGAACCGAAAAACCTCAATCCACGGACGAAGTCGCGGGCATTAGCTACAAGTGCAATTTTTAAAAAAAATGTATGAACTCCCTAAACAGTTCGAGTAATACGTTTAAAGCTGTCAAATTATTACGATTTGCTCAGACATTTGAGCCTTTGAACCCTGAGCTGAAATTTTGCACGGAGGTCGGAGGTTCACATTATAATGTAGACGGATGTTACGGGACTCCGGAAATCGTTCGTGCAAGAATGTTTGTGACTGAAAATGTTTAACATTAACATTTTAATTAACAAATTAATAGGTATTTATTTTAAAGTTTAAACCTTTAGTTTTCACTTATAGTACACTTCAATAATCACTACACTTCGCTTGTATTAACTATTAACTACACTATACTAGTGGTTCCCCGACGATGAATTTTGATCAAAATATGACTATGAATTTATGTAAGTACTTATAATAAAGTTAAAGGGCCAACAAACACAATTTGTTTTTAACTCATAAAAAGGATTTTATTGTCTTTTTGTGTGATTTAAACTTTTAATTCATTTTTTTATAGCGGATAAGTAAGTAGTGTCGTCCTTACGTCGAAACTTTGAGGCAGCTGACTGTATTTTCCATTAAAGCCCCGCTCAAGGGCGTATAAAAACTTTTAGACCCAAATAGCCTGTCTTGAGTTTGCACCAGCCCTTTTAGTTTTTACGTGTATTATTTTGCACATACGAACTGTATTTTATTCACTTTTCTTAGAGTTCAATTTAACTTGGCTATAGTTTGACGGTGCCGTGCACTTACTGTAAAACTGCTCGGTAAGCTGATTTTCAGGAACCTACATTATAGTGGAGGTTTTATCTATCTATTCATCTTTTAACTGACTTCCAAAAAAGGAAGAGGTTCTCAATTTGGCGCGTATTTTTTTTATTTTTATGTACATAAACGTCATCGTCGACCACCACGACTACTACAGGCCAGCCCATTAACGTCCCACCGCTGGGTACAGACCTCCACACTCATAGGAGAGAGGGAATTAGAGCTTAGACCCAACACGCTGCTCCAATGCGAGTTGGCGGGCTTACCGACTATTATCATGTTAGTGAGTAGTGACTGATACTAACCGGGATCGACGGCTTAACGTGCTCTCCGCAAAGATTTAAATCGTGAAACACCGTCAATATCCTAACTCCGGGCTAGTACTGAGAACTTCTAGTCAGAAGAACCCAACACTTTATGGCCTGACCCGGGACTCGAACCCGGGATCTCGTCGGCCGCAGTCGAACATGCTAACCACTAGACCAACGAGGTAGTTGTCATCATAAAGATAAGTAAATTCCAAAATAATATTATTTGTCATCCCCTACGGCAAAAGGAAGTAGGGAACTTTACCTAGATCCAACGTATTCAGGCCGCGTAGCGATCCCTCCCGACAGCCGGATGTATCTCTTTCTATAACAATATAATGTTTTTATACTTACCTGCCTTATTTTCTCAGAAATGTACCTTATGGGCGTAGGTAAGTAATCGATGCCACTCGATGCCAGGAAGCGTATTTACATGGTATTTACCATGTACCTATTTACGTTTGCGTGTTCAATGGATGGAAGAGTACCTACTTCCTCGAAACCCGCACGGGTTTGCAACCGAAATTTCCTTCCAAACTTCCTTATATTGAACACGAGTTTGCTGTGCGGGGTTCAAGGCAATGCTGCCTTCTATTCAACACGCAAACGGAGATACGCTGCCGGGAATCTTATAATAGCCCGATGTCTTGTATTTTAAACAAGCCGCCTCGAATAAGAATCAATATTTGCTTACCAATTAATTATTACGTAAAATTTACGATAGTAACAGTAAGGTCTAATTAATTCTGCAATTTGATAAGTAATGGCAGTTGAAGGGACTCAATCTATACTTTTATATTATAAATATATGCGAAAGTATGTGTGTCTTCAAGGAGCATCTTTGTGCATGACAAGGGTCTGCCCGCGAAATTCAAATTTAATTTGGTTTTTCACAATTTGTAAACTAATACGACAAAGTATTAGTTTACAAATTGTGAAAAACCAAATTAAATAGTACATTTTTTTTCATCATCGCTTGTCAATGTACCAACTGCTCCGCAAACAATTCGTTTTAAAATAACTATAATTGATATAAAGTGACTGTCGTACGTGAAATAGATCTAAGATAGTGTGATAAATGTGTACAAATGTTATCTAAGTATAAAGTGCATAGAGAGCTGTGAAAATTCCTATAATATTTTCAGGCCTAACGGTTGTCAATCCAAACCACAACGGGTGTAAAACTTAAGTAAAAGTGATTAGATCATAAACAAAGAGTACATAACCTACTATATGGACGGTTTATTTAGTCTTATTAACGCATTAAACGCGTAATAAGTGTAAAAATAAAAGTAAATTTGCCAAACAAACAACCAGTTTCATGAACATTAGAAACAGTGAGGGTATATCTTGTTTACCAGTTTACTTACATAATATTAACAAAGAAAGTGACACTAAACTAAATATTAACCTAAATTAAAAGTAAATAATAATTAAAACTAAATAAGTGAACTATAACTTTAAGTGCAAGTGCGAATGTTTTGAAATCAATACATTTTACAAATTCCATTTGGTTGACTGTTTATGCCGTTACGCTATGGTTAGATCACATAATTCGTTGCTAACGTGAAATCCAGATTGGCTCCGTGCGAAGTACGCTTGGCCTGTTACGGGCGTGCGCGCTGAGTTCGAACCTTGATCACGGACTTACATGATTTTTTTTTCTTTTTTTTTTTTTTTTTTTTTCTTTTTCAAATCTTATTTTTATTTTTGTGATTTAACTCGAAATATATTTTGGAACTTGGAAGAATAGTACAGTATCTTTGCAGAGGAGTTTTATTTGTAAATTCAAAAATGAACTGTAGTGCTTGCAATTCTGGCATTTCTATTACTCAAAAACGCGTGAAGTGCTCTCGCAGCGACTGCTCGCTCCTTTATCACTCGGAGTGTGTTAATTACGACGAAAACACTACTCACCGATCTAAGTGGATATGTCCAGCATGTATTGCCATCCGTCCCAAAGAGGGGAATAGCAATACTCCAATACCTAACAAAGGGAAAAGAATGCAGCCTGCCGAAGTTGCTATCTCACCATCATCTAGCTCGTCTGACTCGTCTCTGAATTCTTTAATGAGCGAAATACGTAGTTTCCGAACAGAGATGTGTAAAAAATTCGAATCTCAGCAATCTACGCTGGACAACTTCAACGGAACACTTCAAAAGTTGCAAGAGGAAGTCAAAGGCGTTATCTCGAAATTTACGGCTATACAGGCTGAATTAAATGAGGCAATTAAATCCGTCACTTATCTGGCTGAATGTCACGATGACCAATTAGTCTTGAATGAAAAATTAACAGAAAGAATATCAAAACTTGAGTCTGAAAACTCGCAGTTGCGCTCCAAATCATCTGAAATTGAATTCAAAATATCTCAAATGGAGCAACAATCACGTGAGTGTAATTTAGAAATTCAATGTGTTCCAGAGTATCGCTCAGAAAACTTATTAACTATCATAAATCAAATGGCTAAGGTGGTGAGCTTTGATATAGTGGTCAGCGACATAGTCAACTTTCATCGAGTAGCAAAAATGAATGCTGAGTCTAAACGCCCTCGCAGTATTATTGTTAAATTATCAAGCCCACTGAAACGAGATAATTTTTTGGCAGCTGTGAGAAAGTTTAATAAAAACCATGCTAGCGACAAACTCAACACTTCGCATTTGGGTATAGCAGGAAATAAACAGCAAGTTTATGTCACAGAACATTTATCTCCAAATAATAAACGTTTGCATGCGGCAACCAGAATAGCCGCTCAAGAGAAAAATTACAATTACGTATGGGTACGTGGAGGTCGTATTTTTGTGCGCCGAAATGAAGAGTCCCCGTCGATTCTGATAAAAAGTGTAGACGCGTTGAGCGCAATGTGATTTTAGTTTTCTTTGATTTTATTTTTATATACAGTCTAAGCATGCACTTACGTTTTATTTACTTTTTTAACATTCAATTTTAGCGTATTTTACCAAAATGTAAGAGGTCTAAGAACGAAAACTGATGAACTATATCAATCTATATTGCAATCTGATTATGATGCAATTGTTTTTACTGAAACGTGGCTGAATGAAACGGTTTTCGATCACGAATTTGTAGATGATAGGTATATTGTTTTTCGCCGGGATCGTGCGTCAACCTCATCGTTTCTGAACAAAAAAGACGGTGGTGGCGTGTTAATCGCGATCCACAAGAAATACCAAGCACATAGAAAAATGGAGCTTGAATCTTCATGTGAAGAATTATGGGTTTCTGTCGGTCTTGGTAGAAATAAAAACTTGTATATGTGCGCTGTTTATATTCCACCTCCGGTTGATTCTAATTACATGGAGATTTTCTTAAAAAACTTAACAAATGCATGCCAAAAAACAGTAGTAACTTCGCATCTACTACTTATAGGGGATTTTAACTTACCACATATATCTTGGAACTTAATACCTGGAAATCACTCTCTCGTCCCTCAGTCTTCCAATCAGGCAATCATTAATAACTTTCTTGATACTTTATCTTTTTGTAATTTGCGCCAGTATAACCCTGTCTTAAATGATGGTGAACGGATGCTCGACCTTGTTATATCCAACTATTCATCATTATCTGTAACGAAATCTATCTCCCCGTTACTCCCTATTGATACCCACCACCCAGCTTTAGTAATAGATTTCGAGATCTGCAGCGAGAAGTTACTCAAAAGTCATTCAGCTGCTTCGCTCAACTTTAATCTGTGTGACTTTGATTCAATAAATAGTAATCTTTCCCAAATTGACTGGGAAAAAGTTCTAAAATCAAATGAGGCTGTTGATAATGTTGTAGATACATTTTATAGAACTCTAATGTCAATAATTTACTTGCATACTCCTCTTACCAAAAGCAAATCAAACAAGTATCCTATTTGGTTTTCACGTAGCCTAATAATAATAATAATAATAATATTCTTTATTGTCAGATAAAAATCCACGGTACAATAATATAATATAAAGCAATTAAAAATGTAAAAAAATAAGTATATAATATAAAATAAAAAATTAGACTAGAATACTTATTCATAGCATCACTTCCTATTTGCGTTCCGGTGGACACGCCGCCAGTGGTCAAAAATCTGTCCCGTCATATGCTCACCGATGATCTCAAGTATGACGTTATTCGACAGACGCAATCTGCTCCAGAAGGAGGCTATACGATTTCGAATAATCGCGAAGAAGTCAGGGACCCCCGCCTCGGCGAACATGCCCGATGCGCTGCAGTATCTCGGCAATCTCATTAGGATGCGGTATGCATCATTATACTGCACCCTAATGGTGCTCATAGTCGATCGCTTATATTTCGTCCATAATTGACATGTATAAAAACATTGACAATATGCACGAAATAATGTAAGCTTGACGTCCTTACTGCATTTGGAGAACCTGCGAGCAAGCATGTTACACCGAACCGAGAGGGCCCTTCTCTCTCTCTCTATGTCTAAGTCATCCTTGAGGTCACCGGTGAGAACATGCCCTAAATATTTAAACTGCTGCACTTCCCGAACCGCAGAACCGTTCAGATATACCGGAGGCACCCTTTCCGGACCCTTTCCTGCTCTAAATACCATCATTTCTGATTTTGTAACATTGTATTTCAATCCATGGTCGTTAGCATAACGACCGCAGATTGAAAGAAGTTTTCTTAGTCCACTAATCGATGGGCTCAGGAGCACCATGTCGTCTGCATAGCTGAGGTTGTTGATACACACATTTCCTATATGGCAGCCAATCCTAGTGCCCCTGAGCTCCCGTATAAGGTCGTTGATGTAGACATTAAAAAGGTCCGGAGAGGTAAGCCCACCTTGGCGAACACCGCATTCTAGCCTATACCCACTAGAGGTCGCGTCGCCCCACCTTACATGGTTAACTTGGCCGCCGTACCAGCATCTCAACAGACTCACCATTTCGTTCGGGACCTGAGCCGCATGCAATTTGTTCCAGAGAACATCATAGTTCACTAGATCAAATGCGCGACTCAGGTCTAGAAAACATGCATACACGGAAGTATTACGTTGAGTGTAATGTTGCACTGTATGTTTAAGACTAAAAATAGCAGAGTCTGTCGAGAGACCGGGACGGAAGCCAAACTGCGCATCATCAATTCTTATGTTTCTCTGTAGTTCAGGTTGCAGCAATCTTTCCAGGACTTTTCCTAGTACAGTACCTAAGGAGATAGGCCGATAATTATTTGTAGCACTCAAGTCACCAGTTTTATTTTTTACTATAGGAACAACTGTAGTTCTCATTAGATCGGTAGGTAGATATGAATATTTCATACACATATTAAATAATTTACATAGCATTGAGTACAGAGCATCTCCCGCACATACGATGTGCTCTATACTCAAATTGTCGTGACCTGGTGACTTACCGCGTTTGATTTCTTTAATAGCGTTTTTTAAATCATTTAATGTGAACTGTATAACATTATTTAAATTAAAATTCAAGGGCAAAACTTTTACATCATCTTTTAGTGTATCTATTTTTAAAGGGTCTATTTTAAATTTTTTGGCAAAGAGATCGGCTATCTCCCCAGGTTCCTGTAAGTTTTCGACTTTTACTGGCAGACTTTGTTTGAAATTCAAATTTTTTGTCGCGTTCCAAAATTTTATAAAGTTTTTATCTTTTCTATGTGTCGCTAGAATGTCTAATTTAATCGCCTCTTCATTTCGCTGGCACCAATTTAATTTATTTTTGAACGTTTTTCGACTCTCGTACATATTATTATATATTATCCCTGAGGAAGGCTTGCCTGCTAACAACCAACTATTATAATAAACTTGAGCATTCTTATGACTTTCACTAACATGATAATTCCAACCAACTATAGGCTTACGCCTATAATGTCCACCGGAACGCACATTGGAAGTGATAATAGCACCCGTTTGGAGAATATTGGTTATACATGTGTATAAATCGTTAATATATTTACAGTGTTCGGTTACACGGTCACATGGTTCCTTATTTGTACATTTAAAACAATAAAAATCATTCAACTGCTCTAATTTAGAATTACAATAATTAAAATAAATATCTATCTGACTAGCATCGCGTTTATTCCACCGAATTTTCTCAAATGAATTCGGATCGTATGTCTTGTCATCTCTGATGCAACCGTAGGTAGCTGGACTCAATTGTATGTAAAGGCTCTAAATGAGAAAGCCAAATATCATTACAGATATAAAAAATACAAAAACGAAAGAGATAAACTTGCCTTTGAAAGAATTAGACACCGCTGTGACATTCTGATACCAGAGTGTTATAAAAGGTTCAAAACTTCCGCTGCTGATCATCTACGTAATAATCCTAAATATTTCTGGCGATTTTGTAATCATAAAAGGACGAATAGTACTCCGATCCCAAATAAAATGGTATTTGGTGATGAATCCGCAAAAGGTGGTAAAGAAATATGTAATTTATTTTCGGAATACTTTCAATCGGTGTACAAGGATCAAACCTCTACCTCGCTAACTTCTCAACCTTATAATGTTGGTCATGGTTATCAATGCGAAACAGTGTCAGCATCTCTTGTCGCTATAAGTTTAGATGAGGTACGCAAATACTTACTTTCTATTAATGTTAATAAAGGCAGTGGACCAGATCTGATCCCTCCAATTATACTCAAGAAATGTGCAGGACATCTTGCTTATCCCCTCACGTTTATATTTAATTTATCATTAAAATCAGGTGTATTTCCATCCAGATGGAAAATAGCTCATGTTACTCCAATACACAAGGCTGGTGCCATAGACAACGTTTGTAATTATAGGCCAATATCAATATTGTCACCCAGTGCAAAAGTTTTTGAAGCACTCATACAGCAGAAATTACTTTATTTGTTAAGAAAATACATTAACCCAAATCAACACGGTTTTCTGCCACGTAGGTCCACGACCACCAACTTAATTGGTTATGTCACCGATATAGCCGAAGCATTAGATAATAATGTTGAAGTACATGCAGTTTATACCGATTTCAAAAAAGCTTTTGATTTAGTGAATCATGATCTTTTATTAATAAAGCTAAATCAGATGGGAATACACGGTTCTCTGTTAAGATGGTGTGAATCTTATTTAAGAAATCGATCTCAATTAGTGTCTCTTTTCGGTTTTAAATCAGACATCAAGTCCATTCCTTCTGGTGTTCCTCAAGGATCTCACCTGGGTCCTCTGCTATTCCTGGTTTTTATTAATGATCTCAGTATAGCTCTTACATCGAATTTTAAATTTTACGCGGATGACCTTAAGATTTATCGTACCATTTTAAATGAAAGTGATTCTGTTTTACTTCAGAATGATATTAAAAAGGTTATTGATTGGTGCACAAACAATGAAATGGCTTTAAATTTGGACAAATGCATGCTTATAAAATTCACTAGAAAAAAGTCTAAAACCGATTGTCTTTATTATGCTCATAACGTTCCGTTGAAGGAAGTTGATGTTGTCCGAGATTTGGGGATTCTTATAGACTCCTCACTTTCCTTTCGCCATCATTTTGACGCTATTGCAAAAAAGTCATCTAAATTATCTGGATTTATATCGCGTCAGATGAAACTGTTCCGCGATCCGAATCTGTCCGTCACTATTTATAACTCTCTCGTGCGGAGTATCCTAGAATACTGTAGCCCAGTCTGGAGCCCATCGTATAACGTTCATTGTGACAGATTGGAACGTATTCAGAAGCGCTTCATTTACCACTTAACCTACAACAACAACAAATGTCGAGAATTAGACTCGTATGATTTGCGCTTGCGTTCATATAAGCTTTTATCACTCAGGGACAGACGTAAAATGCTGGACATGGTCTTCTTTTATAAAATTATCAACGGCTATATTGATTCGCCGGAGATATTAGAGCGCCTAAAGTTCTTCGTGCCTCGGTCTCGTAGTCGCCTGCAACATCGCAAGCCATTTCATTTGCCATCATGTCGTACCAATGCAGGCCAACATGCGCCTGTCTACCGTATTTGCAATTTTATTAATGCTCACAGAAATAGTTGCGACATATTTACTAGTTCTTTGACCTCATTTAAAAAACAGCTAAAATATATGTTCAAGTAATTTGTTTTTTTTTTTTTTCTTCTTTTCCAATGTATTTTAAATTTTCGTACTGCAGTTACTATTAAGCTACCATATTAATGTTTATTTATGTTTTGTTTGTTATTAGTCTGTTAGTATAGCGACAGCTTAATTTTGCATGTTGTGGTCATATCTAGAAGGTGCAATCTCATTCTATACCTAAGCCTAATTATAAGTTAAGACATGATTGTTACCAGTTTTATGGCCCAAATAAAAAAAAAAAAAAAAAAAAAAAAAAAAAAAAAAAAAAAAGTAGGTAAGTAGTGTAAGCATAATTCCAGAAGTGGGTGAATAATTAAAATTTCTTTAACAATATGTTTGTACTCTCTTTAAAACGTGCACGAATAAATGGTTAAACGTGTAGCGGTTTCACGAGAGATTTAATGTAAACTGTTAATTATACAAACTTGGCCAAAGCATCACAACAACAATAAATTAATCATTTGATCAGGCTGCAGTTGCTACTGCTAAGCTCTAAAACAAATTTCGATCTAAACACAAAAGTATTCAATAATCGCTGAGTCTGTCGGCAACAGACTGACCCAACAAAGTCAAAATACTCGTATTTATGCAAATTAATCCAATATGGCGTATACCCGCCAACAAACTGATCGAGTGAATTACATCGAATGAGTCAAATATCAACTTAATTAAACCTTCGTCAATAAACAAATACACAATCTTTTATATTTTCTAAAAATTCAATTCAATTTTAAACACAAAGCTGACAGTTCGGCCGTCCTGCAAATAACACGTCCTCGTGTTCGAGTCATATCACTCACTTTTATGCCCCAAATCGTGAACAGGCGCATTGCCCCAAATCATGGTCAGGCGTTCTTGCCTGGGGCGTTCTTGCCTGAATTCATGATCAGGCGGTCATGCCTGGGCCGCTCCTGCTCACGATTACTTCGCTAATAATAATATGTAAAACACTTATCAAACTGTCGAACTCTCAGTCTTTATCAACACTCATGAATTATCACTCAATAAACCAAAAAGACTCACCTCATTCGATGCACTCTTCGAAATCTGAATCACTTATTTACTTTCACAAATCTAAACATATTTTGAGGTTAGACACTAACTTACAAAACTTTATCTCGAATAAATAATACGAGTACTTTCACATTATCGAATTCAAGCGAATCTACCACTGGTTCGGAATACCACAATCCTAGCGAGAAGAACCAGCAAGAAACTCGGTGGCGTCTAACATTCAAAATTACTTTCTCACAGCCACCGATCGATCAACAAAACTATGGAAAATTGATATTAATTTCTAATGTCGGTACTTTTAAAATTTAAACAAAACAAATATGCTGATGGCAAAGCGAAATCAAGGCAACGTGAGATACATCCCGCTTCTGAAATTTGTAAGCATAATTCCAGAAGTGGGTGAATAATTAGAATTACTTTTAAAAATATGTTTGTACTCTCTTTAAAACGTGCACGAATAAATGGTTAAACGTGTAGCGGTTTCACGAGAGATTTAATGTAAACTGTTAATTATACAAACTTGGCCAAAGCATCACAACAACAATAAATTAATCATTTGATCAGGCTGCAGTTGCTACTGCTAAGCTCTAAAACAAATTTCGATCTAAACACAAAAGTATTCAATAATCGCTGAGTCTGTCGGCAACAGACTGACCCAACAAAGTCAAAATACTCGTATTTAT
The DNA here is from genome assembly GCA_923060345.2 of Erebia aethiops. NCBI lineage: Eukaryota > Metazoa > Arthropoda > Insecta > Lepidoptera > Nymphalidae > Erebia > Erebia aethiops. The sequence continues at coordinate 17,276,611 of OV281089.1, read as the reverse complement.
GCAAATTAATCCAATATGGCGTATACCCGCCAACAAACTGATCGAGTGAATTACATCGAATGAGTCAAATATCAACTTAATTAAACCTTCGTCAATAAACAAATACACAATCTTTTATATTTTCTAAAAATTCAATTCAATTTTAAACACAAAGCTGACAGTAGTATCACTAATTTGTGAGTAACTCACGTCAAACTCATTATTTTGACTAATTTCTTAAACTGGACACTTTCAAGTAAAGATTTTTATATAAACCTGTGAAGATGATATTCCTAGGCTCGCAATTTGAATGCCATAAGCCTACTTTGTCGTATTAGTTTACAAATTGTGAAAAACCAAATTAAATTTGAATTTCGCGGGCAGACCCTTGTCATCCACCTTAAACGATTTTGATGAAAGGATGGTATAAAGATAGGTTGCATCCCGGGGAAGGACATATATTAGCCAGGCAAAGTCGATGAACCCGATTCTCTGAGATAAAATGTAGTCTAGTTAGAATATATTATCATGGACGAAGAATACTTTAAAGTGGAGAAGCTTTACAGCGACAAAAATTTTCAATAGTGGTAATTGAGCCTGGAAGTAAGACGTAGCTCCGGGCTCCATTCCTCGGGGCATCCTCTCTAGGTCGCTTATATTCAACGCACGTCCACAGCCCCGGGTCCCAGCGGATGCGTTATGTGGCCCAAATTACACATACTGTACGGACCTAATCTAGATTCATAGAGTTCCTTACTTTCATGCTACTTAACATTATAAGCGACCTAATTTAAAACCTAAAAAAATTCATCAGAGTTCTAATCCAACTAATCATAATCTATCCAAAAATTATTGGTAGGATTTATATACATATTTTATTTTTTTTATTTAATAAATTCTAACACAAGAATCAATATAGGACTTACATTCTAATGTGGTGTTATCATAAATTCATATGAATTTTACCGAACACCATATGGTACCTAACTACGTGTTTGTAATAAAAATAGATTTATCTCTTTCCTCTCAATGATTTTCCTGGATAGAGGTCTCCGCTCCAGGCCAACTATGCATAATTTTTAGGGTTCCGTACCTCAAGAACAAAAAAGAAACCCTTACAGGATTTATAGGATCACTTCGTTGTCCGTTTGCCTTTCAATTTATGATTATTTTAAAAATCCGAATGAGATATTTAATGTCTAATCGCTTATTGCACTAGCCACAGCTTGACTTTTCCTTCCCACCCTTCTCCCTCCCCTCCCCTTCTTCTTCCTTGGCCTCATATTAAGGCTTGTTTGGTGTGGTCACTTCCTATAATCATACAGTATACACCTATTGAAATATTCACAAAAAAAGCAATCTAGTACAGGATGCAGCCGGAATGCGTTTATAATAGTAACAGTATAAAAATGTGTTCAAAAATAGCTTTAAATCACGTAATTGGATGCACCGGGCCTTTTCTTATACTTTTTTCGTCAAATTTTTTGTTCAAAACTCGCAGCCGGTGACTTTTTCTTACATTCCAAAGATTAGTAATTTTAGAACAGATATAAAAATTAATGGTTTAAAATTATTAAGATATAGTCAAAGTAATATAGTTCTACTTCCTTGACAAAATCTTGAAATCATATAAGTATGTGACCTTTTAGCGTTTCGAGTGAGTTTATAAATTAGGTTAGTTTTTAGCCTACTCGTTTTTAACTAACCTCAAAATATACCTACCTCGACCCGAAGATACCCGACTGAGCGAAAAGAAAAACAAAATGTATTAATTAGGTAGTAATATAACCTTTTTTAAGTACAGTTTGATAAAACAAAAAAACACGCTTCACCTTAGAAAGGAGACAGTTTTTGTATGGAGCGTAGGCCAAGTCTTGTACAAGCCGAGAAATGAAGGAAAATAAAATACTAGACCAGATTTTACCGGTCAAATCTACGAATTCGTCGTAATTCCAGTGGTAAAATTATTTAATCTTTCCAGGTTATGGAACACTAAACATGAGTGGGTAACAATGGCGGATTCGAATTATGACGTTTTCAAAAGAAAAACACGTTATTTTGACAGTGACTGTCAGAACATTTGATACATTTCGCGCCTACTGCCTTCTCTATGGCTGAAGGATGCCATCTTAGAAACGTATCGAAAACTTGAAATACTTACATTATAATTTTTTTGCTCGTTATGTACTTTACTGTTCTAAATTATTATATTTTTAATACAATCTATGTTTTTTCCTCTATTCATGGTAGAGTGTACAAGAGTAGGCCTAAAATGAACCTTTTCCTTTGTTATGTGATGTAGGTTGTAACACATCAATGAACAAACCAAATGCACCCAATCGTCTTACGTCGCGATGCACATAAAATATCACTGTCGCGACTCGCGATGTAAATAGGCTAGCCTCAATTTGTGTCTTTGATAATAGATTTTCAGAAATAGGGATCAGTTAATCACTCCTCAATATTTATGTACTCTCATTAAAACTCACAGAAGTAGGTAAATTTACTAGGTACAACGCGAAAGACCTTGATCCAATCGCTATCGGGACCACCAAATCAAATTACGACCCATGCTACACCAAAGTATTTCTATTTAACAATCGTTGTCCCTTACAAATCTCTTAAACGTTTGCATTTAAAAAGGAATAAGTTGAATGAAATGTCATAATTGATCGAAATAATAAACCTAACAAATTTACTTAAGACTAAGAGGCCGGGGAACGCCGCTCGCAACTTCTATTCTAACCGCAAATATAAATTTGCCGGTATATTGCTATCTCTATTTGGCTGATAGCAATATGAGCGTACAGAATTTGTTATAAATATAGTCCATGTTCCGTGAATACCAAAAATGATGAATGAAAAATTGTTGTGTTTTTATCTTCGTGTTGTTATTCTGTAACTTGACAATATAGGCCAGAGACAAGTAACATATAGATAGGCTATGTTCCTGATCAATTAGTACGTGAGATATCGTTGGTTTTAATATGAAACAAATAAGGAGAAAACATGTCATATTTTATGTCGTAAAAACATGCAAAACGCAATGTGCTTACATTTAATTTTGGGAAAGTATTTTGAAAAAATAATTATCCAGGAACCTAGATAAATACAAGTTCAATCTTAATAATCGCTAATAATATGGTGGACATATTCTCGAATTACAAATTATTTTGGTATTAGGAACGTTTGTATGGGCAATTCGCCCTCCGGAGCCACCTTAAATACCTACGTCATTTGTAAACAAAACAATTATAAGCCTGATAATCTTCAAGGTTATAAGTTCAAACTTATCTTGAGATAACTTGAGCTTCTGTCTAGAATGTCTACCTACTAACTTTTCGTTTGATTTATTTCAATAACTTATGGTATATTGATTTCTTCGTGTTCTTCATAAGAACCTATAATATCTATTTCTTATTTTACAGGGGAGAACTGAGATGATACTTCAAAACTGTGTATTTATGTAGCCGCAAGCGCCAAAGTTTTGAATTTATTGGCACACCGGTCATCCATATTTCACGGATTATATTGTTAAAGTTTTGAGCAAAGTTTCAAGTATTGGAACTTTTTTTCAGGTTTCGTTTGTAAATTGAAATATAATTAATATCTTACTTAGTAAAAATATGTTATGTTATGTAATCTTCATAGCAAAGTTATAGTGATTGAGTAGATGATGTTATGTTCTGGCAGACTTTACCCGCGTGGTTTTCTAAAATATGTACCTACCCGTTATGACAAACCCAACCATCAAAATGAAATTTCCGACACCTTACCTAATGCTTAATTTAGTCTGTTTTTAATAATAATAATTAATCTATATTTTTTAACCTAAGTTACGCTGTAGTTATTAAGTTTTTATTAATTTTTAATTAGTACCCTAATGTCATGTCCACATGGAGTAGACTCAATTAAAAATAGCTCTGTGAATTTGGTAAGTAGTTTCTATAAATTATTGCAGTCAGTTTTGTGGACTATTTAAAAAAGTCTTTGATTTTCCGGAATACCTATAAATTACCCTTGACCCGTCCGTAAAAATGATCTTATTTTTTTTTATTTTTTTTTATTTTACGAATAAAGTAAATAAGTCGTTACGTGTACCAATATTTGGATTCGAATGAAAAAAATGTCCGTCCCTCACGGTCCAAAAGGCTATCCATTTAATTTATTTCATCGCACCATTTTTAACGACTTTTTATAGCCATTCTGCTTTTATATCGTTTTGGATGCTCATATTTACGTAACCTTTCACTAGAGGAGAAAAAAAAAATCGACTCACCTTAGTGCTCTACCATCACGTGAGAGCGATGATAGCCTAGGTGGCCTCCTAGGAATTCGGATGGTCGAGGGTTCGATCCCTGGGCACAACCTCCTCTGGGACACCTCTTATGCCGCCCACCCTAGTTAGTATGAAAGTAAGAAAACTATATATATGTCACCGTAAGATTGCAAAAAGGTTAGGTTATTAGGTATATTAACCCGATAAAACCTAACTACCCGATTATTTATGTCGAACCCTAACCTAACCTACAAGAAAGAGACAAGAAAACGTAAATGCAATGAATATTTCAAAAATTTACACTCATTGAACATTGAACGGTTCACAATCTGTCGACAGTTTACAATTTCGCTAGTTAGATTACAATCTAACGGTTTTTGCAATCTTGCGGTGACATATGAACGACATCACACAGAACGCGGCCGTGGGTCGGGTGCGTGGCGGGTGACGCTGTGTGATGTCGTCCATATAAATACAAAGAATTCAACCCGCCTGACACCCGACCCGGCCCGCACCCGACCCGCGCCCGCTTCCTGTGTGTTTCGCGCTGACGTTGTTATAATTCAGTTCTATGTTCACTCCGTGTTACGAACTCTGTTTAGTACAACTTACAAGAGAGCTCGCTCATTTGTACAACGGGATTGTCGCTCGCTCAAGTTGTTTCATGTAACTCATTTTGCTCGAAGCGAATGTGTTTCATTGCAAGTGAACTCCTCCAAACTTACTTACAGCTATTACTACGTAATGTACTTATATTTCTCTCCATGTGTGATGTTTTTATGTATTGCACTGGTTTGATTAATTAAGTCTAGTTAATTAGGTACACAGGTGATGCCCGCGACTTCGTCCTTGCGGATAAAGGTTTTTTATTTCCGCCGGAACTCTTTTCTTGGGTAAAAGTAGCTTATGTCCATCCTTTCTACCATTCTTTACGACTTGCTTGTCTCTATTTTTCCGAGTATACTTTTTGCCTGCAATGAATCGCATCTCGTGATCAATTCCCGGCGGGATGCTGCGGAGTGATATATCCTAGCTCACCTCCGCGGCTCGCAAGGCGCTAGCTTTGCGCACTGCGGTAGGTACACGGGAAATGTAATAGTTCCGCTGCAAGGACCTTTTTGCATTGTTATCTACATGTGTTATGTCATTGCCTATGATCCTCTTGCTTGGGTAAATTATATTTTAAGGGTTCCGTACCAAAATTGTACGTCTGTTTTATTTGTTTATTGTTTCCACGATACAGGGAACCATAGTGTGTAAATCACTGTCCCCACTAGTTGTACCTAAGCGAAAGTATTGTGATGTGTTTTTTGAAGTGAAACTTCTTTAGCTGCGTTGAGCACTTTTTGATAGGGGGTAAAGTTTTGGTTTCGCGTGACCGCGACCGACATGCTCGCGTTGTTGCGATTTGCGAAGACAAAAGATCTTTAATATAGGTAAATATACTACATTCGTAATCAAACTTTTATGCCTTAGTTTTAAGGTTTATATTTTAATTATTTTTAATTTATATATTTTTAATTTAAATTAAAAAATTAAAAGGGTAATAAAAAAAAATTTAAATATTCGTTTTCACTTCTATCGGGACTGCTGGTAGACTATATGACTGCCAATTATTCTATTTCTTTTTCCAACAAAAAAAAATGTTAGCTGTCAGCAGTCAGAGTAGCACTGCTTTCCAGCTTATAGGACACGTACGTACGCCGCTGCCAACATGAACTGTTAATATTTCCGAACATCATGGTCATCGTAGTTGCGATGCATTTTATTTTGTCACAGTGAACTTATTGTATTGAATGGGAGTCGTTTATCTCCTAAGAGTGTTGCTTGATGGCCACAACTCAGTGGTAAACTTTTGAATTTATTACCACTTCCATCCAAGTTTTATGGATTGTACCTATTGTACTTAAAACCAAAGTTTTGGGAAACTTGAGTTTTCTTCCTGGTTTTAATCGCCCTGTAGAATGTAGATAGGTATAATGTAGGTAAACGTAGCAACCCTGATTCGGGATTCATACATAATTATCCTTAAACTTACTTGGTTATTTAATATTATCATGTTTTATTTACTACTTATTATGTAGTGTCATAATTAAGCGTTGGGTTTTTCTAATTAGAAATTCTCAGTACTAGCCCGGAGTTAGGAAGTTGGCGGTGTGTCACCCCCGTGCCTCGGAGAGCACGTTAAGCCGTCGGTCCCGGTTATTGTCACTAACATAATAATAGTCTTTAAAGCCCGCCAACCCGCATTGGAGCAGCGTGGTGGGTCAAAGCTCTAATTCCCCTCTCTCTTATGAGGGTGGAGGCCTGTGCCCAGCAGTGCTGGTGGGTGGTGGTGGATGTAGTATGTATGTACCTATCTATCGCCGCTAAATCGTAGAAGCCGCCGTATTGCAAAACGGCTAGCCGTATACACACTACACTACACACACACACACACACACTACACACACGCTACACGCTACACGGCGCTTGTAATCTGGCCACATCTGGCGGCTGCACGATCAGGCGAATTGTCGTTGGGATACGTTCTACAATACAGCGCCGGCCCACCTTAGACCGCATTGTAAACAAATGCACTGCAGGGTGACCAAATTAACTAAACAAATGGGCTTCGCGCTTAACAAAAAGGCTCTAGGGGTATAGGGCAGACAAGACTGCGTGGGATCGGGACTCGGGGTGCCAAAGAGTTTGCTATAGCTATGGTAATTTGATACTAATATTTACAATCCGGCGTTTCATTTGACACTATTTTGCGAAACTGCGGCTCACGATTCGCCTACCTAATTACAAAACGGCTACGGCTTCGTTTAGCCGTACCGTAATCGGCTAACCATCAATCTGGCTAAACGTTAAACCGCCGTATTACAAAATGGCACCGTTTTGTAATGCGACGGGTTCTACAATCCGGCTGCGACATACACTCTCTAAATAACTAGGTATGTTTAAGTAGGTAGGGGGTAACCGATTAGGGGTGTTGGTTTAGTATAACTGCTATGCCCCTAACAGGTTAACCCGTTACCATAGCGCACCATACCTACCGCGGTTAGACCGCATCATCACTTACCATCAGGTGAGATCGCAGTCAAGGGCTAACTTGTAGTAGGTATGTATATGTCACCGTAAGATTGTAAAAACCGTTAGATTATAATATAACGTTTTTTATCTCGATAGATTATAAACTGTCGACAGATTGTGAACCGTAACATACTGCTTACAATTTAACGCGTTATTTTTCGGTAAATTGTAATATATTAGGTATATATTAACCCAGGGCACTACCTGTATATTCATGTCAAACCCTAACCTAACCTATAGCTCGCGCGCGAGTTGAATGCAGAGTAAATGTATGGTGACACTTACATTTACTCTGCATTCAACTCGCGCGCGAACTGTACAAGAAAGAGACAAGAAAACGTAAAAACAATAAATATTTCATAAATTAATACATAATACAGAACATTGAACGGTTCACAATCTTTCGACAGTTTATAATCTAGCGTGATTTTACAATCTTACGGTGACATATATATTTAAAAAAAATAGGTTAGATTACTTTAAAATAAAAAGTAAATTACTCGTATATTGTAAATTATTAGATACACTCTCAAGCTCGCTTGGGAGTTACTTAAATACTTGCACGTACGGTTTGTAGGGTAATATACTCGTAATACTTTTAGTTCTGACTGGTGTTCTAGCATCGTTTATCTTGCTACGCCGGATAACTGTGAAAAACGGGTTGTTCCCAACTTTAAGTTGAATGTTTCGCGCTTGCATACACAGCGACAATAAATAATGATAAAACGTACCTACTTTAACAGCAAAATAGTAAAACCACAGTGTAATATGTCCGGATGTGCGGACAATGAAAGAAGTAGAACTTTAATTCGCTATGATCCGCCTCAGTAGGTCTATGCAATTAAAACTAAGTAAATCTATGTGGTACAGTATGTACCTATCTTGCGATATTCACCACTCCATACAATCGAGCATTGTCGAGTCAACATCTCCTGAAGATGCTCCCGTATCGGAGTGAAACGTACGTTGAGAATGGAGAAGTTTCATGATTTGTGAGTGAGTTTTAATACCTTTTTTTTTATTTTTTTATCCACTACAAGCTAGCCCTTGACTACGATCTCACCTGATGGTAAGTGATGATGCAGTCTAAGATGGTAGCGGGCTAACCTGTTAGGGGCATGGCAGTTATATTAAACCAACACCTCTTCGGTTTCTACACGGCATCGTACCGGAACGCTAAATCGCTTGGCGGCACGTCTTTGCCGGTAGGGTGGTAACTAGCCACGGCCGAAGCCTCCCACCAGGCCAGACCAGGGAAAATTCAGAAATTATAAATTCCCAAATTGACCCTGCCGGGGATCGAACCCAGGACCTCCGCACGTTAAGGCAACAGCGCTACACACTGCGCCATGGAGTCGTCAAAAATACCTAGCCAAGATTTAATACTTCAAAATTATCTTCACACATAAATTAAGTGCTTTAAATTCAATTAAGTCACGTTAAGTCCATTTATTTCTTTTATTCGGCTTTATAAAGTATTTTGATAGAATTATGACGTCACGTCTCCCGTCTTGCAAGCGCAACTTTAAAGTTCCATAACTTTTTCATTTATTGAGATATTTTAATGATTCTTTCATATTTTTGTTTTATTTTGTCTTAATTTTCATATTAAATTTTAAAAAAAATGGTAAACTTCTCCATTTGGAAGATTTGTGCACTTACAATTATACACAGAAAAATTCTATCCTTCTTACAATTTCGTTTCATTATGGCCTCTTAAAACATCATTCTTCTTGTCACCGTACGCAGATATAAAGCGTAGGCACTAGCGTAGGTAGTAAAGAAATGGTGTAGGCATATATCTTTGCTCTAATGTTCTAAGAATTCAGACTTGAGCCTCGATTGCAGACGGCACAGAGATGTAATGCCCCATTATCTCAATTCACATTGTAAGACGAAATTGTTCACGTTAGTCTCTAAAGCTCTTTGTTTGGCTCGTAGCTACGAGTAATAAGAGAGTAAAGCTAGCCGAGTAATGTTCTATTACTAACATAAATACCTACTACAAATTTATACTTCGTCACCGTGTGTGTTAATTAATGGTGTGTCAACTATCAGCAACTTTATACTGAAGAAAAAAACAGGCTGAGTGGGAGCTTTTTACGTATTCGCAAATTAATGGAATTGATCGAGCGCTAGCTGTCAAAGGTTTGATTTAATTCCATACATTATCGTAGACAGCGTTGTCGCGATCAAATGGGAAGAAAATCATCCATTAGGCACACTAAAGAGTTTCAATCCAATGACCAATCGCATACGATGCCCTGAATCATAGGAAACGAACAGTCCGTTATTTTTATTTCCAATTCTGCTACAAGCTAGCCCTTGACTGCGATCTCACGCGGTCTATTAGGTAGGAACGGCATTCCGAACCAGTGGTAGATTCATTCGACTATTCATAAGCTCTTGTAAAAAGTCTATTTGAATAAAAACATTTGAATTTTAATTTGAAATATATGAGGAGTAATAGACTAGCATGGCATGGGCATGTAATGCGGAGGGAAGAAAGGCATATTACGACCAAAGAAAAGATGTATGGATTGTGTGAAATAGAATATGCGTATAAAAGGGGTGAATGATAGGTCGACGGATAACAGAAGTGAGCGGAAGAAGAAAACACATTATGCCGACCCCACGTAGCGTGGGACAAGGACAGGAAGAAGTAGAAGAATTTGAATTTGAATTAGGCTAACCTATTGGGGGCATAACACTGCGCCAGGGAGATCGTCAAAATTATTTTTATGGAATGTCCTTAGATACGATGATGATGAAAACAGGGAGGTTTCACGACGCTTTATAACAGAAAAACCGTATAATTTTTAGCTTTATCCGTTCCCACAAAATAAAAAATCCTTTAATGAAAGCAAATGAATGTCGGTCGTGGGAAAAAACGCACTGATTCAAGCGTAATGAGCATAAACGAGAACTTGACGACCCCCAGCTTATACAGGATGTTTCAATTATGCTCGCCGCAGTTCTGTCATCATTATGTTCTTATGCGGGCGGCGGACGAAACCTTTGTCAATTTATTCGTCCTGACCGCACGATTTCGTCCTAATCTTTATCCATCGAATGAGGCGAATTGCACACTAATAGCCCCGGCCGGTCCAGGGCGTCCAAGATTTTTAGGAATCGCCTGAAAATCAGCGCTATTATGGTGTCTAAACCAAAACAGCATCACTATGAGTCGATGCCCTTTTTGGAATTATTTTTGTTTCAGTTTAGTTCCTAACTTTTGTAATAGTAATTTTGTTTCGGTTTTTATCTGTGTCGTTTCTAATTCCAATTAAAGATTAATTTATTTACTTTATCCGCGTGGATTTAGGTTTACCCATGGAAACTGCACCTTGTAAATAACTCCATGCATTGTACATTGCATTATTTACAAAGTGTAAAAAAAATCTATTTATGAAAAGAACAACTGTTGAGTTTCTTGCCGGTTCTTCTAGTAGAAGCTTAAAGCTAAAGCTCTCTGTACCAAAATTTCAACAAGATCAGAGTGCCTTTTTTTCGAGGGGGAAATCTTCCTAACATACCCAACTTCTGGGGAGAAGTCGGGTTATGTAGGATTTGTACCTACTAAAACCCCCTGGGTGGCCACCATCTGCATACATTGGGAGGCTCCGAGATCTCATAAAGAACGCACCGGTGCCTCCCTAGCGCAGTGCCCGTTGGGCTCATCCCGGTGCTCGCACACCAAACTGCATTCGTTATGGGCTATGGCAGCTTGTGCCACAGCAAGTTGCCATCTTCCCAAGGCCACTTATGAGATGGAACGACTGAAGCCCCCACCCCAGCCGCTCGTGACCTCGAGGTCCCTTACTTCAGGACTCCTGGATGGACAGGGCTGGCCAGCTAACCGCACCGCCGAATTGTCAAGCGCTTGACAGCTGGGCGCTCGATCAATTCCACACAAATTGTAGTTAACGTTGTCGCGATCGAATATGTAAAAAAACTTCCACTCAACCTGCAGTTCGGCTGTCAGCCGTATAATATATATGACATATTATTATAGATTATTATTGCAAATACTAATTATTATATTGAACTGGCTGAACGTACCTGCAGTTTGTTACCTTTACAGGTTTCGTCTAAATCGATTAAACTGATGCCCATAGATAAATTATCACACAGAGGTCAAAGACTTTAGGATTTATAATTTCAGTAACCGGATGCTATCCAATAATAGAAAAAACAGACAACTTGGAGTCCATAAAATTCCAAATATCCTATTTGTATATCAAACTCAGCATTATAAATTGGATTATCACTACAAACTTTGCATTACAGCTCACATTACACATATATAATATACTGCAATACTGCAATGCATACTGCAATTATAAAAGAAACTTACACTAATCCCACTTCGGGTCCGTGGACAGGGTTGATCCCTTCAATGCGGCTCTCAGAGGGCTAGCGTGGGAACAAGCGAGTGATCGATAACTTAGCCATTTGTCACGATACATCTATATCAGATCCAATGATCGAACGTTTTCAGGTTGTGACATAGATTTGTATTGGGCATGCTAGAAAATGATGAATAAACATATTTCAATAGATTGAACTATACTATGTACGTAGATTGAATCCCTACTTACTATATCCATACTGATATTATAAATGCGAAAGTGTCTGTCTATCTGCTACGCTTTCCGGCCCATCTTTTGAACCGATTTTGCTGAAATTTGGTACGCAGATATATTGCATCTCGAGGAAGGACAGGTTTAGGTTCCCGCGGGAATCAAAAACTTCGAAACCACGCGGACGAAGTCGCAGGCATCTACTTAGTAGTTTCAATAATTCAAATAAGCGATAAAGGATTAAGTGGTGAGACGCTTGTAACTATGTAGGCACGTCCCGCTCATTAACCTTTTGCAGTGGAAATACCGCTTTAGGGACCTCGCTTTACTCGGTCAGGAGTCTAGTGGAATTTAAAGTTTTATCGTGATAGGGTTAGCCCCTTTCAGCTGTGGCCTCACCTTCTGGACACGCGTCATGATGGATAGCCCTGCCATTTGTCACGCTTAATCGATGTCATATAGGCCGCTTTCCCCGTGCACCTATGACGTCGCTGATTTATACGCGGAAAAATAGACGGCTTTCATCGTTGTGACAAAATAGCTACCAAAATGGGTTTTAATTTGAGTGGATTTTAATTTTATGCGCGATAATGTGCCTTTGCCAAAAATGTTCCCTCGGGAACTCTTTAATTTTCCGGGATAAAAAGTAGCGATGTCCTTCCCCGGTATACAAACTATCCCTATACCAAATTTCATCAAAATCGGTTGTATAGATGGGCCGTGAAATCGTAGCAGACAGACAGACCAACACACTTTCGCATTTATAATATGATGGATCATGTAAACCAAACCATTGTTAGGTCTATGATCCAAGCAAAGTTAAGTCTATGGTGTAGACTAGACTTTAGAGAATAGAGATACCAATAGACAATACATAGAATAATAGACAATAATATGGCTAGTTACCACCCTACCGGCAAAGACGTGCCGCCAAGCGATTTAGCGTTCCGGTACGATGCCGTGTAGAAACCGAAGGGGTTTGGGTTTAATATAACTGCCATGCCCCTAACAATTCAATTATGGCCCGACCCGGGACCTCGTCGTCGCAGTCGAACATGCCAGCCACTAGACCAACGAGGCAGTTTCTCACACTCATGATCTCATATTAACAAATGTGAAGTGAGGAAAACTGCGTTCCCGAGAATTCTTCATAATGTTCCCAAAGGTATGTTAAGTCGACCAATGCGCACTCGGCCAGCGTGGTGGACTAAGGCCAAACCCTTCTCATTCTGAGTAGAGACTAGTGTTCAGAAGTGAGCCGGCAATGGGTTGATGACGATGATAAATACAATTAGGTACTACGATTTTAGGCCTAGCGTGATATATTTTACTTTTTTAATAATAAAATCCTTTATCCTATCTTAAACAATATTTGGTAAAAATCTTCATCCCAACGCATGTGAAACATTTCCATTTGTATGGAATTCAGCTCAGCCTAGAATGCTTATGTTTGGATATTTTCTACACAACCAAGTTTTGCTAGCGTTTTGATATGAAAATACATCGCCAAATTCCATCACCGCCTCTAGTATTTCATAATATTATAAGGTAAAGGTGAAATGTTGCAATAGGTATAAAATTTAAAAATAATAATTTAAAAAACAAAGGAAACGGATCAAGAAACAACTGGAAAGGAAAAGAAAATAATACAAATCGTATAAATTCTAATAATTTATGTTTTACATATATTTTAAAAAACGGGTTTATCTTCATTATCTTAGAGTAGACATTTTAAGAGACGTCACCGTAAGATTGTAAAAACCGTTAGATTATAATATAACGTTTTTTATCTCGATAGATTATAAACTTTCGACAGATTGTGAACCGTAACATACTGCTTACAATTTAACGCGTTATTTTTCGGTAAATTGTAATATATTAGGTATGTATTAACCCTATAGAACCTAAGTGCCCTACCTGAATATTCATGTCGAACCCTAACCTAACCTATAGTTCGCGCGCGAGTTGAATGCAGAGTAAATGTATGGTGACACTTACATTTACTCTGCATTCAACTCGCGCGCGAACTGTACAAGAAAGAGACAACAAAACGTAAAAACAATAAATATTTCATAAATTAATACTCAGAACATTGAACGGTTCACAATCTTTCGACAGTTTATAATCTAGCGGGATAGAAACCGTTAGATTATAATCTAACGGATTTTACAATCTTACGGTTACAGAGATATTAAAACAGCTGATATCTAACAAAAATTTATGGCCAGACCCACTATGTAAATTTTCATCAATACCTAAGCTAGGGCGAAACCACAGAAAAAGGAATCTGCTTAGTGGGCGAAAAGCTGTGGATGACAGTGAAGTCGAAGAGCTTATTGGCTTTTTTGCGGTCCTATATTAATCTCTTTATCCACCGCCAATAAATGATAATAAAACCTCTCAAACGCGATATAGACATCACACATTTTTTTGACATAAACCCTTTTTTCCAAAAATAACACTACACAGCGGGTGTCGGGCGCGAACTTGTTGCCCTTTGCCCTTTATCGCGGCTCATAAAGAAAACAAAAGTGTTTTAACCCGTAGTTAACCCTTCCCGACACATGTCGTCGCGGCTCGGCGTGAAGCTGAGAATCATGAGCAGAACAATCCGGGGTCATTTCGACCCCAGATAAATGAAAAAGAACCCTATTTATATCACGTTAAACCTTACATATTTCATTACAATATTTGTATGGATGGAATGATAAAAATATGGCTAGTAAGTGCGGTTTATAGATTGTATTGTATTTGTGGAATAGGGCTTTATGCGTACGACTGCTTGGGCGTATCTGCTTGTTAGATTAGGTATATGTATGTGTTTCGCCCATATGGTGTTATTTGTGTATCCTATTATAATTGTCATGGCTATAAGTCTTGTTTGCTACCAAAAAATATTTCGTTGTATTTCTTTAAAGACCATCATTGGTAAGGTAGACTTTTCGCATATCGATTACCACATGCAGTAAAACTTTGACATTATTTAAATCTATGATTTAAATCATTATAGGTTATTCACTACTAAAATTCTACATCAATGTTTATTCAACATTTAAAAAATTGGAATGGTAAGTAATGAAAAGATAAGGAGACCAATATAAAGAAATCAAAAACGCAAAAGTTTGGTATTTGAATAATAAATCTTATCTTATAAACGCGAAAGTTTGGATGAAATCACGCCCCAACGGCTGAACGGATCTGGCTGAAATTTGGCACAGAGATAGATTTTAGTCTGGAATAGCACATAGGCTAATTTTTATCCCAGAAAATTAAAGAGTTCCCGTGGGAATCAAAAACCTCATACCACGCTGACGAAGTCGCGGGCATGCGCTAGTCAATTATAATTAAAAAATATTATTTAGTTAATTAATTATAATTAATAATTTAATATTATTTAGTTAGTGGAAATGCATAGATTATTTTAATTTTGCATCTAGTTTGTTAAAAATTGCATCCATTTAATTTCTTTAGTTTTTAAAACGCCCGTAAAGTACCTATATGAAACTTGAAATGAAAAAGTAGTTTAATTTATTTTCATAACTGTAGGTAGGAAGTACATTCAAGTAGTTAGTATTTTGAAATAATGTTTAAATGGGTGGGTAATTATTGCTTTAATTTATAGGTTTCTGTAGTAAACTAAAAACCCAGTTTCGCCATGTCCGTCTGTCCGTCCGTCCGTCCGCGGCTTAGCTCAGATATAAGAATGCTGTAATTTGGCATAGGTATAGGTACATAATATTAATCACGCCGACAAAGGGGTAAAATAAAATTTTGAAAAAAAGGGTATCTCTCCCATACACGTGACGTGGAGATGATTTTTTTCTCTTATATCCCATGGTGTGAGGAGTTATTGTGGATGTGGGAAAACCATTTTACAATCCAGCGGTCCATTAACGAAATATTTAGCTTTTAAAGTGCTAATTTTTGTTAAAGTCAAGTGTCCCCCGCAAGCTAAACGATTGTTTTTGGATACGTGATAAAAATCATAGCAGTAGTTTATATAACGAAATTAAAAGGAAAACTATACAGCTAAATAGGCTTTACAAGTTAAAAAGTTTTAAAGTTAAGTTATATGTGATCATACTGCTAATTGCTATAGAAATATAATATGAGAGATTTCATATTTAAAATTTTAGTTTTCCTTTGAGAAAACTGAGCTGAGAAGAACTCTTTACTCTGTAGAAAATGCTTAATACCCGAGATTTTAATTACATCGCGTTGAGGTAATACTGAATATTTCGGAAGTCTTACAGTAGATGAATATTAAATTTTAAAACAGTATGGAACCGAATTATATCCTAATACATATTTATATACTTACTAGATGATGCCCGCGACTTCGTCCGCGTGGATTAAAAGATTATTGATTCCCGTAGGAAAACTTAAATTTTTCGGGATAGTAAGTAGCGTACGTGCTTTCCCGAGATCTAAACTATCCCTGTACCAAATTTCATCAAAATCGGTTGAACAGATGGGCCGTGAAAGCGTAGCAGACAGACAGAAACACTTTCGCATTTATAATATTAGTATATGGATTTAAATGCTACCATCCTGTTTATAAACTTTTGGTCATAATATACGGAAAACATAATAGATAAACAAAGTAAGTATATCTGGAAAATAAAACTCTTTCAAGTTTCAATAAAATTGCTTTACAAAGGACCACTGTTTAGACTTTATTCAATATCTTTTGGTACAGAATAAATGAAAAGTTATACCTAGGTATAAAGACATACTTACAGGGTATCAATTTCCAAGGGAGGTAAAAGAGTACCGAATAAAATATGAAATACATAATACAATACGAAATCAACATCGCATTAAAACACAAGAGGCACTCGCAAACTCGCGGTTCCAATTCAATCATTTCTCTTTAAACCTAAGCGTGTTCTTTATTCCAATAACATAAAGTTTACATTTGCTTGTTCAGTTTTAATCGTAATTGCCGGATTATTGGATACTTTTTAACAAGTGCCACTTCATACAATTGAATTTTAGGAGCGATACCCTTCGGGTTTTACCACTCGTAATTTTAAACAAATGTCACAGTTTATTACGCCGCGTCTAAAAAAGATAACTCATAGAATAGGGGAGGGCCATATTGGGGCACATTAAAAAGTGCATCGGTAAATTAAATGTAATTGTTCCCTTGTTAATATATTTTGGGGTTGGATACAGATAACATTTTGCTGTTTGTGGGATTTTTTATTTGAAGCATTTATCGTTTTCCTGTATTGTGGTTTTGATGGAACTATTTTGTTCTTTTAGATTTTCTGTTGCTATAAAAATGTCATTTTTTTTACTATTTACGTCTAGAAGATACTAGAGACATTACGGTTTTTGTCTACGGACTCTACGCACATAATATATGTTTACTTCACGTAGTGATTACGATAGGGTTATTACTTATTATACAGTAGTGTAAGTAATTGATTATTATATGTACTATCCTGTTGGCCACTGGACGCAAAGTACCTAATAATAATAGGTACCCATTTCACCAGTCCAATAAAGCAACCCAAACCCGTAGACCCATACCCATCATTTGTGTCCATGTTTTGCAATAGTCCTGCACTAACCGGGGATTGTCCTTGGGTGCACTCGCATAGTGCATATAGGGATATTCGCTGGTTGGTGTCACATTTCCTTTAGAGTAAAATTGTCCAACGGGCCTCTGCGAATTGGTTTCGGCCCCTTGTATGCCTTCCAAAGTTCCGGGATCCCATGGTCCCGAGATGAAAGAGACATAATAATTAATAACATTACTGAAAATATATAACTAGATTTTTGTTTCCACCACAAGTTAGGCCTTGACTGCGATCTCACCTGATGGTAAGTGATGATGGTAGCGGGCTAAACAGTTAGGGGCATTGCAGTTATATTTAACCAATACCACCCCTGTTCGGTTTCTACAGGCCTACCGGAACGCTAAATGGCTTGTCTGCACGTCATTGCTGGTAGGGTGGTAACTAGCCACGGCCGCAGCCTCCCACCAGACCAGACCAAGGAAAATTCAGTAATTATAAATTCCCACATTGTCCCTGCCGGGGATCGAACCCGGGACCTCCGCACGTTAAGACAACAGCGCTCAACACTGCGCCACGGAGGTCGTCACAGAAGATTATTATTTTAATTCATTTCATAGTAAGTTACATATTCATAGTTAAAATGTTTTCCATCGCAGCATCACAAAAAGCTTAGCCGTCAAGCCATAATATTCGCCTCATCATCGCGTAACATACTTCCCTGCCATAAAAAGGCGCGTGCTAATACGAGCATTGTTCCCTCGACGAGCAAAATAACAAATATTAGATGACATGGACGTTCCATACGTTCCATAAAAACTGACCGCAGGGCCACAAATTTGCCGTAAAAGCAAGAGCGAGCGGCGCGGCCAGCGGACCAAAAATTAGGCACAGCTTTCGCCGTAGCATCACAGAATAATATAATAGTATGGTAGCATCTAGAAAAACCGACGAGGCATCAAAAAATACGAACTGCGAGGTGTATTATAAATATAAGTATTTAAAAACAAAGGTCGCGTAGAATCATACGTCATACTAATATTATAAATGCAAAAGTGTGTTTGTTTGTTGTTTGTTGATTTGTTGGTTTGTCATTCAATCACGTCGCAACGGAGCTACGGATCGACGTGATTTTTTGCATGGGTATAGCTGAGGACCTGGAGAGTGACATAGGCTACTTTTTATCCCGGAAAACTAAGTAGTTCCCGTGGGAATTAAATAAACTTATTGCACGCGGACGAAGTCGCGGGCATCAGCTAGTAATTGAATAAACGAATGGCAATATAGCATGAGATACACGTCAAGCCGAGTTAAATAATATTATGTGATCTTATAAGCATGCGCGTTCTAACTTCTACCCTAGACTTCATCATTGCTTAGCATTTTCGCCTGTTCTGCAAATCAAGAATATGTCTTTCGTACAATGCTTGTATAATTTCTTCGGATAAATGTCCCATTACATATCCTTTGTTTTAATTTATTATCTTTACCTAATACCTAATTAGGGTGCATTAAGCAACCGCTTATGCGACAGAGTTGTGGCCCTCATTCAGTCCAGTCATCCCGCCATAAGGTGTGAATGTTCGCAAATTACTGACCATTGACAAAACGCATAGAACAGCCCCATCTCCGTGGTTCTGTACTCGTGTCATTTGTGCTCACTTGACCCCAGCCAGCGCGCATAAATTATGCATAATCATCTCTGTACCACACCATATGAAGGGATAAAAAAAATATTTTCTTCTCCGTTCTTTGTTATTAAGTAGGTACCTACATACTTATTATTTAGAGCGCTTGCGATAAAATATTTTCGAAAAGCTGTGATAGCTTTTAAACGGTATGCAATATCCATACTAATATTTTAAATGCGAAAGTGTGTCTTTCACGGCCCAACCATTCAACCGATTTTTATGAAATTTAGGTATATATAGGGGTAGGTAGTATCCCGAGGAAGGACATAGGCTACTTTTTATCCCGGAAAATTAAAGAGTTCCCGCGGGAAACTAAAAAAATTATCTGTTCAACCGATTTTGACGAAATTTGGTACAGGGGTAGATTGTATCCCAGGGAATGACATAGGCTACTTTTTATACCGGAAAATTAAAGAGTTCCCGCGGGGAAGCAAAAAAACTTAATCCACGCGGACGAAGTCGCGGGCATTATCTAGTAAGTATAATAATATAGTAGTGTTTATTAAAAGGTATATAAAACCCAATCAAACAAAAATTACAGACAAGGGTTACAAACATTCACATAAAAGGAATCTTTCTATATCTATATATATAAAAATGAAACCCGTTTTCCTTGGTCACGGCATCACGCGTGAATGGCTGGACCGATTTCACTAATTCTTTTTTTGTTGTATTTGTTATTATTAGGAGAAGGTTCTTACGGAAAAAAAAATTAAGAAAATCTCTCAGAAATATTGAAAAATATACATTTAATTTTTCATACTAAGGCGGTACGAAGTTCGCAGGGTCAGCTAGTTCTTAATATATTTAAACTTACGGGGCTATTTCAGATGTCACAGGTGCCATTTTCTGTATCTTTCTTGGTTATAAATTGGTTTGTTTGCATTTGAATGAATGATGAATGAAACTTAATAGTAACAGTAAGTAATTCACCTATTAATTAATAGGCAATAATATGTACATATAATTATGGATCGTTAAAAGTAACCATATAGGTAGGTATATTTATTCCAAACAAAAAAATCCATCAAAATTGGTCCAGCGTCCAGCCCTTCTGCAGTGATGCGCTTGCATAAATGCATACATGCGGAAATTGATTTTTATCTAAATAATATACAGTATAGATTATTTAAATTTTGCGACATATTTTTCAATTAAAAATATTGCAAGAAAAATATATTGCTTTCACATAATATTAATAGAAAATTCGAAAATTGTTATTCCAAAACACGCTCGAAACAAAATTATTATTGACAGTAGGTAGGTATCACCCAATGCCGATCTCATCAAAACAAAATGAAATTGAATACGCTTCTAAATCTCGCCTATCTGTCGTCCAAATCTCGGATTTTCCCCGAAATTATCGGTAAAAAGCCAAGCGAAATATAAACGGATTTGAATTCGCCCCGTGTACGCAAACATGACAAAAACTGAGTAAGGGTCTGGACACATCACGGGTCAAACCGCAGACGTATCAGTTTTAATGAAATACATTTATACAGCAAAATGTACCAGTTTTGTTATTTAGTAACACAGTGGGTTTGATTCTGTAGTGCACAATCTCTAAACTAAACTAAAATTAGAGCATTACAAATATTGCTAACTCTTTCATAATACTTCCTACGGAAAGGGATAGAACTAGATTTAAAGCTGCCATTTTAGTTAAGTTTAGAGATTGTGTCATACAGAATCAGCCCCAGTATGTGTCAAAGCAATAGAAGCAGTTTCTATTGAGATTTTAGACGGGTCCCTGGCGCAGTGGTTAGCGCTATGACAGACATTTTGTGGAAATTCCCGGGCTCATTTCCGGGCAGAGGCAATTTGGTCGTTTATAATTTCTAAAGTTCCATTACGGTACCGCGTAGAAATCGATTAGGGCTATGGTTTAAATATAACTTCCATAAACCTACTAGCATAGTACGCTACGATTTTAAAGTGCAACATTGACACGTAAATTGATTATTTCCTACTTCAGAATGTATTACTTAACTAGCTGACGCCCGCGACTTCGTCTACTTGGATTGAGGTTTTTCGGTTCCCGCGGGAGCTCTTTAATTTTCCGGGATAAAAAGTAGCCTTATACCTATGTGTTATTCCAGACTATAATCTACTTCTGTGCCAAATTTCATCTAGAACTGTTCAGCCGTTCGGGCGTGATTGAGTAACAAACATCCATCCATCCAAACTTTCGCATTTATAATATTAATATAGATAGACCTCTGCCTAAATAAGTAAATTGTAAGGCAATCCTTCTACACAGCGACATGGACGACGCAACGTCGCACCGCGGTAATGTGTCCAGGCCTTTATACCTAAAGCAGGGTCTGTATAATCTCACCACAAAGGTATTAGAACGGATGTTAGAATAGCTAATGAACGTCATTAGATCCTATCTAACGCAGGTGCACCGATTTGCATACGTTTTTTGCGACTGCCTTTTACAATAATGGACGGAGCTTTTGGGGAATCTCTAAAGCTTATTTTACAAAGGATAGATAAAATGCTTTCTATTTATTTGTTTAAACTAGTTATTCTTAATTAGTTAGTTGTGTTAGTTAGTTTGTTATTTGAGTTAGAATTTAGAACCTATATTCTAATGTACTTATACCCTACTACTTATACTTATATACTAGATGATGCCCGCGACTTCGTCCGCGTGGATTGAGATATTTTGGTTCCCGCGGGAACTCTTTCATTTTCCGTGAAAAAAGTAGCCTATGTCCTTCCCCCCGATACAAATTATCCCTACAACAAATTTCATCAAAATCGGTTGAATAAATGGGCCGTGAACGCGTAGCAGACAGACAAAAACACTTTCGCATAATTTATAATATTTGTATGGATATTACTATACTTACTAATATTTTAAATGCGAAAGTTTGGATGGATGGATGTATATGGATGGATGTTTGTCACTCAATCACGCCAGAACGGATCTGGATGAAATTTGGCACACAGATCAAGTCTCAAAAAACTTATAGGATACTTTTAATCCCGGAAAAATCCGCGGAGTTCGCGCGGTAACCAAAACAACCTCAATCCATGTGGACGAAGTCGCGGGCATCAGCTAGTTATTATATAACTATAGCAACATTCCGGCATCTTATCCGTATCTTTGCGGATTTAGAAAAAGAGATACAATCTCAGATCGAACCGCAGTCTCTTCCATTCATAGCTTTTAAGTGATTAATGTATTTAGACACAATGCTATTAATCACTGGATTGGATTTACTAGGATTCTCCGTGCTTTCAGATAAAATAAAAGAATTTATCATTCAGCTATGCAGGCTTACTACTATCGCTTAAAGCAGCATTATTTTAATATTGTTGACGCCTTTCTTTCAGAATTATAACCCTTATGTTGTGTACGTCAAGGTACGTATACATAAACCTGCAATATTTAAATAATACTGCATTAAGTGATTTTAGTAATCAAGATCTTAAGATATAGGTATAATGTAAAAAAAAATCATTACACTCCCTTTTTTTTGGTAATATTCTATTAAGGTCACATCATATTATCTTCAATAATTAACCGGTACAGATATGTTTTTTTTAATATCAACTACAAGTTGGCCCTTGACTGCGATGTCACCTGATGGTAAGTGATGATGCAGTCTAACATGGTACCGGGCTAACCTGTTAGGGGCACGGCAGTTATATTAAACCCATACCCCTAATCGGTTCTACACGGCCTAATATCGGAACGCTAAATCGCTTGACGGTGCGTCTTTGCCGGTAGGGTGGTTACTAGCCACGCCGAAGCCTCGCACCAGGTTAGACCGGGGAAATTCTGAAATTATAAATTCCCAAATTGACCCTGTCGGGGATCGTACCCAGAAGTAGGACCTTCGTACGTTAAAACAACAGCACTCAACACTGCGCTAGGGAGGTATATTTCGATAGATAACAGAAAAAGATGACTGAACAATTCGTTACTGCGAATAAAACTGGAGATTATTTCACAGTCAGAACGGAATCTCTCAGAGTAATACGTATAATGGATATTTTCCATCGTTTTGTCCTCTGCAATGAATAGCTGTTGGCTGACCGAGGTGTCATTGCCTTCCCTTATCTAGAGATGAGAGACAGCCGCAATGTAAAGAAATACTCTAAGAGAAGGGCTGTTATAGTACCTATGAAATGGAATCCATTATTAATATCTATTTATTATCTACCTATGTTTAAAATTATAAATGCGAAAGTGTGTGCGTCTGCAGCTACTAAAAATTGCTACTTACTTACCTGTATGTCAAATTTCCAGTGGTCTGAACTGTGCGTTGATAGATCAGTCAGTAAGACAGTCACTATAGGAACAAAATCTATACATACTAATATTATGAATGCGAAAGTTTGGATGGATGGATGTATGGATGTTTTCTTTCTCAATCAAGACAGGAATTGCTGAACGGATCTGGTTGAAATTTGGTACAGAGATAGATTATAGACTGAAGTAACACATTAGGCTACTTTTTATCCCGGAAAATTAAAGCACCAAAAAACCTCAAACCACGCGGAAGAAGTCGCGGGCATCAGTTAGTAACTTATACATGTATAAGACACCTTCAAAATATCGTCTCCCAGCTCTCAGTCTAAAATAAAAAGTAAGTAGATTTTTCATTCATTAACCAAGGATTTTCAAGTCAAAAACGTCGTCGGGTGCTGTTATACTTAATTTCCATGTCGGCAGTGAGTCGTAACTCGTACTCTCTCTACATCTTGTTATTGTAATTACCGCCGGGGCTAGGGTTACCACTTACTCATATTACTAGAACTCGTATTTCAATAAAACAGTAACTATACATTATTCCGATTTTTTATTAAGAAGATCAATCAATCTTCTTTCACAATTTCACAAATCAACGTAATTGATATGTTATAAAATAAAATACGGGACCCTAAAAACATTACCGCGTTCGTGAATGATGAGCGTTCGCATTTGTAGTATAGTGTGTGTTGTGTATGTTAGTATGATACTACGTTCGGTATCATACCTACTAATATTATAAATGCGAAAGTGTGTTTGTTTGTTGGTTTGTTCTTCAATTACGCCGCAATAGAGTAACGGATCGACGTGATTTTTAGCATGGGTAGGACCTGGAAAGTGACATCGGTTACTTTTTATCCCGGAAAATTGAGTAGTTCCCGTGGGTATTAAAAAAAATTTACTCCACGCGGGCATCAGTTAATTCCTGATAAAATCACAGGACATATCTGTGAAAATCCGGTTTTTTCTCAGGGCTTTTCTTTTCATCTGGTAACCCTAGCTTGGTAAGTGGTAACCCTAGCCGGAGCAGTCACAAGTGGATTATGAGGGTCGCGTTATCTCTGTCGACGCTTTCTGGATTGTTCTTTGCTGTTTTATCTAAATTATCCATGTTCGTGGCTGCGGATATAGCGAAATAATATATTATTTTATAAGCTTCATGCGGGAGCTTGAGCAAAATAGAAATAAAATATGAAATTTCAAGCACAGCAAGCAGGTTACCACGTGAGCCCTTCAACGCAGCACAGCAGTTGCATTACTTATTTACTGCATATTTTATTTTTAATTGCAGTTAAAACGCACATTACTTACTATACTATTCCTAAAAGTTTGAGGTTATTGTCCAAATAAGTGTAACGGTATAAAACTACTTACAAACAACAATGTATCTACCTAAATTAACTTCTTGGGGATTTGATCCAATGCGGCTTTGCAGATTTAAATCCATTATCCACTCCTAAACCCTTGAGCATTTGAGGCTTTGTATAAGGTCGAAATTTCGTATACCTAACCAAATGGATCACTAAAGTGGTTTGTAAAGTAAATATATTCTCCTCATAAATATACATGAAAACAGACTATTTCATGCTGGCTTCCTCGGGGAATCTGCCTGCTCTAGAGATTTGGCTTCTGGCGTCATTTTGTGTTGTTTATAGACACCGCAGAACAGCTCTAGATCAGAATTAAGTACCTCTCTACAACTGTAGTTTATGTCTCATGAGATAGTCTCTTTAGAGTTTAGAGGTTTCGATATTAGATAGGTACTTAATATATTCAAACCAGAATACTTACCTATCTAGTTTCTTCCTAACTGGATGTATAACCTAAGCGATGTGGATCAGGTATATAATATTATCAGTGCAAAAATATGTCAGTCTATCTGTCTGCTTTGAAGAGTTGGCGAGCTAAGTTTTTGCAACCGATTTTGCCGAAATTTTGTAAACCGGCAAAGACGTAACGCCAACCGATTTAGCTTCCGGTACGCCGTCGTGTAGAAACCAACTGAATATAACTGCCATATCCATAACAAGTTAGCCCCCTACCATCTTAGACAGCATCATTCATAATTTCATATCTTACCATCAGATGAGATCGCAGTCAAGGGCTTAAGGCCCGGTGTAGCGTTTAAGGGGGTTTTTAAAAGCAGTGTAACCATCAAATGGTGAAATAATGTATGCTTGTAAAAATAATTTGCTGTTTTCAAGAACTTTAAGCGGCCATTGACGCATCTCAAAACACAATTAAAAAAAATTCTCTGCATTGAAATTTATTTTAAACATACCTCTTAATTTACCTTTTAAAGCAATTTTTCTCCTTATTGAAACCAATAATTTGCTCTAGAAATATAAGATAAAATTCATATTTCTAAATCAATATAAAACACATTGTCGGATTTATTTGTATTGAAAAGTAAATATTTATTTTTTTACAAATGATTTCTTGCATTTTTTGCGTCATGCGCTTGCTCGTTTTCACCCCCGCGCGCCTTTGTTTTTCATCTCATGAGCTCACAGCGCCTTAAGTAACTTGTAGCGGAATAAAAATAAACTACTAAGGTAGTTTACATCCTGGCAAAGAACAATAGAAATGGCTACTTTTTATCCCAGAAAATCAAAGAATTCCCACGGCATCTTCAAAATCCACGCGGACGAAGTCGTATCCTTTAGTAAGTTAATACATTATGATGAATCTTATATAAATAATTTTGCGGTATAGTTTTAAAGGTAGACTGGTGGAGTAACTTAAAACTTAAAACTTTACCACAAAATGATTGAATACGACATCATTTAGAGGATAATAATTAGAGGACAGCGGTAACTAGGCCATGAACATTTAATCCGATTGGCGAATTAAAGCCAATTAGCTATTTCATCTGAAATTACCTGCTCTAAAAATATACCTAAGTAATACTGATAATGATATTTATTTTGCTCATAAACATACATACTTAAAAGTAAGGAAAGGAAACAACTGCGTTAGTATAAAACTGTGTTGCAGCTTGCAGCTGTTAACGCCCACCTCCCAGTTAACAAATCAAAAGAAAACTATTGTCATTTACAAACAGAATATAAATGTTAGTAACAAATTTAGAAAAATTAATAAAAAATAATTAGTTAAAATTAAATAAATTCTTAATATTACTATAAATGTGTGTGTGTGTGTGTGACAGTGAATGAACGTGCTGTTACTTTGTATGGCGGGAATAATATGGCTTAATATCTAAGGAGATTTTTAGTCTCGTCATAATTTAGGGTAAGCAGCCAATTTGTAAATTTTTATTTGCATTTTCGAGAAGTCAGAGGGGAAGAGCGTCACTTAACATCTAGACTAAGTGGTTATAATTAGATATATTTTGTAATAAAATCTTTTTAGTAAACTTATAAGTAGTTTTTATGGTGACATTGAAAAGACATTAGTAAAAAAAGATGATCTAAAATATTGTGTCTCATTTATCCATGGAACTAATAAGTACTACGTACAACTACTTATTAGTTCCATGCATCTTAAATAAAATATATAAAAACACGACATAAGTTAAATACTTAGAAAAATTATTATCAGGTTTTATCATTAGGTTTTTCCTGCGACTTCTCCATATAGTAAAAATTTTAAAAATCCCATGGAAACCTAGTTTTTCTTGGGATTCAAAATTCTGTCCGTTTACAGAATAGCAAATATCACATTTTTTTTTAGATCGGTTCAGCAGCTAAGCCAACAAAAAAAGGAAAACCCAACGGAACATAAAATAAATGCGTAGAATTTTCTGATTTCCTTGTGACAAAAATGCGCGAATACTTTTCAAAGTGCAGTAAACACTTTTGCTCGCTTTCGGTCGCTTGAAACTCACAATTTTAATTAAAAAGCGATCTTTACGGACGGGCAGTTAAATAAAAACTATAAGAACCTTCGGGGCTTCATACAGCGAAGCTCTTTACGTGTTTAATAAAAACCCCAACAAAGAATCTCATTTCCTGGCCCTCGTGTGTGTTGAAAAACGTCGCGTAACTCGGCTCGCCATGGGTTATTATTATTATTCTGTTATGGTTTATTATTTATTATTATTATACTTATTCTCATTTTTAGAGCCCTTTTATGAGGTTTTATTATGTACTCAACTTTAATAATTATGTGTACTTACCTACTTAATTTATATGTTCATGTGCTTGGTGCCATTTTATTAACACCTCGGTTCCCCAACGCAATCGCTTCTTCGAACTACGTGCCCGTATATTACCACTTCAGCTTCGCAACTGGTTGTGCTATGATGATTACTCTAGTTTAGCGTTTTGCTTCCTCGTATCTACCACAGTAAACAGATGCAACCAGACCCAGTATGGAAACTACCTAGAAACGTTCGAAACAGGCTCACTCACACAAACGTGCGCATCGACGAGACCCTCAAGCGCTCGTCGCAGTCACACGAGTATACTGTGTCGCAGTGCCGTCAGTAGTAGAGTGCCGCGTCATCGCATGTTCGATGCGCACGTTTGTGTGAGTGAGCTGTTTCGAACGTTTCTAGGTAGTTTCCATACTGGTTGTATCTGTTTACTGTGTATCTACTATCTAAGTAATATAAATAAAATAACCTTCCGGATATCATTTTCCCTTTATTCAGCCTTCAAATCTTCTAATATTTTCACTTATTTCAAATATTCAAATCTTCTAATATTATATTCTATCTATAAATATTACTCCAGAAAACAAAGGAATCAATGAATTATCCACGCGAATACACACATAAAGTCGCGGGCATCATTTGACTTTAATTTAAAAACAAAAGTAAACAATAAAATATATAACAGTGAGTTTATTCTATTCGGAAAAAAATCACGGACCACGGACTTTTGAAACAAAATACCTAGTTTTAATACCTACTATTTACCTACATGGAATTTCAACGCTAACTTTTTTTATAGTTGCGAAAAAGCGCTCCTTTTTAAAGCACGCGTTATACAATACTAGCTGATGCCCGCGACTTCGTCCTATATTAGACTATAATCTATCTCTGTGCCAAATTTCATCCAGATTCATTCCTTTGTGGCGTGATTGAGTAACAAACATCCATCTATCCATCCATCCATCCATCTATCCAAACTTTTGCATTTACAATTTTAAGTAGGTATAGTTTGAGTGAATATTATAGTAAGAAAGTACGTTTACTGTACTCTCCATTAAGTTTTATAGATTACGATGTATTCCAAGCAAGTAAACTCTGAACCATAGTATATTATCTCTATGCTTTGAAGGTTTTGTGGAGCATTTTTTTGGTAAGTTCGACTAGGTATTAGGTACTTACTTACCTGCTTATAAAAATTGGTTTTCATCGTATTTTTGACGTACTAAGGCTCTAGTGGTAGCCCTAAGTGAAGTTGGAGCGTGAACTAGTTCATCGTCAACAATACCTATTGAGCGCGCTATCAGATGAATAGCATCATTGTCGCGCGACAGCGGACGCCAGCTCGACCCACAAACGTTTCACTTACCTCTGTCAACTATGTGTTACCTATTATGTACCTACCTCTACGGCCTACCTACACTGTGGAATGTAGACTATTATAGTTCATGAAAAAAAAGAAAACTGTTAATTTACCATAAAAAAAACTTATCCTGTATCACGCGGGAAATACCTATTTGATTTTCCGGGATGCGAAGTAGGCTTACCAAATTTCGTCGAAACCTTTGTACAGGTGTGCCGTGAAAGCGTAGCAGACAGATAGGCAAACTTTCGCATTTATGGACTATGGTTAGTATCGATCCCAATTCCCTCATATATCTACAAGATAAGTAAGTACGATCTATAATATTGTTTGCAATTTGCACCATTTGCATAACAGGATCGTCGGAATAACATTAGGAATTACGCGAACATGCATTATGCTTCGCCATTAGCTATAATTAATTATTCACAACACTCTCGGTTAATAGAACAATATCATGTACCAACATCAGAGTTTACTAACTGTTAAATAACTGACATTGGGGCTGATTCTGTAGTGCACAATCTCTAAACTAAACTAAAATTAGAGCATTACAAATATTGCTAACCCTTTCATAATACTTCCTACGGAAAGGGACAGAACTAGATTTACAGCTGCCATTTAGTTTAGTTTAGAGATTGTGTTAAACAGAATCAGCCACAATAATGGTCGCCAGAACTACACACTGGCTAATCCCAACGGTGACCAACTACTCTAGACGCTTTATAATGCACTAAACATTAATAAATAAATAAATAATAAAATGGTTTTATTTCAGGCAGGGACCTATAATACAAAACACAGAATAATGATAAAAATATACTTAGAATTAAACCTTAAGATAACTTCATTAAAATACCATTGGAATAATTAAAAAACATCTACATCCACTAATCATACTTATTATTAGAATTACGAACATGCTCTAATGCGCGAATATGTTAATGTGCTTGACACATCTATGCACTCAGTATTCCCTCACTCACTCCCTCAGTTCGATGGGAAGGCAATCTGAGGTGCAATTATGTATGGATTGCCGATCAAATCGTCAAAGTTCGACTTCTAAGTAAAATATAAATTAAGTAATTAAAATAAACCATAAATTAGGTATGTACGATACCCTAAACGTATGAGAATGGATACACAAAATTGACCTCTAATTCAATGCTGTCATGGTTTATTTTACTTTGACGCCGAACTTTGACGATTTGATCGACAATTCTTTCATAATCGCACCTCTAGACAGGAGCGAGCGAATTCAAATGATTTTGGCGAATGTTTCATCCCAGAAAATCATAGCATTCCCACGGGATTCAACTTGACTCTAGAACAAAAATTACCACTAAATATTTCGCAAACGGATCATCAACGGATTATTTTGGACGGAAAAATATTTTTCCCACACCCACAATATTTTTGAACCATCTATCCAACGAGACACGGCAGAAGTAAAACTTTAGAAAAGTAGCCTACGAAAAAATGAGATAAATACCTATAACTTGTATTCTATCTTATTCTCTCGCAGGTTAAATCCTATACATATATTTGTCTCTTTTTGGTGTCGCTTTTTCGTTTCGTTGAATTTTCAAAACACAACGATTCTAAAGAAAATTCACTTCAAAAACCCACTTTCCGTGTAGAGGAGGTTACCTACCGTAAAAAAATTCATAATGTACCTAAATTTTATTTTACCACTTTGTCGGCGTGATTAATATGCCACAATGCCAAATTACGTACCTAGTAAGGGTCTCAAAGCTAAGAAGCTAATCCGCAGACAGACATGGCGATATTATAAGTTCTCCTTGTTGACAACGGAACCCTAAAAAAGCGTGGACTCAAGTCTATACAGTAAACTGATTAAGGTCAACGACTCAAGGGCAGATGCGTCCGGAGCCAGCCCTGATAAAACATCGTGATACATCGCGTGTCCTGTTTCAATTAAAGCCTATTTAAAAACCCATTTCGCTTGCAGCTGGCACCGCCTCGACTTCTTGTGTATTATTATTTTATTCTAATACAAGTTAGCTTCAAGGTTAAGTCTTTGCTTGATTTTCCGAGATAAAAAGTAGCTTGTATGTCCTTACACGAAGCTATTAGCACCAAAATTCGTAAAAGAATGATACACATTAATTGTTATCCAACTCTGAGAAAATTGCTAAAATTTGAAAAAAATTAACATAATTTCTGGTTAGGTAATTTTTTGTCTAATCAATTAGAAGATAATAAGTACCTTTTTATCATTCATTTATTGAATACCACCCATACCAAGTAACCAGGACAGGAGAATCTTAAGGCATCAATAGGTAGGTACCTATAGTCCGCGCATGAGTTCCGAGGAGTCGGGGTCTGAAGAAACGACGGCTGTATCCCCGATCGTCGCTCCATATCCAGCTCGCTCCCAGCACTAGTTTCGAGCTTGACGCGTGTAATTTTGCGATAGCAGTATTATTTTGCACTTGCACAATTACAGGTCATTAGAGCTCAGGCGCGGACTATACGTCATCTAGTCCATTCCATGTAGGGATAAACTTGTAGTGGATATAAAAAATCTTCCGAAAGTATGTACTTATTTATCTCAGTACACATTACCGAAGGTTTCTACCATTAATTCCACTAATGGCACTTTGCGAGGCTCCACACATCCACCCGTCCACGTTCCACACGTAGACACTAAACTCATTTTAGCTAAGCATCTACAATGTACGAATAAACTACTACTACTACAAAAAACAAAGAGGTTCCATAAGTAAAAAAAGATAATGTAACTAATAGCATATATACGAATAGTTCCATCAACCTGCCGCTAAGTATTTGAAATTCGGACTGGGGCCAATTTAGTTTTTTTTTGACAAGTTGATCTGAGATTTTAAAACCTGAAAAAGTCTAAAAAAGTAAAATATTATAGCATAAAATATAATTTTACTAACAATGAAACGTTGAATATGGTATCAAACTATAATAATAACTATATCCATACTAATTTTATAAATGCGAAAGCGTGTCTGTCTGTCTGCTACGCTT
The DNA here is from genome assembly GCA_923060345.2 of Erebia aethiops. Lineage (NCBI taxonomy): Eukaryota > Metazoa > Arthropoda > Insecta > Lepidoptera > Nymphalidae > Erebia > Erebia aethiops. The sequence continues at coordinate 17,244,711 of OV281089.1, read as the reverse complement.
TCACCCCCCATCCGTTCAACCGATTTTGATGAAATTTGATGTTGATAGTTTGTATCCCGGGGAAACGCCATAGGCTTTTTATCCCGAAAAATTAAATAGCTCCCGCGGGAATCAAAAGTCTCAATCCACGCGGACGAAGTCGCGGGCATCATCCAGTTATCTAATAAATAAAAATGTTATCAATTACAACTTCCTTCATGCTAAAAAGTCCTAACCTAATAAAAAAGCTTGTATCGCGGACAAAGTCGCGGACATGATGTAGGTGAGGACATACGTAGGTAATAAACAAGAACCTTATTTTAAGATTCTTGGTAATAAAGTACCCAGGCCTGAGCTAAGGTTTGAATGAAATGAAACATCATAACTAATCGCCGCGCCTTGCTAATGAGTTTTTCATGGCATGTCCCCCGCTGTTTTCCTATATAATATAATATCATGTAGGTAGATACACATTTTTTTTGGTAGATTTTGTCTGTAATAAAATATGGTTTTTGATTAGAATTATTTAATGTAATTTAGTACCTACTTTGATAAAACATTTTTGAAAATAAGCCGGCAAAAGATCATTATTATGGTTAGCGTACAGTAACGCACAAACGTCATTTCCTTCCGAAAAAAGATCTGCAGCCTTACAACTGAGAATACCCTAGCCCCTACCTAATTTTTCATTCACTACTCTCCTAGATTGCAGTAGACCCACTATACACAGACCATTTTATCACTCGGTGCCCACTATACATAAGTCCTAACAGATAGTTTTTGTCTTGTTGCAGGGTCAGCGTGCCAGGCTACGCGGGCGGGCTGTCAGCGTCGCTGCCGGGCGGCACGGGCGCGGGCGCGGCGTGGGAGCGTCTCGGGGCAGAGCTGCTGCTATCCGGGCTGGTGGCGGGCGCTTACTTCGCGGCCATGGAGCGACGCTGGACCGGCGCTGCGCCCGCCCTACTCGGTGCCGCTTATTGCGCTGCTAGCTTTGTTTCTGTAAGTGTTCTTATTATTGACGCGACGTGCGTCAGCGTCGCTGCCGGGCGGCGTGGGCGCGGGACAGACTCGGGGCAGAGCTGCTGCTATCGCTTACTTTGCGGTCATCAATGGGCGCTGGAAGGTTTTTTTAATTTTAATAGATGTTTCAGCGAAGCAGTTACTGTATTTACTAGTTTATAATAACGGTATTTAGCAGTTAGTTATTTTTTTAAATACCTGCGACAGTTAAGATATCTACACTTGCCAGGGTTCACTATAGGTAACTGGTTAAAAGTTTTCCTTATTCCAACAGATAAAGCGTTATATTTACGACTACCTATCGGCTATCAGGGGACATTTTACCTGCCTTCTATTTTAATTTCCCAAAAGAATTTTGCCTATCACACTACGAAGTATAAGCCAATCTCATTTTATCGCTGGCGCACAATTTAAATCCTTTCTTGCGGGAAATGTATCGGTTTACCAGTTTCCCACTTCGATTCCTTTCATTCAATATTCAATCCAATAACAGTACAAAGTTTTATTCAACCTCTGCTGCTTCTGTTGTATAAAGCGCAAGTTCAGCCCCACATTGAGTACTACTCTCACCTCTAGGCCGGAGCACCACAGTACCAGCTCCTTCCATTTGACCGGATACAAAAGCGGGCAGTTCGACTCGTATAGATAATCCCAAAATTAAGTGCACGCTGGAGTCCCTAGAGCACCGAAGAGACGTTAGTTCTCTTTGTGTGTTCTATCGTCTCTACAATGGGGAGTGCTCTGAGGAGTTATTCAATCTAATACCACCTTCCGTGTACTCCAGTCGCACCCTACATCGCAGAAACAAATTTCATCCTCACCACCTAGATGCCTGGTCCTCATCCACCGTCCGTTATTCCAGGTCATTTCTGCCACGTACCCGTAAATTGTTGAACCAGCTTCCATCTTCTGTGTTCCCTTATGATTATAATATGGGGCTGTTCAAAGGGCGGATAAACAAATATCTTAAAAGCCAGCAACGCATTGGCGGTTCCTCAGCTTCTGCAAATGTTCATAGGCGGCGGTAATCACTTACCATCAGGTGACCCACCTGCTCGTTTGCTCGCTATACATATAAAATAAATCTATAAAGGCGAAAAATATGTATTGGTCTTACACACTGAGTAAGAAGATGTGGATGGCCTGACAACTGCCGGGTAGAGTATTCTCTAACCGGACCTCGCAACAGTTCAAACGTTGAAGCAGCGACGATCTAAAATATCGCAATTAGAATATTTTCATGACCAATGGTCGTTTTCTGTTTTTACTGCTTTTCAATGGTATCTAAAATATATACTCGTATGTACTTGTCTACGCAGTAATTGTTACGATGATGATTTTTGTCATTCAGCTCCATTTAAAGCATAGATAAATTTAATGTTTAGAAAATAAATTCAAAAATCTAAATTGAACCCTGTTCTCTAGCTAGAAGATCAAGGTCTGCTGTTCCAGTTGTGACAATAATTAATTTAACTTAGATTAAGGATTGCGCTCCAATTTTTATTTCAAATCTATAAAAACACTTATTTTGATATTTCAATGTGAGCTTTTTGGCTACAATTTACTCGTTACAAATATTTTCCAAAGAGTTTTCCAAAATTTGGAGTATTTCGGTGTTATTCGGATTTCGGAAACGGGTTACCGTTCTGTCATTTTTTAAATTACCTTAGGTATATTTAAATAACTAGGTACCTACAAATTATAGTTTATTTTGAAAAGTAAACTTTGATTTTTGCCGCCTGCGTTGCGGCCAGTATTTCTTTATTGCCATCTTTTCCCAGTACACTTCAGCGATAGATTTATTATCTCACGCTCCATTGTTTTGGGCTCAAGGAGTCAAATAAATTTCGACAGTGAACTCGACGACGAACACATCATTTTGAGAATACTTACAGAATCGAAGCTCCCAAGTCGCCAGCGGACGGAGACGTAGAGTTTTCAATAGCCCGTCGCCGATTACGATTCTCCGAACACAATGCGTATCCTCCCGCTACACTACCTGCCTTTTGTAGTGAATCCTTAACAGATGTCCGTTTTTTGTGCCAGATGTGTACGTACAAAGTGCGGCTAACAAAAACGCGAACACGGAAGATTCTACGTTCGAATACCATGCCTATTGAATGCTTCGATGAATAGAATGGACTGAAAAGATCTGTGGAGACAAGAAAGATCCATAGATCACAATTTTCTTTAAGGTTATCTCTATATGGATTGAAAAATATAGCATTGAAATTAAAAGTGTTTGTAGATGGTGCTTAGGTACTGCTTCCAAATAAGCGGTAAGGTGAACACTGAGATTTAGTGGCTTCCCATCCGGGTAATTTTCGGAGATCTATCCCGGTAACTTTGTTTCCAGCTACCGAAAGTCGGATTTGCCTGCTTCTGGATTAGACTACAACTTTTTACCTCAGTGACTGAACTGTGAGAACGTCGCACAGCCAAGCGATTTAGCGTTCCGGTACGATGAGGCCATGTACCTACTAACAAATTGAGGGTGCAAACTGCCATATCCCTAACATGTTAGCAGCATAACATTACCATCCAGGTTTGATAGGAGTCAAGAGCTAACTTGTATCAGAATAAATAAAACTAAGTAGGTACCTACCTTCTTTTAACAAAAATCAAGTTAGAAGAAGACATATTTATATTTACCACAAACCAAACAGCAAACTATAACTGACAACGAAATGAGCCAAACAACCCATTTCATTTTATGTGTCGATTTGCGGTTAGAGTGATGCAGAGAGTAGAGATCGACTTCCGACCGCAGACACCATAAAAACCGTTTTAAACAAAGTCCGCCTACATACCTAGTTTTAAACAAAGTATCTCAAGAAATAGTATAAGAACAAGCAACTTATTCTTATAGAAAAATTTGAAAGCACATATAGGAAAGCACCTACATAAGCTCTAGTATATTATGTAATACCTACCAGAGGTAATAGCATTATTGCTGAGTTTCTTGCCGACTCTTCTCAGTAGAATAGATTTCCGAACCAGTGGTAGAGTCTTGAGTTGACGTATCATACGAGTAAGTGACACAAGTTGTCCTACGTGAAATAAATAAATAATTAATTATATTGGGTCTAATGTATATTCTGTCTAATGTATATTCTGTGGTATTAGCTAGTATTACGTGTTTCTACTCTTTAACATCCAAGCCAGTTATATTTTAACAATAAAGCGCACTTATTTATACATATATTTATACCTACTCAATACTCATTATCAAGAGTGAATAGGCAAAAACGCTCCACCTTAGGCTGGATCACTACTTCCAACAAATCTGATTGCACCCAAGTTAGTCTATAAATAAATAAAAAAGACATCACCCTATCGCCCAGTGCGTTTACTGCCACTTACCAGTGCAGGTACTGACTACTGAGCTCAGGTCTATTCTCCCAGAATGAGGCAATGTGTACGGCCATAGTTCACGACGCTGGCCAAGTGGTTTTTTTTGGAGAGCTTTAAGGCATGCAGGGTTCCTCATTACGTTTTCCTTCACTGCTAAAGCAAGTGAAAGTACTAATTAAATAAGCAAAGTGCTTTTATTAATAAAAATGTGTGAGCGTTTTAAGAAATTTACTAGCGCATGCTTTAATAATCAGAATAGTTAATTAAGATTCAAACCCAGAATACCCTGATAATGAGACCGAAGTTCTAACCACAAGACTATCACCGCTTCACTGATACAAGACATGTATTTTGTGTTCTGTGGTCTCTCCTAATTCCAGAGAACAATCCTTATTCCTTACCCAATGGAGACGAGATTTTAATTCATGAGATCCCGGTGGGTAGTCTATTGTTGCAGGTAGGTATAGGTAGGTAGTAGTTTAGTAAAGGAATAGCGCAGGATGCTTTCAATGGAGACGTTTTTAAATGCCTCGCTCATTTCCGTTCGAAAATAAAATGTGAAAAAATTGCGCAAAAATCTGGAGCGAAAGTAGGGTTGCCAGTACGTTTTGGATGACTTAATTAGATTTAGCTAGACCTAGACCTACTTAACCACTTTTTTAGGAAAAATATTTTTATTGGCATTGACATAATAATACTTATTTCCATCTTATTTCAATGTTTATTGGCCGAAAACAGGAGAGCATGGAAATCTACCTACTATGTTTTCACGGAGGAGTACGCAAAAGGAATCAGTGTTAATCATGATAATATTTTTGTAAGTTAGGCAGGTAGCTTACCTTAATTTCAATTATAGCACTATTAATAAAATTGATACTAAATCCATATACTAATATTATAAATGTGAAAATGTTTCTGTCTGTCTGTCCATCTGTCTGTCTGCTACGCTTTCACGGCCCATCTGTTCAACCGATTTGGATGAAATTTAGTTCCCGCTCGAATCGAAAAATCTTAACCAACGCGGACGAAGTCTTAACTTAGGTATAATTACTAAACTACATATAACTTATCACATAAAGAATGGATAGTTTCTGCAATAAAAATGAACATTGTGCTATTTGTACAAAAATGTTTATTTTTTACTACCCGAAGCCCGCGACTTCGTCCACGTGGATTAAGATTTTTTTGGTTCCCGCGGGAACAATATAATTTTTCGGGATAAAAAGTAGCCTATGTGTTAATCCAGACTATTAGCCATCTCTGTGCCAAATTTCATCCAGATTCCAGATCCGTTCAGCCGTTCTGGCGTAATTGAGCAACAACCAAATCCATTAAAACTTTCGAATTTATAATATTAGTATAGATTTTTAGTAAGTATTTTTAAAACTTATTTACAATCAGTGACAAGTGACAACCCTTACCAAAGTTAAAAGTTGCGTTCGTCGTAGTTTCGAAATCACCTCTATTTTACGTCACTGAAAGATGCAAGTGCCGTGAATTGCACGCAGTTTGCCTTCGCTCACTGCAACTTCGAATGTGGAGCAATCAGGAAGCTCTTGAATTCTTTACACTGCTACTATGTAGTAGTTCGCTAAAACTGCCAGCCTAGCCGTTGTAAAATTCTGGTTCCGGTTTTCTCGTTTGTTGGTACGTGTAACAATTCGTTATCCCAGTTGAGAAATGTTAAAAAGTTATGATGCGATGTTTTTGAATGTTATATTTTTAAATATTTTTGGCTAAGGTCATCAAAAACCTCAAGAAAATCATACAATCAGTTTGAGAGTGATCCACTTTTGCCAAGCAGTGTACTGTAAACCAGTGTACCCAATAAACAGTGACATGATGTATGCTTGTAATAATAATAGTTTTAAAAAACTAAAAAACACGCTTTTGACGCAGACACTCCGGGTCTCAGGAAAACAAAAAATCGCTAATCCTGATTATCCTAGTAAGGATAACAGGTCAAAATGTTTAAAATATTGAATTGTCATCGGTCCTTAATAAGTATGCCAAATTTCGAGTTAACTAATCCGACGTTTTAAAGGGGGTCAAAATCATGTTCAAAGATTCCGTTACATACTAACATACTAACATACATACGTCTGAAGCTAATAAAAAGCGTGTAAAAATAATTTGATATTTTCAAGACCTTTAAGCAGCCATTGACGAATCTCAAAACACAATTTAAAAAAAATCTCTGCATTGAAATTTCTTTTAAACATAGGTACTTCTTAAGTTTACCTTTTGAAGCAATTTTTCTCCTTATTGAAACCAATAATTTGCTCTAGAAATATAAGATCAAATTCATATTTCTAAATCAAACACATTGTCGGTTTAATTTGTATTGAAAAGTTTTTTTTTTTTACAAATGATTTCTTGTATTTGTTGCGACATGCGCTTGCTTGATTTCACCCCCGCGCGCCTTTGTTTTCATCTAGTGAACTCACAGCGCCTTAAGACTAACTAATTCTCATTTCTCGAGGGAACTCCTTAATTTTCTGGGATAAAAAGTATGTCTGCCTATGTCCTTTTCGGGATACACGCTACCTCTCTAGTTTTCGTCAAAATCAAAATTTTCGTAGATTTGATCCGGTTTTAGACATTGATCTGACTTTACAAAAAGATATATAATTTTTTCCAGATGCCATCACTCAACCCAGCGCGGTCATTAGGCCCGTCCTTCGTGCTGTCTCGCTGGGAAAGCCACTGGGTGTGCTGGGTAGGAGGCATCGGCGGCGGCATAGCCTGCGCGCTGCTGCACGAGTGGGGCGCTAGGCGACCAGGAGTCGCCTCCATCTCCAGAGCATCTTCACCAAGGTACTTTAACAATTCTTCGACGACTTATAATTTCATACTACCCTCAATTAAGTACTGTATATTTTCTTAGGTTCATCACAACCACAATGTGATGTTCTTATGATCTTAGGTACCGTGATCAAAGACAGTGAAGATGTGGACTATCTTACAGTTACATCCAGGTACAGCCACTCCTGGGATAAGTTTTTTTTCTGATAGGGTATAGGACTAAGGGATTATAAGAACCGGCTCAACAACCTCAATGTCTCGCCTTATCTACCTGGATTTCTCTAGAGAATCGAGATTACGAGATTCCTCACGATGTGTTCTGATTTCCTTCGCCAATCGACGATTAACGACCATCATGCCTCGTTTTTACGAGGTTTATGATGGTCATTAATCGTCGGTTACTTTTTAGTAACGAAGAGATCTTAAGTTGGTGCGAACTTGTAATTCGTGCCTTGAAAGCCAGGCTCAAGGTATAGTAGGTACCTACATGACAGGATAGTGTAAGGGTAACCTAGTTCTGTGGTAGAGTAGTAAAGGGGGTAACAAGATTTTATAAAGGGGTTTTTATCGTATTCCAGGGATCTTGACGAGCTGGACAAGCCGGCGTTCCCGTCTCACCACCACTACCGCCACGCGCCCACATACTGCTCCGCGGCTGCTCCTCGACCAGACACCACTGAGCCTCTGTACTCCGGCTCCAAGTCGCTGTACTGCCGCTCGCCGCCGCCCGCGCGCCACACGCTGCACAGGTCTGGTGGACCTCCATCCCTCATGTAACTATTGGTGTCATTCGCTGGCTCAATGAATTACCCCTTTTTTAATCCCTCAATTTCTACGTAGATGCCTGGCAGTAGAATCCTTATTTAGGCATGCGTCTTTTACATATTAGATGTTCTTCTAGATTAGTAAACACACGTTGCAGTGATCTGGCGAACCCAATTTCAAATGTAACTATTGGTGTCATTCGCTGGCTCAATGAATTACCCTTTTTAATCCCTCAATTTCTACGTAGATGCCATGGTTGATGGTAGTATATTCGAGATTAATGTCTCCTTCTTTGCACATATTAGATGTTCTTCTAGATTAGTATACCTACACACACTTTAGCGATCTGCCGGATCTCAAATGTGGATTGGTCTATCTTTGGCTCAATGAATATCCACTTTTATAATCCCATTTCTTTATAATGCCATGGTAGTAGATTCCACATTAGTCTCTTTCTTGTACATATTAGTAGGTAAGCACATGCTGCGTCGTAGGATAAGTCTCATGTAATTGGGTATTTGACTAACATTCAATTAAATTATTTTTTTGTGATTATTAAATAGAGGATCTCCCAAAAGTGGTTATATCCACGTTCCCTGATACCTAGTTTTATGTTGAATAACCATTAACCATTTTAAACAGTCGATTAAATTAAAAAAGTGCGTCGAACTTTAATAACGTCACATTATATACATGCCGTGTAACCGTGTAGAAACCGAAGGGGTATGGGTTTAATATAACTGCCATGCCCCTAACAAGTTAGCCCGCTACCAACTTAGACTGCATCATCACTTACCATCAGGTGTGATCGCAGTCAAGGGCTAATTTGTAGAGACTTTGATTAAAAAAAAAAGATTTCATCGTAGCTCCTTCATTGCACCTTAATAGATTATGGCGTAGTGTGAATGCTGTTCCTTAATTCATTTGCAAGTACCCTAAAATTTATGACATCTAGGTTTAGCAATTCTGTATAGATAGATAGGTAGGAACGCAAAATAGGAACCACTAAATTATATCAAATACTTTCGGAGGAGAAAAGCATATTATGTAGCACTATCTGATGCCTTCGACTTCCTCCGCGTGGATTGAGGTTTTGTTGTTCACGCGGGAACTCTTCAATTTCCCAGGATAAAAAGTAGCCTAGGATATGTTATTCCAGACTATAATCTATCTCTGTGCCAAATTTCATCCAGACCCGTTCAGCTGTTCTGGCGTGATTGAGTAACAAATATCCATACCTACATATGTCCATATATCCAAACTTTTGCATTTATAATATTAGTATAGAGTATAGATACTATCAAAAATACTACCTACTGCTACTTGCAAACTTTCGGGGTCCGTAATTACCCAGGAAACATTATTTGGTCAGCAATAAATAATTAGCAGCTTTGAAGATGTCGCAAATTTATTTAAACGGCTGTCGGATATTTCTCTCGATAATTCCTAACGTGCCATTCTCCTTATTTTCAGATCACAGTCAGTGTACAGCAAAAGCAGCGGCGCAGGCGCAGCCACCGTGCCTCAGGTGACATCGTTGGCGGCCACACAGTCGCAGCTGCTGTTGCGGCCGCCAACACATACGGTAACGATGAACCAGAACGTGCACAACGCGCAGAGGGACCCGGCTTACGGGGCCACCGCGAACGGCGTGCGACCCGGACCGGCCGGTGAGTCTGATTCCTTATCACTCGTGTGAAAGCTGCCACAAACCGCCTCGCTAGCTACACAGTTACAGCTGCTGTTGCGGCCGCCCACACACACGGTCACGATGAACCAGAACGTACACAATGCGCAGAGGGACCCGGCCTACGGGGCCACCGCGAACGGTGTGCGATCCGGACCCACCGGTGAGCCTGACTCCTTATCACTCGTGTGAAAACTCCCACAAACCAGCTCGCTGGTCACACAGTCTCAGCTGCTGTTGCGGCCGCCCACACACACGGTCACGATGAACCAGAACGTACACAATGCGCAAAGGGACCCGGCCTACGGGGCCACCGCGAACGGTGTGCGATCCGGACCCGCCGGTGAGTCTAGACTCCTTATCACTCGTGTGAAGGCTCCCACAAGCCACCTCGCTGGTCACACAGTCTCAGCTGCTGTTGCGGCCGCCCACACACACGGTCACGATGAACCAGAACGTACACAATGCGCAAAAGGACCCGGCCTACGGGGCCACCGCGAACGGTGTGCGATCCGGACCCGCCGGTGAGTCTAGACTCCTTATCACTCGTGTGAAGGCTCCCACAAGCCACCTCGCTGGTCACACAGTCTCAGCTGCTGTTGCGGCCGCCCACACACACGGTCACGATGAACCAGAACGTACACAATGCGCAAAGGGACCCGGCCTACGGGGCCACCGCGAACGGTGTGCGATCCGGACCCGCCGGTGAGTCTAGACTCCTTATCACTCGTGTGAAGGCTCCCACAAGCCACCTCGCTGGTCACACAGTCTCAGCTGCTGTTGCGGCCGCCCACACACACGGTCACGATGAACCAGAACGTACACAATGCGCAAAAGGACCCGGCCTACGGGGCCACCGCGAACGGTGTGCGATCCGGACCCGCCGGTGAGTCTAGACTCCTTATCACTCGTGTGAAGGCTCCCACAAGCCACCTCGCTGGTCACACAGTCTCAGCTGCTGTTGCGGCCGCCCACACACACGGTCACGATGAACCAGAACGTACACAATGCGCAAAGGGACCCGGCCTACGGGGCCACCGCGAACGGTGTGCGATCCGGACCCGCCGGTGAGTCTAGACTCCTTATCACTCGTGTGAAGGCTCCCACAAGCCACCTCGCTGGTCACACAGTCTCAGCTGCTGTTGCGGCCGCCCACACACACGGTCACGATGAACCAGAACGTACACAATGCGCAAAAGGACCCGGCCTACGGGGCCACCGCGAACGGTGTGCGATCCGGACCCGCCGGTGAGTCTAGACTCCTTATCACTCGTGTGAAGGCTCCCACAAGCCACCTCGCTGGTCACACAGTCTCAGCTGCTGTTGCGGCCGCCCACACACACGGTCACGATGAACCAGAACGTACACAATGCGCAAAGGGACCCGGCCTACGGGGCCACCGCAAACGGTGTGCGATCCGGACCCGCCGGTGAGCCTGACTCCTTATCACTCGTGTGAAAACTCCCACAAGCCACCGCGCTGGCCACGGTATTTCCATAAGGACTAGTAATTATCTACTTTACTGTGGAAACGGCCCATATTATTAAACTAGCTGATATCCGCGACTTTGTCCGCGTGGATTGAAGTTTTTTGGTTCCCGCAGGAACTCTTCCAGGATAAAAAGTAGTCCATGGGCTACTTTTTATCCCGGAAAACTATAATCCCGACTATAATGTATCTCTGTGCCAAATTTTATTCAAATCTGTTCAGCCGTTCTGGTGTGATTGAGTAACAAACAAACATCCATCCATCCAAACTTTCGCATTTATAATATTAGTAGGAGTAGTCTATATAGTAAGATTATCTAATTTGGTTCGTAAGAAGTTTGTTTTTTCGCTTATAGATGTTTGTCTCTTCATTCATCAAGACCTTTTCCCTCAGAAACCCCTCGTGGTATCTGATCAAAGAATATACTAAGGTATCACCTTTCTTTCCAAGGCATAGAAACCTTATTCTCACGTGGCGGGGTTTTTTGAACTTGTAACCTGTAACATTCCAGGTGCAGCAGTGCAAGAGCGCCGCGAGTCAGTGTACGGCGGCAGCACGGGCACGAGGCGAGGGCCGCTCTCCTCAGAGGACAGCGCGTACGGCAGCTATGCGCCTGCGAGGGCCTACCGCCCGCCCGAACACTACTAGCGGCGCGCCTCGCAGCACAATATTGCGCTGCTGTTTGACGTTTGAACCAGTCTGATCCACACCTTGGATCGCGGTGACCCGTCAAAATATTAAGACTTAATTTTGTGATGGAATACCATCAATAGTGATTCAAATATGATTCAGTGCGAGAGCAGTGGGATTGGTGCCAGTAGGCGGTACTGTGGGAGATACTAAATGAACCGCGCGAGAGCTTATCGCCCGCCCGAGCACTAATAGCGGCGCGTATCGCTACTTCGACTTGTGAACCAAAGTAACCCATAACGTGAATCAAAAAAATCTATAGACTAGGTTTCTCAGTGGATCGAACCGAGGTTCCCCAAAAATAGTGCATTTATCAGGTATATTATTCAGTGTAAGTGAACAACAAAGCAGTATGGTAGTGGTTAAGACATTAGGCAAGTTGGGTGAATATGGGAGCTAGTATAATAGCGCCATTATTCATGGCGCAATGCCGTCTGAATTGCGAACCACACTGACCCTAATCGTGGATCGCTGTTACCTGTAAAAATTGTGACCTTAATACTTAGATGTGTAAATTCAAAATGTATTATCTCGAGTGATTCTTTAGAATACTATGAACGAATAATATGGTAAACTGTAAAATGATTAAATAATAAATTGCGTACTGCTAAGAGAATTACAATCCCGCTATATAATTAAACAGTCAAATCTGTATTTTGTGTTAGCAGGGCGGCTAGCACAAAAGTTGACTACGAAGCTACGATAATCGCTAACTACAATAAAAGAAGTTTCCAATTATAGCTGTATAATGTTAGTCTGGTGCAGCTGTGCATTTTCGAAAATAGTGTGAGAGTAGGTAATGGTGCCATTCCACCAGTGTACATACCTACGGCATAAAATACGTTTCTCTCGATGGACAAGTAGGTACGTTCGCAGTTTTTTTCTGCCCATGATCCATTTCTCATGAAATTATGTGTTTTTTTGTGTAGGTATCTTTGTTAATTGTAAGCAAGTATATTAAGTTTTTTATTTATTGTCACTTCGATTCTGTAGCCCGGAGAGACGCATTGGACAGCTGTATAAGGTCTCTTCGGGTATGTTAACTAAATAAAATGAAATAGAATAAATTTCAAGATGAAAATGTTCGTGCACTTTGCTGCACACGATTTTTTTGATAAATATGATTTGTGTTATAGTAGGTAGGTACACGAAGATATACAATATACAATTAATTAATTATGATATACCTAATACCTGTATATTAAGTAGGTAGGTAGATAATGTACAGTAATTGTAAATAACTCCACTATATAATAGGTATATTAAATTACAAATTAAATACCTACATTATAACCATAACGGTAGGTCAAATGTGTGCCAAACTGAACCTGGTAGTGTAGATTACCTAACAGAAAAAAAGTCGATATGTCGAGTTATGAAACCAAATTAATTCCAAATACTTAATTTTAATATTATTTTGATATTTAAATGTTTAATTAATTTAGATTGGAAATATTTTTCTATAAGTAGTTACCTAAGTAGCATCTAATAAATAATAAGTTACTGGTTTTTTTAATTCTGGTTTTATTTATTTTATTTTTATTGGTACATAATAAGTATAATATGTAATTAATCTCTGCGTCGTATTACTCGTTGCTGAGGGTCGTGACCCCTTTCCATTAATCACGTAATGGCAGGGGATTAATAATGCGGTGGGTCCCACGTCCTTCCGCATACGACTTAACTAAAAGTATTTCAACTCTTAGGTTTGTAACGATTATTATCACATACTAGCTGATGCCCGCGACTTCGTCCGCGCGTCGTAACTAACAAATTCTTCCATATTTTCGGACTACCTACGACAAACATTTCAAAACCAAAATCAGCTAAATCGGCCCAGCCGTTCTCGAGTTTTAGCGAGACAAACGAACAGCAATTGATTTTTATATATTATATCACATAATATTAACAGGGACCGACAGCCAATGGTCGACGTGCTCTCCGAGGCACGGAGGAAACGAAAATTAAAACTCCCAAATTCGGTCACACATTCAGTTACCGACATATTGATTTCAAAAGTTGTACAACGAAATAGGAATGTATTATGTATTTAGGTATATTAAAAATATGAATTTAATTAAGTGTATAATATGACGTAATATAAAATAGGTAGACATAATAATATTATGCTGAGGAAATGATGTCGCTTTTATTCATCATTCTAACAAATAATTTATAACCCAATCCTCCGATGCTATTAGGATGATAAAAATATGTTTATCTCTTTTCCTCGTATGATTACAGTCACTCGAGAGAAATTGATAGAATGCTAACTGCATAATAGCATCTGGATATGATTGTGGTCTATTGATAGTCAGTTTCCAAATATGTACCTATTTGACCATTCCTTTATTTTCGTAAAAAAAGAAGGCCGCTAAAAGATTTAATCTAATCCGGTGTTGTCCTAGGTGAGCGACGAAAGCGACGCGACGCGATACGACTCCATACAAAATGACAAACTTATCTACGCGACAACGTAGGCCACGTGGAGGTTCAGCTATTGGTGTATCTATAGTCGTGTCGCGACGTATCGAGTCGCGTTTGTCGCTTTAAGTTATCTGTTCATACTTACAGAAGTAGGTATAAACAAAATTAGTGTTTTGGAAATAGGTTTTTCTTAAAACAGCTATTTTAGATTTGCTTTTTTCATCCTCTGATGACTGAAATCTCACCTTATTTCCTGAGATCTAATATGATCACAGAAATAGGAATCTGCTTATTTCACAGACCAATATAAAAGATCGTTGGTTTAAGTATATTTTCTAAGCCTTCTGTAGCGTACTTTGACTTGGTTCAGAGTTCAGACATACAAAGTAAAGTCAAAGATTTCTATCTATAATACTCATCTTAATTAACTGTAAAACTGAAATATATAAGTAATTTAATAATCATAAGACTGTTACCTTTATATAAATATTATTTTAAGGCTTCCAAATAATATAGGTTAAGATATTTTAAGTGAAAACCCTCATTGAAATAATGTAAGTAGATAAATAATAACATTTTTGATCAATCACAATGGTTCTCTATTCTAAATAATTGTTCTCACTCGTTAATCCTATTCAGAACATGCTGTATAACATATTCAGAAATAAATTTACTTGCAGTTATAATGCAGTTTTATTTACAGTTGAAATATTCGGAAAACAAATTCCCACTTAGTTCAACGTTTGCACTAATCTTGTACTATTCTGAACTACTTACCCCCTGAAACTGCATGGCGAAATTCACGAAAATACTTAGGTCTTCGGTCCCTTGGACATGAAAAAAAATCAAGCTTCTAAGTCAACGCAATCAAAAGATACGGCCGTTTATGCCGCATATTCTGCATATTTTGATCCTCTCCAATAAATCTAATAGGTTTTGAGTCCTACTTTCCGTTGACATCATTACTAAAAAAATTCTACATCAATGGTTGACATAGAATCATGAAATTTGGTCTCACAGCACAACTATATAGGAAAAAAATCCGAAAATCAATAATTACTAGAGTTACATACTCCATTGTTGAAACAATTTGTTGGATATTGAACGCACTCTTGCCAAAGACAATTACCTACCTCTTTAATGTACACGTATGACTTTTATAATTTTGACTTTGACATATGTCTCTTCCCTTTTTGGCTCCTCCGGCTTGATCCGCATATATACCATGTGCTAGTATTAATAATTATTTAAATATAATTTATCTCACTCGCTGAAAGTCTTTTTCTTCTCAACTCAACGCTACTGCTGCTGCGCAAATCATCTGCTGAACAGGTTATGTCCCAGGACAGTTCGAGAAGAATCGACAGCATGGCTTCCAACACCGCAGTAACTATTGAAAAGTTAGAAGGTATTTCTAATTGGGTGAGTTGGAAGTTTGCCATTAAAATGTTACTCAGCTTAGACGGATTATACAATTGCGTCCAAGGAACTGACACCGACGCTGCGCGCGATGCACGTGCGCTTGCTCGCATCTGCTTGTCACTTCAACCAAATTTATACCAAATAGTTCGTGATGCACAGACTGCAGCTGATGCATGGAAACGATTGTCAGATACCTTCGAAGACAGAGGTCTGTACAGAAGAGTTCTTCTACTTCGACAATTGCATCGTGTTGAATATAATAACTTTACATGCATGTCTGACTATATCGAAGGAGTTATGAAATTAGTTTCACAATTGTCTGACATTGGAAAAGTAATAGATGATGAAGAGATTGCAGAGATATTATTGTCGGGTCTACCTGAAGACTTCAATGTACTTGTATCAAGCCTCGAGTCTGCGAGCTTGACAAAATCACTCTCTAGTGAAGTTGTTCGCACTCGCTTGCTACAAGAGGATCATAGGCGAAACAACAATGGAAATACATCAGATAATTTAGCTTATGCAGCTAACAATAGAAAGAGAACCAAGAATTTCCTTTGTACATATTGTAAAAAAAGTGGCCATACTTTTAAGCAATGCTTCAAGAAGAAACGTGAAGATGGGAGGAAAAAGAATGAAGATCAACATACATTGTATGCGGCTGCATACTCCACTTCCCACTTGAACGAGTTCATCATAGATAGCGGAGCCACTGCTCACATGTGTGCTGACTCAACACTAGTCGAGGATGCAGTGAACAAGAAATGTACTATTTCAGTTGCCAATGGGCAACAATTACATAGTGATATGGTTGGTAAAACTACTCTTTCAAGTAATGTTTCTCTTAGTAATGTCTTGTTTGTGCCTGATCTTTCAAATAATTTAATATCCGTCAGTGAGATTACTAGTAAAGGTTATGTTGTCACTTTCCATAAGGATTTCTGTACTATATATAGTGATTGTAAAATCACAGGCAACCAGGTTTTAACTGCTAATAAAAATAATGGGTTATATAAATTTAAGTTGCAAGACCGGCCCAACCCCCTTGTAGGTCATTCTATGTCCCTTCAATCTAGGCAGGGAACCATGAGTGCCAATGCTGCAGCTTGTGTGCCTAGGAGTATATGGCATAAGCGTCTGGGTCACCTGAATCATAAAGGTATGTGCATACTTGGTGGTGGGAATCAGTGTGTGGGTGTCGTTTTTCAGAATGAAGATGATGTGCCCGGCAGCTGCGTCTCCTGTCTTACCGGAAAGATACATGAGTCATCTTATCCTAGGTCAAGTGCAGGACGTGCTGCTCATCCTCTGGACCTGATCCACAGTGACGTATGCGGCCCGATTCAAGTGAGCAGCTGGGGAGGAGCTCGCTACTTGCTGACTTTTACGGATGACTGTACTCGGAAGACCTTTGGTTACCTCATGAAGAATAAGTCAGAAATGTGACTACAAGCATGCCTGTGCTGTCACCACTGTCGGATGTGTACCGTACTGCAAGCGAAGATTCCATTGAGGATGTTGATGATGAGGCTGAGGTGCTGTCTGGCACTAGCCCGCTGTCTCCCTCTTTATCTCGAGGAGCAGAGCCGACTGCGTCAGGAGGTAACGGCGCGTCTAGCTCTCGCCCTGTACGGAGTACCCGAGGTATTGTACCCGAGCGTTATAAAGATTATGACTTATCTTCACTATTGGCTGATGTAAGCACAGCGGATGAGCCTTCTACTTACCAAGATGCAATGAATTCTCCTGAGAAGGAGGAATGGTTTAGAGCCATGAGAGGTGAGTATGACTCTATGATTAAAAATAATGTATGGGACTTGGTTGATCGTCCTAGAAACGCTAATGTTGTCAAAAACAAATGGGTTTTTAAGAAAAAGTTTGACGCAACAGGTAAATTTATAAAATTTAAGGCTAGACTAGTTGCCTGTGGTTATAGTCAAAAAGAAGGTGTAGACTATGCTGACACTTTTGCCCCTGTCGTCCGGCATTCTACTTTACGTATTTTGATTAGTATTTCAAGTCAGTTGGATTTGTGTATGGACCATATAGATATAACAACAGCCTTTCTAAATGGTGAATTAGATGAAGTCATCTATATGGAACAGCCAACTGGTTTTAAATCAGAAAGTAATAGTAATAAGGTGTGTTTATTAAGGAAAAGCTTGTATGGGCTAAAACAGGCCAGTCGCATGTGGAATATTAAAATTAATAATGTATTGACTGCAAATGGTTACAAGCAAAGTAAATGTGAACCTTGTGTTTATATAAAGAAAACTAAGGAAGATTTTGTAATTCTTGCCTTGTATGTAGATGATTTCTATGTATTCCATAATGGATGTATTGATAAAGTTCTATCATTATTAGATAAAAACTTTGATGTTAAACATCTAGGAAAATTGAAAAATTGTTTAGGCATGAATATTACCAAAACTCAAGATGTAACTATCCTTGATCAATCTGATTACATAAGGCGTTTACTAGCTAAATTTAACATGAGTGAATGTAAACCTGTATCCACACCATTGCCGGTTGACTGCAGGTTAGATAGATCTGAAAAATGTAATTTACAAAATGATGTGTATAAGTATAGAGAACTGTTAGGTTCCCTTATGTACTTGTCTGTATGCACTCGTCCAGATATATCGTATGCCTGTAGTCAGCTAAGTCAGTATAGTACATGTTTTGACGTGAGTCATTGGCGCGCTGCTAAGCGAGTACTTCGGTATTTGGCGGGAACAATTAACTATGGTCTTTTCTTTGAAAAAACCAATAATTGTAATATTAATGCCTTCGCAGATGCTGATTGGGCGAATGACTTATCTGACCGCAAGTCATATACTGGCTTTGTCATAAAATTAGGTGAAAATGTCATCAATTGGGAGGCTAGGAAACAGCGATGCACTGCCTTGTCTAGCACTGAAGCTGAATATCTTGCAATTAGTGATGTATGCAAGGACATCAGTTTTGTCAGGAATTTCTTGTCAGAAATATTTGACGAACACTTTGATGTCACTGTATATAATGACAATCAAAGTGCTCAAAAATTGTTGCTAGTTAAACAGTATTGTCATAAAAGAACTAAACATATTGACTTGCGGTACCATTTTGTCAAAGATTTAATACAGGAAGGAAAAATAAATGTAAAGTACATGCCTACTGAACAAATGGTTGCTGATTTGTTTACTAAGCCATTATGTTCACAGAAGCATCATAGTTTTGTAAGATGTTTGAAATTGAAATGTCATGATTGAATTGGTAGATTAATGGGATTAATTATAACGTGACTTTGTATTTTTCTTGTAATCTATTCTATAAGACTATTATGAGACCTGTATTGTAGTCTAAATGTAAGTTAGCCTGGATGTTGTCCTTGACAAGAATGAGGAGCAGTGTTGGATATTGAACGCACTCTTGCCAAAGACAATTACCTACCTCTTTAATGTACACGTATGACTTTTATAATTTTGACTTTGACATATGTCTCTTCCCTTTTTGGCTCCTCCGGCTTGATCCGCATATACCATGTGCTAGTATTAATAATTATTTAAATATAATTTATCTCACTCGCTGAAAGTCTTTTTCTTCTCAACTCAACGCTACTGCTGCTGCGCAAATCATCTGCTGAACACAATTCGACACCATATGACAAGCCAACACATCACAGAAGAATTTATATACCTAGTGAGGTACTAAAAAAATTCTACATCAATGACCTAGTGTGACGGACGACGGTATGGAACCCTTTGTGCGCGAGTCTGACTCGCACTTGACTGGTTTTTTAAAAATCTAAATCCGCCCATACATAGTAGCAGACTTCAAGAAGTGAACAGGAATCATCTACAAAGAAAATAATAGGTCAGGGTCAGGTAGAGCCCTGTTATAGGAGGATTAACGTTGATACAATGAGGACCGCTACCATCTTAGACTACATCACTTACCGTCGGGTGAGATCGTAGTTAAGGGCTAACTTGTAGTGGATTAAATAAATTAAAAAAACCCGACTTGGGATGTAGGTAGGTACTTACCTATATAGTCTATAATCAAACTCAAAATAAGTATTTAAATTGTTTTTTATTATCCGGAACATTATGCTAATCTCGAATAATAATTGTAAAACAATAAGTATATTATTTTCTATTGACGAAGCTAAAGCACATTGCATATTGCATGAGAACGTAAATTCCTTACTTTACCACAATTCGATTTCGTAACATTATTATTATTGCATATAAAATACTATAAAAACCTTTTATCTCCGTCCGATCATTTGAATAAGAAATACGGGGTCCTACATTAAATGGTATTTCTAGAATAAGTCACAGACTCAAGGAAAAATAATAGACTGAGTGCTAATTAAGTCTGATAAATGCCACCCGATTTGAGCAAACGTATCTGAACACGCTTTAAATAAAATTATCATTGACAATGAAACAGATGCCTAATGGTGATTATTGAACTAAACTAATTAACTTACCTACCCAAAACCATTGCCATTCTTTTTCGAAAATAACAAGGGCATACTATTTTATTCTATCTAATATTCACAACGGGATTTGACAGACAACAAACGAATAAACACTAAAGACGACGAAATCCATTTATTTTTTGGAGAAGCAAAATTTTACATTGATATTTTAAACAGATCGGTCTTGAAGATTAGCGTAGGTAGATAAAAAAGGATTTCGACGGCCAATCTCAACACTCTGAAATGTCGATTTGATGAACATCTTTTCATAAGAATCCATAAACCTCTTCTTCAGCTTCTTTGCATTTGTTCGCCCAAACTAAATCTATCTTTTTCCTTACGTCTGTAACTGTAATAGGTAGGTACCTATAGAATTTAAAAACAATGGATTTACTCCGGCAGTGAATTCTATATTAGAATGAATAATTTCTATGAAAAAGTTACAAATCTGATGAAATTCCTACTGTTCTGTATCACTGAACCTATCTAACTGACACAGTGACGTAACAATATGGGGTTGAAAAAACGGGGCTTTTGTCGAAAAGGGGCATCGAGTTCCTTGAATCTGTGAATGTAACGGATGCTGATGTTTTTTTGAAAATCTCGTCTATAAGTATCCCATATTTACTAAAATAGATTTTAAATAATTTGTTTATTGCTATTTCATTTAAGTTTTATTTCAATTAAAAATATTCATAAGAACATATCTCAAAAAACGATCACCAGTCTCGCCGCCATGTTGTTACGTCACTGCTCCGACAAACTTAAAAATATGAACTAGCAAGTTAAAATACTAATTGTGCTTCAATATATTAATCACTATAGAGAAAGATTAAATACTTACATTAGATTAGTCTTAGGTATCGTCAGATCGCAACGATGCGTGTCCGGCAAGCCTAGCCTTGTCTTGTCCAAATAAATATATAAATAACAACATATTTACATAATGTGAGATCTTATACCATTTCCTTTTTCGCGCCTTTGAAGCCCTGATAGAAAATCGATAGCCTCGAAAAACGAAATCACGATAAACTTTTAAAAAGTTTCGTGCTATGCTATTTGCCCTGCGAAATTATTTAGGTATTTTTATGAATCATAAGACCTTTTCTCATATCATCGATGCGAAAGTTAACGCTACATTAGGGTGCGTATCCACCGAAGCGAAAGAGCTGAAAGCGGTGAGTTTTCACTGAAACGGAGCAGAAGTCAAAGTTTTACCTACAAAGGCTTTATTCAGAGCTCAGACTTAAATAGTTGAAAACGAGATTATATCGTTGTTCTTGTTAAACAAGAACGTGATATAGATATCAAGCTGTAAGTTTAAAGAGCCTTTGTAGAGACATTGACTACACCTGTCTCGCTTGTACAGATCCTTGTGTGATAAGCTTTTAATTAAGGCAGATTCATGGCTGTAACAAAATCGATCTAAGCTCTAATATGTAGCCTATACATATATAACGCAGCTTTATTTATTCTGCTCCACTTCGATGCCGCTTTATAAATAATTTCACTATAAATAAAATAATGTAAAACTCATACATATTAAATATTATCTTCTTCACATAAGACTATAGGAAAAAGATAGACGGCTAACAAGTGCCATAATATGGAGCCAGCACGAAAAACCCGAGTCCAACATGAAAACTAATCTCACACACAGTACCTAATAAAATTCTTTAATAAAGGATTTACATTCGGAGAGCATTTTTCAGTATCGACCTGTCAGCAATTGTAAGGAACGACATAGTAACTAATTGTATAATATTTTTACATGTGAGTATAGGATCAAGATAATAAAACCAGCCAAGTTTTGGTTGGAAGCTGACAAATGTTTTGTAAATATGTGTGTATAGATGCTTTAGTAGATAACATAAATAACTATGTTTTTCGCAAAGGCTCCTTCTATGCTTTTTCTCTAGTCTATGATAGTAAATTAGAAAATGATGATAAACTTGCATAAATAGGCGCGATTTAATCCTCTTCGTAGGCAGTGCGGAGGTTGAGGGGATGACAGGGGGGAGGGGGAAGGGTTCATCACGCGCAGTCGCTCCCGCTTCCCTCTTGCTCAGGTACCTGGATAAGTAAATCCACAGGAAATATTGATGATCTTGTTTATTATAGACAAGATTCAATAGTTCCGATCCCTAAGCTTCGTGAAGCGTTAAGGGGTTGCGGGAGTGACTGGTGACAGGGGGAGGGGGAAGGGTTCAGCACACGCAGCCGCTCTCGTTGCCCTCCTGCTCTGATTCCACGAGGGACTGAGCCTGCAGGTCTACAGCTTAAATAGAAAATAACCATGAACTTGATTATTATGGGCGCAGGTCGATTCTTCCGATACGCGTGGCTCCGTGAAGCGTTGCGGAGGGTGGGGGAGTGACTGGTGACAGAGGGAGGGGGAAGGGTTCAGCACACGCAGCCGCTTTCGTTGCCCTCCTGCTCTGATCCCATGGGCGATTGAGTCTGCAGGTCCACAGCTGTTGGTGTTAAAGTTAAGGATATTGGAAGAACTTTCACAGCTTTTTCAGTCCCAGATACGTCTTAGTTCTTGAAATTCACGAGCGCGCGTGAACTTTACTTGTAGTTATGCACATTGCGTAAGTGTGCGTTCCTCAGCGGACAGTCCAAGGCGCAATCTCGTACAACTACAAGCACATATTTACATGTATACAAATATATACAGAAGATAGGACTTTTTAGCACAATCATGAGCCACGCGCACTCCTAAAATGCAAGAACTATAACATCGTATCAACTACCAATATATTTGCTCGTACTTCACCGCGCACTAGTGCGGTAATATAATGGCCGCCATACAAAACCACGGCTGTTTCGCTGCCACCTTTGTCAAGGTATTTTGTAGTACCAAGTAAGTACTTACAATAAAATATTAAAAACTCACAACAAAACATTTTCCAGATTGGAATCTCGAGCGCCTTTGTAGATCGTTAGCATGGAAAATGGCATTTTTTTTTTACTTTGCGCATTGAAAATAATTAGACTCTCAGCCATATTTAATACCTACCTAAGAGTTTACGCCTCGTGTGTAATTTTAATAATGCTGCACTAGTAGCATAAATAACTCTTCCAAACTATAAGTTCAGAGGTGATTAGAAAACATCAACCACTGCTTTTGAGTAACTTATCAAAATATTATCTACTGTCCGTAATTCCGAATGAGTAAGTATGAAGATTCTGTATTGACTTATGGGAAAACGACACAGATCCTACATCTCCCTCTATATTTATTTACACAGTTAACTTGGAGACTTAATTGTATGCATCATGAGGATTTTGTCAAAATTTTACGACACAACATTTTCTAGTGCATCTTTCTTGTAAGTTCAAGTATTGGGGGGACTATAAAAAACCCAAACTAGTATTTCAAGAGTTTTATTCAAATTATTAGCGTGAGATACGGGTATTTACAAACAAGTCAACGACACAATGTCTATACACTACGTTACATTAAGCTTAACGCTTTCTGCACTCGAGTTCGAGTTAACTCCACACCAAAACATAAGATGACACCATTTTTATACACGCAAAATTTTAATCTACTTAAGCCATCCTTGTCGCAATGTTATATTTAGAAAAGGAAAGCACGACCTAAGTTCTGGTTCTATGTAAAAAAATAATTTGCATCATAGCTTTGCGTAGTTAAGAAATAAATTCATAAGATTTATTGTTAACGGGCAACACTGAATTGTATTTTTTGTGTATAATAAAATTTAGAATTTGTCGGTTGTAATCAGTAAAGCTAGAGTCCCACAAACTAATCTGACCCGGTGACAGCATCGATGATAACTGTCTATTTAAAACTAGATGATGCCCGCAACTTCGTCCGCGTGGATTAATGTTTTTTGATTCCCGCGGGAACTCTTTAATTTCCCGGGAAAAGTAGCCTTTCCCTGGATACAAACTACCCCTATACCAAATTTCATCAAAATCGGTTGAAGAGACAGTTTTTTTATTCCCGCGGGAACTCTTAAATTTTCCGGGATAAAAAGTAGTCTATGTCCTTCCCCGGGATACAACCTATTCCTGTACCAAATTTCATCAAAATTGGTTGAACAGATAGGCCGTGAAAGCGTACCAGACAGACAGACAGACACACTTTCGCATTTATAATATAAGTATGGATATGGATGTAGATAAAATAAAAACAAAAACTAAACAGTCAGAAAACTAGTTCCAATTTTGGCCACCGGGCCAGATAAGTTGGTGGGACTATACAATAGATAGTGGTTCTAGTATTTTCGGTTGTACACCAATAGCTTACATAAAATGACAGCTTTAATAGTGTTTAGTTTAATAGTGCTATCCATTTCCGAACAATAAAAATTTGTGAAAGAGATCATTTATATCAATAATTTTAGATCTTGCAAATAAGCTTAGTGTGTACAAACGAATAAGCACAAATATAAAAAGCAGAGGACTAAAATATATCCGTATTTTGGTTTCCATATCATACTAATATTATAAATGCGAAAGTGTGTTTGTTTGTTGGTTTATTGGTTTGTCCTTCAATCACGTCGCAATGGAGCAACGGATCGACGTGATTTTTTGCATAGGTATAGCTGAGGACCTGGAGAGTGACATAGGCTACTTTTTATCCCGGAAAATTCC
This sequence comes from Erebia aethiops, assembly GCA_923060345.2. NCBI lineage: Eukaryota > Metazoa > Arthropoda > Insecta > Lepidoptera > Nymphalidae > Erebia > Erebia aethiops. Next base: position 17,219,983 of record OV281089.1, on the reverse strand, counting down.
CGTGTAGAGTAGAGTAAAGTAGTTCCCGTGGGAATTAAAAAACTTATTCCACGTGGACGAAGTCGCGGGCATCAGATAGTAAACAATAAAGTGAAAAAAAAAAAAATTTACAATGCAGCTGTCGCACGTGTAACAATGTTATTGTGATTTTAATGGCAATTACATATTATATCTAATCATAAGTAAAAATAAATCTCGAAAATTATATTACATACTTAATATAATATTAAATCTCACTTAAAAATCATAAAATCTTAAATAACATATTGTATAAATTTAGATTTTTTTAACCTATTACGGCGTCAACTAGTGAATAGAAAAGAATTGCCCTACACAATTAATTATTGCCCTATATATTAAATAAATTATCAAAAAAAGCTGGAATGGAAATCTTCGATTACCTATTATTAGAAATTTTCTGTAAAATTTCAATTATATAAACGTTATATTATTCATAAGCTTGAATTCAATGTCTCACTAAATCAAAATTTCAGTAACATTATAAAAGATATCTAAATAAGATTTTCTTAAGCACTAAAGTAAATAAATAATACTAATGTACATAGACCGCGTCACCTCTCTCACAAGTAAAATATAGAAGATATTATATTTATACATATTGAGCCAATCAATTAAAATTTACAGTACCTGTTTAAGTACAAAAGTATTTGATTTGAGCTGTAAATATTAGGTCAATTTTTTTATGTCCCTGAATAAAGAACTGTATCAGTATTCAAGTCAAGTCAAGTGAAAGTCAAGTCACATTAAGTATAAAATCGAAGCTGACATCAAGCATTTCCTTCCTTGTTGTCTGCTTCGAATTTTAAACTAGTCATAACTGACACAGTGACATCAAAGAGTGCGCGGGGATTTTACTGAACCGACCCAAATTCTGAATGAACTAGACGAAGATCAATATATTTTTTTTACTACCAACCCTACAAAGATTATTAAGAATAATACATTACATATCGAGGTGTCCGCGGCCGCGTGCTATATTACACATTCAAGGCAGGGTCGTTTGGTGTGCATGAACGGGACGTAATATTCGCAACGTAAAAAACAGTAAAAAATACCCCTAAAGCCGCAATTACACTTATAAGTTTTCCTCACGTAAGTACTCGTTTGTTATTTGGATGGATTAAATGGATTGACAATGGATTTATCGTCACAAAATCGAGCGATTTCACTTGCCCCGCCCGACTCTATGCCTACCTTTAACTTATCATTTACTAATCAAGTGAATTAATTTCGTGAAGGCAATCCTCCCGGATTTATTTGCCTCCCGGCAATTCAATGAGTTTTTCGGAGTGCGGCTGTAAGTCGCGTATCGTTTGCAAATGTAAGTTAGGAATAGTGTTCTACTAACGAAAAAACTAACTGATGTAATTGCGATCTTAAATCGGTAGGCCTGTATGCCAGGATTGAATTGAAATGATTAAATATGTAGAAAGGCTATTTTCGAACTTGATATGACGCCAAGTTCTTAACAAAAGCGTATAGCAGCCCCTTTCTTCTGTAAATAAAATGGCCAATCCAGTACAGGATCTTTTAGCAAACGCACGTTACTTAAACTACGTTTAGTGAACGCAGCTTCCATGCATTTCGTTCATACACGCCAAGGAATCCCATACCTTCAGAGCAGCTCCGCAAATCGCTAATCCTACACGCTTGGCGCATTCATACTCTCATCTGCACTCGAATTCATGTTAAGGCGTGTCCAAACACAGAGCGGCAAGTGCGCGGCAGTATAACGGGGCGTTTGCTAGACACAATGTTACCACGTCCTAGTAAGGACTATACCCACGAATATATAATATGCGCGACAGATTTACATTAACAACGCGGCATTCGGCACGCGGCAGTCGCGCAATGTTTGGACACACCTTTACGTGTACAATCCTTTAGAATTAAAAAAATTAATCTATCTTGAGAGTTCCTCACAACTCTGAATGAGACTGCATTTACTCAACAAAACTTGATCGATATAATATGTCCGCCTAGTTTGAACCAACCAGTCGTACTTATTTCCAGGTCATAATGAAATATCAACATTGAGCTATTTCAACTTATGTAAGCACTGCTTTTATGCCTCTATGACCTCCAGCACGGCATTCCGAGGGGGGGCGGTATCAAAAAACGTTCACTCGGAAATCAATAGACAATTACAAATACATTTTAATGGACTTCTTTCGATGCTTTATAGTTTATAGGTACGACGACGTACGACGGCCTAGTTGGGAATACACCGAGCAAATTATGTGTGAGTAAAAGCAGTCTTGTTCATAATAATGTAGAATCATTCTCTAAATAAGCGATCCCAAATCACTTTCAGACAACCTTCCCACCAAATGAAATTATGGCCAAAGACACTTTAAGAAAAAAAATATGACGAAAAGGAACATTCGTTAAACAATGTGCAAATTCAACACCATTAAACTTCCCCGTCTCGTACTAACCATAAAGTACACTTGCTGTATTTGATGCTGATATCTATAGAGCGTACTTTTACTTGGCACAGACTTTACTCAGAGTTAAAACGAGATGGACTTATATGAGTAACATAAATCTGTCTCGTTTTAACCATGTCTTAAGCCTAAGCAATGTCAAAGTTCGCTCTATAGATCTCACACTGAGTTTTGGTTTAATGGTGCATATTTCCCTCTACATTGCTTTATGACGGCTGAAACCGTTTTCAGAAATGGTAAGCGCTATTTGTGTTAATAATATGCTTGGCTACCAGATTCTTTCGCATACCTAATGCAGTGGGGTCCAAAAAACTTTCAGACACATTAATAAGCTGATATAAGCAAAAACTATACAAGTATACCCATTAATAAATTCCTAAGACTTTTAATTGACATACCCTTTCCTAAAAATATTATTTATATTTGGCGGAAATCTTCTGGATAATCACCGTTTCAAGGGCTACACTGCAGTCTTTCTATACTACAACGAATTCGCTACAACACACAAGCATTAAAAAAAATCCCGTGTATTAGTGCTTTTGCGTTTCCAAAGCTTCCAGACTTATTGCACTACATACTTGATATGCTTTAAGTTTATTGAGAGCAGCGCTTTGAGTGTAAATGTTTGAGTTATGAAATAAGAATGATGTCACATCTAGATTGTCCCAAAAATTAATTAGGTAGCAGCCGAAGGTTGGGATTTTGACTCAGCAGTCGGAATTCATTTATGAGGATTACCTACTACAATTGCAATGCTGCACCGGCGCCGCCCTTTGCATTTCAACTGTGGTCTATAATATAAACTTAGCCATATTGAAAATGCTAGGGAATCTATCAAGTTCGATGAGTCTATGTCTATGTTTACTAGTTAAAGCTGAGTTTCAATTGATATTAAATAAGATATTTCGCCCCTGTTCATGTTCTGTTCATTTGGTAACTGTAGGAGCGACTAGCCATCGCAATAAGTCGCTAAATGTTTCCTAATATCAGGACAATGGATACATTTTAATATTTAGCTAAATTATCTGTAGAGCTTCGTCTACGGCAAAATTCGAATCATTATTATAACATTGCTATAGGTTTTTGAACAATTTTAACGAAACAAGATACACTCAAAGCCCAGATTATTCGGCATTTCAGAGGCTCCAGGCATTAAAGGCATTAAACCTTAACACAATCTGTACAACAGGAAACCGCTGAATGTAAATTAATATCTAAGATCACTTTAAATGCTAACACACAAGCACAGCATGTCGTCAGATCAGGTTATCGTTTGAATGAATGAGAAAGGTATTCTTTTTATAAAAAAAAGAATCGTATAGTAATTGCAAGATTAGTAGTTTCAGTAGTATGTTTCTCTTTGGACGAGTGATTTTCTTTATTTTTAATTTAATAATAAAATCTATGAGGTTTACCATGTTGGTAGCGGGCTAAATTGTTAGAGTTATGGCAGTATGCTAAACCCATACCTCAAATCACGGCTTCGTACCAGAACACTAAATCACTCGACGGTACGTCTTCGCCTGTTGGCCACAGCCGAAGCCCACCAGACAAGAGAAAATTCAGAAATTATAAATTCACAAATTGACCCTGCCGGGGATCAAATCAAGTACCTCCCACTTATAAGACAACAGAAAAACAAAAAAAAGGTCATTTAATTAATATTGCACCATAAACGATTACAAGAGCTGCCTTCAAAAAATTTCATATCCAACTCGTTCATTCAGAACAACAATGACAAAACGAACAATTTGAGCAAAAGCTCGTGTAGGCCAGGGATAAAACAAGTAGAAAAACGCGCGCTTATTCTCTTCGGCGCTTTTACCGCATCGATTTAGCGTTTGACGAAAAGTCAAATTGGTAATCCATACTTTGCTGGTCAACTTTGTCAAATTGAAAAGAGTTCTATGGACGAAGTACATGTCAGCATCAGAAAGTAAGATAATAATAATTATGCCATTACATAAATGTCAGAGCAGACCTGTGGATTTCTTAACAATTGAAAATGATCTTTAGAAAATTTCACATAAGGTTGAAATTTACTAAACACGTTCTTGGCAGAGCAAAAAAAGGTTAGAGCTAGCTTGTCACCTAGCTATCCAGTAATATTATACCTACCAATTTCAGTCGTATGTTCAATGTACTAAAGTCGAATTTCAATTGTTTTGCTATGTCCATAGCCATTTTACAGATACGCTGACGTTGCAGCTTACACGTGTCGCGTGGCGGGTGGGGGGTGCCCTTGTGCTGCTGTGGGGTCGCGAGGGGTCGCGAGGGGTCGCGGGGGTCCTAGCACGCGCAGCCGCTGTCAGGCTCCTTGTTGTCGCCGGGCGCTTGTCGCAGGATCACCTCGTGCACTGAACATATAGTATTAAGGAAAATAAAAACAAATGTACTACGGGGTCTATCGCTAGAAACTAGTGACGACACTGTGGCAAATTCTGTTGCACATAATCTCTAAACGTAGTGCTGTCCCTTTCCGCAGGTAACAGTATGAGAGGGATAGCAATATGAATAGAGCCGTTATTTTAGTTTAGTTTAGAGATGGTGTACATCAGAATTGGCCTCATTGTACCAACAAAGCGTCTATACTTGATTTTAGATTATTCCAAAACAAAGGCAATTTGACAGGTCAAGCATGCAATGTAATGTAGCAGGTATAATGATTTTCACAATGTATTCTGCGACATAAGATTGTATTACTATAGGTCTTATCAGTTTAGTAAAGAGATCAGAAAAATATATGTAATTGTATATGTGATATTACATCATATTATGTTTGATGTATCGAATATATTACGATAAAATTAAAGTCTTGCATCTGAACACCAAAAAAATAGAGGCTTTGTTGATAATTCTAAAACAGTTAAAAAGAAATTTAAAGAAATTTAATACTCTGGTATTTTGTCTTGATATAAAAAAGATAACTAACAATTATTTAACTACAAGAATAGTAAACAGATAGGATATTTCAAAATAACCCCCACTTAAATACATATACAACCATGTTAGACTAATTTCTTAGTGAATATTTTTAAGCTATCATATAGTACAAGCAAAAGAATATAGAATAATGTGTAAAAGAACAGAACAGTTATATATAAGATGAAATGGTGTAAAACGATTGGTTCTTCACAATCCTGCAGTATTAAGCCTAACATCCACTAACATCACCCATATATTTACTATGAAATTGTCTCACGAAATCGCGAAAAACTCAGATAACATAAGCGGTCTAGTGGATCTTAGGTGTATACTACTTTGATAATGTGTCACAAAGATTAAAACATGCAATATGTTAAAAGGGTTTAATTATTATTTTATTTATACTGTTTGTATTACAAATTCTAAGCCTAAAACCTACCATAGCTTTTAACCACCTAGTTCAGTATTCCATGGATCATCATGCAATGTAACTTGTAAATTGTTTTAATATTTTAAAAAATATTAGAAGTACTCGACACACTTTGATTATAATATAGACTATGATGTCTGCTTTGAAATCAAAATCCCAATGTAAGCGTGGATTTGCAATAATCGCATCCTACCGACTGCGCCACATAAAAACGTGCCAGGTAAAGACGAGTGTTAGATATATACTGATTCTTAGCATCTTTCATCGTTTAACTTACCCTCATTCACTGTTAAAAGATTAAACGTTACATAAACCTTTTCACAATGTTCTAACAAAAAGGTTCCGTTTATTTAAAATTATTGTAACAGAATATGGATGTCGATGTAAAATAAAAGCTAAAATAGAGATGAGTGCAAAGAAACTAAGCAGGCAACATCGACACTTTAACATTAGTAATGTCAACTTTACTTACACAAGTGTTAGCCCAGTATTAACCATCACCCACACAAACAAAACCCGATGACGTCACTGTTCGATGGGTCGTTATACCCGTGAAATACGCAGACAAGAACGGAGGCGGTTTTTTTTTGGAAATAGATAGTTTTTGTATGTCTTTAATTTTGACATATTTAAAATACATCTGTTTTAATGAATATTTTAACCGCAATAACAGACAAGCCGTTTATGTTTAACGATTATTATTGATCGTCTAAATCATTGAAATGTGCAATATTTCGTAAATAATAATTATTTTCATTAGAAAAAGACCCTTAATACACAAAGATACAATCCTATAAGTGGACGATCATCTGATAAAATTGTTATTCATTATAAAAATGTATCACCATATTTTAATCTTCTGCCATAGACGATATTTCTTAGGTCAAAGGTAACCATAGATCAACGAAAATGTCAGACATATAGGTCAACTATCCTAAATCCAATACAGTCAAAGGGTGAAAAATATCCACGATCACACACCAAGCATGTTAGTTTTCCTTAAAAAATATACCAGATCGAGCATGGAACCGACATCAACAGAATAATATAAATCATCCCTTCACAAAAACCAATAAATTGAAAAACAACACACATATTATATTAATCAATACAAATCATATTAAAAAAAAACTTTACTTAAACAGGTGTAGATGCGTGTAACTCCGAGAATTTAACACATAAACTAGGTTGTTGGTTTTATTATATGGGAAGAAAAATTCTGAAACCCTTTTCTTACAAAGGGCCTACGTAGAGATACTTAAATGCAAACTTTCTGGTTTCTAGACCGAGCTATGTCAGTCAGTCAATTTCTCCGTTTATTGAATAGATATGTCTTCCGTGATTTTTCTCGTATTACTAAAATTAGTTATATTATACATGACCACAGCTATCTTTTACTTTTTGGAGGAAAATTTTACACTCAAACTATAAAATTTTATAGCCTTATAGACATTAGCCTTTAGCCCTTTAGACCTTCAGCACATTACACAGACTCGCCGCCGATTTCACTTCGACTCAACTCACAGTGTAGTTATGGAAATGTGAGCTTTATAACGTGTTACTAGAAGTGGAATTTTGTACATTTTATTTAAATGAAGTGGGCCACTCGTGGTCCACGTGTCGAATACTTATGAATTATGACCATCTTTGGACCCGTTTGTTATAATGTTAAAAACTCTACCATAGTGAACACGATATAAAGCTCAAATTTCCATGCTTTACTATGCATCGAGTGGGAGTGGAGTCGGTGTCAAGTCGGCATAATGTGCGAAGACCTTTTATGATACTGCAACACTAACTCAATGGATAAAACTTGAAATTGAATGTTACATTATATGTTGAATTCTCAAAGGCGTGTATGAACTGCGTGAGATGTATGATGATGTGTTTCCAAAAGTGATATAATTGCAAAAACGTAGGGCTCCATAGTAAAAAGGATACTGTCTTCAGGAGGCTTGCTCTCCGCTGAGTCCATGCCGGGCAGGGCCGCCGCTACCCGCCGGAATAACTGGAAACACGTGGAATGCAACTTTAAATCCACAAATTAATAATATTAATGGTATAGTAGTAAATTATAATAGTATAGGATTATTAATCCTAATAGTTATGTAACTTAATCTACAGTTTTTTTAGAATATTCTTAAATGAGGTTTGAAATGGACCCTACATTATGGTGAAAAGGTAAAAAACCAACGAGCGCGGCGATCTAATTCCCCTAATAGACTAAGAGATAACTCCACTTTTTGTAACTATCGCCTGAAAAGCTCAATCAGTGTTAGGCGGGTGTAGGGCTCTCCACTGATATCAAAAGTGAAAGTCTGCCCGCATTATGGATGACCGGGCCTTTCCTAGCGAAAGGCCCATAAAATGGCCATATGACCCATATGGCCGCTTAAAATCGGTTTATCGTTACCAAAATTGAACCATACTTAGAAAAGCTGATCGATTCTTGTATAGTATTAAAGTATGCGCAATACCTATTCAAACAATATAAGAACTGACGCTATTTATCTAGTTAAATAATTTCTTACGCCTTCATAATTTTTAATAGCAATCAACGTGACGACAATAATTGCTTATATTTTTTTACAGTATGTATGTTCATAATGTCTTTGAGAGGTGATATCTAGTGAAAGGCCCGATAAATAGTGTCAGTTCTTATATTGTTTGAATAGGTATTGCGCATACTTTAATACTGTACAAGAATCAGCTTTTCTAAGTATGGTTCATTTTTGGTAACAATAAACCGATTTTAAGCGGCCATATCTAGCGAAAGGCCCATCCATATGCGAGCAAACTTTCACTTTTGACATCAGTGGAGAGCCCTACACCCACCTAATACTGCATCAGCTTTTCAGGCGATAGTTACAAAAAGTGCAGCTATCTCTTATAATATAATGAGTGAGCGTGACAGAACTTCGCTTCTGTAAGGCCACGGGTGTCCCAGAACACCTCATAGTATTTAAGTACTAAGCCCACACAATCTAAACTCTCTCTCTTTTGGAATAAAAAGCGATTGGAACATTAGCGCCCAAACAGGGTACAAGGATGTTAACAAAAACTGTTGGTCAGTTTAGACTTTCAAGCACCTTTTTTGTTACCACATAGACTAATTTCAAGCACAGGAACTTCGTTTCCTTTGGCTCTGCAGGTTCAGCTTTCGCCTTCTTCAATGCAGACTTAGCATTTGTCCGAAAGATCAATCTTGTCGACCATTATGACGTCAGAGCCATACTTTGTAGATAAACCGATGTAGGTCTTAAATTCAGTCATAAAGGCAATCAAATTGCCTTTATGAGTATCAAGGCAAGCCCTAACGAATTATAATGGCCTTTAGAAGTAAATAATCTCGTAACTATGAACCCAGTGGTCTCTATGAATGACGTTTAGAACCATTTTATACCAACATTATGATGACATCAGAGCCACGCTCCGTAGTCAATCCACTTCAGCTGTGAGGTAGTCCAACACACCCGTTTAACTTTATACCCAGCCTTAGCCTTGAACAGTACGTTGAGCTCCTTGGCCTTGCCGTCGCCGTCCTCGGTCGAGACCTGCCGCTTGTCTGACAGATCCGTCTTTTTGCCGACCAGCACTATGATGACCTCAGAGCTACGCATCGTTGACAACTCGCTTCAGGTGTGGAGTAGTCTGTTACAACTTACCTGTTTAACATTGTACCCAGCCTTGGCGCTGGTCTCTATGAACATAACATTGAGCTCCTTGGCCTTGCGGTCGCCGTCCTCGGTGGAGACCTGCCGCTTGTCTGACAGATCTGTCTTGTTGCCGACCAGCATTATGATGACGTCAGAGCCACGCTCCGTGCGCACATCGTCGATCCACTTCGACGTCTGATGGAATGAGTTTGCATCTACAAAGGAAATAACAATTTAAGAACGACCTCTCTGGCACTGAGGGATGATTAACGATATTTTCTTATGTCGACTAAAACAGGCCGTCAAATAAAAAGAAACTGTACTCATTTTTACAATCTCAATGATATACCTTTATTAAATTGTATACCTATATCGGCCAATAGTGATAGAGTGATAGCCAAACGGTTGCGATCGATGTAGCAATCATTGTACCGTAATAGAGCCCCTGGAACCTGCGCAGAAGGCGATATATCGATTATTTTAGTGGTACAAAGTTTGATGGCGGGGTTGTAACGTGTATAATTATTAACCCCTATACATTGGTTTGTAAGTTTACCTTTCGTTTCGCATTATGTAGTTATCAGCAGTACCTACAACCATACATACCCTTTTATAGACCCGAAATGGCGCGGACTACAGTGGGAACAAGCTACAACGGTTACTGTAACTTTTTTTTGCCTCTGCTCTGTGCGTTAACACCAACGACCTCAATTTACATAGACGGGCCCTGTCAAACAAAGAATGTGGACCTATTTTACTAACGCCATCTAGTCTGAAAAGCGGGACAGCGCTATCGCGGGGACAAGGACAGGGCTATACAGGTTAGATTAGCAAAGTCAAAGTTCGCTCTATAGATCTCACACTGATAACCATGTGATCATTTTACAATAAAAAAAATAAAGTTTTTGTGGGCAAATATTTTAGTATATAACAATAGTTAAATATAGCAAGTTATTTTTTGCTGTTGTGGACTGAAAATAGTCATCAATACTACAATAATAAAGTTCGATCACGGAATAACGATTTATTACCGTCTTATAAAAACGAACAAGCAATTATTTTCGTATGTAAGCAGTTCTCGGCTCTCAATAAAATCTCGTTTATTGTTCGAGCCCAGTAGTTTAACGAGCGTTTAGCGCGGGTTTATCGCCTAATCTGACGCTGCGCACGCATTCATTATACGCTGTACCTAAGCCTTTCTTGGTTCTACAATCAGATGAAACACCTAAAAATTTATTATTGGTTATAAATTCGTATTTTGTGAATTGTAGGTGTCCTCTAGGCTTGAACAATACTATGAAAATTTAATGAAATGACAATACAATATAATGTCTTTATTTTGCAGAAACATAAATTTACATTAGATGTTACAAAGTTAGTCACATGTTTCGCGTAGCAGAACCAGACAAAGGAAAGGAAGTTATTGTCACACCTTAATATTATAAAATATTTATTAATTAGTAAATATAATGTTATACGATCAAAGATGATGCTTACTTATAAAGGTCTGACAATTATTATTATATGTATATCGGCAGAGCCCAGGTGCCTTGACAATTTGACATAACAAAGGCGGCGCGCAGCAAGCCCAGATACGCGACCTCAACTCCATACCACTCAGCCTGTTTGTGATGGCCCTTATGGTGAGAAGATTCTAAAGTAAAATAATTGTAGATTATAATAAAACCTTATCTTAAAAACATTTTAGTTTATACCAACTTTTAATACATTTTAAAGGCCAACAAGATCTTTATTAAATTAAAAATCTTGTACTCGTATAACATTTTGTTCGTCCTCCACGGGATTCTCAACGGGCGATATATCTTTCCCCGGGTAATGCGACCCGGCACGCAGCCAACGGGATTCCAGGCTCTTTATTAAATAATAAAGAGAAACAAAAACACGCTAATGTACAAATTGTGCTCCGTTAATAAATAATCATCTTCTATTAGAGATAAATAACTACCTCAAGCGTCCCGGCGCGGGATCGGATGGAATTTTTAAGTTTCTAAAACATCTAAAAAAAAGGAATTAAGTAAGATCATTATATTATAGACGTTATGAATATAATAGAATAGAATTTATTTGTCTGAATATGTGTTACACGTTAAACACAAACGTTACGTTAAACGTTACGTTACACGTTAAGGTGCCAGCGGAGAATGAATTGCCCATACAAACGTAATACCAAAATAATTAATAATTCGAGAACATTTCCACCAAAATGAGAGTTTATTTGGATTCAAATTGTATTTATCTAGTCCCCTGGATTTATATGTTTTCAAAATACTTTCCTAAAATGAAATGTAAATGAATTGCGTTTTGCATATTTTTACGACAAGATGGACATGTTTCCCTCTTATTTGTTTCATATTAAAACCAACGATATCTTACGTATTAATTGGTCAGCAGCATAGCCTATATTGTCAAGTTACAGAATAACAAAACGAAGTAAAAAGCACGATAAGTTTTCATTCATCATTTTTGGTATTCACGGAACAAGACTAAATGTATAATAAATTCTTGAACGCGATCATGTGTCATCAGTGAAATAGAGATAGCAATATACCGGCAAATTTATATTTGCGGTTCGAATAGAAGTTGCGAGCGGCGCGAACCGGCCTCTTAATATAAATACATAAAAATCTGAAGTTTCTAGTTCCTGCTTGATAGTAAGTCAGTCAGTGATGAGGGGTAAAATAGATAATAGACGAATATGAAAGCATTTTCTAAAACAATTAAAAATTAAAATTACAATACGTCAAGATCGATCCGTGCCTGGTCTACGCCGCGGCGCAGTGCCGCTATGCCTGATATTATGTGCAGGCAGCTTTATATCAATATATCCATACTTATAATATTATAAATGCGAAAGTGTGTCTGTCTGTCTGTCTGTCTCTCTGCTACGCTTTCACGGTCCATCTGTTCAACCGATTTTGATGAAATTTGGTACAGGGGTAGATGGAATCCCGGGGAAGGACATAGGCTACTTTTTATCCCGGAAAATTGAAGAGTTCCCGCGGGAATAAAAAAAACTGTCTCTTCACCCGATTTTGATGAAATTTGGTACAGAGGTAGATGATTTCCCGGGGAAAGACAGGCTACTTTTTATCCCGGAAAATTAAAGACGCGGACGAAGTCGCGGGAATCATCTAGTTAATAATAAAATGATATAAAGCTGCCTAAGAAGAAAAGTGATTGTCATAATGTCAATACTAGAAAAAAAAAAAAACTTGTAATGCCTGTTTCTAGGCTTAGTAAAACTAGCAATTCATTTGTTGGAAACAGTGTCCGCTTCTATAATAAGCTCCCAGAAGACACGTTGAAGATGTCTCCGAATAAGTTCAAAGTTAATGTAAAACGTAAACTCATTGAAAAATCTTATTACCATGTAAAGGACTACTTAAACGACAAGGAAGCTTGGCAATAATTTGCTCTAATGTCTCTGATAGTTCCCTAGTTAAGATGATTTGTGAGATGGTGATAGCTTTCGTTTCAGAAAGCTTTAGTTTTAAGATACCGTTAAACATTATCACCATCAAGTCTTATTCCTTATTATTATTATAAACATGACGTTCAGAAGGTGTACTTTGTAGGTACCTATTTTGAATAAAGTTGCGTTTGAGTTTGAGTTTGAATACAATATATTCAATTGATACATTATATTTTAAAAAAACTTGGTGCCTATTTGCCACTTCCTTTATGTGTCCCGTGTCAATATTCCTATTTCTCTACTGAAATGGCAGACTTTGACGACCTACATAGGTCGTGACTTGCCCTACTTAGATCTGAATTTACCGTCTACAGTCTACACCATCGACCATACAGGTCTACACTATCTGTCAGTTGGCTTATATCGTGCTGTTACCTGTGACATTTACTTTACGGGGCACGACTATGTCACATAAGCGGAATAAAAACGCGTTACAAAAAGCTCTCCTTTACTCTCTAGACCAAACAAATAATAAGTGTAGCCTACTGCCTAATGTAGGCGTTTCTTGGTTATCTATATCATCTCAATCCATCGCCAGCTCACAGCACGGTTCTCGTCTCAGAAGGAGAAGGGATGAGGTCGTAATCGGATCATCACGCGGTCGCAGACTTCACATATAGCTTTCAGAACATATAAGGCACTTTAATATTTCATTGGCCTTGTGTCGCTTGCCCCGTCGCTGTTGCGACAAGGTTGTGGCCTTACAATTTATAGGTTTAGGGGTGGTTGGAGACAAATATTTGAACTGGCGGGGCGCAAGGTCGTCGCAAACAAATCCAACGATCCACAACTTTATTTGTCACCGATGACGCGATCCGAGCAATCCCATTTTGAATCTTGTCACTTTGTGTTTAAAGTACAAGTTTCTTTGACTTGACGCGAGAAAGTGGATTCGTTAAATTGAAAGGCATAGCGGCGGTGGAGTCGGCTGTAAAACTTTATGAAACACATTGCAAAATCTCTACATTTTTCGGCAATGAGTCAACGACTTGTCCCGTCCGCCCACGTATCATTATATCATAATATACATAACTTCACAGTTAAGTCAGGAAATCTAGCTTAAGTATGCCAAGTGTTTACGATATCCATTTTTATTATTTAAAAATTGGGTTTCGTTTATGATTAATTATTAGTCTCCAATGACCAATTTCTAAGATAGATTGGGCGGGGATTTTAGCAATAAAAACCATTGCAGCAAGTATCGAAACGCCTACGAAATTGAATAGCTATACAAAAGAATGAGTAGTAAACCTAGCAAAATCTAAAAAAGAGTCTCCCAAAAAGATTCTAGACGATTTTATCGATAGACTGGAAGACCTTAAATTAAAGGTTTCTCTCGAAAACGTCTCGTACGTCTGAAGATTGGAAGAATTTAAAATTCGTTATTCGTCAATAATTTATTAATAATAATAATTAGTCTCTCTCTCTCTGCCGTACTTGGGATAATCATAATCATAATTTTTATTTTGCCAAATTGTGGGTAACAACAATCTTACTTCATTGTCTGCTCTCTTGTAAGGCTAGCAGGCGCACAACGAGTTTAATGTTATAGTTAGGTACTTGTCTCGTTACGTCAAAAGTAGAGATAAAAATAATATTTCTTATCTGTAGTATTTTTCTCTACGAACCCTTACATGCCGACTATTCTTACTTGTAATATTTTGTTCATGTCAGGCCATACGAGAAATAAGCCGGCATCGACATCTCTCCCTCTCGTCGCGAGATATCTCGTTGTGCGCATGCTAAGCCTGTTGGACGAATAAACCATACTGTGGTCTGTGTGGTGGACAATAATGTTTGCTGCTAGTATATTTTAATAGTACGAACAGCTAAATGAAGATAATAATCGTGCATCAATATGCCTAATGCTGTTCAACCTTCAGATATTGGCGAGGCCAATGACACACTTTCAGCGTTTCAGAAGATTGTTACATGCAATCGAACTGAAATGCAATCTTTTGTTTACTTTATTCGATATATTCGAGATCTTATAAATCGAGCGTCTTTTCATCAGATGACGAGTAAAAAGTGGGTAAATATTCTTACCTAGATTTTAGATTTAAAAATCAATCCAGTTCTAGAATCTAGACAAGATGTTGTGGTTATGAGTAATTGTTTGTTTTGCTTATCTCACTGGTAAACTAAGGGCAATAGCACTATTGATCGTTTACGTTACATAAACCACCTAAAAACACACTATGGTCTGCAAAAGTCAGAGATCTACCCTAGAAGTATTTAAAGTATTTTATCAAAACTTTACTTTTAAGGACTATGGTTGTAAAATACCATTCGCTTTGCTAGCTTTTTCATAGTAAACTTTAAACATAGCCATCTATGGTGCATTCGACCCTTAGTATTGTGGTGTGGTAATTATGTGTAGGCAGGTCCCAGGGTCCCGGTTCGGCTGGATCAGTTTAGAACATTGATTTTTTTAATTGGAACAAGGAGTAATCTAAATCGCCTTCCAGCACGTCTTTGCCGGGGTGCTACTGTTAACTAGCCACGGCCGAAGCTTCCCTCCAAACCAGACCTAAGATTCAGAAATTATAAATTCTCGAATTGACCTTGCCTGTGTTCGAACTTAGGGCCTCCTCTTTATAAGACAATGGCGTTCACCTCACCACCAACCAGGGTGGTCGTCAAATCTCTCTCTCTCTTTCTCTCCCTCTCTCTCTCTCAAGTAAATCTTTTGGTTTCCTTTTGGATTAGTTCCATCGATTGGCGGACTTACTCGTAATTGGATGGATTTTCAAGTTACTTAATAGGTATGTAGTTTGATAACATTTATATTAGCTTTATCATGAATTTTTGTTGGTATGAATTTTTTAAGTAATGCAAATTTTGTCCGCCTTTAGAGGTAATTGGAGCATGGGAACTTCACATGCTCCAATTACCTATTGTGAACCAAATGCATATTCTCTAGTTTTATTTATATACCTTTTACATAATGAGAAATGCCTGCTGATAACACATATATAATAATTATATAATCTGCATTCTAAATTCGCCATTGATGGTTTTATTTTGGGTCAATAGTAGAGGAGGCTTTTGAACCGTCAAGTTAATGCCACTCGGGTCTGCAATATTTTTACGGAAATCAACTGGCGTAGAACTCATTAGGGTTATAACTTATAACAGCAAAGTGACTTAACTGTCGGTATAGAATAACATTTGCAACACTGCCTTCCATACTAAAACTCCTTATAACATCCGTTTTCTAGACGTTCGGTGATAAATTTTTCCACGGATAAACACGGTATATGGTTTTATTTCGTTTTAGATCGTAAAAACATTTCTCAGGACGACCGAAGCCGAATGTTTATGCACCTTAGAGTAAAAGAAATGAAAGAGTTATGTTATCACTTAAATTAGGTAGGTACTCTCGTCGACCATAATATACACTCACCGGCAAGGAAACTTGGCTTCGTTGATTTTTTGATACATACGATATAAAATATATATTTTTCATGTTAGTGAATAAGAAATGCACTTTTTTGTTTTTAAAACATTTTACAGTACCTATCTAAGAATTTTTTCATTGTGAATATAATGTTTAATTAAACTCACAAATTTTCAAAGAATTAACTCTCTTGAAATAAAGGTAAACCTTTTTAACCCGTGACGCTAAAAGAGAGGGGTGTTTTTGTTCTGCCTTCAAGGGAAATATCTGTTACAAACACCTAAAATTGTTGCAAACGCTTGATAAGAGCTTGGCCAAGATTCCGTGCCGCTGAGTGTATAACATAGACAACGTGTGACGGAAGCCTAACGGCAAGACATCACAGTGAACGCGCGCATACGCGAGCATGATTTTTAATAACGGCCTGGGAATTTACCAGCAATTCGCGCGTGAACTAATTCGATCTCAAAATCACCTCAGATTGATTAAACTCTACCGCTGTTGGCCAAAATCCATTGTCACTTCAATAATCCCATAAATTCAGTCAATAACAACAATTGAGACTGTAACAATAATAATTGCAGGTTTTACTTTACATAATAGGGCTGGTGGATACTGGGCCTAAGGGTTCCTTGTAATAACATTTTGATAGGAAACGAGACCTCGCAATATAAACGACCTTGCTCTTAGCCGTGTAACTTGATGGAGTTTTAATGTCATGCAAAATTTATGCGCGGTCATACGAAGGCGGTAGACCGGCGAGATGGCAGAGTAACGTTACACCACACGGTCACGTAATATAAAAGCCTCTTATTCACTAGGGGACAAACGTCCCACAACATGTGTCGCTAGAGATGTAGGACAAGTACACCTGTTGTCAGAACAACAGGCAACAATAGGCCAAAGGTCGCGAGACAAGATATCTGGATATCTATCGACATCGCCCGACTGCATGACAAGTTTACCACAGGCAAAAGTTCGCGAGCCTAGATGTCTGCCGAGTGCCGACGTCTGTCAACATCGCCTCGCCCGACATCTCTAGGGATATGTGTCGCGGGACATTTGTCCCCTAGTGAATACGAGGCTTTTATTTAATCGTATGGCGTTTGGTACATAATAAGCGTTTTATAAAAAAAACGCTTATTTCGCCTGCAGGTTCGTCGCTCGTTTAGCACCACCCAGGGGACACGTGCAGGGAGGTAGAAGGTAGCTCCTGCGGACGTGAGCGACGGGGCATCCCCCAAATTCGATACGAGGCTTTACACTGAGGTTACACCGACTCATGCTAGCGAATGTGGGTATAGTAACAGGTTTGACTAGACTCGAACTAGTGGTGTTGTCAATAGAGATGACGCAACACCTATGTGGTAATGTCCTAATGATTCATGAATTAAAAATATTCACAAGGTACAACTATATTCACCATTGGATATGATTAGCATGTTAATTACGCAGCAATTATGTATCATAATGAATGAAAAACCCTACTATTTTTTGTTTTTAGTAATGTGTAAATGATTGTTATATAAATATAATGAAAATACTAATATTATGAATTCAAAAGTGTGTGTGTCTGCTACGTTTTCACGGCCTATCTATTCAACCGATTTTGACGAAAATTGGTACAGAGATAGGTTGCATCCCAAAGAATGACATAGTTTATATCCCGTCATTTTTATCCTGGAAAATCAAAGAGGTCTAACAGGATTAAAACACTTAAGTAAATCTATGCGAACGAAATTGCGGGCATTATGTAGCAAATAACAATTGAATGACAAATTAACCATGATCTAGTAAATATAAATAAAAATCCTATTCCTGTCATAATTTCACTTTTTGCAATAGTTATTGAATATTTTTTATATTAAGTTTGTTCAGTTAAAACTAACTTATTTTTTTAATCCTGTGAGAACTAGGTATAAGTAAATGAATATAATAGTAGATATACTAGATTTAGTCAAAATCGGTTTAACATATAGGTCATGGAAGGTACCTGACAGACAAATAAACTTTAGCATTTACTATAAGTATTACTAGTATTATATAATTTATTTTATTAATATAATAATATTATGCTACCTGAATTAGAAAATACGATGTGTTCTGTATCGTAACTAAATAATTCATAACTGCATTTATGTATGCAATAGATGGATCTAGGCTTTCAAAATATGATGTTTCTCTTCTCTCCTTTTTAACAGTTAGTTGGTACAATATGTGAATCATTTTACCTAACTCATTGCCAAATATTTCAGCATTCCAGCTTATTAAGCAGGTTTTTTTTAAAAAATATATAGGCTAGTGCTTGGCTGCAACCAGACTTGTATGCAAGAGGTGATGCAGCCTAAGATATGGAGCGCGAAGATGCCTATTCACTCTTGATTTGAAGGTACCTATATTAAAAGAGGAGGGGAAAACGGAAGCCGTAAGGGCATTCCATATCCTACCGGTTCGGATTAGAAACGAGGAAGCAAATCGCTTCGTACGAGCCCGAGGTTTTGGACACATTTAGGGGAATTCCACAGACTATATCCTAAAACCCAATGTGAAGTATAATTCTGCACGCGCGATAAGAGAATAAATAAGAGAAAGCGGAATGCCAGTAAGTAATTTTAGTAGTTGTTTAAAATGTCAAAGGCTTAGTGCCCACTGGCAAGTGGCAAGTAACTTCCGCAATTTCAGCTTTGGCAAGTCACTATTGCAGTGTATAAATAATCTAGTTATTAGCTAATCAACTGTGAGTGTAAACAACAATGTAAGTATCTTGTAAGTGACCACCGTTGACTCCTACAAATTTTATTGCCAGTGGCCACTGAAAAAGTGGTTTTAGTTAATGAAAGCTTTATATGCAAAATGGGGGAAATTTAAAAAAATTGTTCCGGTTTCCCAGAATGAAACAAAATTTGCATTTTGACCTAGGAATAAACAACTGTATACTGCACTGGTACTGTGTGTGGCCAGTTTCCAAAAAACGTTAACCAATAGGAATATGGGTAATATTTTGCCCATGTTTCTACTGTGCAAGTATTATGTAAGTACATAACTAGATTATTTCATGTTGTTCATTTGTTACCCGTGTCACTACCAGTCTACTCTCAACTTTAGTAATTAGATAGGCTGAGTTGCACAAAACAAATTTAAAAATTAACTAAGGGGTGATTATACTAATTTTATTATAAGAATTCTATGGAGTCTTGTCTCCATACAAGAATTGTATGGAAACAAAACTCCAGATAGATAAAACAGTAAACAGATACAACCAGTATGGAAATTACCTAGAAATGTTCGAAACAGCTCACTCACACAAACGTGCGCATCGAACATGCGATGACGCGGCTTTCACTACAGACGGCACTGCGACGAGCGCTTGGGGTCTCGTCGATGCGCACGTTTTTGTGAGTGAGCGTGTTTCGAACGTTTCTAGGTAGTTTCCATACTGGTTGCATTTGTTTACTGTGTAGATAATCTGCACTTCAATTTCTGAATGTTTTGTGCAAATCAGCATTAATTAATTAATATTATTACTCACTAGTAATATCGTAGACAACGACCGCCACTGTGGAGTCCCGGATGTAGGAAGGTATGAGCGAGCGGAATCTCTCCTGGCCGGCCGTATCCCATAGCTGCAGCCGCACCGTGCGGTCTTCCAGATACATTGTCTTGGAGAGGAAGTCTATGCCGATAGTTGCCTGTTAAATACAATAATTTTACTACACTAAGCTTGAATAACTTAGAATAGGAATCCGGCATAATATCATGACGTTATAGCTGGCTACATAATATGTACTCACAGATTTTAAAACATTTTTTTATTAATTAAGTAGGTAAGTCGATGACTCCCACAACTTTATCCTTATGGATTTATGTTTGTGAAAATTCCCATGGGAACTCTTTAATTTTCCAGGCTTTAATTAAAAGATAATTAACTACTTAAGAAACATGGACAGTATTTCTTTGATATCCTATAATTTTAATGTAAAAGTTGATATTTAGAGAGGTTTGACGACCTCCGTGGCGCAGTGTGTAGCGCTGTAGCCTTAACGTGCGGAGGTCCTGGGTTCGATCCCCGGCAGGGTCAATTTCGGAATTTATAATTTCTGAATTTTCCCTGGTCTGGCCTGGTGGGAGGCTTCGGCCGTGGCTAGTTACCACCCTACCGGCAAAGACGTGCCGTCAAGCGATTTAGCGTTCCGGTACGATGCCGTGTAGAAACCGAAGGGGTATGGGTTTAATATAACTGCCATGCCCCTTACAGGTTAGACCGCTAAAAAAAAAAAAAGTGGTTGGAATTCTAAGGAAGATAGGGTTCCTGCAGGATTTTTAACAACCCTATATTGTTTTATAGATTTTATAACCTAGGTGGTTATATAATCTAACCATTTTAGAGAAATTTTAAAAAGGTGTGTCTTCAGTTGTAGAGGAGACAACTGTTTTCATATAAATACACTTTTAAAACTCAATACATAATTATATGAGTTATATCATTCAACATTATCAAGCTAAGAGAGAGTTTGAACAACTGAATAAATATTCAGTAAATTCTGCTCACAAGAAATACAGACATCATGATGGTTTGTTACATATATATATTAGGATAGTACTATATATTATAATCTATATCCATGACAAGAATCCATATTTCCATAGTATCCATACTAATATTATAAAAGCGAAAGTGTGTCTGTTTGTCTGCTATGCTTTCACCGCCCATCTGTTCAACCTATTTTAATGAAATATGGTATAGAGGTTGGTTACATCCTAGGTAAGGACAAAGGCTACTGTTTATCCAGGAAAATTAAAAAGTTCCTGTGGGAATCAAAAATCCATAATCCACTCAGACAAAGTCGCAGGCATCAATAAATTACATAATTACTATCTAGTTTATAGAGTTAAGTAATATGCCAAAAATCTACCAATACTTATTGGCCGATATTTATTCAAACATAGGTTTGCAATTAAGAAAACATGTCTATTGCTTCACCTTATCACCAAAACATGGTCTTATCAGTAACTGTAGATGAAATAGCAATTATTAAAATGATAATAAAGTTTATTTTAAGTGTACTGTTACTTTCTACATAATACAAGTTCTGTATATGTTATTTCAACAAGATTTCTGTCTTCCTGGTACTAAACTAGACAACGGTGGCCTTGATATATCATAAGTGATACAAGTGGTCCTATGTGAAATTTCATTTCATGTCATTTCATTTCAAAGACATAAGTAAATTTTTATGCTTGTGACTGTTAATCTAAATTCTAAATTGTTGGTTTTGACCATATTTTATGGTAACCGAATTTCAGGCAAAAGAAAATAATGTCATCCAGTTAGAATTATAATTGATTGTGTCTGTTACTCTTTCATGGCCAGTCCATGACCGATCTTGACAAAAGATGGCAGTCATAGTGATTCTGGAGACAGACATAGACATAGACTACTTTCATGCCTGAAAATCAAGAAGTTCCCATGTGGTTTAAAAAATCAACTCAAATCATCACAGATGAAGCGTCAGGCATCTATTTGTGAAAAAGATTTTAATTATTGAGGTAGGTATGTAATCAAGCTGCTATACAACATTATACATTCAACAGATGTGCTTTTTTTTGTGTTAGGCACCTTTTCACAGCTTAACCTCTCAATTGATGTTGATGAAATATGGTAAACACAGAAAATCAATGAGTTAGTTAGTTAGTAATAGGACTTTAGAAAAGCCTGAAACTATGCGAACAAAGTTACAGGCTAGATATTATCATATAATTTATGTAATTTTGGCATAACGCACATCCAATTTGATGCAAATATTAAAATTAAGTTTACCAATTGTCAAGGAACATTTGCCATGACTTTGACATTGTGAAATTTCTGAGTCTCATCAATTATACAGTCTAAACAGTAGCTAAATGTTAACTCACCTGATAAGTGTTGTCAAAACTATCGTACATGAATCTAGTGATCAGCGACGTTTTTCCCACTGAAAAACATAAGTTAGGGGTCAATGCACCGTCTAATTACGTTGAGCCTATTCAATAAAGAATGCATTGACTAACGGGAGCAGACGGAGCGAAGAATAGCGTGAGAATTACCAGAGCAAGCCGCGATATTACTCATCATCTCTGGAGTAACCTACATCTATTATGCTGCGTAATCAATCGTAATTATGATATCAAAATCGATGTTGAACCGGCGAGATTTCGTAAAACTTATGTAGGTCGATGTAGGTCAGTAATTTAATAAGTCTGGACAAATCTATATACGTGTCGTAAATTCAAAAACGATAAATTAAAGATGTACGACTGTCTGGCCAATTTGACTTCGACTCACCGCTTTGTTCACCAAGGAATACAAGCTTAAACTTGCGCAAGGGGTTACCGAATTCGCCCGACGTAGACATGGTTATATTTTTTATTATATTATGTCCGCTTAACTATAATTTCACAGTAATTCTTATCACAGAAAACTACATGAACAATGACAGTTCGTCGGCCACTCCTGCGGCAAGCACACACGAGCGCAGCGCCGCCACGTTACGGCAGACTGACGGCGCTAGTCTCTATTCGAGAGCCAACTCAGCAAAATGACATCATGGACAAATTGAATCGAATACCTTACTTATTATAGACTATTTTTTAATTTGCATGAAAACCAATAAGACGTGTGAAACTTTATTTTGACAAAAACACCTCAGTCAGTGATACTCGTGAATTTCAAAAATTGATTTATTCCTGAACGCAGCCGCACTTGTCATGTATATGCTTTTTAGTTCTTTTTTAAATTTAAAATTCTAAAGGTGCGCACAGATGCATGATGTAGCTCTTTTTCGTCTATACTCTATGGCAACTAAAGCTGAGTGTACACTTCCAATTAAATGTTTTTTTTCTCGTCCCTGGTCACTGGTCTCTAGTTCCTGGGAAGCAAAGCATTCCAACAATAATATTATATTTTCCAACTAACCATGCGATTAAATACACTAGGTATAGGTGATATTATGCCAATCAATAGCAAATGATGGCTTTGGTGTATTCAGTTTGCATACGAGTCGTTTTACTTCTTCTTCTCATACGTTCTGAATGAATCTTGGCAAGTTGGTAGAATGGTCGTGCCGTCGTGGTTTTTGGAGATTTGGCCTTTACGGCACTTCTTACGATCTCCTTCGGTGGATTTCTGCTGGCGGCATCATGAGAACAGTCGGAGACAGATTTTGTGGCCGAACTTCAACTGCCTATAATCCAAAGAAGAGACTATTTTAATAGGCTAGCTAAGTTATGAGCCCTTCCTGTAACTTTAATGTCGAGGGTGGAGAGAAGAGTTAAAATGTATTCTGTGAGGTAAACTTTTCTCTTACTAGGTATCGATTAAGTATCGAATATGTAAACAGTAGAATAAAACAATCGTCAAAATGTTTAAAACTTTACTAAAATAATAAACTGTACAAAATAATAATTTGAAAATTATCACAAAAATATGTAACCAATAGGTACCTACAATAAATATATTTTCAGGTTACCATTTCATTAGGGTTACATTGTATAATATATCGATGGTTATAGGTACATATACCTACTGAGGCCTTAATAGGTACGTAAAAATGAACTACAGGGCCTAAGAATCGCAATCACCTCTGATTGGTTACCACTTTCACTAAAATTTATTGATGCACTAAGAAAAACATAATCACAACAATTGGGACTTTAAGGCTGCATTTTCAGATGTGCTTGTGTATAGAGCCAGCGTATCGCAACCGTGGATCCACCGCCGCCCCGCTGCCCACCGAAAATGCAGTCTAGACCAAACGCGCCGCATCGAATCGCAATGCAGCGCATTTTACATGCGGTAAAGGAAATTAAAGTGTCTACACATTCGTAATAAAGTCCATATTTGCATGGTCATGCGGTGGCATACGATATCAGCCGAATGTGTTCCTTGGGATGCGCGTTCCCTTCAAATATGGACTTTAATAGATTGATACAGGTTTTACATTTACATTCCATTGATTTACAGTTTCAATACTTAAGTATAGGTATAGTAGTAATGAATTTATAATAATTGCACCTAAAATGAACTGGATATCATTGATACTTCTTAAGTTGCAGGGTAAAATCAATCCAATAGGCCAAATGTATCATGACCATCGATATAATATATGTAGGTACTAGATGGAAATTTCATAGAAAAACATTGGGCGTCCGACCTGTAGAGCGCGCTCCTCACCTCTCATAAGCCTGTCTTTGTCCCCGCCATAGCGCTGTCCAGCTTTTCAGACTAGATGGCGTTAGTAAAATAAGTTCACATTCATTGTTTGACAGGGCCCGTCTATGTAAATTGAGGTCGTGACTGTTTACCTTTGTAAAAATAGAGATGTTTTTATGACCCTCTTTTAGCTCAATAGTTAAGCAGTGTTAGGTAAATGTTTTGCAACTTTTTATTACGAAACTCAAGTTCACACACAATTCAGCATGGGTATATAGAAGTCAACAAGCTTTTTGAGCACCTATAACGCATTTCGGTAATGTATGTACACCATAATGCTATATAATTCCTAGGAAATGATAAGAACCTCTGACAAATTAATTATTTAACACATTTCCAAAATGGACTTGGGATTTTATAAAACAGCAACGTATTTTACACTCCATGGTGGCAATAATCATTAATGCTATTTTCTTTTCTTTTATAAAGGGTACCTACAGATTTGATATACATATTAATTTATTATACAAGATAAAAGTTTGTGTTAAAATAAAGATTATAAAGAAAGTTTTTTCTAATCTTATTCTTATTCTAAGGCCACAAGTCCACTGGGAAGAAACTCCTACGATTTTTTCCAACTTTTGCAAGTCACTGACTGTGTTTGCAAGTGTTTTGGCAAAGCTCACAAGCAAGTTTTATTACTAGTGGACACTCAGCTTACTATATTTTTATAAGTTTGTACAAGTTTTCTCCACAATAATACAATGCATTTTCATAAAATTCAGAATTTTGAACAAACAGGTTGAATTATTGCAATATCTTTGGTTACTGGTTAAACTGCAAATCTGCCCCCAGATTGTCTAAAAGTTGTCGATCAAATCGTCAAAGTTCAGCGTCAAGTAAAATAAACCATAATTGCATTGAATTAGAGCTCAACTTCGTGTATCCGTGTTCGTGTATGTGAACGTATGAGAATTCATACGTTCAGAATGGATACACGAAATTGAGCTCTAATTCAATGCTGTTTTGGTTTATTTCATTTTGACGCCGAACTTTGACGATTTGATCGGCAATTCTTACACAATCGCACCTCTGATTGCAGTTACTAGCAAAAATTCAACCAATTTAAATTGTAAGTTCATAAGTATTTTTCCTGATAATTCCTTCTGGGATAAACCATCTCCAAGAAGCAACCTATACACTGTAGTGACTGTACCAAATTTTGTCACAAATGGTTGAACAAATTGAAAATGTAGCAGGTAGACACACACTTCCACTTTTTATAATATTACTTAGTATGAACTCTGTGTCTAAAGCCAGTGTAGACTCGATTATATATAGGGTACACCATATTTATATAATACAATACACATGCATGGCGGAGATAAATAAATTGTTAACATTTCAAAGACTACGGAGCATGCCGTCTCGGAGGAAACATGTTTTCTTCTACTACTATAACACCACACAACAAATCATAACCCGTACGGTTATGACGGAACACGAATAACACTACACATAGAGGGAACAGGAGAGATATTAGGAAGTTCTTCATCAGTGAGCGGACTAGTGCTAGCATGAAACTCAAAGGTTTGCCGGGGTACAGCAGGACGGTTTCCTTTGGTCTGCCCTCTACTGGAATGACGGCTGAGGCTGTGACTACTCGGAGGCCGAGCAGAGCTTTGCCTGGAGTAGCCCCCCCAGTCCGTCCCACGCTGCTACTTAAGCAAAATGCCTGGAATATAACAAGGAATACATTTTTTTTTATCCACTACAAGCTAGCCCTTGACTGCGATCTCACCTGATGGTAAGTGATGATGCAGTCTAAGATGGTAGCGGGCTAACCTGTTAGGGGCATGGCAGTTATATTAAACCCATACCCCTTCGGTTTCTACACGGCATCGTACCGGAACGCTAAATCGCTTGGCGGCACGTCTTTGCCGGTAGGGTGGTAACTAGCCACGGCCGAAGCCTCCCACCAGGCCAGACCAGGGAAAATTCAGAAATTATAAATTCCCAAATTGACCCTGCCGGGGATCGAACCCGGTACCACCGCATATTAAGGCAACAGCGCTACACACTGCGCCACGGAGGTTGTCAAAAGACGTTGTCCTAGGTGAACGACTGAAGCGACGTCACGCGACGCGACGCGATACGATGCCGTAGAAAATAACAGACATATCTACGCGACAACGTATGCCACGTTTGATATTGTCGCGTCGCGTACAGACGCGGCAACGTGACGCCGACACTCACCTAGGACAACGGGTAATACGTCATGTGGTTTACAAATGTTTTTGTTTGTTTCCACTTTTCAAACAAAAATTCAATTGTTCGCTTTGCTATGACCAAAATCATTCCATGTTGTTGTTTACTACTATCTTATAGTAATATTTAAATGTGAAAGTTTGGATGGATGTATGGATGTATGAATGTTTGTTACTCAATCACGCACCAACGGCCGAACGGATCTGGATGAAATTTGGCAAAAAGATAGATTATAGTCTGGAATAGCACATAGGCTACTTTTTATCCCGGAAAATTAAAGAGTTCCCGCGGGAACCAAAAACCCTCAAACCACGCAGACGAAGTCGCGGGCATTCGCTAGTTACTTTATAACATAAGTCAGATGTCAAGAAAATGTTAAAATGCATCTACTAATACCTGAGACCCATAATGATGGGTTACAGGTATTAATGTATAATAGCTATGCAGAATTGAAATAGGCTAGGTTAGGTACATAGTAAAACAAGTTATAGTAAATACAAAATAATATTATACAAAAAATACCATAGTTACCTCAAATACGCAAACTAAAGACCTATAAATGACTTCTAGCAGAAGTATTTCAGATGTCAGCTCTATTGCAAACTTGTAGTCGTCATAATGCTCGCTGAACTTGTAAAAATCAAACTTCTCCAAGTCACTGAAATTTCAAATCTTATACACAAACTAACTAATGTGGTTGATATTGGGGCTGATTCTGTAGTGCACAATCTCCAAACTAAACTAAAATGACAGCATTAAAAATATTGAAAACCCTTTCATAATACTCCCTGCGAAAAGGGACAGAACTAGATTTAAAGCTGTCATTTTAGTTTAGTTTTAAGATTGAGTTATACGGAATTGTTTATTGTTTATTATAATTGCTTCTAGGCCTCTCAAAGACGTGATAAACTTACAAACTATAAATTATTATTAGCAATTATCAGCTTGAGTGTCGTCATGTTGATTGCTAATAAATATTATGAAGGCGTAAAATTAATTTCTATCTTATTCTTAGTACACTTGTTTAATTATGCCAAATTTAGTTTTCCTATTTTATGTTAGTATTTGTGTGTAGTATTTAAATATCTCCTTACTATTAATTTTCCTGTTTCAAATTGTTTTTACGATTTTAGTATTATCACAGGTGATCTGAAAGGTGATAATATAATATGTTATTTTGAATACTTAAACCTAGGACCCATCAAATACTAAATCATAAATATTCTGCCTGATATAAGCTATCTCCATACCAAGTTTAGGCAAAATTGGTTCAACAGTGAGAAGGAAACGGGCAGACACCATCATCTCATCATCAACCGACAGACTCCACTGCTGGACATAGGTCTCTTGCAAGGATTCCCACACTCCTTGGTCTTGCGCCGCCTGGATTCAGCGACTCCCTCTTCATTCCTGATTTGCACATTCGATGGGCAAACACATGTACTTTCAATGTTTGAGAAGATTGAAGAAAAATTTGATACTTACATCAATTCAAACATATCCACAGCTATGAAGGTAACAAGCAGCTTAAGTATGAATAGCAGCATGAAATCAATTAGCTCGGCCAAAATTCTTTTGTATAATGGCGGTATTATGTACTCAAAACCCCCATGTCTAGCTATAGCTGCAATAAAAAGTAATTAAATATTAAAATCCAGTATGAATTGGTTTAGAAGCCATGATAGCCTAGTGGTACTCGACCCCTATTCAGAGGGCCCAATCTTGGAGATTTGGTGTCTTATTTTTCAGAGCTACCTAGTGCATTTAAAGCCATAACACTTGCTTTAAAAGTGAAGAAAAACACCTTGAAAACATCCACATGCCTGAAACATGTCCAAATTTTCAAAGGTGTTTGAAATCTGCCAATCTGCACTTGGCTATTTTGGTATTTACAACCTAAACCCTTCGCATTCTGAGAGGACTCATGCTTAGCAGTTATCCAGTGGTGAATCAAGATGAACACAATTTTTTCAATAAAACATCTCTGAGGCTCGAGGGGTGTGGGGTGAAACACTGCCAAATTCCAAGCTAATACTGAAAATTTACTATTTTTGGTCCAACCCAGGAATTGAAACCAAAAACTATTCATCTGCAATCAAACATGCCAAATCCTATATTATACAAGTAGACAATATAAATGACTTAAAAACAAGGCACAAGATTAAATTGATGTTTAATGTATCACAATAATAGTTGCATAATATGAAACTTACTTTCTGCCGGGGATTGCGGTTCCGCCGGAGCCTGCTCAGCTTGAGGTCTTGGAGGCGCAGGCACTTGGAAAGGCAACTGCTGCCCTTGGAACTGGTAGTTATTATTGAGCAAGGGCACATTAGTTGTGTTGCTCTGTAGCCCCTGCAGTGTCATCATATAGTAAGGAAAACATGTCGATAGATTCTGGTACATTTGTGCTTGATGTATCCATAATCTTAGCGCCTTGAAGTAAAGTTCCCGCTCCGACGTCTCACTCGCCGGGTCAACGTTGTCCAAGAGTCTTTCGGTGTCCGACATTGTGAATAAACTACATGAATGTGATGAAACAACGAATTTTCGAGCAAGTAAGTACAGTGCGAACACGTCAGTTTTATAATTTGTTATTTTGTTTTTTTTTACAGTTGTTGGCTTGTTGCTACTACAAATGTCAAATTCAAATGACAAAATACAAATTGTCAAACTGATTATGGTCATAGGGATGAGAATTCCTACCAGTATCGGTAATTAGTCGTGATAAAATCTAAATCGTTTTTACGACTACAATAAAAAAAATTGAAAAATACTGCATACTAGAACACATACTCAGGTACTAATGACATTTATCTGGTGGCTGCTGAACTAAACTTAAAAATATCTAATCATAATAAAAAACCAAACTAAACATTTTCAAATGCTTCAGTTGACCTTAAATTAACTAAGGGCTAAATTAAGGACTTATTAATTAAGGACCTTAATGAACCTACGCAAATTTTACGGTGAATGTACACTGAACTAATAATTTATTAAATAACCATGAAAGTGTGATTTTTTATTGGTTTTTCCCATCACAGAGGATTTTAAAAAAAATGAGTTTTGCGTGAGTAAAGAGAGTTTGAAAGTTTTATATAATTAAGAGGCTATCTTGATATCTTGAAATCAATGAATCATATTCAGAAAAGAAAGCCTACGGGATAAATCGATAATTCTATATATGAATAATTACTTAAATTATTTTACTAACTTGTTTTTCTTTTCGTTTTTAGGAATCGATTACAATATCGATTTTGAGTAGGTTCACATCACCAGTAGAAATAAAATCATAGACAATCACAGACAAAATATGTCACTCTGACAGATTTGTCAACGATCATGGGTCTTTTTTCTCTAGGTTATCTTCATAAAAAATATTTTTTACGTGTTATCTTACAACAATCTGGCAACTCTGAGGGTTGCAAGAGGCAACAATGGTAAACAAACGTCAGGCGGTTTGTCATGGTTTGTCAGCCGTCCACCGGATGCGTGCGCAATAGGTATTCCCTTGATTTTGTAGAGACTAGAGTGTGGTGTGAGCATTGGTGTAAAAGCAAAGGGATTCTTCATTTAGTCCCAAATTGTATGTTACGTGGTTGTTTTCATATCTTATATCCTCCAGCCGCCTTGCGATAGTACATTAACTTGAGTGTAGTGTTTACTTACGTCTGTGGAGAACGCGAAAGTGACCGGATCAATCGGTATAATTCACTGTATTATCGCCCTGTACAATGCGATGTGCACGATGGTGACTGTTGATGTAGAATAAAGAAAACCAGACACTAGCTTCGTGGGCAGCTAGCCGTAAGTATTTATGTTATCATAGTTTTAATAACTACGTGCTTAAACACGTAGGTACGATTTGTGTGCTACACCTGAGTTTGTCATAGAACAGGTTAAAACTACGCGGTTGTAATGAAAACTATCTAAATAGCGTTATTTTGCTAGTAACGGTTGTCGTTAACCTTGACATTATATTCGTTATAATCTTTTTATCTTTTTACGTATCCTCCGAGTAAAAACTGCGCTGTTCTGGTTAGCTTTAAGAGCGTATATTGCACCAGTGTACTTTAAATGGGTCACTATTCACTTCTGTATAATCCCCCCTCAATATTTGCTGATTCATTAAAATATAAAATGCAGAGTGGTAATTAAGTCTTACATTTTATTACAGAACAACTTCATTTAAGTAATTTAATCAATTATCATAGACTAGATGAGGCCCATGACTTCGTCCGCGTTGATTAGTGCTTTTGTTCCGGTGGCCACATTAATTTTCCAGGATAAAAGGTAGCCAATGGTAATGGGTAATGTCCTTCCCCGGGATTCAACCTACCTCTGTACCAAATTTCGTCAATGTCAGTTGAACAGCATAGCAAGACAGACAGACACACTTTCGCATTTATAATATAAGTATGGATACTCAAAAGTAAAGTCAAGTAAAAGTAAGTAAGACTATATGACTTATATATTACTAAATTAAGTTTAAAAAAGTTTATTTATTTGCTGGATGAGGAAGGCTCAGGATTGGTTGTGGTGTCCTAAGTTCAGCAGAAACATGATTTGACAATGTCTAAACAGAAATTAAAATTATGATATACTATAGATAGATAGATAATAAATTAAAAAAATAGGAAAAAGATACATCTAGATTATTCAACAATAAAACAAAAATTTCCACATGGCTACTGCAAATGAATTATGACCAAACCGAAGAGTTATTACCTAAATTAATGTGCTAAAACAATCATTAACATTTCTCAATAAACATAAACAGTAATTTATATTCTCTTGTCTACACACACAAACACGCACACACACACACATACACACGCACACACACACACACACACACACACACACACACACACACACACACACACACACACACACACACACACACACACACGCATACTCATTACATTCCTCTCTCTTTTCTAACTTTTTATAATTGCATGTAAGAGGAACATTATTATTAATATGTGCATTGTAACTCGGAGGTGGGCGGTGGCATCTGCAGCACAGTTTACACTATTGCAGTGCCACCGTTGCCAACTATTGTAAACCATTATTAATATGTTCCAAATAAAGATTTTTGATTTGATTTGATTTTGATTTATTATCATTACATATATTATTGACATTTGTATCTTATTCCAAACAACTTAATTACTCACCCAAACAGAATGAGTTGATTTCACAGATTAGATTTGAAGATTATTTTATTTGAAGTTACAATTTGAGTTTGCAACTTAGATGCTATATAACAGAAAAGTCTCCATTAACTATTCCCATCTAATCTGTAAGACCTAGTGTAATTAACTTTACTATGACAAACCCAATGAGTATGCACCAATGTGATTTTCTGAATCCTTTCATATTGGCTAACACTCTTGGAATATTGGCTAAAATTTACAGTGCTAGCAAGCAAACCACCATAACATAATATTGGCCAGTTATCATAAATTCTGCCAATTTTTTTGCAAAGGTAGCACTGTTATTAAAGAATACTAACTAAAAGACAAGGACAATGATATAGATATCATATTATCAATATCATTGTCCTTGTCCTGCTCCATTTATGTTTAGCATTATCAGTAAGTAGTAGTAGGTAAATAAATCAGTTTGCCTGCAGTTATAGTGTTGGAGCTGAGGTTTGCTTATCACTTGTTAGAAGCTCTATGAAGGCTTGAATGGATGCATTCTATATTCTATAACTCTTTTAGTGCATCTGGCATGAACAAAAACTGTTGCGGAACCAATAGATTTATATATTATATGCTCTCTGAGGTGCAGGGGTGTCCCACCACCAACCTCCTAATGTAAGTACTAAAGTACTAGTGGTGTAACAAGTTCGCATTTACAAATACTCATGTCTATTTTATTTATTTATTTTAATATTCTTATTCACAATAGACTATGCAATTTTTTTGTGAATGTATTTGGTAAGTATGTACTTAAGTAATGATAATTTAAAATAATTTTTAAAATAACAATTCAACTGATAAGATTTACTTAATAAGTACTTACAATATTTTAATTTTGGTATTCAAGTTAGTATAATACTTACTTGTACTTGCAATATCTATAAATTCTCAAAAAAATGTAAGTTTACAAAGACAAGGCTTGTAAGTCAAAACAGCATTATTCATTATAGTGCTATTTTTTGCAGTTTTGTTTTGATTTAAACTGTATTGAAGTTGACTTTACTTCAAAATCTAAAAGATAAATTAATAAAATTCATTTTTTAAATTACTAAGTAAGTAAGTAATTAATATTATAAGTGGTTTAAGTAATTGAATTCAGTAATAAAATTAAATCAACTGAGTAAGTAAATAAGTAAGTATAAAGTATTTAATGTGAAAAAAATAATCAGGCATTAATGAAAACAGACTTAATGCGCAATTAAAGTCGCCAAGAGTATCGAAACAAGTATGGCGTGAGAAATTATTTTCTAGTTTCATTAGATTTATGTCCATCTATCATTTGTCGACGACGAAATAGTTCTAACAGAAGTGTCTAAGTAGTAGTTATGAAGGATCTTCAATTTTAGTTACCTATTCTGTAATAAATTCAAAGAGCCGGTGCCGTTTGTCCTAATTAATATTTACTGCGCATACGCACGCAGCGGCCCGACTGCATTGCAGGACCCTTACTCATTGCGCTTGCGTGACGCAAATTGTGTCGTACTTGACAGTGATTAGTGACACCTTGGTTGCCATTTGTAATGCTTTATCTAACTATCTGAACACAGTTACTCAGAATTTTGCCTGACTGCGATTTCGCTCACCTCAAGTTCGATTTTCATATTTTCAACTTTACCCCCTTAGTGAAACCTGCTAGTTGCCATTTTGGATCCATTTAATATTATAAATGCGAAAGTGTGTCTTGTTTGCTACGCTTTCAGGGCCCATCTTTTCAACTGATTTGGATGAAATTTGGTATAGATAATATAGGTTGTATCTCGGGGAACGACATAGACGATCCTGCGAGAACTATCCACGCGGCGTTCATAAATAATTTGACATCACGATACTAAGCCAGTTGTCATATATAAATTAAATAATTAATGGGCACAGCAGCGAAAGATCAGTGGATCACACCAACCGATTTAGAAACCTGCACTCGCACTTCCAAAATTGGCCAAGAATCGATTCACATTTCACAGAGTTTGCTCGTATACCGTAAAAGTAACAAAAAAACATCGTAATACCATTTAACATGCAAATTCTTACCTCCGATTGTAGGCATCCGGTCGTCCCCCGTTGCATTTCTCTCCCTACCGGAGGACCCTCCCTTAATTACGATATGCATGTCCCCGACCACCCGTGCCCACTTTAAAATGCCTTTGACGTCACGGTATGCGATGTCAAGATCTTAATACACCCTTCGCCTGTTACACTTTGACTAGAGGTGAATATAATATTAAAAGTACTAGATGATGCCCGCGAATTCGGAACTTCCGGGATAAAAAGCAATGTATGTCCTAACCTCTGTACCAAATTTCATCCAAATCGGTTGAAAAGATGGGCCGGGAAAGCGTAACAGACAGACAATATACAGGCATACACTCTTTCGCATTTATAATAGTAGTATGGAAGTGGATTAGCATTCAAATCTACTCACATCCCGATCAGATAACCGGTCGAGCTGTGTGATTCAGCGGTATTCGATAATTATCTTCCAAGAACAAATGTCGAATACCCTCAGCGTCAGAGGTTATTACGGAGAAATCTTAGTATTTCATTAATTTATTCTCAACTAGATGATGTCCGCGACATCTTCCGCGTAATTTATTTTATTCCTGCGGGAACATTTTCACATTTATTTCATTCCGGGATAAAATTCCCCGGAATGAAACCTATCTGTATACCTACTAAATTTCATAAAAAACGGTTGAAAATATAGGATAGGGATAGATAAAATGTAGCCTTCTTTATAAAATATGTATGTCCTTCCCTGGGATGCAGCCTTTCTCTGCCAATATTTCGTCTAAAAATCGGTTGAAAAGATGGTCCGTCAAAGCGTAGCAGATAGACAGACGGACAATTGCGCATTTATAATATTAAGAAGTATGAAATATTCTCAGAATTGAGCTGGTAGGTAAATCAAGTGATTCAAAACTACGAAGTTTAGTTTCTTATGAAGCATAGTTCCTTACGAACTCGAGGCCGAACTCAACGGTCTGCCGCTTCGAGGGATGAATAAGTTAGCACCCAATAATGGTGTCAAGAGGTGATAATTATATTTAGCGCTCAATAATGTATTTATGTATATTGGGGCTAAGTGATGACACATTCTTATCATACTTGACCAAATATTGGTGAGACTTCACTGGATTACTTAACTGCGTATACATATTTGTACAGGCTCAAGGTTTACGGCTCTTAATATTAATCTTGGATATTACTTGACTAGGATAGTGATTTCGGAAATGACTAGCGAGCACTATTCGGGGTCTTAGGTTCGAATCACAACTTTGTATTACTTTTACACGCATTACACATGCAATTAGAATTTTTAATATAATTAATGATCTATAATATCATATGTTTCAACGGTGAAATAAAACATCGTTAGGAAATCCTTCTCATTTTACAGGAATGCCTCTGCTCAGATGACGGCCACGACTTGCGGTTGACTGCAGTCACACTAAACATTTAGTTTTAGTTAGCTGATGATGGTGATGCCTAGAAAGTGCTTAATTTCTACATTCTCTGTTCTTTCGAAGGTACTAAGGAGGCTTAACTAGGTATATATCTAGTGGGGAAAACGGAAGCCGGCAATGAATGATGAAGTACTTACTAATTTTATTTATTTACTAGCTGATGCTCGCGACTTCGTTAACGTAGAATAAGTTTTTTTTTAATTCTGACGAGAACTCCTCAATTTTCCGGGTTAAAAAGTAACCCTTGTCCCTCGCCAGGTCCTCAACTATACTCATGCGAAAAATCAAGTCGATTCGTTGCTCTATTGCGGCGTGATTGAAGGACAAACCAATAAACAAACACACTTTTGCATTTATACATAACTAGCTGATGCCCGCGACTTCGTCCGCGTGGTTTAAGTTTTTGTTATTCCCGCGGGAAGTCTTTAATTTTCCGGGATAAAAAGCCTACGTCATTCTCCAGGTCCTCAACTATACCTATGCCAAAACTCAAGTCGATCTGTTGCTCTGTTGTGGCGTGATTGAAGGACAAACAAACATACTTTTGCATTTATACATAATATTAGTTTGATTGACTGCTATTATGTTATTTCATTAGGCATGCAGCATGTCATAAATAGGTACAATGCCCAAAAAAATATAATTTCGCGGTTGACGTCAGATCGCCCGGAGATCAAAGTCACCGTACACAAATGGACTTTGATGAACGCTCGCCTTCATTCTTTGAAGCGAGTCTTCATAATAGTTAATATTTGTCTTGATTCACAGAATCTATGATTTCATCGCATCTAGATTTGCAACCATAATAATTAATAATCTTGTTTTCGATGTTTACTAGTACCTACCTAGTAAAACCTACATTTTAAGCTGGACTAACTTGTTTACTTAATAAAACGAAATAAAAAAACAGTGTAACCAGAATCATTTCGCCGGAGTCTTGTGGAATTAGACAGCTTAATGATGTTATATAATGTTCAAAATGCAATATATATTGCAATATTATGGACCACCTAGGTGACCTAGGTCCTAAAAAACTAGTAAGTAGGTACCTATATTCGGGAACGTGTCGAGTCAGCGAGTCGGAACTGCCGTGTCTTGCATTAGGGAAAATAATTATTATGCAAGTATCTCAGTGTTTATCGTATATAATGAATATGGCACTTGTCCAATAAAAGGAAATTCAGTAAGGTTATTAATGCCTCACCTCGGTCATAGGAATATATGTGGCCCTTCCACAGTATGCCCATATATTGTCCTAAAGGCATTTTGCACTCTCAGATTTCTCTGACTACGTACCCAGATGAAAACCCCTGTCTTTGTTGACGAGCAGCCGGGTAAAAGTACTTCACTACAGCTATCTTCTCATAGATCACTCAAAATAACGGAGTCCTCTGATATAAGGGCAGATCACGCCTCTCTGGAGTCGTGGCTGATTGTGATAAATGAGTTTCGGTAAAACGATGCCGGCGTTTAACCTGTTACGTGTTGGTATGAGGCCCTTTTGTTTCGGTACTACAGATAATAAAGAGAAATTCTTCCAAGGATTGATGATCCGTTGAAATGATAAAATACTTAACTAAAATGATTTCAATTAAAGTGCTAAACGGGATTCGGGATAAAAACAATTTATATCCCTTTTAGTCAAATTCCTGGTTGCTGAGGCTACATCATCAATAGAATAGATATAATTAATAGATAGGTAGAACTGATCGTGAAGGGACGCGAATGGGTTCTTCCGCAAACAACTCAACCAAAAGTACAATTACAAATTGGTCTTTAGGAGGGTATTATCAGATTTAGTGATGATAAGCGACATAGATTGGGAAGGGTGTGTTTCTATATATGATAACACTTTCATTAAATATCCCGCTAATGTATACCTTGTCACAGGGAACGAGCGTAAGTGTGGACTGTAGAAACCTGAAGTCTGGATACACGTATGTTAGTTAGCTAGTGAAGACGCGTGGCAACTGGCAAAGATACGTCCAGATGCTAAGACTGCATCCAGAAAGGGCGAATTCACCGCGAATAATTTCGCGCGAAATAACTCCTTCTGTACGTTGCGTTCAGAAGGGGCGTGCAACGCGTGAGCATTTGGATAAACGTCCGCTGTATTTGTGCGTGCAACGCGTGTTTTCTCCCCTTCTGGACAAGGTCATAATGATGTAACTCAAATAAGAGAAAAATATATGAAGAAGAAGAGAATAACTAGAGAGCATGAAGAAATGTAATGCGTTTTCGTGCTCACCTCGAAGACACGTGGTGGTTTTTGTCCGTGTAAACAGACTCGCCTTGCCAGCAAGCAGACGTCCGGGATGTTTTTGCGTTTTTGCACGGAGGAAACGAATACGGTTCAATCCTCCAGTTTCCGATCTGGGTCAAC
The DNA here is from genome assembly GCA_923060345.2 of Erebia aethiops. Taxonomy (NCBI): domain Eukaryota; kingdom Metazoa; phylum Arthropoda; class Insecta; order Lepidoptera; family Nymphalidae; genus Erebia; species Erebia aethiops. The sequence goes on along the minus strand of OV281089.1, from coordinate 17,182,101 downwards.
CCTTGAAATCATAGCCAAGGTTTAGATTTTCATCGAATAAAATAAAATAGAAAGTCATGAAATTCCTTTAAAGAATTCCCGTTAAACGATCAATACACGTATCTCTAACAACCAACAGGTTAGATACCCTAAACCTTTTTCTAAAGATCATTTATAACCATCAGCCTCGTGACTTCTTTGGAGGGCTGTCGTTAGCTCTTATGATGTTATAGAATATAGAGCGTTTTTTGCCGAAGAGCATTATGGCGATAGCGTGGAATGAATTTATGATTTAGGTGGCCTTTGACAGATAGCTAAGATTATGTATGCCTCGTTTGTGAGATATTAATATTGTGAGCGTAAAAAAGTTGCTAAAGTGGATATTATGCTAACGCAATTATTGTAATAGCTATATTTTTCATCCACGCTTTTCGTTTGCTTTTAGGACGCAGAATGTAAAGAACAAATTAAAAAAGAAACACACCTGCGGAGTCGAGGCTTTTATGTACAGAAACTGACTTTCTTAGTGACAAAGTTGTATGGAAACAATCGACTCTGCGGTAATCTAATCTTACTAATATTATAAATGTGAAAGTTTGGATGGATGTATGGATGTTTGTTACTCAATCACGCCCGAACCGCTGAACGGATCTGGCTGAAATTTGGCACAGAGATAGATTATAGTCTGGAATAGCACATAGGCTTTTTATCCCAGAAAATTAAAGAGTTCCTGCGGGAACCAAAAGACCTCAAACCACGCGGACGAAGTCGCGGGCATTCGCTAGTAGTTTCATAATAATCTATGTATACTTTTGTCCTAACATATTTTTTATTAAAAAGAGCAGTTTCTGACTTTCTTTCTGGCTCTTCTCAGTAGAATCCTTATTAAGTTTGAGTTTAAACTTAAAATATCTCTCATCTTATCAATTCTAAACTAACTGATGCCCTCGACTTTGTCCGCTTGGAATAAGTTTCTTCAATTCCCACGGAAACTCTTTATTATTCCGGAATATAAAGTCTATGTCACTCTCCAGGTCCCTATGCCCATGGGTATACCCAACTATACCCATGCAAAAATCACGTCGATCCGTTGTTCGTTTCGACATAATTGAAGGACAAACCAACAAACAATCTATACTTACTAATATTATAAATGCGAAAATTTGGATGGATGGATGGATATATGTAACTCAAACACGCCCCAACGGCTGCACGAATCTGGATGAAATTTGGCACAGAGATAGATTATAGCCTGGAATAACACATACGCTATTAAAGAGTTCCCGCGGAAACCGAAAAACCTCAATCCACGCGGACGAAGTCGCGGGCATCAGCTAGTCTATAATATTACTTACTTATAGTATGATTCAATTTTCAATTCAATTCAATTGGGTTTTACAATTCAGAAATTCTCAGTGCCAGCCCGGAGTTGGAAGTTGGCGGTGTTTCACCCCCGTGCCTCGGAGAGCACGTTAAGCCGTCGGTCCCGGTTATTATCACTAACATTATAATAGTCGTTAAAGCCCGCCAACCCGCATTGGAGCAGCGTGGTGGGTCTAAGCTCTAATTCCCTCTCTCATATGAGAGTGGAGGCCTGTGCCCAGCAGTGGGACGTTATTAGGCTGTAGTGGTGGTATGATTCAAAACACTATTATAGAGCAATCGTTGAACCGAGGTAGCTGGGCTTAACAATCCTTTAGTCGGAAATGACGTAGGTACAGTGGGGATCGTCGTGTTGTCAGTCATGGGTCATCAACAGCGGATAAGTGACTGTATCCGTTGAGCATTACTGCAGCGATTCTGATACCAACTGCTGACACAAATGTTTTGGAATTTTCGACACGATCGTCACATTACAATCGTGCATTGTCCAGTCAACATCTCCTGAAGATGCTCCGGTATCGGAATGTAACATATTATGTTAAGAATAATTTGGAAAATGCCTGTGGTGTGGTGGATATCACAAGATGCTCACCACTGTACCACACCACTGTACTGTACTGTACCACACAGATTTACCTATTGTGGCGGATTATAGCGAATTCAATTTCTAGTTCCTTCATTATCATCGACTTCTGCAAAATAACGCCTATTACTATCCAATATTACGATGTGTATCCCATTTCTGATGTTTTCGTTCATAAAGCAATAATGTTACATGTACGCCTGTGTAAAGATAAATTTCCAATTAATTTTGTAAATAATCTTATCTGTAATTTGCCTTAACTGTTGTGTCTAAATACTTGACATTTTGCATCATTTATAGCTTATCTTTGTTATCTAGATTCGAGGCCACCAATAACAAAAAAAAATTGAGAAATTATAACAAGATCTTTTTAAAATTCCTTTTGGATGAAGTAGCAGGAAAAAGCTAGTAACTAAGTACCTATACTTAAGTAATAAAAAATTCATAGCACCTATTCTAGATCAATCTCCTGTTATTTACTCTACGAGCCATTATCAGTCACAATAACAGTCCGTAGTGTTGTAAAGTTGTCCAATATAAAGAGATCGGCTCTCAAGCGGAACCGTTTGTTACGGAGTGTAGCTCCGACATAGAGCACCGGAGTGGACTATAAATAGGTATAGAATAGGGAGAAGTACTCCCAGGAATGCGCTCCCAACCGAAAACAGATAAGCGGTACGCTGTCCACACACGTGCCAACTAGACGGCTGCCAACATGTGCAATTACCAACCAGTTATACACTAATCATACTAATATTCTAAATACGATAGTGTGTTTGTTTGTTGGTTTATCCTTCAATCACGCCGCAACATAGCAACGGATCGACGCGATTTGCATGGGTATAGTTGAGGACCTCAAGAGTGACATAGGCTACTTTTTAGCTTTTTACTTTTTAGGAAAAATAAGGAGTTCCTGTGGGAATTAAAAAATAACTTACACCACGCGGAGGAAGTCGTGACCATCAGCTAGTAACCGATAAAATAACTACGCCTTTTCAGTAAAATTGCATGCCACTTGTTGCAAAGATGGGAAAATGTAACAACGGGTCAGCTTTTTTCAAATTCCAGTGTCGGTGACAATTCTAACGATCGGGAAAAATTTGCACGAATTAAACAGTGGTCTCAAGTCTCAACTCTCAGGTGGTCAAAATCTTGTTGCTGAGCGGCCTTAGCGCAGTTTCTTGCTAACACAGTCAGAAGGCATACTACATCGCTTAAAGCCGTTTTGTTTTAATATTGTTGACGTTCGTGTTTTAGAATAATTATAAATTAATATAATCCCTATTTTAGGGACATCAAGGTGCGTCTTTTTGAATTATACTAATTTAAGCGATGGTAGTATCCCCCAGGTCGATTAAGGTTGGTGAACAAGTTGGAACGTCTGAGGATAGCGTTACCCGTGAGCACATTCTCGTGATGACGCGGACGTCGCGCTACACGGCTCGCACGTTACGCCATAATAGAATTCCACTGGTTTTTTGGATTGCTCGATTTATGGATCCGTATTTTGTGGGTGATTTACTAAGATTACTACACTAATTTTCCTAGATAAAACGCTTTAAACGGAAAGATCGTGGATAAGGAAAGCTGTTCAAATGGAAGAGTGGATGCGATTAGAAGAAGCTAACAATATTCGTGGAGTACCTACCTACTGCATTGAACGGCGTTGGTTTTATGCTATCTCTTTTTATCGCGTGCTCTAGTTCTTTAGTTGACATGGTAACTATCAACAGACTACTACGAACGCCGTTCAAGCTTACTCGACGAATATTGTAATTTTTTTAAAAAATTGCCCTATAAGTTATACTTGACTGCTATCTCACTTGGTGGTAACAGTCAGTGAAGATGACGTCGAAGATGGCAGCGGGCTAACCTGCCATGCAGTTATATTGTACATCGCACCGGAGCTTAAATGATTGGCGGCCCGTCTTTGCCGGTAGGGTGATAGGTAATTACTAACTAGCCACGGCCGAAGCCTCCCACCTGGCCAGACCAGTGAAAATTCAGAAAATATAAACTCCCAAAATGACTCTGCCGGAGATCGAATTCTGAACCTCCAGTTTATAAGACCACAGCGCTCACCATGCGCCAGGGAGTTCGTTTAGAATTTAGATTATCTAGCCGTTCTAGCGGATGATATACATGTATACGACTTCCAACGCCACTGTAAAGTAAAAAAAATAATTTTGATTACTACCAGTGGCGTGCACAGGTTTTGAACCTGGGGTAGGCATTAGTTGGCGAGAATACCTGTTTAGTAGCTTTTTTGATGAAATATGAGCATTGCTTCCAGTGCTTCTTGGTGTATTTTTTAGTGATTTTATAGTTTCATAGATTTCCACAGGAGTGACAGGGGCCATGAACATTGATGAAGACTTGTTAAATTGTATACAATAGTTACTTCCTCTAACGACTCATAGAAAAAAAATTCAAATCGGTTCAGGAACCACGGAGATATGCACCGACATACATTTAAAAAAAAATACGCGCCGAATTGAGAACCTCCTGCTTTCGTCGCTAAGTCGCTACTGAAGCATTGATGTAGAATTTTAGTGCCTACTGAAGTAACTACCCGCCTCTCGTCCATAAATATAAAGTAACCGATTGAAGGTTCTGTTTCCACGAAACGAATACTTGATTGTGACATTCGATGCCCCAGTATGCTCGAAATCTTTTCTATTATTCATAACCCTCGGCTCAATGCCTTACCATTTTACTACCGTTGCTACCGCTACTGCCTTGATCTTGTAACAAGGGTTTGGTAACCGAATATTCGTAATATCCGAAGTCGCGGGCATCGTCTAGTTAATGATATTAATATTATAAATGCGAGTGTTGGTTTGTCCTTCAATCACGCCGCAACAGATCGACGTGTTTTTGGCACGGGTATAGTTTTGGACCTGGAGAAGTGACATAGACTACTTTTTACCCCGGCAAATTAAAGAGCTCCCGCGGGAATTAAAAAATACTTAATCCACGCGGACGAAGTCGCGGGCATTATCTAGTGTCTAGTCATTTCTTACTTACCTAGTTTGAAGTTACGCAATACTAATAACTAACTAAAATCACAACTACTTATTTATAGATTTAAAAACACTAATTAATAATAACATTAATAACACATAATTTGCGTCAATGGTTTTTTCCGTAAACTAACCGCATATAAATAATTAATTCAGTAATTCACTCCATATCATGTAAAATAACAAAATTGAGTACCTAGCTATGATCGATCGGCTAAGGCTTCGCACTGGTTGGTTTACCTTGTTTACTGTAACTAGTACATTGTGGTAAAAATGTGCTTTTTAGGGTTCCGTACCTCAAAAGGAAAAAAACGGAACCCTTATAGGATCACTTTGTTGCCCGTGTGTCAAGACCCTTTTTCTCAGGAACGCATGGAGGTATCAAGCTGAAATTCATATCAAATACTCAGGTCTACTGTCCCTTGGAGCTGTGAAAAAATCAAACTTCTAAGCCTACGCAATCAAAAGATACAGCCATTTATGCTGCAAATTTTCGACACTCGGAAGGGAATCAAAACCTACAAGGTACTTCCCGTGTACTCAGTATCTTGAAATTTTGTACGAAGCAACGTCTAGCACAGAGAAAGGAAAAATTGTGAAAAGCATAAATTTTTAGTTACTTCATATAATAAAAATATTTAAAACTTAATGTTATGGATTTCATTTAGCAATAAAAATACCATAACTTTTACTTATATACCTACAGGTTTGTACCGAACCCTCGGTGCGCGAGTCCGACTCGCACTTGGCCGGTTTTTTACTGAGCCATCACACTGATCGCAATAGGGACGATGACAATGCAATCAGCAACTTTAAAAAAACGCGTTTCTAGTATGGCAGTTTGTATGAAATACATAATTGTGACGTAATCAAATTTCAACGCACTTATTTTCTTTAATATCAAACTAACCGAGAATGTGAATTTTAGGTCTTTTGGAAGACCCTCTATTTAATCAGTAAGAAATAATTTATTTTTGAATTTATCCCTATTGATTTGCTGTTATCCGTTGAAAGTCTCGTGAACTTTTTTTTTTATCCACTAGGGTTTTTTTAGCTCCGTGGTTACGGTATCTTATGTATGAAAACTTTTCCAGTTCATCTTGTTTTATTGCCAAACCATGTTAACTGTCAAGCATTTATCTAACCATTTTTATGTTCCGACATCATTGATGTAGAATTTTAGTAATGTCCGTGTCACGAAAGAAGACTCGCGGCGATTTGTGGAACTAATGCATATTACATACAATAACTGCATAAACATGCGACTACTAGCGCCGCCAGTAGGGGACTTCTTTTGTGACACGGGCTATACCTATTCCGCTCTCGGCAGAGTGTATATTTTCTTTGCTATTTCGACATCCATGCTAACTCCGCTGTCAACATGACAGGTTTGTGTGGTTGCAGTTACTAAATGGCCAAAAAGTTATGTTAAATGATTTAAAATTATTTATTTATTTCACCTAGAACAATGAGAAGTCAAACAACCACCAGTTCGGAAAGCTCTACTGGGAAGAGCCGGCAAGAAACTCAGCAGTTGCTGTTATCATAAAAAGAAAAATGTTACAAAATGTAAAAAATATAAGTACAATTGATTTACAAAACAAGTATTTACACTGACTTGTGGGCTTGTGGAAGCGAAGCCGGTTGCTTGCATGCATCTTTGTCATTAAGAAAATCATCATTAGTATAATAAACCTTGACTCAACAAATGCTGTTTACCACAGTCTTTAAACTGATGCAATGGCAAATCCAGAAACTCCTTTGGAACCTTGATAGAAAAGCGTACACTCGAATTAGCGTTTCTCTATCAGTAGGTACCTAACTCATTAAGTGATAGGTTATTTTATTTTGTTAGCTCCATCTTCCAATATATGTTGATAATTTCAAAACGTTTTCTTTAATTTTACGCGTGGTGTATCAATATCACGGTTAAAATAGAAGGAGTGTAAACAAATTGCCAGAACGCTATCCGTCTTCACTCGCTTTCAGCCATCCATCCTATTCTATCATCAATAACTAATCGACGTGCGCCGAAGGGAGTAATCAATTATATCGATATCTTTACCCGGAGTTATCAATTATATCGATATAAACCCGGCTGAGTTTGTTGTGGGCTCTTCAGCCATACTGGTCTACAGTATGGCTAGCATGCGCACTACGAGTAAAATTATTTCTACCCGTTATCTCTCTCTGTCCACCGAAGCTAACATGGTTACTTGTCTCGTTAAGTCAAAAGTAGAAATAAAAGTAATATTTCTTAGCTGTGGTATTTTTCTCTACGAACCTTTACATGTCGATCATTTTTTCTTGTAATATACCGCATTTTGTGCATGTTAGGGTAAATGAAAAATTTGCCGGCAACGACAACGCATCTCTCTCTCTCGTCGCGAGATAATCTCGTTGTGCGCATGCTAAGTACACAGGGCGCGTTTGGAACCCTCATAGCTTTAGTTTTAAGATACCGTAACTGATTATCACCATCATGTTTTTTAAGTAATTTGACGTCAAAAATTGTACCTACAGAGTACCTAATTTGAATAAATGAATATTTGATTGATTGATTGATTGATTACCACAATAATAGGTAACTAGAAATAGTCGAAAATGGAAGGTACGTGAATAAATCATAATCGCAACGTTTTCACTAGCTTTCACCCATGTATCCTATCATCATACTAATATTATAAATGCGAAAGTGTGTTTGTTTGTTGGTTTGTCCTTCAATCTCGTCGCAACAGAGCAACGGATCGACCTGATTTTTTGCATGGGTATAGTTGAGGACCCGGAGAGTGGCACAGGCTACTTTTTATTCCGGAAAAATAAGGAGTTCCCGTGGGAAATAAAAAAAAACTTTTTCAACGCGGACGAAGTCGCGAGCATCAGCTAGTATCATCATAGATTGAAGTCGACGTGCGCTCAAAGGAGTTATCTAGACATTCTATAGTCTAACTTTACCACAAAATTCTTAAAGGTATCTACTATCTATACAAAACTCACATCAAAACATAGCTAAACATAGGTAGAGTAAAGGGCATACTAATCCAGGGGCCATAAATAAATAAAATAAAAATAAAAAAGCCTTTTATTTCTTCAACTGGTTTACAAATAATGGAGAATATAACTAGAAAATATGTAGGTATACAAAATTAGGAAATTAATTAAAAAACAATTTTTAGAACTAGTTTAAATTTAAAGTGATTTGAAGAACCCTTTTCAGGTCAAGGCCTCCTCCAGAGAAACCCATTTCGCCCTATCTTTGGCTATGGTCATCCAGTTCGGTCCCGCTACTTTTTTGATGTCATCATCCCAACGATAATGCGGCCTGCCTCTACCACGTGTACCTTTTGGGCCGGGCCAGCTCGTTACTGTGATTGTCCATCGTTTGTCAGTAAGTCTAGCAACATGGCCAGCCCACTTCCATTTAGATTTTAGTGTGTAGGAAAGGGCATCTATAATTTTGGTCTGCTGTCTGATGACGGAATGGCGGATTTTATGTAGGCGTCTGATTTTCAAGATGCTTCTTTCCATCGCCCTTTGGCAAGACGTTATTCTGCCTTTTCTGTAAATTTCCAGGTTTGGCAGCCATACGTTAGCGTAGGTAGTACGTTAATATTCATAATTTTTCTTTTGATTTTCATTGGCATTTTACTTTTTAATACCTCTTTTAGGCTCCAATATTTATTCCAGGCAAATTTTATCCTTCTCTCAATTTCCTCTTCGTTGTTTTTGCAGTCGAAAGATACTTGTTTTCCCAAATAAATATACTTCTTGACATACTCTATCTGTGTGTTTTCTATCTTTATTGGAATTTCTTTACTATTAGTCATTAGCTTTGATTTGTTAAAGTTTATTTCCAGTCCTGCCTCTTTACTGGCCTTGCTCAATGAGTTCAACATGTATTTCATTTGAGTGCTACTTTCTGAGAAGACGACAATGTCATCGGCAAATCTGAGGTGGTTGAGAAATTTTCCTTGAATGTATATACCCAGCTTTTCCCATTTTAATGAGCTGAGGACGGACTCTAGCACTGCTATAAAAATTTTTGGAGATAAGGGGTCCCCTTGTTTTACTCCTCGCTTGATAGGAATCGGTGGACCTGTTGATTCTAGTCGGATCTTACTGATACTATTCTCGTAAAGGTATTTTATTATAGCAATAAATTTTTCGTCTATGTTTAGCATATGTAGCGACTTCCATATCACTTGATGTTTCAAGCTATCAAATGCTTTCTGATAATCGATAAATGCCATATATAGAGGTTTCCGGTATTCTTGAAATTTTTCTATTAACAAATCGACAGCATGTATATTATCTATTGTTGAAAATCCTCATCTAAATCCCGCTTGCTCGATTGGTTGGTTAGACTCTATGTTTTCCTTTATTCTTTTCTCTATTAAAGAAGCAAAAAGTTTGTAGAGGCATGGTAATAAGCTTATTGGGCGATAATTGGCAATATTGTCAGGATTTCCTTTTTTATATAGCAGTATAATTGTAGATTCTGTCCATTGACTAGGAGTGATGCCTGACTCTAGGATACGGTTGAATAATTTAGTAAGAGGGCATGCTAAGCTAATGCCCGCTGCCTTTATTGATTCGTTAGATATGTTATCGGAGCCTGGGCTTTTATCGTTTTTTAATCGTTTAATCGCATTTAAAACTTCAATTACGTCGAAAGGAATGTGTAAGTTGCATCTTGGCTCTACATTTTTGTTTGCGATGACCATGTCTGAGTCGCAATTAGTGTTGATTTCGCTATATAGGTGTTTGTAAAACTCTGTTGCGATTTTGAGAATTTCCTTGCGATCTTGCACCATATTGGTAGAGTTCCGCAGGTTAGTTATCCAAGTTTTATGGTGATTAAGTTCCTTGTATGCTCTTTTCATGCTGCCACTACGTAGCAAGTGTTTTTCAATTATTTTTTGTCTATGTTCTTCGTAGTCACTTTTTAAATATTTGCTGCTAAGTTTATATAGAGCGCTGAGTTCGTTTTTCATAGCTCTTGTTTTTGGCTTTGTTTTTTGTAACTCATATTTCCTGATGAGTAGTTTTTTGGTGCGGTCTTGTATAATCTCGTTGTTAGATTGGCTAGTTGGTATGTGAGCATGCGTTAGGCTAGAGGATATAGCATGGATTATGTTATCATAAAATCCTTGAATCGAACTTTCTTGGTTTTCCATCATCGTGTCAATGCAGTTATTTAGATGTTCTATATACCTGGAAACCTCTTTCTCTCGTAGTAGTAAGCTCCTTGGTAGCTTGGTAAAATTTTTTCTTGATTTCTTAGGTATTTGGAGCTTTAAAGTGGCTCTAACTAATCTATGGTCTGAAGAAAATAACAAGTTAATTACTTCAATGTTGTTTATGCTATTTCTTCGGTTCGATAATATGAAGTCTATTTCGTTTTTAGTAGAGCCATCAGGCGATCTCCAGGTCCACTTTTGTTTCTCTTTTTTGTTGAAAAAAGTATTCAAAATCGGAAGATTGTTTTCGTAGGCAAAGTCTATTAGCATGTCACCTCTGTTATTTCTAGAACCGTACCCATATCTACCCATGATCAGGTTTTCACCAGGTTTTGCTTTTCCTATTTTGGCGTTGAAATCGCCTATGACCATTACATTTTTTTCCGACATAGAGAGAGCTGTGTTTAAAGTTTTGTAGAACTCTACGATGTCTTCCTCAGACGTAGCTTCCGTTGGGGCATATACTTGTATGATCGATAGAGCGAATTTGCCAAAGGAAAGTGTCAAAATCGCCACCCTGTCGGATAGTCCATTAAAGCTTGTAATGTGCTCTTTGAGGTATTTCTTTACAATAAAGCCGACTCCATGTAGGCCAGCTGTACTGCCTATATAATATAATATAAAATTTTCATATTCTTCTATTGTATTCCCTAGACGTTTTACTTCGGAAATCCCTATGACGTCATATTTGATTTCTTGCAAAGCTGTGTCCAACTCTAACAATCTTTCATATGAAGAGAGACTCCGTACGTTGTATGTAGCTATGAAAAGATTTTTAATTTCCAGTTTTAAATTATTTCCGGTAAGTAATGTTACTGGAGGGTTTTGGTCTACAACTCCCTCGGGGACCAGCCGGCCAGGGGCCATACTGTTGGATAAATTGAACGCATCCCGAACTTCATAGACTTGTCAACCTGTCGTCTATGGTATATACTTCCTCCCTTTTTTTGTCTCCGACCTCCGCCACGTTTGTAACTAATTATCAGAGCTAATTATTGTAAAAGTGATAAATATTAATTATACTAATAAAATATAAGAGTCACGCAAATCCGCGTTTTATTTCATGAGGTTATGGGCCGTCCCATACCTAGTAAATAATTAGTAAAATGTCTACAAATAACCATCTAAGTTTATGTTTACCAACGCATAAAGCCATATTGTTTCATTATTGTTGACTTTCGTGTTTTAGAATTATAATCTTTACTAGTGGGCCCGGCACGCGTTGTCCTGCCCTGAACCTTAAGCCCGATTGCAGCGCCACCTACCGGGTCCAATTATGAATATAAACCATCCTTGGACCCAATCAAACACACAAAAAATTCCATCTAAATCGGCCAAGCCGTTCTCGAGTTTTAGCTAGACAAACGAAAAGCAATTGATTTTTAATTTAAAGATTGTATACGAACGTCAAGGTACGTGCAACATCAAACTGTCCTTGTGAGTTATATTGCGTAAGCAGTTTGGCCCCAGTCAAGCACCACCAGTGCTACCAGATAAACTATACAAATGAGACAATTTTTCAGCGTTGTACATAATGGAAAACTGAACGTGAACAATTCAGATTGCAATTCGTCTTCAGTCGCTTTCACCCATCCATTCTATCCTATCATCAATAACTGAGCGACGCAAACGTGCGCCGCATAAACACGATCATTCGATCATACATTATACAAAATCTACCTAGTACCTATTGAGCAAACAGGCATAAATCGACATCCATTTATATTAAGTAACTACGCGGAGGTCGTCTTTCTCAAAATTCGCAACAGGGTCGCTAATCCCTTACTTTTATTTGATTTAAGTAATTTTCTCTTTTTTTTTTCGGTTTTACCTTGATAAAGAATTTTATTATAACTAGATGATGCCCGCGACTTCGTCCACGTGGGTTAAGTTTTTGAAATCCCCGCGGCAAATTCTTTATTTTTCCGGGATCAAAAGTAGCCTATGTCTTTCCCCGGGATACAACCTATCCCTGTACTTAAAAATTTCATCAAAATCGGTTGAACAGATAGGCCGTGAAAGCAGGCAGACAGACAGACACACTTTCGCATTTAAAATTTTAGTATGGATTATTTGTGTAAACGGGGTTTTATAAAACGCCAACGCAACTTTTTTTCGAAGAAAAGTAAGTTATGAAAATTCCTGAAGTAATAATTATTTTGCTTTGATCTTTTTCATGCGGACTTATCTCAAAAATTAGATTAAGCTAAATTTTTCTTAGAAATATGAAATAATGGCATAATATTTTTTTTGGCAATGTCCGTGATATAATACTACAATATTCGTGGAAAGTTATTCTTAGATTTATTTGCGCAAATCTTAAGGCGAAAATACTTTATCGTTGACACGTTTATGGCGATTTATAAATGTTTATTTTTATTTTAGAAAGTAAGTAGTGACGTGTCAAGATCACTAGAATAATTTACCCATGCCCATTACTCGTACCAACAGAGATGAGCGTGTCATTTTAAAACTGAAGTAGTATATTGGGGCTGTATAACCCAATCTCTAAACTAAACTAAAATGGCAGCTTTCAATCTAGTACTGTCCCTTTCCGTAGAAAGTATTATGAAAGGGCTAGCAATATTTGTAATGCTCTAATTTTAGTTTAGTTTAGAGATTGTGCACTACAGAATCAGCCCCTAGTGTGCCTAGGGATGAAACAAGACGATCAAATCGTGTTTCATCCCGCGTCACACACTATATTTTTCATATAATCCGCATTAAAAGTGTGAGTTTTTTGGTTTTTGTCGAGTGTCAAAATACGCGGCATAAACGGCAGTATCTTTTGATTGCGTTGACTTAGAACAGCTCCAAGGGACCGCAGACCCAAGTATTTTATAATTATTTTAACTTGATACCTTCACGGGTTCCCGAGAAAAAGTGGTTGACAGGCAGATAGACGGACAACGAAGTGATCCTATAAACCGATAAAGGTTCCTTTTTCCTCTTGTGGTACGGAACCCTAAAAACCAGAATTGAGAACTGGGCACGTTTATGTTGTCGTCAACACATGCGTACCTCAATTCGCGTGATCCAAATATATTTTAGCGGTAGGTATATAAAGTGAAAAGGATATTTCCTCTGTGGCTGTCGTGTGTCGACCCAGTGTCGGCCCGCTTCGTTCCGACCCACTTGTCTCCTGACATTATATCTATATCGGAGTTAAAACGTTGGGCGGGATAACTGTATACCGGAGTCTCGGAATAGGAAAAGTTTTCGGCGCTATGTGTCAATTTGGGATTGTTTTGTATCTGTCACCGTAAGATTGTAAAAACCGTCAGATTATAATATAACGTTTTTTATCTCGATAGATTATAAACTTTCGACAGATTGTGAACCGTAACATACTGCTTACAATTTAACGCGTTATTTTTCGGTAAATTGTAATATATTAGGTATATTAACCCGATAGAACCTAAGTGCCTGCGGCCGGGCACTACCTGAATATTCATGTCAAACCCTAACCTAACCTATAGTTCGCGCGCGAGTTGAATGCAGAGTAAATGTATGGTGACACTTACATTTACTCTGCATTCAACTCGCGCGCGAACTGTACAAGAAAGAGACAAGAAAACGTAAAAACAATAAATATTTCATAAATTAATACTCAGAACATTAAACGGTTCACAATCTTTCGACAGTTTATAATCTAGCGGGATAGAAACCGTTAGATTATAATCTAACGGATTTTACAATCTTACGGTGACATGTCTATTGTTTTTTTGTTGGTTCAGGAATGCGCGGCTTCATCCGCATTGACTGAGGTTTTTTTGATTCCCGCGGGAACTCTTTAATTTTCCGGGATAAAGAAAGAAAGAAAGAAAAAGCGTTTATTTGGAACCACAATACAATAATGACAGTGGAAAGGAATGAGACAGAAATATGATTTGTGTGATCCCAAAATGGACTCCACTCAGCATTTTGCATAAATAGGGTAGCCTACGTATTCTTTCAGACTATATAATTATAATCTATCTCTGTACCAAATTTCTTGTCGGGTAACAAACAAACATACATCCATCCATCCATGCATCCATAGAAACTTCCGCATTTATAAATATTGGTATAATTTAATTGTACTCAAATATCATAAAAATCTTAATTTATACAAATCGAAGGATTTCCATAATCAAAGACGTAAAGACAGAGTTATGACGATTGAAAAATTCTCCACTTCCCATGCTCAGAGACAGCAATGTTTTCTAGGGCCTTTTCTTTATAATACCTTAAGTAAGTCTATTTCGATATATTCATTGAATTTATTTCAATGCAAAAAAGAAATAACTAAATTTCTCTTATGTAAGAGTTACGAAGAAACAGAAGACTTAATAAGTATTCAAAAATGATTGTTTTCAATCATTACCTAATTTGTTTTTCATCTTAATCCCATTAACTGCTATCGATAAGAGACAACCCATTAACACAAGTTTCACTCTAACACTACCTTTTCATTACACACACACACACACACACACACACACATACACACACACACACACATACACACACACACACATGCACACACAACTAGATGCACACACTATCTAACGCGCACTGCTTGTGGTATACTTAATTTAATTTAGTTTTGCATTAATAATTTTATTATGTTCTGTCACTTATAAGTCACTCAGTGAGATCCTGGAGGAAGTCGTTACTGCTGTCATACAGGTTTCCTAGCGCAGCAGTAACAAAAGGTCTGTTACAAAAGGTCTGTTTTAAATGTTTAAATGTTATAATGTTAGTATAGTGAAACAAAGTGTGAAACAACTTGTATAATATTAAGATTATTATTATATTCTGATCTGTGTGCTATATCTTCTTCTAAATAAAGTAAACATATACCTACTAGGTACCTATTTACCAAAATATACTTAAGTACTGTATAGCGCGCTCTATATTAAGAGCACAATAGCACAGAATAGTTTAAAAGTGACGTTTTTTTTTAAAGACGGTTTTAGTTCACGAAAGTATGTCTGCCTGTTTCCTTTCATAGTCCATCCGTTTAACCGATTTTGACGAAAATTGGTACAAAGATAAATACAGGTTGCATCCCGGGGACAGACATAGGCTCCTTTTTAACCGACTTCAAAAAAAGGAGGAGGTTCTCAATTCGTCGGAATCTTTTTTTTTTTTATGTATGTTCCCCGATTACTCGAAGACGCCTGGACCGATTTTGAAAATTCTTTTTTTGTTTGAAAGGGTATACTTCAAAGGTGGACCACCTTTAAATTTGGTGAAGATCTGATGAAGATCTTCGAAGACAGATGTTCCCCGATTACTCGAAGACGCCTGGACCGATTTGGAAATTTCTTTTTTTTTTGAAAGGGTAGGTATACTTTCCAGGTGGTCCCATGGATGATGGAATCCTGGGGAAATCAAAGGAACTTAAATTTTATAAGGACACGAACCCAGATAGTTATTAGGTACAGGTCTGTCTACCTTTCGAGAACCTCTTTTTCTTTTTCTTTTTTATATTTACAGCACTAAAAAGCAAACAATAAAATTATTTTTAAATTAAAAAAAAACCGCCTTCAAAAACTAAAAAGCAAAAAATAATTGGATATATTTACATATTATTATTTCTACCCACTATGTTGAAGTCGGGCGGGTATAACAAGGATAAGCAAAGTTGACGCAAGGCTCGCCCGACTTCTACATAGTGGGTAGAAATTAGAAATAATAATATGTAAATATATCCAATAATTTTTTGCTTTTTAGTTTTTGAAGGCGGTTTTTATTTTATTTAAAAATAATTTTTATCCTGGAATATCTAAGAGTTACCACAAGTTTTTAAAATCTAAATCCACGAGGGAAAAAGTCGCGGGAATCATTTAGTCTATACTAATACTATAAATCGAAAGTTTGGATGGATCGATGTTTGTTATTGGATTTGGATGACATTTGGCACAGAGATAGATTATAGTCTGAAATAACACAAACGCTTTTTATACCAGAAAATTAAAGAGTTCCCACGAGAACCAAAAAACCTCAATCCACCGGGTAAAGTTGTGGGAATCATCTAGTGAATAGCTCTATAGATTCTGTGAAAATTCTTTGAAAATTTTGGATGATCACGCAGTGCCTGGTGACTTGGTAATTTTTGTGAAACCACAAACAAACCGAGCTATTTATTTAGCAATGTTTCCAGGTAATTAGTTTTGCATCGGGATATTTCCTCCGTGGTAGCTGACCTTGTAATCACCACTACGTGCCATACCTCGTGTTTCCTGGTGATACTTATGTGTTAACACATTTAACACACACAGAGCAACCATCGAGTTTCTCAGTTCACCACAGTTGGTGATAATGAAAAAAAAAACCGGCTGAGTTTGTTGTGGGCTCTTATCAGACCAGGGCGCGTTTGGAACCCTCGTAGCTTTAATTTAAGATGTCGTACTGATTATCACCATTATATTGTTACTCGTATATGTTATAAATAACCGGACGTCAATAAGTGTAGTATACCTTCCTAAATTGAATAAACGTTCTTTGACTTTGACTTTCTTGCCGGTTCTTCTCGGTAGGAATGGCATTTCGAACCAGTGCTAGATTCTCTCGACTATTCAAAAGCACTTCTAAAAATCTACTTGAATAAAAAAGTTTTGTATTTTGATATTGTTTTTAAACGACGCGCACGGAAATTCGGCTGCGTGCATATAGGTATACGTCACCGTAAGATTGTAAAAACCGTATCTAATCTAACTAGCGATATTGTAAACTGTCGACGACAGATTGTGAACCGTTCAATGTTCTGAGGTTTTGAAATATTCATTGTATTTTCGTTTTCTTGTCTCTTACTTGTAGGTTAGGTTAGGGGTTGAATAATTAATCAGGTAGTGCACTTAGGTCTTATCAGGTTAATATACCTAACAGATTACAATCTACCGAAAAATAATGCGTTACATTGTAATTTTGTACGTTACACTGTAACAGTTTGCAATATAGTTAGTTAGATTACAATCTAACGGTTTTTACCATTTTACAATCTTACGGTGACATATTATACACGGATCAATCTCATCAGTTCATTTCGATTATCGGATCTACTCGAAACTCTAGATACCTAGACCGTCTGGCTGCCTTAGGCGCGTATGTTTCCAGGCCGATATCTACTAAGTAATATTATTAATGCGAAAGTGTGATTATTTCTGGTTTATTGGTTTATCCGTCAATCAAGTCACAACAAAGCAATGGATCGACGTGATTTTTTGCATGGGTATAGACTATAGTTGAAAATAGTATTTATTAAAAAAAACTTAAACCAAGCGGACGAAGTCGCGGGCATCTGCTAGTACCTAATAGTTATGTTATTAAAAGGAATCGTGTTTGGGGATTGCTGATTGTTTTAGTTACCTATATTAACTCTGAGACAGGTCGGGACAGTGAGGTCTTGAAGTTGTATCTAAGTTGTAAAAACTTTATCTTCCAGTAGAAGTTCTGAGTTCAGACCACCGCATACTTACTTGTATTGGTTTTGATGATAATAACAAAATAAGTTTATCGAGTACTATCTGTTGCATGCGACTTCGTCCGCGTGATTTGATGTCTTTTGGTTCCCGCAGATTTTAATTTTCCGGTAAAAAAAGGTGTTCTTCCGTTCGGCCGTTCAGCCGTTCTGGCGTGATTGAGTAACAAACATCCATCCATCCATCCATCCATCCATCCATCCATCCTATTATAGCTGTCTTGGATCTGTATGTCATCATCACTGGCACTATTCAAAGATCGTCAGACTTGATCGTTGAAAGAAATTTGGACTAGGAGATTATATAGATTCAGTAATTATATCGACTAACGTTTTATCAACAGATCCACGATTTTCCATTTAATGTTGAGGAGTTTATCTCTACTTTATCCTTGCACGTGGAAGTTACTCGCCTAGTGCTTAAATACGCAGTGGCACGTGTTTCCGTCGGTATCGAGTTTCAGTCAGCGTGATCCAATTACTTGTGCTTATGTGAAGGAAACTCGGCAACAAGAAACCACCTATATGGCTGACGACCTAATTTCATGCTGTTACCAGTTACCACACCCCCGACAATTTATGCAAGCGAACTGATTTCATTACCTAAACCTATAGTATGGACCACGCCCCCGACACTTACACAAGCGAACTGATTTCATGACAAGGACAACGTCATTATGCAAATTGAGTGAGATCGAGGCCAACGCCTCCCATAGTCCTACTACTAGGCGTCTTCTAAAGGTAGGCAACTGTTTTTAACCGACTTCCAAAAAAGGAGGAGGTTCTCAATTCGGCGCGTATCTTATTATTTTTTTAATGTTAGTATATCTCCATGGTGCATATCTCCGTGGTTTCTAAACCGATTTGAAAAATTTGTCAAGCAACGACTTCATACTTAAACCCAAGTCCCAACTCCTCAACCGTGATGCTGCAGGGTACAGAACTCCTTAAACATAGTGATTTAGGATTTTTAATGGTGAATTTAGATTGTAGGTGTCAAGCAACGACTTCATACTTAAAACCAAGTCTTAACTCTTTAACTCTGATGCTGTACTGCACTCCTAAGCCGTGGGGATTTGGAGTACACTAAAAAATTAAAAATTAAAATTCTTTAAAAAAAAATTTTTTTGATTTCTACACACTATGTTGAAGTCGGGCGAGCCTGATGCGTCAACTATGCTTATCTTTGTTATACTCTCCCGACTTCAACATAGTGTGTAGAAATCAAAATTATTTTTTACTTTACAGTGGCTTTAGAACTCGGTTTTTTGGAAAGATTTTTTATGTAGGTTACGATTTTTTTTTTAATATATAGACTGAATATGA
The DNA here is from genome assembly GCA_923060345.2 of Erebia aethiops. Taxonomy (NCBI): domain Eukaryota; kingdom Metazoa; phylum Arthropoda; class Insecta; order Lepidoptera; family Nymphalidae; genus Erebia; species Erebia aethiops. Next base: position 17,163,099 of record OV281089.1, on the reverse strand, counting down.
ATATAATGAATATAATGATTGAAGCCAAGCGCTAGCTTGGCTTCAATCAGATTTGTTTGCAAGTGGTGATGCAGCCTAAGGTGGAGCGCGCTTGCCTAGAAGATGCCTATTAGAATACTGGGCAGGGAGAGTGAGTGTCGCTTCTTTACAATAGCTTGCTTGTCTTTGGTCCAGATACCTCAAGGGTATACCCTTATCCATTAAAAACATATGTAATGCTGGAGGTTTTTTCTATAGTAATGAGGTGAGTATTCGGGTCCATCCACATACGGCTTCGCTCTCATATAGGGTTTTCGAAAATTCTCTTCATCTTCCTTGTTCCTTGTTATAAAAGGCACTTCTGTGGAGAATTTTAGCTTTCAAGGTTCAAGGCCTGGTCCGCGTCGATGAGTCAGTCAGTAAATGAGTCGGGGCTGTTCTGTTGGTCTAGCGGTTAGCATAGTCGACTACGGATCACGAGGTCCTGGGTTCGATTCCCGGTCGGGCATAAAAATTGTTAGGTATTGGGTTTTTCAATTAAAAAATTCTCAGTGCCAGCCCGGAGTTGGAAGTTGGCGGTGTTTCACCCCCGTGCCTCGGAGAGCACGTTAAGCCGTCGGTCTCGGTTATTATCACTCACTTGATTATAGTCGTTAAAGCCCGCCAACCCGCATCTAAGCTCGTAATTCCCTCTCTCCTATGAGAGTGGAGGTCTGTGTCCACCAGTGGGACTTTAATGGGCTGTAGTGGATAATAAAAGTACGAGAGTGACGGCTTATCGTGTTCTCGGCATGGAAAGGCCAAATTCGGACCTCATTCGGTCACCGTTCCATTTACCGACTTGGGTCATCTAAACTTTTGCTTATCAATCGCAATCGACTGATATGCGCAGTCACACGTGCTATCAGAGTTATGTTAATTTAGAGTAAACACAAATTCAGTAGCTTTTCGTATTACAAACACGTCCCAATATAACGGTATAGGAGCTGTTTTATTTCCCCAGGCATCGATACACGTGTGCATCAAACAGCAATCACATTATCGAGCTCGACTCCCGAACGCTAATTTTACAGCTTTGCTTCATTTATTGCGCAGTAGACGTAGCAGTCAACACATTCTGTCGCTGAACAATTTTGATTTTTTTTTGACGACCTCCGTGGCGCAGTGTGTAGCTCTGTTGCCTTAACGTGCGGAGGTCCCGGGTTCGATCCCCGGCAAGGTCAATTTGGGAATTTATAATTTCTGAATTTTCCCTGGTCTGGTCTGGTGGGAGGCTTCGGCCGTGGCTAGTTACCACCCTACCGGCAAAGACGTGCCGCCAATAGATTTAGCGTTCCGGTACGATGCCGTGTAGAAACCGTAGCCCCTAACAGGTTAGCCCGCTACCATCTTAGACTGCATCATCACTTACCATCAGGTGAGATCGCAGTCAAGGGCTAGCTTGTAGTTGATAAAAAAAAAAGATTTAATTTCATTATTTCTACTACATGTAAGCCCTTGACTGCGGTCTCACCTGGATGATAAGTGATGATGCAGAAGTGATAGCTGGCTAACCTTTAGGGTTTTTGTCGTCAACCGATAGACGTCGTCGATTGCTAGACGTAGGTCTCTAGTATGGACCGCCCGGATCCATCGCTTCCCTGAGAGTGAGATCTATAGAACGTACTTTTACTGATAAAATGAGATAGATTTATATCAGTCACATAAGTCCATCTCATTTTAACTCAAAGGAAAGCCGTAGAAAAGTCAAAGCACGCTCTATAGATCCCAGCATAAGACTCGCCTGATTTCAACCGTGACAGACTCCCCACTCCAGCAGTTTGGGACCCCAACTTCCATTGGTTCTTCGAACTGCGTCGCGTCTATTGCTAGTTCAGCTTTGCAACAGGTCAAGTCATGTCGGTATCTCTGGTTCTCCCACGGATCTCTTTATTTCTGATTTAATCACGGAAGGATACTCAGAGCACTGCTCTCTACATCGCCCGGAATTTGACCCTGAGCCTTCTTATCAGGTCTATAGATTAGCCATCATGTCTCGGGTTCATAATATTGTCATCGCTGGCAACTCATACTGTTCGAATACTGTGGTGTTCAGGCACTGAGGAATTTTGGAATAAGCGTTGGTACCAACCTATGACGAATTAATAGCGCCGTATATTTTATATCGCAATAAATCGTGCCAGCGAATGAAGCGTTTCGCGGCAGAGATGAAATAGCGCAGGCGTGTAACAGATGCGGAATTGCGGATCTCCGATATAATTTGCTTGGTGAACGAGCGGGATTATATTACGCTATAAACGGCCGGGGTAGCGCCAAGTTGTAAAATTTGCGTTCGGAAATTAAGTTCGATGATCTGATGGCGTTACTTATGTTACACTGGCTGACCCGGAACCGGCTTCGGTCTAGTAGATTTTTTGAAAATCGTAAATGGGATTTCCGGAAAACTTGAAACATGACTTTCTTTATTTCAACCCAAAGCCTACCGATTTTTATTGATATAACTTAGAAAAATTACGGACTTTCATACAAACTTTCATCCGCTGTTTACTTATTTACGAGATAGAACTTCTGAAAATCATCTACCTACCTGCCTGTGTCAAATGTTCAGTTCTACAGTAACTCTCATTTGGATACTTATAACTTAAAACTTTCAGATTGCCCAATACATGTTATTGTGTCCTTGTAGATCTCTGGGAGAATTTAGTTGTTCAAAGACTATCCTTTTATGTAACAATAAGCCAAACCCATTCAAATCGAGTAAATATATTCCGAGCGTCTCCATTCAAAGAAAAGATAGTGTTCAAAGAATATTTGTTACAAATCTTCCTTGTAGAGCGCGAAGAAGGGACGCAATTTATTACAATGACAGTGTTTACATTTTTTGCCCCGAGGAATTTAGTTCGCCGGTCGAGGCAAAAGGACTCCTTTATGCAGCAATTGAAATGAGCCATCGAGGCAGATAACTATGTCTGGGTAAAAAGTAAATATTCCACGAAGAACGCCGTACAATTGTCGCCTTCTTTATTGTGGTTGGGCTTGCTTGGTGAGATTTTAGTCTAGAGACTACTTATAGCAAGAAGCGTGAGCTTGTAGCCTTCGACAATGGCTGCTTGATTTTTATCCTGTCCTTTTATTTTTTGAAGGGGGGGGAAATCTCCTTGAGATACCCAATCTTCAGGGGGGGGGGAGATCAGGTTATGTGGGATTTCTACCCACTAAAACCCCCTCGGTGGCCACCCTTTGCGTGTAATGAACAGCTCCGGGAACTCTTAAAAGAACATGTGCCGGAGCTTCTCTTGCGCGACGCCTATTGGGCTCGTGCTCGATTTGGTACGGTAGCTTGTGCCACGGCAGTATCCTATGTCCCTAGTCCCTACTCCCTAGTCATTTGTCCTTAATTTTGTTACAATCGAGTTTCAGTTTTTTTTATTCCAGCGGGAACTACTTAATTTTCCGTGATAAAAAGTAACAACCTAGACCTCATCATTGCTTTGCACTAAGCATGATTGTCGTCAAGCGCAAGCCTATCACGCAATAAAAAAAAATGTCCTTCCCCGGGATGCAATCTATAACTATACCAATTTTCATCTAAATCGATTAAAAAGACGGGCCGTGAAAGCATACCTTATAGACAGACAGGTGGACACTTTCGCATTTATAATATTAGTATGGGTGGATGGTATGGATATTATTATGGAATTATGCATCATGTAATATGGATTTTAAAGGATGCTCTATCGTTCTCATTTACAGTTATTCGGTATATTATATATAATTACAGTATATACGTAATATATAATTACGGTATATTATATATAATTAGTTATCGTTCGCATCGCATAAAAATGGCTTTCTTTTTAAGATCAACGATTATGGTTTCTTAAAAACTAAAAAGCCTCGTATGCTTTTACGTTCAAATGTTCCTTTTATATCTGAACCTTGAGACAGATATTGCACAAAAAGTACTTTGAAGCATCTGTTACACAAAGATGACGTGTCGCAATAAGCAGCTTGACCTCAGGCTGGCGCACAATGCAAGGATTTCGCAGAGTTTTGTGCACCATGCACTAAAGTAGCCGCACTGGTTTGTACACACGTTGTAAATTGAAACGGCAATTCCAAGGATAGAGTTTAATGCTAAGCGTCCACTTGTCCGCATCGGACGCATCGTATCAAACGGATCGTAGTATTCTTTCTATATAAAGTAACGGCAATTCGAAAGATAGAGTTTAATGCTAAGCGTCCACTTGTCCGCATCGGACGCATCGTATCAAACGGATCGTAGTATTCTTTGTATATAAAGTAACGGCAATTCGAAAGATAGAGTTTAATGCTAAGCGTCCACTTGTCCGCATCGGACGCATCGTATCAAACGGATCGTAGTAGTCTTTGTATATAAAGTAACGGCAATTCGAAAGATAGAGTTTAATGCTAAGCGTCCACTTGTCCGCATCGGACGCATCGTATCAAACGGATCGTAGTATTCTTTGTATATAAAGTAACGGCAATTCGAAAGATAGAGTTTAATGCTAAACGTCCACTTGTCCGCATCGGACGCATCGTATCAAACGGATCGTAGTATTCTTTGTATATAAAGTAACGGCAATTCGAAAGATAGAGTTTAATGCTAAGCGTCCACTTGTCCGCATCGGACGCATCGTATCAAACGGATCGTAGTATTCTTTGTATATAAAGTAACGGCAATTCGAAAGATAGAGTTTAATGCTAAACGTCCACTTGTCCGCATCGGACGCATCGTATCAAACGGATCGTAGTATTCTTTGTATATAAAGTAACGGCAATTCGAAAGATAGAGTTTAATGCTAAGCGTCCACTTGTCCGCATCGGACGCATCGTATCAAACGGATCGTAGTATTCTTTGTATATAAAGTAACGGCAATTCGAAAGATAGAGTTTAATGCTAAGCGTCCACTTGTCCGCATCGGACGCATCGTATCAAACGGATCGTAGTATTCTTTGTATATAAAGTAACGGCAATTCGAAAGATAGAGTTTAATGCTAAGCGTCCACTTGTCCGCATCGGACGCATCGTATCAAACGGATCGTAGTATTCTTTGTATATAAAGTAACGGCAATTCGAAAGATAGAGTTTAATGCTAAGCGTCCACTTGTCCGCATCGGACGCATCGTATCAAACGGATCGTAGTATTCTTTGTATATAAAGTAACGGCAATTCGAAAGATAGAGTTTAATGCTAAGCGTCCACTTGTCCGCATCGGACGCATCGTATCAAACGGATCGTAGTATTCTTTGTATATAAAGTAACGGCAATTCGAAAGATAGAGTTTAATGCTAAGCGTCCACTTGTCCGCATCGGACGCATCGTATCAAACGGATCGTAGTATTCTTTGTATATAAAGTAACGGCAATTCGAAAGATAGAGTTTAATGCTAAGCGTCCACTTGTCCGCATCGGACGCATCGTATCAAACGGATCGTAGTATTCTTTGTATATAAAGTAACGGCAATTCGAAAGATAGAGTTTAATGCTAAGCGTCCACTTGTCCGCATCGGACGCATCGTATCAAACGGATCGTAGTATTCTTTGTATATAAAGTAACGGCAATTCGAAAGATAGAGTTTAATGCTAAGCGTCCACTTGTCCGCATCGGACGCATCGTATCAAACGGATCGTAGTATTCTTTGTATATAAAGTAACGGCAATTCGAAAGATAGAGTTTAATGCTAAGCGTCCACTTGTCCGCATCGGACGCATCGTATCAAACGGATCGTAGTATTCTTTGTATAGAAAGTAACGGCAATTCGAAAGATAGAGTTTAAGGTGGAAGACAAGGGTCTGCCCGCGAAATTCAAATTTAATTTGGATTTTCGCAATTTGTAAACTAATACGATAAAGTAGGCATAAGGCATTCAAATTGCGCCCCTAGGAATATCATCTTCACAGGTTTATATAAAAATCTTTACTTGAAAGTGTCCAGTTTAAGAAAGTTTGACGTGAGTTACTCACAAATTAGTCATTATTTTGACTAATCTGTCCCAACAGCTTATATGCCTTATTGTAATACTAGATGATGCCCGCGACTTCGTCGGCGTGGATTGATGATTTTTAATTCCCGCGGGAACTCTTAATTTTTCCGTGATAAAAGCGTAGCCTATGTCCTTCCCCGGGATGTAACCTATCCCTGTACCAAATTTCATCAAAATTGGTTGAGTAGTTGGACCGTAAAAGCGTAACAGACAGACACACTTTCGCATTTATACCTAACTAGATGATTCCCGCGACTTCGTCCGCGTGGATTAAGATTTTTGATTCCCGCGGGAACTCTTTAATTTTCCGGGATAAAAAGTAGCCTATGTCCTTCCCCGGGATACCATCTACCCCTGTACCAAATTTCAGCAAAATCGGTTGAAAAGATGGGCCGGGAAAGCGTAGCAGACAGACAGACAGACAGACAGACAGACAGACAGAAACACTTTCGCATTTATAATATTAGTATGGATATTAGTATGGATACTATTGCTATCGACTTGAAATTCCCGGAAATATTACTCAATTTTGATCCGATCGAACGGAAGAAATTGGAGTGGTTTTAATTTAAATAATGCTTCCTCAATTTTATTTCCATCGAAATAATACTACAAAAGTACGTACAATTATAACGATTGCAATGGAAGCTGAATTAGTAATTTGACATTTTAAAGTGGGGCTACTAGATCAAGTGAGGCTTTTTGGGTATTTTAAAATTTAAAAAAAAAAAACAAGCTTCTTAGCTTTTGACTCATTCGCTATAGGCCTCCTAATCTAAATCCATTGTAGCTGGATTAATGTTTACCATAAATTCAGTCATTCACAGCAATTAATATTGTAGCAATGACTGATACTGTATATTTGAAACAGGGGTTGCGACAGTTTACAATATCGCTAGTCAGATTACAATCTAACGGTTTTTACAATCTTACGGTGACATATTATATAGATACAAAAGGAAAAGGTGACTGACTGACTGATCGATCAACGCACAACTTGAACCACTGGACGAATCGGGCTGAAATTTGGTATAGGTACATCATCATGTGGTGCCGTCTTCAAACTGAAGCTCGGCGGTCAGTCGGAGAAAACTTGCGGTCACGTGCTATCTTCTTTACTGCTGCATACGTATGTCGAGTCCACTCTCCTATGTCGATTTTTGAAAATTCAACCGCTAATGGGGTGAAATAGGGCTTTGAAATTTCTATGAAGTACGAAGCTAACGTGAGTGAAGCTGCGGGTAAAAGCTAGTGAAATATAAGTTTTCAAGATGGAGACTTTTCTGTAGCGTTTTGCCTAAGCGTCATTTCGGTGTCCGGCCGCGTGTACACAAATTTAGTACAGATCCATAACAGTTAGTATTCTGTAACTGAGAACCGCAGTAACAATTAGTACTGTAGGTAATACAAGTATACACACGATATCCGGATACTGGATTACGCTACGTAGCTGATAAGTGCTTGTTATCAGCATTTGATACGCGCTCTTCCGATACTTTTATCAGGGGCCATTCAGACAATCTCGACTTTGATGTATAAACCGTTATTATTTATTAAAATAACCTAAACTATTTCATTTCAAAATCCAGGTATTTACTACACGTACTTCTTTAATACGCAATGTATTTTCTACATGGTCGCCATGTAGAAAATACATTGCGAGTCCTTTTTGACTTCAACAGCCCTGCTATAAGCCTTAAAAATTACTCTGTTACTAGAATTATTGTAATTATTTCAGAGCAAAATGGACAGTTGTTGATTTTGCAAGCAGAATAATTTGTATGTTCACCAGTCTCTCGCCTTTATGAATATTCATTGAATAATGCTATTTACGTTTTCGATCATTGTTTCATTTTGCATGTATGTAAATATTATGACGTCAATACACAAAGAATTTAACGGCTACATTTCCAAATGATTTTTTTGTAGAATTAGAAGAAGGGAGTAAGGTAAAACGCATCGAGAGAGTTTGAAATCAGACTCTGTTTTCTTGGTAAATTTAGGGTGATAAAAAAAACACAGCGTTTCTATTTTCCTTAACGTCCAGTCGAAAGAAATGACTTCCATTAATTTTTAAACGACTTCACTCACTTCGACTACTTCAAATGCAATTCAATTATCGTGAGTACCAGTAAGTAGTCACATTTTGATAATGCCAGCTAGCCTGTAGCCTAATTACTTATGTGAAACCTGTATCAATCATTGTTAGTTGTCTGTCTCAATTGTTGTAATTGGCTGAATTCTTGCTGCGTCTTTGGATTTTGTCTTAAAGCGGATGTAGCTGTCACTTTTACGTAGTTAAGGGAAAGGGTTTTAATTAAACCCCCTAAAATATACCCCAAAAGAAAATGCGTTATAAAAATTCGGGGAAATCCACTAATCTCTTAAGAACACGTGTTGTTTAACCTTTGTTTGCGAATCAGAGTAGCTGTATTTTTCATGAAACCCACTAGGGGAGATGAGATAAAAGGGTTAATCCAGCAGCCTATAGGTACGTTTGATTTATCACGCTGCTATATACATATTCATAAAAATCATGGCCATATTCCCTAAAAGCCTTGCCATTCCGGTTTTATTGCGGATTCGTACAATATTGTACGCCTGCATGAATATTCGCTAGATTAAAATAATATTATTACTAGATTCAATGAAGGAATTATTGCCATTTTAATGTTCACCACCGTAGGTAATTGAGCGTAATAAAGTGTACCTAAGGAGCATTTCTGGACAGTTTTTTTTCTAGATCATCAGGCTCGCCCGACTTCAACATAGTGGATAGAAATCAAAATTATTTTTTACTTTACAGTGGCGTTGGAAGTCGGTTTTTTGGAATTTTGGATAGAATTTTTATTAGTTATAATGATCACTCACGATAGTTTAAACTTTAAAGTCAATCTTTCTACCATTTTATCTACAGTTTACAATAACATTGAAGTTGGAAGTTGGAACCCTCAAAATGGGCAATCCTCTGTTTGAGCATAGGATGTATTGCATGTTCATATTAATGAACGCGACGTGTTTCAGTCGTAACTAACTGCTACCACGCATGAATTATGAATTAGATAGTGGCACCCGGCAAATGGTGACTGCGGTTACGAGAAGTTTGAATTATTCGTTTGGTCCAGTTTGAAGTGTTATATAATGTGTATGACGTGTCCAATACCACCAATAGGGGTGATGCCTATATCCAAAATAAATTATTTCTTACTGATTTTTAAATAGAGGGTCTTCCAAAAAACTTAAAAATCACATTCTTGGTTACTATTAAGTTTGATAACCATTTTTAACCGACTTCAAAAAAAGGAGGAGGTTCTCAATTCGTCGGAATCTTTTTTTTTTTTATGTATGTGCCCCGATTACTCGAAGACGCCTGGACCGATTTTGAAAATTCTTTTTTTATTTGAAAGGGTATACTTCCAAGGTGGTCCCATATAAATTTGGAAGATCTTCGAAGACAGATGTTCCCCGAGATCTTCGAAGACAGATGTTCCCCGATTACTCGAAGGCGCCTGGACCGATTTGGAAAATTCTTTTTTTTTTTAAAGGGTATACTTTCCAGGTGGTCCTATGGTCATTAGGTCTGATGATGGAATCCTGGGGAAATCAAAGGAACTTAAATTTTATAAGGACACGAACCCAGATAGTTATTAGGTACAGGTCTGTCTACCTTTCGAGAACCTATTTTTTTTTTTACATTTTAAAATATAGATTAAAACATACGCGCCGAATTGAGAACCTCCGCCTTTTTTGGAAGTCGGTTTAAAAGTGCGTTGAAATTTGATGGCGTTACAACTATGTACTTCATACAACTTCCATACTAGAAGTGCGTTTTTAGGTTTGATAAAGAGTTCCTGATTTGGTTGAGTTGCCATCATCCCTATTGTGTCTCTGCCTAAAATAAAAGTGTAAATAGCTATATTTTACTGTATGTGTGTGTGTTCTTTGTGTTGTAGATAAATAATGTGACTAATAAAATAGTTTTATTGCATACCTTTCATAATTATAGCTTAATTTTTTTTTACACAGTCTCCTTTGTGGATCTTCCACTCCACCTGTCATTGGCAAAGTGCATTGTGCTGGTGTGGCACTAATAAAAGCCATAAAACAAAATAAGAAGAAGTGATACTGTCGTCACTCATTATCTAAAATCAATTTCAAATTTTTGGCAATTTTGATTTATATGTCGATGAACTAAATTGATTCACTTTTGTTGAAAGGCGCAGAAATGAAAGGCAACAGTGACAGTGCCATTGAATGATTCACTTTCTTAACGTCAAATACATTATTAAATTCATTCATTTTTGTTTATTGCATTATTCAAATTTCCAGAAAATTCTCAAATGACTTCAATTATTTAAATCGTGGTACGGTACTCCAAGCAAAATTTCAGATTTAGACCTTGTTTACGCGATCGCAAAAATGCAATGTTCTGCGTAAGTTATTCAGACAATATACTCGTAAGCGAGGCGTGCTATAATTCTAGTTGAATAATGTATTAACGGCGAAGGTCGGCAAGCCTGGCCTCGTGCTGGTCAGCTCTGTTGAATTGGCTAAACGCGACACTGAAAACTGATACTAAATGGGTAATTTGCATCATTTTGTTCATGTCAAGTACTTACCTGTATGGCAATTTTTTTATTATATTTCCTTATTTTTTTTAGATTGAATAAAAATGAAGACGACTAAATCCATGTTTCTCATTCAGCCAATAATTGAAATCTTAGATAACTTTAAGCAATAGCTTCATAATCATAATCATCATAATCATAATCATAATCATAATCATTTATTTTTTGCCAGAATATGGTACATGCAACATTTTGACATAGATGTTAATAAAGTATTGAGTCCACATATCCTGCCAGGTTTGGCGTGCAAAATTATTTTTATGCTTAATCTAAAAAATAAATTATTATTTGACAATTAAACCCCGATGAAAGTATACAAATATTCAGATTCATTATAACAATTAAATTACAACATTATTCATAATACGTTACATATGTCACAAATAAAATAACACCTAAAATAATAATTAAAAGCCAAATTAATAAGTTAAAATTAAGAAATTACAATAAATTAAATGTCAGACAATAATAAATACCATAATTACGGAAATTCAGTTAAACTTTTCAGTTAAGTAATCGTCAGTTTTGTAATATAGCTTATCTAAGAGCAAGTCAAATAAGGCTTTCTTAAACCTTGTAAAAGGGAAACTTTTTATTGAGTTGGGCAAGTGGTTAAAAATGCGGACTGCCATGCAGTAAGCATTTTTACTGGTAACAGCCAGCTTCTGCGTAGGGATGCATAACCTGTGGTTCAAATGTTTATTTCTAACACTTTTTATTGCACTTTCGATTTTGAACAGGTGTGGGTTTTTCTTTACAAATATACACATTTCGTAAATGTATAAGCTTGGCAGTGGAAGGGATTTAAACAGTGGTCTACAGCTGTGAAGCATGTCTACGCCATACAATGCCCTAATGCATTTCTTTTGTACTTTAAATGCCCTTTCCCATTCTGTTGAGTTACCCCACAGTATAAGGCCATATCTTAAAATGGAAGACACATATCCATGGTATGCCATGAGAGCGGCTTCATGTGTTGTTGTCTGTTTAAGACGACTTCATTTCCGAAATTAGATTTATTTATAAATTAATAAAATTCGGAATAAAATAAAACTCTAATTGAAATCAGCTTTCAGTCGGTTGCAGTAGAAGTACAATTACGTCAATTACTACTCGTAACACAATTTGTCGTTTCATGAAAAAGAAGTAATATTTGCATAGCTGAAAAAAATTACGGTTGATTTGAATTCCGAATTCTTCATTTGAGCAACAACGCCTCTACAATTTAGTTTTATCAGGCATCTAAATCTAAATTTTATGCAGAAAATTGTGTGAAAATCTAAACGGAATCTAAGTACATTTGAAAGGTGAGCCTACGTCAGAAGGAATTAGCTGTGACGTCAAAGAAACGTAAACGTGAAATTCGACCATGACTTTATGTTAACAAACTTTTTACTGTAAATAAACAGAAGCAGCGTCTGATTGAAGATAAAACCTGTAAGAAGCTTGTTTATAACATCCATTTTTTATCGAGCAATATAAAACATTTGAATCAGCATTAAACTGGATATAAAACCACATAACAGGTATCTTTAATCTTTGAAAATTACAATACGATATTTTTCGCCGGATATCCGTTTTATACGGTCTTCCCGTCTCTACTGAGAATCGCATTATACTGAATTGGTCATTGTTAGATTCTTCGAAGGAAAGCACTCATTTAAAAGGTTAAGGACTCACAAAATAAAGCCTATCATTTTTGCAATCTCTCGATAATCGAAATGGATCTTTCTTCGACAAATAATCGTCATCTCCCGGATTGCTACTTGCTTCTACCAAGCGCGGGTCTTTTTTTTAGTCCACTACAAGTTAGCCCTTGACTGCGATCTCACCTGATGGTAAGTGATGATGCAGTCTAAGATGGTAGCGGGCTAACCTGTTAGGGGCATAGCAGTTATGTTAAACCCATACCCCTTCGGTTTCTACACGGGATCGTACCGGAACGCTAAATCGCTTGGCGGCACGTCTTTGCCGGTAGGGTGGTAACTAGCCACGGCCGAAGCCTCCCACCAGGCCAGACCAGGGAAAATTCAGAAATTATAAATTCCCAAATTGACCCTGCCGGGAATCGGACCCAGGACCTCCGCACGTTAAGGCAACAGCGCCACGGAGGTCGTCGTCGGTCTCCTCTCATAATGAGATCACGAAAGTGCCCACGTAGCCAACGTAGTGGGCATCTTTGAGAAGTTTAAGGAGAACTCTCAGGCATGCAGGTTTCCTTATTGTTTTCCTTAACTGTTAAAGAAAGTGATATTTAATTGCTTAAAACTTCCAGTATCACTTATAATATTTCTACGGACTCTGAATGATTATTTTGATCTTCGAATTATGCCTAATTTCTGATACAAATGGTCCAAAATGTCCAACTTTTATTTGGATAGAAGTAGGCGTTACTTTGCGGAAGTCCATGATAATGGAAGAACTAGAAGTTTGATTCGCTATAATCCGCCACAGTAGGTAAATCTATTTGGTACAGTGTGTATCTTGCACTTGTAGCCTTGCTATATTCACCAAACCACAAAAATCTTCCAAATGATTCTCAACGTATACGTTTCACTCTGACACCGGAGCATATCTTCAGGAGATGTTGACTCGACAATGCACGATTATAAATCTTTATTGTCATTTTTGTTTGTCGTGCATTTTCGAGTTTTAATTTAATTTCTTCTGTGATGAGAGCAATAATGAACTGATTCCTCATCCTTACATTTTATCTTTCCTTCCTTCTTCATTGTTTTCACGTACCTATATGAGCTAGTTCACATTAACACGTCAAGAGTTGAATCCGATGCGGCGTCAATATTACGTAAGTTCGTTGACCAAATTCGATCATGACATTCACAACCGTTTAATTGGCCGGAGCAATGGCCGATTGAACGGCCTCCGATTTAAAAGGTGCGCTTTATTTTGGAGTCCGATCTAATGTGGCGTTATAGATAATTAAACTAATTGATTTCGGATTGTTAATGAATTATTCATTGATTTAGATTATCTTTTAAATGATTTGTTGACGCTAGAGAGCTTGTTCTATGAGATCGAGAATTACAGGAGATCTCAAGTTACAGTGTAAATAATATGATCCCGATTTTAAGTCAAAAGTAAGTTTCTTTGTGAAGTCAATTATATCTAAGAAACTTTGCAGTTGTATTTCAAAGTATTACTCAGTAATAAAATCTGTTAGCCAATCGATTCTGTTCTTCCAGTAAAGATATGCGCTTGGTTTGAATCATGGAATCAGCAGAATAAAGTTGAAGCTTATTATTCATTGGGATTTGCGATATAGAATTAATACCTAATCTGCATAATAACGATGTACCTATTAGAACACGTTACACGACACTCGCAGAAATCACGCGTCGCAGACTTTGACTCAATTCGGTCGTGACATTGAATAATGTATATTACAAATTATTACACAACCGCTTAATGCTAAGCGTCCACTTGTCCGCATCGGACGCATCGCATCAAATGGATGAAGTGGCGTCGGCAATCCGATTGCTGGTAGTTGCGTCCGCAAATCCGATCGCTGCCGTTGAGGTGGACGCATTGTGAAAAATCCATCCGTTTGACGCGACGCGTACCATACGGACAAATGGACGCTTAGCATAATGGCCCAGAACGATGGCCGATTGAACGGGATTTAAAATAGTTACGCCTGAAAGCATTTGTAATTATGATGTATATATGTGGATTTATTAACTGCGCCTCCCAGAGTTTAGAATACTTACTTGTTTTCGGAAGAATTCCGGAATAGGAAATTATTTCCCAATAATCAGGCCCATTCCGTGAAACACTCGTCCAACGTTTTACGTTTAGCCAAACAGTTTAGGGACGAGTGGTCTAGTTGTGACAACGCATATCAGTTAATTGCGATTGATAAGCAACGTTGACCCAAGTCGGTAATTGGATGGGTGACCTAATTTGGAGGTTCAAATTTGGCCTTTTCGTTTACTCCGTGCCTCGAAGAGCTCCTTAAGCCGTCGGTCCCGGTTATTATCACTATCATCTGATAATAATCATTACAAAAACCTAAGAATTTAATACTCGTAGTCGAGTCGTATGCGGAAGGACGTGGGACCCCACCGCATTATTATACCAAGAAGACTCCAACTATTACGTGATTAATGGAATAGGGTCACGACCCTCAGTAATGAGGAATACGATGCAAAGAGAAAAATAGTCGAAATTGTTGAAAACATATTGTTGTAATCAGGCAGGCATGTATGCGGTCTGTGGTCTTTATGGGACGTTAAATTAACTCGAATCTACGTCATCGTTTTACGTTAGTAACTGTACGAATATACAGTTATTTGGACTTGTTCTTTTTTAAAATTCATATGGCCATTAGCCGTATTGGTCTTTACTCGTCGATCTGTTGTGGTTCGCGGCTTCCATAAATATTTGAATTAGTTTAAGTAGGTTATAATAATTTAATAATTGTACCGTCCTTTCCACGTTTTTTACTTGTTGTCCTAGTTGACTCTTGACTGCGAGCAAACCTGAAGCGATGGTACAGTCTTAGAAAGTTAGAATGGTTGCGGGATAATTTGTACCGTGAGAAGGCGGTATTTCAGTTATAAACCTAATCTGTTTCAACTCGGCATCGTATCGGAACGCTAAATCGCTTGGTGGAACGTCTTTGCTGGTAGTAACTAGCCACAATCAGACCAGAGAAGGTCCAGAAATATAAATGCCCAAATTTGCCCTGCCGGGGCCAGTATCGCACCCGGGACCTGCCACTTATGGAACCACAGCGCCAAAGAGATCGTCAGTATTATTATATTATTTTTGTTCGTCACTAAAATTATTTACAAAAAAAAATTGAAGTATTAAATTTGAGAGCCGTGACGCACATCCTTTGTTATCTCATTAAGCTGTAATAATAAGCGCTCGTTGTGTTTTGTGACACAAAAACTGAAGGGTGTCGTTGGCTCAACTGGTAGAAGTCCTCGGCCAGACGATAATTGTGCGAGGATCTCCACTCCACCAACGGCTTAGGCCTTAGGGCATACCCTTTACATATAAAATTGAAAGTATGTATTGTTTTTCTTGTCTCGTTGAAGATCACAGCCTGTCGTCCTTATGAGCCATGTGATTCACAGGAGACCATTTTGGGTCGAGCGGACGTCACGCGTTGTATCAAGACGCGTGCAAGTGATTTTAAGTCACCTGCAAACATGTACGTCAAAGAGCGCTCGAGTACGACCGTGTAGGTGTACACTTTACAGGCTGCACTTTATATAGGTACCTACATAAAAGGAAAAGTGTACAATATATTGTCGGGATCATTTAAGCCTTCATGTAGATGATAGCCTACGAGTATAGTGCCTCCGGCTGACTATGGTCCGCATCTGTAACTTTTCATAGGTATTTGCGTTTTAAGCTATTCATGATTGCTCTCAAAGGAGTGTGAACTCAGCCAATCGGCACTTGATTTGGTGGACTATGACCAAAAAATCCACCACGATGGGCCATTGCGGATAAAAAATGAAAAGGCTTTAAAAACACCTCTCATTCGGAGATAAGACCCGTGCTTAGTAGTGAGCTTGGAGTGGATTGAGATAGTGTTGATGATGATGAACTTCGTACATCCTAACGTTCAAGCCGTTATTATCTTTAGTTCTTTGAAAATTTGTAGCACCCGAGGAACAGCCGATCTGTCGTTAGATTCGTATGCTAGCCGCTATATTATAAAGTTTGTGGGAATACTGCGGGAGTTTGTTCCACGATTTGCAACTTTGCTTTGAGGGAAATTATTAAGGAATTATTTGGTACTTCTATTCTACGCTTGTAAAGTCTAGCTTTTTAATAAACATTTTTAGAGAATTGGAAGCCTTATGTTTTTGGTGATTCGCCTTACCATTGCTCATAGAAATCTGTTCCTCAAAAGAGGCTTCTCGAATAATATTTATTCATTTGTTAAATGGAACGCGCGGTAGCAAAGGAAAGCACTTAGACAAGGCTCTGATTTTAATTAATAAGTAATTTTCCAACGGTACCATTTAAATACAACCCACCGTTAAAGCGATAAGGCCGCCAATTGTACCGACTTGTATTTTTTTTTGTTTTATTGTTTCTGATTACTTATGTTATTATTTTGGTGTACAATAAAGAATATTTCATTCATTCATTCATTCATTAACCGTTGCTTTTGTAGTTTATTCGATGTCACTCGGTTTCTGTAACTAAATTGTTCAATTATTAATTCACGATTTAGGTTAGGGCATGGCTAACGTTTGAAACTCGTCAATATTGTTTCAGTAGTTACGCGTTGAATATGCGAGTAGTTTGATGAAGTCTGTGAAAGCAATACCCTGAAATTGGATAGTTGATTCCTAGAATATAAAGATGCTATTGTTTAAGTTCTGCAAGGACTTGGCTTATCTCCTCCACCCGCCGTCTTATAACGTCATGGAGAATATGTTCTACTACAGGTTTCCACCAGATGTTTTCCTTAGCATTTCTTAGCATTTAATGTAACACGTTTTCGGTAAAAATATTCGCAAATATCGTTGACTTCTAACTATACTAAATGTTATTCAAATATTTTGTATTTTCCACTCCATTTAGGTAACCAACGAAGTCACGATGTCATTTTAAATGCTAATTTTAGATGTTAGTCTTCAAGTAGCGTTAAACAAAAATTTGTAAGTAATTCATCTTAAAATATTATAAAAAGGAAACACTCATCACCACTGTTTTTTTTTTACAATAATTAATCTCACAAACAGGGGTGCCACTAGCCATCACCCATCGATTTATCCAAGAGTTCCTAGCCTAGTGTTGCCAGCTCTACACTAGAGACCTAGACCTACACTAGAGAGTCTACCAACGTAAAGTGAAGCCATGTACACTTGTTTTGATTTTTCCCTCTATAATATAATCGAGCCGTACCGACATATTTGAAGCATGGGATGGCGGGATTCCTTATTGGTTTTCTCCGTAAAAGCATCTCCCAGTTCTAAAGGAAATCTAATTACGTAGACGGGAGACAGAAGGCCTACACGACTCGTATCATATTACCTCACGAGGTTCCCCAGAGAATATCGACCAATGTTTTCTTTATAACGTTCTACATAGATGATCGTGTTCGGCGTGGATATAGATTTTTGGATAAAATTCTTTGGAAATTTTGAGGTTAAAAATCACGTCGTTGTGATTAAAAGCCAAACAAACACTATTTCGTATTTATAATGTTAATAGGAAATTGGGAAGTAAGAACACTGACTCATTTGATAGCTGTTAGATGAAATATCACAAAATTGTTGAGTCGGAAAAAATATTGTGGATTGTGCCACACATAAATAGCATACCTAAAGAGGTAGATCACCACTGCACCTCACGATCTAGAAAAGATATATTATCTAAACTACAACAAAGAGGCGCAGGAATGAACTGCATTACGTATGGCACAACCCGAAAAATGGTCCAGGCTTAGCATAATGCTGCATATCTAGTGCAAGCACAAAAGCATACAGCGCTGATTTTCAGCCGGAACCCTTATTCAGGTGACACCACGGAAAAAAATTACGTAGCTATACGTAAATGAGATCCAGGGATTATTTCTAAATAATGTAGTTAAGTTGGCGCTGGGTGCAATCCACGCGGATGAAGTCGCGGGCATCAACTAGTTTAAAATATTCTTTAGTGCCTTCCTTCAGAGTGAGGAGAGTCCTACGACGGTATATATAAGTTATATAAGATTTTAGCCGATAATTCCTCAGTCCAAATTGGTTTCGGCTGGGCCCTTAAGGCAGAGCCTCTAGATATACGGTCTGGGCGTGGCAAAATCACTTCCTCGGTAATAAACTTTTTACGTTTTAGCTGGTCTGCAAATCTTAGCTTGATCCCTTGTGGTTTGTAGTATGTCGTATGTCGTTTCCTAGTCTCGTGGTCGCAGACTTTTGTCGCTACTCGCTAAGCAGAAGGGTTTGGCAGTTTAAGTAGTAATGCTCGCCTTATTTGTTTGTTTTGTGAGTTTTATGAAACCTTTGTTGTCTTCACGAAACGCCCAAAATTTATTCTTCAGATAATGTCAAACGTATAAAGTCTGTGTCTAAAAGACCAAACTCGTTAGGGCTTTTCTACGAAATTTTTTTTTTAAATATATAAATGTATATATAATAAAATGTATACATTGAAAATGTATATAATACATTTTATATACATAACTACCTCGTTGGTCTAGCGGTTAGCATAGTCGACTGCGGATCACGAGGTCCTGGGATCGATTCCCGGTCGGGCATAAAAATTGTTAGGTATTGGGTTTTTCAATAAAAAAATTCTCAGTGCCAGCCCGGAGTTGGAAGTTGGCGGTGTTTCACCCCCGTGCCTCGGAGAGCACGTTAAGCCGCCGGTCCCGGTTATTATCACTAACATGATAATAGTCGTCGCCGACCCGCATTGGAGCAGCGTGGTGGGTCTAAGCTCTATTTCCCTCTCCTATGAGACTGGAGGCCTGTGCCCAGCAGTGGGACGTTAATGGGCTGTAGTGATGAGTGATGATTTTCACTTAACGGCGTGAAGATCAGCAGGCGTGGTCGTAACCAATAACCTCAGCTTGTTTCTGATTTAAAAATCAAGACGACGTGACGTCATCATAGTCATTCACGTCATTTCACCTGTTCATTTGTCACTGGGATAAGTTCTTATACCGCATTCACGTAGTAATTAGCGCTTAATCTATGGCTTAGTCAATTCTGTTTACTACTAATAAAGCGGCAAGTTGATGATTGATGCAGGATGTGTCACGAACTCACGACTCAAGTATGAGCATTATACTGTTCTGACAGGTGAATAACTGACTGACTAGACACATTGACTGCGTATCATTTGAAAAGACTAATGAATGGTTGAACATAAAATATAGCATGTTGATAAAGAATAGACAAAAAAGAAAAATAACGTTCCTATACTAAAAACCTATTGTAATTTGTAACCACTTTGAAAGTTGATCACAGAAGTAAAGGAGTGAGAGACTTGGTTTTTCAAAATATTAGAACTGTACAAATTGCCTTCTTTTAGAATTAACATTATTGCATACTAGATGTTGCCTGAGACTTTGCGTATACCTAATGAAGTTCCAAAAATACCATGGGAACTCTTTGACTAATTATATATTTTGTGACTATGTCCACTTCCAGAGTCCAAATTCCAAACTATCTTTGTACCAAATTTCGCCAAAATTGGTTTAGAGGATGGACAATGGACAGACCACGGACATACAGTTTAAGTTTTATTTTCTTTGGTACATTAAAAAAAATCAGGACATGCTATGCCGTCTCTTAGAAGGGTGGGTAATTATACCTACCACGTAATGCGCTCCAGGAATTGTGTGTAATTGTGCTAGATAATGTTGAAAGTCTCCTTAGTTCGAGGGGAGAAAATCCTTAAATTGCGGTAGAAAAAGGCCTACGCAGTCAAGTGAGCGTAAATTAAGGCAAAGGCTGAAATACGCTGTAAATAAAGTGTGTAAGTGTACGGTACTAATGTCGGGGGATTCCCGTTAATACTCCGGTTAGGTATGTGGGCGACAGTAAGAAAGAATCCCACGGAAAAGTCGTGAATATTTTTCATATCGATGTCTTCTTATTCTTCGACCTTTGGTTTTCAACCGGAGTGGGGTGTGTTTATGATTAAATACGTCAAATTAATCTGGATTACACATAGTGTGTTAGTCCTCGACCTTTTGTATTTGTGGTTGGATCACTTAACTTTGATTTAACTTATTAATTAAAAATATATTTTTTATTTATTGGAGAATAATATCCTAATTCCCAAGCACGTATCGGATATGCTACAAAGTATGATTCGTAATTATGATAAAGCAGTAGATGAGCTACTGCTACACGATATCGTGGCCCTGCCAGCTGAAACAAAACACCTGTTTTGTGTACTAATACCTTGACACGACATGGCGTCCTGCACTTCAATGAAGTGTATATTTACATAACAATGACTTATATCTTCTCTTTATTGCCACTAAAGCAAATTCCCGTTATCGCCAGACATTCGTTATTTTGTAAAAGTTCACAGTTTTGTCAGCCCATGTCCTCAGCAGTGGCAGGATAGATCGGTGACTATGAAGTTTTGATCGTCGTGGTAACGGGTAGCAAATGTGCATAAAATTGCTTCTCAAAACAGTCATAGTATAAAGCAATTATTTTTAAATATTTTCTTCGGTATCATCATACTAATATTATAAATGCGAGTAATAAGTGTGTTTGTTTGTTAGTTCCTTCAATCACGTCGCAATGGAGCAACGGATCAACGTGATTTCTGGTATGGGTATTGTTGAGGACCAGGAGAGTAATATAGGCTACCATAGACTACTTTTTGTCACGGAATATTAGGAAACATTCCACGCGGACGAAGTCGTGGGCATTATCTAGTAGCATTATAAATTACGTCATTCATTGCCAGACACTAATTTATTAGAGAGGAAAATAGGAACTGAGGAAAGATTTTTATTATATAGTTGAAAATCCCTACAAAGAATTATTTAGATTCATTAAGCTATCGGACGCTATTTTATGTTACCTCCTTAAAGTATAAAAACCACTATTTATCTCAATCTTGTAATTTGAATCGTAGACGTTTGTTAGATCTCACAAAACTAATAAACTATCGTCTGCTTGCGCGCATCAACATCACAGCCATGATATTACCAGATGTTAAGGCGCTGTGAGCTCGCGAGATCAAAATACAGGAGCGCGGGGGTGAAATCGAGCAAGCGCATGTCGCAAAAAATGCAAGAAATCATTTGTAAAAAAAATGAATAGTTACTGTTCAATACAAATTAATCCGACAATGTGTTTGATTTAGAAATGTAAATTTTATCTTATATTTCTAGAGCAAATTATTAGTTTCAATAAGGAGAAAAATAAATTTCAATGCAGAGATTTTTTTAAATTGTGTTTTGAGATGCGTCAATGGCTGCTTAAAGGTCTTGAAAACAGCAAATTATTTTTACAAGCACACATTATGTCACCGTTTGATTTATACACTGCTTTTAAAAACCCCCTTTTACGCTACACAGGGCCTTAATAGTGCTGCTATAAAATTAGAACGCTTGTTTCCTACATGCAAGCTAACATCAAACATATTTATTGTTAGTTTGGTGGCCTGCTCCTAACTGTGTGCTCTCAGGCGCGATTGTTATGTCAACATGAACAACCGGCATCGCTTTTATAAACGTAATCACTTCAATTATGACCCGTATTCTTATA
This sequence comes from Erebia aethiops, assembly GCA_923060345.2. Classification (NCBI taxonomy): domain Eukaryota; kingdom Metazoa; phylum Arthropoda; class Insecta; order Lepidoptera; family Nymphalidae; genus Erebia; species Erebia aethiops. The sequence continues at coordinate 17,141,256 of OV281089.1, read as the reverse complement.
TCATTAAGATCTAGCATATCTTAGTTCTCGTTTGGATGTTAGCAAGTCGAACAAATATTTGAAATGATTAAAACTGTGGCGCCAGTTAAGTTCTAGCTCGAAATTAATGGCATCAGCTGATGTTTATCTTTGTACCTAATTGAGGTTGCACAGTAACCAGATTTTTCTTTTATGTTGCATTTATCTTTTATAAGTCTTAGTCTGTATCTTTCGTAGTTTGTGCTATTTGAGTAGATAGTAGAGTTAGATTTTGGAAAGATTTGTTATTGTCTGATTTGATTGTTTAAGTATTCGTGAATACAAATTCACTTGATAATTTCAACTGATTTACTTTAGTTTAGATAAAACCTGGATACTGGAAACTTCTCTATAACTATTGTGATTCGTAGGATATTTTGAAATTAGGCAATTTAAGAAAAACCTCGGTTGTTAGCTCTACTATTTCATCGAAAATTTCTTACTAGATTATTCATTTACAAAATAATTGTTCGGGTCCACTAAAATATCAGACATAGAACAAATGGATAATATAAGAAAATACCAGAAAGAAAATGAAAAATAATAAAATGAAATAACTTTCTTACGATAACTGAAATCAGTAGAATTGAACACGAGATTGCGTTCCTAATATGATGTAATAGGTAGGTATCTACGGAATGTGTAATATAAGAAATGGAACACCGAATATGATTGGAAAATATAGATAAGAGATTGGTAAAGGCAAATATGATATTAATGTTTGGAGATTTTCTATCTATGAAAAACTGACTACGAATTAAATAATGTGGCGGTTTGCTTCATGAGAACGCCTATGGACAATGTGTTAGCTGCTAGCGTTCACTTGGGAAGGCCTATGTTTGGCATGTTCAATTCAATTCAATTTATTTCAAACATGTAGGACATACAGGTGTCTCTTATGCTACGTCATGTTTTGACTCTACCACCGATTCGGAAATCAGATTTTGCCAAGAAGAGCCGGCAAGAAACTCAGCAGTTGCTCTTTTTTTTTTAAACGATCACATAATATGTCACACACCACACCACAGGCTGATAATATTATCCTTTAGGTCGTCTACGTTGAACTACTTCTTAAAAAGTTGCATTCACTAAATGTTGAAGTCCCATAATGCTGACTTGTTTCCTAGGTTTTGGACATTATGTCCCAATGCCATGGCACACCACTTTTTGCGTCTGCGTATAGGTACGTGATGTAAAATTTGAATGTGAACTTGACATAGTCAAATGATAGTAGATCAAACGATAGTAGATTAGTGTTAAAGGCTATAATTTATCTGAACAGAAGATTGACCTACATGACAAATCGACATACCCATACAGTTAATCGTAAATACGATCAAACTGAAAACAAAGTTTATGGTGATTGTCACAACACAAGAAATGGCGAAATCGCAGGAAATTGTTATACGTAGGTATCCATCAAACCATTAAATGTGAAACCTTGGAACAATGGAAGACATTCGTATACAAATTACAATACATAGGAAAATTACATTATGCATACTGAAATTAATTTAGCTTACAAACATGTTAATCGCGCATGAATAACAATTAAAGCATAACAAAATCAACAGTCTCGTGAAAATAGAGATTTACATTTCCGGGGAACGATATGGAAACTGGAATGCTCAAACCAGATGAAAATGATAGGTTATTTGCAAGAGATGATACTATATCAACTGATCAGATTCATTTTTTTTACAAGTTAGCTGTGATATCTCTCACCTGATGGTAAGTACAAAAGTGGTAAGATACAGTCTAAGATGGTAGCGGGCTAACCTGTTAGGGGCATGGCAGTTATAATTAACCCATACCCCTAATCGTAATTTCTACACGACATCGTACCGGAACGCTAAATCGCTTGTCGGCACTTCTTTGCCGGTAGGGTGGTTATAATAGCCACGGCCGCAGTCTCCCACCGGGCCAAGCAGCGAAAATTTCGAAATTATAAATTCCCAAATTGACCCTGCCGGGGATCGAACTTGTGACCTCCGCACGTTAAGATCTCAGCGCTCAACACTGCGCCAGGGAGGTCGTCAAAATTAATTGGTATTTAAGACCCTTGATCTGTCTAATTGGGTATTTGACAACTAGTCAAATCAGCAACTTTTTTTCAAACGTCAAAACGCGTGCTCAGTATGGATCTATAATATATTTTATTTCACTAGGTACTAGTCAAATACCCCATTCCTATTTTTAGGTCCATTGATACGCCCATGTCGTTTTGAACAAAAATAATTCGTCGTCTTCATTCCGATTTAGACTTGAAAGAATTTGAATTTAAGCAGCCTTTAATGATATTCTTGTATTCATTTCGATTTCCAGATTTTTACCAAGGATGCTTTTTAAATTGAAAAAAAAAAAATTTTTTTTTGTTACATCGTGTTTTTTTCCTTGATTGTATGTGTATACTATTGAACTCGAAAGCTAAAGTTTACACAGATTGGTATCCGGTAGGCTCTGTTAACAAATTAAATAAAAATAAACATAACCAGACAGAAGGGCGCGAGACCATCCTTCTCCTTACGCACACAATTTCGCGAATTGTCGCAAACAATTCCAAAAAATCGTCGGTGTGTTTATGACGAATTTGTTCTCGTAACTCTTTGAACCTCGTTCAACTTGAATCGTGAACATACTTGGTAATAAGTACTAACAGTTACTAGGAATAGTTACCGACAAAGGCGGCTCGCAGCTGGTTATCATGCCGGCCTTCCTTTTGCTGCAACGCAAGCGGAAAATGAGCTAAACATTGTTCAAGAGCCAATGCATACAGGGGCCACACTGCCAACGCTTAAAGCAACACTTAAGCAACATTACTCAAAATGCAAGTTTGTCACGTACCTTGACGTTACTAAAATAAGGATTATAATTCTAAAACACGAAAGTCAACAATAATGAAATAAAACGGCTTTAAGCGATGGTAGTATGGCCTCTTTACAGATGGACATTCTCTACGTCGACTTCTCGAGCGGTGTAGAAATGAGTTCTTTACAACACAGATAAACCGTTTTTAAGCGGCCATCTAGCGAAAGGCCCATCTATATGCGGGCAGACTTTCACTTTTGACTTCAGTGGAGAGCCCTAAATCCTCCTAACACTGAATCAGCTTTTCAGGCGATAGTTACAAAAAGTGCAGCTATCTCTTAGTCTATAAGGCAATAACGTGAGTTGGAGCCGTTACTTACATTTTTTCTGTTCCGTGCTTACATATTATACTTATGTTAAGTAACTCAAACTGTGCTTCGATATATAGAACCGTACACGGTTGGAATCGCTGTTTTTGAAAAAAAAAGGATGAGGATTGAGGACAGTGTGCTTACTCTGAGTTTTTACATTGCAAATTCGATTGATACGTTCGATCACATTAGCGTCAAAGTAAAATTGACCCAAAAACTCTTGCTTTAAAGTCACAAATTCAGTAGGTATGTGAATAAATACACGAAATGATGAAATGAGCTCTAAATAAGGTTCATTTTACTTTAACGCTAATGTGATCGAACGCTCAATACGATCCATCGAATTTGCAATGTAAAAACTCAGAGTAAGCGTAGGTACAGTCAAGGACCGGCCGCCATGCTAAATTTTGTACTAGTGTGGGCAGGATGGAAAGCCATTGAACAAGAAAAGAATATAGATTAATTTGAGTAAAGTTGTTATTGTTTATAGCTGAAAACGAAGAAAAAATGCTTTCTATCTAAATAATTATTTTGATATTTGAAATATTAGCTGATGCCCGCGATTTTGCCTACCGTGGACAAGGTAAGTCGTGGTTTAAGATTTTTTTATTCCCGCGGGAACTTCTTAATTTTCCGGGAAAAACTATACCCATGCCAAAAATCACGTCGATCCGTTGCGGCGTGATTGAAGGACAAACACACACTTTCGCTTTATAATATTAGTATGATTACTGACACAGTACTAGTAAACATGTGTTCAGTGCGTGATTGATTAGGAATTTAGAAAATACTATATTTTAGCCTCGTTAATTTATTTAGGTCAACATTCCAATCGCTGAATAATGTATAACTGAAGAATACTTACTAGTTGCAAAAATAATTTAGAAATTATATCAATTTCAAAGTTTTGTAATGTTACAAAAAAATAAAATTGCAAACGGCTAAATAACTTTTATTGGGTACAAAACCTTTGACCTTTGCTTTTCTCATAAAAAACTTATATTTACGGAATACCGTAGACCAGTGTTTCCCAATCATTGTTCTGCCACGGCCCGCTAATTTTCACACTGCCCCTTCGTGACCCACTTAATACTTTTAAACCCAAGCTGGATCCGTTAGGTAAAATAATACACATTTATTAATAGTAAAAATGTTTTATTAATACTACATATTTCGGAATCGCCTATTTAGTCACTAAATTTTAGTGCGAAGTATGGAGCTGTTGCTTATTTTTTACCAAAGAATCCAAGTTCATGGAAAATGACGAAAGTTTTATCCTAAGATCTGGTTCCACTTCAAGTCGGTTTTTATATATTTATTTTTTCGATCGACATCAGGTATTATTTTTAAAACAAGGCGGGAATGTTGCGACCCGGTAGTTTATTTTGATGGCCCGGTACCGGGTCGCGACCCGGCTAATGGGAAACGCTGCCGTAGACTACTGCGCAGCATAATGCGAATCGACATAAAATTAATTAATGAACGAAATATAGTATAACTAATATGAAAAAGATAAGGTAATTGAAAAACTTATTTTTGACGACCTCCGTGGCGCAGTGTGTAGCGCTGTTGCCTTAACGTGTGGAGGTCCTGGGTTCGATCCCCGGCAGCGTCAATTTGGGAATTTATAATTTCTGAATTTTCCCTGGTCTGGCCTGGTGGGAGGCTTCAGCCGTGGCTAGTTACCACCTTACCGGCAAAGACATGCCGCCAAGCGATTTAGCGTTCCGGTACGATGCCGTGTAGAAACCGAAGGGGTATGGGTTTAATATAACTGCCATGCCGCTAACAGGTTAGCCCGCTACCATCTTAGACTGCATCATCACTTACCATCAGGTGAGTTCGCAGTCAAGGGCTAGCTTGTAGTGGATTAAAAAAAAATTACAGTTGGTTCCCTAGGAGCTGTTGTACAGATCTACCCTAGATAACTCGTTTATTATACGCCACAATATATATCTAGCTAACTGTTGCTTTGTCCCAAAACTCCCAGTCTCCCAGATAATTGATGACTACTTAATACTTAGACAGATTAAAGTTTCTTATTGTATTTTAAGTTTTTTTTTAATTTGCAGGTTAATGCAGCGCCTTAAACCAGGCATCTTGAGAAAACCGCGCCGTCTATAGCCGCATTTTAAATTGTAAGTACAAATTACTCTATAGGTGGGCCTTAATTTAAATTCGCCAGCAAATCATTTATCGACTCTCAACATTGGGCGTGCACAGGGTTTGAACCACGCTAGGTTAGAGATTTTGGAACCTAGTTACTGGCAGGTCATGATGAAAAAAATTAGCTTTGTGCTTTTATGCCTCTATTAGTTACCCGCTACGGCTCTCTATCTATTTCCATCGGTGAAATAGAATCTGCGCTTCCTTTTTATGTACTTCACTAATCATTATGTAGTCTGTGTTTCGTTTTATAAAAGTAATCTATCTATCTATCTTCTATATATATAAAAATAAAACCCGTTTTCCTTGGTCACGGCATCACGCGTGAATGGCTGGACCGATTTCACTAATTCTTTTTTTGTTGTATTTGTTATTATTAGGAGAAGGTTCTTACGGAAAAAAATATTAAGAAAATCTCTCAGAAATATTGAAAAATATACATTTAATTTTGCATACTAAGGCGGTACGAAGTTCGCCGGGTCAGCTAGTAATATATATAAAAATAATTATAATACGATAGTAAAAGTTGAACTATACTATATAAAAACAAAAGATAACTCCTTGGTTTTTCCTTATGTATAACGTATAACATTGTTGTGACATAATTATTATGTTATGGTTAAATTAAAAACAATGAGTAAGTACCTATTATGTAAATGATAATGCTACCTATTCTTTAAAAATCATTGTTTTAGTCGTTAATATTATCCTAGTCATTATGACTAACAAAATCGTTAATTCGCTATACGAGTACATATAAACTGAGCAGTGCGTATCCACCCGTCACATGTTATCATCTAAGACCTCGCGGCGCCATCTATTGACATCATTGTGAAGTTCTGTTAAAAATACTGAAGCTCATCAAAAATTAAATGATTTCGTTTCCTTATCATATTTATCTAATTTTAGTATTTGTTGTTCAAGTACAGGATATAATTCAAATAATTGATCAAGTTTCAGGCTCAGCCTTTCAGAAAGTTTTGAGTTCTGAGGTCAACTTTGGACGTTAAAAAATCGCCACTTTGAAAGCCCCCCATTTCGTCAATTTAAGGGGAAAAATAAAAAAATTAAATTGTATTTGTATTCTATAAAAAATATTTTACTTCGCATTCGCTTCTATGAGAGCCCCCCTGAAATAAAGATTTTTATAACTTTTTAAGCCATATTCGGCGGGAGGCCATCGGTTTACATATTATATTTAAATTTGAAGTAATTAATTACGTTCAGTAATTCAGAAGGTATAAGGCTCTGACAGACGGACGGACGGACGGACAAGTGCAAATTCACTCAAGTAGACTCAGAGACCTTCGCTTCGCTCGGTCAATAAATGCATGGGTATAGGTGAGGACCTGGAGAGTGACATAGGCTACTTTTTATCCCGGAAAATTGAGGAGTTCCCGTGGGAATTTAAAAACTTATTCCACGCGGACAAAGTTGCGGGCAACAGCTAGTGTTACATAACTGATCCTGCTAAAGACGAGTCTTTACTTAATCTACCATTGCATCGTTTGAAATTAATGTTGAACCAATTAAATAGCTATTTAACATCCATTAGTCAACTAATTTAAGTTACTTTGACGTAAGCTGCTAACTTTGAATAACATTAGATATTTAGTTGTTAAATAGTTCAGACAATTATGTTCATCAAAGAGCTTGAATATGTGAGGCGTATAGGTATATCAAACCCTCGTTATACGGGTGAACTCTCTTATTAATTGTCCCCATTAACAAATCATCCCACATATTTAAAAAAATTGATCAGTTCAAAAATCCTCGGTAGAAAAGTATTATATCTCATAGCATGCATTTTTACCTTAACGTCCGTTTTCATCAACAATGCCTTAATTTTGTGGAACACCTAAGTTCATTCGGTGACAGTTATTCTATGTGAAAACTGTCACTTATTCGTCTTAAGGGTTCTTTAAAATTTAGGCATCGTTGATGAAAACGGGGATTAACCTGTTGCGCATATGCATCCGTAATACACACTGGTAAATATAATCTCAATTCCTTTAAGTCAAGATTGAGATTAGCTTGTAACATTCGCGATATTGTAGAAAATCAAACATCGTTAAAGTCGCATGACACGTCTCCCTTCGTACTCTCTGGAGTATTCACAATAGTCGTTTGTGTACACTTATGCACGTGAGGCAAATTGGATGACTTGCAGTTCACAGGTCAAGTACTTAGTATCAGCTGGTGCAATTGTGTTGTTGTATTAACGTTAACTTACGTTTCCTTTTCCTTGAATAAGGGCGTGGCTGTGACGTGTCGTGTGACGTGCATCGCCTCATGTTTATCTGCCATTGTCTGTAAAAGGATAGTTTTTAATGGTTTCCTTGATGTTATATCAATGTCCACAGACATACAAACCAGAAGCAGACTGAACATAATTTTTACAACTACATCTAAGAGAATAAATAATATCTTCGCTTGTTTCCCTCCAACCAAAAATATATGAATCTATCTCTTTTCTTTCTGTTGTTGCAACACTTACGCACTCAAAGACAAAATAGATCTTGAGGCAAACCGCCATCTTGTTAAGATAAAAATAAGAGCAATATGGTGCAATATGTCAAAAATACGTCAAAAACAAGCTCCTAACCTGCGAGTTGTTTATCTTTTATTTTTGTATTAAAATCAAGTCTAAAGATCGAAGAATACTAAAATAAAATTGTTAAGTGTAGTGCACCTCTGTGCGGCAATTCTTCATATAGGAAAACACCTAAAATTACTTTTCATCGGTAAGTTTTCATGTACCATGAAGTCTCGTAATTTTGTTAAATGTTTACTGTAAGATTATTAATAATCGTGCGGCATTTTGGAAGCAGTTCCTATTTATTTTATGTGCAAAACTCGTAAATAGTTATAGTAATTTTGGTTCTAGTAGATTCCTGTAACAATATTTATCAATTAATTAATACCTCTGATCTTGTTTAACGTTTCTTATACTTGTACAATTTTACAGGGCCGTATTCAGGCTCAAGTTTTTTTCGTAGGTATATTTTGAAGGTTGATTAGATAAAAAGATAAATATTATAATATCAACAATCAAATCATTTTTCAGGTTTCCAAAGGACGAAAATCTAAAAAATGCCTGGTTGCTTAACATGAATAAAAAAAATTGGCAGCCCAAATCATCGAGTGTGCTATGTTCTAAGCATTTTGAAGCACATTTAGTGGATCACAGTGGCATTCGTACCGTACTTACTTCTAGTGCAATTCCAACGATCTTTGATTCATCGTTTCAAGAAGTAAGTTTCTAGTTGTTCTTATCTTAACTATGTTAGGTACCTACCAAAACCATTAACGTAAATATATTGATAGTTATGCAGCTGTTTACCTATTTGTATTACCTATTAAATTGTTATTACTAGACAATGATTATTTATTACTTTTGTTTTCAGAATTGTTTTGTTTTGTTCAGAAATAAATAATTGAAACTTGATTGTTTTTATTTATTTTACTTATTATAATCTATAAATATTTATACTAGTAAAAAGCTAGTTTGCTTTTTACTAGTATGACTATTTCATTCGAGTGAAGTGTCACGCCATAACATATAGCACGAAGTGAATCATCAATCAGCAGGCCTATTCAGTATCTCAGTGGGTATAAAATAACGTTAGTATAACGTATACTAAAAATGTGCCTATCAAATAACTACCAAACCATCATTTTACATTGTGTAACCTCAGTTCCCAAACGAGATGAAGTCACAGGAACTGCATCCCGGTTGGAAATTAAGGTTACAGAATGTTAAATAAGGTTTGATGACAACTTTCCGTAGTTTCCAAATTTATTTCATATCACAGATACTAAATAGGCCTGCAGGTCGGTCGCTACGCTTCGGTAGTATCTATAATAATCTGGCAATAGTGTTCTCTGGACTCTGATTATGAATTTCAAGGGCCTAGTGACTCGTCGCGTAAATAATATAACCAAATCATCGCAAGTTTGCGCGAATGTTCGTACGAACACAAGTAGCTGTCCTTAATTCCTAATTGACATACGCGATGTATTGACGCGAATAAAAAGGTTTGATTACTATTTCACACGAACTTAGGTCGGTCGTACGAATAAAAACAGATCAGGCAGGCCAAGCAACATCACATTCGAGCGATAATCGTGCAGATTAAAGATTGACTTTAGATAATCGCATCACGCCACTGCCATCTCAATGCTCACGCGATTATAGATACGATATCTATTAGGACACCGACGTGATGATCGCGTACTTAATCGCATTCTAATAGGACAACGCCTCAAGTCTGATTCCGCGTTACGAGTCCAATCCCTCACCCTCACTTGCCATGCGCTTGCCTGAGTTCGGCCCTGTTTATTGTCAATGTGTGCCTGAGATTTGTATGTAGGTGTAATTGGTACGCCAATTTTGTTCTTATGTTATGTCTGCTTCTGGTTTGTATGTCTGTGTCAATGTCCATCCTTTGACAACTCTTGATAATTTGCTTATTGAATTACATCAGCATCAATTATTCAAGCTACGGTTTTAATGATTAACATCTTCGCAAAACTTCGATCTGCTGGATAAAGATACATCTTTAAGATGCAGCGACGAAGGATCTATTAATTTTCTCATTTAGCATTTTGTCTCCTTCTAAAGGTGCTGGTAAAGCTAAAGCCCGCCTTTGCAACAAAATTATTATATTTTTCATATAATCTGCATTGAAAAGGCGAGTTTCATTGCCCGTTGAGCCACTTGAAACTAGTCAATTTCAGACGAAAGTGATGGTTTTCTACCCGCTGAATGACGTAGCAGCCCTCCTTTCAATCCTGTTAGAGTATATTTTGTTTATTTAAAACCTTTTTAATTGTCATGTTACCCATTAACTAAACTGACAGATATGATATTTGTAAATAAGAACTAAAACTAGCAACTAAAATAAATAAGAAATAGAATTTTAATAAAACTTGCACTTTTAATGCAGATTATATGAAAAATAGCGTGTGCGCCACGGGATGAAACACTATTTCAGATTTAGGGTGAACTTCACCCTCGTCTGAAATCGTCTTGTTTCACCTCTGAGCATACAATATACTATTGTTTGTAACTGCATCAAACCGTCTAATGTCACGCGTATTTATTGTAGCTCTCCTCTCGACTTTTTATAATCGTAACGGTATTATATTCATGATTAAAATAAAGGAACATAGAAACGTCATTTAACCCACATTACTTTAGGTAAATTCTGAAAGTTTTGCACGCCCTTGGAGCTTTCGGATATCCAAACTTCTGCCGATAAGCTCACAAATTTATCATACAAAGGAGAGCTATGAGATCGTCCTTCTATAAGTAGAGCTGTGAGATGTTTGGTATAAATGCGGAATTGAATTTTATCTTAACTAATAGAAGCGCTGGAATATTAATTGAATTGAATTGAATATTCTTATTTATGACTAGTTTGATGGCCGCGACTTCGTCCGCGTGCAATAAGGATTTTTGATTCCCACAGGACTCCTTAATTTTCCGATATAAAAAGTATCCTATGTCCATCCACTCTCCAGGTAATCAATTTTACAAGCATTTATTTAATCGTTACGAACTATGTAAACTACTAACTAGAAATAAAAAATTCGGTGTGGAAAAAAAAACAATTTTACGTTCAACGTCAAAACCCCGGGAAAACCTTTTATATAAATTAGCGAATGGAAATATTTAAAAGCTTGTAATGAATAATCGTTGCAATCAAGATAATGGGCATTGGTTTCAGTTAAATGAATACTTTTTTAATGGTTTCGTCTTCGTATTCGTCTGAGCCTTAGGTCTCTGTATATATTATGATACGATATTAGACATATCGAGTAATTATAGTTCGACAAACTTGTCTGACCCGGTGACATCGTCGCTAATTATATGAAAATTAAAATTAAAACAAAAACTAATCAGGCACAAAAATGAGTTCCAAATTTGGCCACTGGGTCAGATAAGGTTGTCAGAAACATGTTTTATCAGAAAAAAAACATGAGTACTGTAAAGTGAAATGTATGCGGAAGTCATTTCGGACATACTACACGTCGTATTGTAATAATACATCCTTTTGGAGACTCTTTTAAAAATGTAAGGTCGGTCAGCCAGCGCCGCGCCGCTCCTGACTTCTGAATTCAATGCACAATTGTGCATTGTGTGTAAATTGTAACATCTTGAAAGGCTTGAGAAATTCGATTGTCGATTGATGCGTGTCGAAAGACTTTTGTGTTGTTAACTGGTCCCCAGGCGGAGGAAAACTAATAACCCGTTTTGTTATGTAATCACGAGTTAAATAAAATCATTCCAACGAAAGAACCAAACTAAGACCACTGCCAAGGGTCACTTGTATAGATATCTTGTATAGATGCTTCCTTGTCCACTATTTTATAAATTTTTGGTGAATAATTTAGAAATGTGGACTTCAGTGAAATCTATTGTTAAGAATTTTTCTGTGATATCCTGACGTGTAGATAAATTATTTTATATTCTACGAGTTGTTTCTCCTACGAATTCTACTAAATTGGTATTTCTGTTCCTTTATTTAAATTTTCTCTTTATCAATATTTTTTTATTAGGTACTACTATGTATCGATCGCTGTCACCACTAATTGGCTAACGTTTTCGCTTTTGGTCAAAATAAATATCTTTGTCGCAGCAAGTATTCCATAAAAACCAATTTTTCGGAATAGGACAACAGTTTGTTCACATCATCCGACTTGACAATAAAAGATATATATGTCACCGTAAGATTGTAAAAACCGTTAGATTGTAATCTAACTAGCGATATTGTAAACTGCAAATCGAGCAAGCGCATGTCACCAAAAATGCAAGAAATCATTTGTAAATAAATAAATATTTACTGTTCAATACAAATTAATCCGACAATGTGTTTGATTTAGAAATGTAAATTTTATCTTATATTTCTAGAGCAAATTATTAGTTTCAATAAGGAGAAAAATTGTTTTAAAAGGTAATTTAAGAGGTATGTTTAAAATATATTATAATGCAGAGATTTTTTTAAAATTGTGTTTTGGGAGGCGTGGCTGCTTAAAGGTCTTGAAAACAGCCAATTATTCCACAAGCATACATTATGTCACCGTTTGATGGATACACTGCTTTTAAAAACCCCCTTTTACGCTACACAGGGCCTTAAATTTTACCTTCTCCGGAGGATAACTAGACCTTTTTGTCAGCGGGCTATTTTCAAAAGATATTATAAAGGGCTTTTAGAGGTTTATGGAGCGCAACATATTCCAGGTATCATCTGTGCCATTCATTACTCTCGAGACCTGCCGATCGGTGACCTTCAGACAGCCATTGACAATGATATCGAGTATCAATACGTGTCCATAAAACGGCGACAATATTACTTTATATATTTAAATACTCAGGTTATTAAAATATTTGAAAAAAAAAATAACAGCGTTTCGCGCAAATACATTCTCTTTTATCAGGAGAGCAGATAGGAAAACTGAGCATAAGCCCACCAATGCATAAACACAAGTATCGCCTGACTAGGATTAAAATCCACCACTTTGGATATTACGACAAGGACTTTATACGCGTTTTAAACAATAAGTTTATTCCAACATCCATTTACTCATCATAAGTACTTTAAACTGTGTTCTAAGTTCAAACTGAAGTCTCTTCGGAACGATTTCACAGCTTAAATACAGTGTAATGTGGACTGAACTGTCTAAACAGTGGTTCGAGTAAATAATCAAAGCCGAGTGGGACATTAAACGAGTCGCGTAATTACAAAATCTCATTACTGGCGCTCTAATTTACGTATCGGGATTTCCGGCCGAGTAAACAAAGGCAGCTGTGGAGAATTTGAATTAGTGGCAACTGGCAACAAATTGAGATCAAAAGAAATTGGTAAGAGGCTCTTGCAGAGTTTTGGGTAAGTCCTTAAAATTGATTTCTGATATTGTTACTTACCGTACTTCAATGAGCGCTTCCTGACTGACGCAGTGTAGAAATAATCTTGTCTCACTCCTGAGCCCAAATTGAAAAGCGCTGTAGGCTAGGTAAACAGAACAAATACCGAGGTTTAGATAAACTACCATACAAGCGGGTGCTAACTAAACTTGCGTAACAGATACCGAGCTTCTGCAGCACTGACAAATCACCATATGGGATTAAGTGCCTAAAAAGAAGAGGCAGGATTAATTTGACTTTTCCATTTACGTGTTCTTTGACCTTTTGCGAATTTCTTCTTAAGCGAATAAAGGGACCTAATGACGTGATTTGACAACTCTATAGGTACAAGAGTAAATTCCAGTCAACTGCGTGGATTTTAATGATTACTCATTACTAGATATTTATTGGAACATCTAATCTTTTATATTCCTTAATCTATATTATCAATGTAAGTACTCACTTACTTAGAACGAGTTTTCACAAGGCCGATATAAAATTCAAAGTCTATGAATATATTTCAATTATTATTACTGAAAGTATTTTCAAGTATCTTAAAGCGTTACATATAACACAGAACGTGAGAATATTGCGGTAAGTATGTTTAAGTAGGTTCAAGATTGGTAAACTCAGCATTGTGGATGACTCAATAGGAAGTTTACGAGATCCGAATTAAAGTACATCAAAGGTAGAAACCGACGCCCTGAAGAAACACTTTAGTAATCTTAGTAAAAGTAAACCTTAATTAGCTAACGACAAACAAAAACAGAATGAAGTTCCAGACAAACTTAGAGAAAAGGGATTTTAAGTGTTTGGTGGATAACAACACCAATCTAATATGCTTGAGCGTTAGATTTTAGATATTGTAATTTTGACTCGAAATAAATTAAATCACATACATAATAACCATTTTAATTGATTGCCGAAGCCATAAGACAAATTAAACTGGCGAAATAATAAAAGCTAACAAATAATTAGGTAGATTCTAGGTATCAGTCATCATACCAATCTCCTCATCAATCTAGGGCATTGATCAGACTCAAAAATAAAATCATATCATTTGATACGCATTTTGAGGGGGCTATTAAACAATATTTAATCCGCCATTTTGCCAAATACGCGTCGAATTAAGAACATCCTCCTTTTTTTTAAAAAGTCGGTTTTTAATCAAAGTAGATTGGGTCATTGTACAATTTGCCTAACTTTAATACTGGCCATGTAATTCTCGCTTTGGGATTTAGATTGTAGCTGTGTAAACAATAGCAGCTGTGGAGTTTGAATAAGTGTCTAGAATTTGATTGGGTGCCATTAGATTTATTCAAACATTATTCAAAGATAATATTTGTCAGAACTGGCGATACAAAAATGCGTTAAAATGTGTTAATAATTCCTCCATTGCATCCAAAAAGACATTTATTCATCGATTATTTTATCACCAATAATTTTATCGGATTTTTTAAAAATTTTATACTACTACAAGGTAGCCCTTGACTGCAATCACGCCTCGTGCTAAGTGATGATGCAGTCTAAAATGGTAGTAGGCTAACTTCCATTAAATCCATACCCCTAGTCGGTTTCTACACGGCATCGTACTGGGGAGCTAAATAGCTTCGCGGCACGTCTTTGCCGGTGGGGTGGTAACTAGCCACGACCATAGAAAATTCAGATATTATAAATTCCTAAGTTGACCCTGTCGGCGATGTAAACTGGGACCTCACACGTTAAAAGACAACAGCGCTCAGCACTGTGCTAGGGAGTTCGTCAAAAACTTTCATTGTCAATCTCTTAGAAATCAATTTAAAACTGAGCCATTTGAAACAGAGAAATTTAATCTTACGTACTAGATCTAAAGATTTAGTCGCTTCAGAAATTTCTTAGTCAAGATGCGATCATAAGGGATTCATGTACCAGTTGAATAAATATTACAGATACCACACTGAGAAAAATTTTCATCACAAATACCGTGAATTCACATCAAGCACGGAGCATACTGATATCACCAAAAAGTACGAAGATACTACTGCTCCTGCTGATAATTGTGTATTATGATGACATGTCACCATTGCTGTAACCTGATGCGTATACAGTATTTAGTGATTTCCTAGTATTTTTCATACTATTTAAGTGAGCCTTCCTCATAACACGAATTATTCCTATTATTCATCGTACCATTTATTTATGCTTTCCTCTTAGCTTGAATTATTTCCTATTGTTTTTCCTACTATTCATCTATGATTTCCTTTCGTCTCAGGTTATTTCCTATTATTTGTGCTCGTATTTATCTATGCCTTCCTCTCATTTCAGGTTATTTCCTATTATTTGTCCTAGTATTTATCTATGACTTCCTCTCATCTCAGGTAATTACCTATTCTTTTTCCTACTATTTATCTATGCTTTCCTCTCATCTCAGGTTATTTCCTATTATTTTTCCTACTATTTATCTATGCCTTCCTCTCACCTCAGGTTATTTCCTATTATTTTTCCTACTATTTATTATGCTTTCCTCTCATCTCAAGTTATTCCTGTTATTTGTCCTGATATTTTAAATGCTTTCCTCGCATCTCAAGTTATTTCCTATTATTTTTCCTACTATTTATCTATGCTTTCCTCTCATCTCAAGTTATTTCCTATTATTTGTCCTACTATTTCTTTATACCAATTCCTCTGTTCTCGGGTTGTGTCCTATTATTTCTTCCTAATCATTTTCTACGAGCTTCTCTTTTTTTGAAGCCGGTATGGTTCCTTCCACTTATGAGACTAACCGCAAGGGTCTAAAATTGCGGAAATGGCAGTATCATCATCACGTATTTATATAAAAATCTTTGCTTGAAAGTATCCATTAAAGGAAACTAGTGCGAGAATCAACTTTTTTCGTGCGTTATAATTATTATCGATACTCGGGGTCATTTCTTAAATGGACATTTTAAAAGCAAAGACTTTGATATAAGCATGTGAAAATGATACTGTCATTCCCACAGTTTTACTGCCAAAAATAAGCCTTTTATGTCTTATTAGCTTACAAATTGCAAAATACCAAATACAATTTGAAATTCGCGGGCAGACCCTTCTGGTGAGGCCTTAGGTCTCACCAGAAGGGTCTGGACTCAAACATGAAGGAACCATTGATACCGGCTTCAAAAATAAGAGAAGTTCGTAAAAAATATTAGGAAGAAATAGTAGGACATAACCCGAGAAGAGAGGAATTAGAATAGAGAAATAGTATAGTTCGCCTTAAGGTAGCTTTTTTTCAGGTATCCCGCCGAGTACTGTTACAAATAATAATTTTAATTCGTCAATACTATAGAGGAAGAAACTGAAAACTTAAAACATAACAAGAACCTTAAAAGTGAGAAATACATAAAATCACTGAGAATAAACACTTCTATTAGGGGCAGATTGGAGACAACATACAAAAGAAATAACATAAGTAGCATAAATTCAATATTTTATTCAATTAATATCGATACATAATATCAGCAGAACTTACTATTTATTTACATCCAATCAATTATAACGAATTAATTACACATAAGACGTATTACCTCGCATTAGAGTTAGTGTGTTTGGGCAAGGACCAACAGTATATTGGTATGGAAAACACAGATAAGACTTACTTGTACGTTTCACTTCTTAAGCATTGTAATGAAAATTAAATTCAATAGTTTCTAGCATACAGCAATGAAAATAAACATCATCTGTATCGGTCACCAAAATTGTTTGAATTTTCTGCCTCACTATTGACGTGGGTCACTAAGCCGTCTAGTATCTCTGCTCGGCTCGCGTGCCATTCTTTTTTGGATCGTCGAGCGGGAGGAATTTTAAATAAGCAACCCAGCAGCAAAATTGCTGCGATCACTCTCGTCTCTGGTTTTGAATCTGGAAAGAAAATAGAATAATAGTAAATAATTCCGCTTGTCTCAGCCTATTTACTACTGTATGTACCTATGTGAATTGTGAGTGTTTACAGCGTAATTTAAGCCCACCTTTTTAAATCTATCTCCATTCAAAATTTCAACCAATTCGGTTCAGTAGTTCAGTACCTAGTTGAGGCTTGAAGGAGTAACCATTCACATTTCACACTACACACATACAAACTTTTGCCTTTAATATTAGTGTGATTAGCAATTAGCATTACAATCTACTTCGGTATTCCATGACACAATGAGTAACTAATGAATAGGTACCTAATATGGTATATGAAATAACTTAATGAGGTTGAAAGCCCAGTTCAGAAAAAGATCTGTACTTAGTTAAAAGTAGTCAACTTACCGGCAAATTGCTGATTAAAGTCCGTCAGGTTCCATTTGATCAGCAAGTCACAAGTGGCTTGATTCATATTATTAACTAAAACTAATTAATTTTATCTCTTTCCTTTATAATATTATACTATTATTTCTATAGAAAAGAATGTCACATGAACACATAGTCGCACAATAACCCATAATAACCACGTTCAGTTGTCACTCCACGGGGACGAAGCACAGAATAAAATATAAATAATAGACGAAGCCACAAATGAAAAGTTTCGAGTTAAGACATGTCGCGAACGTCGCGCGTCGTGCTGCGGTCATCGTATTTTCGAGGACTTTATCCTATTTTTGTTTCGGTAATAGGATTCACATAATAATAATATGATTTAGGTTCATAAAATGTGATGCATTCACTATAAGTGAAATTACATTACACATATAATTGTTTTATTACTACGTCAAGGTGACTTCAGCGTTTTATTAGAGACTAGCTTTTTCCCGCGACTTCGTCCGCGTCGAATTAGGTTTCTAAAAACAAAAAAATCAAATTACCGGACTTTCGTCCCCTATTTCCCCCTTTTAGGTGCGGAATTTACCAAATCTGTAAATCACGAATTCATTTTTTTCAACAAAAGCCCAAATCAAGTTTTATGGATATACCTACCTTATAACTTCAAAAATGAAGGACTGTCTTACAAACTTTAATCCCCAACGTCACCGTTTTGGGGGTGAAATTTTCAAAACCTGTAAAACACGTATTTCTTCATTTTTAACCATAATCCCAAATACTAAGTTTTATGGCTACAACTTGAAAAATGACGTAATTTCATACAAACTTTCACCCCCTATTTAACCCCCTAGGGGGTGGAATTTTGAAAAGTACTTCTTTAATATACTTCTAAGGTATTCAAGGACTATTATTTCAAATTTTCAAATTACATTCCGGGTTTGAAGTTAATTGGACCTAATACTGAGGGTTGTGATGCCTGTAACTTCTAAACTACAAAACCAATGACCTTGAAATTTTTATGGATCAATCTTTGAAGTATCTTCTTTCTAAAAAAAAAGAATGAATGAAATCAGTCGCCGCATAAGGGAGTTACAACTAAATATATATTTTGATTTTCATCCCCTCTCCCAAGGGAACCGTGCAGAATTTCGGGATAAAAGTATCCTATGTCCTACCTCGTAGTATGAACTCAAATCGTGCTAAGTTTCATTTGTATCCGTTTAGTAGTTTCGGCGTGATGTGCGGCCAAGAAACAGACAGACAGACAAACAGACAGACAGACAAAAATGAAACAAATTGCAGTTTTGGCTTTAGTATCGATTGAAGTGTGGCTTCCCAAAAAAAATTTCAAAATATCTTCAATGTACAGAATTTGACCTGTTACAATTTTATTATAAGTATACATTGAGTTCATAGTAGGAAAGCTTTATAATATACGGAAACACTTTCCTTATGTTTTACAATTATAAACATAAATTGTAACTATCATCTTATTTCCTCAGAAAATGTATTATTTCCTATTACATCGTGTTATTACAAGAAAAGGATAAAGTAATTTTATGTGACCGATTTTTACGATGACTAGTATCCTAATATTGCTTTATATATCCAAACAATTCGTTTCTAGCTTAATATTTAATTACTATCAACTTATTTTAGAATTACGCACATGGTTTAAGATTATTTCACCATATTTAAGATTAAGAAAAAATTACATTTTTCTCAGTGCACATAAATTCCCTACGATTAAACAGTTTAGAATCTCGAGAGAAACAATTCAATTCAGTTCTCTTCAAATTTTCCAAGCGTTGAGTTATTTCTGTACCTATTCAAATTTTAATTTGAAACAATTCACAATCGCTTGAAGGCAATGGGGGCATCGATATATATAATATATATGTAGGTACTAGATGGGCCCTTTGATAGAAAAAAGTTGGTCGTCCGACTTGTAGAGCGCGCTCCTCACCTGTATAGCCCTGTCCTTGTCCCTGCCATAGCGCTGTCCCACTTTTCAGGCTAGATGGGCTTAGGTCCACATTCTTTGTTTGACAGGGCCCGTCTCATGTAAATAGAGGTTGTTCAATGGGGGTGTTGCCGACTCGTCAAATCGGCATCTCTTTATCAAACGTCAAACCGCACGCTTAGTTTGAGATCTTGTATGAAATGCTGAAACGTGACATCATAAAAATTGGACGTGAATCTTATTTCTTTAAGAAGACCTTTATTAATCACTAAGGGCCGCTTGCACATGGACATTTAAACTAATTTACTTAGTCTTTTGTAATGCTGTCACTTTTTGGCTGGAGTATATTGCGGTTGCCAAAGAGTCAGCTTTACAAAATCTATGTATTTAATGGGACATTATGCGACCTAATTTAGTATTGATATAGGCCTAATAGCGCTGTTGCCTATTAGGCAACATAACCATTTTCTAGGTCGTGAACGACATG
The DNA here is from genome assembly GCA_923060345.2 of Erebia aethiops. Taxonomy (NCBI): domain Eukaryota; kingdom Metazoa; phylum Arthropoda; class Insecta; order Lepidoptera; family Nymphalidae; genus Erebia; species Erebia aethiops. Next base: position 17,121,274 of record OV281089.1, on the reverse strand, counting down.
CTCTCACAATATGTTATACGGTTTTACTTCAGATCATAGTTGACAACATATGTAAGTAAAGCAGAGGTGCAATCATGTGATTGCACCTCTGCTTTACCTGCACGTTTAGGGTATCGTACATACCTTAACGTATAAGAATGGATACACGAAATTGGGCTCTAATTCAATGCTGTTATGGTTTATTTTACTTTGAGGCCGAACTTTAACGATTGGATCGACAATCCTTACATGATTGCACCTCTGATAGGTTTGTTGTAGTACTTATTCTTGGAAATATAGCGGTTTTTTTAACTTTTTAATTTATGTAGAGTAAAAAATCGGTGCACGGAGTACAGTCTATTATGTATAAGTTACAGATTATATTAGAACGCTTCCTTTTCATTGGATAGCATAGGTATGACTATTATACTTAGGTTATTATTATTGCACTGGACCAGAAAATACCCGTAGACCTTGGTACAAAATCGAGGGATATAACTTTTTCATTAAGTTTGATAGTTATTTGTGTTTAAATGTTGTTAAGGATTTCCAAATCAAAAAAGAGATCGTAAGGTCTTATTTTCTGTGCTCTACATTCTTAAATTATAACGGATTTTATGACCAGACATCTGGACAGCATTTATATGCGAACCGCTATAAATAGAATTTGCGCACTCATAAATTTTTAGGATTACATAGGGTTAGCGCATTAGAAAATTTCATAACTGTATCGGCATATTTTGATAGAAATCGTGTTAGGCGATGTTGTAGATTCTGTCCAAGGAGCTTAGGAGATAACATATGGATTCTTAGTCAGGGAAATAGGTATCGAAAATACCCATTATGACAAGATGAAACGTACGTAACGTACGCAGAAGGTTCAATTAATAAAGCCTGTAGCTTGGAACCCGGTTGCAAAATAGCAGTTGTTTTTCAGTTGGTATAACTGTTTCGAAACTGTATGCTAACTCGCTCTGTAACGATGCTGTGGTCGTCTCTACTGATATTAATGCAAATCCCCTGCATAGACACTAAGCAAAACTTAAAGCATCTCGAGCAAAAAATATAGAGCCTGGAAAAATACTTTCACAGTTGGCATTTTATTGAACCGTTTTATGTCACATAGCGCCTGTTCCAGAAGTAAAATAAAGGTGTTAAAGTTCATGGAACGAATGAAAGGCTGAGTGCTTCGTGACATAAACATGAAGAGTTAGCGGACGTCAGCCCTATAATCCAGCAGCTCTTAACAAACGCCCACGCACATATCCCGCGGCCCATTTAAAAGGATCAGTGGCTCTACCGAGAAATTGTTTTGCTGTAATTTCACACCTGTCCCATTTAATGGGTCGTTGATTGCAACTGCGTCAGATTCAGGAGAGTTTTCAGTTGTATTGTAGCAGTTGACAGTAGCTTTACTGTGATTTCACTTGGTCTAACAATTAAACGATGTGGCCAATTCTGTATAACTCAATCTCTAAATTAAACTGAAATGACGGCCTTAAATCTAGTCCTGGCCCTTTCCGCAGTGAGCAACGCGAGGTGGCGAGGTGTGGCCCACGGTAACACAGCACTTATTAATATAAACCTTAAAACTAAGCTATTAAAGTTTAATTACGAATGTACTATATTATTATACTTAAGACCTTTTGTCTTAAGAAGAATGGTGTTGATCACGCGTATTCACATTTTTACCTCCAACCAAAAAGTGCGCAACGCGCCTTAAGAAGTTTTCACTTCAAAAAACCTTAATCTACACAGACAAGGTAGCGTGCATCAGCTAGTTAAATATAAGTACAGGAATAAGTTTTACGAGTCTTTTCTGTAATTAATTAACCCATTGTTTGCTCTTTTTGCTCCAAAGAATATTATAATACCTCCGGGATCTAGGAAAAATGCTTACAATGCTTTAATAAAGTATGTAATTAAATTCTTGATGTTGCTTTAATATTATGAATTCTTAATTTGCTTTAAAATGTTGAGAAAATTTACACAAGGATAACAAAATTAATATAATATCTACCCTCTTTTTATTAAGTTCATAATTTCTCAAAATTTTATAGGTAAACAGTGAAGCGATGAAATAAATGGTTTTCGTTAGAGTTTAGATCGTTATTAGGTCCTCGAAAGTCCCAAGATCCTTCAAGATCGGGATGTCATCTGAATTTTGATCTACTGAACCGAGATTCACACAAAGAAAAGTTTTTTTTTCCACTACTAGTTAGCCCTTGACTGCGATCTCACCTGATGGTAAGTGACGATGCAGTCTAAGATGGTAGCGGGCTAACCTGTTAGGGGTATGGCAGTTATATTAAACCCATACCCCAAGTCGGTTTCTACACGGCATTGTACCTGAACGCTAAATCGCTTGGCGGTACGTCTTTGCGTAGGGTGGTAACTAGCCAAGGCCGAAGCCTCCCACCAGACCAGACCAGAGAAAATTCAGAAATTATAAATTCTCAAATTGAACCTGCCGGAAATCGAGCCCGAGACCTCCCACGTTAAGACAAATTCAAGCTCAACACTGCGCCAGGGAGGTCGGCAAAACTTTGATGAAGCTGCTACAACATACTAGGATTAAATTTTGCAAGTTTTCAAACTCACATCAGAACAAATGTTGCTGGTGTAGTTTGATAACTTATATTATCCCATATTACTTATGTCGGGTAAACTTTTAATGAGGTGACGTTGTACGTAATTTGGTACATGCCTTGGAAATAGAAGCTATATTTTCTAAGAGTAACTACTTAATACTTTTTTTTATTAAATTTTCAAAAATGAGAACTGTTTCATTCGTGTACGATGTACTAATATAATCTAACTAGATGATGCCCGCAACTTCACCCGCCTGGATTAAGTTTTATTTGATTCCAGGGGTAACTCCTTCCTTTTCAAAAAATTTCCTTCCCCGGGACCTAACCTACTTCTGTACCAAGTTTCATCAATCTTTTTTGAAAAGATGGGCCGTGAAAGTTTAGGAGGCAGACTGACAGACAGATAAACAGACAGACACACTTTCGCATTTATAATATTAGTATGAACAAGATAAACTTACGCTTTAGGTTGGGACGGGCTTGCCTACAAAATGCCTATTGACTCTTACCTCGAAGGTACATAAGGTGTACGAGGCAGGAAACACGGACGACGGAAGGGCGTTCCAAACTAAATTAGTGTTTCAACATTCTGTTGTTTTATTTCGTACGAGTAGATTGGAGTATGTTGGTTGATCTGGTTCTACGGATTTCTATATTTCTCTCGTTCACTGAGAACTAATTGTTCTTGTGGCATTTAGCTCGTTCCCATAAACATAATAACCAATAGCACTATGTTTTTCAAGTTTCATTCATTCATTTTAAAAGTGCAAAATTTTAGGTTACCTTTCCACCAGAGATGTGCTTTGTTGCTAAGCAACGGATGTGTGTCAAACCCACCAATTAGCATAGGAACCAATAGGACCGCTCATAGCAAAACTCATAACTTAAAAGCAAGCGCTCCTATTGGTGGGTTACCTCATTTCAGCGTTCACTGAGAACTTATTGTTCTTGTGGCCTTTATCTCGTTCCCAACATAATAATAGCACTATGTTTTTCAAGTTTGGTATTCGTACATTTCAATAGTGCAAAACTTTAGGTTACCTTTCCACCAGAGATGTGCTTTGTTGCTAAGCAACGGATGTGTGTCAAACCCGCCAAGTACCAATAGGAGCGCTTATCTCTAACATAAAAGTCATAGCTTAACTCGCTAAATGTTATATCAAGCGCTCCTATTGGTTTGACACATCCGTAACTCAGCAACGTACTCGTAGCACAACTCGACCGGTGGAAAGGTACCCTTATGCTCCGTAATTAGCTAGAGTCTGGTCCTTATGTCCTAATTAAGGACAATGTCTCGTGCGACCCTAAATGGAGAATGAATGTAAGCCAGGGCTGAGTGCTTGTATGAAATATTAATGTAACTAAGTAAATTACGGTTGTATTTTAAAACTAATGACATTTGTTGCTTAATGTAACGTAACAGTATAATGTTCTATGCGACGAATATTTAATTCTATTGAAGAGGTGGAATTGTGGAGTACCTTTTTGATGGTCTTAATAATAGGTACTAAAATTCTACATCAATGCCATATTGTGTCAAAATAAAATATTGTTAACCGTTAAAAGCGAATGCCTGGTACTGAAGCGCATATTTACATGAAAGATCGTTGAATTTCGAGCGTCAATATTCGGAGAATAGATAATCAGGAACCAAGACCCTGTAAAAAAAATACAAAAGTTCCAGTCATCTAAGTGTATCGTAATTTGGAAGCTTCAAAGCTAAGATCCAATAATACGACAAAGATTAACCTATTTCTTTTTAAACGATAAACCGTTTTAGTAAATTTGTATTGGGACAGCGTTTAGCTTGACATGAAATTTGATAACAACATCAATTTTCCAAAGCCACAGTGTACGGGCACGAATTTTACCACTGAAAATGGTTACCTATCAGATGCAAATCGCCTGAGACGTATTTTTGGCCATAGCTCCGAGGAATTTGGGAGGATCGAGATGGGAAATGGGAATAGTACCAAGAATTGAGGAATTTATCGAGACACGTGTGAGCATCCGAATTTTGAAAATCGGCTGGTAATTTTTTTTTTATAATTTTGAACAATGGGTTTTTTGGGGGGTGTTTGTCTACTAAATTGTAAATATTTCGTAAAAAAGACCGACTTAAGAAAAAATGGGTATTTATGTCCTAGGGTATTAGTTTAGCTACAAAATGGCGAAAAAATTTTGAAAATCGGTTAATAATTGTGACCTGTAGGTGGTCCCTTTAGATTTGGAATTGTAGAAAAACTAGTATTGCCGTATATGTATAAAAAGTGATGTGGCTTCTATGATTATGGACCGATCGTCATGGTAATGGTGTTAGAAGATGCGGATGCAGACGAGAATTGCATTCGAGTTGGAATTTTGAAAAATTTTGAAGAAGGGTTTTTATTTTTTAAGAATCAACAAAAGCTGGAGTAATTATTGACCGATCGTCATGGTAATGGTGTTAAAAGATGCGGACGAAATTATATTTTTACACAATTTCAGTGTGTCTAAAAGGCCTTCCCGAAATTCGTCGCTAGCTCGCGTACCACATCGCCCCGCTGTCGCTTTCGCTCGGCCGTCGCTTGTTTCGTGTTTGACACCTTTGGTACTCCCCTTTTACTCTTTGCGTTCGTGTTGCGAAATAATTTGATGATATTTTCGGAATAATTATTTTATGGGCATCGACATTAGAAAAAAAGGTCCATGCTTGAAAGGGCCGAATTTTCAACTGAATGAATGGACAGCTGTATCAGAATTCAGAACGTGCGTTCACACGACACTGTTCTCTCACTACTTCGCTGCTCTGCCCCAACAAGTTTGTATGACGGATGAAATTCACCACCACCACTACAGCCCATTAACGTCCCACTGCTGGGCTCAGGCCTCCAATCTCATAGGAGAGAGGGAATTAGAGCTTAGACCCACCACGCTGCTCCAATGCGTGTTGGCGGGCTTTGACGAATATTATAATGTTAGTGATAATAACCGGGACCGACGGCTTAACGTGCTCTTCGAGGCACGGGGGTGAATCACCGCCAACTTAGCTAGTGCTGAGAATTTCTAGTCAGAAAAACCCAATACTTAATATTATGGCCTCGAACCTGGGACCTTGTCGGCCGCAGTCCAACATGCTAACCAATAGACCAACGAGGCAGTTGGACTAAGTCCGCCTAACTTTTATTGTGTGAAACTGAACACAGTCGCGTGACAGGACATTCATTTCATCATTCCCTTGTGACGCGGACTGTTAAAAACTTTTGTCCTGTTCTTCCCTAGTGTGTTTTCGCAAAGAAATACCAATGAGTCTATTTATTTATAATGTAACACATTGCAATGTTATTTGCACGTATGTTATCGGCTCTTTGTTTGCACACACTGTGGGAACTAACCTGGATAAACACATCATTTATGTGCGGAAACTCAAACAAAATATACGCTGCGTATGGTCACAGTATGGTTATGATAATGAATTTTCTATTTTCAAACCTAAAGTTTAATAGTTTAATAGCATGGGTACAAGAAATGCAATGACTTAAAAGTGATTGCAACTTTATTTTCACAATGCAATGCGGCAAATACACATTATTATATATAGGGTTAATACATCTAATAATAACAACTGCGAAGATCTCTGTTAGAATACTTGACTAGAGCGGAAAATATAGAAGGATTGAAGGACTAAAGAGAAGGAGAACCTCAGGAATGCAATGACGTACGAGTAAATCTAACCTATAAGGAGACTAACAGGCCATGTTTTATCTGTCCAGAGCTTTAAATATGTAAATGAGGCTGGATTGGGGAAAAAAAGACTGCATGCCGTAGGCAGTAAAAAATAAATGGAATTTGGAAACTCATTGATTAACAATGATTAACTTCATTATCATACCACCCAAATTTCATTCAAGAATCTAAGTCCTCAGAATACAGAAAAAATAAATTCTGAGGTTTACTCGTATTTGCCACGACATCATAATTTAAAAAAAACAATAGATTGTACTCGTATGTTCAAGGACGATGTATGGTTTCTAGAATCGGCATAGCAAGGCGCACCGTTTAAACAAATGCAGTGCATCTGTAAGGTCTCATCTTCCATTGTTATCTTTTATAGGCATCGTACTGGAGTGTAATGCTCTGCCTCGGTTTGCGGAATGCCTTTTTCTATGATGCTTTGAAGTGTTGTTTATGCAAACTGAAGCTTTCATAAAAATCTTTGCTCACAAACCGAGTCTGCTTCGCGGATGCAATCCATTTAACGATCTCTGTTGGACGCAGGACATGTATCTATGTATACTAATATTATAAATATAAATACGTTAAAAGTATGGATGGATGGATGTTTGTTACTCAATCACACCAGAACGGCTGAACGGATTTTGGCACAGAGATCGATTATAGTCTGGAATAACACATAGACTACTTTTTATCCCGGAAAATTAAAGAGTTCCCGCGGAAACCAATAACTTCAATCCACGCGCACTAAGTCGCAGGCATCGGCTAATAATTCATAATGCCTAAAAGCTAGTAACCTGTCACTGGGAAATCAATATTTAATAATATGGACTTTGCCTGCTTCTTTATCCACGTGGATGTGGGATGTAATTTCTCATAATACTTTTGGTATCTTTACATATACTGTCGCACTACAGCTAATGCCCGGCATCCCTTGCATGACTACTAGTCCTGCGTGTTGTAAGTACATGAATGAATGTATGTCGGATGCTATCAAGTAGGTAAGTGTCGAAAAAAACTACAAATAACTCAATCAGATAAACATATTTGCGAACGCCATTTGTACGAATAGATGAATACAAAAATACAATTGCTATTACCAAACGTCGTTAAAAGATCTTAAACTTCTAATATTTCATACAAAATAACTAATTTTAGACTTAATGAACCAAAACTAAGTCGCTTGTTATTTGTTGAGAGTGTTGAACCAAATTAATTACTGCGCCGTAAAGTATAAAATGGTAAAAACTCAAAATTCACGGGCGGTTACTACCGGCGCTTAGAGCAGTATTATTTCAAAATGACAGTTTTATGACACGTACCTTAACGTCCCTAAAATAAGGATTATAATTCTAAAATATGAACGTCATCAATATTAAACAATACTGCTTTAAGCGATGGTAGTTTGGCCCCTGGGCTTCTTTTCAAAGCAGAATTCTAACAAACTTTCTTTCACGGTCTAGTGTTTAACTTTTCCATGGCTTCCGCAACTTTTTGGAGAATAAAAGCGAAAAGTAAGGCCGTCCATAAAAGGTAGAGTGATTGTTTATGAAAGATTCGGAATTAGAAACATTTGAAGGTAAAGCAAAGTGGAAAAATCTATATTATTTCTTTTTTTGTACGGTGTATTTTGAGCTTCGTAAGTAATTTGTTCATTAACGCAAATTGTGAACTTTAGTTTCGGAGTACCTACATATACTTACGGACTTGTACAACCACAGACGTCAAAGGGAGCCTGAAAACTAGAACTATGAGGCATATATTTTATTTTTGTAGCTGCAACTATACTGGATGATAAAATTTCAGTTTGCTTCGGGATATCTTAAATACTTGCTACTAGTACGAACTACAAGACTACCACTTGTTATGATGTACCTGTGCAGAAATCTTACTTTTGAATAGCGCGAAAATAGCCAATCATAGCGCGTGTCCGTCCGCTATTGGTTGTTGCCTACGCGTCATGTTCTAAGTGCGAGCACGATAGATAGATAGAACGAGTCTCTGTTGTTCTTGCGATAAGGCCTGCATTTCATTTCACATTAGGATTTAGTTGGCGTTAGGTTGCTTCTCTGCGCTAACGGATTTTGCTGATGTCACTTATAAAAGTACAGTACTTAGTTCTGATCGTCTGACGTCTACACGAAGAATGTTCACTCATCAAAATCTACACAAAACAGCCAAGGACCGATCGAAAACTTCTCAGTCTTCCGTACTCCTCCGAGGCGACACTAATGACTATTACACTTGACTTTGTCCCTCACGGGCTTGTGGCTTTTGACCTGACTGACATTTCTCATTATCTGCGTTGGTTCGTGCAAGTATCGTAGCTTGTTTAGCACAATACCAACATGAAACTTCTCGGCACATTTGATTAAGGTCATGTTCTGCACTTTCCCGTTCTGGAGGGAATTTTCAGTGAGGAAACACGTGTCTGCTACCTAATGTTATAAATGAGCAATTATAATTAACTGAGATATCCACGTAGCTCATAAAGACTTGATTTTCAATGCAGTTTCTCTCTTTAATATTATATAAACCTAGACCTCCACTAAGAAATGAATACCTAATCAATAATTCCACCCGAGTGAAGCCAAAGACAACCAAGTATTTATTTCTTCCGTTGTCAAGGGCAAGAGTGTACTTAGAAAAATAAAGAACTCAACGTGACTTGATGAATTAAAATCACTTAATTGTGTGTGAAGATAATTTTGAAGTATTAAATCTGGGCTAGGTATTAAAACTCACAAAATTTCTCACTCGAGTAAGATACAGCAATCGGTGTACATTAAATAATTAAACTTTTGAATAATTAATTTCTCAGTCATTTATTGATGGATTTGATGGAGAAAAAAAAACAGTGATTTATTAGTTTTAATGTATATTTTACTTCCGTTGTGTTAAATATGATATTCACAACACCATGAAACTTCTCCATTGGGTATTTGATATAATAAATTATTATTTATTTTTGGCGTAGGAAACATCCCAATTGCTAAAATCCAACTTTGAATGTACTTGTGTAGCCTTATGATGAGAGTGTTCGCCTTCGCTCTATTCAGGTAAACATTTCCAATTTCCTGGCATCCTATTTTATATTTTCTATGGACTTTAAATAAGTAAAAAATCTCATATTTTGCTGGGGAACATACCTAATCATATACCTCGTAATATTATTAATGCGAAAGTGTGTATGTTTGTTGGTTTGTGCTTCAATCACGCTGCAATGGAGCAACGGATCGACGTGATTTTGGGCATGGGTATAGTTGAGGATCTGGAAAGTGATAAGCTTCTTTTTATCCCGGAAAATTTAGGAGTTCCCGCGGGAATTAAAAAAAATTTAAACCACGCGGATGAAGTCGCAGGCATTTTTAACTAGTTACATTTTTTTTCAGTCTGTTTTCCAATAAATATGCGGATTCTGTGTAAAGGATTTTGACGACCTCCGTGGCGCAGTGTGTAGTGATGTTGCCTTAACGTGCGGAGGTTCTGGGTTCGATCCGCGGCAGGGTCAATTTGGAAATTTATAATTTCTGAATTTTCCCTGGTCTGGTCTGGTGGGAGGCTTCGGCCGTGGCTAGTTACCACCCTACCGGCAAAGACGTGCCGCCAAGCGATTTAGCGTTCCAGTACGATGCCGTGTAGAAACCGAAGGGGTATGGGTTTAATATAACTGCCATGCCCCTAACAGGTTAGCCCGCTACCATCTTAGACTGCATCATCACTTACCATCAGGTGAGATCGCAGCCAAAAGGTTTAGGTGTAGGTAATATACATTTTTAAGAATTAGTGTTTATTGAAAAAGTTTTTTTTTTTCAAAATATTCAGTGTGCTTATCGCGCTTCTCGGGAATAAAATAAACTTTTAAACTATTAAAATCAATTTAGCCTACTGTGGAAGCTTTTCTCATACATACTTCAAAAAAGTTCTTGTTCTAAAAGAAGTTTATAATGGACAAAAATATCACTAAAACGCAACTAAAAAATTTAAAATCTATGCCTAGACACTGACTTCCAGTGCGAAGCCAGCGCTGGCGGGTCAAGTGAATAAATTATTTTAATCAAATGTTTCAATTTATTCTTGTGCCTCACTAATGCGGACTGACCTACTTTCAAGTTGCTGAAAGAAAACGTGTAAATATTATACATTGGTATTGTGTGTTTCGCAATAATTATTGTACACTAGATGATTCCCGCGACTTCGTCCTCGTGGATTAAGATTTTTGATTCCCGAGGGAACTCTTTAATTTTCTGGGATAAAAAGTAGCCTATGTCCTTCCCCGGGATACCATCTACCCCGTGAAAGCGTAGCAGACAGACAGACAGACACACTTTCGCATTTATAATATTATGAGTATGGATATATAGTATAGTATAAACTATACTATACTATACTATACTATACTATGGATATGGATTCATCGACTATGTACAAAAATGAATGATTTCAAATGTTCGATTTGGAACAGCCGTTACCTAGCAGAAGTCCATGGTGGCCAAGGAACAAGAAACTTAATCCGCTAGAACATACAAGAGGCCCAATCGTCTAAGCATATTGTAATCATTTGACATCTTAAAACGTATTATTCGAACTGTTTAAGGAGTTCATCAAATGCTTTTTGACGTGCAGGCATCTATGAGCTCCTTAAACAGGACGAATTATTCGTTTGACAAACTTTTACAATAACGATTTACTTACACATTCGGGGGGCTGATCTGTGTACGCTTACTCTGAGTTTTTGCATTGCAAATACGGTTGATCGACGTGAGAACTCACCACGCCAAGTGTAAGCGAACGTTAAAGTAAAATGGACCCAAAAGCTCTTGCTTTAAAGTCACAAATTCAGCGTTTGGAGCGCTGGTTTTGAATAAATACACGAAATGATGAAATGAGCTCTAAACCAATGCAGTTAAGGTTGATTTTACTTTAACGTTCGCTTACACTTGGTGAGGTGAGCTCTCTCGTCGATCAATCGTATTTGCAATGTAAAAACTCGGAGTAAGCGTGTATGGTGTGACGTGCAGCATGAAATGTGCAGCACATGCAAACCTGTCTCAAACCTAGAAGTTGGTGTCAAAACTTGATAAGCCGAACAGTTCCACTTATGTTAGATTCCATTGTCTTCAGACGTCTTCACTGATATGTACTTTCCTTACCTTACCATTCCATTATTACTTCATATAAAAATTGTAATATTAACCTTAAACATAACACTAATAGACACAACGAATACAAATGATGTCGCCCACAGAAGAGATGTCCCGTTTCCTTCAGGAACTCGGCTATTACAGCATTAGTGTAGTGACTCGAAGGCCTGCCGCACTGTAAATATGCCGACGCAAATTGATGCAATAAAAATTGTATTACGCTCGGGGAAAACCTTTTTAGAGATCCGTAAGGAAAATGGTGGTGAGGGACGAATGGCCGAATTTGGAGGTTCATATTTGGCCTTTTCGTTTCCTCCGTTCCTCGGAGAGCACGTTAAGCCGTCGGTCCCGGTTATTATCACTAACATCTGATAATAATCGTAACAAATCTAAGAGTTTAAATACTCTTAGTCGAGTCGTATGCGCAAGGACGCGGGAGCCCACCGCATTATAATCCCAATAAAACTACCATTAGGGGATTAATTGAATGGGGTTACGACCCTCAGTAATGCGGAATACGACGCAGAGAGAAAGAAAATGGTATGATGTCTTTAAAATACAGAGTTTTGTAACTTGGAATTCTAAACCTATTATTATCTTAACATATAGTATAGAAGGACTTGCAATAAAAAGTATGGTGGTTAAGTAAGAATTTAAAAAATATTATTGAGCTGTTTAAAAGCTGGTAAAAAGTTAAAAACCAATATAAATAATATTTATGTGGAGAACAATAATTGATGTAGAATTTTAGTATAAAGAACCCAGTATGCTAAATTTTACCGCCACCTGACCGATGATTTACAATATTCATCTCGGCATTGTTCGCTTTGAAGTTTTATGTTGCGGAAGACCGCAATATAATTTGTGTGAGTGGTTTTAAGTGTATTAAAAAACAAAGTAACGCTTTTAGTGACATCTAATAAGCCCTTGCGGTTTTTATTGAGTTAATGTTATTCTTTTTCGGCAGTTTACTTGTCATCCGGGTCCAGACTTCTCGCAGAGTCGGCTTACGACTTATTATTTGGGTCCAGAGTGCTCGCAGTAGCTTCGAGTAGCTTAGGCCACACCGAAACTTCATACAAGCGAACTGATTTAATTAACTTATTACTACTTACTACTGACTATACCTACTGACTGACTTGGTAGCTAGCAATAAACCGTTGTTAAAACGTAAGATTTGTGGTCATTACGGTCATAATAAAAGGGATTTGTTCGAAGCAGTGGAATAGATAAAACTATTTGTATGACTGCCCACCTTTCCACTCGAAAAGTCTTCATTCGACCCTCTTTAGTTGTCAATTTTAGATACAAAAAATGACTGATTTTTCGACGAAAATGTAAGTAGTAGTGCATTGGATGGGTGATTTCATTGTTTAGCCACTGACTGGAATAGAGTGCATCAAATTGAAATATGGAAGCTACACGTGAAATGCGTGTGTAGATTTTACGAGTTTCCGAGGACACTGGATATTTTGAAAAATATTATTATTTAAAAATATCTAGTATTTTGTATCCATGTTGCAAAATACTAGATTTTTTATTACTATCTAGATTCTAGGTTCTAAATTAAGTATGTTTGCGACTCTCTATTTTACGACTAACTCTTAATATATTTAGGGATTTAAAAAGCCTTTGTCCGTCTCCGGGATGTAAGCTGTCCACCAGATTTCGCCAAAATTCACCAAGCATGTGGGTCGTTAATACGGAACTCAATTGTTTGTAAGCTTTATCAGATAGCCTTGCTTGGATACACCGAAAACAATATAGAAAACTGGCACCAGTAGCAAATCAAGAAAAAAAATGTCGATAAGCAAGAAGGACGGAAGATCGTTTCTATATTTATTGGACACACGTCCTTGAAAATGTCCTCTATTCGTGCGTATTTACTTAAATGCTCTCAAGTTTACTGCCGACCGAAATATCACTTGGATTACAAGCAAAAGTACTCCAACGGCTATTTAGGGCTATCATAACTTTGTTTGGAGGTCGCAAGTCGCACTACAATATTGTCTGTAGGTAGCCGTGTACAGACTACCGACGCGACGCCACGTCCGCAATTTCGGAAACAAAGATATAAATAACGCTCGGTTAGTGACAGAATGACTATCATGCAAAATGGCCATAAGTCCTTAAGGGCGTATTTGCATCCAAATCCCTTAAAGTATTGGAGTTATCAGTACATTTTGTGACTAAGTCAAGCAAAATAAGATGGAACTAAAAATTACTATACATAGATTGATCCCATACCTCCAATTGTTGGTAATAAAATTGTTAAAAATCTTTATTTTTAATACTATAAAAAATATTTTCCCTCACTTCTTCACTCAAAATTGACGATTTAGGGGCGACTTTAGGTACATTTTTTAAAATAAATACGCCGAATTTTTGTCATTAAAAAATACCATCTGTTAGTAGATATGTTCACCTCAAAATTTTGGTAATAAAAATATTTAAAATAGTACAAATAGTACATAAAATAAAATAAAAATCGCGTGTATTTTTTTCGCACATTTTGCTTACACGCGTAAATCTTAAAGCAGTGAAAATAAGGGTTATTTTGATCCCCTCCGGACCCTGGTTTGATTTCATTTCAAAATTCAAATATCAATTAGTCAGCGTTTGACCGCCGTCGAGAGTGGACCCTGTGTCGGTTGCAAGCAGACGCTGGTATCGAAAAGATCGCTGTACAAACACAAAATACCTACATACCTACCTAGTTGAGCGAACCAAATTTATATTTTACGTTACCTACTGTGCTGATATTTTGAAAAGGTAAGATATGGTACCTACTACCACACGCCACTACCAACATAATACAATTTTATTATTTGCTAAAATTTTGAAATTTATTGCAGTCTCTATTCCCCGAGCGTGGTAGTGACCTGAAGGTATACTTCGATGACCACCACTGGAACTCGTAGACGCGTAGAGCTAGGTGTATCGAATTTGGGCTCAATTTGTTAGTTATGATGAGATCTTGCCTCAATACTTGGTGGAGTGACCTGAAGGTATACTTCGAAGACTTCTACTGGAACTCCTAGACGCGTAGAGCTAGGTGTATCGAATTTGGGCTCGTTTTGTTAGTTATGATGAGATCTTACCTCAAGACTTGGTGGAGTGACCTGAAGGTATACTTCGACGAACACTACTGGAACTCCTAGACGCGTAGAGCTAATTGTATCGAATTTGGGCTCATTTTGTTAGTTATGATGAGATCTTACCTGAAGATTTGGTGGAGTGACCTGAAGGTATACTTTGAAGACTTCTACTGGAACTCCTAGACGCGTAGAGCTAGGTGTATCGAATTTGGGCTCGTTTTGTTAGTTATGATGAGATCTTACCTCATGACTTGGTGGACTGACCTGAAGGTATACTTCGACGAACACTACTGGAACTCCTAGACGCGTAGAGCTAATTGTATCGAATTTGGGCTCGTTTTGTTAGTTATGATGAGATCTTACCTGAAGATTTGGTGGAGTGACCTGAAGGTATACTTCGAAGACTTCTACTGGAACTCCTAGACGCGTAGAGCTAGGTGTATCGAATTTGGGCTCGTTTTGTTAGTTATGATGAGATCTTACCTCAAGACTTGGTGGAGTGACCTGAAGGTATACTTCGACGAACACTACTGGAACTCCTAGACGCGTAGAGCTAATTGTATCGAATTTGGGCTCATTTTGTTAGTTATGATGAGATCTTACCTGAAGATTTGGTGGAGTGACCTGAAGGTATACTTTGAAGACTTCTACTGGAACTCCTAGACGCGTAGAGCTAGGTGTATCGAATTTGGGCTCGTTTTGTTAGTTATGATGAGATCTTACCTCATGACTTGGTGGACTGACCTGAAGGTATACTTCGACGAACACTACTGGAACTCCTAGACGCGTAGAGCTAATTGTATCGAATTTGGGCTCGTTTTGTTAGTTATGATGAGATCTTACCTGAAGATTTGGTGGAGTGACCTGAAGGTATACTTCGAAGACTTCTACTGGAACTCCTAGACGCGTAGAGCTAGGTGTATCGAATTTGGGCTCGTTTTGTTAGTTATGATGAGATCTTACCTCATGACTTGGTATAGTGACCTGAAGGTATACTTCGAAGACTTCTACTGGAACTCCTAGACGCGTAGAGCTAGGTGTATCGAATTTGGGCTCAATTTGTTAGTTATGATGAGATCTTGCCTCAATACTTGGTGGAGTGACCTGAAGGTATACTTCGAAGACTTCTACTGGAACTCCTAGACGCGTAGAGCTAGGTGTATCAAATTTGGGCTCGTTTTGTTAGTTATGATGAGATCTTACCTGAAGACTTGGTGGAGTGACCTGAAGGTATACTTCGAAGACTTCTACTGGAACTCCTAGACGCGTAGAGCTAGGTGTATCGAATTTGGGCTCGTTTTGTTAGTTATGATGAGATCTTACCTCATGACTTGGTGGAGTGACCTGAAGGTACACTTCGACGAACACTACTAGAACTCCTAGACGCGTAGAGCTAATTGTATCGAATTTGGGCTCGTTTTGTTAGTTATGATGAGATCTTACCTGAAGATTTGGTGGAGTGACCTGAAGGTATACTTCGAAGACTTCTACTGGAACTCCTAGACGCGTAGAGCTAGGTGTATCGAATTTGGGCTCGTTTTGTTAGTTATGATGAGATCTTACCTGAAGACTTGGTGTAGTGACCTGAAGGTATACTTCGACGAACACTACTGGAACTCCTAGACGCGTAGAGCTAGCTGTATCGAATTTGGGCTCGTTTTGTTAGTTATGATGAGATCTTTCCTGAAGATTTGGTGGAGTGACCTGAAGGTATACTTCGATGACTTCTACTGGAACTCCTAGACGCATAGAGGTAGGTGTATCGAATTTGGGCTCGTTTTGTTAGTTATGATGAGATCTTACCTCATGACTTGATGGAGTGACCTGAAGGTATACTTCGAAGACTTCTACTGGAACTCCTAGACGCGCAGAGCTAGGTGTATCGAGTTTGGGCTCGTTTTGTTAGTTATGATGACTCAAATGATGGATGGTCACTCCACCAAATCTTCAGATAAGATCTCATCATAACTAACAAAACGAGCCCAAATTCGATACAGCTAGCTCTACGCGTCTAGGAGTTCCAGTAGTGGTCGTCGAAGTATACCTTCAGGTCACTCCACCAAGTCTTCAGGTAAGATCTCATCATAACTAACAAAATGAGCCCAAATTCGATACACCTAGCTCTACGCGTCTAGGAGTTCCAGTAGAAGTCATCGAAGTATACCTTCAGGTCACTCCACCAAATCTTCAGATAAGATCTCATCATAACTAACAAAACGAGCCCAAATTCGATACACCTAGCTCTACGCGTCTAGGAGTTCCAGTAGAAGTCTTCGAAGTATACCTTCAGGTCACTCCACCAAATCTTCAGGTAAGATCTCATCATAACTAACAAAACGAGCCCAAATTCGATACACCTACCTCTATGCGTCTAGGAGTTCCAGTAGTGTTCGTCGAAGTATACCTTCAGGTCACTCCACCAAGTCATGAGGTAAGATCTCATCATAACTAACAAAACGAGCCCAAATTCGATACACCTACCTCTATGCATCTAGGAGTTCCAGTAGAAGTCATCGAAGTATACCTTCAGGTCACTCCACCAAATCTTCAGATAAGATCTCATCATAACTAACAAAACGAGCCCAAATTCGATACAGCTAGCTCTACGCGTCTAGGAGTTCCAGTAGTGGTCGTCGAAGTATACCTTCAGGTCACTCCACCAAGTCTTCAGGTAAGATCTCATCATAACTAACAAAATGAGCCCAAATTCGATACACCTAGCTCTACGCGTCTAGGAGTTCCAGTAGAAGTCTTCGAAGTATACCTTCAGGTCACTCCACCAAATCTTCAGGTAAGATCTCATCATAACTAACAAAACGAGCCCAAATTCGATACAATTAGCTCTACGCGTCTAGGAGTTCCAGTAGTGTTCGTCGAAGTATACCTTCAGGTCACTCCACCAAGTCATGAGGTAGGATCTCATCATAACTAACAAAACGAGCCCAAATTCGATACACCTACCTCTATGCGTCTAGGAGTTCCAGTAGTGTTCGTCGAAGTATACCTTCAGGTCACTCCACCAAGTCATGAGGTAAGATCTCATCATAACTAACAAAACGAGCCCAAATTCGATACACCTACCTCTATGCGTCTAGGAGTTCCAGTAGTGTTCGTCGAAGTATACCTTCAGGTCACTCCACCAAGTCATGAGGTAAGATCTCATCATAACTAACAAAACGAGCCCAAATTCGATACACCTACCTCTATGCATCTAGGAGTTCCAGTAGAAGTCATCGAAGTATACCTTCAGGTCACTCCACCAAATCTTCAGATAAGATCTCATCATAACTAACAAAACGAGCCCAAATTCGATACAGCTAGCTCTACGCGTCTAGGAGTTCCAGTAGTGGTCGTCGAAGTATACCTTCAGGTCACTCCACCAAGTCTTCAGGTAAGATCTCATCATAACTAACAAAATGAGCCCAAATTCGATACACCTAGCTCTACGCGTCTAGGAGTTCCAGTAGAAGTCTTCGAAGTATACCTTCAGGTCACTCCACCAAATCTTCAGGTAAGATCTCATCATAACTAACAAAACGAGCCCAAATTCGATACACCTACCTCTATGCGTCTAGGAGTTCCAGTAGTGTTCGTCGAAGTATACCTTCAGGTCACTCCACCAAGTCATGAGGTAAGATCTCATCATAACTAACAAAACGAGCCCAAATTCGATACACCTACCTCTATGCATCTAGGAGTACCAGTAGAAGTCATCGAAGTATACCTTCAGGTCACTCCACGAAATCTTCAGATAAGATCTCATCATAACTAACAAAACGAGCCCAAATTCGATACAGCTAGCTCTACGCGTCTAGGAGTTCCAGTAGTGGTCGTCGAAGTATACCTTCAGGTCACTCCACCAAGTCTTCAGGTAAGATCTCATCATAACTAACAAAATGAGCCCAAATTCGATACACCTAGCTCTACGCGTCTAGGAGTTCCAGTAGAAGTCTTCGAAGTATACCTTCAGGTCACTCCACCAAATCTTCAGGTAAGATCTCATCATAACTAACAAAACGAGCCCAAATTCGATACAATTAGCTCTACGCGTCTAGGAGTTCCAGTAGTGTTCGTCGAAGTATACCTTCAGGTCACTCCACCAAGTCATGAGGTAGGATCTCATCATAACTAACAAAACGAGCCCAAATTCGATACACCTACCTCTATGCGTCTAGGAGTTCCAGTAGTGTTCGTCGAAGTATACCTTCAGGTCACTCCACCAAGTCATGAGGTAAGATCTCATCATAACTAACAAAACGAGCCCAAATTCGATACACCTACCTCTATGCGTCTAGGAGTTCCAGTAGAAGTCATCGAAGTATACCTTCAGGTCAGTCCACCAAATCTTCAGATAAGATCTCATCATAACTAACAAAACGAGCCCAAATTCGATACAGCTAGCTCTACGCGTCTAGGAGTTCCAGTAGTGGTCTTCGAAGTATACCTTCAGGTCACTCCACCAAGTCTTGAGCTAAGATCTCATTATAACTAACTAAACGAGCCCAAACTCGTCACAGCTAGTAGAAAAAGTAGATAAAACAATAAATAATAATATATCGAAGTATCGATACAGGTCATTGACTTACTAATACCTTACAAGTTACCATGTTGATTCAACGCAGCTTGTCCGTGCATGCGTGTGCGTGAGAATGAAGCATGTGTTAGTGCGATTTCATACCTATCCGTTTTGCAAATACGCCCTTAAGAAATAGGGTCAATAGAAAAGTCTTTTGGCTACTTTTCTCGCTAGTGCTCATTTTATTGGTGACCAGTCTGATTTTCGCCGGAATCAAAAAACCTTGATCCACGTGGACGAAGTCGCGGGCATCATCTAGTTACTAGTATTACCTCAAGCTGGTGCCATAAGTCGTAACCCGTAAAGATTATCATGGCCTTCAATACCTACCACAGCTTGCCATTTGATTCCGTCTAGAGCGTGCTCGGTTTGTACAAATAAACTCTACCGAAATATTGCAAATACTTAAGTGCCAATAGCGTTTATGAAAGGGCCCTATAAGTAACGCCCAACACTTCCTAAATCGGCTGAGCTTGTGGATGACCCTGACGTAGTTAAAATAACTTCCTATTGAACATTCCAATAGCCGCTCTATCAAGTAACATTTTATTTAAATTTCTTTGACCAGAACACATTTTCACATTTCCACAGGGACTGACGTCCTTTCATATTTTGACACGATTTTATAGACATCATAACAATGTTAATACGATGACATCAGACGTTACCTACGTAGGGCCGAGGGTTGCCTTAATATCTCTATAAACTTTGATTTTTCTCTTATGACGTTGTAAAAGGTAATAGTAGACCGAGGGGGGCTAATGAATGTTTGTCCAATGTCCCAGCTTTTAGTGTTGAGAATCCTGCAGAGGCCAAACGGTAGCATTCAAAATCAAAAGTCACTTCAGATTTAACGTAGCGATGATGTAGTGGGATATACGTCATACGATGGTATTTGGTACTGTCGCTTTTTCGTTTCATCGAATTTTCAAATCACAACGATTCTAAAGAAGTGTTTTACTTCAAAAACTACATAAAAACAACTCCAGGTTGTATGGCAAGTGGGAACCCTTCGATCAGTGGGCTGTGGGTCGTTCATTCTAGTCGTGGTTTATGATAAAGAAAGTAAGGCGTGAAAATGCAATCCTGCGATTAAAGTACATTGAATGCTTAATATGGGCGATAAATAGTGTCGTATACTCAATCTTCCATGAACCTTGACCACACAATAACTGCCGCCTATAAGCCACAGATTAGATATCACACAGTTCGGTAACTCTTATGATGCAAGTTTACCAGTCTACGGCACTGTGTTGCACTGAGTTCGGCACAAATGATTCTCTCAGGGGTAACGCCTACTGGGGCAGATAGGGTGTGCCGAACCTGAAAATATGCGCTAGTTTCGTACTGTACACATAAATATAAATAAATAAATCGTTTATTTGCTAGAAACATTCTACAATAAGATGACAAAGACTAAATTTGACCATACATGTTTCGCCATTACTGACATACAAATTAAAAACATGAGTTTAAGCTGTGAGTCTAAACAAACCAAATATATTTTATAATTCTCAGAAATTAAATGACAGGACTAAATAAATTCATTCTAAAAATTGGCATTCACAGCATCATGCTTGGTAAAAAAAAGGTAACCGTTGCTACTGTAACCGATTTAAACGACGTAGTAACTGTGCTCAAGTTCCAAACAACGTGAGCGATCAAGCGTTTTCCCACAAGCAAACTCACTGTCCAACTGATTGCTAAACCATGATATAGACTAATCCATTGCCATATACAACACAGCTTTAATAGGCGACATAAAATGTGTATAGAGCGCCTCGCCCTGGATATACTCGGTAATGAATATCGTTTTATAACTGTTTTTATTGTTCGTATAAGTAATTATTCTTGTGGAAACCCGTAAAAAATAACTTTATTGCTCATACGTGGACTTTTTTACCTTAGCTCTGGATTTTTGTATAACTTAATATCTGTTGACGATATTTCGTCCCAATAATATAGAGATAATTTATTTATTAAACTAATCCAAAACTGCCTCGTTGGTCTAGCGGTTAGCATAGTCGACTGCGGATCACGAGGCCCTGGGTTCGATTCCCGGTCGGGCATAAAAATTGTTAGGTATTGGGTTTTTCAATTAAGAAATTCTCAATGCCAGCCCGGAGTTGGAAGTTGGCGGTGTTTCACCCCCGTGCCTCGGAGAGCACGTTAAGCCGTCGGTCCCGGTTATTATCACTAACCATGATAATAGTCGTTAAAGCCTGCCAACCCGCATTGGAGCAGCGTGGTGGGTCTAAGCTCTAATTCCCTCTCTCCTATGAGAGTGGAGGCCTGTGCCCAGCAGTGGGACGTTAATAGGCTGTAGTGGTAGTGGAAAACTAGCTTTGGCCGCAGTTTCGCTCACGTCGTTCAATTTCGATTTTTATACATACCTTTATTTACCACCTTAGTTTGAATTTTCAAAATTCCTCGCTTAGTGGATGCCTACGTTATGAAAGCTATCTGATGCCAAATTTTAGCGTTGATAGATCAGTTAGTCAGTCACCTTTTACTTTTATATGGTATTTGATTAGATTTAGACTAAGGTAGATTTCGTCTGTTTTTACGTAGTATGTCGAGTTGGTAAACAAGACACATTTCCTCGCGTGGATACTTTTAACCTGGTTCTGTTACAGCGATGTGACATGTGTCACACCTGCCCTGTGACCCGGCGCCGCGGCCGCTAATGCTTTCGCGGCGTTACGCTGAATAATGGATGCCTGCCACATTTCGCCTACATTTTCGAGATTGATTTACTTAAATGGATGAACCTGATTCGCCCCTTTTTTTATCTTCTTTCGCATTTATATTATAAATGATGCCCGCGACTTCGTCTCGTGGATTAAGTTTTTTGATTCTCGCAGCAACTCTTTAATTTTTCCATTCCATTCCATTACATTCCAGGCTATAATCCATCTGTTTGCCAAATTTCATATCCTAGATCCGTTCAGCCGTTCTAGGGTGATTGAATAACACTTAACAAACATCCTTCAATCCATCCAAACTTTCGCATTTATAATGTGGTTGTATTTGGTGGTGGTGGTGAGTGGTTTGAGGTTTTTTTGGTTCCCGCAGGAACTCTTAAATTTTCCCGGATAAATAGCCTTTGTGCTATTCCAGTCTATAATCTATCTCTGTGCTAAATTTCAGCCAGATCCGTTCAGCCGTTGGGGCGTGATTGAGTAACAAACATCCATACATCCATCCAAACTTTCGCATTTATAATATTAGTAAGAAATATAGTTAGTAATATATAGATTAATAAATTCGCAATTTGTTCCTAATGCTTGGAGGCCCGCCACTCAAAACAAACGCAAACACTTTATGGAAAATTTAATTGTTCATCAATTTTTTTCCGCTTCGCCGTTATTAATCTTATTTATCCTCGTGCCGCTCGACTCAACCCTTTTAACTCCGGAGTGTGGAGGGCAAAAATTGTACAAAATGTCTAAAGAGAAATTATAGAGTGCGCCACGCTTGGTATAATTTTCTAATTTGCAACCGTTATTAAAGCCTATAGGAGCCTGAGCTTCGCTTGTATTTCTAGTAAAGTGCGACGTAATAAAGATGAAAATCTTGGAAAATGAGCACGGCTTTGCACTTTTATAGCATAGTGTTACGTGTTGCAAACTTGAATATTATCTCTACTCAACTACGACCTGTATTTTTTTTAAATCAACTACAAGTTAGCCCTTGACTGCGATCTCACCTTGATGGTAAGTGATGGTGCAGTCTAAGATGGTAGCGGGCTAACCTGTCAGGGGCATGGCAGTTATATTAAACCCATACCCTAATCGGGTTCTACACGGCATCGTACCGGAACGCTAAATCGCTTGGCGGCCCGTCTTTTGCCGGTAGCGTGCTAACTAGCCACGGCCGAAGCCGGCCAGACTATAGAAAATTCAGAAATTATAAACACCCAAATTGACTCTGCCGGGGATCGAACCCGGAACCTCCCACGTTAATACAACAGCGCTCAACGCTGCGCCAGGAAGGTCGTCAACTCATTAATTACAAACTCTAACTTTAAATTCTTACTATTATCGTATAAAAATAGCTTACCTTTCAAAGATTTCCTTGAGCTTTTATCTTTGATGGAATTTACACGCGCTCACCTGCTTCGATACACCATGAAACGCGAATCTGAAACAATCTTTGCAAAATATTACAGAGTAAAACTTCCAGAATATTTTCAAGGCAATGCTTGAATACATATTGAAAACTGCAGAAACGTTCGGTTGCGTGAAATCCGAAGATTTCACGCAACCGAACAGTGCATGCATGACAGTATTCTAAATATTACTTACTAGCTGACCCGGCGAACTTCGTACCGCCTTAGTATGCAAAATTAAATGTATATTTTTCAATATTTCTGAGAGATTTTCTTAATATTTTTTTCCGTAAGAACCTTCTCCTAATAATAACAAATACAACAAAAAAAGAATTAGTGAAATCGGTCCAGCCATTCACGCGTGATGCCGTGACCAAGGAAAACGGGTTTCATTTTTATATATATAGATCAGACTCGTTAGCAAAGTAATTATTACATTGCTACAATCTCAATTTTTGCGACTGGATTGGTTGACACTTGAGTCTTGACTGACTATAAGTTATTTTGTCTGCGACAGTGTATTTTAGTGTAAAAGAGTCAATCAAAGGTAATTGTAACTGTGTGTTTATAACAAATTTTGCATGCCTTCTGCTTGGCGAAACACACACTATTTTATTTTGTAACTCCTAATGTACATGTAGGTATGTGTCTGCAAAATAAAAAGTACGTATTGTGTTACACTGTAACAGTTGAAAAGTCGCGAAAACCAACTAATAATAAAAATAGCAATAAATAGGCAAGGCTTCAGAATCTGCATAACAATGTGGCTATTGTTCAAATGAGTTGTCTGGCGCTGAAGACACTATGCCGGCGACATATTGGCGGATGGTCCATATGTAGATACAAGATAGCTTTCCATAAAACTGCTGTAGCATATCTTCATTTATTTTGTTGTTTGACTACAATGCTTATTACAAAATAGTGTAAAGTAGAAAACTTTATTGGAAATCCCGTATAGAAATACAACTTATTAACTAAACTCTATACTTTATGAGAACAATAAAGTACGCGAAAATTATTTTATTTCGCATGATTTGATTTCTCTGGGATGAAAAAAGTTTGGTCGTAAGCATTTTTGCGTAAAACGGAACGTTATCGTTTGGTGCCGAATCTATCGCCAGCCAGCGCCTCTTGAATGCTCGTTGTTGATAATTTTTGAACGTAACCTACCCTCAAATGTCAACATTATCAATGTTATTGTCAAAACTTCTTTTTTTTTGGGTTTTTATTATTTGTTTGTTTTGTGTAAAGCGGTTGGAGTGCAAATAATACGATTGATCGGTTTTATAGATTTACGTTACAATAAATAATGGACAAGGACAACTTCGGTAAACTAAGTAGGTACTTACTTCGTGTACACCTACAAAACGTAATTTTGATAGTGAAACGGATCAAATAGATAGTAATAACCTGTTACACCGAAAAAATGCGACAAAAAAATGATACGACGAAACAAAAATAAACGAAAAGCAATAAAAAAAAATTTGAACATAATAAAGAAAAAAAGAATTGCACTTTATTTTGTCACTACGTACTTTTTTTCTTACGTTTAATAACCTATGTACTTTAATTGCAAAAAAAAAGGTGGCAACCCTACTCCTACTTCACTATAAGCCCGGCCTTTAGATTGAGTGTCAATAAAACAAATAGAATTCCTTGTCAATGACCGACTTCCAAAAAAGGAGGAGGTTTCGGATTTGTTTATAAATTTAAAGACTGTGTTAAACAGCATTTGTTAAGTCGAGGTTATTACACTATCGATGATTTTCTGAATGACAAAGTTGCATGGAAGCAACCGGCCTCGCATCCAGTGACCCACAAGTCAGTGTAATATGTACTTGTAACGTAATGTATGTATTGTATTGTTTACTTATTGTAACCTTTTTCTTTTTTAAGAAAAGAGCAACTTCGAGTTTCTTGCTGGCTGTTCCCAGTAGAGACGGCTTTCCGAACCGGTGGTAGAGTCTTAACATATCATAAGTGACACAAGTTGTCCTACATGACATAAATAAATCATTTATCATTTCAATGATACTCAAGTATCTTCTTTCTGCTAATGCAAAGAAGAAAGATTGTATAATTAAAAGAAACAATTATTATATGCCTCGTTGCATATAAATGCTTTGACGTGACTCGGTACCCTTTAGGTACAGTCGCGGGCTGAAATGTTTATCAGTTATCAACATCTCTTCTTTATAACACTGCGTGCAGTAATCAATGTTAACACAAAGAGATTAACATTTTAAGTTAGACTCATTAGCATCATTGCATTTGTTAAAGTAATGTTTAAATCTTTGAAGATTTTCTTCAACTATCTTATTATTATCTATCCTATTGCAGTAACTGAAACATGTAAAAAAAATCTATGATCATAATGTCCTCCCGACCGAATTTCGGCTACGGCGGCCCATATCCAGAGAGATTAGCCATCTGCGCGGGATATGTTATAGTGCACAAGTGTGCTCTCTGTTCCTTTTCGCTCATAGCCCGATGGGACGGAAAATTGGACCGCGACTGTACAATGACATACAACGGCTGACAATGAGCTCGTTAGTCGTTACCGCCCCTTTCTACGAGATCATGTTTCCGCAAGCACTCTATTCGCGTTCAACCATCGTGCAACACTAGGCTTTGTACAACAATCATGTTCGAAACAAAATAATAATGTGCATCTGTTTTAATAAAAACGCATACATACTCTACTCTAGAGTGTGCACTCTTTTCAAATGCCTCTCTGATTTATTTGTAATGCCATGTCTGTGTTATGTTTCAGTAAGCTGTAGATTAAAAATATTCTTTTGTAGATATATTATATGTATTATAATACTACTTCATTCATTTGTCATTTTTAGGGTTCCGTACCTCAAAAAGAAAAAACGGAACCCTTATATCATCACTTTGTTGTCCGTCCGTCTGTGTCAAGACCCTTTTTCTCAGGAACGCATGGGGTATCAAGCTGAAATTCATATCAAATACTCAGGTCTACTGTCCCTTAGAGCTGTGAAAAAATCAAACTTCTAAGCCAACGCAATCAAAAGATACAGCCGTTTATGCTGCAAATTTTCGACACTCACAAGGGAATCAAAACCTACAGGATACTTCCCGTGAACTCAGAATCTTAAAATTTGGTATATGAAGCAACGCGACGTCTCAAATAAAGGACAAATACAGGAAAAATTGCGAAAAGCATAAATTTTTAGTTGCATCATGTAATAAAAATATTTTTAATCATCTTAAACTTACTAATGTTATGGATTTCATTTAGCAATAAAAATACCATAACTTTTACTTATATACCTACAGGTTTGTACGGAACCCTCGGTGCGCGAGTTCGACTCGCACTTGGCTCGTATTTTATTATTTTAACTGACTGTACCTAACAGTGATCTACTAGATATTAATTAAAAAAACCACGACCTTAGTTAACAAGGTAGGTATGGAAAGTTCTCAATCATATCATTTTCAAGACACTCCTTCTGACCTGATGGAAAGATATTGTATTGGTTGAAACTGTTATTTTAAAGCTAACTCAAACGCAAGAGTTCTGAAAGGATGGTTAAATAGAGGTGTTTATAAAATTTATATCAGATCAGTTTTAATTTCTTGCTCCTTCCATTTTGCCATTTTTTCCTCTTCTAAATGATAGAGATAAACTCTCTAAGAACAGATTTCTGTTTATTTTACAGACTCAGGAAATTCTGATAAGTAAACTTGTACTAACAATTTCACTAATACTATGCAAATACTGAAAACAAGTAAACACTGCAATATTCCGAGATGCTCCGTTATTCTGTGGGTTTCTACGCTATCATTATCCACCGCGCATATTACTCGCCTACTTGTGTCGAGATCACTTCCCCGTCTGCATTTCACGTTGCGTCTCACAAATAGCTGTCTGCGTATACCTTATTTTTTAATGTCTCCTCTAAAAACAAGTAAATACTGCACTATTCCGAGATGCTCCGTTATTCGGCGGATTTCTATGGTATCATTATCCACCGCGCATATTTCTCGCCTCTTATGTCGAGATCACTTCCCCGCCTGCACTTCACGACGCATCACGCAGATACTACTACGCCTGGTAGATACTAGGGCTTTCGAATACCGGTTTTTTTCAATACCGGTATTAATACCGGAAAATTTTTGTTTTCAATACCCCGGTATTGGGAAAAACTTAAAATTATATGGATTGTTAACTTAAAACTAATCTTTTCTGAAGGAAACTGGGGCAGGGGCAGGGGCCTAAAAACAGTTTTTCAGTATAAAATATTTTTTCACCACTTTAACTCCAAAAGAGCACTTTTCTGCTTAAATTCAATGAAGAAATGCCATTTTTTTACTCGCAAAAATACATAGTTTAGTCAAAACACAAATTAATTAAAAGTTTAATAGTTATTTTTAGAAGAAAATAAATCATAATAAAATATTGCATTGTATAAAAAACAGATTTCTGAACGTTTCGTGAGTCAATGAAATAGAAATGCCAAGCCACAGGGTTCTAAATTCAAACACTAATTTTTCCCTCTCAGTGACCAAAATTGACTTTTCTTCACTGGTTTTAAGCAATAAAGGTGATCATATTGAGGTAA
The DNA here is from genome assembly GCA_923060345.2 of Erebia aethiops. Taxonomy (NCBI): domain Eukaryota; kingdom Metazoa; phylum Arthropoda; class Insecta; order Lepidoptera; family Nymphalidae; genus Erebia; species Erebia aethiops. The sequence continues at coordinate 17,093,472 of OV281089.1, read as the reverse complement.
TGTGCTTAAGATATAAGTTTTAAACTTAGCTGAATAAAAACAGTGGCCACTGTTTTTATTATTATATACATGGAATATATTATGCAATATTCCTGTTTCGTTTATAGTGTCTCCAATACCGGTATCCCGGTTTAAGCCAATATCGGGATCCCGGTATTGGAAGCCCTAGGCTAGATACCTCTTATTTTTTCATGTCTTCTCTATTATTTCATACTGTGACATTTTAAGTGTAACATTGCTAAACCATTATTACTTTTATTTCGGCTATCTATGACTAATCATCAACAAAACTTAATACTGATACATCTTAATTATCGCAATCGTTGTTATTTATGATATTTTTGCTATCGACTATGTGAAGATAATCAGTGAATAATCGAATTGATGCACTGGATCAATTGATCGAATATCAGTTAAGGTTTGCTCCTGACTCTTGACCTTACGATTTCGAGAAGTTGTATGTCCGTGTGTGCACTTTACAGCTGTTAATAGTTTTGGACAAGTTAAAGCATTCCTAAGTTCAAGGATAACCGCATCCAGATCATTCATGGGTCATTTTAAGGGAGATCAGCCCTCCGTTGTGTAAGAAAACGTATAATTCGACCTGTATAAGGGGTTCATAGATGCCTGCACGTCAAAAAGCATGTACGAACTCATTAAAAAGTTGGAGTAAGGCGTCAGGCACGAAACTAGCGACGGCCTAGCGACGGCGACAGCGGGGCGATGTGGTCCGAGAGCTGCCGACGAATTTCGGGAAGGTCCTTTAATAAAATAGAATTTCGTCAATTGGCGAATCCAGTCCTGCCAGTCTGGTAGAGCGTTTGCGGCTATTTCGAAACTACGCAAAAAAAATAATTCAAAAAAACATTTTTGGCAACTTGATTTTTTTATCTTTTAATTTAGTACTTATAGAATTCGGAATGTACGCTTACTCTGAGTTTTTATATTGCAAATTCGGTTGACGTATTGAGCGTTCGATCACATTAGCGTTAAAGTAAAATGAACCTTAACTGCATTGGTTTAGAGCTCATTTCATCATTTCGTGTATTTATTCACAGCCAGCGCTCCAATCGCTGAATTTGTGACTTTAATCAAGAGCTTTTGCGTCCATTTTACTTTGAAGCTAATGTGATCGAACGCTCAATACGTCAATCGAATTTGCAATGTAAAAACTCGAGAGTATGCGTACATACCTACCTCTTCAAAATTCTTCCCGGAATTCGTCGGCTCCGACAGCTCTCCGACTAATCGCGTCGCCCCGCTGTCGCCGTCGCTTCCCCGTCGCTAATTTCGTGCCCGTACACTTATATGTTTTAAGCTGTCAAATGATTAGGATTTGCTTAGACAATCGGGCCTCAGAATACGAAAATAATGTTACATGAGCACCTATACCAAGAAAAGCAATAGCACGCCATCTCAATTACATGAGTCTGCACTTTAACCGTTTTCTCTGAACCTATAAGGGCATGACGCTGAACCTTTACCCAGCACATACGCTGTACAAACTTGATTGGAATTGCAAATTGCGAGAAAATATCGAAAGCTTTTCCTTTTTCATTTTCTTATTGTGATATTCCGATTTCTAGAGTCACCTGCCAATATCGGATCTTTTACCTCGAGCCATGAATATTTTTATGTACAAAATTACTATCCAGTGAGGTAATGTATACCAGAATGATACCTAGGTAATATGAGATAGCAAAATAATATTCTTGTTAACAATCTCAGTGGTTTACAATTTGAGTTTTGTTTTTACACGCTTTTTGTTATCTTCAGACGTATGTATGTTAGTATGTTAGTATGTAACGGAATCTTTGAACATGATTTTGGCCCCCTTTAAAACGTCGGATTAACTCGAAATTTGGCATACTTATTAAGGACCGATGACAATTCAATATTTTAGACAGTTTGACCCGGTATCCTTACTAGGATAATCAGGATTAGCGATTTTTGTTTTCCTGAGACCCGGAGTGTCTGCGTCAAAAGCGTGTTTTTTAGTTTTTTTAAACTATTATTATTTTAACAAATGTATTGAAGATTTTTATTGAAGTATCCTATGTCTGTCTTAGAGATGCAAACAATCTTTATTTCTTTTTTAAATTTCACCAACATTGCCTTAGCTCTTGAACTGTGTAAAAGTAAATTACCCACATTACCATAGATAAAAGAGGACTTCATACCTAAAGTTCCGGTTTTTGGGCTAGCACTCGCTCGAAAAAGGGTGCCGAGCTTATGGTACGTCACTTTCGTACGTCTATTACCCACTTACAAACAGTCATACATATTTTCACACCTACCTACTTACCTGTATAGTATGGATTCAACAAAAAAAACCCGGCCTCTCCTAAATAAAGCATAATATTGTATTATTTGTGTTTGCCTCTGTAGTCTGAACTGAAAATCACGAAAATTCTACTCAGTATACCATTTACTTAAAGAAAAAAGGTTTAGGTGAAACCGTTAAAGTTATTATTTAATACCTTATGATATCAATAAGAATCGAACGAACGAAAGAATTAATAATTTTATCGAACTCTCCCAATATTCTTTGAATAAGCACCCCCGAAATAACTCCGCTATTGTGTGGTTTGTTTTGTAATAGATTGAGCTTGAGCGGCTTGAGCTCCGACAAATAAATTTTAAAGATCTTTTATTGCTAAATATAATTACAATTCACGAAATTATTTTCCTTTGTATAAAGTCGGTAACACATTTCGTCGAAACATGAGTCGTTGTTTATGCTTTGGTAATTATATTTTATTTAATACTATTATCGCTTGTTCTTTTTATCCTATTTCCTATTGGTGTAATTTAAATTTTAAATTATTGGTTTATGTAAGAAACCTACGACAGATTTTTCAAAATTTTCGCATTTAAAGATCACTAGAAATCATAAAAGACTAAAGAGACGAGAAATCATAAAGTCTCTACATTATATTATTTACTAGCTGATGCCCGCGACGTAGTCCGCGTGAAATAAGTTTCTTCCCGAGAGGTCCCGGGTTCGATCCCCGGCAGGGTCAATTTGGGAATTTATAATTTCCCAGTTTTCCCTGGTCTGGTCTGGTGGGAGGCTTCGGCCGTGGCTAGTTACCACCCTACCGGCAAAGACGTGCCGCCAAGCGATTTAGCGTTCCGGTACGATGCCGTGTAGAGACCGAAGGGGTATGGGTTTAATATAACTACCATGCCCCTAACAGGTTAGCCCGCTACCATCTTAGACTGCATCATCACTTACCATCAGGTGAGTTCGCAGTCAAGGGCTAGCTTGTAGTGGATAAAAAAAAAACACTAATCTGAGGAATTCAGCAAGGCATAATACCAATTACCAATTGCGCCCGCTAGACCTGAAAGTTTGATAGATCTATTTAGAGTTATGACACTTGAAGTAGTTATTAGTTGGAATTGAATTACTCGTTTGTGAATCTGAGGGTTGTATTACGAGTACATACCTACTTACACATTTAATCCGATAGAAATAATGACAGTACTATCGGATTGGATGTGTAAATAAATAAACCGAGTAAATAAATCGTTATCGATTTCCAATAAATTCATTTCAATTTAATTAAAACACTCCGAAATTAGTAATAAGTCCAACCTCAAAGGACCGAGTTACTAAGTTTGATAAAGCCCTTTCCTTTCATGTCTGGCACTGACAGTTCTCATAGACCCAAAAGTTAGTTTTATTTGAGGGCTAAGTGAGTTTGGGATATACTGGCTCTTATCCTGAAAAAACACGATTCGAAGTGTGTTTATTTTTCACCACATTTATTATTATACTTTATTCGAAAAATAAATCTACTTATAAGATCAATCCTACAGTCCCCCATACCAGTGTGGCCACCATCAACCATCTTTTTAACCGACTTCCAAAAAAGGTTCTCAATTCGGCGCGTATGTTTTTAAACTCTAAAAGTAGGTAGAGCTTGATATAGGCTTAGAGCATCCAAGAGGCATCCTAAATACTATATTGTTACTGTAATAACTATTAAAATATAGAACATTTGATGACATAATATCTTACCTACCTTGTAAAAGTTTATTTGTATAAAAAATCATTTGATTTTGATTTTTTGTGTACATAAATCTCACACTACTGTAACCTACAATACCATAACAGGTTATATACTTAATGCACCATTTTGCTTTTAGAAAAGAGCATTGAATTACGTGCGGAACATTTTCAGAGACACCTGTATGTCCTATAAGAAATAAACAAATTGATTATTGAGTATCCCTAGTCCAATGTACATTACCTACGCTACGCATAACCACGGGTATGACCGTTGTCATGTCGGCTTGCGTAGGTAGTCATTTACGCGTATGTAGAGTAATTTTATTATCTCGAATATATTATGCTGTTAATGTGTGTACGTTCGTGATTATAATGCTAATTATAAAGATTAAATTGTTATAGTGGTATATTTATCGTTTAACGTTTCCGTGCGAAAGTGTTAGGTACATATTTTTTTCGTGTTCGTAAATTATAGATGACACGTTTTGTATCACTATAATAGTCATCACTCATAATATAAGTGAAAGTTTGTTTATTTATCCCTAAAATCACGCTGCTACGTAACCACTGATTGACGTGATTTTGTGAAGATATAGTTAAAGCCCTGGAGAGTGGGACTTTTAGAGTTCTCCCACGGATTTTTTAAACACAAATCCATGCGAATCAATTTTTTCTCGTCTATCCCATGGTGTTGGCTATTGTTGGATAGGTTGTTTAAAAATATTGCGGGTGTGGGAAAACTATTTTTCGATTCAGGGATCCGTTTGCGACACATTAAGCTTTAAAGTGTTCATTTTTGTTAGAATCCAGTCAAGTATCCGTGTCCCAACTCCCAGCCCCCTTCTGCCACCTAAACGGTTGTTTTTGGAGATGAGGAAAATTCATAGAATCACAGCTAAGTAGACAAGTTTACGAGTAAGAGTCGACCAACATATTCGCATATTGTGACGGGCAACTACGGAACTCTACTGTGCACGTTGCCCGACACTGTCTTGTCCGGTTTTGGTATTCATCTTATGAACTTTCTTGTGTTCAATAAAGTATTAAATAAATTAACTATACACTCAATTAAATGTTACTGTTCACAATTTATAAAGATCATTAGAAATAAAATAAAAATATCCTATTTCACATTCTAAGGCCCACTTGCACAAGTACAGTCGACGTTAAAAGTCCATATAGAATAAGCAAACAAGGTGACTTGTCTGTTACAAAGTCACCCTCAAAATTACATACCTAAATAATATTCATCTTGTAGGTTGATATTGTTAACAATTTATCGTAATAATCTAAGTAGTAGTATTGAATAGTAATGGTTTGAACCTAATGGTATTGAATTAGCTTTAATTTTTTGGACAGATTATGTTTGTGTGGATGAATGATTCAGATTGCTTGCACACAGTTTTAGCAGTTAAGCTATGTATGGAATTTTGACGACCGTACATTGAAACTGATTTAGTATTTTTTTTAATGCTGTCACTCTTTGGCAAGAGCATAATGCGGTTGCCAAAAAGTGAAGGTACTCAAAAATGAACTAAAGTGTCCTTGTGCAAGTGGGCCTAAGAATTCAGTATGTACTTGGGTAAGACGATTATAGTGCAACAAGTGAAATTGAGCCTAAGCCTTTCTTGTGGTTTAAAGTCCTCCCTTCGCGCTATTAAGGTTTCAAATTATTTCATGTTAAGTGAATTAATTTGACGCTGGTAAGCTTGTTACTCAAATTGTGAGGCCCTATTAAGTAATTTCACTGGAATTACTTATAATTTTAAGCTCCATTCATGACGATTTCCATTAACATTTATTGCTCCATTAGTCTCAGATTTCAATTAGGTAACTCTTATTTGTTTAGGATTTAATTAATTAAGGATTCCGTTCGTCATTGAAATACGAAATAATTAATATCTTCTGAATTGTATTTTGAGGTCTTTATTTTTTGCCTCATTATTTATGTGCCCCGTCTTTTATCGCTATATTTATTATATAGTACCTAAGTAGTTTTATTCAGAAGTGGGATTATAAATCGAAGCTTCATTTACAAAATTTTCCCATTTTATAGTTAACTAGCTGATGTCCGCGACTTCGTACCCGTGGATTGAGGTTTTTGGTTCCCGCGGGAACTCTATAATTTTCCGGTATAAAAAGTAGCCTATGTGCTATTCCAGACTATAACCAATCTCTGTGCCAACAACTGGATCCGATCAGCCGTTCTGGCGTGATCGAGTAACAAACACCCATCCATTTATCCATAAAAACATCCATCCATCCAAACTTTCGCATTTATAACATCAATAGAGTATAGATTCAGTAAATGAAGAGCGGTGATGAGTTATGCGCACCTCGTATTCAGGCACACCCACCGCAAAATATTTCGGATTTAGGTGCGTTTCAAGAAATTAAACATAACTAGAAACCAGCATATCTGAGATCCCTCCGTAGTGTCCTTAAACGTGTATGAAGTCTGGCAATCTGCAATTGATCAGCATGGTGGACTATGGCCTTTATAATACTTAAAACAAACAATTGGGTATTTGACTACTAGTGAAATAAATTATTTTATAGTGATTATTAAATGAAGGATCTCCCAAAAGTCGTAATATCCACGTCCCCTGATAGTTTTATTTTGAATAACCATTTTAAACTATCGATTATAGTAAAAAAAGTGCGTTGAACTTGGATGACGTCACAATTTAAAATTTCATACAAAATCCATACTAAGCACGCGTTTTGACGTTTGAAAAAAAAGTTGCTGATTTGACTAGTTGTCAAATACCCAATTTAACTATAATAATTTTTAAGGCAAGTGCGCTCCACTTTAGGCGGCATCACCACTAGCAAGCAGCTCTGGCGCCATACTTAAAACAATACTTAAGCAATATTACTCAAAATGACAGTTTGATGTCATGTACCTTGACGTTCCTAAAAAAAGTATTATAATCATTGTAAAACACGAAAGTCAACAATAATGAAACACGTTGGCAGTATGGCCTCTGATTGTAATTTGTAACCAAGCTATAGGTAAATTAAAAAAAGCCGGCCAAGTGCGAGTCGGACTCGCGCACCGAGGGTTCCGTACAACCCTGTAGGTATATTTAAGTAGAAGTTATGGTATTTTTATTGCTAAATGAAATCCATAATATTAGTAAGGTTAAAATTATTAAAAATATTTTTATTATATGATGTAGGTAACTAAAAATTTATGCTTTCAATTTTTCCTTTATCTGTGCTATAAGACGTTGCTTCGTACCAAATTTTAAGATTCTGAGTTCACGGGAAGTACCCTGTAGGTTTTGATTCCCTTGCGAGTGTCGAAAATTTGCTGTCTCTTTTGATTGCGTTGGCTTAGAAGTTTGATTTTTTCACAGCTCCAAGGGACAGTAGACCTGAGTATTTTATATGTATTTCAGTTTGATACCTCCATGCGTTCCTGATAAGAAGAGTCTTGAGAGACAGACGGACGGACAACAAAGTGATCCTATATAAGGGTTCCGTTTTTCCTTTTGATTTACGGAACCCTAAAAACAACCCATTCTTAGTTATGGGCCTGAGATGGGTTAAGATAATGATGCTAGTCTAGCTCTTGACTTGTTAGTACGTCAATTCCATATATTATTCTGATGTAATAAATAGTTCATGGTTTTGAAAGTTTCCGTACACTAGATAGGCGAGTAATGTACTACGAACAGGATAACTGCATAGACGTTGTAAACAATTCTATGAAGCTATAGGTACTTATCGAATCGTATGAGAAATAGTTCCGCACATATTACGCTAGTAGAAATATTTCCATTGATATAATATATTATACACTAATGGAAAATCTATGCATCATTATATTATACATTTGAATTGAGATAAATTATTTCTAAACGGCTAAGATGCGTCGAAGCATTCCGTGGACCTATTTTCAAACTCAAGAATGGAAAAACTTTGTGAAATGACATGTATATTTTTGTTTTAAAATCTGCTGCAAACATTCCGCCGTTCCGTTCCGCTACGATGCCGTATCGAAACCGACTAGGTGTATGGGTTTAATATAACTGCCATACCCCTGACAGGTTAGCCAGTTACCACCTTAGACGGCATCGTCACTTACCATCAGGTGAGATCGCAGTCAGCTTAATAAAGCTTATTTTAAAGCAGGCGTTTACAAAAAACGAGCAAGATTTAATCATGATCAGAAACAGTACCATTCTTTGAGATATTTCGTCACCCACATAACTTTTCGGGCACATATTAGATGGGGATTCCGGGAAATTCAAAGGTAGGGGGTAACCCTCGAATGTTCATTAAGAAATCAGATATAAATGGAAAAGTAAACAGATACGATATTAACATAAAATTGTATTAGTGCTTTTAGGGTTGTCAATTGTAAATAAAATAATCATTTATTTATTTTAACAAATATCTGTATTTTACTTTGTAAGTGAGTATCATACTGTATTCATTATATCTAATTTTTGTGGTTACAGTTTGGTTTCTTAGTACTAACTCCAGCAATAGATGCCTTAGGTATTTGGAATGAGTTTTTAGTACTAAATTATTTTAATAACTAGCTGATGCCCACGACTACGTCCGCGTGGATTGAGGTTTTTTGGTTCCCGCGTTAGCCTATGTGTTATTTCAGACTATAATCTACCTCTGTGCCAAATTTCAGCTAGATCCGTTCAACTTTTGGGGTGTGATTGAGTAGGTAACAAACATCCATACATTCATCCATCCAAACTTTCGCATTTATAATATTTGTAAGATTGTAGTTGAAAAGAAATTAAATTCTGTTTCAATTAATAAAGTTACCTTCATTTCAGTTCTGTGTGTGTCGTCCCGCCCTTGAGAATGTTGATTGAAATAATTGAAAATGCTCTCACGCTCGACTTGGAGCGATTATGGAGAGTACCTACTCCTCTGTCATGTCATCTTGCATTAACTAACTAACAAAATAACAAACAAAGTCTTCTCTATTTTGCTTTCAATTATAACTAATTTACTATATGATGCCCGTGACTAGGTCCGCGAGGATAAAAGTACTTTTGTTCCCGCCGGAACTCCTTAATTTTCCGGGATAAGAAATAGCATATGTCTTTCCCTGGGATGCGACTTACTTCTGGACCAAACGTCAAAATCAGTTGAAGAGATGGGCCGGGAAAGCGTAGCAGAAAAACAGTGAGACTTTCGCATTTATAATATTAGTATGGATTTAAGCACCAGTGGCAACCCTAGTTTACGACGACCAAAGCTATTTCGCCTGTTACAGGTAATCCAAATGGCCTTCACTTTGTACCTAATTGCAGGATTGCGCAACTAATCGATAAGCCTCTTGAAGTTGGTCAAAACGTTGCATATTCGGCGTTATTATAATCCCTCGAATATACGGGGATTACGTGTGTGTAGCCTTTGAAATTCATAGGATACTTTTGATCTAAAAAAGGCCCTTCATTATACAGACAATCCTACACTCCCTTAATTAATCCACAGCCTATCGCTTAATTGAGGATTAGGGAAAAAAAAGGTTCGAAACAGAATAGGTTCTTTTCTGTTATGCCCTAAGGATGACGAATAGTGGAATAACTGTCAACTTCTAGTTTATTTCTGTCCAGTCTGTAGACTTAAGTTAAGACTTAAGTATTACCTTCACTTTTAAATCAAGGTTTCCACTGAAAACCAGCTGCTGGTTCCATAATGCTGAGATGGAAACCTTTATTTGGTGACTTATCGCTATATACTTACTATTAATTATAATTAGTCTAATGTGGTGATCAAATAAAAAAAACATTTTTACTCTTCGATATCTGAATGCAAAAGTCGTTATTATCCTCTTGAGGATAAAGTAAATTGAATTTAGAACAGCGTGTGTACGTTAGTAAATATCACTCGTCTATGAAGTTTGTGAATTAAAAACATCATTAAAACCTATTTATGGTGCCGAATTTCCATACAACCGTTTATAATTTGTTAAAAACTCACACTCGTAACCTTCTTGGTGTACTTTTTTAATTTGCTTTGCGCGCACCATTTTCTTTAGTCATTTCCTCGCTGAGGTGGGATGAAAAGTTACGTGTTGCACTCGAGTGAAAAGATTTTTCGTGCTCTTTTGATTCCCTCGCTGACGCTCAGGATTCTAATTTTTTAATTTTAGAATCCTTCGCTTGCTCGGTCATCAAAATTGAGCACGCAGTTAAAAAACAACTTTTCACTCTTGTATAATAAATAACTATTTCTTTCTTTCTTACTTACCTTTGCTCATTATGGTTACACTTTCATTGGAGCACGCAAAGCCGTCGGTCCTGCACTCCTGCCATCATAATATTTTTATAAATGCGAAAGTGTGTTTTTTTGTTTGTTGGTTTGTCCTTCAACCACGCCGCAACGGATCGACGAGATTTTGGCATGGGTATAGTTGAGGCTACTTTTTATCCCGGAAAATTAAGCAGTTTCCACGGGAATCAAAAGAACTTAAACCACGAGGATGAAGTAGCGGGCTAGTCACTTTATAAACTAACCCACAGTCTGCAAACAAAAATACTTCGTGTGGTATGAACTTTACCCTAATGGTTAGCCTAGTTATGAGAAGTTGTGAACTCGTGGAGGCCGGGGGACTGATCACATCCCGTCACTACCGGCTCCGCTCGGCTGCGGATCTGGGTAGTGATTAGGTGTCGAAATGTGGCCAGAATTTTGCTTTCGACTTTGGGCACAACCTTCTAGACTCGTCTAAAAGTAATATACTCGTAGGTAAATCAAATTCACTACATAATTATTTGTAGTTGAGAAGCTGATACCCGCGACTTCGTCTTCGTGGATTGAGGTTTTATGGTTCCCGCGGGAACTCCTTAGTTTTCCGGGATAAAGAGTAGCCAATGTGTTAATCCAGACTATAATCTATCTTTTTTCCAAATTTCATCCAGATCCGTTCAGCCGTTCGGGCGTGATTGAGTATATAACAAACATCCATCCATAGTCCATATACATCCATCGAAACTTTCGCATTTATAATATTTATATTAGTAAAATATTTAATTATCACTGCTGAGCAAGTCCACAGGTCACAAAATGCGAAAGGTTTAGTCCACCGCACTGACCAAATGCGGATTCGCAGGCTTCACACACCATATTATGTAGAAATCAGGATTACCATTTTACCGTAAAAGTACTCGTACCTAACAACAACTGATAGGTATTTCATTGTGGCCAATTCTGTATAACACAATCTCTAAACTAAAATAACTAGTTCGGTCTAGTTACTAGTTACGCTGTAGCAATCATTTTTACGTAAAAAGGCCGCGGATTCCTGCGGAATTTTTAAAATTGGAGTAGACAATAAATTATAACGACAGTGTTTATTAACACTCCTCTGATGAATGCCCCGGTTATGTTTTATCTCGTGCGTGGCGCGGATCTCTGTTTATTTGCACAATTTGGGTTATCGCCATATTTTTTAGGTTATTTACCTACTCACTCGAATATTTTACGTTTGCGTAACGTCGTAAAATGTGTAGTGAGTAAATAGGTATTTACTGCCGCGACAACTGACAGCTGTATTTATGTTTTGTTTATTTGTGTAATTTACAACAGTTTTTATTTGGTGATTGCTATAATTAAATAATGTTTGAAATAATGAAGATGAAAGTTGCACTTTAATACTCGAAACTTTTGTGAGACTCAGAATCGAACTATAAAGGTTGTGACGTCACACGTTCAAGTGACATCGTATAATATCTCGCTCAACACTATTTATGTAAGTGGTCTAAACTTTTACAATACCTATTTGTAGTACATATAACACTTATATTAAACACACCGGTATTCTATTGATACGTATTTTTGAGGGGGAAATAAAATTTTTATTCTTTTTAATAATGAATTATAGCCAAGGAACCTGTTAGACAAAGTAACTCACTTCTAGGCCTAATGTTTGCGGTAGACTGTAGAAATTGATAACACATAAATCAAAGAATTTTGACGACCTCCGTGGCGCAGTGTGTAGCACTGTTGCCTTAACGTGCGGTGGTCCCGGGTTCGATTCCCGGCAGGGTCAATTTAGGAATTTATTATTTCTGAATTTTCCCTGGTCTGGCCTGGTGGGAGGCTTCGGCCGTGGCTAGTTACCACCCTACCGGCGAAGACGTGCCGCCAAGCGATTTAGCGTTCCGGTACGATGCCGTGTAGAAACCGAAGGGGTGTGGGTTTAATATACTTAACTGCCATGCCCCTAACAGGTTAGCCCGCTACCATCTTAGACTGCATCATCACTTACCATCAGGTGTGATCGCAGTCAAGGGCTAGCTTGTAGTGGATAAAAAAAAAAAAAAAAGAATAAATCGGCAGATTGGGTTTGAGTCTTCTAATTTCCATACGGTTTCGCATTTCAATTCGCCTCCTAAACCCCTGAGCTATAGAGGCTTAATATGAAATTAATTAAGCCAGAATCGGCGATAAATTAACGTGGAATGCGGGTAGCTTCCCTGCGCGGCATTTACGAATAACAGATGCCGATGAAATATTTTGCGAGGTGAAAAAGGGAGGAGGAAAAAACGTACTCGTACCTCGTGCGTGCTTATGCCCACGCACTGTTTGTTATCGCCGTGGTGGGTTACGTAATTTTAAAATTGAAATAGTGGTTTAAGTTGGCGCCATGTTAATGTAAAAGGGTTTTCACCTTATCAGCTGCATATGTCTATTGGAATTACTAGTCATCAAATTAGTATAGGGGCCCGGTTACGGTAAATGATGGCTACAGGAGTATTTGGCAAACACTTTCGCTTTGATTTTTCTCGAAATTGGTCAAAAATGAGTGGGATGAAAATCCCGACCGAAACGAAACAACCCGATTCGGGGTTGATATGATCCTTTGTCGCAGGAAGAATACCTACTAAAAATTGCTCCATCCATACGAATAGCTATTATAAATGCGAAAGTGCATCTGTCTGTTCGTCTGTCTGCCTGTCTGTTTGCAACGCTATAACGGACCATCTTTTCAACCGATTTTGATTTCCCGGGGAAGGACGTAGGTAAAAGTATTTTACGGAAAATTAAGGAGGTCGCCGGAAATTAAAAGAAACTTAATTCACGCGGACGAAGTCTGAGCTTTTCCGGAATAAGGTGATAAAATAAGTTGATCTCATGTTATCCGTTAATAATGGTGAGTCCTAGTTTGATATTTGCAGTGAGATGATTCCAAACACCTCTGATTGGCTGAAACTCTTACGGTATCGGCTTAAAGGGCACAGCAAGAACATTCATAATGCATTCACTCAAACACGAAATTCATGCTTTTTCATTAGTCTTCTTAATACATAGGTATCCGCTTCGTTTCGTTTAGTGTACAGGCAGTCTTACATTGTCAGCTCTTAACATAAGCATTCCAAGGTTCATTCGCTGCCCTGGCATCAATTCAAACCTTGACTGCGATCTCACCTGATGGTAAGTGATGATGCAGTCTAAGATGGTAGCGGGCTAACCTGTTAGGGGCATGGCAGTTATATTAAACCCATACCCCTTCGGTTTCTACACGGCATCGTACCGGAACGCTTAATCGCTTGGCGGCACGTCTTTGCCTGTAGGGTGGTAACTAGCCACGGCCGAAGCCTCCCACCAGGCCAGACCAGGGAAAATTCAGAAATTATAAATTCCCAAATTGACCCTGCCGGGGATCTAACCCGGGACCTCCGCACGTTAAGGAAACAGCGCTACACACTGCGCCACGGAGGTCGTCAAAAAATGCATTCCAATGTCTGTCTTACTTAATGTAAAATGTCTTTTGTTGCAGGGCGGCGCGGCCGCGCATGCCAGCGTGAGGTGTCGCACACTGGAGACGCACAAGATATATCGTGAGTGGAGTTTTTATCAGTTGTTGAAGGCTAGAGTCGGTAACAGTATTCCAGGAGCCATTTGATATAGGCACCTTTAAATCAAGAGTGGATAGACCTTGAAGGCGCTCTACGGGTAACTCTCGTAAGAGCGCTTCGCCATAGACTGCATCATTACTTGTTAGCTAGTCTTATTGCAGCCAAGGATACCACAACTTTGACGACCTCCCTGGCGCAGTGTTAAGCGCTCTTGTCTTAACGTGACGCGCTTCGGCCGTGGCTAGTTACCCCCCCTACTGGTAAATACGTGCCGCAAAGCGATTTAGCGTTCCGGTACAATGCCCTATAGAAACCGAATAGGGGTATGGGTTTAATATAACTGCCACGCCCCTAACAGATTAGCCTGTTACCATCTTAGACTGCATCATCGCTTACTATCAGTTGAAATCGCAGTCAAGGGCTCACTTGTGGTTGATTTAAAAAAAACCTTCTGGGAGTTGTATGATATTAATTTATAAGAAACTGTAAAACGGTGTTCATACTGTGAAGGGCGAGTTAGAGCCGTAAAGTCGAGAAATCATCGGTTTCTCGCGCTGCTATATGAGGTATTTATTAAATACATATAGTTATTTCAATTAAGTACAATTATTAGGCTACAGAGAGTGTAACGTGTACAGACCAATTTCTTTCGTGCACCGCGTTGGGCGTCAATCGGAAAGATCCAATTCTTATAGTACGTTCAAGTTTGAAAGTACGTCATGAATTTTTTCAGCACTTAGTGTTTTCCACGATACAGGAAATCCTAGTGTGGAAACCACTGCCCCATTAGTTCTAACCGAAAGTATTGTGTTTATTTTTCAAACAAATAAATGAAATGAATTGAATTAATATTTCATTAAAATATCATAATATATGAATTTCATAAAAAAACAAAGTTTGTAAAATCTGCGTGTGTATCCAGTATCCACTGTTGTGACCGTTTAGTAGGTACCAGCCCAGTTCGTCCTCGACACCTGTCTAGCTTGTAACACGAATTTGAAACGCACCGGTAAACCCAATTGACGTGCCCACGTTTCCTACATTCGTTCCAAAATAGACATTAAAACAAGACGAAGCTGTAACTATGGTATATTTCAACGTTATTAATTTCCTCGTTCCGATCCTACTAGGAAATATTATTCACATAGTTCAGCACGTATTAGCTACTATGTCCATGTGAACCATCGAGGGTGTGACAATGTTAGATAAACTTTTTCACCTGTTTTGATGTTTGAAGTGTAGAGACCTCTTTAAAATTGTAGTTCACTAGATTGTACCATAAGCAAAGACATTGTTGCACAAGATGTTGTCTTGCGACTTTGTCCGCGTGTTTTTAGATTGAAAAAATCCTGATCCTCTCCTTTTAGATTTTGTGGGATAAAAAGTGTTTGTGCTAGTTTGGTGGATTGTCCTTCATTGGATTCATTGATGTCAGCAACTGAGCCGTTATTTTACAGGTCTCCGAGTCTACTTGAGTGAATTTGCACTTGTCCGTCCGTCCGTCAGTCCGTCCGTCCGTCCGTCCGTTTGTCAGAGCCTTATAACTTCTGAATTACTATATGTAAACCGATGGCCTCCAGCCGAATATGGCTTAAAAATTTATAAAAATCTTTATTTCAGGGATTTCTTATAGAAGCGAATGCGGAGTTAAATATTTTTATAGCGTTACATAGGGTTGCGGTATATAATTTTAAAGATAATTAGGAATAGAGTCCAAAATATTTTCCCCTAAAATTGAAGAAATGGGGGGCTTTCAAAGTGGAGATTTTCTAACTCCAAAGTTGACCTCAGAACTCTCAATTTTCTGAAAATTATATCCTGTACTTGAATAACAAATACTAAAATTAGATAAATATTATAAGGAAACTAAATTATTTAATTTTTAATGAACTTCAGTAGTTATAACAGAACTTCACAATGATGTCAATAGATGGCGCTCTGTAAACGTCTATTCGTTTGTGCTTATAAATAATAAACTATCTTATGGATACCGCGAGGTCTCAGTTCGGGGCGAACCACTAGTGTGTAATTGTAAAAAAGAACGTATTTTGACGACCGTGTGACTCCGTGGCGCAGTGTGTAGCGCTGTTGCCTTAACGTGCGGAGGTCCTGGGTTCGATCCCCGGCAGAGTCAATTTGGGAATTTATAATTTCTGAATTTTCCCTGGTCTGGCCTGGTAGGACGCTTTGGGCGTGGCTAGTTACCACCCTACCGGCAAAGACGTGCCGCCAAGCGATTTAGCATTCCGGTACGATGCCGTGTAGAAACCGAACGGGTACCCCTAACAGGTTAGCCCGCTACCATCTTAGACTGCATCATCACTTACCATCAGGTGAGATCGTAGTCAAGGGCTAGCTTTTAGTGGATTAAAAAAAAAAGTATCTTCTTAGACTAACTTCTGCATCAATCATTGTTACAACTCTATGGAGACGAAGTCGCGGTTATCGTCCAATCAGCCTTAATAAGTTCCATAATACAGGGACGGAGTTTCCGGACTAATACCTGTCTTAGTTCACCCGGAGGCTGGGTGATCGAAAATCCGGATAATTGAATAGGACACCCAAACTTTATTGCGCTTCGTAACCCCAGAGGATAGTTTTGTGTTACGGCGTACTAGTTGATGTCCGCGACTTCGTCTGTGTGGATTTAGGTGATATTAGAAGGAAACTCGGTTAACCTTTTAATTATACTTGTATTTAGCAATTGACACAAACTGCCGCCATTAAATATCAATTACCGACCAGTGTTGCCTCGCTCGAGAACCATACAGGCAGTGATGCCATGTACAGCTCGCTTTAACTTTCCTTTTAACAGTATTTTAAAAATCCCTCAGGAACTATTTTACTTTTGCCACATATAACGCCACAGCCCGCCAACGCGCACTGGAGCAGCGTGGTGGGTGGTGGTGCCACACATCAAGATAATTACATTTTCATCCCACCATCTCGGAAAGAGTATTTTTACTCTTCGATATCTGAATGCAAAAGCCGTTATTATCCTCTTGAGGATAAAGTAAATTGAATTCAGAACATCGTGTGCACGTTAGTAAATATCACTCGTCAATGAAGTTTGTGAATTTAAAACATCATTAAAACCTATTTACTTCTACCTCTATGGTGCCAAATTTCCATACAACCGTTTTTAATTGGTTAAAAACTCACACTCGTAACCTTCTTGGTGTACTTTTTTAATTTGCTTTGCGCGCACCATTTTCTTTAGTCATTTCCTCGCTGAGGTGGGATGAAAAGTTACGTGTTGCACTCGAGTGAAAAGATTTTTCACCTCGTGCTCTTTTGATTTCCTCACTGACGCTCAGGATTCTAATTTAATAATTTAATATAAAAATTTTAGAATCCTTCGCTTGCTCGGTCATCAAAATTGAGCACGCAGTTAAAAGACAACTTTTCACTCTTGTATAACAAATAACTATTGTTAGATCCGTTGAGCCGTGAAGTTAAAAGGTACAACTTAGTACAAGTACTATACAGACACATTTTCGCATTGTATGGACAGTTATCTCAATTTTGTAAAATTGTAGTCCAGATTGTTCTGACCGAATTTCGACCACCTATCTTCTCTAAATATGATGGTCCAGATGGCCTATTTTGGATATTGACCGCCTGGGACGTAATTCGATTGGGAGGACATTTTTTTTAGACACGGTCCTTTCTCGCTTTTTGCGTGATCAAAACGTTACTTTACGCTTAGGTACTGGGTAGTCAATGCCCTGAACAACATTTTCCTGAACTGTTATGTACGTAAATGTTTACATAATTATAATTCAGATAACTAAATATGCATTGGTATTTAATTCCTGTGCTTTATAGTAAACCGACCAGTCTAGAGCTTACGACCATTCACAACAGTTATATGACTTATAATTAATTCAATAATTTAATAATTCATATTTCATAGCAGTCATTAAAACAGTATTAATTACTTGTTATGTACGCTATTCGCTATTAATAGTGCGATTAAATCTAATGTAACCAATTTGTATTAGCTTGGTGTTGATTACTTGAGTGTTGCTTACATTGAAGAGTAGTTTTTTACGTTTTGCTGGTGAACACGAGCTAATAGTGAAGTTTTCTGATAAAGTGTGGGGAGTGAGAGGAGTTGCGATGACTTTGAAGCCGAAAATTAAATTGCCGACCGAGGTACCTATGCTTGTTTACTATCAGTTTTATCTCTCTCTTTGCGTCGTATTCCTCATTACTGAGGGTCGTGAGTCGTGACCCCTTTCCATTAATCATATAATGGTTGTAGTTTTCTTGGGGTAGTTATGAGGTGGGTTCCCACGTCCTTCCGCATACGACTCCACTAAGAGTATTAAACTTTGGTTTTTGTAACGATTATTATCAGATGTTAGAGATAATAACCGGGACCGATGCGTAACGTGGTCTCCGAGGCACGAAAAGGCTAAATTTGAACCTCCCAATTCGGTCACCCATCCAGTTACTGGCTTGGGTCAACGTTGCTTAACAATCCCAATTGACTGATACGCGTTGTCACAAATAGGCCACTCGTCGCTCATCATCATCAGTTTTATAGAAACTCCAAAATTATTATGTACATTATATTGGGCGGTGGGCCCATGGATACAAGATATCCGCTGCCATCTTAGACTGAATTTGACCAAAAAAAGGGTATACCTTCGCACTCTATCTAGAGGTCCTAAGTCGAATATACCCAATGGTTATGGTCTTTGGAAAATATTCCAAAATAAAATAGCGCAATGCACTCTAATAACTCGACAAAAGCAAACATTTTCTTTAGAAACTAAGTTACTACTGATTTTGTTCCAAGTTAGTTATTTTACGACTTACGTATAATATGTTAGGTATTACCCATTACTGGCTTTGTTATTAATTAGACGCTTAGCGTCCTTGTATACCTATACTTATAGGCATTTATATACCTAACTAACGTAACAGGACAATACGTTTAACTTTTAAATATGATAAGAGGTGTTGTGGTATTACTTGTTAGGTGTTACCATGGTTAAGATATTATGTTATACCTATGGTAAATTGTTTCGATTACTTTACTATTAATTATAGTCCTGTTATTATCTCGCTGCAGACTCGGCCATAAATCATTCGGGTGTTTCTCTCTTTCCCAGTCAAGGGCCCTATGGCAGTCTGTGGAATATAGTAGAATTACGAAATGGCAATAGATAAACATCGCGATACAAAAAAGGATGGCTGAAATGAATTTATTTCAAGTCATTCTTAGTAAGAATCCATACTTCCATATATCCATATAAATGCGAAATTGTGTCTGTCTGTCTGCTACGCTTTATAGCGTATAGTTTGTATCCCGGGGAAGGACATAGGCTTTTTATCCCGGAAAATTAAGGAGTTCCCGCGGGATTAAAAAAAATTTATCCACGCGGACGAAATCGCGGGCATCATCTAGTTCTATGTAATTATTGAAGTGAAACTTCTTACCGTTGTGATTTGAAAATTCGATGAAACGAAAAAGCGACACCAAATAGAGACAAACATAATAAATAGGCTACGAGAGAATGAGATAGAATACAAGTTATATTTAGTTATTTCATTCTCTCGTAGGCCACTCTTTCCTAAAGTTTCACTTTTTTTAAAATTATAACAGTGACCTATGTTTTTTTTCTATTCGATTCATATTTATTAACTCCGTGGTAGGTATTTCCTCGCAACTTTCTTATGCAATACTAGTTAGGAGTTGCTATTTTCCATAGGAATATTACAGTTCACGTAATAGGTACGTATACGTAGTATTTAAATAACGTTGAAGCCGGCCTGAAATAGGTCCGGGACCGGAGCAATACTGATATCGCCTACGCATAATCGATTATCGATAGTTTAATGAAGGTTCAGTAGGTACTAGGTACTCCACTCGGGATATTAGATAGGACTGTGTCTGTATCATGCATGCAGGATGCATGGAGGATGCATCTGTGCAACCAATTTTGACGATTGGTACAGGAATATGTAGAAAGGAGATAGGCTACATGTTATCCCGGAAAGTTAACTGCCTCCTTGGTCTAGTGTGGTTAGCATGTTCGACTGCGGCCAATGGGGTCCCGGGTTCGAGTCCCGGGTCGGGGACATAACAAGTATTCGATTTTTCTGGCAAGCAATTCTCAGTACTAGCCTCGGCCTGGTCGTGCCTCGGAGAGCTCGTTAAGCTGTCGGTCCTGCGCCTGACCTCTCACCGGTCGTGTCGGATTTTCCGTCCCATTGGGCTATGAGAGTAAAGGAATAGAGAGTGCACCTGTGTATGCACTTGTGCACTATAATATCTCTCCAGAAATAGGCCGCCGTGGCTGAAATTCGGTCGGAAGGACATAGAAAGTTAAAGAGTTCCCGCGGGAATTAAAATGCATTTATGAAGTTTTTAGAGTTTAAGTCATACGAGAGCATAGGAATCAGGAATGTTATGAAAGCATAAATAGAAATGAATGTCCGTTGTTGCAGCGTTGCGGTGGGCGCCGGGTCACGATGGACGACGGAGGCAGCAACAAGCAGCGGCAGGCCACGCGCGTCTTCAAGAAAAGCTCGCCCAATGGGAAGGTGCGTGTCATGTAGAGATAAGAGAAACATGCCATGATGATGTCCTCAATGACGTATCCGTCGACGATCTTGGATTTATCAGTGGCGTGCACTTAATAGAGACATAAAAGCACTGCCCACCCAAACGGAAAGGCGTCAATGCTCATTTTTATTACAATAGTCAGTAAATAGGTATTCAATGCCTACCCTAGCTTCAAGCTCTGTGCACGCCATTGCTTTATCTTCTGGAGAGTGTGCGGATGTGGCTTGTATGATAGCGAAAATAGGTTTTGTATGTCTGCTGGCACGACTCGCAATAAAGATGGCCGCTACAATAAGTAATGGGCGAGGAACAAATCGTATTAAGTAACGGGCAGAAATCTTAGAAATAAAAAGTCATGAAGCCAAAGACTGGGTATTCTTTTTTTTGCTGCGCTGGCTAGGGAGTTTAATGGTTCTAAATACCGTAGAAGCGTAGGCCTAGTGGTTCAGACATCCGACATGCACGGGTTCGCGGGTTTATCCCTGGACACACACCTCCAACTTTTCGAAGTAATGTGCGTCTTAAGAAATTATTGCTTTAAAAAAACATTGTGAAGAAACCTGCATGCCCGAGAGTTCTTCATAACGTGCTCGGAGGTGTGTGAAGTCTGCCATTCCGCACTTGGTTAGCGTGGTGGACTATGGCCAAACCCTTTTCATTCCAAGAGAAGATTCTTGCTCAGCAGTGAGCGGTCAATGGGTTGATAAGAAGTTGAAATACCGTTGTACTAGTGGAACTACCCGATCTAAATCGATCTAAAACCCGCGATCCTTTAATTTTCTTACGAGTAATAGGTATTTACTTTATTTCTTGACCTCGCAACCAGCGAGGCTTGGTTAGAGCGAGCGCTGATTTGAGTCAATAGACTAAACAAGCGGATCGAGAAAGAAATTCCCTACTTGCTATGTATTCTGTTAGTTTATCTACTTTATAATAATATAATGAATAGGTAGGTATAATATAAGAGAAAAATATATTGAAAATTAGATGATGCCCGCGACTTCGTCCGCGTGGATTAAGATTTTTGATTCCCACGGGAACTCTTTAATTTTCCGGGATAAAAAGTAGCCTATGTCCTTCCCCGAAATACCATCTACCTCTGTACCAAATTTCAGCAAAATCGGTTGAAAAGATGGGCCGGGAAAGTGTAGCAGACAGACAGACAGACAGACAGACAGACAGACAGAAACACTTTCGCATTTATAATATTAGTATGGATAGTATGGATATTAGTATGGATATTCTTTGTTATATAAGTATGTTTGGTGATCGTGATTCGAAATAAAAATAAATTAATTTTTATTTTCAGATTACAGTGTATTTAGGGAAAAGAGATTTCGTGGACCATATCACACACGTAGACCCGATTGGTGAGTACCAGATTGTAGTCCAATTGTTTGAAACTGAAACACAAAAGACATATTATATTTGGCCTGGTGGAAGGCTTCGGCCGTGGCTAGTTACCACCCTACCGGCAAAGACGTGCCGCCAAGCGATTTAGCGTTCCGGTACGATGCCGTGTAGAAACCGAAGGGGTATGGGTTTAATATAACTGCCATGCCCCTAACAGGTTAGCCCGCTACCATATAGACTGCATCATCACTTACCATCAGGTGAGATCGCAGTCAAGGGCTAGCTTGTAGTGGATAAAAAAAAAATATATATATTCGAAATACACACTACACTTTTTGAAAGTCAATAAAATATAAAACGCGTGATGATGATAATTAATTACGTTAGCTTTAATGTAAAGATATGATTTTAAGTAAATATTGTGATATAACGCGCGACGGAAAATTCGCGCGTACATGCGCGTGCCGCGTACGACTTACGGTGGCAATATATCCTAATCATCCTTGTCTCTCGTACATTCTAACATTTACAATGATTGTGAAAGACTCAGTACAGTTTTGACAAATGTGGCCCGAACAGGTCCTAAACAATAAACACATTTTTATTTAAAAAAGGTTTTTTACTTTTAATTTATTTCATAGCCATTTTACTCTATCAAAACTAGACATATTAGGATAGAAATATGTCTAAAATGAACGCAATTTTATTGTTTAGGACCACATTTGTCAAAAGTGTACTCAGTCTTTCATAATCGCAGAACGACGAAAAGTAGGCGACAAAGCGTCTCTCTGAGCGCTCAATCCACATCGCTTTGGGTCCATACAGGATCTTGTATGACTACTAGCACGGAATTACACTACAAACAAGAATACTGCTAACTAAAGTAAAGGAAAATATAAATGCATATATAAACTGTAAACTTTGCTTGACTTTTTTTTTTATATTTAAAGATGAAAACGCCACTCTTATGGGGAAAATAAATGAGGATAAAGGGATAAAGAAACAAAAGGGGCTTAATATTGAAAGTTCCTACCCCCTACCTAAGATATTTTTCAAGAAATAATGAGCTGTCAAACTCAAGCTGCTTATTATTTTGGATTTTTACATCAAAATACAAAATATCAACAACGAATAAAATCCCGTGTTCCAGATGGCGTAGTACTAATTGATCCAGAATACGTAAAGGACAGAAAGGTTTTCGGACATGTCCTTGCGGCGTTCAGATATGGACGGGAAGACTTGGACGTGCTGGGACTCACTTTCCGCAAGGACCTTTATCTGGCTGCAGAACAGGTAATGTATTTTTTTTAAAGTATAGTAAATATACAGAAGAATCTCACTAATTTATTTATTAGGATTATATCAAATAATTATTTTAACTGCGAAAGTTTGGATGGATGTATGGATGGATGTTTGTTACTCAATCACGCTCCAACGGCTGAACGGATCTGGATTAAATTTGGCACAGAGATAGATAATAGTCTGGAATAACACATAGGCTATTAGCTATAAGGCATTAGCTAGTAGACAAATATAATAAAGAATTTCATAAAGAGAATATGTATACGTCTTTTTTATAACTGTAACATTTATCTCACAACTAAATAATTACATAGTTTTACAATACAATATACCCGTAATAATAACATAGTTTAGAGGAGCGAGGGAGGCGTGGGCGGAGGCTGCCGGATTATTGGTATCGGTCTATTGAAATGGATTAGTGAATAAAAACAATGGTCTAAAAGATATTTGAAAAGCCCTTTTTTAAATAATGGTAAATTGAGTTCTTTGAGTTTATTCGGTAATTTATACAGAATAAACCGACCGATAGACGTCTACTGTTGGATAGATGTCTTTTGTAAAGACTTCCGTCTTGCCGCGGTCTTGCGCCGCCTTGATCCAGTGATGTGC
Organism: Erebia aethiops; assembly: GCA_923060345.2. Taxonomy (NCBI): domain Eukaryota; kingdom Metazoa; phylum Arthropoda; class Insecta; order Lepidoptera; family Nymphalidae; genus Erebia; species Erebia aethiops. The sequence continues at coordinate 17,069,768 of OV281089.1, read as the reverse complement.
ACATTGTGTACAGTAATCGTTAAGTAGATATAGTTCGCGCGCGAGTTGAATGCATGATGACAAATGAGCATTTAGATTTTTTTTACTAGGGTAAGCGATGCTTTTATGCCTCTATGTGGTGCACGCCACTGCCTGGATCCAGCGGCTTCCTGCGACTCGTTTGCACTGGCTACCTAGTGGGGGTCTGCCAACGCTACGCTATTAATCAACAGATAGATAGATAGATGATTTATTTCTTCACGAAAACAATTTACAATTTGTGCTTACATAAGTAAATCAATTATTGATTACTTATTGGCTATTACAATCATTCGTGAACAAATAAGGCTTCTAACTCAGCACAAAGCCGCAGAACAGAAACGAAATCTGTTTCAGAGAGATGAACCGGATATCCGGTATCCGGCCGTATGTCGCCGAATACCGGATACCGGTGTGGGATGCGGATGTTCAAAAACTACGACAATTTTCTAAAATCAGCTTTAAAACATAAGTTTTTCTGAGGTAAATAATTAGAAAACGGGTTATAAAATAATTATGATGTCTTTTATTTATAACTGAAAACTTACAAAACCTCACAATGAAGTTCGTTCTCTTCCAAAAACTTAGATTTTTTTTTATTTTGTCTTAAATTACACTCAAATCACCCAGTTTACTCAGCAAGTAAGCAACTCGCTATTCAATTAATCACTCACGCCGCCGGCCACGATCACTCACGATGACACCCGAAATCGCCCGAATTGATCCGATCGCTTTCGCTGTACCTGTGCGGCGCTAAACTTGTCACAACCTACTACGAAACCACGGGTCGGATATCCGGCCGCCGGATATTTGGCTATCCGGCTTCGTAGCTAGCCGGATATCCGGTATCCGGCCAAATAACTGTCCGTTTCATCTCTAATTGAGATCCTGATCTTTCCAGATATACCCAGCGACGGGCACCCCAAAGCGACCCCTCACCCGGTTGCAAGAGCGGCTCGTCCGCAAGCTGGGCCCGGCCGCCCATCCGTTCTACTTCGAACTGCCGCCCCACTGTCCGGCCTCGGTCACGCTGCAGCCAGCGCCCGGCGACACGGGCAAGCCTTGCGGAGTCGACTACGAACTGAAGGCCTTTGTCGCTGACTCGCAAGATGACAAGCCACATAAGAGGTAAATAAATGTTCAGCCAGTCTCAGCGGTGACCACTTACCACTCATGGAGAGATCAGGCCGCAGGCGTAGGACCCGCGTCTTTTCTTGCTTTACGAGACACAAGAACGAAACAACTGAGCTCAGGGTTTAAATCTCCTGTTACAGGCAATCTCAACGAACTAAAGCCGGAGAGATCAGCAGCCCTAGGTTTCATACGTTTCGTATCTATTCCTTCCTCCGTCTATAATCGTTAACGCTTTAAAAATATGTTTATATTCTTCTATGACCACGTGACATGGAGATATCGAGTGCCCATACATTCCCTTAGTTTTCTGAAGCGTTAATGATTATAGATAGTCAACTTGGATAGGCCTGTAGGTGCGGGTTTTCTGTGCTTTTGGGGAGTATAGCACTGCAGTTTCCCCAACTCTTTAGGGTTGCTTCTGAAAACTTATTTGCTTCTGAAAACTTCATTAGGGTTGCTTCTGAAAATTTCTCGACAACTCTCAACTCTTTTGGCTCGGTCCAGGACGCAAATACGATACACCAAGATCTGCAATCAAATAAGCTAAGCTCTTTAGACCCAAGGGGCAGTCTCTAGACCAACTGGACTGAAGTCTGAATAAATTATACATATCTAAAAGTATGTTCCTCTTTTCAGAAATTCGGTGAGATTAGCGATCAGGAAGATAATGTACGCGCCGAGCAAACAAGGCGAGCAACCGTCTGTCGAAGTGTCCAAAGAGTTTATGATGAGCCCAAACAAATTGTACCTGGAAGCTTCATTGGACAAGGTATTTATAAAGTATTTATATTTGTTTATATCTGAGTATTATACCTTAACTTTTTGTAAAAGTTAACCTGAAGGCAAATTATGTTGACGCTGGTCTGGACAAATAAAAAAAAAGTCAAATGGGGAATATAGCATAACACAGCATAGTGCCAAAGACAATATCCTAAACAGTTCTGTAATTTCTGGCAACTCTAGACTTTCGTTTAACTCCAGCATGAAATCAGATACATCGAAATTTATTAGGGTACCAGAATTTGAATGTTTGCGAAATTTATTGGGGTCTGGTGGATCCTTCCTATAGAAATTCGTATTATTTTAGTATCATTATTTATGTCACCAGCTATTTCTAAAGTGACAATAACAAATGAATTGCCCAGTTATATAAGAATGCGCCATTTATCCTTGATTAAACTCAGAAAATAATTAGGGCACAAGAATTTGTAGATTCGTGAAGTTTGGTAGATCATTTAAATTGTCATTGGCAAGTAACCCCCTGCCATTATGAGATTAATGGACAGGGGTCAAGAGTCTCAGCAGACCCTCAGCAATGAGGAATACGACGCAGAGAGAGAGAGAGAGAGAGATCAAGACAGACCCAGCGTTTGAGCCGTACGATGATCGTACGTCGTTGAGTTTATGCTTTTATTTATTACCTAATGTCACGTTTCTTTTAGGAATTATACCACCACGGCGAGAATATAGCGGTGAATGTGCACATAGCGAACAACTCCAACCGCTCCGTCAAACGCATCAAAGTTTCCGTGCGCCAGTTCGCAGACATCTGTCTCTTTTCCACCGCCCAGTACAAATGTACCGTCGCCGAGGCCGAGAGCGAGTGAGTACTATTTTTGTTACTTACGACTTCACGTGAATATATCTAAAATAAGACCAGGACGCCTACTCTGAGTTTTTACATTGCAAATTCGATTAATCGTTCGATAAGATTAGCGTTAAAGTAAAATGAACATTAACTGCATTGGTTTTAAGCTCATTTCATCATTTGGTATATTTAATCACATACCTACTGAATTTGTGACTTTAAAGCAAGAGCATTTGGGTCCAATGTACGGTACTTTGACGCTAGTGTGTGACTTTGCAATGTAAAAACTCAGAGTAAGCACACTGTTCTTTAGAACCTATCTCATGGCGCCCAGTACACTGTCAATCCAGCAGCCCTATTAAGTAAAATCTGGGGGGCGATTGTCTAAAAATTGCAGCTATAGTGTAACGATCTCTATCACCTCTAATTGGTTTCTTCTCCTATTGGCCAAAATCCGTTGACAGAGCAAAAATAAAATAAATTCAGCCAATCAAAACAATTGAGACTGTAACAATGATTGATGCAGGTTTTACGCCCCTAACAGGTTAGCCCGCTACCATCTTAGACTGCATCATCACTTACCATCAGGTGAGATCGCAGTCAAGGGCTAGCTTGTAGTGGATTAAAAAAAAAACATAATCGCCCTGCTGCGTCAATCATTGTTACAGTCTCAATTGCTGTGATTTACTGAATTTATAGTATTCTGGCTGAGATAATGGATCTTGATTTTGGCCAATAGCGGAAGAGTGTTATTTGCGATTCGATCGTTACACTGTAGCATATACATTGCTTGGTGAAAATAACTAGAGAGTGTATTTAAACTGATCGTGGAAGAATGTCACCATATCGGAGGGAATGTTATGATCTTATTGTAGCTGTCAAAGTATGGTGGTTGTCAGGGGCATTAGTACTGGTCTCTCATCTTTAAGCAGAATATGTATGCAGCTTAATGACTAACAACAGTGATTATTGAACCTACAGCCAGTTTAGGGACTATGCATTCGCCAATTAGTAGCTTGAACGCATGATTTGTCGTTTATAACACCTTTTTATCTCAGGCAAAATATCTTACACTTACACAATCCGTCACACATTTGAGACATGTATTGGAAAGAAGAAGAAGAAAATACTTAATAATCATAATATAATGTGAATATTTAACATCTACCTACCCATTTTATTTGCCTCACATCACACGCCTCTTAAAAATGTCTGATATTCGCCACACCAATGAATTTACCAAAAATATTACCAACAAAAGTATGTCTTTCTGATTCAGGGACCTGGCCATGTGGAAAACGTTTAGATTCCCCCTGATCGGATTGTTTAGTAAGAATATAAAAAAGTCTGTGTAAGTGTTTGGGAGTGATCCTGGTTAAGCATGCATCATTGCATATATTCCAAATTATTATATCCCACTACTAATTCTGCCTGAACCATTTGAAATTTGCTTACTATATATCCCTTTTCAAAATTTTTGGCTTTGTAATAACATTTTATAAAATTGCCTTCGAAAAAAATGGTTGAGGGGGACTGAAACGTTTGGGGTGGTTTGGGTGGCCTGCTTAGACCTGATTGGGGGCATTTGGTGCAAGTCTAATGAGAAATTTTTGCCTTAGCCTACTGAGGATTTTATACTTTTTACAAAATTTTCGACTAAATTGGGGTTAATATGGCGCAAGTATAATGAGAAATCCTTAGCCAGACCAATAGGGCTTTTTATTTATTTTTTATGATTTTAAGGTGAAATTGCATGCATGGAACTGGTGATTCTGAATTATATAACTAAGGTCCGCTTGCACAAGGACGTTACTTGTAATGTCGTAAAATCCGCATCGCCTGTTGGTTTTATGTTCGAAAACCATTTTAAACTATCGATTGAATTAAAATTGTTTTGTATTTTCACTGTTCAGTATTTCATATAATTTCCCATATTGAACGCGTGTGACTTTTGAAAAAAGAAGTAGCTGATTTGAATTGTGGTCAAATTTCCAATCGTCGTACGATCGCGACTTCAAAATTCAAATTCAAAATGATTTTTTTTCAAATAAACTTTTACAAGTACTTTTGAATCGTCAAGTGAATCTACCACTGGTTCGGAATGCCATTCCTACCGAGAAGAACCAGCAAGAAACTCGGCGGTTGTAGAAAGTTGAGACTTGTAGAAAGAATAGGTACTTGTAGAGTAAGAGCTCAAGCTGGTCTCCGTTTTTAGTATGGAGCTGAGTAATGAGTATATCAGTATACATCGACTGTGGATCAGCTCTAATGCTGACATCTATAAAGCGTACTTTGACTTGGCTCAGACTTTAATCAAAGTTAAAACGAGATGGACTTATGCGAGTAACATAAATCTGTCTCGTTTTAACCCTGTCTTAAGTCTAAACAAAGTCAAAGTTCGCTCTATAGATCTCACACTGAGACGCAATGAACTGACGTTATGTGTGTTGCAGGGAGGGCTGTCCGGTGGGGCCGGGCTTCACGCTGAGCAAGGTGTTTACGCTGACGCCGCTGCTGGCCAACAACAAGGACAAGTGGGGGCTGGCGCTCGACGGCCAGCTCAAGCACGAGGATACCAACCTCGCCTCTAGCACGCTGTGAGTGCACAGCTCTTGATTATGTTTCACACACACACACACACACACACACGCGCGCGCACACACACACACATACACACACACGCGCGCGCACGCACACACACACACACACACACACACACCGTTGTTCACGCTGATGTGTATCATTACAAGCAAGCTACTTGACTCGGTCAACTCGCGGTGTATGTACAGCAAACACAGCACAAGAAAATATACCGCTATAATTATCTTCTCAGCGCTGAGCTTCCTCTCGCTGATGTCATGGAAATCGTTTCCATAGCTCTGCTGCGCCTTACATAGCTCATTTTGGTCGCACATCTCTGGTGGAACTTCGTGACAAAGGATCACTTCAAAGTGGGATATCTGGTATTCTTAGCTATCGGCGAGACAGCTTCGTGGCGTTTGTTTGAGTAATAACACGCTATTGCCTGCGTTTAATCACGTGTTAATGGTTGAAACACCCTGCCTACTCAATCAATCAACACTTACAGTACCCGGCAATAAATATTGCACATCGACCTTTGGAAAGAGACAATCGGTTATTTCGGCTTCGTATAGCGTTATCTCTGTCGCACACTACCGATCGGTAGTGTGCGACATATATATCGCTATATTTTATCGGTTCTTTTGTCTTCACAGAATTGCGGATCCATCCCAGCGCGAGAATTTAGGCATCATAGTACAGTACAAAGTGAAAGTGAAATTATGTCTCGGACCTTTGGGCGGGTAAGATATTTAATTTTTTTTTAAATCATATCAATATACATTATTCTGTTTCACTGGCTGGAGACTTTCTAACAAATCTGTGTTTCAAAGCATTTGAAGTTCTTAATTTATTTATAGCCTGACCTGGAAAACGAAACGAAATACCTGTTTGGGGGCGCCACTATTGCATTTCTCTTTTTATACAAAGTATTAGTCATGTCATAAAATTAGTTCCACTTTTTTCCGCAATGTGGCGAGGTTTTTTATTTTTTTCTGGTCAGGTCAAAGTCTATACTTTATGTTAACTTAGAGATATTTTTCTGACAGGAATTGGGTTGACTTGTAAGACTACTCTCTGACCTCAAATATATAACAATTACTTCCAAAAAAAAAGAAGAGAAATTGAAGTTCCTTAAGGAACATGTTACATGCCAAATCTCAATATTTGAACTGTAGCTTCAGCTTTCAAAAAAAAAAAATTTTTTGATTTTTTTTTGATTTCTTTTTCGTCTAATCAAAAAATTACTCGCCTCACACTTTCGCGTCATATATTCACTATTTGACCAACATATGCTGCGAATTCGTTAAATTTGTGTACCTTGCCATATTTGCCTATATCACATTATATAGGCGAAAGTGCTTTCACGCAACAACTACCGGACGGATTTGGCTGATATTTAGAATGGCATATAAGTTTGTTATCATTATAACCTCAATCCACTTGGGCGAAGTCGCGGGCATCGACTAGTTGACTTTAATTGTCAAACTTATATGCCATACCCCTAACATGTTAGCCCGCTATCACCTTAACTGCGATCTCACCTGATGCTAAGATCAGGTGAGATCGCAGTTAAGGGCTAACTTGTAGTGGAATAAAAAAAACTTATGTAGCCTGGTGGCCAAAATTGGAACTAATTTTTGTGCCTGTTTAGTGATCGTTTTTATTTTATTTTTAACTAGATGATGCCCGCGACTTCGTCCGCGTGGATTGAGGTTTTTTGATTCCCGCGGGAACTCCTTAATTTTTCGGGATAAAAAGCCTATGTCCTTCCCCAGGATATAACCTACTTCTACACCAAATATCAGCAAAATCGGTTGAAAAGATGGGCCGGGAAAGCGTAACAGACAGACAGACAGATAGATAGATAGACAGACACACTTTCGCATTTATAATATTAGTAACTAGCTGACCCGGCGAACTTCGTACCGCCTTAGTATGCAAAATTAAATGTATATTTTTCAATATTTCTGAGAGACTGACCCGGCGAACTTTGTACCGCCTTAGTATGCAAAATTAAATGTATATTTTTCAATATTTCTGAGAGATTTTCTTAATATTTTTTTCCGTAAGAACCTTCTCCTAATAATAACAAATACAACAAAAAAAGAATTAGTGAAATCGGTCCAGCCATTCACGCGTGATGCCGTGACCAAGGAAAACGGGTTTCATTTTTATATATATAAGAAGATTAGTATGGATATAAAGTAGCGACGCTGTCACCGGGTCAGGTAAGTTTGACGGACTGTAAATACGTTGGAAGCGCGACTTCTGTGCGCGAATTTACCGTTTAACTTATGAAATGTTTCCGCGCGCAGCGAGCTGAGTGCTGAACTGCCATTCATCCTGATGCACCCGAAGCCCGAGGAGGAGGTGCCACGGCCCGCGCCCGAGCCCGCCCCCGCCGACCACGACCTCATCCAGCTCGACCCGCATCCGTGAGTGCACGCCCTTAACATAAACCAATACTAATTATATAAACATCGATATGTATGTAAGTACTAGGTGTAGAAAAAATTTTTTTTATTAGAAAAAGAAATTGGGCGTCCGAAATGTGGAGCGCGCTCCACACCTGTATAAGCCTTCCTAATGTCCTTATCCCCGCCATATTAGCGCTGTCCCGCTTTTCAGGCTAGATGGCGTTAGTAAAATAGGTCAAAATTCTTTGTTTGACAGGGCCCGTCTATGTAAATTGAGGTCGTTGATTATAAATGCTTGATGGGGTCACTCACAAATATATACACATGAAAAAAAAAGTTTAAAAAAAATGGCAGCCGAAAATAGGGACTGCCGATAGAAGTGAAAACGAATATTTATTTTTTTTTTGTTTTTTTTTTATTATTTAAAATTATTATTAAAATATAAACCTTAACACTAAGGCATTAAAGTTTAATTTCGAATGTAGTATATTTATATTTAAGACCTAGTCTTCGTAACAACGCGAGCTTGTCATCATGTCGCTGTTCGCGAGCATGTCGGTCACGCAAATCTACATTCTTACCCCCTACCAAAAAGTGCTCAACGCGGCTAAGAAGTTTTCACTTGAAAAACACGCACACAAACCTACTTCACGAGTTCACGACTATTGTGAGTTGGTACCTTCTTTCAGAGCAAAACTCGCAGCAAAAAGGTCTCTGACACCTAGTCAGAGGATAATTTGAGTGCGAAACATAAAAAAATATATATATTAGAAATGCGAATGTTTGGATGGATGTGTGGATGTTTGACTCAATCACGCCAGAACGGCTGAACGGATTTGGATGTTTGGCACAAAGATAGATTATAGTCTGGAATAACACATAGGCAAATTTTATCCCGGAAAATTAAGGAGTTCCCGTGGGAACCAAAAAACCTTAATCTAGTAATTTAATAATAATAGTAACTTGCCTGGTGGGCAAGGCTTCGTCCGTGGCTAGTTACCACCCTAGGAAAGATGGGGGGCGATGGGGGTATGGGTTTAGTTTAACTACCATTCCCCGAACAGGTCAGCCTGCTACCATCTTAGACTGCACCGTCACTTACAATCAGGTGATATCGCAGTCAAGGGCTAACTTGTAATGGAAAAAAATATGGTTATCATACTTAAAACTAACCGAGGATGTGAATTTTAAGTTTTTTGGAAGACCCTCTATTTAATAATCAGCAAATAAGAATTCATTTTTAACATAGGCAATCATCCCTATTCTGCATCTAATTCGAAGAGTATGGCAATAAAAAGGCCAGTTTCACTCAACTCTTTTAAGTTATCTTGTAATAATTTCTAATTTCCCTTCCAGAGACGAGAACGGTCAAGAGCAGGACGACGATATAATATTCGAGGATTTCGCGCGGCTACGACTGAAGGGCGCAGACGCGGACGCTTGAACGATACACTCCCGATCGTTCGATCACACGCAATACTGCGTCCCGGAAAGACTACACTCCCGTACACATTCTGATGTGCGAACACTTGACTAGAAGATGGAGAGTCGCACATGGTATACTTTGATTCATAAATTCTCGGCCGAAGTCGTTAATGAGACAAGTGTTGGTCGTCAACTATGGTATACTTTGATTCATAAATTCTCGGCCGAAGTCGAAGTTTTGTTCGTCAACTAGACTATCTGTAAAGCCTGATCCAAACGAAAACGAAACCAAGAGAAAAAGAAATTCTCTGCTAAGATAGATTCCGTTGGACCTTGACGAAATGTCTCCGAAAAGATTATGCCTAAGTCCAAAAGTGAACATTTTACATGACTTTATAAATGTTTATACAGTGCACATGTTCCCTGCCACATATAACTTAGGTACCTTCAAGGCAAGAATGAATAGGCATCTGCTAGGCAAGCACGTTCCAACCTCATCATTGCTTTGCACTAAGCATGATTGTCGTCAAGCGCAAGCCTATCTCGCAATAAAAAAAATGTATGTAGCGCTAAATACATCCATGCTCATTGAAGCTGTAATTATATTGTTAATTTTCAGTTCAGCCCAGTTTCTGGGCTGAAAATGACTCTTAACATAAATAAACGTAATTTTTGTTGTGCCATTATGGATGTTAAAATGTTTCATCGGTTTCTAAATTTGATGTTGTACAAAACTTTCTAAACCTACCATGAACATAACTGGATTTTAGAGCATTTATTCCGTTTGTATTGACATTATATTTGTACAGAGTAGTTAGCATGAAAAAAAAACATTAAATGCACATAATATTTCGTCTGAAAACGGATGAATATATATGTATAGCCCCACGCACAATGTTTTATGAAGTGTAGTATGCGAACGAATTTTGTGAATCGTTGAGATATATAAAGAGTTTGTAAAACACCCTGTACAGTGTATATGATGAGGAATAACCCACACAGACTAAATATTATACGTTAAATGTATATCAAATATTAAATGTGTTAAAGGAATAGATTTTAAATGCGATTGTGACAATTTTGATCGCATCGTTTGGGGTACGCTTAGTTGACTGCTTTTGACCTTTGTATGAGGTTTAAGTATTAATTTCGCGTAAAAGGGAATCGCGACACTAGAATCTGCAAATGAAACAAAATGAAATTTGAACTGGGTGCCATTAGCATTGTCTAATATTAATTAATAAATGTTAATTATTAATAATATTATATATACCTATCGTGGTACAATATTAAAAGATAGTTCAAACACAAATCCAAACCTCATTGGTCACTGTTTCAACCACAGCGTTGTTCTCCGTACACGCTGTCATTAATGCAATTTGAAACAATAATAAACGCTACAAAACTAAAAGTACCTAAGAATAGCGCGAAACATATTATAATGATAAAATTATATTATAATACTTGATGTAAGTATATTAATGTGGAAATTTAATTTTTTTAATAGAGTTATTGAATAATCGAGTACAAGTTTAAGTTTTATTCGTTGACGTTATTTTGTGATCATTGTCCATCGATTATTTTCTTTATTAGTCAATTTATAGTACAATGTGTTTGTTAATGTGCATTTATAGAATAAAAACGTATTTTGTACCTTAAAGTTATTTACTTCTCGGGTAGTGGGTGTAATTGTCTACTAATAATGTTGAGAAGAATTATATTGCGGACTTTTGAATAAAATAATATATAAATAATAATACAGTTGTATATTTCGATTTGAATTTTAATGAAGAAATGAGTTTTGTATTGCATAAAAATTACAGTATATCAAATGTTTTTGTGTGAATAATATGTTGTCTTATGGATATATTTATATATTGCTTCTAAGATAAATTGTTTTTATATGCTAAACTTTGTATTAAAGAAAATAAAAGCTTCATTTAGTAAATTTACATAAAAAATATACTGTCAATTATTTAGAACCATATTAAAAATTATTCACAAAAAGTTAGTATTTAAACTTTTTTTACGTACCTTGATAAAAAAGTTTTGCAATATATGCTCAAAGGCCCGAATGCTGAGGTAATACATAAAACGAGCCCATTTTGCCAATTTCTTACTACAATGAAAGAGGATTAAATTGAAATCGTACGAACTGTCTTAGGCTATGTTTATACAGATGTTGCGAATAGCAGAGACGTGGCGCAGTCGGAAGGATATATGCTTGCTTGACGTTAGTAGATTTAATAGTACCGGCAGTTTAGTTTTGGTGATAAAAGATACGTCTTAGCCATGTGCAACCTCTGTATACACGATGGTCTGGACTACTATTATATTTTTATCTGTGACTATGTACATTTGTTCTCTGTACAGTATATAGTTGTAAATTATGTGGCATGTTTACTTGTAGTCTAAGCTTTGTAATGCACAAGATATTTTACTATTAATGTTAATAAGGAACAAGTATTTTAATATTATCTACTATGTTATTTCTTTGTACGCGTTTTAATTCACCAGTCAGCCATCTGTAAAGTGCACATGGAACTAATTCAATTGTACATAAAACTTTAATCGATCAGATTTTTATTGCCATATTTTTCTTAAAGTATTTCATGGAAAAAGATGGCTTGTATTCTGATTCTTTATTATCTAATTAGTTCAAGTATAGTTTTGTTTACAATAGAATTTGTGCCAATAACAACTAAAAATAAACACTCAATCTTTTGCTTAACTTTAGAATTTTGGAAACAAATTAAAGAAATTGTTGTAAAAATAACATCCATTTTAAATTAAAACGATCATGGTTCGTCTTATTGCAGCTATTTATTTAATTTTAATAAGACAATCGTGAGACTTAAAAATATTTTTTTACAGTTTACCAATTTGTAAATAATATAAAATATAAATAAAATACATGCATGTGCGAATTTATTGAGTACATAGAGTAAAGATTGGAATGAGACAGCAATAACTCCGTACATATAAAGAATCGAATCAAATATGGCGGGGCCATTCGTTCCCTCTCACTCGCGCACTATGCACAGGTAAGAGAGGGAACGATTATCGTCACTTTGGTTTACTGATAGGTACGAGTTATTCTTTCCTTTCCACGCATTCCTAGAGCTGATCGCATAGTAGAGACGTGCCGCAAACACCGCACGTGATTTTTCAGTACCTGAATGCGAATGTCATCATCTGTACTTCCTAACGAGCCAGACGTCTTTTCAGTACTGAAAAATGCGTTGCGTTCGACTTTTTTGGCTTAGATGAAGCGTGTTGTGCGGCTGTATTCTGTGATCGTCTTGGTACTCCATAACATCATTTCATCTGCCTTTGTGATATCTGTCACCCAAATGATCAAAAAATTGTATAAAATATATCCAACGGAGAATAAGTTACGATTTATATGTTGAGTTATTAATAATGTATTTAATTATTATTTTAGTTTTTAGAGACCTATGTAATGTATACTATTTTAGTGGTTATGTAAATTAAAATAGAACAAACAAATAAACTTGCACTTCAAACTGTTAAAAAACAACACACGCTTTTTAAACGGATAAAAATTTCAAAATTTAATAGTTTAGCCGCTCACGTATTTGGCTGCATCGCGACGCAAAGGTGCATACACGAATGATGTGTGATGCCGTCGTAGACGATCGAACATACGTATTTTTATTGTAGGTATGTTAATACCTATACCTTAATGTGCTTGCAGCTTAACGCCATGCTTTGTATGTTTTCGATGCAAAGATGCACTGCATTCATCACGTACGGCGTGTTAAAGTGCGATCAGATTTAGGCCAGGGTCAAATTTAGTGGGAATACCACTTTAATGTGTATAAGTATTTTTTTTTATTCGAATCACAAAATCATGTATTAAACGCTAAAAAGTGCATACATAAACGAGTACACAAAATGGTCATGTCCATAGAAAGTAAGCAAAGCGTTCAAATGTGAGCATAAAAATATGCAAATTACACACATTTTTTTAATTTTACATCGAAATCTTTTTTGATGTAATATACTTTTTAAATAAATATGTAATCTATAAACTCGTTGTTTTATTATATTGACTAGGTACCTACTTAACTTCCTGCACAGAAAAGCCTTGAAAAAAAAGCCACCAATTCACTACCTAGTCCAGCACAGAGGTGAATTCAAAAGAATGATGTTGATTATTTTAGTAATAATAATGATTTGAGGATTATTTGCTTATCGGTGCTTGCTCTAATCGGAGGTATCTGCTGGTTAACTGGTCTCTAGTATCTACTTCAGTTTAACAGCCACTTCAGCCTAACTCCAGAGAGAGTAGCCATACGCACGCAGCACTGGGATATTATATTGCATAAGTGTGTACTTACGCATTCACACATAAACAGGTACACTCTGTTCCTCATAGCCCTCATGCTCCCTCATGGGATTGAAAATTTGACACAACCAGAGACTAGAGATCAGGCGCAAGAGCGACGACTTTTTTACGTGCTCTTCGAGGCACTGGGTCTCTCATTTATCATTTATCATATTTTAGAGGTCTGCTCCTAGTCTAATACTAATATTATAAATAAAAAAGTTTGGATGTATGTATGGATGGATGTCTGTTACTCAACGCCAAAACGGCTGAACGGATCTGGATGAAATTGGGCACAGAGATAGATTAAATGATTATATTACACTATTAAGTAGGTATTTTAAATGATAGCCGTTCGGGCGTGATTGAGTAACAAACATCCATCCATACATTCATACATCCATCCAAACCTTCGCATTTATAATATTTATTTATGTATTTTTAATATAGTAGTTAATCTATGGTCTGCTCTCTCTATCTTTCAAGTCTATGGTAAATTATATAAGTCAATCAGAGACAAGTAACTAGAAGTCAATCTAATAGTCTCTAGTATATGAGTGATCTGTGAATAGTCTTAGTCTGTGGTTTTTATGGCATTTTTAAGGTTATGTTTCAAAATCGATGAAAATAAATATTTTGATTTTCCAACGTAAAATCCAAAGTAAATTATAACTTTAGATTAATAGATAATGTGAAACGGAGACAATATCAGAATAGTTAATTAAAAAAGCAAGTGACCGGTGTGTTTATTTAAACATGTAAACAGGTTCTCTGCAACAACAATTTCCTTAGCGTTATAAAAGTTAAAATCTTTACAATGAGTAGCAGGGGCTTATCAAAGAAGGAGCTAGAGGAGTTGCGTAAGAAAGAAGAAGAAGAAGCGGCTGCACATGTAAGATTTGCCAAAAATACTCAACTTAAATAGGACTTTGTATAAATCTTACCACAACAGCCCATTAACGTCCCACTGCTGGGCACAGGCCTCCACTCTCATAGGAGAGAAGGAATTAGAGCTTAGACCCACCACGCTGCTCCAATGCGGGTTGGCGGGCTTTAACGACTATTATCATGTTAGTGATAATAACCGGGACCGACGGCTTAACGTGCTCTCCGAGGCACGGGGGTGAAACACCGCCAACTTCCTAACTCCGGGCTAGTACTGGGAATTTCTAATCAGAAAAACCCAACACTAAAGTATGGCCCGACCCGGGACTCGAACCCAGGACCTCGTCAGCCGCAGTCGAACATGATAACCACTAGACCAACGAGGCAGTTGGTCTTACATTGGTACCAATTTTCGCCAATTTGTAGACATAACGACTTAAATACCAGAATTAATACAGTTATTAAAAAGTAAAGGTAGTTGCTCAGAGCACTGCATCTATAAATACTATATTAAATATAGCTTTAACATAGAAAGTAAACTATGGAACTCAAATATTCCACTAGGTAGTTACAAATGTACTACATCTAAACACGTACTGCTTACTTACAGTTGCTAGTTACGTGCCTGTCCAGGCTCCTTATTCAAGGTTCTGCTAATACAGTGTGGTGTAACACTTAACAGTAAAAAAATCCCTCGTAAAGCAACTATAATATATATCTGTCACCGTAAGATTGTAAAATCCGTTAGATTATAATCTAACGGTTTCGATCCCGCTAGATTATAAACTTTCGAAAGATTGTAAACCATTCAATGTTCTGAGTATTAATTTATGAAATATTTATTGTTTTTACGTTTTCTTGTCTCTTTCTTGTACAGTTCGCGCGCGAGTTGAATGCAGAGTAAATGTAAGTGTCACCATACATTTACTCTGCATTCAACTCGTGCGCGAACTATAGGTTAGGTTAGGGTTTGACATGAATAGTCAGAAAAGTCAGTTAGTAGAACCTAACCTAACCTAGTAGTGCCCGGCTGCATTAATATACCTAATATATTACAATTTACCGAAAAATAACACGTTAAATTGTAAGCAGTATGTTACGGTTCACAATCTGTCGAAAGTTTATAATCTATCGAGATAAAAAACGTTATATTATAATCTAACAGATTTTACAATCTTACGGTGACATAGCCATGCAAGAATTCACTTCTAGTCTACTTGGTGCAAGTCGAGTCTCCAGAACTAAGGGCTGGGTGTTGTCCAGTGAAAGTACATTAACAAAGTATATATTTGTAAAATGATAAACAATCAACTAACATATCAACATACTGCTCAAGCAGCTGGGTCTAGATACTTGAGATTTTTATGTCAGTTTTCCCTGTCAAGTAAACCTGGGGGTCTAACAAGGGATCTCTAGAAATTCTAACAAAGCAAATGAGTCAGCTTACAAACTCAAACTCTGTTCTAGTTTGTTTTGACTCTACCCCTGGTTCGGAAAAAAGATTCTATTAAATGAGCCTGCAAAAAACTTAGCAGTTGTTCTTTTCAAAAGGAAAAATGTTACATTAATAGTGTAAGTTATTATACAGCTAGTTGATTGTACAAGTTCTCTTTGGTTTGCAGGTGTTCAAAGAGTTTGTGGAGACATTCCAGGAGGTTCCCAGTAGCACATCTAAAGTTTGGGTGAAGGCAGGCACTTATGATGCTGGGGCTAGAAGTAAGTGGAAATGTTGTAGACGTGGTGAACATTTCACTGAAGTTCTTAAAATATTCAAAATATATAAAAGAGTATATTTTATTGAATTATATAAATAAAATATATAAAAATATTATTATAATATAATATTATATAAATATCAAGTTGAGTCTATTATTTCCTATAGTCCTCTGCTCCGTCACTACTCTACTCTAGTTGCAGTATAGAAGAGGCAAATAAATTGCAGAACATAAAGACCATGCTTTGCCTGGCACTTTGACTTTCTTGAGTCTTTACCCTTGTCTACTTTTTTCTATTGGTTTTAAGACAATATTTTGGGCAAAAATAATAATAATAAAAAAATTAAGAGACATGATACCTGACACCCACCAGACACATTATTACTTGCTGCTAGGAACAGCAGGATGGATGGATGGGAGAGGAACAGCAGCAGCTTCTTGGCCGGAATATTCTTTGCCTCCTTGGGATGCAGTATGTGCTTTCCTAGAATGAGACTACGTTTGTGCATATAGGCAGGGCAGTAGCAGATAATGTGTAATGACGTTCGTACAAGCTCGTTCGTGAGTTTAAGCTTGTTTTGGTCAATAAACGTTTATTTATTCATTTAATTGTTGTCTGTATAAACAGAGGAAGATACGTCAGAGAGAGGCAAGCTATACAAGCCGATTTCTCGTCTGGATGAGAAGCGCGGTACGACAGAGGCAGAGGTGGTGCGCAGTCTGGTGCAGCGGAGTGAGCCGCTGCGCGTGCGCAACAAAAAGAGTGGTGATAAGAAGAAGAGCAACTTGGAGTTGTTTAAGGAGGAACTGAGACAGTGAGTGATTCTTTCAAGCTACAACTTTGATGACAACAGCTTGACAACAGCAAGTTTGTTTCATTGATATTAAAGTCATTCAACTTTAATATCAATGAAACCAACTTGATCAACTCCATCCTTCTTTCGGCGCTCATCTAGGAGTAACGGGTTATATTATTCTTTCACTATTAATCTTTGCCTATATTCTATATACTATTTACTTAATATAAATGCAAAAGTTTGGATGGATGGATGGATGTTTGTTACTCAATCACGTCAGAATGGCTGAACGGATTTGGATGAAATTTGGCACAGAGATAGATTATAGTCTGGATTAACACATAGGCTACTTTTTATACCGGAAAATTAAAGAGTTCCTGCGGGAACCTAACAAACCTCAATCCTCGCGGGCAACAGCTAGTATTACAAATGTGACAGTTAGTTTGTCCTTCCATCACACCACAACAGATCTTGATTATTGCATGAATTTATTATGGAACTGATAAGTGACATCGACTATTTTTTGTCCTGGTAGACATAGGGGATTTTTTAAAAACCTAAACCCATTCAGACAAATTTGCAGGCCAAAAAATTTGTCTATTGGTAATTATATTAATTTTCTAGAATACAAGAAGAGCGTTCAGAGCGTCACAAGTACAAGAATGTACTGCGAGACCGAGGTGTAGTGGGCCCAGTGGAGCCCATAATGGACATGCTGCCTGACATAGGCTCCTATGATACGGGCGACCCCAACACTACCAACCTTTATCTGGGCAACTTGAACCCCAAGGTAAGTGAACGGAAAATTTCGCTCGCTTTGCTTGCGTCTGGCGCGATATTATGGTTTGTAAAGCGTTGTTTAAGTCTGGATCGAATTGGACCGGAAAATAACAGATTGGATTGGACCAAACGGATCACACAAAACCAGATCAGGTTAAACTGGACACAATATCACACTGGACCGACCGCTCTGGATAACGAAATAGAAGAATAGAGAAATAGCTTTCATCCAGAGGCCTAGTTTATCCTGCAAAATCAATTCTCACTGGATTTTAAAGGTAAATTCCCTTAATTGGAGTCATAAGTGTAATCTAATTTCAAATATAAATATATAAATAAACTTGAATTGCAGATATAAATCCATACAATGCTAGTAACAATAGTAATAAAATCAATTTCATACACTTCATTATTTATCTTAATTCATACACTTGGAGTTCACATGACAACCTGCTTCATAAAAGGGTTTCCCACTTTACTGCCAGTGTTTTCAGAATACTGTTAGAGTGCAACCAAATGAATTTAATGTTTGTTTGGTTTTAATATTGATATATGTACTGTTACGAGGGCCGGGTCGACAGTCTTTTTATTAAAAAAAAGAGTTTTAATAAAAATGTAGAGTGGACATAGAATAATAATTTATAACATCTCCCCCCTTTTAGACGAAGCTTTAATTTAAAATAAAGCATAGTAAAAAAATAAAATAATAATAATTTATAACAGTACGTTATATTAGATAACAGAACAGCAGCTCATGGAAATATTCGGCCGCTACGGGCCGCTAGCAAGTATCAAGATCATGTGGCCGCGCTCGGACGAGGAGAAGGCGCGCGGCCGCAACTGCGGCTTTGTGGCCTTCATGTCCAGGAAGGACGGGGAACGCGCGCTGAGGTGTATGAACGGTGAGTTTGACTTAAGATCTTCGGCCGCTACGGGCCGCTAGCCAGTATCAAGATCATGTGGCTTTGCTGAACTAGTGAAACTTGCTGTTTGTCGTAAACCGATTACGGCCGACGCAATTCGGCTACCAACCTTACGTAAAGGGACCAATTCAAATAACAGTGTCCTAAGGAGCTTTTCATTCCTTATTTGCATAGCTAGGGTCTGGAACACCAAAAACTGTTTCCAACCAATTACAATCTGGGTATCTTTAAATCAAGAGTGAATAGGCATCTTGTAGGCAAGCGCGTCCCATCTTAGGCCACATCATCACTTCCCATCAGGTGTGATCGTGGTCAAGCGATGAATTAAAAAAAAAACCTAGTTGCTTTAGAAATAAATGTCTAGTTCTCGAGCCACAACTTCTGAGATCCCTAAGAAAGGACTTGTTGGATCTCATTAATTTAACTGATATGATGGTATCCAAATGGGTTGATGCCAGTTTAGTTATAGTATATTATATAGTATAAAAACAAAGCAAGTTTATTCAATGCAAAATAGAGCCCCTTAAAAATATATCTCCAAAACTAACCATAAAATAGGCTTAAATTCTGCATTACTATCGATTTCATAAAAGGGGTTGATTTAAATCACACAATTTATTGAGTCAGGTAAGGAGGTGATGAGCTACGAGATGAAGCTAGGGTGGGGCAAAGCGCTGGTGATCCCTCCCGTGCCCATCTACATTCCGCCCGCGCTGCAGCAGCCCTGCAAGCCGCCGCCGCCCTCGGGGCTGCCCTTCAACGCGCAGCCGCCCAAACATCTCGCCAATAAGGTAAGGAGCTGCGAGATGAAGCTAGGGGGGGGCAAAGCGCTGGTGATCCCTCCCGTGCCCATCTACATTCCGCCCGCGCTGCAGCAGCCCTGCAAGCCGCCGCCGCCCTCGGGGCTGCCTTTCAACGCGCAGCCGCCCAAACATCTCGCCAATAAGGTAAGGAGCTACGAGATGAAGCTAGGGTGGGGCAAAGCGCTGGTGATCCCACCCGTGCCCATCTACATCCCGCCCGCGCTGCAGCAGCCCTGCAAGCCGCCGCCGCCCTCGGGGCTGCCCTTAAGGGAAGGAGCTGCGAGATGAAGCTAGGGTGCAAAAATGCAATAAAGTAGTTAATATATGGGACAAAGCGCAGGGATCCCGCCCCGCGCTAGAATCCAGAACCGATACTTTAATGTAAAAATACTTTTTTTTAAATATTAAAGTTGTACGTAAATAATCTAACTAAGAATTATCTACTAAGCCACTATTTCATATTTCACAATAAGAATGTCAAGATCTAGCAATCAATAAACCTTATATCCAGCATTTCTACAAAATTATACGGTGCAAGACCGATCAAATACATATTTTAAGGGATCATCCATAAAGTACGTCAAACCCTGTGATATTGTGTGACAAGGGGTGGGGAGGGCTCCTAAGTTTCATGACGTCACATTTCAAAATCTTATACATCTAAGTGTTCAAAATGCCAAATTTGAACTATTAACCAAAAACTTAAAAATATATCCATTAAAATTTTTTCTAGATGTAAAATTGCAAGATATGTGACGTCACTCTAGGGCCCGGTCGCACCAATGTGACCAACTGTGACAAGGACGGGGGAGGGGTCAAAAAATCACGGAATTAGTGTGACATACTTTATGGATGACCCTTAAGCTGACAGCGAAATGTTTTTATAGATACCCAGAGTCAGGCCTGGAGAGTACTTTCCAAGCGATTCCGAAGATCGACAGATTTATGACCAGGTAATTGCACCTACTTGTTATTTGATCATTTGATATGCAAATTTGCACAGCCACGGATAATTTTTAAAGTAATTTCGTAATTTTACAGATTTTATCACAATCCATAGTCAGAGTTGTGATACCGACCGAGAGGTATGTATGTTATTTTGTCATTTAAAACTGCAGGTTTTTAGGGTCGCTTGGACCAAGTACATTTAAACTGATTTAGTTAAATTTTGTAATGCTTTTTCCCTTTTTGGCGAATGCATATTGTAGTTGCCAAAAAGGGACAGCATTAAAATATTTAACTAAATCAATTTAAAAGTCCTTGTGCAAGTGGGCCTTAAAGTTATAACTATAAATATCAGTCAGTATAGTTTAAACTTTATTTTTTTAAAAGTTCTTAGGGCCATTTGCTCAAGGCCGTTAAGTGTTCTATACCTGTCCTTTTCATGTCGACCCCAGGATAAAATTATAAAAAAGTTACAGCGTCACAAAAACTTAATCAGTTTAGCTAATGTTGTGCAAGTTGTCCTTAATCTTACACAATTACTACTTTTGCACAGTTAAAGTGTTCATATACCTATTAATGTTCTCATGGTGTTACCACACCAATTCGATTTCGATCTATCGACGTATAGTGGTCGATAAAATGCTCGATATATTAACATCGACCGATCCACGATGGTGAATTGGCGGCGTAAGCAATCGCCTCGGGAGAGTTGAGACTTGAGAGCCATTTTTGGCATTCGGTTAGAAGTCATTTTTAGGGATGTTGTGGAAATGATTTCGGATCTGGATACGGATATATAGGAATAACATTATACCGGTTTCAGATAAGGTTACGGATATGCAATTATTGCGGATTATCTGTTAGTTTCGTTACGGATATAATAGATTTTTTTGTGTCAGTTTGGCCGGGAGAAAAACAGAAACCTGTCATAACAATGTCTCATGACTCCGCCCCTATCCGAAATTATTATAAACTTTTGTATCGGATTCGTTTACGGTTACGGATATATTTTTATTTCGGATATCCGCTTGTTTTTGCGTTTTTTACTGGTAAAAGTTATTAGTGGTAATCCTGGGATTCGCATTAACCGAAAAGCTTAATTCGGTGGCGTATAGCGAATTAAGCTTCTCGTTGCCCGCCAACCCGCATTGGAGCAGCGTGGCGGGTCTGAGCTCTAACTCCCTCTGTCCTATGAGAGTGGAGGCCTGTGCCCAGCAGTGGCCTGTAGTGGTGGTGGGAAGCTTCTTGTTCCTGTAGTTATTGTGTAAAAAGTCTGCTTCTATCCACCATGTTTCACCAGGAACATCCTAATGCTGATCCACCGTATGGTCGAGTTCGTCATCCGCGAGGGGCCTATGTTCGAGGCGATCATAATGAACAAGGAAATGAACAATCCGTTCTTCCGCTTTCTGTTCGAGAACCAGTCGCCCGCGCACGTCTACTATAGGTGGAAGCTGTATTCCATGCTGCAGGGGGATTCGCCCAAACAATGGTCGCTGGAGGATTTCAGGATGTTCAAAGGTGAGAAACCTTAGCTTGCCTTGTTCTTTCGCTTTTTGTTCTAGACCTAGTCGCCTGCATACATCTTTGTTACTACATATTATAAATGTGAAAGTTTAATGGATGGATGGATGTATGTTACTCAATCACGCCAGAACGTCTGAACGGATCTGGATGAAATATTTTTTATCCCGATTCCCGATATTTTCCTGGAAAATTAAAGAGTTCCCAACCTCAATCCACGCGGACGAAGTCGCGGGCATCACCTAGTCTACTATAGGTGGAAACTGTATTCAATGCTGCAGGAGGATTCGCCCAAACAGATTGATTTAACAGGGTAAAACTTTTTAAGGCTCTGAATCACATTTATCAGCATCGTATCTTATCTACAGAATATAGTTACTACAAAAGATGCGTACACATTTTCATACAAGATAGGCATTTTCAATAGACAGATTCTGATAGATTTGATTCATACAAAAGATTTTTTATTCAAAATACTTTTAACAAGTGCTTTTGAATCATCAAGCGAGTTGGAAAATATGTGTGGTCACATTTTTACCAACCAGAATTACATTGTTGCGTAAAAAGTTTATCTTCTTAAGAATTTTAAGTAAATTGATAAATTTAATTTATTAAAAAAAAACGTCCTACCAAATTAATGTGCAAGTGCGGATGTTTGTGTCTCTGTTACTTTGGTCCAAATTTGGCTTAATCCTGAATTAACACATAGGCTACATTTTACCAAGGAAAATTCGAATGTACCCTCAGGAACCGTATTCCACACGAACGAAGGCGCGGGAATCGGCTAGTCATGAATAAAATTGTAATTGCAGGCGGGTCGGTATGGCGGCCGCCGGTCATGAATCTGTACACAGCGGGGATGCCGGACGAACTCGTCGACGAAGATGACGCCAAAGAAAACATACGAGGGACCCTCTCCATCAAGTATGTACTGTTAGCTGTAGCCTATAATTTTCTGTCAAGGGCTGATGGTCATTCATTTGACTTAAGTCAAATGGATAGACGCCGAAATTTTTGCATTCACGTCATTAGTTGAATTATTGCATTACTTAAAGTCTCCGAGACCTACCTTTTTAAAAATTCTTCCGATGAAAATGGGCCTGGATTAACCCAGTTTAATATTTGTATTATATTGTATCTCACTGTCAATTTAAAGAAGAAAGAAAGAAAGAAGAAAGAAAAGATCCTGCGATCTCACCTGATGGTAAGTGATGATGCAGTCTAAGACGTATCCGCTATCATCCGAATTGTCATGCAAACCTGTTACGAGTAGATCAGCAGCCTAATAATGTAAAACATGCATCAATCACTCTCTCCTGAGTCTCAACACTCAATTGTTGTGAATGGCTGAATATATGGTGTTCTTGTTGCTTCAATGGATTTTGACCAACAGTGGAAGAATGTTAACCAATCAGGAGTGATTGTGATTTACTGTAGCTGTAAGTAGCCGATCGCCCTACATAATCGCGATGATTCATGTAACACCGTCCTTTAAAGCCATTTTTGTCCATTTCATTTATTTCATACTAGCTGATGCCCGCGACTTCGTACGCGTGGATCGAGGTTTTGTGGTTCCCGCGGGAACTCTTTAATTTTCCGGGATAAAAAGTAGCCTATGTGTTATTCCAGACTATAATCTATCTCTGTGCCAAATTTCATCCCGATCCGTTCAGCTGTTGGGGCGTGATTGAGTAACAAACATCCATCCATACATCCATACCGACATCCATACATCCAAACATTCGCATTTATAATATTAGTAAGATTTGCGTTCATGTCTACATTGACATGAGGCCCTGTCAGGGCATTGCAATCTTTAAAACTAGGTGTACACTATCAATTAATGGGGCTGATTCTGTAGTGCACAATCTCTAAACTTAACTATAATTAGAGCATTACAAATATTGCTAACCCTTTCATAATACTTCCTACGGAAAGGGACAGAACTAGATTTAAAGCTGCCATTTTAGTTTAGTTTTGAGATTGTGATAGACAGAATCAGCCCCAATATCTATTATTATTATCCCCAAAGTAATAAAATAAAATAATCGTAGTCAATGGGTAGTGAAAACGAATATTTAAATATTTTTTTTAAATTATTTTAAATATTCTTTTTTTATTTTATTTTAAAATTTAAAATAAATTTAAAATAAAAAATATAAACCTTAAAACAAAGGCATTAAAGTTTAATTACGAATGTAGTATATTGATATTCGGTGTTCGCGAGCATGTCGGAGCGAGGTGCCGGTGACGCGAATCCACAAGTTTACCCCCTACAACAAAAGTGCTCAACGCGGCTAAAGAAGTTTCCACTTCAATAAAATTAATCGTTCCAGCCAGCGCGACCGGCTCGAGGAGATAATCCGGTCGCTGCAGCCGTCGCGGCGCAGTGTGGGCGAGGCGATGGCGTGGTGCCTCGAGCACGCGGAGGCGGCGGGCGAGGTGGCGGCGTGCCTCGCCGAGGCGCTGGCGCAGCCCGGCACCGCGCCGCCTCGCCGCGTCGCGCGCCTCTATCTGCTGTCCGACATACTGCACAATGCGGGCGCCAAGCTCACCAATGCGAGCGCATACCGTGGCGCGTGAGTTTTTTGCGATAGTGTCTTCTCGAAAGGTTCAATTTTCTCTGGGTACAGACCGAATATTATCCAGTTTATGAATAGTACACAATTATTTGTTCCCCTTCTAAAGTGCCAAAAATAGAGAAGATTCATTCCAGGCGTAGTCTTGTACACTTTATCATGAATAGATAAATAATACATAGATTTTATTAATAATAAAATAAATTAGAATAGCAAACTAAATACCATGCAAAGAATTAAAATCTATTCCAATTTTTTCGATATGTTTTCAAGATGACGCCCTTCAGCCATAGAGAGATATTAATCTGCGGATCGTTGCAGCAGTGTAATAATGTATTCCAGGTTCCAGTCGCGGCTGGTGGAGATAATGCGCAACTCGCACTTGGCATGGTTGCGCATGACGTCACGCATGCAGCAGGAGGGCTTCCGCGCGCGCGTGACGCGCATCCTGCAGGCGTGGGCCGACTGGGCCGTGTACCCCACTGACTTCCTGCTGCACATCAACGACGTGTTCCTCGGACACGAGAAGGTAACGTCCGCCACCGCCACGCATGCAGCAGGAGGGGTGACGCGCATCCTGCAGGCGTGGGCCGACTGGGCCGTGTACCCCACTGACTTCCTGCTGCACATCAACGACGTGTTCCTCGGAAACGAGAAGGTAACATCCGCCATCGCCGCGCATGCAGCAGGAGGGGTGACGCGCATCCTGCAGGCGTGCAATAATACCAATAACATATCATTCACGTCTCACTCGCATGTTATTTTTTATTATTACCACCGTCACTGTCCATTAGTTTATTTAAAGGCCCTAGTTGTACAATGAGCTAAAATTTTCATCAGGAGGGGAGGGGGGAGGTGTTGACGGGCGGGCAGGCCGAGGCGGAGTCGGGCGACGGTGGCGCCTCGCCGACCGGCTCCACGGCGTCAGGCGGCTCCGGGGGCTCCGGCCCACTGGACGGCGCGGCGCTGCGGCGCCTGGCCGAGCAGCGGCCCGTGCACCTCGCCGTGCAGCACGACGCGGGCGACATCGACGGCGTGCCCAGTGAGTGCGGGGGACGGGGGAGGGGGACTCCGGCCCAGCACCCAATCATGGCTTATTGATTGGGGATACCGATCCTACAATAATAAGACTAGACAGCAGTGACATAATATAAAATTAGTTTTGTTTATCCCAGTGGACGAGGACATAGACGGCGTGCCGCTGGAGGGCGAGGCGGAGCTGGAGGCGGAGGGCGGCGAGCTGCGCGTGGCGGGCTTTGTGCCCTCGCGCTGGGAGAGCGTGGAGCCCGCGCAGCCGGTGAGCGACGCGCTCCGCGAGCCCACGCCGCCGCCGCCGGAGGGGTGAGTAGCGCACACTAGCAGGCGGCGTCCGCTACACAGCAGGTCTAAAACCCGCCATTGACGATAAGTCATTTGACTTAAGTCAAGTGGATGGACGCGAAATGACTTAAGGCTGTGGATTATGATGGACACGGAATTTTCTTGGGTTGGCAACTAGCGTCGCGTAAAAATTGGTTTATCTACTCCAGCATCGAAAAGTTCCAATTTCGAATTTGACAACTATATCGAATTGAACCCTCTTTCGTGTTTGCTTCTCATAACGATACAGTTCGTTGTATGGGAGCTGTATCGTTATGAGTCGTAGCTGTATCGATATGGTTATCTTCATAAATAGGATACCTATAGCTTAGCGGCTCTGGGTTCTGGCACTTTCCCAACCAGTCAATTGATTTGACTTTTTTATTAATTTACAAAGTAAAAAATTATAAAGACGTCCTTGTCGTAGATAAAATCTTGTATGCAACTGTACGTAATTAGTCATTTTAATTCTCGTACTATCCTATTTTGATACTCGGCAAGCCTCGTATCAAAAAACAAATGTATTAAAATGACCCTCATTACGATACAGTTGCATAAATAGCTATTATACATTTCCCTTTTAGGGAAATATTTAGGTTTTCTACATACAAAGTCAATAATCATTATGAACCTTCTTGCAAAAAAACTTTTTATTTCGAAGTAAGGTGGACTTGCAAAAATTAAAAAAAAAACTGCACGAGGGCGGTAAATTTAACTTACAAGCCCTGTTTACTGCCTCCGTAAGTGCATTTTTCGAGCAAGTCTATTGAAAAATAATATGTAGTGCAGCTTTTAACAATGCCACATTCCGGTGTCAGCGCCGTGGAGTCGCCGCGCAGCCGCAGCGCGGAGGCGACGCTGCGGCGCGAGACGCTGCGCGACATCGAGGTGCGCGTGCTGAAGTACGCGGACGAGCTGGAGGCGGGCGCGCGCGCACTGCGGCCCGGCCTCGCCGCGCACGCGCAGATACAGCACTACCGCAAGAAGCTCATCAAGAAGGTGGGTAGTGCGAGCGAGGGCCGATCTCACAATCGCCAAATAATTTTCCACAAGGGGTTGAAGGTCATTTTTTTTTCCACTACAAGCTAGAGCGAAGGCCCGTCTCACAATCGCCATATTCTACAAGGGGTTAAAGGTCTTTTTTTTATCCACTACTACCTAGCTTTTGACTGCGATTTCACCTGTTGGTAAGTGATGATGCAGTCTAAGTTGGTAGCGGGCTAACCTGTTGGGGCATGGCAGTTATATTAAGAGCAATGCGAATGAACGGGCAAAGTTGAGAGTAGGTATTCAGGTAGGTATATTGCCGTCGCGCTGCTCCCGGAGAAGACCGAACGCTTATTCAATGCGCATGTATGCGTACGCACGCCGCTCGCTCGAACGAGTTCCTAAATAAAATTAAAATATGTGTTTGAGCTACTCGCAGTCGGCAAAATGACATACCTAGATGTGTTTTTGTGTTTCATATATTTTTTGCTTTCTAATAACTCTGACCCTGGACTTATTTCTCTGTTTTTGATTCCTTTTTTAATGTTTTTAATGCACTAACAGTTACCTAGCTTTAGAGTGCGATCTTAGCTGACGGTAAGTGATGATGCAGTCTAAGATGGTATCGGACTAACCTGTCAGGCATAAAGCAGTTAGTTACATTAAAGCCCTAAGTAGCCTTCATCGGTTAGTTGCTACCGGAACGCCTAATCGTTCGGCAGTACGTCTTTGCCGTTAGGGTGGTAACTAGTCACGGCCGAAGCCTGCCACAAGACCAGAACTGAGAAAATTCAGATATATAAACTTCCAAATTGACCCTGCCGGGAATTGAACCCGTGACCTTGCGCTTACATTACAGCACATCTCACACCACTGCGCCAGGGAGGTCATTTACTCAGTTGGGAACTATTTTTATATGTTTTTTTTATTCTACTACAAGTTAGCTCTTGACTGCGATCTTACCTGATGTTAGACAAAGTCAAAGTCTAAAAACGTTTATTCAATATAAACTACACTTATTGACGTCCGGTTATTAATAACATATAACATAATATAATGGTGATAATCAGTACGATATCTTAAACTAAAGTAACGAATTATTTAAAAAGAGCAACCACCGAGTTTCTTGCTGGTTCTTCTCGGTATGAATGGCATTCCGAACCAGTGGTAGATTCACTTGACGATTCAAAAGTACTTGTAAAAGTTTATTTGAATAAAAAATATTTGATTTGATTTGATTTGATTTAACGAGAGTTCCAAAGTCCAAACGCGCCCTGGTCTGAGAAGAGCCCACAACAAACTCAGCCGGGATTTTTTTTTTCACTATCACCATTTCACAATCATCTTAACTAAGGAACTATCAGAGCCATTATAGAGAACGATGATACAGTCTAAGATGGTAGCAGGCTAACTTGTTAGGGTTAGTTATATTAAACCCATATCCCTAACGGTTTCTACACGGCATGACGTATCTACACGGCATGACGTATCTACACGCATCTACCGTAACGCTAAATCGCTTGGAGGTACGTCTTTGTCGGTAGGGTGGTTACTAGCCACGGCTGAACCCTCCTACCAGATCAGACCACAGAAAATTTAAAAATGATAAATTCCCATTTGGACCATGTTGGGAATCGTACCCGGAACCTCCCACAATATGACCACAGCGTTCAGGATTGCTATAATGTCCTCTCAACCGAATTTCGGCCACGGCAGCCTATCTCCAAAGAGCCATCTGCGCAGGAGATATTATAGTGCACAAGTGTGGGCGCATACACTGGAGCACTCTCTGTTCCTTTACTCTCATAGCCCGATGGGACGGAAAATCCGACAGGACCGGAGAGAGATCAGGCGCAGGACCGATGGCTTTACATGCTCTTGGAGGCACGGGGGTAAAACACCGCCATCTTCCTTACTCCAGGCTAATACTGAGAATTTCTTGTCAGAAAAACCCAATACTTGTTATGGCCCGACCCGGGAATCGAACCCTCGTCGGCCGCATTCGAATATGCTAACCACTAGACCAACGAGGCAGTCAAGAAATAAATTAACGCGCAATAGAAATAGGGGGGGCGGCCGGCAGTGCGGAGATATTGCAGTGTTAATATAACTGCCATGCCCCTAACAGGTTAGCCCGCTATCATCTTAGACTGCATCATCACCTACCATCAGGTGAGATCGCAGTCAAGAGCTAACTTGTAGTGGATAAAAAAAAACCTGACATGTGCTGCCCACTGCCGACTGGCAATTATTGGGTATGGACTATACACTCACAGAATAAGTAAAAAGTTAAATATCGATGTCGATAAACAACACTAGATTATCGATACTATAATTATATCGACTACGCTTGAACTCACTAACTATGTACATATGTGTGTGTGTATACGTATTTAACCTCCCCGAATAGAGGCCGATAAAACCCGATAGGGACAACTGCAGCTTGGACCGATTATACCTATGAAAAACAGTAGAATTCTCACTCTCGTATTTTTCTGTTTCCACCTTCAAAACTGAACCGATTTTAATTCTGTTTTTACGAATAATTTAACAAGAACTCAGGCTATGACGGTATGTTTTTCTTTTTTTTATTATATCCGTCAAATTTATTTGCGGGATGTCTGATGATGGAACGAAAACTGGGCCATTTTTTGCAGGTTGTGAAGGTTCTATGTTCTTAAAATTATTAATTTATCGAAAAAAGGAAAACATAGGGGCATGGCACGGATACATGTAAATTTTATGGTGCAAGAATATTTTCAATATTGTAATTATCCACGGAGGAAACAGACAAATGTTTTTGTATGGAGAAATCGCCGGGAGAATTCCTCTTAAAGCCATACCCCTTCGGTTTCTACACAGCATCGTACCGGAATTGCTTTAGAGGCACGTCATTGCCAGTAGGGTGGTAACTAGCCACGGAAAAAGCCTCCCACCAGGCCAGACCAGGGAAAATTCAGAAATTATAAATTCCCAAATTGACCCTGCCGGGGATCGAACCCGGGGCCTCCGCACGTTAAGGCAACAGCGCTACACACTGCGCCACGGAGGTTGTCAAAAGTCGTAATCTATAGTAGTCGTAGTTTTAATAAATTCCGAAGAGAAGTTAGTTCTCTTTGTGTGTTCCATCGTCTCTACAATGGGGAGTTATTTAATCTAATACCACCTTCCGTGTTCTCCAGTCGCACACTTCGTCGCAGAAACAAATTTCATCCTCACCACCTGGATGCCTGGTCTTCATCCACCTCCCGTTATTCCACGTCATTTCTGCCACGTACCTGCAAATTGTGGAACCAGCCCATCTTCTGTGTTCCCTAATGATTATAATATGGGGCTCTTCAAAGGGCGAATAAACAAATTTCTCAAAAGCCCGCAACGCATTGGCGGTTCCTCTGGTGCTGCAAATGTTCATGGGCGGCGGTAATCACTTACCATCAGGTGACCCGCCTGCTCGTTTACTCGCTATATATTTATTTTAAAAAAATTGCTTTATTGATTTCACAGTCAACTCAGTCTTGAGCGTTGTTGTCTTTACGTGGGATGTTCCGGCTTCGATCCCCGGTAGAGTCAACTTGGGAATTCATAATTTCTGATTATTTTCTGGTCCGGCCTGGTGGGAGACTTCGGCCGTGGTTAGTTACCACCCTACCGGCAAAGACGTCGCCGCCAAACGATTTAGCGTTCCGGTACGATGCCGTGTAGAAACCGATTAGGGGTATGGGTTTAATAAAATGCTATTTGCACAGCCGACAACGTGGCATATTCGAGAGAAGAAAAAAAATTGATAACACTAATCAATGGCATTTGTTTTTCGTCCATGTCTATGCCTGGGCTAACTAGTAGTGGATAAAAAAACTATTCCCGCAGGCTCTCCGCGAGGCGAAGGAGGCGGAGGAGGCGGCGTCCCCCCCGCCGGTAGAGGAGGACTCGTTTTCCGTCACCTCGAAGAAATCCAAGAAGTCCCGCGAGCCCACTCTGTCGCCGCCGCCTAAACGTTCACGACACGGGTATGTGATATACGCAGGATAATAATACGAGGAATCTACACTAATATTATAAATGCGAAAGTATGTATGAATGAGAGCTTTGGTTCGGATCCTACCGGCTGCGCCATGTAACCAGGGAGGTAATGTGCCAGGGACGTGTCAATCAAAGACGGGCGTTAGGCATGCACTGATTTATTCTCGATGACATATAACATTCATAAATATAAATTATTAGCATATACCCTCACAATAATATTTCAGTCAGTTATTAAATATTGTGTTATTCAATCACGCCAGAACGGCTGAACGGATCTGGATGAAATGTTACACAGAGATAGGTTGGGAAGGTTTGGAACATCGGCACAAAGTTGCCTGTCTCTCGGTATTCTACAGGATATATTTCGGAGAGTGAGCGCAAAAACTTTTTGATTTTGTTCCTACCTCACCTTTATACTATCGTACCATGTCTACATCGTCAGGGTTCGAATCGTTAAGATATGGGATGCCCTCCGCTTAAAATATTGGTATCTTCAATTTTTCTGCCAATAAATTATTCTCAGTAGCAGCCGATATGAGAGTTATGTGCTAAGTTCTAACACGAATTAGTTACGACCATTTTCTTTATTTTGATTCAAGAGAGTTCCAACAGAATTAGAATTATTTTATTCATTATTAAAGTTATGTATAAATAAAATACTAATGTTTCACGTTTACACAGGGACCGCAAATCAAGATCACGGTCAAGATCGCGGGAAAGAGAAAG
Source organism: Erebia aethiops (assembly GCA_923060345.2). NCBI lineage: Eukaryota > Metazoa > Arthropoda > Insecta > Lepidoptera > Nymphalidae > Erebia > Erebia aethiops. Next base: position 17,038,206 of record OV281089.1, on the reverse strand, counting down.
AGAACGCGAGCGGGAGAGGGATAGAGACAGAGAACGCGAGCGAGAAAGAGACCGGGAGCGCGAAAGAGAAAGGGATAGGGAGCGTGAGCGCGAGAGGGAAAGGGACAGAGAGAGAGACAGGCGGAGAAGGTCCCCGGCCACGCCTCCTCACCACAGAAAACATGCGAAACACGCCAAATATAAATACTGATAAATGATAAACTCTGTAGCTTTAAGTATGTATAATAAATTTTAAGGACTTATTATTTAACGTGGTTTTTCTTGTGTAATTCCTTAATTTAAAATCCTGTATCGTAGGATAATCCTGTAAGCGGGAAAGGAATTTGAACGACCAAAATTACTTTAAAGACGAAAATCTATTCAATATTCAAATTCGAGCAATTCATAATAACTTGAAGTAGTATTACTACTACTACTACTACTGATAGTAGACATCTCGAGAACATTTTATGGATATAAATAAAAGAATTTATCGTAAAAACAAAATTTTATTCGATACTAAATTATTTCCGGACACATCACAAATAAAATTCGCAGTTCTAAAACGTAAAATAATTTTAAAATAAAATCTATCTCTTCAAAATAATACTTCACCTTTGGCCATTGAATTTGATAACGGTAAATAATATATAAAATTGCAACTTTTTTGAGTATATGGGACTTTTAATCAGGGATTTATACCAGGGTTTAGGGTTGTAAAAATACCGGATTGTTAGAAAAGTACCTACTGAACTCGTGGTCTTTTAGACATCAACCGAAACTCAGCTTTATTTACTTTTACATCAGGTTGACATATTCGAATGCCGTTTGTTTGAACAACAGAGAAACATGCCATTGGAAGTGAGGATAAACAGCTTAGCCCAATAAACTTAACAAGAATGCTGAAGTAGAGTGGGATAAATATATCAAAAAAACATCAGGTTGAAATTGGGATAGGAATAAAACGGTCTTTCGACTAATTTTCAAATGTGGCAGTAAAAGTTCGTTTACTCGTCTTCGTCGTTTAGTTACTATTTTTTTTAACCGTTAACAAACCCCAATTGCATTTAAGTTATCATCTTAGTTATGATATGTGAAATACAAAAAATTTAAAGGGTAAAAATGGGAATACAATATACATTAATATATCATTTTCAAAAATTATTTTTAATATTTCATTGACATAATGACTAGTTGCTAGTTTCTAAAAGAATTTATTTTTCTTTTTTATTTATGATAGTTTTTTTTACAAATTAAAACTTTCGAGATTCTATCGTGTTGTATAAATTCATTTAATTTGTATTTTAATATATTTTGAAGAATGCCTTTGATTCACAAATATTAGCTGGGTAGGGTACATCAGGTTATCTTATACCAAACGAAAAATTATTTATTTAATAAAACCCATCAAAAACAAAATGATAACAAAAGAAAATATTACAAACACACACACTTACACATAATTGATTAAAATTGCGCTTGTTTCAAGGACATATTGGCCCAATGCGTTCGGCAACTGACGGCCAATGTGTAAACGCTTCAGTGCCCTTACCACAAGATTTTAAAACGCACCGCGCGACGCGCTGTTGAGCGTATTCCGAGTAAATAGACCCAACAACATCCTTTATTTAAAAGTCACACTTTCAATAACAGCAACTTTAATTTTGCAACGTTTCCGCTTGGAGCGCTGGCTGTGGATGTACAGATCAACTTGAGCTCTAAAAATAAATATCTAAGGTCCATTTTTAGTTTAAGGACAAATTATATTTGCGACGCTCAAATACGCTCGTCGGTATGATTTTATTTTGTGGTAACAGATCTTTTTATTAGCAGTTAGCAGAAAAACCGGCCAGCGGCCGATATACACTAAACATTGGCCCAATGTGTACTTCAAACAAAAATCCGCGCACTCAGAGAAGGCTTAAAGCGTCTCCAGTTACGCGAAAATAAAATCATCTTAGCATTTATTCTCTACATAGTAACATCATATAAATATTTCTATAAATTGCTAATAAGCTTTCTCATAGCCTCACAAATAGGTACAATATACTTGGTTTGCCTATTCAATAGTACGCAAGTCTTAAAACAATATTGACAGGTCGAATACTAATGCTGTCCACTGCGTCGTGAAAAGGATGACAATCGTTTCAGACACGTCAGATTATAAGTTTAGAAATTTTTTGTCTACAAACAAATACTTGTACTCGAAAAATATCAAGTAAAAAGGTACATTTAATACTGCAAAGGAGAAAAATAAATTCATTAATGTAAAAAAAAGTGTGTGTGCAATTCACACACTGCAGAAGTGAAACTTCAGAAAAATAGCCTACGAAATAATGAGATAAATATAACTTGTATTATTTCTCATTCTCTCGCAAGCTTAATCCTTTTATGAATATGTTTGTCTCTTTTTAGCGTCGCTTTTTCGTTTCATCGAATTTTCAAATCACGAATCTAAAGAAGTTTCACTTCCATAATAAAATCATAGCCGGGTTCCAAGAATAATACAAAGAGGGCAATAACAAAATGATAACTACAGGAATATTACGGAAAACTGCAACAGAAAAAAGACTGAAAATAGTGGCAGCCATGTTTTTTAATTAATGAGGCCATTTCATTTTGTCGATGAATTTATCTAGTTACAACTTACAATTTTTTTGTCTTTTTTAACAAATCGCAGTTACTAGCTTTCTTAATAATATTTTTCTGCTTAAATAAACTAATGAGCGATCTATAAAATAAAACTATGAATACCATGAATTGTATAAACGTACCCGTAGCACAGGAATGTACAAAAATATAATTGATCGATTAATCACAGATTACATTGAATATTTTAATTAATTAATATTAATGAGACGTATTGTGTTAATGATGATTATTATTTTTATTACATTATTAAAATAGATATTATTATGATAGATAAAATAGATTTTAACAGCTTCTTAAATAACAAAAATAAAAATAAATTGAGCCCATATTTTATTTGCTAACTTATCAAAATAGAAATAAGCTGCCGATTATGATACTGTTTCAAAAGTCAAATGCATTTATGAAAACTATACTTATCGCAAAATAATTAAAAATAAGAAAATTTCATTTAGTTATATTTGTATTTTTTAATTCATATTATATTATAAAGAATAATAAAATTGATTATGTGCGTCGGATTTGGCGATAATGCATTGACATCTATAAAAAATTAAAAAAATTCTTAACAAGATCTAATTCCATTTTCTGAAGTAAATAATTACTTCGCTATGTAAAAAAAATGGTCAAAGAATATTTTGACCACAAAATTCTAATAATATAAAGCTAAAGCATATTTTATTTATAAACGACTTATTATCTATATGAAGGCCATTTTTTTTTCTAATGTTACTAAAACTATTGGTATACAGTCTTAACTATTATATTAGTCCATCATATTAGAAAGAAATTAATATAATTATTAACTAGATATTTTTAGGTTCTCCTATTGTAATTGTTTTGCCATTTTAAGCAATTTAAATAAAAATGAAGGTGATATGTTATCAATTAAAGATGCATTTTTGTTACTGATTAATTTACGATCTCTAACTAAATTAAATTGAAGGACTACATCTAGTGATATCCTTCTCCACGGGGAACCATAACAAAAGAATAGCAATACAATTAAACCTGCCATTTTAGTTTAGTGTAATGATAGTGTACAATAGAATAGAATAGAATAGGATAGAATAGAATAGAAAAGAAGTGTTTAGCCATATCAGTATGCTGAATGGATGAAGTGATGTCGTGAATGTCGTGAAATAACATTGTTTATCTTTATCACACTCTCCCAAGTGGATGTTATAAATGTATTGCTATCTCACTAGTTAAGAGACTCGAGTAACTTGATAAAAGCTACAAGAAAATGAAAATAATTACGTAATAATAGCTAAAAATATGTCTTTTATGCACACATAAATGTATATTTTTTTCCCTTTTGACACATTTAATAAGTTATAATTTTATTTTATAATTACTTATTTGTTACCAAAGAAACGTTTGATATTGAAGGAACTATAAACACCGTTTTCCTACGTGGCATCTATGGCTTTCTATTCAGTGTATTGTTGATTAAATCATATCAATTGAGGGGTTCACATGTTTTTCAATTGTTTATTCAATAATTTTATTTTGGGGTCGCAGTCGTAGTACAATAATTAAGCGTAAAGCGGTGTCCAAACACAGCCGGGTCAGGGCTACTAAAGGTCATACTAGTACTTGGAATTAGGGTTGTAACGGAACCTTGTTTCCGCCTCCGTAAGTGCGGAACTTTCGCAAGAAATCGTATTCCGCCTCCGCCGTTTTTTTGCGGAGTTGTAACGGAGGTTTATTTACGTTGACTTACAATGCGCGAGGTACAAATCGAAGCAGGTGAAGTCAGTTACACTGTTACAACAAGCAAAAAGGCAACTTTCCTTAGAAGAATCCTAGAAAACAAATGTGGGATTTATCGCATCCTAAAGCACAGAAAATGGACGATGTGATCGGAGATATCCACCTCCGCCCCCGCCTCAGTTAACCTCCGCATCCGCGGAGGCAAAGCCCCTTCACCTCCGCATCCGCCTCTGCTTCCGCTAAGAACGCCTCCGTTATAATCCTACTTTGAATCCAAACTCGCGTAAGATTCAAGACCACCTGCCTTGAATCCTACGCGAGTTTGGATTCAGTTTTAACTCTAATTTTGTGTTAATGTTGGAAACTATGTCTCAACGCACCTACAATGTTTTCCTACATTAATTATAAGACACTGTGTTGGCGTTCGTACTTTAATTCTGAAGGTGTGAGGTCGTCCAGCGACCCTAAAGTTATCGGGTTTGACAGCGTCTCCAAGCTGAGGGCATACGCGGGTCACCGCCAGGCTCGGCGCGGCGAGGGCGGAGCCGCGGGCGAGGGTCACCTAGCGCTGGTGGGGCGAAGGCGCCAGCAGCAGACGCGGCCAGTACTGTGGAAACGTAACGTGATATGATGTTTGTGTGTAAGTGAATGGGGCGTGTAATGCAGCTTGGAAGCTTCACTAAGTGAAGATAACATACAGAGTAATTTAAAAATGCTAATTCTGTACGTAATACTGAACTACTTTTGTACTACGACTTTTAAAAATTTTGATTTAAAGAAAAAGCATAAGAAATGGAATTATTTCAAAAGGCTGCTCTAAAATGGCATTACTACACGGCAGGCGGAACCAATCACTATAAAAAAAAGTTGCAGAACAAAAGTTTTTTCAATATTATGTTGAAAGGTTGAGACATAATTCGTATTTTTTAATTTACTCATGACCTCAGTACTCTATATTTTTATCTTCACTCATCTCAAAAACAATATGATTCAAAGCATAGACAACAAATAGAAGAACAAATATTGATTTAAAAATTCGAAGAAAGAAGTAAATATTATAGATATTTTCAATAATATATAAATACACACAATAGAATCAACAACACTCCAAAATATAAAAAAAAAATTAATGAATTATTTTGTTTTTATTTTTACTACTCAGTATTAGAATATAATCTAATAGACATAAAAATACTAAAATACGGCGAATACTGTTTAAAAATACACGTAGGATATTTTATCAGCCTTTCGTAAGGAAATATTAGTAACTAAAGGAAATTTCTCACACTAAAACTTATCGACAGCCTAAGGAAATATAAATAGAGAAGTATAATATAAACTGACAAACTAAAAACACCGTAAGCTATAAATATTTAGATTAGATACCATAAGTAACACTAAAAATTATGTGATGTTGACACTGAAAGCTGGTAGAAAAAAGTGTAAAGTAAAAAAGTGATTACGAGTAGTCACACGGAAAACGAAAGAAAGTTTGGTAGAAAACAGATCCCCAATTGTTAAGAAAATCGTATTCGTTTGTAATCCGACCTGTATATGGAGTTCAGAGATGCCAGCACGTCAAAAAGCATGTATGAACTCCTTATACAGTTCGAGTAACACGTTTTAAGCTGTCAATTGATTACGATTTGCTTAGACAATTGGAACACAGATCTTGTCTGTAAACCTGTACCTACATGAAACTTGTTGCCAACAAGATTTTAGTGTTTTAGTATGATACTGGGGCTGATTCTGTATAACACAATCTCTAAACTAAACTAAAATGGCAGCTTTAAATCTAGTTCTGTCCCTTTCCGTAGGAAGTATTATGAAAGGGTTAGCAATATTTGTAATGCTCTAATTTTAGTTTAGTTTAGAGATTGTGCACTACAGAATCAGCCCCAATGTCCCTTCTTCTGATAGAGTCAACCACAGTTCTTCTTGAATTATAAGGATTCATAATTTTTGACATTTGCATTTTTTTTTAGCAATGCCCCCAATATTTTTTGAGAGATAGAATATTCGTCAGCAGTGATAAGTATTCCACTGAAACCGAATAGGCATATTAATTATACTCAACTGGTACCCATTCCCATAAAAATTAAATTACCATATTATAACTTATAAGTTTTTGTCACAATTTCTTTTTGATTTTAATTTACGGGCAACAAGTGTTCAGAGAGCTTCCTACCATCGCTTAAAGTAGTATTATTTTAATATTGCAGTTTTATATGACACCTGACGTCCATAAAGTAAGGATTATAATCATTCTGAAACAAGAGCGCCAACAATATTAAAATAATACTGCTTCAAGCGATTGTAGGAAGTCCCCAGTACAGGTTGAACAGTTAACAGGTCAGCAAAGCAACATTTGCCGTTAACGAGTGAAGCGGCGACGGCGCGTGCGCAAGCGTGTTCGGGCGTGCACGACACGACTGACGATGGTGAAAAAAAAAAGTACGAATACGCCATTATTTATGTCATGCGTTATATGTAAAGAAGGCTTTTAATATAGTTTGTCTAATGAAAGCTAAAGGTAGCCTTTCTAGTGAAAGCTTAGATTATACAAGTTCGCCAATAAGCATAAGTCATTTGATTTACAAAAACGACTTAAGTCAAGTGGGTGGGTCAATGCTGAGTACGCAATTTCCGTAGGACGGCGTTTCCAAAAAAAATTGTCACGATAAAATTTTCGCTTTATATCGCGACTCAAGACCAAACCATGACTTTTAATGTTTTTAGATGCTGGAAACACTGAGGCAATACAAAACGTACTATTATAAATATTACATTTAATAAGAATATTACGAATGTTTTTCTGTAATTTCCTTAACAGTAGCTAAAATAAACTACACAATTTGACTTTATCGCTGTATTGAGACCAAAATAAGGGCGTATTCGGTCTTTTTTTCGAATCTTCAAAAATTACTGCGTGAAGAAGAAAATTATTAATATTGTAGACAATAATACCAATAATCACGTAGATCGTCCGTGGCGTTGATGCATTTGCCCTGTGTCTGTGTATGTAATGTGTCACAACGTAATGACATTCCACTCAACGAATTTGAAAAGGACAAATCTGAAGTTTCAAGCTGTTTCAACCACTTTTGCCAACTTACGAGCGAACTTATTTATTTCTGGATCATCATTATTATTCAAGAAACTTATTTATTTCTGGATCATCATAATATTCATCTAATAAATGCGAAAGAGTTTTTATTTGTTGATTTTTCTTTGAAACAGCAACCGGTAACGTGATTTTCTGAATGATTATAGTTGAGGACGGAGATTTAGATACTTTTATTCCAGATAGTCAAAGAGTTCGCCGGAGATTTTTAAACTCAAATCCACGCGAAAGAAGTCGCGGGCATCATCTGGTACTAAATAATTATTGCTTACGAAAAAAAATTTTTTCGTAAGCAATTAAAATATTTATTATTTTATTGTCCTTGTCAATAGTAGAAGTTAATCAAATCAGTTCGCTTGTATAAAATCAATTTTAATAACGAAATGCGTGTCTGTGTCTATACGTGTGTGTTAGCAACATTTGTGTGCGTGTGTGTGTGTGTGTGTGTGTGTGTGTGTGTGTGTGTGTGTGTGTGTGTGTGCACCTGTGTCGCTCAGGGCTCGGAGACCAGCCGCCACGCGCGCACTTCGCCGCCGCTGCAACACACTCACATGTTAACAACAACCAAACATTTTACGCTACTTTTCAAATTAACACAAAATATGATTATAGAAAAATAAATATTTGTACTAAATTAACAGTACAACTGAACCACTTACTAACTGACTTAAAGTCCGTCAAACCTATTAGACTAAGAGATAACTGCACTTTTTGTAACTATCGCCAGAAAAGCTGATTCAGTGTTGGTGGGTGTAGGGCTCTCCACTGATGTCAAAAGTGAAAGTCTGCCCGCATATGGATGGGCCTTTCGCTAGATATGGCTGCTTAAAAACGGTTTATCGTTACCAAAAATGAACCATACTTAGAAAAGCTGATTATTGTACAGTATTAAAGTATGCGCAATACCTATTTAAACAATATAAGAACTGACGCTATTTATCGGGCCTTTCACTAGATATCACCTCTCAAAGACATTATGAACATACATACTGTAGATTCCCGAACACGCACCCACAGAGGCGTTTCTCTGTGGGTGTTCGTATCAGAGCTCACCTGCCGACTGCGTAGTGCGTGCGGGACGTCGGGGAGTAACGCGGGCGGGGCGGAGGGGAACGGGGTCCCGGCACTCAGTGCCCCGCACCCACCAGACGTCTCTGTGGGTGAGCGCTGTCAGAGCTCACCTATGAAGCGTATGCGTGGCGGGACACGTGGCGAGTGCGTGCGGAGCGTGGGGTAGTGAGGCGGGCGGGACGCAGTATCCCTCACCCCCCATCACCTTTGTGGGTGTTCGCTGTCAGAGCTCACCTGCCGGCCGTGTAGAGTGTGTGGGTGGCGGGACACGCGGCGAGTGCGTGCGGGACGTCGGGCAGTGGCGCGGGCGGGGCGGCGGGGCGCAGGGTCCCGCTCCAGAGTCGTAACGCCTGGTCCCGGCCACAGCTCGCAAGCCCCGTGCCCACTGCGCATAGTCCCGTCACCCATCCTTTGTGCGCGTTCATCACGCTCTGGACACAAGAGACAACCCTAATTTACCCTATAGTTCATCCATGTGCGGGCGCATACCCGTAGGGTATGTCGGTCCCCACGGGAAATTGTTGTTGTTGGGAAATTGTTTAATTTTCCGGGATAAAAGTAGCCTATGTATTATTCCAGACTATAATCTATCTCTGTGCCTTCAACTGTTCTGGCGTGATTGAGTAAGAAACATCCATTCTTCCATCCAAACTTTCGCATTTATAATATTAGTATTTAGAAATTAGAATAGATAGTATACAAAGGTTACTTTAACTATAAATAACTACCAATTAAATTCAAGTGTTCGCGGCAGCCGAAAGACTGCGGGCTGCCTGCCGTACATCTCTCTGCGAGGGGTGTTTTACAGCTTTCTTAGCAGTGGAACTAATGTCAGTGAGTGCATCTTACATGTGTGAGCGCGTTGTCGGTGAGAGACCAGCACTTGAGGCTGGAGTCGCGCGAGGCGCTGTAGAGGCAGTTGCCGCGCAGGTGGACGGCTTGCACGCCGTCATAGTGCGGCGGCTCCAGTAACCGACGGTTGCCGGCCTCCCAGCTTCCTGTGCCGATGAAAAAAAACATTGATGAATTAACCTACAGAAAGTTCTATTTTGACAAATAAAGGAGACTAGATTGAATTTTCAGTAATCAGTACTGAGCTGTTTTGGGAGAATGAGTACAGTAGAAGTCGAACTGGAAAATAGAATGTCATTTGGAATGGTGCCGTGAATGGGAAAATGGTGGTCGTTTGACTTAAGACAGATAGCTTATCGTCAATGGCGAGCTTTAGGAAAGTCTAATGTTGAGCTCTGGCGACCGACAAATGGCGGTATAACCATTCAAAACTGGCTAGACTGATTAAATGACTCAGGCTGGTGTCGGGCAGCAGCGACACCGGTGCGATCAGTCTAGCCCTGCGATGGCCAACACGTATGCCCAGCGCGGCCATTATGGGTAAAACATTGTAATGGATAAGACAACAAGGCCAAGGCCCCTAGTCCTCGGCCGCCCCGCTATTTCTGGCTCTGGCAGCAGCCATGGTAACGGCGGTGCAAGGGTGCGAAGAATCTCCGGAAGAGATTGCGCTGACAACTATTCAGGCGAGTTGCAGGGAGTCGCTGGTTCCAGGCGGCGCAAGATCACGGCGTGTGGAAATCCTTGCCAGAGGCCTATGTCCAGCAGTGGACGTCTGTCGGTTAATGATGATGATGAATCTTGATGATGATGCGTGCCCCGATCACGCCTTGTGTACGCATTCCACAGGCTGCAATGTTGAGCACGTACCGTTATTGTGCTGCAAGTCGAGCACGCGCACGCAGTGGTCGCGCGAGCCGGTCGCGAGGCGGTCCCCCATCGGCAGCGGTTCCCGAGCGAGGCACACGACCGCTGCTGCGTGCCCCGATCACGCCTTGTGTACGCATTCCACAGGCTGCAATGTTGAGCACGTACCGTTATTGTGCTGCAAGTCGAGCACGCGCACGCAGTGGTCGCGCGAGCCGGTCGCGAGGCGGTCCCCCGTCGGTAGCGGTTCCCGAGCGAGGCACATGACCGCTGCTGCGTGCCCCGACCACGCCTTGTATACGCATTCTAACCTAAAAATGGGATGAATTTTCTTTTTATAGCCAAATAAGCTCCAAGAAAAACAAATTTCTTAATAGAAATTATAGTATTACATGGTTATAGGTTTCCTTTTATATAGCCATTCAACTTGAAATCATAAGTCTTCTGGAAACGAATTCTTCAGATATTATAGTTTTGACGTGATAACGTCTTATAAATCGATGAACACCGGCTGCACGCACGAAAAAGTTCACGTTCCGCCTGAGCCTGAGCGTGCAAGTGAGAGCGTGGAACAAGCGATAGAGGCACGATCGCGTGACGTCAGAGCTAGCAGTTCGAATAATTCTGCTACTGGAACGCCGCCCCGCAAGCGCGCGAGAGAACTTCTAGCACGTAAATCGTCTGTAAACCGACTTTACATGCAACCGAAAATTTTTTCACGATAACTTTGTACCTAATATAAAGAGACGGAAAGTGCATTTTAGATTTTATCGAACTAAAATCTTCGACCATTAGAGAGAACTCCGAACGGTTACGGGAAGTAACTTTAAGCTAGATTGTGTAAGCCCGAATGTTTTGCTTTTACATGGGTATAGCAAATTTGCCAATAAAATACGGTCCTGCACAATGATTGCGCCTTTAACACACCTTTTTATAGCTTTCCACATAAGTCAGTTTGTTTGCTGTAAACAGTTTAAACTTTAACAAAAGCACAGTAAAACTCACATTCGCAAATCCCAGAGGCGCAGTTTGTCTCCAGCAGCAGTATACAAGCGGGTCGAGGAGGCCAGGGATATAGCAGTCACCGTCGCTTCCACGCCGCGCATGCTGGCGTTCGGACCTACGGCTCCTGAGGACCTGTGACAAATTACATGACTGAAGTTGGAAAGATAATAGGCATGAGGACAGTAACCAAGAATCAATGAAATTATGAATTTATCTAATGAAATAGGATTCATGGATTATAAAAAACGTATTTATTTTTCTATTTCGAGTGAGATTGCTATTTATTTTGATAAAATAAAATTATAAAATACAGCAACCCGCCATATTGGTTAAAACACCAAGAAGCAAATGACGTCACAATTGTTTGTTTTCGAGCTTTGACAATCAAACTATTGCTTACTGCACACTGCACAGAGTACATTAGTAAAAATAATAGTGACGTCACATGACATGACACCGGGGAACGTTTTGGCGTGAATTTTTAAATTTAAATTTCAAATGCCAATATTATCTACCAAACCTTATTTTTCTGCTGAAATAAGATATTTTTTCAAAATAGTAGATACTTTCGAACATAATCTGACCATTTTTCAAAATCAGTCATCATGCCTTGTACGGATCTTAAGGAACTGGGGACAATCAAGTTCTACTACTTAATGTAGTGCCGGTATGCCCAATATGACTATGATATTTCAAGGCACAGTTCTCATTTTTATTATTCCAATAAACTTTTACAAGTGCTTTTGAATCGACAAGTACCGAATTCCTACCAAGAAGAGCCAGCAAGAAACTCGGAGGTTAATCTTTTGAAAATATTAATAAATAAATTATTTGTGTAGATACAGAAGTAACAGCAGTGCCAATCATTGCTGGATCGTTCCAGCAATGATAAAAAATAAAAATAGTGAGGAAAGACTCGTGTGTTTCCTCTCTATTTTATCATTTAATCTTCAATTGTATGATAAGTTTTTTTCAGGAGCATACCTACTTATAGATTTCTTAAATCAAGGAAAGTCTCAAATGGATATATCGTTTTATGTTTTTTTTGGTTGTCTTGACGCAAGTATAAGAAATCCACTGTGGAACTTTGTTATAAATAAATGAAATATGCTTTGGACTTTTTTGAGGCGGAGCGAAGGAGTCGCGAGTCTACGACTGTTTAGTTACCAGAGCACAGCGCTGGGCGCGCCAGTCCTCGTGTCGAACAGTTTGACAGCGGCGCCGGCAGCGGCGAGCACGAGGCGCGAGTCGGCCGCGAGCGCAGCCACGCCGCCGCCGCACCACGCGCGCCACGCCTCTCTGCCGCCCGACAGGTCCCAGCCGCGGACTGTTCTATCTGATGGGGACGAGACAACAGAATAAGTCGTTGTGGACTGCCTCGTTGCAGGTCTAGCGGTTAGCATAGTCGACTGCAGATCACGAGTTTCTGGGTTCGATTCCCGGTCGGGCATTAAAATTGTTAGGTATTGGATTTTTCAATTAAGAAATTCTCAGTGCCAGCCCGGAGTTGGAAGTTGGCGGTGTTTCACCCCCGTGCCTCGGAGAGCACGTTAAGCCGTCGGTCCCGGTTATTATCACTAACATGATAATAGTCGTTAAAGCCCGCCAATACGCATTGGAGCAGCGTGGTGGGTCTAAGCTCTTATTCCCTCACTCCTATGAGAGTGGAGGCCTGTGCCTAGCAGTGGGTCGTTAATAGGCTGTAGTGGTGGTGGTGGTGGACTCTTGGTCTAGTAGACAGTAGGAGTGTCCAGTACTAAATGGTTCAACTGCATGGGTTTGTATTAAGGATATAAAGATTTGTAAAACTTCTGAGGAAACCCGCATTGAAGGCGGGGTCTGAAAGTAAACATTTTGTCTGGCATGCCATGACTTTTATGCCATGATAAGGAAGAAGGCGTTTTCCCTTCTGACAAGACTGCGTTTGAGCTCCAATAGTATCCTGAAAATGTTAGCGGGGAAGTTGGACTCGCCAATCCTTGAACACTTCCTTAAAGTACTAACTAGGTGAAATCTGTAGTATTATTGTGTCAAATTCTTATTCTATTTTCAATGATTACTAACATCGTTTTAAGCTTATGTACTATGGCCTTTTGGTTGCCTCAATAATAGTAGTTTATACACCAAGGGGATAAAGCACTGTTTTATGTCACGGGCGCTACATTGAATCCTGAACGTAACGAAGGACTCCAAATTTAACTCCCGAGCGCAGCGAGGGTGTTATAAGTTAATTCCCGACCAAAGGGAGGGAATTAAGATTGAGTCCTGAGTGCAGTGAGGGATTCAAGCGCCCAAGAAAAAAACTGCTTTATCCCGGTGGTGTATACTCTACTTTATACTTCTACCATAACAGTAAAACAAACTGTAACGGTTAGATATTTATTGCAAATCATAGTAAGTAGGATACATAGGTCTAGTAAATAATAAAAAGAAAAGACAAATTAAAAGTGAATGTTCACGTTCGATAGAGTCACATTTGTCCATTTGTCATTTTGCTTTTCATGCTGCCAGTGTTTATGCAGGTACACATACTCCTTGGTTTAAAAACTTTTATGTCAAATGGTACGATCGTTTGGTCGACCAGTCTGGAGCCTAGACTCTGTTGTTTACAGTATGGGGTTGGTCAACTAGTTGGGCGATCGATCTACTAGTTTACGGCCCTAGGGCATGAAGACTGACTTTAGACCCGCAAAAGTATGATTAAAACAGTAGTAAAGGTATGGTAGAAGTATAAAGACATTTATTTAATTATTAATTATTATTTATTTAGTGTGGTGTACGCAATCTAAAGTAGATTGCCAACCTTTCCCGGCACACTATAGTGAATGAATCCATCCTTCGCGTTTTGCGTTTTTAAAAATAAGTAAGTTATAGAGCACGTTGGCGCTTAAAAGAGGCCTATGTCCAACAGTGGATGCACAACGGCTGAGGATGATGATGAAGTTATTGGGCACTCACCGACTCCTCCGCTATACAGCGCATGCGGCGTGACAGCGAGCGCTTGCGCGGCGCCCACGTGCCCCTCGGCGACGTGGGTGCATTGAAGCCACGAGCTACCTCCGCTCACGTTGCTGCCTACTACATTGGCGCGCTGCAAGGGTAAAGCGCATTAAAACCAGGACTGAAAATACAAAAAAACATAGCTCAAGGCTAACTAGCTGTAGTTAAACTTCCTGAGCATTTCATGTTGATATAAATCCGAAGAATAGCATCAGTGAAGCTGGGAAACTATCATTTTTTTGGTCTGTTTGTTATCATCAATTACCAAGGCCTCATTTGCGTTGGGACTTGTCAATAGATGTAACGACTATCATGTGGATAAAGACATTTTTCAAGGGTTCCTTTTCTCAGGAATTTCTGTAGATATCCTGAACTTGCTAAAATTCAGCGAACATTCCCGGACGAAAAAAAATACACGTGCATATTAAATGTATTCGATGTGACACACATCGTCATGTCTGTCCCTCAATACCGCGTTAGTCGACTCGGGTTGCGTGGCCTCACCAGGCTCCCTAAAACAGTATCAGAAGTGGGATTACGCACCTTGATTGAGACTTCCTTGACGGTGCCCTGAGGAGCGTGCTCCGTGGCCGCACCAGCCAGTCTCTGGAACACGTCCTCGTCTCTGGCCCTCCTCGCCGCGCTAGGAGACGCGGGCGGCGTGGCCTCACCACCGGGCTCCCTACAAACAGTATCAGATTTGGAATTCGTTAGGGAGTTTGGTGATAGTATGAGAGTTAAGTATGACGTAACGCATGTTGAGTTATTTTGAAGGTTACACGATTGCTTTGATATGAAAAGAATTATGATGTTTTCTTAGTTTGGATATTTTTGGGACATATCTTTTAAACTATCCAAAGGATATTAAAATATTAATGAATCTGATTTTTATACGAATATTTTGGAATTCGGATTATACTGCTGTTAATAAAAGTACATGTTAACTAAGTTTTGAATGATACTGATTTCAAAATAACTATACTCGTATGCATAAATAATAAATATGATGGAGTAAGCGGCTCTAAATCACAAATATGTGATGATTCTAGTGAAAATGAAATAAGCCACACTAAATCCGTGCTAAAAGCAAACAATTCTAAGCCACACTTATGCTATGGACGGTGCATGAAATTGTGATTTTTGAAACCATAAAAGATATACTTACTACAGGATTGCAATGCATCAGATGATCAGATTAATTGGATTTGTAAAATTACCTACTAACTACTACTAAAAACTATTCAGAAACGCATTTGTAATCCAACGGCTTTTCTAATAAAACCTGTGTTTATATTATACTAGAATAAAATTCAAGATGGCTATAATTTTTGAAAATCAAAGTTGCGATTATGTAAGAATTGCCGATCAAATCGTCAAAGTTCGGCGTCAAAGTAAAATAAACCATAACAGCATTGAATTAGAGCTCAATTTCGTGTATCCATTCTCATAAGTTTAGGTATGTACGATACCCTAAACGGATGAGAATGATGTTCAGTTCGTTGAGGAAATAAGTAAGTCTTTCTAAGTACAAGAAGATTGTAGTCTAATGCTGAGATCTATAGAGCGTACTTTGACTTTGTTCAGACTTTACTCAGAGTTAAAACGAGATGGACTTATGGTGCGTATCATAAATCTGTCTCATTTTAACTCAGTCTTAATAATAATAATAATAATAAATAATAAAAGTTTTTATTAAAGGCAAAAGGGCCCAGTATACAATACACACAATACAGTTATACAATAGTAAATTAAAAATAGAATACAATGTTATAAAATAAAAGTAACTACTACACATAAAACTTATAAACTAACTGGGAATGTTAAAAATAACTTTTCCCAGGCGTCATGGTCACAATAAACCTATGTCTATTTCCTATTGCTATTGTGATGCACAGATAGCCAATAGGTAAAAATTTTGCTGGGCATACTGTCACAAACCATCTTGAGGATGCTGTTCTGAGATGTCCGGAGTCTCTCCCAAAAGGAAGCTACTCTTTTCCTCATTACAGCATAGAAATCAGGCACTCTCGACTCGGCGAACATACCCGAGGCACTACAATATCTAGGCAAACCCATCAAAATGCGAAAAGCATCATTGTACTGCACACGTATTGCCGTGTAGGACTTTCTGAGAAAATTTGTCCAAAGTTGGCAAGTGTAGAAACACTGGCAATACGCGTTAAACAGTACAACCTTGACGGATTTGCTGCATTTGCCAAATCTTCGAGCTAGCATGTTACAACGAATCGAGAGTGCCCTCCTTTCCCTCTCAATATCACAGTCATCCTTCAGGTGCTCTGTTAGAACATGTCCTAGATATTTGAACTTTGTAACAACCTGAACTGCTGAGCCATTCAATATTACCCCAGGTACCCTCTCCGGACCCTTGCCTGCTCGAAAGACTAACATTTCAGACTTAGTGACATTGTATTTCAGCCCATGAGCATTGGCATAATGCTCACAGACCGAAAGTAACTTCCTAAGTCCCTTGATAGACGGGCTGAGCAACACCATGTCATCAGCGTAACTAAGACTGTTGACGCAAGTGTTGCCGATATGACATCCGATTTTTGTGTTTCTCAGCTCCTCTATCAAATCATTAACATAAACATTGAATAGATCCGGAGAGGTAATACCTCCCTGACGTACTCCGCAATCTAATTTATAGGAATTAGATGTCGCGTCGCCCCATTTAACACTATTGATTTGGTTTCCGTACCAGTATCTCAAAAGATGCACCACCTCGCTGGAAACTTGAGATCTGTACAATTTCGCCCAAAGAATATCATAATTCACCAGGTCGAAAGCTTGGCTCAAGTCCAAGAAACATGCGTACACTGACGTTTCTCGATTCGTATAATAGTTTACGACATGCTTTAAACTGAGAATAGCTGCATCTGTCGAAAGACCAGGACGGAAACCAAATTGCGCATCATCAATCACAATATCCTTCAGCAGCTCAGGCTGTATCAAACGTCAACGTTAAGTCAGAGCTCAGTCAAAGTATGCTCTATAGATGTCACACTAAGTTATACAGACATTTTCCACCCAATTTTTATTGTTCAACACAGTTTATTTTCCCAGGTAAGAAGTTAGGAATCATGCAAACTTAGCGTGCCATGCAAGGATGCAAACAAACACAGAATTACTGTCAACATTTTATTATCTACGTATACATTTGCCTACAACATACATGCTACCTAGGCTAAGAATATTAAAGCTTATAACTACAGAATTTTGTGACATAAAGTACGGCGTATGTTTGGTGCACTTTAAAAGAATATATTTGAGTATATTGAATTAAAAGTATTTAACTTGTAATAAGCGTATTTTTTAACTATGACTCGATTTATGATGATAGATCTAGAAGAGTATTGTTCATCGATTTTTCTTATACTTTCGAGACTAAAATGAGAAGAAAACAAACAAAAGCCTTTCAAAGCCTTTCAAAATTGCTATAACTAGTTATAACTATAACTAGTTATAACTATAACTAGTTATAACTAGTTATAGCAATTTTGAAAGGCTTCAAAACTTATCAAATAGAAAATACCTATTTCAAATGTGCGACCAAAATTATATAAAACATGGATCATTGTGTTAATAATATTTTTATTCTACTTAAAATTATCCTTTGGATATTAGTGACATACATTGTACTATAGTCTATTGATTAGAAAGTATACTATTAAAATAGTATACTATTAAAATAGTATACGAAATGGTTCACATAAAATTGTATTTACTAAACATTAGTCCTTAGGAGTAACTATAGCAGAGGTAATAAGGAATACCTTCCTTTAGGTACAAGCAATTATGAAGGAAAAATACAACATGCAGAAAACAGATCTTACAATGATCGCAAAAATTTGGAGCGCAAAATTTCTAGAGCAACAGCTTTGCACAGACATTAGGAAATAACCCGATTTTCAAAAAATTACATGTTTTTTTGTGTTCAGTAGGTAGTTTTAGCGCCTCTGCCTGATTTGAATTGAATGATTGCACAGTCTCAAAGGATTTTGACAAATTCTATGACCACCGGCAATTCAAGCGTATTAGAGCTGCCATTTCGACGTTTTTCGTAAACATTAGGTGCTAATATATCGAACGAATAGTATATTTTACAAATAAAGATCAGACTTTTTTAATTGTATGTAGAAACAACCAATACTTTGCTTCTACGCAAGCGAGCCACTACTTTGCTCTATAATTTAGACTATGTAGGCATGATTACCGTCAAGCACTAGCTTTCTCTTTTCTTGAAAACAAAAACCTTACATTTCTTCGCCTTAAGTCTTTTTTTTTACATGAAAATGAGTTACTGCTAATAACTGTCATTTTAGTTTAGTTCAGAGATTGTGCTAAACAGAATTGGGTATTTGACAACTATTCATATAAATTATTTTTTAGTGATTATTAAATATAGGATCTCCCAAAAGTAGTAATATCCACGTTCCGTGTTAGTTTTTTGTTGAATAACTATTTTAAACTATCGATTAAAGTAAAAAAGTGCGTCGATCTTTGATGACGTCACTATACAAAATCCCTTACTAAGAACGCGTTTATGCGTTTGAAAAAAAGTTGCTGATTTGACCAGTTGTCAAATACACAATGGGGAGGGACAGGCAAAGCTAATCTCAGATGGCGCCACCCTCGCTGGTAACTGTCAGATTCATTTGCGTACATATTTGAGGTAATTAGGCGTCCTATTTTAATTGAATCTGACAAAAGGACCAGTGTATGTGCTCTCGCCATTAAAATCGTCAGGTCTAAAGTGAGCGCTACATAACCTAGCCGATGAACTGGGTTTCCAATTTTGTTGGCGCAAGGCTTAGTACCATACCATGTCTTCTTCTTTCCTCATCAGCAGGAAAACGGTGTGCGCCTTTATTATCACATTTGAATTCACAACATTTAGGCATTACAATGAATTAATCTAAGAAAATTAAAATATCGCGTAAAAAATATATGGTGTTTGACAGGTAAACAACACCAGCGACGATGCGACACCTAACGGGATAAATTGGCAGTGTCCCCATTGGTTCATTGTTCATCTAACCATCCACAATAGATCGTTCGCAGCGAGTGAGCAGGTAATCGGGGTGTATTGGTTATCTACGGTGTGCGGTGCGGGGTCCTCAGTCCTCGACTATGTTGAGGTCAGTGAGGAGGCTGCAAGCAATACATCGGGTCACGCGCCACCACCACGTCCTCTGCACTATATTGTGCGAGATTTCGTATTTGCAAGAAGTTTTTTCTCAATTGGAACTACCATGCGGTCAATTAATTTATTCAGGTCAGGTTATGCGCTTGATCAATTGGTAATAGCGGTTTTGCTTAATTTGTATTTTGCTATTTTTATTTAATTTTCCATATATACTAGCGTCGTTAGTATTTATATGAAAAATAAAAATAAAACTAAACAGGCATAAAAATTAGTTCCAATTTTGGCCACCGGGCCAGATAAGTTGGTGGGACTATAAAATCGAATCAAATTGTTCTATGTTCACCTGTGTTTATATTTAAGTTGATTGTTTTTTGCCATGGAATGTTGCAGTGTCCAGATAATCTGACAAGAGCATATGAGCACCAAGAAATCAAGTCTTTCAAAACAGTTTGTATTTTGAAATGAATAAATAAAAAATATGTTGGAAACATTTCCAACAATCAAGTGTGAGTGAACAACTGAAAATCTGATGCATTATCTTCATCTAAAGGTAATAAATTTTATCATGACTTAGGGAGGCGTGACTTGGCGCTGATTTTCCAGATAATCTTTGACTATGGTATAACCTCTTAATTTTATTTAAATATGATTTTTCCTGATAAACTCCTGTCAGAAATCAAGTAATACTAGCATACTTGCAAACACGAAAAGTACCGCTGCTTTACATTCCCAAGATTTATATGCGTACATAAAGAACCCAGTTACTATACATTGTGTGTAAGATACAAAGATGTGACCAAGTGTTAAGACGAGGGAGGAAATGTGCCTCGTTATTTCCAAAATTGTATGAAAACATTAATGCTGAGATCCACAGAGCGAACTTTGACGTTAAAGCGAGATGGACTTATGCGACTAACATAAATCTGTCTCGTTTTAACCATGTCTTAAGTCGAAGCAAAGTCAAAGTTCGCTCTATAGATCTCACACTAAGGTTGGTGAAATGAAATCTCAGTGATTTAAAACCGTGGACTTATTTGACACCCCCTTAAATATGATGCTATTGTTCTTGATGTTTGCCGCATGAACTAATCTATATATATAAAAATGAAACCCGTTTTCCTTGGTCACGGCATCACGCGTGAATGGCTGGACCGATTTCAATAATTCTTTTTTTAATGTATTTGTTATTATTAGGAGAAGGTTCTTACGGAAAAAAATATTAAGAAAATCTCTCAGAAATATTGAAAAATATACATTTAATTTTGCATACTAAGGCGGTACGAAGTTCGCCGGGTCAGCTAGTTTTTAGAATAATAATATCAATTATTAAAGTTATGTTGTTGTTTCTACAGAAAATCTGCCAGAGTTTTAAAATATTTTGACAGTTATTTGTTGTAAATGTGTAATTTTACAGTGTTTGGACTATTTGCTGTATGTAATGGGACAAATAATAATACCATCGTTTAAAAAAAAGAGAGATGATTATTGCCAATTACAAATGCTAATTAATATTTCTTCATAATACTTACATGTAATTTCTTAAAAATAAAATATATCATGCTTTTTTATGAGAAGAAGTGATGTTTCTAAGAATACTACCAAACTCAAATACTTAAAGAAAGTTGAAATATTGGAATTGTAAAAATGTTTTTTAATTCATTCGCAAAGATCAGGTCTGTTTGAAGATTGAGGCGAATCCACACCAATGAAAATTTGCGTTGTGACTTTTTTTTTAAAACTATTGTGTCGAAGCACAAATTAGTCATTATTTTGATAGATACGCCTTTATATGAAACATATACCGCTGTATGCGGCTTATACACTACAACGTAACACGCAAGTTTTTATTATTCTGGACGCAGTTTTATGTGTGTTGAACTTTATATCCCTGTAATACTGCCTTTCCATCTTACACAAGTTTCCTCAAATAGTAAACCCAATCAAAGTATTCAATAGCACATAAACCCAAGCGAATTGTATCATGCAGAGGCGTGGAGGCGGCAGGAGTATCTACTGAAGCGACTCTACTTAATGCAAAAATAAAGTGTGTGTGTCCAAATCACACACGGCAGAAGTGAAACTTCAGAAAATAGCCTACGAGAGAATGAGACAAATATAATTTATATTCTAACTCATTCTCTCGCAGGCTAAATCCTATATAGAATATGTATGTCTCTTTTTAGTGACGCTTTCTCGTTTCATCGAAATTTTCAAATCACAACGATTCTCGAGAAGTTTCACTTCAAAAAGTCCAAAATAAATTATGCGGACCAACAAAAAATACAATTACGTAAAATTTTTAATAGAACAAAGAAGAAGATGTCATTAGAACAAAGTTCTAATCTAAAAGATTTTTTCTGGATATTATTAATAAAGAAAAAAAACGCTCAAAAAATCACCAATTCCACAAATGTTTATACAATACGTACAAAGAGGCCGGCTTGGCGAGGCTGTGTTGTCTGCGCACCACGCGCGGGCTCTCGGGCATGCGCCGCACTGCGACCGGCGATACTATGCCGCCCACTGGCTGCAGACCTCTGAGGACGTGGTAAATAGGGCCCGTATTAGTAAACTGACATGTTAACTAACATTGATGAACTAAGCTAAAATGTTAACAGAAGTGGAACTCACAAGGATATTGACTGGTGGTTCTAATTATTTGACAAACAAATGCCAAGATGACTCGACCAGAGACTGCGTCATGGGGTCTACTCCTCCGTCGCCGTTCTCTTCCCGACCGCACATTATCTCACCTGAGGCTGCCGGGAGCGCTGGGCACTCGGCTGAGCGGCACTGGCTTGGGGCTCGTGGGCTCGACCAGAGACTGCGTCATGGGGTCTACTCCTCCGTCGCCGTTCTCTTCCCGACCGCACATTATCTCACCTGAGGCTGCCGGGAGCGCTGGGCACTCGGCTGAGCGGCACTGGCTTGGGGCTCGTGGGCTCGACCAGAGACTGCGTCATGGGGTCTACTCCTCCGTCGCCGTTCTCTTCCCGACCGCACATTATCTCACCTGAGGCTGCCGGGAGCGCTGGGCACTCGGCTGAGCGGCACTGGCTTGGGGCTCGTGGGCTCGACCAGAGACTGCGTCATGGGGTCTACTCCTCCGTCGCCGTTCTCTTCCCGACCGCACATTATCTCACCTGAGGCTGCCGGGAGCGCTGGGCACTCGGCTGAGCGGCACTGGCTTGGGGCTCGTGGGCTCGACCAGAGACTGCGTCATGGGGTCTACTCCTCCGTCGCCGTTCTCTTCCCGACCGCACATTATCTCACCTGAGGCTGCCGGGAGCGCTGGGCACTCGGCTGAGCGGCACTGGCTTGGGGCTCGTGGGCTCGACCAGAGACTGCGTCATGGGGTCTACTCCTCCGTCGCCATTTTCTTCCCGACCGTACACGCCTAGGTCGCGAAGACGTACTGAACCGCGACGACCGCTGATGACAACATATAACATAGGTTAAACAATTTGATATAAATTGGGTTAACTCTAATAATGAAAAAGGAATGTCAAACTTACGTGTTTCGATGGAAAGGCGAATTTCTAATGTCGTCTGGAGGAGATGTGGGAGCGGTGTTTGACTCGCGCTTTCCTATCACAGGCGGCCGCACGTCCAACAGATTACTGTGAAAATAATGACAACACTTCATTTAGAAGAGCTTAATCAGGGGTAGGAATAACTTTTGGTCAAAAAATTTCAAACAACGCTTTGACCACAACATACGTTCATACACCAATATACTATGCGTTCCACATAATATTATATCACTGAAGTAAAAGTGAAAGCTTTTATTTCGTCTCTAATTATTAAAGTGAAAAAAAATATGTATCCCCATGGATGGAAAAGCGAGGTTTCAGGGAAACGTGCTTGCTGTTTAAAAAGAGAGATGGCTATAGCTTCACATTTTATTTAACTCGTCAAAAAACTTGGCAAGATGGCAGCTATAAGTAAAGTAATAAATAGGTTAGTTAAGCACTGTGTACGCAAAGATTCTAGATTAAAAAGATACGCCCACGTCCACGGGAAAGATTGATCGAATGGAGTTTCCGGAGGAGACATTGGCTAGCAAGGCAGGATTCCCAAACGGTTAAGTTTCTGGTCTTCCTTGCTCTCACCATGCCGACTTCTGTTTACTGCAACAGGTAACCTTTGTACTCACACGTCAACAGGAGAGACAGATCTGGTGGAGGTTCCGGAGGAGACATTGGCCAGCAAGGCAGCTAGAGCGGGCGGGACTCCCCACGGGTTGAGATTCTGGTCTTCCGCCGCTCTCAGCGCGCTCGCTGTCCTCTCCGATTTCTCTTCCAACTGCAATGGAATATCATCTGTCAACTGCTGGTGAATTATGATCGGCTTCAGTTATTCAAAATCAAAATATCCACCACCCACCACCACTACAGCCCATTAACGTCCCACTGCTGGGCACAGGCCTCCACTCTCATAGAAGAGAGGGAATTAGTGCTTAGACCTACCATGCTGCGTCAAAATATGTTTATTCAAACTTGGTACCTACAAAGTAAAGAATTTGAAGTTTAATTTGCTATAATCCGCCAAAGTAGACAAATCTATGTAGTACAGCGTGTAGATATTCACCACCCAGTTAGCCAGCAATTCGCACAGGCACAACACCACACCACACAAATCTTAAAAATTATTTTCAACGTACGTTTCACTCCGACACCGGAGCATCTTCAAGAGATTTACGATTGTAGACTGGTTCTTTGATTGATTAATTATAACTATACTGGTTCTTTGATTAATTCATTACAACTATCAAGTCAACATCTCCTAAACATGCTCCGAAGTCAGTGAAACGTACGTTGAGATATACTTTTTATCCCGGAATATTATGTTCCCGCGGGAACCAAAAATCCTAAATCCACGTGGACAAAGTCACAGGTATCAGCTAAGTTCGATATAAAAGATTTATTTTAACTGTGACTGCTCGTTTTTGCCCCAAAATATGTGTTACACAAGCTCAACATATAGACTAACAGATAACGGCACTTTTGGTAACTATCGCTAGAAAGGCTGATTTATTTGGTGGGTCCTAGGCTCTCCACTGGTGAGAAATCTGCCAATCTGCCTGCATGCGGCTGGGGAAATGACTACTTATCACCGCTCATAGACGAGTTATTGTTACCAAAAATGAACCATAACTAGGAAGGCTGATTCTTGTACAGCATTAAAGTATGTGCAGAATCTATGTAAACAGTGTAAAAACTGACGCTATTCATCGGGGCGTCGAGCTATGTCTAATGGAGGCACTTCATATGGCTATTTGTGTTCGCTATTGGGTGTTTGTTGTATTTGGAAAAATATATGACGTACAGGCAAACATGAAAATAATAATAAAATAGACGGCGCGTGCGCTTCTGAATATGGCCATTGTTTGGACGGTTTGTTTGCATATTTAATCCCTTTGATGTACGTCGCGAAACCGACAAGCGCACGGTAACGCGTATACGGTATTGGCCTTATTTGTCAAACAGGCAAATAAGGCCAATACTTTATCAAATATACTGTCCACACGTGGTAATTGTTTGCCAAATCTGCCAAAAACGCAAATACAAATAGCCATATGAAGTGCCTCTATAATAATACCTCAGCGAGTTGCGCGCGGGTATCGCCGAGCGCCTTCATATGTCTCGCGGCCTCGTACGCCTGCTGTAGCGCCGCGCCCGCCAGCCGCTCCATCGCGTAGCGCGCACTTTCACTGTCGATCAGTTCTAGCAGGCGAGGTAATTCGTTCTCTTCGTTTTCCTCCTGAAAACAATTTGATACTTTGCTGTAGTTATAATGTTATGCGCAGAATCCATACTAATTTTCATACTAATATTATAAATGTGAAAGTGTGTCTGTCTGTCTTTCTATCTGTCTGTCTGCTACGCCTTCACGGCCCATCTATTCAACCGATTTTCATTAAATTTGGTACAGAGGTAGGTTATATCTCGGGGAAGGACATAGGCTTTAGGCATACTTTTTATCCCGGAAAATTAAGGAGTTCCTGCGGGAATCACAAACCCTTATCCACGTGGACATAGTCCCGGGCATCATCTAGTAATTTAGTACTTGTTGGATAGAAGTAGGTGTTACTTTGCGGAAATTTATGATAATAAAGGAACAAGATTTTTTTATCCACTACAATTAGGCCTTGACTGCGATCACAAGTGTAAGTGTGGTAAGTGATGATGCAGTCTAAGATGGTAGCGGACTAACCTGTTAGGGCATGGCAATTAAATTAAACCCATTCCATTGTTCGGTTTCTACACGGCATCGTACCGGAACGCTACATCGCTTGGCGGCACGACTTTGCCGGACTTTGTGGTAACCTGCCACGGCCGAAGCCTCTCAGGCCAGATCGGGGAAAATTCAGAAATTATAAATTCCCAAATTCGCGCCGGTAAAACCTATCTCAATTTGCATGATCTGTTGTCTGAGCTGGTGTTCCAGGGAAGCTTTTAGCTCTCTTAGAGAAAAACACGGAGCGCACGCATTATGATATAACTTACCTCAATTTGCATGATCTGTGACTGAGTGTCAGCGATGGCGTCTCTGAGGTAACTAAGCATGGCTTTGGAGTCAGGGTCATTGGATCCTGTGGCGCGGTCTCGTTGCCTGAGCTGGTGTTCCAGGGTGGCTTCCAGCTCGCCCAGGGTGCAGCGCGCGGCGCACGCCCGGGATAGCCAGCATTCGAGCCGGGACCAGAACTCTCGCCCGGATATTCGCGATCGGCCGCGACGGTCTAAGAAGAAAAAAAGTTGTGTTTTTAAAACGGGGAAAATTTCAACCACTACAGCTGGTCAAGTATATTGCGGTCAACGCGACAATTTTATTACTGTTGTGGTAAACTTTTTGTTGAAACACTCAAAACTGCAGAATAGGACAAGGACAGCCTCAAAATGCAAATCTACCCAAGCACGCTAGCCTGCACGTTATTTTCTTACCAAAAAAAAAATATTATGAATAATGTATCTGCTACGAAATAAGGATCCAAATTGACTTAAAAATTGATCGTAGTCGATATTTATTTTTACTTTTTTTTTAACATTAATTATTTGTCCTTCAGGTGTCTTCAGGTAACATAATATACCAAGGTATAGCAAAATAAACCGCTATAAGATATTCAAATCTTAGATATTAAACGTTATCTTACTAGCATTATAAATGTGAAAGTTTGGATGCGACAGAAACGATTTGGCTAAAATATGGAATGGAGATAGCTTATATCCTGAATCAACACATAAGCTACATTTTATACCGGAAAATTAAAGGGAATTAAGGAATCAAAAACCTTATTAGACGCTGAAATCATCTAGTAGTAGAATAATGACGTACCGTGTAATCGTCCGGCAGCTCGACTGCTAAGTTTGTCGCGATGCCCTCGCCTTAACAGTGAAACTTCTTCCTGCTTGCGTTTTAGTACCTGTTTAACAAGACGCATAATAATGTTAAAATCAAGGACCTCTGAATAAGGTAACGTAACTGATATTAATTTCCTTTAACACAGGGATCATTGTTAATTTCGTTTATTTCAATAAACTATTTTCAATAAATTACAACAATAAATACCATTACAATATAATTATTATTGTTATTCGTACTTAATTGATTTTTTATTTTATTTTATAAAAATAATGGATTCATACATATACATACATAAATACCAAATATTAGATAATTATATAGAACGATAGTGGTTGCAATAGTATGAACTGATGCGCAACCACTAACGCCTACCTCACGGAATAAGTAGCGACACCATTGATTTTAGTAACTCATTATATTTCAATGACAGACACAGAATAACATTAACAATTATTTACAATAATAATATAAGTATACAAGGGAGAATATAAGTAAGAACATAACATCATCATAGTAACAAAAAATTTTCAAAAAAAAAAATTAAAACCGACTTCAAAAAGCACAAACACTAAAAAGTAAAAAATAATTTAATTTATTATGTATACAAGAGTTAATGTAGTTCTATAATAACATTTTTTGGAGTCGGTACCAATTAGCCGCATGAACCGTCTACCTACTCTTCATTATTGTTGACGTGACTCCACATTGGCACCGACTCCAAAAAATGTTATTATAGAACTACATTAACTCTTGTATACATAATAAATTAAATTATTTTTTACTTTTTAGTGTTTGTGCTTTTTGAAGTCGGTTTTTAGTTTTTTTTGAAATTTTTTTATTTCAAAATTTTTAGTGGCCCCACCATTGAAATAGAATGAGTACTAGAAACAGGGTCACGAACAAAAAATATCGCAAAAATGTCCCAATTTGCACACACATAAACATTTGTATGCTGAGTGGGAAATGTAGAAAAAGGTATTATATTAGCAACAACTTCAGTTAATTATGCACCTTAATTTTAACACATAAAGCTACATTACGATTAGAAAATATTAATTTTTAAGACGTTCTGTCATCAGAGAAAAGGTAGGAATTACCTTTCAATCCAAAACAAAAAGTAATTTTTAAAATAAGTACAAAAATATTTATTATTAAAATAAAACTTAATATGTAAGCAATAAGGTACTTCATACGTTGCCAAATTGATACCTTTACACTATTTTGGAACAAGACGCAACTCTTGGCATCACATTGTCAATATCAACAACGATTTATTATAAACCTTAAAACTTAGAATTTAAGTTGAATTACGAATGTAGTATGTTTATATTAAAGACCTTTTGTCTTTGTAAAAAGGCAAAAACAAAAAATTCAATGGAACGAAATTCAAATAGAACAATGGAGACATGGAGTTGCTGATTTTTTTAAAGTTGTATATATCGTGGTGGTATGTGGTCGTGTATATTTATTACTAGCTTACGCGCCCCAGCAACTCACTTATGTGTTATACTTGTACAGTATGTTTTATTTATCAAAATAAATATTGATACAGTTTTAGTGGGTAGCACTGCGAAAAACCACGTAGGTTTAAATGGCGTACTCTCTCCTCTTCTATCAATATTTATAACTATAGTACGGCCATTTTAATCGCGGACAAAAGTTCATTGACGCAACTTCACTATGAAACCCTCACGAAACTAACTAACTACGCCAAAACTATAACTGTCTCTTTCGCGCATATGAATAGACACGCTTACGTGGTCGACAGTGGATTTAATAATAAAAGTCGTGACGTTTTACCACCGAAACATAGGTGTAAGTAACATTTTACACGTCGGTACATCATGATTCATAATGTACTATAGTAGTACTAACGTATGTAAATATATTATGTACTTAGTAGTTCAGTAATCAACGATCAATTAATGTTGCGAATAATTACACAATTGCTACGTGAACCTTAAGAATTTGTGAAAAAAAAAACATGAATAATTATTCATTTGTTTATTTTCTTTGCCTTTGAATTAAACATGATATAATAATCATATCTATCGACTTCCCAAATCACAGAGTTGCTCAGATTGGAAGCAAAACTAAACCGAATTCTGCTACTAATGACTGAAAAATAGCTACTGTTTGTGTTTACTAAACTACAACGGCTACGAGTGATTAGTTTCTAAGATCAAAAATTCCGGGCTTTATCTTCAAACATATTAATAAATACGTAAACGTGGCCCTTGACGGTACCTCAATACATACATAGGTACATCTGGGTCAAATTGCATATACCTCCTCCTTTTCTTAAAGTTGATTACAAATGAATCAATTACAATACAAGAATAAAAAGATAGACTCCGTACAAAGAGCCGATAGATTATATTATTTTTAACAGAAGACCAAAGTGTTAATTACCCCTTCATTAGGCGAACGACCTCTCGTTTATTTGTTTACATTTTGTCCGCGCTTAAAATGGCCGTACTTTATACAATGTTATGATATGCTTAAGAATCTGTGTAAAAACATGAGGAAACTAAAACTAAACTACCTAACATTTGTTTAAGAAGTAAGATTTTAACTTAAAATTAAATTGTCCTTACTTAGTTTCATTTTAAAATTAATATCAAGGTTAAAAATCTACGTTTTATTGACGTATTACACGTAAACTTAAAAAGTACCAAGTAAACTTTATTCAGATTTAGCCTTTGCGGCTTTTATTACTTTTTACTACATTATTTTATAAAATACTAGCGGTCGCCCGCGACTTCGTCTGCGTACAATTTCTGATTTCCTATGAGATTATGAAATTTTCCCACTGCAAAAAGTCTATCTAAGAAGGCTTTATATAGCATAGCTTATGCAGGTTTTTATTATTTAAAACTTATAACCTAAATCCCGATTTTCAAGTCGCTATCTTCAAAAACATAGAATTTTCATACAAACTTCCAACCCCCATTTTTCCCTCTTTGGAGTAGATTTTCGGAAAATTGCTTATACTGGTTATTTTTATTTAAGACTAATAACCTTAATCCCGATTTTCAAGAAGTTAGACTTCAAAAACTTAGAACCATCATGCAAACTTCAAACCCCCATTTAACCCTCTTTGGGGTAGATTTTCGGAAAAAAAATTATACAGATTTTTATTATTTTAAACTTATAACTTAAATGCAAATTTTCATGTGTCTAACTTCAAAAACTAAGGACTTTCATACAAACTTCCAACCCCCATTTCAACCCCTTAGGGGTGAATTTTCCCAAAACCGTTTCTTAGCTGACGTTTACACCATAGAAGGAACCTACCTTCCAAATTTCAAGTCTGTATGTTTTATAGTTCCTGAGATATCGTGATGATCAGTCAGTGACCTTTCGCTTTTATATATATAGATTTATGTAAAGTATATAATATCTTTATGTACCCCTGTATTTTATGTGTATTTATGTAACTATGTAGGTATGTGTGTTTCCAGTAATATCAATTTTATCAAAATGAATTTGAACATAATTAATGTTATCTGTGTATTTTAGATGGCTTAAAAAACTTTACTGCATAACGAAATGGATTACCAGGGAATCACTAAGCAACAATACTTTTAAAACACCAACACTACTCCATGCATCCCGTCTATCCAGAACAGTCAATGTTTGTTACAATATTTGACGCATTGTCACAAACATTGGCCAAAGGATATTAGCACACTTTTTGTATGAGCACTGCAGCATTTTGACGCGTCGTTATGTTGGCTAAGCTTGGCCCGTACTAATTTCAAATAAGAGCACTTTCGTATTTTGTGCTGTAATTTGTCGGGGACATTTTTGAAGCGCTAATCCTACATCTAGTATAGGTACTAAAAAAAATCTATATCAATGGGCCCCACTGTTTTAAAATACAGGGTGTAACCAGAACGCTAGTAAAAACTTAGCGGTATTAAGAATAACGTCGTTTAATCGTTACTCGTCGACTTGTCTAACTTAGACAAGTCAAGTACAAAGTCCATATGATACCCCACTTGGTATAGTTATCCTACTTTGAAATTTCAAACCCCTGATTTTCCCCACTTTTTTAATTAAACTAAAAATAATTTTCATTTTTTTGATTTCCATGATATTGGGCCACTATTTTATACAACTATTCCAAATTTCATGTCAATAGCTTTAATAGTTACTGAAATAATCGACTGTGACAGACGGACGGAGAAAGTCGCACCATAAGGGTTCCATTTTTACCATTTTGGTACGGAACCCTAAAAAAAAGGCTATGCAAGGTTAAAACATACTGTTTACAAAACTATCACACTGATCGCGAGCAATTTACTCTTATCCATTGAGGAGTTCCGTTCTCCATCTCCGGAGATATTCATCAGATCTTCACCAAATTAAAATGGGACCACCTCTGAAGTATGACCTACCAAACAAAAAAAGAATTATCAAAATCGGTTCATAATTGGCGGAGAAATCGCGTAACAAACATACAAAAAAAAAAAAAACATACAGTCGAATTGAGAACCTCCTCCTTTTTTTGAAGTCGGTTAAAAATAGCAATAAAAAAGGTGTGTGTGTGTGTGTGTGTGTGAGAGAGAGAGAGAGTGAGTGGGTGTGTGGATGTGTGTGTATGGATCCTAATTTGGCCTTTTCGTTTCCTCTGCGCTTCGGAGAGCACGTGAAGCCGTCGGTTCTGGTTATTATCACTAGCATCTGATAATAATCGTTAGCAATCGTTAGCTAAAAGTCGAAATAGTCGAGTCGTATGCAGAAGGACCTGGGAACACTGCATTATTATCTTAAGAAAACCCCTGCCATTATGTGATAATAGAATGGGGTCACGACCAATGAGGAATACGACGCAGAGAGATATATGAGCTACACCGATACTTAAATGCCCTTCGAAAGAACAATGTCACACAAATTTCAAAGCAATGTAAATAAAACTGTAACGCAATGTAAATAAGTCTATTTTGAGAATAACGCAAAATGTACGGCGACAAACTCACGCTTCAACTTTTGATTTCAGTGTTTCAAATAGTCTTAGCTGTTAAATGTTAACAAATCTAATTTGAATAGTAAAAAGCATACCTGTTCCTTCAATTTGGTTTCGGCTTCTAGACTTCTGATGAGATTGGCATTCTTTCGAGATTCCTTTCGCAGCTGGGCCACCTTTGTACAACACAAATTATGATTACTTTCTGCACAATATAGGTGATAAAGAAGCGACAGAAATTAGAAAAGGGTACATATATATTCCCTGTAGTGTACTAAGAAAGAGATGGAAATAAAGCAATGTTAGACGAAATGGAAGCATACAATGAAATATTATTGTTTTATAAACAAAGTATGTTAATTAATAGAAAACAATTTTTGGAGCAGTTTTAGGATTTCTTTTCTTTCGAAATATCGTGTTGCTATTTCGTGAATTTAGATAAACGATCCAAAAGTACGTGTTACGCGGGAAATTAAAACGAGTTTGTACAATGCATTATGCTCCTGCTTCTATGGTCCTCGTGTCTAGACTGGGCAACACTGGTCGGAGACGCTGGAATATGTCTATGATTATAGCTTATTGGCTTGTATAAATTGCGAAATATTTTAACGAGCAATTAATTAAGTTAAATAAACGTGTTTTGTTTAATAATAGGTACCTATCGAAATATCAGTTCTTGTGTGTAATAAAAGTCATTGAATTTACAAACAAATCAAAAGCTTCCAACAGTCAAAAAAAAATTTATTCCATGTACGGTCGGTACTCACTTCTTTAGCTCGCGCCGCCTCTGCTTGCGCGTGCCGTTTAGACTCCGTGCGCATGCGCTTTATTAAGTTCACCTAGGAAATAAAAACATTCGTTATAATTTAAAAAAAGATAGCAGGGCGAAGTCAAAGGTTCAGAGAATATAAAAAAAATATGTCCTCTAATCGTCCCGAATGTTATTAATGCCGAAGTTTACATATTAAAAAAAAAAGTATGTGCAATTCACACACGGCAGAAGTGAAACTTCAGAAAAGATACCCTACGAGATGATGAGATAAATATAACTTGTATTCTATCTCATTCTATTGCAGGCTAAATCTTATTATGAATATGTTTGTCTCTTTTTGGTGTCGCCTCTTCGTTTCGTTTCATCGAATTCACTTCAATAACGAAAAAATCACTGATTTATTAGTTTTGATCTATATTTTAATTCCATTGCGTTAAACAAGATATTAACAAACCATGAAACTTCTCCATTGCAATTTACCACACTCGTAAAAATGTAAGGCGCTGCGCAGAACACGAGAACTGGTAAAGCGCGAAAACGCAAAAACGCAACGTCTTTTCACGGTCCATCCGCAACGACTTTGACGGAATTTTGCACGAAGATAGCGCTTTCATTGCAGAGACGGTTATAGGCTTTAGGTTAGCGATGTAGTCTGGCGTGTTCCCTTTGGATGGCTTGCATTCGTTACAACACACACAGTCACTCATTCTGCTCATTAGAAGCTCGTCGATGTATATGTGAATGTGTGTATGTGTGTGTGTGCGCGTGTGTGAGTGAAGGATTACCTTGTCCTTCTTCAAGTTGCCGAGCTCGTTCCTGAGCACTCGTATCTGTTGTTCGGTGTGTTGCTGCGAGCGCTGCAGTCTGGCGTGCTCCCTTTGCGCGGCTTGCAGTCGTCTCAGTTCGCGGGACATTGTGCTCACGCGACGCTCGTATTCGTCCTTGACGCGTTTTAGCTTGTCACTCGGATGGGACGATTGAGTTGCTGAAAAAAAGTTCTCTTTAAATTGCTTTTTCAAAGAATGACGCCCGCGAATCTGTCCGAGGGATTTCTTTTTAAATTTCCATACCAAACTTCATCGAAATCGGCAGAAGACGGGCTGTGATAACGGGCTAGAGAACACACACATATTCACAATTACATACACAATTTCGAAAACATTTATAATGTCAGTATGGATTCAATTATTTTTGACTTTGTCTGTGAGATGGGCGTTATATAAAGAGCTCGCCTGAAGTTCTTAAAGCACAAATATTTTTAAGCGTTACATATGCATAACTGAAATCTTTCCCTGCCTTCTCCAGTAGCTTGCGCTGGCACGCTTCAGCTCCACGACAATACTTCGTGGCTTTTTCCTTTTCTTAGGAATCAGACGACCTTGTATCTACTCAAACCATAAGAGTAACATCACACTCACCCAGTGAAGCGAGAACCTTGTCCCTCTCTTCCCCAGTGGCCTTGATCTGCGCGTGTAACTGCTCTAACCGTTGCTCGTAGTGCGTGCGAAGCGCGGCCAGTCTGCGCTGAGACATTTCCAGTTGTTCCACCAGACGATCCTTTGTAGCAATGTCTTCACTTAGAGCTTCGAGTTGCGCGGTTAGCATGCGTTGACCTGAGGAGAGTTCTGTAGCGGTTACAACAGTGTAAACTAGATGGCGCTAATTTTATCTACATCGCAGGACATATAAAATCGACTGAAAACTTATAAGTTATATAGACCGTTCAAACTTACAACGGTCGGACCAAAAAGGTCCCCGGGCACAACACCCAGCCCTGAGGAAGATCTTCCTATTGGTGCAGACGAGTACATATTATCACTCACTCCTCCCACAGCGGGACCCCGACGTAATACAGTACCGATAACTATAGTTTTAAAGGAATTTGAGGTATTTGTATTGAGGCTGCCATTGTGGCAGCCATTTTATTTTCAAAATCGTACAATTTATTTGGATTGTATGTTACATTACGGATCGCAAATATTTCTAAAATAAAATATTTGGAGTAATTTTACGATCCTTATTAGTTTCAGTATCAGCCTCTTCATCTGAACCACTAGCATCTTTGTTCGCTCACTTTTTGCCATGATCATTCCAGAACATTCTACTCAGTATTATTTCAAAATGACAGATGTCACGTACCTTGGAGTACCACATACCCTATTTTATAACGATTTAATTCTAAAACACGAACATTAATATTATTTTAATAATATGGCTTTAAGCGATGGTAGTTCTCTTCCGCAATAATAGGGAATATGCATGTATTTTTTTTATTTTTTTAAACTATTCTATAAGTGATTATATAACCGGAAAAAAATATAACACTTGGAAAATTTTATTAAATAAGCTAAAAAATAATAATTAAAACTACTATCATTTTCGGACGACTTAAACGCCCCCATTTTGGCGCGCTCGTTTTGTGACGTCACCGTGCACATGAATAAATTAACAACGAAGTGTTTGAGTGAAGTAAAGCGTAAAAGATTAACTTAGTGTGATGGAAGAGCACCCAGAAGCTTATTATAATTATTGTATTGTCCCTATGTGCAAAAATAATATTAAAACTGCACCTGATAAGATATATTTTCATATGCCCAAAGATGCAAATACATATAAGGAAAAAGTGGTGTAAGGTCAATAAATATACTATCATTGTGTAAGGTGATGAGGAGAGAAAATGTATCGTGCTTGAGTACCTAGTTTATATTGTTGTGAAGATTATTTCGACGTGAGTATTAAATGTGTATGTACCTACCTACCAAAAATCTTTTTCATTAGGAATCGCGAACAATATAAACAATAAACTAACCTAAAAAATTAATTACATGTTCATAAAACTATTCTGATTCCCAATTATTAATGTTACAAATTTATAAAATATACCTGTTATGGTTTTCATTGGTCAACAGCTGACTACGAGTATTGATTTTGATCACAAAACGTTATAACTAGGTTTTTTTTGTTTGCACTGTTGAAAGTTCTATTGGAAAAGAATTTCTCAGTTGCCTTGACGAAAACAACCTAGTTTGTTAAAGTTCATAAAGATGTTCTCAACATTTAACGTTCCTAATACCTACATATCTTTGATTATATAATATATATACTAGCGCCCGCGACTTCGTCCGCGCGGTTTTGGGTTCCCACGAGAACTCTTTAATTTATAGTTTACTACCAATAGTTGTTTATTGTAGCGAGCTTTTTACACAAGAAATCACTGATTTCAGTTAATAATTCCCAAAAACACTAATAATTTATCATAAACAGCGGCAAAACAATGCGAATAACGTTCAATAATCATACACAACAAACGACCTGTTAACAGTCGACTCAGACTACAGAGTGGATGGTGACGTCATGTTTCGTTCCGCCAATAGCGTTGCGTTTTGGAAATTTGAGCGGGAACTTGAAAAATACTACTTTTAAATAATTAAATTTATTAATAGAAACACGATAATTTGTAAAAATAATCATCTGTATATATTTC
Source organism: Erebia aethiops (assembly GCA_923060345.2). Classification (NCBI taxonomy): domain Eukaryota; kingdom Metazoa; phylum Arthropoda; class Insecta; order Lepidoptera; family Nymphalidae; genus Erebia; species Erebia aethiops. Next base: position 17,002,183 of record OV281089.1, on the reverse strand, counting down.
TTTAGCAATAAAGATTACACGTAATTTTTTTTGTCCATTTCTAAATCACATGCATATTCCCCATTGTTCTGGAAATTTCTGTCAGTTCCGCGAGTGCATCTTTACCAGTAACCAACTTACCATTAGCCTCAGTGTCAGCGTCCTCATCTGAGTCGCTAGCATCTTGTTCTTGATCGTCGTTATCCGAAGGGTCCGAGTCACCCGCACTTTCCCCTTCCGCGCGTTCCCTTTCCGCCATGATTGTTGAAGAGCTTTCTGTCAGTTTGCGTTGGAACTCAAGCTCGCCCATACTTCGTGCTAACAGTTCTTTTTCCTACCAAAAACAAAATTGCTCTCAGAAAATAATTCACAAGTAATAAGTTTCCATTTATAATGCGATCAAACTTCAAACTAAGAACATGCCAATGACCTCTTCCAACTGTAGCTACTGAATTGAATTCCGAAAAAAATTACACTTTTCTACATTATTTAACTTTTTTTTTTTTTTTTTTTTTTTTTTTTTTTTTTTTTTTTTTTTTTTTTTTTTTTATCCACTACAAGCTAGCCCTTGACTACGATCTCACCTGATGGTAAGTGATGATGCAGTCTAAGATGGTAGCGGGCTAACCTGTAAGGGGCATGGCAGTTATATTAAACCCATACCCCGAAAATACCCTTTCTCTCGTACTACGAAATCTAGCACAAAACGGTGTCCTGCGATATCCTATTCATTATTTTCCTATCGAAACACTATTTTCACCGAACCAAGTATTCGGAACTTTTTCTACTTTTGGCCGAAACCGAATCACAAACCTGTTTGTACGTACCTTATATAACTCCCTCTTGGCTTCGTCTAGAATAGAAGAGGTGTCCAATAAAGATGAGTCGTGTCTGGTACGCGCCTCTCTTCTCCTGTTCGTCTCATACAACGCGTTTGCTTCCATTAACCGTGCTCGGAGGTCTTCGATTTCAGCCACGTATCCCTTGAAATTTATTAGTTCGAAAAAAATTAGTTCGCTGTTCCTAGCATATAGCTTCTAAATGGTATCCTACATAACCTTGACCTTTCGCTTGAGGATTTCAGCCTCTGTGTTTAGAGTACCGACTAGAGTAGCTATTTTTTAAATTTTTGGATGGCCTTAGAGCCCTTAACTATTTTAACTAAGGAACCTAAAATTTAGGGCCTAACATGACCTACATACCTGCACTAAAGTCGTCAAAGAGCAATCGGAAGCATCTGGGCTTCCATCTTTCGGCGCCCAAGTTCCCAAAGCCTTCTCAGCAATTAGCTCACTGTTCCTAGCAGATAGCTTCTCTATGGTATCCTGCATAGCCTTGATCCTTCTTCTGAGGGTTTCCACTTCTACGTTGAGGATCGCGTTCTCTTGCACCACGTCGCTCCAACCTTCCTCGCCGTTTTCGGATACGACCCGTTTACCCTGTTGAAATTAAACGTGTTTTACTTTGTGCTTTTAATGAACGAAATGGAAAAGTTGATCAGGTGAAGCCATGCTGTAACAGAAAATGTCATACTAGAGTATGGCGACCGTTATGGTGGATTTAGGTATTAAAAATCCATTCTTTGCCCGTATCCCGTGATAACTCTTTGCAAAAGACAAGCTCCGTTTGTTTTCGTTTTACGGAATAAAAGTATGTCTTTCTCCAGGTCTTCATCCATAACCAGTTTACGGAGATACGATCTCTTCTACATACAGTCATTCGACGGACTGGTCTAGACAGAGCTACGCTGAGGGGTGACAGGGGCGTGACGGGAGAGGGTATTAGCAAGGTGGCAGAATTTCCATTACAAAATCAGTCACTCTGGTAAGAAACTTTGAGTATGCAGCTTATGGCTGTTGCCACAATATTTAAATGTCAGCGCTATATTGAAATTATTTATTACTGGACCGATTTCGTTCAAAATCGATATTTAGAGTCCCCTGGGAATACAAAAGAGGAAGCTGTGGCCAAGATTTTACAAGTCAGCGCCATATTTAATTTATTCCAAAATCAAGATCGATTTCATCCAAAATCATCAATATGGGGTTTCATTTTTTTACGCAGCGGTTGTTGATGTTTCGTGCTCGATTCGCATATTTCAGCTTGTTGAGCATCTCTATGAAATATACCGGTTTATACAAAGCCAGTTCATGCTTGAGTCGCGTATTGATCATTAGCAGATACCTGTTTATACTCAGCCAATTCGAGCTGCAGCCTCGCGACCTCGTGCCGGAGCTGGTTGATGGTGCGACTGGTGAGGTCCTGGTTGACGACGCAGCGGTTCTTGATGTTTCGAGCTCGGTTCGCGTACTTGAGTGTGTTGAGCGTCTCCATGAAATCCCTGTCGCTCGGCGACACACACGCTATCATCACTGTGTTGCTGTTACCTGAAAAAAAAGTTATGGTTTTAGGATTTGCATAACAAGCAATGATTACAGTCAAACCCATGCTTTCTGCCGAAAATTTTGTTGAATAAATATTTTTATGACCATTGGCCAAACCATTCATTCTGAGAGGATATTAGTGCTAAGTATTTGGCCGACGATGTGTTGATACTGACATTTAAATACTTTTTATTAATCTTAGTACAAAAAATATTATATAGGTAAAATTTTTACACTATGCATTTAAACGAACATAATACACTACGTATATTGTACATTTAAGGTGGAATATCGCGATTTATTTAATGAATTCCACAATTTCGCAAAATAAATGATTTATGATTATGATTATGATTATGATTATGATTATGAATAGAATTTTTAAGATTTACCTCCTAATGAATCCTGTAGCAATCTTGTCAATTTGGAATCCCGGTATGGGACGTGAAGAACTTTTCTCGACTTGTCTCCTAAAGCTGATATAACGTTGCCCAGCGCTAGTAGACCGCAGTTTATAGATATACCCTCCTTCGCTCTTTCGCCAGTGGCACCTGAAATGAAATGTTTTATTTTTTAAACTTTATTGCACAATCAGAACTAGCTGCTATGTACACAAGCGGGACTAAAAGCTCGAGAATCTTATCTCCCAGTCGACCTTTGGAAGGTATGAAAAAGCACGTAAAGAAGTGAAAAGGTGTGAAAAATTTCATTGTATAATATCAGCTATAGTAGCGAAAATATAAATGACTCCAGGTTCTCAATTTTATCTCATTACCTGTCCTTTTTAATCGTTCCGACCCTGCCAAGTCCACGAAATGAAACTTGGCAGTAAGCGTTTCGTACTGCTCAGGTGTTTCACCGTCTGCTTCCCGTTCTGCGCCGTCTTGATCTGCCGCCAATCGCCTCTGCCTAAGCAGCAATGTGAACACCGCATGTGACCGGGAAGATGATGAGTTCATATTAGTTGCTGCGGTGGTGCGCGCTAAGGCACCGGCTCTTAACGCTCCTAGAGCTTCCTTCACGCCTCTGACTGCTCGCATCGATGCGCCAATTATACGTACACCTCCGCAGCCGTCTTCCGTTATCCTCAGGGTACCCTGAAATTAATTGCCATCATTTGAATGTATCCTTTTAAAATAAACATTTCTTACCACCTGGTTGGTAGCCAATTATTATCATTTTGACTAAATTATATTAGGCGGATCATTGGCATTACGAGCCTATGGTTTATTTTGATTGTATGGAACCATTACGTCTTTTCTCAAACCATGTTCAAGTTTCTTCAAAGCATGCCTTCATGTCAGCTTACCTTGTAGCTATCTTTGGCGGGGTAAAGCAAGTCCACAATGTTTTCATTGTGCTCGATGAATTGTACTTGGACGGAGAACGGTCTTGGGAGGGCGCGGCGTCCGTTCTCTCGTCTGCTTCACGAAGAGTTCAGGTATCGCACAAGGTAAAGCCTTTCTTTTCTGTAGACATGTTACGATCAGCTTACCTTAGCAAAGGGATCTTTGGCGGGGTCGAGCAAGTCCACAATGTCTTCATTGTAGAGCTCGATGAATTGTGCTTGGACGGAGAATTCTGGCGGCAATTGGCCCTGGGAGCGTGCGGCATCCGCCCTCTCGTCTGCTCCAGCGAAGAGGTCGCGTATGGCGCGGGGAATGATACCTCTCTTGTCTTCGTCTACGTGTTCCCCTTCCCACCCACTTCCCATTGTGTACGTTTTTCCAGACCCAGTCTGTTGGCAAAACAAAACTCTTATTAGGCATTTTCTTGGCAATAAATATTGTTTTATTACTCACTACGGAACGGAGGCGGTGTATGTGTTTATCCTAAACGTACAACCTCTTAGGTTGTGCGTTTGTGTGTGCACTTTTTTGTTACCTCCTGCACCGACCATAATGCGGTTTTTTGCATTAGATATGTGTAAATTCTGAGAAAGTTCTTAGATATGTTATACAGCCATAGTCCACCAAGCTGCGCTGCAATCGTGATTTTTATATTTTTATAAGTTATCATTATACAGAAAAAGTTCTAGGCCGATTCAGATGCGGTTTATTGCACGAGTTATTTTGTATATGTTTTTAAAATAACTATGTAAGTAATTCATGTTTATTATTCATCTGTCAATAACTTACTAGACTAGTTACAGGTTGGCCTTTCTCTTTTAGTTTAATTAATTAAACACAAATAAATAATTGAAAGGGAAAGTTTACGAATCACTTGATTAGAAACTTACCAAATTGCCAGTCTTATTTAAATAGTTTCCGAAATACATAGCTGGAATAGAAATATACGCTTTATGACACCTATGGCTACGAAGACGCACAGCCTCGTACGGATTCTTTAAAGGGCAAAACACACAGGAAGCGGGCGCGGGTCGGGCGGGCTGAATTCCTTATATTTATATGGAAGACATCACACGGAACGCGGGCGCAGGTTGGACGCGTGGCGGGTGTCGCTGTGTGATGTCGTCCATATTAATACAAGGAATTCAACCAGCCCGCACCCGTTCCCTGTGTGTTTTGCCCTAAGATATTATATTAGATTTATGCCACCTTTTTGTTGAAGACGCGCTTTCATTCAAGTTGTAATAGATTCGGGACAACTGTTCTGTACTGGGTAAATAGTTGTGGGTCGGGTTTATGTTTTCAAAATGCCTTGGAGACGTTGATGTCTACCTATAGGTACTCTTTATTCGGGGTATATGAGCATAACTGGAAAACCAAACGACATAAGTTGTAACTATTTAGAATTCGGCATGGGGCGACTGGCGTCATCTGGATGAGGGTGTCAACTGAACATCGGAGATTTATGCATGGTTTTGAACAAGATATTCACAATGCTAAGCTGTGGTCTTTTGTAAATTGTACCTATAACTTAATTTAAATAAGTGGTGAAGGCACAGGGTGAAACTGCGGGAAAGGTAATGTGTGATTGGTGTGATATAACTTCAAAATAACCGTATTTTCTGTGTTTCTTAATTTTTAATACAGAAAGCCTAGAGGCTTTGAATACCCTATAAGATAATCTATACTTAATATTATAAATGAAAGTTTGAATGGATGGATGTGTGTTACTCAATTACGCCAGAACGGCTGAACGGATCTGGACGAAAGGCACAAAGATAGATTATACCTAGTCTGGAATAACACATCCCGGAAAATAGAGTGCTCGCGGGAATCAAAAAGCCTCAATCCACGCGGATGAAATCGCGGGCACTTCCTTGGCTTCGCCGTAGTCGGGTAAGAATCATAGCTACAGAGTTTGTCTATAAATAGACACAGCAAAGACGATATTATGCCATTATAAGTCCACTGTTCAACGTCATAGGCTACAGTACCGCACACTATTTCAACGGCATTCATCGAGACCGACAGCCGGCGGCGTCTCCTCGTCTCGCACGGTCGACAAAGGCACGTGATCACAATACTCGTTGAATATTGACATGGCTCTAGGCGCCCACTGGCTGAAAACTTTCATTCAGTCATAGAGTTATTATATTTCCTATCGATGATGACTTTGTTTGATTATTATTTGACTTTGAAACAAAAAGAACCCGACTGAGTTTGTTGAGACGGGCGCATTTTCAACCCTCGTAGCTTTAGTTTTGAGATACGGTTACTGATTATCACCATTATATTTTATAAATAACTGGACGTCAATAAGTGTAGTGTACCTACCTACCTAAATTGAATAAACATTATTTGACTTTGATGATAATTAAAACAAAGCTTTACTCTTTACTCTGCAATGTTCGTTACCTTGAATTTATGATCGGAAATTTTACGTCTTCCTCCTTTGTCGAAAAAATAATCATCTGATACGATGAAAAGAAAAGTCCTGACTCACGTATCAACGCCCAGCTCAAACCCAATTGGACCCAGAAAGCTGAAATGCACATCTTATTAAGAATCTTCAAATCAAGAGTGATTACGAATAGGCATCTTCTAGGCAAGCGCGCTCCACCTTAGGCTGCATCACTACTTGCACGCAAATCTGACTGCAGCCAAGCGCTGGTCCATAAATTAAAGAAAAAAAATCATAGTCTCTCTTTTATTCTAGTCTCTGGCTGGTGGGTTTTTTCGCTATTCCTACGGGAGCGAACCGCGAGCGATCGCTAGTCAACAATAAGTGTACCATAATCAAAATACGCGATCAATTTTTGTGCTCAGTGTCCCATAATTGCTTATTGTAAACTCCCCCTGCTGTACTTATTAGCTAGTAGCTACTATTATTTTCTAATACATTACTGGTAACTTTGCTTTTCAATTTGCTACAAAAATTGTCATGTTGCTCTAATGCATAATTTTCTTTTCGTGACCATAAACTCTTTCCTCTGGTGGCTACAATTATGCGCCTATTGCTGGGATGCGTAAATTGTGTGACGGGAACCATTAGTAAAATAGTAACGATATCGTTTATTAAAATTTATTGATCCTTCCGCTTTTTTACTACTTTTGTTAAACATTTAGCTACAAAAAAAAATCAAATCATGTTGCTCTAATCATAACGCATAATGTCCCTTTCGTGATAATAGACTCTTCCCTCTGGGGGCTACAATAGTCGATATTCGATGAATTTTGACATGCGCTAGGGCCATCGCGTATTGCTGGTAAATTATGTGACTGGAAACGGGAATAAAATGGTACATAGTAGTAGTAGTACGATAACTCTTTAATGCATCCTAACAAAATAGTCACGACATCACTGATTTATTGACTCTACTGCTTTATTTCGACCTTTGTTAACCATTTTGCTACAAAAATTGTTCACATCAAGTTGCTCTAATACGTAATTTCCCTTTCGTGACTCTTCCCTCTCGAGGCTACAATAGTCAATACTCGATGAATATTGACACGCGCTAGGGCCCTCGCCTATTGCTGAGATGCGTAAATTTTGTGACGGGTAACGGTAATAAAATAGTAGTAGTTGAAGTATATAAGTCCTTATTGCATCTTAACAAAATAGTCACGCTATCATTGACTCTACTGCTTTATTTCGACCTTTATTAACCATTTTGCTACAAAAATTGCTCACATCAAGTTGCTCTAACGCGTAATTTCCCTTTCGTGACCATTAACTCGTCGATATTCAATGAATACTGTCGAGCGCTAGGGCCCTCGCGTATTGCTGGGATGCGTAAATTGTGTGACGGGAAACGGTAATAAAATAGTAACGATATTGTTGATTTATTGACCCTTTCTGATTCCTATTGACTGGATTGGATACAAAGCGTTGTTGGTTTTTTTTAATACGAGTAGTAATTGCCGGATGTTATTCTCACAGCCTAGTATAATTGGATTAATTTTACACGATATTTCGGATGTACTTACCAGTTTTTTAAGTGTCTTTTAGGGCTACTTGCAAGTTGCAACACATAATTTTGTCGTTGTAGTTAAAATGCTCATAAAATAGCAAACAACGTGGGTGGCGCTGTTATACTTTCGTCTATACTTCCATACTAATACTATAAATGCGAAAGTGTATCTGTCTGTCTGCTAAACTTTCACGGTCCATCTGTTCAACCAATTTCGATGAAATTTAGTACAGGGATAGGTTGTATCCCAGGGAAGGCCATAGGCAGACCTACTTTTTATCCCGGAAAATAAAAGAGTTCCCGCGGGACTCAAAAAAACTTAATCCACGCGAACGAAGTCGCGGGCTAAATCTAGTAATTTATAATTAGGGATATATTATGCATAATTTTGATATAACGCTAACCGCAACTGGCTAAAGTGTTAAAATGAAAGTCGAAGTGCACTGTTGTTTCAAGTATGTGCTCACAGATTTCAGATTACACAACGACATTTTAAATAGGGGAAGAACAATAGGTACCTCGAGGATTCTACATACGATCTGATATCGTACACAATTGAGAAAGTACGTCATTAAGCCGCGAATGACACCACATTCACTGCTCGGAATGTTACGTTTTGAAAACGTAGGTACCTAATATGGATATAATATTTTCACTGAAAGTACAGTTTCATTACTGCAACTAGAAATTTTATTACGAGACTAGATAATGCCCGTGACTTCGTCGTTCTTGATTCCCGCGAAAACTCTTAAATTCTACGGGATAAAAAGTAGGGAACTACTCGTATGTCCATCCCCGGGATACAACCTATCTCTATACCAATGTTCGTCCAAATCTGTTGAAAAGATGGGCCGTTAAAGCTTAGAAGACGGACACACTTTCCCATTTGTAATATTAGTACGGATATGGTTGCCTGTACCTACACTAAGCACCACGGAGCAGAGAATAGAGATGTGTTCAACAGACAAAATTAGATTAAGTATATTATTAATGGATAATGAAGATAATTTAGTCCCATGTTCGTTTTTTTAAATCTACAAGCTGTCAGGCCTGCTTGTAGAAACGCCCGGTTACGGTGAACCCAGGAATAAATTTGAAATTTTGACCGAAGTTTTTGCAGTAGTAGTAACAATTAACTCTGGGTTAAAAGGATAACCGGGCGTTTCTGCAAGCGGGCCTCAGGGATATCCATAATAGGTTAACCCACTGCCATAGTACCATACTTTTATAATTGTAACACCTTTTTGTATCTACTGTATTCACAAATAAATAAATGAAATGAAATGAAATACCCCTATAATCTGTTTCTACGTTCCGTCTATCGCTAAGCGGTATTTACCGGTAGGATGGCAAGTGGTAACTAGCCACGGCCGAAGCCTCTGAAGCGGAAATGGCTTTGACTCGCTCCAGCAATGCTAAGGACAGCTGTTACATATATATTCTACAAATAAATGAAATTGTAATTTTTTTTTTCAAAACAGCAACCGCCGAGTTTGTTGCTGGTTCTTCTCGGTAGGAATGGCATTCCGAACCAGTGGTAGATTCACTCGACGATTCAAAAGTAGGTACTTGTAAAAGTTTATTTGAATAAAAACCATTTGAATTTTGAATTTTGATCGACCTGGTATACCGGCCAAGTCTTTAATTTTAATAAGTGGTAATCGGTTAATTTTTAAAAGGATGTTTGTTAATTTTCATATTTTCTAACGATAAGTATGATTCAAGGTCGCCAAGAACATATATAGCATGTTGGATATATTATGTAGAATATGCGTAAGATTAGTAGGTATACTATACCCATGAACTCTACAAAAAATATATTACTTATTGATTTGCCGAATTGAATAAATTATCTATTAATGTAACGTTTTTGTTGCAACCAAAACGAGAAAAACATTTTAAGTACGAATAGTTAATACATATATTATGTAACTGCTATTTGTAAAGCCATGCCAAAGCTCGGGGGCTCTCCTATTGGGGGGTCCAGGGTTCGATCTCCAGGCATGCACCACAAACTCTACTCTAAGTTTTTGTTCGATTGATCGTACAAGAATTCAATGACATTAGCGTCAAAGTAAAATGAACCTTAGAAGCGTCGTGAATCGTGATAGAGGTCAATTTCGTTTATGCGTTCATATATACGTTTATGAATACGATACGATTCCAAATTAAAATCAGTTGTACTGAATTTGTGACTTTAATTCAATGCATTTAAGGTTAATTTTACTTTGACGCCAATTTAATCGAACGTTCAATACGATCAATCGAATTTGCAATGTAAAAACTCAGAGTAAGCACACACGCATGTCCAAAAGTTCTTCATAATATTCGCAAGAACATGTCAAGTACACCAATCCGCACTAATTGGTCAGTGGGGTGGACTATGGCCAAAACCTTTCTCATTTTCAAAGGAGACTCGTGATATCTCGTGGTTAATTATTTATAACAAATTGCTTCCAGTCATTATTATCTAACAGGTCAAATCAAGTCTTGCTTAGATCAGTTTAACTAATTGTTAATTTCCATAATGATCGACCGGTGCTTTGATATTATTGAGTGATAAGATCCAGATGCATAATACAACTTTCTTTCTTTCAATTTGACACATTATAATAAATCTATATCTAAGATTAATTATAAGTTCGTTTATTCAAAAAGACCAATGCAGCGACCGTGAAATAAAACGACCGAAGTTACATAAAGATAAGATGCAGCCAGGATAATAATGATTTACTTATTAAGGCGCTGTGAGCTCACGAGCTGTAAACACAGGCGCGCGGGGGTGAAATGGAGCAAGCGCATGTCGCAAACAAGTGAATATAATTAAAATTATAAAAAAATACGACTGCTCTGCCGTAGCCCGTATTGAATTACCTTTGGAATCTTATTCACATTTTTATTAAATGATATTTTTTGTGAATCACTGGATATTGAACTATAGTGTTATATTTTTTTGGAATCTACTCATCATTTTCTAGATGATGATTATATAGTTACTCTTATTTTCGAATATTTTTTTTCAACTTTAGTCTTTAATGCGGGGCCATGGTCACCCCATCAATTTTTTTTAAATTTTACTAGCCTATGTCACCCGGAACAAGCTAAGGATTCTAACGGTACCTCATTTATCAAAATCGGTTTAGGTGTATAGAAGTTATGGTGGAATATACAAACTCACATACATACATACATGAACCCTGAAAACAATTTACTCCTTTTTTCAGGCAGTCGTATAAAAATGCAAGAAATCATTTGTAATTAAATAAATATTTACTTTAAAATACAAATTAATCGGACAATGTGTTTGATTTAGAAATATGAATTTTATCTTATATTCTAGAGCAAATGATTGGTTTCATTAAGGAGAAAAATTGCTTTAAAAGGTAAACTAAGAGGTATGTTTAAAATATATTTCAATGCAGAGATTTTTTAAAATTATGTATTGAGATGCGTCAATGGCTGCTTAAAGGTCTTGAAAACAGCAAATTATTTTTACAAACATATATTATGTCACCGTTTGATGGATACACTGCTTTTAAAAACCCCCTTTTAAGCTACACAGGGCCTTAAGTACATCAACTGTTTTTACATCAGATAAGTTTTCGTATTTCTGTAGATTCGCCAAAACATAGAGTTCACAATCAATAAATTATGTTAAGTAAGTTATCATTGACTAGCTGATGCCCGCGACTTCGTCCGCGTGGTATAAGTTTTATTTCTGGGATGAAAATTAGCATACGTCACTCTCCAGGTCCTCAACTATATCTATGCGAAAAATCACGTCGATACGTTGCTCTATTGCGGTGTGATTGAAGGACAAACCAACATACAAACACTCATCGCATATTAACATGCGATGAGTGTTTGTATGTTGGTATACATCTAATGTACTCGTAGATCTCGCATCTACATTAATAGTATGATTTTTTACATCAACGTCTATTCTAGATTCTTGGTAACGGTCGGTTATTTTCCTTGGTCATTCGGGGCGTATACCTAAACATGTTTTTTTTGTCTATAAGATATAGAAAAGTACGTAAAACCCAGTTTTTTCAAGGTCGTTCTATAAAATATGCAAATATTCGAAGCACAGTATTTGGTCACTCCGGTCATTGTTATCATAGACTATCGCTTTATCAGACGCGCAAGGATTACTTCGATGATGGCTTGATAACATACGAAAGGCATCATTGTTTCAGATAACTACCAACTTACACACCATAATAAGCTTTGTTACATGAAACATTAGGTAAAATATCGTTTGCACAGGTTTATGCTTAAGGACAGGTTTGGTGTGCGTATTGTAGGCGCCTTCGCTAACACGGGGCTGATACAATATTATCACTAGGCATATCATTTGTTTTGAATGGAGTTTAGCTACCGAGTGTTTAGCTATGACTCAGCACCAGCAGGTACCTAATAAATCATCATTACATAACAGTCATAACTAATCTTTATGATTTTTGCTATAATATTTTCCGAGACAAATTCCTTGAGAATTAAATTCGCACAGATAAGTAAATTGAGTCAATTGAATGGAGAGCTTAATAACATAGCAATCAAAACAATACCATTGTTAAGAAATCTATAAACTAAACAAAACGAAAAAGTGCAAACGTAATGACATATTTTTCCGCAAAGAAAATTGTAAAACGGATGGCACTAATTTGGTATTGGACAACTATTCAAATTAGTGATTATTAGATAGAGGATCTGCCAAAAGTAATATTCACGACCTAACAGGGGTTTTATGTTTGAAAAACATTTTAAACTATCGATTGAAGTAAAAAAGTGCGTCGAATATTGATGACGTCACAGTGCAGTATTTAATACAACATCCCATAAAAAGCGCCGCGACATTGCTTTGGACATTTGAAAAAAGTTGCTGATTTGACTAATGAAATACTTGTCAAATACCCAATTTACGCCTTGTAAATTTAGGTAAGTACTTTTACAAAATTTTCTTTATAATCGAATTAACAGGAATATCCTAAGGAATTTCGACTGAGAAACATTCCCAAAAGAATACATTTCTCTAGGCCATATTTTTTCATTTTTTTTTTGATAGAATGACTCAATGCAGATGAAGAAGGCATTGTTCCTGCATTATCAATGGGAAAAAGTAATTTTAAGCCGAAATTAATGTGAACTGAAAAATGTGCTTTCTTTAAAGCACTGAAAAACAGATAGCTATCAAGCTATTCATATGTCATCCAGTCGGCCTGTATTGACAAAACATCGGGCTTTGAACTTTTGAAGCCCACGGTGAACCGGGCGATACATCAACCGAAGTCATAAAAGAGCACGAAAATAAACCGCATACGAAATAAACAGACGCATCTGTTGCTTGGCTTAAAAGGATATATTTAATTAGCACGTACCAATAATAAGCATACACAATATGCAATATGCATAATTATTATAATTGGTAATTGTTTCTCTGATAATCTTCCGCATAGTCCAATCGAATTATCAGATAAATGTAGGGGTTAACCTTTATGACGAATTTACACCATAAGCCAGTACAGTCACGACGTTTACGGCAAGTTCCGGTTATAAGGAACAATATAATCGCTGTGACAAGAATCCTTGCAGGACGGTCTATTGTTCCGAGAATCAATGAAGTCTGTCCTGGATTTCTTTATAATTCTTCTGCCTCCTGAACCTTTATTCCGAATTCAATGGAGAAGCTGCGGTAGAGCGGGTAGAGAAATGCGCAAGCCCGATGTAGTTCTCGTAGCTCTACAAAATATGCCTACAGCAATGCAAAATCAATTACTCTTCAGAAGTTGTCGATATTTTATATTGAGCACTATAATGATCTTATTTGAATAAATCGATCATCAGAAATACTCGAGCGCGTCAGACTAAGGTAAAGTGAGTTAATTACATGCTGAAAAGTGCACATTCAAAAATTTGACGATTTGAGTGAGACCTAAGGTAAGCGAGAGGGTAACAATCTTACAAAAAAACCTCGCCTCGACATACCCTTTCCCCCCTTTCCACCACCGGTAAAATGGTATACATCATATAACCTTTCTTTTTTCTACTCTAACCTTATTTCTTTCTACCATCTAATCTTCAAAATCCATTAGGTCTCCATGAAGCTCGACACACTCCATATGTAGCATCGTGGCTCCCCTACCATTAGCAACTATTTGTTGTCAGGAAATTAAAGTAAGTTCATATGAAAGCTAACGCTTAAAATATAAATGTCGATTCACCGAGTACCTGTCACCGACATACAATAGTATTGTTTGTTATTATAAAAGGGCAAATGTTGAAGCTTTTGTACTGAAAATAAATGCAAAGAGTTTCCTTTTTATAATAATTGGATATTTGATTTCAGTAACGATTTGTTCAATTATATTATTATCCAGGTTTAAGTGCCTGTTTCAATTAGCGTATTTATTTCTTTAGTTTTGTTGCATGGGAAAGTTTGCGCTGCTAAAGCACAAGAACGGAGATAGCGCAGGGTTAATGAATTGCGTCTATCCAAGCTGTTAAGTTGCAGCTATCAGCGTTTGTTTTGAGTTACTTATGGATTTTTTGATCGTCTAAAAAAGTAATCATTCTAAACTACTTTCTTCTATGATCCTAATTCCGCAGCTGTTACTGTTATTTCACGCAAAGTATGGACCATCTCCTTGTAGATATCTTCTGTTGTGTCATGTATGACTTAAAACATCCTTGGTTGTGATATCTATTGTATCATTGTAGAACTAGAGCATGGATGATGGAACCATACTTTGCCAAGATGACGTCGTTCATAGACAAATCAAGTTTAAAAAATATAAATTGAGACACCGATACTGCGATGATAAAATAACCAGTAATATTACCTAACCATCGTATAAACAAGGCTAAGCGGCGTGTAAACATACAAACATGAACGTTTCTATACTTATAAATACGTGTGTATACTTATAAATATATATATTATATTGCGTCATGCTCGTGAACGGGTGCCACCGGCGGGAATGGGGCTACTTTCTGTCTGCACGTCTTTGACATGAATTGAATAAACAAATTGAAGAAATCCATTAAAAGTAATAATAATAATAATAATAATAAGCCTTTTTATTTCTAATCTCATGATATTTACAATTGTATATAAGTTCTACTTTTTAGATGAAATAAGTGTTAGTTGTGTTAGTGTTTGTCTTATTCTAGTTAGTATTGTTATTTGTTGCAGTATTTGTTGGTTTAAAAGTATGCTCCTGAAAAAAGCTTATTATACTGTTGAAGATTATGTAAATGATAGAGGAGCATGGATTTGATCGCTCCAGCAATGCTGGGGACAGCGGTTACTTATGTACACATTGATATAATAATTGTAAATGAATTATTTAAAAAAAGCAACCACCGAGTTTCTTGCTGGTTCTTCTCGGTAGGAATGGCATTCCGAACCAGTGGTAGATTCACTTGACGATTCAAAAGTACTTGTAAAAGTTTATTTGAATAAAGAATATTTTGATTTGATTTGATTTGATATACCAGATACACCGTGGCGGTAATCGGCCTTGTGCGTCATTAGCACCTATGACTTGAAGTTCTACGGCTATTTCCTAAAAGGCTTAAGCTATTTGTACAACATTCCTACTCTACTAACCAACACTTTACGATATCGATTTAATATGTGTTCACATTTGAGTGGCTTCGATAAGATTTTAACACCAGCAAAGTCATCAAAGTTGCAATAGAAAGTAACGAGATATGTTTTCAATGTCATAATTTTGAAGTTTTAGCTTTTTAGATTCTAATTATTAATCTGCTAGGTACGTATTATCTAAATGTTTAAAGCTGTAACTTGTCGTACGCCTTTACATTCTGACAGACGATTCATCCGCTTTCCAAGCGACGCTTTTTCCCATGGCCTTAAGCTGTTATGCGAGCGATATTAACGGCCAAAATGAGGCAGCTGAACATGTCATCGCAAACTAGAGTGCCGGTGGTATTCCTCTTCTTGGCGCAGTCTTGCAGTCTTTAAAGCTGTAACTAGGCCGCAGTACTAGCTAAGTTCCGAGAAGAATTAGCTAAATGCATTCATGTATGTATTACTTATTTATTTATTTTTAAATAATGCACCATCCCACGCTCAGGCTTATTAATCCTTTCACCAAAAGTTGTCTGTAGAAATTGCTTTAGCTATAAGACCGCCTTTGCGCGCTTCTATGTAGATTTACTATTTCTTCTGTATTCTTACTGTATGTGTGCAATAAAGATATCTAAATAAATAAAATTAATCTTTTCAAAGTTATTATGTAGGACTAGCGCCTACTTAACTGTGGATTTGGAGACTCGTTTGACTCAACCACCAAACGAAGGTTAATTAATGAGCTCACAGTAATTCACTAATGAGTCGAGTGGACAGTAATCAACCACACCGTTTAGTATGTAGGAAACGACACGGTATGCCACACATCAAGAAACCGGCGCCGCCCGCCCATTTACGGGTAACGCATACGCATGTACACCTTCTGTTAATTAATCTTTGCAAAAAATGTACACCCTAACTTGGATCTTAAGTCCTTTGTTATAGAGTGCTAATTCCGGGTTTAGTATGAAATAATAATTAGGTAAACAGTAATAATGATCGATTATGCTGGGTGCCTGGGACGGGTGGGTGACTGGGACGGTTACCTTATTTAGAGTTGGTTTTCTAAACAGAATTTTCTTTTCTTACAGCTCTTAGGCTTAGCACGCACTGCGATTAAACGCACGCTTTTAACCGTAGGTCTGAAACCGCAAAAAAAAGTAAAACATAGCTTTCTATACAAGCGCACGCATTAGCGACTTTTTTCAGTGACTGATTTTAAAAACGTAACTTGCTACATTTCGATCGCGGTTTGTAAAAGCGCGATTTTTTTGTGTCCCATAGTAACAGTATGGTGGTGCACGCACGGCGGTTAACCGCGTTCGGTTTTTATTCAGTCTTGGCTGAGCGAGCGCAGAGGATAGTCGTCGTTTGCGGTGCAGATTATGGCATGTCGTCCGACTCAGAAACAACGCCTGTAGACTTTTTTTTTATCCACTACAAGCTAGCCCTTGACTGCGATCTCACCTGATGGTAAGTGATGATGCAGTCTAAGATGGTAGCGGGCTAACCTGTTAGGGGCATGGCAATTATATTAAACCAGTAACCCTTCGGTTTCTACATTCGTCGTTGTACATTTTGCAAAAATATCCTTTCAAATGTCTTTGATCTGTTAATGGGCGTACCCAGTACCTATGGCGGCGGCGTTGTTTACGTTTTCTTTTTTCTATTTTGAAAACCAAACCCGCAACACACGCTGCTCGCCAGAAATCCATGGTGGTACTGAAGTAAAATTAAGCAAAACGCCAGCCGCAGTGCGTGTTTGTATGCGATTTTGCGTTTTCAGCTATTCCTAAACCGCTCGCCTTTAATCGCAGTGCGTGCTAAGCCTTATAATGACATGACTGCTGTCACCCTTTTCTCTCTGGAAAATTCATTTTTCTCAGTAGCTCTCTAAATAGCTCTGTCGTTTTGTGATTTTACCGTGTACTACCCCCGATATCTTATTATTGCTCAGAACGCACTGTTTACCGTAAAGAGTTGTGATAATCGCATTGTTACAATCTTCCGTAATTGCCGCCTGGTCAATTACTACAAGTTCATATCAATAAAATGTTCTTTAAAGAACTTGAGGTTGTAGCTAAAAAGGGCAAGAATATAATATCGAGATATTGATGACAGAATCACACCCAGAGAGTATCGTAAGATAAATATTAATAATTTTACAAGTAAAAGTGCTTATTATAGTTAAGCCAAGGATCAGATTACATTAATATCCACATATCAACAAGTCTGTTATTGAACTGTACCTTTTATATCGTTTTGCGTGAGCGTTGACATTTCCCTGTGCAATACACCTCCGCAAAGACCTTTAGAATCTTTAGTCTTTTGAATTTAAAGGACATTTTTAATTACCTAGCCTTCTATTCTACTGGAACAAAATTTGATCAGTCCTGTTTTAAATTTGAAAACAGCACGTAACAAGACTTGCCTAATGCCTCCCAAAGGCAAAATCTATGTTAGAGCAGGAAGCTCATTTTCTCTTAAAATTAAATATATTTTTACTGACAAGTAAAAGTAAGTATAAGGGTACGATTTAAACAAAAATGAACTCAAATGGCAAACACCTTTAATTAGGTATCTATGGCATAACTATTCGCTAACCCGCATGAGAAGGTACAAGAAGCCGATAAAGGGTTCTGTGTACAAGCACCGGAAATCCGTTGATAGATGCAGATAAAACGTTGTCTATTGTTTCCATTTCAACTGAATGTAGGCTCTTAGGTTTATGTCGCCTACACAAACATTCGTGAGTAGTTCACAAGGTTTCTTGATTGGTTTCCACTAAGAAAAGTCTAATGGAAAAAGAGCTCGAAGGGTTGGTCAGGTAAATTAAAGATGACTGAAGTTACTGCCGTATCGAATTTGCCGATCTAGCTTTCGAACCGATTAGAAATTACCGGTCGGCTGAAAGCCTAAGCTTTTGTTAAATTCTTTGCGAGTAGGAACATACATCAAGTTTTATAAATCTCACCGAAAAAACATTGAAATAGTTAAATAGGGAGTAAGGCATACATCTCAAATTCAATCAAACAAATCAAATAATAAATATTATAAATGCGAAAGTTTGGAGGTATGGATGGATGTTTGTTACTCAATCACGCCCCAACGGCTGAACGGATCTGGCTGAAATTTGGCACAGAGATAGATTATAGTCTGGAATAGCACATAGGCTACTTTTTAACCCGGAAAATTAAAGAGTTCCCGCGGGAACCGGAAACACCTCAATCCACGCGGACGAAGTCGCGGGCATTAGCTAGTATTCTATAAGTGACAACTAATTGGATCCAAATTCGCCACAGGCGATCGGTATTCGATGCGACCCTCAAACGACATGGTCCTTACTCGATACTCCTTGCCAATTACGTCAGTTATGCAACTTTTTAAAAAGGCCGACAAATAAAACCAAGGTGTACAGTATTAAATAAGTATACCATTTAAGAAATTCAAGCTTTTCAGAATGTGACGGTATGCTTGGCGACAAAGTTTGGGTAAAATTGGATGACCAACCTTTCTGTGGTGTCACTATATACCATCAGACCTAGTGTCTGTAGTACAAACCAAGTACCAAATGGCATGTAACTTTGAGACCTCTCTTTCTCAAATAGCCTAACCTTCTTGGTTCAGAAACCTTTCTGAACAAAGAAGGTACATACAAGGTTAAGCTTCTCTCTGCCTGCTATTTTCATGTTGAAAGTTATATTTTTTGCTGTTGTTACGTGTTTTCTTTGAACTACTACGCATTAACGTAGCATTGACCAATTATGGATGTTCTTCTGGGCAAAGAACTCATACCGTTAAAAAAATTGCGTACGATTACTAATCAACGCTAAAGAGTAGAGTAAAGACATAACTAGCGCATCAAGTGGGTGGTCCAGTGAATAACTTGTCGAGGTATTGTATAAGCCAAATTCAGCCGTAATACCGCAACCATACGAAAGTTATTTGCAAAACAGCATAGTTCTATGCGTATTGCGACACAGCATGCAAATCATGATCGGCTCTCGTCATCGAGACGTTTTTGTAAAACAATTAGAAGGTTAGTAGGCGGCTTTGGAATTCAGGCAAACCGCTTTAATTGGTACCTATGGTGTCCTTTTAAAGACTCAATTTTGCACTTGCTGAGTTGTCAAAACGCATACAATAGAAGAATAGGTCCTGTGACATCATAAATTAGACTTGTATGTCCAAAAAATATCTGGCCCTTGCTCGGCTCGGTTTCCCCTTTGCTATCTAGATAAGCCCTAACAGGTTACCCGCTACCATCTTAGACCGCATCATCACTTGCCATCAGGTGAGATCGCAGTCAAGGGCTCACTTGTAGTGGATAAAAAAAAATTTAATCAGGAAAATTGTCGTCATAAATGATTGACTTACACTGTTAGACAGTGGTCTTTTGTCGGGGTTTTCACAAATCACGGGCTTGTTTCAGGTCCTTTTTGTGATCCACTGCATGATAATATTATGGTCCTTCCTCCCATATCTAGCACCTGTATCTTTAAGGTTTCATTGCATAAACAACGTATTAATATAACGTATAATATGGACTTCGATTAAGCAAGATTGATCAAAGTCAAGCTTATGCCCATAAAGACTGAAATGGCTCTTCCTTCCTTAGCCAACACTTGTGCAATCGAATAAATGCATAAACAAAAGCAGTAATTACTTAATTAATATTGATATGGATTAGCAGTAATTTATACAAAGGCTAATCTATTTCGAGCGTCGCTTGAATACAAACGCAGCACGTGGGCATCACCGCAACAGGCATCACCTTAGCATATTGTTACCACACGAATGTCATTAGCCGGGTCCATACTGACCGAGCACGGCCAGAACACGGCTTGCAAGCCAATTTGCCTCGGCTGGTGTATGCGAGGGCTGCTTCGGGACGTCATTGCCAAGGCCCAGCATGGCTTGAGCCCAGTCTTCAACCATGTGTGTATGTTACCAAGTACAATACATAGCTGGACCGTGCTCAAAGGCGCCTCAGTTTGAGTTGTGGGCACTGAGCTCACAGCGAGTTGACCGAGATTCTCTGACAGCAACGTTGGCTTGGCTTGATTAGCATAGATCTACAGCGTGACTCCTTCAGATCGCCTTTGCGGCCCCGGTTTGCGAGACAGAAGCCCGGGCGTGGTTCGTGGCCGTACTCGACTGTGCTCAATCGGTCTGGACCCGGCTATTCACATTGTGATAAACGAATCACGCCGGGGCTGCAGAGCTTAAGTTTGCTCATTAGAATCTGCCCACTATTATATTTCGTGATTATTACAATCTAATAATTTATAACTAGCTTATGCGAGTGATTTGCTCGCGTAAATTTAAGTTTTATAGAAAAATCCTTTGTTTTTTTCGGAATACGAGTCTAGTATCTCGGTTTTGTAGGTCCTCGATCCAGCAGGTTGGATGTCGTTCGAAACTCGTTCGTTTCGGAATGAAAACTGCACCCCGGTAAGCCTAGTTGACAATGTTTCAAAAGTAAAAGCACAGAATAGGTAATAGTTTTAAGTAAAAGTAAGTAGCCGGCCAAAAGTAAGGCCAGCTTGGCTATTAATAATTTTACAATATACAGTCTATAAAAAAGGAATTCGTTATTTCCACGACTTTGACATAGCACTAAGGGGTATATTAGCTCTTCAGAAGGAGACAAAACTCTCAGCAGGCATTGTGTAATGACGAGTGTTCTTGCGAGACTCTTAAACGCGAGTTTAAAACCTTTACTGCACCGCGCCAAATGGGTCAGGGGAGAAACCGGTGTGGGGTTACACGACTTGAGTGTAACTACTACTAGTAACGGTCTGTATGTCTTTGGAAACCTCATACACCGTTCGGTGCCTGAACCTATAGACGTTCACAGGACACGGTGTTTTATCACTTGGTTCCCAGCTATACTCCATCGGTGGGGATCGTCCGTCCAGTACCTGAAATGAAAATGACAATGAAATTTATTTTTATCAATAAATTTCATTTTCATTATCATTTTCATTTTCAGTACCTAGCGATCTACCGCTGAACTTTCCGGTGTTAGGTGGCCATTCAAGAACTAGGGACTCAATGTCATTCATAATCCGCGCCGAAAAAAAAATCGTTTTCACTTCTATCGGCTGTCCCTATGACTGCCAATTTTTTTTTGTAGCAAATAGTTATAAAATATGAAGAAAAACGGTTACTTGCTGGTTCATTTAGGTAGGAATAACACTCCGAACCAGTCTCAACAATTCGAAGCATTTGTAAAAGTTCATTTAAAGATAAATAAACTTCTATTCTAGACTCTTTATTATACTTAAACGGTAGTTATGCTATGTTAGAAACACAAAGGGAAATGGCAAATTCTTTGTAGAATGCTTCGCGACTACTAGGTTGCAAAAACATTGGTTAAGTATTATGTAGCGCTAAATGGGTCAGGTGGGAAACCAGTATACGGGTGTACGGTAAGCGGTCTTTATTTGGATTATAACGGCCTCGTAATAACATGGTAACCAGGGGAATAATATTGAGTTAAGTAAGAAATCTATCAATGATGATGTTAAAAAGTTTAAATTCATATTTCAATAGATTTAAGAGCTCTTATCGTTCTCCCTCTCTTCACAACGTTCGTTTCCTGACCTTCGGATTTTACTTAAGATCCCAAAAAGAGGCTATTTCTGCAGTGGGTACACAATCCATACTTATAATATTATAAATACGAAAGTGTGTCTGTCTGTCTGCTACGCTTTCACGGCCCATATATTAAACTGATTATGATGAAATTTGGTATAGGAATAGTTTGTATCCCGGGGAATGACTTAGGCCTTTTTATCCCGGAAAATTAAAAAGTTTCCCGCCACGTCCACGCAGACGAAGACGCGGGCATCATCTAGTTAACTACTAAACTAAAGGTCTAAAGTGGGTCTAAATCTAGACCTGTTGTTTTGCGGGGAGCGTGACTGCACATGACAGTGATAGAAACAAACCATCGAAATAAAAAGGTGTTCCCATAGTTAGTTACTTAAGTTTAATTTAAGTATAATTTATATTTATGCATATGTTAGTATTATAATGAGTTAAATAAGGTGTTTTATTTAAACAATATTTTTACAATACTCAATTAGTTTTTAATTATTGTAAAAATTAAGGTTATTAGGTTGTAATTAAGATTTTAAAGCCACTATTTACATCATTTTAGTTTTTCTTACTGCATTACTCGAGAATATAAAATAACCATTATGCCATCAATAGAAATAAACATAGTTTTTTTTTCATAACTACACTTAATTTGATACGAATTAGCATTATCTAACAAAAGCATACAAACCAAACGTTCGTATGTAGATAATTAGAATTGTAAACAACATTATTTCCCATATGAATAGAATGTGAAACAAAGCAAGGAAAACGTGTTCGTATAGTGACAAACAGACAAATATGGCGCTTACACGTATTCCGCATTCTACGGTTGACTTGAATGGGGGGTTACTAGTTTGATAAATCAAAACCCAATGTTTGTTATGTACTTTATTCCTTCCAATCTTATTATATTCTAGAGTACCTAATTTGATTATTTTCTAAAATCGTTCCATCATCTGTTTTTCTTTTCGTCCGCTCCGCTCAATTGGCGGGAAACCCACCCAATTTTTTTAATTAATTTGTTCTATGGCCCTGGATTCAAGTCCTTCATGGCCTTATATTTAATGCGAATGTCGTACCACAGAAAATCATGACTATAGTTACTACCATCGCATATAGCAGCATTATTTAAAAATGACAAGTTTTATGTCACGTACCTTGACATCCCTTAAATAAGAAATAATAGGTACTAAAATACAAACGACAACAATACTGAAACAATATGGCTTTAAAATACGGTAGTAGCCCCCTGATTTTAATTCGAGTAGACATTTAGCTGGAAGTGCTTTGGCTGTTGTTACACGCTTAGGGGAAGTATAAGGTTACTTTGGTTAAAGAGGAGGCTTTAGGATATCAGGTTTACTATTGTAATTACTTCCAGTTGCTTGTAACCTAGGTTGTGTAGGTTTGCTTGTAAACTAATATTTTTACGACGAAATATACTAATATTATATTTTTACTATAGCTGCTGGCCGCGACTTGAGGTTTTTGGATTGAGGTTATTTTGGGAACTCTTTAATTATCCGGGATAAAAAGTAGCCTTAGATGTCTGGAATAACTACTATGATGTATCTGTGTGCCAAATTACATCTATAGATTTTTAAAATGTAGCTAGAGTAGCAGTCTGCAATAGCTATATATAGTTAATCTTGGATACGATTTTCGAGGCCTCCGAATATATTCCTAAGAACTTGGATTTTCAAGATTGGAGATTCAACTTTGGAGCTTGAATTTTCAACGTTGGAGATTCAACTGCCTAATTTAATTACAAGATGTTTTGATTAAAATAGGTAGTTGAATCTCCAGCCTCAGTTTAATCATCACTGAAATACTGAGAGTTAGTGGTCAGTATTTAAGTATAGTCCGACCGACGGTAGTATCCATGAAAATGAAATAAAAACAAAAACTAAACAGGCATAAAAATTAGTTCCAATTTTGGCCACCGGGTCAGAAAAGTTTGTTTGTGGGACTGTAGGTAGGTAACTAGGTAGACAGTTTAACGATTCGAAGCGGTAAAAAACGGTTTATTTTGGAAGATTTCGTAGCAGTTTTGAGGCATCACGATGTAAACGTGGCTCGTTTCCGCATTCTCTTTTCTTTTATTAACTTCACTGCAGTCGAACTGCGTCCAAAAAAGAAAAGCCCGCTTCGCTTTTCTTTATTTCATCCCAAATTAGATAAACACATCTGTCCACACTTGTTATTCTTGTACAGTCAGAGATCAAAGACAAATAAAGAATAACAATAACCAACCATTCTAGTATAGACTTCATAGCGAGAAATAAAGAGATGAACACAATATACAATCTAGATTCTAGATCTTAAAAATAGGGTGTGATAAAAATTAAAGTCAGGATGTATTCACGTCATTTATGCACTAGTTGGTCTAGAAATCCAGCCGTAGAGTTCATGTCTATTTCTTCGTTTTCAGCAGATTCCCGACAGGAGACTCGAAAAAAAATATCGCGTCATCGATCAAGTCTGATTGGCCCGCCCAACACATCTACACTCCACTCCGCTGCGCTTCAATGTACAGGCACCCTAAGGCTACGTACGCACTTGCGAATAAAATTCGCGCGAAAATAAAATCGCTGGTTTGATATAAGTTCACGCGGTGCGGTAAGAATTATACTCGCGTACGTAATAAGAATTATACTGTGCGCGAAATATAGTAAAAGTAGTAGTGCGAAATAGTTCGCGCGATGTTTTTCGCAGTGTGATCTCTCTCTCTCTCTCTCTCTCTCTCTGTCGTATTACTCATTGCTGAGGGTCGTGACCCCTTTCCATGAATCACATAATGGTAGGAGTTTTCTTGGGATAATAATGCAGTGGGTTCCCAGTTTCCACGTCATTCCACATACGACTCGAATAAGAGTATTTAAACTCTTAAATTTTTGTAACGATTATTATCAGATGTTAGTGATAATAACCGGGACCGACGGCTTAACGTGCTCTCTGATGCACGGAGGAAACGAAAAGGCCAAATTTTAACGCCCAAATTCGGTCACCCATCCAGTTACTAGTCAACGTTGCTTAACAGTCGCAATCCACTGATTATATGCGTTGTCACAGCTAGGCCATTCGTCCCTCACTCAATGTGAACGTAGGTACCCTAACAATTAAAGGCGCTGTGAGCTCACGAGATGAAAAACACAGGCGCGTGGGGGTAAAATCGAGCAAGCGCTTGTTGCAAAAAATGCATGAAATAATTTGTAAAAAAAATAATATTTATAAATGAATCCGAAAATGTGTTTGATTTAGAAATATGAATTTTATCTAATATTTCTAGAGCTAATAAGGAGAAAAATTGCTTTAAAAGGTAAATTAAGAGGTACTTATGTTTAAAATAAATTTCAAATGCAGAGATTTTTTTTAAATTGTGTTTTGAGATGCGTCAGTGGCTGCTCAAAGGTCTTGAAAACAGCACATTATTTTACCATTATGTCACCAATCACCATTTGATGGATACACTGCTTTTAAAAACCCCCTTTTACGCTACACAGGGCCTTAAGTTCGTTTCTCGCTTGGCGCCCGGTCCTGTTATGATCGTGTAAGAGACGCCAGACACCAATATGGTAGTTATGGCTGCATTCAATAGGTATCTTGCACTTCATGGTTATTCATGAGCATTGAGCACTGGTACATTTCCGCGGGCTACTCGTGCGCGCTGCAGCCAACTGTCAACACAATACACGGAGACTGGATAATGGAACATGCAGTTACGAACGCTACTATTCATACTGACGCGGACGCTGATATTCGTTTCAGCTTTTACTTTAACGCACTATACCTACTAATATTATAAATGGTTTGGATGGGTGGATGGATTTTTTACTCATGTCTGATACTCAATCACGGCAGAACGGATCTGTATGTTTGGCACAGAGATACATTTTAGTCTGGAACGACACATACCTAGGTTACTTTTTATCTCGGAAAATTAAGGAGTTTCCGCGGGAACCAAAAAAAAACCTCAATCCACGCGGTCAAAGTCGCAGGCATCAATAGTTTGGTATGCATCTTGCAGGGGATTATAGCAAACTAGCGAATGCCCGTGACTTCGTCTGCGTGGTTTGAGGTTTTTTTTGGTTCCCGCAGGAACTCTTCTGTGCTATTCCAGACTATAATCTATCTCTGTGTCAAATTTCAGCCAGATCCGTTCAGCCGTTGGTGTGTGATTTAACAACAAACATCCATACATCTATAATTCTATACATCCATCCAAACTTTCGCATTTATAATATAAGAAGTAAGATTAGGTAGTTGTTTGTGTAACGCACTGACCATACAGAATTGCAAAACATTCCATTGGCTAGTAAAAAATGTAATTATGATTAAATGTATGCGAGCAATTAAAGCTAGCCTTCACGGTGTTTCAATAGAATAGTAGTCGTTACACGATATAGCAGGCCCTTTACGACGCCCTAGATAACTAACTTGGTAGATCTACTTATAGGAACAAAGGTATTTGACCGTTCCAGTTTTTGCATGGTAATGTTGCGAATATCTAAACGTACGTTTTTACTTGGTAGTGCATGATAAATGATAATGCTAACACGACAAGCGTTTTTGGTAATGATAAAATTCTAATACGATATTTAAATATCTGAAAGTGGGTATACCTCTAGGGTCTGTGTAACGCTCATCTCAACCCATCGCAGGCCTATTATTATATGCAGTTATAAGTAACGCCCAAAGTGAGTCTCTCAGAATGAGAAGGGTTAAGGGCACCACCAGTAGTCAACCACGATGCAAGTACGGACCAAACTTAACACACCTTTGAGAGTACAAATACGTATAGAGCTATTTGTACTCTACCTGCGACTATAGGGACGAGACGATCATTTCTTTGGAATGGATTGAATGCAGTTATAATGAAGTTGTTACTATCGCAACTTCACAGCGCATCGATCTGCCCACCGCTACAGTTAGTGGGCACAAAAGTAGCAGAGAAGTAGAAAGCAGACTGCACGTCGCGGGCTGCGCAGTCGATAAGCAGTTGCGATGCAATTATGTCAACTTTCTGCGCACTGAATCGGTAGGAGTAGAGTCCTGACATATCATAGTATTACCATTCACTACAGCCCATTAACATCCCACTGCTGGGCACAGGCCTCCACTCTCATAGGAGAGAGGGAATTAGAGCTTAGACCCACCACGCTGCTCCAATGCGGGTTGGCGGGATTTAACGACTATTGTCATGTTAGTGATATTAGTAAATTAATAACCGGGACCGACGGCTTAACGTGCTCTCCGAAGCACGGGGCTGAAACACCGCCAACTTCCTAACTCCGGGCTAGTACTGAGAATATCTAGTCAGAAAACCCCAACACTTAATTATAGCCCGACCCGGGACCTCGTCGGCCGCAGTCGAACATGCTAGGTAACCACTAGACCAAATCAAAACTGCAATTTGGCATTTGGCTTGCAAGTTGCAGTCCATTTGACCTACCTAGTAGTAACTAGTAGCCTATTGTTTTTCAGTTCTGCAACCTTATTGCGGAGTTCCCTAACCCCGTATTACATCATCCTACGACGGGCAAGGCGATTGTTCGAGTGTCGGCTTAATTACGCCGACGCTGGTTGCGTGTTGACCGACAATATGGCAGCGTTCACTGCAATATGGCAGACGGGCGTTTCAGCTGCACGCGCCCCTACAAGCGAATGACCGATCTAGACATGGATATTTACTTGCGAAAAAAGAACAGAAAATAACCGAATAAATAACGGTACATGTACAAGGTATAGTCCGTTTGTAGAGCAGGTGGAACGTTCATAGACACGAAAGTATTCTGTGTTATAGTCAATTGAGTTTGAAATAAATTGAAGAATAAGTTTGTAGATAATCAAATTATAACAACTTATGAATTCTTACAAAGTTGGTTGAAAAGTAGAAAGTAACCGCGTTATTGCGGAAAAACATGAACTAGAAACGGAGAGTAGTACAAAATTCTTAAGAGTGCTATACCAACTTCTTGTTTTTTTTTCTTTTATTATAAAAATTGAAATCATGACCAAAATCTTACTTATGATATTATAAATGCGTTTGGATGGGTGGATGGATGTTTGTTACTCAATCACGCTATAGAACGGCTGAACGGATCTGCATGAAATTTGGCACAGAGATAGATTGTCTGGATTCATGGGCGAGTTATTTTTATTTTTTATCCACTACAAGCTAGCCCTTGACTGCGATCTCACCTGGTGGTAAGTGATGATGCAGTCTAAGATGGTAGCGGGCTAACCTGTTAGGGGCATGGCAGTTATATTAAACCCATACCCCTGCGGTTTCTACACGGCATCGTACCGGAACGCTAAATCGCTTGGCGGCACGTCTTTGCCTGTAGGGTGGTAATTAGCCACGGCGCCTCCCAAGCATCCCACCAGGCCAGACCACGGAAAATTCAGAAATTATAAATTCCCAAATTGACTCTGCCGGGGATCGAACCCGGGACCTCCGCACGTTAAGGCAACAGCGCTACACACTGCGCCACGGAGGGCGATCCCGCGGGAACCAAAAAACCTCAATCCACGCGGACAAAGTCGCGGGTATCAGCAAGCTAAGTTTGCAAGCTACAAAATTAGGCAGTATTTCATTGAGACAGCTCAGGTTAATAGGTATATCCTGGAGTAGACGAAGTCGCGGGCATCAGAGTGATACGTGTAAGTGTAACCACACTGAAAGTATTTCAGTAATCTCAAAAATTGTATTGTTCCGCACGTAACTACAAAACTAGTTATAACCGCATTATAGAGATGGCAGTGGCGTGTCCAGGGTTCGATGCTAGGATAGGCGTTGGTATTTGGTTAGTCAGAATTCCTATTTACTGACCGTCTCGATAAAAATGAGCATTGACGTATTTCCACTAGGGTAAGCGGTGCTTTTATGCCTCTATGAACTGCACGCCGCTGAGAGATGGTAGACTAGAACCTTTCTATTGTTCCGCTGCTCACTTTCGCTTTTATCTAGTGGAGGAGTTAAAAAGCAATTGCAGATCTCAAAGGCAAAAGGTAAAAGGTGAGGGTAACGGCAAGCCGCGAAGCCTTTAATTAAGCCGGCGCCGGTCGCCTTTCAAACAATCGTAGGGGAATTGTGCATTGCATTGTGTTTGGTAGTGCATTTATAGTTTGACGGTCTATACTCTATGGTATATAAAAAATAGACGCCTTTTTAGGGCTACGAAGATAACTATTGTATATCGTGATATAACTAACATAAAATAGCTACTTATTCATCATATTTGCATTATCATTAACCTAACGGAAAGGTAGGTTTTACATTTATAGTTTGACGGTTTATAAGTTTATAAATATGTATTATGCATGCGTAGCCCTAAAGGCTACGAAGATAACTATTGTATATCGTGCTATTTGAAATGTTAGTGATATAACTTACATACAATAGCTATATATACAATTTACATCATATTTGCATTATCATTGAAGTAGGCAAAACCCATAGGATTCTACGCGGCGACGTACCGTACGCCTCTGAGTTTTTACATTGCAAATACGATTGATCGACGTGAGAGTTCACCTCACCAAGTGTAAGCGACGCCATATTGGTATAATTTGCATAAATACGAATATTTTGACGATTGAAAGGCAGTCGTGGCCGGGATCGGGTGAGTGTTTTCTTTATTTTACCAAGTTTTTATAATTAACTGTTTGCATTGAATATCTCGTGAAACCGCTGCAAGTTGTGAGTTTTGAAGAGAGTACAAACATATTTCAACTTGTAATGGATTTAAAAAAGTTCACACTAACCTGTCCATAAGCGAGCACCGTGGCATTGTATCCATCGAGCGCAGCCTCCACCAGCTTTCTGACACAGGTGTCATACACCTGCTGCTGGTCTGCGCTGGGTTCAAAGGTGTAGTCGAAGGTGAAGGCGCGTTCTGATCCGAGCGCAATGCCGCCTTCGCCGGCCGCGCCGCCCGCCCGCGCGCACACTCCACAGCCGTCGACGACTTCCGCCGGCGTTTGTGGGCGGATTCTGTAAACAAGGACATTATTTTATAAACGGCTTCAAAAAATAGGAGTTTATTATTATTAAACTCTTTATTTATACCGCACATAAGAAAAATAAATAACAGAAAACATCTATTATAAAACAAAGAAGTACAAAAGGCGGCTTAATTTATCGCTAAGAAGCAATTTCTTCCGGCAACCTTAAGGCGCTGTGAGCTGACGAGATGAAAACACAGGTGCGCGGGAGTGAAATCGAGCAAGCGCAAGAAATAATTCGTAAAAAACAAAAAAAAAATATTTCAAACTAGACGATTCCCGCGACTTCGTCCGCGTGGATTAAATTTTTTGATTCCCGCTGGAACTCTTTAATTTTCCGGGATAAAAAGTAGCTTATGTCCTTCCCCGGGATACCATCTACCCCTGTACCAAATTTCATTTAAATCGGATGGAGAGACAGTTTTTTTTGATTCCCGCGGGAACTCTCTAATTTTCCGGGATAAAAAGTAGCCTATGTCCTTCCCCGGGATATCATCTACCCCTGTACCAAATTTCAGCAAAATCGGTTGAAAAGATGGACCGGGAAAGCGTAGCAGACAGACAGACAGACAGAAACACTTTCGCATTTATAATATTAGTATGGATTAAACCGACAATGTGTTTGATTTAGAAAGATGAATTTTATCTTATATTTCTAAAGCAAATTATTAGTTTCAAAAATTGAAATTAGAAGGTATGTTTAAAAGAAATTCAATGCAGAGATTTTTTTTAAATTGTGTTTTGAGATGCGTCAATGACTGCGTAAAGGTCTTGAAAACAGCAAATTATTTTTACAGGCATACATTATGTCACCGTTGGACGGATACACTGCTTTTAAAAACTGACTAATAGAGCTGACAATCTCGGATTTGACCAGAATAGTAAATCATTGAGTAAAAGCAATCGTCCGCTTTTCTATAAGCTGCCCTAGAAACGGCGTGTAGACCGTACTATTACTTATTCTGTGATGGCTAGTTACCACCCTACCGGCAAAGACGTGCCGCCGCCAAGCAATTTAGCGTTCCGGTACGATGCCGTGTAGAAACCGAATAGGGGAGTGTGTTTAATAATATAACTGCCATGCCCCTAACAGGGCGGCCCACTACCATCTAAGACTGCATCATCACTTACCATCAGGTGAGATAGCAGTCAAGGGCTACCTTGTAGTGAATAAAAAAAACAATTTTGCAAAATAAATGATTTATGATTAGGTGCTTACATTTATTCAATGTTAGCATCCAGAATAATGGGCGTAGGTATGTCCCAGTTGCGAATATGTGTATCAGTCGATTTCGATTGTCAAGTAATATCGGTTGTCTGAATTTGGCTTTTTAGTTTCCTCCGTGTTTGGGAGAGCTTTTAATATACCTATTAAACTTTCGATCCCGGTTATTACCATTATCATCTGCTTTAATACGTCATCCATACTAATATTTTAAATGCGAAAGTGTCTCTCAGTCTGTCTTCTATGCTTTCACGGCCCATCTGTTCAACCGATTTTGATGAAATTCGGTGCGGGGATAGGTTGTATGTAGACAGAAGAGTTCCCGCGGGAATCAAAAAATCCTTAATCCACGCGGACGAAGTCGCGGGCATAATGTAGTAACTTCAAGTCATATAACTCTATGAGCGAAATCTACTTTTGTTTGAAGTCCCAGCTATCTACGCGGAAGAGTCTGGAAAGTGACTAACTCAGTAATATAATTTGTTTTTTGTCGGTGGAAGTAGGTACTCGTATTTGTACAGAAAAAAAGTAAAAGTAATGCTCATTATAATGCGAATATAAATGTACAAAAAAATCTTGTCGGACGTCTTTACTGCATATCTAGTGCTAGGTAACAAAGTTTCTAAGCATAACTTAGGTACAAAATTAAAATCCATACTAAGTAACTACTTAGGTATTTAATATTTTAAATGCGAAAGTGCAGTGTGAGTTTTTCTATTTAATTTATTAAAAAATTGTATCATATCGATACCCGACCCATTTTGGACTTTTAGCTTTCACTAGAGCTCTTCAAATACGTTGAGATAGTATTTTGATAATGACTTCACCACTAATTATAAACTTGCCTTTACACAAGTTTAAGAAAACCATTCAAAAAATGCTCCTGAAAAAAGCTTATTATACTGTCGAAGATTATATAAATGACAAAAGCGCATGGATTTGACTCGCTCCAGCAATGCTCAGGACTGCTGTTACCTATCTATGTATCTTTAGACTAATGCAATTATAAATTAAGTATATTTTATTTTTTCAAAAGTGCAACCACCGAGTTTCTTGCTGGTTCTGCTCGGTAGGGACGGCATTCCGAACCAGTGGTAGATTCATTCGACTATACATTTGAATTTTGAATTTTGATCAGGGGCTGGGAAGAAACTCAGCGACTAATGTATAATAATTACATATTATTTGCTAACTATGAGAAACGCGCGTGTTTTATGTTCAGTGTTCGCACGCTACACTAATTCCGTGCTGTGGCAAATTATCAATCCATACTAATATTATAAATGCGAAAGTAACTCTGTCTATCTGGGTGTTACGTAATCACGCCTAAACTACGGAATCGATTTAAATGAAATTTAGTACGGAGATAGTCTAGAACTCTAGACTCTAGAGCCTGAAAAAGGACATAGGCTACTTTTTAATGCGAAAAAAGGACTGTAAAGGGTTGAAACAGGGGATGAAACTCTCTATGAAAATTACATCATTTTTAAAGCTAGAAGCTTGAAACTTATTTTTTAGGCTTTTGAAATAAAAATAAATACGACATTCAAATTTTGTAAAAAATTTACCCTAAAGGCGGTAAAAATTTTTGAATTTTTTTTTGGTGAAATTTTTTGTGTGATGACGTCGGTAAAAAAGCTAACGGCCCAGAAAATAAAAATATAGAAGAAAATACAGAGAATTACGGAGTCATTACAAAATGTGAAACTAAAATTAACGCAAGTTAGAAACTTGCCAAGTAATATTATAAAAGCGAAAGTTTGGCTGGATGGATCAAGGACCTTTAAAGGTCCTTGGGATGGATGGATGTTTGTTACTCAATCACGCCAGAACGGCTGAAATTTGATCTGGATGAAATTCGGCACAGAAATAGATTAGAGTCTGGAATAACACATAGACTGGGAAAATCAAAGAGTTCCCGCGGGAACCAAAAAACCTCAATCCACGCAGACGAAGTTGCAGTCATCGGCTAGTAGTTTTATAAGATCTAGCTAGCATGACATCTACCATACAACCATACATACACTACTACTATCATTAGAAAAAGAAAAACGGTGTATGTTTTTCTCCAGCTCTACGATTCAATGTATTGTGTAGACCAGCTCTTACACGACCCCTTGATAAACTTGAATTCTATAATTAAATGTTCCGTCCAGTGTGAGCATACAGCCGCCAAGCAGTCTGGTAATATCGACCGGGGCTGCGCGTACGCAATTTATTAATATAAATACACACGCTCGTGGTTCAATGGCGATGTACAATTGGCAATTGGCATGCATGTTGGCGGAGCGTAAATTTATTCCAAGCTGAATCGCCAAGGGACGAAACTATACAAAAACCCCTCCTATTCCACTATTTGGTAACCAGTCGACTTGATGTTTAGTAGGTCCGGAAAGAAGAAATATATCTTATTTAACATGACCAGTATATTCTTTAATGTGGTGCTGGAGGCGACTGCTCGATAATTCTTGTACAGAACACAAGACAGATTAAGGACCATATTGCTATTATTATTCAGGCCCGACGTATACTAAATCGACATCAATTAAGAAGACGTTCTCAAATCTCGGTCAATCTATGCTTAAGACCGATCCTTGAAAACCTGTTCTTAGTTGATGTCAGATAGATAAATACTTCATTGTACACATGAAATAATACAAAGTAAAGTAAAAAGTTAACTATAAACTAGGTATGCAAAGGCTATATATTTGCTTACGGATTTCATACTACTTGAGCCTACTACGTCAGTTTATTAATACGGGCCTAGAAGTAAAGAGGAATAAAAAAAAAGTTACTTCGGTCACTGCTAGAAAAAACGCAAGTAGCATGGAGAAACTCATAGTATGAAAAATCAGACGTGGGATGGGTTGGACAAAAAGTAAGAGAAAGCTCTGGATCATTAAATTTTATCGCGAGAAATGTATATGCAGTGCATCCAAGTTCAATATCGCACGCCACGCAGTCTGGGAACTGACCGGCTGCGGTTGCGACATTATCGCTTTTTGTAAGGACGTGTTTAACTGCCTCGTTGGCAGAGATGTGACTTATCTTAGATAAAAGTACTTGAAATACAGATACAAGATACAAAATACGTATTTAGATCTTGTATTTGAAATACTTTTTATTATTTTTATTTTGTATCTTATATTTAGATACATTTTCCTGGTATCTTAGTATTTTGAAGATACTTTGTTCCCCAAGATACTTTTACTAAAATAAATTTATTTCCGAACGCAACTGAACGCAGCGCGTTTGCCTGAACCAAATGACAGATGGCGACACTATCTTTCTACAAATGTCACCCGTCACTCCTGTCAGTGTCACTCATTGACGTAATTTTTTTGCACGTGTTGTACGGTGTTTTTAATAATAGTTAACAATAAGCACCAGTGATTTTAGATTTAGAGACACTCCAGTACCTGAACAATAAAGATACAAATTTTAAGAGCTTAAATGCTTATCCTACGATAAAAAAAATATTCCTAAAATATAACACCTGTTTGCCCAGCTCTGCCCCTGTGGAGCGACTCTTTTCCTTTGGGGGCATGATCATGAGGCCACATAGAAGGAAGATGAGCGACAATATGTTTGAGGAATTACTTTTACTAAAATCTCAAATAACATATAAAGATTTAAAAAATTAAAGTTTTCAATAAGAAATTTCAATAAATTACATTTTAATACATACATTTCTATATAATCGAAAATTGTTTTCTGGAATAAATAAACTTGGCAGTTCAATTAAATGTTGTTTTTTTACAAAAGTATTTTATCTTTAAAAAGTATTTGAAAGATAGGTATTTTGTATCTAGTATTTAAATACCTTTTTAGAAAAGTATTTGTATCTGGTATCTGAAATGCTTTTTTTAAAAGTATCTTGTATCTTGTATTTCAGATACTTTGTATAGGGTATCTTATACATCACTGCTCGTTGGTGTAGTGGTTGGCATGTTCGACTGCGGCCGATGAGGCCCCGGGTTCGAGTCCCGGGTCGGCCCATAATTAAGTGTCGGGTCGCGTTATTACTAACATGATAATAGTCGTTAAAGCCCGCCAACCCGCATTGGAGCAGCTCTAATTCCTTCTCTCCTATGAGAGTGGAGGCCTGAGCCCAGCAGTGGGACATTAATGGGTTGTAGTGATGAAGGACGTGTTTACATGACTATAATGCCGGCGATTTAAAATGTGCGTCGGTAATCGTTACAGCAGACTACCGAGTCTCCTTCACTTACTTGCTGAGTACTTGTTCCGTGGAGTTTACGAAACATCGTGAATGGGTGTCTGCGGTAGGTAGGCCTACGACCAATCGTAGGTAGACGAGGCTCTACTTTCCGTAAGTTTTTTTTCTGGCTTGGATAGTGTTAGGAGGTATAAATATATTAGAAACTATAGATAATGCCACAAGCTAGCCCTTGACTGCAATCTCACCTGATGGTAAGTGATGATGCAGTCTAAGATGGTAGCGGGCTAACCTGTTAGGGGCATGGCAGTTATATTAAACCCAAACCCCTTCGGTTTCTACACGGCATCATACCGGAACGCTAAATCGCTTGGCGGCACGTCTTTGCCGGTAGGGTGGTAACTAGCCACGGCCGAAGCCTCCCACCAGGCCAGACCAGGGAAAATTCAGAAATTATAAATTCCCAAATTGACCCTGCCGGGGATCGAACCCAGGACCTCCGCATGTTAAGGCAACCACTGCGCCACGGAGGTCAAAGAGGGAGGACGGGATGGCTGCTCAAAGGTCTTGAAAACAGCACATTATTTTCACAAGCATTCATTATGTTACCGTTTGATGGATACACTGCTTTTAAAAAACCCCTTTTACGCTACACAGGGCCTTAAACGCTGACGTATTTACAACGCATGCGCTTACCTAAAATGTATAATACATAAGTATTACGATTTACGAAGCCCTTTCGGATATAACGCGTGAGTTAAAACGGGCCCTTCCGAACATTAATGGACGGAAGCGACTGACAATAAACGGTCACATGTACTGTTTACCAAACGTGGACGTGGTCCTTCGAAAATACATTTGACTGCACGAGTTCAACGACCCGAGTGACCTAATTAAAAGTTTATAATTGGATCTCTTTGTGGATTACGGGACGTCAGACGTGCATGATTTTTTTGTTCATGCAGCGCTTTGTTTGTGTGAAGTTGGTGTTAAACTGTGACTAAGGCCCGTATTAATAAACCGATATCGGCTAAGCACAGGTTCTCAAGTAGCGGTCAATCTATGCTTAAGACCGGTCTTTACCAATACATTTATTAGAGATAACAAATGAGACAACATCTCAATTCTCAACTCATAGCAGGCCCACTGCTGAGCTCTGGTTTCCTCTCAGAATGAGAATCATTTAAATTATAGTTCACAACACTAGCCTTATGCGAATTAGAAGACTTCACACACCTTTGAAAAAGTTACGGACAGCTCTCAGGCGTGCAGTTTTGCTCAATGTTTCTTATCACCATTTTAAGTAAATAGTTAATTGATATTTAATTGCTGACAGACCTTCTGCACTTGGTGGACGGACGACATTAAACGAGTCGCAGGGAGCCGCTGGATCCAGACAGCGTAACACCGCGGCATGCGGAAATCCTTGCAATAAACCTATATTCAGCAGTGGGTATGTCTTGGTTGACGACGACGATGAATCTCTTGAAACGCACACAATTCCAAAAAGTTACGTATAAAAGATGCGTTTCTGAGTTTCGGACCCGGACCTCCCGAATAGGAGGTCGATGGGAATCGAAACTTGGGCTCCCTGAATAAGAGACCAAAGTCATACCCACTAGGCTATCACTTTCAGCGATGGCAATATGATAATTTTACGAGTTCAGTTCAAATTTCCAGTATATAACTTAAGTATCTTCAAGGCAAGAGCGAATAGCCATCTTCTAGGCAAGCGCGTTCCAACCTAGACCTCATCATTGCTTTGCACTAAGCATGAT
Source organism: Erebia aethiops (assembly GCA_923060345.2). Classification (NCBI taxonomy): domain Eukaryota; kingdom Metazoa; phylum Arthropoda; class Insecta; order Lepidoptera; family Nymphalidae; genus Erebia; species Erebia aethiops. The sequence continues at coordinate 16,965,104 of OV281089.1, read as the reverse complement.
TGTCGTCAAGCACAAACCTATCACGCAATAAAAAAAAATCGACGCAGAGGGCAGACTAAGGGAGTAAGAAGACACAGTTAGGTGGTCTGGGTCTCATATAAGTCTCATACAACCATAGTAAATGTTCTTACTATGTGTGTCTATGTTTGTTTTCAGGAAGGGGTATTGTCCGCGGACAATAACGCACGCTAATGATCGAAAATGGCCGCCACCGCCCGCACTCCACGCGATATTAAATTTTCAACTCCATTTTTTGCAAGCATAATCTATTCGCACTAATTGGTAAGTAGGAAGTTTTAATTATTTTATAAATTAACTAGGAATTTGAGCATTTAAAACTTTTTAAAATTCGACTTTTATTTATTCCCAAGAACTAAAGATAAAATTCGAGGTATTCGCTTTACGAGCCCTGAAGATTTAGCGTACGAAAATGCCATAGAAGAGACCCCTAAGGAAGAATGGGCCCACTGCTTTTCTCAGTGGTTCCATCGAATGCGACGATGTGTAGAGAGGAACGGAGATTACTTCGAAAAATAAAAAAAGTATTGGCAACTTTCTACATTAAGCCGTTTTTCATTTTCTAAACATTTTCAGTGTTACCTAGGTAGTTAGATATAACTGAAGCTAGTATTAAGGGTATGAGTAGACGAGAGACAGAACAGCACTATTGATGTACTTACTAAAAACTAAAAAGTGTAATGTTGGATTAAAAAATGTTATACCATGCGAACCGTGTGTGCAGTTATCACGTAGAAACCCATACGCCACAAGTCTAGACTCTAGAGTCTAGACAGATAAGGTCAAATTAGAGTTGTCTTTGTTGACAATATTTATTAAGCCATACAGATATAACTAGTGGTTCGCCCCGAACTGAGACCTCGCGGCGCCATCTATTGACATAAATGTGAAGTTCTGTTAAAAATACTGAAGCTCATTAAAAATTAAATAATTCCGTTTCCTTACAATATTTATCTAATTTTAGTATTTGTTGTTCATGTACAGGATATAATTGAAATAATTGATCAATTTTCAGGCTCATCCTTTCAGAAAATTTAGAGTTCTGAGGTCATCTTTGGACGTTAGAAAATCACCACTTTGAAAGCCCCCCATTTCGTAAATTTTGGGGGAAAAATTAAAAAAAAAAATATTTTTGGACTCTATTCCTAATTATCTTTAAAATGATATACCGCAACCCTATGTAACTTTATAAAAAATATTTAACTTCGCATTCGCTTCTATGAGAGCCCCCCTGAAAGAAAGATTTTTATTATTTTTTAAACCATATTTGGCGGGAGGCCATTGGTTTACATATTATATTTAAAGCTGAAGTAATTGCGTTCAGTAATTCAGAAGTTATAATGCTCTGACAGACGGACGGACGGACGGACGGACGGACGGACAAGTGCCAATTCACCCAAGTAGACTCAGAGACCTTCGCTTCGCTCGGTCAATAATAAAATGTATTATATTAACCCAGCATTTAGCAGAAAAAAATTAGAAATCTGCGGTTTAAAAGTCAATTTAACCCTTCTGCACATAGTTATTCTAAGTACCAACTATGCCAAATATTTAATTTTTTTATGGAGCTAATATTTAGGATTTCTTAACTCATCATCATCGCCAAAAATCTACAAGCCTAGCTGAGCTTTAGCTTGACAGAGCGAATTTTTCCATCGGAAGCGATCGAAAACAGCTTCTTTCCGGGTCTGGACTTCCTAAACCTTCATATCCCTTTCACAGGCCTCTAACCTTCTAGGTCTTCCACAGCCGCAGGTTTTTTACGTATCTCTGTTTGTCATCCAGCACCTTTTTTAGGACTCTAGGAGCCATCGATGCCTTGCGCAATAATTTCTGCGCATAGCATTTATGACAGGTTAATGGTTTTGACAACGTTCTGTTCCTTACACAGTTCATGATTTAAACAGTTATCTCGAGACGAAAATTCGGATTCAAGACTCAGACAAAAGATTCCGTAGTTAAGATTCCCTGTGATAGTTAAACCGTAAAAGTCCCAATTTAATGACATGTTTGGAACTGGAGCAAAAGTTATTAGGGAAGTAAAGTAATAAATGGCTTTGTACATTTTCCGCTTTGGGGCAAGGAAGAAACAGCAAAGTCATCATCATTAGGAGGGAGTTTTCTAATCAGAAAATGCGGCAAAATGGAATGAGTAAGCAAAATTAGGGCAGGAAGTTGAGTTGAATTTCAAAATAGGTTACCCATATGGCAGCTCATAAATCCACTACGATAAAATAGAGCCATACTGTACTGATTTTATGCAAAATGGATTTGCATTCAAATAAATTTAAAATTGATAGTCAAAAGAATAAAGTAACCTTTATAAAGATAAGAAACAATGACCAAAAATAACAAACATTTCGCATCCTCAAGAACCTATTCGTCTAGGTTTACCGATTTAGGCAGACAATAAATAATAATGTATCTTTTTAACAGCTATATTATCTTCGTTTTTAGAACTTTAGAAGGCTTGGACACACGACACGTGATAGCTTAGCGTGCCTGGCCGCGATTACTAAAAGTTGTACAGGGAAGAAGAATTAACAACTGCTGCACATGTCCGACACTTGATGCAACCGAATTGATTTAATTATTAAGAGCAATGCGAATGAACGGGCAAAGTTGAGAGTAGGTATTCAGGTAGGTATATTGCCGTCGCGCTGCTCCGGGAGAAGACCGAACGCTTATTCAATGCGCATGTATGCGTACGCACGCCGCTCGCTCGAACGAGTTCCTAAATAAAATTAAAATATGTGTTTGAGCTACTCGCAGTCGGCAAAATGATATACCTAGATGTGTTTTGTGTTTCGTATATTTTTTGCTATCTAATAACTCTGACCCTGGACTTATTTGACTTATTTCTCTGTTTTTGATTCTTTTTTACCCTCGACGAAACGGAGACGGTATATGTGTTTGCCCTAAGAGGTTGTGTGTTTGTTTGTTTGTATGTTTGTTTGTTTGTTTGTTTGTGCCCTTTTTTGTTATCGTTTTTCTGGAAAACTACTGGACCGATTAATATGCGGTTTTTTGCATTAGATATGTATAGCTTGTGAGAAGGTTCTTAGATATATTTTAGGACCATAGACAACCAAGCTGAGCTGTAGTATATGATTTTAATTTTTCAATATGTTACCATTTTTCTCAAAAAGTACTGGGCCGATTGAGATGCTCTTTACTTTACTCTTTACTCTCATAGCCCGATAGGACGGAAAATCCGACAGGACCGGAGAGAGATCAGGCGCAGGACCGATGGCTTTACATGCTCTTGGAGGCACGGGGGTAAAACACCGCCATCTTCCTTACTCCGAGCTAGTACTGAGAATTTCTTGTCAGAAAAACCCAATACTTGTTATGGCCCGACCCGGGAATCGAACCCTCGTCGGCCGCAGTCGAATATGTTAACCACTAGACCAACGAGGCAGTCAAGAAATAAATTAACGCGCAATAGAAATAGGGGGCGGCCGGCAGTGCGGAGATATCGCAGTGTTAATATAACTGCCATGCCCCTAACAGGTTAGCCCGCTATCATCTTAGACTGCATCATCACCTACCATCAGGTGAGATCGCAGTCAAGAGCTAACTTGTAGTGGATAAAAAAAAACCTGACATGTGCTGCCCACTGCCGACTGGCTATTATTGGGTATGGAGTTATGGACTATATGCTCACAGAATAAGTAAAAAGTTAAATATCGATGTCGATAAACAACACTAGATTATCGATAATATAATTATATCGACTACGCTTGAACTCACTAACTATGTACATATGTGTGTGTGTATACGTATTTAACCTCCCCGAATAGAGGCCGATACAACCCGATAGGGACAACTGCAGCTTGGACCGATTATACCTATGAAAAACAGTAGAATTCTCACTCTCGTATTTTTCTGTTTCCACCTTCAAAACTGAACCGATTTTAATTCTGTTTTTACGAATAATTTAACAAGGGCTCAGGCTATGTCGGTATGTTTTTCTTTTTTTTATTATATCTGTTAAATCCCTCGATTGCCACTTACACAACACAAGCGTTATAGCCGTATATATATAGTTATAATCACCGGTGCAAACGTGCGACCACTATTTTTGCGTCCGCTCTCCGCGGCGGTTGTAAGACGACTGGCTCCACCTCAGACCACCGGTCCTATATATACACTACATCCCTTTCTCATTTTAATTAATTTGAACCATTTTAATTAAACCATTATAACCATTTAATCAATACCTAATTGTAGAACTCTGAAGTTATTCAACAATTTAAAATTAATCAATATTAATGAATACACATCTCTGAATTTAATAATCAATCATTTGTAGAATCATCATCACTTGTAGAATCTATGTTCTTATTAACAATACTCCAATCACCGTTCTCTACTCGTTTGAGATGAATAACATTCCTTCGATATTCTTTCCCGGTTGAATCATTTCTTACTCTTACATCGCCACCATTAACGTCTGTTACGGTATGTGTGTCCGGGTTAAAGTTTGAAGTTAGTTTGCTATCCTTGATCATATTCTTCACGTAAACCTTTTCCCCTATCTCTAGGTTGCAATCTACTGCCTTCCTCTTCCGGTTTGCATATTCTCTTCCCTTCTCCTTATTTTCCTTATCTTTGTCTTTAACGTCTGAATCTATCATTTTGTGCTCTATGTCCACAGCAGTAGGTATTTTATCTCGGAACTGCCTTCGAAAGAAGAGTTCTGCGGGGGTCTTTCCAGTTATGGTATGTGGGGTACTATTGCACATGATCAAATATTCTAAAAGTTCCTCTTTCCAGTTGCTTTTTCCAAGTTGGCAAATTTTTAACCGTTTAAGCACATCTCTGTTCTGCCGCTCAACCTCACCGTTCATTTGCGGCCAGTAAGGAATGGTATTGTACATTACAATGCCACACTCTTTACAAAATCCTTTAAAGATTTCGCTGGTGAATTGATTTCCGTTATATATCCCACTCTTGAGAATATTTCCTTGAGATTATTTATTGTTTCAGTGGCCGTGATGTTTCTCATAATTTTTATTTCTTTGTAACGACTGTAGTAATCGACTATAATAAGTAGGTAATCGTTCGATGGTAGGGGTCCTAAAAAGTCTACAGCGACGTCAACCCAGGGTTCGACAGGGAGATCTCGCCTCTTGATAGGATGTGGTGGGTTAGGGGCCGAGACAATTGTGCAACCTTTGCAAGTTTTGACTCGATTCTCTGCGTCTTTATCTATTTTAGGCCACCATACTTTAGTTCGGAGGCGAGTCTTCATTGCAACTATTCCTGGATGACCTTGATGAGCTGCTTCGAGGACTCTTTGTCGTAACTTTTTTGGAATGATAAGTTTACTGCCTCGAAGAGCTATATTTCCTTGGAAGCAGATTTCTGACTGGAATGCTTTATAACCGTTTGCACATTCGTCCCAGATATTTTCATAGATTCCCTTTTTTAATGCTAGGACTTCTTCATCAATTGCAGCTTCCGCTTCGATTTCTTGTAATGGTACTGCAACTGGTCTACTATAACCCACAATTGAATTTATATAGTTTTCATTGTCGAAAGGTTTGGGCGTATTTGATTGGCAAAGACGGGAAATAGGGTCAGCGATGTTTTCTTTACCCGGATGGTAAATTACCTTGTACTTATAAGCCTGTAGTCGAAGAACCCAGCGTTCGATGCGAGCACAAGGCTTAGACTTAGGACCGAAAATGACCTCCAAGGGTTTGTGATCGCTGATAAGTTCGAATTCTTTGCCAAACAAGTATATCTTGAAATGCTCTACTGCCCACACAAGAGCTAAAGCTTCCTTCTCTGTTTGACAGTATCTTTTCTCACATTCTGTAAGGCTTTTGTTGCCATATGCTATTATTCGGGGACCATTACAGTCAATTTGAATGAGCACCGCCCCTAAACCAACAGGAGATGCGTCAGCGATTATTTGAGTTCTGTCCGCTGGATTATAATAACCCAAGGTTTTTATATTTGATAATTGTTTCTTCAGGCTGTCAAACGCCTTATCCTGAGCCGACGTCCAATATTTTTGAATGTTTGCCGATTTACTTAACTTCAACCGTATTATCTGTCGTAATGGTTCCGTGAGTGATGCCAGGTTGGGTATCCATTTCCCAACGTAATTGACCAAGCCAAGGAAGCTTTGTATTTCCTCGACGCTGGTGGGTTTCCTTGATAATTGAATAGCGTCAATATACTTATCAAGGGGTTTTATTCCCATTTCTGAAAGTTCGTGACCAAGGAATTCAATCCTTTTTGTTTTATAAATACATTTCTCTTCATTAAGGAGGACGTTATTATCCTGCAGTACCTGCAGAACTTTGTTAAGGCGTTTGTCGTGCTCTTGTTCATTAGACCCATAAATTATAATGTCGTCAATGAAATTTGAAGTACCTTCACACCCCAATAACATTTTTTCTAGCACTTTCTGAAAAATTTCAGGTGCGCAAGACACACCAAACATGAGTCTTTTGTAGCGATATAGCCCTTTACTAGTGCTGAAAGTCGTGATGTATCTGCTTGCCTCATCAATTTCTAGTTGATGGAATGCATTTTTTATATCAAGCCGGGAAAAGTATTTAGCGTGTCGAAAATTTGGTAATAATTCATCCATTGTTGGAAGTGGATGGTTTTCCCTTATAATAGCCTCATTGGCTCTTCTCATGTCAATGCAAATCCTGACATCTCCGTCTTCTTTGAGAACTGGCACCATTGGAGACACCCATGGTGATGGTCCATTGACTTCTTCAATGATGTCCGTTTCTTTGAGTTCAGTTAGTTTCATATTTACCTTTTCTTCCAAAGGTATTGGTATTCTCCTATACGGCTGGATGACTGGTTTTATTTCTTTATTGATAGGGATCTGAATAGTCACGTCCTTGAATTTAGGAAAGGTACTGATGTTATTGATCATATTGCCGATTCTGAGTACATTTAGTTCAATAGCAGTTTTCTTTCCCAAAAGGTTCCGTGTTCCGTTCTGGATGACATAAAACGTGGCATTTACGCTCATGTTACCATTTACTGTTATATTAGCGTCAAATGCGCCAAGTACATTCAGTGGCTTTTGACTCCCATATGGTAACAGTATCTTTTCCGGATCCTTAATTTGGTTAGTTACTTTAACTTTTTGGCTTTTTAAAAATACCCATGTTTTATCCGAAATGATGTTGCATCTACTACCTGAATCGATTAGCATTTCTATAGCGACGTCACCAACTTTGCAATTGATAACTGAATCTTCGTCCAGATGGAAAACGTAGTCTATTTCATCAGAATTTTTTTGAGTATTATTTAATTTTGACCTTTTTGTCCTGTCAAATTTATCATCTCTTCTGGTTTCTGCTCTTCGTTTGTGAGTTTTTGTTTTGCAATAGTCCTTAAAATGACCTGTAATCCCACATTTTAAGCATTTTTTGTCTTTGGCTGGGCATTCACTATCATAGGATAGATGTTTGCCACTTCCGCATCGAAAACAGGTCTTTCCAGAACCCCGATTCAGTGGAAGTTTCTTGGTGTTTATTTTGTTGATGTTTAGTTTATTTTCATCCACCACCTTACTTTGACCAAGTTTTTCAAACTGTTCAAGTTGCCTATTGACTGTTTCGAGTGTCATAGCAATATTTATGGCTTGTTGAAGAGATATATCGTCACCTTGTGCCAAAATTTTCTTCCTTAATTCTGCACTCCGGCCTTTCTCGATAATTTGATCAATCAGGTGCTCTTCCTTATCCGTAAACTTGCATTTGTCAGCCTGCTTTCGCAGCCTTACTAGGAAAGTTTCAAATCTCTCCCCTTCTTCTTGCTTCATAAGTCTAAAGTTGTATCGTTCGAAGTATCTACTTTGCTGAGGCGCAAAATACTCATTTAATTTCTCTATCGCGACATCGTAGACATCAACATCCTCTGTTTCTTCAATGTGAGCGCCTGGCAAATTATAGTAAACTTCTTGTAGAGCGAGTCCACCAATATGTAGCAGAGTAGCTCGTTTCCTTTTGCTTGCTTCAATATTAGCTGCTAAAAAATAGACTTCTAAAGCTCTCCTCCATTTTTCCCATCTAACCCCCACTGATACTGGGTCACCCTCACATTCAAAGTGATCCAAGCTAGGAAGTGTCGATGTCACTTGAGACATTTTTATTTTAAATCTGTAAAAAAAACATCACTATTAATTATTGAGCCTCCTTTATTATTTATTAGCCTCAAGATTTTTAATCCACATAGTCTATCTTATTGACCTTTCGACTTGACTTTAAACCCCTAAAATCCCTCATTAATCTGAAACAATCGGTAGTCTCTCATATTGACCATATAAATTCCGTCTATCTTATTGACCTAGGTATTATAACATAGTCTTTCAAATTGACTATTTAAATGAAGTCTGTCTTATTGACCTTATTATATTCCCACAGTCTTTCATATTGACTATTTTAATCCGGTCTATCTTATTGACTTAGGATGCACCTATCCTATCGGGTGGATCTTACCTATAACATGTATTGACTTAAAAGACAATTATTCTATAAGTAAGTCCCCGATTTTAAGCTAACCCAGTATTGTCAGTATGTACTTATAATATTTTCACATTATTATTAGGTTAATTATGGTGCGATGACGCTGACTCTGTAAATGCTCAACCCACGTAATATACACCTATTAGCAAAATAAGCATGAGTTGACTTAATTTAGATTATAGTTCTTTATTACATTAACAAAATATGTATTACAAATTTGCATTTGCTGCCACACAACCCTGAATCTGAACAGAAATTTAGATGGACGGTATGAATTTCCAATCTAAATTGTGACTACTTTGCATACGATTCTTTTCCTATTAATTAATTGCACTATTAATATTTTATTCTTAATTATTTGTACTATTTCCTCGTTCTTTCTTTCCGATAAAATTAACACAATTTTCAAACGATAAATATAAAGCACTTACGTGAGGTTCGTTTCAGCTCTTCGTCGCCAATGTTAAATCCCTCGATTGCCACTTACACAACACAAGCGTTATAGCCGTATATATATAGTTATAATCACCGGTGCAAACGTGCGACCACTATTTTTGCGTCCGCTCTCCGCGGCGGTTGTAAGACGACTGGCTCCACCTCAGACCACCGGTCCTATATATACACTACATCATCCGTCAAATTTATTTGCGGGATGTCTGATGATGGCACGAAAACTGGGCCATTTTTTGCAGGTTGTGAAGGTTCCATGTTCTTAAAATTATTAATTTATCGAAAAAAGGAAAACATAGGGGCATGGCACGGATACATGTAGATTTTATGGTGCAAGAATATTTTCAATATTGTAATTATCCACAGAGGAAACAGACAAATGTTTTTGTATGGAGAAATCTCCGGGAGAATTCCTCTTAAGTTACTTACTTGATCGAGAAATTGAAATCGAGAGTTACAAGGACAATGCTAGAATTACATGATATTACTAGCCGTACGCCGGAAGAAACTATAAAAGGAATTTCGAGCATCTAAACATAGTTCTGATTAATTAAGCACATTTCTTTACTTTTCGTCGTTATATTCTCCTGCTAAATTGTCCAGTTACTCATTAATCTCTTATAGGTATTCATATTTCATGCGCGTTCAGTGAGAGTGTAGTGTGTTTTCGCGCTTACTGTCGCGTTTGGTTTGTCTAAGTCTTTACGTATTAAGACATAATATAGAGGTGCTTAACTGATTAGGTCTGGTAAAGGCTAAATGGAACAGTAGTGGGCGATTCTGAATATATCGTACCTCGCCCACTGCGCATTGCGTGGGCCACAAAAGCCTCTCGCACTGCGGACTGGTTGTGAATGAGTCGAGTGTAAATGTAACAAGGTCTTCATCACACCCATGTCCGTGTGTAAAGTTAGTTTTATGGTTTTAATGGTTTGAGGAAATAAGCCTTATGTATCGGAAACGGTTTGCTCACCTACCTTCTTACTTGAATGTAAAAATATACTTATTGATTAGATAAGAAAAAAATCCCAAGTTTTTGAGTGACGTATTCATTGATTCACACTTTAGTTACTTAGTTACGCTGTAGACAAGTAAGAAGAGTATATGAAACCTAATTTTTTTTAAAATTATTTTCTAATCGAGTAAATTTTTCTAGCACAACATGCTCTACGATATATTATTATGTATAAAATATGAGCTTTTATTTAATTAAATATCGCAGATAGTCAATAACTAGTCAAATACTGGGCACTTGTCTTTCAACATGGAATTTAACCGTACTGGGAACTTAATCTGCTCTAAAATCCCGAGAATGCACCTTGTAGGTAGGTACCTACTCATACAAAACCAATCTACAATTCTATAATTACGTATAAGGCTTCCGCGACAAAAACATGACAAATCTTTGATCGGATAAATGGCACTACAAAAAATATAGCTCCAAGACAAAACATTAGAATAAAAATTGTCATGTTTATCTCGACTTACAAAAGGAAACTTAAGCATAAGTCGGAAAAAATGTCGTAAGAAAACCTTGAGGTCTGCACGTGGAGGGGGGCGGCTGCCAGCACTCGGGCATTGGTGCTTTGCGCGAAAACGAGTGGGTACAATCTAAGCTAAAGTTTGAAAGTGCTCTGGGACTAGGTTTTTCCGATTGATAAAAAGGTTGAGAAATGGATACGATATAATGCCAGAAGGAGACAAAACTGGGGGTAATTGTGCTCCAAGTTGTAACCACTGCGCGACAACAATTTGGGAGAAAATTTCGCTATAAAATTTCGCCAAATTGATTTAAAAAGCTCACGCACGGCAACTTTTCCTAGCAAATAAAGCGCTTACTTTATATTATGAGAGATAGCTGCACTTTTGGTAACTATCACTAGGAAGGCTGATTCAGTATTTAGTGTCTGTGGGTCTCTCCACTGATCGCAAAACTGCCAGTGCCAGAATGTAGACTTATAATGTAGACAGTCGTAAGACCTTAGAAAAACCAGATTAGTGTGAAGGGTGGTTAGTATTTACTAGAGATGGGCCGAGTAACACTTTTGCCGAGTAACGAGTACCGAGTTTTACTCGGTCCAATTTTTTCCCAACCGAGTACTCGGCCGAGTAACTCGGTTCAATCAAACTTCCATTTCGAGCGCGTAAACAAGTACAAACAGGTTTGCGCCGGTCGAGCGGCGAACTCGCGTTGTTACCTACACCCCTCACCCCGCCCGCGTCTTTCAACTACCAGTCGCTTACCTAGTAATTACCTAGTAATAAATATTTTTTGATTAACACTGTTGTTTTTTATTATAACTACCTAAGGCCTAATATCACCATAGTCTGTTAGATCATTGACTTCCCTGTTACATTGTAAGTGTCATTAAAAATAAAATTTCTATATTGAATTCTTGAGAGATGTGTCAAAAGTTAACTACTAATCCCTTATTATAATGTAATAGAGGTGTTAATGATCTAACAGAGATGGTGAAACTAGGCCTAAATATATTAATTTTCATAAAGTATCTAAAAAGACTGAATAAAAACATAAACAGTATACTCGGGATTTAAACCGAGTTATTCGGCCTAGACACCGAGTTATTCGGCCGAGTACGAGTATCAAAAAACCCGCCGAGTACGCCGAGTACCGAGTATAAACCGAGTACTCGGCCCATCTCTAGTATTTACTTACTTCTTTAAAAAAGAAAATCCTGTAGTTTGACATATTTTTCACTATATGAAGAGGATACAGGCTTCGGACAAGGCCTCGGATAGAATCGCACCTCAAATTATTTTGCAAGATAAACAAAGAGTATAAAGACGATGCCTTTTTAAAATGACGTAAGTTTAATCCGTTCTGTCGGGGCAAAGGTTGACGTGCGATTAACTCTATGTATATGCGACGTAAAACTATTAAGGTCAACGAAACGTATTTGCTTAATGACATCAAGAACTACCGCTGAGTAGTTTGCAATTTAATTCTATTAGTTACTTAGTTTAAATGAAAAATGTGAATTGTATAAACTTAAATAATACTTAACAGACCGTAGCATTTACTTTGTAGTGAAACTAACGATTACTGGCAAGAACGGAGAATATAAAATCCCCGAACGTAGTTAGCCCGAGACGCTGGTCTGCTGATAAAAGAAGCGGTCGACATGTCATTCTGTCTTCCAATAGGGAGAGATGGCGTAACACATCGTGAAGGCAGTAATATCTTGAGGGAGCCATGATTTTCAAGTTGAGGAAAAGATGCCAAAAAAAAAGCACATACCTACTTACTTTTAGAAACAAAGTTTATATTAAAATCTACAGACAACTTTTTAGCAAAAAGTGACAGCATTATAAAATTTAAATAAATCAATTAAAAATATGGCCGTATGCAAGCAGCTCTTAGTCACCAAGTTAGTTAGTTAGTTAATGGTGCTGATTCTGTAGTGCACAATTTCTAAACTAAACTAAAATGAATTATTGCTAACCCTTTCATAATAGTCCCTTCGGAAAGGGACATAACTAGTTTTAAAGCTGACATTTTAGTTTAGTTAAGAGATTGTGCACTACAGAATCAGCCCCAATATCTCACTCTCACCCTTATTCACCGTTACGATAGTTAGGTATTTCCATACAGTTGCCATCTTCTCTTTGTAACCAATTACACTCTGGGTAGAGCGGTTATGATCATCATAAAGTGACATTGCATTATATACCTGGTTACTGCCAAGTACCTAGTAAGTACTTACCCAGTTAATATCTTCTTGGCTGGTATTAATTAAGATCAATCTATGAATCCATGTTCAAGAGTGCCTAAAAGCCTTTCAAAAACCGAAATTTAAGGTTGCAAGGTATAGACCGGTGCCGTTGGTTAGCGTTTTCCTACTCAGTTTTTCTCAGACTGACTGGTTAACGGTAGCCTCTTCTAATTATCTTGTGTATTCTACCCTAAAGTCCTATCCTAGTAAAGTCACAGTTTAGTGCTAATCGTATATTTACTCAAGTAAGATACCTAGTAATTAGTGATTCATTGCTTCCATTGTAAAGAAAAACTTACCATTATAAGTAGTTCCGGCTCTTAAACGTTTTCTTGAATCGATTTTCAACGGATAGCCTGGGTGGTCGCTATTAAATATTACTTTGTAATAACAACTTTCTATCTAGCAACAGATACGTAGACAATACGAATAATAGATGATGCAGGTCGTGTTCCAATCAATAGCAAATGCCTTACATTTGACCGTCACGTCAAATATTCAGTCTCTACTGTACTTTAGTCTGTACTGTAGGTACTTACCTAGTTTTTAGGGACATTACTTATATTATTATTTATAACGTATGCGTGTACAAAAACCTAATCAGAAAGACCACCCCTGGTTGCCACTAGGCAAAGTTGCCTATGAAGCTACATCATTGGCATGCTGAATGCAGGCGATACACAAACCAGAGGTGCGATTATGTAAGAATTGCCGATCAAATCGTCAAAGTTCGGCGATAATAAAAATTAACCATAACAGTATTGAATTAGAGCTCAATTTGGTGTATCTATTCTTATACGTTTAGGTATGTGCCATACCCTAAACGTATAAGAATGGATACACGAAATTGAGTTGTAATTCGATGATTTTATGGTTTATTTTACTTTGACGCCGAACTTTCACGATTAGATCGACAATTCTTACATAATCGCATCTCAGGTAGGACATAGAGCGTGGGTCGCAGCCCCTCAAATATTCAAATCTACCTTCCGTGTTTACTGTTTATTTATACTATGAAAAAAGTTTTCTACTCAATCAGTTTTGTTTAGTTCACGCGTCGTTGCAACTTCAATTAGAAACCGCTTCTTTGGGATTGCTTTTCATATTTGCATGTGATTTCTCACGATTACTCGCCAAGAAACCTGCATCCGTTTCTATGCACATCATACTTTATGTTTGCAAGTCGAGCAAAAGTTTGGTGTAACTGGTCCCGTCGTCTGTACTGTCTGTACTGTCGACTTTGTATGTATATTTGCCTCGTTTTCTTTGACAACAAAAGGTTTCTCTGTATAATTCTCCCTTTTACAGGCATTGTGGTTACAGGCTTTGACTGACGAGGATAACCTATATAGGCCAAATCTTAATAAATTATTTATTTGTGAATATTAAATAGAGGATCCCCCAAAAGTTGTAATATCCACGTCCCTTCTTAGTTTTATGTTGAATAACCATTTTAAACTATCGATTAAAGTAAAAAAGTGCGTCGAACTTTGATGACGTCACTATTCAATATTTCATACTAAGCACGCGTTTTGACGTTTGGAAAAAGATGCTGATTTGATCAATTTTATCAGTTGAAATTGAAGATAGCAAATAGTTATCTACCCAGAAGAGACTAATAAGAATTTTAATCACAGGGAGCACATTACCATCGCTTAAATCCCTATTGCAGCTACTTACACGATGCAAGGGTAATAATATACCGAATAGGGATGATGACAACCCAATCAAATCAGCAACTCTTTATCAAACTTAAAAACGCACTTCTAGCCCAGTTGTATGAAATTCACTGTTGTACTTGTGTCGTGATCAAATTTCAATGCAAATTTCAAACTTTTTTTCTTTAATCTATATTTTAAAATGGTTATGAATTTTAGGTCTTTTGGAAGACCCTCTATTTAATTATCAGTTAGAAATAATTTATTTTTGATAAAGGGATCATCCCTATTCTTCCTTGTGTTCCATTCTGATTATTGGCCTGAGGTGCAATCATGTAAGGATTGCTCCAGGATGTATCCATTCTTATACGTTTAGGGTATCGTACATACCTAAACGTATAAGAATGAATACACGAAATTGAGCTCTAAATCAATGCTTTTAAGGTTTATTTTACTTTGAAGCCGAGCTTTAACGATTTGATCGGCGATCCTTACATGATTGCACCACTGATTGAAATGGATGAGACACCACAAAAGCACCTGTCTTCGAGTTTATAATACTGATAAACATTTGTTTATGCCGGCTTTTGAGTCGTGGGTTCCACGAGGTTGGCGTGGTCAAAACACACTTCCATTTAAATCACGCTCCAAACATCCTTCACAGAGGTCGTAAAATGTCGGCCCTGGGTGGCCACGTTTCGCACGTCCAATATGCTGATTAGTTACCGTTAACATATACCCAAAGTGACGTAATAAACCGTCGAATAAAATTAACGTTTTTGACGACCTCCCTGGCGCAGTGTTGAGCGCTGTTGTCTTAACGTGCAAACGTTCCGGGAACTCTGTGAAGGATATTTCGTTTCCAATTAAAAATCCAAGGTCCTCCAAGTCTGTTGGGAATCCAGGTTTCAGTGAAAAGGCGTGTCTTGCAAAAACATTTATTTCTACTCAATGCAAAAAGATGCATTCGAGGAGAAAAAAATATGAAAGATTAGTCAGTGACATTTGTTTAATGACATTTGTTTTAAAAACTAAACTATATTGTATATTGATTCTATAGCATTAAAACCGTAAATACCAAACATCCCCCCGCGCGTTGAAAGACTGTTTTCAAACAATTCTCGTCATCTGGTAAGGGCCATAATATTATCTTGATTTTTGCTTCGGATGGATGCCAGTTTACTGCTAAGAAGTAGTTGTAATCTGGCGATTACGATAGTAATCATTTTGCATAACGTTACGGCACGATGTTGAAACAGCGTTGAAACCTATGATTATATCTGACTTTAATTGGTTCAATTAATAACTAACAACTTACCTCTTCTAAGGTAATCCATATAAGACTGTATCGTCAGTCGATGGTCGTCTGTTTTTTGGTTCCCGCGGGAAATCTTTAATTTTCCGGGATAAAAAGTAGCCTAGATGTGCTATTCCACACTATAATTTACCTCTACGTTCAGACGTTGGCGCGTGATTGAGTAACAAACATCCATCCATACATCCAAACTTTCGCATTTATAATATTTATTTGATTTATTTGATATTTGATACCGGCGCCGAATTCAAGATTAGGCATCAACTTCAACAAGATATCTTGGTTACAGAATGCGACATTCCGACCAAGGAAACTGTTGCACTAATTTGCAACACGCCCGAATGTCTTATGCGCGGTCAGGGTGAATTTAATTTGTGTAGTACATCACGGCGGCACTTTGGTACCGACTACAAATGCTCTTACATTGATTTATCTACAATCTGAACGTGTGTAATGCGGCCAAGACGCGATTGATAAATTAACGGCCTCACAGCTGAAGGTTTTTCGAAACGTGGGTTACATAAAACAGCGAAAATGTTTTAACAGTTGGACGTCATGCGAACTGGGTTTGGCTTTTATATTGGCGAAGTTCCTTCAAAATCGAAGTTTTGCAAGCAGTTCGTTCGTTAGAACAGAATTTGTCGATATAGCCCCGATATTTTAGTCTGAAAGATGAAGGGATAGTATTCGATTTCAAACCGAAAGAAGTTATAGCAACAATACGGTGGAAAAGTATCCATGAAGAATTGTTTTAATCTGAGCGCGTTGCGACGTCGCCGTCTCGTTATCCGTTTCAACCGATAGACGTTGACATTGCTGGTAGTATTTCTTTAATCTGAGCGCGTTGCGACGTCGCGTCATCCGTTTCAACCGATAGACGTTGACATTGCTGGTAGTATTTCTTTAATCTGAGCGCGTTGCGACGTCGCATCATCCGTTTCAACCGATAGACGTTGACATTGCTGGTAGTATTTCTTTAATCTGAGCGCGTTGCGACGTCGCGTCATCCGTTTCAACCGATAGACGTTGACATTGCTAGTAGTATTTCTTTAATCTGAGCGCGTTGCGACGTCGCGTCATCCGTTTCAACCGATAGACGTTGACATTGCTAGAAGTATTTCTTTAATCTGAGCGCATTGCGACGTCGCGTCATCCGTTTCAACCGATAGACGTTGACATTGCTAGTAGTATTTCTTTAATCTGAGCGCATTGCGACGTCGCGTCATCCGTTTCAACCGATAGACGTTGACATTGCTGGTAGGACTGACTAATAGGAAAGAATAACAAAACAATGTTCAGTGTATCTCCTTAGAATGGCTATTTTATATCCCAGAAAATTGAAGAGTTCCCAGGGGGTTTCAAAAAATCAAACTCACCGGGACGGACGAGGGTTTAGTATATTTACATTTTACTTGGACCTTTTTCTTGTACATTCAATTACAGAGAAGCCCTTCGGTTCGGCACTAATGTAAGCTACACGCATTTTGAATGCAAGAAACGACTACGATGACTATACATCGTTATATATAATAACATCGTTTAAAGATTAAGAGTTTAAAGATAAGTTACATTGAGTTTCTATTTGTGGCATGCATGTTTATTGTTTGCATATTCGCTTATTCCATGTAACAAACAATGAGAATTGCATATTTTACGTCCAGCTATTAAGATGAAGAGATACTTCGCGGTTAATAGTAGAGCTTGTAAATCAACCCTTAATTGTTTAGTCATTCGTTATTTTTTAGGTAGAGCGCAAGTTGCCTACCACTCTCGAAATATTAAGTAGGTACTAAAATTTCAAAAAAATTTAAGTACTAAACATAAGACCTCTAGGGAGCATCCATACCAATTGTGTTCTATAGAAGCACAAAATAAGAAGGTTCTTATTTCGTTCTAGAGAACCTAGACGGCAACGCATTGGCGGTTCCTCTGGCACAGTTCACGGGCGGTGTTTAGTAACCCCGCTTGCTGCTATTTTTTTTTTTTTAACTAGATAGGCACAAAGTAGCTTTTACTTTTATTTCTATTTTTCTATTTTTTTTGTAGTCTATACTTTCAAAAGGCCTACTTCAGTTCAAGAACAGAAATAAATTATGAAAGAAAGGTATTCTAATGACCAATCATTACAATACCTTTCTTTCGCGTTAGTTAATAAGTACATGACTCAATTAATATCATGTTATATTATCTACTTAATAATAACTAGTTTTATCAATCAAAATAAGGCGTGTCCAGTGCCGCTATCGAGTCGAAGACTGATCGATAGAAGATTACAAAAATTCAATCGAGACAAGCAAATTACTCTATCTGCGCATAGAATTATTGTCCATTATGATGAAAATTAGGCAATACATTGCGTAACCTCTTTCTCTTTTCAAGCCAGTAGATTACACGAACAAATAAAAATTTTAGCAAGTACATAGTTATTTCTAACGTTAGGAAATAGCGCTTGTCTAGACTATTAAGTCTTGGGTAATGGAACGATTACTTTCAGCGATAAAAAGCGTGATTTCACCTGGGCGTAATTTTATAACAATGCGTATAATGTAACTTGGCATATAGGTATTAATATCGGTTTCATATGGAGGCAGGACTTTTGTAAATAAGCCAACCAGTTATTCGCTATTGACTTTAAATATATTATTTTATGGAAGTTTTTCTAAAAAGGGCCACAGTTTTAGCTACTTGTAAAAATGAGTTTAAGTAGTTTGGTACTTACTTAGTTTACTAATACTTGCGAAAATGAAATAAATAACAATTTGGTCAATAAAGATAAACAACTTGGCTTAATTATGCTTGATGATGATGAGTTGGATGTGGATAAGAAGGCTAGGTAACAATATAGATCATGGATGCAGAAATAAATATTAGGGGGCTTGGAGATAAAGAATGGTTGAATACTCTAGAATGGTTTCTTTAAAAACTCTAGATATAGATATTTAAGTAATAGAAGTGCTATAATATATCTGTAAATCAGAAGGCAAGTTAACTGCCTACGATAAATTAATATGAACATACAAGGATTTACGCAACATAAAAAATAATCAATAACATTACCCGGGAGCCAGTTTTGATTAAGTAAGTCACGGGATATTATATTAAGCAGGGAAGGGAGTATGTTATTGGGGTAGGGCGTGGTTGCCATGCCGGTGCCCCGTGCCGTCCTGCAGGCGCCGTTGTAAGGGCAAATTGTAAGGGTGATTTTATCGGTAACACTTTGTCGGGAAACACAGGTCGTGAATCAGGAAACATACTTAAAAACGGTTTAACGGTAGGGCCAGCGTGATTGAATAAAAAATCCGAGATTCATACTAGAAATAAAGTTTTTTATCAACTACAAGTTAGCCCTTGACTGTGATCTCAATTCTCAACTGATGGTAAGTGATAATGCAGTCAGATGGTAGCGGGCTAATCTGTTAGGGGCATGGCAGTTATATTAAGCCCATACCCCTATTCGTGTAGAAACACAGCATCGTAACGGAACGCTAAATCACTTGGCGGCACGTCCTTGTCGGTAGAGTGGTAACTAGCCACGGCCGAAGTCTACCACCATTCCAGACCAGAGAAAATTCAGAAATTATAAATTCCCAAATTGACCGAACCCGGGACCTCCGCACGTTAAGACAACAGCGCTCAACACTGCGCCACGGAGGTCGTCGTAAACTAAACTAATAAATAGCTATACGAATCGCGGCTCTGAAGTGGTAATGAGCGGGTCACATTATCACATAGCTTGAAGATTCGATAGATGTTGGAGCACTAAAAGTATAGATGTGACCCCAAGATGATTCTATGGCGATGGAAAACCCTCCACTGATCCGGGCGGCTCTCCCTCAAGTCAACAGCTTTAGGTACCGCTTTGGACTCACTGGCACAAGACAATGTTCTGTGGTGGTCCTTGTAAGCAACATTAATCTAGCAGTGAATGCTCGTTACCTATCACTATAAAGGATGACTTGTGTGTCGTCCTAAACTAGTAGAGTACATACTAGGTACTGCAGGGCGACCGCTTATCTTTTGCATCAATCATTGATACATCGCAATCACCTCTGATTGGTTAACACTCTTCCACTATTGGACGAAATCCATTGACGCAGCAAGAATACCATAAATTCAGCCAATCAGAGGTGATTGCGATGTATCAATGATTATACGCGGTCGCCCTGCTGGTAGAGCAGTAATCTAGTTGACTCTACCGTGTACTCTACCTGAACACCCATGAGTCTTTACCAGAGACCAAGCACAATAGTAGTGGCATCACATCGAGCGCGCGTATGCATGTAAGATAGATTTTAGGTGTCTTTTGCAGACAATAGATACCTACAATCAATATACAAAATATTTGCTAGGGGCAATAGAGTCATTTAGGCGCCCTGTACAAAGTCACTAGATTACGATCTGTGATCAAAATCAATAATCGCGAGCCAGATTACAGATTATGGTACCTACTGACCGCCATAGAGTTATAATCATTTTAGTTTTAGTGTGAGGCACTTTCTTAAGTTAGTTTTTTTTATATATGTCACCGTAAGATTGTAAAAACCGTTAGATTATAATATAACGTTTTTTATCTCGATAAGTAGATTATAAATTGTCGACAGATTGTGAACCGTAACATACTGCTTACAATTTAACGCGTTACTTTTCGGTAAATTGTAATATATTAGGTATATTAACCCGATAGAACCTAAGTGAAGTCACTACCTGAATATTCATGTCAAACCCTAACCTAACCTATAGTTCGCGCGCGAGTTGAATGCAGAGTAAATGTATGGTGACACTTACATTTACTCTGCATTCAACTCGCGCGCGAACTGTACAAGAAAGAGACAAGAAAACGTAAAAACAATAAATATTTCATAAATTAATACGAGTCAGAACATTGAACGGTTCACAATCTTTCGACAGTTTATAATCTCGCGGGATAGAACCGTTACCTATATTATAATCTAACGGATTTTACAATCTTACGGTGACATATATATATAGCGAGCAAACGAGCAGGCGCACCTGATGTTAAGTAATTACCGCCGCCCATGAACATTTGCCGCAACAGAGGAACCGCCAATGCGTTGCCGGCTTTTGAGATATTTGTTTATCCGTCCTTTGAAGAACTTAATTAATCAATTTTATTGGTTGAAGATAATTCTTCCTAATTAACAAAGTAGGTGTTTAATAGAACATAATTATTATGACCATAATAAAAAAGTTTAAAAACGAAATGTTAAATCCGTCAAAACATAAGCAATTCATATTCCATCACTAATTGGAGCTTAAGTCAGAATAAACAAACTCAGCAGCACACAAAATTATGTAAAGCAGAAATCATCATTGAGTATTTATATTTAGTTAAGTACTTAATTGCTTTATTGTTTAATTTCGTTGTAGGATTATAATGTTGTTTACATTTACATTGTCAAATCTTGTCAAGTTTCCTAACATAGTTATCAATGAACAAAGAATGTTAAGATCCCTCCAATGGCCACAACTTAAGAAATAAGGTGTCACAAGTTTGGAAATCAATAAAATAGATTGATATGTAAGTATATTTAGAAAAAGAGATTAGTGGAACCAGACAAAAAAAAATCCCTATGTAAGTATACCCATTAAGGGCCCTGTCCATTGAAGAACAGCTGAGTGGATGTGTTAGAACCCTTAGTTAGGGTTTCTTTTTTTCTTTACGTAATGGATTTCAACTTTCAAAATATTCAACACTAGTTAGGTATTACTTTTTAATAAGAATGACACGATTTTATTGCTCACACAATTCGCTTGGCTACTTCACTAGTTTGTAATGTTTACTTAAGTTATTACAAATAGCATAGGTAAACTACGTCTTGTAATAAATACTGAATTTGCATAAATGTGTCAAGAATTAAGTAAACATTATGAAATTTTGTCTAACGTATGTCACTTGGTCTTTTGAGAATCTTGTATCTTCAGTTTTTTGTCCTGTTTGTTTGGCTTAGTTATCAATAAAAGAAATAAAACATTTATAGCAGCTGGCTGTAAATATTACACTTCAAGCTTTAGACAGGGATAATGGGCAGCTTTGACCATAAAGCTTACCATGTCTTGCTTTTTCTTTTTTTTTATCCACTACAAGCTAGCCCTTGACTACGATCTCACCTGATGGTAAGTGATGATGCAGTCTAAGATGGTAGCGGGCTAACCTGTTTGCTTCGAATTAGTAAAGAGTTGTCATTCATTCAGACTGACTAAAACACGAAGGTATGAGTGATGCTATATCGGTCAGGAAAGAGATGAGATGATGAAAACGTTAATTTTGCTACTGCTAGATACAGTTGTTATTCTTATAGTCATAGTCATAGTCATTTATTTATTAAATATCGGTACACTGTAGGTACACTTATTTTCGTCTAAAAATTACTTAAAAAGCATGATGGTGATAATGGGTAACGTTATCTTAAAACTAAAGCTACGAGGGTTCCAAACGCGCCCTGGTCTGAGAAGAGCCCACTATATAGTAATTTTTATATATGTATAGTAATTTTTAATTGCAAGCAAAGAGACAGGTGCTACTTTATTCAAATTTTTTTAAACTGAAAATTACTTAATAAAAGATGGGTAAAAAAAATTAAAATACACATCTATCTTATACTTACTTAGTTACTTATTTCTTCTTTTGTGAATTTGTGCTTACGTATAACTTAAAAACAATTAAGTAAGTACTTACTTAGTTAATAATTGATAAAGATAAACATTGCAGGCTTGTACAAAATTTATGAAAAGTAGGAGATACTTTTCATTAATTTTGTACAAGCATAAACTGTTCTTCATTAACTTACTTAAACTAACTCAGATCTGAAAAAACTCAGAAGGACAGAGATTGACAATTTTTTATTGTTTTTAAACCTTCTTGTAATGAATTTCATAAGATTAATTGTGAAGAACCTTTACACTCTCCAAAGTTTCCAATTACTTACATGTTTTCCAATTACAGGACACAAGTACGTTTTTAAAGCATTAAGTACTAACTGACCACTAACCTGACTGCAACACGCACACTGGACTCATCGCTAGCCATAACTGCATTTGTTCATCTATAAAATGGTAACAGAATTATTAGTTATTTTTTTGTGTATAGAATATATTATTATCTTTTAAAGCCATACTTAAACAAGCAAGTTATTAGCAAATAAGGCTTCTGTAAAGCACAAATTCTAGTTGTTTTTTTAAATTTTTTTTTTTGATTTATGTATCTCAAAGCTATGCCATTAATAACCTATGTGCTAAGTAAGTTTATACTACATAATATTATTGTTATAGAAGTGTTTCTATGTTATCTTCTCAGGGCTCAAAAACTGAACTGATTTCGACAAAATTTGGCAGAGATTGATGACTGACAGAAATAGGAAACTTCTGATCAGAATCAACTACCAAGTATCCATACTATGTACATCCATACTAATATTATAAATGTGAAAGTGTGTCTGTCTGTCTGCTACGCTTTCCTGGCCCATCTTTTCAACCGATTTCGCTGAAATTTGGTATAGAGGTAGTTTATATCGCCGGGAAGGACATAGGCTATTGTTATCCCGGAAAATTAAGGAGTTCCCGCGGGAATCAAAAACCTTAAACTACGCGGAAGTCACAGACATCATCTAGTCTAGTAAATTATATAACTAAAAATTCATTGTTTCGACGTTTCAAAGTGAAACTTAAAGTATGATTGATAATAAAAACAAACTGATAACAATAATAAAATGTAAACTAATATTGACCAAATGTAAATGCTTATCCGCTGAGTTCACAGACCGCATAGAGAACTGAATTGATTAAATAACTTACTAAACACTGTAGAATCCTCACTTTTCTTCTATTATGTACTCAAATTGTTCACATTTTCTGCAATCGAGAACAAAACGATAGGTACGCTAAATTAACACCCGACTGAGATTTCCTTCTTTCTTTCACTATTATATTAAAAATTAACCCACTTACGGACTATTATTATTGAATGCAAATATTATCATTGGCTTAAATTGTACGATTTATTTATTTTGCACTTTACTGAACATGATCGTTTATTATCAATATTTTTTTAATGTAATACAAAAATCCACAACCACTCTTTTGCCGCACGAATTGACACTGACAAACCGTTAACCGAAGACAAACCGCAAGTCGCATCTCAAATTGACAAATTCTTCAATGTCAATCATGACATAAATGACATGACACTTACAATTTATGTGCAAAAATCTACGCCGCCTATATATAATTTTTAAGATAAATCATATTCATATTCATGAAATCTATTTTGTGCTAAATGAATCATGTTCACATTTTTAAAAATATTATAAATGTTGCTATACTTGGATCTAATGTGCGGCCACCTAGAGGATACCTTTGTAATCCGGACAGAACGTAGTTATTTACACTTGCGCTAGATGGCGCTATTATGGTACTTTCTTGAACTTGAACTAAACACCGAAGCTTAGCCTGTGTTTACAATAAAATAATCTTTTATTAAGAAAATTTCTTCCTTTTTCTGGAAACGAATAATAATGAGACGCCGCCAGCCTATGGTTTCACCAACGTTATGGTTTCGAACACACGAAGTGGCAACCCTCTGTATTGAATCTAACCGAGTCATGGACCGTTACTACATAAAGTTCAATCCAAATCCATTGTTAAACTTATCTTGTAATACTAAGATTGTGTCGCGCTAACTCTGACTGACTGACTGACTGACTGACTGTATGTCCGTCTTTTACCACGTCTCATCAGCTGTTTTCATATGATAGCTCGCATCGCGGAGCCTATTAAAAAATCCTTGTACCTATGAAGTCGCAGGTAGTAGGTGTGAGGGTAGGATTATGATTTATAAAGATGGAATGTCACATGTCATTGAGAATAAATTAGTGCATGCCTAACGCCCGTGTTTGATTGACACGTCCCTAATACTTTTACATGGCGCAGCCGGTTTGTTAAAAAGTGGTTAAAATAGTTAATATGGAAAGTGTTTTATCGCCGCCGTCTTCGTTTTGTTTCGACAAAAATGCATCGGACGCCTGGAGCCTTAATGAGAGATGGGCGAAATGGAAGCGAAGCTACGAAATATACAGCAAAGCGTGCGAAATAAATAAGAAGCCAGCGGAAATTCAAGCAAATATTCTGTTGCACGTAGTGGGTGAGCAGTGTCGGGATATTTTGGATCGTTCGCCGGAGAAATGTACGACGGTTGATTACATTTGGAAAAAACTAGATGAACAATTTCAATCGAAGCGAAATGTCACTGTTGAGCGGCATAAGTTTTTTAGTCGTGATCAACGCGAAAATGAATCCGTTGAGCAATATGTGTTTGAACTAGGAAAGTTAGCTCAAACTTGTGAATTTCGGGATTTACATGATGAGCTTATCAAGGATAAATTAGTATGTGGCATTTCGAGTGCGTCGATTCGTGAACGTTTGTTAAGAGAGGATGAATTGACGTTAAAAAAGGCTATGGATATCTGTCGTGCAGCTGTGGCATCGAAAACGTATTCGGAGAAGATTAGACCTGAAAGAGAAGGGATACAACATAACGTTCATCAAGTATATCAAGGTCAAAAAGATGTCTCATTCGTTAGTAAGATGACGTCATCACGAGGGCGAGTACGACGCGGGGTACGCGATGTACCGATGGAGCGGCAGGGCGTGGGGCGAGGTGAGCGCGGGACAGGGTCGTGCACTGCGCGTGCGCATGCACCGCGCGGGCGCTCCCTAGCGGCTAGTGGAAACAACGCGATCAAGCGGCCTTCTATCCCGGGTTCGAGTAAGATGTGTAATTTTTGTGGACATGTGCATAGAAAGTTTGAGTGCCCGGCATATGGTCAAAGGTGTGTGCGGTGTTCAGGAATGCATCATTTTGCCCGTGTCTGCGGTGTGCATTATATTGAGGAATCAGACAATCAGGTAATTTACTCATTAGATAATAAAAGTTGTGAGTGGAATCTTAGTTTAAATATATGCGGAACGCAAATTACATTTAAATTAGACACCGGTGCTGATGTGAATGTTTTGCCATTACGATATTTCGAAAGATTGAACATATCCCAAGATTGTTTATTGCAGACAAAGACAAAATTAAATGGTTATTCTGGTGCAAGTATAGACGTCTTAGGGAAAATATTTTTAAGCGTGACTTACAAGGACAATACTTATATGCTTGAATTTAAAGTAGCTAGAGTACAGTCTGTTCCCATATTGGGACGTTATGCTTGCACAGAACTAGACTTAGTTAGGCGTGTCATGTCGGTGCAGAGTAGTGATTGCAGGCCGGATTTTATAAGGAAATTTGAGGACGTGTTTCAAGGTCTAGGATGCTTACCGGGTCAATATAAAATACATTTAAAGGAAGATGCCGTCCCTGTTGTGCATGCTCCTAGGAAGTTACCGTTTGCTATTAAGGAGGATGTTAGGAAAAAATTATCGGAAATGGAATCGCAAAAGATTATTGCGAGAGTAGAGGGTCCATCAGACTGGGTTAGCAGTATTACAGTAGTAAAAAAACCTAACGGTGATTTACGTATATGTTTGGATCCTAAGGAATTAAATCAAGCAATTAAACGGGAACATTTTAGGTTGCCGACGCTGGATGAAATTTTATCAAAATTATCGGGAGCTAAATATTTTAGTACTCTAGACGCTTCTTCAGGCTTTTGGAATATTTCTTTAGATGAGGCAAGTAGTGCGTACTGTACATTTAACACTCCGTTTGGGAGATACAAGTTTTTGAGGATGCCCTTCGGAATTTGTTCAGCGTCGGAAGTATTTCATAAAAAAATGATAGAAAACTTTGATGATTTGGAAGGAGTTTGCATGTATATTGATGATTTACTTATATATGGGCGTAATAAAGAAGAGCATGACGAGAGATTGAGGAAAGTGTTAGAAAGATGTAGAAAGATTAATTTAAAATTAAATAAAAATAAGTGTAAGTTTGGGTTGGAGGAAATAAAATACTTAGGTCATAGAATTACAAAAAATGGGCTGTATCCAGATGACAGTCATATTACGGCTATTACAAAAATGCCAATCCCTAAGGATAAAAAAGATGTAGAAAGATTTTTGGGATTAGTAAATTATATAGGTAGTTTCATTCCCAATCTGTCGGATAGGGTTCAACCATTGCGAGAACTGTTGAGGAAGGAAATTGAGTGGCATTGGAATGAAAGGCATGATAAATGTTTTCAAGATATTAAGCATTGTTTATCTAGTCGCCCAGTTTTACAATATTATGATGGAAATCAACCAATCGTTATATCAGTGGACGCAAGTAAGAGTGGGTTAGGCGCTTGTTTGATGCAAAATTATTTACCAGTCTGTTATGCGTCCAAGGCGTTAACTAAGGCTGAACAGAGATACGCTCAAATTGAGAAGGAGCTGTATGCGTGTGTGTTTGCGTGTGAGAAGTTTTATGCGTATATTTATGGAAAGACAGATGTGACCATTGAGACCGACCACAAGCCTCTCATAAGTATTATTAAAAAACCGATTACCGATGCTCCTGCACGATTACAGAGAATGCTGTTAAGATTGCAACGTTATACATTTAAGTTAGTATACAAGCCAGGAAAGCATCTATTTATCGCCGATGCGTTATCGCGTGCATACGAACCGGCGTTGGCCGCGGCGCTTCATTCGAGTCGAGGCTCTCTTCACGATGAGGTGTGTGCTGTCACTCGCGATGCGGCATCGGCGTTTACGCAATATTTTGAAAACGCGCAGTTTGTAGCTTTACAAAAAGGTACTGAGAATGATAGTGAACTACAACAGGTAAAGAAATACATTAACCGAGGCTGGCCGGAGGAGAAGAACGACGTAGTGGAGGTAGTTAGGCCATATTGGAGTTACAAAGAGAACTTATCTTTTGCTTATGGATTGATATGGAAGAATGAAAGGGTAGTGGTACCAAAAAACTTACGGAAAGAGATGTTAAGTAGAATACATTATAGGGCATATGGGGTTAGAAAAAACTAAATTGAGGGCTAGGGAGACAATATTTTGGCCAGGTATCAATAACGATTTAAAAAATTTGATAAATAGCTGTGGTGTTTGTCTTACGCATAAAAAATTAAATCAAAAAGAGAAACTGCAGTCCCATGAAATTCCTGACAGTCCGTGGGTTAAAGTTGGCATTGACTTGTTTCAATTGAAGGGTGTTAATTACTTAATAATAGTCGACTATTACAGTAAGTTTTTTGAAATAGTTGAGTTACAGTTTACAGATTCAGCGTATATAATTAATTGCTTAAAAAATATTTTTAGTCGTCAGGGAATTCCTTCTGTAGTGTGTTCTGACGGAGGACCTCAATTTAGTTCGAATGTCTTCAGGGAATTTGCTTTAGAATGGGAATTTAATCATATTACTTCGTCACCACATTACCCACAATCCAATGGACAGGTTGAGCGTACCATTCAGACGGTGAAACATATGATGATTAAGACTAAAGAAAAGGGCTCGGATTATCGCTTGGCTATATTAGAATATTTAAATACTCCTTTGTCTACCGAATTGCCTTCTCCTGCAGAATTGTTGCAGAGTAGAAAATTTAGAAGCATTTTGCCGATATCGAAAAAATCATTAAAACCAAAAGTTCATGAAAATGTAAAACAGAAGTTACTTAATAGACAAAAAGAACAAAAATTTTACTATGATAGGAATGCAAGAGATTTAAAAGAATTAGGTAACGGGCAAAATGTAAGGATTTATGACTTGCGCACAAAAAGGTGGATACCAGGGACAATAAGCCGGATTCTAGCTAATAGATCTTATGAGGTAACTACTTTAAGTGGGAAAAAGTTAGTTCGTAATAGACGATTCATTATAAACGACTCGTCGCCGAGACAGGACACGCCTTGCTATGAATTTGAATATGACGATATAGATTGTAATGTAGGATCTAGTCAAAATAATAATGCAAGTACAGGTACGAATAATGATTATAACCCATACGTAACTCGTTATGGCAGGACAGTGAGAGCTCCGGATAGATGGGGGTTCACGTGAGCGTCAGTCCATGTCCACGAAGACTTGAAATAAACTCGGCAAGTTTTAATAACTATTGATTATTGACATTTATATAATTATGTATGTGATGGATTTTCATTTTTTTTACCGTTGAAAATTTAGTTAAAAGTTAATTGTTATTGTTAATTGCATGACATATTGATAATTAATTTATAATGATGAAATGAAATGATAGAATAGTGAATAAAATATACTTAAATTTATTTCCTGATCTGATGTGTACGGTACTTAATAATTTCCTATATATAATTAGTAATGATGAATTAATTTGATGAAATAAGGGACATTGAGATTTTTAATTGATTATATAATTATTATTTTAACCATTATTATTTATGTGCATAATTGGTATATTTGGACATGTGACGTTATATTATATTATTTTAAGTAGGAATCGTTAGGCGTTTGGCATAGTTTTTTTTTGGTTTTGTGAGATATCTAAAAGTTCAATTAGTGTAATTTGAAAGCAAGGATAATTGCTCATACTCGTATTTAGTGACATACTTAGTTATTTTTTGTTTGTAAAATTAAAAGTTGATTTTTTTTTAATTTGGGAAGAAGGATAGTGTCCATAATTATGTTCATTTTAAAGGGGGAAGATGTGAGGGTAGGATTATGATTTATAAAGATGGAATGTCACATGTCATTGAGAATAAATTAGTGCATGCCTAACGCCCGTGTTTGATTGACACGTCCCTAATACTTTTACAGTAGGCACGATCTACCTAGTTAGTTTCTTCTAATTTTTTAAGTCGAAGTGTTATAAATATCTTACTTATTTTATACACAGTCATGGTTGTGAGCCATTTTGTATTTTATCTTTGTAAGCTTTAAAGTCTAGGGTCAAAAGCCTTATAAACATGATGTTTATTATGATAAAAGCCTGATAAAAGTTGATTGTCTACTGGCGCCGCCACGATTACCTTATTTTATTGATGTAGTAGGTAGGTACCTAATTCGAGTTTGCTAAATATTTTTTAAAGAAACCGGCCAAGTTCGAGTCGGACTCGCACACGTAGGGTTCCATACCATCGTTCAAGATTTAATACTATGTGATTTTTATATTATGAAAGGCGCAGAAATATTACGTCTCAATTGTGGGTATAGTCTATTTTTATTTTATGCTCAGTAGCAAAACAAACTAATAAAATTTCAACTGTTCGCCTATTGGGTACGGATCATGAGATACAGCCCGCTGACATACCTTCAGACGAACTACAGTAGGTAAAAAATGTAAAAGGGTAAAATATATGTAATATAATATAAAGGATAATGACTCAATATTTTGTTGCGGGCAATACAACCCGTATTGCCCGCAACAAAATATTGAGTCATTATCACGGGGACAATATTTTTTGTCGCTTGCGTGCAATAAAATTGAAGCAATAATTTAATGACTTGCATTGTCTTAGAAACACCACGTAACATTCATGCTTTATAGGGACAAGTGCAATAGTGTCTTTCAAAACTGGATCGAGGTATTTTTCGTTCCAGTGAGAACTCCTTAATTTTCCGGGATAAATAGTAGCCTATGTGCTATTCCAGACTGTAATCTATATTTGTGCCAAGTTTCATCCAGATCCGTTCAGCCGTTCCGGCGTGATTGAGTTAGGTACAAACATACATCCATCCATACATCCAAACTTTCGCATTTATAATACTAGTGGTTCGCCCCGAACTAAGACCTCGCGGCGCCATCTATTGACATAAATGTGAAGTTCTGGTAAAAATACTGAAGCTCATTAAAAATTTAATAATTCCGTTTCCTTACAATATTTATCTAATTTTAGTATTTGTTGTTCAAGTACAGGATATAATTGAAATAATTGATCAAGTTTCAGGCTCATCCTTTCAGAAAATTTAGAGTTCTGAGGTCATCTTTGGACGTTAGTAAATCACCACTTTGAAAGCCCCCCATTTCGTAAATTTTGGGGGAAAAATTAAAAAAAAAAATATTTTTGGACTCTATTCCTAATTATCTTTAAAATGATATACCGCAACCCTATGTAACTTTATAAAAAATATTTTACTTCGCATTCGCTTCTATGAGAGCCCCCCTGAAATAAAGATTTTTATTATTTTTTAAGCCATATTCGGCGGGAGGCCATTGGTTTACATATTATATTTAAAGCTGAAGTAATTGCGTTCAGTAATTCAGAAGTTATAATGTTCTGACAGACGGACGGACGGACGGACGGACGGACGGACAAGTGCCAATTCACCCAAGTAGACTCAGAGACCTTCGCTTCGCTCGGTCAATTATATGTTTAATTTTTATGTTTATAGGTAGTATATAGTATAGTATATTAATATAGTATTTTATATAATACTTCTAGTATAGTATAAAGTATTAGTATAGAAGTATAGATAGGCAACGAAATACTTTGCTATAAGTACTTACGACTTATGAGTGCGGTAACATGAGCAAAGACAAGTAAATTCTTGAATGTAGACAACGCTTAAGTAGAATTTACTTTGCGGTAAGTTCTGAGGTGCAATGTTAAAGCCCGCGCTGGCAGAAAGAGTTCAGCCTTTCTGAGTTCATGTTCCGCGTTCTTTGTAACATTATGGCTGTCTGACTTACTGCAGGCTGCGCGGCAGAACGCAAAACTCAGAACGGCTGAATTCTTTCTGTATGCGCGGGCTCTTAGATCTCGAATCTACAGCCAACGGTCGATCAGAGTTCTGAGTTCTTACGTTGCATAGTCACTGTAGGTTTCTAATCTATGGTTTGGACAAATCATTGCATATTTTCTTACCCTAGTTACAAATTTTCATTTTGCATCAATCACCATCTCGTCTCCGCGATTTCTTGCGTCATCCGGAGTCACTCTCGAGGGCGTACGGACTAATCAGTACGCTTACTCTGAGTTTTTACATTGCAAATACGATTGATCGACGTGAGAGCTCATCACGCCAAGTGTAAGCGAACGTTAAAGTAAAATGAAGTATTTATTCACAGCCAGCGCGCCAAACGCTGAATAAGTGACTTTAAAGCAAGAGCTTTTGGGTCCATTTCACTTCGACGTTCGTTTACACTTGGCGAGGTGAACTCTCACGTCGATCAATCGTATTTGCAATGTAAAAACTCAGAGTAAGCGTACAGGTCTAACAAACCGCGGGAAGCCCCAACGTCATCCCGAGCCTCACGCACCCCCATCTCGGCATGAAATGAAATGATTTGAAATGATTTATTTATTTCATGTAGGACAACTTGTGATACTTATGATAGTACGTCAAGACTCTACCACCGGTTCGGAAAGATGTTTCTACTGAGAAGAGCCGGCAAGAAACTCAGCAGTCTTACCAGTGGGCCAGGAAAGTCAATCGTCATAACCGTCGAGTCAATGTCTAAATTGTATATTCTCACGAGTCCCTATACTGTTATTTTACCCAATGGAAAATGTAAACTATGTGATTAGTAACATTAGTAAGTATAACTATTTGACTTTTTAACGACCTCCGTGGCGCAGTGTGTAGCGCTGTTGCCTTAACGTGCGGAGGTCCCGGGTTCGATCCCCGGCAGGGTCAATTTGGAAATTTATAATCGGCCGTGGCTAGTTACCACCCTACCGGCAAAGACGTGCCGGCAAAGCGATTTAGCGTTCCGGTACGATGCCGTGTAGAAACCGAAGGGGTATGGGTTTAATACTATGGTTTAATATAACTGCCATGCCCCTAACTGCCTAGCCCGCTACCATCTTAGACTGCATCATCACTTACAATCAGGTGAGATCGTAGTCAAGGGCTAGCTTGTAGTGGATAAAAAAAAACCTTATCCTTTAGAAAAGTTTTCTGTAGAACCAATCCCTCATATCCTTAGCAATCCTACGTGATCACTGATCCATAATCTATTGATTCCATAACCAGCGTTCTAGGGGCTAAAGTAGGCCGACAAAGCTAAGAAGACGTTTTCAAGTACTTATCGGTCAATTTGTGCTTTAGACAGTCAGAGAGCATGCATATAACCCAGTTGTGTGTGTAGAGTAACCTATATTCTGAGTTGATGTTTATTAATACGGGCCTAGAACGCTGTCTGTGCAATCAAAACCTTACGTATCACGTCGGGTTGTCTGTTTGTTCGGGCGTCGGCGTGTGCCGGTCCATTATGCTCTTAATAGAGATTGCACGGCGCGGAACGTTTAAGAAGCCGCTTTATTTCCTGGTAGGATATGTGGAAACCGTGTTTGTTCCCGGCTTTTGTGGTAAGGTCGTGTTAATTACGTTTTGGGTTTCTTAGGTCCGACGCTTACCTACCCTGCACAGAGTTAAGTGGGCATCATCACTTACCATTCAGGTGAGATCGCAGTCAAGGGCTAGCTTGTAGTGGATTAAAAAAAGAACCAAGCCTTTTTAATACGATAAACAAATGCTCAGCTCTATTGAAAACTCCAATTATTTTATTATGTACCTAATATGTATATGTAATAGCGGATGCTCGCGACTTCGTTCGCGTGGTAGAAGAATATAAGATTTCTGAATTCCCACAGGCATATCTTAATTTTCCGGGCTTATGTCATTTTCAAGGTTCTCAACTATCCCATGCAAAAAATCACGTTGATTTGTTGCTCTGTTACAGCGTGATTGAAGAATAAACTCTCTATTTAACGTCCTTGGGGATCGAATTTTCAAAAAATATGGTGAAACACATAGGTACTTCTTCATATTTATCCGAAAGCTCTCAAATATCAAGTTTCATCGCTATAACTAGAAAAATGCATGACTTTCATACAAACTTTCAAGTTTCAACCCCTATTTTGGGGGTGGAATTTTGAAAATTCGTGACAAAATCGTATTATTTATTAACGAAAGACAAACTACCAAGTTTCGTATTATAACCTATTCTCTTCGTCATAAATTATTATATTAAATTTTAGTTTGCAATCGAAGTATTAATTATAAAGTCGGCAATGCAGAGGCAGGATCCAATAAGAGCTAATTGCGTCATCGAGTCATCGCACTTAGCCTTAGTCCGTATGCGTAGGAAGGTAATAATCATACGCTAGTCGCTTCGACATAAGAGCCGAAGCACACACGATACGCATCGGCGGTCGATCGAAGCTGCGACTAAAGCCTGCACCTAAATAAATAAAAAAACGAGTGTGCTTTAGACCACACGACTGAATAAAAACTTCTATACGGGATGAGAAATAAGATACATAACTGAAACATACATATTATAAGAAACGTACGGTTATGAGAGAAAGAGAGACAGAAAATGTGTGCTCGCACCCGTCTCTCTTGCCCCTACAGTAATATACGAAACGTAAGTCTCTCTCTTTCTATCTTCACTAACATATCTCCCACTCAACTTCCGTTCGCCTCACGCGATCACACTTTTCGTAACGCTCTCGTCACGCATTCACCAGCTTACTCCCTAAGTCAAGCGTGCGTAAAGAAGTTTTACTTTAATAAAATTGTAGTTTTATCCTCCGCAAATTAGTTGATTCTTAAAATGCAGTGGTAGTAGCTATAATGTTCAAAAACTTCGCCAAAGTGATTGCTTTAATGCTGCGTCTTGTTTAAATAGGGAATAGACGTCTACTGCAGCTGGAAAAAGTCTATTGTAAGGTATTCTATACTCGGCGTCTTGCCACGCATTGATTTCATTGGGACTCCCTTCATTTCGTCCATCAACCACTAGTGGGGTGCCAGTGCTGCGCTTTCCAGTACGAAGTCGTCATTTCAGCACCTTGGAAACCTATAAGACCCAATAATTGCCACAGTTTCGTTACCCGTCATGCTAAGTCGGTTACATTATCATCAACGTAAGCAATCGCTGAAAGGCGTGATTTTGATACGACTTTTTGATTTCAGTAGGTTGCGATGCAGTACGTAGTCGCAAAATCGCTCATTTTACCTACTGACGAGCCTTGAGTGGGCAGTGTGTTATAAGTTTGTAAAGGAGTTAATACTTTTAATAGAGTCATGTCGGTATATGAACACAGAATAGTTAATGTACAGGTACGACTTGGTCGCATATAAACGTTGATCGCCGATACTAAAAGTATCGCGTGTGCTACGAGCTAAGAGCCTTGAGTAGGCAGGCAGTGTATTGGTTTGTAAAGGAGCTAATAGGGTCATGTAGGAGTATGGCTTGGTCGGCAATCGTAAATAATGAGAGGCGTATTGTTTCCCGCGCGGCCGTTCGCCTCTAGTCGACATGCGTTGGCGCACGCCGTGTGACCAACGCGCCACCGGAGTTACTTACCCAACGCGCGTATTAGTTACTACTATCACCTATTATTTTATTTTATTTTTTAACTTACAGCTACAACAGAGATGGATAGATAAATAAAGAATAAGTATAACGCCAATTACAATTTTTCACAGTGTTGCGATCAACATTAAATTATAATAATAAAATAGGGCAACACTGCGCGACCACTTAACTTCCGCTCTCTTCTCCTGTCAACATCCGTTCAAAGCAGTGGCAAATTAAATGTGATTTAGAAGAAAAAGGTGCTGTTTTCGTTACTACCAAGCCTATGTCAAGCTACAACCCACAGTCTCACCACACAGATAGAATTATGTGGTAAGATTAGTAACGATGATGCCCACAACTTCATCTGCGTAGATTTAGGTTTAAAAATCCCTGGGGACGCTTTGATTTCCCCGGGATAAAAAGTAGCTTATGCCACTCTCCAGGTCCTGAACCGTATCCATGCAAACCCATTGAAAATCCAAATGGTTTTTATTCAAATAAACTTTTACAATTAAGTACTTTTGAATCGTCGAGTGAATCTACCACTGGTTTGGAATGTCATTCATACTGAAAAAAACCAGCAAGAAACTCGGCGGTTGCTCTTTTGAAAAAATAATTACAATTTCATTAATTTGTAGAATACATAAGTAACAGCAGCTGTCCTTACTCCTTAGCATTGCTGGAGCGAGTCAAATCCATGCTCCTTTTCCATTGCGCTGTTGCGGCGTGATTGACTGACAGACCAACAAACAGACACACTTTCGCATTTATAATATTAAATAATATATAAAATATAAATATGATAAATTTTGAGAACGTTAGTTCAATAAAATGCAAGGACTGTTAAGCGAAAGGACCTGGGAGCTCACCGCATGTTAAGAAAACCCTTGCCATTATGTGATTAATGGAATGAAGTCACGACCTTCAGCAATGAGGAACACGACGCAGAGAGAGAGAGAGAGAGAGAGAAAATGCAGGGCCGACTGGAAAAAATGTCTACTAAAAAAATTAGTAGACTGCCGAATGCCGATAGAAGTAGAAACGTTTTTTTAAATTTTATTTTTTAACACTGAGGTTTATATTTTAATTTAATTAAATTTTAATTTCGAATGTAGGATATTTATAGTTCGCGAGCATGTCGGTCACGCAAGCATGTCGGTCACGGTCACGCGAATCTACATTTTGACCCCCTACCAAAAAGTGCTCAACGCCCCTAAAGAAGTTTTCACTTAAAAAAATGGAATAGCGAAAGCTCAAGCGAAAAGAACAAACATTTTGAACGTTGTGTCCTAAGACATAGACGTTCGGCCTCCTATTCAGGTAGTTGGGGCTTCGATGCTCGGGCACGCACTTTTAAAACTATTCTGAGTCAAGTGCGCGAAATATCACTTGCTGTTACGGTGAAGGAAAAATCGTAAACCCAGAGCCAGAGTTCTTCATAATGTTCCCAATTCTCAAAGGTGTGTGAAGTCTACCTCATTGTAATTTACTCTCAGCGATGTTGAATTTCCTACAATACAACTTACTTTTAAATTTAAACAAAAGCCATTTCCATATTTCTAACTACGATTTGTGCGTGAAAAAAATAATTCTGCCCAAAAATTAAAAAATCATAGATTCCGTAAAATTCTCATTTTCTCTGCTCGCTTCGTAATGATTGTGATTAGAA
The DNA here is from genome assembly GCA_923060345.2 of Erebia aethiops. Lineage (NCBI taxonomy): Eukaryota > Metazoa > Arthropoda > Insecta > Lepidoptera > Nymphalidae > Erebia > Erebia aethiops. Next base: position 16,928,506 of record OV281089.1, on the reverse strand, counting down.
CGTAATGATATATGAGATTATCAAATTGTGAAATCGACTTGAAAGCATTACAGAAGTGATTTATAATTGAATAATGTGAATTTCTCATTGTACTTTCGCGGTTCCCAAGCTCGACAGGGTGAGTGCGAGTTCTTTTACGTATTCGATTGCGACTATAGTTAACTATAATTTTTTTAAAGTAAGTATGTATACCTATGGAGAAAATTTTTCTTTTTTTATTAGTATAAAACAACAAGTAATTAAATTGCTACTGCCAAAAATATTATGCGGATGGTTTACTAGAACAAAAAGTATCTACTTGGTTTATTTTAGAACATTCTATTTTGATGTTTTTTTCCATCGCATCTAATATTGTTTTTGTTTTAATCATCTCTTATCTACATCAATCTGCGTACATGTACTTAAAAGTTATAATCACACCGAAAACGTTTACTGAGTAGTGCGTTGTATATGTCACCGTAATATTCGAAAAACCGTTAGATTGTAACCTAACTAGCGATATTGTAAACTGTCGACAGATTACAATTTAACGCATTATTTTTCAGTAGATTGTAATCTGTTATGTATAAAACCTAAGTGCCCGGCCGCAGGTTAATTATGTCGAAGCCTAACCTAACCGACAAGAAAGAGACAAGAAAACGTAAATACAATGAATATTTCAAAAATTGACACTCAGAACATTGAACGGTTCACAATCTGTCGACAGTTTACAATATCGCTAGTTAGATTACAATCTAACGGTTTTTACAATCTTACGGTGACATTTACGTTTTATTATACCTATCTTAAAATTCTCGTTATCTCAAAGCCTCATAAAATTCATTCATAATTTCCAATTTAGCTTGAATTACTTCAACCTTAATACCTAACTAATTTAAGTACTCAATGAAGTTTAATGGTATGTTCATACTATATTAATTGTTGTTGGCTACACGAAAATGGTTTTAATCCGTTTCGTACAAACTTTGTAAGTTGGAACCTAAGATTTTAAACGGTGTTTTAATCATCCTACTATAATAAGTAGGTATGAAAGTGTGTCCGTCAGTCTTTCTTTTTAATTCGCTACAAGCTAGCCCTTGACTGCGGTCTCACCTGATGGTAAGTGATGATGCAGTCTAAGATGGTAGCGGGCTAACCTGTTATAGTGTCTATCTGTACGACGTAGATGACGACCTCCGTGGCGCAGTGTGTAGCGCTGTTGCCTTAACGTGCGGAGGTCCCGGGTTCGATCCCCGGCAGGGTCAATTTGGGAATTTATAATTTCTGAATTTTTACTGGTCTGGCCTGGTGGGAGGCTTCGGCCGTGGCTAGTTACCACCCTACAGGCAAAGACGTGCCGCCAAGCGATTTAGCGTTCCGGTACGATGCCGTGTAGAAACCGAAGGGGTATGGGTTTAATATAACTGCCATGCCCCTAACAGGTTAGCCCGCTACCATCTAAGACTGCATCATCACTTACCATCAGGTGAGATCGCAGTCAAGGGCTAGCTTATAGTGAATTAAAAAAAAAGACTGACGGACACACTTTCATACCTACTTATTATAGTAGGATGATTATTATGCCTATGTCTGTTATCTCTTCGTGGATATTTTTAAACCTTTTTTGGCGACGTATGGCAGTTATATCGCCCAAATCGGTTGTACAAGGCATTGTACCGGATGGCATCACTGGGCGGCACGTCTGTAGGGTAGCGTGGTAACTAGCCAAGTAGCCACGGCCGAAGCCTCCCACCAGGCAAGACCAGCGAAAATTCTGAAATAAAATAATCCCAAAATGACCCTGCCGGGGATCAAACCCGGGAGTCGGGACCTCCCACGTTAATACAGCAGCAATACTGCACCAGGGAGGTCATCAAAATACTGTTAAGAAAACTCAAATTGGGAAATTAAGCGTATCCATACCCATATTATCAATGAGAAAATATCGCTACCTTGGGGTAGAAAGGTCGTAAAAGCCAAAACCCTACTTTTCAGGACGAGCAAAAAACAAAATTTTAAAAACATTTTGGCTAATAACTTTTTTGTTCTTATAGGTATATTGACCCTATTAAGTGAGATTGGTTAATTTTGTATGTTCTTTGCAATGGAAACCCTTATTTTATTGTCAGTCTCTTAGTTTACAAGATAGCGTGGATTTACGACCTATGTTTTTTTTAAACATGTTTTATACACCGCATAATTATTTGAGATGTTACATTGTAATGAGTCGTAACTAGATGTAAGTCGTTGTTATTGAGCTTATAACCACTAACATAAAATAAACAAAGTCGTAAAATCAATACCTTTCGAATGTTGGGAGACGTAACCATGATAATTTTATATTAATATTACATACCTTACTATAAACATGGGTAACAAAAACCATATACCTAAATGCCGCACTGTACTTACTAGTACCTTCGTGTGAATTAATTAAAATTTTAGTCAGTTAATCAAATTTAGGTTTTTTTTAAATGATGAATTTACTAAAACATCCACTCCACTTTGGGATAGCACATTGTTCTTTTTAAGTGTTTTTTTTAATTCATTTTATGCAACCGTGAAATGTGCATACCAAATAAAGATCTGGTGGGAGGTCCCTGGTTCGATTCCTGGCAGGGTCAATTTGGGATTTTATAATTTCTGAATTTTCTCTGGTCTGGTCTGGTGGGAAGTTTCGGCCGTGGCTAGTTACCACCCTACCGGCAAAGACGTACCGCCAAGCGATTCAGCGTTCCGGTACGATGCCGTGTAGAAACTGATTAGGGGTATGGGTTTAATACTGCCGTACCCCTAAGAGGTTAGCCCGCTATCATCTTAGGCTGCATCATCACTTACCATCAGGTGTGATTGCAGTCAAGGGCTAAATTGTAGTGGCGTAAAAAAAAATCTTTCTGTTTCTGTTGCTCTAAAAAGGTGTCATTATAGCTTAGCGTAGGCGGACTAAAGTTAGCATTTAGGGTCTAGGGATAAAATTTTTATTTTAATAATATCCGTACTATCCTCTTTACGGTATGCGTGATATCCTCATTCGGTTATCCAAAATTTTTATTCTATGGTTACTATCAACAGCTAAAAAATTTATGTCACTGTGTCGATTTCACCAACTCCGCGTTACGTTTAACCTAGGATTAAAATTGATGTTTTGACAGATGTTATGTAGTAATTCTGTCAACTTTTCAAATTTAATCCTAGGTTATACGTTATTCGGAGTTGGTAGTTGAATGTCAATGTTACCCATCGTATCCTACCATTATCCTACAGATCTATGTCTATGGTACTACTGTTTTTTTTAATTCCTTCTTGATAACGATACGGAGAAAAATAAAGTTGGTATTGCAGTTTGCCGCGAAATCATAGATTTTTTTGTTGTTAATTATTACATTGGATGTTTTATGGATTATAATTAATCGATTTCAAAACACAATACATAATACAAGGTGAAGGCATGTAAAATGAATGTGACTATTTATTTGTTAATATCATCAAGTAAAAATAAAGATCTTACCTACTCCTAATATGAAAATATAACAGAAAGGCATGGACTTATAATTAAAAATTGTTATTTATTTTATTTTCTCGCAATCGAAGTGAAAAGTAGAGTGTTTACCACGGGACTAAAAGACATTCTACTCGTTTTTATTACTAAACACCTCGTATGAAATGGCTCATTTAAGTCCCTTGATGAATAATCTACTATTTTTTTTGTTTAATCGTGTTGTTTTTATTCAAGAAAACGTAAACACAACGTTAATGTTACGATGCAGTGGCAGTAATTATAACCAAAAATACGTTCGTGTTTTATTGAATACCTAATTCACTTTTTTTTTACGTTTTCAGTAATCATCAATAGAGTCGCTCGGAGCATCATCTTATAATTTCTAACAAAAATATAAAACTTTGACCGTACTTTATATATTATATTAATTTTCATCTTGGTCATCTTCATCGTCTTCGTCTGTATCTATAAAGCAGTCTTGTAAAGATTTATGAGGTAACTAAATTCAAATACGGATTTGGTATGGTTCCCCTATTTGAAATTACTATGACGAGTCACTGACGATGACTATTTTTGCTATCATCGGCGCCTCTCGGCGCGGCATTTTAGTTTTTCAATTTATTTGTAAAAAAATGTAGGGTGTAAAAGCAAATTTGCACTTCACGAATGTGTTCCGGATGGGTGTAATTTATACTTTACCGTCACTTGATCTACTTAAGTTCAGGGTATAAAAACTAAATTGTACTAAACGTATGGAGTTGTAAAGGGCTGTAAATCGAAATCGTACTGGACTTTGGTTTTTACAACCAGCACACCATACTTAACTAAAATCTACTGTCTTTTACCACCTGAACTTATAAAAAAATATGGTATTACTCCAAATGGTCATAGCAATAATATTTTTTTGGTTCTTACATCATAAATTCCAACGAAAACTCTGTTTAGACGTTGAAATCATCTGGGCCGTAAAAACCATTTTTTTGCGCATTTGAAAGCGTCACATAGAGCAATCGATAGAGCAGAAAATTCTGAATAAGACTGCATTCATAACTCATTTTCGGTAAAATGGTTTATACGACCTTTCTACCCCAAGGTGTCGATATGTCTGTCTGTTTCCTATCCTTTCACATCCCATCTGTTCAACCCATTTTAACACAGAGTGCAAAAGTTTCACCCCGAAAAACGGCACAAGGGTCCCCACGGGTTTAGATCCCAGGCATGTATCTCTAACTTTTGGGAGCTACCACTAACACGTCTTGCTTTATCGGTGAAGTAAACATCTTGAAGATATGTTTCACACCTCCATAATGATCTTAAAGGTAGACTCTACAGTCTACTAATCCGCAGTTGGCCAGCGTGGTAATGGCTATGGCCTAAAACTTCTCACTTTGAGAGGAGATCCGTGCTACAGTAGTGGGCAGTCGATGGGTATAGACTATAGATTGTAGGTCAATCATCAATCCATCGCTGGTCGAAAGACAGAAACAAAAGTGGCAGAAGCTATAGAAGTTACCTGTACCTATTATTTTACTAGTACCCTATGGACCTAATAAAAGATCTTCTGTTCTTAATCCAGACTATTTGTTCCAGCCAGATTACAAATGCGAAAGTGTGTCTGTCTACGCTTTCACGGCCCATCTGCTTGACAAATTTTGATGAAATTTGCTGCATTTTATCCCGGAAAATCAAAGAGTTCGCACGGGATTAAAAAAAACTTAATCCACGCGGAAGAAGTCGCGGGCATCATCTAGGAGGTACATAATAATTTGTTTAATATTTGCATATGTTTTAGAAGTGTTTTTAAGTACTACATGACTTAAAACACTTCTACAATTATATACTTCTACAATTATAATTATATGAAGTAATAACCCTGTGCGTTCCGCAGTCGGGTAAAAATGTATTAATGTAATGTTTTTTTATTCACATGCTTTCGGAAATAAAGCCTATTTTTATTTTATTCATAACTTCTGTTCTTAATCTACAAACTAATATTTGTAAATGTTTTATATGGTCGGGGTACGCGCGAGGAGAGGGGGTGCGTTGACCCCGCGCCAGGTTTACGAGTGCATTTGCACAGTGACACCCCCTCGCGACCCGCGCCCCGGCCTAGGGTGACCATATCTCAGGTTTTATCCTGAGTTTTTTTTTGTCCAGTACAAGTCTGCCCTTGACTGCGGTCTCACCTGATGGTAAGTGATGCAGTCTAAGATGGTAGCTAGATTACAGGATTTTAGGGTCTTGCGTCCGGATTGCGTCCGGATTTGCAAATCTCAGGATTTTTCAGTTTTTCAATAAAATAAAGTAGATTTTTCAGTCAGATGATGTCACAAAATATATCAAACTAATATATATTGAATATTGGAAAGAATCGGGCGTTACTTTGCGGAAGTTCATGATTTAGCAAGAAAAGATTACAATTATTTTGCTATAATTCGCCAACAGTTGGCGAATTATAGCAAAATAATTGTAATTGTTGTTTTCTTGCTAATATATATTGATTCACACGTGTGCAACCACCATGCAGTCCTTTCAAATAGGTTGCCTGGAAGAGATCACTCGCAGTGATACGGCCGCCTTTACACCATAACAACTTGAAAATTGTGTACCTACCATTATGTCATATCTGTTTGTGCATAATAATGTTTTTTTACTTTACTTTGATTTGTGAAATCATATACATATTAATAACTATTTAAAGAACATTATAATTTACAACAGTCGCGTGGCATGAATGACGAATCAACGTAACTTGTAATAAACTTCTCTATGGCAGTCAGGATTTTTCTCAGGACTATTCACTTTTTCATTTTACCATGGTATCCCTACAGGCCTCTCGGAACGTGCGTGCACGCAGCGAGCTTCTCGAAATCGCAAAAACCAACCAATTATGATTGATACCACTTGGCAGTGAGCCAAGCGGAGTTGGTAAACCAGTGCCAAAAAGTTGAAAAGCTGCCGACGGGAATGCTCGTTGACTTGATTATTATCAGGAGAGTAGGTTTAGGTACCTTGCAAAACCAGTGGTTGATTTATTTTATCAATGTAACGGCTTGTAGGGAATGGAGAAGTTTACCAATTTTTTTTAAATTTATTATGAAAATTAAGACAAAATAAAACAAAAATATGAAAGAATCATTAAAATATCTCAATAAATGAAAAGTTATGGAACTTTTAAAGTTGCGCTTGCAAGACGGGAAACGTGACGTCAAATTCCCTATCAACCGACTCTATAAAGCCCAATAAAAGAAATAAATGGACTTAACGGGACTTCATTGAATTAAAAGCACTTAATTTGTGTGTGAAGATAATTTTGAAGTATTAAACAAAATTTCTCACTCGAGTAAGACACAGCAATTACTTAATAAACATTAAATAATAAAACTTTTAAATCTCATTTCTCAGTCATTTATTGATGGATGATTATTTATTGATTGATCTATATTTTACTTCTGTTGTGTTAAATATGATATTCACAACATCATGAAACTTCTCCATTGTGTGAACATATGAAAATATGTCGAGGTTTTACACGTGTTTTCCCGAATTAAATAAATAATAATTTATTCATGAGAATGTAGGTGATATTTAAAGTTGACATGATTACAGTTTGAGAGCCGTAGGTATACATGCTATGAGGTGTACCTACATATTATGATATAGCTGCCAATATCTCAATTGTTGTCATTTGTTGAATTTATGGTAAGTATTCCATTTATTATTATTTATTATTTATTTATTAAGATAGCCAACAGTTGTTACCTACATTAAATTACATGATAAAATTAATTACACGTATACAAAATATATATCCTAAATGTACAACCAATTATAGGCTAACACAACATGCATAATATACAAAATTATAAATACTAAATTGGAATGATAACATAGAATTTCATAAATCTAATTAATTACAGTGAAGTAGGTATGTCAATCTTTCAACAAAAAAAGTATTATTTAGATTAGGTATAAAGTCGCAAATTATATTTTATTATATTATCAATCAAAAAAACAGTCAAAGGAAAGCCTAGTTAGTCACTTACTAAAAACTAAATTAACCTAATACAGGGTATACAAAGTTCTTTAATATAATTCATTGATGTGTCCATTGTCATGTTATCCATTGTCGCAATAAGAATACATTGGACAGTGGATTTTGACCAAGTGTTTTAGACTGTCAGTGGTGATTGCGATCGGAAAACTGCTGTCGTTTTACCGTAATAGAGCACCTGCTCATTAGCGATGCGAGGCATGTCCTAATAAGGATAGGTGGACTAAGTAGTTCAAATTGATAAAATATAATTTAAAAATGCCTCTACTCACACGCCGTAGCTCGCATTTTTCTCGCGCGTGTAATAAATAAACGAGTCATACATTCATTTAAAGCTGCCATTTAATTGCTTAATTCATAATACTTGTAATTATTAGAAGCTCTAGGAATGTAATTCATCTGGATAACTGGATAAATACATCGCTAAACGGTTGGCATTCATTGTAATTTGTAGGTATGACATACGACTTTTTGTGGCCATACCATTATGCCATTACGCTTACTCTGAGTTTTTACATTGCAAATACGATTGATCGACGTGAGAGCTCACCACGCCAAGTGTAAGCGAACGTTAAAGTAAAATGGGCTCTAAACCAATGTTAGACTCACTCATTTCATCATTTCGTGTATTTATTCACACACAGAGTGCATACATAATTCAGCACCCCAAGCGCTGAATTTGTGACTTTAAAACAAGAGCTTTTGGGTCCATTTTACTTTGACGTTCGCTTACACTTGGCGAGGCGAGCTCTCGCGTCGATCAATCGTATTTGCAATGTAAAAACACAGAGTAAGCGTACATATTATCTGTAACAATAAGTTAATTTTCATTTGAGAATCCAAGTACGTGTATTCATACTAATAATATAAATGTGAGTGTGTCTGTCAGTATGTCTGTTACGCTTTCACAGCCCAACCGTCAAAACTATCTGTAGTGAGCAAGAAAGTGAGATTAAAAATACTTAAAAACATTATCTACGCATAATTAAATACATAGGTACAGATGTTGCATGATGTTGGATGAAAACAACCTGCTTCACAATAATATCCACTCACCAATATTCCCAAAACTAATAGGTACATACTTAACCCGACCACACGCGGTCCGGTCAGCGGAGGTTAGTGTAGTAGCTGCGATTGTGTAAAAACATCAAGCTACTCGCCGAAGAGATGACACATTAGTGCTCGCTTACATCGACAATCTCTTATAAAAGGGACTACTAAAGGCCAATTTAGCGACACGTGAAAACTGTAAACTATTGAACTTATATTAGGTCCCCTAAAATTTTAGAAATGTCGCTGAAAACGGGCATAAGGGCCTTGATGTACAGAAATCATAGTCCTAGACAGAATCCAATTCCTGCCTACTCCGAAGTCGAAATAAGACGATTCAAGTAACACTTTGTACAAAAACAATGAAAGAAGCGATCAAGTGAAAAGTCACACAGTACACTTATTCAACGTCAAATATACAAAGTATATAAGACGTGGTGATGGTGATAATTAACAACGGTATCTTAAAATTAAAGCTACTATAGGGTTTCTAACGCGACGTGTTCTGAAAAGCAACAACAAGCTCAGCCGGGTAAGCCTCGTACTAACTTACAAACCAAGGCTTGGCATGGATGAAAATCAATACAAGTATCTTTACGTAATTTTGTATTGGTATATACGGTAGAGAGAGAATGCCAGCCAATCCTAGCATTGCGGCATTAATTGCGGTTTCATTTTAATTACAACAAAACTAGGTCCAGTAGTTTGACAAAAAAATATTCTTCACATAACTTCTTCTTCACAAAGGGTGCGATGCTTTTTGACTTTTGGAAAAAAGGTAAAGAACGGCTTCTAGTCGGCGGCGGCGCGGGCGGCGCGTTGTTTGCAGGGCAGTGTAAACAGAGTCGGCCCGCATTGTCACAACTCACAGATTTTACACCAACTCGAATGTGGACTGTAAGTATATCTCACTAGATGATGGCCGCGACTTCTTCCACGTGGATTTTGGTTAATCCAGTGAGGGACTTATGATTTTTCCGAGATAAAAAGTACAATACCCAAGTAAAAGTATCCTTCACAAGGATGAACCTAACTCTGTATTAGTTGGCGTCAATCAAATTGTCGCGTCTGAATACGCTTTTCGCTTTTTTACTATTACTGCTATTACACAGTATTAGGAAGTACTAGAGATATCATAAAGTGCAGATAAACCTTTGAACTGTTTAGTTAGGCCTGAGGAGTTACTACCATCGCTTTAAGCAGTATTACTTCTAAAGATCTAAATGATACTTTTATGTCACGTACCTTGATGTCCCTAAAATATGGATTATAATTCTAAAACACGAACGTCAACAATATTAAAAACAATACGGTTTTAAGCGATGGTACTCGATAGTATGCCTTCTGTTCATTTTTAAGATCGTGTTTATATAAGTTTACCTACATAATTGTTACTTAACTAAATATAATTTTATCTTAGTGTACGTATGTAAAATTACTAAATATAAAAAAAGTGGTGTGGGTGTTATCAAATGACAAAAAGGACATGATAGAAAGCAACACTCCGTATCACAAGAATATAAATATTTTCAAAGGAAAGTATAAATAGCTCTTTGCTTTAGTCAGACACAAATAGCTACTACACTTCAAAGGCTCTCCTGTTTGTGGTTACGCTTGAATTACTTCGACGAAATATGATATTATTATGAGCATAATACTTACAAATACACACACACACACTTTTTTTAAATACGTGTTAACCACTAGGTTTGGTATGTTGTGCTGTTTAAGTCGAATTTCACGCAATAGTCGTTTATAGTGGAGTCTGATTTTGAAATATCTCAGGAATCCTCAGATATTTCAAAATATCGATAAAATTATCCCCAGTATCCGATCATTTTTGTAAATAATGGAAGAGAGAGAGAGAAATGTTTAAAATTTCTTATTTTTTAAAGGAAAATAATGCGGGTTGAATTGCAAACACAGCTTTAAATATTATATTAGAGGAGATATAAACATATAATTGCGGGTGTGAAAAAAAATTTAAAAAAAATTTAGGAGTATTAGTATTTCTTACGTATACCTAACGTAGTTTCTGTGAATGTATCCGAATTACGTTTAACTACCTAAAATAAACACAAATAAAAATATTTTAGTACAGCAATACTCTACACTACGCACGGTCAGCCAATAGGTCATCGATGGCAATTAAAAACACAGAACTGAAGAGTGTCTGGGAGTGTACAGCGAAAACTTTTCTTATTAGCTGATGCCCGCGACTTCGTCCGTGTGGTTTTAGTATTTTTGATTCCCGCGTGAAATCCTTAATTTTCCACCTATGTCACTCTCCAGGTACCTACTCAACTATACTTTAGAGTTTTTAGAGTGGAAATAATTTAGCTGTTAATTTTTATGGTCATGTTAGTGTAATTTTATCTGTAAATATTTAGTCAGTAAACATTTTTTTTTTTCTCTGTAAGTACCTAATTAATTTAAGTAATTTCCTATATATATTATTATTATGATTAATTTGTAATTGTAGTTGTAGTTTTAGGTAATTATGTAGCCAGGGGAGACGAATTGGGTAACTGTAAAGTCTTCCCTGGCATGTTTTTATAATAATAAATAAATAAATAAATAAATAAATACCCACACCAAAAATCACGTCAATCCGTTGCTCCGTTGCGGCGTGACTGAAGGACAAACCAACAAACCAATAAACCAACAAACCAACAAACAAACACACTTTCGCATTTATAATATTAGTATGATAAGATGATATGATATATAGGATTAAGATTTTTACTAAAGTTGTAGAATTTTTTAATTTTAATAGGCTATTATGTGTAGTCTTTACTCTCTACATTAGTATGTAGGTACCTAACCCATCTAGATTGTTGAGTTTACATCGTAAACATAAATAAACTCTAATCAACTGATCTACGTCGAAGACACGTCTTGTTATAACTAGTGTGCTTCAAAGTTAATTAAAACTGTAGTAGTATACAACATTATAGTTTTAATCGAGTTCTACAAAGTATAGCGACTTTGGTAGACTAGTGAATTAGTGCATATTAGGCTTTTTATGAATGGGATCTAAGGCAGAAAACCACAGCATAAAATAAAACGGCTATACCTTTCTGACGAAATGCTCAGTGCAATACCGGGAAGAAGTAGATGAAGAACGCAGGAGGTTTTTAGTCCGTAGGTCACGAAAATCTAACTGGAGTGAAGTCGGGCATGCCAGTTCCTGGCATCCATGAGGATTTTCCTCCTCCACATAAAAAAAAGCGATAATTCGACGAAAATGTTCCAGGCTGCTAGTATTTAAAATTTAAAAAGGTAAATGTAATGTAAGCACAATCCACCACTACCACTACAGCCCATTAACGTCCCACTGATGGGCACAGGCCTCCACTCATAGGAGAGAGGGATTTAGAGCTTAGACCTACCACGCTGCCCCAATGCGGGTTGGTGGGCTTTAGCGACTATTATCTAGTACCTAATTGATAATATAACCGGGACCGACGGCTTAACGTGCTTTCCGAGGCACGGGGGTGAAAAACCGCCAACTACTTAACTCCGGGCTACTACTGAGAATTTCTAGTCTGAAAAACCCAATAGGCACTTAATTATGGTACGACCCGGGACTCGAACCCAGGACCTCTTCGGCCGCAGTCGAACATGCTAACCACTAGACTGACGAGGCAGTAAGTACAATGTAAGTATCATATTGAATCAATACGAGATGATTGTAATACCCTATTGTACAATAATAAGTTTGCAGTTACGTATAATAATGTATTTTTGAAAACGTGGTGCACATTTTTAGCGTTCTCTTGCAATAAAAGTCCTCGCTGTACCCAAGTTGGAATAACATTATTACTGCAGAGACAAGTGTGCACGTTTCTGTAAAAATATTAAATATGGCGTCGAGCGACAGATACGAGTTACAATGAGGAGAACAGATGAGCATAAGCGTAAACTAACTAGAAAGTAATCCAAGGCACGAGCGACAAGCGACGAAAGTAATATTGGATACGGCGTGAAGAGAAAGATAAGTGTAAACTAACAAGGTTTAAACGGCGTGGATCCACAGATCCCTGATCCCACTATCGTCTACCAGTAACAATGAGCTATTTCAATGCGGCACAGTTAGCATAAGCCGTAAGCTTACCAGAATACTCCGTACGCCGCCATCGGTGAGCGATTACACTGAAATTATAGACGGCGTGGAGTAATCGTTGCATCAAATCAATACAAATAAAGAAATACAGGCCGTCAAACTTATCTGACCCGGCGACAGCGTCGCTAGTAAACTATAAAAATAACAAGCATAAAATTAGTTCCAATTTTGGCCACCGGGTCAGGTAAGTTTGACAGACTATACAGTCATTAAAATATACTGAGTGCCTAGGGAGATTTTCTTCCCATTCGATCGCTACAACGTTAACTACGATTTGTATGAAATTGTCAACCGCTTGACAGCTGACGCTCGATCAATTCCATAAAAATTGTAGTTAACGCTGTAGGGATCGAATACGTAAAAAAGCTTCCACTCGGCCTGCAGCTGAGAGAGAAAGAGAAAGAAGCATTCGTTACAGCTGTCATTCTAATAAAGTAGTATTTTAAAGACTAAATTGTTCCACATCCGCGTTTCGCTCTTCACTTGAGGTGTAGGGCGAGCATGCATTATTCTTCGTCCCGGCCGTCTGCTGGTAAAATTGAATATTCCGTGTGATAATAGTGTTACAAGTGTAAAACACTTGCAACACGTTTACTATGCTTTGTAATTATTTGAATATTTTAAATCTACCGGTGCATTTATTTATTTACTAGCTGGTGGAATATTTTTTAATTCCCACGGGAACTTCTTAATTTTCCGGGATAAAAAGTAGCTTATGTCACAACTATAACCAGGTCTTCAACTATAACCATGCAAAAAATCACGTCGATCTCTTTTGCAACGTGATTGAAGGAAAAACCAAAAAACCAACAAACAAACACACTTTCGCATTTATAATATTAGTAAGGTTTACTAGCTAATGCCCGCGACTTTGTCCGCGCGTATTGAGGTTTTTCGGTTCCCGCGGGAAATCTAATTCTCTTTATAAATGAAGTAATTACTTTACTTACATTTATTATTATTTTATTTTTAGAAAAGCCTAGGGTCGGGTCAGCTGGTAAAGTCGCTATTATAAGCAATGCATTATTTAGTAGGTAGTAGGTACATTATATTAATGTCGATGCCTAGAATGTTTGGAATCTATAAATAGAAATGGACTTTCTCTAACGGAGTCAGACATAAACACGTAAGCCCTGCAAGAATTTCTCTACCATTAGATAAATATATCGAACTAGAAGATGCCCGCGACTTCGTCCGCTTGAATTAAGTTTTTTCCTTCCCGAGGGAACTTTAATTTTCCGGGAGAAAAAGTAGACTTCCCCGGGATACAACCCATCGCTGTACCAAATTTCATCAAAATCGGTTAATCAGATGAGCCGTGAAAACGTAGCAGACAGGCAGACACAGTTTCGCATCATCTAGTAATATTATATCTAATGGTCCGCATGCAGTCATTGGTAAGACAGTGAGTATAAAAATAACAAATACTCGTATTTTCATTAAAACTTCTGTTAGTTTTCACTTCGAAATCCGCAACACAAAGGACAGCGGCAGATTTCCCCTGGGCGGTCGCACACCATGTACATAAGGGTGACCATTCAATAAAGTTTTCTTCAATTTCGTTTTCATCTTAAGTATCATCATCATATCAACCCATCGTTATTCGTCTACTCCTGAGCACGGGTCATTTATGGCACCGTTAAAGCGAGTGGCATTTAATTAACAACTTAAAAACGTACATACTCGTATATAGCTTTGGAGAGTTACAAATACGTGCCCAGGATTTGAACTACTAATAGGTCAAAGTTTTAACCACTAGACTAGCACCGCATTCAACTATTACCGCTTAATTTGCAGATACATGACAGAAAAGACCTGGAATAACAGGATGTGGAAGTAAATGAGGTATCCAAGAGGCGAAGATGAAATATATTCTTGCAAGTTAGCTGTGATCAGAAACTATCTGCAAGGCACTCGCCATTTTAGAGTCAATAGAGCACACAAATATAAGTGACGTATTTTCGATGTTCAATTGATACAATGTACAAATTACTTTAGGATTGTCCACGAGTCGAACTGTCCACTTTACAAAATCAAGACAATATCTTTTGTTGTTAAACAATGTGGCTAAAAATAATACATGTCAAAGTTTTGGGACTGTCCCTAAAATAATTGATTGTATGTGGTCCCTACTTTTAAATATCTTTATCTCTTTTCGAAATGAGAGCCGGACAAAGTTGTACGTACTACACGTATTATTATGGTTCTCATATAACAATACTGTTGAATTGTGAACACAGTATATTTTATTTTAGGTTCTACATTGTTGAGACATAGTGATGTACCTAAGAACTAGGTATACTTATAGTTTGTAAATAATATTATAATAATCTAATATATATATGTTTACTGCCTCGTTGGTCTAGTGGTTGGCATGTTCGACTGCAGCCGACAAGGTCCCGGGTTCGAGTTCCGGGTCGGGCATACTTAAGTATTGGGGTTTTCTGACTGTCTCCTATGAGAGTGGAGGCCTGTGCCCAGCAGTGGGACGTTATTGGGCTGTAGTGGAATCTAATATGTGATATTATTTAAGTACATGTTATTTGTTTACCAGGCGTTGTAAAAATTTGAACCTCCTAGCTAGTCTAAATACGAGTATATAAAGGAAAAGGTGACTGACTGACTGATCTATCAACACGCAGATCAAAAGCATTTTTCCCTATGAGAGTAAAATAGGGGTTTGAAATTTGTATGAAAATCGAACTTAACGTAGGCGAAGCTGCGGGCAAAAGCTCGCTAAAAATCCTTGGCATTAAATTTGTAATTCAAACAGGAATAAGTTATTGCCAACCCCACCAGTGCAGTGGTGAGCATTGTAAGTCATCTTATGAGTGGGTCCCGATATCGATTCCCGGATGGGTCTATGTGGGAATCAAATCAAATCAAATATCTGACAAACTTATTCTGACCCTGTGACAGCATCGTTAGTAAAGTATGAAAAATATAAAAAAAATAAACAGGCATAAAAATCAGTTCCAATTTGGGGGTTAATATGTTATTTGTGGGACTTATTTAGAGTTTAACTAGCGAATGCCCGCAACTTCATCTACGTGGTTTGAGGTTTTTTGGTTCCCGCAGGAACTCTTTAATTTTCCGGGATAAAAAGTAGCCTATGTGATATTCCAGACTATAATAGCTATCTCTGTAAATTTCAGCCAGATCCGTTCAGCCGTAGGGACGTGATTGAGTAACGAGCATCCATACATCCATCCAAACATTCGAATTTATAATATTAGTAAGATAAATATACAAATGTCAATAATAATCAAGATCAATGTCAGAAGAATAAAATTTTGTAAGAATGTCACAAGTTTATATAAATATTTTGCACTCATGTCATCGAATAAATCACATGTCTCGATCGATAGCAACTCCAATTTTATTGTTTTTAGTATACCGGGAGATTGAAACGGCATTCTATTTTATACAAAGTAGCAACTAACAGGTTTTGCACGAAAGTGTGGATGGCCGAAGTGTGCCGGTGGGCGGCTTTGAGAAATTGCATTGCTCCTGATTTTCTAATCGCACAGTTTTACTGCATGCAGCTGCACTGCATCTTAGTTCTTGTGTTAATAAATAATTGGCGATTACTTGCCATCCACGATTTTGTCGTTGCTTCATTATGTTCATAGTCTTACACGCTATTTTGTCCTTCTTTATCTAGATTTACTAGATGGCTTATGATGATGTTAATAAGGTCTTTTTTTATTGTGAGACAGGCTTGCGCTTGACGACAATCATGCTTAGTAAAAAGCAAAGTCTAGGTTGGAACGCGCTTGCCTAGAAGATGCCTATTCACTCTTGCCTTGAAGGTACCTAAGTTATACGTGGCAGGAAACACGTGCGCTGGGAGGGTGTTCCACACCCTAGCGGTGTTCCACACCAGAAACTTCGAGCAAAACCGTTTCGTGCTGGCAGATTGGACGTCAACCACATGAGTATGCCAAAGCTGGCGGTTTCTTGCTGTTCTGTGGTAGAACGGAGAAGGAAGAACAAGGTTATGAAGTTTCTGAGCACACTCTCCATGGTATATCCGATAAAAAACCGATAAGGTTTTTGATTACCATGGAAACTTAATTCCAAGATAAAAAGTAGCCTTTCCGGTCAAAATACAACGCAGAAGTAAAAAATGTCAATGCTTCTCTGTAGGCTACATAACAGATAATTTTGCGGGAATTTATCTCAATTCGCTATAATATACGTGTAATAACAATTTATTATCCTGGCGCTTTCATGAAACGTAGCTCACGCCTATCGGATTGCTAAAGCTTCATCAGAATGACACGCAGATCCTATTCAACCCACTTAATGAGTACAAAACGATCTCAACGCGCTCTTCGTGTGTGATTTATTGACTGTTTTCATAATATACTCGTACATATACCTACAACCTATTTCCTTTTTTACCCTACTATATAAGAAGGATGGTAATGTTTGTTTTTATTGTAGTTAGGTATGTATGTCAATTCAAAAAATTGTTTGGTGTCGCTTGCAGACTTACGTTTTTTTTTATCCGCTACAAGTTAGCCCTTGACTGCGATCTCACCTGATGGTAAGTGATAATGCAGTCTAAGATGGTAGCGGGCTAACCTGTTAGGGGCATTACATTTGGTGGATTTGATCCAAGAAGCTGGAGATGGATTCGTCTCACCCCAAGTTTTTAATAGGTATTTTTTTATAATTTTTTTTCTTAAGCTGCTTAATTTTTTTCCGAATGTAGATCATCATCATCATCATTACCATCTCAAGTCTCAATCCATTGTAGATTATTGTATTGTTCATGTTAAATGCAAATAAATGAATCTGAATCTGAATCTGACGCACTATTGTCACTTGATCACAAGTCTCATCTCAGAATGAACTCAGGCTCACCATGTTAGCCATCCATGTGTGGATTGGCAAACTAGTCACTCCTTTGAGATAAGAGCTAACTTGTAGCGGATATCCGGAATTGGAGGCGGAAATCTTAATCAGTTATCAACGCTCGGACTTCTCTCTCTCTCTCTCTCTCTCTGCATCGTATTCCTCGTTGATGGGGGTCGTGACCCCATTGCATCAATTAAGGGTTTTCTTGGGATAATAATGCTGTGGGGTCCGCATACGACTCGACTAAGGGTAACGATTATTATCAGATGTTGGTTCCACTACAAGCTCGCCCTTGACTGCGATCTCACCTGATGGTAAGTGATGATGCAGTCTAAGACAAAAAAAATGCATAAGAATAATAAAAAACTTAAAGAATCGGGAAAGTTGTGTACCTTACTTTAAATCATTAAATATACTAACCCTGCCATGCATTTACATACTAGAATCAGCTAAAGTTGTAAGGAAACAACCGCAAAACTTTAAAAAGCTAGAGGACCTACCGCGACGTTACCAACTAAGACCCACGCGAAAAAATAATATGATGATTCCCAGTTCCAATTTAAATATCCATAGTACTGGTCCTAACCCGATGTGTGTAAAAATTTATAACAAAATCCCAGACCACATCAAATCCTTGGAGAATTATACAGCTTTTGTCAACTCTTTAAAAACATTTCTCATTGATAAAGTATATTACAAACTAAATGATTTTTTGGAAGAAAAATAAGGCAGCCGTCTCTCTACGACCACTGATTTTTTTGCTGTGCCCCACCGGGGTTCCAATATTGTTACGAACATTGTTATTATTATCAACTATTGACATGTAAATTACTATTATATTGGAATGCAAAATAAAAATGAATATGAATAAGATGGTAGCGGGCTAACCTGTTAGGGGCATGGCAGTTATATTAAACCCATACCCCTTCGGTTTCTACACGGCATCGTACCGGAACGCTAAATCGCTTAGCGGCACGTCTTTGCCATTATTATCAGATGTTGGTGATAATAACCGACCGACAATATCTAGATCTATATCTTTATCTGACAAAACTACAGAACTAGAGTCTAGACTACTATAATTAGGTGCGGGATTAAGCTTTTATTGTTTTGGAGTTTGTTTAGGTCAAATCAAAAACTGAATTTTAAAACAGAACCCATCCGAATCATCCCCAACCGAAGGAGCTAAAGTTTTGCGTTTGGATGACAATGCATGTTTAGCTAAGTGACGTCATTCTAAATTCAATATGGCGGACTAGTTAGTCAGCTATTTAGCACTAGATGATGCCCGCGACTTCGTCCGCGAGGATTAAGATTTTTTTATTCGGGCGGGAACTCTTTATTTTTCCTTTGTCCTTCCCCTGGATTCAATCTATCCCTTTACCAAATTTCATCAAAATCGGTTGAACAGATGGGCCGTGAAAGCGTAGCAGACAGACAGACAGACACACTTTCGCATTTATAATATTATTATGGATTTGGATAATAGCAATCGAGTAATAAGTTCCGATCATACATTAATTAGCGGGGCAATAACCGAAACGCAAATTGGGCAAAGCCACGCGTGGGAGAACTATTAAGGCTAACAAAATGTAAAACTTTTCACAACCTGTTTCCGATTCCACTCGTTCGGTTTTATTGGGTCTTGCGGAATCAAATCAAAGCAAAACTTGATTGTGAAAGCAACCTGCCCTGAAATGGTTTATTTTTATTGGGTACGACTCGCTGCTTGCCGCGGCTTCGCTCCTTGCTTTGGAAAACATGAAGCATTGACGATGAATCAACAAAATCCATACGTAACATTATAAATTCGAAAGTGTGTCTGTCTGCTACGCTTTCACGGCCCATATGCTTAACCGATTTTTATGAAATTTGGTCCCGGGGAAGGACCTAGGCTACTTTTTATTCGGGAAAATTAAAGAGGTCCCGCGGTAATCGAAAAATCTTAACCCACACGGACAAAGTCGTGGGCAACATCTAGTAGTTTCTAAATTGCCTTTGCTCGTCAACAGTGCGTCAGGAAGGTCGTCAAATCGCGGGTAGGATAGACAGTTCAATCCACGAAGCGCCCTACTTTTTTTCATCTCATTAGGAATGTTGCTCTACATACGCATTATTTTAATAAAGTCGTGTGTTTTATGGTTTTATTAATGTATACTTTCCTATCATAATATACCAATATTTTTACTCTCATTTATTTGTACAAATTTATAAAATTATTTTTAAACACGTTTTATATAAATATATAAAAATACTATACAAAACACATTTAATAATAACCCTATAAAACTTCTACCCACTGCGGGGCCTTAAAGACCCAAGCAGCCGGTGGTCAGGGCTCCAGAGAGAGGAACTTCCTCACAATTCGCGCCGTCTCAAGGATAACCGCCTTCTGTACCCGACCCTTAATCCAACAACCAAGCGAAAGCTTCTTAAGGTGTTGATCGAAACTTTTCGCATTAAGACCATTAACTGATACAACCATTGCATCGGTACAACAATCGTTGAGTCAACACTCCACATGGCGGTAATCTCGTGAGCAAGGTCTCAAGGTCCAAGTATTTCGATACTTTTTCCTTTTCTGCTTTCACCAGGTTATCATCATGTGGAATAGTAACATCAACAATTGTCGCTCGGCGCGCTGAGCGGTCGACTAACACTATGTCAGGTCTATTGGCAACAATAAACCTATCAGTGATAACCGACCGATCCCAGTAGTTATTATTAGAGTAAAAATATTAGATAAGAGTAAAAAAATAGACTAGAACGAAAGTAAAATATAATAAGAGCCGACGATATCGCGGCTTATGCCATAGTCCACCACGATAGCCAAGAACGAATTGGTAGACTAAGCTTAAGTAAATGACAATGGTCAGAGCATTATGGTTCGAAAGTTCGGAAAGTGCAGCGTTGGACGACACCACTAGGTAGACACTAAACAACTTTAAGAGAATATTTCACTTACTTTTTGAATTATTGATTTATTTTTTTTAGACCTCCCTGGAGCAGAATTGAGGGAGTTTCGATCCCCGGCAGCGTAAGGGAATTTATAATTTCTGAATTTTTCTCTGGTCCGACCTGGTGGGAGGCTTCGACCGTGGCTAGTTACCATGTTACCGGCAACGACGTGCCGGCAAGCGATTTAGCGTTCTGTTACGATGCCGTTTAGAACCGATTTGGTGTATGAGATTAATATTATAACTGCCATACCCCATGTTAGCCCGCTAACATATTAGACTGCATCATCACTTACCATCAGGTGAAATCGCAGTCAAGGGCTAACTTGTAGTTGCAAAATTCAAATTCAAACTCAAATTCAAAATGATTTTTATTCAAATAAACTTTTACAAGTACTTTTGAATCGTCAAGTGAATCTACCACTGGTTCGGAATGCCATTCCTACCGAGAAGAACCAGCAAGAAACTCGGCGGTTGCTCTTTTGGAAAAAAAAAAGAATAGCTGGGAGCCGCTGGACGCAAACGACGCAAGCCCTTGTCCTGTAGAAATCCACCCAGGAGTTGTCGTCTAGAAGTGGACGTCTATCGGTTGAGACGAAGAGGGTAGTGAATTGGGCCTCCTAATGTAAGACCTTTGTCATAACCACTACCATTTCACCTTTAGTAATATCAAATGTCTTTGAACCGCAATTAGTTTCTTATAACCATCAAGAAGTTTCAAACGTATAGTGTCTTAACAATATTAAAAGCGCTAAGTTTGAAAAGCCAACAAAGGCAAAACAGCTATAAAGAACAAGTTTGCAGTCTTATCCGTGGGTACTTTATTCTCGTTAAAGTTTAATTGTGCCGGCAACTATCTAGGAGCTAGCACGTCTGATTGGATTATAATGTTAAGCTGGCTTCACACGCTGGCACATGCTCGACGAACAAGCTTCTAAGCAGGCGCGTACGAAGACTTTTGTTTAGGGATGCTATTCCGAGACACGCGTGACGATGCAACGTACGCGATACGACTTCCGAAAATTGCAAACTTATCTATGCGATAGCGTGACTTCGTAAGTCACGTGAAGGGTCAGCTAGCATAATTTGTTAGTCACGTCGAGCCGTATCGCATTGCGTTTTCGCCTTTATCGCTGACGTAGGATAAGCCAGGACAGACTCGCTTCCTTCTGGCCCGATGTCTTTGCCCCGCTACCGGGGTAAATAGGAAAAAAGTGCCATTGGCCCCAGTAGCCATGGCGTGGTCGCATAATGGGGCAGATGAAACTTTTTCACCCAGATCAAGACTACTGTAGGACAACTGACGACAGGGCCCTAATATTTTTCTACTAGCAAATGAATACGTTTGGAGAATTCGCCCTTAGTGGCAAAAAATCCTCGGCATCGTATAAGAAACACGTTTCATCAGGTCTCTGCTCCATTTAAAGTGCGCGAATGAAATGTCTGTGTAACTTAGTTTATCCTAATAAAGTTCTGCACACACTAGGACGACATGACGGACAGACAAAGACCGCCTTTTACCTCCGAGACAGACGTTTCTATCCAATCTCACCCATTGTCCTACTGGAGCGACCAACGTGACACCTATATACATAAGCAAAGGCTGATTCTGTAGTGCACAATCTCTAAACTAAACTAAAATGAATTATTGCTAACCCTTTCATAATAGTCCCTTCGGAAAGGGACATAACTAGTTTTAAAGTTGTCATTTTAGCTTAGTTTAGAGATTGTGTTATACAGAATTGGCCACAATGGGGATGATGCCTATATCAAAAATAAATAATTTCTAACTAATTATTAAATAGAGGGTCTTCCAAAAGACCTTAAATTCACATCCTCGGTTAGTTTTAAGTTTCTTAACCATTTTAAAATATAGCATAAAGTTGTGCGTTGAAATTTGATGACGTCACTATTGTGAATTTCATACAACTACCATACTAGAAGCGCGTTTTTAAGTTTGATTAACACTTGCTGATTTGATTGAGTTGTCATCATCCCAATTAAACGGTTCTCCACCCTTCTTGACAGGACAGGCGATCATAAATTAAAAATGGTAGGTATAATAAAGTGTTGTAAAAATATACTCAAGTATAATGATTCACCATCAGGCAATCCAATAAAGGATGACGATCCAAGCCGATCGATGCGCGATCGACCTTCGCCGTCCGTTCACCGCGGCTAACACTACCTAGTTTTAATTTTGTACAAACCACGTGCAGACCTTTTGTATGCTTCCTAAAGATGATCGCTAATCTATATAAAGCAAACGCCGTACCTGCCGCATTATTTTCTAGCTCTGCGCAGGATGTTAGTAGATTTTTGTCTACTTACGGATACTGAATGTATTCTATGAACAGATATAATTAAATAAAAAAGTGTCTGTCTGTGATTTTAAAATATATACCCTTCAGATGATAGTGATCATTTACATGAATGCAGTTTTACGCCTAGTATAAACACAAACACGCATTAGTCTGTTTGTGTTCGCAATCACATAAGACTGACTGACATACTCTAACTATCAGCTTTATCTTTAAATCCCTTCATATAGAACCTAAATCACACCAAAAACCACAAGTTTAATGATCCAGTAGTTAAGGCTATTCATTTGTTTTTTTAAAATCCATATCCATACTATCCATACTTAATATTATAAATGCGAAAGTGTGTCTGTCTGTCTGTCTGTCTGTCTGCTACGCTTTCACGGCCCATCTGTTCAACCGATTTTGATGAAATTTGGTACAGGGATAGATTGTATCCCGGGGAAGGACATAGGCTACTTTTTGTCCCGGAAAATTCATGAGTTCCCGCGGGAATCAAAAAAACTATCTCTTCAACCGATTTTGATGAAATTTGGTATAGGGATAGTTTGTATCCAGGGGAAGGACATAGGCTACTTTTTATCCCGGAAAATTAAAGAGTTCCCGTGGGAAACAAAAAACCTTAATCCACGCGGACAAAGTCGCGGACATCATATAGTGAGGTATAAAATTCTCACACACGTTGATTTTATATTTTTCGCGGGTAGAATGGGACGCAATTCGCTGCGGTGTGAGCTATACGAACTCGACACTCCTGTGTGCAATCAGTTTACATCCAATGTGTCTCTAATGTTTCGTAAAGGTTAAGCGAAGATTCCCACGATTTAGCTCGCATTTAAAAAATAAATAACATTTTGGAATCCTGCTGTTAGGATTTGGATCATTGGAAGCGCATCCGTTCTACGTTCATAAATGCGAAAGTGTGTTTGTCTGTTACCTTTAAATTCTCTATCTGCTAAGCTGAACTGACGAAATTTTGTACAGAGGTAGTTTCCATCCCAGGAATGGATGAAGGACATAGGATACCCTTTACTCCGGAAAATATTATCATATACCACGGGATTTTTTAAAAACCTAAATCCACTCAAACGAAGTATCGGGCATTTAAAAACAACACATTTAAAAACATATAAAAGAAAAATAATAAGATGCCTATATATCAAACAGGTTCATAGTTATATACAGAAAGTAGATAATGCCTGCGACTTCGTCCGCGTGGGTTAAGGTATTTTGATTCCCGCGGGAACGTTTTAATTTTACCGGGATGAAAAGTAGTCTATGTCCTTCCCCGGGTATCAAACTATCCTTATACCAAATTTGATCAAAATCGGTTAAAGAGATGAGCCGTGAAAGCGTAGCAGACAGACAGACAGACAAACAGGCAGATAGATAGACACACTTTCGCATTTATATTATTAGTATGGATAACATGAGTTCTTACATAAGTCCACACGGACGAAGTTGCATGTAAAGCTAGTCTAATAAATTAGATGAACTATGTACACGACGTGTCGTGTAGAATATAGTGATTTCCTGAAAGCTTTCGTGGCTCGCGTGCATTCTGCGATAAAATGTTGTCAATAAGCAAACATTTTAGCTGATTGCTTATTTGCACCGACTTGATAAACGATAATTTTACAACAACATCGATATATTTAGGTACTAGATGGGCCCTTTTATAGAAAAAAATTGGGCGTCTTACCTGTAGAGCGCGCTCCACACCTATATAAGCCTGTCCATTTTTGGTGGGCGCGTTGAGGTTTTTGGTAGGGATTATAAATGTAATAAGCGTGATCAACACCATTCTTCTTAAGACATAAGGTCTTAAATATAATAATATTACAATTTACAGTACATTCTTAATTAATAAACTTTGCTGTCATTTTAGTTCAGAGCTGATATACAACAGAATTGGCCTCACTGTCACCCCTAATTTATTATGCCTTGGGGCGGGCCGAAAAAACAGCAGACTTTTGCAAGCAGGCTTTTTATCTCTATAGCATGAATGAATAGTCACATACCTTTCACTTTTGCCCAAAGACGGTGGATTTTTACCTTGACCTTAGTCTTGAACTTGGCCTCTTTGTTTACCAATACAATCCAGAGTTGTTTTTCTCGGAGTAAGTACCTACTACGTAGAATGGAAAGATTTAAATCGAAATCGGTTGAAAAGATGGGCCGTGAAAGCGCAACAGACAAACAAACTGGGCAAATCACGTCACTTACGCGTTTCAGTAAGGTTTCTGTGATTTGCTTACCGTATAGAAGACTATACCTACTCTTAAACTTCTAGATTAATACAAAAAATACAATATAGCTATGTATTTCCTAAGTGTCTATACTTTGGAATGTTTTACCTATTTGTGAGAAGCTGGGGTGGGTCGCTAGTAGCGCATACATCACGTACGGAACCTTTTATATTATGAGCCCCCAAGAACTCTATATAGTTTTATTATAACACACGTAATATAATGTATGGATGGAATATATAAATAAATGGATCCAAGTTATCGAAACACGAACGTGTTTTTAAAACCTCGCAGCAAAATTGCAACTTTATTTGGACGGTCACATCGGCAAGACTTGTTGATTTCAAGAGAATAAAAAACTCATATACACATTAGTATAAATATAATGTCGTATAATTGGTTCAATTATGCACCTTGGGGGCTGGGGCAAACTACTATCACTTAAAGCCGTATTATTTTATTATAGTTGACGTTCGCGTTTTAGGATTTTAGTCCTTATTTTAGAGATGTCAAGGTAGTGACATAAAACTGCTCTAAGCCGCGATGGTAGTATACCCCGCCTTCTATGCAGGGAGCTTTGTCGCTGTGAGGATGTTAAGCTGAGGCTTCACTCAATGAATATTTTTTATTTTCTTTGGTATACGTTCTTTGATTTAATTCTCGATTTTGAAAAATTAGAAAGAAAGTGGTTCCTTAGGATAAAAAATATATATTATACCAACCTAACTAATTAATTAATCCATACTAATGTTATAAATGCGAAAGTGTGTCTGTCTGTCTGCTACGCTTTCACGGCCCATCTGCTCCACTGATTTTGATGAAATGCATTTTGATGGTACAGGGGTAGATTGTATCCCGGGTAGGACATAGGCTACTTTTTATCCCGGAAAATTAAAGAGTTCCTGCGGGAGTCAAAAGATCCTAATCCACGCAGACGAAGACGTGGCAATCATCTAGTCTGATATGAAAACTTATTCCGCTTGGAATAAGTTTTTTTTAATTTCCCATGGGAACTCCTTAATTTTTAAGGATAAGAAGTAGCCTATGTCCAGGTCCTCAATTATGCCCATGCCAAAAATCACGTCAATCCGTTGCTCTGTTGCGGCGTAATATTAGTATGAAAAATACGTGTCGATAGAACAGCTCTTATTTAATTTTATGTTTGGTCACTAATATCAACACAATCATGGGTAGGTAGCTATTTTCAAAAAATTTCAGTTTGAATTTAAAGAGAGAAAAAATAAAGCAACACCTAGATTAAAAGCATATTATGAAATCTTAATCGTTACCAATCACAAAGCTAGACGGCTTAGGTCAAAAACCGGCCTTGAATTAGCATTATTAAATGCTATTATAAGATATTATACAAAAAATAAAAGAAAAGAATGAATAAAAATCTGTATGCTGAAAAAAAAAAAAAAAAGTCTTTAAATGTTTAGCAACAATGCATATCGACACTGACCGGTTTTAAAATTTAAAATTAATGAATGTAGACCGGCGTTTTAGCTTTATTTATGTAGGTGTCACCGTAAGATTGTAAAAACCGTTAGATTGTATTCTAACTAGCGATTTTGTAAACTGTCGACAGATTTAACGCAATTACACTTTAACACAATTTAACGCATTATTTTTCGGTAAATTGTAATCTGTTAAGTATAGTAACCTGATAAAACGTAAGTGCCCGGCCGCAATTATTTATGTCGAACGAACCTAACCTACAAGAAAGAAACAAGAAAACGTTGACCAGTTTACAATATCGCTAGTTAGATTACAATCGAATGGTTTTTACAATCTTACGGTTACATAGGTACTAGCCGTGTGGGATTTCCCACCGTCACCATCTAGCCATCTGACATTTCTCAAATACGAGTATTATGCGGGTGATAGATACACGAATAACTTTAAAAATGGCAAGCTTTCGCCAGTATATTATAGGCAGCGTGCCGGAGGAAAACGACTACTTAGCGCCACTTGAGATGCATGGAGAGGCGCGGCATATAATATCATTTGTATTGAATTTGTACAGGGCCGCATCTCGCAGTGCATCTCCGTGCCACGAGGCTTAAGTGGGCCCAGCTCCATACAACATCATACAAAGAATACATGCCGCGAGGTACGTGTCGCGCCACGCAGCGCCTCTGTAGTGGGGCTAGACCTTAACAGACTGGCATGAAATCCCTATATACGTGTAAAAGTGTCTATCACCCGCTTTAGAGTTATTGGAGAAAAACAACACTGGTTTATTTATTTCACGTAGAATCTACCACCGGTACGGAAAGCTGATTCTACTGAGAAGAACCGGCAAGAAACTCAGCAGATGCTCTTTTCAACCGAAAAATGTAACACTTTGTAAGTAATATACAATGCATTAAGTTACGTAACAAGTACTACACTGACTGACAAGTATCAATTATGTCATCTCTTGTGTTTTACCACAGAATAGGTAGTACAATGGTTTTACAATGAATCTCTTTCCCATTTCATCCCATTCTCTAGGTGCGAAAGATATTTTATTACAAACTGGCTGATGAACGCGACTTCGTCCGCGTGGAATAAGTTTGGTCTATGACACTCTCCAGGTCCTTGACTATATCCATGCAAAAAATCACGTCGATCAGTTGCTCCATTGCAGCATGATTGAAGGACAAACCAACAAACAAACACACTTTCGCATTTATAATATTAGTATAATATAATATGACCTAAGGAAATTGCTAATATTATGTAAGATCTCTTTTATTAAGAATTTTTTTCTAATATTATATTATGTAAATGGATTCAGAATCCGCTTATTATGTTATTAAATCTAATGAGGTTGGCTGTTTCATATCCTGCTCCTCTGCAGACTATAGAGCAACGCTATTAAAGCTTCGTACCACACGTAAAATAAATCATAAAACAGGATTGTTGAGAACATTGTCCAATCACCAGTACTTGACCTGATGATGATGATGATGACCTCAGAACTCAAAATTTTCTGAAAGGATGAGCCTGAAACTTGATCAATTATTTCAATTATATCCTGTACTTGAACAACAAATACTAAACTTAGATAAATATTGTAAGGAAACGGAATTATTTAATTTTTAATGAGCTTCAGTATTTTTAACAGAACTTCACATTTACGTCAATAGATGGCGCCGCGAGGTCTCAGTTCGGGGCGAACCACTAGTTATCTAAGTTTCTAATATTTCGTCACGATGTACCCCCAGATAAATACTATAAAACATGTACTTATTCAGAAACAACAAAAAAAAATTGCCGTCTTGATATTATACTGGATCGTCTTCTTGGGATTGCAAATAGCGAGTAGTTGCATAATCTACGCCCGCGTTGATTCCTCACCATGCCGCATCGGTCCGCTTAAGAGGCCGGTTCGCGCCGCTTGCAACTTCTATTCGAACCGCAAATATAAATTTGCCGGTATATTGCTATCTCTATTTCACTGATGACACATGATCGCGTTCAAGCGAGATAGCAATATGAGCTTACAGAATTTGTTATACATTTAGTCTTGTTCCGTGAATACCAAAAATGATGAATGAAAACTTATCGTGCTTTTTACTTCGTATTGTTATTCTGTAACTTGACAATACAGGCTATGCTGCTGACCAATTAATACGTAAGATATCGTTGGTTTTAATATGAAACAAATAAGAGGGAAACATGTCCATCTTGTCGTAAAAATATGCAAAACGCAATTCATTTACATTTCATTTTAGGAAAGTATTTTGAAAACATATAAATCCAGGAGACTAGATAAATACAATTTGAATCCAAATAAACTCTCATTTTGGTGGAAATGTTCTCGAATTATTAATTATTTTGGTATTACGTTTGTATGGGCAATTCATTCTCCGCTGGCACCTTAAAATGCAGTTACTAACCACATCTGTATTGATGGTAAATATGCCGAGAAAGTATCAAAAATATCGTTTAAAATCCAAACTGTATGGAAATTTTTATGAAATACATAGTTATGACATCATCAAATTTCTATACACTTTTTTTCATTAATAAAAGTTAAAGTCAACAAGTAATCAAATTTAAAAATTTAAAAACCCACGACGAACTGCAGAGCTCCATTATGTCCTTTATAACTTTGAAACAACAATTAGAACGTATAGCAAAAGTAAATTTAACATAATATCTAAAACACAAAACTGCATCTTTGACGGCTCAGTAGTTTTTGACCAGCGTGGTGGACTATGGCCAAACCCTTCTCATTCCGGAATAAGACTAGTGCTTAGTAATGAGCAGAGGTGTCAAATAGTGTTAAATTTTAATATTCTGATAAATAATTGTTAAAAATACGACGGGTTTACGATGAGAACTTAAGGAGTACTATATCCAATTTAAATAAATATGGTACATGATGTAGACCGCCCCTTATATCTGGCTACCTGCGATCGAGAGCTGCGTAGCGGGTAGTTGCAAAAACTGCGCGCGCGTCGCTCCCACGGCACGCCGCTCCGCCAAACGCGGTCACTCACCCCGTCTGCATTGATGGTAATGTGACGAGTATTGACGACGTGATAACGATGTCTACCAAAGCTCCGAATCCGCTCGCGAACTCGTTTTTTTTGTAAACAAAACTCTATTGATGTTGGAGCGCAATCGCTGACGTAATTTTTTTTTGTTAAAGTACAATTCGCAGACTAATACTTTGCTAATACTAAACAATAAGGTAATAATGAACTAATACGGTTCGAAAGAGAGTAAAAGATAAATTAAAATTTCTTGACCAACTTGCCCAAGTCAGAACATTTTACTAGCGCGTTGATTTTAGTTGTCATCATTATTTTAATCCATTGCCTGCTCATTATTGAACACGAGTCTCCTCTCGGTATGAGAAAGGTTAGTCCATAGTCCACCACGCTGGCCGAGTGCGGAATGGCAGACTTCACACACCTTCAGTTTCAGTTTATTTATTTAAACATGTAGGATATACAGGTGTCTCTTACGCTACGTCATGTTTTGACTCTTAGAGTACATTATGAAAAACTCTAGGGCATTCAAGTTTCCTCGCAACATTTTTTTATCGTAGCCAAATTACTCGCCGAACCCTGACACTGCCGGTTTTTTTTAAATGACTGTGACACATAGACGAACATAATATGGACTGGATGAAGCTATACTATAAACGTAGTTTTCACTTTTTTTGTTCTGAAATTAGTGTGTCATTTAGCTAAGTGTAGTGTATCAGTTAGCCGGTAGAGACTATTGTATTTTTTAGTTTTAGTCGTTATTATCAACATTCGACAAAAGCAATGTGACCCTTTTAAAGACGCGGAATTTCGATGTTCCACTTATGAAATAATTTCTTACAAAAATATCATGGGAAGGACATTATATTTTTATTTGAAGTTATTTTTACCCGAGTTATTGAAGATAGAACACAAAGCGACCTACACACCAGTCAATATACGTTATTTTCTTCCAATCGACAAAAAAGTTGAGTGATCTACCTACTCGGGATTTAAACCCATTCATACTCGATTCTATAGCCTCTTATGAAATCGCTTATTTTAGTCCCTTGTTGTACTGTTAACGGGGGAATTTGATCCAGATCCGTTCAGGCAATCTGGCGTGATTTAGTAGGAAACATCCATCCATCCATCCATCCATCCAAACTTTCGCGTTTACAATATTACTAGATGCTAGACTAGACCAGACTAGTTGATTCCCGCGACTACCACGTGGATTGATGTTTCTTAGTTCCCGTTAAAGAGTTTCCCTTTAATTTTCCAGGATAAAAAGTAAAGCCTTTGTGTTATTCCAGTCTATAATTTATCTCTGTGCCAATTTTCATCAAGATCCGTTGAGCCGATATGGCGTGATTCAGTAACAAACATTAATCCGTACATCCATCCATACTAATATTACAATTGCGAAAGTGTGTCAGTCTGTCTGTCTGTCTGCTGCGCTTTAACGGCCCATAATTTTGACCGATTTTGATGAAATTTGGTAAAGAGGTAGGTTACAACTTACAACCTGGGGAAGGACATAGGCTACTTTTTAGGCCGGAAAATTAATCAGTGCTCCCGGGAATTAAAAAACTTAATCTTCGCGAAGCAAGTTGAGGGCATCATCTAGTTTATAATACTTATTAATATATACTAACTGCCTCGTTGGTCTAGCGGTTAGCATAGTCGACTGCGGATCACGAGGTCCTGGGTTCTATTCCCGGTCGGGCGAAAAAATTGGTATTGGGTTTTTCAATTCAGAAATTCTCAGTGCCAGCCCGGAGTTGGAAGTTGGCGGTGTTTCACCCCCGTGCCTCGGAGAGCACGTTAAGCCGTCGGTCCTGGTTATTATCACTAACACGATAATAGTCGTCAAAGCCCGCCAACCCGCAATGGAGCAGCGTGGTGGGTCTAAGCTCTAATTCCCTCTCTCCTATGAGAGTGGAGATCTGTGCCAAGCAGTGGGACGTTAATAGGCTGTAGTGGTGGTGGTGGTGGACTCTACTACCACAAAATAGGTAAATAGTACCTACGTTGCTACTACCTTTAACTACTTACAACTTGAGTGCAACTTATTTTAAGTGCAGATTATTCTAACCTACTTAGCTGCCAGGTCACCCTTCACGGATCGTGAAGTTCCGATTGCTCTATGCAAAAGATAAAATGCCACGCCTTTTTTATCGAGGGAAGAAAGAAAGAAAATTGAAGAAAACTTAATTTAACTTTCTCTCTTGTACGAATCCCGTAGTGATGAATAATAGACAGAATATAAAAATCTTTTGGCAGATTGTGGCTCGAAAATAATTGTAACAAATTGTAACGAAAATCTTACTCGTAACCAATCCATACTATAAAGCTTTTTTAAAGCTTGCAACTTGTTTAGTCCCTTTTATGAAACCTATGTTAGTTTTAAGTATTTTGCACGCCATTGTATGGCTGATTGTAACATGCTCACCTTATTACATAATAACACCGTACTATCCTACCTACTTACTTACAATCATGCAAATAAATAAATATTCTATTCTATTCTATTCTATAAATATTCTATAATATTAAAAATGCGAAAGTGTGTCCATCTGTCTGCTACGCTTTCACGGCTCATCCCTTTAACCAAATTTTGATGAAAATTGGTACAGAGGTAGGTTGTAACCCGGGTTAAGACTTTTTATCCCGGAAAATTAAGAGTTCCCGCGGGAATCAAAAAATCCTAATCCTCGCGGACGAAGTCGCGGGAATCCCCTGGTATATAAATGCGATAGTATGTTTGTTTGTTGGTTTATCCGTCAATCACGCGGCAACGGAGCAACGGATCGACGACATTCCACATCGGAGGCGAATTACGTATTGCCCTGTCGCGCTAATAAGCGCGCTCTATATGAAAGTGGCGGTCTAATATGTTTTCGTTCTTAGACAAAGAAAAGTGGGTAAGAGTATGAAATTCAATTCCGAAATCATTGATTGAAAGGTCGGTAGGACACTACATGAGCATCTTCATTTCATGTGGCCTACGTTATCGCGTAGAAGTTGGTCATTTTCTTTCGTGTCGCGTTGCGTCACGTCGCATCGCTTCTGTCGCGTCACCTCCTAGGTCCTACAATGGGTACAAGTTTCTAGCTCATTCCGTGCAGTAGCTTCGATTCATTAAGCGCGTAAAAGAGCTTTAACGTTTCCCTAATTAATTTTCTTCACAAAGTTTCCTAGCGCTTGGTGCAATTTACCTCAGCTAGTGCTCTTCGAGTACTTTGTAGACAGTAATTGATGTCAAAGTAAGTATTGATAATATTATAAAGTACTAGATATGATGCCGCTACTTCGTCCGCGTGGTTTAAGGTGTTTAGATTTCCGAGGGTACACTTTAATTTGCCGAGATTAGGTACTTAGGGGTAGGTATAGCCTTCCCCGGGACACAACCTATCACTGTAGGTATACTAAATTTCATCAAAAACTGCTCAGGGCATTAGCCGGAAAAGCATAACAGACTTAAGACACACTATGACATTCATAAATCATGTAGCAATGAATTATGCCAAGACGATATTTATACTTATATCGCCCTGGCATAATTCCTTATTATTTATGATTCCCGCGACTTCGTCCGCGTGGTTTTTGATTTTTTGATTCCCGCGGAAACTCTTTTCCGGGATAAAAAGTAGCCTATGTCCTTCCTCGGGATACAATCTATTGTATCCCGGGGAAGGACATAGGGTACTTTAGGGGTAGACCTCTGTACCAAATTTCATCAAAATCGGTTGAGCAGATGGGCCGTGAAAGCGTAGCAGACAGACAGACAGACAGACAGACAGACAGACAGATAGATAGACAGACAGACAGACAGACAGTTTCGCATTTATAATATTAGTATGGAAGTATGGATATGGATTTTTAAATACTAATGTTTTTGATGGGATAAAATTTTTATTTTGTATCCGTCGATAGTAATCATATAGACGACGTACTTTTCACGAACTCCAGCAACGCGCGACACAAAAAAATACCATAAAGCTTTGACGGTGCAACGTACCTACCAACGAACGCTGGCGGACATTTTTTGAATTAAAGAATATAATGAGAAAAAAAAAACAAATTTGCGCGCGTCCCCTTTTTTGAGACAACAAAACGCATCAAAGGCGGATAAAAAGTGATAATTGTCTCGAAAATCGCGGTTGCAATTTAAGGAGGCTGATGCGGTTTTTGTTGGACGCCATTTCGGTGCAGGGTGAACGCACCCGAACCGACAGTGTCCGTGATTGGACCAGTAGCCCTATTACGTAAAACTTGCATCAATCATTGCTACAATCTGCCATGCCCCTAACAGGTTAGCCCGCTACCATCTTAGACTGCATCATCACTTACCATCAGGTGTGATCGCAGTCAAGGGCTAGCTTGTAGTGGATTAAAAAAAAATCTCAATTGTCGGGATCGGCTGTAGTAGCCAGCCCTATTACGTAAAACCTGCATCATTCATTTTTACAAACTGAATTGTTTTGATTGGCTGTATTGATGGCAATCTTGCTGCGACGTTGGATTTTGACTGGATTGGATTATCTAATTAATACCTACTTAGATTTGTTTGGTGGGAGGCTTCACAGAAAGTTTGACGACCTCCGTGGCGCAGTGTGTAGCGCGGTTGCCTTAACGTGCGGAGGTTCTGGGTTTGATCCCGGCAGGGTCAATTTGGGAATTTATAATTTCTGAATTTTCGCTGCTCTGGCCTGGTGGGAGGCAAAGACGTGCCGCTAAGCGATTTAGCGTTCCGCTACGATGCCGTGCAGAAACCGAAGGGGTATGGGTTTAATATAACTGCCATGCCCCTAACAGGTTAGCCCGCTACCATCTCAGACTGCATCATCACTTACCATCAGGTGAGATCGCAGTCAAGGACTAGCTTGTAGTACAGTGGATAAAAAAAAGAAAAGTTACTTCATCTAAAAATACTGGCCAAGTGCGAGTCGGACTCGTACACGATGTACTTTTTAAATTAAGTATTTACGTTTCTTTATTAATTAAAATACATATAACAAAAACAAGAGAGCAACTCGTAAATCACTTTGCCTTTGTGGGCCCCCCACACGGGCCCAAAATAAACGGGCCCCCCCCCGTTTATTTTGTATTTTATTTTATTTATTTGTTGTTATAGCTAATAGAAATACACGTCGGCTCAACCTATAGACGTCCACTGCTGGACAAAGGCCTCTTGTATGGATCTCCACAGCACACGGTATTGTGCGGCTTGCTTCCAGCGGCTCCCGGCTACTCACTGGACGATATCAAGGAGGACCGTCCACAGGTCAACAAACATCAAAAAAAATAAAATAAACACAACAAAATCTTAACTGTATACCTATTACGGTTCATGAGTTCCAGCCCGCTGACAGATAGACGAACGGACAGATGGGCAGACGGACACCGGAGGCTTATTAATGAGGTCCCGTTGGTACCTTTTGGGCGCGGAACCCTAAAAGGAAGAAAAACCCCACAACTCTTTTTCGTACTATACACAAAGTTAAACGTCCTGTTATTAAGTCGGAGCGAAGCCCACGAGTGAGGCGTTGTGATAAAGTGTACTCCAGACTCCTAGGCCTAGTACTAGTTGAATAACTCGACAACGTTCATAAATTTCAAGTATCGAAATACTATCGTACGTACTACGTAATACGTACCTACAGCGTAGAAATGGACCTAGCTACCATTAACAGCACGGAGTTCGGAAGTTGACAGCTGCAGTATTAGATACAACCCCCCTGTCCATGAGAGCACGTAAAATCGTCGGCCCTGCACCTAATCTCTCTCCGGTTGTGTCAGATTGCCGGTCTCACTTGTTTGTTCGTGTTAAGAATGGCCGCCGTGGCCAATCCGTGGCCAATAGAAACGCCATGGCGTGAACTTTGGCCAGGCGATTACTATTGAGCATCCGCCTACAGCCAGCGTCCTAAGCCTAACGGAAACATTCTCTCTGTTTTATCAATCATCATCTGAGACTGCATCATCACTTACCATCAGGTGAGATTGCAGTCAAGGGCTAGGGTGTAGTGGATTAAAAAAAAAAAACTATATGTAATAGTTAGTATGATTTGATGGTTCGATGTTCGAAAGCTATCAACGTAGCGCAAAGTCGCGCTAAGGGTTCCCGAGATCAAAAGTTGTCGCTAAGTAGGTCACGTGATAAAACTTCCACCGTGCTTCAAGCCTCGGAGTATGAGTTATGACAGAGATAGCAAACTTTTGTCATACTGTGGTTATAATCGTAACGAGTGTCAACCCTGACATAAGGTTTTGCTGTCATAAAATATATCCTCCTAACTAACTAGTGCACAAAGTAGAAATTATTGTCGAGCCGACCACTTGCTTTATATATTTTGTAGTAAGTAGCAGTGTAAGTTACAATATTTACCTAGATCTTCCCGGTCCCCGCAGAACCGGCTAAGACGTGCTGCCAAGCG
The DNA here is from genome assembly GCA_923060345.2 of Erebia aethiops. Lineage (NCBI taxonomy): Eukaryota > Metazoa > Arthropoda > Insecta > Lepidoptera > Nymphalidae > Erebia > Erebia aethiops. Next base: position 16,892,493 of record OV281089.1, on the reverse strand, counting down.
ATTTAGCGTTCCGGTACGATGCCGTGTAGAAACCGAATAGGGGTATGGGTTTAATTAATATAACAGCCATGCCCCTAGCAGGTTAGCCCGCTACCATCTTAGACTGCATCATCACTTACCATCAGGTGAGATCGCAGTCAAGGTCTACAGTAGGTAACATTGGATTAAAAAAAACTTATGAACAAAAAGCTAAGAATTGCCTTCCCTTAGTAGAAGTGATTGCGTGGGTGCGTGCGTCCTGCAATTAGGTACTATATCAAAGAGAAGTAGATCCTTTTACGCAAAAGGCTTTGAAACGTAACACAGTATGGAATAAAAATAATATATCTTTTTACTGTTCAAAAGAATAGCATATAACTGGGGTAAAAATCTTTGTCAACTTGAGGAGCTCACGTGAAATTGCTTAGATACAAGAATAAAGTCGCGGGCATTATCGCGTAATTTAAATGCAAAAGTACTTAACTATTTACCTATATCCGTCTATCTTTTAAACTTTTTACCGTTCATTATATGCATATTGCATCGCTTATGAGGAAATTATTTGAATGGTGATTTTTAGATAGACCATCAGCTGTCTGACTAAAAATCAATCACTAAACGCTGACAATTGAATTTTTAAATACTGTCAACACGGGGTTATTCAAATCTCAAGGCTAACCAAAAAAAAATTGGTGTAGTGCATTCTAAATTATGACATGGCGTTCGGCGAAATATAAACTTAAAAATTTACGAGTTACATAGACGTTTTGCTATATAGATGGCCATTTTCCTACATGGACGTTTCGCTAATTAGTTAGCATCACTTCTTTTTTTTTTTTTTTTTTTTTTTTTTTATCCACTACAAGCTAGCCCTTGACTGCGATCTCACCTGATGGTAAGTGATGATGCAGTCTAAGATGGTAGCGGGCTAACCTGTTAGGGGCATGGCAGTTATATTAAACCCATACCCCTTCGGTTTCTACACGGCATCGTACCGGAACGCTAAATCGCTTGGCGGCACGTCTTTGCCGGTAGGGTGGTAACTAGCCACGGCCGAAGCCTCCCACCAGGCCAGACCAGGGAAAATTCAGAAATTATAAATTCCCAAATTGACCCTGCCGGGGATCGAACCCAGGACCTCCGCACGTTAAGGCAACAGCGCTACACACTGCGCCACGGAGGTCGTCAAAAAATACAATATAGTTACACGTTCCGTTACTTAGACTTTCTGGTCGTGAGGGCATACTACCTTCGTTTAAAGCCGCATTGTTTTAATATTTAGGGACATCAAGGTACGTGACATAAAACCGATATTTTGAAATAAAACTGCTTTGAGCGATAAGCGATGATAGTTAAATGGGAGGGGGTGTTACTAGTATGAGTTTCATAGGTGACACAAGTTTTCCTATGTGAAATAGGTACATAAATCATTTATCATTTATTTATCAGTAATGTAATGCTGTGACCAATACGGTCAATGTGTGTAATCAGGTGTTCGATGCACGCGCGGGCTAATATTGACTCACCTGGGTCTGGTGCAGCAAACCGCCGCCGGTCCTCCGCGCCCACGGCGCCGTGTCCAATCGCTAATGGTGCATGTAGCCTGCGCTAGTAAGGGTGAGAACACACTACGGATCGGACCGGAACACACATCCACACCGGCACTTTTATATAGAGCCACACTAGCGACAGGACAAAAATCGTTCCTCTCCAATTGGTGGTAAAACACATGGCTAATAAAAAATTTAGACAGTTAAATACAACGTACCTAATAATACCTTCATATTTACTAACCTATTTATCAAAGGAATGGACAGAGCTCGTAGATACTCTATGGCACTTATTTGTAAAGCTTTGGAGCGGGAAAACAGCACATTTCCAACGCGGAGCCGCGCTAAAATATGCGGGATCTCTACACCTTTATCAGTGCAATTTATCGGGAGTCACCGCGATCGGGTACAGGCAGCCTCAAAACTTAAATAGGTATATATTGGAAAAAACTAACTGATCTGACTGACTGATTCATAGATTTGTTAGGTATGTAGAACCCATAACCTATATAAATTATTTACTACCGGACTGGGGCAGTACGCCAACGTTTAAAGCCATATTGTTTCATTAATGTTGTCTTTCGTGTTTTAGAATTATAATTCTTATTTTAGGAACGTCAAGGTACGTGACAGCAAACTGTCATTTAGAGTAATACTGCTTAAGTATTACTTTAATCGTTGGCATTATGGCCCTTGATCTATCAAAGCAAAAAAAAATTGACATACAGAAAGCTATTATGACGTAATTCGCTAAGAATCAAAGGGTTCCCACGGGAATATCAAAACCAAAATCCACCCGTACGAAGTCGCGGGCACAGAACCGGTGGTCTTGAGGATTCCTCATAAAAGCAAGTTAATATTAAAAAGGCAAAAGTGTGCCTGTTTTTCTGTCTGCTAATTTTTCACGGCCCCTTTGTTCAACTGATTTTGACAAAATTAGGTACGGATACAGGTTGCATCCTGGGGCTTTACTACATTTTATCTGTGAAAATTAAAGAGTTCCCGCGTGCTTCAAAAACCGACGGAGTCACGGCCATCTAGGTAGTTAGTTATATCCTCAAGCATTAAAATACGTTTCAGTGGGTATCAAGACAAGAAAGCTTTCCTTTGCGAACTGTACCTGCAACATTGTAAGCATCCGATAGACGCCTAATGAACTTAAGATTAGTGCCTATCCGTGTTGACACGGCCAAGCTCTGGATGATATGAGAGGGCGCGTTTGGAACCCCAGTCTTTAGTTTAAAGTTACCATAATTATTATCACCATTCCGTCTTATATTTTTCATTGCCGTTCTAGGTACCTTTTGAGGTTGTCATCGAAAATAATTTATTAATAATAGCGCTGGAAACAAAAGGTTGACTGACGAACCAATAGCGTGGCGGAACAGACACCTCCGCGTCGTCAGTTGTCACTCCTTCCTTAAACCAATAAGTTTACTAAATCACCCACTGTAAACATCTCAGAGATAATTTACCTGACGCAACCATAATACAACCGAAACAACAAATTGATTGAATTAGATGCCAGAAAATGTATGAAAAACACGAAAACATTCCAAATGAGAGTTATCACGAACATTGCTTAGGGCGAAAACTCACTGCGGATAAGACGTCCGCGCGAAACATCCGTGTCGTATAGTGAACACGTTTCGTCATGCCGCAGTAGTCTGTGCATTTGCACCTAAGTTCGCGCGCGGACTTTTTGTCAACCAGAAAAAATTGGTTTTTGGTGTGATTTTGCCCTTAGACAACGGCCAAACAAGGAGGAAAATTTTCGCATTTTCAAACAAAAGGTTGTATCGTTACAATGTAAAGAATATATTCAGAGAGCTTCATTCTGAATTGCTCTAACGTCGTGGAAGGAAGCTCGGGAACGGAAAAAGCTTTACTTTACGAATATAAATACTTTTGTTACATAGATTTTTCCTTTCTGTTTCAACTAAAATTGAAAAAAGTTATCCCCAACCGATTGAGTTGGATGAAATTTTGAGTTCTTTTTGGATGACAATACATGGTCAGACAATGACGTCATTCTAAATAAAATATGGCGGACTCCCAAAGATGGCGGACTAGTTCATACACTCCCGGTCTGCTGATATGGGTATCAATTAAAGGGTTTGCTAAGAAAAGTACGAAAAATAAAATGTCGTCACACTAAATTTAATATATGGCGGAAGATAAAAGTTTGTTTCAAAGAAAATTATTTAGGACGTCGTGTTCTTCTATCTTTGTTACGATTTCTAGTAACCTCATCATTGCTTTGTCAATACGACAATTCGTAAAGCGCAAGCCTATTCTTTGATAAAAAAATTAACCTGCATCAATTGTATTCATTGATCGCCTTGGACGTATGAATTGGCATGATAAGTGAATAATAATAATTACGAGTATATAGTTATTGATATCGTTTTAGGTTTTATAAAAACACCGTGGAAACTCTTTGAATTTTTGTGATAAAAAGCCGTTGTCTGCCTGCTACTCCTTAGTCTACATCATTGATCATACGTTAAGATGGATTATACCTATATACCTAAGAGTACTAAGCTCGTTACTATATAATACGTCAATTTCACACGGCTGCAGTGACGGCGTTGAAACTTCCAGTTTAAAGCGGCTATACACGGACATTTCGAGCTGTTAAAATCAATGAACAGTGTAGCTGCTCGGGCAGAGGTTTTCATCTGTTGGACCACTGTGAGCAGTCGTAACTGCTTGCAATATTCGCGACTGCTTGAGCAGCCTTATGTGTGACAGTGAAAAGAAGATCTTACAAAGTTTGCTACAAAGTTGCTGCTTTGTGAGGAACTTCAGTTTAATCAAAACTTGATAAGAACTTGATATGTATGGCCTACTTACCTACTATTCGGAGTGCATTTTGTAAGTTGCTGTCTTAACTTTAATAATTTCTAAGGAGACACACTTTAGGAAGACTCTTTTTACAATACTTTATTAATACTTGCAATGTTTGTGGGTTTATTTAGGTCATTGCTTGCAACAAAATAGTCATCCCTAAACGATTGAGCGGAAATTTTGCATGGGCGCTTAGTTCGGATGACAGCAGCATGGTCTAAGTGACGTCATTCTAAAACCAATATGGCGGAATTCCAAAGATGGCGGATTCCTTAGTAATTTTATAAGCACCCTCATCATATGGGGATTAATTGAAAGGGTTTGCTGAGAAGACGTCACACTAAATTAAATATGGCTGACGATAAAGCATGTTTTTACACGGACATTTCGAGCTGTTAAAATCAATGAACAGTGTAGCTGCTCGGGCAGCAGTTTTCAACCGTTGGACCACTGTAAGCAGTCATGACTGGTTGCAATATTCGCGACTGCTTGAGCAGCCTTATGTGTGACAGTGAAAAGAAGATCCCAAAAATGAATGTTAATGATTTAAGATTGTATTTTATTTTTATACAAGTAACCCTTGGCTGCGAATCTACCTAGCAGTCAGTGATGATGCAGTCTAAGACTCCTTATGATTCATAGCTGTTTGATCAAAATTTTCCTAAAATATTTTGAATAGGTATAAACTATAAGATTAATTAATAGGTATATCAAATACCACGATTGACCCAATTACAACCACGACGTTAACGCTCTATATTGCATTTCAATAATCCTCATTTCCATTCCTCATTGCGGAAATCCTGAGCAACCGACGACAAGCTTGAATGCCCTACATTATGATTAAGCTGAAATTGGATTAGTTCTGAACAGTTAAGCTATTACTGTTCCGGTATTCTCTGATGTCATCAACACCAAAATGTAATAGGCATGATGACAGTAACCAAGAATCAATGAAATTATGAATTTATCTAATGAAATAGGATTCATGGATTATAAAAAACGTATTTATTTTTCTATTTCGAGTGAGATTGCTATTTATTTTGATAAAATAAAATTATAAAATACACAATCCGCCATATTGGTTAAAACACCAAGAAGCGAATGACGTCACAATGGTTTGTTTTCGAGCTTTGACAATCACACTATTGCTTGCACACTGCACATAGTACATTGGTAAAAATAATAGTGACGTCACAAACGACGCCATGACACCGGGGAGCGTTTTGGCGTGAAATTTAAAATTTAAATTTCAAATGCCAATATTATCTACCAAACCTTATTTTTCTGCTGAAATAAGATATTTTTTCGAAATAGTAGATACTTCCGAACATAATCTGACCATTTTTCATCATCATCATTTCAAATATTGGATAGAAGCAGGCGAAACTTTGTGGTAGTCAATAATGAATATTGGATAAAAATAATGAAAAAGCTAGAAGTTTAATTAAGTACCTACAACCATTACAATCGTGCATTGTAGAGTTAACATCTCCTGAAGATGCTCCGGTATCGGAGAGAAGTTTGATAGATTTGTGTGGTGTGGTGAATATCGCGGGCTGCAAGTGCAAGATACGCACTGTACCTATCACATCTATCATCCGCAACTATTTAATCAATAATTATTAAATCATACGTGGTATTAAATTCCTAAGATAATTTTAAAAAGTTTACATTCTGTGTAAATTATGAAAATGGGTGGGGCAGAATCTGGCATTCTCCTTTGCCTACTGTGGCGGATAATAGTGAAGTAAACTTCTAGTTTTTTAATTATCATTTCAAACCATCGCCGGCTCACTATTGAGCACGAGTCTCCTTTCAGAATAAAAAGGGTTTGGACCTGTTGAGTTTTGTATATTGAAACTATATGTTGTTTTGAAAGTACTTTGAACTGTATTTTTACGTTTTACATCACACAAAAATGAACAAATTAATTTACTACAGAAAAAAATTTCCAGACATTTTGCTTTTTTACCAGAGGATAATTTTAGTTCTGCGTACGTAGAATAAAGACATACCATAGACAAGTTGTATTTCTTTTTTTTGATTTTTGCCCCTTGATACTTAGTTATCTTAACAGGACCACACTGGCCAAATGCGGATTGGTTGACTTCACACACCTTTGAACACATTATGAAGAACTCTCGGGCATGCAGGTTTCCTTACGATGTTTTCTTTTACCGTTAAGTGATATTTTAATTGCTAAAAATGCGGTTTTAATATAATATTGCAAGCTGTGGCAGCCTCTAAGTGGGTTTACAATACCTAATGCATTTTTTTTTCCTGTCATTCTATTGTAAACTGTTGGATGTTCTTAAAAAAAATTAAATTAAAATTATAAGGATACTACAAACCAATCCGTCGGCGTTAAATCGTAATAGACCCGCCGGCATAGGTCATGCGACTGAATTAGTCTGCTAGAAGAGAATGGGATAGAACTAGGGGGTTCAGAAGGTTAGCATAGCACAGTTCCGGAAAGACTTAAGTTCAGGAAAAAGAAATACTATTCTCTTACTCTTTACTGCATTAAAGAATTTCCAGAACCATCCGTCCGTTTAAAGAAGAGAAGAGGAACGATTTTTATTTTTTTATATAAGTATTCTTATACTTAGGTATACTAGATGATGATGAGAGATGGTCGCGACTGCGTGGATTTAAGTTTCTGAATACGTGGGAACTCTCTGATATTCCGAGATAAATAGTGTTTCTATCTGCCCGATATCTGTCTGTCCACTACGCTTTCACGGCCAATCTGTTCAACCGATTTTGACGACATTTGGTACATAGATATGTTGCATCCAGGAGTCTTAGGTCAGGGAAAACGCGGGAAAAGACTTATAATCCCAGAAAAGGAAAGAGTTCACATGAGATTTTTCAAAAACATTAATATTCGTGGGCGAAGTCGTGGGGTATCATCTAGATTCTAATTGCTTTGTATTTGTTTAGTGGATAACTGGTAACACCAAGCGCATTTGAGATAGCTCCTATATAAATTCGCGTGTGCGCTGCGAGCGATTTATCGTCTCACCGACGGTGTTTAAGAGAATAGTGAATAGATTTACAGATAAGACGCGGAATGATAGCAGAAAGCTTCGAACTGTGTGAGAAATTACGTTGCGATTCCGGACTTCGTTTTGTTTGGAGAGAATAAATTAACTTAGATAAAATAAACGTGTATGGGTACTTTAGATAAATTAAGATAAGCAAATCAATGCTTTGCTTGAATTTTTTTCAAAGCGAGCAGTTTTATTTTATTTTATACTCTATAAGTCAGCCCTTGACTGCTATCTAACCCTGATGGTAAGTGATGATGAGTCTAAGACGATAGCAGGCTAACCTGTTAGGGGTATGCTAGTTATAGTTTCAATAAACTGATAACTGGCCACGGCCGAGCACTCCCACCAGGCAAAGTAGGTATTGTATAACATCACTGGCATCAGCGAACTCCAAATATTACTGAATTTATTACAGCATCTAGCAAACTTTTATTTTTAATGTTTAAGTCAATTAACTTGAATATTTCGGAATTTTAGTTTTTAATTGTAATACCTGCTTGCACCAGCTCTTTCCACAAGCTCCCCTTCTCCTTCCAGCCATCTCCCGTCCCCTCTCATCTAACTCCCGAGCCATGTGTTCAAATCGTCTTCTCTGTGACGTCTTGATGTCCTATGCTAATAGGATGGTCTTGACAGCTCATGCTATTTTTCTCAAAACTTGTGGGAAGTTAGCAGGAGTTGGCAAGGTTATCTTATTAGTATTTGGGTGGGGTATGAAGATATTACGCGAGTCAAGGAGTAGAGGATAAAATAAAAGACAAATGTTCTTACACTATAAAACTATACTTAAATAACAAAAAAAAGTGTTCAGAGTCGCGCGGTGAGATCACTGTGGCTGCTGCGGCGGGGCGAGGCGCGCGGCGAGGATCAGTATATCGCGCTTCTCCTTCGGGAAGCGCAGCTCCCGCGCCGCCAGCCGCGCCGCGCGGAGTTCCCGCTCCGCTCGCGCCAACTCGTTCCGCAACACTCCCCCTCCCGTTCCAGCCGCCTCCCGCTCCCTCGTCGCCCACTCCCGCGCCATCTGTTCGCGCATCGCGTCGTCCAAGGCTCTCGCGGAGTAGTGAGCGACTACTTCTTGCCTGGAACACTGTCGCTCGCGCATGGCACGAAGCGAGCCGTTCCAATGTAACAGCTGGAATACCGTCATCAGTTCCTGGAACTCCAGCATCGTGCGGCCCTTGTTTGCTTCTAGCATAAACCTACGGATAGAAAAATGTAGAGGTTACAATTAATTTCGCGGCCACAGAAAGAAAATATCTAGAGAAATCCACCATGGCTTGAAACTAGGTGATAAACTTTCAAAACTAAATAATTGTATAATCTCTAGTACAGTTTTTCTGTGCAACTTTTTTTAGGCTCAACCAACCAGGCTTGCCTAGCAGAAGTTTATTGCTGATGACGCTTGCATTAACATTTTAAGGTACTAATGTTCTATACAACGAAAGATACCATGAATGTTCAGCATTGGTCTTTGGTTGTCTTTGGTTAAATTTAGGCTGGTGTTCCATGCTTTTAACGCTTGTATCAGGTCCGGTGTTGGTCTGGTGGGAGGCTTCGGCCGTGGCTAGTTATCACCCTACCGGCAAAGACGTGCCGCTAAGCGATTTAGCGTTCCGGTACGATGCCGAGTAGAAACCAAAGGGGTATGGGTTTAATATAACTGCCATGCCCCCCTAACAGGTTCGTCCGCTACCATCTTAGACTGCATCATCACTTACCATCAGGTGAGATCGCAGTCAAGGGCTAGCTTGTAGTGGATTAAAAAAAAAGTAAGATGTCAGCAGCAGGGGTCTTCTCCGGTTGGTCCTTGAGGGCCAAGCGAGGGTACGGACTACGATGTGAGATGTAAAATGATAGCTTAAATAATTGGCAGTCAAAGGGACTGCCGATAGAAGTGAAAACTAATATTTTTTTTTTCTAATTAAAAAAAAGTATTTCACATATAAGCCTTAAAACTTAGGTATTCAATTTAATTACGAATGTACTATATTTATATTTAAGACCTTTTGTCTTCGTAGCAACGCGAGGTGTCGGTCTCCTTTCCACAGCACTTATTAATATTAAAGTATAATTACGGATGTATTATTTATACTTAAAACTTTTTGTCTTAAGAAGAACGATGTCGGTCTCACGGTCGGTCTTGCGGTCGGTCTCGCATATTCCACATTTTTACCCCCTACCAAAAAGTGCACAACGCGCCTAAAGAAGGTTTCACTTCAATAATGTACCTAAAGGCTGCAATCCCAGCGCTGGGGTCCTGGTGGTGGCTGGCGGCGTCGCCGGCGAAGGACGCGCGCGCCTCCGCCACCGCCTTCTCGATGAAGTGCTCCGATATGCGCCGAGATTCGTGCTCATTGAACACGCTGTTCATGAGAGCTATCTTCGCTGCACTGCGCCGCGCCTCCGCTTTTGTGGGACAATTCTGTTGAGGACACAAAAATATAGGTAAATCCACTGTTAAAGCAGCAAAGTTTTATATTCAGTACCTCCAGTGGTTTAGAAAGCGTCTCAAAAATGCCGCGCCATCACGTGTGTTTCTCTCTACCTTTAAATTTTGTTTGCATTCTACGCTCTCGTTACCTCTGCTAAAATTTTACGCAGTCAGATAAATAATGGGCCATAATGAATGGGTTTTTCTGACTAGAAATTCTACAGTAGTAGTACACGATGTACTAGTACTGAGAATTTCTATTCCGTGGTACTAGCCCGGAGTTAGGAAGTTGGCGGTGTTCACCCCGTACTCTTTATCACTTTCACTAACATGGTAAGCCCGCCAACCCGCATTGGAGCAACGCGTGGTGGGTTTAAGCTCTAATTTCATCTTTCCTATGAGAGTGGAGGTCTGTGCCCAGCTGTCGGACGTTAATGGGCTGTAGTGGTGGTGAAACCGACGATACTATGCACGCACGATCTTTATATGTAAAAAATGGGATATAGAAAGACAAGAACTCGTACAAAGCATCGGGGGTATATGTGCAGGTACACTAGTGCACACGATCAACAGGTAGACAGTAGGGGTTTTAGTCGGTATGAGTCCGGCACTACTCTGTGGTAGTCCATGAGGATTTCCCCTGCTGTATAAATCCAAAAAAAAATGTGGTGGTGATAGTTACCTGAAAGCTGCCGAAGCAGGCGCCTCCCGGCAGTGTGACGTAACACACATAGGGCGGGTGGGCGGCGGGCACGGACTCGTATATGACGAGCGCGCCGCTGCCTCCACTCGCCGCGCCGCCATTTCTAGAAGCCTTCACTTGCCAGAATTCTTGTAACGCCTCAACCACGTTCACCGTTGAGAGCACTCCGTCGGCTGTAATAGAAAAACTTATATGAGAAAAAAATCACGTCTGTATTTATAACAAGCTCAAAAACTCCAGAAATTGTTGGCGTGTGACAATTGGATGTCAGAGAGCATAATATTATGTTTTGCACATAATATATTATGCTCAAATTGGATCACTAACTTCAAGCAAGTTTGTGAATATTAGGTACCTTATACGTAAGCAGAAAATGACATGTTTTTCATTTTAAGCGAAAGCTGTGTATCCGAGTGCGGATATTATATTACAAATATCTTTAGTTCAAGAGTTGTATCTTGAGTTTATGCTACACCAAATAGACTAAGTTTGTAACTTTTTGTTTTTTATATGAATAAATAAATAAATAAAAAATAAAAGAGATTGCTGCAAGATATCGATTAGAATAAAAACATTCTATACAACGATTCATTCATTCTATAACGTATACTAATTAAATAAAGCGTCTGTCTCCTCGATGTACCTAAATGAAGTATGTCAGATGGTCCGAAGTAATCTTAGAAAAGGCTGAACAGATTTTGATGAGACTTTGTTGCCATGGGAAGGACTAGTCAAGAAGTGATTTAGGCTACTGTTTACCGTGAGCTCTTTTGATTTTCTATAATTCAGAGGAGATTATGTCCTCCTTCGGGAAGCTAATTAATTGTAATCAGTACTTATTTTTGTCACAATCTATCCATCGAGTAGGCCGTGAAAAGGTGACAGATAGACAAACACTCTTCGCATTTATGATATTAGCACAGCGTACGTAGGTATATAATACCACAACTTAAGGAGATACGTTCTTTCCTATCAGTCGTTCGATGGAGAGGTTTACGGACAGTCCTATCAACCCATGCCTGTCACGGACAGAGCAACGCTGCGGGGTGACAGACAAGAAATGGAGGAAACTGGCAAAATTTTCAATACAAACTTATGTCACTGTAGTCGCCTAGCGTCAAATGCATTAGTATGCAGGTATCTACCTCTATAATATCTACTTCAACAACTACTGCATCGGATGCAGTTGACCCACACCCGTCCCGTCGATGTGTCGACGCTAATACAAACGACAGACCCGGCTACCATGACAGTTGTACAATAGGTATCTCTGTATATTATCTATCTCTACCTATTGTTGAAGTAGATATTATAGAGGTAGATACCTGCATACTAATGCATTTGACGCTAGGCGACTACAGTGACATAAGTTTGTATTGAAAATTTTGCCAGTTTCCTCCATTTCTTGTCTGTCACCCCGCAGCGTTGCTCTGTCCGTGACAGGCATGGGTTGATAGGACTGTCCGTAAACCTCTCCATCGAACGACTGATAGGAAAGAACGTAGTAAGGATATTTTTTGTATAAAGGAGGCAGGAAAATTGTCTGATGGCTCTCGCCCTATGTGTACTCTGTCACGACTCGAGCTGCGTTGCCTTATAGCTTTATACGTCCATGATAGCTTCTCAAGTTCCGTGAAGTAGAAAGTTCTAGATTTATTATACAGTTGCTAGTATTATTTTTAGAGCTAATAATAGGTATTCTCTAAATCAAAAAAAACGAGAAAATCATTAAAAGTGTCTATATAAATAATCACATAAAATAAGAACGAAAACATTACGGAAATAGTACATTATGGCACTAGTGTGTAATATTGGTGATTACCGTTAAGGCGCCATTGAGACCCAAGCCGTTAGGTGAGGGTCTTAAGATAGCCGAAGACGGTAATCATCAATACGCACGTGTATCATACGACTTTTTTCAACACACTTGTGAAGAAAAGAATACTAAAAAATAATTTTATTTAGTAGATAAAATAAAATAAAAACTCTATAACTCACTTGTGAATAATAGTAATGAAAACGTCACAGTTTGATTATAGGTGTCATTATGTGCCTAATTGCGGTGAAATTAGAGCCACTTTATGAGCAAGTGTGTTGAAAAAAATATAACTATATCTGGCAGACAAAAAGTCCGCGTCAATTTTTATATGGAGCGCGCAAATTAGACGACACATCGCGACGGGACAAATTTCGGTTCCGTTTGACCGGACGTTTGGCGCGGACGTCGATAAGTGGGAGTTTTTTTACGAATTCGATAGCGACATCGTTAACTACGTTAAAGAATTGATCGAACGCCAGCTGTCAAGCGCTTGACAAATCGTACCTAGACTTTAACGTTGATCGAATGAGAAGAAAATCTCCCACTAGACACACTTTTTGCGGTTCAGCTAGTCTAGCAGGTTAGTGCGAGTTAAACAATAATTTAGAAAATATACATTATTTGAAAATAAAATATTGTGTAAAGTTAAATTAATCGATTAATAGCGATGTAATCTAGTTGCTCATTATTTAATTCTTCTTCTGGTCTTGGCAACAGCAAAAATTTTTGATGCTTGAAATGAAACATGACAGTAACTTGTGTCAGTATGTCAAGACTCTACCACCGTTTCGGAAAGAAGTTCCACTGAGGAGAACCAGATTGCTTTATAACTCCCCCTTCTAAGAAAGGTATTCCTACCCATGGAAAGTCAGGGCAAGTGTAGCTAGCATAAAACTGAAATTATCACTAGTACGTACAATTAATCGAAACGCTCTTTGGTGAAATTTATAATTGCTCATTAACGTTAACCACCACAGCGATTCATGGTACGTGGGTGACAAATGATAATATATCCGCGACCACATAACGATTATGTTTACGAACTTAACTCAATTAAGCAGTAATTAATAATTACCTATCTGAGCACTATTGGAAATTATTCATACCAGGCTATTTGATTGTAGATAGAATGACAAAATTAACTTTTTTTAATACTTTGCTCTATTTTTTTAACCTGAGAATGTTATCCCCTTTGGCATCTGTATCTATGTTCGCGTAAAAAAAAAAAAAATCGGGTAAGAAAGCCTTTTTTTTTTTGCGAAAATTTTGACAAAATCGGTTGAAAAGATGGGCCGTGAAAGCGTAGCAGACAGACAGACACACTTTCGTATTAATAATATTGGTATGAATAATATAAAGTACATAACAAAGGCTTCCAGTGGAATATACCTAAGCCCCGCATCCCCGCTCGCGTTGATAAGCCGAATTATTAACAATTCGACACCCGTTGCGCGACGTGCGCCACATGCTAAGAGGGATTATTCTATGCCCTACTTAGTGCTTACTAGGTGACTTTACTCGTATTTCCGAAAGAATCTGGCGATCATTAAAAGTATGACCATTAAAAGTATGCTCCTGAAAAAGCTTAATCAACTGTTGAAGATAATGTAAATTATAAAAGAGCATGGATTTGACTCGCTCCAGGCAATGATAAGGACAGCGGTTACTTATGTATCTAGTATCCACACATTAATGTAATGGTAAATGAATTTTTAAAACAGAGCTATCACCGAGTTTCTTGCTGGTTCTTCTCGGTAGGAATGGCATTCCGAACCAGTGGTAGATGCACTCGACGATTCAAAGCACTTGTAAAAGTTTATTTGAATAAAAAATATGAGTTTGAGTTTGCTAACCTAACCTAACCTAACATCGCAGCGTACCTAAATATATATATCCTTAAAGCGGATCAACATCCAATCAAATTGAGATGTTTCCTATGTCAATAATAAATTACTCTTTTGTGATTATTAAACAGAGAATCTCCCAAAAGACGTAGGATCCACGTCCACTGTTAGTTTTATGTTGAATAACCATTTTAAAATATCGAAAGTAAGGAAGTGCGTTGCGTTTTGAAAAAGAAGCTGATTTGACTATTTCTCAAATACCCTATTACAGACCACGGGTTACTAGAAAGAGGAGGTCGCCCAAATATGGGATGCTGTCACTTTTTGATCAATTTCGTTAACATGAATGGACAGGCATAGAAAATTTAACTGAGTTCACACTTAACGGTCTTGTGCAGTATGCAAAAATATCTTACGATATTGATCTTCTTATGTCAAGAAGAAGATCTGGCAAGAATGATATTTGCGCAAAGGATCAGCCTGGCTGCTCAACGCAATACTGCAGTCAGCATTCCACGTGCCCAGTAAATAGATTTGCTAGCTATCAGTTCTATTTCAACATTTTCGATTCTAAAAAGTATTAAAATAAAGTACGTACTGTATACACTACATAGCTGTTATCGGTATGGTAAATATTAAAAGGCTTCCAGTTGGGTAAGATTAGCCTTGCCGCCCATTGCCTACATTCAGTGATCGATTCCATACGCGCTGCGATTTAACAAGTAGGTAGGTAAGTAGGTATGGGGAACTTTTCAAGGTACTTTTTTTTTTTTTTTTGTTTATTGATATGCCAACAAATATTGTACGAAACATTAATAATGTTAGAATAATACAAATGTCCAGTTCCAACACAATACTTAATTATAGGCATATACAGCATTATTATAGGCATATGTACCTACAGCATTTGCAACAGTTGTACCTACTCACAGTAGTAGATATAAAACAATATTATTATTAATTACTAGCGGATGCCCGCGACTTTGTCTGCGTGGTTTGAGTTGTTTTGGTTCCCGCGGGAACTCTTTAATTTTCCGGGATAAAAAGTAGCCTATTCCAGACTATAATCTATCTCTGTGCCAAATTTCAGCCAGATCCTATCAGCCGTTGGGGCGTGATTGAGTAACAAACATCCATACATCCATACATCCATCCAAACTTTTACATTTATATTATTAGTAAGATTATCAATACAAAAAATAAAGGCTTCTAGTAGCACAAATAAAGAAAGATTTTTTTATCCACTACAAGCCCTTGACTGCGATCTCACCTGATGGAAAGTGATGATGAAGTAAGATGGTAGCGGGTTAACCTGTTAGGGGCATGGCAGTTGTATTAAACCCATACCCCTATTCGGTTTCTACACGGCATCGTACCGGAACGCTAAATCACTTGGCGGCAGAAGCCGGTAGGGTGGTAACTAGGCACGGCCGAAGCCAGACCAAGGAAAATACAGAAATAAAAATAAATTTCCAAACTTACCTTGCCAGGGATCGAACCCGGGACCTCCGGACGATAAGACAACAGCGCTCAACACTGCGCCACGGAGGTCGTCAAATACAGAAATTGCACAAACATTTGACTACCTATACTAGCGCCGCCTCTAAGGGAGTTCTTTAGTGTCACGGACATAGAGTTAGTATAATACTAACTCTATGGTCATGGACTTATCGGTAGGTATGGTAAATATTAAAAGGCTTTCAGTAGGGTAAGATTAGCTCCGCAGCCCATTGCCTCCCATTCAGCCGCGTTATCGATTCCACACGCGCCGCGATACGCGCGAGGAATATAAAGATCACCGTAATCACACTAGTGCCCTAGTGATGTTTTTATCTATGCGAAAAGTGGGAGATTGTTACACGTCTGCCCAAAAAAAGAAGTGTAATGTTTTCGGGGTTCATGTATGTTTTATGTTGTAGGTGTATATATACAGTTCGCGCGAGAGTTGAATGCATTCAACTCGCGCGCTAGCTATACCTGTTTTTTTTTATCCTTCTATCCCTAATATTATTATACTCTCCCATTTATTTGTACAGATTTTTATAAAATTATTTCTAAACACGTTTTACATAAATATATAAAAATACTATCTACAAAACACATTTAAAAATAATCCTATAAAACTTCCACCCACCGCGGGGCCTTATAGACCCAAGCAACCGGTGGTCAGGGCTCCAGAGAGAGAAACTTCCTCACAATTCGCGCCGTCTCAAGGATAACCGCCTTCTGTATCCGACCCTTAATCCAACAACCAAGCGAAAGCTTCTTAAGGTGTTGATCGAAACTTTTCGCAATAAGACCATTAACTGATACAACCATCGGTACAATAATCGTTGAGTTAACGCTCCACATGGCGGTAATCTCGTGAGCAAGGTCCAGTATTTCGAAACTTTTTCCTTATTATTATATTTAGTTTATTTATTCCACCATAACTTCTAAATGCCTTAACAGATTTGTAGGTATGAAGGTATCGTTAGAATCCTTATAATATCCCGAGTCTCACTCGCTATAATAAATAAAATTAAAAAAAAAAGCTGTCATAAGCCGATAGAAGTGAAAACGAACATTCAATTTTTTTAATTAAAATTATTAAAATATAAACCTTAACACTAACCCATTAAAGTTTAATTTCGAATGGAGTATATTTATATGTTCGCGAGCATGTCGCTGTTGGCGAGCATGTCGGTCACGCGAATCAACATGTTTACCCTACCAAAAAGTGTTCAACGCGCCTAAAGAAGTTTTCACTTCTAAAACAATATGGCACGGCAGTCGCGTGTGTTATTACCTACATTCGGTGTACCTATTGAATGACGTTTAAGTTAAGTGTCATTTCAATGGCAACCTTTTTTACCCTCGACGAAACGGAGACGGTATGTGTTTGCCCTTAGAGGTTGTGTGTTTGTTTGTTTGTATCTATGTTTGTTTGTGCACTTTTTTGTTACCATTTTTCTCAAAAAGTACTGGGCCGATTGAGATGCGGTTTTTTGCATTAGATGTGTATAGCTTGTGAGAAGGTTCTTAGATATATTTTAGGACCATAGACAACCGAGCTGAGCTGTAGTGTATGATTTTAATTTTTCAATATGTTACCATTTTTCACAAAAAGTACTGGGCCTATTGAGGTGCGGTTTTTATCATTACATGTGTATAGCTTGTGAGAAGGTTCTTAGATATATTTTAGGACCATAGACAACCGAGCTGAGCTGTAGTCTATGATTTTAATTTTTCAATATGTTACCATTTTTCATAAAAAGTACTAGGCCGATTGAGATGCGGTTTTTTGCATTAGATATGTATAGCTTGTGAGAAGATTCTTGGATATATTTTAGGACCATAGACAACCAAGCTGAGCTGTAGTCTATGATTTTAATTTAAACTAATGGTAAATAACGACATGTTGAAAATAGAAGATACTACTGTGTTCCTGGGGGTGACCTTAGACGCAAAGCTTCAATGGGGCACCCATATATCAACACTTGCTGGCAAGCTTAGTTCTGCTGCTTACGCTGTCAGAAAGATTCGACAGTTAACTGACATCGAAACTGCCAGGATCGTATATTTTGCTTATTTCCATAGCATTATGTCTTACGGAATCTTACTGTGGGGTAAAGCGGCAGATATTCAAAAAATTTTTGTACTACAAAAAAGGGCAATACGAGCAATTTATAATTTAAAACCGCGTGATTCACTTAGAGAGAAATTTAAAGAAATTGGTATTCTAACAGTAGCCTCGCAATATATTTACAGTAATATAATTTTTGTAAAACAGCACATCCATAATTATAAAAAAAAATGCGATCTGCACGATAGGCCAACTAGAGGCCGTAATAAGCTCGTGACTCCATCGCTCCGCCTCAAAAAAGTCAGAAGGTCATTCGTGGGAATGGGCATTGTTTTCTATAACAAGGTTCCACAACCTATTTTGGACTTGCCAATAAATAAATTTAAGAAATCCATTAAAAGTATGCTCCTGAAAAAAGCTTATTATACTGTTGAAGATTATGTAAATGATAGAGGAGCATGGATTTGATCGCTCCAGCAATGCTGGGGACAGCGGTTACTGATTATAAATTAGTGTTTGAATATTAGTATTCAATTCGATGCTTTGATACGGGTAGACTGGGTATGTCACGCTCTCTTTAAACATTTCTGTGGTGGTGTCGTGTGGTGCGGGTTGTTACGTTCCCTCAAATATGGTCGAGCGAAGCAATGGCTGGATCATGCGTCATGCTCGTGAACGGGTGCCACCGGCGGGAATGGGGCTACTTTCTGTCTGCCCGTCTTTGACATGAATTGAATAAACAAATTTAAGAAATCCATTAAAAGTATGCTCCTGAAAAAAGCTTATTATACTGTTGAAGATTATGTAAATGATAGAGGAGCATGGATTTGATCGCTCCAGCAATGCTAGGGACAGCGGTTACTTATTGTACACATTGATATAGTAATTGTAAATGAATTATTTAAAAAGAGCAACCACCGAGTTTCTTGCTGGTTCTTCTCGGTAGGAATGGCATTCCGAACCAGTGGTAGATTCACTTGACGATTCAAAAGTACTTGTAAAAGTTTATTTGAATAAAAAATATTTGAAATTGAAATTGAAATTGAAATTGAAATTTGAAAATTTGAAAATTGAAATTGAAATTGAAATCAATATGTTACCATTTTTCACAAAAAGTACTGGGCCGATTGAGATGCGGTTTTTTGCATTAGATATGTTTGGCTTGTGAGAAGGTTCTAAGATATATTTTACGACCATAGACAACCAAGCTGAGCTGTATAGTCTATGATTTTAATTTTTCAATATGTTACCATTTTTCACAAAAAGTACTGGGCTGATTGAGATGCGGTTTTTTGCATTAGATATATTTAGCTTGTACCTAGATGCTGCCTAGGGTCTCATGATGGAGCCAGGAGGCGCCCACGGGAACTCCTTAAATTCCCATCGTAAACCCGTCGTGTTTGGACTCTTTTGATTTGTCTTAACAAGCACTTTGTACCTAGATGGAGCTCTGCAGTTCGTCGTGGGTTTTTTTTTAATTTTTAAATTTATTACCTACTTGTGTATAAAACCCTAAATCCAAGCGGGTTCCGGTCATCATTTCTAGTAATAGTCTAGTTATACTGACAGGAACTGGGATATCAGCTCTAGAGTATTTTCATAAAATTATTTAACAGCAACAACTCAATTTCAAGCAAATCCTATAAGCATAATACCTACAAAACATTTCCCAAACATTTTTTACCTTTTCAGCGTCATACCCACAAATCATATTAACATCAAGCTTTTCCCCTGATTCCGTTCGCTTGATAACTTCTATTATTTTCCGCCCTCAACGCGAAATCGCTCCTATTGTCTCTCAAGGTAAATGTGGTTCAAATCCAATTGGGTATTTGACAACTAGTCGAATCAGCAACTTTTTTCAAACGTCAAAACGCGTGCTTAATAAGTATGGGGTTTGGTATGAAATTTTGAATTGTGACGTCATCCAAGTTTGAGGCACTTTTTTACTTTAATCGATAGTTTAAAATGGTTATTCAACACAAAACTAGCAGGGAACGTGGATATTACGAACTTTGGGAGAGCCTTTATTTAATGATCACAAATATACAAATAATTAAAATAATAATTATAGACCTTAAGACTAAGGCATAAAATTTTAATTACGAATGTAGTAATTTATATTTAAGACCTTTTGTATTAACAACGCGGTGACGGTGTCGGTGTCGATCACGCGAATCCACAAGTTTACTCGTGTAAGTGCTCAACGCGACTGAAGAAGTTTTCACTTCAATAATTTATTTCCCTAGTAGTCAAATACCCAATTATATTATCAGATGTTTATAAGACACTCGCTTTGCAGATCTATAAGTACCTTGAGATTGAATATAACAAAGATTGGGTGTTTGGTCTTGGACAAACTTGGAAAATATTCATAGAAATTCGACGAGTAGATAAGTAAAGCTCTCCCTCGGTTTGGTATTCCGTCCGAACGCTTTATTCGTTTGAATTTCTGCCGATAAAGCATTTGAAATTTACAAATTGAGTTATTTGAACTTAGCATCCCTCAAAGTCTAACTGTACCTATGAAGAAGAAGAGAATCGCTGCTTAGCGATAAAACCGCCGTATTGTACCTATATTTTACGTTTCCTTGTGTCTTGTTTCTTTTGTGTATTTGTGGTATACAATAGAGTATATACACACAGACAGACATACATACATACATACATATGTACAATACATACATACATACATACATACATACATAAACATACATACCTAGAATCTAAATCAAAATATTTTTGGACCTAAGTTACCTTTTTGGATCGATATCTACTTAATGTTTTTTCCACGACTTAATATAGATTAGGTTTTATAGATAGGTTTTTATAGATCCCATTAATTTCTGTACCCAGTGGTTTGAGCTGTGCGTTTTATAAATTATAATATGAAAGTCAGTCAGTTCACAGTTTACCCTATCTATGTAAGAATATTTGTACGGCATTCAAGATGGGATCGCAATACTTGAAGATAGACTCCGACCTTGTCACCAATCTATACTATAATAATTTTACGCTACTCTTTCAGTTTATACTTAGTCAAAACTGATATTTTTGATTAAGTTTACTCTTGAGACTTCAAAGCCAGCTCAGCGAAGCAAGACAGGGAGATTCACTCAGCCGGGCCCATGAGGGATGAGGGGCCCTGTTCGCTGAGATTGGGCTGGCTTTGAAGCCTCAACATTTGGTAGCAGAGCGTGTTTTTTGACGGCTATGGCCTGTCCTTTTGAATAGCAATGACAATTTCATCGCGCGACTAAGCGCGAACATTTACTTTATAAAAATATTTTATCACGAAGTAAATCTTGAAAGAAAGGATTTGCATACTCGACATAATAAAATATAGTCAATAATCTAATACATACAATACTAATATAACAAAACACCTTAGTTGATTCGGATTTAATAAAGAAATTGCTCTACAGTAAATAAGTGCTCAATATAAACAAAGCAAAACCAAAACACACTATCGGCAACCCGCCTCGCCCACACTCGCCGCTACACGGCCCGACAAGTTTATGCAAGTCGATATTGCAAATGTCTCACATAGTCTCGCTTGGGGAATATTGGGATAAGTAGAACTCGATAAGTAAGAAAAAGCTCTCGGATAAAAATTCGGCGATGATTTTTTCCCCTTTACGAATAAACACTGTTTTCTCAATCGTAATATTGAGAGCAAGATTGAAACATCTTGATAACAAAACCGGAAGAAATTCGGTATTGAAATGTTTTCGAATAAATACCTATTTAAGGGGCATTAAATACGGCTCACTGGATGATGCTATTCCCGCGGGAACTCTTTAATTTTGCGGGATGAAATTTAGCCGTCTAGCTGAAATCTTCGCAACTTCGTCCGCGTGGTTTGTTTTTCTAAATTTCTGCGGGAACTCCTTAATTTTTCGAAACAAAAAGTAGCCTAGTAGTAGAAGTAATATGTCCTTCCCCGGGACACAGCTTATGTCTGTACCAAACTTTAAGAACATTGGTTACAAAGATGGGTCGTGGAAAGCGTAACTAACAAACAAACTCAGATTTGAATTTTTCATACTATGGTTAGGAAGTTTGGATTTCGCTACTACCGTTACTTAACCGAGTCAATAAGATATAGAAAACAATAATAAATACCTACGCCATAGATTTAATATTATCTATGCTTTCCTTTGTTCATTTTCTGGCTCTATCCAAAATCAATCGAAAAAGAATAAAATCTATTGCTGGCTAGTAAATATAATTTGAGAAGAAAGTTTCTAATTCAACCAATCCAATTAAAAGAAATAGGTAAATGCTATTTCATAGCATCACAAAGATGATACTGTTCAAATGATAGCACAAAATTGAATACGACATCGATACATCCAATATCGTTTAATTATGCAAGGACTTTCCATTTTTTTTAGAACACATTTTCGAATTCTTTTCGAAACTCCGTCTCTAACTTCATGACTGACCGGTGAATAACCGATAACGCTATTTTTTGCTTTTAAAAACTAGCGCTTAGTCATTTAAAGACAGGGACCTGAATTTAATTATGTATTTTACATTTGTCCTTTTTGTGGCATACGAAAAAATCGTGCGACAAAAAAAGGTAAAGAAAAACCGATTGGGCCGAGTCAATGAGCGAAATTAATTATTATACTTACTTATTCTTATTTCATAGTGTTTTAATTATAAACAAAGGATATCGAAGAGAAAGATATAAAAAATAAGTACTTCCATTTAAGTACCTACGTGAATATTACGGAAAATTGTCGTTCTCTACCAGTATTTAGTATAACCATGTTAGTAGAAAAATTTACATTATGTATGCGAGATTTACATTTAAATCTATACCGCGTGCAAAGCAGCGCGGTTTATTTTGTGTAATAAATATTTTTTTACAACTCTATTATGACCATGAATAAATAATGTTCATTCATAAAAGAAGAAAGGTCATCAACCTTCGGGTTTCTTTATACCGATCGATTTAAACTTCTCCTGTCTTAAATAAAAGGATGCTAAGGGCCGAAGTACACAGGATACTTTTGATCTGATTATGGACGCTGGAAGCCGCGATTCATCGATGCGATCGCATAGTGCGTGCTTTGGTGCGTGTTACTAGTGATGACTATACGAGTACATAGTGAAACATAGTCGCTTACTATGAGCCTTATAGGAAGGCACTATGAAATTAGGAGATTTCAAAGGGGTGCCAGAGTGACCGATATAGCTTAAAGTGTACTGAAGATGCAAAGTGCAAAAATTCGAA
Organism: Erebia aethiops; assembly: GCA_923060345.2. Classification (NCBI taxonomy): domain Eukaryota; kingdom Metazoa; phylum Arthropoda; class Insecta; order Lepidoptera; family Nymphalidae; genus Erebia; species Erebia aethiops. The sequence continues at coordinate 16,869,451 of OV281089.1, read as the reverse complement.
GAACCGAAAGGCGTTCGGGTCACTAAGTAGGTACGTACTTTATTGTCGGCAAAGACGTGCCGCCAAGCGATATGGGTTTGATATAACAGCCATACCCCTAACATGTTAGCCCGCTTCCATCTTAGACTGCATCATCACTTACCACCAGGTGAGATTGCACTCAAGGGCTGTCTTGTAATGGAGTTAATAAAATAATTGCGACCTTGCACCAGAAAAACTTTATACTAGGTGGACAATGGGCATACAATTTTCTTCCCGGATCGGACGAGATCTTATAAGTATCAATGTACTCGCCATTGTACCACGGCAGGGGTCGTCAAAATATTAAAAGTAACGTGTATGCTTTAGCCTTAAGATAAATAAAACACGCTGTATACGTGTATAATACCTACAGGTGTACGCTGAGTCAGACGGTGGCTCTAAAAATAGCTTGCAGAAACACACGAACGTGTATCGAACCCCGAGTTGACTGTTTACAAATACTCCGCCATTAGCGACGTCGCTTAAGCGTAATTTAATTATGGGTATAAGGAATTAACGGTTTGCCACGAGGGTCCAATGAGGGATCACATCCTATATCGCTTAAGGGGCCATACTGCCAGCGGTTAAAGCAATCCTTAAGCAATATTCCTCAAAATGGCAGTTTGATGTCAAGATCCTTGACGTTCCTAAATTAAGGATTGTAATTCTAAAACACGAAACTCAACAATAATAAAACAGCGTAAGCAACTTTTTTTTTTTTATCCACTACAAGCTAGCCCTTGACTGCGATCTCACCTGATGGTAAGTGATGATAAAGTCTAAGATGGTAGCGGACTAACCTGTTAGGGGCATCGCAGTTATATTAAACATTTGGTTTCTACGCGACATCGTACCGGAACGCTAAATCGTTTGGTGGCACATCTTACGGCACGGCCGAACCAGGCCAGACCAGGGAAAATGCAGAAATTATAAATTCCCAAATTGACCCTGTCGGGGATCGAACCCGGGACCTCCGCACGTTAAGGCAACATCGCTACACTGTACACACTGCGCCACGGAGGTCGTCAGAAGCATAAGCAACAAGTAGAACATGATATTATCACTTCATCCATTTCTAATGTGAAGATCATCAAAAAAGCTTTATTTATTTACGTACTTTGGTACAACGCGAAGCGCGTTTTTAATCAGAAACTTTGGCGCTGGCAAATTCAAAAGCTTTACACGAAAATAAGAAAGTATAGAGACAGCAGAAAAAGGCAGATAAATGAAAATGTGGTTGAATTGGAAACGACAGGGCATGTTTTTTACTAGACGATTGCTTGCGATTTCGTGATAATCCTTTGATTTTCCAGGATAAAGTGCCTTTATCCGTCTCTGGGATGCAATCATGCAACCTACTTTTCTACCAAATATCGTATTTTGTATAAAACAGGATCGCGAAAAATGCATCGGTTAGACGGCCAGACACGCTTTCGCATTTATAAGCATGGATGAATTAGTCGCCCCGTTTAATGGATCCTGTTTAGCTCTCATTGTCCACGTCTAGTTACCTACTAGATATAGTGCCTATATCTAAAGCGGGAAATATCTGTCCAATAAATCTATTGCGCTATCCACGGCTTGAGAAACATCCGCAATTTATAAATCTGCAAGTCGTGATCTTTCAGATAGTTGGTTATGGTTTATTTTGTTAATTTGTGACTCCTGGAGCTTTTTTGTCTTCATTACAAGGGAAAATCATCAAACATAGTTTTTTTTTAATTTTGTGAAATGAAATACAAGCCTTCTGTTTTCAGTAATGTAACATTCCTAAACGCTGAAACGCTATTTAAAACATTATTTGAGTACCATACAAAATAACACATCACCGACAGCCCTCTATGCAGAGCCTGCATGGAGAACGAAGAGACACCAAAACACGTGCTGCTCGAGTGCAGCGGTGTTTCCAGCCAACTAGAAGCCTACATTGACTCCCTTACAACACTACCGGAAGTCCTCGCCGACCTGGGTAGCCTGCTTGAATTCTGAAGTGAGCTAGGCTGGCTGGAGTGATCCAGCGGAGAGTCGCACCAGCGGTTCCACGCACAGCGGACGCCTACTTTCAAGTGCGGAAAATAATCCCAGGACACGAAGAAGAAGAGAAGAAAATAACACATTTTTCCTTTTAAAACATAACGAAGGGTACAGAAACACAGCGGTTTCGTAGGAACATAATATAAGACTATAGATTGTGGTTATTTAAACCAACTTACTCATGTCCAGCAATGGACGTCGTTCAGTGAGGAAGGAACGAGACCTATGGCCTAAGTAGGTAGGCATATTATTCGGTAAAACTGAAGTACCACCGTGCCGACCACCTAACCTCAATTAGGTATCTAATTAATTAAGGATCTGACCTAATTAGGGATACCTTCCGTTCTTATAGCGAGTAAAGGATCCTAATTGAATTTAACATGCTCCCGATTTCGTTGTCTGCTTTTTTTGGTTCCGCGGGAAGTACTTAATTAGGTTATGTGTTATTCCAGAGTATAATTTATAGCTGTGTTAAATATCATCCAGATACGTTCAGCCGTACTGGCGTGATTGAGTAACAGACATCCATCCAAACTTTCCCATATATGGACGTACTCTTATTCCTCTCTTCAACAACACATCTACAGTCTAGGTTTATGATCTTTTGGCTTTGTTTTTTTACGAGGGTAGATTAAAAATAGGTAGCAGACAAATATATGTACCGATAATCTCAATACCTTAATCGAGTATATACTAGTAAACGGGATTTATTTAATAAAATAATACAAGATATAAAATGCATTTATGTTACATCAGCAAGCCGCACTCCACTCGCAATGGATTGGCGAACGCAATAAAATTGCCATTCGAATCGCATCGAGTTTAATCGCTTCAGTTTTAATTGAGTCTTAAAACACGGGAAATGTCTCTCTTAATTCCTGTGAAACAACCATCATTTGCGAACTGATTCCTATCTTCAGAACTTTAGGTATTTTCTTCGCCATTACCATTACCAGCTCTCTATCTGTCTCTCTGCGTCGTATTCCTCATAATGAGGAATCAGGTAATGGTAGGAGTTTTCTTGGGATAATAATGCAATCGGTTCTCACGTCCTTACGCATACGACTCGACTAAGAGTATTAAACTCCTAGGTTTTTGTAAAGATTATTATCAGATGTTAGTGATAATAACCGGGACCGACAGCTTAACGTGCTCTCCGAGGCACGGAGGAATCGAAAAGGCCAAATTTGAACGTCCAAATTCAGTCGCCCATGCAGTTACCGACTTGGGTCAACATTGCTTAATAATAGGCATGATGACAGTAACCAAGAATCAATGAAATTATGAATTTATCTAATGAAGTAGGATTCATGGATTATAAAAAACATATTTATTTTTCTATTTCGAGTGAGATTGCTATTTATTTTGATAAAATAAAATTATAAAATACAGCAATCCGCCATATTGGTTAAAACACCAAGAAGCGAATGACGTCACAATAGTTTGTTTTCAAGCTTTGACAATCACACTATTGCTTACTGCACACTGCACAGAGTACATTGGTAAAAATAATAGTGACGTCACAAACGACGCCATGACACCGGGGAGCGTTTTGGCGTGAATTTTAAAATTTAAATTTCAAATGCCAATATTATCTACCAAACCTTATTTTTCTGCTGAAATAAGATATTTTTTCGAAATAGTAGATACTTCCGAACATAATCTGACCATTTTTCGAAATCAGTCATCATGCCTATTATTGCAATCGACTGATATGCGTTGTCACACCATTACCAACAAATTTTTAAAATACAAGGCATAGATTAAGGAGATTAAAACTAAATCTGTGCTACTAGGTAATTTGACATAATGTATACCTATGATTCGCGATTATTCTATTTGGTAAGCAAAAAAAAATTATAGTAAGTAAAATCATTTGTTTAGCTTAAAATGTTTCGGATAGCAAAAAATTAAAAACAACACTTTTACAACAACAAATATTGAAACATTCTGTCAGCTTGATAAATTAATGTATCTGCAAAATAATTATTTAAGATGCAAAATAATTGCTAGGTTTGTAAACAAACTAGCTTCCAAATAAATATGAGGTCAAGTGTCTACTAGCGGAAGTCAGCTCCAGCAATAAAATAAATAATTTGGTTGTTTCATCTTGTAAAAGTTGTCATTGTCATTACAATGTCAAGGATATTATGTGGATCTTATCTCAATCCTACCATGATACATGTACCATTTTCTTGTAAAATAAATAAATGATTATGAATGACAGATGAGATGATTTCTTGTTTCCCCAACTTTTCTCTCTATTACACGCACTGTTTTTTCAACTCTGTCCCCACTAGGAAGAGAATACCTCCAGGTACGCCTTTGTGCATTGTATTGTATGTGCAATAAAGAATTTAAAACAAATAAACAGCTGACTTTTGCAAGTTTTACTTGTTCTAGTTTTTTTTCTTTGTCGTCTTGCTCGTCTTGCAAAAGGCTTGCTGCCATGAAAAGCACATGCTGCCCAAAGTTCTGGTAATGGCAGGCGGTTTTTCAAATGTCGACGCTTCCGTAAATTCGTATCTTTATCACTCCTTTGGGAGTCGGGCGTTGAATTGAATCGCTTAGCTTCAACAGCTTGAAATAAATGGCTAAGTTTCACATGGCGCTATCTCAAGTAATGTAGGTAAGTTTTCGACGAATTTTTTGTAGCTAGTTTATACTAATAGGAAAATAATTAGGATGATAGGGTTTTTATCGCCCTGAAATAAATATTATGACCAGAAATGGATTTCAATTACAGGACTTTTCTTCATACCTCGATTGAATATTCCCTATCGCTACTTGAAGATAATATGCTATTATTTTAATCTTACTTAAATAGCACGCTTTATAATTTTTTTACTTGTGTCATGCGTGTACTTAGCACTTACAACTTACATGCACCTAAATTCAAGGCAATCCCTTTTAGACGACAACTTTTTTTTTAAATTCCACTACTACTCACTTACCTGGTAGGTAAATGACAAAAGATTGTATTTATGTAGCAGTATGAAAACCGTTAACTGCATGGGTTATAAGCACTAAACTAAAACTAACAAGGATATTAAACTCTGCTTAAACCACTTAGTATATAGGACACAGTTAGCTATAAAATAAAACACACTTTATTAAACCGTAATGCCTTTTCCGTTAGATTGTCTGTGTCTTTTCGTAACGAGTTAGAGCTTTGCCAAAGGATCTTTGTTAACGGGCTGAGCTGGGAGATTTGCGTCTTCAAACACAAAGAAACACGCTGAAGCGAACGACTGTCATACGGATTTTATAACTTTACTAGCGGATGCCTGCAACTTTATCCACGCGAATTTAGGTTTGGTTTAAATCCTGTAGGAACTGATAAATTTTCCTTTGACCGACCCCAGGGTGCAAATTGGCTTAAGGGCAAGTGTGCCATATTTTGTCAAGATTTGGTTCAGCGGTTAAGCAGTAAAAAGGTTACAATCAGACAGAAAAAATTGAGCTATTTTCGCATTTATATTATATTATTTACCGACGTGATTTTTGGTATACTAACTATAGTTGAGGACCTGGAGAGTGACATATAGGCTACTTTTTATCCCGGAAAATTAAGGAGTTCTCGCGAGAATTAAAAAAAACTTAAACCACGCGGACGAAGTCGCGGGCAACAGCTAGTAAAGCTATATAGTGCATTAAACTTTTAACGGTATTTAAACCATGTTCCTAATTTTAGAAAAACCAATAGAATTTAATTAATTTAATTTTAGCCCAATATAAATTCTGTAATATCATGTCGGTATTCGACAAGCTTTTAACATTAGCTTAGAACATGTACCTTGCGTTATTAAATTTCCATTACTACCTATAAGTATCTCGTAGCTCCGGTAGGTAGGTACTAGGTATGTACCAACGTATATTTTGTCCAACGATTTATTTTACTTTTAGCAGGTCAACTCAATGTTTTAATGCGTTACTGATTCGATTTTTGATAACAATCGACTTTTGTTATGAAGAAGTTTTAATCGATTTGACACATTGATATTGCAATTGCAGACCTTGCAATTTTTTTTAAATTGTTTTATAAACATACCCAAGCGTTTATATGATATCATTCATATACAAAATGCATATGAATGTCATAGATATCACCCATCGCTAAAGATGTATGGTGCTTAAAAGACTATCAAGAAAGCTAATGTTGAAGCTCCGTGACTATTTTGGAAAGAAAAGTAGGACTTGGAATTACTATAATGAGTAAACGAGTTACGAAATATCGGATAAAAGGGCACGTCACTTCACTATTGTAAAAAACGATAGGTATGCATCTATGGAGTATTTTTGTCGATGGTTGCCTGTCAATAATTTTGACACTTCATAGACGTGCTTATGTCAAAAGTAAAATAAATCGTTGGACAAATATAGTTCAATCTTCCACTCCACCTGTCATTGGCAAAGTGCATTGTGCTGGTGTGGCACTAATAAAGGCCATAAAACAAAATAAGAAGAATATAGTTCGATTTTAGGTACTTTTACTTACTGAATCCTCTACCTAAAGGACTAATCATAGAAATGGAAGGCTGACGTCTTACATTACGGAGTTACAACCGAACGTAACTACATAAAAGTATATCGCCCAATTAAGAAATTCGTCCTATTTTGGTAAGTTACTCTCTCGTTTAAAGATCAGACATCAGACTTCAGAAAACAATTGCGTATTAATAGAAAGTTTTAGTTTATTTCAATATAATATTATTAATATTTTAAAAAATGGGGTTGGATTTTGGGATAACCATTCGTACTTAGGATAATATCAATTATTATTAATTATAGCTATATAAAGATATTTTAAGACTATCCATTTGAGCTGCAAGGGTTATAGCTTTTCATAATTGATTGACTTTCCGAACCAGTGGTAGATTCACTCGACGATTCAAAAGCAGTTGTAATAAGTTTATTTGAATTAAAAAATATGAGTTTGAGTTTGGTTAGCACAATAGTTAGAAGTAATTTTTCCAGGCGAATCATTTAAAGCGTTTTATGGAGGCGAAACTTCTTTCTTTGCTAAAATTTTTTATAATTAGAAGCAATCTCTCAAAAGAAATATTATAACAGTCAGTCATGCAAACTAATTCATAACAGCTTTTTTACGACATGCATATTTAACTTTTTATACGTTTTTTTTGTGCAAGCGTGGACGTGGGAACCGGTAATAAATTTTGCCAATTAGGCAATCATATTAAATTAATAGATGTAATTTTGCGTCTACGTCTACGTCAGAAATTCTTGGGCATGGATGCGTGAACTTTTTGGGGAGTTTATTTATGGGAAATGTTTATATTTTGATAATCTCAGCGACCATTCTGTGTGTCTTTAGTACCTACATAGAGAGAACTACCTACATAGACTTACTGACTGACTCTTGGACCACAGAGAGGTGAAATTTTTCACACACATTCCTTTTACAATGGGAACAAGGAATAAGGTCGCTAGATCTGTTATATAATTTATTTGTACCAAAAAGTTATAAAATACGTGGAAAAAACGAAACATAGTGGACAAGGAAGCACTTATCTCTACAAGAGATTTCTACAAGTGACCCTTGGCAGTGGGAAAGGTCGTATACGAAGAATAGGTATTAGGTACGACAAATATGAGGTTATGAAAATGCTCAAAAATTTTATTTTATAATAACAACATAAATGTAGCGTGTAAGCGGTTTTTTATCTTGTGAACCTGTACAAACTATACAAAAAAAGTTTAAAAAAAGTTAAAATATATCCTCTCGAAACCTCGCATCACTTGAGCATTATTTTGATTTCTATCCAACCTTAAGTGTATATTATAATATCTAGAATAATATCAATGCAGTTTGTGTATCGGTAGGTATGATACTATCTCAACAGTTTTTACAAATAGGTCAACGTTCGATCCAAACGCAATCATTTTGATATCCACTACGGCAACTAGACGACCACTCTAATTGATTAAATTTCTATGGTTTACAAGCATCGTGTGTATAGAAGAGGAGCGTCTTATACATTTTGATATTTCTTTGTAATAAGTTTAAAGGTATATGTGAAATTAATGAAAATTTGAAATCTAATAAAACGTATGTCCTGAGTCCTGACTGACTGATCTACCAACGAACCGCCTATACCGTTGTGGTTAGAAACTTCAAATTTTGACAGTAGGTTCCTTTTATGACTTAGGAACTCTTTCAGAGAGGATTTTTGGAAATTCTACCCCTGAGGGGGTTAAATTGGGCATGAAAGTTTGTATGAGAGTCGATAATTTTTCAAGTATTTGGGCTTTCGATTAAAAATGAAGAAACCACGTGTTTCAGGATTTTAGAAAATTTCCCTCTTTTTTTTTATTTTAGACATTTTTTTTAAAATGTCATCCGAGCGAAGCAGGGATGGGTCAGCTGGCCTTCTACATGATCAAGCAATCATTACTCATGACTCACTCACTTACTGACTGACTCATCAGCCCAGCCCCTTAGACCTAGAAAGCTAAAATTTTGCACAGCAGTTCCTTTTATAATGTACTTACATAAGGTTTTCGAAATTCCTACGGGAGCGAAAACGTGGGCGTTCACTAGTTAACTCAAAAAAAAAAAAATTTTAGTAATTTTTAAATAGAGGTCCTCCCAAAAAATCGGAATATTCACGTCCCCTGTTAGTTTAATGTTGATGAACCATTTTAATCTATTAAAAGTAAAGAAGTTTGTTGAACTAAAGAACTATGATGACGTCACAATTCAGTATTTCATACAAAATCCCATACTAAGCACGTGTTTTGACGTTTGAAAAAAAGTTTCTGATTTCACTAGTTGAATTATTTCATTTAAATTATGCCCACTGTTGGATTCCCAATAAACTCTTATAAGACAAAGTTAAATTTGAAATAAAGCAACTTTCAAGTTAAAACTTAGTAAGCTGCGAACGAACTAGGGAGTAGGGACCTACTTTAATTAACGACAGCGACAGACAATTTGAACTTCTAGTTAAAGTTATAACTAAGTTGAAAAAAAAAGTAGGATAAAACAAAGTTATATATAGAAAAAAAATTGTAGAATGGATTATAATAATTATAATGTTTGTTTTTACTTTTTTACTTATGAATGAATGAATGAATGAATTTGAAAAATACCATATTTGATACATATTAAATTAATAGCATAATAAATTAATAGTCTTGATGTATATATTTTCTTCTTCTTATCAGTTATATTGGATTTGTCATAAAATAAAAAGCCTTATGACATCCAACGCATTGTATAACATACAAGATATATAAATATCTAGAAATCGTAAGTACCTCGTTTGGTAGTTATGAGGGAACTGACAAACTAACAAACATAGGCTGACAAACTTTTAACCCTCCAGTAGATGGGTAAAAATATCAGTTTCTCAAACGAGTAAAAGTAAAGTAAAAAAAAATAGATAGTTAATCTCGTTGGATCTGGTTCATATTACAGCTTTCTCTAACAGCCGGAACATATGACGCGATCAATAACTATCAAGTTATCAACCGTGCCATTAACGGTCACCAGACGAGTAACTGACCTCAGTTAACGTTACTTAACCTGTCTAATCAGTCAATTTGTGCGAAACCACTAACTGTTAACCAATTTTATAGTTAACATTTCCGTTCGTACATTTTTGTTAATTAAGGTAACGGAAATGTAACTTTCTTATTGAATTCTTATACGAATGGACATTTTAATAGAATTTGGTATACTTTATCTAGTACTGTTTCAATTCTAATCAAAACCTCCACTAAATTTATAATATTATAAACAGTTTTTTATACTTAACCATCCGGTTTCGTACTAATAAAGCTTAATTAAGTTAATAATAGCAAAGCTTTAACTAACATTATTTGATTAATAATTGTGTTTAGTAATCCAATAGGCTTACATTTAGTCATTATCACTTCAGAAATCATAGTAACTAAACGAAAACTAAAATTAAAAAGAAACCCGATTTAGTATCAAGCGGTTTAAGGATTAAGATAATAACTTTACAAGACCAGAAAACACCGACAGACTCGCAAATAAATGTAATACATTGACATGTTATGCAGGTTTAGAACAAAGGATGCAATTCGCGGTACTTGCAGTGCTGACCTCGGTAGACGTCATCGTAGAGCGGTGCTAGTGTGTCGGGCGCTCCCCAACGGGACGCCTCGGGGTACACCATGGGGCTAACGCATCGCACGGTCCGAGGCGCATGCGTCGGCGCCGATGGCTGCGCGCGTACTGACAACTCGCAAAGTCACAACTGTTGAACGAGTATGGGACTAGGGCCAATACACGACAGGCTGCGTCCTCGGAGCTCCGACAAGCTTTGGACTTTTTGTCTTACAGCTTTTTGTTTTGTACTTAATCGCTATGCAGAAATGTGTTATACACAAAGGAATATGTAGTGTGTGCTCTTGTTGGATTGCCATGTTTGCAGATGACTCCACTTATATTTGAGTATTTCAGGAGTGTAGACCTCGTAGCTTGGAGATGTTTAAAGGAGACTGTGTGTGGACGTATATCGGTTGACATGATAACGTCGAGCATGACAGTGTGGCGAAAACGAAATGAAGAGCCTCATCAATCTGGTGCTTTCTTACAACTTACTGCCCTTAAAGCTAAACAAAAGATCATATTGTACTCCAAGTAAACGATGTGAATAACGAATAATAACTAAACGATGTGAATTAATAATAATAACTTTCCTATCCTTAGCATTGATATTGTGAACAAAACAGAACTGGCGATTGCAATACCAACAATAATAATATCTTCTATCTCTAAGTTCTCAAGTATCGGTTAATCTATTTATATGCTAAATACCGGTCTTTAGCATAGAATAACAGAAACTTGAGAACGTATTCTTAGCTGAAGTCGATTTATTAATACGGGCCTAAGTGTCTCTCACGAGAGCTTACGCATTCGCTGCGCAAGAGCGCTAGCAAATCTCCGGTGTGCTGATGCGCTTAGCACGTACCATCCCCCCTCGCAGCCGCCCCCGCGCCTCCCCGCTTCACTTTCGCACGGTCGCGAACTCGTCGCGACACTAGTTTAATTGCAACGCTGCAGAACCGGATTTATTGTCTCCCGTCGATATCACCTCCTGTCATGGCGCAGACGGACGGTAAGTGGGGTGTAAATGGAGTTAGCTTTCGGGGACTGGTTGGAACGAGCTTTTTTCTTGAGAAAATTAGGTACTTGTACACAATTTACATCGACCATTTTCCACTGCTCCTTGCGCTGCCATGAATAAAATACCTACGTATGGACGAATGTAACATACGTATTTAATTCGTATCGACAGGAAAGATTTTTAGAATTTCACCCTCGTGTAGCCGGAGCTGGCTTTATTATTTTCATAAAACGTCACCAGTTATATACCTACTTAACTACTATTATCTATGGAAGGAAGTGCCTTTTTTCTGTGACGTATTCTTGAGGGTCGTGACTCGTGACACCGTAGGTCGTGAATTAAAAATAATAATAATATGATAACTTTTTTAAAAACTTGAAATACTCGTATCCACATTATCTAAATTACACAAATGGAAGTAAGTATAATCTCATTTTATTTGTTTATATATAAAATAGTTTTCATAAATAATTTTGATCAGACTAAAATTACTACCGGAAATAGTAAATCATTTAAAAATATAAGCCTCCATTAAAATTTAATTAAGATGTTTATCAACGCCAGAGTATAATTGGAAGCGCATATAAAAGACATCAACGAGTAACGACGTTGCGACGTTATGCAAAATTTAATGTTTATAAGGGCCGTGTAATAAAAGTTTTTATACAAGATGGCGCTTTAAAAATTTTAATCATAATGATACTAATCAGCTATCTATATCAGTGTTAAATTAATCGGTGGATTATTAAACTCACTGTGGATGAAACTGATTAATCTTAAACCATCCAAAGATTACTGTAACGGTCACGGAAAATATTTCTTGCGCCGTATGTACAACAATACATACACATACAACAACAATACATCTGTTTTAGTGATGACGAAATACCACCAATATGCAGTAAATGTGCAGTCTTCCGCGTGTTCGCCCACAGAATGAGGAAACATGCATAAATCATAGAGGCTGCCCCCGCAGGGCACTTGTCACGTGACCTGTTTAACCTCCTGCTCTAAACCTAGTGTAGACTAGCGTACCTACAAACATTTTCGGGAGAGGAAAAATCCCTCTGGACTGTTAACTACTAGGCACGGCGGGCCTAAGCTCATTATAATCTTGAGGGAAATAGGTAAACTTCATTCAGGATTTCCTGTGGTTTAGGAATTGGATGTATGAAACAAAGCTGTGTTTTTTATAAATATTTTTTATTTTTATTTTCATCTTCTACCTGATTAGCTGACCTCAGAATGAGAAGGGTTTATGCCATAGTCATCCAGGCTGGTCAAGTGCGAATTGGTGCAGTCTTCACACACCTTATATGACATATTACGGGAAACTCTCAGGCTGAGGCATGTAGGTTACCTCACGATATTTTTGCAATCTCTCAAGTTTCTAGATTCAGCTACTATAGATGTTCGCTGATATGACTTGTCAGTGTGAATAAAGCCTTACCTTTCTAGACAACAGTTTTTGCGTAAAAGGAGGAAGCATAAAACCGAATTTCATTCTTGTACTAGATGATACCCGCGACTCCGTCCGCGTGGATTAAGTTTTTAATTCTCAGAGGAACTCTTTAACTTTCCGGGATAAAAGTAGCCTATATCCTTTCCAGGGATGTAACCTATCCCTTTACCAAAGGAGACGGTTCAGATTTGTAGGGGCGTAAGCCAAGTCTTGTACAAGCAGAGAAATGAAGGAAAATAAAATACTAGACCAGTTTTTATTGGTCAAATCTACGAATTCGTCGTAATTTCAGTGGTAAAATTATTTAATCTTTCCAAGTTATGGAACACTAAACATGAGTGGGTAACAATGGCGGTTTCATGTATTTGACGTTTTGACGACAGTGAAAGTCAGAAATGACGTTTGATACATTTCGCGCCTACTGCCTTCTCTATGGCTGAAGGTTGCCATCTTGGAAACATATCGAAAACTTGAAAAACATTTTCATTTTTTTGCTCGTTATTTACTTTACTGTTCTAAATTATTATATTTTTAATACAATCTATGTATTTTCCGCTATTCATAGTAGAGTGTACAAGAGTAGGCCTAAAATGAACCTTTTTCTTTACCACTAGATTAGTATGGATTCCAGCTATAAACATATTGAAATTGTATAAATATATATAGCTATCAATTTCACTAGCAAGGAAAGACAGATAGTACAATAGATTTATTTATAGTGACCTAAGAGCCCGTAGGAAGTTCGAGGCGATATTATTAAAGTTAAAAGTTTGTACGTAGTCCCACCTGCTTCAGTTGAAATCTCGTTAAAAATAAAATAAAGTTTAAAACAACATAAGTAGAAAAGTAAAGATAATTATACATTTCAAGATAATATTATGTAGGTACTGAAATAAATTAAAATAAAGGTTTTCGTTTTTTACTACAAAGATGATTTAACTTTATTTACTGACTAGTTTAATGTCCGCGACTTCATCCACGTGGATTGAAGTTTTCGGTTCCCGCGGGAACTCTTTAATTTTCCGGGGTATTAGAGATAGACATGATGGCAACCAATACGTTTTTGTTAATTTGGTATTATCAACTGGTTTTGGCAACTCTTTCATTCTCCGAGATTTTCCATCACCTGTATCAAATTTAGTCAAAATTGGTTAACGGTTTGGGTCATGCTAAAGTGATGGACAGATTCGAATCCGGCCAATATTTAATTGCGCTATTGTGTTTGTTTGCTGGCTTGTCTTTCTGTCCTTCAGTCACGCTGCAACGGAGCAAAGGATGGACGTGATTGCATGCGTATCTATTTAAAGATATGAAGTTTGACCAAGGCTACTCTAAACTGAATTACCTACTATTTTAGTTACGGGATTAAAGTAGGAGTTTTATAAAAGATGAGGGATTAAAAAAAATCTAAATTTACAAGTTTTAAGTCGCAACTCGCGGGCATCATTGAGTTTATGCTATTAATAATTGAGATAAGTAAAATAATTATAGATAAGTATTTATGAATACACTTAAGTAAGTTCCAAGATATAAAAAGTGTTGACATCATTATCCGAGTCCTCTTTTTCCTAAAACCCATATAAAACGGCGCGCGCCGCTATACGCGTTTGCACCGTTACCCCAACTAGTTCGCTAGCTTGAATCGCATCGGAAACCTTTTTGCATTTGCCCGACCATCTGACAGACTGATATCTTACTAATAACCAGTCGTATTTGCATCTCTGTTAACTGGACTCTACTTTGAATTTACCTATCATTCCTAGACTAGCTGCGTTGAGTACCTAATGCTTTGGGTATTTTTTTTTTCGATTAAGTATCTCTATTAATTTTTTGGTGTACTCTATCCATTTATTATTGTACAAAGTGGTACTATTGTTTTGATTAATTTATTTAATTTATCATTTCAATCCATTGCCGGCTCACTACTGAGCACGTCTCTCCCCAGGGGGGAGCCTGATGCGTCAACTTTGCTTATATCAATTTTTATTCAAAATTATGATTTACTTTACAGTGGCGCTGGAAGCCAGTTTTCTGGTGTGTCAGAGTTGAGGATTTAGCCAGAATTGTTTAGGGGACCACCTCGAGACCTTCCTCTAACGGCTGATAGAAAAAAAATTCTAATCGGTTCAGAAACCACGGAGATATGCACCGAAATACTTACATTAAAAAAAAAAATTTTTTTTTGAAGTTAAAAAATTAGAAGTTAGGATTGAACCCGCGACCATGAGTATAGGAGGTCTCGAACGTTTCGACCACTATAAGCTTATTATGCTTTACTTAAATTCTCTTCTTCATGCCTCGTTCCCTAAACTTTGAGGATCGTGACTCCCCTTCGATAACACTCTTCTCGCAATTTTCTTCCATTTCCCTCTGTTTCCCGCCGCGTGGATGGCCTTACAGATCGGTGTGTCAACTGCTTCTTTTATTTATTTACTTAAACTACTTAATCTTTACTTAAAATAAAGAGATGCTATCGCTAAAACATGAAGACGAAATTACTCAATAGTATTCGAAAAAAAAATAGTCTTACCGCGCGTTATATTTCACAAACTAAACTTTTAAATAGACAAGCAACAACCAGGAAAGCTGAGGCATGACAAGCTTAACTATTTACGTAACAAAAGCCCTAAGTAGGTGTGACAATTGGTGCGACACGGTCGTTTGCGCCCGCGCACAGGAGCTATTAAGGTCTAAACATACAAGAGGCGTGTTGGCAGCGATCAAACGCTGGTAGTAAGGTAAAACTCAAAAAAATAAGGTTTTGGCATTAGCCTATCACTATCACCAGAAGTAAAATACCTAGGGGTAACCCTAGACAGCAAACTTAACTGGAAAAAACACATAGAAACGAAAATAGAAAAGTCAACAATAATCCTAAATCAATGCAAACGCATGATTGGGAAAACATGGGGCCTGAAACCAAAGATAATGCTGTGGCTTTACCTAATGGTAGTAAGGAGCTCACTAACATATGCGTCACTAGTATGGTGGCCAAGGACACAACAGACGACAACACAACAGGAGCTACAGAGCTTTCAAAGAAAAGCCTGCCTAGCTATCACCAGCTGCATGAGCACAACTCCATCAAGTGCCCTGGAGGTGATGCTAGGAATACCACCTCTACATCTTCACATAAAAGAAGAGGCTACCATTGCAGCCCTAAGGATAAAAACTTATGGGCTATGGAAGCCCATGAACGCAACGCACACCCGAATATTGTCGAGTGAAAACACAAAATGTCCACATTTAGAATGGATATGTGATAAAACACAGAAAGAACATATAATCGAGAAAAGGTATAAGATTAACATCACAGAGACCACAACCAAAGCACCCACCATAGACACAATAGATGTGTATACAGACGGGTCAAAAACAAACAAGGGAACCGGCGCAGGAGTATACTGTCCCGAACTAAACATAAACATAGCCCACGCCCTCGGTAAGAATAACTCTGTTTTTCAAGCGGAGTGCGTCGGAATCACGGTAGCGGCCATAGCCTTGACCAACAGACAGGTAACAAACTTTCAAATTAACATTAACAGTGACAGTCAAGCAGTACTGAGAGCTCTAGCAAAAACCACAACTACCTCTAGGCTCATACTTGACTGCCACAATGCACTACAGACTTTGACCGACTCGAACCAAGTATCACTAGGCTGGGTAAAAGGTCACAGTGAAAACATAGGAAAGGATGCAGCCGACGAACTAGCACGACGAGCCTCAAACCTGAAGGTAGCGGGACCCGACCCGATCGTCCCGATACCTTTCAGTGAATACAAAAGCTGGATAAGGGAACAAACCGTAAGTACACATGCCGAACTATGGGCAAACACTACAGACTGCAGACAAACAAAAGAGGCGATACCCAGCCCCAATAAACCACTAACCAAAAAACTACTGCAACTTAACCGAGCCAAACTCAGAATAGTTGTAGGTATGATAACAGGACATTGTCCCCTAAACAAACACCTATTTATTCTAGGTATCACCGACAGCCCTCTATGCAGAGCCTGCATGGAGAGCGACGAGACACCAAAACACGTGCTGCTCGAGTGCAGCGGTGTTTCCACCCAACGAGAAACCTACATTGGCTCCCTAGCAACACTACCGGAAGTCCTTGCCGACCTGGGCGGCCTGCTTGGATTCTGGAGTGAGCTCGGTTGGCTGGAGTGATCTAGCAGGGAGTCGCACCAGTGGTTTTCACGCACAACGGACGCCTGCGTTTCAAGTGCGGAAAAAATCCCAGGACATGAAGAAGAAGAAGAAGAAGAAGGTAAAACTCAAAGAATTCTATCAAGGCGTAGTAGTACTGCCTCGTTGGTCTAGTGGTTACCATGTTCGACTACGGCCGACGAGGTCCTGGGTTCGAGCCCCGGGTCGGGCCATAATTAAGTATTGGGTTTTTCTGACAAGAAATTCTCAGTATTTTCCTAACATAGTTAAGAAGTTGGCGGTGTTTCACTACCGTGCCTCGATGAGCACGTAACCGTCGGTCCCGGTTATTATCACTAACATAATAATAGTTGTTAAAGCCCGCCAACCCGCATTGGAGCCGCGTGGTGGGTCTAAGCTCTAATTCCCTCTCTCCTATGAGAGTGGATCAGTGGAGGTCTGTGCCCAGCCAGTGCAGGGACGTTAATGGGCTGTAAGTAGTGGCGGTGGTGATAGTAGTACTATGTTGTGACCATAGATAATATACTAATATTTGTAGCGGTGTGGGCGTGCTGTTACCGTCATACTCGGCAATGTGAGTGACTTGTATTACGAATCGTGCACACTTTCACTGCCTGAACCCGAACCTTTTGTAATGCTTTATAAATCGCCGTGCGTTGCTTCTGTTTATATGGTCCGCTCTAACCCAGGGTTAGACAGGGCAGGTACAGCAGCGTCCGTCTCAACCACTAGTCTGTACTCACGTCTCACACGCGTCTAGAGTACGCGTCCAAATGCTTTTAACCTGGTCTTACCGCTCGCTGGCACGCAACGCAGAACGCTCATCTTAATCTTCATCTCAAGTTTTTTCACTGCTGAATGTAAGTATTTTCTTGCCGGTTCTTCTTAGTGGAACTGATATCCGTCCCGGTGGTAGAGTCGTATAGACAAGACGTATCATATGGTCGGTATGTCCTATATATTATATAAAATAAATCAAATTGATTATTAGAAAAGGATCCCCACAGAAAGAGTCCTTGTACCGCTTTTGTCCATAAACTGCCACCTTAAAAGCCTGCTTCCCAACTTTAAAACTTTGCTCAGTCTTAAAACCTTTCCTGCGTGAGCGCAAACGCCTGCGTCGTTTATTGCGTTGCGTCTGTTGAGGTCTTAGTGCAGGCTCGCGGGACGGAAGGGGGTCAGGGCGGGACGGGGTCCAGCTAAAGCCGCAACCAGTTTGTTTTAAATTCGCGATAAAAAATATCTGCAGCTTCGTGTCATTAGCCGCGGTGTCCCCCGCCCCGCCTGCATTTATTAATCTTATTCGGAGAAATCAGCGCATCACCTCCCCGCTTCCCTTGATGCCACCACGCCGCTTTGGGGCCAGTGACGGTCGCCGGTATGATTTTTGGCAAAATCTGTATCGATGTTTTCGATTGATTAACAAGTTCAACAAGTTAGAACGTTTTGAAATAATTTATTGCTAAGCAAACTCATGATTTTATTGGGGATGGGTAAATGCTTGTCTATTGGAGATCTATAGCTGAAATGTGAAAGCTTAAAAACTTGTAAATACGTGGAGGGCTCTCCAGCACGATGGACTAACGATTTATAAAGAAAGAGGTAGGCTTACAGTAGATATTGATATATAATAGACTACCTACCTATTTCTATAGAGATAGAGGATGGCAGGAAAAGAATCATTTTTATCGCTTATCCGTATCCATACTAAATAGCCATACTAATATTATAAATGCGAAAGTGTTTCTGTCTGTCTGTCTGTTACGCTTTCACGGCCCATCTGTTCAACTGATTTGGATGAAATTTGGTACAGGGATAGGTTGTATCCCGGGGAAGGACAAAGGCTTTTTATGCCGGAAAATTAAGTAGTTGCCGCAGGAATCGAAAAATCTTATCTAACGCGGATGAAGGGCAGGGAAGTCGCGGGCATCATCTAGTCATATATATTATTTTCAACTGCTGCTTGGATTTTACACCTTCATAAAGCAGCGCTTTAAAGAGCAAGCGAGCCTTCATAGGATCTGGACTAGGCTAGCTAGGACATACGTTATAAGATATATTATGTTATATGTAGCCTGCAGGCTAGACTCGCCATATCCGGCGCGCTAGGGATGCCCATCTTTTACAAAGAAGTAGAGTGTGGTGTCAGAATACATCTCTGATGCACTACAATTTACAAAGTCAACCATCCCTACTCCGAAAAGCTTAAGCTTAACTAGTTAGCGTTAACTTAACTAGATGATACTTGTGACTATGTCCACGTCGATTTAGGTTAAAAAAATCCCGGGGAACTTTTTGATTTTCCAGGATAAAAGCCTAATTGAATAAACAAATTTAAGAAATCCATTAAAAGTATGCTCCTGAAAAAAGCTTATTATACTGTTGAAGATTATGTAAATGATAGAGGAGCATGGATTTGATCGCTCCAGCAATGCTAGGGACAGCGGTTACTTATGTACACATTGATATAGTAATTGTAAATGAATTATTTAAAAAGAGCAACCACCGAGTTTCTTGCTGGTTCTTCTCGGTAGGAATGCCATTCCGAACCAGTGGTAGATTCACTTGACGATTCAAAAGTACTTGTAAAAGTTTATTTGAATAAAAAATATTTGATTTGATTTGATTTGATTTGATATGGCGCTCTCACTGTCTTCAATCATTAAACCCATGCATACAATCCCGTCGATACACGTTGATCTGTTCTGGTATGATTGAAGGACCAAACAACGAACAGACACACATTCGCATTTACAACATTAAGTATGGATGCAAAGTTTACCTATACCCACCTAAGTACATGTTCCAGCATAAATTGGTACAGGCACGCGATAAAATCGATACCTGCCTGGAGCGAAGCAGCCCGCATCCCTAAAGCTCGTTCACTCACCGTGCGACATTACCTTGAATACGTTACCCACATACGCACCATGCAATATAATTTAAAATAAAAAACCACCAACTTCACCGAATTACAGTGAAGTGACTTCGGAAAAAATTTAATCTTGGACCGAAAATAAAGGTTGCCGAATCGATTTAGGTAGGTACCTTAGGTACTTGCTCCCAAGATGCCTGTTGCTTGTTTTTGTTTATGCATTTTGACATCAACATGGGCATTCCAATTTCATACACGTATATCATTTTCCACATCAGTAGCTTTGTAATTTTGTTATAGGTAGGGACACAGCGGTGAAAACCTTGCGGTATACTGCCTCTTATTCAGCGGGTCCCGGGTTCGAATCATGCTAAGGCATGATCTAACTTTTCGGGGCAAATACTAAATAACAGTGTAGTTCCCCATAATGTTCAAGGTGTGTGAAGTCTGCCAATCCGCACTATAGACTTTGAACTCAGCTAAAATAACTTTGTAATGTTTCAGATTAGTTACATTACGAAAAGTGACCTATACTTAAATGCTATGCTTTGTCTATCGGACTCTATCTATCTATAAATAAATTTATTTTAAACTGGTGGGAGGGAAGGCCCTTGTACTTTGACTAGTATAATAATTACCTACCTATCCTGATTAGGAGGCGCAAATTGTAAGCAATTTGACAAACTCCCTCAGGCATCGAGCGATTGCCTCACAGGCTTCAGGCGACGGGTTCCGGGTTGAATACCCGGTTTGGGTAATTTAGGACGCCATCTTTTTAGGACCAAGTTTGATTCGATTTGGGCAGGTAGGTCCCTGAAGCTTTTGAAACGATTAGGATAATTGAGTTGGTTCCTTTTCATTATTTAATCTCCTGCAATTTAGTTAGCTCTTGACTGAATCCTCGCCTGATGGTAAGTGATGATGCAGTCTAAAGGGCTAACCTGGTGGTAATATCTATAATAGCTGGTAATATGGAACTAATTAGGGGTTAACCTCTACCCATAACCCCTAATTAGTTCCATATATTAACACCTTTTTTTTTTTTTTGCTATGCTATGCTATGCTAATTCGCTTGGCGACACATCTTTGTCAGCCGAGTGGTAACGAGCCACGGCCGCGAATCCTCCTACCAGACCAAACGCTATTCAAATTTCCTAATTGCCCTTAACTAAGGATTCGAACCCACGCTATGCTAGGACTTTTCGGCCACATCGGCCATCGTCCCTACAAGAAACGTGACCTACCCTACTGCCGCTTCAGCTTGCTAATCCTAGTGGATTACCACTATCACCACTGCAGCCCATTAACGTCCCACTGCTGGGCACAGGCCTCCACTCTCATAAGAGAGAGGAAATTAGAGCTTAGACCCACCACGCTGCTCCAATGCGGGTTGGCGGGCTTTAACGACTATTATCATGTTAGTGATAATAACCGGGACCGACGACCTAACGTGCTCTCCGAGGCACGGGTGTGAAACACCGCCAACTTCCTAACTCCAGGCTGGTACTGAGAATTTCTAATCAGAAAAACCCAACACTTAATTATGGCCCGTCCCGAGACCTCGTCAGCCGCAGTCGAACATGATAACCACTAGACCAACGAGGCAGCTTAAAGTGTCCTTAATAATTGTCATGCGTATTTCTTAATTTCGGTTTTTATCCTATAAGGATATAATTATATCCCAACATAGACCTTTAAAGCTTGCTTGCCAACTTACCATTATTTTCACCATTTCAAACCATCGCCGACCCATGCTGAGCCAAGGCCCCAAGGGTCCACTCTCAGAATAAATACGGGTTAAGCCGTAGTCCACCGCGGTGGCCAAGTGCGGAATAGCTAACTTCACACTTTTGAGATCATCACGCAGAACTCTCAGGCATGCAGATTTTCTCTGGATGTTTTTCTTCACTGTTATAGCAAGTAATATTAAAATGATTAAAAGCACAATATTTACCTACTTAACTATTGACATAGCTTCGAGAAGCTAGAGGTGCAAGCCCGGGGATCGCACCCCCGACCCGGATCAGCCTAAAAGTCGAAGGGTATCATTGCTTTACTTACCGCAATCTTACCAATCTGCTGATAATAATAACAGCGACCTTACTGTAGGTACCTACAATATAATATGTCGCTGGCTAACAACAGTAAGATACATCATATTATATATAACTACCTTCACTAGCTGATTCCCGCAACTTCGTCCGCGTGGATTGAGGTTTTTTTGCTTTCGAGGGAACTTTTTAATTTTCCAGGATAAAAAGTAGCCTATGTGTTATTCCAGATCTATCTCTATGCCAAATTTCATTCAAATCCGTTCAGCCGTTCTGACCTGATTGAGTAACTAACACCCATCCATCAATCCAAACTTTAGTATTTATAATATTAAGTAAGTAGGTATTGATGTTTTGTCAGCGTGCGTATCTTTAATTACCATGAATAGATATGAGCCGCAAAATGTAGGTAATTATTGAAATTTAAATTAGTTTCAGCTGCGCCATCACATTAATTAAACTGCATTGGTTAACGAAATCGATTTGCGTGTACGAATATTAAACTGAGTAATTACGATCCAAAATACCTACTGAACCCAGTACATTCATTTGCCATTAGGTACATAAATTTAAGGACTGTTGTTAGACAGCATTTGTTAAGTCAAAGTTTTGACGACCTCCGTGGCGCAGTGTTTAGCGCTGTTGCCTTAACGTGCAGAGGTCCCGGGTTCGATCCCCGGCAGGGTCAATTTGGGAATTTATAATTTCTGAATTTTCCCTGGTCTGCAGCCTGATTCTGTAACTCAGTGGCTATCAAAGAGTGAAAGCCTCTGACATATATTCTTTATCCATTGAAGGTTTGCTATGAAAACTTAATTTTTATTTCATAGCAAACCTTCAATGGATAAAGAATATATGTCAGTGGCTTTCACTCTTTGATAGCCACTGAGTTACAGAATCAGGCTGCTGGTCTGGTGGGAGGCTTCGGCCGTGGCTAGTTACCAGTTTACCACCCTACCGGCAAAGACGTGCCGCCAAGCGATTTAGCGTTCTGGTACGATGCCGTGTAGAAACCGAAGGGGTATGGGTTTAATATAACTGCCATGCCCCTAACAGGTTAGCCCGCTAACCCCCTTAGACTGGAT
The DNA here is from genome assembly GCA_923060345.2 of Erebia aethiops. NCBI lineage: Eukaryota > Metazoa > Arthropoda > Insecta > Lepidoptera > Nymphalidae > Erebia > Erebia aethiops. The sequence continues at coordinate 16,846,628 of OV281089.1, read as the reverse complement.
CATCACTTACCATCAGGTGAGATCGCAGTCAAGAGCTAGCTTGTAGTGGATTAAAAAAAAGTTATTACACTAAGTACTTATATGATTTTATTAATGACAAAGTTGGATGGAAGCAACCGGCCTCGCATCCAGTTACCCACATGTCAGTGTAATACTTTGTGTTGTATTGTCCTTACCTACCTTTTTCTTTTTTAAGAAAAGAGTAACTGCTGAGTTTCTTGCCGGCTCAGTAGAACAACTTTCAGAAGCGGTGGTAGTCTTAACGTTTCATAAGTGACACAAGTTGTCCTACATGAAATAAATAAATCATTTATCATTAAGAATGAGTTTTGGATAACAATATTATATTTAGAGCTCTACCGTGCATCAATTTACATCTTTTTAGGGTTCCGTACCCAAAAGGTTGCTAACAGGACCCTATTACTAAGCGTCCGATTATATTACTAAGCCTCTGATGTCTGTCTGTCTGTCCGTCTGTCTGTTAGTCTGTCAGCGGGCTGTATCTAATGAAGTGTAATAGACAGTTGAAAATATTTTCACAGAGTGTCTATTTCTATTGGCACTATAACAACTACTCCCTATATTTTTTTATTTAATTTAATTTTAATTATAAGTTGTTGTTATAGCTGCAACAGAAATAGACACTCTGTGAAAAAAAAATTCATTATGGTTCTTTCTTCCATACAAGAAACATGATTGTTTCAGCGTTATTTGCTGTAATAGGTAGTACAACTGAAATTATCAAAAAGTTAGTAGGTAATTAAAGGGGACCTCCATACAATAAACTTGTATTTAAAAAGTCAGCCAGGTTCCAATGATTCTGTAGTAAAATTTGGCTGTTCATTAGTAAAATTAGGCATGCAGTAGTAGTTTCCAATGAATAATAAGCATAGTCTGTTATAGCAGTAGACATGGATGATTTTGTAGGCAGAGATTTAATATAAGTATTTAATTTAGGTAATAAATAGTCACCAGTTAATAAATGTGGTTTGGCCTCCAACAATGTTAGATTTCATCCATTAACTACCCTACCAAAAATAACATATAAAGATCTTAGACAAAATACATAATATGATCCAGTCTGTAACTATCACAAAGAGATGTTCTGAACTACTGAGGGATATAAAAACGAAAAAGACATCAGTCGTCCAGTATAACATTTAATACATAACAGTAAATTTTTAATATTGTTAACAATTGCTCTCAGACTAAAGAAAGAAATGACCAGTGCCAAAAAAAAATCAGTGTCATAGGTTCAGGCAATTTGCTTAGGTTATGCCACAGATATAACTCTAAGATTCACTGTAAGATCTGTTTAATGTATATTGCGCAGCCATAATTAATATACTTTTTCACTTAATTAGTTTATTTGTGCATCACATCAGGTTAAAACATCAGTTATATGTAGAACATAAAATTAATTTTGTTTATGTAAGTATTTTCTGTTTACGCAATTTGAAATCATGAAGCGACAATAATATTTGAAGAAGCCTTGAATTTTATTCTATAAAGAATAAGTCCTGCATTAATTATGCAATTATGAAATAACTGAAATGAAAAAAAATTCAGACAGGCTACTTTGAACATACTTAGTTAGAACTTCTGCAATATTTTTCTTTCTTTAGTCTGAGTATTCCACTTTTAACTTACATAAATATTATTTAGCACACACTCTGTTCATTTAAAAACGTTTTCCACAACAGGTTACGTTCTTAATTTAAACACTCCTAGGCAAAGGTCCATTAAAACAAAGCCTATGAACATTTTGAGGTTATTTCACTTGGCAGGCGTGGGTGCTGTAGGTGCACTAGCTACTCGCTTCTGAGCCTCGGAAAGCTGTGGAGTATCCGTTGCTAAGGCCCTCAATTGCTTTTCAGCCGCTGCGTTCACCATTTTAGTCACTGTAGCTTTCATTTTATTACGCTCAACCGTTTGGGCCTTTGTCTTACTTTTTACTGGAGCATTGATTCGTTTTGTTACAGCTTTACCTTTTGCCTTCTTTACTTTGGATTTGGCTCCTGATGGCAACTTGCTTTTCACTTTCATTTTACCTTGAGCCATTTTGAGTTTATATTAAAATAACTTTTTAGAAAAACTAAGTACTATAACCGCGCATGCACTGTATTAATTTGTAAACAAAGTTTGACAGTGGTTTGACAGCACCGTGACGTCTTTTGACATTTGTCAATGTCAGCCATGTTGCGTTTTGTTTTTGCAAAATCTTAGTTGCCTGCTTTAGTTTTGATTTTGATTTGTAAAAATATTTTTAGAGCAGGAATTAAATACGAATCTTGAGAATCGAAATAGTAATTTAATTCGGATTTTGCTTAGATTTTCAGGCTTTTCGAGTCTAATGCCAAAGACGGTAAGTTATTTGACTTAAATCAAACGACGAAATGGATGGATGCCAACATTTTTTCCTACTCACGGCATCTGTTTTTATAAACCCGGCTGAGTTTGTTGTGGGCTCTTCTCAGACCAGGGCGCGTTTGGAACCCTCGTAGCTTTAGTTTTAAGATACCGTAACTAATTATTACCATCATGTTTTATAAGTAAGTAATGAACGTCAATATGTGTACCTACAGTGTGCCTAAATTGAATAATTGATTGATTGATTGATTCATATAGCAGGGACTGAAAAACAGATTCATAAAGGTTACAGAAATATAAGTGTTACACATTGATGTAGAATTTTAGTATGGTGTTCCGTGTTACAGAATGAAAGTGTACCTAACAGAATCGAATCTGTAACCCTTTTTAATGTGTTTTTATTTCTCTCAAAACACTTACCTATATTTCTGTAACAGAAACGAATCTGTAACAGAAGTGAAAGTGTTTTAAAGTATTTTAATGTGTAACCGAAATAGCGACGTTGCCAAATTTACTGTTGACGCGTATTCATATTTGAACCTAAGGTCTAGCACCGTCTAATCTAGCTAGCAAAAACATGGCCATGTTGTGTCAGTATGTTTGAAGTCTGATGAAGTGAGAAGAACGCGTTGTCACACCGTGCAGTTTGTTAGGGCATGTACCTATTAGGCTTACAGATAAAAACACTTATTAACAGAAATAAACGGTTACAGATTGAGTTTCCGTTATAAGTGTTTCTGTTTTATGTTAACAGTTTCAAAAAACAGTGTTTAAACCCCTTATTTCGGTTACTTTTTCAGTCCTTATCATATTATAGTATGTAGGTACTACGAGAGTTAGCATACTCACTGTGATACTCACCATCCGCGCGGCATTTGCGCACGGAATTCATGGTCACATAGTTATTTTTATGTCTTTAATAATATTATAAATGCAAAAGTTTGGATGGTTGTGTGGATGCTAGTTTATAATTAAATCAAGAAGTCAAATAATATACAGTAATTATTATTTTGAATTATTTTAATCATAAATCGATTGTCGTAGTATATGAATTCGAGTTTCAAGTTAAGAAATATACATAATATATTATATCTAAATATATTTTATGTACAGATAAATAGAAAAGTAGTCGAATATAATAATCAGCTATCGATAGATCCGAGCGGCGAGAGTGCAGGCGACCGGCGAGAAGCGGTGCGGACGAGGGTGCAGCTCGCCATAAAACGTTTAGAAAAATAGATAAATCGTTCAAAAACGTTAGAATCAGTCGAAAGGATAGAAGAGTCGAGTGGGGGCTTGCAGAAGGCGGTCAGCGGGCTCAGCGGCCGCTGCCGGAGCCCGTCTCACGCGTACTCCGTGTCCGTGGACAGCGAGCGCTCGGCGGGCGAGCGCCGGCCGCTGCCCTCCGCCGCCGCCGGCTCGCCGGCCTGCGCCTGCGCATATGCCAGGGTCTTCTGGTAGCTGAACAGCTGCCGCTCCAGGGAGTAGTTCTCCGCCTGTAGCACTGCGATCTCACGTCTGCAACAAAAACACGGGTTACGGGTACGGGTTTGTCTGATGAAAACTTAAGGTGACTTATGGAGGAAAGTATCGTAACTAGATCGTAACTCATCGCGCAATTGGATTCTAGGACGCTGCCATCACTGACAGTGGTCGTGGTCGCGAAGTGCTTGGTCGCTTTATGGTTATTTTCTTTTAAATATTTTACAACATTAAAGAGAGATTACAATTATTGAAATATTTAGGAGGTTTAAATACTGTATATTTTACTATTTTCATATTCGTACCTTAATAATTATTAAATTAATCAGCGTAATATCCTACCTCATTTGGTGAGCGTGTAATCGACAAAGATCATCGTAGACGTGGTAGGTCGCTTGAAATAAAAGATATGTGTCGGACCACTCAAGCCGCACACGGAGCTCTCCGCCTGGATGCAGGAACGGACTGCCAGAACGGGACACATCTTCTACCCTTAACGCTGTCTCCATCATGAGTCCCTCGTCTGCACTTTCTTGAGCGTAATAGTTTTCGAATGGGGCCCCGGGCAGTTCATCCGCCTCTGGTTCTCCAGTCGCTGGGGCAACGCGTACCAACCACGCCGACCAGCTCACGTAGCGTAAGTGATTACGTGGCACGTGGTGTACGTCGCGGTACAGCATGTGTAATCGTACGGTCTCCGAGTGTGTGTCGCATCGCAGAGCCCAGGCCTGCTTGTCGCGGTCGTAGCACGTGGCCGCTCGTCCTGCGATCGGAACTGCTAACTCTGCCATGGCTCTCGCCCAAACCAATTCCACGGTTAATCGAACACCTTTATGAAGAAGACGAGTAGGTGGACGCGGTGTCCAAGGTGGAGTGCCCCCATCCGCATCGCATAAGCACTCGAGAGGGCCGGAGTGTACTCGACGGTCGCCTTCACCGAGTGCGAGAGCGTAACGTACGCGACAGCGTTGGCCTTCTCCAGATAGTCTCTGTAGTCGCAACGTAAGGGGTTCTTTTCCGGCTCCACCTGTTGCGGTCACTGACCAGTCAAAACCAGCAAAAGCTATTGGAGGCGTGTCTAAACGAGGAGCACGCAACTCACAAGAGTATAAGGTTCGAACACGAGACATGCTCAGTTCCAGCTGGAATTCACCGCGAGCGTCTGCGAACTTGGTGTTTAGTTCGGTGAGTGAGACGCAGCGGCCTCGTCCTTGTGCCGCACAGCCAGCGTAGAACCTGACTTGTTTGCCAGAGAAACCCTCGTTGGCAGTAAAATGGTCGCGACTAAGCAACGTGAAAGTGAAGTCGACGTAGACACGCATGCCTTCGCATACGCCCCGCCACACCAAGTATACACCTGAGAACAAAATCTTGGTTTAGAAAATGCATCTTAGTTTCCAAATGAAGTTCAAAATCCTGGGGTAAGGGGTGAAACACCACAAACTTCCCCATAAAATTTCTTATCAGAAAATACTATTAGGTAATTAATGGCTCGTGTCGACCTGGGTTCGGGGTCACTAAACCAACAGGACAGTTATTAGGTGTTCTATCACGTGCAGTAATAATTATCCCTCCAAAAGATTAATGTACAGGAGTAATCGTCTATCGGCTGACGACGAAGACAACGATTGCCACATAAAGTTATAATATTGGTACGTACCGAGAGCGGCCTCGGTGCGACTGAAGGCTACGGCCCATCTCTGGTGCGCACAGCAGAAGTCCTTGGACGTGACGTCGCGGTCGGGCTCGCGGGTGGCGGAGCGGGTGACCACGAAGGTGAAGACGTGCGTGTCCGCGCGGTCTTTGAGCCGCGTCGCGCGATACAGCAGCGCCATGCATTCGCGCGACGCACGCCCCCCCCGCCTGCGCCTGCGTCTGGGGGACGAGCAAAATTGACGTCTTGTTACAACACTCACATAAAATACCCTTTTGACGACCTCCGTGGCGCAGTGTTGAGCGCTGTTGCCTAATGTGCGGAGGTCACGGGTTCCATCACCGGCAGGGTCAATTAAGGAATTAATAATTTCTGAATTTTCCCTGGTCTGGCCTGGTGGGAGACTTCGGCCGTGGCTAGTTACCACCCTACCGGCAAAGACGTGCCGCGAAGCGTTTTAGCGTTCCGGTGCGGTGCCGTGTAGAAACCGAATAGAGATATGGGTTTAATATAACTGCCATGCCCCTAACAGGTTAGCCCGCTACCATCTTTAGACTGCATCACTTAGATACCATCAGGTGAGATCACAGTCAAGGGCTAACCTGTAGTGGATTAAAAAAAATATACAGTTTATATTTATATTATATTTGTTTATTTTATTATTTATTTTTCTTATTTTAATAAAAGCCATAATGAAAACAAAATTCATATTATGTACAGCTAAGCTACATGCAGAGACAAATCCTGTATAGAATTTGTTAAACGCTTTTGCTAAGCTTCTCCGTCTTATCTCAGACTTAGATATCGTTTGAACTGAGATCCATGTTTACCTATTTATCATCTATTTTGTATTCAACTAACAACTGCAGGATCAAACTATGCTCAAGAATAAATATTGACTTTTGAAATATAAAATACAGAGAAAACTAGAATTCCACGAAGCGGAATACAATTTCAAGAGCTCCCGGTCAGTGTCGACTTTCTATCATAAAATAATACTATAAGTAGTTACCTATTTGTATTTATTTGAAGACTCTACTGTCATGCAGGTCGTAGAAGCTTAAAAGCACTACCTACTTATACACATTGAAATAGATCAAAACCCCATTTTTGTTCATTCTTTATGAACAAAAGTGGGGTTTTGATTTTGAATTATGAACTTCCACTAGCTAATGCCTAACCTGGATTCAAACATTGTGTATACCATTGATCTATAATCTGATATTCTTTACTGAGTGAATCTACAGTTCTTACAGGATTTGCAGGCCTTTTTATATTCACAAAGATAGGCCCCGTAACAAGAAATAATACGGGAATAAGGGATGCCATAAATTTCCATAACAATCAATTACGTTGCAGTGCTTTTTATAGAGGTTTTTACGACACGTAAAATTTCTTCCTGAAAGGTCTTTTATGCGTTGTTTATTCTGTTTAGCCATCCGTATACCTACTTTTGGTAATAAAAAATAGGAAGCAGATAATAATAAGCTTCCTCAGTTTTTGTGTAATATTGCAATGATAATAATTAATTAATATCAAATAAGAATAAGTACCTATGTAATGTTGTAAAAACAAAACGCAGTTTCCCGCGCATTGACATTCTTTATTTCTTGGTTAATAATTTAAGATGGCCTCTGTCATGGTGCTCGATAGACTAAATTTTTTTCATAAACATAGAGTTGTTTATACTAGAACATAAGTTTTATGTATAGCCGCACTATTCAAAAATAAAATAAAAATATTACCCAATAGAAAAGCATTAGATAAATATAGGTACTTTACTTTTAGGTCAAAATAAAATACGCCGACGAGATTCAATTTACTTTGCAATTCAATTCCGTTCCAATGTAAATTCATTAACCGACTTCCAAAAACAAGGAGTTTCTTAATTCGGCACGTATTTTTAGTCTAAACTAAACCCTTGTAGATATACTTCCGGAAACGATACGCTCGTTTGTTTTGAAAGCTCTTTCCGAGAGCTTCCGAAATGGAATGCATAGAGCGTTGCATGCAAATTCAAATAGGAAACAGTTTACATAGGTTTTTTTTAAGCTAGCAAGCTGCTGGCATGGTTACAATTCAATTAAAATTTAAATTAGGTACCTATTTGCTCAACAGCAGTTTAATTTACGTGGTTTACAAACTGCAGTATTGTAAATCAATTAGAGCTTTCTTTAGTAAGTTTTTTTTTTCAGAATGTGCTGTACCTAGTTGCTGTTTATTTATAACAATTGTGACATTATTTTGTTCACAATCTCTAAACTAACTTGAATATGTATACTAATAGCGTCCTTTTACGCAAGGAGCTATGTAAGGGAGAGCAGTTGGCAATACAAAAAAAGGGTGTTGCAATTCACACACGGCAGAAGTGAAACTTCAGAAAAGTAGCCTACGAGAGAATGAGATAAATAGACTTTTATTCTCTCGCAAGCTAAATCCTAATTTATGAATAATATTATGTTTGTCTCTTTTTGGTGTCGCTTTTTCGTTTCATCGAATTTTCAATTCACAACGATTCTAAAGAAGTTTCACTTCAATTAGTTAGTCATTTTAGTTTAGTTCAGAGATCGTACGCAATAGAATTATCCACAAACTCCCCTTAGGTATAAACTTATATAAAAGTATCTGGAAATAAGCATGATAATAGTTGTGTTGGATTATTGTTTAAAATTCTTAATTTTTTTTTTTTTTTTAATTTTAAACAGTAAGAATTAAGAATTTAGATGATAAGGAAAATATATTGTACACACTATCAGCAATTATGTTTCCTTTATTATTATTACTATTGTTTAAAATGGAATTGAATTTTTAGATAATAAACCTTATTATGAGTAAGATTGACAATTTATTAATTTAAATTCATATTTGACTCATTCGATGTATTTCACTCCATTCGTTAAGGTGTACCTCTACACGTTGTAACTGTTTACTCGTGCAAATTTAAATGAGAGTACAGATATTATGTAAAGTGTTAAATTAGTTCTGGAATGATGCTTTTAGTAAGCTCCTATATTGTATTACGACGACCTCCGTGGCGCAGTGTTGAGCGCTGTTGTCTTAACGTGCGGAGGTCCCGGGTTCGATCCCCGGCAGGGTAAATTTGGGAATTTATAATTTCTGAATTTTCCCTGGTCTAGCCTGGTGAGAGGCTTCGGCCGTGGCTAGTTACCACCCTACCGGCAAAGACGTGCCGCCAAGCGATTTAGCGTTCCGGTACGATGCCGTCGTAGAAAACGTCTTAACAGGTTAGCCCGCTACCATCATTACTTACCATCAGTCAGTGGCTAACTTGTACTGGATAAAAAAAAACACCATTGCTAGGTAATTGTACCTACCAATTTATATAAAAAGGAAAACAGAAAGCAAAGGGGTTTATTGAAAATCAAAATCAGCACGTTCCCTCACTATATTCCTCGCAGGATGTCAAACACACGTAATTGAGTTCCGGAACAAATTCCTATTGTATAAGCATTTTCCCTTTTTAGTTTCGTACCAAAACGGCAAAAATAATCCTTATGGTGGAAGGTCTATCTGTTTGGGATCTCTAACGGAAGGGTTTTCTTCCTAATATAAGCTTACCTACATTTTTTTTTTTTTTTTTAATCCACTACAAGCTAGCCCTTGACTGCGATCTCACCTGATGGTAAGTGATGATGCAGTCTTAGATGGTAGCGGGCTAACCTGTTAGGGGCATGGCAGTTATATTAAACCCATACCCCTTCGGTTTCTACACGGCATCGTACCGGAACGCTAAATCGCTTGGCGGCACGTCTTTACCGGTAGGGTGGTAACTAGCCACGGCCGAAGCCTCCCACCAGGCAAAAACCTACATATATATGTACCTTGTATTTTAAGCATAGGAAAATATTATCCCTTCTTACATACTAATCCATACTATAATATAGATATATATTTATTGTTCAAAGTAACAAAACAAATATTAAATTATGACTAACTTATAATATTATAAATGCAAAAGTGGATCGGTCTGTCTATCTGTCTGCTACGCTTTTACGACCCATCTATTAAGGCGAGTCACCTCAGCTCAGCGGTGAAAACTGGTTTGCTAGATCAAATGTTTTCGGTATTTACTATTAAATAACGGTCTTACAAAAAATACCGATACACTTAAAGATATTGTCTAAAGAATGTGCTAATTTGTTACACGATAGGATGTACTTTACTCGATCAAAAAAAATCTTGAAACAGGCTAAATTAAAAGTTTAAAACGAATTTTTTATTAATAAAATTTTCGACTTTGCTCATAATTTTTATATGGATAAATTTCTCTTGAAGTATTAATGAGAACCTGCTAAACTTTGTTTCAAACTGAAGTCCTATATTTATGTAATTCAAATTAATCCCAGAACTTGAACGTTGCCAAGCGGTTTCAGAACATACCGCGCTGCCCGCTTCCCCGCCAGTCTCAACGAGAAACGTACCGCGAGACGCGCGGGCGGCACCCCACACCTCACCTCCTAAAATCTTGCAGGTGACTCGCCTTAAGCCGACTTGGATGAAATTTGGTAGATTACATCCCGGGGAAGAACATAGGCTAAATATCCCAGAAAATTAAGGATTTCCCGCGGGAAACTAAAACACTTAATCCACGCGGACGAAGTCGCGGCCATCAGCATCTATTATGCGAAAGTGTGTCTATCTTTCTGCTACGCTATAACGGGCCATCTTTTCAACCGATTTTGATGAACTTTGGTATAGAGATAGATTGAATCCCGGGCGGGAATTTTTGTGAAATACGACGAAATTTGACGAGATAGATTTCATTTTGAAGAAGGACATAGGCTTCTTTTTATCCCGGTAAATTAAGGAGAGATAATAAAACTTAATCATCACGCGGTTGCGGGCATCATTATATAAAAGGAAAAGGTGACTGACTGATTTCGCAATGCACAGCTCAAATCCCTGGACTGGCTTGAAGTTTGTGTAGTCCACACGGACGAAGTCGCGGGCATAAGCTATCTATATCACTCGCTCACTAACTCATTACTCATTCATTAACGCCCGGCACAAATCCTCGGACCTATTTTATAGTAAGCTGGCACATAGGTTCCCTTCAAAAGTAGTAAGGCCGGGTTTTTTAATATCTCCGGGAAACAAGCCGCGGGCGTTTGCTAGTGAGATATATCCAGATATCCTTGAGGCTTCATGTTATCAGGTTAGCCGCTACCATTTGACTGCATCATCACTTACCAACAAGAGAAATTGCAAGCAATGGCTAACTTGTAGTGGCGTGAAAAAAAATGTAGGTATAGGTAGTACATGAAGCCGGAGCCGCACCGACGTCGGACCGGAAACTTTAAAAATATATATAATATATATGTCACCGTATAAGATTGTAAAAAGTTAAAAACGGTTAGATTGTAATCTAATCTTAGGTTTTATCAGGTTAATATACCTAACAGATTACAATTACCGAAAAATAATGCGCGTAATCTGTCGACAGTTTACAATATAGCTAATCAGATTACAATCTAACGGTTTTTACAATCTTACGGTGTCATATATATAGCGAGCAAACGCTCGTTCAACTGATGGGTCAACGGGTCAACTGATGGTAAGTGATTACCACCGCCCATGAACATTTGCAGCACCAGAGGAACCGCCAATGTGTTGCTGGCTTTTGGGATAATTTTATCCAACTAAACTAATGTAATCAAACTAAAATCGCATAATATGAGCCGCACACTAGCTTCCGGTCCGGTTAATGTGTATGAAGCCTTATTCATATCTATCAGACGCTGCGCCGTGTAAACTGCAGTGGAGTTTTTTATTTTTTTTTAAATTTCTAATTCTTATTAACCTAGTTTGCAAAAGCTTTAATCACGTTTAATTATACCTACGTAGAGTTTTGGATGCACTCCAGCCTTGAGATAAGAGTCTGTCGGAAATGCACCATTTCCGACAGTTTGGCTGTGTAATAACTTTTTAACGAGGTTCAAGATAACATGATTTAGTATATAGCTAAGGCGCGGTTTACATTATAGAAATAGTTATTAGCGGCAAGAACGATAAGTTGGTTTTTTACGCCATAGGTTACGGTCAGTGGCGTGCACAAGTTTTGAAGCTAGGGTAGGCATTATAGGTAGTCAGAATACCTATTTACTAGCTGTTTTGATGAAAAATGAGTCCATTTGTGTAAGCAGTGCTTTTACGCCTCTATGAACTGCACGCCACTGGTTACGGTTGCTCACCGTCACAGTATTTACAGAAGAGACAAGTGTGGTATGCAACTTCTCTCGGTAACCCGTCGTCCTACGTGACGCGTTGACATAGGTGAACGACAAACACGGTAATGCGACGCGACAAGAACAGACGCGTAGATAAGTTTGTTATTTAGAGTCGTATCGCGTCGCGTCGCGTGCGCTTAATCATATCATACTAATATTATAAATGCGAAAGTGTGTTTGTTTTTTGGTTTATTGGTTTGTTGGTTTGTCCTTCAATCACGCCGCAACGGAGCAACGGATCGACGTGATTTTCGGCATGGGTATAGTTGAGGACCTGGAGAGTGACATAGGCTACTTTTTATCCCGGAAAAATAAAGAGTTCCCGCGGGAATCAAAAGACACTTGAACCACGTGGACGAAGTCGCGGGCATCAGCTAATAAAAAATAATACTTAGGTAAGGTAACAGCCTGAAATAATAAACGAGCCGTAGGTAAAAGCTGACGTCAAAACGAATTGGGAGCAAGCAAAAAGCGCACTACAAGTTCACTGGTCGGTAAAATGAATTAATCCCGTACACTTTCCACGTCCTGTTAAAAAATCGAATCACCTAATATCGTAAACGAATCGTCCTAGAATCCGATTAACTTTCATTTGTTTGAAACGTCTGTGCTATATCAGTATAGGTTATTTCTTCTGGAATTGTTGGAGACTGCCAGTGCTGGCCAGCCTTACCTAATTGTAAAACTGAAAGCTATGATCTCCAATGTTAGCCAGCCTTAATTGTTCAATTCAAAGCTTCTTAAAAGTGTACCAGTGTAACCACTGTTTTGTAGAATATAAGATTTGCTTTTAAAGGCTTTGATTCACTCTATGACTCTGTGGACTGTGATAAAAATGGCTCTGTCAGCTTAGATCATGGGCAGATTAATAATTTTTGGAGTCTCTTTAAGAATCGATTTTCATATATTATTATAAGCCCGGGGTATGAAAATGTATGGGGAGTAAAATCAAACTTTCTCCGTTACGTTATTTACTACGTTTCCATGGTAACACTTTTCGTCCGTAATGAGCATTGATGTAGAATTTTAGTACCTATGTAATGAGTAAACTCCAGTCGTGCGTCGGAGCTGACATACACATTTTTTTTTAATTAATTTTATATTTCAGAAAAACTGGTTTGAATACTTCCTTGTTTTCTTGCTATTTATACAACAAACCTTACGAAAATGAAATGCCAAATCTACATTCAGTGGCACTCTTCCTGTAATCACGAGTTGTAGGCACAGAAAAGGCGCAATGACTAGCACTTATCCAGCTTTAACGAGCCCTCGACCGCGAGACCCACCCATTGTTTACATTTTCAACTTTTAATTAAAAACTCCCCGACTGCTTGTAAACAAAAGTTAACTTTCACTCCTTATAACTTCAATGTGGCTTTGAGAATTGAGCGGAATTGGTTGTTCTTGTCTGGGGTTTTTAACACAGATTTATTTAAATTAAAGTTCTGCGTGGGTAAATCTTGTAAATAGGCCAAATTTGAGACTTTTCAATAGTTGTAAGCGCATATTTTTATTGGATAAGTTGTTCTTGTCTGGCGGTTTGTTACACAAATTTATTTAAATTAAAGTTCTGTGTGGGTAAATCATGTAAATAGGCCGCATTTTCAGGGGTCGGAGAGACTTTTCAATATTTAAGTGAAGCGCATATTTTTCTTGGATAACTTGTCCGGCGGTTTGTTACACAAATTTATTTAAATTAATGTTCTGTGTAAATCATGTAAATTGGCCAAAGTTTCAGAGGTAGGACTGACTTTTCAGTATTTAAGTCAGGGCATATTTTTCTTGGAGAACTTTGAAAGGTCAACGCACATTCGACGTTCTGCGATTTTGGTATTAAGAAAAATGCCATAGAGTTTAATATGACTGCCATACTCCTGCCTCCACAACACACTATTATCTTAGACTGAGTCATCACTAATACCAAGTGAGATCGCAGTCAAAAGAATTGGATGTAAAAGAAAATAGTTAATTATTTTTATTACTCCCTCCATACCCACCAGACCAGAGAAAATTCAGAAATCACAAACTCACCCAGCCGGGGATCAAACCCGGGATTTCCCACTTGTAAGACAGAGCAGAAATTATTCACACCTTAGATAAAGTTGTTATTAGAGAATAAGTAGTTTTAATTTCATTTTTATTGTTTATTTTTGTTATTGTTTGTTTATTTAATTTAAATTTAATTAATAGTGTGTTTTTGTTTGTCATGTATGTGTAAGTTTAGTAATTTATATGTAATATTGTGGCCGATAAGACGCATTGGGAAACTGTTAAGTCTTACGGGTATATCCTATCAATAAAATAAAATAATTAGGGAGCAGGTGATATGGCTATAGGTGACAATAGGATGATCATCCTCCGAGCGGGTGTTGTGCTCGGGGACTATCCGAGCATTGATCTTTGGAAGTTGTAGCGTAATAGGCATGATGACAGTAACCAAGAATCAATGAAATTATGAATTTATCTAATGAAATAGGATTCATGGATTATAAAAAACGTATTTATTTTTCTATTTCGAGTGAGATTGCTATTTATTTTGATAAAATAATATTATAAAATACAGCAATCCGCCATAATGGTTAAAACACCAAGAAGCGAATGACGTCACAATGGTTTGTTTTCGAACTTTGACAGTCACACTATTGCTTACTGCACACTGCACAGAGTACATTGGTAAAAATAATAGTGACGTCACAAACGATGCCATGACACCGGGGAGCGTTTTGGCGTGAATTTTAAAATTTAAATTTCAAATGCCAATATTATCTACCAAACCTTATTTTTCTGCTGGAATAAGATATTTTTTCGAAATAGTAGATACTTCCGAACATAATCTGACCATTTTTCAAAATCAGTAATCATGCCTATTCAGACAAAACTTCGTAATCGCGATTTAGGTTGTTGGTGTCCTTCGTGCGCTACTAGAAGCGCCATCTATTGGTTCATGTGCGGACTGCGAAGAAAGCCACAGTAAAATGCATTTCCGCAGCGTGTCAATTTTTTTAAGGTTGACTCCTTAATTGTAGTTAGTTTAGTGGACTAATTAAAGAAAAAAAAAACCACAGCGCACACCACTGCGCAAAAAGATATTCAGCCTTGTTCAGCCAAATTCCCGTCTAAATTGAAAACACCTGAATTAATAAACGAAAACAGCACGGTAAAATACAATAGAAGGTATTTAGCGAAGGCAAAATAAATTAATTTTAAATGCCACACACGTTCGCCTGGGAAAAGCGACCTTAAGGGCGAAAACACACTAGGGACCGGACAGGTCAAAACGATTGTGCGAAACATCCCAGTCGGAAGGAAATGACGTTTTGTCCTCTCGTGCCAGTATGTGCGCCTTCATATAAAAATTGCTAGGTACGCGGACTTTCTCTCAGACAGAAAATTGCTGTCCGTAGTATGTTTTTGCTCTAATACTACCTATTTTAGAGCTAGATATGTTTAAACACAAGTATTTTTGTATATACCGAATGTTAGGTAGATGCGACTCTTGGTACACTATATTTCACCGTGATAAATTCAGAGATGACAGGTATGAAAAGTGCGTTTTTACTTTATTACCTACTTACGGAAGAGTCTGAGGAAAACATACAGAATATTATAATAAAGTGTTTAGATTTTCTTTTCAGGAATTCTTTTTTTACAAAGTCCAATGGGATGGAAATCAGATATGACCGGAGAGAGATAAGATGCAGGACCGATGGCTTAAGTGATCTGTAAGCCGGACATCTTCCATATCGTTGAAAAAACCCTATACCAACGATTTTTGACCCGACGAAGCCCAAGAACTCGCCTTAGGCAATCGAATTAGACCAACGAGGCAGTTAGTAACTTAGTACCCTCGTGTACTCGTATCCATCTATACCAAGGTACTAACTGCCTTTGTGTGTACAGAGACGTAAAGCAGACTAACGAGCAAACTTATTAACCCTTCGCTTAAGTCCTATCAACAGTCATCTTAGCGAGTTAGTTTAAGCCGAGGGGACAAGTTACGGCCACGGTCAATGTAATTGCACTAAGTTTCTACATTGTACGGCATAAGTTCGTTGTGCGCTTAAATACTGCTATTTGATTAGGGCGAAAACTCACTACGGACACAAGATAAACAAAAAGTTTAAAAATTGTAACCCAACACTGATATACATATATTTTTCTGTCGCTTAAATTATATTTTAATATTTTATGTACTATATATTCATATATTTAAGATCTCAGAAATTTCTCCTCTTTCGTTTGAAACCACATTTGATGCAATAGCAAAAAAGTTTTTAAGAGACCCCTCTTTTTTGGATGTGACATCCGTCATGCCGATTTGGTTCGAAAAATGTATGTTACCCAGACTACAATAACGAATCGATGGACACCTCATTCATTCAGGGTAGAACATTCATATACACAAACATACAATATAGAATGCTATTTCATGAATTTCTTTGGGTTTGTCTCAGAAAAGGTCGACCAGTCACAAAGTCCGCACGCGCACTTTTATTTGGAGCTGCACAGAATACCACGACAGGACGAAATTGTTTACAGATGTTTTACCCTGGCCTGCATTGATGTAGAATTTTTTTAGTAATGCTGGCCTGTCTCTAATATTTTTGCCCTTATGTATATTTTTGGACCTTCTATTTTCTCATTAAGTATCTCGCTCTGCGTCGTATTCCTCATTACTGAGGGTCGTGACTCCATTCCATTAATCACATAATGGTAGGAGTTTTCTTGGGATATTAATGCGGTGGGTTCCCACGTCCTTCCGCATACGACTCGACTAAGAGTATTTAAACTCTTAGGTTTGTTACGATTATTATCAGATATTAGTGATAATAACCGGGACCGACGGCTTAACGTAACGTAATCTAGAATGTGTTAATACGTTCACTCTGCTCGGGATAGATATTGATACCAACATAAACTGGAAATCTCATGTCCAAAAAATAAAAACGAAACTATCCAAATTTACCTATGCCCTGAAAGAACTAAAAAAATCAACGAGCACAGAAGCGGCAATTTTAGCATATTATTCTTATGCAAATGCTTGGCTGAGCTATGGTGTAGTATTGTGGGGAAACAGCACAAATGCACCAGAACTATTTATACTGCAAAAAAAATGCATAAGAATAATAAAAAACTTAAAGAATCGGGAAAGTTGTGTACCTTTTTTTTTTTTTTTTATTTTAATCCTTTATTTGAAGGGGTTTGGTCACGTAGTGATCATGTCACCCCTGTGGAATCTGAAAACCTTATAAAAACATCTTATTCTAGTAAAACATCATGCGCTCTGCGTCTTAGCCCTATTAATACTAGTTTATACAGCATTCTGGCCTTTTCTGATGTCGGAGAGGTCAGAATGCTGTTCCACACGCCTGTGTCAAGCGGATTAATGTAATGCAACAAATTCAACCTTTCAGCTTCGTTCCGGACACATTCAGCCATTATGTGCAGCACGTCCTCCACGGTATCGCACTCCGAACAATTAGGTGATGGGGCCTTTCCCATCAGTGCCGCGAAACTGTTTAAAGGAATGTGTCCAGATCGAAGCCTATGTGCAATTACCACCTCGGTCCTACTCATGCTGGCCTTCAGAAACCATGGTTGGTGACGCAAACATGGTTGTATGGTTTTGTACCATATGCCTTTCGTTACCGATCGTTCGTCGAAATACTCCCTCCATGACTGAGTACAAATTTTTTTGACAACATTCAGAAGTTCTGAATATATGGGTAAACAATTAAAGGGAATGCCATCAACAGTCGCTTCTCTCTGTTCTCGAGGAGTTTATAAATTACTTTTATAATATCATAAGCTATGGACATTCCTCGGAAACCGGGGCTCGTACATCGACAAAGATGTTGGAGCGCACTCCTCGAGTCCGTGAAAATTACGCAATCTTTACATTTCACATTGTTTATATAAGATAAACATTCCAAAATGGCGATTAATTCTGTATGCATAATCGATATTTTAGCCTCTATTTTAAGTTTCACAAAGCCAGTGTTCTGTGGATCATAGAATGCTGCTCCAACATCTTCTCTGTCTTTAGAACCATCCGTAAACAAGTAATAATGATTCGGGAAGTTCTGACGTAATACCTCGTTACATATATTTCCGAGGTCCTGTGTATTGTATGATTTTTTCGGTTGGTTAACTGTTTTTAAAAGGGGTCGAATTGCCGAAGACAGATCCACGTTGCTTGCCCATGTGTCTAACTTGAACATCTCTAAGCCTGTACTTTGCTTTATAGGGATTAATTTGAGGGCTTCGTGAACTGTTATTAACAAGGGTTTTTTCTTATTTCGCCAGTTGGCGCTCTGACATGCACAAAACAATTCCTCCAATAAGCCTATGGTTTCATTATTTGCAAAAGACCTGCATTTCAGCCAAAATTTTCCCGCCAAGTAAAACCTTCGGAAACACAGTGGTTCAATATGCAGTTCCGACTCCATGACATGGACTGCTGTGCTTTTAATAAAACCTCCGATGATACGTAAACACTGGTTTTGAATCGTATCAATTTTTTTTAAATGTGTCTTAGCGCTGTTGTCATATAGGAAGCAACCATAATCCATTTTACTTCTGACAATGGATGTATACAGGCGTCTTAAATGGCGTGGATGTATGCCCCATCGGGAGCCCGCCAATGTCTTGAGAATATTCGTCGACTTCAGAGCTCTGCTCTTCAGTTCATCTATATGTTTAGACCATCTTAAGGATCGATCTAACCAAAGCCCTAAATATTTATAGTTTTCTACTATTTCTAGTGAAGATCCGTTAAGTTTTAAATCGATGTTATCTCGTCTGTAACTAGCTTTAAAAATCATTACTTTACTTTTAGATATAGATATATCTAGGCCTATGTCTAAGAGATATTTTGATAGTTGGTTAAGCGCGACTTGTAATTTTTCAACAGTTTGTAAAATATAATCACAAGAAGAATATAGGACGAAATCATCGGCGTACTGTGAGATAAAAACACTGGTTATGCCTTTAGATATATGTGCAGTTACGATATTAAACAACAATGGCGAAAGAGGATCACCTTGTGCCAATCCACGGCAGGTGCTTCTATTAATTTCAAAGTTTTCTGTCCGAATTTTCAAATATCTATCTCCAAGAAAGTTTTCTAAATATTTGCATATTCTAAATCCAATTCCTAGTTGGTCCATAATATGTAATAAATAATTTATATCAACGTTATTATATGCGTTGTCTATATCAATAAAAGCGCAAACCGTACTTCGTTTATTAGCGAGCCCTAATTGTATTCTGGAAACTAAAGTAGCTAGATTGTGTTGCGTAGAATGACACTTTCTAAAACCTGTAATACTCTCAGAAAGAACATGGTTTCTCTCAATAAACCATTCTATTCTGTTAAGTAGAATGTTATGGAAAACCTTGCACAAACAAGCTATCATCGAAATTGGTCGCAGAGACGAAATTTGTTGCGGATCACGACCAGGTTTTGGAATCGGTATGATATTAATATCTCGCCATTGAACCGGTACAAAGGAATGAGTTAAAAACATACTATAGAGCACAATTAGCACTCGTTTGCCATTTGGAGGTAAATTTTTGATCATCGAGTAAGATATATTGTCGCATCCTGGTGAAGTGTCTTTTGGTTTAATGCTTTTCTCTAATTCGTGTAAAGTAATTTGTGATCCTAAAAGTTCGTTTCTCGATGTAAAAGTCTGTTTTTTAGTTGGTGCATAATCCGGAGTTAGGTTTTTTAACAATTCACAAGCTTTTCTCTCATCGACATAATTTCGTTGAGGTTTGTGCCCTTTTATCCATCTCATTTTATTCCAAACCTCACCTTGAGATGATGACTCATCCAAAGAAGAGCACATACTCTGCCAAGATTGGGAACTGGCTTTGCGCATCAAGTTCTGAGATATGCGAATCTTTTCCTGTAAAAAGGTTAGATTGTCAGGCGTTGGGTTGCGGCGGAATCGTGCAAGTGCTAGACGACGCTCAGCCACACATTTTGAAAGCGTTTGGTTCCAGTAGGGTCTAGGCAAAAAATTAACACTAGGATTTGTACAAATTTTGACAAAAGGAATATGAATATCTGCAGCCATGTTCATGTAGTCTATAAAAGTATTGTAGTCGTATTGCAAGTCGTTAGAAAAAGTAAAATCAGAATATAAGGTTTCAAGTAAGTCTGTATAAGAATTCCAATCTGCTAACTTAAAATTCCTACGCGACACAATTTTTGACTCCGTTTTAACATATGTATCTATTTTGACAATGCAGTGGTCGCTTCCCAGAGTTTCATTCAACACCTTCCAGCCAAACCTGAGAGCCACATCCGCAGACGCAAAAGAAATATCAGGAGCAGATTGCTGTAGTACCCCGTTAACCAATTTAATTCGTGTCATATCCCCGTTATTGAGCGTAACAAAACTATTATCTGACATTAAGGCGTCCATGATCTGGTTCCCTCTGGAATCTATTTTATTCGACCAGTTTGTGTGGTGCCCGTTAAAGTCACCCAGTAACAAGGTTTTTTTGTTCGCAGCAGCGAACATATGCTCCCAATCAAGCTGGCAAGTATTGACTGACGGTGGACAATATAAAGAAATTATATTTTCAACTAGTATGGCGCGTGGATGCGCGCCCCGCTGAAGCGGACCGCGTAGAAGAGTGAATAATAAGTCCGTTTGGATTTGTAGTTTTGGTGTGTTATAGGCACGGGCGTATTTACCCTAGGGCCAAGGGGGCCATGGCCCAGGGCGGCAGGATGCGAGGGGCGGCCAAGCCGCCCCTCTTGGCCTTCTCTGGGCGCCTTTTATTATATTTATTATTTATTATATTATATTTTAATTGACATTTAAATTAAGTTAGAAGGCATGCCGTAAACCTTCAAAATGTATACCCGTTAGATCTCGCGGTTGACCTACAATATGAATGTGTTCTATTGAAACACTTCTTGGCAGCCTATGAAAATAAAATGAGTCTGAGGCAACTTAGCTTATTTATAAAAAATAAGGACTTAAAAGAAGCTTTCCCATACGTAGAGATTGCATTACGCATTTTGTTTGCACTGCAGTGACGAATTGCAGTGCAGAACGTTCGTTTTCTGTACTCAAAAGGATAAAAAATTATTTACGTTCCACTATAAGCGAAGAACGCTTAAACAGCTTAGCTGTCATGAATATAGAAGCTGAATTGACAAACGCCATCTGTTATGACCAAGACAGCGTCATTGACGATTTTGTCAACCAATTTGTACATAGGACTAGTGGTTCGCCCCGAACTGAGACCTCGCGGCGCCATCTATTGACATAAATGTGAAGTCCTGTTAAAAATACTGAAGCTCATTAAAAATTAAATAATTCCGTTTCCTTACAATATTTATCTAATTTTAGTATTTGTTGTTCAAGTACAGGATACAATTGAAATAATTGATCAAGTTTCAGGCTCATCCTTTCAGAAAATTTAGAGTTCTGAGGTCATCTTTGGACGTTAGAAAATCTCCACTTTGAAAGCCTCCCATTTCGTCAATTTTGGGGGAAAAATTAAAAAAAAATAGTTTTGGACTCTATTCCTAATTATCTTTAAAATGATATACCGCAACCCTATGTAACTTTATAAAAAATATTTTACTTCGCATTCGCTTCTATGAGAGCCCCCCTGAAATAAAGATTTTTATTATTTTTTAAGCCATATTCGGCGGGAGGCCATTGGTTTACATATTATATTTAAAGCTGAAGTAATTGCGTTCAGTAATTCAGAAGTTATAATGCTCTGACAGACGGACGGACGGACGGACGGACGGACGGACAAGTGCCAATTCACCCAAGTAGACTCAGAGACCTTCGCTTCGCTCGGTCAAAAAAAATGTAAATATTTACTTATCAATTATAGTGAATAAATGGTTAATTTTTTTTCATTTATTATTTCACATCACATAGTAGGTTTTTTTAAATGAATGGGGAGGCAAAGCTAACTGGCCCGGGGCGCCAAATCTTTAAATACGCCTCTGGTTATAGGTAATACATAGTGGTGCCTTTTATTATATTATTGTACTAAAAATTCTTCATTTTCTTCAAGTTACCCCGGGTAGCCATATCGAAGAAGACTCTTACAAATTCTTACAAAATATGTATTATCTGAAACAGGAAAATAAACATCGGTGACTCAACTGGTCCACTATTACTTATTACGTTTATTTACTTTACATTTTTATGTATCAACTTTCTAGTGTGCTTTACTTTATAATATCAAAAAGTGTAGTGGGCCAGTTTCCAAGCCACCGAAGAGGTATGGCCTCAGCTCGTTTTTTTTACGTGGTTCTCCCATTCTCAGACAGTTAAAACCAAATAAAATTTTAATTATAAAAAAATTCTGCATGCCTGAGTAATGAGACCTATTGCAATTTAGCAAAAATATTATTAAAATTTAAATATTTTTGCAGCTCTGCTCCACGGTAGATAAATAAATGGAATAAACATTATAACAAATAAGTAGGTACTGTTATGAAGGACATCAAATAAATATGAAATAGAACATAAAACTAAAAAGATAATATCATCTACAAATTACATAATATTTAAAAATAAGTTACATACAGATATACATATTATCTACATATTATTTAAAATTAAATTTCAAAAGATTCCTGCAATTCAGACATTTTAAATGTCTAACTACGATTTTACCGGAGTGACAACATTGTCTATCCGTTTGTCTGTCTGTCTGTCTGCTACGCTTTCACGGCCCATCTGCTCAACCGATTTTGATGAAATTTGGTACAATTTGGTTGTATCCCGGGGAAGGACATGGGCTACTTTTTATCCCGGAAAATTAAAGAGTTCCCGTGGGAATCAAACAATCTTAATCCACGCGGACGGAGTCGCGGGAATCATCTAGTTACTTATATTAATTAATGAATACTTGTCAGTTGCTATCGTTCAGCTTTATTTAAATTTTTTTATACTTTCCGAGATAGACACCTATGAAATTTGTATAACCACCATCTTGTATCCGCTATTTAAGAGTTTTTTTTTCAGCTCATTTTCTTTTTTTGTTTGAGCAGCCCCCACCTATCTTTAATACCCTGCTCTCTAGCTAGCTAGTAGCTCTTCACCCATCTTGCAAACCCTCGATCTCCATATTTTCTTTCCGAATCATTTGTCAGAATGACAGTACGAAGATACAAACTTTGAAAAGGTCTTGCATAATTTCCAAATCCCAGTCAACATTCGCCATACATTTTCTATGGAAAAATAAATTCCGCCATCTTGAATTTTTTTCCTGTTCATCAAGTAGACCCTCATGTCCTGATCATCTTTTGCCAAGAAACCACTCTTCCATCTCTGATACTCTCCGAGATAGACACCGACGAAATTTGTATGGCGGCCATCTTAAATCCGCCATTTTGAAATTTTTTTCAGCTAACTGTCAATTGGATGACGTTTCGAGTGACATTTGGTCGAGCACCCCCCACCTATCTTCAATACCCTGGCTGGTGCTCTTCATCCGTCTTCGAAATCCTCAATCATCAGCTCTCTCTGTATTTTTCCTCTTAATGATTTTTTGTCTTGTATACGAAACGATGAGTGAAAAAAAAAATGTTCATACAAAATTTTACAGGAGAGGTGATCAATGAGTCAGTCAGCACGAGCAGCTATATATATATATTAATGTCATTACAGTTATACAACTTAACTAAAATGATTTCTATCCCTGAATTACGGCTTTGAAAATTAAATACTTGTGATTTTATTGACTTATGTGTCAGAACAGCAACTCCTCCATAAGAATCGTACCTATCTTTTCTGTATATGTTATAATTATTAAGTTTTAACTCGCTATTGGGTGCTAACCATGTTTCGCACAGCACAGCAACGTGAATCTTTTCTTGGCAGAGAAAATTTTCTAATAAAAATAGCTTAGGCTTAAGGCTCTGACAATTCCATTGCATCAGGTTTACTTTGATCCTATTACTTCTATCTTTAAAGTTGTGTACCTTACTTTAAATCATTAAATATACTAACCCTGCCATGCATTTACATACTAGAATCAGCTAAATTTGTAAGGAAACAACCGCAAAACTTTAAAAAGCTAGAGGACCTACCGCGACGTTACCAACTAAGACCCACGCGAAAAAATAATATGATGATTCCCAGTTCCAACTTAAATATCCATAGTACTGGTCCTAACCCGATGTGTGTAAAAATTTATAACAAAATCCCAGACCACATCAAATCCTTGGAGAATTATACAGCTTTTGTCAACTCTTTAAAAACATTTCTCATTGATAAAGCATATTACAAACTAAATGATTTTTTGGAAGAAAAATAAGGCAGCCGTCTCTCTACGACCACTGATTTTTTTGCTGCGCCCCACCGGGGTTCCAATATTGTTACGAACATTGTTATTATTATCAACTATTGACATGTAAATTACTATTATATTGGAATGCAAAATAAAAATGAATATGAATATGAACGTGCTCTCCGAGGCACGGAGGAAACGAAAAGGCCAAATTTCAACCTCCAAGTTCGGTCACCCATCCAGTTACTGACTTGGGTAAACGTTGCTTAACAATCGCAATCGATTGATATGCGTTGTCACAGCTAGGCCATTCGTTCCTCATTAATGAGTATCTATACTATTGTTAAATGAAAACATTGTCTGCCTGTTTGTCAGCTCCTTTGTTTGTTACCTTTTCACGGCCCAACACCTGAACTAATTTTGGATTCTGGCACACTAATAGCTGGCATTCTTACTATCCCGGAAAATAACGGCAAAAATCCAGGAGTTCCCATGGGAAAGGGAAACAATATTATACGGTACTTTAACATATATTTTTTTCGGAAAGAAATTTCTATTTCTTCCCGGAAAAAAAAATGTAAAAGTACCGTATAATATTTTGATATTGTTACATTAAGTGTAAAATGGGTATAATAAAATCAAAAGGCATTAGACGAGAAATCCAAGGCTTATAAAATATAATTACCGCATCAGGTGCACGACCAAGTTCCCGGGCAATATTTCACCTGCTCTCTTTAGTACTTTACCTGCGACGGTGTAATACTGTTAGCGAAGTTTAATTAATGATCTGAGGAAGCGAAGAACATTGGGGCTGATTCTGTAGTGCACAATCTCTAAACTAATATTAGAGCATTACAAATATTGCTAACCCTTTCATAATACTTCCTACGGAAAGGGACAGAACTAGATTTAAAGCTGCCATTTAAGTTTAGTTTAGAGATTTTGTTATACAGAATCAGCCCCATTGGCACAGTTGTCTTAACAGCTTACATGATAAGTAGCTGCATAAGCATACTTATTACAGTACAGGTAAGTACAGGTAAGTGTAGTAGCCGCGGCGTAAGTTGAACTCTGCGCAGAAACACATTTCTGGTGTCAAACGAAGTGCGGTATGAGGTGCGCCGCGAGCCTATACCCCTCGCTCCCCGCGCATGCTCGGCTTAGTACAATGTACCTGCGCAGACGACCGCCATTTTGGTTCAACTTACATACAGTAGTACATGAGTTTGATATGAACTTTTCTCAAACCAGTATGCTTAGCATGCGCACAACGAGATTATCTCGCGACGAGAGAGAGAGAGAGATGTTGTCGTTGCCGGCAAATTTATCATTTGCCCTGACATGCACAAAATGCGGTATATTACAAGAAAAAAATAGTCGACATGTAAAGTTTTGTAGAGAAAAATACCACAGATAAGAAATATTACTTTTAACTCTACTTTTGACGTAACGAGACAAGTAACCGTGTAAGCTTCGGTAGACAGATAGAGATAACGGGTAGATGTAATTTTACTCGTAGTGCGCATGCTAGCCATACAGGGCGCGTTTGGAAACCTCGTAGCTTAAGTTTTAAGATACCACCACTACAGCTTATTAACGTCCCACTGCTGGACGCAGACCTCCACTCTCATAGGAGAGAGGGAATCAGAGCTTAGACCCACCACGCTACTCCAATGACGCGCTTTGACGACGACGATAACTAACATGATAATAACCGGGACCGACGGCTTAACGGGCTCTCCGAGGCACGGGGGTGAAACGCCGCCAACTTCCATCTCCGGGCTGGCACTGAAAATTTCTGAATTGAAAAACCCAATACTCAATTATGGCCCAACGGCTTGAACCCGGAACCTCGTCGGCCGCAGTAGAACATGCCAACCACTAGACCAACGAGGCAGTCAACGCTGAACAGTCGTTGCACTAAAAATCTTATTTTATAGTAAATATCATAATAAATTGAATTTAAAAAATTCCAGCTGAGCAAAGCCAGGAGCTCAATTTCAGGTAGTAGCTCAATAAATCACCCACTGCGCAAGTTTAAGTTTAACTAACGTATGGAATCAAGGCTTATCGCCTTTTTAGCTGTCTAGCCAAGGAGTCAAACTACCACAGTTAAACTCTTCAACTTTTAAGTAGAACACTTGCACAACTTTGCACACTTCCAAACTGTAATTTATTTTCCGAGGCTCCTTTAATTTAGTTGCCTTAGGATCGAGGGCAGATTGTTGTCTAAACTAATTTGAGTTTTGAGCATGAATGGCGTCTGTTCTAAATGAAACAGTTTAATAATTTAAATTTAATGTTTATTTTAAGAGCAATATTTTAGTGTCAGTGGAGTAGTTACAGACTCTACAAGTAACACAGTTATTACTGATGACTTATTTTACTACTTTAATTTTAGCTTGTTAATTGGCAATGCCTATCTGAATAGCGTATTTTATGAAATTAACGTTGAGTTGCACGAAACAAATTGATTAAACTAATTTCATCGCAAGAATCGTATGAAGTATTTGATTAAATTAGTTTAATCACCACTTTTTTTAAAATTTGTTTCGTTCAACTCATCGGGGTATTATCCAGTATCCACTCGATGACACCCGCGATATCTTCCGCGTAGATTTAGGTTTTTAACAATCTCGTGTTAAAAACTTTTGCATTTTTCGGTATAAAACGGAATTACCACCGTGAGCTCCCAGTGGAAAACTGCATATAAACACTTTCAACACCACCA
This sequence comes from Erebia aethiops, assembly GCA_923060345.2. Classification (NCBI taxonomy): domain Eukaryota; kingdom Metazoa; phylum Arthropoda; class Insecta; order Lepidoptera; family Nymphalidae; genus Erebia; species Erebia aethiops. The sequence continues at coordinate 16,819,858 of OV281089.1, read as the reverse complement.
AAGAGCTGGCGGAGTGACTTAGCGAGCAAAAAGAGTTCAAAAGAGACAATGAGCTCGCTCATTAAGGCAACTGTCAAACTCTTTGTTAGAAGTTTAAAAGTCCGTTACGCTTAGCCATCGCCTGCACACTGCAGTGGACGCCCGGCTTAAGAAGTATGTCCGTCCCCATGAAGCAACCTATTTCTCAATGTCTAAATCGGTTACACAGGTAAGCCGTGAAAAGTGATAGACCAACAGACACACTTTCGCATTTGTAATATTAGTATGGATTTAGCCTCTCAAATCGGCTTAGGGTAAAGCTTACCCTGGAATAGGCCAAAGAAGAGTACACATATAAATAACCTTAGCAGGTTGTACCGCGTTGGTACCTAGTCCTAAACAAATAAACAAAGCTGAACAACCGTCAAAGGATAATCCTCGTAAAAGTTTACGAACCGTACGCTTTATCTCCGTTCGATGCCGCAGTTTTGAACAGCGATTAAGCCCTATTCACAGTTCAATAACTATTTGATCTGTGATTGTGTGCGTGGATCACAGTTCCACAACTATTTGAACTGTGATCGTGTGCTTTTTTATTGCTTATCTCTCAGATTTTGATTCCCTGCCTTTTTAGTTTATAATTCAGTGCCAAGTATACTTCTGTAAATCGTTTGTTTGTTAAATGAAATGCTCCATCTCTTTTCTAAATAAACGAGAATCCCTTGACAATAATACATAATATTATATATTTTTGAATGAACAACGTCTCTAGTGACGGCTTTTTCATATTTATTATAGTTAATTATGAAAATGAACGATGTAAATCGTACCGTGAAACATAATATTAAGTATAATATAATGTATGTAATGAGATTGCCTGAAAACGACGTGAAAATAGATTTTTATTACCGTAATTACGGAAACCCATTACAATTAAATACAAAATGAAAATATCGATAATAACCGCCCTGGTTTTATTACGATACGCCATATGTTTTAAAAGTTCATGATACATTTTTAATTGGTACGGTGATACCGAAGGATCATTAAGCGCATTTTAAACCGATGTGACTATTATAATATTACTAGCTGCCCGCGATTTCTTCCGCATTGATTAAGTTTTTATTTAATTCCCGCGGGAACTCCTTAATTTTCCGGGATAAAAAGTATACCTGTACCAAATTTCATCAAAATCGGTTAAACAGGTGGGCTTTGAAAGCGTAGCAGACAGACAGACAGACACACTTTCGCATTTAGAATATTATAAAGTATAGAAGTATAATATATTATTTAATTTTACCGACAATTATCGTAGTTTATTATGGTGGTGGTTAAGTTATTGATGATTCCCGTGTTGTCCTCGTGGATTTAAGTTTTAAAAATCCCGTTGGAAATCTATGATTTTCTGCCATAAAACAAGCCAATGGCACTGCACGTCTTTGGGTCCGACTGCGCTTCCGTATGTCTAGACCATTTAACTATATCTATCTAAAAATATAGTAAATGTCTCCCTAGATAGGTATGTTAAAAGTGGAAGGGAAAGCCGAAGGCGAAAGGGCAATCCCAAATTTTGCACCTGTAGAACACGGATAGACAGCTTTGCGCCGATGTTCCAAGCTTTGGAGCTTTGAACGACTTATTAGTCAATAAATAGAGAATAAAAAAATTTTTTTAGTGGGCATTTTTAGGTTACAAATACCTTCACCGGAAATCACTTAAAACGAAAATAGAAAAGCCTAACCTTTTATAACAACTTGTGCGTGCTGTGGCTTTTATATTACTTTGTATAATTTACTTAAAGTGAACCAGGCTTCCTTATTGCGTGTTTCATGCTACTGCCGCGAACAAAATTACCTGATTGACCGTTAAAAAGTTATTCTTATGCAACGAGTAAGAACATATATCATTCTGTTCTTATCGGATTAACTTTGAAATACTAATCAAAAAATGAAAAAAACCGTGAAAGAACCACCAAAGTAGGTACATATTAACGATGGAATTAATGAAATAAAATTATTTATTTCACGTAGGACAACTTGGTTGGGAGCTGGTTAGGGCACACAGCTCAATCGATACAACTCAGAAAACGTATGTTATTGTAAGCAAGAAAAGCGCATAATATGTGAAAATGTTTTTGTTTGTTTGTTACAAGTGCTATACGGCCACATAATAGATAATAGTACTGATACGGCATCAAATAGAAGCCGGTGCGCCGCTATGTTGGTACAACGCCCTGCACATTGAACGACGGACGTACAAATTAATTACCAATAGTAGGTATTTCTGTAGGCGAACTGAGGAGATATGTCGAAGAACAAGAACTCAACGGTTTGCTACTTAGAAGAAGTTATAGCTCAAAAGTTCAAACGGAGACGGATCGTCAAGCGTGCCACAACTCACAAGTGACGACCACGACCGCTCTGACAAGAGCGAAACGACGAAGAAGAAGATAGCTCAAAAAGCCTTTCCCAAGGTGGTTTACTTCGCACCAGAAAAAGCGGTATTTGCAGACGCCCTGCACTGCATAGTGAACTGACGACATCAAGTGAGTCGCAGAAAGCCGCTGGATCCAGGCGGCAAAAGACCGCGATGTGATGTGTGGAAGTCCCTACAAGAGATATTATCTATGATCAACAGTGGATGTCTATCGGTTGATGGCAAGGACAACCACTGAAAATGAAAGAGATGAAAAATTTATCACATTAATTGTCTACTTTATGATAAAAATACACTGGCTGAAAAAATAATTGGCAGTCCCTTGGACTGCCGATAAAAGTGAAAACGATTTTTTTTAATTAAAATTATTTAAATATACTTATACCTTAACAGAAAAGAATCTAAACAACACCGAAGACGCGCAGGGATGAACTATATCACGTATGGCACAACCCAAAACACTAAGGCATTAAATTTTAATTTCGAAAGTAGCATATTTATATGTTCGCGAGCATGTCGCTGTTCGCGAGCATATCGATCACGGTCACGCGAATCTAAATTTTTACCCCCAACCAAAAAGTGCTCAACGCGCCTAAAGAAGTTTTACACTTCAATATAAATTGCTAAAAAGTGCTCAACGCGCCTGAAGAAGTTTTTTTTTTTTTTTTTTTTTTTTTTTTTTTTTTTTTTTTTTTTTTTTTTTTTTTTTATTCTATTTTTTTAAGGGATCTTTGAATCGCTGTGCGATTATGTCAGACCCATAGTAACATTACAAAATCAATATCACAATAATACTTATATAAACAAAGCTTTTGAAGTTGGTATTACTTCTTAACTTTCTTTATCCACTCTTAATATGAAGTTATATACCAATCTCGCAGCTAAAGAAAATGGTACCGCGAAAACACTTTGAAACATACCCACATCTGCCAAATTAAGATTATAATTAACTATCAGTGCGGCTCGCATGTCTTCAGTCCGCGCACACTCCATCAAAAGATGCTGTGTGTCCTCTATAGTACCACAAAGTGAACAATTTTTTGAGTCAGCCTTTTTCATTAGGTATTTAAAACTATTTAGTGGGGTATGCCCAGAGCGAAGTCTGAGAGCCACAACTATTAATTTTCTACACAACTTAACATTAGTAAACCAAGGTATACGAGGAGGTTCTTTTTGTATCGTTTTGTACCATATTCCTTTTGAATTTGATATTTCATTAAAATATTTTTTCCAATTATTATAAATCTCTACCTTATATTTTAATAATAGTTCTGTATGGTCTGGTATAACGAATACTTCAGATCCAGATGAGACAGCACTCTTGGCTATTCTATCGACCTCTTCGTTACCTCTTACACCTATATGTGCCGGGACCCATTGCAATCCCACAGACAAACCACTGCTAGAATGTTGTAGGATTTTCCTTATAATATCATATGCTATCGAAACACCTCTTTCACCAGAAGAGGCGCATCGAGCAATATGCTGCAATGCACTCTTGCTGTCCGTTAATATTACGAACTTTTCAAACCCCATCCTAATAGCATATGAAATTGCCTCCGAGATTGCAAAGAGCTCGGTGGACATAATTGTGATATTGGATGTTATTTTAAACATTTCTTCCACTTTGTGAACAGGGTCATAAAACGCTGCTCCAAGTCCGCTACTGGTCTTAGAACCGTCCGTGTATATCTTATGCCACCCATTATACTTAGAATGTAACATATTCAAAGTTTTATATTTTAAATTATCATTACAGTTATTCTTTTTAGAATCTATTACTTCTTCGATTTCAGTACATATAAAATTTGTATCAATATTTGATGTCCAAGTATTTAGCATAAACATAGGTGAAGGGTTACAAGAGTACATTTTCTGCCCTCGAACCTCGTTATAAATGTTAACTAACATAGGTAATTTCTTTCGCTCCCAGTAACGTGTTTGATCAAAATCGGCTAGTTCCCTAAGCAACTCTATAGTAGTATTTCGAGACTGAGTCCTGGCCTTCAAGCAGTATTTTGTAGCCAAATACTGACGACGTAAGTTAAGTGGCGTAATGGCTAGTTCACATTCCATTACGTGAATAGGTGTTGTTCTTATAAAACCACCAATTACACGCAGTGCTGAATTTTGTACTCTATCTAACTTCAATAAATGTGTCTTAGCTGCGTTGTCAAAAAGAAAACTGCCATAATCTATTCGACTGCGAATTAATGCTATGTATAACCGTCTCAAATGTTTAGGATGTAACCCCCACGAGGCACCCGCTAATATTTTTAATAAATTTAAAGTCTTCATCGTTTTATCTCTAGTTTCATTGATATGTTTTCTCCACAGTAGTGATTTATCTATCCATATTCCCAAATATTTGAGACAGTCCACAGGTTCTATCCTAAGATCATTAACTACCAGTGAAACACTTTCTAGTCGTCTTTTCCTAGTGAATACACAATATTTGGTCTTACTAGAAGATAACTGTAATCCTATTTGTTCTAATTTATCAACTATAATTTTAAGAGCATTTTGTACATTGATATTGCTAGTGTTCAAGTTTTCAGTTTGAGCATAAATCACGTAATCATCAGCGTATTGTAAAACATTTACGCCACTTAACTCCGCGCATATTTGGGAAGTAACTATATTGAAAAGAAGAGGAGAGAAAGGATCGCCCTGAGCCAATCCTCTATTAGACCACCTTATAAAAGATGTTCCCTTTTGACTGTCATCTTCTATCTTAAGATATCTTCTACTTAAAAACTCCCATAAATATCTACATATCTTAGCACCTACTTTTAAATTATCTAAGATAATTACTAATTTATCAACAAGAACGTTATTGTAAGCATTTTCAATGTCCAAAAAGCAAGCCAATGTGGGGACACCTTTTGACATACCTATCTGTATATGTGACACAAGACGGACCAGGCAGTCCATACAAGACTGGCCTCTTCTAAAACCAGTAGTTGATGATGGTATTACTTCATTCTTTTCTACAAACCACTCCAATCGTTTCGTTAACATCAAATGAAAATTTTTACATAAACATGAAATTAATGAGATGGGTCTTAACTTTGGGCTAAGATTTGGATCTAAATTTTCTTTCGGTATAGGTACAACTTTAATGCTACGCCACTGCTCTGGAACAAAACCTTGACACAAAATTAGATTATATATTCTTAATAAATACAGCTTAGCACTAAGGGGCAAATTATATATCATAGAGTAAGTAATATCATCATCACCCGGAGCAGTATCCTTTTTTTTTAAACAATGAATAAGTTCATTCATTGAAAATTCGTGCTCTAATGTTGGGTTACTTGAAGTCAGTACAGGCGGGGGAGACTCAACAGAATCAGGGGCTAAAGAACATAGAAGTTCTTCTTTTTTATCACTTGGGGGCTGATAACGATTACTTCTCACTCCCTTAACCCAGCACATTTTACGCCACATGGTTGGACTATCAGTAACTTCATCAATTTCCCCGCAATACCTCTGCCAGTCCTTAGCTACCGCACGTCTTGTTAATCGCTGAACCTCTGCTATTTTTTTTGTTAATTTATCAAAATTATTTGGTATAGGATTGCGTCTAAAATTTTTCAAAGCCAATCTTCTTTCAGCTATAGCCCTTGATAATGATTGTTCCCAATAAGGTTTAGGCTGAAAGTTTTGTAAAGGATCCATACATATTTTTTTGATGGGTATACTTTTATTAGCTGCTTGATTAATTTCATTAACAAAGTAGTCATACATACCTTGGACACATCTGAAATTTAAAGGTGGCTGCTCAAAACTATTATTTAATAACAGACGATACTTATCCCAATCAGCTATTTTAAAATTTCTTTTCCTTGCAAAAGTAGCTCTACTTTTATACTCTAAACTGTACTTAATAAAAATATGGTCACTACCTAAATTTTCATTGGTAATTTGCCATTTAAAATAAATAGCAATGTCAGACGTAACAAAAGTGATATCTGGTGAAGTGGACTGTAAAATATTATTAACTAATTTAATTCTAGTGCTAGCACCATTGTTTAATGATACATAATTATTGTCAAATGATGCATCATATATCTGAGTTCCCCTAGTGTCACTTTTACATGACCAATTTGTATGGTGACCGTTGAAGTCTCCCGCCAATACTGACTTACTCGAGAACCTAGAAAAGATATCATCCCAGTCACTTTGTGATGTTCGAATGGATGATGGACAATATACTGACGATATAAATTGTAAATATTCACAGTTTAAAATTCTTACAGAGACAATTTCTATTCCTGGGTTTCTTACATCAATTGGGAAATTTAGACTTTTCAAAGACTTATGTACTATTATAGCTACCCCGCCGTAACAATCAACCCTGTCTTTTCTATATACACAGTAGTCCTTAAGTTTAAAAGTTTTTTCAGACTCTAACCATGTTTCACTTAAAATACAAATGTGGATATTTTCACGGTTTAATAACAGCTCCAAATCTTGTTTTTTTGGTGACACACTTTGTGCGTTCCACTGCACTATATTAATCAAGTATTTATTTTCGAGTGCACTACCCATTAAATAAGCCCTTAATAAATTTACTAATCATCTCTCCGTTACTCATTACTCTAAAAATAAATGATGTTATCCACTCAAATAATAATTTAACTACTGAACTGATCTTTTCATCCGCAGATTTTTCACTCAACCATATATCTTTTGCTTTGCACAGAATAGCTACGAAACTTGGTTTTTCGTTCTTAACTTCTTCACCTTTGCTACTTTCCGCAGACGGATGCATAGTTTCTTCAAAACTGTTTTGTGAATGTTCTGTCCTCCGCGCCTTCTTTTTATTCTTTTTATGCTTTAATTTGTTTGACAACTTTGTATCTAAATTCTGTTGCACTATAAGCTCTTCTGGCCCAGTTCTATCATCTTCGCTATCTTCTGTATTTTCTTCTATTCGATTAACAGAAATTTCGTCTTCTTTTTTCCTCTCTTGACTCGTAAATTCGTTTTCTGTAGCAGCAAAATTATTGCTACTGAAGTCTTTCTTATTTTTATAATACAAAGACAAAGCCATCTTATATGTACAATTATCTCTGCTCATAATCTCACGAATACGTTTTTCTTTTAAGTACACCGGACATCTTTTATTGTTGGCCATATGATTTCCTTTACAATTAACACATCTATAGCTTTCAGTCTCACAATTTTCATGATTTTTTCCACATTTTGGACAAACTTTATTTTTCTGAGCGCAACTTCTAGTTAAATGCCCGAAAAGCCAACAATTTCCACATTGCGTCACCGGAAATACATACGGTTCTACTCTAAACCTTCCTCCATACCCATAAACATACGCCGGCAAACTAGCACTCTTGAAGCAAAATCGCACAGTTTCACTAGGTATCCACTTACCGTCCTCTGTCATCTTTTTAAGCCTTCTTACAGACATTATCTCCGCCTGACATGTAAAAGATTCTATTAACTCTTTTTCCTCTATTTCCATCTCAAGATATCTCACCGTGCCATAAGAATAACTAACTTCATTTGTAAAATGACATCTGTATCCTAATTCTATTATCTTTGCATTATTAAGTAACTTTTCAGCTTCTTCTCTTGTCTCAAATCTTATAAATACCTTATACGGACTTCTGTACTTAATACTTGTTATATTCACCAAATTCTCCGCCTTCAATAATTTTACCAATCCTATTTGCTTAGGCAGGACTTCAGGGGACGTTAAACACACTTCATATATATTTTCCACCGGCTCTCTGTCTATATTTTGTCTGTCATTGTTATTATCATGTCTTCGCGTATATCGCTTTGTCTTCCTTTGCACAACAATAAAACCATCGTCGATCTGCTCATCAATTGTAGTTCCGTCTTCATTCCAATTCCTCTTTGTAGGTCTCAACCCACTGTTAGACACTAAAGCCATCTTATAAGTCTTCTGGCTTGACTCTCCACAATCAAAATCCTGCCCACAAATCATACTATTGCTATTCACCTCTTCTACACTCATTACACTTCCACTACTAGGCTCCGCTAACAAAGCTAAACTTTGCATTTTTGTCGCATTGATGTAGGTACATTGAAAATTAAGTTACCGCGGCGATACGGATACCTCGGAAACAAATACGTGCGCTCACCAGACACTACCGCGCGCGACTGAAGAAGTTTTACACTTCAATATAAATTATCAAAAAGTGCTCAACGCGCCTAAAGAAGTTTTACACTTCAATATAAATTACCAAAAAGTGCTCAACGCGCCTAAAGAAGTTTTAAACTTAAATATAACTACTTAGATAAAAATCATTTTTGATAAGTTCTCATTATATCCAGGTATTATTAGTTGGTTCAAGGCATACGATTACCAAGCGACTCTAGATTTGAAAGAGTGGCTTTAACATTACAAAAATTCAAAGGGTGATTACTTAAATGATTTTTTGCTGCGGTCCCTTCGCGGCTTACAGAGTTGAACTTCCATTGTTTACGTTTTTAACTTTTTAATTAAAAACGTTAAACCACTTTAAAACAGCCATTCATTTCGGCTTGTTACGTATATTTCGATATAACTTTATGGCGGTAGGTACGCTTCGTTAATTATGTAATTATGAAACTTTTCGTTCAGAGCGAAAAGTGGTAAATTCGTTAGAATCTTTAGGTAGGTACATAGCGTGTTTGAAACAATGCACTTTTGAATAGTCAAATAGTGAAGAATTTTTAGATTTTGTAGCTTTCCGGTACTATGCCGTGTAGAAACCGAAGGGGTATGGGTTCAATATAACTGGCATGCCCCTAATAGCTCAGCCCGCTACCATCTTAGACTGCATCATCACTTACCATCAGGTGAGATCGTAGTCAAGGGCTAGCTTGTAGTGGATTTAAAAAAAGCTATTATTGTTAAATTAATAATACCCGAAATCTAAGCACGGAGTAAAAGAAAAGCCAAATTTGGGCAACCACATTCGGCCCCCGTCGAGCTACCCGCTTGGACGTTTTAACAATTCAACAGAAAATGCGTTGTCCCTGAAATAAATGTAGCTAGCAAATAGGTAGGCTTTATCTAGGTAAGCTCTAAACTCTACGCTATTAGCTTAGTAGGTAGTCTTAAATATTATATAAGCTCATGTTTAATACTTTTTCATCCTATATACCTACTGTATATATCATGGCATATCTGATTCCTCTAGCGGGGATTTGTGATGTAAAGTGAATAAAATGATTGAATTTGTAGAGAGCACGTTATGTTCGCACACCGCTGAATTTCATATTATGTAACTTGTAAGGTAGTCTGGATTTAGCCATACATCATACATTTATATGTCAAATAATGTCATATATTGTAATCCATACTAATATTATAAATGCGAAAGTGTGTCTGTCTGTCTGCTACGCTTTCACGGCCTATTTTGATGTAATTTGGTACAGGGATAGGTTGTATCATACTTTTTATCTCCAAAAACAAGAGGTTCCCGCGGGAATCGAAAAAACTTAGTCCACGCGGACGAAGTTGCGGGCATCATCTAGTAACATAATAATAAGATCTAGAACAGCAGCGTGCACAGGGCTCGGAGTCAAGGTATGTATGTTAGGTACTGATGATACCTATTTTCAAAAAGAGCATGGTAAAAATAAGCATTGAGTTTTTTTTAAATATGGTAAGCAGTGCTTTTGCGCCTCTGTGTTGTGCACGCCACTGATCTATATAGAACCATCAACATAAAGTCAATAACGCTGATCCGTTACAAATAATAACATGTCGACATAAACTACGGAAAGCATTTCCCAGCGATTTGATAGCTGGGTGTTGATAGCAATTTTATGTCGCAGTAAATGTCTAATAACTCATAACCCCGGACAAAGCTCAATCTCTTTCTGAGGAATGGGTACACCACGCATTCGCAGGTTCTAGCTATGCTATTCAGGTTTTTGTTTTCGAATTAACTTGTTAGGGCGAAAACATACCTACTATAGACAGGACCGGAAAATACGCTCGCGCAAACCATACATTTTTTTATCCTGTCGCGCTAATTTGTTCAGCGTTTCATGTAGAACGATTTTACCCATAAGTTTGTAACGTACCTGAATAATAATAATTAGAAAATCACGGCGCCATAAGAGGCGTTTAATATATTACGGTGTCTTTGATACGGGAACGGGATGTCATCAATTTTGAGCAGCTCGCTCACACAAAAATAATCTACTCTTCCTTGGTGTTTACTTTACGCCGATGACATGGTACTAATGGATATAGACCCAATTCAACTACAAAACACCCTTCAGAAATGGAGGCTTGCTCTAGAAAATAGCCTACGTATTAGTCGAATTAAACCCGTATATATCTAATGCAATTTTAGTGGAAAGACATCATCCGATACAGCTATCACCTAAGAGGTACAACCGCTACCAAAAGTGGCTCGAGGCTTGGTAACTATGCTTGTTTAAAATTTATACGTACCTATACAATTATCCGCCCTTTTCCCCGACTACGCCTACGGCTATACGAAATTATACTTTCATATTTTCACAAAGTTTTATCACAAATATCACTCAGTTATTCAAATATCTGGTGAAATAATAGGCAGTAAATTCTACAATAACTGCGAAATATGAAATACCATACCATGAATAAGTAATATTTCCGCTTAAAATTGGAGCAAAGCGTTGAAAGTCTTAGAAAACGCCAAAATTATGCATGTATGAGATAATAAAGGTAATAATATATCTTATTATGGTGGTATTATAGGTAGTTTATAATCATACAAGTGGGTGTTTATCCAAGAACGTTGTATTACACAGTCCTTGTGGTTTCTGTAGAGGAAAATTTTACTGACAATATTATCATAGCTTCGGGATATTTTTGTAGTCTATAAACAGTGTGAGTGGCAGTTAATATTTTGAATGAATGATCAAAAGAATACTATTAACGTGTGCTACAAAAAATATACTTTCGGTTGCATAATAATTACACTTAAAAAATAAAGAAACAAAAATCATCATCAGTCATCCTAAAACTAGATTTTGACCGCGACTTCGTCCGCGTGGATTGTTTTTTTTTCATTCGCGCGGGAACTCTTCAATTTTCGGGGAGAAAAAGTAGCCTATGTCCTTCCCCTGGTTGTAAACTGTCTCCGTATTCTGTACTAAATTTCATCAAAATCAGTTGAGTAGTTGGGTCGTGAAAGCGTAGCAGACAGACACACCTTCTCATTTATAATAAGTATTAGAAACTAAGTATTTAAAGATTTTATAACAAAAACACTAATTTGTATTCTAATACTTTATTGCACCAATTTAAAATAACAGTATTGTGATAAGATAAATAAAGGCTTTAAAAGGAATTTTTATATACTTTGAGTTTTTACATTGCAAATTAAATTGATCGTTTAGAACGTTCGATCACAATAGCGTCAAAGTAAAATGGACCCAAATGTCTTGCTTTAAAGTCACAAATTCAGCGTTTGGAGCGCTGGCTGTGAATAAATACACGAAATGATGAAATGAGCTCGAAACTAATGCAGTTAAGGTTAATTTTACTTTAACGCTAATGTGATCGAACTCTCAATACGATCAAACGAATTTGAAATGTAAAAACTCAGAGTAAGCACACAGGATGCGCTCTAGAGAATAGCAAAACACGTGATACGCAATGAATGAATATTTGATCAAACGAAACCAATTTTTCGCGGCGGAAAAACACGTCCAATCAAAATAAAATTGAAATAAACACAGAATGTTTTTCCGGTTCACGAATAAGGCGACAACACACTACACTACGGCCAAAAATTTTAGTGACCCAAAGCTCACGCGTGCTCATTTACTTACATACTAGAGCGACATAGACTATCGTGACACGGCGAAATATTATATGTTTCCCATGAAGCGAGAACACAGTATGGATCAAAAATTTTGACTGACATAAAAAAAGCCTCGCGCGCTTTTTTGAGCGAGTGTTGAGCGCTGTTGTCTTAACGTGCGCAGGTTTCAGTTTCGATCCCCGGCAGAGTAAATTTGGGAATTTATAATTTCTGAATTTTTCCTGATCTGAGCCTCCCACCAGGGAGGCTTCGGCTGTGGCTAGTTAACACCCTACCGGCAAAGACGTGCCGCCAAGCGATTTAGCGTTTCGGTACGATGCCGTCTAGAAAGCGATTAGGCATATGGGTTTAATATAACTGTCGTACCCGTAACAGCCCGCTACCATCTTAGACTGCATCATCACTTACCATCAGGTGAAATCGCAGTCTAACTTGTAGTGGACTAAAAAAACACTACTCAGGATTTTTCATAATACGAGGCGGGTGTTTTCACCCTAAAGTGAACATTAACTGGGCATAATTGCGGGTAAACACGCGGCACGCCACAGCCGTGTCAATACTATGGAAACATGAATTTAATGATAAATTATTTCAGAAACAACACAAACCTCATTGTCAGTCAATATTTGATATTAATTTGTGTTTATTTGCCTGAGGGACCACTCACCATATACTCAGATCCAGCTAAAATCATATTACAATATATTGATATACAAGCTGACGCCCGCGAATTTGTTTTTTTTAAATTCCTACATAAAATTCTTAATTTTCCGGGACAAAAAGTAGTCTACGTCACTCTCGTCTTCGACTACACCCATGCAAAAAATTACGTCGATTCGTTGCTCAGTTGCAGCGTGATTGAAGAAAAAACCAACAAACACACACTTTCGCATTTATAAAATTAGCATTTAGCACAAAATAGGTAGGTAATAATAGATGCAGCTGATTTGTATGATTTTATAAACCGCGTGCATTTCACAAGCATGAACCGTTCGCCTCCAGTTTCACTACCGAGATTTTCATTAGATCCTTTTACATAAAGGGATATGAAACTTTTTAAATACCTGTGAAAAATGTAGGTGCGAAGCTTAATAAACCTGATTTCAGGCGACATTTTAAAAGATAATATATTCATGACACCGTGCCATAGGTAAAGTGGTAAAGCTCCGGACGCTTTAATATACGAGTATTATGTCACTAGCGAATGCTCGCGACTTCGTCTGCGTTGTTTGAGGTTTTTTCGGTTCCCGCGGGATCTCTTTAATTTTCCGGAATAAAAAGTAGCATATGTGCTATTCCAGATTATAATCTATCTCTGTGCCAAATTTTAGCCAGATTCGTTCAGCCGTTGAGGCGTGATTGAGTAACAAACTTCCATACATCCATACATCCATCCAAACTTTCACATATATAATACTAGATGATTCCCGCGACTTCGTCCGCGTGGACTAAGATTTTTGATTCCCGCGGGAACTATTTAATTTTCCGGGATAAAAAGTAGCCTATGTCCTTCCCCGGGATACCATCTACCCCTGTACCAAATTTCATCAAAATCGGGTGAAGAGACAGTTTTTTTATTCCCGCGGGAACGTTTTAATTTTCCGAGATAAAAAGTAGCCTATGTCCTTCCCCGGGATACCATCTACCCCTGTACCAAATTTCAGCAAAATCGGTTGAAAAGATGGGCCGGGAAAGCTTAGCAGACAGACAGACAGACAGACAGACAGACAGACAGAAACACTTTCGCATTTATAATATTAGTATGGATTAGTAAGATTAGTAAGATAAGATAAGATTAGTAAGATGTACCTAGGAGAAAGGTATCTACTATATACATATATTTAACAGGTATGTATATGCTACGTGGTATGTCGGCTCATATTGACGAGAAGATGTTCGATAGTAATCTTACGAGACATTTCACTGCTTTTAGTTGTCTGAGACAATTCTGTCTCACCTTCAACAAAGCGAATTTTTGCGCAACGGATTAGCCTGGCTGTTTAGCGTGGACCATTCCTTGCGGACATGATTGTACAAGTATCAGGCTAGAAGTGTCTAGTGGCACAGAATAGGTAATAGTACATGTAGTGGCTCTGAGTTTTGTTGTAGCGTTTTCAAAATAAAATAGATAGTAATTATATTTTGTTTAATTTCAAGGTCTCAGAAAAATGATGTTCATTTATTATTCCTAGCTTAAGGTGATTTTTTGGTGAATAAACATTTTATTTATTTTTTATAGAAAAGCGAAAGTACATAACTATGTTCTTACGGGGTGACACATGGTTTGTTTATAGCGTTTTTATTTATGTAAATATTTAAAGTAAGTTAATTTTGTACATAGTGTACAAGTTACAAATAAACCAACAGATCGACTTTCGTATTTATGTTATCGTGATTTGATTTTTTGACACTGTACTTATCTACAATACAATCCAATAGTTTGTAATCCACCAATGGAAGAACAACGAGCATTAGGTATGATGTATGAAATGTTGCCATATGAAAACAAAAACAAATCCCAACGTAGATAATGTAATATGCACAAACGAATAAATTCAACGAATAAATACATGAACAGCAGGTAATGTAAAAGGTAAAAGAAAAATAGGATTCGGGATGAATTTCGTTTTTGTTATTTTCTGTACGTCTGGCGTTGATGGCGTAAAATCAGGTCAATACGATGCCAACACGAAATAATACAACCTTTATTTAATTTTGAATACGGTTTTTACGGTGAACCTCGTTAACTCAACGGTTTTTATCTTTGTTTACTGCTGAAATAATAATAGAATGTTCAATAATTCTCGAATATAAAAATTTGAAAGATTTGGAAGGTCTTTATTGTAAACTAGATGATGCCCGCGACTTCAGTCGTCCTCGTTGGCTAAGTTTTTTCGATTCCCGCGGGAACTCCTTTGTGGGGATACAAAGTTTAAATAATTTTTCGGCCTTAAATCTGTTGTGGTAGAAATTATCTTACTAATATTATAAATGCGAAAGTTTGGATGTATGGATGTCGGTATGGATGTATGGATGGATGTTTGTTACTCAATCACGCCCCAACGGCTTAACGGATTTGGATGAAATTTGGCACAGAGATAGATTATAGTCTGGAATAACACATAGGCTACTTTTTATCTATCCCCTGTTCTATCGTTGCGTTGCGTATGCGTTGAACGTACGCACGGCGCGCGTCGTGAGTAAACCCTAATAAATTTGTGTATTTTAATTCCAATAGCCTAAAAATACCTCATTAGGTGTGTCAAACTGATAGTGTTACTGCTAAACTCAATATCAATATATAAAGTTATAAAAATAGTGGCTTGGATTCAGTGAAATAAGTGTTTTAATGTTTGATGACTAAAATCAGCTGTTACCGGCAAGTACTAGTTGTAATGAGCGCTTAGTGATTTATCGCATTGATCACGCGTTCTGCGACCTTATTACTAGCGTACGACGGGTTTGATTGCAGTGAACTGTTTCGTTGCCAATTGACAACAAGTGGCGGTCGATGCATATTATTTACGGAATTATTTGAATTTCTACTGATATGATACATTAATTCATACATTATCATGAAGTGTAATGCATGTAATAAGAATATTGAGCGTGGGGAACTGTTAAGTTGTTGTTCCTGTCGCAGCACGTATGACTATAAATGCCTAAACATAAGTAAGGAATATTACACTGAACACATTCAGAAAGTAAAACGCTCATGGGAATGTCCTTCGTGCATAAACGTTACCCGTCGTAGGAACGAAAATACTCCAGTTCGGAACCAATTCGAACTATTGGTGGAAGAATCTAACATGTCATACGATGATATTGCCAGCAGTTGCGTTGATAAATCTCCAGTAAAAAGGCCTATCCAGTGCGCAAGCACGAGTGCTCCTACCTTATCCTACGATCAGTTCGGTCAACTTTTTGACTCAAAAATCGAAAAGATTAGGAGCGCCTTGGTTTCAGATTTTAAAAAGGAATTTGCGAATGCGGTCGAGAAACTAAAAATAGAATTCACACAATCGATAGAGTTTATCTCCGCGGAACAATGTACTCTGAAAAATGACTTGATCACGGCCAATAAAACGATTGAAACTATTAACTCTGAAAACATACAATTGAAGTCTGAGGTTCAGGAACTTAATCGTCGTTTGAGCGTCTTGGAAAAATCTTCTAGAAGCCGCAATATAGAAATTCAGCTAATTCCAGAGAAGAAAAATGAAAATCTAATGGGAATTTTTAAGAATTTGTGTACCGCTTTAAAGACTCCTACTACCGAATCTGATGTGTGCTCAATTCGTAGGGTTGCTAAATTAAATGCCCAGTCAAGCAGACCTCGAAACGTTATAGTAACCCTGCCCTCCGAACGGCACCGCGATGTTATTATTTCAACATTTAAACGATATAACAAGAGTAATAAATCTGAGCCATTTAACACGAGTCACTTAGGTATCCCAGGCGAGAAGCACAACATCTACGTAAGTGAACATCTGTCTCCTGAATGTAAAGCTATTCATGCTGCAACTCGAAAGGTTGCCAAGGAACATTCCTACACTTATGTGTGGGTTAGAAACGATCGCGTATACACTAGGAAAAACGATCAATCTCCAGCTTTACTTATACGGAACATTAGTGATTTAACAAAAATAACACAATAGATGATCCCCCTAGTAAACTATATATATTAAAAGTCTTGGTCTAATGTCTTGTTTTAATAATGTTAATATACTATCAAAATGTAAATAGAATAAGAACCAAAATTAATGAACTTTTTATCAACTCGTTAAATGATAACTACGATCTCATTTGTTTAACCGAAACGAATTTAAATTCTAGTATTTATGATAATGAATTACTGGATCAAAGATACATTATTTTTAGAAGAGATCGCGAAAGCACATGTATTAGTAAATTAGATGGTGGTGGGGTATTGATAGCTGTCAATAGAAAACTTAATGTTATCCGTCGTAATACGTGGGAAAGCAAAGTGGAGGACCTGTGGATTAGTATTATTTTATCAAATGTGACCATTAATATATGTGTTTGTTACCTGCCACCTGACATATCAAATGAAAATTTAACTTTGTTTTACGAAAATGTACAAAAAAATATTACTAATTCGGACGAAAACAACATTAACCTGCTAATCGGTGATTTTAATGTTCCAGGCCTCTCTTGGTCCTCAAGTTCATTTAGTAAAATACTTGAACCTAGTACGCCTGAAGACCACAAAGCATTACTGCTATGTCAAATGTTGGCTTTATGCAACCTGTCACAGTTTAACGGCATTCCAAATAAAAATAATCGACAACTTGATCTGGTTCTAGCTTCCACAGAAAATGTCATTGTCAAAAGTGCTGATCCTATCGTACGTGTAGACTCTCATCATCCCACACTGTCAATATTCATAGAAGAACTTGCACTGAATACTGAATATATGAAAATACCAACTCGTAGTAAACTAAACTTTCGCAAATGCAATTTCAGTGAGGTACGCCGTAAGTTAACTGAAGTTGACTGGTATGAACTATTTGTATGTAACGATATTGACAATTGCATTGAAAAGTTTTATATTATTTTAAATAAATTAATTAAGGAATACACGCCAGAATTTAAAATAAAAGTGGATAAATATCCTGTTTGGTATTCTTGGCCATTAAAAAAGTGTCTCGCCGAAAAAAACAAATATCATCGACGTTTTAATATGTACGGAAATCCGCGAGATTATGACACATTTTCATTATTACGTAGTAGGTGTAATAAACTTACTGCTAATTCTTACAATTCATTCTTGTTAGCGACTGAGAATGCACTCAGGCAGGATATCAAACCTTTCTACAAGTATGTTAATAGTAAGAAGGGTTCTAACGATCTTCCCCAGAACATGCATTATGATGATAAGTCTACATCGGACATCAACGAAACTTGTGAACTATTCTCTAAATATTTTAGCTCAGTCTTCGAACAAACTATCGGTTCAGATGTTAGCCCTCATTTTGATGCTGACTGTCAGTTGCACTCCACATTTAGTTCTATATATATTACACAGGAAGAAATATTTGACATATTAAAAAAATTAGATCCCAATAAAGGTCCAGGCCCGGATGGCATTCCTTCACTCTTTTTGAAAAAGTGTGCACTCGAATTGTCCCTGCCTCTATTCTTATTATTTAACAAGTCACTCGGTACTGGTAAATTTCCTTCAGCTTGGAAAATAGCTCACATAGTGCCAATCCATAAGTCTGGTAGTAAATCTGATTGTAAAAATTACAGACCAATCAGTATATTATCTGGCATGGCTAAGCTGTTTGAAGCATCTGTCTATAAGTATCTTTACAGTCATTTTGATTCGTTATTAGTTCATCAGCAACATGGATTTCTCAAACGTAAATCCACAGTTAGTAATTTACTAGAGTATAAAAATTATTTATGTAGAGTATTTGCTAAAAGAGGTCAAGTGGACTCAATCTATACAGATTTTAGCAAAGCATTTGATAAAGTTAATCATGAGCTATTATTGAGGAAATTACTATGCTATGGAGTACATGGCAATCTACTTAGATGGGTAGAATCATATCTACTTAATAGGAGTCAGTTAGTAAGACTTAAAGGACAAACATCAGAGCCAATCTTAATTAGATCTGGGGTGCCTCAAGGCTCCCACTTAGGTCCCCTATTATTTGCAGTATTTATTAATGACTTAGTTGAAAAATTGTCTTCACCGTGTCTTCTGTACGCCGATGATCTTAAAATATTCAATCAAATAAATGAAACTAGTGATTGTATGAATCTTCAGAATGATTTATTTAACTTATTGAATTGGTGTACACAAAATAAAATGCATCTTAATATAAAAAAATGTTTTGTCATCTCTTTCACTAAAAAACGAACAAAAATTATTTTTGATTATAAAATTAATGATCAACTTCTTGATAGAAAATTTGTTATTAAGGATCTTGGCGTACTGTTTGACGACCAGCTTAGTTTCCGCGATCACTACAACAGCATCACTAACAAAGCTTATAAGAACCTAGGTTTCATAGCAAGGACCACGAAATTATTTAAAAATCCACATAGTTTCATCCTACTATATAACGCCCTGGTAAGGACGGTGCTGGAGTACTGCTCAATAATTTGGTCTCCTTGCTATGATGTACACTCTAATAATATAGAAAGTGTTCAGAGGAAATGCCTGAGAATACTCGCTTTCCGATGCGGGATCTCCAGGCAAATCCCATCATATGCTGGTCGCCTTACAAAATTTAACATGACTCCGCTTCATATTCGCCGTAAACGGCAAGATCTGCTGACCCTGCATAAAATACTACATGCGAATATAGACTCCCCCACTTTGCTATCTCAGATTAAATTAAACACCAGGCATATATGCCGTAGATCGAAAATATTTACGCTCGATGTTTGTAGAAATAATACTTCATATTACAATCCTATCATAAGAATGTGTCGATTGTATAATGAAATTGGAAAAGATATTGATATTTTTAATGCTAGGTTATCCTCATTCATAAATAAATTATATAAAATAGTTAAGTAGGATAACACTGTGTTCGTTATTATTATACTAGGTATTATTAATTGTCTATTTTGTGGTTTACTTTGCACGCTAGATTAGACCTTATTCATGTAGTGCGACTCTGTAGGATTACAATAAGATTAAAATGTTTTTAGTTAAGACTTTAGGTTAGATCAGTATTACTATTGTAATCTGTTTTTGTTGCCAAATAAATAAATAAATAAATAAATAAATAAATATCCCGGAAAATTAAAGAGTTCCCGCGGGAACCACAAAACCTCGATCCACGCGTACGAAGTCGCGGGCGTCAGCTAGTTTACCATAAATAATAACGGTGACACAATATTTTCGATACAAAGATATATTATATCTTACTAATATTATAAATGCGAAAGTTTGGATGTATGGATGTCTGGATGTATGGATGGATGTTTGTTACTCAATCACGCCCCAACAGCTGAACGGATCTGGATGAAATTTGGCACAGAGATAGATTATAGTCTGGAATAGCACATAGGCTACTTTTTATCCCGGAAAATTAAAGAGTTCCCGCGGGAACCACAAAACCTCGATCCACGCGTACGAAGTCGCGGGCATTCGCTAGTATTTTATAAACTACTCAAGAATCTTGTTTTGTTTTTAATTTTTTATCCGAAACCGTAAGCGTCTGTAGACAATGTACCTAAATGGATGGGACCATGGGTTGTCGATATTTGATATTTTAGAGACCCACTCGTAATTATACAGTAATAATAGATACTAATAATAATAATGTTATAAAATAGTAGTGCCTTGCTCTACTGGGATCGGTCGGTTATCAATAAATAAATCGGTTATAAATTATATCACTGATAGGTTTATTGTTGCCAATAGACCTGACATAGTGTTAGTCGACCGCTCAGCGCGCCGAGGAACAATTGTTGATGTTACTATTCCACATGACGATAACCTGGTGAAAGCAGAAAAGGAAAAAGTATCGAAATACTTGGACCTTGCTCACGAGATTACCGCCATGTGGAGTGTTGACTCAACGATTGTTGTACCGATGGTTGTATCAGTTAATGGTCTTATTGCGAAAAGTTTCGATCAACACCTTAAGAAGCTTTCGCTTGGTTGTTGGCTTAAGGGTCGGGTACAGAAGGCGGTTATCCTTGAGACGGCGCGAATTGTGAGGAAGTTCCTCTCTCTGGAGCCCTGACCACCGGCTGCTTGGGTCTTTAAGACCCCGCAGTAGGTGAAAGTTTTATAAGGTTATTTTTAAATGTGTTTTGTATAGTATTTTATATATTTATGTAAAACGTGCTTAGAAATAATTTTATAAATTTGTACAAATAAATGAGAGAATACTGGTATATAATGTTAAATTACTTGTTCAAAGTAGCACTTAACAGTAATTCACGATTAACGTTTCGCACTCAAATTACTTTATTTAAATATTCTTATCTCGACTGACATAATTATATTTCAAAATATTTAACACATTTTCCCGGCTCTTGAAAATTTACAAGCTTTGTTATGGACACGAATAGATACCTCATGCCACAAGGGATACTAAAGTACCTATATAATATTTTTTACTACTAATTGGATTGCACGGTTATCAAAAAACCGTACAACACGAGACGTGCCGCGAAGAGATTAGAAAAAAGTAGGTATCTGAAAATGACAACTTGTGCCACTCGTAAGAATACCTTCGTTTCGCCTTTCCTGCGGAGACGATTTTTACTTTCATTTCAAACCTCTGTGGTTCTTTCAATGTGTACTTAACTATGTGTTTATTGTTAACTTGTATTTGGATAAATAAATATAAAAAAAAAACCTGAATACCTGTGACTTCTGTAACAAGGGTCGGTTGTATCGGGCCCATCGAAGAAATAACGATGGTCAACATGAAACTGCCGCTAATGTGACTAATGTAATCCACTTGCATATTTCAGCGCGCTTAATGCTTCTACGCTAACTATGCTCAGAGTATCCCTAAATTCATATGAGAATCCGAGCAACCGACATAGTTTGACTAGTCGCAAAGCTAAAGCACAGATTAAATAAATGTTATTTTATAAGCTGAAGTGTCAGTTGTTAGTTGGGTTGGGGCACATCGCTCCAACGCGCTTAAATGGCGGTGTCGTACTAAAAAGCGCTGCATTGGAATAAACCCATATCGTAGACGAAGGACCTCTAAAGAGTATAGCTCGGAGGCGCTGGAAGCAACCGACTACTATAACTGTACAGTTAATATTAATAGTAATAATATAAAAACATATTTTTATCAATACCAATTGCCTACCAATTAAAAATAATATAGCTCAACTTATATATTCCTTTAAGTGCTTGGTCTCAGAAAATACGTCGGTCCAATTAGACTAATGGGTAGTACTCACTTTTAATGAATGACTCATTAATTATATTTATTATCGCTGCGTCTATCTTTAATCTTGATAAAGAGCATTTTCATTAATTCATAAGTATTTTGTAGTTTTTTTTCGTGAAATTTTTCATATCCACCCTATAAATGCGAAAGTGTTTGTGGGCTTGACTGCTACGCGCCTTCACGGCCCATATAATCTACCAATTTTGAGGTAAGGTACAGAGATAGGTTGTATACTTTTTAACCCAGAAGATCAAAGAGTTGACAATCTTTTCTCTCTTCAAGAGGTCCCCAAAAAAAATATTTTTTGCCCGGTAACCCGCGTTTCTATAGTAACTATACCTACACAAGTGAATATAATTAAGATTATTAAAAAATACGACTGCTCTGCCGTAGCCCATTGAATTACCTTTGCAGGAATCTTATTCACATTTTTATTAAATGATATTTTTTTGTGAATCACCGGATATTGAACTATAGTGTTATATATTTTTGGAATTTACTCATCATTTTCTAGATGATGATTATATAGTTAATCTTATTTTCGAATATTTTTTTTCAACTTTAGTCTTTAATGCGGGACCATGGTCACCCCATCAATTTTTTTTTAAATTTTACTATGTCACCCGGAATAAGCTAACGATACCTCATTCGTCAAAATCGGTTCAGGCGTATAGAAGTTATGGTGGAATATACAAACTCACATACATACATACATGAACCCTGAAAACAATATACTCCTTTTTTCAGGCAGTCGTATAATAAACCGCTCTAAATTTTTTTATAGTCATGGTGGTGGGGAATGTAGGAAACTGTTTGACGGCTGTAACTGTGTTTCTAGTTTCGACGGCCAACTCGACGACAAAGCCTTATATTACAGAATAGTATAGCATTATTTAGAGCCACTTGCTATGCCATTGAGCAGGTACCTATATTACCTAAAGCGCCAAAATTAATTCAGCCAGGCGTCTCGTAAAGCTCGACGTAACACCGAGCTCTAAGCCTAACAGTGTCGGGATTTCGAACTCGACGCTAGGGATAACATGACGGAATCAACCAACGCGACGTGGCTTTATATAACGTACCAGTTACTTAGCTCTACAATCTTGTTACATGCACTCTACTTATCTCTACAAGCTTCAACATACCAAGTACTAGCTCAATAGCCCTGGGTTTGCTCTGGTGTAATCTACTAATATTATAAATGCGAAAATGTGTTTGTCGTGTGTGCTACGCTTTCACGGCTCATCTGTTTAACCGATATGGATGAACTTTTTATCCCGAAAAATTAAAGAGTTCCCGCCGGAATGAAAAAACTTAATGTACGCGGACGACGTCGCGGGCATCAATTAGTTGTTTATGAAAATCGGTGAAGGGAATTGGTTTTTCATAAATCTTGAAACACGACGTATTTCTTTAATTTTAAACAAATTTTCAAATATAAATTTTCATGGCTACAATTTTTTACAAAATTTTACTATATTTTATTATAATTAAAAAGTACCGTATTACTATCACTTACATTCATATAAACAGATAGCCAACACCAAATTTTGATGATATAAGGATTTTCACATAAAGGTTCCGGAAATGTTTTAGGCACCGAGGTTTGAGGCATCCACAGCTCCTTCACATAAACATCCCTAAGCTTTCTTAGCACTCTTTTGAATGAATTACTAGATGAAGCCTGCGACATCGTCCACGTGGATTCTCACTCTGCGTCGTATTCCTCATTACTGAGGGTCGTGACCCCATTCCATTAATCACATAATGGTAGGAGTTTTCTTGGGATATTAATACGGTGGGTTCCCACGTCCTTCCGCATATTCCACGTGGAATATAAATATATATTTATTTTACACCTTTAAAAATCCCGCTGGAACTCTTTCGTTCTCGTATTCATAGGGTATGGATACAGATTTCAAATGATACATTCATACATTAATCAAATGAAATTGAGCAGGGAACAATGAAATAATTTACTCATTATTCAATTTCCATTTATAAAGTCATGCGGGACCATCCATTTATCATTTCCACTGTTCGCCTCAAGCAAAACGTAGAGTAAGACCAATAGAGATTTAATTCATAACATGATTCATAATATAAATGTCTCTAGGGATACTCTGGGAGTTTTACTATTGTGACTACCTCCCTGGCGCAGTGTTGAGCGCTGTTGTCTTAACGTGCGAAGTTCCAGGATTCGATCCCTGGCAGAGTCAATTTGGGAATATATAATTTCAGAATTTTCTCTGGTTTGGCCTGGTGGGAGGTTGAGGCCGTGGCTAGTTACCAGTTACCAACCTACCGGCAAAGAAGTGCTGCCAAGCGGTTTAACATTCCGGTACGATGTCTTGTAGAAACCGATTAGGGGTATGGGTTAATTATAACTGTCATGCCTCTAACAGCCCGACAGACTGCATCATCACTTACCATCAGGTGAGATCGCAGTCAAGGGCGAACTTGTAGTGGATAAAAAAAGCTATAATTAGCAGGTACGAGTATGTCGAGTTTGTTGTGGGCTCTTCAATTAGTTTGGAACCCTCACAAGTGAGTTATAGTCATTTATAAAACCCATCTAGGCTCTTCTTAGTTTGCGCGTTTGGAACCCTCATAGCTTTAATTTTACCACTATTCACTCAAGAGTTATAGTCAATTATAAAACCCATTCATAAATAGTTATAAAAGTGGATTAATTTTCCATTAAACTGATATGATACGTTTTTAAATAATACATTTGTGGAGATTATACAGGTACAATTTAATTTAAAAAGCGCTGATGAAATAGATAAAGAATGCTTACGGTGCGACGGTAAAATTCAATTTGCCTGGAATATTTATACCGTCGCCTCGGGAGCCGGTTTAACCGCAGTTTAGCTAATGTCCGAGTGAGGATTTAAAGGTACTATAACTCGTGTGGTATTTTTGTTCACCCGGTAAGAACTTAGTTACTTTCGCTATTCTATTAAAAGAAATTGCGAATTTTGTGAGTGTGGAATTTTTTGATTATAATACCGGTGCGGCTCTTTTTCGGTTGAGCTACGGAGGAGTATTCAAAATGTTCAGCAGTAACTAAAATAATACAGGTACTCTGTATCACTCCATCTATACTGAGAGGAGAGAGACAGAGTTGAACGCTTTTTTGTCACGTACGATTGTCCAGGTTAAGTTCTGCTTTTCATCTTTAAACTCCAAAAATCACTTTATTTTTTAAGATTCCTTTGTAAAAACAAAATTATCACAAACAAAAAAACATTTCCTTATGAAAAAAAAAATAAGATTTTTTAGGTTTTGATAAAAAAAAACATGTTTAATTTTAATCAGTATATGGTTTTGTACAAAAAGCGAGAATAATCATCCTTAAAATTAAAAACTTATTCACTCAACATTGATTTGCAAGAAATATTGATTTAGTTCGACCTACAATTAGGAAAAAATTTTTTAGTCCTGTGATTGATTAACGAAGAATCTGAAAGCACACGCGTTACTGGGATTATATTAAACTAAAAGTTGACTGACTGACTGACGAATCTTTCAACGCAAAGCTCAAACCACTCGACTGATCAGGCTGAAATTTACATACAGATAGCTATTATAACGTAGGCATCCGCTAAGAAAGGATTTTTGAAAATTCAACCTCTAAAGGGGAAAAATAGGTCTTGGAAATTTGTATGAAAATCGAACCTAACATGAGCGAAGCCACGAGTAAAAGCTAGTCGTACCATAAAGAACTATGTTTTAAGCGGCAACTACATTTATCACTACTATTGATGTGGGTTTTAATTAGCTGTGGACAAAGACTTTGCACTAGACAAAGGTTTCCGCAAGATCAAGTTTTCGGCAGGTTGTCGTAATCGTACCTACTGGAATTTTTGCAAAATATTGTTCGTGTCCGATATCCATTATTTGATATTACCACCTAGGAGACCTGCACCTAGGTCCTAGCACGTCTAATACAAAAACATCATTGATTGCGATCAACTGTACAATCTTTTATACCGCAGTGAGTTTCTTAACTGTATGATTGCTAAGCGGTCGTTTAGTCACATTCTGAAACTTCTGAGAGATGCTTCGTCGATGTTAATCTTGACACAGCAAACCAATTTAGAGTGTATATTTCTGCCACCGAGCGTTAGCTATTTGAACTTGGGTCTTGACTTTGTAAATATTAAAGTTTATACCAGGGATACCTATTCGTAGTCACTGGGGCTGATTCTGTATAACACAATCTCTAAACTAAACTAAAATGGCAGCTTTAAATCTAGTTCTGTCCCTTTCCGTAGGAAGTATTATGAAAGGGTTAGCAATATTTGTAATGCTCTAATTTTAGTTTAGATTAGAGATTAGAGACAGAATCAGCCCCACTAACTTACTAAGTTTGCCGCTGGTTTGGGAAACATTGTTTCAACATATATTTTATAATATACGATAAAATATAATAATTTATATAATGATGTCTAACGTTATTTAAAATTACATTTGGGATATCAGCAGCTTTTCTTTCATAATTACCAGAAAACTGGTTTTCAGTTTTTGTCTAGATAAAAAATGTTCTATACTCTTCTACACCTAGTGTTTAAGTTTTATTTCGAGCTGTGTTGTGTAAATAAATGTAATGTTTACATTTATTAATATACATAAAAAAATGTTTGATGTAACTTAGTAACAAATTAACGAACATACTGTTAATCACACTATTAAATAAAATCATTACATAGTATAAAACAAAGTCGCTTCCCTCTGTCTGTCCCTATGTATGCTTAGATCTTTAAAACTACGCAACGGATTTTGATGCAGTTTTTTTTAATAGATAGAGTGATTCAAGAGAAAGGTTTTTGATATGTATAATACATGCATAATATAGTAGAGAAACACTGATAATTTTAGAGGTTTCTAATGTGATGTCGTAAATAAACACATTTTTGCGCTTACGTTGCAAACGGTGGCTGAACCCTACGAGATAGATCAAAATAATGTACCACAGTATTGTACACCTTAAAAAGGTCTACAAAAAAGTGCGCGATAGTATATGTATATCTATCTGTTAGGAATAACCCACAATAATTATTTTTAACCTCTAAGAAAATATGTTTATTGTCTAATGACAAAAAACCTGTGACCGTTGAATTAAAGACATTCTGTAGTATATTTAGTGTCAGCATAGCACCCGTGTGAAGCGAATTAATGAAAAGAAAAAAAAAAAAAGATTCCGACGAATTGAGAACCTCCTCCTTTTTTTGAAGTCGGTTAAAAATGGGTAAGTACTTCGATAAACTTTACAGCTAATGAAAATTGCAATATGGAAATAACCTATTAATTTCCTCGGCAAATACCCACAAAGACAATGCAATGTCTTACAACGTTTAATTATCCAGCCAAGAGCCATATTATAGAGTGCTTGGCTCAGAACATTGCTTTGTAACTGTAAACTA
Source organism: Erebia aethiops (assembly GCA_923060345.2). Lineage (NCBI taxonomy): Eukaryota > Metazoa > Arthropoda > Insecta > Lepidoptera > Nymphalidae > Erebia > Erebia aethiops. Next base: position 16,792,303 of record OV281089.1, on the reverse strand, counting down.
TGAACCAAGTTGTTTCGTACAACCATAATAGAACGAATAATCCCCAGAGCGGGCTTTCATGTAAATAATTTATTAAATAAATATACTGTGGGACAATGTGTTTGTCCATTACGAATATATGTTTGCTAGTAAAATGAACGAAAATGAGTACCTTACAATGACTATTTTACTTGAGTCTATCTAAAGGAAAGCTAAGAGTATTTAACGATTTTAGGTTTGTTTCCTTTCGGCAACATTAAACTAAAGGCAAAACAGAAAAAAAAATTGTCATAGAGACTGCCGATAGAAGTGAAAACTTATAACTTAACTTAATATAAATACAATTTAATTGAAATAACAATTAATGTAATACAATTATATCAAATAAGTATATTAATTATAATTTTTATTTATTTTTCAACTTAAAAATATTAGTATATTTATTTAGTACTATAGCTACAGATATACTTCTATCACGCATGTCGGTGACGTGAACTCACAAGATTTTCTCCTACCAAAGAGTGCTCAACGCGACTAAAGAAGTTTTCACATTAGCATATCGGTGACGCGAACCCATAAGATTTTCCCCTACCAACTACCAAGATAAACTAATTACTAATAAATAAATAAACAAATAATGACTTTTTTAGCTTCCACACAGACAGAAACAAACCCCATCAGCAACAATAAGAAATTATCTCGTGGGCTATTTTGCCTCTGCGTGAACTGCTATTAGGTACTGCAAGCTGCAGTAACTTCCGTAGCACAGATTTTCAGACAAAATTAAACCACCACTGTCTTATCTCAGAAACTAAACTAAGAAACAAATTTTTACGAGTATAAAGTATCTCAGGCCACGATTACACCACTGCTAAGTTTTACTCACGTAAGTCGCTTAAATGAGTAACTTACTTTTTACGAAAGAAAGAAAAAAAATACATTTATACCACAATGGTGACACAGACACAGAGGTTTAACATGCAATTGTACAGTTGAATACCTACGCACACTTCTTACGTAAAAAGTAAAAACTTGCAAGTGTAATCGCGGCCTTAGAAAAGGTTGTTAGCTTCTACTAAACGAAGATATATCGCTTGCTATAAAGGTAAGAAGTTAGGTGAGGAGTCGTGGCGAAGACGCTCCCCTTTCTCGACGCCATTGTCTATTTATATTATGTTTGGGACGATGATGACATGTTCAATGAGTGAAATAAAGGCATATAGTCACCTGTCTCGACCTCACCCTGCCCCGACTAAGTCGACAACAGAAGGTCCGCTCATTGCAACGCATGATTACCTACAAGATATATTCTACAGGATATATTTCGGAGAATGTGCTCAAGAACTATTCGATCTGGTTCCTCCGTCACCTTTTTATTATCGAACCGCAAGGTCTGCACCCTTACGCAGTCGAAATTCCGCGGTGCTGCACTGTGCGTTGCTGCGCGTCGCGGCATAGTTGCCTCCGAGAGAATATTTTGCCGCGACGCGCAGCGCCGCTGTAATGCGGTCCGGCCTTTAGGCTGCATCACCTCTTGCATGCAAGTCTGATTGCAGCCAAGCCAATAATTATAGATTTGTACCCGGCCTCTGCGAAAATAGCTACACGCTAAATCCGTTGAATTAAAAAAAAAAATTAAGTCGTGTATTAGATATGTCACCGTAAGATTGTAAAAACCGTTAGATTATAATATAACGTTTTTTATCTCGATAGATTATAAACTGTAGACAGATTGTGAACCGTAACATACTGCTTACAATTTAACGCATTATTTTTCGGTAAATTGTAATATATTAGGTATATTAATCCGATAGAACCTAAGGGCACTACCTGAATATTCATGTCAAACCCTAACCTAACCTATAGTTCGCGCGCGAGTTGAATGCAGAGTAAATGTATGGTGACACTTACATTTACTCTGCATTCAATTCGCGCGCGAACTGTACAAGAAAGAGAGAAGAAAACGTAAAAACAATAAATATTTCATAAATTAATACTCAGAACATTGAACGGTTCACAATCTTTCGACAGTTTATAATCTCGCGGGATAGAAACCGTTAGATTATAATCTAACGGATTTTACAATCTTACGGTGACAGATAGAAGGCGTTACTTTGCAGAAGTCCTTGAAGGAACAAGTTAATTCGGTATATTCCGCCAAAACATTTGGCGGATTGAACATTGGCGGATTATGGCGAATTAAGCTTCATGTTCCTTGGTCGAGATTAAGTACCTTAACTATTTAATATTATCACAAATCATCATAGGTTCCTTGTGATTAAACAATTTAATAGCCAATTTTTTTATTTCTGTCTGACTCAGCTGAATTTTAGGCTGCGTTCGATGTTCTGACGTGTCAGATATTTGAATAGATTTGTAATTTAATCTCAAAATATTATCCTGAAATTGACACAGCTTGCAATAGTTTTATGATTAAATCCAGATTATAAAACATTGTTTAAGTTAGTTAGTGTACTGCCTCGTTGTTCTCTAGTTGTAAGCATGTTCGACTGCGGCTGACGTGGTCCCGTGCTCGAGTCCCGGGTCGGGCCATAATTAAGGGTTGGGTTTTTCTGACTAGAAATTCCAGTGCTAACCCGAAGTTAGGAAGTTGGCGGAGTTTCACCCTAGTGCCTCGGAGAGTCCCGGTCCCGGTTATTATCCCTAACATGTTAATAGTCGTTAAAGCCCGCCAACCCGCATTGGAGCAGCGTGGTTGGTCTAAGCTCTAATTCCCTCTCTCCTATGATAGTGGAGGCCTGTGCCCAGCAGTGGGACGTTAATGGGCTGTGGTGATTTAAGCTAGTTGCTGTAACAATTACTTTATATTGACAATCGAAGCCATTAGTACATGTACCTAAATGTTTGTCATTGTGTATAAAATATACTTATTATTGCTTTTAGTTATTGAACTCCTAGAATAAAAAAGTTTATGATAATATTACAAAAGACAAATCTTTAATAACGATTCTTGATATTGACATAAGTATGAGTCGGACTATTAACGCGTGTTGTTTTGAGTGAACCTTCTATTACATATATCTCTATTCTTTGCCCCAACTGTGCAGTGAGGGATGCGCCATAGACTCCGTCGTATTTGTTGAACCACCCCACTTCACTGTAGAGCGCAATTAAGCAGGAATCGTTTTAATGGCTTTGCCTTTTGCTCTAGCCTACATTATTATGTAGATACATACAAATGTTTTCATTGGAATTAATAAAGTGCTTTAATTTCGGAAGCGATTTGAAATTTAAATTTTGACTTGCGTGAGCTAATTTAGATTCGAGTATCTTCGTTGACTGTCTTTCTTTCAATTCAATCTCTTTTTTTAATTATCCTTGAGCCCCACTGACCTTTGAAATTATCTTATAGAGATATCTTCGAACTATAAGATGAGCTACGCTATGATAACTAAACAGATCAAATCAAAAGATGTTTTTTTAAAATAAGTTCACTCTACATTTCTTGAACGTCAATAAAATATAAAACTCGGTGGTATTTAACTACGGTATCTCAAAACTAAAGCCACGAGGGTTCCAAACGCGCACTAGTCTGAGAAGGATCCCGTAACAAACTCAAACGACCCTATTATTTGAGTTCACTCAATATTTTGGTGAAAAGAAGATTTAAAATTTAGAGGGAGAGAGGGAGGGATAAACGCGCATTAGAGCTGTAACTAATTTTAGAACTTTGGAGCGTTCCAAACGCTTAGTTGTTTGGTCCACTAGGTAAAGTAAGATGGACGGATGATCTCAAACGAATAGCTAGGAGCCGCTAAGAGCGGCACAAGACCGTGTCTTGTGGAGACCTTCGTCTTGCAGGGGAGGTCTATCACGTTTAGACGACGACAACGAAATGCTTGGTTAATTTGACATTATTTTGTATTTTTTTTTATTCCACTATAAGTTAGCCCCTGACTGCGATCTCGCCTGATGGTAAGTGATGATACAGTCTAAGATGAAAGCGGGCCAACCTGTTAGGGGCAGTTATATTAAACCCCTAGTCGGTGCCTACACGGCATCGTACCGGAAAGCTAAATCGCTTGGCGGTACTTCTTTGCCGGTGGGGTGGTAACTAACCACGGCCGTAGCCTCCACCAGAGCAAATTCTGAAATTATATATGCCCAAATTTACCCTGCCGGGAATCTAACCCCGGACAACAGCGCTCAACACTGCGCCAGGGAGATCGCCCAGTATGGGCGAAATGTCACCTAAAATCACAGATATCATATTTTGTTAACGTTATGAACCTTTAATCTATACTTATAATATTATAAATGCTGTATGTAATTTTGGATGTATGGATGAATGGATGTATGGATGTATGGATGGATGTTTGTTACTCAATCACGCCCCAACGGCTGAACGGATCTGGATGAAATTTGGCACAGAGATAGATTATAGTCTAGAATAGCACATAGGCTACTTTTTATCCCGGAAAATTAAGTATTTCCCGGGAACCAAAAAACTTTAACCACGCGGACGGAGTCACGGGCATCAACTAGTATCTATATAAAATTTTAGCTTTTATATCTTTGTAAAGAAAACATTGGGTTCGTTACATAACATTTTTAATGTGAATAAAAACGGCCATAAAAAACAATATTACAAAAAACGTCTCTACGTAAAAGCATGTTATAGGCTTACGTGACGTGAGTTTATTACACTGCCTTTACATTTGCATACCTAGGTCATTTGCGATTTTAATCATAACTTTAATGATGCTTGCAACTTCGTCCGCGTTAATTAAGGTTTTTATTATTCCTGAAGAAAATTAATTTTCCTTCCCCGGCATAACACCTATCTCGTATGTATGTACCTACCAAATTTCGTCAAAATCGATTGAACAGATGGGCATCCATCCCTGGCAGGGTCAATTGGGTATTTGACTACTATTCAAATAAATTAATATTTTTTTAGTGATTATTAAAGAGAGGATCTCCCAAAAGTCGTAATTAATATCCACGTCCCCTGATAGTTTTATGTTGAATAACCATTTTTAACTATCGATTCGAACGAATGAAGCAAAAAAGTGCGTCGAACTTTAATGACGTCACATTTCAGAATTTCATATACTTATGACGCGTTTTGACGTTTGAAAAAAAGTTGCTGATTTGACTATTTGTCAAATACCCAATATAAGAATTTTTTTATTTCTGAATAAAATTTCTTCTGAAAAACAACGTGATGTTCTAATGAGTAACAAGCAAAGGTTTTGTAAAGAGAACCTGAATTCGTTTTTCAGAATAAAACAACAGCCTTTTTTTAAATGGAGCAAATGCTTTCTTAGGATAGTGTTTGATATTCAACGGAATTATTAAATACAATATCCGTTGATGAAATGTCAAAGTGCTATGTCAGAGGCTTTCTTATCTTATCTTTGACTTGATGTACCTAATATTTTATTAACGATCTTTGTTTTCGTAGCGTATTCGTAGACACCAGCGTAGCACTTGTGTAATGATAGAACAAAATTGTATAGTAACAATTTTTTAAAATAAATTTTCTCGTAATATTATAAATCATATTTTATTATAAATGCAAAAGTGTGCCTGTCTGTCTATGACTTTTTATGCAAGTCTGCAAGTTTCAGTTTCGGAAGTCGGAAATTTTTTTGGAACTCTGCAAATCCTCACTTTACCAACGTGGTACTACTACTACGACCTAACCCTTCTCAATCTCAGAGAAGACTCGTGCTCAGTAGTGAGCCGGTAAAAGGTTGAAATAATAAGATGCTATAAGTAGATATATCACAATTTATTATATTTAGTTATCTCCAATGTGTGTAATCTCATAACCTAAATTGATCAGGCCAAATCTGATAGATCTCGTATTAACCTAATAACAATACAGTGGCAGCACAATCACTTAATGTGCTGATGTAATTATGTTCTAATAGGCAATTAAGATAATGCCTGTGGAATGTAATGCTTAATTTGTACCTAAACAAGATTCAACGTACTTACCTAGTAGTTGCATAATTAGTAACATAATCTACAAAACTTTTGCCGGCAATTTCGTCCGCGTGGGTTTAATAAAACTCCTCCTTTTAAACCCAAAAAAATCTTTCCATAAAACCGACTTCCAACGCCACTGTAAAATAATAAATAATTTTTATTTTTACCCACTATGTTGAAGTCGGGCGAGCCTGATGCGTCAACTTTGCTTATCCTTGTTATACTCGCCCGACTTCAACATAGTGGGTAGAAATAAAAATTATTTATTACTTTACAGTGGCGTTGGAAGTCGGTTTTATGGAAATAATTTTTATTTTCAACTTTTTAGTGTCAGGATTGAGGATTTGGAGTTAGAGTTTTGTATGGGACCACCTCGAGAGCTTCCTCTAAAGACTGATAGGAAAAAAATTCAAATCGCTTCAGAAACCACGGAGACATACACCGACACATCAAAAAAAAAATATTTACTCGCCGAATTGAGAACCTCCTCCTTTTTTGGATGTCGGTTAAAAATTATCCTCTGTCTCCAACCAGAGTCACATTTTGTTTTATTTCTAAACTAGCGCTTGGCTGCAATCATACATGCTGGAAGTAGCGATGCAGCCTAAGGTGGAGCGCGCTTGGCTAGAAGAGGCCTATTCACTTTTCTTTACACACACATGTATCTATTCTTCTAATTATATTTTATAATATTTATATTATATATATTTCTTTCTATTCATATTACTTTATTTTAGCGGCTGAGCAGTGAAGAATCACACAGACTTACTTTGCAACAATAATGAGAAAAGCACATTGGTTTTCACTAACTGAGTCATCAACGCCACGGTAATGTTATCATATCAGCCCTTGTAAATAGTGCATAGAAGTTCCCTATATAATGTAGACAAGGCCACATCATACTGATATTATAAATGCGAAAATGTGTTGGTTTGTCCTTCAATCACGCTGCAACTGAGCAACGGATCGACATGATTTTTGCATGGGTATAATTGAGAACCTAGAAAGTAACATATAGGCTACTTTTTATCCCGGAAAATTAAGGAATTCCCATGGGAAAAAATCTTATTCCACACGGACGAAGTCGCGGGCATCAGCTACTTTTTCATAATTCGCACGGAAGCGAAACCGTGGGCCGTCATAACTTCATACTAAAATTATAAATGTGAAAGTCTGTCCCCAGCTCCACAAAATTTTATTGTTTCAGTTGCGGGTTTTCGTTTTCGTCGAGCCCACATACGAAATCTAAGCATTTTAAAACGCAGCAGTTAGAACTGTGTGATATTGATAAAGTAGGTTTCTCACAAGACGAGACAAGAGTAGATACGTCAGTCTGTCGAGCAGTGCCTTTTGTTTGCTATATTCCTATCACATGCACGCCGGAATAAGCGACACGCGATTCATATACGGTGGCGCCAACGTCGCACAATAAAAACACCTGGACACTTACTACGATTGCTTAAAACAGTGTTGTTTCAATATTGTTGTCACATTTGTGTCAGAATTATAATCCTTATTAAAGAGATGACAAGGTACACCATAAAAATCTGACATTTTAAAATAATACTGCTTTTAGCGACGGTAATATGGCACCTGCCCGTTGCATGCGCCGTCTCATATCCGCGTACGTCAGCTGTCACATCAATCTTCATTACATCCCACAGACATATTAAAGAAACATTCGCACTTTTGCACATTTACTCGTTTGTTTACCCAGTTTGTTATACTAGCCCGTTTTGTCCGAGAGAAAAAATAGAGCACTTTTATTATAAATATTTAATTAATTAATTACTGTATAACCTTTGTAATCTCCTTACTAATAGTTTTACTCAAATATTCTCTCTTGAGAGATAGAGGATGGATGGAGAGAGTCATACTAGGAGTATTTGATCGTCGGATCAAATTCAGGAAAACATAGCTCTGAGAACAAAAAGGGTGGCTACCAATGTTTGCATGGCAACTATGATGCGGGAAAAGTCCTCCCGATTCAGTGGCGGCACTAGGACACTTGGACGTCGGCGAAGCTTTGCGAGGCCCCAGTCAAGAAGTAAACGTTAAAAAACATGTAAAATATTTTTACGAGGCCCCATGATGCGCGAGGCCGTCGGCGGTTGCCGCTGCGTAACGCCGCCACTATCCCGACTAGATGGATGGAGAATCTCGACTGTGTCGCCGGAAGCCGCTGGACACAAGCAGTACAAGACCTTGTTCTTTAAAGATACTTGCAAGACATTGTAGCCAGTTTTGAGCATCGATTGATCGAAATGACGATCTTTGACTTACGATACATAGAACGGCGATACCAGATGAAGATATACATATACACAAGATATACGTCTGTCCCGAAGCTGGTTGAAAGATTAGCTCTTTTGGTGCACTAGTACTAGTATTAATTAACAGGTTTTACATCAAATAGCATTATATAAGAGTTTAATTAGTAAGTCGGGTTCATTTCAATATTTTTGGTATAAAACGGCGGAATCCGATACGCGGGGCGCGTTTCGTTGACCAGGGAGTCAGGAATCGTAGCAGGTTCTCTTGTACCTTGTTTGTATTTTGAAGTTAAACCTACGTTTACGTTACATCTTTCCCAACAAAGTTCTTCACGAAAGCCTTTTATTCAGTGAAGACAAGAATAGAATTCAAAAGTTTCAAGCGAGGCGCTATTTAATCGGGTCCCCGAAGGTAATTAGCCGCTGAGTCCATACTTCACTGTCGCTGAAAATATTTTGCGCAATAAACGCTCCCACTAATTCACACTTGAATGCACTTTAATTTGTTTATTTTAAGCTCGACTTGGGAATTTCGCGGAGTCTGGCGGAGATCCCGTGTTTTGTTTAGGGAATTCAAAAATGTAAACTTTATTAAAGGATGCTGTAGTTAATTTTGATGATGATAATGTCTTTTCAACTTACTTTTATGCTATAATTTTTGGTCATGGTGATTCTTCACTCTACAGTGAAGTGACTATAATTACGAAAAGTGACTGTTTTTGTCGCGTGTCAGTATGCTTAAAACGTAACGTAAATACCTAACTATTAACATATCAGCTTTTCATGTTCAGAAACTGAAGTTGCTAGATATAGGAAAGGTAATTAGAGAATTGCAAGAAGGGATGCGCGCGATGTGGACTATCCACATGAATTTAAGTGGTTTTTTTAAAATCCGATAAGACCAGGCATCCAGGTGGTGAAGATGTTTGTTTGCTTAGGGTGCCGCTGGAGAACACAGAAGGTGGTATTAGATTAAATATATACCTAGTTATACCTACTCTTCGTATAATTTCATGTGTGCAATAAAGTATTCATCCATCTTTTTTTTTATCCACTACAAGCTAGCCCTTGACTACAATCTCACCTGATGGTAAGTGATGATGCAGTCTAAGATGGTAGCGGGCTAACCTGTTAGGGGCATGGCAGTTATATTAAACCCATACCCTTTCGGTTTCTACACGGCATCGTACCGGAACGCTAAATCGCTTGGCGGCACGTCTTTGCCGGTAGGGTGGTAACTAGCCACGGCCGAAGCCTCTCACCAGGCCAGACCAGGGAAAATTCAGAAATTATAAATTGCCAAATTGACCTCCGCACGTTAAGGCAACAGCGCTATACACACTGCGCCACGGAGGTCGTCAAATCTATCTATCTTTTATTTTCCTGGATATAAATCCTATGTCAGTCTTCGAGATAAAACCTATATACTGGGTACTTACTAAATTTCGTCATTAAATGCGTTTAAATTGATAGGAAAGCTACAGGGCAAACGTAACAGACAGATTACTCATTGTCGCACATAATGTTAATGTATTACCGTCTACACTAATGTGTGGATGCAATCAAAACGAATGTGTCGATGAAATATCAACTTAAATACATTTTATCGTCTAAGTGATTGATGTAATAAAAATAATATCGACCTGAATAAATTGCTTTTTAGGTACGCAGTATAATGTAAACAAATGAAATATTAAAATACATATTCTGTCATTAGTGGCTGGGCGATGGGGTCTGGGTAGATAAATCCATTGATAATATTAATGCTTTGTTTTTCGATAACTATCAGCGTCATCTTTTATAATTAATAGAGTAGAGGTATGAAGTCATATGAAATGTTCGAAAAGGATTTGGAAACCTTTGGTGTAGTTGTCGACCCGACAATTTTGTCATCGCGTGTGCGCATTGAAATAGAAATAGGTACTAAAATTCTACATCAATGCGTGTGCGGCACGTTTTTGTGAAAGAAACAAAATTGCCATTTGTCCTCTATGCCATATTTTATATATTTAAATAAACTTTTACAAGTGCTACCGTGAAGAACCAGCAAGAAACTCTTATGAAAAAATTAATTTACAATTTCATTTCATTAATTTGAAGATACATAAGTAACTGCTGTCCTTAGCATTGCTGGAGCGCGTCAAATGCATGCTCCTTTCTCATTTACATAATCTTCAACAGTATAATAAGCTTCAGAAACATACTTTTAATGGACTTCTTAAACTTGTGTAAAGACAAGTTTAAAATTGGTTGTGGAATTTTGTTATAAAATAGAATGCTAATTCCCACGAACGACCTTCGGACTTCCTTGAGGCGGAGCGATGGAGTCACGAGCTTATTTCGGCCTCTAGTTTGCCTATCATGCAGTTCGCATATATTTTTTTGTAAATTGTAATTGTGCGGTTTTTGAAACGATATATTCAGATAAATATGATGATGAATTCAGATACACCTGTAGTTATGATAATATTGTCTTTAATATAGACAGTATTCATAAAAAACTTTACTTAAAAATTATATTTTTGGAGCTTAATTATTAAAATAACTTATAAATAAAAAAACCTTTGTACAAAAATAGTTTACTAGGAAGATACACCCTAAAGTTTATCAATGTTATTATATTACGGGGATAAAATTCCTTGTAATTAAAATCTGAGCGTCCGAAAGAAATTAACTTAGACACCTGTGTTACGATATTTTCTCAGAGCAACATTCGCTTGAACTAATTTAATATCCTACGTTTTACTTTTATTAATTATTGTAACGCAATTTTTTTTATCATTTTGAAAGATATTTTTACCTAAGTAATATAAAATGAAGAGTTTTAATTATGCGAGAAAATAATAATAAAATATGAATACAATAAATTGAAAATAAATCTAGCACTAGTAACACGTACCTATGTCTATGGTACAACATTCATTGATGGAACATTCATTGACTTTATTTACTGAAAAGCGTATTACGTACAGTACAGGATGAGGACCCATCGATTTTGGACTGAAATGAAAACTGTATTCAAAGATTTAAAAAAGTTAAATAACAATATACTCTTCTTTTAAACTGATAATTTAAGTACTATAGTTCCAAAGAAGACTGCTATTTAATGCACTTGGTTTAAGTTTTAAAATTAAATAAGTTTTCAATATGTGCGGGGGAAAGCTATTTCAAAATCACCCGCTTGGGGCGCCGTTCGGTGTTGCAGTTATAATATTATTACGGTTAACTTAACTAACTTAAGTTAACCGGAACAAGATGATATTAAACTAGTTAATAATAGAATAGGAATAGGTAGTTAGGTTAGTTAGTTGTACAACAACAATTGTGATATTATACGTATATCACGCTTATTTCGCTTATTTAATTTCGCTTATTTCCATATCCATACTTAATATTATTAATGCGAAAGTGTATCTGTCTGTTACGCTTTCATGGCACACCCGTTCAACCGATTTTGATGAAATTTGGTACAGGGATAGGTTGTATCTCGGGGAAGGACATAGGCTACTTTTTATACCGGAAAATTAAATAGTTCCCGCAGGAATAAAAAAATCCTAAATCACACGGACGAAGTTGCGGGCATCATCTAGTAATGATATAAAATCGGCTCACTCACGCTTCTTGTCGGAGTATACCCGACAAGTTTCGATCCCACTCGGAGTCCTCATTCATGAACATGTTCACAAAAACGCAGCACATATAGTTACTATGCAAAGTTTATCTATAACAAACGTTTGAAGAACGTTTATATAAATGGAGGAAGGTGACGACACTCGTAACACAAGATCTTAGTACGACTGTCTAAGCACTCCTTTATTTTATGGATTAATAATTACCTTAACTAGTTTTTAAGGAGTATACAGTATTGTTAGGTACATAGTATTGTATTCACAATAAATAAATTGAAATTGAAATATAAAACTCTAAATAAAACGTATAATTTTTCACGTTTCTACTTCCTCGTTAGTGCAGAGATTACACTGTAAATACGCAATTACGTGATAGTTGTTCCAAGTGAGAGTTTCCCGTACTTGTTAAGTAATGAAACGCTTGGTACTGTAATTGCGAACGACAGCGCAATTACTTTCAGGCTGATGCTGTCCCTCAGTTTTATTGCCTCATAAGTTGTTGCCTTTAGTTTGACGACCTCCCCTAGACCCCAGTGTACTGGTGAACGTTGGGTAATAATAAATCCCGGATGTCCCGGGTTAGATACCTACCAATGGTAATTTAACTAAAATATTTCTGGTCTGGTATGGTGGGAGGCTTCGGCTGTGGCTGTGGGATTGTGGTCTTCGACAAAAGTCATACTGCCTACCGGTTTAAAAGCATTCCATTACCTGTGCCATTACAATGCCGCGTAAAAACCGATTAGGGGTATGGGTTTAATCTAACCGCCACACCCCCCTACCCTTCGCTACCAGGTAAGCATATTAGTAATTTAGTTACGCAAATACGCCATCGCGGCAAATACCTAAATTCGCAGAATATAAAATAGATGTTTCGAAAATTTACCTTACATTTAAGGAACAATTCCTTAAAAATAATACAGAACAAGTTTGTATTACGTTACAAAAGGCGAAATTCTGAAAGTGAATTTCACCTTTTGTATAAAATGATCGCCTAAAAATCATATTATTAAACGTGTACGCACACCCCCACAAGCTCGAGTAATTTAAGCACTCTCCAACATTTCTTTTTCTTAAAAGAAAACAAAACGCGTTCTTTGATTCAGCCGGAGCATTCTACAAAAATAATCAAGATACTTCAGCGGAAAAGCGAAGCGTTTTCCCTCTAATTGCCGAAAAGCCGACAAAGGGCGGTCCCAATAAGTCAGCACAAACAAAATACTGCCTCGAAGATCCCGAGAAACATAGATCGACGATGTGCATACTAAAGAGTTAGAATGATATAGGACATACCACCAGAGTGGGTGTGGCCAATCAGATTATAATTATAATAATAAATTTTATAATAAGATTTATAATAAGAGATTATTGATAGATGGCGTGAAAAATTTATCATGTCATTTATTAACAGTCTGATTTCTCCGCCAAACACATCTTTACCTATCTCAGCTCTAGTGAATACTGGGGCTTAGTAGCTTGTAGGTATAGCTTTCACCAATCATTTAGTCGCGTTTGAAGGCGTCGCAATAGCATATTTTCGCGCTTAGAATATAGAACGGACTTTGGAACTTTATTCCAGAGCTACGCAAACAAGCAATCGTACATCAGCTCAGAGACGACTATTTAGATTGGCGCAGCTACCTTTAAAACGTAAAGCCCATGTCGTGATTTTGGGACGAAAACACTACAGATAGCATATAACAATACATCAGTGCAAAACGCACGTGATATTATATGGATAACACATTTCATTGTGTCGCGCAAATCTGTGCTGGTCCATACAAAAGTGCGCGCGCTGACGTTTTGTCCTATCATATCCGTAGTGTGTTTTCACCCTTATGTAAGAGGTCCAATGGCAGTTGGGTTGGCAGCAAACATTTTAATATTCTAAATTGATTAAAAGACTACGCGAGGGTGAATTGGGTTGGGTTGAGCCGACTTTATGTCTCAAATGCGATCGATTACAACACGCCTTCGAGCGAAGAAAATCGGGACATTCGATTAAATAGTATTGAGAAATATGAGTAACTGTGAAAAAGAAAACAAATATTAAGCAGTTAAGGACTAAAATTGTTTCTCAAAGCACGTTTTGCGACTCACACAAAGTGAACCGTCTCAACAGTGGCGTTGGTACATACATTACATCAATGACCAGGCAGCTCGTACAAATAAGTGAGCGGAGAAAATACAAGAGAGAGAGAGAGAGAGAGAGAGAGAGATAAACTTCATTAAAAGCAGAATTTTCTATACAAACCTTTCCTTCTGTAGGGTGTAAAACTACTTAGACCACTTTTTTTCTTTCAGTTACAGCGGTGAGAAATATTTTTCACGCATTCAAAGTTCATAGGTCAGACGCCCGCAGGCGCGAGGGTGAATTGGGTCGGGTTGAGCCGACATTACAACTCAAAGGCGACGAATTACAACACGCCTTCAGACGAAGAAATATGAAGCGGGAAATTCGATTAAAGTGTAATTGGAAATATGAGTAACTGTGAGAGAAGAAAACAAATGTTCAACAGTTACTAAGGAATGTTTCTTTAAGCTCGTTATACAACTGTATGATGGTTTTTTTTTATTTCTGTTTTGTTAGTCTTTGACTACGATCTCGCTTGGATAAAGGGCTAACCTGGTAGGGATAGGGTTATATTAAACCTATAACCCTAATCGGTTTCTACACGGCGGCGGTCGTAGAAATGCCAAATCGCTTGGCGTTACGTCCTTGCCGGTAGAGTGGTAACTAGCCACAGCCGAAGGTAGCCTTCGGCTGTGGCTAGTTACCACTCGGCCAGACCAGACCAGAGAAACTATAAATTCCCAAATTGACTCTGCCTGAAATCGAACCACCTGTTACGTTACACCACAGCGCTCACTATTGTGCCAGAGAGGTCAGGGAAGTTTTGGAGGGATTTCGCCATAATATATGCATATTTACGTAAAGTTAGGGGAAGTCAGCCCGATGTTGTTATGTCAGAGGTTATGTAAGTCAGTTGATATGTTTAAGCCCCACAAATCTGACCCGGTGACAGCGTCGCTAGTAGATATGAAAAGTATAATAATAACAAAATTCAAACAGGCATAAAAATTTGTTCCAATTTTGGCCACCGGGCCAGATAAGTTTGAGTATACCAAAGGAGAGATTACAGTGAGGTTCGCTACAAATGTATAAACTAAATTACAAAAAGAACAAAGTAATTAAAATATTTCACTATAATTCTTAAATTCGTATTTTCCGCATTTTAAATTACAATATTATAATGCAGTTTCAAGACAAAAGGCTTTTCCTCGGGAAACAGTCCATTGTTTGAAGCTGCTCAACTAATTAAGGCTTCAACATGCCTCGTGCACTTTTTGTGGTTATTTGCATTTTAACGCTCAGTTGCGCCTGCTTTATAATACCAAAAACTATTTACTAAAGAAAATACTGATTTTCTGCTCTTTACTTACTACTGATCACCAACATCACTTCACTACATAGTGTAAAACAAAGTCGCTTGCCACTGTCTATCCCTATGTATGCTAAGGTCTTTAAAACTATGCAACGGATTTTGATGCGGTGTTTTTCAATAGATAGAGTGATTAAAGAGGGAGGTCTATATGTATAATACATGCATAATATAGTAGAGCAACACTGATAATTTAAGAGGTTTCTAATGTGATGTTTTTTTTAATCCACTACAAGCTAGCCCTTGACTGCGATCTCACCTGATAAAGTGATGATGCAGTCTATAAGATGGTAGCGGGCTAACCTGTTAGGGGCATGGCAGTTATATTAAACCCATACCCCTTCGATTTCTACACGGCATTGTACCGGAACGCTAAATCGCTTGGCGGCACGTCTTTGCCGGTAGGGTGGTAAATAGCCGCGGCCGAAGCCTCCCACCAGGCCAGACCAGGGAAAATTCAGAAATTATAAATTCCCAAATTGACCCTGCCGGGGATCGAACCCAGGACCTCCGCACGTTAATGCAACAGTGCTACACACTGCGCCACGGTGGTCGTCATGTCGTAAATAAACACATTTTTTCACTAAATAAAGTCATTCTGTAGTATTTTTAGTATCAGCATTGCACCCGTGCGAATTCTCAAAAGAATACTACAGAATGACTTTATTTAGTGAAAAAATGTGTTTATTTACGACATGACGACCACCGTGGCGCAGTGTGTAGCACTGTTGCATTAACGTGCGGAGGTCCTGGGTTCGATCCCCGGCAGGGTCAATTTGGGAATTTATAATTTCTGAATTTTCCCTGGTCTGGCCTGGTGGGAGGCTTCGGCCGCGGCTATTTACCACCCTACCGGCAAAGACGTGCCGCCAAGCGATTTAGCGTTCCGGTACAATGCCGTGTAGAAATCGAAGGGGTATGGGTTTAATATAACTGCCATGCCCCTAACAGGTTAGCCCGCTACCATCTTATAGACTGCATCATCACTTTATCAGGTGAGATCGCAGTCAAGGGCTAGCTTGTAGTGGATTAAAAAAAACATCACATTAGAAACCTCTTAAATTATCAGTGTTGCTCTACTATATTATGCATGTATTATACATATAGACCTCCCTCTTTAATCACTCTATCTATTGAAAAACACCGCATCAAAATCCGTTGCATAGTTTTAAAGACCTTAGCATACATAGGGATAGACAGTGGCAAGCGACTTTGTTTTACACTATGTAGTGAAGTGATGTTGGTGATCAGTAGTAAGTAAAGAGCAGAAAATCAGTATTTTCTTTAGTAAATAGTTTTTGGTATTATAAAGCAGGCGCAACTGAGCGTTAAAATGCAAATAACCACAAAAAGTGCACGAGGCATGTTGAAGCCTTAATTAGTTGAGCAGCTTCAAACAATGGACTGTTTCCCGAGGAAAAGCCTTTTGTCTTGAAACTGCATTATAATATTGTAATTTAAAATGCGGAAAATACGAATTTAAGAATTATAGTGAAATATTTTAATTACTTTGTTCTTTTTGTAATTTAGTTTATACATTTGTAGCGAACCTCACTGTAATCTCTCCTTTGGTATACTCAAACTTATCTGGCCCGGTGGCCAAAATTGGAACAAATTTTTATGCCTGTTTGAATTTTGTTATTATTATACTTTTCATATCTACTAGCGACGCTGTCACCGGGTCAGATTTGTGGGGCTTAAACATATCAACTGACTTACATAACCTCTGACATAACAACATCGGGCTGACTTCCCCTAACTTTACGTAAATATGCATATATTATGGCGAAATCCCTCCAAAACTTCCCTGACCTCTCTGGCACAATAGTGAGCGCTGTGGTGTAACGTAACAGGTGGTTCGATTTCAGGCAGAGTCAATTTGGGAATTTATAGTTTCTCTGGTCTGGTCTGGCCGAGTGGTAACTAGCCACAGCCGAAGGCTACCTTCGGCTGTGGCTAGTTACCACTCTACCGGCAAGGACGTAACGCCAAGCGATTTGGCATTTCTACGACCGCCGCCGTGTAGAAACCGATTAGGGTTATAGGTTTAATATAACCCTATCCCTACCAGGTTAGCCCTTTATCCAAGCGAGATCGTAGTCAAAGACTAACAAAACAGAAATAAAAAAAAACCATCATACAGTTGTATAACGAGCTTAAAGAAACATTCCTTAGTAACTGTTGAACATTTGTTTTCTTCTCTCACAGTTACTCATATTTCCAATTACACTTTAATCGAATTTCCCGCTTCATATTTCTTCGTCTGAAGGCGTGTTGTAATTCGTCGCCTTTGAGTTGTAATGTCGGCTCAACCCGACCCAATTCACCCTCGCGCCTGCGGGCGTCTGACCTATGAACTTTGAATGCGTGAAAAATATTTCTCACCGCTGTAACTGAAAGAAAAAAAGTGGTCTAAGTAGTTTTACACCCTACAGAAGGAAAGGTTTGTATAGAAAATTCTGCTTTTAATGAAGTTTATCTCTCTCTCTCTCTCTCTCTCTCTCTCTTGTATTTTCTCCGCTCACTTATTTGTACGAGCTGCCTGGTCATTGATGTAATGTATGTACCAACGCCACTGTTGAGACGGTTCACTTTGTGTGAGTCGCAAAACGTGCTTTGAGAAACAATTTTAGTCCTTAACTGCTTAATATTTGTTTTCTTTTTCACAGTTACTCATATTTCTCAATACTATTTAATCGAATGTCCCGATTTTCTTCGCTCGAAGGCGTGTTGTAATCGATCGCATTTGAGACATAAAGTCGGCTCAACCCAACCCAATTCACCCTCGCGTAGTCTTTTAATCAATTTAGAATATTAAAATGTTTGCTGCCAACCCAACTGCCATTGGACCTCTTACATAAGGGTGAAAACACACTACGGATATGATAGGACAAAACGTCAGCGCGCGCACTTTTGTATGGACCAGCACAGATTTGCGCGACACAATGAAATGTGTTATCCATATAATATCACGTGCGTTTTGCACTGATGTATTGTTATATGCTATCTGTAGTGTTTTCGTCCCAAAATCACGACATGGGCTTTACGTTTTAAAGGTAGCTGCGCCAATCTAAATAGTCGTCTCTGAGCTGATGTACGATTGCTTGTTTGCGTAGCTCTGGAATAAAGTTCCAAAGTCCGTTCTATATTCTAAGCGCGAAAATATGCTATTGCGACGCCTTCAAACGCGACTAAATGATTGGTGAAAGCTATACCTACAAGCTACTAAGCCCCAGTATTCACTAGAGCTGAGATAGGTAAAGATGTGTTTGGCGGAGAAATCAGACTGTTAATAAATGACATGATAAATTTTTCACGCCATCTATCAATAATCTCTTATTATAAATCTTATTATAAAATTTATTATTATAATTATAATCTGATTGGCCACACCCACTCTGGTGGTATGTCCTATATCATTCTAACTCTTTAGTATGCACATCGTCGATCTATGTTTCTCGGGATCTTCGAGGCAGTATTTTGTTTGTGCTGACTTATTGGGACCGCCCTTTGTCGGCTTTTCGGCAATTAGAGGGAAAACGCTTCGCTTTTCCGCTGAAGTATCTTGATTATTTTTGTAGAATGCTCCGGCTGAATCAAAGAACGCGTTTTGTTTTCTTTTAAGAAAAAGAAATGTTGGAGAGTGCTTAAATTACTCGAGCTTGTGGGGGTGTGCGTACACGTTTAATAATATGATTTTTAGGCGATCATTTTATACAAAAGGTGAAATTCACTTTCAGAATTTCGCCTTTTGTAACGTAATACAAACTTGTTCTGTATTATTTTTAAGGAATTGTTCCTTAAATGTAAGGTAAATTTTCGAAACATCTATTTTATATTCTGCGAATTTAGGTATTTGCCGCGATGGCGTATTTGCGTAACTAAATTACTAATATGCTTACCTGGTAGCGAAGGGTAGGGGGGTGTGGCGGTTAGATTAAACCCATACCCCTAATCGGTTTTTACGCGGCATTGTAATGGCACAGGTAATGGAATGCTTTTAAACCGGTAGGCAGTATGACTTTTGTCGAAGACCACAATCCCACAGCCACAGCCGAAGCCTCCCACCATACCAGACCAGAAATATTTTAGTTAAATTACCATTGGTAGGTATCTAACCCGGGACATCCGGGATTTATTATTACCCAACGTTCACCAGTACACTGGGGTCTAGGGGAGGTCGTCAAACTAAAGGCAACAACTTATGAGGCAATAAAACTGAGGGACAGCATCAGCCTGAAAGTAATTGCGCTGTCGTTCGCAATTACAGTACCAAGCGTTTCATTACTTAACAAGTACGGGAAACTCTCACTTGGAACAACTATCACAATTTTGGAAATTCATCTGATGTATTATATTTACCCCAAATAGGGGAAGAAAGTTTCATAATCTATCGGTTAATAGTAGATTGTTCATCAAGGGACTAAAATGAGCCATTTCTCACGAGATCTTTTGCTTACCGAGCGTAGCGAGGTATGCTATAGAATGGAGTAGAATGGTTTTTAGTCCCGTGCGGTTAACACTCTGCTTTGCACTTCGATTGCGAGAAAATAAAATAAATAACGTTTTTTAACTATTTCTTTGCCTTTCTGTTACATTTTCATATTATGAGTAAGATCTTTATTTTCACTTGATGATACACAAATAAATAGTCACATTCACTTTACCTGCCTTCACCTTGTACTTGCTACGTATTGTGCATCGAATTTTGAAATGTATTAATTATCATCCAATAAACATCCATTTAAATAAATTTAATAATTACAACAAAAAAAAAATCTATGATTTCGCGGCAAAATGCAATACCAACTTTATTTTTCTCCGTATCGTCAATAAGGAATTTAGTAGTACCATAGACATAGATCTGTAGGATAATGGTAGGATACTATGGGTAATGAAAAATCTATAATAGTTCACCGCCGGTTTAGCCGGTTTTAATCTAGTAAACATAAGCTGAACAATAATTCTTTCAAAATTACAAATATACGAATTTTTAAAAATCCTTTATTAGTGCTCGCCTACATTACATTGGGTACTGCTGTGCAAAATTTACGCTCAAGGGACTCGCCAAACTAATTTACGTGGGGTTTTCCTGGCCGCAGTGCTCATGAGAATAGATTACCTACCTAAAAACTCTGCTATGCTTTAGCGAACCATCTATTCAACCGATTTTGACGAAATTAGGACAGAAATAGGTCAATAGGCTATTCCATCCCTGAAAATTGCAGAGAAAATCAAAAACCTTAATCCATGCGAACGAAGTCGCGCACATCATCTAGTATTGCAATAAATTAGAAATAGCAATATAATAGAAACAGAAATCTTTATTATTGGTAACTTTTCAATTGGTATCCAATGTTGATTTAATATGAGAATATTTCCGCTGCTCTCAATAAAATAGAATTCCTTAGTTCCTACACTATCTTCACGTCTCACTTCTAAAATATTCAAGCGAGTGGGGAATGAATGTCCAGGCCGAAAGTACCAACCGACACATTAAATGGATTACTGGACGACATCGTACTAATATAATAAATGCGAAAGTGTGTTTGTCTGTCTGCTGCTCTTTCACGGCCCAGCTACTCAACCGATTTTGATGAAATCTGGTAAAGAGATAGTTTTCATCCAGGGGAAGGACATCGGCTACTTTTTATCCCGGAAAATTTAAGAAAAGCGGGAATTAAAAAAACATCAATCCACGCGGACGAAGTCACAGGCTTAAACATCTAGTTTAACATATTTGTACAAAAATTAAAAAATTATGGCTGCCGGTAACATTCATTTTTTTTAAAGATCTTGACAAAAAATATCAACACACATCACCAAGAGCAGCTTAAGGTACTCCCCTGATTTATTGCTCTTTTGCAACTTGCAGCCCGATTATAAGACAAACCAACAAACAATAACACTTTTGTATTTATTTTATATTATAATAGTAAGATATTTGTCCATTACTTTATCAATCAGTTCAGTTTTGATATAACTATAATAGTATATTTTACTTTCAACAAAGCAAATGCCATTCAGCGATAAATATCGATTTTCTTTACATAAAAGCTCCCACATTATTATGTGCTTTCAAAGGTTGAAATTGAGTTGCTATTATTAGTTCAGAAAGCTGTTTGATAAAAGGAATAGCTATTATCCATTATCATGACTGAAAATATTATCAATCGATAATATCAAACTTTCCCTAGCCGTATAACAGGTGTCCGCCAATTTTGATTTATTGTACCGTCCAGTTTTAATACTATTCTTATTTATACAGAAAATACCATTTATCAATAAATTAATACGTTTTTTGTCGTTAATTTAAATCCCAGGTTTTAATATTTTATCCAAAAATAAAGTAAACACCGTCAGTGAAAAATCTTAAAATTAATTCTTATATACTGCGGTCAATCGATAATATCGATTATTATTTCTAATACAATATGCAGCAAAAGAAAAATCACACCAAAGGTATTGAAGTATACCCAAGCGAAAGCGCGCGAAAATCTACGCAAAGATAACAAAGACTAGGGAAGTTGAAAGAAGTGTGAGTAGGCATTAAGAAACATTGTGCGCAACAGATATGCCGCGTACCTTAGGGCGGCCGGATGGGACACTGCGGAGCTCTAAGCCACCGCGCCGCTTCGCGCGGACTGCCGCGCCGGCCGTCAGGACGCGCCCAGCGGCCGGAGCGAGCGGGGTTGCCAGGAAAAACCCATAAACACCCCATTTTAAAATCACTTTAATATTTTTTGTAAGGATAATAATTAATAATGACTTTAAATAAACTGTATACATTTATAACCAGACCGGAACCAGTGGTAGAGTCTTGACGTATCATAAGTGACACAAGTTGTCCTATGTGAAATAAATAAATCATTTATCATTTAACTCTATCATAAAGTTACGAATAATCTACAACTTACCAGAAACCTTAAGAGAAATATTTTATTTTGTAAGCAAAGGTATGTTACCAAATAATTAAGTCCCCTATTAATATACCGACATCATTTGAAAACAGGCTCTTAGGAGATTGATCGATACTTGAGAACGTAGTCTTAACTTGATACCAATTTATAAAATACGTAATATTATCTAGTGGTAGATTTAATTTATTTGTTTTGTTAAATTCCTTTAAAGACAGACTTAAAATCAATCGCAAAACTTGTAACATCTATTCAACAAACACTTCAATGATTTACTTCATTCATTATCATCAAAAATTGTTTTTTTTTCCCTAAAAAAAATTGGCCGATAGAAGTGAAATAGAATGTTTAAATATTTTTTTCTAAAAAATAATAATAAAAATATTTCAAATATAAACCTTAATACAAATGCATTAAAGTTTAATTAAGAACGTACTTTATTTATATTTAAGACCTTCTGTCTTAAGAAGAACGGTGTCGTTCTCGCGTATTCCACATATTGACTCCCTACCAAAAAGTGCTCAATGCGCCTAAAGAAGTTTTCACTTCAAAAATCCATTAATGGCAATCCATATTTAAGCCAGATCTCCGAAACCATTTATAAATTGGTAGTTGTTAAAGATTTTTTTCAACACAATGGAAATTTTCATTCCGGTCCCCGAATTTGTCATATTTCATGGGCCGTTATAAAGGACTTCCTTTATGAAGACACTAATGGCGTGTTTCATTACCTCATGGGCCGGACGAAAAGTGCCCTTGTAATTGGCAACCCTGATTCTCTCCCCGCGCCCCTGCGACCCGGCCAGTTATAATGAAGGCCCGTAGGGGAGAGATGAGGGGGAAAGGAAGATACTACCCGTGCCGGATGGCCGGAGTCGCACGCCCGGATCTCCCGTACCTGTATCCCTTTTACAACTCTACAGAACACGGAATATAAATAGACGTAAAAAAGAATTTACGTCGACTACGGAAGGTTCGATTTCAACATGTGAAACTTACGAGCCGGACGGGAAACTTTATGCGGACATGAATGTTGTACATGCTGAAACTTGAAACGCATTAGGAATACCAACGCTTATAGGAGTATTATAAGTCGGAAAGTGAGCTTGTTCGGAAGATAAAAGCTTTTTTTTCCGTTATGGGTTGCAATAGCCATGTGATATGACATTGTTGGCATTTTAACGTCTTTCGGCGTGAGAACAGAGTCACGTCATATTAAAGTTCTTCGGACGAGTGTCTCGTGTCCTGAAGGGCAAAGAATCAAAAAGGCGAGGAAGGTTGACCATATAATGGAAAACCCAAATTAAATCTTCCCTTGCAGTAATGTAATAATAAATAGTGGCCAAGCGAATGATGACCACTCCGAGTGTAGCGAAAAATAAGTTGACTTTGTTGGTTGGACTTTGTTTGGCAAAGTTTTGGCAACATTTTTTGCCATCCTAAGAGAATGTATGTAGGTACATGTAGGTAGAGTAGAACGTGCAATGTCCCGTAAACTGAATAATGTTGAGGGTGTTTTTTTGACGTCTGATGTAGGTTTTTGCAAGGTTTTTGCTCCTCCATATATTTACAGTCCCACAAGCTCTTCTGATCCGGTGACAGCGTCGTTAGTAGATATCATACTTCATACTAATATTATAAATGCGAAAGTGTGCTTGTTTGTTGATTTGTTGGTTTATTGGTTTGTCCTTCAATCACGCTGCAACAGAGCAACGGATTGACGTGATTTAGGTTCAATGATACCCATGTAAACATGGGTATAATTGAGGACCTGGACAGTGACATAGGCTACTTTTATCCCGAAAAATTAAGGAGTTCCTGTGGCAATAAAAAAAACTAATTCCACGCAGACGAAGTCGCGGGCATCAGCTAGTCAGGAATAATTTTTCAATAGAAAAAAGACACAGGTTCAGGAGTATCTATGTTTATCATCTTACTGTTCTATAAATTTAAGTATTAAAACCATTTTATTATATACCATTAAAAATACCCCAATAATTCCCGATATTCCACGTATACTTACCCTTCAACAATTACTCGTACTCACACACTCACACACACACACACACACACACACACACACACACACACACACACACACACACACACACACACACACACACACATACACACACACACACTCATAATAATGCTAATGTTTTAATTGATTTTTATAATTGTTAACCTTAGCCAATATTGCAAAAATAGCACCTATGTAATCGGGAAGGCACTTACTCCCATAACACAGTCTTTACTTTTTTGGGAGTTAGAGGCCAAATTATAATTTTGAACCTTGTAATTTTGCAAATAAAGATTTTATTTATTTATTTATTTAAACCTAAATGTATAACAGAGGGTAGTTATAACAAAAAAATACATAATATTTATTATTTGTAGTAATTTTATTAGCTTCATATTTTTCCTACACACAAAAGGAGCCCGTTGTATTATAATCATAATATTTCGTCTTGTGGAAGCCATGCTTAGGCCGTGGCTAGTTACCACACTAGCGGCAAAGACGTACCGCCAAGCTATTTAGCGTTTCGGTACGATGCCATTCAGATACCGGTTAGCGGTATAGATTTAATATAACTGGCATTCCCGAAACAGATTAGCTCGTTGGTCACTGAGCCACTACCTGTGGCCAGCCTACTTAGACTGCATCATCACTAACCACCAGGTGAGATCGCAGTCAAGGGCTAACCTGTAGTAGAAAAAAATATATTATCCATTGGTCAAATGTAGAGTTATAGTTAAAATATTTTTTTCAGTGTAATTTTCGAATATTTTTAGGTATAATTTATAAATCTCACCTCGAAATGAATTATGCAGATTCTGGGATCATTTATGGAGCGAAGAGTCACCATAACTCGAGATAGGGGGTGGGGTGACAGGCGAAGCCGCAGGCAAAATATGCTTCCCCATTGGAATGGATTTTCATAAATTTCCTTATAAACGAATGTTAGGTATAACTTCGACATGCCTAATATTCCTCTTCCACCGTACTGGGGAGATTCGAATTGCCTTTTGGCAATTGCCTTTTGGAGTTTCTTTTAAGTGTGGCTTCAATTACAATAATATTGAATAATAATATTCGTGGAGAGAGAGATAAAATTACAGGCATGATATTATTATACTAGCTGATGCCCGAGACTTCATCCGCGTGGTTAATTCTTTTTTAATTCCCGGGCCTCCTTAATTTCCGGAATAAAAGTAGCCTTGCCTTTCCAGGCCTCAATACGGCCGTATTTAAATAATGAATCGATAGACACCTCATTCATCAAAATCGGCTTAGTAGTTTATGCGCTACTGTGGAACAAATTAAATAAAACGTACATACATACATAGACTGCTAAAATCATAACCCTCCCTTTTGTCATTGCCGTAGTCTATAGTAGTCGTAGTAGGCTATACGGATACCCCACTTGCCATAGTCTATAGACTTTTATTTTTTAACTAGCTGACCCGGCGAACTTCGTACCGCCTTAGTATGCAAAATTAAATGTATATTTTTCAATATTTCTGAGAGATTTTCTTAATATTTTTTTCCGTAAGAACCTTCTCCTAATAATAACAAATACAACAAAAAAAGAATTAGTGAAATCGGTCCAGCCATTCACGCGTGATGCCGTGACCAAGGAAAACGGGTTTCATTTTTATATATATAGATTTGTAACATTATGGCTTCTAGAGGGCGCCATTTTGTTTTTCATTAATTCGGCTTCCACAGTGACACTCGGAAGATATATTCGTCATCTACTGGTGCAAGAATCATCAACTGGAACAGAAAAACATATAAGTATATTGACTTATGAACACATAACCCTGTGCGTTCCGCAGTCGAGTAAAAATGCAATGCTTTTAAAAATGTAACTTGTGAAGTTTGGGGACAAAGCTATTTGTTGTCGTAGAGCTGTTATAAGTTATGAGCTCAGTTGGCATAGCTACTGTGATGTACGCTTGATGTACGTGAGGTCGCAGCAGAGTTATAAATTGTCTACAAAATATTAACTTGTAGCTACTATCGTCTTACTTCTGTTAAATAAAGTTTTCAAATAACACATATTATAATTACATAGATTAGGGTCGAGGTCCCGGGTTCAAATCCCGGGTCGGGCCATAATTAAGTATTGGGTTATTTTGACTAGAAATTCTCAGTACTAGCCCGGAGTTAAGAAGTTGGCGGTGTTTCACCCCCGTGCCTCGATGAGTACGTTAAGCCGTCGGTCCCGGTTATTAACACTAACATGATAATAGTCGTTAAAGCCCGCCAACCCGCATTGGAGCAGCGTGGTGGGTCTAAGCTCTAATTCCCTCTCTCCTATTAGAGTGGAGGCCTGTGCCAAGCAGTGGGACGTTAATGGGCTGCAGTGAGGTGCAGTGATAGATTAGAATTATTTAGTACTAGCAGATGCCCGCGACTTCGTCCGCGTGAAATAAGTTTTTTAAATGCCCGTGGGAACTCCCTAATCTTTCGGGTTAATATAGAGCCTATGACACTCACAAATAATGTGGCTTTCTACTGGTACCACAATTTCTAAAATCGGTTCAGTAGATCCAGAGATTACCCCCTACAACGTCACAAACTCACAAATGCACAAACTTTACCTCTTTATAATATTGGTATAGATTTATGTTTATTGTATATATATGTTGCACTATCCCGCGCTCTTGTTTGATAATCTCCTCTCCCCCAAAGGTTGTCTGAAAGAGATTGCTTTAGCAATAATATAATAGCCTTTGCAATCTTCTGTTTTATCTTTTAACCTTTTTGTCTAATAGTTTTATCTATCTATCTATAAAAATATAACAATCTTTACAAGTGATAGCCTAGTTGTAATGTCCGGGCATGCACTTCAAACTTAATTCTGAGTAACTTAATTCTTCTACAGGATAATATTTCAGAGAGTGTGCTCAAGAACTATTCGATCTGGTTCCTCCGTCACCTTTTTATTATCGAACCGCAAGGCATCGACAAGGTCTGCACCCTTACGCAGTCGAAATTCCGCGGGCTCGTACGAAGCGATTTGCTTCCTCGTTTCTAATTCGAACCGCTAGGATATGGAATGCCCTTCTGGCTTCCGTTTTCACATCCTCTTTTAATATAGGTACCTTCAAATCAAGAGTGTATAGGCATCCTCTAGGCAAGCGCGCTCCACCTTAGGCTGCATCACCTCTTGCATGCAAGTCTGATTGCAGCCAAGCGCTAGCCTATATATTTAAAAAAAAAGAAAAAACTGAGTTTGGTGCCTTCTAAGCAATCGAATAGTTACAACTTACCGTACTTGTTCGGTGAAGGAAAATATCGTAAGGAAACCTGCATGACCGAGTGATGAATGAATCATATTAACATACTTCGCGAAAACGCAAAAGTGTGTTGGTCTGTCCTTCAATCACGCCGCAACAGAGCAACGGATCGACGTTATTTTTTGCACGGATATAATCGAGTGATATGAGCCAACTTTTTATCTATCTTCTCGGAAAACTAAAAAAGGGTTTCCGCTTGAATTAAAAAAACTTAAACCACGTAGACGAAGTCGCATGACGCAGTCGCGTCGCCCTCTTACGATCACTTAGACAGCAAAGTTGGTAAATACCATCGAAATAGAGTCGGTATTAAAATTATACATCAATAGTAGGTATACCATGTAAATTAAATTGTAGGCTCGTACGTCATCCGACCATTTACGTCAATGTCCCTGACGTTATTTCCAAGATGCTTACTGCCGTCTTTAAAAGCGGTGCTATTTTAATGTTGTGGACGCTCCTGTTTCAGAATTATAGTCCTTACGTTAGGAACGTCAAGGTATGTCACATAAAACTAAATTTAAAATAATACTGTTTTAAGTGATTGTAGTAAACCCCCTGATCAATCTCTCTCGATCCATCGCAGTAGGTACAACCTTTTTAAAGAATATGATGAATCTTCATACATAAAGAGGAAATGACTGAATCACTTACTCATCAGGCGAAACCCTCAGACCTAGAGAGCTGAAATTTTGTACCAAAGTTTTTTTTTATTCCACTACAAGTTAACCCTTGACTGCGATCTCACCTGATGTTAAGTGATGATGCAGTCTAAGATGAAGCGGGTTATCCTATTAGAGGTAAGGCATTTTAAATATAACACATAAGTCTAGTCGGTTTACGGAACCGTCCGGAACCAATCCGACCAAGAAATTCCCAAATTGACCCTGCCGGGAATCGATCCCGGGGCCTCCCACGTTAAGACAAAAGCGCTCAACACTGCGCCAGGGAGGTCGAGGAGGTTCTGAGGAATAAAGCCTCTTAAAGAATTTCTTAATTCACGCGGATGAAGTCGCGGAAATCATCTAGTGACTAAATATAGTTTAAAAAACGTGTGGTGTCGTGGGACATCAGCTGGAAACGAAGTTCCTTATTGCAGTCATAGAGACTGCCCATAGAAGTGAAAAAGGAATATTAAAGTTTAATTTCGAATGTAGTATATTTATATTTAAGACCTTTTGTCTTCGTAACAACGCGAGCATGTTTTCACTTCAAAATCTTACGCATTTTCGTTACGGAGGTTTTTTGCCAGCTAGGGTACCCCTCCGCATCGTCCCATAAGGGACTTCATTCCAAAAATAACTTAAAATAAAAATTATTTTCCCTTCCAGCGTGTCGGGTCGTATTGTCATGAAAGTTAATTGGAATTCTCGACAACGGAACAAAAATGCAAACTCAATCAGTTTCACAGGCGGCCGATCTATCATTAGCAATTTACAAGTCAAAGCAAGACTTGGGATTGAAATCAAGATTTCACCTAACAATTCTTGAGCTCTTGCCTTTGACTTGTCTATTTTAATTATTGTCAAGATTATTGGCTATTAGCAGCTTAGCAGTTTGTATTAGTTTTTTCTTATACTTGTGAGTGCAAAGCGATTTTTCCTTGCAATTGCCGCTGAACAAGGATCGTTTAATACTCGTATCTTTGTTATGGACATCAAAGAACAAGAAAAATTCAAAGAAATAATTGTTATATGTTTTTCTTCATAAATAAAACAAACTATAGGTTAAAAAACCGGCCAAGTGCGAGTCGGACTCGCGCACCGAGTGTCCCGTACAAACCTGTAGGTATATAAGTAAAAGTTATGGTATTTTTATTGCTAAATGAAATCGATAACATTAGTAAGTTTAAAATTATTAAAAATATTTTTATTATGTGATGTAAGTAACAAAAAATTTATGCTTTTCGCATTTTTCCTTTATCTGTGCTATAAGACGTTGCTTCGGACCAAATTTCAAGATTCTGAGTTCACAGGAATTATCTTGTAGGTTTTGATTCCCTTGCGAGAGTCGAAAATTTGCAGCATAAACGTATCTTTTGATTTCGTTGGCTTAGAAGTTTGATTTTTTCACAGCTACAAGGGACAGTAGACCTGAATATTTGATATGAATTTCAGCTTGAGACCTCCATGCGTTCCTGAGAAGAAGGCTCTTGACGGACAGACGGACGGACAACAAAGTGATCCTATAAGGGTTCCGTTTTTTCCTTTTGAGGAACTCTAAAAATATAAGTTCTAAACTTAGCTGATAAAGACTAAAGCTCAGGTTTATAACTTAAAAAGCAAACAAGTTAAGGTTTGTTTTGTTCTAGATAATGAACCCACGTACATATAATAATTATAACAATATGGACGAATATAGGTACATGTATACAACCACGTGACGAATACGGAACCTCCTTTTTGAAGTCGGTTAAAAGCAGTATTAGCTTTTGATAATTTACAAGGGTAAAGTAACCACAGATTATTTACTTAAGTTTTTTTTTTATCCACTACAAGCTAGCCCTTGACTGCGATCTCACCTGATGGTAAGTGATGATGCAGTCTAAGATGGTAGCGGGCTAACCTGTTAGGGGCATGGCAGTTATATTAAACCCATACCCCTTCGGTTTCTACACGGCATCGTACCGGAACGCTAAATTGCTTGGCGGCACGTCTTTGCCGGTAGGGTGGTAACTAGCCACGGCCGAAGCCTCCCACCAGGCAAAACATACATACATACATATGTCTAAGTATGTTAACCACACATAATAGCTAGTTCCTTATTTTGAGATGTTTAGGTGTGGGCACAGAGAGACGAGACTAGAGTTTGTCCTTTTGGATGTTCTGTTAAGAATTAGGCATTTGTATTTTCTACTAGCTATTTTTATGTATCGCAAACCCTAAGCCACCACTGTAATCTCCCACGACGGTTTGTCACCGAGGGAGACATCGACTATTACCCCCCCAAACATCAATCCATAAAGCACAGTCTGGTGTCCACGATACATAACGCGTCGCCGTGGCCGGCCGCGCACCCGCTGGCGAATTGACCTGGAAGAATTTGATGGTCTCGGCGTACTATGGACACGTCTGGCTGCATGTAGAGACTACTGGATGAAGAGGGGGGAGGCCTTTGCCCACGTTTGGGATGACCTCTAAATTTTAATAAATAAATAAAATATGGAAATATATTTATAAAAAAAAAGAAAAAAAAATTATAAGAAAAATAATATGTATACTTAAATAGCTTTAGAGGTAGGCTTTAATAATAATAATATTTTTTATGTATTTGTGTGTGTGTTTTATGTGATAAGGGTTTGATTTACATTAATTGGGAAAATATATTTTGTACATGGTAATAGTTGATGTGAAGAGACAAAGTAAAGATGGAGGAAATGTTGATCTATGGGCAGTCATGAGAAAGATGTGATAGAAAAGTTTGGGATAAAGTATTGTTGTATTTTGGAGAATAAAGTTGATGTTAATCTGAACGCTGAGTTTTATAAACGGTGCTAATATTTCACGCAATAATAACGACAAACCTATTTCACTTTATTATAATTAATTACCTACAATCAGAGAGGGAAAACGTCGTTTGCGGGGGATTATATTAATAGGGTGTTCGTAGTTATTTAGGGATTCATCATCATTTTATAATAATAATAATTTTTCAACTGAATGGGACTTAATTTAAACTAAATGCCCGGGATTTCGTCCGTTTTTGATTCCCGTGATGGCAACTGCAGGGCGACCGCGTATCTTTTGCATCAATCATTGATACATCGTAATCACCTCTGATTGGCTGAATTTATGGTATTCTTGCTGCGGCAATGGATTTCGTCCAATAGTGGAAGAGTGTTAACCAATCAGAGGTGATTGCGATGTATCAATGATTGATGCAAAAGATACGCGGTCGCCCTGCTGTAGCCTATGACAGGGATGCCTCTCTCATAGAGAGTTACATATTTTGTTACGTTTGCCGTGGAGACGGAAAGACGTGCCGCTAAGAGATTTAGCGTTCCGGTACGATACCGTGTAAAAACCGCATAGGGGTATGGGTTTAATATAACTACCATGCCCCTAACAGGTTAGCCCGCTAACATCTTAGACTGCATCATCACTTACCATCAGGTGAGATCGCAGTCAAGGGCTAACTTGTAGTCGATAAAACAAAGACCCTGGGGCCGTGGCATCTTTTTAGCAAAAAAAATTTGCAAGATATTTTGCCTCATCTGGTGACAAAAGGGCTGGCTCATGTTTTGCTCAAAGGATCATCCTGGTTGTCCTGGGCGGAAATGCAGCCAGCATTCTTGCCACCATTCTACGCACGCATTACTTAAATACCTAGTAATTAGGTTAGGCAGCTAGCCTAACCTAATTACTATAGGTAGCTTTGTTTTGTTTTCAACACAATAGAACTAAAAGCCTATATTTTCAACCCTAGCAGTGGACCTCAGAGATGATATTGTAATGACCTAATCCAGGATGCGAAAGTTTCAAATTATTCTCGGCGAGAAATATTTATACCTGCAGTCTTAATTTTAAAAGTTTTATGTGTAAGTAGGTGCTTACAACCAAAAGTTTTCTTGGTGCTGAATTACTCCGAAAACAACAGTAAAACGAGTTTCTTTTTACTTTTTCCATCACGGATTATTTTAAGTATCTATTTTACTGTTTTCTTTTAACTTATATTATGTACTTACTTGTTAACTTTTTTTTTACTACAAGTTAGCCTTCGACTCACCTGATGGTATATGATGATACATTCAAGTTAGCGGGCTAACCTGTTAGGGGTACGGCAGTTATAGTAAACCCTACGATTTTTTCTTTATAAAAAAATCCCACGGAAAATTGGACGAATATTTCGTTTTGGAATTTGGAATGCGAAAGTGCGTTTGTTTGTCCATTAATCACACCACAACAGAGCTACGGATCGACGTGATTTGTTGCATAGGTTTCGTTGAGGTCCTGGAGAGTTACATTGGCTACTTTTTATCCAAGGAAACCAAAAAATGTTCCCATGGGATCGTGGAATAACCACAATCAAACTCAAACTTGTGCTTTTGAATCGTCAAGTACAATCGCGGACAAAGTCGCAGGTATCAGCTAGTTAGTGCCATTATAATATTATTTGTATAGGCGATCTGTAAATAATAAATAATAATAATAATAATAGTTTTTAAATTTGATTGCGCATTCGTTTTACCGTTTATTCGTTTCGTTTTAGTAGTCCCATGTTGGTTTTACAAAACCAACATGGGAATACAAAAGCTATCTCGGAGTATTACACAGGTTTAACTTCAACTTTGGGTAATGGCCACAAAAAGAGAATAATATATAAGTTATATATATAGTATATTCGTCCAATAATCATTTTATTTTCATTAGTTTTTAATTTAGATTTCACTAGATGATGCCCACGACTTCGTTCGCGTGAATTAAGTTTTTTTAATTCCCGCGGGAACTCCTTAATTTTCCGTGATAAAAAGTAGCCTATGTCCTTCCCCGAGATATAAACTATCCCTGTACCAAATTTCATCAAAACTCGGTTGAACGGATGGGCCGTGAAAACGTAGCAGACAGACAGACAGGCAGACAGAAACACTTTCGCATTTATAATATTAAGTGTGGTTTTAGATTTTAATGCATCTTGTATTAGTGTGTAATATTTTCCTATATTATTAAGTACTTATAGATATAATTTTTAAGGTTATTTGTAAATATTTTAATTATCATGCTTAAATATAATAAATAAATGAATACAATCATTTATTTAATTTTTCCTTTCAGTTAATTTTCCTCTTAATTTTCCCGTAATTTATCGATCAACTATGACATTGCCGTTTACATAAGAGAAGATATAATTATACCTAATAATATTCAATTCTAGACCGAGTATTATAAATTCAGCTGTTCGCCACCTCGTTCGTGCAGGTTAGCAGCTATTTGCATGCATTAAATGGTTTCCACACCACTTCTGCACATATGGGTTTTGTAATGAATTGCATTTAACTGTGCAATTCCCTACTGGCTTATACGGTACAATATATTATTATTTAGTTACATGCACAGTCCAAGCAGAAGCCAATATTTTTCTTAGTAGATATGTACATATGTATGATCGAATAATTAAGGTTTGAATTACATTACTAATTCGCCAAAAAGGCTGAATGCCTGAATATATACATGACATTATCGCTTATAGTATACTAGCTGACGCCCGCGACTTCGTACGCGTGGATCGAGGTTTTGTGGTTCCCGCGGGAACTCTTTAATTTTCCGGGATAAAAAGTAGCCTATGTGTTATTCCAGACTATAATCTATCTCTGTGCCAAATTTCATCCAGATCCGTTCAGCCGTTGGGGCGTGATTGAGTAACAAACATCCATCCATACATCCATACATCCATACCGACATCCATACATCCAAACTTTCGCATTTATAATATTAGTAAGATTGGTATCTTCAAATAAAGAGTAAATAGGCATTTTCTAGGCAAACGCGCTCCACCTTAGGCTGCATCACTAGTTCCAGCAAGTTTGATTGCAGCCAAGCGCTAGTCTATAAATTAAAAAAATACCTGGGTCTAATTCAAAAACTCACAAAAATATCCATCAGAATGGGTCCAGCCTTTCAACACATTTCGCTATTCATTTTTATTTACATAGACCATCGATTTACCAAAGTTATCTAATGACATAGACATGTACATGTGACTTGTGTTTTTGGTCAATAAACTTATATTTATTTATTTATTTAGATAGATAGATCATCGAAACACTCGGAGCTATGAAAAACTATTCCGACAACGGACTATTTTCGTTTTTTCAGTTCAATATTTTAAAAAGCTTAAAATTTTGTCATCACTTACCATCAGGTGAGATCTCAGTCAAGGGCTAGCTTGTAGTGGATTAAAAAAAATGGTACAACCTTAAACTTAGTATAAACTAGCATTTGGAACAAGAACCCAGCTATGCGGTAACCCCACTTGACCTATCATTATAGAGTTTTACGATCACACGTGCGGCGCATTTGGTGAGATCAAACGCGATCCGCTTAGATAGGTATGCCATCAGGTACACAGACCAGGTACAAATCGCCCCGAATGACATTAGAGGGAATATTACATATTGTGCACTGTACTATTATACAAAGAGAACAAAGAAAAGAAAAAAATGAAATAAAGAAAATTTCCAGTACCAGACACCCTTAGTACCTTAGTAGGTATATGTTTAAGCGAAAGTATACACTTATGAAAATGGCGACAATGGCTGACGTGACATCTCAAATCGTGCGTCCACCTAATAGATAAATCACCCACTGCGCAGGTTCAAGATTTGAGATATGTTTTACTTCTGGTATACTAATAGGTCCGTTAAATTAATACAAAATTGTGTCTGTCTGTCCGTTTTTCTGTCTGTATACTGTGTTGTTTGTCTTGGTTTGGAACAGAGATAGTTTGCATCCCGGAGACGAACGGTGTCCCGGAAAGTCACAAAGTTTCCACAGGTTTTTTTATTCACTACAAGTTAGCCCTTGACTGCAATCTCAACTGATGGTAAGTGTTGATGCAGTCTAAGATGGTACCGGGCTGACCTGTTAGGAGTATGACGGCTATATTAAACCCATGCCCATAATTGCTTGGTTTTTCCTAAACTCTAAATCGCTTGGCTTCACATCTTTGCCGGTAGGGTGGTTACCATCCACGGCCGAAGCCTCCCACCAGGTCAGAACAGAAAAAAGTCTGAAATTATAAATTCCCAAATTGACCCTGCCAGGAATCGAACCAGGGAGGTTGTCAAAAGCCTACCGCGCGGAAGAAGATGTGGTCATTATGTATTTAGCTATACCTACCTATTATACGCTTGTAGCGTCAGAAATCAACAAGTTTCCATAGTTACGTACATCCAGAACTAAGCACTTTTGCTCCTCGGGGCACTTGGAAACATTAATCAAGCTTATCTCGCCCGCACCGAGGGTGGATTATAGATTTCTACATTAGTTTCTGAACATACCTACTACATAAGAACTGATAAGTTTTGATAGACAGGAGGTAGGTACATAATCATCTCTAACGCTCTCTCTAATAGTTGACGATCCCGGGAGGACGGCAGCTCCACTTCACGCTGCTATACCTTAAGACAATTTTTTTTTTATTGTGAGATAGGCTTGCGCTTGACGACAATCATGCTTAGTGCAAAGCAATGATGAGGTCTAGGTTGGAACGCGCTTGCCTAGAAGATGCCTATTCACTCTTGCCTTGAAGGTACCTAAGTTATACGTGGCAGGAAACACGTGCGCTGGGAGGGTGTTCCACACCCTAGCGGTTCGGATCAGAAACGTCGAGCAAAAACGTTTTGTGTGGGCAGATTGGACATCAACCACATAAGGATGCCAACGCAGACGGTTTCTCGCTGTTCTGTGGTAGAACGGGGAAGGAGGAACAAGGTTGTGAAGTTTCTGAGCACATTCTCCATGGTATATCCGATAAAAAACCGATAAGCAGGCGACATTGCGTCGGTGCTGTAAACTGAGCAATTTCGCCTGCGTAAGTGATTGATCGCCTATTATCCTTCGAGCACGGCGATCTATAGAGTCTAATGTATCGAGTTGGTACTTGGCGGATCCATCCCAAAGGTGGCAGCAATACTCCATGCCATGCCAGAATTGGGGAGATCCCCTCCCCTGGAACGAGCCCAAAATGGGCGTCGCTCATTAAGAGAGGGGCACCGGCGTAAGTTCTTTAAGGGTTCCCGGGGCCCCTCACTATGAGCCGAGGACGGTCACCGAGGGGGTTTTAGTGGGTAAAAATCCCACATAACCCGATCCATGTTCTGTGGTCGGGTATCTATGGAAGATTTCCCCCCGGTAAACAAAAAAAAAATTGGTACATCATAGTAGCAACTTTTGCCCGCAGCTTTGCACACGTAAAGTTCGATTGTGACGCATAAATATTTAATTCATAGAAAGTAGATAAAAGTCGATGTTTCTTACATAATTAACTCATTTTCGGCCTACGCTGGCTAAGCCTTATAAGATACAATTTCGTTTCATTATTGTGATGTGATCAAATGCTTCAGAGAATTATAATGGAAGGGGGGATGGCTCCTCAATTGGTATGATTATTAATGGTTCCTCATAATATAATACTTTGAGTAAAAACTGTAGTACTAGTACATAAAGTAAGCTCACCTTGCGAATACCTATATAAAAAAAACTATCAAGTGCGTTCCGTACCTACCACCTTAAAAGCAAAATATTTTGGTAAATTACAAGAAAGATACCATAACAACACGTAATCAGTTGTGAAATAACTGGCTTAATTTATGACGCTAAACTGGTAGCGCCTGACAAACAATTCGACACCCTATGAGTACGGAACCCTGATTAACGATTTTAGGAATTTTTCCTTTACATGTGCTATGAGACCTTGTTTCTTGCCAAATTTCATTATTCTAGGTCAACGGAAAGTCCCCTATAAGTTTTTTTTTATTAACGAGTGTCATAATATTATGCAAACTATACCATAGGCCATAAACGGCCATATCTTTTAATTGCGTTGATTTAGAAGCTTGATTTTTTACAGCTCCAAGGGACCGTATATTAATTTCAACTTGATACCTCCACGCGAGAAAAAAGGGGATGACAGACAGACAGACAGACGAACAGCGAAGTGATCCTATATGGCTTCCTTTTTTCCTCTTCAGTTACGGAACATAAAAATATTAAAAAATTCCTACAACATAAAACTGTTCGAACATTTAACATTCAGCGTTACCAACGCTACTAGCAACAGTGTTTTGAGGACATCCTGTAGCTGCCTGTAGCTGGGAACGAAACAAAACAAAACCGCCCTAGTCGGAATGAATAACGGATATGGGTCCATCAATATGCAATAGTTGCGATCTTTTTTGCAGTTTATCGTACAGTTTTATTGGAATTCAACGAATAGGCAATAAAGGCAAACTCGATTGGATTTTCACGAGCGGCCTATCTGTGTATAACAATTGAAAACTATTGGATCGATTTCACTAAATGAATTTGGAACTATAATGGATACACAACTCTGCATACCCATTTTGTTGTATTGAATAGAGCAGTCTAGCAGTTTTTTATCCTCTACAAGTTAGCCCTTGACTGCGATCTCACCTGATGGTAAGTGATGATGCAGTCTAAGATGGTATCGGAAAACCTCTTCGCTATCGGAAAAGCGCCATCCAAACTATGCTACTTTTGCGGAGAGGAGGACACCCCAAGGCATATGCTATCTTCGAGTGTCCCGCCTGCGCGGACTTGAGATCGGTGGCAAACGGTGCGAGCGAGGATGCTAACGCCCAATACCTGATATCGCGCATGC
The DNA here is from genome assembly GCA_923060345.2 of Erebia aethiops. Taxonomy (NCBI): domain Eukaryota; kingdom Metazoa; phylum Arthropoda; class Insecta; order Lepidoptera; family Nymphalidae; genus Erebia; species Erebia aethiops. The sequence goes on along the minus strand of OV281089.1, from coordinate 16,754,459 downwards.
TGTCAAATGAAGACGAGTGGCAGAAGTACGCACAGATGCTGCGATCAATAATGATGAAAAGAGAAGAGCGCGAAAAAGAGGAAAAGAAGAAGAATAATGATAACGAGCGGTCGGCATGAAGAAATGCAAATGCGGTGCCGTGCTGATCGGGGAGCCTCGGGGGGGAGGTTGTTTTTAGTACGTGCGAGTCGGACACGCCCTGCCATCAGGCAGAAGTCCATAAGGGATTTTTTTCCTCCTCCTCTGGGGAAAAAAAAAGTCTAAGATGGTAGCAGGCTAACCTGTTAGGGGCATGGCAGTTATATTAAACCCATACCCCTATTCGGTTTCTACACGGCATCGTACTGGAACGCTAAATCGCTTGGCGGCACGTCTTTAGCCGGTAGGGTGGTAACTAGCTACGGCTGAAGCCTCACGGCTAGACCAGGGAAAATTCTTTCTTTTTCTTTCTTTCTTATAATAGAGGAGACAAAATCCGCATAGGTCTGTGGAACTGCAGGTACTGTAATTGTACATAATATTATATGTTTTTACCTTCTCTGGTTTACCGGACGAGGGCTTCCTAAGGTTGGCTAAGCCGTCATTAGGCGGCGGCGGCGGTAGGCGGGTTAATTCGCTGTTTAATTAAAGCCTTTCCTAATGACTATTCCATCCTAGATAAACCCCAAATTGAGGTTACTATGCAACGTGCCGTTGGAAATCATTCAAATTATTTGGTTAAAAAACTACTTTTGTATCTATATGCTTACACATAAGATTAAAAGCTGAGAGTGCAAATTGCAGATCGATTTAACAAGAAATTCGGGTTTCGCAGAATGTCCTACAATTATTTTTATTTTTATTAAAGAAAAACAAATAATGAACATAATTTTTTTAAAAACCACGCCTCCATATTTAATTTTTTTCAATAAAATTATAGCCAATGTCACTCGGGAAAATGTAAGGATTCTAACTTCTTCCAAATCCATTTAGGCATTTAAAAGTTATGGTGGAATAAAGAAACTCACATACATACATGAACCCTGAAAACATTACACTCCTTTTTTTGCAGTCGTGTAATAATAAAAGCGCAGCTGCCAGTATCTAAAAACGTAAAATAAAATCGACTTTCAGCTTTTACAATACAGACTCCTGCCATATCAACATGCTGCTCAAACCACTGGGCTTAGAAAGCAACTTAGAATTTGTACGTACCTTTTAACATAAAAACAAAAAAAAAATTCACTTACTTACCTTTCCATACAGTATTAGTAAGTAGACCCTATACCTAACAAATACTTATAGACAAGATGCTTCCCAAAGGGCTTTCGCTATACGATAAATAAGTAATAGTGTTTTCGGAGTATCAATCTTCCCGTATACGTTTATTATCGCGTAGGCTGATAACGTACCTGAACCAGCTGCTTAAGGCTCGATGACATTGAGCCACTTTACTAGCTACTAGTTGGCAAATTCACTATCTGCTAGTTAACTCGCACAGTGTTATCATGTTGACTATAGGCCGACCGTTTAACTCGCGTATCGCCTGCGCGGTAAGAAGGGAGCGGGGGGAGATGTTAAATACTAAAAAAAAAGATTCTTATCATTTTATTCTTTACCAACAATGTCTATCTCGAGATAAATCTTTAGATTATTGACTCCGTGTGTAGCGTTACCCGCCCCCGCTCCCTTCTTACCGCGCAGGCGATACGCGAGTTAAACGGTCGGCCTATAGCTAACTAGCAGATTATTAACGATCTAGAGAAAAGTTGAAGCCGGGATACTTTACTCGCTACTCGATGGCGTATAGGCTTGTGATCTAGTAAACTCGTGCTTCATCATAGTTGCTAGTGAACTAGCTGCGAGTATCTCAGTGTGTCATCGTCACTATTACTACTCACTACTAGCCAAATCGCCTGCTTTTAAACTCACCAGCTAGTGGCTAGTAAACTCGCTCAATGTCATGCTCTCCGAGGCGCAGCGGGAATATAAACGCATAAATTCCGAGCCCACTCGTACGTGGTCGGATTGCCCATTTAGTTATCGATTAGACTCTAGAGTGAACGTCGTTTACCAAACACAATGGCTTGATATACGCACTTGCATCTCGGAAATGGCACCGCCATTTCACTATCTTCAAATGGAAATATTATCGGATAAGCGAGCGTTAGAAAGAACTACTCGTATGATCAGAGGAACTTCAGTTATTAAATTAGAAATGAGAAAACCCGTAGCAGAATCAGAGTTACAAAGTAACCGATTTCTCGACAAGTCGCGAGCTAAAGGGTTAGTGGGTGGGGTCATAATATAAAGCTCCAAAAACCAATATGTGTTGGTGCCCAAAATGCTTGACTGACCGTCTCGTATTAGAAAACGCAGTATTGGTTGTAAAATCCCCAGATTGATTATTCACCTTGTGGATCTAACGCATGTGATCTTGTTTTGTAGATCCGGTTTCAAGAGACATTGGCCCAGAAGTGAACGTCTATAGTTTGAGACGTCGTTGTTAATCGACAGGCATTCACTGCATGACAAAGATGTCTTGTAGGGACTTCCCCTCGCCACGGTCTTGCGCTGCCTGAATCCAGCGGCTTCGCTTTTCAGTGCGGGGTCGCCATTCCAGTACCTTGGTACCCCACAGTCTGACGTTTCTTTGAACTATGTGCTCCGCTCATTGCCTTTTCAACTTCACAACTCGTAGAGTTATGCCACTCTCACCGTATGTAAGAGACTGTCTACAGTCGTACTGGTTCTCCTACAGATCGGTTGATACTCGACATCAATATTTGGATCGTCGAGTTCAGGCTGTGTTTGGTGGCACTCTAAAAAAGTAGTCCAATTTATTGCTTCAATTTTATTGCACGCAATGGGCAAGAGAATGTGAAAATGGGCCATAAAACTCTACTAAAACTATTTAATTCTTAATGAACATCGCTTGATATCCCGGGAAAACATTTAATTTTAACAGTAGCGACGCTAGCGCTTAGTTAAAATTGTTTCATTGCAATGCAAGTCTTTTACTGCAATCACACTGATGGAAATAGTGCAGGAAAAGAGACGAATCTAAAAAGCTAGAGCGGGAATGGAAAATAGCCAGTGGGTCGGATAAGTGGCTTAGCATTAAATTAAATACTCGATTTTATACTACTTGAAAAAAAAATACTAGGTAGGTATTTGTACAACAAAATATTTTATGGTAGGCTTTGGAAATTTATAATAAGAAGCGAGTAAGCCGTCTTCGCTTTGGTCCTGTTCCCTCTCCGATCGTGTTGGATTGCAACCCTATTGATCTATGCTATGACAGTATGCACTTGTTTTTGCGCACACACTTGTGCATTTTGCGAAAAAATAGTTGGCTAAATATCTACCGTGGCCGAAATTCGGTCAGGAGGACCCAAAAATTAGCGTATGAGCTAAAAAATACTCCTGTTTTCTAGTACGAAATGACTATTTGCATTTAAATAGCGTTTTATTAATCTAAAAATATTTAAAATGCAAATACGTAATACCTTTTCAGAGTCACGCGAAGTGTTCATTAATATTAGATTCTAACAATGAGCTTGTTGTACCTACTATCAGATTAGGTATTGGAGCTTACAATTAATTTCATTTAAAATGAAAAGACGACACCAAACAATGTATAAGGAAATCGTTTTTAGAAACATAATTAACACAAATTAATTTATTGTTTGTTTATTCCCACAATTCTAATCTCATTTCTTGCTATTTTTATAATGCTTCTATACTTATTTTCTACGTAAATTGTAGTCAAGCAAACTCTCAAAAGCTCAAGATGAAATTCTAGATAACAATCTTTCATCTTGAGCTTTTGATGAGGTGTAAAAAATCTTGTGTTAAACATTCTTTTACGGCTCATTTTCGTCTGTGCGAATTTCATTTTATTTAGAAAAGTAAAGAAATGTTTATATTTTTTGTACAGATTACTTTCTTTCAAGTTAAAGTAAGTAGGTACATTTTTTATTGTGCAAATTTTTCGGGTCCCGTCGTAAATAAAGGAATTACACAGTAAAGTCTATTCAGTCTGTCTTTCTGTCGGTCTGGTACAATGCCGTGTAGAAACCGAATATGGGTTTAACATAACTGCCATGCCCCTAACAAGTTAGCCCGCTACCATCTTAGACTGCATCATCATTTACCATCAGGTGAGATCTATTTTCATAGTGTTATGTCGTACGGCATCTTATTGTGGGGCAGAGCTGCTGATATACAAACAATTTTTGTTTTGCAAAAGAGGGCGATTCGATCAATATATATAAACTCAGATCACGCGAGTCTCTTCGTGAAAAATTTAAAGAAATTGGCATCCTTACGGTTGCATCGCAGTACATATACGATAATATAATGTTTGTGAAACAAAATATTAATCTCTAATAGACAAAGAGGGGATACACACAATCGACTTACTCGAAACCGGCATAAACTAGAAATGCCGCGATGTCGTCTACGCAAGGTGCAGAAATCCTTTGTGGTGTCGTGTATTACCTTTTATAATATGGTTCCAAAATAACTTTTAGAATTGCCATTGCACAAATTCAAAAAAACCGTAAAAGAACACTTGTTGAGTCGGGGCTATTATACAATTGACGAATTTCTTAATGACAAAGTTGTATGGAAGCAACCGACTTTGGGTCCAGCTCCCCACAGGATAGTATAATAACTTACACTATTGTTACTTACTTATACTTAACTTACATACTTACTTATGTATTTTAATAGATTGTTTAACAAGAAAAAAGAGCAACTGCTGAGTTTCTTGCCGGCTCTTCTTGGCAGAATCTGCTTTCCGAACCGGTGGTAGAGTCAAAACATGACGTAGCATAAGAGACACTTGTATGTCCTACATGTTTGAAATAAATTGAATTGAATTGAATTGATCGCAGTCAAGGGCTAACTTGTAGTGGGTAAAAAAAAGAAATCTGTTACCGTTACATAAGGTAGGTATATTCAAAGCAAAAATATAAAAATTCTTTCCGAGAAACCGATTTCCAACGCCACTGTAAAGTAAAAAATAATTTTTATTTCTACCCACTATGTTGAAGTCGGGCAAGCCTGATGCATCAACTTTGCTTATCCTTGTTATACCTACCCGCCCGACTTCAACATAGTGGGTAGAAATAAAAATTATTTTTTAATTTACAGTGGCGTTGGAAGTTGGTTTTTTGGAAAGAATTTTATTTTTAACTTTTTAGTGTTTAGGATTTGGAGCCAGAATTTTTGACCGAATGGGACCACCTCGAGAGCTTCCTCTACTGAAAAAAACATTTTTCAAATTGGCTTAGAAACCACGGAGATATGCGGTAACATACATTTAAAAAAAAATACGCGCCGAATTGAGAACCTCCTCCTTTTTTGGAAGTCGGTTAAAAATATATTCGCGGTAGGCTCATGACCCTCAAAAGCGTGAGCCATAAAATAATAAGTAATTGGTTCAACCCTTCAAGTGATAGGTACCTCACTGAATAGGTATTTTCATCATCATCAATTATTAGCGATGCGCGACTGCGAACGATCTCTATTCTAGTCTATTCGAATAATCTACAACTACTAATGTACACATTCGAATTTAATATTAGTACCTAATAAGTCACGAACAATGCAGTCGGAACACGATTAGTAATTACTAATTACTAATTACTAATCGTACTAATCGTACTAATCGAACACGATTAGTAATTACTAATTACTAATCGTGTAATCGTTTTCCGACTGCATTGTTCGCGACTCAGAATCATTCGCCACTTTGGTTTGACTACAGTATTAGTAGTTATTACTTACTAGATGATTCCCGCGACTTCGTCCGCGTTGATTAAGGTTATTTTGATTCCCGCGGGAACTCCTTAATTTTCCGGGATAAAAGTCCTGCCCCGGGATGCAATCTATCCTTGTACCAAATTTCATCACAATCGGTTGAATAGATGGGCTGTGAAAGTAAAATACACAGACAGACATACTTTCGCATTTATAATATTAGTATGGATTATTACTAAAAGCGTTTCGACTAAATTATTCAAGACTCAGATTATAGAAATCTTCCGCCGCTCCGTTATAAGTGGGGAACTTAACTTATGCTTTCAGTTGTACGATTGGAATGTTATCCTTATTTTTTTAAGAATAAGACTCAATTTCAAGTAAGTTACTAATTTTTGTAGATCACTCGAATGATTCGAATGATTTATAATGTCGAATAATTCGCCTGGAATCATTCACAATCGCGAATCGCTATCATCAATTTTCAACCCATCGCTGGTGCAATGAGCAACCCCATGGTTTGGCCATACTTAAAAAATATTTAGGTAGATGGGAACTTACTTATATTTTTTCTTTTGTAAGTCTAGAGCAAGGTTGTAAAAATAAACTTGCTTTGAATGGTATCATTTTATAATGAAGGCCTTGATTAAAAGTTTTCAATGACATTCAAACCCGAGGCAGTGAAATGGAGTGTCAAAATTTTAATGGGAAAAATGCTAACAAAGGACCTATCACGCAACGATTATTATCAGTCATTTACCGAGCTGATTAGTTGATTACAATTTTGGTCGCCTATACTTGTGAGTTTTGAATTTATAATGCGATTTTGATGATAATGCAATTTTCGCCGCACAGGTATATTACCTACACTAATAGTCCGCCCCGGCTTCGCACGGGTAGCACTTAATCATTGTAGTCCATAACCAATATAGATAGCCAGTTGGCACTGGATTAGCAGGTTAACCCGCTACCATCTTAGACTGCATCATCACTTACAGTCAGGGGCTAGCTTGTAATGGATTTAAAAAAAAAAAAGGGTAGCACATCAGGTTTTACATGAGCACTGCGATATCTACATAAGCAGGTCGCGGCCGCCCCTATTTCTGTTGCGCGTTAATTTATTTCTATGATTTCTTCTAAGATATTCATCTGAATTAAATGAGGTTGAGTATTGTAATCAAATTAATATCTTGTAATTACGCACATTGATCGTTTTCTCAACCGATACATGAAGACTGCTGGACGGAGGGCGCTTGCATGGATCTCCATAGAACACGATCTTGTGCCGCTTTATTCAAGTTACCCCTTTTCTGTGGTCCTGTCAGTCTAAGATGGTACGGGGCTAACCTGTTTTTTTATTCAAGTGACCTCAGACATAGTCAAAGGTTTTGCTAATCTTTTTATGACTAACCTGTTAAGGGTTAACCCATATCCCTCTTTGTGTGTAGTTTTATAACTAAGCTCTCATTAAGAATACCGAGACCACCCCATACCCGAGCGGGTCGTTAGAGGAGTTTCAAAATAATAGGTATAAATATTTGAGGGGTTTACTTACGTAATATTTTACATTGATTGAGTACAAAATAACCCCCTCCTACTCAAACTAAAAATAGTTTGAGGTGGTAAGATAATACCTCAACCTACGAATTACGTACGCACCAAAGAACTCTAAATAAGGTAAACTTAGAAATAGTAGAAATAGTGTCGTTCTTCAAGCGAGAGAGTTAGCTTAGTGGTTAGATACAACAACCTTCGGCCTGAGTGGTCGGGAGTTCAATCATCGGACACGCACTTCTAACTTTTCGGAGTTCTCTACAGAGGCGCGGCGCGGCAAGTATTCTTAGTACAATTATGTCACAGTGCATCCCGTAAGTGGGCCCAACATACTCGTAGTTGACGGTTCATGCCGCGCCGCACCTCTACGGTGGGGCCAGACTTTAAATATTTAAACGAAAAGTCATTCATACCAAAACTGCTCTTCTTGTGGGATGATAACAATAGTCCGTTCTTATAATGACGCACACATATTATAGCACAGCTTATGGGCTACTAGTCCGTTGAACAACGACAAGCTAACCTTTTCTTTGCCAATTTCCCATTTCTAAACCTATTCTGAATCCTGTGTTGCAAGCCTACGATTTAATCGACCCTTTTGCTTCAGTGATATTCGATCCCAATTGCCTGAGGCGTTAGCACAGCATTAACTTTAATCACGTAGTGTTGGACTTTCAATTTATCGATACTTTATGAACTATAAAGTGGGCATAAAAAGGAGATAGAGTTTTGGTTTAAAAAAATATGCAGGGTTAATTTAGAAATACTAATAACCACTTAAGGGTAACATTATTGAGTGAAACTGTAAACTTTGAATGAAATGTTCTTGCTTTTCATAGCGTTATTTCATTTAAAGGACATTTCCCATTAAGGTACGCCACGAAACTGACTTAATATTCTTGTTTTTTTGTACTAGTTGTAATTTAAAGTATGATAAGGCTGGCAAATTAAAATGGAAGTGGGCAGGGCATGTCTCAAGATTAATAGATGACCGATGGACTATTAAAACCACTACATGGCTCTGGCCATGTAGTGGTTTTTGTAGTGGTTTTTTGCCCAAAAGGCAAGAGGAAAGTAGGAAGACCGAAATCACGCTGGTCAAACGATATAGCACAGATAGCAGGGAAGAATTGGCTCGAAATTGCCAAAGACAGAGAAAAATGGCATGAACTAGAGGAGGCCCATACCCTTGTCAAAAACATAGATAACACTCAAGAAACATTTTATATATATATATATAAACTAACAATTATTAACTAACACAAACCAACACAACTTACTACAAACACACACCCGCATACACACACACAAACACACACACTCTCGCACACACACGCACACACACACATACATAAATTAATAGCGATACTAACAAACTAACATTTAGAATAGTTAATATGTATAATAGCATTTGAAACTCTGTAAGAATAATTTACAACTGTATAAGGAAAATAAAGCCAGAAATAATACAGAAATTTAAAAGCCTTTAAATATGAGATTTAAAAAAACTGACGTCAAAGAGAATGTTAAAGACTTATCCCTGCACTGCGGAGTGCGGCAGCTGCGGTCGACGGTCTGAGATATAAATGTCTGTTTCTCTGCAGAGGAGATGACGGGAACCAGTGCGGAGTTCATTACGTACGGTCAGGTAATTAGTTCCTTTGTGACATTGTGGCTGATGAAAACTGTATAAAGTAAGAAAAAAATCCAGAAAAGAGAATAATATACTTATTACTTTATAATATGCTCGAAGTCACCGGAAATTAAGTTTTTATTTTAATTTCAAAACGCTAAGACGTTTCTCAAAAGTAATTACGGTTTTTAACAGTTAAAAAATGATTACTTTTCCATTTAAATAAAAATTTAAGCAACATACGACACGTCATGTAACAAAATTATACAGGCACAAAATAGCAAACTGACGACCTCCGTGGCGCAGTGTGTAGCGCTGTTGCCTTAACGTGCGGAGGTCTTGGGTTCGATCCCCGGCAGGGTCAATTTGGGAATTTATAATTTCTGGATTTTCCCTGGTCTGGCCTGGTGGGGGGCTTCGGCCGTGGCTAGTTACCACCATACCGGCAAAAACGTGCCGCCAAGCGATTTAGCGTTCCGGTACGATGCCGTGTAGAAACCGAAGGGTTATGGGTTTAATATAACTGCCATGCCCCTAACAGGTTAGCCCGCTACCATCTTAGACTGCATGATCACTTACCATCAGGTGAGATCGTAGTCAAGGGCTAGCTTGTAGTGGATAAAAAAAGCAGCATTTCTAAAGAAAACCACGCCCATTCTCACCCACAGGTTTATAAATCCACTTTTATATAAATTTGGATTGGTTTGGTATGATTAAATACCCACGACATCCCACAACTACCTATAAAAGCTACTCAAGTATAATCTTGAGAGATTTCTCTTTGACGTCTTACGACATAACGGCGGTTGATTGCGCGACGAAAACATGTTCATATACACGGAAGGAAAATCACTGTTTGTGAAAAATTAATACATAATTATACTGATTGGTTTTTCTCGACAAGTAAGTAGTTAGTGTTGGAAACACAACGTAATATCAATTATTTATCATCTACGTCTCTAATGTACCTACTAAACTAATGCACGATTCTTACTTTCCAACTACTATAGTTTAAAGACATAAAATTCCCTCTTAGCAAAATTAAAGTGTAAGTGTAGTGTATTGAGCCACAAAAGGTGTTTTGTCTTTATACCTCATCAAGCATCCAGCAAGTCCTAGTCTCCTACGCGCTTATCAATAGTTGAATATTACATTTTTCACAAGTTAGGGGTGATTTAAATTTTGAATTCACACTTGTGCCTACTACAAGTCAGACAATACACGTTCGCTGAACGCTCGCGCGTAAAATGAGCGCCATCATACAGTAACGCGTTGTGTTTGATTCAAACTTTAGTGATGATAAATCGTCGCTCTGGTCTTATATAATTAGTTATTACATAATTTCTGCTTAGCAGGCGCCACGTTGCGGACCAAAAGGAAAAGTTTATAACAAAACTTTTCTTTGTAAAGAATTCCTAAGTCCCAATCTCGTAAAAAATTAAAACGGTCTGTAAAGTATTTCATGATAAAATTAGTTAAGTAAAGGGTTGTTTGAATAAAATAATTTATAAGGCGACATGGCCTGCAAGGTCGTCCACAATTTTTAGGGTTCCAACAATGCAACATTGACGCACTGAATGGCGATGAACCAGATAGGAACCAGAACGTGGGTCGCAGCCCCTTTCCCTGAGACGACTAAAAAAACGGCTATAAAATGTCGATTATTTTCTCTTTTTATGAGATTATAGCAGCTTTATAATTAACGAAGTTAATGGAAAACTCTTACAATACCTACTATGGATCTATTCATTCAATTTATCTGTAAACACCGATAGAATCCTAGCAATTAGTGTAAAACACATTCAAATTACACTCCAGTGCAGGATTAGTGGCCGCTGCGAGAACGGTCTACTGGGTGCTTATTTGCATAAATTAAGCGCGGGCTTAGTACCACTTTCACGCAAATAGAAGTTTATATTGTCATCGCTGATGACAATTTATACCTCTTTTTGCGTATCTATAAGTATCCTAATACTTACTTTCAATACCTACTTACAATTTATACCTACTTACTTTCTACTAACAAAGACTATATTATGTCTTTTTTTATTCCACTACAAGTTAGCTCTTGACTGCGAGCTCACCTGATGGTAACTGATGATGGTGCAGTCTAAGATGGTAGCGAGCTAACTTGTTAGGGGAATTACATTATAATAATAAACCCGTACAACTAGTCGGTTTCTACACGGCATCGTCATCATCGGCACCGGTATGTTTTTGCCGGTAGGGTGGTAACAAGCCAAGGCCAAATTTTAAATTCCCAAATTGAGCCTGCCGGGAATCAAACCCGGAACCTCCCACAAAACAACAGCGCTCAACACTGCGTCAGAATCGTACGACAGCTGAAAATAACTCACGACCCCTTTACGGCTTGTAAAATCAAAACAAAACCTTTAAAGTACTGACTGAAATTAAGGTTTACGGTCGCAGAGCACTTCCGTCTACGGTTTGCCCCAAGTGTCTCTCGAATGGAGTGCCTGTAAGCGCCGGTCGGATGTACTCGTAAGTGCGCATACAACGAGTTGAAAACACCAAAATTACACGTGGTTACATTGAAATAAAACGCTGGTGTTAAAGCTTATCGCTGAGCACATGCCGCAATATTAAAATAGAACTAGCAGATGCCCACGACCGGCAACTCTTCAATTTTCTGGTATAAAAATTTGCCTATGTTTTATTACAGGCTATAATCCATCTCTGTGCCAGATCCGTTCAGCCGTTCTGTGATTGAGTAACAAACATCCATCCAAACTTTTGCATTCATAATATAAGTATAGATTGGAGAGTTTTTAAAATTATAAATTGCCTTTTACAAAGTAAATCTGTCACTGTAACTGGTTCGGTATAAGATTCTTACTTCTTTTATAAATTGTATTAGGTACGTCCCGTGGAAAGGGAATGTAGCACTTTTCATCCGCAGTTTACATAAAGAATGTGGCCAATTCTGTATAACATAATCTCTAAAGTAAACTAAAATGACAGAGTAAAAAAAGTAGCCTAAGAGTAAAGAAAGAGCAAAAAATTTATTGCTTTCATTTTAGTTTAGTTTAGTTTAGCATAGGTACAACAGAATTAGCCTCAATGCCTATTTTTCGAACATGAGATATGCATTTCATTCAACACGACTTGTTACAGATATTGCGGAACTTGCGTCTTGCGTTTAATGTGCGATCGAATAAGCGTTGCTGATGTTAGCAAGGGCAGTAATACATTTGGGCACCTTCCGATCCGGGAGCGAAGGGTGATCCGAGGACCCGAAGCAACTCGATTTGTCTTTTACTCACGGAACACTTAATCCTTCGCCCGTATAGCTTTAGGACTTTTGTCAACATAATTATTTTAATCGCCCAATACGACGTACGGTACGGACGCCCAAGTACGGCCGCCTACAGGCTGGTAAGGTAGCCTGGGCTGAATATTTTTACAATGGCAGGTGAATTACGTGAAAATGGTTCCTAATTGCTGCAAGTAAATATGTCTTCAAAATAATGTCTTTCGTTCACTTCTGATTATTTTTATACACACTACTCCATAATAATATTATAAATGCGAAAGTGTGTCTGTCTGTCCGTCTGTCTGCTACGATTTCACGGAACATCAAAATGTTCAACCAATTTTGAAGAAATCTGGTATAAGGATAGGTTGTATCGCGGGGAAGGACATAGGCTTTTTATCCCGTAAAAATTAAGGAGAGAGGGAAATTAAGTAGAGAAGGAGGAGGGAATTAAAAAAATTAATCTTCGCGGACGAAGTCGCGGGCATCATGTAGTCAAGTACAATCATATAATATACTAAAATTACAATACGGTCCGGACAAGACAAAGTATTCGCGTCGTAGGGGGATGATGTTTTATGCTGTCGCCTAGTGTGCGCGCTCAACGTAAATGTAAATTACGGGGAAGATTTACCGCCGAACTAATTTTGAAGTGAAATCGTTGTAATTTGAAAATTGAACGAAACTAAAATGTGACACCAAAAAGAGACAAACATAGGATTTAGCCTGAAAGAGAATGAGATAGATTACAACTTATATTTATTTCATTCTCTCGTAGGCTACTTTTCTCAAATTTCACTTCTGCCGTGTGTGAATTGCACAAACACACTTTTGTTTTTATCCGTAGTGTTTTTGCCCACATGCTACATGCATGCTTTCGTAGCATTTTCGTAGACACTGGCGTAGCAACTCGTAGCTCACTCGAAGAGAAAACTTACAGAAGGAGGATACAAAATGTAAAGTTTAGATTTTACCCAGTTTTTGTTGTATCAAGCAGTTTTATTATATTTGCAGTTTCCCCCATACTGTTTAACTATGAAATGTGATGTGCTTTTGAATCAACGGCCACGATTATTGCCGTTTATCGACGTAAAGAGATGTCAGCGTCCAATGCAACGTGCGGTTTTAGTGAATAGCAAATCACAATCATTTACTATTATTCCGCGCTCGTTTGCTTCCAACATTCAAAGCTTTATGTGGCTTTGATTATGTTTCTATCATTAGGTACTACGGTTTAATCGCACGCAACGACCTCCTTTCATTATAGTACCTACGCTATACTATACACATAATACGCTACACTATACATTTGTATAGTATACTATACATATATTACGCTACGCTATTCATTTCCATTCAAATCTTGAGTTTCAATTCATGCTGAGTTGTCTGTTTTGTCTAAATAATTCGACTGTTCAAATTGAAGAATTGATATTTTGTTTTACATTGTTGTAGCAGAAAAAACAAGAAGTTATGTATTAAATTTATTTAAGAATGTTGTAAGTAGGTATACATAAATTGTATAATTGTAGTTGTGTTGTATTCTTATAAATAAATTTCAGGATTATCTAAACAACTTGGCAATGGCATCTATTAGGATATCATTACTTTTATGTTTTTGATGGGATATAATATACCTTCTCTTTCCTTATATTCTAGTTTACCTGAACCGAATTTCGGACACGTCGGTTAGTCAGTCAGTAGACTGTGACCTGAACCAGACCTCAACCAGAGAGAAGAACCATTATAACTAGTGAGCTAGCGATAGGTTGTGAAAATGAAAGTAATAAGAATTTGCTTTTTTGTAGAACATTGTTTGTCATCAAACCTGCGTTAGCTCCCTATACAAAACTCAAAGCAAATTGAATCAAAAATCAATTCCATTCGTCTAGTAGGTAACAAACAAGCACTACACGTACAAAATACATAGGCAATTATAGTTTCATGGATGCTGCATACACCTGCGCCAAATTGTGTATGGGGAGGCATATAGTTTGTGGGGGGAAGGAGGTGTTGTTGATATAATGTTGGTAGATATGTCACAGCCGGAAACGGCGCCGTTTTGTCAAACAGCGGTTCTAAACTACATTAGCCGGATTATAAATTGGCTGAACCAATGTCCGCCGCATTGAAGAACTTAGCCAAAACAGCAGGTTTACTACCTGCTGTTTTGTAAAACAGCGTGAAATTAAACACAGGATTGTGAATATTAGTATCCAAATAGCATATCGTAAATTTAAAAATCAGGGCCGGAATGATAACTGAGGGCATACGCCTTTAGGGGCATGACCAGGGACTGAAAAACAGTTTCATAAAGGTTACAGAAATATAAGTGGTACAGATTGAAAGTGTAACAGAAACGAATCTGTAACCCTTTTGAAAGTGTTTTTAATTCGGTTAACCCGAAACACTTATATTTCTGTAACCGAAATGAATCTGTAACAGAAATAAAGTGTTTTAAAGTGTTTTAATCTGTAACCGAAATAGCGACGTTGCCAAACTTACTGTGTACATAATATTATTGGCTATTAGATAGTAACACTGCCTCGTTGGTCTAGTGGTTAGCATATTCGACTGCGGCTGACGAGATCCCGGGTTCGAATCCCGGGTTAGGCCATAATTATTAAATACTAGCTACTTCGTCCGCGTGGATTGAGGTTTATTGGTTCCCGCGGGAACTGTATAATTTTCTGGAAGTAAAAGTACCTAGCCTATGTGTTATTCCAGACTATAATCTATCTCTGTGCCAAGTTTCATCCAGATCCGTTCGTCCATCCATCCATCCATCCAAACTTACGCATGTATAATATTATAGTATAGATTGGATTTTTCTATCAAGAAATTCTTAGTACTAGCTAGTAGCTTGAGTTAGGAAGTTTAGGGAAGTTGGCAGTGTTTCACCCCCATGCCTCGGATATCACGTAAAGCCGTCAGTCCTGCGCCTGATCTCTCTCCGCTCGTGTCGGATTTTCCGTCTATGTGAGTAAAGGAACAGAGAGCGCACCTGTGTATGCGCACACACTTTTGTGCACTAACCTATAATATATCCTGCGCAGATGCCCTGGAGATAGGCTGTCGTGGCCGACATTATTTTTATATCGATAGTTTGAGTCAAAAGAATGAATTTATTACTCGTAGTTATTTAATTACTTAAAACCAGTGTAAAAAGTTCATCATAATTTAACAAGAAAGCTTGAAACTACATTATTTTAAAATTACAAATCTTTAAGTAGGTACTAACCTATAATGCAACTGTATCAGGTCAAATTCTGTAAGTAAGTATATTGAATATATTCTGAATTTCTGTCTGTCTGTATTTTGGCCGCGCAACACGCCGAAGCTATAGCTACTGAATGAATTCAAATGAATTGTAATTAGCATGATTATAACCTTTCATTTTGCTACGGTCAACATTTTCGTAGCTCTATCAGTTATTATGGAAATCATAAGAAATCTTTTCATGCAACACAGGTAACATACCTATCTCCGAAACTATTAGTCTTATCGAAATGAACTATAAAACCTACCACCTAATACAACCTAATAACTAAAACACCAGCTAGGAACAAAGTTCCTTATTAATTTCAAGTTCTAGTCGAGGTAAAAAGAAAATAATTATTCAGGTATACATTTTTTATTATGATTTTTGAAGTCAAACTCCTTAAGCCGCTTTGAGCACTTTTTGGTAGGGAGTAAAAATGTGGATTCGAGGCGTCAACGACATGCATATCGCCGACATGCTCGCGTTGTTACGAAGACAATAATTATTAGATCTTAAAATACTTCATTCGAAATTAAACTTTAATGCTTCATTGTTAAGGTTTAATTTGGTTTAACATGCTTCGTCGATCCATTGCTCTATTGCATCGTGATTGAAGGACAAGCCTACAAACAAACACACTTTTGTATCACTAACATATTTTATACCTACCAAATATTTTTTTATGTATAAAACAAAGTCGCTTCCCGCTGTCTGTCCCTATGTACCTATGCTTAGATCTTTAAAACTACGCAATGGATTTGCATGCGGTTTTTTTTAATAGATAGAGTGATTCAAGAGGAAGTTTTATATGTATAATACATGCATAATATAGTAGAGAAACACTGATAATTTTAGAGGTTTCTAATGTGATGTCGTAAATAAACACATTTTTTGCGTTACATTGCAAACGCTGGCTGAACCCTATGAGATAGATCAAAATAATATACTACAGTATTGTACACATTAAAAAGATCTACAAAAAAGTCCGCAATAGTATATGTCTATCTCTTAGGGATAATTGGGGATAACCCACAATAACCATTTTTTATACATTACTTTTTACTAGAAATAATGGCTTATTTACGAAGCGATTTTAAGCAATAGGTACAGCATTAATCCTTATCCAATTAAATACATTAAATACATTGTTTATTTAGTATAGATCCATATGGCCCTTTACAGCATGTAATTTAAATTAATATTTTCGAAGATATTACAGATTTAAAATGCATAGCGGTTGCGGGCTGCGGCGGCGGTCGGGGGTTATTTAATATCAGCATTGCACCCGTGCGAAGCCGGGGCGAGTCGCTAGTTTATAATAATAATAATATTATTGTAGGTATGATGTACAGACACCGTCAAAGAATTCAAAGAAATTCAAACTGAAAAATTCAAAGAATTGACAAAAACCTAAGTAGGTATAATAACAAAATTCTAAATCAATGTTTTTAACCTTGTTTCATAAGCAACTAAATCTAATATTGAAAAATAGGAAAGATCTTAACTTAGTTATTTCTAATTTGGACCTAAGTTGTAGGCAACGAGGGTCGAAATTGGTAATATAAATAAAACACTAAAGTCTCGTGTACGTTGCTATACGTAATATCACACTGTTGACGCGTATTCAAATTTGAACCTAATTGAAAGCAGTTATGGTTGCAATTGATTTAAGAAAACCATGGCCGATGTGGTGTCAGTGTGTATAAAGTCCAATGAAGTGAGAGAGAAGCACAAAGAGAGAGACCGCGCATGCGGCGTTGCCACGCGCGATATTCAAGCGGTAGTAGGTTATTGCATGTACTTTATATCGGTTACAGATTAAAACACTTATTAACAGAAATAAAAGGTTACAGATTGATTCTGTTACAGTTTCGTTTCTGTTTCCGTTATAAGGGTTTCTGTTTTAAAACAGTTTCAAAAAACAGTGTTTAAACCCTTTATTTCGGTTACTGTTTCAGTCCTTGGGGGCATCAACAATTATGTTTTATTTAAAGGGAGGCATCAAGCGTGATATAAAACTGTAATTTTGAAGTAATACTGCTCTAAGCGATGGCATAAGCCGAAGCCTCACACCAGACCAGACCAGAGAAAATTCAGAAATTCCGGGACCTCGCACTTTAAGACACGTCATAGAGGTCCCCGAAATCGTCGGCATCATCCAGTCATCAACTTACTACATGATGATAATTAACTATCTCGTAAATAATGTTCACAGCATCCGTGCCTGTTCCCATGTGATGGTCGATAGATCTCCATTTAAAACGATCAAGCCATATTTCAGCGCCATTCGATCAGCCATCATCAAGCCATCAGTTACGTAACAGGAATGTTAATAACCAGGGTTGCCACCTTACTTACTTTTCTTATCTATACCTACCAAAGAATATTTGCAAACGTATTTTATAGGTATGTGAAACTACTTTATTGTTATTCTCTCCCCCCTCCTTATGTACTTATTTCGACGTTTCAACATTTGTTACTTAGAAGAAAAAAAATCTTAAAAATTAATAATAGTCTTGCGAGTGACGGAACGCCTCGCATTGTAATAATTAATTATAGATAGACAGCATGCTAATCGATTGCAAAAAAGCTGACCTAATTTTTGTACGTAACCTGAAACGTTGAACTTGTCAAAGTCTTCGTCTTACTTTATGTGGCATTGCAATTTATTTAATCGTATGGCGTTTGGTACATAATAAGCGTTTTATAAAAAAAACGCTTATTTCGCCTGCAAGTTCGTCGCTCGTTTAGCACCACCCAGGGGACACGTGCAGGAAGATAGAAGGTAGCTCCTGCGGACGTGAGCGACGGGGCATCCCCCAATTGCAATGCATGCCGGGTACAGATATACTTCATATTTTATAAGTACAAGATGGTGACCCTAAAAGCCGTTCGCAAATTGTCGCCGCTGCAATAGGTACAGATGTTCGCTGTTCATCGATCGATACTCGTAAATTGATAACGAGTGACAACTGACAGCCCACTCAAAATCCTATTTATTTTGAGAGGGCAGTAGTCCCACAATTGTAAAAAGATGTTCCTAATTAATGGATTCGTATTTCGAGCGATTGAATAAGTATTTCTTACTTGAGTATGATTGAAAAGTAAAGACCAATAGGGAACTCCGATAACTACATTATCTAATTTCAGAATATTATATTGCTGCATACGTTTTTACCTGAATAAAAGGTATAAGGGTTTTGATTTATGCAGTCTTTGTATGTATGTACATGTATGTATGTATGTTTGTACGTAGGGTAGGGACCGTCGCTTCGTAACATGGTGCAGCAAAGACTAGACAATTTTCATTCAGAATGCAACTTGCAAGCTCAGGAAAATCAATCGACACTCATTGTTCATTAGTATGTGATATAGGCACCGTCATTAATTATATTGTATGTACCCAAAACATTGCAAAAATATAAGCACGGCTACACATTTCCACCCTTTTTAGGGTCAGGGAAGGGTGTTACCGACTTTGTTTGAACCAGCAGACCATTTTTTTCAACTTTACGCTACATTAAATTTCACGCTCTGTAGCGATCCAACGTAATCACCCTACGATACAACTGTTTTTCCTTTTCCCCTGAGTGGAAGTCACCTACACTTAGCACAGCACTTTCATATTTCACGTAGGTAGTAGGTACATAATCACAATGAAACCCTGGGCCTAGAAACTTGATATTTTTTCTCCTGTGGTTTTCTCTATAATGTCTCTGTTTTTCGCAGTTAAACATGCTTACCACTAGACCACCAGGATCTCCTATATAGATAATAAAGACCCAGGATACTATTTATATTTATAGTCCCTCCTGTGGGCAAAAAATGGAACTTAAGTTTTCGTTTTTATTTTATTTTTCATAAGAGTGTCTGAAGAGTGAGAAAATGGTATCTGACATTTAAAAATATAACTTACGGACATTTACTTATAATTAATACACATTAAAATAATAATAATACGGCGAAGGTTTACACAAATAACGCAACGTAAAAATCTACTCTTAACATTTTAATAACGATGGATCTGTATACAGAAACTTCTTGGCGAGTAAATGTGTTTTTGATATGATTTGGATGGGCTTGTCCGACATTCTTCCATAAATCACAAGATTAACGTATCTTTATGTAAGATACTTTTCTACTCATGTTAAGATGTAAGTATTACCCGCGACATTGCCCGCGTAAATACAGTTTTTTAAATACCGGTTCTTTCTTTTATATCTAGACTTAGCGGTACGTTCAGATAAATGGCAGCCTAGACTTAGACGTCCGACTCATATAGGTGTACATACGGGAATTCGATTCGGGGGTGCACACTTCAGAGCTATGCGCATCCCGGGAAAGCACATAGGCTACTTTTAATCCCAGGAAATTAAACATTTCCCTCGGGAATCAAAAACTTTAATCTACCCGGACGGAATCGCGGCGGGCATATCTAATCAAGTAGTTATTATTCTATGCTTAATTATCTATCATCTCAAAAATAATCACTTTATGTGAGTTTATTTGCTTATTAAAAATACTTTAGGTATATTGAGTATATAATCTGATCCAACAGGTTCATAGAGTTTGTATTAGCAGCTATATGAAGAGCGGACGCTTTAATGTCCCTTTTAACCTCGTTTTTGCTGTATCCATATCGCAAATATGCACCGTTGCAAAAAGAATAAAATAAATTCAGCCAATCACAAGATTCCAGCTCACAATCTAAATCTGGAGACAAGAAAATATTCCATCTACTGTATAATTTAGATTTTTATAATACTCCTATGTAAATCCAATACACTTAATGATATTAACGTCAACTGAATCCTCGCTTCAGACACGTTTTATGATAATAGATACTTTTTACCTTCAACTTTATATAGCCTCCGAGACTCCACTGAAACCTGATCATAAAAGCTGCAAAAAATAACTTAGAAAATGTTACGTCGGATCATGATACGGCGAGCTGAAGTAAATGTTTTATTATAAACCAATGACCTCTATGTAACTTACTATACTAATGTTATACATTTTTTTTCTTGAATACAATTCAGCATAATTATATCAAGAGCCTTACAGGTTAGCGCGCTGCCATCTCAGACTGCATCATCACTTACCATCAGGTGTGATCGCAGTCAAGGGCTAGCTTGAAGTGGATAAAAAAAAAAAAAGAGTAAACATAACATTAAATAACTGACTTCTAGCAATTAACCTTTAAAAAACACCTAAGTATTCAGGGATGAATATGGATTTGTTACAAAACAATAAAATATATTATGTTATTTTTACATAATAAACAATGACTATGACTATGACTATGACTATGACTAATTCTTACCTTCACTAAGGGTTTTCTTTCACCCACGAATCTACGAGTATTATCTTGAACGCAGTGATTGTGGGGAAAATGTAATCGGATTACCTCACATACTTAACCTCACGTAAAAGCTTTGGCTTTTATCGCTGTACCGTGAAAAATAAATACAACATTATTTATGTTAATGAAATACGATACAGTTACAGGAAAATATCTATTTTACTAAATCAAAGGAACGAACTAAAAACAACGCGTGCTATACCCAAATGATACTTGATTAGCTAGTATTAAAGCTCTCGTAGTACCTAAAGCTTATATAAATTAAGAATTTACAAATCGCCGAACTCTTAATACTCAATACTAATACCAAATACTCTTATTCTCTGCTCTTAACTAGAGAGAAGCTGAGGATCTTCAAACGGCTATGCAAATTTCAAACAAAGAAAAACTTCGAAATCTATTCATCCGTTTGGGGTTCACGATGCTACAGATAATACAAATATACACACTTACACAGGTTACCAAAATTCAAATTCAAAATTATTTTTATTCAAATAAACTTTTGCAAGTACTTTTGAATCGTCAAGTGAATCTACCACTGGTTCGGAATGCCATCCAACAATGGAACCGAGAAGAACCAGCAAGAAACTCGGCGGTTGCTCTTTTGAAAAAAATAATAATCTACAATTTCATTAATTTGTAAAATATATAAGTAACAGCTGTCCTTAGCATTGCTGGAGCGAGTCAAATCCATGCTCCTTTGTCATTTACGTAATCTTCAACAGTATAATAAGCCTTTTTCAGGAGCATAATTTTAATGGACTTCTTAAACTTGTGTAAAGGCAAGTTTAAGATAGGTTGTGGAATTTTGTTTTAAAATAGAATGCTCATTCCCACAAACGACCTTCGGACCTTCTTGAGGCGGAGCGATGGAGTCACGAGCTTATGGCGGCCTCTAGTTTGCCTATCATGCAGATCGCATATTTTTTTGTAATTATGAATGTGCTGTTTTACGAAGATTAAATTACTATAAATATATTGCGAGGCTACTGTAAGAATACCTATTTCCTTAAATTTCTCTCCAAGGGATTCGCGCAGTTTTAAATTATAAATTGTACGTATTGCCCTTTTTTGTAATACAAAATTTTTTTGAATATCTGCTGCTTTACCCCATAGTAAAATTCCGTAAGACATAATACTATGAAAGTAAGCAAAATATACAATTTTTGCAGTTTCAACGTCAGTAAACTGTCGAATCTTTCTGACAACGTAAGCAGCAGAGCTGAGTTTGCCAGCCAGAGTTGATATATGAGTGCCCCATGCCCATTGAAGCTTTGAATCTAAGGTCACCCCCAGGAACATAGTGGTACCTAAACTTATTATACCCTTTTGCCGTTAAAATACCATCACACAGAAAATTAGACCCCTTAGAATTAGAGAGATTGAATCATTTCCCTTCCATAGTCGGATAAGATGAAAACAAAATGAAAGTAAGTGTTCTTCAAAAGCACGTATTACTAAGAAGTTATTCACATTCCGCAAACTGCGGCAATAAAGCATAGTCAGGCGCTCCTTTCAGATTAAGCTGTCTCATTAGGAAAAGCTACTTTTAACCAGCTTTTAAATAGAACGCTTGCATTTTTAGGTCGTTTCTTTTGGATTGCACTCCTGTTGGCTGCGTCTTTTTCCACGTTTCACGTTTTTCCAAGGGCGCAACGCCCACAGACGGAGCGGAGAGGCGGCAAGGCGGAAATTCAGCTAATTTATGTTGACATACGGTTGAAATTGTTATAATGAAAGTGGGCGTACCTCAAGATCGAGAAGCCGACTGAAATTCACCCATATATTAAGTGCAGTGCGCTGTGCTGGGTCTGCACCTCTGCGCCGAGTGTAAGATCGTGTTGAAATCCAAGAGCACGAAGCCGTAAATACTCTATGGACAAAAAAATTGTTTGGCAGACAAAGGTTCGCACAACTCTCTCACAAACGGAGCCACACATACTAGCGCGACATAATAAGACGTCTTTCCTCTCCGACTCTGACTGACGCTGTATTTGACGCTTTGGCCTTTTTCGTCTTTTTGCTGGAACCGAATGCAAAGACAAATGCGTAAATAGCATGTAGGTAAACACTGCTCATGAAAAGTCTGAGAAAATCTTGAAAAAAAGCCAACGTAAATAATGACGAAGCTACTTACAATAAGAGTGCTTATAACTAAGGTTCCTGCGGCTGGAGAGTGCTTAAAAAAATCGGCAATTTAAAAAAGCACCCTTCTTAGTGTAGTATCAGGTATCTGATTCATTGAGGGTCGCGTTTAATATCTATAAATGCACACACAATATCACATAAGTAGTGTCCTACTGTATCTATTTTTTTAGAAAAGTTTTATTTTTTTAGTAAGGGCTGACGGTCGTGCGTTTAATTAAAATAAATAGATGAACATTTTCGTGATTGAACCAGTTTACTAATTTTGTATTAAAAATAAACCTATATTATATCTACCTATATACCTATATAAAACTATTTCGATTTATTTATATGAATAGTGTCCTGTTTCAAAACAAATGCCGAATAAGTCATCTTGCAAGATTTGAACTAAACATACATACATACATAAATACATTGCAAGTTAAATAAAAGGTTTTAATAATTATTATTATTATTAAAACCTTTTATTGTGAAGTTATGGTAAAAATACTGATGTTCATTAAAAAAGAGATAATTTCGTTTCTTTATAATATTTGTCTAATTTAAATATTTGTTGTTCAATTTCAGGATATACCTGAAATTATATATGATATAACTATATAATATTTTTATTTTTTCCTTAAATTGTTGACATGCGTCAGGTGACAACCCTAGCAGAATAGGTATACATCGACGTTCTTAGGAAGCTTCCCCTCTGTTCGGATATATACTCGTGTGACTCGACCACGGCTCGGCTCCCTGCTCGCTTCCACTCCACTACACTCTGGCGGTGTGCGTTGCGCCATAGTGTTTTTGTCGAGTTGGAATAATCTCCAGTTTTACCTTTGTTAAGTTGTAAGCGCTCTCGTTACACGGGGTTTCTTTACGCGTTGTTTTAAACGGCGCCTCTCAATTTTACGATGCTCATTATACAGACTCGTTTTGGAGTGGTTTCCTCTTTTGTTGGCCATTCCGATGAAGAAAATACATTCTTTGAGTATTTAACTCGTACTTACTCAAACACAAGAAAATTATTCAATTACTAGATAATACCCGCGACTTCGTCGGCGTGGATCAAGTTTTTCAATTCCCGCGGGAATTCCTTAATTTTTTAATTTTGCCCATGTAGTTCCCCGGGATACAATCTATCCCTGTACCAAATTTCATCATGATCGCTTGCACAGGTGGGCCGTGAACGCGTAGCAAACAGACAGACACACTTTCGCATTTATAATATAAGTATGGATATGGATTTTTCTATCTTAATAGGTAGGTACTAGATATAGTCCACATATATAACATGTGGATTATATTTGTCTGCGTGAAACCCTTTAACGGGATAAAAGCACAGAATAGATAATACAAAGTAGCTTATGCCCTTTCACGGAATGCAATGCAAATTTTTTTTTTATCCACTACAAGCTAGCCCTTGACTGCGATCACACCTCATGGTAAGTGATGATGCAGTCTAAGATGGTAGCGGGCTAACCTGTTAGGGGCATGGCAGTTATATCAAACCCACACCCCTTCGGTTTCTACACGGCATCGTACCGGAACGCTAAATCGCTTGGCGGCACGTCTTTGCCGGTAGGGTGGTAACTAGCCACGGCCGAAGCCTCCCACCAAGCAAAACCTAACGTTAAACCAAAAGTTAAAGTTGCAACCTAAAGTAGCTTTCTCGGGATGCAATGCATCCTACCTTTGTGTCAAATTTCATCAAAATCGTTTGGACAGATAGCCCTCCCTGGCAACCTCCATAAATTCTTACCTACACCTACGAGCCTACATACAAAGTCAGGCAGGTTCACGGTAGTTGTGAGAAACTGTAATTTGGGCATAACTTGACAGAGATTGAGATTGACGAAGGTCTCTATTATGTTTTGATGAGGGAAACACTTGTTACACACGAATGGAAATTCATTGATCAGTGAGGTTGAAAATTGGATATGCATACTAAACATGTTGATGACGGCAATAATATAATAATTCAAACTTGCTTATACCAATTTCAAAGTCAAAGTCAAACTTTGTTATCCAAATAAACATTCACAAGTGCTTTAGAGTCGTCGAGTGAATCTTCCTTTAGGTACCTATAGTTGACCGAGCGAAGCGAAAGTCTCTGAGTCTACTTGGGTGAATTGGCACTTGTCCGTCCGTCCGTCCGTCCGTCCGTCCGTCCGTCCGTCCGTCCGTCCGTCCGTCTGTCAGAGCATTATAACTTCTGAATTACTGAACGCAATTACTACAGCTTTAAATATAATATGTAAACCAATGGCCTCCCGCCGAATATGGCTTAAAAAATAATAAAAATCTTTATTTCAGGGGGGCTCTCATAGAAGCGAATGCGAAGTAAAATATTTTTTATAAAGTTACATAGGGTTGCGGTATATCATTTTAAAGATAATAAGGAATAGAGTCCAAAAATATTTTTTTTTTTAATTTTTCCCCCAAAATTGACGAAATGGGGGGCTTTCAAAGTGGTGATTTTCTAACGTCCAAAGATGACCTCAGAACTCTAAATTTTCTGAAAGGATGAGCCTGAAACTTGATCAATTATTTCAATTATATCCTGTACTTGAACAACAAATACTAAAATTAGATAAATATTGTAAGGAAACGGAATTATTTAATTTTTAATAAGCTTCAGTATTTTTAACAGAACTTCACATTTATGTCAATAGATGGCGCCGCGAGGTCTTAGTTCGGGGCGAACCACTAGTAGTAGGTAGTAGGTACTTATTGATTCGTAAAAAAGGAGTTCTAATCTGAGAGCCAAAAACCAAGAAAAGAAGAAAAGTCACCCAGTACTCTTTTAAAGTAGAAAATAATCATCGATAATTTGAGCACAGCCGCAGCTGTGTATGAGTGAGTCCCGGGATTCTTCAAACATTGGCCATGTTTCCCAAAAAGTTCGAACTTCCGAGCCAAATATCGAGCCATATCAGCCAAAATGGAGACTTAAATACATAGTAGTTATAGATTTTCAAAATATCGGCCGGAACTTCATTATTTGACACATGCAGAGTGCAGAGAGGCGCACCGTGTACCAATTCTCGCCCCGTCGAACGATTGCCATGCCGGAAATGATAACTCAGAGCTATTTCATCAACGCTGAGTAGTTTAATCGGCTTAGCTACTAAAATAAACAATAAAATTCTAAATTTCTTTGATGGGGATTCTTGGATAGCTTAGTGGTTTAGACGTCCGACCTCGACAAGTATCAAGGGTTCAATCCTCGAACATGCACTTCTAACTTTTCTAAGTGCGTTTAGACCAATATAGCTTGTTTTAATGTGGAGCTAGAGGTCAAGATGTTTTGATTTTTTTTTAATTTCGAATTTTGTCCTCGTAACAACGCGAGTTGTCGCCCACGGTTACACAGCACTTATTAATATATCTAAACCTTAAAACTAAGGCATTAAAGTTTAATTACGAATGTGCTATATTATTTTTCTTAAGAAGTTCTGTCTTACGAAGAACGGTGTCGATCGCGCGTAATCCACATTTTTACCCCTTACCAAAAAGTGCTAAACGCACTTAAAGAAGTTTTCACTTCAAAAATCGAAATCGAAGGGCACGGTAGCAATCCAGCAACAATAGGCACTGCCGTACCATCCCTTTCTCGGAGCAACTCATGGTCAATTTATTAGAATAGATCTAGCTACAGCGGATCATAATACATACTTTAGCACATGCATCTGCAGTGATCAACTGAATCCGCGCGCCCGAATGATTGCTTCGCCGGAAATTACGACCGTGAGTGATTACGTCACACCTTGAAATGACGTAGCAGCTCGGTACACACCGATATTCGTACCATCATCTTAGTAATAAGCAGATTCCTAGTTCCATGCATACCATAATATTGAAAACTAGAAAATGCCTGCAACTTCTCTCTCATCATCTCTTAATCCACGTGTAGGTATTTAAAAGTTTTTATTGTTCCGGAATAAAAGCAGACACATAGGCAGACAGATAGACAGACACACTTTCGCATTTAAAATATTAAATATTAAATTAACGAGTAAGTATGTATGTCAGTCTCTCAGAAAATTTAAAAAAAAAATATTTCCAAAATGCCGACTTCCAAAGCCGACTGTAAAGTATGTAAGTTATGATTTCTACGCGTAAACTTTGCTTTCGCTGGGAAATGCGTTTAGGCATCCCTCCCGGACGCAGTAGGCAGGTGAACTGCCGTGCCTCCGAGAGGGTATGTGGGACTCACTGGCACTCCAGAATACCCACTAAAACCCAGCGGCGCTCCTGCGCATCGCCTTAAGGCTGGGTTACGGGAGCACCAAAGGCATTCGTCCGCAACCCAACCAGCGACATCCGCCGAAGCAGACCCACCTTCAGGGATGATGATGGTGAGGTGCACCTCCCGCCTCGGGTTCCGACCCCGCTCAACGGGCGACAGACAGGTTTGAAACAGTCAGTCGCCCGGAGCCCTCTTTATTCCATTGGAACCTCTCGCTGGGGTGGGGGAGAAGGCCTGTTGCCGCTCTTGTTATACCCGCCCGAGTTCACCATAGTGTGTAGAAATCAAAATTATTTTTTACTTTACAGTGGCTTTGGAAGAGGTTTTTTTTGGAAAGAATATTTATTTTTAACTTTTTAGTGTCAGGGTTGAGGATTTGGAGTCAGATTTTTTATGGGACCACCTCGAGAGCTTCCTTTAACGACTGAAATACGCTTTCACGTTCCATGTTTTTAAACGAGTTTGATGTTTGATATAGAGATATTCCCGTGGAAATTAAAAAAAATTAATCCACGCGAAGTCGCGGGCATCATCTGGTAGGTAATAATTGATAAGCCCACCCGAAGTGGGTCAAGTACTGGGAATTAAATAGGTACCTACCTACATCAAGTGGCGGTCAGGCTCAGGTTCGCGACAATTATTTATCTACTTCGCCTCATGCCTGTTCGAAGAGATAAGGAGTTTATTATGTTTCTCTATTAATTTTCATCAACTGGCTTTAAAGTAAGTTGCCTAGACACATAAAGTAAATTCTTATTGTCTTGTGTTTGTGGGTAAACTTCACAAATATTAAAAACTAGCGAATGCCCGCGACTTCGTCTGCATGGTTTGAGGTTTTTTGGTTCCCGCAGGAAATTTTCCGAGATAAAAAGTAGTAGATGTGCTATTCCAGACTATAATCTATCTCTGTGCCAAATTTCAGCCAGATCCGTTCTGCCAGTGGGGCGTGATTGAGTAACAATCATCCATACATCCATCCAAACTTTCGCATTTATAATATTAAGTAAGAGTAAGACTAGCTAATGCCCACGACTTCGTCCGTGTGGAATAAGTTTTTTTTAATTCTCACAGGAACTCCTCAATTTTCCGGGATAAAAAGTAGCATATATCACTTTAGGTCCTCAACTATACCAACAAAAAAACACACTCGCATTTATAATATTAATATTAAAACATAAAAATAAACTTGTAATGCCTGTTTCTAGGCTTAGTAAAACTAGCAATTCATTTGTTGGAAACAGTGTCCGCTTCTATAATAAGCTCCCAGAAGACATGTTGAAGATGTCTCTGAATAAGTTCAAAGTTAATGTAAAACGTAAACTCATTGAAAAATCTGATTACCATGTAAAGGACTACTTAAACGACAAGGAAGCCTGGCAATAATTTGCTCTAATGTCTCTGATAGTTCCTTAGTAAGAATATTTGTGAGATGGTGATAATAAAAAATAAAAATAAAAAAACCCGGCTGAGTTTGTTGTGGGCTCTTCTCAGACCAGGGGCGCGTTTGGAACCCTCGTAGCTTTAGTTTTAAGATACCGTTACCCATTATCACCATCATGCTTTTTAAGTACTTAAGTAATTTTAAGACGAAAATAAGTGTAGGTACCTACAGTGTACCTATATTTAATAAATAAATGACTATGACTATGACTAATTAGTATGATAATATTTATTTTATAGTTCAATACTCAACTTATTTATTACATGTGGGATATATTATAGGTGTCTCTTATGTGACGTCATGTTTTGACTTCTTTACCACCGGTTCGGAAAATAGAGCAGTAGCTTCTACTGAGAATAGCCGGCAAGAAACTCAACAGCTGAGTCGTCTATTTTTGATAGAGATAAATGAAGTGAAACGCATTCTGTGGTATAAGCACTACGAGTACCTATAACTCTGCGAACACTCATATTTCCTTTCGGTAGATTGTAATTTGTTAGTTATATTAACCCGATAGAACCTAAGTGCCCAGTACTATCTGATTATTTATGTCGAACCCTAACCGAACCGACAAGAAAGAGACAAGAAAACGTAAATACAATGAATATTTCAAAAATTTACACTCAGAACATTGAACGGTTCACAATCTTTCGACGTATTTACCCTAGGGCCAAGGGGGCCATGGCCCAGGGCGGCAGGCTGCGAGGGGCGGCCAAGCCGCCCCTCTTGGCCTTCTCTGGGCGCCTTTTATTGTCAAGCTTAACTACAATAAATATTATATTTTAATTGACATTTAAATTAAGTTAGTAGGCATGCCGTAAACCTTCAAAATGTATACCCGTTAGATCTCGCGGTAGACCTACAAGACGAATGTGTTCTATTGAAACACTTCTTGGCAGCCTATGACAATAAAATGAGTCTGAGGTAACTTAGCTTATTTATAAAAAATAAGGACTTAAAAGAAGCTTTCCCATACGTAGAGATTGCATTACGCATTTTTCTTTGCACTGCAGTGACGAATTGCAGTGCAGAACGTTCGTTTTCTGTACTCAAAAGGATAAAAAATTATTTACGTTCCACTATAAGCGAAGAACGCTTAAACAGCTTAGCTGTCATGAATATAGAAGCTGAATTGACAAACGCCATCTGTCATGACCAAGACAGCCAATTGTCAACCAATTTGTACAAAGGACTAGTGGTTCGCCCCGAACTGAGACCTCGCGGCGCCATCTATTGACATTGAATAATAAAATAATAATAAAATAAAAATAAATGTGAAGTTCTGTTAAAAATACTGAAGCTCATTAAAAATTAAATAATTCCGTTTCCTTACAATATTTATCTAATTTTAGTATTTGTTGTTCAAGTACAGGATATAATTGAAATAATTGATCAAGTTTCAGGCTCATCCTTTCAGAAAATTTAGAGTTCTGAGGTCATCTTTAGACGTTAGAAAATCTCCACTTTGAAAGCCCCCCATTTCGTCAATTTTGGGGGAAAAATTAAAAAAAAAAATTTTTGGACTCTATTCCTAATTATCTTTAAAATGATATACCGCAACCCTATGTAACTTTATAAAAAATATTTTACTTCGCATTCGCTTCTATGAGAGCCCCCCTGAAATAAAGATTTTTATTATTTTTTAAGCCATATTCGGCGGGAGGCCATTGGTTTACATATTATATTTAAAGCTGAAGTACTTGCGTTCAGTAATTCAGAAGTTATAATGCTCTGACAGACGGACGGACGGACGGACAAGTGCCAATTCACCCAAGTAGACTCAGAGACCTTCGCTTCGCTCGGTCAAAAAAAATGTAAATATTTACTTATCAATTATAGTGAATAAATGGTTAATTTTTTTTTCATTTATTATTTCACATCACATAGTAGGTTTTTTTAAATGAATGGGGCGGCAAAGCTAACTGGCCCGGGGCGCCAAATCTTTAAATACGCCTCTGGATAAAAACCGGGCTCGCATCCAGTGACCCACAAGTCAGTGTAATACTTGTAACGTAATGTATGTGTTGTAGTGTGTGTTACTTATTGTAACCTTTTTCTTTTTTAAGAAAAGAGCAACTGCTGAGTTTCTTGCCGGCTCTTCTCAGAAGAAGAGCTTTCCGAACCGGTGGTAGAGTCTTGACGTGTCATAAGTGTCACAAGTTGTCCTACATTAAATAAATAAATCATTTATCATATAAAAACGTTAGATTACAATCTAATGGTGTTTGCAATCTTACGGTGACATATTAAATAAGTGGATTAGGTATAATAATTATTCATAAGATTAAAATAATACTGCTTTATATAAGTGAGCTGTAAGCCCTCTGGGTGCTACTCGTTTAAAAGTTAATACATAACATTTGCTATGGGTCGACATTTCCATGTGACACTTTTATGACACTTGGCCTACGCACCGAACGGCGAACCTATTAAGAGGCGAGGGGACAACAAAGGCCCAGGAGCTCATGGAAAGCTTTTAAGAGTTACTTAAAAATTGCCTTATGTAGCCTTATGACACTTTAGATTTTTCCAAGTTTGTATGTTTGTTATGCCCTCACGCTTTTGCATGATGGCTTAAACTGCATGAACTGATTTTGCTAAAATTTTGATCGGGTATAGCTTAAATCCTGAATGAAACACATAGGCTACCTAATTTACCTCGAAAAATTAAGGAGTTCCGGTTGGAATCCAAAAACCATAATAGGAGGCCGAAGTCGCGGGCATCATCTATTTATTTAATATTGAAATATTTATCATAAATCATATAATATTATCATTAATTATCATTTATCGAAATCTTAGTGACAGCCCTAAATTTTCCCTAAATAACTGAAACTTTCAGCTTCCACTACACCAGCTCTCCAGCTATGCAAGCAACACCGAGCAACAGGCAGCGGTCTGATCAATGAGACTGCCCCGCACCCCGCGCCCGCCTGCGCCGCACTTGTTGCGCGCATTTCCCAAATAAACTAGAACCCTAGGGGCTAGGTAGTTTCTAGACCCTAGTAAGGTCCTGACCCCATTATAAAATATTGTGTTTTTTTTTAAAATTATAGTTTTGTATACTCCTTTTTTTGAAGTGAAAACTTCTTTATCTACTCCAGCATCGAAAAGTTCCAATTTCGAATTTGACAACTATATCGAATTGAACCCTCTTTCGTGTTTGCTTCTCATAACGATACAGTTCGTTGTATGGGAGCTGTATCGTTATGAGTCGTAGGCCGTAGCTGTATCGATATGGTTATCTTCATAAATAGGATACCTATAGCTTAGCGGCTCTGGGTTCTGGCACTTTCCCAACCAGTCAATTGATTTGACTTTTTTATTAATTTACAAAGTAAAAAATTATAAAGACGTCCTTGTCGTAGATAAAATCTTGTATGCAACTGTACGTAATTAGTCATTTTAATTCTCGTACTATCCTATTTTGATACTCGGCAAGCCTCGTATCAAAAAACAGCACTCGAATTAAAATGACCCTCATTACGATACAGTTGCATAAATAGCTATTAGGCGCGTTGAGCACTTTTTGGTACCTAGGGGGTAAAAATGTGGAATACGCGAGACCGACACCGTTCTTCTTAAGACAAAAGGTCTTAAGTATAATAATATAGGACATTCGGAATTAAACTTGAATGCCTTAATTTTAAGGTTTATATTAATAAAAAGTGCTGTGTAACCGTGGCCGACACCTCGCGTTGTTGCAAAGACAAAAGGTCTTAAATATAAATATAGTACATTCGTAATTAAAATTTAATCTTTTACTTATAAGCTTTATATTTGAAATATTTTTATTATTATTTTTTGTTTTTTTTTCAATTAGAAAAAAAATTTAAATATTTTTTTCACTTCTATCGGCAGTGCCTAAGACTGCCAATTTTTTTGTTTTCCTCTCATTTTCCGTTTTCCTAATCTGTAGGTTTTTAGGAGACATCGCTGCTATATCTAAGACCGCTTATCTTACTCGTACTTTGTTTCATTACATAATTATACATTCTGTTAATTTAGGTTAGGTAGGTACTTGAAGATGTGTCTTTCTGTATTTGTCTGTCTCCACCACTACAGCCTATTAACGTCCCACTGCTGGGCACAGGCCTCCACTCTCATAGGAGAGAGGGAATTAGAGCTTAGACCCACCACGCTGCTCCAATGCGGGTTGGCGGGCTATTTGTCTGTCTGCTAGGTACTTTTTCACGGACCATCTATTCAACCGATTAAGCATAACTACTACCTACTACTAATGTTCACCCGGGAAATCAAAGAGTTCCCACGAAACTTTTAAAAACCCTCCACTCGGACGATATTATTAAAAAATATGCGAAAGTGTGTTTGTCCGCCTTTTACCTTCTCACGACGCATCCGTTTGTAACATCGATTTCGACGTTTATTCATGCATCATAAAGGTGGACTGGGCAGCGTTTAGAAAATTAAAACAAGCTTTATCATCCTCAAACAATGTAAGGTTCTTGTCCTCAGTACCTAGGTACCCCAATGCCTCAAGACGAAACTCCTCACTTATAATGTCGAAACAGGTGTGGCTCAGTTACATCTGAGAAGTGAGAACACATAATAATTTAACAAAACATTATAGTAAACTACGAATAAAAAAACTAAATCCTATAAAACCCTATTGCTATATATCAATCTTACCCATCTCTAATATTTTAACCTGATTATTTAACATCTGTAGTGACTTGTGCGCAATATAGTCTGCGTCAACATCAATCAATGTCATTTGATTGTCATGTATTAATTGTGTCAAATGGTGTCAAATTTTATGGATATTTTTTTCTGTCTAAAATTCATTTCGTTCTCCATTTGGTTTCATCCAAATTCGATAGGTTTAATTTAAACAGGCTAAAGTAAAAACAAACTTAGATAAGGTAAGAGATAATTGGTAAATTAAACTGGAGATCAAAGTACGTAAATTTCGGCCCTGTATTCTAACCCCTAGGCCGCTAAAAGTGTAACTTCCACTGTTCTATTTGGTGATAAAACGAAAGTGACATCGGTGGAATCATGAAAAGAGCAATCGGAAAGTGGCGTGAATCAGCATCGTTGATAGTGCTGGCTAAACAGAATGTAAACGTTTCATCGAGTAGGAACGCAGAGGGCAGTAACTATGATATTTTATTGCAGACTCGGACGCATAACGCTTCGTTCTCGAATGGTGTAGTGTTTCCGGGCGGTGTTATAGAAAAGGCAGACGCGAGTGAGCATTGGTTGCATCTCCTCAGCTCTTTCGGCTTAGGTCAAAACGATTTCGAGGGTCTACTTCGACCTGATGCGCTTACATCTCCTATATTTGCCAGCAACCCTATCCAAAGGTAAGGATTTCTACTAAAAATATATTTATAACTAAACATTTCGCTTGCTGGTAGGATATCTAGTATGAAGTGATAAATTGTAGCTAATTCTTTTGTACACAATTTGTAAACTAAATTACTTCGCCAGGTTTAAATGTATTGAGATCCCAGCACTCCCTGTGAAAATGGAGCTTTTGTTAATTATGGCAATTCTATAATATTGAATTGTTGTTATGAATGAATGAAATATTCATAACTAGATGATGCCCGCAAGTTCATTTTGGGTGAAACAATTTTTTTAATTCCAAGGGAATTCGTTCATTTTTTGGGATAAAAAGTAGCATATGTCCTTCTCCAGGATGTAACCTACCTTTTTTTTTTTTTTTTTTTTGGTGTTTGTTTTATCGTGCAATCAGTCCTTAGACTATGAGCAGATTTGTTGTAGGATGGGTTGGCGATTAGAGGCAACTTCCCCAGCGGAAAGCACTCTGTGTCTCGGCTATATATCGTCTAGGATATGCCTTCTCTTTAAGCGACGGATCGCTTGCGGCATCGTCAACTGTGCTGCCAGGCGATTCGGGTGTTTGACAAGCCTTGTTTTATAGTCGGAGCCATAGGATTTTATTTCGTCTTTTATTGTGTTCACATGTAAGTGCTCATGGATTTCAGAGATGCGTAGGAACCATGGAGCGTTCGAAAGTTGTTTTAGAATGTAATTTTGTGCTCTTTGAATAATTTCAATATTGGAGTCGCATGCTGATCCCCACAGTTGGATGCCGTATGTCCATATCGGCTTTATAACTGTAGTATATAGCAGGAGCTTATTATCTAGGGACAGTCTAGAGTTCCTGGCCAACATCCAATACAGTCCTCTATATCGATGGTAGATCTCATCCCTCTTTGTTTTGACGTGTTTTTTCCAGGTGAGCCTTCTATCTAGGTACATGCCCAAGTACTTGACGTTGTCACTCTGCGGAAGCTGATTGTTACGCAGTGAGACAGGAGGACAGTTTCCTCGACGCAGAGTAAATGTTATATGGACAGATTTGGTGGCACTAGCTTTTATTCTCCATCTTGACAGCCATATGTCAATCTCATTTAAACCACGTTGCAGGATTGCTGAAGCTTCGTCCGGGCATCTACTGCGAGCAAGAACCGCAGTATCATCCGCGAAAGTAGCCACCGTGACGTCGTCAATATGTGGTAGGTCACTCGTAAAGATTGTGTAGAGTACAGGTCCCAGTACAGAGCCTTGCGGCACGCCAGCTTTGATTGGATGGAAAGCAGATGTGTAATCGTCTTCCTTTACTTGAAAAATTCGGTCAGAAAGGTACGATTTGAGTAATCCAAAGAATGTATGGGGTAAGAGTGTTTTTATTTTGAATAGAAGACCTGCGTGCCACACCTTATCAAAGGCCTGTTGCACGTCAAGAAAAGCAGAGGAACAGTATTCTTTACGTTCAAGTGCATCCCTGATGGTTCTACATACTCTGTGGATCTGTTCAACAGTCCCATGATTCTGTCGAAAGCCAAATTGATGGTCTGGGATGATGGACCTTCCCTGGAGTTCTTTCATAAGTCTTCGCAGCACAACTTTTTCACATACCTTTGACGCCACAGGTAATAAACTAATTGGCCTGTATGAGGTCAAGTC
This sequence comes from Erebia aethiops, assembly GCA_923060345.2. Lineage (NCBI taxonomy): Eukaryota > Metazoa > Arthropoda > Insecta > Lepidoptera > Nymphalidae > Erebia > Erebia aethiops. The sequence goes on along the minus strand of OV281089.1, from coordinate 16,718,840 downwards.
ATTAGCTGGTTTGCCAGGCTTTTCTATCATTATAATCTGGGAAACCTTCCATAGAGCTGGAAAATAGCCAATTCTCATAATGCCATTAAACAGGATAGTAAGGAACACTAAACCTTTTTTGGGTAATTCTAATAGGACTTTTTTGTCTATCAGATCGAAGCCGGGTGCCTTTTTATCTTTCATACGTTTTATTTCGTTCATAACTTCTTTTGGAGTAGTTGACACAATTGGCAGATCTAATTGAAATGGCTGTCCAATGACATCTTCTATTTCTTCATCGTCAACGTGATCAGCTTCATTAGGCGTAAATATTTTTGCCAAGTGCTCTCCAAAGGCATCCGCTTTTTGTTTCTGGCTTCTTGCCCATACGTTGCCATTCAATCTAAGCGGTGGTTTGGATTTTGCGGGTTGGCTAATACTTTTGCAGGCTCGATACAGTGAATAATTAGTGGCACTTGTTGCTGTCAGAGATTCCAGAAATGATTCTGTTGAGGCATCATTCACCTTTGCTATGGCTTCTTTCAGATCTTTTATTGCTTTGTTTAGTGCAGCTTTATCTTCTGGATGTCGACCACTGTGCCATATTCTACGCAACCTTCTTTTTTCCATAATTTGGTCTTTTATTTCAGATGGAACTACATTGTGCCTGTGCAATGAACTGTGAGTTTCCGGTGTACATCTCCAGCAAGCTGATTGAACTGTAGTCATGAATTTGTGAGTTGCATTGTCAATGTCATCTTCAGATTTAAGGGCTATTTGAAGCTGGAGCTCTTCAGTAACTATATCGCGGAATGCTTCCCAGTCTGTCCATTTATTGTAAAGTTGTTGCCTTTTCATATTATATATCACTTTGGAACTCATGGTAAGTACCACTGGGATGTGATTGGAGGAACCATCCAGGGTTGAACTAACGTCGAAGAATAATCGAGACAGACCTTTAGCTATAAAGAAGTCCAGGACATCGGGCAGTCTGTTTGGGTCTGTAGGCCAATGAGTAGGTTCTGATGTTGCAATGGTAGTCAGAAAGTTTTTATCTACACTTTTTTTTAGTTCCCTTCCTCGGGTGGTTATCAGCCTTGATCCCCAGTGGAGATGCTTGGCATTCCAATCTCCTCCAATGACAAACCGAGAACCAAGGCTATCGAAGAACTTTGAAAATTGCTCCTCCAATATCCTGTGCTTGGGTGGACAGTACACTGATGAGATGTTAAAGTCGCCATTTCTGTCCGAAACAGATACTGATGTGGCTTGTATTTGTTCAGTGCTGTATTGTGGCAGTTCATAGTGCTTTATTGTTGCTTTTATAATGACTGCAGTTCCTCCATGTGCAGTTCCGTCTGGGTGGTTTGTATGATAAATATTATAACCTTTTATCTGTATCAGACTAGTACTAACAAAGTGGGTTTCTGATACGAGTAGGATATCAAGTTTGTGCATATGCAGTAGTATTTCTACTTCATCTTTGTTGGGAGATAATCCGTTAATGTTCCAAGTAGCAATTTTTAGAGCTATTTTGGCGCCTTAGAAATTAACGTTGTTATGAGTTGGAGCAGTGTACTCATTTGTTGTAAGAGAAAATCAATTTTTTCAGATTGCTTGACGAACATGTTTTCCAAAATTTTAAAAGTTTCTGGCTGTGTATCTGGCCCTGGTTTATTAGACTTTGTGTTGGCAGCTTTTGCATATGTTTTCTTTTCCTCCTTTTTTTGTGTAGGTGGTGGTGTTTTGCTGTCTATGGAATTCAGGTTAATTGTATGAGCTTGTATATTTTCTCCCTCTTTTTGTATAGGGTGGTCTTTCCTTTGCTTCGAAGGATATTGTTTGTGAGTTTTCCTTGCGAGGATTTCTTTATACACTTCACACCCTTTATAGTTAGCTGGATGTGGGCCCAGGCAAAGAGCACACATAGCTGGTGTATTGCGATCAGTCTTTTTGCATTCTGAAGTCTTGTGAGCCTCTGCACATTTAACACAGCGGTAGGGTTTCATGCAATAATTTTTTGTGTGTCCATACTGTTGACACCGTTGGCATTGTACAACTGTTTTTCTTTTCCTAGGATCTTCTATGATTACTGTTTGATGGTATATGGCCTTTATGTTTTTTACTAGTTTATTATTTGGACCAGGAAGAAGATTTGCAAAGAATGTGGTAGTAGGTTTCTTTTCAGGTCCAAATTTAGCGTTTATTATCTCTCCTGTCACAGAGTTGCCTGTTTCCTCAATAGCTTCCTTAATAGCATGAAAAGGAGTTGTGTGGTGTAAGTTCTTTATTACTATTCGGTAATTTCTGTTGTCTTTTTGGTTGAAGGTGTGTCCTATCAGCCCATTTTCTCGAATTACAGAAATTAACATCTTGTATACATCAACATCAGAGGTTAAAATTTTTAGTTGATTTCTGTTGATGATTTTGTAAGTAAACTGAGATTTCTTTGTGACTGATTCCAGGAGTTCCGTTAGCTTGTTTAGGTCATCAACACCATATAAGATTATCGGTGGGGGCTTGCTGGGCTTCTTTGTCTTTGGTTCTTCTGGCTGTTCGTCAGTTAGATCGACCGTTAATCCACTAAAGCTATTGCTTGTCTCGATTTTGTCAGGTGAGGGTGAACTTGCCAGTTTTTTTCTTTTAGGGTTTCTAATAAGTGGTACTCTTTGCCAGTCAGGAGGCTGAACAGATGTTTCTTTGCCTGGTATTGCATCATGACACTGACTTTGTTGGAGTACTTTGATGGCCGGCTCTTCATTACTAGAGCATGGTAGGCTGCTCATAGACATACTTCTTGACCTCGATATAAATAAGCTGGGATGGAACGCTTGCTGTACTAGTCTTTTTCCAGTAACATTCACAGGCACCGGAGCCTGGTTACTCACTCCAGTGGTGTCTTCGGTAGCAGATTTCACACTCTCCAGCCCGGGTACCGGAGAGCGCCGGGGGTTAGCCGGATCGCATGACAAATCGCATTCTCTATTATTCGACATTTCATAAAAGGAGGGGTTGGGAAAAACAACAGCAGCACTTTCCCAAGGCACTGCTGCCACACTTTTAGAGGGTATTTAGTGCCTCAGGGCTTGTGGGAGCCCGGGTACAGGTTATTTACCGCCGCCTGTTGCTCGGCGTTGTCGCTCGTTTTGCACCACCCAGGGGACACGTGTAGGGTGGGCCTTGTTCGAGGAAAAGGTGGTAAGAATCCTACGGACGCGAGCGACATCGTCCCCCAAAAATCAAAAAAAAAAAAAAAAAAAAAAAAAATGTAACCTACCTTAATACTAAATTTCATCAAAATCAGTTGAAAAGATGGGCCGTTAATGTGTAGCAGACACTTCGCATTCATAATAGTATGGATTGTATACCAATAAGAGAAATCTCTTATACAAATAGGGGTCTTATCACTTTGAAGCGAACTCTTCCAGGCAACCACATTATATTAGATTTAACGACTAGTGATAAGGGGGTTGAGGGTGTTTGCAAGTTTAGGAGGAAAATATAAAAATAACTAATGCTTTTATGCATTTTAAATGCTGCAAGAGAGGAGGAGGTGTGCAGAAGCACACCTAATATGTAGTGTTAAGGAGTCTCATAGCCTAACAGCTTCAACAAATAGGATTTTGAATAAAATGAAGTATTATGGAAAGGAATTTTTAAAATAAGTTTATCATTAAAGCAAAGAGAGCGACTATGAGTGTCACTAAGAAACTCAAACCACTCTTTGAGGTAAAGAGGAGTAGTAGGATTGAATAGAACACAGTATGAAAAAGACAGAATGTGTTTGTCTGTGAAAAAGCAGATCGGAAGCCACTTCCTGAGTCCAAATATAATATATAAAACATATACAAAGGATTTGAATCGAAATAAATAATTAAGCAACTTCTTAAAATTGAGATGGCAAGAATCAGCATAATCAAGAATTGGAAAGAAAAGAGGCTGTGCAAGTGTAATTTTAGTAGGTATGGGTAGAAATCCAATCTACGGAGAGACTACTGATAAATATTATGTTGTTCATGTTTACAATTATGTTACACTGCTACTATCTTATAACTACAATTCATTGTAATTCAATACACTCAACTGATAACATATACTTAGGTAAGTATTCATTAGAACTTAAAGGCTTGGTTAGACACAACTGAGTAATGCACAATAGGAATTTGTACAACATTTTATGAGTGCAACAGTTTATTCCCATCTAAAAGTTCCCTCAGGATTTTAACAACATAAATCCATGTGAATGACATCACAAGCATCAATAGTATTAAGATCCTACTAATATTATAAGTGTGAAAGTTTGGATATTTGTTACTCCTTCAATTTACACACTTTTTTACACTTCAATTTTTATTCACAATTTTTACACTTCAATGGCAATTACTGAACCAGTTTGGCTGAAATTCAGAATGAAGATAAGCATAAAACCTGGATAAGTTCGCAAATAGGCTACATTCTATCTTGGAAAATTGAAGAGCTCCTGCAGGAATCAAAAATTCTCAATCTACATGGGTGCATATGCTGGCATCACTATGTTCTATTCCAAGATGACATTTTGCCTATGTTTGTGGTAGTGCATGCACATACGAGTACACAACATTTATTCTCTCAGGAGCAATTTCTTGCCACACACACTAGAACGATGTATGTAGACACTACGACAAACATAGCCAAACAAATGTAGTTGAATTTGCTGTGGATTGTTGATCATATTTTGAAAGTGTAAATAATACAAAGTTATTATTATTATATCTAGATTTCTTGGTATCTTTGAAGATAGTAATTGTTAGACAAATTGATAGTACATTGGCTTGCTATATGTCTGAACCAGTGGTAGTCTTGATTTTAAATCAGGTATTCCCAAAGTGTTCCCAGGGGTCGACGTAAACGAAAACTGATTTAAAGGATTGACGAGGTCTAAAAATCAACCCCTAATCGAATGGTTTTTTTTAATAATTACCCACTCAAGTATTTTTACACTTGATTATTTACTGAATTTTATGTCTATTTTGTTAATAAATGATGTCAAGTTTACTCACTTAACCAACAGCAAAGTTTTTCAATTGGTAAGTATTTTGAATCAATAGGAAAAAACTAGAGATAGGATTTTTAAAGTATTTTGGCTATGGGGGTCTGGAAAAGGAGGCTTCATTTTGGAAAAGGGGTCTCTTGCCTAAAATAGCTTTGATTTGATTGATTGATTGATTTTTAAATGTCTTTATTATGGCATAAAAAATTACAAAAAGTTGAACAATAGTTAGGTAACTTATTGCTAACGTTATTAGGTGGAATGTTGTTCAGGTTAATTCACCTCTTTAAACATATAACTTAATATGAGCACTAACAATTAAGCAACGGAGCAACGGATCGACGTGATTTTTGGCATAGGCTAGATTCCCGCGGGAATCAAAAAACTTATTCCACGCGGACCAAGTCGCGGGCATTAGCTAGTGATTTATAGCTTAGAATTCTATGTAGTATTTCAGTTAAAAGTTCATTTGGCAAGCCTCCATAACTAGTCCAAAACCCAGTCATCAACTCCAGTGCCACATACAAATTACGTGACACAAGCTGCAGTTAATTAATCAGCTTCAAAATTAATTTGTAACATCGTGCAATTTATAGATTTTTTGTCTCCAATGAAATCAAAGCGTTCAATTACTGTGGAGCAAATCAATTTGTCTCGTACATTAAAGTGATTATTCGCCTTAACCTTGACCTTGTGCTGGCCTTTCAAACACCTTGAACTGGAGCATGATTACATTATTTTAAAAAATAGTTTTTATATCAAGTAAGACTATCAAGTTCAGAGTAAGACTAGGAGAGTCTACGACTTCTAACTATCATCTGTCTCTTGAATAGTATTTTTTGCAAGGGAAATACTCTACTTTCTACATTATTATAATAAATTACCTAATAAATTAAGATTTTTTTTAAATCATATTCGATTCATAGAAATTTAATATCATATTATCTAAATTATTGTTTAAATACTTATTTAAAATCTTTTGGCCTGTTTATTTTGTCTGTTTAAAGTTTTTTTTTTTTGTGTAGTTGATCTAAGTACTTTTAACTTCTTTAACTATGTTGTAATAGAATAAGACAAATGATCATTGTATTACCGTTGGCTTCCTATTAAATAAAATAAAAAATTATTTGGCTGATTCTTAGTACTATAAAATGGATTGATTTAAAATATACCACCTAATACAGCATTGCCTAATAGCCTCATCGGTCTTGCTTTATGTGGTTAGCATAGTAGTCCGGTGTTTGTTCCATGTTGGGTCAATAATATTGTAGCTAATTCTGATGTACACTGTTCCTTACCAAGGAGTCTCATGAAGGAATATAAATTTCAGTGATGTCATTTTAGATTACCTTAGAAAATTTGCATGTTTGCAATCAAGAATTTCCTTAATTTTCAACTTTGTCAACAGGCTATCCTGCTAAAATTTTAGCTCTGTCATTTTAGCTTTTTTTTTTTTTTGTGTGTTTGTTTTATCGTGCGATCAGTCCTTAGACTATTAGCAGATTTGTTGTAGGATGGGTTGGCGATTAGAGGCAACTTCCCCAGCGGAAAGCACTCTGTGTCTCGGCTATATATCGTCTAGGATATGCCTTCTCTTTAAGCGACGGATCGCTTGCGGCATCGTCAACTGTGCTGCCAGGCGATTCGGGTGTTTGGCAAGTCATTTTAGCTTAGCTTAGAAATAGTGTACTACAGAATAAGCCACTTTGGGTATTTGCAATAAAGAATTTCCTTCATTTTTATTAACTTTGTCAACAGGCACATCGCTTTGAGGATAGGCGCAATTAGGGAGACCTTTGAGGAGCTCGGCATCCTTATATGCAGCTCCAAACATAAAGCCGACAGGAGTGGTATCTGGGCAGATGTCTTAGCTGACTTTGATGTCAAATACTGGCAAAGTCAGGTAACATTAACATCAAATTTAAAGTAACCAATTATTTTATCACACTAATATTATAAAGGCGAAAGTTTCACACAAACTATGATACTGATTTGGCTGAAATTTGGAATGGAGATAGGAATTTGGATGGATTAACACATAGGCTACTTTATACGGCTTTATGCCGGAAACGGAAAAAAATGTGAATAAGGTTTTATTCATTCCCGTGGGAACTCTTTAATTTTCCGGGATAAAAAGTAAAAATCCTTCCCCGGTATACAACCTATCCCTGTACCAAATTTCATCAAAATTGGTTAAATAGATGAGCTGTTAAAGCGTAACAGACAGACAGACACACACATTCGCATTTATAATAATATTAGTATAGATGGAGGATACTAGATGATGCCCGCGATTTCATCCGCGTGGATTAATGTTTTTTGAGTCCCGCGGTAAATTTTAATTTTCCGTGAAAAAAGGAGGTTATGTCTTTCCCTGGGATACAAACTATCCCCATACCAAATTTTATTAAAATCGGTTGAACATGATGAAACGGATGCTTGTTACTCAATCACGCCCCAACGGCTGAACGGATCTGGATGAAATTTGGCACAGAGTGAGATTATAGTCTGGAATAACACATAGGCTGCATTTTATCCCGGAAAATTAGAGTTTCCGCGGGAACCGAAAAAACTCAATCCACGCGGACGAAGTTGCAGGCATTAGCTAGTTACAAATATACTAAGGCCGAGCCAAAGACGAAGCCAATAAGTTTAAATTACATTTTACAGGTGAGTAAAGATCCAGCTGAGCTTCTGAACCTTTGCAAAGAGCACAGCTGTTACCCGGACATATGGGCGCTCCACTACTGGAGCAACTGGCTGACTCCCGCTAACGCTCGGGTGCGATTTGACACTGCGTTCTACGTGACTGCCTTGAAGGAAAAACCGTCTGGCATTCAAGCTAACAGCGAGGTTGTGAAAGTTGAGGTAATTTCTATTTAAAATCTAAACATGTTAAAGAAGTGAAACTCCTTTGAAAAGTGAGGTAACTTCAAAAATGATTCAGCCGCCATCTTGGATTCGAAAACAGTCTATATTTTTAGAGATACACAAATAAATAATGTATTACGGCCACCATCTTGGTTCTCAAAAAAAGGAATTATCGTAATTAGCTTCAATAGAAATTGGAAACAAGACCAATATCAAAAAAATATCCATCTTTTTTTTAAAAGTATTATTTTGGAGCATAATTTGTTCTGTAACCAGATATTTTTTTCAGTGGGAAACTCCATTGGAAATCTTGAAGAGAAACAGTAGAAGGGAAGTCCAGTTGTACCCACCGCAAGGCTATGAGTTCCATCGACTGTCCAAATTCAATGACATAGAGGAATTAGGAAAATTCGCGAAGGAAATAAGCTGCAAGGGTAATGAACTGTACTATCCAGTTCACCTGCAAGCAAAGGATGGTGTTATACATCTTTTACCAGGTAACAATAATAATTTTTTCTCGTACTGGCTTAAATTAAAAAATTGCTTCATTGTTTAAAAAAAAATACGTACATTGGCTTTTTTCTGACCGTTAAGGTGCATGACAAGGGTCTGCCCGCGAAATTCAAATTTAATTTGGTTTTTCACAATTTGTAAACTAATACGACAAAGTAGGCTTATGGCATTCAAATTGCGAGCGTAGGAATATCATCTTCACAGGTTTATATAAAAATCTTTACTTGAAAGTGCCCAGTTTAAGAAATTAGTCAAATTAATGACTAATTTGTGAGTAACTCACGTCAAACTCATTATTTTGACTAATTTCTTAAACTGGACACTTTCAAGTAAAGATTTTTATATAAACCTGTGAAGATGATATTCCTACGCTCGCAATTTGAATGCCATAAGCCTACTTTGTCGTATTAGTTTAAAAATTGTGAAAAACCAAATTAAATTTGAATTTCGCGGGCAGACCCTTGTCATCGACCTTAATACTCGAATAGGGAATCAGATCATTTCTATTCAACACAAGATTTTTAGCATGACTCTCCTTAGAGTCAACTTTATCTATCGGCAATATGGAAATCTGTTGTTTTCTCGCAAATTAGAGAAAAGTACTATATAAGGCTCGGCCGAAATGGTAATTCACGGCCTCGGCTGGTGCCTCGTCCTTTTAAAATCACTTGGGAAATCCTCGGGTTGCCTCGTCTTTACAATATTACTCAGTCGTGAATTGCTCTATTGCCGGCCTGGGCAGTAATGTAATATTATCTGAATTTATTTCCCAGGAAGTATTTTCAAACTAAAAGTGGCGTTTTATCTTTCCAGGCGACTACCTTTACCCACCAAATGTAGACCTCAGCGAGGTGCCGACGTCAAAAGAAGATAAGACAATACTAGAACTAAGAGACACCAAGCGAACACTTCATCGTTTCGAAACATCAGAAAAAGAAGTCGTGCTAGTCGTACATAATTACACACCCACAAACCATATCAATATGGAAGACCAAGTCATGCCTCTTAACGTTATAACAATACATTAAAGGATATTCGCATTCGGTGTCGGCCTTACTAGGTGTATAGTGTAGTTATAGTAGTTTTTACGGTGTATTTGATAAATTAGTGAGAGATGGCGAGTTCGACGCAGCCGTGGCCAAACAGCCAGGAGGAGTACGAACTGCTGGAGGTGATCGGGGTAGGCGCCACGGCTGTAGTGCACGCTGCGTTCTGCCGCGCGCGCCAGGAGAAATGCGCCATCAAGCGGATCAATCTCGAAAAGTGGAACACCTCAATGGATGAACTGCTCAAGGAGATCCAGGCCATGTCCAGCTGTAACCACGAGAACGTTGTGACGTATTACACGAGCTTCGTGGTGCGCGAAGAGCTGTGGCTGGTTCTGCGGCTGCTGGAGGGAGGCAGCCTGCTGGACATTATCAAGCACAAGCTGCGCGCCGCCAATTGCAAGCACGGCGTGTTCGACGAGGCGACCATCGCAACTGTGCTTAAGGAGGTGCTGCGGGGGCTGGAATACTTCCACCAGAACGGTCAGATCCATCGCGACATCAAGGCGGGCAACATCCTGCTTGGAGACGACGGTACTGTGCAGATCGCAGACTTCGGCGTGTCCGCGTGGCTCGCTACTGGGCGAGACCTGTCGCGCCAGAAGGTGCGCCACACCTTTGTGGGAACGCCCTGCTGGATGGCGCCCGAGGTGATGGAACAGAACCACGGCTACGACTTCAAAGCGGATGTGTGGTCGTTTGGCATCACCGCCATAGAGATGGCGACCGGCACTGCGCCCTACCACAAGTACCCGCCCATGAAGGTATATTTATATTTATTTACTAGCTGATACTCGCGACCTCGTCCGCGTGGATTGAGGTTTTTTGGTTCCCGTGGGAACTCTTTAATTTTCATCAGCTAGTCTGTCTGTCTAGGTTGATTTTCCGGGATAAAAAGTAGCCTGTGTGTTATTCCAGATTATAATCTATCCCTGTGCCAAATTTCATCTAGATCCGTTCAGCCGTTTTGGCGTGAAAGAGTAACAAACATCCATACATCAATACTCACAAACTTTCGCGTTTATAATATTAGTAAGATGTTTTTGGCGCCGTCCAAGCATTATTGGCTTCACGGAAGATCAGCGCTATATCCCAACGGATATAGTACATGCTGAGTGAAGACCTATGAGAGAGGAGCTCTGTGCCCAGCAATGGGACGTTAATCGGCTGTAGTGGTGGTGGTTTTTTTTATCTACTACAAGCTAGCCCTTGACTGCGATCTCACCTGATGGTAAGTGATGATGCAGTCTAAGATGGTAGCGGGCTAACCTGTTAGGGGCATGACAGTTATATGAAACCCATACCCCTTCGGTTTCTACACGGCATCGTACCGGAACGCCAAATCGCTTGGCGGCAGGTCTTTGCCGGTAGGGTGGTAACTAGCCACGGCCGAAGCCTCCCACCAGGCCAGACCAGGGAAAATTCAGAAATTATAAATTCTTCAATTTTATGGTGGTAGAGTAAAGACCATTTTGGGGATCAAGTCACAATTTCACGTTTCTTTTTCTTTATAAAGTCTTATTTTATTATTAGTTATTTCTTGTACTTGTATTATCCCCGAATAAAGATTTCTTTTTTTTCTCTAAGGTGCTGATGCTGACGCTGCAAAACGACCCGCCCACGCTCGACACGGGCGCCGAGGACAAGGAGCAGTACAAAGCGTACGGTAAGACGTTCCGCAAAATGATCGCAGAGTGTCTGCAGAAGGACCCCGCCAAGCGGCCCACGGCCACCGAACTGCTAAAGCACCCGTTCTTCCGCAAGGCCAAGGACCGCAAATACCTCGTGCAGACGCTGGTCAGCATCGGGCCCAGCATGGAGACGCGCGTGCACAAGGCGAGCAAGCGGCAGCCCGGCGCGTCGGGCCGCCTGCACCGCATGGAGACCGGCGAGTGGGTGTGGGAGAGCGACGAGGACGACGACGACGACGAGGCGGACGCGGGCCGCGACCGCCCCATGAACACGCTGCTGCGCGCCGCCTCCTCCGACAGCGACAGCGACGAGCCGCGCGCCGGCTTCAGCATCGGCTCCGCGGAGCCCGAGGACGCGCCGCAGATCGACCTCGTGCTGCGCATGCGCAACGCGCGCGACGAGCTCAACGACATCCGCTTCGAGTTCGCGCCCGGCAAGGACTCGGCGGGCGGCATCGCCACCGAGCTGGTGGGCGCGGGCCTGGTGGCGGCGGCGGACGGCGATGCCATCGCGAGCCAGCTGCAGCTGCTCGTGGACGCGCACCTGTTCCCGCCGGCGGCCGAGCCCGCGCCGCGCTCGCGCACCTTCCGCCTGCCGTCCGCCGACCCCGCCGCGCCCGCAGACGAGAAGGGGCTGCTCGGCTACGCGCAGCTCTCCATCGTGGACTGACTCGCTCCCCTCCCCTCCCCTCCGCCGCCGGCCGAGCCCGCGCTGCGCTCGCGCACCTTCCGCCTGCCATCAGCCGACCCCGCCGCGCCCGCAGACGAGAAAGGGCACGTCGACTACGCGCAGCTCCATCGTGGACTGACTCGCTCCCCTCCCCTCCCCTCCCCCAACCCGCATGGACAATAAACACTACGAGTAGCTAACGCTGTGTAATCGAATTTAGATTAGGTAGAAAGCGTAGGTTCCCGACAGTCAAGATTAATAGGCCTATTACACTGCACTTTTCACAGGGGGGTCCCTGGTCCTTAATAACAAAGCGATAAGGACCATATTAGGGTTAATATGGTCCTTATTGGTTTGTAATAAGCGACGCCAAAACTAGAGGCCACGCCCACCCTTTCCGCAGGGCCCTTTGTAAAGTGTATACCTTTCGTATATTATCAAAAACAGCCTGTCAAAAAACTTCCTGGCTCACTGACATCTAAAGCGGAGCGGAAGATCTGACAAAATTGTGGTTCTAATACAAAATATTGTATGAGCGGAAAACCTTACAGGATTTTTTGTACCTTATAAAGTTTTTGATAATATGCGCCCGGCCTAAAGGACACCAATGAGAAATCATTACATATTGTAGGGCTTATACTGGGAACCTATGGCATAAACTATTTTAGTCGCCCAGCTCGGGCAGCTCGCGAGCCAATACAATGTAGAGCACAAACTATAGGGTCATATGTTACTACAGCGAGCTAGCTCGCCTAGGTCGCGTGCGGACTGAAGCTTGATCGAAATCATCTAGAATTTAGATAGGTGCGCTCCGTCAATTCGTGTGTATTGTAGACTTAACCTAATCTCACATAGGAAGACCAGAAAAAAAATGCAACTCCGACGTAACCCATTGAATCTCGGCGTTTGAATGTACAGGGTTAATTTAATAGTACATTACTGCCCAGGCCGGAAATAAAGCAATTTAAAGCATTACTCCACGCGACACCAGTTTTGCGCGCGATCGCTTAGTTATCAGTCTTCACTCAGTCACTACTGCCTGCTAAAAACACGGAGTTGAAAAGTGAAACATTTCAATATAATATTTTTAGTGAACATTCGAACAAAAAAATTACAGTACTATGTAGAGAAGTTGCCCTTATGAGGTTATTAGTATTTATAAATTAACCCTGTATCCCTATCAACCGAAACCGAAAATTAAACTTAAATAAAACTGTAGCAAATTCGATTGATCGTAATTGAGCGTTCGATCACATTTGCATCAAAGTAAAATGAATCTTAACTGCATTGATTTAGAGCTCAACTTCATGTATGCATAGCCAGCGCTCCAAACGGAACGTTTCGAAATTAAAATCGGATGTACTGAATTGGTACCTTTAAATCAAGGTATTTTAGGTCCATTTTACTTTGACGCCAATATGTTCGAATGCTCATACGATCGATCTAATTTGCAATGCAATTTTGACCTTAAGCGCACTGATATCGCGATGCATCGCAATTAGTTGCATTGATGTTGAAATCTGATCTTCCCGTGTAAGAATTGGCTTACAAATTACAATCGCGGTCACGCGAAAATTTGATACGTCACGGTTCTCGTGGAGAACCTCTCATATTATTTAGTGCGCAGCCGTGCGCCATTATGATCCGTAGCTTCGTAATTTTAAGCGCTATTTTATCATATTACGCTGTGTTCTAAGTACCTACATAGTTTATGGGTAAATTACCTAATCATTTGAATATTGAACTGCCGTCGAGGGTTTCTATAACCCAAGGGGATATAGTATGCTTTGTTAAATGTCAAATAATAATTTGACATTTAGCAAAGCACACTCCCACACACTTATCTGTGGATTTGGCGAAATTTGGAACTAACGGAATCCACCCTGTGTTGATACTTAAATATTGATTTTTAATAGACAGTGGCGCCACCGCATCAAACAGAGATCTGTCATCTCCATGCGCGATTTCATCTCCTTGCACAACGATTTCTGCATAGGATTCTCTATCTATTGCAATGTCTAACGGTGGATAATAATTACAAAACCCCTGCCACTATTTCAATAATGGGAAGGAATCACGACAGTCGGAAATGAGGAATACAAAGCCTCAAAGGGAAAGACCATGAGGTTAGTTTGCAAAAAAAATACGGTAGTTCAACATTCAAATATTATAATAAATTTATTTTTAAGAGCGTAAGGAATTAATTTAATGTTAATATTATTTATAGCTCAAGCTGATAAGAAAGTTTTAATTTTAAGTATGAATCTGAATTTATAAGTTTTTTATTATTATACTCTTACTTAGTTTATACGCCGCTCTATATTTATGAAACACTGTAATAGATGTATTTTTTAATTTTCGTCGCTCAAACATTTATATTGGAATTAGGCTTAGACTGGATACCTTGTACGTACTTTCTTTTTATTCCGCGAAATTATTTACTTATGTAATAAAACTGCTGTGTATCATTCTATAACGCCTAAATGTATCTTGAGATATAAAATGGTAAAAGTCAGTTTGTATTCGGCGGCCCCGAGAGTGAAAAAGTTGTGAGTACCTTAATAGGTAATCCTTAGGATCGTTCTGAAAAGCTAAAGTAATTTTTCTTTTCCTGTAGACCACAATAATTACATTTGTAAGCATTTACGTAAGTGACTAACGTCTTACATAATGCTAACGATCCGCAACTTACGAGACCGCTTAAATGCCTTAAGTTACGTGAGTAAAACTTACAAGTGTAAGTACAGCCTTACAGTAACGGTTCGGGAAATGCTCCAAATGATGTGATTTTCTTAAAGCGAATGTACAGACGCGGACAGCTACTTTGTTTTTATACTATAGTGTACATTTGAGCACCAGTGGAATCGTGAATTCTCTCATCTGTACAATGGCCGGTCCCACACGGCTCGTTGCGTCAGCGTTGCGTCGACGTAGCGCTGTCGCTGCGTCGTTTTACATACTAGTGATCATAGTGGACACACGGTGCGCTGCGATGACGCAGCGCCTGTGTGGCCGGCTATGCGTCAAAATATAGGCGTTGCGACGACGCAACGCGCCGTGTGGACTGGCTCAAACGCATAGCGTAGCGTTACCATATTCGCTCGCCCCGCGCCTCGCCTAGTGAAAAAACCTTGTACTAGCTCGACTAACTAGTTATTGTGATGAGAATGACTCTAATTTTAATAGGGTTCGGTTAAGTTTTGAATTGCTTAGTGCCATATTTAGATTTTCTAAATATGTAAAAGATTTGATGCATGACTTATTACATATACCTAAGCAATTATATATTTTTAAGTTACTACAAAAGTAAATTGTGGTCCGGAAACTGGATATTTTATAACAAAAAAAATTGTATGAAACAAAGACTGTCTTAATAAAGATACAATAAAACTTGTGTCACCTTAAAAATATGCTGGAATAAAAAAAAGACATGGATCGCCTAGACTTGGAATTGAAATACAGTTTTTAAATAGAGAAAACGCAACATTATAATCATTACAGTGTTATTGCAAGCAGATGTATGAATATATTAATTAAATATTTTTACGTTGTTATTTGTTTGTTGCTTATTTTGGAATTATTTTTTGAAATAATAAATTATAAATCCGAATTTTGCATTGTTTTTATTCTCCTTTAGAGTGAACGCACATTAACGTATCTCACGCACGGAATTTTCTGAAAACAGCTTGGTCACACGCTTTTGTGAACTGCATTTTTTTTTAATCAAACGTTGAATAACGAATCCAAAAAATAATTAAATTGTATGCAATAAATTTGCGTTTATAGACAGAATAAAACCATACAACCATAGACTAGAATTGTAAATGTAAACTGCTATTTGCAAATAGCACTGGTGATAAATAAACCGATTTTACTAATTCATATAAGCAGACACCTGGTATTTTACAATTGCATGAAATGTTATTATCACTGAACAGTAAGAAACTGCTCGCGTTAATATACCTACTTAGGTGTTTTATTAAGAAAAATCAAAAATAAGATTATTATTTCTTTATTTAGTACATAATTACAATTTGTGCTTATTTCAATATTACAAAGGTATTTCACTACGAGTTGTTAATGTGTGAATACCTACATAAAAATATAAAAGCGGGATGGCATAATATCGTTGGACTGTGACGTGTCGAGCCAACGACCACCGAGCGGACTCACTTCGCTCGCAGCCTCGAGAACTTTTAATGCAAATTGTTCAAACAAAATAGATTTGGAGTTACTTATAGATTCCGATGGAATTTCTCATAATCTTTATGTAATTATTAACCTGAATGCAAACCTCAAATTTTTAGTTGAGTTTGAGTTATACGTTGCTCTCAGTCAGTCAGTTTCTTCTTTAATACTTACGTAATAGAAGCGATTTAGCTGAGGCCCAATTGTCTAAGCAAATCGTTATCATTTGACAGTTTAAAAAACGTCTTACTCGAACTGTTTAAGCAGGTCATACAATATGCTTTTTGACGTGCAGTCATGTATGTTATCCTTTATACAAACGATTCCAATTTCCTGACACAATCGGGGGGCTGATTTCCTCGCAAGTGTCCACTCTTATTAGATTTAATACTGCATAGTGCATACTATTATAATATTAAAATTGTTTACTATCACAATCAAATAATTATAACATGAGTTATTGTTGGAAAAAGTGCTCGAGCTTGCGATCACAAGGTGGCACGGTGTGCGCTGACCCTATGTGAGCGATCATACAAAAAGTCTGAAACAATTTGGCCTCTGCTCCTGCAGTCAGTCCTTACAAAAATACGTTCCAACTAATTCAGCTACCTCAAGTCATTACAAACTAGACTAGAAATATCTTACAATAGTCTAGATTCAACTTTTTTTGTCAAGCAGTACCTACTTAATGAAATGTAATAAGAAATATAGTTTAAACAGGTACAAAGCAATATTCAATGTGTTGGTCCACAGAGAAAACATGGCAACACTGGGAAAGACAAAATAATTTAAATACAAAAATCGTGCTAATTCGTTTGAATGGAATACTTCAACAGCCTAAGCCCTAAAGGATTCCTTGGTGCACCGTAACGTAACATATCTACTACTAGCGGACGCCCGCGACTTCGTACGCGTGGATCGAGGTTTTGTGGTTCCCGCGGGAACTCTTTAATTTTCCGGGATAAAAAGTAGCCTATGTGTTATTCCAGACTATAATCTATCTCTGTGCCAAATTTCATCCAGATCCGTTCAGCCGTTGGGGCGTGATTGAGTAACAAACATCCATCCATACATCCAGACATCCATACATCCAAACTTTCGCATTTATAATATTAGTAAGATAAGATATATTTTTCAATAGTATTTAACTTTTTAATTCATTATTTACGCTTACGCTTGACCACAATCACACCTGATGGGAAGTGATGATGCGGCCTAAGATAGGACGCGCTTGCCTAGAAGATGCCTATTCACTTTTAAGATTTAAAGATACCCGGATTGTAATTGGTGGGAAACACATATTTTGTGTTTGTTTGTGTTCATAAACACCTAGGAATCCCTGCCTTAAGTAAAAAAAAATATACCTACAATGCTGACATTACATTACATAAGTACAAACATCTGACAACAAGCTGAGCAGGTAAATTGCAATGGTAATCATGGTCGCACATTAAGACGAGACGCGCGGCCAAAAATGCGGATAAAAAATCTTATGTAATATTTAAACATTATATTATGTACTTACAAGCAAGTCCCTATTTGCAACCCGTGCTTCTGGTTTGATTCGATCGGTCGGTCGAAAATAAAAAGTTGACTTTGCATGCTCCAGATATAGGTATGTTAGAGGTGTATGTATTGCTGATTGTAGCTTAAGGACATTCAGAATCGGTAGGTTCACTTGACGATTCAAAAGGACTTGGAGGGAAGGAAAGGACAATTTTATTTGAATATAAATTATGAATATATCATACAATAATTAATAGGTGTAGGTAAGATTAAGAACCTACGTTTGAAACTACCTTAAAAAAATTCGCCGCGTGCGGCTCGTCTTATAATGTGCGATTAGCACCGTTACTGAGTACAAACTGGCAAATAAACTTAATTTCCTAGTTCTGTACAGTATAAACAATTAACTCTTCAATTATATTTCTAATTTGTGCAAAAATACATAAATACCAGCTATTTATCGTAAAACTCTAGTAAATAAAGGAATGGTGTTTTCATTAGCCTCGCCTTATTGAGAAGACCTTGTTCTGTCAATTGATTTATAAAAAGTTTATATGTATAGCAGTCCAAATGTGTTTAAATATGCACGTCGATTAAATTATTGATAATTGACGTAACCTTAAGTTTACTCATTTCCCTTTTCACACCACTTTTCGGTAGTTAATTTCATGATCTGATATAATAAATATATTTTTCTGGATTGCGCTCTGTCTTCGATCAAAACAAGTGAGATTCATTCTTAATTTGCAAAATAAAAACTAAAATTTATTAGGTATAGGTACATACTTACACGGTTCATCTACATATAATGTCAGAAAAACTCGCGATTCACAACATACAGTTTCCTTATAACTAGCGAAATTCTAATTTTATTTATACTATCATTAAATGCTCCGAATTGAGGTATATCTTATGATTACAAAATTATAATTAGCTTTTTTAAGATACCACATAATTAGTTAAGGCTAAAAGTGCGTTTAAAATGTTATAATATGTAATGCTTAAAATCAATATTTGAACTCTAAAAAAATAAAATTATCAATTGAAAACGTTCAAAAGGTGTAACCAGATTTCATGTGTAATTACAGAAATCCGCGTATCGTCGCGGAATGGTAGAAAAACCGCTCTCGCCATATTATATAAAATAATAAATAAATAAATAAATAATATTTTATTTGCAAGAATATGTCTATCTGTCTATATTGTCTTTGGAATCTTCCTGACAGCAAATAAAAAATTTAAGGCGGCGAGGTACTCTCTCGCACATTCTCAAACTTACAATGATTGCAAAAGTATGCTTTTGACAAATGTGTCAAGTTCTTGGCGATGAAGGAACTACATTTCAGACACTTATTTACTATAATATTCCTGTGTTTTGATAGAAATAAATGGCGAGACAACTAGTAATTTTCCTCGTCATTTTCTCTATCAAATACTAGGTATATTAAAAAATATGTATGTCTAAAATATTTCCGTAAAAAATTGATGATCAAGAAGTTGGTTAGGCCACATTTGTTAAAAGTATATTGAGACTTCTACAATCATCAAAAATTATAGAATATGCGCGAATGATAGAAACTTAGATAACCCCGCCGCCTGAATAGGGATGATGACAACTCAATCAAATCAGCAACTCTTTACCAAACTTTAAACCGCGCTTCTAGTATGGAAGTTTGTATGAAATACATAGTTGTGACGTCATGAAATTTTGACGCACTCTTTTTCTTTAATCTGTAGTTTAAAGTGGTAATCAAACTTAAAACTAGCAGCAGGGCGAGCATGGGCGGGGAGCTTTTATCCACGGGGAAAGGATAAAATGTTTATCTCCTCCCTTAGTTTTATTCACCCGTAGAGCATGGGCATAGCGGTGGATATAATATCCACGGTGGATAAAATAGGGGAAAGACTTGTCCCCGCAATTGTTGCCATCATAAGAAAATCATGAAAGTAAGATGAAAAAAATTTTAGGTAAATAAGTAAAAAATAATATTTTTGACACAGGCATCATACCTATTGTTCGATTCGATACGGAATAAAATTCTTAATTACACTAGATAATAATTAGTAGAACTATATACAAAGTGACTAGGCAGGAAGCGTCTTAGGCTAACGTGTAAGTTACACATCCTAATAAGGCAATAACAAGAAGTGCTTAAAATGTAATCAACGTCGTGTTAAAAATTTCAAATCAAGGAAAACAATATAACAATCATATATTAAGCATTATTTATAGTTCAATTCCGTTTTTAAAATAAATAGAATAATTTTATTTTTAAAAGATAAGACAGGCGCTTTAATTTGTTGACATTTCCTCAATAATTTTGATATCGATTTGTTGTAACAATATCGATTATCTCAGTGTCGTAAATTAACATTTTTTTAAAGACGTCAAAGTAGGTATCATGAATAAAAATATTTATGTAAAATTATAAAATAAAAAACTATAAAATTTTATTGTTCAGTAGATAATAATTCAAAATGTCATAAATTTTAAATAAGAAATGTCAATGGGGCCAATTCTGTCATGTAACGTACCTACGCATAGTACGCTACAAACATACAGTTTCACCTGTACTGTTTTAACTTTCGTTGTCAGTTCAGTTATTTTAACAGTACAGTTCTCAGTTTTTACTAAACAGTCCACCTTAACAGTTAAAACTGTACAAGGAGTAATTGAGATTCATAAAGTAAAATAAAAATCCGATCCGATATAGATCAGATTTTCCGATCGGATCGTGTAAAGAATTTTTCGAAAAAAGCTAAATTTTAATTACATTGGTTGTGCTAAGCTTAATAACTAAGTATTTAAGCAGTTACGTAAGTACTTAATAAGTTAATTTTGTACATTTTTCAAGGACCTTACACTCTTAAATATAAAATAAATATTTAAGTTTAACAAAATAATACAAATTGTCTGGTACTGTGAGAACAAATGCGAACCACCTCTATACATGTTGTACATAAGGAGTCTCCCTGACCTATATCCTTGCCATTTGTATGGAATGTGCGAAAGAGCTAGGTCGTTAAAATGTGATTATACCGCCTTTGCCTGCAAAACTAATATATTTCCTATTTTTGTGTGCAATAAAGTATTAAATAAAAAAGTGTGTGTGTGCAATTCACACACGGCAGAAGTGAAACTTCAGAAAAGTAGCCTACGAGAGAATGAGATAAAGGAGACGGTTCAGATTTGTATGGGGCGTAGGCCAAGTCTTGTACAAACAGAGAAATGTAGGAAAATAAAATACTAGACCAGTTTTTATTGGTGAAATCTACGAATTCGTAGTAATTTCAGTGGCAAAACTATTAAATCTTTCCAAGATTTAAGTGGGTAACAATGGCGGATACATGTATTTGACGTTTGCAAAAGAAAAGCACGTTGTTTTGACAGTGACTGTCAGAAATGACGTTTTATACATTTCGTACCTTCTCTATGGCTGAAGGTTGCCATCTTGGAAACGTGTCGAAAACTTGAATTTTTTTTTTCTCGTTATTTACTTTACAGTTCTAAATTATTATATTTTTAATACAATCTAGTTATTTTCTTCTATTCATGGTAGAGTGTACAAGAGTAGGCCTAAAATGAACCTTTTACTTTATAACTTGTATTCTATCTCATTCTCTCGTAGGCTAATTCCTATTATGAAAATGTTTGTCTCTTTTTGGTATCGCTTTTTCGTTTCGTTTCATTGAATTTTCAAATCCCAACGATTCTAAAGAAGCGGAAACTCATCGACTTTTCGTCGAAAACCCGAGCATTTTGCCTCGCGAGGCGATTGTGCTAATAGAAAGCTCATGCTTGGAATTCACGCATCACTATACCTATAATATCTGTGCTCGCCTTATTAAAAAGAAATAACGATATAATACTAAAAATATATAATCACAAAGTAGTGTGCGTCAAAGAGAAATGGGTACATGACATTTCTAATGCATTTAAATTCAAGTGTTTTTGAGCTCCAAAAGAACTGATAAATAATCAACTACTTACTTAATAATTTTATTGAAATAGTCATGCACCTAATTATATCGAAAGCCTAAAAACTAATTGTACGTAAAAAGCGGTGACACATAATATATCTTTACAATAAATAAAGATATGTTACTATTTAATAATCTCATAATAATTAAATATTAATAAATGCTATGTTAAACGCGAAATGGAGAAAATCCTTAAAACGTGTCCAAAAGTTTTGACACTTCAGAATTGACGTTTTACCTATTTTACATTACGTAATATCATTATATTATACTTAAAAGCTGTTACAATCCAGCAGTTAAGTGCTAATTCTATTGTTAACAATCTCTAAACTCTATCACTCCTTTTCAGCAGGAAACAATGCGAAAGGGAAAATCAATATTCAATATTAAGACATTGAATTTTAATTTAGAGATTGCATAGAACAAACAGTATTAGCGCTATTTTGTGGTAAAAAATATCAATTGTTTCTTAAATTAACAGTTTTTTAATACTATTCAAGTAAGAATATGCTGAACTGGATGCCACGACGTATAAATTAAAAAATATATATTAATTCAATTATTAATAAATAAAAATATATAAAAAATAAATAAGTAACAAAATAACATTTGTTTTCATTAAACCTTAATACTAAGTATAACAATATTTAAAAAACAGTATTTTAAAACTTAAGTAACAATATAAATCAAATGTATATTGACAGTTGATACCATTTATATGTGATCTTACTTTTTTGCACACAATTTAAGTGTAAGTACAGTTGGCAACAAAATAAAATAATTAAAAAATGGCACAAATAAACACTTTTGTCAGATCAATTCTTATTTGAATACCATTTTACACATCGAAACAGTTCCAACGAGATTCAACAAAACAAGTCCAAGGACTCAATTGGGATTGTGAATAAAAATTGCTACTCACTGGATTAACTACTCTAATACCCAGATCTATAGAGTTTACTTTGACTTTGCTCAGAAGACACAACTAAACCAAACACATTTTATGTTTGTGTCTCTAGCATAAATCTGTTTCTTTTTTATTCTAAGTCTGATCCTCGAATCCTACTGAACATACTGAAAGGAATCTTAATTTTTTTAAAAATTGAAATTAAATATTTTTGTTACACCCATGGAGATTTTAACGTACGACCTTTCGGATTTTAGGAGAACATCCTAAAAATTTTACAAAATAAAACATCGAAGGTCAGCTCTATATTCGTTCTCTATTTAGGTCAGTTAAAACTCGTGACCGCAAGCGAATTCCAAAAGAGTTTTTGAGATTGCCGTACGAAAGCTGTTAGAGCGCACTCTGGTCCCCGCTTTTAGTATGGCGGCGACTTTTGTTTATATTTTGTGGTTTAATCCTTCATCGAATAGTCCAGGTACATATCAATCCAAAGAAGCAATTTTTATTCACAAAACCCACACAGTAACAACATAGGCACTATCACGTACCTTATCACGAATCAACTTTCCGATCCGATCAGAAAAGTTCAATGACCTTCTTCTTCAGATACTCCTTTAGCGGCGTGTAATAGTGATGACGTAGAGAGACTAGTTCGGGTTTGCGTTTGAGGTGTCGAAGAAGGGGCCAATCGGTTTCGAATAGTAAAAGCGCAGCGAGCGCAAGAGAGAGCCACACGAATAGGAATGAGGGTACGAATGTGCGCAGTAGGCTGAAGGGGCGGGGAGGGGGCTGTAGTGCGGGGGGGCGCCAGTCGTCCGCGTGGGAAGCGTGCGACGCGTACGTAGCGTGCGTAGCGCCTGAGTCGCACGACGAGTGCGAAAACGCCTCGCGCGGACTGTACTCGGGTAGCGCCGCTGTGGGTCAATGCACCGATTAGCTGATACCATCTAAACTATTGATTGATTAATAGGCATCATAACAGTAACCAAGAACCAATAAAATTATGAATTTATCTAATCAATACTGCACACTGCTCAGAGTACATTGGTAAATACAATAGTGACGTCACAAACGACGCCATGACACCGGCGAGCGTTTTGGCGTGAATTTTAAAATTTAAATTTTAAATGCCAATTTTATTCTACCAAACCTTATTTTCTCTGCTGAAATAAAAGATATTTTTTCGAAATAGTAGATATTTCCGAATATAATCTGACCATTTTTCAAAATCAGTCATCATGGCTATTCTATAAAAACAAAAAACTATTCGATTCGTTTCAATCTCGCTCAGTTAAAAATCATGCACTGTACTTAAAAGCTATTCCATGTATCATACAAAAACCCACTGCTTAGAAGTTAGTATCTATGACTTTTATAACAGCAACAACTTATCTATCAAAGAACTATCGACTAATATATCGCACCACACTAACTTGCACAAAAAGTATATTTTATTGCATGTTGTAATTAGTAACTGATAATGCGTAAACGCTTGACGAAAATAAAGTACGTAATGAAACTTTCGACCACAGTCAAAGACCTTGCTGTCGGGAACTGGGCCACTTTTCTCGTATTAGTACAATTAAGTATTAAAACGTTACAATACCCGCTGGTTGGGGCCCCTCAGTGACAGCCACCGTCGCAGACCTCGTTGGGAAGTGGGCCACTTTTCTCGTATAAATAACTAAATAATATCAAAACGTTACAATACCCGCTGGATTGGGCTCCTCGGTGATAGCCCTGAGGTGGTCACAGCAAGCCAGCGCGATGTCCACAGTGGGGCCACTCAGCAGAAGCCACCGTCACAGACCTCGTTGGGAAGTGGGCCACTTTTCTCGTTTATAAATTACTAAATAGTATCAAAACGTTACATTACCCGCTGGTTTGGGCTCCTCGGTGACAGCCCTGAGGTGGTCACAGCAAGCCAGCGCGATGTCCACAGTGGGGCCACTCAGCAGACAGCCACCGTCGCAGACCTCGTTGTCGGGAATCGTGCCACTTTCCTCTAAAGGCGCACTGTGGGTCGATCTAGGAAGACTGCTGTAGCCTGAAAGTTTTGAAGTGTAATTCGATGAAACGGATGTTGTCGCCACGTACGTATATAAAAAGCGTTCAATTTTTGTAATTTTCTGTTTGATTGTTTAAATGTAGAAAGTCTGATTTGTTTATTGCTTTATATGTTTTATTTTAATCCGCCTCTGGTTGATAAAACGAAAAACGAAACGAAAAAGCGACACCAAAAAGAGACAAACATATTCATAATAGGATTTAGCATGCAAGAGAATGAGATAGAATAGAAGTTATATTTATCTCATTATCTCATAGGCGTATTAGTATTTCTGATGTTTCACTTCTGCAGTGTGTGAATTGCACACACACCCTTTTTTAAATAATAGTTTGACACTGAACAAGTTTATTTCATTTACAAAAAATTGTACACACACAAAATGTTTTTGTTAAAAACGTGGAATGACGTTCCGGCGTACACGTTTTCTGCCACTGGACTTCATTTAATTTGATTTATTTCCTCAGATTGAAGATATACAGGTGTCATATATTTTCACACTAGATGCTCGCGTTTTTTATTTCCGCCTTGAACTGTTTAATTTCATCAAAATCGGTTGAACAGATGGGTCAAGAAAGCGTAGCAGACAGACAGACACACTTTCGCATTTTTTTATAATATAAGTATAAATTAGTACGGAAGTATGGATAAACCATAATAATATATGTACCAAAATCTCCAGTCATTGGCGTGGAGGGTGTAGCGGGTACACTCGATGCTTTTCTCTTGCCGCCTGTACTGGACCCCTCTTCCTGGAAAAGTTAAATTAACATTTAATTTTTTAAAAGCTAGGAATGTAAAAAAATCTCGGTAGAGGAGGAGGTATGTTATTCCAGCATTTACTTGCAGCACGTTTTAATAGTATCAGTTTAGACTTTTTTTTTTACCAGGACAGTGTGGCCGTTTTTGCATAACACAATCTCTAAACTAAACTGATAGCTTTAAATCTAGTTCTGTCCCTTTCCGCAGGGAGTATTATGAAAGGGTTAGCAATAACTTTAATGCTGTTTAGTTTAGAGATTGCGCACTAAAGAATCAACCCCATCATTTGAAAATCCAAAACCATGGGAGACACATGGCAACTTTTAGTAAATGAAAATAATATTGGCACTGTTGCACGTGGAGTTTTAGAAAGAGACAATTTCATAGAGAGTCGTCTCTATCGTTAAATCTGACGGCATACTACGCGAATATTTGAATAATGACGTCAAACCTGCGAATCTCTCGGCGACAAAAGTCCGTCTCTCTCTAATATCTCTCGCTCGGTCCTGCCGAAGTATTTGAACTTAGTTCCCCATGAGAAGAGACCACCGCCCGAATATACGCACGCGTCCGACGATGACGGTAGTCTGTGGGACAAATTGAAATTATCTTTTAGTTTGACGCACTTTTTTACTTCAATTGATAGTTAAAAATGGTTATCAAACTAGAAATTTAAAAAAATTACATCTTGAGGAAGACTAGAGGGCCTTCCTTAAAAAGCAATAAAAAATGAATTATTTTAGACATCCATACTGTCATCTACATTCTACAATACTTACGTGAAAAATAGCATCTGTTCTATCGCACAGCACCACACGTGCCGGCACGCAGCTCCGCTCGGACATTTGAAGCCCACCGTATGCTTTTTCTGCGAAATGACACTTAAATTAACGAAAACCAAGTAAAATTTAAGTATTAACTATTATAGTTCCACAAACTTATCTGAACCTAGGTGACAGCGTCGCTAGTGTATATGAAAAATAAAATAAAAACAAAAACTGCATAAAAATTTGTTCCAATTTTGGCCACAGGGTAAGATAAGTTTGTGGGACTTGTGGGACTACAAGAACTTTAAAAAAATATTATAAGTGGATTAGTATCAGATAATTTATGAAGGAACGGACATAATAAAATTTAAAACACAAACAAATTCTTTTTTCAAAAGCCGGATAAACAATTTTTTCAAAAGCCGGTAACGCATTGGCGGTTCCTCTGGTGCTGCATCAGAGGAATCAATCTATCTCTGTGACAAATTTCACCCAGATCCGTTCAGCCGTTCTGGCGTGATGGAGTAACAAACATCCATTCATCTATCCAACCTTTTGCATTTATAATATTACTAGCTAATGCCCGCGACGTCGCCCGCGTGAATTGAGGTTTTTCGGTTTTCGGAACTCTTTAATTTTCCAGGATAGCCTTTGTGCTATTCCAGACTATAATCTATGTCTGTGCCAAATTTCAGCCAGATCCATTCAGCCGTTGGCACGTGATTGAGTAACAAACATCCATACATCAATCCATACATCCATCCATCCAAACTTTCGCATTTATAATATTTATTTGATAAAGTATAGATCACTAGGTTATCACCGTTTATTTATAGACTCGCAACAAAAACTTATAATAGACTCACTTCGGGGTAATTCAAATGCACAATAAACATTCGTCCCTCGAAGTTGATCTTGTGAACCTCGGACCACTTGAAGTGATGCGTCTTCCTGCTGCCTTGGAACGTCAGTATGCCGCTGTGGTTTATGCCAAGGTACAGCTGGTTACTTCTGTGATCCTAGAATAGCGAAGGCATCGAATGTCAAAGGTTTTAAAATGTTGAAATCTTTCAAAATCTTCATTTTAGTGTTTAGTAGCAAAACTTAGAAACCCTTATAGATACTTTGCAGAAGTCCATGATAATGAAGAAGAAGCTAGAATCCGCCACAGTAGGTAAATCTATGTGGTACAGTGTATATCTTGCGATATTCACCACACCACACTAATCTTCCAAATTATTCTCAATGTACTTGTTTCACTCTGACACCGGAGAATCTTCAGACGTTGACTGGACAATGCACGATTGAAAAGTGTCTATCGTGTCTCATTATTAGCTTATCTGTATTACCTTCCTTATTCCATTTTATTATTACAATGATAGAAATTTTAAAATCATTAAAAGGTTCCTTATATTGTTTTCGGAAACAACTACCACTAACGAAAATGTAACGATGTTCGTCTGTAATGTAACGTAATGAGCGGCGCAAGCGCAAGACAGCGTAAGGAAGCCCCTGCAAGAGACCCTCGTTCAGCAGTGGACATCTATTTATGAATCAGTTAGTAATGACTGCAAAGACAAACTAGATTATGGAACTCATAATTGATTAAAGCCTGACCGAAAATAAGAATCAAGAAATAGTCATATAAAAATTAGTTCCACTTTTTTCCGCAAAATGGCGAGGTTTTCTATTTTTCTACTATACGTACTTTGACAGGATGTGGGTCAACCCCATAGGTGTCGAGTTGACAGGCGATTTTGAGAAACGTCTGCTCTGCCTCTTGTGTAGTCATGCCCTTAACGCCGCTTGTGCCGCCTGGCGAACCCTCCACTGGCTCTCGGTGTAATTCCTATGAAAATCACAATAACATCGCTAAACTTAATTTTTAACATACCTTTAATGTTATTTATTGGCGCCTCCCTGGCCTAATGGTCTCATAGTGGGATTTCCCAGGTTCGTTTTGGTAATTTACAATTTCTGAATTTTTTCTGGCCTGGTCTGTTTGGAGGCTTCGGCCGTGGCTAGTTACCACCGTACAACGATGCTGTGTTGAAACCAATTAGGGGCATGGATTTAATTTAACTGTCTTACCCCTAACAGGCTAGCTAGCTACCATTTCAGGCCTTATTCTTTGTCTACATCACTAGCAGATGCCTGCAACTTCGTCCGTGTGAAATAAGTTTTTTTAATTCCCGTGGGAACTCCCTAATTTTTCGGGTTAATATATAGCCTATGATGACACTCACAAATAATGTGGCTTTCTATTGTTAACAGAATTTTCAAAATCGGTTCAGTAGATCCAGAGATTAACCCCTACAATGTCACAAACTCACAAACTTTACCTCTTTATAATATTAGCATAGATAAAGAAAACCTCTGTGCACAATACAACAACACAACACAACAACAACTTTCAGGTTTGAGCTGCGCATTGATGAGATTGGGCAATTGGCAATATTGTGCAATATGATAATAATCAGTGAATGAGTGAGTCGGGACAGAGATTTGGCGATGTTGTGCAATATGATAATCTATACTAATATTATAAATGCAAAATTGTGTCAGTCTGTCTGCTACACTTTAACAGCCCATCTTTTCAACCGATTTTGATGAAATTTGGTACAGAAATAGATTGTATCCTGGGAAGTCTACTTTTTACTCGGGAGAGTTCCCGCTGGAATAAAAAAAAACTTAATCCATTCTGACAAAATAAGGCATCATATTATTAGAGTCACTGATTATGTGAACTTGAACTTACCTGTATTCTTGCTTCAATGGAATCTGTTTGTCTCAATAAAAGCCTCATTTCTGTCACATAGTTACCAACGTGTATGCTTGGGTCATAGTCACCGAGCTCAACTGTGAAAAGATAATAAAGAATATAATTAATATTTGAATACCAGAGATTTTCAATTCGCAGAAACATACTATTCCTTAAAATAATTATAAATGCGAAATGACTGTCTATCTGCAAATAAAGTTTACCTCTGGTGCTTAATTTTGATTGCACAACATTAGTAATCAGATGTTTTGAACAAGTTATGATTAATCAATTGCATAATATTTTATAATAGTAGTTTTTGTATGTGTAATTTTGTATTGTTTGTTAATTTAATTTAAATTCAATTAATAGTGTGTTTTTTATTGTTTTCTATTTTTAGTGCTTTTTAGTGTATTGTCTAAGTTTAGTAATTCATATGTAATATAGTAGCCTGATAAGACGTATGGGGAAACTGTAATGTTTTATTGGGTATGTTCTATCAATAAAATAAATAAAATAATCATTATGTATCATGTTTTGTTTAGTGTTTGCTTAATTATGGTGGCCAGTCCTACAGGTTTAATGGCTTCGCCCTGATATTTCCCAGGGCTGGTGCTGCAATGTTCATGGGCGTCGGTAATCACTTACCATCAGGTGACCCGCCTGCTCGTTTGGTTGCTATATATATTTTAAAAAAATCATACATCAGTTTTTTTTCTATACTAACTTTGTATAATAAGAGCACCAAGCATAGCAGCTTCATTGGAAGTGCAATATAACCTCCCATGTAGAAGATCCCTTTTCAGCTGCAAGTATATCTGGAATCTGGTCACATCCTCTTTTAGTAGAAGGGGATTTGGAGGGTAAAACTTAACTCGGAAACTAAATAATATCGGCGAAGCATCTGCAAGGAAAATTGTTATTTGGATATTACATAGATTTGTATTTTACATTTAAGTCAAATGCTTCTTTTCAATATACCAACAAAAATATACTTTTAACGCATGAATACTGATCACTTTATAACAATCAAATTGTGATAGGATGTATTACCTTTAACTTGTTTCAGTATTAGCTTAGCTAAATGTAACCAATGCTGAAAAAGGAAAAACATTCATTTTAACATTTTATATTTACTGTTTTCATACTGTTTTTGAGAAGCAAAATTACACAAATCTAAAAAACTACAAATCTCGATAACTTTTTAAAAAAATTGGCATTATATTTTTAGAAAACTCTACTTTGTACAAAAGCCACTAAAATATAGAAAAAATATTTTAAATCTCTCTGCAACCAAGTCAAGCAATCACAATCAGATTTTTGCTTGCTTTTTTCATTTAGCCACACATGATGTTTTAGTATGTTTTTCTATTTCTCTGTTCTAATTTAAAGTAAGTATAATAATAAATTTTGTTTTAGTCTAGCGGCTATACCCAATGTATTCATTTGGAAAATTTTTAGACTAATGTGTAATTTATATTACTTTAGTGTAATTTTATAGTTTTACCTATTGTATGTTATGTTACTGTATGTTTATAAAAATAAATTAAAAACATGAGTGTGATCTCTGATCAGCCAACAATTGATTAGTTCCATTGACTAAAATGCATTGTGCCGGCAAAAATACCATAAATTTAGCATATTTCCTGCAATTCCTGGTTTCATATGAGGCTAATTTAATGGTTAGAAGTCCCCATAACATTCTTTATCAATTAATCAAATAGACTAAACAATACTTCTTAGAGCATACTTAGAATCTTGTTAACATGATAATAATTATGGTTGTAAAATTAATCTCATCAATACTGTCAAGTACCACTTTGGTTATAAGTACAATCCAGATTGTTATCCAATATCTGTGTTATCTATACTATGTTATCTAATATCATAAATTATTATCATAGTTTTATTACATAGCTCACCTTCTCTTGTTTGGCTCATGTGGAATTTCTAAAAAACCTTTCTTACTGCCAAATTAAGTCTAAGATGTAAGTGAGCTAACTTGGGAGGGGTAAAATATTAAAATAAATAAATAAATTATTCACAAACCCTCTGGCCTCCAGCATCAACATAACGCAGTCCAAAGTAATCTGTCTCAGTAAGATTCAATTGTTGACATACATGTTCCAATAGAAATTTGCCTTTATAGCTTGGCTGGAAATATAAACACTTTTAAAAGCCACAAAGACAGCAAGAATTTCAAGTAATAGTTACCTTTTAGTTTTTGTGCAGGAGGCTTTAAATTTGCAGTATAACATTTTTTAGAAATAACTGTTTATTTTTTCTTAGTTATTAAACTAACGATATAGAAGGTAACTATATTAATTTGAGTTATTGTAAGTAATTAAATATAGTACGATCAATTCATGATTTTATTGCTCTCACGATATTAGGACGTATTAATCTTATTATACTCACGTGGAATTCACATTCTAGTATTTCTGTGTCTTCTAGTAAACGAACAGTACATTTATAAACAATATTACTGTCGCCTCGGCTTTTAAACATGCTGAAAACACTGAAAAATATATTTTTGTTTTAAGTGTGTGCAGTGACTATAGAACTACGTTATTTGTTAGCTAATCATTTTAACATGACTCCAGTGGGTTTCAAACGAATTATTTCTAGCTATTTCTCGGCTTCTTTAATGTAATAAAACAGAAATAAAGCCAAAATTGTTTTGTAAATCTTGATTTAATTTTCAACACCGATGCCGCTGGATATTTTTTCAGTAATTTTCGATTTGTCAAATTCTGACAAGTGACCACAGACCTCACTTAAACATTTTTAAAATAGGCTAGCAGCTCTAGATTCTAATTTTTAAGTGTCTCACAACTGCAAGTGATGCACCGTCACAAGACAATCAAGGGATTATTTCAATTTCTCTGACAAAACCCGTTTAAAATCATGTTTTAAACCTATAAAAATCATAGAAGTTTGATAAAATGTTTCTGGATTTATCAGAATGTACGGTTACAAAGAGTTTTAACAAATCATTCAATTCATTCGATTCACTTATAAATTTTTAAGCTGTGCATACCAATCACCATAAAAATAAATACCAAAATACAACTCTTTAACATTTTTTAGAAAGAACTGTTTATTTTTTCTTTGTTAATAAATTAAAATTCCGGCTTATTTATTAATGTAAATATTTTAAATATAATATATATTCATTAAAACTATTAAAGACCAACCTAACTGTTTTTGAACGAAAACCAGGATATGGCGTCGTACAATTTTGGGTGTTGTCGTATGTAAAAAAAAATATTGGAAAATAATTGTAAAATTTTGCATTCGCTTTCTAAATGTTACTATTTTAATATAGTAATTAAAATTATCATCCTCGTAGAATATTATAAGCCATAGGACTTAAGTTTTCCTAAGGCTTGAGACTTCCATAGTGGTTTTAAATTCCATTTGAATGGGTTTAATATTAAAATTATTAAAATTAAATAAAAATAGATATCTATGAGCGCATAAAATATATAAAAATATAATAAGTATATATAAAATATCTATAAAATATCTTATATAATACCTATTTATATAATAACTAGCGACCCGCCCCAGCTTCGCACGGGTGCAATGCTGATACTAAATATACTACAGAATGTCTTTTAATGCTGTATTGCTTAAAATCGTTCGAATTCGTAAATAAGCCATCATTTCTTGTAAAAAGTAAAGGACAAAGTAAATGGTTATTGTCATCCTCATGAGATAGACATATACTATCGCGGACATTTTTGTAGACTTTTTTAAGGTGTACTGTGTATATTATAGCACATTATTTTGATCTATCTCGTAGGGTCAGCCAGCGTTTGCAATGTAAACTCAAATTAACTGTTCATTTACGACATCACATTAGAAACCTCTAAAATTATCAGTGTTTCTCTACTATATTATGCATGTATTATACATATAAACCTTCCTCTTGAAACACTCTATTTAAAAAACCGCATCAAAATCCGCTGCGTAGTTTTAAAGATCTAAGCATACATAGGAACAAAGAGCGGGAAGCGACTTTGTTTGATACTATGTAGTGATAAATATATTATACAGGGTGGAAAAAATGAACGGGCCACGGATGAAAGTATTTTAAATACTAGATGATGGCCGCGACTTCATCCGCGTGGATTAAGGTTTTATGGTTCCCGCGGGAACTCTTTAATTTTCCGGGATAAAAAGTTGCCTATGTCCTTCCCCGGGATACGAACTGTCCTTATACCAAATTTCATCAAAATCGGTTGAACATATGGGCCGTGAAAGCGCAGCAGACAGATATAGACAGACAGACAGAAACACTTTCGCATTTATAATATTAGTATGTATATTAAAAACTAGATGATGGCCACGACTTCGTCCGCGTGGAGTGGTGTTTTCTATTCCCGCGGGAACTCTTAAATTTTCCGGGATAAAGAGGAGCCTGCGTCCTTCCCCGGGATGTACCTTATTTCATCAAAATCGATTGAGTAGTTGGGCCGTGAAAGCGTCGCCGACAGACAGACAGACACACTTTCGCATTTATAATATTAGTATGGATATCAAATTTCACTCAAAGGAAACATTATTTTATTTTAAAAATAATAATATCTGCAATCAAACATTTTTCTAAAAGCTTACCTTCAAACATTTTAATATCAATATATTAAAATGTTTGAAGGTAAGCTTTTAGAAAAATGTTTGACAACGTCAGTTGTCAATACAACTGACGTTAGGTCATACATCACACCCCTCACTTACTTCAAACGTAAGTATCAATTTTTCTGCATTATTTCTTGCACATAAATCCTTTCATTTCAACTCATCACCAACCACCAATCAACTTTGTAAAGGACCAATCAACTTTGTAAAGGTATGTCCAAACATAGAGCGCCAAGTCAGCGGCAGTAACGCGCAGCGTTTGCAGGACACAATTCTAGCGCGTCTAAGTAAGGACTTTCGGACTATATCCACGAATTTAATATGCACGCGGCAGAAGTCCAATAACAGCGCGGCATTCGGCGCACACGATTGCTGCTATAGGTATGTACTTAAAATAAAAGGGAAATTGAATATTGACTGTGGCCACACTAATAGCCGGAAGTGACTGTGAACCTTTCCAGTTTCCTTCCAGGCGAAAGAAAAACCATTTCTCGTCCATTCTGTTGGAGTCTTTCTCGGATATTACACGCTATCCGTGGTGAGTGTCAAGAAGAATATAAAGTGAAGTGCCAAATCCCAAGTGAATTGTATTACCTCTTTAAATCTAAAAAACTTGTGTTAGTATTATAAGTTATTTTAACCACTACATAAATTCCCCTCGGTTAGGAAACTTCGTAAATATGGTTGATTTGACATTCGGAAAAAGTTGTCTTTGTTTCATCCTAGATTTTAACTAAGCAGAATAACACGAAGTGCATATAATTAGTATTCATTTGTTAGAATTACAACTTACGTTTTAATTGTTCTAACTTTGAAATTGTACTTGCTTACGCGTCATACTTCGTTGCCGGCACATGTCACCACGTGGTTGTGATTCACTTGTAACTCTAATCATATTACGTATACATTTTTTACGCTGGAAAATCCGTATTTTAGTAACGTCTCATAGATTTTTCTTAGAATTCTATGATTTATTTCATCTTGCTCGTAATGGCCGACATCCATTGTGAAATGTCAAGATAGGGCGAGGCGGCCATGCGGCCGCCATATTGCCGGTAACATAAATTCGCGCATGAGACTACGACCTTGTAATAGTGCAACACAAGTCCCGGTGTTTTTTTTTCAATCATAACAATCAGTATTCTAATCGGTTGTCTATCTTTTTTTCCAGACTAACCAAAAATGGGCAAGGAAAAGATTCACATTAACATTGTCGTCATCGGACACGTCGACTCCGGCAAGTCCACCACCACAGGACATTTGATTTACAAATGCGGTGGAATCGACAAACGTACCATCGAGAAGTTCGAGAAGGAAGCCCAAGAAATGGGCAAGGGTTCCTTCAAATATGCCTGGGTGTTGGACAAACTGAAGGCTGAGCGTGAGCGTGGTATCACCATCGATATCGCTCTGTGGAAGTTCGAGACCGCCAGATACTATGTCACCATCATCGACGCTCCAGGACACAGAGATTTCATCAAGAACATGATCACGGGAACCTCGCAGGCTGACTGCGCCGTGCTGATCGTGGCGGCCGGTACGGGTGAGTTCGAGGCTGGTATCTCCAAGAACGGCCAGACCCGCGAGCACGCGCTGCTCGCCTTCACGCTCGGCGTCAAGCAGCTGATTGTGGGTGTCAACAAGATGGACTCCACTGAGCCCCCATACAGTGAACCTCGTTTTGAGGAAATCAAAAAAGAAGTGTCCTCTTACATCAAGAAGATCGGATACAACCCAGCTGCCGTCGCTTTCGTACCCATTTCTGGTTGGCACGGAGACAACATGCTGGAGCCGTCTACCAAAATGCCCTGGTTCAAGGGATGGCAGGTGGATCGCAAGGAGGGTAAGGCTGAAGGCAAGTGCCTCATTGAAGCCTTGGATGCCATCCTGCCCCCAGCGCGTCCCACAGACAAGGCCCTGCGTCTTCCCCTACAGGACGTCTACAAAATTGGTGGTATTGGCACAGTGCCAGTAGGCAGAGTAGAAACTGGTATCCTTAAACCTGGTACCATTGTTGTTTTCGCCCCTGCCAACATTACCACTGAAGTTAAGTCTGTGGAGATGCATCACGAAGCTCTCTCTGAGGCTGTGCCCGGAGACAATGTTGGTTTCAACGTCAAGAACGTCTCTGTCAAGGAATTGCGTCGTGGCTATGTTGCCGGTGACTCCAAGAACAACCCACCCAGGGGAGCCGCTGACTTCACAGCACAAGTCATTGTACTCAACCACCCTGGTCAAATTTCCAATGGTTACACACCCGTGTTGGATTGCCACACAGCCCACATTGCCTGCAAATTTGCTGAAATCAAAGAGAAAGTTGACCGTCGTACTGGTAAATCCACTGAAGATAACCCTAAATCCATCAAATCTGGTGATGCTGCCATCGTCAACCTTGTGCCTTCCAAACCTCTGTGTGTGGAAGCCTTCCAGGAATTCCCCCCTCTTGGTCGTTTTGCTGTGCGTGACATGAGGCAGACGGTAGCTGTGGGTGTCATCAAGTCTGTTAACTTCAAGGAAGCTGGCAGTGGCAAGGTCACCAAAGCTGCTGAGAAGGCCACCAAGGGCAAAAAGTAGCTAGTGCTGTTAACAGCTAAATTCTTCATTCAACTGCGATACTTCATTCACCGAAAGGTGTTCAGAAGGAAAAAAGGGCTACACACTCATTCCTTTTCTATATTTTTTACAAGGCTTATACTGTAACATTATTTTATAATTTATAAGGTTATACATATTATATCTTAAATATTTTGTTACAACTACAACTAAATGTAAATTCATAGAATAAAAAGGTAGCCTCCAGTAATAATAAAATTGGTTTTATTTAAACTTTGTTTTAATTGCACCATCATACTTAGAATAATATTTGATT
This sequence comes from Erebia aethiops, assembly GCA_923060345.2. Lineage (NCBI taxonomy): Eukaryota > Metazoa > Arthropoda > Insecta > Lepidoptera > Nymphalidae > Erebia > Erebia aethiops. The sequence continues at coordinate 16,682,591 of OV281089.1, read as the reverse complement.
TTTTAAAAAATCAGAATTTTGAACAGAATTCAGTTCACAAGTTTTACAAAGTTGGTTCAGTGTAGGTATATTTTATAAAAATGATCTGTTGCAATACTAGCTGATGCCCGCGACTTCGTCCGCGTGGAATGTTTTTTTTCCATTCCCACGGGAACTAAAAGTAGCCTATGTCACTCCAGGTCCTCAACTATATCCATGCAAAATATCACATGTGACTTGATTGAAGGACAAACAAAACACTTTCGCATTTCTAATATCAGTATGATTATTCTACATAAGTAGATTTTTATTGCACAAGCTTGCTTATAAAAGGGCAAGTCAGATAAAAATAATTATTATTGTTGGGATTCAGAATATTGATGTACTTTGTATTGGTAGGTAGGTGCTATCTTAGATATTTTTTATTGGTACCTAAGTACCATGAACTATATAATAAGTGATCTAGGCATAGAGTTAGTATATAGTATACTAACTCTGGATCTAGGTACCCTATGTTGTCAGCTTTAGTTTTCAGGTACATATAGGTAACAAATAGGTATTGATTTACATAATATGAGATGAACAACAACTGCAATCTCATAATTGTGTAACTTGGTAGGGGTATGGCAGTTTCAAATTGGTTATTTACATGACATTATATTTAATGCCAAATCTCTTGGTGGTAACTAGCTAGGTATAGCCAAAGCCACCCACAAGACCAGACCAGACATTTTAGAAACTCCCAAATTGCCCCTACTGTGGATTGACCCACCCAGGGACCTCTTGAGATCACTGTGCCAGGCAGGGTTCGTCTAACTTTAAAATACCCACTGTACTACCAGGGGAAGCGTGGGCTTGAAGCGATGTAGGGTCTTCTGATTGGGAAACAAGTAGTCAGAATGTGGTTGCCATTCAGATTTATCCTTGGAGTCTAAAATCTAAATGAGCTGTGAATGAAAACCATATTTTAACATAGATGCAGTTGTGATTATGATTCATGCTGCTCTTAGATAATTGAACTGCTGTTTTTGAAAACTGTCAAATTGGCTGCTTGTTGTGAAAAACTAACAGAAATAGACAAAATAAAAATCCTTGTTATGTTCTGTCAATAAATATTACTTTTAATCAAGATCACAGCAACCAAAACTACAATAACAGTAAACTGGAGCTAATTTAATTACATAATATTATACAATGATTTTTCTCATAAAGTTAAAGGCTACAGACTTTCAGTAGATTCTTTCATGGCTTCTTCTCGTTCAAGTATCATGTTAGCCCATTCTTCTGCTTGAAGATGTCTCTTTTTTTGAACGTAGGGCCCATAATACAACTTATGAACTACAACAACACCTGAGGTTATTGAAATGGCCATCAACACTTTTACCATGGGACTAGAGGATTTGAGCCAGGTCTTAAGAATACCCATTTCTATTGCGAGACAGGACGTTCTGTGTTATTATCAACTTCTTTTTTCTTTCTTGGGAAATGCTGATCGAATAAAGGCCGCCAGATATAGACCCCACTAAAGACACCTAATACAGTGACCAGAACAATTTGACCTCTTGTTATGCCACGGGGTTTATATATTTTCATATTCTGCGACGATATATAAACAAGTTGAAACTGTAAGTCGTAAGATTTTACTCTCGAGCTTTATTTCTGAAACATTATAATTTACTTAGATTATTTTATAACCTATGAATCAGAGACATTAGACTAATTAGTGATGAGCCATCCGATATGTTACTTGCACAATGTACTCTGTGGTTACTTCAGTCAGTTGTCTCCTTGTCTCTGCCATCCGCATCAGGCATATTACGCCTTTAGAACACCTACGCGTTTGTATGCGGCAGCGAGTCACTGCGAAACTACTGCGGTATTAGTGGTGGGCGTTGCGACGACGAACCGTTTCTAAAGACCGTTCTCTGTTCTGCGACGGTGAAACCGTTTTTACGTCCTGGGTAAAACAGTCTTCGTTGCACAAACCAGTCTTCGACACACGTCTTCGCGAACGTAATCGTCCTCGTTCCACGTTTTTTCACAAAACAGTTCTTACAATCAAAAGTGAACTTTATGCCCATGACTTACAGTCGAGAATGAATTGATTCAACGACACACGTCGTCGCGAACGTAGTCGTCCTCGTTCCACGTTCGTTGTAAAAACAGTTCTTACAATTAAAAGTGAACTTTATGCCCATGACATACAGTCGAGAATTAATTGATTTAACCACACACGTTGTTGCAACTGGTTTGAAGATGGTTTTTAAGCCGTCTTCAAAACTAGTTGCAACGACAACCGTTTTCTGCAACCGTTTTCGTCGCCAGAAAACAGTTGCGTCTCGTCCGTCAAAAATACGATAACGACCCACCACTATGCGGTATAGTCCGTGTCACGAAAGAAGACTCGCGGCGATTTGTGGAACTAATGCATATTACATACAATAACTGCATAAACATGCGACTACTAGCGCCGCCAGTAGGGGACTTCTTTCGTAACACGGGCATAGTGAAACACTGTTATGAAACGTCTGCGTTTTAGTGGTGGGCGTTGCGACGACGAACCGTTTCTAAAGACCGTTTTCTGTTCTGCAACGGTGAAACCGTTTTTACGTCCTGGGTAAAACAGTCTTCGTTGCACAAACCAGTCTTCGACACACGTCGTCGCGAACGTAGTCGTCCTCGTTCCACGTTTTTTCACAAAACAGTTCTTACAATCAAAAGTGAACTTTATGGCAATGACTTACAGTCGAGAATGAATTGATTCAACGACACACGTCGTCGCGAACGTAGTCGTCCTCGTTCCACGTTCGTTGTAAAAACAGTTCTTACAATCAAAAGTGAACTTTATGCCCATGACATACAGTCGAGAATGAATTGATTTAACCACACACGTTGTTGCAACTGGTTTGAAGATGGTTTTTAAGCCGTCTTCAAAACTAGTTGGAACGACAACCGTTTTCTGCAACCGTTTTCGTCGCCAGGAAAACCGTTGCGTTTCGTCCGTCAAAAATACGATAACGACCCACCACTACTGCGTTTGTGTAACGACGATTTCGCAGTTCCTTGCGAAACAATACCGACAAGGACGCAACTATTTCATGTAGCTAGTGCTAGAGTGAGACATAGCGTATGCGAAATTCTGCCATACAACTTACAGTTTTTTTTGTTGTTTCGCGTTCGCATACGAACGCGTAGGTGTACCAAAGGCGTTAATCTATGATCCGCAGCGAACGTTTTCGTTCGCTGATGATCCGCATTCCGGCATGCCAGCCATAGAGTAGGATGTGATGCTGAGGCTGAGGGTGGGTCTGTGGGGTGGGTACCATAGAGTACATTGAATCACAGAGTACCTAGAGAACACAGAATATAGGGGTTATAGAGTTCTTCTTCTTATTTTGTTTTATGGCCTTTATTAGTGCTAGGCTGGTGCTAGGGTATAGAGTTAACCACAGGAGTTGAAACCATAGAGTAGGTATACTAACTCTATGAACCCACTAACTCTCAGAATTAATGCATTAGCGCCATCTAGCGATAAACGACGTCCCTAAAGCCAAGCAAATCGTGCTCATGGTATTTTTTATATTTTAGTACCCTGGGTGGACCGAGCTTTGCTAAAAATACCGTGTTTTTTGGAAATTATATATTTAAAAAAAAGAAAAAAAAACGGACTGGAGACGTCTGGACTCGAACCGGACTTCTTTTATATGATATTGTAGTTTTTCATTGTCTGAAAACACGGATAAAACGACATTTTCTAAAAATGATAAATTTTTACGGTGACATAATTATTACATAAATAATTTGACTTTTGGAAGCTTTGGAGACAGTGGAATTTTAGTTATAAATTTTACTAGGCAAATTTTTTTATTTTTTTTATTTTATTGATCAAATAATGGTGATAATAATCGGTAACGGTATCTTAAAACTTCAGCTACGAGGGTTCCAAACGAGCCATGGTCTGAGAAGAGCCCACAACAAACGCAGTCGGGTTAGTTTCTTTCTTATATTATAAAATTCAAATCTTCAAGGCCAAATCGTTAGGCATATCACTGTCCAGAGGGTTGCGCGTAATTCCAATGAAACATGTAAAGTCGCCCGAGTCCAGGAATCAATAGCGCCATCTACTGCAATATTGACGAACTTTTTTTTCTCTAAGAAAAAAATATTTGTATGGAGTGTTAGGACACGTACCTTTTTCCATGAAAAAATCGCAACCATTAACATAATTCAAATTAAAAAACCATTATAATTCACTCCCCAACAATCACGCCCCAACAGCTGAACGGATCTGGATGAAATTTGGCACAGAGATAGATTATAGTCTGGAATAGCACATAGGCTACTTTTTATCCCGGAAAATTAAAGAGTTCCCGCGGGAACCACAAAACCTCGATCCACGCGTACGAAGTCGCGGGCATCAGCTAGTAATTTATTATTCCAAATATTCAACAAATATTTTTTGCAAATTTTTTTAAATAAATATATTTTAATTAAACAGCTAACAGGTTATTCGTCTGTGGCTCTGTGGCATTATTATTATTATTTTTTTTACTTTTTGAATCTCCTGATATCACAGACATACAAATGGTTTGTATGTCTGTGCCTGATATAAACTTTTCTTTATTATGTCTGTGGATATAAAGTCCACTATACTATGTTACTTGCATGGAGGCAATGACTAAGGTAACAAATACATACCTCCATGGTTACTTGTCTCTGGTTGTCGTTGACAAATGACAATGGTTGACAATGGTTGACAACAATAAATAAATGAAACAGAGACAAGTAACATTTAAGGATATGATGGGATATGGATATAAAATATAAATGTAAACAAACGTGGGTGGTTACAGGTTATCCTGAAATCAATAAATAAATAGGAAATATTCCATCCAGTACCATAAACCTTTGTTGATTTAATATGGCAGAACGACAAAGAAATTTGCCAAATATACTTTTAACTGGTAATTTTTAGACTAAAATCACTTTGTATTGGAGGGTTATCTTATATTTTCATATTTTTAAACTAACCCTTCTACTTAGGTACTCCAGGCGTTGGTAAATCAACCATTTCTAAAATACTATCTGAGAGAACGAAGTTTCCATGGAGAGAAGTATCAAAACTTGCAGAAGAATACAACTGTTTAGATGAGTACGATTCAGAATACCAGTGCCCTTTTTTGAACGAAGACAAGGTAAATAAACATTATTTGTTAATATAGCTTAATTAACAGCTCATGCTTATAGCTAAAAGCTTATTAGCTCATGGGCTACATACATTTTCATCTCTTCTCTGCAATTATTTACTTAAATAATATGTAAAATAAGTCAATAATACCATAATGATCTGGCCTGGTGGGAGGCTTCGGCCGTGGCTAGTTACCACTCTACCGACAAAGACGTACCGCGAAGTGATCTAGTGTTCCAATATGATGCTGTGTAGAAACGGATTAGGGGTATGGGTGGGTAATATAACTGCCACACCCCAACAAGTTAGCCCACTACGATCTTAGACTGCATCATCACTTATCATCAGGTGAGATTGCAGTCAAGGGCTCACTTGTAGTGGCATAAAAATAATATATTGATAATAAGGATTTATACATTATGCTCCGCCTTCCTATAGACCCACTTTTTGCTACATTCTCAGGCCTGGTATTCACCAGAGCAGAGATGGGTGGTGATGGATCAATAATCTGAATATTCCGCTTAACACATCTCCACCTGATGGGTGGAGATGTGTTAAGCGGAATATTCAGATTATTGATCCAGCGCTCTGGTGGATACCATTTGCCAATTATTGTCAAACTAGCTGATGCCTGCAACTTCATCGCGTGGTTTAAGTTTTTTGATTCCCCCAGGAACTCCTTAATTTTCCGGGATAAAAAGTATGTCACTCTCTAGCTCCTCAACTATATCCATGCCAAAAATCAGGTTGATCCGTTATGTTGCAGCGTGATTGAAGGACAAACCAATAAACCAACGAACAAACACACTTTAGCATTTATAATATTAGTAAATAGTATGATGTTATCAGTCTTATTCTTTGCCTCACAAGGGATTCATATATAATCAAATAATTTTTCTGATGATTTTAGTTATTAGACATAATGGAAGGAATGATGGCAAAGGGTGGCAACATCGTGGACTATCACGGATGTGAGTTCTTCCCTGAGAGGTGGTTTGATGGTGTATTTGTTATAAGAACTAATAACACCACATTATATGACAGATTATCTGCCAGGTATGGACCTATACCTAACATTATTTTTTTTTTTACAATATTCAATTTTTCATATATTACCATAGACTTAGAATGTACAGCGAAAAAATCCTATGTCTATGTATATTACAGTCGTACATTTCATATATTACCCACAACTTCGTCCACATGAACTACACAAATTTCAAAACCCCTATTTTAAGGGGGTGTATTTTCAATAATCCATTCTTAGCCAATGTCTATGTTATAATATCTATCTCCATGCCAAATTTCAGCCTGATATTTCTAGTGGTTTGAGCTGTGTGTTGATAGATCAGTCAGTCAGTCACCTTTTCTTTTTATTTAATAAGATGAAGATTATTACACAATCTCAAAATACTTTACACAATCTTTACGAGTGACCTACCACATATTGACAGTATTCTATTGGCGGATTATAGCAAAATAATTGTAATCTTTTCTTGCTAAATAATAAAGTTTATTTTTAGCAGTAAAATGGTGCATCAAAGAAATGCATATTAAAGTCTCCTTATCTATGCAAGTAAGTAACCTAAAACTTTCAATTCATTGTTTTAGAGGCTACACAGGCAAGAAATTAGAGGACAACATACAGTGTGAAATATTTGAGACACTGTTGGAGGAGGCTCAGTCTTCCTACAAGCCGGAGATAGTCCAAGAGCTGCAAAACAACACTGAAGACCAGTTGCACACCAATGTGGACACTATTGTGCAGTGGATTGAGAGGTGGAAGGAAAATAATATATAGCTTTTTAAATTTATTTGTTGTTATTTATTATGAAATCCCCATAGCCCAAGACAGTCTAATTCTACTTACTGACCATAACTTAATTTGTTTTGCAAAATGGCATTTTATAAAAATATGCATTTTCACTATCTTATATTAACATTTGCATATCGTTCAGTTATTGAGTTTTAGTTAATTTGTAAAGTTGGAGTTGGCACTTGCTTGGTTCATACCACGGTAAGACTTATCCTCTATAATTCATACATAGTGCCATTGCAGTGTTCAAAAAAGTTGATTGCCCTTTTGGTTTACTAAGATGTTGTGTTATAGTTTATTATGTAAGAATTCCAACTTATCGAGAAAATAATAAATCAGAATGGATACTGTGAAAGTATTTCAAATATTATCTGAATATAATTAAAATAAAACACAATTTTTTTATTATAAATTATTCCTAATTTATTTCTCGTAACCACTGAAATAATATAAGAAATGCATTGAAAAATTACTGTATTTAATTATAGGTTTTATCTATGAAAAAGCTTGGTTGGTGTATTATTAACGTAAAGTAGGTTAACAAATACATAAAATATTATCTCACTCACATACAACAACTACCAGTACCTCCCAATTTTTTAATTGATAAATCCCAGGTAAACTCACTCATAAATAAATGGAATGACACCAAAAAGCTTAAACATTATTTGGAATACATCGATGATAGGCACTCCTCAATATGTTCTTGTACTAAATTGTAGTCTTATACAAAAAATAGATTTCAATATGTGCGAGTGAAAACACACATTCATTTACACATTTCATACACACACAGATCTTTCATGGAAAGTTTTGCATCACAACTCTTTACAATTCATCCTTCTTGTTTCCTTTCTTGTCAAAGCCTTTAAGGTCACTTGAGGCATTGTCGGATACATATTTGATGAAGTCTTCAACTGTACGCCCACCCTGTAATAACAAGAAAAAAAAACATTAGTGTGTGAAACTTTACAAGCGGTTTAATTAACTCGCCATTGATGATGGATAGATGACAACTATTTTTTATTAATTATGGCGTCAGCCCAAATGACTTCTAAATCTGTTCTCGATCGACTACGCGCGGCTTGATGCCATGGTGTTCAGATTTCGGACTCACGATCAAGAAATATGACATTACTTCAATTGTAATTGGTGGACTTAAATATCCATCTGTTTGCGTCGCGCCAAAATTTGGCTTATATATGCAATCAAACTGCTGTACCAAAAGATCTGCGTTGCTCTTCAGTCGCCCTTACATAGTTTTTTTACATTTAATTACTAATATTATAAATGCGAAAGTTTGGATGGATGGATGTTTGTTACTCAATCACGCCCCAACGGCTGAACGGATCTGGATGAAATTTGGCACGGAGATAGATTATAGTCTGGAACAGCACATAGACTACTTTTTATCCCGGAAAATTAAAGTTTTGCGGGAACCACAAAACCTCGATCCACGCGTACGAAGTCGCGGGCATCAGTTAGTTGTAACATAAATCATTAGAATTTAGTAGATTTGAAAAGGACTAAAATTAAGAAATTCTACACACTTCATGACATTTACAAGTTGTTATGGTGTTAAAGTGGCCTTATCACTGCAAGTGATCTCTTCCAGGCAACCTAATGAAAGGAGGAAAAGGACTAAAATAATATAGAAATGGTAGGTACTTTAAACCATTTCAATAATACATAGCGGTCTCAAAATATCTGTTACGTTTAGCCGCACAATTGGACAAAATATGGACACTGTGAAGGTACATTATCATTACTTCTGTAAGGAAAGAGATCTTTTATGAAAAAAATGTTCAGTCTGAAGTTACTCTCAAATCCCACCTAAAGAAGTCCTTGACTAAAATTTAAGCTTATTCATCTGCTTTAAATTTTTTATTAATCCTTTCACGAAAGAGCGTCTGTAAGGAGATTGCTTTCTCGTAAGACCTTTGCACGTTTCTTTGTAGTTTTACTACTTCTATATTTAGTATCTTTTTGCACCCGTGCGAAGCCGGGGCGGATCGCTAGTACACTAGCGATCCGCCCCGGCTTCGCACGGGTGCAAAAAGATACTAAATATAGGTACTACAGAATGTCTTCATTAAAATTACATGCTGTAAAGGGCCATATTGATCTATATTAAATGAATATAGTATATTATATCAATCCCCATCATCTGAAAAAAGTTTCAATTTGACAGCAAAATCCCCATTAACAAAATGATCCGCCATTTATTGAATTCATTTGTTACAAAAAATGTGATAAATGAAGAACCGCTAGACCGATTTTGTGCAAACTTCACATAAACCATCTACTAAATAGTCCGCAAGTAAAGCCTAAATATTTGGTCTGGATAGGTGAGCCCGTTCTTGAGTTATAAAATTACAACGAAAAGTGGCATTGATTTTTATATATATAGAAGAGAAGATTTATGTGTGTGGAATAAAGATATCTAAATAAATAAAACTCACATTATATCTGACAGGTTTCTTGTTGGAGTCTTTGGGCTTCCAGTAGATGGTGGGGAAGCCTGACACCTCATAGAGGGATTTGGGCCAGTCATTTGCGGTGGCGTCCATTTTGATAATGTCTACCTCCTCATCCTTCAGCTGTAGAACATAACGTAACAATATTAGTTTTTTGGGAAAAATCTTTCAATGATGCTGATATATCGAGTAACAGCTGATGATTAAAAATATTAAGCTTTTTTTTTATCCACTACAAGCTAGCCCTTGACTGCGATCTCACCTGATGGTAAGTGATGATACAGTTTAAGATGGTAGCGGGCTAACCTGTTAGGGGCATGGCAATTATATTAAACCCATACCCCTTCGGTTTCTACACGGCATCGTACCGGAACGCTAAATCGCTTTTAAAGATTTTAAAATTAAAAGTGTCTTTCATCAACATCGATTCAGTGTTTTCTCTGTGAAAAGGTAAAAGGCAGTCATACTTTCGCATACGCCGGCGACTTTGTGTTGATTTAGGTTTTTGAAAAATCCTATGGGAACTCAATGCAATCTTTGTGTCAAATTTTTCAAGATCGCTTCAGCACTTGAGCTTGAGAAAAAAAAGACAGACGAACGTTCACATTTGTAATAGTAGTATGGATTACAGAATCAATAATTAAATGAACAGCCTGAAATCAAATGTAGTGAATAAGTGTGATACTGAAACGAAATATATATAATGTCACCGTAAGATTGTAAAAACTGTTACATACATAGAAATTATCGCATCGACTAGTGATGGACTGCATAAAGTTGGTGAATCTTACTAATACTAATATTATAAATGCGAAAGTTTGGATGGATGTATGGATGTTTGTTACTCAATCACGCCCCAACGGATGAACGAATCTGGCTGAAATTTGGCACAGAGATAGATTATAGTCTGGAATAGCACATAGGCTACTTTTTATCCCAGAAAATTAAAGACCCATTTCCCATTATCCCAGAAAACCAAAAAACCTCGAATGGATAGTAGTCGCGGGCATCAGCTAGTGATTAATATCTCAGAGATAGATCCACACCACAGGAGTAAGGACCCAAAATTCAAACCAATGAAACAAATGCATCAACCTCCTCAAAGTTGTCAACCTGCTGTGACCTGCCGTCGTTCTTACAATGAATCTAATCTAAAATGATGGCTCTAAATATATTAATTAAGCTCGCTGGAGACAGGGACAGCACTAGATTTAGTCCTGTCAGTTCAGTATACACACCTTCTCCCCAAGCTCCTCCCACACGGGGGTGAGTTTCTGGCAGTGTCCACACCAAGGAGCATAGAACTCGACCAGAGCATCCCTGCCGCTGTCCGTCACCAATTCCTTGAAGTTCTTGCCAACAGCCACTTTCACTGGTCCATCGTTCTTCTCTGGTATGGGCTCAGATTTAATGAAGGGCTCTAGTTTGCCGTCTACAAGGTCCTTGGCGAAGGTGATTAGGTTTTCTATGCTGTAATTGAAAGAGATTAATATTAAATCTATATCAATTTTTTTTTAAATTAAAGTTGGTGAATGTTTAATATCTCAGAGAAAGGAGAACCCAAAAGTCTTGTCTGTCCGTCTGTCTATCACCGGGCTGTATCTCTTGAACTGTAATAGGTTGACAGTTGAAATTCTCACAAAGGGTATATTTCTATTCCGCTATTACAATACATATTCTAATATTATAAATACGAAAGTGTGTTTGTTTATTGGTTTGTCCTTCAATCACGCCGTAACGGAGCAACGGATCGACGTGTTTTTTTTGCATGGGTATAGCCAAAGGTGGACCTGGACAGTGACATAGACTACTTTTTATCCCGGAAAATTGAGGAGTTCCCGCGGGAATTGAAAAAACTTATTCCACGTCTCGTTAGCAGCTAGTAAATAATAAAAAAATATACGGAAATACAACAAACGTGATTTTTGAGCGCCTCTATTGTGTTTTTAAAAAGTACATAGTGTTAAATCTTGTAAGATGCTACGGAACCCTTCGTGTGCAAGTCCGAGTCGCACTTGGTCAGTTTTTTGCAAATCATACTTATATTTCTTGTACATAATATTTTATTTAATGCATTGCATTGCATTGTATGGTTCAGAATGTTGGGCGGTGAAAGGGACGGATGAAAGAAAAGTACATGCGACCGAAATGCGAATGTTGAGATGGATGTGTGGTGTGACTAGAATGGATAAGATTAGGAATGAATATATAAGGGGAAGTTTGAAAGTAGCGCCAGTGACAGAAAAGATGAGGAGTAATAGGCTAGCATGGTATGGGCATGTAATGCGGAGGGAAGAAAGGCATATTACGAGAAGAATGATAGATATGCATGTGGAAGGAAAAAAGAGTAGAGGGAGACCAAAGAAAAGATGGATGGATTGTGTGAAAGAGGATATGCGTATAAAAGGGGTGAATGATAGGTTGACGGATAACAGAAGTGAGTGGAAGGAGAAAACTTGTTGTGCCGACCCCACATAGCGTGGGACAAGGACAGGAAGAAGTACATATTTTATTTAATAGTTACTTATACAGTGCAGTAGACACATAAAATAATTTCATTATTTATGTTAATGTTTCCTTAATCATAAAACCAGTTTGTAGATAGTGCACAAACAATAAAAATTACTGAAGCTTGAATATCCACGTTGTTCGGTTGATAAGGGTAAAAAATAAATGTTTTCTTTTTCTACAGAAATGATAAGCCAGTAAATAAAATATGAATGTATTAGACATTTCACGCATTTTTTAAGGTTATAGGGATGTCAGTTTACATACAAAAGCATACAATTGGTGATGCATGAAGCCATCATAGAAAATGGATGATATACCTACTGGACAGTGCAACTTTTAATTCAAGAGTACCTCCAGAATCAATACACCACTAAAACCTTTATTATTAAACAGGCTGTAAAGAAAAAACCGGCTAAGTGCGAGTCGGACTCGCACACGAAGGGTTCTGTACCATTGTACAAGATTTAACACTATACAGTTCAGTATATAAATTTTTTAAATACATTCGAAAAAGAAACAAGAGAGGCGCCCAAAAATCACGGTTCTTGTATTATTATCTGCCTCTATTTTTGATTTATTTACTTACTAGATGATGCCCGCGACTTCGTCCGCGTGGATCAAGGTTTTTGATTCCCGCTGGAACTCCTTAATTTTTCGGGATAAAAGTACCCTATGTCCTACCCCGGGATATAACCTACCTCTATACCAAATTTTTAGCAAAATCGGTTGAAAGTATGGGCCGGGAAAGTGTAGCAGACAGACTCACTTTCGCATTTATAATATTAGTATAGATTATCTATTTATCACCACTTACAAGCAGGTCGGTTTGCAGCCAAGCGCTAGCATATATTATACTAGATGATGCCCGAGACTTCGTCCGCGTGGAATAAGGTTTTAGATTTCCGTGGGAACTCTTGAATTCTCTGGGATAAAAAGAGACCTATGTCCTTCCCCGAATTACAACCTATCCCTGTACCAAATTTCATCTAATCGGATATTTCGGTTGAACAGGTGGGCCGTGAAAGCATAGCAGACAGACAGACAGACACACTTTCTCATTTACAATCATACTAATATTATAAATGCGAAAGTGTGTCTGTCTGCTACACTTTCCCGGCCCATCCTTTCAACAGATTGGTTTGTCCTTCAATCACGCCGCAACAGAGCAACGGATCGACGTGATTTTTGGCATGGGTATAGTTGAGGACCTGGAGAGTGACATAGGCTACTTTTTATCCCGGAAAATTGAGTAGTTCCCGTGCGAATTTAATAAACTTATTCCACGCGGACGAAGTCGCGGGCATCAGCTAGTATTAGTATTAGTATAAATATAAATTTTAAAAAAAAATTGTTATAGCGGCATTAAAATACATACAGACTCTGTGAACAATATGATGAGATAGACGAGAGATAACTATGAAGAATATCTGAAGCTATTAAGAGGCCGGTTCGCGCCGCTCGCAACTTCTATTCGAACCGCAAATATAAATTTGCCGGTATATTGCTATCTCTATTTCACTGATGACACATGATCGCGTTCAAGCGAGATAGCAATATGAGCTTACAGAATTTGTTATACATTTAGTCTTGTTCCGTGAATACCAAAAATGATGAATGAAAACTTATCGTGCTTTTTACTTCGTTTTGTTATTCTGTAACTTGACAATATAGGCTATGCTGCTGACCAATTAATACGTAAGATATCGTTGGTTTTAATATGAAACAAATAAGAGGGAAACATGTCCATCTTGTCATAAAAATATGCAAAACGCAATTCATTTACATTTCATTTTAGGAAAGTATTTTGAAAACATATAAATCCAGGGGACTAGATAAATACAATTTGAATCCAAATAAACTCTCATTTTGGTGGAAATGTTCTCGAATTATTAATTATTTTGGTATTACGTTTGTATGGGCAATTCATTCTCCGCTGGCACCTTAATGTATATTTAAAAAAAAGTTGTAATAGCGGCAACAGATACACTGAATAATAATGATAATGAGATTGAAGAACATTCTGAAGCGACAATTACCTGAACTCATCGCTCATTACGAATTTGTTTCCGTCGAGGTCCTTGCCAGCGACGACTGGCTTATCGCCCTTCGCGAAGTCGATTCCGTAGTCGTTGAGCTCGTGGATGAAGTCGTCCTTGTCGCTGATCGCGAACGTCAGTTCCGACAGCTCCTTGGATACCTGTGGAGTAATTTTACGGTTTTATAAATTGCTAGATAATGCCAGCGACTTCGTCCGCTTAGATTGAGGTTTAAAACTCCCCAGGGGAACTTTATGATTTTCTGGGATAAAGAGTAATCATTTTCCGGGTCCTTAACTATACAGACAAACCTACACTTACGAATTTATAATATAAGACTTATAAATAATATAATTGATTGTATTTATTTGAATTAAGAAAATAAATAAAAATATTCTCTACTATAATTTTAATTACAATTGGTTATAAGAGATAGAAAATAATTATTATTGAATAAATTAAAACTAACTAAACTTTTTGCAGAACCATTCTTGGTTAGGACTCAGTATGTTAGATTGTTACTTGTCCTTTCTAAAATTATTTTCCTATAGTTCTTCCAATTCACCAGCGCGCGTGAACCTTGCTTGTAGTAATGGATATATTGCGTAAGCGTGCGTGCCTCTCGGAGCGGTCAATCGTACGCGCAATCACGTAAACGCACACATTTACACAGATGTATACAGTTAGGACTTTAACATAACCATGAATTGCAAGAAATAAACTGTTTTTGCATAAAATAAGCCTAAGATGACTAATCTAAATTTGACTAAATTTTTGATATAAAACTTCATAAACTAAAAATGTAATAAATAACTTAATCTACTAAATCTTTGACTTAATTAACTAAATAATTGACTAAATTAATTAACTAAAAACCTAACTATCGTTAACTATGCTACGTCTCGCTACTCCGTCTACTCAATACTAAAATTTTCTAATAGAAGCTAAACTATTTGTACAATGGACAATCTAAATTGCTCCCCTCTATAAATGGGAACAATTAATTGCGTTGTCTTGGACCTAGGCTCCAGGAAGACATACTATACAAAGTTCTTATTCACTGACCTAAAAGGTGGATTACTATACCTTGAGCACACGGTTCCTCCAGTAGTTGGTGCCCTTAGGGTTCTTAACGTAGTCGACATCGTAGTAGGCGACGACCAGGGGGTTGGTGAAATCGTTGATGTTATCCTTCTGACGGAAGCCGACCAGGCCGTGGCTGTAAACAAGAATTTAACAACACTTTAAAATCTTCAACGAAAGGTAGTGCTGACTAAATAAATTATTGTTGGAAACAGAACATATATAAATTGTATTTTTAGTCTATGGACAGATCGTTCACAATTCACTCACCCTGTCATTTATTATGTACTAAAAGAACGAATGACCTAACCTAACCAAACGTAACCGTATCTCAAAACCTGCCACAGGGCTAAGACGTATTTTCGCTTACTTTGTACCTAAGTATAAATTAAATTATTATGCCGCAAGTCGTGTTTGATGTTTGATCTCCCAAATTGGTCCTCCAGTGTCGTGAATAAATAGTGATTTTCAAGAGGTGTTTTACCTCAACCAGCCTACAGTTCCAGTACAAATCTCCCACATAGGTGCTTAAAAGCACTGCTTACCCTTGTTGAAATAACCCAATGCTTTCATGCCCTCCTGGTTTTGCGTTGCTATCAGAATCTCGCTTACACCATTTGTTGGTTGTAACCTACATATTATATTAAATTTTTAAAAATTAAACGCACAGCGGATGCAATACGTCCAAGCATTCTTTTTTTATTGCGAGATAGCCTTGCGTTTAACGACAATCATGCTTAATACAAAGCAATGATGCGGTCTAGGTAGGAGCACATTTGCCTAGAAGATGCCTATTCACTCTTGCCTTGAAGGTAGAGTTATATGTGGCAGGGAAGACATGCCCTCCTCCAGGATGTTCCAGGAAGGGCATCCTGGCATTTCTAATCAGGAACGTTGAACAGAACCGTTTCGTTCGAGCAGACTGGACGTCAAACACATGAGGATACCAACGTAGACGGTTTTTTGCTGTTCTGTGGTAGAACGATGAAGGGGAGGTTCCTGAGCAAAAAGTATATCCGATAAAAAACCGATAAGCAGGCGACATTGCATCGGTGCTGTAAGCTATGCAGTTTCACCTGCATAGCTATAGGCTTTCTTTGTCTTTGGCTCATCCCCTCTACAGTAATCTCTTATGATTACAGTCAAAGGAAAGGATAGAAGGCTACTTATTACTCTAATAGCATCTGTATGGCTAGCATGCGCACTACGAGTAAAATTATGTCTACCCGTTATCTCTCTCTGTCTACCGAAGCTAACATGGTTACTTGTCTAGTTACGTCAAAAGTAGAGATAAAAGTAATATTTCTTATCTGTGGTATTTTTCTCTGCGAAACTTTACATGTCGACAATTTTTTTCTTGTAATATACCGCATTTGGTGCATGTTACTTACGGTAAATGAAAAATTTGCCGGCAACGACAACATATCTCTGTCTCGTCGCGAGATAATGTCGTTGTGCGCATGCTAAGCACACTGGAGTCTGGATAGTGTAATACTGTATGAATACTCACTAATTCTCCTTGATGAAGGCCTTGAGCGATCCTTCGCCGCTGTACACGACTGACGAGTCTTCAAACTTGTTGTGCATGCGCTTGGGTCGGTACAGTACCACATTGTTTCTGTGAACAAATATCATATTACATCAAAAACTACTTGGCTACATGTGGTTTTGTATGCTTTTAAACAAAAGGACAGCATACGTAAGAAGATATTTTATTAACTAGATGAAGCCTGCGCAACTTGCCTGTATTAAGGTTCATTAAAATCCCTAGGAAACTTTTGGATCTTCCGGGATAAAAATAAGCATAGTCCCAAAATACAAAGTACATCCGATTAATCAAATTTGATATTTAAGCAGAACCGGTTTATTAGATTGTGAAAAGATAAAAGGTAGACTGGCTCTTTCGCATTTAAAATATTACGTATTTTGATTGTCCATGTACATGGCAAACGCGGCTTTTAGTAGCTGTGATACAAAGATTAAGCCTATGTCTTTCTCCGAAATGCAAACTACGTCTGTATTAAATTTCAGCTAAATCAGTTACGTGAATAGGGTGTGAAAAGGATAGACACACTTTCGATTAATAATTACATGAGCAAGGATCTAAAGACTTGGACACACAGAGCACGACGAAAAATATATCGAACGAGGCTCTAATAGCTGTGATACAAAATATGGCATAATTATTACGGAATTCCAGATCGTCTTTCTTCCATACACGGTTTAGAATCAGTGCGCTAGTTAATATACAATAGTGCCAACTGCACTTTTGAACACGAAATAATTGTGTACGTTTCCTTTGTTGATAAGGTATTTAATGCAGTACTCGTGACTAGCTGGTATAATAGGCCCATCATTAATATATTACTAGTATTTTATGCATTATTATTGCATAATAATACAAATATATAAATGTCGAATCACGTAAACAGTAGGTACGGAGATGTTTACGTATACATTTTGCACCTTTTTAGTTTCTTAGGTCTTTATCATGCGATCAGTCGGCGAACTATGAGCGTTGAGAAGATAAATTAAATTTGCAAGATTTTTAACGACCATCCTATTCTACCCAATATACATAATATTGTTACTCAATGCGTTTAGATATTATATCTCCTATATAGCTGATGCCCGCGACTTTGTCCGTGTGAATTGAGGTTTTTTGGTTCCTGCGGGAACTCCTTAATTTTCCGGGATAAAAAGTATATGCTATTCCAGACTATAATCTTTCTCTGTGCCAAATTTCATCCATTGGGGCGCAGCCGTTGGGGCGTGATTGAGTAAAAACATCCATCCATCCAAAGTTCGCATTTATAATATTAGTATAAGAGTATAGATTTTGCAGAGAAAATCATCGGTAATTCATCGGCTAAGAATATAAGGTAATAGCGGAAAATTGCACCAATTATAAACAATTTCAAGCAGAACGAGGCTTATTCGTATCCGCGAAGTGGCGAAACTAATGTTTCATAAACAAATATATATTATGTTTCGACTTGAATAGATAATGGTTTCACAAAAATAAATCCTTGGTTAAACATAATGCGCTGACGATTGTGGCATTCTTGCGAGTTGCGACGGTGCATATCAGTCGATTGCGTTGGTTAAACAACGGTGACCTATATTTTTAACTTGATGAGATTTTTTCGTCACACCAAATATGATGCAAATATGATGATATGGTAAGATGCAGCCTAAGATGGAACATGCCTTAAAGGTGCTATTTGCATATCGTCTAGAGCAGGGATTCCCAAAGTGGTCGTTATCGGTTTCCCGGGGTGGACAATAAACAAAAACTGATGTTGGGGGTCGACGAGGTCTAAAAATCGGCCCCTATTTTAATTGTGATGAGAAAATAATGTCAAGTTAACTCACTTAGTTAATTGCTAAGTATTTTGTATCAATAGAAAAAAAGTAATTTGGCTATGGGGGACGGGGTCTGAGGTATCAGTTCATTTTGTAAAAGGGGTCTCTTGCCCAAAATAGTTTGGGAATCCCTGGTCTAGAGATTAACTTAACTCAACTCAATGGCTGACCGCATTTCAACTTTCCGTTTCCTCTGTGCAACGTTAAGTTGTCGGTTCTGGTTATTTCACTAATATACTTAACTCAAAATAATCGTAAAGAAACCTTGAGTTGAAGAACCTGTTATTATCCCAAGAAGACCATTATGTCAAAATGGAAAGGGGTCACGACCCTCACTAATGACGAATAGTACGCAGAGATGTCTGTCTGCTACGCATTATATTATGAAATACCTACTTATTATAACTTATTTTTTGTTTTGGGTTAGGTAATGTTTATGAATTATGATGAGCGGGTATATAATTATAATTTTATCCATTTTATAAATACCTACATATCAAAAGCCGAGAATAGAACGCCAAAAGCTGAATATCTAATACCGACATTGATAAGTTTGCTTTTATGTTAAATAAATATATCTTTCAAAACAAGTTGCATCCTCTATTATAGATATTATTTTTAACCGACTTCAAAAAAAAGGAGGAGGTTCTCAATTCGTCGGAATCTTTTTTTATATTAATAGAAATTGTACCTAAATCATCTCGCTCCCGTTGTTACAGTGAGTCTTTTACTGCAAAAGCAGCCATATTATGGAACACATTACCCTGAGAAATTCGTCACTCCAAATCGATACATATATTTAAACAACGGTTAAAAAAATCATTATCTATTTATGTAAAGTAGTTGTAAGTATATGATAACAATATATCTATATAAATACATATACATAAAAATCAATTGCTGTTCATTTGTCTCGCTAAAACTCAGAAACGGCTGGACCGATTTAGATGGAATTTTTTGTGTGTGTTTGAGTGGATCCAGGGCTGGGTTATATCCACAATTAGACCCGGTAGGGGACGCTGCAATCGGGTTCTAGGTTCAGGGCAGGACAACGTCTGCCGGGCCCTCTAGTATTTTTTAATATAATATAATATTTATTTATTGTATCTATATTATGTGTAATTTATATGTAAACTATAGTATGTATGTTTATGTAAGTATATTTTATACTTTTGGTGTTTAAATGCGAAAGTGTGTCTGTCTATCTGTTTGCTACGCTTTCATGGCCCATCTGTTCAACTGATTTTGATGAAATTTTGTATAAGGGTAGGTTGTATCCCAGGGAAGGACATGGGCTACTTTGTATCCTGAAAAATTAAAGGGTCCCCGCGGGCATCATCTAGTTGTATAATATTTGCATTCATATTAATTATTAAAAGGTAATCAAATCCAAGGTTACTACAGACAATAATATACTTCATTTGTGCAAACATTTAAAATGTTAGCATCAATTCATTTAGTTAAAATTTATCAGTGTTACTAGGTACTTGACAACATTTAATTACCAGTTGTATTTAATTAACAAAAAAAACTACTTATCAAGCAATACTAATTGAACACATTTACTTAGTTAAAAATTTAAATTTTGTTTCATCTACATGAAAATGTTCATTTTATTACTTCAGTAATTAAATTTTACGTGGCTCTGCTCTGTATGAATAATGTTGTATCAAGCTGTGTATATTGACTTCCAGACATCGTCACCTCCATGGCAAACTTAAGAATCAGCAGTTTTAGTGAAATCAATATTACCATGAAAAAGTTCGCCATGGAGGTGACGTCCCTGAGTTTTTATGCTCTTTAAAATATTCAGACACTCAAACTAATCTGTATCTAAATATCCACTCTACTACTTACTTTAGACTAGGTTCACTATTAAGTAATATTTTCGACTATTTTATTTAGGCTTTCACACATTAGGTTTGGTCACAATTGGTTCAAAAATTTCAGTATAATGACAACAAAAACGGTTCTAATTTTATAATACAGAAATTTTTAAAAATTGTATGGGAACTCTCATATTTTTCACGACGAAGTCTGTTCTGTCCTATAACCTGTCTGTCAGTTTAAGTGTTTAGAACAAACACACTTGGCCTGGTGGGAGGCTTCGGCCGTAGTGTAGTGTAGAAAGGGGTAGGGGTATGGGTTTAATATAACTGCCATGCCCCTAACAGGTTAGCACGCTACCATCTTAGACTGCATCATCACTTACCATCAGGTGAGATTGTAGTCAAGGGCTAGCTTGTAGTGGATAAAAAAAAAAAAAACTAATGCCGATCTTACTACAGCTATAAACTTACTTGTATCCAGCCTTCTTCAGTACCTCCTCCGCAGAAGAGTGTCCGAAGGTGACTTCCTCCCTCATCTTGTCGGCGGTCTTGAGGAATTCTCCCTTGAGGTCAGTCTCCTTCTCGAAGAAACCAATGACTACCACTTCATCCTTAGCAACCATTGCTTCGTAGCTGGCCACGGTGAGCAAGTCCCTGGAGCTTGGGCCAACTTGGGCACGCATGAATTTGACAATGCCATCTGTGGAAAGGAAACTTCTACTATTGTCTGTTTTATCCTTGCACATGACAAAACAAGAGATTTCAGGCATGTGTGTGTTAAAATAGTTATTCATGACATAGTAGGTAGTCCCTACATAAAGTAGTGCAACATATCCATACTTCTATACTAATATTATAAATGCAGAAGTGTGTCTGCCTGTCTGTCTGTCTGCTACGCTTTCCCCGCCCATCTTTTTAACCGACTTTGCTGAAATTTGGTATAGAGGTAGGTTATATCCCAGGGAAGGACATAGGCTGCTTTTTATCCCGGGAAATTAAGAGGTTTCCGCGGGAAAAACAAAAACTTAATCCACGCGGACGAAGTCACGGGCATCATCTAGTTTCTCATAGAAGTAAAATTCATGTATGAGTGTTTAGTTGGCTTTGGATATTTAAGGTAGTTATTTGAACATATATTTAGTCAAGGTAGATTAGTTTTTGAATCAATTTGATTAAAAAAACTTGCAGTTTACAGAATTAAATCCATTGAAAAAAAATTTTTTTGCTCAGTGCTAAGTACTTACTTCTTACTTTAATATTTTATTAATTGTAAATACAAAATAAGTATGTTGAGTACCATTAGCAGATGATTGATACCAATGTAGTTACTGGTTAAACTTTTTTGAATCTCACATGTGCAGCCTAGTAATTATGTAGTAAGTATCTACTACAAAAGTATGACTTACTGGATTCTCTAGGACCATTGTATTCTTGTGAGAGTTCTCCTTTTCTGAATATTTTGAGTGTTGGGTATCCAGACACTGAGAACTTCTCGCAGGTGCTTTTACCACCCTCAGTGCAGTCCACTTTCGCCAACGCCACGGGAGGGTCATCAGCCTTCAAAACGCCGGCAGCGTCCGCGTATTCGGGCTTTAACCTCTTACAATGGCCACACCTTTGAGAAAATGAACATTAAAATACATTATACTTGTAAGTATGAGTACATATAAAGGTTGTTCACCCTAAATTTAACTCACCATGGTGCGTAAAACATGACAAGAGCTGTATCATGTTGGGCTATCGCACTTTCGAAGTCCGAGTCTGTAAGATCAAGCACATCTTCTTCGGTGGCCTTACATACGTAAATTACGGCTAAATATAAAACTAATTTAAGTGATGCTAGCATTTTAAAACTTTCACTGGGTTCTTTTTACTCCGTGCACTATTCTTCGCCGACTGAGTGAAGCTATTCGAGGAGGACAGACCGGAAAAATACACGTATCAGCCGCACTTGACATTTGTCTGGAACAGCGTTGTCTGTTTCTGATTGGTTGCTAACGGATGCATTCACAATAAAAATTCTAAGTACCCGTTACGTTGTAAGAAAAGGAAAAACATTATTATATTAGTTTTATTCTGCTATTTTATAATTTATTTAATTTTTTGCAAACAATACATGTCGTTGTTTTTTTCCTATTCCAAAAACGATAACCGTTAAACAGATAAGAGATTTACCGATTGATTGGTCCAACACTATGGACGTCAAGCACACTCAAGCATTGTTTGATTGTCAATGGTTTGTCAGTTGGCTTTGCTGTCAATTGGAAAATGGCAGCGACGAGTGTTGTCGTTCTCGACAGAGGCAACAATACAACTTGTACCGTAAATCTTTTCGGTAAGTTTAATTTTAAAACCAATTCCCGTAAACTATGACCATGATGACCACGATATAGCTGAAAGTATAATTTAAAGTTTACGACATATACGTGAGTAAAAGCCGCATAACCTGTAAAAGTTTTTTTGTTATTATTTTTGTATGATGCGCGGAACTTTTAAAATTGTTATAAAACGCTGTTATTGAGGCTTGTAAATTAATGCTGTTACTTTAAATTAAATTATAATCGTATACTAGCTAGATGAATGCGCAAGTTACTTAAATTCTGTTGATCGTATCGAGTATAATAGGAGGTACAAGTTTTTTTTTTCAATGAATAGACTAAGAAGTTGTCTGACTCCGGCGCGACCTTGGCTATTGGATTGTAGGAAGTCAACTGTATACTTGCTTCTAAATTGTAAGTGGTTATTTGATGTACTCACAAAAACTGTTCATAAGCTGTCTAGCAACATTAATAAATAATTAGGAAGTGATTTGTGTTAACATTGTTAAAATTAAAAACTTCATTACCAAGAGTTGGTTTCCATTCCACCCAAAAATTTATCTTACAGACAAATCTAAATTTTTAGTTACTTAATTATTCTATTTACTTACGTAAAATATTTTCTAGACAAACTGAGTTTGTTAACCTGAGTTTTAATTAACAATATTTTATTAAAACTCAGGCATACTTAATATTATCATAATTATCTAAAGCTATATTTAATTTTATTATTAATCATTAGTATCAATGACAAAATAGCTTCAAAAGGCCTTGACTAAAGTAATGTAGGAAATTATTGAAATAAAATATATCTCCTGAAAACTGAAAAAAAGACTTAGTACAACCTTTTTTTTACCTACAACAAATTCAGATACATACTTACTATGTACTTAATAATATGTGCTAATAAATAATGCTATGAATTGAATAAAAATAATTTACTTCACCCTCCATAGTACATAAATAAACTATTTATTAATAAGTTTAATAATGAAAGTAAGTAATAAATCAATCATCATCTTTACCAAATCAACTTCACCTGAAAGATATTTTTTTTACAAGTTTAATCCACCAATATTATGTGTAATCCACTATCTATAATGATATGATAAACATGGAAAATAATATTATTTTTGTATCTATATGTAATGTAACACTAAATTGCTATTAGTAATTTAAGTGGGCTATGTTATCTTATCTTTTATATTTTTAACGGACCCTGGCACAGTGGTCAGTGCTGCGGCTTTATGAGACAAGGTCCTAGGTTTACTGGCAGGGCAAATTTTGGGTTTTATGTGTTCATAAATTGATATAATTATTTAAAATTTGTCTTTGATCTGATCATGTGGAAGGATGTGTGGAAGGCTACGAGAGTTAGTTACCACTCAGACAATGTCCCACAAAACAATTTTGCTCCTGTGCAATGTTTAGATACCACATTGTACAGGACTTGTACTTTACAACAATTTTTTTTATATTTTTAGTCTCTTTCTACATACCATCTATACTGTAGGAGAGTCTTTAATAGCAACTATTTTTCCTGCAGGTGCTACAGTGGTATCATGGCGGGTTAACAATCAAGAACAGTTATTTGTAAGGTTAGTAGCATTTTTTGTAAATTTTTTAATGTATAATTTAGGCTCAAGGCACATTGTGGCACTGTCGTCAAGAGACACAACGTGTTTTACTTTGTCTGATGTTTTAAAGTAAATGAATCTTTGCACTATAATGTTCAAATCGGTTTGGACTTTGGAGCATCTTATGCATGAACAATGTGTCGAAACACAAAAAAGCGCGCAGCCGTGCGTATTTTCACGTTAATCTGGCCATTGGATCATAGAGATTTCATTAGCAGGTAACCAAGGCATTCATGAATTTGTGGTTACTCTTCACTTTGACTCCATTGATTGATGATTAACTCTCCGTCAATGTGTCACTAGCCTTAGTTTGTTAATAATTAACAACAAATTAATTATTTAAGCGTAATTTTTCAAAAGACGTGGTGTTTTAAATCATAAGACTGGGCTGAATTTTAACTAAAAGTTTTACTTTACTTAATTTTAAGCCGTTAAAAGGCTTCGTGGAGACGAATTATTTATGAAGATAAACCAGAAACCGGTACAAAACACTACGTGTTTGTTGGGCGCAGAGGCGTATAGCTAAAGGTTTTTAAATAGATAACAGTGACTAGGCATCTTCCAGGAGCTCGCTACGTTTTTGACTACATTATCGTTTTTCCTTGGCGCGATTGTAGTCAAAAGTAATAAAGTGATTCATTCAACAGCAGCATTTAAGGTTCCGTACTCCGTATTATGGTAAAATGATTTAATCGCATTCAGCCAAGGGCGTAGCTATGATTTTGTTTAGGGGGGCATGCAATGAAAAATTTCTTGTAGTACACAAGTTGCTAAAACGTTTATTTACAGGAAAAATGGTTGCCCTGATGTGGGATACCCTAAACTTTAGGGTATCCCACAGCTGGGCAATCATTTTTCCTTTTATATACTTTTATATAGCCTTTAGGGCCAAAAGGCTATATAAAAGTGTATAAATTCATTATATCAAAAATACTAATCTCGATCCATCTATTCTAGTGGGAGGGAGATAGAGTTTATTGCTTTTTCGTCACGTACATTTTTTCCAGCCCAGGTCCACGCGTTTTACCCTTCCATAAAGAACTTACGTTCTGAAAATAAGGCTGGATAATTTGAAATTCCCACGAGAGCAAAGCCGTGGGCGGATGCTAGTGTTATTTATATTTCTTTAAAAACTCGTCAAGATAGAATTACGAGTGTAGTAACACTGGTAACGCAATCAAGCTTTAAAGTCTCAAGAAGACAAACGTAATTCGCTTGTGGGAACTGACGCTCGCGTGACGGTCTGGTCTGTACCCGGTAATGTATAAAATAACATCCCATCAATATTCCGCTGGAGGAAATGAGACGCGAGCGGTAATCACCGTCTCTTGCCCAATTGACGGATATGTCAAATAACCATGTCATAAATCGTTGTACCTACTCGAAAATGTTGGTGGTATACAACGAACATACTTGTTTGAAGTTGCTATAAATTATCCCATTTAACAGCACAAAAGTCAGGGAGAAGATTGAAATCCGATGGACCTTAGGTTCACATAATTTGACTTTGAAACCCGTTAGTTATTGTAGTAGCATATTGTAATAATTAGTTTATGTATCTTCTATCTTCTAAGTTCTATATATATAAAAATCAATTGCTGTTCGTTTGTCTCGCTAAAAGTAGAGAACGGCTTGAACGATTTAGATTGGTCCAGGGACGGTTTATATTCATAATTGGACCCGGTAGCGGGCGCTGCAATCGGGTTTGAGGTTCAGGGCAGGACAACGTCTGCCGGGCCCACTAGTATTGTATAGATATGAAGCATCCAGGGGTTCCCAAAGTGTGCGCCGTAGAGATTAAAGAGGAAACTAAACTCAAGTATTCGCGGGTACAAAATAAAAAAACTGAGTGAATCCAAGATCGCAAGATGTACTTAGTGTTAGAACTCTTGCGACAGCAGTCTAAAACTGCTTCACGTGTTCCGATTTGGTGGGAGTTTAGGATATCATTGTGCCCTATTTCCACTTGCTAGGGGCGCCGAGACAAAATACTTACCTGTAAGTGCGTCACGAACTGAAAAAGTTTTGGAACTCCATCTATGGCATAGACCTATAAATGGAATAAGCTTTTTGGTTAGTAACAGGGGAAGTTCGCTTAGTTATTCGTATTGCCTGTCCTTCCTCTCATTCCGTTTCGTTTCTCTGAAAATTCGGAAGCTTAGTAGAGTTTCTACAACCTTTTCCAACGTAGCGCTTCCATCTTTTATAAAGATTTTGAATGCCATCATCAAAATGCACCACAAACAGCAAATCGTATTGTAGTTTGTTTGCGTTAATAAATGAGATAAAAAATCCCCGACCGTGAATATCTACATCCGTGTTGAAACGAGCGCCTTCCGCTAATGAGGCTGCGTCGATTAGTCAGGGGTCTGAGCCTTCTGGACCAGCGGAACGAAGGTTCCCAATTTCAATAATGAGTCCTCCTTTTCATCTGTTTTTCAGTTTGACGTTTGCCTTACTGAAGTTGCTATTTCAAACAAAGTTTATTACGGGTAGAAAAAGCTTCTGCTAATCTGTTTCCCTAGCCAAGTTACATGCGTTTCGTGTATATTCTCTTTCTATAATGGTTATCGCTTTAGCGAAAGCGATTAAAAACGCTAACCATAGACTATTCACTTTTTTTTTCTCCGTTAAAACTTTAACGATTATATAAAAAGAGAAAAGATACAAAACGTATGTAGCTTGTTTAGGAAGCCAGGCTGCTTCAATCTTTTAAAGATCTGAATTCTGCCTTCTGGACCAGCAGAAAAGTTCCTAATTTGAATAATTAAGCGTTTTTTATACCGTTTATCTTAAGCTTATACTAAAGTCGCAATTTAAACAAATATTAGTTAGGTTTCATTTGGTAGAAACGAGTGGTTTCCTGTATTGAGGCTACGCTGATTAGTTTGCAGTCTTGTGCCTTCTGGTCCAGCGAAATGAAGGTTCCCAATTTAAATAATGAGTCCTCCTTTTCATCTGTTATTCCCTTTGACTTTTAGCACTGGCAGTTTTAATCAAAGTTGTATTCACTTTAACAGGGTAGAAACATGTTGCCTTCTTGCCTTGAATGCTCCTTGAAATTTGACTACCGACCTATTTTTTTTTTGTTGACGGGGGGGAAATCAGGTTATGTGGGATTTCTACCCACTAAAACCCCCTCGGTGGCCACCCTCTGCGTGTAATGAGCAGCTCCGGGAACTCTTAAAAGAACATGCGCCGGAGCTTCTCTTGTGCGACGCCTATTGGGCTCGTGCTCGATTTGGTACGGCAGCTTGTGCCACGGCAAGCTGTCGTCTTCCCAGGGTTGCGTAACATAGATGGAAGAAGAGCGCAACCCCAAGGTCCCTTCACCCGGGACTACTGGACTGCTGGATCAGGGCGCTCGTTAGTACCACCCTGATGCCTCCGTCTCCGAGCGGGATCGGTTCGGTCGCGGTCTCAGCAGCCTCCTTCTTGGACATAACAAGGTCACAGAAGGAGACCACTGCCCTCCTTCAATGCTTCGTCGTCGTCGAGGCGTCAGGTCTCTTCCCACGTGGCTGACCAGTATGCAGCGCTCGGGTTCGTGTGTGTGCTGTGCGGAATCCCGATCATTGTCAAATACCGACCTAATCCTCGTTTTCATCTAGTAGCATTTGGCTTAGTAAAGTTGCAATTTTAAACAAGGTTGAAAAGTACCACTGTTATAGCCCTATCCTATATCTAATATTATAAATGTGAAAGCGTACCTGTCTACTACGCTCTCATGGCCCATCTGTTCAACCGATTTTGACGAAATTTGGTACGCAGGTAGGTTATTACATCTTGGGTAAGAATATATTTTACTCAATTATTTATTAACCGGAAATCAAAGTCCCCACGGGAATTTCTAAAATCTAAATCCACGCGTACGAAGTCGTGCCGTGGGCATCATCCAATAATTTTTAAATGAATACCAGAAGAATATACCACGGACTGTCATGTGGATTTACTTATAGTACCCGTTAGCCAATTAGAGATACAAGTTGCAACTGCCAAACCCCATCCAAATTAGGGCGCTCCATATTAGACTGCGTAATCGTTTATCATCCTTTCATCATTACCATCAAACAAAAGCCTGACTTAGAAGAAAAAGGGCTCTATGAGTAACCGCTCTATGCTAGGGTTCTGACTATTATAAAGCTCTTTGCCAGGTGTAAGTTTTCTACAAATGGCCCTGTATAGGTATTATAATAAAAAGGGATTCCTAGAGTTCCTTCTTTATAATTGTGTTAATTGTATTATCAAATGACTCAATAAATTAAACGACGGATACAGTTTTATTATCCAATTTAAAATTACCGTGTTACAAATAGCATGCCGAACGATCGAGCTTACGCTGTATGTCATATAAAATTAAGTAGGTATGTCTGTCGCAGTGCCCTTTATAGAGTAATTAGGAAATGCCGATATAGATGCTTTGCAGATAAAAAGTTAAGATAATTGCTTGCGGTATTGGGCTCAATAGATTTAAAAAAGCGTAGGTCTTGGAGGGTGTTCAAAGTTAAAGCTAGTTCCTGTGATCTATTCTAGCAGGCAAACCGTACTGCCAGTTAATAGTTTAGCTGTTAAGTTTTTATGGGGATTATTAAGGTATTGGGGGTTTGTCTTCCGTATAATTGCATAAAACCCCTAAATATTTATATTTCGAGGGCCTTGAATACATATTCAACGCAAATGCGTTGTGTGAGTTCTATGAACCTTATGATTCTAGAAACAATCCTTCGTTCAAATTTTGTAATGTTTGTACCACAGTAACACAAACGGTTCAACTTTTTCACCTCCTTATTCATTGAGGCTAGAATTTTCAAGATAGTTAATTGAAATAACTTTTTCAAGACCGTTTAGTTACTAGCTAGTCCATTAAAATTATCCTATCGATTTATTGCAAATGAGATCTTTGCATTCAGTCGCAATTAACTTCGAATCAATTTGGAGTCACGTATTGCGCGGATGCAATTTGGAGTGGCGACAAAAACGCGTCTCGGCCGCGGGTGCCTAACAAACGAGCGCCTGCTAATGATTCTAGTTATGTGTCTAGGGTTGGAAGTCGCCGAGTATGGGGCTTAATGGTACTTTTTATGCGGGTAAATAATACATTTTCTCTTAAAGGTGAGATCGTTGCTGCTGTGAAGGTGTACGTTAGAAGTAGGCAAAATGATGGTTGCATTAATGTGTGATGTATCTATAATGTAAAGTTGAAAAATATGTGAGTTTTTGAAAAGTAATTTCAATACAAAAAATACGAGCTTATGATTAAAGCTGCCACCACCACCACTACAGCCCATTAACGTCCCACTGCTGGGCACAGGCCTCCACTCTCATAGGAGAGAGGGAATTAGAGCTTAGACCCACCACGCTGCTCCAATGCGGGTTGGCGGGCTTTAAAGACTATTATCATGTTAGTTATACTAACCGGGACCGACGGCTTCGGGGGTAAAACACCGCCAACTTCCTAACTCCGGGCTAGTACTGAGAATTTCTACCAGAAAAACCCAATACTCAATTATGGCCTGACCCGGGACTTGAACCCGGGACCTCGTCAGCCGCAGTCGAACATGCCAACCACTAGACCAACGAGGGTTAAAGCTACGGTTAAAGGCAAATAGACAAATTAAAAAAAAAATATATTAATTTAATGTGCTAAGAAGATGCCAACACAAAACTGCTAGAAATATAAAAGGCAAGGGGACCCTTGGGGATCATGGTACCAAGAGAGAACGCTAATATGCAATAATAACCTAACCTATATATAACCTAATATAGGTAGTTATAATCAATAATTATTTATTGGTAATATTATTCGCTAATCAAATGTTTACTTAATATAAGAAATATATATATATATATATATATATATTATCTTAGTATAGGTAATAGGAAAATGTCACGGCGGCGTAAGAAGACTGAGTAAAAGGAATAAAAATCTTACGGCGAATGGCGACGGCACGTTCAATTAATGGCAATGTATAGCGAAGATTTATTTAATTAATTACTTAAATTTGAACTTAACATTTTCGTGCCACTAAATATTAGTAAAATGAAAATGGAGTGAAATGAAAATGAAACGTGCATATTATGCTGTATTATAATTAATTTCATCATCAGAATAGCTGAGGTCCTTGATATGGTAAGGAGATAACTTCTTTAGGTTTAACTGAACAAAAATGGTTCTAGATGAATGGAGGCCGGCGATTTTTTTTCACAAATCCACCATTACGTCGCATTATAAAATTAAATCACCTAGGGAGCTAGCGTATCAGCGCTCGTGTCATTGGCAAAAACTATGCCGCTTTCCGTTTTAATATTAAACATAGTTGGTGAGCTTTTTGTGCGGATGCCGGAGGGACGTGACGCGCCGCTTGACCCTTTTACGCCGGGATTGCGGCGTGAAATGATTCTGAAGAAACTAATGGATGGATTCGATATGCTTCAGACTTCGTAATTTTGAACGCAGCGCCTAGTTTGGTGCGAAATATTTTTTGCGAGACTTTTTTTTTTTTTTTTTTATCCACTACAAGCTAGCCCTTGACTGCGATCTCACCTGATGGTAAGTGATGATGCAGTCTAAGATGGTAGCGGGCTAACCTGTTGGGGGCATGGCAGTTATATTAAACCCATACCCCTTCGGTTTCTACACGGCATCGTACCGGAACGCTAAATCGCTTAGCGGCACGTCTTTGCCGGTAGGGTGGTAACTAGCCACGGCCGAAGCCTCCCACCAGGCCAGACCAGGGAAAATTCAGAAATTATAAATTCCCAAATCGACCCTGCCGGGGATCGAACCCAGGACCTCCGCACGTTAAGGCGACAGCGCTACACACTGCGCCACGGAGGTCGTCAAAATTTATTGCTTTAATTTTGTGAGTTTGATGATTTTTGATTTGTCACTATTGGGTTTTGATGTAAGGAAGTGTGGATATAATATATACTTCTATATTAACATTACAAGTGCGAAAGTTTGGATGGATGGATGTTTGTTACTCAATCCTGCCAGAACGGCTCAACGAATCTGGATGAAATTGGGCACAGAGATAGATTACAGTCTGTCACGACTCGCGAGCCACCAGTGAATTATAAGTTTATGTATTAAGTATGACTCTGTATTGTGTTTAGGGACCGCAATAAGCTTTTAAGGAATCTACGTTTTGATCAATATAATTAGGTATTTCAACAGATCTAGACTGTCAGCTTAAAACCGCAACATACCCAAAAGTATATATTGTAAAAACAGTTATTTTTAAATAAATTTTAGCTTAGCATTCTAATGAGCGAGCTCAAATCCGCAACATCGCTAAGCCACTACCAACAGACACACAATTTATTAGCGCAGTGTAGCTAGCGGGTAGCTCGCCCCATCTTGTTTTTGTGGTCGCGTCTGCAGCCCCGAGTCGCCACTTTCTTCCCACCCCCTCCCTCCAAATGACAAATGGCCCTCCCCCCCGCTAATGCCCTGATAATTTTATGCGGCGATGCAGGGCCAGTATGACCGTGTGATTACTAGTGATGCTAGCCACCGTGTCATCTTGATTAACTATGTAATAATGATAATATTATGTGACAGGGGTGGCTCTTGTGACCTTATTTTTTAATGATCGATATCTATATCCTAAAAGTTCTCTCAAATTAAAGAGCATGTTTTCATACTTTCTTACAGTCTTTTTATCTTCTCGTCATGATAATATTGTTTTATTTCATGCTCTTCAAGTAGTATATCAAAAAGTGACCAATTTAGCAATTTAAATTGCGATGAATTGAATTTCAGCTTGCTCAGTATTCATATTCGCGGTTCTTTGTACCTTGATGGACGTGCTCGATTAAGATCGCAGTTTTGAGGAATCGATTACGTTATCGGGTAGCATATTAGCAACTTACATCTCATAAACAAAGCGTTGGCATCTGCTTGCCGATCAAGTATTCATATTCGCATCTGGTAGTGAATTGATCATCTGATTGTGGTATAAGATTAAGATTTGAGCCATAAGGAATCGAATATGGAGAGTAGTCCACTCGACATATCGATCTCTTTTATGTTTACCCCATATTCGGGGCCTCTCTACGGTTTTGAGTGAAGTGAATGATTATTATTATCCTCCTTAGCTCTGAAACTGCGTCTCCTAGTCCATAATGGACCAATAAAAGGTCAATCGACATGATGCATTTTTCGATGATAATTTTCCCAATTCACAAGCTACTACATAAAATCCGCGGTTCATACTTCATAATATTAAAAAACAGATGATGCTCTGGTCAAAGTATTCAATAGAGATCTTAAAGAATCGAATAATATGATATCTAGATCATTCGATGTATCGCATCTCTATCGGCTACCACATCGAACGACGCGCGTCAATGGTCCCAAGCTTCACATTATTCACCTCTTCACGGATCAGTGCTCGCTGAAACGGGTTTATAACGTCATTAGATGGGAAATTATTTTTATCATCAGATTCCTTATTTGGCTCTGTTATGGCGTAATCTGCTTTAATTGTATGGCGGTTCCCGTTTCTTCTGGATATCGGATGCATGTGTGATTACTGATTGGATTAATTGAATTAAAAACGGAATTTGTCATGTGTAACGAATAGTCTGATTATACGTCTATCGACGTCGTGGCGTGTTAAAAAAAGGTGCGAAACTAGCATTAAGGCCATGTTGTTGAATGTGTTAGTCAAAAGAAAACCTAACACATAATATCAACTATCAACAAGTGCTTAGAATTAAACTAGTGGTTCGCCCCGAACTGAGACCTCGCGGCGCCATCTATTGACAACAATGTGAAGTTCTATTAAAAATACTGAAGCTCATTAAAAATTAAATAATTTCGTTTCCTTACAATATTTATCTAATTTTAGTATTTGTTGTTCAAGTACAGGATATAATTCAAATAATTGATCAAGTTTCAGGCTCAGCCTTTCAGTAAATTTAGAGTTCTGAGGTCAACGTTAGAAAATCTCCACTTTGGAAGCCCCAATTTCGTCAATTTTTGGGGAAAAATTAAAAAAAAAATATTTTTGGACTCTATTCCTAATTATGTTTAAAATGATATACCGCAACCCTATGTAACGCTATAAAAAGTTTTTACTTCGCATTCGCTTCTATCAGAGCCCCCCTGAAATGAAGATTTTTATAACTTTTTAAGCCATATTCGGCTGGAGGCCATTGGTTTACATATTATGTTTAAAGCTGAAGTAATTACGTTCAGTAATTCAGAAGTTATAATGCTCTGACAGACGGACGGACGGACGGACAAGTGCCAGTTCACTCAAGTAGACTCAGAGACCTTCGCTTCGCTCGGGCAATATTATTCCAATTTTAAGGATTTAACTATCTTATCTGTATCTTGACGATCTCAATATTTGAGACCATTTTGGGTCTCTCTTATTTAATGACGAATTTATTAGAAAAACTGTTCTTCTCTTTCGGTAGTAACATATTAATATCATTGTTCTCTTTCAAATGTTGACGTACATTCAACAACTAACTAAAATAAAAACATATTGATGAACCTAACTAATACTCCACCTAAAACTTACACATCTCCCACTCATGCGTCTACCTTTTATCTAATTTAAGTTCCCTTAGATTTTGAATTACCTACCTTTAGGTGAAGTGATCTCACTTCGACTGCGAAACGTGTCTATGTCTTTGTTTTCTTTGTCTTCCCTTGAAATGGAGCGTTCTATGAAGATAACCATAGTCCCAACAGTAGCAACGTAATCAAAAGAGCAACAAAACGGACTAGGAATGTCCGTCAACCTCAGTCACACATCATTGCCCCTGAATAGCCACCCGTCATATCTCCTACCACTTGATCTCCGCTCTACGAAAGGGCACCTATCTAAATCGTTTATGTATTTTTAAGTTGAGTATCATACTAATATTATAAATGCGAAAGTCAGTTTGTTTGTTGGTTTGTTGGTTTGTTGGTTTGTTGGTTTGTCCTTCAATCACGCTGCAACGGAGCAACGGATCGACGTGATTTTTGGCATGGGTATAGTTGAGGACCTGGAGAGTGACATAGGCTACTTTTTATCCCGGAAAATTGAGGAGTTCCCGAGGGAATCAAAAAAAACTTATTCCACGCGGACGAAGTCGCGGGCATCAGCTAGTTTTATATAAATAAGGCAGAACGCTTTCCCTGAGCTCGTACAGTTCATTCAAGTCAAGCTCAGACGATTAATGCATTTCATCATCCATACTAATATCATAAAGAGGTAAAGTTTGAGAGTTTGTGACGTTGCAGGGGATAATCTCTGGATTTACTGAACCGATTTTGAAAATTCTGGTACCAATAGAAACCCACATTATTTGTGAGTGTCATCTTATCTTACTAATATTATAAATGCGAAAGTTTGTATGGATGGATGTATGGATGTTTGTGACTCAATCACGTACCAACAGTTGAACGGATCTGGCTGAAATTTTCCACAGAGGTAGATTATAGTCTGGAATAACACATAGGCTACTTTATATCCCGGAAAACTATTAATTGGTGTTGATTTTGTATATTTTAACAACGTTCTTAAATTGTATCTGATCTGTTATAGTTAGGGTTAAGGAAGGCTCACTATTTGAGGTTTTCTATGATAGCTAAGGAATAGCAAATAGCAATCCATTTTTCTTGGAACTGCTCAGGCCCCGGAATATTTGCATTTAAAGCGATAATAATCGAAGTAATGTTATTATTACATATTTTATCCTTATCATCAGTTGGAGATGAACTATGCAATTGATTACATAATTAATAATATTCACTTGGCTACAATTGTATGTTAACTCGTCATAATTATCTGAACCGCATATTTTAGATTATAAATTGAGCAATTATTGCCGCAGAAAAAGTTGGAGGTCCTTTTTGGGCTAATTAGAGCGTGCAGTTCTATCGATGCGATCTTGTGCTTGGTTTTGTTTAATTGCTCTCAGTGAATATTGTACTTGTTTGAATGACCATTAAAATTCATATAATTATCATAGAGTTATGCTACTTTTCTGTACGTAGGACCAATATATCAATTCGCAAGATAACATGTGTTATTGAAAGTGATTACGCTAAAATCTAACTAGTTAGTAAATAGGAACTCTACCTACGTTACGTTAATATTCAGTGTATAGTGTTTAATTTTATTTACTTATTACATACTTTTATTAGCTACTCAGTCGATACGCAGATTTCGCTGGGTTAGTTACCCAGCGAAATCTGCGTATCGTATGCGTAGTTAAAAGTTAATTTGAGTAAAATATGTTTTCTATTATATTGAAAAGTTTTATTCCGTTCAGTTGAACGTTCTATGAATCAAAATTATTTTAGTAAAAATAAGATAAAACGCAAAAGGAATGCTAGCAGCATCACCGCTGACCTCCGCGTCACACGCCACTGCTCTTGAATAGCCACCTCATATCTCCTTCCACTTGACTAAGATTCAACTGAGAACGCTGAACGCTTGCGAGGTGAGTTATCTCGAACTTCCTCGCTTTTAAAGTTTGGTGACGTTGCTGAAAGGATGTTTAGAGAGAACTACGGCTCTTTCGAAATATGTACTCAATTTATATTAATTTATTTCGTAAAACGGTAAAGCTAAGAAATTTTAATTGACGTAGGTAGGTATCTCACTTTCCTGCAATACTTGAAATAATTAAAACAAAATAATTTGAATTAAATTCATGGTTGAATTTTAAACAAACATTAGTTCTTCAGAGATTAAACTTAGATAATTTATTTTGAAACCTGTGAATTTAAGACAATTTTAGACTTATACATAATATGTTACATATAATTTTCGAGGAATTACAAAAAAATCTTGTCTTATCTCATCTATACTAATATTATAAAGAGGTAAAGTTCGTGAGGTTGTAGGAGGTAATCTCTGGATCTACTGAACTGATTTTGAAAATTCTGGTACGAATAGAAAGCCACATTATTTGTGAGTGTCATAAGCTAGATATACCTATTTACCCTAATTTAAAATTAGAGAGTTCCTGTGGGAATTTAAAAAACTTATTATACACGCGGACGAAGTCGCGGTCATCTGCTATCATACTAATATTATAAATGCGAAAGTCAGTTTGTTTGTATGTTTGTTGGTTTGTCCGAAGGACAAGCAACAACCGCAACGGATCGACGTGATTTTTGGCATGGGTATTCCGTATTGGGTATAGTTGAGGACCTGGAGAGTGACATAGGCTACTTTTTATCCCGGAAAATTGAGGAGTTCCCGCGGGAATCCAAAAAAACTTATTCCATGCGGACGAAGTATCAGCTAGCTAGTAATTCATAATATTGGGAATTATATTATGAATTGTAGTACCTATGTCGTAAATATTAATATTTATTATTACTATATAAAGTAGATATCATAACCTCAAAGCAGTAGGTACACCGAAAGTGCACGTCAATTCAGTCATTACTTGTTATATTATTCAATATTTTTGTCATTGAAGTAATATATGCTGTATTACAATGAAGGGCGCAGTATGAATGCGTTAAAATATGCGTGTAGGTATGTCTTAAATGTTTGAAAGCTTTCAAACATTTTAGACTTTCGATACATTGTGAGTTGTGGATTAAATGAGTACATGATCGTTTTACCGCATGAACACGGCGTAAACTGTTTTAGTGCGCTGGATAATCTTTGATCATTTAAGTACTTTTTTTAAAACTTTACCTAAAGATACTAATGAAACAGTGTTATTTCAAATCGAGTTATAATAGTAAACAAGCAACTGACAGAGCGCGACCTTGATCACCGACAAATCATTCGTTCTCGCACATGTTCCTAAATCTAATGAATAAGGTTTTGTCTGTTATGTAATGAACTTTTAAATATGCAGAAATATGCCCTATTACCACAAAACAGAAAGCGTTATGTCCCCGTTGCACGTGTTTTCGCCCTCAATGTCCAATAGAACACATGTTCTGATGTTCCCTTTCATTTTTTTGCCTCCCTGTGACACACAAGACATCGATTGTTCCGTGTTTCATGCGTTATAGCATCCACACACGTCGCAACTCTCAACAAACTTTGGAATTTGTATGAAATAATGAGTTGGTAACTAGATTTGTACACGCGGCTTTTTCTAGTGTCTTTCGGTTTAAATTTAAATGTTGTCCTGATTCAGCAGCCGAATTTTGTTTATGTACTTTTGTATTATTCAATGGGGCCAATTCTGTTTAAAATGACAGCTTTAAACCGCACTAGGGAGTATTATGAAAGGGACAGCAATATAGTTAGAGCTGTCAGTTTAGTTTAGTTTAGAGATTGTGCTAAACAGAATTGGCCCCAATGTCATAATACTAACTGTTGCTCGCGGCTTATCTTACCTTAAGTTCTACATTAATTAGTAAATTTTAAACCCTTATTTTACCCTCTTTTATTCCACCCCAATTAAAGTTTAACCCGTTAAGGGTTGAATTTTCAGAAATCCTCTCTTCCAACTTCATAATAGCTATCTGAATGCATTTCAGCCCGATTCGTCTGCAATGAAAATGGTTTGTGTAATATTATTTTAAAAAAGAATACTATGAAATATAAGACTCGCCGATCCCACAACGTTTTAACTGGCCAATTTGTGCTTTAGTAATCCTCCTACTCACAGTGTCTATTGTATGATTGACTACTGATTGATTTACTACAATTTAAATCTCGCTAACTCAGTTATGATTTATTTCATCTCTCAAATTTTGTGGTTAGCGTCTCTTGCTAATTACCGTGCTTGAATATGATTTATAGCGGCTCCGTATAGAGTATAGACTCACTGAGAGAGCATACCTATTTGTGTTTTGACCTTTGACTACTTCGAAATAAATACTTGAATAGCAATGCTTAAGATTAATGTAAGCCAAGTATTTTAAAATATTTTTTAGTAAGTGTAGTCTAATTCATTCATTTTGAACATTGGGGCTGATTCTGTATAACACAATCTCTAAACTAAATTAAAATGGCAGCTTTAAATCTAGTTCTGTCCCTTTCCGTAGGAAGTATTATGAAAAGGATTAGCAATATTTGTAATGCTCTAATTTTAGTTTAGTTTAGAGATTGTGCACTACAGAATCAGCCCCATTGTCAAATAAATATTTACTAAAATTAAGTACATTATACATAATTAACGTTAATCTCACCTCTCGCATCTCTGGATGTGGTAACGTACACAATTTTCTTACCTTATTACCATCCTACGCCTAGGTTGCGTGGTTATTATAATTTTCGTCAGTTCGTGATAGCTGGCTCATTTTGTTTGGGCGTGTAATTATGTATGTACTTTCAAGATGCCATCGGATCCAATCACGCGAATGTCGACTCTGTGCTTGAGATGATTAAGTTAATCGTGGCAACCTTTTTTTTCTTCATGCCGAAGTAAGGAACACGCGATTGGTTTCTAAAGCTTTGTATGACATCACCAGAATTTGTCTTGTGCGTCCTTACATGGTTGCATCGTGTATGATCTATTGGTTACTACTTGTGAACAGCTGACATCCGTAATGACGTGTAAACGCCGAAACTTTTCCATAAATGGGTAGTGCAAATAAAGTACACGTGTATTAATCGCGGGAGTTATTAATTATACTTATACCTAGACCCACATTCTTGGTCCAAGAAAGACTCGAAGACGTTTTTTAGCATAGCAACTTTTTACTTTTAGCCAATAATGTATTAATCCTTCATCTTGCTTTTCTTTAATCAACTGGATTTCTAAATAGTCAAAATTCTAATGTTTATAAGTCCATTCTTTCTCTAATGAGCTTTTTCTAAAAGGTGCACTGACAAATTGTTTTGCGGTTAATTTGTTCGAAAATCTATTTGTGAAATATGAACCGTTTTGACTATTATTTAATTACGTGAATTGGAGTAGGATTTGGAAGATTGCGACTATTTAGTCAATATCTATTTCTTACAATCATCATAGTCCATAGATATTATTTATTTTGCGCAAAGCAAATGTTACATCCGTAGCTTCTCAAATATCTGAAATTGCTCTACATATAGGTAATTCGGTAGATTTTAGCATCTCCGCAACGCATGTCCAAGGTTGTAATCAGCTTATCAAGCGGGCGCGGTGTTAAGTCGAGCCGGGGAGGGTCTTATTAATCGCCTGTCCGGAGCATCTGCGGTTCAACCGCTGACCCCTGTCGACCGGCTTTGTTGCCTCCTAGATGTTTGTCTCTGTCCGCTTCTATCTTTCGCCTATTTGTTAATACTGGTTATACACAAGCTTACAATGAAAGACCTGATCGATCTGTGATCTCGTTAATCTTTCATGATCTGTCCTTTTATTGGAAAATAATACATAAGTAATATTTTTCTTCTTCTTCGTTTAAACTTTGGATTACTTCTGTTTAGTATTTTGATATTGGTCCTAACTCCTTATATAATGATCGCTCTCAAATCTTTAACTGCACAAAAATTAACAAGTATTTGATTCCCGCGGGAACTCCTCACTATGATTTACTTCATACTATGATTACTTTTGAAATGGGGACCTATTTATTTGAAACATAATCGCAGTTGGCTCTCTGTAATAATACCTACTTACGAGTATTTATAGTCAAGTTAGTGCTATTGAAGAAAAACTAGTTTTAATTCATGTCTAATTAAAATAAAATTACATACATATTTTTACACCACACTGTGGTAGAATCTGGTGGTGGTGCGGCATCTTCTATTTTTTTAGAACAATTTTGTGCTACCGTATTTCTCAAATAAATAAATTTAATTTGAACTCTTATTTTCGGGGCAAAAGTATGCAATCAATTTCTATACCAAATTTCATTAAAATCGGTTGAAAAGATGGGCTGAAAGCGTAGGAGACAAACAGATGGAGGGACAGACAGACACCTTCGCATTTATATGATGACAGGCGTGGCATGAATTTTTGACATTACAGTTTAAATCGTCAATTTTTATATCACTTACCTCAGTTTACTATCAATCGTCAATGTTGTAACAATTATCATTA
Source organism: Erebia aethiops (assembly GCA_923060345.2). Taxonomy (NCBI): domain Eukaryota; kingdom Metazoa; phylum Arthropoda; class Insecta; order Lepidoptera; family Nymphalidae; genus Erebia; species Erebia aethiops. Next base: position 16,642,397 of record OV281089.1, on the reverse strand, counting down.
TATTTTTCCAAAGTGCGTCATTGTTGCTTATATATGGTATATACTCAGTCGGAAAGTACCTAATAGGAAGGTTTTGCTTTCGGAAATCTTTTGTTCCCATAATGGACATCCGTTTATCGTTAGTGGATAACCGCAAGAAGTGGTAATTTCATAAGCCCTTGTTTTATATACCGTTAAGATTGATATCTTCTTTTGATCAGAACTCGTATTCACTTTGTTTTTTATATTTATATTTATTTGGGTTGCGATGAGTTGGTATTTACAATTATTTTTGGTATTGTAACATTTAATCTTGATTTTATACCTGAATGTTGAATAGTATTATGGCCGAATTTTGAAACGTCTCTAAAAGAGGTTAGTTAATAATAAGTGAGTATTTTGTCATATTATGCTATATGGACAAAATATAAAAAATCTGTGTAAATATTAATATTCTTATGTTTTTAGATTTTTTTGAAGAGACTCGTCAGTCCAATACATATAACTACAGACTATGCTGCGTAGCCTAAGATCCCAGATCAAAATAATATATATGTCGCCAAAGTAAGATTGTAAAAACCGTTAGATTGTAATATAACGTTTTTTATCTCGATAGATTATAAACTATCGACAGATTGTGAACCGTAAAATACTGCTTACAATTGAACGCATTATTTTTCGGTAAACTGTAATCTATTAGGTTTATTAACCCGATAGAACCTAAGTGCCCGGCCTGCGGCCGGGCACTACCTGAATATTCATGTCAAATCCTAACCTAACCTATAGTTCGCGCGCGAGTTGAATGCAGAGTAAATGTATCTAGTGATGACACTTATATTTACTCTGCATTCAACTCGCGCGCGAACTGTATAAGAAAGAGACAAGAAAACGTAAATACAATAAATATTTCATAAATTAATACTCAGAACACTGAACGGTTCACAATCTTTCGACAGTTTACAATCTCGCGGGATAGAAACCGTTAGATTATAATCTAACGGATTTTACAATCTTACGGTGACATGTATAACCTTTAATCCGTTCCGCCTGGAGCTCACTACGTACAAATAACTAATTTATCGAGTGGTGTTTAGTTAGATGTACAGATAATTATGTACATAGTAATTGAGCTCATACTCGTAAGTACGATGTAGATGTTTGATTACAGACAAGCATTTCAAAATCCGTGTGCCATAGCACGTGCGGCTGTTCAGCGCCTACGCTGTTGGCTAGAGTCGGAAACTCGAATCACTTTCAAAATCCTATCCGCGGCCGTGGCTACGTCGAAGGTTATCAATATGAGGTTACTTTTATGTTAGGAAGTTGACTTTTCCATTATTTTTATTTTTTTATCCACTTTAAGCTAGCCTTTGACTGCGATCACACCTGATGGTAGGTAAGTGACGATGCAGTCTAAGATGGTAGCGGGCTAACCTGTTAGGGGCATGGCAGTTATATTAAACCCACACCCCTTCGGTTTCTACACGGCATCGTACCGGAACGCTAAATCGCTTGGCGGCACGTCTTTACCGGTAAGGTGGTAACTAGCCACGGCCGAAGCCTCCCACCAGGCCAGACCAGAGCAAATTCAGAAATTATAAATTCCTCAATTGACCCTGCCGGAGATCGAACCCGGGACCTCCGCACGTTAAGGCAACAGCGCTACACACTGCGCCACGGAGGTCGTCAAAAGTATATTATAATGTAACACAATATAATAATTGAAATTATTGACAGTCGTTGTTTTGCTGGAAGGCTATTAGCTTCCTATCTATAATTTGAAAATAGGTTCCTATCCTATAGTCCCACAAACTTAACAAACCCGGTGACAGCGTCGCTAGTATCTGTAAAAAATAAAATAAAAACAAAAACTGAACAGGCATAAAATTAGTTCCAATTTTGGCAACCGGGCCAGATAAGTTTGTTTATTTCAAAATTTTTGATAATTTAGCAACAAGATATCTTACTTCTTACTAATATCTTACATAATATTATAAATGCGAAAGTTTGGATGGATGTATGGTTTGCTTAGACAATTGGGCCTCTGTTCAGGCATTTAGAAGTTATGGTGGGATAAATGAACTCTCTTACTGCAGTATACATAACATACATAAACCCTGAATTATGCCTTATTTATAGACTTAAATAATTCGTTGAACTTGACGATAATTTTTAAAACGTATTTTTATTTAAATATTATTTAGAGAGCTTTATATGGAGATTCTCTTTTTTTGCTGTAGGTACTAAAGTTTTCCAGTATTTTTATATCCATTAACAAAATAATTTTCTGCATGCTAATTAAATTGTAAGATCTCAAGTTTTTTTTTCTATACTAGGTACATGAACACAACTTGATCTTTTTATTAAAATATAAAATTGCAAACATCTTTCTTGTTCTCTTTTAATAAGTAATGGTTAACGAGTCGGAATTCATTAACGAAAAAAATGTTTTTATAGCAATTATATTCGCATTTTAAAATTACGTACACTTTAAGGTTATTTGTCCAGGTAATTGTAAATTTTTATCATCATAGCATGTAATGATATCCCCGGAGCCTAACCCTAATTGCACCCTTCAGCCTACATTGTCGGGTGTCGCATCATTGTGCGAACACTTTTTGTTTCTTTCTGCAGTAGCAACCTTTATTAACTAGTTCTTTTTTTTAAAATATAAAACAGGTTATGGGCCTCTTTTAATATGTCAAAGTAACACGTTTGAAGCCATTAACACTGGGGCGCTAAGTATCAGTAAGTTTAACTGCGCTTCTTGTAATCATGATGCTGTAATTCTTGCGGTAACTACAAAGATGCAGAGCTCTAACATGCAAAATCTCTACAGAGTTCTATCGATATGAATCAATTATTTTGTCTAATAAAAGGTGTTGGACACCCGTTACACACACAAACACTTAGTTTGGGGTGATATAAGTTTGATCTCGAAATTTTACTCTTTATTTCAAGGGTTTATGACATCCTACTCGTATCTCATTTTGCGGATTTGATTTTTTTTCATCTGTAACAGCGTACTAGAAAAAGAACGTTCATTGTGTAATACTTTCACCAGCTTTTTTATTGTTTGATGTTGTGATGACACTCGACATTGTAGGTATAATTGAATCATACCGATCTTTAAACTGTATGAAATAAAACATTTAAAATCGGTTATGCCAGCGACCAGATAAAAGCTTAATATGCATTGAAATAGAATGAGTAAACATTCTACATCAATGTTAATATGTTAAAAAAAAGCTTTCAATTTAAACTCAAAGAAATCCATATTGGCGTTCCTGAATAAGTACTGCAATCACGACGACAAATTATAACGCTTTGACACAATGACATAAAAAGAAGCATATCTATGTTCGCTTTTAATTGCCGTATTGTAGTTTTTTCTAATTGTGAGAAAAGTTTTCTAGAGATTCCGGATTCTTGTATAGAAGAGTATCTCACGGGTGGGACAGAAGCTGCGTGCACTTGGACGCGTTTTTCTTAAACAAATTAGCCACACTTCATTACGCGGCCAAAGTTTAATTTGAGACTAATTGGATGCAATGACTCCACAGTTTTAGAGATAGTGCGCGAAATTTGCTGATTTTTTAAATAAATAAATCGTTTATATGCTGGAAAGCTTTTTCTCCTGTTCACACGTCCATTTACCGCCATGTATTCATCTCTCAAGTTTATTGATTGCAATAGGTGGTAATTAACTCTTTGTATTTTCTTGCTTCCATCATCACAGTCTGTCATTTGTTTTATTAGTTCTAATTAAGCTTTTTAATTTCTAACTCCCGCCGTTGATAATTGGTAGATTATTCCAAGAACCCAGTTGATTGCTCACGCGCTGAAAACCTCAAAATATTGTTTACATTTTTTTCACATATTTTATATTGGCTCTATAGTGCGTTCGTATGGATTCAGGTCTGTGATCTGTGGATTCAGCTTGATTAAAGATCCCGTTACATCTGCAAATCCTCTCAGTGGAGGTCATCGTTATAGAGAAAATTGGGCTTTATTAATCAATTATTTAATAGATAATTAAATTAATAATTATAAATAAATATAGATTAACCTTTTTTTTGATAGGTATAAACATTGACTTACCAATAGGTACAAATATATTTTTGTTGTACAAATGACCATGACCATGATCTTAGTGAGTGGAAGTTTCCAAATGCATTCCATTAATTGGTGCACCTAGACCTACTTTTAAAAACTACTTATACATACACATTGCCAGCTTATCCTGATGATATACATCTTCGACATTTATAATTGCCACGATAACCTAATTCCGCTCTTTATTTCCGAGCCCACTTAATAAAACCTACAAGTAATTTACTCTGTAATTTTATTGGGAGTGGAATTTTTCGAATTTTATAACTTCCCGCCATCGTACCGACGCGAATGGATGGATGACAATATGGGCCGGTCGGTATATTAATGAATACCACTCATGGATAACAGGTTCTATTCATTGCTCTCGGTGTAATTACATTGTGAGCTTATCTTTCAATAGCCTAGCTACTGGAGGTAACGGACCAGCTAAAAATACAAATTGCCGAGGAAATTGTGTACCTAGGTCCTTGGTAGGTAAGTGCCTTCAGTAATACCTACGCATTGCTAATTCGATAGGTTGCATTTAATTATGTATGTATTTCGCGTTATATACGTTTTTTATTTATTATAAGTTTATACGGGTTATAAGATTATATACATATTGCATGTGTTTTTAACGGACTTCCAAAAAAGGAGGAGGTTCTCAATTCGGCGCGTCGGTGCATATCTCCGTGGTTTCTGAACCGATTTGAATTTTTTTTCTATCAGTCTTTAGAGGAAGCTCTCGAGGTGGTCCCATAAAAAATTCTGACTCCGAATCCTCGACCCTGACACTAAAAAGTTAAAAATAAAAATTCTTTCCAAAAAAACCGACTTCCAACGCCACTGTAAAATAATAAATAATTTTTATTTCTACCCACTATGTTGAAGTCGCGCGGGTATAACAAGGATAAGCAAAGTTGACGTATCAGGCTCGCCCTACTTCAACGTAGTGGGTAGAAATAAAAATTATTTATTACTTTACAGTGGCGTTGGAAGTCGGTTTTTTTGGAAAGTTTTTTTATTTTTGGCATTTCCATTTTAGGCGAGCCCGTACAGTGTACACTGAACACTGAGGCATAATTTAGCATTTTTCTATGGTGCTGTTTACAAGCAGTACTTACCATATACCTACATACGAGTATTTTTAGCTGTGTACTAAATTCATACTTAACCAGATTAAATCAATCAATCAATTTATTTATGTTCCCAGTCACAAAAATTGCGATAGGGTATTCTTATACTAAACATTTTAAATAGTGTTGGGATTAGTTATAAATTATAATAAATTTATTACTTTTCAGTTGAGATTGTAGTTTAGCGGACATATTTTGTCATGGATGATGATGATGAAAATTCTCAATTGATTGCAAAAAAACACAGTATCAATGCTAAGCTCTAGGTGACCGCAAAAAGGTTAGTTCAAAATAGGTACACTTTTTTTTTTTTTTTTTTTTTTATCCACTACAAGCTAGCCCTTGACTACGATCTCACCTGATGGTAAGTGATGATGCAGTCTAAGATGGTAGCGGGCTAACCTGTTAGGGGCATGGCAGTTATATTAAACCCATACCCCTTCGGTTTCTACACGGCATCGTACCGGAACGCTAAATCGCTTGGCGGCACGTCTTTGCCGGTAGGGTGGTAACTAGCCACGGCCGAAGCCTCCCACCAGGCCAGACCAGGGAAAATTCAGAAATTATAAATTCCCAAATTGACCCTCCCGGGGATCGAACCCAGGACCTCCGCACGTTAAGGCAACAGCGCTACACACTGCGCCACGGAGGTCGTCAAACACTTCGGGTGTCATTCTCGGTACGTCGCGTGAGATGTAGCAAAGTCTACTATCTATATAATATACTTTCTATACTAACATTAGAAAAGCGAAAGTTTTGATGGATGTATGGATGGATGGATGTTTGTTACTCAATCACGCCAGAACGGCTGAACGGATCTGGATGAAATTTGACACAGACATAGATTATAGTCTGCAATAGTTCACATACGTTACTTTTTATCGCGGAAAATTAAGGAGTTCTCTCGGGAAACAAAAAAAAATCACGCAGACGAAGTCGCGGGCATCAGCTAGTAATAAAATAATGTGACGAAAAGTACCAAGACTAGTCATTCGCAGTACATACGTTTAGCTGGTAGTTAGTAGCATCACACGAGAACATGTCTGATAACAATGTTGAGAAGCGCATCACAGCTCGGCATTAGTACAGATTGGTTCAAGAAAGCGCGGAACAATAGGCTGGGAGACCCATGACATTGTTTCGATGCGCCGCTTTTTGCGACGCTCGCCATAAGTACATAACGGATGAACGCCTGCGCCCGTGATGATTGACTGCTGTCAACCTTCAGATTTATTAATCACTAATCATCATTATGTGATAGTTTTAGATCCGGATATACCACGACCTTCACCGATCTATCTATCTATCACCGATCGATTTACCTATGGACTATGGTTACTTACCAATTTACCATAGTTCTTAAGTAACGGATCACGGATCGGAACCGCTTGAATTGTATATCAAAATATAGGTAATTTTATAACAAACGCGATGGTATAGCATTGGCTATACAATAAACTTGTCAAAAAATTATAATTAGTTAATTATTTAGAAATGGCCTGAGCAGGATTTTGATAGGCAACCTATTTTAGGCGTATTTATCTATTATTATTTAAAAATAAAAATTTGGTTTCATCTTGTAAACAGATCGGTGAAGGTCGTTGTATATCCGGCTCTCGGATCATGATAATTGTTTAAATATTGCGTTATTGTTTCAATAATTTTTTGACTTAATTATTTTTAAACTGATATTCAATTTCGTATGTAAGCCATACAATGTTCTTACCCTTTTTTCCAGTGTACACCTAATTAGTGCTAATCAGTCCGAGTACCTTCAATATCGCGTAGCCTATTTTCGGTATGAGTTGGCACTCGTACCCCGGTCGAGTATAACTTTTCTTTTTAGGCGACTTGGGCAATCCTCTACCAAAAGACTAGCTCTAACCTAGCATGCTAGCGGATTCGGATGGCGTCTAGAGTTCTTTAAATAACGCTTCGCTAGCCCTCGACCCCTCTTTATGATTGATTGATATGAAATGTGTGTTTGTATGTATTAAACGTATGTGAAAGTTCTTCATTTGCTATGCTTCATGAACTATGGTGTGTTAACGATTAACTAGCTAACTATTTCAATGAATTTTTATAGACTGGGGTCATCATTACAAATCTGCTATCTGATACCAATAATGCCTCTGCCGATACCAATACCGATGCGTATTTCAATTATCTGAATTAATTCAGGAAACACAATGGCTAATTAAAACTTTAAAACACTTTGTCAATATAATTGCAGCAAAGGAATCGATCCGCATAGCTACATTTTCTGTACCCATTGTTTCCAAAGGAGATGGCAGGGACGGAACGAGTTCGGGCGGTGTGGTAAAAACTCGGCCACTGCCGAAGGGAATGTATCTGTTGACTACCGCCCTCCCCCCTCCCTTCTGGAAGGAATTCCAGCTGGAATCCCTAATTAAAACTTTATCTAGTCCCGCCTATTTTCTGGAACCCCCGTATCTTAAAACGCTTTAACAAAATCGTGATCGATCATTATTGACTGCAGATAAGTTTGTCAAAATCTTCAATCCATTAGAGTCTCATTTATTCATAATATAACTAGAAAAAATTTAATCAGTGACCGTCTCGAAGTTGCAAATTATCTCTGTACCAAATTTTCGACAAAATCTGTTAAACGGATGGGCATTTACAATATAACTTATTACTATGGATCGTTTTACTTCCTCAGAATTGATTGTAGAACCACAATCATCTAATAATGAAGACGAGTGTGTTAAAATATAATCATAATATTCTTGCCTGAAAACAACAGCTAACAAAAATGAATTATAAATCCAAAGTCCACAAAAACTCATCTGCATAGTAACTAACACAATGAATCATAAATTACAGGTTGCATTATAATATCAAGATGGGTGCACCGATATACGTAAGAGTAATATAATATAATACCCGCATTCACTTGACATTATGTTAGCAGTAATCCACTTTGCTAACGACATTGTAGCTGTGGCCTGCAGTTAACGAGGAGACACTTACAGAATATTAATCACACTATAGATTAACGTGGCCATACGTCTCGTTTCCAGGGGGACTGTCCCCTTTTTTAACAAACTTCAAAACAAGGACTGAAACAGTAACCGAAATAAAGGGTTTAAACACTGTTTTTTGAAACTGTTTTAAAACAGAAACCCTTATAACGGAAACAGAAACGAAACTGTAACAGAATCAATCTGTAACCTTTTATTTCTGTTAATAAGTGTTTTAATCTGTAACCGATATAAAGTACATGCAATTACCTACTACCGCTTGAATATCGCGCGTGGCAACGCCGCATGCGCGGTCTCTCTCTTTGTGCAACTTCTTACTTCATTGGACTTTATACACACTGACACCACATCGGCCATGGTTTTCTTAAATCAATTGCAACCATAACTGCTTTCAATTAGGTTCAAATTTGAATACGCGTCAACAGTGTGATATTACGTATAGCAACGTACACGAGACTTTAGTGTTTTATTTATATTACCAATTTCGACCCTCGTTGCCTACAACTTAGGTCCAAATTAGAAATAACTAAGTTAAGATCTTTCCTATTTTTCAATATTAGATTTAGTTGCATATGAAACAAGGTTAAAAACATTGATTTAGAATTTTGTTATTATACCTACTTAGGTTTTTGTCAATTCTTTGAATTTTTCAGTTTGAATTTCTTTGAATTCTTTGACGGTGTCTGTACATCATACCTACAATAATAATATTATTATTATAAACTAGCGACTCGCCCCGGCTTCGCACGGGTGCAATGCTGATATTAAATAACCCCCGACCGCCGCCGCAGCCCGCAACCGCTATGCATTTTAAATCTGTAATATCTTCGAAAATATTAATTTAAATTACATGCTGTAAAGGGCCATATGGATCTATACTAAATGCACAATGTATTTAATGTATTTAATTGGATAAGGATTAATGCTGTATTGCTTAAAATCGCTTCGTAAATAAGCCATTATTTCTAGTAAAAAGTAAAGAATAAAAAATGGTTATTGTGGGTTATCCCTAAGAGATAGACATATACTATCGCGGACTTTTTTGTAGATCTTTTTAATGTGTACAATACTGTAGTACATTATTTTGATCTATCTCATAGGGTTCAGCCAGCTTTTGCAATGTAACGCAAAAAATGTGTTTATTTACGACATCACATTAGAAACCTCTAAAATTATCAGTGTTTCTCTACTATATTATGCATGTATTATACACATAAAACTTCCTCTTGAATCACTCTATCTATTAAAAAAACCGCATGCAAATCCATTGCGTAGTTTTAAAGATCTAAGCATAGGTAGGTACATAGGGACAGACAGCGGGAAGCGACTTTGTTTTATACATAAAAAATATTTGGTAGGTATAAAATATGTTAGTGATACAAAAGTGTGTTTGTTTATTTGTAGGCTTGTCCTTCAATCACGATGCAATAGAGCAATGAATCGACGAAGCATGTTAAACCAAATTAAACCTTAACACTGAAGCATTAAAGTTTAATTTCGAATGTAGTATATTAAGATCTAATAATTATTGTCTTCGTAACAACGCGAGCATGTCGGCGATATGCATGTCGTTGACGCCTCGAATCCACATTTTACTCCCTACCAAAAAGTGCTCAAAGCGGCTAAAGGAGTTTGACTTCAAAAATCATAATAAAAAATGTATACCTGAATAGGTAATTATTTTCTTTTTACCTCGACTAGAACATGAAATTAATATTTATGTATTAAGGAACTTTGCTCTTAGCTGGTGTTATAGTTATTAGGTGGTAGGTTTTATAGTTCATTTCGATAAGACTAATAGTTTCGGAGATATATGTTATCTGTGTTGCATGAAAAGATTTCTTATGATTTCCATAATAACTGATAGAGCTACGAAAATGTTGACCGTAGCAAAATGAAAGGTTATAATCATGCTAATTACAATTCATTTGAATTCATTCAGTAGATAGCTTCGGCGTGTTGCGCGGCCAAAATACAGACAGACAAAAATTCAGAATAAGTATATTCAATATACCTACTTACTTACAGAATTTGACCTGATACAGTTGCATTATAAGTTAGTACCTACTAGATTTGTAATTTTAAAATATGTAATGTAGGTAGTTTCAAGCGTTCTTGTTAAATTATGATGAACTTTTTACACTGGTTTTAAGTAATTAAATAACTACGAGTAATAAATTCATTCTTTTGACTCAAACTATCGATATAAAAATAATGTCGGCCACGACAGCCTATCTTCAGGGCATCTGCGCAGGATATATTATAGGTTAGTGCACAAAAGTGTGTGCGCATACACAGGTGCGCTCTCTGTTCCTTTACTCACATAGACGGAAAATCCGACACGAGCGGAGAGAGATCAGGCGCAGGACTGACGGCTTTACGTGATATCCGAGGCATGGGGGTGAAACACTGCCAACTTCCCTAAACTTCCTAACTCGAGCTACTAGCTAGTACTAAGAATTTCTTGATAGAAAAATCCAATCTATACTATAATAATATTATACATGCGTAAGTTTGGATGGATGGATGGATGGATGGACGAACGGATCTGGATGAAACTTGGCACAGAGATAGATTATAGTCTGGAATAACACATAGGCTAGGTACTTTTACTTCCAGAAAATTATACAGTTCCCGCGGGAACCAATAAACCTCAATCCACGCGGACGAAGTAGCTAGTATTTAATAATTATGGCCTAACCCGGGATTCGAACCCGGGATCTCGTCAGCCGCAGTCGAATATGCTAACCACTAGACCAACGAGGCAGTGTTACTATCTAATAGTCAATAATATTATGTACACAGTAAGTTTGGCAACGTCGCTATTTCGGTTACAGATTAAAACACTTTAAAACACTTTATTTCTGTTACAGATTCATTTCGGTTACAGAAATATAAGTGTTTCGGGTTAACCGAATTAAAAACACTTTCAAAAGGGTTACAGATTCGTTTCTGTTACACTTTCAATCTGTACCACTTATATTTCTGTAACCTTTATGAAACTGTTTTTCAGTCCCTGCTTCAAAAAGAAGAATGGAGGAGATTTCCATCACGCGTTTACTATGTTGTTTGAACAGGACTATTGGATCTTTATTTTGTTCTACGAAGGCTACCTCATTGAGCTTAGTAAAAGTAGCAATCCGGAGTTGGGAAGTCGGCGTAGTTACGCCTCGTGCCTTGGGCATGTAGAGCACGAAAATCCGTTGATATGGGAGTAGAGAGTGTTCTAATAAGCTTCGAAAAGGAGAAAGGAGGGATGGATCTCTATTTGACTCTATTGTTTTTAATGTCAGTTTTTAATAATGGTAAATATGATTTTAATAATTTCCTAATGACGACAGCGTGACAGCGTTTGTCAGGATTTTATGTCCCGCTCATAGGTTCCCGGAGGACAACAAAACGTCATATTTTAAAACGCTATTGGTGATTCATTATTCATTGGAGTTAAAAAAAAATCGTATTCCCTACTTGAACTAATGTTCTTGTATAACATTATGTATTGGTTTCGTTCTATTTTTTTTTTGAGAGCAAGCATTATTAACAATATTATAAAAAATCAAATGTCTGTTCGTAAACAGTAAACACCGCTTTTTCTCTTTGTATCCCATTGCTAATGAGCGTTTGGTTCCAATTTATGTCCTTGAGTATGTGAAATCCAAAATTGTTTCTAATGAAATTAGGACATGATAGTGTCCACCACCATCATATTATAAAAAACATCGATTACATACTTTAGTTTATATTTCTTTCTAAATTCATCTTTTAAAAAGTGTCCTATTTTGAGCCTGAAAAATATGGCCATGTTCGATAAAACTATAGGTGATAACTATGGTTAATTAAAAATAATAATACGCTATTATTGTATTGAGCACCTGTTAAAAAATATTTTATGACGAGAATGACATAGCGTGTGTGACGAGATAATTCCAGATAAGCAGGAGTTAAAGTTGAAAAAATTATTTCCAAAAAACCGACTTCCAACGCCACTGTAAAGTAAAAAAATATTTTAATTTAATTTTTATTTTTAACTTTTTAGTGTCAGGGTTGAGGATTTGGAGGGTCCACCTCGAAAGCTTCCTCTAACCACTGAAAAAAACACTTTTCAAATCGGCTTAGAAACCACGGAGATATGCGGTAACATACATTTTAAAAAAAAATACGTGCCGAATTGAGAGCCTCCTCCTTTTTTAGAAGTCGGTGAAAAAGTGGACCACAGTTTTTGCTTTTCATAGTTCCCGTCATTCTTTGTTCCTTCCACCTTTAGGTACTCTCCAGTTCTATGCATACACATTATCCTTTAGGTGCTCTCCAGTTTTATGCATTGATAAACATAATGAATATGTATGTTTACATTTTTTATAATACGTTGAAATGTCGCTTATTATATTATTTATCTTTATAGTATATTTATTTTGATCACGCTTTTTTAACGCTCGAAGATTGGCTGAGGTGATAAATGTCGAATAGCGCCTTATGTGAAATTTGTTCATTTGAGATATAAAGAGAGTTAACAAAAAAACTTGCAGAATTATTCTTAAAAGGCTTTGCAATGGTATGCTGATATGAATTTTGCAGTTTCGATTGAATATAGAAGAAATTAATTCCGCATCCCTCTTAATAGTCCTAACCTAACTAAAACTAAAAGAGTCCAATTTTTGTAGACCTCCATAACGTGTGTTTTGGTATCATCTTCATCACCATTATCACAAAACATCGCTGGGCCGCAACCGAGCACGGGTCTCCTCTAAGAGGCGATAGGAACGAATAGGAAAAGTATAGGCCATAGTTAACCACGCTGGCCAAATTCAGTTTGGCAGACTTGACACACCTTATAGAACAATATGGAAAACTTTCGAGCTTGGATATTGGTATTGCTTAATTTATCAATAAATTATAGGGTTTGAACATCGTAGGTGTTTCGAGATTTATTTATCGCCGCCATATTGCAGTTATCTTATTGGCGTTTACCTATTTGAAGTCTGTACTCGAATCGATACTTAATTTAATCTTGAAAATACTTAACTGGATATTATCCGAACTTGTCGTATGAGTCATCTTAAGCCATGCCCTTTATTATCTTTAAGTACAATTTATGTATTTGTTGCTTATTTGCTTCAGCAAAAATGTAAACGAGTAAAAACACTACTACGTTATCGTAAGTAGTGACCGCGAATGGATTCGCTTAATTAAAAGGTATGCAGCGAGTAATGGTGTAAAAATTGGTCAGATTATCCGGCAATACGAATATGCGCGTTTTGTATGGTGACATCTGCCGAGAATCGACGTCGCCTGTCCACTCGTCACAGCCTCCGAAATGCTAAAAATGGCATAAATAATTTATACGCGGCTTGCTGGACTCCGTTTTTGTCGCGTCGCCGACCTGACCACTGATGCATTTATAATATAAGGGTGCTTTTTGCACAGTCCCTCAGCCGCATTGGAATGCAACCGCTAAAATTGATCTTGTTCCAAACGTGAGCTGGAAAGTAAATAGTATTGCTGGTGTCTTTGCACGATGGTTGAACTGTCGCACTTCATCTCTACACGTCGATACTAAAGTCTGAATGGCTTTGTTTCATTCATAGTACCTAGACTTGACTTTTCTATAATCACGGCTGGTAGAAAAATGATAAGATCTAAATTGGATTATACTACCCTTGGTTTGAAGGTATTTGATTTAACGTATCAAGTATATACAAAAAAAAAACAGTCGCAAAAAATTACTCTTTCAGGAGTCTAATGTTGTTTATTATTGAACTGTTTTTATTAATGGAACGGAGTTCCTTATAATTTATACAGATTACATTCAGACTTCTGCTGAATCGGCAATCAAATCGGTGGAGCATTTTTAATTGAACTTAGTTTACTTTCCTGGAATGATCTGCATACCGGTCCGTACTGCGAATCAAAACAAGAAAGTTATATATAAGTAATTTATGCTTGTTAATCTATTACCGTATTCCGTTGGGTATATCGAAATGTTCTTTAAGTTCCCCATATTCTAATAATGTTCTTATCTACCCTGTTTTTAACATTTTGACTGCGGATTACGATTTCATGCAAGTTTTGTGAATTTTAATATAATCCATACTAATATTATAAATGCAAAAGTGTGTCTGTCTGTCTGTCCGACTTTCAATCTGTCTGCTACGCTTTTACGGCCCATCTTTTCAACCGATTTTTTCAAGACATATTTTTTTACTGAAATAAACTTATTAAGTGCTTTTGAATCTTCGCGTATAGAGATAGATTGCATCCCAGGGAAGGACATAGGCTGCTTTTTATCCCGAGAAATTAAGAGGTTTCCGCGGGAAAACAAAAACTTAATCCACGCGGACGAAGTCGCGGGCATCATCTAACTTAGGTAGTATTTTTTTATATTTGAAGCCTTAACTAAAAAATCCAAACTTTTGCGAAACAGTATTTTTCTCATCTTAGCCCTAATTGAAACGGCTTTGTAAGAAAATTCAGCAAGCTTAAACTTTTCCTCGGTTAGAACTTTCTGGTATTCCGACAATCTTCTTTGAACTCTTTTGCAACGGGAATGAATGACTGATACTTTATAAAGTTTTCTTGTTCAAGATCGACGTAGTAAGCTAAATATTTATTTCTTTTTGTTTCAGTAAACAGGCAGTTTTCGATGGCAAAAGGGCGATACGAGGAGGGATACCGTTTGTGTTTCGTAAGTGTTAATATAATATATTTTTTTACAGTAGAAATGCGACGGTTTTCCTAGAGACTTAATATCATCATTTCAGTTTTTGGATCCGTGCTAAGTAATTGTCACTTTTTGAAAAATTCACTGTGTTTCTAGTTTAAACTTCAGAGATATTATTTCCTTGTATTTGGTAGATTGTTGAGGCTACATCATTATTGCAGTTTATCAGGAATTATTTCAGAGTCAGCTTATATAATTTACTATTCAAACGAAGTGCCAATTTGTAAGCTCTTGGCCAGCAACAAAATTTACGCCAGTAAATATTGTGAATCATAGGGCCCTGAGCTTACATTGCTATGGAACAATTGCAACCAAGAGTGAAGACAAGACCTGCTCTCCGATTGTGTGAGGAAATCGTTTGTCAAAAAGATAATTCGACCTGTTTAAGGAGGTCATAGATGCATGCACGTCAAAAAGCATATTGTATGAACTCCTTAAACATTTCTAATAATACATTTTAAGCTGTCAATTGATGACGATTTGCTTAGACACTTGGGCCTCCGTAGTCAAGACAATAACAATATCATCGTCTTCGTGACACTCGGCAGAGCGATTACGATCGCTCACGAGCAATCGCCACTTTCGACTTCAACTAGACGGCAGCCCAAGGGATGGAACACACCAGACCTTCCTCACCTTACAATTCCTTCTACTATGTCATACACAAATTCAAGATTATGTTATATACCTTCACAGCTCAGTTCGGACAATGGGCTTTCGGACCGCAGCATGGTTTCGCGCGGGTCGCGCGCTGGCACGTGGAGAAGATGCCAGAGAGGCTGCCCAGCGGGGACGTGGAAGCAGTCTTCAGCCTTATGGATGACGAATTCACGCACTCCATGTGGCATTTCCAGTTAGTACCTACCTTTGACTCGACTCTACTTCTGTCGAACGTAAACTTTTAGACTTACGACCAAAATTTTTTCCGAGTTGTGTTAAAATGGTAATTATATTATGTTCATAGCATGTTCACAAAAAAATGCTTGGAAAAAACCAATACTATAAAGAAAAATATTTGACACTCCACCACCACCACCACTACAGCCCATTAACGTCCCACTGCTGGGCTCAGGCCTCCACTCTCATAGGAGAAAGGGAATTAGAGCTTAGACCCAGGGTCTAACTCTAAGCTTTAATTTGACGCTCTCCCTCAGAAATCTCACTAAAAAGAATTATAGCTCGAAAACGGCCAAAAATGGGGTATTTTTCGATAGGTCTAAGTAGTTACGAAAAATCAAATATTTTTCATTGGACGCCACTATTTGGACCGGATTATTTGGATATATTATCAGAACTCTCATAAACATATTTGTCCTCGTCTTAGAAACGTACGTCAGATCCGGTAACATTCTGAAAGTATGCGGTGTGTCTGCCTTGTCTGGTACGAAATAAAGAAGCAGAGAGCCTTTATGTCGCGCGTCCCAATTTTGTCTGACAGAAATATCTGATAAATGCGTCTGGCTTCAACCTGTCATCATACCTACCTTTGTTTGCTCTATTGCAGGTTCAGATTGACGTATAGACTGATCTTACGAGAGAAGGAGTTGCACTTCAACATAGGCGTGTACAACCCGAGCAAGGAGCTCACGTTCAGTTGTCAGCTGTTGCTTCACACGTACTTCAAAGTGCCCGACGTGCGGCGCTGTCAGATCACAGGCATGCACGGCTGTATGTTCATTGACAAGGTAATTATAATAAATTCATAATAAATTAAATATACAAGTACCAATTTTAAATACATATTTCTAAAATAACATTGTACAAGTTATATAGGAGATAGCTGTACTTTTGGTAACTATCACTAGGAAATATGATTCAGTATTTGGTGAGTGTAGGGCTCTCCTCTGGTGAAAATAGTGATGGTCTGCCCGCATGCAGCTAGGGATCTGACTACTTATCGCCGCTCAAAGACGTGTTATGGTTACTTAAAATGAACAATAACTAGGAAGGCTGATTCTAGTGTAGTATTAAAGTATGCCTATGTGGACAGTATAAAAACTGACGCTATTCATCGGGGCGTTCACTAGATATGAATATAATTTTTTATTTCCGTGTACTTGTGTGCAATAAAGATTTAAATAATAATAATAATAAGACGAGCTATTAAGGAGCACTTTTCCAGATAATCTTTCAGATGTAGCATACCATCTCGACAGAATCTAGAACTTATCGTTTCGGACTGTTTTCTTAAGCGTTGTTCTTCCTTCAGACACGGGAAGGCGCGGTGTACCAGGAGACGCGCGAAGTGGTGACCATCAACGAGTGGACAGACCGCATCTACCAAAACACCATGCAGGAACACATCATCACTAACGTGGTCAGCGGCCGCAAGATGCGGATACAGAAGTACAACTTCCCCGACACCGGTGAGCCTTAGGGTCAAATAGTATTTGTTAGGACGAGGTTAATAAGTGACCTGTGACGTTAAGCTATATCCAATATGGCGGACTCCAAAAGATGGCGGACAATTTATTTTTTATGCACCCCCGTAATGTGGGTATCAATTAAAAGTACCTATTTGCTGAGAAATAATACGAAAATTAAATGACTTCACACTAAATTTAATATACGGACGATACAAGCTTGTTTTTAAAAATGTTTTTTTTTTATCCACTACAAGCTAGCCCTTAACTGCGATCACACCTGATGGTAAGAGATGACGCTGTCTAAGATGGTAGCGGGCTAACCTGTTAGGGGCATGGCAGTTATATTAAACCCACACCCCTTCGGTTTCTACATGGCATCGTACCGGAACGCTAAATCGCTTGGCGGCACGTCTTTGCCGGTAGGGTGGTAACTAGCCACGGCCGAAGCCTCCCACCAGGCAAGACCAGGGAAAATTCAAAAATTATAAATTCCTAAATTGACCCTGCCGGGGATCGAACCCGAGACCTCCGCACGTTAAGGCAACAGCGCTACACACTGCGCCACGGAGGTCGTCAAAATATTGAATATAATGATTTAAGATTAATTATTATATTCAAGAGTGTTCTGCATGCTAAATGGCGCCATCGATACAATAAATTGGAATGGTCGTAATGAATTGAGCGACCTATATGAATCTTTCCCTCGGCAGTGATCTGGAACCCTTGGGCGGAGTTCGCGAAGGAGATCCCCGACTTCGGCGACGACGAGTTCCCAAATATGGTGTGCGTGGAGGCGGGCCGCGTTGCAGCGCCCATCGTGCTGCTGCCCGGCACCGCCTTCGAGGCGAGCCAGATACTGCAGGTGAGCGACCACCCTAACGACTGACCATCGGAACCTATATGTAGGTAGGCTACGTCTAGGGCTTTCGAATACCGGTTTTTTTCAATACCGGTATTAATACCGGAAAGATTCTTTTCAATACCGGGATCCCGCGATCCCGGTATATTGGGAAAAACTTAAAATTAAATAGATTTTTTTTAACTTAAAACTAGTATTTTCTGAAGGAAACTGCACCATAAATAAAAAAACAGTTTTCCATAAAAAATATTTTTTCACCACATTAACTCCAAAACAGCACTTTTCTGCTTAAATTCAATGAAGAAATGACATTTTTTAACTTTTTTTTTATCCACTACAAGCTAGCCCTTGACTGCGATCTCACCTGATGGGAAGTGATGATGCTGTCTAAGATGGTAGCGGGCTAACCTGTTAGTACCGGAACGCTAAATAGCTTGGCGGCACGTCTTTGTAGGTAGGGTGGTAACTAGCCACCGCCGAAGCCTCCCACCAGACCAAACCACGGAAAATTCAGAAATTATGAATTCCCAAATTGACCCTGCCGGGGATCGAACCCGGAACCTCCGCACGTTAAGGCAACAGCACTACACACTGCGCTACGGAGGTCGTCAATCACGCCCGAACTGCTGAACGGATCTGGATGAAATTTAGCACAGAGATAGATTATATAATATATACAGTCTGGAATAACACATAGGCTACTTTTTATCCCGGAAAATTAAAGAGTTCCCGCGGGAACCAAAAAACCTCAAACATTCCGAGACGCCGAGGTTTTTCTATAGGGGTCGACTGAAAATCAGCGCTGATATGGTGCATCTACACCATAGCATTACGCTGAGTTTGATACCCTTTTTGAGATTTTCTACTACACGGATTGTTAGGCTATAAGTTTATTTATTTTTGTAAATTGTTAAGTTTTATTCATTTATTTATTCAGTGCATTCATTTTAAGTTTAGATGACCTCTACTGACCTCATACAGTTCTTGTATTGATTTTTTTTTCTTGTTTCCAGGTCATGTAAGGAGCAATCTCCTCCCCCCGCAGCCGTCCACACTGTGAAGTCAATTCAAGTGAATATTCTTACGTCTATGACAATATTGTATCTCCAACGTAACGCTAGGAGATACAACTTAACTTAATCTTCATATCTTTGTCTGTCTGTTACTTCTTTACGGTCAATCGAATAACAGATTTGGTTTGGTAAAATCACACAAATATATAATTATGGTGGTATTTTTCCGATCCTTCATAAATATTGATGTTGAAACGCTTTGGTCAGTGAGTATATTCCAATGGTATACCATAGATGTATTACGTTCATATTACGAAAGAGTAAGAAGGAACCAGTATACAGAAGGTATACAGGGTGTGTAATGTGTATTGTGTATAGGCTTTTTGTATGAAAAATTATTCCAGTAGAGCAATAATTCCCTCGAATTTTTTGAATAACATAGTATTACAATAATTTTTGAATCCCAATACACTTTGGTAAAGTGCTAATATTCACTCAAATTTGTATTTCTGGGTAAATAGTAATGAAAAGGTAGTTAAAGTAGAATACGTTACTTACTTGATAATGTAGTATACGAATTTAAAAATAAGTTATGGATTGGGACGTTGTATCCATAATAAACATTCCAATAATACTTTTATACCTTTAATAATAACGAGTGCAAATCTCTGTGTCATACTTTAAAAAACACAACAAATAATACCAACATATTGTTAAATTTGGCGTTTATTTTACCATAAAATCATTGATAACTGGAATATCAAAATTAGTATCAAAATCCAGCTTTTTGGGAAAATTTGGGAAAGATTTCAAAATTCGATTGTACAGAACTAAGATTTATCTATGAAATATTCATAAAGTAGATTTCACTTCAATTTTCTTGTCGTAATACATAAAATAATTGGTCGTCTCTAAGACTTACTTCCTTCTTCGTCTTCCTATCTTTATTCTTTGTAGTTATAAAGGTTTTCTATTAGTAATGTTCTTGTTTTAAGTGCTCGTATGTAACGTAACTATTTTTAGAATTACATTCCGGTGTTTAAAATTTTATGTATGAAAAATTATTCCAGTAGAGCAATAATTCCCTCGAATTTTTTGAATAACATAGTATTACAATAATTTTTGAATCCCAATACACTTTGGTAAAGTGCTAATATTCACTCAAATTTGTATTTCTGGGTAAATAGTAATGAAAAGGTAGTTAAAGTAGAATACGTTACTTACTTGATAATGTAGTATACGAATTTAAAAATAAGTTATGGATTGGGACGTTGTATCCATAATAAACATTCCAATAATACTTTTATACCTTTAATAATAACGAGTGCAAATCTCTGTGTCATACTTTAAAAAACACAACAAATAATACCAACATATTGTTAAATTTGGCGTTTATTTTACCATAAAATCATTGATAACTGGAATATCAAAATTAGTATCAAAATCCAGCTTTTTGGGAAAATTTGGGAAAGATTTCAAAATTCGATTGTACAGAACTAAGATTTATCTATGAAATATTCATAAAGTAGATTTCACTTCAATTTTCTTGTCGTAATACATAAAATAATTGGTCGTCTCTAAGACTTACTTCCTTCTTCGTCTTCCTATCTTTATTCTTTGTAGTTATAAAGGTTTTCTATTAGTAATGTTCCTGTTTTAAGTGCTCGTATGTAACGTAACTATTTTTAGAATTACATTCCGGTGTTTAAAATTTTAATGTAGATTTAAGACTAAATTTAATTTTGCCGGTGACTTTTGTGTCTAATATGCGTAAAATTATCACTTTTCGTAAATGGGTTGGTTTAAAATTAAGTAAAGCATATTTCAATATCCAGTTTTCTTTAGTCGATAGAGTAAAATTACGACTCTAAATTGTGAATTTTTAGTATAATGTTGGTATTGAATCGATTCAATTTCAATGTAATAATAATCGATATCATGAAATCTTTCAAATAATTATTATAATTCAATGATACATATCACCATCAATACCACCATAAAACAATATTTCATTCTCTTTCTTTCAATTGGTATGTTGGATAAAAAAATAAATAGAATATTGGTCTTAAAATGGAATTTTTGTAGCTTTATTCTATCGTACTAAAGTTATACAATGTATGTAGTTTTCGTCGTCTTTGTGAAAACATTTTGTCAATTTCAAAATAGATGTATCAACTTGATAAAATAAACTATAATTTATATATTTACTACCATTCACTCGCATCACAAAATACTCATGACAATATTTTTGTTTAGTAACTTATTTTTATAAATGTTAGCTGTTAATGCAATGCTTTATAATAATAATTTATGAATAGTAATGTAATAGAAGAATAATTTTGATTACACAATTTCACTTCGCCTGATTTGTCGAAAGTCCAATACCTTGCCTCTTTTTCTTGATTTAAAATCTAAAAGTAATTGGATAGTTTTAGGACAACTTTCATCAAGTTCGCGTCGCGTATCAAGTTAAAAATTACGGTTGTCTGTAAAGTCGGTTTACGGACGATAGGTTTACGTGATGTCTAGAAGTTATCTCGCGCGCTCGCTTGGCGGCGTTCCAGTAGCAGAACTATTCGAACTGACGTCACGCGATCGCTTGTTCCGCGCTCTCACTCGCACGCTCAGGCTCAGGCGGAACGTGACACTTTTTCGTGCGTGCAGCCGGTGTTTATCGATTTATAAGACGTTATCACGTCAAAAGCGTTGGTCCTTTTCAATAATATTATACATGCTTGATTTATATTATGAGCCTAAAACTAAACCGATTTATTACCCAATGTCATTGGTCAGCAATAATTAAATAATAATAAATAATTAATGTACATAAAGCCGCACAATTTGTACAAATTGACATCGTTTTTTTATGTACACTGTATTTTGTACTTTTTTTATACGTTTTGGAGGCTTTTAAAGTATGTATACGACAAATAATATAAGAGAATGTACTTAGGTGTAATAAGTTCCTTATTCTTTTAAGAATAAAATGCAATTAAATGGGTACTTGTAATAGTTGTAGCATTTTGTAAGGTTTTCCACAAGAATTGTTGAACAATGTTATAAATAATAATACTAATGTATTTCTATGTTCTTGCTAAACCGTTTTATGGTAAGTAATCATAAAACTAACATGATAAAAAAAATATACTCTCATCAAAGTTACTTAATAATAAAATCGATTCAGTGACATCGAATTTGTAACAAATCTCTTGTAACATTATGGATATTAATATTGGTGATTTTAAACATCGAAAATTAGTAAAACCTGTACTTCGTCAAGTGCAATAAAGTGAAGTAATTAGAAAAATACCTATGCGTTTTCTTGCTAATCCCACCACCCCCTCCTGTCATAATATTATAGGCAATTCCCTAGGCATATTTTATATTATTGCAGTCGATGGGGCTGATTCTGTAGTGCACAATCTCTAAACTAAACTAAAAATATTGCTAACCCTTTCATAATACTCCCTGCGGAAAGGGACAGAACTAGATTGGAGAACAGAACTAGAACAGAATTGGTTACAATATCATTTAATTTTATCAAAAACGGTTCAGTAGTTTAATAAGGTTTCAGATTATACATATTACTCTAGATTTTAAGGTAGAAGTAATAGGTAAATAATGAACCCACGACCATCCATATAGGAAGTCGAACGTCTCAACCATTGCGCTATCACCACTTACAAGTAAACAAGCATAGCGCTAGATTTTTAGACCTTTAAATTTAGTCAAGGTTAGACATTGAGGCTAATTGCTCAGGTACATAATCTGTAAACAAAACTAAAATGACATCATTAAACCTTACTTTTTCATATACAAATTACTTTCATTTTACAAACTAGAAAACAAATCCTGTTTGTCATACCTGGTGACTACGAGTCGGCATCGGAACATAATACTCCCTGTGGAAAAGGACATAACTAGATTTAGAGCTGCCATTTTAGTTAAGAAATCGTGCTAAGAATTGGCACTGTGCCATACAATCTAGGCGATAATAAGAATATAGAAAAAAAACTATTTTATCTTAATCTCATTTAATCTATAACCTAATAATAATTTACAACATCTACACAGAAGCTTCACTAGTTTCACTGCTAGGTTTAATTTCCCAAATGCCAATTTCCTTCAGCATATCCTGTTTCGATTCAAAGTACTCTTTGTACCACATGATGTGATCTATCTTTTCCTTCACTGTGTAAAACGCGTTTTTGGACAGGCCAACGCACACTAGTTCCATGAAATGTCGGATTGGTCCTTTGGTCGGACACCAGCCTTCTAGGTGTGTGTCTAGGAATATGTGTTCAGAGAAGTGGACGTTTTTCTCTTCTTCCATTCCTGTAATGTAAGATGAAATCAGCAGGATATAAACAAATCCTAAGCAATACCTCTGTGAATCAGTTCAAGAACAGACTGGATTAACACTTAAAGACAAAGCACAAGATTTGATATAGGCGCATCAGCGAAAGCTGCCTAGCCTATTATAATGTAATAGGCTAGGCAGTATAGTATAATAATAATAATAATTGTTGAAACTCAGAACATTGAACGGTTCACAATCTATCGACAGTTTACAATTTCGCTAGTTAGATTACAATCAAACGGTTTTCTAAATCTAATGGTGACATAGATAATAACGGGATTAAAAATGTTTTGTATGTAGCATCAATAAACGCCGGTCTCCTAGAACAAGAGGAGACCACATGTTTTGGTGTGGGGCTGTCTGTGATACCTAGGAAAACTTATAATGATTTTAAAATACCTATTCAACAGGGCATCACTTGAAGGGGAAAGCTTTAGTTAGAAAGATAACTGTAACTGATTATCACCATCATTTTTTACCTACCTACCTAATTTGAATAAATAAATATTGATTGATTGAGGAGCAAACCCTTTTTTTCGGCTCTCACTTGCATAGGCACGGACCATTGCTACCAAATCCTTAAATGGTTTTCAAAATGTTTGGTTACCTTGTTCATTATCAATGGGGAACTTCCACACTTTGCCCTGTTCAGTCCACATAATCATCTTCTGGTAGTAGTTAGCTGGAGGTTGGGACGTTGCTAGCATCAGTTCCCTTTGGTTGAGTTGCTGCCATACATCCAGTTTTGTTCCATAGTTTGCTTCGTTTGCTTTGAAGATGCCTAGAGGCTCCCCGTTGAATATGTTGATTGTGCTTGCTTGAGGTAAACTGTAATAAAAATAAAACATTATAAAATCAAATATTGGGTGTGTACCGCAACAAAGTCGACGATCAATGCAACTAGGTGGAAATACCAACAAATATTACATAATTTATCGTGGTATGTACCTGATTTTTATATGTTGTTAAATCAAGAAGTAAGCCTTAAACCCATACTAATATTATAAATGTGAAACTGTGTGTGTCTGTCTGTCTGTTACGATTTCACGAGCCATCTGTTCAATTGATTATGATGAAATTTGGCACAGTGAAAAATCGGGAAGTTACAATGGGGTTTTTAAAAACCTAAATTGACACATAAATAAGATAAGAAAATCATCCTCTGCAGTCTACACATGTTCAAGCTCAGAGGGATTTTTTAATTTACACAAATGGTGTATATTTTTAGTGTAAACTCTAAAAACAAAATAATGTATGTTACCTTTTCCTCTGCGTTGGTCTTAGCTCCTCCTGCAGTTGTGTCCTCTGGCTGTAGCGGGTCCTCTGAGCCTCTGCTCTGGACCTCTCGGCCAAGCGTTTCACTTGTTGGCCTCTGGTCTCCCTTGCAACCGGCTCCTCATTGTCCTTTGATCTGTCCACTTTCATGCCAACTATCAAATCACTGAAAAATAATTGGATATTTTTATTAAGTAATTTATTTTATTTTTATCTCCAGAAATGAGACAGAAATTAGAAGGGTAGAACAATCCCAAGAGTGTGAGAATGAAATCTATTATTCACTGTATTGTACAGGGAAAGAGATGACAGTGTTGGCCGTAATAGTTTTATAACTAAACAATACTGATTAAAAAAATTAAACATATATTTTTGGCAATTTAAATTATCTTGTAATTTAAAAAATACAGAAAAACTCATAATTTTATACAGGTTGCAACCAGAAAATGGCATTCTTCTACTTTTTCCAGAAAATCAAATACGGCAATTATGAAAACATATTGCTTATATCCATGCAGACAAAATTCCAGATATCTTCTAGTACGTAATAAATTAATACCTGAGTGTAGTGGAGGTTTGGTTGATTTTGCCAAGAACTTTAGAAAGCAGCTCTGCTTCTGTTTGCTTGACATTGCCTCCAATTGCCTGAGCCACTTCTGATGCGGCTTTGGTTATGTTTTGTTCTGAAATTAATTGATTATTGGTTTTATTTATTGTGTTGTATTGAGACAGGATTTTGTATAAAGAGTTTGCTCATCGCTCCTGGCATGTGGAGTGATAAAACCTGGGATCAAATTAGTGCATATTGCACACTTGCTTGCACTTACTTAGGGCTGAACGTGCAAGGAATTGCGAAATATCAATGCACTACTCCATTCCCACGTTTTATGATTCCACCTACCAGGAGTGATCGGACAGGTATAGTCTATTACATAAATTGCAATGATCCTTCACTGAGGCGAAACATATAAGATATAACAGATAAGTAGGGGCCTGTGATGACATAAGACTTAAAACTGAGATGATGAATCATCCAGGTGTTGTTCAGTTTGGCTTAATTAACTTATTTATTATCATTTATACTCTCTCTATGACTTTAAGGTGGTCAGCCCCTTACTCCTCCGATTACACCATGAGATAATGAAATTGCTTACCAATTTTCTCCATTTTCACTTCAATTACATCAGGCTTTGGCCGTTTCGGTCTCTCTGGCGCGGTGGTGAACTTTTCGCGGTACTCACTATCGGATATCTTGGGCTCGGCCATCATTAGCTTCAGGAGAGCCTGAATTTTTTCCGTACTAGATTCTGTTCCAGACTCTTTCTTTTCATCTTTCTGGTCTTTTTGTTTGATCTCTGGCATTTTAGCGTCATGTTCTGGAGGTTTATCAGACAAAAATCTGACGAAGAATTTAAGATCACGCTTAATTCTTAACCTGCAAGGATAAGTTTTGTA
Organism: Erebia aethiops; assembly: GCA_923060345.2. Lineage (NCBI taxonomy): Eukaryota > Metazoa > Arthropoda > Insecta > Lepidoptera > Nymphalidae > Erebia > Erebia aethiops. The sequence continues at coordinate 16,616,136 of OV281089.1, read as the reverse complement.
ATACTTCATGAGAAGCCTATGAAACCTTGTATTTATTTGATTAAAGTAAAATTTTATGTACTTTACCTGGAAAGCATCTTGATTAGTTTTCAATTTCATAAATCTTAAATTCCGTGCATTTGAAAAGAAAATTTTGATCTGTTTACAAATTTACAAAATTCCATCCATAGACATGTAGTACACCGACCAGAAAAAAAAGGATGTAGTTCGTCCAAGAGTACTCCACTTGTCAAAATGAAAATCTAAATGACATTGACAGGACAGGAGCAATCTGTCTCTATGATTATTCAAAAAAGAAAAAGATTTTTGTCTATGGTGCAAATTTTTTTAAAACTAGATTATAGTTTTTTGGACTACGAGCAGAAACAATGGGAGTTCCTTTATAGAGGAGTTCAAGACTGGAAAGAAATAAATAGAAACATTGTTTATGAGGTTCGATCACAGAAATTGCATAGTGACCTTCCTGGGAGCGATCTCCTTCACTACAGTAGAGTCTTCTCATAAAGTTCTTCGTTTGGATTTCAATCTACACTGAACTTGCGAAGTGAAGATCCAAGTCAGCAGTCAGACCACCCAGCTATAAGGCTGTAAAGTGTAATGTACTATCTCCCAAAGAACTACTTATAAGTACGAGCTTTAAAAAGAATACCCACACGGCATACCCCCAAAATGCCCACATTAAATATATGATCTACTAGCTGATGCCCGCGACTTCGTCCGCGTGGTTTATTTTTTTTATTCCCGCGGGAACTCCTTAACTTTCCGGGATAAGACTCTCCAGCCTATGTCACTCTCCAGGTCCTCAACTATACCCATACGAAAAATCACGCCGATCCGTTGCGGTGTGATTGAAGGACAAACCGACAAACAAACACACTTTCGCATTTAAAATATTAGTATGATGTAAAGCTTCAGCCCGTTGCCGGCTCACTACTAAACACGAGTCTTTTCTCAAAATGCGAAGGGTTTTGCCGCATCTAATACGCTGGCCAAGTGCGAATTGGCAGCTTCACACACACCTTTTTAAGAACATTATGAAGCAGGTGCAGGTTTCCTTCACCGTTTCTAGCTGAAGTGTTTAATTTCTGGTTTAGAAAAATTAGAGGTCTTCTCCGGGGATCGAACCCCCGACCATCCGAATAGGAAGCCCTCTGAGCTATCACCGCTTTTTAAACAGCTGTAGCATTCTTATTCGAGAAAGGTAGAGAAGGTATATCAATGAAAGAAAGTTTGTCGGACCATTGGCGTTTTATTGATGGACGGGAGTAATGACAATGATATGCTTACTTACTACGGTATTATGTACAAAGATGTATATTTAATGACGCCATATATAGGTGTGCCATTTAATTGAGGCGGTTCCTGAAGCCCGAAGTGCCTACAATGCAATATTTTCGCGGCTGAGAACAAAGCGTAAGTTACATTGCAATAACAAATTATAAGTAACATGTGCAGACCCACCTTATGCCTGGTATCCGGAGTCCAGTTTTTTTAGTATACCAATATTCCTACATCCATGTACCAAACAGATTATTATAGATACAGATATAGATGACGTGAAAAAATTATCACGTCATTTATAAATAATCTGATTGGTCTGCTCTTTAGCGCTCAGTCTTCAGCCGCCACAAAGATTAAATTAAATTTTAAATTTTAAAATTAATTAAATCGAACTATAGCTGTGTAGTCCGCGAGGGGTAACAGCTTTATAGCATTTACTGTATAAAATAAACGCGCTGAATTTAGAACCTTTCCCCATAATGAAAGTCGGTTTAAAACACATCCTTTTTACACCTCGCAGCTAGCTCAGAAATCGTCTCCACTAAACTGTACACCTATAATAACAGGTACCTCTGCAAATTTTTTTTCTAAGTACGTATTAAAAAATCTAGGTAACAAAATAATCAACGTCAATTCCGTTGACGATTACACCGACTTTAGGCATCAGCCTAAGCACCAAGCTTAATATTAAAATCCTTAACATAAGTCTAAGTTTATATCACAATAAGTAAACTTGTGCACTAAAATACAGTACAAAGTTAAGTACCCATTTTATTGTACTCAAAATTTTAAATAGGTAAACTAAAATAAGACTAAATCGTTTTTTTCCTGTGGCAAAACTGACTCTATTTTATCTTATTTTAAAAAAAGAATGCCCACTATGCCACTGGGATTTACACTGTTCAAACTTGACCAGAAATTTAACTGAAATAAATACATAATATTGGAGGTAATAAAGATTTGGACATAAATGGATTATTGCCACGATTAATCGGTAAATCATTCAAAAATAGTTTAAAGATACTTTTCGTGTGCACTATTCGACCATTTTACATCTTCGCAACAGTAAAAAATCCTTGCTGAATAGTTTTTCACTTCCCCCACAAAATAATCTTGATAAAGCTTGATATTTTGTGGTTTGGAAAATCAATTCAAAACATTATAGGTAATACATTAATGAGAATAAAAGTAAGTATTTAACAAATTAAGTAAAAAATATCTGTCTCCAAATACCTAGCCATGACACAAATATACAGAACACTCACAGACTAATAGACCAAGAGATGATGAACGATTTCTTCTAAGTATTATACAAGTCAGACTTTTACTGTATAATAAAAAAATGCTTTATAAACACACTGAACAAAACGACCATCAACTAATAGTCATATCAAATCAGCACCATATTTAAAACTAATACTCAACATAGATGTCAAACTAAACTAATAATTATGACTCGCTTACTGACTACAATACACATAAAACATACTTAATTACTTATGTCATATAAAAAACCCTAATTGTATGCATATTGCATAATATAGAAAATTTAACATCTGCTCCTGCAGAATAATTGAATATCAAGGCACACTGCGGCGAGTACAAGGAACTTCGAGGATCGCCGCCCGCTTGCACTTACTACGATGGAGTTAAAGAATTAGTAATTTACTTATTTCAAATATTTAATAAATCACGCAATGCCTTACGTCGATTCTACGGCAACATGCCTTGAGCCTATTTATTATTAATAATATGTATATCAATATCAAAATTAAGTCAAAAATGCTTTTTGAGCAAGTACAAATACGAATACGAATGTATCTTAATTATTTTATTTGCACTTAAAATTAAATAGCTATAACATAGACGACACTTAGACGAAACATACATTTCACATTAAATGGAATAATAAGAAAATTTTGACAAACTTAACACAAAATTTTGGTACAACTTCTTGTGGGATTCTTCGACCAATAAGAGATCAATTCACCGGAAGCTCGGAAAAAGAAGAAATTTCGATTTCTTCAGTTATGGAAGCATTTATTTCTAAGATATTTCTTTCGGCACTATTAAATACAGTTTTAAACAAAATTCATACCATAATTTTCATCCCGAATGTGTACAGCAAAATAATAGCCGTCTCTTCGACTATATCAATTCAATATAAGTACATAATGCAGTGTGATGTATGTAATCAACCGTTATGTACAATATATGGCACACTTAAATCACTTCCTGTACAATAATAATAGAATTACGATAATATCACCATTCCTATCAACGGAATGGGAATAAGGCGCACTGGCAGTATATTATATGCTTTTTTTTTTTGGGCCCCACATATACTTACGAAAAGATAACCTTTTAATTTGGGTGCATTAAATTAGTGATAATTGGTATGCAATGTAAAAATGCCACTCTTTTTTAAAAACTATTTCTGTGTAAAAATAAGACACTTCTTATGCGGGTATTGGAAACACTATGAAGGGGGGATACGGACTCTGTGTAGACTAAATAGGTTAACACTTTCCCTAACAAAGAATTTTGCAGGTCTTTTTATTCCACTACAAGTTAGCCCTTGACTGCGATCTCACCTGATGGTAAGACGATGCAGTCTAAGATGGTAGCGGGCTAACCTGTTAGGGATATGGCAGTTATATTAAACCCATACCCCTAGTCGGCTTCTACACGGCATCGTACCGTAACGCTAAATCGCCACGGCTGAAGCCTCCCACCAGACCAGATCAGAGGAAATTCAGAAATTATAAATTCCCAAATTGACTCTGCCGGGAATCGAACCCGGGACCTCCGCACGTTAAGGCAACAGCGCTACACACTGCGCCACGGAGGTCGTCAAAATAACAACTTCATGTCACATACGATGACACACCTTGATGTCCCTAAATTAAGGATTATAATTCCAAAACACGAACGTCAACAATATTAAAATAATACTACTTTAAGCGATGGTAGTAGGCTTTCATAACCGACATAATAATATTAATAAAAGAATCAAACTAAGTATTTCTAAAATCAGTTATTTGTCAAATTGAATTAGTGTCTGCAATTGAGGAATTTTCAATGCAACGCATTGTTGAATAAGGAGAATACATGGAGAATACACAGTATAAGCCGGCGGTCTAGCCGCAAACATTATCATTTACGTCATAATGTGTACACCATAATATAAACGTATTATAATGTTTATGGTGTACAACTGCCTCGTTGGTCTAGTGGTTAGCATGTTCGACTGCGGCCGACGAGGTCCCGGGTTGGGCCATAATCATTTGGGTTTTTCTGCCTAGAAAATCTCAGTACAAGCCCGGAGTTAGGAAGTTGGTGGTGTTTCACCCCCGTGCCTCAGAGCACGTCGGTCCCGGTTATTATCACTAACATGGTAATAGTCTTCAAAGCCCGCCAACCCGCATTGGAGCAGCGTGGTGGGTCTAAGCTTTAATTACCTCTCTCCTATGATAGTGGAGGCACACACACACACAGACTTTTGATTCGTATGTCGACATCACAGTCAAATCAAAACTACGTTAATCTAATGCACAAAAAATATCTTTACAAAAACTACTCAAAATGTAGCATTATCGAGTCAACTTTTCATAAATCAGTCAAAATTGTGTGTCAAATCACAATTCATGTAATCACCTTGAGAACAGATAATTGAGTTGTATCTCTCGAGCGCGCCCCATACAAAACGAATTCTTATTAGAATGCGAACCAATGAAATTCAAATGTTTTTATTCAAATAAACTCTTACTTGCTTTTAAATCGTCAAGTGAATCTATCTACATTATTGCACTTGTTCGAAATACCATTCCTACATAAGCCATATAAAAGCTCGAGAATGTGGCCAATTCTGTAACACAATCTCTAAACTAAACTAAAAATGACAGCTTTAAATCTAGTTCTGTCCCTTTCTGCAGGGAGTATTATGAAAGGGTTAGCAATATTTTTAATGCTGTCATTTTAGTTTAGTTTAGAGATCGTGCACTACAGAATCAGCTATAATATCTATCTAATAAATTCTATCTGTATTTCTAGTTTGCCTGACTTCAATCAAACTTAGTCTGTATGGAGCATGCTCACGAGAAGTTATTCTTAACTTCAAAAGTTACACTTAGGGTGTCTTTCCATGCTATGGTGCTAAGCTACGGATGTGTGTCAAAGTGTCAAACCCACCAAAGGGTATTGACAACTAGACAAATCAGGAACTATTTTCAAATGTCAGAACGCGTGCTTTGTATGGGATTTTGTATGAAATACAGAATTGTGACGTCATCAAAGTTCGGTCCACTTTTTTACTTTAATCGATAGTGTAAAATGGTTATTCAACATAAAACTAACAGGGGACGCGGATATTCAATTCAATTCTTGGTTTTATGGCTTGCGTTTGTACCAAATGGGTACAACTACAATGTACCTCGCTAATGACGCGTGGAATGGAGGAGACACGCTTTATAGGTGATAGCTGGGAGGTTCTTAGTGTCCAGCTTTTAATTTGGATTATGTAATAATCGCAGGTTTCTTTTTCCAATATTTTATGGTTAGTTTCTACCCTAGAACAACACAATATAATCATATAATGATTAACACATATAATATCAGACGCGGATATTACAACTTTTGGGAGATCCTTTATTTAATAATCACTAAAAAAAATATTCGACTAGTAGTCAAAGACCCTATTGGAACGCTTGATTTTCATAACCTGTGAGTTTGACACACGTCCACAGCTTAGCAACTAAGCATATCTCTCGTGGAAATGCACCCTTATGCCTCGGACCATCCCAATACTTATAAATAAGTAAATATACAAAATATACCGTCATATTGCATCCCCGAGTGTATGTGGGGCCCCGTCCCGTCCTTTCAAGCAGTCCACTATCACTATAATAATCACAGCCGGCCGTATTAGGAACTAAGTTTGACGAAGCCGATATAGGTGTAACCCGGTCGAAGCCATAAGGTCCTGTTCTGTTCCCTCTGGGCCATGTTGACGGTGTCTCCTTTATACAGTCGGGTTATAGTGTGGGCTGAACACGAGATCTGGGCCTTGCTGAGAGGACGAGGACTGGAGTCGTCTCCAGTGGCACAGGTTGTTAGTAACCGGGGCTCAAGGTTGGGCTGTCGGGCCCAAATGAAGTAGCAGTTTGGTGCGTGAGTTAGGTAGACTACCTGAAAAATAACAAGTACCTTTACGAATGGTGATTTGGAGTAACAAGCAAATAGAATGAAAACAATATGAATTGAGCTCTTCTTTGAAGAGGAGGTTCTCAATTCGACTGTATGTTTTTTTTTGTATGTATGTTACGCGATCATTCCGCCAATTATGAATCAATTATGATGATTCTTTTTTTGTTTGGTAGATCATACTTCAGAGGTGGTCCCATAAAAAATTTATCGAAATTGATTTAGCGCTTTTTCAGAAAATCAACAAAAAACTAAATTATATATCCAGATAATGTTTTTTAATTTTTAGTTTAATTTGGTACTTATAGGTATAGTTTGAAGTCGGTTTTTGTTTTAGATGAAAGCGAATAATTACTCTCCTTAACTTTTTTTATTTTTGATAAGATAAGATAATTTATTTTAAAAAATAATTGTGGGTGTTAAGAGGCCGGGGAACTCCGCTCGCACCTTCTATTCGAACCGCAAATATAAATTTGCCTTTTGATTTAAATATCGCGTGCAAGCGCGATAGCAATATGAGCGTACAGAATTTGTTATACATTTAGTCTTGTTCCGTGAATACCAAAATTGATGAATGAAAAATTGTTCTGTTTTTAACTTAGTGTTGTAACTTGACAATATAAGCTATGTACGTATAAGCTATGTATGTATCAATTAGTACGTGAGATATCGTATCTCCTTATTTGTTTTAATATGAAACAAATAAGGAGAAAACATGTCATTTATGTCGTAAAAACAGGCAAAACGCAATGTGCTTACATTTAATTTTGGGAAAGTATTTTGAAAAATTAATTATCCAGGAACCTAGATAAATACAAGTTAAATCTTAATAATCGCATAATATGGTGGAAATTTTCTCGAATTACAAATTATTTTGGTATTACGTTTCTAGGGGCAATTCGCCCTCCGGAGCCACCTTAAGAGCAATGCGAATGAACGGGCAAAGTTGAGAGTAGGTATTCAGGTAGGTATATTGCCGTCGCGCTGCTCCCGGAGAAGACCGAACGCTTATTCAATGCGCATGTATGCGTACCCACGCCGCTCGCTCGAACGAGTTCCTAAATAAAATTAAAATATGTGTTTGAGCTACTCGCAGTCGGCAAAATGATATACCTAGATGTGTTTTGTGTTTCGTATATTTTTTGCTTTCTAATAACTCTGACCCTGGACTTATTTCTCTGTTTTTGATTCCTTTTTTAATGTTTTTAATGCACTAACAGTTACCTAGCTTTAGAGTGCGATCTTAGCTGACGGTAAGTGATGATGCAGTCTAAGATGGTATCGGACTAACCTGTCAGGCATAAAGCAGTTAGTTACATTAAAGCCCTAAGTAGCCTTCATCGGTTAGTTGCTACCGGAACGCCTAATCGTTCGGCAGTACGTCTTTGCCGTTAGGGTGGTAACTAGTCACGGCCGAAGCCTGCCACAAGACCAGAACTGAGAAAATTCAGATATATAAACTTCCAAATTGACCCTGCCGGGAATTGAACCCGTGACCTTGCGCTTACATTACAGCACACCTCACACCACTGCGCCAGGGAGGTCATTTACTCAGTTGGGAACTATTTTTATATGTTTTTTTTATTCTACTACAAGTTAGCTCTTGACTGCGATCTTACCTGATGTTAGACAAAGTCAAAGTCAAAAAACGTTTATTCAATATAAACTACACTTATTGACGTCCGGTTATTAATAACATATAACATAATATAATGGTGATAATCAGTACGATATCTTAAACTAAAGTAACGAGGGTTCCAAAGTCCAAACGCGCCCTGGTCTGAGAAGAGCCCACAACAAACTCAGCCGGGATTTTTTTTTCACTATCACCATTTCACAATCATCTTAACTAAGGAACTATCAGAGCCATTATAGAGAACGATGATACAGTCTAAGATGGTAGCAGGCTAACTTGTTAGGGTTAGTTATATTAAACCCATATCCCTAACGGTTTCTACACGGCATGACGTATCTACACGGCATGACGTATCTACACGCATCTACCGTAACGCTAAATCGCTTGGAGGTACGTCTTTGTCGGCAGGGTGGTTACTAGCCACGGCTGAACCCTCCTACCAGATCAGACCACAGAAAATATAAAAATGATAAATTCCCATTTGGACCATGTTGGGAATCGTACCCGGAACCTCCCACAATATGATCACAGCGTTCAGGATTGCTATAATGTCCTCTCAACCGAATTTCGGCCACGGCAGCCTATCTCCAAAGAGCCATCTGCGCAGGAGATATTATAGTGCACAAGTGTGGGCGCATACACTGGAGCACTCTCTGTTCCTTTACTCTCATAGCCCGATGGGACGGAAAATCCGACAGGACCGGAGAGAGATCAGGCGCAGGACCGATGGCTTTACATGCTCTTGGAGGCACGGGGGTAAAACACCGCCATCTTCCTTACTCCGGGCTAGTACTGAGAATTTCTTGTCAGAAAAACCCAATACTTGTTATGGCCCGACCCGGGAATCGAACCCTCGTCGGCGGCAGTCGAATATGCTAACCACTAGACCAACGAGGCAGTCAAGAAATAAATTAACGCGCAATAGAAATAGGGGGGGCGGCCGGCAGTGCGGAGATATCGCAGTGTTAATATAACTGCCATGCCCCTAACAGGTTAGCCCGCTATTATCTTAGACTGCATCATCACCTACCATCAGGTGAGATCGCAGTCAAGAGCTAACTTGTAGTGGATAAAAAAAAACCTGACATGTGCTGCCCACTGCCGACTGGCAATTATTGGGTATGGACTATATACTCACAGATTAAGTAAAAAGTTAAATATCGATGTCGATAAACAACACTAGATTATCGATACTATAATTATATTGACTACGCTTGAACTCACTAACTATGTACATATGTGTGTGTGTATACGTATTTAACCTCCCCGAATAGAGGCCGAGAAAACCCGATAGGGACAACTGCAGCTTGGACCAATTATACCTATGAAAAACAGTAGAATTCTCACTCTCGTATTTTTCTGTTTCCACCTTCAAAACTGAACGGATTTTAATTCTGTTTTTACGTATAATTTAACAAGGACTCAGGCTATGTCGGTATGTTTTTCTTTTTTTTATTATATCCGTCAAATTTATTTGCGGGATGTCTGATGATGGAACGAAAACTGGGCCATTTTTTGCAGGTTGTGAAGGTTCTATGTTCTTAAAATTATTAATTTATCGAAAAAAGGAAAACATAGGGGCATGGCACGGATACATGTAAATTTTATGGTGCAAGAATATTTTCAATATTTTAATTATCCACGGAGGAAACAGACAAATGTTTTTGTATGGAGAAATCGCCGGGAGAATTCCTCTTAATAGTTGTTTTTTGAGAAAAATTGCCCCGTTTACAATTTAGTTAACCCGTTCAGTGCAAAAAAATAAAGGTTTTTACAGATATAATTTTACAATAATATTTATTTACAATTATTATTGTTAAAATAAATGAATTAATGAATGTCCTTGAATCCCGTGGGAACCGATTGCAGTTTCGAGAGTACGTTTACTGCGGTATTCGGAATAAAAGTCTTTCTATGAAAGGTCACAAATTAATTCTTGGAACTTATCTATGGCTGAGAATTGAGTTGGGGAATTACCCTATATAACTTCTAATGTTTAAACACATTCAATAGAGTTATTACTTAAACAATAATACAGTATGAAAACAACACTAACAATTTGATGTGGTTTTTAATTAATAATAAACAATCATAACTTAGTAGCAGTGATTGAGATAAATCATAAATAACAGACTGGTCGGCGCCAAAATAAAAGTTTGAGTTTTCATTTTCTGTATCAATTTTCTATAATATTCAAAGTAGTGATAAAATCAGACTAATATTATAAATGCGAAAGTCAGTTTGTTTGTTGGTTTGTCCTTCAATCACGCTGCAACGGAGCAACGGATCGACGTGATTTTTGGCATGGATATAGTTGAGGACCTGGAGAGTGACATAGGCTACTTTTTATCCTGGAAAATTGAGGAGTTCCCGCGGGAATCAGCTAGTAGGAAATAAAGTTATTAATTAAAGATTGTTATAAGGTTGTGGCAGTCTCCACTAGATGGCGCTACTCGTAGCATATGAAGTAACCCCGACTAAGTAACGGGATCTGAATGGCGCTAACGAAGTTTCCACCAGAGGGGGTAACATTAGCCAGGAGTGAGGAGGAAGATATAAAGTTCGCCCATGGCTAGTTACCATCCTATCGGCAAAGACGTGTCGCCAGGCTATTCAGCGTTCCGGTACCTTTGGGTGTGTTTGTTTAATGTAACTGAGATACCCCGAACAGTTTAGCTCGCTACCATTTCAGACTGCATCATCAATTACCACCAGAGGCCTAATAATTGTCTAAGAAAATCGCCGTCATTTCAAAGCTTAAAACGCATTGCTCGAACTATTTAAACTTGCAGTCTTTCTCAAAGTGGGCGATAACGCCCCCTTGTGTTCGTTGGAGACCTAGAGGGGGGCGTTAAGGGGCCCAGGAATAAATGGGTGGCGTTGGCGTGGTTTAGGGGGGCGATGGTTGAAATTTGTAATTTCATTTAGATAGTTCATATTTTAAAATTTACTAAAATTAAAACCTACGTAGTTACTCAATGTGGCTGATTCTATAGAGCACAATCTCTAAACCAAAATTAGAGCATTACAAATATTGCTAACCCTTTCATAATACTTCCTACGGAAAGGGACAGAACTAGATTTAAAGCTGCCATTTTAGTTTAGTTTAGAGATTGTGTTATACAGAATCAGCCCCATCGAATAATTAGTTTATATTTCTGCCCTGTATGATGGTATAAAAACTAGAAATACTTAACATAGATTTCGTAGGATAGCCCGTACGGCTATCCTACGAAATCGTACGTATCGTACGCAATCAAGTTGTAACAAGTTTTTGTAACAAACACCAGAACCGACTAATATAGCACAACATAACTAAATAAATTAAAGTAATGAAATTGTGGATTTAAGTTTTAAGAGTGTATAAAAAACTGGGGGCGCTGAATTAATTAATTTTCGAAGGGGGCGGTATAAGAAATAAGTTTGATAATCTCTGATTTAAAGAGTTCATACATGCTTTTTGACAATTATACGTTACGTTCTTACCCAATCGGGGGTCAGGTGTGATCGCAGTCAAGGGCTAGCTTTTAGCGGAATAAAAGGGTTATAAAGATCCTTTTTAACACACTTGCTCATAAAGTGGCTCTAATTTAACCGCAATTAGGCACCTATAATCAAGCTGTGACTTTTTAATTACTATTATTCACAAGTGAGTTATAGAGTTTCTATTTTATTTTATCTACTGAATGAAATTATTTTTAGTATTATTTTCTTCACAAATGTGTTGAAAAACGTCGTATGATACACGTGTGTATTGATGATTACCGTCCTCGGCTACCTTAAGACCCTCACCTAACGGCTGGTTGGGTCTCAATGGCGCCTCAGCGGTAATCACCAACATTACACACTAGTACCATAATGTATATGCTGTAGTGGTATAATACAGGTACGGTACCAACCTTACGATAGAATTCAGAAAGAGACTAACTAGTATCTAGTGTAATAACTAATAAACTTACTTGTGCGTAAACGAAGTACAGTCCACTCTCTTTGACAGTGAAGTAATTAGTGTTTAGCTCTATTTTGGATTCGCTGTCCTTTGACGACACCTCCATATCGCGAACCCATGGGCCAATGATGGCTGTAACAAGAAAATATACATTTATATTGCAAACAAATATACACTAGGAAGCTCAATTCGGCGGTGTTCCTTGATTGTAACATGGGATTATTCAGAGGATGGATCATGTACAGTAACGGCGCCGTTTTGTAATACGGCGGATTCTACGATTTGGCGGCGACATGATATAACAACCATCGATATATGTAGGGTACTAGATGGGCCCTTTCATAGAAAACAATTGGGCGTCCAACCTTTAGAGCACGCTCCTAACCTGTATAGGCCTGTCCTTGTCCCTGCCATAGCGCTATCCACATTCCACATTCTATGTTTTTTACAGGGCCCGTCCATGTGAATTGAGGTCGCTGATAACAACAGCTGATAATGATAATTCTGCTGTAAGCAATCTCTGACCTAAACTGATAAGTGTAAATCTAGTGTTGTGATTTTTTACAGGAAGTGTTAAGACAGGGATAGTGTATTTAAAGATATCGTTTTAGTTTAGAGAACGTGTACATGTACTCGTACAACAGAAATAGTCCAATGGAGAAGTTTCATGATGTTGTGAATATCATATTTAACACAATGGAAGTAAAATATAGATTAAAACTAATAAATCAGTGTTTTTTTTTTACAATCCATCAATAAATGACTCAGAAATGACGATTTAAAAGTTTAATTATTTAATGTACACCGATTGCTGTATCTTACTCGAGTGAGAAATTTAGAGATGCAGTCTAAGATGGTAGCGGGCTAACCTGTTAGGGGCATGGCAGTTATATTAAACCCATACCCCTTCGGTTTCTACACGGCATCGGACCGGATCGCTAAATCGCTTGGCGGCAGGTCTTTGCCGGTAGGGTGGTAACTAGCCACGGCTGAAGCCTCCCACCAGACCAGACCAGGGAAAATTCAGAAATTATAAATTCCCAAATTGACCCTGCCGGGGATTGAACCCGGGACCTCCGCACGTTAAGGCGACAGCGCTACACACTGCGCCACGGAGATCGTCAAAATCTGACGACGATCTGAGGTAGTCTGGAATAACACATAGGCTACTTTTTATCCCGGAAAATTAAAGAGTTCCCACGGGAACCAAAAATCCTCAATCCACGCAGACGAAGTCGCATCAAGCCAGTACTAAATTTTCTAATCAACGTAAATAAAAACAATACATAACAAGTATCAGCTGATATCCGCTCGTGTTGGATGGAATGCTTATGGAATCTCATTAGTCAGTGTTCCCCATAAGATAAGCGGATGCTGGTGTACTGTATCTGCATTCTATTATATTGTTAGCCAATCTTATACCTAACTATCATACTCGTGCAACGATAAGGTACTATGGCGTCGTATTCTTCATTGCTGAAGGTCGTGACCCCTTTCTACTAATCACAATATACCTATCTAAGGGTAAGGGTCGCAAGTTTTCTTGCGATATTCGTGCGGTGACTTTAGCTTAAGTGATAACAGGCCTATATTATTGACCGAGCGAAGCGAAGGTCTCTGAGTCTACTGGTGAAGGTGAATTGGCACTTGTCCGTCCGTCCGTCCGTCCGTCTGTCAGAGCATTATAACTTCTGAATTACTGAACGCAATTACTTCAGCTTTAAATATAATATGTAAACCAATGGCCTCCCGCCGAATATGGCTTAAAAAATAATAAAAATCTTTATTTCAGGGGGGCTCTCATAGAAGCGAATGCGAAGTAAAATATTTTTTATAAAGTTACATAGGGTTGCGGTATATCATTTTAAAGATAATTAGGAATAGAGTCCAAAAATATATATTTTTTAATTTTTCCCCCAAAATTGACGAAATGGGGGGCTTTCAAAGTGGTGATTTTCTAACGTCCAAAGATGACCTCAGAACTCTAAATTTTCTGAAAGGATGAGCCTGAAACTTGATCAATTATTTCAATTATATCCTGTACTTGAACAACAAATACTAAAATTAGATAAATATTGTAAGGAAACGGAATTATTTAATTTTTAATGAGCTTCAGTATTTTTAACAGAACTTCACATTTATGTCAATAGATGGCGCCGCGAGGTCTTAGTTCGGGGCGAACCACTAGTATATTTATAAGTAGCGGCTACCCGGCGTGTGCTACTACGCTAAAAAAAGGAAATCTATACTAATATTACAAATGCGAATGTTTGGACTTCGAATGGATGTATGGATGTTTGTTTCTCAATCACGCCAGACCGGCAGAACACATGTGGATGAAATTAAGCACAGTGATGGATTATAGTCTGGAATAACATATAGGCTACTATCCCGGAAAATTAAGTGTTCCCGCGGACCAAAAAACCTCAATCCACGCGGACGAAGTGGCGGGAATGTCTATAATGCGAAGATAGTTGTAACTATCTTCGCATTATTTATTACCTTTCTAATGGTTTATAGGGCACGGGAGTATGTCCAGCATTGGATGCATGTAGGTATGTATAGCCTGTAGGCTGATGGATGGATATCCATCCATCCATTCATCCACTACAGCCTATTAACGTCCCACTGCTGGGCACAGGCCTCCACTCTCATATGAGAGAGGGAATTAGAGCTTAGACCCACCACGCTGCTCCAATGCGGGTTGGCGGCTTTAACGACTATTAACATGTTAGTGATAATATCTGGGACCGACGGCTTAACGTGCTCTCCGAGGCACGGGCGTGAAACACCGCCAACTTCCAACTCCGAGCTGGCACTGAGCTATTCTGAATTGAAAAACCCAATACCTAAAATTTTTTTTGCCCGACCGGGAATCGAACCCAGAACCTCGTTATCCGCAGTCGACTATGCTAACCGCTTGACCAACGAGGCAGTGATGGATAGATAGTACTTTTTAATAAGTATATTGCCACGATCCTGAAAATGCTTACGTGATGCCAGTTGAATTGACTGTAATGATCACAATTCACAATCCATAAGGTAAATATCCTTTGATGATATCTTAATTTTTAGCTAATCGCGCCCCAGATGTAAAAATATACCTAGTAACATATTTCTTAACATTGTTAGTGATAATGATAACTGATACTTTTGTATATCCATACTTAATATTATAAATGCGAAAGTGTGTCTGTCTGTCTGTCTGTCTGCTACGCTTTCACGGCTCATCTGTTCAACTGATTTTGCTGAAATTTGGTACAGGGATAGGTTATATCCCGGGGAAGGACATAGGCTACTTTTTATCCCGGAAAATTATGGAGTTCCCCCGGGAATCAAAAAAACTAAAACCACGCGGACGAAGTCGCGGGCATCACATAGTAATATATAAACATGTTTAATTATCACACGGGCTGTCCTAGTTTAGGAGTCCAGGGTAATTTTAAGAAACTTTTTTATCATTATCATTTCAGCTTGCAAAACGCAAAGCAATTAGAATAATTAAAACAGTAACACTACAAGTGTCTAACCTATTAACTGCCACTTGTTCTGTTTTTCAGTTAGACCACTTGTTAGCACTATTTACTGCGATGATCGAACAAATTGCGCAAGATATTAATATTGCTTTCTTTGGTGAGATATCTGATTACTTCTAAGTGTTTATTAAATGGTGGAGTGCAGTTGTTACTGTTTGTCTTTATTTTCGTCCTTGAGCCATTATTCATTCAATTTAAAGCAGACTATTGTTAGTAGACTAGATTATGCTCGCGACTTCACTCGATTCTGCGTTTTTAGAAGATCCAGTCGGAAATTCGAGAATTTAAAAAAATTTGCAGTCATGGACTGCCGATAGAAGTGAAAACGAATACTTTTTTTCTAGTAGCTGATGCCCGCTACTAAGCCCGCGTGGTTATTCGATTCCCGCGGGAACTCTTCCATTTTCATTCATCCAAACGCAAGTAGGTATTATAGTGATAATCTAACGGTTTCTATCCCGCTAGATTATAAACTGTCGAAAGATTGTGAACCGTTCAATGTTCTGAGTATTAATTTATGAAATATTTATTGTTTTTACGTTTTCTTGTCTCTTTCTTGTACAGTTCGCGCGCGAGTTGAATGCAGAGTGAATGCAAGTGTCACCATAAATTTACTCTGCATTCAACTCGCGCGCGAACTATAGGTTAGGTTAGGGTTTGACATGAATATTCACTTAGGTTCTATCGGGTTAATATACCTAATATATTACAATTTACCGAAAAGTAAGCAGTATGTTACGGTTCACAATCTGTCGAAAGTTTATAATCTATCGAGATAAAAAACGTTATATTATAATCTAACGGTTTTTACAATCATACGGTGACATATACACGAACTCGACTAAGTAGGGACTTTTCGAAAAGAGAGCTATGATCATAGAGTTAATACTATTAAATCTCTTTGACTATAAATCTTGAACCTGCCCAGAGGGAGATTTTTTTATCAATCGATTTGGTGGTACGAACTGTAAGGCGCGGCGGCGGGTGCGAGCAGCCACCTGACTTATTCATCAGTCAACCTTTTGTTTCGCGTGCAGCTTGAAAGTACAGTAGGTACTAGGTACCTACACCTAGGTAGGTATACGAACTGGACTGATCCTCTGGTCTTCCAGAGGCGGGCCCTTTTTACTTTAAACATCCCTTTACGACCTCCCTGGCGCAGTGTTGAGCGCTGTTGTCTTAACCTGGGAGTCACGGGTTCGACTCACAGCAGAGTCAATTTGGGAATTCATAATTTCTCCGGTCTGGTCTGTTGGGAGGCTTCAGCCGTGGTTAGTTACCACCCTACCGGCAAAGACGTACCACCAAGCGATTTAGCGTTCCAATACGATGCCGTGTAGAACAAGACTAGGGGTATGGGTTTTAATATAACTGCCATACACCTAACAGGTTAGCCCGCTGCCATCTTAGACTGCATCATCACTTACCATCAGGTGAAGATCGCAGTCAAGGGCTAACTTGTCAGAATTAAAAAAAAAACAACTGTAGTATTTCTACCCTGTGCCTAGGTATAAAAAAAAACAACTGTACTATTTCTACCCTGTGCCTATAGCCCTATTATACCTACTTCGTTAATAATAGAAGTTTAAAACTAATTATAGACAACAGCTGAGTCGACTTCAATGAATGAAAGAAAAGGGAGTTACATAACACTCTGGTGTTTAATTACTCTGTGAGATTAATTGCTTATCCCCCGTTTGCCGTACTTTATAATTCAAGCTTTTTCTATGGAACTGTACCTAGTTACTAAGCCATTTTACAAAACATGCTATTAGAATATAGACTTTATATTCTTGAACAAAAAGTCTAAATTAGGATATTTCTATGTTTGTATGTTGATTCATGTAGTAGATAATGCAAATATAAAGGCTTCGAACACACATCCTGTGGTATGCTGTATATTATTATCATACTAACGACCATACTTGGATTGTTGTTTTAAATTATACATAACCTAATAAATATCAAACAAAGGACAATAATAATATAACTTATAAAAATAATGTCTTGTTAAAATGTGACTACAGTTACTATTTATGTAGAATTTTCTTTTTTTTTTTTTATTGTAGTTTGTATTAAACAAGTAACAGAACTGCTTCAAAATAAACAGATGTTAAGTGACTAAATTAATAGGAGTGTTAACTGATACTTACATTGAGTTCCAATGTTTAGTTCTCGTCTGGCACCATTAAAATGAACAACCAGAGGCTCTGCAATTAAATAATTAAATTAAATTTATATATAACACTCCAGAGGATATAAGTTAGTAGCAAAGTAATTTGATATATGGTTATACCTTTTTGGAAGACAGATAAGTCAAACGTTGGCACTTTTTCTTGACTTGGATTCTTTTTGCTCGAGTCTACGAGTAACATGTCTTCTCCAAGGTCTTCAACATAGTATCTTTTAGGAGGTATTTCATTTTTAACAAAATTCCTGCCCTCTCTGACCTCAACGCCTTTCGAATAAGGCTTAAAATCCGATACTAGAGAACTCTGCACTGGTCTATCCTGGTTAAGGACTCCATCTTTTATATTCTGTATCATAAATTGTTCTCTTAAGACATCAAACTGTCTTCTCAAAGATGACATCTCATTACAGTAGTAAAATGCTATAGAACAACTAGTTATCATACAAATTACACTAAGCAAGAAGCTCAGTATAAATAGCAGCTTAATTTTCTTAGAAGACGCGATGGACAAAGTTGTATTTATATGGACGCCGACGTCCGCAGGTTTCTCTAAAATAGGAAAAAAATATAAAAACCAGTTCTTTGAAAACTTGCGCACTTTACGCTTACCAGTTGAAAGAATTATTAATAAATAAAATCACCTGTATTTAAATGAATAACGGTCCCGTCGCGATCGTTTACTTTATTTTTCCCGGTGTTCAAGTAAATATTAGCTGCACCTGTCGAATTTAGTGGGACACCTTCGAGATTTAATTTTTTGTCTCCGTCCATTGTAATTGTTATTTTGTTTACGCTAGTACTATGCTAGTACGATAAAATGCTGTTCACACAATCATCGGTGTAGGCGTCGCCGTTCCTAAACAAAGGAAGTAAGCTTAATAAAAGTTCGCACAGCGTACGATAACCGAGACTTGATAACAACAAAAAAAATCACAACACTACATACCATGGAGATGGAGACATTTATTTTATTTACTACCTAACTAAAATTTCACATAACTAAAGTCACTCAGTTCTTCTTTATTTATTAAAAACTAGTATTCACCGCACCAAAAACAAACAAAAAAGTAAATAACACGAGCAAAAGCCAAAACTTTCAAGTTGTTCGTTTGACTGCCGGCTGGCATTGGAGCGCGCGCGCGGGTTGACCGCTACACAGTAGACGCGCCAAATTCAAACTGCGGGGAGGATGGGGGCGATGAGAACGGAATGTAGGCCGATCAAGACGTGTAATCGCGACCGTTTTGTGCTGCGAACTCGAAAGGTTTTACGATAAAGTATCGCGTTAACGCACTTTTAATCGTTCTCATTTTTATAAACCATCTAATATTGAGGACGCATTTCCGAAACGGATAGGATTAATGAAATCGCACTCTTGCTACACTTGCTTCATTCATACGCACACACATGCACGGATAAGCTGCGTTGAATCAACTTGTATCGATACTTCGATATATTATTATTTATTGTTTTACTAGATGATTCCCGCGACTTCGTCCGCGTGGATTAAGATTTTTGATTCCCGCAGGAACTCTTTAATTTTCCGGGATAAAAAGTAGCCTATGTCCTTCCCCTGGAAACCATCTACTCCTGTACCAAATTTCATCAAAATTGGTTGAACAGATGGGCCGTGAAAGCGTAGCAGGCAGACAGACAGACACACTTTCGCATTTATAATATTAAGTATTGGATATGGATCTATTTTTTACTTCCAGACTTTGGCTCGTTTTATATTAGTTATAATGAGATCATATAGCTCAAGACTTGGTATAGTGACCTGAAGGTAATATACTTCGACGACTTCTACTGGAACTCCTAGACACGTAGAGTTACGTGTATCGAATTTGGTCTTGTTTAGTTAGTTATGATGAGATCTTACCTCTAGACACGGTGGAGTGACCTGAAGGTATACTTCGATGACCACTACTGGAACTCCTAGACGCGTAGAGCTAGGTGTATCGAATTTGGGCTCAATTTGTTAGTTAAGATGAGATCTTACCTCAAAACTTGGTATAGTGACCTGAAGGTATACTTCGACGACCACTACTGGAACTCCTAGACGCGTAAAGCTAGCTGTATCGAATTTGGACTCAATTTGTCAGTTATGATGAGATCTTACCTCTAGACTTGGAAGAGTGACCTGAAGGTGTATCTTCAACAACCACTACTGGAACTCCTAGACGCATCGTAAATTTATTGTAAAATTCCACACTTTCTTAAAAAAGTATGCCGATTGCCATCGCCGATTGCCGATATTACGACAATCCAAGCTTTAAACTCAGTATTCAAAATTCGAAGCATGGATTGAGAATCGCAGTCTGAAAATAATAATTGTACCAGCTGCCCTGATGGGTAGTCTGGTTAGGGCGCATTTTCAATGGCTCGATTTGGCTGCAGCTCAGAGTGCAATAAAAGGAATGATGCCTCTGTCAAAATCAAATTAAATTATTTCTTAAAATTCTTACCCAAAATACCTAAAATCAGTATTTTAAAGGAAGAATTTCATCCTTAGTATTTATGCAGATCTAACACATAAATAGAATTAAAAAAACACAACCTTAGTAAAATTTAAATCATCTTTTGACAAATTATACTACTTAACTAATTTTATTACAGTGCTTCACACACGAGGAAAGTTTCTAAACTTACTTAAGGTGCCAGCGGAGAATGAATTGCCCATACAAACGTAATACCAAAATAATTAATAATTCGAGAACATTTCCACCAAAATGAGAGTTTATTTGGATTCAAATTGTATTTATCTAGTCCCCTGGATTTATATGTTTTCAAAATATTTTCCTAAAATGAAATGTAAATGAATTGCGTTTTGCATATTTTTACGACAAGATGGACATGTTTCCCTCTTATTTGTTTCATATTAAAACCAACGATATCTTACGTATTAATTGGTCAGCAGCATAGCCTATATTGTCAAGTTTTCATTCATCATTTTTGGTATTCACGGAACAAGACTAAATGTATAACAAATTCTGTAAGCTCATATTGCTATCTCGCTTGAACGCGATCATGTGTCATCAGTGAAATAGAGATAGCAATATACCGGCAAATTTATATTTGCGGTTCGAATAGAAGTTGCGAGCGGCGCGAACCGGCCTCTTAAATACATATCAAAAATTTTTGATATGTATTTAAGTAAGTTTTGTACTTAACTACCTACCTAATATGATAGGCGTGTTACTTTAATAAGTTACCTGGCACCTCCCAATTTTCAAGGTACTGCTTTGAAAATTGAACCTGAAAACATTACAAGATAGCGAAGATTGACAAACCAGTTGCTTACCACAAGAAGGAAAACAAGATCTTTTAGATTATCTATTTCATTCGTGACCAAGAAGTCTAACATTGCACGTCGATTGAAACAACAACACCCAAGGTCACGAAAAAGTCTCAGTCTAAATAATGCCAATGTAAACAGAACTTAATCAGAATTCTAGACAAAATTAGAAGGACGAATCGGGCGCGTCTTGGAATGCCTCGCATTTTGCCGTATGTTAACATTCAGCATCGCAAATCGCAATATCTACTTGATATGCTCATGTGTGTGTTTTAAGTTCGCCTTAGCACATCTTATGATCTTATATTACTTACGAGCTCTAAATATAGAATTATAGAAATCCGGTAGAGTAGGTATGTTATTCTGCTATTTGGCGTTAGATAATGAGCTGGGGATATTAGTATTATAGCCATAATTACTTCTATAATCTTGAGTAACTGAGTTGGGTTTACTTAGAATTCATCCACCGAACACGATTGTAAACAATAATAAGTTAATGGTGATTTTTGCTAAGCATGAAGTTGTGGGTCTAGAGAACCAGGACATATAGAAAGGTGAAGTGTAGGCTTACACCGATGTATTTTGGATTTGTCTAGAGTCTAGACCTTAGAGGCTAGACCAATCCTGAATCTATGCTTTGGTACAGCGCTTTACATCTGTCAGTCAGGCACCCATTGGCCCAGCCTTTAAGAATGAATTAGAAAAATAAGAGAATAGACGTAGTGGTAAAAAATAAGCGCCCCAGGAATACACCCAAATCCCTACTCGCAAAGCTCAGGTAGGTAAATAGTATTTTGCGAACCTGTTGCCACGCTACTACTCCGAAAACTTAATACATATAATAATATATCGGTATCAAAATCAAAAGTGAATATTATGCATCTTATAAGCAAGCTCGCTCCACCTAAGACGACATCACGACTTGCCAGCATGTTTGATGCACCCAAGCGTAGTCTATAAATTAAGAACAGTGCGTAAATGCGGTAGTAGCACATGAGTAAAGAATAAAGATCCTTTACTCTGTGTCAGTAGTGCGTATGCAATGTAACTACTCAGTACTTACCTACCTACCTTGTTTGTTATCTTTGTCCTAGTGTAGATACAGCCTTTCTACAAAATACAATGTGGAAAATTGTCCCCTTTCTCCTCTGCCTCTCTACGCAACCTTTTCATCGGAAGAAAGCAATGCTTCATCTGCCACGGGCGAGACGCTCACGTGCTTGCATGCATGCATTTTTTAATACTCGGAATAATTTATAAGTGTCTCGTAGCGTGGCACGAAAATACGTTGAAGAAATTCGAGCTCCGGTAATGAATCACTCGGACAGGGTTGTCAAGTGTTGGTAGACGGATGACAAGTGCTTTTACCAAAAAAAATTTGGGACATGGAATACGGAACAGTGTACTCTTGCATGGTACAGTGATCCATTTTTTAACGAAATACAATACAACAATATAGGACAACAAACTCTCCAGGTCTTTAATCTGCAGAGAACACAACGTGACAACGGGAAACGTGGCTGTCTTTATAAAATTGTTGGCAACGCTGGTTAATCCTGGATTTTCTTCTTATACCATGCAAAAGCATATTGTATCTCTTTGGGTTTGAAAAATGGGTAATTTTCCGTTAATATAACTGCCATGCCCCTACAGGTTAGCCCGCTACCATCTTCGTCTGCATCATCACTTACCATCAGGTGAGATTGCAGTCAAGGGCTAAGTTGTAGTGGATAAAAAATGATAAGTTTGTGGGATTATACTAAATTATATCAACACATTGAAGCAATAGGGATAATGCCTATATCAAAAAGAAATTATTTGTAACTGATTATTAAATATAGGGTTTTCCAAAAGACTTAAAATTGTTACTCTAAGTATTAAGTTTTAACCCCTCAACTGGAGAATGGACTCGCGGAGTAGCATATATATTATTTGTAAGTTTCTCATAGAAGTGAAATTTGTTCTTTTTTGAGAAAATAAATATCTTTAAACCTAATTTCTTTTGTACCTTATCAAAGAAGTTCCAAAAAAAGGAGGCTTTTACATAAAGTTTTGTGGCAGCCCTACTCATCCACTTCCCTGATTCATAATTATAAAGTTTTAAAAAAAATGCAAAGTTTGCAGGCAACTGTTATTATACAAACAGATAAAATTGTACACTTTGTTACCATTAATCATAATCACTCACGTAAGTAATGCTTAATTGTATAAGCGGAACAAAGCCTCATTGACATTTTTCGATCTGATTCACTGTTTTCCAAACAATGTACGCTACGTGCGTAAAGTCATAGGTTACTCGGTATTTCAGTAGATATTTGGGTCACGTTATAAGATTTGGTCCCGTTTCATGTCCTGAATTCTTGACAATCTCATGCTAAAAACTCTGAAACGACAAACAAGATGGATACAATAAATAAGGTACCTACGGAACCCTGAAACTTCAATCTAGAGTCAGTATTAAGTTTCAGGAATTCTAGACGGCCTGCAGAAGTTATTATAAACAATAGATTTACACCCAGTAACTAATTGGTTTTCATTTATTCACCCACCAAATTGTTATCCCACTTCTGATTTTCGATATCTGAAACACCGGCTATTTTAAGATTAGAAATAGAGATTACTACTTATTACTATTCCTTAGTGGAAATAACTAATCCAGGAGTCAGGACACGAAAATATATTGTAAATTTAAATATTGTATGTTTGTCAGTTTGTTTGCTAAACCGCAGATTATAAGATGCTATTTTATTAACATGCAACAAAAAAAGGATTGAAATATCATTCTTAGATAGGAATAAATGGATCAGGAATCAGGATTGATTATTATTAATTTCGGGCGTTAGATGTTACAAATAGCTCGCCTGGGTGTTCAATTAGTTATTCAGAAAATTGCAGCAGGTCGCAACTCGCAGCAAAATACTACCTACTCGTAGTTTCGAATGAATATGTAATAGTCTTAATGTATGGAATGCCTCAGAATACATCGTAAAAGTGTTATCTTGATATTATATTCGACGAAAATGTCTTCAGAGTTCAGACAACAAATATTTTGAAACTTATTACCAACGCAAGAAAGATTTTTATCTCAAGATGCTGCCGCTGTCCTAAACACACATTTCATCTCGGCATTCACGCAAGTACTTCCGGAATCATAATAATAAAATGAGTAACACCGCGCGCAATACCGTTATGGAGATCATTTTTAGGTCGTTCATATTGACACAGTAACACTAAGTAAGTTGAGATGAATGATCTTGCTACCGCATATTTACTTAACATACCTATAAATTACAACAAAGTACAAAGAGTATCTACACGCATTGTCTTTGAAACAATGCAATTCAATAATGTGACCTTCTGATTCTAAACCTAAACCTTTCTAATAAAGATGATGGCTAGGTCAAAAAGAAATTATTTGTAACTGATTATTATATATAGGGTATTCCAAAAGACCTAAAATTCACATCCACGGTTAGTTTTAAGTTTGATAACTATTTTAAAATATAGATTAAAGAAAAAAAGTGCGTTGATATTTGATGACGTCACAACTGTGAATTCCATACAACTTCCATACTAGAAACTGCGTTTTCAAGCAAGTAGGTACAATTTTACATTACTCACAATGCAATTTTACTCAATTTATGAGACTCTACAAAGCAAAACCAACCGTGATGTTATGAGATTGCAATTGCATTATTGCTATTGGAAAGTTAACTCATGCATTATATTTTTTTACTATATCAATAAACAAAAAATATTTTAACTGCGTTTTTAAGTTTGATAAAGAGTTGCTGATTTGATTGAGTTGTCAATTGTCATCATCCCTATTCAGAGACTGTTCGTTATTGCAGGTCTTCCAATGGATGAGAAATTCAGAAATGGCTTCGTTCAAGTTAAAGACGAACATACTTAAAAGCACAATCGCAGCTTTTTCAAGCTTTTTCACTTTGTCAAAGCTTTGCCGTAGCTGCTAGTGGCGTTTTTTTAATCCTCTACAAGTTAGCCCTTGACTGCGATCTCACCTGATGGTAAGTCATGATGCAGTCTAAGATGGTAGCGGGCTAATCTGTCAGGGGCATGGCAGTTATATGTATTAAACCCATACCCCTATTCGCTTTCTACACGGCATCGTACCGGAACGCTTAATCGCTTGGCGGCACGTCTTTGCCGGTAGGGTGGTAACTAGCCACGGCTGAAGCAGCTCCCACCAGGCCAGACCAGGGAAAATTCAGAAATTATAAATTCTCATATTGACCCGGGGATCGAGCCCGGGACCTACGCACGTAGACAACGTGATACACACTGCGCCACGGAGGTCGTCAAAATCGTCGTTTATAGTACGGGACTAATAAACATTGACCCTAAAATAAAAAATGTAAAGCTGATTTTTGGCACAAGTGTTCCTTGGGGTCTGAGAAGTACCTCTTAAAAATTCCCTCCCCCTAGGCCGCGGGCTTAACCCCCCACACCCCCAAACGTCTCCCCAACCGCAGTTTTTTGTAATTATCTCAAAAAATACTAATGCTAGAAAAAAACTTTCTATGGTGAAAATTATCTTCATTAAATTATCTACAAAATAATATTATAGTTCATTTCCATAAGACTAATAGTTTCGGAGATATGTTAACCCTTTGTGCAAGAAAAGAAAATATTTTGCATGTATGGCTTTTTGTAATGTAGTTTCTTGTAATTTCCATAAAAACTGATAGAGCTACAAAAATATTGTCTAAAGCAAAATGAAAGGCTATTAAATTAGCTATAAAATGATATTTAGTTTATTTTGATAAGAGTAATAGTTTTGGAGATATGCCTACCTATTGTGTAAGATAAAGAAAATAATATGCAAATATCGTGTACGTTGTTTTTAATTTTCGAAAAAAAAATAACAGAGTTAGGAAAAACTGATTGAAGCAGTAAGAAACATAGTTAAATTACCTACAAAATAGTATTTAGTTAATTTTGATAGCATTAATAATTTCGAAAATATACCTGTCATAGTTAACATAAAAGCAATATTTTTCAAAATTTTATACGTTTTCTGTAATTTCTAGAAAACTATTAGAGCTAGGCAAAAAACTCCCAGAAGTAAAAATAAACACCATTTAACCACTTATTAAAAAAAAATTAGTTCATAAAGATAGGACTAATAATTTCGAATATATATCCATGTATAGTGTACGAAAAAAAATAAAAATATTGCTAGAATCCTATGTTATTTGCAATTTCCACAAAAACTATTAGAGCTGGAAAAAATCCTCGGAAGAGTAATTAATTTCACTAAATTACCCACAAAAAAGTCTTATGGTGAATTTAGATAGGACCAATAGTTCGAGAAATATGGCAACCTATATTCCAAGTTTTTTTTTTTTTTTCGACAACCGTTGGTATATTTTTAAATTTTCACAGAAACTACTAGAACTAGGAAAAAAAACATAAGTAGCAAAAATGAACTTCATTAAATTATCTTCAAAATAATTTTTAGTTTATTTTGATAGAACTAATAGTTTTGGAAATATGGCTGCCTAACTGGAATAAAAGACTAAACCTTTGTAAAATCCGTAAATGTTTATTGTAATTTCAAGAAAAAGTATTAGAGTTAGGAAAAAAGCTGTCAGGACTTAGTACAAAGATTATTAATTTACCTATAAAATAGTGTTTAGTTTATTTTGATAGGACAAATAGTTTTCGAAATATACCTTGCTGTTGTGTAAGAACCGGTGGTAGTCATGTAGACTTAGCATAGTACTATGGAATAAATTGAAATTAACCTCTAAATAAATAACGTATTTTTGATTTTAGGCGCAAATGATGTCCTCTTTTCTCCCCACTCCCACAACCCCCCTCCCACCTCCCCCCTACCACGACCCCCCTCCCCCTCTCAAATATCTAGCCGATTGTGCTTTTTTGTAATCGTATTGCAATTCAAGTATCAAATCAAATGTTTTTACTCAAGTAAACTTTTACAAGTGCTTTTGAATCGTCCAGTGAATCTACCATTGGTTCGGAATGCCGTTAACAGTTAAAAGTTAATCTGATAAAATTATCTGCAAGATAGCTGTTGGATGTTGGTGGTTCATTTTTTACATTGTTTTTAGATAAATGCATATTGCATACCTACATATAGTTGAAAGGACTTCGAGACGTAGGTATTTATTATTATTATATTAGTAGGTATTATTAAAGCACATCATCATGGTCGTCATCATCACCTTCTTCCCCATCAATGGTAACATTTGCACACGAACCATGTCATTCCACCCGCATTTCCTTTGCAATCCTATTCGTTATTCTTCGGCCGACGCCACGCCTTGTCTTTGTTAGAACTTTGAACGAATATAAATAATAATATTTAATATATTATTTACTGAGTGTGGTGTTGTTTTGTAGATAAAGATATCATGATTATTACCTACTATTAATTTATTGTAATATAGCATCGATCATTATCAAATAGAATGTGTAGGTACAAAGTCAAAATTATTGCAAAATATTTTTCTGTCATGCACGTTTTCGATCGTCATATTTCCGAAAGTATTCGTTCGATTGAAATGAAATAAAAAGCATTTTGTAGAAGATTGTATGAACTTTCATTTTGTTCTTGTCGTTTTTTTCCTAGCTCTTATACATTTTGTGAAAATCACAAGAAACTTACACGATTTAAAAAAAAAAAAACAAATGCGTCAAATAAGCCGGCATATTTGCAAAACTATTTATCCGATCATAATAATTTAAGTGCCATATGGTAGATTATTTAATGTTAATTATTTTCGCCATAGATGGTTTTTTTGTAGCACTAATATTTTTTGAGAAAATTACAAAAAACTGCTGTTGGGGAGACGTTTAGGTGGGGGGTTAAGCCCGCGGCCTAGGGGGGGGAATTTTTAAGAAGTACTTCTCAGACCCCAAGGAACGCTTGTGCCAAAAATCAGCTTTACATTTTTTATTTTAGGGTTCCCATACATTGCTTGCACAAGTAGCCTGGGCTATTAGTCGAAGTCTTTCATTCTTCAGTTTTAGCTTAGACGTAGGTTACTTATACCTCAAGAAATTCCTACTTCATAATCCATTTTCTCTCGAAAATTTAAGAATTTCTCTAGCGCCATCGTTTACTAGTCTTGACCTTACTACAAATTGACTTGAAGATTATTTTTGTAGTAAGTAAAGACATTATTTCGAGTTTGAATTTAAATGATGCACGTATAATAACTTACTTATTAAGTAGGTACTTGTTTTCACCTTTTTATAAAGCCACACTTTGGTACCTTTTTGCCCAATTCATGTTGCCAGTTATTCGGAAATTGTTTAAAGTTTTCTTTCTTTTTAAAATGTGACGAAACACACGCATCATTTCGAAGAAAGCGAATACGAAACCATGCCATTCCTAATGAATCATTTTGAGGAAGTAAGTAAGTAGAGTGGGTCAACCTATTCCACTAATAAAATAGAATACAGTACTAATTGGGAAAAATATAATATAATTATTAATTACTAATAGAAAAGTATACGGTTTATAACAAAATGTAGACGATGATAAGATATACAGATGATCATCCTGCAAAATTACCTAGACGAGTGCCGAGCGAGGGACGAGTGGCCTAGTTGATAACGCATATCAGTCGATGGCGATTGATAAGTAACGTTGACCTGGATCGGTGACCGAATTTAGTAGTCCGAATTTGGCCTTTTAGTTTCTACAGGAGACAGTGGTGTTAACCAATCACAGGTGATTGCGCTGGTTAGCTCTGCCAGTTTTACGCGTTAAGGCTGCGGTAGTAAGGCCTTGCCCCTTGACCATACACAGGCTGGACGAAACAACTATACGTATTCCATGTTTTACTACACAACTCTAAAAAAGGTTGAATGAACCTCAAGATAGGTATGTATTTTTTTCATGTAGGATGGCAATTACGTAAAACGTTACGTTAGTCATGTAGGTAGGTACCTACAGCGGATGACCTGTGGCCTCTTCATAAAACCTTATTTCACGCCAAGCGTATCGTGTCTTTTGTTTTTGTTAATTTGTTCAAAGCTCTACATTATCTTCAGAGAATTCGTATTGTTCCGAAATAAATTCTCACTAAAGAGTTCATTCACTGTGCAAACTCCAAATACACATTTGGATGCGGGTTTTCGTAATACATACAGTTTAGCATAAAATCCTCCGTGTGTTTAATATCTTCGTTTAGTCATTGGAAGAGATCAACGTTTTAGCCCATATTTTCCTCAAATTTCTATAAATAAAGTTCTAAAATAACCATGGTAGTAAATACTTTATTCTATAAACACTGTAATGCTAATCACACTTTTTTATAATAAATCTGTTATTTACTATGGTATGGACGGACAGGTAAAATGTACTAGCTTATGCTGTGCTAAGACGATGAAAGGTTCTGGGTTCGATTCCAAGCAGGGGCGATTTATAATAAGTCCCTCTATCTTCGATAAAAAAACACACATACACTCACAAGTTTTGAAGTATCGGACATTTATATCTAATGCTATTTTTGTCAAGACAATTTTATTGTCTCAACAACAACAGCTACTTATAATATATTAACTTTAGTTAGTAGTTACATTACCTATAAGTAAGTATAGTAGGTACGCTTATTGCCTAAACTTTCATTGGCAATGTTCCAACTAAGGCCACCCGCTATTAATTCAGCCTCCGTGTTGGCGCTACGGGTAGTTTTCCCCGAGTTTCAAGACTTTCGGTTTAGTTACCCTGGCATTGAAATGGGATCACGAAATGCTTTTGATTTTCTAACTCACAATTACTTATTATTGCTCCCGCAAAGCTGCGGTTTGCCTTATTCATCTAATTTTCCCTTAACTTTTTAGGTACGTATAATAATTTAGTAAACCATTAAAATACAATTAAAATTATTCATGCGAAAGTGAGTCTGCTTGTGTATAACAGTTGTGGTTAATTTTCTTCATCATCAAAAAACACTTTAGACTTTTAGAGTCGACTTATCAGATTTCCTCATAAAGTAGATAAGGTAGGTATTTTATTATAAGTATTATTATTAGGATAAAAACAAATAATTATACTTAGAATAATAATATTACTTATTTTTAATTTATTTCTTAATTTTAATTCAAATACCTTTATTGAAAATAATACAATAGAACTTAATGCTAGCTAGCCTAACCTAATTACTATATAAATCATGCCCGCGTGGAATGGTGGCAAGAATGCTGGCTGCATTTAAAAAATTAACCACAACTGTTATACACAAGCAGACTCACTTTCGCATGAATAATTTTAATTGTATTTTAATTTTAATTAAATTATATGTTGTATAATGAATAATGATACAGCACAATGAAACTTTTTTTTTATTTTAAAACGGGTGTCCACTTTTATGAAAAGGGTAGTTTTTTGCCGTTTTGGTAATATGTTATATCGTTTTGATGTTGAAACACAATGAAACTTAGAATTACTTATAAAACATATTAAAAAACTAATTACTTACTAATTATTTTATTTACCAAAAAATGCACGCCGTCCAAGTGGTAGACCTAATAAATTAATTATTGTACCCTCAATTACTCTTCATTAACCTTTATTTTTCTTCTTCGCTCCCGTGCATTTTTATACGGCAATATGAAGGCAATAGTAACAGCACTTTTAGGGTTCCGTACCTCAAAAGGAAAAAGCTGAACCCTTATAGGATCAGTTTGTTATCCGTCCGTCTGTGTGTCAAGCCTTTTTCTCAGGAACGCATGGAGGTATCAAGCTGAAATTCATATCAAATACTCAGGTCTACTGTCCCTTGGAGCTGTGAAAAAATCAAACTTCTAATCATCCATCCATCATCCATCCATCAGCCTGTATGCATCCACTGCTGGACATAGGCCTTTTCGAGAGCGCGCCACCAAACTTCTAATGCAACGCATACGTGGGCTGGGTACGCAATTAAACGATACAGCCGCTTATGCTGCAAATTTTCGACACTCGCAAGGAAATCAAAACCTACAGGGTACTTCTCGTGAGCTCAGAATCTTGAAATTTGGTACGAAGCAACGTCTTATAGCACAGATAAAGGAAAAATTGCGAAAAGCATTTTGTAGTTTCATCATAATAATAAAAATATTTTTATGCAAATTTTCGACACTCGCAAGGGAATCAAAACCTACCGGTTACTTCCCGTGAACTCAGAATCTTGAAATTTGGTACGAAGCAACGTCTTATAGCACAGATAAAGGAAAAATTGCGAAAAGCATTTTGTAGTTACATCATAATAATAAAAATATTTTTATGCAAATTTTCGACACTCGCAAGGGAATCAAAACCTACCGGTTACTTCCCGTGAACTCAGAATCTTGAAATTTGGTACGAAGCAACGTCTTATAGCACACACAAAGGAAAAGTTGTGAAAAGCTACAGTTAAGTTACCTTAATTGACATAAATGGTGGCCAAATGCATTCTATGTTTTTTTTAAATTCCATTAGAAGCTAGATCTTGACATCTCGCCTGATGGTAAGTGATGATGCAGTCTAAGATGGTAGCAGGCTAACCTATTAGCGGGTGGTAACTAGCCACGGCCGAAGCCTCCCAGCGGGCCAGATCAGAGAGATAATTCAGAAATTATGAATGAATTCCCAAAATGACCTTGTCGGGAATCGAACCCGGGACCCCCCGCGTAAAGACATCAGCGCTCAACACTGTGCCAGGGAGGTCGTCAAAATCCTACAAGTTTTTATCACATGAGTAAACTTTTATCAAGTTTGGTACCTATTGATCTTCAACCGGTTATTTTGGTAGACTAGAGTTTTTTTACAGTTATCCTGGCATGTGTGCCGGCGGCTCATACCGTTAGTCGTTACTGTCCTTCGACAAACTAGGACAGCGAAAGCGTTGTCCGATTCGATGTAAATATTATATTAGTTAATTTACATATCAATTTCTTACTGTCGAAAACATAACGGAAAAACATAAGAATTATTTTGCAAGACTATTTTTAGGATTCCATACTAGTAAGGTAGGTACGGTCGACGTCAAAAGTCCTTACAAAGCTTTAAGGCTAAAACCGTGAGCAAGCAATGCTGTGAATCACTCACACAAATGAACATTAAACAGCATATTATAATATCAATTATCAACCTTAGAGTGCAAAACACACAGGGCGGGCGAGGGTCGGGCGCGGTCCGAGTCGGGTGCTCGGCGGGTTGAATTCCTTGTATTTATATGGACGACATCACACAGAACGCAGGCGCGGGTCGGGCGCGTGGCGGGTGATCAAATATACGGCGCTAAACTATAGTAGGTAGCGTCTGACAAACAATTCAACACCCTATGAGTACGGAACGCTGATTAACGATTTTCGGATATTTTCGTATAGTTTAGTAGCCTGTGCTATGAGACCTTGCTTCTTGCCAAATTTCATGATTCTACACAGGAGGTCAACGGGAGAGGTTTTGATTTATTGGCGAGTGTCAAAATATGCAAAATTATGCGGCATATACCGCCATATCGTTTTATTGCGTTGAATAATAGTACCTTTTTCATCTTGAGGTACGGAACCCTAAGAAGAAATGCTATTTTCTGACTAACTAACACTGGTGAATGAGTGAACTAAACCTGAATAAGTAGGTATAAGCCGTAGAAAACTCTAATGGGGGCCTCATATTATCTATAGATGATTTATCGAACATAAAATAAATAGGTGATAGGTCTGCACTCTGCATAAGGGCTTATAAAGGCGCGTTTGGAGCCCTCCGTAGCTTTAGTTTTAAGATACCGTAGTGAATTATCACCATCATATTATTATCTTATACTTTGTATAAGTAATTGACCTACTGTGTGTGGTGTGGTACCAATTATGAATTTAAAACATACTCTGACTTTGACCCTTTCACGCGATTTTCGTCGCACGGCTCACCACACGTGATAACACGAGAAAGCACAAGAATAATTTATTTTCACTGTATGAATTTGGGTAAAGTAATAATTAAATAACGAAACCTTATACTGCCTTGCTGCCGCACTCAGAGCTCTTTAGCTCTCTCTTTTACCTAGGTCCAAAAGATTTGGGCTGGGCGTTGATTTGGTAGTCAGTCAGTGAATGAATAATTTTTCTCTTTTTTTATGAAGCGTTCTTGAGCCTCTATATTTCATGAAATTATATATTATACAAAACTTACTTAGTTAATACCTAACCTAACCTGGCCGATGGCCGGGATTAAAAATTTTGATTCCTGCCGGAACTCTTTTCCGATATACTTTAAAAAAAATAAAGGGTCATGCACTATGCACCACATGCACTATACAGTAAACTATCTACACGGGTCAGTCGTTGTGGCGTCAAGGAGTAACATCCATAAACTTAAACTTACAAGCAAACAAACTTTCACATTTAAGTTAGATATAAAGGTGATGTGATGCAATTTCCATTATTATTAGGTAAGTAATTATCACATATTCGCGGAAAATGAGGGATGCTGACGGCTGTAATCAGATAACATTTACTATTTGAACTTTTTGCCATACGTAGCGGGCAACACCAACAATTTTAACATAATATATTATTTATACATTTGAAACGATTATATATCTTACTTGTATGTGTTACGGAGTATATTTCTATGTAGCTTTTTATTAGATATTTTGTTCCTGTAATTAATCTAGTTGTCGTAGGTCATGTAATACTGAGTCTGCTTTATTTCTTTGCATCTACATAACTAGCAATATTAGAAATTGTGGAATCTTTGTAAAATAATATGACATTATGACGATATCGAGACTTTGTTTACGTTAATAAGTAGGTAAGTAATAATTATTGTAGTCATGTTGTAGTAAATAACATAGGGGAGGCCTCTGTCAGTTCCGTCACTCGACCGTGCTTATGCCTACAAGCACTCTGTCTCCCGGGCCCGAGGTTTACGTTAATATGCAGTTATGGCTACCACGTTCTAGGCAGATCAAACAGCTCTAGCAATGTCAACGAATCATTTCGAAAAAATACCGCAACCTAAGGACCCTGATTCATTATACCTACGCTGTTTCGTAGCCCTTTTCCATGTACTACCTGTATCTATTAATTTTACAATCTGAATTGTTACAATGTGATTGGCTGAATCTATCTTATTCTTGTGGCGACAGTGGATTTTGCCCTCAGCGCCAGTAAAACGGACATTCTTTTTTAATAGCACTAAAGAAAGTAGCGCCAGGGATAGAAAAGATGAGGAGTAATAGGTTAGCATGCGGCGGGAAGAAAGGCATATTACGAGAAGAATGATAGATATGCATGTGGAAGGAAAAAAGAGTAGAGGGAGACCAGAGAAAAGATGGATGGATTGTGTGAAGAAGGATATGAGTATAAAAAGGGTGAATGAGAGGTTGACGGATAACAGAAGTGAGTGGAAGAAGAAAACATGTTGTGCCGACCCCACATAGCGTGGGAAAAGGGCAAGAAGAAGACGAAGAAAATGCATTTTCACGACTCTAGCGGTTCGACCACGACAAAAGTAGCACAACGGAATCTGACCCCCGATTGTGTAAGGAAATCGTAATCGTCTGTCAAACGGATAATAATTTAAGGGGTTCTTAGATGGCTGCACGTCCAAAAGCATGTAAGAACTCCTGAAACAGTTCCAGTAATACGTTTTAAGCTGTCAAAATATTACGATTTGCTTAGACTGATTATGATAGACTAGACTGATCGATAACGTAATAACCGTAAGATAACCTCGGATCGACGTCAATCCGGCTCGATCTCGACCTTGAAACGCGATGAACTTCACCATGATAAGGGCGAATAAAAGGCGTTGCCGAAATTATTAATCAGTAAACAGCGCAACAGGTCGGATAGAGGCAGTCCATGATCGCGTTTTGATAACTACGCCAGTCCGAGTTACAACGACGAATAATCCGTCTGAATGTGTTGTTGACTTAATAATGGTCCTGATAAAAAAAATCACATTAAACGCATATAACCAAGGAAGCCCTGTGAAAGCAGCAACAGCCGTCATTGACCGTAGTGCGCTGCTGAACAACTGGCAACGGATTCTAGCACTCACACCTCACAGCCGTCATGTTGCGGTAGTAAAAGCTAATGCGTACGGCCACGGGATAATAGAAATTGCCCGTGAACTCAGTGATACAGCGGATGCGTTTGGGGTGGCGCGCTTAAGTGAAGTGCACGTGCTGCGTGCATGTGGAATTGTTAAACCAATAATTTTGCTGGGAGGATTTTATGATGCCACCGATTTGCCCGTGATCGCCGCCAACCGTCTTCTGGAAGTGGTGGTTCACTTTGTAGAGCAGTTGGCGGCGCTGGAACAGGCTGAAATATCAGCTCCGATAAAAGTCTGGATGAAAATTGACACCGGGATGCACCGCCTTGGTGTGCACCCTGAGGAAGCAGAAGCCTTTTATCAGCGCCTCTGTCAGTGTAAGAACGTGCAGCAGCCGGTCAATCTCATCAGCCATTTCAGCCGTGCGGATGAAGACGATCCGGCGCCGACTGAAGCTCAGATTGCTCGTTTTATGGCCTTCGCTGAAGGCAAGCCGGGTGAAAAATCCATTGCTGCCTCCAGCGGGATTCTCTACTGGCCTCAGGCGCATTCCGACTGGGTGCGTCCCGGGATCATGCTTTACGGTATTTCACCGAAAACGGGAACTGAAGCTAAAGAATACGGCCTGAAGCCAGTGATGACCCTCAAGTCCCGACTGATTGCAGTTCGAAGACACAAAGCTGGTGAACCAGTAGGTTATAACAGCACCTGGATCAGTGAACGCGATACCTTCATCGGGGTGATTGCGATCGGTTATGGTGATGGATACCCGCGAAGCGCCCCTTCAGGCACACCGGTTGTCATCAACGGTCGCCGCGTGCCCATCGCGGGCCGGGTTTCCATGGACATGGTTACCATCGATTTAGGCCCCGAGTGCAGTGATAAAGCGGGCGATGAAGTGATTTTGTGGGGCGATTCACTTCCAGTTGAGCATGTTGCGTGTTTTACTGGCATCAGCGTTTATGAGCTGGTCACCAAAGTGACATCACGCGTGGAGATGGAATATCTGGACGATTAAAATACGACGCAACCTTGTCTGAAATTGAGAAAAATAGCTAACAGGAGTATGGATTGTATCCGACTGTATGAGCACGCCTATGGTGGCAACCATCTTAACGCTGGTCAAGTATTTTGAACAAGATGCCCGAAGATGAAGCCGCAATCGCAGTAGGTATTATTGACAGGAGCTTAATTTGTTACCATAAAAAATATAAAACGAAGTCTCTAACCAGCGCAGTTTTTTTAAATCAGCAGTAAACCTTTCCAAACTTACTCAATGCGTTTCTAGATGAATTTCACCAAACAACCCGCTCGGTGGTTGAGTCGGCACTCGCACTTGGCCTGTTCTTATCTGTAACCTAAAACATAGGTGACTGCTCGAAATACTGGCAAAGTATTTCGGCAACATCAAAGAAATCCTACTTCTGTGCATAATAGAAGTAACTAAATATTATAATTAATAGTGTTTGACGTTAGTATGGCGTAATACGAGTGCGTCTAAGTTTTTTTTGGCAGAGCGAGGAATTTAACTACTACGCAAATTGAAACTTTATCGCGAATAATTACGTCAACTCAGTACCTACTTATAAGTATGCGGTCCATATGGATTTAGCTTAAAATGGGCTTGTTGATTTTGCCTGGGACTAAATTAACTGGAATTTAAATTAACATCAAGTAGGTACCTAATTACCTACCACCCAAATAATGAAATCTCATCAGTAGTTCAACGGCTTACAGGGCGGACCTTAAAGTTTAAAACCCAAATTTCACTCCTAAATCCAAACCATTAGGTAAAAAGAATCGGCCACCGGTTGTCTGACTTGGTCAGAATATTTGAATCTAGCGAAGTACAGTCGAACCGATAATCGCACCTACAAAAAGTCTGAAGTGGGCGTAGACGCTTAGTTGCTTATGGGATACTCGTGTGTTATGGGCACAGAGAAGGTATATACTCGTGTGTTATGGGTCTTGTCCATTACGTTTTTAAAAATCCAATAGAACCATTCTGTTTCCGAAGTAGGCATTCCTGCCATTAGAGCTATACCTATGTAGGAACTTGCAGGAAGAAGTAAAGAGTAAAACGGGGTATCTTATAAGATCGGTTCCCAAGCCTCATTGTTGTCTTCTAATTGAACGCAATGTCTATCAGTTGACCTACTTAGTAACCTACTACAAACAACGTCATGTGTTTGTTGTGCGGAAAAATTGTATTTTTCCAATTCCTTATCATTTTTTCTAACAACTACGAACATTACTATCTTGACTAAACAACGACAATAATCTACGTCACAAGAATGTGTCAATTCAATTCAATTTATTTCAAACATGAAGGACATACAGGTGTCTCTTATGCTACGTCATGTTTTGACTCTACCGCCGGTTCGGAAAGCAGATTCTGCCAAGAAGAGCCGGCAAGAAACTCAGCAGTTGCTCTTTTTTTTTTCTTTTTTTTAAACAATCTATTACAATACATAAATAAGTATGTAAGTTAAATAAAATACATTAGTGTAAGTTATTATATCTACTATCCTGTGGGGAGCAGGACCCAAAGTCGGTTGCTTCCATACAACTTTGTCATTAAGAAATTTTGTAATAGCCCCGACTCAACAAGTGTTCTTTTACGGTTTTTTTGAATTTGTGCAATGGCAAATCCAACAGTGCTTTTGGAACCATATTATAAAAGGTAATACTCGACCCCACAAAGGATTTCTGCACCTTGCGTAGACGACATCGCGGCATTACTAGTTTATGCCGGTTTCTAGTAAGTCGATTTTGTGTATCCCCTCTATGTCTCAGTAGGTATAATTTTATGCATGCATTGGCTGCATGCATACTCTATCTACATTCTACTGTAGCTGTGCTGCAGCTGTGCTGGTGTTAATAAAGAAGAAGATGACGAGAAAATAATATATAGGTATGTGTAAATGTTTGTGCACAATTATAAATAATATTAATATCATTTTATATTTTTATTTACTACAAGCTAGCCCTTGACTGCGATTTCACCTGATGGTAAGTGATGGTGCAGTTTAAGATGGTAGCGGGCTAACCTGTTAGGGGCATGTCAGTTATATTAAATAAGTACCGGATGCTAAATCGCTTGGCGGCACGTCTTTGCCGGTATTAGGGTGGTAACTAGCAACGGCCGAAGCCTCCCACCAGGCCAGACCAGGGAAAATGCAGAAATTATAAATTCCCAAATTGACCCTGCCGGGGATCGAACCCAGGACCTGCGCACGTTAAGGTCGTCAAAATAAGTTAAATCTATCCGCCCACCCTACCCCAAGATGAGGTCTTTGGTCTTTTTTACCAGTCAATTATTACAATTTTAAAATATACCAAGGTACAGAAAAACAATTTAACAATTTGTTTACCTAGACGGATTAAAGTTTTTTACACCTCTTTATCGTGTTTGGTTTTCTTTTTTTTAATTTCAAAATATTCCTCGTGACGGAGAGAGCAATGTCAAATTGAAAAACTTAAATAATTACATTTATACCTACCTACTTACAATATCGAATATCAGCTGAAAATATTTAACCTGATAATGTGATATCATATCCATTTGTTTCAGCAGCCAAACGTGCCGCATCAATCAATCAATAAATCTATATTCATTTAGGTGTTCAAATTAGGTACCTACTCTGTAAACTCATTGACGTCCTAGTACTTATAAAACATGATGGTGATAAGCAGTTACGGTATCTTAAAACTAAAGCTACGAGGGTTCCAAACGCGCCCTGGTCTGAGAAGAGCCCACAACAAACTCAGCCGGTTTTTTTTACTTATCTCCATATTTAGTTTTCATATCAAACAGGTATATATGCAGGGTACTTTATTTTACACGTGCGCTTAAGTACCTATCCTATCACATATTGTTGTTGTGGGATAATGAGTCAAACTACTACTACGTACTAAAAGGTAATTTGTAACCAGAGACAAAGTCACGCCACTGAGCTAAATAATGGCTGTTTGGTAGTCGTGAATGTACATAAGTCGTTCTAACTTTCTCGACTCGTGCGTAAATTGCTCTGTTTATCTACCTATACTAATATACCTATTATAAATACGAAAGTTTGGATGGGTGGATGGATGGATATTTGTTACTCAATCACGCCAGAACACCTGAACGGATCTTGATGAAATTTGGCACAGAGATAGATTATCGTCTGGAATAACACATAGGCATAGACTTTTTATCCCGGAAAATTATAGAGTTAAAGAGAACCAAAACCCACAATCCACGCGGACGATGTCGTGGGCATCAGCTAGTACGTAATATTATTAATTTAATAACTGACGTATAATTGCATAAAGATCATTTACAATAATGGAACAAAATTAAATATCTGTGTCAATTGAACATTTTCATTGTTTGACCCCTTTCGTAGCTGCAGGCTTAGCATGCGCACGAGATATCTCGAGACGAGAGCGAGAGAGAGATGTTGTCGCTGCCGGATTATTTCTCGTTCATCCTCATCATCATCATCATCATCATCCTCAACCGATGGACGTCCACTGCTGGACATAGGCCTCTTGCAAGGATTTCCACACGCCTCGGTCTTGCGCCGCCTGGAACCAGCGGATCCCTGCGACTCGCCTGAATGTCGTCTGTCGTTTACCCTACATGCACAAAATCCGGTATATTATAAGAAAAAATTTATATGGGACACCTCTGAAGTATGATCTATCAAACAAAAAAGAATCACCAAAATTGATTCATAATTGGCGGAGTAATCGCGTAACAAACATACAGCCGAATTGGTAACCTCCTTATTTTTTTGAAGTCGGTTAAAAAATAGTCGGCATGTAAGGGTTCGTAGAGAAAAATATCACTGATAATAAATATTACTTCTATCTCTACTTTTGACGTAACGAGACAAGTACCCATGTTAGCTTCGGTAGATAAATAGAGATAACGGGTAGACATAATTTTACTCGTTGTACGCATGCTAGCCCTACTGGTTTAGATTGATCATTGATATTTGAAGCCGTTGCAGACAAAAATGGAATATTTTTAAGTAGGCTTGTTAGGATAGAATATATGATATCATTGCGCCTTGACCGAATTCTTAGATCAATGTTGACTAGATTGTAGGTAGGTAGATAAATCTAAAATTACTAGGTAGTTGGTACTTATCTTACTATTACAGGTAACCTACTTATATAAAAGTCCCTCCGCCGTCAGTCTGTTCGCGCTTACCTAAGAAATTACTGTATGGATTTTCATACGGTTTTCATTTTATCATTATTATACATTTTATTTGTATTACCACAACAAGTACAAAATAACAAAAACAAAAATTGGATAAAAATAAACACAGACAGAAGTAGGTTATAAAAGGCGGCCTTATCGTATAGGTAGGGATCTGTACCGAGCAACCTTATCATTAGCTTACCTTTTTATGTTGGGTTTTCACCAATTGATAAACCAAGTATTAAAGGTTAATCCCAGCAAAAAACATTAAACTAGAGATGAAACGGATAGTTGTTTGGCCGGATACCGGGTGCTGGATATCCGGCTAGCTACGAAGTCAGATGGCCGAGTATCCGCCGGCCGGATATCCGGCCCGTAGTCTCGTAGCGGGTTGTGGCATGAGTGATTAATTGCAGAGCGAAAATTTGTTGTTTACTTGCTGAATAAAGTGTGTGATTTGAGAAAACAAAAACAAGTTTTTTGGAAGAGAACGAAATACCTTGTGAGATTTTTCTTTTCAGTTATAAATAAAAGACATCATAACAATTATAACTATTTTCTTATTATTTACCTTACAAAAACTTATGTTTTAAAGTTGATTTTACGAAATTGTCTAGTTGAACATCCGGTATCCGGCCGGATATTGAGTTACTATCCAGTATCCGGCCGGATAATATATTTACACCGGATAGGCCGGAAACTGGATAGATACCGGATATCCGTTTCATCTCTAGTAAGGTGAAATTATTGACCGAGCGAAGCGAAGGTCTCTGAGTCTACTTGGGTGAATTGGCACTTGTCCGTCCGTCCGTCCGTCCGTCTGTCAGAGCAGAGCATTATTACTTCTGAATTACTGAACGTAATTACTTCAAATTTAAATATAATATGTAAACCAATGGCTTCCCGCCGAATATGGCTTAAAAAATAATAAAAATCTTTATTTCAGGGGGGCTCTCATAGAAGCGAATGCGAAGTAAAATATTTTTTATAAAGTTACATAGGGTTGCGGTATATCATTTTAAAGATAATTAGGAATAGAGTCCAAAACTATTTTTTTTTTAAATTATCCCCCAAAATTGACGAAATGGGGGGCTTTCAAAGTGGAGACTTTCTAACGTCCAAAGATGGCCTCAGAACTATAAATTTTCTGAAAGGATGAGCCTGAAACTTGATCAATTATTTCAATTATATTCTGTACTTGAACAACAAATACTAAAATTAGATAAATATTGTAAGGAAACGGAATTATTTAATTTTTAATGAGCTTCAGTATTTTTAACAGAACTTCACATTTATGTCAATAGATGGCGCCGCGAGGTCTCAGTTCGGGGCGAACCACTAGTATATATCTAAAGCCAACTTACTTTGAAAAATATCGGATTGAGATCAAAATCATGATACAAGTTTTTGGATTTGATTGGCTTTTGTGGGCTTGGCGACAGTTTTTACGTATTAATAATGTGGATTCAAAATGTTGGAAAGTAGGAATGTGTCGCTAGTCATAGTTACAACATAAAATGTTGTTATGGTGCCTAGCGATTTCGAAAAGCAATTATTTGAATCAGACTTTTCCTATGCACCAACTAAATATATCAAGCCTAGGTTTTATACACAAACATGAAGTAGGTAGGTAAGTAAGTCACTTTTTTAGTTTATATAAACCAGAAATCTATACCTAATTTCGTCACAGATGTTACACAGTGAACACACAAGAGACTGTTTAAAATATGTCGGCCAATTCGCATCGCGAAAAATAATTATTCTTAAAAGCAGTAGGCGTTCATTTATTTTTGACGACCTTCGTGGCGCAGTGTTGAGCGCTGTTGTCTTAACGTGCGGAGGTCCCGGGTTCGATCCCCGCCAGGGTGGATTTGGGAATTTATAATTTCAGAATTTTCCTTGGTCTGGCCCGGTGGGAGGTTTGGCCGTGGCTAGTTACCACCCTACCGACAAACACGTGCAGCCAAGCGATTTAGCGTTCAGGTACGATGCCTTGTAGAAACCGAATAGGGGTATGGTTTTAATATAACTCCCATGTCCCTAACCGTTTAGCCCGCTACCATCTTAGACTGCATCATCAGGTGAGATCGCA
Organism: Erebia aethiops; assembly: GCA_923060345.2. Taxonomy (NCBI): domain Eukaryota; kingdom Metazoa; phylum Arthropoda; class Insecta; order Lepidoptera; family Nymphalidae; genus Erebia; species Erebia aethiops. The sequence continues at coordinate 16,573,737 of OV281089.1, read as the reverse complement.
GTCAAGGGTTAACTTGTACTGGAAAATAAAATTAGCCGATTTTAATCACATGACGACATGATTGCTAGTGTTTTTTAGCAGGCAAACGGCAGAATGGCAAATCTTTCAAGTTACAAGAGACCTCAATTTAAGAAGTTCATCCAATATGCTTGTTGACGAGCAGGCATCTATGATCTCCATAAACAGGTCGAATTATCCGTTTGACATACCATTACGATAAGGTCAATAATTTCCTTACTGTAAAATATTGAATACTAGCTGATGCCCGCGACTTCGTACGCGTGGATCGAGGTTTTGTGGTTCCCGCGGGAACTCTTTAATTTTCCGGGATAAAAAGTAGCCTATGTGCTATTCCAGACTATAATCTATCTCTGTGCCAAATTTCATCATACGACACATATTTGTAAATCACACTATTTAAATTTTGTATGACTAGGTACTTAGGTAAATTATTAATTTTTATGACATAATGTTTTGTATTAATATTGTGTTGTACTATATCAATCTGACTTTCGTAAGCGCTTTTTATAAGTCTATGCGAAGAATAAAAATACAAATATACAAAAACAAAAAATATACATCCAGATCCGTTCAGCTGTTGGGGCGTGATTGAGTAACAAACATCCATCCATACATCCAGACATCCATACCGACATCCATACATCCAAACTTTCGCATTTATAATATTAGTAAGACTAGCTGATGCCCGCGACTTCGTACGCGTGGATCGAGGTTTTGTGGTTCCCGCGGAAACTCTTTAATTTTCCGGGATAAAAAGTAGCCTATGTGCTATTCCAGACTATAATCTATCTCTGTGCCAAATTTCATCCAGATCCGTTCAGCTGTTGGGGCGTGATTGAGTAACAAACATCCATCCATACATCCAGACATCCATACCGACATCCATACATCCAAACTTTCGCATTTATAATATTAGTAAGAGTAAGAAAACGCCGAGTCGGAAAAACGGTTTATTCCAGACTAAAAGTACGGCCATTTTAATGACAGAACACTATAAAAAGAAACTAAATTATTAAAATACCCACATTAATTATACTACATATTCTCCCCCTTTATTATTAGTAAGTCCTTATTTATTATGTTAGTCTATACGTATGTTTCTAGTCTCATTAACCAAATCACGATTATACTTGTAATTTTTTTTTTTTTATGTGTGTTTTGCCAGGAATCCTCCGACATGGTTATCGGACACTTTATATAGCTTAACATGGCTTTTTTTGTTTTTTTTACCTTATTCTGTTTTAATTGTCATGAAACAGGTTCTTTTTTTTTTTACTGTGGTCATGAGTACTATTTTAGCCTTACATTTTGTTTCTTATAATATTTTAACTTATATTTATCCATACTAATATTATAAATGCGAAAGTGTGTCTGTCTGTCTGTCTGTCTGTCTGTCTGTCTGTCTGCTACGCTTTCACGGCCCACCTGTTCAACCGATTTTGATGAAATTTGGTACAGGGGTAGATGGTATCCCGGGGAAGGACATAGGCTACTTTTTATCCCGGAAAATTAAAGAGTTCCCGCGGGAATAAAAAAAAACTGTCTCTTCACCCGATTTTGATGAAATTTGGTACAGGGGTAGATGGTTTCCCGGGGAAGGACATAGGCTACTTTTTATCCTTATTATTCTATATCTTTTATTTTATATTTAAAGAGTTCCCGCGGGAATCAAAAATATTAATCCACGCGGACGAAGTCGCGGGAATCATCTAGTATACTTATAATTGGTTGTGACAAATTGAAATACGAGTACATATTATTACTAACATTATGCTTAGACTACATATAATACAAATATTATAACATTTAAACGGAATCATCATAACCGAACCGAACTGGTCGCCTTCGGTCCCGTTTATTCTGTACCGGGGATGTTCCAGCTCGAGATTCGAATCGCACGTGTCATCTGCCTGGGTATTATTTTTATCATTACGACATGTATCTTAAGATAGCAAACTCAATCTGTGGATCGCATATTAACATGCTATAACCAAAAAAAATTTAATATCAATCTTGGATAGGAATAAATGGATCAGGATTGAATATTAATTTCGGGCGTAAAGCTGCCTGGGCCGATACCGTAGGCTGACCATGAAATTCGCATGACGTCGTCGAGTCCCGACTCCGGACTAGCCGCCACTAAGCTAGAACGCAGTTGATCTAAATGTCGTGTCCAACGTAACCCATCCTCGGTCTCAACCTTGTACATGTCACCGTAAGATTGTAAAAACCGTTAGATTTTAATATAACGTTTTTTATCTCGATAGATTATAAACTTTCGACAGATTGTGAACCGTAACATACTGCTTACAATTTAACGCGTTATTTTTCGGTAAATTAATAGGTATATTAACCCGATAGAACCTAAGTGCCCGGCCACAGGCCGGACACTTAGGTTCCCTACCTGAATATTCATGTCAAACCCTAACCTAACCTATAGTTCGCGCGCGAGTTGAATGCAGAGTAAATGTATGGTGACACTTACATTTACTCTGCATTCAACTCGCGCGCGAACTGTACAAGAAAGAGACAAGAAAACGTAAAAACAATAAATATTTCATAAATTAATACTCAGAACATTGAACGGTTCACAATCTTTCGACATTTTATAATCTAGCGGGATAGAAACCTTAGATTATAATCTAACGGATTTTACAATCTCACGGTGACATACATATTTCGTTCCTCGTACATAACACTATAAAAAGAAACTAAATTATTAAAATACCCACATTAATTATACTACACTTAAACAATCGGGGGACTGATATGAGGAATTCCACAGGAGAACTAGCTTCATTCACATAATCCAAACCTTTATCCAGCTGAAAAGGAGTGAGTAGGTCGTCCTTATCGCAGGGTCCTAGAATCTAGGACTTTTCGAACTTCAGGACCTAGAGTTAAGACTATAAGTAAGCATAGCGTAGAGCGCTCTCCGTTACAATGGAGTGTGGATTTTGGGAGGGTGGCGGTAATTGTTTGCATTGGTGGCATTATCCAATTGGTGGCATTGACTCTATTTCAACAATGAACTTAGAGTCAAATAATCATTACTTAAGGAGCTTCTCAATTGTTAGTATGATTTTTTTATTAAAATCTGAGTTCCTTAAGTAATGATTAAGCTACTCTGAGTGCGGCAGAAAGGGTATATAAGAGTTGGTGTGGAATCTCTATCGTTCTGGCATCACTGGGGTGACGGGTCACGGTGGAATTTCTGAAAATCCATCACACTACTAGATATAGCCCTACTACTATACTAGATAGAGTGGGAATTAGAGCTTAAACCCACCATGCTGCTCCAATACAGGTTGGCATTATATAACGACTATTATCATGTTAGTGATAACTGGGACCGACGGCTTAACGTGCTTTCCGAGGCACGGAGGTGAAACACCGCCAACTTCCTCACTTCGTGCTAGTACTGAGAATTTCTAGTTAGAAAAACCCAATTATGGCCCAACCCGGGATTCGAACCCGGGACCTCGTCGGCCGCAGTCGAACATGCTAAGAAGAACATTCTCTTGAGTTTCCAGAGTCTAGACCCAGCAAGTCATTCACTAATTTTATCCTTTTAAGCACCTACTTAAATGTATGTGTAGAATAATTTATCATATTACTATCTCTAGGTATAGAATCATGAATCTGGTGCTATGCAATTAAGGTCTGACCCACATGGTTAACTGGTTCCAATGTGTGCCAATTTAAATCTCACTCTAGTTGTTCCGAACAAGGCGTTCAGAGAACTCATTAAATGCATTAAACACGTTCCCCGTAGAGCTATCTTTTGTTGAGTAGACCGTACTAAGAAGTAATGTAATTATATATATATATTTTTATCCACTACAAGCTAGCCCTTGACTGCGATCATACCTGATGGTAAGTGATGATGCAGTCTACGATGGTAGCGGGCTAACCTGTTAGGGACATGGCAGTTATATTAAAGCCACACCCCTTCGGTTTCTACACGGCATCGTACCGGAACGCTAAATCGCTTGGCGGCACGTCTTTGCCGGTAGGGTGGTAACTAGCCACGGCCGAAGCCTCCCACCAGGCCAGACCAGGGAAAATTCAGAAATTATAAATTCCTAAATTGACACTGCCGGGGATCGAACTCGAGACCTCCGCACGTTAAGGCAACAGCGCTACACACTGCGCCACGGAGGTCGTCATATAAATACTAGCTGATGCCCGCGACTTCGTCCGCGTGGATTGAGTCTCACTCCTTAATTTTCCGGTATAAAAAGTAGCCTACGGTATCACTTTCCACTGTTCCAGGTCCTCAACTGCACCCGTGGCAAAAATCACGTCGTTCCGTTGTTCCGTTACGCCGTGATTGAAGGGCAAACCAACAAACATTCACACTTTCGGATTTATAATATTAGTATGACTAGATGATGGCATCAGCAGCAAAGCAGGGTACTTGAAAGGCCGCATTATTTGCGAAAACATAAGCACGTGAAGACTGAAGAACGTGTTTCCGCCTCCCGGGTCCGCTGAGTGACGTCACACGTCACGTTGACGAAGCTTCCGTATTGACGTAGGCGGCCCCTGCCTCCTGAAAGTTTCATGATGATTTCATGCGTAGCAGTACATTACGTCGGTTTGACTACCCTGACTATACCTATGAAAATGGCGAATTTTCGTATTCTCCTGTTGACTGTTTCCTTCATTAGAACAGCACCAGTTTAAAAAAAAATGCAGGAATAATTTTTTTATAGATTTGGCAGATTACTACGCGTCGCTTAAAGCAGTATTAAGTATTTCTAAATGACAGTTTTATCTTGAATCACATCTCTAAATTAAGGATTATAGTCCCAGCAGAGTAAATTTGGGAATTTATAATTTCGGAATTTTCTCTGGTCTGGCCTGGTGGGAGGCTTCTGCCGTGGCTAGTTACCAACCTACCAGCAAAGACGTGCCGCCAAGCGATTAAGCATTCCGGTACGAGGCCGTGTAGAAACCGATTAGGGGTATGGTTTTAATATAAACTGATGCCATCCACCTAACATGTTAGCCCGCTGCCATCTTAGACTGCATCATCACTTACCATCAGGTGAGATAGCAGTCAAGGGCTAGCTTGTAGTGGATAAAAAAAAATCTAAAACACGAACGTCAACAATATTAAAAACTCGGCTTTAATTAGTTAGTAGTTACCCACCTGCTGCGACTAAAAACCAGGTATTTACTGGTAACTAATGCTAAGAAATAATGCTGCTGACTTCAATCCAAAGCGTAATACTTTTAATACACCGATATCACTGATAAAAAGTTACTTCAGTCTTTGTCCATAATATTATGAGTAAATAGTGTAGTATTTCTCAGTAGTGTGAGAATTGCTTTACGATAACAGAATTTCACAATTTATAATTTCACTGTAAGTACATTATTACTAGTATCCTATCTCTTGATAAAAACTTACGTTAGGTAGGTTTTATATCTAGGTATGTTTTAATTTATTCTGAGTTTATTTTCCTAGTTATTATTTTAAGATAAGATAAGATATTTATTTATTGCAAAAATACACGTGAAAGGTTCTTACAAAATTTTGGGACACAGTGTACTACCAAATATGGCGTGCAATTATTAGCAAGCTGCTGTTATTGACAAGCTGATGCCCGCGACTTCGTCCGTGTGGTTCAAGTTTTTTTCATTCCAGCGGGAACTCTTTAATTTTCCGGGATAAAAAGCCTATGTCACTCTCCAGGTCCTCAACTATACCTACCTATGCCAAAAATCACGTCGATCCGTTGCGGCGTGATTGAAGGACAAACCAATAAACCAACAAACAAACTCACTTTCGCATTTATAATATTAGTATGATAATGATTAATATTCTAATTAGTATTACCACCTATATTATAGACAGGTAAAGTAGATATCATTATCACCTGTTTTAAATAGACCCTACTTCGTAAGGAAATGTGGAATCTATGCATAGGTTACCTACCTTTCCAGTTTCCTACATTATAATATCAACATAATTAAAGGATTTCCTTGCTAATAAGTATATAAAATGTTTATCTTTATTTTCCATGCATTTCATGCTTACAGTTCATGAAGTTTAGTTGAAGGCAGTGAAATAGATTAATACCTAATAATTGCAATTTGTTATATTATGTATAATTATAATATATTAATAAAACATAATTAGGTATTTGACAACTAGTCAATTTTTTTTGTGATTATCAATCAAAGGATCTCCCAAAAGACGTAATTTTCACGTCCCCTGTTATTTTTATGTTGAATTACCATTTTAAACTATCGATTAACGTAAAAAAGTGGGTTGAACTTTGATGACGTCACCATTCAGTATTACATACAAAATCTCATACTAAGCGGTTCAGCATTATTACAAAATCCCAGCGCGTTTTGACGTTTGGAAAAGTTACTGATTTCTAGCAAAATATATACCTCCTCGAGGTTTGACGACCTCCGTGGTGCAGTGTGTAGCGCTGTTGCCTTTTAACGTGCGTAGGTCCTGGGTTCGATCCCCGGGAGGATCAATTTGGGAATTTATAATTTCAGAATTTTCTCTGGTCTGGTCTGGTGGGAGGCTTCGGCCGTGGCTAGTTACCACCCTACCTTCAAAGACGTGCCGCCAAGCGATTTAGCGTTCCGGTACGATGCCGTGTAGAAACCGAAGGGGTATGGGTTTAATATAATTGCCATGCCCCTAACAGGTTAGCCCGCTATCATCTTAGACTGCATCATCACTTACCATCAGGTGAGTTCGCAGTCAAGGGCTAGCTTGTAGTGGATAAAAAAAAATATATATACAATTTAACCTCCTCGGTCTGGATTTGAAATTTGAATTTGATGTTATCTGTGTCATTGATGTAATTATAGAGAACCTCTTCATAAAATGAATCCTACAGAAGTTTTAATATTTTACAGATTTCTTTAAACTCAAACTATATACTTTGTATACCTATATAGTATATTTATACAAAGTACACCTTAAAAAAAGAAGCATAACTTCTTTTTTTTGACTTGTGTACTTTGTAGGTACCATATTACAAAGTAATTCAATCAATTCGATCAACTTAATATACCTACATATTCGATACATAATATAACTACCAAGCTTGACACTTCACAGAATGTGAAAGTGTTTCTGTCTGCTACCTTTTCACGGTCTATCTGTTTAAGCCCATTTTGATGAAATTTGGTACATCGTACAGGACATAGTACCTAAGTGTTAACTGACATTCGGTACGGAAATTTATTTTATTTAATGCCTTTAAAAAAATCTAAAATTACACCACAATACTGCATACCAAAGCACTAGACTAAAAACACAGGCTGGCGTTTGTAAATTGCATCCCAAATAGACTGTAGTCTGCATTAGGGCTGACAAAAAGATCGACGAAGTTATATCACTAAAGTTCACAAAATAAAGCATGATAATTTACTTATTTTAAATCTACCTGTTTAGTAAGAAGGCTGAATGACGAAAAAAAGATTTTATTTTAGATATTAATGTAACTCACGTTAGCCTTATAGCTTAAATTATCTACATATTTTGGCAATAAACAGAATAATTATTAATTACATCTTGACTTTACATATCTATTTTGTGGCTACTTTTTATTCCGGAAAATCGAATCGAAAATCCACAGGATCTTAAAAAATCACGCCTTGTATCGCAGAAGTCTGAGACAACCTTTTGACACCCAAATAGCTGGTATATCCTGGAGATAAATATTATAAGTTTCGACAATTAATCCTGGAGAAGAGTTCCCATGGGATAAAAAAACAAATTCCACTCGAAGGAAGTCGCCCACATTAGCAGCTACTTACTTAGTAACAAATATTTTGAAGAGACACGGCTGCGAGAGATCGACTCTACAACCAAAACTGATTTAGCCGCAAGACACTTATCGATAGTCGATACCAATCGATCACATAATATTGCCTCATCACTGAGATGTTTTATTTTCTCAAACGTTTAATTGTAACCACAGATCTTCTCAATTGCTGATCTGTTGAATGCAGCGTTCGGCGTGTTGTTTGTCGGCGATGCAGGCGTGCGCGTGCGCCGCGTGCCCACAGATCGCTTCGTTTTGCTCCACTCGGTTCTAGTCCGTCTCGCCGGTAACGCGTATATATCCCTGTCTTTCCGACCGTTCTTAGCACGTGCGCCCTTAACCAGCCGGCCTTCCGAGAACTCGACAATGGGCCGATAACGGCTAATTGCTGCTTGTATTCTATCTAGTACTGAGTAGATCGCGAGTGCAGTGTCCGAGAGGGTGTGATGGCCGAAAACTGCGCGCTTATACCTGAACCGGTAACAATGTACACGCAGACGGAGGCGTTGAGAGATGTGAAGGACTTGTCGAAGAATTTGATGAGTGAAGACTTTGAAAGGCAATATGCCAATGATATGACAGAGAAAGGCAGCAAAAAGCGGCGAGGATGTGTTATTTTCGCGGTTACTGTGGGAGCATTGGCGGTGTGGTTACTGGTGCTCACGATTGTTCGAGAGGTGCAGGTCCAGAGACTCCGACAGGAGGTGGATGAGTTGTCAGCGAACATGATCGCGATGTCGGCAACAGTCAAGTCCTTGAACGAGAAGCTCACAAACAACAGGCTTTTTAATGAATTCAAAACCTTGGAGGACACGGTGAGTACGCATGCATTGTTTACCTAACTGTGGTATTCCATAAGAAGATAATATGTGCATATATAAACATGCCATAGATAAAGTTGGAGCTCAAACAAATACTGTATGTATATGTTTACTGTCTACTCAATAAAACGAGTTTTTGGATAGGTCTGATGTTACATTCTAAATTTAACGGATTAGGTACAAATAAACTATAAAAACGTTGTTTATATTTAAGTATACGGCCTTGAATAAGTTTCATTAATACCTGTATTTTCCCAGTGTCTTAATAATAATTTGTCTATTACATTTAAACGTGATTAGCAATTGAGGGCTTTCAGCAAATCGTTGAAAGACTTTAATAGACCATTGAAAATAAAGTTGGAAATATTCATTCTATTGGTAGATAATATGTAGGTACTCTATCGTTAAATACGCTTCATTTAAATAAGTAGATAATTACTCGAACAAATGCAACTGCGTCGAGAAACTCATTCAGTCGTTTCTACTTAGGAATTCCCTTCCTCTATCCAATCCATAATCCTTCATCGAGATCTTTAAAGGAATTTAAAATGACATTAATAAACAGTCTTTTTCCTTAAATACGAGTAAAGGTCATTGTTTCATGTTGAATATCTTGTTTTGAGAATCTCTTCTTTAGGTTGCTAACACTTCTAATTACCAACTAAGCGTTCTTTTTATAAAAACGCTTATTATGTACCAAACGCCATACGATTAAATAAATAAAACCAACTAACTAATGAATGCAAACAATTCTATTTATAACTTGTTTGTAGGATAGGTACATTGCATAGGCCAAGCTTTGATCTTTGTTTTGAAGTCTTTATTACACGTAGGTAAAATACAATGTAGGTGAAAAGGCGAATATAATGTCTGAACTCTGGAGGTATTCTCTTCCAGGTAACCTTTGCTAGGTAATATCATACTATTAGTATCTATTCTGTGGAAGTATTGGGATAGGGTGATAGGGCAGTACAGACATTTTTCTTTTAATCCTATCGATTGGCTGTTGTATTAGTTATTGAAAGATTAAAAGATTATGGGATTGAGAAAAATTATTAGCATTCCTCATTTACGTCAGCATATTTCCAGATTTGGTCAGGTTAGTAATGTTACGCATTACGATGCAGTTAAAAGATTGCATCATTAATTAGGTATAACTTCATGGATTATTGAAATCGCAGACAAGGCAAATCAAAAAGATAATCACACAATTTTCGCCTCCTAATTTCATAAGCAATCAATCCATATAATACAGGGAAGCAATTTTTAAGTTTAGATTTTTATACGGAGAAGTAATAGAATAAAACCGTAGTGGTGAAGCAACTATCATTTAATCAGTGGTAGTGGTAGCTGGAAACGATGGGATTGGAATTCAAATTTACATTTTATATAATCGCTCGGCAATTAATAGCTGAGCAAGATATGAGATAATAATGTCGGACCTAGTCAAGGTCCCATAACCACTCGCGATGATTATTACAGTCATTGCAGTCAATTGACTCGATGAGGTGACGACAGCAGTAGGTATGAAGCAATTCAATTCATAAATGTGAACTGTTAAATTTTGTCATTGAGCGCCCGTAAAAAAATTCCTGTCCGCTGTTCGAATGGCATTCGTATTTGGTACTAGATGTCACAATCTTGAAATTTAACACTTATTACTTCGATATAGATATGTACATCGTCTTTTGTATTCGTCTCCAATCTATACTTAATATTATAAATGCAAAAGTGTGTCTGTCTGTCTGCTACGCTTTCACGGCCCATCTGTTCAACCGATTCGGATGAAATTTGGTATACATACCTATTACCTATAGGCTATACATGGTATACAATTTGGCGGTGGGTTACATCCATACATAAGCTACTTTTTATCCAGGAAAATTAAATTAAGGAGTTCCACCGGGAATCAAAAAGCTAAATCCACGCGGACGAAGTCGCGGGTATCATCTAGTCTTGTAATATCATAAATGCGAAAGTTTGTCTGTCTGTCCCATCTTTTCAACCCAATAGGTTGCATCCCGGGGAAGGTCATTTTTTTCTTTAATTTTTATCCCGGACAACGAGTTCCAGCGGGAATAAAAAAATAAACAATCAACGCGGACGTTAAGTCGCGGTCATCATATAATTAGTTTTAGATAACTAATTCTTGCTTTACATTTCTTATGATATAACTTTCGTTATTTATTTTATCCCTCCGAGATGATCTTCTTAAAGTGAAACGTATCATGGTCCGCCCTTCACTTTCCATAATTTTCTATATAATCCCGCATCCGGAACCAAACTACCTGTCTTATTCAACCAGCCTTAGACTCATCTTTTTGTAAAAACATACTAACTCATTGTAGATATCACACTACTGCTTTGTGAGGAAATTTAATTTAAAATATCTGGAATTTTACTTTTCCTGAGTAACTTACATCCATTACCGTCATTTAAATTCGGTTCTTATCGCTGACAGTGTATGTTATTCTTTAATGCAGGACAAATTCCACTTTTCAAATGGACTTTTTTTATTTAATTATTTTGAAAAAAGTTCTTGATGAATGATATTGTCTCATTTTTGGCTGCTCAGTGTTTACCTTGCTGCTATGTGTTATTCTGGGAGTTGTTCATTGCCAAATTCGCCAGCATCGGCTATAAAATTAGGAATTGCATCATTATTTTTATTTGCATCGAAACAATAATAATGTTCAGGAGTTTACGCAGTCGTGCCAATCGCTTACGACGTAACAGTAAATATTTGGTCGTAAAATGTTATACAAATGTGTGATTTTACGCAATTTTAGCCCAAAGTAGTGTAAATGTTTATTTGGTTACTCATATGTAAACCAAATCCTGTTTATGAATAACATGAGAATCAGGAAGGCATTCACATGTTCACAGTGGCGTGCAGTTCACAGAGGCATAAAAGCACTGCTTACCCAAATGGAAACACGTCAATGTTCATTTTCATTATATCAGCCAGTAAATAAGTATTCTGACTAACTAATGCCTAAGCACCCTAGCTTCAAGCCCTGTGCACGCCACTGCATGTTTAGAAATCCTTGTGTTGTGTGTTATGTCATAAGAAAATGGGAGAAGTAATGTTTTTTCTTAAACTAAAACATAAAGGCACAAGGAAAATCAAGTATTTTATAATTTAGCTTTAAAGCGTGTTCGTATAAGCAGTTAGATTGGGAAAATGTATTATTAGTAACAAGTAATTCAATCTGATTACTTAAATAGGCTAAAGGCTTTCTGCCTCAGAATTGTCTGAATATGGGCAATACATCCGCATTTGTATACGTTTCTCCGATTTGTTGAAGTCGATAGTAGGTTTCGCTACTGTTTCCATTGATAATAACTTGCTCTATTCTCTATCGGTGCCGTAATCCTCTTGCCTCTTGCCGTATTTCCTCTATTCCTTGGCTGTTCCTATAATCACAGAACTGTAGGTTTATTGGAATAAATATTGCGGTACGTTCCCATGTCTTTCCAAATACTTATTGCCAAAGGAGAAATTTAATAAGAATACATTTCATTCAATTGTCTTGTTTTTGCATATTCACGTCGTTTACGTTTTCCTTAATTCTATGAAAAATTAAAAAAAAACATAAATAGTTGTACCGTGTACGTTTCCAATTCAAAATATTGCCAAAGGCGAAATTTATTAATATTATAATATATTAATGTTTTTGCATATGACGAGACGTGACCGTTTACGTTTTCCTTAATTCTAAGAATAAAGATCAATACATACTTAGTTATAATGAGTGAAAAACTATAGTTTAATGTGAATTCAGAGAACCTTTCGCGTTCTCTGAATTCTTCCAAATAAACCCAACCTTTTATTTTATTTTAGGGTATTTAATTATCTTTATCAATTTTTTATTGCAGTTGTTTAGTTATTTTTTTGTTTTGATTTCATTGACAAGATTCCGAATAATTACAGTTTGCTCCACCAAGCTGTCTCACAGGGACACAGTGTAATTTCGAGTTTTCTGCTTACTAGATAATAATTCAATAGACAGTGAAGTTTTCTAACTATGTACCTATATCATAATATCAGATTTCTTTGCGCCCTTGGGTTCACTGTTGAATTATGGAGACTGTCTCATTATATCGGTTACGTAACGAGGGTCCGGTCCTCGCGGGACGCCGGAGCGATGCATCGGTTTTTGTTTACAATCCGAACCAGTTTGTGCGAATAGAATTACAGAACCGGTTCTGGGTTCTGGCACGGACATCCGCTGAGCTGCTTTTGGACAGGCTTTTTCGATTGCCAAATTTTAAATGTAACGATATTAGGTAAGTCTAAGTACCTATGTAATTTCTTTAAAAAATCTCTGAATATTTCTTTTACGGTAAAGGCAATATTGTGAGGAAACCTTTATGCCCTGCATCATGTTCTCAATGATGTGTGAAGTCTGCCCGTCTGCCGCATTCGCACTGTTCGTGGAGAAAGTTAGGATCAGAGACAGCTCTGCCTCTATCTCTCTCTTTGCCTGGCGGGAGGCTTCGGCTGCGGCTAGTTACCACCCTACCGGCAAAGACGTACCGCCCAGCGATTTAGCGTTCCGATACGATGCCGTTTAGAAACCGATAGGGATATGGGTTAAATCTAGCTACCGTACCACTAACAAGTTATCCCGCTACTGCATTATCACTTACCATCAGCCATCAGGTGAGATCGCAGTCAAGGGCTAACGTGTAGCGGAATAAAAAAATTATTTGTGTGGAATTTGGAGGGTTTTACCCAATAAAACTAAATGGGGCCGCCACCCGGTGTGCAAAGGGCTCTCGGGATCCCCCGGAATGCTCTGGGGAAGCGAAACATAGGATCTTGAGAAATTTTGTTTTTTCAAAAAATTCATGCTTTTATTATCGTCTTCTCAACTCCTCATCTGACAAAAGTTTACAGCTGGAAATAGATCATTTGAAACGATTGAGAGTTGAGACCATGGAAGTGGGGAAAGCGCACTTTCTGGGACCACAACCTCTATCGGTATTATCAGTCAGATCTACGAGTAGGTACAGTTTAAGCTTTTATTTTTTTATGTTTAGAAACCTTACACTTACAGCTACGACAAAAGTGTAAGCGTATTTTCTAGTTTCCGATTCTGTTTATTTAAAATAACACACGTAGGTACCTGCTCATATCTTTTTATGTAGGATCATATAGTTATACGTACACAAAACCATTTGGAGTTTTATGATTATGACCGAGCAAAAAATTATTATCTTTTATTATGGCCAATGTATGCTAACAAAACAAGACATAAAACGTTTAGTAGAGTAAAGCAACAGTATATTCCTATTTCATCCAGTTAGTTATTGGTTATTTGTAATTGAGTTTTGGGAAGCGCTTTTGGAAACAATCATTCAATTGTCTTGATTAATTCAATCAACAATTACTTCTAACAAATTGATCACGGCAATGTACCCATAATTTTCCGGTACCAGCTGTAGGTATCTTAATTCGAAGAGCCAAATGTACTTAAATAAATACTTACTTGTTGTAATTTTTTATCCCACTTCTGAACACTTTCACCATTATAATACTCTAGTTTTTTTATTCCACTACAATAAGCCCTTGATCGCGATTTCATCTGATGGTGTGGAAGTGATGATGCAGTCTAAGATAGTGACGGGCTAACATGTTAGGGGTACAGCCGTTATATTATTTTAACCTATACCCAGTATCGTATCGTACCGGAACGCTAAATCGTTTGGAGGTACGTCTTTGCCAGTAGGGTGGTAAATATATAGCAACGGCCGAAGCCTCCCACCAGACAAAACCGTATTCTACTTATATTGAGTTGTATGATGTATCACAGACCATTTTAGCTTACCTACTCTGCGGTGGGTTGTATAGACCTTAGTAAAAAATAATTTGTAAAGTTATATTATTATGTCACGAAATCATCATCATCATCAACCGACAGACGTCCACTGCTGGACATAGGCCTCTTGCAAAGATTTCCACACGCCGTGGTCTTGCGCCGCCTGGGACCAGCGACTCCCTGCAACTCGCCTGATGTCGTCCGTCCAGCGAGTAGGGGACGTCTGCCAACGCTGCGATTCCCAGTCGCCATTCCAGCACTTTGGGACCCCAACGTCTGTCGGTTCTTCTATATGCCCCGCCCATTGCCACTTCAGATTCGCAACGCGTTGAGCAATGTCAATGTCATAAGAAAGCTCAAGGTCACTCAGCGGGCGATGGAGAGAGCGATGCTCGGGGTTTCTTTGCGCGATCAAATCAGAAATGAGGAGATTCGCAGAAGAACGAAAGTCACGAAATAATGAACATAAATCGCTGATAACTAGTAGGTATGCCTACTTACCTAGTTTCAAGTCGTTATATCACAAGCAAAAGGTCAGATGATAACCACAACTAAACAAATAAAGTGTGTATTCTACGAGCACAAGATGCAGTATGCTAATATTTAAAATTACTAGCTGTTACCCGCGGCTTCGTCCGCGTGGATTGAGGTTTTATGGTTCCCACGGGAACTCTTTAATTTTCCGGGATAAAAAGTAGCCTATGTGCTCTTCCAGACTATAATCTAACTCTGGGCGGCTGGGCCAAATTTCAGCCAGATCCGTTGACGTTCAGCCGTTGGCGCGTGATTGAGTAACAAACATCCATACATCCATCCATACATCCATACATCCATCCAAAATTTCGCATTTATAATATAAATATGGTAGATGTATATAAACGTTGTCACGATCGAATACGTAAACTCCCACCCGGCCTGAATTGTTCTAAGGGCGCTTTTTACCACCATATTTGCAACTTTTAACATTAGCACCTGTCAAATAAAATATGTAGCATATATTATCTTAGCAATCATGGGATAATTAATTAAATAACTGACTTTGTTTAATTTTTCCCAACTGTATTGCCCCTGTTAAGAATATATTAAGTGTCGAGGGAAAACTAAATATCGAACTTTATGCATTTTATTCGCTTTCAAAGTGATGCATGAGAGAACTTATTTATTTTTTGATAAGTTATTTAACTTTCATTCGGTACTTTTTTATCAATTTTTCAATATTTATTTTTCCACCTTTGGCGCCTTGCGAGATTCATTTATTATTATCTTTTTAATTTTGACGACCTCCGTGGCGCAGTGTGTAGCGCTGTTGCCTTAACGTGCGGAGGTCCCGGGTTCGATCCCCGGCAGGGTCAATTTAGGAATTTATAATTTCTGAATTTTCCCTGGTCTGGCCTGGTGGGAGGCTTCGGCCGTGGCTAGTTACCACCCTACCGGCAAAGACGTGCCGCCAAGCGATTTAGCGTTCCGGTACGATGCCGTGTAGAAACCGAAGGGGTGTGGGTTTAATATAACTGCCATGCCCCTAACAGGTTAGCCCGCTACCATCTTAGACTGCATCATCACTTACCATCAGGTGTGATCGCAGTCAAGGGCTAGCTTGTAGTGTATTAAAAAAAAAAAAAAATTAAAACTAACTAAGAAAAATTAGAAATACAGAAAGATGCGGCTATAATTGGACTTTCTGGAAATGCAATAAGTGTAGTTATTTAATTTTCCAACTACAGCGACGATATTTTAATATTAATATTATTTTAATTTAGGTAGGAAAGTACATGAACACAATATAATGTGTTGACCAAATCGTTACCTAGTGTAAATTATTACTTAGCCCTATTAAGCTTCGCGTAATTAGGAATCTAAAATCTAAACAAGCTATTAAAATAATATTCAATTCAATTGAATTTATTTCAAACATGTAGGACATACAGGTGTCTCTTATGCTACGTCATGTTTTGACTCTACCACCGGTTCGGATAGCAGATTCTGCCAAGAAGAGCCGGCAAGAAACTCAGCAGTTGCTCTTTTTTTTTTTTTTTTAAAACAATCTATTACAATACATAAATAAGTATGTAAGTTAAATAAAATACAATAGTGTAAGTTATTATACTATCCTGTGGGGAGCAGGACCCAAAGTCGGTTGCGACCCAACCCAATATTATGAATTGATTATTGTCGACCCAATATTATGAAGTCCTCAACGTAGCGTGAGAAATTAGGTGGTGAATTTAAAATGTGCACGCGGTACGACATCATTAATTTTTTACATTCACATTCAGAAAAATAATAAATAATTAATCTAACGATGACCTCTTTGGGTCTGCTCTCAATAAGATAATACCGAATTGGAACTATTTTTTTTGAAGTCTCCAAAAATCTGATTTGAATAAATTCGTTAAATAATTTAAAATGGGTAAATACTTTGATTTTCAAGTTAGTTTTACATACCTATTAGACTAGGTCACAACTCACATACCTCGGACCTCGGCTCGGCACGGGTAGCCATATTAGTATAGCTGTTCAGAAGGTACGTACTCTATTCCCTCTGGCCCCTAAGATACGGGTCCACCTAGTTTAGGGGTCAGGAATACATTGTTCTGTATACTATGATAAAACCAATAATAAAGATTTCTATTTCTATTTCTATTGACTTTTACGTAGAATTATAACGTAGGTACATTTATATCAATAATATTCTATGGTACTCTAGTTACATCGTATTAACCAAAAACGAAATTCGATTTTATTTCATTCAATTCAATGTTATTTCTCTATCAAGTAGAGCTCTTGAGGTATTATTGACGCTGTTGTTACTGACGCTAATTTACACCTATTATGATGTCTGACCACATTGTTTTGACCTAATGATGGTAGTAAGCCCCCAGCTATTATGTAGTCAACAATCCCCTTTAGCAGAAATCTGAAAGCAATTAAACTACCAGGAATACTGCGGGCCTAAATATCAGTCGGCTTTAAAAAAAACGTGTGTTTGTGCCAGAAGTGAAACTTACGTGAAAAATAGCCTAGGAGAGAATGAGATAATTATACCTAACTTGTATTCTATCTCATTCTCTCGCAGGCTAAATCCTATTATGAATATGTTTGTCTCCTTTTGGTGTCGCTTTTTCGTTTCATAAAATTTTCAAATCACGATTCTAAAGAAGTTTCACTTAAAAAAAGGATTAGCGTTTTCCATTTCCAGACGAATAGTAGGTAACTAACAAGAACCTACCTATTTGATTCATCTAGGCTTAGGTGTGTGTGAGGAGGTAACGGTGGCATATGTGTATTAGTGGACGGAATTAAATATAGATCCATTCGGCACGAGCTTACAAACGTTCATTGGAAAAACGCCAGTAATTTGCTAGCAAGTAGCAAGGTATACTCACTACCTACTATAAATGCCGATGGTAGGTATTTTTGTCTCGAAAAGTCCTATCACCTCCATGTTTATAACGTAAATTCTACGTTTCGAATAGATGACACTCGTGACATTTTCGTCCACGAAGATTTAGATTTTTTTAAATCCCGTTTTAGATTTTCCACGATAAAAAGTTGCCTTTGTCCGCAAGCTATTTAACTGTGTTTGTGTTTTAGAATAATAATCCTTATTTTAGGGATGTCAAGGTACGTGATGAGTACTTATGTGATATAAAAATGTAATTTTGGAATTATTGTGATTTAATCAATGGTAGTAACGCCCCCAGAGATATCGTCGTAGAGTTCTTTAGAATAGCTAGAGCTTTAGAGTATAACAAAAATCGTAGCACGATTTGAGATTTTAAAAAAAAGTAATATTTTTTAATTGAGTGAACAGAAAATGTCTTTTAAAAGCTCAATGAAAGCTCTTGGGAGGCTTTTAAATCAAAGCAGATAAAAGGGCATTTAAAGCAAATGGTTCTGTCTATTAGCTTTATGTTTAGATTTAGAAAGTTCAATATGAAAAGTCGTGGTTGACCTTCTGATGTTATCCTTACAAAAGCTAAGCCCCGTCTTCACTCTCGCTGTAACAGCTCACGAGTGCCACGAAACAATGAATGAATGAATGAACGAATTTATTTATTTGTACACATTACTTGACATACAAGTAATTATTACAGTTAAATTTCTATTCGCTATGATATTTTTATGTATGAACTGGTGCTTGAGCTAAGAAAGTAATTCGACGACCTCCCTGGCGCAGTGGTGAGCGCTATGGTTTTATACGTAGGTGGTCCTGGGTTCGATCCCCGGCAGGGTCGATTAGGGAATTTATAATTTCTGAATTTTCTCTGGTCTGAAGACCTAACTGACGTCTGACGTCTAAAGACGTACCGCCAAGCGATTTATCGTATCGTTCCGGTACGATGCCGCGTAGAAAGCGATAGGGTATGAGTTTAATATCACTGCCGTACCCCTAACAAGTTAGCCCGCTACTATATTAGACTACGTCATCAATTACCATCAGGTGAGATCACAGTCAAGGGCTAAAGTGTAATGGAATAAAAAATATTTAAAACAATTTGAAAGTAACGTTTAACAAAATTATATACGCAGCATCACGTGTTTGTTTTGTGATTGGGCGTCGCATCCGCCACGAGTGTCACCAAAACAATGTTCTTGAGGATATAGATTCTCAAGAACAAGAAGCGACATTCGCGAGCTACAGCAGCGCGAGTGTAGAGCAGGCATAAGATGATCATATCTCTTTGACTTTATGGATAAATACTATTTTATTCAAATGAGGGAAATTTATTAGTATTTTATTGAGATAATGTGCGTAAAGTAGGCGTTAATAATGGTCTGCATGGCGATCTTTATGTTTTGGCTTTGTTACAATAATTTTAAACGATTTGGATCAAGCACAGTATTTAGGTCGAAAATTTTTAAAAAAATAGTTATCACGGAATCTTACTTACATATTATTATATTCCAAGAACCCGTGGAAAATTTGGGGGCGGTGCTTAATCAAAGCTGAAATATATTCCTGATGATGCAGCTATATTTCAAATAATATTAGGTGTATATTTATAATTTTTTATAATATACAGCAAAAAGTAAATTAATTAAGTCTATTAAAGACGCAGTGAGCATCAGAGGAAGCAGTAAATTATTGAATTTCGTTCTAAAGTCATTAAGAACAGGATTGAGT
This sequence comes from Erebia aethiops, assembly GCA_923060345.2. Lineage (NCBI taxonomy): Eukaryota > Metazoa > Arthropoda > Insecta > Lepidoptera > Nymphalidae > Erebia > Erebia aethiops. Next base: position 16,554,134 of record OV281089.1, on the reverse strand, counting down.
CGACATTTGACAACTTATCTTACTTACAATCTTATACAAGAGCGTGCATACGTATGATTACGTGTGATACCATAATTGAACTGCAATTTAAGTATTAAAAAAATACGACTATCCGGATCATATATTTCTAGTTTGTTGGTATGCTAGATTAATAGAGTGATCATTAATAACATAGGCATAAAGTCGAGAATATTTTGGGAGGTTCTAATTGCTTATCGCTTGTAGCAACGATCTCATCTCACATCTCTAGAAGCACTTAAGATATTTGTCACGTTGAGTCATTGGGTTCACGACCTGAGATTATTATCACAGCAGTGAGGAGATACCTATTGTTGGTACGACGTGATGCAGTGGATGGTCGACAATCGAGTTAGCAGGCCGAATTATTACACATACCTACGTATCCAATTAGATTTATACTGATGTATTTGAGACGCGGCGTTTATTAAACACTACAATAGGGTAGCGTTTAATAAACGCTAGAAACAGTTGAAATGCATGGTAAACTTATCACGAAAGAAACAAAAACACTAGAGAAAATTAACTGTCACAATGTAAAAAGCAGATTCCATGTTTCGTTGTCAGAATTGTATGAATACGTCAAATAACGATATGTGCCCGAAGGTAATACATTCTAAGGTTCTAAATATCCGATTTACGGCCAGTTAAAGGTAACTTGAAATGTTACACTCACTGGTATAAAGTGCTTGGTGGTTACACTAGAGTAGAAGGACGCTATATTTTGTTGTCTGGTAAATACTAAAAAAGAATGAGATTAAACATCTTAATTTCAGTTGTGTGTTTCAATCTTAACTTTAAGCGTGTTTGTTTAAAACCCCAGACAACTTTCAAAATATTCGTTTCAGTACCTATATCCAGTCAGTGTGCTCATCAATGCAATGAAAACAACGTGAAATCCAAAATGTAAAACAAGACATTTGAAAATGTTGTTACGAGTTTACCTTTGAACTTCAACGTTTCTCATACGTCAGTGCAATACAACTTCAAAGTGACCAGTGGACTGCCGCCCGCATCACAATAAACTAACGCCTACGGTGCTCAATGCTGGGCATTGTTTGCTTTGATGTCAATGAATCATGCTTGATTTGAGCTAATACAAGCATTTATGAATAGTTGCGGTTTGTACGATATAGGTACTTACTGTAATAACACCGAAAAGAACAATGAGTCGCATTAGCGTAATCGGAGACGCAATGTTGCTACGTCATATATTTAAACTTAAACAGTGTAGCGTTTATAAATGGCAGACGTAAGATTTTGTTATTATATATTGTAATAATAAATATTATTTTAAACTTACATTTTGATTTAAAATTTAGGCATTTCTCTGAGAGGTCATAATAATAGATTTCTATAATTAGATAAAAGATAATGTAACAGCCAAGTACCATGATGTCACGTCCAGATTTCATCATCGGGTAAAGTAGAAAAATTATAATACAAAACAAGTTAATATAGTTAAAATTATTAAAAAATACGACTGCTCTGCCGTAGCCCGTATTGAATTACCTTTGGAATCTTATTCACATTTTTATTAAATTATATTTTTTTGTGAATCACTGTATATTGAACTATTTGAATCTGTGTGTTATATATTCTATGCATCATTTTCTAGATGATGATTATATAGTTAATCTTATTTTCGAATATTTTTTTTCAACTTTAGTCTTAAATACGGGACCATGGTCACCTCATCAATTTTTAATCAATTTTACTAGCCTATATCACCCGGAATAAGCTAGGAATTCTAACGATACCTCATTTATCAAAATGAACTGAAAACATTATCATACATACATGAACCGTGAAAACAATATACCTACTCCTTTTTTCAGGCAGTCGTATAATATACTCCTTTTTTCAGGCAGTCGTATAATAACACATTCACAGCTTTTATAAGCACCTCCTCAATATATTTCACAGCCTCTTGGGTTATAATTCTTCTTAGTAAGCCTATTTATTTAAGATAGCCCACTAGCCTACTACTGAGCATGAGTGACTATCCCCTCAGTATGAGAAAAGTTTGGCCCATAGTTTACTAGGCTCATAGGCTGGTTAATTATTATGGATTTTATCACTTAATATAATTTCGTAATCAACGCAAATCTGATAATTTACATAAGTAAATGGTAAATTCTTCTAAAGGTAGCATCCTGCATAATAATATGTGTGGGCAGGAATGTTAAGCTTCTAACGGACCGTTATAGTCAAGAAATACCTATAGCAGTTTAATAAGTTCATTCCACCGGCACACCTACACTTAAGTATAAAATAAACTAGTAAAATTAGTTTTTATTTTCATAAAAGACGAGCGAAATTATAAATACGCGTTTGAGAGAGTGAAACGTGAGCTTTAACAAAAAAAAGAACTAGAACTGAGAGCCTAAAGACATTTTAAAAGGTCATTTCAAAACTCTATCTTCATCTAATTGGTCACATGTCTTCAGTTCATTCCGCTTCCCTTCTTAGGACTTTCTATATATATTCTTCAGTCTATATATTATTTAATTATATCTAAGGATTATCTACTTACCTTATATGTTTACTATTTTTATCACATTATTGTAATAAAAATTTAAGTATTTCATTTATTATGTCTTCATCGTAGGTAAATCTCAGATAAGCCATGTTTTATATGTTGTTTTGCTTAACAATAAAATGAAATGGTTAAAACGTAGAGACGTTGAAAGTTTACGTAACTAGATGTCCAACACGAGTTGTCGCTGTAAGAAACGATCTTTATCAAACAAACGAGTGTCTAGGATTTGAAAATACCTACAGATAAAATGTACCCGAATGACATTGGTTTCATTATAATAGCGTGTTATCACAACAGCAAAATGCACTTCTTACTTATCGTGTTTTAGAAATGTACCTACTTACGGTACATGCACTTTAAATAAACATTATTTACAAGACATAATCGTTTTAAAATACACTTATACTTTTCAAATGTATAATCTAGTAAAATCCCAAACATATTACAATATTTTATCGGCCGGGGAGCGCGAGAATGTTCGTGGTAGGTAATACCGTACTATTACTTAATCTGTGGCAATACTAGAGGTAATTTTGCAATATGATTCCCCTACCTCGCTGTACCCATCATGTAAGTAAAGTTTCCCATATTCAGAATTGGCAAAATATGGACTTTCATACTAAGACTGGCACAAAATAGTAGATAAGTATAAAGTTTTGCTTTTATCAAGCACTTAATATACAACGTTACCACTATCTCCTAAACTATGCATTTAATTCAAATATTATATTTGTCCTGTAGATTACCTGTGTCCCTTGTAATCGTGTCGTATATAAATATAAAAATAAAATATTTTACATTGGCAAAATATTTATGCCAAAAATAAACCAAATTGTGTTTAATAACACAATTTGGTTTATTGGTGTAGATATAAGCACGTATATCTACACCAGCGAATGCCCGCGACTTCGTCCGCGTGGATTGAGGTTTTTCGATTCCCCCGGGAACTCTTTAACTTTCCGGGATAAAAAGTGGCCTATGTGCTATTTCAGACTATAATCTATCTCTGTGCCAAATTTCAGCCAGATCCGTTCAGCCGTTGGGGCGTTATTGAGTAACAAACATCCATCCATACATCCATACATCCATACATCCAGACATTTTAACTTTCGCATTTATAATATTTAAATCTACATAGGTAGGTATACAAGTCGACCTATTTATAAAGCACCTCCTATTTTTGTCGTCTATCAAAAACTCTTCCACGCTCTTACTACATTCTTACCTTTGATGCGGGGTGGAGAATTGATGTTTAGCAATTAAACGTGCCCGTAGGATGCGAGTTAGCCGCAGGGAAGGCTATATTGATCGCAGAGCCATTATATAGCAGTTATCACCTACATAATACATAGCACATCGCTGCACGTATTCCTTGATATTATCTCCGACGCTTCGTTCCCCAGGGCCGTTGCGGGCGAGACGAGGACAGAATACTATCCATATCACGGAATAGATAAATTTTCTATGATCCATATGATGTCCCTATTTAATTGTGTAATGTATTATGTCCAAAAAGTTATTTTTTTTAAGTTTTAATTCAGATTTCTGCAAATGCAGTGCAGTTATCGCTCTTATTAGAATTCAAGATTCTACCAATTCGAAATGTTTTACAAATATACATAGTATGTACAATTAGTATCCTGTATTTTTGGAATGATGAGACAAATTATTGATTCTGGGAGCTTTAAGAGACGAAAACTCAAAGCATTATAAAAGTAAAATTTAATTCAGATAAGAATCATTATTAAAATGTAGTCAAGTTGCCGCGATAAGTTGGTAAAATGTATGCTATAGTATAATGCTGTTTTGCTATAGTCCACCACGCTGGCAAGAGCAGATTGGCAGATTTCACACACCTTCGAGACAGTGGCGTGCACAGGGTTTGAAGCTAGGGTAGGCATTGGTAAATCAGAATACCTATTTACTGACAGTCTTGATAAAAATGAGCATAGAAGTATTTCCACTTGCGTAAGCAGTGCCTTAATTAATGCTTTGAGAACATTATGAACTGGGCATGCAGGTTTCCTCGCTATGTTTTCCTTTACTTATCGTTACGGAATATCGGAATAATAGAAATGCGTACCCAATCATCTAACCCACCGCCCGAACAGCAGGTCAAACGTTTTAACCACTAGGCTACCCCTCAAGAGCATTCGAATTAATGGAATTAAATTACTTAGAAGCAGCAGAAGATGGAAAATAGCTTTTTAAGTCCCATTTCATTTAACAAGAGCAAAGGCCAACTTTGTTCTTAAACTCCTTTTATTAAAAGTCGACCCAAATGTCGACCAATTCATCGAGTCGATAAAAATATTAAGGTCGACTTCTTTGCACATTGTTCACAATTTCATTGCTTTGTGGATCAAGAATCCTTTTGTCTTCTCAGAAGCCATAATTTGAAGAAAGTATTTCTCCAAATTCCTTCGTATCAGTACCTTCAAAGTCCAGATATTGACAAAGAATATGACGACGCACAAGTCTTATTTTTTACTTCAGACTATTCGGCAATTAAACCTTTCAGGTGCTATTATTAAAACATTTCCTCTTAAAAATCTGATTAAAATTTAAAATCGGTGCTTTCAATGTTTTTGACCTAGGCTTCGGGTCTCGTCGTTTTAATAAGAGCTTTTGTAAGCATTAATATAATTAGTAATTTATATTCATCAAAAATAATTTTCATAGTCATGGAAACATGAACAAGTGTTACCATGGAAACATAAAGTCAATAACGTAACGGAGTAAGTTTAATTTTAATCCCCCGTTTCATACCCCGGGCTTTATGTATATGAAAATCGATCCTCCAAAAACCATGTTGAGCTTTTCCGATCACGTGAATCGAAATTCAATGTAGGTATCTTCTGCTCTCTGTAACTAATAATTGTACTTATTGCAATGTGTTCTAAAAATAGTATTCTAACCGAAAGAATCAATTACTGAATGCAATTGTCCATTCACATTAATTGTAGTGAATTAGAGCGGTTGGATTCAATTGCTCCAACCTCCTAGGAAGCGTAACAAGATTCCATAAGGAGATAACACATTACATCAGATTACGTGTATCATAATGTACACCAGACTTCGCCCGCGTTTTGTTTTTAACATAATTTATTCATTTCTCTCAGGCAACAAGGCCCATATTATAAAATACATAAAATTATTTACCTGAGTTATAGATGTAGTCTGCAGTTTGCAACTCATACTTTCTGTACGTGTAGACGATAAAAACAGTAATAATTAATACAATTCTCTTAGTAGGTACCTAGTTCGCATTCCTACCTGACTGTACTTATGTCCTAGACACAGTGTAACTGTTGCAACTTGTCAAATGTGTAGCAAAAATGAGTAGCATTGAGTTGTGACCGTCTTCTTGGATGGAATAGAGACTTCTCTGTTTTGTGACCATCTCAATAGAGATGATGACAACTCAACAAATTAGCACCTCTATCAAACTTAAAAACGCGCGGAAGTTGTAGGTATCAAATGTCAACGCACTTTTTTCTTTAATCTATATTTTAAAATAGTTATCAAACTTAAAACTAACCGAGGATGTGAATTAAAGATCTTTTGGAAGACCCTGTATTTAATAATTAGTTATAAATAATTTATTTTTGATAGGCATCATCCCGATTAGTTGAAGGCCCTATTTTTTTATTGTTCTTATGGATATTTAGATATACCATAAGCAATAAAATAAATTAAAAATGCTCTAAAATCTAAATGTTTATATTATGTAGTTCAAGGTTGTGCATGTTTATATTTGGATTGCGAAATAGTTATTGCCGGCTCCATCCGCTGGGTGAATGTAAATCATATTTATTTATATCTACTGGGAATGTAGCGTTATCTATGATACAAAATTCACACGTAGGTATGTTTAATTTTTTTTATAAATAAAATTATAAATCGCAAAGCAATATAAACATGAGTCTGCTACTTTATTGCTTTTTTATATTCGATTGTTAAAAGTAGCGACGGTTATATAATAATTATATTTCAATTAAGATTATACTATAATTATTTCATACTTGCTTAAGCCCTCGACTTTGTACGTCTGTTGAGTAATAAACTATCGGTATAAAAGTTAGTGAAAAGTGTAAAAATAAAATTCAGTTTAGAGATATTACATGACAGAGAGATAATTATACGTTAAAAACACTGTTAAATTTCTGCTAATGAACTGCGAGGCAAATGCTGCTAGCATTAATCCAGTTTCTACAGTCGATATTACAAAGGCGTCCGAATTTATATTTCAACCAAAAATAGGTAGTGCAGATTGCATTTCGGTCTCCAAAGGACGAAAACACACTATGGACAAAACATTTTCACTGCACTCTATGCTATGAGGTGTACAGATTACCGCGACAGGATGAAACGTGTTTCCTCTTCAAAGCTGACGGTTAACGCGGACGTTTTGTCCCGTCCTGTCCGTAGTGTGTTTTCGTCCAAACATGAATTATGTAGGGAATCATTCGCGAGCGTTCTATTTCGGTCGGATATATGTGGGTTAACGTGATTTTGCGCGCTCACGCGTCTGGCGTCAGCGCTCACCTTACCGCAGACCACCTCTGTATAGGGTAACCAGGCCTAAAAACACAAAAAATGGACTTGCGATGCTATATTTATTAGGCTGCATGTCCACTGAAGCGGTACGTGTTGGGCGGACCAATCGGATTCGATAAAATCAACGCGTCACCTGTCAGTAATCTGATTGGTCTGCTTGGCACATCTCCGCTTCACTCCACTTCAGTGGACAGGCAGCCTTAGACCGGACATTTCACCGGAAAGCCGGACATATTTTTTTTAATAGCCATGCGCCTTATGAAAAGCAATAATCTAGGTTGGCTACAAGATGCGCCTATTTACTCTTGATTTGAAGGTAATTAAGTTATACGTGCAGGATTCACGGACATGTCGAAGGGCATTCCAAACCTTAGCGGTTTGTAATTACAGAAACTGAATCGTGACCCGTTTCCAGTCAGTAAATTGGATGCTGTCGACCATAAACCAAGACATGTAACCTACTTTTGATAGCTGAACGGAACTTTTATTTGTATTAAATCGAGTTTTGATTCCGTATTTTATTTGTAAATTTAGTACAAATGAATTACAGTTTGTTACAAAATTGCCTACCAATTATAGCTCAGTAATTCCACTGCTATCATCATTTGGTACTTTCCTATGTTAATGATCTGAAACACGTTGTGTCTACTTCTAACAAAATGACTGAAAAAAAATCATGAGGGACCGGACCCGGACCTTGACCGGTCACGTAAATATACATATTCGGTTTGACACCACCATAAAAGCCAAACATGTCTTGCTAAAATCGGCTACCTGGTAACCCTACCTCTATTGCATATCGCTATAGGATGAATAGGCTTATTAGTTACATAACAGACGCTTTCGCTTACATCAGTGGAAGGATTATTTGGGAATAATATCGTGTTCCAAACAATTTTAATCACCATCGCTGTCACTTTTAATTATACGTACTTACTTACTACTTACCCGACTAAGGAAAAAATTTCAGAGACCTCCACTTTTTTTTTGGTTTTGATCTGATAAGTCTTTGGCTTTGATATGATCGATTTTATTTCAAGTAAAATCTCGCCTATGTCACCCGGACCATAAAAACAAATTGTTTACGCGCTACGGTGGAACATACATTAACACAAACAATAAACATACAATACTTAAGTACAAAATATATATTTATTATGTCACCGTAAGATTGTAAAAACCGTTAGATTATAATCTAACGCTTTCTATCCCGCGAGATTGTAAACTGTCGAAAGATTGTGAACAATTCAATGTTCTGAGTATTAATTTATGAAATATTTATTGTATTTACGTTTTCTTGTCTCTTTCTTGTATAGTTCGCGCGCGAGTTGAATGCAGAGTAAATGTGTCACCATACATTTACTCTGCATTCAACTCGCACGCGAACTATAGGTTATTAGGTTAGGGTTTGATATGAATATTAAGGGCACTTAGGTTCTATCGGGTTAATATACCTAATAGATTACAGTTTACCGAAATATAATGCGTTAAATTGTAAGCAGTATGTTACGGTTCACAATCTGTCGACAGTTTACAATCTATCGAGATAAAAAACGTTAGATTACAATCTAACGGTTTTTACAATCTTTCGGTGACTTAAACAATTACTGCTAAAATCATACCCCTCCTTTTGGATTGCCGTAATAGTTGAATAAAAAAAGTCCTTTCGGCTAGTTGTTTTGATTGTTCAAAACAACTAGCCGAAGGGACTTTTTCTATACTTACTTTGCTATTTTTTTTACTATTTCTATGACATTGGGGCTGATTCTGTAGTGCACAATTTCTAAACTAAACTAAAATTATACTTCCTACGGAAAGGGACAGAACTAGATTTAAAGCTGCCATTTTAGTTTAGTTTAGAGATTGTGTTATACAGAATCAGCCCCATCGGACAACCAATGTCATAGAAAATAGTATGCACCAAAAACGTAGTATGGTTTACCTTTACACTAATCGCTCTACCTACTAAATTTGGTTTTTGGGCATAATAAGCTGTTATTATACTAATTATTAGTCAAACTATTATCATCTAGCATGAGTCAATAAATGAATAATGCGTTATATTTATCCATACCTAGTATAGTTCTATGATGTTCTCAGAACAACAATTAGGTATGTCCTCATTGTGACGATTTCAGTGGCTCATGAAACCACAACATGCGTATAATTCAACAAAACAACGCATACTTTCTATAATATATTTACTCTATTTAATCATAAATAATTTAATTAAGTACGTTATATTGTTTAGCTTGAATGTAGCTTCGGAATAGTTAGTACTTAATTAAATTTCCTTAGTCCAGTCATCAGATTACGTTTCTGTTTCGCTGCGTGAGCCGTCAACATTTTGCTTTCGGCAGCAGGAGCACAACCCATAAATGTAAGACTGACGTAAAACCACATAATCTTTACACAGAAACATCCCAACCACTGTTGTCAGGACCCTCTTTCCCACTGGGCACTCGCCACTCTCGGCAAGTGCCCAGGGCCTCGCGATTAATGGGGGCCCCCTAATTACTGCCAGATCACCAGCCGATAGATATCCGATTTTCATTAACGATAACTATACACTTAATATATTACGTTCAAATTATACCTCAATAGTAAGTTTATCAGATTTTAAATTTATCTTTAAAGTTCTTTTAAAGTAAGCGTTTAAAATATTGAATCAATCTAGAAAATTGCTCTGATCTTTATGCATGTTTTAACAAAATAGACTGAGGACAATTTTGTTTAAAATCCTTTTCATCGGGGCCCCATTATTCTAATGTGCCCAGTGGCCCAGGGCCTCCAATAGGTTAAAGACGGCCCTCACTGTCGTTCAAAGTGCTTTTACGTGGTGACATTCTGTACCATGATGCTGCCGACCCGCGTCGTGTCTGACCAAGCGTTTACTCGCTCAATTAGCTGCTAAGTGAAGAGACCCTGGCGTAGAGATCAAAGCGGGCATCCATTTGCGTAAAGAGCGAACGCGTTTTATTTTTTTCTTCCATTTATCACTTTTATGGTTTATAAATGAAGAAAAATTGCATTAGGGAGCCAGACCGCTTCTGTGTGGTGTTATTACGGAGAGATAAGATTAAGAAAGATGCTTTCTTTTGCCAAATGTTTTATTTATTCATGATGTCAGTTCTAGGGCATGTAGTCGATACTGTGTCTGAGTACCGGGACATTTTGGACCGATACTAGCACGGAACTGGAATTCCCGGTACTTTCGATACTATCACAAAAACAAGGCACAACAAACATTACAAAAACATTACAGAAAGTATGAAATAGACCAAATATATGGTTAATATATTACGCCATGATATGGTTAATATATATGATATGGTTACGCCAAAGCATAACAAAAAATAGCATACAGCATAGCATGCGGCATAGCATATAGCATATAGCATAGCATATAGCATAGCATATAGCATGGCATATAGCATAGCATATAGCATGGCATATTGCATAGCATATAGCATTATATCATTATATTATTATCATAATTATTAATCTTCCAAAAAGTAACTGTGTGAACTGGCTGAAAAATAATAACCACTTTCATACTAAAATCAGTAAAAATCTATTTTTAAAATTAATACTTCGAATACGAAGTCCCCATTAATAATTATAATTGTTGTAATTATTATCATAAAAGTACCGGTTTTGTGCAAAATATTCACAAGTCTCGGGAATTCCCGATACTTTCGATACCGGGAATTCCCGGGAGCATGCCCTAGTCAGTTCGGCCACAAATTCAAATTCAAATTCAAATATTTTTTATTCAAATAGACTTTTTACAAGTGCTTATGAATAGTCGAATGACTCTACCACTGGTTCGGAATGCCGTTTCTACCGAGAAGAACCAGCAAGAAACTCAGTGGTTGCTCTTTCAAAAAAATAAATAAAGTATATTTACAATTGCATTAATCCAAATATACATAAGTAACAGCAGTCCTGAGCCAATGCTCAGGACTGCTGTTACTTATGTATCTTTGGATCTTTGCTGGAGCGAGTCAAATCCATGCGCTTTTATCATTTATATAATCTTCGACAGTATAATAAGCTTTTTTCAGGAGCATTTTTTTAATGGTTTTCTTAAACTTGTGTAAAGGCAAGTTTATAATAGGCAAGTTTATAAAATCCATACTAATATTTTATAAATGCGAAAGTGTGATTCTATCTATCGTGTCTCTATCTGATAAACATAGGGGTAGCTTGCATCCCGAAACTCAAAGAGTTACTAAAGGGACTATTTTTGGAGCATGAGTATGCGGGCTGAACCCACTTAGCTTATTAGCTACTAGCGGACTCCCGCGACTTCGTTCGCGTAAGTTTTTAATTCCCACAGGCACTCCTTAATTTTCCGGGATAAACACTCACTCATGGGGATCACCCTCCAGGTCCTCATCTGACTATACCCATGCAAAAAATCACGTTAATACCACAGTTAATCCGTTGCTCTGTAGTGAAATATTTCACGTCCTTGGTGATAGAAATTACAAAAATTGTGAAACACGTATTCTTCATTTTAAACCGATAGCCCAAATATCAAGTTATAACTATAACTTGAAAAACGACGGACTTTCATACTTGAAACTATCAACCCCTATATTACCTCTTTGGGGGTAGAATTTCGAAAAATCCTTTCTTAATGGACTCTTCACAAAGAACACACCCTCCATATTTCATGACTCTAGGACCAGCGGCTGCGCGTTGATAAATAAGTCAGTCAGTCAGGACTTTTAATTTTATGTATACTCGTAGATTAGCCATGTAGGCATTATATTCTGCATATAGCCGCACTTGGTCAGAGTGGTGGACTAAGGCAAACCACTTCTCATTCTAAGAGGCGACTTGAGTAATGAGCGGGCGACCATACATGAAAATTACACCAGTTAAGCAAGGTTACTTTAATGATGTAAAAGTATATAGATTTTCTAAAAGTTGAGTTAATTGAGAATAGTTATTAAGAAAAGCTAAAAATGTATGTAAAGAACTAAGGATACCAATTAAACCATCATAACAAAAGCTATTCAAGTTTAAATTGTGATATTATAAAACGTAAGTTACTCGGAATTCAGTTGTAAGGGCTCTGACGGCGCTACATGAAAGGGCCAACTCAGTTGCGTGGAATCGCTTCAGTTTTATTACTCCAGGCATTTATCATGCAGATGTATTGTTGTGTAAATAATAGCCCCTCGACAAACCTACAATAATGTAATAAACCTTTTTAATACAACTACCACTGTCTCAGGTTCTCAGCCTTACAAATTGTATATGAAAATCGACGATATTTGTTCGACTATTATTTATTCGACGATATTTGCGACTTATTTCGTGTTAGTATACTATTCATTCATTTCGTGTTATATTATATAAGTATATTTGTATACTATGTACGTAAGTACTACTTACGTACCTAGTATTGAAATATTAATAATATAAATTGATTAATTAATATAAATGAAACCTACTTAGAATTAAACTTCCAAAAATATAGGTTGATATGACTGATACAAAGTGCCTATCGATTTTTCTCTGCGTTTTTTCTGCATTGGGAGAGATTTTATTACGTTCGTGCAAATTTTCTCAAAACTGGTTAATTTTTACTTTACCTGCCAAATAGGAAAACAGTAACATCCAGATTTTCCCTTCCGAAAAGGAAGAAATTTCTTACAATTCTCACTTTTAATTGAATGTAAAGAATAACAAAGTCGTACTTATTTCTTTCATTAGGTACGTAAGTAGGTACCTACCTAATTTCCACAGCTGAAAAACGAAAACAAAAGCTTTAAAACCCTATTCTCTAAACTACCCTAGACACTCATTAATATGTATGTAGGTATACTAATATCAGCAATATTGATTCCCTGAGCGCTGAAAATAGTTTTCCTTCTGAATTTCATACCAAACGCCGCCTCGAGCGATATTCCCCGAAGTCCATTATAATTCAGACGGCTCCAGGGAGCTAAGTCAATGAAGAATGCATATTTGTGCGACGGTGCTATGGCGACGTGTCTCGAATGCCGGCAATTTGCGGATATTTCATGCTTTTATTGCTGTGTCTGAGTGGAAAATGTGTTCATCATGATTCCATTCGATTCTATCAGCCTGTAATGCGGTTACTACTTGAGATAGGCCTTTGCGATAGCTCGCCACCAAACACGGTCTTCCTCATCCACCCGCTTACCGCCAACTTCTTTCAGTTCATTTAATTTGAGCTGAAGCAGAGCATGCAATGTTCAGAGGGAATTTTGTATGTTTCCGTTAAAGTACCAGGGCGCGTTTTTCCGTTTACGTGTTCAATAAAAGGCATCAATACGCCCTATCAGGGCGTAAACCCGTGCGCGATTGGATAGCGTAACAAAACCATGCGTGTTTCGAGGGAGTACTTCCATCTATTAAACACGCAAATAATATGCAGCCGGGGCAAATGACGCGTCTAATTGATATGTGTGAAAAAGTTTCATCTGGGCCGATGGCATTTTTTTTCCCACCTTCCCATCTGCTCCGGGGCAGATGGAAGCAAGTCCATCCTACGTAAGATTCACACGATCACCACGGCTGAATTTTTCTTTAAAAAAAAGCTTGTGATAGCTAAACGAAAGAATATAATATAAGCCTAAACAAACTCTTGCTTTTTAAATGGCTATGTGATAAGAAGAAATTGGATTGTTACGTAAATATTTGCGTAGGACAGACAAGCTTTTGTGTGGAGAGAGGTTAATATATTCCGAAACCAATAACTTATATTTATTAAATTCTCTATTTTCATAGTTTGGATAATAATAATAGTAGTAGTGAAGGATATATAAATTGATAGGTATTTCGTTGTAGATGCGTGGTTTGATAATGAAATAATGTGGGTTTTAGTTTAATACTAAGAGAAGTTCTCCCACGGTAAAATAAACTGAACTATTCCTCCTACATTTCATCATACATAGTAGAAATGAAATAATGGAGTTGCTCGTCTCTGTCGCCGTTTCGCACGAACGCCTCGTGGGCGGGTAATGTGCAGCGAATGGCTCCGTTCGATTGAGCTAGGACATGCTTTGTACTCTAGCTCAAGGGTGCCGACTCTGTTGAAATAGGTATATAGGATACTAGATGAGGCCCGCGACTTCGTCCGCGTGGATTAAGGTTTTTGAATCCCGCGGGAACTCGAATTTTTAACCAACTTCCAAAAAAGGAGGAGGTTCTCAATTCTTCAATCTTGATGCTGTAGGTGTACCGTACTACATGGAATCCTCAAAACTAGGGAGTTAAGAAATTTTGATGGTGAATTCATATAGTAGGTATCAATAAGTCACGTACCTACATACGATTCAACTCTGAGTCCCAACTCCTCAACCTTGATGCTGCACTGCAGGGTACTGCATTCTTAAGCTGTGGGGATTTAGAGTACTCTAAAAAGTTAAAAATAGAAATTCTTTCCAAAAAACCGACTTCCAAAGCCACTGTAAAGTAAAAAATAATTTTGATTTATACACTTTAATATTATATTTTTTGTTGAAGTCGGGCGAGTAGGTATACAAAAATAGGCAAAGTTGACGTGTCAGGCTCGCCCGACTTCAACATAATGTGTAGAAAAGAGATAATATGCTATTTCTTCAACTTCCTTTCGACCAGTAATGACGGGAATAATTTGGACGACCTCCGTGGCGCAGTGTGTAGCGCTGTTGCCTTAACGTGCGGAGGTCCTGGGTTCGATCCCTGGCAGGGTCAATTTGGGAATTTATAATTTCTGGATTTTCCCTGGTCTGGTCTGGTGGGAGGCTTCGGCCGTGGCTAGTTACCACCCTACCGGCAAAGACATGCCGCGAAGCGATTTAGCGTTCCGGTACGATGTCGTGTAGAAACCGAAGGGGTATGGGTTTAATATAACTGCCATGCCCCTAACAGGTTAGCCCGCTACCATCTTAGACTGCATCATCACTTACCATCAGGTGAGATCGCAGTCAAGGTCTAGCTTGTAGTGGATTAACAAAAAAGTCTTTATTCGACCAGTAATGATGGGAATAATTATCTACAAACATGTCGGCATTCAATACTCCCATCACTATTGGTTCTCTATTGGAGCTTTCCATACAACATCTCTCTCTCGTCGTGAGATGTCTCGTTGTGCGCATGCTAAGCCTGCTGGATAGCCCGCTTTTATCTCAAACTGCATCATAATAATATTACTTATCACTATAACTTAAATCTGATTTTTATTTTGTTGATGCGAAAATCACCAAAATATTTAAATCGAAATAAGCCATTATTATTTTGCAATTCAGTCGCGAATTCCACACCGCGCGCAGAGCAATACTTAGCTAATGGAACGGAGTTCCCGGAGCTAAGTGGATACCGGCTCGTTTCCTCATTCCCTGCTGACCTACAGCGAGATGGAAAACAGAACGCATCAAACTAATTGACTGCAGGTGTTTGAAACTGGGGCTAGTAAAGCCTGAAACAGACTAAACACAGCGCAAACCGTTTCAAAAATAGTGAATGTAAACTCATCTTTTCTTCCTAGCGTTTTTCGCAGCCAGGGTCCACTTTTTACGTACAACTACTTAATTGTGCGATGTTTTATTCCTCCATAATAATGAAATCAATAATGAAAGAAGCCGAATCTGATAAAACAAGTAAATAAATTAGGTAATTAGGTAAAATCCATGTCCACACTAATATTATAAATGCGAGTGTGTCTGTCTGTGAGTCTGCTACGCTTTCACGGTCATGATCAACCGATTTGGATGAAATTTAGTACAGGGATAGTTTGTATCCCGGGATAGGACAGGTTTTTTTTCTTCCTCCCTTCCTCGAAAATTAAAGTTCCCGCGGGAATAAACCCCTTATTTCATCCAGACGAGGTCGCGGGCTTCATCTAATAGTCAGGTAAAGGTAGGTCTGGGTCTACGCTTGATAAACCAGCCACTTTGTTGTTCCAACATCAGATCTTGATCACTATTATACCGGTCAACTACTCGTTGAGACTCAAGCACTAACTCGGTGGACCTACGTAATATGGCCGAGTGCCTGTGGCCAACTTCTTGCCCTACTTTAAACCATTTTTCTGGTTTAAAGCAAAATCAAGACCGCCAAATTGTTCAACAAAGCAAATGCGATTATTCTAGGTATAACTTTTTAATGATGGAAATCGGTACGTGCTAATTTGAGTGACAAATGAGGCCATTTCTGTGTAACACAATTTCTAAACTAAATTAAAATAACAGCTCTGTCCCTTTCCGCAGGGAATATTATGAAAGGGTTAGCAATATTTTTAATTCTGTTATTTTTGCGAAATGCCACCAGAAAGCGCTGCAACTTGCAGGTCGCGATAACAGTAGGTACAGTGCCACCTGAGGTCGCTAAAATATAACTTGAATAAAACAAAATGACTAGTAAAATATACCAAACCAACACACGAAAGTCACAACATGGACTCGTTCTTTAAAAAAAGACTGCGCGAAGTTTATCAACTTCACATGGATAACATGGATTTTTTGTAAAATATTTTGTGAAAGTATTTAGTAAGTTATTTGAAAAATACACATAAACTCACAAACTTGATTCCTGAAAATGTGTTTATGTTTCTCGGCAAATTAGGGCGTGTTTATAAAACAAAAACGAGAGAAAATTGTATTTTCCTGCAAACAGGTCACATCGACGTGAGTTATGCAGCTTACGTCGACTTGTACAAGTATTTAGATTAGCAAATATTTTGATACGAGTTCAATGATCCCGAAAAACAAAGGAACAACGCCCGTTTTTCGTGCACCGATGCGTTGCCAGAGAAAATATACGCTCTGATTACAATACATGAAGCAATGGTAAACACATAATTAAATACAGTAGATTATGTTATCCCACCGGAGGCATACTTCCGCAAGGTATTTTAGGTTTTCCTTTATAAAGTCTGAAATAAAGCCACCCAAAATAAAAGAGCTAATGGGAACAAGTGAATATAATTAAAATTATTAAAAAATACGACTGCTCTGCCGTAGCCCGTATTGAAATTACCTTTGGAATCTTATTCACATTTTTATTAAATGATATTTTTTGTAAATCACTGGATATTGAAATATAGTGTTATATGTTTTTGGAATCTACTCATCATTTTATAGATGATGATTATATAGTTAATCTTATTTTCGAATATTTTTTTTTAACTTTAGTCTTTAATGCGGTACCATGGTCACCCCATCAATTTTTTTTTAAATTTTACTAGCCTATGTCACCCGAAATAAGCTAGGGATTCTAACGATACCTCATTTATCAAAATCGGTTCAGGCGTATAGAAGTTATGGTGGAATATAGAAACTCACATACATACATACATGAAACCTGAAAACAATGTACTCCTTTTTTCAGGCAGTCGTATAAAAATTAAAGCAAATGAACTTTTAAAGAAGTGTAAAGTCGTATTAGCTAGTCCAATTGCCTTCCTATGTAATCTTAGTTTGTCTACGGGCACAGTTCCAACTAAGTTTAAAATAGCAAATATATGTCCAATACTTAAAGATGGGGATCCTGCCGTAGTGTCAAATTATAGGCCGATCTCACTGCTCTCATGTCTGTCTAAAATTATTGAAAAAGTGGTCAATAAAAGGTTGCTAGACTACTTAGAATCAAATAATCTTCTCTCACAAAACCAGTATGGGTTTAGAGCTAGTCGTTCCACAGAAGACGCAGTTACGGAACTTACTGACTTTGTGTCCGCTAATCTGGATCTAGGAAGTAAATGCATTGGTGTCTTTCTGGATTTAGCGAAAGCGTTTGACACTTTATCCAGGAAAATTTTGCTAACCAAACTGGAGGCTCTGGGAATACGTGGTATTGCACTACAATGGTTCCAATCGTATTTAACAGGTCGTAAGCAAAAGGTTTCTGTCGGTGATCTTTCCAGTGACGTAGCTGAAGTACATTTCGGAGTGCCTCAAGGCAGTGTACTAGGTCCTACCTTGTTCTTGGCCTATATAAATGACCTGTGCTCACTCAACCTCAAACAGGCTCAATTCTTTACTTTTGCGGATGACACTGCGGTAGTGTTTTGCGGTGATAGTTGGAATTCAGTAGAACTTTTATGTCAACAGGGACTTCAAGAGGTGTATGCGTGGCTCAGAAGTAACCTACTAACTATCAACACGAAGAAAACAAAATTTATTAGCTTCAAAATTTCTAGCAGAACTGACTCAATAGAACAATTAAATATTAAATTACATGTATGTTCCAACTATCACAGTAAAAATTGCGATTGTCCTATAATTGAACAGGTCAGTGACGTAAAATACTTAGGGGTAGTGCTAGATGAATACCTTCGGTGGGATAAGCAAGTACACGCCCTGAGTGGTAGGCTACGCAAATTCATGTTTATATTCAAAAGGCTGAGAAATGTGGCTGATGCAGAGGTGGTTAGGCTTGTTTATTTATCATTTTGTGAATCATTACTAAATTACTGCTTGCCTGCGTGGGGTGGAGCTGGGAAAATTTGTTTGCTAAAATTAGAACGTTCTCAACGTGCCGTTCTAAAGACTGCTTATAAAAAACCTTACCGCTACCCCACTGATAGCCTATACTCAGAGTGTGGATATTTGCGCGTCAGACAGTTGTATATTGAGTCTGTCATACTGAGATTCCACAAATTGGCAGCTCTAACAGTAATCACACGCTCGCGTCTCCAGAGGTGGAGGTGCCCCTTATTACGCACACAATGGGCTCGTAGATGTTTCCGTTTTGCTGGACCATTTTTGTATACCAAAGTCAATAGAGCACTCAAGGTAATTAAAATGTCAAGATACATATGTAAAAAAACCATAAACAAATGGCTAAAAGAATTCACCTACGAAGACACGGAAAAAATACTAAAAAATGTAATATAGTAACACACATACACAAACTTACACCCACACGCACACACACTCACACACACACACACACACACACACACACACACTCACACACACACACTCACACACACACACACTCACACACAAACAAACAATCACGCACGCACACACACACACAAACATACTTGTTTAATCAATAGACTAGTATTTTAATGTGTGTATATTTTGTATAAGCTGTACGTTCACATTTAAATTTTTAAGTTTTTTTTATTGTTACCTACCCTCGGAAGGAAGTGGTTTCCACGATACAGGGAATCCTAGTGTGGAAACCACTGCCCCACTAGTTTTAACCGCAATTATTGTAATGATTTTTGGAACAAATAAATGAAATGAAATGAAATGAAAATGAAAAGCACATTTAGATAGAAGCAGGCGTTACTTTGCGGAAGTCCATGATAATGAAGGTACTAGAAGTACAATAGGTATCCCGACTTCGACTCTACATTGCATTGTCGAGTCCACATCTCCTAAAGATGCTCCGGTATCGAAGTGAAACGTAGATACTCGTACGTTGAGAATAATTTGGAAGATTTCTGTGATGTGGTGAATATCACGGGCTATAAGTGCGGGATACGTAAGGGAAAAAAAAAACGCACTGTACCACACCGCGGATTATAGCGTATTAAACTTCTAGTTCCTTCATAAAGCACATTATTTGCTGTCGCTCTTTCCTGAGCTGCCTTTTTAGACACTTTATTTTGTGTATGAGAGTGACTACGCAAGCAACGGATGATATTATAGCAATATGATTTTGAAGAGTGGCATAAGTTAGCTAGTCTATTATCCTGGAGCAGTTCAATACAATGTTGATAAAATCGCGGGCAAAAACTAAAAAGCAACTTAAGACAATTAAATCGAGGCATTCGTTCTGTGAGTGTTAGACCTAAATCGTTTTAAAACGTTATCGTTAAGATGAAATGAGAGCGTGATTCCTGAACGCGTTTATCAGGAATGCCGAACTGAAATGGACTAATGGTGTGAGCTACAATAATAAATATGTGCCGTGACAGGATACTCAGAAATATGCGGATGGAAATTTTATGAGGACGTATGCTACTTTGTTATAAGCCGTACTATATTTGAAGATATTTTTATTAATATATCATAGCTTGATCTCTATTTATTTTCTTCTGTAATGTTATGTTTATGTAGATATAAATAAAGTTCACTCATTAGTGTTCCGTTTAAAAACAGCAACGTTAATTCAACATTCAGGGCGAGGACTGAAATCCGAAAGGGGCACCCAATCCCATCTGTAATCTGATGCACCACTATTCTATTATCTTCTAGCGAAATTTGACTGCCTCGTTGGTCTAGTGGTTAGCATGTTCGGCTGCGGCCGTGGGGGTCCCGTTTCGAGAGAGATGTTGGTGTTTCACCCCTATGCCTCGAAGAGCACGTAAAGCCGTAGATCCTGCGCCTGATCTCTCCGGTCGTGTCGGATTTTCCGTCCCATCGGGCCATGACAAACGAGAGTGCACCTGTGTATGCGCAATGCGCACACACTTCAGCACTATAATATCTCCCGCGCAGATGACTTATCTTGGCCGAAATTCAGTCTGAAGGACATTATCTCCTAGCACTTGAAGCTTCTCCTTTTTAAATTTGATTTAAACTTTATTTAAAAAATCTACGGGACAGTTTCTTACTTAGCAGTAGCAGAGATTGATAATGCTATTTCTTAAATATTGGTTGTAAGTGGTTGTAGACCTTTTCTTCTCAGAAAATAGAAAAATTGGTGCTGGATTTTGAAAGTTCCTCAAAATAGATTACTATAAATTTCGCTCTAACCTAAAGCTTATAATTCATAACATTTATACATTTTTTACCAATGTAAAATATGTAATGTCAATATGTAGAATTTTAGTACCTTTCTATTTCAATGATTTTTTACACTAAAAATAAATATGATTATGCGAGCAGGCGTGTCGGTTGTTAAGAGATTACCATGAACATGAACATTTGCAGCACCAGAGGAACCGAAAATTCGTTGGCAGCTTTATTACCTACGTATTTATTTATTTTACAATAATTATAGCTAAAGAAACAAAAATGGGACTAACTTAAAAATATAGTGGATAATCTACAAAAAGTTTAGCTCAGCACTATCCATCCATAATACTACTAGCTTATCTTAGCTATTTAGCTTATATTATGGATTAGCAATATTTCGTTCATGGATTTCCATAGTGTACGAAATAATATATAAACGTATAGTTATATGGGTAGGGTATACAAAGTACAAACGTAGAACGGTTCCTCGTAAACGGAATGAGTTGAATTCGGTCGACACTTCTCCTTATTGGATTCTTGAGAGCGTCGCAGGAATCACATTGTTGAGGATTAGGTCGCCCGTCTGAATGTATCTACATAATATGTATGAGTGTACTTGTACAAATTACTTATTAGTAAAGTGTTGATACTAATTTAATTTAGTAACGAGAAACGGTATACCTATTACCTACTTGAGAAACAATAAACATATTTGCGTAGTGGAACGCAGCAATGACGTCATAAACCACGTACCTATTCGTGCGTAGCGTGGTCGTGGTTTGCAATGGGAATGAACGTTATGGGTACCTACTAAAATTCTACATCTCACGTAAACTCATTAAAAAATCTTATTACCATGTAAAGGATTATTTAAATGACAAGGAAGCTTGGGAATGATTTTCTCTAATGGCACTGATAGTTCCTTAGTTAAGATGATTGTGAAATGGTGATAATGAAAAAAAAAAACCCCGGCTGAGTTTGTTGTGGGCTCTTCTCAGACCAGGGCGCGTTTGGAACCCTCGTAGCTTTAGTTTAAGATGTACTGATTATCACCATTATATTGTTACTCGTATATGTTATAAATAACCGAACGTCAATAAGTGTAGTATACCTACCTAAATTGAATAAACGTTCTTTGACTTTGACTTTGACATCAATGACCGTGTCAATGACGTTATCTTATAAATTATCATACAGAGCGAAGCGCTGTCAACGTGCGTAGCGTGACCGACGTGACCGTACTCTACCTAGCGTTGCGACGAAAGCGACGCGACCCAATGCGACGCGATATGGGTATGACTTCACACGACGAAATCTACGCGACAGCTACTACTGTCTTCTCGAGTCGAGTTGTCGTGTTTGTCGCTCACGTGGGACAACGCCTAATTTGGCTGAGTATAGTGCTAGTAACACAAAGTAGGTATAATATGTGCCTTTGTATGAAATTAATCATTCCGAACAAAACTTTGGCGAAATGTTTTCACGACCTATACAGCCGCTTTGCTTTCCGTTTGAATGAACATCAATTTTACCAGATTAATGAAACGTGAGTTTATTGAATAAAGCTTTATGCTTGTTCGAGTGTTTATTATATAGAAGTTGGAATCTATTATTATTATTAGTAAAGTCAACCAGCCGTTACAGATCTATTGAAATTAGAAAGCACTTAGGTATCTCAAAAGTGCTGCGCAGCCCTATTATCTAACTCCGTCGCTATCGAAAAAATTACAAGTATATTTTTATCGATTGTTGGATTGCCATGAAGTAAAAATAACATTTTGACAATAACCCTTCAATGGATAAAAATATATGTCAGTGGTTTTTTTAGTCACTGAGTTAGCCACGCAGAATAGGGAGATGAACGGATTACCGATATTAATCTTTACAACTGCACCTTTTACTTACTAAGAAGGCTTACTTTATTATTTACAAACATAGCTGTGACTGAAGACTGCCAATCCGCAGCTGGCTAGCGTTATAAATAAAAAATTATGGCCAAAAACCCTCAAAAACTCGTGCTTAGTGACTAATGAGCCGGCGTTAGGGTTGATGATAATGAAAATGAACTTAAATTTAATTTATTTAATGCTTTTTAGTCATCCGCATGCGGGCAGACCTTCACTATCGCCATCAGACGAGAGCCCTACACCCACCGAATACTGAATCAGCCTTCGTGGTGATAGTTACAAAAAGTCAGCTATCTCATAGTCATTCTTCTTTAATCTAAATAAAACGCACTACCTATATATTTCCAAAGAACTCACAAATCCATTTTGTAACACATCAGTAACTGAACTCGAAATCAATAAAACGATTGTTAGCGATGCCAATTAATGATTCGTATTTTAATCTAAACAAAAAATATTGTAAATAGGGCTGCTGGAGCGGACGGCCATTCAAGTTTCACGAGCCGACCAGGTCGGATGTTCTTAATTCTTATTTGTCAGTTGTGGAATTAAGAGAGTGAAATTATAATATACTTTAATATAAGTACACCATGTCAATTGTGGTATTAGTAAAGTAAATATATTATATAATCTAATATATTCAATGGATACAATAATACATATAATGGAGATAAGTATACTAGTGTTGTTTTAATCATATAAATTTACTTATTAGTCAATTAAATAGATTGATATAGAAATATCCGGTGCTTTAATCAATTACAGCCATCTAAACTTAAATTAATAAACGTATCACGTTAATAATTCAGAAGTGGAATCCTGCTCACTTGTTTTAATTAAATTTGTACTTGAAAACTTTTCTTGGTATGTTAATGCTTTCCGCTCGCTAACTTACTAATTGGTAAAAAAAAAAAAAAAAAACACCATCACAAAACTGGCACCGATTTCTATTTTGAATCTTTAGTAATTAATAATGTTCGTTTAAAGTTGTATTTCATCATCAATATGACTACCGTAAAATATATATAATTTATAATTTTTACTAATTTATTTTATTTTATTTAATGACATGCTAAGAAATATTGTACATACTATTAATAATATTAAAATGATACAACTGTGTCCAGTTATATTACAATACTCAATTATAGACATAGGTAGATATATAATTATATGTATATATACAGTGTCACAGAATAATATAATATGACAGTGTTATGAAGATTCTCCGGTCAATTTGATGTTCAAAAACAAATAATAATAATGCCTACGGCATAGACATATTATTAAATTAACAGTTACTTAAATGTAGGAATAAATAATATTATAAGAATATAAATGATAATAATTTAGGAATAAATAATATTATAATATAATAAAATTAAAGTTAATCACAAGATAAATCAGATTCTATACCAATATAATTCAATTTAAGATTAATTCTAAAAATAATTAAAATAACTATAATGTTACAGTTATTTCATTAAATAAAGTTTCTTCTTGAAATTGGATAAAGTGTCAGGGACAAATACACACCTATTGCCGGGCACTCATAAATAATGAAACATTGTTGTGATTCTTAGTGCATCGGGTAAAGAAAATTGTAATTATTTTCATGACTATGTTTATACTAAGCCAATACTCTTTCAAACTACATAATAACATTTTCCCGTGGCTTTGCTTACGTAATAGGTATGAACTGTGGAAAGTATATAATATTAATCTACTTAGACCAACTTGTATAAGACCGCCAAGTATGTTTAAGTTACTTACATTCGCAACATTTTTCCGATAATTAAAATAACATATATGTAGTATGTATCTACCTATGATTTCAACCCCGGAATAAGCTTGTTAGAATGTGACAGCATCACAAAAAGCTGAATCAGATAGTAGTGTCAAGTGTGCGGCCTTGTGGTACAATTTATAGGACGTACTCGTATGTATGGCGATTCATTTCTACGAAGAGAGTTTCTCGCACTTTTGCAAGATGAATTTATCTGTGGATGATTTTCGCATTCATGTACTTACAGCAAAGCATTTCAAATACTTGCCATGAGCCATCTATGTTATACGATACTCGGCGGGTACGGAATAATAAAATAGTCGCTATGTGTGATTGTTTACACGACATTTCACAGTACCGATCTCGCTTATGATTTCTTGACTTGATTATAAGCGATCTCGTATTACACTCGTACTAGTTTGTTTGAAGCTTTGAAATTGAACCTTAGTTTTGATGATTTGCGCGGTATCGTTTCTCTTTCGCTTTCAAATCTTGTTTACATAAAGATTTACAATATTCAAAGACGAAGCGATAATTATTTATTGGTCTTCCGCTTACGATAGGTTATTTTACATTAAGTTTATATGTATAGATACATGTACTTAGACGTACGTATCTTTTATATGAAATATTTTTAAGATAATCACATCATAGGTAAGAAGCAATCCCTACCGACTATATATACCTAATCAGATTAGACTATTATGTCATATCTGTGCATTTCATCGTAATTTCTGCAGTGTCGTAATTTGTTGTGGAATGAGGCACATTAGGGCGAGAATCCGGGGCACAATTAACTAGGTATTATTAACCTTCCAGCGGTCGCGCTGTGTCGAATAGACGACACTTGAAACATTTTTGTTTATAGTTTCAAGTATTTTGGTCATAAATATTTCTCGTCACAAGTAGCCTCTTCTAAGCTTACTATAAACAAAACCAACCATACACTTCAATTACCAGCGGCTCATTTGTTGAATAAAAAGCTTTTGTGTCAATTATTGTCTTATGCTATAGTCAAATAGCCTGGCTTGTCTCACCTATGTGATCTGCGTGTTTCAAATGCAATGCAGAGAAGTAGATAAATATTGTAGTTGTGTTACAGATAACTTACTATTGCTGTTTGATCACTGCAGCAATAATTAATTATAATCCATCTTCCCTTCTAAATCCTTTTCCCTGCTAAACAAATAACAAATAAATATTCAGTTATATATTTAAAAATTGTATTACATAATATACCCATTCAATTTGAATATATTAGCCAGAAGTTATTTCTAACATAGGACCCAATGATGACCTATTCAATTCTACATAATTATATGTATTATCTTCTAGCATAATACCACAGTTTTACGGTATCGTAAAACTGTGATGATACTAAATAATTATAAATCTGGGATTAGCATTGGGAAGATCGTAAGTTTTGTTACACAATGACCGTTGAATTTAGGAGATAGGGAACGGTACAGTCAATAAAACGTAAAGATTTATTAACTCAATTAGTGATTTGATCGATCAAACCGTAATTTTAACATTTGGTTCTAGCGCCGAAAAACGCATTCAACTAAAGCTTGACTTTAAAAAAAAAAAGGTACTAATTATTATTATGAGTGGAACGAGAAACAAATTGTTTTCATACATTGTTTTAAATAAAATTATCATTGATGTATTGCCTAATCTAACCAGCTCTACGCAGAAATTGTATCTTCTTGCCAGCTGGCAAGAGCTGGTAGCTTTTATGTAGAATCTTCTTTCCAACATGGTACATGACATGAGTCAAACATAATGTAACATAAGAGTCACTTATATGTCCCAAATATAATAAAGAAATTAAGTAGATACCTACCGAGTACGAAAGCCTAACTTCAACCAACTTAAAATGAGAGTAATGATAATTAAAAGTACGCGAATCAGATAATTAAGACGCATAATCAATAAATGATTTATTTGTTTATAAAAAACTTTCTAAGGATACTTTTATGACGATCAAGCTGGTGAGTCGCTGAAACATTAAAGGAATAGATGCAGTCAACTGCATTAAGCATGTACGGCATTTATTTTATTTTATCGTATGGCATTTGATACCTATTTGAGAATAAGCGTTTTATTAAATTATATTTTAAGTCATAAATAATGATACGATAATATAATGTCAATGGTTTAATGTTTGAGTAATATTGGTCAATTATTTAGTTAATTCAGTTATTGGGACGGCCAACAGTTGACACACTTGATACATTGATAATATGATATTGTAGGTTAAGCATACTTAAATCTATATATATAAAAATGAAACCCGTTTTCCTTGGTCACGGCATCACGCGTGAATGGCTGGACCGATTTCACTAATTCTTTTTTTGTTGTATTTGTTATTATTAGGAGAAGGTTCTTACGGAAAAAAATATTAAGAAAATCTCTCAGAAATATTGAAAAATATACATTTAATTTTGCATACTAAGGCGGTACGAAGTTCGCCGGGTCAGCTAGTTGACAATAATTATATAGTAAGTTCATGTATATATAAAAATCGTAATCTAAATTCTAGACCCTCGGTACAACTTTAATTAGTAGGAAGTAGGTATATCATTAAAAAAAAATATAACTTAATACCTACTTCTGTCATATTACTTAAATAAAGTATAATTTTATAACATTATAAATTAGAATTCATATTGGATAAGAGGTTTTAAGGGCTCATAAAATAATCTTTTACAATTAAAACAGGCAAACCTATTATAGTCACGATCATTTACAAGCTAATACACATACAAGCCGACTTCACTTGCAGTTGTAACAGCGTCAAGTACATCAAAAGAAATATCTAAGTTGTATCTAAGTATGCACCTGTCACTACCTGATATAGCAGACCTAAGTTACATGTTGAACATAGATAACGGCTTAACAAATGATCAAAAATAATATCTACTAATTTTTAATATATGAAATAAAATGGATGTACCTAAACACATCCATTTTTGTGTAAAAAATCTCAAAAGCAATACCACAAGTATTCGTAGCTTTAGTTTTAAGATACCGTTACCCATTATCACCAATGCTTCAAACCATCATGCTTTTTAAGTAAGTAATTTTTAGACGAAAACAAGTGTACCTACAGTGTACCTATATTTAATAAATAAATGACTATGACTATGACTATGACAATGGAGATATTTTACTAATAACGAAGGTTATTATATCATATAGAGGGACTAGTTTAATAAATATATTAATAAAAATATACATAGAGTATTAGGACGGGGCACATTTCGAAAGTATTAGCTACATGATGGGTGAATAGCCAGATCGAAAGATATAACCTTAATAATTCATTTCATTTATTTATCAATTACAAGAATACAAAAGATCTTTAAAATGAAATTTAAAAAAAAAACGAAAGAAGAAATCACAACAAGTCACACAATGCCGCGAATATATATGTTAAGCAACGCAAAATATCTTAATTGTTTTAATATTTTTATTACTTATATTAATTATAATTACTACTATACTTACAATATTAAAACAGTATTCATTGGCAGACACATATACCTACCGGAACAATAACATTCAAATAACATAAATTCTAGAATCATAATTATATTCGCTAAAATTGTATCATAACTTTTATTAATAAGAAACGCTAAGTTTTAATTTAATTTGAAACTGAAAGAAGTTATTAATTTTATAGAATTCAACTGGTAAGTACCTTGTTTATGCAGTTGTAACTATACGAGGAGCCTTAGCGACAGCGAATCACGGCATGGACGAGCGGGGCTGGGACAAACATACTGTGCATAAATCTCAATAGAGTTCTATTAACACATTTATCTATTATTTCTATTTTATGTTATTTTGGGTAGCTATATGTCATGATGGGTGTAGATATTTTGGATTCGGAACCGAACCTGTTATATTGCTTACTCTGTTACTTACATGTTTTATGTACTAATTAAGCAATAAACAAATAATGATAGTTAAGAAGGCTATAGGAATTACTCAATCAGTAATCTATTGTTTTCGGGCTAAGAATCATAAACTCAAACATGTAAACTTCATTCATAAAACCGGCACTGATGATCCAAGGTAACTCCAACAATCATGAACTCAATGTAGCCAGAGACGAGATACGTAGGGCAGTTATAAAACAATATTAATAAGAATGACAAGTGAGGAAACTTATTATGACAGCCGCGGAGTGCAGACGAAGGTCTTCAAAGAGACGAGCTAGTTATAAATAAATAAATAATAAATAAATCAATTTAATGACCAGAAGAAATTCCAATCAAAAATTACACAAATCATTTTTATGATCCTAATTTCTAATTTACATACATTCCAACCGCCTAACTTCATTTGCTTCTTTTCATCACCGTTTTACTCTCGATTAATTAATCTACTAAGTAGATACGATAAACATACATGCATATTATAATATATGTATATAATAATTAAATATTTGTATATTTATCCTTCGCATAGACTTATAAAAAGCGCTTACGAAAGTCAGATTGATATAGTACAATACAATATTAATACAAAACATTATGTCATAAAAATTAATAATTTACCTAAGTACCTAGTCATACAAAATTTAAATAATGTGATTTACAAATATGTGTCGTATCTTCATAGTAAAAATGTCATAATTTCATAATAAAATGTCATAATACAAATGTCATAATATTGGAATTAAAAAAAATGGCTTACCCCTTATCAGATGAGGCCAGAGCGCTGTACGAGATTTATAAAACATATGAAAGATTTATAAAAAAAAATAGTGCACTATCTCCTCCTACAGCAAAATATGTTTCAGGCGATCACACATCGATACTCATTTGACATCTTGGATACGTCTGCTATTCAATGTCGTCCGGAAGAAGGAATAGAACAAAGAGATTCATAATATTATAGGTACTCATGGTAATTATAGTTAACAAAATGGTAAAAGCGCAATACTAGTGCACAGCTGAATAGTCCAATCACATAATCGTCAAGACTAGTTCGTCACTATCAGGTAACTAAGTTATATTTTTAAAAAAAATGAATGAATAATAGTAAACTAGTATCTAATTACAAGAAATATTGTTTTCACTAGCTGATAACTAATTGAGATAATTATGCTGCTTAAGATGCCAGCGAAGGGTGAATTACCCATACAAACGTAATACCAAAATAATTTGTAATGCGAAAATATTTCCACCATATTGTAAGCATAATTCCAGAAGGGTGGGAATAATTAAAATTGCTTAAAAAAATATGTTTGTACTCTTTTTAAAACGTGCACGAATAAATGGTTATACGTGTAGCGGTTTCACGAGAGATTTAATGTAAACAGTTAATTATAAAAACTTGGCCAAAGCATCACAACAACAATAAATTAATCATTTGATCAGGCTACAGTTGCTACTGCTAAGCTCTAAAACAAATTGCGATCTAAACACAAAAGTATTCAATAATCGCTGAGTCTGTCGGCAACAGACTAACCCAACAAAGTCAAAATACTCGTATTTATGCAAATTAATCCAATATGGCGTATCCCCGC
This sequence comes from Erebia aethiops, assembly GCA_923060345.2. Classification (NCBI taxonomy): domain Eukaryota; kingdom Metazoa; phylum Arthropoda; class Insecta; order Lepidoptera; family Nymphalidae; genus Erebia; species Erebia aethiops. The sequence goes on along the minus strand of OV281089.1, from coordinate 16,524,118 downwards.
CAACAAACTGACTGAGTGAATTACATCGAATGAGTCAAATATAGCCTACCTAATAGTAATATACCTACCAGCAAATTTTTAATTTATATATTTGGTTGAATAGAAATTGTGAGCGGCGTTCGCCGGCCTCTTAATGCGGTGAATACTAACGAATTCACTATTGAAGTACCCATCACAATATAATCATCAATTTTATTTTATCACTATTAAGTAACTAAGTTACATTTGTATTTTGTTGAATAAACAATAAATGTTGGTATTTCAGAACAAGCACTCACAATCCTTCGACATCAAGTGAAAATACTGCTTTATGCAGTGATCACTTCTTCGACTTCTTCGACATTAAATGGAAATTTCTGCTGTATGCAGTGATTACCTCTTCGACTTCTTCGACATTAAATGAAAAATTCTGCTGTATGCAGTGATTACCTCTTCGACTTCTTCGACATTAAAAGAAAAATTCTGCTGTATGCAGTGATTACCTCTTCGACTTCTTCGACACAATGAAAAATTCTGCTGTATGCAGTGATTACCTCTTCGACTTCTTCGACATTTAATGAAAAACTCTGCTATGTGCAGTGATCACCTCTTCGACTCCTTCGACATTAAGTGAAAATACTGCTATATACGGTGATCAATTCTTCGACTTCTTCGACATTAAATAAAAAAATCTGCTATATGCAGTGATCACTTCTTCGACTCCTTCGACATATTTTAGTGAAAATACTGCTTTATACGGTGATCAATTCTTCGACTTCTTCGACATTAAGTGAAAGATGCTGCTTTATGCGGCTATCACTACTTCGACTACTTCGTCTGAACATACTGAGTGAGATGCATTTGTTATTGATTTTTCTATCTAGTGTGGAGTGGAGTGTCCCCAATTATGTTTAAAACAAGTAGACGAAAATGTCTCATTAAATACTTATTACTCTCTTTATTTTACTGTCACGCCCGTGTACAAAACAGATACATATAAAGGTCAAATATAAATATAATAAACTTATATACATAGAAATTCACAAACTTACTTACATAAAAATTTGCAACGAGCGGAGGATTATTATTATTTATATTTATACAGTGATCACTGTTCATCATAAACAAATTTAGGTAGTTTTATCAAAATCATCTTACATTGTTCGTATGTTTTCAGAAATCCCGCATTATGCAGACAGATATTTGACTACCGTGATATTGGATCAAATCAAGTCGTTTCACGAGATATTAAATCTACGGTTGCATCTCCCAATCTGCAAATCTTATTCCATATTTGCAACTTAACTTTTATTAATTTTAATTAATCATGCTTAGTCCTTAGATAGGTATTTATCTCTAGTAAGTAGGTAGATGTTTCTATCGCCCATGCTGTACATCTGAAACTTGTATCACGGAATTTTGTATAGATTGCACTAAGCGTATTTTTTTATTTTTTATTTTATATAATTAGCATGTTGACATGATCTAAGCTTGATTTGTATAGAGACATACAAAACTCGAATGGCCGGAACGGAATAGGGACATTCCGTCAACAGGACGGCCGTCTGTTAGCGATGCCAATTAATGATTCGTATTTTAATCTAAACAAAAAATATTGTAAATAGGGCTGCTGGAGCGGACGGCCATTCAAGTTTCACGAGCCGACCAGGTCGGATGTTCTTAATTCTTATTTGTCAGTTGTGGAATTAAGAGAGTGAAATTATAATATACTTTAATATAAGTACACCATGTCAATTGTGGTATTAGTAAAGTAAATATATTATATAATCTAATATATTCAATGGATACAATAATACATATAATGGAGATAAGTATACTAGTGTTGTTTTAATCATATAAATTTACTTATTAGTCAATTAAATAGATTGATATAGAAATATCCGGTGCTTTAATCAATTACAGCCATCTAAACTTAAATTAATAAACGTATCACGTTAATACGATAAACATCTTAGAAGAACTAATACTAATAGAGACGATAAAAATGAATGCTCTCAAAACTCATAACACGTTTAAAACACTATAAATAAACGGAACAGTGGCAACTGTTTTAAAAGCGATCAATCATCGAATAATGCAGCTGCCCGTTGTAAATGTTTCTATTCAATCTCGAAGCTAATAAAACACGAGAGCATTTATATCCCGCCCTCGTCTCGGCTTGTTCTGCGATCAAATTAAGACATCACAGATTTTTATTTTTAAACTTATAGTTGATACACTCGTCCTGTTACCTGGGTTAGTTTTACTAGTAAATGTTAATTGATTGTCTGTTCATCTGTCTGCTACCATTTCAAGGCTCATCAGTTAAACCAACGTTGACGAAATTTGGGTAGCATTTAGCTTTTTATTCCGGGAAACCAAGTATATCTATAGAAGTCGAATTTCTAGTCGAAGGGATACTATGTATAATATAATGTATTGTCAAATCACGAAGTAGTTGGCTTTTTTACACTTATAACATGTTTTGAAAGTTGAACTAAAATAACAATACAATTGTCCATTTCCGAACTTAAAGATCTTATTTATCTACTTAATTGCTTTAGAAGGTCGGTCTGTCTTTTACCTGCTATCGTCTCTAACTCTCTCGCTTTATTGAAATGGACAGGCACATACCTATCTATTACCTACCTACGAAGAGATTCCTTCGGTCCTGGAAAAGACTTAAGTATTCCATTTTATGCCTCAGAAAATATATTAGACCAAAGGGAAAATGTAAAACTTGCAGAGGAAAGTTTTAAACGTAACCTTCATCGAATACATATTTTTCAAAATTACCTACAATAATATTGTGTATTGTGTTACGTTAAATAATGACCTTCAATGACCCTCAAATCTCAATCTTAATTTTTGCCAAAACTGAATTTAGATAAAAATTCCAAAGCTTCAGCTGATTTTGCTGAACATGAGACCGAAAGTTATTTGTGGTGTTATCGTGTATCAACATAAATCACTTAAGAAAATGGCTATTGGCTACTACCTAAGTACTAAATACTAATGTAGGTATTTTACTTATTGTTGCGTACATATTATAAGGTTTTGACGACCTCCGTGGCGCAGTGTGTAGCGGTGTTTCCTTAACGTGCAGAGGTCCTGGGTTCGATCCCCGGTAGGGTCAATTTGGGAATTTATAATTTCTGAATTTTCCCTGGTCTGGCCTGGTGGGAGGCTTCGGCCGTGGCTAGTTACCACCCTGCCGGCAAAGACGTGCCGCCAAGCGATTTAGCGTTCCGGTACGATGCTGTCAATTTGCGGTCAAGGGACGACAACAAGTTAGAAATACCATTGAGTCGAACTGAGGTGTATGCAAATTCCTTTACGGTAAAGGCAGTCAAGTTATGGAATGCGCTGCCAGGTGATATTAGACAGTCAAAATCTTTGAGTATTTTTAAGAATCGTTTGAAAGAATTTTATCTTACTCATATGCTATAAATTATTTATGTATTTGTTTACTTTTTGTTATGTAGTTTATATGTCTGAAATATTTATATATATGTATTATGGTTCTATTGGTATATATATTTTAGTATTTTATTTGTGTAATTGTTGATGTAATATTAGAATGTATAGTTTATGTAGTATATTATATGTATTAATGTTGTTGCACTATCCCGCTTCATTGCATTTGCTTCTGTAATTAAAGGTTGTCTGGAGGAGATCACTTTTAGTGATAAGGCCGCCTTTGCGCACTTGTTTTTTCTTTTTGCTTATTAACTTTTCTTGTTTCTCTTTAATTTTTTGTGTGGCAATAAAGCATTTATCTATCTATCTATCTATCTATCTGTGTAGAAACCGAAGGGGTATGGGTTTAATATAACTGCCATGCCCCTAACAGGTTAGCCCGCTACCATCTTAGACTGCATCATCACATTACCATCAGGTGAGATCGTAGCATGTAGTGGATACAAAAAAAAAAGGTTGTCTAGGTCGCATGTGCCATATATACAGATCGCAATTATACAAAGGCACAACGTAGTCAGTATACCTACCTACTAAATGTTAATTCGTAGTAATTATTAAGGTCTAATTAATAAAATTTAAACATCCTTTTTAGCTATCAAAATATTATGGCCTCATTCCTGCCAACATTATGCATGGGTACCTACCGTACGGGTAGGATATAAAGCATTATCTACGCGTTAACATGAACTGTGGGTAATTGGGTATACTGTAATCCATCAAAGGAAAGCGACACCGAAGAGAATTTAAGGTCGGTTTCCAACACCATATTGTATATTATACGCGTAAATAAAACGCGCGAACAAAACGCTACCACACGCTACGTTATATATTACGTAGTCGGTAGTACGTACTGCAAAATATATTATTTTGGTAAATTATTTCGTACCATATTATTTCATACTATATTATATTCGTTATTTCGTATATTCCTATCATCTTTTCCCCACAGTTTTGTGTAAAATGCAGGTCAGCTGAATTTCAAGTTCTAGTTGACCGTGACATCGTTGACTGAATAATTAGGAAAATTTGAAAATCATTACAATTAATACGGATCTTTAATCCTAGTACTTACATTTTTTTTAATCCACAACAAGCTAGCCCTTGACTACGGATATATACTCGTGTGCCTTGACTGCGATCTCACCTGATGGTAAGTGATGATACAGTCTAAGATGGGAGCGGGCTAACCTGTTAGGGGCATGGCAGTTATATTAAACCCATACCCCTTCGGTTTCTACACGGCATCGTACCGGAACGCTAAATCGCTTAGCGGCACGTCTTTGCCGGTAGGGTGGTAACTAGCCACGGCCGAAGCCTCCCACCAGGCCAGACCAGGGGCAATTCAGAAATTATAAATTCCCAAATTGACCCTGCCGGGGATCGAACCCGGAACCGCTGCACACTGCGCCACGGAGGTCGTCAAAACTTACATATTACAATGTATGCGATACGAGTTACGGACTACCTATCGGGTACTTTTTGGCAGCTGTGAATGATGTTACTATAGTAAAACCAGTAAAACCACGGTAAGTAAAACTGTATACTGTAGTATTTTAGTAGTGCGATTTTAGCCCTACTGCGATTATTATCGGAAACATACCTTAAAGGTATCTAAATAGCGGAGTATCAAGTAAAGGAGATGCAAGGATATACCCTGAAAGTACATTAAAGTGTTATATGAGATTGATTACATCTCAAGGCTTATAAACACCTGTACTGTAAACGAGATATTAATATATAGTGTAAACATAATTCCAGAAGTGGGTGAATAACTAAAATTACTTTTAAAATATGTTTGTAGTACTCTCTTTAAAACGTGCACGAGCGAATGGTCACAACGTGTAGCGAGACTAATTTTTTTAAAACGAGAGATTTAATGTAAAACATGATTATAAAACTTTAAAGACAATATTCATTTGATCCGGCCACGATTGCTATCGTTAAGCTCTAAATCAAATTGCGATCTAAACACAAAGTATTCAACAATCGCCGAGAGAGCCGGTATTTCACCAACTCCGAATAAAGTCTAACCTAGGATTAAATTTGAAAAGTTGACAGAATTACTACATAACATCTGTCAAAACATCAATTTTAATCCTAGGTTAAACGTAACGCGAAGTTGGTGAAATCGGCACCTTAAGACTAACTTTCAAACGTCAAAATATTCGTATTTATGCAAATTATTCAATATGGCGTATCCCCGCCAACAAACTGACCGAGTGAAATACATCGTTTTTTTTTTTTTTTCATAATCATAATTCATAATCTTTATTTGATTGAGTCAAATATGAATAAATAAATTAACAATCTTTTATCTTTTCTAAAAATTCTACCTACTTTAATTTATAAGCAAAGCTGACAATAGTGTGGATTAGCAGATTTCCCACAACTTTGAGAATATGAATATTATTATCTATGCATGTTTCTCGTTCATGTTTAGCTTTTCCCGGCGAAGAAAAACATCGCAGTTCTCCGCTGAAGCAAGAGATAATTAATTGCTTAAAAATAAAACGCAAATAACGTACAATAATAAAGGAAGAGAGCCTTGAAATGGAGGTCAAAATCTTAACCACTATAGGCTATCACCGGATAGCCTACCTAATCTTAATATCGGATTAACTGGACCGATTTTCATGGTTTTTGATTTATTTGTATTTGTTTCCGTCTAACAGAATAATGATGATGATGATTCCTTTGCCGAGTTCGGCAACAGCGACTGAATCTCTGTTAATTTGAATTTGAATAAGGGCTTCCCTCATGTGCCCTAATGTGACTGATGTACCCTATTTTAGCACGGAATAAACGCGCGCAGTGAGGACATGACAGGGTACCATCAACATAATAAATTGGAAAATAGATGAAAAAATAAAATAAAATACTTAAGAAACATTTTCCCTTGATTTTCCCATACAAAAAATTACGCGGACGAAGTCGCGCATACTCGTAGTTTAGGGCGCTTGCTATTATATATTTAGTACCAAACTTAAAAACTAAACATAATCATTTAAAGGACATGCACAAGGACAACTTATCTCTTGAAGAGATTTCTTCCAGCAGCTCTAGAATGTAAGAATAGTGAAAAATACCCTATACAAAGTACCTACTGTAGGTACTAGGCGCCAATACAACCTGTAAATCACAGCTGTAAATGTTCCCTGTCATCCCCATAAATGGCATACGATGCCGTGTAGAAGCCGATTAGGGGTATGAGTTTAATATAACTGCCATGCCCCTAACAGGGTAGCCCGCTGCCATCTTAACCTGCATCATCACTTAACATCATACGAGATCGTAGTCAAGGGCTAACTTGAAGTGCATAAAAAACATGATCTAAATACCCTTTTTCTTTTCTAGATATACGCAGACGACGACCAAGACGTGAATTTGGTCGACGATGCCATAGCTCCCCAGAAAGAGAGCCAGGGCTCCGAGTCGTTGGACAAGCTGCACGACCTCACAGTCCTGGAGGACGACAACCAGCTCGCCGATGATGAAGACATGTACGACGGTGATGAGAGCGGCGACTGGTATCCTGATTATGATCACAGGAGAGAAAAGGTACAGTAAATAATTTACGATTTAAATTACTACAGTTCTTGTAACAATTTAATTAACAATTCATTCAAATCTGATTCTGTCAAAAACTCCAGGTATTTACTACATGTCAAGTCAAGTCAAAGTCAAAGAACGTTTATTCAATTTAGGTAGGTATACTACACTTATTGACGTTCGGTTATTTATAACTGTTATGTAAGGAGGTTCGATAGATGTTCGGTTGATGTTTTATAAAAGAAATACAGTTGTCACTCATGAATTTTACAATGGCGAACGAGGATCAATAGATAAAATTGCAATAAAAACTATGGCTTTTTCAAGGAAAATAGCGGAGTTTGATGTGAGCGGGGGAAATTGGGAGGCATATTGCGAACGATTGGAAATGTTTTTTATCGCTCACGAAATTAAGGAGAATTTAAAAGTGCCAACATTAATTTCCGTTGTTGGAGAGAAGGCGTATGAATTAATGGTAAATTTATGTAGTCCTGCCAAACCAGGTAATAAAACATTTACGGATTTGGTCAAAATTGTTGGAGAACATTTGCAGCCTAAACCGTCCTTCTTGGCCGAACGATTTCGATTTAGGAAATGTCGACAAAGAGAGTCAACCCTTGTGTCACAATATGTAGCAGAGTTACGCCAACTATCGCGGTTTTGTGATTTTGGCAATAATTTGGACGAAAATATGAGAGATCAGTTCGTTTGTGGGTTGTATAATGATCTCATACGTCAAAGACTTTTTGCGGAGGAGACGTTAGATTTTGCTCGTGCGGTTAAGTTGGCTACGACCTTCGAAGCTGCGGAGCGGGACGCGCATGCGGTGGAGGGCGGAGCAGCATGTAACCAGACTAAATCGGAATCGGGGACGACGTCGGAAGGAGTTGCGGGTCCAGTTCATCGGGTTCAGCTCGACGAGTGTGAACGCTGTGGGGATCAGCGGCACAATAAGGATGGTTGCCCTTACAAATTTTTTGTGTGCAGCCGATGCCGTCAGGTCGGCCATTTACGCCGTCGCTGTCCTGACGAACCTCGAGTACAGACTGCAAGGCAAAATGCGGCACGCGGTTATAATAATAGGGCACGGCGTGGTGGCGCGGGGCGCAGTACCGGAGTGCGTTGGGGAACGGCGGCAATGCGCGGAGGGCGCGGGGCGGGCAGGACAACGACTTACACGGCGGGCACCAATCATTTGCTAGACGAGGACTCATTTCACGAGGAGCCGGGCTCATCTGAGATCATCGAAGAGGATGAACCGATTTATCAGATATCTTTGAGGGATTATAAACCGGTTAGCATAATAGTGTTACTAGACAATAAGCCTTTAACTATGGAGATTGACACTGGTTCTGCTTTGTCATGTATAAGTAAGCAAACATATGTAAACAAATTTAAGTACATAGCATTAAGATCTTGTCGATTAACGTTATCTTTTTATGACGGGACGAAAATAAGGCCTTTAGGGTATATTCCGATAGAAGTGAAGTATAAAGATAGCATGAAAATATTAAACTTGTATGTTATAGACAATGGAACGACATCGTTATTAGGGCGCCAATGGTTAGCTGAATTAAATATTGAAATACCCAAGTGCAAGGTTAATAATTTGCAACTTCCGGGGTCTACAAAGAATGATACAGAGGAAATATTTTCCAGGTTTGCTGAATTAGTGTCGGGCGGACTCGGGCGTTTCACGGGCGGTCGCGCTCGTTTGCACGTGCGGGCGGGCGCCGTGCCGGTGTTCTGTCGCGCGCGGCCCCTCGCATACGCGCTCCGGGAGCGAGTCGACGCCGAGCTGGACGCGATGCTGCGCGCCGGCGTCATCGAGCCTGTCGACACGTCGGACTGGGCCACCCCGTTGGTCATTGTTAACAAACCGGACGGCGCCATACGAATATGCGCTGATTATAAAACCACCTTAAATCGTTTTTTGTCCGTCGATAAGTATCCAGTTCCAAAAATTGAGGATCTTTTGGCTAATTTGAATGGGTGTAGGTATTTTAGTAAAATTGATTTATCTCAAGCGTATAATCAAATCGAGTTGGATCAAAGTTCAAAAGATTTCACTGTTATAAATACTCATAGAGGACTATTCCGTTATAACAGACTCGTATTTGGGTTAGCTTCTAGTCCTGGCATTTTTCAGAGAATTATGATAAATTTGTTCAAGGATATTCCAAATGTTGTAACTTTTTTGGATGATATCTTAATTGCCAACTCATCGCTCGATGAACACAAGGTTACATTAAATAGGGTGCTTACTAGGCTTATGGATTCCGGTTTTAAAATTAAAAAAGAGAAGTGTGTATTTTTCGAACGTCGAGTCACTTATTTGGGTTATGTAATAGACGATAAGGGTATTCGAGCTGATCCAGATAAAATAAGGCCTATTTTAAATTTGGCAGAGCCAAAAGACATTTCTGAATTAAGATCATTTTTAGGGATGGTTAATTTTTACGGTCGTTTTATTAGGAATTTAAGTGGTCATCTTTCTCCGTTACATAAATTATTAAAGAAGGGCCATGCTTGGTACTGGGGTGAAGAGGAAAGAGCTTCATTCGTTAAGATCAAAAAGTTGTTATCAAGCTCTGAAGTTTTGGCACATTATGACGTAAATCACCCGGCTATTTTGACTTGCGACGCGAGCGCGCACGGGCTCGGTGCGGTACTGGCGCAGCGTGATTTCAGCGGGAGCGAGCGACCAGTGGCATACGTGTCTAGATCACTCACGTCTGCGGAAAGAAATTATAGTCAGATTCAAAAGGAAGCTCTGGCAATTATTTTTGCTGTCAAAAAGTTTCACCAATATTTATATGGGCGTCGCTTTACCTTGAGAACGGATCACAAACCATTGGTGAGTATTTTCGGAGCGGAATCAGGAATCCCAAATATGACAGCTAGCAGGCTTCAGAGGTGGGCTTTGATTTTATCAGCATATGACTTTTCAATAGAATATGTGAGCACGGATAAAAACACAGCTGATTGTTTATCTAGAATGATAACAGCTCATAGGGAAAACAATGAGTCTCAAATGATTGAATGTCCTGAGCAGACATATTTACATTTTGCTTCAGAGGCTTTATTGCTCGATTACAAGGAAGTAAAAAAATATACTAGCCGGGATCCCATTATGGGACGAGTATTGAGTTACGTTCGGGACGGTTGGCCCGCTGAGGTAGAAATAAGAGAGTTGCAACCATTTTTTAATCGTAGAAAGGAGTTATATAGTGAATTAGGTTGTCTTATGTGGGGTCATCGAGTAGTGGTGCCGGTTGAGTGCCGGGAGAAAGTGCTGAGGGAACTTCACGACACACACATGGGCATAGTGAAAACAAAGGCTTTAGCAAGAAGTTATGTATGGTTTCCCGGCATAGATGAGGCGTTGGAGGCGATGTGCCGCGCGTGTGAAGTGTGCGCTGCGGTGGCGGACTCGCCGCCGGCACACGCACCCCACTTGTGGCCGTGGCCGGGTCGGCCGTGGACTAGGCTACATATAGATTTTTTGGGACCCATAGCTGGGCTTACTTATATGGTGGTAGTCGACTCCAGTTCAAAGTGGATCGAGGCTATTAAAATGGGCTCGATCACAGCTAAGGCTGTAATTAATAAGTTAAGAGAAGTTTTTGCTAGATTTGGTCTCCCAAAGCAATTGGTCAGTGATAATTTTTCTTCGTTTCAAAGTGAAGAATTTGGAGCTTTTTTAAGTCAGAATGGTATTGAACAGATATTTTCTGCCCCATATCATCCTGCGTCTAATGGAGCTGCGGAAAACGCAGTAAAAATTTGTAAACGGGTCATAAAAAAAGCTTTAATACAGGGTGTGGATGTAGATACGGCATTATGTCGTTTTCTTTTATTATATAGAAACACTGAGCACAGTACGACAGGGGAGAGTCCGGCCAAACTTTTGCAGGGTAGGTCGTTGCGTACGCGTTTAGATAAATTAAAACCGGAACGGGATGATTTAGTTCGATCTGCCCAAGCACGGCAACAAGTCGCGGCGGGAGGGGTAGAAAGGTCATTCGAGATAGGAAATAAGGTTTGGTATCGAAATTACAGGGAAGGTAATAAATGGTTAAGAGGCGAAATCATTGGGAAAATTGGTAATACAAATTATAAAATACGTGCTTTTGATGGAACTGAGATACATCGACATATCGATCAAATTAAAGAGCGTTCGGAAGTTTGTTCAAATACTTCTGAGTCTCCTGAAGTTGTGGATAGGACTTCAACGGGGCGGTCCAGAGGCGCATTGGTGGCGATGACGTTGAGCTCGCCGCGCGGGCCGAGTTCACCGGAGCGTAGTACGGAGCCGGGCGCGTCAGCGTCTCCTACGGCGGGGGAAATAGAACTTAGTTCTCGGGCCGAGGTTTCGGGCGAGTCACATTCTCGTGCAGTGGGGGAATCCGAGACAGGGGAAACGGCACGGCAGGCAGTACAGCGTCGCCAGCTCGTGCGAAAGCGTTGGCCGCCTAGACGCTATGGCATTGACGATGTATTTCATAATATTATTGTTTAGTGTTAAGTTGTTTAGTTTGAATTTTAATATGTAGTACTTTTAATTTTAATATTGTTAGATAAGAGGGGAGGTGTTATGTAAGGAGGTTCGATAGATGTTCGGTTGATGTTTTATAAAAGAAATACAGTTGTCACTCATGAATTTTACAATAACATATACAAGTAACAATATAATGGTGATAACGACAGTACGACATCTTAAACTAAAGCTACGAGGGTTCCAAACGCGCCCTGGTCTGAGAAGAGCCCACCACAAACTCAGCCGGGTTTTTTTTTTTTCATTATCACCATTTCACAATCATCTTAACTAAGGAACTATCAGGGCCATTAGAGAAAATCATTGCCAAGCTTCCTTGTCATTTAAATAATCCTTTACATGGTAATAAGATTTTTTAATGAGTTTACGTTTTACATTAACTTTGAACTTATTCAGAGACATCTTCAACATGTCTTCTGGGAGCTTATTGTAGAAGCGGACACTGTTTCCAACAAATGAATTGCTAATTTTACTAAGCCTAGAAGCAGGCATTACAAGCATACATGTTATCCATATTTTCTATCTAGATATATATTTCATCCTATACAAAATATGAATATTACTTATTACAAAGTTTCTATTGAATAACTAAAACAATAAAAACTAAATTCAAAACCTAAATTATGAATAACTACCTAGGTACTTACCTTTTTTTACGCCATTGCAAGTTAGCCCTTGGTCGCAATCGCACCTGATGGTAAGTGATGATGCAGTACAAGATGATGACGGGCTAACCTGTTGGGGGTTTGGCAATTACATTAAATCCATACCCCCCGGCTCTAACAAGTTTCTAAACGGCATCGTACCAGAATGCTAAATCGCTTGGCGGCCGAAGCCTCCTACCAGGCCAGACCAGACCAAATTCAGAAATCATAAACTGACCCTGTCGAGGATCGAGCCCAGGATCTCCCACTTATAAGACCACACTTATATTTTTCGTTATTACATAACTTAACCCTCGTATTCACTAGGGGAGAAATGTCCCACGAGTCACGACACGCCCTGGAGACATCGGACGACATTGGGCTATATCGTATGACGTCGCCAGACATTTTGTCTTGCGACCTTTTGTCTGGTGTTACCCTCAGTTACCTGTCGCCAGACTTGTCGTCTCTAGCGACTGGTGTCGCGGGACATTTGTCCCCTGGTGAATACGAGGCTTTAGGGTCGATCCACCATCGATTGTTATGCTAACGTTACATTTTGCCACAAAAAAAACTTCGTGGATTATGTGATTATACTTACTTGCAGGGTTAGACTACAATTTGCTAAAATTTGACTAAGGCTTTATAATTATGGATGGAAGCATATACTGTTTTAAATTCCACTCACTTTGCAAGCCCCATTGCTGAGTAAGCTTAAATTTAACCATAACCATAGATGTGCAATCGACTCTAGTCGTGAAACGCTTTTATCACACATTTCACACCGAAGCTATTACGTGTAACGTTATAATGGCGTTTTACGGTCCCATTAAGATAGCGGGGTGCGTTCAGAATTATCTCTATTTATTTATTTTGGTACTCGTCGACTAATTTATTGCGAGCTTATTTACACTCGGTCATAAGTTTACATAATACCAACCCTAGGACTTGCGTATTTACTTACCACAAATCCCGATGACGTACATTATATAATATACTGATTTAAGATACCACACACACGCCTATATTATATCATACAATTATAAATTCTATATCGCTTTACCTTTTTAATAAACCGAAATCAGCATATATGACCAGCCGTAAGCATTTATTAATCGTTACTTGAGAACATATCCTTAACTGATGTCTAGAGGGTCTACGACTTTACGGCCCGGCCGGCTCAGTCACTGAAGCTCGGACCAGGGGAACATTTTTTTACATACTGTATGGAAGCAGATAATTAATAATATTATGTCTAAACTAACCTAACAATAGGATGATCATACTCCGAAACGCTGTTGCTCTGGGACCACTGGACAATTGATATATCAGGAAGTCGTATATATAGCCGATTATAGCGTAATTCAGAGAAAACTTCTTTAACGCGATCCAGGATATGTCTAACCTAACAATAGGATGATCATACTCCGAGAGGCTGTTGCTCTGGAACCACTGGTCTGACCATTGATATATATCAGGAAGTCGTGTATACAGCGCAATTCAGAGAAAACTTCGTTAACGCGATCCAGGATATGTCTAGCCTAACCTAACCTAACAATAGGATGATCATACTCCGAGAGGCTGTTGCTCTGGGACCACTGGTCTGACCAGGAAGTCTTATATATGTCACCGTAAGATTGTAAAATCCGTTAGATTATAATCTAACGGTTTCTATCCCGCGAGATTATAAACTGTCGTAAGATTGTGAACCGTTCAATGTTCTGAGTATTAATTTATGAAATATTTATTGTTTTTACGTTTTCTTGTCTCTTTCTTGTACAGTTCGCACGCGAGTTGAATGCAGAGAAAATGTAAGTGTCACCATACATTTACTCTGCATTCAACTCGCGCGCGAACTATAGGTTAGGTTAGGGTTTGACATGAATATTCAGGTATATTATACCTAATATATTACAATTTACCGAAAAATAACGCGTTAAATTGTAAGCAGTATGTTACGGTTCACAATCTGTCGACAGTTTATAATCTATCGAGATAAAAAACGTTATATTATAATCTAACGGTTTTTACAATCTTACGGTGACATATATATATGATATCTGATATACTAAATCGCTAACTCTGCGGCCGTGGCATCAAGAAAGAGAATTTGGACTCAGAATATTTTATGAGACATGTTTAGTTGTCATGCCCCTAACAGGTTAGCCCGCTACCATCTTAGACTGCATCATCACGTGACATATATAGCGTAATTCAGAGAAAACTTCGTTAACGCGATCCAGGCTCTTCGTGTTCTTCGCGCGCTACTAGTAATGCCATCTATTGGTATCTTATGTACGAACTGCAAAGATCGATATTACAAAGCAATAATTATAAGTGTAATTTCTCCTGCAGATCGGGACAACCAACATGGTGCGTTTGAAGCCCGACGACTTCGTGGACAGCGCGTCCGTGATGTCACCTCAAGTCGACCTCAACGAGATCAAACGACTGCTCAATGAGAACCCCGAGATCGAGGGCATTCGTAAGAACTTAACGTATCTATACTTCAAGAAATAAGGAGAGAAAATACATTCATATTATAAAAGTGTCTTTCTACTGGGGCCTAATCAAATATCAAAAAAATATTATAAATGCGAAAGTTTGGATGTATGAATGTATGGATGGATGTTTGTTACTCAATCACGCCCCAACGGCTGAACGGATCTGGCTGAAATTTAGCACAGAGATAGATTATAGTCTGGAATAGCACATAGGCTACTTTTTATCCCGGAAAATTAAAGAGTTCCCGCGGGAACCAAAAAACCTCAATCCACGCGGACGAAGTCGCGGGCATTCGCTAGTTAAATAAAAAAATGACAGCTACAGTATACCGATCTCAATCGCCTCTGATTGGTTAACTCTCTTCCACTATTGCGCAAAATCCATTGACGCAGCAAGAATACCATAAATTCGGCCAATCATAACAATTGAGACTGTGACAATGATTGATGCTGGTTTTAAAAAATCTGCTACATTTTTACGGTCTGCCTTTTTTAAAGCCACAGGTTGCATCCCGAGAAAGTACTTTGCGGTTTTCATACCGGAAAATCGAAGAATTTCCGTGGGATTATTAAAACCCAAAAACATTGATTAACAATGCAGACGAAGTGATGTGCATCATTTAGTATAGAAATAAAGTTTTAATACTTCTGAAAAAGGGTGAATGGATGTTATTTTTTCAGAAATACCCAACATGGCTGCGGCACAAGCTACACCGAGCGCGCGCGACAAACGCAGCGTGTTCCCTGACACCACACTCGAGAGTGTTTCGGACTTCACTGAGCCTAAGGTCGTTTCGAAGATGGAGGAAAGGTAATCTATATATATAAAAATGAAACCCGTTTTCCTTGGTCACGGCATCACGCGTGAATGGCTGGACCGATTTCACTAATTCCTTTTTTGTTGTATTTGTTATTATTAGGAGAAGGTTCTTACGGAAAAAAATATTAAGAAAATCTCTCAGAAATATTGAAAAATATACATTTAATTTTGCATACTAAGGCGGTACGAAGTTCGCCGGGTCAGCTAGTATGTACATAAAACTTGTTATTGAATTTTATTACTATAAAATTAAAAATGCGAAACAGTGTCTGTCTGTCTGCTACGCAACAAGTGTAACGGCCCATCTTTTCAATCGATTTTGATGAAATTTGGTTCAGGGGTAGGTAACATCCCGGCGATTGAGGAAGGACATAGGCTACTTTTTATTAGTCCCGGAAAATTAATCTCACTATCTTGAAGATTATTTAAATGTTTAATTAGGTACATTATACCTCAATGCATACAGGTTTCCTCACTACGTTTTCCTTTACCGTTAAAGCAAGTGACATTAGGTACTAGGTAGAGGTGCGTGCCGAATGTGAGACCAACCATCTATGCCACTGTGTTATCGCCGCTTAATACCTCTCCCAGATGTCTTTTGTTCCTTCTTTTACAGCGAGAAAGTAAGTGCTGCTATCCTTTAAAACTATACGGCCAATATTTCAAGATGTCTATAAAGTATATAAACCTTAAAAGCAATTTTATTATCCCAGTCTTGAAAATAGCTACGGCAATGTTTTATAACACCTACGGCCCCTACGGGTCACTCGGCCAGATAAAAGTTATGCCTTCTTACATTGTAGGGACATGCTCTAGAGTCTAGGTATTTAACTTTCTGTACTCTAGGAAAGCTGGTATAAAAGTAGCCTATATGCTATTCCAAACTATAATCTATCTCTGTGCCAAATTTCAGCCAGATCCGTTCAGCCGTTGGGGCGTGATTGAGTATCAAACATCCATACATCCATCCAAAGTCGCATTTATAATATTAGTAAAAGTAATAAAGTAATTATAAGTAGGTAACATTATATTAGATACAAGTATAAGTTTTCTATTTCGTATCATAATGTCTTAAAAAAATTACATCACTTGTTATAAGATTACTAATTAATAAAGAAACTAAAATTCTGTTCGTAACACCCCCGCCCTTTTTTTTGCAAATATTGGCATCAGACCTCAATCTGATATCATCTTTACCTGATGTTAAAATGAAAAATACCAGTTAGCACTGGTCATCATACTCGTAATTTGTAGCACCAATAAACTGTACCTAAACGTGTCGCTTTCTCCGCGGGAATTTGCTGAATGCAAATACCTAATCTAAAACTAGGGTTGTAACTTGTAACGGAGGCGCCGCGCCGCCTCCTAAGTGCAGAACTTTCGCAAGAAATCCGCTCCGCATAGAAGAATTTCGCTCCGCTTCCGCATACGCCTCCGCAGTTTTTTTACGGAGTTGTAACGGAGGTTTATTTACATTGACTTTTAATGCGAGAGGTACAAATCGAAGCAGATGACATCAGTTACACCATAATAACAAGCAAAAAGGAAACTGTCCTTAGAAGAATCCTCAAAAAACAACAAAGGGATTCATGGCATCCTAAAGCACAGAAAATGGACGATGTGATCGGAAGAGTCCATCTCTGCCTCCGCCTCCGTTAACCTCCGCATCCGCGGAGGTAAAGCCCCTTCACCTCTTGGATAGTATTGTTCAATGGAGCAATTCTTACGGACTAAAAGTAAATCCTTCCAAGACACAAGTCATTATAATAGGTAGTCAAAATCTAATATCACGCATAGACTGGGCTACTCTTCCCCATGTTGTTTTTGATGGGGTCCAATTACAGTATAGTGATACAGTTAAAAACCTAGGCGTTGTATTTGACAAGTTTCTGTCTTGGGTTCCCCAGGTTAGTGAAGTAAGTAGAAAGGTGTTTGCTGCTGTCGGGTCTCTACGGAGGTTGAGTAACTTTCTACCCATACCTACTAAAATTGCGCTTGCACAATCTCTCCTCTTACCAATTCTTGATTATGCTGATGCTTGTTACTTAGACTTAACTGTGGAGCAATTAAATAAACTCGAGCGCATTCAAAATCTTTGTATACGGTTCATATTTGGGCTTCGTAAATATGACCACGTTTCTGAATTTCGCAATAAACTCGAGTGGCTCCCAATTCATCTTTGCAGGAATACTCATCTTTTATCTCTCTTGTACTGTGTTCTTTTCAATCCAGCCACTCCTCCTTATCTGAAAGAACGGTTTGAGTTTCTCAGTGATTCTCACTCTGGTCGATCTCTCCGCTCTGACAATAATCTAATTCTTAGAATTCCTTCTCATAGCACTGCCTTTTACTCCAAGTCATTTTCCATTAAAGCTGTTCGTCTTTGGAACTCTCTCCCTCTTAATATTAGGCAGGCAAAATCTTTGCCTATTTTTAAGAGTCTCTTAAAAAAGCACCTTTTGCCTCCTTAATTTTGTAAATCTAATTCCTTACATTCTATTCCTTAGATAGAAAGCTTATATCTAAATATACCTATACCTATTATTTGTTATATATTTAACTTGTATGTATTTATGTATGTATATGTATGTATGTATTTATGTATGTATGTATACTATTTATGTATGTTTTTATGAATTATATGTATTTTATATGAACAGATTTGTGTATTTTATATTATAATAGTCTTTAATTACCTACTTTGTGTGCACCCTCATTAATTTTTTTTGTTATTAGTTCCTTTTCTGGTTGCCTGGAAGAGATCGCTTCTCAGCGATAAGGCCGCCTATTGTACAGTTTTCCATAATTTCTTGTATTTTAAATGTGTTTTATGTATATGGTGTACAATAAAGTATATTTTCATTTCATTTTCATTTCATTTTCATTTCATTTTCATTTCACCTCCGAATCCGCCTCTGCTTCCTAAGAACGCCTCCGTTACAACTTACAACCCTATCTAAAACTGACAACATCTTTAAGAAAAGCAAAGTAGAAACTTGGTAGGAGGTTTTCGATTACACTACACTGCAGCCGCCAGCCAGTGATGGAATGCGACCGCAAACGGCGATCGTGTTTCACTATGAGAACACGAACGACGAACTTTGCAATGTTTAAAAATATAATAGGCTAATAAGTGGTCGCATTTTTTCATACACTATATAACATCCATCTAATAACCTAACTATTTCCTATACAATTTTATGTAAGTACTAGCTGATGCCCGCGACTTCGTACGCGTGGATCGAGGTTTTGTGGTTCCCGCGGGAACTCTTTAATTTTCCGGGATAAAAAGTAGCCTATGTGTTATTCCAGACTATAATCTATCTCTGTGCCAAATTTCATCCAGATCCGTTCAGCTGTTGGGGCGTGATTGAGTAACAAACATCCATCCATACATCCATACATCCAAACTTTCGCATTTATAATTTTATGTAAGTATAGTAAATAGCAAAGGAGAATGCGTCGAAGCGAGTTTTCTGGCGTAGCTCATATTTTATTTCGTTATAGTATGATGATGGGATGTATGTCATCCTTCTTTTTTTCTTCCGGCTAAACATGGGCCACTGCGCCGGCTTGGTCAAATCATAATAATGATCGCGAAACTCTATAAGAAGTCAGCGGGACCTCTTTTATCTAAATCTTACAAGTAGCAAGTTTGGCAATTAAGTACCCATAAACCATCTCGGTACGCGACAAAATCGATAAGGTAAGCTTAGACTTTAGAGTATGCACACGGCGGCGTATTATCTACGCGCAGACGACGCGATACAAACGCAGCTCACCCAAACCATAACGTGCGTCAGTCGCAGCCAAAAACCTCTGCACACGTACACGTCCGAAAATTCAGACGCACTGTGGACGCGCGTTTGTCCCAGTCACAAAGATTCCTGTTCACGTCCTATTTAGATGCAAACTAAAGAAGATTGTGTGGCCCTTAAAACGCGCTTACAACGCGATACAGACGCGGTGTCAATACGCCATATGGGCGCGTTTGTATCGACACAAATGCTACAATCTGCTTTTTGAACTGAATTCGAACCGCGCGTTCGTGACACGCGCGTTGCAAATGCGCACAGCCTGTGCCTACGCCGTGTGCATAGGCTCTTACTAATAATAATAACACCATACCAATCGTTACTTAACACCGCTTTTGTGCTAAGCTTTCTTTATCTGAGGCTCTCGTATTACACGTTGTACCTAAAGCTCAAAACAGATTGTCGACGCGTCGGGAAGTCGAATTCACCTAGAATTTGGGACGTGAAACGCCTAGGTACTAATCTTAAGGGGCTGCAAAAAAACTACAAGTTTGTCATCACTAGGTAGAGCAAAAGCAAGTGCGCGACACCGCGAGTGTACGCCTCAGTCACAGATGGCCTACTAGCCTACTACCAAATCAGCGAAACGTAATAAAAATCTAAAATTGAGTACAAAAAGCGATACGCGACGCTTTTTCGCATGAGCTCTACGGCAATATGCAATATGCTTTGAGCTTTTTAAAATAGGGTCGTAACTCGTATATTCGTAATGTACTCGTGTATAATGAAAATTCTTGATATGACCTATTTCTGAATTGATAGAGGTTGGTCGTTATCATCGCACTTAAATAACTGTCTTATATATGCTTCCTTCTTGTCCTGGAAAATTCCTGGAATCAAAAGACAAAAAAAACATAACTTCGTCGTGTGAGAAACACACTAGATGGCGAATTATTATTTACTAGTCTAGCTCACCTACTCACGTTTATGTGGGAATAGCTGCGTTAACTATCAAAAGTATATATAGGTATTAGGTGTGTATGATACATAATTTCAATTCGACTTCTACGTGTTGCAATTTTGAAATAATAACATTCTTATCATAGTGAGTTAGTATAGTAGTTGTATAGTAAGTACCTACTATCACACGAGTTTTACTATGTCATGTGATATGCGTTTTATTACGTGCTAAGTTGCGTTTACAATTTGCATTTAAATAGTTTGAATGAGAGTAATACTTATATACTTATTAGACCTACTAGCTAGATTGAGTTTTTTTTGGTTCCCGCGGAAACTTTAATTTTCCGGGATAAAAGCCTAAGTGACACCTATTTCAGACTATAATAATCTATATTTGAGCCGTTCTGGCGTGATTGATTAACAAACATCCATCCATTCATCCATCGAAACTTTCGCATTATTATAATACTAGATGATACTCGCGACTTCGTCCGTTACGTTTTTTTATTCCTGCGGGAACAGATGGGCTGTGAAAGCGTAGCAGACAGACAGACATACTTTTTCCCCTTCACCTTTACCCGTTTCTCATACAAAATGGGGTGCACATCAAAATAACAAAAAAGGCTAAGAAGCTGTCATTCGATACCATCCTCCGGCAAATCTGAAGAAAGGATTTGGCCTCGCCTGGCTCCGATTACACTTTCTGAGTAGTTGGTTGTAGCCTGTTGCTTCGCCCACGTTGTTTCACTAGAACTAATGGAAATGTTGGCTGGAAGACAAATATTTTAGAACTAAGTGGGTTCTAGTTCTAAGCTAACTGCTAAGTTGTATAACTAAGTCTATAGTTACGGAACCGGAACGAAGCTGAAAGGTTGAATTTGTTGCATTACATTAATCCGCTTGACACAGGCGTGTGGAACAGCATTCTGACCTCTCCGACATCAGAAAAGGCCAGAATGCTGTATAAACTAGTATTAATAGGGCTAAGACGCAGAGCGCATGATGATTTACTAGAATAAGATGTTTTTGTAAGGTTTTCAGATTCCACAGGGGTGACAGGATCACTACGTGACCAAACCCCTTCAAATAAATGATTAAAAAAAAAAACTAAGTCTATAGTTAGATTCTTGATCAAATCAAGATGTTCTCAAAATTCCTACATTGTTTTTCTGAAATGAAGAATGTCGTAATATATTTAAGAAAATTTAGGGACGAAAATACCTAGCTCTTGCTCCTAAATTGGATATCGGAGCATTAGAGACCTTTCAGGCAGAATATAGACATTCCGAGAATTGGACATTCAGGAAATTAGATTATAGGGCACAAACTAATCTGACCCGGTGACAGCGTCGCTAGTATAATAATAGGTATATCTATACTAATACATATTATAAAAGCGAAAGTTTGGATGGATGGATGGATGATTGTTATGACTGAACGGATCTGGATGAAATTTGGTACACAGATAGATTATAGTCTGGAATAACATACTTTTTAAAATTAGAGTTCCAAAAAACCTCAATACACGCGGTTGAAGTCGCGGCCATCAACTAGTTAAAAATACTTATTAAAAAGAAAAAACTAAACAGGCTTAAAAATTGGTTCCAATTTTGTGTCCGTGAACTTAGCAGAGCAAAAGCCAGCAGATCAAAAATAAAAGGGAGTTCTGTTCGCATGCAGATGAGTTCTATAGTTCCTGATAGATTTTAGAGATAGTTCTGCCGAGTTAGCCTAAAAAACGCCGGTTGGAAAAATGAACACATACGGTGGGACTAAGTATACCCGTGATTACTAATATGAAACTTCCCCATTACCTTGCCTACTGATTACAAACATATTGTTCAAGGTTCTAATTATTCCTGCCTTTGAACTAAAACCTTATTTCTGCGTGAAATAAAGTTTTAGTTCAAAGGCCGAGTCTGGTGATAGGCAATATAAAATTTAATAAGCGACGCAATTTCCTTTGAATTTCGGATCGCGGTTACAATAAGCTAACCGCGAACCCCTACAAAGACTAATATATTTTGTGGTTTCGGGCTTTGAGACAATATTATTATGGCTTAAAATAAAGCAGGCTCAACAGGTTTGCGATATGAAACTTTGATGGCTTAAATCACAAATTAAATTGTTTGAATATTTATCATTTAGAAGAGAACGAAATATAATTAATATTGCAAATACAGGGGTCTAGGCTCCGAATATGATTTTGTCCCATTCGGTGTCGAGACCCTTAGTCCGTGGGGTCCTAGCGCTATAAGGCTTTTTAAGGAAATAGCAAAGAGGTTAGTCGACATCACAGGAGACCGAAGAGCTGGCAGCTACCTCGGACAAAGAATTAGTCTAGCTATTCAAAGGGGGAACGCTGCCAGTATCTTTGGAACCTTGCCTAAAGGGACTCCTTTTAATAATATATTTTAGTTATTATATTATTATTTATTTATTTTTAAGATTTTTAGATGTATTGTGATTATTTAAACTTTAAACCTAATAAAAATTAATATTTAACTCTTATAAATTCTTTCGATTTATCGTCAAATTTTAGTGAACTCTGTGAGTGAGTGAGGTCGGGTATGCCCAAATATTAGTACTTACGTACCAAATGAACTTAATAGTTGTTTTTTTTTTAGTTTAGCTTTGAATTTTGATTTTTGCTAGGAAGAACTCCGAAGTGTTGTGTACGCCAGTGTTGCCAGTACCTTTATCTAAAAAATATATTCTAACCTTTCATTTGCCAGACTACAATAACTGATTCAGAATTAGGTACCTACATACCCTACCGAGAACATTGAAGAACAAGCAAGAAGGTAACAGTGGTTACTTTTTTTAAAACTTAAAGATATTAAACTTAAAGATCATGGAATATTACTGGAGCGAATCAAATCCAAGATCTTTTATCGCTTACATAATTTTCGATTTTATTTACTTTACTCTGCAGAATAAATACCTACTTCTATTTTCTTAGTCAAAATAGAATTTACTCCAATTCTTTGAAACGATTAAAGGTCAGACAAGGTTTGTAACAAAGTACCAACAAGTAGCCAACAATTTTGAGAAGTTGTTAGGAATTTTCAGAATGAATGGGAACCTGTTTCAGAACTTTAGGTTTAGAATTTAGATGGTTGAAAACTTTGATGTATTTTCTGGTAACAAATTCCTTGCGATTCCACCTTGTTCTAACTGTATAATGAATATAATATAACGTTAATCCTTCAATCAAAAAGCAGATCTAAAGATTTCAGTACGAGAAAATTTGCAGGTAGCTAATGTGACTGCTGATTATAGAAGCTGAGTTGGAGTAAAAAATAATAACTTTTCAATAAGTTTCGTAGGAATTCATAAATGAAGATATAACTGCAGTGATATTGATGCTATAGTGATAGGATAGATATAGACTTGCGAAGAACTTAAAAACGAACACCATGTTTAATTAAATGGTATGTAGAAATGAAAGATTGAGGAAGACAGAACTATAAACCGCGCGACGGAGCAGGTCCAATCGCCGTCGCACATCTTCTACAGCACTTTTCACTAAATAACTCTTTTCTATTGCAGACGCAAGACTAAGAAGTTCTCTCCGAGTGCAGACACTGTTGAAAAGATGTCCCTTCACACTGTATCGAGGACTGCGAGAAATAGTAACAACGAGGTAAACATTTTTTTTAAAACGTAGGTACCTATCTGTACAATAAATATCTGCTTATGTTCCGGAGAAGCATGGAACTAGGAATCTAATTATAATTCATATTTCTATGGTCAGAAGACTGATCGCATATAGAGATCCACGTGATTTTTTGCATGACAATGTGACATAGACTACTTTTTATCCCGGAAAATTACGAAGTTCCCGTGGAAATTAAAAAAAACTTATTCCACGCGAAGTCGCGTGCATCAGCTAGTGAATAAATAAATCTTTTATATTACAAAGATGATAGGTAGGTTCCTGCTTCCTATCACATCCTGTTTTCGCAATATAGTTGAGTATAATATTTACTTATACTTAATATCGATTGTGTTCATAGGAGGGTGGTCCCAGGCGCGCCTTCATAGCAGCTCATTTCCATGGCAATACTTCACATCTCAGCCCCGAGATACACGAACACTACAAAGGTATGAATAATAATAATATAATCACATATTTATATACCTAGTTGAAATATCATTATATACAGATGTTATTAGGATAATAGTTAGCCTTCTATCCTTTTCTCTCGAGTGACTGTAGTCATAAGAGGAAGAGATTAACATAGTTTTATTATACTTTAAGCATAAGTACATTATTATAAGTAATAATGTACTAATGTACAGTAATAATGTACAGTATTATTATAAGTACATTATTAAGTAATAAAAAAAATATTGGAAGGTCGATAACCTTATTGTTATTATTTTGGTTAATTGTTATTATTTTGGTTAATTTGTTGTTTTATGTGTATTATGTTTTGTGCAGTCTTATTTGAATGACATTGTTTTTGTGATCTGTGTACCAAATTATGTGTTTTGTTTCTGTATTTTGTTAGTTGTAAGTTGTAATAATTAAGTTTTTTTGTCACTCTATCTGTAGCCCGGAGAGACGCATTGGGCAACTGTAAGGTCTCTTCGGGTATGTTGTCTAAATAAATAAATAAATAAATAAATAATAAATAAATTATTTAGACATGCATGCATGTGGCATGCCTAAATGTCACACAGTACTAGGTATACCTTTTTATCATTTGCTACTCAATGATAAAAGCAATGAAACCTAAATGGAAACAGATTGACGACTACGGGAGGGAGGAATTAATATTCTTCAATTTAATCTAATGTTTAAGTAACTTGTCTGGTTCGGCTTCGGCCGTGGCTAGTTACCACCCTACCGGCAAAGACGTGCCGCCAAGCGATTTAGCGTTCCGGTACGATGCCGTGTAGAAACCGAAGGGGTATGGGTTTAATATAACTGCCATGCCCCTAACAGGTTAGCCCGCTACCATCTTAGACTGCATCATCACTTACCATCAGGTGAGATCGCAGTCAAGGGCTAGCTTGTAGTGGATTAAAAAAAAAAACTTGTTGCGAGCAGGGCTATTAAATTAGTATGAATTAATTCCGCCTACCTATCTACCTACAGTGCCTACAATGGAAAAATGATAAAAAACAAGTGTATTTTCAGTTCCATGAAAGAAATCGGAGATTTAATTATATCATTAGTTATACTTAATTCTTGTGCTTAGAAAGTGGAAAATTCCATGAAAATAATACCATCAGCTAATGGACATCACCTATACCGATATTTACTTTCACGCCCGATTTCGGTCGGTATATTACAGCATGGAGGTAAATTGATACTTCCATGTAGTGTGTACATAGACATACTGGACTAAATGTCTCCACAACCACCACCACTATAGCCCATTAACGTCCCACAGCTGGGCACAAGTCTCCACTCTCATAGGAGAGAGGGAATTAGAGCTTACACCCACCACTAAATCCGCACTGGGCAAAACAAAATTTAAACAATTTTAGACTGAATTATAAGTCCAACAACTAACAAATCTTCCCGCCAAGAGCCGCCAATCGTCAGGTATGTGGGTAGTTGAATGTCAAGATCCCGGACGGATTGGAAACGGGTTAGACATGACACCGGACAAGATTAGGTGCACCTACGTGCAGAAGTAACATTGTTTCTTTTGTCTCGCAGGCAACGGCTTGATCAGGGTTGCTCACGACGCTCCACACGACGTGTGGTATCCTTCACCCTGGACTGCGGCTTCACCGCCGCACTCTCGCCCCACTCTCACCAGGAATGGTCACGTCAATGTGCACCACACCGGCGTCTACCTGGTATACGTTCAGGTAAGACAGCTTCAAAGCCCAACACAAGACTGATCCTGCCCCCCCTATTATCTAACTCAGTGGCTACCAAAAAATTAAAGACACTGACATATATTTTTTATCCTTTGAAGTTTTTGGTTTGCTATGAAAATGTTATTTTGATTTCATAGCAAACCTTCAATGGATAAAAACCTCGTGGTAGGTATATTGCGTGTGGAATTCTTCGCAAGGACTGCCGCGTTGCCTTCGCACACTCGCCAACTCTCAAGAGGCCCAATTGTCTCAGCAAATTTCATACATGCTTTGGGACATGCAGGCAACTATGAACCACAGTAAACAGATACAACTATGGAAACTACCTAGAAATGTTCGAAACAGCTCACTCACACAAACATGCGTATCGAACATGCGATGACTCGGCACTCTCTACTGACAGCACTGCGACGAGCGCTTGCGGTCTCGTCGATGCGCATGTTTGTGTGAGTGAGCCTGTTTTGAACGTTTCTAGGTAGTTTCCATACTGGTTGCATCTGTTTACTGTGTATGAACTCCTTAAATAGATCGAATTATCCGTTTGACACTCTATTACGATTACGGTTTCTTTATACAATCGGGCAGGACTAGTCAAGCATTGTGCATTATACCAATAAGTAAAACAGCTCTATAATCCTGAAACGGAGTGATCCGGCTAGTTCACGACGGTCTCTATATCTTGTGGTACCTTTGGACTGGCCTTGTAGCTGCAGGTACAGGTGTATTTTCGGTCGAAGCCCTTTCTCTACGTCGCGCGTCGCGTCGTTTCTCCGTTGCTGGTGTCTCTAAAGCGCGAACGGAAAGCTATGGCTTTCCATTAATCACGTAATGGAGACGGCGAACTATAAACAATTAAGTTAATTGGTACTTATCTTAATATATTGTTGAGATTCTTGTTCAAAATTTCATACAATAAATCGAATAACACCAGCTTGTATGATAGATATAGGTACACATATTATAT
Source organism: Erebia aethiops (assembly GCA_923060345.2). Classification (NCBI taxonomy): domain Eukaryota; kingdom Metazoa; phylum Arthropoda; class Insecta; order Lepidoptera; family Nymphalidae; genus Erebia; species Erebia aethiops. Next base: position 16,497,061 of record OV281089.1, on the reverse strand, counting down.
GTATCTGTTTTAGTTTCCTTCGACTTAATGGAAATTTGATTGAATATGAATAATGAAGGCAAAGGCACTTTAAATAAAAGTTAATCATGCAAGCAAAGTAAGTTAATAGACAGAAAATTACATTGAAAATCCCTTTTCATGTAATTTTGTGAATGAATTTCGTCGTAATCCTTTTCAGCAGATTAAGTAAGTACCTATGTGAAAGGGAACGTACCTTTGATCATTAGTCTTGTACTCTGTTAAACTTTACATACTGGACGCTTACGCATGAAAAAAAAAAACTATTTAGAGGTACAGGAATTTGTTATTTAAGCCACTAGTTTACAACAACAGATCATTGTCTATAAGGGACCCGGTTGTCGAATTTAAACAACATAAAAACTTAAACTGTAATAAAGAAATAAAACTAGAGCATTAAGAATTCACTTTACACAGATCCGGAATCGAATTTTCACTGGCGCCAGTGCAAGGTGAAAGAATATTTTTTGAAAGACCTCTCAACAGTAACCTACATATAATTAAATATCAAGATCCCACTAATCTTGTAATATTCGAGGTAGCCAAAATTTTTTTTTTGGGTTAATAGGTTTTATGTTATTCGGAAAAATATAAACTCGGTAGCCACCAAAGGATGTTTTACCAACTTCAGTATCTTTTCTTCCAGATATACTATTTAGATAGTCACGACGTAATATCCTGGGTGCTGCACCGGACCAGAGCCTTCATAGACGGCAGAGAGACGCTGCTTCAATGCGCGCAGTCCTCCCACTCTTCAGAACGTCTAGAGAAGCCCAACTCTTGCTTCTCTGCCGCAGCTCTCTTCTTGAAAGCTGGCGACAGACTCGCAGTGAGGAACACCGGTGGAGATAGACACTCGCTGATGCAGCCAGAGAAGAGTTTCATAGGTCTCATTAAATTGGCCGATGCCGAGGAGCCGAACGACGAAATGTAGTTTTAAATATTATTGTAATCATTAAGTATTATTATTGTCAGTTTACTATTTGTTGTATATTGTGACGTATTCACAGGATTGTAGAAAATACCAGTACAAATAAAAACCATAAATGCCTAACGTAAAAATTAAGGAATTATGCTAAAACCTTTCAATTTACATTGTGTAGGTAGGTATACCTTTTTTTTTTAACTCTGGGAAGTGCTTTTAGGCATCCCTCCCGAATGCAAGGCAGTGTAAACTGCGATGCTTCCGAGGGGGTATGTGGGACAGGGGACTCACTGGGAATCCAGAATACCCACTAAAACCCAGCGGCGCTCCTGCGCATCGCCTTAAGGCTGGGTTACGGGAACACCTACGGAATTTATCCACGAGGTAGGTATACCTACCGTATTACATGCAATTGCAATGTACTCGACGGTAACCTAAGGTTACGGTAAATTGACAAATTTTTAGTGATTATAAATTAATTAATTTTTAATATTGACTAAGAAATCTAAAACATATATTCAAAGTACTCATTGAATACTTAGCCCGAAATAACGTTTAAAATTTTCGTGGCACTATGTTTACATTCATCATTGACACAGCATTGGAATAGATACCAAATACCTACCAATAAATACTGTGTCATTGATAAACCAATAGTAGGTAATTGTTTGATGGTGTAATCATTGTCTTCCCTCGGTGAACAACGCGGCCTACTATTTCACCACTCATGCTCTAAATGGTGTGATTAATTCATATATTCTGTACTACGAGTATCATAGACGATGTTGTTCTCATCCAAGGCGAAAACAAATCAATTGGTTTTATATGAAACTACGACCAGGGTCAAACTCGAAACACGACGCGTTGTAGTCTCGAGTCAGTGTATTTCCACTCTTAATCTTGCCTAGCTGCGAAATCCAGCTTAAGGCCAAGTATCCACGGGCAATTTTTCTTGTAGAAGTTACTGTCATATCGATATATGCACGATTTTAATGGAATTATGTGACTTCTTTTGCGAGTGTTTATCATATTCAAGTGATTTACATTAACTTCAGCAAGTTTTATTGCTAGTGCATGTTTGGCATTACAATATAATATAATATAATAGTGATATTTAGTCATACAAGTGCCATTCTGGGAAATTAACTTATTTCATATAAGTGATTTTAATATTAAGTTTTCACTTTTATGTTCGGGAAAATCGTGTTTTTCGTCAATTCTACAACATTGTAACTAATTAAGATTTTTTTTAAATCAATTACCTAGATATTTTTATTTCTTTTTAACAACGATGGTAACTAATCAACTTACTTACATTAAGTTTTGTAAAGGGTCAGACCCATTCATAGCCCTATTACTTAATCCAGCTTTTATTTATTATAAAATTTCGAAATTCCAAACTTCCGAGAATTGATTTTAATTTAAAACTTTAGACTTGTTTTTTATATCTTTTTCATATTCAGAACATTATTATTTATTTAGCTTATTTAGGATATTATAGGATAGGTATATTATAGCATTAGGTACCTATATCGAATAGTTAAAGGCCGATTTCTCAATCTCAGAGCAAAGATTAAATTGTGTTTTTCAGATAGGAATTCTGTCAAAAATTCAAATTTATTCGTCGGTTAAACATTACTCGGAGATAAAGAAATCGTCCCTAAGCTAACATTTTGTAATTAATTAAGATTACTTACGTTTTTTATTTAATATGTGATAATATCAATCATCGTTAGGGCTTTTCCTAAGATCCATTAAAATATTTTCGAAAGATCTGTTTTGCCATTGATACTGTAAGTTACAATATTATTATTATTATCTAATAATTTATTAGTACATTATTATACTTACGTTTATAATAATATTATTATGAAGAAAAAATGCCTTGTTGCATAACGAACATTGATGAATAAAATGATAAGAAAAATAACATTGTTTTATTTATACTTAGCATTTTTTAAGAATTATAACTTAAAATGATACAAGTAATAATAAATGTGAATTTAGATGAAACTTGGAGCTGCATTAAAACTAACAGAGCAGTGTTTGTGGATCGGTCATGTCGTCATTGCCGGTGAAGACGGCCCTGTATAGGTATAAAACGCGTCACAATTTCTGCACGCATCATACTCGTAGCTCTACGCTCTACCACACGAGTATACATATATGTCACCGTAAGATTGTAAAAACCGTTAGATTATAATATAACGTTTTTTATCTCGATAGATTATAAACTGTCGACAGATTGTGAACCGTAACTTACTGCTTACAATTTAACGCGTTATTTTTCGGTAAATTGTAATGTATTAGGTATATTAACCCGATAGAACCTAAGTGCCCGGCCTGCGGCCGGGCACTACCTGCATATTCATGTCAAACCCTAACATAACCTATAGTTCGCGCGCGAGTTGAATACAGAGTAAATGTATGGTGACACATACATTTACTCTGCATTCAACTCGCGCGAAAACTGTACAAGAAAGAGGCAAGAAAACGTAAATACAATAAATATTTCATAAATTAATACTCAGAACATTGAACGGTTCACAATCTTACGACAGTTTATAATCTCGCGGGATTGAAACCGTTAGATTATAATCTAACGGATTTTACAATCTTACGGTGACATATACGTACTCTGTGGCTCTACGCTCGATGAACTGAGGAACCTAAGTAGGTGGCAAGAAATGGATGGTTGCGGTATAGCTGGCGCAAATCATTTAGTCCCATCTGAAGTTGACCACAAGACGCGTCGCAATATCATAATATTTTCGCGCGTAGTATGTACGTCGACTTCAACAGTTTGTGTGAGAGCTGCTGCACTCGCACCTCAGCTCAGAGACTACTATTTGATTGGCGCTAATACTTAGTTAGCGCTAGTGTAGCGGTCAATTTAAGCGGGACTAAATGATTGGCGCCAGCCATCCATTTCTTGCCACATACTGAGGTTCTTCAGTCCACCCAGCTTGAGGTTGTTCCTTTTAAGCCACTATAACCTTAGACTATTTAGTTTAAATCGTTCTTGGTGCTTACTAAGCAGCAGCGCGCTTGCCGAGAGGAAGGCGCTGTTTAATCAATGTGGTGGATGCTCTGTGAATTGTTACGTCATTGAGTCGTAAAGGACAAATCTAGGCCATAATTTTTGAGCCGGGTCGATGTATGTAATGAATGGACGGTTTCATGTAAGACAACTTGTGTCACTTTTAATAAGTTAGGACTTTACCACTGTTCAGATTTCAGAAATAATGAGCCGACACGAAACTCGGTATCTGCTTTTTTAAAAGGAAAATGATCTGGACCTCCTGAATTTCTTTATATTGAGAGTGTATTTTAAATCGAAAAAGAACATTAGTAATTTTATTAATCACGGTTAGATTATTTCTAAATTTTATTTAGGCACCTAAATTTCTAACACTACCAATGGCTTAAATAAAAGCCTCATCAGGTTTTATTTCAAAAGCAATTTAAATCTGAATAAAGTAATTCCTGTTTACGGGTCGAAGGCCCAGGGTTCGAAAGAAATTAGATTTGGCAATATAATGAGTTCACGGTATTACATCGAGGAACACGCGTAAGAGATGCTTAGTATAAAGCTCTTGGCCGAAATTAATATCGATCAGCAATTTCATTGGCGTTGTTTGTTGATCAGCAGATGGCACTATAGGCAGGTAAAAACATACAAGGGACGAGCACAATAAGGAATACACCAATAAGGCTGTTTATTATGCGGTTGATACGTACGCTCGCTTTTCTTTTTTAGATCTCAGCCTCAGCGAATCTGAGTTCTGAGTTCTGAAACTTATACCTAAGTATCTAAGAGTTTTAAAACGCACTTTCTGTTTGGAATTATCTACGAAACAGGAACTTATTATTATGTACTTACCTAATTAATATACTTACCTCTATTTCGCATTTCATTTTTTTTTGCACACTATAAGTTCGCTTTTGACTGTGGAACTCACCTTATGGTAAGGGACGATGCAGTCTAAGATGGTAGCGGTAAGCGGGCTCATCTGGTAAGGGTACGGCAGTTATAATAAATCCATACCCCTAATCGGTACACGGCATCGTACCGAAACGCTAAATCGCTTGACGGTAACTTCTTTGTCGGAAGGGTGGTAACTAGCCACGGCCAAAGCCTCTCATCAGACAAGACCATGAAGGCAAGGGAGGTCGTCATGGCTTAACACATTCCGTGTTACTTTTTGGTATAATAGGCCTCGAAATCCGTTTAAAGTTGAATGTTTATTCATTGTATAGATCGCGCTGAAAGATTCTCGCAATATTTTGCTTCAATTTGTTTGTTTTGTTTATGATTAGACTTGTTTACTTTAAAATAAATTGGATGGGAGAGAATAGTAAGTTGCTGGTACAGACGGTTTTAATGGAAGGAGAAAACTGTCAAGAGTTCCATCGAATATGGGCCTTTGAAAGTAGTTTCGATACTGCAATGTATTGCTACTAGATGACATAAAGAGTTTCGTGGACTGGATTAAAGATGATGCATATCTCAAATGTCAGCACTGACGGATAAGTGAACCGTGGCCTAGCTGTCAAAGGCTTTCCGGGCACGATTTCCAGAGAGTCGCAGGTTCTAATCCTGCCGGTTCCGTTGATAGGCACCAGTATAAGGGGAAAGCTTCAGCCTATAACACAAGTTTCAAACTTATCTTAGGCATCAGATGCTAGACCTATTACGGGATTGTAATATTTTTATGGACAATAAATGATATTTTATTTATTTATCTGGATAAGTAAGTTTAGAAATTTTCCCAGTGTGAGAAGCACTATAATAAAACTTACAAAATTAGGTGTATTTAATTTTACAAAATACCTTCAATCCTCATATAATATTACTGTATGCGAAAGATTGTCGGGTCTGTCTGAGCCAAGTCAAAGTACGCTCTATAGATAGATCTCGTTCTAAGTCGCGTCGCGGTCGCCTTGAGTGCTTGTTTAAATAATAAACTACAGCAACTTCAACTGTTGGAAACTGCAACAAAGTTCATTCACTTAAAAGTTATGATGCCAACTTCTAGGATTTAGTAAGCTACCCGTAGCTTGATTTGCTTAACTTTTTGCAATCAAGATCGGCTGCAAAACTTGTAGAAATATAAATTCGTATCTCTTGATGCAAATTACTTATTAAGTACTTACTAATTAGACACGTATTTTTTGCAAAAGCACAATTGTATATTCTACCTACCTTTTTACCTTAGGACCGCTGAAATAACGGTAAAAGCATTAATTATGTTTTTTTATCCACTACAAGTTAGCCATGCCCCTAACAGCTTAGTCTGCTACCATCTTTAGACTGCATCATCACTTACCATTAGATGAGATCGCAGTCAAGGGCTAACTTGTAGTGGACAAAAAAGTGTTTTTATTTACTTAAGAGCGGGACTAATTCACCCAAACTGCCAGTCATAAAGCAGTAGCTCGCTGCTCGCCCGGTTCCAATAAAAATAAACAAAGCGATCCGCAACTTTGTGCACGCCGCCTAGGGTTTGCTGCCTGTATCGATCGCCGTTATATAACCCCCCCGCACCTCACCCCGCGGAGATCTTTCAGCCATATCATTCATATAGCCAGTTCCCCTACCATGAGATTTTAAATCATGCTAACGATGAATTTATTCGAGCGTCGAATCACTTTGAAGTTAAAGTGAAATGAAGCTTAATTTTAGGGATACAACCTACCCCTGTACCAAATTTAGACAAAATTGGTTGAGCAGATAATTTTTTTAGTTTTCCGCGGGAACTCTAATTTTCCGGGATAAAAAGTAGCCTATGTCCTTTCCCGGGATACAACCTATCCCTGTACCAAATTTCATCAAAATCGGTTGAACGGTTGGGAAGTGAAAGCGTAGCAGACAGACAGACAGACACACTTTCGCATTTATAATATTAGTATGGAAGTATAGATTTATTTATTTCTCAAATTAGGTACATTGGAGTCTTAAAAACTACCTATAGAACGATAACCACTTCGTTAGTTTGAAATTTTGTTGCAGTTGCTAACTGAATTATAATTACATGAGAATTATATTACAGTAATATAAATACATAATGAATGAAAGTAAAATGAGTGAGTGAGTGTATATGTGTGTTATGAAATACGATCAATCGAAAATGCAATGTTAAAACGGACACTTGTGGTAAGGGTACAGTTTCGTAGCTGTAGCTACGGCCGTAGCTACTGAAAGCCTACGGAACCCTGCCACTACGGCGCGGCGCATGAGGGACCGCGCAGCCAGACAACTTTCAGTACCCCAGTTGTTTTCCAGACACTCTTGTGCCCGCACACTTTGAAAACCCTACCCTTTGTTTTGTTGTGACGTGATAAATGCTGTAAGGTAAGCCCTTCCTTATCTTTATAACTATGAAACACTAAAAAAAATTGTATGAAATATACCTGTCTGATTCTATAAAAAAAACAGTCAAATATTAGCTAATAACATTGGGCAAATCGTGTCTTTTATGCATGAAAATGGTGACCTATATTTCTGGCTCGGCTATTTCGAAGTTGCGAAAAAGAAATAAACGGATATAACTTTGTTCAAAACGGTTTTTGCAAGGTTTTATGTTGTTAGTAAGAAATATCATGGTACCCATTAGTATAATAATATAGGTAGGTACGTTTGTAACTCGCACATGTAAATGGTTTGTTTATTTAAAACTTTTCTACAGCTTTTACTGGTGATACCTACCCAAAATCAGTTATTACCAGTTATTAGTTAGTTAGTAAGTATGTTAATTGATTTTTACTGATTTTAGAAAAACCAATTAGCTTGCTGGCTTTACGCCGACGGTAGAGTCACTACTTACTTAGGTAGGTACTAACCTATGTAAGTCATCATTATTCAAAAGTTTATTATGATGCTGAATGATTACGGAAATTATGAATTTAAAAGAATAATGATGAAGAATGATTAAGATCAGTTTAATTGTGTATTAATTTTTTTTTTTTTTTTTTTTTTATCCACAACAAGTTAGCCCTTGACTGCGATCTCACCTGATGGTAAGTGATGATGAGTGATGGTGAGTATTAAAATTAATCATAGTTATTTGCTGTCAAAGACTTTTTATACGTTTATTTGACGAAAGTTGTTCCTTTACTGCGACCACCCTATTATTACATGTACCCACATATTATTATATTAGTAGGTATTCAACACAAATAATATATTTTACTGAAATTTAAGCCACATAATACATCAGTACCTACCTACTTAGCTATCCTCCTTATTCTAATTTACTACTGACGTTATTTTGAGACGGAATAATTAATTATTTTTCAATTTAATGAATTGAAAAATAATTAATTGATGTGGGCGAAGTTACAAGCATTACAAAGTTTCAGCTTGGCTATTATATTATAACATGTAGGCACATAATATTATGTATGTATATACTTTATTGTACACTACAAAAACACAAAAGAAACAGATTACAAAAATGAAAACTTAAAACGTAGGTACAATAAGGCGGTCTTATCGCTAACCAGCGATCTCTTCCAGACAACCTTATGGATACGGAGACAATGAGCAAGTGGACAGTAAAAGTGGTGCATAAAATTAAACTTAGATACATAAACTAACCAATATCATAAAATTAGGTATAACATATTAATACACTAATACATATATACAAAATAATTAAAATATTTAATTCAAGATTTAATACATAAATAAATAAATAAACATATAAATATTAATATTGGACACATTAAACATGTCGCTATTGATGATTACAGAGAGACATGTACCTAATGATTTTTCACGTCAATTTTAAACTTATTAAGAGCTTTAGCTCGATGTGTTTGCGAGGGCAATTCATTCCACAAGCTAATGGCCTTGACCATAAATGAATTTTTGAGATATTTTGTCCGATAAGTAGGCACTGCAAGAATGAGTTTTCCGGCTGACCGAAGAACTCTTTCTGGTCTGTCATGAGTGACCAAGATATTTAAAGTTTTCCTTTAAATAACTTGGAGTCATAGGATTGAACAATACACAGTACAGAAGGGAAACAATATGTAGATTCCGGCGAAAGTGAATGGGTAACCACTTGAGCTTTGAACGAAATTCAGAGACATGGTCATATTTGCGCAAACCATATATGAACCTAATAGATAAATTTTTAATTCGCTCAAGTTTATTTAGCTGGTCCTCAGTTATATTTTATTAGATTTCAACACAAATATAATTTACTGAAATGTAAGCCACATTTTCAGTACCTACTTATCCACCCTACTCATTCCTATTTACTAGTTACGTTACTTTGAGACGGAATAATTAATTATTTTTCAATTCATTGTGTGGGCGAAGTTTCAAGCCATACAAATTTTTAGCTTGGTTATTATATTATAACATGTACATATTATATTAGTTTTCAACACAAATATAATTTACTGAAATGTTAGTCACATTTTAGTACTTACTTTGCCATCCTCCTTAATCCAATTTACTACGTTACTTTGAGACGGAATAATTAATTATTTTTCAATTCATTGTGTGGGCGAAGTTTCAAGCCATACAAATTTTGAGCTTGGTTATTATATTATAACATGTACATATTATATTAGTTTTCAACACAAATATAATTTACTGAAATGTTAGTCACATTTTAGTACTTACTTTGCCATCCTCCTTAATCCAATTTACTACGTTACTTTGAGACGGAATAATTAATTACTTTTCATCTCATTAAACTTCACCCACATAAGTGGGCGAAGTTTCAAGCTATACAAAATTTCAACTCAAAATGAAACGGCAAAGATAGTTTTATGTTCATAGTCCATGTATTTTAGGAAGAAACAAATTATAGGAACTATGGTTATATGGTATAAATTGTTTACGTCATCTCAAACTATCGCAGTATATTTCTATCATTATTTCTTTTTTTTTTTTTTAATCCTCTACAAGCTAGCCCTTGACTGCGATCTCACCTGATGGTAAGTGATGATGCAGTCTAAGATGGTAGCGGGCTAACCTGTTAGGGGTATGGCAGTTATATTAAACCCATACCCCTTCGGTTTCTACACGGCATCGTACCGGAACGCTTAATCGCTTGGCGGCACGTCTTTGCTGGTAGGGTGGTAACTAGCCACGGCCGAAGCCTCCCACCAGACCAAAATTCTTCAAATTTCCTCTTTAGGTTGCTTGGAAGAGATCGCTTCTTAGCGATAAGGCCGCCTAATGTACGGCTTCTTCCCTTAATGTGTGTTTCTATGTTCTTCTGTTTTATATTTAGTTTGGTGTGCAATAAAGTGTATTTTCATTTCATTTTCATCGCCAGCCAAGTACCGGTTCTAATAGTCTTTTAAAATGAAAAGGATTTGGGCCATGATAATACGTATACTATTATTACCTATTCTGTGTAACGTTAACCAAAGTACAAATTGGCAGACTTGACATACTGATTCTGAGAACAATAATGAGCAGTAGCACACTAGTGATTTTTCTCACGACGACGACCCGAGTTCCGATGGACCCCCATTGCATGTGAACTCCTCTCACAGAGCATCACGCCACGCCGCCTTCGCGTATTGTGTGTTGCGGGCTTAAATTCATGTACAAATTGTTCATGTTCATTCTACATTTGAACCTGTAATGTAGGGAGGCAGCGGGGAGAAATTAAAGCGAAGTGACGCGAATAATCCCGTTTGCTGTAAACATCCTCGCAGTAATAGGGTCAACTTAACGTTAACCGGCCTCTTGGCCCTTGGGAAAAATCTGTTTGCTTAATTTGCGGTTTACTCGCTATGGGATTTGTTTAAATAATAATATAATCAATATATCGCCACACTCTAGGCTATACGTTATTTTCTACTAGTCATACCATAAATAGGAGATATAGATATTAGATAGTCAACTACGGAGACGTCTAGACAGAGCTACGCTGCGGGATGTTAGGGGCTTTGATTTTGTATGAGGTTAGGGGCCAAACGGGGGAGCGTATTTCCAGAATGTCGATAGGTAGGTAGGTAGGTTAAAAGGAAAACTCGGTCATCCATTTTATTATTTAGCAATTCACACAAACACTGACCGCTACGGCCGCGCCGCCATCTTGACCATCAATCCTTGAATTAAGACTATTGTTGCCACTCTCGAGAATGTATAATGTATATGTATGTATTTTTAATGTTCAGCCTAACAGTACCCTTTTAAATTAGGGCCATGCGTACTTCTCAGTTTGTGGGTCCATACCAAATTCAGCCATTCAGTAATTCTAGCACGAAATTGATGTGCAACTTGGAGGTGTATTCGAAGGTGTAGTAGGGAAGCTTGTTGTGGTCCGCAACTTGTAAGGGCGTCGCTACACTCAAGTCAATTTATTTATTTTGTGTATAATAAGCATAAATAACGAAAAGCCCACGATATACAAGGCCACCCATCAACTTACCCACATAACTACCTACATGCCTACCCACTGGAAGGATATTATATACTTACGCTGTTGTATACCTGTCTGCTCTAACCACGGAATAGATAAAGGGACTCTAACCGTCGCGCTGGATCCACAAATATTTGCACGTACATAATACATATAACACCTAGCTGTTATAGGTTTTCCCTATACCGTATGTCATTATACATAATATAAGAAATATAATTATGTTTGTTCTGGGGCATTACTACGTCGCTTAAAGCAGTATTATTTCAATATGACAATTTTATGTCGCGTGCCTTGTCTTACCCATACTAAAGATTATAATTCTCAAACACAAACCTCAATAATATTAAAACAATACGACTATAAGCGATGGTTGGACGCCCTGGTTGGTTCTAGAATAACAACAGAAACAGACAGGCAGAGCTGGGTGGCTTAATTTTGTTGGACCTCCCAGTTTACTAGTTAGGTATCGAAAGGCTGGTCCGATTCTGATAGAATTTTTTGAGTGTGTTTCAGTGGGTCCCGCAATAGTTTATACTTATTCAAAAATTAGATCCGGTGGGTGGAGCTGTAACCGCGTTCTAGGTTCAGAGGCGGGTGAGAGGTCCAATTGTCTAAGCCATTGAAATGAATGAGTCGAGAACTTCTTAACTAAAAATCACAATACTTAAAAAAAATTATGCCCAACCGGGAATCGAACCCAGGACCTCGTGATCTGCAGTCGACCATTCTACTAAAATTCTACATCAATGGTCTAAGCAGAACGTAATCATTTGACAGCCTAAAACGTATTAGGTACTCGAACTGTAGGATTTCATACATGCTTTTTGACATGCAAGCATGTATGAACTCCTTAATAGGTACTAAGATTCTACATCAATCCCTTAAACTGATCGAATTATCCGTTTAATAACCGATTATGATTTTCTTACACAATCGGGGGGCTGGGTAGGACGTCTGCCAGGCCCACTATAGTTACAATAAAATTAAACAAACACTATGTATTACATTATGCTGGTAGGTGCAAACGACATGCGTGTAACATGGGTCTTGGTGTTCGCCGTATGTGCGGTGGCCTGCGCCTCGGCTGAACGCGGCGGGTCCCTGCGCGGAGCCCTAGAGGCCCTGCAAAGACGACAGCGCAGCCGCCTACACGGGCCGCCGCCGCCGCCGGACTACGAGGCACTTTACGAATTCGTGCCTCCACAGCCTTATCCTGGTACGTACATACTATATCTACATATTAATGTTTACTAGATGATGCCGTAACTAAGTATATCGTATGTGATTTAGGTTTTAAAAATCTTTTTCCGGGATTAACAGTAGCCCAAGTTGGTCTTCACATTCTTAAGCCTTGCAATAAAATCAATTTGATCCGTGGCTCCGATGGTGGCATTATTGAAGGACAAACCAACCAAGAAATATTCTTGACGCAATAATAATAATTAATGCTCAAAGGACTAATGTGTCTGTGTAGTAGGATGTACTGTGATTACTGACTGGCATACAGGACAAACCTTAACACGGTGGACCTATTTTTAGATATAGCTTTGAAAGTCAGGGCATATGAATCGAGAACTCTACTCTACTGTACAGATTCAGGATCGGTTAAGATCAGATCGGAATAGTTATGTAACACCAAAACAAATCAAATCAAATTCATATATTTGTGAATACAGTAAGTAGGTAAGATGTTAGTTTTACAGAAGGTACCTATCATGTATTCCATACCACAGTGTGGTGTACAAATATTTTAGCATAAAATTACAACACCGAATTTCGACTTTTTGTTCAAAATGCAAATATTTTTAATCCTTCTACGCGTTTTTTTAATTTTAATTTATATATTTTTAGAAGCTGACTATGGTGAAGATGTAGATGATATGGACGAGCAAACATCACCACAATATGTTGTGAAGCTGCTGGGAAACGAAAGGCCTTCGAAAGCTTATGAATACCAAATAATGAAGAAAAACTCAGCCTTTAATGGACCTACAATGAAGCAAGAATCACCTTTCCGTGAACGCAGCCAGCATTCTGATAATGATAGACTTCGTGACCTTTTCATGGATAGAAACGATGGCGAGGACAACAGTAATGCCATAGAAAATAAGGAAGAAACTGACGCCGAATACGCCCTTCTTCTAAGTCAGCTTTGGTCAAAGTATAAGAGTAACAAAGAGCGAAATAACGACAGTGCGCCTCAAGGCGTTGTTAAGTTGTATAAAGAAAAAATTGTCAAGAAGCGGTACCCAAACAATTGGGGACCCATAGCATTCAAACGCAAACGAAGTTCAGACTCCGATTTAGAACGGTCGATTTTGACTGATACGGAGGCGATCAAAAAACCTGTAGAAAACATGAACCCAATAGATCCAAACAACTCGTACGAAATACCTGAAGATGATAGAGACGAGATGCGGGAAGAATATGCAATTGCTTTCCAACCTCTCGATGACGACAGCATTTCTGATTTAGCCGATGAAGATCAGTATGCTTATGAATCTATTGAAAAACGATTTCCAATATCGAAACGAAGCAGCGGACCCTATACATTTAATAGTCAAAAGAAAAGATTTGCACCAGATCAAAACCAACATGACAACTCTAAATCATTTAGAAGCAGTACGGGAACAGACCCAAAAATAATTCATGATCTATCTAAAATCTTTGGAGATTCGGAAAATGAAATTATGAAATCACCTGTAAAGCGAAGTAGTGAATATGTCGAAGGTTCTCATGAAACTAAACCTCCGACACTTATTATGGAAAGCCATAACCATACTCAAGATCATAACAATGAAAGTAACCACAATGACCACAGCCATGAAGAGCATAGTCACAGTATTCATCCTCCTGTAATATCTAGCAAGGAACACGAACAGAGTCCTCATGACCATAACCATGACCATGATCATGACAATAGCCATGACCATCATAATCATTCTGATGATCACAAACACACTCATGACCACAATAACCATGACATTGATGCTGAAAGTGAAAAGCCAATAAAAATAAAAAAGAAGTCAATCGACTGGTCTGACTATTTCGGTATTGATAAAAGGCGACCAAAATCAGTTTCTTTTGTTAATAATCTTAATGAAGATAGATTGAAGAAACAATACTTTGATACATTTAACAAGGAAGTCATGTATCCCCTAAATTCATTCAGAAAACACAGTTTCGTTAAAAGAAATTTTGTACAGGCTAAATCCAACAAGGAGTCAGAACTTCAAACAAATCAAATACATTCCCCTGCCATTCGTGACGATAAAAGAAGTCCCGGATCTGATAATGAATCCAAGCTGGATAATATAGATAAAAAACTAAGGAACATGGAAGGTTTGATTGTAGATGAAGCATTGCACTATTCAAACATTGGTGAGGAACTCGATTCAAAGGAAGAGCAGGAGATGAAAGAAAAACTACTTTCACGTTTAGCTGCAGCTTATAGTTTGGAAAAAATGCGAAAAGCCCTTAAAGATTTTAAACAAAGCTTGCATTTGCAAAAGACATCTTCAGGATTGCATTCTTCCCCCGACCAAGCTGACGCTAAAGATAAAAGGGTGGCTGTTAAAAAGGAAAAAGTTATTTTGAGTAATGAAATACCAACAAAAAATCATGAAAAAAATGAAGACTTTGAAGACGAACAAGGCGCCGGACATTACTTGAATGGGAAAATTGAAGAGCAGTTGTCAGAAGGATATATGGGTGGCAGTGGAAGACACCGCATTCCTGTTATGTCAACTGGTTAGTAGATCAAGTAAACATTGTTTTGTTTACATCAGCAATAATATTTTACCAATTATAACTTGTGTTTTTTTTACAGTAAGTTCATCGGGGGCATGTCCAGTATTGGCAAAAATTGTGCAAAGATGCCGCGGTGTTGATCTGTTGGCTGGAGATCGTGGACAACTATTTCTTCCTTTGTGCAGTCTGCATCAGATTTGTTATCTTTGCGTAAGTGTAAAATGATTGTACCTTTTATAACGAAAATCAGTTCTATTCTACTAATTGTTTCTACATTATTGTTTTCAGGGAGAAGCCCCACCAACAACCTGTGACTTGGTATTCCTTTCTGAAGCAGATTCAACATGCGAGGGTGATATGAGTTGTCAGCGAGCAGCTCGTTCCGCGTTAATGGCACTGAGGGAACTACATGATAACTTGGCTGATGAACTAGACGGTGAATGCGAATCGAGCCCTTGCCTCCCCGCTACATTAAAGCTAAATTTAGCATGGCAAAGAGCGCTGCAGCGATAAAGGATTCATAGAAACCACTACTTTCGAAGTTGCAAGCCAAGTGCAAAGATCTCAATAAAATATAATATCAAAATGGAAACGAAGTCAAGCGAATATGAGTTTCAAGCTCGATTGTTAAAAGCTTCTCTTTTAAGATTCTAACGAACGAAACTTTATTATAGTGATAATTTTAACATTATTATTAGTTGTATTTTTTTCAAATTATCAATAATTCCGAATTTTTTGTTCGATCTACCCCCATGTGCGCTTAACCAGCCATAGGCGCGTATGGGTACTTTAATATTGTAACCGATATCCGTCTGATGTATACTTAGATTTTTGCTATTGATAGTAATAATAAGTTATGCAAAGTTCAAATGCTTTAATTGTTAGGTAATTAAGTGTTCTTTAATTATATATTCTTAATCATCGTCTGGGTAATCATTTTGCTTATAATATTTTGCATTGCTATTCTAATTTATCTTTATAATAAATAAACGTTAGATATACCTGTTGAGTCAGAAAAAAGATGTGGAAGGATTTATTGGAAATGTAGGAAATGTTTATAGGTGTTTGGAAAAGTATCTCTATCGTTGTTAAATATTTACTAACATTGTATACAATGTTTCTTTATGTGTGTCAACGTTAACTAAGTATTTTATTAATTAAAATTAACTATATTATAAATGTATGATTATAAACATTAAAAACCTATATTATGTATTAAAATATAGAAATATTTATATGGGAGACAAAATGGAAATAAAAAACGTCAACAAAAATTATAAAAGGCCGTAAGTACTAAATTATGGAAATTTCGAGCAAATTTACATGGTTTATTTATACATTCTAGTCTATTATGGTTATTTATGTAGTACTTTTAATGGCAGTGTTGATCTATACTGCTTTTGGAATGTCGATGAAGATGTGGCAAACCGCAGCGTATTTCTAATACTTAGATCTAAAATGACACCAACAATGGTTAACAAGAACAAGCGTAACTATACTGCAAGTTGTTAGTTATAATAAGAAAACAACAAAATAAATAATCATAAAGCTATTATTACTAAGCTGTTAATTTCTTCTGCCAGTATCTCAGCTAGTATCTTGTGGGCCCTTATTGGTGTACAAGAAGAATCTTGGATGATGTAAAGCACAATTAGCACTAGTGCACCACTTTAGATCTAGACTTTACTAGGACAATAAAAAATCGCTTTCCAAAGACTAATTTAGTCTGAATTCTAGGCCCTGAACGAGGCAAGACTCGAAAGGCCAAATAAAATTGAAGGCATTCGTGAATTTTGGGTATATACTAGGTATATACTGTAACTAACTGAAAGGTATAATCAAATTCCTAAGTCTTCCTAGCGAAATATAGCAAGGTTGTTTACTAAACAAACTTGATATACCTAACACGCCTAGCTCAAGTACGAAATCAAATTTATATAAAGTAATTAAAATGTTACCCGTAGCAAGTTTTAACGAGTCATTTTAATACTTAACTAGATGAATATTTGAAATTTTGCCAGTGAAAATATAAATTGAATGTTATCACTTTATTCGTAAAATGTTCAAGCTCATGATAACACATTAATATAAATGGTTTTTGAATGGTTTTGTTTTATTTAACTCTCGATTTTCCTCTGAACTTTTCTTATACAAGAAATTGTAAGTAATCTAATCCTGCCTAAATTGAATGATATGAAATGATAAGGAAATTGGAAAATAGCTATTTAGATTTAAATTATTTACTGTATATTATAATCAGAAAATAATACCTAAAGAACTAATAAAAAGATAAGCGCGAAAAGGTATCTAACATTATTGCGAAAAGCAAGACCACTTTTAAAAGATGGCACTAATGAATGCAGCTAAAATGTATCAAAACTAGAATTGTTTTGAGTAATACATAAATTATTTAGGATAATATTACCTTTTAGATTAAGGAATAATGAAACATGTAGGTACGTCACTGATAATAGATTTATCTGTTGATAAGAAGCTGCTCGACCGATTGGGTTGTGTCGATAACACAGTGTAGCAATGTACAAATGACAAATAACATCCTAATTAAACAAATACAATAAATGAGTAGTGCTAAATAGTTGCTGGTTCTTAGCCATGGCCAACAGGATTGAAACTAAAAGTGATAGAGGAATTGAAAATCTTGCAGCAACAGAAGGTACGCAGTCGAATAATATTGTTTTAACATTTTATTGCCGGTAATAATTTAAATTGATAGACAACTATTGTTATCATAAGATATTTTCATAATCATTAATCAGAATCACCGGTATTTCAATTAATATAGCGATTATTTCTCTCATATTTTTGATCGTACAATACGGTAGATTATGCAAAGAAAATTTTGCGTTCTCCTATAAAAGGTAGAAGTACTGTTTAGAAGAATAACTGGCAAAATCTGAAAGAATAAAGAGTGCGTGATATAAATACCTATGTATTACATTTTATCTGACTTTTAATTCACATTTTTTAGACGACGGATCTACCAGAAGGCCTGAGTTAGTAATTAACGTACAACCGCAATCACAAGGTATTTGTTTTTTAATTGTACCATTACCTCCTATTGTAACGCATTATTTTCTTTATACTGTAACCCTCAAGATAGAACATTCAAGTGTCTTCGCCTCCTGTACATTTTTGTCCCTTAGTTGCCCCGTTTAATTTTATCTATTCAAAATTATATTTATTGTTTTTCATCCAGAAAATAATCGAGCTGATCTCCCAGTATCCACAACAGACTGGCAGTCCAATGCAACGAGAGGACAGTTCATCCCCATGCACGGCTTGGACTTCCTCATCGGTGTTTCAAGTTTGCAGATCCAACAAACTGTGGAAGTCCTTGAGTGTCAGTACTGCTTTATTTATTAGTTCCTATGAATCGCCTTATCAGCATAAGCAACAATGTATCCACCTAATTATGATAGGATGAAGATCTTGTCGGTGCTCCCTTAAAGAGGCAATTGTTCAACAACATGAACAATTGTCTCTTATCAAGGTACTCGGATGACACTACTGCGCCTGGTTGGGAGCGACGACACTAAACCCTCTTGCGAAGATGCGGTCTCTGCTGGAAAATGTTTCGAATACAGCTTCCACCTGTCCACTGCTACTTCAACGATCGACGCTAAACTTTTTAGTTTGAAATTTTAAGAGGATATGGCATGAGCGAGAATTTTCAGAATAGGTATTGAACAATTATATTGCCGTCGCGTTGCTCCTCGAAATGAATTCCATAACATCCGATAAGGACAACTGCAGCTTGTACCGATAATACCTATGAAGAACAGTCGAATTCTTAGTCTCGTATTTTTCTGTTTCCTTCTAAACAAAACCGATTTTAATTTTTTTTTCAAGAATAATTTAAGGACTCCGGCTATGTCGGTATGTTTTTCTTTTTTTGATTATATTCGCCAAATTTATTTGCGGGATATCTGATGATGACGCGAAAACTGGGCCATTTTTTGCAATATTTGAAGGTTCGATATTCTTAAAATTATTAATTTATCGAAAAAAGCAAAACATAGGGACATGCCACGGACACATATAGATTTTATGGTGCAAAAATATCGTCTTAAGAACTTCACATTTCACAAAAAAAGTTTAATGAATTCTATTTCAGTATCTGCCAGAATAGAATCAGAAAATCGCTACATAGTGAAAATCCCTCAAGGCGAAGCTCTGTACATAGCCAGTGAAGTGTCGACGCCTACGCAGCGATGCCTGTGCGGTACTGGCCGAGGATTCGTGATGCACCTTCATGACAACACGAGGCAAGAAGCGCTGGTGTTGCACAGACGGCTGGCTGCAGCATCGTGTTGGTTTCCTTGTAGGTTGCAGGTAATTAATTATTAACAAGCAATATTAAATTAACAAGTTAGGTCTTTATATAGTTCTTTTTCATAGTAGGTACTATGTTCCTTATACGTCGAGTCTTAAAGACAATTTTTCGCTCAGAATTGTGATGATTATGCTTCCTATTCCCTATATACGTCGACTTAGTACATTTAAAAGAAGCATGGTAAAAATATGTACGTACGTTGTATTGTATTGTATTCTTTACTCAATTACATTAAGGAATATAATTTTTTTACACAACTCATGACTATGACCTTTAAATCCTATAGCTTTTACAGAACATGATATTAATTTAATCAAGAGCAGATTAAGAAAGTGAAATTTTCTATAAGACTTATTTAAGGTCATTTTACATTCGACGTGATTGAAGCGAGTAAGGCTTAATGTAGAGAATCACATTGCTGATCATCTTGCTTTTTTTACTATACGTTTCTAACAGGAAATGAAAGTAATAACACCGCCGGGAGACTACATCGGAAGGATTCAGCAGCAGTGGACCTGGGTGGTGCCGTTCTATTTGGTTCGTGATGCAAATGACAACGTAGTATATGTCATCGAAGGTCCCGTCAGCTGGAACTTGAAGCGTAGCTTGCAGCTGTCGGAGTTTAAGGTTAGATTTTTCATTTTATATTAATTATCGTATCTTTTTATTGTATTTTGTGGCAATAATCTTCGGAAGTAAACTGGAAAGACAAAAAAACGTAAACTTCAAACTCTTGGGTCAGTTCAGACCAAACCGAAAAATATTTTTTTGATGTCACTGAATAAAGAACTGTATCAGTATTGAATTTAAGTATACAATTCGAATCAGACAACAATCGAACAGACAAGGAAGGAAATCGGCGCGCTCCACCTTAGGCTGCATCACCAAGCAAGCAAGTCTGATTGCAGCCGAGCGCTAGCCTATATATTAAAAAAAACTTTATCTGAACTGACACTTAGAAAGTAGGTACTAAAGCCTAGGCTTGACTGGCTTGGAGACTTGAGATATTCTGAAAAAATAATACTAAATGACAATAAATCACCTGGTGTTCAGTCGCAAATTGCAATTGCAATCAATCACTGAACCAATTCTATTGACGGACACTAACGTTTAAAAGTGTGGGCGAGGAAAGTTTGCTCGCCAATTAATCAAAGTACCTAATTATAGAATGGAAAGTAGATTAATGTTAAAATGCGTTTACCTTAAGTAGATATACTTACCTCGGATATATAGCTCGGACTAATTTCTAAATTATTATTGTTTAAATTATAGATCTTAACCGGTGATTCTCTCCGTCAAGTCGGCAAAATTTCCCATGGCTGGGACCGCGAACTCGTTAGTTTCACCACGAATATCGGCTACCCTGTACAAGCTGTTCAACCAAAGCATAAAGCCTTGATTTTGGCCGCTGCATTTCTTTTGGTAAGTGGATCTTGATGAAGTCAAAGTCAAAGTCAAATCATCTTTATTCAAAATAGGTACCTACAAAGTTCACCTTCTGAACGTATATGAAGTATATTCAGTCATTTACAGCGGCATTTTTTTATCATGCCAAATGTTTACGACATGCTTAAGGATTTCAGCAATTTCAGCTTTTCAGATTTTCAGCATCAAGAATATCAGCAATTAAATATGAATCGATTGCTTCATTTATGGTGCTAAAGCGTGTGTGCCCATCATACTAATATTATAAATGCGAAAGTGTGTCTGTCTGTCTGTGTGTCTGTCTGCTACGCTTTCCCGGCCCATCTTTTCAACCGATTTCGCTGAAACTTGGTACAGAGGTAGTTTATATCCCCGGGAAGGACATATGCTACTTTTTATCTCAGAAAATTAAGAAGTTCCTCCCGGAATCAAAAAAACTTAAACCACACGGACCAAGTCGCGGGCATCATCTAGTTGCACATAAATTACCCGTGTAAATTACCAAGGAATTATCTAGCGATATTCTTAATACCTAGAGGTACACGTTGAATCGTGTATTCGACAGAAACGTTAATTTACTGGTTACAAATGTATAAATGATACTGGAAGGAAAACAAAATGGCCAGTTTATCAAAACGACAACTAATTAATTATTTATGTCACCGTCCATAATTTCATGCTGTATTCACAGTTAGCATTAAAATGATCAATCACTTGAACCTTTTACTTACAGGAATACACTTATTTTGAGAGAGCCAAAGCTAGTTGTTGGAGGTGCAACTGCTGTTAACAACACAATAGAACTCTGCAGACGGCCAAATGGAATGGATGGACAAAGCTTCAGATGCAGTAATGACTGACTCAATCTTATTCGTAGATATACAATACTTAATGCGTGACAATTTATATTTTTGTATCTAACTAATTTTTATTTTTCACTAATCTAGAAACATTATTAACGAGTAATGCTTTTAAATAAATAAACTTTATTTACTGAGTTTTTTATCTTTTTAGTCGTTGATAGGCCACTCAAGTCAAGTTAAGAGTGGAGTAGGTATACTATAGCTAGCTCTAGAAGCCTAATATTATGTACATAAACTTATTACTCCCATGAGAGCTAGCTTCATATTATGATTAATTAATCATCTTCTCTTCTATCTATTCTATTCTATCTATCTTCTATATATATAAAAATCAATTGCTATTCGTTTGTCTCGCTAAAACTCGAGAACGGCTGGGCCGATTTAGCTGATTTTGGTTTCGAAATGTTTGTCGTAGTCCAGAGAAGGTTTAAACGGTGAGAAAATATGGAAAAATTGCGAGTAACATAAGGCAGGACCTTTGGGCAGGACAACATCTGCCGGGCTGACTAGTATAAACTCTAAAATGTGACTAGAACTTAATGAACTTAAAACCTCAGACAAAATAATTAATTGGCATTTTTCACTTTGACGTCTTTCCTTGTTTCTAAACATAACAATGAATAATATAAACCGTCCAAATATAAACCATAGAGTTATTATATTTACTAATAAACAACTTACTATATTTTCGTATTTTGCGTTTTTTTCCGTTGAACTTTAGAAAATTGCTTACTAACGTTACTTATCTTGGAAAAAGCAAAAATTACCCGTGTACCTACTTAGGGATCTGAAATAGAAAAATCACATCTGAAAATGCCCGAAACAACCTGTTCACCACCTGCGACTTGTAAAGAAAAGATTTGGGAATATGATCAATATTACTCGGGAGAAAAGGATGAAGAAAACAGGAAATGTGGAGAAGGACAACTAAATTGGACTGGAGCTGAGGTACTTACAAAATTCACTCATTTTTACACCCACTAACTAAACTAAGAAAGAGCGGTGATGGTCTGGCGGTTTAGATATTCGGCTTCCTATTTGGGTGGTCGGGGGTTCGATCCTCGGGCACGGTTTTAAGACATCAATGATATTAAGTAAGTAATTAAATATCACTCTTTAAAGGCGAAGGAAAACGTCGTGAGGGTTTCTGCATGCCTAAGAGTTGCTTATAATGATATAGAAGCCTTTCTATCCGCATTTGGCAAGACTATGGCCAAACCCTCCTGAGGAAACACCCGAGCACAGTAAACAGATGCAACCAGTATGGAAACTACCTAGAAACGTTCGAAACAGCTCACTCACACAAACATGCTCATCGACGAGACCCCTAAGCGCTACTCACTATTGACGGCACTGCGAATGAGCCGGCGATGGGTTGTAATCGTGAAACGATAATGATGATGATTTAACTAAGCTTAACTTAACGTACAATAATTTAACAATAATTTAACTTACCATATTCGAAATGAAACTAATACAATAAAAATTAACAACGTATGTATGTATGTATGTATGTATATACTTTATTGTACACCACAAAAACACAAAAGAAACAGATTATTAAAATGAAAACTTATAACGTATAGGTACAATAAGGCGGTCTTATCGCTAACCAGCGATCTCTTCCAGACAAACTTATCTATACGGAGACAATGAGCAAGTGAACAGTAGGAGGTGGTGCATAAAATTAAACTTTAATACTAATAGATACATAAAATAACCAATATCATAAAATTATAACATATTAATACACTAATATATACAAAATAAATAAAATAGACATACGTAAGATTTAATACATAAATAAATACACATTTATATAATGGACAAATTAAACATGTCGCTATTGATGATTACAGAGAGACAAGTAATGATTTTTCACGTCAATTTTAAACTTATTAAGAGTTTTAGCTCGATGTATTTGCGAGGGCAGTTCATTCCACAAGCTAATGGCCTTGAACATAAATGATTTTTTGAGATATTTTGTCCGATAAGTAGGCACTGCAAGAACGAGTTTTCCGGCTGACCGAAGAACTCTTTCTGGTCTGTCATGACCAAGATATTTAAAGTTTTCCTTTAAATAACTTGGAGTCATAGGATTGAACAATACACAGTACAGAAGGGAAACAATATGTAGATTCCGGCGAAAGCGAATGGGTAACCACTTGAGCTTTGAACGAAATTCAGAGACATGGTCATATTTGCGCAAACCAAATATGAATCTAATAGATAAATTTTGAATTCGCTCAAGTTTATTTAGTAACGTACATAGATAACAAAGCGGAAGATATATTATAAATACGAAATATAGCTCCGACACTATCTTTAACAAATTTTGACTTTACAATTCACAATAGATGCACATTTCCTGCTCCTGAGTTTAATCATTCAATGATCGAGTCTTTCAGTCATTAGAATCGTACACTGGTAATTTCATCCGTAACACAATGCACGGCTTTGGAGACTACCGCTGGCGTCATCACGGCCCTGAAAACGCTTTTGTCACCTACGAGGGACACTTCTACTGCAATAGGATGCATGGCTACGGGACTATGTCGTATCCTGATGGGAGGACATTCAGTGTAATTATACTAATTCACTCTATTTTCATCTTTTAATTTAACCGATATTTTTAAATCGTAACAGAATTAGTTCACAATATATTTTCCCGATCCCGATATTTGAATTTATTTTATTTATTGTCAACATAAAAATCGATATAGCTTTGGTGGGTATCACTGCGAAAAACCACGTAGGTTTAAGTTGCGTGCTGTACCGTCAATATATCAGAATTTTTAACTATTTATAGCTGGCTAAATTACTAAAAATAGGTACATGAAGAAAACTAAAACTAAACTAAGTACTTACAATTTGCTTAAAAAATACGATCATATACTTCTACCGAGATTTTCAAATCTGATTAAGTTTGTCCACAATTTATTTTCATCTAAGAATTCATTGTTTTCATCCTCCCGATTTTTGTAAATAGGGATACAAAGTACAAATTAGCAACCACAAGATTATATCGAAGGTAAAGCAAGATGATCACTAGATTATCTTATATCTACTAGAGGGGTCGTACTGGTTTAGAATGTGGCATAAGCACACCTTGAAATAAACCAAACCAGACAAATGAAGTCTTATAGCTAACTATACTTTCAGGGTTTATTCTTTAATAACGTACGATGGGGTCCAGGAGTCCAATCTCACGCTGACGTCCACGCAGACGTTGGTCTGTGGCGTGGATGTCAGCTAGTGCGGTTGGCATCGAGACCTGAAGGTCCCAGCATCGTTCCGGATTTTGTGAATTCAAGCACAGGACGAGCAATGGTTGAACCGCACAGGATTATGTTGACAACAGAAGTGAAAACAGTACGTACTATGGATTGCTGCTACGTTTTTAATTTTTTTTTTATACAAGTTAGCCCTGTAAGGCTGTAAGTGATGATCCAGTCTAAGATGGTAGCATTAGCAAACTAACCTGTTAGTGTTATAGCAGGGGTATGGCAGTTATTTATTTTTTATTTATTTTATTTTGTATTTTATTTTATTTATTTTTTATTTTTTATAAACCCATACCCCTAACTGATTTCTACACGACATCAGTGTGCTTACTCTGAGTTTTTACATTGCAAATTCGATTGAATTGATTGAACGTTCAATCACATTAGCGTCAAAGTAAAATGGACCCAAACTCTCTTGCTTTAAAGTCACAAATTCAGTAGGTATCTAAATAAATACACGAAATGAGCTAAACCATCAGAGTAAGCACACTGATGTCGTGTAAATCGCTATCTATCTATCTAAATCGCTCGATGGCACGTCTTTGCCGGTTAGGTGGTAACTGCCCACAGCCGAGGCCTCCCACCAGGCCAGACCAGAGTTAAATTCTGAAATTACGAATTCCCAAATTGAGATTGAATCCGGGACCTTGCATGTTAAGACTTCAGACAGCAGTGCTAAGCACTGTACCAGGGAGGTTGTCACATGATTAGATTGGATTTTAAATCGAATTGAAATCCAACATAATACTTATATTACCTGTAAAACCTCAACGCTACAAGCAATGTGATTGGGGCTTCCATGCATGATATGCCTTATTTCTAGAAAGGTGAGACAAACAAAGCCTTAGAGCTCCTTAAACAATGCGGTGCTGACCCGCGGGTAGCAGTGGAGAATTGGAGCAAAGTCTACCCCAAAGGTTGCACAGACCTCGCAAGTCCTCTATGCTATACCGATTATTTCGAACATGACTATTATAATGGAAAGATATACACTTTAAAAGAGTTGGATGTCATACCAGAAAAAGTGCAGGTTCGAATATATTTTACTAGCTGATGCCCGCGACCAGATCCGTTCAGTCGTTCTGGCGTGATTGCGTAACAAACACCCATCCATTAATCCAAACTTTCGCAATTATAAAATATAGATGTAGAAGTATAGATTTGTCAATATAACATAGGCTGTGGTGTATAATGGCACAAGGTGTGATCTGTAAAAATACATGCAAAAGACATAAAAAATATTATATTATTATCCAGCATAGGACGTCTATCATTGACAATGAAAACGACGATGATACCCACCCTGTGTTTAAATGGGTCCTAACTTCGAAGAACTGGGACTTCAAAACTACTTAAACAACTTAACTACTAGCTTTTGCACGTCCAAGATTATGACCCAGTTGATGTAGATAAATTATCAAATCCTATGTACAAAAAAATTGAAGAAAACGTCTATAACCTTCATAATTCTATTGTAAACATACTACATAATATACAGGATAACGAGGTCGAGCAGGATACTTCAGAAAATGGCGACGCAAATGGTACCTTTTACGCTTGGAATAATAACAATATGATGATAAACTTAATGAAACACAGTTACAAGCATGACAGACAGCGGAGCAGAGCGGGAATAGATCTAAAACCCACTCTTTGTGGACCTAGAAGACAATTCAAACCACCCGGCGAGCACGAAATAGATTGCAGGTTTATTATTTAATTTATATTAGATTATAAATATAATATTTGATTTGTGGAACATTATGAAAATGTCGAAACAAAGTTTTATAGTCAACTTATTATTTTACAAAAAAAAACATGGAACAAACTTTTATCGGCAGATGGTAGATGACTCAATGAAAAAATTGCTCAAATTTAAATTTTACTTAAATCTGAAGTCTTAATAATGAAGCCCCAAGCCACAAAACCATTATTTATGAATAGTACCTACCTCGATTTAGTATTTGGCATTTCTTGACTGTATTTTGAAAGCGGTTTACTAGGAACTGCCTTAATCACAATTACCTATTATTCGATGATTGATTTCCAGGACATTACTTATGGCTGCTTATTTAGATCGAGTCGAGGATGTTGCTCATTTGGTTAACGAAAGACATGTTCATCCAGACATTGCTGATGTCCAAGGAAATTCAGCCGTTATGTATGCCACTGTAAGTGTCAATCGAACCGAATAGTCTTTACCAAACGCTGGGTTCCTTCATTTGACCAGTATTTGCTAGTTATTTAAGTTTTTACCTCTGACTACCTCGCACATCTCTGGTTTTAAGGCCTTTCATCCGATGATTCTCAAATTTAGGTTGGAGATCAACCAGATGTTATACACTTCTTGGTGGAAGCTGGTGCCAATGTGGACTTTTACAACGACAACTGTTGTACTCCTCTTGGGGTGGCTTTAATGCGATATGTTTGCGCTGAGAATGACATACCACCCAGTGGAATGCTACAAGGTTTAATACCACCTTCTGTGGGACAAGCACCAGGTTTAGCTTTTGTTAAAACAAACAGTTGCACTTAATTTTCTTATTTAAGTAGTACTTACCTGCCTTTTAAAATATCATCATTTTATATTTTTATTTTATAAAGTAATTGTAATTTAGCATCTAAAATGTTCACGACATTATTGTTCTCAGTCCCCCACCTAAACAAGGCCGTGCCCTATAGTCGATCATTACCATCTGTAAAATTGTATTGAAAAAACATTATTTATCTACTTAGCACCTGTTGAACCGATAGTGCTTGAGTGGAATATGACCCGTGAACAGCTATCTAATACAACGTTTAGTGTGTTAACAAAGAGTCCAAGTAAAAGCGCCAGAAGTATGAGTTCAAAGAAAATTAAATCTTTAATATCGATCAGAGACCAACCGACTTCTAGAAAGAAAACTGAAACTGCACAACCTAAAGGTTTGGATACCGTTTATGAATCGTATGAATCAATTTCCGATGACAAGACTCTCTATAATAGTGTGAATCGTGAATATTCTATTATAACGACTGATACTTTTACGCCTATAAATGGCTTTGGGACTAGATCACCTGTACCGTATGTTTTCAATGTAACTGATATGATCAAAGAAGCTGATCTTGACACATTCGAAGATGATTCTAAGAAACCACCAGAAAAGCCCGTAAAAAAGTTGTTATCATCTAAAACATTTAAAGACGCGAGAAAAACAAGCAAAGAAGTTATGTGGCAACATTCTGATAAGGAAGAAATATCAATAAGTAGCGCTGAGAAATTTAAAGCAAATAAGTCAGTATCAACACGTAAAATAATTGCACTATTCACCGCCTTCCCTCCTATGTCTAAACGTGAAGGAAAAACAAGCATTGTATAGAAGTAAGGTGTAACTGGCTGTGAAGTATTCTGTGGCGTAACGCCTGCTTAGCTATACAATGCTTGTTATTTGCGGCATTCCATCAAACTTAATCCGATATATTATGCGTTTACTTGCATAAGCTTTCGTGAATTGTTCATACGAGATGATTTTTTGTACAGTTCACTCAAATGAGTTGAATCTTTGTACAGTTTTTTTTGGACTTACAAAAAGTACCATTCTGAGTTCTGACAAAGTAATATTAACGTTCACAGGTGCCGTGCGAGTCACATTAATTACTAATTTGCTATAAAATCCGATATATTTTAAACTTTTAAACTTTTTATTCTCAAACTCCTGTCATCACAGGTTATCAAAAATAATGTGTACTATTCTACAATTATTATCGGACGGTGCTGATCCAAAGTTAGTTCGGTTTCCACAACCAGCTCTTTTGATGGCTGCTATGTCTAAGTCCCCTGATTTGGTACGACACTTAGTGCGCTGTGGGGCGGACAGTAACGAAAATTACCACCAGGTAAGAGAAATATGTTTATTGGTAGCAGCTATCCCATGCTCTTATTTGTCTAGTTTTATTTCCTTTTACATAATTATTATTCATTTTAAGAATCTTTTTACTTCGAAGGCTTTTGATTATACTCCTTTGGACGTAGCTGTTTCCCGTGCGCTAACTCAGGATAATCTAGAAATGGTGATAGCTCTGCTAGAATGCGGTGCAGATGCACAGCATAGGCTGGTTTATGAACAAGATTCTAACGATCCAGCAGGCGAACTAATACTCGGGCCGACACTTTTACATACTGTTTTAGCGAAAAAGACTGAAAATGACGTGGAAGAAGATGTAAGTGTTTTTATTAAGCATTTTTCTTACTAGATAATATTATGTAAGCCCAAGCGCAATAATTGTCATACAGCTATAAGATTACCTTCTCTTTGAAAATTTCATATGTCTATAATTATTATAGGTATTACGGTTTAAAAGAGATATACAGCAAATCTAAAAAAAAAAAAATTAATTGCTAAATTAGCACATATAAAAATATTAAAATGACACCTAAAAACAACAACATCAAAATTACAGATCCGTCATCAACTATTGGGACTATTGTTTGAATATAACTGCAATCCTACAGTACATTACAAAGGTCGCGCTGCTATAGATGTGGCCATGAGCAAAGGGAATGAAGTTCTAAATATCTTCATAAAGAACCCGAAAACTGATCTGAATGCTGTTATAAATAAATTTAATCAAAGTATACTCGTGAAAATGTTCAGTTTTCCTTATTTTAAGACCATTACTAGTGCGGAGCGACTGCAATGGGTTAAGTAAAAACTATATTTCTTTAAAGTCTACTATTTTATCGTTCTAATGCTACTTACCTACTTTTATCGTGATAGCGATTTAAATTCCTTCGTACAAAAAATTAAATTTTCTTACAGTTAACAGATCTTCTATTGTTCGGAGCTGATCCGTTGCTAAAATGTCAAAACCGAGATGAAACATACCAAAATATATTTGTTTTCGCCCAAAATACTTTGCTGGAAATGGATCAGAACTCTCGCCCCAAAACTGCTAACCAACCTGGTAACCACTCATTGTTTACTAACATCATCATCATCATCAGCCGTAGATGTCCACTGTTGGGCACAGGCATACCCTAGTGAGAGCCACCACACCCGGTCCTCAGCCTTCCTCCTCATCAAGCCACTTCTTTATATCGTCGGTCCATCATGCTGGCATGAGGCCGTCCCACAATATGCTATATACTTGCGCGGTTTTCACTAAATACATTTTCTACTCCAACGGCCATCCCCATATACCATATTTAGAAGGTTTATGGTTGATATGGTTCAGCCAGTTGGTGCCTACTGGGTAGACCAAAATGGGCAAATATAGAGAGGGAAAGTTCTAGATTGGAGACTCAAGGCCCACAAGTAACGTTTATAGAACAGGTGTCCTCAAGCACGATTGACAATGGAGAGAAAGTCCATGATAAATAACGGGAAGTCGCTGGATGATGGAATATTAAGATGGTGTGGCATATAAGAAAGACCTCTGTCTCATAAATTAGACTTATTGGAATGTCAAATTATTCTTTGTATTCTAACAGCAGCGAAACCATCCGACACAAAAGTTGGGAAAAAAGCTGACAAACTGAAAAAAGATGTTATGGCATCCTCTAAACAACTAGGGAAAGGCGCTGACGATGTTGAAGATTACAAGCAGGCGATTGACCTTGTGACCGAATGCGCTAGGCTCATCTTTACTAGATGGCTGCAGGCCAAGCTCATGAAAGAACTTATTGCTACTATTGATAGGTAATAAGTTTTACTAGCAAACGCGTTATTAATCTTGTAGATCTGGATGAGGATGATATTAGATTGTTCATTAAAAGTGAATCATCTGTAGATTCTAGGTAGGTACTTCAAAGGTAATGATGAACATTTAAAATATCAGCAAAAACAGATGTACCAGATTCATTCATTGCAGAATAATTTATGAATCGAATCGTCTCAATTCAATCAATCTCAAAAAAAACAAAATATCTTCAGCTCCAAAATTAGAAAATTGTTGAAGTAGTTTATACCGAGTTAACCAACTGGGTTTTATCTTTCAGATACAAACACAGACACTGGCACATGATACTAAAGTCGTGTCAAAGGAAGCGATGCACAGGACTATGGCTTTCCCCTCAACGCTGTCTCGAAATATGGGATATTTTATCTGATACCAGGAATAAGATATACAAAGATCAACGTATTCTCACCCATCTATTAAGCATAGTTATATTTTTGTCCTGGCAGAATTATGGTCGTCTTACTAGCAATGTAGTTCCTGATACAAGCCTCACTGCGTCAGTAAAAGATGCCATAGCAGACGACGTGGGGAGAATTTTACGTCAACATAAAGCTGACAAAAAATTGAAAGACAAGCTCCCATGGAAACTATCCTACGTAAAGCCGGAATTGATTAAAGACGTAAGTTACCAATTCTCTCACATTACCAGTACCTATCCCTATTTTATAATGAGTAGGTTATAATTACCTATACCCATTATACACGAAGTTGAATTTTACAAGAGCCAAACCACCAAACTTTACTGTTCCTATGCTTAGTTACGTATGCTTAGTTCCTATACTTAAGTTTTTAAATTGCAAATTCGACTGATCGTATTGAGCGTTCGATGACAATAGCGTCAAAGTAAAATAAAAGAATGTAAAAATTAGACTAAGCGTACTAATAATAATTATTAATAATTGTATATATACCGTTTGATCTGTAGCCCTATTCCATAAGTGTCCGTTACACGGTCAATCTTTGTCGATATCCGCGATCCGCGATCGATAATCGTGATCCAGATTGGTCGTGTATAGAGTAGATTGGTGTTAGATTGAACGTCAATCCAATCTGTAGATACGTCGCCACCAAATCGTAAAATCCACCGTATTACAAAACAGCGCCGTTTTGTAATCTGGCGGCACATCTTTCAGCCGGATTGTCGTTGCGGTATGTTCTACAATAGAATAGGTACGGCTGCCATCTTTCAACCGCATTGTAATCAAGTTGCACTTTAGGACCACACTAATAAAATAAGTGGGCTACGCCAAAAACTCGCTTCGTCGCTCCATCCTTCAGCTGCAACTACTCGAACTTCGTTTCGCTACCTCGCCGCCTCCCCCTTTGCCTCACTCGGTCTCGTAGGCTCGGTTCATTCAGGACCTCCTTCGCGAGTTTCTGACTTCGCGCTTTACAGAAACACTTTAGGGTAGGGCAGACTATGTGGAGCCACGAGGCGGGGTGCTCAGATTTAATTTTGGTCCCGATTTTGGAGTTTGCGCGATATGGTGTCTTGATATAAATATTTACAATGCGGCTGTTCATTTCACGCTGTTTCACGAAACGGCGGCTTAGATCTGCCCAATTACAATACGGCTAGCTGCATTGAAGGACGCATAACGTTGATTGAAGATTCAATGCAGCGGACGTTCTTCCACAAGATAACGACAGGACAAGACTGGAGTCGTCGTCGTCGACTGGAGAGTCGGGATCTTCCAGTCGTATTAAAATCTGGCTGACTGTCAAATTGCCGTATTGCAAAACGGCGCCGTTTTGTTATACGGCTAGCCGTATTGTAATACGGCGGATTCTATAATTCGGCTACGGCTATTAATTTGACAGACACAATTTACGGTACACAAGGTATTTTTCAAAATATTATCAGGTAATGCTAATAGGCATAATCCAAAGTATTATAAATGTTACTTTCAGGACACAAAATTTAAGGTCTGCTTTGAATGTATCCTACCACTAACTGAAGAAAAGATTTTGTGTAATTGGTGCAAGCAAATATCTTTTTGTTCGTTTGATTGCATGAAATATAACGTCCAGCGATCAAATTGTCATCCATGTGGCGATTATTTGAAAATGAAGTATTTATCAAGCTCTGATGAAAATTTCCAACATCTTGTTTAAGTAATTCTCTATTTTTTTATTATTTTTAATACTTACATAAATAAAAGTAAAATACTTAAATGATTTACCTTTTTTCGACTCTCGTAAAGTAGATTAAAGTGCACTCAGGAAATGTTTTAAAATATTTTGAAAGGCAGAAAAGCAATGGCTAAGTTTAGCTCTGTGATGTTCATATTATGAATTGAATGCAACTCTCACTCACCAACCATGAGGCCTTCATATTATGAATTGAATGCAACTCTCACTCACCAACCATGAGGCCTGGACTCCACCAGAGCAGAGACGAGACTAGAGGAGAGCAGATGTGATTTAAACAACATAAAGAATTTCGTTATTCCCGCATCTCGTCTCGTCGTTATGTGTGGCAATAAAGAATTTATCGATCTATCTCGTCTCCGCTCTGCTTCAGTGGATACCACTGAGCGGAGATATATCATATTTGTATGGCACGATCGATGCGGAGATGTGAGTTGTGCCTGAGCTGGGCGGCGGCGGTACAAAGCGGAGATGTGAGCTGTACCTTGCAAGCTGACGACGGCGCGTAGCAGAGACGAGAAGAGATGTGAGCGGCGTCGCTAGTTCCGTTTTTAACCGACTTCCAAAAAAGGAGAAGGTTCTCAATTCGGCGCGTATTCTTTTATGTTACATACTTTATATCTCCGTGGTTTCTAAATCGATTTGAAAAAATAAGAAAAAAATTTTTTTCAGTGGTTAGAGGAAGCTAGCGAGGTGATCCCATAAAAAAATTTGACTCCAAATCCTCAATCCTGATGCTGTAGGTGTACCTACTACATGACATACCTACTCAAAACTAGGGAGTTAGGAAATTTTGATACCTAGTGAATTCATATACATAGTAGGAATCAAGTCACGTGTATACGATTCAACTCTGAGTCCCAACTCCTCAACCCTGATACTGCAGGGTACAGAACTCCTTAAAAATAGCGATTTAGGATTTTTTATGGTGAATTCATATTGTATTGACACCTACAATATGAATTCACCATAAAAAAATCCTAAATGCAACGACTTCATACTTAAACCCAAATCCCAACTCCTCAACTCAGATGCTGCAGGGCACTGCACTCCTAAGCCGTGGGGATTAAGAGTACCTAAAGTTAAAAATAAAAATTCTTTCCAATAAACCGACTTCCAAATCCACTGTAAAGTACCTAATAAATAATTTTGATTTGTACACACTATGTTGAAGTCGGGTGGGTATAACAAAGATAGGCAAAGTTGACGCATCAGGCTTGCCCGACTTCAACATAGTGTGTAGAAATCAAATTATTTATTACTTTACAATGGCTTTAATAGAAGTCGGTTTTTGGAAAGAATTTTTTGTAATAGTAACATGTCATATCGTGCTAAACTGTGTGTTCATCTCGACATCCAACGCTCGCCGCACGCAGCTCAGTTCCGCTCTACCCAGCAGACATCTCCGCTTTAGCCAGCACACATCTCCGCACAGCTTCAGTGAATTCATCCTAGCTGAAAAACATCTCTTCTCGTCTCCACTTCGGACATCTCCGCACATTTCCGCTTTGGTGGAGTCCGGGCCTTAACCAGACAATTTTCTACTTCGGAGTTCGGAGTAAATGGACTATAAATTGGGAGAAATCGGGAACACCAAACACAAATTCTCCCGATTTTTCCCGACAGAAATTGAACTGCACCGAACTTCAGGGCACTGAACTGGTAGGCAGACACTGCATTGAAGTGTGCTGCAGTTCAATTTCTGTCCTGCTTTAAGAGTTCATAGTAAAGGCCCCTGATTTCTCCCGAGCTCGCCGAAATGTTGGTAACACTCATTACACATTTGAAAATCATTGTCAATGTCAAGTGCCAATCAAAATTGCCTTTTTAATCTGAGAAATTGCCCATGGCGTGGCCCAATGACTTGGCGTGGCCAATGGCCATGGCCAATTTGCCAATTTCACAAATTGTCAATGTTGTTGTCACTTGTCAATTTTGTTTTAAAATTTAGAAATATTTCTGGTCGGTGATATTTACTATTTAGTATTACATTACTGAGATTTTTCAATGTTTTTCTAATTAATGAGAAATAGTGTTTTCAAACTTATACTCATTCATACAAGAATGGCTTCGTCGGCAAAAAAGCTCAAACTATCAACGCCGTCGCCAAGTACGGAAAACAAAACTAAAATCGATGATTTTGTGCACCAAATACAAAAGAGGCGGGAAGAGACCGCCGAATCGATCTTAAAGTTTAATTTCAACAAGAAGCGTGTGAGGATTATATCTCAGGAACAAATGGTTGCGGATGGATGCGAAGGTAATGAGTTCTCATTACTCAATTACTTAAATTTCCTTTTGAAAACCGGGTTTCCTCAACTCAAGTTAAACTGCTTTTTATTATAAGTTTCCACTTATCAAACTATCTGCTACACGCTTAGCAGGAGTAATTCTGGAGTATAACTCATATAACCGGCTATATTTGCTAATATTTATCCGTATTACACCAACTATGTGTAACCTTATCAAGTAAAATGGGTTATGTCCTGGAGACGGACGCCCAGAAAAGCAAAGTTTCTGCTGGAATTTCTAAAACCATTTGGACAAAGCTATATACTAAGAGAAGGCTTCATTCAGTCAGTATCCACATTTCACAAGCATCAGAGAGTGTTGAAGGATTTAGAAACATTGATATATATGTACCTAGGTACCAGATGGGCCCTTTCATAGAAAAAAAATTGGGCATCTGACCCGTAAAGCGCGCTCCACACCTGTATAAGCCTGTCTTTGTCCGTGCCGCTTTTCAGATTAGATGGTGTTAGTAAAATAAGTCCACATTCTTTTTTTTACAGGGCCTGTCTATGTAAATTGAGGTTGTTGTTTAGAAATTACTGTTCCAATATTATAAAAAAAAATTATATGTTTATAATGTTATGTGCAGGTATAGTTTACTGGATGTCAAGGGACAGCAGAGTGCAGGATAACTGGGCTTTTCTGTTTGCGCAGAAGTTGGCTCTGAAGAATGAAGTACCTCTCCATGTATGTTTCTGTTTAATTGCCAAGTATTTAGATGCATCCGTTAGGCAGTTCCATTTTTTATTAAAAGGTCAGTACTTCTGGTGTTTTGCATTCCTATTATGGTAATGGGACTGATTTTGTAGTGTACAATCTCTAAACTAAACTAAAATGACAGCATTAAAAATATTGTTATCCTTTCATAATACTCCTTGCAGAAAGGGACAGAACAAGATTTAAAGCTGTCATTTTAGTTTAGTTTAGAGATTGTGTTATACAGAATAGGCCGCATTGTCATACTGTAATTTTTTTAATCCACTACAAGTTAGCCCTTGACTGCAATTTCAAGTAGTGGTAAGCAATAATGCTGTCTAAGATGGTAGCAGGCTAACCTGTTAACAGGTATGGCAGTTACGTTAAACCTGTATCCCTAATTATTGGTTTCAACATGGGAGTCTTCCGGATTGATAAATTGCTTGGCTGCACATATTTGCTGATAGGAAATAGGGCGGTACTAGCCACAGCCTAAGCTTCCCATCAGACAAGACCAGAATAAATTTAGAAATTATAAATTCCCAAAGTGACCCTGCCGGGAATTGAACCCAGAATAGCAACACTCACTACTGTGCTAAGTAGGTTGTCATATTCACATAAACAAAGGTTTTTAATTAACAATATTGTACCTTAGAATTACCGTAGTACCTTTGAATTTATACAAAAAATTCAATGTCAGTTACTATTACACTTATTATTCATTCTATTCAATTTACTGAGAATAGGATGGACATTTCTCCATATTTTAATGTCACAGCTGGAAATATATTTTATAGTACTTTTTGAAGAATTTTTCATATTATTAGGTCTAGAGAAAGTAGCAGTGGAATGCAAGAAGCTGAACATATCGTTCCACCTGCTTGAAGGCAGTGGTGCAGAGGCCTTGCCACAATGGGTCATTGAGCACAAGATAGGGGCGGTGGTGTGCGACTTTAACCCACTGCGAGTTCCCATGAGTTGGCTGGATGGAGCCAAGAGGAAGTTAAAGAAGAATATTCCATTAATACAGGTACATATGCATTGATTGGAGGGACGAGTGCCCGAGTTGTGACATGGCATGTGTGCATATCAGTCGATTGTGATAGTTAAGCAACGTTGGCCTATGTCGGTAACTGGATGGGTGTCTGGAATGATGGATGACGATGGTTATAGGAATACGACACAAAGAGAAAGAGAGATATGCATGGATAGCCTTGTGGATAAGACACCGAACCCGATTATGTGATTTTTTTAAACGACTTAAAGAGCTTCGGCAGCCTAATTGTGTATGATCATGATTGTGTCCTAAAATACAAATAAAAAAACCTTTGTATCTTTAAAGGTAGACGCACACAACGTAGTGCCATGCTGGGTGGCGTCAGATAAACAAGAGTATTCCGCCAGAACAATCAGGAACAAAATCAACTCAAAGTTAGACGAATACCTCACAGAGTTTCCACCTGTCATCAAACATCCCTACACCAGCAAATTTGAGCCAGAGGTATGCAAATGTTATTAATTTGGACGACCTCCGTGGCGCAGTGTAGCGCTGTTGCCTTAACGTGCGGAGGTCCCGGGTTCGATCCCCGACAGGGTCAATTTGGGAATTTATAATTTCTGAATTTTCCCTGGTCTGGTCTGGTGGGAGGCTTCGGCTGTGGCTAGTTACCACCCTACTGGCAAAGACGTGCCGCTAAGCGATGCCGTGTAAAAACTGAAGGGGTATGGGTTTACTATAACTGCCATACCCCTAACAGGTTAGCCCGCTACCATCTTAGACTGCACCATCACTTACTATCAGGTGAGATCGCAGTCAAGGGCTAGCTTGTAGTGGATTAAAAAAAAAACAATTTGCCAATTTTATTTTGCCATTGCCATGATAGTTTACATAGGATGTTTCATTTTATAAAACCTTTTACTACTTAAACTAGTCAAATCAGCAACTCGTCAAAACCCTCGTGCTTGGTAACGGAATATTGTACGAAATACTTGCTTGTGACATCATCTAAATTTGAAGTAAAAAATTACTTTATTGTTTGTATAGTTAAAATGAGTATGAAACAAAACTGACTGGAGACATAGGTAGGTACTATGTCTTTTGGAAGATCTTTTAAAAATTAAAAATGTATGCTTTTGTGTATAATATTATATTAAACATTTCTTTTTGTAATCTTTTTTATTCATTTAATTTAATGTAATATCTTTATAACTTCTTACTACCTAATTAATATTATAAATGCGAAAGTTTGGATGGATGTACAGATGTTTGTTACTCAATCACGCCCCAACGGCTAAACGGATCTGGCTGAAATTTGGCACAAAGATAGATTATAGTCTGGAATAACACATAGGCTAAATTTTATCCCAGAAAATAGAGTTCCTGCGGAAACCAAAAAACCTCAAACCACGCAGACGAAGTCGCGGGCATTCGCTAGTATATAATTACTTACAATAACTTACTTTTCATATTATAAATCCGAAAGTGTAAATGGATGGATGTTTGTTACTCAATCACGCCAGAACAGCTGAAAGGATTAGAATGGAATTTGGCACAGAGATAGATCTGAAATTGGTATTCCATAGGCTACTTTTTATCCCGGAAAATTAAAGAGTTAAAACCGAAAAACCTCAATCCGCGCGAACGAAGTCGTGGGCATCAGCTAGTGCATAATAGGTTTAACATATATTATTTTTTATTTAATAAATAAAACATGATTTATTTAATTTTATTCATGGTTTTCCAGCCAATAGACTGGGACGAAGCGATAGAGAGTCGCGAGGCAGACAAATCCGTGGGTCCCGTAGAGTGGGCGACGCCCGGATATGACGGCGCGCTCTCCGTTCTGAAGAGCTTCCTCGACAAGCGGCTCAAAGTGTTCGCTACCAAGAGGAACGACCCAACGCAAGACGCGCTCAGCAATCTGTCTCCCTGGTACCACTTTGGTAACTACCTTCACAATACATTTGCTCGTAAAATTGCTATTACATCGGTGTCATACTAAGATTATAAATGGAGTTTGTTTGTTTGTTACAGTTAAACAGCCCATCTGTTAAACCGATTTTGATGAAATTTTGTACAGACATAAGTCGGTCCCAGGGAAGGACATAGGCTACTTTTTAGATACCAACTTATAGGGAAAAAATGTGCAAGTTTTATTCAAAGAAAGAATTACTTTAGTCGTGCTTAGTTTTAGTGGTCAAAACAATTAATTCCTCATATTGACAGGACATACAGGACTAGCAGGCTATAAATAAAATAAAAACAATTTGTCTTTGTTCCACAGGATACTGTAAATAATTAGTAAAAAATACAAGACAACATTTTATTTATCAAGGAAAACCAACAGCTACACAATAACCAATATTATTCTAAATAGTCTTAAAATTAGGTATCTTATAGCTAATAATAGGTTTTTACAATTAGACACTAAAAAACAGATGTACCTGTTGATACACAAGAAAGTTGTTAAAAAACTATACCAGCTATACCACTTACCATCAGGTGAGATCGCAGTCAAGGGCTAGCTTGTAGTGGATTGAAAAAAAAAAGCTGTTGTTAATTAGTTAGTTGCACTTGACTGTATCAGTATATTTGTAAGATTTCGACTTACACTACACTACTATTTTGCCACAAAACAAGTCCATACTACGTTTATGAATATTTTCGTAACTTTCAGGCCAATTATCAGTTCAGCGAGTGGCGCTATGTGTCCAAGAGTACAAAAAGCAATACACAGAGAGTGTAAACGCGTACCTAGAGGAATCGATAGTGCGCCGAGAACTGGCCGACAACTTCTGTTTCTACTGCGAAAACTATGACAGCGTCAAAGGCGCCAGTGCGTGGGCGCAGAAAACGCTCGACGACCACAGGTATAGCAATATTATAACTCTCAAAGATTTGATTTTTCAAGGGACTTTCAATTTTAGTTAGAACTAGATGGTGCCCGCGGGAACTCTTTAACTTTCCGGAATAAAAAGTCACCTATGTTCTTCCCCGGGGTGTATCAAAACCAGTTGAAAAGATGGGCAGTGAAAGCGTAGCAGACAGACACACTTTCGCATTTATCGCATTTATTTGCAGACAGACACACCCCCGACATGACGACGCTTGGAAAATAAAAATATTTAAACTTACTTAAGATATGTGATGATAATAATTATAATGGGTTTAAAATATTATTTAGTTAGTTAGTTCTTGAGTTTATTTTCTGTGTCGCGAGGGTTTTTTAAATTTTACTTTTATTCTGTCCTTTTTAAAGTAGGTATAATTGAAGTAATACGGTACCAAATTTCGAATCGATAGGACATAATATGGCAGGTAGTCAGATCCCGTCATCAACTATTAAAACCCTGATGATCTTCAAACTGCTGAACAGATTTTCATGAAACATGGCTAAGAACACTCAGGATAAAATTATCTATGACACAAAAAAAACTAAACGAAAATCGGTCCATCCGTTTGGGAGCTACAATACCACAGACAGATACACAAACAAACAAGTTAAACTTATAACACCCCTCTCTTTTTGCGTTCGGGGTTAATAAAAAAAAACCTTTAATATATTTCCTTGTTTTTAGAAAAGACAAAAGAACACACATATACACGCTAGAGCAGTTATCCAAATCGCAGACCCATGACGACTTGTGGAACTCTGCACAAATCCAGCTGGTGAAGGAAGGCAAGATGCATGGTTTCCTGCGGATGTACTGGTGTAAGAAGATTCTCGAGTGGACGCCCAGTCCAGAGGACGCGTTGAAGTATTCCATTTACCTGAATGACCACTACAGCATCGATGGAAGAGATCCAAGTGGCTATGTTGGTGAGAGTTTTTTAAATGATTTTGAAGTGTAACTTCTTTAGAATCGTTGTGATTTTAAAATTCAATGACACGAAAAAGCGACACCAAAAAGAGAAACATATCCATAATAGGATTTAGCCTGCGAGTGACTGAGATAGAATACAAGCTATATTTATCTCATTCTCTCGTAGGCTCCTTTTCTGAAGTTTCACTTCTGCCGTGTGTGAATTGCATACACACAGTTTTTTGAAGTGAAAACTTCTTTAGGCGCGTTGAGCACTATTTGGTAAGGGGTAAACTTGTGGATAATTCGCGTCACCGAAACCACGGTTACGCAGACAAAAGGTCTTAAATATAAATATACTACATTCGTAATTAAACTTTAATACCTTAGTTTTAAGGTTTATATTTTAATATATTT
This sequence comes from Erebia aethiops, assembly GCA_923060345.2. Taxonomy (NCBI): domain Eukaryota; kingdom Metazoa; phylum Arthropoda; class Insecta; order Lepidoptera; family Nymphalidae; genus Erebia; species Erebia aethiops. The sequence continues at coordinate 16,455,965 of OV281089.1, read as the reverse complement.
TTTTAATTATTTCAAATATTTGTTTTCACTTAAATCGGCAGTCCCTATGACGGCCAGTTTTTTTAAAGAAAATTTTCCATGTGTGTGTAAAATAAAGTAGAAGTTTTGGATGCCTCCTTGTCGGTCCAACGAGCACGGTGCGGGGCGTGGTGGTAAAAAATGGGCAACAGCGCCATCTACCCGATTATCGTAGAACTACAACACTAATGTTGTCACGTGTAGTTACCGTAGCCTACAAGGCAGGCCCTAGCCGTTTTTATACTCGGCTCAAGACATACACCGGGGCACAGAGTTGCCCCGCGCCCCGCCCGGGTAAGGAGGCCCAGCCTCGAGGCCCGCCGCTTGGCCCTCACGGGCCAAACGGAGAAGATCATTTGACGTGTAGTGAATTAAAGATGGCGTTTTATATTCGTATTTTATGGTCGTGTTAGGTATTGGGTTTTAGGTTTTACAGTTAAGAAATTCTCAGTGCCAGCCCGGAGTTGGAAGTTGGCGGTGTTTCACCCCCGTGCCTCGGAGAGCACGTTAAGCCGACGGTCCCGGTTATTATCACTAACACGATAAAGCCCGCCAACCCGCATTGGAGCAGTGTGGTGGGTCTAAGCTCTAAATCCCTCTCTCCTATGAGAGTGGAGGCATGTGCCCAGCAGTGGGACGTTAATGGGCTGTATTGGAAGTGTATAACAATACAAAATAACATACATAGATTACAATTACCAAAAGCTAGGTCTACATAATTATGGTACTAAAACTATACACAAATGAAATTTTTAATGAAAAATGTTTTCGTTAAATTAAAAAAAAAATTAAAACATTTTCCAAGTGAGTTTTAATAATAAGATAGAAATCTCTGTATAACTTATAAGGTCACCTTTTATATGTAAGCATAGTTTAAGTATTGTAAGTCGTCATTTAAGTGAACTTTTGTTCTTTTGTTAGAAAATAAATATCTTTGAACCTAACAATATAGATGGTTGTATTGTCTGTGGGCAGGTTGTATGTGGTCTATTTGCGGCATCCACGACCAGGGCTGGGCGGAGCGCGCCGTGTTCGGTAAGATCCGGTATATGAACTATGAGGGCTGCAAGCGCAAGTTCAACATAGCCGGCTTTGTGGCGCGCTACGGAGGGAAAGTGCACAAGTATGTCGCCAAAAAGTAACCTCTCCAAACTTAACCGAGCGATTGACGCGTTTTTAAAACCTGGCAGATTTTCCGCGCAAAGATTTTGAAGTGTCAGTGGCGTGCAGTTCATAGAGGCATAAAAGCACCGCTTACCCAAATGGAAATACGTGAATGTTCATTTTCATTATAAGTCAGTAAATAAATATTAAGCTACCCTGGTTTCAAGCCCTGTGCACGAAACTGCCGGTGTCTGTATAGTCCTACAAACTTAGATAAGTTTGATCCGATGACAGTGACGCTAGTACGAGTATATCATATTAAAAACTAGATGAAAACTTCAACGTTCGTCCGAGTAGATTAAGGTTTTTTAATTCCCGCGGGAACTCTTTAATTTTCCGGGATAAAAAGTAGCCTATGTAGAAACGTCCGTATTCAGAATAGTAAGGGTTATGCTTGAAAGTAAGCTTACATTTCATATTAAGACTTGAGTGAACGATATGGAACACATCTCTTCTTTTGTTTATGTTATATTTTAAAATAAAAGATTGGATAATAATTATTTGATCGCGTTGGAATTATCCAAGATTTGAATATCAGCATATCTACTGAACGAATCTAAGAAGAGATTGACCGCTCGGTTAAATCTTTAAAAGTGGGTAAGAACTTCTTAATGATTTAACTTAATTTTATCAATTTTTTATAGGTTTTAAGTTTTAGTAACTTCTTTATTAACTATTAAATATAATGTAAGATTAACTAAGATCTGAAATATTGTAATAAAGATCTGAAATAATGTAAAATTATGTACAAATTATATTGTAAATAGCAATAAAGGTGTGAGCACATTACTGTGTTGTTGAGTGTCGTGACTCGTGATGCAATGTGAACGGATATTTTACATACATGTACCCTTCTGATATATCTGCATCAATCATTCTGCTGATTGGCTGAATTTATGGTAGGTAGTAGGTACATACGAGTATCACAACACAGTAACACAGAGTACGACAGTAATGTGCCTGCAACTAAAATGTTTTTATATTTCTTATGCACGTGTTGTTTTTTTTAAGGTAAGTATATGAGAAACTTGAAAAAACTCACATTGTGACAATATTTGTTACTTTTATAAAAATAACGTCAGTATTGATCTACCTCATTTGAAATTGCAATAAAAGTTTTTCTCAGTACGCACTTGTTTTATTTTGTGACGACTCTTGACTGTTTTTGGCTGGAGGCTTCGGCTGTGGCTAGCTGCCACCCTACCCGCAAAAGATGTTCTGTCAGTCGATATAGCGTTTTCGATACGATGCTATGCAGAAACCGATTATGGATATGGTTTTAATATAACTGCCCCCACACCCCTAACAGTCTAGACTTCAGCCCGTTACCGTCTTTACTGCATCATCACTTAACATCAGGTCAGATGGCACTCAAGGGCTAACTTGTAGTGGAATAAAAATTAAAAAAAAACTGTCAAAAAAAGGAGGAAGTCTTTTGTGAAATCAAACATCGATTATTTTGCTTATAAATATTTTTATTTATGAATGTGACTGTTCCATGGTTACACAATCATATATTTTGATTATCTTCATAAAATTAGAAATAGAAAAATAATATCAAAGAGCTATTTTATTGGAACATTCTGTGTCAATTTTATCATCATTTTGTGTTGGGATACAATCATTTTATTAGAATTTCATCATACAATAATTAGTCAAAAGTAAATAAATATTTCGTGAAATAGTTTGCAGACCGTGTCTATAAAACTTAAATTGGATATAATTAAATAATATTAAGAATTTAACATAAAATTATCTTAGTCAGAGCATATTACAGTAGAATCGAGTAACACCAAAAATAGACCATCAAATTGCTCGTATTGTGTTATTTTCTTATCGATATGATATTAAGTCTCTACCAAAGAAAATAATATTCAGGAAAACTTAACATGATTTCAACACACATAAAAAAGTATATATCGTTAGAATTCTAAGAGGGTATAAGCGCGACTCTGACTGAATTGAAGTTTTTATTATTGAAGTTATTATGATTTCAATCAAGTATGTAAATACCCAAAACTGTTTCAACTATGAACACAAATCGTGGTTCGCGACTATTGCATATTCCACTAGTATGAGAGGGTATACACCTTCACTTCATCATACAAACATTAGCTTACGATAAGGCTGTCAATTAAACGTCTCAGAAAACTGGATTACGTCAAAATCTGCGGCGGATGCGTAACCAAATTCTTGGGCTCTCTTCGGGAATGTCCACGCTCGGGTGGAAAAAAGAATTCGGTTAGAAACTGTGAGAAAATATTCATATGTCAATGAGACCACCAAACAGTAACATAAATTGTTATGGCGTCGTTTATAAAGCTTGTGTTGACGCCACCACTGTACTGTAACTAAAGTTAAAAGAAGTTTACTCTAAATCTGTGTAAATATCTCAATGGTTGATAAAAGCGCTTGTATGACCTTTTGATCTGTTACGATCTCTCGAATTGTCAATTTTATATCATTATTGGCCACGAAAACGTGTCGATATTTATAAAAAAGACAAGACTATGTTTCAATAATAAAGTCTTACTAAGCATCGTTCAAGCTGTATAAAAATTAACCGATTCATAGTTCTTATTTTCCTATAAGTTAAAAAAAATACGGACGGCACGTAAACCAAACTGAGAACATTACTATTCATCAGTGCAAAGTGGTATGTGGTGTAGTACTAACCACATCCCTGGTTAGTATCGCTTGGTTGTGTCGTTGACAATGAACGCGACAGAAAAAAAATGAGGGTACTTGTCAAAAAAGGTTCGACGGGTAAGTTACATCTAGTCGTTAGTTGTCTATGCTTGTAGTGTGTGTGTGAAAGCAGAGCTAGGTTCGCTGGCGACTACTGCACACAGCAAGAGTTCTTGTGTCCGTTCTTCTTGAGGCGCGACTTGGGCCGGTACTTCTCGAGATACGACAGCTGCTTGGCGTTGATTGCGCCGCGCCGCTGGCTGCAAACAACAAAACTAAGGTAAGTAAGTAAGTAAGTAAAAACACTTTATTACACACAAACAATTAACAAAACAGAGATAAAACTAATCATGATATAATTTACAACTTGTTGCGGTGTAAAGGCGGCCTTATCACTAAGAGTGATCTCTTCCAGGCAACCTTTATGAAAGGAGATCGGTTGCATGTTGACAGGGTGGTGCACAGTGCACACGTGTAAACTAAAAGAAAAATTATAAAAACCTACTAAATATTACAATATAATAAACTTACATAACGGTACATACTATAATTACATACTATTTTACATAAATAACAATATGAATCTAAAAATAAAATAAACATAATATATACTCAAATAATAAATATGATATCATAAACTTACTTACAGAAGCTTTACATAGATATTAATACTTTTATAGCGATAAATAGTAATTTTTAAGACGTCGTTTAAAAGTTGGTAATGATACAGACTGGCGGATATCCTGCGGTAGCGCATTCCAGAGAATCACAGCTTTGACAGTGAAGGAGTCGCCGTAGCATTGCGAGCGACTGCTTGGCATCGCTAGTTTGTTATCGTTCTTTGAACGAAGGTTGAGAAGATGGCTAGACCGAAGAAAATGAAATCTTTCCTTTAGATATCGAGGAGTATGTGGAAGAAAGAGGATAGAGTAGAGAAGAGAAAGGATATGAAAATTACGGCGTTGTTTAACGGTGAGCCATTTGAGTTGGACTCGATATTGAGTTATGTGGTCAAATTTTCTCAGCCCAAACACAAATCTGATAGCCATATTTTGCAGACGTTCAAGCTTATTAACGAGAATCTGTGGTAAATCAGAATAGCATGAATCTGCATAATCTAGGAGGGGAAGCAGAAGTGATTGAGCCAAGGATATTTTGGTTTTGACCGGCAAAAAGTTTTTCCATCTTCTCAACCTACCGATCACGGCGAAGATCTTCCGACTAACTGCAGCTATCTGGGGAGCCCAGGAAAAAGAGTTGTCCATAACAAGACCCAGGTTTTTGACAGTGCTGCAAATTTCCAGATTGGTGCCATTGAATACTACAGGAGGGAGAGATGAGGGATTAATTTTGGTAATTTGCTGCCTTGATCCAAATAAGGAAACCTGCGACTTACTTGCGTTTACAAACAACCCATACGACTTGCTCCAGTTGCTCACAGTATTGAGTTCGGAATTTAGTCGTGCTATAGCATCACTAAGATCGTCGACGGTTGTTGATGTGTAAATTTGCAAGTCGTCAGCGTAGAGATGAAAGGATAGTGAGAGAAGGTCAGTGATAGAGTTTATGAAAATAGAGAAGAGAAGGGGAGACAGAACTCCTCCTTGAGGTACACCCGCTCTGAGACAGCAGAATGACGAGTATTTATCATCAATACGTATGCATTGCTTGCGATCATAAAGGTAAGAGCGAAACCAGCCAATAGCATCAGAGGAGACATTTATTGACTTAAGAACTGCTAGGAGAATATCAAAATCGACAGTATTGAAGGCATTTGAAAAATCAAGTAGGGTTACGATACTAACTAGCCGGCTATCAATCCCGTACCTTATGTCATCACAAATTTTGATTAAAGCAGTCACAGTGCTGTGCCCAGGGCGAAAACCGGATTGGTATGGACTCAGAATATTGTGCTTAGAGAGGAATAGTGAAAGTTGACTGTGGACCACACGTTCAAGCACTTTCGATAAAAATGGAAGAATTGAGATTGGTCGATAGTGAGAAAAGGTTGAAGGATTGGAAATTTTTGGAATGGGAATGACATAAGCCGAGCACCAAATATTCGGAAAAGTGTTAGAGGAAAGAGAGTGATTGAAAATATGGCAAAGGACAGGTAGGATTATGTCAAGTGCCAGCAAAATCATTTTACGACTCACACCATCACTGCCGATGGCATCAGATTTTATAGCCATGATATGCTTCTGGACTTCCGTAGCCGTGATGGGTGTAAAATTGAATAGCCCAGAATTAGGACTGGGTCTTAAACTAAGGGAGTTAAGCGTATTAGATTTCGTTGAATTGTCTAATAAAGGAACAGTCGTAAAATGTCTATTAAGTGATTCTATATCAACGTTGCTAGGGGTCAGAGAGGATTTGCGATCTCGGCCAATTCCCATGGTGTCAAGGAATCTCCAGACTTTCCCAGGGTCTTTATTGTCTACTGAAACATGTATATATTCTCGCTGGGCATCCCGGCAACGCCTATTGCATTTATTACGCAGATTTTTATATTTAAATAAATTTTCTGTTGTAGGGTTACTCTTGAATTTCGACTTCGCTCTGTTACGCTTGACCATCAGAATTTTTATTTCCTCTGTTAGCCAAGGTGCTGGAAGGTGTTTGAGTTTAATCGGTCTTAGTGGAGCATGCACATCGAATAACTCAATAAGAATGGAATTAAAAATATTAAGCTTGTCATCCGTCGTCGTGGCATTCAACACAGAATTCCAATCGATTTGGCTAAGGTCGTTCATAAAGCTAACATTGTTGAAATCCTTAAAGCTGCGCCGCATTATGACTGTAGGTTTAACTTTGGGCGGGCGTATCTTATACGAAAGATAGACTAAGTCGTGGTACGAAAAGGCTTCTGCTGGGAGCTGTCCAGACGCATTGACACGATCAGGCGAGGAGACAATAATGAGGTCCAGTAGAGAAGGAACGCAGTTAGGAAAAAAGTGTGTTGGACGTGAGGTGTTTAAAATATTTAGGTCAGCACTGTTTATTATATCAACCAGGCGCCTGGCTCGAGAGTTATCCTTGACTAAGCAAGTATTGAAGTCGCCCATGATAATCGTATGGTCGGCGTTGGGGACGAACTTCTCTAGCAAGGCCTCGAACTCATTAAAATAGTCTATGCGCAATGAGGGACTATAGAAAACTCCCAATAGAAGCTTCAAAGTACCGAAAAGAACTTCAATAAATAAATGTTCAGATGATTCCGCATACTGGGGAGGAGATTTATCTAAGATTGTAAAAGGAATTTGAGCACGCAGGTAAATAGCAACACCTCCACCACCCTTACCGGTTCGGTCATTTCTAATTAAATGAAATCCTGGCAACGAGTATGAAGTTGAGGGTAAGCAAGGCTTGAGAAAGGTTTCAGAAACCAGGATAGCATGTATGTTTTTGACGTCAAATGAGCTCAAAAGGTCAGAGTGGTGAGCAGGAATGCTCTGCGCATTTATGTGGATAACATTGAAACTTTTGGAGTATTGATAGAAAGTAGAATCTAAAGTTGAATTGAGAGGTATAGATAAACTGTGAAAACTGTCGTCAGATGAGGTGGAGTCACATTGGAAGTATACATTATCGTCGTCCGAACTATCGCTATTATCGCTAATCACCATGGTATAAGTTTAACAAAAAAATATAAAATATAGTTATATAGGTACTAAAATATAATACGATAAACAATAATAATAACTTATAATTTAGCTAACTAAATGCAATACTTATTCTACCCACCAGCAGTTAAACATAACTCACTATAATAAGTACAACTAATAAATTGTCTAACGTAACATTACTACACACTACTGAATAATATGATTACAATTAAAAAGCACATCTAATTGTTTAATTATTAGGTCTAGGCAAGATTAGTCCAAGAATCAATACACAAAAACAAAACTACAAACTATGAAATTCACAAAAAAAAAAAAACCGAACAATGTAATACTTGAACTCAAAGCCTAATTACTCACGATTAAAAATCAACTCGCAGTCTATGGCTAACATAAATGTCATTTTTCACAAATTGAAATTGACAAGTTGACGTTGACATGTGACATATTATGATATTGTAATTGTTTTGTTTACTTTGAGTCTGATTGTAATTTATTTGTACACCCGCAATAATTAAACATATAGTGGCGGTGATTGCTTTAAATTATGGAAAAGAACAAGCGCTAGGTTAACTACAAAAAGTGCAAAGTAGCAGCATAAGATTGAAGCAAGCAACTTCTCCATACCAGGCAGAACGGATAGTCTGCCTTACTTCCTAACACTCCGTTTTGTTTTTATCGCCTCATTCATCACTGGCTTAGTGGTCTTTGGTAGTTGAGGAGTGACTTTAGCACTGGAAGTGGCCGCTGGGGAAGCCGGAACCTGATCATCACTGCCCAACTGAATAGAGTCAACCTCCGCCTTGGTGGTCACCCGGTGGCGCTTTCCGTCTCGTCCGATGATTATTATAAGCCCTTCTCTTGTCCAGCACTTTGTAACTCCAAACTTCTGCCTTGCAGCCATGAAGGCATCGTGCCGGTCTTTTGTTAAGAACTCAGACAAAGTTATGCCCGTTCCCTTGAGAGCAGTTTTCGCTAACCAGACTTGTTTCTTAACTGGCGGGTCCCGGAATTTAAGCAGTATAGCCCGAGGCTTAATGCCCTTGGGCTGACCCAATCGCTGGCAGCGACTAAAACAATTATCCTGTAAGTTGGGTAATTTCAGATGATTGGACAAAGATGCACTCACTGTGGCCGACAGATTATCGTCATTGCCCTCTGGGATCCCGTGAACCAGTAGCATCTTCCGCCTACTCCGCATCTCCAACTGATCAGTTTGTCTTGCCAGTACTTCTACCTGCTGCTGGAGACCGGCAAGTGCAGATAACACAAACGCACGGAATGTATTAAACTGACCAGCTATGTTGGAAGTGGGGCTTGTTGCTGGTATTGCTCCCTGAAGACTCTTCTGGAATTCCGCCATTTGAGTGTTGAAATGCTCAGTCAGTGACTGAATCGAGTTCTGAATGGCCTCCATAGTTAGTGAATGTGCTTTGGTGATGTGTATAACAGTAAAATCCTTCAGTTACGTTGCTAAGTATGGATTATTCGAATGGAGTTAAAGCTGGTAGGTACTTAAACACTTAATACATATGAAAATTTAAATTTAAAATATTTTTTATTAAATAAAATAACTCAACACCCCAAAAACACGTGTGCGCTTTTTGAGTGCCTACCCTCGAAAAAAAGATGAAATCGAAATGATTTATTGAAGTAAAAACTTCTTTAGGCGCGTTGTGCACTTTTTGGTAGGGGGTAAAAATGTGGCATTCTTCTTAAGACAAAAGGTCTTAAGTATAAATAATATAGTACATTCGTAATTAACCTTCAATACCATTGTTTTAAGTTTTACATTTAAAAGTGATATGTAACCGTGATTGCCACCTCGCGACACCAGTCTTCTTAAGACAAAAGGTCTTAAGTATAAATAATAATTAAACCTTAATACCTTTGTTTTAAGGTATATATTTGAAAATGATGTGTAACCGTGACTGACACCTCGCGTTGTTACGAAGACATAAGGCATACCTCGCGACACCAGTCTTCTTAAGACAAAAGGTCTTAAGTATAAATAATATAGTTCATTCGTAATTAAACTTTAATACCTTTGTTTTAAGGTATATATTTAAAAGTGATGTGTAACCGTGCGTTGTTACGAAGACATAAGGTCTTAAATATAAACATATGGTACATTTGTAATTAAACTTTAATGCCATAGTTTTAAGGTTTATATTTTAATTATTTTAAAAGTGATGTGTTGTTATTTTAAATATTCGTTTTCACTTATATCGGCAGTCTCTATGCATATCAATGTTTTTTTTATTTCACGTGTGTCACTTATGATACGTCAAGACTCTACCACCGGTTCGGGAAATTGATTCTACGGAGAAAACCGGCAAGAAACTCAGCAGTTGCTCTTTTTAAAAAGAAGGAATAATTTTACAATAAGTAAACAATACAACACATACATTACGTTACAAGTATTTACACTTATTTGTGGGCTACCAAATGCGAGGCTGGTTGCTTCCATGCAACTTTATCATTAAGAAAATCATCGATAATTTTAAAAAAACAACACCTCGACTTAAAAAATGCTGTTTAACACAGTCTTTAAATTTATGCAATTGCAAATCCAGAAACTCTTTTGGAACCATGTTATAAAAGCGTACACTCGATTCCACAAAGGATTTCTGCACCTTGCGTACACGATATGACGTTGTTACTAGCTTATGTTAAACTAATGCTGGCTATTGGCTGCAAGTTATTTGACGTAAGTCACGATATAAATCAAAAAGATCGTGAGTGTGAAATCTGTAAGCTAAATTTTGTCAGCACGGAAATTCCGTGCTTTTCATAATCTGCAGCATATAAGTTATTTGGCGTCATGGCGTTAATTTTCCATAATCTGTTCGTGCCTGGTCTAATTGGGGGTGCCAGCCAGCCCAGCTGCACATTAGGTGCGGGACGCGAAAATTTTGCCCCTTTTACTTTACTAACATCAGAAGCATACGTCCGATCCGGCAACCTAACAGGCTGCAGCGTGTTTTTGTATAAGCAGTGCCCTGCGTCCGATTTTTTATCTGATATTATTCGCTTTCTACTTCCATGACGGGCGCGCGGCCCAGCCCCGCCACGCAGTGCACCGCCACCGCCGCCTCGGGCTTGTTGGTGCCTGCGACCCACGTGTTCACACATAGTACTCACTCTCGGATGGTCTCGACGGCCTCCTCGTACTTCATGCCGAGCTCGATGAGCGCGATGGCCACCATGACGGCCGCGCGGCCCAGCCCCGCCACGCAGTGCACCGCCACCGCCGCCTCGGGCTTGTTGGTGCCAGCGACCCACGTGTTCACACATAGTACTCACTCTCGGATGGTCTCGACGGCCTCCTCGTACTTCATGCCGAGCTCGATGAGCGCGATGGCCACCATGACGGGCGCGCGTCCCAGCCCCGCCACGCAGTGCACCGCCACCGCCGCCTCGGGCTTGTTGGCCGCCCTGGAACCCCACCAATGTGCGTTTAACAACATGATCAATAATGGGCATCTCGAAACGCTAATTTTAATCAGTCGATTGAAAAGGTATTCGGGTTTCTTTGGGCCTTATGAGCAAAAAAAACTATTCTTGTGACTTATGAAAAAGTCAAGTAGAGTTCTCCTGACGTACTCGTATATGGCACCAATGAGCGGGAATGGTCATGGAGTCTTACCTTCGAGGGTCGCATGGAATGACACAAAAGTCTACAATGTGTGGTCCGTTGCACTGGGCTTTCGGGAAGATGAGAGAGCCCCAGGCGAACCACATCCGAAAAACGTCACTTTCTTCCGCCTTCCACCACCACCACCACTACAGCCTAATAACGTGCCACTGCTGGGCACGGGCCTCAACTCTCATAGGAGAGAGGGAATTAGAGCTTAGACCCAACATGCTCCAATGCGGGTTGGCAGGCTATTTTACATTATTTTTCATAATTTTTCAACCGCATACGTGTGGTGGTGGCGGCCACGCACTACAGTAGAGTATTAGTAGGATTTGAGTAACGCGACAGCCACCGGTCGCTGTGGTCGGAGGCCTAAGTGCAACAAGAAACCCAGAACGTAGAGAAGTAGAAAGAGAGAGAGGATCACGAGTAGGTACTCGGTCGCTGTGATCGGAGAAGTAGAGAGAGAGGATCACGAATAGGTACTCGGTCGCTGTGATCGGAGAAGTAAAAAGAGAGAGAGGATCACGAATAGGCACTCGGTCGCTGTGATCGGAGACGTAGAAAGAGAGAGAGGATCACGAATAGGTACTCGGTCGCTGTGATCGGAGAAGTAGAAAGAGAGAGAGGATCACGAATAGGCACTCGGTCGCTGTGATCGGAGAAGTAGAAAGAGAGAGAGGATCACGAGTAGGTACTCACTTGTCGCGCAGTATCTCGAACCAGTCGTCGACGACGTTGGCGGGCGGGAAGGTGCCGTCGTCGTAGGCCAGGTCGCGCACCTCGATGCCCTCCGCCTTGAGCGGCGCCGTGTCGTAGCTCGGCTCGCACACGCGCACCACCGTGCACACGTTGTGCTTGCGCAGCTCCTGCGGACCACCACCGCACACGCTCAATACATGATATCACACAACACACAAACAGAAGCACTACGACTTCTATTATGGTATCACACCTTCGAAGTCCACGATAACGTGACATCCAGAATTGGCATGATGACTGATTTTGAAAAATGGTCAGATTATGTTCGGAATTATCTACTATTTCGAAAAAATATCTTATTTCAGCAGAAAAATAAGGTTTGGTAGGTAAAATTGGCACTTGAAATTTAAATTTTAAAATTCACGCCAGATCGCTCCACGGTGTCATGGCGTCGTTTGTGACGTCAATATTGTTTTTACCAATGCACTCTGTGCAGTGTGCAGTAAAGAATAGTGTGATTGTCAAAGCTCGAAGTGACGTTATTCGCTTCTTTGTGTTTAATCCATTATGGCGGATTGCTATATTTTATAGTTTTATTTTATCAAAATAAATAGCAATCTCTCTCGAAATAGAAAAATAAATACGCTTTTTATAATCCATGAATCCTATTTCATTAGATAAATTCATAATTTCATTGATTCTCGGTTACTTTCATCATAAATAGTCAATTTGCCATTCGATTCGTCGTTATTAATAATATATGAATTAGGCTTCTATCAATCATACTTTGGTTCAAGCTTTGCCAACTGCCTCGTTGGTCTAGTGGTTAGCATGTTTGACTGCGGTTCGACTCCCGGGTCGGGCCATACTTAAGTATTGAGTTTTTCTGACGAGAAATTCTCAGTAGAAGCCTGGAGTTAGGTAGTTGGCGGTGTTTCACCCCCGTGCCTCGGAGAGCACGTGAAGCCATCGGTCCCGGTTATTATCACTAACATGATAACAGTCGATAAAGCCCGCCAACCCGCATTGGAGCAGCGTGGTGAGTCTAAGGTCTTCCCTCTCTCCTATGAGAGTGGAGGCCTGTGCCCAGCAGTGGGACGTTAATGGGCTGTAGTGGATGGATGGAATGCTTTAATTTAGAAAAATAATTCCAATAAATTAGACCCGGAGACGCACTCTCTTCTATTTTTATTGCATCTACGTGGATTACGTTAGGTCATGGTTAACAGTTACTGCTTTAATATAGGTCATAAGATGTAGTTTATTAGATCATTACATATCAGCCGTGTTTTTGGAAGAATAAAAATATCTGCGCAAAGATTTTGGAGAAGTTACGGCTAGAGTTTTAAGGCAGGTTTGGCATTTCAGATTATAATATGTAGGTACTCATACTGAAATATTTTAATTTTATCTGTACCTTCTGTTTTATTTTGTATGAAAAAAGGATCAAATTTAGTCAAGAATAATTTGCATTTTGATATTAGTTTGACCTTTGACCTTTGATGTCATAGATTCAACGTATGAAACTGTATCCAGTCTCAAAAAGCAAATATACAAAAGAAAAGATCGCATAGAAAAGAACTGTCATCAAATCGCTCTGAAAATCCCTTTGAATACAAAGTAAAAGTAAATAAGATACGGAGACGTCTTTCCAGTTTCTATGAGGCTTTTACCGGTGGGAACGGCGATTTATAGTCGAAAGTATGTACCTATGCCTTTGTGAAATAGACAACAGTATCGTTTTGTTCCCAATCGATAGGAATTGGACGAAGTATACCTATAGAATAAGTTATAAAAAGCCTTTATATTCTTCTGTACATATTAGGTCTTTGTCTTATACGTTAAGCAGCAATTAGGAATGGCGATTAAGGCCCTGTGTAGCGTAAAAGGGGGTTTTCAAAAGCAGTGTATCCATCAAACGGTGACATAATATTGTATGCTTGTAAAAATAATTTTGCTGTTTTCAAAACCATTGAGCACCTACTGACGCATCTCAAAACACAATTAAAAAAAATCTCAGCATTGAAATTTATTTTAAACATACCTCTTAATTTACCTTTTAAAGCAATTTTTCTCCTTATTGAAACCAATAATTAGCTCTAGAAATATAAGATAAAATTCATATTTCTAAATCAAACACATTGCCGGTTTCATTTGTATTGAAAAGTACCTAAATAATGAATTTATTTTCTAATTATTTCATGCCTTTTTTGCGACATACGCTTGCTCGATTTCACCCCCGCGCGCCTGTGTTTTTCATCTCGTGAGCTCACAGCGCCTTAAAGGTAAAATGAAGCATACAACTGGGCAACGAACGCAGTATACTCTATAATGAGCAAAATCCATTGATGCAAGAAGAATAGGTAAGTCATCATCATCACTACATCCCATTAACGTCCCACTGCTGGGCATAGGGCTCCACTATAGGAGAGAGGGAATTAGAGCTAAGACCCACCACGCTGCTCCAATGCGGGTAGGCGGGGTTTGATGCAACTCTACGTAGCTGCATCAATTATTTATATGTGATTATTTCTTGCTTTTAGACTAGCTTACGTAATCGTAATCCACCAGCAAATATTCTTGAAAACGATGATGCAAAATCGAGAAGTTTCAATGCTAAACATATAATTTGAATTTCATGTTTTGGCCATATTGCTTTTGAGAGATGACGGTGACGGGTGCCGGAATATAAGCGAATCACTTGGTAGGTACTTCGAAAAGTCATTATGTGAATGATTTTCCAAAGACGCGTGCGGAAAGGCGCCTAATTCAAGGGAAAAAATTAGGTACTTAGGGCTTTTATGTCAGGGCTGGGAAATACCAAGATCTTTATATACCTATGACGTCTAGTATACATATAAAAATAATATATACCAGAATCATTCAAATCAAAGATATTCAGAAATTGTAGGTATACTTAAGTTGTACCTACTTAAGTTGTCGTCAACAATTTTGGACATCAGAAGATGTCTATTTTGCGTCAGAAGGCTTCAGAAAGGTAAGAGGGCACTAACCTAACCTAAACTACCTCTTGCATCTGATACACTAATTGAAAAAGAACTAATTGTTGCAGTATGGAGTGGTTTTCTCAGTATTTTGTAAAATAAATGGCTAGAAGAAATTCGGCAATCGACACTTCATAAACTGTATTGAATTTAAAGTGACAAAATATATTAACATCGCTTGTGTAATAAATATACCTATTCGATTAAATATTTGTCTCCGTTCGCAACAAGGACGAGAATGACTATATTGACGTAAATTCAAAAGACGTTACGTCCAACATAAGAAGCGGGCAAACAAAAGCATAAAACATTCAACGAGTCGACGGCGGTTTGCCTCTTAGTGAGATAAGGAAAATCGAGGGGACCCAATTTTCTTCAGGCCTAATTTTGCTAAAAGACACGTCAAGGGCATCTCTACCCCGAAAATGCTTTGTGAACTCCATTGTATCCCCAAATAATATATTTCAATATCTGGACGACTGGACGTTTTTTGGCAGACTTTGCACCTGGAAAAAATGTTCTAACACAAATTACCTATCGCTGTGATAATAAATAACCCGTTGGCCTAGGTCAGCGACAGAAGCAACGCGATGCGATAGAAAATGACAGACTTGTCTACGCGACAAAGTAGGCCACGTGAAGGGTCAGCGATTGTTTGATACTGTGGATCCGAGTCGCGTTTGTCGCTCTGTTCAGTAATAAGCAGATTCCCTTTTCCGCGTTTGTCGCTCACGTAAGAGTAAGACATCGAGTAAGTGATGTTGCAGTCTAAAATAGTAGCGAGCCAAGTTGGGTTAGTGTGTATATTTATTTAATATTAACTACAGGATTATAATGATTTAATTTAAGCATACCTACGTGCCAAATATATTTTGTAGTAGATGTTTAATCTAAAAACGAACGCGCTACACTAAGCCTTCACATCATTTATACACTAACTAGCTGATGCCCGCGACTACGTCCGCGTGGATTGAGGTTTTTTGGTTCCCGCGGGAACAGTTAGTCCCGCGGTCCCTTAGTTTTCCGGGATAAAAAACCTAGCCTTTGTGTTATTCCAGACTATAATCTACCTCTGTGCCAAATTTCAGCCAGATCTGTTCAACTGTTGGGGCGTGATTGAGTAACAAACATCCATACATCCATCCAAACTTTCGCATTTATAATATTAGTAAGATTATTAGGTCAGCAGATCCGGTCGTAAAATTCATTGCCGGTGACTGAACGACCAAAGGCGACGTCAAAGTTTGCATTGCTGTACAGATATGCATGTGACTCTGCGAGCGTAACATATTGGAGGCGCGTTCATTCATTATTATATAGATAAGGGTTAAGGCTGCCTCTAATAAATATTGTATTATGTATACTAGGTGATGCCCGCGACTTCGTCCGCGTTATTTAAGTTTTTTTGATTCCCACGGGAACTCCTAAATTTTCTGAGGTAAAAAGCAGCCTATGTCACTCTCCAGGTCCTCAATACCCATGCCAAAAGTCACGTGCTCGAACCGTTGCACCCTTGCGGCGTGATTGAAGGACAAACCAACAAACTAGCAAACAAACACACTTTCGCATTTATAATATTAAGTATGATACACACACACCTGTAGGTAGCCCTGGATGGTGACATCCGAGGGCCGGTCGGTGATGAGGAACCGCATGTTCTTGTACTCGATGAGCGACGGCGCCGGCCGGATGTCCTTCTGCTTCATGGCGACCGTTTTTACGATTCCCGCACTAAACCCGAAACACCACTCGCGAACCGTCGGCGGACTAGTCTGCGCACGCGTCGGAAACTTGCAGCAACCCGTCAGAGTCAAAACAGACAAACTGTCACTCTATTTCCACACAACACACTCCAGTTTCGTGGCTTCTTTTTTAAAAGGGTCCAATTATATAATTAGAACCACCCGCATGGATATCGCTTTCAACCACTTGAGCACATTCGGGGACTAACGGACGATGGTAACGAATTGGGAAGCGAAACTAATAGGAGATTATGCGATACAACATAAGTCGTTTCCGATCGGAACCTCGGCAAATGATATGCTCCAATTAACAGTGGGATCCGAATTTAAGGTAACTGAAACAAAAAAGAGAAAATTCCATTATTATTATACACTGCAATTAGTTTATTTGCGTACGCGATTCCATCTTGGATTTGCGTCAATCCGCGAAAGGCGACTGAATTGAATTTAAAATGTTTTTAAAAATAGCGTACATGTTGCGGACGGCCCCGGGCCATGTTTAGGTCATGTGAGTGTATGTCTAGTGGTATTCGCAAACTGCTGAACCGATGCCAATATCGCTTATTAGCGCGTTCACATATCACTCTTGTCCGTATGTCTATATATAACGTGATAACACCACTGTAAACACTACGCAACAGCACTCACGCTGTGTGTGCTTTGATTAATACCTACCTATTGATGAAGTTCACACAGAGGTGCATTCACTACGTGCTAACTGATTAGGTTATCAGCATCCTAACCTTGATGCCGAAAGAATAACAAAACATCATTTCCTGTCCATATGGACACTCTATTTCACAATGTATTGTAACTGTATTATAGTAGGTAAAATAAAGCCCCATTAGTCCAACCCTTAAACGGGAAGCACGTATGAGTAATGCTAATAAAATCCCCAATGGAGACGCGTGAAAAAACAATACATTTTTATGCGCAACATTAACCAAATTGATGTTTTAATGAGCAAATAAAAACATTCCTAAATACAATACGTAATTTACAACACAGTAAAAGGAAACAAATAAATGTAATCTAACTACCACTAATAAAATTAAATCATGGGGCCCGCAAAAATTCAAAGAAATATTCAAGAAAGCTAAATACGTTCAAATAGGTATAGGTACATCGTATACCATAGACCTGACACAACCTGGCGACAGATTCTACGCTAATGGATACTACGCAAAGGATGAACTTTAGGTACTGCCACTGAGACAGCGTAGTAAGTTTGAGTGAAAGAGGGTCTTGATTCTTGGCCTGCCATTCTAGCAGCTGCTACTTATGGTTGTCCTGCGCCGCTTCACGACAGTAAGATCTTTTGAGGGCTTGCTGGTCTTTGCTCACTTCATCAAACCGACGAACCCTGAACCGTTGAACAGGCTTAAGGCCCTGTGTAGCGTAAAAGGGGGGGTTTAACAGCAGTGTATCCATCAAACGGTGACATAGTGTATGCTTGTAAAAATAATTTGCTGTTTTCAAGACCTTTAAGACGCCATTGACGCATCTCAAAACACAATTTAAAAAAAAAAAACTCTGCATTGAAATTTATTTTAGACATACCTCTTAATTTACCTTTTAAAGCAATTTTCCTCCTTATTGAAACCAATAATTTGCTCTAGAAATATAAGATAAAATTTACATTTCTAAATCAAACACATTGTCGGAATAATTTGTATGGAACAGTAAATATTTATTTTTTTACAAATGATTTCTTGCATTTTTTGCGACATGCACTTGCTCGATTTCACCCCCGCGCGCCTTTGTTTTGATCTTGTGAGCTCACAGCGCCTTAAGGAAAAGGAAGAATAATATGGAGTACTTACAAATGGGTGGGTGTATATCGCTCGGTGGTCAGGGTGCGTGTCGTGGCGCGCGCTCCAGGCAGCATGGGTGTCGCCTCCACAGACGCCCGCTAATTTATTTGTGTTGGGCCTGGCAGTACTCCGCGCTGTCCAAGCGGAACTCCATCAATGTCGCCACAGAACAGATTCCCAGCTGCAACAATACACAATCGAATTATGTTTCTGTACCAAGTACCTACTCGTTAAGCAGCTAGTATGACGTCTTGTTTACGTTTATGTTCTGTGCTCCCACTAACTAGTGGTTCGCCCCGAACTAAGACCTCGCGGCGCCATCTATTGACATAAATGTGAAGTTCTGTTAAAAATACTGAAGCTCATTAAAAATTAAATAATTCCGTTTCCTTACAATATTTATCTAATTTTAGTATTTGTTGTTCAAGTACAGGATATAATTGAAATAATTGATCAAGTTTCAGGCTCATCCTTTCAGAAAATTTAGAGTTCTGAGGTCATCTTTGGACGTTAGAAAATCACCACTTTGAAAGCCCCCCATTTCGTCAATTTTGGGGGAAAAATTAAAAAAAAAATATTTTTGGACTCTATTCCTAATTATCTTTAAAATGATATACCGCAACCCTATGTAACTTTATAAAAAATATTTTACTTCGCATTCGCTTCTATGAGAGCCCCCCTGAAATAAAGATTTTTATTATTTTTTAAGCCATATTCGGCGGGAGGCCATTGGTTTACATATTATATTTAAAGCTGAAGTAATTGCGTTCAGTAATTCAGAAGTTATAATGCTCTGACAGACGGACGGACGGACGGACGGACGGACGGACGGACAAGTGCCAATTCACCCAAGTAGACTCAGAGACCTTCGCTTCGCTCGGTCAATAATAGCGACAATTACTAAAACGAGGTCTTATTTCTCTGTGAGTGGTTAAATGTTTATTCGGCGAGATTATTCCGCCTTTCCAGTTTATAAATTATTCGCCGTGATAAGAGTGTGATGTTGACGCACACTGCCAACGCAGTTGCATGCAATAACAAACTCGCATGGCGTCATTTTTTGTTCAATGAACTTAAAATACTCAATCATCATCAGACATTTCGATGTAATGACGCGGCATTGAAGGCTTATGATAAAAACAATAGGTACACTACCTAAGTGTCTGTTAACTCAATTAAAATGGGACTTTTGTGTTGTTCTGGGTCGCTGCGCACAAAATTAATAAACACGTCGCACAAATTTTTGGCAGACAAACAGAAATGAGAAGTTATAAGTCGTACCTATAGCAGTAAAATATTATGCTTCCAAGATGTCGTAGTATATTTTGAACAAACCATACAACGCACGCCGGCCCACCAAAACCGATTACTTGTTTCAAAACTAATGGCCAAACATTTAAAAACTGTTTGTTTTCCTGAAGATTTCATTCAAGGAGAGACGCAACCAGACTTGGCATGAAGCCAAACAGAACAACACACAACCCACATACTTATTTGTATATATTATACCGGGAATTTGGACAGCTCTATATCTTCATTATTTAGAGACAATAATGATAGTCACTGCAGCAAAGCTATAATTATCGTTACAACCGTTTAAATTCGTTTGTAAATCTATTTATTATAATACGTTGGCCCATTAGAAGCCATTTTTAAATTTGATAATTAAATCAATTTGGCAATCATTCAAATTATAATGAGAATTTAATAACATAAACAAACTACAGACAGTAGTGTAATAATATCATTAAGTAGTACTTATACATAAATGTATTTACCTTCGGAAGGTTAAAAGTCTAAAAAAACGAGTGGGCCAAATTGCTCTCGTTATAATGCGGCGAACGGTTGATGAACTTCACTAAGATTTAACAAGATCAACGGTAAGATGAGAATTGTTGAATGTTTAAGCTGTTTTGAGCCAAGTCTTAATTGACTCTTTTACACGAAAAGCACAATCCGTTAGTGTAAAAAATCATATAACAGATACTTGGCAAATTTAGAACAATATGAAAAGATTTCTTTAAAAAATATGTTTAAAGGCACATTATGGTTTGTGATAGACTGGTAGTGTCTTGTAAAAGACTCATGCCAGCAGTGGACGTATGTCGGTTGAAAGGACGAATCGACGTGGCTGTATAATATATCGGTGTCAGCACAGTCAGCTAATAATCCTAGTAATATATTTTATTATCTCTGGCTGGCGATTTGGTTTTAGAAACAATGTCAGAACCCTTGAATGAGCTCACATGCAACTGGGTAACTACTAACTTTAAATTGCCAAAGCAACCTTCAACTGTTTCGCATAAGTTTACTTCATTAGATGGTCCAGGTAACAGAAAAAGTAAAAAAAACGCTCCGAGCCATCTCAGACAATATTTTAATATACCATGTTATATGTAGCAAATGGGGGGTGCAAGATTGTCCAAATCCGAGCAGACGCGACGGTCGATAAACTCCAGACCACCGTCTACACTCAACACCCCTATGGAACAATGCAAACG
Source organism: Erebia aethiops (assembly GCA_923060345.2). Lineage (NCBI taxonomy): Eukaryota > Metazoa > Arthropoda > Insecta > Lepidoptera > Nymphalidae > Erebia > Erebia aethiops. Next base: position 16,435,068 of record OV281089.1, on the reverse strand, counting down.
ATTTAGACTAACGGTTTTTAACGTCTGCCCTTCGAGACAGTCTAGCCGTTCTGAAAATCAAGTGCATCTGAACAGCGTAATTAAATTTTGAAAAGGGTAACTGAGAAAAAGAACTTTTCGAACTTTCAACTTTGTGATGATTTTCCCAGTATTTTCGGCGTACCTATATGGTTCCTTCCGATTTTCCGAAGTATACCAAAATATTTAAACAATCAGTATTTATAATCTGTTTCCATACTAAATACTAATATTACAAATGCGCGGCCGTTATTTAGTTTCGTCTCCATAAATCGATTTCCAGGTCAATTCACTTCGTCATACGGCATTATAGAAAAACATTATGCAATCGAGCCATGTAGGTTACCTACATAGGTATTTACCAAAGCTATCGGCTATTGCTAAGCAGAAAACGTCACTGATACCATGAAATAGATACCTACACATAAGCCCGATGTATGTACTTGAATGTGCTAGAATAACTTCCTCTAACTAGGATCTAATAGCCTTGCTAAGACGTGCATGTTTAATGTTTATAGTCGAGGGACAAACACGTGGCAAACAAGGCGACAACAAAGGACAACCTTAACCACAATATTTGCGCAGTGTTTACACGACATCTAATGGTTCATCCACACGCATGTTGTTTTTGGTTGGTGTCATCGAGCATCATAGTGCTACCTGCTAGTGAACAACTGCTGCTCAATATTAGAAATCCGTACATGGAAATTGACCTTAACCATAGATAGCTAGACAGAAGTTTACCGTTAAGTAACAGAAATATTTTTCACAAAACTAAATTAACAAAGGCCTTTCGAATAAACATAATCAAAGTTTACTAGACGAGACGTAAACAAGACCTTGGAGAATAACTTGCGATTCTAATAATTAATTAAGAATTCCATCAAAACAAATGATAAAAAGTTCTTGGAAATAAACAAAATCAAAATTTAGGAAACTAGATGAGACGTAAACAGAAGCCATAGATCCCTAAAAAATTATTAACGGTGCCGTAACTTTGATGTATTTTGTGAAATTAATAATAAAACTCGTTCCGGTAATTTGAAAAGCAATAAATGACGTCAATCGGTAAATCGGTAATCGGTCAATCGCTAATAATTATTATCAACGTGTATTATTGTAAATTTCTGTCTTGCAAAAGCGCCCTTTCTGCATGCAAATGGTGCTTGTATTTATATTTTTGTATAGCAAGAAGTGTAAATACAATTAATACTAAAATGTACCAACACGTTCGATCTTGTATTCACTTTTCGATGAATGACAGAAAAATGCTAACAAAGAAGTAGCACAAAATCAAGCAAAACTAAGATGTTATAATATCGAACCATCTTTTATGTATATCTTCAATAATTATAATTGGTACAGGATTATGGACACAGTGGGAGTGGACACTTAACTAGGATTTTGGAAGATTAGGTTAACAATTAGTGATACCGAATAAACAATGAGAAAATGAGTAACTTTAATTAAGTACTATATAAAGGAATGATGTTGATGATTACTCAAATTTATTTTATTCTTAACAAACCAATCTCTAAAACAAAACATTGATACATAGAAGGCAAGAACGTGGCGGTAGCGGAAACATTATATCGAGGTCGTCCGACCACGACTACTGCGCTATGCACTTAACTCTACTTCGGCATTTTGCCCGTAATTCTAAGAAATCGAGGCTGCCTCGTTTCATTGCTAATGTCTACTACATTCATTTTGATCAATTGACAATTTTGTTTATCACAACTCGGAAAATACCGGCCAAACAATTCCAGTAGCTCATAAGTTGTACTGTTTTTATTAGTTTAATAAACCAACCGATGCTTACAGTAAAATAAAATTATAGAAGTCCACTATATTATGTACTCCAACAATTTCAGACGCAGATAATACACTAAAGTTTGATACCACTATTAATCATGCTCAAGAGTTATTATGACATTGTTTTAAAATTATTGAGCTCAAAATATATTTACAAAACAATACAGTTAAGCTCGTGGCTTATCTGGATTCTGGAAGGAGTTGAAAAGCTAGTCTAAAAATGTAATTACTAAGCTCTCTTATGACTAAGCTAAGTCACGTATAGCCACCCAAGGCGACAGATAAAAATATCCGCTACTAATAACATTGTAAACCAAATGAATAATTTTATACTCACGACGTACATGCAGATGAAACTATAGTTCCAGAAATCTATAACGTTGGTGCTAATGAACACTAAATTTCTTCCAAATTTAGACGTGCTAACTTATTGATAAAATATAATTTTCACTCAATCGTCTATTACAAATCCCTAATGAGTATCGCATTATGTGCGGTACACAACGACGTGGACATTCCATCATCCAAAGACATTCGAATCAGGGATGAACACATGGAACAAGGAATCTGCTTTATTACTAGTTGAACAGCTATCATACCAAAACAAGAAACGAATTATGAATCATAATATTTCGACGCTTCATTAAATCAATTGCTTCATCGGAAACGAAACCTGTACAAAACCTTCAAAAACTCGTCATAATTGTCTTAAATACGTTGCTAAATGTGCTTCTTTTATTAAATGATTTATTAACGATGTATAGGATTACTACATGGATACAATATCAGGGTTAAACTTTACACGAGCCCAAATGGTATCTGAAGAGTTAAAGACCCCATTATCCTCAAACGAAAAATATGTTTTTTAAATCAATTATCGTTTTATGTTTAAGAGTACAAGAAATACTGATTTGATTAGGTGAAAGCTAATAAATGTTAATCATAACAATAATAAAAGTTAAATATGATAATTATTGAGACTTAATTTTAATGTGTAAACAGGATACATTAATCATTTCTTATCGTTAAATGTATCGCTTCTCCACAAAAGTCAACAAACAATATCTCGATTCTCGAATATGCAGAAGTTGGGTATGAATTATGATGGATTTAATGACTGTTAAATTATATTATTATCCACCATAACGTCATCGCTTACTCATGATATTAGGTTAATTTATATCCAATGAAATTCTTGGAATAGGTATATTCAAAACAATAATAAAGCTATTATAGGTCAAAGATGAGTGAAAAATGTCATAGAGCACAATTTCCAGAAAAATAATAGAACTGGGGTGAATAAAAAATGAAATTACTCAATACAACAACGGACATAATATAGATTAAAGTATACGAAATGCAATTATCGAACAGAAGTCCAATTCAAACAGTGCTTTCAAGTAAATCCCAAGTGTCTCTAATACCTAACTACATATTTGCGTTCACAGCCAGACACACCCAACATCTACAAGTGGGCGGATTTTACATTAATAAAACTAAGTGCACAGGCATTCATTTAGCTTCAGCGTGTATATCTAAAGTTGTGTCTGAACCATCAGCAAACTGAGTTTTGAAACAATGAAATAAGTTTGTGACAAGCATAACATTTGCTTAAACTTTTTGCAATGGTAAACTTGGTAATAAAAATAATTTAAACGCTCCTAAGGCACATCAAATTATGCCGAGTGTCGACGTCATTGGCTTTAGTCACGTCCATCTACTTTCTATACAGAACACGCGAGGTGAAATTGATGGTATTATGAAGTCTGATAAAGACAGCCGTGATCCTGATATAAAAAGAATGAATGAATAGCAGACTTTTCAACACTTGTACAAAATACAAACCACCTGTTGAATGCTCTAGAACGAAGCAAAAAAAATATGCCAAAGCAAAAAGTGAGGCCTTACCAAACATTACCTGACTAACTTTGACCATATCCCAATTTGAGCAAAGGTGTTCGAATTGTGTGTATTTTTTATCCCCGGATTTTTACTTTCGTCACACGGCACTTAAAATCTTCAATTTGAAAACGTGTCAGTGATACAGAGCACCGGGGTTAATGATGACACAAAAACTTCACTTACATTTATATTCCACGGAACAGAAAGTTACTGTTGTAGAAAATCAAATCAAGTAAAAAAGTAAACTTGTGGCCGATGCACATGCAACAGAAGCTGTCGTGGTAGACAGAGGTGAGGTTTAGGCGTTCACATCGCAACGGGTCGACACGGTCCGTGCCGCGTTCGAGCAGAGACTGGCGGGAACGGAGCGCCCCTTCGAGCGCGCGTTGTCGTCGTCGCCGCGGCGGCTACGTCACGCGCGACGGTGCCATGCCATTAGCAACGTGATGGCGTCATCATAACCAACACATGCGTCCTAATACCGTGTCTATAACGCACACACGCAGCCAATTTATCGCTTCAATTTCAAACTTTTCACGGCGCGGTGGTTAGTTACCATACGAAGCTCCACGAGTTGCCATTAGCGATATTCAATGGCAGATGCAAGACTAAACACATTTTTGATGTAGACACTTGATAATATTATTGTAACAAGATGATCTGCCATCAGATCGAGTGATGGTAAGATAAGACACTTTATTGAGTAGCATGAAGCATTTCGCATTGTGATTCGTAACGGTCCAGGCATATGATTTCGATGAAAGTAGAATTTCACCACAGGAAATTCCATTAATAGTCGACAAAAGTAGTCCAAGTCTACTAATAGTTAAAGAATCCAGGTTAACTCCCACGCCGTTGCAACTAACAGTTGTTCTGATAAAGTATCTGCAATAGAGCTAGGTCCATTTCCTCAAATCAAAGGGAATGGAGTACCTACTACCTACTATATTCAAATACGGGGGCGTATTTTATTGCGTTGGCAAGCTATAAACTAGTTGAAAGATAATTGAAAGTCTAAAAAGGTCAAGTTCAAAAAGTGAAATGAATCTCGTACTTAGTTCAATAAATATCTCGTCAGACATCTTCTAATCTTGTACTACCCACGTTCTTGTCTGGAAGTCACGCTTAGTTGCACTGCAATTTACTAGGAAGTGTTGTTAACATGACCACCCACCCAGATTCGTTCGGAAATAATCTCTGCCTACGTTAGGTAGGTTACAGCTTACATTGCATGGTGTGATTTTCCTGGCTAATGTCTATTTATATATTTATATAGAGCTTTATAGGCATTATCTATTGGGTGCTAATCAATCTTCTCCTAAAAAGGATGTGTCAAATTCATAGACTTATTACATTGCAATGTCAAATTCCTCTCATATTTTCATACTTCTACCATTATAGTAAGTATTTATGTGTCTATACATTAGTGACACTCGTTGATGTAGAATTTTAGTACCTATTTCTATTTCAATGGTGACACTAATTACAGCGTTTCATTTTATTTTAGTTATAGCTGGCAAACCATTATTTTATAATGGTTGTGTTTCTAGATCGAATCGAGTACCCATGGTGACTCACGTGTTCAGGTCGTCAGAATGCGAATTGCGCAATTAACAAAACAGCAATTACATACTTACCTAATTCCTATAGCCATACAAAATATTTTCCATTGAATGTTAATGTTTTAGAATTTAGACCAATTAAGATGGTCACATTGCGTCTGAAGGGCATTTCTGACGTCCAGTATGAATATTTTTAGTTTTTACCGGAGAGCACATTCTAGTTTATTGCCCTCTTTAAAGTTAAACACGGCGAATTTGCCCATCATACCACTATTGAAATTGTATTTAACGACTATAAAATACCATGTCATTGTGATTTGTGGGTCTCTACAAAATCCGACATTTTTGAAAAATGATACAGGCGTCCATTTTATAGCATTTTGGTCTTACTAAGGCAATATGCATCTGATATTAGCCTCACTAAGGTATTATAACGACTACTTAGTTACTTCACAAGCACAGCATGATTGTAGAGTTGTAGACGATAAAGATTTGCAAGCGCAATGCATTGTAGAAGAGCTAGTTACTTCACAAGCACATCATGATTGTGGAAGATAGAGATTTGCAAGAGCAATCCATTGTGGAAGAGCTAGTTACTTCACAAGCATAGCATGATTGTGGACGTTAGAGATTAGCAAAAGCAATGCACTGTGGAAGAGCTAGTTACTTCACAAGCACATCATGATTGTGGACGATAGAGATTTGCAAAAGCAATGCACTGTGGAAGAGCTAGTTACCTCACAAGCACAGCATGATTGTGGACGATAGAGATTTGCAAGAGCAATGCATTGTGGAAAAGTGACTAAGATGACCACTCAATGATGAGTGGTGACAAAATGGAGAGAAATGAAAGTGGAGAGCCCATAAAATAGCTAAAAGCAAATGTCGAAACAAATAAAATTTCTAATGAAATTGTTCTAGAAGCCCGGCAGAACTTTCATGGAAACGTACCACAGAGTCCAACCGAGAACTTTAGGTATGAAATCTGCAAGTGAAGTTTCATATTTTCATCGCCCACGTGATCGAAACACGTGGAACCTTCAACGTGCGCTCCTTGCAATAAACAATATTCTCCGGCTATTGTTTTCCGCCCTCGGAACTCCCACGGCAAACGTGCCTTTTCAACCAATTCCTAATAGTCAATCCAATCAATCCACGAGCAACACCATTCCAACATTAATTTGTGAATAATAAATGTCTCGACAATAGCGTTTGTATCTAAAAATAAACTCGGGAAAGGAAACTAAACTCAATTCTGTAGGAAAATTAATGATGTGAAGAAATATTTGATGTTAAGAAAATGGACTATTTCTGCATATGTACCTACTAGCCCGCGACTTCGTCTGCCTGGTTTGAGGTTTTTTGGTTCCCGCGGGAAGTCTTTAATTTTCCGGGATAAAAAGTAGCCAAATTTCAGCCAGATCCGTTCAGCCGTTGGGGCGTGATTGAGTAAAAACATCCATACATCCATCCATACATCCATCCAAACTTTCGCATTTATAATATTATGTACCTATCGTCCATTTTCATAAGATAATTATTACCTCGCTTAAAAGTGATTATGTTTGTAATTTCCTTCATGGATTATGCAGAATATTGACATTTAGCAAGTAAAGTATAAAACTATCTAGGGAGTCGTTTTTCATAATAAAAGACAACAGAAAAAATTAATTCAATGTCCTTAAAGACAATTAATACTAAACTCGAGCATTTAGAGGCTTAAGTGAAGATTATATTACGAGTACAATGATTTGATAAAATCTCGTTTCGTTAACTATTTTAAAATAAAGTGAAGAAGTATTTAGAGTAAATAATAATAAATAGATAGTAACTGCCACAATTAAAATTACAAGGTTCGAAGATCAGCACATCAATAAACCCTCCTTAGAAACAAGAACAATGGTTAATGACCACCGATACTCAACAAATGATTTCGATGAAAGATATACGGAATTAGTTTCAAGATAGGATTGTAATGTCGAGAATATTCTACATAGTTGATAAGAAATTACGTTGATTATATCACTTGGATTTTGATATCAAAGGATGGCCGAAATAATATAGGAATTGATAGCTTCAGAGACTGATCACTATAAATCATATAAATACTCTGCTTAACATCCAGACAATGGAAAGTGATTATAATACGAACGCTTTGTGATGCAGAGTGCAATAGAGAGGGGGACCGGTGCAATACAACTTTCACAAAGCAACTGCAAATCCAACCGCAAGTCACAACACCTACTAAATGCATTAAGGCCTAGGTACATTTCTAGATTGCTATATAATTGAAATCAATGATATATTTATGACGCTATAAAAACCTTTTAATGAATTCATACTGCTCTTCATAGTGTATTATTTTTATCCATAGTTGAATTATTATATGAAGATTAAAGGTTGCAACGGACACATTCAAATAATATTTGATTTTAAACTGATGTTGTGAAGGATGAAAAAAGATGTCTAAAAATATCACAAATTATTAGGTGTAAAGGTATAACTTACATAGGAAAGTAAATGTGACTTTTACGAATCAGATCTTAAATAAGACCTATCTTCTCGAATGATAAAGTTAAAATCTCTTAATTTTCGCACCGTAAGGAAATTTTATTTGAAGATAGATTTATGTCCTAGGAATATACCAATCGATCGAGCTCGAAAATTGAAATTACAGGGTATAAATAAACCATCTTAAATATATCAGGTTCAGGTCGTAAAGATCTTGCAATTACTGGAACCCTAATACATCCAAGACTTAATCGCAGTTTCCACGGAAGTCTATATATATTCGTACCTGTTACAGCTTAACACGACCTTACGTGACTTGGAATTCTGGTGGTTTATTCCATAGGACACGATTGTCAGTTGTCACAGACGTTTAGATTGAATAACCAGTTTATTGCTATCAGAAGGAATACTAAAACCTCGAAATATGTAGGTTATTAAATTGGAAAAGGCAATTAATTGTAAAGCAGAAAACGGTAGGCCTAGACGGTAGAACATTAATGGGAACTAGTAATTTAGTAGAAATTGACTGATCGGTAACGTCGTCCTCGTTACGTTACCCACGATTCGTGTCATTAGGTCGGAAATCGGAATATATCCATAAATGATTAAAGTTACCGTTGACTACAGGCTAAAAGCAGTTATTTTTAAAGAAAAATTTAAAAAAACTAAAATCGAACAAGTATTTAAAATTATACCAAGTACGCACACTTTTTATAATAATTACCCAATGCAAAGAAATAAAATGACAACTAATGAAAGGTTTCACTTGAGAGTGAAACCTTTCATTAGTTGTACTAGTTGTAGTTGTTGTTTAGTTGTAGTTTCATTAGTTGTGTTGTTAGTTGTAGTTGTTTCATTAGTTTTACTTTTTCATTTGACGAATATTTCTTTATCATATCCGCCATACTGGATTAGACATGACGTCATAATAATATAACCTACGACACGCGGAATACTAAGAAGCAGCTAGCAACACCTCGTTTATTAAAATGTAAATAATAATTCGGCAATTATGTGCCAACGACACACCCACTTAGACTGCTTAACACAAACCTCTCGCAGGAGGATAAAAATAAACTTTTGGGGCGTTTATTTTAACTCGTACCTATTCATGTAGGTAATCTTGTGTCTGTCGAGACAAGCGGTGCAGCCCTACCCGTTTGTATTGCAACGGGAAACGGGTCGCGACCCAGTTCGCCGGGATCAATACTCGGTCATCGACTCCGCCTGCGCCTCGTACGCCTGTTCCATCTCGGATTAGGACCCAACTCGACCTTCTCTGGATAGGTCTCTAAAAATAGCGAGTGCAATGTTGGAAATGATGAAGGGCAACACTCACTCACTCTTGCTACCTCAATATGGACGTAAAAATATTCAGATTTGTCAGAAACAGTTTTTGCAAATCTAAACATGTTCATGTTCATACAACGTGTACAACTCGTTGTCATACATCTGAACAGAGAATATAAATATACTGATAGGTTATTACCACAGTTATTACTTATTATATAAGCAATGACGATGTCCTTGAACTTGGAATAACACATCATAGATATAACACAGTTTATATATTATATGTATTGAATAGTTATTATTCCGTACGTACTCAGTTCTATATAGGCAAACATTTGAAGTGTCATCGGTATAAAAGGAACATTATAAACGCAAATAAGTATTCCAATTAAAAAATAAATGTAATTAATGAAATAATCGCATTTTTTTCCATAACATTGAACACACTATTATTGACAGCGGCTAAAACTTTAACTGATTGTACAATCAATCTATTGATAACGAGTAAATACAGCCCAAGTTAGCCTGCTCCTTTAAAACTGAATAACATCGAAACAAAATACAGTTGCTTGGTATCTAAAAGACGTGAATGTATAGAGATAAACAATAATATAATCCGGGGGGAGATCTATGACGCCAGCTAAAAATATTTAATCTACAGAATACGGCAACGCAAAGCCTAGAGATAATAGCATCGATAACAAAAAGTTACTAGATAAAGCAAAAATTATTCTACCACCACAAGCAAGGAAATGAACAATTAAATGCTCCCGATACGATACTATTACAAAAGATTAAATAAAATTCCTAGAACAGTTTAGATTGTCGCAGTATGAAGTAGAGATTATAGTGTTTCTGATAAATGATCCTGATAATAAACTAGTTTTACTTCGATCGCCCCGGTTGAAATATGTTTCATTGCTAAATCGTTACCGTGTCGTGACCGTGCGTCGTGGGTCGTGGGCTCGTGGCGTGACCTAGCTCACTGACCTGGATAGCATGAAGAGTGCCGTTCTAGCTAGCCTGAAATACATCCAGTACGTCGACGCTCTACGCACTATCTAAAATCTAAATAATAAATTGACTGACTGACAGCTCAAACCGTTAATTGTAGAAACTTGATATTTGCACGTTAGTTCTCTCTATATTTTCAGAAATACCATCCATGCGACGCCGAAGTCAGCTAGACAAAATATTATCGTCATCGTCGTCTCAACCTATAAGACGTCCACTGCTGGACGAAGGTCTCCTGCATGAATCGCCACAGAGCACGGTCTTGTACCGCTTGTTTCCAGCGGCAAAATATTATACTTCGTCTTATTTGCATAATTCATTATTGTACTACAGGCTTCAATGCAAAATGCAAACATAATCGTGTGGCCCTGACTCCTGTGGTTATATGTGGGCACGACAAGGATTGTTTAATAGCTGACGAAACGCATAATTCTATTGGACGAACAGCCGATAGGACCAAGCCAGAAGACCTAGTGTGTGTATCTCACATTACGATTAACTATCCATTATCCTTTTACAAGACATACACAACGATTTGAATGGATAACGCCCTTTTACAACGGCCTTCTAACAAGTATTTAACGTATTTAATTCATCCAAGTCGAGAACATTCGCAATCTAGGTATAATGGAGCGCAATTAAATAAAATTACGTTTTATGGAATGACAATGAAAATAAAGAATTATGTACTTACGGTATAGATAGGTAGGTATTCTGTACTTAAATATTAAAGGTTATTTAAATACTCGCAATAATATTTATTTAACCAAAGCATTAATATTATTTCCTTATCTACTATAGCAGTTTGGTTTTATTTGATTAACTCTAGAGGTTGATTTAGTCATATCACGACAGGTATGAACAGGTAGGTTTTTTTTATCCTCTACAAGTTAGCCCTTGACTGCGATCTCACCTGATGGTAAGTGATGATGCAGTTTAAGATCGTAGCGGGCTAACCTGTTAGGGGCATGGCAGTTATATTAAACCCATACCCCTATTCGGTACCTGAATTGGGTTAACATTCTTTAACTAATGTATCGTTTAAATACGATTAGGAACTAGTAACTAGGCCGTATCGCCCTGAATACATTGAATCGATTGAACTAAATAAAAAGGACCGAAGCTCAACTGTCGCTCAGTAGTCAGCACGACCTTTCCTTTTAAGTAAGGCTTTAATCAACTTTCTAAATCCTTCCAGATGATAAACAACTTTGCCTGAATATGCCTGAATCTTGTTAATCCTCTCAACTGCGGCTTTTTATGCTTTTCAAACCTATCTATCTACAAATAAGATAACAAAGGACCAATTTAATTCCATAACAAAAATATACTTTATTAATGCCCACAGCAGATTCCGATTTCTGTGATAATGCCCAAGCATGACTCTTAAGTAAATTCACAGCTTAGTTTAATTTCAATAAAGAAATATTCAAACGTACCTATTCTTTATTTAATGCCCATTTCAAAGGTCATAACACAAAGCCAGTTCATCAGTCATGCCTGCGTCATATAGTGGTTGTTAGAAGAAAGGACGCGGTGAGAGCGTCGCCCTTTGAGTTCGAAAGCCGCCATTCAGGATCCCCGTGCAACGACCCTAAGCCCTAGCGGTGCGTAGCTGGGAACCGGTGCCTTTAGATATAACCAGCCGACCGGTCCCCTGCGGTCTACAATCTACATTATCAGCGATTATGCGAACATTCCAGAGCTTGAATTTTTCGGATTCTTGCTTTCAATGGAAAGGGCTATTTTCTGAGAAGTCTATACACCCGTATCAGGGCTTATTAGGGGTAAGATGTAAGACGGGACGAAGAATGACATCCTGCCTGAAGAACCAGTGGTAACCATGGAAGAGATACGAATCCCTTTTTAGAAATAATACTGTCACAAACTCGGGTCCCCATAATGATCGCCAATTTTCGTTGGATTTAGAGGTAGGTACCATAAGAAAAAGCGTCAAGGAAAGGAAATTAAATGGACCATAAAAAGATATTTTACTGACATTGATGTGCGCTAATAAATAACTTCTATTGACGAAGTCGCCTGAGTGTACTGTAATAAATGGAACGAATTCAGCAATACAGCCAGTAAAGCCCACCCCAAGTCTGATTCTTCATTACGTAGTTTATTAGATGCCCGCCCATTTTCCATCGACTATAATATTAAGTACTTATGTATAATGTTTTTAGTAACCAAGTAACACTACTATGATTTGGGGATGAAACGACGAACGACAATCATAAAGATTTCATAATAGAAAATTCCTTAGTGTATATTGAATATTGATGTTTGGGCGAAAACTTATCTAATGCAGATCTCATACATTCCATTACCAAAGATCGCTGGATAGTTTGCGTAGAAACAGCAAATTCAAGCTCTTGAAAAAGGTCACGCTCGGTAGTTTGAGAGCGCTGAATTTTATCTGAACTTACCTACTCGTAAATCAATTTGTCTCGCATGGCAGGTCGCCAAAGTTAAATCCCCAAACAGAAAAGTCAGACGGCTTTTTCGACTGAGACATAGGCACTCCGAGTCTCTAAACACGCTCCCAACGATAAATCTTCATATAATTTTTATGAGATTTAATTCCAATGATCTATTAGAAGTTATTAGGGGGCTGATGGCTGATGTTGAGTGATGACGTGCAAATATAAAAACAATAACAATTTTGTCATACATAAACAGGATGATTTAATCTTTGTTATGCTCATTCTTATTTGGTAAGTTTGCCTATGGCAAGTTTTGGAACTGTGAATCATTTCATAAATATGTCGGTATGGATCGACTTAGCAAAAAACAAATCTCATGCAAATTTGTATATGATCTCTCAACATCTACGCAGGTTGTAAAGTTGGTTTACATAGTGATAATTACTGTTCAAAGACGATGTAGTACGGGGACAGTTGTTTCTTTTATGATAATATTGAACGAATCAAATATTATGCTTTATGCTTGGCTTTATTATACATCAAAAATAGCCACATTAAAATGTTTGTATGGCAACATATTTTAGCAAATACAATATCTTTGGTGACGCTTTTCCCATTAATTAAGTCAACAAACGACCCATCAGCGCTGTGCAAGTATATATTTTATAAGTAATTGAATAAAAGCTATAATATAAGTAATATTATATAATTATGCTTAGCATAGCTAGCTATTTATAAAGACTACAGAGAACAAAAGAACCTATACCCAGCCCAAACCAACGCCTAACTAGGAAACTACTGCAACTAAACAGAGCTAAACTCAGGACGGTTGTAGGCATGATTGAGGACAACTGTCCACTTAACAAACGCCTATATGTTCTAGGTATAAACGACAGCCCTCTGTGCAGAGCCTGCATGGAGAGCGAGGACAAGACACGTACTACTCGAGTGTAGTGCTGTAACCACCCAACGAGAAGCTTACATTGGCTCCCCAGCAACACTCCCGGAAGTCCTCGCCGACCTGGGCGGCCTGCTTGGATTCTAGAGTGAGCTCGGCTGGCTGGAGTGATCTAGCGGGGAGTCGCACCAAAGGTCTCACGCACAACGGGCACTTATGCTTAAGTGCGGAAAAGCCCATAGAGAGAAGAAGAAGAAGAAAGACTACAGACTGGAACTCTACATATTTGAAAAGATAAAATATCGATCGTTCGGTCTCAACGGGAAGATAAGCTAAATAAATAAGATAACTAATAGAAATAATGCAGTATTCCGAAAAAGCTGTAAAATACATTATTACAATCTCAACTGTTGGGATTGGCTGAATTTATGGTACTCTTATTGCGACAGAGAATTTTGGCCAATAACGAAATAGTGTAAGTATAGTACTATATATTCTATGGTGCAACTTGTTACAGCTTTAGTTAAAAAAAAATTAAAATATTCTATCAATAATAATTAATCTAACCTACCAACGTCCAGCTAACCCAAAATTTTCAGTGACCCTGACGAAAATAGGTGCTGTCTATTTTAATTTTGGCACAAACGTTTTTATTCAACATTTATGTGTGATTGTGTGAATTATCGCCATTCGCGAGTGTAGTGGTGACTGGTGAGGCCTAACGGGTTAAAGTCACCGTCTGCGCAGGGTCAACACGCTTGTCAAGGCCGGGTCAATGCCCTGTACTCCAATCAGGGTTCAAGAACACCATAGCTAGTAAGTAAATGGAAGCAAGTTAATTAACATAATAATACTGTTAAAAATTTATAAAGGCACATTACTGAACCTGACACTAATTTTTAAAGACCAATAATTACATTTCATTGCCCGCAACTTCGTCAGCAATCTTTGATCGCGGGAACTCCTTAATTTTCCGGGATAAAAAGTAGCCTGTGTCACTCTCCAGGTCCTCACGTTGATCCGTAGCTCCGTTGTGGCGTGATTGAAGGACAAACCAACAAACAAAAAAAACAAACACACTTTCGCATTTATAATATTAATATGATATTAGAATTATGAACGTACAGCTCTAACCAATGGGTCTCGATTTTAGAAATTCGAGATTTTACACGAAGGTTTTCTCTACAACATAGATGTCACTTAGAATTTCATTTCAGAGATTTCACTCGAGCGAAACTCGATACCTAATAAAAGAGAAAGCTCTTTCATTATGTATCATTACAGTGAAGTAGCGTGGGGGAGGTCATGTCTGTGACATCGCAGATTAATCAAAACAGATCTATAGTTCGTTTCTATAGAATTTTATAAAAAAAACCTTTTATGCATTCAAAATTCAAATAAAGGTTCCTAAACAGCTGTAGGTGGCAGGTAGAAAAATCCTTTTTGAAAGAATCTGCGGAATTTCCTGGTTCAACACATCACTTTTTTATAATAATTTACTTAAGTAATTATTGGTTATTGAGTTATGATGATATACCTTTTGTTCATTAGAATAGGCACTACGCCTATTCTATGAACAAAAGTCAGTGTAGACTATCAGTAATAGGTTTCATACCTAGTCATAGTAATATTATAAAAGCGAAAGTGTGTTTGTTTGTTGGTTTGTCCTTCAATCACGCCGCAACGAAGCAACGGATCGACGTGATTTTCTGGCATGGGTATAGTTAAGGACCTGGATAGTGACATAGGCTACTTTTTATCCCGGAAAATTAAGGAGTTCCTAAGGAAATCAAAAAAAATTAAACCACGCGGACGAAGTCGCGGGCATCAGCTAGTTATACTTATAATATTTTATGGTGTATTTGTGTCAACATGAGCTATTAAAACATATATTTTGTAGCTCCCAAAACCAACAACAAAGTTATGTAATCTTCTGTTATTACAATTTTTTTAGGGTTCCGTACCAAAATGGTAAAATGGAACCCTTATGGTGCGACTTTCTCCGTCTGTCTGTCTGTCTGTCTGTCCGTCCGTCACACTCGATTATTTCAGTAACTACCGAAGCTATCGACATGAAATTTGGAATAGTTGTGTATATTAGTGGCCCAAAGACACTGGAATTAAAAAAAATTGGAAATTATTTTTGTTCTTATTTAAAAAGGGGGGAAAATCGGAGGGTTGAAATTTAAAAGTGAGATAACTGTACTGTGTGGGGTATCATATGAAAGGGTTTACTTTGTTCATTCTAAAACAGATTTTTAATTATTTTTAGTCATGATAGTTTTTGATTTATCGGGGAAAAAGTCTAAAAAAATACCGTTCCCCCCCCTTATCTCCGGAGTTTACCAATCGAAAAATCTGAAATAATTATGGTCAATAGGAATTTATGTATATTTTACAGGAAAACTATAGCCAATGCTCTAACTAGCATAGTTTTTTTGATATTAACAGTAAACCTCTACAAACAAAGTTAGTTTTGCGGTTCATTAACAAAGGTAATTATTACCGTTTTACATCTTTGGTCGTTACAGTTTTCAGTACGGAACCCTCGGTGCGCGAGTCCGACTCGCACTTGGCCGGTTTTTTAAATTATATTATTACTTAGCTTTTTTGGACATGTACGTAGACAAAGTAAATAATATCACAGCGTGGGTAGGTATAATATATTTATACAGTGGGTTGATGCTCATGCAATGACAGACCTAGCTACCATGACAGTTGTAGGCTGTAGCACATATACAGTCCACGCACGAGCTCCGAGGAATTGGGGTCTGAAGAAACGACGGCTGTACGCCACCTCCGATCGTCGCTCCATATTATCCAGCTTGCTCCCAGCACTTAGTTTCGAGCTTGACGCGTGTAATTTTGCGATAGCAGTATTGTTTTGCACTTTAAACAACTCTAGGTCATTACTTAAACATTCCATAAGATTCCATAGGATAGCATGGTACTGTCACCTATGGTTGAGAGAGGTAGGGAACTGCATACTTTGACAGAGTTTTGTATTGAAATTTCTGCCAGTTCCTCCGTGTCACATCCGTCACCCCCCAACATAGTTGTGGCCTGTGACTATACGCCTCTGTCTAACGATTGGTAGGAAAGAACAAATTATTAATATCTCCTTAGACTGTGGAAATATTTGCTTAATAGGTAGCTCCCGAAACCGAAACAACAATGGCATGCAACCAGTGGCGTGCAGTTTATAGTGGCATTAAAGCACTGCTTACCCAAATAGAAACACGTCAATGCTAATATTTCATCAAAAAACCTAGTAAATAGGTATTCTGACTATCTAATGGCTACCTAACTTCAATACCAAAGAAGAAATAAAAGACAAAGTAAATACTTAACTGGAAGTTACCTGTTACACATTTTACCTTTCTATGACGCATACTAAAACTTGACTTTGGTACTACCACCAACAAAATCATAACATCAGATGATATCTGAGTACATGACGTCAAAGACATTAAAGGGTATCAGTAATGGACTTGATGTAATTACTGGTAATTTTAATTGAATACAATGGCTTCAAGACAATTGAAGACAGGCACAATTTATAAATCTTCATAATGTGTTATGAAAATATTCTATAGGAGTTTAATAACTAATGAGAATGGGCTGATGTATTTTTGACATTGATTTATGGTGACAGCCATGCAAAAACTGTTAGATTGTTATCTGACTAGCGAAATTGTAAGCTGTCGGCAGATTGTGAATCGTTCAATGTTCTGAGTGTCAATTTTTGAAATATTCATTGTATTTACGTTTTCTTGTCTCTTTCTTGTAGGTTAGGTTAGGGTTCAACATAAATAATCAGGTAAATAATTAGGTTTTATCGGGTTAATATATAGTATTTTTGATTGATTGTTTTTTGAAGATTACAATCTACCAAAAAATAATGCGTTAAATTGTAATCTGTCGACAGTTTACAATTTCGCTAGTTAGATTACAATCTAAAAGTTTTTGCAATTTTACAGTGCCATAGCTATCCTTAAGAGCACCAACAAATATTTAAGACTAGATGTCTGAAACTTCATCCGCCCAGACTAGGGTTTTTGAAAATCTTATATAATATGTCACTGTAAGATTGTAATCTAACAAGCGATATTGTAAACTGTCGACAGATTGTGAACCGTTCAATGTCCTACAGAATGTCAATTTTTGAAATATTCATTGTATTTACGTTG
Source organism: Erebia aethiops (assembly GCA_923060345.2). Classification (NCBI taxonomy): domain Eukaryota; kingdom Metazoa; phylum Arthropoda; class Insecta; order Lepidoptera; family Nymphalidae; genus Erebia; species Erebia aethiops. Next base: position 16,417,439 of record OV281089.1, on the reverse strand, counting down.
TCTTGTCTCTTTCTTGTAGGTGAGGTTAGGGTTCGACATAAACAATTAGGTATTGGTTACAATCTACCGAAAAATAATGCGTTAAATTGTAATCTGTCGACAGTTTACAATATCGCTATTCGCTAGTTAGATTACAATCTAACGGTTTTTACAATCTTATGGTGACATATATATGTATAATGAACTCTTTAGATTTTTTTGGATATAGAAATAGCTAAGGTACTAATTACTCCCCTGGGGTACAACGTACAACCTATTTTTGCACCAAGACCCATCAAAATCGATTAAACATGTGGGAAGAGAAAATGTACCAGACAAACTTTGCATTTACAGTAACTAATAAGTAGTTGGATTCATTTTTTAATGTGATGAATTTACAGACATCAGGTAGGTTAGTTCCTCAATAATATTGTCATGGTTAAACTTATTTATACTCAATAACAAAATTGTTGTTTATGGAAATTCAAAATTTTATTGCAAAATTTTACAGTAGACCGTATAACTATAAATGATATTAGTTAAATTTATTTAAACCTACTCAATTACAAAATTGTTGTTTAAATTCAAAAGGTTATTGCAAAATTTTACAGTTTATACTGTGTAAATGACATGTCCTAAAATTTCTCTGGAGCTGGAGTCTCTATCCATGACAAATGACAATCAATAATCATGAGTTACGACCTAATAAGACACTGCTTTAACTTTATCTGACGATTTTCTAAAGAAATACAACTTAAATCAAAAGTTTCATTACTTACATGTTATTGGTTGACTCATGGCTAAGAAGTCAGAAATAACATTGTAACCTAACAACCAGTATACTGTACTTTATACGGATACCAATAGTTGCTCCCGTATTGATTTTATTCATTTTGGCTTGGCTGTACATGTAAGTTTCTTTGGAAACTTAATGTAAATGAATGGAAAACTCCAGTAATGTGTAAAAAAGGAAAATGATAATGTTCCACGACGCTTGGCCTGCAGTGACGTCCGTGGCTGGACTTGGGAGGGCATGACCTTCGTTCATTGGGGCTTAACAACAAAATATATGAAACAGTTTCTGATAAAACCAAATAGTAAATCGATCACTTACCTCCACAGCCATACACATTGAATAAAAGTTGAGCGGATTCAGCCGTGAACAGCTAATAAATCACAACACACGCGAGAAACGTGTGCACTGCACAAAAAAAATTGTGAAACTGAAATTGGAAGTTGCCAGAAGCGATTGCACCGTAGTGAGTTGCCAGCATTCCTGGGTTTCTTGTGATTTCTACCAATAGTGGTAGGAATACTTTCTTATATTATTGTTAGGTATTTAGGTCAATTTTAGAAATAAGTATAGACTATAGTACATGAGACTTAACAACACTGATACTGTTTGAGACTGATAGGCTAGTAAAATTATTTTAATTTGTAATCACAGATACTTATTTAGATTTTAAAATTACAATGACCGAATTACTAAACAGAAAACCAAGCCTGGGAGCTGGTTTTCGTGAAAAGGCATCGACCAGACACACTGGCATTAAATTTAATAAAAATAATTTTCAGTTATTTAAATTGTGATCCACTTGATCATTCGTTAAAATATTAATGACTAAATTTAAGCAGTAGGTATATCAATAAACAATAAATTAGTTAATGTAGTAAAGCTGAGGCTGATCACAAACAGATTAGGATGTATAGGTACTGAAATAGGATCGCAGATTTAAGCAGTACCTATACCTAGCTCGTTTTTCATCGTTGTACACAAGTGTGTAAATATTGCAGCACAACTGCATCAGACATACCCAAGAAATCTGGTAAAACATAATAAAATTCTAAATTCTAAAAATCTATTGTGCGAAATACGTTAAGTTTGACGTCTAGTGTGGGGTTTGCAAGATACCATACTATCCATACTAATATTATAAATGCGAAAGTGTGTCTGTCTGTCTGCTACGCTTTCACGGCCCATCTGTTCAACCGATTTTGATGAAATTTGGTACAGGGATAGGTTGAATCCTGGCATCATCTAGTTTATTATATTTATAAATTTTTTCTATGACATTCAATTCGAATAAAACGACAAAGGTCAAACAATATAAATTTATTGATAGATACAACTTTTTTTGTATAAGTATACCGGGCCATACTGCCAACGCTTAAAGCCATAGTTTCATTATTGTTGACTTTCGCGCTTTAGAATTATAAACCTTATTTTTGGAATGTTAAGGTTCGTGATTACAAACTGTCATTTTGAGTAATATTGCTTTAAACGTTGGCAGTATGGGCCCTGTGTGAGGTTATACGAGAGATCCTTATTACATAAACATGTGATCGTTGAAGCCAGGGGGCGGCAGGTGGTCGGCGTCCGGCGGCGGAGGGCGCCGGCCCGGCATTGGCCCGACACCTGGGGGCCCAAATGGGTCGAACCGAGCCCCGGGTGGAACTGAGCCTCTGGAAAAAGACAATTTTGAAATTAGAGTATGTCAAGAAGCTGAGAGTGAGTTTATCTATTTAATTAATGTTTTTAGAAGCTGGCAACACTACAGCAAATGTCACTTTTTTTGCCAACTCAAGGTTTTGATTCTACAAAAATTGCAAAAAATTGCAAAACTATGGTTATATGGATGTATGGACTCAATCGAGTTTGTTATCGGCTCTATACATAGAGTAGGATGTATATAGGGTCGGCTCCTTCTTAGACCAGGGCATAATGGAACTCTCGTAGCAGTAAATATAAAAATACTAGCTGACGTCCGCGTGGATTTAGGTTTTTTTGTTCTTGCGGGAACTCCTTAATTTTCCGGGATAAGAAGTAGCCTATGTGCTATTCCAGACTATAATCTATCTCTGTGCCAAATTTCATCCAGATCCGTTCAGCCGAGTAACAAACATCCGTCCATACATCCAAACTTTCGCATTTATAATATTAAAGTATATAAGTATAGATAATTATCATTGCACCATTAAGTACTGTTCAATTTGTTGATCAGGTTGTTAAAATCTACAACTACATGAAAGAACTAAGAGTTTAATTCGCTTTAATCGGATTGTTGACTTTACAATCGTACATTGTCGAGTCAACATCTCCTGGAGATGCTTCACTGTCGGAGTGAAACGTATGTTGAGAATAATTTGGAAGATTTGAGTGGTGTTGTGAATATCACAAGCTACATGTGCAAGATACACTGTACCACATAGATTTACTTACTGTGGCGGATTATAGCGAATTAAACTTCTAGAATCTAGATCTTTCATTATCATGGACTTCTGCAAAGTAACGCCTGCTTTTATCCTATATTTAAATTGGCGACATACCTGGGAAGTCCCCCAGGGATGCCTAAGCCTGGGTTTTCAATATCCCTGCCTGGGCTGAAAGGATTGAAGATCATTCCACCGCCAGGAGCCCCGAATGGGTCCAGATCGGATCTGCCGACATTTCGCAGATTCGGAGGTGGCAAGTCCCTGAAATAAAGAACAAAATTGGGACTTATGTCTAATGTCCGACCGAACTTTCAGGGTATCGGCTTCGACTTTGGCCACCTTCGGCCAAAAACACCACTTTCGGATTCGGCAAAAATCGACCGAAGTTTTGGCCGAAAGTTTCAAGCAAGCACTGAAACTGTTACGAATTCTAAATTGGCGATAGATGGCGTTGACTTACCTTAATGCAATGCGACTGATTCTATATTGCACAATCTCTAAACTAGAATGACACATTAAAAGTATGCTAACCGTTTCATATTACTCCCTGCCGAAAGGGACAGAACTAGATTTAAAGCTGTCATTTTAGTATAGTTTAGTGATTGATTGTTACACAGAATTGGCCACAATGACGATCTAATTTCTTGAGGAAATTTAAAGAGCCAAAGTACCATTATGTATTGTTTTTCTTAAATAATGAAGCTATTTCTGAACCAGTAGGAGACCGACAAAACAATTTAATTCATTTTAAGCCAATCCTGAACTGAATTTCCTACAATTATTCCAGTAGTAAACTGATACACATCCAGCAGCAGACTTCCAATCAGTTGACGATTATTATGTCAACCAAATCTTAGAAAATATATAAATAGTAATCACATACTATTGAAATGGTTAAAAAGCCTCTTACCATAAGTTAGGATTCTCGGGAACAACTCCAGGCACTGGCCTTGGTGTCACTCTGAGTGGATCGTCATTTGGATTTCTGTAAGTGTTTGACGTATCTGCAGGAAAAAAAATATATTATATTAAAAACATATTACCTTGCCTTATACATAGAAAACAGAAAATTTTTATTGATCCTAGACATGTCAATACTCAATAATCTTAAGTTTGTAGTACACAATACACATATTATCTCTTTAAACTGATTTGCCATCTAGATTTTATTATGAAAAGGTGAATTTACCAGTTTTTTTTTTTTTTATCAATCACAAATTAGCCCTTGACTGCGATCGCACCTGATGGTAAATGATGATGTGAAGATCGTAGAGGGTTAACCTGTTAGGGGTATGGTAGTTATATTACCCCCCATACCATACCCACCCATACCCCAATCGGTTTCTACACAGCATCGTACCGGAACGCTCAATCGCTTGGCGGCACGTCTTTGCCGGTAGGGTGGTAACTAGCCACGGCCGAAGTGTCCCACCAGGCCAGACCAGAGAAAATTCAGAAATTAGAAAATTCTAAATTTCCTCTGCCGGGGATCGAACCTGGGGCGACGTTAAGACAACAGCGCTCAACACTGCGCCAGAGAGATCGTCAGCATGCATTTTGCAGCATGGTGTCACAACAACCTAACTTACAACATAAATTAAGCAGGACCATAAATATATCTCATATTGTATTAAAAATTATGTATCTTGTAGAACGGACTCTACCTAAACCACATTTTATCAAATTTGGGTCAGCTGTGTCTCTCTGTTACCTTTTCATGGACTATGTAAGATAGGTGTGCTCTTGACAACAATCATGCTATTCAAAAAGGTCTAGTTTGGAGGCGGCTTTCCTAAAAAAGATTTAAAAAAAAATTGAAATGCAATAACAGAATGACTTACTGGCTGCAGTCTGTGTCTGGGCTGTGTTCGTGGGTCGGTCTGTGATGGTGTCAATCAAGTCTCTCTTGATGTTATGCATGAACTCTTTGTAGTTGGGCAGCAGCTGGTTTATTGAGCCTGTGGTTTGATTCACTGTGTCATCAATTTTCACTGCTATGTTTGACACTGCCAAGTCTTCTGATCTCTGTAAAGTAGATTGTTGTCATATTAATTTACACTACACTATGCACAGACCACGATTGTCATGTCATGCAAGGGTTTCCACCAGCTTTTGTATATTCTGTGTTTATAAAAAGCTGTACTTACAAGGTTTCAACTTAATTGGATGGACAATGTGCAAACATAATGTCTTCTAGGTTATGTTCTTTCAATAAATAAATAAAAAAATAGCATACAAAATAAGTAACAAACATATTATATACAAACACAAAAGTGATGAAACAGAAAATGGTGGCCAAATTTAAAACTAACTTTTATTCCTGTTTAGTTTTGTTTTGATTTTTAGTACTAGCTGATGCCCACATCTTCGTCCACGTGGATTGAAGTTTTTTGATTTTTGGATGGATGGATGTTTGTTGCTCAATCACCCCAGAGCAGCTGAACAGATCTGGATGAAATTTAGTACGGAGATAGATAATAGTCTGGAATTACACTTTTATCCCAGAAAATTAAAGAGTTCCAGTAGGAATCAAAAAACCTCAATCCACGTGGACAAAGTCACGGGCATCAGTTAGTAATATCATAGATATTTACCATTAGATTAACAATAAGGTTTCCATCAGTGTTCAGTCCATGCAAAATGTAAAGTTTCTCTTCAAACACATAGCGCAGGGTATAATTCTCCCTGTCATTCCATCCTGATGGCAGCAGTTCACTTCTGGTCTCATCGCCTGTTAGTGTGCGCTGAAAAATTACAATTCATCATAAACAAACCTCTTAATTAATATATACAGTAATTAGTTATCACCATCGTGTCTACTTAGTAGTTAAAACAAATGTACTATTTTCTGATATTCTAAAAGTGTACAGTGCTAACCACTTAGCTTTTTAAATGTCATTTAATAATAGGGCTGTTTCTGTAGTGCACAATCTCTAAACGAAACTAAAATAACAATGAATTGGCTGCATTATTAATTCAAAAACCTACAGTAAGTCAAGTTGCAACTTAGATAAATACTTGTGAACTTAGATAATTATCTAAGTACTTACTTAGATAAACACAATGCCAAACCCCACGACGACACAATTTTTTACTCTGGAAGCCATATATTTTAGAGGAGCAGAACTCAGCTCAAAATGGAGTTAAGAAAGTAAAATTCTTAGGTCCAGTTTAATGAAGTAAAATAAATAGACGAATCATTTACCTCATCACCAATCCCGACGCTGCGAAAACCTCTTTTTGTTAAATTCCAATGTATAAAAGCAACAACAACATCAGATTTTACTTTGATATCTTTTTCAACGGTCTTGTATGTTAGGTCCCATCCAAATAGAGGATCCGACGACATATTAAAACGTCACGAATACGGCTGAGTTATCTAATTATATGAAGAAGAAACAATATAGGTAATATTTTTGCGGCTTTTCGTAATTCGCAATATTATTTTGTTGGTTACAATACAATCAACAAAATGAAAAGAAAAATGAAAATATGTCAAATCATTATTGTCAACTGATTGTCAATGTTAAATTTGACATTTAGCAGCAGAATTGCACACAGTTATCGAATCAAAAACTCTCTGTCAACAACGACAACTAATTACCGATTTTGAATAACGTTATACAATTTTAGAAATAACGTTTATCGTGTTTCACAAAAAAGCAATGATAAGGTAGACCTCATTGTTCTTCTAAGTGCACATAAAAAAAAAAAATTAAAAGTTAAGTTTTCAAAGATACATTTTTCTGATTTAGTCTTGTATTACAAGACTAAGTCAGAAAAATATATCATATCATCATATCCATATTAATATTATAAAATTATAAATGCGAAAGTGTGTCTGTCTGTCTGTCTGCTACGCTTTCACGGCCTATCTGTTCAATCGATTTTGATGAATTTGAAACAACAATTTGGGTTGTATCTCGGGGAAGGACGTTACTTTTTATCATAATTAAAGATTTCCCCTGGAAATTAAAAACCTTAATCCACGTGGACGAAGTATCATCTGATATATTATAAGTGGGCATCATCTAATATAATATTATAATATGACATGTAAATATGACTTTATGACAGCTTACAATAGTAATGAGTATATTACTACCGAATCGAGTCGATTACTTTATATTTTACTTTTAAAAAGTTCAAGAATTGTTTGCGTTTAGGCATATTTTAGATATAATAATAATATAAAACTTATTTTTGACCGAGCGAAGCGAAGGTATCTGAGTCTACTTGGGCGAATTGGCACTTGTCCGTCCGTCTGTCCGTCTGTCAGAGCATTATAACTTCTGAATTACTGAACGCAATTACTTCAGCTTTAGATATAATATGTAAACCAATGGCCTCCCGCCGAATATGGCTTAAAAATAATAAAAATCTTTATTTCAGGGGGGCTCTCATAGAAGCGAATGCGAAGTAAAATATTTTTTATAAAGTTACATAGGGTTGCGGTATATCATTTTAAAGATAATTAGGAATAGAGTCCAAAAATATTTTTTTTTTATTTTTCCCCCAAAATTGACGAAATGGGGGGCTTTCAAAGTGGTGATTTTCTAACGTCCAAAGATGACCTCAGAACTCTAAATTTTCTGAAAGGATGAGCCTGACTTGATCAATTATTTCAATTATATCCTGTACTTGAACAACAAATACTAAAATTAGATAAATATTGTAAGGAAACGGAATTATTTAATTTTTAATGAGCTTCAGTATTTTTAACAGAACTTCACATTTATGTCAATAGATGGCGCCGCGAGGTCTTAGTTCGGGGCGAACCACTAGTATATTAGAAATACAAATTTGTGTTTGTTTGTTGGTACATCTTTCAATCAAGCCGCAACAGAGCAATGGATTGACGTGATTTATTGGATGGGTGGGATTAAAGTCCTGGAAAATTACATTGGCTACTATCACCTCCCCCACTCTTCATTCTTAAAACATAAATAAACGTGAAGACTAAGTCATGAGCATCATTTCTGTTTAGTAAAAAATAAAATTATTATGTTTTTTTACTAAAATTATATTTCCCTCCCGACCTCCATAAAATTTGGGCGTCTTCGTGGGAGATATTTTAGTGCACAAATAAGTATGTGCGCAAATACACTGGTGTCCATTGTGTACCTTTGTTCTCATAACCCGATGGGATAGAAAATCCCACACGACCAGAGAGAGATCAGGCACAGGTGACAGGAACCGGGAACGACATCTTTAAGTGCTCTCTGAGGTACGGGGGTGAAACACCACCAACGACGTAACTCCTAACATTGAAAATAAACATTATTAAATTATTACGTTTGATTTGCTATAACCGTTGAGATCTGATCTCCATATTTTCCAAACTACTCGTCTGATCTTCACGAAATTTGCATGGGACTAACCTGATAATATAAACTTTCTAAAGACAAAGAATTGTCCAAATCGATACCTACTTGACCGAGTATTCCAAACGAACCCTATTTCTACCTGGATAAAAAGTAGCCTTAATGTTTACTCAGAGTGTTAGTTACGTGACATTCAAATCCGTATTGTAGTTCAGGCTTGATGACCTACTTGTATACCGGTGTATTATTACTTACTGACAGACAGAAGTAAAAATAATGAATAAACTCCCTCAGAAAAAAATTGAGATTTTTCTAATGATTTGATTTCAATAATGTGCACTTTGTCATGTTCTCGGGCTCTCGGCTTCAACTATTTCCAAGGACCTTTAAACCAAAGGTCCTTGACTATTTCATCCCAGTTATCGCAGTAGACTATCGAAACTGAGGACGTTATTTAGCGTCATAAATGTTTGCCGATTTTCGACTTAAAACCGGTAACTTACATTGTCAATCCCTATAGCAGCGTAAAAAACAACATGGCGGGCAGTGTCATTTTGGGAACGTCGTGAATATAACGTGAAATAATGAATTTTGTTGTTTTGGAATATGGGTGAATATGTGCAATAATTTACTAAACATTGTTGTGGAAAGTGTTGTGTTTTAAATATATTTGTGTAATTTGAGTGTGAAAATGGCCTCGGATAAGATTAAAGTAGCAGTGCGGGTTCGTCCCTTTAACAGGCGAGGTAAGCTGGTTTTGTAATAAATAAAGAAATTCGCAGTCGCAGGTGACTACGTATGCTTCGTTTTATCTGCGTACCGAGCGCGTTGCAGATAAACTGAGCACTTTCCATAGAAAAACACTGCAATATTACTAGAATTGATAGATTTACGACTTCACATACGATTAGGGATTTTAACGTTAATTTGACACTTATTGGGCGTCTGCGACGATAATTTAACCATACTCAAAAACTACCAAAGTAGGTAACCATATTTCTATGTATACAAGCTAAATTATAGTTTACTAATCATCAATAAATTCAGATTTTTAGGGGTTTCAGACTTAAAAAACGTCCCTTGGCCAAAAGAATATCTGAAAACAAAGTAATTTACTTACTTACAAAGAAACGAGTACTTAATGCATAGTACTTAAATACTTATTTTTAAAAATAAAGGCAGACCCCACACAAAGAGGAAAAGATAAATTTTAAATACTTCTTAAGTAAGTACTAAAACTATTTAAAAGAAACAGCTTTACTTAACCAGTTTGCCTCACTAAATAGGTTACTAGTGCTAAGTAAGTACCTAAGTATGAATAGCACATACTAAACTATACTAAAGTAAGCATATCAATCAACTTTTTTTACTGTCCATAAATAGTCACAAGGTGTAAGCATAAAGCAGGTGTGCCAAATGTCTAACTGTTATTTAGCCAAGTGGTTATAAAATAGTTGTTTTTTAGTTAGTCATAAGACATGGCATGTGACTTCACTCCTTTTGTAATGGTTATATTATTAACTAATGAGAGACAGACAAATACATTTAGCATGTAAAACAAAAATAGTTGTATTATGCCCGTTTTAAATTCACTGGTTAAGTATATCCTACCATCTACTAATTATTATTATATTTCATGCAAAAGTGTTTTTAATGATGTATTTAAATACCAAAAACCCTGCCGAAAAGCTGAGGTATCCACTAGCTGTTAAATAAAAGAAAATGTTATGATAGCTACTAATTAAGTACTTATATATTATATATATAATATTTTTTTAATTTATATTAAGCTTACTCCCATTTAATTTTTAAACATCAATCCATCAGTGACTCTATCTTTGAAAAGCATTCTGCTTAAAGCTCATAAAACTAAATACAACATTGTAAAATATATTTACAGTATTGAAATAATCTTGAGCTAGCATTGATTAATATTCTTTGAAATGAATCATCAATGCCACATGAATGAAATTAAGTAACTGCAAATAAATTACTTAGGTATAAAACAAAGGTTGTCATTGGCCTATATTTGATAAAACAACATTTTAAAATATTTATTAAGATTTGATAACTATTAAGATTGAATGTAATTCAAGAACAGACTGGATAAGTACTTTAAGACAAATCAAAAAGATTTGATATGGGGCCTCAGCGAAAGGTGCCTAGCTTATTATAAATAATAATAATATAGTAATTTGCATTGATAGGACTTCATTATTATGTACTTAGATATTTCATTGTGTAGTGAAGAGTCTTTTATTATGTCACTTTCATTCTTTCCTGTATTGAAGTGAGTACTTAATGTGGACGTAACTTAATTTTAATAAGGTTCTGACATAACATAAAACAAGGTATTCTTATTGTTTTATCCTGCGATCACAGTCGTTTAAAAACTCAATTAAGTAAGTAAATATGAGAGTTCCAATAGTTATGTAAATAGAGGCATTTTATGCATAAGTTACTAATTACTTAACTATGTACCTATTAAAATTTTGTAAAGACTGATTTTCGGGGTAAACTCCTGAACATGAAAATCGAGACCAGAAAAACAATATTGGCTTAACTATCCCCTCAAGTGTTGAGTACCTTATAATTGGACTTCAGACCTAAACTTTACCAGTTATTAGTTTATTATACTAGCATTTTCCCACATTCTCTGCAGGTTTAGGTTTTAAAGACCTCATTGGAATTTTTAGTGTAGGTACATCATGTGTAGTTCTATATTGACTACAGAGAGATCTTACATGCTATATGAATCTCCAGTTTAATTGACACAATATCAGTTTGAGGTGATAGTTAATGTCAGCCAGTTGCTCCTTTTACAACTACACCTACCAAGATAGGATAGATATTTATACCTATAGTGACTCAAACCTGTTTGTAGGGTCATTGACCATTAACTTACAATCTTTTTTCTTTACTAACTACAATACCTACTTAGGATGTTCATGTTATATTATATATTTTAAGTGTATTCTTCGTTATAGCTTATTTATAACAGCAATCTTGCTTGAGAACTCCTAATGGTAGCATTTGCCTTCCATTACAAAAGCCATCACATTTCTATCCAACTTCCAAAAAACAAGGTCCTCAGTATGGCGCTTACACTTACTTACCTATTTTATTTCTTCAATGAAATCTATTACTCAATTATTTTGCACTAATTAACTATTAAGTACTTAATTAATATTTCTTTTAACTGAAATGAGCTGCAGAATAAGTCAAATGTTAATTCACTCTAGTTACCATTGAGGACAGACAGTTACGACAAGTCTACTCGTTACTCACCAAGATTTTGGTTTATATGAGACAAATACTAGTTCAGTACTTTTACCGTGTGCTTTTACTACATATGTATTTCATTTGTACACAAGTCCACTCTTGGACGAAGGTCTCTATAGATATAGAACATTATCTTGTGCCGCTCGTTTCCAGCGACTCCCAGGTTCTAGCTTGAGATCGTCCTTCTATCTAGTGGGAAGGCGCCACTCACCAACGCACACTTTTCTGTTCAAGCACCTTGGGACTAGGGCTTTCGAATACCAGTTTTTTTCAATCTTACCGGTATTAATACCGGAAAGATTTTTTTCAATACCGGGATCCCGGTATTGGGAAAAACTTAAAATTAGATAGATTGTTTTTAACTTAAAACTAGTATTTTCTGAAGGAAACTGCACCATAAAAGACAGTTTTCCATAAAAAATCTTTTTTTACCTTTTTTCACTCCAAAAGAGCACTTTTCTGCTTAAATTCAATGAAGAAATGGCAGTTTTTTACTCGAAAAAATACATAGTTTTGTCAAAACACAAATTAATTAAAAATTCAATAGTAATTTTTGAAAAGAAAATAAATCATAATAAAAAAATTGCATTGGATAAAAAACAGTTTTCTGAACGTTCAATGAGTCAATGAAATAGAAATGGGCCTTTCTCTACTAACAGGAAAATCATGGTCCAAGCGTTTTTTTTACTTTGGCTATATTAATGCATAGTTTTATTTATTAAAACACATAATATATAACCTGTTATTTAAGGAGCCAAGCTTAATCAATATTTAGAATCATAATTGTTTCATAAATTCGGTCTAAAAGCCACTAAAAACAGTCCTCTGTTATGTCCTAATTCCGGATCGAGTATGATTCGGTTCGGTTTTTATTAGTTGTATTTAAAAATGTAAAATCTTATAACTCTATAAACATCAAGAATATTGAATGCATGTGAACAAAAAACAATTATAATTTTAGAGATTTTTTTAGTACTAAAAACTAGTGTTTGAATTTTGTCCATACAGTTTTTGAACATTCCTCTGTCACTATTTGAATATCGCGCCACAAAAATATTAAACACTATTGTGGTTACATTGCCCTTGAAACCGAACGTTAACAGTGTGAAGTTTGCTCGGTCGCCATGCTAAACAAGTCGCCGTCATTTTGCGCAGTGACAACTCCGCGTCTGTGAGGGAGCCACGTCTCTGTAGTGTTGAGTGAACATTCCTCTGGTAAGTCTATTTTACGGTGTTTTGTGTGTTATAATTATATTTATTTAACAAAAAAATTGCTCAGTGTGATAATTTATAACTGTTTCTGTGTTATGAAGTAATATTTAAACTGATACGTGGTATGACTTTTTTACGTAAAAATAACAGTCCTCTGTACAACAGTCCTCTGGAAATTTATAACACAGAGGACTGTTCTATGTGACAGAGGACTGTTTTTTTTGACGTCCGTGTATTTTATTAATATTCTTTATAATCTGCACTAACCTACTGCTTGTCTATAACCTCTTTTTTTCTTACATTGGCCTGTCATGCTAATTCAGGACTTGTGTTTTCTATTATTATGGATTTTGGAATATAAAATAATACGTACCTAGTAACTACCTGTTTTTAAACCCTTACGGTATTTTTTTTAATATTGAAAGTATGTTTTATTGTTTTAGTATTGCCGCAATGCCACCAAAGAAGAAACCTAAAACCAAAGAAGAAATAAAAGAGCAGAAACGAATTGCAGAAAGATTAAGATATCAACGGCTAAAAAATGACCCTGTTAAAAGAGAGCAATTGAAGGAAAAAGAACGACGAAACTACCAAAGAAAAAAGGAAAAAGGTACAAGAAAGCTAGTTAAAGATATGAGTCGACGTGAACACAAAGCTGTGACTAAAGAATGGAGAAAGCAAAATCCTATCCTATCCTATCAATAATATCAATAAATCAATCGATAATATAATATCAATCGATGATAAAGCCATCCAAGAATTGGCAGACGACCTTCAAAATGAAACTGTTAATTATAAAGCTTTAATGGCACTCTTAAAATACACCAAGTAAAGGCTGAAATATTAAGAAGTCCTCTGGAATCAGCTCCAAGTGCCGCTAAACTCATAATGAAAAGTTTAAGTTGCACCTGTGAAGACGAGTGCCAGCATTTCAATTTAGGAGTGTTACAGTACAAAAACAAGGCAAAACTTAACGTAGATGATATTTACACAGACTCTGAAAGTGAAAACATGAATAACTCACAGGATTCCACAAGGGAGACCGACGACGCTGCACTGGCTGGACCTAGTTCAATCAACCAACAGAATTACACCATCGGTGATTACGTCTTGGTTAAATTTCTAGTAAGAAACACTGAATATTGTTATGCTGCAGTAATCAATAAGATAGACACGGAAGAAGGCGAACTAACAGTTACCTTCTTAAAAATTTGTGATGACAAAGGACACACATTCAGAGTCGATGAAAATGATGTTTCTGATGTGTCCTATGACCAAGTATTAAAGAAGTTGCCAAACCCAGATATTGCCCTAAAAGGGAAAAGAATATTTTATTATTTTAATATACCTGTACCTGTTTTTGAGAAATAAGTCTGCATTGATAAGTAAACAAGGCTGATTCTTAGTACCTAAGCTTAATTTTGATTATAATTATTTTAAGTCGTCATTTAGAGAGCTAAACTCGCAATTTGTTCCTGATAAATATATAAGTAAGTATTTAAATTCTGTATGTGATACAGTATTCAATAAAGAAGAGAATTTATTTGATTACATTTAATAATTAATATTGTGTTTTTTTTTCATATAAGCATTGGCATTAAACTGTTCTCTGGGTGGAAAAAACAGTCCTCTGGGTGGCAAAACAGTCCTCTGCCTCATTTTTTTACAAAATTGCCTATAATTTCGAAAATAAGGGAAACTTACAATGGTTTCTTGTTTATATGTATCTATATTGTAACTATCTATCGACTCCACATATTATATTTTAATTTTCTAGAAAATTAGGGTTGGGACAAATGTCAATAGACAAGTTTCCAGTTAGTAGAGAAAGGCCCAAATGCCAAGCCACAGGGTTCTAAATTCAAACACAAATTTTTCCCTCTGAGAGATCAAAAATGACTTTTCTTCACCGGTTTTTAGCAATAAAGATGCTCTTATTGAGTTAATGTGCAGTTTTATACCAAGAAATATATGCAATAGTCACTGTTTCGTTTATAGTGTCACCAATACCGGTATCCCGGTAGTAGGCATTTCAATACCGGTATTGAAAACGGACGAAAAAGTATAGTAAGTATTGGAAGCCCTACTTGGGACCCCAACGCCGCGCTTATCGCTTCTTCGAGCTATATCGGCTACTCTGGTTCTCCTACCAATCTCTTCACACTTCGTTCATGGCTCTATCCACGGAACAGGGAATATGCTGGCCCTATCTATGTATTTTTATTTTTGTTATAAATTCATAATTCGTAAGTAAATAACCTGTCTAAAATTAATGTGGAGTGAGTTGAAAATCCGTTATCCATTTGCCTAACTATGCCGATACAATAGTCAACACTCTAAAGTCTAAACTAACTACAGTCTACCGTGAAACCGGATTTGAAAGAAGCGCCAATAGCGGCCGACCTCGCCTTGACTCAGCACTGCGAAGTTGTTTCACTGAACAAGTAACACGGCAATGTTTGTAATCTTTTCATTATCAACACATTCCTTGTCTACTTTGATTGATAACGTGCGGTAGGTACTTATTTGCAATAAGTATATACTTTTTATTTTGTATTAGGTATTAACTATATCATGTTCATTTTAAATTCAACTCATCTCATAGTCACACTGACCGTATGATATCGCACACACACAAAAAAGATTAGGTAATTTAAACAGTTCAAATCTGTGCGTGGTAATATTTTGGTAATGGCTTATGGCGTCTCAGTAATTGTAACTAACTATACGAGACTCAGGAAATCCCGTACAAGAGGCTTAGCTAAGCTGAAGATTGGCCTCTGTAGCCTGTGACCATAACTCGGTCGGGAGGACATTATATGTATTCCTCCTATCTAAGGTCTTTGTTTGGACTTAAGATCTTAGTCAAATTAATTAAGGAACTGACAACTTCGACTCGGCCATGGTAAAATACGAGGGCGTCAGAACGCCTTACTTCCATGTTGTGTCTTATTTGCGTGCTGGGCACAAAATTAAGACAAAGCCATGACTGATGAATAACGGTTGGGGACTGGGGTCTACATAAGTCCTGCCCGACAGCTGAGAAATGTTTGCCCGCTATAATGCCTCACGTATCATGATCCTATGTCAATAATTTTCTAATGATAAGTCTAATGCAAGTTAAAATAATAATCGTATTGAAGCATTATCTCGTAGACTTATGATAGTCAAATTATAGTAAGTACCGTAATAAAAAGGAACATAAGATGGGGAAAATACTAACCTTTATGTTATCACAACTATTACAACAAATGAGAACCATTGTATTCAAATTTTCCTAGAACCTAGTATTTTTAACTATTGTTCAAGGAAAATCTAAGAATCCAATAGTTGTGAATTATGATTTAATACAGCTTACCTACTTACTTACATAATTTTGATGATGTCAAGCAAGTTTGCTGTGATGGAACTAACCACATAAATAACATAGGTATTATATGACACCAATACCTACGAACATATCGCGGCATATGACGCAAACAGGTTTTATATCGAGCTGTTTTTATTTAACTCCTGAGGTGTAATTTAGTTCAGCGAAATACTGGTCTCTGTATATCTACTTAACTATAGTACTCAAGTCTACGTGCAAGCTTAATCTAAGTTTAATGTGAACACGTTTTAGCGCTTGGATTAAGTTCTGAAACCTTTTCAATGGAAGCGAGTACAACGCGTCTCGTGTTTATTTATTAGGTAGTTACTCCCTAATTACTTTGTACCTATATGATGCCATTCAGTAAAGTTGTGTTAAAGCTATGCATGGTATAATAGGATGGGTGTGATGTGTACTCGTGCGTATAGCTTAATGGGAAATTCCCACTTCCTACCACCGCGCCGCCTATCAAATGCATTGCTTATCTCGTGCTAACTGTGTGAGTGTGAGTAATGTACTTAATAATTTGTAGGATATAAGTTGTGGTTGAAGTTAGTAGGAGATGCAAAACCACGCATGTTAGCAAGTACATATTACGTTAAACTTCGCTTGCATTTGAGCAGTAGGTACCTATCACTACCGGAAAGGAAACATTATTATGTATTCTGTGGTATCACTATCTACTTGATGCTAAATGCTTGTCCGTTTCAAAAAACGCCGTTCGGAAATATGCAGTAAAAAACTGACAAAATACATAGTTATCTACCTAGTACTTTTTTAAAAAAAATTCATTATAGGCTTACACTTGACCACAATCACACCTGATGGAAAGTGATGAACACAACTAACAGCTTACTAACAGCTTGGCGAAATTTGTCTCATGGCACGACGCGTGAGGCAACGTCTCCGCTTAAACTGCCGTATGCGCCATGCGGTCATAACCAACTTATGGCAACTTGCTGTTGGCCGAAAACTAATACGGCCGATGCATTCGGTCACCGACCTAATGCAAACAGGCCAATTCGGGAAACGAATCCGGTGGTCAAACCTATAATGTGGTTGATTCGGTGTGCCGTAATGCAATGTTGTTCCATAACTTTTGACGATTCAGAACTTGTCTCTTCAAAGATTTATCCCATGAGAGATGTACCGGAATTTTAAGATTCAGAATAATTAGTCGGCTAATGGGCTCTGGATAGAGATAAAATTATTCCACGTCCTAGCAATGCATAAATAATGAGGAAGCAAAGCCTGCATTGTTTCGTTTGCACGTTTTTGCAGTGCAAGCGAAGCGATTTACCCTGAAGCGTAGGTACCAACGGAGTGAAATAAAAACTTTTAAACTCAGGATCTTATGCTTAAGTAAATATTCTGCCTATGTCTTGATTCCAGAATTTAGAAAGTCCACATACTTTTATTTGACTCAAATAATCACAGATTACATTGGTGTTAAGTTTTGAATAATGTATGCAGGTTGTTTTAAATCAAACAAATTTTTGTTTCAGAGCTCGAATTAGGGACACAATGTGTGGTGGAAATGGAGGGGCAGCAGACCGTCCTACAGTACCCGCAGTCTACACACGACAAAGAAAGGTAATGGCAATATTCAATAGATTTATGGGTTTGACTTTTTTTATTTAGTAGTGAAGTAATAGTATATCCATAAGTGACTGGGTATTGTGATTAGCTGATCAAATTACGATATCTAGGAAGTGTTAACTCTGTTAGTCTACCGAAGCTAACATGGTTAATTGTTTCGTTACGCCAAAAGTAGAGATAAAAGTATTAATATATTTTCTTATCTGTGGTATTTTTCTGTACGAACCCTTAAGTACATGCCGACTATGTTTTTCTTGTAATATACCGGATTTTGTGAGCGAGAAATTAGCCGGCATCGACAACATCTCTCTCTTTCTCGAGGTATCTCGTTGTGCGCATGCTAAGCCTGCAGGTCTAAAGTCTTTATATAGTGCTGACTTCTTCCGCAGGGAGCATTAACTGTAAAAGGAATAGCAATTTTAGGTAATGTCCTTTTTGTTTAATTGAAGCAATCAGATCAGAGTCTTTTTTGCTGCCAGTTTTGAGAATTACTCATGTATTTTATACAGTAGACGTCGAAATATCATAGCTTGCTTGCCTCACTGTGTTGTTTTTCATCAATTAGACGTCGAAATATCTTAGCTTATTAGATAATATGTGTTGGTACTTATTAAGTAGGTGCTAATCCGTTTCATTATTCAACCCTTGTTAAAATGAGTAGGTTTACCAGTATGGCTAGGACGCGCACTACGTGTAAAATTATGTCTACCCGTTATCTCTCTCTGTCTACCGAAGCTAACATGGTTACTTGTCTTGTTACGTCAAAAGTAGAGATAAAAGTAAAATTTCTTATCTGTGGTATTTTTCTCTACGAACTTTTACATGACGACTATTTTTTTCTTGTAATATACTGCATCTTGTGCATGTTAGGGTAAATGAAAAATTTGCCGGCAACAACATATCTCTCGTCGCGAGATAATATCGTTGTGCGCATGCTAAGCACACTGGTACATAAAATGTAGAGCAAGCAGGAAGTTATCAGCGATTTCTGATCCTGTGCTCGATTAGGGCCGACCTCGCAGCATCCTTGCCCTAGATTAAATATGCAATAAAGAGTAGGAAGAGGTCTTCCATCACGACAAGGCTATTAACCGTCTAGCTGGAATTTAATTAAGAACTTAAGTACTTAAGAGGCGAAAAGCTGCTTTGTGGTTGGTTTTGAGGAATTTATATAAAGATAACGGAGTATTGATGTTGTCCAATCCATGTTAGATGGATATTTAGAAGGTTTTTAAATAAGTAAGTGTAAGTATTTTTTCACATGAGCTTTGTAAAGTTCGCACATATTAAGTGCGGTGGGACTAGTACATCTAATTAACAATCAATAAACAAGATGTAACGCGATACGTATCCCAACGACAATCCGGCTGAACCCACCATCACAAATTGCATCTTATTTAACAACAACAAACAAACAAATTATTTGTTTGTTCCGCTACAAGTTAGCCCTTGACTGCGATCTCATTTGATGGTAAGTGATGATGCAGTCTAAGATGGTAGCGGGCTGAACTGTTAGGAGTATGGCAGTTATATTAAACTCATACCATTTAGTGCCGCCATCGTATAACAAAACCGCGCAGTTTTATTAATTATTATAGTCTTTTAGGTAAGCCCAACGTTGCTTATCTTTGGCTTACTCAATCCATTTGATACTAAAAACTCTCCGGATGTCATCGCTCCACCTAGTCGAAGGGCACCCGTTATAATAACTCCGTTTACCGATGCGTTTGTATTTTTGATTCGAAGATCTTTTAACTCCAGTGTACATTTTTCCTCCCGGCTCCCTCTGGCGTGAGAAGCCCACTGCCACTTCGACGTGCCAAGTTGATTATGTTAGTTTTTTGGCAAATTATTACGATCCGTTATCTACATGGTAGCAGTATATTTTATACAATTTGAACCTCACAGCGTGCAGTAGCGCGGCGTGGGTAGTAGTTACACCTCAAACTAATTAAAACGTCGACCTACATTTTTAGCAATTTTAACAGTACTGTAATTATTATCATACTCTTTAAGTCTTAACTGTGTTTTATTAACATTCCGGGTAACTATTTAGGCAGTCAAGTTAATTTGTACTTTTTATTACATGATAAAATATAAAGTAGTTATTCCTCATCCTGTAGTTTGAGATTTTATTCAAACTACGCCAAATAGTCCTTTGTAAGATCTTCCCTCTAAACATCCCTTTTTGCCGGGTGTGGAGAAAAACGTTCGATCTTCTCGAGCCTTTTTCTTGAGAAAGAGAATCGTCGGGCGGCTTCGAGTTCCCTTTGTGCCTGATACTTAGAATCATTTGATAGTATTGTTCTCTGTTATACCTATTTTATAATAAGTGAGGCGACCAAAAAAAGAGAATGAGGTATTATTAGATAAAAATTCCGCGGTAACCTTTTAATTTCCAAAATAAAAACTGTTATCTTTCAGGTCTTTCTCTTAACATTCGTGTCTATTTGATCAATATTTCTTTGAAGTTGAGGCGTTTCTTACGTGCCCATACAGATTCGATTTACTTTTAGATTTTACTTTGTAGATTAATTACTCAATTGAAAGATTATAATACAGATTCGATTTACTTTTAGATTTTACTTTGTAGATTAATTACTCAATTGAAAGATTATAATTTGCCAATAAAAATTTAAGTAAAGAGATAAGTTACGCGAAATTAAATGTTTAAATTTGAAATGATGCAGATATTCGCAATGCTCTACTTACTGCGTTGCCTCGC
Source organism: Erebia aethiops (assembly GCA_923060345.2). Lineage (NCBI taxonomy): Eukaryota > Metazoa > Arthropoda > Insecta > Lepidoptera > Nymphalidae > Erebia > Erebia aethiops. Next base: position 16,396,735 of record OV281089.1, on the reverse strand, counting down.
CGCCGGCTTGCGCAAGCGACGCGTGCGGCCGTAATGAGTAACGACTACCGAGTTACAGTTATACCCGAAAATTTTGTATTCGGTTATTTGTTACCTACTAGGTTCTAGGTATTGGATTCGGTGGAACGTCGCGCCAGGAGACTTATTGGCAACAAAGCGCTGATGGTCAGATCGAAGCTGCAAAGCTTAGAACATCGGCGCAAAGTTGCCTGTCTGTCGGTATTCTACAGGATATATTTCGGAGAGTGTGCTCAGGAACTATTCGATCTGGTTCCTCCGTCACCTTTTTATCATCGAACCTCGGCCATATGGCTCGTAGGAAGCGATTTGCTTCCTCGTTTCTTATTCGAACCGCTAGGATATGGAATGCCCTTCCGGCTTCCGTTTTCCCATCCTCTTTTATATAGGTACCTTCAAATCAAGAGTGAATAGGCATCTTCTAGGCAAGCGCGCTCCACCTTAGGCTGCATCACCTCTTGCACAATTTAACTTGTAGTCACAGAGACTGTTTTCATATTTTTGACACAAATAAGTTTGTTAGTAAATTTACACTGACAAGAGATACTTTGTATCTGCCCCATAGATATAAAAAACAGATAGCTACATTTGTAGCTTGTAATATACAAGACCCAGCTATTTTTAGCTGTAATATAATTGGCAACTGTACATATTGTACTGAGAATATTGATATTAGTAACTTTACTAATTCCAGTCTTTTGACACCGGATTCAAATTGTATGAATCTGAGTGCTAGTATTTTAACTCCAGATACAAACAATTGTAATATAATTGTTGGAAAAAATATTTTAAACTAAGTAATAAGACAACAGGTAAGGCGTGTAATATTAATCTTGTACACCAGAATATACAGGGCTTACCTGGCAAAGAACATGAGATTGAGCTTTTTATTAGAAATTTTGATATTGACATTTTATGTCTTACTGAACATTGGCTCAATAGTTATCAATTATTATTCAATCTTAAGAATTACTCTCTGTCAAGTGCGTTCTCCAGAAAGAAAGCTATACGCGGAGGGTCTTTAATAATAACTCGTAACAATAACAATTGTAAAGAAAGAAAAGACATTGTTAACCTTTCCGTTGAACGCACTATTGAGCTGTCCTGTGTTGAGTTGGAGCGATACATCATAGTTTGTGTGTACCGACCTCCTTCAGGTGACCTTGCACTGTTTGAGGATGTTATGGAGGAGGCCCTAAGGCGGATATGTAAGTCATCCAAAAAAATTTTAATCTGTGGAGACTTCAATATAGATATTTTGCATCTCACTTCTCCAGCTGAGAAATTACTTAACTTATTTAAAAGTTTCAATTTAGACAACATTTTTATTGAACCTACAAGGATAACTGCAAGTACAGCTACCTGTATTGACAATATTTTCAGTGACTGTAAAATTGTCAACAAATCCGTCATTACTCATCTAAGATCTGATCACTGCGGGCAAATGATATCTATACCTAGCTCTAAACAAAATATAACTAAAATAATAAAGTATAGGCCAGTCACCACTAAAAAAGTACAGAAATTTAAACATGAAATTTCAAATAATTTACCTACGCTCGATTTTACACAGGGTGGTCCGGATGAACTCTATAACACCTTCTTTGATCTGCTAAATTCTCAATTTAATTCCATCTTTAAAATAGTAGAAAAAAAATTGTTTAAAAACCTAAAATTTAGTGACTGGGCTACTGTTGGCATTTATAAAAGTAGAAACAAGTTGTTTAGTTTGTATGCCGAAAAGCAATATAATTACACCCCCACATTTGTTAAATACGTCAGAAATTATTCAAAATTATTTAGAAATGTCTGCATACAAGCAAAGTCACTTCATATAAAACAAAAAATTATTAATTCAGATAACAAAATTAAAGCAGTTTGGGAAATAATCGCCGATGAAATTGGGAAACATAAAGTGGACGACAATAAACTGGAGCTAAAAATTAACAACCGTATTATTGACTGTAAAACAGAAATCGCAAACACATTTGAGAATTTTTTTCGAAATATTCCAGTCACCACTACTAGTTTCCTTAACTCCTCGCCAACAGAAGCCCAGAAACTTCTCAAGGATAGTGTCACCGAGTGCAGTGTGCTGTTTAAGTTTAGACATGTGACCCCATATGATATTATTAAAGTATTTAAATCTTTGCAACTTAAAAAAACCGGAGACCTATGGGGTATATCCGTAAAAATAATCGGCAATATTATTGATGTTATTGCATCATATCTTGCTCTAGTTTTTAATGAGTCTGTAAACTCAGGATCCTTTCCAAACCTTATGAAATGTAGTAAATTGATTCCACTTTTTAAATCGGGTAGCAAAAGCGATCCAAATAATTACAGACCAATTTCAATTTTGCCAACACTCAGCAAGATATTTGAAAAAATTATGCTCAACCAACTGCTTCAGCACTTTAATTCAAATAAACTTCTTCACTCCGAGCAGTATGGTTTTACTAAAGGTCGATCGACAATTGATGCGGGCGCCGTGCTGTTAAAACATATATTCGACGCGTGGGAGAAATCACAGAATGCTATTGGTATTTTCTGTGATTTGTCTAAGGCATTTGATTGCGTTGAGCACGAGACGCTTTTAGTTAAGTTGAGCTACTATGGAGTCAAAGACACTGCGCTTGGCCTCATTGCATCTTACCTCAGTAATCGCATTCAAACAGTATGTGTCAACGATGTGAAGTCATCCGGATCAGCCTCACTAATGGGTGTCCCTCAAGGCTCCATTTTGGGTCCCTTCATGTTCCTAGTGTACATCAATGATTTGCCATATTTTGTCCGTAACACTTGTGATATTGTACTATTTGCTGATGATACGTCCTTGATTTTTAAAGACGATAGACATAAGGACAACTTTGACGACGTAAATACTGCAATTTCTCAAGTCACGAACTGGTTTACGGTTAACAATCTACTTTTAAATACAAAAAAAACTAAATGTGTCGAGTTCGCATTGCCGAATGCCAGATCCACAAGTGATATTAAACTAATGGTAAATAACGACATGTTGAAAATAGAAGATACTACTGTGTTCCTGGGGGTGACCTTAGACGCAAAGCTTCAATGGGGCACCCATATATCAACACTTGCTGGCAAGCTTAGTTCTGCTGCTTACGCTGTCAGAAAGATTCGACAGTTAACTGACATCGAAACTGCCAGGATCGTATATTTTGCTTATTTCCATAGCATTATGTCTTACGGAATCTTACTGTGGGGTAAAGCGGCAGATATTCAAAAAAATTTTGTACTACAAAAAAGGGCAATACGAGCAATTTATAATTTAAAACCGCGTGATTCACTTAGAGAGAAATTTAAAGAAATTGGTATTCTAACAGTAGCCTCGCAATATATTTACAGTAATATAATTTTTGTAAAACAGCACATCCATAATTATAAAAAAAAATGCGATCTGCACGATAGGCCAACTAGAGGCCGTAATAAGCTCGTGACTCCATCGCTCCGCCTCAAAAAAGTCAGAAGGTCATTCGTGGGAATGGGCATTATTTTCTATAACAAAGTTCCACAACCTATTTTGGACTTGCCAATAAATAAATTTAAGAAATCCATTAAAAGTATGCTCCTGAAAAAAGCTTATTATACTGTTGAAGATTATGTAAATGATAGAGGAGCATGGATTTGATCGCTCCAGCAATGCTGGGGACAGCGGTTACTTATTATAAATTAGTGTTTGAATATTAGTATTCAATTCGATGCTTTGATACGGGTAGACTGGGTTTGTCACGCTCTCTTTAAACATTTCTGTGTTGGTGTCGTGTGGTGCGGGTTGTTACGTTCCCTCAAATATGGTCGAGCGAAGCAATGGCTGGATCATGCGTCATGCTCGTGAACGGGTGCCACCGGCGGGAATGGGGCTACTTTCTGTCTGCCCGTCTTTGACATGAATTGAATAAACAAATTTAAGAAATCCATTAAAAGTATGCTCCTGAAAAAAGCTTATTAGACTGTTGAAGATTATGTAAATGATAGAGGAGCATGGATTTGATCGCTCCAGCAATGCTGGGGACAGCGGTTACTTATGTACACATTGATATAGTAATTGTAAATGAATTATTTAAAAAGAGCAACCACCGAGTTTCTTGCTGGTTCTTCTCGGTAGGAATGGCATTCCGAACCAGTGGTAGATTCACTTGACGATTCAAAAGTACTTGTAAAAGTTTATTTGAATAAAAAATATTTGATTTGATTTGATTTGATTTGCATGCAAGTCTGATTGCAGCTAAGCGCTAGCTAGCCTATATAGTTAAAAAAAAGGTTAATACCTCGGCTTCCTGTTATGGTGATCTGGGGTTTAAAGCCGGGCACGAACCATAACTTGTATTCTATCTCATTCTCTTGCAGGCTAAATCCTATTTAAATTTATGAATATGTTTGTCTCTTTTTCGTTTCATCGAATTTTCGAAACGAAACGATTCTCAAGAAGTTTCAATTGAAAATAGCTTAGGGAACCAACATGCCTGAGAGATGGCTATAGCCTATAATGTACTTAAAGCTGTGTGAAGTTTGCCAATCCGCATTCGGCTAGCGTAGTAGACTATGGCTTCTCATTTTGAGAATAGGCTCGTATTCAGTAGTGGGCAGCGATAGGTTTAGATGACGATAATGAAGTTTATAGAAATTAGTGGGTGCTTAAGTACCTACTTATAATTTTTTTTTGAGAAATGCAATTTTTTTTGCTCGCTTAGTATGAAAGCTTGAATGAAATTTTGTTACACGGCACGATGCTTGTTATAGCAGATTTTACATATTATTTTGTATGCAGAGGCTTTTAAGAATCGTAAGATAATTTATTATCGACATAGAAAACATCTTTATTATGAAAATTTATTGTGAAATGCCTTTTTCACAATGATGCATGATTCACAAATATCGTAAGTTGTATAGCACAACGTAATAAACACGTGAGTGCATCGATCGACGAATGAATAAATTATACGCCCTGATTTAATGTTGGAGTAGTTAACTGTATATGAAGAAATAAATGACTATAGTTATTATATTTCTTGATAAGGTTATCTTATGAGCTATGATTTAGAAATCATAACAAATCTTGTCACGGTACAGTAAGTTTTGGCTGTGGTTAATTGAGTTCAAGTATCAATCTCGCAACGACGCGACCTTTGTATTTTCTGTAGTTAATCTTAATTTGAGACAAGAACTTATTATCGCTCGAGATGTTTATTTCCTTCAAAAAACAATTAATTCTCGAGAGAATACGTTTACCGTCTTTTGTATTCATTATTAATTATTCTAAGTAATAAATAATTTTGCTAACAATTTCGATGTCGAAATAAGAAACTTACTTTTAATTATCTCTTTTGTATTGTATTTTTAGAAGGAAAATTTTTCAAGAGAGTTATTATTTTCTCCAATTATTGTACTCTACATTCTGTGACAATAATCCGACACTTTCTTATTTGTCGGATTTTGAGAATTATTATTTTTTAAAACTTAAGCAACTTGAAACCATTAAAGAAAATGTATTCAAAATTGTAATTTTTAGTTGCATATTATTTCATGTGACACTTTTATTTCAACTCATGATCAGTTGTAAAAATAAATATATCACTCTAAAATTTTTACGTTATTCATTACAAAAAGAGGAATTTGCAGGCAAACCTTTTGTCAGCATTCAATATGTCAAACCCTTAGGCCATGCAATTAATTTGTGAAAAGGTTGAAAAATTCAGTTTGTTAAACCAAAACAATTTAAACTTTATCGGTGGAGACGGTACTTAAGTGTTTGCGTCCGGAAAATTTCCCTTCTCAGCGTAGGTACTACGGCATCGTAATAATTTATTTCCTTTGACGTGGGTAACACGCCAACGGAAACATTTTCTTTGCGAAATTCACTCAAAAATTCTTACTCGGATTTTTATACGAGTATTTTGTTTAAATTGTACTGCGGTCTGCGGTTTTGTTTGCTGCAGTCTGACAACTTGTCGGAACTTGGCTAAAAAGCATCATTAAACATGATGAAATTTTGGTCATTGAAATGTAGAAACTAAAACTCAGCAGGCCTCTAGGAACTGAAGTCGAGACGGCGCGATGGAACTTAGTTCACTGAATATTCCATTGACAGTTGTGACCATGTTGTGACTAATATTTATTACTTTATTTCCAGTATGTAGCCCGGGGCCAAAAACATTTTCTCCGGGTAGTTATACTTAGTTACTGCAGAACTTCATCTTATTTGAAAACATTATTTTACAAACTTGCTTTGATGTAGTTTTTCCTGCGGTTTACTGTGAAGGTCTTTTGAGTTCGTTTACAGTGTGTTTCGCTTTCCACTCGTCATACGTTGAATATCTTTAGACGTTTGTGGTAGAGAATGCAGGACTGGACAACACTTGTTTTGTAGCTTTAATGGGAGATTCCTTTGAGAATTCAGTTGAGAGTGAAGAGAAGAGAAAACCGGTCGTATTCAACTATTCCTGTTCATATTTATGAAAGAATTTGCTTATGTAGCTATATTATCTTTTCTTTGAATTTAAGTCATTGTAGAAATCTTTACTTGCAGCATTTTTATAACATTGCAAAGCATGGTGCAATTGAATGAGTAATTAAGTAATATTTCATATTAAAAAGTATTAAAAAACATAATTCCAATGCAAAAAGAGAACTTAAAGATAAAACGGAGTGTAAGGGCAATAGGATTTAATCTAGTTTTTTCTGCCAATTATTTGCTCTGAAGTCCCGTTCTCTGATGTTTATTGAGTTAAGTAAAGCGAATTATCTCCCGTTCCACTTCGGAATTGAAAATTATTAATGATAAAACTTCTGTGTACAAATCATTAGTCATGTATTTATTAAGGCTAATTTAATATGACACATTTTTATTTATAATCGCTTCGTTGTTATAGTAATTATCAATTTCATTGTTTTATCACTTGTAAGTTATTATTATGAGCTATGATGTGATTTTTTTTTATCCACTACAAGCTAGCCCTTGATCCCTACGATCTCACCTGATGGTAAGTGATGATGCAGTCTAAGATGGTAGCGGGCTAACCTGTTAGGGGCATGGCAGTTATATTCAACCCATACCCCTTCGGTTTCTACACGGCATCGTACCGGAACGCTAAATCGCTTAGCGGCACGTCTTTGCCGGTAGGGTGGTAACTAGCCGCGGCCGAAGCCTCCCACCAGGCCAGACCAGGGAAAATTCATAATTTTTTTTTTGACCAAGTTAAGAAAGAAAGAAAGAAATTATTTATTTGTATGAATATGTGAAATTGAGATGTTTTTTGACGAATTAGAAAGCCGTAACATATCCAGTCAGACAGACAACCCTGATGTACAAATATTTTTTAACAAGGTTTCACAATTATTTCAAAACTAGCTATTACCCGCGGCTTCGCTCGCGTGGCTCAAGGGAACAATAAATGAGTTTTTGTTAGAAAACTGTATTTAAATTAAGCATGCAAGAGGATGCCATGGAGAAGAATACTGAGACGTTTAGTATCGACGTATTTCATCGAAAGGCAAGAGCAAGGTTTTTCATGCACGAAAAATGAAAAAAAATATTCACGATATCTACGAAAGAAAACACAATGCTATAGGTTACACGTTATACAGATTCCTGATTATACAAACGATGTCGCATAGTTGCAGCAGCATGTAACCTATGCGTCTTCATATATACCCATGTAAAAAATGACGTCGATTCGTTGCGCCGTTGCCGCCTAACTGTAGAACAGATGCGAGAAAAAGGGCATACTATCCCACAGGAGCTGTTAGTTTTTCCGGGATAAAAAGTAGCCGATGTCACTCTCCAGTTCCTTAATTATACCCATATAAATAATCACGTCGATCCGGTGTGCCGTTGCCGCCTAATTGAAGAAAAATGCCAGAAAAAGAGTATCCTATCCCACAGGAAGTGTTTCTTTTTCCGAGATTAAAAGTAGCCTATGCCACTCTCCAGTTCCTCAATTATACCCATGTAAAAAATCATGTCGATCCGGTGTGCCGTTGCCGCCTAATTGAAGAACAAATGCGAGAAAAAGAGAATACTATCGCACAGGAGCTGTTATTTTTCCGGGATAAAAAGCAGCCTATGTCACTCTCCAGTTCCTCAATTATTCTCATGTAAAAAATCATGTCGATCCGGTGTGCCGTCGCCGCCTAATTGAAGAAAAAATGCGAGAAAAAGAGCATACTATCCCACAGGAGCTGTTAGTTTTTCCGGGATAAAAAGTAGCCAGTTTCACTCTCGAGTTCCTCAATTATACCCATGTAAAAAATCACGTCGATCCGGTGTGCTGTTGCCGCCTAATTGATGAACAAATGCGAGAATAAGAGCATACTATCCCACAGGAGCTGTTAGTTTTTCCGGGATAAAAAGTAGCCTATGTCACTCCAGTTCCTCAATTATACCCATGTAAAAAATCACTTCTATCCGGTGTGCCGTTGCCGCCTAATTGAAGAAAAATGCGAGAAAAAGAGCATCCTATTACACAGGAACTGTTTGTTTTTCCGGGATAAAAAGTAGCCTATGTCACTCTCCAGTTCTTCAATTATACCCATGTAAAAAATCACTTCTATCCGGTGTGCCGTTGCCGCCTAATTGAAGAAAAATGCGAGAAAAAGAGCATCCTATTCCACAGGAACTGTTTGTTTTTCCGGGATAAAAAGTAGCCTATGTCACTCTCCAGGTCCTCAAATATACCCATGCAAAAAATCACGTCGATCCGTTGCGCCGTTGAAGCGTGATTGAAGGACAAACCAACAAACCAACAAACCAACAAACCAACAAACCAACAAACCAACAAACAAACTGACTTTCGCATTTATAATATTAGTATGGATTACACAAAACCATTGGATGCTTGATAAATCAGATACAACGGTGAAAGTACCCGGATTTTTTATATTTTTTTTTAATCAACTTAAATATGGTCTAGGTAGTAGGTAGGTGGTACGTAGTATTATTTTCACTTGCTGAATATTAGCTTATTGATTAAACAGATTTATTATTTCTTCGAACAAGTGGCTTCTGACTTTTATTGAATGGTTACGAACAGTACTGGTCCCGCTTTGGAACTGAAGTGAAATAAAAACTTCAGAAATTATTAATAGCTACAGTGAGAGCTTGTTAAAGACAATTACAAACGAACGTGACGCATTGTCTTTGGTCTTATTGATTGACCCAAATTTACAAGTGGCTAACGTCGTAAATAATATTTATTCACCATCGATCTAACTACTTACTTGATTGACGACTCTTGTTGGTGACTACATACCTTGTTTTATAGCTTGGTTTTTATAGTTATGGTTTTGTGTACTTACTTACTAACCCAATATATAACTTACACATGCTGCATGTCCATTCAAGATCTTATTATAATCTGAGTTTCGCTGATTGTTATTTATTGGTGCGACCTTTTCTAGAGTTAAATTGAATTAAATACTTAGTTGAATGCAGTTATTGAAGTTTTCCTGTTGATTCAGCAGAGCGACCCGCTAAAAATGACAGCTACAGTGTAAGGATAGCAATCACCTCTGATTGGTTAACACTCTTCCACGATTGCACAAAATCCATTGACGCAGCAAGAATACCATAAATTCAGCCAATCACAACAATTGATACTGTAACAATGATTGATGCAGGTTTTACACAATCGCCCTACACATGTGAAACACTTGAATAAACTGTATGACTAATTGTAAATCAACGATAGCTGGTATTTTTTATATCATTTATTAAGTAAGTAATAGAGAGCAAATGAGTAGGCACGGACATTTTCAGGACAGAGAGATACTGTTATAGGAACGGACAATGGACATTTTCAGGAGATAGTACAGACGAAACGTTAATACGTTGCCGGCTTTTGAAGAATTTGTTGATTCGCCCCTTCAAAACTTCCATAGTCCATAATATTTTAGTTTAAGTGAACACAGCAGGTGGAAGCTGGTTCCATAATTTAAAGGTCCGTGACAGAAAAGTCTTTGGCTAACGAAAGGAAAGTTAACTACTTACTTAATCTTATAAGTACAGTCGTTTTTAAATCAAATTTCTTCACTTCTACTGTTCATAAAATTCGATAGTCCTCAGACGAGCAGTTCAAATTCAAGTGGTTTTTGTTGAATGGATGTGTATGTATTGGCCTTGAGTTGGCTGTCGATTTAGCACTGTATTGTCAGGCGAAGTCGCATCACCGATCAATTGAATGTTACTCGTTGTCTCTGTTTACACAAATGGCTGTCTGGAAATATACTTTACCTGTTCGTTAGTTTCGATTTAATGAGTACGTAAGATTTTGCTTTTGGTTAACTACAAAATTGATTACATAAAATATGTGCCTATATATAGTCTGCATTTATGTTAATTGTAAGTTTTGTAAATCTTACTAACTAAAACTGATTAATTTAAATATAATTTCTTCCAAACAGCAAATAAATAATAAATAGGTAGGTAAGTAAAATATAACTCATATATTTAGGTAACTTTTGTCAAATGCAAAACAAGTTATCAAATGATCACTCTTATTAAATCTAAATTGGCGGCTATGCGGAACTCCTGGAGTCCCAGTATCACTGACCATTGCAGATCTTTTGTGATGCCAACCATTTTGATCATTTTCAGTTTCTGACCAGCTCAGTTCCTTGGCCGATCACTCTGTTACCAAAATTTTCTCCTAATCCTTCCATTGAAACTAATTATACAGAATCTATTAGATATATTATAAAATGTTCTAAACATAAGTGGAATAAAATCTGAACGTTACTAATATTCGAGGTCTTTACTCTGTAATTTCTTATATCGTTAAAGGTTTTTAAAAATGAATAAATATAAGTAAATGCTACGTTAAGAAATTGTTTTGTTATACGTTGCCATATATTCGTAGACAGCACCTGAAGTGGGTCGAGTTACTTGGCCTGGATTTAGGTAGCATCTTGTCGGTTCTAAGCTTTTGTTATCATCCCTTGCGGCGTACGGGAGGCTTTAGAAAGCAAGCTATACTGAATTGAAACTGCCGTACTGAAATTCAGGTTTATTGTCTATGTATCTACTCTGTTTAGGTCGGGTTTCTGTTTCTGACAAGAAAAGCGACATTTTGACGCGTATCCAGTAACTATTACAGTTGTGTAAATGGCATGGTAGGTACATATTTTATGTCGGAATAGCGCTCACAGTTCAATATTGTAACAATATTGTAGGACTCATTGTAACATGGATGGGGTAATCCATTTACAAATTATTGTTTAACTAGCTGATGCCCGCGAATTCGTCCGCGTAATTTGAGGTTTTTTCTTAATAAGTCCCCTAATCTAAATAATAGAAGTTTGTTAATATGTTTAAGTATATTAAATAAAACAAATCATTTGATGACAAGTCGTAATGAAGTAGTTAACACATTTTTTTATGAAAACCGGAGGTAGAAAATAATTAACTTAAGTAAATGAGATACGGCTGAGTAATGTGTTATTATTTTATGTAAATATTTAATCGTGTGCTTAGGCAAAATTTATAAAGGTTATAACGCGTTACTTACGCACCTTAATAAATTTTCCTTGACTGCTGAATACATGTAATAAAAATACTTTATGTGAATTGTACCTATTTTTATCGTTTTTAAGACGACGCTCCTAATAGGTACTCCATTTATAGATAGCTTGCATAATTTTTCTTCTCAGACCATTACTAATACATTAATAAATAATAATACATGCCGAGTAATTCACTTAAGCTGGGTATTCACATTGTCAAAAATCTGTGACTATAATTTCGAAAAAATCGTAATCGTAAAATTACTAGTTCCTAAGAAACGCTAATCTTTCTTGTTAGTAGGGAATAATATATATTTAAATAATATATTTATATTGATTAGTAAAGTCTCCAGACTACGGTTTAAACTATGGAGCAATGATGTGATTTTAAAGTCAAAAGGTTATTGTTATTCGTAGTTTAATTTTGATACATTTTCGAATATTAACATGTAACATAGAAATTGTTATGGTTTGCAGATAATTGCAAGGTGCAAAAGGGTAAGGTAATTGGAAGGTATATTCAAAATTAAAAAATAAATGTTTTAATTGTGGCGATTTTTAGGGGGGAGGAGATAGACCACCATGTGGGTGTTTTTGTCGATAAAATTGTCTATTATAAGTACTTACATATCCAGATGCTATTAGGATGATAGTAAGCATTCTATCCTTTTCTCTCGATCTACTGTAATCATAAGAGGAAAAGGGATAAACCTATTTTTATTATCCTAATAGCATATGGATTGGGCTATGCACGAACGACACCGACACGCCTTTAAATTATAGCTAGGTTTGGAAATACCACGAATTTTGCTAGAAAACATTTTAGGCCCCTTAAAAACAAAATATATTTAAATACTTAGCTCGGTTACGCTGATATTGTAAAACAAGCGTATTTTTGAAGTGATGCATTGATTTTCTTCTTTATCTGTTCTTATCGATTTCTCGATAAACTGCGTTAGCAAGTATTATTTCACACGATACGATAAGAGTACATACCTATAACTATATAAGTTAAAACCACAGGCTAATGGACGGTAGGTACATTGTTAATATTTAATCTATATTAAAATGAAAAACAGGAAAATACTTTTTTGTTTATTGATTTTTTTAACGATAAATTACTAAGTAAATAGTTGTCCATCTACCGACAATTGCATGGTTTTCCATTCCTGTTAAATCCTTCCACGTTATTCCATGACTACTTGGTTTACCATCAGATATCGCAAAATTCGGTTCAAAATGGCAGACTCAGCAAGAAAACAGACAAAAAGCAATCATAAGCTTCATAATTATTAAAAGCTTTTTAAGCCGGAGATAAGTCGCCATTTTTGCACCAAAATATTTGAATACGATTCTTTTGTGTCCGGCGCCGGGTATCAAAGGAATGATTTCATCTCCGAGAGCATTTCTATCGGAAAATGAACTAATATATTTGGCTTTATTGAAAATGCTCCCATCTTTTCCCTTTGCACTCGAAGAGGCAAATCTTTGATCCGTACAGTTGTAGCGTTTATTTCAAAATTATTATTTTGATAATAAGTACTTAAGTGTCGGATTAGTTGTTTAGAGTGAGTTTAAATCTATATATATAAAAACGAAAGGTCACTGACTGACTGACTGACTGATCATCACGATATCTCAGGAACTATAAAACATACAGACTTGAAATTTGGAAGGTAGGTTCCTTCTATGGTGTAAACGTCAGCTAAGAAACGGTTTTGGGAAAATTCACCCCTAAGGGGTTGAAATGGGGGTTGGAAGTTTGTATGAAAGTCGTTTGTTTTTGAAGTTAGACACATGAAAATTAGCATTTAAGTTATAAGTTTAAAATAATAAAAATCTGTATAATTTTTTTTCCGAAAATCTACCCCAAAGAGGGTCAAATGGGGGTTGGAAATTTGCATGATGGTTCTAAGTTTTTGAAGTTACAGACTAGAAAATCGGGATTTAGGTTATCAGTTTTAAATTATAATAACCTGTATAAGTACTTTTCGAAAATCTACCCCAAAGAGGGTGAAATGGGGGTTGGAAGTTTGTATAAAAGTTCTATGTTTTTGAAGTTAGATACTTGAAAATCGGGATTAAGGTTATTAGTTTTAAATAATAATAACCTGTATAGGCCATTTTACGAAAACCCACCCCACAAAGGGTGAAATGGGGGTTGAAAATTTGTATAAAAGCCCTATGTTTTTGTAGAAAGAGACAGGAAAATTCAGCATTTCGGTTATAAGTTTTAAATAATAAAAACCTGCATAAGCTATATAAAGCCTCTTTAGATAGACTTTTTGCAGCGGGAAAATTTCATATAGGAAATCAGAAATTGTACGCGGAAGAAGTCGCGGGCGACTGCTAGTTTTATATATAGAAGGTTTGAAATATATATAAATTCGAATATTGATTGAATATTCGTTTATGAAAATGGTGCATAGGAGCCGCGTGCTATGTGTTTCATTATAACTAGTTAACTATGTGCAGTTTCATCTACTTCTCTGTTTTGTGACTATACAACTCAAATTGAATTATTTTTAGATCATATTACTTACTTATCGTAAAATCAAATCCATAAAAGAATCTTGGCACTTAAGGCCCTGTTTAGCGTAAATGGGGTTTTTTAAAAGCAGTGTATCCATCAAACGGTGACATAATGTATGCCTGTAAAAATAATTTGCTGTTTTCAAGACCTTTAAGCAGCAATTGACGCATCTCAAAACACAATTTAAAAAAATATCTGCATTGAAATTTATTTGAAACATACCTCTTAATTTACCTTTTAAAGCTATTTTTCTCCTTATTAAATCTAATGACCTCTAACCTCAGAAACATGCTCCCGAGGTCATTCGCAGATATTCTAGAATCATATATCTCGAACAGATGGTTTAGAGTTCGTCAAGATGAAGCATACTCTGAACTTAAGAAAATCAAAGCTGGGGTACCACAAGGAAATGTTTTAGGTCCGGTCCTGTACTTATTATACACCTGTGATATTCCAGTACTAGAAAACAATACCATTGCAACATGCGCTGATGACACCGCCATATTAGGAACCGGCAAAAGTCACGAAGAAGCAGTGGAAAAAGTTCAAGTAGCAATAAACAAAGTTAATCAATGGACTATAAAATGGCGAATAAAGCTCAACGAGTCGAAGTCGATGCATATAGATTTTTCCAATAAGCTACAGCAATATCATCCGATTTACCTAAATGGGAAACTTATTCCTTACGTAAATACAGCGAAGTACTTGGGTATGACGCTAGACACAAAGCTTAGATGGAAAGCTCACGTTAAAAAGAAACGCGAGGAGTTAAAAAAAATGTATTGGCTGCTTGGACGGCATTCAACACTTTCCATACATAATAAACTATTGCTATACAAACAAGTTCTGATGCCAGTATGGACGTATGGTATACAACTCTGGGGGTGTACCAAACCGAGCAATATCCAAGTGATACAGAGATTCCAGAATAAAGTACTCAGGGAAATAGCCAATGCACCCTGGTACGTAAGAAATCACGATCTCCACAGGGACCTAAAGATGGAGTTCGTAACCAGAATCATACAAAAATACGCAGAAGCTCACCAAAATCGACTTCGTCATCATGTGAATCTGGAGGCTGTAAAGCTTTTAGATAACACGGACATCAAAAGGAGACTTAAAAGAATGAAACCATTCGAACTAGTGTAAAAAAAGCATAAGTGCTGTGTAGTGAATTAGTGTTTGTGCTACTTAAGTAGGTCACAAAAACGTAGTGAACACTAAGTGTTACACTACACTTACACTAACACATTAGAATAAACTAAGGACAGTTATTGGGCTGCAAATTAGAAGTAGAAATTAATTTTAAGTAGAAGTTTAAGCTAGAATAATATTACTTATTAGCCCATAGGCTATATGGTAGTAGACAATAAAGTTGCCATTATATTATAATGGAACTTTATGGTAAGAAAAAAAAAATTTAATCTAATAATTTGCTCTAGAAATATAAGATAAAATTTACATTTCTAAATCAAACACATTGTCGGATTAATTTGTATGTGGTATGTTTTTATAGGTGATTCGTGCTTCCAGAAAGTCCGGGGGAGCCAAATTATCATCACATAGTAACACATTTTATGGAAAAAATACTTAATATTAAAGTATATTTCTTGTAACTCGTTACTTCAGCAAGCATCTTGTCGCATACTGAGCTGGTTGTATACGAGAATTCAGCTTTCTTTTGTCTTTTGCTGACCTTTGCTCAAAGCGTAGGCGTCCGGTGCCGTGTCCGGATACAGAATTGCAGACAACCAAACGTCGCCTAACGATCCAGTTGGTAGTTGATGTTTTGCGTGGGACTCTGTAACTTAGCAAATAATTGACTTATAGAGTTACAAGGAGTTGCCACTATGTAGTGCAGTTTGACATTTTAAGTTATTACCTAACTACAGTTTAAGGGACAGCGTAAACAGATGGATTGGATTGCAGTCGAGTCTCTTGGTAACTACCTAAACTCAGCTTGTATATATAGATGCTTTAACATACCATTGAAAATTGTATAAGCTGTAAACATAAAATAAAGCTTAATTTGAGTTTAAAGAAAGACGCTCGTCAAAGAATTTGTTTCTTAAATTGTTACTTTGTTGATATATTTTCAGCTGTAGGTATTGATGCAATTGAAATGAAACAGATATATAATATTTGGATAGCAAAATCAACCCTCATTCGATTCAGTTTGTAAGTTCCGTGAAATTAAAAATGGGGAAGCTATTTCCTTGTTTTTCGTTTCTAATTGGAAAGAAAGTTTAATTGCAGATCGTTTGAGTGTTTATTAAAGGAGCCAAGAGTAAAAGAATTGTTTATCAAATAGTTTGTAACTGGTTACACTAGCTCCTAACAGTACTGATTTCATCCGCATTGCTAAAAACTTCTCGAAATAGCTAGACTTAAAAAGTTTACTTTGCGCAATTTTATCTAGATTACTCTCAATAGTAATTACAACAGTATATATAAAATAATATTGTTTATTTTGATATGCTATTTACGAGTATTTTATCACACGATACAAGATAGCCCGCTTAAAATAAACTGATAAAACAGGGTCAGACTTGATCGATGAGATTAAAAGGATGACGTTTACGATGATAAGGCCAAAAACGGCAAGAAGAAGCGTTGGAAAAAAGTACTAGTAGGTACAGTTCGGTTGTAAGGTTGTAACACAAAAGTCGAATAAAAATAAACTTTTTTGGAATAACTTATAATTACTAATGATTAAACAAACGTCTCACCTGTAAGTGAAGTTCGAAGTTAGAAATGTATGTGTCACCATACATTTGCTCTGCATTCAACTCGCGTGCGAACTATATCTATTGATAGATAAGACCTATAGAAACTTATAATTTTGTTTTCTTAACATGATGGATTGGTGTACAACAAGGATGATATTAAGGCGCTGTGAGCTCACGGGATGAAAAACACAGGCGCGCGGGAGTGAAATCGAGCAAGCGTATGTCGCAAAAATGCATGAAATAATTTGTAAAAATAATAATATTTACTTTTCAATACAAATGAATCCGACAATGTGTTTTAGTTAGAAATATGAATTTTATCTTATATTTCTAGAGCTAATTATTGGTTTCAATAAGGAGAAAAATTGCTTTAAAAGGTAAATTAAGAGGTATGTTTAAAATAAATTTCAATGCAGCTATTTTTTTAAAATTGTGTTTTGGGATGCGTCAATGGCTGCTCAAAGGTCTTGAAAACAGCACATTATTTTTACAAGCATTCAATAAGTCACCGTGTGATGGATACACTGCTTTTAAAAACCCCCCTTTTACGCTACACAGGGCCTTAAGTATAGTAATACCAACAAGCTTTATGGTAATTTGTCAGGTCTGTAGTGTACTGTTTCAACCTCTAATATCCATTAGGGCGCTATGGATTACGGTGATATCATTTATGGAGGCCGTATTTATGCGAACATAAAATCGTTATGGGCTGATGGATTCCTAAAATTTGTCATGTTGGTAGTTACGACATTCGTTGTTTTGTTCCTACTAAAACGAGACGAATCTTTAAAAGAGGAATTGTTTGATTTATAAGCCTTTAGATTTAAGACACCATAAAGTTTTTACGGTTTTCTCCACTTTTTGGTCACTTTTTATTAATTATAATTTATTGTACACAGTAAAATATTTATTTACTAAGGTACTTCTTACCACCTGTTACTTATAATTTACTTAAATTGACCCTTTTTTGAGTTGTATCTACGTAACGTTTGTATATGTCACTGTAAGATTGTAAAAACCGTAAGATTATAATATAACGTTTTTTATCTCGATAGATTATAAACTGTCGACAGATTGTGAACCGTAACATACTGTTTACAATTTAACGCGTTATTTTTCGGTAAATTGTAATATATTGGGTATATGAACCCGATAGAACCTAAGTGCCCGGCCGGCCCGACAATCTTACGGTGACATATACAAACATAATTTTTATAACTATCGATAAAATATCGTTATCTATAATAATAACTACTGTCAAAGTACAGTCTTATTTTTAACTCATAATTGCATGTTCCGCATGGATACGACTGCTAATTTAATTTGCTTTTAAGTATGTACTTTAGTAAATAAAATTCAAAATAAAATATGAAATACTACGAAAAAACGTAGTGTTAAGTAAATTAATTTTAGTTTTGTTTTAAAATAAGTAACATGTAGCAGTTTTGGGCAATTATACGGTCAGGCAAATGTCACGTAGGTTTCACGTAGTTTATGTTTTTTCCCACATCCATGATATAAACTACATAATACGTGATACTTGGCACACGCGAATGTGACTAGAACAAATGGCGTATTATTATTTGATAAAATAACGCTATTTTCATTTTGTCCTATCCGATATCAAAAGTGATAGATCATGAAGGTTTTTTTTGCGTTAAAACGTAATAACTTTCATCATTACTTGAGTCTGTTCAGTTATATTTCATGAGTGATACATATGAGCCTGTCTTGTGTTAATGATAATGCGGTACAACACACATCGTTCCATCTTAAGGATATTATTATTTAGGGGTGCCACGACGTCTTACACCTTAAAAAGAATGTCGAAACGAAACGAACTACGAAAATTGATCAACCGAAATGTTCCGAGCTTGAATGGTGACAATAATAATATTAATGTGAATTTAAAGTGAAGCATGCAAGCAAGCAAGCAAACCCCAGACTACATATTAGTTATATTGTTTGAGAAAGCTACAAAAGTATGAAGTTTGTTACATGTAATTTCGAAATAACTGCAAAATGAAGTTTGTTTTGGGACAACAACTTTAAAGAGTTATTTTAATACGCGATAAACTTCTTTACTTTAACCAGCTGTTTAGGTTTACCTTAGCGACACCATCGCCATTAAATTTACTGACTTATTTAAGTATTTGTTTAAGGTAGGTGTTGTAGGTAGTTTAGATTTAGTTTTCTTCATGTATTTTTACTAATTTAGATAACTATAAATAGTATAAAATTCTGATATGTTGACGGAAGAGCACGCAACTTAAACCTACGTGATTGTTCGCAGTGCTACCCACCAAAACTGTATAGATTTTTATTGTGATAATGAAAAAATAAAAAAAGTTACAAAATATTATGAATAGAAATCACAAGATCCAACATGGATTTAATTCAGTAAGTAATACAAGGTCATTTGTCTAATTGCCCGAACATTGAACATCTTGTCTTAAGAGAGTAATTTACGTATAGAATAGTCGTAATAATATAACTCCAGTTCTCTTTGTTTTCAAGTCTTTGTCTCGTCTATCACGATTCTCTCCATTGTAGAGATACTTCTGTGACGTTTCTTGAGATAGGAATTAAATAGACAATCATAGAAACACAAAAATGATCTCATAAATTAACTGTGGTGTTAAAACAATATACCTATAAAATCAACTTAAGCGTTTAGTTTCTATATTATATATATATGTATAATACATACCTATAGTTTTTTTAATCTTTCTGGTTTCCTGTCTAAAGCAAACTTAACTATATACATGCATCCAAATAATTATTCTTGAAATAGTTGGTAAATATATGTATAAATTTACTTCAAACGGGAAACTTCATGATTTATGTTTATATATGCACGTAAATATATTACTTTCCTTTGAGTTTACTACCAATGAAATCTATTTGCGGCTTTAGGGTCGGCTTTTTAGTACAGTAAAAAACTAGGTACTGGAAGTAATTTAATAGAGATACCTACTTGGCAGGTAGGTAAATTACCTATTGGAAAAGGTCCTTTCCCCATAAGAAAGCAAAATGGACATCGTACTACGAACTACGTTAAACCTTATTAGGCATGTGCTTCGTATAACAGAGTTCATAGTAGCATTTTATTCGGGACAATATATTTCTTTCTCTATTGTCTTTTACGATTTTATAAAATCTAGATAGCTTAAGGCATCATACAAAATTATCTACGTATCAATTCAATTCAATTTATGTAAAACATGTAGGACATACAGGTGTCTCTTATGCTACGTCATGTTTTGACTCTACCACCGGTTCGGAAAGAACATCCTGGTGAGAAGAGCCGGCAAGAAAATCAGCAGTTGCTCTTTTTTTTAAAAAAATAATGTATTAAGTACAATACTTAGGTAAGAATATAAATTAAATACAATAGTGTAAGTTATTATACTATCCTGTGGGGAGCTGGACCCAAAGTCGGTTGTTTCCATACAACTTTGTCATTAAGAAATTCGTCAATTGTATAACTATAATATAAGGGATAGATTTCGCATCTGCGTTCCTTTTTATTCCGCGTTGAAATAAAAGATAGATTTGGTCCAAACTCCAAACGCGTTATGGTTATAGGCAACCCTAGATGCTCATCAGGCTGAGTGCCCGGGCTCAGCCCTAGCTCAATATCGCCAGGTTGTGCGAAGCGGCTGTTCCTTTTATGGCCGCTGCGAAATCCCGCTTTTATGACAGATATTTGGTAAATTGAAAAGTGTCGTTACCTTGCCAAAGTTGCGGTTCTTTATTACAGCTTAATGTAAAGAAGGTATTACATACGTTATACGTTATTCTTGTGATATAGATCCATAAAAACATTAAACATAATGTGAAATTATATTGCCAACTTCCTATCAAAAATATTGGTCATTTAAAAATACTGAGATTACAATAATTGTGACCAAGTTCTTTGTTAGGCTTTTGTTGGGTAGGCATCATTACGCCTTAGAATATGTGGATTATAAACCAATTAAAAATGTCGTCATTGCATTAAAATAATGTGTCACGTCTTCCTTCTAAGTATTTAAAATTCAATACCATCAGCATTCAATAGATTTTGAAAATCCCCAATGCTTAGGACTGGTTAAAACCCGCTGAACATATCGAACCACGCCAAAAAAATTTAAAAGTCCATAAATTATCTCCCTAAATAGTGCACTGATTTTGATGAAACAAAGACGAGGTATAGCTTTTAATACCCGAATTAATACACTTGTATGAATAACATTGAAGTTTTGTGGTTTTGCATAGACCATAATATGACATATAGTTTTAGACCAGCCTTAAAAGGTCTATTTAGGAACAAAGGACTTAATGCCATTGTTTACGGCTAATTAGTTAATTAAAGCGGTACCGTTAAACGCAATGCAAGTCCGGCGTCGTGTTCCAATCAGATCAGTTGCGGTTCAAACAGGTCGATGTACCTACTTGTATGTACGACGACGCGACGTCTTATGTTGTTTAGTCATTTGACCTCTTCGGAGTCAGTAAATTTACGTAGATTTTACTGCCTTTTTGGTCTTTGACTTATTCGTAAGGTACGTACGTGCCAGATCGGGTCAAAAACTATTATGCTAGTGTTGTTCATTTAAAAAATTGTCAGTTACTACTTTCGAAAACCAAGTGCCTCTCATATTGTTGTCTATCGAGCGATACCATTACACCCACACCATATACAGTACCCGGCAATAAATATTGCACATCGACCTTTGGAAAGAGACAATCGGTTATTTCGTATAGCGTTATCTCTGTCGCACACTACCGATCGGTAGTGTGCGACAGAGATAACGCTATACGAAGCCGAAATAACCGATTGTCTCTTTCCAAAGGTCGATGTGCAATATTTATTGCCGGGTACTGTACTCTGATGGCAGGTAGTTATGGGTTGGGTTAAAAAAAGTAGACATTGGGGCTGATTCTGTATAACACAATCTCTAAACTAAACTAAAATGGCAGCTTTAAATCTAGTTCTGTCCCTTTCCGTAGGAAGTATTATGAAAGGGTTAGCAATATTGTAATGCTCTAATTTGAGTTTAGTTTAGAGATTGTGCACTACAGAATCAGCCCCATTATATTAAATCTTTTCAAAGTTACTTGCCCGTCTTTTACGCACTGTAGCGTAGCGTTGGCTGGTTTGTCAGGATGATAATTGCGACAGATGAGAGGTGTATACTGTATAGCAAAAGTAAAGGACTACATATAGACAGACTCAAACACTACGCAATGGCATCTGCCAAAATTATAATCCTAAATTTGACAAACCATAGCTGATCGGATGACTTGAAGCAGTTTGAGTAGCAGGGGAGCCCTTGCGCGGCGCAAAACCGCTGCTTGTGGAAGTCCCTACTAGAGACTTATGTCCAGCCTTGGACGTTTATCCGTTGACATCGGACTTCGAAGTTCGACGACCCATAAATAGACAATTATAATATATAAACTAATATTATAAAGAGGAAAGATTTGATTGTTTGTTTGTAATGGATAAACTCAAAAAACTACTCAATCGATTTAAAAAAAACTTTCACCTATAGAAAGCTACATTATCAGCGAGTAACATAGGCCATAAGTATTTTATTTTAAAAAAATTAGAGATCTTTACGAAAATTGCAATAATGTGAATTAAGTCGGAAAAACTTTGCTGAGTGTCCTGCCGGCTCCTTTCAGTAGAATCTGCTTTTCGACGGTGGTAGAGTTCGGGTTCGAAGTTCGAACGCTAAATACGATGCCCTATATAAAATAAACAAATTGAGTTTGAGTGTATATTGAGCTGGATTATTTTTAATAGTCCGCGTGTCTCCGGTGGTTCTTGAGTGTAGTCTCTCATTAATTTCTATTATTACTTAAAGACCACAAAATCGATGGTTTCAGTCATGCTAGCTTACCTCTACGACTGCCTCTATTCAATCGAAATAGCTATCATAAACGACATCTTTATGTACCTACCTATTTGTTTTTATAGCATGCAACATCAGTTTAATGTCCTGGGCGGTTACTACCATTGCTCAAAGCAATATTATTTTAAAATCGCATTTTTATGTCACGTACCTTGACATCCCTAAAATAGGGATTATAATTCTACAACAATAACTTTAACAATATTAGAACAATACGGCTTTAAGCGATGGTAGTATGCCTCCTGTAATATCATAATACTGCTAGCATAAGTTAATGTATTCGGTCGATGACTTTTATAGTTAGTTGTTTAATAATAAAATACAAAGTAATAATTTTAATCACTTGTCTTAGTCTTGCAAAAGTACCTAATCTAGTCCATAGTCGTCACATAAAAAAAGTGATAATGATTTCTAATTATTTTCAGGCTAGGTATATCAAGGCTAAGTAATTAATTAAGCATAATAAGTAACATAAAGTAATTATAGGGCTAAATTCAAAGTTCCCGAAATCCAAACGCGAAACTTATGGAGATAAAATTATTATATAATGAAGATTTATTATGTTGGCGGACAACTATTCAAAATTAATTATTAATTATTATTCCGTCGGTGTACTTGTAATTCTGTTTATGTTTGTATACCTACTTAGTTAGGTTGTTTATATTATTATTTAACTATATAACTAGGTAAATTAATTTAAAGTAAAAGGTTCATTTTAGGCCTACTATGAACACTTTACTATGAATAGAAGAAAATACATAGATTGTATTAAAATATAATAATTTAAAGTAAATAACGAGCATAAAAAAATAAAAATGTAGTTTTCAAGATGGCAACCTTCAGCCATAGAGAAGACAGTAGGCGCGAAATATATCAAATGTCATTTCTGACAGTCACTGTCAAAATAACGTGTTTTTATTTTGAAAACGTCAAATACATGAATCCGCCATTGTTACCCACTCATGTTTAGTGTTCCATAACTTGGAAGGATTAAATAATTTTAGCACTGAAATTACGACGAATTCGTAGATTTGACCAATAAAAACTGAGGTGCAATCATGTAAGGATCGCTCAAATCAAACGATCAAATCGATAAAGCTCGGCTTCAAAGTAAAATAAACCATATTTTCATTGATTTAGAGCTCAATTTCGTGTATCCATTCTTATACGTCTAGGCTATCGTACATACCTAAACGTATAAGAATCCTTCCTTTCTCTGCTAGTACAAGACTTGGCCTACGCCCTATACAAATCTGAACCGTCTCCTTTATAAGTAAGCGTATTGGATTAGGAATACAATTTTGGTAGGATGGCCAGATAGTCGTAAGTATAATTAATACTGACTATCGTAAGGAATAAAGTCATGTAGGTAAGTATATTATGTATTTCAGAGCAAAAGCTATGCTAGATCATATACCCATTATTTTACAAAATGGTCAAGAATTATTAATTAACTCGATATTTCTAATACATAGGTAAGTACATATGTAATACTTAATAGTTAGTACTTACCTTCTTCCATCTTTATTCGTGAAGATTTGTAAACACCCCTCTTTTTACGTCTGTACTTTACACTAGTACCTTCAAATTTTTATGGTAAATCATAACGTGTGCGACTTCTAAATTTCTTAGTAACAATTTGATTTAATTGTTATGTACCTACTTACTTATCCAGTCATATATAATATCATCCATTTATATATAAAAGTTATAACAATAGCTTGATGATTCATTTCTTTTATGGAAATCGTTGATATCGTCTGTATTTCTGATAATTTTGCATTATAGAGCAGGTACTTTACTAAATGCCTAGTTAATGTTGTGAAATAAATAATTTCATTTTCATGTGGATGTTTCTGGTAATATGTTGATTAAACATTGAATTCCAGTGTTGATCTAGCTTCTTAGGTACTTTGTGATTAGTGTGCGAAATACGTTGTATTTAATTATAAGTAATAAATTACTTATTGGTATTTGTGTTATTAGATCTAATCTTGACCTATATTCTAATTCACGTGTATAATAATACGAGTGCGGTATGACGTCGGGTTTCTTTGCATAATATAATTTAGGTAGGTAAGTAGTTGTGCTAGTTAATAGCAACATCTAAACATTCACGAGACGAATTGTATGAAGATCAATTAATTGAATAGTAATCTAGTATATAATTTTATTTCTAAAAAATCTCTGCATCTTCTAATTCTCATGTCGTATTAAATCTTATTTGGCAAACTTCCCTCTACAATAAGCGTTACCTACTGGTCTTTACAAGGCATTCTGTACGGGAGCAAGTGATATGGCTCGACCGTAACAAAGGATGATCATCCACCGAGCGGGTGTTGTGCTCGGGGACCACTGGTCCGACCGTTCATCGTTGGAGGTCGTATATAGGCGTAAATTCAGAGAACGCTTCGTTAGCGTGAGTTAGGCTCTTCGTGTTCATCGTGCGCTACTAGTAATGCCATCTATTGGATTATGTGCGGACTGCGAAGACCGCTACAATTCTATAAGTAAGCCCAGTATTCTGCTTTGAACAATAGGCTTTTTTATACCATCTTCATAATATAGGCCAACGAGTGAAATATAAACCACTAGCTGATGCCCGCGACTTCGTCCGCGTGTATTGAAGTTTTTTTTTCCTGCGGTAAGAGAGAGTAAGAGTTATCAATATAAAATCAAAGGGAATGATGTAATTTTTAAAGTAGCCATCTCTGTGGTAAATTTCATTCCGATCCGTTTAGCAGTTGCCAAATTGCATTCCTATCCGTTAAGCAGTTATGGCGTGATTAAGCAAGAAAACTATACCATACATCCATCATCTATCCAAACTTTCGCATTTATAATATTAGTATAGATTGCTCAACTTACTTGCTCAAAAGTCGTAAGGAATAATTTGAGCTGCACCAGAAAAAAGTGTCGGAGCTTGGAAATCATCACTCAATAAGGTAAGGTATACTTGTATATTCATTTACATGTTGCTGTGCGAGGATAGCCTTCCTTGTCGATGCCTAGTTACACGTTATTACATAAAGTCCTGTTTTTTTTAATCGTATGGCATTTATTACGCCTCCTGGTTCGTCCCTCGCTTAGCACCACCCGGGGACACGTGCAGGGAGGTAAAAGGTCATTCCTGCGGACGTGAGCGACAGGGCATCCCCCAGCGACGGGGCATTCCCCTGGCATAGCGGCATACACAATGAGTCGCGGTCGGCGGCACCAATGTCTATAACATAAGTTTGTCTTATAGAAGTGATAAATCTCACTCATATGAAATTTAAACCTATATAACTCACCCGCCACGTGCGATGTCTTTCGTTTTGGATAATTTAGTTAGGAAATATCACTCGTGCGCACTTCTTTTACTGTTTAGTATTTACACATCACTTTCACGTGTTTCCACAGGCCTTTTCTTCGCGATTTTGCACATATACATATAGCGTATTTTAGTATTTTTTTTTGGGAGAGAGCTCAGTACGGCTCCAGTGGTGTGAAAAAAGACGCGCCGTCCAAAATGGCGACGGGTTAGTCGCGGCCGAAGGCGACCGACGGTGCACGATGATGCGAAGCGGGATAATTCAAACCAAAATCCTACAGTACCTAGAAGAAGACAGGATTAACTGCAGAGCTAAGTATGGCATATTGACCAAATGACCTATACCGAATGTTAACTTAATTTGTTTTGTATAAAGTTGCTTTGTCTGTAGATGTTTTTATGAAGAGTTTGCCTAGTTTCCTTGGATTGCGATTTGGGTCATGGCTGGAGGTTAGAAATTTGTACGCCAGTTTTGTGTTGACGAACCTCGATTACCATAGTACACGGAATCGTACTTTGATTATTAAAAGCTAGTTGGGGAGGGAAGCATTTATAATGAGCTCTGGTTGGCGGGAGCCTTTACGAGTATATATGCGGTGCAAAAGTTAGGCGCTGCGGAAAATTGAAATTATTTCCAAAAATCCACAGTTATTCATACCAATGAACTTTTTCGAAATTATAAAAATGACGACTATTCGAAGTTTCGATGTTTCGAAGTTTTGACGACCTCCGTGGCGCAGTGTGTACCGCTGTTGCCTTAACGTGCGGAGGTTTTGGGTTCGATCCCCGGCAGGGTCAATTTGGGAATTTATAATTTCTGAATTTTCCCTGGTCTGGCCTGGTGGGAGGCTTCGGCCGTGGCTTGTTACCACCCTACTGGCAAAGACGTACCGCTAAGCGATTTAGCGTTCCGGTACGATGCCGTGTAGAAACCGAAGGGGTATGGGTTTAATATAACTGCCATGCCCCTAACAGGTTAGCCCGCTACCATCTTAGACTGCATCATCACTTACCATCAGGTGAGATCGCAGTCATGGGCTAGCTTGTAGTGGATAATAAAAAAAAACCGTACACTGCGGCAGAATTTGATCGAGCATACTGAATCGTATTGTGTTAGTCTTGTCAGTAATTAAGCACTGAAAAAAAGTGATGCACCTATACTTCCTCTAAGCTCAACGTTTTCATATTCATTTTGTTAGTATTCAGAATACTTGAAGATATCTTTGACATGTGGGCGCAAAAATAATCTATATATATAAAAATGAAACCCGTTTTCCTTGGTCACGGCATCACGCGTGAATGGCTGGACCGATTTCACTAATTCTTTTTTTGTTGTATTTGTTATTATTAGGAGAAGGTTCTTACGGAAAAAAATATTAAGAAAATCTCTCAGAAATATTGAAAAATATACATTTAATTTTGCATACTAAGGCGGTACGAAGTTCGCCGGGTCAGCTAGTATATATATAAAAATGAAACCCGTTTTCCTTGGTCACGGCATCACGCGTGAATGGCTGGACCGATTTCACTAATTCTTTTTTTGTTGTATTTGTTATTATTAGGAGAAGGTTCTTACGGAAAAAAATATTAAGAAAATCTCTCAGAAATATTGAAAAATATATGACGGAGGCCGAGGTGACACCTCATTATCGTGGGCATGTTCTTCGTCTTGATCTGTTTGCATTATGTGGGTACTCGGACAAATAAACGCGAGAAGCCGATCACGTTATTTATTGCACACACTATATTTACACCTCGTAGAATACTAGGCTAGTTAGAATTAACACAGTAGTTCAAACAGAAATCACTTTAAACACTTTGTAGATTAACTAAGTAAATAGTAGCACTAAGTATATAGCGAACGATGGGTTTGGCGCGGCGTGGCGGTATTACTGGGAGACCATGCTCCACCAAGTTCTCAAGCACAACTGTCCCTGGGCACCAGCCCCTCATCTTTTTATCGAGTCATCACCCCCGCCACACCAACTCCATCCAGGCATGAAAGTATGTCAATTGACTAATTGAGTCAAATGAGGTTTTGAATAATCGAGTACAAACAATACCTGAGTTCGCTATAGATGGCGCTTTAGAGTCAATTGAGCGATTCATTAAACTAGTACAATTAATACCAGACAGATGGCGCTTTACATAATAATCATTTTCATTTTAATCTCCGACACGGCCAGAACTGACACGTCACACGTCCCTGTGTGATACCCCTGCCAAAGAGAAAACATTCTGCAATACATCGAGTTCTTCGCTCGGCCCACGTACGGCCTTACGTAACAAACCACACACTAACGGTTAACATCAAGTATCTTCAGCTTGTTAACAAAATTACAAGATATAATAAAAACTTATAGACTAAACGTTAATCTAAAATCCTTATATACCTACTAACAAAAATAAAAATAAAACCCTAATCAAAAAGACCACCCCTGGTTGCCCCTGGCAAGGTGAAGAACGTATTGTTTAGATGAATTGTTTTCACACAATAACTTTATCTCTAATACACTCTGCGCTAATCATAATAAGCTTACAACAAATTAAGTCTTATAGAATCTGAACTCTAATTACTTTCTAACTCGACACAAACGATCGCTACACTTTCTCAAACTCAAAGCCAACTCTACACGATCCAAACAACAACCTTGTCGTTTACTATCCAAACAGTCACCCAACTGTTCATCGTCCCAACAGCCAACTCGCCGTTCATCATCGAAACAGCCAACTCGCCGTTCATCATCGAAACAGCCAACTCGCCGTTCATCATCGAAACAGCCAACTCGCCGTTCATCACCGAAACAGCCAACTCGCCGTTCATCATCTAAACAGCCAATTCGCCGTTCATCATCTAAACAGCCAACTCGCCGTTCATCCTCCCAACTGTCACCTTATTCTTTACACTTCTTAAATGACCAGCACTATAGATACGCACGGCTAATAACTAGTGTAAGTACATTAAAAGGGTTATTTGAATCTACATGGTTCATCTTTTTGCCTTCTCTATAAATAATATCGAAGTCAAAGGCCTGTAAGAAAGCCCACCACCTGTGGACTCTGGGAGTCTACGCGTAAAACACCGTCAACTTTTTGAAAAAGAATAGCACCGTAGCCATCACTGCACTGGCGTCCGTATGGCAGCGTATCTGTCAACAAAGAAAAGAAACATTTGAGGCACCTTAGTTACAAGGTTCGGCCTACCTGACTCAAAAATGAAGCAACGTTATTCATCTGTACACAATTAATCAAAATCAAAATCATTTTTCCGAATAAAAAGTTCCCACTAATCAAAATTTATCAAAATAACAGTCACATCACTACACAATCCATTAAAGGAAACAATAATTGCTTAATCGTACAACATTAGGCCCAACTGCCACCACGCAGTGTAGCGACCATTGGTCACCCAAGATAACATCACTTGTATCCCCACGGGGATTCGCCCCACACAGAGTAACCAACTGTAGTCTCACCAGAGACCCAGGCCACCCTAGGCCAACACAGTAGTCTCCTCCACGAGACCCAGGTTTCACCACATAGTCGGATGCTCATTACACCAATACAGAGTTTGGAAGCGACACATCCGATGTCTGCAGCTACGCCTAGCCAATGTGTACGTTTAAGCTTCCTCATCAATATGATCGTCACTATCGTTATCCAACTCTAAGGGAACTTCATATTCAAATTTCGGAGCCTGTCATGAGCGTACTTGTAAGTACGATTACCAGTTAAAGATTTCAGAACATATCTGTCACCATCAATAATTTCAATGACTTTAAAAGGTCCCTTAAACTTAGGATCAAGTTTAGTCTGGTTGCGTTCTTCATTTTCAACAATACAAAATTATTAACATGCAATCCGATTTAGTTGCATCAAACCTAGCTTTATCATAGTTTGAATTTTTAGTTCTCGTTATATTATGGGACTCGAAAAAGGTGAACAACTAGGTTGGATAATACCTGCATCTAACATTTCATTAATTTTATCACGAACTAACTGTCGCTCATCAGGCGAAAGGCGGTAAGGACGACGTTAAACCGTTTTACTCGGATCTACTAAACGAATCTTTAGTTCCTCGGTTGTGACCCTCGAACACGGTAATCGTTAATAAAAGCATCTGTATACTCCCTAAGCAATGACAATAGTCGCGATCTATCCTCAGCTGGTATATCCGTATCAATATTCGAAAAATCAATATCCGAATTAGAAATACTAGATTCATCAACAATCTTACACTTTGAAATAGAAAAAAAGTGTCTGCAGTCATCGTAATTGAAAAACCAAGCTTTAAAATATCACGACCTATCATAATATCGAAATGTAAAAACTCATCTGATATAACGTGAAACAAAATTTCTAAATTATGTCCATCAATCGTAACCTTACTTAAAATTTGCAATTTACTATCAACACTTGAATTTCCAATACCGGTAATGTTAACGATTTTATTATGACGCACACCAGCTGATAACCTATTCGCAACACTTTCCTTGACGAGAGAGCATTCGGCACCAGAATCATAACAAAATGAAAACGACCGACCTGATTGATTTAATCGACCGGTGACCGGGCGAATCTCGCATGCATCCACGCGTCGCCGCTCAGACACCGCAGGACTGGTGCCGCTGCCCGCGGCGCCGCGCGCGCTGCCGCTGACTCTGCGGGCACCACCGCCGCCGCACTGGGTCGATACATGACCCCGTTCACCACATCGGAAACAAACCACACAAAATTAACAGCATTGCAGCCTGATAATTATAATCTACGCGATGCAAAACTACCTCATAGTAAATTTGAATGAAACCAAACTTTTGAGGGTAGAAAAACAATACTTCTGTAATCAAAGCGGAATGAAACTTTCTTGCTATCCAAATGACGTACCTAGTCAAGTTCGGTACCATTAAGGGAACCAACCAAAACCCAAGTTACGCTTAACTTGAAAAATCCGCCCGACTGCCGACATGATCTGTTTTATCAGGTATTGGCAAAGCTGTTCACGTTAACTATTCACAAACGCATTGATATCTCGGGAACACACAACCAACTACTTTTTCTATGTAACACGACATGTTTAAAACAATGAAATCGTAAAGTAGGTAGGTAACAATTTTACGTATCGTAATTCAATTCAATTCCCAGAATCACACTTTTAGCTATGCTTACGTATGTAACTCTTGAACTGCGATTGATTTGTGTCCGATCGTAACTAGGTCATAGGTTTAAAAAAAACAACCCTCATTTTAAAAACAAAAAAACTAAGTTACGCAAAAACATTTATCGGTACAGCATGTTTTAGCAGAATATTACTTTATGACTCAACACTCAGCAAACTTACAGGTTTCAAGTTATGCACTCAAACCTATAAGTCACCTTTATATCACAAAAATATTTTTGTACCCGGTCGGTACCCACAAAGGTTGATCACACACAACCACAAACATGAATTACTGTTCATTTACTTTGTGGCTACTCTTGGTGGGCATGACGTCCTCTTACGTAAGTAAATTAAACGGTCTTACCAATGTCACATATTACGTCATATCACCAGAGGCTCGATGGTGTCGTCACCTCACCACCATGCCAGGCGAATGCCAGCCGTACCACGGGAAAGCGCGAAGGAACCGCGGCTCGTGAGGCGCGCAGCAAGGCACAACAGCGTGTCGCGCAGACCACTCCCTCGCTCCGCTCCGATCGCGCCCTCGTGGCATGCACACCCAAGCGCACTCGTGAGGCGCCTGAAGCGTGAGCTGCGCAACACCACAGCTCGGCCACGCTCCGCGAGTCAGCGATATTATTCACATGAAAACAAAACACAACTTTAGCACACAAAGAAACACTGCACATTACGCGAGTCACCTTTCGAGAGATATCTTGATCGGTAACGTGATCTATTTTAAGCACTTTAAATTTGGGTATGTTCCTTCCTGCTTCATCTCCTACGTGGGCCTGTTTAGCGGTCCTTTATCCCACTTCTGATGACGGAGGCCGAGGTGACACCTCATTATCGTGGGCATGTTCTTCGTCTTGATCTGTTTGCATTATGTGGGTACTCGGACAAATAAACGCGAGAAGCCGATCACGTTATTTATTGCACACACTATATTTACACTTCGTAGAATACTAGGCTAGTTAGAATTAACACAGTAGTTCAAACAGAAATCACTTTAAACACTTTGTAGATTAACTAAGTAAATAGTAGCACTAAGTATATAGCGAACGATGGGTTTGGCGCGGCGTGGCGGTATTACTGGGAGACCATGCTCCACCAAGTTCTCAAGCACAACTGTCCCTGGGCACCAGCCCCTCATCTTTTTATCGAGTCATCACCCCCGCCACACCAACTCCATCCAGGCATGAAAGTATGTCAATTGACTAATTGAGTCAAATGAGGTTTTGAATAATCGAGTACAAACAATACCTGAGTTCGCTATAGATGGCGCTTTAGAGTCAATTGAGCGATTCATTAAACTAGTACAATTAATACCAGACAGATGGCGCTTTACATAATAATCATTTTCATTTTAATCTCCGACAATTAATTTTGCATACTAAGGCGGTACGAAGTTCGCCAGGTCAGCTAGTTCAAATTAAAAAAATTCAAACTTACAAACAAAACGCGCGCTTAGTTTAGGAATTTGTATGAAATACCTTGTGACGTCATCAAAAGTTAACGCAATTTTTTACTTTAACCGATAATTTAACATAGTAATCAAACAAAATTAACAGTAGATGTAAATAATATGTCTCGCAGGTCCTTTATATTAAGAATGACTAAAAATAATATTTATTTTTGACATAGGCAACATCCCAATTGTGGATCAAACGGCGCCCTCTGATGGAAACGAAGCCTATGCATAAATTTTCCCAGACTTTGACATACGACTCAGTTGTAGGGAAATCCATCAAAGCGTCGCAAGCCGCACAACGTCGGAACCATCAATAAGCTGCATCAACGTCGGCCTAACTGAATGATAATAATAGATGTGCCGGCACGTACGACGCATTACACCGTTTAGGTTTCCATTGCGTGTAGACTGGGCAAATTAGTACGTATCACTGCATCGTTTGGTGCATTCAGTAAGCCACTAACTATAGTTTAATTGACACTTGCAATCTGATAAATAATTTATTCATTTCACTTAGAACAACTTGTGTCACTTATGAGATGTCAAAACTCTACCACCGGTTCGGAAAGATGATCTTACTGAGAAGAGCCGGCTGACTCAGCTGTTGCTCTTTTCATAAAAATAATTTTTTTACTGAATGTAAAGACTTGTGGGCTGTTGGATGCGAAGCCGGTTGCTTCCATGCAACTTTGTCATTAAGAAAATCATCAATTGACACACTGACCTGTCCCCGGCTTCTCTTTTATGAATACAATCTAGATATCGCAGGCGTCTAAATCACTTGCAATCGTTTGCAAGCTCACGCAAACATACGATCCACATCCAGCATCAGCAAACACTAACTGTTTGCTGACGTATATGACGTATGCATGCATGCAGTGGCGTGCACAGTATTCTGAGCCAGGGTATGCATTGGTTAGGTTAAGTTAGATAGTAGATGATATTTTCAGGCAGGACATAAAAATAAGCACGGAGGTTTTTTAACTAGGGTAAGCAATGCTTTTGCGCCTCTAAGTCGCACGCCACTGCATGCATGGTAACAACATAATTTTCCACAGCCTCGACGTCTTGCGTACAAATGTACAAGCCTGTACGCGGCTGGTACCATGGAATAAAATAATCTGAAAACTACTTTTTTAGTAGCCTGTTCAATGCCACTAATGGCGCAGTAGGTTAATTTGTGTAACCAAAACAGGAAATGGAAATCCGAATGGTGTAATGCGGTGTTCGTGTCAGTCTACACTCTACATAATGCAGATATGGTGCGGTCTAAAATAATAAATAATTAATTTTAGTAGGCTTATTATCAGCTTATTGATAAAATTAAGATAAAGAAGCCGTATCTTCTTATCAACCAACAAATACATAAAGCCTGCAACATACAAAATGCGCGGTTGATGCGTGAAAATGAAATGCCGCAACGGCCGAGTCCAACGTAATAGTGTGATTTGTGACTATACCGCGGGCGGATCCCTATTCTCTATGAGGTTGTATTACAACGGACTGTAGGGTTAGGATGGGACTTTACACCTCGCCAACGTTAATAGAATTCGAGCGTCGCTTCGGAACACGATAAAGTTAGAGTCAAATGAACCCAAAAATATATTAACACCGATTTTAATTTTGCAACGTTTCCACTCTTAAAAATCTTGAGACGAGCGCCGCGGATAAATGAAAAAGTCCTGTCCGTTGCTTACCTCTGTACTGACAAAGCAATAATAATTACCTACATATTAAGTATATTCACTACATTGTTTCCAAAGTCAGCATGTTGCGAGTATCTGTTACGTTTACAATTTGCATACGAATTAACACATATATTATTATGTATAACGTGTTTGGCTCATTTTTTGTGTTAACCAGTTTTACGCTTGACTGGATTCACACTTGATTGAGAACGGTTCTGCTAACTAGCAGAACCGTTCACAATCGAATACAATAATTTACATACACAATTTACAAACAATTGAACAGGGCGGATGAACAAATTCCTTTAAAAGCTGAAAACGCATTGATGGTTCTACTGGTGCTACAAATATTTTTTATTTATTATAATATAGACTAGATGATGCCCACGCGGGCTACGAAGGGTATAGTTATGTATATTTGCAAAACTCAGAGCCCTACACTCTACAGATAATATTTATGCGTGGCACTTTTATACATTACTCTATCCAGGTTAACTCTGGCGCTCGACTGGACTCGAATGGAAGATGTCTCTGCTGCATGCTGACTGCCAAAGATGTTCTATATTCTTCAATTTAAAACGGCACTAGACGGGTCATTCCGTAATCCGAAGTCCGAACCACACGACTGTGGTCCGAACAAATAATTTTGACAGTAGGTATCATATACCTAACTAGAGTTGTATCCGTAATACTTTAATTAATTAAACGCCAACGCCCTATGGATGGATTGAATCACTTGAATAGATTTTTTCTTGATAGAGTAATGTGGACCAGCTATAATATGATAATGCTCTCACCTTGGATGAAATAAACACGGGATAGGACACGTAAGAAAAAAATACCGGCCAAGTGCGAGTCGGACTCGCGCACCGAGGGTTCCTTACAAACCTGTAGGTAAAAGTTATGGTATTTTCAATGCTAAATGAAAACCATAACATTAGTAAGTTTAAAATTAAAAGAAATATTTTCATTATATGATGTAACTTAAAATTTATGCTTTTCGCTACTTTTCCTTTATCTGTGCTATAAGACGTTGCTTCGTACTAAATTTCAAGATTCTGAGTTCACGGGAAGTAGCCTGTAGATTTTGATTCCTTTACGAGTGTCGAAAATTTGCAGCATAAACCGCTGTATCTTTTGAATGCGTTGGCTTAGAAGTTAGATTTTTCACAGCTCCAAGGGGCAGTGGACCTAAGTATTTGGTATGAATTTCAGCTTGATACCTCCATGCGTTCCTGAGAAGAAGGGTCTTGACTGACAGATAGACGGACAACAAAGTGGTCCTATAAGGGTTCAGTTTTTTCCTTTTGAGGTACTGAACCCTAAAAATGTATGAAATCAAGTTCGACTAACTTTTGCGGGGCGAGGTGAGAGTGCCTTGTCATTTTTTTGCCCAATTATTGACACTAGTGCATGAAAAAGTCGATCACTATGACCCGTCCATGGTTAATTCGTCCAAGGCTCTCACACACAAAGCAATATGTGCATAATGAGGCATGAAGCGGGCGACCCGGACGCAAAAGTGCATGACACTGCTGTCATAATGTCAAGGCTGCCTTTTCGCTTTGTGGGCGGCGTGCATCGCATCGCCGGGCCAATTAATATGTGCCCGCTCTCGCAAATCAAAACGACATTCATACGTTTTGTTGCCCGCAGAACAATGATGTGGACGAACATTGCGGACACTGCAAGAGAAAATTTAAAACCTTACCTTTACAATGCCAATTTCCGAATGATGTTTGACACTTCTTAGTAGGGGTGTAACGGAGGCGTTCTTAATGGAAGCAGAGGTGGATGCGGAGGTGAAGGGGCTTTGCCTCCGCGGATGCGAAGAACCCCACAACTGTTTTTTTTTTGAGGATTCGGCTAGGGTTAGTTGCCTTTTTGCTTGTTGTTATGGTGGAACTGACGTCACCTGCTTCTATTTGTACCTCTCACATTGCAAATCAACGTAATTTATAAACCTCCGTTACAACTCCGCAACAAAACGGCGGAGGAGGATGCGGAAGCGGAGGTACGATTTCTTGCGAAAGTTCTGCACTTACGGAGGCGGAGGCGAGATTCCGTTAAGCCTAGTTCGCATTATGCTAGTATTTTAGTCTAGTAGCGAGTTATTTAGTAGCTAAAATACTCGCTTCTGCACCAAAATCGTTCGCACTTCGTTCGAGTACAGTTTACAAGTGAGTGGTGTTTTGTAAGATGAACAGCCTATACATAAACTGATTAAGTTAATCATAACGACGATTTTAGAGGAGGTAGATGAGGTTGATTAATAAAAGAAGCTATGTAAACGAAAATGGATCGATAGAAGGGATAAACTAGGAGCTACTGATTGTCTTCTGAAGGAATTAGTATTGGAAGATCCCAATGAATACTTCGATAGTTCGCGGTAACTAATGAACTCGACTAATTCGACAGGTTCAGACTTGTTTAGTTGGTCGGCCAGTGAGCACGTACGCGTGGTGGGAGGTGCTACTCGCCCGATAAAAATAGAATAAAATGGATCGGCTCGACTAAATTCCTTACTAAACTACTCGACTAAATTTTTGGTGTTCAGACACGTTTAGCCACTAAATTACTCGCTACTAGACTAAAATACTAGCATAGTGCGAACTAGACTTTACAACTCTACTTCTTAGGCATTGGATTTTGTTTTAAAGTGTTTCAGTTCCCGTAGGAACTGAAATGTCCACCACGCTGACCAAGTGGATTGGCAGACTTTACTACTTTTTGAGTTTTTTTTTAATCCACTACAAGCTAGCCCTTGACTGCGATTTCACCTGATGGTAAGTGATGATGCAGTCTAAGATGGTGAATATTCAGTGGCGCGGGTTTGCTCGGGATGTTGTCCTACACTGTGATAGACAACGAGTGTCATTTAATGGATAATAACAAATAAACTCCGAAAAATAAATCCGCGAACAGGAGGCCGAAATCTTCAATCATTATGTTATCAACTAACGTCGCTTAGCTAGTGTCGGACATAACTACAACTATAATATTGGTAGTAACTTTAAAGAGACCTTCCTCTTTTCAGCTTGCTATGGCTAAATGAAATGTGTTATGGAAAAAGCTAAGCAGAAACACGTCTAATTAGTACACGAAGTATGTATATATTCTATTCTCAAACGTTCGATCGGGATGCTCGAGATTTCAATGTTCCTAAACCGTTTCCTTTTTGTTTACGTTGAGCCTTATCTGTTTGAGTAAACGATCTATTTCTAGTGGTTAATGTACCTAGTTACATCTTGTCAAGTAAACATTTATATGAACTGGGCGTTGTCTGTACTGCATAAGTCGACAGTTGTGTAACGTTCACTGATTTATTAACTAGAGCAGCCCTTTAAAAATAACCGGCGAAGTGCCCAAGTACTTGTAAATGCGTAAGGCTAATGCCTATTAGGGTTCGGTTACTAATCGTGATATTAGCCAAAAACTTTGTGATGGTCATTATTTCGTAAACGGTACTTATCCCCGTTCTCACGAACAATGGGCACATTTAAGAGATTAGGTGACAGTTTTCGCGTAGGCACAATAAACGTCACCTAGAGAACGTAGGTATTCCCTAATGGTATTGTTGGTGAAAACGGGCATTAGATACTTAAGTACCTCAAATGATTTAAAACGAGGTAGGTATCACTCGAGGGGGTAAACCCAACCAAAAAAGAACCGTTGCGTTAAATTCTGTCTTTTTTGTAAAATAAATAATATTGTGATTTAATTATTGAATCGAGGCGCAAATGTAATCAGGGCCCGGAAGGCGAAGAACGGAACACCTATTCAACGTCGTTCACGCCGCACTCGACTCGACGCGAAATAATTACCGAGTTTAGCTTACAGCGTTGAAATATTCAAGCTGAAACAACTTGATGTTTGTGAATTTATTTTTGGTGTCTTGGAACAACATATAAGTTGTACTACTAACATACCTAGGGTCTTGGAACAACATATAAGTAGGTACAAATCTTACATAGGTCTAAGACAAAAACTAGAAATCTCACCCTTTGGTATATTAATATTATTGAATATCTTCAACACATCTGTTGGACACCTAAACTAGGTGGACGGACAATGCAATGTCAATCAAATAGCAGGAAACTGCTGCTGGTCCCAGGCGGAGCAAGGTGGCGAAGTTTGGAAGTCTATGCCCTTCAAATTCGATTGATCGTAATCCAGCATTCGATCACATTAGCGTCAAAGTT
Organism: Erebia aethiops; assembly: GCA_923060345.2. Classification (NCBI taxonomy): domain Eukaryota; kingdom Metazoa; phylum Arthropoda; class Insecta; order Lepidoptera; family Nymphalidae; genus Erebia; species Erebia aethiops. Next base: position 16,358,197 of record OV281089.1, on the reverse strand, counting down.
TTTGTTTTAGAGCTCAATTTCGCGTATTCGTTTACGGCCAGCGCTCCAACGTAAACGTTTCGGAATTAAAATCGTTGTACTGAATTTGTTACTTGAAATCAAGGGCTTTTGGGTCAATTTTACTTTGGCGCCAATTTGATCGAATGCTCGATTACGATCAATCGAATCGATTAAGTAGTAAAATTTGTCTTAACTTAAATGTTCGTTCGTTAAAATTCTACTTTATACCTGCTTTGACTCGCATGTCGCAAGAGGTTCCATATGTAGGCCAAATTACGCCCATCTCGAACCGGAGAACGGTGACACGCTGTCTGAATAGTGACTAGTGACTACGTATACCGCCACTTCACAAAGGCTCCTACAAAATAGTATAACAATACTTGCTGGTGTAGCTCGTTATATACAACGCTATTCGCTTCTTATGTTATGCTATTATACAAAGCCAAGCAATAGAGAAAACTTGTACATAAAAATAAACATTGTTGACAACTTATTACTTCCGGTGCTAAAGTTAGTGCATTTTTTGTATTATTTAAAAATTAAATTTGAATGCTTTTCGGTTAAAACATATTGACAACTGATTATATTTATCGTACGTTCCATAGTTTATTCTAAGGTTGACACCTGGCAACACTGTGTGCTCTGTTATCTGATAGCGTTTGTGATTTAAATGGAGAGTTGCAGAGACATCCCAATTTTGTTACTTCAAAAGGGAAATAATTAATTGGCTATTGCTCCACCTTTTCCATATGTTTTAAACATTAAAATTAATTTTAACTTTAATTTAAATGTAATGTAACAATTAAAATAAGGTAACTTATTGTAATGTGCTTAATTACTGTAATTTTATTAATGTATGTACTTGCTTCGCCCTAACAGGGCTAAATATGCAAAATAAATGAATATGAATATGAATATTATTATTTTATCTAAAATAAAATTTTCACTTACAGCTATTTAAGGAAAATTTACATAGGTATGTTGTTTATATTAGAAGGGAATTTGTAACGTAAATTACTTCGTTTCGATAGCGCTCAAGACCTCCCACACCCCAAGGGGGTAGACGAATCGGGATTAATTAGTGCGCCCCGCGTCGCAAGCAATTTGCTCGCTGTGTATATTACCCCTGCCACATAGAATATGCTAAATATATCATAATATTGACAACAAACACTTGCTAGCTACACACTGGCTTCCGAACAGAAACTGATTTTTCCTTCTTTAATGGCATCATATTTCTAAACTTACTTAAATATATATCAAAAGTTGGGAAACCAGCAGGATTTGAACCTGCGTCTCTCTGGGTATAGGGTCCGGAATGTCTTTGACCGCTAGGCCACTGTTCACTTACCCTTCAGCATTGATGTAGAATTTTTTTTGCCCTTCAGTGACGAAATTTGAGATATGCAACTTTGATCCAGTCTTTTGACGGGACTGTTTATGCCATTTACGGCCAGTTTCTTCATGATCAGCTAAAGTAATAAGTAAAAGTCTTGACTTTTTCCAGCCGAGGAATGAAACTATGGCGAATGTGTTTCTTCATTCAAGCAAAAGTTAAAGTAAAGGTCAAAGTGGTTGCCATTATATAGACGTCGATATTACCCAAAAAACTCGTGGGGAGCTATTTTTACACATGGCAGCACAACAATATCATTGTCAAGCAGTGCCAGATGTCCGAGTGAAAGTCCTTCTTAGGTTTTATGGTTCAATTTAAAAACGTTCCTATGTATTGTTTACTGAAAGATTATAATCCCATAAAAGGCGCTCTTTAAGGAACTATACCACAGCTGTCTATTTATATGGAGTAGTTTTATGGTCTGCAGAATAGATTTTGAACATTCTTTAATTCTCTAATTTCCTAAGTAGGTACCTAATGTCATAAAAACATCATACAAATTATTTTTGCAAATACGTATATAATCTTTTACTTTTATGCGGTAGTTTTACCCTTCCGGTAAGTTTATCGTATGATCAACTCATAATCAATTCGCTGCAAAAGTTCTGGATGTTTTTTTAAATATTTTATTACTTGAAAATAACACAATAGAACTTGCTAGCCTAACCTATTTACTATCAGTGGCGTGCAGTTCATAGAGGCAAATAAGCACAGCTTACCCCAACTGAATGAAAGTTATACTCAAGTAAATTACATAATAAAATAATAAAAAAACAACTGTAATATAAATTCATAAAAACGCCATCTATAGTAAATAACCACCCGCATCTATATTAATTCTGTAATTATCACGAAGATGGCGCTGTCACGAATTCTATCCAAAGTCAATACGCTCATAGTAACATTGAACCGACGCGACGCTGGCGCCACGGAACAAGCAGGAGTTAAAAATGGCAAAAATTTTAGGTATGTGTGTTTCACATTTAGTAATACAACACGAAATACATTTACATGTGTGAGTCATCACTCCTAGTCATAACGCACGACGTTACGTCAATAAAAAGCTCAGCTTCCGGAAACTGCGTGATCAACTCAAGACTTATTTTAATAATGAAAATTAAGTAACTGTATTTACCTAGATACCAAAAAGAATTGTTGAAATTATTAAATAAATTAAAATTTTCTACTGTATTTCTTTCCACTGATTTTGTATTCTAAGAAATTATAAAGATTCTAAATTATTAATTAAGTATTAAATCAAAAGCAGTCTAAATTAAAAAAACATAATACGGCCACCGATTAAACATCCAAAAGGGGTAAACATATTTTTTCACGCAAATAATAGCGTAATTAAAGTATTGAAATTAAATATTTTAATAAAAGAGTTATTTAGCGAGACTTCCGCCGGCTACCAGACGAACGCGCGCGCCTTATTAGTTATTGTGTTGACTGTTGTTATTGTTTTGATTGCGAATTTCGTCCCGTTAAAAAATTGTTTTAACACGTTCAAGGACATTTCTTTGTAAAAAAACACGTGAATTATTGTGAGAACAGCATGTGACAACTTTTTTAGTGATTAGTGATTACAAAATTATTGGAATTGTTCAGAAATCGGTATTGCAATCGGTAACGTAACAATCTACTTACATAGTATTATTATTATTTTAAGTACCTACCTACCTTTTTGGGTGTGAAACGAGAGAGTTCTTGGTGTACTTTTTTGCATTACAATTCACATTATAAAATATATTAAATACCTAGTAGTTGAGCATGGTTTGTTAGCATGGTTAGCATGTTCGACTGCAGTTGAGAGGTGCTGGGTTCTTTCCCGGGTCGGACCAAAAATCTTAGATAAGGAAGTTCGATATTAGGTTTTTGTTTTAAGAAATTTTCAGCACTAGCCTGGAGTTGGAAACTGGCTGTTTCACCCTCATACATAATTAATGCTTACCCTGGCTTCGAACCCTGTGCACGCCACTGTTTACTATATAAATCATGCCCGCGTGGAATAATTATTTAATAAAATAATATTATTTAGTAATTTAATTTAATTTATTACTTAATAAAATAATATCCAGGTAATAGATAAATGCACAGTGACCTTAAGATCGAATGTAATAGATGTTGAAGACCTAAAAATAACTAACAACTATGACAAAATGTTCAAAATGACAATCACTTTAGCTTTTACAGCAGCTCTATGAGCAGTAAAGGTTAGGGGTAAAAGTAACAGTAAAAGTACCGGCTAAAATTGTGAAGAAACAAATTTAGCCGTTACTTTTACTTTTAGCCGTTACTTTGGCTGTTACTTGCGATGAAGAAACTGGCCGTTAGTAGCGATATATTGCAGTATCGAAACTACTTTCAAAGGCCCATATCAGATGGAACTCTGTATTTAAGTAAGTTTAGAAACATTTCTAGTGTGTGAAACTGTAATAAAAATATAAAAATTCGCATTATATTTATTTCGACTGCTTCCTAGAACACGATTGTTGTTCGGATTAAGTAACTTATTCAATATTTTAGTAATTTTTAAGTTTTGCGAGCCGTTTTGCTAGGCCTTTTTATTTAACGACGTACACTGTTTAACAGGAATTAACTTATCATTTAATTTGAAGAGTGATTCGAATTTAGAATTAACTTTTTCGTGGTTATCATTGCCATAGCCTTCATGTCACTACAAAATACTTCCTTAAATATGTACAATGTACATATTATCAAACAATAAAGTATGTAACAGCTTAAACAGCTGGGTCTAGAATTCGAGATGTTTTTACTAGCGGCATCCCAGATATTGAGTATTTATACTTACACCAAACGGCCCATCGAGTCAGATTTATAAGTACATTATATATTATTCAAGTACTTAATCTAAATTTTACGGTTGACGTTGTTAACTGGTACAGGGCTTCAGGTTTTCTCAAACAAAAAATCCTAAGCAATATGATTGGCACTTTCCAGAAAGTTTAGTAAAATGGCCTCCTATGTTATCACTATCAATAAAGTCGGCTAACAATTAATATAACTTGCGTAAGTAAATATCATAGTACCATTGCAGCAATATACCTACACTGAGATATAACAGGTAAAACCCTATTACTGTGTCCAAAGCCTCTTACCGAATCAGATTTGCGGGCGAATCCAAAAATAGAAATGACGTAAGAAAATATCGCAATGTAACATTCAGATCCACACCCACGGTATTGTACTCAGTTCATTCAGAAAAGGCTATTCCTAAAATCTTATTTGTAAAAAATACGTATTTCAAGAGCGGATGTAGAGACGTAGAGTAATTTAGTTGACGAAAGCCAAAGATTCGCTTGAATTTAGGCTGCATTATAACTGACAAATACTTTTGATTTAGTCAAAAAACGTCCCATGGAGGCCTGGAGTTTATGGAGTAAACAAATTAGTAAATTCTTGACAAAGTATTAAGTAAGTAAATTCGACAATTAGGTCCAATTCTTAACAACGAGCAGACCTATGACACCGCCCAGGAAAATTTTCGCGGAATTTATTTGCATGTCCCTTGAATAGCCCGTATTGTAATTTTGACGAAAAACAGCAACTGGTTCCAAAAAATACCTACAGAACGCGAGTAGTCAGAAAACTAGGCATCCAGGTAGTCCCTCCAAAACCTTTTTTTTCCTTAATAACTTAACTCCAACGTTCTCATCAACGAAAACCGAATGACACGTTAGTACACGGCATGAAGCTACAATACATTCCAAATGGTCTGCGAAATCACAAAGTTTAACATCACCTACTTCCATTTCCAACTCGTCCCCTTCAATACGGGAAACTAGAACGAGTTCTCGTGTTCAATACTATTAGCGCAAGTAACTTTAGCTGTGTTATTGCACTAGACACAGATAAATTCTCCATTGGAGCTCGTTATTTGGCACGAAATCAATGTTGCATTTAATTCGTTACATGATTGTCCATTAGGTGTCTACCAGAGCCTGGATTTACGGAACATGTTAGTTTTAAACGTGCCACCGGAGTTATAAGAAATTTGGATAAGTACCTAAGGTACCTCCTCCGTAAATTCGTATGATAGAAGCGAGTGGAAGACGAAGGCATGTTCTGCCGACCGTGGGATAAGGACACGAAGAAGACCTGCCCCCCTTGCCAAGTTTGAGTCTATTCTCTTTCTATAAGCGGAGAGAAAAAATAAGTGAATAGTCTAGCTATGTCTAGTCTATGGTTAGAGTTTTTAATCGCTTTCGCTAAAGCCTTAACAATTATGGAAAGAGAATAGACACGAAACTTCGAATAGTTTCGATGATATTGATAAATTTAATAGTTATCTCAAAATTGACTACTATATAGCTTCAACTTCAAGTTCTCGAGATCAGCCACGGTGCCAATCCTAGCGAAGAAAAGTGAACTATGTCTGTTATATTACGCATTTATGTGTGTGCAAACACAAGTGAACCCTCACTCCTGAGAGGAAAACCCATTAACATTTTTGACCCAAGCTAAGCTTTGAAAGCCAAAGAGGCATTAGATTTAGGCACGGCTTTGCTTATTATGTTCGTTCACTCTGATATTGTCCAGCGTCATTTGAAAATACACAGACATTCCATATTAGAGCACAATTCAAAATGGTAGTTATTTCATATTTAGTAGCAGATTAAATCCGTTTAAATCAATCAAACTGACTTTGAACATCGTATGTTACATTTGGGTTATTGTAAACTGTGTCGCTGCATATACCTATGAATAGTTTATGAGATTTAAAATCGATATCGTATAGGCGATTTATTTAATTTTACATTTGTCCTACATTTTATCCTATGATACTATCAGAGAAACGCAACTCCGTCAGCGAAACCTTTCGTTTACGAGAAATATTATTCAGATTTTATATTCAGTGGAGAATGGAGATTCCCTTGGGCGAGTACACTGTCACATAGTACTAAGACTTAACAGTGAAATCTCAGCGGATTTGTGTTTTCTTTGCTCAAATAAACACTGTAGGACAATCTAGAGACATAAAAAGAACACACATATTGTACTATTTTAAAAGAAGGTCACTGATAAATGCCCTAAAGGCCTAATACCATATCTTGATAGCTAAAATGCATGGATCGACATGCTTGTAATTTGGTGACACTCTATAGGATTCGATACTACCAGTTTCAATCACTGTCCCATCACAAATTCAGGTCACAACTTCACAAGGTTATGTGTTTGGGAACGGGAATCCTTTAATTTTTATTACTTTAAATAAAACACTTGCGACATTCTTAACTTCACCTATATAAAATGACCTCTCTTATATTAAGCGAATCAACAAAAGCCTTCATAAAAATTGCTATTAATCATGCCATTTTAAAAATATCCACAATTTATACACTAAACACATAAACCTGCACGAGAAATCACGCATACCTAAGGCCAGACTCTGCATGGAAACCTGCATTTTTCTATTCCACTACAGCTAGACAGTAGGGAGCTCGTGTTATTATATGCCTACCACAAAAGATAACAGCAGGTAAAAAAAAATTGTTCAAACTACAGAGAGTAGTTAGGTAGAAATATGTTTTCCGAGAACTTAGCAAAACGTGTCGCGAAAATCTAGGTGACCGTGTCATACTATTTTTTGTGAACGAAGAAGAAATGAATATGTTTTTTTCAAGTCTTTGACGCGCTTGTTAAAAAATCATCACCACGGTCGGTGGGTCAAGATCCTCGAGCTATTGATGTGGTGACTGGTGTCATTCAATTTTAGGGGGCTGTGGACTAATGACCTCGCACATTTTTAACCCCTCTTGATTAAAGAAACCGTAAACATAGAATAATAATAATTAATCAGACTCTAATAAACCTAATATCGCTAGAATACTAGGACTACAATAGCATGCTAGAATGAAAGTGTATAGTTTCCGGATTTTTTCGGAGCAGCTCGTAATTAAAGTAGTCTAAACCTTTTAGACACCAGATAGTGCAGGTCTTTAAAGAAGTCAAACTGCTAAGCATGGAACTAACGCTTCGATCCTGAAATCACAAAAAATCATCAAAATGTTGTCTGTTAGGATCCTCGATTCTTTGCCAGGAGGGAGGGGACACAACCTCTAAAATATTGTTGTTAGTTACTAAGTGGACGGAAGAGAAATCGAGGTAGCAGCCCGGAGCGTTTGTTGGTCGCATCAAATCCGCATTTTTCTTGATAGCAAGGTCCAAAAAACCGAGTCACATGGCGCGACATCGTTCATAATTTTCATAACCTCTAGGAATCAAGGTTAGAACCGTGTCCCTACGACTCTCAGTTGTTAATGAAAATAGGACGCAGAAAGACAAAATAATTATTTAGTTGAATTTATTTAATATAATACAAGTTCAATGTACAAATGCACGTTCTAAACTTCCCGTTCTGATAACTGAGCCATTGAACACTATTTATACCTAAATTCAATATTATTAGCATTAACACAAAGGCTTCTAAATATTCTGTTTTGTACTCAGTTGCGATAAATTTAAGGTGTTCCGCTGACGAATAGACTAAAACTGCCTTGAACTTTGTTTACTTTATCAAGTCACCTTGAAAAGTAAGTACTTACTACAAGCAGATTAGGCAAAGGAGATCGGATATTTTTATTCGGTGTACCTAAATAAAAATACCTCTGAAGCTTAAACAAGCTGAAAGTAAAAAGTATATCACTACTTTACTATAGTAAGTACTTCAATCTAAAAATAAATCCGAGTTTTTGGAAGCGAAGATCATAATCATAATCATAATCATAATCATCTTATTCGATTCGATTCGATGATCGTAAAGTAGTTACTTACTTACCCCGTATCTTTCGTTCACAATTTAATCTTCATTCGGGCATCAGATAAGATATAAAATATTGTAACTAAAGTAGAGTAAATAATTTTAAGATCATTGATCTCGAAGTGTACATAGTATAAGCTCTTGAGAGACTTGGTTTCATAAATATACTAAGTAACGTATTTTCATTTGAGAATTCCTAAATGTTGCAAGTTCTTGATGCTACACTGTGGCGCAACATCCGATACAATATTTGCTGCACCGATCCACGTGGGAGGTTATGAAAGTGGTTATGCAACTAATAAAGTAAGCAAAACTCATAAACCGATCATATAACGAGTTGCAAGACGGACTTTCTTAGAACTAGGGTTTGCATTACTGAGAATGAAATGAAACAGTGTAATTTGAATACGTGAAGCTTCATTGAGTATGAATATCGAAATTTAGAGATGGAGGTGACGTGATAGATGTTCTTAATTGCTATAGACTACTGTTGTTCTGAGCGTTGAGTAAGATTTGAATATGCATTCAAACATTTACTTTATACATTACTTTATACATAGGTATATTATGCTCGATGACTTGTAGGTGAAATCTTCTTTTTTCTGGACACGCCATCGTGGCAGACCGACGCGACGATGGCGTGATGAATTAAAAATTTACAGTTGAGTGGCCCGCAGATGTAAGGAATAAACCACTCATATTTTGAACATCCATGGTGCCGGTTATTAATCCATTCAAAAAATAATCTAAACACGATCGGAACCATACTGTATAGACAAACAATTTATAAGCAAAATGAGGCTATAATCTTATCTTTCTTTTATTTTTCGTCTTTGGCAATGTCAACCAGTCATGCGTAAACTTGGACCCAGTATTAAATATTATCTCAGCTGGAGAAATTCCGAAACATGTCAATATTGCTTTGCTATCGGATCCAATAAGCGAGCACTGTCTTGTTGGTAGACTGATGTTAGTCCCCGAATCCATGTTATATTGGATTTCAAGGCAGGATCATGTCACCGTTCGTTTTCCCATTTGGAAACGATATAACAGTTTATTGCTTAGCATCGAATCTATGTTTTCAGTGCAATTTCTATTCTCCTTTTTAACTGGCTTCGAAACGATGTTTTTAAATTTGATATTTTTTGCCGAACTTTGTTCGCTAGATACGACTATGCAGTCACGTATTCCGTAACCAGAGGTGCAATCATGTAAGGATCGTCGATCAAATCGTTAAAGCTCGGCTTAAAAGTAGAATAAACCATAACAGCATTGAATTAAAGCTCAATTACGTGTACCCATTCTTATACGTTTAGGTATGTATGATACCCTAAACGTATAAGAATTGATACACGAAATTGAGCTCTAATTTAATGATTTTATGGTTTTTTTTAACTTTGAAACCGAACTTTAACGATTTGATCGGCAATCCTTACATGATTGCACCTCAGGTATCAAAACTTGTTGGATCAATTTTCAATTAGGTCATGATTTTTTGAAAAGAGATTATTATGGTTCATTTGACTTTAGCTAAGGCTTTACTACATGCCGTGTTCATTCTTTCAACAATAGCTAAAACTCGATTTGTTAAAACGCTTCATGTAGACTATCGTCATTTGCATGATTTCTATGAAAACGGTCGAGCAGAACATTTATATCTCTTTGCTTTGCCGTCCCAAAAATAATTTACCTACTGAGAACCTCCCCAACTTGGCTGCATCCGCAGAGTATCTCATCATTTGATGGTATTCTCAAAGACACATTGGAGTCTATCCTCAACGTGTCTTTAGACGATTACCAGTGGAGTTAGGCCGCCCTCCCTATCCATTTAGGGGGCCTGGGCGTGAGTCGCGTGCGGGATTTGAGCCTGCCATCCTTCCTTGTGTCGGCGCATGGAGCTGCGAGACTGGTCGCTAGCATACTATCTGGTAATGGTGATCCAGTACGTATCCCATTTGTTTCCGATGCATTGGAGGCCTGGTCGACCCTCAACCCGGGCGTGTCCACTCCTCAGGCTTCACACGTCCAGCACCAGTGGGACAACATTTCCTCAGAGGCCACATTAAAACAACTTATGGACCATGCAGCGGGTGCTGATCTGGCAAGGCTAAGGGCTGTGTCGAAGTCGGAGTCTGGTACGTGGTTACAGGCTTTACCATCACCGAACCGGTTCCATGGTGGAAGCCAACGGTCATCATGCTTTGAGTTGCTGTCGTTGCTCAGATAGGTTCCCACGTCATCACGCCCTGAACGATATCGTCCGTAGAGCACTCATTTCGGCTAACGTGCCCTGCAGGATCGAACCACTTGGTTTGAGCCGCACGGACGGTAAGCGTCCAGATGGCTTGACTCTTGTCCCTTGGCAAATAGGGAAATGCCTATTGTGGGATGCGACTTTTGTCTGTACTTTGTCACCAAGCCACCTTAGCAGTACGTCACGGTTAGCTGGTGCCGCTGCAGAATCCGCTGCCGCGAGGAAGAGGGCCGTATATGCACCTCTCTTGGGCCAATATTTATTTGTCCCACTGGCGGTGGAGACGATGGGATGCTGGGGTGGAGATGCAAAAAAAATTATAAAAGAGATCGGCTGTCGTTTGAGGGAAAGGGGCTGTGACCCACGTTCTGGTTCCTACCTGGTTCAAAGGTTATCCATCGCCATTCAGCGTGGCAATGCTGCAAGTTTGATGGGTACTTTTGGCCCAGGGGCAACCAGGGGTGGTCTTTTTGATTAGGGTTTTATTTTATTTTTTGTTAGTAGGTATATAAGGATTTGATTTAAATTTTGTTTGTATAATATTTAGATTTTAGATTTACTTATATTGTGATTAAATAAATTTTATATCTCTTTACTTGATTCATAAATCATATCATTTTTGGTTAACTATGTTTTTATCTACACTATAAAACAGTGACCGGCTATATGCATTTATGCAAAAGCTCGCATATTTTTACTAAATAGCATTTGCATTCACAGTTTGTGGCGAAGCAACTGCAACTGTTTCATTATAATATAAGAACGCAACTCGCTTCGTTGCCTCCTGCCTGCCAAGTTCCTCCCACGCAACAAACGTTGAGTCAACGAGCCTTCTCTGAATCATTATGTCGTTGACACCCCACACTAACACCACGCTATTTAAGGTGCATTTTCATTGCAACAGGGAAAAGTGGGAGTGCAGAAAAAGCATTGTTTATTTGCCATCAATGCTTGGTCTTCGTTTTGCTTGAAACAGAAGGGACAAATTATTTTCAAGGCAAGCAGATGTAGCAACAATTTGCATATAAAAAGTGGCAGGTAGTAGTATACTATACTAACAAGCAAAATACAAGTCTGGTATTAGTATACTTGTATGAAATTCGATAAATTAATGATATACAATAATAATTTACACTTTAATAACTGGACTAAGTTAATGATATTATAAATGTTGATTATATGACAATGTAGGTATGGTCTAATGAAATAACTTAAAAATACCTACCTAACAATTTGCACACCATTGTATGGTAAAATATGCAAGGGAAATATAATTTTGAAGGCCTATATCTGCAAATAAAATATTATTTATTTTATTTATAGATAATGGAAAATAACGGCTCTTCTTAGTTCCATTTTCACTTAAACATTTGTTGCTAATGCGCTGCGGTGCTTTTCGTGCCGCAAAGTTCACTGTTGTCGTGGGCGGGCGGTCGTTATTGACACCCAACTCTAATCACAGCTCCCTTTCTTCCCTGCATTAATCTTGTCTTCCCTTCAGTGGAACCGCACCCTTCTACGTGTAGTATCACAGTGAGCCTCTCTCATTGCGAACTGCAATTTTCTAGTTGACCTCGTTGTTTGTAAACATTTCAACCCGCAGTAGTACTACAGTGACACATGTGTGCAGCAATTTTCATAGCATGTTACAAGAGCAATAAAGTTATTGTTCTCGAGTTAGATTGAAGTACGCCATGTGCTACAGATTTTCCTTTCAGTCGAAGTTACTTCCAACTTGAGTATAACCTTCAGTAACAACTGTTCCTTTGTTTCGCGCACAACAAGACCTTGTTTTGCGATATCAGTCAGTAGGTCTTTATACACGTACACAGAGATATCTCATTTCCGAACAACGATAAAGGATCGAACGCGTGAATGAAAGATTGGCACAGTTGTGATTGAATTGTGTTCTGTAACTTTTTCAATTTGTTCCGACGAAGCGTGAATGGAGAAATGGACCTAATTTCGATTCGGTTGGAACGAGCAACACCTATTGTGTAGGGGATTCATTTTGTACAGTTCCTTCAGGGTCTCGAAAAAAGGGTTCTAATTTCGCTACAATTGCACGTACGATTTCGAGATGTAATATCTTGAGTTCAAGGCTTGGACACACTACCCGCGACGAAACGAAGGAAAACGAATCCAATGCGGTCCCAAGAGTCCAGATAGGTACATAGTTCAAAATTAAATTACTACAAGGAACTCTAAAAAGATGTATCTACAGTTGCGCTGTGCAGTGTTATTGTTAGGTATAGGAAAGACGAATCCTGAAATAACTATAGGTACGAATTTCGGCATAGCGGCCGTAATGTTATGTGGAGTGCTGTCACTAAATCTAAAACGTCTATAGAAACGACATGGTGTGGTTTTCCTAAAGATTAGGGTTATGGATTTAATTTAACGGCTATAACCCTAACAGGTTAGCCGGCTCCTATCTTATGGCTGCGTCATAACGATTGTTCGGACACCGTAACGTCTATAGTAGTCTAGTCAACAAGTGCTTTTTGGGTCAAACTTTTTTCTCCGCCTCCGAAAAATATGAACGAGGTGTCGTTAGATTCGGAATAGCGTACAAGACTCGCTTGCAAAAGTTGCAAAAGTTATTAACAATTAACTCGAAAAAATGGGGTTTGGTTTCTTGCAAATATCTTATAAACTATTTGACATTTTCCAAATTTAAAAAAAAGTCTCAAAAAGAGGAGAAAATTTCCCAAGAAAAGTCCTGCTTCCCGGAACTGTAGGACTGTGTATACGGCTAAAAACGGGGATTCTGACATGTGTAAGCTACGCCCACGTTGGAACTTTAATGAATAAATATTATTTAAACCTATTAAATGTGAAAATTAAGAATTGAAAAAATTCAGGCATCTACTGGATAGATGAATGAACAATAATTATCCACGGTCAAATTTTTTTATCGCGATTTTTGTAATAAATTTTTGTTAATAACTTTTGCAATTTTTAAAGCGGGTCTTGAATTTTGTCAGAAAATCATCTACAACGCTGTTCCGAATCTAACGATAACTCGTTCATATTTTTCGGAGGCGGAGAAAAAAGAAAAGAAAGTTTGACCCAAAAAGCTTGACTAGACTATAGGCGAGGGTTCAGTGACAGCACTTGCGGCCGCTATATGATGATCCCTTTCCTCTACCAAACAGTTGCATTACCACAAGTCACTGGCGTCAGACTTTATGTGTATCCATGCCTTTACTTACTTTAGAACTCCGTGGAACGTAATCTCGTCTCGTTCCTTGTACCCATAAGCTACAATTGTGTATTGTATAGGGGTGCTTTCTCCTTTCTATTGATTAAATAATGCTTACTTAGAACTTCAAGCGGATTATAACGTATTCAAAATAATTTACTCATTTCTCATCACCTATTTATTTATATGTTAGAGACAATCCAGAAGTAGGTATTAATGAGACACTTTTAATATATTTGTACTCTCATTTGAAACTTGCTCGAATAAATGGTTAAAACATTTAGAAGTTCCACGAGAGATTTAATGTAATTAGATAAAAGTTGGCTAAAGTTAAAGATAATATTCAGTTGATACGGTCACAATTGCTATCGTTAAGCTCTAAACCAAATTGCGATCTGAACACAAAGTATTCAATAATCGCTGAATCTGCCGGCAGGAGACTGAATTACCATCGTTCAAACACTCGTATTTATACAAATATTTTCAATATGGCGTCCGTATCCGCAGATTAAATCGAATGACGTGAAACGAGTCAAATTGACAGATATTATACTTCCTGTTACATGAGATATAATGACAAACTGTAATAATGCTAACATATTATGTAAACGACAAGTACCTACGCGAAGAAAAACAACCGTAATGCTTGAAGAAATATTTCCTAACCTTACTTGATATCAGACATAAGAGCTACAATATCCTCAGCACCCGATCCAAATCATGTTGAATGCGAAAGTGTGTTTGTTAGTTTTACTTTGCAATAGAGCATCGAATCGACGTGATTTTTTGCATGGTTATAGCTGAGGACCTGGAGAGTGACATCCACCACATCCACGTTACTTTTTATTCCTCTGAGATTTAGAAACCCTACATCCATGCGGATAAAGTAGTGGGCATCATCAGCATATATTAAAAAGTTACCTTTTACACAAGTACATACATATTTATTGTAAGAATTTTTAATTTAAGTAGGTAAGTACTCAGTTTAACGGTTGAAAGAGTCCTACAGCTACGTAACCGCAAACTCCTATTTCTTTTTATAAAGAACACATTATGTAAAAACCTGAATTAGTTATTCTGTGTAATTCAAGGGATGTTATTATTTACTGTTGTGTCCGGGGTGCCGTGCCCGTGGAAAGCAGATGCGGGCTTATTTTTAGAGCGGACGCAGATGGCGAAGGTCGTCGCTACAGACCGCTGCTTATTTATTTAACGGGAGCCCACACAACAAGCCCACGATTTAGCAATGGGGAAAAGAAATATGACGAGTTTCACTAAATTAGAGTATAAAGAGAATTTCTTTACCTATCGACCTTAGGTCGGTTAAGGATGAAATAAGGCGAGTCAACGTTATAATATTATGATTATTATATTATTATTCTATGAGTAAGTGGTAAGTAATGAATATTTCTTTTAAACCCACTTGCACAAGCCCGTAAAGTAAATATGTTTAAGTAAAATTTTCTATACCTGTCCTTTTCATGATAACCCTAAAACTAAAATCGAACTAAACGATCGATCGTTCGATTCGATAGGCTTATCGAATCGATAAACTTATCGAAAAGTGACAGCAGAGTGAACGAGACAGTATCGTTATTAGACGGCCTTAAATATGAAACTTAAGTTTCTATACCTAGTATTAATGAAGGAAGTACCTACAGTTACTCTTGCAGTATTTATCACAGAATACTAGAACTATTACTCTTAAAATAAACATAAATCGAAATTTATTTCTCCACATTACCTTGGCTACATTACTAACATGCAATTGTGTGATTGCAACCAAGCATTGGTTTATAAATTAAAAAAAATAGTAAAAGTACATTTCCTAAATAATATTATTATTTATTCTACGCGAGTCGAAAAGCTATTACTCTTGTTAGCATAACTACATATACAATAGCGTGCAAATAAATGTTCTAATGGGCGAGGTAAAAATTATACAATTACTTTTTCCATTACTTATTTTTCTGTAGAGGGAAAGGTTAGAGCATAAGTGACCAAAATGTATGAAATACGAGTAGTAAACCGGTTGTTTTGGGTAATAATTAATTAATTATCATTTTATATACATTATTTAATTTCCTTAAAGGAGAATGTGGCACCATTCAGAATCGTGCATATTCAATTTTGTTTGGTGGCGCTAATTTCCACAAGTCCCCTTAATCGCTTTTGAGAGTCATTAACTAAAGAACGATGTTTAGTCCTCTGCAAAAGCTAATTCAATTATGTACAATTACTAATTTTAAAAAAACTACTTGAAAGCTTTTCTATTTATCAGCTGTTGCTAAAAAACTGCCCTATTTATATTCATGGCGGATATTTTCGAATGAGTCCCCAGAAAAGAAAGTGGAATAGTTAGGTATTGATATTATAACTAACGTCGGGCGGCGATGCCCCAGGGCGGGTGCCTCGCGTGTTTGGATTTCATTAGGGAGAGTCCACGCCCTCACAAATATACCCTGTCATATTCATCGGCATCGTATCGGCGAAGCGAAATGACTCATCGCTAGGTTATCCATACCGATACCGAAGTCTCGGAAATGTACTTCTCCCTTTCTCTGGTGCGTATTCCCCTGCAATACCAAGGGTCGGTCGTACCTCTTCCATCATGGATGATGTCACATAATATACCTCGGCTTTCTGTGACAACGTCATGCACTGTGTGTCTATTCTCTCTAAAGTAAAAAGTCTATTTTCTCTAGACTAAGATATAGCTCAAGCTGCTCGATTGTTGCTTAGTGCTCGAATGCTCACATGAGACTGTGACGTCACCTAGATTAATGCTCGATTTGAACTGCTAAAAAGAAGCGATAGTTCAGGCGATAGTAGACAATGGGCGTCAAACCATAGTGACTTGTGTGCTAACTTCTGTGGTAAATAGAAGCAGGAGGACAGACTCTATAGTTATTGTAAGTTCTTGGATGAGGGTATGTTTTTGTTCTCCTACAAGTCAACAATTGACTGAGAGATAGGGTGGTTATCTAGTAACTAACACCAGAAAAAATTAGATTGTACTTAAAATGATTAACCACCTGGTCAAATTATGAATCCTCCATCCAATTAACAAATCAATTTTTTGAGCCTGTCGTATGTAGGTTACAATAACAAGGGGACACTGGTTTAACATCGAGAACATTTGTGGGTGACGCAAACGTGGGAGCAATGTGTTTACAAGCATGTGTTTGACCTGTCGTAACTTTGTATGGTAAACTGTAACTGGTAGCTGTATGCAGGACTGTCCTTTAAGATCTGAGGAGTCTTTTATTAGCATTCGGCTTAAACAACTGTTTACGATTTGTACTGTGATTTACACGTGCACGAATAATTTAATTTCTCCGACGACCGTAGCTGTGAAACACGTGTTTTAGGCACAACGCACACCGATTGACTTTTAGTTTCAGTTGTAATCAAAAAGACTGGCTACATACAACCCCGTGGGTATGCACCGGCCCCCCGATTGTGTAATCGTTTCTCAAACGGATAATTCTACCTGTTTAAGGAGGCTTGCATGTCAAAAAGCATATATGAACTCCTTAAACAGTTCGAGTAATACGTTTTAAGCTGTCAACTGATTACGATTTGCTTAGACAATTGAGCATCAAGGTTAAGACACCTTTCTGTGTAGTATACTTACCGTATACCGTATAATTTCATGATAACAATAAAAGGAAAGTTATTATGATTCACAAGCATTTATTTTAATTTTCCGATGTCACGTTTCGTATGATATAAATTACAATGGCGTGACGTTGCTTGCTTAGCTGTTATCATCCTAAAATTATTGTTTGGGCGCACCCGCGGGCGTTTTATCAAATTATACTTACAGCTTTATTCCCACTAGTCATTAGCCTAAGAGGGTTCAATGCAAAGGAAAATATGCTTATTTCTAGTGTAGACTTGAATAGTTAGCCTTTTGGAATTTTTTGTTTTAATGTAGTATGAATATCGAAAAACCAAATTCATAACCAAAACGTAAAGTTGGCATATATCGCTGTTTGAACGCTCCGCTGAACTATAATCTCTCTACAGATTTTTTGGATTTCTTTGTTTGGTATGCACAATGAATTTTGAAACGTAAACCGTATGTCCTAAAGTCTATATCACTGCTTGAACGTCCTGTTGAACTATTCTCTCTAGTTTCTATATCTCAATGAGGGAGTATTTATTTCTCAATTATATATTCAATACAGAATTCACCTTTTTAGCGCCTTTCTGCACATTATCTTCTAGACTGGATTATGCGTAGTTATTTTCTGGTGAGATTAATCGCCGTAGTCCGCAATCTGTTAGGAAAATTGCAGCGTTGATAAACAAAGAGACGAATAACGCAATTTTTTAAATACTCAACTTTGAAACACTCAAACATTGATCATTCAAATGAAGTCAATTTACGTATCGGTCGTCTCAATCATGGAAATGATGGAGTGGGAAAGAACCGAACTCGTGACTGCGAATCGTGTACCACGTTGCAGGGAAACTGATTTCGTAATAGCTTAATAGTCTGTCTAAGCGAACTAACCGGCATTAGAACACGGAGCCCATTGATTTATCGCTCTTACAAGTAACAACTATCTCAGATAGACCCTTGAGAAAATTTATCTTGTAGCCGGAATCTTGGGAAAACAGACTTGAAAGTCAAGTCAAGAATCTCAAACGTTGTAACTTGTAAGTCCTCGTCATTCACTTTTAAATGGAGCGCGCATAATAAATAAATAAATCAATTTATTGTCCAGAAGAAATTCCAATTACAAATTCACAAATCATTTAAACTTAACCTACTTAAAAACTAACACACTCCTTGAAATTTTAAATGTATCTGGGACCAATGCTTATAATAATAAGCGACGTGACAAAACGCCGCTCCCCTCCGATGTGCATACTTACTTGACGCGGACTATTTTTAGCCTATACTTAGTCCTAGTAGATGAATTTCGTGATCTCATCTTATTTGAGGTAATAATAATAGTTCGTTATATAGAAACAATGCATTGAAAAGGGTATGACATATTCAATAACATCGGAAGTCGGAACTTGAAATTGCTTAGGTAATAGTACAATCCGTTGGGAGATCAGCTGCCACTGCTAAAGTATCACATTAGTAAGAGCTGTAGCGTTAGTAGTTATAAGATTTTACACTTTATTAAATACGAACGTCGAAAACTTCAATTTTAAAGCTTGTTTTAAAGATCAAGTTCATCCGTAGTGTACCATCGCTCAATTACAAATACAAATGTTTTTAATTCAAATAGACTTTTACAAGTGCTTATAAATAGTAGAATGAATCTACCACCATCAGATGCCTCAGCCATCGCTCCAAGTAGAAATCTTGCTAATTAAAACTAAGCAAAATTTTAGCGCTACTGAATTTTCGACCCAATCGTCATAGGAGTAAAATTGACCTTCCAATTCACAAGGTAAATTTTACTCCTATGCTATTGTCGAATTCGAGTTTTCGGAATGGGCGTCTACGAAGGCGCATTTATACAAAATAGCTATGCAGCTTGAATTATTTCTCCGTAAAATAGAATATTAATAGACATCTTTGTAGACCGTTTCTTCATTCATAAAAAAAAACGGAACGCGACTTACTCGTGCTGTGTTTACAAAGGAGTTTTGTTCGAAGTTGTAATCCAACGTTGAACAATATAGACGAAGCGCCAATATTTATTTACTGAACGCAGAAAAACTTTTACAAGGACGGAAAGCCTAGAACGTTCTGAAAGGCAATAAAAAAAAGTCGATCGCGTACGATTCCCCCACGAGGACGTGCCTAAAACTTCAGTGGGGGCTTTCCAACTCCCCATTTTCGATCGGGCCGGTTGGGGTAAACTTCCAAAAATTAGAATTTATCGTTGGATCACTTTTGAGCACGATGTTTTATAACTTGTTCTATTTCTACAGGCACTTTGAAAATATAATAAATCGTGTTTATATTTTATAAGGATAAGTTCGAAAAGGTCTATGGTTTTGGCAGTAACCTACTGCCAAACCTACTGCTACTGCCAAAACCAAAGGTTTTGAAATTCATGAGAAGCATGAAATTAAGATTTGAAAAGAGATCGGATGGAGAAAATGGTTTACTAACAAGTTTTAGGTACTTAAATAGAATATTACTTTCCATTGAAATATAATGTTTGTTGGTTTGTTGGTTTGTCATTCAATCACGTCGCAACGGAGCAACGGATCGACGTAATTTTTGGCATGGGTATAGTTGAGGACCTGGGGACTGGGGAGTGACATAGGCTACTTTTCATCCCGGAAAATTAAAGAGTTCCCGCGGGAATCAAGAAAACTTAAACCACGCGGACGAAGTCACGGGCATCGGCTAGTAAAATATAAACGGTAAGTACTTTATCTGATCTATTCAGTATTTTGGAGGTCAGGTTTTTTAATTCTATGAATACCGTAATGATTCATGAAATATACGGCCTTATTTAAAGCGGGCTTTTCATGAAAGGATCGCGTTCATATTCAGACGGACGACCTTGGTAATTCAAGCCAATTATCATCAAAGCAATGAGTTCATTGTTACGCGAATAAACAAAAATAAATTTGATGTGTTAATTGAGCTAAATGTGGAAAGTTTTGGACGATTGGGTTATGTAAAATTTCCTTTGCGTGATGTAATTTCGGACCGACAACGGCGGTTTGCTTTATTGTTGATGGAGGCTTTCAATCTCTTAACTCATCACTTCTTCAAGCGGGTTCATCAGAAGTTAACAAGTGGCTACCGTCAAAGCTAATTGGACTTTGTTCACCGCTTTTCTAAACTGCTAACCGGCAAGCTTGGCCTTGATTAAACTACTGGTGAAGGTTCCCCAGCCAGGATATTTTATTGCCATTTTGAGTTGGCAGAATATGTATGTCCTTCTCCTAGTCAACTCTCTTTCTAATCCTTACTCAAACCCTGACACCTTTTCTCACTCTATCAACCATTGGGGTCTTCAGTATCTCTTTATCTTGCCTTAACATTATTTACTGCACCAATATACTCAAGGAGATATGTCGATCAACCGAGTGACGTCCCTAAGGTCGGTGCGCTATAGATCGATAAAAATCAGAGATCATCACTTACGGTAGAGGGGCTATTGGGAACGATTTCGTACCAATTTATCTTATGATTTTTAAGGCTGTTTTACGCGGGAGACAAAACAATATAGACAATGCGGCAAAAGGAAACATTTTGCGACAGGATGTGGCTGTTCGTTTTATGCCGAGATAAAGTTGTGCTTTAGTGGAATATTGCAGTACGAAAATCTGCTGACGATTCATGTGACATTTTAAATTATTGCACTTTGTTGCGCTGCCGTAAATCAGCCTTAAATTATTAGCAAACAACGTTTGCACTTCACAACGTGGTCAGCACCTGACGAACGTGTGGGCCAACGTGAGCTGGATGCTAATAGCCTCATGCTTTGTCCAGTCTAACGCTATTATATCGTTGAAATATCTTCGCTATCAGGTTAACTTGACAGTATGCGTCACTGTGTTTGCACAACCAGTCGCTACGGCGACGGATTCGATTGGATTAAAGGGGAATAATGGGATTTAGTGGATAAATAACTACTGAATGTATTTCGCCTCTCCGTCGACGTCATCCCGCCGGTTGCGAATGCTACATCAATAAGCTTTTAGAGGGTTTATCGGTGGCCCTTTGTTCGTTTTAGTTTATTATTCGATTCGTTAGCTTTAGTTCAGTTATTTAGTCTCTAAGTTAATTCTTAACGTTGCTTCTGTTTACGGTTTACTTAGATATGGCTGAACGTTTATGAATAACCGGTTACACGCTTGTCATACAGTCTTATCGTTTGTTTAAACAGCCTTTACTTGTGTATATTAATACTTAATCAAAAATTTAATCTTTTACCCGTTGAAGTCCACCTTCCATCTCCAAATGTTGAAAAAAAAAATTGTGGAGAGTTCTATGTTTATGACGTCATTTTCCATTATCTATACTCTATAGTTCTATACTAATATTATAAATGCGAAAGTTTGTATGGAGGTATGGATGGATGTTTGTAGATAGATTATAGTCTGGAATAACACATAGGCTACTTTTTATCCCGGAAAATTAAAGAGTTCCCGCGGAAACTCTTTTTTTTTCTATTATTGAGTACCAGCGACTACTCGTTTAACTACGATCCAGCCTAACTAATTGGCTAATGAGCAGTTTTGCTTTAACCTAAACTTATTTATCTTATGTACTAAGAAGTTGCCCATTGACGCATCTTAGTCTTTCTTGATAATCTTAGACACTTTGTTCATGTGTTCTTTTAGCACTACACTTTACACTGTCACTTATCACTATACACTAACTCAAAAGGCTGAGTCCATTTTAGTCTTCTCACTAGTTTCGTTTCGTTAACGCGGAAACTGAAAAACCTCAATCCACGCGGACGAAGTTCCGGGCATTAGCTAGTGTTATCTAAATTACCTACGATCCGATTAAATGGTCAGGAACCTTTATTTTGCCAGATTTGGAGTTTAATTCGCTCGCGATAATATTATGAGACTAGAAGTCTATTCAGTGAGTCTGCGAATTGTTATCAAAGTGCTTCCACTGAGCCATTAAATAAATTGAAATGTTTGGTAAATATCTAGTTGAACTCTTATTTATTTAGGTACACAAATATATCTAACATTACAATCCAAATTCTTCATTTAACTTAAAGGTCACATTTGAACTTAAGACTGTTTGCTAATCCCTCAGTATATTTAAAAGGGTTACTAAAAAATACAAGGTTCGCGGTTGCTCGGCTCTATTTATGTGCTTCAACGCAAATTAGCACTACGAACCAGTCGGAATAAAGCACTTGTAAAAGTTAATTTGAATAAAAAACATTTTAGTTTGAGTTTGAACTGAACTTTATATAGAAATTCATAATATTAACGCATGTTGATTATTTATTCCTAGTCCACAACTATTATAATCGCGCTTGTGGAAATTCGTTTTATGGTTTTCCTGCAGCAGCGTGTGAAAATACCTATTTACTCTTTGAAATTCAAATAGTTGCCAGACTGCGAGGTTTCAAAAGCTCGCTTGTGAATGCGAGTCGATCTTTTGAACGGAATTCGGGACGTGGACTAAACGAATGTCAGTCAGGATAGTACAGTGTTTTGGGTTTGAACTTTCTGACACTTGTTTGTTTTTTTTGTTTCAGGTATGGCACACATTGAAATATTTTGCGGTCCACACTACGATAATTATTATGGTAATGCTACTTATACTCTTTGATCTTCTTTGGCTGTAAAGTAGCCTAAGACCATATTCGGGATGCATACTATCGTGCCAAAATCTAGTAGGTACAGCTTATAAGGGATCGTGAAAAGGTAACAGACAGACAGGCAGCATTATTATGCATGATGATGTCCTCCTGGCCAATTTCGGCCATGGCAACTGCTTGGGGAGAACTCCTAGTATCCGGAGAGCATGTGAGTCAGATGCACAGAAGATACTCGTATTAAGTGCACAAAACGATGCGCACACGCAGGTGCACTCTCTCGTCCTGGCCTTTCTTATTCCGATGGAACGGAGAACCGGTAAGACCGGGGAAAGGTTTGGACGCAGTATCTGCGCGTAGTTTGCATATATGTAGATTTGGTAGCACTGTGCTATAATATTTGTGGAACAGATGATGTATTATATGGCTTGTGTATTAAGTTATTTAAATAAATACTATACACTCGGATATGCAGGTCGGGAACTTCCGACGGGGAGCAAGGAATTAAACTGGATATCATATAGTTCGTATACGCTTGTCCATTGTCTCATTTCCTAAGAAACGCTGAGTGGAATTCCTAATGCAATCCCAGACCTTACTAAATATGTATAGCGTACGGCGTACCCAACCCGAATAGATGGGTGAGTCAACTGGTAAAATGGAGGCCTCTGAAATCTCATGCTATTGATAAATGCTCCGAACAAGTTTGGTTTGAAAAGTAAGGAACTTTAAACCAGAAAAAAAATCAGATACAGTTTTGACCAACAAGCAATAAGTTCCGAGTTATCTTGAATAAGCTGTCGATAACGAATATCGTTAACCGTCTTATTGAAATTATTTTAGTGTCCAAATTAGAGAGTAAAAGGCGCTTTAGCAGAGGATTCTTCCCCTTGTCCCCGGTTAAGACACATAAACGACTGAACTAGTTTAGCCATCCTAAAATGCCAATAGTGAACTCGTCATCTAAACTCTGGTTGGACTCTGACTTGGTCAAAAAAATAACTACATCAAAGAATGTCAGAAGCACCTTAGACCTCCCAAAACACTCGAATCCCTACTTAGTCTAACCACGGGCCTCTAAGACCTTCCGATATTCTGTCCAGCAATTTTTTCAGGACTATTGGGCCGTACATGCTTTGCACAATGTGCAAAATAAAATTTATTCTTGGACATGTCATGTGCTATTCTTGGACATTAATTTAATTTAAATTACTTCCGAGCGATGACGTACAAGGAATCATTATGTACATAATATAATGCCGTATAGTTCGCATGGTCCTAAGAATCACTCAGTAGAATAGTAACGCAATCCCAGACCTCAGTAAATATGTATAGCGTACTGAGGCCAGCTAGACGGGTGAGTCAGCTGGAGAAATTGAAAACAGTCAGGTCTGTACGTATTGACGTCATCGAATTGTAGAGCAGCCTTTCGTATTCATGAGAAAGTGGGGTAGTATAGGGGTATATTTTATTTGGATTGTGATAGAAAATGAAATTTGAATTGGAACTGGGATATTTGAAGATTTGTTTTTCAGAACTAGTTCGAGTTGTTTTTAGTGGACTATTATAGTCCACGTAGTTTTAGACAACAATGATAATAGCAATCATCAAGCAATCAATGATTATAACAATATCAAATCAATTGATATACTTAAAACATTTTTTTTACTGCTACACACATGACTCTCCGAAAGTCAGATGAAGAATCTTTATTCACGCGGCCGAAGTCACGTACATAAACTAGTAAACCATAAAAGTAATTTCAGTCTAAATATTATTTTTTCGCTTTAGTTTGTTAGTATTACAGTTTTATATCCATAAAAATGGGCAGCTGATTTTTTCGAAAGTTGACTGAAATGATTCGAAAGTTTTTCTGAATACCTAACTACCTTCACCGATATTTTCAGCAACGACCTATTCAAGCTATAAAAAATATATTTCAGAGTACTCTAAAAAATCTACCAAACATACCTTACCTTTTATTCACACAAGCTAATTTATGCGAAATGTTGGTTAAGCACGAGTTGACCCACATTGTTCCTAAAAGAGGCAAGGTCCCGTGTTTCTCTCAAGGTTGTACAAACATGTGACAACGGCACACGTCAGCGCAATGAAATGCAGAATGCAATAATTATTTTGCTATTGCATCTAACTATACCTATTGTACATACTCGTGTTATTATGAAAGATCAAGTGAGTTAGTCAGCGCTGCGGTTATGTAAAATTAAATAAATCTGAGTTAGAGTTATAAAAAATACGCCACTCTAATGTGTAAAGAGCCTATATTTCAATCCTGAAAATGATCAGTACTACGATTCGAGCATCTCGAACGCGGCAAAGAAATCCGTTTAATTTCAAGAACCTTTCATTTCTTCAGCTTGAGGGGCTGACTACCATCGCATTAAGTAGTAAGTATTATTTTAATAAGGTTGACGCTCTTGTTTCAGCATTATATCATATCATATCATCATACTAATATTATAAATGCGAAAGTGTCTTTGTTTATAGGTTTGTTGGTTTGCTGGTTTATTGGTTTGTTGGTTTGTCCCTCAATCACGCCGCAACGGAGCAACGGATCGACGTGATTTTTGGCACGGGTATATACCTGGAGAGTGACATAGGCTATTTTTTATTCCGGAAAATTAAGGAGTTCCCGCGGGAATCAAAAAAACTTAAACCACGCGGACGAAGTCGCGGGCATCAGCTAGTTATCATATAAAACTGAAATTTTAAAATGATACAGCTTTAAGCGCTGGAAGCAAGCCCACTGGACAGAACTGTTGGTACAACCATAAACCCATACGCAATCATTTAAAATGGCTGCCACACTGGCGGCATATTTTTTCCAATAAAAAATATGAAAATTTCAATGGCATATCAAAGTAATTTCTTGTTGGTAACTACCTACTGGAGCTATACAGCACTGTATCTATTTTGAGCTTGCATAATATTATTATAGGTAACTACTTCTAAGAAAATGCAGGTTATAGGCACATAAATTCGTATAAACTCTGCTTAGCTGCTTTTTTACTTCTACTATACATAGGTGAAAGCAAAATTGGTAAAGACTAATATAGAGGTTAGATTTAGATCGACAGCTATCTGGATAAATAGTGGTCGGGATTCCATTAAGATAAGTAATCCTGTCATTTATCGACGTAACTCCTATTCGAATTATTACAATAAAAATATCGTAGAGTGCTTTCTCAACAGAGTTAGTTAACTATGTACTTTCTACTGTCTACTCTATAAAAGTTAAACTACACCTATACCTAATCTAGAATTGACTTAAGATTATGTACAGGTTATAACAAAAACACTTTTTTTAATATGAACTGTTTATTAAAGCCTCGTAAAAAAGCATTAAAAAACTGTTCGGCTATCCGGGTTTACACTACTTAATATATCCGGGTTTACACTACTTAATATAGTTACTTTTAAGACTATTCAATGAATGAACAACTTGGTATCTGTTTGTAACGGAATCTTCGTCGTTGTCATCTTCGACAACCGATACTGAACGTCTGAACTTTTTTTAATTCACTGTTTATTAAACCCTCGTAAAAAAGCATTAAAAAACTGTTCGGCTATCCGGGTTTACACTACTTAATATATCCGGGTTTACACTACTTAATATAGTTACTTTTAAGACTATACAATGAATGAACAACTTGGTATCTGTTTGTAACGGAATCTTCGTCGTTGTCATCTTCGACAACCGATACTGAACGTCTGAACTTTTTTAATTCACTGTTTATTAAAGCCTCGTAAAAAAGCATTAAAAATCTGTTCGGCTATCCGGGTTTACACTACTTAATATATCCGGGTTTACACTACTTAATATAGTTACTTTTAAGACTATACAATGAACGAACAACTCGGTATCTGTTTGTAACGGAATCTTCGTCGTTGTCATCTTCGACAACCGATACTGAACGTCTGAACTTTTTTTAATTCACTGTTTATTAAACCCTCGTAAAAAAGCATTAAAAACTGTTCCGCTATCCGGGTTTACAATACTTAATATATCCGGGTTTACACTACTTAATATAGTTACTTTTAAGACTATACAATGAATGAACACCTCGGTATCTGTTTGTAACGGAATCCTCGTCATTGTCATCTTCGACAACCGATACTGAACGACCTCTGCTGAAAAAGATCCTTTAGAGACTTGCACATGCTGCTGTCCTGCTCCGCTTTATTGATCCAGCGGCTCCCTGCAAACTGGCTTGATGTCGTCCTGTCCGTCCAGTGTCCACCCAGTCAGCCAAATGCTGCCCTTTCCAAATACTAGTGCGGGCTCACCGTTGAACCCATCTTGTAATCTCAATGACTATCGGCAATTCGAACTACTATTACTATTTTTGACGACCTCCTTGGCGCAGTGTTGAGCGCTGTTGTCTTAACGTGCGGAGGTCCCGGGTACGATCCGCTGCAGGGTCAATTTGGGAATTTATAATTTCTGAATTTTACCTAGTCTGGCCTAGTCGGAGGCTTCCGCCGTGGCTAGTTACCACCTTACCGGCAAAGACGTGCTGCCAAGCGATTTAACGTTCCGGTACGATGCCGTGTAGAAACCGAATAGGGGTACGGGTTCAATATAACTGCCATGCCCCTAACAGGTTAGCCCGCTACTATCTTAGACTGCATCAGCACTTACCATCAGGTGAGATCGCAGTCAATAATACTGTGTAACATATTTTGATTCGCCCATTGCGACCACAGCTTCGCAACCCTTACCTTTAGCCGTGTCGGTTACTTTACTTCTTCCTAGGAAATAACAGTTAGTCCGCATGGACGTACAGTACCTTCGTAAAGTAGGTTTCCCGCATAATTTCGGCAAAGTGGTAACATTTGAATTCATTCCTCCTCCTATAATTTTCCTGTTTCCAATTTTGTGCTTCGCGAGTTACGTGTTGCGAGGTCTGAATGAGCTGATATTTTTAGACTTCATGAATAAATACCAATATTCTAATCAGGCAGTGAGGGCGCTGCGTGGAATATGATTGGTTCTCGTATTTTTCGAAGAGTCTGGAAAGGTACTTCTACGTTATTGGGTATTGGTCTATTTGTATGGTCTGTGGCATTGGGTATTGGCTCTATTTGGGTATTGGAGAAATACTTTATCATCAAAACTTTATTTTTGTTGTCTATATATATAAAAATGAAACCCGTTTTCCTTGGTCACGGCATCACGCGTGAATGGCTGGACCGATTTCACTAATTCTTTTTTTGTTGTATTTGTTATTATTAGGAGAAGGTTCTTACGGAAAAAAATATTAACAAAATCTCTCAGAAATATTGAAAAATATACATTTAATTTTGCATACTAAGGCGGTACGAAGTTCGCCGGGTCAGCTAGTTTCATATAAAATACTAGTTCGGTTTTACTTAGGTTGAAATATATTGATTAAACTCATAGGGTCCAGTCTATATTTCTATCTACCTATTCACGGCTGTAGCGTTGTACTGAGGCCCAGCCTAAAACGTATTTCTCGAACTTTTAAGGTCTTGCATATTGGCATTGACAGGTTACCATCTGAAACTGCATCATCACTTACCATCAGGTGAGATCGCAGTCAAGGGCTAACTTGTGGTGGATAAAAATTGACATGCTAACAGTTTCATTTCAGAAACAGTGAACTGTTTAAAGGAATTCACAGATGCTGAGAACGTTTGGCGAAAAAAAGTTGTCCCATAATATAGAGCTAATCCGAATCTGTGATTTTCTAATGATTGGATCTCCAAAATTTAAAAAAAAAAAAAAAAATTAAGTACCATTTCTAGGGCTCTAGACTCTTGATCCGGAGCGTAAAATTAAATGTTTTCACACTAAGCACAAAATATACTCTACATATTTTCACTTAGCAAGTGAATCGAAGGCATTGGTCTCATTCAAGGCTGACCATTGATGTAAACCGCTTCTATTAGATCATTCTCATTGACTCATTAACCTTATATGTAACCAGTCTGACCTTAATTGCTCACAACAGCTTTTATCCGTATAAAGGTCTTGCAAGGCGATTGAACTAAAATCGCCGGTAACGATTCTTAGTAACAAGCGCTGACCCGACATATTTTTGCCGATTCCTGTTTTGTTTAGTTTAGTAAACTACGATAAGACTTGACAATGGTTACATGCACCATGGATTCATTTATTTGAACCGTTTACTCATAATATACCTACCTATCCAGCCGCAGAATGTCGTTGTTAACGAAGACGCGAACGTTTAGTGAGGTGCGTTCATACTTTGATTAGTTAGTAGACCTCTGTTACTTACCTACGTACTTTATACTATTTAACAATGTTCAATTTTACATTATTAAGTAAGTATGTATTACAGTGCGATATACTCGTTAAGATTCAGATATCATCTTTGTAGAGCGGGGAAATGTCTTGTCAGATGGTATAATGTGCGGGATATTTATTAGGGTTACAATATCCATTTTTGGCACCAATACGTTATTCAAAGCAGCATTACGCCGGAAGCTTATTGCATTGGCATTAATATTATCGTCTTTTACCCGACAACAATGGAAAAATTGGCTTCAACATACACTTACTTAACATATTATACTTCTTATATGACTTATTCGACAGTAAACTCGGACAAAAGAGTAATAGGCTTTTTATGAATGTGTAAAATTCTGATGATGAATATCGGCTGCTTTATCTGCGGCTGCTCTAAGAAAACCCAGCCGTTCTAGGCTAACCGCGTCTAGAACGAGAAAAAAAAGCATTCAATATATTTGACCGAGCGAAGCGAAGGTCTCTGAGTCTACTTGGGTGAATTGGCACTTGTCCGTCCGTCCGTCCGTCTGTCTGTCAGAGCATTATAACTTCTGAATTACTGAACGCAATTACTTCAGCTTTAAATATAATATGTAAACCAATGGCCTCCCGCCGAATATGGCTTAAAAAATAATAAAAATCTTTATTTCAGGGGGGCTCTCATAGAAGCGAATGCGAAGTAAAATATTTTTTATAAAGTTACATAGGGTTGCGGTATATCATTTTAAAGATAATTAGGAATAGAGTCCAAAAATATATTTTTTTTAATTTTTCCCCCAAAATTGACGAAATGGGGGGCTTTCAAAGTGGTGATTTTCTAACGTCCAAAGATGACCTCAGAACTCTAAATATTCTGAAAGGATGAGCCTGAAACTTGATCAATTATTTCAATTATATCCTGTACTTGAACAACAAATACTAAAATTAGATAAATATTGTAAGGAAACGGAATTATTTAATTTTTAATGAGCTTCAGTATTTTTAACAGAACTTCACATTTATGTCAATAGATGGCGCCGCGAGGTCTTAGTTCGGGGCGAACCACTAGTTAATTAGTTTTTTTTTAAGTAATTGGTATATGGCTTTGAATAATATTATGGTCCATAGAAAGGGCACTAAGTTTTACTATCAGGGCACATCGATTTGTTTGTTAGAGAATCAAATTGTTAAGGTTTTGTCTTGTTGTTTGAATTCCCAAAATAGATGTTCCTTCCATCATTTTTTTAAAAATTTTAATATCCACTACAAGCTAGCCCTTGACTGCGATCTCACCTGATGGTAAGTGATGATACAGTCTAAGATGGTAGCGTGCCAACCTGTTAGGGGCATGGTAGTTATATTAAACCCATACCAACCATAATATACTTACCATAATATTATAGTTAAGTAATGACGCGCAATAAAATTACCCTATTCACATTAAATCGCATCAAAATCAAAGTTAAGACTGCTTGAAAGTTCATCGCAACGGAATTTCATTAGTGCGCCGAACGAGTCCCAATTCCTATAGAAAACGAGCTAGGCATACACACCTGTCGTTTAATTTTCGGTTTCAAAGATTAACCTTTTTATTATGTCCCAGAACTTATCAAAGAACAACGCGTGTAACAGACCTAAGTGATTGTTTCAAATAAAAAAAATAGGCAGAAGTAGATAATTATAAATAAATATTGACTCACTGCTTAGCTATGTTAAGTATTGTTTATGTACATACTAAGTACATACCTACAGTAGATTCACAAGAAGATTTAAAAATACTTGTAGAATAAAAAAAAAATTGATGATGATTTGAGTACCTAAATATTATTATACTTAGGTAGTTATTTGTGAAAAATATAAGTACTTAAGTAAATATATTTATTATTTACTGGTAAGTATATGCTTATAATCTTACCTTAAACTATAAAAATAATATTATTTACTTTAAATAATGAAAAAAAAACTGCGATATTGTTATTTTTAAGATATTCAGAAGGCGTACGGAAAATAAAGAGGTTTTACTAGTCTTAAGGGATCACTGCTTACCTACTACCTATTCTACCGGTAAATATAAAAAAGAGAGTTTACTTAACTAAAAGCCATTGCATGTATAAGCTTTTAAGCTCCCACATACCTCCGTCTAGTCGGGTTCGCTTCAACCTGAGCCCCGGTTGGGACGGCCCGAGTCACTCTGGCGCCCGTGACGTCACCGCCCGCGGCGCTCCCCTAGCACGGGGCAAAGGACTACCCCTGCCTCTTGTTTACATCCAGTGCCCTTAAAGTTGCGCAGTCACGCTCCCTAACAGTAGTTATGTTATACACCCTACCTTTACTTTTCTAATGGTTCCAAAGGTGGATTTTAATGCTTAATGTTCCGCATTAGATGTTAAACCAATAGTTAATTAATGTTTTGTTATAATATCTATTAAATCAATTCGCGTAGGAAGTTGTATTTCATTTTGTATGTGAAATATATTTTAATTTTTAATTTAATATCATATCCGCTTCCGATATTTCATTTTGTACAATAAATGGTATTTTAGTTGTTTCATATTTGAGTAGTACCTACTTACCTATCTATGACTGTTGAATCTTTCCCTTTTATCCTTATCCCACTTTAACGCGGGCAGTGACGTCACGGCGTAGGTGACAGACGAACATAATGTCCTATTCAGGACGGACGATGCTGAGGAAAGCTGGCCTCAAGTCAGCCAGTTTTTGCGATGGCTCGCCCACATTTTATTACGCTAATCCAATTATATTGCTCAATTTCCATATAAGTACTAGCTTACGTCACAATGGAACTTGAAAAGAAGCGAGCGTTTTAAATCTGTTAGAACAGAAAATAATAGATTTTTTGACTACAAAAAACTCTACCAATGATGAACACTGTTCCTACTATGTTGAGTAAAATGTATAAACTAAATTCAAAATCAGTAAGATTACATCGAAGAAATGCCCCGTTTCTAAAATTCATAGAATTCTGGATGAATTACGTGAAAAATAGTATGTACACAAAAATATTCTGTAATAAACTAGTAGCTATAAAGATCTGCTACTATCAGTAGCACTGAAGTAAAACTACGATGAAATTGTGAATAGGCTGAATATGTTTAAGGCATCATATATCTTTAGGCAAGCGCGCTTTAACTGTGCATCTCGATTTGCTAGCAAGTTTGAGTGCAGCCAAGCTAGTATATAACTCTATACTAATATTATAAATGCGAAAGTGTGTCTGTTTGCTACACTTACACGGCCCACCTATTCAATCGATTTTGATGAAATTTGGTACAGGGATAGGTTATTTCCCGAGGAAGGACATAGGCATACTTTTCACCCCGGAAAATGAAAGAGTTCCCGGGAAGCGGGAATAAAAAAACTTAATCCACGCGACGAATTTGCAGGCAACATCTAGTAGGTAAATAAATAAAAAATCTGTGATCGACCCCTTCACCGCATTGTGTAGGTAAATACGGGATCAATACTATTATCTAATCACGAGAGGCGTGCTAAGCAAAGGTCCATGACATTGTGTTCTCTTTAGTATTCCGGTCGCGCCTGCGCTGATAGCGGCGTCTACGAGGGTCTACGAGTGACGCGTTTAAGCGAAAGTTGGTACTGTCTGATAACGTGCCATTTCACTTTTTTTAATGCAAATTAGAGGGTTTATTGCATTATGCAATCGCTTTAGTAATTGTTGATGGCGACTGTGATTGAGTTTCTTGTTCTTCTGCCTGTCTTATTTAGTACTAGAGGATTCCCATTCTCTCTTGGGGACTGACTCGTTGGTCTAGTGGTTAGGATGGTTGACTGCGGCCGAGGTCCCGGGTTCGAGTCCCGGATCGGACCATAATAAATTATGGGTTTTTCTGATTAGAAATTCCCAGTACTAGCCCGAAGTTAGGAAGTTGGCGGTGTTTCACCCCCGTGCCTCGGAGAGCACGTTAAGCCGTCGGCCCCGGTTTATTCATTTATTGCATGATTGTAAGTTACATGAAAAGATGTTACATAAATATGGTACATATTACAATCTGCCAAATAATGGCGTGCAAAATTTGGAAAAAATTAATGGAGTCGAACATTTTAAAAATAACAAAAATCTGAAATCTTAGTGAACAAAATCAATTATTCTAAGTCTATATAAAATAAATACAAATGTCAAATACTTAATACATAAATGTCAAAATGTTAATATAGAAAAAAGAAAGTCAGAATATTATGTCAATTATCTATAAGTATGATAATAATTAGGTCGATTCATGAAGCATTCGTTTATCGATTAAGTTATTTTGTTGCAAGAATTCATTTACTGTATAAAAATTCTTTGCATGTAACCATTTTTTAAGTTTATATATAAACTGTTTTGTTGGAAGCTTTTTTATTTCCAATGGTATCTTGTTGAAAATTTTTATACACATAGCGTAACAATTTTTCTGAAAGAGTGTAGTTTTTGAGACTCTATCAAATACCAGTTTATTCTGATATCTCAGTGCTCTTTTTCCAAGAAAATCATGAAGATTTTTGAATATGTGCAGGTTTGTCTTTACAAACTTTGCCATTTCCAGAATGTAGGTACATACATTATTATTTTGTTGTGGTTATTATCACTAGCATGATAATAGTCGTTAAAACCCGCCAACCAGCATTGGAGCAGCGTGGGGGGTAGACCCCCCCAGCTCTAATTCCCTCTCTCCTATGAGAGTGGAGGCCTGAGCCCAGCAGTGGGACGTTAATGTTCTGTAGTGGTGGATTCCCATGGGAACTCTTAAGTTTTCCGGGATATAAACAGCCCTTTATCCCAGCCTTTCCCTTGGATGCAACCTGTCTATAGAGACAGGTTGCATCCAAGGAAAGGGGTTGGATTAGTCTATTGAAAAAATGGGCCGGAATAGCGTAGCAGACCGACAGCCAGACAAACTTTCGTATTTATAACACAAAGTACCTATGTATTGTTTTCAATTTACACGTTTGTTTGGTATGGCAACCAAACGTGTCAATCGAGATTCGAGGTTGCCGCTTTTTCGAACAGTTGACGTGTGTCAATTACTCAATGTCGCCAAAATCGTTGGACGAAAAAGATATGGTCACATAACGATGGATGGGTGGCAGCAACTCAATGTGATTCGGATTATATTTATAGCAAACAGTGGTTAAGTTGGTAGGTTAAGGAACAGTACAATCTGATAACATTAAATTGCGTTGATCTTCTATCAACAGCAACAGTACACATTATTGTCTACCAAAGAACCCATTCCACATGATAAAAAAGTAAAACTTACTCGTATGATGTACCTAAAAGTAGAAGCGATTTTTTTTCACTCAGTAAAAGTCACAACACTCAATTCTCAACTATGAACCAACTCTAACTTGCCAAGATAATTTTCGTCTTGTATCGATAACAGTATTTCAACAAAAACAGTATTTCAACAAAAAGTCTGAAAACTAGCTTGTGGCAATAAATTGTATGAGTTTTATTAATATTATTTTCTAATTTGGTATATTAGCTGATTAATAGTTAAGTTTTTACAAGTGTTTTTTTTTCTGTTATTTTTTAATTGTCTTACTATTATTTTTTATATTTTTGATATTTTGTATTAGTTCATAATATTGCAGTCACGTCCTGAACTTATTAGAAAAATTATTTCAGTTTATTTTACTTGGCCGCCACTTTGATTTGCCCAAATATGTATGGAGGCTGGGTGATCTTCTAGCGATGCATGCCTGGGTATCGAATCAACCTGGACCCTGAAGTCTTAAGATAACAAGTTATTTTAGGTATATCGGTTAATCTATGGTTAAGAACTGTCTTGAGCTCAGATTGACCGATACTTGAGAACCTGTTCTTAGCTGGTGTCAATTTATTAATACGGGCCTTACATACTTATATTATAATAATAATAATAAAAAAAAAAAAACATTTAATTCAACCATAAAGATCATAAATTTTGTAAGAAAAAAAAACACACAAACCTAATGTTAGTAAATCTGAAACTACCTAATCCTAAAATATTATCTAAGACAGCCTATCATTATGCTTGAATCCAATTAAACCTGTGAGCACAAGTAGTTTCCTACCCCCCATATACAAGCATTAGAGCAAACAAGACTATAGGCCTATAGGCAAGGAAGGCACTTGGGAACCTGTGAGCACAGGGAGTTTTCTACCCCCCTACTATATACAAGCATTAGAGCAAGCAAGACTATACCATGAAGACCAAGACCCCGCTACCATCTTAGACTGCATCATCACTTATCCATCAGGTGAGATCGCAGTCAAGGGCTATCTTGTAGTGGATAAAAAAAAAGCACTTGGGTAATATCGTAACTGTCCCTAGCGTAGGTACTCGAACTCGTAGTACCAATAATACTCCAGCTACATTCGTAGAGAAGGTAATCTGCCGGGGGAGAGATATTGAGTCCCGATGGCCCTTGGTATTATGAACTTACTGATAGGGTAACCTAGTCTCTGTCGTAGTATTTCAGTAGGCTTTTCTTTTAAATCTATCTTTGATTTTGTAACTCTAACAACTTACAGTGGGTGGTAATTAGTAACCTCAATCGTCGGACGTAAACGGCTGGGCGTAGATTTATAGAATTTTTCACTTTCTCCGCAATGTATTTGTACTCGTATTGTATGAAATGTTTTGTGCGAAAAAAACGGGTTTATCCATCAATATATCTCTAGAAAAGGTCCACGCTTTACGGTCTTGGACTACTTGAGTCCAGCGGCTGCATACTTGCTTGATATTGTGTATCTTCCTATAGTGGGATGTTTACCTACGTGCACTGCGTTGATGGATAGATCCATAAGGCCATCGCCCGCTCACTGACTATGAGCCAGTCCTTGTCTCTGGACTATTGTTGTCATCGCATAAAACACTTCCTAAAAAAACCTAACACAAAAAAAACGTGGTTAAACTTTGATATTTCATTGCAGATTAGTTTTTTCACTATACTTTGCACATTCCACTATAATCTTTATCTGTATTGTACGAAAATTGTGTTATATTTTGCATCATACTGCTAAAAGAAAAGAATTCAATCATATCCTGACATGTTATGCAAAATATGATGAGCATACATGAATTATACGAACCTCGGTTGATTGAAAGGAAAGAATGTCAATAAAAAGACGAAGAAAAATATTTGGCTCATGGAAACCCTACTCTCAAGTCTCACGACAGTGTAATATTCCAACAGTTCGATTATTGCTTTTTACGAGAATTCTTGGTACAAGTTATTCCTTTCGCTCTATTGAAGTAGTTCAAGCGTGAATATTATCTGCAAAGTTTATTTTCATATCCGATATA
Source organism: Erebia aethiops (assembly GCA_923060345.2). NCBI lineage: Eukaryota > Metazoa > Arthropoda > Insecta > Lepidoptera > Nymphalidae > Erebia > Erebia aethiops. Next base: position 16,321,753 of record OV281089.1, on the reverse strand, counting down.
CTATTGGTTTTGATAATTCTCTATTTCTTATTATTTCACAGCTGAAAATCAGCGTTCAGCTTCATGCATGCATTTGTATGTATGATGCTGGGCACACGGCTGAGCTGTACACCCCTTCCGGGTGGTGTCACAGACAAACATAAATTTGTGTGTACAAGCTATGTATGACAGATGTTTGTCTGTAACACCATTTGTGAATAAATGTGTTTTCTTTCTTCTTTCTGTCCTTACCAATCATGAATTATCCAACTTGTATCGGTTTAATAGAGTGCCTACGAGTAGAGACAATGGTTTATTTCAACGGCTAGAAAATAGAAAGATTACGTTTACACAACTGCAAGGAATTTAGGTTTTTGTGGGTCTCATCGTGTGGAATCCGAAAATAAATAATTTATCATATATAATATTCCGTGTTTTTAGTAAATAAGCAGTTTAACAGAACAAATAAACTGGAAAGAGTGGGAATTTTCATCATTACTACATTTTTGTATCATAGGAAATAGAGGTCTTAGATGTTAACAAAACAAGAATACATCAAAACAGACTTTTACAGCTCTTTCAGCACGTTATTATAGAACTTGGAAAAGTCGTTTACGGTAATGCAAATGAGATTGATGACATAAAACGTCGAGATGGGCCTACGGTCTGCGGGCGAACTGCATGAATTATTTTTCCTTTCACGAATAAATTTAATTTCATGGCTTTATCCCGCAAACCTTTCATCGCCATGTACTACCCTTATATTTTACGCATAAACACAAATCACATAACGAGTATAAGGAGTTTTTACATTGGTTGGAAAAACTCTTTTAAGCCAGCTACTTCCCTACACTACACTAAACATATTGGAAAACCCACAATGGAGTAATTTAGTATAGTTATTCTGGTAAGTACATGACCTTCCGATTTGAAAAACACAACCGAATAGAGAGAAAATGGGAATCTTTCGCATAAACACGAATCACATAACGAATATAAGGAGTTTTATATTGTTTAGAAAAACTCTTTTAAGCCAGCTACAACCCTACACTATACTAAACATACTGGAAAACCCACAATACAGTAATTTAGTATAGTTATTCTGGTAACTTAAATTACTAATGCTAATGTCATGTTGCTAATCTTAATAGCGAACACGACCTCCCGATATGAAAAATACAACCGAAAAGAGAGAAAATGGGAATCTAAAAAAGTACGTAAGTAAGTTACCTACTCTTTTAGTAAGCTTTACCATCTAACCGTTTCTGGTATGAGTAATTAGGAGAGTTTGAGTGTCTATTTTAATATTCTGTGCTTATACAGGTCATATCTTCATTTGGTAACGAGCTGAGTATAAAATGAACATGTTTTTCACTCGACTAGCATAGCATAGGACCTGTTTTCGTCGTCTATCCTCATTTGGATTTTCCAGGGGGAATAGGTAGAACACTTCTTCATCGGTGCGTTTATAAACTTTGAATGATTAAAGCATATCTTTGTACTGCGCACGATCAAAGGTTGATGTGTTCAAAAGCGCTAAAGCTTAAAGCATATTATTTTGTTTATCACTGGTATAAAATAAATAATACATGATAGTACATTCTGCACAGCAGCTTTGACGCGGCATTACGGCAAAGCTGCGTTGTCAGCTGGGATGTGGGGTGCGTGATTTATTTTGTACCTACTCTACTTTCCCACCATTGTTATCTTTAGCCTTGTTGTATAAGCTGTGCGCCAGAGCTTCCGTGTTTCATATTTCTTTTGTGGGTGACTTACTAATATTATACTTACCATCCATATTCCATATCTACTAATCTATACTTAATATTATAAAGAGGTAAAGTTTGTGAGGTTGTAGGGGGTAATCTCTGGATCTACTGAACCGATTTTGATAATTCTGGTACCAATAGAAAGCCACATTATTTGTGAGTGTTATAGGCTATATATTAACCCGAAAAATTAGGGAGTTCCAGTGGGAATTTAAAACACTTATTTCACGCTGACGAAGTCGCGGGTATCTGCTAGTATTATATACACGATAAATGAGATATTTATTTCACGTAGGATAACTTGTGTCACTTATGACAAGTCAAGACTCTACCACCGTTATAAATGTGAAAGTGTGTCTGTCCGTATGTCTGTCTGTATACTGGGCTTTCGCGGCCCATCTGTTCAACCGATTTTGACCTAATTTGGGAAAGAGATCATAGACTATTATATATTCTACATCTAGATATGTCTAGATAGTTTTGATCTAGATTCTAGATCTTTCTTTTGAGAGGAAATGATCGCCTTCTAAACTTGCTACAGTAGGTAGGCAACATTCGATAAAAATATTTGGTCACAAAAAACACATTTTCTGAGACAACTAATGTTACGACCAGCAAATCGTTCATACGAGTACTACAGCGAAGAAATGGAGCAAAACTTTATCTTTCTTAAAGTTTCTAGCTTTGACTGAAATGAAAAGATATATTTCAATTTTAAAAAAGCATGTTTGATATTCTTGCTCCAGCATTGGAGTTTACATAATGGCTTAAGAATTCATATTACTAGGTATATATTAGTTCTTTTCACCGCACCTCCAACGAGACTGAAATTAGTCTAGACGATATCCATCGAAGTTTTATTCAACAACTTAAATGTACACTTTGAAGTAAAAAGTGGAGCTTTAAATTTTGTTTAAACAACTTCCATAGTTACTTGAAAACATCTACAAATTATTTTTCTCGTATGATCACTAGGTAGTGTAACTATGTAGAGGGAAAGTACTTATATGAATAGAATTATCATTCTTTATTAAACTTTTACTTGTCTTGCGACAAGGTAGTTCATAATTCATATCACCACTATCTCCCCATTATTGGTCTACTATCTTCTCTTATAATGAGAAGGGAGAACTTAGCTTTGAGCAGTCTACAAAAGCGGATTACCAACCTTGAGAAATGAGAACATTATGGATAACTCTGGTTGCGGATTTCCTCGCAGCTTGAGAATTCGCAGGTATTGAAATTTAATCATTTAAAACGCAATTTGTCCTGTCGTCAATGTGTCGTGTGCATATAAAGCTGAATGGCGCAGACTTTATGTTTTTGACCTGACAATTTTTGAAGTGAAAACTTTTTAGGCGCGTTGAGCACTTTTTTTTAGGGGGTAAAAATGTGGATTTTTTTTCCGTAGTGTCTTCGCATTTACGTCGGTGACGACCGGAGACGCGCTGTCTGTATCAAATATTTTCACAGAAATGATTTGTTGCCTCTTTTTTCGCAACGTGTGAATGACATAGCTCTGCACGCTAATGGTGATGTAGTGGCGTTTCGCCCTGATTCAACCAGTATCATAATATATCCTAATGGTTGTGTAGTTTACGGGGTAAGCTGCAATTTTCCGCTTTACTGGCGCTCGTTATATTCTCATTCACGTTGGAATTGTGCTACGAGCACACAACTATACCTTCCAAGTGCTACGCGAAACGAGGGCTTCGAAAGACTACGTATTTCATATCATACTTTTTGCTTCATCTGGAGCTCTTGTGTTTTATGACTTTCAAAAGTGGTTGTTAATTTCTATATTATGCTTAAGACTCAAATACTTTATGCAATTCTATACAAAGCAGTTAAGACATGTGTCCAGTGACAAGTTTGTCGCTTCCAAGTGTTGCGTGTCTACAGTCGGTCCTAAGTGTACCTAACTGTAAATTAACTAAGTAACTGTAATTGTAAGTAACTTGTAAATTATTATGAGTAAGTATGTTGGTCTTAGGATTCCGTGATCCACGGGTCGCCAAGCTATGGTACCCCACTAAGACTCCGTATAATGTCCGTACCTCATTTATCGTCCATCTGTTTACAGTTTCAGCCGTAAGACATAAAGAGCAACTAAAACAAGAAATAATGAGGATTTAACTAAATAGATAAAATATCATTATAATTTCTCAGAAAGTTAGGTTCTCATAAACGCAAATTGACTTGTTTGTTTGTCGCTAATGGAAATGTAGTGGTAACGCCCTTGGTAGCGCCCCATTTTACCCCGATCGCATTATATCCTTAGTAACACGGTAGTTTACAGGATAAAGCCGTTATGAACCTTTACTAGCGCTCATTATATTCTCATAGAGTTCTTGGAATTGCATGAAATATTAGCTACTGCCGCGAAACGAGAACGTTAAACTAATTCATATTGAAATTTCTCCTCATCCTAGAGCTTTTGTGTTGTATTACTTTCGGAATTGGTATCGTCATATTTATTGTTTATATTATGTCCTCAAGCTCTGTTACTTTTAGTGATACTACGCTCAGCATTAGTAATAAGCTCTTGCATATAATATAGTTTCCGAAGTTCACGATTTATGTATTCTGTGATAACTAATGCTTCTCCGCTTTTAATATTGGTATCTTTAAATCAAGAGTGAATAGGCATCTTCGCGCGCCCCCTTAGGCTGCATCTCTACATGCCAGCAAGTCTGATTGCAGCCAAGCCGGCCAAAAAATAAAAAATACTTTACCAAAAAATGTTATCTGACTATTACTTTAATCTCTCTTTTCACCATTGTTTGTAAATTTAGTTTCATAGGTAGGATAGTGGAATATAACTTACCAGTTTAAAGAACTATTCCTTGACTTAAAATTTCCCATTTAATTTTGCCTCTGGATTTACTTCGTATCTTTACCTAGAACCCACTCTTTACTTCACGTATATTTTCTTTTCACCATGGAAATGGCTTCCAGGCATAGACTTGCTTAGAGTGTTGGGTGCTTTCCGTTACCGTGTGGGTTAACTTAGCGAAATGTTCCGGTGTCCTGTCACGAAGGCCCACGAAGGCACGCTAGCACGCGTGTCGGTGTCGAGCCAGCATTTTATGGCTTTGCGGCTTGCGAGACACAGACCATTCAGCTAAAGAGCAAAACACACAGGTAGCGGGCGCGGATCGGATCGGGTCCGGTGCGCGGCGGGTTGAATTCCACAGCGACACCCGCCACGCAACCGACCCGCGCCCGCGTTCTTTGTGATGTCGTCTATTTAAACACAAGGAATTCAACCCGCCGCGCACCCGACCCGACCCGCGCCCGCTACCTGTATGTTTTGCGCTTTAGTGTGAAGGCAATGCGAAAACACTTCAAACGTGATTTCAAAGCGTGCAGCTTTATGCCCCTCTTCTGTAAGCGTTATCTCACTCATAACACAGGGGGAAAATATAACAATTGGGTATTTGACTACTATTCAAATTAATTATCTTTTACCCAAAAGGCGTTATATTATCCACGTCACCTGTTAGTTTTATGTTGAATCACCATTTTAAACTATCGATTGAAGTTAAAAAGTGCGTCGACGTAGATAACGTCACAAGTTTCTGATTTAACTATTTGTCGAATACCCTTTAGTAAGCTGAACGAGTTTCTAAACATGTTTTTGACGTTCCCCTTACACACATGAAATGCTTTGCGTCTTTATTCCTCACTAGATGATGCCCGCGACTTCGTCCGCGTTTGTTAAGATTTTTCGATTCCCGAGGGAACTAATTAATTTTCCGAGAAAATTGTCCTTCCCCAGGATACAACCTATCCCTGTACCAAATTTCATATAAATCGGTTGAACAGATGGGCCGTGAAAGCGTAGCAGACAGACAGAAACAATTTCGCATTTATCATATTAGTATGGATACGTATACTAAACTATGTATGGTTATGGTCTGGAATACTCTTCCAAAATATGTGTTTCCTACCGATTACAATCCGGGTAACTTTAAACCAAGCGTGACAGGCATCTTCTGGATAAGCGCGTCCCATCACTCCCATTTTAGGCCACATCATCACTTCCCATTAGGTATGTTGTGTTCAAGCGTGAGCCTTTAATAAATCGTATCGTTGTTGACTTTTGCGATTTCAGAAATGAAAGCACATTCTCTCAAAATCTCTCTCTCGCTTAAATTTTTCATTTAGTGGTAACTTGTACCTACACTTTTCCTAATATTTCGAATAGAATCGATTTAGGGCACAAAACGGTAAATTAGCTAAGGGTCACATAAAAATAAATTGCTTTGTTGGCCTTTTTTCGCCTTCTCCTGAGTGACATAGCATTACTTAGCGCTGCTAATGGAGATCTAGTGGCAATTCGCACCAATTCCACCGCGATCGTATATCCTAATGATTTCTTACTTTATAGGGCAATTTACCGCTTTACGCACGCTCTTTATGTTTTCATTTGTTTTGATTTGTTTGCCTACTTTGTTGATGGTTCTCTCGGTTGACACTCTCGGAGCGATCTGGTATATTGCCCCGTCCGCGCTACTTGACAGCTTCGAACATGATGAGGAGGTCTGACAGACCTTATAGGGAAGGGACGGGATAAGGATGGGTCGTGGCTCTATGCAGTGAAGAGGTAGCTAAATGGCGGCAGTTAAATATTTTTAGAAACTAATTATTATGTATTAGCTAATGCCTTCGGACCTTCGGACTTCGTCCGCGTGGATTGAGGTTTTTCAGTTCCCGCGGTAACTCTTTAATTCTCGGTGATAAATAGTAGCCTATTTGTTATTCCAGACTATAAACTATCTCTGTGCCAAATTTCATCTCATCTGTTTCATCAGATCTGTTCAGCCGTTCTGGCGTGATTGAATAACAAACGTCCACCCATCAATCTATCCAAACTTTCGCATTTATAATATTATATAATATAATATAAAGTATAGATAAAATAGTTGAAATTGGTATACTGAAAACAAAACATTACATGGCGCACTTCGGCTTTGCCGGTGTGTGTTGCGCCTTAAACTGACTGCAAGTTAAAATTTAATGCCCATCATGGTCCGGCGAACCTTTACCGTTTAAAAGTGCGGACAAACAATGAGCAAAAGAAAACATTCATACTCGTATTTAATCACGATTTATCTCTCGAGATACAAAACTTTCGAAATTGGTATCATAAAGTATATCTGACTTTGTTTTGTTTTAATCTTCTGTATCGCAGTCATTGCTTTGCGGTTTTTCTTCACATTATGAATAAGTATTTGGCTTTCCGCCAGCGAGGTAAGTACCTACTCTTTCTTACCCCTGGCAAACAGGGCAAAATGCTCCGGCGTCCTGTCGCCGCATCGATCTACTCGTCTAAGAGTCGACATAGAGTTCTCGTCAGAAAAGATGTCCTAGAAGTTGCAAGTCGCAACCAATTAGATTGATCGTACTCTAGAAGAATTAAAACACTTAGAATTCATACAAGATAATATACATGTACTCTGTGTTGCCTTCTTAATTAAAAGGTTTTCTTCTGAAGGTAACAAAAAAAGAATGGGTAAAGATATTTCAATCTAGCTAGTAAAGAAGAAGAAATTACAATTTGTAATAATAAAAAAATTTGAAAAAAAAAGGGTTCCCAATTCGGTACTCATGTTTTTTTGACCCAATGATCCTGCATTTTTGTAGAGGCATTCCCGTCTTTCGCCTTCCCCAGGCGGTGGGCGGTGCCGCATTGCTCTTTGTGTTGCCGTGGAACACAACACATCTCTCTTCATTTATCTCTATTGTGAGAAGAGTTGAAGAAACGAGCAATCCTTTCTGTAGAGTCATTCAGCTCCTTTCTACAGAGTGGGAAAGCTACGCTTCTATAACTAAAGTTAGAGTAAAAATAGTGATATAGTATTGAACTTAGTTACATAACTTATATATTCGACTTCGTCCTCGTGGATAATTTTTTTTAATTCTCACGGGATAAAAAGTAGCCTATGTCACTCTCTCCAGGTCCTTAACTATACCCATGCGAAAAATCACGTCGTTCCGTTGCTTTGTTGCGGCGTGACTTTGATTACCAAACGAACACACTTTCGCATTTATAATATTTATAAGTTATTATGATGATATTATGAAGTATATGATGGTGGATGGAATAGATCTAATTTTAATCAGAATTAAGTGATTAAACAGTTAAGGCGCTGTCAGCTCTTAAAATCAAAACACAAATCGAGAGGTTGGCTCTCCTCAGTCCTCACCCCTCACGCCAGTTATGCCCACTTCGGCCGGGTGGCGCTCCCGTCGCGGTTTTCTTTATTTTCGCGCGCTTGTCATAGCATGTCACGGATGCCCTCGGATGACAAAACACGGTAACTCAAAATTTGTGAAATTGATAGAATAACGTAAGTGAGTAAATCACGTACCAAAGTCTCTTACATGAGTAGGTAATTGACAAAATACCTATTGTAAATCGCATATCGTGTGCAAATCCATTTTAATACTTAATATTATAAATGCGAAAGTGTGATTGTTAATTGAATTGCCCGTCAATCACGCCGCAACGGAGCAATGGTTCGACGTTATTTTTGGCGTGGGTATAGTTGAGGGAGAGTGACTTTTTATCCCGAAAAATTAAGGAGTTCCCGCGGGAATAAAAAAAACTTCAACCACGCGGACGAAGTCGCGGGCATTAGTTAGCCCAGCATACTAATATCCATACAAAATATAATAAATGCGAAAGTGTGTCTGTCTGTCTGCTACGCTTGCACGGCCCAACTACTCAAACGATTTTGATGAAATTTGGTACAAAGATAGATTACATCCCGGAGAAGGACATAGGCTACCCGGAACCATTATCCTGGAAAATTAAACAGTTACCGCGGGAGTCAAAAAATCTTAATCCATGTGGACGAAGTCGAGGGCATCATCTAGAGTTACATAAGTATCTTATTTACATAAACTACTTACGTGAGTTAATTACAAGTACAATTGTGGCATACATCAATATCATACGTATATACAATGTACTTACCGACTAAGAGTCTGATATTCATTTTTTGTCAGAAACAAGAAATACAGATGTTATTTCAAAAATTTAAATAGCAAAAAGATGTTGGAAATTGATCATTGAAATCAATTTCTAGTCTTTTGCAGACATATAGTATTATTTACAGTGTTTGAAAAATACTCAAAAATAAAAAACAAAGAAAATCATACAATTTTGGTGTCATGATTTTTTATCTTTACATACAGAATTATCTATATGGTAGAACTTCGTAAGAGCCAAAACCGCAAATTAGCCAATTTATGTAAAATTTCAAATTTGTACGTTGTTTCCGTACTCTAAAATTATAAGTTTGATTGACAATATTATGTCCGAAGCAAAACCTATTATATTAATTAACTGGACTTAGGTTGGGTGAAACTAAACAAATTAACTTTTTAAAAATCCCACTCAATCAAAATTAAAAATAAATCTCGGGAACGGCAAATTTTCAACTCAAGGAAACGGGAATAAAATTGGCCGATTGCCGGGAATTCCCGAGAATCGGGATTTTTTTAAAAATAGTTATTGCTACTTTTATGTACCTTATATCCAGTTTTTTTTAATTAAATACAAGTTAGCCCTTGACTGCGATCTCACCTGATGGTAAGTGATGATGCAGTCTAAGATGGTAGCGGGCTAACCTGTTTGGGGTATGGCAGTTATATTAAACCCTAGTCCATATCCCTAATCGGTTTCTACACGACATCCTACCGGAACGCTAAATAGCTTGGCTGCACGTCTTTGGCGGTAGGGTGGTAATTGGTAACTAGCCACGGCTGAAGCCTCCTACCAGGCCAGACCAGAGAAAATTCAGAATATTTAAATTCTTGAAATACAATGCAAGAAAATATTGTTGCCGTGAATTCATTACGGTCCTTTAAGTAACTCTTTCGAAATTGTCAGTCAATTGAACAAATTGGTACTCAATGGATTTCTAAAGGTTTGTACACGGTTAAGCTTTTACGGCCCCGAGTTTTGCATTGGAAACGAGTATTGTATATATTAAATTATTCAGGTGTAACAATGGCGCTGACATCTGGTGAAATAACAAGGCGGCATATAGAGAAATTAAAGAGGGACTCTTAAAAGTTCAAACAATAATATATAAGAAAATAACACTTGGAGCTCGTAAAATCTAGAACAAGAAAAATATCCGAGGTGAGATAAAATATCAGAAAGGGAGAATCGAAGAAGACAAAACGCAAAAAAAATTGTTACTTATAAGCATTCTTACAATGTGATTTAACATACTATACATTGGTTGGAAGTTCTACTTATATTTTATAGACGACATTTTACATAATTTAAGTACAAAATAAAGAATAAAGAGTTTAAAATACTCAAAAGTACCTACTACGACTATTATAGTTTTATGGTAAGAAAGTACAATAATTCTTAACATTGTGATCAGTGCCCTTACTTTTCCTTTGAGTAATTGTCAAGGTTCCACTGACAAATTGTCCTCTCAAAAAATCCTCCAAAAAGTTTGGACAGATGGATGTATGGATGTATGAATGGATGTATGAATGGATGTATGGATGTTTGTTACTCAATCACGCCCCAACGGCTGAACGGATCTGGCCGAAATTTGGCACAGATATAGATTGTAGTCTGGAATAGCACATAGGCTACTTTATATCCCGAAAAATTAAAGAGTTCTCGCGGGAACCACAAAACTTCGATCCACGCGTACGAAGTCGCGGGCATCGGCTAGTATTGCATAAATACTTATAATATTGACAATTTATCATTAATATAAGTTATTGTTATGTTATATTTAAATGTATATTTTTTATCGTAAACTAACTTACTTGCAAAAACAAAAATAAAAAGCATTGTCTATTTCAGAAGTTATATAATAAATTATGACATAAATTTGCCTTTACGTTAGTCAAAAGAACTAAAATTATCAAATTTTGATAGTGTTTCTGTTATTTTATGTTTGCTGTCCTATTTTTGTGATTGGCATGATTGGTAAGACTAGTAAAACACTTCTGTGAATCTTATCTAAAGTTGTTTTTTTAAGTGCCTTTTGTGAGATAAAGTTTAGTTACGCAATGGAATAATTCTCCGTCACTTAATTTTAAAATGATTGTTTTTTTTACTATAATTTAACATAATATTTGTAAACAGTGCTACTGCTCATAAAGATAAATAACTAAGAAACACAAATTTATCAATAAAATAACAAAACATGATGAAAAAAAAACATCGATTTTATTTCATGTACAATTTTACAAAAATACGCCCAATTCCCAAATTCACTCTGCTGGGGATTAAACCCGGTACATCCCACGTTAAGACAATAGTGCTCAGCACTGCGCGAGTGAGGTACCTAGTCAATAGGGCATGCTCCCGATAATTCCTGGTACCAAAAATTCCCGGTACTTCTGAATAATTTTCAGTCCCGGTTCTCCACACCATAAAACCGGTACTTTTGATACTTTTGAGACTCGAAGTACATACATTCTGTCGATTCTTCTCTAATTAAGTGTGGATATTTCTGCATGTAACAATAATTTAATTCACTATACTGTATTTTATGCTCACAAATTCGAGGTATTAGTTTAAAAACCCCTATTTTTACTTTGGCTATAACGATTATTTTACTGCCACTTCGTACAGTTTCGTATGTTAGTCTTTCTGGTAAGTATTATTTACCAGCAGAGAAGAGCTTTTTTGAAGATCAATGAATTGATGGATCTGTCACTGGAATAAAATTTGTTCAGCCATAATAAATTACAGTAGATTATGCTATATTCTGTTAATTGTATCGTTACTTTCATAAATTTCACATGAAGATTGACAGGAAAATATTGATAGACTGTAATATAAAATATACCTCATAAGCCCGAGGCTACTAAATTTTGATTTTTGACTCCACTGTCAATTATACCAATAGCAGAGGGAAAGAAAATATGGATATCCGTATCCATAATTCCCTAAGATGCTCAGGAGTTCTCCATACAGTGTTATGTAAAAACCAAGACTGTGAACAGTCCAATCTTTATGTATGGATGTGAATCCTGGACAGTAACGCAGCAGTAACGAGGCTCTTTATGGCTGATAGGAAACGTCTTTAGAAAATCCTAGGGTCCTCGATCCTAGAATCCTCCATACGTACGGGGAGGACGGTGAATGGATACCAAAAATACTAAGAGGTACCATATCCAATATAATTGTAGAGACCAAATCAGCGTGCGGCAAAACCAAAAAACGGCACAGAATAGGAGAGAGTAACATCTTCACGAGATTCTCTTGGGAATACTGAGTATGGGTTGGAAAATATTGTTGATTTAGATTAACATTTGTAATTCTTTGAGGTGAGGTTACTACGTACGCCTGTCTATAAAAAAAGACCCGTAAAGGATCACTTTGTTGTCCGTGTATCCAAGCCTCAAGGCTTGTTTCTCATAAACTGCTTGATGTAGTAAATTTATATTTGCACTGGCTTCTTATTGCTATAAAAGTAGTTACATATGAGCGTATCACGATAAAAAAAATTTCAACTTTTCAAAGTGTATTTTCATACAAGACGCAATCTCTGTAAAACCTATGAACTACAATAAAACTTTGAAATTTGTAACGAAGCGAGTTATGGTACAAGTACATGAAAAAATCATGAATTTACAGTCCTGTGTGAAATATTATGCGATAAATTTTTGTATAATGCCTAATGAATAGTAATATTCAGTATATTCCTGTGTGAAATATTATGCGATAAATTTTTGTATAACGCCTAATGAACAGTAATATTTGGTCTATTTCATACTTTCTGTAATGTCTTAGCCGTGTTTTTGTGATAATTTAAGGTAGTATCGAAAGTATCGAAAGTCCCGGGAATTCCCGGTTCCGTGCCAATATCGGTCCAAAATTTCCCGGTACTCAAACACAGCACCGAATGCATGCCCTAGTAGTCAGGGAGAATTATAATAAACAAGTTAAGAGATCAACTTGTTCTCAAATATTTCTCAAGAGATAAGTTAAAAAAATACTCTGTACACAAAAACGGGAAATCACAAAAAAAACCAACGACGTATTTCCCGGAAATTTCTAACTCCCGGGTCCCAGAAACGAAACCCTAAGGGTATCTAATATCCAATCAATTAGTAATAAAACTTGCAATAGGCACTTATTTGAAGTATTTGAGACACTACTAGGTCCTTACTCAGCAAGCTTTCGATATAATAATATTATCTGGTCGGTTTGATCCAATGAGAGCGGACGAGTAGGCAGTAGCAAGCTGAAGTGGCAATGCTTGATTTTCAGTTTTCCTTTCTGTCTTACCACTGTTTTGTTATTTTCCATTCATATCAAAAATTGCACTGGAGGCATACTACTATCGCTTAAATCCGTATTGTTTTAATATTGTTGACGTTCGTGTTTTTAGAATTATAATCCTTATTTTAGGACCTTCAAGGTACGTGACATAAAACTGACATTTTTAAGTAATACTGCTCTATGCGATGGCAGTGAACCCTCTGACAGTAATTGGATGTTTGACAACTTACCTACTTCTTGGAAATATTAAAAGACGTCATTGTTACAACCAGTAGGAGTTTTTTTTTTAAATAGTGAAGCGACGTGCCTTTTTATGCGATATTTCGCAACTCGTAAGTAGCGTCATCTTTGGCGTTGGATGGTTTCTATGACCTGCCTTAGTGATGTTGCCAAATAATAAAATATACATTTACAGCATTGCTTCACCAAAAATATTTATTTTAATACATAAAAAAGACATTTAGACGCCTGGGTATGTTTATAAAACAATACAAAAAGTTGTAATATCAATGTGTCAAATCGATTAAAACTTCTTCGTAAATGAAGTCGATTGTTGTCAAAAATCGAATGGATAGCGCATTACGGCATCATTATTCCGAGCTGTCAAAAGTTTGGTCAGAGAACACATATTCATACTTTATTTGATTATGTATTTTTAGTTATATAAAAGAAGATAGCTCACGAAAGTTGTAATATCCACGTCTTCTGTCAATTCATGTTGAATAAACATTAGTCTTATTCATGTTATGTTTGAAAACCATTTTAAAATATCGATTTAAACGCTGGAGCAAAGGAGCACAGATCCATCGTCTGTGAAGTTCTTTCGAACACTGGCGGAGGTGAAAATGAGCTAGCGCTTCTCGAAAAACCGGAATACAATGGAAAACAGAAAATATGTGTACATTTTAATAAATATTAATAAATCAATGGATGTCCTTTAGAATTTGGAATTTAATGATATATTTTTCAAGTAAATTGAGGTTTTCAATTTGGAGATGTGTTGATTTGAAAACTGAAATAAGAGGTATGTTTGAATTTATTTTTTATGCAGCGAAGTTGTTTAAATCGTGTTTTGGGATAAAACAATATCTGAGTTAAGGTCTTGAAAACATCATATATTTTTTTCAATCTTCCATATGCCACCATTTAATGGATACACTGCTTTGGAGACCCCCCCCCTGACCACACACAGCGCCTTAATAACGTCATTATTTTACGATGATAGTAAGTTTTAAGTAAAAATATTCAGACAGGCTTATGCCCGCGGCTTGTTCTGTGTGGATTTTCCGGGATCAAAATTGTGATGTCTATTTCCAGAATGAATGTTGTCTTTCTACCCGGCAAGATCGGTTGAGCGATTGAGTCATGGAATTTATAACAGACGGATAGACGGAGTAGTAAGGTATACATATACCCCAGTAGTTATGGTCAAGGAAAATTGGTGAAATTGTAGGTCGACGTCTTCTTATCGAAAAACCATTAAGCGTATTAAAAGTGCCACTCCGGGGGATTAGAACAAAAGGGCGGGTCATGACCTCCCTAAACTACACCTCTAATATTGCGGCCACGTTTTTACAATTCAAGTGCGGCATTCACACGGACACGATTCAGTCCTAATTCGAAGCCCAAAGGCCCTGCGGACTGCTCGTCATCAGCTGAATCGCCACCAAGCCCGGTAGCCTCGCGAGACCTTACTTTAGCGGCCGCTAACACTGCGACTTGACCGGTAGTCCTATACGTCTAACCTGTGAACTGAACCAACATGTATAGCCTTACAAATCATTGCCTCTGCTTACTCAGCGATCGCCACATGGAAATCCGTGCTTATATATTATTATTCCTTATAGAGACATTGCAATATTTCAGCTTTCTAGGTCCAATTTGGGCTTGATGTTCTCTTTATGTGCAGATTATAATTTATCATAGGGGAACTGATTACCTGACAAAATAGTAACATTCAGTTCAAACCGCTGGGCTAAGAAACTTCAGAATTTCCATAGTAGTTCTCTACACTTTTCAAATTTTCAAAAATTCCAACCGAGTTAAGCCGAGGTATGGAAGCTAGTATACAGATATCGGATCGGCTTTACTGAAAACGGTTCCCATTAATTCACATAATGGCTTCTTAACGTGTGTTTAAACTAACACCACCGTGTAATTGGGACTTGTAAGACAGATGCAATGAATTACTTTAAGTACTTGCCCGTTTTGTTTTTACTACAGTTCGGAGTTCAATGGAATACTACTGTCTAATTCAAGCATGAAAAGTAATTTAAGTTAAATTGCCTTTGCCGAGATAGACGAGATTTGGAGCAGTAGCTTCTAGCTCTGTCACACAATCCATATCCAAAACTTCATCAAATGCAAAGAAATCCCGGAGAACAGACATCGAGAGTTCCCACGAAGTTTTTAAGAAAACCTTAATCCCTTCTGACGAAATCGTTGACATTATTTCATGAAATTGCAACAGCTTTGACGACCTCCGTGGCGCAGTGTGTAGCGCTGTTGCCTTAACGTGCGGAGGTCCTGGGTTCGATCCCCGGCAGGGTCAATTTGGGAATTTATAATTTCTGAATTTTCCCTGGTTTGGCCTGGTGGGAGGCTTCGGCCGTGGCTAGTTACCACCCTACCGGCAAAGACGTGCCGCAAAGCGATTTAGCGTTCCGGTACGATGCCGTGTAGAAACCGACGGGGTATGGGTTTAATATAACTGCCATGCCCCTAACAGGTTAGCCCGCTACCATCTTAGACTGGATCATCACTTACCAATTACCATCTGGTGAGATCGTAGTCAAGGGCTAGCTTGTAGTGGATAAAAAAAAAAGCTATTTCATGAAATAAATAACTAAGTCTTGTTAAATGTTTTAATTCCTGACACTTTAGAAAAAGGAGTATGGTAAAAATAATCTTCAGGCTAGTAAAACGTAGTAGAACAAGAAGAAATATTGAAAATACAACGCTTATATTCACTGCAAAATAAATTGATATAGATACCTAATAAGAGCAGCTCTCGGAAAATGAAAAATGGTAGTGCTTTAGTCTCCATAATCCCTCTGCGGGCGACCTTATACTGTGGTTATTAGCGGTTCGCCAGCGGGAGACTATTTTCTTATTTATGCTTGGTTGGTAAATATTGCTCTCAGCAATAACTAAATGGTGGGTGTCAAACTACTCGTATATTTAGTTTCACTTTCATATTAAATCCGAGATGGATTTATTAATTATCTAGGTACTTCTACAATTCTGCTGACGAACTTCACCCCCATGTCAATAATAATTGAATGTTAGTTCTGAATAAAAATCCTATATCTACTTAATATACTAGAAGTCAACCCCCAGTTCAACCCCTTAGGGGTGAATTTTCTTAAAACCTTATCGTGATTAGTCAGTCAGTAAGTGAGTGAATGAGTATTATTTCGCTTTCACTCTCCAGGTCCTCAACTATATCCATGCCAAAAATCACGTCGATCCGTTGCTCCGTTACTTCCGCTCCGAAAGGCAAACCAACGAACCAACAAACAAACTGACTTTCGCATTTATAATATTAGTAAGTATGATGTAGATAATAAATACAGTGCCATAGATATCTAGATAATGTCGGCTACGACAAGACGGATTACCACAACAAAACAAGCAGATGAACAAGGACGTGCGAAGCATATCCATTAGCTTAATTTAATTAAGCCTCCCGTGCTCCATATCACGCGAACTATTCGCAGATACTCGTATAGGTAAGGTTATGACATACGAGTGGTGTGCGAGCTTCGTGAATTATTTTAATTAAGAACAGGCATGAGTAAGGTAATATTTTTAGTTCTGCTGGTTTTTTTTTATCCACTACAAGGTAGCCCTTGACTGCGATCTCACCTGATGGTAAGTGATGATGCAGTCTAAGATGGTAGCGGGCTAACCTGTTAGGGGCATGGCAATTATAATGAAACCCACACCCCTTCGGTTTCTACACGGCATCGTACCGGAACACTAAATCGCTTGGCCGAACGTCTTTGCCGGTAGGGTGGTAACTAGCCACGGCTGAAGCCTCCCACCAGGCCAGACCAGGGAAAATTCAGAAATTATAAATTCCTAAATTGACCCTGCCGGGGATCGAACCCGGGACCTCCGTACGTTAAGGCAACAGTGCTACACACTGCGCCACGGAGGTCGTCAAATGTAGTAGGGGTGGGTAGTGGGAAATATTATTTTTTAAAAATCTTTATTAATTTTTATAGGGCTCTTAACTACAATACAAGTATATGCCCGCGATTCCGTCCTGGTGGTTTAGCTTTTTGATTCCTACGGGAAAACTTTTATTTTTCGTGGTAAAAAGAAGCCTATTACCTTAGCCGTTATGATTGATTTACCAAATTTCGTCAAAATCGGTTGCACACATGGGCCGTAAAAGCGTAGCAGAAAGACAGACACACTTTCGCATAATTTATAAAATTATATATATGGAGTTTTAGGGCACTGCTATCGTATTATCTATTTGCTTAATTCTACTGTTGAAAGCTTAAATGCTTTTGTTAAAAGGTTGGGGATTAAAGATGATACAAAATTATAATAACGTAGGTAATTATATGGTGCTCGCCATATATAACAGGGTTTATTTAAGCGGCTTTTATAATCTGCTTACTTAATGTGGCTACTACTGACTACATGAGTGTATATACACGTGATAACTCTATCACTCATGTGGAAGCGTCAAGCTAATCACTTAGAAACAACCTTGTATACAAATCACGGTTTCCTGTACAGCGAGATAGAAGTTCTCAGGGATTTCGAGGTCGAATTTCCTACGCTTTTGTGGTATGATATCGTCAGAATACTGTTTTATCTGTGATCCAATCCAGCTATCGAGTTGTTATAAAAGGTGTGAATCCATGATAAAATTTCACATCATCCTGTTAGCCGAACTGCCAAAAAACTCCTTACGACTCAGCTCAGCGAGTCACTGGGGCTGATTCTGTCGTGCACAATCTCAAAACTAAACTAAAATGACAGCATTAAAAATCTTGCTAACCCTTTCATAATAATCCCTGCGGAAAGGGACAGAACTAGATTTAAAGCTGTCATTTTAGTTTTGTTTAGATTGTGTTACATAGAATTGGCCACACTATTCTTGTCTACGCTGGCCGAGTAGCAAATGATTGAGAGATTGTACCTAACTTAGGAATTTTCTTTTGTTCCAGGAAACAACCAAAGACGTTCGCGTTCGACCACTGTTTCTTCTCTTTAGAACCCACGCTGCCCCATTTTGCCTCGCAAAAGACTGTATTCGAATGTCTCGGTCGCGACATCCTAGACAATGCCTTCGAAGGATACAATGCTTGTATCTTCGCCTATGGACAAACAGGTCAGTGGAAGTAGAATAGAATATAATTGCCAAATACAACGTAGGTGGTACAGTCAGTATGTTATGGCGCGATAACGCCACGTTTCGTTGGCCTACTAGTGAGTAGTAATTAGCATGTTCGACTCAGGCCGACGAGGTCCCAGGCTGAGTCCCGGATCGGGCCATAATTAAGTATCTACTGGGTTTTTCTGACTAGAAATAATTTCTAGTCAGAAAAACAGTACTTGAGGAAGTTGGCGGTGTTTTCCCCCCGTTCCTCGGAGTTTTTTTTTTTATTTTTTTAAATCATTTATTTAAAGGCTTTTACATTATTAGCTGTATGTCAGCCTTATCGTACCCAAATAAAACATAAATTACACAATTACATTAAAAACAACAAAAACCATTACTTATTAATTAAAAACAATCTGAACAGACTGCACGCTGCGTCAGAATTTGGCTTACTTAATAAACCGTGAAAGACACCAACCTGCAATCTGCTCAGACGTAAATCCTCAATCAATTGGTCTCTACCTGATTGATATCGGGCACATTCCACCAACAAATGGTACACATAGTCCGTGACGCCACAGACGTCACAGTTTGGGGAAGGTGTTTTTCCCATAAGAAAACCGAATTTGTTGGTTGGAATGTGTCCCGATCTAAGCCTATGTGCCATCACCACATATTTCCTTTTCAGACGAGTATAACTAGTCCAAGGTACATGAGGAGGTTCACACTGCAACGTTCTGTACCATATACCTTTTTCTACAGACGTTCTGTCGAAGTATTCTTTCCATTCTTTGTAACATAATTGTCTATATTTTGGTAATGATTCAGAATAATTGATCTTAACTTTAATATCTTTACCTTCTTTGCACGCATATTTCGCTAAAGTGTCAGCCTCCTCATTACCCGACAGGCCAATGTGCGATGGTACCCATTGTAACCTCAAATCAACACCCATACTATTCAGTTCAGTTCCTCGGAGTTGAGTTTGAGTATTTAAGCATCATTGCCTTGGGTAATTGTTATTGATAACAATTTACGCAGTCGTCCCCTGAAAACTGAAACGAAATGAGCAATCGCTAAGCACGGAAAGTTTACAGACAATTAAGTACAAAAATGTTCTTCCGTTATAAACCCAATTATTTTTGTTGAATTCATTCGTCCGTTGTAGTTTTTATAATATAAGTTGAGTTAGCAGAAAAGATTTGTTCGTTACGTGTTCGTGAAAAAATACTGAAATTGATCAGCTAAGTACTTTTACTACTATATCAAGTAACATTTTGAGATTTATAATTCCATTTCGTATTTGACATAGAACAGTAAAACTATCCTTTATTTTGTAGAAAAAAATTCTGAAAGGGTAGACAGTATGTTCTTACACAAAAATATTTTGCGACAAGATATTATAGCGAATGTCCCTGTCAGCATTCCTGAAAGCTATCTCCCGCGAACCTGAGCACACAGCCTTGTTGGCGTCACAAACTTGATACAATTCATGTTACTCGTACCTTCAAGAAAATAAATAGGAACCTGTTTTCTCCGAAGAAACGAGACTTCTTTTTACGCCACTACAAGCCTTTGACTGCAATGTCACCTGATGGGACATCCCTAAAGATCATGCGAACTTATCTTTTATTTTTTGGCTACCAAAGCGGTCCCAAATTTAATTTTCAGTGTCAATGATGTATGAAATGCCTTGAATGAAATCCAGTTTCCAATTAATTATAGTAACAATCGGGCAACAACTCGGGCTTGGCGTGGCGTGGTCTGCCGACAGAGATGGGTCACTATTTTCTTAACACGAACGGACAATAATTTAAAAATAATACTAGTAAAGGTAGGTGGTACCTACTATCAATAAATATATCCTGTGTATGGAAATACGAGTACCTTCAAAGCTTCGTGATTTCAAGGAACAGCAAATAGCAATCTTCTTGGCGTTGATGTTCCAGGCAGTCGATCAATCACCCTTTGCAAGATAAATCTGGATAAGTTGAAATGCCTCGGAACTATTCCAATAAAATCCACTACTCGATATCGGTGGCGTAGTCTATTTCGCACCTACTCAAGTTTTCCCGCTGACTCACGGGAGCAATAACCCTGTTTGCGCAGATTACGAACCCCACTAAGTTACGCCGAGGTATTAAATTCGACTTGCCAAGTTACTGATTAGGAAAATGTGTGGTGTGTGGCAGGATCTTGACAAATAACTAGTAGAAATTGTAGTGAAAAGCCGTCCCTTGCGATTTCGGTGAAAATATTTAAAATCAATTAGATGATGGCTGCGACTTCGTCCGCGATGTTTAACTTTAAGGTTTATTGATTCCGATGGGTACTCTTTAACTTTCCGGGATAAATTAGTAGTATAGCCTATGTATTAATCCAGGGTAAAAGTAAGGTATCTAAATATATTCCTTTGAGCAAAATCGGTTCAGTCGTTGTGGCGTGAAGAAGTAACAAACATACAGACATCTTCTCGCGTCGTTTCTCACATTTATTATCTTATAAAGTAAGATTTTATAATAAGTAGATCGTAATATTCCCAAGGAAAACCTTGAAATATACCTAGTATCGCTTGAGGTGTCCGTCTCTTTAAATTAAGTTGTAATGACGTCGCTTTTTCTTCTTTAGCGAAGTTTTGTACATGTTTTTTTTAGTAATTTTTCCGGTTCACATAAAGAGCCTAAAACTTAGTGGCTATCAAAAAATTAAAGCCACAGACAAAATATTTTTTATCCATTGAAGGTTTGCTATGAAATGTTATTTTTATTATAAAAAATATATCTCAGTCTTTCATTTTTTGATAGACACTGAGTTAGAGAATAGAGGGGCCGGTAAATTTATGGTATTCTTGCTCCAACTATGGATTCTAGCTAATATGGGATACGTAACCAATCAGAGGTGATTGATGAAATACATTATATATAGTCTGTCAGACCCTTATTTGTTTCTGTAACAATTAACAAATATTTAAAGCCTTTGTAAAAAGAGCACAAAGGGTAGTTACATCTTATTGTTTTGCAAATCAATCCCGCACCCTTCAACGCGTACCCTACTCGTGTCATCCCGTCACTTTTGTGTTTACGTGAGGGAATTTTTAATAACGCTCAACTCACTAGGGAGCCTCGACGGTTGAACGGAAAAAGCTTTGTTTTCTGTGCTGTGCAATAAATATATTTTGAAGCTATTATTTACAAATGGTGGTGGAACAATTATCTGAACTGTGTTAATTTTGCTTATAGCCTGAAAGCCTGCATGGGCAATTTTGAGATAAGTAGTTGATAAAACATGTCAGTTGTTCCAAGTTTCATAATTTCAAGCCAAAATTACGTACGTTGAAGACCTGCAGTAGAGCAGCGGTAGGGGTGTAAATACTCCGTATGGCAAGCATCGGATCACAGGTTTGATTAAAATAAGAATCGAGTATGTCTAGAAGAAGTAAGTTACTTACTCGTAGAAGAAAGAGGAGGAACCAGTCTAAAGGAAAACTGATGACTTTTCACTTTACAACAAATGTTAGAACTTAAATTGCATGTCTTGTAAAAGTGTATTTAATGACAACATTAGAATTTTGAAGAATAAAATTAAGTCAGAACATCGCAGAGCTAGGTTAATTTTGTAAGCTACAATGGAAAATTAACCTCTACTTCCCGTTAGAGCGAAAATACACTAGGAACTTATGATTTTCGTCAGTCACTTTTATATGGAGCGCGTACGGTAGCGCGATAGTCATAGTCATAGTCATAGTCATTTATTTATTAAATACCTATAGGTACACTGTAGGTACACTTATTTTCGTCTAAAAATTACTTACTTAAAAAGCATGATGGTGATAATGGGTAACGGTATCTTAAAGCTAAAGCTACGAGGGTTCCAAACGCGCCCTGGTCTGAGAAGAGCCCACAACAAACTCAGCCGGGTTTTGATTTTTTTTATTATCACCATCTCACAAATATAAATAAGATAAGACAAAACATTGTTGCTCTCCGACGTTTTGAGCAAAAGTGTTGTCCTGTTCCGTCCCTGTCTTTACTCTTCTTTCAACAATGACCAAATGATATAATAACTTTAGAGGAGATCGCTGTTTAAAACACAATTGAAGTCAGTTTCGCAATTCAGTAGCTCGAAGCTTAATTACTTCCCCTTCCCAAGTTCATTATTTTCTTCGCTCAACACAATCCCGCTACTTCTATAGAAAGTATTCTAGTATAGATAGATCTTGATACTAAAGAACTTTTTAAAACAGTAATCTTTCTAGACCTTATTATTGATGCGTTAATCTGTAGTGGGAGATTTAACAACCGTCAGCTACTGCATAAACTCAAACTCAAAGTATATTTATTCAAAACAGGTAAACAGGTACACCTTCTGAACGTCACGTTTACAAAGTATAAGACGTAATGGTGATAATTGACCATGATATCTTAAAACTGATGCTACAAGGAGCTTATTTACTAACCACAAACCAACCAACAGGTGAATCTATATCCTTCTATCAATGCTTTAGACCGGTCTTAAAAGCATAGCACTACTTATACTTAAGAACCTATTCTTAGCTGATGTCGGTTTATTAATACGGGGCTAAGGCTGGGACATACACAACGCGTGAAGGCTTCATGTTAGAACGCGCGTTTAATGTGACGCCCTTTTGTAAGCAAATATCTACGGCGTCGGAAGTCTCATTATATGCTGTGCTATTATTGTATCTAATATTATCATCTCGCTGAGACTTTTACGACCCGATTTTCTTTTCATATTAAGTAGGTAGGTATTAAGTCTAAGGTCTTTTAAGATGTTTTCACGTTCGCACGTCTCTCGCATAAAAAAAGTTTTCATCTAGAGTACCTACTTGCGATATTACCTCTGTAGTGTAAACGTGAAGGTAGGTTGATCATTATCGTGAAATATACGACGCGTTGGTACGCTTGCTTTCTCAGGTGTGAACTGATAGACATCTTTTTGGAAATTGCGGGCCTTTTGTTAAATTTAACGAAATAAATTTAAAATATCATTACGGTACAGGGACATGTTGAATCGCTTGAACCTCAGCCGTTAACACGTTAACTTATATAACGTGCATTGGTAGTGCGACGCGACGATAACATTCCCTATGCGGTTCCTAGACCAGAAGTTTGAATACAAGGAACTGTAAAAATATATTTAAGCGTTCACACTGCGTTGAAGTACTGCGACGTGACTTCGTGGCGGTTTCCACATAAAAGTACAGATGATCCTATACAAACAACATTATTCGAGATCCGAGAAACATACGAGATACTACAGATATCGCAAGCTACGACGAAAGTAACTTGTAAGTAACCTTCGTCTACTAATATCTTATGTAACCTTATCGTATCCAAGGACTCGTAACTTTATGATCCGTGACCGATTAGGGATAAGGATTTTCAAAACTGTCATCCAAGTTAACTAGCATTCATCATAGACTGTGACATCGTTTTCGTCCAAGCCTGACGAGGCGCTAATTTTAAAAGAAAACAATAACAAAAAGTCCATCAATGTTTTTTTATTCCACTACAAGTTAGCCCTTGACTGCAATATCACCTGATGGTAAGTGATGATGCAGTCTAAGACTCTCACTCTTGGCGGGACGTCTTTGCTATCAATCTATACTAATTAATAGTTTTTATATTATAAATGCGAAAGTTTGGATGGATGGATGGATGTTTGTTACTCAATCACGCCAAAACTGAACGGATCTGGATTAAATTTGGCACGAGATAGATTATTGACCGAGCGAAGCGAAGGTTTCTGAGTCTACTTGAGAGAATTTGCACTTGTCCGTCCGTCTGTCAGAGCCTTATAACTTCTGAATTACTGAACGTAATTACTTCAAATTTAAATATAATATGTAAACCGATGGCCTCCAGCCAAATATGGCTTAAAAAGTTATAAAAATATTTATTTCAGGAGAGCTCTCATAGAAGCGAATGCGAAGTAAAATATTTTTTATAGCGTTACATAGGGTGGCGGCATATCATTTTAAAGATAATTGAGTCCAAAAATTTTTTTTATTATTTTTTCCCTAAAATTGACGAAATGAGGGGCTTTCAAAGTGGAGATTTTCTAACGTCCAAAGTTGACCTCAGATCTCTCAATTTTCTAAAAGGCTGAGCCTGAAACTTGATCAATTATTTGAATTATATCTGTCACCGTAAGATTGTAAAATCCGTTAGATTATAATCTAACGGTTTCTATCCCGCGAGATTGTAAACTGTCGAAAGATTGTGAACCGTTCAATGTTCTGAGTATTAAATTATTAAATATTTATTGTATTTACGTTTTCTTGTCTCTTTCTTGTACAGTTCGCGCGCGAGTTGAATGCAGAGTAAATGTAAGTGTCACCATACATTTACTCTGCATTCAACTCGTACGCGAACTATAGGTTAGGGTTTGACATGAATATTCAGGTAGTGCCCGGCCTGCAAAAGTTTATTCATTTGTGCTTACAAATAATAGACGTTAGCACCATCTTACGTGGAATAAAAAAATAGTCTTCTGATATTACTGATGTCTATGAACGTAAAGATGAGCGCGCATTATATAGTTAAAACTATCTTATGGATACCGCGAACCACTAGTAGTCTGGAATAACGCATAGGCTAAGGCTTTTTATCCCGGAAAAATAAAGAGTTCCCGCGGCAACCAAAACACCTCAATACACACGAACGAAGTCGCGGGCATCAGCTAGTATTTTACATTAACTACATACTTTTCTATAATAATGCAGAATTGCAAGTGATTTTTCCAACGGTTCGTCTGCTCCATTAATTCTTCATTCAACACTCACTCACTCAAGCGGAATGTCGGGCCTCAACGCAACAGTTAGTTTTCCCTCCGTACGCTTTTAAAACGCTTCACAGTTCACTGCCTGGAGCGTTTATGAATCAAGGTGTATGACGTGCTTACTGCTTCGCTTTAAAAAAAAAGAAATTTTACCGTAAACACCACAAGGAGGGTTGTTGCATAACGCATATTTGCGATGAGAAGAGAAAAAATTTTAGTCGGTGGTATCCTTGACTTGATATAATACATTACCCTTTATCTTAAAATCGTCTTTTGAAGATGTTTGTAACTGTAAATCATTCACTTCACCTCATTGCCTAAAGTAATCTTAGAGAGAGAATGAAATAAAGAATTTTGGACATCGGAAGCAATTCAATCCAAATTCCAATCATGGTTGGCTTGGCTATCAAACTCGTCTTTAAATTCGTAGGCGATTGCGAGAGCCTTGCGCAATTAACCCCCCAGTTTACTTCTAATATAAGAAAATGGCGTCGAAAATGTAAGTTGAAGGTGATATTGGGAATCCCTAGAGGCTTTGCACGAGAAATTATGGCGGTGAATACGGACTTACC
Source organism: Erebia aethiops (assembly GCA_923060345.2). Taxonomy (NCBI): domain Eukaryota; kingdom Metazoa; phylum Arthropoda; class Insecta; order Lepidoptera; family Nymphalidae; genus Erebia; species Erebia aethiops. The sequence continues at coordinate 16,296,007 of OV281089.1, read as the reverse complement.
GAATAATTTGTGAGGTGCTAAGTGGGCCTGATATTGCGCGTGTTGAGCAATATATTACGTTTTATGTGTATCTAGAATGTAGATATAAGCACTGGGAAGGGTCTGGCAAATAAATTCTTCGCACGTCGATTCTTCTGAGACACGCAATTTGTTTTTGGTTGTTTGGTAAATTCTGTTGGCATTTCTTTTACGAGAGCTACAGTTGATTTGTAAATTCTTATTATCCAATGATAGAGACTGTTACTGCATTTTTTAAAAGCGAATGCGGCACGAAAGTTTGAAATGAGGGCTACCGAAGGTACTGCTCTTAAATCGCTTACTTATTAATAACTAGACCTAATCGAGTTTAACTATCGATCCCTAAAGGTGACTTCGTCACATTTACATTTTAGACATCGCTATCTTTTTAATCACCAGCACCAATGTGGACTTCTTTTTGACAAAATTTTATGACATCGCTTTATTACACTTGAAATTAAGGTGCTTTCCTTTGGAATGTAATTATGTTGTATTTTCTCATTATGTTTCTCTAATATATCTCCTAGCTAAATGGTCGGGTGTGCAGGCAAGCTCTCTTCCATTTGAAAGTTTAATTACATTAGGAAATTCATGGCGACCTTTTCTGCTGGGGCGCAGCGTGGGCGAGAGTTGTGGTGGATGTATTTCTCGTTTGAAACTAAAAGTTTCTGAAAGCCGTACGTTTAAAACTCCTAAATGAGTAATTAGCTAATAATAATCATTCCGTAAAACAAAGTAAAGTCCCGTAACACCAACATCATCGCATCCGGTAGAGGTCGCTGGATAAAGGGACATACCTTAGTAGACCGACAGAGTTTTTATTGTAATAATCCGAGAAACCTGGCATAAGTTGAGATGCTGCTTGCTGATCGAATTCAGACGAAGAGAAGGATAGAAAATAAGCTATATATATGGGTTGGGAATTGAGATTGAAGGCACGACGTTAAGGCTTTCGGTCTCTGATGAAGACAACAAAAACATGTGTTTAAGGTAAAAGGCCGTTTTAGATAGCTCTTAATTAATTAACAAGTCTTATCTTTATTTAGAAGCAAATGAAATTACTAGGATTAATTACTTAATAGAAATTACTTAGTCACTTTCTCTACCAGTAAACATTTCTATTAATAAAAGCCTACGTAAAACCTACGCTCCAATTTAGTCAAGGCCAAAGTCTTAATTAAAACAAATACGAGGGTTAGGTAATTCATTTTTATTTTCCAGCTTCTGTCAATTACTTATGTCTTGACGTCACACAGAAACTGCTATTATGAAAATCATACTCAAAAATTTTCATAAAAGTTGTTATGTGTCAAGAAAATGTCTGTTGTATCAAAAATCTGAATTCTCTCAAAAACGAATATCTAATTAAGTAGTTAATTTTGCTCACTTCTGAAACATTAATTGATTACTTAATGAAATTGAATCCTCATCAATATATTTAATATCAACGTATTTACGATCTCTTTCACTCTAGGAGTCTAGAGTAAGTGAATTCCCATGTTCCCGCCAGCACGCTGAGCGATACCCAATCAGTTCAAATTGTTCTTTGCTTGAGGGACGTTTGAGTTTGCTGTGCGCCAAATTTAACGCTGCAACCGTGAAATATCAGCTGCAAACTTTGCTATAAGTTATAACTTTGAATCGTATGGTCGGTGCGTTCGTTCTATGCTTGTATAAGCGCGCTAATTGCCATTTCAGTTCGCTATCAAACAAAGTTTTAAACTACTATCAAAGGACATTGATTTTGTCTTTTACTGAATGAAACATCAGAAAACCCGTAGTTAGTGTTAACATTTAACTTATTCAAGCATGTTAAATGTCATTGTTCTCTTCTGATTCATCCTTGATTAGATATTCTTAACAGAATTTATAATTATCTCTCTCTTTTCTTCTATATACAACTTCTAGCTTAACTAGCGAAGTAAGGCTCTATTATTGATTTCGTCTCTGCAAACTTTACGGGACGCTTTAATTCAATTTTACGGGCGTTTATCCAATTTCAATATAAACCCCCTCGCTCTGTCTTATTGTCTTAAGTGCTTTACCATGTTGCAATGGTACCCAGCTGTAGAATACCAATTCTTCCTAATTGCTTCCAGCTTTTGAAAGCGAACATTTTCAGGTTTGATTTCAATTTAATGTTTTCATTGGTGGCTTAAAATCGTAACTATAGTTCAGTTAGAACCGGTAAAAAGCCTTCCTAGTGAAAACTCACTCACTCAACTACGATGACCATATTGTTAAGTTACTTTTAAAGTAGAACTTGAGCAAAAGTTTTAAGGGCGGGCTCATTTTTTTCGCTTGTTCAGGTTTATACATTATTATTATTATTCAACTCTTTATTTGCACCACACAATAAAATAAAATAAAAAATAAGACATGAAATAAATTAAAGAAGAAGGATAGGTACAAAAGGCGGCCTTATCGCTAAACAGCGATTTCTTCCAGGCAACCTTAAGATTAGGAGAACGCTGGGAAACCAGAATGCGGGTGGCTCAAAATTCATTCATTCTACCTTATAGAGGTTTTCGAAGGTTAAAAATGTAAGGATCTGCCTATTACTTTCTTTTTTAAAGAAATAACACGTATCCTGGTTACTAGGTAATTAATTAATACGCAACGCAATACTGGTCACTGAAATAATAATTGTAGCTGTAATTATCATGAATGTGCATTCGTGTGTAAATTTTTAATTTGTATCCATCTCCGAAATCGAACATCAATTATTTCTCCCCAATCCAGACGTGATAATTGATGTCGTATGCAAATTCCAACAGACACAGCAAATTACATTTTAGGGATCGACCCCTCTCACTCTACAGTACATAAGTACATAACATAAGTACCGTGTACCTGTAATTTTAGTTAACAAATATCTATAAACAAAATCTATAATGGTATGTACCTACTTGCCCTGTGTTACGCGTTACGACTGCGTTAACGATACAACAATGACATCCAAATTCGATGCCCATGATTTTTTTGACCCTATAATTTACGTAATTCGCTGAATATTATGCCAGGCTCTTGTCTTTTTAAAAATATAATATTTTTTTTTATATTCTATTCAGTACTACAGACTCCTCCCGACATTGTTCGAGTTCCTAGAATATTTTAAAAATCTTAGTGGGAGTCTACGTTACAAAAGGAAAACTTCGCGCAAAAAACAGCTCTAAGTTTAAGTTTTTAGACCCAGTGGTTAGAGCTGCTATTAATTGATATTCATATGTTAGTCAGTCAGTTTACTTTATCTATATATATAAAAATGAAACCCGTTTTCCTTGGTCACGGCATCACGCGTGAATGGCTGGACCGATTTCACTAATTCTTTTTTTGTTGTATTTGTTATTATTAGGAGAAGGTTCTTACGGAAAAAAATATTAAGAAAATCTCTCAGAAATATTGAAAAATATACATTTAATTCTGCATACTAAGGCGGTACGAAGTTCGCCGGGTCAGCTAGTATGTAATAAAATAAAAAATAAAATGCCCGCGACTTCGTCTGCGTGGTTTGAGGTTTTTTGATTCCCGCGGGAACTTAGCCTTTGTGCTCTTCCAGACTATAATCTATTTCTGTGCCAAATTTCAGCCAGATCCGTTCAGCCGTTGGCGCGTGATTGAGTAACAAACTTCCATACATCCATCCATACATCCATACAAACATCCATCCATACATCCATACATACATCCATCCAAACTTTCACATTTATAATATTAGTGAGATTTGATTTGATTTGATTGATTGATTGATTATTTGATTTGATTGATTGATATTTGATTGATGTGTAGAATATATTCGCAGGAGCTTTGGGAATTTGTGTCATCAACAAGTGTTGTTCTTTATCATTACCAACGCAATGCGACTAATTAATTAGTATTTAGTAGTAACTCAAAAAAATAATTAACTTAATTAATTATTTTATTTACTTAGATGCTTCATTATTTCTCGCAAATTGTATTTATACCTAATTCAGAATATAGTATAGAAAAAGGGTTCTCAAATAAAATATTTTTACTTAAAAAGCTTCTTCGAGTTTCAGCTCGGTGTATTCGCAAGCCTTTATATTTTTCCTTGAGATGTCAAGGAATGGAAAAATAGAGGCACAATGGAAAAGAAAAAAAGCCCTTTTGTCTAACCGACACCAGAAATATAATGGAGAAAACCCGTTTCTTTAATAAATAGTCTGACAAATATAATATGACGCTTATTGTGCCTACTTTCAGAGGTTCCGAATTTCGATGTTCCATTTCACGTGGACTATCCTATTAAAACATGTGAATTGTATATCTATACAAAACTTGCTGAAGTTAGTGATGTTTGACCATAAAGCTGTAATACCACACACACGAATACAAGTAGTTTTAAGATTCATTGGATGATATGTGTATGGGACGTTAGGTGACCGAATTGATTTAACGAGGCACATGACCATTCTGGCTCTTAGCCAGAATGGTCATGTGCCTCGTCTATATTCAAGGACCCGTTGAACTGTATAAGGCATTTGCTATCATTCCGATAGCTTCCTAGTGTATCCTGGCAGACTAAACATTACATCTGGCCATTAAAGTATCTAACGTACCTACTGCCTTAAACAAAGTAAGATAAAGATATTTTGCATCTTCATTTGACAGTAATTATGCCATCATACAACTTCTCCTCTTCCTGTCTTTCAGGTTCTTTTGTGTGGGTATCTTGCCCCCAGGATCAGTCTTCTTGCTTACCTAGGTTTACCTTTTAATTCTTGCATTGAATTTAATACAATAAAATATGAATCCGTTTACAGTATTACAGTCGGCATTATTTGCTGAAGCCCTCACCGCAAGGTCGGCCATCGGAACTCGTTAGGTCGCGGAACAAAGCCTCCATTCACATCGCTAACCCAATAACGTGCCCTTTGTTTAACGCCCCATCGGCTTCTGTTCGCTTATGTTTAATGGAAATTCAAGCTTAATTTGTGTACAAAGATTGTTATTATGCATGAATTAATACAGATTTCTAGCATTGCTTTCAATATTTGCTAGGTCATTGCAGTAGCATGCTCTTCATTCTAGAATGTATCCTGCAAAAAAACTATTGATTGATAGCATATTTTTATTAAATCGTCCTACACTTCGGTTTTGCTTGTACAGGCCTCACTGTAAATTCGTCCAATATTTATCTTTAGTATGAGATGGCTGTAGTGAATAGAGATTTTTCTGAACCTTCATGATTATATTTCAACCGCACCAGTTTCATTCGCAGAACAATCTCCACATCATGTCTCGATCCCATTCTTATAAGCCCATTAACGCTCAATCAAACTCATATAATTAGTCGTGTATATTTCCTTAAGACATCATAGTATGTTAGTAACATGTTACCGCAATGTAGGATGACCTCCAGCCCGCTCGACTGCGCTCTCAAAGTGGACGATTACTAGGCTGATGGAATGAAGGGAAAAAATAGTAGGCTTATTTGTAACAGAAAATGTTTCAAGTTTACATCTTTAAAGGCCTTATAACAGTCAATTTTTTTCGCTGGGGAAAACTCGTACCAATATTGTTAACGTTTCACTAATTCTATTTAGCGACGGTTATTGCCTGGTCTGGAGCCTTGTGAGAGCAATTTTGGCCGAAATTGAACAATTACGCGGCGCTCTTTGAGTCGTCAGATACATCGCCGGCTCTGTAACGCCATAATTTAATCATCTGCTTCATTGCCTCGCTGGTTTAGTGCCTAGACTTATTTGGCTGCGGATTGTGAGGTCCCGGGTCTGTCCGAGGTTTCTCAAAACATGAAATTCTCAGTTACAGTAGCAGCTGGGATGTTGGCGGTGTTACAACTTACACCTCTGTGCCTTGTATATATATGCATGTTAATCTGTTAATACCTAATTATTAGCCCCAATACCTAACTATTTTTATACTTACCCGGATATTGGATTAATCTACTTAATTGAACGGCATTAGTTAGTTAGTCGAACCATTCGAGTTGTGTAATGAATTTGTTTCGTGTAACTTAATCTTGTAGCCGCTCTGTTGATTATTTATTTGTGTGGGTTATTTGTGAAGTGGCGTGAAGGAGCTCATATACCTAAGTCCTAGACCGGCAACAGGTACTAGAAGTGCAATATTTAGCACTGAATAATTGCTTGCCCCTGAACATTGGGTTCATTTTGGGTTGGGAACATCGTCGTTCTTGGTGGGCGTCTACAGGACTGATAGAAGTCCACCCTCTTGCTGGTATGGGATCACTTTTAAAAGTTTTACGATCCAATAGTAAGTAAAGGTTTGTAATACAAAACCGGGTAGTTAGGACCCCAACCCTTGTCGCTACAGGAAAACGCTCTTGAGAGAGTCTCAAACTTATTGAGTAATTTATTTCTATTTCATTTTTGTACAAAATTTATTTCAACGAATCATTTCGTACATTTAAAGATTTTCAACGATTAGAATATTTTCCTCGACCAATTTATAACAACTTACAGTAGTATGAACTTAAAAATATTTATTAAAAGCCTTCCTTAGGGTGCCAGTGAACCATAGCTTTCATTTTTAAAGTAGTAAAGTATTTTTAGTCAAAGAAAGCGACATTTCTCTAGAACACTTCCCCAGGCGGTTTTCCAGACTCACCCTTGGAGAGGGCTTGTTCTCAAAAATAGGTGAAGTGCCTATTCATTCACACAGGTTCACAAGGCTGAAAAGTTACTAGGTAACACATGGATGTATGTTACATAGAGTCGTACGCCGCAGTCGTCAACTCAAAGTACTCGTATACTTCTGACATCCATACTTCCATACTAATATTATAAATGCGAAAGTGTGTCTGTCTGTCTGCTAAGTTTTCCCGGCCCATCTTTTCAACCGATTTTGCTGAAATTTGGTATAGAGGTAGGTTATATCCCGGGGAAGGACATAGGCTTTTTATCCCGGAAAATTAAGGAGTTCCCGCGGGAATCAAAAAACTTAATCCACGCGGATGAAGTCGCGGGCATCATCTAGTTGTAAATAATATACAGGATTCCTTTTTCTTACGCTCTCAGTAATTAGCAATTCATCGTTAGCATTACATAAAGCCATCGCTGGCTCGATAAGTACTGTGTACAGTCGCCCATAGTTTTATTGAGCTCCTTAAAACACGCATACATAAGTCTGAAAAGTTAGAAGTGCCGCAATATGGAATATTTTTAATCCTGGTGCGACGGCATCGTAGCTCGATTACTATAGTAGCCTCATTATGTAAAACCTGCCTGTACCAATCATTGTAACACTCAACTGTTGCGATTGACTGAATTTGTGGTATTCTTTCTGCGACAATGGATTTTGGTCAATAGCGGCGGTCTCAACGGATCAAAGGTGGTTAGGTACGATCTTTACACTGTAGCATTCATTTAAATTGCGTAATAAGACCCCTGGAAATAGAAACCTTACGCGGATGAAGTCTCGTTCATTAGGTAGTATACATTATCTACTAGATGATGCCCGCGACTTCGTCCGCGACGATTTAGTTTTTTCAATTCCCGCAGGAACTTCTTAATTTTCCGGGATAAAAAGTAGTTCATTCCCTTCCCCGGGATACAACCTATCCCTGTAGGTACCAAATTTCATCAAAATCGGTTGAACAGGTGGGCCGTGAAAGCGTAGCAGACAGACAGACACACTTTCGCATTTATAATATTATATAGTATGGATTATATAGACTGAAGATAAATAATCCATACTAATATTATAAATGCGAAAGTGTGTCTGTCTGTCTGTCTGTCTGTCTATCTGTCTGTCTGCTACGCTTTCCCGGCCCATCTTTTCAACCGATTTTGCTGAAATTTGGTACAGGGGTAGATGGTATCCCGGGGAAGGACATAGGCTACTTTTTATCCCGGAAAATTAAAGAGTTCCCGCGGGAATCAAAAATCTTAATCCACGCGGACGAAGTCGCGGAAATCATCTAGTATTAAATACATGGAGAACCTTTTTCCGCTACAAACAATTTTAAGCTGTAACTTCTTAAAGATAAAACTAACAGACGTCGCGCCGTCTCGCCTCCTTCATTGCATAATACAACAATAAACCACCCCAGCTACGAATGAATGCACATACACGTCTGCAATAAATTTGAAGATTTCTATCAATCTCTGTTTCTCTCCCAGCCAAGTGCGCTCTCGGTCCAAAAGAGTTGTACCCTATATAAGAGCCGCCGCAGACGACAAACTTTATCATCCAAGTTTAGGCAAGTCACCAATGAAATTCCTCAGGGTTCGACATATCTGCGTGGGTCACGCTTCCACAGGTGATCCCACAGTTTACTTTTTTCTGCTCGAAACTATTTCTGCGGCTGCGAAAGACAAATGTATAACCACAATTTAGCAATTGCAACATGAGTTATGACGTCTTACAGTAGGCGAATTAACTGTTTAGTGTGAATGTATAGGAAACAGTAAACTTAGTAGGGTCAAGGTCTATATACCTACTAGTTAAATAAAATAGCGCAATCCTGCAGCCTTACCTGCCTGTAAATAGGTAGGTACCTACCTACCCTGGTTTCAAAGATTGAACCCTGCAGTGTCCGCCACTGACTGGACTACGCAACCGAGTGTATCGTGCGACTCAATTCTAAACATTGGTCGCCATCTCCTTGTAACAGGCGCCAAGTTCCAATGACCTCTATGTAAACTAATGTATTTCAATGTCAAGGTCCAAATGCTTCTTTTTGTTCAAAGTCTTAGCCCTATTCGAATAAGCCTCCAGCCGGTTTCTTCTCTGGTTTGTAGGAGCCTTTATATGGATACCCTCGTAAGTCTTAAGGCTGGAATGTTGCCATGCATAATGTGGCAAATAGCTGTTATTACTTCCGGGGGCCTCGCCCTCACCAGTCGCGGTGCCCCCTCGGATCCTCGACTGGATTGCTCGGCGAACTTGTTTGGCCTCTCTCCAACCATGTGCTTGGTGTTTTATGAAACCAATCCAACATGGTTTGGATCTGCGATGTCTCACTTCGATTTACTTATTCTAATCTCGCGGACTTGGTGTAGTTTGTATATTACTGAAACAAGAAAATGCAATCTATATTAATCACGGAATATTAATCATACATTCATAAAACTGTAACGCGTTCATTGTTAAAAATATAGGAATTAAGGGAAGTGCGCCACAACACACCAAACACGAAAATTAACTGCAATAGATATTGCTAAACTTATGGTGGTATATTTTTTGGATAGAAGTTAGTCTCAGGCGATATTTAGCGAAAGTCCATGCTAACCACATGCAAATGCAATATGTACTCCTGCTTCTAAACATACAGGAACCACATAGTTTCGTTTAGAGGGTAATAAGGAATTAAGGTTCGGGTTCCTAGGAAAATGCATATAGAAAATAGGTATAACATTTAATTTAGAAGGTACTGTACTTTAGTTATCATTACTAACCGCCAAGTGAATCGCAGTCAAGGGCTAACTTGTAGGAAACCACAAATTTATCCGAGGGCATTTATTTGATTCGCCATAAAATCTGACTAATTTTGACGTAAAGAGACGATGTTGTTCTAAAACGGGTATTTTAAAGGGGACAAACAACAGCGCAGTGTGGAAATTGGTCCACGGGGACGAATCTTATCCCGAGTATACGGATAAAGGACGCTTTGCTTAAAGCCATTTTGGACAATGGCCCTCCTAAGAGTGATAGATTGCCGTGCGGTGTATACCTGCCCAGTACGAACATAACGTAAGTACGTCTATTATTCAAATGGATCGCATAATTCTCCCCCGGTACAATTAAACAATACTGTATTACATTTTATGTCATTTAAATCCTTTGGAACCTATATATTTAGTGAAAGATCTTAAATCTTTTAAATCTTTATTGATCTCTGGGGCCTCGGTATGTCATTAATGACAAAAACACACCGGTTTTTACTTTTGTATCAAGAAATCTGAAAGCCGAGTCTTGTATTCCATGCTACATGGGCTGGCATTTGGTCGGTATTTAAACAAAATAAATGAACAAAGAATTGCAACCCTAAAAACAAAATATTCATAATATTTTGTGGGTAACCTGTGAGCATTGTTATTGAAATGTGGCGTGCTGTAAGTTGGAGTGGAAAAGTCCGAGCATATCCGAGTGTTATTTCGGAATAAGGATATGCTCTCACTTTATATTTTTCATGATCTGTGGAAATCAAATGCCATGAATTTTTAATTATACTGTGAGGACCATCAAAGTTTACACTGCTCTGACTGCATTGTAACCGCCTATTTTCCAGATTACGTGGCGCATAATGTAAGTTTTTATTTCCGCTCTAAAAAGTTGGATCCCTACTCCCTACGCTTGCTGTAGCAAGTCTGATAGCTATAGAGTAATAAATTTGCTCGACGTTGCTTAAATTAACTTAAAAAGTAAGCATAATAGCTATACATTATAAAGTACTTAGTTGTAAAACTGGCAGTCTAAAAACTCTTACCTACATGACGTAACTATTGTATACCTATTTGTATCCCGTCAAACAAATTGGAGAATTTCTCTCTACATTTGTAGCTGTTTCAAATCTAAACGTCTACTAAACTTTGATATGCGAGTCGCATAACTTATATGGGATTTGAAAACTTTATATTAGTATGCTTTCAAACTTCTGTATGCTGGAAATGTATGTAAACTCGAAAGTTGGCTGTGTTCATTAATGGAAATTGACTTGCTTTACCACAAAACTTATATAATAATTATAATGCGTACTTTTGTCCTACTTAATATTATAAATGAGAAAGTGTGTTTGTTAATCCTTTAATTACGCCGCAATGGAGCAACAGGTCGACGTGATTGTTTTACCCAGGTCTTTAACAATATCCATAATATATTGTTAAAGACCTGGGGTAAAGGTAGCTGTCACTCTGACATAGGCTACTTTTTATTCCGTTTTTTTTGTACGTACGAGTTTTTTAAGAAACCTAAATACACGCGGGTGAAGTCGCATATTATGGAATTACAATTTTAATTACAAGTTTCAAAAAGAAATTATTATCAATCTTTTTTTTTTTTGCTTTAAGTAACTACCTATATATTTAGTAGATCTAATAAGTGCCAAAATATGTGACCTACTGCCGTAAAATATATAAACCGTACACCTTCTTTGCATACATTTATGTTCCAAAATGCAGTTTACAAAACTAAATTTATTACAAAAGTTTACGCCAATCGCGCATGTAGATAGTAGACACTGAACACAAATGGGAACAGTCGATTTAACTTTCCATTCAGCTTGCATGTGTGCTTCAAAAGTTGAAGTGAATAGTTTGCTTGTTCTTTACACTTTATCGATAGTTATCAACACGTTTCGCAAGATACGTGTTTCACGTGGATGGGAAATTTTTCATTTCAGGTTCAATCTCGATTTAAAATGCATGGAAACCATCAGCGTCGTATTCAACTGTTCCCACGATAGAACATGAATATTATTTAAATGAGTTATTTTTTACAAGATTTGTGATTGTAACAGCAATATAGTTAGTAGTTTCTTTGGCTATATCTCAGTGAATTCGAATCGTTGGGCGGTAAAAGAGTAACTAGCTTTACCACTGCTTTGAGATGCAATCAAAGTTGAACTTTTAAACTTGACGCTTCAAAGGCCACTCGAAATGAACGTCGCGTTACTCATAATATTGTGTATTGTAGTATGTACTATAATAGAGTTGAGCCGCACTACATTCCTCGAGTAGAAATTTTTGAAAATCGTTCGAGAGGTACCTAAATTACAAAACGTTTTATGTTTTAACTTACCTATATTCGAAAGCAAGATTATAGAGAACAATTACCTATTGCACAGAGATTAATTTTGTAATGTAAGAGTTAGGTCGGATTTTTTCGAAATTCCCTCGGGAGGGAAGCCACGTGGAGGATAAAATTTTTGTACTTAGTAAAAATGTAAACGAAACGCTTTTGTCCCGCTATAAAACAATAGTGTTACACCTTCCTATATAAAACCGGTTCCAGCTAAAGTGCACTTTGCTGGCAATTCTCACTCGAGTCATTGTAGGTTCGCTCTTCGTAGGCGACGTAGAAAGGCGCTACGACGCCCACACCTCTGTAAAGTAAATCTGTTTAATTTAAAGTCCAACTACGCTTTACGTCCTACCTACATATTGCTAACATTGATATAGATTAGGTTGCTTACGACTTGTGATTTAATATTGATTATCTTTTGTCCGCGACTTTCACCGCGTTGATATAAAAACCATACGAAGCTTTTCTCATTCCCAAATAAAAGGTTGCCTACCTATCACTCCTTGTTAATGCCGTCTTTCTTCTACGAGCCTGTGAAAGTTTTATTAAAAGAAAGATAAGCTGTCTTAAGGATATATGAACAGAGTGACCGAAAAAACTTTGGTGGTGTTTAAATAGCATGTAGAAAATCAAATGAGCTTAAAAAATTCGGATTTTCATTCTTAAACCTAAATATTGTGTATTTATTCAGAGGTAAGAATAAAACTTAATCGATAGTTACTAGGTTTGAAAGCGAAAGTAGTTTATGTTAATAAGTTCCAGTAAATGATGTAAGGTTAGTTCGAATAAATAAACTCCCTTGAATAGTGTAATATTGGTTCGAATTGCAGTTGGTAAACCACCAACAACTTAATGAATTAACAAGTTTAACAACCATTAATTAATTATTAATGTAGGTCAATTAAAAGCTCGATGGGTAATGCATTAACGATCAAAATAAAAACGATCATGGATTGATGGATGGATGTTCTCTAGATTTCTAAAGATCCATACTTCCATGCTAATATTATAAATACGAAAATGTGTCTGTCTGTCTGTCTGTCTGTCTGTCTGTCTGTCTGACTGTCTGTCTGTATGTCTGTCTGTCTGCTACACTTTCCCGGCCCATCTTTCCAACCGATTTTGAATTTCGAAATTTGGTACATAGGTACGATTGCATCCTGGGGAAGGATATAGGGTCGTTTTAAACCTTTTGTTACCCGGAAAATTAACGAGTTCCCGCGGCAATCCATCCTTAATCCACGCGGATCAAATCGCGGACATTATCTAGTAGTATAGTACTATTGAAGAAAAATAATATTATCTGCTCTTTGATGTTCTCATAACCAGAAGATATAATTCTTTAATCCTCAAAGCTTTTAGCTCTTATTTAATTTGTTGTTTGAATTTACTGAGATAAATGTTTGAATTTCCTAATAAAATGAATCGTCGTGTTTCAGTCGCTTTATTTACCGATCTCTACAAGAATAAAACATTTTTATTTTAAAAATGAAGCAAATAAGAGAGCTCTCCTCTAGAGCAGTGTGCAGCATTTTATATTGAGGCTTAAAACAATAGTTATTTGTTATACAAGAGTGAAAAGTTGTTTTTTAACTGCGTAATTTTGATGACCGAGCAAGCGAAGGATTCAAAAATTAGAATCCTGAGCGTCAGCGAGGGAATCAAAAGAGCACGAGGTGAAAAATTTTTTCAATCGAGTGCAACACGTAACTTTTCATCCCAACTCAGCGAGGAAATGACTAAATGCAAAAAAAATCACAAGATAATATGACGTGAAGAAAATGGTGCGCGCAAAGCAAATTAAAAAAGTACACCAAGAAGTAAGTTTACGAGTGTGAATTTTTAACAAATTAAAAACGGTTGTATGGAAATTCTGCACCATAGTAAGTAGAAGTAAATAGGTTTTAATGATGTTTTGAATTTACAAATTTCATAGACCGACTTCTCCCCCCAGAAGTTGGGTATCTTAGGAAGATTTCCCCCGCGAAATAAAAAAAAAGGTTTTGGTTCAGTACCTCCTTATCACTGATTGCAGAATTTATAATGTTAGGTGTTAGGTATGCTGTACTATCATGTCATGGGACAAAAGTTCATGTACGAAGTTACCTAAGAATAATGAGCTGTTGTTTTTTTTTTATCCTACGCATGGCAGTTATATTAAACCCATACCCCTTCGGTTTCTACACGGCATTGTACCGGAACGCTAAATCGCTTGGCTGCACGTCTTTACCAGACCAAATCTGTTGTTGAATGTTCAATTCAAGAAATTGAATATCCGTTGCTAGAATTGAAAAAAATGCATATTGGAAGTGAAGCTAAATAAGAGAAAATAATATGGAAGATACTTGCTTACGAGTAGGTATGAAAGAACCGCAAGTATTATTTGAAGCGACGGGACTTGAACAAAAGAGTGATGAAGGCAGGTGCTGCGTCCGGGTGACCTAAAATGAAGGCGCAAGTACTCTGGTGCAGACTTATGTCACCCGCGAAGCGCTTGCTTAGAGGCCAATACACAAGCGCAAGCGGTAATATAAATAATGTTTTGTTAAAAATAAAGCACAAATACGCCGCGTTGGCGCTCGTATTTGCAGTGCAAAATTACAAGTATTTGGTTTCTCCGGCAAAAGTATATTTTAAACTATTTCGAAATGCAAACGAACGGTGTCATCACATAAAGATTGTAGACGTCTTACCTGTAAATTCGTTAGCAAACGTTTGTTAAGTATTATAATGGTTGTTGTGGTATGGTTACTTTATCTGCGTAGTAAATCAGGATAGTATCGCATAGCGTCCCACTGTTAAAAAAATGTTCCTTTCGCAAAACGTCCCGTTCTCAATACGTGCCATCATGCGTTAAGACTTTGGTCTATGTAAATAACAAATCATAAGTCTATCAATACTTATAATTTAACTGACTGGAAGATTCAGCCAATCTGTATTCATAATTATTGTCTTGATAATATTAAAGACGATCTTGTATAATATAATATCTGTTGCAGATAATATAATCGCTATCGCTTAAACATTGATCCATAAAAACTAAATTAAGTTTCAACTGCTCTACAGTTTGTTTTCGTTAATTGTTCAAGAGCAAACGCTGTTTCTGTATATTTTACTGTATTTTTTTAAACGGAATAAATAAGTTACGAAATACAATAACCAAGGACAAACATATTTGCAAGTAAAATAAAATTACAATAACAAGAAGAAAATAGTGAGTATTATACATGATTCATTTTGTTGACATGATAAGGACAGATAAAGTTTGCCATTTACCTAGCCAAGTTACAAGTGAACCCTAGCCTTTGTATTAGTGAGATGCCTACGCATGATCCGGGCACATAAGCAACACGTCACCTCACTCCACATCCATGTTATTACTCACCCCACATCCCACCAAGCGTATAACCCTAAGTCAAATCAAATCCCTATATTCTATGTCCTGAAATCTACGCCACCGACACCCATATCGAACCTACACAGTGCGTTGGGTGTTTGTATAAAATTACAAAAACTGCGATTTGATTTGACATTACTTGCGTGGATGTCGTGATGGTGGAGGGTTGTGAATGTGTTTTCGCTAATTGTTTCTTTTCTAAGCAGTTAGTCACACATATCACAAAATAGATCTTATCAAAATAGAAGATAGATAGACAGAAGTAGGGTTCCAATGTTCCAATCATAACGCAATCATAACGCAATCTCAAACGAATACGCCAGTGTCAGCGCTTTGGAGAAAGCTTCGTCTAAGTGAAAGCTCTAAATCTGATGCTATCCTTTTCATATTCCTATTCCGTAGCAATAAATTTAGACCTCTTTTTTGTTTAAAGATTGTATTTAATATACTTAATTAGCCACATTGTATGTATGATATAATTGTACTGTATATACGATGTGCGGTTTAGTAAAGCCACATTAATGGCAATGCAATTTGTCATTTCCATATGAATGACAACATATATGTAGGGTATATAAGCAAATGACAGGTTGTGTTAGTGGGTTATTATATGCCCAGGCAGTGGCGTGCAGTTCATACATGCATAAAAGCACTGCTTACCCTAATGGAAATAGGTCAATGTCCCGTTTTCATTATAACAGTCAGTAAATAGGTATACTGACTAACTAATGCCTACCCTAGCTTCAAACCCTGTGCACGCCACTGTCAACTGGTCGTGACGTGCTGCTTCAGGTATTCAGCAGAATTATTAATTGATATGCTTAATCAATATGTGGTACATTTGCATAGCTTCATAATTTCTTTGTGAAGAAAGAACCTAAAATGTTCCTATAGCACAATGTAATAAGGGTACAGTAACTGACTGAAACATCAACGATAGCGCCGTAGAGCTCAAACCGGCAGTTTGAGCTGGAACTCTTGCTAAACTATCACAAATGTTAAGTCGTTTTGTTCGATTTAATACAACTGATGTGGTCTGAACGAGCACGAGAATGTGAAATGAAATGTGGTAAAAACGCACACAAAATTGAAAAGGTTGTCGCCGATAGGGGGAGAGGGAATGGAGGCGAATCGCCCTATTAGGGGGTGGTTTTGCTAGCTCGATCCTGGACACTGTAAACAGTGACAAAAAGTCAGCATTACGCTTGGGAGGCATAATAATAGGTAAGTATTTTTTGCAATTTCGCAACGACAATGGTCCATGATGAATGCCGACTACGAGGCCCGACTCCTTGGCTTCATGCCAGCGCTGACGAACATATTATCAACCGCAAGGAAGTAGAAGTTGGTGTTTTTTTGAACATTTAATTGTAAGGTCTCATCTTCTGGCGTTGATATTATATCTGTCACGGTAAGATTGTAAAAACCGTTAGATTGTAATCTAACTAGCGAAATTGTAAACTGTTGACAGATTGTGAACTGTTCAATGTTCTGAGTGTAAATTTTTGAAATATTCATTGTATTTACGTTTTCATGTCTCTTTCTTGTAGGTTAGGTTAGGGTTCGACATAAATAATCAGGTAGTGTCCTTAGCCACTTAGGTTTTATCGGGTTAATATACCTAACAGATTACAATCTACCGAAAAATAATGCGTTAAATTGTAATCCGTCGACAGTTTACAATTTCGCTGGTTAGATTACAATCTAACGGTTTTTGCAATTTTACGGTGACATATCCATTTTAATATATAAAATACAAAAGTATGTCTCTACTACGTTTTCATGGCCTATATTATGTTCAACAGATTTAACAAAAGTTCATACAGAGATAGGTTGCAACTTGCATCTCGAGGTAACTAGTGGACATCTACGCTATGTCACTCTCCAGGTCCTCAACTATACCCATGTAAAAATCACGTCGATCCATTGCACTGTTGCGGCTTGTATTTATTAAGAATAAGAAGAAAAGAAGGCTTGTATAAGAGTTCAGCTTGTATATAGGTAGGTATTGAAATCTACAATATTAAGAGGCCGGTTCGCGCCGCTCGCAACTTCTATTCGAACCGCAAATATAAATTTGCCGGTATATTGCTATCTCTATTTCACTGATGACACATGATCGCGTTCAAGCGAGATAGCAATATGAGCTTACAGAATTTGTTATACATTTAGTCTTGTTCCGATGAAAATGATGAATGAAAACTTATCGTGCTTTTTACTTCGTTTTGTTATTCTGTAACTTGACAATATAGGCTATGCTGCTGACCAATTAATACGTAAGATATCGTTGGTTTTAATATAAAACAAATAAGAGGGAAACATGTCCATCTTGTCGTAAAAATATGCAAAACGCAATTCATTTACATTTCATTTTAGGAAAGTATTTTGAAAACATATAAATCCAGGGGACTAGATAAATACAATTTGAATTCAAATAAACTCTCATTTTGGTGGAAATGTTCTCGAATTATTAATTATTTTGGTATTACGTTTGTATGGGCAATTCATTCTCCGCTGGCACCTTAATTCATACAATCTACCTTATGCAAACTAGACTGGTAAAAGGAAAGTCTGCAGACGTTGATGGTAACAATTGTACCTACTCAAAATATAGTGTCCACTGTCCAGCTAGAATTACTCAGGTAGATTTTGTTTGTTGTAGGTAGGTATAAAAGTCGTCGTACACAGTACTTGAGGGCAATAATAGTAGTTTTTGCAAGTTCGCAAGTAAGTACGATGTCGTATTATGAACACCGAAAGCTCCTCTGCTTGGCTCAATGCCAGCGCTGACGAACATATCAACCAAGAAATTTCGGCCGCAGTTGCATTATAGGGTCTACTGAGTGTAAATGTCTTAGGATTTTGTGACTACAATTTTATGATTAGGTAAAAATTACGTACACGTACATACTTATGTAAAACTAGCGAATGAATAAATAGACTTCGCGACCGCGACTTCGTGTGCGTGGTTTGAGGTTTTTTGCTTCACGCAGGAACTCTTTAATTTTCCGGGATAAAAAACCTATGTGCTATTCCAGACTATAATCTATGGCGTGACTATATCCTCCGTGGCGCAGTGTGTAGCGCTGTTGCCTTAACGTGCGGAGGTCCCGGGTTCGATCCCCGGCAGGGTCAATTTGGAAATTTACAATTTCTGAATTTTCCCTGGTTTGGCCTGGTGGGAGGCTTCGGCCGTGGCTAGTTACCACCCTACCGGCAAAGACGTGCCGCCAAGCGATTTAGCGTTCCGGTACGATGCCGTGTAGAAACCGAAGGGGTATGGGTTTAATATAACTGCCATGCCCCTAACAGGTTAGCCCGCTACCATCTTAGACTGCATCATCACTTACCATCAGGTGAGATCGCAGTCAAGGGCTAGCTTGTAGTGGATAAAAAAAAAAAAATTTCTCTTTGCCAAATTTCAGCGAGATCCGTTCAGCCGTTGGGGCGTGATTGAATAACAAACATCCATATATCCATCCATACATCCATCCATACATCCATCCATACATCCAGCCATACATCCATCCAAACTTTCGCGTTTATAATATTAAGTAAGATTTCTCTTCTGGCAGGCATTGATAATTCCGACAGTAAAAAGTTTATGCTATTTATTCATTCGAATAAAAGCTGTTCAAAACATGCTGAACATACAAAAAGCTGTTCAAAACTTCTGAACACTGTTATAGAATGTTTTTCAACCTTACGAAATAATTCTTTACTAAATTAACTGTAGCCAAATGCCAGCGTTCAAATCGTTATCAAGCGATTGATAAGATCGGTAGGTTAGAGTTTAATTAGTTAAACGTGTTAACAACATCATCATTCATCACCTATTTCTAGATTTCAACACAACTGACTGAGTAAAGACTTGGTCAAAATTCGTCTCTGATCATGAAAGAAAATTAACAATAGATATAAGTTTAACTTGTGTATTTGATACGTAAAGGTTCATTGATGGATGAATAATGGTTGTAAATGATCATAACCATTCCTATCCGGCAGCGACATAATAGTCGGTTTCTTTTACTTGCGAGCACTGACCCTAATCCAACCGTATGTTACTATGCGACCCTTTTATTAGAGACATTAATCAAAGAGAAGAGAAGCAAGGACTCAGTGTAGCCCGTTATCCGTAGGACGTTTCAGTGTAGTCCATAGTGTATGGGGCGATAAGCCGCGTATTTCAAGTGAAGATTTATGTCTGCTTTCCAACCGCCCTCTTCTGTCGGTACCGCTACATGTGTCAACTATTTATTTTTACTCTTGATTTATAAGCCCTATTTTCACTAAGGACATTTCTCATAAGGCACATGTCGCCCGACACGAGTACGACGCGTCGGGCGACGTCGCAGGGGTAAATACTTAAATATCGTAATTATATATTACTAGCTTTTATCCACTTAGGTTAGGTTCGATTTTCATTCCAAAGCCCTATTTTAGCCCCTTATAATAGGTGTTGAATTTTCAAAAATCCATTCTTAGCGGATGCCTACGTCACAAAAACTATATATGGCAAATTTCAGCCCGATGCGTCCGGTGGTTTGAGCTGTGCGTTGATAGATCAGTCAGTCACCTTTTCCTTTTAAATATTTAGATTTAAACAAGTTACACACATTTATTTATTTACTTAAACCGATCCGTGTGTACGCGAGTAACTTGTTATTCTTTAGCTGCGACATATGCCACGTAGGGTTGGCTCTTATCAAATTCATCACAGACTCTCGCTGAGCTTTCACAGGCCTCTTCATATCAAATGAAAGCTTAGAGTCTTTGATGTTTTTAATCAAAAGGAATCATTTAGCTTCCGCTGTCGTTACTTTTATTCATTTTATATTTACTCATAAAGACCGTCAACACGTGTCTACTATATCTACTAAAATATTCGTATTTAGGTGCTTTGCTTTCATTCAAGCAAATAAATTTATTAATTCTACTTTATTAGTTATAATCAACATTCTGTAGAAATTGCTGCTTATTTTGCTTATCAATTCCGCGACCATGACCGCGACTTCGTCCGTATGTATTCAGGTTTTATAAAAACCCTTTCAAAATCAAGGATAAAAAGTAGCCATGTCATTGCCCGAGATACAACCTTTTCTATACTTCTGAATTTCGGTAAACCGTAGGGTTTAAAAATCCCCGGGAAACTAATAAATACCGGGATAAATGAGTAGGTATGTCACTCTCCAGGTCCCAAGGTCCACTATACCTATGCAAAAATACGTCGATCGTGTACAAAGTCATGATAAAAGGCCAAACCATCAAACCAACACTTTCGCATTTATAATTTCCGCCTTTTTCCGTGATAAACTGATTGACCTTATTTTATCTCTAGCGTCTATGTTTACAAAGCGGCTGTCTTAGCAACGTTCACTTTAATTAAAGGGTAGAGTATATTATGTATTATATACGCCGCGTTTAGGCCTTAAATTGCGTTTTCAGACTAAGCACTTGTCTTAATGCGCCTCTCAGCTTCGCCTAGAGCGTCGCGAGGCCTCAGCGTTGGGGTATTTAAGGTGCATGACAAGGGTCTGCCCGCGAAATTCAAATTTAATTTGGTTTTTCACAATTTGTAAACTAATACGACAAAGTAGGCTTATGGCATTCAAATTGCGAGCGTAGGAATATCATCTTCACAGGTTTATATAAAAATCTTTACTTGAAAGTGTCCAGTTTAAGAAATTAGTCAAAATAATGAGTTTGACGTGAGTTACTCACAAATTAGTCATTAATTTGACTAATTTCTTAAACTGGGCACTTTCAAGTAAAGATTTTTATATAAACCTGTGAAGATGATATTCCTACGCTCGCAATTTGAATGCCATAAGCCTACTTTGTCGTATTAGTTTACAAATTGTGAAAAACCAAATTAAATTTGAATTTCGCGGGCAGACCCGTGTCATGCACCTTAAGCTCGTTTTTCCGTGTATATCCCGTAACCTCAACACGTGTGAGCAACTAGTAAGAGCGAAAACGCATAACGAACTAAGTTCCGGTTAAATTCAACACCTGTTAGCAACTACAAAGTTTTTGGCTGAAAAAAGTTCACGCGTGCACGGGACACAGACTAGTGCGACAGGACGAAATGTATTTCCCTTGCCACGCCGACGTTTTGCCGTCTTGTCCGTAGTGTGTTTCGTCCTTATCGTTTCTTAACTATTTATTTTTAACTTCATTTGCTGAAATTGATCTATTCGCTATTTTCAAGCCACAATGAACGCAAATTATTAGTGTTCGAAACTACATAATATCCGATTCAGCTCGAATTAATAAATCATTAATTAAGCTTGTAACAAGCAGCCCAATTAATTCTCGTTGAGTACTAAGTTTGGTGAACTGTATTTATAGAGACTCGAGTAGAATGTCTGAAAATTCTTTCTTAGACGGTCCATGTAGGTTGAGTTATAAAAGATAATTGTAAAAAATGCAAATTTTTTAGACTCAGCGTTAGTTTTTAGCTTTTGCGTTGATAGTCGGTCAGTTTTCCTTTTAAATACATAAACTAGTTATTACCCGCGGCTTCGCACACGATTAGTTCGATTTTGATTGGGTTTCAAAGCAATATTTTAACCTCTTAGGGGTGAAACTTTCAAAAAACCTTTCTTAAAGAAAGGTTTTTCTTTTCTTTCTTTTTTTTCTTTCTTTCTTTTTCCTTTTTTTTTCTTAAAGGGCAAAACACACAGGGAGCAGGCGCGGATCGGGCGCGGGCTGATTTATATAGACGACATCACATAGAACGCGGGCGCGGGTCGGGTGCGCGGCTGGTTGAATTCCTTATATTTATATGGACCAAATTTTAGTTCGGTCTGTGAAGTGGTTTTAACCGTTTTGATAAAGCAAATTAAATAGCTGATCATTTCAGAAATCATAATATTATTTTGCTTTTCTCCTGGAATAAACTTACATTTTTCTACAGCAGGTTACATATTTATGGGTAGGACCGTTGTGATTTGTATCGTAATGCTATCGATTTAAAATTCAAAATCGCCCGACCTACTTTCTATCCAAAGGTATTTTATCCAGAGGGGTAATATTGAATGCACACACACATGCGCGACATACGGCACGTAAATTTTGAAACGATGACAACAGGCGATATAGATAACGTTCGTGTAATGTGCAAAATATGGTGCGCTATTGTGTTGAATTAACAGCAGAAAAGTAATATATTTATTGCCATAAAGTTTTTATTTCTTAACTTCGACACTTAGAAAAATAATACGCGCCGAATTGAGCTATCAACTCACTTTTGAAAGTCTGTTAAAAATTAGAAATTAGTAAAAATCTCCTTTCCCCGTTTTTTAACATTCGCCAACTCAATGTTTTGGAAAAGTAGCCTTAACATTTATAAGATGAGAAAGATAAAATAATATGAAGATACTGCCGAGTGCCGATGTGTACGATTCCTGTGTATGCCAAGGTTCTTAGCCCCAGAATTTCCCTGGATGGTTTCAGAATATGTGCCTCAATTTTAGAGAAACTTTTTATTTTCTTTCATACATGATTATAAAGTTTCTTTTTGCCCTAGGTTCCGGGAAATCCTACACAATGATGGGGGCGCCGGGCCCTGATGAAGTCGGCATCATCCCGCGGCTATGCGATGCGCTCTTCGAAAGAATCGCCCGACAACAGTCACCTCCGGCTCTTACTTATAAGGTAATGTTGATTTCGAAATTTACGCGTCCATTTGAAAACGATTTTGCATCAGTTTTGGAGTTAAGCATTATCGGGATATAATTTTTCATGAAAAATATGTCATTTAATAATTTTATAAGCAATCCATCAATCAGCACTCAGAAGCATCAAGCAGTGCAGGAAAACACGCAGTAGTTAAGTAGTTTGAAAATTCATTTTATTATTGTGTACACATATTTTTTATTATTGTATACGTAGGGTGGTACGTATTAAGCAAGACGTTGAAGAGGTAGCCGTGGTGGATAGACTGAGTAGAGAGGGACATGAGGGTTGTGGGAGTTCGGATGTGGGAGAAACGTAAAGCTGCTCCGATGGCTAGAAGTTAACAAATATTATAAGTCCATAAAGGGCTGTAGAGAGCTTTGATAATGAGGTATTAAACGCAACAATAAATAATAGGCATGATGACAGTAACCAAGAATCAATGAAATTATGAATTTATTTAATTTATTTAATTTTGACAATCACACTAATGTTTACTGCACACTGCACAGAGTAGGTACATACAACGACGCCATGACACCGACTAGCGTTTTGGTGTGAATTTAAAAATTTAAATTTAAAATGCCAATTTTATCTACCAAACCTTTTTTTTCTGCTGAAACAAGATATTTTTTCGAAATATTAGATACTTCTGAACATAATCTGTCCATTTTTCAAAATCAGTCATCATGCCTATTGTGCACAGGTGGAAGTATCCTACATGGAGATATACAACGAGCGTGTCCACGACCTGCTCGACCCGGAGACGTCGCGACGCTCGCTGCGTGTGCGGGAGCACGCGGTGCTGGGGCCGTACGTTGACGGCCTGTCACAACTTGCCGTCTCGTCCTTTCAGGTATGTGCAAAATAATTTCACACACGTAAGAAGCAGACTTTTCGAAAGTCCATGATCCATACTAATATTATAAACTAGATGATTCCCGCGACTTCGTCCGCGTGGACTAAGAGTTTTTATTCCCGCGGGAACTCTTTAATTTTCCGGGATAAAAAGTATATGACCTTCCCCGGGATACCATCTACCCCTGTACCAAATTTCAGCAAAATCGGTTGAAAAGATGGGCCTGGAAAGCGTAGCAGACAGACAGACAGACAGACAGAAACACTTTCGCATTTATAATATTAGTAGGGATATGGATGCGAAAGTGTGTTTGCTACGCTTTAACGGCCTAACTACTCAACCGATTTTGATGGAATTTGGTACAGGGACAGATTACTTCCCGGGGAAGTACATAGGCTACTTTTTATCCCGGAAAATTGAAGAGTGCCCGCGGGAATAAAAAAAAACAATCCACGCGGACGAATTCGCGGGCGCTCAGAATTATTTAATCATTACTTAAGGAACGCGTTAGTATAGTTTTCAAAACAAAATCTATACTAAGGAGTTCCTTAAGTAATGACTAAGCAACTCTGTGCTGTAATCCTCCAAATATTGTGGGCAAGCGATATTTATCGTTGCTCCGGTGTCGGTTGGGTGTTTTAGGAGATTTGTTCTAAAAATCCTTTCGCTGAACCTACAATAATAGAGGCATCAATAATAATATGATTGTAGAATTAATTATACTTTTTAATTTATAATACTTTTGCTACTCGCTGCGTGACATAATCGGAGTCCTTTTGAAGCTATTAACGATATGATCATATCTCGCATCTCGTTTGACGAGGGAAAGGTCAAAGGTCTCGGAGTCTGCGAGGATGCGATAGCAATCCTTTGTCGCTTAATAACTGGGGAGCTTTTTAGTTTAGTTTAATATTCTATTGCTAAACATGACCTTTATCACCATGATTTCATTGAAAAGTTCTCGTGTTTTACAAGCTTTTATTGAACTTGCAATGTTTGTGTATTGTTTAGTTCAAATGTTGCAGTTGAATTTTAAAACAGTTATCCCGCACCGGTTGGGCTGATATTTAGTATACACGTTTAGTTTGGATGATAATAATGGGACTGATTCTGTATAACACAATCTCTAAACTAAACTAAAATGGCAACTTTAAATCCAGTTCTGTCCCTTTCCGTAGGAAGTATTATGAAAGGGTTAGCAATATTTGTAATGCTCTAATTTTAGTTTAGTTTAGAGATTGTGCACTACAGAATCAGCCCCAATGTATGGTTAGCTTAGTGACGTCATTCTAAATCCATGGCAGAAATGGCAGACTCCCAAAGACGGCGGACTAGTTATTTTTAATGCTCCCCGATTATATGGGTATATCAATTAAAAGGATTGGCTGAAAAGAATAAATGCGAAAAAAATTAAATCGACACGACGTCACAGTAAATTGAATATGGCGGACGATAAAAGCGGCGGCTTGTTTTATAAAATGTTTTATTGAACTATAAAAAAAAAATTAAATGGTTTTTATTTTAAAAAAAATTACAAGTGCTGTACCGAGAAGAAATAGCAAGAAACTCGGCTACAAAAATTAAGGCTTATTCATATTAGTGCTAACGTATAAAGGGTTATGATTATGACAAAATCGAATATTGCCCGGCAACATAGCGGAACGCTAAATTGATCGAAGGTTCTGCCACATGTTAATTAAAGTTACTTCGCATTTACTGCTTCTTTTACATGGTAAGGTGGTAACTAACCACGCCGCGGCGGGACACTCACGAGACAACGTCAGAGCTAATTCTAGAACTATGAGCTCTAAAAACAACCCTCGAATAAGAGAAAGAATCTACCTAAGCAACGGGAGCGAAGATACATTATTACAGTTTTAGCAAAATTTAAGCCAAATTAAAGACGAAACCCAATTTGTACGGTACGACTGGTCGTTTGTTGGGATTATCCTCAAAGGAAAGTGCCTGCTAAATAAATATTGTACTAGGTAACGTCAAAAATTCGTCCGCCGTAGATAAAATCGTGGGTTTCTCGGAGATTGGCCGCTTCTGTAGCTTCATTATGGCCAAGGCTTGGACAGACAGAACGTGGTAGCACGGCTTAACGTCATTCTCTTATATTTTTTGCTGCATACTCAGCGTCAGTGCTGTGCTCTGCCGTAGCCGTGCTGTAATAATACTATAATGACTGCCTCATTGGTTTAGACTAGAAGTTAGCTTGTTCGACTGCGGAAGAAAAAGTTTGATCAAAAATAGTCAGGCGTTGGGGTTTTCTGTCAAGTTATTTAGTAACTAGCACGGAGTTAGGATGTTGGTGGTATAGACCGCGTGGCTCGGGCCATACCTAAAGTACTCTATCCTGCGACTGATCTCTCTCCATTCGGATTGGCGTCCCATCGGATTATGAGGGAATAGGGAACATATGTGTATCCCACATGGCTGATGGCTATAATCTCTGCAGACATAGGCCGCCGTGACTGATATTCAGTGTTCCGACTGAATTCTAAGCCAATCGTACATACATGATAAGTGTAAAGAGTAAACGTAGTAACGTAGTAACGGGCTCCTGAGTGATTGCCGTCGTGTGTCTGCATGCTGTCACGTCCCAGTGCCTTCGGTCGTTGTCTGTCCAAGACTTTATTTGAGGCTTGAGGGCTTAACGGTATCCATTATTTTCTCTCGATTCGCATTGAGCACCCTCGTAGTCTAGCATGAGTTTTCACATCACGTATTTGTACTATCTTAAGTAAAAAAAAAATATTTTCCATAATCAAATTAACACAATCAAAGTTCATTTCAACATGTTTATGACTTGTGTAGATTTTCTTTTATAATGTATGTGTGATGATGACTGCGACTTCGCCCGCGTGTATTACATTTTTATGATTCCCGCGGGATCTCCTTGATTTTCCGGGGTAAAAAGTAGCCTATTTGCTCCCCCGGGATGCATCAAGTCAAGTCATTGACGTCCGGTTATTTATAAGAAAGAAAGAAAGAAAAAACATTTATTTCCAAATTGTGCCATACATAACAAACATACCTAAAGAGGTAGATCACCCCTCAGGGATGAACTATATCACGTATGGCACAACCCAAAAAATGGCCCAGGCTCAGCATAATGCTGTATGTTTAGCGCAAGCACTAACCATACAGCGCTGATTTTCATGTGGTAAACATATACTAATGGTGATAATCAGTACGACATCTTAAACTCTAAAGCTACGAGGGTTCCAAACGCGCCCGGGTCTGAGAAGAGCCCACAACAAACTCAGCCGGGTTTTTTTTTTTCATCCTGCAACCTATCTTTATACCGAATTTCGCACCCATGAACGCGTTTTCGACGTTGGGACGCGACACATTGACTTTAACATAGTGCTTGGAATTTTCGATCTTCGAAATCTACCATAGTTGCCGAGATGTTTAGTCGCACTAAGTCGGCTTTCAAGGGTGTTTAATTTCCTTCCGACCCACGTTCGCCGGTTCATCGGGTTCGGTTTGTGCTACTTGCGGTTTGTTATCTTTAATTTGTTATAATCTGATAACAGGTTTCTCGTTTAATAAGTTTGGTTTACGTTAGAAAATAAGATATTAATATTTATATTGTTTGGGTTTAATATTATCTAAGACCTAATTATCTTTTAGTAAAATAAATGCGCTTAATATTTTTAGTAACTTATTTTCTTTTCTAAGATCGTGCGATAAGATCTAAATGTTTCTTCTTTTATAATCTTTTATATTAATTTAATTTATAATATATATACTAATATTATAAATGCGAAAGTTTGGATTGATGGATGTATAGATGGATGGATGGATGTTTGTTACTCAATCACGCTAGAACGGCTGAACGGATCTGGATGAAATTTGGCGCAGAGATAGATTATTATAGCCTGAAATAGCACATTGGCTACTTTTTATCCCGGAAAATTAACGAGTTCCAAAAATCCTAAATTCACGCGGACGAAGTCGCGGAAATTAGCTAGTATGTACATAAGTACTATGACGTTGAATTTATGAAGCGGTGGGCTTTAGAGGGATTAGCAGCTACCGACCTTTGTTCGTTGGTCTATGTTTTTCCTTTTACTCGTTAACAGCATTTTTCTTCTGACAAGACGGATCTGACAAGATTTAAACGACACTGTACATTAAAAAATTTTACATTACTTTGCCTTGCGTTCGGTTCGCCTTGTGTCTGGTGGATCTTAGTGGACTGAGGGCGTCTCACACATCACAAATCCACGCGAAATGAAAAAAGTTCGAATTTCTATAAAAACAATTTTCTGAAAATGATTTAAATAGTCATATTTAAAAATAATACTTATTTAGAATGCAAACGAATATTGTATTTCCCAATATGTTAAAATATACAAACTCCCGGTTAAATTGCGAGGCCGGTTATTATATGGCATTGAGCGCATCATTTTAAATTAATTAGTTCAATATTACTTGGTCGTAATTTGATTAAATGGTCGTGTTGGTTTTAATTATGTAAACATCAGATATTAATTAATTTGTAAGCAATTACGGTTTTCAAATGTTTTGCATTACAGTAATTGTCATTATGGTACGTATACGTAATTACAACGATTCATGGATATAGTTAAGGACTGGGAAATGACGTAGGCTTTTTTCTTATTACCCGGAAAATCAACGAGTTCTCACGGATTTTTTTAAAAACCTGAATGTTGGGATTTTAAATATTTTAAAAATCTAGTTTAATAGTTTTAAAATCGATAATTGAATTACAATATTCAAAAGTACCGCACCATTGTTCAAAATGTACAGGACGCAAATTGTTTAATTTTTGTAAAAGCAAAATGGTCAGGGATCTTACTACCAACGCTTAATGCAGTATTATTTTGATATTGTTGACGCTCTTGTTTCAAAATTCAAAGTCAAAAGTCAAAGTACGTCATATATGACGTAAATTTTGTAAAAATACCGCTGTGAACGATGGCAGTAAGCCCACTAAACGCAGAATGTTAAAAGTGCAGGATGTTCTAAACACAAAATGTTCATTTAACGGAGAATGTTCAAAACGCAAAATGTACAAGTGTGAATGTAAAAGTCGAAGGGTCGGCTACGTGTTCCAACATCTATCTCAACCCAACAAAAGAGAGAGATTTTATCTCGAAACTCTGATTTAAATTTCGATCCAGTGTGGCATACCTACTTGCAAAATGTGACGTAGAAACTGATGGATCGCTGACGTCGATCTGATTCGCAACGTTCATTTTTACTGTTGACGCAACCCTAGGGTGAACGGGCACTTGTTTTATTGGGCATTCGATTCCCCAGATAGAAAGAAAAATTGAGCTCCCATTCGGATTCAGATAGGGAAACAGAATCAGGCATGTTTTTTGTAGAAATTGGTATGGATCATGGGCGTCATTTCAAAGGCTGATGACGTATGATGTGCAATTTGTAATTCAAGATGGCCGTCAAATTTTGGAATAAAGTTCCTGTATATTTAATTTTTTGAAGAATCGATTATACAAAGATAACAAAACATAATAATGAAACAAACAACGATTAAACAACTAGAACGAAGATAACATGATAGACATGGTATTTTGTGGTATTGTGAAATTAATGTCAATTTTTAATCGACTTCCAAAAAAGGTTCTCAATTCAGCGCGTATGTTTTTTTTTTTAAATATAAGATTGCTGTTGATTTTTGATTTTTTAAATCAATTCGTGTACGTGTGTAAGTTCTGAAGTTGCTGAAGGGTGCTGATGATGAAAATGATGTCTGATAGCGAAGAAATCAGTATGAAATCTTCATTTTTACTCTTGATGCAACCCTAGGACATGAACCTTGTTTTATTCGACGGTCATTCGATTCCCCAGATAGAAAGAAGAATTTCGCTCTCAGTCGAGATTCAGATAGGGAAACAAAATGAGGCACACGGGTGAAAAGGAAACGAAAATGAGATTGCTCGGTGAAAAGATATTCCATAGATTGTCACTGTGAATTTCCTAGCTTTATGAGACAACCCCTTCTTGTAAAGGGTTGCTGCTAAAAACATATTTTGTTATGAAACTGAAATGGAAAACTTTTTCTAGTCATATAAAATTTTATGAAGTGCTTTTGAATCGTCAAGTTAATGTACTACTTATTTGCTATAAATTTATGAAATCTTACAATTCGAAACAAATTTGCTAGGAAGGCGCAATGTGTCACGACATGAACCGTCTATGTTATTTTTTTATTAGTGTAGTTTTTATTTTAGTATTTTTTTACTTTATCTTGATTATAATAGGACTTTTTAGTAAACCTAGAAGATTAACTCTGGTAACCTGAGTGAGTAGAGTTATAGACTGGGATATCAGTATCACTAATTATTATAATTAGTTCATACTCTATAGACTCATAGTATTATTAATCTAATCTAATTAAATCTAGCCTGTACTGTCCTACGACTGGGCAAAGGCTTCCCTCCGATTTTTCCACACCTCTCTATTTTGTGTATTATTAACCAATTTCAAATTGTACGTGCTTGTATGAAATAAAATCCATTCGTGTATTCAGAAAGCGAACTCGACTGGTAAATCTCTCGTAAATGCAATGAACTTTTATCCATGATTCGTGATTGCTATAATTGTCAAATTCCAATTATATTGTAATACCTAATGCGCTCGCAAAATAACAATGCTTTTCATGAGGGGATTAAACTCTCATTTGTGTATTTGACTAGACGTTTAGATTAGAACTTAGACCAGATACAATCGTTTTGCTTCATGTTAGGTTTTCGGGCTAAATTGAATTCAAAAGGGGCTAAATTAGGCCAAAAATTTTGTAACATATTATTATGCTATATTCAAATTAAATTAAGGTGTTTGAGTTTCAATTACTGATTGATTTTTGATTTTCCTCATCTTAACATTATTTTTTTATGACTAAAATTAACTGTTATAATTTACTTCCATATTAACAATCACCTTTAACTGTTAATAAGGATCTATACTAATATAATTAATGCGAAAGTTTGGATGGATGGATGGATGGGTGGATGGATGTTTGTTACTCAATCGCGCCAAAACGGCTGAACGGATTAGGATGAAATTTGGCACAGAGATAGATTATAGTCTGGAATAACATATATGCTACTTTTTATCCCGGGAAATTAAAGAGTTCCGAGAAGAGAGAGAAAGAGCTAGTTATTAATATATTTTCATTAATACAAAAGTTTTAAATATCATTACTTGATTACATCAATTCAGAAGGAATGATTCGATGTTTAATCGCTCCAAATCGAAGTAACGACTCCACAGAGAGAGGTTCGAGTATAAAATAGGGCCATTTACATCGCTCGGGGAAAATCAATTGCTATAGTGGCCTGGGGTAAGGTCTGCCTTTATAAGTATTGGTTCGTACAACAAAATGTTTAAATAGAGGCCGTTTCACGAGTTCAGAACGCTTATTTGATACACTGAAAGCCGGTGGGCGATTTATTCATCGCTTTTAATTTTTTTTTTAAATTTTAGGTATCTAGTCTTAGCAAGTACCTATATGAAATTACCTCCGTAAAGTTTTCTATTAGGTATAGTTCTGGGTTTGAAACCAATGATACTACTTCTAGCATCTATATTTTTAGGGAATGGGTCTTAGCAAGAATATGAAATTACCTCCGTAAAGTTTTCTATTATAATTCTGGGTTTGAAACCAATGATACTGTTTGATGCATCTATATTTTTAGGGAACGGGTCTTAGCAAGTATATGAAATTACCTCCGTAAAGTTTTCTATTATAATTCTGGGTTTGAAACCAATGATACTATTTGATGCATCTATATTTTTAGGGAACGGGTCTTAGCAATTATATGAATTTACCTCCGTAAAGTTTTCTATTATAGTTTTGGGTTTGAAACCAATGATACTATTTGTAGATTCTTTATTTTTAAGGAATGATAAATTTGATTTGTCGAATCATTTGTTCTACTGTCCGACAAATTTATCTGACCCGGTGGCCAAAATTTGAACTAATTTTTATGCCTGATAAATTTTAGTTTTTATTTTATTTTCAATATTTCGACGCTCTTACCTGCAGATAAGTTTGACGTACTATAATTAGTGTTTTTATTTAGGTTTTTATAGCAGTTCGTCTATCCGTTTGTGTGTCACAGATGGACAGACAGACAAACTACACAACGACAAATCCTTGTTTTACTACGAAACCTTAGAAAACGACTGGAACAAATTATTCAATGAATCAAATTGTTCGCCAGTTCTAGGACCAAGAGCTCATTTCGTGAATTCGGAACGCGTATTTAATGTTTAATCATGCACTCACAATTCAAATTACGGATCCTCGGAGGGCGATCAAATTGCGCCCATTACAGCGTTCGCGGTAGAACAAGTGTTGGTGATTGGTGGTTTAACCTAAATATAACAAATATTTAGCGTATAAATAGCTGCTATAGATACAGAGGTTTGCTGTTCTAATTAATTTTCAAGTGTTTGAAGATATTGGTGCTAATTAGTTTTTACACAATCTCTCAAATGTAAACTGAGTTATCCTGCTTTATTTTTTCTTGGCAGAATTGTGGAATCCAGACGTGCCCGTGAAGATGATGATTATGTTATAAATTCCTTAAAGAAAAACTGCACTGCGCTTATAATTTTCACAGCAAAATAAAATACCTAAATACACCATCACAACAAAATTGAAGATGAAAATAAATAAATGTAATATGAATGGAGATGCGAAGTATTTTTAAACAGTCGTAATCAAGGGGAATGTGGGGCTGTTAAACAAATTCTTGTGGAGACTGGAGAGTTAAATAATGATTCACATATTTAACTTTGCGACGTAACACTTCAATAATGGCATTGAAGTGTTGTGTGCAGATGTGGAGTGTCTTGAAATAAAAACTAAATTGTTACACTTAACCAAAGTGTAAAACATAATACGGTTGAACAAATATACACTATTTAATGTACAAAACATGATGTTTTTGTTAAAATAAATGTGCTTTATAGTGCTTTGTGCCTGTTGACTTTAATCTTAAAGGCTTACGCTCTAGAAATTATGTGTTACAACTGCGATGTTTAAAATGAAAAAAGCCTTTTAAATGCATAGAAAAATAAATTTTAGCTTTTGAACCTTAGTTCTCCAAAACACCTTTCATTTTTATAAAAACTAAATTAATGTGAATAGAATGTACGCTTTTGTATCCAATATGAATTTTAAACAAGCTACATAAACTCAATCTATTAAGAGTAGATAAATCTGAAATCTGTAGCCGTTACACATCCGAAGGGGTATGGGTTTAATATAACTGCCATGTCCCTAACAGGTTAGCCCGCTACCATCTTAGACGGCATCATCACTTACCATCAGGTGAGATCGCAGTCAAGGGCTAGCTTGGATTAAAAAAAAAGCTATTATCCTGAACTTGAAACTTAGTATGAACTTTGTACTTACTTCAAATCTTAATTGTACTAAAGTTTACGTTCAACGCTACGGTTCCTCAGGGAGGAATATATGCGACGGGGTGCAAATTTTATTTTTGTGAAGTTCGGTTTCAAAATCACCTTAGTGCATTGAATATAGTGATGCAATATTAATTGATTTTGCAAGTACAAATCGGCTGACGGCTATCCGATGTTTATTTACTCGCAAACCTACCTATGGTTTGTCAAGAGGATGATAATTTTGGCTGATGCCGTTTGCTACCGCATCAATCTGTCTCACTCTAGTCCTTCACTATTGCTATACACCTCTCATCTGTCAAAATTATCATCCTACTAGCTGATACCCGCGACTTCGTCCGCGTGGTTTAAGTTTTTTTGATTCCCGCGGGAACTACTTAATTTTCCGGGATAAAAAGTAGCCTATGTCACTCTCCAGGTCCTCAACTATACCCATACCAAAAATCACGCCGATTCGTTGCTCCTTTCGGCGTGATTGAAGGACAAACCAACAAACCAACAAACAAACCCACTTTCGCATTTATAATATTAGTATGATATGATATTTGACAAACCATAATCAACGACTCAGCGGAGAGCGAGTCTATATTTTCAAATTGCGACCAATATTACTACAGCACTCGTGGAAAAACAAGCCTGATTGATTGAACGGGAAATTGAGAATGTAATTGCAGCGAATGTACATATTGCTGATGAGAGGTGAGCAGGTAAATAAAACATCTGTCTCTGCGTAGCAACTGAACACTATGGTTTAAAATAGGTGATAGGGATATAGCTCATTCACTCTGGAGTTAATAACATTGTAGTAAATCTGGATTTATTCACGGGTAATGGCTCGCGGCCCTTTTGAGGTTTAATTTTTTTTTCGTTATTTTTAGACACCTGGGCCGATAGAAAATGATAACGTACAACTATGGAATGTAATCGATTAAAAATCTCTAATCTTACTAATATAATATTATAAATGTGAAAGTTTGGATGGATGTATGGATGTTTGTTACTCAATCGCGCGTCAACTGCTGAACGGATCTGGCTGAACTTTGGCACAGAGATAGATTTTAGTCTGGAATAGCACATAGGCTTTTTATCCCGGAAAGTTAAAGAGTTCCCGCTGGAACCAAAAAACCTCAGACCACGCAGACGAAGTCGCGGGCATTCGCTAGTAATACATAAACACTTGCGATGTAGAGATCTTCAGAAAGATAGTTCAGTGACACTTGAGAGATTTTATTGAAATTTCGTTTGACACGAAAACTAATTTCCAACGAAAGATCGTTAGGAAATAATATAATAAACAATGTTCAGAAACGTTTATGTTAATTAATTAATTAATTAGTATAGGTACCTAATTTATAAAATAACACACAAAATAGCGAGGTTCTCATTATACAATTTAAATTCAGCAAAAACTACCGGTGGCACAGTTTCCAAATACCCAAGCTTTGAGTGGTTTTAAACTCCATCCGTGCTCTGGGGATTTGTTAGCATAGAGCCCAAAGTTTCAACAGATTGGTCCGACTATCGACTATTGATTAATATTCGTGATAGAGGTTAGGTCGTCCAACTGTCAACATCGGCATTTGGTATACAATTAATCAACTACAGTAGGTGTCTAGGTATGTCCTATGTCCATATAAAACGGATTTGAGTGAATCATTGAAATTAATTAATCAACGGGATAAAAAGTAGCCTATGTGTTATTCCGGACTATAATCTATCTCTGTGCCAAATTTCATCCAGATCCGTTGAGCCGTTCTGGCGTGATTGAGTAACAAACATCCATCCACCCAAACTTTCGCATTTAATAACACCTACTCGTACAAACGATTTACGTTTATACAAGCAGAAAATCCAGGGCAGAGTTTTCCACGGATACTTAACTGAGTTGAGCGAGACATGATAAGACATACGTTTCGTCTTACGCAATGTTAACTGTAGAGAAACTCTGCTGATATCACTGAGCATTGCATTAAGGACTAAGGCTTTGACTAAGGTGTCCCAGAGTATCTTCCGTGATGACTTTGTAATCGGCAAACCCACTGAATGATGATGATGATATCCTCCATGCCGATTTCGGCCACGGCGACTGAGTTGTACGTTTTGACCATTTTTCATTGCTAGTTAAGATATAACGAGCTAGTTTTCTCACTCATACAAACAAACAAATGCCGTATTGGATAGAATACAAGCAGGCGTTACTTTGCGGAATGACTTTAATGAAGGAACTAGAAGTTTAATTCGCTATAACGCGCGACAATGCACGATTGTTTCTCATTTTTTTTCTCATTTCTCATTTATTCATAATAAAACTAGAAAAATAACAATAAACCACGAACACAAATAACAGTAACATAAAATAAAACATGAAAGTTGAACTTACATCATAATTTGGCCATTTGCGTGGGTGGTAGGTCAGACTCCTAACTAGATACCTGTGTTTAGGATATCATTCCTTATTACCGCGGGGCTCAAGGTTTATGAAGTACAACCTTTTTGGTTTATATATCACGTATTACACAATATTTTTAAAATCCTTTCAGCACAACAACTCACAGAACTCCAATTTGAACAAAAATATCAATGTAATTTGTGTGCCTACCCTTTATTGGTGCTGTCAGTAAGCGGCGCGTAAACATTATGCGGTCGATACATAGATCTATGCGCATCCCGCAAGAAGAGACACGAGCATTGCATATTGAGCGTAGTTGGTATTAGGCAGTATAATAAAAGTATATTTTTGTTTTTATAAGTACCATAGTGGATAGCTTTGATTTTATTTGAATAATTATCATTATAGTAGGATGCATAATTGAGGTTATTTAGGATCTTTATTTTGTAATTTATTTTATTAGTGTGGTAGAAATTTATGTTAGTTAAGTACTTATATGTAACTAAATGAATCTAAATAAATAATGTTATTTTTTTATATATAAGTATCCTTTGGGTTTAGGAACGTAAAATTTATAATATTATATGAACTAAGTACTTTATTTTATGATTTAAGTTGTTATTTTATTATTGTGAACACACACAATCGTGCATTGTCGAGTCAACATCTCCTGAACTTGCTCCGGTATCGGAGTGAAACGTACGTTGACAGAGTTTGGAAGATTTCTGTGGTGTGGTGAATATCGCGGGCTATAAACGTGCGGGAAGTCCTTCATAACAAATGCCGTTTCGATGTCAAAAGTATTGTGGTACCGTAAAATCCTATTTTCTAAAAGATATTGATCTAGTTCTCAACTATACTAATCTACTCCTTTATATGGCTGCGATACCTGGCTTTTAAACAATGAATGAATTGAGGTTTTTTTGGTTCTTCTTTAATTTTCTGGGATAAAAAGTAGCCTATGTGTTATTCCAGACTATAATCTACCTCTGTACCAAATTTCATCCAGATCCGTTCAGCCGTTGGGGCATGATTGAGTAACAAACATCCATCCATACATCCATCCAAACTTTCGCATTTATAATATTAGTATTTAGTATAGATGATACCCGAGACTTGTGCTATGTAGGTTTTGGAACTCTTAGATATTCCGGGATGCACGCTAAGGCAGCTTTCGTCGAACACGTCAATATCGATTTATCAGATGGGTCGTGAAAAGCTAAGCTAACAACGGTTAAGGTGAAGACGGCCGACAAGGTATACGTATAGAGTTAGTCCCTGGAAGTTTGCACAAGTTTCCACCTCGTCTACATAATTTAATTTCCTCCGAACTTCATCTGAGGTGCACATTTGTAAAGGGAGCTTGCTTCTATTGTAGTTAAGTTAAGGTCATTAAATTACGTACTGATTGCTTGTAGGTCACGTAGTTAGGAATTTGCAATCTATGTCATTGATTAGGTCATTGCTGTTCTCTAAACATATAAAAGGTTAAACTGATTTACTGACATAATTTAACTAGGTGTGGAAATTTGAGATTTAGCTTGTAGGTAGGTAATATACAATGCACCCACCCGTGCAACAGCCGGGCTGGGTTTACTTAATTTATGCAGACGTTGAAGTATTAAGTAACTTTTCGAAGTCAGTCGTCCAAAAGTAGTTGAAATTGAAATAAAGATTGATAAAGTAAAGTAAAGGCTCAATTCATCCTACGGTTATCATATGAAAAACGAAACTTTTATAAAAATAACTTCTTCATGCCAAAACGACAATTTTCGCTGAAATTTGGAAAAGAGAAAGCCTAGAATTAAAATTTATATTTCATCCTGGAAAATTAAAGGGTTTCCGCGGGAATCTTTAAAATCCACGCTGATGAAGTCGTCATCGCGGACATAATCTAGTATTTTATAACTAGACTAGCTGATGCCCGCGACTAGCTGATGTCCGCGTGAATTGAGGCTTTTTCAGTTCCCGCGGGAACTCTTTAATTTTCTGGGATAAAAAGTAGCCTATGTGTTATTCCAGACTATAGTCTACCTTTGTACTAAATTTCATTCAGATCCGTTCAGCCGTTGGGGCATGATTGAGTAACAAACATCCATCCATACATCCATCCAAACTTTCGCATTTATTATATTAAGTATAGATGATACCCGGGACTTGTGCTATGTATGTTTTGGAAAGCTCGAGGGAACTCTTTGATATTCCGGGATGCAAGCTAAGACAGCTTTCGTCGAACATGTCAATATCGATTTTTCAGATGGGTCGTGAAAAGCCGTCTAGTGTCAGTCGTAACGGGCTACGGGAGGTATCTAGTATTTGTACATTGTTCATTGTTCAATATACAATGACATGATATCGTGGAACAGGAATATGCAATAATTTGAATTGTTTACCGTTCATTAGAATAGATGAAAATGCATTTTCAATAAATTCCCCTGACGATGGGCATGTCCATAAGAGATCCATTGTTCTTTTGTGAAACACCTCAATGTGAACTGTATTGGCATTGTTTCGTTTAAAATATTAAAGTAGGTATATTGATAACATTGTTCCCATACAAATGAGAAAAGTAAAACAATATGAAATTAAGAAGGAGAAATACGTAAATGTAAAAATAAAAACATCTGCATTGCTTCGTATTGTTATACTTAATGAAATCCCTCATTAATTTCTCCTCTTAAATTCAATGACATGGAATACACATGGAGTCTGGATGGACAGAAAGAGGTGAATTATTTATAACTAGATGATGCACGCGACTTCGCCTGCATAAATATGGTCTTTAAAATCTCAAGGTCACAAATATATAAGCACGGATCTTACTGGGTTTAACGCTATTTTAACGCATTCCACCGTACAACCTCAAACTTCAATAAGCTAACAAATACAGAATGTTTTTCAAAATCTTAACAAACCATTATTTCGTACTTTCTGTAATATTCAAATATTGGGAAGAGCACAGGTGATGATAACTATGACACGAATATCCACTCCAGTTTAGTCATCAGGATCAAAGTTCTTACTTAGTAGAACCTTTGGATTATGCGTTATCGTTATCGTTATATCGTTATATCGTTATTTTTGGAATATAAATCCTTTATATATTTAATTTTGTTAACAGGACATCGACAACCTAATGACCGAAGGCAACAAATCCCGAACGGTTGCAGCCACGAACATGAACAGCGAGTCCTCCCGATCACACGCAGTCTTTAGCGTGGTCCTAACTCAAACGCTATGTGACGCGGCCACTGGAGTGTCGGGGGAAAAGGCGGCCAGACTGTCCCTTGTCGACTTGGCTGGCTCCGAGAGAGCTGTGAAGACTGGCGCCGTGGGAGACCGGTTGAAGGAGGGATCGAATATTAATAAGTGAGTATAGGAGCTGGTTATTAGTTTATTGGTCGGCAGTGCATTATTATAGCAAGAAAACCCGTGCCATTATGATATTAATGGAATGGGGTCACTACTCCTAGTTATGAGAAATACGATGCAGAGTGAGAGCGATATAAGCTGGTAAGAGAAAAGTTCTCAATGCTTCCTACGGTAAAGGACTGGATGTATGTACTCGTAGATTGATAGGTGACAGCTGTACAAGATAGCAGAAAAATTAGGTGGCTTCAGCGCCATAAGTTGCCTAACATTTTTTATAAGCATGTTGGTGCATTTTAAGATAAGAGCGGGCTAACCTTTTCTTCGTTCGGGCATTGTCACAACGCAAGGCTGTCTTAGAAGGAGTTTACAAGAATATTTGTGCGATATATTAGGTTTACCACCTAGATAAGGTACTTGGAGAACTGTCCAATTCTAGCTTAATCAATCAGGTGCATGCGATGTGTTAAAAATTCCAAATAATTAATGGGTATATAGGTCGTACCTATATGTACCTACTACACGTAATGTATAGTATCTACGTAGTGGTATCCAAGAAAGGTTTCTTTTATGTGTATTTAGAGTGAATTATTTTATGACGTGCCTTTTATTGCTGGAAGAAGTTTGTGAACAAATTCAGTAGATTAAAGTTATATGTTTGCTGTTATTTGCAGCGTTGGCGACGTCTGGACTGAATAAATAAGTAAAGGACCATAAAACAGACAAATTACCAGTTAATAGTCAATTTGGATTCACATGTTTATGCAATTTGTACATTGCAATGCAAAGTAAATTTATATTTCCATAAATATCAGGCGACTTATTTCAAGTTATTTCCGGCTGAATATATTCTCATTTAAGTATATGGAACTTTTGATTTTCGTGATAAAAAGTATCTGTGCTCCTATTTTCGTTAAAATGGTTAAACTTATCTGCCGTGAAAAAGTAACAGACAGATAGACACAGTTTAGCATTTATAATAGGTATCTGTACTTAACTATGGATTTTTTATGGACTAATTGTTATGAAATTAACACCTAGAAGAACTTCAGAAGGCACCTAAAAATATTTCGTCGACCGCAATTAATCGTAAGTAATAGGTTTAACTCAATCTCATTGTAAGTATAACTTAAACCTCCTTAACCTAAGACAGGACTGTTTTATCAATACAACCCAACCATGCAACATCGCGAGTTCAAATACCTACGATCCTGGAACTACTCACCGCCTCCTATGCTATTTGTAAAATATACCTGTTAAATGAATATAAAACGTGACTTTTATCTTTCACAGATCCCTCACAACGTTGGGTCTCGTCATATCAAAACTAGCGGACCAGTCTTCAGGGAAAAATAACAAGGACAAGTTCGTGCCCTACAGAGATTCAGTACTCACGTGGCTCTTGAAGGACAACCTTGGAGGCAACAGTAAAACTGTTATGGTAAATATATTATGTTTGATCACAATTATTACTTGGTCACGATGGTCAATGGCCACGAATGGCCTTGTGCGTGGGAGATATTATTGTAGATAAGTGTATGTTATGCGTAAACACAGGTGCATACTCTTGTAGTCCGATTAAACGCCAATGCGACACGACGGGAGAGAAATCAGCCTGTCTGTCTGTCCGCCTGTTCGTTTTTCTTTGTTTGTTTGTCTGCTACGCTTTTACTGCCCATCTGTTCAACCGATTTTGACGAAATTTTGTATAGAAACATATTAATAAAAGTCTAAATTAAAATACTTTCCTACCAAATAAAAGTTTATTCAAAGCCGATTTCAGCAAAACTTCCAAATATTTCCTGTATCATGAAGAAAACCAGAACATTAAAGACTCCCGGAATAGCGTCTAGGTATATGAAAACAATAAACAAACTCTCACTCTCTTTTATGCTCGTACAAAGTATTTGGGTCACATAACACTCGCCTAATTTTTCAGACGTGAAAGCAATTTTCTATTAAGCACTCTCATTCAGTTTTCAAGGAGAAAATGTTTTCCGAACAGAAAAACTATTTGATATGGATTATAGAGTGCACTTATTTTACGCTATCCGTGCTAATATTATAAATGCGAAAGTGTGTATGTTTGTTTGGCCGTGAAAACGTAGCACGTTTACAAGGCCCATCTTTTCAACCGATTTTGATAAAAGTTGGAACAGAGGTTACAGAGGACGTAGGCTACTTTTATCTCGTAAAATTAATGATTTTCCACCGGGAGTAAAATAAACCGTAGAGCACGCGGATGAAGTCGCGGACATCATTATTCTATTAATAAACAAAATCAGCATGTTATGAGAAGAATTGTACAATTACAATCTAGGTTTATGAACGTAGCGGCGGTTACCATTATGTCTCATTCACACTCCAGACAATAGTGTGTTGCGTAAGTGAGAGCGAATGAATAATACTGCTTCGATTAGTTTTTTTATTGTCAGCTGTGAAAAAATCGGTCCCTTCCACTTTACGAGCATCAGAAACCCACTTCCGATCAATTTTAGCAGACTGCGTTGCGTCTGCCGGGTCTAGTACAAAAAGTATGAGCTGAGTGCCTTCCAGCGTTGCTTAATAGCAATATCGTTGCTTCAATCTTCCACAGGTGGCCACAATATCCCCAGCGGCGGATAACTACGAGGAGACGCTGTCGACGCTGCGGTACGCGGACCGCGCGAAACGCATCGTGAACCACGCGGTCGTCAACGAGGACCCCAACGCGAGGATCATCCGCGAGCTGCGGCAGGAGGTCGAAGCTCTGAAGGAGATGCTCAAGCATGCTACGGTGAGATTTACTAGACCAATAAACCAAGGAGCTGCGGTACGCGGACTACGCGAAACGCATCGTGAACCACGCGGTGCAAATCGGTGCAAGCGCATGACAATTCCATATTTAAAATCGTGGTTAATGTTGACGCGATCGAATTGGTAGAAAATAAACCACTAGGCACACAGGTACTCCTCCACCGTGTGCGTTGATAGAATTCGTGCGTCAAAATAAAACGGATCTTGAACTGACTATTTTTGTTCAAGATCAATTTAGTCAAAACATTAAATACAGTTTTCAATGAAGAGTTTTCATCCCACTCAATTCCGTTAGCAAAAATCTCTTACGGCTTTCAGCTTGAATTAGTTTTATGGGAGTGCTAGGAAACCCCCCATATCTGCGCGTGATGTCAGCTACTTATTTTCCCCTAGCCCTAGTAAATTAAAAATATTTCAGATTAGTTTCTACCAATTAACTGATGTGGTAGAAACTCTCATATGTGGTCTTATACTACAGAATATTTAAAAATGCTCCTTATTTGGGGTTTAATTATATTTAAGTATGTGGATTTTTAAAATTGAGTGCATCACAAAACACGGTTGTTCTAAAAGTAGGTCTTTCAACGCTCGAGCATACCTAATGCAAGTACTGAGGTTAATGCGCTTAGGCAGATCGTATCGCAAGTAACAGTTTTAACGGATTAATGTTATACCGCTTAAGGACTTTCTAATTAAGTTTCTTAAACTGGTACATAGAGTTTGGTGCGGTAAATATTAGAGTTTCAACCAATTTTGAGGCGACATTGGGAATGATGTAAATTCACTATAAAACTGACTGATGCTAGGCATGTATTCCAATGCGCACATTGATACTATTTCAGAAACTTTCAGGCATGCATGGATGAACGTTGTGTGAATGTATAGGTTACTAGTACACCTTTCACGTCCAGCCATTTCTGACATCCTCTTTATTTCCATCCGAGTTGTGCTAGATCTCACTACACGCTTTTTTTTTTAAATATATAGGCTTGTGCTTGGCTGCAATCAGACTTGCTTGCAAGTGGTGATGCAGCCTAAGGTGGAGCGCGCTTGCCTAGAAGATGCCTATTCACTTTTGATTTGAAGGTACCTATATTAAAAGAGGAGGGGAAAACGGAAGCCGGAAGGGCATTCCATATCCTAGCCGCTAGGATATGGAATGCCCTTCCGGCTACCGCTAGGACCTAGCGGTTCGAATTAGAAACGAGGAAGCAAATCGCTTTGTACGAGCCCGCGGAATTGAGCGCGGTCTCCACTTTAGCATTTCATCGGAACAAGATATTAATCATGCTAAACTTTGAAAGTAGGCCGTGCTGCGGTAACAGGGGTTATTGTAACAAAAATCTGCAGCTTTACGTAAATCATATGACCTGGCAAAAAGTAGGTCTGCCAAAACGTCTTGTATTGACTAGTGGACTGGGTCAATTTGAAGTATCACTGAATTACGAAGCAGTGGTGTGAAGGATGCAGCAAAATGAGTGATATACAAAAAATTGGAACTTTATAAATGATTTTTGCGTGAAAAAATCTTATTTTGTTTACTTGTAAAAACGATTGAGTCGAAAGTTTATTTTAAATTATTACTTATCTGTTCCAAATATTTTGTTCAAAATCAGTCAACTAAAATCAAACCTGAAAAAAACTTTAAAGTCCTCAATTTAAAAAAAAAAAATTTCAGCAGTTGTGTCATCCAAAATCGATCTAATGCTGTTGTAGTTTAAAATGCCTCATATGCGGCTTACGACACAAATACCTTTATCTTATTAGCATTTGCTGGGACGCCTCAGCTCCCTAACGTGTTTAACGGATTATCCCTCCCGAAGGTGCAGAGGTTGCTGTATTTATAAACGGCTGAGAAGCCAAAGAAAGAAATATTAAACTCGTAGAAAATTAATACTGCATATGCTTAATTTTCTTAAATATGAATGCAAAATTATTATTGACCTAAGTACTTTGCGAGAGTCAATGATAAGGGACAAGAAGTTAAATTCTCTATAATCCGCTAAAACTGACAATTCTTTTTGGTACACCGTGCAGCATGCGATATATGCTTTAGCTATACCTTTTCGCTTCTAAACATGCAGGAAAGGCAAGTGACCAATCAATACGCACCGCCACCACACCACATCACACAAGTCTTCCAATGCACGAAATAAATTGTGCATCGTTGAGTCGACATCTTATGATTATGCTCCATGCTCCATAGGATGAAACATACGTTGAGAGTGCTTTCGAAGATTTGAAAATATCGATATACTTACACGATTAGTATTCTGTCACATATTACGTATTTCACTTATCATATTTTACATATCCACCACTACAGTCCATTCACGTCCCATTGCTGGGCACAGGCCTCCACTCTCATAGGAGAGGAAATTAGAGCTTAGACCCACCACGATGCTCTATTGCGGGTTTGTGGGCCATGTTACATATACATAATATTATTAATAAAATATATGTTTTATTCCAGGGCTCTCCGGTGGGCGAAGACGTGCACGAGCAATTGGCACAAAGTGAGCACCTGATGAAGGAAATGTCCCGAACGTGGGAAGAAAAACTCGTCGAAACTGGTCAGTATGACAGAATATGTTGTCTTACTATGTTCCATTATGCTGAGTGCTGACGTTACCACCCCTCGAAAGACAGTCTTTATTGCCAGTATTGATTCCGCGAAAAAGGTCATACCTACTATATATTTTTATGATGCAGTTTGTAAAGTTTTCGACCCTGAAGTGTTAATGTAATTCGATATATATAACGTAATAGATTTTTTTTATTTTGAACGTAATAGAAGGCACATAACACTGGCTAGTTTGCATACAACCCAAAAAAACTTGGATTCCGGTTGGACTTTTCAGTCTGAATTTTTAAATGCTCGTATTCTGATCGGACTGCTGCATTGTCTGAAATGAGTTTAAATTGGTTAACGTTCTGATTTGATTATAATTGGTATGTTTCAGACTTCAGTCAGTGTTCCTTTTGGGAGATTTTCTTCAGACATTGTCAACTAGCATTTAAATGCAGTTCATCTGTCAAACACTAGCTGTCAAGCGCTTGACAATTCCATATAAATCGTAGTTTACGTTGTCGCAATCGAATGGGATGAAAATCTCTCATTAGGCACACTGTTCACTAATTTGCTGTCGAGAAAGTGATAATATGATGGACATGTTATATTTATATTCCTAAACATTGGTTATTCACACAGGTCGAATA
The DNA here is from genome assembly GCA_923060345.2 of Erebia aethiops. Classification (NCBI taxonomy): domain Eukaryota; kingdom Metazoa; phylum Arthropoda; class Insecta; order Lepidoptera; family Nymphalidae; genus Erebia; species Erebia aethiops. Next base: position 16,251,097 of record OV281089.1, on the reverse strand, counting down.
CAAAGTGAAAGGCAGCACGCTCTTGAGAAAATGGGAATCAGCGTACAAGCGAGCGGTATCAAAGTTGAGAAGAATAAATACTATCTGGTCAACTTGAACGCGGATCCGTCGTTGAACGAATTGTTGGTGTATTACCTCAAGGTAACTATGTGTAACTTGTCATATATAAGTTTTTTTTTAAATTAGTAGATAGGCTTGCTCTTGACGACCATGCTAAATTCAAAATATGGTGTTTTCTATGGCTCTAAAATTACCCTTACTATGCTGGCTCAGTTTCAAACCAAGGATCTTTGCCTCCGACACTAGAAGCTGCGACTCTTTTCTTCCTGTCCTGTGCCAATCGACTTTGGGAGGGAATGTCTTCTGGGGGAGTCTTTGATTATTTCGTCAAGCCAGCGATACCTGGGCGTCCTACAGGGCGTTTTCGTGTTGGGTGACCTAGTATGCTCTTCCATCCTATAAGTCACGACTATTTAAAATAAATATTCACTATTTAATCTATAGGACAGAACGCTAGTAGGCGCAGACAGCCAGGCAGATATCCAGCTATCCGGGCTGGGGATCCAACCGCAACACTGCATGCTAGTGGTGGAGGGGGGCAGTCTACACATGGAGCCAGTGAGCGCGGCCAGGTGCTTCGTCAACGGCACGGCAGTAGTGTCGCGAGTGCGGCTCGGTCACGCGGACAGGATACTGTGGGGGAACCATCACTTCTTCAGGGTCAACTGTCCTAAAGAAACCAGTGAGTACCAACTAATAAACTCAGATTCTATTATAGAATTTATTGAATGGGACAGTCTATGTGAATCTCAGGGTGAGCCCAGGTGCTTCGTCATCGGTACCGCAGGAGTGTCGCTTGGTGATCATCGTCGTTTCAACGAGCGTCACCACACACCCTCAGCCTTTCTTATCCAGCTACTTCCAGTTACCCTCTCAATATCCTCAGTTCATTTAAATATTGTGTCCCACACTATGCTTATCTGTATTTATGTGGTTTCCATGACGGATTTCTCTGACTCTTGCCTTTTCAAAATCTATCGAATTTTGATGAAATTGTGTGCATTTTGGAGACTGACAGGTTCTATTTATTCTAGAAGATAAATAATTCCCGCGAGATTAAAAAAATCCCTATATCTGGTTTATGAATAAATGAAATATGTTTTGTAGCAGCGGCCGCATCAGAGCCGCAGACGCCGGCGCAGCCGATAGACTACAACTTCGCACGCGACGAGATCATGCTCAACGAGCTCAGCAACGACCCCATACAGACGGCCATCTCGCGCCTCGAGCGGCAACACGAGGAGGACAAGCAAGGTAAGGTCTATGGGGACGAATCTAACACAATCCTGCTCAGATTTCTCGCGAACTGGCAATTTATGACATCCTTAGGTGGTTGACGTCCAGTTTGCTTGAACGAACCGGTTCTGCTTTACATTTCTGTTACTAACCGCCAGGATGTGGAATGCCCTTCCAACGCATGCATTCCCTGCCACATATAACTTAAGTACCCTCAAGGCAACAGTGAATAGGCCTCTTCTAGGCAAGCGCGCTCCAACCTAGACCTCATCATTGCTTTGTATTAAGCATGATTGTCGTCAAGCGCAAGCTTATTCTATAATAAAGAAGTGGTAGAGTGTAATTCAACATGAAATATACCTCTAGTGGGATTAGTAGATTTATCGTAAAAGTGTCAAATTCAAAAGTTAGTAGAGAGCCAAATATCTAGACGGACGTGTCTGCAATGAAGAGTTTTGTATAATAAACGCCGGAGAGTTTATTCCGTCTAGATAGATTATATGTGAATAGAGTTTTATGTTTAACTAAAGGTTCAAATATTTTTCGGAATTAGGATTTTAAAATAAAAATCAGCATCACAAAAGATGAAGCACGGAGGTCGACTGTAGTGAATCTTCTACGGAGTGCGACTCTAGACCCCTTTTGAATACATCTTCAAAGGGTATAACTAGAACAAGTGGGGAAATTACTGAACTATTACTCAACCATATTTTTTTCTTATAGTGGCATTAGAAAAGCAGAGACAGGAGTACGAGCGTCAATTCCAGCAGCTCAGAAACATCCTGTCACCGTCCACGCCCTACCCGCCGTATTCCTACGATCCGCTCAAATTAGGTGAGATTATTCTTTGCTGGATAACCTGGAATACACAATTTACATATTTCAAAAATTGATGACATTGGATTAAAAATCTGTCGATAACATTTTTTTAAAGTCATGTCACTATTAAAATGAGTCCTACTTCTATTGTTCTATTCTATTCTATTCTATTGTTCGGGAAATTCGACATTAAACTATCGACACAAAAATTATCTTGTGACAAATGTGTAAAAAAGGTGCATGGGCAAAAATAAAGTAAAAATATAACCGAAAACTAATTTGTGAGTGTTCGATATAACATGACAAAGGCTAGATGATGCCTGCGACTTCGTTCGTGTCGAGTAGGGTTTTTTCATTCCAGCGAGAAATCCTTAATTTTCCGGGATAAAAGTAAAATAAGCCTATTTCCTTCCCCAGGATCGTAATTGTTAAAGCGTAGCAGACAAACACACTTTCGCATTTATAATATTGGTTAGTTTATATGCACTTTGTTTTAATATTGTTCTTATTTCAGTTTTACTCTCGATATCGAAGCTTAAAGTCCCACAAACTTAACTGACCCGGTGACAGCGTGGCTAGTAGATATGAAAAATAAAATTTAAAAAAAAACTTAACAGGCATAGAAATTTGTTCCAATTTTGGCCACCGGGTTAGTTAAGTTTTACGGACTGTAACATCTATAATATTGTGTCGGTTCGCATTTTTTTTATCTACTACAAGTTAGCCCTTGTCTGCGATCTCACCCGATGGTAAGTGATGATACAGTCTAAGATGGTAGATAGATATTAGTATGGATTTATATGCACTTTGTTTTTATATTGTTCTAATTTCAGTTTTACTCTCGATATCGAAGCTGAACTTCTATATTGTGTAGGTAAAATGACGGCGTGCACGCCCACAACCGCGGCGCGCGTGGAGAGATGGGCGGCCGAGAGAGACGACACCTTCAAGAGATCGCTGGGCCGGTTGAAGGCGGACATACTGCGGGCCAACGCCTTGGTGCAGGAAGCCAACTTTTTGGCTGAGGAGATGAGAAGAAACACGCGGTTTAGTGTGACGCTGCAGATTCCACCGCAAAACCTAAGCCCTAACAGAAAGGTATGTGGCTATTGCATTTTATTGGAGACTAGATGATGCCCGCGACTTCGTCCGCGTGAATTAAGGTGGTTTTGATTCTCGCCGGAACTCATGAATTTTCCGGGATAAAAAGTACCCTATGCCCTTCCCCGGGATACAACCTATCCCTGTACCAATTTTCATCAAAATTAGTTGAACAGATGGGCCGTGAAAGCACAGCAGACAGACAGACAGATACACTTTCGCATTTATAATATTGGTATGGAAGTACGGATTCGGTTGAACAGGTAGGCCGGGAAAGCGTAGCAGTCAGACAGACACACATTCACATTTATAATATTAAGTATGGATTAGTATGGATGTATAATATTAGTATAGATTCGTTTTAAATCTCAAATTCTGAATACCAATAATTTTTTTTTACATTTTGTAGCGTGGCGCCTTTGTATCGGAGCCGGCGATAATGGTCAGACGTCCAACACGAGGCGCTCAAGTTTGGTCCATGGAGAAGTTGGAGAACAAGTTAGTGGACATGCGAGACATGTACGACGAGTGGCGCCGCCGCCAGCAGCGGGACGACATCATCGAACACGTAAGTTTATGTGTGACTACCCACAGTTACATGGACTTAATATACCTGCTATACCCCTAACAGGTTAGCCCGTTACCATCTTACTGCGTCATCACTTACCATCCGGTGACATAGCAGTCAAGGGCTAAATGATGGTGTAATTTAAAAAAAACTAACCACTGTTTAGCAAAATAGTATTGAGTACGTGAACGATTATGACGTGCGTGCATTATATTAGTATATTATATGTGCTTGCGTGCATGCGTGCTTCAGCATGCACACAATGCTATGTAGGAAGGTGTGACGAACTTAGCCAACTAACTTCAAATCTTAGACGTATGCAAAGCGTAACGTTTCCTTATTGCCAGACTGGACAGTTATTTTATGAAGATAATAATATGCTTCCATAGGCCACACGTGGCTAATTCTGTAGTGCACAATCTCTAAACTAACACGAAAGCTTTAAAAATATTGCTAACCCTTTCATAATACTTCCTATGGAAAGGGATAGAACTAGATTTAAAGCTGCTATTTTAGTCCAAATAGGGCTTGCAGATTTTGGGTTGTGCAGTCCGTCAATTTTTTCTGACCCTGTGGCCAAAATTGGAACAAATTTTTATGCCTGTTAAGTTTATTTTTCATATCTACTAACGACTCTGTCACCGGGTCAGATAATTTTGTGGAACTATAACTAACTATAGATTCTGAGAAGATATTTAAAATGCACCAGAGCTTAATATATATTTGCTATTTCTATAGTCTGCGGAGTATAAAAATTGTATTATTAGTTATATTCTATTATTGGTGTATAAAATGTTAACAAAAATGCTAAATGTGCTATTTACTAACATGTCACCCAAACTAACGTATTTGTTCCCAGGACGTGGTACCAATCGATCCTGAGTCACCAACGGTTCGTTTTGACATAAACTAAGCTATCACGTTAACCATTTAGAAACTATTTAGCTATGTCTGATCTGACAAATCGCTTTTTATTTCCCATATCATTCCCAACTTTTCATCCTGAAAACATGTTTTCCATTCTAAGCTTTCAAGACATAACACCGTAGTACGACAGCTTCATAGTGACCTAACAGTCACCGGCCACTCTTTCACTATTGGTTAAAATGGATAGTTGTGTCACATTCAGCCAATCACTATTTGCGATTGTAGCAATGTGATAATCACAAGTTTCGTGCTAAGCTAAGTTTGCTTTAGATGCCAGTCAACCGACAATAATTTTTTTCATTCTTCATGCTTTTAAATTGTGTTCATGGTTTCATTGGTGGTTCGTTTTATTGACGCACTGGCTATTTATCTTCTAGCAACCGTTTTATTTTACCCAAGTGACATTTCCATCATGAATTCGTATTTTCTGTGTGTATAAAATTTACGTAAACGTGTCATATTTACATTTGTACTCGTTTTTTGTTTATTTCCTTAAATTAATTTTTCGGACCTAAATGTTTTGGCGCTTGGAATCTAAAATTATTATTAGTTCCAGGGACACTCGTATGTCACATAATATGTGATGTGGTGCTACAAACGGGTCCATAATTTAAGGTGTAATTTGTGTAAGGGAAGCCAATCTAGTTGTAATAATGCAGATCAGTGGTTGCACACCACAACGCATAATTGTCTCCTTCTTGGTTTAAAGATTTACTCCAAAATTTTCGAGGGTCATCATCTTTTGTAGGAACCTGTCGACAAAGCCCTAGATCCATTTTACGAGACGCAAGAGAACCACAACTTGATCGGAGTAGCGAACATATTCTTGGAGGCGCTGTTTCATGACGTCACACTCGACTACCACACGCCTATTATAAGCCAGCAGGGAGAAGTTGCCGGGAGATTACAGGTAAATATTCCATTCTGACTTTAACAAGCAAAAATCATTTCAAACAAACACTTATCTTTGAAAAATCTACTTTGATACTTATTTCATCGACCTTTCCCGCGAACCTCGAAATTCGTAGATATACATGCCCATAACCAACAAATTGTTCGGTGAAAATCACTTTTAGATGAAAATCCCGTTGGCAAAATATAGCGTTGTTTGTGTATTCAGGTGGAAATAAGTCGAGTAAGTGGTCAATTCCCGCAAGACAGAATATGTGAAGCGGGGTCGGACAGTTCGGGCGACATGCGCGATGACGACGAAGGCGTCGAATCTTCTACTCAACAAGTTAGTAACCTTATACGTTATGCTAAGCTTAGACACTGTGAATACCTTATACAGAATGGCACCATAAAGGATCACCTTCTGTAGGATACTTCTAACACAGTAAACAGATACAACCAGTATGGAAACTACCTAGAAACGTTCGAAACAGCTCACTCACACAAACGTGCGCATCGGACATGCGATGACGCGGCACTCACTACTGACGGCACTGCGCTTGGGGTCTCGTCGATGCGCACGTTTGTGTGAGTGAGTTGTTTCGAACGTTTCTAGGTAGTTTCCATACTGCGGTTGTCGGTTGTATCTGTTTACTGTGCTTCTAATGTGTTCGTACTTGTTATATTTTAACTAAAAATATGCTTTGTACACAACTGTTTAGTAGTTTAATTAGCTTAAAAGGATCCACAGATATAAAAAAAAGACCAATAAAAAAGGCCATACCTATATTAATAACTAGCTGTGATCCTCGTGTTTCGTCCGCGTGGATTGATGTTTTTGATTCCCGCGGAATATCTTTGATTTTCCGAGATAAAAAGTAGCCTATGTGCTATTCTAGACTATAATCTATCTCCATGCCAAATTTCGTCCAGATCCGGTAAGCTGTTCTGGCGTGATTGAGTACCAAACATCTATCCATCCATCCATGCAAACTTTCGCATTAAGAATAGTACAGTTCTCAGGAGTTATTCCGAACTTTATATTGCAATTCTCCAAAAGTTTTATGCCAATATTAATCCTTCTTCTGCTCTTACAATTACGTTGATTATTAAAAATAACTACTTTCCCAAGGTAACAATCCGGGTGGTGATCAAACAAGCGAGCGGACTACCCCCGTCGCTTTCCAACTTCGTATTCTGCCAGTACACGCTATGGGGCGGGGGCGAGCCCGTTGTGGTCGCGCCACACGTGAGCGCGGACACCCCTCCCGCCCCCACCTCCCCCGCGATCATCCCCTCGCCCGCCTCCCCACGTCACCAACTCATGACCTTCAGATTCGACCACAAGAAGGACTTCACCATACCTTTGACTGAGGAGTTCATTGAACATTGTGCTGGTAAGTTGAAATATTGTTGCTAAGTTTGGTTATATAAGACATGATTTAGGGTAGCAAGAGCTGGCGTATACGCCATTTTCCAATTTCATTGAATTCTTTGGGGCGGCATGAGGCTGTTGTAATCTTTTCACTGAGATCCATTGACTGAGTACTAATTCATAACATTATTTTATGAAGTTAGTTCAAGGCTCAAGCTCATGAGCAAAAAATCACCCCTGACCAATACAACCTCACAATACAACTCTATATTCCTATTTTGTTTTTTATATTAGATGTACATTATCACTTATAGAGGATAAACTCCGAAGCGTCTCTCTTGCATATCCATTAATTGGAGTCTCAAAATTTCCTTTAATGGCGCCATTATAAAACTTATAATTTTTACTGTTGTACAGAGGGCGCGTTATCAATCGAGGTGTGGGGCCACCGGTCCGCTGGCTTCAGCCGCACATGCGGCAACTGGGAAGTGGAGCAGCAGCAGCTGGCCAAGGCGCGCTCGCTGGCCGACCGCTGGGCCGAGCTCACGCGCAAGATCGAGCTCTGGGTCGAGATACATGAGCTCAACGAGCAGGGGGAGTACGCGCCCGTTGAGGTTAGTATCAGTTATGCTCTTGAATACTTTGTTTTCCAGCAGAATCAAATAATTCAAATAATGTTTATTCAATATAGGTAGGTACACTAAACTTATTGAGGTCTAGTTATTTATAAAATGTAATGGTGATAATCAGTAACGGTATCTTAAAACTAAAGCTACGAGGATTCCAAACGCGCCCTGGTCTGAGAAAAGCCCACAACAAACTCAGCTGGGTTTTTTTTCATTACCACCATTTTACAAATCATCTTAACTAAGGAACTATCAGAGCCATTAGATCAAATCATTGCCAAGCTTCCTTGTCATTTAAGTAATCCTTTACATGGTAATAAGATTTTTTAATGAGTTTACGTTTTACATTAACTTTGAACTTATTCAGAGACATCTTCAACATGTTTTCTGGAAGCTTGTAGTAGAAGCGGAAACTGTTTCCTACAAATGAATTGCTAGTTTTACTAAGCCTAGAAGCAGGCATTACAAGTTTATTTTTATTTCTAGTATTAACATTATGACAACCACTTTTCTTCATGAATTTATCAATGTATTTATGCACGTATACTAAATTTAAAATATATAATGGTAGTGCACTGTCGTAATATTGATTTCTTTAAATTTATCTCTTAGTGACTCTCTTGGTCCCATATTATATATGGCTCGAAGAGCTCTCTTCTGCAGCACAAAAACAGAATTAATATCAGCAGCATTACCCCATAATAATATACCATATGACATATGATGTGAAAGTTACCAAAATAAACCAGTCTCGCCGTTTCTACATATATCTGTGAACTGGCGAATCTTTTTAACCGCGTATGCAGCAGAACTAAGCCTGTTCGATAAGTCATTTATGTGATTGCCCCATTGGAGTTTAGCATCTAACGTTATTCCGAGAAAAACAGCGGTATCCACTACATCTAATTCCTCATGATCAAGTTGTACAGTGGTTTTTACCTGTTTGACATTAGGTAATGTAAATTTGATATACTTTGTCTTTTTTCCATTGAGAAGTAGGTTATTAGCTTCAAACCACTGTACCACTTTAGTGAGAGAATTGTTTTCTTCGTCAAGAGTTGTTTCATAACGATTTATTTTAAACAAAAGTGATGTATCATCAGCAAACAATACTATCCCATGATTATCCTTGGCAAGATCGTTAAAGTAAATGAGGAATAGAAAAGGCCCTAAAATTGAACCTTGTGGAACCCCCATTTTTACAATCGATCCGGAAGACCGCTTGCCATTGACGTCAACCTTTTGTATCCTGTTTTTTAAGAAGGAATTCATCATATCCAGTGCTACACCCGTAATTCTATGATGTTGCAGTTTTCTGACTAATGTTTCGTGATTAACACAGTAGCCTTAGATAAATCACATAAAATGCCAAGATTCGAATATATTTTGAATTAACTCGTGTAAATCCAAACTGTTTACTATGTAATAAGTCATTATTACCATATATAGAAGTTTACTCAAAGCAACAAAAACTACAATATATACTCCAGCATGGTTTTGTTGGGGGAGTTGCAGGTGGAATGAAACTCGGTTGTTGTATTCAAGGTGTGCTAGTACTAGACCTGTTTTATTTATTGGTCGCTGAAATCGAAGTAACTTAATAATTAATTATATATTACCAGGTGACGCCTCGGCCTGACATCGTAACGGGCGGCGTATACCAAGTCCGGCAAGGGCAGCAGAGGCGCGTGGGAGTGAGAGTTCGACCCGCCGCCAACTCGGGCACACTACCTATCATCTGTCAGCATATCGTTAGCGTTGAACTCGGCTCAGTCACAGTCAGGTAAGCACTGCTATAGTTCGCGCGCGAGTTGAATGCAGAGCTTAGGTATGTGTCACTTCAGGGACCGACTGCATTCAACTCGTGCGCGTACTATACCTGTAGTATATTGTCTGTGGCATTTTTACGTTTGTATGCAGTTATAGTCTGTGACGTTTCAGAATTTATAATTAGAACAAATATTTATAAAACGTGCCTTTTGTAAAAAGTTATTAATGCTTCTACGATAAAACTGGTAGAGTTTAATTTAGAACAATTTGGCGACGAAGATGTGATCTTGTGTGTGTGATCGAAGATGTGTGTGAGAAGATATATATTTTTTCGCCCAAACTTTTTGGCAAAAACACTTGGACCTAGAAAGCGGTACAGAGGTTCCCTTCTTTTTAAGAAGGGACTTTTGTTTTATCTTATTAAAAATAAGGAAATTAATACGGTTTTGGTGTAACAGGTCGCGTCTGCAAAAGCCGTTGGACTCGTATCAGGAAGAGGACCTGGCGGTGCTCAGAGAGCGCTGGAGCGACGCGCTCGCTCGCCGCAGGCAACATTTACACGCGCAATTACAGGTTACTGTGCTTTTTATGATTTACAAATTTCAACCGAATATTAAAAGCAATAAAGTCTAATTTGAATCTTTGAATTCAATAGAAAAAAAAAGTAATGACTCACTCTTTCACAGACTAACTGATCAAATAGCTAGCCAAACCCTTGGACCTGGACTGCTAAAATTTTGAAAGCAAACCCGCCGGCAGTCGCTTTGTTTATAATTGTAGGATTTTAACTGGAAAAACTAACTATTTATTTAAAACAAAGTAAACAATATAGGGAAACATTGAAGAATGTTAATAGGTATGCCAAATCGCTTGAAATTTTGTCTCAGTAAAGCCTGTATATAAATACACTAGTTTTTGTTGCAGTCAAAAATACCTAGTAGTTTTGATTTTATAGGCATTCAAAGTTTCTAAAAATATCGAGTCCCGCTACCAGTCACGTGACCGCTTGTGACGTCATGTCACAACGCGCCGCGGCCCGCTTAGTATCAAGTCGCCAGCGGTTATGTGTAATTTCGACGGCACGGGCGCGCGACCGCGAGCGGACTGAGTGAGACGATGACGTCACACCTCACCGACAGCCCGCGTCGGTCGGTTACAACTTGTTTTTACTTCTAAATCGGAAACTAATTGGCGTATCGAAGTAATTCTTTCACTAGTATTTTTTATTTTTGACAGAGAATATGGAGTGCTAATAATCAAAAAAAGTTAACATTCTTCATTCAAAGGTTCACAGCTGACAGAGAATCGATATTTCAGTCATCTGTCAACTTACATAATCATAAAAACAATAATAATATGTGCCAACGACAATATTTTCATGCAATAGCATTTTTTTTAATGAAACTTTGAGGGGGTTCTAACTTTTCGATGAGGTTCGATTTATTCACAATTTTATTTTATTTTTACTAGAAATTAGTGAACATGTCGCCGTCATTGAAAAGCGAGCGTGATTCGGAACGGGAACAATCCCTCGTTGAACAGTGGGTCTCGCTGACTGAAGAGAGGAATGCGGTAAGATTTGATCTATCTAATCCAATTTACTACATTTGACCTTAAAATCTACAGAGGTAGCTATTCTATAACCTAGTAACGATACAATTGCGGTACTTTTTCTACAAAATATTATGGTAATTTTTTTTTAAATCCACTACAACCTAGCCCTTGACTGCGATCTCACCTGATGGTAAGTGATGATGCAGTCTAAGATGGTAGCGGGCTAACCTGTTAGGGGCATGGCATTTATATTAAACCCATACCCCTTCGGTTTCAACACGGCATCGTACCGGAACGCTAAATCGTTTGGCGGCACGTCTTTGCCGGTAGGGTGGTAACTAGCCACAGCCGAAGCCTCCCACCAGGCAAATTCTGACATGACATGGATGAATTCTGATAGAAATTAAAATATCAATTATCAAGCTAAATAATTTTTTTTAATGTAATACATAGTTGTGAGTGACGTCATCAAATTTCAATCCATGTTTTTCTTTAATCTACTCGTATTGTTTAAAATGGTTATCAAAGTTAAAATTAACAGTGAGGATGTGAATTTTAGGTCTTTTAATAGACTCTATTCAACTATAATAATCTGTAAGATTTTTTTTGACATAGGCTTCATCCCAATTGACTTTATAATATTTTGTAGGTGCTGGTTCCTAGTCCGGGTAGCCCCATCCCAGGCGCGCCCGCCGCGTGGAACCCACCGCCGGGGATGGAACAACACATTCCTGTCCTATTCCTAGATCTCAATGGTATGCCACACACCACACACACATAACACTTACGTTGACTTACGACATGAAACATTTTACTTTCTCCCAAAACAAGAAGAAACGTTTCTGAGCTAAAATAAATGAAGGAAATTAAATGTAAACCAAGAATTTATTATTATGGTATGGTAGGACGGGTCTTTTCCTTTTGGATCCCTTTCATCTTTCCACTTATATCAGACACTTGGCATTGAGTATAAAATTCTATGTAGTTTGTACTCAACGCTAATCGCTAAATGCTAACTACTTATATAACAAGGCCATTGGTACTTATTCCACTGTAGAAAAACAAAACAGTAGCAACAATATTAAACAATATTAAAATGACCAGAATCATATTATATATATTTATTTACAAGGCGATTCTCTACTTTAGCGGACGACCTCACAACACACTCATCAGGCGAGGAAGTAACAGTAGCGGGTCTCCACTCCATCCTACCGAAAGAGCACGGCAACAAGTTCTACGAGCTAACGATACTGCACCACCACGACAAGGATGTATCGGCGGTGGCTTCCTGGGACTCATCCATACACGACTCGCAATACCTCAACCGCGTCACTGAAGGTATACTGTCCCTATTATCCTTATTTAACCTTAGTTATCCCACTTCTGATGTTAGTCGTCGCTGGAGGGGATTACAGTAGCAGGTCTTTTGGAATTATTGTATTATGAGCTAACTATACTATATCACCACGACAAGGATGTATCGGCGGTCGCTTCCTGGGACTCATCCATACACGACTCTCAATACCTCAACCGCGTCACTGAAAGTAAACTGTCCCTATCATCCTTAGTTATCCCACTTCTGATATTAGACATCATTCGAGAAGGTAACAGTACTTAATCTGTTTGACGTCCAGTTTGCTCGAACGAAACGGTTCTGCTCTACGTTTCTGAACTCGAACCGCCAGGATGTGTAATGCCTTTCCAGCGCATCTATTCCCTGCCACGTATAACTTAAGTACCTTCTAGGCAAGCGCGCTCCAACCTAGACCTCATCATTGCTTTGTATAAAGCATGAGTGTCATGTATGTATGTGTGTGTAATGTAATTTGTTTTGCAGCGAACGAACGCGTGTACCTGATATTGAAGACGACGGTGCGGCTATCACACCCGGCGCCAATGGACCTCATCCTACGAAAACGACTAGCGCTCAACATCTATAAACGACAGAGCTTGACAGATAGGATACGCAAGAGGATTGTCAGGTATTGTGTTTTCATCATTAACTAGAAAATCTTAACTGGACTAATGGCCAGTCTAGTGAGTAAGTACATATTATGTTGAAAACTCAGTCGGATCAGTCATCTATTTCAAAAACGGTTGAGCGCATGAAAAATGTGTGAAACAAAATTTGCCGATGTTAACATTATTGGAGCCATAGAAACCTATATATGATCGCGAAAAACATTTTTGTGCCCTTTGACAATAACTTACGACGCAGACACGCTATTTTATGAGACAACTTTTAAAACGCCTATATGAGGGTGTATACGAGTTTCCAGCTTATTATCTCTCAGTCCGAGGTTGACCCCTTATTTTTGCTCATGTGACTGGACTAGAAATTCATAATAATAAGGACCATTCACTCGTGGTCAAGTAAGGGTGCGTTTCACAATCGCCAAGTAAACCTTATCGAATAAATTTGAATTGTTGACATAATTCCTTATACATGACTTACATCAAATCTATTCGTCGGTTATACTTTACTCGGACATAAAGAAACAGGGCCTTCAACTTGACTTGTTTTCGTTTCAGAACCGACCAGCTAGCGGCGACGGGCGTGACGTACGAAGTGGTGTCGAACATTCCGAAAGCATCTGAGGAGCTGGAGGAGCGCGAGAGCCTGGCGCAGATCGCCGCCACCGGGGAGGACTCGAGCGCGGCCGACGGGGAAACCTATATCGGTTTGTAGCCTTTTGAGCACTTAGTATCGGCACGTACGAAGTGGTGTCGAACATTCCGAAAGCATCTGAGGAGCTGGAGGAGCGCGAGAGCCTGGCGCAGATCGCCGCCACCGGGGAGGACTCGAGCGCGGCCGACGGGGAAACCTATATCGGTTTGTAGCCTTTTGAGCACATAGTATCGGCACGTACGAAGTGGTGTCGAACATTCCGAAAGCATCTGAGGAGCTGGAGGAGCGCGAGAGCCTGGCGCAGATCGCCGCCACCGGGGAGGACTCGAGCGCGGTCGACGGGGAAACCTATATCGGTTTGTAGCCTTTTGAGCACATAGTATCGGCACGTACGAAGTGGTGTCGAACATTCCGAAAGCGTCGGAGGAGCTGGAGGAGCGGGAGAGCCTGGCGCAGATCGCCGCCACTGGGGAGGACTCGAGCGCGGCCGACGGGGAAACCTATATCGGTTTGTAGCCTTTTGAGCACATAGTATCGGCACGTACGAAGTGGTGTCGAACATTCCGAAAGCGTCGGAGGAGCTGGAGGAGCGCGAGAGCCTGGCGCAGATCGCCGCCACCGGGGAGGACTCGAGCGCGGCCGACGGGGAAACCTATATCGGTTTGTAGCCTTTTGAGCACTTAGTATCGGCACGTACGAAGTGGTGTCGAACATTCTGAAAGCGTCGGAGGAGCTGGAGGAGCGCGAGAGCCTGGCGCAGATCGCCGCCACCGGGGAGGACTCGAGCGCGGCCGACGGGGAAACCTATATCGGTTTGTAGCCTTTTGAGCACTTAGTATCGGCACGTACGAAGTGGTGTCGAACATTCCGAAAGCATCTGAGGAGCTGGAGGAGCGCGAGAGCCTGGCGCAGATCGCCGCCACCGGGGAGGACTCGAGCGCGGCCGACGGGGAAACCTATATCGGTTTGTAGCCTTTTGAGCACATAGTATCGGCACGTACGAAGTGGTGTCGAACATTCCGAAAGCGTCGGAGGAGCTGGAGGAGCGGGAGAGCCTGGCGCAGATCGCCGCCACTGGGGAAGACTCGAGCGCGGTCGACGGGGAAACCTATATCGGTTTGTAGCCTTTTGAGCACATAGTATCGGCATGTACGAAGTGGTGTCGAACATTCCGAAAGCATCTGAGGAGCTGGAGGAGCGGGAGAGCCTGGCGCAGATCGCCGCCACCGGGGAGGACTCGAGCGCGGCCGACGGGGAATCCTATATCGGTTTGTAGCCTTTTGAGCACATAGTATCGGCACGTACGAAGTGGTGTCGAACATTCCGAAAGCGTCTGAGGAGCTGGAGGAGCGCGAGAGCCTGGCGCAGATCGCCGCCACGGGGGAGGACTCGAGCGCGGCCGACGGAGAAACATGTATCCATTTGTAGCCTTAATGCTTACCCGATGTAGAGCAACAGATGCGACGCCATAGAAAATGAAAGACGTATCTGCGCGACGATGCAGTCCATGTGAAGGGTCAGCTAGTGATTGATATTGTCAACGGGTTAGCAAATATCATAATCATCGTCATTGCAACCCATTGTCGGCTCACTAATGAGCGCGAGTCTCCTCTTGGAACGAGAAGAGTTTGGCCATATAGTCCACCACGCTGGAAAAGTGTGGATTGGCAGACTTCACACACCTTCGAGTTTTTTTTTGTTAAATCAAAGAATAGGCTTGCGCTTGACGTCAATCATGCTTAATACAAAGCAATGATGAGGTTACGCTGTAGTCGGTATTGACTACACCATACGTGCTCGCAAATGCCTTTAAAGCCGAAAAATACACTTTTTCATTTATAATATGGGTGGCTTGCATTGAAAATCTTTAATCGTTCTTTTGTTTGTATATCTCTATCTGTCTCTTTCTCTCGGACAGTTACAAACTGGGTAAACTAATTTTATAATTTTATTACACACTAAAACGTATCTAAACTTACTTAAATAATATAAAAAG
Organism: Erebia aethiops; assembly: GCA_923060345.2. Lineage (NCBI taxonomy): Eukaryota > Metazoa > Arthropoda > Insecta > Lepidoptera > Nymphalidae > Erebia > Erebia aethiops. The sequence goes on along the minus strand of OV281089.1, from coordinate 16,235,542 downwards.
TTGTGGAACCGGCAGGATTTTAACCTGCGTCTCTCTGGGAATCGCGCCCGTACGAGAAAGAGAGAGATCAAAGAGCTCCATCGGATATGAGCCTTTGAAAGTAGTTTCGATACTGCAATATACCACTACTAGATGGCATAAAAAGTTGCGTTAAAAAACTGGTTTAAAGAAGCATATCTCAAGTTTCGGCAATGACGGGCAAGTGAACCGTGGCTAAACTAAGTTTCAATGATTTCAGAAAAATACACCCGAGGCGTAAGCGCAGTGGAAAGCATACTCACACTAGACCGCTTGCGTCAAAGCGTCGCCGTCAAGGAGCTGGAGCAGGCTCGCGGACAACCCATCACCATGAGGAAAACCGCCTCCGTGCCCAACTTCTCACAGGTAGCGCGCCAATACAAATCATACCCTATTCCGTACACTACAAGGTTCACTTTTGTTAATCATATCTTCATTGCACTAGTCCAATAAAAGGACTGGATAGTGATGATATGACCATTGATGGCTTTATGCCTTAAATTACACGTAGCGTTTTTAACTGATGAGAAATCACTGGTAGTATATTTTTATTTAATCAAATTCTAAGAAATTATTTATTGTTGTATACTTATTTGGCATTTTATTGTCGTCTTATAATGATAGACTATACTATTATATCATTGTATTTTGGGAGAATAAACATAGGTCTTTTCCTCTTATGATTACAGTCACTCGAGAGAAAAGGATAGAAGGATATTAGTTATTTTGACGTCATATTCAAAGGAATGGATTTTTCTTCTTCAGCGTAAATAAATGATTAAATTTTTACTTTAAACATTTATTGAATTTAAAATATGGGTTTGGACAGTGATTTTTCATCAGTACAATTCACACTCAATAAAACAACAAAATATTATGTTTTTTTTTAATTTACCTAATTAACAATTTATTATTTTGCTCACGTAATCACAGCTTAACATACGAATAGACGTCACAATAATTACAATTAAAACACGCAGACGAATAACACACACAAACGTATCAAGTCACTAGTATTTAATTACTAGCTGATGCCCGCGACTTCGTTCGCGTGGTTTAAGTTTTTTGATTCCCGCGGGAATTTTCCGGAATAAAAAGTAGCCTATGTCACTCTCCAGGTCCTCAACTATATCCATGCCAAAAATCACGTCAATCCGTAACTCCGTTGCGGCGTGATTGAAGGACAAACCAATAAACCAACAAACAAACACACTTTCGCATTTATAATATTAGTATGATGGTATTTTCAGGGAACTTTCTCACGACGCGATGCGTATCAAACTTTATGCAACGCAACACAATACGTTGTACGATTCGTATCAACATTGCAAGGTGCGGATTTGTCGGATTCGGTGCAAATCGATCAGGAATGCGTTACATCGCGTAGCGTGGTGAGAAAATACCCTAATACATTATGTTGCGTCTGCTTTACAACTATATACTTACAACGCTGATACGGCACAATTTGTATCTGTCACTAACTAATAAGGTAAGCCCGCACTGTTAAATCTCACCGCGCGATTTTTCCGCAGAATTCTGTGACATATATAACTGAATGTTGCCCAAGTGTGAGATCTATAGAGCGAACTTTGACTATAAAACGAGACAGATTTATGTTACTCACATAAGTTGTTTTTTCTCTAAGTAAAGTCTGAGCTAAGTCAAAGTACGCTCTAAAGATCTCAGCACTAGACTTATCCGCAAAGATTTAGGTTTCTTAAAAATCCCGTGGAAAATTGAATGATTGAATGAAATATTCTTTATTGTACACCAAAGATATAATAAAACTTTTTGATTTTTCGAGATAATCCCATCCCTAGGATGCAAGCTACTTCTGTACCAAATTTCATCAAAATCTGTGTAACGGATAGGCGGTAAAAAGTAACATAGATATAATTTTGCATTTATAATATTAGTAGGATAAGTGCATTTGGCTTCTTACCATGGCCAATTACTACTAGTACTACTACTATGAACTAAATTAAAATGAATTTTTTTACTGGAGCTGTTATTTCAGTTTAATATACAGATTGTGTACTACTAGTAACTAGCCACACTGTCCCCATAATATGTCACAGAAAGCGGAAATATCGCGCGGTGAAATTTCGCAGTGCGGGCTTACCCTTAGGTTATTTTGTATCGTTTCTACACCGGCCAAGTCGATGTTGTGAAGCTTTACACACGTAATATTGTATTGATCGTGCGCGCAGGCTGTACTAAACAAATTAAACGCTTTGGCTGTTAAACAATATTGTGTGACTAACAAATTAACATTCGCATATTTATTACATCATCTGTTATTTTATTAATACCCAATGCCAACATAACAGTGTTGTCATGTGGCATTATATATTTCTTTTCTACTACCTAACTATATGTTTCAGAACCGTATTAATTTAAACACCAATAAAATGACAATAATAATCAACAAAAACAAGATTTATAAATGTTAATTCTCAAATATGATTGTCTAGTATATTCAATAATTTCGAAAAAAAAAACATATGACTACTTTAAGGCAGTAAAAAAAATACCGCGTTTATTACACAAAACAAAACAGCTCTATAAAACAAAACTACACCGAATAGCACAAACAACACTCAGACAATAAGCACTAGGAAAATAAAAATATGTATATTTATATATTAATATTGCTTACCAAAGAATTGTACACACGAGCAAGTTTACGCATTGCTTTTTTCGCGTGTGAAATGACGTTGGGAAAATTAATTGGTATCAGTTCGAATGATAAGTGTATCGCTAATCATTGTACATTTTATAACTGGCGTAAGATACTACTGTTAGGGTGTGACACTCGTGTCAGCCATTTGCATTTATTGTATTAAAGTAATAATGTTGTGAGGGATGAGAAAGGAGACCAGAAGTTAATTTTTTTTTAATCCACTACAAGCTAGCCCTTGACTGCGATCTCACCTGATGGTAAGTGATGATGCAGTCTAAGATGGTAGCGGGCTAACCTTTAAGGGGCATGTCAATTATATAATTATATTATGGTAGTTAATTTAAAAAAAATCTAAAATGGATACTAAATGCTATCATTTATGTCTTTCTTAAAATACTCGCATTGAGCTAATGCCAAACTAAATTATATTTAACGACGAAACAAACTTGAGTTATGAAAATAGTGATATCTTCCTCGGCAAGAAATATTGTAAAATAGGTAGCACCTATTTAATACTCGTCCGTAGCGTGAAAGGGATAACAATACATTTAAATCTATGCCTTGATTGCTTGGAGATTGAGTACAATAGAATAAGCGCCATTACACACGTTTTAATATCAAACAAGTTATGGTGATCGCGTCAATAAGCTTGCTTGTGTAGACAATGTCTAATGTGTGTGTTGTGCTACGCACGCGTGCGCAGCTGTCGCAGGCGCTCGAGAACGCGGCCAAGAACGGGACGAACGTGAGTCAGAGCATGGCCCCTCACTTAGCCTTGCTATCCTTTTGGTTGCATTTCATCTTGTTATAGGCCTTCCATTTAACTGAAATGGTCCCTTAGGCGCGGTGCAGGAACGGGTGATTTTTAAAGGAAAAGTTTTTAGGAAGAGTAACTTACAAGTGCACATTGTGGATAAACTGTGCTCCTAGAAATATAAACTGCCATAGAAGGATTAAAATGCTGTTTTGAGGTCTACAGAAACGGGATGTGACCGTACATTGTAATATATTAATGATGGTTTGTGTACCTGTACGTTTGTGCATCGCCCGAATGAATTAAAACTTTCTCACGTTTTCGTTGGGACGTATGTATATGAACGTATAGTCTGACAAATTTATCTGACCCGGTGATAGCGTCGCTAGTATCTATGAAAAGTAAAATAAAAACAAAACTAAACAGGCATAAAGATTAGTTCCAATTTTGGCCACCGGGTCAGATAAGTTTGTAGGCCTGTACAAGATGCAAGAGGTACAGCAGGTGGCTAAAAGAATTACAACACAATATTTGGTAGTATTGAATAAATTGAGTTCAAATTAAGTTATCTTCACTCCTCCCGCAACGCGCATTCAGGAATCGTCTCGAGTTAAATGGTAGGTCAAGCTCAGGTGATCTATGGGCACTGTAAATATTACATCATCGATATTTATTTATCTTTAGGTGGAGACGTAGATTAGAAGTTAGAACTCATAAATCATCGTGTTTCATAACTCATATTATAAACAATAAGAATTCATAATAATTCATAAGTGTATCCCTATATTATACTGTTAATGTAAGATTCCATTGTTAGTAAATCATATTCATTGAATGTGAATGATCGTTTAATTGCTCTAGGATATATTTTTGTGTTTAATTTATGATAATGCTACAAAACACTACCTACCTACCTTTGCTACAAAATTTTAACTTTGTTTTGTCCACTTTACAGTTATTTAATGTTCTAAACATAGCCGATATATTAATTACTGAAGTTTAATTCTTGTTTTTATTTAGATAGGTTTGATAAATTTTAATGAATGATAAATTAAATACTTACCCATTGTTCTCTTTTGCGAATTTATTATGGTCTGGTTGTGCACAGTTTTTCCTTCAACAAACTAACGTCTGTCGACACAAATGCACTGTTGACATTCCTGAAGTTTGACATTTCTAAATACCTAAGCAGTCAAAGCTAGTCTGTGACTTTACACTACGGTCAAAGCACTACCTGTTAAATTTATAGGTTATGGGCTATGAGTTCATGGGCAATTTGAATATTCAACAAGAATTATGCACATTGCTTTGAAATATCTTATAGAATAAAATATATTCACGTATTTGTAATTGTTTATAATGAAGACAAATAATAGGGTTCAAAGATCTATTGCTATCCAATAATATATTTTCTTCTGAACTTTTGTTTTGATTCCTGCATATCAAGCATATTGTATCAATCTTCATTTGAAACATTTCGCTCGATACTGCTTGTCTTAATTTCGAATCGAGAAAATTACTACCCCTTTGTGTCTTCAGTAACCTCCAATCTTCCACTTATACCGATTTGTCCTAGCAATTCCGATTGGTTTACACCCTTCTACTGTTGGGTAAAATATGCTGTTCGAGCAAGGATAAAATAAAAGCCAATAACAACAATTTTCATAATCACAAGTTCGCTTTTAGTGGGTGCACCAAGTTATTGATCAGCGGAATCCTAGTCAACTATTGGTTGTTGTGTGGCAAGCTTGCTCAAACCGATACAAATATTTGATTGTACACATATCTCTAAACTTAACTTCCACTGTCAGTTTAGGTTTAGACAGGTCTAAACGCAGTGCCATTAATTGCCTCATAGATCCTTGTGGCAGATAAAATAATAAAATTATTGCAATTTTAGACCTGTTAATTTAGTTAAGATATTTTGTACAACCGAATTTTATAATCGGAATAAGCCAGTCGTAACGATGGTGATTATATTCTCGTCATTTCGGGTCTAAGGGGATCTCTTAACCTTCACTTCCAAAATGAGTCTTTGTTTGGAAGGTTAGTACAGCAAAATCAAATACTTCTCAGATAATGCGTCTGGACTCTTCGTTCGAGTCGCTGTCTGGCATGGGCGGTGGTCGTTCAGGCAGCGTGGCGGACCTCGCGGACGAGACGCCGCGACGCAACGTGCACCGCCACTCATACGCTGCGCCTGCGCATACCGACTCCGATATCATAGCCACGCCTACTAAACCGTTCGGCCTGGGTAAGTTACGCGATAGGAAATCTTTCAAATTACTTTTAATTGGTTAATATTATCGTTAGTTGAATTTAAGAAGTGGGAAACTATGACAATTTTACATGGCAGATTTCTTAGCTGTAAAATTATTTGTTCATGTTGGGTGTAAAATTAACAAATTCAATATTTATGATTCACGTACAGTGTATTTTGTTAAGTGTTTTAACTGTTTATAAATTGAAAATTCTGTGAGTAAATTATTCCAGCTATCTGTAAATATACGAGTAGGTCTTTTGGTAGTTAAGGTAGAATTGAAGAAATCATTATGTGTAATAAATTCTTCTATTTCAATAGTAACACTCCTTTTTCCAAATACTAAGTTCAAAATTCTGTCATTCCTATGAAATTTAATTTTATTTACAGAACACATACCCTTTACATTCATTATACCTATACCTGCTTTCATAATATGTCCTTTAAATCGTTTTAGTAATGATGCACCAAGTAGTGTAGGATTTGAACATTTTTGGAGTTTACAAAAAACCAGAATACGGATGCACGATGTAATAGTTTTAAGAACATAGTTTAGATTCTGAATTTGAGTAGTAAATCCAAATACATCGGAGATAAACGTGTTTCAACAAACAACACATCACACATTATATTATAGTAACACTTTCACTTTTTCGTTTCACAAATTCAACCCCTCAGTATTTCCACATGTACCTTCATACCTTCACTATGATTTATCATTTCGTTCCACTTGCTTCATGGCGATGCTATGCTCCATACACTATCACTCTTCTCTTCTCTTTCTTCCCATGTCTTCTCTATAACTCCCTCGGTTGAGATCCTCTTCTACATAATCAAAATTTTGCAAAGTATGCATTTGAATGGAATTCCATGACTAAAATATACTTTACGCACATGGAGACGCAATAAAATGTTTTCAACCCTGACTCATTTCAATGGCGACGGTCTTCGAGCATTTATCAAAGAAAAGTTGAATATCCCACTAAATTATTTGCGAAAAGTATATAATTTTTAGCGGTAGCTCGAGGCAAGGGACGCAACCAAAATTTATCTAATAAACATTATATGCACACAATCAAATAAACACAGGGAGGTACTATCCATGCAGAATAACATCTTGTCATTTTGAATAACAAGTTTAACAATAGAATGAAACTCTATCTTATTCAGAGGCAGAATGGTAAGCACTAGGCACTTCTTGCCCACCGCTGTCGGTTAAATGGTCGAAGGCGGTGACGCCAACCAATACTAGGTGTATTGGTTGGCGTATTACATGTGCCACTAAGATTTGTTGTTTTGGCGTTGAAAACTGATCTTCCTGTAATTATGAACTACTTATTAGTATTATTAAATTGAACCATTCATGGGATTACGTTCAGATAATGCTTTCGTTTACCCACTAAGAGACTATTCGAGCCAGGCGGCCTAAATTTTGAACCCAGCTTCAACTAACGATGTTTTTTTTTTGTATCTTGATTCCTCGCTACCTTCAGGCTCGTTTCTATCAGGTAAACCGATGACAATCAATGGTACTGACTCGGAATGGCAACTGTATGGCAAAATTATATAGACTTTATTGTTTAATGCAACATTGGATCAAAATAGTTGTGCTGTGAAATTATAAATGAAATCATTATTTTTTTTTAGAATTTTTAATTGGCTGTAGAATTGTTTGGAAATTACTAAATTTTTTTGCTATATTGGACTAAAATGTTCCAAAAATACTATTTAAACAGAAAGATTTTCCTAAAAAATTACGACCAGTGTACAGAAAAATAAAATAAAACTGCCACCTTCAAGGTGGCACCTCGGGTTATAAAAGTTTGTGAACCATCAATGGAAATGAATTGGCAAATAGTGATATAAAAGTCGAGCTTCGAGCATCCAGCTGGCTTCTGTCGTTGTTTTACCCAATATTTGTTTGCGTGTCTTTTTTATTTGCATGGAAACGCATGACCTGTTATTATTCCTTTCACTCCCTCACGTGAACTTTTTTGTATGGACTTGCAGCAAAAACTGCTTATTAATTAGGAAATCCTCAACTGGCAATTATTAATGATCATTGAAATTTCTTATAAGTGTTACAGAGTAAAAGGGTAAAAGAATCTATAAAACGAAAATAGTAAAACAGCCAAACTAAATATTCATAATCTACTTATGATAGAATAAAAACTTGAAAGACAGTTTCATATAGATGTAAAAGTAGATAGCAATAGTAGTAATAGACAAGAATTGGTTGTAAGATTGTGTATGTGCTAGGTGTTATATTTCAGATGCATGAAAAGTAGCGAACTCAAACGTGCGTTTGACTCATTTGAGGACATACTGTATTGTGGATAGAACATAATTATATGAATATACAATTGACGCATGGATTTAGAATATCAAATTATGTACTTAAATGTAGATTCGACGTATTTGTCGTGTGAAATTAAAGAGAGATACATTCTTGCACATTTCAGTGTAGTAACTGTAAAATACTTAAATATAACGTTATATTTTATTGAATATTAAATACTTATAAATTAATAACATACCTCATCAATCACAATCGAGTTTAAAATCCATAAAGCTGTGGTGTTCACATTGAATCTTTCAGGACACTCTATTCTTTTACAATATTCATTTTTGTTTTGTATTGTACTCAATTATTATTTTGAAATTCTGGATCTAAAAGGTTTGTTAATTTAAGAGAAATCTCTTTATATGTGTCGTACAAAAAAAATATACAGTATGATTTACTATCTAAGTTTAGATATAAGAATGATAATATTTCTATTGCAGCTCGGCCAACGTTCCTTAACTTGAATTTGAACCTGAACTCACTACGCCTCCAGACGCCAAACAAGTGTATGTTACGATATTCAATCGTAGAATCATTAGAATGGCTTGTTTGTATACTTTTGTTTGGTTACGTCTCATACAATTTTTGTTCTGCTCATTTTCTTTACACTGAGAGACTGAGATTATTTTCTTAATTATTTCCTTCTTAAAGCGTTACCTTTCAAAACGGGGTATGGATTTGATATTACTGCCTTACCCCTTACAGGCTAGCCTGCTACCATCTTGGACAGCATGTCATATCAACAGGTGAAATCGAAGTCCGTGGACTTGTAGTGGACTAAAAAAAGGGGAACTTTATGTTTATTTACTTGCAATAAAAACTGCTTAGGAAATCTTGCACGGAAATTTATACTTACTATACTGATTCGGAAAATTGCGAAATTCCTAACAAACTGAAATTTCTCCCTTTTGAAAGGAAACTCTATTAGAAGGAGGAAATTAGCAGGAACGTCAAGAAATTTCTCTCAGTGTAGTTATTTATTGGTACTTTTGTCACGCGCCCAAAAGAGTAACACACTTTTGAACGGATATCAGATGTTTGCAACGCAAGTTTAACAATTTATTGGCTTAATATAGGCCAACCTGTTGTTGATCGATTGTTAAATCTGTGTACTCCGAGGGCATTAGAATTCAAGTGAAACAACTATCGAATCCTATTTGAAACAGTGTCATCGATTGTTTAATATTTATTTGCTACGATTCTTTAGGAGTATTTTTGTTTGGTTTGAACATTGGCATGAAAATTATTTGCAAATTAATCGTAGCATGAATTGGCATTATCAATTTTTTTTGTATTAATATAGCATAATTACTGTACATGGCTATATTACTGATTTGTGAAATAAAATAAATTTTGAAAGTACTTATTTCTGGATTTTCTAGTGGCTTAGGAAGTGCTTGTTTTTAAGTTGTTTTAATTATTTAGTCATTTTTCGTATCATTTGATGGTTACTTTTAGCAATAAGGCAATAATGTAATGTATATTTTTTGAGAAATACTTTGGAAAATTAACCCCTATCAAGCAGGGTTGCTCATACCATTTTTGATTATATCATACTTATAGCGGATTTTTAAGCGAGTTTTTTGCTACTTTCGTGTGTAGATACTATAGTTTTTACTAATACTTAGATTTAAAATGGCGGTTCCTTGGTACGTATAAACGCATCACATACACGTTGCATAATATGTTAAAGACAGCGTTAGCGACCAAAATACCCGCCACCACTTAAATTCCAATAGAATCTCTTCTGTATTTGCACAATTCTCGGCAAATAACTTGAACAATGACGGGATTTGTTGTAAATGGAGAAGTACATGCAATTGGTGGTTTTTCGATGATCCTGTATTCGCCAATTTGTCCCACTACGCCGCTTGTTTTTCAAGATATTTGCTGGGCACTACGTAAATTATTTACGTAGTAAATATTACGTAGTACGCCAATACGTGCGTTTTACGTACGCAGTTCGTAAACACGCACGCACTTAAGGAATACTTGGCGTATATATCAATAGAGAATTCCATATTGTAGCGTCTCCGGCGAGCGCCAAGTTGGGTCTGCGTATGACGACGCTCCACGAGGAGCCGGGGCGGCGGAACGATGACGACTCGCACTCGGAGCCCGAAGCGGCGCCCGCGGACGAGCTCAGTACGCCGAGATCACACGTATGTCATACCAATAACGTAAGTCAATTCAACTACACTGGCCCATCGGTATCAATTCATAACCCGCAAGAGAGAGGTGGTACAACTAGAATATATTAATGTTCTTTCCTAAACTCTGTTGCAGCAACTAGCTAGTTACTTACCAAAAAAATTTTTTTTTTGTTGCGTAGTAGTTTTTGCTGAATCTTTTTTCCCTTGGACACAATGAGGCTATACAAAATATTCTGCTTGAACTTTTAAGGCGTTTCGACTGTGTCAATCTTAATTGTAAACTTTTGCAAGATCCCTATATCCCTGTACATAGTTTTTTCAAAAAATATTGTTCCGCTTGGATGACGAACGTTCTGTTACTAAAAAGATAAGACAAGCCTTTGGTTGACTATTTTAGTAGCTCATACAACTAAGTTGTTCGCGTTGGATGTCCGTTACTGAACTCCAGATTTTGTCAAGATCAGTTCAGCGCTTGAGCTCCGGCTAGTTGGTTCAGTCGCTAGACCTTCGCATTTAGAATATTGAAGTATGGATTATTATTGGTCGGTATTGAATGCATTTAATTTTTTCAGCGCACGAGATCCAGAGCATCCTCCCGCGGATTCCTGCCAACATCCAAGACGCTAGACTCGCTTCACGAACTGGCATGCGAGCGAGTACCCAATAAGAATTCTCCTTCAATATCCTCAAGCGGTTATGGTAAGATACTTTTTACATATCCCTGACACATTTCAAAGGAAGGGAGTTTATTCTTCATATTCTTTACAGGTTCACAAGCAGTGTCATCGACAAACCTAACAAACGACGACACACTATCAATAAGGAGTATGTCAGTTGACGACACACCTGACTTTGACAAGACAATGGACTATTCACACCTCAGTCGGACGAAAACCTCCATGGCGGGCCTTAGGAATGAAATCACAGAACTAAGGAACGACATAACGGAACTGAAGAACGAAATTGTTGAATCCAAGAATGAGCTAGAAGAAACATCGTTCGAAATCCCTAAAGCGAAGACACCTGTATTAACTCCCGGTTCTAGAAATCGTATCAATCCATTCTTGAGGGATTGTGAGGAAGTTCCTAAAAATGGTCAACTGGTGGACCCCCTGGGGGCGTTACCGGTTGAGAGCACAGTCTTATCTAGTCAGTCACACAAAACCGAGCCTTTGCAAGTGAATGGGGAGACGAATCATGAAACGTCATTTGGTGAGTTAAAGATGTAGTACAAAATAGCGGCGTTTTACCTACTAATAAAATCATATTGTGTTCAGGAGCCTTATTCGAAGCCTTATAATATCTCAGTGTACACGTGGTAACAATTTTTTCTCGTTAGTGTACTATCATTTCTGAGGGACGATAATAATGTTGCGGTTCCTTCAATTACATTATATAAGGACTTTCTTGGGAAAGGGATTTTCTTAATTACAGTAGAATATCCAGATCTTTCCGCTTATGATTCGGCTAAAATTTCGATTTTAGGGTCTAACGAATGTTATGATGAACCGAGAGGTGAGGAATGGTAAAGGTCAAAGTCGGTCACCAATGTAGTTTCTTAAGGGCGAAACACACAGGGAACTTATATGGACGACATCACATAGCGTCACCCGCCACGCGCCCGACCCGCACCCGCGTTCCGTGTGATGTCGTCCATATATGAATGAATACAAGGAATTCAACCCGCCGCGCACCTGACCCGGCCCGCGCCCGCTCCCGTGTTTTGCGCTTTACTTAGGTTGATGTTGTTCAACCAGAACAATAATTACGTTACCCTTTTAAATAAAAAAATTATGCTTCTATAAAGGTTTTATAATAATCTTTTTTTTGTTTTTATAATAGGTGAGGCAGAAATAGAATCAGTTAGTTCTGAGCAGTCAAGTCATGAAGGGCGGAGTCGTGAAGCATCCTCAGTAGGGGAAAGCGACTCCCCCGGGACCGATTCAATCGTCAACACATCGTTACCTGCAGGGAAGGTACGTGAACGCTGCATAATAAAGCTACCCCATCTGGTGAAATTTAAATATTTGATCCGTTATGCGACTTAACACCTATAAACTTTATAACAACGACATCCCTTAACTATGGGTCATTTGATTCAAAGATTACTTCAAAAATGGGATGATTTGCAAGAAGTGTTAATTTCGATTATATCTGCATTCCAAATTTCAGTAGTCAGACCCTTGGAGTAACAAACATCCACTTTCACATTTAGTGGTTTAATTTTTTTATTCCCGCAGGAACTCCTTAATTTTCCGGGATAAAAAGTAGCCTATTTCACTCTCCAGGTCCTCAACTATGCCCCTGGCAAAAATCACATCGCTAAGTTGCTCCGTTGCGGCGCGATTGAAGGACATATCAACAAACTAACTAACACACTTTTGCATCAAATAAATATTATGAAAGTTTGGATGGATGTATGTATTTGGATGGATGTTTGTTACTCAATCACCATCACTCAAATTTGGCACAGAGTCTGGAATAACATAGGCTACTTTTTATCCCGGAAATCTAAAGAGTTCCCGCGGGAACCAAAAAAACCTTCATCCACGCGGACGTAATGGCGGGCATCAGCTAGTTTATAATATTTGTATGATATTAGTGACATAGATTTCGTAAAATCACTAAGACAAATGTGACATTAGGTGGTCCGTCGTCGCGCAGGCGCGTCGGCGCGCAACGCGGCGCGGCAGTCGTACCCGGCCGCGCGCCCCAAGTCCGCGCACGAGCCCGCGCACGCGCACGCACGCGCGCTGCGAGACACGCCCGCCTCCTCCACTGAACGGATCGGGGATGGTAAGTACTGTCTCCTGCACTACTTTCCAGGCAACACCTTGTCCTAGATGAGCGGCAACGCGACGCGACAGTATCAAAAAGCAGCTGTCCCTTCACGTGGCCTAGACGTTGTTGCGTAGACACGTCTGTTATTTTCTATGGCGTCGTTTGGATTCGCTTCTCTTGCTCACCTAGGACAACAGTTCACCCATCCATTGTCATCATTGAGTGCCTTTGGCGGTAATCACGCGAAAGGCTATTTATCTATTTAAATTCTAAAGTCTCGGAGCTCTCTTGTCTCTATTTAAATTCTAAAGCCTTTGAGCTCTCTTGTCTGCATTCCTTCTTTTCTATTATTACCTTTATTATCCTGCGCACCGTGAAAGCGTAGCAGACAGATGGACTGATACACTTACGCAATATTTTGTGGCAAATTGAAGGCGCAGCCGATTGTTTCAAAGCAACTTTGTCATCGAGGATTGAAATCATTGTCCTACACAACCTTACAAGCTTTAAAATACCCTATTTTATTGTAGAAGAGTGTTCGGATAGCGGGCGCGTGCACACGATTCCTGAGTGGCTCACAGTGGGAGAGAGTGTGCAGCTGCGGCTGAGCAGCAGTACTGGAGTTGTAGCGTACATCGGCCCCACGCACTTTGCGCACGGACTGTGGGTCGGCGTGGAACTGGACGCGCCTACTGGTAAGTGTAGCTCATTGGAGACATTCTGTCTTATCATCGTCATCACTTCATCCCACTGCCGGCTTAAAACCTAGCAAATCAGTATGGTGGACTATGGCAAAGTGTGAATTGGCAGGCTAACATAGGTAAGAGAACATTACGTAGAACTCATCGGGCGATCAGGTTACCTTGAGATGTTTTTCTTCATTATAAAGCAATATGATTAATGGTAAGGGCTCAACAATGAGGTTCATATTATGCAGAGAGATCTACAGGTTTAATCATAATTAGGTAAATAAATGACTACTTCTCAAATATATTTTGTTCTGTAGAGGATCTCCTAAAAGTATTCTCCTATTACGTATTACGATCGTCGCCTATTAGTTTTATGTTGAATAACCCTTTTAAACTATCGATTAAAGTAAAAAAGTGTGTCGAACTTTGATGATGTCACAATTCAGTATTTCAAACAAAATCCCATACCAAACGTGCGATTGAAGTTTGGAAAAGAACTAATTTGTGTAGTAGTCAAATACCCAATTGTAAGTAATTTATTTTGTCGAATCTCGTACAGGTAAAAACGACGGTTCAGTGGGCGGTTCGCGTTACTTCAACTGCCGCGCGCGACACGGCATTTTTGTTCGCGCCGATAAGCTGGTTCAAGACCGCCGCGGCCGCTCCGCGCGAGCATTCCGCGACAGCGAGATGAAACGCGCCTCTAGCAAGGGTAAGAGCATACTTACAAGCAAGCAAGCATTTTACTTAGCAAGTAAACATTCTTGCTAAGTAAAGTGCGTGATTTGAGTGTAATTTAAGACAAAATAAAAAAAAAACTAAGTTTTTTGGAAGAGAACGAACTTCCTTGTGAGATTTTGTAACTTTTCAGTTACCTAGAAGTAAAAGACATCATAATTATAACCCGTTTTCTAATTATTTACCTCACAAAAACTTATGTTTTAAAGTTGAATTTAGTAAATTGTCGTAGTTTTTAAACATCCGGTATACGTCCGGATATTGAGTTACTATCCGGTGTCTGGCCGGATGCTAAATTTACGCCGGATAGGCCGGATACCGGATAGTTACCGAATATCCATTTTATCTCTAATAATAAGGATTTTGAGATATGTAAAGTAAATATTTTCTTTATGTAAAATGACTTACGTACTGTGAATTACGTATCTAACTTAAATACAGTATAGTTCTTGCAATTCACGAGTGCACGTGGCTTACGGTTGTGTTAAAGTGCTATCACATTTACGCAAAGTGCATAACTACATATAAAGTTCACGCGCGCTCGTGTATTGCAAGAACTATAAAGCGCAAAACACACAGGGAAAGGGCGCGGGCCGGGTCGGGTCGGTCGGGTCCTTGTATTTATATGGACGACATCACACAGTGTCATCCGCCACGTGCCCGACCCGCGGCCGCGTTCTGTGTGATGTCGTCCATATAAATACAAGGAATTCAACCAGCCGTGCATTCGAACAGGCTCGCGCCCGCTCCCTGTGTGTTTTGCGCTTAACAGAAATGGGTTTATTAGTGCTCGCAAACTTCGTAGGCCTGCACTTTTTGATTATGTTACTTAAAATGGATGCATTTATTCTAGGTGAAGGCCTACACAACTTGCACAGGTCTCGGAGTCGCGGCGACAGTATAAACGCAGTGGGCACCAAGGCCCGCGGCAAGTAGGCGCGCTCCGCACCGGCCCGCCGAGCCGGGCCGAGCACACTCCGCGACCGTTTCTGTTGCACTCCTGTAACGCGTATGGTGCTTTATATCCGGTGCAAATACGTGCGGAATTCCGATCGAACACGACCAACAAACATTCTGAAAGACATTTAAGACATTTAACAAAAACTTGAAATGTTGGATAAAAGCAGACGATGTTTTGCCTGGTGGCAGGCTTCGGCTGTTGGGAGTTACTCTACCGGCAAAGGCCGCCATCGATTTAGCATTCCGGTACGATGCCGGTATAGGGGTATGGGTTTAATGTAACTGCCTACTAACAGGTTAGCCCGCTACCATCTTAGTCTGCATCATCACTTACCATCAGGTGAGATCGCAGTCAAGGGCTGACTTTTGTAGTGGATAAAATATTACTTTGCGGAAGTCCGTGATAATGAAGAAACTAGAAGTTTAATCCGCTATAATCCGCGACAGTAGGTAAATCTATGTGGTCTTTACAAATGTGCATTGTCGAGTCAACATCTGCAGATGCTCGTGTGTTTGAGTGAAACGTACGTTGAGAGATTTGGGAGATTTGTGTGGTGTGGTAAATATCGCAAGCTGCTAGTGCAAGATACATACAGTAGCACATAGATTTACTTATTGTGGCGAATTAAACTTCTAGTTCCTTCATCAAAAACTTGAAAAACTAACGTAACTCCTATTAGTCCTTTTCAATCTTTATGAGCGCTCTGGAGCAAGCCATCGACCAATAAATAGGTTTGGATTTGCGTATGATAATTGCGCGTGCGGCGCGCCACGTCCCGCTGATACTATTGAACGTTGAAACGATCGAAACGTGGCTGTTTTCAGAGCGGTCATTACGCTTGGTCCCAGTGTTAACTGCGATTTCCATTGATCGTATTCAAGCATTTAATTACATTGTTGTCAAAGTAAAATGAACCTTAATTGCATTGATTTAGAGCTCGTGTTGTGTAGGCATTACAAAAAATGGTTTGGTCGGAATTTAGCACCTGTTTGTAGAGGTTTTATATTTTATTGTAGTCACACCTTTTCGCTCATATCGACGCCAGTTTTGTTGTTTCCAAGACTACGGGTTCACTTTGAAGTTAGAATAGTCTTATGCTGAGTTCTATAGAGCGTACTTTGCCTTGGCTCAGACTTTACTCAGAGTTAAAACGAGATGGACTTATGTGAGTAACATAGCTCTGTCTCGCTTTAACCATGTCTCAAGTCTAGGCAAAGTCAAGGCAAAGTCAAAGTTCGCTCTATAGATCTCACACTTAGTTTTGTTGAACTGAAGTTTTAGTTCTCTCCATTGTTTCAAACAACAGAATTGGTAACAATTTCGAAGCAATAATTATCAACTATGCAGGGTGTAAATCAACAATTTTTTTTTCATAGATTACTTTTAAAGGTGGACGATATCGAGAGATTGATGATAGACAAAATATATTAGACAAATTATGAATGTAAATTAAGGCTATCTTGCTCATAAGACTGGAAATACATTCCAAACATTTACCTATTAACCAAAAAAAAGTAATTCATAAATAATTTAAGAAACTAAAGTAATTAACGATACTTTTTGTATTACAAATCTAATCAGAAAAAGAAAAAAATATAGCTAATCTAATCTTATACTGTAAAAGTTATTTTCACGTAGCAAATCCTGAATTGATTTACACTCTGAATAGTTTAATATCGTTTTACACGTTGTATGTAATGATGTTTAGGAAACTAGGAGACTATTTCCCTCACCTTTATTGACCGGATCAATAAAACGTCGATGGGAAAGTTTCCTTACGACGTAGAAGTAATTTGACGACGCGGCGTTGAGAGAACGTACAGTATTTATCTGTCGTACTTGTGTTGCACGAAAACATTTTCCTTTAAAAAAAGTTTGTTCTCAAACCTATATTATCTGTGATTGGAGTTGTCTTATTTTAATTGCATGTATTTTTTATAAATGGCAACTTCGATTCAATCTGCGAGCTTACTCTATAAGGTTTTGTAATATTCTCGTAGAGTCATTTCCTATCGGAGGATGGTAACTATTAGAGAGAGAAACGTTCGACGACGTCCGTGGCGTAATGTGTAGCGCTGTTGCCTTAACATGCGGAGGTCCTGGGTTCGATCCCCGGCAGGGTCAATTTGGGAATTTATAATTTCGGAATTTCCCTGTTCTGGCCTGGTGGGAGACTTCGGCCGTGGCTAGTTACCACCCTACCGGCAAAGACGTGCCGCCAAGCGATTTAGCGTTCCGGTACGATGCCGTGTGGAAACCGCAGGGGTATGGGTTTAATATAACTGCCATGCCCCTAACAGGTTAGCCCGCTACCATCTTAGACTGCATCATCACTTACCATCAGGTGCGATCGCAGTCAAGGGCTAGCTTGTAGTGGATTAAAAAAAAACGTACGTTGAGGGTATTTTCGAGGGTTTATGTGGTGTGGTGAATATCACGGGCACCAAGTTCGAATATACGCACTGTACCACATAGATTTGCCTTCTGTGGCGGATTATAGCGAATTAAACTTCTAGATTTTTCATTATCATTAGAGCTATTACACCTTGGACGCTGCTGCGCTAGGTGTGTAACTACTACCTATACTTTCTTTTATATTTTCGTACATATTTTCTTAAAACCATATTAAACTAAACTGAGAAGTAAGCAAAAAAAAGGATAATGACACAATTTACCACTACTAAGAAGTAAGATAGTAGACATTAACAATGAACATGTTATATCCCATTACAATATTTGACATTCATGATTGCCCAAATAAAACAATTATTGAAAATGTTTTCGTGCAAGACTCGAAAGTCGAAACATTAATTTAATTTCATTCATTGACTTGAACTTGTAAATATTTCGATTCGATTATGATATGTGATTTTAATTATGTTATTTTCAATGTAAATATGTGAATCTTTGTATGTTTTATGTCGATAATAATAATTTAATGAAATAATAATGTTTTTTAGAGAAAAACCAATGAATTCTTTGTGATCGGTAAGAATCGCGTGAATTGTTTGTATAGTAATTTTTTTACTGTATAGTTTGTGGTGTAGACGTTATACGCGTAAATTATTTATATACTTCGCTCATTAAATATGCATAATATTATTCTCATTCATGTATAGGTTCGCTTTACGTACCAATGTGGTACATTTGCAGCAACGAAACGACTTGTCTCTATTAGGTATTGGGGTAAGACATATTATTGCTAACAGGAATGATGACAACTCAATCAAATCAGCAACTCTTTAACAAACTTAAAAACGCACTTCTAGTATGGAAGTTGAATGAAATTCACAGTTGTAACGTCATCAAATTTCAACGCACTTTTTTCTTTAATCTGTATTTTAAAATAGTTATCAAACATAAAACTATTCGAGGATGTGAATTTTAGATCTTTTGGAAGACCCTCTATTTAATAATCACTTAGAACTAATTTATTTTTGATAGAGGCATCATTCCTATTGCTACGGACCTCTCAAGCGCGGGGGCAAGGATATATCTTCACAAAGTTTTTATAAATACTAGCTGATGGCACCTATCTGCCAGCAAGCGCCGACAATAGTTGTACAAAGATTTAACTCGATCGCAACTATATACGTAACAACAGGCAAACAATATTTTTAGTTTGAAGTGAAAGACAAAAAATAAATAATACTTTTCCGCCGTACGCAGTGAACTATGGCTTCGTAATTTATAAACATTATATATTCAACTAGCTGACCCGGCGAACTTCGTACCGCCTTAGTATGCAAAATTAAATGTATATTTTTCAATATTTCTGAGAGATTTTCTTAATATTTTTTTCCGTAAGAACCTTCTCCTAATAATAACAAATACAACAAAAAAAGAATTAGTGAAATCAGTCCAGCCATTCACGCGTGATGCCGTGACCAAGGAAAACGGGTTTCATTTTTATATATATAGATATACGCATACCTTCTATACATTAGTTTTTTGGAACTTGCCGCTTCTGACCGCTTTTACGATACTACTGTGGCCCTGGGATAGTGGGTTGCTGTTTCTACAAATATTATGTGTAATAATCTAACTCACGATATGTCTTAACCCTAAAGTACTACATATCAAAACCGGCGGCCAAACAGTACCCACTTAATAAATACAATTCACCGCCGGCTTCGCTATGTTGTCTCCGTAAAAGCTAATAACTTGGCTGAAACATCAGGACCAGTCTTAACTGCCATACAACAAATAAATTCTAGAAATTAAAGACACTGCGTAATCGTACGATGTTGTGAAAAGGTGACATCGATATTACTAAATTTAGTTCCTATAAGCATTTCAAAAGCTTCCCTGAGTTCAATCGTGTTTGAAAATTCCTTAATACTTGCAGCCGGTCATGTTGATAAGGCTTTAAAATTTAATGCATTTGTGTTTCTGTCCAAATAGGGGCTGATTTTGTGTAACTTTTCTTTGGAGATGAGTTGTCAACTGCAAAATGACCTCTGTGCTACGAAACTTATGGCTGTATGCAATATTGTAGTTGCAAAGTTTAAGAAAGCCTGCTAAATGCCCGATATTCTGTGTTTAAGCTTGTATCTGTTATACCTGAAACTTGAACTTTTTTTACTGCGAATTAAAATCAATAGAATAGAGGGGTGTACGCACTGCAGATAGACCATTACAGTTACAACGGTTGTGTACACGTATATAGTCTTAAACCACACCCGAAACGATGAGACTATGGTTACCATTCATTTAAAAGTATCCGGCTATAATATGCTTTTCCACTGAAGTAAAGCGGAGTACAGTCGTGCTCAGAAGATCTAAAGGTTAATTGATGAATGACGTGATAATTTCATTACGTCATCTTTCAATTTTTTCATTGGTCCAATTAACCCGTCTTCACTCCGTTCCGCTTCAGTAGACAAGCATCTTTAGGATTGAGATTATACAGCTATCAAGAGCTTACAACTCATCTTTAAAATCCACTGACGCTAATTAACCTTAAATGCTTAATTATTTGTGTTGCCGGCATTGTTGCCAGTTCGTTGTGATAGTTTCTTGCCACCGGGACTAAAAATTAAATTTTTATATAACTATTGGATTAGCAATATTGCCCTTTTTTTTTTTGAAACAATTTTACGAAATCGTCCAATGCTACATCTTCGTCCTTATAAAAAGACTTGTACTTAGTACACCAAAAGCCTCGTCACGGACTAACGATGCCCAAAACTGACAACTGTGTACGGCCCGAGCGACGAGCGAACATGTACCGCAGCCTTAGACGGGGCTTATTTTCGTATACATTTGTATCATAGATTGCTCTTTTGACACATTTATCGTTTACAACGCAACCAGATCCCTCGCTTCGCTCGCCGTTTGGGCCACTGTCTTTATATCGATTAGGTTGTGTAGGTAAATTTTGAAATGTAATGTAAAGTAAGTGTTTGTAGCGGTTTTTGGCGAGTTGTATATTACATTGTGAAATCATTGTCGAAGTAATTTATTGTCCTCAAGTTATTATCTCCATCCACATTCGAACAATAATCGGTAACGTGTATGTTTTGTCTCATTTTGTAGGCCGCTTCCTGATTTGTTGGCGCGGTATCTGTAGTCTTAGTAGGTACGCTCGGTACCGATTAGATACAGATATTTCACTGCTTTTATTGAGGGTTTTCTGACTTGCTTTTTTGGTACATACTATGTATTTTCGGTAGGCTATGTACTACATAGCCTACCGAAAATACAGATACCGCAATGAAAAATCAGTAAACGGCCTAGTGTGAGAACGCGCTAGCGTCTGTATGTAACCCGACAGGCGGAGTGAATATCATAATAATTTATATAGTGAGGTAGCGTGTAACCAATCGCGTTAGGGAACGTCCACATGGCGCGTTTCGATCTCAATCGAAGCGACATAGTCTATAGCTCACCTAATGTATATTCCATCCTCTTAGTAAATTAATCGATAAGTACACTTAATGAGTACACAAATAGAAGTTAAAGGCGCCTCGTTATTTACTAGAGTTTGTAAGTATCACTATCCGCGTACCAACATCGTAGCCCGCCACTTGCCTCCATTCCTGTACACTATGCTGTATATTAACATTTACATATAAGTAATTATATTATTAAATATAAAATTTATCAAGAAAATTATATTCAGCCGTTTTTGACTATGCACTGGTGAATTAATACCAATTCGTAGTGTAACTCGTAAGCCTCGACTGAAGTCATGTTTTGCTCCCACGTTCACTATCGAATGCTTATTAGACTGTCGTACTTAAACATTCCATTTTTGCATTACATTCATCGTTCTACCGTACATGGCGTAGATTTTAAGTTAGATTTTATAGAAAGACGCGACTTAAGTATTTGCATTTTTAAACTTTTGACAGTACGTAAGAGACCCGGCCTCGATTAGGACAGCTCGATGTGTAGTCGACGTTAATGAAATCTAAGGAAAAAATTTAAATAAAACGTTTTCATATATTGTAGGATTGTGTCTTTGAAACTCTCGATGTGCTTTTGTCCTGTAGTTTTGGTAGAGCACGGGCAAAGATATTATACCAGTCGGAGTGAGGGACGCGGACGGTAGTCAGGGTGTACTGCGCATACGCATCGGAACGATACGCACTAAGGGGTATCGCTGCCTGTAGATTCGAGGCTGACGCGAGGCGCGGCCGAGTTTAGCCCTAAACTACTTAGTTACTTTGTTTTGTTTCACACACTCACTATAGCATCGTGTGAAACAAAACAATCCGCTGCGCAGTTAACTCCTGCCAGTTAACGATTGTATCTTCTTGGCAAGTGAGAAGTGAGCGCCAAGGCAGATTTGCGCAGTTAAAGTCAAGATGCATAATTAAACCCCGCTGATTGACTGATACGCAAATTATTGCGAAAATACGTCTTGTGCGTTGCCTTCAACCGTCAATAAGTTTGCATCGAACGCCTTAGCCGCTTCGACGTGTTTTCGCCTCGACTCTTGGTTTTGTGAGCGATACCCTTAAGGCTCATAGACGTAGGCTAATAGTGACTTTCAAACAGTGTCTCGTAGGTCCTAATTTAATTTTTGTTTAGAAATTAAGCGACCATGTGCTGTGCTTTTGTTTTAAATGATAGTTTTTAGATAAATGAAATTGTTTTATATTAAATAATTAATTATTATTTTATATTTGCGTAGTATGATTTCGTATTTATTGCAGTCAATTCGATGAGCTTTTACAACATTTTTAATGTATAGTTTTTGTATTATTGCATTCATTTTTACATATTAGACACGGGGTCGTTGTTTTGCCAGTCGTACGATTGTGTAAATTAATTATTATTGATCACAAATCAAAGTAATGTATTTCTATTTCTTTTAATTGTGATAAGCAAATAGTTTAGGCAGCTACTTGGTAGCATAGATGGTTGCGTCTTCATTAATATTGTAAACATTATTAATAAAGAGATTTTAATATTTAAATACAAAAATAGTTCACTTCTAGTGGAAATATTTTTGCCAAGTAGCGGATTCGAGTCAACCATCGCTGTCATTATCAATAAATGTATAATAAAATGTTTTGTTTTATTTACCATTTCGATACGTTTTATTTATTTCAGTTTGTAGAAAATAGTATCCTTTGACGCCTTAGTTGTTTATAGGTAGTCCCAGATGATAAAGCTAGATGGAGCGCGCCAGCAAAAATAAGATAGAAAGAAGATTGCTTTGCTCCCATCTTTTTCAAGTTTTGTCCATTCTATGCCCGCACCCTGTCTATCTTTATCTTAGTCTGTGAGTAGAATTTAGATAGTATATTGAAATTGATTTTACGAAACTTAGTTTATTTTTAAAAACTTGCCGCCTATAACTATTAACATATTATATGAAATTATAAAGTGCCTTTGACATAAGACCTATGACATAAGACACACGTGAAGCATAATAAAATAATAATAATATTAAGTAGATAAAAAACAACTAAAAAAGGACTCTTTGTAAATGAGCCCAAGCTAGGGGGTAGCCATTGAAGAGTTCCACTATCCACATCCATGATGCATCATCAGACTCCTCACCAAATGTAATGTTACCTACCTATTGGATTCGTTAAAACAAATGAATTCAAACTAGAGAGGTAATTATACCTACTAGTTACCATTGAATAGTTCCACTATCCACCTCCGGGTTCCTTCGTCAGGATCAGCTCTATCGAATCAATTTATTGTAAGTATTGTGCCAAAATTGGAACTACTTTTTATAACTGTTTAGTTTTTGTTTTGTTTTTATTTTACTTTCAATATTTGACGAGTTGAATGTTTATATTTTCATGCCACCTACCAGGGAACAAGGAATTTGCTTATTACTAAGAACTTATTTCTATGATTATGCACAGGGAATATGCTTAGGTGTAACATTTATACTGGAAACTAACAAATAACATCTCAACGTAAAAAAAATGTTTCTGCAAATAAAGAATTTTGATTTTTTGAATTTTGAATTGTAATACCTTTAGGGAATTTCCTGGTGGGAGGCTTCGGCCGTGGCTAGTTACCACCGTACCGGCAAAGACGTGCTGCCAAGCGATTTAGTGTTCCGGTACGATGCCGCGTAAAACTGAATAGGGTTATGGATTTAATGTAACTGCCATGCCTTTAACAGGTTAGCCCGGTTCCATCTTAGACTGCATCATCACTTACCATCAAAGGGCTAAGTGTCAAGTGTCAAGTCTAGTGTCAAGGGCTAACTTGTAGTGGATAAAAAAAAACTACTATCACAGAATGGGTAATGGTACTACTATTCTTATTTCTATGAGCCTTATCTATAGGTACGCGTCGCACGGTCTGGCAACTTCGCAGTCGGACGCACCACGATCTAAACTTTACATGACGTCTGTAATGGAAATACAGAAATATAGACCGTATTCTCCAGAAATACGTTTCATATTCGATTGTTTTAAAGAAGTAATGATATAATAAGGCCTAATATCCACGGGGACAGACTTGGAACTGGAACCGGAGCATTGGTGTACTTAAAACAATACTATGTTGGGATACATAAATAGACTCGGACTGAGCTCGGACCGATTAGATTCATTAATCTGGCTATACTAGTGGTTCGCCCCGAACTGAGACCTCGCGGCGCCATCTATTGACATAAATGTGAAGTTCTGTTAAAAATACTGAAGCTCATTAAAAATTAAATAATTCCGTTTCCTTACAATATTTATCTATTTTTAGTATTTGTTGTTCAAGTACAGGATATAATTGAAAAAATTGATCAAGTTTCAGGCTCATCCTTTCAGAAAATTTAGAGTTCTGAGGTCGTCTTTGGACGTTAGAAAATCTCCACTTTGAAAGCCCCCCATTTCGTCAATTTTGGGGGAAAAATTAAAAAAAAAATACTTTTGGACTCTATTCCTAATTATCTTTAAAATGATATACCGCAACCCTATGTAACTTTAAAAAAAATATTTTACTTCGCATTCGCTTCTATGAGAGCACCCCTGAAATAAAGATTTTTATTATTTTTTAAGCCATATTCGGCGGGAGGCCATTGGTTTACATATTATATTTAAAGCTGAAGTAATTGCGTTCAGTAATTCAGAAGTTATAATGCTCTGACAGACGGACGGACGGACGGACGGACAAGTGCCAATTCACCCAAGTAGACTCAGAGACCTTCGCTTCGCTCGGTCAACAAAATACTATAGGTACCTAAAGTAAGTAGGTAAATAGGTACCACTGACCACAGAATACTTTAAACCTTTAGTTCGTATTACAGACTTTTATGATTCAGACTGTTGACCTCAAGTTGACCTTAATTCGCCTGATTTTACTAAGGTACCTATGCTGTGAAATGCAGTTATTAGTACTGTAGGTATATAATACTAGCAGGTATGTAAAATTCGAATTTTTTAATAAAAATTACAAGAGCTCTTGTCGTTCACTCTCAGAGACATTTAAAGGTTGGGCTCCACCAGTGGCACGAGAAGAAATGGATTACCTTAGATAGGATTTCATGTACGATTTTTTTTGTAATTAGGTAGATAAATAGGTACGTAACTACTAACTATATTCCGCGCACGAGCTCCGAGGAATCGGGGTCTGAAGAAACGACGGCTGTACGCCACCCCCGATCGTCGCTCCATATCCAGCTCGCTCCCAGCACTAGTTTCGAGCTTGACGCGTATAATTTTGCGATAGCAGTATTGTTTTGCGCTTTAAACAACTCTAGGTCATTACTTTAACATTCCATAGAATTCCCCAGAGCTCGTGGGCGGACTATACGTATTAACTACTACGTAGTTTAACTCCGCTTTAGTGGATAACGGTCCTTATAGTCGTTGAACCGACGGATCTACAGCCGGCCATCTGTCGCGAATGCGCGCGGCTGCCGGCGCGGCTGTCTGTCAGACAGCTGAGACTAGAGATGTGATTAAATGTTAAAAAACGTTAACTGTTGTAACGTTATAATAATAAAAAAATAACACGTTAAATTAAAAGTTATAATTATAACTGATAAGGCTAACAGATATCCAAATGATGTTATTTATATTTTCGTTAAATGTTCAATGGAATGAATGTTATAGTTTTTATTGCATAATACTTAATGATTTTCGTTAAATGTTCAATGGAATGAATGTTATAACTTTTATTGCACAATACTTAATGATTTTCGTTATTTTTATTTTTTAAATTTTGCTGTTATTCGAACACTTTTCGAAATAGTTCCAAATAACGGCATTATTACGTCTCGAACTCATGTTAAACTTACACTTAACAACTTTAAACTGAAGAAACTTCGGTTAAAAACTTATTTTACTTTCAATAAATATTAAGTACCTATAACATTTAACTTCGCAACACATTTCTCAAAACTGATACAGTAGGTAATTTATTTGTTTACGTTATTTTTGGAATCGTTAAACATTAAAAAGTTATTTATTGGTTTCTTCATAAATTCTATAATAAAAGCTAACACTATTAATATAAGGCTCACAATTACTTGTATTATAATTAAAAATCGGTAAAGCAGTACAAAAGTGGCTGCCGGACAGACGCTGTAATGTCGTAACAGCGCCAACGTCCGGCAGCCACCCAAACTACCATGCAATTTTTTGCAAAAGACAACGATCGTTGTCAATGTCCAATACGCGATAACGACTAATGAGGCCACTAGAGAGCGTTAAAATAGCAAAATTTGCTTGCTCAGTAGAATAGTGTACGGTTGTTACTTGTTATAACTTTTAACGAACATCTTAATATTTTATAACAAAGTTAAAAGTTAAAAATAAATATTGTGTTAAATTTAAAGTTATAACTTTTAATCCTCACCTCTAGCTGAGACAGCAGTCAAACGGGTGTGTTCACGACGGCGGACGTACGCTCGAATTCTTCCCTACGATAGACAAAATATAATGGCCGATAATATTGAAGAGAAATGGCTAATTTCACTTGTAGAAGAAAGGCCGGTTATATGGGACAGAACTATTGCGGAGTACAAAGATAAATCCCGCACTTTTGAAGCTTGGAGGGAGATATGCGCAACATTGAATGAAGACTTCGCTGGCATGACTAATGGGGAGAAAATTTTATACGGTAAGTGACATTATAGGTACGTTGATATACTTACATAAATAGAACGTGACGATAACGGCCCCTACTACGAGTATATTATGTAGAATACAAGGAACTGCAGTATAAAATTATTAAATGCGTACACTCAGTTAATATATTTGCGTAGTGTATTACTATATGTAAGTACACAGAGACTTCGTACGGGTGGTTTTGTAATTTCCGTGGAACTCTGATTTTCCGGGTTAAAAGTGGGAGAGCCTATGTCCTTTCCCGAGATGTAGGTACCTATCTATATACTCGTACCTATATCTCCATTTTTAGTTATTATTGGTATGGTAATGTACGAACCCTTTAGGTATAGGATTACGTAGTCATTAAGGAACCCTTCTAGTTTCAGGTACAAGTACCTATGTAGGTATTCTGCTTAGTATGCACTAGCTAATGCCCGCGACTTCGTCCGCATGAATTGAGGCTTTTTGGTTCCCGCGCGAACTCTTTAATTTTCCGCGATAAAATAACCCTATGAGTTATTGCTGACTGCTGACTATAATCTATCTCTGTGCCAAATTTCATCCAGATCCGTTCAGCCGTTGAGGCTTGATTGAGTAACAAACATCCATCCATCCATCCAAACTTTCAGCATTTTAAATATTAGTACCTAGTTATAGATTAGGTATAAATTATGATATATGCATTATTTTACCTATGCAATCTTGCTCATTTTCTAAAGGTAAATGTTAATGACCTAAACTTACCTAAAGGTTTACTCAATTTAAATGAATCCGTTTTGTTTTTAGGTAAAAGTTTAACAAAAAAATGGAACTCTTTGCGAGATTGTTGGATGAAATGTCACAAAAGGTTACTCAGCAAAACGACAGAAGAGGCCAAGAAGGTTAAGAAGTATTTTTATTATGATCAAATGAAATTCCTAACTAAAATCGTACCTTCATGTGGTACTCCAAATGATTCCAATATAACTAACAATAGCTATGAAGAAACGTGTGATACCAGTGAAGACGAAGAAAGTGATTATAGTAATAATCAAACATCATATAAAAACAAAAGAGTGCCAACTGAAACAAATAATGTTGTTTATTATGTAGATGAAGAAGGCGATCCAATCCAAAACCCCAATAAAAAGAAAAAAATAGAAATAGAAATGACGCAGATTAAAAATTACGTATCAAATGAAGTGAACACCAGGTTATTGAAATTAATAAATTCAATTCAGGAAAAAGAGAAAAATAGTCCTGTAATGTCTTTTTTTAAAGGCATCGAACCGACTGTAGCAAAGTTTGACGATACAGACATAGTAGAGTTTCAGTATGAGGTGATGAGTGTCATAAGAAATATCCAACAGAAAAATTATTCTATGAAATAAGCCTATCAGCAAGTGCTGTTCAAATGGCTAAAATCGTACTCCCTGAAATAATTTAACAAAGGACATTTTTATGTTTAGAGAAGTGAGAAGTGGTAATATTGGATTAATAAAGTGTTGGATTTTCAAACAAATGTGTTTGTTTTACTAATAATCCCCCTTATCTTTAGACTAGCGCATTGCGCAAGACGAGGGCTTATTTTATCACGAGGTACTTGTTACGGGGGTCCTTAAAATAGATTCGGATTACAATCCCCATCTATAAACATTTCATAAAGCAGGCAGAATAAGTTTCATAGGAAACTAGGTCAACAAAAATCTGAACACGAAAAGTACCTACGATCTAACATTATGTCCGTAAACATATTCTACATCACATCAGTCACGGTATGCCATGTCATATCAAGGTGAAATAGATCAACCTGCTTCTACCCATTTCATTTTACTGAATAATGTTCAAGCCTGAGCCTATGATCGTAGTTGGCCCATTACAAAAGAGCGCGAGGATTGCATTGCTTTCACAGAAATTGCAGGCTCCTAACTTGTTTCGATCCTTCGTGAGATACCTAAGTATTAAGTTCCTAGGTACCTACATTTTTTTTTCACCTCTCATGCTCTAAAAAGATGTCATTTAAGCGTATAGGTGGATTAAAGTTAGATTTTTTTAATAAAATGGGTACCAAAAATTTATAGTCTATGGTTAATATTAACAGCCCAACAACCCAAACCAATGTCACAGACACAGTCTAAGGAGATACGTGTTTTCCTACCAGTCGTTCAACGGTGGCATCTAGACAAAGCAAAGCTGCGGGGTGACAGGGGCGTGACGAAGGAAACTAGCAGAATTTCTATAATACAAAATTCTATCACTCTAATGTCTTTTATGCAGTACGTACACATCTAGGACTACTAAACATGTCATGGTGTGATCAATGATGGTAGTCAGGTCTGTCATTTGTATGAGCATCGACCCACTGTATGAATTGATTAAGTAGGTACGCTCGAAAAAATCCTATGTCTATGGGTACGCTATATTCATTGAAATAGAATGAGTACTAAAAAA
Source organism: Erebia aethiops (assembly GCA_923060345.2). NCBI lineage: Eukaryota > Metazoa > Arthropoda > Insecta > Lepidoptera > Nymphalidae > Erebia > Erebia aethiops. The sequence continues at coordinate 16,206,203 of OV281089.1, read as the reverse complement.
ATTCTACATCAATGGCTATATTAATACGATCCACACAATCCTATGTTCCATTTTTGAAATAATTTCTTGGAAAAATTTAAATAAACTTTTTTATTTCAATTTATGTTTAAAAATGGAACTGAAAACGAGTTGTACACTACTGAGACTGTTTTTAAGTGCTTAATGCTTACTACAGTAATTAATGTCGTTGGCTGCACGCAATCCTTGCCTGAATGTAAGTAGATATGCGTCAATGTGCTAATGTTACCCATCGTATCCCACAGCTCTGTGTCTATTGGTACTATTGCCGCCAAGCGATTTAGCGTTCCGGTACGATGCCGTGTAGAAACCGAAGGGGTATGGGTTTAATATAACTACCATGCCCCTAACAGGTTAGCCCGCTACCATCTTAGACTGCATCATCACTTACCATCAGGTGAGATCGCAGTCAACGGCTAGCTTGTAGTGGATAAAAAAAAAACTACCAACTTCGTAGTTGGTACTTACTGTACTTTTTTAAATTCCTTCTTGTCCATAACGAGAAAAATAAAGTTGGTATTGGAAATTGCCGCGAAAACTAGAATTTTTTAAAATATGGATGTCCATCGAATTTTGATGCAAAATACATAATACAAGGTGAAGGAATAGGGTAAAGTGAATGTTACCATTTATTTGATAATATCATCAAAATAAAGATGTTACTCCTAATATGAAAATGTAACAGAAAGGCAAGGAATAAGTATCGTTATTTATTTTTAACTAGCTGATGCCCGCGACTTCGTCCGCGTTGTTTAAGTTTTTTTTATTCCCACGGGAACTCCTTAATATCCTGGGATGAAAAATAGTCTAGTATGTCACTCTCCAGGTCTTCAACTATACCCATACCAAAATTGACGTTGATCCGTTGCATCGTTGAGGCGTGAATTAAGGACAAACCAACAAACCAACACACTTTCGTATTTATAATATTAAGTATGCTATAGCGTCTCATAAGAAATGGCTAATGTAAGTCCCTTGATGAACAATCTACTATTTTTGCAATTTGATTAATTCTCTCTGCGCCGTAATTATAATTTGCCAAAATTTGTGATGTTCGACTATAATATTATCTCCTTTCAAAATCATATTAATATTATAAATGCGAAAGTGTGTTTGTTTGTTGGTTTGTCCTTTATCCATCAATAACGCCGCAACGGAATAACGGATCGATGTGACTTTTTGCGAGGGTATAATATAGGAGCTGCAGAGTGACATGGTCTAGATTGAGTATTGAGTATTGTAAATTGTTCACGCCAAAGAAATAATTACATACCTACTAGGAGGTATCTGATGCCCGCGACTTCGTTCGCGTGGTTTGTTATTATTCCCGCGGGACTCCTTAATTTTCCGGGATAAAAAGTAGCCTATGTCACTCTCCAGGTCCTATACCTACCTATACCAAAAATTGCACGTTGATCCGTTGCTCCGTTGCGGCGTGATTGAAGGACAAACCAACAAACACATTTTCGCATTTATAATATTAGCATGAATCACGAAATACTCCCTACGCCTAAAACTACGTTGAAAATTACGAGACATACCTCCATCAAACGAACTGTATCATTGGCTCCGCTCATAACTTGGGCTCATAACTTTGATAGTGACAGTTGACCTTATTCGCGACGTCGCGAGTGTCATCTGGTGGGAGTCCGGGGCGGAACTGCACGTACCTGGTACGCGCCTGGAAAAGTACAAGAAAATAGTGTACCGTTCGCATATTAGTACCTACACATGTTACAATCTGACGGAAATATTATGTACTAGAGGTTTAAGTTTTCATAATTCCCGCGGGACCCGTAGGTGTGAGATGTACTTGCCATTTATATTAAGACCTCGTCCTTTCCAGTCCAGCGTTTTGAAGAGGTCCTCTAGAGCACTATTAAACAGTTTTGGGGATATTTCATCCCCCTGTCTAACCCCCCTTCTCAAGTTGATAGGTTTGCTGGGACTGTACTTGGACGGTGTTCAGTATAGTATATAGTGCGCAAGGTAAAACCTAGATGGCGCTATCGTATTTTACATCGCGGTAGCGAAGTGTCCCCCTAGCTATATAAGACCTATAGGTATTGTTGAAATAAATGTCTTCGCTCACTACGGAGTAGTTTTATTTACACTCCTGAGGGGACCCTGGGGCCCGGGCCTGTTCATGGTCCTTCGAGCCAGATCAAGCTGACTGGTACGGCGGCCTGAGTGGGGCTCCAGCAGCGCGACGCGACCACGGCGTGCCAGGTGAGCAGCGGCACGCGCAACTGCGCGAGAGGCGACGTGCGCCGGCGGGGGGGAGCAGCCCCGCGGACACCTGCGGCGGGAGGCGACGCGCACCGGCGGGGGGAGCAGCCCCGCGGACACCTGCGGCGGGAGGCGACGCGCACCGGCGGGGGGAGCAGCCCAGCGGACACCTGCGGCGGGAGGCGACGCGCACCGGCGGGGGGAGCAGCCCAGCGGACACCTGCGGCGGGAGGCGACGCGCACCGGCGGGGGGAGCAGCCCAGCGGACACCTTCGGATGGCGACGCGCATCGGCGGGGAGCAGCCCCGCGCGCGACTCCTTCGGACGGCGACGCGCATCGGCGGGGAGCAGCCCCGCGCGCGACTCCTTCGGACGGCGACGCGCATCGGCGGGGGGAGCAACCCCGCGCGCGAACACCTTCGGACGGCGACGCGCATCGGCGGGGAGCAGCCCCGCGCGCGACTCCTTCGGACGGCGACGCGCATCGGCGGGGGGAGCAACCCCGCGCGCGAACACCTTCGGACGGCGACGCGCATCGGCGGGGGGAGCAACCCCGCGCGCGAGCACCTTCGAACGGCGACGCGCATCGGCGGGGAGCAGCCCCGCGCGCGACTCCTTCGGACGGCGACGCGCATCGGCGGGGGGAGCAACCCCGCGCGCGAACACCTTCGGACGGCGACGCGCATCGGCGGGGAGCAGCCCCGCGCGCGACTCCTTCGGACGGCGACGCGCATCGGCGGGGGGAGCAGCCCCGCGCGCGGACAACGTTCAGTAATCAGTGGAAGCAAGAGACAGCATCGCGTGAGAGTGGTGCAGGGCAAACATCATATTTGGCGGGTGTACGCACGGCACCGGCAGGGGGAAACGATCAACTCAAAGGTGCTAGGTGCGTGCGTGTTAGCAATAAGAAGGTCAATTGTGAGTACCTTGTAATTAGTTTGTAATTGTTTCTTGTCACTTAAACCAAAATGGAGTCGCTTGGTAGATTACAATTCAATTTGAACGCGACTATCAATAAAGCGCATAGTAACTTTAAAAAATATCCGAAGGACCGAATAACGGTTCCTTATGTGGAAACAAGACTCGAAGCATTAGAGGATAGATGGGCTACATTCAGAACAACTCACCTTAAAATCATCGCCGAAACTAAGCAAAGCGAATATGAAAACCATGACTATTACAAAAGGGAGTTGTACGAATTTACAGAGGAGTTGTATATCGAGTACAAAACCGAATTAAAAGAAAGCCTCTTAAACTTAACTACAAAAGAAGTTGGTTTTAACCAAAGTGACAAGGAACAAATAGTATCAAGTTGTATCTACTGTTCCGAAAAACATAAATTGAGCAACTGTAAGAGGTTCGCTAAGTTAGAAGTCAATGCACGGCGTGATTTTGCCCAATCCAGGCGTCTTTGTTTTGACTGCTTAAAAATGGACCACCCAAGGTATTCCTGTCACCAAAAAACGCATCGCAAGAAGAAGCACCACTCGCTGCTCCACCAGTCACAGCTACAGAAGTCGGAAGAAGGTGTTGCTAAAACTGACAAACCAGCAACGTCTACCAGGAGCGAAAGCAGCAACGCTGAGCCAGCGGCGCTCGGCAGCGCGATATGTTGTCATCAGCAAGTGTTGGCTACGAACATGGTCAACGCACAATCAAGCACCGGGACGACAGCCGTATTGAGATCCCTGATAGATCAAGGATCTCGGACTTCGTTTATCACGGAGTCGGCCGTCCAGTTGCTCGGTTTGAAAAGGATACCACACCAGGGTATCGTATCAGGGATAGGCGGAAGGAAATCAACCTTAGCCTGCAAGGCTACGGTTTTAGTAAAGGTGCAGTCTCGCCGAGATCCTAATTTTATTTGCACCGTCAAGGCTCAAGTTTTGGGCAAATTAACAGGGTTTCTTCCTGACAAGAATAGAGAGGTTGAAACGCCTACAGGACTCCCGTCCAGTCCGCAGTCCGCAGATCCATCATATAAGGTTCCGGACAAGATAGATCTGTTACTAGGAGCTGAAGTCTATGGTCAGATGTTGTTCAAAGGGATAATCAAGGGTCCACCAGGAACATTGTTTGCGCAAAACACTAAGCTTGGTTGGATCCTCTCTGGTCGAAACTTCAGCAAATTCAATCGTGGCAGGGAATATAATTATGTTGGTGGTGCGCAATGTACTGACGACAGTCTACTGAAGAGGTTCTGGGAGCTGGCAGCAGAGCCCACCTCCGTAGCTGTTCGTCTCACTGTGGATGAAGAGAAGTGCGAGGAAATCTTCCGTCGCACCACAAAAAGAGATGAGAGCGGTCGGTTCGTTGTTAGACTCCCGTTTAAAACCGACGAAGTATTCAAAATATTGGGTCTAACCTGGAATCGGAAAACCGACGAGTTTGAGTACACGGTGCAGATACCACCACTGGCACCTCCAATAACTAAAAGAAAGGTAGTTTCAGACATAGCAAGATTGTTTGATCCACTCGGATGGCTGGCACCTGTAATCACAAGGGCTAAGGTGTTTATACAAAGAACTTGGCTATCAGGTATAGGTTGGGATGAAGAACTGCCAGCCTCGTTAATGAAGGATTGGATCACGTTCCGAAATGCCTTGACGGAACTTACCAATTTTCGCGTTCCTCGTTGGATAAATTCATCTCGCGAGGATAAATCATTCCATCTGCATGGCTTTTCAGACGCCTCCAGTGAAGCTTACGCGGCAGTAGTCTACGCTCGTTCGGTGGATAGAAATGGTGACATACATGTCAGTTTAATCACCTCTAAAACGAGAGTAGCCCCGATAAAACAGGTCTCTATCCCGCGACTAGAGCTGTGCGGGGCGGCATTGCTTGCGAAGCTTCTGAATGAAGTAGCCTCAACGTTAAAGGTACCAAAGGAAAACAAACTGGAAGTCTGGAAAAACGGACCTAATTGGTTAAAGGAAGCAATCATAAGCTACAACCGGAAAAGGGTCAAGATTAAGTGTCATGTCACTACAACCAATGATGAGGGTAACATTTTAGCAAGGTTCTCATAGGTAGCAAGTAGGTAGCAAGGACAAAGCATATTATTGTAGAAGGTTACGGAAGCCAAAAAGCAGGAATAAAGAAAAGCATACTGAGTGGTTAAGCTCTAAGGAAGTGGATAAAGCTTTACTTACCTGTAGCCGAATGTTTTGTTGAGAAATAACACCCTGGATTGGACAATCACGCCTGTATTCGCCTTGCGTTGTAAATATAATGAAATTAGAAGAACTACCTCTAACCTAATTGTTTTACTTGTTGCAACTTGATGATTGTTGTTCCCTTTAAGTTAGCAAGTAATAATAGTACTAAAAGTATAGCGTATTGTTGTTACGTATAAGTTTTAGGTTTTATATCAAGGTTAAGTTTCACTTTGTATAATTTGTTTTTGTCATTTTAATTTGGTTTTACAGTCCACAAATTATCGAATAAAATTAAATTACTAATAGGTTATGGACTTCCGTCCATGGCGGGCGGAATGTTCAGTATAGTATATAGTGCGCAAGGTAAAACCTAGATGGCGCTATCGTATTTTACATCGCGGTAGCGAAGTGTCCCCCTAGCTATATAAGACCTATAGGTATTGTTGAAATAAATGTCTTCGCTCACTACGGAGTAGTTTTATTTACACTCCTGAGGGGACCCTGGGGCCCGGGCCTGTTCAGACGGTCATTGACGCAGTATCGTAAATACATCGCAGCACCTCGATATACCGCCAATCGACTTGGCATCTCTGCAGTGACTCTAGAACAGGCCAAGTTTCGATAGAGTCGAAGGCTTTCTCGTAGTCCACAAAACCAAGGCAGAGTGGGAGATTATACTCTTAAGGGACCTCCTTAATTTTCCGGGATGCAACCTATCCCTGTACCAAATTTCATCAAAATCGGTTGAACGAATGGGCCGTGAAAGCCACGCTTTAGCATTTAGCATCTTTATTATGATTATAATTTATGGATAGACTGTGCCGGCCAAAAGTTATCTATCCCTACTACCCACGTCTCTAAAATAAAGGTCAGCAATCAAGTTAAGTAGCAAGCCGTACATCAGATTATACAAAAGTTTATCTCCGCATTTAATTTGAAAACGGGAAGGCTGAGTTCCTAAAATTAATCTGGAAAATATTGGGATTTGTAGTTATCTAAAGTGATACGAAAATTAATAATATTCCTCAATTACAATGTCTTTTGCTGGCTGTATTTCGTAATCTATTTTCGTAGTAAAGCTGATGGCTCGTTACAAAGGAGACATCGTTCCATAATGGCGTACCATTGGATTCGCGTGACTTGCCATTTGCCAGGCTCTGCCGCACCTCTTCACTAAGTCCTCGACCGGTAAACCGGTAGTCGACTATCCGGATATCTAAAAAATGACTTCCTTTTAATTCAACATGGATCAGCCGGGTCCATCTTCCTCGAGCAACCAAGACCCGCGCTTTGACTTTATAGGATCGTATGTAGTAAAATCTTTGAAATTGAAACCTGAAAAATGGATGCGGGTGTTGAGTATAGAGGAACACAGGAGCACACTCAAAGAATTCGTGGACAAACCTTATCCCATTTTATTGGTGGTAATCTTAACCCATGCAGCTCAGCTTATTCCCGTTGTGTCCTTTCCTTGCTATCTGAAGAATAAAGCAGTTTATTTCGTAAAGAAGAAACCAGACGTGGTACCAAAAGATGGATGCGCGGAGATGGTTATTTTCGGTAAGTGCGATTTTTTTTACAGGAACTTCGCTTTTGCTCTTTGAGCCTTTAAATCTTTCATTGGACTTTCTAATCAATAGGTGACCTCGCTCCAAGATTGATAGATGAGTTAGCATCTTTGGTGGACGAAGTGTTTGTTCCACTCCTATCGAATCCACTAAACCATGAAGGATGGCCCCTGGTCGTCTCTCAAGACATCCTTAAGCAAATACATAATCTCAAGAGCACTGTTTATGAGGTGAGATACTTCCAGTTGAAGTTCTGTAAGTTAATTGGAACAAAATCCATACATATAAATTATTATTATGCGAAAGTGTGTCTGTCTGCTACGCTTTCACGGCCCATCTATTCAAACGATTTTGATGAAATTAATACTTTTTATCCCGGAAAATTCAAGAGACAAAAAAAATATTTTTCAACCGATTTTGATGAAATTTGGTACAAGAGTAGATTGTATCCCGGGGAGGGACATATGCTATATAACTTAATTTTCCGGGATAAAAAGTATTTTATCCCGGAAAATTAAGTTCCCGCGGGAATCAAAACTCTTAATCCACGCGGACTAAGTCGTGGGCATCATCTATGTAGTATGCGAAATGCGAAAGGTTTATCTATCATTGTACCTTTGGGCAAGCCATCAGTTTTATCGATATTGATGAAATTATGAAAAGGAACAGAGGTCCCGGAGATGAGCAAATCTAGTTTTTTATCCGAAGAGTTCCCACGAGATTAAAAGAATTAAATCTACACGGATGAAGTTGTTGGTATCAAGTAAGTTTATATATGCTTATTAACATAAAGACTTCATGCAGGTTAAGGGCAAAGTGAATGGCCAAACAGTTCTGCCAATGCCAGTTGGGGTTGAATTGGTACATGAAGCTGAAAAAGGTCTTTTACGTGGCGAAGAAGTCGATTTATACCTGAAAAGTGCAATTGAAGGTGTGGTTATTAAATGGGCCCAGCAAATTAACGATGTTATGATGGAAGATTCGGCATCAGCATTTGAAAATGGACAAAATCCCTTGCCGAGTGTCGGTAAATATACCTTTTATCTATAGGTAATATTATAAAGAGGTAAAGTTTGTGAGTTTGTGACGTTGTAGGGGGTAATCTCTGGATCTACTGAACCGATTTTGAAAATTCTTGTACCAATAGAAAGCCACATTATTTGTGAGTGTTTTAAGATATATATTAACCCGAAAAATTAGGGAGTTCCCGTGGGAATTTAATATATACACTTATATCACGCGGACGAAGTCGCAATCATCTCCTAGTTATTTATACTTAACAGTTAACTTATGAGAGTGGAGGTCTGTGCCCAGCGGTGGGACGTTATTGGGCTGTTGTGATGATGATGAAAAAACTTTATAAATAAAGTTTTTTATTCCCGCAAGAACTCCCTAATTTCCAGGATTTTGGCCTATGTCCTTCCCCGGGACACAGATCTCTATTTCAAAATTAATTAAAATCGTTTGAAAAGATGGGCTGTGAAAGCTCAGCAGACATACAAACAGATATACAGACACCCACCTTCTCATAATCTTCATACTTTCGCAATAAATAATATTTGTGTGGAAGTATGGATTTTCATGAAAAACTTATTCATATGAGGTAATATTATATAAATGCGAAAGTGTGTTTATTTGTTGGTTCAGGGCAACGGATTGACGTGATTTTTGGTATAAGTATAGTTGGAAAGATGACATATTGATTGTGTGTGATTTTTTGTATAAGAAGTTCCCGTGGGAATTAAAAAAAACTTATTCCACGCGGTCGAAGTCGCCGACATCAGCTAGTATAATAAAAAAGGCACATACATTGAAAAATATTAAATTTATAATTTTTTTAAGTAACATTTTACTAACTTAACTGTGAGCCGTGTAATCCACACAGCAAAGCTACAGACCATTAAAGTCCCACTGCACAGGCCTCCACTCTCATAGGAGAGAGGGAATTAGAGCTTAGACCCATCACGCTGCTCGAATGCGGCTTGGCGGGGTTTAACGACTATTATCATGTTAGTGATAATAACTGGGACCGACGGCTTAACGTGCTCTTAAAGGCACGGGTATGAAGTACTGCCATCTTCCTAACTCCGGGCTGGTACTGAGAATTTCTAGTCAGAAAAACCCAACACTTAATTATGGCTTGACCCGGGACTCGAACCAGGTACCTCGTTGGCCGTAGTCGGACATGCTTACCACTAGACCAACGAGGCAGTCAAAGTTCTGCAAATGTGTGATCAAAATGATATTAGTGTAGCGCCAGTTTTGTGATAATTTGCACTTTCAGAACTCGCCTTCTGGAGGTCACGTCTGAATAATTTAAACTACATTTACGATCAGCTACGCTCGGATAGAGTTCGGTGCATGGCTGTTATACTAGAGAAAACTACCTCCGCCTACTATCCTTGTTTCAGTAGGTTATTCAAAAATATTGTGTCAGGTGAGTGATCCAGTGATTTCCGAAAATAATGGATCGTCTATGTGATTTTTTCAAAAGTTTTCTTTTTTTGTAGCACTAGCTGAAGCGCGTGAAATCGATTTGTATTTAAGGACCTTGGAGAAACATTTTCAGGCACTGGAAGACACTGATTTCACTGAAGTTCAGCCTTTGTTTCGTCCTCTCTTTCATGTAATTTGTCTCGTGTGGCGCGATTCAAAGTATTACTGCAGTTCATCAAAGCTCATGGTTTTAGTAAAGCAAATCTGCAATTTGCTTATCTACCAGGTAAATTTATCTAGCTTGACTTCGAAATGAAATAATAATAAAATGAAGATCTTACATGGATCAATTAATTATTAAGCTATTTTAAAAAGTGATATACATTTTGTTTTAGGCTAAGAAATGCCTAGATCCGAGCACCTTATTTCATAGTGACATAGATGAAGCAAGACAACGTATCCAGTTGACTGTTGATATATTGCGAAAATTCCGTAGCACATTTGACTATTTCAAAGAAAATTTACCCAAGTATTTTATTGCTCGCACGGTCATACCTTGGACATTTCATCCCAACGTGGTTTTTGAAAGAATGAATAAATTTTTGGAAAGATTGCATACAATTCAATGGTTTTTTAAAACGGTGTTAGAGTTTCAAAAATTGGAAAAAATTGAAATTGGCGGTATGAAAGGTCGTGTTTTAGGCGGTCAAATAAGAGATATTTCTGCCGAATTTGATGCATATTTTCATAGCTTTGCCTCTAAATCTTACGATGTCTTGGACCCTGATGATGAAACTTTTAATGAAGACTTCAAAGCATTTCAAGAAAATATTATTGATTTGGATCTAAAATTGTCTACTGTTTTAGTCGAGTCTTTTGACAACTGCTCTACATTGGAAGGAATATTTAAGGTTAATTAAATGTTTATTTTTTAAATAAGTAAATCAAAATACTATGTTGTTCATAAATGTGTTTATTTATTTTAGCTAGTCGATATCGTAGGATCAGTGCTAGATCGGCCACTCATAAAAAATGAATTTACAGCCAAATATGTTGAAATTATTGTAATGCTAGAAGAAGAATTAACTATTTGTGAAGTAAGTAACATATTTTTTATTGTTAGTGAAAATAAACTTTGTTTATTTCCAAAATCGTAAAATTTTACTGTACAGGAACTTTTTGAAGAGCAACGTACTCGTCAGGAGAAATATGGTCATATGGAAATTGATGCTTTCTTCCCACCTATAGCAGGAGGTCTTCTGTACATGACTACATTAGCTGCTAGGATAACGAAACCAATATCATGTTTTAGAAATTTACAGCACCCGTAAGTAAGCTAACGTTATTAAAATATTAATAACAAAAATGTTTTCATATAATCTGCATGAATGTGCAAGTTTCAATGCCTGTTGAGCCACCCGAAACTAGCCAATTTCAGACGAATACGTTATTCTATAGCAGCGGCGGGTAGAATGGTTTTCTACCCGCTGAATGACTTCGAGTGAACTTCACACTCGTCTGAAATCGTCTTGTTTCATCCCTAAGGTGACCGATCATTTCATAGAAAACAAATTACAAATTTTCATTTCACAAACAACGTTTCGCAAAATTATGAATCATATATTAATCGTTATAAAACTTTTGGTCCTATAAATAATTCAATTGATAAAACAATTAACAGATAAATTATCATTTCAAAAAATATAATTTGACAAACAATTGATTTATAAATCGTGTTATTTAATAAAACAACGTTAAGCGTATTTATTTTTTGATAAAATGAATTGTTTGATAAATACTGTAAGAGTCGTCTGGCGTAGCTCGTTTTAAAAAGTTGACGTTCTTGGGTTGAAATCTGAGCACTCAGACTCCACGCAGTCTTGTCTGTCCTACCCCTAGAGTGTTTTTGTAAAGCGCGTAGGCAGAAGCTCGCGAATGAGGTCCTGAATGAAGCGAGCCTACGAGGCCGAGTGGAGCGAAGGGAGGAGCGGGCGAGCGAAGCGAACCGGTGACCTCCGTAGCGAAACGAAGGTCGAGTGGTTTTCCTAGCTTCTCCACTTCCTTTTTAGGCACCACTCCTACTCATGCAAGAGCGAGCGAAGCGAGCTCGGGACTGGGGGCACTCCGACTCGGATGGTTTAGGTGACGAAGAGGATGGCGGGGTCTGAAAGACCCCGCCATCCTCTTCGTGGTTATTTCCTTTTTATACCACCCAGAAAGAAGGAGCCCCGCTAAGCGGGGCTCCGTCGACCGGGCCTTGGAGGGGGTGAAAGAGAGAGGGAGAAAACCCATATCCCTAACATTATCCAGCAAGAGTTGGGTAGACTTAGGTGAGTAGGTATGGGTACCCCTACACTAGCGGCACGCTATGATGGCCGGTTACCGGTTAATTTAAACCTTTAATAAAGGTCCTAAACCTAAAACTACATTCGATAAAATTTATGAATCTCTGCACATCACTATCGTCAATAAAGTAATACAATTATTTCCTTCAAAGTCGTTATCGGATATACGGAACTTCATGAGCGTTGATGATTCAAACCGGCCATCATAGCGTGCCGCTAGTGTAGAGTGTTTTTGTAAAGCGCGTAGGCAGAAGCTCGCGAATGAGGTCCTGAATGAAGCGAGCCTACGAGGCCGAGTGGAGCGAAGGGAGGAGCGGGCGAGCGAAGCGAACCGGTGACCTCCGTAGCGAAACGAAGGTCGAGTGGTTTTCCTAGCTTCTCCACTTCCTTTTTAGGCACCACTCCTACTCATGCAAGAGCGAGCGAAGCGAGCTCGGGACTGGGGGCACTCCGACTCGGATGGTTTAGGTGACGAAGAGGATGGCGGGGTCTGAAAGACCCCGCCATCCTCTTCGTGGTTATTTCCTTTTTATACCACCCAGAAAGAAGGAGCCCCGCTAAGCGGGGCTCCGTCGACCGGGCCTTGGAGGGGGTGAAAGAGAGAGGGAGAAAACCCATATCCCTAACATTATCCAGCAAGAGTTGGGTAGACTTAGGTGAGTAGGTATGGGTACCCCTACACTAGCGGCACGCTATGATGGCCGGTTACCGGTTAATTTAAACCTTTAATAAAGGTCCTAAACCTAAAACTACATTCGATAAAATTTATGAATCTCTGCACATCACTATCGTCAATAAAGTAATACAATTATTTCCTTCAAAGTCGTTATCGGATATACGGAACTTCATGAGCGTTGATGATTCAAACCGGCCATCATAGCGTGCCGCTAGTGTAGAGTGTTTTTGTAAAGCGCGTAGGCAGAAGCTCGCGAATGAGGTCCTGAATGAAGCGAGCCTACGAGGCCGAGTGGAGCGAAGGGAGGAGCGGGCGAGCGAAGCGAACCGGTGACCTCCGTAGCGAAACGAAGGTCGAGTGGTTTTCCTAGCTTCTCCACTTCCTTTTTAGGCACCACTCCTACTCATGCAAGAGCGAGCGAAGCGAGCTCGGGACTGGGGGCACTCGGACTCGGATGGTTTAGGTGACGAAGAGGATGGCGGGGTCTGAAAGACCCCGCCATCCTCTTCGTGGTTATTTCCTTTTTATACCACCCAGAAAGAAGGAGCCCCGCGAAGCGGGGCTCCGTCGACCGGGCCTTGGAGGGGATGAGAGGGAGAGGGAGAGAACCCATATCCCTAACATTATCCAGCCAGAGTTGGGTAGACCTAGGTGAGTAGGTATGGGTAAATTCCGAATTAAATTTATTTTACTCGATTTCACCAACTCCGCGTTACGTTTAACCTAGGATTAAATTTGAAAAGTTGACAGAATTACTACATAACATCTGTCAAAACATCAATTTTAATCCTAGGTTAAACGTAACGCGGAGTTGGTGAAATTGGCACTAAATTATTCGAACTTTACCCAAAACTAAGTAAACCCGTGTAAAACTAGGTTTACAACATCTTCTAGCCTTACACGTAACATATTATATTACGAGTATATATTGAATTCATATCATAAAAAATCTCAATCTCATAAGAAATCAGAGATTGTACGCGGATGACGTTGCGGGCGACCTATAGTTAGTTTTATTTTTCAAATAACAATTTATATTTTAATATTTTGTAAAATTATGAATTTGAAGAATGAATTATTTTATGAAATAATAAATTAGTAAATGACAATTTTACATTCAGCACGTTTGCAAAGTAAAGTATTTGTGAATTGAGTATTTGTCAAATGATCTTTTAATAAATTATATGTTTGCGGAATACGACGTTTGTGAAATGATTAGTTTTTGAAATGTTTTTTGTGAAATGATCATTTGTTAAATGTTTTTTGCGAAACATTAGTGAACCCATCCCTAAACATACAATGTACTATTTCACTACTGCAAACAAATTGAAACATAAATAATTTTGCATAATTACTTAAGTACTTATCTCACTAACATTTCAGAACATTTTCAAGATATAAATCCCATGTCGAATAATTTTTACAGTGTCATCGCATGTCAAAGTCTGTAATTAGCTTTCGCAATTTGCCGCACCCGTTACTAATCTGGGTGGGGCAAATTGCGAAAGCTGATTATTTGGCTTTAGAGCAACTGAAGAAATAGGTCCTGAATCAGATGGTGATGGTGATAGTGGTATAAAGATATATTATTCTTTAACATTGTGTTGGGATAATTATTGCCCATTTAATTTGACTTACTTAAGTGAATTAATGTCTTATTTTAAGCGCCGTATTGTTTCTGATGTTGCAAATTTAATAAAAAATGTGTTATTATAACAGGATTAAAGATGGTGAGGAGGCAATAAAATTATTTACCAGATATGAAAAACTGATAGATGATATTAATGAGTTTAAAAAGAAATTTTTGAATGATTGGGCTGTAACAATTCCCAAGATCATCGAGGAAAAAACAAACAACACCATTCTAGCGCGATTAGGTTCTGATCTCGTATTGAATTTTAGTCCAGAGGTAAGATAAAGTAAATATTTTGAATTGGAAATATTATTGTATATTTATATTTATTAAAAAGACTTAAAAAGCGCTTACGAAAGTACTTATGAAGTATAGTACAATACAATGTTAATACAAATTTACATTGATATGTCATAAAAATTAATAAGTTACCCAAGTACCTAGTCATACAAAATTAAATATAATGTTATTTACAAATTACAATCTTCATAATAAAAATGTCATAATTTCACATCTCAAATTTTGCATTCAAACTTCCATTACATCAAGCTATGGAAGTATGCAAGGTATACTATTTTAGCAGTTTTCACGTCTGTTAATTGCCTTATTTTACGAATTGCAAATACCGCTGAACTTAGTTTATTTGCCAGATTATTAATGTGCGGTCCCCATTGTAATCTAGAATCAATGGTCAGGCCAAGGAAAAGAACGTCGTCTACTATATCTATTTTTTCGTTGTTGAGAAATATCTCAACATTTCTTTCACCACGGAAGTTCGATGAGGCAAAATATACACATTTGGGTTTTTTACTATTTAATGCTAAGTTATTGACCGAAAACCATTACGAAAGCTTAAAAGCTTGTGACTAAAACATTCATCATCATCATTCTCAACCGATAGACGTCCACTGCTGGACATGGGCCTCTTGCAAGGATTTCCACACGCCTCGGTCTTGCACCGCCTGATTCGAGCGAGTAGGGGGTCTGCCAACGCTGCGCTTTCCCGTGCGTGGTCGTCGTTGTCGTGCGTGCGTCGAGCAATGTCGGTTACTTTAGTTCTTCTGCGGATCTCCTCATTTCTGATTTGATTGCGCAAAGAAACCCAACCCAAAAAAAAGAAACCAAAGCTCCCTCCATCGTCCACTGATTGACCCTGAGCTTTCTTATGAGGCCCTCTAAAACATTACCTATAGGTATATAATTTGTAGAAATCCATTTATTGTTTCTTTTCTATATTTTAAGCTCCTGGAACTAATGAAAGAGGTCCATCATCTACGAGGTAATCCTGAATTGCCTAGTGAAAGCTTAGAGCTATTTAGTAAGCAAGAAACATTTCGGCAATACCGAATTAATCTCACCATCACTATTGATTGGTATAACCAGATACGGAAAAATAGTCAAAAGGTTGAATTTGATCTGGTAGAAGATGAAATAAAAGCGATCGATCAGAGAATTGAATTGGGACAAAATGAGCTGAATTGGAATTCACAAGGTAGTCAATTTATAAATATCAAGGCAGTCTTAATTTGTATTATATACTCAATTTATATAATGGATTTCTAGATCTTTGGAATTACTTGCAAGAGATGTATAAATTGGTTGGCAACTTGTATGAGCGCATGTCGAGAATACAGGATAATTTGAAAGAGATAAAAGAAATAATAAAACCTTGGACGTCGCAGCCATTATTTGAAAGAAAAGAGGGGCAAAAGGTATTTAAAACAAAAATGAAATCAGTAAAATTGAACAAACTCTACGTTTAATAATTCAATCTTAAAATCTCTCTACTACAGGACACATTGCTAAATTTAGATGACTGGCAAGAACGGACTAACAAACGTTATACCGAGATTAAAGAAACAGCTGATCGAATCATGGCGCTTCTTAATGAAAATATGGAATTGTTTAATATGCAAGATAATCAAGATAGTGATATTTGGTTGTCTTATGTTGCTTTTATAGATAGTTTAATTGAAGAAACTTTATTCAAGTCAATAGCTTGCAGGTATAAATAATATAATTTTATAATATTATGGCAACCTTGGTAATCGTATATTATCGTGATAACTTCAAATTTATTTCAGCTTGGGTTATATTGCTGAACACATGAATCCTAAGAATAAACTTGCTCCTTTGTTTGAAGCGCAATTAGAGCTTTTGGAGCCTGATATGGTTTTCTGTCCCAGTCTGGATCCTAACGAAGAAAAGGGTTTCACAGCTATGATAAATAACTTGATTAATGATATAACCAAAATGTCATCATTTGTAAAACGGATCGATCCTCAGCAAGAGGAATCGTACGAAAATCAAATTATAAGTCACGGTGATATCATAGAGATGAAGGATGAAATTCTTAATGGGATCGAAAAAGTAATGAGTCATTTAAGTTTAAATTTGAGTGCAAAATTTAGTATACGCTTACTCAGAGATACAGGTACTTTCTTAAATTTCTTACTTACAGGTTATAGAAGAAGCAAATGATTTCTGTAAAACGTTTGAAACCTATTCTTATTTATGGCTTGAGGAGCGAGACGCAATTATGGAAATTTTTCTCACATACGGGAGAATATTGACAGCTGATGAAATAGACCTTATTGGTTCTGAAGATAAAGAAGTTGTTCCTCCAACTCCTTGTGCACCAAAAATGGAAGCGTTTAGAGAACAAATAGATCATTACGAAAATTTATTTATGGATATAGAAGACATGGATTCATTTAAAGTATTTAACTTTTGGTTTCAGGTAATATTATGTCAATTAGGTATCATGCGAATCTGAACAGTGGATTATGTGCAATTAAAACTGTGTTAGAATATTTATTATAGGTGGATATAAGACCATTTCGACAAGCTCTTTTGAATACAGTGCGTAAATGGGGTAACATGTACAAAGAGCATTTGGTAGATAATGTTACATCCAGCCTCATTGATTTAGGAAATTTCATTCGTAAAGCTGATGAAGGTGAATTTGCCTTTTTTATTTTGTGATCATTGATTAGAAAGAGTTTATGATTAAATTTCAATTATGTTTTATCATAGGCCTTCTCCAGCCTGTACCTGAAGGCGACTACGAGGCCCTGGTTTCAGTAATGGGTTATCTGATGCACGTTAAAGATCGAGCTGTCACAACTGATGACATGTTTCAACCTCTCACGGAGACAATTGAACTGCTAAAGTTCTATGATATGGACATACCTGAAGAAGTGAATGTGCTTTTACAAGTAAGTTGTTAACATTTTTACTATTTTATCATTTCTAGGGAAAATAATTGACTTCAGAAGTAGAAAGGCCTTTCTAAATCGATCCAAATATTCACAACCTAATAGATATTAAAATCTTATAGTTATACTTTCGTTTGTATTTTAAAGGAACTACCAGAACAATGGCAGGCTACGAAAAAATTGGCCTTTACTGTAAAGCAACAAGTGGCACCACTACAAGCAGCCGAAGTAGCTGGTATTAGGAAGAAAATAAGTACGTTTGATTCACATGTAACCTACTACAGAGAAGTCTTTAAAAAATATGAGGTGTGTGGTAATTAAACCCAATAGGTACGTCTTTTTGTAGTCTTACAATAATTTAATCACATTACGTATTATATCACAACAGTTCTTTAAATATGAATGCGATAATCCGTATGCTGTAATGTCAAGAGTTGATAAGGAAATGTTGCATTTGGAAGAAGAAATGAGGGGCATCCAAGAATCAGGCTCACTCTTCGAAGTTAACGTTCCAGAATTTAAATTGTTGAAGCAATGTAGAAAAGAACTACGAATGTTAAAGGTAAACTGGCAATGTGTTTAGCTTGTAAAGATTTTTGCGATCATTCATTATTATAATATTATATTCTGTTTTCTTAGCAACTTTGGGACTACGTTTACATAGTCAGAACAAGCATAGAAGATTGGAAAACGACACCATGGCGCAAAATCGATGTTGAAAATATGGACATTGAATGCAAGAAATTTGCTAAAGAAATAAGATTGCTTGATAAAGAAATGAGGAGGTTAGTATTATTAACACCAGCTGATGCCCGCGATTTCGTCCGTGTGGATTGGGGTTTTTGGTTCCCGCGGGATCTCTTTAATTTTCCGGGATAAAAAGTAGACTACGTGTTAATCTAGGTTATAATCTTTCTCTGTGTTAAATTTCAACCAGATCCGTCCAGCCATTCTGGCGTGATTGAGTAACAAACATCCATCCATCCATCCATCCAAACTTTCGCATTTATGAATGCGAATGTAACGAAAGCCTATGATTGAACATAATTTAAAGTTGCTTTTTAGCTGGGATACGTATGTCAATTTAGAATCAACAGTGAAAAATATGTTAACATCTCTGAGAGCAGTTGCCGAGTTACAAAACCCCGCAATCAGAGAAAGACACTGGGATCAACTGATGAAGACAACAAAGGTATTATTAATCTCAAATAAAAATTAAAAATTGTAAATAAAACAGTTTAATAATATTGTAAAATATTAACACTGCAAGGCAAGAATCATACTTGTAAATAAAATATTTTGTATATAATTATATTTAAGTCACTTGATTGGCACAATTTTGATTAGAATGAGTTTTCAATTGGTTATAAACGTGTTCTGTATGCAATTTTGCATGTTCACATTACTTTTGCGGATGTCGTGATTTATTCGTATGGTTGAATAGCTAACTGACTGCATTTAAATATGCAAGTTAATAAAATTATTGTTTCCAAATTGTACATATTTTCTAAAAAAAACTGTTTTGTGTTGTGTGTGGCTGGTGTTTTCAATTTGTAAATACGTTTGTGATTCACAGAGCTTAGCCGCATTGCCACCTGAACTCACTGTAAGTATATAATAAACAACGGGTTAAATAAATTAAAAAGTCTGTATTCTATGTATTATAATATTTATTTATTTTGAAAAAACTATAGCTGATCTTGCAAGTGCTTAGTTATAAGGCATGTGTAAACGATTTGTACTTATAAAATACTTGATAAACCACCATAACTACTCTAAAACTTTGCACTAAACATTATGTAAATAATATCTTGAAATAATTAAATTACTGCTTGAAATCAAACGTAATTTCATAATTTTTATTCAGGTGCGTATAGTAATGGATGTAACTACTACATTAGCAGATTTACTTGCCTTAAATCTTCATGAATTTGAGGAGGAAGTGAAAAATATTGTGGATAAGGCAGTAAAAGAAATGTCGATGGAGAAAGTTCTAAAAGATTTACACACTACTTGGAGTGGAATGGAATTCGAACAAGAAGTACATTCAAGAACTAGTTGTGTTTTACTAAGAGCCAGTGAAGAACTTATTGAAACACTTGAAGAAAATCAGGTATCAGAGGATAATATATTTTAATAGCTGTCAATGTTTGTTATTTGAAACGTTATTTAAATAAATGTTACGCACGGACGGTTTTAGGTGCAACTCCAAAATTTAATTACGTCAAAATTCATAGCACATTTCCTCGAAGAAGTATCGAGCTGGCAGCAAAAGCTATCAGTAGCAGATCAAGTGATTACAGTATGGTTTGAAGTGCAAAGAACTTGGACTCATCTTGAGAGTATTTTTATGAGTTCTGAGGATATAAGAAAACAATTACCTGAGGATTCTGCAAGATTTGATAGAATCGACGCTGAATTCAAAGTATGAATTTCGATTTAGTAAAATTAATATTTAAAAAAAAATAGTCAATAAAGACGCTTATACTAGTACTAATGATTGTATTCACAGCTTTTATCAAAAGACATGGCGAAAACGCCAAATGTTGTGGAAGGTACTAATAAGGAGGGGCTTGTGGCGATTCTGGATAGTTTGCAAAAAGATCTCGTAATATGTGAAAAAGCATTAGCAGAATATCTGGAAACAAAAAGATTGGCATTTCCAAGGTTTTATTTTGTGTCATCCGCTGATCTTTTGGATATTTTGTCAAATGGAAATCAAGCTGAACTTGTTATAAGGTTGAACTTATAATATTTTAAAGACAATAAATTCAGCATTGTCGAATAATATTATCGAATTCAAATATTTTATTTTCAGACATTTAACAAAACTGTTCGATTCTATAGCAAAACTTCAGTTTATCGAAAGTGACAAACCAGGTGATAAGGTTGCATCTGGGATGATAGCCAAGGATGGTGAACTGGTTCCCTTTCATGGCTCTTGCGATTGTACTGGCCCTGTAAGCACATTTTATATAGTTGATTTTCTATACTTTACTGTAATATTATAAATGCGATAGTACTCTTGTATGTATGATGTTTGTTACTCAATCACGCCAGAACGTCTGACCGGATTTGGATGATCGCGGGCATCAGCTAATAAAATTATAATTTGAAAAGTGAATTTTGTAATTTAAGGTTGAAATATGGCTCAATCGATTACAAGACATTATGAGATCATCTATTCGACATTATTTTGGAGAAGCAATTGTATCCTACGAAGAAAAATCACGAGAACAATGGTTGTTTGACTTCATGGCCCAAGTCTCTCTATGTTGTTCTCAAATCTGGTGGACTTCTGAAGTGAATATGGCATTTGGAAGATTAGAAGAGGGATATGATAATGCCCTTAAAGACTATTATAAAAAACAATTGTCTCAACTCAGTACATTAATTACATTACTAATTGGAGAGCTGAGTAAACAAGATCGTCAAAAGATCATGACTATTTGCACCATAGACGTGCATTCAAGAGATGTCGTAAGCAAAATGATTCAGGGGAAGGTGGAAGCTGGTTCAGCATTTCAATGGCAATCGCAGCTTAGACACAGGTTTTAAATAAACCTTGTAACTTTATCATCTGCACATTTTGTAAGGGTTATTCCATATCCACTTTCATTCATATGTTTAAGATTATCCTTTTTGTATTTCATATTTGCCCCATAACTTTGTTTTGATCACTAAGTAACATTTGAAATAACAAAAATAATAAGTTTCGGATAATATGAATTTTATAACATGAATTGTACTCTACTTTTTGTAGGTGGGGTGAAAAAGAATCACACTGTTTCGCCAACATCTGTGACGCTCAATTTACATACAGTTACGAATATCTAGGAAACACACCAAGATTAGTCATAACGCCTTTAACGGATCGATGCTATATTACATTAACTCAGGTAGGTACATCGATTATTCCTATTTGGAAAAATACCTCATAGAAAATTTCATAATAAGTTAATTCTGTTTACAGTCTTTACATTTAATAATGGGCGGTGGCCCAGCTGGTCCGGCTGGAACAGGCAAAACTGAGACAACGAAAGACCTTGGAAGGGCTTTGGGCATTATGGTCTATGTTTTCAATTGCTCTGAACAAATGGACTACCAGGTACCTAATATAATTTCTGAATATGCTGAGTCCATCCAAAGTCAAAACATTATGTATTCAATTCAGATCTTAGGATCTCATTTTTTTATCTCAGAGGATCTTTAATGATGAAATAAAATTAATGGTTGCTTTTTTTTACTTCATAGTCATGTGGAAACATTTACAAAGGTTTGGCTCAGACTGGGGCATGGGGCTGTTTTGATGAGTTCAATAGAATTTCCGTTGAAGTATTATCTGTAGTAGCAGTTCAGGTGAAATCAGTTCAAGATGCGATAAGGTCAGTTCTTTAATTTACACGATTTATATTTTAAAGGTTTGATGAAAAATAAACTCAAATACAATATTATTATAAATGATTTTAATTTTAGGGATAAAAAAGAAAAATTTAATTTCATGGGAGAAATTATAGTTTTAGTTCCTAGTGTTGGGATTTTCATAACAATGAATCCTGGATACGCAGGTAGAACAGAATTGCCTGAGAATTTGAAAGCTCTCTTCCGACCGTGTGCTATGGTTGTACCAGATTTTGAATTAATTTGTGAGATCATGTTAGTCGCTGAAGGATTTCAGGACGCCAAAATCTTGGCTAGAAAATTTATTACCTTATACACTTTATGCAAGGAATTATTGTCTAAGCAAGACCACTATGATTGGGGATTACGAGCGATTAAATCAGTTTTGGTTGTCGCTGGTTCACTAAAGGTAAATATTTCTTTTAGCATCGAATATTAAGTTGCCATTTAGTTAATTCAATAATATTTTTTAACCCAAGAGAGGTGATCCTGGGAGACCTGAAGAGGAAGTCTTAATGAGAACGTTACGTGATTTTAACATACCAAAAATAGTCACAGACGATATGCCTGTATTTATGGGTTTAATTGGTGATTTGTTTCCTGCTCTTGAAGTTCCTAGAAAACGAGATTTAGAATTTGAAAAAACAGTCAAACAAGCTGCTATGGACTTGCTTTTACAACCAGAAGATAATTTCATTCTAAAAGTGGTTCAATTGGAAGAGCTATTAGAAGTTCGTCATTCGGTGTTTATTGTTGGTAATGCTGGTACGGGTAAAACTCAAGTTTGGAAAACTCTTTTCAAAACATACCAAAACCTTAAAAAGAAACCAATGTTTAATGATTTAAATCCTAAGGCAGTAACTAATGATGAATTGTTTGGGATAATTAATCCAGCTACAAGAGAATGGAAAGACGGTTTGTTTTCTGTTATAATGAGGGATCAGGCAAATCTTGCCGGCGAAAACCCAAAATGGATAGTATTAGATGGAGATATAGATCCTATGTGGATTGAATCATTGAACACGGTCATGGATGATAACAAAATTTTAACATTGGCTAGTAATGAGAGAATTGCTCTAACACCAAGCATGAGACTTATGTTCGAGATTTCGAATTTACGTACAGCTACACCAGCAACTGTATCTAGAGCGGGTATATTGTATATTAATCCGCAAGATTTAGGATGGAATCCGTAAGTAAATTCGCAATGCTAAAACTCAAATTTATCTTCTATCAAATGAAATAGAAATTTATTGTATGGATTTTTAAGGTATGTGACAAGCTGGGTAGAAACAAGAAAAATACCAGCCGAGAAGTCTAATTTGGTTGTTCTTTTTGACAAATATATTCCTCCTTGCTTGGAAAATATACGAAATCGATTTAAGAAGATAACACCTATAGCCGACATGGCTCACATACAAATGCTTTGTCATTTGTTAAGTTGTTTATTGGTCCCTGAGAACACAGCTCCAGATTGTCCAAAGGAATTGCATGAAATATTCTTCGTCTTTGCTTGTGTATGGGCTTTTGGGTCTGCTATGTTTCAAGACACTACTGTTGATTACAGGATCGGTTAGTTATTCAACTCATTACTTAAGTTACTTTAAATGGGATAATTTTTGTCTTTTAATAATTTGTACCCATATTTTACAGAGTTTTCCAAATGGTGGGTTAATGAGTTTAAAAATGTTAAATTCCCAGCTGGTGGAACAGTATTTGACTACTATATTGATCCTGAAACCAAACAATTTACCCCTTGGACTGAAAAGATCACTAAATTCGAATTAGATACCGACGTTCCTCTACAGGTACATAATAATCGTCAGACATACAATTAATATTGAACTGATATCAAGGAAGCTTATAAAATATTAATTACCCGCGACGTCGTCCGCGTGGATTGAGTTTTGTCAGATCCCACGGGAACTGTTTAATTTTCCGGAATAAAAAGTAGCCTATGTACTATTCAGACTATAATCTATTTCTGTGCCAAATTTCATCCAGATCTGTTCAGCCGTTGGGGCGTGATTGAGTAACAAACATCCATCCATACATCCAAACTTTCGCAATTATAATATTTATATATTTGATTTGATTATTTTATGTTATTTGTAAATAATAATGTATTCATTTTAGGCAGTGCTGGTTCCAACGGCTGAAACAATTCGAATTCGATTTTTTTTGGACTTACTAATGAAAAATAAACATCCAGTTATGTTGGTAGGAAGCGCTGGTAGCGGCAAGACTGTGCTAGTCAACGAAAAACTTCAAAGGTTTTGTATCAGTCTTATTTTTTTGTTAAGCTTGATTTAAACTACTTATTTAATGATCCTTGGTTTTAGTCTTTCAGATAACTATGCCATACAATCTGTTCCATTCAACTTCTATACAACATCTGAAATGTTGCAAAAGATTTTGGAAAAGCCTTTAGAGAAGAAGGCAGGTCGAAATTATGGCCCGCCTGGAAATAAAACCCTAATATACTTCATAGATGACATGAATATGCCTGAAGTAGATCCTTACGGAACTGTGCAACCTCATACTATAATCCGACAACATTTTGATTACAATCATTGGTATGACAGAACCAAACTCACCTTAAAAGATATTCATAATACTCAGTACGTTTCTTGTATGAATCCGACGTCTGGTAGTTTCACAATTAATCCACGATTGCAAAGGCATTTCTGTGTATTTGCTATAAGCTTCCCAAATAGTGAAGCGTTGAATAACATCTACCATTCAATTCTTAGTCAACATTTGGCCAACCCTGAGCTAAGGATAAGTGGACTAGTTGCTAAAATATCAAGTAAGTAGCAATTCCTAGCAAATAGTCAGTATGTTTTCATTTTTATCTATCATACTTTACTACTATTATTTTTAACAGGAAATGTAGTCACAGCAACAATAGCTTTGCATACAAAAGCTTCACAAGTATTTCTACCAACGGCTATAAAATTCCACTACATCTTCAATTTGAGGGATTTATCGAATGTTTTTCAGGTAAAAAATCTTTTACTGTTAAGGGTACTGTTTATACTAAGTATTATTTATTTTTACTGTTGTATCTTTCAGAAACAAATCTCTGACTTTCTTTTATTTTCTCAGGGTTTCCTATTTAGTACGAACGAATGTTTAGTTAACCCTTCAGATTTAATAAGACTTTGGCTGCATGAAACGCATAGAGTTTATGGTGATAAGCTGACAGAAGATAAGGATATTGACGCTTTCCTGAAAATGCAAGTTGATCTTTGTAAGAAGAATTTCGAGGTTATTATTCAATTTCTACTAAAAGCTGATGTAAATATCTTTTGAATATTTTTTTAATGATTATTCTTTAAAGGATATTGATGAAGGATATGTATTTGAGCGGCCGAACATCTTCTGTCATTTTGCGGGAGGCATGGGTGAACCAAAATACATGCCAGTGTTGTCCTGGGAACAACTTAACAAGCTTCTTACAGAGGCTTTATCGAGCTACAATGATCTTATAGCTGCTATGAACCTTGTCCTGTTTGAGGATGCAATGATGCATATTTGCAGGTAATTATGCATATTTATACACACGTCATTAAAACTGATAGAACTGATATGAGTTTGAATAACAGATATGATGAGGGTGTATTAATTTTTTTTAGGATCAATCGTATCCTCGAAAGTCCCCGTGGCAGTGCACTTTTGGTAGGAGTTGGAGGTTCTGGCAAACAATCATTGTCCCGTTTAGCAGCCTTTATATCGAGTTTGGAAGTATCTCAGATACAATTGAAAAAAGGGTACGGAGTATCAGATTTAAAGGTAATGTATTTACGGATATACTAAAACAAAATGTTATGTTTTCTATAGAGCAAGGTAGAGGTTTCTTGAAATGTTGTTTTAAATTTCAGCATGAACTTTCTGGTATGTACATAAAGACAGGTCTAAAAAATGTTGGCATCATGTTCTTAATGACAGATGCACAGGTTGCCAACGAACAATTTTTAGTCTTGGTGAATGATTTACTGGCTTCTGGTGAAGTTGGCGATCTCTTTCCAGATGATGAAATTGAAAATATTCTTGCTGGTGTCCGGAATGAGGCAAGTAATAATATACCATTAGATATTAAGTAAGGACGAATGTTTAGTAAACTCTTCAGATTTAATGCAACTGTGGCTAACAATTTTTTTTAGGTTAAAGGAGCAGGTCTTCCTGACACTAGAGAAACATGTTGGAAATTCTTTATTGATCGAGTACGTAAGCAATTAAAAGTGGTATTATGTTTCTCTCCGGTGGGATCGACCTTAAGAGTGCGATCCAGAAAATTTCCCGCTTTGATCAACTGTACATCTATAAATTGGTTCCATGAGTGGCCACAGGAAGCTTTGGTGTCAGTATCCATGAAATTTTTGGAGGAGTTGATTGCGCTACCCGTATGTGTCTTACTTATATTTTATTACATCAAAAAAATGTTTTTTCGAACACATTTCATGACAGTATGCAAATTTTTTTAAAAATAATATCAATATCCCCAGATATCTCTGCGTGATTCCGTCTCCAGATTTATGGCATACGTACATACGTCAGTTAATGCAGTCTCTAAGGCATATTTATCAAATGAACGAAGGTACAATTATACAACGCCTAAGAGTTATCTCGAGCAAATCAGTTTGTACGCTAAATTGGTAAACAATAAAACTACTGAGCTTCGTGCCAAAATAGTCCGGTTAGTAACGTTTATTAGCTTCCATTACGAATACAGTTGTTTACCATATCCAGATACTATTAGATGACTGACAGCTATCTTTACCTATCCTTCTCTCGAGTGACTGTAATCATATTATGCATAAAAGAGATAAACTTATTTTTATTATCCTAATAGCATCAGGATTGGGTCATATTATGTTGTAGTTGCAGTTTACAATTGAAAATTTATTTTAGGTTAGAAAATGGCTTAGAAAAACTACGAAGTACAGCATCACAAGTAGATGAATTAAAAGCTAAATTGGCACTACAAGAAATCGAGTTAAAGCAAAAGAATGAAGCAGCTGATAAACTCATTGAAATGGTCGGCGTCGAAACTGCTAAAGTACAAAGCGAAAAAGCTCTTGGTAAGATTCTGTGACTTTGTTAGTTTTTTTGCACATTTTAAGGGATTCTTGATCAATTTAAATAAATGACTTCTTTTGTAATTTAGCTGATGAGGAAGAAGAACGAGTAGCAGTCATAGCAGAAGAGGTATCAAAAAAGCAAAAGGATTGTGAAGAAGACCTCATAAAAGCTGAACCAGCATTAGTTGCTGCACAAGAAGCTTTAAACACATTAAACAAAGCAAACTTGACTGAACTAAAATCTTTTGGGTCACCCCCAGGAGCTGTTACTAATGTAACAGCAGCAGTTATGGTATTGTTAGCACCTGGTGGTAAGATTCCAAAGGATCGAAGTTGGAAAAATGCAAAGGTACAACCTCTATTATAAAACGATTTCATAATTTTTTAACAATTCAAATTATCAATTTTACTATTTTAGATGATGATGGCAAAAGTTGATGTCTTTCTCGAGGCACTTATTAACTACGACAAAGAAAATATTCACCCTGATGTTATTAAGGCCATCCAGCCCTATCTCAAAGATTCTGAGTTTGAACCAGGTATACCCTTGTTTACTTTTAACCTAGGTTAAATTTTACAGAATATTATACTCAATCGTTTTAATGTTTTAGAATTTATCAGATCGAAATCAGCGGCAGCAGCTGGTCTTTGCGCCTGGGTCATTAATATAATCAAGTTTTACGAAGTATTTTGCGACGTAGAGCCCAAGAGGAAAGCACTTGCTGCAGCTAACGCGGAATTAGCAGCTGCTTCAGAAAAGTTAAAAGCTATAAAGTCAAAAGTTGCGGTAAGTTTTGACTATCATACTGACTTATAATATGCATAACATTCATCGCATGCATAATTAACAAAAAAACCAACCAAAAACTTTCTTTGATTTTTGAAAAACTAATAACCGGTATTTGCCGGTAGGGTGGTAACTAACCACGGCCGAAGCCTGCCACCAGGCGCTACGCCTGTGAAGTGATTGCTAATTAACGATACGACTTTTATTGTACATTCATTTTAAGTGTTATATAGAATATAAATACATAAATAATATATTCTTAGTCACTTGAAGAACAACTTGCAACGCTAACGGCAGATTTTGAAAAAGCGACATCCGAGAAAGTAAAATGTCAAAAAGAAGCAGATGCTACGAACAGAACAATTCAACTAGCAAATCGACTAGTCAACGGCTTGGCAAGCGAAAATGTTAGATGGGCGGAAGCTGTTTCTATGTAAGTTCTTTTTTGAACTTTATCACCTTTTCCATCCAATTTAAACCTTTAAAGCTGTTTAAAAGATAGATAATGTTATTTATTCCAGTTTCATGCAACAGAGTACAACACTACCGGGAGACGTGCTTCTAGTGTGCGCATTCATATCCTATGTTGGTTGTTTCACTAAAATATACAGAATGGATTTATTGCATAAAAATTGGCTAGTCTTTTTAAAAACCCTAGAAGTAAGTTTCAATTTTGTTTTAGAATTATGTTAATGAGTTCTCATAAGGCTTTCATAATTGATTTTTAATTTCTTTAGCCACCTATACCAATCACTGAAGGGTTGGATCCCTTAACGATGCTAACAGATGATACTACAATTGCTATATGGCATAATGAAGGTCTTCCTTCTGACCGCATGAGTACAGAAAACGCAACCATCCTATCTAATTCTGATCGCTGGCCTTTAATGATTGATCCACAGGTATTGCCACAAAATTATTATAGATTCCGCTTTTAAGATTGTTACATTGTGACACACAATTTATTAAAATTAATTACAGCTTCAAGGAGTTAAATGGATAAAACAAAAGTACGGAGATATATTAAGGGTTATTAGGCTTGGTCAAAAGGGTTATCTCGATACGATAGAGAAAGCTATTATAAAGGGTGATACAGTTTTGTTGGAAAATATTGGAGAAACAGTTGATCCCGTGCTTGATCCTCTTTTAGGGCGAAATTTAATTAAGAAGGGAAGGTGTGTATAGCTGCATACATAGCTATTTGTTATCACTAATAATGGTGTTTTTAATCCAATCAACATTTTTGTAGAGCTATAAAAATAGGCGATAAGGAGGTGGAGTACAGTCCAAATTTTAAACTTATTCTTCATACAAAGTTAGCAAATCCTCATTACAAACCAGAAATGCAGGCACAAACGACTTTAGTAAATTTTACTGTTACTCGAGACGGACTTGAAGATCAACTTTTAGCAGAAGTAGTGAAAGCAGAGAGACCAGATTTAGAGGAGTTAAAAGCTGATTTAACGAAGCAGCAAAATCGTTTCAAAATTCAACTGAAGGAGCTAGAAGATGATTTGCTATCACGCCTCTCATCGGCGGGTGACAATATTTTAGGTGACACGGCGTTAGTAGAGAATTTGGAAATTACAAAAAAGACAGCTGCTGATATTGAGAAAAAGGTGGATATTTATATACATAATTTGAAAGTATTTTTTATTAATGTTAACTATTAATAATTGTGTATACTTTTGTAGGTAGCGGAGGCTAAAATAACATCTCTTCAAATAGATCAAGCTCGGGAATTCTATCGACCAGCTGCAGCCAGAGCCTCACTTTTATACTTCATTTTGAATGACTTGAATACCATCAATCCTATTTATCAGTTTTCTTTAAAGGTATGTATACATATTTATATTTCATTTAACTTGTGTATTTAAAACAAAATATTTGTAAATTATAATTTTTTCAAGGCATTTAGCGTCGTATTTCAAAAAGCAATATCTAAAGCAGAACCAGCCGAGGAAGTAGACCAAAGAATGAAAAATTTAATCGATTGCATTACATATTCCGTATTCCAATACACTTCAAGAGGCCTATTTGAATGTGACAAACTTATTTTTGCATCACAAATGACATTCCAGGTAAAGTTATTAAGATTTATAATACAAAAAAAAAACAAGTTTATTGATAAAGGATTACTTAGGAATAGGTATTTAAGAATACATTTGACTTTAGGTTCTTCTAATGAGTGAAGAAGTCCAACCCGCTGAATTAGACTTTTTCCTACGTTTTCCGATAAAGCCACATGTGACAAGTCCTGTGGATTTTCTTTCTAACACAAGTTGGGGTGGAATCTGTTCTTTGGCTAGTAAAGACGAATTCAGGAACCTGGATCGAGATATAGAGACTTCTCCTAAAAGATGGAAGAAAATTGTGGAAATGGAATGTCCTGAACGAGAAAAGTTTCCCCAGGTAAAATATTTCTGATTTCCAGTTGAAAAATATGAATTCACCATGAGAGCAAAGATATTTATTTTGTTTAAATATGTCTTAGGAATGGAAAAACAAAACAGCACTCCAAAGGCTTTGTATGCTAAGAGCGTTGCGACCTGATAGAATGACGTATGCTGTCGCGTAAGTACTTAGGCGAAATGTAATTAATATGATTTTCTTTATTTTAAATAGCTGTAATTTGTATCAAGAAATAAATTTCAGGACGTATATTGAAGAAAAAATGGGAGCGAAATATGTTGAAAATCGAACAGTAGAATTCAGCAAATCATTTGAGGAAACTAGTCCGACTACTCCTATATTTTTCATCTTGTCTCCTGGCGTCAATCCGCTCAAGGATGTTGAAGCCTTGGGAAAAGCTATGGGTTTTACGGCAGATAATGGCAATTTTCACAATGTTTCTTTGGGTCAGGGACAAGAAGTAGTTGCTGAACAG
The DNA here is from genome assembly GCA_923060345.2 of Erebia aethiops. NCBI lineage: Eukaryota > Metazoa > Arthropoda > Insecta > Lepidoptera > Nymphalidae > Erebia > Erebia aethiops. The sequence continues at coordinate 16,175,763 of OV281089.1, read as the reverse complement.
GCGATGGACGAATCCCTTAAGGAAGGACATTGGGTAGTTTTGCAGGTAATCAGAAGCTAGCTTACTTGAGACCTCTAAAATCTTGGGCCTCATTGATTATATTTTGATGTTTATCTTTTAGAACATTCACCTCGTAAAGAAATGGTTGCCAAGTCTAGAGAAGAAGATGGAAAGTTTTGCAGGAGCTTGTCATCAGAATTTCAGATTATTTATGTCGGCAGAACCAGCTGCTACGCCAACCGCGCATATAATACCACAAGGTATATTGGAGTCGAGTATTAAAATCACGAACGAGCCTCCTACAGGCATGCAGGTAAATTTGAGTTAAATAACTTTGATGACTGTTTTTTGTAAAATTGTTTACAAATACCCTAAAACATTGTGTTTAGGCAAATTTGCACAAAGCACTTGACAATTTCAATCAAGAGACTTTGGAAATGTGTGGTAAGGAAGCAGAATTTAAAGCAATTCTCTTCTCTCTCTGCTACTTCCACGCTGTAGTCGCTGAGAGGAGAAAATTTGGACCTCAAGGATGGAACAAAATTTATCCTTTTAACATAGGTAAGAAATTTCCAAATATTTAACTTATTAATGTATATCCATAAAGTAAAGTGCACATAATTTTTTCCGGAACAAAGTCAACACAGAACTTCTGGTAATAATATTTTAACAGGTGACCTCACAATAAGTGTCTTCGTATTATTTAACTATCTGGAAGCAAATTCAAAAGTACCTTGGGAAGATTTGAGGTATCTCTTTGGAGAGATAATGTACGGCGGTCACATTACTGATGATTGGGATAGAAGATTGTGTAATGCTTACCTTGAAGAATTAATGCAACCAGATCTGGTAAACAATTTGAATTAATAAAAATATTTTCACTTAAAATATGAAAAAGATTGGAAATATTTCGTCTGGTGAATATGATTCTATTGTATAGGATTATGCGGTATGAATTTTAATGTTTAGGTTGATGGGGAACTACAGTTGGCGCCAGGTTTTCCTGCACCTCCTAATACAGACTATGTAGGCTACCACCAGTATATAGAAGATGCAATGCCTACTGAATCACCCTATCTCTATGGACTTCACCCTAATGCTGAAATTGGATTCTTGACGACCACTTCGGAAAATTTGTTCAGGACCATATTTGAAATGCAACCTAGAGATGCGCAGGCTGCTGGAGCTACTACTGTTACAAGGGAAGATAAGGTATGTGGAATTTGAACTTTGCAGTAAACCCAAGGAACCGTTGTGGTACTCTAAGTTTATCGCGAAATAAAATGTCAAAATTTCAAGTATCTAAGCTTGAAGGTCTAAGCTGTAATAAAAATTACACCAGTAAGCGTTGATCGACGTAGGCGTCCTGATTAATGTTGATGATATAAAGGCTTAAAGTGGATGTGCTATACTGACTGCGTAATTTAAACAAAATGTTTGAGTTAGCAAATAAATCTTGTTCAGGTAAAGCAAATGTTAGACGAAGTGGTAGAAAAGTTGCCCGAAGAGTTCAACATGGTCGAGATCATGGGAAAGGTTGAGGAGAGGACACCATACGTCATCGTTGCATTCCAAGAATGTGAGCGTATGAATTATTTGACTGGGGAAATGAAGCGGTCGTTGAGAGAGTTAGACCTCGGGCTAAAGGTAATCACGTTTTCAGACAAAATTATCAAAATCAATTATTTCATCAATCATACAGTTCTTTTGAGTTCTATTTGACTTGCTTTATTTCAGGGTGAATTGACAATTACGTCGGACATGGAGGAATTGGAAAATGCTCTCTTTTTAGATCAGGTATGTTTTTGTACTTTTGTTGGCATTTACAGTGTATAAAGAAGTCATTTCGATTGCCTGTTAAATAAAGTTATATCTTACTCACATCCTTGCTAGCTACTCGTATATCCTTGGCGCATTTTTCATGTCCTAGGTCCTAGTTTGTCAGGAAGTGATAGCTTCGTATCTATCGTTAAGAAGCGATTGTGTTGCCCTATTTATTACCGTTTAGAAACTCGTAATTGAGTTTCTTAACGGTAATAAATAGGAATAAATATTTGTTATGGTGATAAGGCGCGTTTCGAACCCTCGTAGGCCGTAGCTTTAGTTTTAAGATACCATAACTGATTATCACCATCATGTTTTATAAGTATTTGGACGTCAATAAGTGTACAGTGTACTTAAATTGAATAAATATTTTGAATTGAATTAAAATTATAGGTTCCAGCAATTTGGGCAAACAGAGCATATCCGTCATTGCTTGGTCTGTCAGCATGGTTTGTTGATTTACTTCTTCGCCTACGGGAACTGGAAACGTGGGCGACTGATTTTGTGGTAAAGTATTCTCGGTCCATTTTATATTTTTCTAGCTGACTTTGTCCGCGTGGAATAAAGGGAATTCCTACGAGAACTCCTTAAGTTTCTGGGATAAAAAGGAGCCTATGTCACTCTCCAGGTCCTCAACTATACAAACGCGAAAAATCACGTCGGTCCATTGCTCTGTGATTGACAACAACAAACCAACAATCAAACACAATTTTGCATTTAAATATTAATGAGTATGATTGCTATAACATCTTGCCATGATGGGGAAGTAATTTTGTTGTTTATAAATTATAGCTACCGACGTCTGTGTGGTTGGGAGGATTTTTCAACCCTCAGAGTCTGCTGACAGCCATTATGCAAAGCACAGCAAGGCGATACGAACTGCCCCTAGACAAGATGTGTCTCCAGTGCGATGTTACCAAAAAAATGAAGGAGGATTTTACGTGAGTACAACCTGCCCCTGATTTTGTGAGGCAATCGTTTGTCAAAGCTGAGCTAGCCCCCTAAACAAAACTTCTAAACTAAAACTATTGGTCAATACATAAGATTTATACCTGTGTGTCTATGTTACTTATATTTTACAGTTCAAAGTAGGTAAATTGCGTCGTGGTATTGAAATAGTAATAAGCCTTGTATTTCAGGAAAATTATCAATTTTGTTATGGCTTTTAAAAACCTATGTGAAGTGGGGGATAAACCAAGTGCGCTGTAAAATCCCAATAGTAATGCAGTTGTTAGCCCTTTTCTTACGCATTCATTGAAGCACACGAATCCCACCACCACTGTCCACTGCTCGACTTATCAACAAAGTTCGTTGTTTTCTCGATGAAGTAGGTAGTTCTTTTTAAAAATAGTTTTGTAAAATTGCAGAATAGCAGATTCTAGGTCGGCTCCGAAGGACGGTGCATATGTGCATGGACTTTTGATGGAGGGTGCTCGATGGGACATGCATGCAGGGATCATAATGGACTCCCGCCTCAAGGATCTGTTCCCGCCTATGCCTGTCATTAACGTTCGGGTATATTTTTTTACTAATTCTGAATAAAGATTGAGGCGTAAAGCCGTGCCTATTATGCAGGTACTGTTTGCATAGAAAGTATTTGATCACAAGTGTCCTTCAATTTTGAGAAGAGACCCGTGGTTGGTATTAATAATAATGTAATCCCGACTGAATTTCGGCCACGGTGGCCTATCTCCAGATAGATTAGCCATCTGCGCGGGATATATTATAGTGCACAACTGTGTGCGCACACAGGTGCACTCTTTGTTCCTTTATTCTCGTAGCCCGATGGGACGGAAAATTAAGACCGGTGAGAGGTCAGGTGCAGGACCGACGGGTTAACGTGTTCTCCGAGGCAGGATGCTTAAACACCGCTACCTTCCTAACTCTAGGCTAGTAGCAACTGAGAATTTATTTCCAGAAAAATCCAATACTTGTTATGGCCCGACCCGGGACTCGAACCAGGGACCTCGTCAGCCGCCGTTGAAAATGCTAACCACTAGACCAACGAGGCAGTCGGTATTGCTCCTTTGCCGTGAAAGACCAACTTTTTTTTGTTATTTCTCCAGGCAATAACGCAAGACAAGCAGGACTTGCGCAACATGTATGAATGTCCGGTGTACAAGACACGCACGCGGGGACCGACTTATGTGTGGACCTTCAACCTTAAGACCAAGGACAAGCCCTCCAAGTGGACCCTGGCTGGTGTTGCTTTGCTATTGCAGATTTAAACTATTGCAGCAACTTTTTAGAGCAATGGAGAGGCTATTGCAGATTTAAAGTATTGCAACAACTTTAGCATTAGTCTTGAATCTCTATCATAATATAAACAAACCTTTAATTTAGAAAGAGGGAAAACTTAGAAAGCCGGATCATATCAAAGATGGTACTAGGTATAGAGTAACTTAACAATAGAGATTGATTAAAATGTGTCTCAACCTATTGATTATTATATAAACTGATTCAGCACCCTAGTGAAGTTTAGAGAAATCCAACAGAAAAACTCTCTTGGTACAGACACGATGGATTAAAATTAGCAAGCCCTCAGGGTTATACCTTTTTTGAGTCGAATAGATAGACAGATACATTTTATTGCACATACTTGAACAAAAAAAAATAAGTATACATATACACAAATAAAACAAATTTATGCAGAAGGGTGCTAACGTTATTGCTAAAGCAATTTCTTACAGAGATACCTTTGGAGAAAGGAGTGTGGTAACAAGAATTTGGGCGACTAGTAGACGCATTAATTAATGTTTCAACTCAACGATAAACTTGAAGAGTTATTTTCATAACAATAATATTATGCTTAATAGGTATAATCCAGAAAGAATGTGTAAAATAACTGAACCTTTTCAATTAGGTCACTGCTCGCTTAATAGAGTTCTAAATAATCTTGTCATTTACTTTTCAATGGAATAATTCATTCTTTTACACCCAATATCTTGAGTATTTGTGGCTAGAAGTTAATAAAAATATTTTAGTATTCCTATCGATATTTTATTGTTTTGTAACAAAATCCTTTCCCATGCAGATCCTTATTCCTTAGTGACATCATCCAAAGAGGCTAAGGTTGGGTTAATTTATAGCAGTATCATGTTCTTTTGACCTTGTCACCTCTTGCAAATCAATTACAAGGACCGTCAAAATGTTACATCCGGTATTGAATATTGATATCAGTTTAATTGTGGTGATTTAATAATTTAAAAAAACCTGATAGAATGGTCATTTGTAAAATGTTAATTATTAGTGATTTCGGAGGAAACTTATTGATCAGTTCCCTCCGAAATCACTTACTCACTACGTAGTAGATTATTTACTGGGGCCATATTGCCATGCTCAAAATGAGAGTTTGATGTAACTTAGGTACCTTGACTTTCCTAAAATATGGCTAGCTTTACATGCTAAAACAGTCATATTTTTAGAAAGATTTATCGAATACGAAAATCCTTTGGCATTTTAATTATAATGCTAGTATAAAGTCGAAGTAGATATCGACTAGGTATGATGTCCGCGACCTTATGTAGGTTTCCTTCCTTTTTTCTCCTACATAAACCTAAAATCCTCCGAAACTTTATGATTTTCCGCGACTAAAAGTAGATTATCTCCTATATTTATCATAATATAGGGCATGTCTGTCTCCATTATTCATGTTATCTCCATGGACCGTGTCCCATTTCATTTAAATACAGATAGACAGACACCATTATGTACTAATTTATATATACTTATAAGTCTAGATTTTCGATGATGTTATCGTTCTATTATCATACCAGCTGATCAAGGTAATAAATCAGCCTATTGATACAAATGAATATGACTCACCTAAAAATGATTGATGACATCACATGATTTTTGCATTTATTTTCCATTTTTTTGCTGTGAGGTCAAATGTGAGGTAATAAGCTAATGATGCTTAAAATTCCGTTCGAGTATGAGTAAGACATCAGAATTTTCTTTCCGTAGGAAGTATTATGAAAGGGTTAGCAATATTTATAATGCTCTAATTTTAGTTTAGTTTAGAGATTGTGCACTACAGAATCAGCCCCATTGTTTCGATACTAAACAAAGCAGACAAAATTAGTTCCAACTTTGGCCACTGAGACAGTTACGTTTCTGGGACTGTAAAGAAACTTACACTTTCACTGACTAATTAATTAGCAAAGTTAATAATTTTATTTTCTTTAAAGCCTATATGTTCGATTAATTCTCTTACTTTCAATTATGTGGGCGTAACATTTGCATTGGTAGGTACATGCGCTTGGCTCTCACGTAAAGCTAATACATATCTACTAAACACTTTTAAGAATTTGAGCCACCCGTACCTCCGTTGGTTGAAAACTCTTCAAAATCCGTCAACTCACACAAATCAGCAACTTTGTATCAAACTTAAAAACGCACTTCTAGTATGGAAGTTGTATGAAATTCACAGTTGTGACGTCATCAAATTTCAACTCACCTTTTTTTTCTTTAATCTATATTATAAAATTGTTATCAAACTTAAAACTAACTGAGGATGTGAATTTTAGGTCTTTTGGAAGACCCCATATTTAATAATCAGTTAGAAATTATTTATTTTTGATATAGGCATCATCCCTATTGTTAGTTCAGTTCAATCTGATTGTCTGTCACAAAGCGCTAATCTCAGAAAGTGATCCTCCATCACCCATTCAGTAATTGCCGGCTCCCTACTGAGAACGAGTCTCCTCTTAGAATTAAAAGGTTTGGTCATAGTCCACCACCCTGGCCCAGTGCGCATTCTTCACAAATCTTTACTGAATTGCTAATCTGTCTTGTACGCTTTGACGGCCTATGTTTTCAACCGATTTTGATTAAATTTGGTATAGAGGTAGGTTACATCCTGGGGAAGGACATAGGCTAGGCGGACGAAGTCTTCGACGAAGTATTCGTAGAAGTCGAAGTATTGTATAATTTTTCTTACCGAGTAGCGTGTGTTCCGACCCTCAGGCTATCCAGTGGGCGGTCATTGTCGTTAGAATAAAAACAGTGGATAACATTGTAACTACTAATTAGATAATGAAATGCAATACTAGATTGCAATTAAGTACGTAACTACACGTTACTTTACGTACACAATATTACCTTTCTTTCTTTTCTCTACCTGCAAATAAACATAGGTATCCATACACAATAATATTATAATTTTGTAAAAGTTTGGTTGTTGGTTTGTCCTTCAATCACGCCGCAACAGAACAACCGATTGAAGTGATTTTGATTGCATGGGTATAGCTGTTGAGGACTTAGATAGTGACATAGGCTACCTTTTTTCCAGAAAATCAAAGAGTTCCCTCGACTTTTACCTAAAACCTAAATTCACGCGGACGAAGATGCCGACGCCATCACGGTCGAAGCCTCAGACCAGACCAGAGAAGATTCAGCAATTGCCAAATTGACCCTGCCAGGAATCGAAGCCGGGACCTCCAACAATAAGGCCACAGTACTCACCACTGCGCCAGGGATGTCGTCATAAACATGGCCGGCATTGGTTGACCCTTGATGACGATGACTATCAGAAATTTGGTTGTGTAACTATACGTATCTTATTATTCAAGGGAAACTAATATTTATTTTAAAAAAAAAAAATATATATATTATAATGATAAAATAATAGTAAAATAATATTAAAACAATAATAGAATAATAGTACATACTATATATATGTACATAGTATATATGATCAAATCGAGGGTGCCTGGGAACTTACTAACGAGCTTCTCGTCGTCCAGACCAGTCGGCAGAACGAGGATTGCGACGTGTATGTCTGATGGGGTATTGAGGCTGATTCTTGTGTTGAGTGTGAATATGCTCGTTCGTTGTGCCAATATTATATTACGTACATACTGGTTGTTGGATGCTATCTGGTAAGGGAGCCTTAGTACTTGTACTTCGTGAACCTGGCTGGAGAGCGTCCGACGATATTCAATCTGCCTATGGTGGATTTATAACATATTTAAATATAACATATTACATATAAACCCATAACATACAATTATCATTGCAGGTTGAGTTGGGCTTGTAGAATATATCACTCGCTCCGGCGATGCATCGGCACGGCTGGTTCTGTCTTGATGTTTACCTCGGTAGGACGTCAAGATGGGATAGGTCGTTGTCGAACCAGAGAGCTTGCTTTCTGTGCGTAGTACACTTCGTGTACATTTCTATGTTCTACAGTACGTCTGACTTTACCATGCGATTTTATTGTAACAACATATTATCCTATTAAATGAAATTACTATGTTCGCTATGGTCGAACGATAACTAACTATTATATAAAATTACTACGATGTTCGCTATGGTCGAACGATAACTAATCATGGTTGATAGGACTCTGTTTACTACTACCAATATCAAACTTACTTTCAAACAATGTTCTACTACCCATGATGGTTGCGCGCTATATTTGATTAATATACTATTACTGAAGGTTGCATCACGCCTGTGGACTCTGTTTCGTTGCGGCGAACATCCCTGCAGTGCGCCTGGTGTATCCTTGAAACCTATTACAGGTATATGTGGGATTACACCACTTTAAAAATGTAATTATCCAGCTTTATGCTGACATAAGTGGAACGCACCACTCTAAAGTACGCTCGTGTACGTTGCGCCATTTCGCGGTTGATGACCTAGTGGTTTGGGGGGGGGAGGCTTGTTGACTTTTGGTATTTTATGAGACTTATTAGTCCATGTTTTCATGTATTGATATGCCTTTTGGAATACCAAGAGTGGGAAGAAGTCTACCGTTGGTGGCGGGGCGGAGCCAATCCAACCATCATTTATTTTTTTAGTCAAAGTAAATGATGCCAAACAAAGCACCTTCCTTAATAAAAGGAAGATGCTTGCCACTAGGGATAATTAGCTTCACTGTGTGACCTTATGGAATCTTATGGAACAACTTAAATGTATGTTACATAAGATAGAAATCGAAACCCCGAAATTTATATGGTTAGAAACTCAGGGTTTCGATTTCTATCTTATGTAACATACATTTAAGTTGTTCCATAAGATTCCATAAGGTCACACAGTGAAGCTAATTATCCCTAGTGGCAAGCATCTTCCTTTTATTAAGAAAGGTGCTTTGTTTGGCATCATTTACTTTGACTAAAAAAATAAATGATGGTTGGATTGGCTCCGCCCCGCCACCAACGGTAGAATATAAGGTCTTTAACTCTCCAGATTCTAAGTATATTTCGCATAGAAATATAATATGATTGATCCTATACATAAAGACTGGCTTACAGTGTATTAGTTAAGAAATAAGGCATTAAAACGAATAAAGCGCAGTATACTTGAACAGAAACGCATAGCATAAAATACACGTATAAACGCGTGTCATGGTTGTATACTAATTCAATACTCGAATGCGTAATTTATAAAACGCGTGTCATAGTTGTATACTATTTCAATACTCGAATACGCGAATACTAAAGCGCTTGTCTTCACTTTGTTGATTTATACTTGATCATTTTTACAACTTTTCTATAACTCGAACGCGTAACTAAAACCAGTCTTGTGTAAACTAAATTCATTGAAATCGGTTCTTAAACTAGTCGTTGGGTTGATTGAATTCGAAGCTTCTGAAACTCTAAAAGATCTTGGATTATTATGGACGCAACGATGATGAGGGTTTTACTGCTAGATGATTCACGAGCCATTACAAAGAAACATTGAATTTTATTAGTAGAGAGAGGTGTAGATGCTTAGGGACCCCGTCAGGTTAGTTACAGTTGCCAAATTAAAATTTTATAATAATTTATTTCTCAAATTACATTGGAGCCTCAAAAACTATAGAAGGATAACAACTGCGTTAGTTTGAAACTGTGTTGCAGTTAACGCCCACCTCCGGAGTTACAATTTCATGAGAATTATATTACAGTAATAATATTGAAGTAAAGGTAAAGTGAACTGTGTGTGTGCGAGAGAAAGAGATCTTGTTCGTGTATGTGTTTAAAAGTGGATTAATTCAAAGTTACGATATCTTCTACTCTTCTCTCACTATAAGAGAGTTTTCTAAGCCATTTAGATGTAAGTATTTTATATGAGTGTATTTTAAAGTAAACTGTGTGTGTGCGAGAGAGAGATCTTGTTCGTGCATGTGTTTAAAAGTGGATTAATTCAAAGTTACGATATCTTCTACTCTTCTCTCACTATAAGAGAGTTTTCTAAGCCATTTAGATGTAAGTATTTTATATGAGTGTATTTTAAAGGGATCTGTGTGTGTGCGAGAGAGAGATCTTGTTCGTGTATGTGTTTAAAAGTGGATTAATTCAAAGTTACGATATCTTCTACTCTTCTCTCAATATAAGAGAGTTTTCTAAGCCATTTAGATGTAAGTATTTTATATGAGTGTATTTTAAAGTGAACTGTGTGTGTGCGAGAGAGAGATCTTGTTCGTGCATGTGTTTATAAGTGGATTAATTCAAAGTTACGATATCTTCTACTGTTCTCTCACTATAAGAGAGTTTTCTAAGCCATTTAGATGTAAGTATTTTATATGAGTGTATTTTAAAGGGAACTGTGTGTGTGCGAGAGAGAGATCTTGTTCGTGTATGTGTTTAAAAGTGGATTAATTCAAACTTACGATATCTTCTACTCTTCTCTCACTATAAGAGAGTTTTCTAAGCCATTTAGATGTAAGTATTTTATATGAGTGTATTTTAAAGTGAACTGTGTGTGTGCGAGAGAGAGATCTTGTTCGTGTATGTGTTTAAAAGTGGATTAATTCAAAGTTACGATATCTTCTAGTCTTCTCTCACTATAAGAGAGTTTTCTAAGCCATTTAGATGTAAGTATTTTATATGAGTGTATTTTAAAGTAAACTGTGTGTGTGCGAGAGAGAGATCTTGTTCGTGTATGTGTTTAAAAGTGGATTAATTCAAAGTTACGATATCTTCTACTCTTCTCTCACTATAAGAGAGTTTTCTAAGCCATTTAGATGTAAGTATTTTATATGAGTGTATTTTAAAGTGAACTGTGTGTGTGCGAGAGAGAGATCTTGTTCGTGTATGTGTTTAAAAGTGGATTAATTCAAAGTTACGATATCTTCTACTCTTCTCTCACTATAAGAGAGTTTTCTAAGCCATTTAGATGTAAGTATTTTATATGAGCGTAAGTTTTCAGCATAAGCTTAAACTGCGATCAATGACTTGGCACGGATATGAAAAGCTAGTTATCTCCAACCTTGGCCCACTCTCTATGTTATTGTGTATTCTATTGTCAGACAGAGTGTAGGTTTGTTTGCAAGAGCTTGGGTGATGAGGATTTGAAGGAGTATATTAATCAAATGCTAATTCAAACATAATTAATATATACTCGTATAGAATTGCACTTGACAATTTTTTGTACCTACATAACGTTTTTATTATTTTTTTTTTTTTTATCAACTACAAGCTAGCCCTTGACTACGATCTCACCTGATGGTAAGTGATGATGCAGTCTAAGATGGTAGCGGGCTAACCTGTTTGGGGCATGGCAGTTATATTAAACCCATACCCCTTCGGTTTCTACACGACATCGTGACGGAACGCTAAATCGCTTGGCGGCACGTCTTTGCCGGTAGGGTGGTAACTAGCCACGGCCGAAGCCTCCCACCAGGCCAGACCAGGGAAAATTCAGAAATTATAAATTCCCAAATTGACCCTGCCGGGGATCGAACCCAGGACCTCCGCACGTTAAGGCAACAGCGCTACACACTGCGCCATTGAGGTCGTCAAAATTACTATACACTTTATTTTGTACCACCACAACAAGTAAAAATAACAGAAACAAAAATTGGAAATAAAATAAACACAGACAGAAGTAGGATACAAAAGGCGGCATTATCGCTTAGGTAGCGATCTCTACCAGGCAACCTTAGGAAAAGGAGAAAATAAAGGAAAATAGACTGCAGGAGGACTAATGTATCTATTTAAATTCAAATAACTACATTCTAATACATAGACCAATAATAAACATATTATAATCAAAATGTAAATTATGTATAACATAGCTAACAAATTTAAATAATTATATATAGGTATAACGTTGAACCTTAGATTATTATAATTGAAAAAGTGTGTTTGTATGTTGGTTTGTCTTTCAATCACGCCGCAACATAAGTAGCAACGGATCGGCATGGTTATAGTTGAAGACCTCGATAGTGAAATAGGCTACTTTTTACCCCGGGAAAATTAAAGAGGTCCCGCGGGAACGAATAATTCTCAATCCACGCGGACGAAGTTGCGGGCATCAGTTATTACGAATTATATAATATATTAAACTTAACTGTTTTTTTTTTCAGAATAAGCTTGCAATGAGGTCTAGGTTGGTGCGCGCTTGCTTAGAATGTATAAATATAATAATATGTAATAAATTGTACGATCCTGTCGCCCTGCGCATATTGCCTCATGTAAGTATATTTATTTTATAAAAGGAGCTATTATTCCCATACCTACCTAGGTTAAAGATATCGTCCAAAGATTCATTAAAATATTGTTCGTAAAGGTCAGATCTTATGAACTTGATTGTTAAGTGATTATTATGGTATAATAATATCGCTCAGCAGAATTTATGTCTTTAAACTCAGCGACTAGTTCAGTGTAGGTCGTGCCATAGCGAAGGCCGCAACCATTTAAGAAATTTTAATTAGAACCTCCTGGTTCCTCGTTTTTTCATCAGCGGTTAATCATCTCCAGGCTTGTCAATCAATGTTTGCATACGATTAATTGGACGAAGGATGCAGGATATGCAAAATGTATGGCGATGGAATTAAAAAGATAATCTCGGGTTTTGAGAGATTTATAAAGTGGTTTTTTGTCACGACTCTTTGTGTGTAGCTTTGGTAGATAATTTAATTTAATAAATGTATAATTCATACCTAAAACAACTTTATTTGATTTGAGAGGTTTGGGTTTAATTAATTTTAAATCCTCATGGTACCTAAATACACATTGCTTATCTGAATTCGCCTGTCTTTCTAGCTATACCATCTAAAGAAAAATTCAAGCTTCTTTAGGGCAGCTTAAATGCTCAAATTAGCTGAAGGCTAAGCTGTCGGAAATCAGACGTTTAACTGCTAATAGAAGCGATCGTTCAGGCGATAGAAGCTATAAAGGTTTCAGTAAACAAACATTTATTGCGTGGTGTGTAGTATGATGCTGCCAAGACAAGCAGACGCTTAGGGCGAAAACACATAACGAACTGAAAAATGACTGGCTGAGAAAGTCTGTGCACGTACTTTAGTAGAGCTGCACTGACTAGCGCGACATGACGTAACTGTTATTCCCAAAAGAGGCCGACGATTCGCGCGGACGTTTTCTTCTGTGCCGTCTGTAATGTGTTTTCGCCGATACATTTTATATGAGAGATAAAAGAGAACGTAATGAATTATTCCACTTTAAAACGATAAATCTATTTCTAATTAAGGATTGAACCAAATATACTAAATTTGGTAAAAAACTAAAATGATCAAAACATTTGCTAAAGAAACACGTTTGCGTAGAATGCCGGTTAATTAAATTTGCCCTATGTGTTCAAACTGAAGGTAACGAGAGGTTTTTAAGTAGATATCCTAAACCAGACTTAAATAAATCCATACTAATATTAAGTATGAATGCGAAAGTGTGTCCGCGAAAACGTACAGACAGACGTCTCTATTCAACCGATTTTAATGAAATTTGGTATAGAGCTAGGTTGCATCTGGAGGTATAGGATACTTTTATACTTTTATACATCATCTAGCTGAATATAATAGAATGTAGTGGACCTAAGACGAAAGACCAGGTCCAAACCTAATATTCAGACACTCGGTGCCTGATTTTTTTTTATTCCACTACAAGTTAGCCCTTGACTGCGATCTCACCTGATGGTAAGTGATGATGCAGCGGGCTAACCTGTTAGGGGCATTTCAGTTATATTAAACCCATACCCCTATTCGGTTTCTACACGGCATCGTACCGAAACGCTAAATCGCTTGGTGGCACGTCTTTTGCCGGTGGGGTGGCAACTAGGCCAGACCAGGGAAAATTCAGAAATTATAAATTCCCAAATTGACCCTGCCGGGGATCGAACCCGATACCTCCGCACGTTAAGAACTTAAGAAAACAGCGCTATACACACTGTGCCACGGAGGTCGTCAAATAGTCTGATAGGAAGGAAAAACTCCCGAGGAAACTTGTATCCCGGGTAGTAGGTACGCCATAATGTTTTCAAGAGTGTGTAGTCTTTACCCAAACCTTTTCCATTTTAAGAGTATAGGTAATCATGATCTTCAGTGAGCTGGCAATGATTTATTACTGTTACTACGATTAATCATATTTCCTATTATTATTCCAGAGTAAAATGGACCCAAAATCTCTTGATTTAAGGTCACAAATTTTAATTTCGAGACGTGTCCGTTGGAGCGTTGGCTGTGAATGCATACACGAAATCGAGTTCTAAATCAATGCAGTTAAGGTTCATTTTACTTTGACGACAATGTTTTCAGCGCTCGATTACGATCCATCGAATTTACGATGTAAAATCTAACACCAACCTCACTATTATACAGTGGCGTACACAGGGTTTGAAGCATAAGGTAGTCAGAATACCTATTTACTGACTGTCACGATGAAAAATGAGTATTGACGTATTTCCATTTAGGTAAGCCGTGCTTTCACGCCTCTATGAACTGCAGGCCACTGGTGTTATATCATAACAGTGAACAGAATATTATGCATCCATTAATATTATGATAATAATATGGAACTATAAATTGCCTAATTGAGCTCCTTACCACTCTACACTTACTCCGTTAGAGTCAATTACACCTAAATCTTTGACACGCGAACAAAGTAACGAGCAAATCATATCTCGAGAACGAGAAGATAGCGTGTCTATGCACGCGTATCATCGAGATAATATTTTATATTAGCACGCCAGTGAAAGTGCTCATGAGTCAAGCAATTTGGACAATTTTTATTTTTTATCCACTACAAGCTAGCCCTTGATTGCGATCTCACCTGATGGTAAGTGATGATGCAGTCTGAGATGGAATCGGGCTTACCTGTTAGGGGCATGGCAGTTATATTAAACAGCGGGCTAACCTGTTATATTAAACAGATACCCCTTCGGTTTCTACACAGCATCGTACCGGAACGCTAAATCGCTTGGCGGCACGTCTTTGCCGGTAGGGTGGTAACTAGCCACGGCCGAAGCCTCCCACCAGACCAGACCAGGGAAAATTCAGAAATTATAAATTCCCAGATTGACCCTGCCGGGGATCGAACCCGGGACCTCCACATGTTAAGGCAACAGCGCTACACACTGCGCCACGGAGGTCGTCAAGACCATTAAGGTACACTCACTTTTCAAAATCACCAGTCAACTTTAACAATGTAAATGCTTCATCCTCAATACATACAACATAAGTACATATCAAAAATTGCGGAACAGGCATGATTTGTAGTGGATAAAAAATAAAAATAAAAGATTTGAACTTGCGTCTCTCTGGGTATCGCCTGGAACGCCTTTGACCGCTAGGCCACGGTTCGCTTACACGTCAGTGCCAAATCTTGAGGTATCTATTTTAATCCAGTCCACGCAACTACTTAGTTTACAAACTTTCCTAGTGTAAGAAGCACTACAGTAAAATTACAAAAATACTTTATCCTGTTTTTTTTATCTTGAACGTGTGCAATAAAGTCTTTCTATTCATCTACATACTTTCAAGTTGAGTTTTATGGTAGCAACTTCACCAACTTAGACGAATATCATAATATTATTATCAATTGATATTATATTATTGTAAATGCGAAAGTGTGTTTCTTGGTTTGTCCTCCAATCACGTCGTACACCAACAAACCAACACACTTTCGCATTTATAATATTAGTATGATTTTAGGGATATCAAGGTACGTAACATAAAACTGACATTTTAAAATAATACTGTTTAAAGCGATTGAAGTAACCCCTCTGTGCATCTCCGTTTTGCTCTCTCGAGAGGTCGACAAATGTTTGTCCTCTGTTCTAAAATCATAGCTGCGAAGTGAAATTTGCTTGGAGGAGAGTTGAAGGCTGCTGTGTTATTAGCGTAAACGCGATTTTTTATTGAACCGCTGTTTACAATAAGGTGCTAATAGTTTTCTTATTGAAGTGAAAACTTCTTGAGACGCGTTGAGCTCCTTTTGGTAGGGAGTAAATATGTAGATTCGCGTGACCGTGACCGACATGCTCGCGAACAGCGACATGCTCGCGAACATATATCTACTACATTCGAAATTTAACTTTAGCCTTAGTGTTAAGGCGTATATTTTAATTATTTTAATAAAAATAAATAAATTTTGGTTTTCACTTCTATCGGCAGTCCCCTATGACTGCCAATTTTTTAGTTGTAACTTGTGACTCTGGTTTTGATGTGGGTCATATCATTGGTATTTAACCAAGTATTATAGCTATAGAGGGTCGAGTGGTCTTGTTGCGACCACGCATAGCAGTTGATTGGGATTGTTAAGCAACGTTGACCCAAGTCGATAACTGGGTGGGTGACCGAATTTGGAAGTCTGAATATGGCCTTTTCCGAGTTTCCTCCGTGCCTCGGATGCTTAAAGCCATTATATTGTTTCATTATTTTTGACTTTCGTGTTTTTGAATTACAATCCTTATTTTAGGAACGTCAAGGTACGTCACATCAAACTGTCATTTTGAGTAGGTACCTAATATTGCTTAAGTATTTATATATTATATATATATATTTAAGGCATTACCCCAGTGGGTTCTTTTAGCCCGCCAACCCGCATTGGAGCAGCGTGATGGGTCTAAGCTCTAATTCCCTCTCTCCTATGAGAGTGGAGGCTTATGCCCAGCAGTGGGACGTTAATAGGCTGTAGTGGTGGTGGGTTCTTTAAGCTCTAAGCATTAACGGCTTACTCTACCAACTCAACAGACAGCTAGCTATTTTATTTTGCAAAGCAATTTGAACTTCACATAAAGTGTCTAATTTAGGTCATCAAAGTTACTAGAACAAATTACGGCACATAGTACTATTGTTATATTATTCAATTTTAGAGCGACGATCGGCGGTCATCGTCCAAATAAGGGCACCCCGTTATTTGAGTAGTTCGCAGTAACTGGACGCTTAACTGCTGCAGTAATTATTGCGTCAAATGGTAAAGTGAGCCGATACTATTTCAATAAGTAATATATATAATTTAAAAAAAAAATTGTACGTCAGGGTTGCCTGATTGGATATGCTACAACTTTTCATACTGTAACCATCATTGTAACACATATTCAGACAAATAAATTATATTCTATTATATTCTACTAGCTGATGCCCGCGACTTCGTCCGCGTGAAATGAGTTTGTTGATTCCCACGGGAACTCCTAATAAGTGTTTCTGATTCCCACGTGAACTCCTTAATTTTCCGGAATAAAAAGTAGCCTTTGTCACTCTCCAGGTCCTCAGCTATACCCATGCAAAAAATTACGTCGATCCATTGCTCTGTTGCGACGTGATTGAAGCACAAACCAACAAACCAATAAACCAACAAACAAACACACTTTCGCATTTATATTATTAGTATGATTCTATTCTATGATGCATGGGTTCAGACCCGTTTATCAGTTGGTTAAGGTTTATAATAATTACTAGCTGACCCGGCGAACTTCGTACCGCCTTAGTATGCAAAATTAAATGTATATTTTTCAATATTTCTGAGAGATTTTTTCCGTAAGAACCTTCTCCTAATAATAAGAAATACAAAAAAAAAAAATTAATGAAATCGGTCCAGCCATTCACGCGTGATGCCGTGACCAAGGAAAACGGGTTTCATTTTTATATATATAGATAAGATAAGATAAGATAAGATAAGACAAACAACTTCCCATTCAAATGATATCAAACGAAGTAGCTTTCTGTGTCATAAACTGTCAATATCAATTCGCTTATGTGTAGATACTTACTAGTTTAGATACATAACATTAAAATTGAAAGTCATAGAAACTAGCCGAGATAAAAGCAATATTTAATCTCACTTGAGTAGCGCGCTCAACGATAGGTATTTGCGCAAAGATTTCTCTCGCGGCTCAAAGAGATGCAGGTATGACGTGTAGAGGCCTTATTTACTCGCGCCTGCCTGTGGGTGCATCACTCGAGGTCGTATGGTATCATAAATTATAATAATCTAAGTGAAACTAAGAATACACACACCTGATTTTATATATATATGGCTTTTGTTTTGATTGATAAACAAAGCAAGCTATTTTTTACTGTCCTTA
The DNA here is from genome assembly GCA_923060345.2 of Erebia aethiops. NCBI lineage: Eukaryota > Metazoa > Arthropoda > Insecta > Lepidoptera > Nymphalidae > Erebia > Erebia aethiops. The sequence continues at coordinate 16,157,688 of OV281089.1, read as the reverse complement.
ATAACACATTTCACCGGTAATAATAATTCGTCTACACATATTATTTTTGACCAGTATTAGACTGGTTCAAAACCATAATTATGTATATTATTATTTACATAACTATTTATATTTAACTAAAAATATTAACTAATATTATTTTGTTATATATATAAAATAGCAGATATGACTAAATACTTGGGATACATACTTATATAATGAATTATCTTATAAGGAGGAAGTCAAAAATTTACTTTAAAGTTCTCACAAAAAATGGAGATTTCAGGGTGCGGGGCTGGATTAATAAGTAAATATGGAAATATGTACCTAAGAATTATTCTGACATAAAAATATTACCTAAACATAAATACGAGTATTTAGAGTAGGATAGCATAGAAAGTTAAATTAGAAAATAGGTAAGAACTTAAAATTCAGGGTGTATTCTTCCGGATATTATTATATTTTCTTTTAAAAAAATAATCTTCTAAAACTTAAAGCAGGGTCCATATTGGACGTCACCCACTTCTGCCGCTTCGTCGTTCGTGGGCGACTGGCACAGGTGAAGCCAACTCCAAGCACAAATTAGCGGCTAACTCGACGCCGCAAACACGCGTGCGTGCATCTTTATATACTAACCGTTCGTTGACCGATTACCAACCTTATATCTTAGATATAAGATTGAAATTTGATTTGACGCGACTGTGTTTCCGAACGAATTTTTCGACTAAGTGTTTTCATAAGTTATTCGATTAAGTAGATACTTAATTAGTGAAAAGTGCAGTGTTCTTTTGGAAAATCAGGAAAACGATTTTTATTTTCACGTAAGTCTGGATATTTTTAAAAGTTTCTTATTCTTTATGTTTCAAAGGTTCAAAAATCCAGAAAACTTAAGTTGCGAAAAATTTATAAGGTGATTTAAAAAAAAATAATTAATGGCAACATTAATTTTCTGGAAATTATTAAAATTAGCGATATCATTTGTTTTCATTCAGATAAATTAAACACAATGTTGTTAAGATATTATAGGACTGAATAAAAAAAAATGATTTAGGTAAGTACCAATAGAATACATTTTATTAATAATAAAATGCCTCGAATACAAGATTAATTTCTGAATGACAAGGATGGTCAACCTAATGACATAATATTTTACATTTTAAATTAATTGACAGTAATAACCATCACATTATTCAATAGCTTCGTGACCAAAAATTCTCAAGGCTGATTGACCTTTTATGACATCATAATTGACCTCAAAAAACTATACTTAGCCATATCCTTAGGAATGGCAAATATATAGTTATGTAAATTCGATAATTAAATATTTACTATTCACGCCTAAATATAACGTGTGCTTATTTAAAATAGCGAATCACATGAATCACGAATTGATTTTACATAATTTTTATTGCAATTTAATATGAAAATTTATTTATATTTTATTACTCATGCTAGCCTGTTTGATAAAATACGTTGCCGCTCGCCAAGTTTTTGTGGATTTAACGAAACTGAAGCCAAGTTAAAACTAGTTAACTGCTTATAAGCAAAAATATTTTCGAATTGCTGTTTAATATAATATTATTGATGCTGTATAAACTGGTCATGATTTGTTCATTATGTAGGTAAACTTAATAAGCCAATAGCTCATAGTACAATGAGGGCAACACCGAAATCATTGGGGTAAAATATTGTAACTCTCATTGATTTCAACGTTGCCCTTTCGGTGGCGAAAATTGTGCATTATGAACCTGTTGTCCCAATCGTTTCTGGGTGTTTTTTGTGTCAACTCCTTTTTCCCATAGCAAGGCGAGACAATAATTTTTAGCCGCCTGTAGAGTGTACATAATATTATGTCACCGTAAGTTTGCAAAAACCGTTAAAAATCTAAGTAGCGAAATTGTAAACTGTCGACAGATTACAATTTAACGCATTATTTTTCGGTAGATTGAATCTGTTAGGTATATTAACCCGATAAAACCTAATAATGCCCGGCCGGGCACTACCTGATTAAACCTAACCTACAAGAAAGAGATAAGAAAACGTAAATACAATGAATATTTCAAAAATTGGTCACTCAGAACATTGGAACGGTTCACAATCTGTCGACAGTTTATAATTTCGCTAGTTAGATTACAATCTAACGGTTTTTACAATCTTACGGTGACATATACATATATTTGTATACATTCTGAACCCTATCTGAGAATAACTCCTCAAAAACTAAGCTGCTTTAATTCACTCTATTGAGCCATGTTTTTTAAAGAATCATTGATATTTTTTATTAATCTTTTGGAGTGAAAAATCTGTAAAGAAAATCTGGGGTGTGTGAATAAAATTTTAATGCTTGTGGAATACTAGAATTATTAGTAAGTTGGTTAACTCACAATCACTTCCGCTCTTAAAAATTTGATTGGCGATATAAACATGTATTACCTACTAAAATTCTACATCAATGATTACCTAATATAAAGTAAAAAGTGTAGACGTGTGTATGACGTTTCCGTACAAAAGTAGAAATATAGAACGGAACGATAAATCAATTTCAGTAACAACAAAATATAATAATCATTGTTTTTTAATAACGTAATTAAATTAAGGGCTACGTTATTCAATTAATTAATTTATATTCTATTTAAACTGTAGTTTTTTTATCTTAACTAAGCCAAACCTTACAGGTTTACCTGTATAGTTAAACGATGTAACCGGTATAAAGCCAAAGTGCCAAGCGATTTAGCGTTCCGGTATGATGCCGCATAGAAGGAGTATGGTTTAAGGGCTCAAAACGATTCATTCACTGTTGTTAATCTGGCAGAACACATCGCAATAAAAATAGTCGACCGAATTTCGGCCACGGCGGTCAATCTCTAGATAGATTAGCCATCTGCGCGGGAGGTATTATAGTGCACAAGTGTGTGTGCAAACACAGGTGCAATCTCTGTTCCTTAAATCCCATAGCCCGATGGGACGGAAAATTTGACATGACCGGAAAGAGATCAGGCGCAGGACCGACGGCTTTTACGTGCTCTCCGAGGCACGGGGTGAAACAACGATGAAGCGACGTTCGCCGCAACGGGAGAAAAAAAAACAAATTGTAGCGTTGCATTAAATAATTATTCTTAAAATAGTCATCACACACGAGTAGGTAATGTTTGTAAAATGTATGTTTCGAGATAATTGTAACGAATCGTGTCTCTGTCTCATAATAAACTTAGAGATCCATAAAACATATAACTACTGAAATACAAAAGTTTAGCAATAAACTTTCGAAAATCATAGGGGCATTAATAAAATTGCTATAGTCCATACCACTTCCGTTAGCCCACTTCTATCTTATACGATTATCACTTATGCCACAGGGTGAGATAACTCAAGAGAAAACTTATAATATATCTATGAAAAACCTACATTAGCATGAACCTTAAAAGCTTTGAATCCCAAACCCGCCAATAGGAGGCTCAAGTCTTAACCACTAGACTATCACCGCTTATCGTTAGCAACAATGATAGATTCAAATCTCAGGTATTAACGTTTTTATGTTCACACATAACCCATGTCTTGTCAACACTCTCGTCTCTGCGAAGCTATTACGTATCGAAAACAAGCTATAGGAAGTGATTGTGCCCCCTTAACATGCACCTGTTATATAAAAGTCGTTTGTCAATGATGTTCACGCCATATTAGCGAGAGATGTTGTTGAGTGATGATAATGAAAAAAAAAAGAGGTTGCTCATTTTCATGTAATGATCTATTTAACTCGACATATTAGACGCATTTTATCCCAAGAAAACCTGCGCCATTATGTGATTAATGGAAAGGGGTCACGACCCTCAGTAATGATGCATACGACGCAGAGAGAGAGATTAGACTAGATTTTTAGTTCGACAAAGCTGAACTGGCAATAGGCGGATCACATGCCTAGTTCGAAGAACCGATAGACTCTCTTTCTGCGTCGCATTCCTCATTACTGAGGGTGACCCATTTCCATTAATCAAATAATGGTAGAAGTTTTCTTAGGAAAATAATGCGGTGGGTTCCCGAGTCCTTCCGCATACGACTGGACTAAAAGTATTTTTGTAATGATTATTATCACGGATAGACATTGGAGTTCTAAAATGCTAGAACGGCCACCTCGCACCGGAAAGCGCAGTGGTGGCAGACCCCCCACTAGGTGGACGAACGACATCAAGCGAGTCGCAGGGAGCCGCTGGAAGGCATGTATGGCACAGAATATATAATAGCACTATACGTCTATGGTCAGCTGTGGACGTCAATTGGTTGACCACTGCGATCTATTTTATATTTATAATTCAACCAGGGTCACTCAACTCAGCAGGGGCTAATTTCCATTATAGTTACAACTCTCTTTGTAGCCTGTAATTTAATACACTTAAACGTACACTAATAATGTGATCTAGGATGGAGGAACTCTAGTCCTACATGATACTAACTGGATTACAACTCACATAATTAATTATTTATCGGTTATTCTAATAAGGTAAAAGATATTTCCAAGTTGACATTTTATCTCTTTAGTAAAAAGTAAGTATTCATTTAAATCCATACAGGAAATGGCAATCAAGAAACGACAAAGTTAATTAATTAGAATAAAAGCAAGATATTGTGTAAATGTACTCAAATAGGTAACACAATATAGTTGCCATGAAAAATATTTAAAGCCACTTTTTGCGTAAAGAAAACTCTTCAATTTTAATAATTATTTTAGCACATAGTTGCCACGAAAAATATTGCAGTAGAACTTCCAGTGGTAAGCCACGTTTGCCATATTTCAGCGTTACGACACAATACGATGAAATCCAGGTTAGCCCGCTGCCATCTTAACTGCATCTTATGTCGATACTATAACTGTTATCAGCCAGGTTTGATCGCAGTCAAGGGCTAACTTGTACGAGAATTAAAAAAAAATACTGTAGGATTTGATCAAACTTTTTTGACTCAACTAAACCTGTAATAACTAATGAGCTAAATAAATATTTATTACAAACTTGTTACAAGTAAGCCTCGGATCACACGGCTGGACTATTCAACACACTTGCTCATAAAGTGGCTCTAATTTCACCGCAATTAGGCACATAATTGACACCTATAATCAAACTGTGACTTTTTCATTAATAATATTATTCACTAGTGAGTTATGGAGCTTTTATTTTATAGTATTATTATTATTCACAAGTGAGTTATAGTTTATTTTATCTACTAAATAAAATTATTTTTTATTATTATTTTCTTCACAAGTGCGTTGAAAAACGTCGTATAATACGCGTGTGTATTGATGATTACCGTCCTCGGTTATATTAAGACCCTCACCTAACGGCACAATGGCGCCTCAGCGGTAATCACCAACATTACGCACTTGTACCATAATGTACTATTTACTTATTATAAACGAGTATATATAAACGAGGGCTTAAAACGCTGATAGGGACATTGTTTTTTGCCAAGCAATATAGGGAAAAGAATTAAAAAAAAAGCAATATAGGGAATTTTGATATTGGCATAGAATATTGGTTTATTAATCGGTTTCGATGCAGCATCTTATCGGAGCGCTATATTGCTAGACGACACGGCTTTGCTGGTATGATATAGTATCTAAAGGTAAAGTCTGTTCCAGTAGAGGTGAGCTATTTTTTCAACTTCTGTAACACGTCATCTTATATGCCACTTGACCAATAATGATGGGAATATCTATAGTCCGTCAAATTTATCTAACCTGGTGTCAGCGTCGCTATAGGCCGACCGTTTAACTCGCGTATCGCCTGCGCGGTAAGAAGGGAGCGGGGGCGGGTAACGCTACACACGGAGTCAATAATCCAAAGATTTATCTCGAGATAGACATTGTTGGTAAAGAATAAAATAATAAGTATCTTACATATCATCCGCTAACATCTCCCCCAGCTCCCTTCTTACTGCGCAGGCGATACGCGAGTTAAACGGTCGGCCTATAGTATCTATTAAAAATTAAAAACAAAAAAAAACTAAACAGGCATAAAAATTAGTTCTAATTTTTGCCAACGGGTCAGATAAGTGTAAAGAACTATAAAGAAGTTGAAAAAACAGCTCATCTCTATTGGAACATGACTATACGACCGAAGTCTCCCGCCAAACTACTCTTTTATTATTATGATTACGTCAAAGGAGATTTTACTGACGTGACTCCGCATATCTCATGAGCCATAACATAATAAGATGTAAGTGAAGTGAAAGCCTAAAACTAATAAGCAAGTAATTAATGTAAGGAGGTTTACTTTCCATGCTGACATGTTTTAGCCATTTTTATTTTTGTCGTGACCACGTCCTAAGATTACTCATACATTAAAATATATAACATATCATAACAAAAAAATATATGTATTTGTTGCACACGATTTGCGGTTACATCACTGTTCTGACCTTTGCGCCTCGACACCTGAAATTAGAAAAAAATGTTTTGTTAGGTGTCAGAAAAAAAAATCGTGACGATTCGTTTTTAATAAATTAATCGTTACTGTTTTTTTAAAGTTTTAATAAAGTTATTTACATAGCTGTTAAAATGGCCAATATTTAAATATTTGTAAAAAATCTATTGCCGTCCTTATCTTACTCATTCTTATTTATCAATTTAGTAGATTATACATAATATATCTTATGCGTATAAGTGTTTGTCTACCAGTCTGAAGGCTCGCCGCTACCATCCGCTGAACATGCTATAGATGGAAGATACTTTATATCCCGGGAAAACAAAAGGCGCCACATAATTTTTATGTACTTTACGAGTAAATATTTATCCATGCGGATAGTCACAAGCGTATTCTAGTTTTTTATTTAGTAAAACTCCGTTACGGATATTCCAATACAAATTTGAATAGCTTTTGAGACTAATATATTGCCAACCCCTTTAGGTCGTGATCCCCAGGTTGGGAAATGATAACATAGAGGTGAGCATATCAAAGGTTAACAGCACCAACATTATATTTTGTAACGCATAAAAGAAATACATTCTATTAACACAATTGATCTACTCTTCCGTGTTGACTTTCTGACTCCTTAATTTTGACATTATTATAATAGTAAGAAATAAAAGCTCATCGCACATTGATGAGCTGCGCGATGCGTAAAAGCCGCATGCAAGAGTTTTCGATGCCTACTTAAAATACTCATGATGTTTTAGCGGATCTGACTCCTTTTCTTGCTTCCTGGTAAATCCCGTTTCCTTAAGGTAAACCGGTAAAAGGTGTTGCAAGAGGTAATTCGACGGGCAGGCGCTGCGCTGGATTTCGTAAGTATGTGTAAGTATTATTATGTATCGCTACAGGCTAGGAGTTCCAACTCGTCGAGTGCAGTCTTCGTGCTGAAGGTTTCGCTGACTGCCAATACTGATCGGACGTGCGCTGGAAGGTGGTTCGTCCACATCAGTCGCAGAGTTGACTCTGGTACTTTGCTTCCGGCGAGAAAATGCATACGGCGCAGGAGTTGAGTAGGTTTTTGGGCACCGAGCTCTATCTCCGAAAGTAGCTTTTGGAACTGGCGACTGTCGGATTCTTCATAGACGGAGATCAGACGATTCTTCACAGCGTTGTACAGCTCTGTAGGTGGCGGATTGCAGAGTATGTCCTAAATTTGCTCTATGTCTTGTTTTTCTAGTTGAGCGATGACCATCTGGGCTAGCTGCTCCTGGCTTTTCTTTAGATCGCTTGTTGCGGCCTCAAAACGATTTTCGATTGACGAGTCACTCATGATGCAGACGCCATATCAGTGAGCTTAGAACAGGTTTGCACTGCAAAACGATGTCGATATGTGCAAACTATGCAAATCTTGACATTGTTTAATAGATTGTGAGTGTGAATTCGTTTTTACATCATAGTAGAATGGGTCGAAACTTTTAATTTAAGTTAGTTCAAGTTGATTCAAAAATTGCACGTTTTCGAACCAACAGTTCAAGTTGAGCTTATTTCTCTTAACAGGAACCGTACTACCACCGAATAAGCGACTAACAAAACAAGGTTTCTTACGTCTAGTTTACTGGATCGGAAGTGTAAATTGGACGGTGAAATATTATTATCAACCTTGTTATTGTGCAAACTCGAACTAAACGTACTAGACTGACAAAATTATGTTATGTGCAGCTGTTGTAGGTCATTTTGTAGTGTGCGATCAGCATATTTTTTTAAATATTTTGTATTTAATTTTCATTTCAATGTTGCTCTACTGTATTAAATCAGTATGAATAACTAATTATACCAAACAAATTAATTTACGTGCTCCACATATGAATTTCACTTGCATAAGCATAGAGAAATCAAACACATTAAAAATAATTACTTACAAAGATAAAAAGCTGGTAAACCAAAGGTTTATCTTGATCATTAATTTTAAAAAAATGCCTTTGATGATTCTTAACAGAAGTATGTTTTATTTAAAACACTGTAATTTTAATGTATTATATTATACTTACTGGACAACATTAACCCAAAAATAATACAAATTCTTTTGCTGTAAGATATATTCATACTTATGGATAAGATTACTATTTCATTACGAGTATTGATATGTTCACGGTATTATATTGTAATCGAATATGTTTGCCGATGATGAATGAAATCGCACATGAGTTGTGGTATTTCTTGCGTAAGGGCATCGAAAGTGAGCAGTGACCAACGAGATCTATCACACGTACTGTCAACCTAAGACCATACCTTATAATATATCTATATCTATACTTTTACTACATCTATACTTTAATATTATAAATGCGAAAGTTTGGATGAATGAATGTTTGTTACTCAATCACGCCAGAACGGCTGAACGGATCTGCAGGACAAAATTTGGCACAGAGATAGATTATAGTCTGGAATAACACATAGGCTACTTTTATCCCGGAAAAATAAAGAGTTCCCGCGGGAACCGCAAAATCTAAATCCACGCGGACGAAGTCGCGGGCATCAGCTAGTATGATAATATATTTTACCAGCATTGCTAGCTTGGTTGAAACGTCGGCCACTTATACAGGGTCCGGGGTTCGATCCTCGGGTATCTAATTTTTCGAAAAATCGTGAAGAAACCTGCATGCCTGTGAGTTCTCGATAAATTTCTCAAAGGTGTGAGAAGATTGCCACTCCGCACTTGGCCAGCTTGGTGGACCTGTGATCAGTAGTGGACCGGCGATGAACTGAGATGATGATGATATTATGTTTGTATTGACCGTTTTACCATATGTAGGGCGCCACTGCTGGGCGCAGGCCTCCGCTCTCATATGAGAGAGGAAATTAGAGCTCAGTCCCACCAGGCTGCTCCAATGCGGGTTGGTGGTATTTAACGACTATTATCATGTTATAGTGATAATAACCGGGACCGACGGCTTAACGTGCTCTCCGAGGCACGGGGGTGAAACACCGCCAACTTCCAACTCCGGGCTGGCACTGAGAATTTCTTAATTGAAAAACTTAATACCTAACAATTTTATGCCCGACCGGTAATCGAACCCAGGACCTCGTGATCCGCAGTCGACTATGCTAACCGCTAGACTAATGAGGCAGTTTGTCGATAACATTGGTTGATAATTATATGGACTTTAAGTAACTATATGGGCCAATTTTATAAGTGGCAAGTTTTATTTGTTTAGTTTAGGAAAATAACAGGCGAACATGAAAATAGAAACACATAAAATACATATGAATTCGAAATAGGTATTCAAACGGCGATGCTCTGATTGCCAATCTCTAGAAAAAAAAATAATGAAATCCCTAAATGTACTTACCTAATTGTAATTAAAAAATTGTACCTGCAACATTTGTACAACTTAAGTAAAAAAAGTTTCGTAAATACTCGTAAAGTTTATGTAAGAGTATTTATTTTCTGACTGTATATTATGTTGTAACGTACAGACAGTTTGGTTATCACACTTTTTGAAGGCTCTTCAGATCGTAGTTATTACCAGTTAGCCTCAATATTACAAACATAGTTTTGGCCAGAGTCAGAGATCATTGGACATAGTAATAAAATGCTAACATTTAAACCCAATTGACCTAGGTTACGAATTCAATAACGAATAAAATATCGATATTTTATTGTTATACGATTCAAGTGCTATTTGGAATGAAAAATTTAGTAGAATACCTTTTCTAATTATTCAGAGAATCTCTATTTATGGCTCATCAAAACCATACATACTAATATTATAAATGCAAAAGTGTGTTTGCCTGTCTGCTACGCTTTCACAGCCCATCTGTTCAACCGATTTAGATGAAATTTGGTACAGGGGTAGGCACAGGGGTAGGTATCCCGGGGCAGGACATAAGCTATTTTTTATTCCAGAAATAATTTTCTGGGAAAGAGTTCCCGCGGGAATCAAAAACCGCGGGCATCGTCTAGTCTTAAATTTTTTGAAAATTAAAAATATCATTTTGATCTACAGATAAGGCTTACTCTGTTGATATTAAAAATAACATCGTACTATTTACGTACGGGATTTTTCAAAGCTGTCTTTCTATAAATGGATATGTGAACGGTACATACTCGTGGTTACACCTAATGGTGCCAACGAAATCGTAATACGCGAGAGGCGCGATTTGTTTTCCATCTATACACATTACTCCGTACCGTAGCAGGTGTTGAAAGAGAAAAACATCGCTGCAATGGTACCTACTCATAATCAAAACAATTGGTGTACTTACCTACAAGCTAGATAGATGTCTGATTTTAAAAATTCACTCTTAAACGACACGTGTGTTAACTATGCTAGTTCACTTTGCAGCGCGTGGCAAGTGTTTGTCACTTGTTTTATAAGTAGGTACTTTAGAAGCCCTACGCATTTATTAAAAAAATATACATTACAAGCTTAGATAGGTACTTATAACACCTAACCAAGCCTTAAACTTAATGCAGCTATGCGCGACTATGAGAAACTTACAAAAACCGCTTGGATAAGGCTTTCGGGCTCAAGGAAAATTACTTAAAAAGTTCGAGCAGGGCCTACAAGGCCGGACACACGTAGATAGATTTGCTAAACGAACTATCAAACCGCAAAATTCCATTCGTGAGAAATCCTGACCTTCATTAACAGATGATGAGACATGAGTCAAAATAATGAACGATTCCCTTAACGGTTAGCTTTGGATAGGGTACTTTATACCGATACTGAATACAATTACAACTAGATAATGCACACGACTTCTTTTGTGTTGGTTTCCGTTGTTAAAAATAGTCTACGTTCATCTCTGATAAAGATACACAGTATCTCTGTATCCTCCAAGTTTCGTCAAAATCGGTTCAACAAATGTGCCGTAAAAAGGTAACAGCTGTCTATTCCTACCAGTGGCGTTCCTAGGGTCCAAAACCAGGTCAAGCCTGCTATTTATTTTCTAGGATATTAAAATCTAAATCACAACTTACCTAGGTAAGTATACGTAAATAACACACACAGAAGACATTTTTTCGCATTAAAAATTCATGAATTCAAAATTCAAATAAACTTTTACAAGTGCTTTTGAATCTTCCTACCCAGAAGAAACTACGCATTTATGACATGAGCAATGCGTTAGTAGGTATATTATACAGCTATAACAGTGTTAGCTTGGATATAGTATAATATAATATATGGGATATATTCATCCTAGAAAATTGCTCCTAAGAAAGAAAATGACACACGCAAGGTGAAAACTTTCAGTATTTTTATTTACACAATCTTTTATTATTAGTTACAGAACATACTAAAAATTATGATTGACACGTAACGAAGCCGAAGCATTTGGATCTTATTGGCTTCACACATACGCAACCAATTAGTTAATTTCAGCAATTATATAAAATATAATAATAAATAACAACAAGAAGCCATTTTCCCCGAAGGAACAGATTAACCTAATAAATCGTTTGCGTAACACTCGGCGATCGAGCCTCGTTACATCCTAGGCTTGCATTTAAAGTTTCAACCTTCATTTCCTTTAAACAGTCCTTAAAATGTCTTGTCATGGATGGTTCCTAGCTTGATACCATTAAGGGTCATATTCCAATAAAACGTATTATTCCGTCGCCAGCAATGCAGTTGCATGTGATGCAATGTAGTCAGAGAGCTGAACTAAACAATAAGCGTTTCAACCAAATATTCCAAATCCCTATTTCCATATTCATACTAATAAGTAAATTATTAGAAAATCTAAAGGCTGATTTTTCTTAGTTAAATCTACTTAATTCTTTCAAGCCCTAGTCACAACATATTAAAAAGTGGCGGGATAAAGGATTATTTATTTACTAGAAGATGCCCGCGTGGATAAAGGCTTTTTGATTTCCGCGATTCAATATTCCGGGATATAAAGTAGCCTAAACCGGGATGCTAAATTTCGTCAAAATCGATTTCAGAGATGTACCGGGAAAGCGATGCAGATGGACAGATGGACTCATTTTCGCAACTAAACTGACAGCTCTGCATGATTATTAGTAGAATAACTAGATACTATAGACCTGTCAGTTAAGTTTAGAGATTATAATAATACGCAACAAATTAGCCGTACCTATTATGTTGCAAGATTAAATGGAATATTTGATTTAAATATAGGTAAATGCCATTTAATCCTATATATCTCCAATTTTTGGAATTAACTTTATTATATTTATTATTAAAAAAGTTTAAATTCTAAATTAAATCTAAAGTAAAAAAAAAAAAAGGAAACTAAAAACTAAACATTAAAAATATCATCTATTCCACTGCAATAAGGCAATGTGCCCAGAACACTGGCTGCGTTACCTCGCTGAATAGCCAAACTTATATGTTGGCCGAGATAACTGCCAGCATTGGAATCAAATATAGGTAAGTCTCACTTCATTAAAACCTTTATCAGTTCTTGAACTAATATCAATCTACATGTCCAAAACCGATAAAACCTTTTGACGATCAACCGATAGGAGAACACAGGTCAAACTAACTTGGTCGGTTGCTAATATTCCGATCATGGATTCAGGATACCGCCACGCATATTGCATGTAAAGCGTGGCACACTAACTTGGCCTTTATTGCCTTCCAACGCGCCTGCACGACTGTGTATACGAAGAATTATGTACACAGGACATCGAATACATAATAGGCTCCAACTTTTGATGGTCATTGGCCCTAGTTCACGAAAGTTACATTTGGGCGTAGGTCACTTTGGAATAAAAAAAGAAATGATGAATCGACCGCCTATTGCGTATCTCATTGGTTCTGTATAAAATGAGTTGTTCACTATAAATAGGGTGAAAGGTTCGAAGACTTACACTAAGCTGCTGCTGCGCCTGCTTATCGGTTTTTTATCGGATATACCATGGAGAGTGTGCTCAGGAACTTCACAACCTTGTTCCTCCTTCCCCGTTCTACCACAGAACAGCGAGAAACCGTCTGCGTTGGCATCCTTATGTGGTTGATGTTCAATCTGCCCGCACAAAACGTTTTTGCTCGACGTTTCTGATCCGAACCGCTAGGGTGTGGAACACCCTCCCAGCGCACGTGTTTCCTGCCACGTATAACTTAGGTACCTTCAAGGCTAGAGTGAATAGGCATCTTCTAGGCAAGCGCGTTCCAACCTAGACCTCATCATTGCTTTGCACTAAGCATGATTGTCGTCAAGCGCAAGCCTATCTCTCAATAAAAAAAAAAAAAAAAAGCTCAGAGTTTTTGACTACCTCCCTGGCGCAGTGGTGAGAGCTGTGGTCTTATAGTTCCCGGGTTCGATTCTTGGCAGGGTCTAATTTGGGAATTTTACTAAATTTAGTGAGCGCTGTGGTCTTATAGTGGGAGGACCGGGGTTCAATTTCCGGCAGGGTCAATTTGGGAGTTCATAATTTTTGAATTTTCTACGGTAAAGTCTGATGGGCTTCGGCCGTGGCTAGTTACCACCCTACGGGCAAAGTCGTACCGCCAAGTGATTAGGCGTTCCGGTACAATGTCGTGTAGAAGCCGATTAAGGTGTCATCGTAGATATATAGCTGCTGCATGGCTGATTGGTCTAGTGTAGATGTTCCTGCAAGTTACCTTTGTCCAGCAATGGCCTTTTTTCGGTTAACGAAAACGAGACGAAATGCTGCAGCGTCCATGCCATCCTAATTCCTAAGGATGCCTTTCCACCAGAGATGTGGTACGTTGCTCTCTACGTCTAGCGATCTAAACGATGCAAATCAAGTTATTGGAGGATTTGACACACATCCGTAGCATGGCAACGTAGCAGTGTAACTTCTCTGGTGGAAGGGCACCCTTGTAGTTAACTTTTGTATAAGTTCATTCCAGGGTTGACATGAAAAGGACAGCACTACATCTGTGCGGAAAAAACGCTGAAGAAATACGCGCGGTTTTCCCAATCCTAAAATCTCGATACCTTTTTCACAAAAGTGAGGAAATGGCGATCTTAGGTGTCAGATCTTCTTCGGTCCACCTGCAATCGGCAGATGACTGCGCAATTCAAATCAAGTAATTAAAAAAAAGTTCTCATCTAGTTCTTAGAATTTACGTAATAAATAAACTATCGAGAAATTATATATAACACCATGACCAAAGCAAAAGAAACAATAAACTGAGTCAGTCGGAACACTCTTGGGGACTTTCGATTTCGAAATAATTGTTACTCACCACTAGCTCAGTTGCGTGTTCCACGCAACTTTGATAATTGTTGTGCAAAATGTCCAAAATTAGTAGCGAATTTCATGGTTTTCGACGCATAAGAAGTTTAAGAAAAATCCTATTACAATGTAAAAAATATTATTAATTAAATGACAAGAAAGGTTGGTAATGAATTGCCCTAGCTGCTTTGGTACTGAGTTCTAATTAGTTTTAGATGATTTGTGAGATGGTGGTAATAAGAACAATTGCCGACCTCCGTCCTCCGACTTGTTGAAAGAAAGTGCAGTGTCGACGGTAACCTGTGCAGTTCCATATAATAGTGTGCACCACATTTTTCTGCTACCTTAGTCTTCGCCGTAATTATAATGCGGATTTCACATAAATATAACCTGCATACCAAAAAAGACCTAAGGGTTCCATGATTCATGAAAGTTTTACTTCCGAGGGATTTTCATGCATTGTTACCTTCCTATTTTCTAGTTCTGTAAGTAGGTACCATAAGAACTTTCTGTCTGACATCATGACACCAGAGCTCGCGTTGGTATTTATTCCAATCGCGATGCTCTGTAATTATTGTTACACGACAGCAAGTAACATACATATTTTATGAGAGAAAAGCGGACGGATCTGCCGCCGTACGTAATACGAGATAACATTTCTTTTTGTCGTAAAACATAGATATTTTTATAGATACGATAAATATTTTTAGCGAGAAATTTCTGATTGGAGTAAACATACTTAGTTCTTCTGTGTTCAGCTGCCAACCTATCTCGTTATATTAGTGTGTCAGACCGCGGATCATGACGGGTTTGATTCCCGCGTAGGGCCAAAAAATACTAAAGGTTTGAATTTATTACTATTATCAATTAATTCTCAGTACTAGCCTGGAGTACAGAATTTGTTATTTTTCAACCCCATTCCTCGGAATTCACGTAAAGCCTTGTCCCTCTCCGGTCGTGTCGGATTGCCGTACCATCAGACTATGAAAGTAAAGGAATAGAGAGTGTATGTGCACATACTATGTATGTACTAATAATAATTTCTCCTGCGTGGTGGCTGACATTTTTTAAGATTGGTCGCTATGACCGAGTCTGATTAATGATTTTATATTAGTCATAGTCATAGTCATAGTCATAGTCATAGTCATTTATTTATTAAATATCGGTAATATTGCTTTAATGTATTCTTTAAAGAGAAAAAGTCACGGTCATTGTTCAAAAGAAAATATGAAATCTTGTACTATATGAACATGCTCTTATAAGTAGGAAATGGAAAAGTGACAACAGCATCTGCATGAGAAAAATGCTAATAAGACCAACAATCAATGGAATTTCTCTATAAGTGATATTACCTACTAGCTATACTTTGTTGTGCTCGGTTTCTGTTGCGATGTCTTAAGGCCCTGTGTAGCGTAAAAGGGGGTTTTTAAAAGCAGTGTATCCATCAAACGGTGACATAATGTATGCTTGTAAAAATAATGTGCTGTTTTCAAGACCTTTGAGCAGCCAATGACGCATCTCAAAACACAATTTAAAAAAAATCTCTGCAATGAAATTTATTTTAAACATACCTCTTAATTTACCTTCTAAAGCAATTTTTCTCCTTATTGAAACCAATAATAACCAATAATTACGTTCCCTCAAATATGGTCGAGCGTAGCAATGGCTGGATCATGCGTCATGCTCGTGAACGGGTGCCACCGGCGGGAATGGGGCTACTTTCTGTCTGCCCGTCTTTGACATGAATTGAATAAACAAATTTAAGAAATCCATTAAAAGTATGCTCCTGAAAAAAGCTTATTATACTGTTGAAGATTATGTAAATGATAGAGGAGCATGGATTTGATCGCTCCAGCAATGCTGGGGACAGCGGTTACTTATGTACACATTGATATAGTAATTGTAAATGAATTATTTAAAAAGAGCAACCACCGAGTTTCTTGCTGGTTCTTCTCGGTAGGAATGGCATTCCGAACCAGTGGTAGATTCACTTGACGATTCAAAAGTACTTGTAAAAGTTTATTTGAATAAAAAATATTTGATTTGATTTGATTTGATTTGAATAATAATAAAATTCATATTTCTAAATCAAACACATTGTCGGTTTCATTTGTATTGAAAAGTAAATATTATTTTTTTTACAAATTATTTCATGCATTATTTGCGACATGCGCTTCCTCGATTTCACCCCCGCGCGCCTTTGTTTTTCATCTCGTGAGCTCACAGCGCCTTAACTTCATTCATTTAAATAAATAAATAAATAAATCGTTTCAATTATACGGGGTGGATTGCGTGGAAGAGGGCAGAGTGTTTATATTCAGAAATTGATATTTGTAAAAGGCTCCGACTCTAGGGGATGAACCCAGCGGAGAGCCCTCAATTTTGCCTTTTTTTGGGGTTTTCTTTTTATAACTCGAAAACTATTTATTGGTCTTATACAAAACGTTAGGTACTCTTAAAAATAACTTCTAAAAAGACGACAAAATTTCGATAAATGTTAATAAAAAAATTAAAACTTAATAAATAAAAATTAACGGTCTAACCTCAAAAAAATAAAATAAGCGTTGGACGCGTGCACAGAGACGCGTGTTTCAAAATCAGTTAGTCATTCGTTGAACTCATTTTTTGTGGGTAGTATGTTTCTATCTTCAACTGCTCTCGAGTAAAGTATCCAAGACACGACCTCCCTGACAACCACATTTGCCATCAAGGCGCTCACCATTGCGTCAGGGAGGTCGTCAAAAGGCCATCAAAGGGTCGTTACGAGGCAAATGCGGTTTTCTATGCGCTTTTTTAATCGTCAAAGTACGACTTGTCTATGTGGGCTTTCATCAAGCGAAAGTGTTACTTCTTCGAGGTCGTTAACGCTCAATTACATATAATAGGGACGAGTCAGTAAACAATTATATTGTCGATGCACACAACAAGGTAAAAGAGAAATGATAGCCCGAAGCGACAAAAAATGTATGCCGATGAAAGTGCGAGACATTCACAATATTTTCTCTAAGGGTCATAGAGTTAATAGCATTGATAATAATTTGGTTATCTTATATCTACCTACTCAGTGATACAGTCTGAAACCCGTTTCGGCGCGGCCCTAGGAGGTGTGCGAACTTTGAGGTTCTTCGGGAGGTGAAATTCCGTTCCCTATCCTGATTTTTACTTAATTTTTTTAAATTGCTAGATAGGCTTGCTCTTGACGACAATCATGCTGAATAAAAAACAATGATGAGGTCTAGGTTGGAGCGCGCTTGCCTAGAAGATGCCTATTCACTCTTGCGTTGAAGGTACTTAAGTTATACGTGGCAGAGAATACATGCGCTGGAAGGGCATTCCACATCCATCAGAATTTCGTTTGAGCAGACTGGACGTCAACCACATAAGGATGCCATTAGTAATACTTAGCTATATTTCGCGCCAATCAATAACGCGCAAATGCTTGTTTGCGCAGCTCTCACAGTTCACACAAACTGTCGAAGTCAACGAACATACTACGCATGAAAATAATATGCTATTGCGACGCGTCTTGCGGTCAACTTCAGATGCAACTAAATGATTGGCGCCAGAAATTATAGCTTGGCTAAAGGTGGAACGCGCCTAGATAAAACATCTAGGTACTTATATCTATATATTATTATAAATATCTATATCTTTAGATACTGTACCTATCTGATGTTGGTTTTTTAATGAAAAAGCTCGATTTTCCTTATAAAAACATTTCAGTTTAACTTAAGTTTTTTCTGAAAGATACCTAGAAGTCTACGGTTTTGTTTGGGCAAAAAGTGAATCGAGCTGAAGATTATTAGTGTAATTATAGTAATTAATTAACAGAAAGGTATTTAATCTTTCACATCCGCCCTGATTTGAATTCAAAATATCAGTGACTTCATACTAGTATTATAAATCCAAAAGGGTGTTTGTTTCTTGGTTTGTCCTACAATCACGCCGCAATGGAGCAACGGATTGACGGAGGATCTGGACAGTGACATAGGCTACTTTTATCCCGGAAAATTGAGGAGTTCTCGTTGGACTTAAAAAAACTTAAACCACACGGACGAAGTCGCTGGCATCAGCTAGGTAGCTATAAATATTACAAAACAATTATTCGATAAATTGTGTATGTGAATGACCAGCAATCTAATGAAGGTACACGCCGGAAAAGATCGTAAATCTTTCCGGCTAAGGTATTCGGTTAGTGGGTCAATGAACCAGTCTCTTTCGCCTACTTAATGAATAATCTCTAGATATATTAAATAGCTTACCCTTACTTACCATCGTTAAGAAAACCCTTATGTTTTTTATCTGTTTAAAGTTTGACTTATGTCTAAGCTAAGATTGAAGCTTTTTTCCAGTGTTACTAAAATAGTCCTGTAAAAATTCCGCTTAAAAATAGGTATATTTGATTGAAAAAAAGTGTGTGTGTGCAATTCACACACGGCAGAAGTGAAACTTCAGAAAAGTAGCCTATGAGAGAATGAAACAAATATAACTTGTATTCTATCTCATTCTCTCGCAGACTAAATCCTATTAAGAATATGTGTTTCTCTTTTTAGAGTCGCTTTTTCGATTAATCGAATTTTCAAATCACAACGATTTGACGACCTCCGTGGCGCAGTGTGTATCACTGTTGCCTTAACGTGCGGAGGTTCCGGGTTCGATCCCCAGCAGGGTCAATTTAGGAATTTATAATTTCTGAATTTTCCCTAGTCTGGCCTGGTGGGAGGCTTCGGCCGTGGCTATAGTTACCACCCTACCGGCAAAGACGTGCCGCCAAGCGATTTAGCGTTTCGGTACGATGCCGTGTAGAAACCGAAGGGGTATGGGTTTAATATAACTGTCAATGCCCCTTACAGGTTAGCCCGCTACCATCTTAGACTGCATCATCACTTACCATCAGGTGAGATCGCAGTCAAGGGCTAGCTTGTAGTGGATAAAAAAAAAATCTAAAGAAGTTTCACTTTCAAAAATGGTTTTAAATTTAATGGGACTTCAAACGCTTAAATAAGATTTATTTTGTCACCCTTTGTTTTCTTTATAAGCTGCAAAATAAGCCATCAGTACATTTCAATTTTCAAGATCAGCTATTCAAGATTTTTGTGACAGGTAGAATCATGAACTTTAGTTTTTAGTTTGTAAGAATAAACCTATTGTCGGCGGCACTGTGGTGTTCGGTAAAATTCATATGAATTTATGATACCACATTAGAATGTAGTCCTATATTGATTGTTCTGTTAGAATTTATCAAATAAATAAAATAATAAATAAATGATTACCGCAAGCAGATTCCTAGTTCCATGACGATTTAAACTAACTAACAATAAATTATTTGATTAAGTTTAATCGAAATATTTTTCTTTTTTCAGGTCCTGAAAATCAAATTTCGTGCGTAAGATAGTTCAAGTGATAAAGAAAAAATGTTATTAGTGCTGCCAATACATAAAGCCTTTCTAAGCTAGTATAAATTATAGTTGTGTATAATTAATATTAGTGCCAGTGGAAGTTATTAGTGTGTTTCTTCAAAATGATGACCCTGTACAGAACCATCAAAGGGACCAGCACGTCCAAGAGAAAACGACGGGAAAGAAGGTAATTTTTTTATTACTGTTAGAGGGAAAAATTAAAATGGGTGTACATGGCATCACTGCCTATACGGTGGTGGACTCTATAGTCTTGAGCTGGCAACACCAGGCTAGGAACTCGGTGGGAAAATGGCGCCGACCGCAGTGTCGGCGAAAAGGGATTAGCCATAGCACGCCATAGTCCATCACGAGCCAAGTGCAAATTGACTGAATACACATGCTTTTAACAATTTACATGCCCATGCAGGCAAGTAAAATTTAGTTCGACTTGCACAACACTGCCTATTAAACTGATTTAGTAAACTTTTTTGATGCTGTCACTTTTTAACATATTTATTGCGGGGTTGACGTGAAAAGGATAGGTACTTATAGAAAATTTAACTTAAACACATGTACATGTTTTCCATGTTCTAATGTGTAGTGTCTAATGTGTGTGTGTACTTAGTGTTCACTACGTTTTTGTGACCTACTTAAGTGGCACAAGCACTAATTCATAAAAACCTCTATACTATACTATGCTATACTATCTTATCTTATACTCTTACTTATATTATAAATGCAAAAGTTTGGATGGATGGATGTACGTGGATGTTTGTTACTCAATCACGCCCCACCGGCTGAACGGATCTGGCTGAAATTTGGCACAGAGATAGATTATAGTCTGGAATAGCACATAGGCTACTTTTTATCCCGGAAAACTAAAAAGTTCGCGGGCATCAGCTAGTATTCCATATTTTTAAAAAGTACAAGAACAAGTTTTTCTGCATTACGAGTAGGTACGTATAGAGATTTATTATTTTCAATTTTTTTTTAATATATTAGTATAGCGAGCAAACGAGCAGGCAGGTCACCTGATGGTAAGTGATTACCGCCGCCAATGAACATTTGCAGCACTAGAGGAACCGCCAATGCGTTGCTGGCTTTTGAGATATTTGTTTATCCGCCCTTTGAAGAGCCCCATATTATAATCATGAGGGAACACAGAAGATGGAAGCTGGTTGTGGTTGCACAATTTTTTTCCAAATTGACCCAGTAAATGTTTTATGGAATCAAAAGCTATATATTTCTCTTAGATAAGATACTGCTAGAAGTTTACATAATATTATTGTAGCCTATTATTCGGCTCTTAGTCATTTAACCCACTTTCTGCGCCTAATCTAGAGCTTATAAATTCTACACAGAAAGGGACAAGCTTTCGCAAGATTAGACTACTATGTAGATAATTGCAGGCCACTAAACTAGTTCAGGCATGTTATCTGTACTTACTTTTGATATTAAATCTATAGTGCGTTATCTATGAACAGCTTCTAGTGACACACATTTTACGACTGGCTGTTAAATTAGTCAGCAGATTAATTTACATACCTACTTTACAGTATCTTCATATCATACTAATATTATAAATGCGAATGTTTGTTTGTTGGTTTATTGGTTTGTTGGTTTGTCCTTCAATCACGCCGCAACGGAGCCACGGATCGCCGTGATTTTTGGCATGGGTATAGTTGAGTTCCTGGAGAGTGACATAGGCTACTTTTTATCCCGGAAAATTGATGAGTTCCCGCGGGAATCAAAAAAACTTAAACCACGCGGACGAAGTCGCGGTCATCAGCTAGTTAATAATAATTATGACTGCTTATATGCTAAAAACGTTTGAAATGGTTAAAACTGCCGAAAGTATTTAGGACTATTTTCATAATTGTGTTCAAAAAAAATTTAAAAATTAAAGTGTTGTTTAAACTAATTTAATCACAATACTTCGTATATTTCTTGTGATTAATTTAGTTTAATCTATTTAACATTTTTAATTTCTTTGAACAACTCAGCGTTAGATAGTTAATCTGCACTATATCAGTTACTTGGCGAGTTAACGGCAAGTGTAGATAAATCTACACACTTAACTATTGCATGAAAATATTATTATTAATAAGTCTATGGCGTATCCATAAATCATTCGAGTGTTTCGCTCTCTTTCCCACTCACGGGCCCTAGGGCACGGCGCCTGTGCATTACTGCAGTCGATGAGTGATATCGATAGTCTGCAGCGAGATAATAACACTACTATAACATTATAAATGCGCAAGAGTGTTTGTTTGTGGCGTTTTCTAAAAGTTATGAAGTTTATTTGTGAGCGCCTCTCACCACCAGTGGCCGTATGTGGAATCATTTCACATGAGTGTAACTGGCAACTGCAGTCAACTCGATGATTGAAGTGAATGTATTAAACTCAATGGAGCTCCAATAGCATAGTCAGCCGTAATGCTGCTAGATGGCGTTAGTTGGCGTAATAGCCCATGTACAAATAATTTTTTTTTATATCCACTACAATCTAGCCCTTGACTGCGATCTCACCTGATGGTTAGTGATGATGCAGTCCAAGATGGTAGCGGGCTAACCTGTTAGGGGCATGGCAGTTATATTAAATTAAATTATTAATTTAATTACAATTTAAATTAAATTATTTAGGTACAGGGGCGTACACCAGAATTAGCCGGATTTAAAAAAAGCAATTAACTTATTAAACAAAAAAAAAGTTAGAAAAAGTTTAAAATTCTTAAAACCTCAACGAAGTATACCTACCTACTAGAGTACGTTACCAATCAGCACGCTTCATCGATAACAATAAAGATGAACGAAGAAACGGTTCACACAAAAACTTAATTGTGTAATTAAATCTATGTATTTTGTAATTAAGTTGATGACTTCAGCCAACGTTATCGGGGTAGTGGTTGATGATGGACTTTAATAGCCGTGTCCGTTTTTTAAACGAATATCAAAACAATAGTACCTATAATGTTGAATGTCTGATCTTTAATGTTAGTCTTTAATAAATAGATAATATGGATTAGCGTTGATTTTAATTGAGTTTTGTTCAGCGTTTTTTTATGTGTAGACAATAATAATAAAAAGAGATAAAAGAATACGTTAAATATAACGATATAAACGATCGATTTTGAATGAATGAATGAATGAATCTTTTATTGACAGACAACAAAGGTCCATAATGATTAGTAAATAATTATCCTAAGTTAGTAATTCTAATAAGTAACATAAATAATAAATAATAATAAACAACAATAATAATAATAGACAATAATATGTGTTAGTATGTTACTTATTCTATGTTAGTTAATATAATTAATTTACTTACAAACTGAAGCTGACATCCAGTGCGCTTTAAAAGCGCTGTCCTGTATCACCTTCAGAATAATGTTGGAAGTACTCTCCAATCTACTTTTGGTCGAGGCGATCCTCTTCCGTATGATTGCGAAAAAGCCGTCCGAAAAGAAAATTGTGGTAAAGAAAATTACCAAAGAAAATTATGGTATTGGATAGAAGCAATCGTTACTCAGCGGAAGTCCATGATAAATGAAAAAACTAATAAAACATGATAAATTACTCTGAAGATGCTCCGTACGCTTACTCCGAGTTTTTATATTGCAAATACGATTGATCGACGTGAGAGCTCACCTCACCAAGTGTAAACGAACGTTAAAGTAAAATGAACCTTAACAGCATTGATTTAGAGCTCATTTCATCATTTCATGTATTTATTCACAGCCAGCGCTTCAAACGCTGAATTAGCTTTTGGGTCCATTTTACTTTGACCGTTCGCTTACACTTGGCGAGGTGAGTTCTCATGTCGATCGACCGTATTTGCAATGTAAAAACTCAGAGTAAGCGTACCGGTGTCGGAGAGAAACGTACGTAATACATATGAGAGTACTTTGGAGGATTTATGTGGTGTGGTGTATATCGCCGGCTACAAGTAAGTTGACGACCTCCGTGGCGCAGTGTGTAGCGATGTTGCCTTAACGTGCGGAGGTCCCGGGTTCGATCCCCACCAGGGTCAATTTGGGAATTTATAATTTCTGCATTTTCTGGGAGGCTTCGTCCGTGGCTAGTTACCACCCTACCGGCAAAGACGTGCCGCCAAGCGATTTTGCGTTCCGGTACGATGCCGTATAGAAACCGAAGGGGTATGGGTTTAATATAACTGCCATGCCCCTAACAGGTTAGCCCGCTACCATCTTAGACTGCATCATCACTTACCATCAGGTTAGATCGCAGTCAAGGGCTAGCTTGTAGTGGTTAAAAAAAAAACAAAAAAAAAACAAGTGCAAGATACACACTGTGGCGGATTAAAGCCAATTAAACTTCTAGTTTTTTCATTTTGAACATTATGGTGTTTTAAAATAAGCTGATAACGATTGTATTTCCATACTTAGGTATAAGCTTTTATGAATAAGAAAATATTATGATGTAAGTACTGTGTGTTTTTCTTTTACTATTCTTCTTATCAAATGTTTTCCCGTTACAACGTTTATAGCATTATCTGTTGTGGTTTTATTCGTTCGTAGCTATTAGTACAAGATTTTAAACAAACCTCTAATTCTTCCTCTCGATTTTTTCTACATTTGGCTTCAAAAATTCCACAGAGGCGGAAAAGCATTGACAAAATAATTTCTATCTTATAACTTATCGAATATTCTGCAATATTTCTACAAGAACATTGCGGTTTGATAAAATACCTGCTAAGTAATACTTATTCATTTTTTTGTTATTGTATTAGCGCCTATAATTATATTGTTTTTGTTCTACATAATATTTATTATATGTAGTGATTAAAAAACTAGTTACAATAATTATATTGAGTAAATTTTAAGATTGCTAAAGGTCAAGGTTGGTGATTTTCGTTTTGTTTGCCTCAAATTTTAGTGATGATTTATGAATCAGTATTTAACTTAATGAAGAAGTCCGTCCGTCTGCCTCAAAGGTCACGATACCTGCCAGTGCCTACCAATCTAGGTCTGAACCGTACCTGCCTAAGTCTGCTTACTTTCGCAGGTATAAAGTATATTGTGATACTAATTCGGCTGATCCCAAAATAACCCAACGAAAATAACTTGAAAAGTAGGGCCATAATTTAAAGTAATAATAGAAAAGGATCAACAAGATTTTTTATTCGAAATAGAATTAGAAAGTTCGATGAAACCAAAAAGAGACAAACATATTCATAATAGGATTTAGCCTGCGAGAGAATGAGTAAGAATATAAGTTATATTTATTTCATTATCTCGTAGGCTACTTTTTTGAAGTTTCACTTCGGCCGTGTGTGAATTACATAATATACCAGCTCATCTACAAATTCGAAGTTGCTAAGAGACTTTGGGGAATATGCTGTACATGATGATTTTCCTTGAAGGTTAAACATTTTCGTAATGAATAGATCCTCCGGGGCATCAAAGTCAATTGAATAGTTTAAACTTTAGCAAGCTGAATTTACAGTGTTAAGCTAAGCTTGTCGAAGGACCTATGGCTGCTAGAGCAGAAAATTCTAAAGAGCGGAGACCGCGTAAGTGCAGTGACAGTGAAATTACGACATCTTTTTTTTTTTATCCTCTACAAGCTAGCCCTTGACTGCGATCTCACCTGATGGTAAGTGATGATGCAGTCTAAGATGATAGCGGGCTAACCTGTTAGGGGCATGGCAGTTATATTATTAAACCCATACCCCTTCGGTTTCTACACGGCATCGTACTGGAACGCTAAATCGCTTGGCGGGTCGTATTTGCCGGTAGGGTGGTAACTAGCCACGGCCGAAGCCTCCCACCAGGCCAGACCAGGGAAAATTCAGAAATTATAAATTCCCAAATTGACCCTGCTATTCTTGTTCTATAATTGATTCTTGTTATTTACTAAACTAATTTAAATTGTGTGGTGATACGGAACCCGTTGTATGTGAGTCTGACTCGCACTTGACCGGTTTTTTTATGTGCGCGATTTTTAAATCTCTAAATATTTAAATGGAATATAACAGTCAGCACTAAGCTATATTTCATAATATTTACCACTTGATATAACGACTGATCGTGTCATGCGATAGCTATATATATTACGTAAAGGCTCTTTTATAACACTTGTGTGTCTACGTAGGAGTTCAGATATAGGCTAAGTGTTTGTTTCATGTTCCCTCGCGTTTCGTGTCACTTCATCGATCATTCGCGTGTATCAATAGCGTATCACGACTGAAATCAAATTCAAATCAAATATATAAATATTATAAATGCGAAAGTTTGGATGTATGGATGTCTGGATGTCTGGATGTATGGATGTATGGATGGATGTTTGTTACTCAATCACGCCCCAACGGCTGAACGGATCTGAATGAAATTTGGCACAGGCATAGATTATAGTCTGGAACAACACATAAACTACTTTTTATCCCGGAAAATTGAAGAGTTCCCGCGGGATCCGAAAAACCTCAATCCACGCGCACGAAGTCGCGGGCATTAGCTAGTAAATGTTATAAATGCGAAAGTTTGGATGAATGGATGTATGGATGTATGGATGGATGTTTGTTACTCAATCATGCCCCAAGGCTGAACGGATCTGTCTGAAATTTGGCATAGAGATAGATTATAGTCTGGAATACCACATAGGCTACTTTTTATCCCGGAAAATTAAGGAGTTCCCGCGGGAACCAAAAAACCTTAATCCACGCGGACGAAGTCGCGGGCATTGGCTAGTTTTGCAATAATTATACTTCCTTGTGCTACTTAATGTCCTCCTAACACCGCCAACTTCCTAGCTCCGGTCTAGTGCTGAGATTTTTTTGTCAGACAAACCCAACACTTGACGAGGTCCCGGGACTCGAACCCGGGACCTCGTCGGCCGCAGTCGAACATGCTAACCACTAGACCAACGAGGCAATCTACTGTTTGTGCTAGGAACTTACTTGTTGTAGAAGGTATGATTTCTCTTATCTCTATGTTGTAGCCAAACCCACCCGTCGCCAAAAACATAGTGGCAAGACATATAAGGCTGAATTATTACGATCAAACGTGATTTTGTTTGATTATGTTACCACGAGTGGAAAAGTTCCTAAGCGTAATAATTTTTACCTCAAACAGCAAACTATATCATAGCTTATCACAAAAATAAATAATAGTATACCCACCTTTGTGCTTGCACTGAGAAAAACTACCATGAAGTTACAGTTTTTCTCGAATAGCTAAAAATTGTACACCATAATAGAGCTACGTACATATTATGAACACCATAAAATCATATTTTTTTAATATACGGGTCAGTTAGAGTTGAAGTCTGAGTAAAGGTCTAGCCCCACTACTGATGCACGGCGCGGCGTGACATGTAGCGGCAAATATTCTTTGTAAGCTGGGTTCACTTAAGCGACGCGGGAATCACTGCGACATAACTAAGTCTGTATATAATACAATCCGCTACCACAATATTATAGCCTAATAATGTATCCAATACAAAAAGTATTGTTGACAAAAAGTGTTGATCAAAATTAATTCAATTCTTATTGTAATTATTTCTATTGTACTGAGCAATCCATTATACAAGAATGTATTTTAATTAAAAAATTCTATTCTATCGGAAATAAGAGCACATTTTCGTTAAGCTTGTTTTAATGGAATTAACTATTCCGAAGGTGCTATCACAGCGTTAGTACTTAAGTAGGTAAATATTCATACAGTCGGTTGACGCCCATACAATTGACGGACTCGGCTATCATGACAATTAAATAGGGATGATGCCTATATCAAAAATAAATGATTTCTAACTGATTATTAAATAGAGGGTCTTCCTAAAGACCTAAAATTCACATCCTCGGTTAGTTTTAAGTTTGATAACCATTTTAAAATATAGATTAAAGAAAACAAGTGCGTTGAAATTTGATGACGTCACTATTGTGAATTTCATACAACTTCCATACTAGAAGCGCGTTTTTAAGTTTGTTAAAGAGTTGCTGATTTGATTGAGTTGTCATCATCCCGATTGTAGCATCCAGAGGTACAGTACCATCAATGATTGAGAGAGGTAGAAACTGCATACAAATTTGACATTTAAAGAGAGACAGATATTTTTTTAACGAAAATTCTCGTCCTTGTCACCCCGCAGCGTCTACACGTCTCCGTCGACCGACTGATAGGAAAGAACGCATTTACTCAGACTGCGGTGCTATTCTCCACACATTTTTATATGCAACGAGCGTTCACAAAACAAGCGAGCGCGTTCATCATCAATTCAACACGGCACCGCCGCGCGCTTGCCCCGTTTGTGTGGTTTATTTATTACTAGAACAAATTTTTAATTGGTATGGCCTTATCAATGAGATAAGCTAACAATGCTATTGAGATAATGGATCGTAAGTGAGAATTTATGTTTTAATACGAGGTGCCCTTTTTGCGTCTCTCTAAATTCTTTGCGTGCTGAATATAAAGTGTTCCTACCAGACCCCAGTCTACCAGGTTTAGGGCCCTTACAGCTAGCGTTTCTGCGGCATTGGCTTGTCTTGAAATTTTTACTTCAACCCAATGCCAATTATTAATTGCAAGGATTTATTTTTGTAGAGTCAGAAGTTAGTAAATAAAGGGGCATTGGACTTGAAGCCGGTTGAAGTAAAATCATTAGAAAAAATCAAAAGCCTATAATTTGATATTTTTGGAATTCTTTCAACATCATTTTAACATCATCAGAAGTTTGTCGGAGTGGATTAATTTTTTAATTATTTCATGGACACTCTCTTAAACAGAAGATAGAAGAAAAGAAAAAAAGAAGTAAGAAAACCTTACTTCTATAGTGTATTTTTGTAAAAATACCCTGTAAAGTCAGAAGTCAGTTGGTTTAGGTATACCAACTGACTACTGCCTATTAACACTCACTATTTGTGCAAAACCGCTGTTACACAGGTTACACCGGGTTAATTTGTCGATAAATAACTTTAATTTTATCTAGAATACGTCAATTTGAATCGAACATAACACGACACACCGACACGCGGCGCGGCGCGGCTCGTAGCGGCAAGTAATCTTTGTAATCTTTGTTTGACTTAGAACATTTAAGTTTATTATTTCTTTTACCATATTATTAGTACATTGACGACCTCCGTGGCGCAGTGTGTAGGACTGTTGCCTTAACGTGCGGAGGTCCTGGGTTCGATCCCCGGCAGGGTCAATTTGGGAATTTATAATTTCTGAATTTTCCTGGTCTGGTGGGAGGCTTCGGCCGTGGCTAGTTACCACCCTACCTTCAAAGACGTGCCGGAAAGCGATTTAGCGTTCCGGTACGATGTCGTGTAGAAACCGAAGGGGTATGGGTTTAATATAACTGCATGCCCCTAACAGGTTAGCCCGCTACCATCTTAGACTGCATCATCACGTACCATCAGGTGAGATCGCAGTCAAGGGCTAGCTTGTAGTAGATTAAAAAAAAAGTCTGATCGGTGAGGCTAGACTAATTACTATAGAGTATTTTCACACATTTTCAGCTTCGCAATAAAAAAAACTATCCCAAATTATTCAATTAAACAGTAGGTATGTTAAGTAATAATGGCTGTACTATTTTATTTTTATTCTGCATTGAAATTCAGAAACACGACACAGATATCAATCGTAGCACAGATTCCAACCATTCTTTAATATTAAATTCCATTGTTTTTAAGCAACTTCTTATTATTTATAGTACATCTTGATAGCAAGGTTCAGTGCGCTTTTCGAATGTGTTCGTTTATTGGGCAACGTTTTTTGATATCGTAAATTAATTCTCTTGTGGTTTTCGGTCTGTACCTACTCTGTAGCTAAGTAATTTTTGCTGTTAAACAACAGCAAAAGTTACTTAGTTTACTTATACTTTTTTTAAGTTTTGCTTAACTCTGTACGATGGATCTTAGTTAAGATTAATTATACCACTATATTTAATTTAGTCGCATGTTTATTTCCTTAGCTGTAATTATTGTTTTATGTCTTACCTATATTTTAACACGGTGCACGGTGCACAGTAAAATCGACTGTGGTTTATGTGGCACTGTTTGTTCATTTTATAAGATTAATAATAATAAATAAATAAAAAGGCTAATTTTTAATTATAAAAAGAAAATAATATATTATTATGCAGCTTTTCTCTGGATCAAGCGATCTGGATAGCGCTTACCAAACTTATGTTTAAATCGAGTATTTTCTTTCGTACTGGAGTAGGCACCTCTTTTTTTTATCCACTACCAGCTAGCCCTTGACTGCGATCTCACCTGATGGTAAGTGATGATGCAGTCTAAGATGGTTGCGGGCTAACTTGTAGGGGCATGGCAGTTATATTAAACCCATACCCCTTCGGTTTCTACACGGCATCGTACCGGAACGCTAAATCGCTTGGTGGGTCGTCTTTGCCGGTAGGGTGGTAACTAGCCACGGCCGAAGCCTCCCACCAGGCCAGACCAGGGAAAAGGCAGAAATTATTAATTCCCAAATTGATCCTGCCGGGGATCGAACCCAGGACCTCCGCACTTTTTTTTTTTTATATCCCGCTGGTGGAAATGCTTTTACGCATCCCTGTGGATGGCTGAGCCCTCATTGAAGATGAGGCCTAAGCTATCCGCAGGGTATGTGGGACTCCCAGTTGCCTGGACTACCCACTAAAACCACCAACGGTCCTACCAACCTGGCGCTATTTATCATGCATGCGACAACCTTGTTTACTTTGAGAAATATACTGTTGATTTTAAAACTGTTAGTTGTGCGCCTCCGCACGTTAAGGCAACAGCGCTACACACCGCGCCACGGAGGTCGTCACCTCACTATTATTATCCAAAATTTAGTCCTGATATTCGTTAGGCGAAAGCGATACAAATAAGCTTTTAAAAGGTACAAGTATTTACATCTTGCCTGTCAAAACGCCGACAGATCTCAAAATATATTTTCGAGTTGCGATGTTTACGCATAACCGATTAGCGCGCAACATTTCGTATTAAGGCGATTAGACACGCTGCAGTCAAAAATTAACCACTATCCGAATTTTATCTTCAATCGTAAATACACCTGTCATATTATACATCCGGTTCAACGGATTACAAGCAACCAGTGCAATGACGAGTTATTTAACGTCATACCTACTGACAGAACCAGCTTGGAGTTGAGTTATTCAAAGTTAAAATTGTGCCATCTGCAGCTGATTCTTAAAAATGTTTTAGTGTGGGCAATAGAATAGGTTATGTAAAAAAACTACTAGAGTAACTGCACTGAATAGGTAATAGTACCTACGTTGTAGTAACTATTAGGGAATAGAACTTGGATTATTATTTTATAGTGGGAAATGATAAAACTATACATATAGGCATTGAAATAGAAGGTACTAAAATTCTACATTAATGCATATAGGGGATTAAGTACACGTAACTAGGGAATAAACTTGACATTATGTACTTGTCAAAATGTTCAATTTGGTTATATTAATAGGCAATAGAAAAATCATAATATTAATTATATTCTTTGAGATCAAAGTAAAGATTAAGATAAAAACTAACAGGTAAAATGAAATTGGTTCTGAGTAAAAAATCTTAACAATTTATGTTCGGACTGTGTGATGACGCCTTAACAAGTTTAACAAGAGTTAATTTTTTCTTTGTTTTTTAATTCTCTGGTTAATTTACCGTTAATAACTTGGCGCAACGTTTACAATATTAGGGTGACTCTAATTGAATGTTTAATATTTTATTTTCATCATTATCCTGTATATGCAACAGTAAAGATGGAGAGTACCGTAATGTTGGCGTAAAAAGATGGAGTTTTTATCATAATCTTGATACTTTATGATTAATTTATAAATATCTTATCTACATAATACTGGAGAACTTTTGTTCTGTAACTTAAATATAAATATTCTCCAAAAATATTTAATTTTTGATGCGCTCTAGGCAGTAAACACCTCGACGTTCTTTTATATTTTATATCCACTACAAGTTAGCCCTTGACTGTGATTGCACCTTGCTTGTAAGTGATAATGCAGTCTAAGATGGTAGCGGGCTAGCCGGTGAGGGGCATGCCAGTTATATTAAACCCATACCCCAATTAGGTTTCTAGTTTCTACACGTCATCGTACCGGAATGCTAAATCACTTGTGGGCACGTTTTTACCGATAGGGTGATAACTAGCCACGACCGAAGCCTCCCACCAGGGCAGACCAGAGAAAATTCAGAAATTATAAATTCCCAAGTTGACCCTGCTGGCAAATGAACCAGGGACCTCCCGCGTTAAGGCAACAGCGCTCAGCACTGCGCCAGGGAGGTCGTCAAAGAGGTTTCGCCGCCCTACGTTACCGGCTTTTTAGGGATTTCAGTTTAACCTATTAATTGTCAGTAGGTATTCTAGTTCACGTAGTGGACTGCCTGAGAATTCACCTGTTCTCATAGGTGTGTTTAGTCTGTCAATTTGAACTTGCACATTAGCGTGGTGGTCTAAGGCCTTAACACTTCTCATTCTGAGAGAATAAGCGTCGGAAGGAGGGATACCTCATGACACAGAATACGACAAAAACAAGGTAATATTACGACCATAAAAAAAGTAATTGGGTCACTGCAAGTATGATACACTTAAATTTCACACGAAAGATCGTAAATAAACTGCAAATGCGCTTCAAAACGTTGATCGGTGCACTTTTTATCATCTCAATCGCTCGTAAAAAGTATAATGATGTGATACGACGCTGTTATGTTGCCTCTCGACCTCGACGCTGGGTGGCTGGACCTCCTCGTAAACAGGGTTGGGCCATATTGTTTCATTATTGTTGACTTTCGTGCTATGTAATTATGATCCTTATTTTAGGCACGTCAAGGTACGTGACATCGAACTGTCATATTGAGTAATATTGCTGAAGACAAGGGTCTGCCCGCGAAATTCAAATTTAATTTGGATTTTCGCAATTTGTAAACTAATACGACAAAGTAGGCATAAGGCATTCAAATTGCGCCCCTAGGAATATCATCTTCACAGGTTTTTATAAAAATCTTTACTTGAAAGTGTCCAGTTTAAGAAATTAGTCAAAATAATGAGTTTGACGTGAGTTACTCACAAATTAGTCATTATTTTGACTAATTTCGCGGGCAGACCCTTGTCTTCCACCTTAAGTATTGCTTTAAGCGTAGGCAGTATGGCCTCTGCTCCTAAATAAGGTTTAATAATATCCAACACCACTGCTTTCAACTTTCACACCTGACTCTTTGGTTCATGATATAAGCTTTTTCAGACATATTCAAATTTTTGGTAGTGTTCATAGTATATTATAGTATCGTTTTACATATTATAAAACTAAATGATGCTCGCGACTTCGTATGGAGTGGATTGATGATTTTTAATTCCCGTGGGAACTTTTTAATTTCCGGGATAAAAAGTAGCCTATGTCTTTCCTGGGGATACAAACTATCCATATACCAAATTTCATCAAAATTGGTTGAACACATGGGCCGTGAAAGCGTAGCAGACAGACAGACAGAGACTCTTTCGCATTTATAATATTAGTATGGATTTATGTTTAAAATAAATGTTAATGGTTGATGGTCCAAGAGCTGGCGACAAATTTCGGGAAGGTCCTGTAGGCAAGCTGAAATTGTGCAAAATATAATTTCGTCAATTGGCGAATTAGTAGAAATAAGGACCTTCCCTAAATCTAGCTCTCCGTCTATGAAATCTGTCAACACGTTGCAATCATCCTCAATTATTATCAACATTATTACGACTCATCAATCTTCCATACAAAAGTTACATTAAACACAAAACATAATGCCGGTTGCAATCGTGCCATACATTTACTTTCATATCAAATTATGTATTTTATTGATAGCGACGGTTAATCTAAACTTGTAATTTGGTCTATTATACTATTGGTGTTACCACAGAATAAATAGCTAAGCTAATAGTGGGCAATCATCAAGTTTCTGACGACCTCCGTGGCGCAGTGTTGAGCGCTGTTGTCTTAACGCCCGCAGGTTGTTTCCCTGGTAATTTTTAATTTCTGAATTTTCCCTGGTTTGGCCTAGTGGGAGGCTTCGGCCGTGGCTATAGTTACCTCCCTACCGGCAAAGGCGTGCCGCCAAGCGATTTAGCATTCCGGTACGAAGCGTGTAGAAACCGAATAGGGGTATGGGTTTAATATAACTGCCATGTCCTTAAAAGGTTAGCCCGTTACCATCTTAGACTGCAACATCACTTACCATCAGGTGAGATCGCAGTCAAGGGCTAACTTGTAAAGTATAAAAAAAGATTCTAATAAAAGACTGATTATATTCCCTACATTCATCTGTATTTAGACTACACGCGAATACACACTTCGAACTCTTTGGCTGATAAAAAGTCCGAACGTGCACTTTTATATGAGGCTGCACACACTAGCGCGACGGGCCGATTCATGTTTCCTATACTACGCTGACGTTTCGCGTAGACGACATATCCTGTCCGTAGTGTGTTTTCGCCCTAAAGGTCGAATACAGTCATTTATGCTCGAATTTCTCGCTTAATACTATCTGAACATAATGATTTTACTCCCAAGATAGGGAGCACCTTGACTTAGGTGAGTACCTAACCTTTGTAACACATTCTTTGTATCTGTTTAAAGCCCCTAATCTGCGAACAAATTGCATAAAATTTTGAACCTAAACGGAACATATTAAGGTCAATTTTATTTCGTTTTGCTTAAGAGGTGATAATAGCAATTGAGCATTCTAGATCGTGACTTATGATTTCATTATAGTTCGCGTGCGGCGCCTTAAGGCGCTTGCGACAGATTACCACCCCGCAATTTGTAACTAGTAGTTTTTGATGACCAAATCACTTCTAAATCCATTAATCATTGTGTAAGGATCTGCACTCAACTACGAAGGCTGACGGAGGTGTCTTGAAGTCTTGAAGAGATGCTGATAAATCATGGTCACAGCATGCCTATAGTATAAAAATAAATACCTAATAATAATTATTATAATAGTATTAAATGAACACTGAACTGAATTTTAAGACTTGAATAAGGTAGGGGCTGTAATCAGGGTTAATTTAAAAATATTTGAAGGCATTGTTTAACGGGAATCTCTCGAATTTCTCTACAAATATTATAATATAGGTACTGAAAACTATTTAGAGTTAGAATTTTTACAACTGTACTGAACCTACTTACATTAGTATTTTTAAATTAAATCTTTATGAGGAAAAAAGATAATATTTTGGTGTGCAACGAAAATAAACGCCAATAAACATTATCACAAGTACCATTCACAATGCTATAATTTTAATACAATTCGCCTGTAAGTAAAACTGATAGAGTATCCAGAGAACATTGTATCCAAAATAGTAATAAATCGAGACAGTGTGTGCGAATAAATTCTCTTAAAGCTTGAGTCGAACACACCGCAGGACAGCAGCAATAAAACTGAACGACACGCTATAAACACGTAGCATCTAGCAATGCGGAAATTCCTATTTCCTAGAAATTATAATATAAAGAACTCTTGGTAGCACGTTACACTGTTTGCACGCCATACATTTTGTTTGAAATTTTTTCGGTGGCGAGCGGAAAACACGGCAGATCAGCAAGTGTCATGAGCGGATCCGCGACATCGCAAACATGTTAGAGATTTCCGCTCTTAAAAAGACGGGTGGTTTGGCGTATTTCGCTGCCGGTCAACGAAATTATAATTGCGGAACACTGCGTATTTTTTCCCGCTTCCGCTCGCCGCTGCCCACAGAAAATGCAGCAGCATGCGTAAGTGTTACGTGCTTCCATACAGGGCTTACTATTAAACGTAAAAAAACTAGTTGAAAATTGGCACCATGCCACCAACAGCAACTATCAACCGCGCCGCTGTCGTCGCTTTTGTGACTGAGGCTCTATTCCCACAGACAGACCGCAGCTAGCCTGACTGGCTGACAGATTGCAGGACGATGAACACATCTTGTAATTGTATACGAAGCGCGGGGGTCCCGAATTGACGGAATAATAGAGCCTCGATGCAAAAGGAACCTCCGCTTCACTTTGCCGATGTCAAATAATTTCCAAATACAGAGGATTGGATGTCTGTAGACGATATTTTACTTTTGTTTAAGATGTGTTTTACTAGTTGACCAAGAGCCTGTGGTTTAAATATTATAACAAAGTCTGTAAGTCGGAAGTCAACGTGAAAAAAAGTCAACGTGCCAACTGTATGGAGGTAAACGGTACCTAGAGCAATCCTAATTGTAATACTTTAAAAATGTATAACTTTAAAAAAAAAAAAAAGTTGCGGAATATAAATAAAAGGAAGGTGACTGTCGATTGACTGACGAATCTATCAACGCACAGTTCCGGGCGGATCGGGCTGAAATTTGGCCGAGTAACATTTAATTTACAAATAAATTAGATGTTTTGAGTTGACAGATGTTGTACAGGAATTCTGTCAAAATTTCAAAAATTGTCAGTGAAACAACTCAGAGATGGAAAAATCAGCCCTAAATAGCATTTCATCGGTATCGGACAGGTAAATTCACTGTCAGGCTTCTTAAACAACAATTTAGATTAGGTATACACATCCCTGTGGTATATCGTTCACCAGCTCCTAGTCTACAAGAAGTGTGCGATTTATTGTGATAGTTACAGAATACGTACGCTGTAAGTGGGTAAGACGTGAAACTTTACGAGCGTGTTGCAAAGTTAAATTAGGCATGATGGACAATATTCTTCATTCTAGGTAACCGCGCACCCGACTCCGTATTACGCTACATTACTTTAACCCATCTGTAGTCAAGGACGAGTTTGTTAATTATGAAAAGGTTACAAAAATCAGAACTTAGATGAAAAGTGAGCAGTCCTCTTACCCATACTAATACTAATATTATAAATGCGAAAGTTTGGATGGATGGATGGATGTTTATTACTTAATCACGCCAAAACTGAACAGATCTGGATAAAATTTGGCACAGAGATAGATTATAGCCTGGAATAACACTATGCTACTATTTATCCCAGAAATCAAAGACTTCCCGCGGGAACCAAAAAAAACCTCAATCCACGCGGACGACATCGCGGGCATCAGCTAGTGATCTATATTTTTTGTTGATAAAGTAGAGCACGTAATGTTTTGTTTTCCACAATTTTTCTTTTGTTTCTAATGTTTTGTTTTCCACAAGTGTGATTCCACCAAAATCGTGTGCAGCACATATTTTGTGCACTGGTGGAATTGAACCATATCGCAGCCAATTTTTGGTGTGTCGCAGTGGATATGGTGTAAATTAAAATCTATCTTTAACTATCTATCTATCAAATTTATCGCCCCCCCCCCCCATGCGTTATAAAAATAATAAAAATATATAGTAAAATAATCCGAACAAAATACTAAATTTTGCTCATCCCTTGATTTTTTACACGATATCAAAAGTCCAAACTCTCGGTTTTTATTCAGACCCGATGTTATACGTGGCCATTTAGGCCCGTATTAGGCTATAGTATAGGCCTTTGAGGTGATTAAATTTTTGAAACCACACTATAATGATTTGTTCCCAGTTTGTCTCCGTCACAAAATCTCGGGATCCATTGTCCATCAGGGGAAGAGCCATACGAGACGCATCCGAATATGAATAGCTATGCGCGCGCAAGTGACAACGCAATGCGACGCGCGCGCATTGTATGCGCCAGGTATTCAGCTGCCGCCGGCGGATGCGTTGTGCTTGAAGGTGTTGGACGCGTTCGACCTTAATTTTCATATATTATTTTAAGTTTACACGTCATAATAATAATAAAAGTTTTTTATTACAGGCATTAAAACATGATATCACTATAAGTAGTATACATCGATCAATAACCTTATGGGATTTCCATTTGTATCTTACTGTTGAGTAAAATAATCAAATCCTCTAAATCTATATTAACAGAATGCTCTACAGTGTTTCACGCAGCGATCTTTTATATTAAAGTTTCACGTTTCTTTTGCTACTCTTAGATCGTCAGCTTTTTGATTATCGTTATCTAAAAATGATTATATCATTGATTTCAAAATAAATTTGACTACTACGTGTTTCCTGGTTGAATTTGCATTCAAAATTGTTTAATATGCAAAAACTTCTTGCATTAGATATACTGGTTCATACTAATTCGTTATTGAATAAATTTTGGATCTGTAAAAGTAATTTTTGCGTTTACATTTTAACAATTACAGGTCAGATCTTGAGATCTAGAAATACGAACGCAAATAAATATGTCGCCGATAAAAATATACAGGAGGATAGATATAGCGATTAATGTCGAATGGGAAAGCGACCTTCCTCGTAGAGTCATCTTCTCTTAGAGGATGTATGGACAGCGTGGCTCGTGTTAACAGTCTAATGGTTCATGCTACATATTGTACCCGTATTTATTGCATCGGAATAAAGCACTAAAAGGATGTTCTACGAGCGGACTCGTCTTCCCACTACGGATATGCTTTTGACATGGCCGCAAGCCGTTTGACGTGAAATAGTAGGCAATTGAAAATCTTGAAAATGAATAATAAAGCACCTAAGTATATAGGTGCTTTATTATTCATATACTATAGTTGCCTTACCGACTTTAAAGGAACAAGATGATGAAGGTTTGGTTTGCAAAAACTAAGTTCAAAGGCACCGGTATCACACAGTCTGAGTTTTTGACTAAGCCTAGGCATGTTGCGTTCCTGGAAGCTCGGAAGCGGTTTGGAGTAACGAACTGTTGGACGCGGGATGGATTTATCCATGTATTGGGCCCGGACGGGAGCCGGCATCGAGTGGAAACACTTCGTGATCTAGAAAGCATTCCCGAAGGGCCAGCCTCGTCGGCAGATGCTGCAAAAGCACCTAGTCAGAGTCCCGGAGTGCCTACTATAAGTCCAAACACTAGGTTACCTATACATCGTTCTAGGCGAGTGGTTAAGAAATAGGTTTGTTTACTATTTCCTATCAACTATTTAGTTAGTTAGTTACCCACTTCTGAGATTATCTGTAATGTCAATTCTAATTTTATTTTTAATTGTCAAATGTCATTAGTGTCAGTGAGTGTCGGAATGACATTGTCATTTTGTCATCCAAAGACTACATATATTACTTTTTGTAATTTGCTTTCTGTTTTTTAATTTTGTGATGTCAAGATGGGTAACTTTAGTATAATTTTAGTTCTATGGGTAATAAGTTTCAAGATGGGTAACTTTAGAATAATTTTATCTCACAGTCTTATATTACATTGTATAGTTCTATGGATAATAAGTTAAGTTATTATGATACGACTTTCTGTTGCTGGCGGGTATGATTTTAATTTTATTTAGATTTAATTTAGTTATTTTATTTTTATACATATTATATATATATATTATTAATATTATTTTTATATAATTATGTCATTTCAAGATATTAGCCTAGACGAATCATTTTTTTCTTTATCATCCTCTGATGGATTGAATAGTGATGACAGTTTCTACAGTCTCCCTTCTCTTATTGAAACTTTAGACTCTCACTTCTCAGATGTACTGAAGAATTTCAACGTTATCCATATTAATGCCCAGAGTATTCCCGCACACTATCCAGATATGCTCTCTTCTTTTGATTGCAAAAACGTACACGCTATTTTGGTCTCCGAAACCTGGCTCAAGCCTTGTCTGTCCTCCACTTCGTACGCACTTCCAGGCTTTCAACTTATAAGGAATGATCGTAGTAGTCGTGTGGGTGGAGGTGTTGCTATATACCTTCGTTCTCACCTGCCGTTTAAAACAGTGAGCATGTCAAATGCCCAGAATACTCCAGGAGCTGAATATTTGTTTATTGAGGTCCTTTTCTCTGGCAGTAAGCTCTTACTAGGAGTATTTTATAATCCTAGCCTTACGATTGACTATTTTCCTATGCTTGAAGGCCTTTTTGATCAGCATATCCCTCAGTATCAGCACTCTATTATTATGGGTGATTTTAACACCTGTCTTTTAAAGAACGATTCCCGCTCTGTTAGGCTGAAAACAATAGCTAATTCAGCGAACTTACATTTACTTCCCCTTTCTGCTACACATTCTTTTCCAAATTGTTCTCCATCTCTTCTTGATCTCATTTTTGTTTCCTCCATTGACCATGTGGCTAAACATGGTCAATGTGCTGCTGATGCTTTTTCATATCACGATTTGATTTTTCTGTCATACAAATTGCGCCCTCCTAAAGATAAATCCAAAATTCTTCTGCTGCGTAATTTTAGTGGTATGGATTTGGATCGTTTAAGAGATGATGCGGCGATGATTGACTGGACTGATGTTCTCACGGGAGCTGGCATTGATGATAGGGTAGAAAGCATTAATTCACTACTAACGCAACTCTACGACAAGCATGCTCCAATTCGGCCAGTACGACTTAAGCATCTTCCTGCTCCCTGGCTTTCTGAGGAGATAAAAAAATTACAACATAAAAAGAACTCTGCAAAAGCTAAGTATAAGTCTAATAGTTCTGATGAGAACAGAGAAAGGTATAAAAATATTCGGAATCGTTGCAACAGGTTGTGTAGGGATAAACAACGACGCCATATTCATAAATCCATACTTGAAGAAGATGATTCAGGTCGAGTATGGAAGTTTCTTAAATCTCTTGGAGTTGGGAAAGCACGTCAGAATAAAAGTTCCTTGAATATTGATCTGAACCAACTTAATCAGCATTTCTCTACTTCTTGTGCCATTGATGATGCCACTAAATTGCGGACTAAAAACCAAATTTCAGCTTTGCCCACTTCAGATGATCCTGCTTTTATTTTTAGTCAGATCACTGATAGTGATGTTAAGAGAAGTATTCGTGAGGTCAGCTCTGATGCCGTTGGTACAGACTGTATTAGTCGTAAAATGATCATCCCTCTTGTCGATATGTTGACTCCTATTATAAGATCTATTTTTAATTTCTCTATTTCCACTGGAAATTTTCCTTCTTCCTGGAAAGAGGCTCAAGTTACTCCTACACCTAAAAAAGCTAACCCTTCTAGTTTATCTGACTTCCGTCCCATTTCCATACTTCCATTCCTATCAAAAGTATTTGAGCGTATTGTTCATCAACAATTGAGCCTCTTCCTATCTAGGTGGAGTCTCTTTAATCCATTTCAATCCGGTTTCCGGACTGGTCATAGTACGACTACA
This sequence comes from Erebia aethiops, assembly GCA_923060345.2. Classification (NCBI taxonomy): domain Eukaryota; kingdom Metazoa; phylum Arthropoda; class Insecta; order Lepidoptera; family Nymphalidae; genus Erebia; species Erebia aethiops. The sequence goes on along the minus strand of OV281089.1, from coordinate 16,116,639 downwards.
GCTTTAGTCAAGATCACTGAGGATATTCGTCTCGGTATGGATAATCAACGTGTAACAGTGTTGACCTTACTTGATTTTAGCAATGCTTTCAACAATGTTGATTTTGATCTCTTGTTAGCTATTTTAGCTTCTCTTAACATATCTCCTGAAGTGGTTGACTGGTTTCATAGTTACTTGTTTGGGCGCCGGCAGCGGACACGAGTTGATGATTCGTTATCTAACTGGTGCTCGATCAATGCCGGTGTTCCACAAGGTGGTGTGTTGTCTCCTCTCCTGTTTTCAATTTTCATTAGTTCTATTACTCTCCAGTTATCTTCTCACTACCACCTGTATGCTGACGATCTCCAATTGTATGTTCAGGCTAAATTAGTGGATTTACCTAATGCAATATGTCAGCTAAATAATGATTTAGATGCAATTGTGGAACGGAGTAAGTCTTATGGACTTAAAGTGAATCCAGCAAAAACTCAGTCTATCATAATAGGCAGTCAAAAGTTGATCACGCAAATAGATTTTCATGCCTTGCCTAGCATCATATTTGACGGAACGTGTGTACCATACAGTGACACGGTTAGAAATCTTGGTGTCACTTTTGACAAATTCTTATCTTGGGCTCCACAAGTAAGTGAGGTGAGCAGGAAGGTGTTTGCATCTGTTGGTTCTCTCCGTCGATTGACTAATTTCTTACCAATACCAACTAAAATTACGCTTGCACAGTCTCTCCTCTTACCGATTCTCGATTATGCTGATTCTTGCTACCCAAATCTTAATGAAGAGTTGCTTAATAAGCTTGAGCGCGTTCAAAATCTTTGCATACGGTTCATATTTGGACTTAGGAAATATGACCACATTTCTGAATTTCGCGAAAAACTCAAGTGGCTTCCGATCCGCCTTCGCAGGGATACTCATATTCTTTCTCTTCTATTCTGTATTCTATTCAATCCTACCACTCCCCTTTACCTCAAAGAGCGATTTGAGTTCCTTAGTGACACTCACGGTCGCTCTCTTCGCTCTGTTGACAACCTTATCCTAAGAATTCCTTCCCATAGCACTTCTTTTTATTCAAAATCCTTTTCCGTTGAAGCGGTTAGGCTATGGAACTCCTTACCGCTTCAAATTAGACGTGCGCAATCTCTTGCAGAATTTAAAAATCTCATTAAGGCGCACTTTCTTCCTCCTTGAATCCTTTATTATCATCATATTCTAATAATTATTATTCTTCTTTCCTAATTTGCGTCTTGTTGGCTTTAATTTTTACTCTTTTTTATATATATTGTATATAAGTATATATATTTATTTATATGTATATGTATTGGTATCTATTTATATAATTATTTTATGTGTATAATATATATGTATATATATATGTTGTGTATGTATACTTGTATTATTGTATATTGATTGTATATGATATTTTACATTGGCTAGGATTAGTTTATTAGTTTAGTTTAGTTTCCTTTTAAATAACGTGCACCCTGAAGCTTTCTCACTGGGTTAATCCGTTGTGTGCATGGTTGCCTGGTAGAGATCGCTTTAAAGCGATAAGGCCGCCATTTGTACCATAGCTTAGTTTTATTGTAATTGTTTATAAGTATGTGTTTCGTGGTGTACAATAAAGTATTTTTCATTCATTCATTTCATTCATGATGCCCGCGACTTCGTCCGCGTGGATTAATGTTTTTTGATGCCCTCGGGAACTCTTTAATTTTGCGGAATAAGTGGCCCATCTATATCACCTATACCTGTACCAAATTTCATCAAAATCAGTTGAACTTTTGGGCCATGAAAGAAAGCAGACAGACACACTTTCGCATTTATAATATTAGTATAGATTTGATATAACGTACCTATTGTAGTGGCGAAATCCAAATGGTTAAAATGTTCAGCTTTCTGTTCAGGTGTTCGGGGGTTCAATCCTCAGGCACGCACTCTTCTGAGTAAGAAAATGCACATATTATATACCTACATTTTGTGTGTGTACCAAATTTCGTCAAAATCGATTTGACAGATGGGCTGTCAAAACTTTACATACAGACACACTTGTGCCTAGTGCAGTGTAATATTTGGCCTGGTGGGAGGCTTCGGCCGTGGCTAGTTACCACCCTACCGGCAAAGACGTGCCGCCAAGCAATTTAGCGTTCCGGTACGATGCCGTGTAGAAACCGAAGGGGCATGCCCCTGACAGGTTAGCCCGCTACCATCTTAGACTGCATCATCACTTACCATCAGGTGAGATAGCAGTCAAGGGATAGCTTGGAGTGGATTAAAAAAAAAAGTGTAATATTAGTAAAGTGTATTATTATTAGATCGACAATACAATTTTTTGCGTCGCCATTTATGCAGAAATGAATTGATTAAAAACGTCGATATTGAAAATGCCGCAAAAATATTTTTAAACAATACAATTTATATCAGATGATTTCTACCCATAAATAACGCGTAACAATTCAAAAGAATCACTTTTATCCGAGTTTTATACCTACCTAAATAGTTATCGAAGCATCACAACAAAAAGCTAGGTAAGGGTCCATGTATTCATGTTTAACAAAGCCTTTACACGAATATTACACTATTTATTTGCATTGACACCCACAGTGGAACATATGTAAATACTATCATGAGAAAGGTTTAAAGAATTTTCGCTTCTGTTCCTTGACTCATAAAGAAGATTTTCTCCTGAATTTTCGTATGGTATGTGGTCGAATCTATCCCGAAATGCATCATACGTAGCTACCATACATCACGACCTACGAGACAATGGTCATACACCATAAATTTGATACGTCATCGCGCGTTCACGGGGCGTCCGAAACGCTTGATCTGTGATACCCTTTATAATGTAATAAATAACACGATATGTGGACGACACCTATCTTCATTCAGTGGAATACATAGATTTAGATCGAGGGTTTAGAAAACGAATGAAAAGAGAGACTGTACCAACAAAAAAAACTAACTAATTTTTTTTTTACTAAATTTGATCCTGATGCAGGAAATACCTAGGCTATTTTTATGCTCTTCTATTTCTTTTGTTTTAAATATTTGTCCTGTAAATAGTTAATAATAATATTCAGTTGTTTTTGTTGATGTAATAGAAACACATTTAATACCAGCTCTATTTTTCTAATAAGTTATTTTTGTAATAGCAACTTAGAAACTTTACTGAGAGAGTCAAAAAAATATTTGTCACACCAAAATAGCGCTTATTTTAAAACTTATCTGTGTCGGTCATGTGAAGAAAATAACATAAATAAAAGTAAATAACCTATATATTTCGGTTAAAGATTTTATACCAACTAGCCACACGTGAAGGAATACGCATTTCCCTTCCGCAAAGAGCACTTCAAATAAATTACGCACAAATAAACTCACACGCATTCCATGAAATCGTTACTCAATTCGCCACTCGCGTTCGCAGATCTTAAGTACTGCCACAGTTTAACAATTGTACAGTAGAAAAACAATTTTATTTATGCAGCATTGCCAGAGGTCCCGTATTGTCCGCCCCACTACACAGGGTCCTCCGTCTTCCGCATTCAGCCATCAACTTTAATTGGACGGTAGGTTATCCTAAGCTATGCAAATGCGTTATCTATATCGGCATATTTACAAATAGCTTAGGTATTACTACTCTAGGTTTTTTACTAGCAAACATCGGAAAACCTTTTCAAAATAGCGGTATCAATCACTATATATACAATCTATATTGTTGTGTTCGTTACAATTTAAAGTACTTATTCTTGCTGTAAACATGGATTTTGGCCAATAACGAAAAAGTAGCTAAAAATAAGCTAATCAAAGGAGATTGCGATCGATGATACTTGGCATAAATTATCTCAAAATAAAGTTCTGTGAAATTACTATTCTAAAAATAAATAATTAGAATTTAGTTCAGTAGAGAGACTTTGTGGTCAAATCTATAGAAACCACTTAGCTAGTCATGCTTAAAAAGGAATGTAAGGTCATATCTACATTTGAATTAAGTACAATAGATTAAATAATATGTGAACTCAAGGAAGTAAGCTTAGCGTCGGTCGGTCGTGCCATTTTTTCACTTGTAAAGTTCAATCTGCCAAATAAATCAATGAATGGCCAGTGAGCCTGCACTGAGTGAATTAAGAGCAAGTTATTTATAGTGGAGCTGCGTCGGTAATAAATACTTAAGGTACCGTAATCTCGTTATTGCATCACTGGGCGCCGATATTGATACGGGGGAGGTGCATTTTGTTAAACGGTATTTACTACTCGGTGGTATTCGAGCAACATTTTGGATATAGGGCAGATTACTACGTAGTATTAATCCATAACGCATGATTTAGTTCCTATAATTTCAAAGTTATTGTATGTTAAATAAAAACTCGCATATAATTCGACTCGTTGAAACAAACAAAATTAGCTTAAACTTTGGGGGAACTAGTAACCATTATAAAGTATACCTACATTTGCTAAGTCTCAAATCGATACGAAAATAATTACAAGTTGGTTCAAGATTTGAGTTAAATAGTTGGTTACAAGTGAAGTTAATAAAAGCGTGTTAAAGAGTACAAGTTTACGCTCTTTAGGATTATTATAACGGTACTCTTATATTTTATATGGCATATTATCTTGGTGTCATAATATTCTTGAGTCTTGAAAATGGAATAAATAAGTACTTAGGTACAATTTAATACGACCGAGTTTCCGTATATTTTGCGTTTATCAAGTGCACGAAACAATTTCAAAATTTCTCACAGTTGTTCACGTGTGAATTCCAAAGGAATAATCACCTGTTTATTTGGCATAGGTATATATCTAATAATAACATAATATTATTGTAGTATCCAGATTTCGCGGTGCCGGTAGAGTGATAATAAACCAGACATTACCTTAAAAAAGTAAAGTTAAGCACATATATTTTAAAGTACCCTCCTCCCTTATTAGACGAACTCCTGGTGCAGCGTTAAGCGCCGGAATCTTAACGTGGGAGGTCCCGGGTTCGATCCCGGGAGAGTCAATGGGGAGGCTTCGGCCTTGGCTAGTTACCACCCTACCGGCAAAGACGTGCCGCCAAGTGATTTTGCGTTCCGGTACGATGTCTTGTAAAAACCGATTTAGGAATACGGGTTTAATAAAACTGTCATACCCATAATTGGTTAGCCCGCTACCATCTTAGACTGCATCGTCGCTTACCATCAGGTGAGATCGCAGTCAAGGCCTAACTTCAACTTGAACAAAAAATAAGACTCAAAGGCATAAGGATATAGAGGAATATAAGATTAAACATAAGGAGAGGTATAGTTTTTCAAACATACCACTGGGTATAAAAGGAAATTACTATAATATCGTAACGAATTTTAATAAAAAGATGATCGGACATAGACCATACCAATACCATTCCTTATCCAAAGCAATTAATTAGATTTAATAAACATTACATAGTTGTATCCAGAGTTGCCTTGTTTTTTCTGTCATGCCTTACTATACTCGACTGTCACATTACCTAATAGAGCATTTTCGAGGCTAGTAGCATTAACACGTTAGGTCATTTCTCTAGTAACATTAGCCTTTTAAGCTGCAGTTGCTTAAGAGTAAGTATAGAAATATGTTTATGACTTGTAAGGAATTGATTCAATCGATGCAGTGTTGCTGAATAAATTACGCTTAACCGTTTTCCCGATTTAAATCAGAACACATTTACATAAACATAATACCTACTGAAGTCAGTTGGGAAATTTATGTTTTCTTTGTGTCTATCAATCGACTCTCCATAGCTTATATCCACTACAAGTTAGCCCTAGACTGCGATCTCAACTGATGGTAATTGATTATGCAGTCTAAGATGGTAGCGGGTTAACCTGTTAGAGGCATGGCAGTTATATGAAACCCATACCCCTAGACGTACCCTATGATAATACCGACGTACCGTATGATAATTGTTTTTAATGCTTTTCTTGTATATTTTATTGAAGTACATCTAAATGAGTCACGATTTACTAATAATTAATGAAATCGATCCATGTGCGATATCATTTTTACATTTTCTCCTACAATATCGTAAAACCCGTCCTCGTTGAGTATTCGGCCTGGTGGGAGGCTTCGGCCGTGGCTAGTTACCACCCTACCGGCAAAGACGTGCCGCCAAGCGATTTAGCGTTCCGGTACGATGCCGTGTAGAAACCGAAGGGGTGTGGGTTTAATATAACTGCCATGCCCCTAACAGGTTAGCCCGCTACCATCTTAGACTGCATCATCACTTACCATCAGGTGTGATCGCAGTCAAGGGCTAGCTTGTAGTGGATTAAAAAAAAAAAAAATATTCAGAATAAGGGCGCTGTTCCGGGTGCCATTGTCCGTCCTCGACATTATTCGTTATCTGAAGGCCGGTGTTCCAGTCATATGCAGCGATATTTCCTGCAAAATGAGCACCAATCGATTTTATCAATAAACATGCATAAATAATCTCATATGGGAAAAAAAACTCATGAACTTTATTAAAACGTATGAGGATGATAAAGTGAAGAGATCGAAACTGTTGGTTAAAGCTCACGTTGTCGTAATGTGCCGTACTTTAAGTCATTTGGATTTGGATTCCTGACTCTATGAGACTACGTTAGACATGAGAAATGAAATAATTCCAATAGTACATTTCGGGAATTCAATTTTGTATAAAGTGAATGAATTTTCCTGACCTGTAATTGCTATATTACATCACTAGCTTCGTATTTAAAAGTAAGTAACATAATGTGAGTTCACACTGGAACATCCTTTGCGATGTACAATAATAGTTTACGAGTAGCCCTTAACCGATAGTTCCGTAACGAGACCAGTGAGCAAAAATGCGCGACGGTATTACGGGATTTTGCACTGCCCTGTAAATGTGCCTGTGAGGGCGGGGCATCACGATATAGCATTGAGTTAGCACTGGAAAACATGCTTTACGATGTACAAGAATTTACGAGTAGTCATGGACGGGATCGTATATCGAGCCACGGGTGGGATGGCACAGTTCCTCTTTGACCGACATCGCGTTACGGGACCAGTGAGCCGTGATGCGGGACGAGTGAGGTATTGCGGGATTTTGCACTGCCCTATAACGGCCCATGCTCTTTTTTTTTAAACAGTAGCGTAACGTGACCCGCGTTGGCGGTCTGTAGAGTTAAATATATTGGGAATAGAACCCAAATTAGGCGAAACACTGCGACGCGCCCCGCGACATATCTTGGAGCGGCGTTTTGTGCATTTGACTGTTAGTATATTAGTTCGTGTACAAAATGCGTACAGTACCACACATTAACAACGCTTCTCCGCGCGTGGAAGTAGTAGGTACGCAGCACCGAGCGGGGCGCGTCGCAGTGAGCGATTCGCCTTAGGGTATGTACAACACTTTAGCTTCATGCACTCGTTAAGTGGCTTACAAAAAATACGGGCTCATCAATCAGTCAAGTTCAAGTAGTAAAAAAAAAAAAAAAATTAAGTATTAGTTAGTGAACCTTCAAATGTATTTTATGCAGTAGCATTTTTACACACAGAGAAGATAAAAATATTCTAATTATTACTGCCCGTAGGTTGACCCATTTGATTGCTAGTCAAATAAATTATTTTTTAGTGATTATTCACGTCCCATGTTAGTTTTGGGTATATTTGAAAATCATTTGAACTGTCGATTGAAGTAAAAAAGTGCGTCGAATTTTGATGACGTCACAATTTACTATGTCATTTATCATCCCATACTAAGCGCGCATTTTGAGGTTTGAAAAAAAGTTACTGATTTGACTACCTAGTTGTCAAATACGCAATTACGTTTCAATACAGTAGCACAGAACAAGTCCAGTAGCTTCAATACGGCACACGCCGCTAAATAACGGTTTATAAAAAATATAATAATATACCCAAGTATCGTAGCTTACGGTGTAACATGTAACCGAACGCCAAAATTCCGTATAAAATATACAAATTTTAGCGTCACCAAGTTATTTTGGACCTCGGGCATCCGAAAATAATCCCTATTTCGTAATGTCAGAGTCGACTTTGATATTACAGTTGAGATTGTTGTTATTCGAAAATACGCCTCCCACGTTTTGCCGCCAAAAAGAGTTATTTGTCGTGCTGTAACAGGCGAACAATATAACCGTTAAGCATACAGTGATGTCCCATTTTACGTAACTGATATGTGGACAGGGCGTTATCTTTATTTTGACAATACACTGCGGTTTTCCATTAAACCCATTAAGTAACTTTAAGCCGATTTAAATGAGTGAGTGCTTGGTTTAATTCCGCGGGTAATTAGGTTTTAAAAATACTTCCTCGTTGATTTGGAAATTTTCTGTATTAAAAAGATCCTCAGATTATCCATCCATACTAATAATATTTTAAATACGAAAGTGTGTCTGTCTGCTACGCTTTCACGGCTCATCTGTTTAACCGATTTTGAAAATTTGGTACAGGGATAGGTTGTATCCCGGGGTAGGTACGACATAGGCTACATATTATCCCGGAAAGTTAAAGAACTCCCGCGGGAATGAATACAACTTAATTCACGCGGGCGAAGTCGCGAGCATCATGTTGTAATATTAAATTTTTAATTTATTATTCAAATATCGAAAACTTTGCGTATTTAAAAAAACTAGTAATTTTGAGTATAAATTTTTCTTAGCTTTCGCATTCTTACTTCTAAGTTTATGTTGTCACTTGATATATAATTGTGAACAGGTCGAAGGAGGTTTTGCCGTGGGTTTTCCTGGGGATATCCCAAAATGTTCATAAATAGAGTATCTCTATGTGGCTTGTCATCTGGCTTCACAAAAAATCTTAATCGGGTTATTATTGGGTTAATTTATTACTTAGTCATAGCCAAAGTTTTTTAAGGTAAAATAACCTATCAATAAAAAAGTGGGTCAAGTGGGCAGAGAATTTGCATGAATCACTCACATTTTTTTTTAAATATATGAATACGAATGTAACATTATCTTTGTAATAAATCTCATAATTATCTTGTAAAGTTGAAGAAGTCTCGATCTAATAAATCAGGATTGTAGCTAATAAATAATCGTTTAATATGGTGATATATTTATTGGTTGGGCTTTCTTTCGGCAAACTTTCCAATTTCTACGAACGTGTTTGTAATTTGTCTTCCAATATCGTCAGGGTTGGAGACTCGGATATTTCATAATATTTTTCTCTACGTGAGTACTTAAAAAGAGCTCTTAAAAGCTCTTTATATGAGCTGCAACAGACTAGGACTGGAAGGCAAACGTCTGAGCTACGCATCACTGTCAGAGCGGAAGGACACCCTGTCCTATCGCGCTAGTGTGTGCGGCTCTATATGAAGTGAGTAAAGGAGAAAGCCAAGACAGGACAAGACAAAAAGTTAGCGCAACATTTATTAGCGTGCGCTCTATTACACGAAGCTGCACAGACCTGCTTGACATGATGAAACGTGATTCTCACACGATGCGGACGTTTTTTGCTGACGTTTTGTCATGACTTGCCTATATAGTAGTGTGTTTTGGCCTTCACACTACTTACGTCTGCCCCTGTTATGACAAAACTGTCACTCAACTTTTTAAATCGTTTTGTCCCACTGACTTATCTGGCCCGGTGGCTAAAATTGGAACTAATGTACATTATAGACAGTGACAGCCTCGCTAGTGTGTATTAAAAATAAAATAAAAACAAAAACTAAACAGGCATAAAAATTAGTTTAAATTTTGTACACCGGCAGTGCGATTGCGTAACTTCTGCATCAATCATTGTTACAGTATCAATTGTTGTGATTGGCTGAATTTATGGCATTCTGGGTGCGTCAATGGATTTTGTCCAATAGTGGAAGAGTGTTAACCAATCAGAGGTGATTGCGATCGTGACACTGTAGCTGTCATTTTTAGCCGGTCGCCCTACTGCCCCCTTATTCTGTAACTCAGTGGCAATCAAAGAGTGAAAGCCACTGACATATATTGTTTATCCATTGAAGGTTTGCTATGAAAACTTAATTTTTATTTCATAGCAAACCTTCAATGGATAAAAAATGTATGCCAGTGATTTGCATTTTTGGATCGCCACTGAGTTAGAGAATAGGGCTGCTGGTCACATAAGTTTAACGGACTATACTAGCGACGCTGTCACAGGTCAGATAAATTGGTGGGACTATTAAGCCTACTACACTGCAGTTTTCACAGGGACCCTTAACCTGAATCAGTGCAGTGTAATAAGATTTAGGGAGAAAGGGTCCCTAATTTGGTTCTTAATGCTTTGTAATAGGCGACGCCAAAACTAGCGGCCACGCCCACCCTTTCCATAGGGCCCTGTGAAAAGTGCAGTGTAATTGGCCTATGAACACTGGGTTTATCACTGCTGTCAGCCCTGATATAATTCAAGGAAAGAGACAGATAGTGCACGGAAGTATGTTTGCTCTGCAACTGATTTATTTCTCGCATCGCATGCGCTCGCGGCAATACAAATATTATGAAACAATTTCATTTTATATGCATTTTTAATTAATTCTACGAAAATAATGTGGTAGGCGAAAAAAGATTTACTGTTCCGATGGGACTTTAATGTTATTCAATAACAATAATTAAAGTACTATTTACTATCTTGATACTTATCTTTTAGTATTTTGGTAAAAAGAAAAGAAAAAAATATGTAGATCTTTCTATGTAAATGAATATGATGATCTTTCTTTGCAATTATAATATATTCTTATCATAAAAATACTTGTGAACCCTACTGTAGGATTTAATGTTGGTGGAGCTATAACGGATAATAACATTTATATATCATTGTAGCAGAGAATGACCTTTCCTTCCTGCATATGCTTCGTATTCCTACATATTATTCAGTAGCCCATAGTGTGAATACAGATTTTACCTCAGATTATAGCAAATAAGTAAGTAGAGAGAGACATACGAGTACTTAAGTAGGGAGAGTAGTTCTACGTCCTTCGCTGCAATCTCTTTTCCAAAAGTCAAAATCAGAAAATATGGTTCGTGAAAGCAAAGCAGACAGGCATACAGACTTTCGCATTAATAATATTAATACGGATTATATAAAAATATACTTCCGCGAAATAACGCCTGTATAAAATATGCATATTTTATTAATATTTTATCAATATAGTGAATAACGTAAAACAAATAAGGCAAAAGCCATTTATGTGAAAACAAATTTACCAATTAATAATTCGTGTATCAGTGCAGAAAACAAGCAAAAATTATAACGAAATATCGATTCATTGCAATCGGGAGGCCGAGTGAGATTTTTATTTGTAATCGAATAAGCAGTTTAAACGATTTATGTTCTTTTTCAAAATAATCATTCAGATTCCGTGTTAAAAGTAATAGGTTTTTAAAATGTACCTTGGTTCAGGTAATACATCATCAAATGTCAAAGCAGAGCGCATAAATTGCCAATATTTCAATATTTTTATGATTTAAGTGCGTGCGTTTAAAAATTTAATTGCAATTATTATTTGCATAACGATTATTTGAAACGTATCAATTGATTTAACTTGTTAAAAGAGAATAAATTAAAATATGTACTTACATTTAAAAACAACAGTGAGTTTTAATAATAAATTGGATAATTTAAATTGTGAGTTCTGAAGTGGCTTTTCATAACACACGATCAAGAAAAATAGTGGAACTATAAAAGTTAATTCCACTAATGTATTTTTTTTATGGAAGAATTCCATAATAATTATAAAAAAATAATATTGAATTATAATATTAAGACTTTGCTAGAATGTTAGTTCTTTATGGCAGGATAATTAACGGAATCCTGGGTCTAGTCTAGAGACAGAGTACCGGAATTTATGATTTTAGATGTTCGGACTTTTGAACTTTCGGATTGTAGCCTCGGCAGCACAGACGGAAGCTCAGAATACTTAATAGTACTTTACAGTAGTCATCGTCGTCTCAACCTATAGACGTCCACCGCTGGTCGAAGGTCTCCTGCATGGATCTCCACAGTACACGGCCTTGTGCCACTTGCTTCATGCGGCTCCCAGCTTGAGTTCGTCCGTCCACCTTGTGGGGGGTAGACCAACGCTGCGCTTCCTTACCTACGCCCTCTTAGGGTATGAGCAAGATATTCTCAAGATATTGCAGGTTCGAGTCCCACTATTTTTTTTTTTTTTTAAAAGAATAGCGAAAAATCGTGCGGAATGAGATTTACAGGGTGTTCAACGACACCACACGGCTTGTTTTATAATATGTATACTTAGTGATTAGTTTTGTAGCACACGATGATATCACTAGCTCACAGAAGGTGATATCTAAGTGAGTTCAATGCTCCCGAGCCGCCTTAAATGGGACCCCACATTTGCAGAACAGACTTGAGGAAATTAAACATGCGCCAAAAATGTCGCCCGCGGGCGTGTTTGTACAACTGTTGTTAGACAATAGGGAAACAACGGCTGTTAGGTCACAAAATGCGAATTTATTGCCTAAACTCCTTATTAACATACCTTTTTGTTCATTAGGTACTTACTTTATACTTTTACGGGATGATACCCGCGATTTCCAACTTTTTGGTTTTCCGGGACGAAAAGAAACCTACGGGTTGCAAGCCTAAAGATTACTTACGAATTATTATATACATATATACCAAATTTAAAGATTTAATATCTTCTATGAAGAGGTCTTAGATTGGCTATCCCTTTTTCCAAGTTATAAACTCTTGTTTGCGTCTACTGGTTTTTTTAGGTATAATTCAGTAATTAAATTATGTCATAATAAGCATCGTCTCAAGTAAGCATGTAAGAACAGACTTTAAAGGACGTTATAATTATGACGTTAACATTTAACCCAAACTATGACTGATATTTAAAGTATACGTCCTCATTACTGTTGACCCAAGGTCAACAAGCCTGCATATGAATATTTCGCAAGCAAAAATGACCCTTATACCATTACAATAACATATAAGAAGAGATAGTTTACTAAAATTGTAACCGTAGGGACACGTCATGGATTTCATCTCGTTGGGTTTTGCCCAGGCAAAAGCTATTATATGACGTATACATGTCCTGCGTAGGTAAACATATCTACCTTAAACCATTTGGTAGATCCCAAATTCCAATAACAGCTGTGTATATTTAGAAACCCTTTTTATGCATCATGCCTATAATAAGTAGTGGTTTATACAGAAGTAGTAATTAAATGGTGGAAGTGGAACCTTGGGCTGGCGGGCTTTCCCTACCGCCTATCCCTGCCTCCTACCTGCAATTTGATGGCTACAGTTTGACATTCGCAAATCTGCTCTCGCAAAATCTAAAAGCTCTGAATGACCGATATCTCTGAATCAATTATTTCAACTGATTGGCTGAAATTAATTGATTCAAAGATGAAATGAATTGATGTGTCCCTACGGTTACAATTTTAGTAAATTATGTCTACTTATATGTTATTGTAATGATATAAGGGTCATTAAAAACCATTAATTCACAAAATCATAACAACTGAGATTCTAGCGATGATTATTATTAGATTATTAATTTAGATACAGTTTTAAAAAAATTGAATACCTAGTCAGTGCTGACCAGTTAGCGTTTTTCAAGTGCAATATCTGGTACCTATCTAATACCTAACCAATAAAACAGTCCGTACACATATTATTATTACAGTACTGTACGCTTACTCTGAGTTTTTACATTGCAAATACGATTGATCGACGTGAGAGCTCATCTCACCAAGTGTAAGCGAACGTCAAAGTAAAATGGACCCAAAAGCTCTTGCTTTAAAGTGGCAAATTCAGCATTTGGAGCGCTGGCTGTGAATAAATACACGAAATGATGAAATGAGCTCTAAACCAATGCAGTTAAGGTTCATTTTACGTTCGCTTACACTTGGTGAGGTACTGACGGGCCACCTATATTCATCAAAGAGAATGCGCCGAAGATGAACGTGTGAAGAAAATCAACCTAAAGTTAATGTGTTCATAATTATATTAGGACTATGACTCCTGTTGACAAAGGAGACGTGGTGCAGTCACTATACACTATTCGTCAAGAATAGTTGCCAGTTATTTCGTGAAAAATTGTAAATTAAGGTATGTTAAAAATAAATTTCAATGCAGAGATTTTTTTTAAATTGTGTTTTGAGATGCGTCAATGGTTGGTCAAAGCTTTAAAAACAGCACATTATTTTTACAAGCATACATTATTCTTATTTCTATTATTAGTCACCGTTTGATGGATACACTGCTTTTAAAAACCCCCTTTTACGTTACACAGGGCCTTAAACGACGCGGCAAGGAGATGCACTGTGCGACGCGGCCCCGTACAAACTCATACAAATAATATTTGCCGCTTCTGCATCTCAAGTGGACTGCAGTCAACCGGTTTCTAATCTTCTTGGTCTATTTATTTTCGAATCCTGTTGGGAGGAATTTATGAAATTACCTTTTTAAAATTAATTAAGGTCCGGTCCGGGAATAGATTTCGAGGGTCCCTCCGCTAAAGCAATTATATTACACTAGAGACCGGGCCGGGCCGGCCTACTTCGCACAGGTGATGGGCGTAACCACAGAGATGGGAGATGGGAGAGATTGATTAATATTTATCAATTCTATATTCATTTAACTTTTTAGATATATCTATACTATACTAATATTATAAATGCGAAAGTTTGGGTGGATGGATGGATGGATGGATGTTTGTTACTCAATCACGCCAGAACGGCTCAACGGATCGGATGAAATGTGGTATAAAGATAGAATATAGTCTGGAATAGTACTAGGCTAGGTACTTTTTATAAAGGAAAATAATTAAAGAATTCCCGCGGGAAACAAAATACCTCAATCCACGCGGACGAAGTCGCGAGCAGGCGCTTGATTAAATCTAATTTAAAAAAATACTGTGGAAATATCCTCAGTAGGTATTTTTCGTATATTATGTCGCCATCAAACATTGGTGAAAACCGTACATGAACCGTATATGAAAATCCAGACAATAGTGTCAGAGGTTAGCGCATACAGTGTGCTTAGTCCAAATTTTAATTCGATTGATCGTATAAGAATTCGATGAAATTACCATCAAAATGAACCTAAAAACCTCTGATTTAAAGTTGCAAACTTTTTACAAAAATTGTAATTTGGAAACGTATCATTTGGAGCACTCGGTATGAATGCGTAATACACGAAATTGAGCTCTAAATGACTTTAAGGTTCATTTTACGTTGACGTTAATTTCATCGAATAGGTACTCATATGATCAATCGAATTAAAACTCAAACTAAGCGTACAGACAGATGAACTCGACAAAGGGACTGTTATTTATTTTTTAGCGTTCCGAAACAATGACGTATGACTAATTTGTATGAGAGATGAGTGCCTTGAGGAATGTATCACTGAGATCTTGTCCTAGTTTGTAGATAAGGAAGCATATTGGTGATAAATGATTGATGAGACACTGAGATAACAGGTGTTTCTAGCTTATTGAGTAGTTTGACGACCGGGTGGCGCAATGTTGTGCGCTGTTGTCTTAACGTACGGAGGTCCCGGGTTCGATCCCCGGTAGGGTCAATTTGGGAATTTATAATTTCTGGATATTCCCTGGTCTGGCCTGGTGGGAGGATTCGGCCGTGGCTAGTTACCACCCTACCGGCCAAAACGTACCGCCAAGCGATTTAGCGTTCCGGTACGATGCCGTGTATAGAAACTGATTAGGGATATGGGTTTAATAATATAACTGCCATGCCCCCAACAGGTTAGCCCGCTACCATCTTAGACTGCATCATCACTTATCATCAGGTAAGATCGCAGTCAAGGGCTAACTTGTAGTGGATAAAAATGGCGAATCCATCTTTTTCTATATTGATATAAAACTAGAAACAGTCGAACTACATTGTTAGAAAGAGAGACCTGAAAGGTTTCCTAAGAGGTTATAAGCTTCATTCATAGAAGATTTTGAGAAATTTCACGCTTAATTTTGACTGCGTTGTCTGTCTAGTAATAAGAATGTTACACGATACGGTCAGGTCAAAATAAAAAAGAAACAACTCACTTCAGGCATTACATTTCGAAACCATACATTGCAAGGTTCCCTTAATTTAGTTGTAAGTTTCCCTAAGAAATGATTTTGAGAAATTCCTTATTGTGGTCAGCATGATTCACAATAATTATTTCGGGCAAACATGGCTAGGTAAATATCCGTCACTAAATTCTCAATACTAGTCCAGAGTTAGGAAATTGGCAGCGTTACATCCTCGTGCTTCGGAGAATACGAAAAGCCTCGAGTCTAGTGCCTGATCTCTAAAAAGAGATTTTTGAAATCGGATATAAAAATGACTTCAAAAAAAGAAGGAGGAGGCTCACAATTCACCCCGTTTTTATAACACTATCAGCTTCACGTCGCTTTGGGCTATGAGATTAAGGGACTAACGACTGTATTTACGCACACTATAATTATAATATATCCCGAGCAGATAGCTAATCTCTTTGGAGATTGGGCGCCATCGCCAAAATTCGATTGGAACGACATTATTATAAAAAATAAGAGCCTAATGGAATTTAACTCGGGCGTCCAGTAAAGACGTTTGGCGGAACAATTAGTAACAGGAAGTTCTACATTTTATTTTATTTACTCATGAGAATAGACGATAATAATATTTAGTATGCCTACAGAATGAGTTCATCCTAATTGATGCAGCATTATATCTAGTTTCGCCTTAGGGCAAAAACACACTAGGGAATAAAAATTGTTTGGTGGATGAAAAGTCCGCACGCGCAATATTTATCTCTATTAAAAAGTATAGTTTTTAAGTTTATGTACGTACTGATAAATGGGCCTTATGTTTTAAAGACATTTATTTATTACTAGATAATGCCCGCGACTTAGTCCGCGTGAATTAAGATTTTTGATTCCAGTGGAACTCTTTAATTTTCCAAGCCTATGTCCTTCCCCGGGATACAACCTACCCCTGTACTAAATTTCATTACAATCGGTTGAACGGATGAGCCGTGAAAGCGTAGGGGAGACCTAGGAGAGTTGTGACAGAGGAGAGTTGTGACAGAGACGATTTCTCCCTACCTATAATAGTTAGCGAGTTGGCAACAATGCTCGTTTGTCGGTTTAGAGACGCGCTACTTCACTCAGTGCCCACCGGCAGCGCACGAGAAGCGGTTGCGTAATTACGACGTCTGCGTGAAAAAAAATGCGAAAAGTAAGTTTTTCTTCAAAATTTTGATTGAATTTATATCATGTCTTATTACATGTGCTTTGTTGTGTTATTTTTTCTTAAGTTGTATGGTTATTTAAGTCTCAAAACGTTGCATTGATCTTTTGTGTTTGCATCGTGTTTAGAAAATATGAAGTATTATTCGGACGAAGTCGTAATATTGCGCACCTAGGAGAGTTGTGACAGCCTGTCACAACTCTCCTATTTCACTTCATTTTTCTGCTGGGTTATTTCGATTTGTGGTGTGATGTTGCATGCTAGATGGCTACTTTTTTTTGTTTCAGAATGCCTAATAACTATACACGAAAGACTGATAAAGGCACTGCTAGTGTCGAAATATACGAACTGGCCTTTGAAGAGGTTACGTTAAGAGGTAAAAGTCTAAGAGATGCCGCGTCCTCTTACAATCTTAACTAGCCCATACCCCTTTTAGTTCTGAATAATAATGCCATTGAACCTATTTCATCTAGGTACGTCTACAGCCTATAGCACAATTGTGAACAATAATGCTCATGAATCTGTTGCCTCCACTTCTTCAGCCCATAGCGCAGTCCTGAATAATGATGCTAATGAACCTGTTGCCTCCACATTTACAGCCCATAGTCCTCTTGCCACTGTTACTAATGTGTTCTCGTCAGAATCAGTTGGGCCACTGCCAAAAGCTCCGTCAAGAAAAAACTGCCACAGACGAACAGACGCAAAGTCAAATCTGCTGTGTTTAATGACTCACCTACTAAAGACGAAATGGCTGCTATAGAAGCCAATAGGAAGTCGAAAAATGTGAAAAAACTTGTCTTCGAAGATAAGAAGAAACCCAAAAAAGCCAAGAAAACTAATATGAAGAAGAGATCGAAAGAGACAAAAAGAAATGACGAAGAAGATGATCTTTTTTGCTTAGTTTGCCTCGAGGCCTATGCAAACAGCAGATCAAATGAGGAGTGGGTGCAATGCATAGAATGCAAAGGCTGGTCACATGTTGATTATACTGGAGCCGAGCTGTAATATGTTTGCCATAATTGCACATCAGATTGGCGATTCTCAATAATTATTATTTAGTTATTGTAATTTTTATTTTTATTTTTATTGATCTCAGAGACATGCCAGAATTACTTATAAGATATAATTACTTGTTATGAAAATTTTACATGTTGTTTCGTTGGTACATTAATTACATAACTTTTTGCAAAAATAAAACATGTTTCATGTATTTATAATATGTGTAATGGTATTTTTTTATACTCAAATAGTCTAAATACAGAGCTGTCACAACTTACCTCGGTAGCTGTCACAACTTACCTCGGTGATAGGAGAGTTGTGACAGAGGGAGTAGTTTTCCTTTTTGTCGATTTTCTCAGAAACCGTAATACTTTAATTAATTTTGATGATTGTTTTGGAAAGGGAAGGAATGGTGCTACATTAATTCACACAGGTTATAACTGTGGAACGTGTCTTGAGCGAGATATGCCCCTTAAATTAAAAATTGTCACAACTCTCCTAGGTCTCCCCTAGTCAGACAGACACACTTTCGCAATTATAATATTAGTATGGATTTATTTATTAATGAAGAGCTGCACAGACTACCGCGACAGGACGTAATGTGTTTCCAATACGGTGCACGTATTTCGGATGAATTTGGCCCTGTACTGTCCGTAGCGTGTTGTCGTCCTAATTCCTTAGAAATTTACATAATAGGTACAAATTTTAATTAAGGTAGACGTATTTGTATAAAAACCTGCAATATCGATGTAAGGTGGGAATGAACTGTGAAGGTTAGCCGGTTTGATAATGTTTTCAACCTGTGTCATATACGTATTTTTCACATAGTATTATTAGGTGCCCGCATAAGTTATTAAACCCATATTTTACCTATTTATTGTAAATTAGCAAAAAACAGATACTATTAAGTGATGTTTAATAATTCATTTTAGAATTATTTTAGCTCTCCCAAGCGCCTCTGTAAAAAATTTAATAAGTTATGTCAAGAAATTAACTACCTCATTGGTCTAGAGGCCAGCTTATTTGATTGCGGATTATGAGATCCTAGATTCGAGTCCCGGATCGGACCAAAAAAAAATTTTCTTCCAATAAATTAAAACTTGTAGTGGAATTAAAAATATTACCAGAGGATGCCTACGACTTCGTCAGCGAATTTCGCGACTTTTTTTTTCCAATGGGAATTTTTCTCTGTATCAAATTTCACCAAAATAGCTTGAACCGATGGATCGTGAAAGCGTAGTCCCTACAAGAGACCTAAATCTAGTGCAGTCGACCTTTTTATCACTTGCGACGACAACTATGGATTGAGGTTTTGATTCCCGTGGGAACTCTTTAATTTTCCGGGATAACACACAGCCTATGTGTTAATGCAAACTATAATCAATTTGTGCCAAATTTCATTCAGATCCGTTCAGCCGTTCTGGCGTGATTGAGTAACAAACATACATCCAAACTTTCGCCTTTAATTATAGTAATAAGTATAGATTCCTGTGATATAATGCGTTTTTATTTACATTATAAAAAGGTATAGTATTAGTAGCGTTTTTCTAGGTAATAACTCTTAAGGAAAGTGACTTACTTAGCTGTTTAAAGTAATTATTACAAGAAATGTAATATGTAAGATATTCCTATGAATAATCCGAGATGTTCATTACAATGACTGAGAGTATTATGTAGGATTTCAAGTTTTATCATCTGTCTTTTTTTTTGATTTACATTGTTTAAAAAAAAGTAAATCAAGGAATTATTTAAACGAGATTTTTTCGCAGTTTTAAACCCAAATTATAGGTAAGCTTACATTATTAAGCCTACATTGTGCCATAAATCTATTCAGTAGAACATTTGAATATAGAACAGCTTGACTCGAAGTTTTTTCCTGAAAGTCCTTGGGGAAAGGTTTAATATGTATAACCTGAAAGTACGGTGTCAACTGGCTATCTTACATGTATCAGGCGCGGGAGCAGGTAACTGATCCAAGCAAGCAATGAGGCTGTCCCCCGCACTCCTTGGGCTTCAAAGCTTCAAGCCTTGCTACAACAGATCGGGCAGTGATAACAGACAGAACGAATTAATCTTTTCAAAAAACCGGGCAAGTGCGAGTCGGACTCGCGCACGAAGGGTTCCGTACCATTATTAATAAATTAATTACCTTTACCTACCTTTTAATAAATTACCTTTGTTAATGAACCGCAAGACTAACTTTGTTTGTAGAGGTTTATTGTTAATATCAAAAAAACTATGCTAGTTAGAGCATTGGCTATAGTTTTCCTGTAAAATATACGTAAATTCCTATTGACCATAATTATTTCAAATTTTTCGATTGGTAAACTCCGGAGATAAGGGGGGGAACGGTATTTTTTTAGACATTTTCCCCGATAAATCAAAAACTATCATAACTAAAAATAATTAAAAATCTGTTTTAGAATGTGCAAAGTAAACCCTTTCATATGATACCCCACACAGTACAGTTATCTAACTTTTAAATTTCAACCCTCCGATTTTCCCCCCTTTTTAAATAAGACCAAAAATAATTTCCAATTTTTTTTAATTCCAGTGTCTTTGGGCCACTAATATACACAACTATTCCAAATTTCATGTCGATAGCTTCGGTAGTTACTGAAATAATCGAGTGTGACGGACGGACAGACGGACAGACGGACAGACAGACGGAGAAAGTCGCACCTTAAGGGTTCCATTTTACCATTTTGGTACGGAACCCTAAAAACCGACTTCCAACGCCACTGTCAACTTTGCTTGTCCTGGTTATACCCGCCCCACTTCAACATAGTGGGTAGAAATCAAAATTATTTTTTACTTAACAGTGGCGTTGGAAGCCGGTTTTTTGGAGGAAATTTCTATTTTTAACTTTTTAGTATCAGGGTTGAGGATTTGGAGTCAGAATTTTTGATGGGACCACCTCGAGAGCTTCCTCTAACGACTGATAGAAAAAAAAATTAAATCGGTTCAGAATCCATGGAGATATGCACTGACATACATTTTTAAAAAAAATACGCGCTGAATTGAGAACCTCCTCCCTTTTTGGAAGTCGGTTAAAAATAAAACTTTGCTTTTATAATATTAACTACGGATTACAATAATCTCGTTCTTACCTAGATTAAAAATGTGTGCCTAAAACCTAGCCATGTCTATCCTTCAATTAAATTCTTGTCGTATCTACTTTCAAATACCTATCTAATTCGTGTTAATACGTCACAATTAGAATGTAATAACATAATCAAGTCAAACAGGTCCATACAAACCGACGCTGTTCACGAATAAACTACAATTACACTAATTGTCTAATTACCACTGGCTATAATGGGCCGATGTTATTCTTGATGAGATAATGATTCCTAATAGAGCTGTCAAAACGAAGAGTACAAAGCCAAGATAAGATAAACATATCATCATCTTAGCTGGCTCTAAATAACTGAGCCTCCTTTCAAGGTTTAGGCCAAAGTTCACCACGCTGACCAAGTGCAGATTCATCACTTCAAGCTCTCGCCAGCTCACTACTGAGCACGCGTCTCCTCGTACAATGAGAAGGGATTGGCCATAGTCTACCACGCTGGCCAAGTGTGGATTAGTAGATAACACACCTTTGAGAACATTACGATGAACTCTCAGGCATTGCCTTTGCATTGATTTTATAGCCAATAGGCTTTTTGTTCCTTCATTATAAAGCAGGTTATATTAGTGTAGCTAAAACGCCTCCCATAAGATAGATACGCGTGCCTGTTAGTTTACTGACGAACAAACCCACGGTATATGCCTACACAGCGTCGCGGCTTTACCGTACCACCAAATAGATCGCGGATAAATCACCCACTGCCTAAGTTCAAGGCCAGAGATTATTTTTGGTGACGTGTACAGCTTTATTTACTCCATTTCTTTCCGCTTTAATCTAAACACTTTTGTATGGGTTCATAATATACCTGTTTTTTTACTAAAAATGTAACCAAATATTTAGTAGGGCCAGAGATGCAAAAGATACAAACGACCCAGCAATTTGGCGTATAATAAAAATGTTGCAAAAAAAGAGCTTGAGTGTGTATGCCTTTAGAAACCTCTTTTAAAATTAATGCCTTCTGGGACCCCATCGCACAGGGACTTTTTTTTTTTTTTTTATCCACTACAAGCTAGCCCTTGACTGCGATCGCACCTGATGGTAAGTGATGATGCAGTCTAAGATGGTAGCGGGCTAACCTGTTAGGGGCATGGCAGTTATATTAAACCCATACCCCTTCGGTTTCTACACGGCATCGTACCGGAACGCTAAATCGCTTAGCGGCACGTCTTTGCCGGTAGGGTGGTAACTAGCCACGGCCGAAGCCTCCCACCAGGCCAGACCAGGGAAAATTCAGAAATTATAAATTCCCAAATTGACCCTGCCGGGGATCGAACCCAGGACCTCCGCACGTTAAGGCGACAGCGCTACACACTGCGCCACGGAGGTCGTCAAACGACTTTCTACGAATGAGAGCACGGTACAAGTGACTTGCCAGAGGTGAATTCTGCAAGTTTGAATACTAGGGTTCAAAATACATCCTTCATTATTTTCATTGAATAATATTACTTTTGACAGTGGCGTGCAGGTCATAAAAGCATAAAAGCACTGCTTACCTTAGTTGAATAACTTGAAATGGCTTAATGCTCTTTTCCTTCAGATTCCTGCCTAACTATTGCCTACCCTGGCTTCCAAACTTGTGGATGCCACTGACTTAGTGCCTTCTGGGACCCCATCGTTAGGAACTTGCTGCGAATGTTTACACAATGTACCACGTACGGGTGCCACCGGCGGGAATGGGGCTACTTTCTGTCTGCCCGTCTTTGACATGAATTGAATAAACAAATTTAAGAAATCCATTAAAAGTATGCTCCTGAAAAAAGCTTATTATACTGTTGAAGATTATGTAAATGATAGAGGAGCATGGATTTGATCGCTCCAACAATGCTGGGGACAGCGGTTACTTATGTACACATTGATATAGTAATTGTAAATGAATTATTTAAAAAGAGCAACCACCGAGTTTCTTGCTGGTTCTTCTCGGTAGGAATGTCATTCCGAACCAGTGGTAGATTCACTTGACGATTCATAAGTACTTGTAAAAGTTTATTTGAATAAAAAAATATTTGATTTGATTTGATTTGAATGCAAGTGAATTGCCAGAGCTGAATTCTGCAAGTTTTAATGTAAGAGTTCAAAATATCATGATGTTCATTGAATAATATTAGGTGTAATATTAAAATTGCAATAAACATTATGATGGAATCATCACATCATAATGAAAATGCGTCTTCACACGCAGGCTACACCGTCACCTGCGTGGCGCAACCGAATATCGAATCAACAACATCTAGGCCAATGCCGAATGTCGCAGCGATGATATAGAACAAGGCCTTCTGCATTCGGAATTCGGATATGGATTTAAATGCATGTAATTTGCGTCACTAGATAGGTACCTAATCGTGTCACTTCGTGAACATAAAGGCCAAATTTTTGTACCTTTGAAATAATGAAGGTCGCAAGACATCAGTGATTGACTGTAGGAATGTGAGTGCGATTAATCAGTTTAACCAATTTTGACGGAAATTGGAATAGAGATAGTTTGCATTCCAGATACGGAAATTTCCACGACAAAAATCCAAGCGGACGAAGTGGCGGGCGTCATCTAGTAAAAAATGGAATCTTTGACTATCATAAATATAAAGCCTGTATTTATTCGGAATAGTCCTTTATGACAGCTTTTACCCACACAGGTGAGTTGAAGTTCGTATACACGCTAAATATGACTGAGGTTAATCTTACACGATATCTATACTTCAGATCACGTCAGTGTTAAATATCCCCACATCCCACATCTTCAAACTGAAACTCGGCGGTCAGTCTGAGAAAACTTTTGCGGTCATGTGCTGTTTTCTTTATTTCCGGGTACTTATGTAGAGTCCACTGCCTTATATCGTCTAAACACTTCCTTTTCGGTCGAACAGGTGCCCTTTTTTCGGCTATCTTGCCTCCAAGGATTAACCGTAGAAACTCATAAAAAGATTCTCGTTGCAGGTGACCGAACAAAGCAACCTTTCCTTGTACTGAAGTTGTCATGAGCATCCCTTTGCAACTTGCTCTATCTAAAACAACATTGGTATAGAAATTTTTAAATATTTTTTACTTTGAAAGGTCGTTGGTATTTAACCAGCCTTAATAACATCTGACGCCTGAAGGCACATCCTACTACAAGATATTATATTCGTAAATCTAAGTGTAAATGATCGTGTATGTTTAATTGTTTATTACTTGTCGTAGGTTGTAAACGATGAACCACTGTAATTAAACAAATATTAGATATAATAGCTACTTGTGTCCGTATTCACCAACAATAGGGAATATTATATTAACGGCATATCGAGAACGGCTAGGCCGATTTAGCTGATTTTGGTTTTGAAATGTTTGTCGTAGTCCAGGGAAGGTTTAAACAGTGCGAAAATATGGAAAAATTGCGAAGAAAATAGGGCAGGACAACGTCTGCCGGGCCCACTAGTTAGGTGATATTTTACGTGAAAACTGACACCTTTTGGCCTAAGGAGTTCCCTAGGCATTGTTGGGGAAAACGGGCATGAATATAGCTGAACCTTTTAATTAGTACAAAATAACTCTTGCATGGATAACTTATTTTTGGACGTCTGTAAGTTGACGTCGCCAGCCGGTAGACGTCTATTGATGGACATCTACTGAAGGAGAAGTCCAATAAAGGTCTCTATTATAAGTATTTCCATACACCGCAGTCTCGCCCCGCCTGAATTCAGCGGCTCCATGCGACTCGTTTGACGTCTTTTGAGCGCTGATCTTTTGAACTTAGAGGTGCCGCGTTTTCCAGTGCGAGGTCACTATTCTAGCACCTCTTTTTATATAATTGATGTTATTTCAATTTTGTAATATGCTTAATCTATAGTAGCTTACATTATTAAGTATTCAAAATTATGTTGTAAAAAATATGCGTGCCTTTTTAATAAGTAAAAAATATATTTTACAAGTATATTTATTTTATCTACATTTAAATTATATAATTATACAAATTTAACTGTTATTAAGAGTGACATTAGATGCATTTCCGCGTTGAATCTTTTAATTTAGGTATCATGATATATTATGAACTAGATGGTACCCGCGACTTCATCTGCGTGAATTAATCCGCGTTTTTTCATTCCTGCGGGAACTCTTTAATTTTTCGGGATACAACCTATCCATATACTAAATTTCATCAAAATCGGTTAAACAGATGACCCGCGAAAACGTAGCAGACAGATGGATAGACAGACAGACAGATTTTCGCATTTATAATATTAGTTTATAATTATGTTATAATTATGTTATTAGTTTATAATATGAATATATAAGGGGAAGTCTGAAAGTAGCGCCAGTGACAGAAAAGATGAGGAGTAATAGGTTAGCATGGTATGGGCATGTAATGCGGAGAGAAGAAAGACATATTACGAGAAGAATGATAGATATGCATGTGGAAGGAAAAAAGAGTAGAGGGAGACCAAAGAAAAGATGGATGGATTGTGTGAAAGAGGATATGAGTATAAAAGGGGTGAATGAGAGGTTGACGGATAACAGAAGTGAGTGGAAGAAGAAAACATGTTGTGCCGACCCCACGTAGCGTGGGAAAAGGAGAAGAAGAAGAATATTAGTTTATAATTAGTATCAATTATGGATCACATAATATATCAGATTAAAGAAATAAAGTGGTCTTGTTGGAGGATTTTAAGCGCCAGGAAATAATTAAAACTGCGAATATTATAATTATGTGAAAATATATATGTACGTATGGAATTGCAAGTTGCAATTAATAAAGATAAGGTTAGATGGTACATTAATTTTTCAAAGGTAAACACGTGCCATAATTCAATTTTACGAACAATTTAATGATATAATTAAAAGATCCATACTAATATTATATGTCTGTCTGCTAAACGGCTCACCTGTTTAACCGATTTTGACAAAATTTGGTACAGAGAGAGGTTGTATCCTGGGGAAGGACATAGAGTACCTACTTACCAGAAAACTTAGGAGTTCTCTCGGGAATTGAAAAAACTTAATCCGTGCGGACGAAAACGCGGGCATTATCTAGTATTTAATATATTTTCTTTACTTTATTAAATTTAAATGACTCGAAAAGCAATGATCTTAAAATGATTATGAAATAGATAAGCAATCATTGTTCGAGATAACATATTATTGATAAGCCAATAGTCTAACGTTGAACAATTTCGATAAGAATGTTACTTATCTAAAAATTTAATTTAAATTTAATCGTAATATTTTTCTTTATTACTAAATAATTAATTAACAACTTGATAATCAATGTAATTGATAAGCTATGCTTAAATAAAAACTAGATGATGCCAACGACGTTTTTTTGATTCCCGCGGGCACTCCTTGATTCTTCACATTTATAATATTAGTATGGAAGTATGGATATATGTATTAGTTTTCAATTGTATCTTCTTATCTATTTGCAAACACAACTATAGCTGTGCAGACTTTTCTAGAAATTTTATTTCAAATTTCAAAGTTTCTCAACGAAATTTGTGAGCACAAATAATAATGACAGTTGTATAAACTCAGATATCACAGAGAGCATTTCACGTATAAATACGTTATCAATGCCATATAGAAACATGCACACTCAGATTTTATTTCACCGAATTAATAAATAAAGAATTTAAAGGTCACCCCTGCGGAAAAGAGCTGGTCAAAGTTGACACTGACCCGTTTGAGTGGTCAGTCCGACGTCATGTCAGAGATGGGGCGTTTCGGTGACCTTACCCGTAATGTGGGAGAAATGACTATCGTCATTTAGATCCGTGTTTTACCTTCGTGATTGTGGTACAAGTTATGAGTTGGAGCGAATTTATTTTGTAATTCGTGTTATAATGCGTAAAAACGATACAGCTTCTTCTTAGTGGGACCTAAAAAAACCAATTTAAAAAGGTTTTAAAGCTGAACTGTTTAAGAAGTCAACTATAATTTAAAAGTTTTCCAGTTTAAATTCCACCCATTGGACTACGAGTACTTTTGCACCTTTATCTAGCATATTTTAAAATAAACTTATGTGGCTTCAATACCAGCTGAAAAGCGGTTAACATGATAGCAGTTGAGCCTTCTAGCTATCATGTTCAGGACTCTGTTGGCATTTGTCCACACTCGACTCAGCTTAGTCTAATTCAAACATGTCTTATTTTCAATAGATTAATTTGAAAAAGATCCTATGTTTTATATATAGGTACTTAATAGTATAAATGCAAAAGTTTGGATGGATGTTTGTTAGTCAATCACGCAAGAACGGCTGAACAGATTTGGATGAAATTTGTAATAGATAGATTATAGTTTGGGATAGACGAAGTCGCGGTCATCAGCTAGAACTTATAAACGTAATTTAAATTAACGTTTTCTACTGCTGTAGAAATAGATGTTTTATCAATCCGCCGAATCTTCTAGCTTGCGTTTGAATCACACTCGATAGCAAGGTGATTAGTATTTCGGGCGCGGATGGTGGGAGCCGCGCGCGCAGTCTCTCGCCGCCAGCCGCCCCGTGCGCCCGACGCAACTGCGCGCGCCTTACTGAAGCGCGCTTCCCCAAACCGCCCTATTTCCACGAAAATTTTCAAAAATAGAACTCAATAGTGTCATCCATTTATAGTGCAACAGTGTTGTGTATTACCAATAGTGACGTTCCACGCTTGCGAATAGCTGCGTTTTCGACTTTCACTTCAGATTTTCTGCAAGCGGTAAGTTTTAGCTTATTTTTAATCGATCTCTTATGCAACGCCAATTACGGAAGCGGTGACAGAAAATCAATGAGATCGTTTATTTAGAAATCGTTGCATTCAAATTAGACTTGCGTGCGTAATACGCAAACTGATGCGGAACTGGAATTGTTTTACGTTTAATATACAAAATTGCATATTAATTACATACATCTAAATATAATTAATTGAGGTAATGCTGAAATTGTTTGAATTTTAAATAGTTGTTTAATAATTAAGTTAAATGCAAGTTATGCGCTACGAAAGATTTCAACGACAGAAGCGCGTTGATGTCTTTACAAGGCGCTACGATTGCGATGGAAAAGAGGCAAATATTTTGATTGCTGTAAACTCGCTATGCGACCTACATTTCTACATAGATTACTAATAGGTACTTGATGACCTTAACTTAAGTATTTAACAACTTATCATTAGTTTCACTTAGTTACATTTATATTGTGATCTGTCTTTTGCTTTTTCACGTGCTCGCTTATCTTTTGATGTTATTTGTTTTTTGATTTTGACTGTTGGAAATTTGGTAGCTTGCACCTTCGAGACAAACAAAGTCAAACTCAAAACTCAAAACTCAAACTCAATTTTTTTTATGTAACATCATGTTTTGACTCTACCGCCGGTTCGAAAAGCAGATTACAAAGGCCACATTTGATCCTGGAAAATTAAAAATATACCACCAAATTTAAAAAGCCTATTTTTTTTAAATAAAATAAAATTATACCATAGTATAGTTTCCGGTAATTGTTGTCAAATAATTGTGGAAGGTTGATTCTAATTTAATTAAATATTAATTATTTTTTAATTAAACTGGTTGAATTAGTAATTACGTAACCTTTGACTTTATAATCAAAATACATGGTTTCGAAATGTATAACCGTAACTGAAGTGCAAATTAAATTAAATGGATATCTAGCGACCTTCGAAAGACCATATAAAAACTAGTAAAAACGATGGAGTTGTCTAGTAGGTATAATAAAATACATATTAAAAATAACGTCCTTCATTTTGTTATTGTCAAATACATAACGATTTAATTGAATATAATTTTCACGAAAAATAGTCACTAATTGTCAGTTACTACACAGAGAAACCAACCCTTTAGGCGGTTAAGACTTAAATGTAACATTAATAATTATTCCTTCTTTAACGGCAATGGACCCTAGGGTTTCTTCATACATTATTATTTATTACATCTTTGAACTCAACATCTAAATTTTTTTATATTGTAAAAATCACATATATTTATCAAATTAAGATCTAAATTGTACATGTTGCAGACTTATTTAAATAATTAATAATTTGAAGTTAATCTAGAGGTATTATGAAATTATTTTTTAAGTATGGAAATATTTTTTGGGAAAAAAATTATTAAATAATATTTTATAAAAAAAAAGTAACGATTGCATTCGTTGTAATGTTTTTCATTAGCTTTATCATTTCTGTGTATTTTTGCCCTTAGTATCAAATTAAGATACAGAATAGCCTCTTAGGTCACAGGATGACTTAACAAGTTACGTCACGTTTATGAGCAAAAGCCGTTATGACTACTTTCCTTTGAGGCTTCTATTTACCTTCCTCCTTTTAAAGACATTGCAGCCGCCTGGGTATTATGTTGCACGCAGAATTAGCATACCGGTACTTCAATTTTGGATAGTACAAGTATTGATTTTTTATTCAAACCATTATTTAACATTGATTTGCAAATGCCAATAAAAATAAAAATAAACTTTTACAAAGAATCGTCAAGCCAATGTATCACCGATTGTCTAAGACAGGGACTCCCAAACTATTTTGGGCAAGAGACCCCTTTTCCAAAATGAACTGATACCTCAGACCCCATAGCCAAATTACTTTAAAAGTCCGATCTCTAGTTTTTTCCTATTGATACAAAATACTTAGGTACTAAGTAATCCAAAAACTTTGCGGTTGGTTAAATGAGTAAACTTGACATCATTTTCTCATCTTTAACAAAATAAATAGACATTAAATTCAGTAAATATCAAGTTAAATTAATAATTATTAATACAATTAACGTAAAAATACTTAGTAGGTATCTAGGTAATTATTTTTTGAAAAAATATTAAAATAGGGGTCGATTTTTAGACCTCATTGACCCCAAAATCAGTATTCGTTTATTTTGACCCGGGGTCGATATTGACTACTTTGGGAATCCCTGGTCTAAGGAAATCCTAATCTTTTGAGACCCCAAAACGTATTACTCAAACTGTTTATGGAGTTCATACATGCTTTTTGTCGGCGACTTGCAGGCATCTATTAACTCCTTAAACAGGTCGGATTATCCGTTTGACAAACGATAACGATTAAGATTTCCTTACACAACCGGGGGGCAGAGGTGCGATTGTGTAAGAATTGCCGATCAAAATTTGGCGTCAAAGTAAAATAAACCATAACAGCGTTGAATTAGAGCTCAATTTCGTGTATCCATTCTCATACGTTTTGGTATGTATGATACCCTAAACGGAGTAGAATAGATACACGAAATTGAGCTTTAATTCAATGCTGTTATGGTTTATTTTACTTTGACGCCGAAGTTTGACGATTTGATCGGCAACTTTTAGACAATCGGAGGGCAGGTCTAGTCACTCCTTACGATTCGAGTGTTGTCGTCTGTCTACTTATTTTATTGGTTGGTCCACTAGGTCCTGCTCTCCCCAAAATCAGCTGTCTGGTTCGAGTGCTAAATATTATAAAAATAACGTTTGTTAGGTACTCATTGCTTTAAATAGGTACCTGTATACATACTCGTAAATGTATACTATTTGAGACCTTTAGGTCTGCTTAACAGGAAAACAATAATAGGCCGTTTTACTTTTACTGAAAACTTTTAAATTTTACTTTCATCCACTCTCTTGTACTAAAGTTATTTTAGTGAGTCACGTAAAATAATTTCCTTGAATATTTTCCGACGTGGGTTATCTACGGTTGCGGTAAGGGAGATAAATAAATATTGCGCTATAAAAAGCCATAAAGATAACAAACCAGTTAGTCTGACACCTAAATGTTTGCAGGTTTAATACTTAGATGTATCTTTTGGCCTTTAGACATATGATGCATGAAGGTTATACTTATCGTACAAGTATATTTTAAATACTTAGTACAATTTTGAAACAACAAACAAACGCTCGCTTCGCTCGGGTGGAATTTCTTAAAATATTTTTTATCCCGCTTGCGCCGAATATAACGTATAATATTCGTAAATACACACAAAATCGCAAGTTGCTAGACCCAGTATATAAGGCAATAATGATAATGATCTAATATGTAATAAAATAATAGAAAAGTATTGAAAAACTTATGTTAAAAATTTAAAAAAGGATTTTTCTCTTTCAAAGTGATGCGTTTAGTGAATTTAAGTACTGCACCTTCTTAAAGGTACGTTCCGGATGCTCCTATGGTCCTTAATTATTTTGCATTGAAATCTTAAATAACAAAGTACGTACGTTGTCTTTGTATACATACATACATTTTTGACGACCTCCGTGGCGCAGTGTGTAGCGCTGTTGCCTTAACGTGCGGAGGTCCCGGGTTCGATCTCCGGCAGGGTCTATTTAGGAATTTATAAATTCTGAATTTTCCCTTGTCTAGCCTGGTGGGAGGCTTCGGCCGTGGCTAGTTACCACCCTACCGGCAAAGACGTGCCGCCAAGCGATTTAGCGTTCCGGTACGATGCCGTGTAGAAACCGAAGGGGTGTGGGTTTAATATAACTGCCATGCCCCTAACAGGTTAGCCCGCTACCATCTTAGACTGCATCATCACTTACCATCAGGTGTGATCACAGTCAAGGGCTAGCTTGTAGTGGATAAAAAAAAACATCTAAAGTAACTATAGATATTATATATGACATTGAGTTAGATACGAAGTCGATGCATCACGAGCCTACGCTCTCTAGAGCTAATTATATTTAATGGCCTATAATAGCAGATGCAATAGAGATAATTTCTGGGTAGGTATTAAAAAGCAACTTACCTATCGTTTTTTGTTTTTGAATATATACTTCTAGTTACTTTTCTTCAAAAGTCTTTTCCCAATTGGTAGGGTGTGTTAAATGCTTTTTACACTAATTCGTCCTATTAATACTATGTTAGTTTCTGCATGCGCTTGCGTCTATTTCGAGTAAAACTATAAGTTCCTCGGGTTTAATCAAATTTAACCATATGTTTAAGCTCGAAGACTAATTGCAACTTATGCAATTAAAAATTGACGTTTTTCAAAAAATTCCGCCACTTTGATTTTCCTGGAAAAATATAGCCTATGTCTGGCTTCGGTAGTTTTGTCAAGGGTCCTTTCGTTAAGATCGAATAAGCACATTTTTAGTCTGTCAAAACACAAAACAGACACATCTTGCATTTATAACAAAATATTAGCACAGAAATGGACTATAAGTGGATGAAAAATTGTGATTTGCTTAAGTTAATCTGAAGAGTTGTAAGTAAAGTTTTTTTATTATCCACTACAAGCGACTTGACTGCGATCTCACCTGATGGTAAGTGATGATGCAGTCTAAGGTGGTAGCATCGTACCGGAACGCTAAATCGCTTGGCAGCACGTCTTTGCCGGTGGTGGTAACTAGCCACTGCTGAAGCCTTCCACCAGGCCCTACCAGAGAAATGCAGAAATTATAAAGTCCCAAATTAACCCTGCCGGGGATCAAACCCAGGACCTCCGCACGTTAAGGCAACAGCGCTACACACTGCGCCGCGGAGGTCGTCAAAGAATACTATAAAGGCAACCTGTATCAATATGTTGATACCATAAGTCATTCCACATGCTTCAACCATTGCCAAACAACCTGCAAACATATTATTGTCCACGATCACAATACTAAACGTTATTCGGCTAAACGGACCATTAGCTTTCCTTTGTCATATATTATATGAAATTGTCACATGAAACATGGAAATTTGGACTCTTCGACGTTGTATTAAGCAGTATAGATGGCTACTAGGCGGGCTTGTTTTTATGTTAATTTCTATTCTTTAGTACAAAGGCGACGTGATGAAATTCTATGGAGGGGCGTGGAGCGTGGGACTTTCGGAATCGTTCATTGAATGTTTATGTCAATAATAAAATGGGAAATTTAATTTGACAGGTTGCGCCAAACTTGTAGTTATACGACTGCCTGAAAAAAGGAGTATATTGTTTTCAGGGTTCATGTATGTATGTGAGTTTCTATATTCCACCATAACTTCTATACGCCTGAACCAATTTTGATAAATGAGGTATCGTTAGAATCCCTAGCTTATTCCGGGTGACATAGGCTAGTAAAATTTAAAAAAACATTGATGGGGTGACCATGGTCCCGCATTAAATACTAAAGTTGAAAAATAATATTCGAAAATAAGATTAACTATATAATCATCATCTAGAAAATGATGAGTAGATTCCAAAAATATATAACACTATAGTTCAATATCCAGTTATTCACAAAAAATATCATTTAATAAAAATGTGAATAAGATTCCAAAGGTAATTCAATACGGGCTACGGCAGAGCAGTCGTATTTTTTAATAATTTTAATTATATTCACTTGTTTGCTCTTTGTATAGGGTACCTGTTACTTCGCATATTATATTCTTAGCCACAGACCAAGCAGCTTTGATTTTAAGTAAACTTAGTAAATAAGAGTAACGTATTAATACCATTTTAGTTTAAAATTATGTTTATTTTTCAACATTCTGTTCTAGCAGGTCGATATATTAGTTACAAAATCTTGTTTTATAAATCCTGAAATACCTTACTGTGAATCGAAACCAGTTACTCGAATTTATATGAGAGGGAGGCAGGGAGGTAATTGATTTGCCTCAGATTGAAACGTTACTTACTCGTACCTACTAATGTATTTTACAAATGCAACGCTTTAAAACAAATATTAAACATAAAATATGTAAGAAAAAAATAGTTATACAAATAATAATGTTAATTTACTCAGTGCGAAATTAAGTTCACCAAATTCAGTAAATATTCTCCTGTAATATCCATTATCTCAGGTAAACGTACACTAAACGATTTACATATTACGTACGCATAGAGACGCATAATACAGCATTGTTTTACTCACATTTCCGAGTCTTAAGGCCATCGGAAGAACATGATTTAATAGCATTTAATAAGTATACTTTACAACAGCACTATTATCTATTTTCCGATTTGTGAAACGGTGGTCGAATATTAAGCTGTGCCGAGATACATTGTTCCTTAAAAGTATACACATTAGGGTTAGATTTCGGTTGCAAATTCTCGTGAACATATCCGGTACTTTCAGACGATTTTCCAAATTATCCTTAAAATGCAGTTGGTGCACTTATTGTGTGCACGTTTGTTTTGCGTGTTTCGAGATTTTTGATTGATAGGATCTTCAATTCATTCTTAGGGCAGGTTTTTATCAGAGATCCATATAGTACGGCAGTAACATAATATGTAACTGAGCGAAAGCACACTAGGAACCGGGAAAGGCCATGTTTGCGCTTGATATATCCACATCAGATAAATCATAAAATATTATCATAGATTTTAATTTAGATGTATACTTGAATGAGTTGAGGACTACAAAAATCACTTGATATCAAAACTGATATGCCCAAATTTAGGTTACTCTCATCTCTATGGCATAAAAGAGACATAAGGACAAAGGCCTACAGCCAAATTGAAATTGTTTTCTTCTCATTTAAATAAATTAGCGATCTAAATATTTGACTTAATTTACGCGCAGAACATTTTGTATCCATTTTATTTCGAATTTTGTAGAGAATCAAATAATTCAGAAAATCAATTCAAAAGACTATCTGAATTCAATTTTTGAATTCAGATAATCTTTTGTTCAAAGAAAACCCATTAAAATGAGAAGTTTTTGTTATATTCATTCGCACCTAAAACACGTTAAATTTTTTATGTGCTAATAAATCTTTGGATATAAATAGCAGTCACTTTATTTCATAGACAACTTAAATATTTTATTTTATTTTACCAAACAGATAGGCGTGTTTACTTTTTTAATGGTGAGAAGGAGAAGAATATTATGGCCATTAGATATTTAATTTATTAATGAGTTAAGTAATAAATATTATCATTAAACAATTTTTTTTCTTAAGATTTTAATTGGCATGACGGCAGCTATTTTTAAATATGTACCTAACCATATTCATATTATAATTAGAAAGCGTGTCTCTGTCTATCTGTCTGTTTGACTGTCTGCTATAACGGTTGTCTGTTCAACCGACACAGACGAAATTTGGTTCGGAGATAGGTTGCATCCCTTGGAAGGATAAAAACGTTTTATGCACAATTACTTGAAATAAATCTATAATAATATTATACTCGTAAATGCGAAAGTTTGGATGTATGGATGGATGTTTGTTACTCAATCACGCCCCAACGGCTGAACGGATCTGGATGAAATTTGGCACAGAGATAGATTATAGCCTGGAATAGCACATAACTTATTATAAAAATACAGATGGACGCATTACTGGATGCGAGTCAAATCCATCATATTATGTGTGCTCTTTTATCATTTGAGTGTTGTATACATACATTGAAGTATACGTTATGAATTGTATACGTACATACTTCATCTTTGAAGGATTGAAGAAACAGGTCTGTCTTAAATATTTTTTAATTTTTTAATGGCAACTTTGTTTTCCGTAATCGTGTAGGTGTTTTATACTTGTTGATAAAACATGTTTGATTGGCGAGATAAGGTCACATCTCTACAATAAGGGCGAAAACACACTACTAACAGAAAACTTCCTACAAAATTGCCCGCGCGTAACAAGTCAACAGGATGAACCACGTTTCCCATACAACGCCATCGTTGCGCCGTGCGCGCAGACGCTATGCCTTGTCATGGCCGTAATGTGTTTACAGCCTAATAGTTCCGATTTCTATGTAATATAATTTTGTTCTATGCAAATGTATTTCTTTCTGTTCTAACGCTTTGGCAATAGTTTAGGTTTTTTAGTGTAGATTGTAAATATGTTATAGTTGTCAAAGTTAATTGAATGTGATGTTCTTTTTAAATTACTTTATGTTTTACAATCGGAAAATACTATATTGATTTATAAATAGACCCTATTATTTCAGACGTAAATTGTATAAAGATGATGTATGATTTGGTTTTAACGAAGGCCGAAGGTACATTTCTAGATGCATCTTCTTAGAGTTTGAGCATTTGGACTGCACAATAAAATAACTATCAAAAATAGCTCTACCTTATAATTATTAAAATGCTCTTATGCATTTCACTGAGCAGCTGTAAGACGCGTTTTCAAGGCAAGAAAATCTATCTTATAGCTTAAAGTCTGTAATGGTTCGACTGTCATCGAATTTAGGCAAAATTTGTGTCAATAAATTTTTACCATGTAAATAAAATTGAGATAATAAAGTTATATTATATAGAATATCAAAGAATTCATATAATATTCCAATCTTTGATGGTATGTACCTATTCAAATCCATACTATAAATGCAAAAGTGTGTCTGTCCGTCTGTCTGTTTGTCAGCTACGCTTTCACGGCCCATCTGTTCAACCGATTTTGATGAAATTTGGTATGGGGATAGTTTGTATCCCGGGGATGGATAGGCTACTTTTTACCCCGAAAATTAAAGACTTCGCGCGGTAATCAAACACTTTTAATCCACGTGGACGAAGTCGCGGGCATTATCTAGCAATGTAATATTACAGACATACACTAAGTAAATGATTGCATTCCTTTTTTTTGCCCAATCGTGTAAAAAGTGAAATCACCATGTCAATTTGGCACTTGACACTTCCCAATGCCACTCGCCGTTAGTTGAGTAAACTGCCTGAGGACGGGTTATACAATGTGTGCATAAAAACTTACCGTTGATAAATAATCGAAAAACGATTGCACTGACGCATTGTTTAGTTAACAGTACTTTTGGTCATTGATAAAGCATTGTAGGACAGTTAGTTGCACGGCACTGGGACACTTTCGGCGTCATAATGACAAATGTTTGTCGTAATGACAGTTAAAGTTGATAATAGTAATCAATACAGATACTGAAGTTAGTAGAGATAGTCACAGTTCTTCTGGATTGTATAAGTATTGGTTTAAGTAGCATTTTTCTATCCATGCATGCTAACTTCAAATGAATATTATTATTATTTATTACGGAAGTTTGTATATGTGTTTGTTTGCCTGTGTGACTGTTTTTTGCAAATTAGAGCTTGTATTTTGCAAACTGTCCCACTGAGATTCGCGCGATTATAAACGTGAAAGTTTGAATTGATGGATGTATGGATGGATGGATGGATGTATGGATGGATGGATGTTTGCTACTCAATCACATTAGAACGGCTGAACGGATTTAGATGAAATTTGGCACAGAGATAAATTATATTTTGGAATAACACATAGGCTTCTTTTTATTCTGGAAAATTAATGAGTTCCCGCGGGAAACAAAAATCCCTCAATCCACACGGACGAAGTCGCAGGCATCAGCTAGTTTTCTATATATGCATACTAAGAATATACATAAATGAATATATATTATTATTATTTATTCCGAAAGTTTTTGTACGTGTTTGTTGGTTTGTGTGAGTGTATTTGCATTTTGCGTGTATTAGAGCTTGTATTTTGTAAACTGTCCCACTGCGATTCGTGGGCATTACTTATATTATATTCATATTATATAATATTCTGACTATACAAACGATGTTACATGTTAAATAGATAGGTCCATTTTAATCTTCGGGACCATATTGGCAAAAAAGTTATTTGAAAAAAACTGATTAGATTCAGGCTATTAAAAACAGCAAACATAACATCATGAGTGATATATGGTAATGTCCTATTTAAAATACATAACGAAGATTAACAAACGAAACGAGGAAAGATAAATTATAACGAAGAGGATCTCGGGCAAGGGTGCCAGTGAACCGGATCCTACGAACTAGATTCTAATCATGTTTTAATATTTTATTGTATTAAAGTGATAACATTATAAATAAAATAGTTATGTTAATTATTGTGAAAATGATGTCATTTTACTTTATTTACGTGATAAAAAATGACCCAATACTTTTGTCCACACCTGTATTAATATTTATCTAAATGTATGAAAGGAAAAGGTGACTGCCTGATCTATCAGTCGATCCATGAATAGGGATTCAAAATTTGTAATCGATCTTAACATGAGCGTAGCCGCGGGACATAGCTAGTATATGTTTACCTCAGCTTTGATGAATAAAACACGTCACGTACTTTATCTCAATTACGTCAATTTATAATATTGTTAAATAGTCGGATATTGTAAATAATCATATTTAAACCATTATAAGAATGATATTCAAATTTGATTTTAAAACTAAATTTACAGCTTAAAAATGTAGGAAAAAATACGTCAGACAAGTTATATTTTAAGCTACCAAAGGAAAAGACTAAAAACAGTTTTGAAAATAAAGTAGATTTGATAGGCTTGTAGCAAAGTTTTATCTAATAAGGCGGTTTAAATATTTCATCTCATTCATCATGATAATAAACATAGTTTACCTTTAAAAACTTAAATAAGATTTTCGGAATAAATATACATAAATATGCATATAGTATGTCATGTCCATAACGTGTTATATCACGAAGTCACCGCGTGATTTTATTTTTGTATCGACATTTTTTTTTCTTATTTGGATGTTGTTTATGATGGATCCAAGCGTACGTAGGCTAACATTGAGAAATGCGGAAAATTCCCTTTTTTATTAGCACGACTAATACAATCCAATTATTAATTAATGAAAATTGAATAAACTTAGCTTGACTTATATAACTTGGCAAAATTTTGGACTCAGCCTTTCCGGAGACACATTCTTATATGCCCGCGACTTCGTCCGCGTGGTTTTTTTTTATTCCCGTAGGAACTCTTTAATTTATCGGGAAAAAAGTAGTAGCCTATGTCACTCCTCACCTATACATACAAATCACGTCGATCCGTCGCTCTGTTGCGTCATGATTGACGGACAAACCCACAAACAAACACACTTTCGCATTTATAAATATCTTCTAATATTATAAATTTATAATATTAGATTTCTCTCTAAGTCCTCACCTATACCCATACAAATCACATCGATCCGTCGCTCTGTTGCGTCATGATTGAATCACAAACCCACAAACAAACACACTTGCACATTTAATAATTATATTAGTAAATAGAAAGCTTTATTGAAAATAATACAATAGAACTTAATGCTAGCTAGCCTAACCTAATTACTATATAAATCATGCCCGCGTGGAATGGTGGCAAGAATGCTGGCTGCATTTCCGCGCTGGACAGCCAAGCTGATCCTTTGCGCAAAAAATGAGCCAGCCCTTCTGTCACCAGATGAGGCAATTAACCGCGGTGAAATATCTCGTAAAAATTTTTTGGCACTAAGACTCCTTTTCTGCTGCGGCTCCCGGCCTTGATGCTGTCTCCCTGATATGACACGGGGCCAATGTGTCTACGCATTTTGCGTCCCACATTAGCGCCCGTCCCCGTTCCCAGGGAACCAGCGTCAATCCATCAGGTCTCTTGCCATCATCCCGACTAGTCATAATAGAAAGTATGATGATATGTTTGAAAATTCGCAACTTTAAAACATTTTGGGTTAATTTAATGTGATCAAAATTAAACGTACGCATCCCTGTAGATTCGTTAAGTTGCCAAGTGGCACCGATCGATACGGCTCTTTAAGTGTAAAGTTGAATGTTACGATTGTGTGACATTTTGGAAAACTCGTTATACCTATCGCGTAAACCAGACGTCCTTACTGCCTACAGTCACCTTCATTATAGAGTAGTGATTGGCGAGAACGTTTTAATTCAAACGTGTTCTGTATTTATTGTTAACACGATTATTTAAAATAATAAATTACATACTAATTGTAATATTACAATTAATGCGAAAGTGTGTATGTCTGTTTGCTACGCTTTCTCGTCCTATCTGGTAAATCGATTTCCCAGGGTTGATTTCGGGTTGCATACCAGTGAATAACATAATCTACCATGTATATATAAATTTTTCTGTGTTTCAAAAATATATTAAAAAACCAAAATTTGTTATATATATATATTACGAGCCGTAATAAATTGTCAAGCGATCAAAAAATCTGCGTCACTCACTTTATTATGAACGGCGCACACTAGCACGACAGGACAAAATGCCATTGCCCTCCGACACGCGCGTCTGTTGTGTGTTTTGCGATCTAAAAATATTTTTAAAATATTTCTGGAAATAAATTCTACACAAGTCACAGTATGTTGTTCATTTAATTATTTTTTCTTTTGCAAGTAATCTGTGCAGTTTATTTATTTGAATAAAATGAAATAATAAACGCTTATTTAACTTTTATTTTAAATGAAGATACAACAGCAGTTATCACATAACATTATCCATACTTTCCATACTATAATATTATAAATGCGAAAGTGTGTCTGTCTGTCTTCACGGCCCATCTTTGCAACCGATTTTGATGAAATTTGGTACAGGGATAGATTGTATCCCGGGGAAGGACACAGGCTACTTTTTATCCCGACGTGTGGATTAAGGTTTTGATTCCCGCGGGAACTCTTGAGTTTTCCGGGATAAAAAGTAGCCTATGTCCTTCCCCGGAATACGACCTATCCTTTTTATCCCAGAAAATTCAAGAGTGCCCGCGGGAATCAAAAACCTTAATCCATGCGGAAGAAGTCGCAGATATCATCTAGTAATAATAAATAATAATTGCAGCTCTAGGAATTCTTCGTGTCGTTTGTAGTGAAACTCCTCAGTCACTTTAATAATGTTTATGTTAACTTTCTAGCACAGTTGTGTTTGAGCGATTAGTTTATACGGCCCAGGTCTTCTAGCGTTCAGACTTTCTGATTGTTAGCTGTTTTCCAGACAAGAGAAATCATATTTATCGAGTTAGAGCAAACGCACAAGGGACCGGAGACGACATTAAATGTTTGCGCCAAGCGTCCACTTCGGAGGAGAACTACGTGTTATCCTGTCGCGCTAGTGTGTGCCAGTTTCATAAAAAAGTTAGTAATGCGAAATTTGTCCACCATTTTTTTAAGACTTAGGTATTTTTGATACGACAAAACGCGGGTACAGACTGAAAAATAACGTAGGTATACGTGGTGAGAAAGCATTAAACTGTCTCTCCCTGCTATAGTATGGATGGTGAGAGATAGAGTACCTGTATGTAATTATTTTAGTTAGTGTTAAACATTTGGAACACTTCTAAGTTACTCTTAGTAGCTCAGTCGCAGGTGGAGCAGCTCTCTATATCAGTCAACTGAACGAGTACCAGTCACTTTGTGTTTCCACAATCGATACATCTTTATTTACTGTCCATTGATTTTATTCAATAGACGCTGTTTTGTGCAAATTGTACGCTTATATTAAGTGGCCTGTACTTTTTGGCAGCAAAAAAGTGTTTTCAAACTGCCATACAGAGCCGAACATATAATATGATTATGCTTCAACATTGTCACAAGCTTTTTTAAACTTTTATCTAGGGCTTGGTGATAATTGATGATAATTACTCACGGAATTTAATTCAATTAATGTTTTCGTTTTCGAAAATAATGCCTTTCCATTTATTTTATTTTTTTATTTATTTATTTACACTTATTATCATAGCATTTTAACGGTTGAAGATTTAGTTTTAAATTCACTTTTAACAAGAAAGAATTACTTAGCTATTTTAGCGACTGGAAATTTTAAATTTCGAATGTAAGCTCATACATAATTATATTTTTACGACAGCGATCTTCCCCTGTATCGTGCTCTAGGTGCATCGTATTCAGTCTAGGGATATTGAATGCCTACATGTGCTTGCGTTTCCCGCGGTCTATATGCTAAATAACGCCCCATAAATGTTTACCTTTCATCTTGTCCATACTAAGTGAACAAAACTTGCATATTATACAAATAACAATAATAATTACCATTTCACCATATTCATCGTTAGATTTCTTAAATAAATTCGAAGAAAGAATAGCACGGGATTTGGGCAATACTTTTAAGGAATGAGGCGAATATATGGGATCCACGAAAAAGTGAGTCGAAAAAGTGGATAGTCTGAAAACTCACCACTCACGAATTGATAATATCTGACGTTTGCCCAGATTAAAAAGAAATATCGAACACAGATTAAATATAGATTGTTTGTTAGCCCAATATTTATGAACAGATAGTTTAATTTATTTTTGTGACACTGATAAAAAATATGGCTGCCGCGAGCCAAATACACATAAATAATAATTAACACTAATAAGACAATCATTTATCAATATATAGTTTTTTCCTACGGCTTAGCCCGGAACAAAACGTCAGAGCTAACAATACTTCATTAGGTTATTATGTACGGTTGTATAGACATACTGACAAAGAAACATTTTATTGGTGTTTATAGTACTTTATAGCAGCTCTTTCAATTCGCGTCATACTAACATATAATCGCGTTATTTAATTGCACCTCTTTAGTCAAAAATACTTTCAGTTGAACGATTTGTGAGTTACTTTATGGAAAATCGCGTTGTACCGTATGGGAAAATAAACAAAATATATTACTTACTAGCTGATGCCCGTGACTTCGTTCGCGTGGTTTAAGTTTTTTTTATTTCCGCGGGAACTCCTTAATTTTTCGGAATAAAAAAGTAGCCTATGTCACTCTCCAGGTCCTCAACTATACCCATACCAAAAATCACGCCGATCCGTTGCTCTGTTGCGGCGTGATTGAAGGACAAACCAATAAACCAACAAGCCAACAAATAAACATACTTTCGCATTTATAATATTAGTATGATTTAGAATTTTTCATGATACAAAAAACTGCAAGAAGGATGAGTATTTTTAACCGACTTCCAAAAAAGGAGGTTCTCAATTCGGCGCGTATGTTTTTTTTTTTTTAATGTATGTCGGTGCATATCTCCGTGGTTTCTAAACCGATTTGAAAATATTTTTTTTTCAGTGGTTAGAGGAAGATCCCGAGGTGGTCCCATAAAAAATTCTGACTCCAAATCCTCAATCCTGATGCTGTAGGTGTACCGAACTACATGAAATCCTCAAAACTATAGGGAGTTAGGAAATTTTGATGGTGAATTCATATATAGTAGGTATCAAGTCACGTGTATACAATACAACTCTGAGTCCCAACATGCATGCATGCATGCATGTGTAGGGTACAGAACTCCTTAAAAATAGCGATTTAGATTTTTTTATGGTGAATTCAGATTGTAGGTGTCAAGCAACGACTTCATACTTAAAACCAAGTCCTAACTCCTCAACTCTGATGCTGCAGGGTACTGCACTCCTAAGCCGTAGGGATTTAGAGTACACCAAAAAGTTAAAAATAAAAATTCTTTCCAAAAAACCGACTTCCAAAGACAAGTACCTATAACAAAGATAGGCATAGTTGACGCATCAGGCTCGCCCGACTTCAACATAGTGTGTAGAAATCAAAATTATTTTTTTCTTTACAGTGGCTTTGGAAATCGGTTTTTTGGAAAGATTTTTTTTGTATTGTTTGTTACCGTTTTTTCATACATTGATACACCGATTCTGATGCGGTTTCTTTAAATTAGTAAATAGAAAACTAGACATAATATTTTACAATGCCAGCAGTAATCAACGTGACAAAGCTTCCTTCATCGATGAAGAGAAAATTTGATGCACTATTTTATACTCAGAGTGATCTTTCTTGATTATAAAATATATAGATTAGTAAATTAGGGTAAATGAACGCATTTTTTGTATTACTTAAAGCATGCTTGATACATTTATTGATATTAATTAAGTATATAATTTATATTCATCAAAATACATAACATAGTCATGGAAACATAAACAACTGTTATCACGGAAACATAAAGTAAATAACGTAACGGAGAAAGTTTGATTTTACTCGCCATAAATTTTCATACCCCGGGCTTGTATATATGAAAATCGATTCTAAAGGAGGTAAACTCCAAAACTCTGTTCATAGCAAGTAAAAGAATAAAATTTAAAGCATTTACTTAGTATCATGAGTCATTCTTAT
This sequence comes from Erebia aethiops, assembly GCA_923060345.2. NCBI lineage: Eukaryota > Metazoa > Arthropoda > Insecta > Lepidoptera > Nymphalidae > Erebia > Erebia aethiops. The sequence goes on along the minus strand of OV281089.1, from coordinate 16,072,622 downwards.
TAGATTAGACGTAATTACTTAACGTGGCGGCTGGGGTTATTCAACCAGAGGAAAGCAGGAGAAATGCGGAGAGATTCGCGTTCCTTTGCACGTGCATGCACTGTTTATAAGCCGGAACATTTTCATACAGTAAAATATGAGTGAAACTATTTTTGTATCATTTATTAGTATATAAGTGTCTAATGCCTAATTTCTCTAACGATGCCTACAATGTAGTGAAGTGCTTACTGCCCAGTTTCACTAACGATGCCTATATTTTAGGCGACTCCTTAAGACCAGTAGGAAATAATTGAAATCCTTATTAATATTCAAATGCGAGATGTATGTCTAACTGTCTACTACGCTTTAACGGCCCATCTTTTCAACCAATTTTGATGAAATTTAGTACAGAGTCAGGTTGAATCCCAGGAAAGGACATAGGTAACTTTGTAACCCGGAAAATTAAGGAGCTCCTGCGTGAATCAAAAAACCTTAATCCACGCGGACGATGTCGCGGGCATCTCTCTAGTGATAACTGTGCACTTTTCGGGAAGATAAATTCATTTATCGCATCATGAAAGAGGATGGGGCAAACTTTAGTAATAGTAAGTACCTACTATTTAAAATTTAATTTTCTTTTAAAACAATTTCCTAAATAATAGACCCTTCCAACCACTTCATTCAGCTAACCACAGACTAGCAACCTCGTGAACTACTGACCGACAAAAAATTACACAAAGCGTCACCGCCCGTCACGACTCTTTCCACACTGTGACAGAATTTGCCCTGTGCACGTTTCTGAGCCTCATTTTGTGAATTTATGATTCCTTATGCGACTCCAGATAGATGAGATTACATGATATGGGAAAGTGAAAATGGATAAAAAATTTGACGACCGTTGGCGTAGAGGTGTGCGTTGTGGATTTTAGAAGTGGGAGGTCTCGGGTTCTATTGCCGGCAGAGTAAATTTGTGAATTTATTATATCTGATTTTTCTCTTATCTAGTGGGAGGCTTCTGTCATTGCTTTACCACCATACTTGCAAAGAAGCCTCCAAGCGATTTTGTGTTCCAGTACGATACCGTGTAAGTAGAAACTGATTACGGATATGTAGGTGTAATACAACTGCTATACCTCCATACCCATACCCATCTTAGACTGCAACATCACTTACCATCAGGTGAGATCGCAGTCAAGGTATTAAATAAAAATATAACTTAAATATTTTTTTCCCTCAATAGAAGGGCTGCATATTTTCACTTATCCTTTTAAGGGGAAGTATGCTATACGCTACTTAAATGTCACCTGAAACAAATGTTACCACTGGACCAAAACAGTAAAGGGAAGTGAGTTAGAGTAAAATAACAAATTTTTCTTTATTTATTCAACTTTAGTTAGAATAAAATAACCTTATCTGACCTAGGGATACAATTAGTCTGAATTATTATTGACTTCTCCTAAAAATGTTGTAAAGACTAAGTATTTTAATGCCGTGCCGTGTATCAATTTTACTCATAAAGATACAACTCATTTTTGACGGCAAAATTAATGAGTAGGTCAATTATAGTGACCCTTCAACAATCCAAGATCCCAGAACTGTATATTCTCAACCTGGGATATGAAAATAACTCTATTAGTTTGATAATATTAAAGCCGTTTATTTCAAAGATGTTTGTTCTTATATTAGTGTGTTTGAAATATACTATTTATAGAATAAGGTATCGTAAGTACTTTAGTAGCAACCGTAAATAATTAATTGTTAGTAGTAAAAATGCAGGAATACAAAAAGTTATGAAACAAAAAAAAATATATACTCAATGTATTGAGAACCTCCTCCTTTTTTGGAAAGCGGGTTAAAAATAGTGATTTATATAAATAAGAAGTCTAATATATTATAAATGTTATTTGATCAGTCTTGCCCCTCTTATTTCTAAAAAAAGTTGGATCACTTCGCAGTAATTCATATAATTTGAGCAACGAATAATGAATCGCGTTAAATGTGTAAAATTACTAAAACTACTCGTACGCCTAAATTAAACATGAGAAATTCTTTTATTTCTCTTTGTGAAACGCGTTAAGTGTCTCAGAAGCAAATGTGCCATTCCTAATGCTGTGTATTCCAATTTAAAAAATAAAACAAAGTACAAGCTGTACATTATTATAATAATGAAACTAATAATGTTTATATGCAGATATTGGTATCGAGTGACAGGCCGCAGGTAACAGTAAGATACGGTCGGTAAGGTAACCTTGAGCCAAATATAGTTGTACAGCATGGGTACAATTACTAAGGGCATTTAGACTGTGTTTCGATTGTTTATGTTAAGCTAATTTATATATAAGTTAATATTAGAGTTAGCATACGTTAAGAGTTATTAAAAATGCGAAATTGTTTCAATCTGTCTACCTATGACCTTTTCACTGCCCTTGCGTCAACCGATTTGACGAAATTTTGTATATACATGGGAAGCATCCGGGAAACAGTTGCAATCTACCTTTTATTATATATGTACGTGATTTTCCTAAAAAAACCTAAATCCACTTCGACGAAGTTGAGCGAGGTGATCATAAATTTACTATAATGTTATAGACAGGCTCTAACTTTATGATGTAGGCGTAAGGTAGCAACTGTAATTTTCACTGATATCTTCTGTTCAATGCAGTGGGTATATTTCTGCTTCTTATCAATGATTTCTTTTTATTACATTCTTTAACATTAACAAGAAAATATTGCAAAAATTTTCCGTGAATTCTCCGCAAGATTTTCCAACAGGCTGTTGCAAACGTAAGTTAGGTATATGTCCAGACTTAGAGTACTACCTTGCGTAACTCCATCTTTAAATTGATCGAGTACCTAATATAATGGCTATAAAAATAGATCTTACGATTGTTTTTATACACGAATGGAGTTCTTTTATACGTCTATGCTTGTTACAAGACCATTAGTCAAAAGTCAGCTGCCGTCATTCCCTGACGGAAGATAAGTAGACGAATATAATCTCTCGAGATGCTTTGTTCGGTTCTGTTAAGCCGATCAAAGATTAAAAACTGTGGACACTGTTGACAGACTACTAAATGTAATCAGGAACGAGTAAAAAACTTGATAGGACCGTGTTAAAATAGCTGTTAAATTAAAGCCGCTAACGGCTGGATAGATAAATTATTGTGATACAAGAATTACACGCATTTGAAAAGGAGATTTGTATCAATTAGTATCTTTTTTTGGTTAATTGAAATTAAAAATCTTTAACATTGAACCCGATCTAGGAAAAACATCTAGGAAACTACGAAAATCATAGCGAAGTGGTTGGAACAATATTGGAGCGTTAAGGTCACAAGTAGAAAATCCCACGTTCAATTTCGTGTAGCCACAATTTTGAGTTTCCTTTTTTTAATCCACTAGATACAAGTTAGCCCTTGACTGCAATCTCACCTAATGGTAAGTGATTAGTGATCATGCAGTCTATGATGGTAGCTGACTAACCTGTTAGGGGTATGGCAGTTATATTAAACCCATAGCCCTAATCGGTTTCTACAAGGCATCGTACCGGAACGCTAAATCGCTTGGCGTTACGTCTTTGCCATTAGGGTGGTAACTAGCCACAGCTGAAACCTCCCACCAGGCCAGACCAGAGAAAATTCACAAATTATAAATTTCCAAATTGACCCTGCCAGGAATCGAACCCGGGACCTCCCACGTTAAGACAACGGCGCTCAACACTGCACCAGGGAGGTCGTCAAAAGTATTTTTCTACATTGTCTTGATCTAGTTTCAGCCGTTTTGTTAAGTTGAAAACACACTACGGACAGGATAGGGCAATACGAAGAAGAATAAAGAAAATTGTACTAGTTGTCGTCGTGCCATAAATCTATCCAAACTTTATGGATTTAAACTTTCTTTTTTAAATAGATAATGTATGACAAAAAGAAGACATCGTGTCTATGCTACAGTTATGAGGTAACAGGATACGAGAGCATAGTCACCGGAACCGAACGCCAGTCATGGTTTTCCGTGACCGTATTGGAGCACCATAAAAATCGATTGTATGCTATTGTATGAACAGTCGACACAGTGTTTAGTGGGCATTCAAGCTTTTCAATTTGTCATTTTGTGCTTTTAATAATGTTTTTACGCTCCAACAAAATTGAATATAGACCGAATAGATGAGGATTTCAAAATGGTATAAGTTGTCCGATTGTATGAGGGAGTTAATGAACCTGCAACCATGTACAAATATTTACTGCATGATGTCCGCAACTTTGAAATCATCTAGAAACTTAACTAGCTGATGCCCGTGCCTTCGTCAAAAAAAGTAAAACTTCGTAAAAAGCCTCAGGTCACTCTTCATGTCCTCAACTCAACTATACAAAAAAATCACGTTGATCCGTTGCTCTGTTGCGACGTGATTAAAGGACAAACAACATACTTTCGCATTTATAATATTAGTATGATTTATTGGAACGATTTATTGCTACCTTCCCCTGCTAGATATTTCTAGCTAATTACTAGATATTGCTTTCGTTAAAATCGTTTAAACGGATTGACTATAAAAAGATAACAAACGGAAATGTCGCTTAAGGATATCTTTTAGGTCATAAATAATGTTGTAAGCAATCCTTGTTCGGGTAATTGTCAACAATTGTAGGGTTATTTATAAACGTATTAATTTAACGAATTATCTTATCTCGAAACCACAGTTAACATCGTACTATGCGTAGTATCGTAACTTATCTAAAAACCCATTACAGACCGTTGACTCGTACAATTAATCATTTTTACCGACTCGTGACGTGCGAGTAATGGGCGTCAATCTAAGAGGAAATAGTTTATATCTGTCTCGTATAAAGGTCTAGCCCCACTACAAAAGGCACGTTGCGGTGTGGCACGTAGCGGCAAGTGTTCTTTGTATGAGGTTGTATGGAGCTGGGCCCACTTAAGCGACGTGGCACGGAGATGCACTGCGCGACGCCGCCCTGTACAAACTCATACAAATAATATTTACCGCTACGTATCACGTCGCTCCGTGCATCTCAAGTGGGGCTGGACCTTAAGGGTCTAGCACATTGGAATTTCATTGTGAAAGTGCCCTAAAGGCACAGTGATGCAAGACCTACGAGAGACGCGAGATGCAATCTGCATTAGGCGCATCCCTCCCACCACGCAAATAGAATTTTCATTATTTCCACATCATAATTATAATTTGAAATTTTTTTGTTTACGATCTCTCCCGCTGCCAAGGAAAACTGGTAGAGATCTCTTATAGAGATAACTACTTACTTGTCAATTATTTTTCTTTTCTTTTTGCGTTTTTATATTTTTGGTACAAAAATAAAGTGGTTTTTGACCGATTTCGGTCCTTGTATTTGTTTGCCTATTAGGATATTTTTTTTCCAGTTACCGTAACCGTAGGTAATCCGTAACCGTAAACCGTAATCTTAAGTATTCAGTATGAAGTTATGAATGCCCGCACTTACATTCAAATGCAGTAAAATATAACTTAGTTGTCTCCTTTAGTTACTTAGAAACTTACACTTATGGCACAGGGACTTAGAATTATTTGGCTCTTTCTTGACTATTGTCGGGGATGTAATATTGACCAGCTTCTACATCGTTATTTTCATTCCTGAGGGTTATGATCAATAATCCCATACTAAGAAATGGATTATAAAAAACTGGAACGCTCATTTTAAGCTTCCCTCTCCCGGTCTTTCAAATTATTGTAATAATATTCTAGTCATAGAGTTGTCACATTATAAGAGAACCAATTTCTCCTAAATTTATTCAACCTGAGTGCTGCACAAGTTCCCAGTCATGCTTTATGTAATCATCGTCAGTTAATAATAATCACTTTGTTCTCGCGATTGAAGTAAAATTGACATTTAACATTGAGGCCCGTTTTAATAAAACGACATCAGCTTAGAACACGTTCTCAAGTAACGGTCAGTCTATGGTAAAGACCGGTCTTAAACATGGATTGACCGATACTGTTCTGATGTCAATGTATCAGGTAATATGGGCATAAATCACCTCCATAATATGTGGTGTCACCTCCAGAATAACTTGAGTGGCGGCTATTTTTGTCCAAGGGACTTTCGTCCGAAAAATCTGAGGACCTAATGGCATCCCAAATCTCGAAAGAGAAATAATACTTGTGTGTACTATGCTTGTTTTGTTCTAAACTTACGTTAATTTTAAAAATGAAGGCACGACGCTTTTGGAAGATCTATTAGATCAGCGTCTCCATGGTTTAGCTCAACTCAATGCTTCTAGTAGTTTCCCGGTCGCATGTTTTACGAGTATAATGATGTGGAATCGAGCGTGATGCTACGGTGAAAGTAATCGATTTGTATGCATACAAATCCGATCATACTGTGGACGGTTATTGGTTATGTAATAATTTATAGTTAAGTAATTTAGTTATACAAATGTATTGGGTCTATTTTCTTTCTGATTGGATACGCTACTACGGGTCGTTGATTTGAATTTATTTATCAGCGGCTATTCGTTAGTCAGTAGATGACCTATCGACTGTTATATAGGCATGATGCAAGTACTGGTGCCTATGTAAAGTCTTGGTCAGTTAAAACGCGTCACGGTTTGATGGCATGTTAGACGTCTACAAAGCGACGCGCCACAAAGAGTAGTTTATGATACTGATGACACTAACAAACTACATACATGAAAATTGAAGGACGTTAGGAAATCGTGCAAATTGTTTCATATTTTGAATATAATTAATATGTATTTTATTTTGTTTCAGGTATGTATCACTATTGAAGTCGATGAAACTTAAAAATTTCATTAACACACGAGGAGCCATCTTGGAGTACTTAATAAGGTTTGATATTCGTTTTTAACCGTATGAAAACGAGTAGTTTTTAAGTTAGAAGGCCCACTCGTACAAAAGTTCAAATTAAATTTTCTATACCTGTCCTTCTCATATTAAACCCGGAATTAAGTTATCAAAAATTGACTGCATCACAAAATGTAACTAAATCAGCAGGGTTGTCCAAGACGGCCTAAAAGTCAAAGTAGGAAAATAAATAAATTACGAGAATATTTGAATCGGAATGACAAGCATGTATGTATTCAGCACCGAGTAGCCTGATTTATCGTAACAGCATTAACTTCATATGTTAAGCCTAATGTCGAAGCATGATTTGCGAAAAAATTTCACCATTGCATTGCATCAGCGGCCGAACGAACGAACGATGTCGTTCTTCAAAATCTTTATTCATAAAATGTGTAAAGTCACACCCTTCAATGCTTTTGTATGGAACGACTTACAATTCCATCAATTCTTACTTTGTAAAGGGGTACACAATAATAAGTAGCTTAGTGAAATTGACAACGCATTGATGATTATAAATATAATATTGATTGCCTTTTGATTCTTAGTGCTTTACCAACCGAAGATCTATTTTTTTAATGGCTATTTTAGACAGTCATAGTATTGATAAGTTAAGTGTAGGTACTAGGTACGTATGAAGAAAGACGTCTTGTTGGAGATTTAGGGTTTTGGAAGTAGATATGTTTTTATGTTCTAAATGATAGTGGCTTTATCTCATAGAGTAGGTAAAAAAGTACTTATATCTTTTAACATAATCTAGGCTACAAAGACATACTCGTTCATAGAACTATTTCGTTTGAATAACTTTTACCTAATTCCATACCTAACGAGTACTACCAACGTAAAAGGTGACGTCATGACGCATCCTCACCGCGGCTGTGACGTGATGGGCATAAACCATACGAAACAAAAGACGGTTCTGCATACAAATCGAGTGAAATTGAACTTTAATATTATGTGAACTTAACATTTTGTCCAGAACGTTCTGTGATTAAAGTTTTCAACTGATTTAAACGGCACATCAATTGATTTAAAATATTTTAATGCTGCATTAGATTTTTAATGTAATTGTAATAATTTTAATTTTACACTACATGTCTTTTGTATACAAAAAAAAATGGTTTCATTAATTATATTATTACACGAATATTTATAAACAAATCAGTCATACCAGAGGAAATAATTATTATGAACATCTCCATAGTTTTGTTTTTCAAATAATTTATTAATCTACTACGCGATTCAAACCGCGGCCTTCAACTTTTAAATTGATAACGTTTGATTATCAATTATTCAAAGACAAATAAGTATTTAATGCATATTTTACATACAATTAATTATGGAATGGGGTCATTAATGTTGTATACTAGAGTATTTATAATTAATTAAAACATTTAAATTGTCTCAGTTTTTAAAATCGAATTTATAAACACAGGAAATATCTGATCAAATGAGCGATGGCTAATTTAACATGTTAACATTAATGTGATTAATAAGTTTTGTAAGTTCAAAGGTTGAAAATCCAGCACTATCGGATTTATAACATTATATTATGTAATTTAATGTAATGACGTCAAGTATGTAATTTTATATATGTTAGATATAGAATTTAATTAATATATCTATACGGGTTAGATTAATTCACAACAATATGGGGATACGTAGGGCTCGTTTGCACAACGAGTCTAAGGGCTAATTGCACAAGGCCGTTAAATGTGTTTAAGTTAAACTTTCTATATCTGCCCCTTTCGTGTGAACCCCAGAATAAAATTATGAAAAAGGGACAGCATCGCAAAATTTAGCTAAATCAGTTGCTTAGTTAGCTAAACAATCAATAGCCGGTGTTGTGCAAGTCGGCCTTAAATTGATTTAGTTAACGTTTTTTTTTTAATTTTTTAACTAAATCAGTTTAACATCCTTATTTATGCAATCGGCCCTGTCGCGGGCATCATCTTATCCAAATAAAAATGAAAAGCTCTAAGTGTATTAGGTAGGTATCTTTTGAATTGAGGGACGAGTGGCCTGGTTGTGACAACGCATATCAGTCGATTGCGAATGTTAAGCAACGTTGACCCAAGTCGGTAACTGGATGGGTGACCGAATTTGGATGTTCAAATTTGACCTTTTCGTTTCCTCCGTGACTCGGAGAGCACACTAAGCCGTCGGTCCTGGTTATTATAACTAACATCTGATAATAATCGTGACAAAAACCCAGGAGTTTTACTCTTAGTCGAGTCGTACGCGGAAGGACGTGGGAACCCACTGCATTATTATTCCAGGAAAACTCCTACCATTATTTTATTAATGCAGTGGGTTCCCACGTCTTTCCGCATGGAATGCGACGCAGAGAGAAATCTTTTGAATGGTATTGGTACGTATATTCTATGCTGAGCTAAATAGCCGAGAGTTCGAGACCTTATTTTTAAGTATTTACGCAAATATATCGATTCGTTCAGTATTTAATCTCAGTCAAGACGCAAATGGCATGTCGCTCCGACGTGCACGTCGGTAACGTGTCGTTGTCGTGATCACTGAATGCCCATTGTATGGCTAGATTGAACAGATTGTGGTCGCGTGTCGTGGGCACGCGTCAAACCGACCTTCTTTTATAAACACCGGTATAAGATATTTTTATCTCAATGCCCACGTATCAATGGAAGTGAATGCTAAAGCTGGGGACGTTTAAAAGGTTTCGATTCGTTTTTTACCTCATATCGATTTGAATAGGCGACGTAGAGACTGAACATCGAGGCGTATGTTAACAATATATTCGTACCTTTTTTTAACTTTTTTATATAAAGATTGGTATTCACGACTCATATTTTTGAGTCAAGATTTGAAAGCTGCTGCTGCTGATATCGAAATTTCTTATTCAACGTGACTGCGAAGAAAAGTAGTAGCCCGTTAAAATTATTCTTATGTCTACTTCATAAGAACAATATACCAAATATTAAAGCTTAGATACCAGGGCGCCGGCTTAGCATCGTTCCAAGGACTAACTGGCGGTTTTTTAATTATTTTGACGACCTCCGTGGCGCAGTGTGTAGCGCTGTTGCCTTAATGTGCGGAGGTCCTGGGTTCGATCCCCGGCAGGGTCAATTTGGGAATTTATAATTTCTGAATTTTCCCTGGTCTGGCCTGGTGGGAGGCTTCGGCCGTGGCTAGTTACCACCCTACCGGCAAAGACGTGCCGCCAAGCGATTTAGCGTTCCGGTACGATGCCGTGTAGAAACCGAAGGGGTGTGGGTTTAATATAACTGCCATGCCCCTAACAGGTTAGCCCGCTACCATCTTAGACTGCATCATCACTTACCATCAGGTGCGATCGCAGTCAAGGGCTAGCTTGTAGTGGATTAAAAAAAAAACGTATCCTTGCATATAATTATGTACTTACCTACTGTAATATTTTTAATTAAATAAATACATGAATATGATGTCATTGGCTCAACAAGCCCTTTCTTCAAGTCTTTTTAGAAACTATTGTTACAGCTAGAGATAGGGAGGGATACTTCAAGGAAAGAAGAAGAAGGTGGCGGAAGTTGAAAAAGGGTATTATCAATTGTGATGATTTAAATAAAACCAAACCAAAATAATACGTCATTTATTTCATTAAATATTTTAATTTATACAAATAGATTAACAAAAGTAGCGAATAGATAGATAATTAAAAGGACACTTAATTACATTTGTGGTTGCGTGATCGATTCAGATAAGATCGATCCACCCACTTTCCCTGATACAAAACAATTAACTCTGAATTAAGACTGATCAACTGATTTAATCGATCGCTTAGCCTAGGGCAAAGAATAAATTGTCTACAGAAATACTTTAGTATATCAGCCCACCTATAGTTAGTCACCCACTTTCCCTAACACAAGGAATGATTTTAATCATATACCGATAACTCTTTAGTCATTCGTCTTTCGAAGGCAATTTATTCCTACTATATTTAATACATATCTATACAATAACTTAGTGACTCTCCTATAAATAATTTAAGTATTCTAAGCCATTCTTTTCATATTATTAGGCCCACTTGCACACCACCACCACCACTACAGCCTATTAACGTCCCACTGCTGGGCACAGGCCTCCACTCTCATAGGAGAGAGGGAATTAGAGCTTAGACTCACCATGCTCCAATGCGGGTTGGCGGGCTTTAACGACTATTATCATGTTAGTGATAATAACCGGGACCGACGGCTTAACGTGCTCTCCGAGGCACGGGGGTGATACACCGCCAACTTCCAACTCCGGGCTGGCACTGAGAATTTCTGAATTGAAAAACCCAATACCATACCTCGTGATTCGCAGTCGACTATGCTAAACGCTAGACCAACGAGGCAGTTCACTTGCACAAGGACTCTTAAATTGATTTAGTTAAATATTTTAATACTGTCCCTTTTTGACAACTACAATATACATTTGTTAAAAATTACATTTTTACAAAACATGCATTACAAAATTTAACTAAATCAGTTTAAATGTCCTTTTGCAAGCGGCCCTTATAGTCTTACAAAATACCACCCATGTTCTGTCACTATTATTACTAAGAATAAAATGTGAAATAAAAAATAGATCATATTATAATAGTTGCAAATACAGTTTTGTTTATATATGTATTTTTAATACAAATAGTGTATTAAAAATAAATTATCAGCCACCACATTAACACACACCTTAATAGACGACTGACTAAGATTTTTTTAAATCCAATATTAAGATTTTACATTTTTTTTAATGAGCTTTGTTTTTTTGATTGGCAAATATTATGTAACTATGTCTGAAGTCTAGGTCATTTTAAATTAGCTTACCTGGATCTAACCAAGACGGATGACCTCAGAGCTAATCAAGACTGAATATTGTAATCACGATTTGTGGTCGTTAGTTACATGTTCACCTATCGCGCAAGTTTAGTATACTTATAATTATTAGAAATTATGTTAATTTCTAATAATTAACGCTGGTTTAATAATAATATTTAACCAAGCCACCAATACCAACTACAATACCTTGAAATGAGTTTTTTTTAAATAGATTAAAAGCGTTGAAAATTAGACTATTTTTGGTTTCTAGAGCAACTCAAAGCAAGGGAAAAACAAACAATATAAAATAATCTATTGCTACACTTTTAACCCCTAGTGCCAAAATAATATTATAACTATAGAATATAAAAAATGAAGTAATAAATTAAAAAATCGGACAATATTATAATGGTTGTAGAGAAATAGGTACGTAGAAGGCAGATTTATACTATTTCGTTACCTTTAATATAGGTAAGTTACGACTTTTTTTTGTAGGTGTATTTTTTGCACTACCTAAATAAGATTTTTAGCTGAAATCTAGCCGATTATAAAGATAAACAACTATCGATGTATCGTCAAACAATAAAAAATAATACGAAATCATGTTCAATACCTTCACGTCTAAGCTTCCTGGTCGGCGAACAATAAATGCAAGGAGCGGAATTGCATCACACATATTTATATGTTGTGATCTACAAATTAATTAAAATGCTATTTCCAACCATACAACAATTACACAATTTTCCCATGCTACTAATGCAACAAGTCATCTATTGTAACTCGCGCGCATACGATTATCTACAAAAGAATACAAGACATCTAATATAGCTCTTAAATCAATAACAGTAAGGTCTACTTTCAGAGCTTGAATAGCTCATCTGTTGTGAACTGAGCATGTAGACACGTGTCATAGCTTACATAGTTCTTAGTTCCCGCCGTAAATAACAGTGTAGCCAGTCATCATTTTGTTCTATTAGTCAATTGTAGTCCCTTGAGACTTTTCGTTGCAGTTTTTCCACATGCTGTACTGAATGGCATCTTGTTACGTCATTGTACTGTTTAGTAGACAACTGACAAATCCATTTGATTGTACCAGGTGTATGACTTTTCCAGTATTTCCGTGTTTGGTGCGACAATGAAGAGATATAAACCGTGTTCTTTATTGAAATATTAATCATATCGTAGTTACCTTTATGAGTTTAGTTTTAAAGAATTTTGTTTTGGCTGGAGAACGGCCTGTTTTTCTTTTCCGCTTCTTTTTTTTTCATGTGCGCAGACTCCTGTTTTTCCGTAGATAAAATAGAGTGGACGGTACGATGTCCAAGCTATGGCCGCTCTACAACCGTAAAAACGTCTCTTTTCCACGAATCTACAGCAGACTGAGTTGGAGTAAGAAAATCTCCTACTAGGCACTCAGTCCTTAAAATATAGAGATTAGAGAAAAAGCTGTCAAACTAATGTCCTTCTGTACACAGCTGGCATTCTTATTACTCGTAAGCTATAATTTCAGGACGATTCACCATACTTAATTTTTTTATCTATAGTAGTTATTGTAGTGTTATTTTCAACTCCCATTTTATCGATACCCTAAATTAAACCAATCATAAGGATTTATGTCATGGAACAAAAATTCAAAACAGTTACTTCGGCTTTGTAAGTGCGAAATATGTTCTATACCACGCTTAATATTCGAGGGGCGTTCGATAACGGTGATACTAAACAGGACCGGCGCGGTATTGTTGCTTGGCGGTTATATAATTTTAATGTGAACGCACTGCTTGTATTAGCTACTGTTAATAAACGTTTAATAAGCAATATAAAGCGTTACAGCATTAATTAATCCACTAGGATCTATTAACCTTCCGTGTTCTCTAGTGTGACTGCCTCGTTGGTCTAGTGGTTAGCCTGTTCGAATGCGGCTGACGAGGTCCCTCGTTGGTGTCCCAGGTCGGGCCATTATATTTAGTATTGGGTTTTTCTGACTAGAAGTTCTTAGTACTAACCCGGAGTTAGGAAGTTGGACACTCTCCTATGAGAGTGGAGGCCTGAGCCCAGCAGTGGGATGTTAATGGACTGTAGGGGGGTGGTGGTTCTCTAGTTGCACCCTTCGTCACAGACACAAATTCCATCCTCATCTGGATGCCTGGTCTTCTTCCACCTCCCGTTATTCCAGGTATTTTCTGCCACGTACCTGCAAATTATAAAACCAGGGCTCTTTAAAGGGTGGATAAATAAATTTCTCAAAAGCTGGCAACGCATTGGCGGTTCCTCTGGTGCTGCAAATGTTCATGGGCGGCTGATGCTAAGTGTGATATGGTGACCCCGCCTGCTCGTTTTTAAACTAAATTATGCTTGCGTTTCCCTGGATTTAAAGTTTTATCAAAATTACAGGGAAACTCTTTGATTTGTCTAGGTTTGTAGTCTGAGTCTTTGAACATGTTTGGTTAAATGCTCTAAAGTATACCTATTGTAAATGCACAATTATACTTACTTTTTTGTATTCAAATAATTCAGAATATCTAAATGAACGCCTAATTTTGATGTTTTATACCAAAACTAATTAATTTAATTAATATACATATCTGTAATTGTTTTCAAACATAAAAGTACCTACCTACAAACAAATGCACCGCATGTAAGTGTATCCGTACGTGCATCGCAAAACTTTGTATATCTGCATCTCTAAGCAGACTTCATAGTTCACAATTAACGCAACAACTCAAAAACAAAACAGTTAGAGAAGTTTTATAGCTTTTGAAAAATAAATTATATTTTGCAGTCCTTTATCTAATTTGTCTTGGAATTTAAATTAAATTTTCGTACTTCGTAACTTTTAGCTGCTATATATAGCTTCTAATTTTCTTTAATATTTAAGTATGTGTTGTTTTTTGTCCCTACAAGTTAGCCCTTAACTGCTATCTCACCTGATGGTAAGTGATTATGCAGTCTAAGATGGTAGCGGGCTAACCTGTTAGGGGTATGGGAGTTATATTAAATCCATACCCCTACTAATTGGTTATTACATGGCATTTTCATTTTCTTTTTATTTCATTTTCATGGTACCGGATCGCTTAACCAGTTAGCTGCACGTATTTGCCGGATGGTAACTAGCCAAGACAGAAGCCTAGCATGAGACAAATAAATTTATTTCTTTAATTTAAAATGATTTTTTTTAAACTAAATTTTCAAATTACATACTAAAATCATTGTGTAACTTTTACCAGAACGCGTTAGATAACATCAAAGAACTTTTTCACTTTCGTGATTTCAAATCGGCTCGTCTACGAAAATTTACTTTATGAGCATTCGCAATTACAACAATTGTTTCGACAATGCAAGCTTGAATGCACCTTTCTCTTTCACTCATATCAGTTTGCTCGTCGGCTAGAGCGGGATTACCCAACACTGTAACAATGTACTTGCGTCTAATGACTGGATATAAGGCTAAAACTTGAAATTTTTATGTTAATAAGATTGCGATGTGCTGTTCTAATTATTTCATTAGTTAAGAGTGGTCGCGCGTTGTGTGTGGTCGTGTGTGGTGTTGTTTTGTTGTTTGTTGTAGTTGTTGTTGTAATCATGGATTTGCGGAATCACAAGTTGTTCCGCCTGAGGGCTAAGACGAACCTGTCTCGATCTTCATCTATATCTACGCCGAGGTATGTAGGGAAAGTTAGTTTTACGCGAGTGAATTCACGGTTCACGAATTTAATGTAAAAGTTTTCAAAGACATTGGCGGTGGTGGGGGTTTATTGTAAGAGGCAAGGACGTCTGACCAAGAGTGGAACGATCGAACTTCAAATCATTTGTTTTGCAGTACAAAAAAAATGCTATTAGGTATTGGGGCTGTTAATGTATTTTAACATACATAAAGTCTGATTTTTACTTCCGTGGAATTCTGAAGTTTCTTAGTCATACCATAGTTAAAACAGTTCCCACAAAAAAAGGGTAACAAATTCTAATAAAATTGGATGGATTCTATGCTATGGATTCTAAAGATAAAATTTATAACAGTGTTAGTTTACGTTAATTTGTTAATTAATTAATGGAGCACTATTTTAATTTCAAGTGAGAAACGGTACGAACATTTTATATTTGCATACATAATGTGCATACATATTGTAATTACAGTAATTACATGTTTAAGCAGAATCCAAATACTTATTACCGACTGAAGACTGAAAGAGTCCTTAAGTAATTAGAAAGATCAATTTTAGTAGAGTAGTATGGTGAATGGGTGAAAGTAAGAAAAAAAGTAGTTAAATACTTAATAGTTAATTAAAATAAGAAGTTTTACAATACGAATAAAACTATGAATATAATTCTTACTTCTTGATAAAATTAATTTCTAAACAAAAAAAAAATCTAAAGGAATCACTTCTATATAATTCTATTTTTTAGAAAGATAGATAGGTACTAAATGATTTATTATATTTTCATTTTTATTCAAATGAAAAATCTTAATCATAAATACCAAAGTACACTGCTATGAATAATTTGTCCATGCAAATACATTTTCTTTCCTCGCGCAATAAGAGTTACAAGATTACCGCACAAGTGTTATTATAATACATAATTGTTATAATAATAATATACCCATCATTATTAATAAGACTAGATGATTAGAATATCCTTGGTACATAAATGCAAGATAACGGAAATGAGTATTTTATTCTATTAAAATAAATAAGAATATAAATAATACATTATTTTATTACAAGTATACATCAGATTACGCGTACGATACAAAACATTTGGCAACTCCACTGAAGCTTTAATTTTTAACGTAGGTAATAAATATAGAAAATATGCAATAAGTAACCACCAAATATTGACACGTTGTAGCTACGACGGATGCTACGTAGCAGGAATGATTTTGTAGCGGTCTACGGCTACGCCAAACGAGATTCCGATTTTGACCACTGACCCGATACAATTCCAAAAAAGTTGTGCTAGGTAAAACTGCCACTCACTAACTGATACTGACATTATGATATTGTTCGTCAAGTAATAAGCAAATACTCGCATTAAAAAAAAAGGTTGTTTCGGATGGTAAATTGAATTAACTCTATGTATTACAAATACAGTTTACTCTAACTCAATATCGAACTTTGATAAACTTCTTTAAAACTTTAAATTATATTTTAAGTTTACAGATAAATATTATATTAATACCATTCCACTTTTAACTCAAATGGTTTGAGTTACCAAAGAAAGTATTTCAAAACCTTCGCTTTCGCATCGCTGTAGGTAAATCAAACGATTTATTAATAACAATGCTTTAAAATCAATTGTCAGAGTCAAAGTAGGTAGTACTTAAAGTATTAGCAATGATATGAACCCACCCAGGAACCTGAGCTTGTTACTTTTTATAACATCATCATCCAATTTAGCCATTTTGGACAGCCTTGATAGCAATTTGACAAGCTCATCAGAGAGCACAAAAACTGATATCATTTACATATTATAAGCTCTTTACAATAGTATTTTGATTTGTTCATAGATCTCTTTATTGTTATCCTTTTATTGTTGAAGGAGGTTATGGTGGATTTATACCTATTTCAACGAATAAAGAATCTTTCTATATCTACCTAGATAGGTATATCTATCCCTCTAGGTTCTGTATATCTATCCCTCAGTGGCCAACCTCAACGCATATTGGGAGGCTCGGAGTTCTCTTCAAAATGAATCGCGACGCCCATTGGGCTTATACTGGATACTAAAATGCGGTCCAATCATTGCCTATACTGCAGTTTTGGAAGCTCACTCAACTGCAGTTTTGGAAGCTCACTCAATTATGGGCTTGATGCAATGAACGTCCGCCGCAAGCCCGTCTTGTTTTTAGAGTACTAGGTATACATTTTGAACGAAAACACACTACGGATCAGATAGATAAAAACCGAAGAAGAACTTAAAACTTGAACTTAGGCTCCTTAGGATGACGCGAGTAGGTATACGCCCTATGTCCAAAATAAAAATACCTTTTTATCCTCACATGAGGTTGTGTATTTCATTAGGTAGCCATTATCAAAGTACGCCTTTAATATTATTTTTATTTATTTATTTATGTCAGGCAATAATTCATTTATTAAGCCCATATTATAGAACACATAAAATACAATAAGTACTAACTTTCCCCGCCCAAGTTTCTCTCGATAGTATTTGTGGTTTAAGCCTTGACAGTTAATCCTTATGTGTAAGATAATAATTAATTACTTATGAATCTCGTAACCTTTGAAAAATCAAGTTTAAGTAATTACGCAAGTTAAAGTTCAGCAACTTTTGTACCATTAACTACCTACTTGTAATAAGTAGAAAAACACTCAAATTGCGCGTTTAAGACATAGTTTGGGTGAAAGTCATTGACCGATATTACACAGAATTAATTCGGAATCTATTTCGTAAACACGTACAGATAACACGACGGTATATAATTTTATTGTTTTTCGCAACTTTGAAACTATAAACCTTAACGCACTACGAATTTCGACAACATCAGATTTAGATAAAAATAAAATATTAAAGCAAATGTTTTGGTCTTTTACATGTAAATAGCTACAAAATATTCCAAAAAAAAAGGGTCAAGTGCTTATCAGAACACGTATTGGTACGCATTCTGTAGTCATTAATTATACCTACTTATTTTCCAAAAACTATGACGTTCGTTACTTCGTAAGCGGTAGTTTTTTTTTTCGAAAAACTACCAAGCAAGCCTTATACTGTTTTCAATTGTTCAGTACTTACCATCAGCAAAGTATCACTCGAAGCGGTGAAAGGATGAACCGAATTTCGCCCCGATTTTGTTTTCAAAATTTTAATATACTTTCGTGTTACAGAAACATTATTATTATTATTATCATTATATACTTTATTTGTACCACCACAACAAGTAAAAATAACAAAAACAAAAATTGGAAATAAAATTAACAGACAGAAGTAGGATACAAAAGGCGGCCTTATCGCTTAGGTAGCGATCTCTACCAGGCAACCTTAGGAAAAGGAGAAAATAAAGGAAAATAGACTGCAGGTGGTTCTATAATATACTTACATTCGAATAACTACATACTAATACATAAACCAATAATAAACATATAATCAAAATATAAATTATATTTAGCATAGCTAATTATAAAATATACTAATACATATGTATTATAATATATATATTTCGACTTAACTTATAGAATAATTTTTATTGTCGTATTTAGTTTACAAGATAATGATTCTTAACAGCATTTTTGAATATGTCCAGTGACTTAGATTGGCGTATGGTCAGTGGAAGTGCATTCCATAGCTGAACAGCTCGAACACTGAAGGAATTTTCAAAGAACTTCGTTTTATGAGTTGGGGTTTTCAGTGTTAAGGTACGACATGGTCTTAAATCGGACTGCACTCCAAGAAAACTGAATTTCTCCTTGAGGTAGGAGGGCGTTTTTAAATGAAATAACACACAGTACAGAAGAGAAAGTACATGCAAATCCCGGCGACGGCGAATAGGGAGCCACTTGAGCTTTTGACGAAATTCGGATACGTGGTCATATTTGCGCAAACCAAATATGAACCGAATGGCGAGATTCTGGAGTCGCTCAAGCTTGTTTAATTGGTCCTCAGTCAAATTAAGATAGCTTGCGTCAGCATAATCGAGAATAGAAAGAAGCAGAGATTGTGCCAACATAATTTTGGTAGGGATTGGCAAGACAGAGCGCAACCGTCGCAAAGAGTTCATCGTTGCAAAAGTCCTCCTACTCAACTCTTTAACATGCCCAGACCAGGATAGTTGTGAATCTAAATATATACCGAGATTTTTAACGGAGTCACAATATGGAATCACAACACCATTAAAACAGATTAGGGGTAGTCCTCGCAAGTCAAGTTTAGCCATGTATCCCGGACTGCCAATAATGATTGCCTGCGATTTGACGGGATTAACGCGAAGCCCGTACTGCTTACTCCATTCAGCAACAGCTGTTAAATCATTATTAACGGCAGCCACAGCAGCGTCGAGATCTTCTAGGGGTGCAGAGCGATAAATTTGGATATCATCTGCATACATGTGGTAGAGAGAAGAGATGTACGGAGTAATAGAATTAATGAAGATAGCAAACAGTAATGGAGACAACACACCACCCTGAGGTACCCCGGCCGTCACATCACACCATGACGAACAAGTCTCGTCAATCTTAATGCGCTGTCGACGACCTCTGAGGTAACTCCGAAACCAGTCGATCACTGATGGAGCTATGTTAATAGAACGCAACAGACTCAACAAAATATCGTAATCAACGGTATTAAACGCATTACTAAAGTCAAGCAAGGTTAAAATTGTGAGTTGTTTATTGTCCATCCCCCATCGAATGTCATCGGTAACTTTGACCAACGCTGTTACCGTACTATGGCCGGGTCGAAATCCCGATTGCAACGGACTGAGAAGGAAGTTCTTATTAAGGAAAATATTTAACTGTTGGTAGACTAACTTCTCAAGGATTTTTGAAAGAAATGGCAAGATAGAAATGGGACGGAAATCATTAACTGAGGATGGGTTGGACTTTTTAGGAATAGGAACAATTTGAGCAGTTTTCCAAGCTTCGGGGAATTTGTTAGTGCTAATAGAATAATTCAAAATATGGGTTAGGATAGGAGTTACAATATCAAGAATGGGTATGATCATATTACGGCTGATGCTGTCTGTTCCAACAGCATTCGACGTGACGGACAATATGTTCTTCTTAACATCACATTCAGTGAAAGACTCAAAAGAAAACGGTAAAAAGTCAGGAGTGGAGGAGGATGAAAGAATATTAAGAGTGTGTTCTTTATTGACACTATCAATTGTATCGGAAGTAGAGAAAACATCTGGTTTCTACTACCATAACTTTACAGCTCTGATAGGGTTGATTTATAATACAGCTGCAACGAATAGACGGACAAACGGACTGAACGAAACTACAGGGTTTTCCTTGTTTTACTACTTTCCGGGAAAAAGGAGGGGAATGACGTTTTATCCTGTCCCGCTGCAGCGCCATATAATAGTGAGTAATGCAGATTTTATCCCCCAGAAAAAAGATTGTCCGTACCTAGTACTTATATTTTCGCACTAACAGATGACACACTTTCGCATAATTTTAATATGAACGTGTAAGTACCTTATTATTATGTGAGATACGAAAACAATAGCCTAGATTGATAAGCAAAATTGGACCTAAGTGGTAACCTTGTACACAATTTTCTCACGACCAGACACGTAAAAATATTTCAGACCACAGCCTTTTACAGTTAAAGCCTTTTTTGGCAGATCCCACTTGCTGTCTTAATATAGAACTAAATAAATGACAGCAATGTATTTTAGACTCTATGTTATTGAAATAAAATTCCTATTAGAGTTGCAGTAAAAATTGCTTTAAAAATTAAATGCATTCAAAATTCATTGAGAATCAGTAGGTACATGTGCTAGATATTTGTCTTGGTTGACTACGAACTTGACACTTTGAAAGAAATAAATACTTACTTACTACTTTATACTGTTTTGCTTTGATGCATTTTGTTGAACACGGGTTTCTTAGCCGAATAAGTGTTTTGGCCATAGCCCACCAAGCTAACCAAGAGCGGCTTATATATACACACACACACACACACCTTTGAGAACATTAGGCACAACTTTCGAGCATTCATAAATGTTCCGCAAGATATTTTCCTTCATATTGAATTGTTTAAAGAGCACACAACTCTAAAAGCCTAGCCCCACTACATTACGTTGCGTCAAGTATTCTTTGTATGAGGTTGTATGGAGCTGGGCCCGCTTAAGCGACGCGGCACTGAGATGCACTCATACACGGATACAAACTCATGGGTCATACAAATAATATTTGCCGTTACATGCCGCGCAACTCCGTGCATTTCAAGTGGGGCTTGACCTTGATAAGATAGTCCATGCCCGAGGATTGAACCCCCGACCGTCAGAACAGATATTGTAATTATCTATATGGAACAGGAGGTCAATTTCTAATTCCACTACAAGTTAACCCTTTATTTCGATCTCACCTGATGGTAAATGATGATTAATTCTAAGATCGTAGCTGGCTAACCTGTGAGGGATAGGGCAGTTATATTAATCCCATACCCCTAGACGGTTTCTATCCGGCATTGTACCGGAACGCTAAATCGCTTGCAGTATCGCGTTAGAAGTAAAATAACGGATTAGCTTTTACATTGCAATATGAACATCTATTATTTAATAGGGCTTAGATTTAACAACATATAACGGATATACAATCAGTGGATTATTTCATATTACCGCGTAATAATATCCTGTTACCTATAAGGTGGTAATAAGTAACTATTTTTGGTGTTGGCGGAAATTAATAAAATTGCTGTACATATTTCAGTTAATGTTTTCGAGACTCGGGTGAGAAAAAGTTTGCCTTGACTTCGATTTTAAGTTAATCTTTTAAAAACAGCTTGGGAGCGGTTTTATCGTAACAGAATGTAGAGTAAATAATAATTATTACTACTTGTACGTATGAGTAAAAAAAAGATAATATGACTTTCTGGTATAGGTACTATAAGTTAATAGAAAAATAGTTCAAAACCCACCTATCTTACAATCGATGCGCCTATAGCTATTTCACCAAAACAAATAAATTAGTGAACACACAATATTACTTACCTATATAAGGAAACAATACAATAGAACTTAAAGCTATAACTAGTCCAACCTAACTTAAACTAATAAATCATGCGCGCGTGGAATGGTGGCAAGAATGCTGCCTGCAAAAAATGAGCCAGCCAGCCAGCCAAAGGGCGGGCGGATAAACCAATATCTCAAAAGCCGGCAACGCATTGGTGCGGGCGGTTCCTCTGGTGCTGCAACGGTTCATAATCACCTAACATCAGGTTTGCTCGTTTGCTTGTTTTTTATTATATTATATTGTTTGTTATTTAAAAACAAAAATTGAGGCGGTTCTCAATTCGGCGCGATTTTTTTTTAATTTGTACAGTAGACCATAGGTACCGAAAAATAAACATGCAAAAATTAATGTTATGGTTTTTATATCAATTACACGCTTATCGTTTAAGAATATTTCGATTCAGCCAGTTATCAAAAATAACAAAAAAAGGCACTCAAAACAATGAGTTGAATTTTTTTGTTGTTCGCAATAAACAAAATGTTAAATGATGCGGGAAAATCCTACCATTTATTATTTTGGAAACTTACCAGTTAATGCGAAGACTAACGTTGTAAAAAACATATTTTTTAAAACAAATAAATGTTCTGTTTGACCTAAAAGGTCATGATTAGCCATAACAAGTGTTATCTGAGGAGTAATCAGCAAATCATATTGTATTAGGTACTTATTGTATTACCCATTAGATTTTTTTAGTACCTTACGCATCACTTTATGGTAAGTCTTTAATGTTAGCTGTATGTACTCTTAAACGCTTAACATAAGGATTTTTTTTAAATATATGAAGTTAACGTTTCATCATACATCATACAATTTTAAGTGCGAAAGTGTATTTTATAATTGGTTTGTCCTTTAATCACGTAGCAACAGAGAGATATTTTGCATGGGTATAGTTGAGGACCTGAAGAGTGACACAGGCTTTTTATTCCGGAAAATTAAGGTGTTCCCGTGGGAATTAAAAAAGTTATTTTACACGGACCAAATCGCGTGCATCAGCTAGTACAGCGCTGCACAGTGCGCCAAGGAGGTCGTCACACTTACTTACGTGGTACTTATAAAACAAATAAAAATGATGATGCATCGTTGTCTCGAAAAGAGAGTATCCGCAATAAAAAAGGTTTATCTTTAAAAAATATGTCGCTTTAATCTTCTAAGCGCATCAAAAAGTCAGCGAGACCCACATGGAGGTCACTACCGGCTACCTGTTATCACGAAGTGCAAAGAATTTCAAATCAGTGGTAGAATTCGCAGATCACGAATGTCACCTGATTGTAACGGCTGATAAACGTAACCACAGTCCAAGGAGATGCGTTCTTTCCTACCAGTCGGACGACGGAGGCGTCGAAACTGCAGCCCTATTTTCTAACTTAATGGTTATCAAAAAATTAAAGCCACCCGTACACATTTTTTATCCACTGAGGGTTTGCTGTGAAATAACAACAACACATTTCATAGCAAACCTTCAATGGATAAAAATATACGTGGCTTTAATTTTTTTAATAGTTACAGAATAGGGGGCCTGACCAACGCTGCGGGGTGACAGGGATGTGACCAAAGACAAAGAATGCATATAGCTGCTAGACACTACCTATTTCAGTCGCACAAGAAAGGAATGCATTTCCTTTCATGGTGCGTGGAAGAATTAGACAGAATTATAAGATTTTTGAGGTCCCTCGTCGGGTGCCACCTAATTTCAAGATCAGCTCGAACTTAGAGCTAAGCAATTGTGAGAAATTCAGATGAACGTTCTTCATTTATTATCCATTTCGGTACCACGTTTGGTATGGTTCTAGAGGAATTCTCTTTCTATAGACGTGACGGAGGTAACTGTCAGAATTTTCATCTATCGTTTGTATGGGCATCGACCCACTGTATGAATATAAATTCACGCTGTGACGTAACGTAAGAGCGCATAGCGGTTTAAGTTACCTTTAGAGCACATTATTATTCAACCCGGGAGGGTAATTCGTAAGTATAAACAAACAATGTACCTGATAATAAGCATAATATTTTCCTTAAATATATTGTTGAATTTAAATGAGATAAGACAGTAGCTTTTACATTTAAGTTTCAGTTACCCACTTTTTATCACATTGACTTGATACATAGGAGCATATTACAGGAGTAATGATTTATGGTGTAGTTAAAAATAACAAGATAATGCCCGCGTGTATTTAAGTTTCGAAAATCCGTTGGAAACTCTTTAATTTTCCGGGATATATCATATCCTTCCCTGGGGTGCAAATAAATTCTGTACTCCTCAAAATTGGCTAAACACAATATGAGCCGAGAAAGCGTAGCAGGCAGACAGACAGACACACTCGCATTTATAGCATGGATAGATTTCGTTTGTTTTAAATAATATTAATTTAAAAAATCTGGCACATTTCCTCAAGTTACAAGAGGTCTAGTAAAAAGCCACAAAACAAAGGGAAAAACTGTTTAAAGAGACTTTCTTGCTTCAAAAATGTCTAAAACATCGCATTGACTTTCTAACATTGTCCGTTTATGTCTATTGTCTTGAACTCTGGCCAACTGATAGCCTGTCCAAATTTTCTTGAAAGCCTAGCCGGAGCCCGTTACAGTAAACGTTTCTAGCCAATTGACCTTGGAACTGCAGATAACTAGAATTATGCTAAAGCTTCAATGAAAAAACATTGTAACGAATGCGGCCTGTGCAATTTAGTCACGGGTTTTATAAAACATGTTAAAATAAAAAAACACAGATGGACAAATAGTAACATATACATTTTTTGAAATCAGCAGTAGATAATAATTGTGTAAGGTGTATTGTAGAACAAAGTATATAAATACTTGTTTTCTTATACTATTAACTTTTGGGAAGCCATATTAATTGTTTTAAAACTAACTTACTAAAATAACAGCTAAATTTATAAATATCATAAAATATGCGAAATGCCTTCACGGCCCATCCATTTGATCCATTGTTGGACATAGCACTCCACTCTTCCCGATGTTAGGCCAAGCCTCTTCTATGTTTTTTTTTGTTTTGTGTTAAAAATCTAAGTCCAAGTGGATGGATGGATTAAGGATGTTCGTTAAATCCGTAAGAGATTTCGGCACGGACAAAACAGCGGCTAATATTTCGGAAACAAAGGTCAAAAGGACAAAAAGAAGACGCGATCTGGCGAGATGTAAAGCGTTTCGGCCAGACGGCTTTGATGTCGGCCTCTATACTTTGCAACCGCTATTGTTATCGGTTACACGTATGGTTAGACGAGTTTTGGTAAATTTACCCGTGTTTATACACCTACTCAGTATACTAACTAAACTTGAACTTGTTGAATTTATATATTTACATATAAATATGTGTTCGACCATTTTAAACAAACTTCTAGGAGGAACTATACCCTCCTCCTCCCTGGCGCATGAATAAATTTTAGTGGCGGGTCCCGGGATCATATTTCGTCTCTAGTCGGGTGGTAGGCTGCCACCATACCTAACCGTTACCATCCTACCAGTAAGACTTGCTGTCAAGTGATTTAGCGTTCAGTAACGTGTAGAATACGATATGGTATATGTTATAATATATTTTAATATAAATTCCATACATCTACTACCTTAGTCTGCATCACCATCTTAGACTGCATTATCACTTACCATCAGGTGAAATTGCAGTCAAGGATATCCACTCTACATATCAATATCATAGCGAATTACTGAATAAGAAATACCTAATAAGTACGAGAAACAAAATCGTAATCTAAAAATATATCAACGTCAAATTGTACAATGACTAACAATACTTTGCAGTAACCTTGACGTTTTTGTACATAATCCACCAAAAATATATCCAAATGTTTTTATTATTAACTGAAACAGATAATCATTGAATCGAACTACGCCTATATTATAATGACCGTTATTATCCAATATTCACCTATAATAATATAATATTATAATACATAATTTTGTTGAAATTCTGATTCGACTAAAAATATGTAAAAAAGCACAAACTTTGACGAAGATTTCGATGCAACCACTTCAGTCTTAAAATTATAGGACACTGTATTATAATTTATATGTGCCTAAGGAGCATAATTTAATAGGCTTGTCGAATACCCATGGGAATATTTCAGAATTTATAAAATTCAAGCAGGTAGGTAGATGTACTGAAGAAAGACATGTAATGCATGATCGTACGGTTTGGTATGTACTCTAACGTTTAGTCCGGCCAGTAGTTTAGCTATTATATTTTCTGACTGCAATATGATGATAATGGATGGTCATGGTCAAATACAAACGTGTCATTATTTAAAAAAAAACTCTACATTATTATTTTCTGCGCTGTTGTATAATAATTAAATTAATTTGATCGGTTAAGAAGACGCGCCTAAAATTAATAAAAACGATACTCAGACGAATAGACCGTGTATCTTTCAAGGTCGCTTAAAATGTGCGAATGTGTTAAGTGTAGTATAAATTAAAAAAATGTAAATATCGTATCGAAATACGGCCGTGAACTTATTACTATGACTTCATTGCTTAACTCGGCTGTGCCATAGAGGTTTTATTGTCAAAGATTTTCTTAAAAACGAAACTTGCGAAAATATTTTTGAACAATCGTGTTCTTTATGGAAATAGAACGCGACCAATCCTTGAAAGAAATGTGAAGACATTTCTTGTTTATAGTTTAGTTATGTTGTCCATCCAACAGCCTTCACTCTATGCGATAATAGCCCATATTTTTAAGCGAGAACAGACAAAAATCGCTTGTAAAAATGCAAAGTTGTAAAACGTAATAGACATGTAATTAGAATCTTAAGCACGTTGTCATTTGACTTGGAAAGCAGAACTAAAGAATGTCTTCGGACTATTTATTTTTACTTAATTTTCGAGTGTTGTAATGCATGCACTGTCTACGTACCTACGTGTTAGGTCATTATCTATACTTACGTATAGATAAATACTAATATTATAAATGCGAAAGTTTGAATGGATGGATGGATGAATGTTACTCAATCACGTCAGAACAGCTTTTTTTTTATCCACTACAAGCTAGCCCTTGACTGTGATCTCACCTGATGGTAAGTGATGATGCAGTCTAAGATGGTGGCGGGCTAACCTGTTAGGGGTATGGCAGTTATATTAAACCCATACTCCTTCGGTTTCTACACGGCATCGTACCGGAACGCTAAATTGCTTGGCGGCACGTCTTTGCCGGTAGGGTGGTAACTAGCCATGGCCGAAGACTCCCACCAGGCCAGACCAGGAAAATTCAGAAATTATATATTCCCAAATTGATCCTGACGGGGTTCGAATCCGGGACCTCCGCACGTTAAGGCAAGAGCGCTACACACTGCGCCACGGAGGTAGTCAAACGTCAACAGCTGAACGGATTTTGATGAAATTTGGCTCAGAGATAGATAGATATAGTCTGGAATAACACATAGGTTCCTTTTTATCCCGGAAAATTAAAGAGTTCCTTCGGTAACCGAAAATCTTCAATTCACGCGAATGAAGTCGCGGCTAGTAATAAGTAAAAATTTTCACCGATATTTGGTAAATACCGAACTTGTAACTGGTACACTTTAAATATTAATTAACTATGATTTAAGTCTTTCTACTAGTATAAAATTGAAAATTAAAAGTGCCTTCGTGAGGAATGTACCTATAAAAGACCTTGTATAGTTATATCCTTATGCCGAATTTTAGCCTAATCTGCCTGACCTTTCAGCCTGACCCAATAGTTTGAGCTGCGCGATCATAGATCAGTCAGTCAGTCAGTCACCTTTTCCTTTTATAAGTTTAGATTTGTTCAGCTCTAATAATAAACATCAGATCCCGGTTCCATTTAACTTCCGCGTCAATAGAGAGGCCCTAACTAATTAACTCAACTGTAAACATCTAACCAGACATTTTCTAATTTGGAATCGTTATAATAATCAGATTACAATGTCGATCAAACATCCCAATAAAAACACCGCTGCCCATCCACTCTATCAAGTTCACTGTATAGAAAACCGCTTCTAAGTTCCAATCGCGCGTCATCCCATACACAAGATGAAATGATTACATCAGACCACGTGGGCATCCCATACCCTTAGACTATAGACAAAAGGTAGAAGGTAGACGAGCTAGTTAATTGTATATCAAACTAATACTATAAATGTGAAAGTGTTTTTGTTTATTGGTTTACTAGATGATGCCCGCGACTAAGTCCGCGTGGATTAATGTTTTTTGATTCCCGCGGGAACTCTTTAATTTTCCGGGATAAAAAGTAGCCTATGTCCTTCCCCGGGATACAACCTATCCCTGTACCAAATTTCAGCAAAATCGGTTGAAAAGATGGGCCGGGAAAGCGTAGCAGACAGACAGACAGACAGACAGACAGACAGACAGACACACTTTCGCATTTATAATATTAGTATGGATTGGTTTGTCCTTCAATGACGCCGCAACTGAGCAATGGGTCGACGTGATTTTGGCATGGGTATAGTGGAGGACCTGGAGAGTGACATAGGCTACTTTTAATGGCGGAAAATTAAGGAGTTCCCGCGGGGGAAAAAATTAAACCACGCGGACCAAGACCAAGACTCTGCGCTCCTACCGCAGCGAAGACCAATACTAAATCTATGGTCGCTAGTTAGAAATAATGTTGATTCAAAGGCCGTCAAAGAGTAAATCACAATTCAATGCTCTGGCTTTGGAACTTTGTTTGTTTTGTTGGTATTAACTCCACCTCAGGTTTTCAGATTATACCGAGAAAAAACTATAAAAATTACTGATTACATAATCATTAAACTATTTTTAGTCAATTCAATGGTCTATCTAACTAAGGCTAGTCTATGATTTTTTGCCGATCATAAAATAACAGTTAAAAATTTTATTAAACCTAAAATTAAAGATGCTCTTACATTTTTACATATCTGCCTGGCATACTCCTATCCAGCTTCACTTTTTATGGACTCGTTTGTAAGCGCTACATCTATTATCTTTCATATAGTCTTTGCGTATACCGTACGTAATTGCATGGAGAGATAAAAAGAAACCAAGAGTCCGACTGGTTCCGCTAGGTTCCTGTAATGACTGCCCGTCTAGGCTTAACGGGAATGCGATGCGCTAAGACGATAGCGAAAGCTAACTTCGATAGCGATCGAGGTGTTTATTTTTATTATGACGTGTTTAACTTGTGATAGAACAGGTTTGTATGCATCTTCTTACTTATGTAATCAAGATTAATGTACCTGTTTTAAAACCTTACAAGTTAGAGTAGGTATGTTTATTTAAAGAAATGGTAAAACATACGAATTTAACAGATCTCCACCAGTAACGCTTGGTAGTGGGAGTGTTTGTAAGGAAAGTAAAATATATACATATATAAAGGTAGCAAATAGATTTAGGTTTATCTAAATTAAGTTGTGATTTCCATAGTCAGCAACCTACTTTTGCTGACTTAAAATAATTGAAATTGAAGATGACAGAAATGCACGCACAGAGTATTAAACAGAGCGCGATACGCACAGTATTAATAGTAATGTTTATATTTTAATAGAGCGGTAACAGTTTTCGACAGAATTTTATATTGAACTTAATTGAGGCATGGGCTTCTCAAACAAGTAGTGTTGTAGTTAATAATTCAAATATTTAGGCAGATGCTTTCACGACTCAATATAAAACCGTGCGTTCACGCATGTTCTCGACTCATTCGAAAAACTTCTATCGCTAGCTCTCGGCTAGCCCCCATGCTCGCCTGCTGATATAGGTCAGTGAGTTGTAAACAGGTTCGCCGACGTAATTACAGTAAACGCCTATTACGAGCCTATTACGATAGAACCCAGTTAGTTATTACTTTGTAATAGGTAGTTGATTTGTGATGAATCCATAAACAATGTGGTCCTCTGATGTTAGGCTGATAATTTTTTTGTTAGAAATAGTTTATTACAGACGCTTATAAAATGTTGAATGAACAAAAATATTTAAATACTCGTTTTGACGACCTCCGTGGCGCAGTGTGTAGTGCTGTTGCCTTAACGTGCGGAGGTCGTGGGTTCGATCCCCGGCAGGGTCAATTTGGGAATTTATAATTTCTGAATTTTCCCTGGTCTGGTCTGGTGGGAGGCTTCGGCCGTGGCTAGTTACCAACCTACCGGCAAAGACGTGCCGCCAAGCGATTTAGCGTTCCGGTACGATGCCGTGTAGAAACCGAAGGGGTATGGGTTTAATATAACTGCCATGCCCCTAACAGGTTAGCCCGCTACCATCTTAGACGGCATCATCACTTACTATTAGGTGAGATCGCAGTCAAGGGCTAGCTAGCTTGTAGTGGATTAAAAAAAAAAAAATTCCTTGACTTCATCTAAAATCAGTATCCATATACATTCTATAAATATGTATTTTTTCTTTGACGAGTAACTTTCTACGATTTTTTTACTCGTACTTCAATTTTGGCTAAGCCGTCTCTTTTATCATCCACCACTTTCTTTTCAAAGATATTAATAGAAAAGCAAATGTTTTTTTTTAAATATCACTCACCTACATTAAAGCACAGGCGCTTTAATTAATTAGTTGTTATAACTTCCCATTTTGTCTATCTCGAAGTATTACAAAAGTCACTATCTGGGTATGTTGTATTTGCTTTTATCATTTAAATACTTCATAAACATTTAACGAGGGAAGTGTATAGTATTTTCAACACACCTACATTTTTTGAAGCAGGATAGGTAAGCCCACCCTTGCGAAACCAGGGCGAAACAGCTTTTATTTATAAGCCGTAACAATTTTTGTCACGTGTTCTCCTTAACGTCCTAGCTTGTACTATGTTTGTACTCGTCTCGTTGAAATATTCCGCAAATTGTAGTATTCGCGAAACATGCTCGATCAACGACTCCAGTCTCCGCAAACGCACGTGCCTTGACTTCCAATGTTCCAAGCATTCTTCTATGAGCATTTTAGGTATATGTCTGAGGACATAATTGATATAACGTTTTAAATTCACAGAATCTCTTGTTTGTTCTGTTCTAATCGCTAAAAAATTACGCAAGACAAAGTAAATGAGGTCTCAGGTAAAATATCGTTACCAAAATAGGTAATTATAAATCAAATTCGAATTTTTCAAGTATTTCCTCTGTGTTTAAGGATCAGGGCATTTATTATGGCTATGCATATTAGGTACCTAATTTAAATCGAGAAGACGTATTAAATTTAGAAGCTTAAACGTTTTTTACTTTCGTTAACAAAAGCACATTTAAGTCCAGTTGCATGACAGGCGGTTAAAGTTACGTTATGGCCACGGTACAGTTTTACCTACTATTATATTATATCTCTATGAGTTTTACCGTTAATAAAAAACAAAGTAGGTATGTTGCACAATTCGATCATAGTTAGTATACTAAGTTAATACATTTCTGAGAATAAGATTATATTCATTAATGTTTACACACCGCTTACTGACCGCTCCAATAGTGAGGCACACAAATTATTTGATATTTTTGTTTTAATTGGGGATTTTGTGAGTTATTGAAATGAAAGGAGTTACTTAATAGAAAATTGTGTAATTTGTGTATCTCTGAACAAAACAGGTTGAACTTAATGAGCCTTAAGCCCAGCGGGAATTGGGAATGATATCCTAAATACAGGAAACTAGTAAGGAGTGTTAGACCTACCACCACCCAAGTAAATGGTTATTTTATGTTCATATTATTTGCATTTCGTGGGCTTTTTTATTTATAATATAAAAAAATTGAAATTGAATTCTTACTTCCATGATTCTTACTTACATAAATAAATAAAACTTTTTAATTCAAGTATCAATTGACTCATATTATTATTTGTTAGTAATAAGAAAACTTATTTTCTATGTTAGTAGTTACTTAACCTAAAAGATTTATTATAAAAGTAGTAGTAGTAGTAGTTTATTAATGCTGAAAGTTAAATTTTGGTCCAATGTCAACAAACCCTGATTTGTGTAACCCTAATTGTTTTTATTGACGGCAACGGTAACGAAATCGCATGTCATGTAAATGAACTTTAATAGTAAAAAAAGTTCCTAAAAAGCCCGTGACGTGCGACATTCCCATAATACTTTATACTGGCTAATACCCGCGACTTCGTCTATGCCTATGTGTTGTTAGAGGCTATATTCTATTATATATTCTATCTCTGTGTTCAGCCGTTCTGCCGTGATTGAGTAACAAACAACCCCATCCATCTAATCTTTCGCATTTATAATATTAGTATTAGTACTTACTTATAGATTATTGAAGTAGTATATAAGCAAAAACAAAACAGTAAAAGGTATATTATTAAGAGCCAAGTAGCTAGCGACTATCTCGCACCATATTATGCAAATCACATAGGCGGGCAGTCGTAACAAAGCTATCTCGATGGGCATGAGATAACAGGACGCAAGTGTCGCTGGTCCTATGAACCTAACTATGAAGTCTATACTAATGTGTTAGTTTTCACGTTACGTTAGTAAAAATCATCTAATTTTTTTTTAAGTCTTAATTTTTGGAGTTTGTTCCGTAAGGAATACGCCGCTCCGTAGTGCTTCAAAAATTCCACACAAAATCACAATAACATACTTAAACCTTACGTAGGGCTTTCTTGTAGAGCCGCAACAGAGCCCTAGCCTCCTCTGAAAGAGGCTGGGCCAGGGCACTGTTACAGCCGCCAATCTGCCAGTGAGGGAATTTTGGTTAAAACCTCATATCTCTCGGGCTCGTTACGGACACATTCCAATAATATATGGTGTGCGTCTTAAGGTCTGTCGCAATCAGGACAATTAGCTGACGACACTTTCTTCATTAGGTACCCAAATTTATTAAGTGGAATGTGTCCGGAACGAAGCACACCCGCCCGACTTTAACTAGGGACTTAGTTGCTCTTCTCGTTGGATATCGGTCGCATCAGACGGACGGAATGTGCAGAGACAAAGCTATCAGATCAATGTGGTAACCGGTAACAGATCGCCACTTCGCGAGTGGTTCTAGCAAGAACTAAGCCGGCTGTGAAAGTAGCCCTAGTGAGAAACAAAAACAATTGTCTTTTAACTGGTGTTAGGCCGCATCTTCGAGGAATATTATTCAAACGTCATTGTGAATTACAAAATTTTATAGTAGAAAATTTTATAAAATTTGTCTAATTATTTCCACTAGATGATGCCTGCGACTTGGTCCACGTGGATTAAGTTTCTTTTTATTCGAGTGGGAACTCTTTAATTTTCCGGGATAAAGTAGCCTATGTCCTTTCTCGGAATACAATCCCTGTAACAAATTTCATCAAAATCGGTTAAACAGATGGACCATGAAAGCATAGAAGACAGACAGACAGGCGGACAGACAGACAGATACACTTTTGAATTTATAATATGAGTATGGATTTGCAAACCAAATCGAGCAGCTGGAAAGTCATTGAAATTAAGCGGCACAAGACCGTGTCCTGTGGAGATACATACAAGATACTTTCGCTCAACGCCTGAATAAATCCAATGAATATTAAAAAAAATCATATAAGAAATTTTATAATTAGTTGCACGGAACTCTATCATTAGAATAGAGATACTCGTATTAAATATGTAAATCTATACAGGTACAATACGTATCGCAAGTTCAAATGACATAATAAGCCCGGCAGCTGTATTTGACACACTCTGTACTTAACACCATTCCAACAGTGTCCACAACAGGGTTCAACACTACCTTATCGACACTTTCTCTGACAACACTAGCCATTGTTACATTACCAGCATCTAAGATACATACAAACTACAATGAATGGGAGGAACTGT
The DNA here is from genome assembly GCA_923060345.2 of Erebia aethiops. Lineage (NCBI taxonomy): Eukaryota > Metazoa > Arthropoda > Insecta > Lepidoptera > Nymphalidae > Erebia > Erebia aethiops. Next base: position 16,038,554 of record OV281089.1, on the reverse strand, counting down.
ACGATCATTAGATAATGCCAATGCCGAATCCAATGCCACATATTGTTCGAGTCGGAAGGAAGCGTATAATGCTTTGTTAGCCCTGGTTTAAAGATGCTAGTGATGAGACGCTGTCGTCGACGTATCAAGAGGTTTTTTTAAATCTTGAAATAAAATAATGATAGTAGAATAATAATGGCGTAACAAACAACGGTACAACGGCTTATGACTAAGTAACAACAGAAAAAAATGTTTATAGTGATATAGGTGATTCTTTATAAGCTATTATGAAAACAAGAAATATTATAGGAACGGCATTCCGAACCAGTCATTCGACTATTTTTTTATTTATTTTTTGTACTTGTAAAAAGTCTATTTGAATAAAAAACCTTTGAATTTGAATTTATATTATTTTTCTATTTAGAATTATTATATTACTAGCTGACCCGGCGAACTTCGTACCGCCTTAGTATGCAAAATTAAATGTATATTTTTCAATATTTCTGAGACATTTTCTTAATATTTTTTTCCGTAAGAACCTTCTCCTAATAATAACAAATACAACAAAAAAAGAATTAATGAAATCGGTCCAGCCATTCACGCGTGATGCCGTGACCAAGGAAAACGGGTTTCATTTTTATATATATACTAGCTGACCCGGCGAACTTCGTACCGCCTTAGTATGCAAAATTAAATGTATATTTTTCTATATTTCTGAGAGATTTTCTTAATATTTTTTTCCGTAAGAACCTTCTCCTAATAATAACAAATACAACAATAAAAGAATTAGTGAAATCGGTCCAGCCATTCACGCGTGATGCCGTGACCAAGGAAAACGGGTTTCATTTTTATATATTATATAGATAGATAGATAGATTGTTTATAAACGCTCAGATCTCCCTCTGCAACACTTAGCTTATATCTTACCAGAGGCTTCCGAAGCGGCGCATTTTTGGGTTCTGTACTTTCGATAAATGTAAACAAAATGATTTTTAAAATTAATGTATTACGAATTTTTAAATTCTTTTTTAAGTATTTGAAGTGTGATTTCGCTAAACGGTTGGTTTCTAGTAGAAAAACATTTTTTTTGTTGTGGTATAAACAGCATCATAAATATCACCATTACGAGAACAGCGAGATCTGATGAGAGTGATGAAACAATGATGCAATGATACAAAACATAGTTAAAAAGCAATACATAGTTACAACAATATAAAAACTAATTACCTAGTCAGCACCACCATTACAACTCAATATTAAAACGTATAAGTATTGAACAGCTGGTTAAGTAATAAGTGACTAATTTAAGACGTTTGTTATACGGACAGGATTAGTAGGTCCTATGTTGATAAATTAGCTATCATCAATATCACCATTACGTGAATAGAGAGATCTGATGAGAGAGATGATGCGAGCAGGGCTACAAGCTATACTAAATACAATAAAACGCCTCGTATACACGATTGCATTGTTTCGCTTGATAATACTGTTACGTATCAACTTAATCCCGCGTAGAAAGTTTGACAATTGTTTCATCTGATGATGGGAGAATAATCACTAGTTCCGTCTCAACAGACCGTTTATTACATCAAGTGTTATAATAGCCGCTTAAATTATATCTCTGTACTAGCATCTTAAAGGTTTTGTATTAATTATTTATTTTTCTTCTATTTCACTACATAATTCTGTTTTATATCACTTACAACAACGAAAATACTATTTACTCCTAAATTGATAAGCAGTTCTACTAGCTAAGTATGTTTTCATATTTTCGTGTATTATTAGTGGGTACAACTTATTCCGGAACTTGCCCGGAATAAGTTGCCCGCGATTTCGTCCGTTTGGATTAAGTTTTATTTTGTTTCCCGCGGAAATTCTTTAATTTTCCGGGATGAATCGTAGCCTATGTGTTATTCCAGACTATTAAGTATAGATTAGATTTATTATTTAACTTCCTTGCATCCTTTACTCCCTAATTCGCTGTTTCTATTTTGCTCTCTACTATAATGTCCTTATTATTTGTGTTTATATCTTTATTCTTTGTTTGTTTCAGCTTAGGTCCTTTCGAAACAGTGACGGGGGGAGAGATGGTGTCACGGCGGCGTATACTTTCGCGGTCTCGCGATGACCTCACACAGGCCATATCCACCCAGATTGAGGAGGAAGAAGACGTCTGGTACCAGAAAGATAAACTCTATAAGGTAGGACTGATTCTATATTACAATGTCAAAGAAGTATTCAGTGACCATACTAAATAGTCATATTAAAGACATATTGTTTCATTATTATTGTTGACTTTCGTATTTTAGAATTTTAATCCTAATGTACGGGAGCAGGTGATAATGTGGCTCGACCGTAACAAAGGATGATCATCCTTCCGAGTGGGTGTTGTGCTCGGGGACCACTGGTCCGACCGTTCATCTTTGGAGGTCGTATATTATAATTATATGGTCTAATTCAGAGAACGCTTCGTTAGCGTGAGTTGGGCTCTTCGTCTTCATCGTGCGCTAATAGTAATGCCATCTATTGGATTATGTGCGGACTGCGAAGACCACCACACTAATTTTACGAACGTCAAGGTATGTGACATCAAACTGTCATTTTGAGTAATATTGTTTAAGTATTGCTATAAGCATTGGGAGTATAGCCTCTGAAGCCTAACGTAAAGATGATTGCTACAGTTTAACAATCATGACTACAATAATGCGGCTCTTGAAAGGGCGGATAAACAAATTGCTCAAAAGCCGGCAACGGTTTGGCAGTTCCTCTGGTGCTGCTAATGATCATGGGCGGCTGTAATCACTTAACATTAGGTGACCCGCCTGCTCATTTGCTCGCTATTTATAATTTTTTAAAAAAAACCTCTGATTTCTGAACACACTTCCACTATTCGCGAAAATTCAATGTTTCAACAGGAATACCATGTGGTCAGTCAATTATTGATGTAGGTTTTATATAATACGGCTGCAGACATCAGCCAGCCTAGTAGTAGAGTAGAAATTCATCTAATCCTGCACCTGATGGCCGCCATTTTCGAAATCGGGGGCTCTTGGCGGCCATTTTCGCGAGTGCCTGCGGGCGCGCTTAAAAAAAATCCCATATGTCTTTAATATGGAAGTCCTACTAAAATCATTGGATAGGCACGACGCTTGACAACGTGTCAAGAGCGGCTGTACAAAAGCTTTTGGTTAACTTTATTACTTTTTTTTTATTTGATTCTTTTTCTTTTTGATTCCCGCGGGAACTCATTAATTTTCCGGGATAACAAGTAGCCTATGTCACTCTCCAGGTCCTCAACTATACCCATGCCAAAAATCACGTTAATCGGTTGCTCCGTTGCGGCGTGATTGAAGGACAAACCAACAAACAAACAAACACACTTTCGCATTTATAATATTAGTATGATATGATAACAGGTAATCGGTTTCTTACTTTCTACACATCAATCACGAGGTCGACGAGCCGATGTTAGTAACGTTCCGGCTGAGTTCACACCGATATTGTAATAAAACTTGGTACATACTAGGTAGTTGATGCAAATGACAGGCTAAGGAGAAATCAATTGGTCTATAATGGGCACTCTCAATAAAAGAGACGTATAAAATAGCAATTTTGGGAATACGGCTTGTTAGCGTTCCGTGCGTGAAAGAGAAAAGCGGAACACGGAATAACCTTGTTATTGGTCAGTCACTATTACAAACACTATTGTACAGACACAGAAACTATTAAAGTTCCACTTTAATAAGAGTTGAACTTTTTTTTTTCCTCTAGAAGTTATCCCCTGACGTGCGATCTCACCTGATTCTAGGTTATGTATGTGTGGTCAACTTGAAGGAATCACTATCACAATAAAAAAATTGCTCATAATTATTACATTACGAAACACTGATTGTGAAAGAACATTCTGCACTTGTTAGATTCCTTAAAGTTACCTTCATCATTGCCGTACGGACGATGGAAACCTATTACTCAAGTTTGAATAAATAAATCATTAGGATGCAAATTAGTAGGTGTTTTGTAGGATTTTAGACGCGGAATGTGTTAACTTAAAGATACTGCGCATTACAAAGACTTGCACAATACGTATACGGTCGTACAAAATGCTTATTGCTTGCCTATAATTTAATAAGCACCGGTGTCCCATAGCTGTTGTTCTTCGTACATAATATGTGTCTACTTCCTTTGTCTATGATTGCGTTTTTGTTACCATTTCCGACTCGGTTAATAAGGACGTGAGAGTGCTTTGTGGCTACAATTGCACTTTGAAGGCACTCCACGCTACATTTGGCTTCAATATTTATGCATTTGAATTAGTTATAAATATCCATTGACACGTTTTCATTCAAAAATACAACTTTATCAAGAATTTCTTGCTATTATCATTAAGCTATTCTAAGAAATAATCTATAATATTCGAAATATTATACATTAAATCACTGCAATTTACATGTCGAAATTTCTATTGACTCTCGCTAACTAATCCTCATAGAATTTTTTTATCAGGTACATACGCTTAAATATCAGATTTGCATGTAATAGTTCATAAGCGAAGATAGTCAGATATAATCACATACCTTAGTAAAATCATTGTGACCAGAAATTAGCTGTAACGAATTCACAATAGCCATCCTGTAAAGTACTTCATTATGATGCTTGAGTCCTCTGTTGACCTTCTTAACTGATGCTTTTATAATTGCATTTTTGCCACTATCATTATTAGCATAATAATCACTATATTTGACATATATCATACTAGCTGATGCACGCGACTTCATCCGCGAGGTTTAAGTTTTTTGTTATAAAAACTCCTTAATTTTCCGCGATAAAAAGGAGCCTAGGTCACTCTCCAGGTCCTCAACTATACCTATGCCAAAAATCACGTTGATCCGTTGCTCCGTTGCGGCGTGATAAATCATATTGATATTAAAATTACGTGGTAGCAACTATTTAAGTTTTAGTTGTGATTTTAACATAGCAGATTTTAAAAACCATGGGTATAGATTAATACCATATCAGTAAAAAAAAAAATTTGAAACTCAGAAGTCACAGATCAGGAAATATTTTTTAAGGAAGTTACCAAAATAGCCGTTTAGCAGGAAGTCAGCTTGCTAATTTCGTGACCAACTGCCAGTCTTGACAAGGGGGTCAACTCTGACCCATTGATCGAGGTCGTGACCGATCTCAACAACAATAGTGTATTACCGCACTGCAAATCATCCGGAAAGCATGGGGTTTCTCTGTTTGACCTTACTTACCATACAATGTCAAGCCTTAACTATTTCCGTGGTCCCAGCGAAATGTTATACCATAATTCGTTCTTGTAAAATTTGATTTATTAATCTCATTGTTATTGTATTGTGACTGCCTCGTTGTTCTAGTGGTTAACATGTAAAACTGCGGCCGACGACGTCTTGGGACAAGAAGTTAGAAAGTTTTTCTGACAAGAAATTATCAGTACTAGCCCTGAGTTAGGAAGTTGGCAGTGTTTCACCCCCGTGCCTCGGAGAGCATGTTAAGCCGTCGGTCCTGCGCCTGATCTCTCTCCGGTTGTGTCGGATTTTCCGTCCTATCGGGCTATGAGACTAAAGGAACAGAGAGTGCACATTGTATTATTATTGTAATGTGTTTTCGGCATTTTATGATATCCTATCTTGATCAAAAGTGACCTTAATTTAGTATAGGTTTGTATGTTTTTAATTTTGCTTTCCATTGTAGCTAGTTTTTTTAATCATTTGATTTCTTAAAGTCTTTTAGCTGTATGCTTTTAATGGTTAACGTTGAGCATGATATTTTTTCATTCATGAGAGCCAAAATAACCGTATTCTATGGAGCAACTCAGTTTAAAATGTTGATTTTCGTAACGACCATTAAAAGTGCGTTCACCGTCGTTACATTATGTTGCATTTTTTCAAAATGAATTTCCAAATAATCATATTATTCGAAACCGGTTTCATACGGACTTCCTTCGTCATTGTATGATAAGTAAGATTTGAGCAAAAATCTGTTTCAAAGGGCAACGGTATTTCAAATACTTAGTGGCAATAAAGATCGAGAGTGCAATGTATGCAGATATAGCATAAAAAATGCCAAAAAATTGGCTACGTTCCAGTTCCATCAAAACTATTTCTTCCTGGCCTTTTCCCTTTCCCTTCTGTGACTAAATTGCTTGAAATAGCCGGAATATATATATGATTACAATCGAACGGTTTTTGCAATTTTACGGTGACATATACATAATATGCGCATAATTTTAAAAATATATTTTGTTGATTACAGAACCTCTTGCATGTACGGTTCGATGTATTGACTTGCATTAATCAACATTTTGAAAGTCATGATTCCTTGATGATCAGTAGGTATAAATCCTTTTTCATGTTAAAACTTTTACTAATAACTGTCATATCAATATTATTATCTTATGGATTCTTCGAATAGTTAACTTGCATTTATTTATGTTGTTTTCATATTTTATTATAAGTAGGTACTTTTTACCGATCAAATTCAATGAAACTGCCTCGTTGTTCTATAGCTGTTAGCATAGTCGACTGCGGATCATGAGGTCATGGGTTCGATTCCCGGTCGGGAACGAACCCGGGACGTCCCGCGTTAAGACAACAGCGCTCAACACTGCGCCAGGGGGGTCGTCAAAATTTCTACTACTAATCTCTAATTATTTTCTACATAATTATTGCCTTTACTGCATTTCTTCCACAGCTGGCCAATGTCCAATACAATATCCATATTGATTTATGTAGACAAGGTTCCAAGTAGCCTCAGCGAACGTAAATTATACAACCATGTCATTATTACATGATTGGCACTGGACACTGTTCACATGTGTCGCAAGTCTATTGCCCAATACCTGTCTTGCGACTGGTAATTCGACGAATGTACTAGTTTGTGTAGTACATTTTGTCTAATTCACGTATTTGCAGTAGTCTGTACTTATTTGGTCGAGAGCTTATGGTCGTAATGATTATTTGATGATAGATTTGTCTTATATAGAGACATTTATAAGGCGTTTATGCGTTTGCTGTATTACTTATAAAATCTGTGCCACGACACGTAGATAAAAACCGAACAAGTGCGTGGGTTCTGTAGCCTAGAAAGAAACATATAATTTTTTTGGTTAAGATATCATATTGTCACAAACAAATCCCTTTTAACAAAAGGCACGGCTTAGTTTGTTTGTTGACTTATTTACAATTATTGAAGCCTCATTCCAATGTCTTGCAACTAAACTAGGTTGAGACTTTGTTATTTTTCATCACAAGATCAAAATCAATGATATCTTTAAATTATGTGATTAGAACGTGATTTTTAGATTCCAGAGCAAAACTCACTTGTACAATGCAATTACTTTACGATGCAATTACTTTAAGTGTATAATGTAACATAACTGTTCTTGAATGGATCTACAAAAACCAAACCAGATGATAGATGACATTCCAAATTCGCTTTACATAACGCTACCGCCATTTCTCATCTGCACCGGAGTTTGTGATGGCTACAGAATATAGTTTAATTGTACAGAAATCACGACTTTTCTTGCCAATAGAATTTCAAGCTAAATTTTTAGATAATAGAGCCGAAATTACTTTAGCAAAATGTTCTACGGTCTAAGATACCAACGACCTCCAATGCATGATGCGTGCCGAAAGTGAAACTTGGTTTTACGTACACTTGTAAAATCTCTGCTATGACGTTTAACTTGTAAGTCAAAGCAATTAGCGTTCCGCTAACGTTTTACGTGTTCTGTTTTATGAAACAATTGAAGTATGTAACGTAGTTAATAAGAACAGATTAAGAGATAAGATATACTTGTAAAATTAGCATGCTATAACTATAAGATTTGATGATCTCAGATTTGGGGACTACCTTGTACAAACTCTTGCACAGGTGTGCAATGAGGTAATGTCGTTAGCAGTGTATTAGGTAATCACATTACTGAGTAGCATACTATGATAAAAGCTTATTAAAATTAATCTCTAACAGATTTTATAAATTGTGTTGCATGGTTTAAATAATGGGTCCATGTTATTATAATTATTTAAGCTTGAATTTTATTTGTTTAGTTTATTTTATTTCTATTAAATATTTCATTTCTAATAGCAAATCTTTCAGAATTAACTTGCATTACTAAATTGTCCTTATCAGTTTGATCCTATATTCCTTCTAATAAACTAAACTAAGCCTATAATACTTACGACTTTCTTATTGCGTATTCAGTATTCACATCGAAATTGATCTTAGAACATTTATCAAAATCAATAATCTAATGTTGTAACTTGTAAGATACCTAATGCTTCTGCAATGTTGTGTGGGAGAATTGAGTCATTTTGCATTTGCAAAAGGATAGTCTATCATTAAGATGCACAATATGTTGTTAAACCATATTGACTTTGTTTGATCTCATGCCGACCACGTCCTTAATGACCATTTGCTTTCCTATTGATATTCAAATAAATACTATCGATTACACTATTGCTCCATTCGCTGATTTATAGTCAGAATATCTCAATATTCTGCTGCTTCTAAACACATGCCGTATGTGTTAAAATAATGCAAGAGGCAAAGTATCATAGGTCAATATTTGACATTTAATCTCAGAGAAATGCCGCAAGCAAGCATTAGACGATTATGGCGTCACCACACAATTACATGGATCATTGAAAAATCATGATTTTTAATGACTCGTCATAAGGGTCATGTTTTCGGAACCTTTATTTCTTCTTCTTTTGATTAATGATGTACAGTTGTGAATCATACACTGATTAGATATCGATTAATTTTGTCATCTTTTAAATGTCAATCTTGGAAACAATATAATATTAAAAGTATAGGTACTAAAATTCAACATCAATGAAGTAACCAGTCACGAAATGGGACTAATTAAAATTAAAGTTGGGTTTTTATAATTATTATACATAATTTATATTAATTGTTATATACAAAAAGGATAAAACAAACTATCGAATAAAACTCAAGCTAATCTATACTATTCAATATTATAATTGCGAAAGTTTGGATGGATGGATGTTTGCTACTCGATCACGCCAGAACGGCTGAACGTATTTAGATGAAATTTTTCACAGAGATAGATTATAGTCTGGAATAATACATAGACTACTTTTTATCCTGGAAAATCAAAGAGTTCCCGAGAGAACAAAAAAACCTCAATCCACGCGTACGAAGTTGTGGGCATCAGCCCACAACTTCGTACGCGTGAGGATAGAAATATATTTAACTAGTATGGCGCGTGGATGCGCGGCCCGCTGAAGCGGACCGCGTAGTAGACCGCGTGGCTCACTGTCTACTTACTTGCTCTCCTTCTATCCAAGTGTTTACTGCCTTTTTTTTTTTTTTTAATTAATCAACTAAGGGAGTTTTTGTGTTTTAACTTCAACGGTCTCTTACACTCCTGCTCAACTCAACTTATGCATGTCAGGAAAGTTTCTTAACATTTAAAGGCCCTTTTAGATTCTTAGGGGGGTCTCTTTTATATGTTTTCTTATGAGATTTTTTTTTACGTCTGTCGGACGCTTGGCACGTTGGCGCTTCCACTGTGCTCGCTAGCATAGCAGTGTGTTGTTTATTTCAGAACACGTAGACAGTAAACACTTTAGGTTTGAGGAGCCCCCACTTATCTTTAATACCCTGGCCGTGCTCCTCACCCATCTTTCAAAACCTCGATCATCATCGCTCTCCATATATTTTTTTCTCCGAAAAATTATGGAGAGTTCTTCTTTAAAAACAAATTTTGAAAAGGAACCGCATCAAAGTCTTGCATAGTTCTACACTTGTAGCCTCTTCAATATTCGCCATACATTTTCTATGGAAAAATAAGTTCCGCCATCTCGAATTTTTTTCCTGTTCATCAAGTAGACCTTCATGTCCTGATCATCTTTTGCCAAGAAACCACTCTTCCGTTTTTTATACTCTCCGAGATAGACACCGTCGAAATTTGTATGGCGGCCATCTTAAATCTGCCATTTTGATAATTTTTTCAGCTCACTGTCAATTGGATGAAGTTTCGAGTGACATTTGTTCGAGCACCCCCCACCTATCTTCAATACCCTGGCTGTGCTCTTCATCCGTCTTTGAAATCCTCAATCATCAGCTCTCTCCGTATTTTTCCTCTGAATAAATTTTTGTCTTATGTGGGAGGTCCCGGGTTCGATCCCGGCAGGGTTAATTCGAAAATTTATAATTTCTGAATTTTCTCTGGTCTGGCCTGGTGGAAGGCTTCGGCCGTGGCTACTTACCACCCTACCGGTAAAGACGTACCGCCAAGCGATTTAGCGTTCCGGTACGATGCCGTGTAGAAACCAATTAGGGGTATGGATTTAATATAACTGCCGTACCCCTGACAGGTTAGCCCGCTACCATCTTAGACTGCATCGTCACTTACCATCAGGTGAGATCACAGTCAAGGGCTAACTTGTAGTGGAATAAAAAAAAACGAAATCACCCTGACACTTTTTACTCTCTGAAATTATGTATTGTGCAAGCCCACTTAGCATTGTAGGCATATTTTAGGTATATAAATTTATATCATTTTAGTGGACGTTTGTAATTTTATTATTTTATTCTATAGAACCTTTTTTATAATTTAACTATTTCATGGCCTTTGACTTCTAACGCCATCTAGTGAGTGTTCGATGAAGATACTAAATTCTAGTTCAATCATATCCATACTAATATTATAAATGCGAAAGTGTATCTGTCTATCCGTTTGTCTGTCTGTCTGTCTGCTACGCTTTCACGGCCCATCTGCTCAACCGATTTTGATGAAATTTGGTACAATTTGGTTGTATCCCGGGGAAGGACATAGGCTACTTTTTATCCCGGAAAATTAAAGAGTTCCCGTGGGAATCAAACAATCTTAATCCACGCGGACGGAGTCGCGGGAATCATCTAGTTACTTATATTAATTAATGAATACTTGTCAGTTGCTATCGTTCAGCTTTATTTAAATTTTTTTATACTTTCCGAGATAGACACCTATGAAATTTGTATAACCACCATCTTGTATCCGCTATTTAAGAGTTTTTTTTTCAGCTCATTTTCTTTTTTTGTTTGAGCAGCCCCCACCTATCTTTAATACCCTGCTCTCTAGCTAGCTAGTAGCTCTTCACCCTTCTTGCAAACCCTCGATCTCCATATTTTCGTTCCGAATCATTTGTCAGAATGACAGTACGAAGATACAAACTTTGAAAAGGTCTTGCATAATTTCCAAATCCCAGTCAACATTCGCCATACATTTTCTATGGAAAAATAAATTCCGCCATCTTGAATTTTTTTCCTGTTCATCAAGTAGACCCTCATGTCCTGATCATCTTTTGCCAAGAAACTACTCTTCCATCTCTGATACTCTCCGAGATAGACACCGACGAAATTTGTATGGCGGCCATCTTAAATCCGCCATTTTGAAATTTTTTTCAGCTAACTGTCAATTGGATGACGTTTCGAGTGACATTTGGTCGAGCACCCCCCACCTATCTTCAATACCCTGGCTGGTGCTCTTCATCCGTCTTCGAAATCCTCAATCATCAGCTCTCTCTGTATTTTTCCTCTTAATGATTTTTTGTCTTGTATACGAAACGATGAGTGAAAAAAAAAATGTTCATACAAAATTTTACAGGAGAGGTGATCAATGAGTCAGTCAGCACGAGCAGCTATATATATATTATATTGCTAGTTGGTAGCCTCGAAAATTGCGAAAGAAGTCAGTTGTCACTCCTTTGCACTATTGGTATTTAGTTGCATGCATGAAATCACAAGATGGAAAAGGTTGCTGATATTAATGATGTTGTAGCGAGAGAATTGAGATCTTATCAATATTTGAGGGTAACTACCTACTCCTAAACAGGTAAAGGCAATAATCAGACGTTAGGAACAGAATAAATATACAAAATGGAGCCTAAATATAGGGCTTATAGAGAAAAGAATATAAAAGATACTATAAAAATATTATCATAGCTAATTCATATAATTATAGTAATCAAAAAGGTTAGGTAACCTAACAAAAAGTTTTTTTTTTAAATAATTTGTCTACCAAGAGTATCGTCCTTCTGAGATTTGTTAAGAAAACAAAAAATATAACGTTCTACCGAAATACCCCAAAGCGAATCGTGCAGACAAAGTGTTCAAAATCGCCCATCTTTGTACTAAAGACCATAATAATGTGGGAATTAGGGGCATGGATGTCCTTGCACGAACGACTGCGGACCTTCCCACATCCTGGCAGAAATACTTTGAATATTCCTTGTATTTTAGTTACAACTTATAATACAGTCATTTGTTAGTTTTACCTGGAAAATTCGGAAAGAGCACGTAGAAATCTATAAAATACACCAATTTCAAAACTTCAGAGAAACTTTTTGAGCACCAAATTACTGGGTTATTATAGGTAACTAAATAATAGTAGGTACGTACTTACACTAAATCAAATTTTTTTAACTAATTGAAACAAAGATTTCTGCATTTTGTTTAACTGAGTCATTTACTTTAACTATGGTTATATTAATAAGTACCACTTAAGATACCAGTTAAGATTAGGTTTTCTATAAATAGCCCTTGTGTCAAAGAACTTTTAAAAATTAAACACAAAAAATTACACATTAAACATTGTTTTGTTGCAACCCGAATTATAAATGATACAACATTACATTTTTTGAATTGAGTTCATCAATAATGCAATCTTGATAGAAGTGATTTTGACATGGGTTATCATCGAATATAAAAATCGGCAGAAAATACATGCACTTACTGATCCAAACTTAATCGATTTCCCTGGAATCGTGACTGCTTAATCTTTAAATTGTGCTTTTAGCCACTTACTTATGGTGAATTAATTTTAAACACAGGATCAACGAGCACTTTTAATAATTTCAATCATATCATACTAATTCTATAAATGGGACAGTGTTTTTGTTTGTTGGTTTTACTTTGTCCTTCAATCACGCCGCAAAAAAGCAACGGATTTTACTTTTTTCATGCGTATAGTTGAGGGCCTGGAGAGTATCATAGGCTACTTTTATCCCGCAAAATATAATGGTTCCCATGGGAATTACTTATTCCACGCGGACGAAGTCGCGGGTATCGGCTAGTTATATACAAGCAAAATTAGCGGAAATTTTAATTAAATTTGAAAACTTATTTAACTTGAATTTATTGACATTTCAGGTCATGATGGCGTCATTTCAAACTTTAATCGATTGCCAATTATAATCGCTTTACTGAATTCGTGAAACTCATGAATGCTTACTACAATCGTTATAGTTCCTAAATGGTACGTTACGGCAAGCAAAATTATTGATCGTGCTCTTTAAACCTAAATTAGCCTAAATTGGTCTTAATACTAAGTGTGTAATTGAGTTTTCGTACAGACTTTTAATTGGACGATTTGCAATAGAATTTTTCTTTATTTCTTCACTTTAAGATGCTTTAAACTCAAGTCTGGTTTTGACTGCCTCGTTGGTCTAGTGGTCAGCATGTTGGATTGCGGCCAACGAAGTCCCGGGTTCGAGTCCCGGGTCGGACTATAATTAAGTATTGGGTTTTTCTGACTAGAAGTTTTCAGTACTAGCCCGGAGTTAGGAAGATGGTGGTGTTTTACCCCCGTGCCTCGGAGAGCACGAAAAGCTGTCGGCCCTGCGCCTGATCCGGTCGTGTTGGATTTTCTGTCCCACCGGACTATGTGAGTAAAGGAAGAGAGAGTGCACCTGTGTTGGCGCACACACTTATGCACTATAATATCTCCCGCGCAGATGGATTATCTCTGGAGATATGCCGCCGTGGCCTAAAGTGGCCTAAATGCGGTCGGGAGGACATTATTGTTATTATATTTAAGGATTTGCATGTTTATCTGTCCTTTCATTGTTACGCGTCTACATTTTGTTATTACCTCTTTGACCTTGGAGTCAAATTACCTGTGCGTCTGCGACAGTTGTTTCACCTTTCCGTTTTTTATTCCGTCTGTTTTAATGCTGTCTTACATTCGTAAAAAACGTTAAAAATGGTCCCCTCACTAGTCACTATACTATTTATTTAAAGTTTATGTAAAGCTTTATATGCGTACCTAACTAATATTATCATAATTTCGTAATTTAAATTACTGAGTCCCTCTGTAAAAGAATAAATGGTAAATGTAACTGTGTGAAAGCATTTATCCAGACAGCATTATAAATTATTATAAAATTTTGTTTTGCCTGTGAAATTAGTATCTAAAACATGTAATTACATAGTTAAATTAAATAACTTAAACACGCTACTTAGACTCGATGTAATTAAGTCATCAATAAATACTGTAACAATGATTATTTAAGTTCCGATGATTTTGTCAATTTCCTGCGAAAATCGAAATTTGACATTTAACCATAATTTGAGTTGCGCCCGCTCATTTCAGTTTCACTTTTTAGCGTCTGCAGTGAAAGTCGTTTATCTCGGCTCCCAACTCTTCCTTTCGTCTCGAACGCCGCATAATAAAATCGTAAAATTATCCAAAATCGTAAAGACAAGAAACAGGTTCAACTTTTAAAAATCTTATTTTTATATAATATCATGCAAATGAATGCAACAGTGGTGCAATTAATAATATTACGTCACAAAAATATATTGGTGTCCAATGGTTTTAAATGTGGGTATATAGGTCTGTTAGTGTATATTATCATATCAAAATATCCTTAAATGGTGAAATGAATTCATTTCCATGAGTTAGTTAACCGAATTGCCCCATGAGATTATTTCAGAAGGAATAAATTTCATATTTAAGGTAAAATAATAAATTGTTATTGAGTAACTAGATGATGCCCGCGACTTCGTCCGCGTGGATTGATGTTTTTTCATTCCCGCGGGAACTCTTCAATTTTCCGGGATAAAAAGTAGCCAATGTCCTTCCCCGGGATGTAAACTATCTCTGTACCAAATTTAATCAAAAGCGGTTGAGTGAATGGGCCATGAAAGCGTAGCAGACAGACAGACAAACTTTCGCATTTATAATATTAAAGTATGGATTCTCAAGCCTAGGCGCGTTTGGATCCTCGTATAGCTTTAGTTTTATGATATCGTAGTTCATTAAATCACCATAATTTCACTGACGTTTGAAAGTTGTATATTGTACCTTTGAGTAAATAAACATCTTTTGATTTGATTTAATTGTATTTCAGTCAGTGCATTTAATTTAGTTCAATCTTAAAACATTTAGTTTTGACATAGCTGCTTGAATTGAATTGAAGAGGAAATAATTTGCATTCTGCTAAATTATACAAACGTAACTGTGCCCAAGTTTTTTATAGAACATACCAATTTATTAATTATTCACAACATCCACGAAGCGGCCAACAAGAATTATTTTCCTTGGAATCTATATTATTCTGGCAGAAATATTTATTAATATTGTTTTGGCTTTAAGGAAAATAAATGGTATTTTAATGGATAGAGTATGCAAAAGTGTCAAAAAACGAAATGCATACACAGCTCAATCCAAAGGTTACATGAAAAGCAGTAGAATTATTCTTGTATATAACTTTCTATCTGTCACTAATCTTAGGTTTAAACCATTGATGTAGAATTTTAGTACCTACACCTTTATCAGCTATTTGATGACAAATAACGACTCTATGGTAATAGATGCATTCTTCTAAACCTGTGATGTTAGCAGAAGCTACCTATTAAAATAAATAAATAAATAAATAAATAAATAAATAAATAAATAAAGCCTTTATTTACTGAGGTTTACATTTTTTGTTACTAAATGTCTATTATATTATAAGCACCCGTCGGTATCCGTTCTTAATCCCCAGTGTGTCTTCTGACATAGGCCTCCTCCATTCCCTTCCATTGCTTTCTATCTAAAGCCTGTCTCTGCCATGTAGTCCCTGCTACAGACTTGATATCATCTACCCATCTGAGATGTTGCCGTCCTCTTTTCCGTTTTCCATCACGTGGGTACCAATCTGTGATATCATTGGTCCATTTACGAAACTTGTTTCTTGCCATGTGACCGGCCCATCGCCATTTCTGTTCTCTAATTTTTCTTTTCACATCATATATTTTTGTTTTAGCTCTAATGGTGACTAATCGCTGTCTATCTCTTCTCCTAATGTGCAACATACTTCTTTCTATTCCGTGTTGGCATGTTTCTAGTTTTTCCATATTTCTTTTTGTCAAAGCCCACGTTTGGCATCCATAAGTCATACATGGCAATATACAGGTATCGTGTAGTTTACTCTTGGCAGTCATTGGAAGAAGAAGCTACCTATTACTCCATCCTATTTACCTATGATAATTCAACATTGTGTCGAAAATATTGCAGCATTATTCAAATGAAGCTAAGCGCAATAGTGTCTTAACTCAACTCCAGTTTAGACAAATACGTTTTGCGATAACATTTCTCGCAACAGATTGATTTAAAATATTATAAGTAAGTACTTACTTATTGGTCAGTTACAAAGTCGCATGCCGTGTCCTTGCATAAAACTAAAGCCGCAGCCACACTGGCGAGGCGAACTGGTGACCAGGAAGCGAACAACTTTCTATTTTGCGCACCTGTCTCGTTCTGCAGCTTTATTATTACTAGCAGATAATTGATCGATAATAAGCTATGATGGTACCTTCTTAAGGTTTCTTTTTCGTTGTCCGGTAGTTGATCTAGCAATGCACTCAAAATGAGCGGATACTTAACATCGCTTGATCCTTTTTTTGTTCAGCTGTGTATGTGCAAACTGTATTTACTTAACTTGAAAAATAGCATGATGATTATTTACTAAATGTTTAAACACCATGTCTGTAACCAAAATCAGTTTTATTTATTTTATTTATTACAATATTACAATAATTGTGTTACAAATAAGATGGTGTGAACATAAACTTTACAAGATTTGAACCCAATTAATGAAAAGTCAGTAGTTTTTGGTAGGTATAACTCAAACTCAAACTCAAAGAACGTTTATTCAATTTAGGTAGGTATACTACACTTATTGACGTTCGGTTATTTGTAACATATACGATTAACAATATAATGGTGATAACGACAGTACGACATCTTAAACTAAAGCTACGAGGGTTCCAAACGCGCCCTGGTCTGAGAAGAGCCCACAACAAACTCAGCCGGGTCTTTTTTTTTTTTCATTATCACCATTTCACAATCATCTTAAAACTAAGGAACTATCAGGGCCATTAGAGAAAATCATTGCCAAGCTTCCTTGTCATTTAAATAATCCTTTACATGGTAATAAGATTTTTTAATGAGTTTACGTTTTACATTAACTTTGAACTTATTCAGAGACATCTTCAACATGTCTTCTGGGAGCTTATTGTAGAAGCGGACACTGTTTCCAACAAATGAATTGCTAATTTTACTAAGCCTAGAAGCAGGCATTACAAGCTTATTTTTATTTCTAGTATTGAAATTATGACAATCACTTTTCTTCTTGAATTTATCAATGTGTTTATGCATGTATACTAAATTTTCAAATATATATTGATTGTGCACTGTCATAATATTAATTTCTTTAAATTTATCTCTTAGTGACTCTCTTGGTCCCATATTATATATGGCTCGAACAGCCCTCTTCTGCAGCACAAAAACAGAATTAATATCAGCAGCATTACCCCATAATAATATACCATATGACATAACGCTGTGAAAGTAACCAAAATAAACTAATCTCGCCGTTTCTATATCTGTCAACTGGCGAATATTTTTAACCGCGTATGCAGCAGAACTAAGCCTGTTCGATAAGTCATCTATGTGATGGCCCCATTGGAGTTTAGCATCTAACGTTATTCCGAGAAAAACAGCGGTATCCACTATACCTAGATACTATACCTAGATGTAAGCTTGATAAAAAAAAATCCCAAATCCTTGTTCTGTATTGGTTGAGTTTATGTTAATTATTTATTTTATTAATTTACGAAAAAATGGTAGGGACTCAGTAATCCTTTAAATTATACTTAAACTAGATTACCTAGATCGTAGCCTCAGCCTACCGTGCTTCTTTCAGGACCCCCCAATCATCAACGCTAGGTTGATGCAATTCTGGGGGGTCCTGAAAGAAGCAGATTTAGCCCACAAGTCATCGGGTATACGGCTCACATGACCGGCTCAATAAAACTATCACTGCATTTAAAACAGGAGCAGGTCAAAATTAATTTATTTAACGCTCAAATTAAGTAATTTCGACAACACCAAATCACGCTGCTCAGTGTTAAACGCACTCCGGCATTGACGCAACTACCCCGAGGCTTTCACGACCGCGCGTGTAGTGCGTGCTCGTAGATGTTCACACGATATGGCGGGTCATACGCTCATAATGGTAAGAAGAACTGACACATTTCCCCCATAATGGCACTGTTATGTCAGCAAATCTAGATACCTTAGCTACGACGACAATAGAAGGTTATATAGCTGTTCTTTAGTATTCTACGTTAATACGTAGAAGTAGATCATCTGACTGCCTCGTTGATCTAGTGGTTAGTATGTTCGAATTCGGCTGACGAGGTCCCGGATTCGAGTCCCGGGTCGGGCCTTAACAAGTATTGGGGTTTTCTGCCAAGAAGATTCTCAGTTAGGAAGTTGGCGGTATTTCACCCCCGTGCCTCGGAGAGCATGTTGAGCCGTCGGTCCTGCGCCTGATCTCTCTCCGGTCGTGTCCAATTTTCCGAGAGTAAAGAAACAGAGAGTGCACTGTGTGTGCGCTGTGTTTGCACACTAATTGTGCACTACAATATCTCCCGCGCAGATGGCCCGTGGTCTGAGAAGAGCCCACAACAAACTCAACCGGGTTCTTTAATTTTTTATAATCACCATCTCACAAATATCGTAAATTACTCAATTAGACCTACAATTATAACAATATATCTATATAAGATTATAAAGAGTTTGTAGTGTCATAAATATCTACAAAATGCCTACGTGGAAATGAAATCTAGTGATAGAATTTATTCATCTCTCAAATGAAGATTTCTCTAGCTTATAATTAAGTATGTGATACATGAAAAATGATCATCAGTCCCTAATTACCTTTTACCTTTACAAAACACTACAAGTATATCTAACTGTTCCGATCAAAAGAACTATCTCCTTTCTAACAAACTCATCAATCATACACTAGCACGTGTCTTTTGTTTCTTTTATGCCTCCGTTACACTGTGGGTATGTTCCGATATACACTGCGAGCACTGTTCAGTGCTCTTACTGGGGAGAAATCCGTTCCTTTATGGACTGCTAGTACATTGCCGTAGTATATCCAATCGAAATGTAATTATAACGTCATAAATCGTCGCCATTTTTATACTGTGGGCACTGGCGTTTTCCAGGTAAGGTGCTCTCAGTGCTTTGATCACGTGATCAACAGCTGGAATGCGTTCCGTTTTAAACAGTAACCAGTATAGCTAACTATAAAGGAACAGCTTCGCAGTATACTAAATTGACGTCACACCTTACAGTGCTCGTAGTGTATATCGGAACATACCCAGTGTCACTCATGTTTTACCTTTTTTAAGTTCAGTCAGTGGAGAGCGTGGATTTGTAAGCTGATCTAAGTCTAATCACTTTGAATTAGGAGCTAAAATCGCTTGATTATTAGAATACTAAATGATAGTGTCAGTCCATTGATACAGTTTTCAAGGCGCAACACCTGTTCACGTCACATGTTGGAATGCTAGTGAATAGATGTCGGTCACTTTCAAATGAGGAAAAGATCTGTTATTAATGAGTTAAGCGCTTGGTTTTTGGACGTCATATTTTGATGCTTGTCAGATCATGAACTGGAGATCATGTACATCTGAACTAGTTAGAAGAAATATTATTTATCGTTGCTCAAAATAAATATACTCACAGATTACACATACGTGGCCATAAAGAAAAACGTTATTTGGTCGCTTCTGAGACCGGCCTCGTAGATTTAGTTTAAAAATACCGTATTTAATTATCACCATCACGTCTTATATTTCATTGATGTTCCAAAAGTATACAAGGCTACTTACTTTGAATAAATGGAATTAGACTTTGTGCAGTCTAAATAACGTCCATCTGCAGTTTTAAATAAACATTGCAGTTAAGACTTTTTACAGAACAAAATTGCACTCAAAATTGCTGTCAGCAATAAAACTGCATCCTGTCTGCAACTTTATAGTCCTTCTGGTATCAAAATTCATATAACCAGCAGATTATATCTCCTTAACTTGTACCTAATTAAATTAAAAGGCTGAGGTTAATTTACCAAATGCACTGCATTAGCAAGCATTTTCTAATCAATTAAAAATTATGCCATTTTTGAAACGAATAAAAATATTGCAGACTAGCACATGCCCGCAAAATCGTCCGCGTGAAATAAGTTTTTAAAATTCCCACGGGAACTTCCTATTTTTCAGGTTAATATGTAGCCTATGACACTCACAAATAATGTGGCTTTCTATTGGTACCAGAATTTTCAAAATCGGTTCAGTAGATCCAGAGATTACCCCCTACAACCTCACAAACTTTACCTCTTTATAATATAGGTACTAAAAAAATTCTACATCAATGATATTAGTATAGAAAATTAAATTAGAAAAGAATTTGATTTTCTTTTCTCGTCCTAATTGCAATTCTCTTCTTGTTATCTTTATGCCTCGTTTATGAATAAAACATCTAAACAAGTTATTATGCTGAAACAATAGAAGCATAATATCCAGATGACCCCACACTTCGTCAGCATTGCCACTCACTCGCTAGACATACCACAGAAAGGTCAGCAAGGGATGACCAAGGCTGCTCCATTTGTTATTATGTATCTACTACCTATTAATTTGCATTACCTTATACATTTTAATGTTATATTTATTAAAGATTATTATTATTATTTGCCTGGCAAAGACGTGCCGCCAAGCGATTTAGCGTTCCGGTACGATGCCGTGTAGAAACCGAAGGGGTGTGGATTTAATATAACTGCCATGCCCCTAACAGGTTAGACCGCTACCATCTTAGACTGCATCATCACTTACCATCAGGTGTGATCGCAGACAAGGGCTAGCTTGTAGTGGATAAAAAAAAAACTAGATCATAATTATACAGTAGTAGGAAAATTTAAACTAAAAGTTTTTTTTTTTTTGTTGTGTTGATTACCTTACTAATATTATGAATTGGCTGATGCCCGCGACTTCGTCCGCGTGGATTCAGATGTTTTAGTTCCCGCGGGAACTTTTTAATTGGATAAAAAGTAAGTGTTATTCCATACTATAATCTATCTCTGCACCAAATTTCATTTGGATCCGTTCCAAAAATCTATATTAGTATGAATGAATGAATGAATGAATATACTTTTATTTTGTATAGATGCGGAAGTGTGTCAGTCTGTCTGTCTGTTTAGCTTGGGCTAGTTTTATTCTGATAAATCGGAGTTCTCACGGGATATAATTTTTTTAAACAACGAATACAACACGAGCGTCATCTAGAACAGTTTATTTTGGTAAGTTTTGCCTTGGAACATGTCGCGCCGCACCCTACATCTATAGTGGGGCTAGACCTTTATGAGAACGAGCCGCCAGAAACTCTCACGCATTTTCATTGCTAAAAACTGAGAAAATCTTTCGCCTCTTTTGAAGTTTTACGACTACAGTAAACACTTAACATATATAGCTATAATACGGCCGGAGGCATATTCTGGTACAATAAATTCGCTTTCTTATACTTTACAATAACACGGCGAGTCCACTTTCACTCTCAGCGATGGTATCGCTTCGAGTCAATAAGAAGAGATTGATAAGAAAAACTATAGTTCAGTGCAAGTGCACAGAGGCATGTTATTGTTAACAATGTACATGTATTATTGAAGAATGGGGTTTCACTTATTGTGGTTCCATTAGAAATTTTACCATACAGGGTATAAAAGTGATAGTGATATTTTTTCCTGTCTTGGATTTAGGTTATTGACAAAGCAAGTGCATTTTTGCTTGGATGGTCGCCCCAAAATAAAACGTACCTTTACTCATTTTTCAGTAAATAGTTTGTTATTTCCGTCCCCGGGTTGTTTCTGCCTCATTGGTCTAGCAGTTAGTATGGTCGACTGCGGATCACGAGCTCCTGGATTCGATTCCTGGTCGGGCATAAAATTGTTAGGTATTGAGTTTTTCAGTTATGTAATTCCTAGTGCCAGTCCGGAGTTGATAGTTGGCGGCGAGTTGGCCCCGTGCCTCGGAGAGCACGTTAAACCGTCGGTACTGGTTATTATATCTAACATGATAATAGTTGTTATAGCCCGCCAACCCGCATTGGAGCAGCGTGGTGGGTCTAAGCTCCAATTCCCTCTCTCCTATGAGGGTAGAGGCCTGTGCCCAGCAGCGGGACGTCAATGGGCTGTAGTTGTGGTGGTTGTAGTGGTTGGTTAAGTGGATGGGACGTGAAATATTAAGAAGTTAGACAGGATAAACAGACACACTTTTGCATATAATTATTTGTATGTATCAAATAGGTAGGTACTACGTCGATCAAAATATTTTGTCTATTTCAGAGGTATATTTATTTAATTAATATAAAACACTTAACCATTGCATTGCCATTATATTAATTATTTATACATTATTGGATAGAACGTTATATATTTTTTTAAATTTATTCATTCATCAATTTTTAGCTTGTCATGAATCACATTAATAATGTCACATTATCATCTTTGATTCATGCGTGTTTTAAATTTAACTGAATTATGAAATATTCAACCAAAGTCACAAACCGAACTATCAAGTTTTTGCAAAGCTTGACTATTATAGATTGTGTTTTGCTTGATTAATTTGAATTTCAAAAAAATGTCTTTTGTCAGTGAGGTAATGTCACATTTTTTTTTTAAATCAATAATATTTTTAATGCGAGATGTTATTTCGAAATGCATGTAATATTTTGCTATGTAGCGCTTTAACTTAAGTACTTAGTGTCACACATAAGTAAAATTGTACTTTTACTTTATAAAAATAAAATATTTAACACAAGCTGATGTCCGCGACTTCGCCCGCGTGGTATAAGTTTTTTAACTCCCACGGGAACTCCTTAATTTTCCGGAATTAAAAGTGGCATATGTCACTCTCCAGGTTCTCAAATATACCTACTCATGCCAAATATCACGTCGATCAGTTACTCCGTTTCGGCGTGATTGAAGGACAAACCAACAAAGAAACACACTTTCGCATTTATAATATTAAGTATGATTTAACTTGCCTATTTGTCTCACGTCTCTACGTATTAATTAGGGGAAGATCGGGTAATCTCAATTTTTTGTTTCAATTTAATTTTCAGAACATTGCTTATAGATTCGCTTATTTAATTATCATTTGTAATATATTTTTACGTATCCTTATTTATTTAATCCTAGCTACTATTAAACTGTAAAATGATAAACATCAAATTGGCGAAGCCAATCTTGCAAAAATCTTACAATGCATTCGTTTAATTAAAACATAAATAAAAAATTGTGCATTTTATCTAAAGATATTATAAACTAAATAACCTGTCTTCAAGTCTCGACAAAAACATTTTATAACAAATTTATATTTTCGTCCTATCCTTGAACTTTTAACATTTGAAACACTATCCGATTTGTTTGTTAATATGGATGTTACGCATCATTAATTCTTTTTAAATTTGTATTAGGTAGGTTACTTCGGTAGTTCCCAATATTTTTAGACAGTTTTACGCTTGACTAGCATCTATACTATAGGAACCTAAGGGCCTTAGGTCGTTTTTTCATTGGCCGATATAGACTCACCGATATCGGGGCTCTGCCCCCCGATTGTGTACCTCGTATAATTCGACCTGTTTATGGTGTTCATAGATACCTGCACGTCAAACAGCATGTATGAACTCCTTAATGAATTTCGAACCAGTGGTAGATTCCCTCGACGATTCAAAAGCACTTGTAAATATTTATGTGAGTAAAAAAACATTTTAATTTTGAATTTTTTAACAGTTCGAGTAATATGTTTTAAGCTATCAAATTATAACGATTTGCTTAGACAGTCGGGACTCCGATGAAGTTTACAATGACCGACACGACACCGTTAAATCGTCTTTGATAATGTATGTGTCCCGACTCGATATATTGGTATCGCGTCGGCAAATTCAGCTGATTCTGTTGTTATATAAAATGACATGCGCTGAATATTAAAATATTTAACTATCACTTTCATAATGCTCGCTGCAGAATGGGACAGCACTAGATTTAGAAATGTCAATTTAGTTTCGTTTAGAGGCCACATTGTGCAGTCAGAAACGACCCAGGAAAATTATTATAGCAGGTAAAGACACCATAATATTCATATTTAGTCAGTGTAGGTAAATTTCTGCTATATTATTACTGGCCGAGCCAATCGTCGACGTTGGGCTAAGATCCGGTTGGCCATATAGGTACAAATGCCTATTCAAATTTCTATAATTTATTATCCACATTTTACTATAATCACTTACATTTATAACTATGTAGAGACTGTTTCGTGTAAAGATAGGTATATCGACTATGGAAGTAGTTATTTCATCACCTTCTTTGTTATTAGAAGCTTTAAATACTTGCACATATAAAACTGTAAAACAAATGATGCTATGTTCAACTCAAAAAGTAGTAGGATTAAAAAAATACAAATTTTATAGTAGTTTATAGTAGTAGTCGTAGTAGTGTAGTGTATTCAGTGATATTTTGTTCTGAAAATCAGTTTGGTAATAAATGATGGTATGTTTACTGTACCTACTAGTTCAGAGTACCTAAATCAAATTTTGTCGTTAGCTTGAGAAATAACTGTTTAAATTTTTAATTTTGAGGAACGTGTTTTCGTTAAAAGTTATTTCGAAAAAGATGGTTTGTTATATCCAAGTTCTTATTCTTAAAGCAATAGGGGTGAAAAATGAAAATGTAAATTACTGCAGTTCATCTAAGTTGACAGCCTACATTCTTCACCAGGACCAGTCTAATACAAGAACATTACGGAAACTTGACCGCAAGGTCTTCGTTTAACTGCTTGTTTATGTAGAGCAACATTCGAAACTACCTTCAATCAATAATATACCATATTGCCTATATATTACAACTTATAATTGTTCTTTGATTAATGCATTAAGAGAATGCGGAAGGTACTAACAGGTGTGTAGAAACATATGTGAGTACATAATTTTTCTATCCTTACTTCAGCTACCAACTTTTTTAATGAATTACGGGTAAATTGTGTATTTTTTGTGCGAAATAAATTATCACTTATATGGCGATGACTTCAGCTGCGAAATTAATCGTGAAGGTCGTAAGAGCAACATATAATTAAACTGATCGCATAATATGAGACGATCCACATGGACAGAATGTATAAGATATTTGATGGCACTAAAAAAAAAATAAGCGCCGAATTGAGAACCTCCTCCTTTTTTGCAAGTCGGTTAAAAATGAGAATGATATCAATAAAATAAATTCGGAGTTTCTTGCTAGCTTTTCTAAGTATAGTTTAGATTCCAAACCGGAAGTAGAGTCATGATGACTCAATAAAGGTTGTTAAATTATTATGTGTTCGGAGCTTCTGTTGCATTGAAAAATGCAATGTATATATTATATTAATGTGTAAAATAATCGAATCTTCCAAATCAAATTCCATCAATTATATATGTTAATAATTTAAGTTGTAGCTTCTTACTAATATTATAAATGTGAAAGTTTGGATGGATGTATGGATGTTTGTTACTCAATCACGCGCCAACGGCTGAACGGATCTGGCTGAAATTTGGCACAGAGATAGATAATAGTCTGGAATAGCACATAGGCTACTTTTTATCCCGGAAAATTAAAGAGTTCTCGCGGGAAGCAAAAAACCTCAAACCACGCAGACGAAATCGCGGGCATTCGCTAGTAGGTTATAATTGTACGGTGTACTTAAAAAAAATCTTAGGTATAGGTAAAAACGAGACCATCCAACTAGGTATTATAAATTTCGATTGCAAAACAAAGTCCGCATGCCAAAAGCTTACTTAATCTTAGGTATATTAATTATATAAATTGCCTCTAACGGCCTTGCCTTATATGGCACGTGTTTTATTTTATTTTCTTAATGTCATGCTTGTCTCAGATCGATATTAATATTGTTAGACCCTTTGCACTAACTGTATAACTTAAGTGCAATGATAAGTTTTGTCAAGCAACCTTAACTAAAAAAAAACCTTGACTTGAGTTGATAAATGGTAGTGATCTGTTTAACTCTATGCCTATGGTAATATGGTACTAGGTAAAAAATAAAATAAGCGTACCTAACTATTAACACAGTAAAGAGATGCAAGCAGTATGGAAACTAACTAGAAACGTTCGAAACAGGCTCACTCACACAAACGTGCGCATCGACGAGATCCCAAGAGTTCGTCGCAGTGCCGTCAGTAGTGAGTGCCGCGTCATCCATACTCTAAAATTCTACATCAATGGCGTCATCGCATGTTCGATGCGCACGTTTGTGTGAGTGAGCTGTTTCGAACGTTTCTAGGTAGTTTCCATACTGGTTGTATCTGTTTACTGTCCTATTAATGACGATCGCACATGTATGCAAAATGAGCCACAAAAGGTGCATTTTTCAGTACTGGTAATGCGAGTTTCTTGGATTGCATCGGACGACGTACCATGTAAACGTAAGACCTACCATCACCTACATTTTCTTTTGCTAAATCGGCATTTCACTAACTATAACTATAAAACGTTAATGCGGTTTTCACGACTCTAACGACTCTAGCGGCCATATATATCTACTATTACCTATTCTGTGTACCTTTTTCTATACTTTCAGGTGTATAGAAGTGCCTAGTGGTACAAACAATCCTGACGTGAGGGTCTTTTAATCAGCCGCGCCTCAGATGTGTATATCTACAAAGAAAAAAAATAGTAGCACATCTCTAAATAAGTTCACCTCTGTCATGCCTTAAAATAAAATCTGCATAATATTTTTACTTTAAATTCCATTTGAATGTCCTCTTCTACAGATATCAGTATCCTGTGCAAATTTCGGAGGTTGTTTTTGTCTTTTTGGGACTAATACTAATGTAATAAAAAACGGTGTATCCAAAATGCACTTTGGTACGTAATAATAAATCAATTAAGCTTTTATATTTGAGAAGACTATTTTTGCTTGACTTCGTTTTTGGTTTGACAAGTTATGGACTTTTAATGAAATGTCCATTTAGATTTTAGGTCATCTGTCCTAGACTAGGTGTAGGTTGTTTTATTTATTTATTTTATTGATAATACAGAACCGCTAAGAATTCATCATCATCATCATTGGCGCTACAGCCCCTTGTGGGCCCGGGCCTGGTCCAGAAGATTTCTCCATCTGTCTCTTTCCTTTGCGCTCGTTTTCCAATTTTTTATTCCAAGCCGCCTGGCGTCTTGGTTAACTCCATCTAACCAACGAAGTTTTGGCCGACCAATGTTTCTACGTCCATCTGGGTGCGACGACATTAGTTTTTTTGGTGGTCTATCCTCGTCCATACGCTGTACGTGTCCAGCCCATTGCAGTCTTGCGATTTTAATGTGCTGAACAACGTTCGGCTCGTTAAAGATTTTATAGAGCTCAAAGTTATAACGAATGCGCCATAGCCCATCAACTTGAACCGCACCGTAAATAGATCGCAGAACTTTTCTTTCAAATATAAGAAGCGCTTCTTCATCTTTTTTACTAATCGCCCAGCACTCACTACCATACGTCAGGACAGGCCTTACCAGCGTCTTGTACAGCGTTATTTTGACACGTCTTGATAGAAACCGTGATTTGAAATGTTTCCTTAGGCCATAATATACTCTGTTCGCAATGGTTATTCTCCGTCTGATTTCAGTCGATATGTCATTGCTGGATGTGACTTGTGACCCCAAATAGACAAAATTTGCGCATTCTTTTATAACTGACTCGCCAATTTTAATTTGTCTACAAGGGGTGGTTTCCGATTTGTTTCCGCTAAGAATTACAGTTTCCCAATTCGTTTTTTCAGGTCACGATATTATTTAAGAACTATTGGAATTAATTACACATGATCGGAACAAAAGAAGGATACTAAAGTAAAACCTCCGTGTTGATGACCTCCGTGGCGCAGTGTGTAGCGCTGTTGCCTTAACGTGCGGAGGTCCTGGGTTCGATCCCCGGCAGGGTCAATTTGGGAATTTATAATTTCTGAATTTTCCCTGGTCTGGTCTGGTGGGAGGCTTCGGCCGTGGCTAGTTACCACCCTACCGGCAAAGACGTGCCGCCAAGCGATTTAGCGTTCCGGTACGATGCCGTGTAGAAACCGAAGGGGTATGGATTTAATTTAACTGCCATGCCCCTAACAGGTTAGCCCGCTACCATCTTAGACTGCATCATCACTTACCATCAGGTGAGATCGCAGTCAAGGGTTAGCCTGTAGTGGATACAAAAAAAAAACATACAGCTAAAATAACAAACTTAATTAAATCTACCTATTTATTTATTATAATTTTCGTGAGTTTCAAAATCCCTATATTATTATTTTCCATAGGTTGTGAGTGTAACTTGTGCAAGCGAAACACAGATAAACATGTATAAAATTAAAATAAGATATCATATCCGCTATTGTATCATAAGTTGCTAATGTAAGTCACCGAGTAAGAAATGCAATCTTAGCTAACTGCAATTAACGCCTGTATTTCGTAATACTTAATAATTATTACTATTAGTTTAACACACAATATTAATTACATTAACTATTTCATAATTGCGCTTACGTATCCATAGTACCTGCTAATAAGTTATCAAGAACCTGTTGTAACAAAAATATTAAGTGAACTTTTCTTCAAAGTTGTACTGAATAATCATACTAATATTAAAAATGAGAAAGCGTGTTTGTTTGTTTGTTTGATGGCTTGCCTTACAATCACGCCTCAACAAAGCAACGGATCGACGTGATTTTTGCATGGGTATAGTTGAGGACCTGGAGAGTGACATAGGCTACTTTTTCCCGGAAATTCCGGAAAATTAAGGAGTTCCCGTGGGAATTAAAAATAACTTATTCCACGCAGACGAAGTCGCGGGCAGAAGCTAGTGCTACATAAATTAATAAAACCCAGTTGATTTAATTGATTTATATGTTATGAATTATTAACAAATCGAAGCGTTGCTAGCTTGTGGTAGGCCTTGATGTTACGTTTTTATAATCTATCCTAGATTACGTGATTGACTACTGTTTTATTTTTTGCAATCATAACTAGGTATTAGATTAGGAAATAATCGAGATATTATAGGATTTTAATAAGTTTTCTTGTAACGTTGTACTTACTTACTAGATTAAAATCCAAAACAAAGAAATTTCGCACCAATGTGTGATAAGCTTTATGAGGTGCTAGGTTTTGTGCCTCGGAGAGCACGTAAAGGCGTTAGTTCTGTGCTTGATCTCTCTCCGGTCGTGTCCGATTTTCTGTCCCATCAGGCTTTGAGCGTAAAGGAAAAGAGAGTACGCCTGTGTTAGCGCACTGTAATATCTACTTCGCACATGGCTTAATCTTCATAGAGATTAGCTCTCTTTGAGGGAGAGAAGAACACTGATATTTACGAAGTCGTAAATAAAGAAAAATAGTCGTAGATACCTATTTTTCAGAGAGCCTTATTTTGTCGCCTGCCACTTTGAAATCACCTTACTTAAAAGGTTTGCGAGTGTAGATCTGTCGCAATCGCTTACACTTAAAGCCGATAGACATCGGTCAATAGCAGAAACGGCTTATTAAGACCCTATGTAGGGCTCGCATAAAAGCGATACCCATAAATCAGGCCAATGATCAAGCATGACTGACTCAGTACGAATAAATACAAAACCTCAGTTCTGACACTAACGAGCCTTATTCACAAAGTAGAGTACAGAGTGCCTAGTGGGAGATTTTCTTCCCATTCGATGCGACAACATTTTAACTACGTTTTGTTCCATACGAAACGTTTGTTTTGTCAAGCGCTTGACAGCTGGCGCTCGATCAATAACTCCATGCCTACGTTAAAAAAACTCACCCTTAATCTTCTGTACCCTTACTACATGATTGTAAATCATGACGATGAGCGCATTCGAGCTCAAAACACTTTGGCGTTAAAGCAAAATGAACCTTTGCTTGCTTGGTTTAGACAGGAAGTTCGTCCGTACATCCATAATCGACAATCGAAGCAGATACGTTGCGAAATAAAAAATCGGTGGTTCTGAATTTGCGACAATGATGTTTGGGACAATGACAATTATTCTGACACCAGTGATTCGATGTTCGAATACGTTCAACGTCGTTGTGTTTTAAAAACTTGCAGTAAGGGTACAGATTACAGATGGCGTCTCCACCACAATGACTAAATGTAGATAGCCACTCACATTAGCGAAAATGTTTATAAACTATCTTATGAGCACTACTTTGCGTATCAGTGTGTGATGAATATTTATTGGTGTACGCTGTTGCAACTAGACCACACAGGCCATAAAGCAGAGCTACTCTATTACTGCGTGAGTCGAAGCTCTTTCAATAGTAGCTAATGTGCGCCAAGCTTAAGACAATGTTGATATGTTATAGCAACTCCTCCGTCGGTGAATATTATTAATTACCTTGAGTGTCAAAAATATCCTCGTAGTAAATGTTATAGACCACACACTTATAAAGTGTTTAAAACGTAAAATAAATACTGGTAGGTAGGCACATTGTGATTATGGTACTTATTTTGGTACTTAGATTAAGTGTAACAAAATATTTTTGAGTAAAAAGTTAGCCCGTGTCTGCGATCTCATCCTAGAGACTAATCAGTTATATTAAACCCATTCGCCGAAATATTTCTATACGCCATTGTACCAGAACCCTAAATGTGGCTAAATTGCTTAGCGGTATGTCTTTGAAAGTAGGGTGGTAGTAACGAACAACGGCCGAAGTCTATACCTACTCAGTTTATTCAATGAACAAAATAATTTATATTAACAGACAAACTTATCCAGTACCTTATTCGTTGTATGGAACATACAATAATGTAAATGTCATACTGAGATGACTGAAGCTGTATTGTAATGAAGTCGATTCAGGGAATGATAGGGAGAAAGTGACGTCGATTAGCTATGTCAGTGATATAGCTGTGCCATTTGTACTTTGTGGCGTGATTTATACAATTGGTATATTAGCTAGACTTAGACCATTAGTGCTTGTGTATGGACCTATGTTAATTAACCATGGTGTACCTCACACAGTCCTCATAATCATAATGTATCTACTCATTTATTAGAGGAAACCTGTGCGCGGTAGTTAACTGGAGATTGTTTGAGATGATGTTGAAAATTAATATTATTAATATTATGTCCAAAGGATAATAAGTTCAACGGGCATACTACCATCGCTTACAGCAGTACTGTTTTAATATTGTTGACGCTCGTGTTTCAGAATTTATGTTCGCGTGGATTACGGTTTTTGATTCGCGCGAGAACTTTAATTTTTCGGGATAAAAAGTATCAAATATCCTCCCCCGGGACCGGGATGCAACTTATTCCTATTCCAAATTTCATCAAAATCTGTTGAACAGATGGACCGTGGAAGCATAGCAGACAGACAGAGACATTTTCGCATTTATAATATCAATAGATTATTTTAGGGACGTCAAGGTACGCGACATAAAACTGTCATTTTGAAAATGGTAGTCACCCTTCAATTCAAGTGAATTTACTCGTTCGGAAATACCTTTCTACAGGGAAGAACCGAAATGCAGTTTTATTGTACAAGGATCTTAACCGATGATTTAGGTATAAGTAAGTAAAATTAAATAGAAACTTATATATACCTACCTACATATTTTGAACTAGCAGGTTGAAATAATGACCCAAACCCACGAATCTATAATAAACAGTGTTAAAATACCTATCTATTATATATTTAAATAACGTCTAAAAATTAAAAACAATAGGTAGTCACAAAAAGGTTGGCAGAATTTATGACCCACTGATTAAAGCAAACAAACTTTAATAAACCTCAAGAAAAACTTCAAACTAAAATACCGGTATACAAATATGAGTCGAGAAAAACCTTTAAGTCGTCGAGTAGCATATTTTTTGTTAGCACAAATAATAACAGCAATCAAAAGCCACTTTCGCATTACCAACAGCTGTGTGATTGCTGTATGAAATCGAAAGCGAAGTTCGACGACTGTCTGCGGGCGAAACGACGCGAATAACCGTTTGAGTAATTACCACAAAACAATTGAATAAACTGATTCTGTTCATTTGCATAATTATCGTTGCCGCGTTCAATGAATTCATCTAAAAAATGGGGAACTTTATTAACGGGACGCTTCAGTACCGGTAATTGGCAAAGTTATGTGTAGACGTTTTAAATTTAAAGTATGCTACTCAGTTTAATTGAATTTGTGATAGACACAATTGAGTATTTGACAACTATTCAAATAAATTATTTTTTAGTGATGCGAGAGGATCTCCTAAAAGTTGTAATATGCACTCCCCTGTTAGCATTGTGTTTGAAAACCATTTAAAACATCCCTAAGCGTGCGTTTTGTGAAAACGTAACAGACAGCCAGACAGACGGAGAGACAGACATACAAACTTTCGTATCTATAATATTAGTATGGATTGTTAGTACTTACTACCTATATAGCCCAAATTTATAAAAGTAAAAGGCAACTAACTGACTGATCTTTCAACGCACAGCTTGAACCACTGCCGGATCGGGCTGAAATTTGGCATAGGTACATTAATAGGATCCGCTAAGAAAGGTTATTCATTACCTACTAAGGGGATAAAATAGGGCTTTGAAATTTGTATGAAAATTGAACTTAACGTGAGCCAAGCCACGGGTAAAAGCTAGTTATAGTATAAGAGGCTATGTTGATTAAAATGCCTTGAAGTTTACTTGATGATCAATGTTGGCGAAATTACTAGAGCATGACGTTACGCCAGTACGAGTATGTCGCCTGACTGCAACAGCTTGCTACATCGGGATTATGTCTAAACTGTGGTAATCTTCCATAAAAAAATAAAATACACTTCGCCACAAAGCAAGGTTGTTTTTGGAGTGCACCATTTTGTAACCGAGCGAAGTCCTTTTAAATTGCGTGATTATAAGATAACTTAGGCTGTTAATATGCGTTTTGGGGTTTGCTTTTGTACAGATTTGGGGCGCGTAAAATTATGTCTAATTTTTTTTGTGGTTCTCATTTATATGAATAAAATAGTTGAGGTTATTGGTTACTTGGTCTATAGTCCCACAAACTTATATGACCTGGTGACAGCGTCGGTAGTACGACGTTGAATAGTTGAAAATAATATAATAAAAACGAAAATTTAACAGGCATAAAAATTAGTTCCAGGTTGGTGGGACTGTACTATGAATGATACTAATTTGAACTAGACAAATAACAGTAACAAAGTTTGACACGTATTTCGGTCCCAACATTCAGATTTTTCAATTCTGAAATGGATAATAAGGTCAAAGTCAATAATATATTTCCATTTACTTGCTTCAACTGCTTTGAAATAGCCAATAATATCTACCACTGATTCGTAATGATATTCCTACTGAGAAAAACCAACAAGAAGTAGTACAACAAAAATGAAAAAAATATAAATTTACGCAGGCAACTCAGTTTTTTTTTAATCCACTACAAGCTAGCCCTTAAAATCTAGGTCAACTCAAACGGATTGGAGAAATTTGAGAAAAAGAAAATTAACTGCTGCATTTGAGTAATATAAAATTTAAATAATGACATCTTGACTGATTTTGGGGTGTGATAGTGGTCAATCACATACAGGGGTAAATTTTTTGCTCTCAATCTCATAGTTCTATTGAACGCCAGTCTAATTCAATCGGAGACCACAAAACTAACGTCTTTACGTGCTCAAATGAAGCTACTACTATAGAATATTCGTACTTTATGCTCAAATGAAGCTACTTCTAAGTGATATTCGTATCTTTTTTTAGTCAATTCGAATAACATAATAAAAGATTTTTCTTTATTTGTCAACAGGAACACATACAGGAAGTTCTGGACAAATGGACACAGATCGACGACGAGATCTGGGCAAAGGTGATAGTTTTCGAAAAGAACCGGCGGGTGGCGAAAGCGTACGCGCGGGCGCCTGTGCTCACTATCAACGGTTCGGACGACGGATTCGACGGAATGAGGTACGATTACTTTATTGTACCTACCTACTATTTACTAAGTGATAAAACAGGGCGTGGATTCTTCGATAAAATATAAATGTTCTTGGATTACCACTCTTTATATTCCTTAGATAGTTCTACACAAGAGACATGGCCGACAGAGAGATACAGATACAAGGAAAAAGAACACAGAGATGACGTGTCAAACGTCACAACTGTCATAACTGTCACAACTGACAGACTTATATAGATATAGTTTATGTTATAAATAAAAACTCATAAGGAACTATTCAACCTAGTTAGTACTCAAAATTTTAATATCGGACCGCAAGACATAAAACAGATCCATGGTCGAAATGCTGCGGAATCGTACGAAGCGATTTGCTTCCACACTACGCATTACTAGAATATGGAATGCGTTTCTAGTTTTTCCCCGCTAGTCATAATATTGTGACCTTCAAAAATAAACTTTAAACTCCAAAAAACTTTTTAGGCAGGTGAGTTCCACCTCATGTTTCATCGTCACCTATATTTTGGGGAATTACGGTCAAGTGCAAGCTTAGGTACGAGTATATAATTGTAAAAGAGAGATATTTAATTCATTGATAGGC
Organism: Erebia aethiops; assembly: GCA_923060345.2. Lineage (NCBI taxonomy): Eukaryota > Metazoa > Arthropoda > Insecta > Lepidoptera > Nymphalidae > Erebia > Erebia aethiops. The sequence goes on along the minus strand of OV281089.1, from coordinate 16,003,855 downwards.
TTCTATGAGCATAGATGCTCCCCACATTTAAGTTGATTCAATAAACTTCCAACTAGTGGTTCGCCCCTCGACCTCGCGGCGCCATCTATTGACAACAATGTGAAGTTCTGTTAAAAATACTGAAGCTCATTAAAAATTAAATAATTTCGTTTCCTTACAATATTTTTCTAATTTTAGTATTTGTTGTTCAAGTACAGTATATAATTCAAATAATTGATCAAGTTTCAGGCTCAGCCTTTCAGTAAATTTAGAGTTCTGAGGTCAACTTTGGACGTTAGAAAATCTCCACTTTGAAAGCCCCCCATTTCGTCAATTTTAGGGGAAAAATTAAAAAAAATATATTTTTGGACTCTATTCCTAATTATCTTTAAAATGATATACCGCAATCCTATGTAACGCTATAAAAATATTTTACTTAGCATTCGCTTCTATGAGACCCCCCTGAAATGAAGATTTTTATAACTTTTTAAGCCATATTCGGCTGGAGGCCATTGGTTTACATATTATGTTTAAAGCTGAAGTAATTATGTTCAGTAATTCAGAAGTTATAATGCTCTGACAGACGAACGGACGGACGGACAGACAAGTGCCAATTCACTCAAGTAGATTCAGAGACCTTCGCTTCGCTCGGTGAATAATTGGAAGTCCAATAGATACCTTAATTATATTGAAATGTGAAAGCAATGTTTTAGGTAGGTACATTGCTATGAGAAAGCTCGTAGTACGAAGAATTCTCAGAATTATAAAGCTTGCTACCTCCGCGTGATGAGCCAAGACATATTTGCTTGATCTTCCAGCTAAGTGTTATTCATTTTCAAATTAGTTTTGCAGCAATTAACTAAGTTTGCATTTTGCTCATCGAGCATGTACCTGGGGCCTTATTAAATAAAAATAATTACTACAGTGTACTTACAGTGTGACGACCGCAGTCGCCTCGGATTGGATATCGCTCTTTTGCAATTGGCCAAAATTTATTGATGAATATACATTCAGCCAATCTCAACAATTGGGATCTTGCTTAAGACAAACATAAATTATTTTTTGACCCCGTTGATGACGTCACAAGCAAGTATTTCATACTATCTCCCATACTAACCATGCCTTTTTCAGGTATATGATAACAAGTTGTTGATTTAACTAGTTGTCAAATATCCTAATGAGATTTTAATATCAATTGATGCAAGTTTTATATACTAAAGGCTAGTGGCTAAAATTGTAAATTACTTCTAGCCATTGGCTTATTTTTGTAGGTATTGTTTTATAGCAAGCTTTTTGAAGTAAAAAAAAAAAGTTTTTAGTTCAGCAATAAAGTACACAATATGTTCAGGTATAAAAATAGCTTAAATAATAATTACCTTTCTCTTACCTTTAACTTCCTTTTAAGGTTTGATACATATGTACAAACCTTATGAAACTTCAAACATGCGTCCCTAATTCAACTAAGTCGAATAAATCATCAATCAACGGAGTCCAATTAAAGCAAGCTTGTAAAATATACAGGAACCTAGATTCAAACAAGGCTAGATAAGTTGCCAAGGGCTAACAGCTGCTAGACTGCATTTTAAGCGATTACAATGATTTATTCATTCCAATTTATTGGCTACGACCACACAAAGCATTTTGCTGAATGAAAGTAGGTTGAACATTCTGGTAAGATGTCGCTTGAATCCTGTAGTATAAGACAATGTTAATAATTTTCTAGCTTTAAAATAATCATCATTTTGTTTTGTTTTACTTAATAATTTATTAGGATGCTAGCAGATGCCCGCGACTTCGTTCGCGTGGAATAAGTTTTTTTTTTAAATTCCCACGGGAACTCCTCCATTTTCCTGGATAATAAGTAGCCTATGTCACTCTTCAGGTCCTCAACTATACCAATGCAAAAAATCACGTCGATCCGTTGCTCCGTTGCAGCGTGATTGAAGGATTTGTTTTTATTTATTAGTTTCCATATCCAATATCCATACTAAAGTGTGTCTGTCTGTCTTCTATGCTTTCACGGCTCATCTGTTCAACCGATTTTCATAAAATTTAGTATAGGCATAGTTTTAAATATCCCGGAGAAGGACTAAGGCTACTTTTTATCTCGGAAAATTAAAGAGTGCCCGCGGGAATCAAAAAGCCTTTGTCCTCGCAGACGGCATCATCTAGTTTTTAATAGTTTCAACGCACGTCAGTAATGACGAAACACGTTTGGTTAAATTTGGTCTTTGTCATCTTAATTGTACAACGTTTCCAGCAAATAAACGATTTATTTCTTTGTTTGGCACTTTTAAAATCGTGATCTACTTCACCTGTTTATCGATAAAAAATGGACAGTCTAATAGTTCGAATCGTGAATGGTTTCGTAATGCTTAGTTTTGTTAATAGAGCTTGTTAACAACAATTGCGTAACCGCGTGCGATAATTGGCCGAGCATAGTGAATTGGGACCGAACCAGATTCACTCACTTCCGGTGCAGTCTAGACTTTATTAATTGAAAATTTCTAGGCATACAACTAAACTATTTATTCTATGCTACTGCTCTCAAACAAGTTTATAAACAAACAGAATCCAATGTGAATAAACTTGATTGAGTATCAAACAGCCATCCATACATCCATCCAAACTTTCGCATTTATAATATTAGTATAGATTAGTATAGATTAGTATAGATGTAAATTCGATGTAAATTTAATATCCTCTTTTAATATAGGTACCTTCAAATCAAGAGTGAATAGGCATCTTCTAGGCAAGCGCGCTCCACCTTAGGCTGCATCACCTCTTGCATGCAAGTCTGATTGCAGCCAAGCGCTAGCCTATATATTTAAAAAAAAAAAAAAAAAAAAAAAAAATGTATAGGTACCCTAATAAAAACATTAAAATAGGTAAATAATATTTTCATGCAAGATTCTCTAATTCCTTCGAAGAGAGTACAGAACTTAATGCTTACAATAAATAAATCGCGTGTCGCCGCAGCAAAAACAATACCAGTAAATCCACTTCCTATAAACCCGGAGTCCATTAATTCAAATAAAATTAACTCTAGAGGGACCATTTTCCTATCAGACATCCGTATTCCGTAAACCAGTCCTAATTATTAGAGGGAATGTTCGATCTTTATTGTTTGCGACTTTGCGAGCTCCCGCGGCTACATACATTAGATCTGGCTAATTAAATCAGTGTGTTAAGGTTTCATTAGAACTAAATTCGTGTGTGTGCATCTGATAGGGAGACGCGCGCGACACTTCCTTGTTTTGTACTGTCGCGTGAAAAACTTATACGGATAAATTTTGTTATTGTTTTTGAATTTTTGAATTATTCTGAGCTTACAGTAATTTTATTCTGTATCAACAAAAATATTGTTGACGATAGAAATATTGAATTTCAGATACTTCACCTTGAGTCTTTTTTAATTTTGACTAATACTTAACTTCTTTTGTTCCGGGACCCCTTCCTCTTGAATATAAAATTTTCGCTTGATAAAAATAAATACTCATGTAAAATATATTTTTTCTACCACTAGACTGTGCTTCATTCAAGTCTACATTCATGTATTTATAAAACATTTTGCGGATAAATAAAAAGAAAGAATCATTTAAATATTTATCAGTTGGACGGCGTATACTATTTGCGAGTATTATTTAGTGATAGCATAGGTTTAATTTGTTTATAAAATATCAAGTAGATTTGCTTGACGCTTCATGAAATAAAATAAAAACTAAAATTTAAATAAAATTAAACAGAACCATACATAGTGGCAGTAGCTCAATACTTATCATCAGCTACTAACAAAAATAAACAGAAATCGCCGACACGAACCTACCACAATGATCTAATACCGAGTTGCCGTGTCATTACTCGCATCCCGATGCCATGTGAGGCTTGAGAGATGTCATCGCGTTGACTACCTATCCGATGCTGCAGCCAACTTCTAATTGAATACTGGAAATTTAATTCGGATATTTTTTTAAACTTTTTAACATGACTGTATAAACCTTTTTATTTCGGTTATTAAATGCCGCTGATGCCCATTTCTTGCTAGAATTAGTTTATTTATCTTGAATTCATATTTTGTCTTATATGGTCTTTTTTCCATATGTAACAGGATAAACTAACTGACTGACATATTATCAAAGTACCTACTGTTTAAACTGACTCTGAGCAAAGTCAGCTGCTTTCAAAAAAAAAAACTATGTGTATCCTAATTCTGTGAATCTTGACCCCAAAAATGAAACATACTTCATTAACTACTGTATTTATCTGAAGTATTGTATTTATTCAATTAGAGACTAATACATTTTGAGTAATTATATAATATCTTGATTATGATTCTGGCAATTTCATAAATCATTATCACGGTAGATCTATCGAAACGTGAAATCAATACCAGATGGTGATACAGATCCCCAAATCATACTAATATTAAATACGGAAGTATGTTTGTTTGTTGGTTTGTCCTTCAATCTCGCCGCAACAGAGCAACGTGTCGTCATAATTTTGCGTGGGTATAGTTGAGGGTCTGAAGAGTGACATAGGCTTTTTACGCCGGAAAATTCAGGAGTTCCCATGGCAATAAAAAAAAATCCACGCGGACGTAGTCGCGGGTAACAGCTAATACGAGTAAGTACATAAAAAAGTGAAAATGCCTGAAGCCAAAAATGCAACAAGGTAATAACCACATGTTTTAGAAAGTTGACCGATAAACGAAACCCCCAATCAATCCATCAAAATCTAACTGAGTGTTAACATGCGAAATATAACCGCACGAAACCAGAGAGGCAAGGCTGGATAGTAGGTAGCTTAAGCATATAATCAGTGTGGTAACGCTTTCGCTTGTAGACATGTAGGTCTTTACTTCTTCTAGAAAAACGGTTATGCAGTGCTCCTGGAGAGACACATCACTTTGATCGTTGCTAATCTATTGTGATTTTTCTTAAGTGATGATGCAGTCTCAGATGGTAGCGGGCTAACCTGTTAGGGGCATGGCAGTTATATTAAACCCACGTCCCCTTCGGTTCCCTTCGGTTTCTACACGGCATCGTACCGGAACGCTAAATCGCTTGGCGGCACGTCTTTGCCGGTAGGGTGGTAAGGCCAGACCAGGGAAAATACAGAAATTATAAATTCCCAAATTGACCCTGCCAGGGATCGAACCCAGTCATCATCTATAGACCTTGACCAATACCACTTGCTGCCAGCTTTTTTAATGGGCTATTCTTCTTCTCCTGGTGCAGTAGGTACTTCCTTAGGTGAAGGCTACGTAGGAACAGAAGTTGTGCATAGACGTTTCCGCAGCCTCTCAGCAGAGCCTACATACATCCGTATCATGGAGATTGAGATTGGTCTGTTCTACCCGCTGTAGGTACAAGTTACTCTACACTGTACTTACAATTTCCTTACAAGTGTTGCCACTTGCAAAATTGCATACTATATCTGCCAAAACGCTTTGTTTCACTGTATCTACAAACGCTATACTAGGCAATAAATAAAGCCTTCTTTGGTCTTGGGTGAACAATCGCAAGAGAGCTACATTGTCACGCCAACAAAAATGGTGCAAAACAGTGCAAAATGACCCGTTTAGGGAAGCAGGGATAGCTTATATATCTGATACTGGAAGACGGTTATTTATGTGTGACTGTACGAATTGAATGCACTCTTTGTCATACTACGGTTCTCTGTAGTTTTAACCACAGACTGTCCTTTGGTTTCCTTTTGTGAAATTATCATTTCGTTCCTCTGAATAATGTTCTAGCGATTTGTTACAGCTAAAATTATCTCAAACATGAGTCGTTTTGTCTCTTATTATGTGACGTACTCGTTTATTTTATGGTACGCTAGTATAAATAGCTTTAAAGATAGATAGATAAGAAGCCTGTTATCACATTTTATTTAAGTTCGTGTGCGCTGGTTGATCAAAATTAGGTCTATATACTAAATTAGGTCTAAAAGACGGTGCCATCGAGTTCGTCCGCGAAAATTAAGGCTTTTGAGTCCCGCGGGAACTCTTTAATATTCCAGAATACACTGTAGCTGTGTTAATTCAGATTATAATCTCCATTCCCAGCCAAATCAGTAAGTCATTCTAGCATAACAAACATACGCACTTACAAACTTTAAAATATATGGTACCTAGTAAGATAACCCATCCTGCTATCAGTAAACCTATAGTATTTATAAACGTACCTATAGGTTAATATTTAGGTAAATCAATAAAATCAATCAATATTTTAGTTGAAATACCTATGTTAGAATGAAAATGAGGGCAGATAAAATATTATGAGAAATTTGCGAGAAAATTGTGCATTTGATTTGGCAACTGTTGTGGCAACTTGTTAAACCGTGCAAAACGTACCTATAACCGCTTAACGAATTGGCCAAGAACGCCTAGCGCCGTTAGCACCAGGTGCAGCCCTACTACTAAAGTCCAGCCCCGTCGATAATGTCTCTACAGTCTGCCCACACGATATTTCAAATCGGCACGCGTCTAAATCCATTTACATTACACGATACTGGTATAGTTTTATGATAGATATACTGATACGTGTAATTTTTTTTCTGATCAGGGTTCACTGATCTATTTTGTAGAACTCGAGCTTCGCCTTTTGCAGTAAAACGGTCTCGCATTACCTTGTGTATTTGTATTGATCGGTTCTGCAGATTAAACTGTTCTCTTTAGTTTCTTGTGAAATTAATTTTACTATGTTTTGGTCCTTGGGACTGAATCACGCGTGCCTTAGTAGGTAACCGCTGAAAAAAAAATTAAACCAAAGTAAGTAAATAAATTTTTAATAGGACCGTCTCGAGATCTTGGAACTTAATTGAATAAAAAATATTCGTTGTACATTCTTCAATAGAAATGTACGTGTGCCTAATTATGAATTTCTCATTTTTTGAAGCTGGTTCTTTTCATCGTCAACATCAAATAATCGTGTGCTGTAAAGTATCCTCAATACACGGTCGCAGTCGCATAACTATTATGTGTTGCAACATTAGCTGAATGTTATTGTTTATTGTGTTCTTATCGATATCTCGGCTTTGTTAGTTCGCGCCGAACTCCGCAGTGTGTACGCGACTGTACCGTCACACAATGGAGGGCCTTGGTTTTTGTGGAATTAAGCGTAATATGGCAGCCACCTGAGATTATCAATGATTGGTTGTATTGAACATTATGCTAATGGTGTTACTACGTGCATTATGAGAATTTTATTTATTCATTCATTTAAAATTGTACGATCCTTTGAATTTTGTTCTTTACCCTGCCATCTTACAAATATTATAAATGCGAAAGTTGTTTGTTACTCAATCAACTCCAACGGCTTAACGGATCTGGCTAAAATTTGGCACAGAGATGGATTATAGTCTGGAATAGCACATAGGCTGCTTTTTGTCCCAGAAAATTAAGGAGTTCCTGCGGGAACCAAAAAACCTCAAACCACGCAGACGAAATCGCGGGCATTCGCCAGTATTACAATAAGTCACTTATGTCATAGTTCTTGGTTCGTTGTTATCACAGAGTTAGGATACGTCTTACTGAATTATCGTTATGTTAAATATCATAATATTTTATATCATTAAATATTATTGGCTTTGCCTTTAAATATATTGTGCTATTGATTTTATACTCCATACATTAAGACCGTGCAACAAGATTTGGCAACATCATCCACCATCAATGTACCTAGTGTTTCAACCATCGTCTTCCACCTTCCTCACGTACACAGTAAACAGATGCAAGCAGTATGGAAACTACCTAGAAACGTACGAAACAGGCTCACTCACACAAACCTGCGCATCGACTAGACCCCAAGCCATTGATGTAGCATTTTAGTACCTAATTTCAATGCCCCATTGATGTAGAATTTTAGTACTTTAGTACCCCAAGCGCTCGTCGCAGTTCCGTCAGTAGTGAGTGCCGCGTCATCGCATGTTCGATGCGCACGTTTGTGTGAGTGAGGCTGTTTCGAACGTTTCTAGGTAGTTTCCATACTGGTTGCATCTGTTTACTGTGTCACGCAGCCAATTTTCACCACAGTTCTATCAGCTAGATACAGCTACCTAACTAGCTAGCTAGCTCAGCTGTAGGTACCTCAAATATGTGTAGGAAATTACGGCCTAACTGAATATATCGTCGTGGACTTTGTCCACTTGTCTAATCACAGGTTTTATTTACATAACTCACACCGTCTTGCAATTACAATCCTTGACCCGCTGCACATACAAAATTAACAATTCTCCACAGCTGGTAACGACGCCATTAATCTAAATTTAAGATTTGACTCCTACATATATATTTCATAGGCGCCATATAATTTTTGGCTACAATATGGCGCCAGCCGGATCCTGGTTCATTATCTTCAAAACAATTGAAAATAAACTCTATATTTTGAGTAACACGTTTCAATTCTCATTGAATATTTGAAATACCAATAATATATTACCTCTAGTTAACAAAGTGGACATACTTGATTTCTATGGTCCGACTATTACGATTACAAGCCATTCCTATTTCCGGACTTTCATTTGACTATGATCTCTATTATAATGTGTGACATGGTATACTTTTAATTGATTCATCAAAAGATTGTGTGACATAATACAATTATTATTTGTAAGGTCCACTTGATTATATTATCTGTGGTTACGATTGGAAAGTGGGACGACATTGAGGTAGGCTTTTGCAAGCGAACTTATTGGTCAGTGTCAACAGATTTGTTTCAGATGTTATGCAAGCCACTTTGTGATATTAAATGTAACAATGAAAATGTACTTTGGGTGTAATAATTCAAGCAACGTGTGTTATGAACTCTTAAATCATTTTTTATGAGACTACGCCCACACTATTTAAACTTGCTATAAATTTTATTCTTTAAAATTTAGGTCATAATTTGAATAATTTGATACAAACATATACCCACACTAAAGGCATAGAAAATCACTTAAAAATCCTTGAAAATCCATGCTTAATATTATAAATGTGGAAGTGTATCCGCCTGTTACCTTTGTTTTTGATGAAAGGTGCAGAAATAGCTTTCATTCCGTAGACGGACATGTCGGGCATTACCTCTAGGTATTTCTGGTAGAGCTACATTTTAACTACTATTTTTACTAGTGATCGAATAAATCACCAAACAATATGGAACCAAATCCATACCTCCATACTAATAATATTATAAATGTAGAAGTGTGTCTGTCCGTCTGTTTGCAATGCTTTAACGGCCCATCCTTTCAACCGATTATGACCGAATTTGGTATAGAGATAGATAGTATCCCCGGGTAGGACATAGGCTACATTTTATCCCCGAAAATTTAAGAGTTTCCGCGGGAATCAAAAACCGAAGTCGCGGGCATCATCTACCACAAAATAAATAAATGAGCTACCGTCAATTTATCGAATCCGACAAATAATTTGCGTTTATTGAAAAGTTTTACAAGAAGCTTGTGGTAGAAATCAATTGCAGAACAACAACACAGAAATTTTCATTGCAAATAACATTATATTATCAGCTCTCACGGGCCCCTAACCACAATTTAGATTTCTCGTTTACCTACCTATTTCCTGAGAGAAAATCTGTTTTGCCACGCAATTTGAGCCCACTTTCTTTGGCCCTTTTAATCTTGGTCTAGATAAATCAACCACTGACACTTAGCTTAGAGCAGTGCGTGCTAGATCTAATTTTTAAAATGGCCAATTCGACTTCTAACAGCTCGTAGGAATTCAATTAAGATTTAATGCGATTTGCGCATGCGACGTTTAACGCTGTTAAGATGCACAAGTTTATGTATTTTACAAGAGGAAACAGCCGGTTCCTAGTCCGGTAACATAGTATTCATTTTTGTACGGATGTAAGTAAAGTGCTAAGTAGGTTTGTTATAGTCAGAGAGACGTATCTAAAGCCTACTGAATCGGCAGTCATGCTATAAATTCACCTGAGTTACTCAAGTACTACCAAATAAACTTTACTTCAATTGATTGTCAATTAGATTTAAATTTGCGACCGAAAAATTGATTTTTCCGCCAATCCTAGCGGCGAGATTTTAGATCTTGATAAAATGTCTGAATTTTTGACAATAGTTTCTAGAATCTAGAATCTAGAATCTAAATGATGCAGGTGACTTCGTCTGCATCGATAAAGGTTTTTTGATTCTCACGGGAACTTCTTAAGTTTCCTAGATAAAAATATCGTACGTAGGAATGTAACCTACCTCTACACAAAATTTCGCCAAAATCGGTCGAAGATGGGAAAGATGGGCCAGGAATGCGTAGTAGACAAAGGTAGACAGACAGAAACACTTTCGCATTTATAATATTAGTATCATTTATCATTTATTTATTAAATCAAAAACGTATGGAAGCATGGATAGGAGTGGTTAAGTATTTTATTGTTCCTTGGTCATGACTAGCATGAACTTCTGCAAACTATAAAGTTTTCTGTTTTCTGTATTCTTTAAAGGATTCGTATTCCATCCTCTCCTAGTCTAAAGCTGTCAATATATTATGCAAATGTGCACAATCAGATGGTCGCGCGCACGTGGGCTAGTTAAAGTAGCTGCCGTGTTTTATTACTGATCCCTTTTGCAGATTCTGCCCACGGCTGGCTTCGTGTCCACAGTTGTTCCTGCATTAGAGGCTTGTCATACTCTAATTTTGCACGCCACGCCTATCGCCTTTCGCATGCACTAATGATCTGTTGAACCTAGTACTGACATGTGAATACCGGTGTAATTTACATAGTCGTGTCAATATTTTGTGGCGATATGTTTGGCACGTTCGTTTCGACGGTAAATTGACTAAAACACGACGTGTTATTATATTCCAGGCTTTTGGATTTTATCCGAGGCTCGACTTGGGTCAAACAAAACTTGTCACTTATAGATTTAGCCACAACCAGTGTCAACAAACCACGGGTTTCTAAATAAAATTAATTCACATTCATATTGTTTATTTCATGTTTAATATTTCAATTGTTTCTTTGCACGTTAATTTTTACTAAATTCTACTAAGGTGTATAAAGATGTTTTTCATATATTAAATATTATTATAAACTTAATTTTTTTGTAAATAACGTCGTGCTCTTTTTTCATTATTTATATATTAAGTTTATTAAAATTAGTGCTATGTATAATTATTATCTAAGATTATCTATTTAAATTTAAAGATGAACTGAATTCTATATCTAAAACTTTATTAACTTCACCGTAACGAGACATACTTACTCTGATAGATAGTAGTGAAATAGTAGATCTGCTAGCATTGCTAATTGCTTCTTTTATCTATTAGAATCCACTGACCCGTAGTCACGAGAAAACCTTCTTAGATTTCAATAGCTACTTCCGTGACTACAGTAGATAACAAATCAGTTAATTACAAAACGAAAAAAAAAAACAATGGCTTTATTACACTTACGACCTAAAATAAATTAGCATGCTGACCTACAATCAGTCTGTGTCATTGTTGCATGATATTATATCGATACAGTATCGATAATCATCGATAGAGCTTGTTCTTTTAACGATAGTTTATTGTTTGAAATTGCATTCAATATCATTCAGACGTACTACATTAAGTTCATTATGATTCGTAATGATAAAACTATTTCCACATATTTTACTAATTATTTATTGTTTGGAATTAATATACCTACTTTGAATGTTTGAAGGGAAATCTGCCTAAGTAAAAGTTTTATGGTAAATAGTACAGATAGAGATATTTCAAATGTTCTTCACATCTAAGCTATGCAAAATATTATCATACTAGTATTGTAAAGCGAAAGTGTGTTTGTTTGTTGGTTTGGCCTTTGGTCACGCCGCAACAGAGCAACGGATCGACGTGATTTTTTGCCTGGGTATAGTTAGAGTAAGTAAGAGTACTACTACTTTTTATCCCAGAAAATTAAAGAGTTCCCGTATTCCACGCGGAGGAAGTCGCGGACATCAGCTAGTGATAAAATATAATGCTTTTATGGAAAACTTAGGTCTGACGTATTTTTGTATGAGATAATAACTGCGACATCCTGGTGCTAAGTGTGTAAGATAGATGGATAGATAAAAGGTAATTTTAATGTAGCAAATCTCTATTTATTTGGTAGGTTATTTTGTTTTCGTGTTCCATCTCACCCATTAAGTTACGAGCTACCGTTTAGTGACCTACGACACGCGTTTGAAAAACTTGTACGTATGCAATAAACCATATATAGCAGTACTTTAAAATTTAGTATTCACGCTTAAGGAATTTTAAGTGGCTTAAGTTCAAGGTAGGCTTAATCTTAAGGACTGGCTTGATCAATATCATTTCATTCACTTTACAAAGAACGTGATAAACTATACGCAATCCAAAAAAGGTTTCGTTAGACGACAATTAGAGTCATAGCCAACTTAATAGCTGCAATTGGTAAAGCAAAACCACCTGTAGGTGTTATTTTAGGATAACATGCAAGGTGAAACGCGATTCAAACGAAAAGCGACTTTGTGTGCTGTTTTCAGAGTTTGAATTGGTTTGTTGTTAAATTATCGTGTTCATCTTTTGATAGTTTCTACAGCGATGTGTTAACTGTTACGCACTTTAGTGACCTTTATGTAATCGTGCTTAGTGAGAGCAGTTAATGAGGTTATGAAGATAAGAGGCCCAATTGTCTTTTTTTTAATATGTATAGCGAGCAAACGAGCAGGCGGGTCACCTGATGGTAAGTGATTACCGCCGCCCATGAACACTTGCAGCACCAGAGGAACCGCCAATGCGTTGCTGGCTTATAAGATATTTGTTTATTCGCCCTTTGAAGAGCCCCATATTGTAATCATGAGGGAACACAGAAGATGGAACCTGGCGGATGGATGGCTGATGGAGGCCATCCATCCATCCATCCAGGATCCAGCCAGCTTCATCATCATTTGACAGCTTAAAATGTATTACTCGAACTGTTTAAGTAGTTCATACATTGCTGTTTGACGTGCAGGCAATTTTTAACTCCTTAAACAGGTCGAATTATCTTTTTGACAAACAATTATAAACTTAGGTACCTATCCTAATATCCTAATATAATAAATGCGAAAGTTTGGATGGATAGATGGATGGATGTATGGATGGATGGATGTATGTTTGTTACTCAATCACGCCAGAACGGCTGAACGGATCGGGATGAAATTTGGCACAGATATATTATAGTTTGGAATAACACATAGGCTACTTTATATCCCAGAAAATTAAAGAGTTCACGCGGGAACCGTAAAACCTCAATCCACGCAGACGAAGTCTGCAGAAGAAGAAGTTTTTCATAAAGGTTCATTCAAAATGTAGACAAGGAATAGGCATTTTACTACCTTACTGTATCTTATTAATATGTGATTTTACGAAATTTCTACGAGACCAAAACCGGTGTAAATCGCATGAGTAATAAGTACAGATTTAAATATTAAAATATGTAAACTTTAACCTTTACTATGATATGTACCTAACCATAATATTAAAACGTACGTAAATATTGCAATAACATTATAGCGACAAATTAATACCAACGACCTTCTTGGTGTTTTGCAGAGGAGCTAAAGGTTACTTGTCCAATTTAAGGTACCAACATGCGTTTCGACATAAGATGTATGGTAAACGCAGGGTACTGACCGATGGTTTGTATGCCAAAATTGATTGTGCAAAAATGATTACTTAATTAAGAGTTTATAATAATAACGTCCTTCCGACCGAATTTCGGTCACGGCGGTCAATCTTCAGAGAGACTAGCAATATGCACGGGAGACATTATAAGTGTATGTGCTAACACAGGTGCACACTCTATTCCCTTGGTCTTATAACGCAATGGAACGGAAAATCTAACACAATCGGAGAGAGATCAGGCGCAGAACCGACGACTTTATATGCTCTCCAAGACACTGCGGCGGTGAAACATCGCCAACTTCCTATCTCCGGACTGGTACTGAGAATTTCTTGTCAGAAAAGCCATTTAGGTACCTAATTGTTATACATTTTATATTATCCCGTGCCCAATCAATCGTTTAGTAGCTATATTTTTAATTTACAAAATATTGGAATTCAATAGACCATAAAATATTATATTAACTTTATTTGGGATATAAAGGAATATTTTAATTATTTTAAGAAAATCTTTAAAATCTAAATTAAAAACTAAAACTAACATAATTATATTAACTATGAATGCATATTTTATTGATAATAATTTTTCCAACGTACCTAATTTAAGAAGAAAGCTCTGATATTAATGCTCAATGAATAAATAATAACGATTGCTTACAGATCGAAAAATCTTTAAAGTATTGCCGATACAATAATATTTAATGTCCCTAAATCCTAACCAACCCGTAAATATGAAAATACTCGTAAATATCGTCTATTCAATTCAGTAAAAATGAAAATCCATTACAAAACATGCTTTATGGACCCAATAGGAGTACTTATTACTCAGAAGAATAACCGGTAAATTAGGAGTTATGACTTCTAAAATCGTAGGTAGTTAAAGGCAGCGATAGATTCATTTTTATCACTCCTTTTGAATGATAAAAATGAGCCACGTTGTAAAAGTTTATGTAAAAATTGTTTATCTTTTTGTAATCCATATATAATCCATTATAAATGTGAATGAGTCTGTCTGTCTGCTATGCTTTCACGGTCCATCTTTTCAACGGACGAAATTTAGTACAGAGGTTGGTCGCATCCCAGGGAAGGGACATAGACTTTTTATCGTTGAAAATTAAAGAGTTCCCGCGTAAAAAACCGTATTCCACGCGGACGAAGTCGCAGGCACCATCTGGTAATCAATTAATTAAATTGGGGATTCTAGCAACGCAGCGCTTTCCAGTGCGGGGTCGCCATTCTAGTACTTTGACCCCAACACGAAGAAACTATTATTTCATCTGTGCCTATCCTATCGGTTCCTCCAACCATAAGTTCCACGAATTGCCACTTAAGGTACGCAATGCGAGCTGTGTTGATTACTTTCGTTCTTACATTTACGGATTTTTTCATTTCTGATTAGAGCAATTTTAAATATCAATAAAATTATAATAAACGTACTAGTGACTAAAATAGCTACAAGATGAGCACTCGATCTATGAAATTTTGTAATTGAATTAATATTTATGGTCTAACCAATAGAGTTTGTTATTACTTATTCACAGATAATTAATAATTTATTCAACATAAACTTTGATCGCAAACGTTGCATTTACTATTAACTCGTTGATGTCTTTTATACTGAATTTATTATTATCGTTGATAAATCAAGACATTTTTTGTTGTAAAGTAGTATTGAATAATATTTTTCTTTCATTCGGAGTTATTAAAAGTAAAACAATCATTTAAACTTTGTAAAATAAAATGTTTGAAAAACTATTTAAGTATTCGGAACATAAACATGAATACTACTATGTACTCTTTCTTGATGCTCTCAATCCTCTTTATTGATCTTGCGCTGCTAGCCGAAATCCACTGTTGCAGCTTGAATACTGGAAATTCAGCCAAAACAAATTGGCAAAGTGATTGATGCAGCTTTTATGTAGGTAATAGGGCTAAAGGCTTTTTTTCTATAATACATTACTACATTACTAGCTGATGGGATTATTACCACGGGAACTCCTTAATTTTCCGGGAAAAAACTATCCTATGTCACTCTCCAGAGCCACCCATACATAGTCACTATACCCATGCAAAAAATCACGTCGATCCCTTGATCTTAATTGAAAGAAAAACCAACAAATAAACAGACTTTCGTATTTATAAAATTAAGTATGATTTAAAAGGCAAATAGAGCCAATCTGGCAGGGCGGTTCACAACACTTCGATATCACACACTTCGTTAGAGAACATTCCATTCTCAAACTATGCGTGATTACAGTTTATGCTATTGTTATTTTGCTATGAAATGATCGTTTAATGCCTCGTTACCCTTAATTATCCCAGTTACTACCGACCTTGCGATAATAAATTGCCAAACAAAACAAATAGAGCTTTCGTAACATTAAATTAGTGGGTCTTTATAACTTGTTTTTTTTTTAAAGTATGACGTGGTGTATGCCCCGTTGAGATTAATTTCTGTTTTTACTAACGTAACTAATAACTGTTTTTTTTGTACTTTATTGAAAACGTTATAATTAAAATTATAGGCCTTATCTAATTAACTATAAGGCATGCTCTACTGCCAACGTGGAATAGTGACAAGAATGCTGGCTGCATTTCTGCGCTGAAGAGCCAGGCTTATCCTTTGCGCAAAATGAGCCAGCCAAGTGTCACCAGATGAGACAGTCTTGCAAGACATTGTTGGCACTAAGACCCTATGGTTACTGAAATCGTTATATTTTAATTTCAGGAGACGCTTTGTAGAAGCATGTTGGAATTTCAGTTTGTATGCGGCATCGGCTGTGGCTATAGTTACCATTGTACTGGCAAATATATGTCACCAAGCGATTAAGCGTTCATATACTATGCCACGTCTGCATTACCCCTAGCACCAAATAGGTTGCAACTTACTCACTTACCATTCAGATTTCAGATGAGTTCAAAAGCGATAATTAAAAATCATAGGTATTATAAAATAGGATAATATAAGATAATACCACCTGTTGGGATATGAAAATGCTAGATAATGTCCGCGACTTCGTCCGCGTGGCTTAAGACATTGATTCCCGTAGGAACTCGCTAATTTTGCGGATAAAAGTAGCCTGCTCGTATGTCCTAAAATTAATGAAAAAAGGTTGAACAGATTGGCCGTGAAAGCGTAGAAGACAGACAGACACACTTTCGCATTTTTTATAATATTAGTATGGATAAATTTAAGCCGCCAGAGTGATACCACTAAATCGCTACTAATTTGAACTATGGATAGGGATATAAAAATAGTTGATTACCATACAAACATGGCTCCCGAACGATATTATAATTCTAAAATGACTCAATTACATACCAGCAACTAAAAACAAAAGATTTTATCATTTGAATTGCACGGAAGATCGACCGTGCAAGATACCTACTCAAGATGAATTAGATCTAATTGGGAGATAATTTGCGCAAAAACGTCAATAGACCAATCATAAACATTACCTATCATCATTTGGTTCTAAGTGCTATCTTGACAACTTAATTAGATTATTCTTTTTGAACACGTCGGGATTGCGCTTAGCTGTAATCATAGCCAGTTTTCATAATAAAGATAATAAAAAAACCCGGCTGAGTTTGCTGTGGGCTCTTCTCAGATCAGGGCGCGTTTGGAACCCTCGTAGCTTTAGTTTTAGATACCGATTGATTATCATCACGTCTTATACTTTGTAAGCATGACGTTCAGAAGGTGTACTTTGTAGGTACCTATTTTGAATTGAATTGAATTGAAAAAGGGTGTCTATAGGTACATTGAAGCGGGAATGTGTTTAGCAGACCAATCAGAGGCCCAACGTGATAATATTATCACTTCATCGCCCAAAAATCTGATTGGTCGACTATACTAACTTTGCTGTCCCTTCCTAAGTGTGCTTGTTAAGTTGGTAACTTGCTTTGACGGTGAAAGCAGACGTTGCGAAAAACCAGTACGGCTGAAATATGTGCGCACCAAGCTTAAGGTACAGACTTTTTACAATTTTATAACAATTTTTTTTAATTTCAAAGACAAAACTGGCATATATGCTAATCATACTAATAATATAAATGCGAAAGTGTTTGTTTGTTAGTTTGTCTTCTTTCGGAAATTAAGAAGTTCCGCGGAAATAAAAAAAACTTAATCCACGCGGACGAAGTCGCGGGCATTAGCCAGTACCTATTATAAATGCGAAAGTGTGTTTGTTTGTTGGTTTGTCTTAGTTCTATTTAAATAGAAGTCAAAATAAAGATTTGTAATGCATATAGGAGAAATCTAATCGAATCCTTTTATTCGTACAAAAAACGCACGAGAGGCGGCAAGACCGAAGGCGAAGGAATTTAATCTAAACAAAGCAACTAATTAAAATAATGGTCATTATTCAAATTATTGACTTACCTTTGAACTCTCTAAATTTTAAAAAAGTCCTTGACTTTTGCCTATCCCATAACTCGTGATAAAACAATGAAAATGTCCGCATATTTTAGTACAAATAAAAAATATTAAATAAAAATACAAAAATTACCATTTAAATTGATTATGCATCGATGTCACAGTATGATAATATTACAATCAACGTGTTAAGTAGGTATTTTAAATATTAGGTTTTTTATTGCGCAGTGGTATATACACTGAATTTCTGGGTTTAGTTTTTAGAAAACAATTAAAATTGCAAAAAAACACAATTTATAGTTTATTTGTGCGGTATAAAAATTATCCTAGATTTATCCTTGCATTGGTGTTTCTGCCTGCCGGGAAGAGCTGTACCGGGAGAGTCAAAAACAGAAGAGAAGTGAAAACCTTAACCAATGTCTTAACCACATAAAGTAATATGATGCCTGTGACTTCGTTCACATGGATTTAGGTTTAAAAAATCTTCGAGTTTCTGGGATAACAGATATTATGCGGGATGGAAAATCCCTGAAATCTGTATATCAAATTTCTTCAAAATCAGTTTAACGAGTGGGCGGTGAAAAGATAACTGATATACAGACACACCTTTATAATATTAGATGGATAATTACTTTTTACCTTATTTTATAATATTACGAAACTACGGGCATTCAAATTGATTTATTTGTGTAGATAGAATCTTATAAAGGTAATCTTATCGTTTGAGGTTTTTTGGTTCCCGCGGGAACTCTTTAATTTTCCGGGATAAAAAGTAGCCTATGCGCTATTCCAGACTATTATCTATCTCTGTGCCAAATTTCAGCCAAATTTGTTCAGCTTTTGGCGCGTGATTGAGTAACAAACATCCATACATCCATCCAAACTTTCACATTTATAATATTAGTAAGATGTATTATGACAAAAATGTCGTGACGAGCACATCCTGTACTCGAACACATATCAATGGTTCAGTAGGTGTGGCGAAGGTCGCCGGGTTCGATTCTGCGCGAGCACAGACGCATTGTTCACTCGGAATTGAATTAAACAAATGGCTTAATGGCGACAGGCAATCCATACAGATAATAAAAGCGTAGAACTGTCTTGTCTGTGCCTTGAAATATGGATAAATTTGAGTTTTTATTTTATTTTCATGACATTAAACAAAAATAAAATTTTATATTAATCTCAAATGTATTATACATGCAAAGATGCAAATGGATTGTTTTACTCTGTAATTTTTTAAATGTCAAAATAACATATGTATTATGTAATGTCCTGGTGGGAGGCTTCGGCCGTGGCTAGTTATCACCCTACCGGCAAAGACGTGCCGCCAAGCGATTTAGCGTACCGGTACGATGTCGTGTAGAAACCGAAGGTGTATGGGTTTAATATAACTGCGATGCCCCTGACAGGTTAGCCCGCTACCATCTTAGACTGCATCATCACTTACCATCAGGTGAGATCGCAGTTAACAGACTAACTTGTAGCGGATAAAATAATAACATTATACATAATCCGTTCTATTCATTTAATCGTTTTCTTCATTTCTTTCAGGAGTTTTATGTTTTAGCAAAATGCCTATTTTAACTCATATTATACCTAATATAGCAATTAATTAATTAGGAAACAAAAGTACATAAAAAGCGAAATTTCACCTAAAGCGTATCGAGGATTAGGTTTTCACTTTCTCTTAAGCGAAAGTAACAAATTCCTTTCCAAACAAACAATGTATACAGACATTTTTAAAGGTGTTAATTCTGAACACACATGCTTCAACTAAAGAAAGTGAATTGTTAGTTAATGTGGTGTGTTCACTCCTGTCTTGCAAATGCAAAGTTCCTACACTTGTAATAATGAGGAAAATAATAATATTGCAATATGAGATTAGGAAAGAATATTCAAAAATCTTCCTCCAGTGGCAACTGAGGAAACGTTAGTCGGTATAACTTAGTTATAACTAGCTGATGCCCGCGACTTCGTCTACGTGGTTTAAGTTTTTTTTATTCCCGTGGGAACTCCATAATTTTCCGGGATACAAAGTAGCCTAAGTCACTCTCCAGGTCCTCAACTATACCCATACCAAATCTCACGTCAATCCGGCGTGATTGAAGGACAAACCAACAAACCAATATACCAACAAACAAACACACTTTCGCATATATAATATTAAGTATATGATTTTAAGCCTGGGTTACCTATTGCTATAAAAGTTAAGTTTAAATAGAAAATTCTTCTTCTAGGCTAGCGCTAACAACAGTTACTGTCACTATTATCTAGGTGTTATAATAACAGCACAAGACATCTTTACCATACCTACTAATATAAAGAACATCGGGCAAATTAGGCCCGGTGTTGTTAGCGCTTTCTGAACTACCTTAAAATGAAGATCCGTAAAATAGCATAACTCTATCGAATAAAAAACTTTAAATCCATCAAATAATACATTATTATTAACGCGAACGTATGTATATCTGATCTGCACGTGTTTGACTAGGAATTTTACCTTGAAAACCTAAAGAGTGCCCTCTGGATTTAAAATAAAAAATTCTTCGTGGACGCAGTCGCGATCATCGCCTAGTAAGGCCTCAAAACAAAGGTTATATTTTAAGCGACACTGGAAATTTCAATTTTATTACACAATCAATTTTATAACACGTGAACGAATTCGCGAGCACAAACTAGTGTTATCTAAGATCCCAGTAACATTTACATGTCACCCCGCGCGATGTAAACGTGGATTTACACTTGCACATTAGCACTATTTGTGTGGTCCATTGTCGTTGCGTGAGATATGGCCAATGACTGTGCTTGTACAGGGTGATTATCGGGAAGCGGTCAGTGAGGCAGTAACACAAACTTTAAAAGCATGAGATTTTCTCTAAAAATTAAGTATATCATCGAAATTTTAAATAGATAGAAATAGACGTTTCTACAAATCCTCCAGGGTGGTGAGTATATTTAAAAATAAAAATCATACCGAAATCATCGATCTTGTAGAAATCTTTAAATAATTGATTTAAAACTTTACGATATATAAAATGAACAATATTTTTCCTGAATTTAGTAGCTTTCGTGTTAGTTTTTTTTTAAAATGTTTTGCACCCATTTATCCTGCTGTTTGTTGCGAGTTTTGCTCTAATTAATTTGTTGACATTTACTGCAGTTTTCAAAAAGTTGTAAAAAAACGGTGGTGAAATTATTTATTAGATTTATAAAGGCAGGTTTTTAAAACTGATATACTATTTTCTTTATAACCAACAAGTTGGCAGATTGGAAATCGATAAGAATTATTCGATAAAACAAATTGTTTCTTATTTCTCTTCACTGATCTCTTCTGAATTTTCACCCTGTACATATGGGGCAGGACTTGCAGTGTGCGGCCCCCGCGAATGTCTTACTTATGTCAGACTGTTGAATCAATGACTGCCATACATCATCCCGATGCTGAATCTACGCATATCTAGGATCGAGAGTTACAATTGCAAATGTAGATTAAAATAAATTATACTCCATTGTTATTTTTTTTTCTTATAAATGTAGAGTTATATTAGGCATAAATTCCTGTTCTATTTTAGGCGATGTTTGTTAAAGTTCATGAACATTCTTGTCTTAATGTCATCATCAAATATTTTTCGTTTTAAGAATGCCGTGGGACCTCTTGGATTATCAGGAAGTAGACTTTGTCATTCTTTTATACGTATTCAAAAAATAGTATCACTCCGTTCCTATGTTGTGGCGTGTGTGAAGAACAGATAAATTAGAATCGACAATAAACTTAACTAGCACAGTTTTGGCTTTCTAATAATATTATGTGGTATGGTAGAAATTAAGGATTTTAAGTACCACCACCACCACCACTACAGCCCATTAACGTCCCACTGCTGGGCACAGGCCTCCACTCTCATAGGAGAGAGGGAATTAGAGCTTAGACCATAGAATGTTTAGAGTAACTATAAATAGGATTAGTTGGTTCTTCAGCGATGCCATAAACATTATTCAAACCGCCAAATTTACGCGGACTCTACTCCTTCTCCTTGTTCCTTAACCTTGTTCATCCTTCTCCGTTCTACCACAGAACAGCGTGTAACTGTTTGCTTTGGCATCCTTATGTGGTTGATGTCCAATCTGCACGCACGTAACGTTTTTGCTCAACGTTTCTGATCCGAACTGCTAGGGTGTGGAACAGCGCACGTGTTTCCTGCCACGTATAATTTAAGTACCTTCAAGGCAAGAGTGAATAGGCATCTTCTAGGCCAGCGCGCTCCAACCTAGACCTCATCATTGCTTTGCACTAAGCATGATTGTCGTCAAGCGCAAGCCTATATCACAATAAAAATAAAAATAAACACTTTTATTTAATTATGATTTATTACAATCTATAAGGTTGATTATCTAATGGAACCAACAGTTTTTTTTTCTAATATCTAAACCGTTGACGAATAATTGCAGAGATCATGTATGTTGTGTAGTTGTACGTTAAAAAAACTAGCAATCTTTTTACCTATATGGATACTAGAATCTGGTTACCGACAGGAAAAAGGCTATAAGCAAATATCTTTTTTTATGCTAAGAATTTAAAATGCTTAGGCAATGACATTCCGTGCAACTGCGATTCCGTCCGCTAACTAATTCAATTTTTCCGTAGGCTTGAGATAGTTCTTCCTGTACGTGTATAATGTACCTATCCTAAATCTTAGTAAGTACTAAATCTCACTAAGACACTAAGTAAGATAATTTTCGGATAATACTTGGTAATAATTATTTCATAAGGCAACCTATGCAAAACCAAGGCGAATCAACTAGTTTATTTTATAATAACACCGTTCGAAATGGAAACACACCTATTTAATAGAATTTTACAGTAAAAAGTAAAAGAAAGTAAGTATTTCAACGTGATATTGACACAGAAGCCAACTAGAGCGTTCTTAATAACAAATACGAGAGAATAATGAAAAGAAAAGAAAGTGGATAGTGATGCGCGCTAAATCGATTTTATGCCGTTGAAAATCAATTTACTATCGAACTGCGATCAAATTATCATCGTGACAATTGTATTGAGTACCTACTTAAAACATTTATAATTATTTTTTTCAGTAGTTTATTAACTTTAGTTAAATTAAGTTTTATTTCTTCGAACTTTTAGAGTAATGACTACTTAAGATGATTTCTTATGGTGCAAACACATAACTTCAATGTGGTGTATGGTGAGACAGAAAGTGATCCGAAACAAACATTGCAGCTGAGCGCGATAGCTCACTAAATTAACCAATTTGTATGCCAGATTGCGCTGCAATTCACTATAATACTGTAATGTTTACTTTGCCGAATAGGAAAAATATTCACTTTTATTTATTAATAGATAATCATAATATTCACACCGCTTTGTTAATATAAGTAAGATAAGTCACCAGAATAGACATCCGCGGATCCTAAATCTACCTTTTTGATATTAACCAAACACTTTTTGATACTCGCGAATATTTGAAAAACTACTCGCGCTTTGAAAACATCAATATCGATAAAAGCTCTTACAAATCCCAACACAATAGAACACTTTTGACGCTCTTTGATCTTCAATCGACCCAATTCTAACGGCAAGGTGACAGCGGCGCATCCGACAGTTTAAGCCTTGGCACAAAATATCGACGTCACGGATCACATCACTAGCCCTATTGTTTTATCGACCTACAAGTTACCGTTTGTTTAAGATGCATTATGGTGGAAAATCAAGGGTACTTATGGAGATTGCTATTTAGACCTCATCAAGTACCTAGGTGCCAATAGATGACACCAACTTGTAGGTATAGGTTGTAATAAACGTAGATATTTATATCGATTTTCTTCTTTTCACACAGGACATAACAAAACGTCAGCGCAATACACCCGCATCGAAACACGTGCCAGGCTGGCCGGTGTCTAGTATCTTTACTAAATATGTTATAAATGCGAAAGTTTGGATTGATGGATGTATGGATGGGTGGGTACTCAGCAGCTGAACGGATCTACATGAAATTTGGCACAGAGATAAATTATAGTCTGGGTTAGCACATAGGCTATCCGGCTTTTTATCCCGGAAAATATAGGAGGTCCCACGGGAACCATAAAATCTTAATCAACGCGGACAAAGTCGCGGGCATCCGCTATTACCTAATAATTGAATTTAGAAAAGGTGACGTGTGAAAACTCAAGAACATGAATTCGCCAAAGCTGTGCTCGGGACTTTGGTAGTAAAGTATTATAATTTCGAAAAAATCACTAAAAATATTTCTTGTTCGAAGTAAACATACAATAATTCAAATTATTGTTTGTAATTCGATAATTTTAAACTCAGAAATGCATTAATTTGAAAGGTTACTTAGACCGATAGGAGGATCATTTTTTACTACCTAATAATATAGCTATCTATAAATAAGGCTTTAACAATAAATTTCCGTCGTAAAGAAACCTTGGGGATTCATTAGCTAGGCGGCAGGCCTATCACAAAGAGTGACCTAAGCTGAACTTTAGGTCTGTGAAACAATACTATACAAAATGCTAAGTTATTTACAGTGTATTGTGTAATCCGTTAATTAGTGTTAAATCATGAGCCGCTCTTACAAGGACAAATTACTTATTATCTTTGGCTAAACACTGTTCAAAAGTATTATTTACGAATATCAAACTTAATCATTTTTTTAACCGACTTCCAAAAAAGGAGGAGGTTCTCAATTCATTTCTCATTCATTCAGGTTACATGTCGGTGCATATCTCCGTGTTTCTAAACCGATTTGAAAATTTTTTTTATATCGAATTATTAAAAAACTCGACGGACTAGCAAAATTTTTTGAAAAAGTTTGTATGAAGACTGTCTTGTTTTGTTTAGAAATTTCCCAATGTGTGGGTAAACACTATATTCTATAATAATAATTTTAAAATTAAAAATAATAGATAATTTAATGAAACTTAAAAAAAGAACAACCGTCGAATTTCTTGTTGGATCTTCTCATTAATATGTATAATCTCATAGAAGGATATGTCGAAGCAATGTTAGACTCACTTGGCGATTCAAAAGAAATTAAAAGAGAACATATCGCTTTTAAACTTTGACTCTTGCGTGGCATGAAATCTAGGTACGACAACAAACACGACGGAAGACCAGCTCTTCTTTATCTGAGTTGAATCATAGCTATGAATAGCTTGCTTTCATGTAAATTAACAAAATGAATGGAATCGGAAGAGCAATTAAAATGCATTCGATTATAAAACTATTAAAAAACAATTTGACGAGAGAGTAAGCAATCGAAGGAAGGAGGTGTAGGCTCAGGCCGTAAGTGTTAATTAATCACAATATCATTCACATTCACAATCAATCACACAGTCCAAGGAAACAATAATATCACATGTCAACGATCTGTGAACCGTTTCCTACACGTGATTGTATGAAACGTTCGAGTAAATCCAGTGACGACTACCGACCAATCAGCTTTTACTTTCGAAGCACGCTTCCGCGAACGAAAGTGCTTTCCAACAACTGATCGATGATATTTATCGATAAAATGATATTATTTTTGCTATTATTGCTTATTTCTGGGATTTTGTATTAATTTACTAAATAAATGGCCAAAATCTTTAATTGAGTGTAAATAAAAGAATATAAATAGTTTAGCTCTTGCAATATGTTTTTGGAGATTCGAGTACATGTGAGTGCAGACACCGTGTCTATAATTTACTAAATTTGAACTGCCCCTAATGATAATTGTACCTACGTATGGTTCGCCACTTTGAAGATTAAACGGCATAGATAATATTGTAATAAAAGTATGTCATTAATAAGATAGCTTCATTAAATTTGTGACACTTATGATACGTCAAGACTCTACCGCCGACATGTTGTCCTACATGAAATAAATAAATAAATAAATAAATCATAAAATTATCATGTTGGCAATGAAAATGCATATTTTTCCAAAATAGGATTTAACTGTTCTAATGTGATCTTAGGTTTTAAAGAAATAATCTTTGAAATCTACAGAATGAAATACATAATTAAGAATTATAAAATAATTTGATCGTTCCTATTCAATTAATTAACGATTTTGAAAGGCTGTTAAATATGTTTCAGTGTTTGTTATTGAATTAATAGTTTTTTAAATATCGATTAATTAAATTAATCGACTTCTCGATAATTATTTCAGTCACTGCACTAGCATCCCGTCACATCGTCACTAGCAAGTTTGTTACAAACAACATGACGTGTAAGGAAGATTATAATTAAATAAAAGTTAAATTAAATCAACAGCTGCAAATACAAAAAAAAATATGTTGATAAAATTGTAAGCTCATTCTTCAAGTTCAAATACTGAAACTTGTTGCTTTTTAAGCCTTTATGACCATCACGACGGATTAAGGTTTTTTTTATAATTCCCATGATTTTCCGGGATAAAAAGTATGCCCATCTTCGGGATATAATCTGTTATTGTACTAGTGGGCAGGAAAATGTATCACACAAGCAGACACTGGTTTAGCATTTATAATATTCAATATGGACATAAAAAAGGCTTGGGGCTCGACCGAAATATAATTAATTTTAACATAATGTAGGCTCATACGCACAGATTTATAGGTAGCTGGCAAAACTCCAATAGTTAAAACCTCTATTACTCTAAGTATAAACTAGCTAAAGATCCTAACCTAAAGTCTCCCTTGAGTGTTCCCTACCCTGCGATCAGTGAGTAAATTATTTAAATAGTTATAGATAAATCTTTCAGACTACTCATTAGATAGGCATCTATAACGAACTTTTAAAAGAAGGTGGAATTAAACACGTACAGTACTACAATATGTATTCTGAGTTGTCACTGTTCGTTTTGTCGAACCATTTTTGTTGCTAGAAACGTTTGTTGATCCCTGATTTCATTTTAAAATTGTATTTGTAACAAACTTTTCAGTAGTTTTTTTTAATTTTAAGCTATGATTAATAGTTACGAAGAAATGAAAAACAATTTTCAATACAGTTCACTGAAACAATGAAAGGGTGAATGCCGCAAATTCGCCACGCACTCAAGCGAATTCTTCTGGGTACCTTGAACTTGACAGAGGTTTACCATGGCGGACTTTTTCCATTGTGTCTACCAAAAGGTGACATTTGGAGGGTAATGATGGACAACCATTTAACTGCAATCTCAGCTGATGGTAAGTGATAATGCAGTCTAAGATGGTAGCGGGCTAACCTGTTAGGGGCATGGCTGTTATATTAAACGCATACCCATTTTTGGTTTCTACACGGCATCGTACCGGAACGCTAAATCGCTTGGCGGCGCGTCTTTGCCGGTAGGGTGGTAACTAGTCACGGCCGAAGCCTCCCACCAGGACAGACCAGGGAATATTCAGAAATTATAAATTCTCAAATTGACCCTGCCGGGGATCGAACCCGTGACCTCCGCACGTTAAGACAACAGCGCTCAACACTGCGCCACGGAGGTCGTCAAGAGTCGTGTCTTAGAGATAGTTATAAACTATGAAATAAGCTGATTAGTGACTTAGGTGCAGCGCAAACCAGTTGATAGAGCTCTATTTTGTAACAAATCAAACGTGTCCGACTTTTGTTTACTGATATTTAAAATCGCACGATTTCAATCTATCAATCATGCACAATCAAATAAATAACATGTTTTTGCATGTAAGAATGCACATAGGAAAATCCTCGTGTGCAAACCCAGAATAAATTGATGGACGCTTCGATAAAATCGATAGATAAGTCATCATGTTTTTGTACCTATGAGTGGCCCAAAAAAGTGGCGCCATAGGTTTTAGACGGTCACGAAGCCCAACCCAAAAAAATTAGGTGACATTTCAAAGTAGTTTTTTAAAAATCATATTGTTAAAAAATTAATCCATATTTAATATTATAAATGCGAAAGTGTGTCTGTCTGTCTGTCGCTACGCTTTCACGGCCCATCTGTTCAAGCGATTTTCATGAAATTTGGTACAGGGGTAGATTGTATCCCGGGGAAGGATATAGGCTAGCTTTTATCGGGAAAATTAAAGAGTTCCCGCGAGAATCACCTTGTGTTTTATAAAGCAAATATTCTTTTTTAGACTTTTTGATTAAGTTTCGCGCTTTTAAAATACCATTATTTTAAGCGGCGACGGACAATTTTCGACAAAGATCTCCGAATATAAGTTTGGCTACGCATTAATAATGCTATTCATAATTGATCTTTTTTTGTAATATTCATTTCAATAATGCTACGAAGTACGAGTAGGTACATCGAATATATTATTTCATTTGGAATAATATAAAAAACTGGTATTTTTGAGGACACAAAACAACTTTTTCTAATTTCAATAAAATTATAGTTTGGCTTTTGAAGTTACATTTACATACATAGGGTACATTTTGGCAAAACCTATTTGCAATGTATTATTGAAAGTGATCGATACCTAGAGCATTTGATCTCGATTTCAAGGCGACATAAATAAGCAGTGCCTACTAGCAAGTACAGTGTTTCATTGAAGATTAAGTATAAAGTAAGTTTTGCTTACTAATTTTTTTTAATTCATTTTGCGCTGATATCAACATACCTAGTGCATTTAATGGAGCAAAATATCGTGCTTTAAATAAAGATGGGCCAAATATAGCCTATTCCTATAAATAATGCATCCAAAGGTGTCTCAAAAGTAGTGTGTCAAAATTTGACTGAATTGGCCAAATATCGACGCGTATGTAACATGCTTGGGGTTGATTCGATCAAACGAGAGTTTTTATTCTTAGAATAAATAGCCCATTATCCTAGAATAAACCAATTTTAAGTTTTTCTATCTTCTATTCTAAGAACGGAGTACCTATTCCAGAGTAATTTCTATCCCACCTATTTGTTTGCGGTAAGTCTAAAATCCCAAGAATATTTTGATGGCGTACGAGCACCATATGTTTTTTTTTGCTCTTATGGTTGGTTATGTCATAACATGTCAATAACTAAAATTCAAACAAATGCGTTTCGAAGATCGTTTCGAATTCCTAAACAAACTTATGTTTCTCTGTCTATCTGTCTGTCTGCTACGCTTTCACGGCCCATCTGTTTGACCGATTTTGATGAAATTTGGTATGGGGATAGTTTGTATCCCGGGGCTACTACATAGGCTTCTTTTTATCCCGGAAAATTCAAGAGTTCCCGCGGGAATCACAAAAATTTATCTCTTCAACCGATTTTGATGAAATTTGGTATAGCGATATTTTGTATCCAGGGAAAGGACATAGGCTACTTTTTATCCCGGAAAATAAAAGAGTTCCCGCGGGAATCAAAAAACATTAATCCACGCGGACGAAGTCGCGGGCATCATCTAGCATAATATAATAGTGTGGAACTAATACATAATATACGGTAATAAATTACGGTAGTAAATATCCTAAGTTTATGGATAATATGATAGTGGACATGATTTATAAGCTGTCACATCGTCGGTTTTGGAGCAACATTTATTTGCCTGGTTCAATAGTTCCTTCTGTTATTCGCGTTTAGTAATTCCAAGTATAGTATACTTTAGACCGAATAGCGATTTTCAATTTCTCGAGATTAAAATCGTGGAATAAACTTATTCCTGGTAGATGGATATAGTAATTCACGTTTAAGTGGATGTTTGGTCGAATCCACCCGTAAAGTATACTTACATAGAGCACATAGATGCATAAAGCTATTTAAATTTTAAATTGACGCAGATATTTCATTAGGTATTAATGGAAATAATTTCAATGCTGTTTTTTTTTCAATGCTATGACGTTACAAAGATCATAGTATCACGAATCTTTATACATAATCTGCATACCAGAGCTACAATTTCGTCCAGGTTCGTGACTGGAAAATTAATAACGAAATAACACGTTACTGCGATAGATAACGGAACGGTAACGAATTAGTGCTCGTTATGGACACCATTTCATTATGAGGACCTTGAGTAAGTCACGCGTGTCCATGGTTAGACCTGTAGCATGTGATTTCGCGTCAGCAGCTGTGCACCTGAAATTATCTTTGGACAGTTATTATTCATACATACCTGTCTATAATTTTCTGTATAAATCTTTTTATAATAGCACTAAAATCAGCCTCTATTAGGTACAGGCGTGGGAATGCTACAAATTTTTAAGAAGATCACTTAAGTGCCGCATTTGCAATTGATGAAACAAGAACAGAATGGCATATGTTTTTCAAAAACCTTAATCCACGCAGGCTAAGTCGTGGTCGTCACATACCTACTTCATTATTATAATATTCTGAAATTAATAAAAGAAAAAAACAGACTGAAATATCAACGTACCGCTCAAACCACTGAAATTAGGAACTTGGAGATTTAGATTTAGGTGTTCTTTTAACACCCAAATAAGAAACCATTTTCAAGAATCCACCCTGCCCCGGTCTTGATTATAATTTTTGCAAAACACGTCATGACATTGATTTACATAAAACGCATAAAGGGCTCTTAAAATACTTCCTGCACCGATTTCAATTTCAGTATTATCTTTAATGACTTCAACTGAGTATACTTATTACCGCTACCTGTGTAATTTGATTTTCATTGTTTCAAATTAGCACATTTCATAGTGACAGCCTTGGTTAAGGCACGCATTTCCACGGTCAACCCTAGACCATATGATTTTGCTCTGTGGACAGTCATTATCTAATAACGTGCATACTTACACTAAGTACCTACTATTATTTCTTCTCTTGTAGTTAAGAGCAAATACGTTTGTCTGTCTATTCATTTTAAATTTCATGATTTTAGAATAAAATCGGATCTACGCCATGCTTTAGTTAGACCCTAGATTTATACCAATAATGCGAAAGTTTGGATGTTTTTTTTTTATCCACTACAAGCTAGCCCTTGACTGCAATCTCACCTGATGGTAAGTGCAGATGATGCAGTCTAAGATGGTAGCGGGCTAGCCTGTTAGGGGCATGGCTGTTATATTAAACCCATACCCCTTCGGTTTCTACACGGCATCGTACCGGAACGCTAAATCGCTTGGCGGGACGTCTTTACCGGTAGCGTGGTAACTAGCCACGGCCGAAGCCTCCCACCAGGCAAAAAGGCAGGATGGATGTTTGTTACTCAATCACGCCATCACAACTGAACGGATCTGGCTGAAATTTGGCACAGAGATAGATTATAGTCTGGAATAGCACATATGCTACTTTTTATCCCGGAAAATTAAAGATTTCCCGCGGGAACCAAAAAACGCGGGCATCCGCTAGTATCTTATATTCTGGAGACGGATGTAGTGTACTTATTATCCCGTAAAATCAATTAGTTCCCATGTGGTGTCTGTAAACCTAAATCGACGCGGACAAAATCACATGCACTATGTAGTGAGGAGATTAACATAGACCCAACACATAAATATTGAAATAAAAAAATGAATGTTGAGAATGCAGTTTTCTTACATTACAATAACTGAATGCGACTTCTCATTATCGAGGAACGCATGAAAAATTTATAACAAATTATTACATCTTACTAATATTATAAATGCGAAAGTTTGGATGTATGGATGTCGGCATGGATGTTTGTTACTCAATCACGCCCCAATGGCTGAACGGATCTGGATGAAATTTGGCACAGAGATAAAGTATAGTCTGGAATAACACATAGGCTACTTTTTATCCCGGAAAATTAAAGAGTTCCCGCGGGAACCACAAAACCTCGATCCACGCGTACGAAGTCGCGGGCGTCAGCTAGTTTTCTCATAAATATGGATTAATAAGTGTAATATAATAATTATAATACGTATTCAGTTCTTTATGTAGATAAAAAGGTTATGACAGTACTTAACTAAGAGTATTTATAATATTATTCTCAATTATATGTTAGTGAATGTAAAATTAAATATCGAATAACATATTAATTTTCCATAAACTTCTTAAGTAGCCTTATCAAATGTCAAAATGATGATAAACCAAAACATAAATAAATAAATGATAAAAGCTTTTAAAAATAGTTTATTTCTCGTACAACATTTCTTTAACATCTAAAAGTTTGGAGCCTTCTTTTTAAGTTTAAGTTAAATCACCCCTGTCAACATCACAACATGTGATCAAACATAGCCCATAGAATATGCTTATACAAATATGCATGTAGTTATCTGTGTATAACAAAAATATAGTCTATATTATATATTACGCAATAAGTAAGTGATGATTATAGAAAAAAATTGAATATAGATTTTAATGATATCTTGATCAAATTGATTAGTAGCTGACCTCTGACGTTCTTTATAGATACACATGTAGACTATTAGGTTAGATCAATCAAGTAGTATATATGATTATCATCCGGTGTTTTGATGGACCGATATTTCTTTCAAGCAATGCTTGTTCTAATTTTTTCGTGGTATACATGACCTTTATCATGTATTGCAAATTGCATAACCGACTTCCAAAAAAGGAGGAGGTTCTCAATTCAGCGCGTATTTTTTTTAAATGTATGTCGGTGCATTTTCCGAGGTTTCTGAACCGATTTGAATTTTTTTTCTATCAGACGTTAGAGGAAGCTCTCGAGGTGGTCCCATAAAAAGTTCTGACTCCAAATCCTCAACCCTGATACTAATAAGTTCCAACGCCACTGTAAAGTAAAAAATAAGGCTCGCCCGACTTCAACATAGGGGGTAGAAATCAAAATTATTTTTTTCTTTACAGTGGCGTTGGAAGTCGGTTTTTTGGAAAGAATTTTAATTTCGTGGTATACATGACCTTTATCATTTATTGCAAATTGCATAATAAATAACTTATGGATAAGTGATTCTAAGACTTGTTTGTGAGATATTCATACGATTTTTTCAATATTGGCACGATTTTAAGCCACACCTAATACTACTGCAGCAGTAGATATTAATTACCATACTCGTCCTGTTGCCTACTGGAATTTAGAGATAGGAATAAAATTATTTTATGATGTAAACATTACGCATTCTAATGGCTGTACTAATGGATTTCGTAATTCCTCGAAAATGAGAACATGATATAAATTTGATTCGTCTCTAAAGATATTTATACAGTTTTTTTTAACCAACTGCGTTTTACTGCATTATACCCGGTGTTTATTATACAATATGAAATATGTGTCTAAAGATCTTGCCTACACAACTTTCAGGTTGTATAATCCTCTAACGGAGCTTATGGCTGTAAAATAATTAAGGAAACATCATCTTTATTTCGGGAGACCTATTCAGTGATATGACACTTAATTATAATGCGGTAAAAAAGGTTTTTAGTTTTATGAAAACAAATCCCAGAGTGGGGATGCTTCGTAAGTATAAAAAATCACAAATACTTACCATACTAATACCCAAGATATGTACGGAAAACATATTATTATAGTTATGTATTATGTATATTATAATAATTATATACCTAGTTTTTATTACTAGCCACTAAATAACCCTTACATGACACTAAATACACATTCTACGTTTGTTAATACACATTTTACATATTGAACTTTGCCAATACAACAATACTTTATTAAGGTCAAATTTCAATGGCGGTGTCTTTCTTGTTCGCAATTTGGAATACAGGTAGGTACACGTGTTTCACAAAAGTATTATTATTCCGTGACTTGGCCAGTACGGCTTTGTGACACCACTCGTTGGATTTTAGGCTTACACAATACACATAGCAATAAGGTTTTGTATAGTGGTTAAAGTCGTCTTATAAGATTCTCGGAATGACCTTTCCAGGTCGAAACGAATTTGTGTCAATTTAACGGATTTGTAAGATGATATAAGAAGTCTAAGGCAATAAAGCAAATGGACACAAAGGTCCGGACGCACACGCAAGACGGCTCAATTTATTGCAAGGAATATAAAGAGGTTTGGTATTTATGATAATGTGTTAGTTGGTAAGGAATGTCGGTCAAAATTACGGTTTTTCTTGATAATAATCTTTGCGCTTGACCTTCAATCACTGATTTTGACATACAGTTTTAACAGAAGAAGTATAGCAAGTACTTAAGTACTTCTTTTTTACTATCTTTATGTTGAACCGTTTTTAGTTTGCTGTATTGACATTTCAACGGGCTAGGCTATAAATAGAAATAAAGATTTATGTAGTTAGGTAATCGGAAATTAAATTAATTTTGCGTATATCAACGTGGACTGCATACCGCTGTATCTAAAAACTTCATATTTTTTTACGTATCCTACGTGCATAATATCAAGTTTCATCGTAGACCCCTTCTAACGAAGAATTTTAAGAAATACTATCAAGATCTTTAAAAAACCTAAATCACATTTTTTCTGACAAGTACGGTATGATTTTTAAGACTTTTTTGACGGTGATGCAGCTTGAGGTGGAGCGCGCTTGTCTAGAAGATGCCTGTTCACTCTCGATTTGAAGGTACCTATATTAAAAGAGGAGGGGAAAACAGATGCCGGAAGGGCATTCCATATCCTAGCGGTTCGAATTTGTCTGTTAATTTATTTAGGTACCCATGAGATAGGAACCTACCTACAACCAAACTAGCACAAGTGGCGGTTTGGTGACTGGCAAACTATTCTGCGACCAGCCTTACCAATTTATAACTTACAGCCGATTGGCAAATAAGTAAATAAGTAGATAATAAACGGCAAGTGAAGTGTTAGCCACGCGCGCGCCGCACACTACAGTAGCAGGCGCTAGCGCCAAGGCCGCGTTACCGCTCACTCGCTGTCTCAAGACTGGTTCGTCGAACTATCAATGTGTTGGGTTAATTGGATTGAGTTTCATTCAAACGATATCTTTTCATAATATAGTACTTGCAGCTAGTTAGTTTAGGTAGGTACTCTTTTACCTAAATGATTTGTTGTACCTAATTAAAAATGCATTTAGCGACAAACGAGGTTATTCAATTTTGACGAAGGTTTTCTTTGAGTAACATCATGTATTCTTGATATAGTGAGGTGTGGAAGCGGAAGGTGTGGCCAAAATGTTTACTATATGTCATAACTGAGAATTTAACCCGATACAGAGCGTAAGAGAAGCAGGTATAGGTAGTGAGTAGTGACTTAACAAATGCCATAATTATGTGGTATTGGTATCGTTAAAACAGTTAAAATCGACGGACCGCTTATCGAATAACAAAATCCTTGTACTTGAACTACACCATAGTCAAATAGAAAATTTTCTATCAGTAAGCGCCGCTCGGAGCTACGTCGTTTGTGGAATAATGATCAGTCTCAAACATCAAGCAATGCGGACCCTTCTGAAAGGGAGTTGTTATCGACATCGTTCCCTTCTAGCAAAGTACCAGTCCACATGGTCACAAAAATTTACTTTAGTTACTCATTCTATTTCAATGGCTTATAGTGATCGATTTACAGCGGTTACCCTACGCAAACCAAATCTGCTCAGTGTAACGATTCGATTATGGAAGGACGTAGGAACCCACCGCATTATTATCCCAAGTTATCCCATTATGTAATTAATGGAAAGGGGTCACTACCCTCAGTAATGAGGAATACGACGCAAAGAGAGAGCTAGCCCGCCCCGACTTAGCTTGGGTAACATATCTGAAAACTGGTTCTCAGTAGGAAATCTTAAGTTTCTAAACCCATTGACTTAACCAGACATTGATCTGACAGTCAGCTGTTATCTTTAATTTTTTTTTTTTTGAAAGAACGAACAAGGACACACCTAGCCTACTCCACTTCGATCACCGTGTTGCTCTATGTCCTCAAATGTTATTTCTCAGGGCGAACGGGGAACAGTTTTGAGAAAACAATATTCCGATACTGTACGTGATGGAACTGTTGATGCATTACAAATTCCTCTGGTGTCATTCCTCAATTTGTTACATGAGAAACAAACTGCAGACTCGTCTGTCTAAACGTTGTTCATTGAACAAAAGGAAACTGCAAATTCTTTACATACAATATATTTTAGCGGTGTTACGTGTTAAAAATTTCCCTCTCGCTAAATCGTTATTACGAGTGTTGGGTTATGCGCTTAAAATTGTATTGTTGCAACTCGTGCTTTTAACAATACGGTGGCTGGGGTTTGAACCAACGGTCTGTCGCTTACTGGCTTTATAAAAAAATTAATACTAGACGATGCCCGCGACTTCGTCGGCGTGGATTACGATTTTTTGATTCCCGCGAGAACTCTTTTTTAGTAAAAGGATATAAAGTAAGGCTACTTTATATCCTTCGCCGGGATACAAACTATCCCTATACTTTTCACCAAAATCGGTTGAACAGTTGACAGACAGACAAACACACTTTCGCATTTATAATATTAATATGTTACCTACCGTAGTGTTGGTAAACTGGTAACAGTATACCCGAATACTGTTTAAATATTCTTTTGTATCATTATAAATAATTATTTCTTTAACATTACATGAAATTGTTAAATTAAAAAAATTAACCATGTTTTTTGCCAAGCATTCTTAACATGATTGTATACTTTTCACATATTAAGAAAAGAGTTTAAGGTGTCTTAAAAAAGTGAGGCGAAAACCTCGAAGGCGAAACCCCAATAAAGAATTACCCGAGCTGTAAAATTTATAAATCAATATAATTAGTAAGACATTTCAAACAATACAAATAACTAACGTAGTAATTGGACAGTCATTAACAAAAGTTATTGTGTTCAAAGAAAACCGTAAGTTTTCTAAATCATTAACAAAAGTTATCGTATTCGAATAACACCATAAGTTTCGTTAATGACTTTCGTTTAGTGGCGCTTATTTTATATTTTTCGACAATAACTCTTTGTAAGCGGTGCTTAATTTATATTTTTTCGCTCAGGATATATAAGAAAAATTATTTCAGTAAGGATATTAAAGGGTTCGGACATCCTCCATACTAATATTATAAATGCGAAAGTGTGTCTGTCTGTCTGTCTGCTATGCTTTCACGGCCCATCTGTTCAACCGATTTTGACGAAATTTTGCATAGGGATAGTTTGCATACTTTTTATCCCGGAAAATTACGGAGTTCCCATGGGGATCAAAAAACTTAATCCACGCGGACGAAGTCGCGGGCACATCTAGTATTTAAATATGCTTTTTTTAGACACAATTAACAAATCGTCCAAGATTTTATTTTACGTATGTAAAATTTTATAGAGACGATTGCATAAGCACAATATCTCATCTTGTCTGCGTTGTCTTCCTTATTGCTGAGGGACATCATTCCTTCCCGAGAACACATGGTAGGGGTTTTCTCGAAATAATAATGCAGTGCGTTCCCAGATCCACTCATCATCAATCAGTATTATCCATATATGAGTTGTTTCTTTTAAGAAGTTAATATACTGTAAAGGCGTCTTTAGACATTCTTTGAATTATACTTACCTATCTAATAAATAACTATAATGCGGTATCACCGAGCGTAACGATGGGTGTAAATCTGTAAACATTCACGTTTATATGACAGGTGAAATTATGCGCTGCATCGGAACAAAGTGAATTACTATGAGGAATTCTGTGATGTTTGTTTATCTCCACTAAGGAACCGGACTTACACAGCGCGCGACGGAAACATGTCCAACGTGACGCCTATATGTGCTAATACAAGATTTGACAACCTCTCTGGCACAGGTATAAGCGCTTTGGGTCTCATAAGTGGGAGGTGCATTGTTCGATCCCTAGCACACGCAATTTAGGAATTAAAAATATTTTAATTGTCTGGTCTGGTGGGCGGCTAGTTTGGTGGTAACAATCGGCAAAGACGTGATGCCAAGCGATGCGTAATATGCTGCGTACCCAAGTTACAATGGAAACCGATTAGGGGCACGGGTTCAATATAACTGCAAATAACCTAACAGATTAGCCCGCAATCATCTCTACTATATTTGATTTATACTGCATTATTTCTCACCAGTCACTACCAGATTAGATCGCATTCATAGAGCTAACTTGTACTTAGTAAACCAAAATAATACAAGAAACTAATAAGTGAAGACATTAGCACTGCGGAGCAATTGCATTGCATGCATGCTTGCATTGCATATAGTTCCTTGT
Organism: Erebia aethiops; assembly: GCA_923060345.2. Taxonomy (NCBI): domain Eukaryota; kingdom Metazoa; phylum Arthropoda; class Insecta; order Lepidoptera; family Nymphalidae; genus Erebia; species Erebia aethiops. Next base: position 15,965,921 of record OV281089.1, on the reverse strand, counting down.
ATTTAGACATCGCACACCTGCACGCGCGCATTCTGTATGATTCTTGGGTGTGCCATGTAGATTCCGTCGCACTTTGTGTCCAAGCCTTTAATATTTTTTATTTAGGTACCTACACATATAAGGTTTTTCCATATCGAGGTATTTCTAACGTTTGGCTATTCTCCAGGCTATGCAGAGATCATCACATAAAAAATATATGCGCAACGTGTTTCGAATGAATCTGCATCTATTTATTTGCTGACATTCTGTTTCTGTCTTTGCAGAATTGGTCTTTGCGGATTCGACAACCCACACAGAGATCAAAAGACAGAAGAACTGAAAAAACACATAGGACAGGTAAGAAGATCCATTATAATTACCGACCTATTAGCTGATTTTCATCATAATGATCGATGTCGTCAACCGATAGACGTCTACCGGATATAGGTCACTTTTTTTTTATCCACTACAAGCTACCCCTTGACTGCGATCTCACCTGATGGTAAGTGATGATGCAGTCTAAGATGTAGTATACTTGCAGGTACTTCCACATATCGCGATCTTGCGGTGCTCAGATCAAGTAGCTTGCTGCTATGCTTGCTGCAATGCAGCTTGCATAGTAGGTTGATGCTATGCTTGCTGCAATGCAGCTTACTAGATGCAATTTATGAAAATCCGTTGTCTCTCTACAATGTAGACTATCGATAACGTCCCACTAGGACGCTGTCGTTAGTCTACATTGTAGAGAGAATCTACACGCAAAATTTTATCATATTCCTAGACCTTGCGATTCGAGCTGTTCATTGATATTATATGTCAGCCAGACTCTAGAGCTCTAGTGAGTGACGTCGCCACTCGCCACCATTTAGAATCTTATTTCATCTTCAAAATAATATTTTTCATTAAACACGATACACAACTTAGGTAGGTATTTTTCATTGGTGTTGATTCAAATTTACACACCGTCATAATATTAGGATAGGCTCTCACTTTGAAAATATTTTCATCTAAAATTGTCCCCTAATTATTAGTTTCTCGTAATTCTAATCAAGACCCATATCACTTTGGATATTAGCTAGAATACCATCCAACAGCCTTGATCTACTGAAGTAACATATCCAATTTCTACATAAATATTTAAAGTACGCATAAATTGATGCCACCATCTCCCAACACGGTGGCAACCGAGAATCCAGTTGAAGTTGTATCCTCTCTTATCTGTAAATGGTTATGTTATTAGTTGAGGCTTGGTTGTGGTAATAGATGTTACTTTAATTGCTTTAGTTATTATGGCTTTAATATAATTAGATATTGATGTACCTAGTTACTTTATAGTAGTCGGTAATAGTTACCTATATATTTACGAAGCGTATGATTTAATAAGTTAGGCTGGCAGCCGTAAACTGCAAAATACCTAGTAGAACAAAATTTTAATGTTGCACAGAGACCTGAAGGTGAGAAAGTTGGTATTTAAAAATTAAAAATATATAAATCCTAATACGGTTATGCGTATACCGTACATAACCGTAACCATATCCTCATATTAAAAAGCTACTGATCTTGCGCAAAAATAGGTTATGATGATTGATCAATTGGGGGCGCGCCCTCCTTGAGTAAAGTAATAAAGTGGTAAAACAAACCAGTAGTGAACCATATAATTGGTACTTCAGTTATATATGCACTTAAATCTCTTAAGGCCCCTAAATTAAGCAAAGTATGACGTAATGCCTCGGATTAAGATGACCTGATCGATGGCTCAGCTTCAAACACTAAAGTTAAGGAGACGCCCACTCATTAAAAAAACCATTACAAAACGAAATACGAACGTAATGATGAATTAGTTTGTGCTTGATGAATTCGTATAAGCGATGTCTTCAATTATTAATTTTGGGCATGAATTTTAAAATGATCTTGTGAAATTAGAAGTTCAAGGCGAAGAAAATTCAAGCACAGTTAATGCGCTTTTGCTTTGTAAAATATTTCAATCATATTAGAAAATTTCATAATTAATTTGACACTGTATATGGAAATTAGTTGGCTGTTTAATTATTATATAGACTAGCGATTGGCTGCCATCAGACTTGCTGAAAGTAGTGATGCAGCCTAAGGTGGAGCGCGCTTGCTGAGCGAGCAAATCGCTTCGTAAGTGTCCGTGGAATTTCAATTTTCAACTATATACGGATGCAGATCCTGCCGATGCCTTGCAATATAGTGGAATGGTAAAGGGGGAACAAGATTAAAAAGTTCTTGGACACACTCTCCTAATATATCCTGTAGAATACCGACAGACAGGCAACATTAAAAAGCAATTTTAATGAACTGTTCAATATAAAATAAAATCAATAAACTATTCGTAAAAAAATTGAAACGCTACTTCCTGTTCTAGTTTCAGAAGATTTAACATATTTAAATGCGAAATTAATAATGATTAATTTTTGTACGCCTAAGTTTTCGAATCAATGATGTAATCGTTTGTGAGTACTTGAAGTTAAAAAAATACTCAAACAAAAAGTTATGACAAGCACTCATAAAATCAATATAAATAATGATGAATAAGTGGCCATAATGAAGATAAAGGATTGGGTAATTTATACGCATGTTGATAAATAAAGCAAACAACATATTTGAATAATTATTGTTCGTTTGTGTGAAAGGACAGTATGGTTAAATAATATTTCTAGATACTCTAGGTAGTAGGTTGTGGTAGGTTGCCTTTTTATAGACTATCATGAAATTTAAAAAAAGCAACCAACAATTTTCTTGCTGGTTCTTTTCGGTATGAATGTCATTCCGCACCAGTGGTAGATTTGTTCGACGATACAAAATCACTTGCATTATTATTATTTGAATAAAAATACATTTGAGTTTTAGTCATGAACTCGTTCGTCTTGGTTTATGAAAAAGAGATTTAACAGTGCTAAATATGGTGACCGATCATTTCATAAAAAACAAATTACAAATTTTCATTTCACAAACTACGTTTTGCAATATTATGAATCATATATTAATCGTTATAAAACTTTTGATCTTATAAATAATTCAATTGACAAAACAATGAAAAGACAAATAATCATTTCATAAAATATAATTTGACAAACAATTGATTTATAAATCGTTTTATTTAATAAAACAACGTAAAGCATATTTCTTTTTTGATAAAATGAATTGTTTGATAAATACTGTAAGAGTCTTCTGGCGTAGCCCGTTTTAAAAAGTTGACATTCTTGGGTAGAAATCTGAGCACTCAGACTCACACAGTCTTGTCTGTCCTACCCCTAGAGTGTTTTTGTAAAGCGCTTAGCCAGAAGCTCGCTAAGGAGGTCCTGAATGAAGCGAGCCTACGAAGCTGAGTGGAGCGAAGGGGGGAGCTGGCGAGCGAAGCGAACCGGTAACCTCCGTAGCGAAACGAAGGTCGATTGGTTTTCCTAGCTTCTCCACTTCCTTTTTAGGCACCACTCCTGCTCAAGCGAAGCGAGCTCGGGACTGGGGGCACTCCGACTCGGATAGTTTAGGTGACGAAGAGGATGATCCTTTTTATACCACCCAGAAATAAGGTGTCCCGCCAAGCGGGGCTCCGTCGACCGGGCCTTGGAGGGGGTGAGAGGGAGAGAAGCTAAATTTGTAAGGAAACAACCGCAAAACTTTAAAAAGCTAGAGGACCTACCGCGACGTTACCAACTAAGACCCACGCGAAAAAATAATATGATGATTCCCAGTTCCAACTTAAATATCTATAGTACTGGTCCTAACCCGATGTGTGTAAAAATTTATAACAAAATCCCAGACCACATCAAATCCTTGGAGAATTATACAGCTTTTGTCAACTCTTTAAAAACATTTCTGATTGATAAAGTATATTACAAACTAAATGATTTTTTGGAAGAAAAATAAGGCAGCCGTCTCTCTACGACCACTGATTTTTTTGCTGTGCCCCACCGGGGTTCCAATATTGTTACGAACATTGTTATTATTATCAACTATTGACATGTAAATTACTATTATATTGGAATGCAAAATAAAAATGAATATGAATATGAATATGAATATGAATATGAGAACCCATATCCCTAACATTATCCAGCCAGAGTTAGGTCGACCTAGGTGAGTATGGGTAAAATCCGAATTAAAATTTATTTTACTTATTATGTAGTAAACCTAGGTTTACTACATCTAGCATTACCCGTAACATATATATTCATATCATAAAAAATCTCATAATCTCATAAGAAATCAGAGATTGTTCGCGGACGAAGTTGCGGGCGACCTATAGTTAGTTAGTTTTATTTTTCAAATAACAATTTATATTTTAATATTTTGTAAAATTACGAATTTGAAGAATGAATTATTTTATGAAATAATAAATTGGTAAATGACATTTTTACATTCAGCACGTTTGCAAAGTAAAGTATTTGTGAATTGAGTATTTGTCAAATGATCTTTTAGTAAATTATATGTTTGCGGAATACGACGTTTGTGAAATGATTAGTTTTTGAAACGTTTTTTGTGAAACATTAGTGAACCGTAAATATTGTAACATGAGTGTTCTTGGAATTTTCATTAATTATTATCACTATAGTCAGTCTGTGATAGCCATTCATTCCTCTCTGCCTTTCTCATCAAACCACTTGCCGCAGTGATAATCTCTTCAGTCTTCATATCTTCATTCCACCGTGCTGGTGGACAACTGACGTTACGCTCACTTCGTTGGCTCCAGCTTGCTAATGGTTTGGGCTCTTCCTGCTAATTACATGACCATGGATCTCCTGCGCTTCTAGTGATTTCAGAATTTTCTTTAAAATTAAGAGAATTCCAACCGAAGTTGCGTATGAAATATGTATAAAATTAGTGAGTTTAGGCCAGCCGTACACGGACCGCTCTTGCAGTCATAGTCAACAGCTTGAAGCTACCATTGATAACTGCTGCCAACCGCCCAAAGCAGTCGGAACTGCTCGGGTGGTTCCATGTATCTGTGTACGTAGAAGACTGCAGTTCGCTATGCAGTCGCAGCTTGAAGCAGTCCATTCTGACCGCTTCAAGCTATCCGTGTATGGCTGGCCTAAGTGTAGGAAGCGATGGCACATATTGTTATGGAGTTTGATAAAAAACGTGTGACTGTGAAGTTAACAAACGAACCAAACAATAGGGTCAAAATAATCTGACACGTACGAGTAGCTGATGAGCTAACGAGCCGTCAAAACGAAGGTCTCATCGGCTCTTAAGCGGTCTAGATAATAATAACCTATGAATCAATTGAATTTTTGAAGATCAATATCGGTATTATGATTTGTGATTTTGCCTTTTGTTTTTGCTATTAAAAATAGGTATCCATACTAATGTGACGTGTGTCTGTCTGTCTGCTACGCTTTCACTGCCTATCTGTTCAACCGATTTTAAAGAAACTTAGTACAGGGGTAGATTGTATCCCAGGGAAGGACATAGGCTACATTTTATCCCGGAAAATTAAAGAGTTCCTTCGGAAATCTTAATCCACGCGGATGAAGTTGCGGGCATAATCTAGTTTAAAATAATCCCAATTGATTTTTGGTAAGATGATTTATGTTCCAATGATTTGACTGTTTTATTTATTATCGATTATTTTAGCGATGAATATATTATTGATTAAACTATATACCTATTCCATGCATTGACTTATGAATCGATGATTCCATGTTGTAACAAAAAGTTGCACTTCATATTTTTTTAATTAACTTCCGGTAGCTAAAATATTCTTGATCTAAGAATAGACGTAATATATATATGTGTACACTAATTGATGCCCGCGATTACGTCCGCGTGGATTGAAGTTTTTTGGTTCCCGCGGGGACTCCTTTTTTTCGCGGGATAAAAAGTAGCCTATCTGTTATTCCAGACTATAATCTATCTCTGTGCCAAATTTCGTCCAGATCCGTTCAGCCGTTGTGGGGTGATTGAGTAACAAACATGAATTCATCCATCCATCCAAAATAATATTATTTATATTTCACTGATTTATAACTTAACCGAGCCTTTAAGTGATCAATATTTTGATTAAACTATACATATTCTATTTTGTTACAAAATGCTAGGCTTCATATTTCTTTAGTGGCAAATTTTTTTTGATGTATTAGAAAAGGTTAGAAATAATATAGAAGTTAAAAAAGAACTTCTAAACTGCTTCACATCGCTAATGATAGTAATAATCGACTTTATATGAACCGTGTCTTATCTGCATCGGCTTAGCAAGTAGCCATATTATGCTTAATTTGATCATAGATCACAAAAGGTTATGTATTTGAAATGTAATAGCCTATCAAAAGTAACTAGTTCTTTTATGACTAATGATTTAGAACTAATGTGATTTGATGCTTTGGTGTCGTACAAAAAATATTTTACTAACAATGTTAATATAGGAGACCACCCATATTTCTTATTCATGTGAAAAACCACAGTATTTTTTTTAATAGAGTTTATTACAGTCATATTAATAATAGGCACAGATAGTATTAAAAAAATCGTTTATAAGTTTCTTTGCTTCTTAACTTTGAATTCCTAACATTGTTAAAACACCAACTTAGTTTAAAAAAAAGTGAATCTTGAAATACTTATATTAATACTTGAAGGTACATAATTTTTTCTTTATTTTCAATAGGTTAATTTGGTTGATGGCTGTTTACCAAATTAGGTACGTGATGCCACTTTGATTGGTGTCAGTTATATTTCGTTATCCACGGTCGAATGCCGCGATGGTATTCTAAACGACAATTAACCACGTTTCGATAATGTTGTTTCACGTCTTGTCGTATTGAGTTGCCTGTGTTGGTTAGTTAAGTTAACACTTGCTACTTACCAATATTTACAAAGTCAAGCTTTTCGAATCACTTTTTTTACTTGACAGTCTAGTTTGTGTCTTCTGACATTGACAAAGTAAATTGGCCCCAGTGGACACCCTTGAAAACAATTAACAAATAATTGAATCACGTTTTGCTTATGCTTATAACTGATACTAACACAATTATTATTAAGTTATTATAGTTTTATTACGCTTTAACACACCCAACGGTAATACGTATTTATTACCAAATTTACGTAGGCTTGTTACTACTTTTTAGAAAAGCTACTTTTTTCACCCGGAAAATTAAAGAGTTTCTGTGGTAATCGAAAAACCATAGACCACGCGGACGAAGTGGCGGGCATAATCACTCGTACTTAATTTAAGCTTAATTTGAAGAAAAATAAGCCATAAAGATACTATCATAATATAATACTCTATTACCTATTTAGATATAAGAAACCCTGACCTTTTGTAGAAAGTTTGTGATAACAATGAATAACATAAATCACAGCTTGTCTTAACTCATAACACACATTTCATATTTACTTGTTCAAGGACAGTGACGTCACGGCTAACGGATCCTGTAAGGACAATTACCGTTTCTTATTCGGGCAAAGGTGAATCACCTGTAACTTGATCCGTCGTGTCCCCCATCTCCTGTAGTAACCGAAGGACACTGTATAAAATATTGCGTATACGCAGAATGAAGGCAATGGGTCGAATAATGATGCTGTTTAAATTAGGGCCGTACCTAAATGTTATGTGGCTCTTATTTTAAGCTATGCTCTTTTTTTTCCGTGAGTAATAATACTCACTAATATTATAAATCCGAAAGTGTTTGTTTGTTGGCTACTCTTTATTAGAGTGACATAGACTGGAAAATCAAAGAATTAGATTATGGATTTACCTGAGTACACGTACGACGTCGCGGGCATCAGTTAGTTGATCATAATTTGATGGATGTGTTGATAATTATATGTCTTTAGTAAATACTTTTTGTTGATCAATTGTTTAACATGACCTTAGTCCATGTTTTTAAAGATATTTTTCAATTGTTTTTTCTTTTCCTTCAGTTGGGATCTATGAATATTTCAATTTACCACCTAAACAAAAAATTTTTTTAGATACATATTATAACAATTCAATAAATAAAACTAAATAGCCGAAAACATTTAATCCAAACTTGGAAATCACCGAAAGTCAAATAGGGCATTAATTTTTTATGCAAGGTTAAGGCGCTTAAGTACATTTTTGAAATGGGTAAGTTGTTTCGTGGGAAATTAAGTGGTGCATAAACGGACTTGCTTTTAATCTGGCCGTCAACTTAATCGTTTTGGACAAACATTATCGATAATATGGTATTAAATCTTGAAATAACCAAAACGAATCGGCTTCCAGTTTAGGACGTTTCACGTTACGCTAGGAAGGTTTAAATCAAATACCTTAGTAAATAATTAATCTTATTGAAGTGAAAACTTCTTTAGCCACGTTGAGCACTTTTTGGTAGGGAGTAAAATTGTGGAAACGCGTCACTGACACCGTGACCGACACCGTCACCGACACCTCGAGTTGTTACGAAGACAAAAGTATACGTGCATAAACACATTGATAAATTCAAGAAGAAAATTGATTGTCATAATGTTAATACTAGAAATAAAAATAAACTTGTAATGCCTTCTTCTAGACTTAGTATAACTAGCAATTCATTTGTTGGAAACAGTGTCCGCTTCTGCAATAAGCTTCCAGAAGACATGTTGTAGATATCTCTGAATAAGTTCAAAGTTAATGTAAAACGTAAACTCATTAAAAAATCTTATTACCATGTAAATGATTACTTAAATGACAAGGAAGCTTGGCAATGATTTGTTCTAATGGCTCTGATAGTTCCTTAGTAAAATGATTTGTGAAATGGTGATAATGAAAAAAAAACCAGGCTGAGTTTGTTGTGGGCTCTTCTCAGACCAGGGCGCGTTTGGAACCCTCGTAGCTTTAGTTTTAAGATACCGTTACTGATTATTATCACCATTATATTTTATAAATAACTAGACGTCAATAAGTGTTGTATACCTACCTATATTGAATAAACATTATTTGATTTGATTTGATTTGATTTTGAAAGGTCTTAAATTTAAATATAGTACATTCGTAATTAAACTTTAATGCCTTAGTTTTATATTTTAGGAACTTAAAAAAAAAAAAAAATTTTAAATATTCACGTTTTCACTTTTACAATTTTTACAATTTAATTAAGAGACCGCGAATAAGACAGTGATCTGATAGTTGTTTTTATCATTTTTACTCAACTCATTAAATTAAAGGTGAATTCAAATGCTACAATAATGTCTTTATCTTTCAACAGGGTGTCAAAATCAAAATGGACGACGCCGGAAACATACTCATCAGACGCTACTCCAAGAGTAGCGTTATTGTGAAGAGTACAGCCGCTACCAGCAATGAAGAGACGGCGATAGGACAAGACATAATAAAACTACCGGGATACGCACTAGAACAAGAAAAAATATTTAAGGTAAGAGAGAGTACTTATTCATCTATAAGAATTTTTTTATCAATCAAAATTCTTTCCAAAACACCGACTTCCAAAGCCACTGTAAAACATAGTGTGTAGAAATCAAAATAATTTTGATTTCTACACACTATGTTGAAGTCGGGCGAGCCTGACGCATCAACTTTGCCTATCTTTGTTACACACACCCGACATACATTTAAAAAAAAAAGATACGCGTCGAATTGAGAATCTCCTCCTTTTTTGTAAGTCGGTCAAAAAATAGGAACAGACTTCAATAGAAGACGGTAATGCAAGTAAATGAATTTAAAAACCTTTGCTGTAGCATACAATAGGTAAATTTTAATTGAAAACAAATTGAGTCTATGTAAGCTGTAATAAGATGAAAATACACAATATGTTGATTTAGTAGATTTAAATCACTGTTTCCTGATTAAAGCTATCGCTGAAACATAAAATAAGTCACACTTGATGGCATCCAAATTAACGATGAAACAGTTTTAAGTGAATTGCTACTAGATGGAATAAAATTATAATTTACGAAATTTCAATAATCACCCATAGTAATGAATTCTAGCAATTATTATTACCCACAATTTACAACAATGCAGTGTCGCAATGTAGGTACATAATTTTAAACAATTTTACGCCTCTACTGCATACAGAATAATGACGACATAATGAAGTTAATGTAAACTTAAATACCACTTTGCTTTGTCCGTGTATACGAAATGGGTGTATACGTGTAATCATTTCCGTCAAGATGGATGCCTTTATGCAGTGAAATTTCGAAACTTGGTCTATTAATTTCACGGTTGCCCGCATAATTGTCCGGCATGCTTGCTAGCTATGATCATTTTAAGGAGGCGTTACGATTTTATCAAAAAATACACCCATTTGACATTGCGCTGAGCAGTTGCTGCAACTATGCATATTAAATTTCACTAATGCTTTTATGTTCTGTAATGTTTAATGCAAGCATGATTCATATAACTGAGTAAATAGTATTTCTTATCTTAATTTTTAATTTCTATCTACCTTCTTCAAATTCTTTCTTCTTCTATACCTTTGCTTTATAAGTGTTATTCAGCCGATGGATATAGGTCCCCTAAATATTTTAATACTGATGATGCACTTATCATTGCTAAGTTAGAATACAAGGTTCATCGGCATCGACATATATGAACAAATGACTTAAGTATTAAGTACTTTTAAATTTAATATTCTCTATATTTTAAATATTAATTGTGAGATAAATGCATAATTTTTTCGTTCTATGTATCGTCTTGATTTTAAACTAGGTACTATTTAAATATTTGAACCTATAATTAGGTATAAAAAATCAGTTTAATATAAAAACAAAAGAAAATATAGCACTATGACAAACGGTAATAAAATCACCCGCATCTAAATTATTATAACGTACTGCACTGGTCATCTCAGTGCATCACGATCGGGCCATGCACGACTCATGGCCATGACATTGCCTCATATTTTTTCTTGATTGTCTTACGAAATTTCAAGATCCACTTTCTTAATACGTTCTTGATGATAATGGTGTTCCATTTGTTTTAGTCGTGGTACCCTTTTAGTTTTCTTCATTATATTCCTGCAACTGTTTTATTTTTTTCTTGGTTTACGTATGATTGCCAATTTTGAGACATCAATGAGCGGTTTCGGTCTTTATTTTGGAGTTACATGTTTCGCGTTCATTTTAATTTCTAATATGGCTCAGATCTCTAGTCGCTCACAATCAGTTGAACGCGACGAGCTAAACCATTTTTTTTTGTCGTAATCATGGATCGAACAGTTTTATCAGCGAAACGCAAAACTCTGAACATCTAACTGATAAAAACCGTTTCTGTCGTACTTATATAAACTTTGGCTGAATAGTAAGTAATTTTTTGTTAAAAACCTGAATTTACTCGTATACCTAACTCTGATCTTAAGCAAGAATTTTAATATCCTATTTCAGCCATTAGATCTCTACGTTGATCTCAAAATTGGCTTGCTCAATAAAAACCATCTGCAACATACTAGTTTACTAATTGGGTCAATTCAAACAATAGAGAATTCACTTCCTAGTCGAACGCAAAACGTTCATTAGTAATTCATACACCATTAACTACCGTTTATGTAATACGAAGAACAATGCAAAAGATAGCACCGTTCAGGAAAAGAATGGGCAATTGCCTCACTTATTCTGTTAAGAGTTAAGGACTATAAGATTTCCGTGAGAAAGCAAATCTGCGCTTGACCACCTGAAAATCCAGTCAGCTAACTTTATGGAAACCTCTTATGCCTCATACAGGCCCTTCCACCTTGTATTCAAAGCTTAGCTTATATGTATATATAGCTTATTATGTAATCATTTTCATTGAATAACTACTAGGAAACCTATCTAAAATATCGGATTTTTGGAGATAAAATTTTCTCTATGATTTTATTCCTATATCAGTTAGTTGAATTTAAAGCAAAACTCCGCCTCTTCCAAAATTTGCCTATTCTGGCCTGGAGGCCTATTAAGATGTCTTGGCAAAATAACCTTCGACGCTTTTGAACGCCTTGCGCTAAAGAATTTTTGGTTACTTTTAGGAGAGTCGAGTTAAAATACTTGGTGATATTTCCAGTATTTCTATTATTAAATAGAACAAGAGGGCTATGGGGAACGTTTCATACTCATAGTTCACTTTAATCCATACTTCCGTAATCCATACTAATATTACAAATTCGAAAGTGTATCTGTGTGTCTGTCTGCTACGCTATCACGGCCCATCTAGTCAACCGATTGTGACGAAATTTGGTACAGGGATAGTTTGTATCTCGGGGAAGGACATAGACTTATCCCGGAAAATTAAGGAGTTCCCGCGGGAATTAAAAGAGCTTAATCCACGCGGACGAAGTAACGGGCATCATCTAGTAAATAATAAAATTGACCTTTGAGTTAAGTGCGCACTAGATATTATCTATGTACACGTATCATATACTCACCGGTATGTACATACGTAGCTCTGTTTATGGTATGCGGTCAGCTTTCTATGATAGCATCAACGTCTCAATTCCCCGGCTCTGTCAAATCAATTTTGGAAGCACATTGCACGGACCGCAGCAGCTGTGCCTGTAGCAATCACTGAGTAACCCAATAGACCTGATACAATTTCATTAATGCAACTTACGCAGCTCTTTTATCGATGATCTCGAAAATGGAAAGTTAATTGAATCCAATTCGATGTAGAAATGTATAAATGAAGTTGAATTTGATTAAACGATCTATCGGGAATGATTATTAAATATGTGGAAAAAATAATGGACAGTACCTTCTCGTATTATATCAATTACCATGGTTTCACAGATTAGTATGAGACTGGTTTTAAATCTTGCGAAATGAACGCTCTGGTAGAAAATATATCACGTTTTTTTGACATAGTTAATGTTAGAGAAGCACTATATTTGCGCAAAGATTTCGCATGTATTTATTATTCTAATGAGTTGATAAGAGAGAGTGAGATCGACAACTCAACGACTTGGTTGATACAAAAATTTGCCCATCACTAAGCACATTTATGAACAAATGACAATCCTCAAAGCAAGTAGATAGATAATAATTATTATATCAAACACGAATATATGAAATAACAGTCCCAAGCGGCGATCGGCGGCTAAGCGTTTGTTTTATCATTACCGAACTATACTTCGTTATGAAACAATAAATCTGATAACATCTTCAAGTGTATTAAATCATCTGGCTTCATCTATTTATAACGATTCTCTAACGCCTTTTTAAACCATGACCTTTTGTTTTTTTATATCGTCGAATCGTAGTTTTAAAATTTTCGTTTATGTTTACAAACAGTGTTAAAATTGGATATTATTGATTGCATAATTGCAATTGTAAGAACAAAATATTATTTACTACGGATTTCTTCATTAATATTTATCGCTCAACGCGTTTCTAATTAAATTCTTATTATGTTGCAGCCAAGGTTTTCGTAAAATATATCCTTGAATATTCGTTTCTATTGGAGGAAAATACCCAAAATACTTTTGAGACTCTAAAATTATGAGCTTAATGGCTTTCTTATGGAGACGAAGATGGTGGCATCTTTCTCTCTGTGTCGCAATACTCATTCGTAGAGTCAGACTATCGGTGTCCAATTTTGTGTCGGTAAAAAATTAAATACTGAAACGCTCACGTCCTACAAAAAGTCGGTCAAAATAAAAAAAATCGGCCGCTTCGAGTGTCGGTGGAAAAAGGTTCGGACGTTGAGTCCGTCTCCAAATGTGTGGTAAATGTCGGACCAATTATCGACCCTATAAAAAGTCTGACGTGGGCGGAGGCCCGTACTATCACAAATATAGTAATTATTTACCTACCTTCCAAATTTTGGCGGTGATCGGTTGCCAACTGCAACGAAAACCACCGAACTACGCAAAAGATATTGGATAAGGTGTACAAGTATATTCGCAAACACACAATCTCTCTTCCCTCATTCTCATAGTCCAACCCCTTATTTTTTCAAAGTAATCCAAGAACCTTAGATTTTTTTTAAACAGTACATATTATACTCATTAATACTTATTTATTTATTATCTTTGTTTGACAGCTATTCGACATGAAGAAATTCCAATCAAACGTGAACCGAGAGCTACGCCGCGCGTATCCGGACCGCAGAAGACTTGAGACGCAGTGCTTGAGCGCGATAGCTTTTGTAAAGGCGGACAACGAACTGCTGGAGTGCCCTATCTGGGTTCTAATCATCAATGTTGTTGCCATGGACATGCTGAAATCGAAGCTGCCTCCGGGTAAGTCGGCTTAATATAAGATACCTAATTATTAGTATACTGACATCGAATACATAGAGATATTGTATTCTAAAAGATCTTATGGTGGTAAGTCACCGCGTACCACCAGATCGAGTGCCACCAATGTAGCTACATTGGTGGCAAACGATGCAGTATCGTGGTGACATCCCAATTTCACAAGAAAACCAGCCAAGTGCGCGTCAGGCCATGCGCATTACAGGGGTCCATAGTAAAAAAATTCAATGTGTTTCAAGTGAATTTTTTCCTATCCAAAAATAAAGTGGCAGGGAGGGATGCTTGACTGAAACAAAAATTAGCCTTCTTTGAAGCTTAATATTTCACAAACGGATCCCTGAATGGAAAAATGGTTTTCACACTATCCGCAATCTTTTTGAACGACCTAAAAAAAGGGATTTTACGATAGTTCTAGGAACCAACTACCTGAATTATACTTCTTTGCAAAATAATAAAATTAATTGTCATACCAACTGGTTTCCATCGCTTCCGTTTTCGAATCGGTTTTGAGGATTTTGTGGGAATAGCAAAAAGCGAAGCTTCTAGAATAGAATAATTCAGTTTTTATTCATTAAATAGGTACTAAATATATACATGAAAAATTAAAATCTAAATTAAATCTAAAGTAAAAAAAAAAAAGGAAACTAAAAACTAAACATTAAAAATATCATCTATTCCACTGCAATAAGGCAATGTGCCCAGAATGCTGGCTGCGTTACCTCGCTGAATAGCCAAACTTATATGTTGACCGAGATAACTGCCAGCCCTCCGGTCACCTGTGGACTCCGTGAGACGAGAAGATAGATCCTTAAAAAAGGATCTAGCATCTTCGCCCCACGACCCCATGGTTTCAACACCAAAAGGCACAAAAATAAAATTATTTTCTATAATTTCATATTTGCGCCTCTTGGCTCTTTCTGCATTAGAGGCCGCCGCCCCCGCCGCCATGGAGGTCGCCTGTAAGTGGGACAACGCCAGCGTATCCACGCATGTGGCATCCCAAACAAGCGACCTTCCTAGCTTCCACGGAACCAGAGTCATCCCGTCAGGTCTCTTACCATCACTGCGTGCCAAGCCATTTGGCTCTAATACTGCAGGCACTTTAGCGGTGGCAAGAGACCTACGGATGATGTCGTTCAGGGAAGCATGACGCGATAGACGACCGGCACTTTTAATGCAAGAAAGCCCGTGATGACCATACGCGTCCACTGTCCCACCACAGTGGCATAGATGTGGCTGTTGTATCTTGGCGCCAAGTCTAAGACCAACCGCAATCGTCAGAGTGAGGTGGTCCAACAGAGTGCCTAAATGCTTAGAGGGGAGAGCTTGAAGCCAGTAACTTGATTCCCTCGTAGACACCGCAAGAAGGCGAGCACGGTCGCTTGCAGTAGTTGAAGAATTTAAAAGCTCCTGCAAAACATCCGAACACAGTGCGTCGTCCCATTGTCTTTGAGAGAACAAAGATACTGGTTCCTTACTAGGACATGCCACATTGAAAGCAATTCTAGCTTCTGCCAAATACGACGGCTCTATGGAACCTAATGAATGGTTTATAATATTGCCAAAGAGCTTAAACGTACCATAAGCAGAAGATAGAAAAGCTGGTAATGATACACTACTAATTTTACGAATGCCTAAACCACCGTATCGAACTGGGAGAGTGAAAATAATAATATAATAATTCAGTTGAGTGGGATTTTTTACAGGCCAAAACAATTTTGCTATTAAGTTATAAAGTGAGGTAGATATACTTTAAAATAGACAATCATGTTACTGAGTAATGCTTTAAACACGACCATAAAATAATAACTTGTATGGTCACCACTTTTACTACGGAACAATATAATAAACTTAGCTAGTTTTTAGAAACAAGTTCCATTTTTGTTGTACAGGAACTACACACGACTAATGTCCGGGTATCTTATGTGACCTTCGTGTGATACCTTTTTTTTCTTCTACATGACTCTATATTTATTGCACTATCACTCAGCCTATAAGTCACGGATACACGTTATATAATTACATACTTAGGTACAGCAATTATGTAGTCTGTCACTGCAACTGCATACTTACCTATTACTGTAAGTCATGAACATAGATTTCGTTATTTTTTAATCTATAATATTATAATATGTCGTACCAGATGAGGCCTGTGACCAGGCCCCTCTTTCCCATTGGGTACTCTGGGCTAGTGCCCAGGGCCCCGCAATCGATGGGGGTTACCCTAGTTACTGCCAGATCACCAACTGATAGATAACCGATATTCATTACGATAACGATTTAAAATTGATCTTGAAGTTTTTTGTAAACAAATCTATTAAAACAGTGAAATCAATCTAATTTTGTTAAAACTGGCATATACGAGTATAATCCTTTTCATAGGGCCCATAATGTGCCCAGGGCCTCCAATAGGTTAAAGACGGCCCTGCCTATGACTTCTTCCGCGTTAAATAAGGTTTTTTGATTCTTGGGAAAGTGTTCCGGGATTTTCATTCATCAAAACCTTGTCCTGACAATTACGAACACAACGAAAAGTAATCAGCCAAATCCATCGATGCCAAATCGGTCTAGTCGTTCTCAAGTTTTGACGACCTCCCTGGCGCAGTGTTGAGCGCTGTTGTCTTAACGTGCGGAGGTCCCGGGTTTGATTCCCGGCAGGGATTTTATAATTTCTGAATTTTCCCTGGTCTGGCCTGGTGGGAAGCTTCGGCCGAAGCTAGTTACCACCCTACCAGCAAAGACGTGCCTCCAAGCGATTTAGCGTTCCGGTACGATGCCGTGTAGAAACCGTTTAGGGGTATGGGTTAAATATAACTGCCATGCCCCTAACAGGTTAGCCCGCTACAATCTTAGACTGCATCATCACTTACCATCAGGTGAGATCGCAGTCAAGGGCTAACGTGTAGAAGATTAACTCCGTCATACATGTGACATTGATTTTTATTTAAATAGACATCTACAAACATTTTGTAAATGGTAAGCTTCAGATTAAATATAAAATATCTAAACACATTCATTTTTAATCATTGCGCATTGGATTTACGTAACTTTTTGTAGTGAATTTTGTTTATGATCACATAAATTTTAATTTTCGCAATACACCTTGGAAACAAATTTATACTCTAATCCCCAAAGGCATAATTATTGCTCATCTAGGTACCTACTACTAACACCTACTAACATGCGATACCTTATAAATGCGAAAGTTTGGATGGATGGATGGATGTTTGTTAGATACTCAATCACGCCAGAACGGCTGAACGGATCTGCATGAAATTTGGCACAGAGATAGATTATAGTCTGGAATAACACATAAGCTACTTTTTATCCCGGAAAATTAAATAGTTCCCGCGGGAACCAAAAACGTCAATCCACGCGAACGAATTCGCGGACATCACCTAATACCTGTTAATAAATTTAAAAAAAAAACTGATGACAGAAATAGCACGCTTTTTCATATTTTTTAAATCATTACTACACTTACCTACTCAAGGCATAAATACCTACCTGCCAAGAGATGCATCATAAAGTGATTATTGTAGTTTTTGTAGAAAAACTATTTCGCTTTAATCTATAATGACCGTAGGACTTATTTGTTTCAAGGTTGTAAAGTTATTGTTTTCAATCAGGTTCAGCTGTAGGCCTGCGAGCATGCATACTACTTACAAGATGATACTGAGTGAAAAATTCAAGATATTTTTTATAAAACCACAACTATAGTGCACAATATTAGTAGCGTAAAATATACTGGGGCTAAGTATTCTGTTGTAAACAATCTCTAAACAAAACTAAAATGACAGCATTAAAAATATTGCTAACCCTTTCATAATATTCCCTGCGGAAAGGAACAGAACTAGATTTTAAAGCTGTCATTTTTGTTGAGTTTAGAGATTGTGTTACACAGAATTGGCCTCATTGTCTCAAAAGTGCTCTATGGTGATAAACTATGTAGTGTTAAAACTTAATCAAAGTTGATTGAGTACATTGTTTGGAAGAAAATGACTCACCTAAAGGAACTTTTAGGGTAGTACCTACGATATACCTATACTTACGATTGCTCATGAATTTTATAAAATGCTAAATTATTTAACCCAAGTCTAGGTAGACTACAAAAAATTAGCATCACGAAAAGTCGCAAAAACCTTCATCGATTCGTCCTGCTACTAATAATGAAGCGCATCTGACATCACGTCATCACACATTATTATAGATGCCCGCGACTTCGTCCGCGTGGATTAAGGTTTTGAAAATCCCGGGGGTCTTTGATTCGCCGGGATAAGAAATGTCTATGTCACCCTCGACAACCTCAACTTTACCCATGCAAAAAATCTCGTCAATCCGTTGCTCTGTTGTAGCGTATTCAAAGGACAAATTAACGAAGAATCTTTCGTATTTATACGGATCTAATAGCTCCCTATGGAAAATCTTCGATCTTTCTGAGAGAAAAGTAGTATAAAAAACGGTTCGCTGTTCGATAAAAATCGGACTTCTCTCTCGAAAAGCTCTTTATCCATGCCTGAAATACAAACTAGTTACTACATATCTACTTTTATAAGAAATTTCATCCGAATCGGTTAAAGAATGGAAGAAGGTAACAGCCAGACAGGACGACAGACGTACAGACAGACGGACGGATAAAAACACTGTCGCATATTTTATAATATTACTAGCTGATTCCCGCGACTTCGTCCGCGTGGAATGAGCTTTTCGTAAGAAACGTTTTCGTTCGACCGTTTTTTCTCCGTCTTACATTGCAAATCCGACATAAAATAATATTTCGGCTATAAATATAAGATGGAAGCTATCCTATCTTTCAAGTTGGATCAAACTGCACACGGTGTGCAAATTTAATTTAAAATCGGTTAAGTCGTTTAGGAGTCCATCGCGTACAAAAAACGTGACACGTGATTTATATATATTTAGAAGATTAATACGGATTCGAAGATTTTAAAACAACTTTTTTACGCGGTAGTAACTTTTTTGTACAAATTATAAAGTTATGTATGCGTCGGCATCCTTCGCTTCGTATAAAAATTCCAACATTTTGTAATGAGCGCTACCTATTAGTTTTGTAACACCACTATGAATTCTTTCGTTAGATAAATATCTTTTTTTTTTTTTTTTTTTTCCTATTATTGAGAACCAGCGAGGTACTCATTTAACTACGATCTAGCCTAACTAATTGGCTAATGAGCAGTTTTGCTTTAACCTAAACTTATAATTTATCTTATGTACTAAGAAGTTGTCCATTGACGCATCTTAGTCTTTCTTGATAATCTTAGACACTTTGTTCATGTGTTCTATTAGCACTACACTTTACACTGTCACTTATCACTATACACTAACTCAAAAGGCTTAGTCCTTTTTAGTCTTATCACTAGTTTCGTTACGTCGAGCAGCTGGATTGCCTCAACGTTAACGTGGTGATGAAGCCGATGGTCGTGGGCTTTGGCAAATTTGGTAATAATTTGTTCGACGTATTCAATATTGAGGTCCCGATGAATATCGTCATTTCTGATGTACCAGGGCGCATTTACTATACTCCTGAGTACTTTATTTTGGAACCGCTGTATAATTTGGATGTTACTCTTTTTGGTACAGCCCCATAGCTGTATGCCGTAGGTCCAAATGGGCATCAGGACTTGTCTGTATAACAGGATCTTGTTGTGTATTGACAGCGAGGAATGTCTACCAAGTAGCCAATACATCTGTTTATACTTTATGTCAAGTTCTTTTCTTTTTTTCTTGACATGAGCTCTCCAGCGTAGCTTCACGTCAAGGGTCATCCCAAGATATTTGGCTGTATCCACGTAGGGAATTTTTTGTCCATTGATGAAAACAGCGTGGTATTTCTTTGTTTTATTTGTAAAGTCAATATGAATTGACTTTGCTTCATTTAGCTTGATTCTCCATTTTTTAGTCCAGTCATATACTTTATTTAGCGCTGTTTGTGCTTTACCCACTGCCTCTTCGTGTGTTACTCCTACAGCCATAATGGCTGTATCATCAGCAAAAGTGGCAATGGTGTTACTTTCGAGTTCTGGAATGTCGCAGGTATATAATAGGTACAGGACCGGACCTAAAACACTCCCTTGCGGAACTCCAGCTTTTATACATTTTAGCTCTGAGTAAGCATCTTCTTGTCTTACTCTAAATGCTCTATTAGTAATATATGATACCAGGATATCTGCGTATGCTTTGGGTAGCAGTTTTCTAATTTTATAAATGAGACCTTCATGCCAGACTTTATCAAAAGCTTTTTCAATGTCTAGGAACACCGTAGAGCATACTTTCTTTTCTTCAATTGTTTTTTCTATGGTAGTGACGATTCTATGTACTTGATCAATAGTTGAATGTTTCTCTCTGAATCCAAACTGATGATCTGGTATGAGATTTTTGCGTTCTAATATTGGTTTCATCCTCTTGAGTAAGAGCTTTTCAAATAATTTTGACATAATAGGCAATAAAGATATAGGCCTATATGATGTCGCTTCGTGGGGAGGTTTTCCTGGCTTTGCTATCATTATGACCTCAGCTATTTTCCACAGATTAGGCACATACTTAAGCCTAAAGGCAGCATTTATTAATGTGGTGAGCTTAACTATGGCTTTTCTTGGAAGGTTTAATAAAATTTCTCTCGTGATCAAATCGTATCCTGGAGCTTTCTTAGGGCCTAACTTAAATTTAATTTCTCTGAGCAATTCTTTGGGTGTCACAAGCCTGATATCTAAATCTTCTTGTATTTCTTTAATGGTTTCGAAATCAAATGCTTGTCCCGCGGGTGGCTGAAATATATTTTCTAAGTGGTCAGCAAATCGTTTGGCTTTTTGATCGTTGCTTATCGCCCACTCTCCATTTTCTTGTTTAATTGGCGGAATATGATTCAGTGTTAAGATAAATATCTGAACTCGAAATTAACTTAGTAATTAATTTGTTGGCCAAAACAGGCATTAGTTATTTAGGAGTTGTAGTTAATTTTATTAGTCGTGACGTGAAATCTTTTGTAGATGAGTTTTTAAATATGTATAAATCCCTAGCACTTTTCACTCGACTTCGCCTGCGCGGATTAATCGTTATGTAGGCATGTGAGTTTTTTTAGTCCACTATAACTTCTAAATGCCTGAACAGATTTGGATGTAGATATGGGCGTTAGAAATGAAATATATTTACCTGTTTTGTAAACTACTTACGTTAAGGTACGTAGCAATGATGAGGTCTGGGTTGGAGCACACTATGCCAAGAAAATGCCTATTGATTCTTACCTTGAAGGTACTTAAGTCATAAGTGGCAGGACTGGCAGGAAACACGGAAGCTGGAAGGGCATCCCAAACTAGCGGTTCGTCTTAGGTCTGTATAAAACGGATAAAACGGATTCCCTATTCTATGGGAAGAACCTTCCTGCAAGAAAAATCGCGTGTTTCTACCGTACCTAGAGTAGTCGTATGAGCTGTATTTAGATACTTTTTTAAATATTAACCTGCTTTGTTATGTTATTTTTCATCAGGATTTTTGAAGGGAAAACTTCCTTAGGCGCGTTGAGTAATTTTTGGTAGCCAAAAATGTGGAAACGCGTGACCGACACCGTGATCGACACCTCGCGTTGTTACGAAGAGAAGAGGTATAAATATAGTACTTTGGTAATTAAACTTTAGTTCCTTAGTTTTAAGGTTTATATTTAAAGTATTTTTAATATTTTGATTATTAAGTATTATAAAATATATTTTTTTTAATTTAAAATAATTATTTAAATATTCTTATTAATAATAACTTTTCTATCGGCAGTCCCTATGACTGTAATTTTTTTTTAATATTATGATGACTGATGAGTAACCTTAAAACCTACTATAATGAATGCGCCTTTACGGTTTACCGCAAACTTGTCACAGTAGCTCAACAAACAGTATAAAAAAACAAGAAATCGTTCCGTCCAGCCCATTTTATTACCTTAGACCGGTCAATTGAATTCGACGTATATAGCTAATTTAAAAAAGCTAATCAAACCACGAGCATGTAGATGCTTCCGCATACTAAAAGTATTTATGTCAAAAACACGACGAAAACGTGGGTATATATAGGTACCCGTAGTAGGTAGGTACTACGCAGTTACCAGGTATAGAATAAATTAATAACTAATTATATCTCTCAAAATAAAATATATTTTATAATACAGGTATAAGATAAGGTAAGGAATTTAACTACTACAACATCAAACGAAATCTTCATGTTTTATTTTACCGAGCGAAGCGAAGATCTCAGAATCCGCTTGGGTAAAATTGCACTTGTTCGTCTATCAGAGAATTATTACTTTCAAATAGTTTTAGTAAGTTTCAAGTTAAAATAAACTTTATTTGAGAGGGGGGATGCCCCGTCGCTCACGTCCGCAGGAATTACCTTTTACCTCCCTGCACGTGTCCCCCGGGTGGTGCTAAGCGAGCGACGAACCAGGAGGCGTAATAAATGCCATACGATTAAAAAAAAACATATTTGAGTAGGTAGTTTGAAAAAAAAACGCGCCGAATTGAGAACTCTTTTTTTCGGTTTAAGGGCAGAGAACCTGCGATCAACTGACGAACATACACACACCTCTGGTGTGACTCGATCTTGGGGAACTTGCTGCAAAACGCAAACTGCTAAGCAGAATAGTGGGTTAAAGAGTAATTTGAAGCCTTAATGGATAAGCTTATTGTGCAGGGCTTTATGAATAATGTTTCATCTACAAAGTACTACGTAATAACGTGCCCTCTTCTTTAAAAATGGCATAAAGGATAGATCTATTTATGTCAGAACCACGGAGTAATCGGAGGAAAAATCACGAATAAAGGGACTCTACAATACAAATCATGTAAAATAAATTGCACAACGTTGTCAGAGACACACTGGTTCGAAGATGGTGCCATAGTGCAGTAGTCTGTTATTAAGCAGAATAAGAAATTCATTCAAGGAAAGTTAGTACGGTCTAAACTGAATAACAATTATTCTCAAACTAGCTGATGCCCGCGACTTCATCCGCGTGGATTAAGATTTTTTGATTCCCGCGGGAACTCTTTAATTTTCCGGGATAAAAGTAGCCTATGTCCTTCCCCGGGATACCATCTACCCCTGTACCAAATTTCAGCAAAATCGGTTGAAAAGATGGGCCGGGAAAGCGTAGCAGACAGACAGACAGACAGAAACACTTTCGCATTTATAATATTAGTATGGATTACTTACATCGATTGGAGTATCGATCTCCGCCGAGTTCCACCCACTAAACGGAAAACTATTTGATATACTTACCTAATTGGTTTGGTCAGTTTTCAACTTAATCCCTTGAGAGTTTACCGCACACTTATTTTTTACTAGCTCGAACTAAAAAAATCGAACTAAACGTGAGCGAAGCTGCGGGCAAACCGCAGCTTCGCTCACGTTTAGTTCGATTTTCATAAAAATTTCAAATCCCTATTTTACCCCTTAGGGGCTGTTTTCAAAAATCCGTAGCGGATGATTACATCATAAAAGCTACCTGTATGCCAAATTACAGCCTGATCCGTCCAGTGGTTTGAACTGTGGGTCGATAGATCAGTCAGTCAGTCAGTCACCTTTTCCTATAATATACTTATTTAGAAGACCCCCAAAAATTAAAGATGTACCTAGTAGGTGTTCCCGCTCTCACCATGACATCGCACTGGGTAATATATAGCTTCCTAAAAAAACATAGGTACATAGAACATAAAGCACTTCTCTTATTTATTTGAAGTCCGTTGTAGTAAAGGACACGATAGAAAATCAGTCACGCGTCATCGATGTGTTCCCTCACTAATCAACACTGAGAATTTTGCGTAGAAAACGCACATGTACCTATGAGATAGTATAAACTTGATTGAAGTCAGTCCAATGCTGTTACCTTGTCTCAGACCTCCAGAAACCATACCAGCTTTGCAACACAACAATGAACCGACCTCAACACTTATCATTAAGAAACGGCTAACGAACAAAATTTAATTTTTATAATGCAACGTTCTCACGCCAAACTGTAAATGTTAATTTTGAACAACGTCGCTGCGGCCTTGGACGGTAAAGTAAGATTTTCGTAACCAAAGAAAATTCAATTTCAATTTAGGTGGATGGTTCGAGTATTTCATTGAAGTAGAATGAGTACACTAAAATTCTACATCAATGGAGTATTTAATCTCTTTAGGACAACAGAACTGTGACAGGATTTTTTTTGAAGGAAAACATCTCTAGGAAAATTGCAAGTCCTATCTCATAATATGTTCTCAAAGCTGTCGCACATTCATTCTGAAAGGACTCCTATGCTCAATATTGAGCCGGTAATGGGTTGAAATGATGAGGGTAACTTACTTAAAAAGTTGGTTCTAGATTGTTTGAAGTGAAAAATTCTTTAGGCGCGTTGAGCATTTTTTTTAGTCTTCTTTATGTAATTAGTTTTTGTAATGCTTGCTGTGTTATTTTTTAGTAAAAATCTTTTAGTGTGCAATAAAAGTATGTTCATTGATTCATAAAATGATCGTATAAAGGGCGGTCTTGCCAGAGAAATTTCCTTCAAAAATCCAATGGGAACTGATTGATTTCCGGGATAAAAATTGCCTTTGTCCGTCTTCTGGATGCAATGTCTAAAGTTAAACGGATGGGCCGCAAAAAGGAAAAAGATAGGCAGACAGACAAACACTTTCGCATTTATAATATTATAATAGTACGTATTCAAAGCGATACCTATAGCACTCTACACTTTTTTAATTATCAATGAACATTTCCAACAAATCGTTTTAAAAATGAACAGGTTCGTATATGGCAAGGTAATCCGCCTTACTTGGTTTTATATCGGCGTCTACTTCCGGAACAATGTCGTACTCATGTCTCTTTAGTCTTACTTTTTAGTTTTAGTGCGCCAAAGGATTTAGAGACCATTCCACAGATTGCGTTCCACTAAAGCTCCTAGATACTAAACTACTAGGTATAATGTAATGGACCCGTAGGTATATGGTTGGGTCACAACCCCTAACAATGAGGAATACAACGCAAAAACCAGAATCGAGAAAGAGCGAGAAATCTACTTATAGTATTCACGTAGGAGCTTACTCCAAATCTAATATCAAAACAAATATTTTCATTTCGAGTAATCTTATAACAAATTGCTCGTCTGATTCAGTTCTCATAGCACGCAACCGCACTATGCGCTTCTTCAGTAGCTCGCTTATTGTGTAACAATGCAATCTGACTCGATCTTATGATGTATTGCACCTCATTTTACTCAACTTTATGGCAAATTTTCTAACTTAGCAAAACATCTATCTTCAAGTGCCAGTGGCGGTTCAACCCGCCGATGCTTCATCGAGGATTTGATTGGTCCCATCGCCACCTTAATACGAAAAGTTTGGCTTGATTTCCCTGGTTGGCTCCTTGGTTTGGGGGCTATGGTACTCCATTATTTATTTATTTTGTGAAATTCTCTCTGTGGCCGAATAGATGATACTTATTTATTTATTTAAAATTGTTAACTTATTTATATTTTCATCAGTTTGTCAATAATATAATTATAGTTTGTCAATCTATATATATAAAAATGAAACCCGTTTTCCTTGGTCACGGCATCACGCGTGAATGGCTGGACCGATTTCACTAATTCTTTTTTGGTGTATTTGTTATTATTAGGAGAAGGTTCTTACGGAAAAAAATATTCAGAAAATCTCTCAGAAATATTGAAAAATATACATTTAATTTTGCATAAGGCGGTACGAAGTTCGGCTTTTTTGTTGTATTTTTTATTATTAGTAGAAGGTTCTTACGGAAAAAAATATTAAGAAAATCTCTCAGAAATATTGAAAAATATACATTTAATTTTGCATAAGGCGGTACGAAGTTCGCCGGGTCAGCTAGTAATAATATAATTTGCGTATAATGCCTAACAAAACAACATATTGCTAGCAAACATGGCTTACATTTATTACCTACTTAATTTTTTTGCTTAGGGCACAATGTGTCCAAACCAAAAAAAATTTGTAAGTAGGGTACTTATGTTATTTTTATTTTTTGGTACGAATATGCATAATTGTATTTTTGTGTAGGTTTCAGGAAGATACACACTTATACGTAGGAGGCGTCGAAATGTATCGGCACTAGCTACACGACACTCGATCCCATCCCAGACTTTTGATTTATCATCTCGTCGATCTACGTCTTCACCATATTGCTGATCTAGCAACTAGTTGGATACCTACCTATTCTAAATCTGATATTGGTTTTGTTCAAATCATACAGTATTTATGGGAAAGAAACCGCACAGTAAGATCCCCGTGATTTTCTCAGCCTGGATAAGATAAGTTTCTAGATTTCCTGCAGCGGTTTCGCGGTCGAGACGTTGGTTATCGGATGTAGGGCTCAAATAAATTTATTGATTTTAGATCTGTTCTCTTAAATCAAAAGTTATGTACGATCTAGATTTTATATTAGCTCGCAATTTATTATTACTTTCGTTTATACCACTAGCATATAAACGTGCCTGCGTTTTTCGTTGTCGTCTTTTTTTACATGTTTATGTCATATAAAATTATTGCTGCTGCAAAACTAAAGGTTGCCCTCGAGGATGTTAGAATAGAATATTTTTTTGTATTAAGAAGGTCTTTTATAAAGAGCTTATTTACAAGCACACTTTCTGTATTAAAAGATTTGCCTTTATGGCACATCACATGTTTAGGTCAGTTTAAACTGCTTCTAAAGGTTAAGGTCATGGGATCACCAGACTAACACCATGCCCCTAACAGGTTAGCCCGCTACCATCTTAGACTGCATCATCACTTACCATCAGGTGAGATCGCAGTCAAGGGCTAGCTTGTAGTGGATAAAAAAAAGAAGATTTAAAATCTGTTTAAACCGGGTCTAATGTTTATGTGGTAAGACCGCTGCTTATGTTTGCAATACAATGTAACAAAGCTTTTAATTTCCTCCGACTGACATTTACAGAAGATTGATTAAAAACCTTAATAACTAGAACACTAGTGATAACATCTTAACATAATGTCTAATGGTTTCGGTCTTTCGCATTGTTTTTCAATGTCTGTTTCTGTAACACTATCGGTTGCTTTGTTAACATGGACATGTTCTACGGACCGACAAATTTCGATTTCAACATGAAGGTCGGTCTCGCTCGTGACTGGCTGTGGCATAACTAGATCGTCAGAATAGAACCATTTACCTATACCTCATTAGAGTGCGCATTTTGAATCTTAGATTAGCAATTGGAACGCTTATAATGTTGGTCAAACAAGGGTCGTGACTGATTTTATGCGAAGCAGTTCAAATCGTCGTGTAGAGGAAGTGTTTCGTGATTGAAAAACAAAAGTGATCCAAAATATGATGTTGCAAATACCGCTCACCTGTAAATGTGAACGTATACCTACCACAACACTGATACAACAACCTAGGGAATCAATACGCGTAAGCGACTCATTTTTAATGCAAATGACGTCAGCTGTAAGATTTGGTCGTTTCATTGTATTAAAGAATTAACGCTAAGAACGTGAAGTTAGCAGAAATCAGAACTTTAGCCTAGCCTAGCCTAGCCTAGCCTTGACTTCTACTAATGGATTTTACATCACCAACAATGCTGTTGACATCACTTACAGTTTCTGCGTTGAAAATGCGTCTATTTCAAAGATGCGGTTCTATAAGCGGTTTACGATATTGAAAAAATGATCTCTGTTGCAATTAGTATTGAAGAAAATTCATTCAACATTCGCCAGTTACTCCATGAATAGTTCTAAAAAACCGAAAAACTTCCTCAAAATACTTCTAAAGTACAATAAAACATTTTGTAACTACGCAATATTTTTATATCTTTTGCTTCGGTACAATTCTTTGAAGTTGCTTTTATCTCTTATTTTATGAGGATAATTTCCTTCACGGCCTTGGGCCATTTGAGGATTCGGGTCATTGACTACAGATGCCTACTAATCTGGATTCTAACCCCGTTGTCTTACCTACTTGGTGGTCCACACGATAAAACTACATTAGCTTATCTGGTTCCTGCACATCTTTATCTAGAATCTACGAAAATAATGGCTTTTTAAAAGCCTTTGTTTTATTTCTTTGAATTTTTTTATCGGTGACAACAGTTGAATGCGATCTATGCCCTGCGGCACCTAAGTGTCGATCGACAATGCAATCTGCATTCCATAAGATTTTAAATAAGTTTTTCGAGATAGACACCTAGCCCCGGAATTCTATGTCACATTTTGTATCATAATTTGTAATACCTATAATATATATAATTAATATAATTTGTAATGTAGTTTTGACGACCTCCGTGGCGCAGTGTGTAGCGCTGTTGCCGTAACGTGCGGAGGTCCCGGGTTCGATCCCCGGCAGGGTCAATTTAGGAATTTATAATTTCTGAATTTTCCCTGGTCTGGCCTGGTGGGAGGCTTCGGCCGTGGCTAGTTACCACCCTACCGGCAAAGACGTGCCCCTAAGCGATTTAGCGTTCCGGTACGATGCCGTGTAGAAACCAAAGGGGTGTGGGTTTAATATAACTGCCATGCCCCTAACAGGTTAGCCCGCTACCATCTTAGACTGCATCATCACAGTGATCGCAGTCAAGAGCTAGCTTGCAGTGGATTAAAAAAAAACCTTTTCGCTTGGCGGGGATGAAGGGGTTTTGTTATCTTCTTGTGTAATTTTTGATTTACCAAAACTGTTATAAATAGATGATAACTAGATAATCTTATTATCTAAATACCAAACTGGAAGTCGAATCTGAAACATTTTGCTCACAAGCTAGGTTACAGTGTAGGTCACTAGGTAGGTACACTATTTGAGAAAGGTCGTCAGATTTCCTTTACGCGACACCTAACAAGCAACCTAAACTAAACACAAGTTAACAAGTAGAAAGTCAGGGTTACTTAATCACCACAAAATAATATTGTTTAAATTATACGAAAGTAATTTAGAAATAGGTGGGTACACTACATAGTAATTGCCTTGAGGGCAAACGATTCTACGAGTCACCTACCAAGGGCCTGCTTATTAAGAATTAATTATCGCCTACTGTGCTCCTAAAGGTGGTCTTTCATGTTTTCCGCTTGCTCATTCCATTTAATTTGAGATGACAGTACAATATAGGTATATTAATGTATATCGCAGACCACCGATAGTTGTGGTCGACGTGACGTGTAAATTGTGTGCGAAAATATATTGTAGAACATACTAAATGTTTCGCACACATGTATCTAGATCAATATTTTTTTATAAAGATCATAATCCAGTAATTTAAAGATCATTATTATTACTCAGATCAAAGTTTTCTTATAATATACAAAATTAGATGGTTCCTGAGACTTTGTCTGCATCGATTTAGGTTTTTTATTAAAAAGTACTATAATGTCCTTCCCCGGGATGCAACCTAACTTTATCCTTACCTTTCATTGCAATTTTTTTTTAGTATGGATTATCTACCAATAACATAAAGGATCGAAGGTGTAATTTTAAAAGAAACAGCGTCCTAGATATCTATCTAGTTTACCATCTGTCCATTTCAACTTAAGGATATAATTACATTCCAAATAGGTACCTCCCGTAAACTGATACCCAGGCAGATATGAAAAGAAATGGTGCTAAATGAACTTAAAAGTTGAATGCTATTTCCATACCCTTCTAGTGTTAACAGCGTGAGAGTTACAATAGTCATTAAAATAGCAATTTGCGTCGTCAAAGGAATCGGGTTTCTATTTAATTGTCTGTGTAGTAATGTCCCTGCAATGTGCAACAAGTAACTTTGCTATTTATAATAGGCAGGCGTTGAAGTTACGATGGCAAGCAATTTTTTTTAGTAAAAAGTACATACTAATAAATGTTTATCAGTAATCCTTCTCAAATACGTGTTTGATTACAATCGTTAGCCTGATAGTAAGTTATCATCGACATAGAAAGCTACTATAATTCTACTTGACTAAGAAGCTAAATACCCACATAGATGATAATTCCTAAGTGCTTCGCCATCACTTTTAAAGCCTCCTTTTTGTAGAAAGAGGCTTTAGGGATTGATTTCAACATAATTACAATTTCGGTGCTAGCCGTTTGGATATTATGATATATCGTACCTGGCTTGTGCCTTAGTATAATGAAATACCACAGTGTACGCATCAGGGAAGCCCCCTGTCCCCTATTTTATAATCACAAAATGCTCTACTATATTTTATCACTTGAAATATTTTTGTTGTTAATTGTACCTATCTACCGAGGATTATGGATCAGTAAAATGAATTTAAATATCCAATCGATAATCTAACACGCTCTATGCACAGTACCCTAATATTTCTTAATGCAGTGTCGTGATCCAGAGATCGGATGGCAATCACTAGACACGAGGATCTATGATTATTATGCGACGGTATAAAGGTCGCCATCAACTTCATATAGATAGGCTTTATATTCGTAAAATATAGACTAGCCGCGATGATCTTGTGGTTGAAATGCGTTACATCATCTGTTAGATCATCATTTTTTATAGAAATCTGATCATATTTTACATCATATAAAAATATGATATAAATGATCAGATTTCTATAAAAATTACCATCAAAGGTTCACACTGCTCGCTGCTACAATTTAAAATAATTAGTATACATATATAGTAGGTCCCTACCTCTGAATCCAGCGCTTAGTACTTTTACACATACCTAGGTGAGATAAATTCTAAAGTAATCTCTGAAATAGCTTATTAAAACTAATAAATCGTATCACTCTGACAAACATAATAATCAAGTAATATTAATTCATTTAAATCACAAAGCAGAACCGCCAAATTAAAATAATTTTAATCTTGAAATTCACCAACGTTAATGAAGCAATAACTAGTCAGGATCTTAAATAATATGGGTATGCAAAATAATAATAATGGTCCATATTATTAAAAATTATAATTTTGAATTGAATAACATATTAATCAATCTCAATTTTATAACTAGGGCAGCCTTCAATCAGATTGTAAATAACTCACATTATGCATCCCACATCAAAGTCACAAGCTTTAATTCCGAATCTGATATTATTTCGAGCTAAATTGGCTCATTTGTAACAGACTGCAACTTAAAGATCAAAGGTCCATTGCAATGCAGGCTCAGTCGAGATTATAAGACAATTTAGTGACTAGATATCATATTTTAATACTTCTGTTTTATAACAAAAGGAAGGAATGATAATAAGAATACTTGAAGAATATAAACACGTTCATGCTTAACGCCAAAGAATATAAAATACCATAGCGTAGGTATATCAATGCACCGCAGGGATGTTGAAAAAATTATGTCAAGATATTACGAAAAAGTCGCAAAATAATCGCATAAAACTGAAACCCGCAAGGTCGACAGTGCGAAGCCTAACCGTTGCACTATAATTGTCGTAGGTACACACTCCTAACACACGATCCGTAGATTTAAGAAACCCCATAGAAGAGCATCAGTACGTAACTTTATACAGACCATTATTTATGATCATTATTTATTGTCCACAGTTCAAAGACCAATGGACATCAAAAACAGACCTCGCATCCCGATACCTGATGAAGATCCCTACAGCATCGCCAGTTCAAACGCAAACGGCTCAGGTTCCAGTGGCAGTTCTGGGGGATATGGTCACAACGGACACAATGGTCATAACGGCCACGGGGTTGTAGCGGCGACGAGGGAACAACTGATGATGCAAATGGGACAAAGAAGAGGCGATAAACCCCCAAAACTGCCCCCAAGGGAAAATGGTTATGGTCCAGCTGATATTCCCAAGGTAAGACGCGTTGAATATATCCGTAAAGGTCTAGCATTTAGATCTCACACTCGAAGTTTTCAACCGAACTTTAAGTTGAGGATATCTTCGGAGAAATTCTGAGGTATGCATAACCACAGAGCGTTTAAAATAATAATGTCTCAAGTTGGATAATTAAATAAATCCACATAACAACATACGTGCAGAAATATAAACAAAATTGAGTAACGAAGCGGTAAACCATTTAGAATGGATCACATTATAAATTTATTACGTTAAAAGCATTTCAGCACGTAACTTGCTCAAATGAAATTGTATTAAATATGATTAACGATGTTAAAATGATGATTAATTGTATAAGCGTATATTTATAAGCATATGTGATGAGACGATAAATATTTAAAAAAAATGTTATTCGTAAAATAAATAAGTACAGCAATTGATGAAACTAAACAAAATAAAATACAAATGAATTGATATAATGATCTTAGTTGATTTCCCTCAAGCTAATGAGAGGACTTGCCCTTCAAATTGATTGAAACCAAGATTGAAATTAATAAAGCCCAATTCGCTCCGTTCAAACAATTCTGTTTAAATTATGACTGACCAACTTATAACAGCCAATTTGTTATATATTAGACGTGGTAAACAATTCGCCATATTATTTTATTATAGGTGAAAATTACATTATCTTTGCTGCAAATCACATTACGTCTGTTAAGGTTGAGTTGCTATTTTTAAAATCAATTTGCACGTAATTTTTATACGTTTTCCACGCGTACCTTTATTACGAACTCCATTTACGAGATATTTTTATAAAGTAGACACTCAGCCACTAAACATTACTCAAGACTACATTTCTTTTAGTAAGTATAGCTTCAAATCGGAGTTTTATTCAATTTAATTCATTAACTTTACATACCTAATTATCTCTTAATTTTACTCATAAAATAATTCCAATTTAATGGATTAGTTTCTAAATCAATAAGTTATCAACTACTTGACATGTTTAAAAGGATTTTGCTTAATCTTAATGTGAAAGATGATACAATTCAAAACAAATTGAGACTCGTGAATCACAACAGGCTCTTAATGGATATCAAAACCTTGACCGAAGATTGCAATTTTTTTATAAAAAT
Source organism: Erebia aethiops (assembly GCA_923060345.2). Taxonomy (NCBI): domain Eukaryota; kingdom Metazoa; phylum Arthropoda; class Insecta; order Lepidoptera; family Nymphalidae; genus Erebia; species Erebia aethiops. Next base: position 15,932,896 of record OV281089.1, on the reverse strand, counting down.
ATAAGCCTTATGGGACATTTAATGCGTTGCTTGATAAAGGTCCAATTTACGCAGAGTGATTTCGAGATGCACCTTGCCAAGAATAATGGAGTATTTCTTCAATATGCCGCAGATTGATAAATATTCCCAACCCTTGCGATTTATCGACCATACTATTTAAATCGTTCAATTGGTTGCTCATTCTTTATATTAATTTACGAATTGATTGGCAATTTTCTTGATTCAAAGAAGTCTGAAACTGTTTTATCATAAGATCTTACAGGATCCTTAGAGTTTGTATCAAATTTTTGTCTTCATATTTCATAATACGAGTAAAAGTCACTAGTCACTAGTCTATGAAGAATACATTTAAAAAATTAACTTTGCGTATTAAGCTACGTGAACAATGATAGAGTCTTTATCGATGACATATCAAAGGAATCATTGCCGCTAGAGATAAATGTGCGTGTGGAAACCTTGACTCTCTTTTTATTGGTTTATCCAAATAGCTCGCTTTTGCTATGACATTACAAAGATGAGGAATGTCTTTTGTCCCTTTTGCGAGGTTTCTTTTTTCATTGATCCAACACTCTCGTGCATTTATTTGACACTTTATAAGCTGATAATGATCTTTAAGATGCAATCAATTATATTGTGCTTTGGTTGCCCTTTATTAACTTACTACTGAGATTGACTTGAGCATGTCTTTGCGAGAACTTTTATCGCTGAGTCTATCGTTGCATTAAAATACCTCTGTCCGAAGAATATTTTTACGTATTTTGCATCGTCTAGATTTACTTATTGTATGTATTTTAAGAAGGATAAATGTGTAAAGTATCTGAGTGTAAGCTATTTTTAGCCCACGAGTTAAACTTTTTATAAAAGGCTTTCTTAAATTTCTTTGCTTAGGTACCTACTCATAAAACTCGTAGTTCTAAAGAATAGTTAGTGATCTTGTAAAGTGGTGTGACTTCTTTAACATATTTTATCAATAATTCAGTTTACAGTCAGTAACGTCTCCAATTTGCTTTATTTTTAGCAAATCTAATGTAAATGTACCATCTATACTTAAAAGCGATTCGTGTATTGTTATTACTGTATGTAAGTCTTTTGGCAAATGCCATAATAATAATAATTAGTGATAATGTGGAAAACAACTCGAGTGAAATCAACTTCTTTGCCTCTAAGGACATAGATGTACGCGAATTTAAATCAGGGTGGCAACTTGCGTGTATTTCTTTTTCACGATATGTCTAGTCTACATTATGAGCATCGTATCACCATTAGTTGTTCATTGATCTCGTTTCACCTTGTAAGAAGATAAGGATAGTCAAGTACCCACGCGCTTTTTCTTTGCTGTTATGGCTCTTTGTCGTTTTGCATTAGCGAAACCAGGTTTTTAATACAATCCTGTGTGTTCCGATAACGTAATCGTATCGATGCGCTTTATAAGTCCGTATATCCATTTAAACATTTCAATTTTACACAGATTGTATGACTTGTTTAAAGCCTGGTTTATTAAGTGATATAGATTGGCACACAGTAATGGAGTTAAGAAAACAAGCACTGCATTTTGTGAAGTTATAAATATTTTTTGTTTCTTTTACAGCCGGATTACGATGATATTGAAAGCGATCGCGTTCCTACACAGTTCCCAAGAGGAAAATCGGACAAAGGAAAGGACAATAAGAAATATGGTGAGTTTCATCACTTTACATTTAGATATCGGTATACACAGTTTTACGTATTTATCTGAGTAAATATATTTTTAACAATTAAAAGGATTACGCTTAACAATTATAAATGACAAAATTATAGTTCAATATGATGAAATGTACTGACCTTAATTACAACAACAACCCAGTAACTCTATTGTCAGTTCGGTTTTACATTTTGATGCCTATATGAAAACTGACATGATTTATGAGATGAAAAGAATGTAATAGAACCTATTGAGAAATAATAGATATATTAGATTTAATTGATAAGCATTTTTTATCAATTCAATCTCAATAAAAGCTTTTAAGGACTCTTCCAGGATTTACGAATCGTCGGATAGGATGCGTAGGCGCTAATTAAAATACGCACTCCACCCATTAAATTAGGGAAACAAAGAGCTTAACCCACAGGCCACTGTGGACTACTAGGCTGTGATTGTAGCTTTAATTAAACGTTGATTCGAAAAGTACAATCGTTGTTTTTAATTATATAAAGGTAATAAATTGTATGAAACAAAACACGTTGCCCAGCGCGCTTGTCATTTGGGCCTTTTTATTTTGAAAGGCTCATGATGACAAAGTTATAAGATCTAAAAGCGTAGCCCAACGCAATCGAGAGTAGAGTCAAGCAAAGTAAAGCAAGATAGGTGTAAGAAATTATTAGATATCTGAATGTAGTCAGCATCGTACGAGATATAAAGTAAATCAATACGTAAATAGCTGCGGCTAAAGCCTTATCGAATATGAACCCAAACCAAACCTGAGACGACGGCTAATACAATTAGCTATTGAATTATAACAAATAACAATTTCCTATTGTAGATAATCTACGTTTGGTACGTGTTGCACTTAGCGAAAACATTCCGTAATGATTCCGTAGAATATATATGACTCTATGTACCTACACATTATTATGTCCTCACTCTTCGTAGGCATGTAGAGTTATATATTCTGTAGGTAACATCAGTACATTTAGGAATGTGTGCATTCCAAATAATCTGCCAGATGTACCTATTATGTACCCTGCTTAAGTGCAGATGTTTCCTTATATTTCGACTAGCTTGTCGTACCTACCACAGTATTTGCGACACGTTTATGATTTAATACTGCGACTCCAGTCTGACATTCGGGATTTATGTTCTGAGCATGTAATTTATAATGTTATGTCGCAAGTGTGAACAGTTCCATATCAATTTTGTGGGACGGATCATCATTTATAACTCTCGGTTGTCAAAAGGCATCTTTATGTGAACATAATATCTCACTATCAATAATATACATAACAGGTAGTAACGGTGAATTATGGTTATCTATCAACAAATATTACTAACATAAAATCTGTAACGATCTGCTTGAAAAAGCAACTAGGTACGCTTTACTTCTTGTGGTAAATCATACATTATGGCTAAGGGTTGTAGATTCTGCTTGTAGATTCGAGTCTTTGGCGTTACAACGGCAACTATTCAGCAAATAAACCTATTCCAAATTGAATCATTCTTTATAGAATAATTCTTAACTATATACTATAGTATTTCCTTCCAATAAGCAGACAGAAGACTACAAAATATTCACATTGTCACATGTAACCTCCCTTCAAATAAATCACAGTTAAGGGAAAACTTATCAATGAATATCAAAAACTTAAACAAGTTAATGTGCAAGACATGGTAAAAAAAAGTTAGCATATAAGAATATAATTAGATTATAATTATTTTTTTATATTAGGTTTAACTATAAGATCCAAAAAAAACTTATGACGAAGACGTAATAGAATGTTAAGTAGCCACTGCTCACTTGGTAATCAAATCATGTCAAATGTGGATAACATATTTACTAAAGTCCCACCTGTGATCTCATCGGGAATTACCATCGTATGACAGCGTGTGAAATTACCATTGGAGATCTCAAATTAATTAGGGTTTTATTGATTATTTTATAATAATAAATCCATACTAATATTATAAATGCGAAAGTGTGTCTGTCTGTCTGTCGGTCTATCTGTCTGTCTGTCTGCTACGCTTTCACGGCCCATCTGTTCAACCGATTTTGTTGCAATTTGGTACAGGGACAGGTTGTGACATAGGCTTCCTTTTATCCCGGAAAATTCAAGAGTTCCTGCGGGAATCAAAAAAACTTTAATCCACGCGGACGAAGTCGCGGGAATCATCTAGTAAATAAATAAATTTATCAGACTTATCATCATCATCATCATAATCATTTATTATGCAAAATTGTTATTGTTCATTGCTGATTAGAGTTTATTTATCTTAAAAATTGACGTGATTCCTTAACATTTCGAACGTAATAATTTTCCAGTTCAGCCAGTTGGAAGAAAGAAAAAAAAAATTAGTATTAGGTACTTTCAAATTCACCCAACGATCTGTATCTTTTATTTCAATACATTTAACCGCTAACTCGTAATGTCCTTCCAACTGAGAAGAACCAACAAGAAAGTCGGCAACAAACAAAAAAATTGGAGTATCTTTTTTCAAAGCGTCTGCAACTACGGCGTCTAGTAAATGAACTGTTGGCAACTAATCTATAATGTTCCTATGAGTAGCTAGGTACATTCGTGTCCAAAAATCAGTATGACCTTTCCAACAACAGAGACTGGCTATTGAAACTGTATCAATATTCCACGATTTATTTCACGCATGCTTCTATTATCGCGTTATGCTCATGCCTCTCGAATGTCGTTATACCTATTCAGAGCTTAGTCGGTGCAGGGGTTACCTAGACAATACCGTTTCACAACATAGGACTGACATTTGGGCATATCCTTGATATTTGAATTGACGGTATTTACGCTGCGGGCGTAGGATGCGGAACACGACCCGTCGAAGCGAATTTGTTCATTGTTTTCATCATTTTTTTTAGTCCCGAGCCGGGTTTGTAGACAGGATAGTGTTATCAATCATTTTTATCATTAATTAATGTTTTTTTAATAAAAATAGTTTTAGACACTGTTTTATCAAAATTAAATCGTCTGGGAATATGGGAATTTTAAATGTTTAAATTAACTTAAGTCTGGTTTGGGTAGATCGATCTTGGCTATTTACTAGTTAAATGCCGTTAATGCGGTATTATACTAAACTCGAAGGTATTTTATACTCTTACTTTTGAAGTTAAAGTGCTACCAACAGACTTTCCATAAGGTCAAATCGTAGTAACGCATATTGATCGTCTAATTAAAAAAAAGTAGAACTCGCTCTATAAAATCACTTATTTCTGTCCACACCATTGATGTAGAATTTTAGTGGTCCACACCGATAACACTGATTCGTCGTAATCCGCCGATAATCCGAGTCAATGCATTGAAAAAAGTGTGGCATACTTGCATAATTATTATGATTCCATACAAAAAATCCAATATATGACAAAAATACAAACATTACTATTTTATTTATTATTACCCATTGCGACCCGTGCGATTCAGAGAGATGCTCGATCAGCTATACTAGAGCTTTATAAGGCTGTCAACTTTAACATTTAATTCAACAAATTCGTGAGAAGCAAAGGCTGGCTTCGACCTAAACTTTAAATGTTGCCTCTATCCGATACGGTATTTTAATAAGCAAATCGTTGACCTAATTCATGAGGGAACATAAAATATTATAGCTTAATTATAGGTCTAGATATATGTGATAGGAGAAGTAGGTCTAATACATAGGCTAATTTCTTTCCTTATTTTTTTTGCACCAAAGATTTTGGCATAGGTGTAGGACACGAACTGTGGACACGAAGAACGATTCTTAGGTTGAAAATAAACATTCATGACTGAGGGTATGGATACCAAGACTACAGAGTGGCAGCTTCGCTTCATAGGGTTGTTACGCAACAGCTCTATGGCAATTTATTTATCCTATACTGTAATTTGAAAAAGTTACGGCGTAAAAGTATCGGCGAATCCAGGTAAACTAGCACACGGCCGTCGACCTTGTTGATTTACACCATTATCAGCTTACTGTTATCGCACCGCTACCACGTAAATATTTACCGTGTGACTGTCAACATATCGCCATGAAAAAATTTAACTAAAACATGATTTCTTTCCAGATGACCCGTACTACTGCGGCCTGCGCGCACGCGTGCCCAACTTCGTGAAAGCCAACGGCAAGCACGTTCTACCAGCAATGACTGAACGCCTGACCCTCAAGGAGGCGCCGGTCCCCAGCAAGCGCTACAGCGTGGCCCATGCACATCCCGGCCCCTTCCCTGGCCACATGCCGCCTTTCGCCCACGCCCCTATGCCCCAATCAGCACTCTGGCACGCACGCTCCTACGAGAGCGGAATCGGTGCGTACGACCGTCCCCCGAGAAAAGAAAAACTCATGTACCAATTCTATCCTGACAAAGAGCGAAGGCTGCGCCCCGTTGTGCCCCTGGTGATCCAGCAGCCTCGCTAGTACACTAACCTCGCACTTTATTATCGCGGACCTCTTCGCTCCAATCTTGGTATTTACCACTTTCTCTTAATTCGCTTAGCTTGGTAGCACCACGCCTGACGCTTGACGGTAACACCGATTTCTACACTTGAGTGTTTTCTTTCATTCATCTCCACCACAGATGGCCACACGACCTGAACGCAATGCATGAGGATTTTTCAATACAAAACTGCGAATTGTGTATGCAGCATCGTTCGCATAGTAGAAATACGTGAACAAAATGCATGAGTATTTCTCCAACCCGAATCATGCTGTTGGCATCACACGCATTTTCAGTACTGGAAAATTATTTATTTCTTGCGCCTTTTGTGTGTCATCTAGTGGTAAACGATCACCTTTAATCTCACCTTTTCTATTCTGTTTTCTACCTTCGTTTCTGATGCCCACCCATACCACACCAACCAAAGCGATCTATGACCGTCGCTGATCTTGTCCATTTGAAGCTTTGCTTTCATCCATATAGTTGATATAGGTAGCAAGTGGAGGAATATCAAAATATAATTTACAAATTACTAATTAGTGCACTAGACATCACATGTTTTGATCAGAACTTACCTCAATTGTTCTGGAAGTAGACATCATCTCAACAATCGCCGGTTCACTACTGACTCTCCACAGAATGAGAATGTTTCAGGCCATGGTCCACATTGCTGTTCAATTACGGATTAGCGAAATTTTGAGAACTTTATGAAGAACTCTCAAGAATGCAGCTTTCCTCACGATGTTTTCCTTCGCATTTTCAGTATATAAGAAGATGATATTTAATCGCTTAAAAACCACAAAAAACTCGCAAAAAATTTGAATTTTGAACCCCAAACCCCCCGAAATAGGAAGCCGATTGCCGAAGACTTTAAAACCACCAGGCTAATTACTTATACTTGGCAAACCACTCGTATTAAATCCAAACCAAATTGTACAAAAGTGTTGAACTTAATGCCGGGTCATGAAACCCTGGTGTAAAACTGTAAACACGACTCCTAAAATAAAATTACTTTTCCCCATACATCGACATAAACCTTAAGCACGTGTGTTGTTAAGAGGGATGTACACGCAGTCGTGATCATGTATGCCTTAAGTCAGGGTACATACAACTTGCTAGTTGTTTTTGCTCAATAGTTCGAACAAGTACAGAATTATACGTTGCTAACTAGGACGGCTTGTACCTGGTATTTTCAATGCTCAGCGAAAACAGCTGTATTAGTTTTTTTTTTTTTGTTTGAAGATGAGAGTTCCCTATCGTCCTATAAAACGGGCTTGACAGCTTTAGCTTCTTGGATCGGGGGGATATAACCTAATTAAAAATAATATACCTACTTAATGAATTTTTGATAACACTAAAAAAATTATGTACTCAAAACTTAACAAAGAAAACTTACCTTTCAAATTGCTGGAAAGTGAAATAAATAACTATTACTTATTGTCACCTATTGCTTAAAAATAGTCATAATATTATATTGAGTCAAAGACAATTTTTTTTTTATTTAAATATAATTTTACAAGTGCTTTTGAATCGCCAAATTAGTCCACCACTTGTTAAGAATACCGAGAAGAAACAGCAAGAAACTCAGCGTTTGCTTTTAAAAAAATTGTAATTTTTTTTTTTCTATATTTTTATTTTTTAATGAGGTATCCTGGTTTCTTCATTCACAGATGGAGAACATTACGACCCTTACGCACTGTACGGCCGTCTACCCATGCCTGGACGCGGCTTTCCACCACCGCCCGCACCCAACGCGCGCCACATGTTCATCGGAGAATGGGATTAACCACCTTACTCCCATACTTTTACGGACCAGATTAGCTTGTATTGATAACATCACTTCGATGCAAACTGCGAGGTTACTCGTATATGTATTTTTTTTTACTTGAAGTGATTGTATCAATTGTTGATGGCATGTAAATATACGATATTTGTATAAATTATGCTTTTTATATTAATATAATAGGTACCACATAATGTTCGACAAAGTTTACACGTAGGTAACTAAATATGCCAATTTAAATGGATTTTGTATTTTTGATATTTCTGTATAAAAAATAGGTTAGAAAAAGCTAGGTACTCGATTTACTTTTAGATAGGAGTTTACGTTTAGAACTAAAAATTGCTTTTCGTTCAATAATCACTGCCAATAACTACTTATGGTACCTACCTACCTATTTATGCAGAATTCTTCTGTATTTGAAAATCATTCCAATAATTATCTATAGTAAATGCATAGAAATAATTGAATATATTTTGATTTGCTTTAACCGTATTTGATTTCAAGCAGATTATTTGATATCGATCGAAAACACACGAACCCAAACAAAAACATTAAACAAAATTAATTTCTATGAAAAGATTTTTTGCATTCTCAAAATTACCTATACAAAAAAAATTCAATGACTGATTTCTACGTTAAATCTATTGGTTTTATTTTTATCATATTTTACCTGCGTAAAGTTTTAGAAACGATTATATTATCTTTTTAAGTTAAGGTGTCAATCCTAGTCAGTAGAGGGTTGGATAAAATCAATATTTAATCAAAATTCGTAGATACATTTTTAGCTACATTAGTCTAGTCTCACCAACTTATTTGGCCCGGTGGCCAAAATTGGAACTAATAATTTTTATGCATGTTTAGTTTATTATTTTATTTTATTTTTCACTAGCTGATGCCCGCGACTTTGTCCGCGTGGTTTAAGTTTTTTTGATTTCCACGGGACCTCCTTAATTTTCCGGGATAAAAAGTAGCCTATGTCACTCTCAAGTTCCTCAACTATACCCATGCCAAAAATCACATCGATCCGTGACTCCGTTGCGGCGTGATTGAAGGACAAACCAACAAACCAACAAACCAAACCAACAAACAAACACACTTTCGCATTTATAATATTAGTATGATATGATATCTACTAGCGAGTAGTAACGCTGTCGCCAGGTCAGACATGTCTGTGGGACTATAATTACTACATTATAGTCCCACGAACTTCTCTGACCTTGTGGCCAAATTTGGAACAAATTGTTATAGGTACCTACCTGTAGTTTTTTTTTTTTTTTTTTCATAGATACTCGCGACACTGTCACCGGGTCAGATAAGTTTGTCGGGCTCAGGGCTATACTTGGTTGTCATTGCGCTATTTATCTTGGAAATAAAAATGTCATGAAACGGGTTTGATATCCATGTACGCAAAGATCGTTCTTTCGATCATTTTTTTTAGAATCGTTATGTCCAATTATCATGTCTCATGTCCTTAACTCATTGAAAATGTTTTGTTTGGTAATATATCACCAATATAAATGCACAGATTTCATTGTGCAAAGGAAGTTTTGACAAATAGATTGGATTGTACAAGCCTCTTTCAAAATTCAATTCCTTAAAATTCATACTACTTACTGAAAGTCAACTCATCTGTTGCCTATCGGTACATCACACACCAATCCGTAATATGTTGGGATTATTTTTCTTTGTGAAGCGGAAAATGTGTTGAATGTATTTTATAAACATTTTCTGTTTTAAGGTAAGTAGTTGTTATTTTTGTAAATAGTTTTTTACTTACAAGGATAGTTTAGCGCTTAGTACCTACTAAATAAAAAAATATTTAACATAACAATAAAATCATTATGTGTTCTATTATAAGTATGAATATTTTTTTATCAATACTCAATTATTTTTAATTTTAGTTTTAATATTGTGTACAATAGCATTGACAATTTTGTATTTTTCTAATATTGTCAATAATTTTATATATCCTCTAATTTAATTTAGAATATGCAAAATATTTTCTTAAAATTATACATTGGTTGTACCCTTGTCGAAAAAGCATATTATGATGTATTTAAAAATATATAAAAAATTCGAATATCGGAGGTGCTAAACAGGTTACCATTCTATATATTATTATTAAATAAATAAACATAAATTAGATTAATATAACTTTCTATTACCGTGTTAGCCACCCAGCAGACCTCTTGTTATGGGGCAAATTACAGTTATTGTAACACATATTCGAAAATACCTAAAAAAAGGGTAAATTACAATTGATTTTTATTTCAATTGTTAAAAATTTACTACACAGCATTCATACGTATGAACAATCGATTAAAATATGATGGGTTTCGATTTTTATACAAGTCTAATCTCCATAAAATTATATTGAAATATTTTTTGTATTAGCTTACTCGCCAAGACTATTTTATAAATTGTGTTGTTCGATACTATATATACGATATATAGGTACATATATTTTTAAGAGTCAATATTTAATTTATATTGGAACTGTCTTGGCGACTGTACTTTGTTATAGTTACGTATAGCATCAACATCCATCGTGTAAAGGGTGTTGGTAAAATAGTAACCTAATTTAAGGACAATCTGTATGAATCAAATATAAAATTACTTTAATAAACTTTTGTCTTTCACTTCGACTCTTTAACTTTCACTTTATAATTATTAGTAATTTATAGTAACTAATAATATATTTTAAATTCCCTTTATATGTACATATACATATAAATAAACTACATCATATAGAGAATCATATATTAACATATTATCACAAGTTAACATTCGGCTCCTATCCATTTTTTTATTAAATGTTTTATAAACTTCCTTGCCTCTTTCAACTCCTCGATATCGCCTTCTCTATTAGAAAACAAGTCTCTACAATGTGAAGCTCTTGGAATAACTACCGCTGGTGCATCGTATGAGAGGTCTTCCAGAATACTTAAAGTGCTCCATGGATCTAGATCACCATTTGAGAAAACTACATTAGTAACGTTCGGCCTTAATGCTCCATATAAATCGTTAACTTCTTCAACACCTTTTCTTACTCTCTCTTCATCAAAGTCTGCGCCAAACAATTTACGACACATTCTTAAATAAAAACTCAGAGGCATATTATTTGTGAACGGTTGCTCATCTGATGACGTGGTTTGATAGTAACCAAACTCAGTGCAAGTTTGATACATCCACGAAATAATCCATTCATTTTCCTTCTTAGAATACTCTTCCATAGTTTCATTAAAATCATAGCAAGTGCAGTTATTCCTCGTAGACTCTTCCGGTATTGATTCATTTTGTAAGCTTTCACAGTGATTTTTTATTTTTTCCGTAGTACCATATTGAGAGACACGCATGAATTCGCCAATTTTGACACTGAAAAATATTTGCTGATTTTCTGGCGTAGATAAATCGCATTCTTCACAAATATTTTCCTCTTTCTTAAGCTGTTGTATTCCTGTAGTACTTTGTATCAACTTATCGTATCTCTTAAATATTTTTTTAATTGCACCTAAACATTTTTCCGTACCATACTTTTCATAATTGTCATTAACTTTTTCAAGATATTTGTAAAGGCGCAAATTGGAACGCAACCATAGTGTACAGTCATTGTCACTGTCAGTGTCACAAAACAAAATTAATTTGTCAATTTGAAATGTCATTATGAATTATTAGCTGAAATATAACGTTCGTTACAAATCTGCAAGACTGAGTATCTTTTATCCGCTAAATCATTCGCATCCAACAAGGCGCTATTCTACAACTAAAATCCAAAACGCCTGCAACATTGATCAACGAGACGCAATAAGGTGCTGCGGGCACATAGCTGTTCCTTTCGAGCCGGACGACGTGGATACGTGGATCGCCAACCACTCCCATCCTAGTCTCTTCCTAAGGTATTTCAACGCGTTAAACGTGAGTACTTCACCCTTTTCTCTTGTGTTATAACCTTTCTCCTACAAAACGCATAAAATCCTGCAATTTACTCCACCTTTTACAAGCTATCGAAATGAGTACAAATGAGTTGAAACCTAGGTCTAAATCGCCTTATAGAATAGCATTAACTGATGACGAGAGCACTAATCAGTTAATACGCGAATTAGTCAAAAAACGCGCCATAGTTAAGAGTAGGTTAACAAGATTTTCCACATATATTAATGGAATCAAATCGGATGATTTGCCTAGTCAAACTCAACTCGATTTAAAGCTGCGTATACAAGGTGCAATGAGTCTGTATACTGAGTTCAATGAGCTTCAATCGAAGATTGAAGAATCAGTGTTGGAAGTAGATTTAGAAGAACAATTAAATCAACGCGATGCATTTGAAAATAGTTACTATAGTACATTGGCTCGTGCTGAGCGTATGATGAAGGAGGAAGGCACTAGTGCATGCTCTAAGCGCTGTCATAGTTACAATGATACAATAAAGTTACCTACTATCTCAGTTCCTACCTTTGACGGTTCATGTGACCACTGGTTAGAGTTTAGGGATACCTTTCAATCATTGGTTCATGAGTCTACTCAGATAAGCAATATTCAAAAGTTTCACTACTTAAAATCATCCTTAAAGGGTAGTGCAGCACTAGTTATAGATTCAGTGGAGTTCTCGGCTGATAATTACTCGGTAGCATGGGAGTTATTAATAAATAGATTTAATAACAATAAATTATTAATTCACAGTCACATTAAGGCATTGTTTACACTTCAGGCATTGACAAAGGAAGCACCAGATTTATTAAGAAATTTAATAGACACTTACTTAAAGAACCTACGCGCATTAAAAATATTAGGCGAACCAGTTGATAGCTGGGATACCATATTAATTTTTATAATTGTTTCCAAGCTTGACAAAACAACAGAGCGAGCATGGGAACAATACCGGAATACAATTTTAAATAAATCTGATGATTCCAAGTCCCGCCTGAAAGTTGATGTACTACTAACATTTCTAAAAGATAGGGCAGATATGTTAGACACATTGCAGGCAAATAGTACTAAATCAAATGATATTAAGAAACATCATGCAACCACAAATTCAAAGGTACACTGCAATGTTTCTAGCACCAAGAGCAAGCCGTACACATCACAGAGGTCATGTTTGCTATGTAAATCCAATCATTCACTATATGCGTGCAGCAAATTTCTAGGTTTAGATTTAAAAGCTAAACAAAAATTTGTGCGGGATAATAAATTATGTGAAAATTGTTTACGGCCTGGAGGGCACACAGCAGCCGACTGTAGATTTGGTCCATGTAGGAAGTGTGAGAATGTTAAACATAATTCCTTAATCTGTGATAAGGCTACTGACCCACAGAGCCAAGTCCCGTCTCAAGCAATACCAACCGATGACAAACGGCCTTCACTAGTTACACTAGCATCCCTCAGTGACTTTGCTGCACCTCAGCTCCATGGTGAACAATTGCACACAGATATATTATGCGCTCAATATCCTTGTGTGCAAAGAGTCCTCTTATCGACTGCATTAGTTGAAGTACGTGATAAATTTAATAATTACCATTTAGCCCGCACTCTTTTAGATTCAGGTAGTGAACGTTGCCTTATTAAAAAATCTTTATGCGATATTCTAAACATACCAGTGATACAGTCCTCTCAAGAAATTCGTGGAGTTGGAAATTCGGTGACACAGGCCACACTCATCTGTGATATTGAAATTAAGTCACGCACCAGCTCCTATACTACACACTTACAATGTATAGTTCTACCAAACATTACATCTACTTTTCCTGCGATACCTAAACATGATGCGCAATTTAAAATTCCTAGCAACTTACAGTTAGCGGATCCTGACTTCTATGAAGGTCAAAGTATAGACATACTGATAGGGGCTGATAAGTTCTGGGATTTACTGAGCCAAGGTAAAATGCGTTTACCTGCCGGTCCTTTCTTGCAAAACACTAGACTCGGCTGGATTATTTCAGGTCCCTTAAATATTAATATGCGCAGTAAAAGCCATGTCCAGTGCAATTTCTCTCAAGCAGTTAACGATCAACTACGTCTGTTCTGGGAGATTGAGGAACTACCTAAGCCATGTGATACGCGCACAGAAGAGGAGAAAGCGTGCGAAGATCATTTCGTCAAAACTACTACGCGCAATAGTGACGGAAGATTTTGCGTAAATATTCCCCTCAAATTATCACCACATGAGTTAGGTGAGACGCATCCTCAAGCCGTTAACAGATTCTTGTCGTTAGAAAAGCGGTTACAACGCGTACCAGAGTACAAAAAAATGTACAGTGATTTCATACACGAGTATGAAAATTTAGGTCACATGACTCGAATAACTACTTATGGAACACCACACTGTTTTATGCCTCACCATGGGGTATTCCGAGAGCATAGTACCACAACGAAACTGCGTGTTGTTTTTGACGCAAGCTTTCCGTCATCCACGTCAGTCTCGTATAACAGTCTCCAACGTGTAGGCCCTGCCATACAAGGTGACCTACTAGCAATTCTATTGCGTTTGCGGCAGCACAGATACGTTGCTTGTGCTGACGTAGAAAAAATGTACCGTCAAATAATGGTATCGGAAGACCAGCGAGATCTGCAACTAATCGTATGGCGTGATGATCCCGCGGAGCCTTTATGTGTTTACAGGCTGAATACTGTCGTATACGGAACCGCGTCTACACCCTTTCTCGCCGTAAGATGCCTAAAGGAATTAGGGTACACTAGCTCGGATCCCGACGTAAAGAGGGTTATCACGGAAGACTTCTTTGTCGACGATATGATTACCGGCCTAGACGACAAAGACAAATTAACGGAATTATGCGAAAAGGTCTATAAGGTTTTGCAATCGGGATGCTTCCCTCTGCGAAAATGGATATTTAATTATGAATGCGATCAGTCTATTTTCAACGGCATCAAACAGTTAAATTTAGATGGGAAAAGCGAATGTAAGACATTAGGGATAGGATGGAATAGCTCCACAGATGAATTTAATTATAACACACAGTTCAAAAATGATACGCAAATATCTAAACGCACGATACTGTCACATGTATCACAGATATTCGATCCGCTGGGTTTATTAAGCCCTGCAATCATAATTGCGAAGATCCTATTGCAGAAATTGTGGTTGACAAAAACTGATTGGGACGACGCGCTACCGAATGAAGTCATCGAGACGTGGAACCGGTTTGCGTCAAATTTAGCTGCGCTTAATAACATAGTCGTTCCGCGACACGCGATCGGACTAGATCCTGCATCTATCGAACTGCACATATTTACGGACGCATCGCAAGTGGCCTATGGCGCATGCGCATACATTCGCACCGTAACGAAAGAGAAAACCACTTGCAATAGGTTATTATGCGCAAAGGCAAAGGTCGCGCCGGTGAAGCCGCTCACAATACCCAGGCTCGAATTAAGCGGAGCTGTTTTAGGAGCGCGGCTCTATAAGAAAATAAATGAATCACTTCACTGTCAATTTAATAGTATAACATTCTGGACTGACTCAACCATAGTTCTGGGCTGGCTACGAACTGCTCCGAATTTACTAAAAACGTTTGTTCAAAATCGGGTAGTTGAGATTCACGATTTAACGGGTGAACTTCCGTGGCGGCATGTCAGTGGCAAAGAAAATCCAGCAGACATGGCATCGCGCGGAGTTCTGCTGAACGACCTCGCCACTTCCACTCTATGGTGGGAGGGACCCTCGTTCCTACGCGATCCTGATTTCGATCACTCATGCGTTACACCCGAACAAGATACCCGAGAGGTACCCGAAGAGCTGCCCGAAGTAAAATCTAGTTCAGTATTAGTTTGCACTGAAGAACGAGAGTTATTTCCCTTTTCACGGTTTTCTCAATTCAATCGAATGAGACGCACCTTTGCATACGTACTTCGGTTTATCCATAATACGCGCAATTATAAAATAAATCGGCGGACCGGTGCTCTCAGCTCGGATGAATTGAGAAGAGCGGAGCTGAGCTTAGCTAAATTATCGCAATCAAAGTCATTCAGTGAAGAATATAAATTAATTAATAAAAATAAGACGCAAAATTTAAAACCATCTTTATTGAAACTCAATTTATTTATCGATAAAAATTCTGATCTTATACGTGTAGGTGGTCGTATTGTTAATTCAGAGGAATTCGATTACAACAAATTGCATCCAATTCTACTCTGCTCAAAACATCGATTTACAAAATTGTTATTACGTCACGAGCACATGCGTATGCTCCACGCAGCACCTCAAACACTATTGTACGAGGTGCGACAGCAGTGGTGGCCTGTAGGCGGAAGAAACCTTGCACGTCAGGTTGTGCATGAGTGTATCTTATGCAAACGATTGAAAGGTAACACGTTGCATCCTCTTATGGGTAACCTACCAAAGGAACGAGTCACTCCAACTTACCCTTTTCTTTATTGTGGAGTTGACTACGCAGGGCCAGTGCTTACGTTGAACCGAAAGGGTAGAGGTGCTAGAACTGTAAAATCATACATCTGTTTATTTATCTGCTTTGTTACTCGCGCAGTGCACTTGGAGCTTGTCAGTGACCTCACTTCTGAGTCATACATTCTGGCACTCAAACGTTTTATCGCTAGGCGCGCTAAACCATCTGAAATTTCCTCTGACAACGGGAAAAATTTCGTCGGAACAATGAACGAGTTTGGAAAATTCTTAACGAGATGTTCCGCTGACATCTCTGAATATGCGGTAAATCAAAGCATTAAATTTAAGTTTATACCCGCTTATAGTCCTCATTTCGGTGGCCTGTGGGAGGCTGGAGTGAAATCCTCCAAATTTCACCTACTCCGCGTCATAGGCAACGCTCACCTAACTTTCGAAGAACTTACCACAGTTCTCACACAAGTCGAATCAATTCTCAATTCCCGTCCTCTTTCACCTATGTCGTCCGATCCTCAAGACTTATTACCAATTAGTCCTGCCCACTTCCTGGTTGGTCGACTCTTGACAGCGCCAGTCTATGAGGACATGCGGAATCACACCGGCACATACCGCAGTCGCTATCAACGAGTCGAGCAGATGCGCCATCACTTCTGGGAGAGATGGTCAAAAGAGTACATCTCCGAACTCCAAACGAGATGCAAATGGATGAGCGGCGTCGACACACTGCAGCCAGGCATGATGGTCGTTATCAAGGACGACAATCTTCCTCCACTAAAATGGCATCTTGGACGCATCATCAATGCCGTCCCAGGCAAGGATGGCATCTCACGCGTAGCAGACATTCGCACGGCAACGGGCGTAGTCAGACGCTCATTCCCGAAGATTTGTCCACTGTTCTGTGAAGAGGAGGTGAAGAAGACTTCTTTGGAACCTGGCGATTCCAAGGCCGGGGGCATGTAAAGGCGCAAATTGGAACGCAACCATAGTGTACAGTCATTGTCACTGTCAGTGTCACAAAACAAAATTAATTTGTCAATTTGAAATGTCATTATGAATTATTAGCTGAAATATAACGTTCGTTACAAATCTGCAAGACTGAGTATCTTTTATCCGCTAAATCATTCGCATCCAACAAGGCGCTATTCTACAACTAAAATCCAAAACGCCTGCAACATTGATCAACGAGACGCAATAAGGTGCTGCGGGCACAATATTGATAGAAGTCCGTTGTAGCTAAAACAGGTCCACTACTCGCAATGGCTGCGTCCACTAAATCAGGATATAGTAATTTCATCCACGCAGCTAAGTTGCCAGAATAAGACCCACCGACAACAACAACCTTAGATTTTTTGTAAATTGGTAAACGTTTGAGATATTTCAACAAATGCGCATTGTCTGCAATGGCCTGTCTAGCACTCAAATATTTTAAAGCTTCCACATCAGTGCCGTTCAGTGGTCTGCTTTTACCATAATACCTGTGCTCGGAAACATACAAGGCACCATTCGTTTCTTTAGCCAGTTCGTACATTATCCCTGTCTCCGCCCATCTTGGAGAAGCGGCACTTTCGCCTCCCAAAAATAAGTAAATAGGGCCATTTAATGTCCGATAACTCAATCTTTGAAAGTATCTCATATACCAGACTCTTTCATCTGTCGTGTTGAAATGATCCAATTGTTGTTTGCACCAACGTGTCTGCGTTTTGAGTTCTTCCAAAGGTGGTTCTAAGTTTATTTCATCGTTGAGATATTTGAATCCATTTTTTATGCAGAACAGATCAACACCACCAGAAACATAATGATTTAATAGCGAAATAAATGGAAAATATTTAATCAGCATCGTGTTTGTTGAAGAAGCGGCCATTCGATCGTTTTTATACCAGTTGAAGTTGTAACACTCAATGGACTATTTATTCAGCATACCTGCTGAAGATAAGTGGCTGCGTAAATAAATTTTATCGAATACTTAGAATCATGGTGGTGCATTAGTAATTTTGAATAAAATTTTGTCATTATGACTAGCTCTTGTTCCCAGAATTACTTTTATGATTTAGAAAAAGCATTGACAAGTTTTAAAGGATGAATTTTATAATTAATTATTTTGGAATTTTAAGATTACAAAATTACTGGTTACATTAGCAGTTTCTGGGTGCGACTGCTAAATTCTCTCGTCAACTTTCAATTTGATTGGTGATATCCCTTTATTTCCGCGGGAACTCAGAAGCTACATCTATCGTGATAAAGTAAGATTGTTAAATTGATTGATTCGTTTCCGAAAAGCTAATTATATACCTCATACATGTAATAAGATTAAGGTTTAGGAGGAATGCTTGATGCGAGATTTTTTTGTGATACCCAACGATACGCAAAAACATAATCACGAGTTAACTTTCGCCTCCTATCCATTTTTTTACTAAATTTTTTATATGCTTTCTAGCCTCTTTCAGTTCCTCGATATCGCCTTCTTTATTAGAAAACAAGTCTCTACAATGCGAAGCTCTAGGAATAACTACCGCTGGTGCATCGTATGAAATGTCCTCCAGAATGCTTAAAGTGCTCCACGGATCCAGGTCACCATTTGAGAAAACAACATTGGTAACATTCGGGGTTAAGGCTCCGTATAAGTCGTTCACTGCTGCAACACCATTTTTCAGTCTCTCTTCATCAAAATCTGGGCCAAACAATTTACGACACATTCTTATATTAAACTTGAGAGGCATATTATCCGTGAAAGGTTGCTCATCTGATGACGTAGTTGCAAAGTAACCAAGCTCATTACAAGTTTGATACATCCACGATAAAATCCATTCATTGCCTTCAGTATAAAAACCTTCTATCATCCCATCGAAATCATAACAAGTACAGTTATTCCTTGTATTCTCTTCTGATTGTATAATAGGTACTGATTCATTTTGTAAACGTTTACAATGACTTTTTATTTGTTCAGTAGTACCATATTGGGACACACTCATAAATTCACCGACTTTAAAACTGAAAAAAAGGTACTGATTTTCTGGCGAAGATAAATCGCAATCATCGCAAAGATTCTGTTCCTTCTTTAACTTTTGAATCCCTTTAGAACTTTGCATTAACTTATCGTATCTTTTAAATATTTTTTTGACTGTATCCAAGCAATTTTTAGTACCATACTGTTCATAAATGTCACTAACTTTTTCGAGATATTGATAGAAGTCCGAAATCGCTAAAACAGGTGCACTACTCGCAATAGCCGCGTCAATTAAATCAGGATATAATAATTTCATCCACGCAGCTAAGTTGCCAGAATATGATCCACCGACGACAACAACCTTAGACTTTTTGTGAATAGATAAACGTTTAAGATATTTCAATAAATACGCATTATCTGCTAGGGCCTGTCTCACACTCAAATATTTCAAAGCTTCCGCATCAGTGCCGTTCAAGGGTCTGCTTTCACCATAATACCTGTGCTCAGAAACATACAAGGAACCATTTGTTTCTTTGGCCAGTTCATGCATTATTCCTGTCTCTGCCCATCGCGAAGTAGCCGGACTTTCACCTCCCAAAAATAAGTAAATTGGACCATTTTGTTTCCAATAGCACAATCTTTGAAAGTATCTCATTTTCCAGACTCTCCTATCCGTCGTGTTGAAATGATCTAATTGTTGTTTGAGCCAACGTATCTGTGTTGTCAATTCTTCTAAAGGTGGTTCCAAGTTTATTTCATCGTTGAGATATTTGAATCCATTTCCTATACAGAACAAGTCAGCACCGCCAGAAACATATTGGTTTAGTAGCAAAATAAATGGATAATACTTTATCAACATTGTGTTTGTTAGAGTAGCAACCATTGAATACTTTTTAGGGTTTTTATACCAGTTTTAGTCAATGTTACACTCAATTTATTCAGCACACTACAGATACCTACTTGTCTTAAGTGGGTGCGTAAGTACCTGAATTTTATCGAATTCGCTAATTTATGATGGCGCATTATTCATTTTATACACTTTACCATTATAACTATTTCTTGCTCGCAGAATTGCTTTCATAATAGTTTAATATTTGTTGGATAATTAATTGATGAAGACAATATAGTAGGTATAAGGTATAAGGTGAACACTGAACACACAGTTTCCTAAAGTATTTGAGGATAAAATTTAGAATTATTTTGTAACTTTAAAACACCATAGAATCATTCATTAAAACAAAATTTGTACCTATGCTGCAAAAGTATTGCAATATATATTTTTAAAGGTCCATTTTCTCTCGTATGATTTGTTCAATGAAGTAAGTACTGAAATACAAGTATAATAAGTGATAGATTTATTGATTAATTGTTGTTATAATTACGTACATTACATATTGTGCAAGCGCTTCAGTTCAGTGGTATCTTGCATTCGAAAGTCAATATTTTTCTCTGAGCTATCGTAAAGTACGTAAGTAAAGGACTATTGACGCCGTCAAACCTACTGATGTAAATAAGAACAAACAACTTTCACATTTTTCTAATCGGTTTGTGCAAGATTTTCCTATTTTTTCAAGTAAGTATGTTGTACATAACATTTTAAGGTTACATCAAATTATTATTCTAGTCACTAGTATTTATCCATATTTTTATTATTGATTTAATATATTCTATCGCCCTTATTATTTCTTCGTCATCATCTATTTTTGGAAAGAGGTCTCTGCAATGAGATGCTTTGGGTAAAATCACCAACTGATTGTTATTTGAAATACTCTCTTCTGAAACACTTAGAGTACTCCATGGATCTATTTCCCCATTTGTAAATATCACCTTAGTTACATTGGGTCGCAGTCCTCCATACAATTTATTTGTTTCTTCAACGCCTTTATTAACTCTCTGTGCATTGAATTCTGAACCGAACAATATAGTGCATGTTTCAATTAAAATCTCTACGGGTATGTTTTTAGTGAACGGTTGCAAATCAGAAGAAGTGGACTGGAAATAACCAAACTCTGTACAAATTTGGTAATTCCATGGGTTTCTGTACAGCGTATAATTTTGGCGGTTATCGTCTCTAATAAAGTTACTATAATAATTTTTCCTGGTGTAATTTTTTTTCAAAGCATTAGGCAGAAGGGCACAGTGATGATTGATAACTTCTGTTGTTTCATACTGAGAGTTAAGCATAAATGGGGCAATATGACTAAAAAAAAACATGTATTTATATTCTGTCAGATCAAAATTATTGGTCAGATTAATATTATTGGTTCCTTCCAAAATTTTAAAAATTTTATCGTATCCAAGAAATGTTTCCCTGATTCTTTCTATGCAATCTTTGGTACCATATCGTTTATAATTATCACCGACCTTTTCAAGGTACTCATAAAAGTCTGTTTTGGCTAATAAAGGAGCACTGCTTGCTAGTACCACATCAACGAGTTCAGGATATAGCAATTTCAACCATGTGGCTAAATTACCAGCATACGATCCTCCAATAACTACAACTTTAGATTCTTTGTATTGCGGTAATGATTTGATAGATTTCAACAATTTCGCAATATCTGCTATAGCCTGTCTTGAGGTTAAAAATTTGAAGTCATGTATGCTAGACACATTTAATGGTATGCTTTTACCGTAATATCTGTGTTCTGATACGTATATGGCACCATCTGTTTCTTTCGCAATGTCATGCAGTAGTCCCATACGCGTCCAATTCGGTGATGTTTCGGATTCACCCCCTATAAGTAAGTAAAGTGGACCGTTATATTTCCAGTAATCGAGTCTTTCAAAGTATCTCATCTTCCAATTACGTGTTTCTTTCGAATCAAAGTGATCCAGTTCTTGCTCTATCCAATGTGTACGTATATCTTCAAAGTTCCTTTTGCTTTCCTTGATCATCAATGAATCTAGCTCTTCGTTAAGATATTGAAACACATTCATGCCAAACGGATAAAAACAATTAGCAAAATAATTTTGTAGCGCCAAAATTAACAAACAATATTTTAAAAACATCTTCTGCAAAATTACGTCGTGTCTTTAAATTACGATAATTTTTACTCGTAGTTGAAGATTTCGTGGTGACTATTTATTGTACAAAAATTATAGCTAAAGAATCTTATCAAATAATTCCAGAAGTGTTTATTATTTTACTGCCGCCAACTAAAAATATTTCGTTTACCTAATGCATAGGTTAACTAATAGTTACACCTAGATTTGCATTGATTCTCTCATAGAAATAGGAATTATATACCTCGTATGCCTAAGTAGAACTTAAATTCCCAAAACAAGTTTCTATGTAAGAAATACCTCGTAAAGTCCTACTAAGTAACTAACTTAATAACTTAATATGTGGCCCGGTGGCGTATTTACATTGTACGTTTCCGTTGTTCAATAGAAGGCAGTATTGCCTCAAACCCCACACGGGTTTGATGTGCTAACTCTCTATTCAAACTCGTGTTCAATTCAAGGCGATCAATCCGACAACGCTGTGCAGCACGGAAGTTTGGAAGCGTTGGCATCGGTATTTGATGGTGAATTTCATGCTATAAAAGGGTTATAATAGTATTAAAAAATGTAGATCTCTCCCAAATCCGAATCAACACAACCGGAGTCCACGTAGTCTTGTCTGCCCTACCCCTAGTGTTTTTGTAAAGCGCGAAGCCAGAAGCTAGCGAAGGAGATCCTGAATGAAGCGAGCCTACGAGGTACGAAACCGTAGAGAAACGAAGGTCGAGTAGGTAGGTGAAGCTGAATGAAGGGGCGACGAAACGAGTCTTCTGTCTGTCGTAGCCCATCCATTTTACATTTTTATAAATCGTTATATAAGTTTATAACCCATAAAAAATTAAAATTTTTGGGTTTTCTTGTCTATTCATCAAACACCTCACATCAAACAAACACAGATTCCGTGCATCAAGGCAAATACTACCTTCTATTGAACACGGAAATATATACGCCGCGCAAACCCGTGCGCGATTGGAGGACTCGTGCCTCAAATTGAGCACGAGTTTGAAAGGAAGTTAGCGTAACAAACCCGTGCTGGTTTCGAGGAAGTACTTCCTTCTATTGAACACGCAAACGTAAATACGTGGCCCGGTAGCCAAAATGTTTAGTTTTTGTTAAATTAATATTTATGAAATATTTTAGCGACGTTATCACCGGGTCAAATAAGTTTGTTGTCGTTAGTCTAGCGGTTAGCATAGTCGACTGCGGATCACGAGGTCCTGGGTACGATTCCCGGTTGGGCAAAAAAATTGGTATTGGGTTTTTCAATTCAGAAATTCTCAGTGCCAGCCCGCAGTTGGAAGTTGGTGGTGTATCACCCCCGTGCCTCGGAGAGCACGTTAAACCGTCGGTCCCGGTTATTATCACTAACATGATAATAGTCGTTAAAGCCCGCATTGGAGCAGCGTGGTAGGTCTAAGCTCTAATTCCCTCTCTCCTATGAGAGTGGAGGCCTGTGCCCAAATGTGGGACGTTAATAGGCTGTAGTGGTGGTGGTGCATACTAGTCAGAGATCCGGATATACCACAAACTTCACCGATCTGTTTACCAGATGAAACCAACTTTTATTTTTTATTGAATTATAGATAAATACACCTAAAATCACCCTAAAATAGGTTGTCTATTAAAATCCGGTGCAGCCTATTTTTTTTTACAAGTTTATTATAGCCAATGACCGATCTATGAAGTTACCTACTTATAAGGGACTATGGTAAGTTACCATAGTCCTTAAGTAACTTCACGGATCTGTTAACCGCTTGGGTTATGTATCAATGGGTCATATAGGTAATTTTATAACAAATGCGATATAATAGAATAGGCTACGATAAACTTGTCAAAAAAAAAAAATTAAAATTAATTAATTTAAAAATAACCCGGACCGGATTTTGATAGGCAACCTATTTTAGGCGTATTTATCTATTACTAAATAAAATAAAAAGTAGGTTTCATCTGGTAAACAGATCGCTGAAGGTCATTGAAATAGAATGAGTACTAGAAACAGGGTCACGAACAAAAAATATCGCAAAAATGTCCCAATTTGCACACACATAAACATTTGTATGCTGAGTGGGAAATGTAGAAAAAGGTATTATATTAGCAACAACTTCAGTTAATTATGCACCTTAAGTTTAACACATAAAGCTACATTACGATTAGAAAATATTAATTTTTAAGACGTTCTGTCATCAGAGAAAAGGTAGGAATAACCTTTCAATCCAAAACAAAAAGTAATTTTTAAAATAAGTACAAAAATATTTATTATTAAAATAAAACTTAATGTGTAAGCAATAAGGTACTTCATACGTTGCCAAATTGATACCTTTACACTATTTTGGAACAAGACGCAACTCTTGGCATCACATTGTCAATATCAACAACGTCAATTTATTATATACCTTAAAACTTAGATTTTAAGTTGAATTACGAATGTAGTATGTTTATATTAAAGACCTTTTGTCTTTGTAAAAAGGCAAAAACAAAAAATTCAATGGAACGAAATTCAAATAGAACAATGGAGACATGGAATTGCTGATTTTTTAAAAGTTGTATATCGTGGTGGTATGTGGTCGTGTATATTTATTACTAGCTTACGCGCCCCAGCAACTCACTTATGTGTTATACTTGTACAGTATGTTTTATTTATCAAAATAAATATTGATACAGTTTTGGTGGGTAGCACTGCGAAAAACCACGTAGGTTTAAATGGCGTACTCTCTCCTCTTCTATCAATATTTATAACTATACAATGTTATGATATGCATATGTATCTGTGTAAAAACATGAGGAAACTAAAACTAAACTACCTAACATTTGTTTAAGAAGTAAGATTTTAACTTAAAATTAAATTTTCCTTACTTAGTTTCATTTTAAAATTAATATCAAGGTTAAAAATCTACGTTTTATTGACGTATTACACGTAAACTTAAAAAGTACCAAGTAAACTTTATTCAGATTTAGCCTTTGCGGTTTTTATAATTTTTACTACATTTTTTTATAAAATATTTATGTAAAGTATATAATATCTTTATGTACCCATGTATTTTATGTGTATTTATGTAACTAAGGTATGTGTGTTTCCAGTAATATCAATTTTATCAAAATGAATTTGAACATAATTAATGTTATCTGCATAATATTTTAGATGGCTTAAACAACTCTACTGCATAACGAAATGGATTACCAGGGAATCACTAAGCAACAATACTTTTAAAACACCAACACTACTCCATGCATCCCGTCTATCCAGAACAGTCAATGTTTGTTACAATATTTGACGCATTGTCACAAACATTGGCCAAAGGATATTAGCACACTTTTTATATGAGCACTGCAGCATTTTGACGCGTCGTTATGTTGGCTAAGGTTGGCCCGTACTAAAGTCAAATAAGAGCACTTTCTTATTTGTGCTGTAATTTGTCGGGGACATTTTTGAAGCGCTAATCCTACATCTAGTATAGGTACTAAAAAAATTCTACATCAATGCTGAAGGTATATCCGGCTCGTGAGACCATACAAGATGTCATTGCCTATAGAATAGTATGAGCCATAGCCTATGACCAATCCAAACAACAACAAAAAAAAGTTAGTTGTCATGACAACGTCAAAACAACAAAGTTATTGCGCCTGAACGTGACCACTGTTTCGTGTCCATTTGTTATTTGTAGGTCAACAAAAAGTTAATCAGAAAGTGAATATGGATTTTTCTGAGAGTAGCACAGAGCGTGGAAGCAGTGGTAGACGTGTGGATACACAACGTCCAGTTTCGAGGAGAGGTTTCCGCGAATACACCAACAGCGGGTCTGCTCTTTCGAGGTTAATGCTTTTTTATTCCGATAAACTCTCTAAATATCCTGATAAGCTACTCCTTAATATTTTAAGGTCCTTGAATATTAATATACTTTTGTATAGGATTTAATTATTTTTTGTTATTCTAAATGATGACCCGACATTGTCCGCGATTATTCAGTTATTTTTGCGTTAGTTCCAAGTAAAGTAAAAGTAGCAGGCTACTTTTTCCCAGAATATTACAGAGTAGGATATAAAATATGTCCTACCCCAAAATCGGTTGATAAGATCATGGGCCGGGAAAGCGTAGCAGACAAACGGACAGACAGACACACTTTCGCACTTTATAATATTAGTATAGATAAGTTCAGGATATTCTAGACAGTTCAATAATTTAGTGGCATTTTAATAGGCACTATTGATATTGACCTATTTGCACTGGAATTCAAAATTTGTCATTGAAGAGAATACCTCTATTATCACCATGGCCTCTAATTTCCACATTGTTAATATATTTCACCTGTTATCCGTTGTAAACCTTTTATTAGGAAATATCCAAGCTGTTAATACAAAAACGTGGTAAGTACCTACTTTGAGTAACTTGTTACTAAGCAACATTAAGGATACCTACTGATTACTGGATATTCTATCATCTGAGCAAGCTGCCTAGACATTAGTGCCACTATGAAAGCTTACATAAACTATACTATAGAGAATGTAAGCTCTCATAGTGAGAAATATTAAATGATTATTTCTCTTTTTATGGCTTTTCGTAGTGCCAAACCAGCACTAGATAAGTACTTACCTATTTCATATTTTATAGGTTTGCCATTGAAATCAAATGAAATGATTTATTTCATGTAGGACAACTTGTGTCACTTATGATACGTCAAGACTCTACCACCGGTTCAGAAAGCTGTTTTCGATGATCTTATAGTGATGACTAGCTGATGCCCGCGACTTCGTCTGCGTGGTTTGTGGTTTTTGGTTCCCGCGGGAACTTAAATTTTCCGCGATTAAAAGTAGCCTATGAGTTATTCCAGACTATAATCTATCTATGCACCAAATTTCATCCAGATCCGTTCAGCTGTTCTGGCGTGATTGAGTTACAAACTTCCATCCATTTATCCAAACTTTCTCATTTATAATATTACCAGCTGATGCCCGCGACTACGTCCGCGTTGATTGAGGTGTTTTGGTTCTCGCGGGAACTCCTTAATTTTCAAGTCTAAAAAGTAGCCTATGTGTTATTCCAGACTATAATCTATCTATGCGCCAAATTTCATCCAGATCCGTTCAGCCGTTCTGGCGTGATTGAGTAACAAACATCCATCTATCGAAACTTTTGCATTTATAATATTAGTACAGACTAGGTACTAGGTATAATAGGTACTAGGTCTACTAGGTACTAGGTAGGTATAGATAGGTAGTAGAGATGATCAATGATTATAAAATAAGCCAGGCAGAGTCGGCGTCCCGTAATAAAACATTTTGCTCCCTGTAGAAGTGCGACAATGAGGCCTACGTCAGCTTATAGAGGCAGTACTGCCTCTCGGATGTCGACCGCGGGGTTCGGACCAGCGCCACCCACTGCCAGCCGTCAACCCACAGCTGTAACTGGATTCTCTATGGTTTGTAAAAGTAGCAAAAGTTGTCTGACTAACTACCTACTCTCTCTCTGCGTCGTATTCTACATTACTGAGGGTCGTAAGCCCAAAGTCAAAGTCAAAGAACGTTTATTCAATTTAGGTAGGTACACTACACTTA
This sequence comes from Erebia aethiops, assembly GCA_923060345.2. Classification (NCBI taxonomy): domain Eukaryota; kingdom Metazoa; phylum Arthropoda; class Insecta; order Lepidoptera; family Nymphalidae; genus Erebia; species Erebia aethiops. The sequence continues at coordinate 15,905,117 of OV281089.1, read as the reverse complement.
TTCACTTCCGGTTTATAACATATAATGGTGATAAAGCTACGAGGGTTCCAAACGCGCCCTGGTCTGAGAAGAGCCCACAACAAACTCAGCCGGATTGTTTTTTTCATTGTCACCCCTTTCCATTAATCAAATAATAATGCGGTAGGTTCCCACGTCCTTCCGCATACGACTCGGCTAAGAGTATTTAAACTCTTAGGTTTTTGTAACGATTATTATCAGATGTTAGTGATAATAACCGGGACCGACGGCTTGACGTTCTTTCCGAGGCACGGATTAAACGAAAAGGCCAAATTTGAACCTCCAGATTCCGTCACCCATCCGATTTGAGTCAACGTTGCGTAACATTGGTAATCGACTGATATGCGTTGTCACAACTAGGCCACACGTCCCTCAACTAACCTAACCACTACAGAAGTTATCTCACTCTAGTGAGTAGATACAACATATGATTCCATGCTTATTAAAATCTACAAACACTTATAATGATTGCAGTTAATTATTCTGATTTATTCACGACTAGATAACACCCTCCAGTCGCCATTACGTTCGCGTGGAATTAGGGTTTTTCAAAACATCGTATAAGAACTCTACCGTATCGTAAGTACCTACCTTAGGTTCATCTCGCGGGATGCGTCTCGGTAAGTGTCTCTGTTAAACGGATAAGTGTAATAGACAGGACCGCAGATCAACTCTTATTTTACACGCTTTTTATTAGCTTCAGACGTATGTATGTTAGCATGTAACTGAATCTTTGAACATGATTTTGACCCCCTTTAAAACGTCGGATTAACTCGAAATTTGGCATACTTATTAAGGACCGATGACAATTCAATATTTTAAACAGTTTGACCCGTTATCCTTACTAGGATAATCAGGATTAGCGATTTTTTGTGTTCCTGAGACCCGGAGTGTCTGCGTCAAAAGCGTGTTTTTTAGTTTTTTTAAACTATTATTTTAAGTTTATTCTCATTTCATCCCTTTTCAAACGTTTGGCTGTGAATTTTGACTAAGCTATTTCTCTTCAGATTGATAGACCAATAACTCAGCAAGGTATATCTGGTCTTCGCACAAGCACCGTTCGAGGGTTCCGTACACGACATCTGCATGACAAACGGTATTGGGAGGAAGAGATGCAAGTGAAGGTTCGAGAGATGAAGGCCGAAATTGCGAGACTGACGGAGAAAGCGGACGCCGGAGAAAGGGAAAAGTCCGCGAAGAAACACTACGAGAAGAGAGTTCGTGAACTGGCGCAGGAGTTGACTGGTAAATTAATTTCTTAAGTGTAATTTACACGTCCACACATACCTAATAATACTAAAGCAAGTTTGTGAAAGAGCAGTGGACTTATTATGGCGTTAATAATGATGTGATTGCCATATACTTATTTTCATTTGACCCTACCATGAGGTACTTACGTTAAAGCAAAAAAAATAAAATAGGGCAAACAAATTTCCCAGGGTTGATTTATTACCATCGAGGAGACTAAACGAAATCATTTCAAGGAATAGATTACTCTAAAGTAAAAAAAATATATTTGCAGATCTTCAAGGACGTTTAGCAGATTACAACACAGCGATCCGCATCGCCAATGGTGAAGCCACCAAGCAATCTGTTGAAGAGCAGACCAGAGAACTTGAGATAAATAATAAGAAGTTGCAAGAGGAAGTCGAACTAGTGTTCTTGGAGAAACAGAGAAAGGAGAACCAGTTGCGACAACTTAGAGAACAAATGGAGAAGGTAAGAAGGACGCGATAAATTTTTCTCCAATTCACTTATTGGTTCTACGACCTACTATTTCTAAACCGGTGATTTTTCAAAAGGGCATTTCAATCTTTGTAACGAAATGACAAGCATGAGATAACATTATGTGCCCGAATTGCCACAATAATTCTGAATAAGGAGTTAGCAGCTATAGCTAGGATTTCCAGTGATTTTCCGGGATGCAAATTATCAAAATCAGTGGAACAATTAATGCACCGTGAAAGCGTAGCATTCGCATTTATAAATAATATTTTAGTATGGATAGTAGGTATTGTGTATTTTTTACATAAGTTATAATACCTATTCAAAATGAGTGATTGATTATAATTAACAAATATGGGCTTAAAACTCAAGATTTTGTATGTAGTAAAAATCGATTTTCAGACTTTGTATGTAGTAAAATTCGACCCCAAATTTGCAATGTCTGATGTAAAATAATTAGTACATTGTGCCTATAGGAACAATCATCAATTTCCAAAATACTATCAGAAATGACACTAGAACAGAAGGAGCAATACAACGAGCTTGAAGCTAACGCAGCAGCTCTTCGGGAGGAAGTAGAACAAGCCAGAATACAGATTGATCACCTCACTAGAGAGAAAGAAGAATTCAGTAAAGAGATATCTGGTTCACAGGTCAGTTACGGCCTCATTATGGTATTTTTAAGTGAGAAATGCGACGAAATTTTTTCGACAGTTTTTTAAATATAATTAACATTTAATAATCAGACTAACGATGACTGTCGAAAAGTACTATAATAAAATAATAATGACAATTATATTTAAGTACAGTACTAAGTCAAGGTTACTATTTTCATGGAATAAATTTTGTGATAACAATGAAGGTTTAACTCAGCCATGTAATAATTAAGATATTTTTAACGTAAAACTAGGTCATTGAAAGTAAATGACGAAAGAAAATATTTTTTAAAAACAACAAAACCGTATTCATGTTTTAGATAAAAATGCATCTACTGGATTTACATCGGAAACTTGCAGCGGCGGAAGAGAAGCGAGATACTTTAAAGGACGAGATAAATAACAGGTTGGATCCACAAGAGGAAAGAGAAAAATTATTATTACAGGTATAACACATAGCTTTAAATCTTATTAATCCTCATTATACTAGAAACTAGAACTATGGAATGGCTAAATAACAGAGTTGAATTTCGTGTTACGAAGTTTAATTGCATTTTGTAGGTGCGGGAGGACAATGCAGCCATTGCATCTCTCGATAGCAACGCCAATAATATCAAGGAGCAAATTCGTATGATTCGCGATTTAATCGAGCAAGCTGAACAGGTATACTTTCCTTTATATGTAGTTTCCCTTCATTCTATTTTGTGACTAAACTAAACACCGTATCGACCGTATACCCGATTAGGTCTCATGTAAGGAACCATCAGACTTTTGTCAAAAGTCAGAATTTTTGAGTAGAGTCTGTTCAGTAAGTCACTTTACTTGGATAAATTACAAGGTAATTGAAAAATAGTTTATAGCAACACTGTGAAAGAATCATCGATAAATCAAACAAATGTGAGAAACATTCCAACTCTTCAAAGTACTTGACAGCAAATGGTGTCTTTATAATGCAATTTTATTTTATTTCTAAAATTACCTATGTTAACTTACTTATTGAACCGACTAACATGCTTTGCCTCTGCGGCGAGGCAAACTCCTGAATGAATAACTGACTGTCAATGCGCAGCCTAAGCCGACTGGTTCTAGGAACATTTTGCACATGAGTTAAAGAGTTAAACAGAAGAGTTTTGGAAATTCAGGGGTTGAATAACGGGTTGAAATAATGAGCCTCGGTGTCTTTACATCTAACTAGCCAGTACCGTACAGTACAGTACACTACAGTACTAGTACAGTTTACATCTAACTATTGATAAGACCTAGGTAAGTAAAAATACATTTGATAAGGTAGGTACAAATGAGACTAATGGGAAAATATTACTATAGGATCTTGAAGAAGGCAATTCCGAACGTCACCAAAAATACAGGGAGCTAAAGAAGCGCGAGGAAACCATGGATACATTTATGTCCACTTATGAAGAGAACCTTAAAAAGGAACAAGAGAAAATTGAGCAATTGGAAAAGGACATCGTCTTTGCGCTAGAACATAGCAGTTCTAACATAGACCTGGATTTAAGTGAAATAGATTCATTAAAACAGAGGGAAGGATATTCGTCGGTTTACGATGATAGCAAGAAATCGGTAGAAACCTTGACTAAAGATTACGAAAGATTCATGGCAAACTTAAAAAAGGCTGAAGCAACTCGCGAACGCCTAGCCACTGAACTTCAAACACTTCCAGAAAAAACTGGAGTCATGAAAGAAGAACTGATTACTTTATCAGACTTGGAAAAATTACGAGATGAAGGTAAACGATAGAATATGGATTTAAATAACATGAATTTTGTTTGGTTTTAAGTTATTACACTAACGGTTTTATTTTCTTTAGGTGAAGAACAGAAAAAGAATTTAGAGGCGGAATTACGGTTGCTGAAAGAAAAACTGGCTCCAACAGAGAGTGCTGTTGTAGAAGCAGCAAACAAACTAAGAAGACTACAGGTAACGAAACAGTTATTTTAAAAATTTAATGAAAAATTGTCTAATATTATATTGGGGATGTCAGTAATGTTGAATCGTGATTCAAAATAACTGACTTGAGCGTACGAATAATCCGAGCAACCGGCGCACGCATCATTAAAGTAGTACGAATTTCGGTTTTACAAAATTTTGAATCTGACAAAGCTCACGAAATGGCTTGAATGTCAATGTTATTTTGTCTTGCAGGAAAGCCTTGATGGGAACGAAATGTATGGGAAGCTGAACAGTCTTGAAGAACAACTGGCGCAGTTGGAGAATCGAAAGACAATACTGGAAGAGGATATAGCCTCCATAACACTAAAGGCTGATTACGAACCTATAAAGAAGGAAGCTATGAAGGAACTAGCAACATTAAACAAGAAGATAATTGAAGATCTTAGTAGTAATAAGGCTTACTAAATAAATGTTTGTTGATAAAGAGTTGGTTTTACTATTATCCTACCTTTTATCACGAAAATTATGTTTGATAGAGATACAACGTCAATTGTTATAGTTTGCCTGTAATTATAGTTATCTTGCTGCATTTGCACATATGCGATACTGAAAACGTGTCACCCAAACGGAGGCCCGATTGGGTAACAACATAAGTAAAAAGAAATATGGCTTTTCGATAGACCACCATCTATGAATTCTTTTTTAGCAGTCCGAATTATCCATTTGCCAACGATGTCAGCTCTGAAATGATTACGATTTTAAACTATATCAAAAATTGCAGAACCGGTAGGATTTCTTAATTTTGATATGTATTTAAGAATAGTTTAGATTCTTAGAAACTTCCCTCGGTGTGGGTAAACACTACAATTAATAAAAATTAGGTACAACATTAGATTACGATTTTAGATACATGGTAATAGCCTATTCTGTGGTAATAGGTAAGATGTATTGTAACTCTTCCATATGTCCACCATCTTTTTCTGGTAAGTGATGGCCACGACTGCACTTGAAAGTTTGTGTTCATAAGTAAGTAGAGCACGTATGTAACTTACGTATACGATACGCGACTTACAAGACTGTTTACATTTCGTAAGTTACTCATTTAAGCGACTTACGTGAGTAAAACGTACTAGTGTAATCGTAGCCTTAGGCTTCTTACTGGTAGTAAACACGGTAGGAGAGGAGCATGTGGGTGACAGAAATACATGTAAGTACGAATACTTTTAAGGATTTCCACAAGTGTGTCCGCCTAAATATCAGGCTGATACTCTAGCGAAAAAGTATACCAAGTCTTCATCACGCCAAAGGACTTACTTAAATATGTCACTCGCATTATAATATTATGTCGTTAAGCTCCTATCGTGATTTTATAAGGTTGCTACATTTCTTATCGGTGATATTTTTAATATAAATAAAACGAGAAGTTATTAACAAACAAACGTGTACTAATAAATAATATCACAGATATTACTAACAATTTTATATCCACATTATTATACAGAATACTGTCACTAACATCTTACGCACAGGATATAATGCCATTGCATTGCCTTGCTAATATTGTAGTTAGGCATACACGCAGTTAGGGGTTAGAATATTTTTGTATGGAGCCTGGCACACCTACCGTTCCGTCAATTATTTTTCGAAATAACCGCCACTCATAAAACCTTTATTGATCAATGAAAATGAAAATGATTTGAAAAAATGATTTATTTCCATATAACAATATTAACAAGTTATTGTGGCTGAGGCCTTCTGTTAAGCATAATAATACCTGTGTCAGAAGGCCTAGCTCTTCCAATTTTAACAATAATTACATTAAATAAATATTGATACAATTTTGATACAGGTTATAATCATGCAGGCATGCAAGTGTGTGTGTGTGTGTGTATGAGTGTGTGTATGTGTGTGTGTGTGTGTGTGTGTGTGTGAGAGAGAGAGTATATGAGTGTATTGTATGAGTGTGCGTATCCGTGTATTCCAGTTAAAGCCACAGTTACACCTACCGAACAATCTGCAGAAGAGCCTCCGTTTCATCAAAAGATAGTGTTTTTAGCCAGTTTTTAAGTGTTCTTTTACAGTCATGAATTTTCTTTGGGTAAATGTTCAGGATTTTGTTAACTTTATTATATAAGTAAGTAGATTTATGTCGGTATTGATACCCAGCAAAGGCAGATCTTGCATGGACCAGTTCCACAACAGTATTATTTGTTCTTTTCTTTAAAATACTTGGGTCAAAATATAGAGTTTTGTGTAACTTAAGGATAGCGAAAAGGACATATAATTGCCTAACTGTGAGTACATTACTTATTGAATACAACATATCAGTATGGTATCGATAAGGCTTAAAATGCATTACCTTCAGTAAAAAGTGCTGAGCTCTTTCTGCTTCAATGAATCTAGTCTTTGCAGCACCTCCCCAAACTGGTATACAGTATGTAATAATTGATTGGGCAAGAGCTACGTAAATTTTATGTAGTAAGTCAGTTGGGGCGATATGTCTCACTTTCTTGAAAATCCAGGTCAGTTTCCTTACCCTACTTGCCACAAGTTCTATTTGAGGATACCAGGACAATCTTTGATCCAGGATAACACCCAGATATTTTGTAGAAGTTACTTTATTTATAGGTGGACAAGAGCAAATTTTACTATAGGTGTCTCCACAATTATGTATCCTAACAGTTAAATCATTATTTGGTTGCATATTATTATTAATCGAAAAACAAATATAATTAGTTTTAGTTACATTAAGGGTTAATAAATTTGAATTAAGCCAAGCAGATATCTTAGCGAGGCCTTCCTCACTCGTCCTCTGTACCTCTTCCCAGGAGCTGCCAGAAAACACAATAGCTGTATCGTCAGCATATGAGAAAACCTGACCATTATTTAAACCAAGGTTACATAATCCATTAATGTAGACTAGAAACAGGGTCGGCCCCAGAACACTTCCCTGAGGCACTCCATAAGCTATATCTGTCTCAGAACTAACATATTGTCCTATTTTGACTCTTTGTTTGCGATCACTTAGGTAACTGTTAAAAAGTTTCAGTGGTATCCCTCGAATTCCCATTCGTTCCAGCTTGTTTACAAGGATGGTGACAGAAACGGGGTCAAACGCTTTTTTTAAGTCTAAAAATACACACAAACACTTTTTCTTTTGGTCAAGTTTCTCAACAATTTTAGAGGTTAAATTAATAATAGCATCTTCGGTAGATTTTCCCTGTCTAAAGCCAAATTGAGAAGTAGAAATTAAATTGTATCTGTCTAAGTAGTTAATCAACCTTTTATTCAAACATTTTTCTAGTATTTTCGAGATTGCTGGAAGGACAGATATTGGTCTGTAGTTGTTGACATCATTTCTGTCACCATTCTTATGAACTGGTGTGATAATAGCTTGTTTTAAGGGAGACGGAAAAGTACCACTTGCAAAACAGAGGTTTGTAAGGTGACAGATAATCGGAGCGACCAATTCTGGCCAGTTGGCATTAATACAAGCAAGTCTAATAATATAATCTATCAAAGTTATAATCTACTCTATGATAGCACACCAGTACAGCATTGATAGCTTATATCTCGGAAACCTGACGCTTGAGAAGAATTTGTCTCCTATAATACTTGCTTGTATTGATGCCAGCTGTTAATGATTAATACAGGGTTTATGAGTGGCAGTTATTTGGAAAAAAAATGGCGGAACGGTTGGTAGGCCAAAATATTTAAACCCCTTTTAAAGTCAATAATATTAACAGTTTTAAGGCAATAACTAAAAATATAGAGGTACAGCCACATAAACGTCCTTGCTAGTTGCTCACGTGACACGATTTATTTCCAAATACCAACTACGAATTTAAGTCGACGGCACTAGCATCAGCTTCATATTGTGTAAGGCCTTTTGCCCAGTATAAGATTTTTTGTGGGTGTTATGAGAAATGACTTATAAGAAATTCAGTCGCAATGATTGTTGTATGAGACCATACATATCTATATATATAAAAATCAATTTCTGTTCGTTTGTCTCGCTAAAACTCGAGAACGGCTGGGCCGATTTAGCTGATTATGGGTTTGATGTTTGTCGTAGTCCAGGGAAGGTTTAAAGGGTGAGAAAATATGGAAAAAATTGTTAGTTTTTTAACTCCACGACGCGTGGACGAAGTCGCGTTACAAGATATTTTTTCTTGAATACATAATATAAGACATTACACATGAGACACAAGACATTTTCTTATAATGCGCAATAATGGCTTCAAAGTTATGCTTATGGTGAACTCCACTGTACTATTGGTAGACAGAGAGGAGTGGAGGCATATTCAGTTCAGTGGCTTCATAAAATTGCTGTCAATAATTTGATTTGTCTATTCCGGGGGCGGTAATGCAAACGCTTAAAGCCATATTGTTTCATTATTGTTGACTTTCGTGGTTTACAATTATAATCCTTATTTTAGGAACGTTAAGGTATGTGACATCGAACTGTCATTTTGAGTAATATTGCTCAGGTATTGCTTTAAGCGTTGGCAGAATTGCCCCTACACGATTCTTCTGTTCCTCTCGTCTGCACTTTAAAGGATACACAACCTGAATTCAGTTACACAAATAATCAATTTATCACTTCAAAACAAAAAAACGCAAGGAATATTCTCTCATATCGATTGATAAAATCTATTGCCATTTCATACTTTCTTCTTACTTAGAAATTTTGCTTCAATCTAAAGGCTTTATGCCGCTTTCTTAGCAATGTCATACTTTATCGCCCTAAGGCGTCAGGCACGAAACTATAGGCCGACCGTTTAACTCGCGTATCGCCTGCGCGGTAAGAAGGGAGCGGGGGCGGGTAACGCTACACACGGAGTCAATAATCCAAAGATTTATCTCGAGATAGACATTGCTGGTAAAGAATAAAAAAATAAGTATCTTTTTTTAATCCGCTAACATCTCCCCCCGGTCCCTTCTTACCGCACAGGCGATACGCGAGTTAAACGGTCGGCCTATAGCGACGCCACAGCGGGGCGATGTGGTCCGAGAGCTGGCGACGAATTTCGGAAACCTAGTCGGGAGTCCTGCCAGTCTGGTAGAGCGTTTGCGGTTTTGTCGCTACTGCATAAACATAGCATATAACATTTGCAAAATATCCAAATAAATATTTTTTTGGTAACTTGTTTTTTTATCTTTAAATTTAGTACTTATAGAATTCGAAAAAAAACAGAACGTACAGACAAACAAACAGAAAGTATTACCAGACCTCTTCAAAAAAATTTTATTAAAATTCCCAAAAAATATACTAGTCATTCCAATAATACCTGCAAATCGCCAGACAAATTTGCGGTTTTAAACAATTCCCAAACGTGAATAAAGTTTTAAAATGAGTACGACAAAATTGCGGCGAAATTCGTCGCCAGCTCTCCGACTAATCGCGTCGCCCCGCCGCCACAAATTTTGCTCCAGCTAAAAGTGTTTATGCTGCTTTCTTAGCAACTACTTTGGTTTGTTTATCGAGCATTATCGCGATATCTGAGGGTATTTGTTTGTTGTTGGCCTTGCATAGCGCACGCAGGTTACGTATGAACTTCTGTGAAGGAACTATCTCGTTCTCTTGCATCTTGTACCAGAGGGACAGAGCTTCTTGGCAGTTGTCGTCGCGTTCTGAAAATGAGATGTGGAGCTTAAGCGCAAAACACACAGGCAACGGGCGAGGGTCGGGCGCGGGCCGTGTCGGGTGCGCGGCGGGTTGAATTCCGGGTTGAACTCACAGCGTCACCCGACCCGCTCCCGGATTCTGTATGATGTCGTCCATATAAATACACCCGACCAGGCCCGCACCCGACCCGCGCCCGCTGCGTGTGTGTTTTGCCCTTTTTAGTTGTAGATACGGAAGAGCAATTTTGAAAGGTCACTTTTGACGATTTAAACCTCAAAAAGTACCTGAGACAAACAAGTTCGGACCAGTAGTATGGTCTAAGTAGATCTGCTCTTTCCTACCAGTCGTTCGACGGAGGTCTCTAGACGGAGGACGAAAGTAAACTAAAAATTTAGGCAGAATTTTCAATACAGTAAGCAGTTTCCTACAGTTTGAGACACGTGTGAGGTTTATGGTCTTAAGAGTGTGAAGTTGGTTACTGCCTCGTTGGTCTAGCGGTTAGTATAGTCGACTGCGGATCACGAGGTCCTGGTTTAGGTTCCCGGTTGTGCATATAAATTGTTAGATATTGGGTTTTTCAATTAAGAAAGTCTCAGTACTAGCCCGGAGTTGGAAGTTGTGGCGGTGTATCACCCCCGTGCCTCGGAGAGCACGTTAAGCCGTCGGTCCCTGTTATTATCACTAACATGATAATAGTCGTTAAAGCCCGCCAACCCGCATTGGAGCAGCGTGGTGGGTCTAAGCTCTAATTCCCTCTCTCCGATGAGAGTGGAGGCCTATGCCCAGCAGTGGGACGTTAATAGGCTGTAGTGGTGGTGGTGGTGGGGGAGTGTGAAGTTCTCCGTTTGATTCCTTATTTGTCTTAATTAGACTTGATTGGGAAGTTTCAACCGTGACCATTTACCGACCTACTGGCTCAGACGTCCCGCCAAGCGGTTACGACGCATATGGAAACCGATTGAAGGTTTTTTTTTATACTCTACAAGTTAGCCCTTGACTGCGATCTCACCCGATGGTAAGTAATGATGCAGTCTAAGATGGTAGCGGGACCTGTTAGGGGCATGGCAGTTACATTAAACCCATAACCCAAAGCCTCCCACCAGGCCAGACCAGGGAAAATTCAGAAATTCTAAATTCCCAAATTGACCCTGCCGGGGATAGAACCCGGGACCTCCGCACTTTAAGACAACAGCGCTACACACTGCGCCACGGAGGTCGTAAAAAAAGGTATAGGTATAGCATAACTGCTTAACCCCTACAATAATCAAATCAAATCAAATCAAATATTTTTTATTCAAATAAACTTTTACAAGTACTTTTGAATCGTCAAGTGAATCTACCACTGGTTCGGAATGCCATTCCTACCGAGAAGAACCAGCAAGAAACTCGGGCTAATTAGCCCGTTAACATCAAATTGCATTCCCAGTCATCACTTTACATCCAGATGTGATCGCTATCAAGAATAAAATCTATACTAATATTAAAAATGCTAAAGTTTGGATGGATGGAGGAAAGATGGATGGATGTATGGATGAAAGATGGATGGATGTATGGATGGATTTTTGTTACTCAATCCCGCCAGAACGGCTGAACGGATCTGGATGAAAAATGACACAGAGAAAGATTATAGTCTGGAAAAACACAATGGCTACTTACTTTTTATGCCGAAAAATTTAAGAGTTACCGCGGGAACAATAATAACCTCAATCCACGCGATCGAAGTCGCGGGTATCAGCTATCCCTTTTCATTCGTATACTTACGGTACACTTCCAGCATCAAATTATAAATCTCCTCAACATTGAAATTCCTTATATTCTTCGCACACTCTGCGACCGTTTCCAGCGCGTCTATTTTCTTCTCGTCCGCGAATCTTTCGCAGTGCCTCATTAGTGCGTCCGGGTGGAACTTGACCGTTGGGTCTAGGAGCAGTTTGCGTAGTGTCTTAGTGTAGCCTACGTCTGCTAAAGCTGCTATGAGGCTTAGCTAGAAATGAGATGTATTCTTAAAGTGCTTGGTTTGAAATAATAAAGGAAACATCAAACAAGTTAATGGAGCAAAAGGAGAATGCCGAAAACCAGGCTATTATTGCGTTACTCGTGCGTCTAGACTCTTAACCGTTTATTTCCAAAAATAAATTTTTGAATTATAATCTTACTAATATTATAAATGCGAAAGTGTGTTCTTTTGTTGGTTTGTCCTTCAATCACGCCGCAACGGAGCGGCCGATCGACGTGATTTTTGGCATTTTTGGAAATGATTTTATGTGAAACTAGCTGATGCCCGCGACTTCGTCCACGTGGGTTAAGGTTTTTTGATTACCGCGGGAACTCTTAAATTTCGCGCCTTAAATTAGCCTATGTAAGGCCCCGGGATATAAACTATCTCTGTACCAAATTTCATAAAAATCGGTTGAGTAGTTGGGCCGTGAAAGCGTAGCAGACAGACACACTTTCGCATCCTTCCCTAACTAATATTATAAACGCGAAAGTTTGTAAGTATGGATGTATCGATGTTTGTTACTCTATCACGCCAGAACGGCTTTGGCACAGAGATAGATTATAGTCTGGAATAACACATATGCTACTTTTTATCCCGGAAATTTGAAGAGATCAAGCGGGAACCAAAAAACCTCAATCCACGCGGACGATGTCGCGGGCATCAGCTAGTTTATAATATTTGTACGACTTTTTGCCTACTTGGAAGGTAATAAGAATTCTTTAACAACAGACACCAGAAGATTAAAATATACTTACATGTACATCACTAGCGCCGTGCACTCGCTTATCGACATTCAGTATAGTATGCACTAGTTTGTTCAACCTCCCGTTGGTCTTCTCGTTCACTATAAAGGTTTCCTCGTTCTTGCCGTCGCTCATAGCTTTCAGTAATTTACTTAACAATTCATGTTTTAGCGGTGTCTTGTTGTATTTCTCAGCTATACGGACGAACTCTTGAACTGCTTGTTCGAAATTTCCACTGAAAATTCCGTAAAGGTTAAAAAACTGTAAGTTCCTGAGTTGATAACTTGTCAAATACCCAAGTATAGTACAGTCAATAGCACCATCAATATTAAATGGTTAACATTTCATCCAATTTTACCAGCAAAAATCTATGAAAGCACAAATCAGGTTACATCCATAATTTATGGTTTCATTTTCAAAGTAACCTTTGAAATGAAACGAAACTTTTTACCTTTTTAGGTGGTCAAATTTCAGGTAAACAATGATTACCTATAGTGCAATGGAGAAGTTTCATGATGTTGTAAATATCATATTTAACACAACGGAAGTAAAATATAGATTAAAACTAATAAATCAGTGTTTTTTTTACAATCCATCAATAAATGACTGAGAAATGGCGATTTAAAAGTTTAATTATTTAATGTACACCGATTGCTGTATCTTACTCGAGTGAGAAATTTTGTGAGTGAGTTTTAATACCTAGCCGAGATTTAATACTTCAAAATTATCTTCACACACAAATTAAGTGCTTTTAATTCAATTAAGTTACATTAAGTCCATTTATTTCTTTTATTCGGCTTTATAAAGTCTGTTGATAGGGAATTATGACGTCACGTCTCCCGTCTTGCAAGCGCACCTTTAAAGTTCCATAACTTTTTCATTTGTTGAGACATTTTAAGGATTCTTTCATATTTTAGATTTTATTTTGTCTTAATTACACGCTTTTTATTATCTTCAGACGTATGTATGTTAGTATGTAACGGAATCTTTGAACATGATTTTGACCCCCTTTAAAATGTCGGATTAACTCGAAATTTGGCATACTTATTAAGGACCGATGTCAATTCAATATTTTAAACAGTTTGACCCGTTATCCTTACTAGGATAATCAGGATTATCGATTTTTTGTTTTCCTGAGACCCGAAGTTTTTAAATGGTAAACTTCTCCATTGGCTCTAGGAATTCTACATTGAGGCATCTTTAAACTTTAACATAACATTGACTCACTTTTTCAAATGTGCGCGTACTAAGGGTCCAAGTATAGTGTTGGATGGTTTGCAATATCTCAGGGTTGTCAGCAACTCGAACATTCGTTTGGTGTCCGAGTATGAACCCTGTGCCGCCACCGCGTCTAAGAGCCGCCAGCAGTTCATAGATATTGCTCGACCGCCTGTCACCCGTCTGTAAACCACAGACGTCACACGAAAAGCTTAAAAGTTGAACGCGTGTTTAATTTAAAACCGACAATTCTGGGTGAAATGGCCTTAATTTCATCAGACTTGAAATGTGTTTCAAAAGGTTATAATTTATTTTTCATCCCATGTACATATTCGAAAAGGACGATTTGGTTCCCCTTTAAGTGCACCCAAAGGTGGTGTTTTCTATAAGAAACTTATAGCGGGCAGAAATGAGTTTTCAATCTTCTTTATTTCAAAAAGTGCACCGCAATTATCTTTGCCGCGCACTTTTTGAATTTGGAGGCGCCTTTTATTTTCTCATACAGGGTGATGAAAAGTAGAGTGTATCATTCGGGCGCAAAATTTTTTGGCTCGGGCGACGTACTTTGAATCCTTCGCTACGTTCAGGATTCTACTAAAGAATCAGAGCGAAAAAGCGCCCTCGCCGTAAAAATATTATTTTGCTCACAATCTACTTTTTTTAATCCACTACAAGCTAGCCCTTGACTGCGATCTCACCTGATGGTAACTGATGATGCAGTCTAAGATGGTAGCTGGCTAACCTGTTAGGGGCATGGCAGTTATATTAAGCCCATACCCCTGCGGTTTCTACACGGCATCGTACCGGAACGCTAAATCGCTTGGCGGCACGTCTTTGCCGGTAGGGTGGTAACCAGCTACGGCCGAAGCCTCCCACCAGGCCAGACCAGGGACAATGCAGAAATTATAAATTCCCAAATTGACCCTGCCGGGGATCGAACCCAGGACCTCCGCACGTTAAGGTAACAGCGCTACACACTGCGCCACGAAGGTCGTCAAAATAATAATAATAATTAGTTAGTTAGCCCTTGACAGCAATCTTAACTTTTTTAAATCAATTACATGTTAGCCTTTGAATGCAACCTGACCAGAAGCACAAATCGACGCATTTGACAGCATTTGACAGCTTAAAACGTATTACTCGAACTGTTTAAGGAGTTCACACATGCGTTTTGACGTGCAGGCATCTATGAACTCCTTAAACAGGTCGAATTATCTTTTTGACGAGCGATTTCCTTACACGATCGGGGGGCAGGTTATAAATGATGATGCAGTCTAAGATAGTAGCGGGCTAACCTGTTAGGGCTATGGGAAATCCGAATCGACCTTGAAATCAACCCCGGGACCTCCCAAAACAAGTAACTATAATAATAATACAAGACCTACCTCTTTTTCGACTGCTCGTTGATCAAATCAAAGGCTTTGTCAATCTTCTTTCTATAAACCATCAGAGTCGCAAAGTCGATGACCTTGAACTCGTCTAACGTGAAGTTCGGCGAGGATTTATTCAGGTCTGCGAGCGCCATTTCCGCCAGATCTAGCTCTCCCATCTTTACGTGCAGGTCGAATATAGATGCTTTCATACCAGCAGAGAGGAACACCTGAAAAACAAGAGCTAGTGGTTTATCCGGAACTAAGATCTCACGACGAATCGGACGCCGAAAATGGGCCCTTGCCCAGTTACATACGTTTCGTGACTATTCTCTTTCTATAATCGATAAGGTCTGAAAAACAGAATAGCTAGTGGTTTATCCTGAACTAACATCTCACAACAAATCCGACGCCTAAAATAGAACTGCCCCCCTAGCCAAGTTATATACGTTTCGTGTCTATTATCTTTCTATAATCGTTAAGGTATAATTTTTTTCACTCCGCTAAAACGTTGACGATTATAGAAAGAGAATGAGACACGAAACGTATGTAACTTGGTTAGGTGGGATAGATCGGGCATACACTGCGTTGAGTACCTGACAATATACCCAAGCAGGTGTTGCATTGGAATCCGATAAAGAAAAAGTGGTCAAAGAAAGCGTGGGCGGCCAAAATAAACTTGGCGGCGATAACAAACTAGATTGGGGCGCTGAAGCATAAGGTGTCCGATGGAACGGCTTGGAAAAGAGTAGTGTCTGCACACTGCCCCGAAGAGGGGCCCTGAAGGACATAGGACCTAATGATGAAGATCTCACGGCCTAGAAGTTCAGGCCATCAGTTTTATACCTGGTTAATGGTCATAAATGCATGCACAGAAATTACATGTCAACGAGACGAAGATGCTTCGATGGGCGGCAGGTGTAGCAAGACTCAATAAAGTACGGAACGACAAATGAAGAGATTCTTTACTTACACCCTCTTTCTCGCATTTCTCAACGACTTCCCGCGCGGCGGCCAAGTTGCCATCCTTGCAATACTCTTGCAACAGTTTCCGCAGCACTCCGCGTGTGTTCATACCCTTAGCTTCCAACTCTACCAAATGGGCCTTCAGGGATGGCTCGTTCATTTGTTTCTGTTTAGTGATAAATACAGGGTAATGTCACTGTTGCGTTTAGTTTCAAATGATATCTAATTCCTTTGGGTTAAATTATTTATTGGGATAAATATGCCTATAATAGGTTGCCTATCAAAATCCGGTCCAGACTATTTTTTAATTAATTAATTTTTTTTGTTTTTTTTGAAAAGTTTATTGTAGCTAATGTTATACCATCGCGTTTGCTATAAAATTACCTATATTTTGATATATAACTCAAGCGGTTAACAGATCCGTGAAGTTATCTATGGACAGTGGTAACTTACCAACTTATGATACACAGGCCTTAAGGTTTCTACATACTCGTGACGATGGTCAGCCCTCGACTGGCGTCATCGGGCTGACATTAGTCAACTCGTATGTAAAAACCTATTTACCGATCTTATATCACAAACTACTAATAATAAATCACTGCATTAGTTTTAGGTTTTCTACATACCATGTCAATATCATTATGAACCTTCTTGCGAAAAAACTTTTTATTTGGAAGTAACGTGGACTTAAGAAAATTAAAAAAAAACTGCAAATTTACTGCACGCGGGCAGTAAACTTAACTTACAGGCCCTGTTTACTGCATAAGTGCATTTTTCGAGCAAGTATATTGAAAAATGTTTCATCCGATTTAAAATCTTTCTAGTGCAATATTATGTACTTACCGGATGTGGTATTTGCTGCACAAACATCTCTCCGTCATCGACCAGCCTGTCGTCGGTAATACTGACAAGTGCTTCCTTT
This sequence comes from Erebia aethiops, assembly GCA_923060345.2. Classification (NCBI taxonomy): domain Eukaryota; kingdom Metazoa; phylum Arthropoda; class Insecta; order Lepidoptera; family Nymphalidae; genus Erebia; species Erebia aethiops. The sequence continues at coordinate 15,887,960 of OV281089.1, read as the reverse complement.
AAGCTCTCTATACCCTTCTCGTTGTGATGCTGCGGAATTCTGGACAGGCAGTAGTCCAACGCGGATGTTGATATTTTGATCTTTGTTTTTTGTAACGCCTAAAATTGTCTAAATAGATTAAGTATATTAACCTTGCACTTTTATGAAAAAAACGTTGGCTTAGACATTACTAGATGATTTAGGTTTTATGATTCCCGCGAGAAGTCCGTGATTTTCCGGGATAAATGTGTTCAAAGGGTCCCTGATTAGGGAGATCGGGTCGTCCCGGTCTGCCGCGCTTTGCCGACCGGGCAATGTAATAATACATAGGGTAGGGTTAGGACTTAGGGAGCTCAGTCGTCGCACGACCAGCGTAGAGAGTAGTTGTGTTTCTCCGGCTCGCGCGAGCATTTTGACGTTAATTTATTTTACTTTGTGCCACCTAGATGGCATGCCATAGGTTCTCGTTCATACTGAGTTAGGGTCCGATAGCTAATACAGTGTAATAGCGACGCAGAAACTAGCGGCCACGTCCACCCTTACCACAGAGCCCTTGAAAAAGTGTTGTGTAATAATAGGCCCATAACAGGGAACTAGGATATTTCGTCTTTTGGAAGATGGAGGAGAGTTTTACTGATTTATTTTTTCATAATTTATTTTTGACATAGGCAACATCATAATGATACTAAAAATAATAATAATATTGTAAATGCGAAAGTATGTTTGTTTGTTGTAATAAAAGAAAGAGCTTTGTCCTTTGATAGAAGGACAAAGCTCTTTCTTTCTTTTATTCGTTGCAACGAATCCACGTGACTTTTTGCATGGGAACAGTTGAGGACCTGGAGAGTGTCATAGGCATTTTATCGCGGAAAATTAAGGAGTCCCCATGGGAATTAAAAAAACTTATTCCACGCGGTTGATGTCGCGCGCGCTACCCTAGTACCTCATATACCCTTACCTTAGCAATATTAAGTACATCACTTAAGTCCTCCTTAACTCTCCTATGCCTCATGAATGCACTCAGGAACCTGCCAACCCAGTCTTTGCTCTTATCAGCCGCTTTAGCTGTCACATCCTCCAGTATGTGGACAGTTGATTTCATGTCATTGCTAATGAGGTAGCCTTTTATTAAGGGCTGCAGGACTACTTCAGTGTCCACTTTCCCTTCGAACAATTCACCTGTTGGCACAATTTGATATTGTGGCTGATTCCTGACACAATCTCTTAACCAAACTAAATTGACATCCTCCGCAAGGAGCATTATAAAAGGAAATAGCAATAATTTTAATAACAGACTTAGAAACATCATGTATGTATGAGGACATGCTCAATGCTCAATGCTCATGCGCATGCGCATGCGCAATGCTCGCAGACTGGAGTGGACTGTGAGAGAGGTGAGAGAGTGGACAACAGTCTGTCGATCTTGATAACAACTCAAAGTAAGCTTCATTTACTATGGATGAAAACGTGCAACTCCCCAAATGCTAGACCAAATCTATTTCCAAAAATTTGACAAAGTTTTGTACACCGATACGAACATTTGCACAAACTTTGGACAGTTAAAGACAAAAATTAAAAGGGGAACGAAATAAATAATTTCAAACATTTTCATTTCAAAATATTGATTCTCCAAAATTAATCCGAGCCAAAGATTGAAATAATTTTATCGGTGAAATATTTCCTGTTCTTTGAACACTGCTAATGAAATTTGGTATGTATAATATCTACACTAATAATATAAATGCGAAAGTTTGGATAGATGGATGAATGTTTGTTACTCAATGACGCCAAAACGGCTGAACGCATCTGGATGAAATTTTGTACAGTGACAGATTATTGTCTAGAATAGCACATATGCTACTATTTATCCCTGAAAAATTAAAGGGTTTGCACGGTAACCAAAAAACCTCAATACACGCGGACGAAGTCGCGAGCATCAGCTAGTTTGAAAATATACTCACAAATCTCACTCGCCGCCCTAACTTGTCCAGTATTCAGCAAAGTGACCATCATCGGTGTCAGTACAGTGCTCACAGTTAGGCCCGTTTCAAGGAATTTCTTCATAAGGTTCTGCGGCGATGTAAAACTGACGTACGGGAGGGTGTATTCCATTATCGTCTCGTAATCTGGCTTGATATCCATCGTGACCATTGTCGATAGAGCGTTCATTATGCCTGATATGAAAAAGGATGAAATAGAAACTGACTGGCACGTACGTAATCCATACTATCCATACTTCCATACTTCCATATCCATACTAATATTAGTATGGATGCGAAAGTGTATTGGTCTGTCTGTCTGCTACGCTTTCCCGGCCCATCTTTTCAACCGATTATGCTGAAATTTGGTGCAGGGACAGGTTGTATCCCGGGGAAGGACATAGGCTATAGGACATATACTTTTTATCCCGGAAAATTTAAAGAGTTCCCGCGGGAATCAAAAAACATTAATCCAAGCGGACGAAGTCGCGGGCATCATTTAGTAGAATATAAAAGCATTTTATGTAGATTAACGATTGTAAAGTGCTTTGAATTGTCAAGTGAATCTTATCAGTGGTTCGGAATGATCTTCCAGCTGAGATGACCTAGCAACGAGAATCGACAGTTGCTCTTAATATTACCAACATTAATTATTATAGCCCAAACTACTGGATTTGAGATGGAAGAACTTGAGTTTTTTTTTGGTTTTCTGTGACAAAAGTGTGAGTGTGAAAAGTGTGTGTGAAGTGTGAAAGATTCTGTATGGCTGTGTGTGTGTGTGTGTGTGTGTGTGTGTGTTTGCGTGCGTGCTTTATTTAACACTATCTCTTGCCTAGCATGCTATTTATAAGTTATATTTTAATACTGGCGTTCTTTTTTTGCTTTAAGGCTCAACAACAACTGAACATAGTTTCGACTCAGCCAATGTGTAGGTAACGAACAGTGTTAGGTTGGTGAAAAGGTGGTAGAGTCCTGATTATGTGACAAAAGTTGTCCTTGATGCAATATTTTTTTTAAATTGATTTAAAAATCAATTTAAAAAAATTATTAGAGAAACTTATTCCTTGAGACCATTTTAGGGGAACTATTCTATATATAAACTACACCAACCTTTCTCTCCATAAGATTTGGAAGTATGCAGCAATATGGGCCAGAAGTAATGCGGTCTTACAGGCATGCCCAATTGTTTCATGCGTGTAAACAGGTCCAAAGCTAGCGGCACTTTTCCCTGTTGTAAGGATGCTTCGGCTGCGTTTTGTAACGCGATCGGGTTGCGACCGGATGCCATCAACTCTTGGGTTATAAGGGCTATTACACTGGAGGGCTGGAAACAAGGGATTATCTTATTCGGTATCGATAAAATCGGTTTAAGGCCAAATTGTGGCGCCATGGCAAACCACGGAAAATTCGGTGAATTATGGTAATCCACCGCCTAAGTCAATGGCGTCATGACATTTTCACAAAATCTGTGCGCCATGGCATAAAGACGTAGATCGAGAAATGGAAAAATGTCATTTGGACTGTTTTTTGACTTAATACGTGAAAAAAAGATAATGATTTAACATTAGAGTTAGTTTAAAGTAAAAAAAAACGTCTGCGGAAGTAAAAGCGGCGAGTGTAGCTTCTCCATTGAGATTTTTGCACTATTAGGTAAAATAGATATATATAAGTTAGAAATAAATCAATTCTATACCAGCTCTTGCGGCTTCATTCACATTTCGTTAGAATTTGATTGGTAAATTTGAAAACCCTAAATTTACAGAATAATTTTTCCAAAAGCCTTCCTCTGCCTACATCGTACTATTTGTATGTCTGTATTTCATCCCAATCCATCCAGTGGTTTGAGCTGTGCATTGATAGATATGTCAGCCAGTAAGTCACCTTTTTCCTTTTGTATAATATAATTACTTCATCATTCATAAAAGAAGTATATGAAAGACACATACCATAGACGCTTTAACACAATCTCGAACCAAACTCCGTCCATGTAGGCCGGTGTCATCCTTCGGTCCAAAGGATGGCAAAGGCAGGCACTTGTAAATCTCTAGAGCCACCAGAGGATGGTTTTGGAATACGAGTAGTGTGGACACGCTCTGCATGTATGGCGTTATGGATGGCTTGGTTAATATCTCTTCGGGCAAATACTTTAGTACCTAAAAATAATTTCATAATAATTTCAGAAATATTAAAAAATGCTCAAAGAAAATGCTTTGTCTGAGATAGAAAAATGCTAATTTTTTTTGGCAAGATTATACAATATAAAATACATTGAAATTTTTTCCAATTATAAAGGAAAAAATGCTTAAAGTGTGACCTACTAAAAAAGTTAAGGTGTACCTGTACAACCATGAGTTTTTCGACGGTAGAATTGAGTATGGGTACAACCTATTTTATTAAGACCCTCTGTATATAACAGGAAATTGGCATACCAAAGAAAATCTGAAACCTTCTAAAATTCAGATCTTGCAATGACAAGTAAGATACGTTATTTCCCTTACGATAAGTTCGCCCTGATTAAGAAAGGATGTAATTAAATTTTAACAGAATGTCTAAAATACTCAAAGTCGCGGGAAAAAACTAGTAAGTAAATAAATCGGTAAATAAGTCTTAAATCATTAAAAAACATTTTCAAAAACCAGTTTTTATCGTCCGCCATAGAATTTAGTGTGACTTTTTATTTTTCGTATTCTTCTCAGCAAAACCTTTTAATTATTGAAAACCCATATCATGGGGTTGTAAGATTTGACCTAAACAAACACAGAAACATTGCAAGTAAAAAATCTTGTTAGAATATCTTACTTACTTTTGGCACTGGTTCATATTCGCCGACAGCTGCTGAAGTTTTAACAATATCCATAACATGGACTTCTCCAAACAATATACCATTCTTCTGTGCCTTCGCTAACTCTTCTAAAAGCTGGCTATTCTTCTTGTTCCATGCAAACGCTCGGGCGGTTGCCGTGTAGGTGTTTACTGTGGGTTCCATTTGCAGAGACTTCATCATTGTTAGTATTTCTTGTATGTTATCTAGGTTGCTGTAAATAAAAAAATGTTGCTTATGCTTATTTTGTGGTACAGTAACTTAGCAGTTTTCTATAATATAATATTAAATCTATCTGTAATCTATAATTCTATAGGCTTATTCCTAAGCAATTGTGGTTTTATTAAAAAATGGATGTCAGAGAGAGAGTTGTGGGTGGGTTTGAGTCTTGTTTGTTAGCAGTGAGTTTGGGAGCTCATAGAGGACGGTCATGAACAGTGGTGATGACGTTCATGTATACCAAGTAATGCGCCATTGACAAGAATGCTATAATAAGCTTTCAAACTCAAAACCTCCAACTCGAAATTTATTTATTCAAACCGGGTAACATTGTACACTTTTTGAAAATCAAAAATACTTCAATAATTAGTAAATAATAAATATTTATTTTTTGCTTATAAGTTCTTACAATCTAATATTTAAACTAAAAACATTCCTGAGTAACTTAATGATTCAAATAGAATGGAATATAGAAAATGGACATTAATCTGTCTTTTTTAGCATTGAAGATAATATAATTTTCAGGGCTTGAAACAGGCTGCTCTAAAGGTCAGAATTAGCTATACTATTACACATTTATCCATGCAGGATATATACATCTATACTTACACATGATTATTTATAAGAACTTAAATCAAATTCATATATATTATAAATGTTGATCTTACCCTGCTTTTCCTTGGCAAATTATTAAAGAAACAAACACACTCTCTGTAGCTGGTAAACCTAGAGCTTTCATGTTTGATATCACCTCTGTACATTGGTTTATGTCACCTGCCTAAAAGTACATTTACTGATTAATACTTACTTTTAAGTATTTTGTTGATAAAACAGGAGATCACACATTAACTAAAATTAAAAATTTTGTAAACATACCTCTCCAAGGACCCTTAATATTAATTCATATGTGGTCAAGTTGGGTTTGACTGATCCCATCTGGGTCAGGAAGACATTGGCCTTAAGTGTCCAACCATTTGCTATGTACACTCGCAGAAGTTCATTATAATGATCTACATCAAATGTTGTATGAGGTCTGTGAATAAGAGGTATACTCAGTATTATCACTTTTTAGTGAAGTACATATACAATAGAATGAAATGATATGGAATGATTTATTACAATAATAAGTAAATGAAAACAAATCAATTAGTTCAAATTATCAAATTTTTTATTCACATTATACTAACATACTAACAATTGCTTTTGAATCAATAATTTAATTATTATATCAGACTATTAAGTATTATTTTTATAGACTAAAGATAAATTATTGCATTGAATATGCACAAAAGAAGTTTTGCAGTAAAGTTGGTGAGGAAGTTTTTTACCTATTTAGCAATATCTGTATGGATTTAGGTTTTCGAAAAATCATGTCTCCCACATGATCTTTTTCAGATAAAAGGTAGCCTAGTACTTCCTTCTCCGTGTAGCACAAGTATCTCCTTACCAGATTTGACAGAATGTGTTGAAAAGATGGGATATGAAAGTGATGCAGACAGACACACTATAATATTATTATGGTTTAATGATAAGCTTTTGTCTAGGCTTGTCTGCAAATGCTTACCAGTCTAGGAAGTGAGATTACCTTGAAAGGAGGCGGCAATTTCAAAATAAGATGTAATATAATTGCCATGATAGAATAAGATTGGTCAAGTTCTGAGCTTACCTGAGCGTATTCCATACTTGCTCTACTAGAGCCACTCTGGAACTGGGTGTCTCATCTGGAAGCAGTTCTGTACAACATTTAATTAGGAGCAATCCTTGCTTTTTAGAAGATAAATTCAAATCTTTAACTTTGCTTAGCACTCTTAGAAAATCATTTTTATACACTCTATTCTTTTGATGGATGTCTGTAGATAAGCTGGCTATGAGTTTTTCAAGTAAATCTTCAGATGATAAGTTCTTTCCTTTTGTACGGAGCGTGCGGTGTTCCAGAGAACCAGAGGAATCTTGTATTGGACCAGCAGACAAACGTAAATTATTTACATTTTTTACTTTATCCGAAACTCTCGATACTTTATTTGTTACCAGACTCCTGAAACTGATTACCGGAAAATAAATTAAATTATATCGTATAAATAGTACACACAATATTTCATTTTACACAAATCACAACAATCAAAATTTTCTAACCTAAGTTGTAATTCTTTGTGGTGACAAAAAATTGGTATAGCATTCCCATTTGAAAGTATCCTTCTGTAAAATAATCCCCGTGCAGAACTTGATAATTTTATACACTGCCGAGGTAACATTTTCAAGAATGTTAATTTAAATTTTATAAATTCCGTTTGCAAACATTAAAAAAAAATCAACAAATGACAAATGAAAATTGACAGCAACGCGACAGCGACTGACATTTTGCAGATGTTGACTTTATTTCAATACAGATAAGAAAGTGTAGCTGATACAGAGTACACTGTATACCGTGATGTGTGCTGCACACACGCTGCACACAACTTTTGTAGGACTAAAAAGTTGGATGCAATTCCATATTTCATGTGAATGAAAAATGAGTTGATCGTAATATTAATTTAAATAATAAAAAATATTTATGTTTTGTTTTCGTAATGGCATTCCAGCATAGGTGGTTACCAAACGTATGCTTTAATGTTTTCAATTTTAAGTAACTAGATAATGCCCGTGACTTCGTCCGCGTGAATAAAGTTTTTTTTAATTTCCGGGTAACTTCTTTGGAATTTCTGGAATAAATTTAAATTTCTTAATATAAATTTCTGTTTTCTGGAATAAAGCAAGTTTCCTTCTCCAGGATGTAATCTACCTATATACTAAATTTCATCAAAATCGGTTGAAAAGCTGATGGCCTTAATAATAAAAATATACTTAATAAACTCCTCTTTGGTGTAGTGGTTGCCATGTTAGAGGTCCCGGGTTCGAGTCCTGGTTCGAGCCATAATTATGTGTTGAGTTTTTGAAGTGAAAACTTCTTTAGGCGTGTTGAGCACTTTTTGGTAGGGGGTAAAAATGTAAATTCGCGCGACCGACATGCTCGCGAACAGTGACATGCTCGCGAACATATAAATATACTGCATTCGAAATTAAACTTTAATGCCTTAGTGTTAAGGTTTATATTTTAATAATTTTAATTTAAAAAAAATTAAATGTTCGTTTTCACTTCTATCGGCAGTCTCTATGACTGCCGATTTTTTTTGGCTAGAAATTCTCAGTAGTAGGTTGTCTAGCCCGGAGTCAGGCAGTTGGCTGTGTTTCACTCCCGTGCCTCAGAGAGCACGTTAAGCCGTCGGTCCCGGTTATTATCACTTACATTATAATAGTCGTTAAAGTCTGCTAACCGCATTGGAGCAGCGTGGTGGATCTAAGCTCTAATTCCCTCTCTCCTATGAGAGTGGAGGCCTGTGCGAAGCAGTGGGACATTATAATTAGTTGTAGTGGATGGATGGATGGAAGATAATATTAGAGCTGTTGATTGTGTTAGCATTATTACTATTTGTCATTATATCTCATGAAACAGGAAGTATAATATCAGTTAATTTGATTAGTTTCATGTCATTCGCTTTAAACTGGGGATACGGACGCCATATTGAAAATAGTTAGTATAAATGCGAAATTTGACGATGGTAAATCAGTCTCCTGCCGGCACTCGGCAGACTCAGCGATTATTGAATACTTTTGTGTTTAGATCGCATTTTGATTTAGAGCTTAACGATAGCAATCGTGGCCGGATCAAATGTATATTATCTTTAATTTTAGCCAACTTTTATCTAATTACATTAAATCTCTCGTGGAACCTCTGCACGTTTAACCATTTATTCGTGCAAGTTCCAAATGAAAGTACAAATAATATATTAAAAGTGTTTCATTAATACCAACTTCTGGATTGTCTCTAACAATTGTACAGTTGTAAAAATTTGAAAAATAATTCTTTTTTGCTGAATTCAACCGATAGGTAACCGAAACAATTGTAAATTCGTCAAACTAAAACAAACTCTTAAAAAAAGTGTGTGTCCAATTCAACTTAAAAAAATAGCCTACAAGATAATGAGATAAATTAAATGTATTCTATGTATTCTATATCATTCTCCCGTAGGCTTAATCCTATAATTAATTTGTTTGTCTCTTTTTTTTAGTGTCGCTTTTTCCTTTCATCGAATTTTCAAATCACAACGATTCTAAAGAAGTGTCAATTCAGTAAAGTAGATTGGATTGGAGGTACGAACATAACGACGGCCGAACTACATGGAAGTTGGAACTACGGATGTATACTCGTGTGGTTGGAACCATGGATGTAAAAACCTAAGTTGTAAAAACATGGAACGCAATATTATTATATTGGTGTAACTGTAATCCAGCCGAACTTCAGCTCAGTAGTGATTTCTTTTTGAGATGCTTGGAAACACGTGGCGCTAGTGTTCTCCGTCCTAGTGTGACTGTGATTGTCAATCGTAGATGTGGAATGTTTTGTGTTGTGAATAAGTGCTAGTTATTGGAAATTGTTAAAAACGTTTGTCATGCGGTGAGTTTTAACTTCCTAGTGATAAAGCACGTTATATTTTTATGAGGTGGTGATTTTAGTATTGTTAAAAGTGTGTCTCATTTGTTGGTTGGCCCGGTCGTTTCTTGACCGCCATCGCCCACCGCCCAACCAAGCCTGTTGGTGATTTGCGGCTCCGCCTTTCCAACTGACAGCTTCCAGATATTTTAAATAAGTATGACTTTTAATAAATCAAAGTTTAAAAAAAATAGCAGTTAAAGCCAGGTTAAAGGTTTAGTAAATTAGTTAGAGACCCTCTAATGGCATGTTTTCTGAATGTTCTCAAGCTGGAGTCATTGAAATTAATCATTTATTTAGCGCCTTCGCGCCAATGATTCATGAAGTTTACTATTTAAGTTTTATATATATATATAAAACCACGAGAATAAATTAATTTGATAAAAAATAACTGTTTTCACTCTAAACAATTCAGACTATGTAATGTCTTTAATTAATGTCTTGTTAGTTTGGTTATCTAATGTACCTACACCAGCTTACATAAAACATTATGTTTTTCACATTTACCAAAGTTATGACTGGAAAGTTTTACAATTTTCTTATTCACAAATTGCTAAGTATGTAGGAAGGCAAAGGGGTTTAAACCCAAGGGGTGCGGGGACGGCCCATTGTAAGGTTCTGGACCCAGGTATATGCTTTAGGCATAGCTCCTGGCAACATTCTGTGAGATAGTTAGGTGACACTGCACCGTCTTCACCCTCAGACGTGCAATATTAAGTTGTGTCTCACTCCACGATATAGGGTATTGCGTTATAAAGTCACCCATTGTATTATTAGTGATACGACTTAATAATATTTAATCATCATGTTACATGTAAGTAACTTCTATTTGCACACAAATCACTGTAATGACCTAAAACATTGAACTTCTGGTGGTTGTTGACTTTTTCTTTTATTATTATTATATTTATATTTTATTCAATTATAGATAAACATGAGATTTTACTTGAGGATAATTTTGTAATTACTTACCTAATTAACTTTCATAGTTAATTACTTACATGTACTTACTACAAAAATAACATTTCAGTCTCCATGTTATTATAGTTGAGTACTATTATTGTATGTGCATTACCAAACTGTATGTTACCAGGAATCATTAAAAAGAATTGTAAAATAATATATTCTATGAATGTACTGGTTTCATGACTAATACAATCACATAATTAAGTAATCTTATTAGAATGTTTTATTATATACCATAATGTGCTCGGTAATTTAGCCATTTATGTGCACATGATTGTAGAAGTTAATTTGTTTTATTAAAATATGAATATATTATATGCTTTTTTCTATGACTAAATAATGCCGGCAATGTTGTCCGCATGGATTAAGTTTTTTTATATTCCTACAGTACTTACTTAATTTTTATTTTCCAGGATAAAAAGTGGAGATAGTAATATTTCCTTCCCTTTGCTACAACCTATCTCTGTCCCAATTTTCAACAAAATTGGTTAACAAGATGGGCCATTAAAGTGTAGCAGACAGACAGACACACCTTCCCATTTATAATATTAGTTTGGATTCATGACAGAAAAGACATACTAATAGGTATTACAAATGTGAAGTTTGTGTCTGCTATGCTTTCACAGCCCATCATTCTACAGATTTCGATGAAATTTTGTACAGATATATAGGTTGAAGCCTGGGGAAGGTCATAAAATACTTTTTATCCTTAAAAATTACTTAAGAATTACTTACTTGTTCCTGCAAGAATTAAAAAACCTTAAGAAAGTAATTCATATGGACGAAATTGTAGGCATCATTTAGCTCCAAATAATTGTATATCAAGATTGGCTCAGCAATCATAATAATTGCCAATTTATCCTATTAGCCTGGTTATCAGGCATCTTATTGAAGTCTTATTGAATAAGTTCTTAGCTTTTGTGTTGCTTATTATTGCTATTGGTAACTCCAGGTTCAATGGTTTTCAGGGTGGGCCTAATATTTTTTGAGGGTGGTATTTCTACAACCGTTAAGTAATCCTGATTATTATGTAACTGACAATATACATCTGATACCTAGCAGTTACTTAAATAAAAATCTAAGGTCCACTTGCGCAAGGCCACTAGTTGTGCTTAGGTTAAATTTTCTACATCTGTTCTTTTCACGTCAACCTGAACTAAACTTATCAAAAAAGGCAGTGTTGTGCAAGCGGCCCTTAGGATGGCATAAAGAAGAAAGTTTTTTATTAAAATAAATATTTTTCAAGTTTCAGAGTTGTTAAATAAATCTGACTTTGGTTTTGAATGCCTTTATTACACTAAACTAAACATCTTTTACTATACTTTTACATACTAAACCAAACAACTTTTATTTTTCTTTAAAATATTTACTTTTTTCCAGTATAGAAAATTAACAGGTTTCTACTTTCTATAGGTACTACTCCACTTTGTTACATGTTACAATTATTCTAGAATGAATAAAGGTAAAAAAGTAGCCTGTGTCGAATTACCAAGTAGTACAAATTTTCATTAAACTAGGATAAAAGGATGGGATATGAAAGCATAGCAGACAGACAAACACTTTTGCATTTTACTATTAGTATGGATTCAAGGAAAAAGCATTTTATTTGCACATTAGTAACCAGATAGTTCTGGGTTTAATTAGACGGTTTCTTTACCTATTTTATTTGCCATCGGCCAAATTGTGGATGCTCAATTATGTTCGCTCTGGGAATGTCTCTAGTTACTTGTTAATTTTGTTAATAAAGAGAAATACGCACAGCATATACAATGCAGTCTATTAAGGGTATTAATTGAAGTTGGAGCAATGATTCATATAAACCAAAATGTATGTACAGGAAAACAGGCAAAATAAATTGATTAATCCAACGCACCACACATGGTTGGATTTATGCTTTTGGTCAGTATGACTAAACCTAATCAATAAGATAGAAATTCCTATAGAGAATACTAATATTGTGTAATAAATGTGAAAGTGTGTCTGTCTGTCTGCTACACTTTAACAGCCCATCTTTTCAATCGATTTTGATGAAATTTGGTATAGTGTTAAGTTACATCCAGGGGATAGACATAGGATACTTATTATCCCGGAAATTTAGGAGTTCCCTCGGAAGTGAAAAAAACTTAAAGCACATGGACAAAGTCGCGAAGTCTAATACCTGATATGTGCGCCCAAAAGTTAGTTAATTAACTATTTAAAAGCAACTAAATTCGTTAATCACAACCTATTTGTAACTGAACTTAAATATGGCTAAAACTATTCAGCTGTAGTTAACATCTGAGCTACCAACATAGGTAGTTAATAAAATAAAAATAATAAATAGGTAGTTAATGAGCATAAAATATTTTACGAATTCAGCATTATTTTCACTTTCCCTCTCACAAAGAGTGTGAGATTTCACTCTGAAAAGAATGGGTCGTAAACCTGCTTTTCTGGTTTGAATCTGTTTGTTAAATATTTTAGAACTAGCGGCGCGAGACTGCACGCGTGGAAATAAGTAGGTTAAAGTACAGATAAAGTACCTACTTAGCATCCCATGCTAGATTTTACCTTGACTCTGTCACCTTTTCTGCAGACCCATCTTCCGGCTTGGCAGCTACGTTCAGTGTCACGATCGCGAGCGCATTAATTGGCCTTGTGGCTTGTTTTGATTTACCTATAGCGATAATTAATATCGTGTGATTAAATAACTGATCACAACTTTCGTGTCATGTGAATTTATAATACTCATGACCGTTATTGTTGGACCACTTACTTAATATTTCTTTTGTATTTAAAAAAATCGCTTAAAATAACAGTATTCGTTTAATCGTGTAAGCATTCGATGACATTAGCGTCAAAGTAAACCTTAAAACCATTGTTTTAGACCTCGATTTGGTGCCTGCATCCATAGAGAGCGCTCCATACGATACGTTTCCAGAATCCAGATGTAAATCGGTACGGAATTTGCGACTTTAAATCAAGATATTTTGGGTTCATTTTACTTTGACACTACTTTACACTCGATGACAATACTTTGTCATTGAATTCTTATACGATCAATCGAATTAAAACTTAGGTTAAGCATACTGCATACTGTTCGCTTCGCCACATCTAGGCGGTTACATTCTCATGCTTCTAAACTTTTTCTGAATCCTGGACTAGTATTAGATACCATTATTAGATCCAGTGTAACTACCCTAATTAGATAGCTTAAATTCATTATCTATTAATAAAAAAAATACTAATAATGAAATTATTGGCGAGTGTTATTAACTACGTCCTGGGTAGTTTAGGTAGCCGTGTGTACGGCAGATTACTTGTCATGCGCGACGATGCCTACAGCGGATGGTAACCGATTCATGGAATTTGTCGTCAGCCAGTAAAAATATACCCACGCAATGTTGGTTAGCATTTTATTATCGACTGATTTAATTTTATTTTTAACTGGATGTGAAAGTAACTTTTCTCCTGGCAATTTTTTTAAAATGCACTTCCATTTTCCACAAATTACCTAGGTACCTACTGTCGTTTCAGTTCGTTAATTTTCCTATTTCATGCATCATACTAATATTATAAATGCGAAAGTGTCTGTCTGTCTGTCTGCTACGCTTTCACGGCCCATCTGTTCAACCGATTTTGATGAAATTTGGTATAGGGATAGTTTGCATTCCAGGACAAGACAGGCTACTTTTTATCCCGGAAAATTCATGAGTTCCCGCGGGAATTAAAAAAACCGAATCCACGCGGACGAAGTCGCGGGCATCATCTTCCTAGTCTATTATAAGTTATTTATAAAATTTCACACGCTAACACAACGTGCTAAGTTAATATTTGAATGTCGCTAAATAGGTATTTAATGTCACAGTAACCTACTTAGCTGTTCGCTAAGTAGATGCTCAAGTTGACGAGTAGGTATGGCCTTGGCATCATACGGCGGGTCATCTGCTCATTTATTTACTGAATTAGGTCTCGTGTTCAATTTTCATGCGATCACGCATGGTTAAGCCGAAAACACACTTACGAAAGAGCGGCGAGACAACCGCAACGCGACATCCGCATCTACAGAACCCTAGTAAAGAAACAGGCCTATGCTATATTGTGTGTGCTTTTTCTTTACTTTTTGTTTCTGCTTCATTTTGTTGCTCGGAGTCATCGATTTACCAACTATTATTGGTAAGTCAATGCTCGGAGTGCTTCGTTCTTCTGTTTTTTAGTGTCGATGGGCAGAATAACAAAAATATACGAACGTCTGAGTGCAAGGATCAATATGATCTGGTTTAGGTATGTACGATACCCTAAACGTATGAGAATGGATGTACACGAAATTGAGCTCTAATTCAACGCTGTTATGGTTTATTTTACTTTGAAGCCGAACTTTAAAGATTTGATCCTTATAATATGATTGCACTTCAGAAGTGCCTAGCAACGACACATACTGTTGTTGTTAGTTGTTATTGTTACGCACTGCAAAAGCGCGACTCCTCATCTTTCGATTTCTTCACCTCTTCCTCTTCGATCTTCTTCGATTGATAGTCTTTAGTGAACTTAAAGGTCTACAAAGACACCTTTAAGCCCACTGCAAGTTCACATATAATATTTTGGCTTTACTAACTAGACCGCGATGGAACTTTGACAAAATCACGTTCTCGTTATGTAGCTTGGCAATAAATGAGGATTTATTATTTGATATCTCTTTATCTTGAGCGATAAAACAGCAGTAAATCCATTAATACTTTGTTGCCAAACGATATTCCGTAGTAAATATAAAAATAGTTTACGACTGACCTCTTTGACTGATGGTCTAAGTACTTAAATGCATCGTCCCTGAACAGACACTATTATTAAAATGGAATATCTAAAAGTTGACGGCAACTTTCTTGTCTGCATGTATCCTCCATTGGATGTCCCGAGTCCCGACGACTTTAACTGGCCAGTGCCCGCTCCCCAAAAAATTTTCGTAATCTCGTAGTCTACGTTACGCATGGCTATTTTTCGTCCTTGATTTAAACCCACTATGGGTGGAATTTCCAAAAATCTTGGTGAGAGTGCCTAGCATATAGAAATATAGTACCTATTACTAGATGATTCCCGCGACTTCGTCCGCGTGGATTAAGATTTTTATTCCCACGGGAACTCTTTAATTTTGCGGGATAAAAAGTAGCCTATGTCCTTCCACGGGAAACCATCTACCCCTGTACCAAATTTCATCAAAATCGGGTGAAGAGACAGTTTTTTGATTCCCGCGGGAACTCTTTAATTTTCCGGGATAAAAAGTAGCCTATGTCCTTCCCCGGGATACCATCTACCCCTGTATCAAATTTCATCAAAATCGGTTGAACAGATGGGCCGTGAAAGCGTAGCAGACAGACAGACACACTTTCGCATTTATAATATTAGTATGGATATAGTATAATATAGTATAAAGTATGGATTTATAGTTGTAATGCTCCTAGCTCCTGGGGAACTACGCCAGTTGTTTAGGCTGTGCGTTGATAAGTTGATAAGTCAATGAGTCTCTTCATTTAGGAATCAGGGCTAGTAATTTTATGCGTACCTATAGAAGGTACACAGAGGCAGTAACCATCTCCTTCCGAGTCTACCTTGCCGTCCCTCTGTCAATTAATGAACATACCGTACTTAATTACTTACTTCAAAATGAATGTGATGTAAAGTCCTGAAGTTACAGTAAAGTATTTCAATGTAACGTTCTCTTGTTGCAGGTTACGTGCGTGTATCGTTAGATAAGCAACGGTAGTGCTGTGGTATTGCTGAAACAATCCAAACAGTGTGGAATGGTTCCGGTGTGTTGGAGGTGTCTTGTCGATGTAAGTATAATAGTCGTAAGTAATTTACTTCATTAACCATAATTTTATCTTTTTTTTTTCGTTGACGTAGAATAAGATACCCAACTTCCTGGGGGAGAAGTCGGTGCCTTACGTTACTTACCATAACATTGCCTAGGTTGGTGCAAAACTGTAGTTTGCTATGAATTAGTTTAAGCATAATTATTTCGACTATTCTCAATTCGCTGCTGCATTTTTATCACGTGCGGAAGCTGGAATAAAAGGTACAGGTTCTGCATACCTTTCAATACAGATTCACTTAATAAATGTGCAACATTGAATTTATTATTACCTATTGGTCGGTGGGACCTGCAGCTGGCTGCTCAGATCTTACCAAATGCCCTTGCCAAATCTCTGTGCAACTGAAGTATGCTCCAAATAAAGTTTTTTGATATTTTGTGGATATCAGGAGCGCGCTCAAAAGTATCCACAAAGGAGCACCCATATTATGGTCTACTGTGTTGGTATCCATTGACTATACAATGATCTACTACATATATTAGTCGTACTGCACGTGTTTTTATTGAATTCAAACAAAACTTGGCTATGCAGATGTAATTATGCGGTTATCTTAGAAAAATTAATTACTTAAATCAGGATTCCGAATTCAGATGCGCCAATATTAACGCGATGCGCTAATAAGTAGGTAACATAATTAAAATATTATGCATTATAATTAAGTGTATTATGCAGAGGTATCTACATTATAATTGTATTATTATTGTGAGAACCAAAACTGGTTTTCATGATACGTTTGTATATAACTGATTTTCTTTTTCCTTGAACTGCCATTATGTGACAAATCACGTATTATATGGTGAAGTTTTTACGAGCTTTATAGTGACAAATTTACCGTACAGTACTATTAAGTATTTATATTTATAAGTAGCTACTACCTACTATTTTTTACCCAAAACAAGTTTTGAGAAACAGTTTTTATAGTGTCTACTAAGTTGACTATTTTTAGTCCATTGAACTTCTTTTTCTTTAACTTCTAATGAAATTACCTTAACAACTTCACACCACGAAACTCCATCAACCAATTTGTAATCTGCAATCTTGAGACATTAACTAAACATAAGTAACTTTACAAATGATTTAGTTCGAATATGCGTATTCTTTCGACATAAACAGATGTTACTCGTAACAATCCGGAACGATTTATTTCGACTATTAGCTATTATCATCTGAATGATTATTGCTTCCTCTCCACCATTATTCTATTCGATATATTCGTATATTTAGCAACTGTACTATTATGTCTCGTTCACATTATTTCAATCTATTTTTCTAATCCATCTTTGCTTTTTCACCCATTTTAGTCTGTCGCTCTTGGACGGCATTAGGTATTTCCCAATGACTTGTTTTGCAACCGAGTCTCAGCTTTCCTCATTTAGGCACAGTCTTCCACCCTATATTCAGTGACTAAACGAACATGAATCGCTTCATTCGAAGATATAATTTATTTAATAGGTAGTTTCTAAGTAATTTTACTATAACTGGACTAATGCCAACAGTATTTTCCAGCACAGTATACTCGTACTTAACCCAGTAGTGACTCCGATCAGATACTAAATTGGTTGTCTAATCTAATCAACAGTTCATTGGACCTGGGAAGTCGCTCAAACCAGTGCCAGTTCAGTATTCCATGCGTAGCTTCAAAAGCTTGCAATTCAATACAAGCCATCTGCTTCATCCATTCAAGTCCCTCACCAGAAACAACGTTCTAGACCCAGTTACTGGATTAATGTGAATTGCCTAAAAAATTGTGTTTCAACGAAGACATTATAACATCTACAAAAAGCAGAACGGATGTTGTTTTAACAGCGTATCGAGATCAAGAAATTATATTTGAATCACGACCGCACTAGCGCGCTTTTCTTGTTTCGCTAAGATTAGACAAAGTAACTGTTAGCCGGATAGTTTTATTAACGTCTGACCGCTATAAATCTGGTCCCATAACCTAAATAAGAATACCTACTGGGCGAGCAACGTTGGGTTTAGTTAAATTATTAATTGCCTTATTATTGCCTCGCTATTTCATTCAGCACCTGCCATCGTCAATCGTCATACGTGCTGATTTTACTTACGAGTACTTATGTCCCTTGTATCGCCAAAAGTACACTTCCAGATGTTCTCCTTGGTCGTCCAGATACCGTTTTCAAGCTTCATGGACTTGATCCGTGACAGAAAAAAGCAATCTCCCTCAATACGAGGCTTGTTATCAACATCTGTATGCAGTCAGCTCATTTCAATGCACGAGCGTTTGGGTGTGGTCTCTATATGCCATTTAAAACTGTTTCCCTGAGAATTAAATTGAAAGGAGAACCACATCTACCGAACAATATCTACTTATATAAATTATCTCAAAATCCGTTAAGTCTGGTTTGTATTCATCGCGCGCTTTACTTGACGTGTTTTACTAGTTACAATGTTCTAGTTCTACCTTAGTTCTACAAACGTTCCCATGTTAGCCTTGACCATAAACACATTCGCGTCTAAGTTCTTTACCTGCTGAGTGTGTTTCATAGCCATTTATTCCATGACAAATTATTATTAGCGGTTGACCGCGCTCTAATGATGATGACAAATACCAAGTACCTAAATGGGGATGCAGTCTAAAATCTAAATGCTGTCTATCTTAGATTCCGCCTCACAGCTTACCGAGGCATTTTTCTACCGATATTTCTGTTATACATAGTTACTTTCACTTTAACTATGTATAAATTTTCACTTTTATAATGTTCACAGCTCACCGCATAAAAGGATAACACCAGATTTAGAACTGTCAAATTAAGTTCAGACTTAACTTTACCATTCCACCTAAAAACTCAGAGTTTCGTGACATCTTGGTTTCAGTGTGGCATATTATTGGTGCTGTTATATAATTTTCCTCGGATAACTATAAATATAAATGTTTCACGTCATAATATGTATATTTTTTTTTTTAAATCTATGTCAGAACTTTTTACTTAAATGGGAACGAAACCCTCGTTAAGAAAGCTGCGATCCTTATCAAAACTACACGCGTATCACGGTAGCGTAATTACATCCATTGTCTTTTCAATATGAGGTATGATTAGTATCACATTACTACAAAGTACAAAGTGCGTGCTGTGTGCGTGCCATTGTATGAGTTACTCTCGATATTAAAATCTGTATGGGACCAACTCATGGTCCCATACAGATTTTAACTGTACAAACATTATTTAGGTATCATCCATTAGAAAATTTTTAGCTGTGAGTTTTGTTGCCAATAAATATATTCACTGGTCAGTTATACTTAAATCCCAACAAAATTGTCCAAATCTTACAAAATACTCTATGTGGACTAAATACCCTACTAAGTACTTAGAAAAATATTTGTTTCAGGTTTGTTTGTGGATCGTATCTCAAAGTAGTTAATAAGTATAGTAACAATCCCAAAAAAAACTTTTAAACCAAGTGCTTTAAATAATAACAAGTGTACTTAGTTAGATAATTATATAACCTTTGATCCACTCTGCGAGCAGTCTTGCTACTTATAATAATCACGCATCTGATCCATTCTTAATCCCGAGGCTTTAATATCTCAACATTAAAACCCCGAAGATAGATTCTTTATTCCTGAGGAAATTCCGTCAATATGCGATCAAGAATAGATAGATGAAGAGGAAAAGGAAAATGCTCTGTTAAGCGATGCTCTTGGGGAGCTTGTGATGTTAAGGTGTGGTTGGCTTGCGATTTTCGTATGCTTCCAAGCGAAAACTGTGCTCGCTGACCGTAGTTGTATCATGGATGATGGGTGATAAAACATAAAACACTACGTAGATATACCTGAACCGTAGTCTAAAACTATGTTTACGCATATATGTTATTACTCAAGTACTTAATTGTTGTAAAATTTTATCTAAACAAAAATATTTTTTGAAATTTCATACAAGTATAACTCATTGAAAGATTCAAATTCACAGGTTCAAAAAGATTTTCTATCATTGAAGTATAATGCTTGTTGCATATGAAACAATCTGTAAGACGTTCTTGTAATTACCGTTAATCATTATAGTTAATCGCGAAACGGTCAGACATGTGGCAATTTATAATGATAATTAATTTGCAAAGATAAAAACGATTAGTCCGGGCAAAAAAGATGTCTTGAAACGTCACAAAAGCGAAGGCGTTCTCAATCTTATCGTATTCATTGGCGTTATTGCGCCTATAAACCATAATATTAATAGTGACTTTCACGCTACGATGTTACGCTTATCTAAAAATAATTAATCGATCGTAAAGCGTCAACCCTGTTACTCGGACATGTGATGTTTATAGTTTAGATCAGCTGAATGAGCTTCGGGGGTCGTTTACAGTAAAGTTTATTCACCTTACACATGCCAAACGAAGTGCACTACACGTACTACCATAGTATTTAATAGATCTTTAACCTAATAGAAAATAGGTCTATATTAGTCAGTACCGCCAGTTATTTACCTTTCACTTCAATGTTTCTAGTTCTTATATCGGATTAAGTTACAGCCACACGAAACTGCATCGAGGCTTAGCACGCTAAGTTACTATTCAAGTGATTGGAGCATTATGTTTGAATATTTTATTTGGAGAGCGACATTGCTTCAGAGTTCAGACTTAAAGTTGTAACGGTTCACTAACTAATTAATTTTGAAATAAAATTGGGAGTAATATCTTCTCGATTTCAATATTTTGAGATCAAAATTTCATTATACTTTGAATATCAAGAGGCTTTGTGTTGTCTTTATGCATTTTGTCAACGGGTATACTTAGGAAACACAATAAATCGTAATTCCCGATAAAACTTTCTACCCATTGGAACGCTCTATAGTCAATACTCTGTTTGCAGGACAAGTGTTTATTTCACAGTATTATCATATAGTATTATCCCGCATAAGTTTCTTGATACGGCCTTACATTACAAAAAAATTTAAATCTCTTATTTCTATTACTTTTTGGTTAATTGACTTATTTACTAACGTTATAAATTTTTCCGATCTTAACGCTCAAATTGCTCCGAAGTCCGAAGTAGCAATACAATTTTAGCGGTTGCGACTTGCGACATAAATTCCACTGCTTCCTTTCAGTGGCTTAGTATGCCGCTGTACTTTGGATCATTTTATGGTTTCCTAAGTGACCGTCTTAGTATAGTCTTACGTTAAATTATCGGATTTTGTTCGCTTTTTACTACTTCAAATTTAGAATCGCGTTTCATTTACCACGTGTTTTAAAATGAAATTATTGTTACGTTTTGCTCGTTTTTTAATCAATTAACTAACTCCTCACTGAATGATAAGTAAGCACTTAACAGTAGGTTCTTATCATTCAATTTGCATCTCTTATAACTATGACCCAAAATTGTAAGCTGCAAGTGATTAATGAGTCCTAACTCCTAAACGGACCTCCGTAGACGTTCTATGTTAATTTCTTTTAACATTTAGCATTTACAATTACCGCAAATTTCATTTCAAAAAGCTTCATGAGCTTTCTCTGGCGATAACTGAAAAATTATGTATATTGATCTTTTTTTGTATCAAGTGGATATTTAAGGTGAATCATGATGATCTGATCTAGTTTCTTGATTAAAAAAAATGCTGAAAAGAAAGTAACTTTTCCCGAAGAGAGTTTTCAATCAGCAAATTATTACTCAATTCCAAAAATGTTGTGGTGCTTATCACTTAATAATACCATTTGATTCAAGGAATTTGTAGTAGGTACTTAGTTAATTGAGTTGAGTTATTTCGTCACAAAGATAACCTTAACAAATAAGACGTATACCTACCTAAGGCAGACCAACTGGCTAACCTGGCTGCATCCGAAGGAGATTTGTTACAAGTACGTTCTTTGTATACTGAATGTTTTAATTTGTTAAAGGAAAAGAGCTTCAAAGTGTGGAAGGAGTACTTTGACCAACGGTCGCGGGAGAAAGGGATCTGGTATCGCACCATCGTATCGGAACCCCATATAACTTGGATTAACAACTGCCCTCTTGGTCGTAAAGATACAGTTAATTTAATGCGCCTTCGTTCCGGACACATTCCACTTAATAAATTTGGGTACCTAATGAAGAAAGTGTCGTCAGCTAATTGTCCTGATTGCGACGGACCTGAAGACGTACACCATGTATTGTTGGAATGTGTCCGTAACGAGCCCGAGATATATGAGGTTTTAACCAAATTTCCCTCACTGTGGCAGATTGGCGGTTGTAAGTTTGTAACGGTGCCCTGGCCCAGCCTCTTTCAGAGGAGGCTAGGGCTCTGTTGCGACTATACAAGAAAGCCCTACGTAAGGTTTAAGGCGCTGTCAGCTCTTAAAATCAAAACACAAATCGAGAGGTTGGCTCTCCTCAGTCCTCACCCCTCACGCCAGTTATGCCCACTTCGGCCGGGTGGCGCTCCCGTCGCGGTTTTCTTTATTTTCGCGCGCTTGTCATAGCATGTCACGGATGCCCTCGGATGACAAAACACGGTAACTCAAAATTTGTGAAATTGATAGAATAACGTAAGTGAGTAACACGTACCAAAGTCTCTTACATGAGTAGGTAATTGACAAAATACCTATTGTAAATCGCATATCGTGTGCAAATCCATTTTAATACTTAATATTATAAATGCGAAAGTGTGATTGTTAATTGAATTGCCCGTCAATCACGCCGCAACGGAGCAATGGTTCGACGTTATTTTTGGCGTGGGTATAGTTGAGGGAGAGTGACTTTTTATCCCGAAAAATTAAGGAGTTCCCGCGCGAATAAAAAAAACTTCAACCACGCGGACCAAGTCGCGGGCATTAGTTAGCCCAGCATACTAATATCCATACAAAATATAATAAATGCGAAAGTGTGTCTGTCTGTCTGCTACGCTTGCACGGCCCAACTACTCAAACGATTTTGATGAAATTTGGTACAAAGATAGATTACATCCCGGAGAAGGACATAGACTACCCGGAACCATTATCCTGGAAAATTAAACAGTTACCGCGGGAGTCAAAAAATCTTAATCCATGTGGACGAAGTCGAGGGCATCATCTAGAGTTACATAAGTATCTTATTTACATAAACTACTTACGTGAGTTAATTACAAGTATAATTGTGGCATAAATCAATATCATACGCATATACAATGTACTTACCGACTAAGAGTCTGATATTCATTTTTTGTCAGAAACAAGAAATACAGATGTTATTTCAAAAATTTAAATAGCAAAAAGATGTTGGAAATTGATCATTGAAATCAATTTCTAGTCTTTTGCAGACATATAGTATTATTTACAGTGTTTGAAAAATACTCAAAAATAAAAAACGAAGAAAATCATACAATTTTGGTGTCATGATTTTTTATCTTTACATACAGAATTATCTATATGGTAGAACTTCGTAAGAGCCAAAACCGCAAATTAGCCAATTTATGTAAAATTTCAAATTTGTACGTTGTTTCCGTACTCTAAAATTATAAGTTTGATTGACAATATTATGTCCGAAGCAAAACCTATTATATTAATTAACTGGACTTAGGTTGGGTGAAACTAAACAAATTAACTTTTTAAAAATCCCACTCAATCAAAATTAAAAATAAATCTCGGGAACGGCAAATTTTCAACTCAAGGAAACGGGAATAAAATTGGCCGATTCCCGGGAATTCCCGAGAATCGGGATTTTTTTAAAAATAGTTATTGCTACTTTTATGTACCTTATATCCAGTTTTTTTTTAATTAAATACAAGTTAGCCCTTGACTGCGATCTCACCTGATGGTAAGTGATGATGCAGTCTAAGATGGTAGCGGGCTAACCTGTTTGGGGTATGGCAGTTATTATATGTTAGTATTAAACCCTAGTCCATATCCCTAATCGGTTTCTACAAGACATCCTATCGGAACGCTAAATAGCTTGGCTGCACGTCTTTGGCGGTAGGGTGGTAATTGGTAACTAGCCACGGCTGAAGCCTCCTACCAGGCCAGACCAGAGAAAATTCAGAATATTTAAATTCTTGAAATACAATGCAAGAAAATATTGTTGCCGTGAATTCATTACGGTCCTTTAAGTAACTCTTTCGAAATTGTCAGTCAATTGAACAAATTGGTACTCAATGGATTTCTAAAGGTTTGTACACGGTTAAGCTTTTACGGCCCCGAGTTTTGCATTGGAAACGAGTATTGTATATATTAAATTATTCAGGTGTAACAATGGCGCTGACATCTGGTGAAATAACAAGGCGGCATATAGAGAAATTAAAGAGGGACTCTTAAAAGTTCAAACAATAATATATAAGAAAATAACACTTGGAGCTCGTAAAATCTAGAACAAGAAAAATATCCGAGGTGAGATAAAATATCAGAAAGGGAGAATCGAAGAAGACAAAACGCAAAAAAAAAATTGTTACTTATAATCATTCTTACAATGTGATTTAACATACTATACATTGGTTGGAAGTTCTACTTATATTTTATAGACGACATTTTACATAATTTAAGTACAAAATAAAGAATAAAGAGTTTAAAATACTCAAAAGTACCTACTACGACTATTATAGTTTTATGGTAAGAAAGTACAATAATTCTTAACATTGTGATCAGTGCCCTTACTTTTCCTTTGAGTATTTGTCAAGGTTCCACTGACAAATTGTCCTCTCAAAAAATCCTCCAAAAAGTTTGGACAGATGGATGTATGGATGTATGAATGGATGTATGGATGTTTGTTACTCAATCACGCCCCAACGGCTGAACGGATCTAGCCGAAATTTGGCACAGATATAGATTGTAGTCTGGAATAGCACATAATACTTTTTATCCCGAAAAATTAAAGAGTTCTCGCGGGAACCACAAAACTTCGATCCACGCGTACGAAGTCGCGGGCATCGGCTAGTATTGCATAAATACTTATAATATTGACAATTTATCATTAATATAAGTTATTGTTATGTTATATTTAAATGTATATTTTTTATCGTAAACTAACTTACTTGCAAAAACAAAAATAAAAAGCATTGTCTATTTCAGAAGTTATATAATAAATTATGACATAAATTTGCCTTTACGTTAGTCAAAAGAACTAAAATTATCAAATTTTGATAGTGTTTCTGTTATTTTATGTTTGCTGTCCTATTTTTGTGATTGGCATGATTGGTAAGACTAGTAAAACACTTCTGTGAATCTTATCTAAAGTTGTTTTTTTAAGTGCCTTTTGTGAGATAAAGTTTAGTTACTCAATGGAATAATTCTCCGTCACTTAATTTTAAAATGATTGTTTTTTTTACTATAATTTAACATAATATTTGTAAACAGTGCTACTGCTCATAAAGATAAATAACTAAGAAACACAAATTTATCAATAAAATAACAAAACATGATGAAAAAAAAACATCGATTTTATTTCATGTACAATTTTACAAAAATACGCCCAATTCCCAAATTCACTCTACTGGGGATTGAACCCGGTACATCCCACGTTAAGACAATAGTGCTCAGCACTGCGCGAGTGAGGTACCTAGTCAATAGGGCATGCTCCCGATAATTCCTGGTACCAAAAATTCCCGGTACTTCTGAATAATTTTCAGTCCCGGTTCTCCACACCATAAAACCGGTACTTTTGATACTTTTGAGACTCGAAGTACATACATTCTGTCGATTCTTCTCTAATTAAGTGTGGATATTTCTGCATGTAACAATAATTTAATTCACTATACTGTATTTTATGCTCACAAATTCGAGGTATTAGTTTAAAAACCCCTATTTTTACTTTGGCTATAACGATTATTTTACTGCCACTTCGTACAGTTTCGTATGTTAGTCTTTCTGGTAAGTATTACTTACCAGCAGAGAAGAGCTTTTTTGAAGATCAATGAATTGATGGATCTGTCACTGGAATAAAATTTGTTCAGCCATAATAAATTACAGTAGATTATGCTATATTCTGTTAATTGTATCGTTACTTTCATAAATTTCACATGAAGATTGACAGGAAAATATTGATAGACTGTAATATAAAATATACCTCATAAGCCCGAGGCTACTAAATTTTGATTTTTGACTCCACTGTCAATTATACCAATAGCAGAGGGAAAGAAAATATGGATATCCGTATCCATAATTCCCTAAGATGCTCAGGAGTTCTCCATACAATGTTATGTAAAAACCAAGACTGAACAGTCCAATCTTTATGTATGGATGTGAATCCTGGACAGTAACGCAGCAGTAACGAGGCTCTTTATGGCTGATAGGAAACGTCTTTAGAAAATCCTAGGGTCCTCGATCCTAGGATCCTCCATACGTACGGGGAGGACGGTGAATGGATACCAAAAATACTAAGAGGTACCATATCCAATATAATTGTAGAGACCAAATCAGCGTGCGGCAAAACCAAAAAA
This sequence comes from Erebia aethiops, assembly GCA_923060345.2. Taxonomy (NCBI): domain Eukaryota; kingdom Metazoa; phylum Arthropoda; class Insecta; order Lepidoptera; family Nymphalidae; genus Erebia; species Erebia aethiops. Next base: position 15,861,282 of record OV281089.1, on the reverse strand, counting down.
CGGCACAGAATAGGAGAGAGTAACATCTTCACGAGATTCTCTTGGGAATACTGAGTATGGGTTGGAAAATATTGTTGATTTAGATTAACATTTGTAATTCTTTGAGGTGAGGTTACTACGTACGCCTGTCTATAAAAAAAGACCCGTAAAGGATCACTTTGTTGTCCGTGTATCCAAGCCTCAAGGCTTGTTTCTCATAAACTGCTTGATGTAGTAAATTTATATTTGCACTGGCTTCTAATTGCTATAAAAGTAGTTACATATGAGCGTATCACGATAAAAAAAATTTCAACTTTTCAAAGTGTATTTTCATACAAGACGCAATCTCTGTAAAACCTATGAACTACAATAAAACTTTGAAATTTGTAACGAAGCGAGTTATGGTACAAGTACATGAAAAAATCATGAATTTACAGTCCTGTGTGAAATATTATGCGATAAATTTTTGTATAATGCCTAATGAATAGTAATATTCAGTATATTCCTGTGTGAAATATTATGCGATACATTTTTGTATAACGCCTAATGAACAGTAATATTTGGTCTATTTCATACTTTCTGTAATGTCTTAGCCGTGTTTTTGTGATAATTTAAGGTAGTATCGAAAGTATCGAAAGTCCCGGGAATTCCCGGTTCCGTGCCAATATCGGTCCAAAATTTCCCGGTACTCAAACACAGCACCGAATGCATGCCCTAGTAGTCAGGGAGAATTATAATAAACAAGTTAAGAGATCAACTTGTTCTCAAATATTTCTCAAGAGATAAGTTAAAAAAATACTCTGTACACAAAAACGGGAAATCACAAAAAAAACCAACGACGTATTTCCCGGAAATTTCTAACTCCCGGGTCCCAGAAACGAAACCCTAAGGGTATCTAATATCCAATCAATTAGTAATAAAACTTGCAATAGGCACTTATTTGAAGTATTTGAGACACTACTAGGTCCTTACTCAGCAAGCTTTCGATATAATAATATTATGATTCTGGTCGGTCTGGTCCAATGAGAGCGGACGAGTAGGCAGTAGCAAGCTGAAGTGGCAATGCTTGATTTTCAGTTTTCCTTTCTGTCTTACCACTGTTTTGTTATTTTCCATTCATATCAAAAATTGCACTGGAGGCATACTACTATCGCTTAAATCCGTATTGTTTTAATATTGTTGACGTTCGTGTTTTTAGAATTATAATCCTTATTTTAGGACCTTCAAGGTACGTGACATAAAACTGACATTTATAAGTAATACTGCTTTAAGCGATGGCAGTGAACCCTCTGACAGTAATTGGATGTTTGACAACTTACCTACTTCTTGGAAATATTAAAAGACGTCATTGTTACAACCAGCAGGAGTTTTTTTTTTAAATAGTGAAGCGACGTGCCTTTTTATGCGATATTTCGCAACTCGTATGTCAATCTAGTAATTACTAGTACGATTTTAATTTTGAAAATAGTTTTCAAAATAATTACGAAGCTGCAACACAAGCTCACTTGATTGTCATTTAAGTAGCGTCATCTTTGGCGTTGGATGGTTTCTATGACCTGCCTTATTGATGTTGCCAAATAATAAAATATACATTTACAGCATTGCTTCACCAAAAATATTTATTTTAATACATAAAAAAGACATTTAGACGCCTGGGTATGTTTATAAAACAATACAAAAAGTTGTAATATCAATGTGTCAAATCGATTAAAACTTCTTCGTAAATGAAGTCGATTGTTGTCAAAAATCGAATGGATAGCGCATTACGGCATCATTATTTCGAGCTGTCAAAAGTTTGGTCAGAGAACACATATTCATACTTAATTTGATTATGTATTTTTAGTTATATAAAAGAAGATAGCTCACGAAAGTTGTAATATCCACGTCTTCTGTCAATTCATGTTGAATAAACATTAGTCTTATTCATGTTATGTTTGAAAACCATTTTAAAATATCGATTTAAACGCTAGAGCAAAGGAGCACAGATCCATCGTCTGTGAAGTTCTTTCGAACACTGGCGGAGGTGAAAATGAGCTAGCGCTTCTCGAAAAACCGGAATACAATGGAAAACAGAAAATATGTGTACATTTTAATAAATATTAATAAATCAATGGATGTCATTTAGAATTTGGAATTTAATGATATATTTTTCAAGTAAATTGAGGTTTTCAATTTGGAGATGTGTTGATTTGAAAACTGAAATAAGAGGTATGTTTGAATTTATTTTTTATGCAGCGAAGTTGTTTAAATCGTGTTTTGGGATAAAACAATATCTGAGTTAAGGTCTTGAAAACATCATATATTTTTTTCAATCTTCCATATGCCACCATTTAATGGATACACTGCTTTGGAGACCCCCCCCCTGACCACACACAGCGCCTTAAGTTGTTATTGTGATTTTGTGTGGAACTTGGAGAAATTTTGAAGCCTTTTTGATTACGGAGTGGCGTATTCCTTATGGAACAAACTCCAAAAATTAAGAATAAAAAAAAAATTGACGTATACCATCCATCCATAGGAATTAATAAGTTACATAATTGTTTGACTTTGTTACTGCAAAGCGATCGAAATACCAAAGTCCAAATTTTTTTTTTACGAAATAAGGAATAGGGATGGTATGCCTATATCAAAAATAAATTATTTCTAACTGATTATTGAATAGAGGATCTTCAAAAAGACCTAAAATTCACAACCTCGGTTAGTTTTAAGTTTGATAATTATTTTAAAATATAGATTAATGAAAAAAAGTGCGTTGAAATTTGATGAAGTCACTATTGTGATTTTCATACAACTTCCATACTAGAAGCGCGTTTTTAAGTTTGATAAAGAGTTGCTGATTTGATTAAGTTGTCATCATCCCCATTATAATTAAAAGTAGGTCAATGGGTCTAGAAACAGCGTCCGTCCTATATATAGGGACACATACATTTCTTGACGTCACAGATCTAGACAGGTTTTGTTTTGAGCGTGCAATCTTGGAAGGAGGTCTTAGGCGAGGCATGCGATAATAACTCTGCAAAGGTTACGTAGAATTCAGAACAAAAGGAATATTCAATTGGATTATAGTGATATTATACATTTTGGACTAGAATAGTTACTAGATCGACCGCTTTTATGAATTGGGAACTGAATTGCGGTTAAATAAATGTATTATACTTAATATGTCTTTACATTGCACTGGGGAGAAACCCAGAAGACGAGCTATCCTAGTTTGGCGATTCAGGGTAATTTTGAGAAACTTTGTAATATGGTTTTTGGAACAAATAAAGATCTTATCTTATCTTTGTTATCAGAAAATATATTAAGTACTTAGTGTATGAAATATTTTGAAATGTCGGTAACTAGGTACTATTTAGTTTTGGGTAATCTATATATAAGTTTGTATATCTACTTAACGGCACATGAAATAGTTTCAGAGTAAGTCATATTTATTTTCTAATATCATAAAAAATAACTATTCGCCACATACATTCTAAGTATAATTACTTGCTTACATACATATAATTATTTCTTAGGTCTCACTGCTCTGATTGTTACTTTGTTAATAAAACAGATACATGCTCGTATTATGTTTAAACATTTTCTATATTAAGAAGAAACTAAGTAATTATTTAGTTCGTTGAACGTTCCGACAGTGATTGTACCAAGGCAAGATAATTTAAGTCTATCAATTGAAGTCGTTGGAAATTGGGATATATAATGAATAGGAGTATGTTTGTATCACTAGCTACCTATAATTGTTGTTCAATTTTGGAAACGATCGTCGGCTTTAACTTTCAAATCAATGCCATTTTCAGAGAGATTTGCTAAATTGCTCTCTTGAGTTTTTATGAATTCTTTCCTTGCATTTATAACGGAACCGGTTTTTAGAGTTCTCGCTTAAAAGTATGTAGTTAGGTATTATAACTACGAGTAATTCTTGTGTTCAACGGCACTTAACACTCTTTTAAAAGAGTTACCCATTTTACTGTTGGTACTTTGTATGTTAACTATGTACTTGATATAAAGATGTGCAAAATAGGCATATGACAAGATGCTAGATCGACTACTTTCGTTGGGAAAGTCTAGTTGAAAACCAAGTGGAGTGGAGGCTCTTGGTTCAGCAAAATATCGCGGAATTTGAGAATAAAAATGAGGGTTGATCGCGACATTTACCGTGACCAACTTAAAAGTAGACCCCTCTCCAATATACCATGTATGATGTAATTATGTTTGATGGTACACTGTCATGTCCTCACTTTGCGCGTTTATTCCGTGCTAAAATAGGGTATATCAGTCACATCAGGGCACATACGCGAAACCCTTATTCAAATAACTAACAGAGATTCAGTCGCCTTTTCAATAACTCTGCAAATTTCAATGGAAATCATCATCATCATGTACTTGACATTGTGACTGATTACAAGTTACAACACTCCACAAGCCCTTTAGGGTTGGACCTCATCTGGCAGCACGGAATCGCATTTGTTCCGCCTGTGCTACCACGTGCTGCAGTATGCTGCCGCATGCGAACGCGCGCTGTCGCATTCCGCAGACAAAAAAGGCGATCGCACGCGTCAGCATGCTGCAGCATGAGTGGCATACTGCTGCGTTCTTTCATGATCAGTTTAGTTTCAAGCGCGAGATGGATAGGACCTCGGAAGAGAGAGCAGTGATTCTAGCGTGTATTTTGCAAGAAATGCAATTGTTATTTCCATCCGTACGGCATGAATGAACAGGCTGCAAGTGCACTGAGCTGACGAGCGGCCGCGTGCGCCATTGTACGATAGAGTGAGACAGCATGCGATAGCAAGTGATCGGCGGTGAAAGGATGCGTTAGCATGCTATCGCGCGCTTCATCGTTCCGGAGTCTCCCTGCCGACCATTGCATTTTGTCCGTGATGCCGATCGCCTCGAGGATTCCGCCGCGTGCTATCGCATTATGCTTTCTGTCTCGGTCTAGTAAATAACAGTTCTAAGCGACAGAAAGAGAAAGGGCGACGGAAAAAGGCGATTCCGTGCTGCCAGATGAGGTCCAACCCTTAGGAAGCAATTACTTTTACCTTATAAAACATAAAAGGCAGACGTGCGCACTGACGATGAAAATAAAAATAAATGCGAAATTCGACCCGCCTCGCTCGTTTGCGTAAAATGACATCAAATATTAACTTTGTTGCTTTTCAGCTTATCATCAATAACGGATGCTCCCATACGAATTATAGATAACATATTCAGTATTCATATTCATAACGCGTATCATAATTAACTATTCCATTTATTAAGACCATCAATTTAAATCCATCCACCGCGCCGTCCAGATATCAAACAATTTATTTATTCCAAAGGGTTTTAAATATTTAGGTCTTGTTCCTTAATATTCGTGTTCATTTAAATATCATTTATCATGTATTTTATTTATTGAAATCTTTGTTCTCATCCGCTACTAGTTACTACATGTATTATTGTTATTCTATCATCTTCCGCTGTTAATTTTAAATGCATTTGTTTGACTTTGAACCATTTGAATTTTGAGTCAAACATTTGAAACTACAACAAAATTTATCGCAACTTTTTAAATAAATATATAAGTATACCTATTACCTTCTGTTAAGTATATAGCTATCAACGTCCATATTCGATTTAATTTGTTACCTATCTTCATTTAGTTTTCGTTGAAGTTCGTGCAAAGTTACGTTTTCAATTCTAGTTCTACACGTGTTTCACTGTAGCATCCATTTCCTGGTGATTTTATGGCAACGGTCTAGCTTGCCAAATACAAAGGCACAATATATCACAATTGTAAGTAGATAACCGCAAGAACTTGGCGATGTTTGCGCATGACTACCACCTCTCCAAGATGTTTGAAACTGTTTCTGCACAAGTGAATAACTTTGTAACTACTAAACCATATTTGTTGTCAGATCTGTCGATAGTTTTAGCTATCGTACAGTATATTATATTATGCGGTGGCTTTTTATATATGTTCAATAACCGCAAGATAATATCGTTTTCAAGATGCTTTCAAGGTTTCACCTCAACCCTTATCAAATTCTTTACAATGGACTGTGAGAGGACTCAGACACAAAACAAGCACTTAATGCTTTTGGTAAGTAGTCACCTGAGTGCTTTCTTCTGAATTGTAAATAATAGCGTTTTTCGAATAAACCGTTCATCGTATTCTAATCAGTATACAGCAGTTGCCAATATGTTCCTGATAAGCGTGAATACGCGTTCAATTTTACTAACAGAATTAAAATTATGTTGGCAGGGCAACGGTCTAATTGATAAAACACGTCCGACAAATTATATCACTTCTTATACTCAAGTAGTTAGGCATTTGGCAATGGTTCGCACATATATTTATGTTTGACAGATTTCATTAAAATCGTTAATCTATACTTTTAATAGTTTTCAGATGCGTACAATTTTGGTCTCGTACATATTTGGGGGCGTGGACGCGCCGATTTATTAGGAAATGGGAACAAGTTAAAATTAATTTTAACTACGTATCAGGCAGAGAAGACAATGTCCAGAGAAGAAAAATTGCGAATTGGATTACTCACTGCCTACTGGTGAAATCGTACTATTTATAAAATCGGACTAATTGATTATTACATTACATATTATGATGACATTAAAAACAACATGCACATTCCATTCCAATCTTATAATAAACAATACAAGATACTAAGTACGTTGATAGTTTTAAATAAAATCAACATCCTGTACATTTGGGAGTTTTGGCCCTATGGCCTTGTACTCTAGAAAAAGCAGGTAGATTATATCAGGGAGACGCCCGTGTTGAGGCGGTCATGGTTGATGCTAACAACTCCGTACGTCTCCCACAAATGATTAATAGCATCTACAGAAGACATTACAATTTCCAATTCCTATCTGTGTACCTAAGTTTTGCTCTATGCTTTGTTTAGGACCCAGCCCAGTCGTAACGTTAATTTGACATCTGCTTAACACGGCCGCCTGACGCTGACAATTACCCTTATCACTACTTATATAAAAAATAAACCAAAATTAAAATTATATCCAAAAAAAGTGTCAATGAGGTACATCAACATGGTTTCCCATCTTGTCAGAAATAAAAAATAGAAGACAACTAAACTAAATCGGAATTCCATTAAATTTAGCTTTGTAGGTACTCAACTCCATTGTCAAGCATCATTCATCGGCTCACAGGCTACAGCTCGGGCCAAGCTCATCAGGTCGGCGTACTTGACCGCGAAGTTTTATGACACAGTTTTAATACTTTGCACCTTAAGCTAATGACGGTGAAGTGTATGATATACCACTGACACTTATCAATAAAGCAATTCATTTTATTTACTTCATATTGAAAAAAACGCTTAGCGGTGGCTCACAGGCGGTGGCTTAACCCAAAAAAACTTTCTTATATTGATCATGATCATGAAATATCATAGCTGCAGACGAAGCTGCGCAGACTCTGCATAATTATTTAACAAAAATGGTGGGCTATACAATTTTTGGTGGAACTACAAGATTAAAAAGTTATGTCTTTATTTATTCTCTGTCCGTACTTCTCATTTTATCTTTACAAAGAAGTTTGTGTAATGAACTTCGTATCGTTATTAACACCATCTTGCTCAATAACTTCGCATATACGGCTTGGTGAAATTTAAACACGTACTACGTGGCGGATTTTCGAGTGCTTCGAGTGGGCTGGCTTGGTTACGTAATCGGAATCGTCGAGTGCTTATCGCAAAGTGCATTGAGGAGAGACTTACGTTCTATTGCTATGGATTCTAGTTGTAGCTAGAACTAGATTCTAAGTAAGATTTCAAGCTAATTAATTTCAACTTAATTTTACTGCTATTTGGTAAAAATTTAGTGAAAATTTCTTGCTCTTTGTTCAGCGTTTCACTAAAGGACGAAAATATTCGCAACGCCACGTTACTCGGGATCGTGAGAGTGAGATATGATATCTCCGAGTGTAACAAGAACGATGCTAAATATGTCGTTATACTTAATAGCATTATATTTATTATTTGATTGCTGCTTCTATAACTACTGCGTGTTTAGATTTAAACCTTCTTTCACTGCCATTCTCTGTGCAAAGTATTTGTTTTTCATTAACTTCATTAGAAAGTGCAGTTTATGATTTTCACTATCAGTTCTTATTTCATTTAAGTAGTATCCATTGAGTAGCGTCGATATCTCAGACCTAACTATTTAAAAGTATTAAATGAACATCATTTATATATTTAAGTAATAAAATTCCGAAAGGTCACTACTGAATACTGATTGATCATCTATATCAACCTAGTTTTATGCAATTTGAATAAGTATAGTGTTACCCGCTATAAAAAATACAAAATTAACATTTCGAAGTTACTTACTATAATTACTTGTCGCCGCTGATTGATCATCATGAATATGCAAATTAATGTAGATTATGTTAAATCCGACATGATATTATTATATTAACACAAGTAATAGTAATCTGATTATTATTTAGCATTGTCATAAATCCTAAATGACAGAATCCAATCATGTTTTATTTTCATTAGATTTATGAGATTGAGCTATCAAGTTTCTTTATATATTGTCTTCACTCTTCAGTTTAGTTTTGGATTTTCATTAATACCAGAGATGCGTGTCCCCCAAAGTTTTCCCTTGTCACATAAATCTTACCAGCTAACTATTGGGTTTGGGACGTCGCGTCGCGAAGGGGAAACGAAGCCATAAAAGACAGTCGTCCAAAGATAGCATTAGTGCTTATGTAGCGTAAACCATAACTGAAACGTTGCACGCTCTTACCGTGGCTTTTACTTCGTCATGCATTTCAAAAGTATTGGTTTTGTTAACTTTTGTTAGTGGTATTTTATAGAATTTGTGAAAAACACGCAAGGTATTTAAAAGTAATCAAGGGATTATTTATAAACGACCTGCTAAAACCCGGTACCTTTGGGTATGCAGAGTGCAGATGACAACATCGTCAAGGAGAGATGTACATAATATCCGGTCGGGCCCGTGCTAGTGGAGATGAGATTCTTGAGCACAGAAAATCTTTGGGCAGAACGTGTTATATTTTTTTTGGGAGTTGTGATTAGGGTGATAATGATATCAATAATTTAAATGCCACCAAGATGCAAGCGTAGGTATTTATTTACCGAGAAACGGAGTTCATTCCCACTGACTCCCTTCCTGAAGTTGTTAACCTATCCATTCATATTACCAATAGTTTCCAGCTTTTAGTAATCAATACCTCGTGCTACCTTAACTTTGAAGAAAGAAAAAAGGAAAGCTCTGGGAACTTGCAGGCTCATCGATTTCTTCTCTTTTTTCAATATTTTATTGTTATAATAACTCAAGACACCAAGGTCTTGGCTGGAAGTTACTAAAATGTACTTAAATGTTCGTTGCTTTAATTACTATTTCTACGAAATGTGAGGATTGTCACAATAAATTTTCCTAGCGATATTCCGTTAGCTAACAGTAGCAGTAGAAGGTCAAATAACTTGTCATCACGATAACATAATTGTATTTTGGTATTACGTCTCTATCCTGTAAATATTTACGGTTATATTATGTAATTACTGTTTAAGTAGAATTCATTTGATTAATTATTAATATGGTCAGCATTTTTGAAAAGATAACGAGAATTTACTTAGTTACTTAATATATAGATTTATTGTTAACCTATTTGAGTATTACTTACTACAACTATTTTCAATTAGTTTATCTTGGCTGATTGTCGCTGACAACCATTTACGAGTAGGTATTATATTGCGTTCAATAAATTCATACTCTGCTTCGACTCCAAGAACATTCTGATCGAATTATTTTGAATGCGTGGACAAATAAATATAAAGCGAATCTATAAATAGTTGATTTTATCATAATTGTACTGCAACATTCATTCTCTACGCGCCTTTAAATAGTATTGTCTAGATTCACTTAAATTTTATTATTTCTCTCATTTCCGCGGGACTTTTAAGTAGGGCTTGCAAGTTAGGGTGACCTGATTTACAACTTCTACTCGATAGCTACAATCCAATGATGGTCATTGGATGTCATCATTTTTATCCCCTGACGCAAACTTGGATGTTTTTCTCGTCGGGATTCTGTTTGCCTGTCTTCTTACTGTAAACTAGCTGATGTTTAATAAAAATCTGTTTTGCTGTTTGAAGACCCAGCTTTTTTTCTACTCGATTCTCATTCCTGACCACGCTGCCATCGCTGACGCAATTGCCAATTGGTAACTGGTACTACCAGTAAAGTCTCCAAACTATCTAACTTCTTTATACAATACGAGAGGATTGCAATACAGGTAAGTAAATTGTTTGTTAAAAAAATTACAAATACGTGAGTCATTAGCCATTAACGATATGGATTCCTGTATGATATTAACTAACGAGTAGGTACAATACAATCGTCCCTGCATGTCTCACTTCCGCAGCAATTTAGGGGAATATTGCAAGCTGCGGTTCCCACTGCTGTTCGCATTTTGTTCATGCTTCATAATAACTATATTCAACAAGAATATTAGTACGATATTACTATCTTAGCGTGTCGTAACATAAATTCAGAAATGGAGACTGGCAAGTGGCAGATAAGTACAGATAATATTTTTCTACTTAAACGTTTTTTTAACTATCTATCTCTTTCTATATTCTTTTTATTTCATTACGTACAAGTACAATCCTCCAATGGATAAAAAAAATATATGTCAGTGGTTTTCACTTTATCAGAGCCGCTGAGTTAGAAAATAGGGCTGCAGACCGCAAAAGTTTATTTTGTAAAGTATGTGAATTGTGGACTATAGTTTTACCTCTTACTCTTTGATTTAAAGATTCAAAAAGAAAGATCGACTTCAGTAGAAACAGTGCCTGATTTTGTATCAGTATTCTCGAACCTGTCATGGCTAAAGTTAAGTATGCACTTAGTAGGTAGTAGGTTTTCAGGATGCTCCTTTCCGAGTAAGACCGTTGCGTGCCTGTGTAACGGTTAAGACACTAGAAGTGCCCACGTGCAACACCATTTTCTACGCAAAGTCGTTTGCAGTGGTTGCAGCGTGTCTCTGGAATTCCCTTCCAGGGAATATCCACGAGAGTCCATCCGTGGGTGCATTTAGGTCCAGACTGAAGCAGCACTTTCTTTCAACTTTATATGATTAGCTATTATAATATTTATGTATGGTAACTATAGTATGCTTGTATATAATATATATTATATTTATGTATATATATATTATATTATGTGTATAGTATGATATACGTATATGTACCTGTTGTTTAAGTTTATATATAACATATTGTTAAACATTATTTAATTCTGTATTTATTTTTATTTTAATGTATTTAAATCGGAAAGTTTTCGTTTCTTTAATAAGTACCTACACAGTTTTAACTTATATGTTTCACTATTCTCACATCCTGGGGCATCTGGAAGAAATCTCTTCAAGAGATAAGTTGTCCTTGTGCATGTCCTTTCAATGTTTATGTTTTATTTTTAAGTTACTGGTACAGAATGTATAAATAAATAAATAAAATAAATAGGTAAGTAGTAAGTTTGTATTTAATTTAATGTAGTGTACAAATTACAATGTATACTGTCATTACATTGTCTTGTCAATTAATAGTCGCAGTACTGTCCGTGATCCGTACGCCGCACCGCGTCGTCGTCTGCGGTCACGGCTGCGAGATGTATTTTTTGCTAACCCACTGAGAGCAGTGGCGAAATCTCTTTAGATGTTAAAAAGCCGGGCTTGCCCTACAAAACATACACCCAAACATACAAACTCAATATTAACTCAGTAATTAATCGATCCGTTCAAACTACGTGTTTAAATTTCGCGCGTTCTACAATCAGTCAGTTCAATTATTGCTACCGACCGGTGGGCGCCGAGCGCTTGCGAACGTTTTACGAACAACCTAGTTGAGTGAGTGCCCTCTCACTCACTCTGTGGCTTTGTGAGTGAGAGGGGCTGTGGCTTTGATGGTCATACATATTGTCTCTAAAATCCGATATAAATTCCATAAATAGTATAGCGCTGTCTATTGCTGTAATATGCTTGGCTTATATTAATACGTCTGATTTAAGAAGTCTCTCGCGAAATCGTGATACGGACTAAACCTTCATAATTTAGTCGATTGTCTTTTTTGTTGTGACAGTGTTTATTGAAATAATATTATTTTTTGTACAAAATGAGTTCAGATTTAATCAATATTGTTCATTGTGACTATTTAAAGTGTGTGCAAATATTGACTGGCGAAAATAAGGTAAAATATATAACTTTTGAACAGAAAAATAACTCTTGTAAATTCACCAAAATCTATTTTATTCCAGACCTAGGTACGTATATCGACCATCTATGTAGGTATTTCACAAACCTTGTAAAAGTCGAAAAAGGCAATTTAACAGATCCGCGCATAAAAATAAATGGATTTTTGGTTGTTCTCATACTAAAAAGCTAATTGTTAGTGTTGCATACTTTTTTATTTGTACAGTAAGTAGGTAAGTCAATGTACAGTCGTATTCCAAGCTTTTTTTCGTTGGAAATGATGATAATTTAAATGATTATTTAACTGGTGCTATAAAAATGCATCAAAATTCCCAAAAACGGAATTTCGGAAATGAACGCTCTATGCGTTGTTCTGTTCTTCTTTAACTTCTTTGTCCTGGCAAATGAAATTTCAAATCATTTAATTCTCAGGTAACTTAGAATACCTAGATCACAATGGTAGTGTACCATTGCTGACATATCTTAATTCTGTCAAGTAGTAACTTATGCCTTCTGTGTGCTTTGTTGAGCTCGTCACATCGACCATACAACCTACTGTATGGTCGATGGCTCGTCAAGACAACTTATGTAAAAGTAGACGGAAGAATACGATGGGCAGCGGCTGGCTTGCCTACGTTTGAACCCTACGGCACGCCACTGACTGAGAGCATTGGTTACCCAACAGGTTATTTAATCTGGTATAGCTATAACCGTAAATTAAAGGGTATCTCTCTTCTTTAGTTCTAACAAGACTATCATTTCAAAAGATCAGACAAAGTTTCATTTCAAAAACTTTTCATCTCCATCTCTTTGAATAATCTATTTTGAGATTCGCTGCAACGATAATTCAGACTCGTTTATTATGAAATATTTTATCAAGTACAAGTCTTAAGTCCATTTGAAAACATAGTTGAAATTCTCATTTGGCCGAGTTTCAATTTTGGTTAATTGGAATTTCACCACTATTCCTGTATAAAAGGTTGACGTTATAATATGGAAGCTACACAATTTTAACGTGAACCGTCAAATATGTGTAAGAACTAAGAAGTAAATTGATTTGATTGAATTTCTAAAATTGTACCCACTGTATAGCTAACTGTTATAGCTAAAGTTTCAATCTATATTCTAATGCGAATTGGCTACTTAGTTGAAGGAAATGATGTGGAAATCGGGTAACGCCCTCAACTTGGTCAGCCTACCGGAAATAAAAAGGGGTTCACGTAACAACATTTTTGGCATTTCTTCTATTATTGGTTAAAGACGAACGTTTCATTTTCATTCATACTTACTTAGTTGTTATTAAATCTTGATTCATCAAATTCAGTAATTTTATAGAGATTTAAATTCAGGAACGTTTTCATTTGAAAATAAAATGCTTTAGAATAGCTAAGTGACGCTTCTATTGTTTCGGATTAGTTCGGGAAATTAAAAGAAAGATAATAGAAAGGAAACAAGTATTTACCTTTACTAAGTTTGGACACAAGTCATTGTAGGACTGGACGTAACAGGACACTGGGCAATTTAACATATCTAGTCATTTTAGGAGACTAGACATTGTGGACTCTAGTCATCATGAAACACTGAAAACAAGCCCGGACAAGTTTGGACACTAGTCATTGTGGGACTGGACGTAACAGGACACTGGGCACTTTAGCATTTACACATTTTAGGAGACTAGACATTGTGGGCTCTAGTCATCATGCAACACGACATTGTGGGACTGGACGTTACAGGACACTGGACACATACTAATTAGACATTCTAACCTACTAGACATAGCCAGCAGGAGTGTCTTGAAACAAGTCCTTTTGCTATCCCATAACATTTTAGACGGTAGAACTTTAATTTGAAATTAATTCCAATTTCAAAGAGAAGGTCGGGCCCAAGAATTGTCCCAATTCGCGCAGTGCTCGTTATTAAAGTACTTACACAAGTTCCCTAATTGTGCGAGGGCCGCCTCCTCGTTGTGAAGTCACATTAGACTTCAACCGGTGGTTACGTCACTCGTTACTCCACGAATGATTGCTTTATCAACGGTTGCTACGCGAGATCAAGTAGCAGTTTCTTTGCCTCATCAAATTGTAAATTGTGTAAACTCGGCTTCTTATGAATTGTGTTTTCATTGACCGCGTTACAATATTGGGTCTGGTTTTGATTACCGCCTCTATCTAATGGTAGAGCTATTTCAAATTCTACTATTGGGTTATCCTTTGAAACATGTTGGAAGCTTTCGATTTTATCAATAAATCGGATTCTGTAATCCGTTAGTTAGTTTTCATCCAATTTCTATTTCATTTTAGTCCTGTATCACGTTATTGCTGTTATGTATCCATGTTTACTTCTTTGTGGAATTTTATTTACTAGATTCTGCGATGCCGATTCGACCCAATTTAGGGGTTTCCCGAATAAATATTGTGGACGTTTGGATCGTTTCTGTTTTTACGACACATGGCATGTTCAGTTCCGAACGTTAATCGACCCGGCATCGTTTCAGTTTTACGTTTTATTGCGTCATCGATCTCGCTTTTTTCCACAGCAATGATTCATTTATGTGCGAGCGCCATTAGGGTTTTATATTGTTGTTCGGAAATCATTTCCGACTAGAAGCACATTTTCAACTTTTTTTACTTTAGCCTTTTTCAAACTAAGTAACTATACTATAAACAGCTGATGCATTAAAAATAACTGTTTACCAACTGTAGCTGAGTTAGGTCAGCAAACTTCCCACCATAAAATATATTGTCATTACCATTAGAGGAATATTTCATAATTGTTGCATTCGTTTTCTTTTTCATTATGAACATGTGAAATAACGCGCAGATGTGTGAAAGAAAGATTTAAGATATGTGTGCAATTGGAATGCCAATACTTTCTTCAGTCAAAAACTTCAAAGAATTTTCAATGCGGTTCGCTCAGATAATACCTAGTTGGAAATCGAATCTGATTTATTTAGTTGATTCCTAATTGTACTTTATTTAAGTTTATGTGTGCTTAGTTCAAGATCGCATAATATGAGATTACCACTACAGCCCGTTAACGTCCCACTGCTGGGCACAGGCCTCCACTCTCACAGGAGAGAGGGAATTAGAGCTTAGACCCACCACGCTGCTCCAATGCGGGTTTGTGGGCGGGCTAATATGAGATATCGGTGTTTAATTACACCTGTTTTTTATCTCTTGTATGATAAAAGATTGTTTATTTGAAAACTATTCCAAATTGTTGTGTGAAAGTTGCATCGCATGCCTAGCTTTGTAGGTATTACGCGACCTCTATTCGTAGTGAAAGATTTCATAATAAGGGCTCTTGTCTCCTATATTTAGCGTGGTACTAGAATCTAGGGGGCGGAAGGTTTCTTGTGGAATGCCGACTTAGCGATATATCTAATACTACAGATGCACCGCACTTTCTACGTTCAGATTTACCTATGACACAAGACCAGGATATGATGCTATTGATATGAGTTAGTTTAGTTGTATAATGGATAGTTATAATATAATAAACGAGTTTCCTGTAATAGTAAAAAAATAAGTGATTAGCAGCTTCGAAAGTCGATATAGGTACACCCAATTCGTTTCAAACCGTAACAATAATATTAATCTATTTTAACTAAGTACTTAATATCCATACTAATATTATAAATGCGAAAGTGTTTCTGTCTGTCTGTCTGTCTGTCTGTCTGTCTGTCTGCTACGCTTTCCCGGCCCATATTTTCAACCGATTTTGCTGAAAGTTGGTACAGGGGTAGATGGTATCCCGGGGAAATACATAGGCTACTTTTTATCCCGGAAAATTAAAGAGTTCCCGTGGGAATCAAAAATCTTAATCAACGCAGACGAAGTCGCAGGAATCATCTAGTAATAAAATATGAGAGAGACTGGGGCTGATTCTGTAGTGCACAATCTCTAAACTAAACTAAAATTAGAGCATTACAAATATCGCTAACCCTTTCATAATACTTCCTACGGAAAGGACAGAACTAGATTTAAAGCTGCCAGTTTAGTTTAGAGATTGTGTTATACAGAATCAGCCCCTATGTCTGTCTATCCGTCATTACCTATCTGTCAGTCCGTCTATCATCGATGTATCTGCGATGCTCTTCCCTCTTCCTTTTCAGGGAACATTTGTTTAAAAGATTTGACGAAATTCGGTAGAAAGATGGGTTGCATTTTGCATTCCGGCGCGGACATACCTACTAGATCATATAACTTTTTCCGATATATCGGAAAACCAAAGAGATCCCACGGGATTTTAAAAGCCTAAATTCGCGCGATCTAAGTCTTGGACTCCATTTAGTTACTTATTAAATATTTAGACTGATTATATCACATTATTATGTTAGCTGGTATGGTATTGGTGATGAATTTTTTACATCCGTTGGTAAATACAATACCCAAGAGCATTTCTTCAAGCGGGTTTTATTTAAATGCAAGAAATGGAAAATAAATAGGTAAAGTTTTTTTTTTATGAGAAACGTATTCAGCGAATCAGTAGAGCGTAAGAAAGGCCAAGGGTGAATTTATGGGGTGCCAAATGTCGCAGTCGCTTTGCGATTTTGGAATGTGATAACTATGTGACAGATGACATATGTATTTGGTATAATATGATAACTCTGTGGATATATATGTCACCGTAAGATTGTAAAAACCGTTAGATTGTAATCTAACGTTTTTTATCTCGATAGATTGTAAACTGTCGACAGATTGTGAACCGTAACATAAACCGGTAAACTGTAATCTATTAGGTATATTAACCCGATAGAACCTAAGTGCCCGGCCTGTGGCCGGGCACTACCTGGATATTCATGTCAAACCCTAACCTAACTCGTACCTACTCGTCAATATCGTTTAAACAGATGGGCCGTGAAAATCTCACAGACAAAGACAGTCATGAACTTGATGTAGAGCTTGGATTTGTATTATTAATTGTCACCGCACACATTAAGAACATATTAGGGGCTCTTAGCTTGGATAGATAAATAATAGATATGGTTTATAAACAGCAATGTGGCCTATTGTGCTTTATTTTGTTGTACACGAAAAATATGTTACAACTAACCGTACTAGTTAGTTCTAGAAAATAGAAAGTAAGCAAAACTGGAATCTAGGTGGCTTGAAAGTTAATGGCGGTACTATGATTGAAGCGTGGCTAAACCTTGATTTTAAAGTGGTTAATTTCTTACATTCAGATAATTATTAAAATGCAATTAAAATACTGTGGTTGTTAATTAATTACTTATTATATTTGAGAATACAGAATTCTCATTGCCAATATGCTTAGCACAGTTAGTTGTAAGAAGTAATACAAAAATTGTTCCTAAATTCATGGTTAATGGTTAATGCTAACATCATTAGGAAAGTTTGAGTTTGAGTATCATAAGTTGTCGCTGTTGAGACGTGTCAATACAGGTCCAGCGTAGTGGACTATGGCCAAACCCTACTCATTCTGATATGATGTAATAATAATTATTAAAAAAAAAAAAATTTGTGTTACAGTTGCGCAGTTGAGGCGAGCTCAGCACGATGGGGAAGCTGCTGTCGAAAATCTTTGGCAACAAGGAGATGAGGATACTGATGCTGGGACTCGACGCAGCTGGAAAGACTAGTATCCTTTGGCAAAAACAATCTATAACTATATAGGTGACGGTTAGGTATAGGCTTGCTCGAGCATGGATGGCGTGAACTATGTTAAATATTTTATCGATTTTTAAGAATAACCGATCTTTTCTACTAGTTTTATTGATTCCCGCTTAAGGGTCTCCCCATATCTATCAACGCGGAACCGCTTAAAAGCCGGTCAGAAAAAACTTTCTGATTTGAACTGATTTGGGAAGACCCTAACGCGTGAAACATT
Source organism: Erebia aethiops (assembly GCA_923060345.2). Classification (NCBI taxonomy): domain Eukaryota; kingdom Metazoa; phylum Arthropoda; class Insecta; order Lepidoptera; family Nymphalidae; genus Erebia; species Erebia aethiops. The sequence continues at coordinate 15,843,218 of OV281089.1, read as the reverse complement.
GCGCGCCTTCGAACGGATACTAGATCTGAACCAATTTATTAACAAAATATTAACTATTAATCACTTAAAATATCTCACAGAAATTGAACCCAAAACATAGACTAACAAACTAATAGAGCTGCGCGAGAAATTTCAGAAAGCTCTAGTTAGTAGTCGCCAAAAATAGTTAGTGTTGGAAGTACCAAAATCCCTCCCTATAGCGAGGTTTCAATTATCGCTCATCGAGGTTTAAAACAATCTAAAAAGTAAAAAAAATAAATTAAGCTATATTAATTGAATACAATTTGAATTTACCTTAACGGAGTGTGTCAGCTATTTTATATAAATTAAAATTAGGTCAGTCAGTCACAACGATACCTACAGTTGGTTTCAATGTAGAAACTGTCACATATAAGAATGTCAAATTCAACGTGTGGGACGTCGGCGGGCAGGACAAAATACGACCGCTTTGGAGGCATTATTACACAGGTAAATATTTATTTTTATTTTTTTATCCACTACAAGCTAGCCCTTGAGTACGATGGCCCTGATGGTAAGTGATGATGCAGTCTAAGATGGTAGCGGGCTAACCTGTAAGGGGCATGGCAGTTATATTAAACCCATACCCCTTCGGTTTCTACACGGCATCGTACCGGAACGCTAAATCGCTTGGCGGCACGTCTTTGCCGGTAGGGTGGTAACTAGCCACGGCCGGTTAGGCTAGGTAAATATTGTACTAAGTAACTACGGATGACGTGTTTAACCGACTTCAAAAAAGGAGGAGGTTCTCAATTCGACTGTAGTTTTTTTTGTATGTGTGTTACGCGATCATTCCGCCAATTATGAATTATGTTTTATGATTCTTTTTTTTTGTTGTTTCGTAGATCATACTTCAGAGGTGGTCCCATAAATTCGAAAAAAATCAACAATATGCCCAGATAATGTTTTTTACTTTTTAGTTTAAGTTGGTACTTATAGGCATAGTTTTGAAACCGGTTTTTGTTTTAGATGAAAACGAATAATTATTCGCTTCTGCTAATTTGACCCACAAATGAAAAAGAAAGCTATTATTGATAGATAGGTACTTCAGCTCAACTTGACACGCGGCGCAGTGTGTGTTTGGCGCGGCAATTGTCGTCCGAGACCAACACAAATCAATGTTGCATAGTGACAAGCACACACACACACACACACACACACAATTATTATTATTACACACGCGCGCCAAGATGAGTTAAAGTATCTATCAATACCCTCTATGTATCACCTAGTATCTATCAAGTCCCAGTTCTTCGCTATGCTCAGAGCGAGGACTGCTTCCTTTTGGGAAAGACAGTACCAACTCCATCTTGTGTTCCGTTATCGAAGATTTAAGTAATACTTCTAACCTGCATCGGTGCGATAACACACTTTGATTGTTTTTTTTTTTTAATTTTTAGCCCCATTTATTTATATATTATATATATTTTTTTAAATCTTTAATATTATTGAGTAATTTTTGTCTCACATTTAATTTAAGTTAATGTATTTTTTTCATATTGTTATTCTTTGTCAAAATAATTGTTACTATGGGTTGTAATTACAGCCTGGAATAAAAATAATTTATTTATTTTATTATCTATAAGTACTAATATTATAAATGCGTTGAACGGATCTGGACACAATTCGGCACAGAGATAGATTATAGTCTGGAATAAAACATAGGCTACTTTTTAGTTTTTATCCGGGAAAAATAAAGATATCTCGCGGGAACCAAAAATACCTCAATCGAAGTCGCGGATATCAGATAGTTTATTATGAATGCTTGCGTTTATGATTCCAGGCACTCAAGGTCTGATATTCGTAGTGGACTGCGCGGACCGGGACCGCATCGACGAGGCGCGGCAGGAGTTGCACCGGATCATCAACGACCGCGAGATGCGAGATGCCATTATACTCATCTTCGCCAACAAGCAGGACTTGCCTGACGGTGAGAATCCACTGTACATATTTGCATGTACATTGGAACCTGCTACATTAGTTTAAGGGTGCTTTAATTAAGCGTTTCCACCAGAGATATTGTGCTTAGCTACGGATGTATGTGAAAACCACCAATAAAAGCGCTTAATTTAACATGAATAGTAATATAAGCTATCAATATCAAGTGCTCCTATTAGTGAGTTTGACACACATCCATAGCTAAATAACGTAGCACATCTCTGGTGGAAAGGCACCCTTACGCTGCGGAAATAGCCGTAGCAGCTGACCCATATCTACTTCAAAGCCCAAAGGTCTTTGGTCTTTGTAGTAGATTTTAAGTTATTACTCGCAACAATCCAGTTATTTCGCCACAATAGCACAGCGTGAAAATATTTTCACGCTTCATTATTTATAACAATATAAATAATGAATATTATTAGAAATATATTTATATAAATAATGAAGTATGTATATATTTCATTTGCGCCTAATCAAATTTTGTGCTTTGTCTTTAAATGCTTATCCAGTCTGTTCTTGGACAGATTCACGGTAGTAGTGCTGTTTCATGCAGTATGTTGATGGAGGCATCTAGACAGAACCAATACTCCATCTTGAAAAGTATTGTAACCACCAGCAGAAGTTTGCCTAACAAACGGACTCTTTTAGTTCACACTTTTTACTAGCTGACCCTGAACCTCTTTTTCTCATCGTTTTCACAGTCTATAGCGATATGTTCTTTCCAACCAGTCGTTCGATGGAGTCGTCTAGTCAGAGCAACGTTGGCAACTCTAAGCTGGCAGAATTTACAATAAAAAATTCTTTGTCTAACTGTGTGCTATTGACTCTAACATCAAATTAGTACGCAGCTTAGAGATGGTTATGGATGGAGAAACTATGAATTATATGAATTATATGGATGGTTATGAATGGCCGAATGCTGTTTATGTAGATATGGTAGCCCGATTTGTCATTTGTATAATATGGTCATCGATAAACTGTATGAATTTATAGTTATGCTGTGGCGTTATCTTGCATTTCTTCTGATTTTTCTGAATATAAATACTTTGATATTCCAGCAATGAAACCGCACGAGATTCAAGAGAAGCTGGGCCTGACCCGCATACGGGACCGCAACTGGTACGTGCAGCCGTCGTGCGCGACGTCGGGCGACGGGCTGTACGAGGGGCTCACGTGGCTGACGACCAACCACAAGTTATGAGCTGCGGAGTAGGCGGTGCCAGCCGCCTCCAGCATGCACGGTGAGGGTCCAGACTTCAGAACATAACTTAAGATTAATGTTGTGTAATATCAAATATAAATATAAATATATAAATAATATTATAATTGCGAAAGTTTGGATGTATGGATGTCTGGAAGTATGGATGTATGGATGGATGTTTGTTACTCAATCACGCCCCAACGGCTGAACAGATCTGGATCAAATTTGGCACAGGGATAGATTATAGTCTGGAATAACATGTGGGCTACTTTTGATCCCGGAAAATTAAAGTGTTCCCGCGGGAACCGAAAAACCTCAATCCACGCGGACGAAGTCGCGGGCATTAGCTAGTTAAAATATAATATAAAAAAATTGTGACGAAATTACTTTCATATAAAAATTCTTTCCAAAAAACCGACTTCCAAAGCCACTGTTAAGTAAAAAATAATTTTGATTTCTACTCACTATGTTGAAGTCGGGCGAGCCTGACGCGTCAACTTTGCCTATCTTTGTTATACTCGCCCGACTTTATCATAGTGTGTAGAAATCAAAATTATTTTCACTTAACAGCGGATTTTACAATGGATATTTTCACTTTACACCGACCTCCAGTCGGTTTTTTGGAAGAATTCTTATTTTTGACTTTTTAGTCTATTCTTAATTCCCACGGCTTAGGATTTCTGTACCCTGCAGCATCAAGGTTGAGGAGTTGGGACTCGTATTTTGGGAGTTGAATCGTATACACGTGACTTGATACCTACTACATATATGAATTCACCATCAAAATTTCCTAACTCCCTAGTTTTGAGGATTTCATGTAGTACACCTACAGCATCAGGATTGAGGATTTGGAGTCAGAATTTTTTAAGGGACCACCTCGAGAGCTTAATCTAACCACTGAAAAAAAAAAATTCAAATTGGTTTAGAAACTACGGAGATATGCACCATATACATTTAAAAAAAAATACGCGCCGAATTGAGAACCTCCTTTTTTGTAAAACCCTCTAAATAATTTATATTTGGCATCATCCCTATTAGCAAAAAAAAAATTCGCCCGTTAGCGCTTATTTTTCAAGGTTGCTATATATCTGAAATGAATTTGTTTCTGTTCCAGGTGACGATTACGATGCCATTTATTATAAGTATGCTGCGTCCGTGCTTGTCGGCTCCGCTCAGCAGTAACCAGTGAACCATCAGTGTCGATTGGACTTAGTGAGGTGCACAGACATTAGCAGCAGTGGACCGAGAGACATTGCATAGTTAGTCTAACAAGTGAACCATTGGCTGAAACAATACCCTACCCCACCCGACGCGACACAACCTTTCGGTTGGTTTTCTTCTCACTGTTTGTTAGTGCTGACAGGTCAGTATGTATGTGTCACCGCAAAATTGTAAAAACCGTTAGATTATAATCTAACTAGCGAGATTGTAAACTGTTGAAAGGTTACAATTTAACGCATTATTTTTCGGTAGATTGTAATATGTTATTAATATTAACCCGATAAAACCTAAGTGCCCGGTCTGCGGCACTACCCGGCACTACCTGATTATTTATGTCGAACCCAACCTAACCTACAAGAAAGAGACAAGAAAACGTTAATGCAATGAATATTTCAAAAATTTACACTCGGAACATTGAAGGGTTCGCAATCTTTTGACAGTTTACAATCTATCGAAATAAAAAGAGTTAGATTACAATCTAACGGTTTTTACAATTTTACGGGGACATATGTATTACTGTGAAGCATTTCTAAATAACGCTGATTAGTGAGCTGCGGCTGTCTGCACTATCATAAAGCGTTCCTGAAATGCTGACAGGTGAATGCCGCCCCCCTAGCCAAGTTACATACGTTTCGTGTCTATTCTCTTTGTATAATCGTTAACGCTTTAAAAAAACTAAGGGAATGTACGGGCATTACATATACTTATCGCTACGTCACGTGGTCAAAGAAAAATCGAAGTTACGTTTACAAGTTAACAGTAAAAAAAAGTGTTTTTTTTAATTAATTTAACTGGTTTAACGGCTCTGGATTCTAGTCCTTCTGAGAAAAAAAAGTGATTCTTTAATTCACCACAGAAACTGTGAGCGCGAACGGCGAGATTGACAGCCGTGACTGACGTTTAAAAACGCTAACCATAGACAACTCAATTTTTTTCTCCGCGGTATAGAATGTGCGAGCGAGACAGTTGTGTCGCTTTGGCTACTAATTATTCCTTTTCTAAGTTCGCTTTTGCTCGTGTTAACGATTATAGAATGAGAATAAATACGAAACGTTTGTAACTTGGCTAGGAGGGCTGGTTAGCTACGCGCTGACCGCCAACGCTGACGTTAGCATGAGAAGAAAACTAGTCTTCGGAAACAAATGTGTTGACTCAAGTTATAATATTACGCGTGCACAATAACACAAGGCCAGTTAAACTCAAACTCAAATAGTGTTTATTCAATTTAGGTAGGTACACTACACTTATTCGACGTCAAGGTACTTATAAAATATAATGGTGATAATCAGTAACGGTATGTTTAAAACTAAAGCTACGTTATTTTTGTTTTACCCAGTAATTAATCTCAACTCATTATGGGTAATTTTAACTCATAATGACATAATCATGCGACTAGCATCGCCTGATTAGGGGTATTTTTTTTTATTTAACTGGTTTTACGGCTCTGGATTCTAGTCCTTCCCAGCCTGAAGTTAGAACGCCTCTAGGGGACTTCGTTCGTGACACAGACTATACAACAGCAGACGACACGTGTGTCATTAACCATTTGTTGGTGTGGAGAGGGTAGGATGGTTTCCATATTCACGGTACACGTCGGGTGGGGCCGTGTTGCGTAATTTGTTAACTATAGCTCGTGCCAGTAAAAAAAGAAAGAAAATGGCGGCGGTCATCATTACCTCTCGCTCGCACAGTATACACTGTTATAGTGTGTAAGTGAAAGAGAATAATTAACGTCGCCATTTTAAATTAGATTCTTTTTCTGGCATGAGTTATAACATAAAATATATTGTCACACAAATAAGAAATCAATTATTCCATTATTTAAATGAAAAAACTAATTAGAGCTTTGTTGTATCGAAATATTTGATTATTATTTTTTTATGTTATTTAAATAAAAAAAAAGGAAATGATTACATAGAGTAAAAATGATTTTTCTATTGTTAGTTTAATGTTTACCTCCATGTTTTGTACGATAGTAAGGCGGTACAGAGTTATTACATTACAGAGTGGTATTCAACAAATGAGATTTTCTGTCTCTGTCTTATTTAAGGACACTTGACACTAATTTTAAATTATATTTTTAACGCATTTAGCACACTGACGCATTGACACGTGGTGTACGGTATGCGGCTTAAAGGCGTTAGTCGTTAAGGTGAGGTATTCGTATAGTCGTACGATTGCGTAGGTGTGATAAGGGCGTAATATTTTTTTAATTACAAGTCCTTATATTTTCAAATAAAAATCTAAAAGCAATATTTATCTAAAATTGTCAAATACCACTCTTAATACGTTATTACAATCGATACGTTTGCGGCTAGGACGGTTTAAAACAAGTATTTATAAAGCAATAACGAAAGCACGCCTACGTAAAAATAATAGTATAATGATATTGTACAGTAGCTTAACTGAATTGGTATGCAAATATACAGTAGATTTTGACTCGATACAGACTGAACTTTTGGTGAATACATATTAATATGCTACTTATAAAGTATTAATTAATACAAATATATAGAAAAAAGATGAACTCTACATTGAGTTTATTGTCGCAGTAAGAAAACCATAACTTCAGCCAATCGCTTCGATTGAAATATGTATTTTGACGACCTCCGTGGCGCAGTGTGTAGCGCTGTTGTCTTAACGTACGGAGGTCCCGGGTTCGATCCCCGGCAGGGTCAATTTTTGAATTTATAATTTCTGAATTTTCCCTGGTCTGGCCTGGTGGGAGGCTTCGGCCGTGGCTAGTTACCACCCTACCGGCAAACACGTGCCGCCAAGCGATTTAGCGTTGCGGTACGATGCCGTGTAGTAAACGAATAGGGGTATGGGTTAAATAAACTGCCATGCCCCTAACAGGTTAGCCCGCTAACATCTTAGACTGCATCATCACTTACCATCAGGTGAGATCGCAGTCAAGACTCAAGGGCTAACTTGTAGTGGATTAAAAAAAAAGGTACAAAACGCAATCACCTTGGATTGGCTAACACTTTTTCGCTATTGGCAAAATTCCATTGTCGTAGTAAGAAAACCATAACTTCAGCCAATCGCTTCGATTGAAATATGTGGCAATGTTTGACACAGCTTTTCCGTATTGGTTCTACAGCTGTTACATAAAATAGTCTCAAAATTGTGGGTATTTATGAAAGTTTGAATGTGATGCGCCGTATGAATAACTCAATTTCCATATTATTGTATTGTAAATTCAAATTTTGCTTTGCGAATTAAGTCACTACTGAGTTATATTTGTTTTATAGTATTTAAAAACGCTTGATTTGCTTTAAGTTTTTTTTTGTAAACTAGAGATAAATGGGACCATCTGGATCTATGGTTTTCAACATAATCCTAACTTATCAGGACAATGGGACTGATTCTGTAGTGCACAATCTCTAAACTAAACTAAAATTAGAGCATTACAAATATTGCTAACCCTTTCATAATACTTCCTACGGTAAGGGACAGAACTAGATTTAAAGCTGCCATTTTAGTTTAGTTTAGAGATTGTGTTATACAGAATCAGCCCCACTGTTTCTTTAAAAGTGCACAATTAGGCGCAAGTAAAATGCGTTCGTAATGTGTGCTCTTATACTTTCTAAAGTGTCAATCAAAATACTTAAAGATTTATCAGAATGTCCTGATTAGAAACAGGGCCCAAAGTGTAAGTTTTATTTGAAAAGTTTCACGAGGGCCTCTGCTAAGATCCCAATTTCTTGTAGAATTTTTTAACACTTTTATATTGTAGATTTTTCACACTGTGCCGGCTACGTTTATTTTTTATTGTTATCTAATAAAATTTATGTAATGTTGAATACTTTTTGTGCTATGTAATATATTTTCTTCAAATATTTCATTTTTGTATGCTCAAGGGTCGAAACAATGTAAACTTTATTAAAAATCCAGAACGCAAAAGTCGAATGTATAGAAAAATTTTACGTAGTTATATCGGATACGAAACGACGCTTTCCACAAATAAAAATTATCTTTTGTAAAAGCTTTATTATTGACTATGTTACACGAATAATTTCTTTTATTTTTGTAATTTATTTATAGATTAAATATTATATTATATAACAAAACCTATAATTAACATCAAGTCGTCCAATTGAAAAAGAATATCCTGAAGAAATTCAGCATCTATTCATATGTATATTTTGTATGTTAAGATTAATTAAAAATATATATTTTGAAGGTGTTGAAAAAGTGAATTTACTATTATGGCGTTATTAGTAATTTGAGGGCCTCTGCAAACCACAGACTCGAGATCTATAGATTGATCTCTATGATAGGTCGCCATTCGAAATTAGTTTACCTCAATTAACTAAACACCCAGTGTTTAAAGATTAAATAATGTACAATCAGAGTCTGATGACGGTTACTAAACTCTGGCATTGAAACTTTCTCTTAAATTTTGGGTGAACATCTCTCTTCATAACCAACCAATTGAGTAATTACTAAACTATAGTTCGATCAAAGTTTATGATTTACGGGGGCTCTACAAAATAACGTCTCGTCCACACTGACGGGCGACTAGCTAGATGTTCCTACTAAAGCGACTAGTACATATTGGTCCAACGCAACTGGCCATTGCATTCGGTGAACGTAGACACTGTACAGGCACACCCCTGACACTTCTTCATACCTAGCGAACTGACTTTACCTGCAAAGACAACGCTATACGTAAATCGAGCGGGAAAAGGGCAACACTTTACATGATACTGCTTATAGACGTTGTCGTTAATGGTACGTACGTTGCGAGTTACGATAAATTACTTGTAGGGGTGTTACGGAGTAATATCACAAAATATATATACACAGAAGGTCGACTAAAAGAGGAAAGAAGCGTGTACGCTCCGATAGTCGCGTTTGTACAGCAATCTCAAATTGAAGCTTTCGCCAGTCTGTTTTGAATTCGTTTGAAATTGCCGTACGAATGGGACTTTGAGAGCGTGCGCTGGCTTTTGCTATGGAGCTGGTCTTGTCTATTTTGTGGTAATAGTTTTCGTTGGTACTGTATGCAGCCAACACTGGTCGCAGTGATTTAGGTTTGCTGTGCAACATTGGTTGGTTTTTCGCCGAACGCATTGGCCTAATATGTAGCGGAGCCATTACAAATAAATAGTCCGCACTGCAAATTACCCGAGTAGTTCACACGTCAGTCTGGGCATGTCCTTGGAATAGAGTTCACAAAAGTTGACGAAATTATGTATTTAGTTATATTTGATTAGATATTAAATAAAAGTGCAATGTCTTGAGCACTGGAGTGGAGTTATTGTATGATGATTATGATTTTGAATCGTTTTTTCAGTTGTAATGGCTGGTTGTAAATTATATCGAACGGCGTGTGGTTGAGTTGCAGTCTGCTGTATAATATTTGTAGAAAGTTATTCAATATAAATTCACACTTATAATGCGAGTTTTTATTCCTATCCAGCCCAAAAGATATCTTTTTTTACAAGCATTTATTTAACTTGCAATGTTTGTGGGTTTGTTTAGGTCAAATCTTGCAACAGCATTTAAAAACAGTGATCCCCAACCGATTAGAGCTCTAATTTTGCATACACGTTACAGTCTGTCAATCTTTGACCCGGTGGCCAAAATTGAAACTATTTTCTATGCCTGTTAAGTTTTTTTTTAATTTTTTCTTTTCGTATTCTACTAGCGACGCTGTCACCGGGTCGGCTATGTTTGTGGGACTCATGGAACTAATAAGTACTGTTGTACGTAGTACTTATTAGTTCCATGGTGGGACTATAGTTTGGATGACAGACTGTCATTCCTCGTGCTCCCACTAATAGGAAAATAGGAGCACGAGGAAACCCCCGTTTCTTTTCGGTCGGTAACTCCTACAGTCTACACATCCTAGCCACTCTGACTAGTCTTCACTACCTTCAAATCATCACACTAATATTATAAATGCGAAAGTGTGTTTGTATGTTGGTTTGTCCTTCAATCACGCTGCAACGGATCAACGACGGCTCAACGTGATTTTTTGCATGGGTGTAGTTGAGGACGGAGAGTGACATAGGCTCCTTTTTATCCCGGAAAGTTGAGGAATTCCTGTGGGAATTAAAAACGTATTCCACGCGTACAAAGTTGCGGGCATCAGCCAGTAATTAATAAAACTGATGTTACGTAATTAACTATTTTATTATTTAACGAATCGTAGTGGTATCATTTTCTTAAAAGCGCCCAAAAAAATCATGTCGACGAATTACACTTAAATTTTAATCAAAGAAATTTACTTATCACTTTTCCTTGATTTTTGTTTATGTATCATCACCCATCGACGTGCTTTTACATGTTTTAGGAATACGCAATTAATAATAATAATAATTATTTAATTCTAGAGGTGATAATAAAAGTTCTAAACTAGTAACTCTAAGGTTTAATCCATTGCCACTTCCGAATTTCATGGAGGATAATAATCCTTATACTCGTGCATTGTTTTGTATAAAAAATAATAATATTTTATGGCGTCTCTGTTTTTATACAGTTCATAAAATAGTATGGATAGTGACGTCATCACGGCGAATATGACAATAACTTTGTACATGTTTCTTCTTTTGCTTGTATTTAGGCTTCATTGCAAGAATGTAAACAAAATAGTTTCTGAACTGGTGATGAATGATTTCACAGTTTCGTTTTTCTAGCGTAGAAGCAGTATTCCTGGTATTTCTTCGTCATTGCAAAGGTAAGTTTTCTTTAGAAAGGTTGTAGTTATTTTTTTCTGAACTGGTGATGGTCAGTCGTCGCAGCTTGGTAGTAGTAGTTTCAACATAAGTCTTCCTTGTATTTCTGCTTCATTGTAAAGGTATGTAACATTTCTTTACAAAAACCAAAAAGTTATTTTGATTTCTGAACTGATGATGGTCAGAGTCTACAGTGTCACCGCAGAGTGGAAGCAGTAGTTTAAACATAGTTGTTCCTTGCATTTCGTCTTTAATCTTTATGTGTTTCTGAATTGGTGATGGTATTTAAGCAGCCGTAGTTTCTGAACTGGCGAAAGAAGAGTCAGTAGTGTCATCTCAGCGTGGAAGCAATAGTTTTAACATAGTTCTTCCGTGTATTTCGTCTATAATCTTTATAAATGTGTTTCTAAATTGGTGATGGTATTTAAGCAGCCGTAGTTTCTGAACTGGCGAAGGAAGAGTCGGCTGTATCATCGCAACGTGGAGGCAGAATGATTTGGAGTTCTTCGCTAAGCTGGATCTCGTCTTCGGGAACTACGGGTATGTCGTCTGGTACTCTCGTGTCGTAATCTTCGCTCGCCGATGCATTGCTGCGAATATTAACGATTGCTAAAACATATTTATCACCTAGTACATTTAAAACTACTTCTCACTCTCAGTGTACTCACGATACGAAAGGTTTACGATACGTAAACGTAGAAGTCTTATTTAAAGGCTAAGCTGTCATCATCATACTAATATTATAAATGCGAAAGTGTGTTTATCTACTCCAGCATCGAAAAGTTCCAATTTCGAATTTGACAACTATATCGAATTGAACCCTCTTTCGTGTTTGCTTCTCATAACGATACAGTTCGTTGTATGGGAGCTGTATCGTTATGAGTCGTAGCTGTATCGATATGGTTATCTTCATAAATAGGATACCTATAGCTTAGCGGCTCTGGGTTCTGGCACTTTCCCAACCAGTCAATTGATTTGACTTTTTTATTAATTTACAAAGTAAAAAATTATAAAGACGTCCTTGTCGTAGATAAAATCTTGTATGCAACTGTACGTAATTAGTCATTTTAATTCTCGTACTATCCTATTTTGATAAATTAAAATGACCCTCATTACGATACAGTTGCATAAATAGCTATTGTTTGTTGGTTTGTCCTTTAATCACGTCGCAACGGAGCAACGGATCGACGTGATTTTTGGCATGGGTATAGTTGAGGACCTGGAGAGTGACATATGTTAGGCTACTTTTTATCTAGGAAAATTAGGGAGTCCTCATGGGAATTAAAAAAACTTATTCCACGCGGATGAAGTCGCGGGCATCAGCTAGTTACTTAGTCATAAAAATAAGAGACGTAATGGAAGTTGCAGCTCCTAACAATCAGCATCTAGGTACAGCGGATTTTCATCAGCCAGCTGTCTGACTTACCTATATGTCTGGGTCTAGACCCTGGAAATTTTGCATGAAGGTTACCTATAACGTACACCGCCACTAAGGAAGAATTTTCAGACAATCTACCCGAGGGAAGTTTACTAATAATACTAAAACTACTTTAGTCCGTCTGAAAAAATAAAGGTTCAATAGCTCAACAGGAAAACAGTCGTAGCTTTGAAGCCTCACCTAGTATTATTATGAAAGACCTTGCTAGCACTTACTCCAACTGATCCCTAGTCTTGGCTCCGGCCAGCACGGAGGTATAGAGGCGAGCTCGCGCGCCATGGAGCCTCATCCCAGCCGGCACATCCTCTGCACCCGATCTAATTTCTGGGATTGGATTCAAAAGACCACGGTTACCTGGTATAAGAAGTTATCATCACAATGCATCATCATTTTCAACTCATCTTGCAGACTATTAAACAATCTCCTCTTAGAAAAAGAAGGCCATTATAGTTCGCACTTTTTAACTTCGCACGTCTTTGTGAACATTACCTATTTATTTTCTCTTTATTGGAATACATAGGTACAGCATTAACATTAAACATCAAATGACTAGTTAAATCTAGTTCGTACATTCGCCTTTAAAGTATTCACTAAGCTAATTTTAATGTTGTACCTAATTATTTTAATTATGTAGAACTCTTGGGTTCACTCAAGGAAAACCCTCACCGCTAGATACCTATAGCAAATTTTATCATTTGATGATGCCTAGATGCAGATGCCTGCGACCTTATCCGCGTGGATTGGGGTTTTTTTTTAATTCCACTATAAGTTAGCCGTTGACTGCGATGTCACCTGATGGTAAGTGATTATGCAGTCTAAGATGGTAGTGGGCTAGATAACCTGTTAGGGGTATGGCAGTTATATTTAAACCCATACCCCTAGTCGTTTACTACACGGCATCGTATCGATTTGCGGTATGTCTTTGCCGGTAGGGTGATAATTAGGGGCCGAAGCCTCCAGACCAGACCAGAGAAAATTCAGAAATTATAAATTTCCAAATTGACACTGCCGGGAATCGAACCGGGGAACTTCCACGTTAAGACGACAGCGCTCAACACTGCGCCAGGATAAAAAGAAGCTTAAGGATGTCGTTCTTTAGATGCGATCTATCTGTGTATCAAATTTCATAAAAATCGGTTGAGTGGTTGGGCCGTGAAAGCGTATCAGATACACACACTTTCTCATATTTAGTATTGGTAAAGAAATATGGATTTTAATAAACGCATACTAAGTATACCTAGAATTTTACTTAACTCGGAAATGTGAGAATTCACGTGCGTAGCCTAAGATGGAACCCCATATCAATGGGTAGGTAGGTACAGAGCGTACCGAGAATAACGCAATCATTTAAGGAAATTGGTAGGTAATAAGGAGTAGGTAGGTACGTACTCTCATTTAAATTGATTGCCGTTTTCTCTCGTACATTTCTTGATACAATTTTCTCATCAGGGGGAAGCGTAGGGAGGGTTGTCACTTTTTGTATATCTGTAAAATGTTAGCGACTAACTAAGTAGACCAATAATATTTTATTTTTCTTATCATTATCCTTTGAAACAAGTTGTCGGTTCACAACTAAGCATGGGTTTCCTCTCGGAATGAGAAGGGTTTGGCCATAGTCTACAACGCGGGTCAAGTACGGATTGGCAGCTTCACACATCTTCGAGAACATTATAAAGAATTCTCGGTTTCCTCACGTACCGTAGACAGAGAGACGACACGTACCTACTCGAACCTAAATTAGTTGCTTGCAGTAGCGGTATTAAACGAGGAGAGCTGGGGAACAAATCCGGATTTGTCAGCGTTATTAAATTTTACAGGACGGCGAAAAAACGTACTTTTTAAGCAATTTTCGTCCTACTTAGAGCCGGTTTTGATTGAAAATTATAGGGATCAACGCAACTAAATCAAGACACCACGGTTCGATAAAAATATGTTCGAATAAACTATAGTGGGCTAAACTGGAGTAAGATTCGGAAAAGGATTATGAAAGGATTTGGAAGGATGATGAAAGGATCGGCTGCAAATCAGCGCTACGCTGAGCCGGTGCCTTTTTTGGAATTATTTTGTCACAGTCTAACTAAGAAGTTCTTAAGTTATTTTATTTTTTCTTTTCTACTAGTTATATATATTATATACTATTCTAATAGTTTGTTAATTGTGATTGTATCTTCACTGTGTCTGGTAATTCCAAATAACGATTTTATTTATTTATTCCATACTCCGTATAGCCAACTGCACTGGTTGATATGTAGGTATTTCTATGAAATAATAATCTTAATAATTAATAATGTCTAAATTATCCCTAATATTAGTTAACTCTGGTTCTTCTTTTGTATTAACTCATCTTCTTAACTATAAGCTTTTTATTTTCTAATTACTTCCTATGTACTATTAGATACTAGTTATTTTTCTACCTTTGCGAGCTATTTTTATCTCATGTAAATTATATCTGTGAAAACTTGTAATTGGCGTTATACTAATTCTTTATCTATCTATCCATCTCTGTTGTAGCTGTAAGTTTTCTGTACCAAATAAAATAAATAAATAAAATAAAATAAAATAGTTAGGTAGGTACTTACCTTGCGAAGCTATAGCGTCGCCGGACATAGAATACCTAGTACTGTCCCGGCGACACGTCATCTGCTGCTGCTGCCTGCGGTCGGCTACTGAATCACTTACCATTTTTGTTGAAGTGCTTGGGAACATCTGCGTAGCCGCGAAAAAGAGTCTCAAGCTCCTCGGGCCTCATGCGACGAAGGTACGGGACACGCTTCAGGTCAGGACGGTGCAGTGAGCGGAATGAATTGCGGTGCTGTTGGTAAGAATTATATTTTTACAATTATAAAACTGGGAATAATTTTGGCCGCGTGTATTGTATTGGCGCCATCGGCGCACCTCTGTGCATGCATTAATTTTCGAATGAACGCGCCGGTTGCGCAGATCGCCGCCTCTTACGGCGAAGCGGTCCAGCTGAGAACCCTCAGATTGAAAATAATAGCTACTCAAATTACTTTAATTTTTATTCTACTATAAGTACGCCCTTGACTGCGATCTCATCTGGTGGTAAATGATGCAGTCATAGATGTTAGCGTGCTAACCTGTTAGGAGAATGGCAGTTAGGTATATATCAAACCCATACGTTTCTACACGGCATCTTAGTGAAACATTTAGTCGCTTGGTCTTTGCCGGTAGGGTGGTAGCCACAGCCGAAGCTAGTCCTAACCAGACTGACAAATTCTGAAATTGTGAATTCCCAATTTGAACCTGCCGGGGATCTAACCCGGGACTTCCCGCGTATAAGACAACAGCACTCACATCTGCGACAGGGAGGTCGTCAAAGAGAACTGAAGAATCATTAGAGGATTTAATTAGGTTACCTTAACAATTCTAACCTGATTCTATCCAATATTTACCTTAACAAGTCCAGGTGGAATTTGCATCTTTTCGCAAGCGCTGGACATGCTCATACAGTGAATTACGCTGTCGTGTTTCACTGAGATGGCAGACAGACCGCTGCACACCAAGTCTTCATTGATCTTCGGAGGAGATGTGAAAGAATACCTACTTTAGTATGTGCTTTAGTAGTTTTAGTACCTAAGTTAAGTTAAACTTTTCAACCTTGTTCCCCCTTCACCGTTATACCAAAGAACAGCAAGAATCCGTCAGTGATAGCATCCTTATGTGGTTGACGTTCAGTCTGCTCGAACGAAATGGCTCTGCTCTGATTGGAGAGATTCGAACCGCCTGGACGTGGAATACCCTTCCAGCGCATGTATTCCTTGCCACGTATAACTTAAGTACCTTCAAGGCAAGAGTGAATAGGCATCTTCTTGGCAAGTGCGCTCCAACCAAACCTCATCATTGATTTGTATTTAGCATGATTGTCATTTGTCGTCAAGCGCAAGCCTATCTCGCAATAAAAATAAAACAAGTATGTGCAATACATCTCTCGATGGATTCACCATGAAAATATTCGCAGTTTTTCTGCCCATCCACTCGAGAATGTTCGTGCACGAATCTGTTGCACACGCTTTTGACGGAATCGCACCATAATTGTTAAGATGGAGTCATTTGTCTCCTTGTTCCTTATTCAACTTTACTACATGTCCTATTTTTACCTGCCTATCTCAAAATAATGAAAATGCCTTTTTCCCTAATTACTTACCTACCTACCAAAGGAAACCATTAATCAAATAGGTACTGTCAAAAACACTACCCTCCGAGAACCGTCTTGATAACTTTTATCGCAAGGAACACTGGTGAATAAACGGTTTTTCTTTCTTGCTTTCAAGAATTTTGTTATGCAAGAGTTTAGTCAATACCTATTACCAATACCAATGCTAAAGTTAATTTGGGCCCAAGAGTCCGTGCCGGCCATAAAGAAAATATTATTATCATTAAAAAAATAAGTACATGTAGTTTTCAAACTCATTTTTACGTTATGTACTCTGTCAAAGTTTTTTCCGAAAAGCTTAACTATTCGCAAAAGGAAGCTTTTGACGTTACGTACCTAATGTTAAAGCAAATCAAACGCCAGCTGAATTCACAAAAAATTGAGTTTACGATAACGTAAAGTCCCTTTTCGGGCATTGATCGAAGGGTCATGTAAAAGGGCTTCGACAAAACCGTTAATAAAAACCGAATACACATTAAATCCAGCCGCCTTGAGCCCCTCGTATACGTGCGTTTGACATGTGAATAGGATCTTGGAGCTTAATAGCTTAAAGCAACTTTATAAAGTCCTGGAAATAGCTAATATATAATAGTCAGTTAGTATATTATACAGACATCCCTGGTTCAATGGTATGAGCTCAGTTGTCTTGTAAGAGAGGTCTGGAGTGAGTCTGTGAAGTTAACGCCATTCTTTTCTGGATGGCACCGCACCGCCTCTCAAAGAGGCTTCTGCCTTCTTATTTTCTTATATGCATTGCAAGAGAAGTTGAAATATATGTATTTACTTAAAATCCTTCCATCGAAATTATACCATTTTGAGCTTTTTTCTAAACACTGGAACCCAAGCTATAGATATCTATCCAGCTGGAAATCTAACAAAGGAACCCTGACATATCTAAAGAATTCGCCTATACCACGCAAAGCTGCGCAAATTTTTGCCACTTAATTTTTGCCCGTTTTTATCGAAACCCCTAAATTTTAGGATATTTTTAAACTTAAAAAATGATTTCACCTGATTGGGCTTTGATGGTCCATTAAATTTAAGGATTGTCTGTAACAGGTATTAGGAACCTTCTTTTAAAGAAAATATCATATCAACCATGTACCTGCAGCTCCCTGCCCTCGCAGCACGGAATAAGCAGTGGAGTCGGTTCTTCCTTCAACTTCTGCCCGTTGTTTAAGTCATTCAGTATATTGTCTCCACTGGCTACTGGATTCATTAGGAATAGGGACGCATTCGAAGATTTCTTCTCTTTAACCTCGATGTTGTGAGATGAAGGCGCCCTGATATTTGCGTTCATGTTCCCAATGTTATTAATCTTGTAATCTTTAACGTTTACGACGGGGGAATGGTCATGGAGTAACTGCATTTTGTTTCGGATATTGTAATTTGTGTTCTTGATTTGAGGTTGAGTGTTGTTAATTTTTTCAGTGCTTACATTCTACTTGAAATTTTAACACTGGTTTGACATTTCGATTTTCGAATGATTGATTGATTTATGATTTTTCTTTTTACTTTTTAGTAGGGTGGGCAGGTTTTTTAGGTTTTATTACGTGCTAGATGTATGTAATGACATACATGATACTCTAATTTATGGATCTACGGTATGTACGGTACCCTAAACGTATGAAAATGGATACACGAAATTGAGCTCTAATTCAATGCTGTTATGGTTTATTTTACTATGAAGCGCCGAACTTTAACGATTTGATCGGCAATCCTTACACGATTGCACCTCTGATCTGTTGTGGTGTGATTGTAGGATAAACAATCAAACAAACACAATTTTACAATAAGTACTAATATCGTAACGTTATTAAAAAGTTCTTAACTCTATGTATTGTAACGTCCTTGTACCTAACGTCTACGCCATAGTCACAGAAATAAGTCTTAAACCTTAGCTTAGCCGTAGGACCTATATATAGGTACACCATGTAAGACGTTTCTAACTCTATGGTTTACACATAAAGCAATTTGTTTCGGTCGAAAGTAGGTAGGTGCTTACTATATCCTCATACCGACGTATAAAAGGATACGAGCAAGGGTAGTGTAGGTACCCAGTAGCCTTTATAATGTAGTTACAGGCGGGTATCGAATGCTGGTCACGTAGCGCCACTTGAGGCAGCCAGCCATGAGCCAGCCACTCGTGGTACTTGCAGCCCGAGTGCCTGCTTATTACAGCCTTTACTGTGAAGGATGGAACACGTCCTATTTAAAAGGCTGGAACGAAAAATTTGTGGACATGTGCCATATCACGTCATTTAAATGTCGACAGGACTCTACTACAAAGAAACATCCAATCAAATAAATATTATAAATGTGAAAATAAAATATCAAATCAAATAAATAAATATTTTAGATGTGACAGTTTGGATGGATGTTTGTTACTCAATCACGCCCCAACGGCTGATCGGATCTGGATGAAATTTGGCACAGAGATAGATTATAGTCTGGAATAACTTATAGGCTACTTTATATCCCGGAAAATTAAAAAGTTCCCGCGGGCACCGAAAAACCTCAATCCACGCGGACGAAGTCGCGAGAATTACCTAGTCTGTGGAACTATAAAAGAATAAAAGGAAGGGAATTAAAACCATTAAATAATATTCGTACATTTTATTAACAAATTGTACAAAAAATAGGTAAGTACGATAATAAGGTACAAAATAAGCTATCACGCGACGCAAAAAAAACTTTGAAAACATCTTTCAAAAGTAGGTAAAATTTTATAAAAAATATCAATTATTCAAAACAATAACTGGATAATCGTGACATTATAAATAGAGAATTTTATACACTCAATTAATATCAGTAAAAATTCAGCTATTTATTTTAAAAAATTAGCCGGCCGTAACATTATTTGGAACGTAGAAATCTTTTTTCTCTTCAGATGAAGTCCTCATTTTCTGAAAAATTAAAAAAAAACATAAGTGTAAAGCATACACACAAATTAAGTCAGGTATGTAGATACTATATAAATTCTATTAATAATCTGATTTGAAATTTTCA
This sequence comes from Erebia aethiops, assembly GCA_923060345.2. Lineage (NCBI taxonomy): Eukaryota > Metazoa > Arthropoda > Insecta > Lepidoptera > Nymphalidae > Erebia > Erebia aethiops. The sequence continues at coordinate 15,823,533 of OV281089.1, read as the reverse complement.
AGCTATTTTGAATTGCAGATGTCGACAGCATAATTTGTTCAGCAAACTTTTTTGGTAACTTCGAGATACGAGTTGTAGGTATTACCTACTGAAACTTTGATTAAACCCGGCTGTATACGTAATTTGCTAACGAATTCGTAGAAATATGTGCAAATTAGTTGCCTTTTAGTGTACGGGGACGAAATGAGCGACGGCGGCAGCGGGGCGGAGAGCTGGCGACGAATTTCGCCGCAATTTTGTCGCACTTATTTGAAAACTTTGTTCACGTTTAAAACCGCAAGATTTGTCTGGCGATTTGCAGGTATTATTGAAATTACTCAATAAATACGTGATTGCCAAAAGTATATTTTTAGGGAATTTTAATAAAATATTTTTGAAGAGAAATAAAAAAGAGAAAAAAAGAGAAACAGCAAACGCTCTACCAGACTGGCAGGACTGGAGTCACCAGTTGACGAAATTATAATTTTTCACAATTTCAGTTTGCCTAAAGGACCTTCCCGAAATTTGTCGCCAGCTCTCGTACCACATCGTCCCGCTGTCGCCGTCGCTCGGCCGTCGCTTGTTTCGTGTTTGACGCCTTAAAGTTTCAAATGGGGACATTATTTGGCCGACTTTCGTCGTTCATTATAACATCCTACGATCACCAATTGAGAGCTTTATTGTAACTCCAGTAACTTCTATTATCTTTGGGTAACTTAACTTAAAAACATACTAGAGAGAAAAAGCTATCGTCTGGCGGGACAAAAACTTAAAAAGTCCGAGGAACTCCATTTGAAACGGGTCTGTTGGCGACTAAATTAAAAATTAGTTCTTGAATGCGTTGAAAATTCTAGATACAGACCAATTCTTAAGCCAAAGAATTTATTAAGGGTTTTTCAAGTGGCCGTCGTCGCGCCGGGTTGGGATTTTTTACAAGCGGCCGTAGGCGCCCGGCGACAAAAACAATTACAAAAGTATTGAATGGTCTTTGTTCAACTGCATTCGAGATTTAAGAACCTACTAGAAATATGTCAAACAAATGTGTTCGTTTTAGAAGTAGGTAAAATTTATGTGTTTGTGTCAACTTTTGTTTTGAAATTAATGAGTTGCTAGAAATTTATAGTTAAAGTGAAATAAAGGGACCCAGAGTGGTCGCACTCATTGGCGTTCGGGAATATTCCGTTGACGTAATGATTTTTGAGGTATAAATATTCCCGATAGACCGAACGCCAGTCAGTCAACCCTCAGCACTAGTACGGAAAATAACTCTTTTATTTCCTAGTACCTAGTAACCTCAAGTCTTCACACTACTACCACTCTACTGTCACGGTAGACGTGCACGACCGGGGTGCACAGGACGGGACGCCTACCAGCGCAACATCGACGAGTACCGGCGGACGGGTCCCGATTTTTGCCCGCCCGCTCACTCCGTGGCCCGAGCGTTTCCGTCAACTTATGCGGGACAAGTTCCCTGGCGTCGTCGACGGTCTACGCAACCGACGCGCCGCAACAGATGGTCCTTCGAGCCGGATCCCGAACGGGAATTACTGGAAGAATTGAAGATTTCTGAAAGCTGAAGCTACGAACGGGAACCTAGAGACTCACTAGGTTACAGAAGTAAAGGGTGTGTTCCCGGGTGCAAGCTCACAGATTGCAGCGCATTGAATTGAACGAGCGCACCAGATCAGAGGGGTTCACATCACTTGTGAATTTGGAAGCTACAGCATCGAATATTTTGAAAACTTCAATTATGGAATCTCCAGGAACCACCGTGACAGAACACAGCGAGACGAAGACGAGGTCGATAGAAACGGGTGATCGACTCAAACAACTGAACATGACTGAGCAGAAGAACCAGATCAGTTCCCTGGCGACTCTAACACCAGGAGGTTCTATCCGTACGACAGTCAAGTCAGTTCGGACCTCGAGATCTGCCAGATTGCGTGAATTAGAAATAAGAGAAAAGCTTGCTCGGTTAGAGCTGCAGCGCATCGAAGCAGAAGCTAATCTGATACGAATCGGACTTGAGAAACAGAAAATGGAAGCTTTAGCTTCAGAAGAACGTCTGGATGAAGAACAAGAAGATAGAACATCACATGTTCAGAACTGCATCCAGACGTCACCCATGAAAGATATGAAACATAAAATCCTTCCGGAATTAGACCTTCAAGGAAAGGACGGAAAGAAAGAAAAGGAAAGGATCGTGAATACCGAACAGTCCCTGATGAATACGATCCAGGTCCAGAAGCTTGAAGGTGCTGAACTTGAAGAACAAAGAACTGAAGATTCAGTTTCGGAGTACAATTTGGATAATGAATTTGCAGACAGAAGATCGCAAGTTCAGAAATGTATCAAGACACGTCCATTGGAAAAGACGCAGAATATGACAACATTTCGAAGAGCCATAAAAGGAGCGGCGGGAATAGCTGCCAAGAACTTTTTATATTCAGACGCCACTCCAGATCAAGTTACGAAAGCTCTTCAGCGTTGCGATGGAAGAACAGGTTCACTTGGTATGAAAGAACAAGTCAGAAATAAGGCACTCCTTCAGATTGCAGCAATGGCTCAAGACAATTGTACCTTTGTGAGTGACATACACAATTGGATCTCAGCCAGACAAACTCTTCAGAAATCTCAGTACTTGTGCCATACAGTAACAATGAGAGAAATTATTGAGAAGTTACCAGCATACGTTAAGTTCCGTTGGTATGGCTACGCAAATGCATATGAAGATGAAGCACCAGCTGATCTTTTGATGATGACGCAATTCCTCAACAAGCAAGAATACACGAGTGGAGCTTACGCACTGACAGACAAGCAAGAATGGTCATATGGACGAGAAGCAACTCACACAGAAAATGAGGAAGACGAAGGAGGAGGACTGCTGAGACGACCCCGTTTCAGTCGTGCTGATAGCATCGCCATGTCAGAAGATTGGTGCTGCGCACAAGGGGGAGAATGTTGGCGACTAAATTAAAAATTAGTTCTTGAATGCGTTGAAAATTCTAGATACAGACCAATTCTTAAGCCAAAGAATTTATTAAGGGTTTTTCAAGTGGCCGTCGTCGCGCCGGGTTGGGATTTTTTACAAGCGGCCGTAGGCGCCCGGCGACAAAAACAATTACAAAAGTATTGAATGGTCTTTGTTCAACTGCATTCGAGATTTAAGAACCTACTAGAAATATGTCAAACAAATGTGTTCGTTTTAGAAGTAGGTAAAATTTATGTGTTTGTGTCAACTTTTGTTTTGAAATTAATGAGTTGCTAGAAATTTATAGTTAAAGTGAAATAAAGGGACCCAGAGTGGTCGCACTCATTGGCGTTCGGGAATATTCCGTTGACGTAATGATTTTTGAGGTATAAATATTCCCGATAGACCGAACGCCAGTCAGTCAACCCTCAGCACTAGTACGGAAAATAACTCTTTTATTTCCTAGTACCTAGTAACCTCAAGTCTTCACACTACTACCACTCTACTGTCACGGTAGACGTGCACGACCGGGGTGCACAGGACGGGACGCCTACCAGCGCAACATCGACGAGTACCGGCGGACGGGTCCCGATTTTTGCCCGCCCGCTCACTCCGTGGCCCGAGCGTTTCCGTCAACTTATGCGGGACAAGTTCCCTGGCGTCGTCGACGGTCTACGCAACCGACGCGCCGCAACAGGGTCAACGGTATTGCTCAGAGGTTTTGTTCTGTGTTGTCTTTGTGTGGGTCCTGCTGTGGTTTTCCTCAAAATGTATAGAATGGATATATCGAAAACAATCGTTTATTGTGAAGCTTTTTCTCTGGTCTCCCATTAGGCCCGACCAGGAATTATAAATTCCCAAATTGACCCTTTTTATTCGTGTAGGAGGGGAAAATCCTCATGGACATCCGACTCCGGTTAGCGCTGGACTCCTACGGGTAAAAACCCCTCATTTCTGCAAATTGACTCTGCCAGGGATTGAATCCGGGACCTCCCACGTTAAGACAATAGCCAAAATTCATTTTAATGTTTTGGCGTCAAAAAACAACTTTTATTTTTTATCCACTACAAGCTAGCCCTTGACTGCGATCACACCTGATGGTAAGTGATGATGCAGTCTAAGATGGTAACGGGCTAACCTGTTAGGGGCATGGCAGTTATATTAAACCCACACCCCTTCGGTTTCTACACGGCATCGTACCGGAACGCTAAATCGCTTGGCGGCACGTCTTTGCCGGTAGGGTGGTAACAAGCCACGGCCGAAGCCTCCCACCAGGCCAGACCAGGGAAAATTCTGAAATTATAAATTCCTAAATTGACCCTGCCGGGGATCGAACCCGGGACCTCCGCACGTTAAGGCAACAGCGCTACACACTGCGCCACGGAGGTCGTCAAAACCACGAAGGTCGGTTTTCTATGAAATGTAATAGATACTAGTGGTAAATATTAAATACAATAGATATAATTAACAGTAACAAATCTATTATGTAGCAGTCAGTTTCAGAACCACTCGCCTATTATTAAGAAGCAAACAGGTAATTGGTATTTGGAATACAAAATGTCTTTCGTAGACGTAACCGGTAGCCTCCTTTTGCCATCGTTTCAGTACGCTTAATACGAGTTTGCACATCTCCTCAACGTTAGATTTGAAGTCTCGAAGTGTCGAATATAAAGTCTAAATATAATGGTTCTAGCCTTTTTGTACACAGTTCTTCTTATGGTAAAGGACACAATGTGGTACATTACATACCACAAATGAAATAAAAGCCTCTACAACTACCCCAAGTGTAAATTGTAGAAAATGAAATTCCAGCATCATACTGAACGATTTTAAAACATCGATTTTACTGACGTCGTATTGCAATCCTCGACATCTATCATCGTTGGCGAGATGTGTAAAACTCATACTAAACATAAATTGTTATTCAGTTGGACCAACAAAAAAATCATTTGCATATGTACCTACCTACCTATTGCAAATTTGTATTTTTCACGGTCTTAATTGTGAAAACATGTCATTACTCATCATGTCACATGTCCTTCCCAGTAGTCACAGCCAAATAATATGTTTATGTCTGTATTAACTTAATTAGTCATCAATCTTTTCTTTCTTTCCACAATATGTACTAATGTATTTTCATTTGAATAAGATGACAATAGTAATATGTCCCATATGTTTATTTCTACTAACCCAATCATCAATATTTTATTTCTTTCCATAGGAAATTGTAAATTAATGCATTTATTTGTTTTAAGTATAATTTTCAATTACTTACAGCTATAAGAATAAATATGTATTAGGAATAATAATAAATTTAAATGTAATTAATTTAATAGTAAAATCACATAGTATGATAATCATACTAATATTACAAATGCGAAAGTCAGTTTGTTTATTGGTTTCTCCTTCAATTACGCTGCAACGGAGCAACGGATCGACGTGATTTTTGGCATGGGTATAATTGAGGACCTGGAGAGTGACATAGGCTACTTTTTATCGGCTCTGCTCGGTTCGGCTAATATGTACTCTGTAACTAAATTACCTGACCATCTTATTATGTTTTAATATGCAAATAAAGTAACTGAATTTGAATCTTTGAATACGATACAATACCAATAGCAACAACTATATTAAATATGTTCATTGCGAAACTCAATTGTGCGTTGCATATAGAGGCAAATTTTTGCTTATTAATAGTGAACACCCCGTTTGCCTTTCTTTACAAAAAATCGTATTTGATAGCCTTATCCACATGTTCATCTCAATTAGCTTTAGTTCTGTAATTCGCTTTTCTGCAGTATTTACTTGTTCATCTTTAATCAATTTTGTAACAGCTAGAAAATTGATAAAATTACCATTTTCATTTTCTCCTCCTTCATTTCCATTAGCAATGACCTTAGTATCCGGTGTACTAGGAACTCGCTCACACGTCGTAGATCCGCATTGTCTTTATTCACTCTGTTGTCAACTACAGCTGAAGCCAGCGCCTCCACTGCTTCTCCCCATTCCACTGAAAAAAAGACAAATACGTATAAAACTTCTGTCGGAGGACCGATGGATGTTAGGGTCGTAACCCTATAGGGACCTCGATTGGTGTTCATATCTCGGCAAGTAGATTGGACAGCAATCACCGACCCAAATTCAGCGATGGAATTCGAAAATAGCTCGATTGGATGTGATAGACGAAGATAAAAAGAGATAGAGGGGATTCCTCAGAAACCTTATGTCAAAATTAGATGCCTAACAGCTGAAGTTGATGATAACAAAAATATCGTCTCTTCTAATCGTACTTAATAGCATATTTTGTTCGTGAGAATTGTCAGTGTGTTGGTTCTTATACCTACCTAAAAAAATATATTTACAGTTACCTACCTAGTTATTAACCTAGATTTGATTTGTTTGTAAAAGTTTAAATTATGAGTCCTTAAGGACGTCAAAACAAAACAATCCTTTCTTTACTACTAGCTGATCTAGAAAATCTATCTCTGTGCCAAATTTCATCCAGATGATTCAGCCGTTCTGGCGTGATTGAGTAACAAACATCCATTCATCCAAACTTTATTTATAATAACTATTAGTTTAGATTAAGTAGATTGAAACCATGTTGTGGATCATATCATTATGCCAAAGGAAAGCTGTGGTCCAAATGTCGAAAGTTTCTTACTGGGGTGTCTCATGTGCGGCAGAGTCACTGTGCCAATTGTGACGTCCATCCTCTCGTGTACACGCTGGTTCACCGTACGAGACATCAGTTTCGCTGCAGCATTCACCATCTGTTGATTTTAATAGCTTCATCAAAAACAATGCTTTAATAGTAAGTAAGCTTGGCCTGGTGGAAGGCTTCGGCTGTAGCTACTAACCTACCTGCAAAGACGTGCTGCCAAGCGATCCGGTACGATGCTCTGTAGCAAACTAGAAACCGATTAGGGGTATGGGTTTAATATAACTGCCATGCCTCTAACAGGATAGCCCGCTATCTTGCATCATCATCACTTACCATCAGGTGAGATCGCAGTCAAGGGCTAATTAGTAGTCGTTAAAAAAAAGTATTAAAATTACTAGTTGGTAAGTGTACTGCGCACTTACTAGTAAGTTTTGTTTATCTTCGATCTCCACTTAGCAAGACGGATCGTCGATATAAAATGCAAAAAGGAATGGGGTAGATTTCTTTGAAGAAGAAACATTTCCCTCTGCTTAAGTAATGGAATCTAGATTCTAGAGTATAGAAATATATTCTCTATGTACCCGACTTTTAAAATCCATAAAATGAAAATCCAAACGTTCATAGTAGGTAGGTAGGTACATAGGTAGTATAAATAAACAAATGTTTGTGAATACCGGTGTAACTTTCAAGACACCACCACCACTACTACAGCCCATTAACGTCCCTTTGCTGGGCACAGGCCTCCACTCTCATAGGAGAGAGGGAATTGGAGCTTAGACCCACCACGCTGCTCCAATGCGGGTTGGCGGATTTAACGACTATTATCATGTTAGTGATAATAACCGGGACCGACGGCTCAACGTGCTCTTCGAGGCACGGGGGTGAAACACCGCCAACTTCCTAACTCCGGGCTAGTACTGAGAATTTCTAGTCAAAAAACCCCAGCACTTATTATGGTCCGACCCTGGACTGGAACCCGCGGACCTCGTCAGCCGCATTCAAACAGGCTAACCACTAGACCAACGAGACAGTTTCAAGCATCATAACATTGAGGCTGATTCTGTAGTGCACAATCTCTAAACTAAACTAAAATTAGAGCATTACAAATATTGCTAACCCTTTCATAATACTTCCTACGGAAAGGAACAGAACTAGATTTAAAGCTGCCATTTTAGTTTAGTTTAGAGATTGTGTTATACAGAATCAGCCCCATTATAATTTTTATTTTGTTTTACACAAAAAGTTATTATAGTTATACCTCAAGCAATTTCCTTCTCTCAGGCAAGTAGCTTGCATTCGGGGTAGGGTCTGGTAAATCTTCAATGCGATCTATGAAAGTCACCTCTGCCAGTTTCGTTTTGGATGGCTGGAATATGAGCACTATCTTTAGATAAACATCCTAATGGTGGTCTTGATTCTTACTTTACTGCCTCAACTTTTTCAAGCAATAAGAGAAATAAATAGCAATCGATTTATTTAGAAGTAATCAACGTACGATTTTTACTAAGACTTTCTATAATTTTTATAAACTTACAGCAGAGTTGGATTTTACCTATTTCTAAATCCTGTCTTATTATCCCAAACGTAAAATCACACAGACGGACGGATATATCATTCTTAAAAGAAAGTTCGTTTCTCGACAGGGCAGTTTGGATATTTAAAATATTCTGGAGGAAGACTACGACCGTGGCTTGGTGCCATCTTACCAGAAATTAGGGGCAAAACTGCCAACGCCTAAATCCATGTACTTTCATTATTGTTTGTGTTTTAGAATAATTATTCAATTCAATTCTTGGTTTTATGGCTTGCGTTTGTATACAATATACGTGATATTAAACTGTCATTTTGAGTGATATTGCTCTAACTAAGCGTTGGCAGTTAGTACGGCCTAATAAAACAATGCCGCGTAAAATCTAATTAGGGATTTAATGTCTGTGATTTTTGTGGCACTGTTTGTGACATAATTTTACAAGATAAAAAATAAAAACTGCAATACTACAGGCGAGATTACTAAGTATCTAAAAAATGTAATTTCTTTAGCATACCACAGGTGTAGGCGGTCTGTCTTTAACACTCTTCATCTCAGTCTCGGCGAACGTTATAGCCGGAATGTTCTCGATTTCACCGAAGGCTAAGGATCCACTGTGACCACCTCCGCCGCCGATTTGCCCGAGCATCTCGGACGCTACTTGCTGTACCCAACGCGACTGCTTTGATTCCCTTGTAACAAAAGTTAAAAAGCTATAGGTACTTATCCTGATTGTTTTAAACGATCGCCACATCTGGTTACCTTTTTTTTTATTGCGTGATAGGCTTGCGCTTGACGACAATCATGCTTAGTGCAAAGCCTTTCAGACTGACAATAGGCCAATAATATGGTCTACCCACAAAAGTTGAAAAACTTCGCACATCTTCGGGAACATTATGGAGAACTTTTTGGAATACAGGTTTCCTAACGACGTTTTGCTTCACAACCTACCTACCAAATATATATGAGACTGGGCAGGACGTCATGTGCCGTATCAACTATCAAAATATGCAGATCAACGAATCGCAAGCTGCAATGGTATCGGAGAAACTGATATGCGTTGAGGTCCCAAGATATTTAATGAATGGCGATCTTGCACGGATTACGGAGCGTTGGAAGACTCCCACAATAGTAGAAATAGGAGTCTACCACCACCATCACTACAGCCCATTAACTTCCCACTGCTGGCCACAGGCCTCCACTTTCATAGGAGTGAGAGAATTAGAGCTTAGACCCACCACGCTGCTCCAAGATAACCGGGACCGTCGGCTTAACATGCTCTCCGAGGCACGGGGGCAAGACACTGCCAACTTCCTAACTCCGGGGTAATACTGCGAATTTCTTGTCAGAAAAACCCAATTTAAAATTATGGCCCCACCCGGGACATCGTCGGCCGCAGTCGAATATGACCACTAGACCAACGAGGCAGGAAATAGGTGTGCTCATTTTATATTAATATGTGTTTACCGTTTCTTAGGAGCCGGTCGTATGTTCGCGAAGAAGACAACCGAAGCTCGCGATCGAACCATTCGTTGAATATCACGCAGCAGTAGATGTACGCGTCTTCGAGCAAACTCTCTAATTACTGACTCAAGTATCTGAAATAGCAAAAACACATTAATTTACAAAAAAAAACAAAATAATCAAGATTTGGCTTTAAATCATTCGAAATCTTTTCGAAATCTACTGGAATCAGTGATCACTGGAGATCGTATATTGTGAACATCTGATGAAATTTAAATTCTTTTTTAGAAGACTGTCTTTACGTTAAAGCTATTTAAGGAGTACGTGAGTAGCATATTTTTTTATGGCACAGACTGTTGGATCTAGAAACCTCATCGTTAGCACTCACTTCAAAACGATTTTCGAAAATTCAATCGCTATTGAACCAGCGTGTGTCAAGCTAGCTGTTTAAGAATCGTGATTCAGTACCTCATCCAATATTTTAATTGGTGCACTAGGCAGTATGGTCTCGATGTCCATCCTAGTGCGAGCTTGTCCGAGGGTCATCAGCGCATCTCCCTGCGTCGACACCGCCATCGTCATCGCTTCCGAGGCCAACCGCTGCGCTAGCTCGGCACACATGCCTTTGGCTCCTCGTTTAGACTAAACAATACACCAAATTAATAATACGAGTAACGTAAGTTAAAGTTGATTTTAATGTGGACCTTAGAACCATCCCCAATGTAAAGCCATTGGTTAAGACGGAATTGAAAAAAAAAGTGTTTGGTAATAACATGTATTATATCGAAATCAAGACGGGATTTAATTATGTTTACCCTGTTGTCCCCTTCGATGTATATGTGGGTACTAGATGGGCCTTTCATAGAAAAAAATTGGGCGTCCGACCTGTAGAGCGCGCTCCACACTTAAGCGTGTTCTTGTCCCCGCCATAGCGCTGTCCCGCTTTTCGGGCTAGATGGCGTTAGTTAGTCCACATTCTTTGTTTGACAGGGCCTATATACCTATGTCTATGTAAATTGAGGTCGTTGCTTGTCCCCTATTATCACTTTTGTTTTTCTTTCCATTAGAACACAGCATACATAAAAGTAACTTGTATTATTAAAAAGTTTGCCAAAGAGCAATTTATCTTTATCATCTCTAAATTTACGTGAGAACAATCTTTTATTATTGACTAGGTACCTAGCCATTATCAATGGGATTAAATTTCTGTCCAAGACAAGAATAAGAAACTCTGAAGGAACAATAGCATCATTATTCAGAGGTATCAAAACCACGCTGCAAAAGGAACAACAATATTTTCGGTCAAAGTTTTGTTCAAGGCACTTCACTTACTTTTTCGAATTCAAGTCCCATTTTTCGCACAAGTTTTACAGCCTTCATATTGCCGCCGTGCATAAGTTTGAAATTCGCTAGTCTTATTCGTTGGAGCTCTAAATCGGTGTTGTAAGCGTAGATTTCTGCTTTCCTAAAAATTTCGAATAGTATTTTAAGTATCACCGCATACTAATTTATAGACCGTCACAGTATCAGAGATAATTTGGCGTTTGATAAAACATAATATTAAATGTGGTTTTATCGAAACGCAGATGTTAGCCCAATAGATTAGGCCTCATTGACATTGTTAGACACTGAAACTCGGGGTTCCAATGTTGCATGCCTATCATTTATTTTGAACTAAAAAATATTGGGCTTTGTTTTCTAAAAAAACTATAAGTAGGTAGTGGTGCGATAAACTAAAAATAAAAATTCTCCTTATTGGTCCCATGCACAGGACGATATTTTACGCGTAGGTAGTTGTTGGTCCTTTAGTTCGTATTTATATTATAAAAAGTCTCAACTTAAGGGATCTTGCAACTTGTCTCAAAAATATATGTCTGCCATCGTCACTATTCAAAATATACACGGTTTCGATTGATTGCAAAAAAATTAAGAAGCGACCCATTAATGGTAACGTTGGCTCGCAACTTGTTTTGGCTGCGTCTGACACTTCAACTTACAATAGCGCGTAAAAATTTGTTCCTGTACACATGTTTTAAAAAATTCTTAGCATAGAATTAATGAAGAATTGTAGTTAACTTACTTCGACCTTCTCATTGCAGCAGCGTTCATATCATCTGTGTATAGTTTTAATAGAACAGCTTCTTCGTGTATTTTTTGGTTCTGCGCGTCCACGCGAGCTTTCCATTTATTATTCGCCTAAACAAAACATTAGTGTAATCGTACTTCGATATAATATCTAAAATATCAGTAAGTGATTAATTTTCACTTCAATTATATATCAGTTAATTAAACAACATATTGGAAGCTTTCCCTGAGTTTTAGTGAATTAGAATTCTTTATAAATGTAATAAGCCACCAAATTGGTTTTGTAGGATAGACGGCCATTGAAACAGGGGCCATACTGCGAAGTGCCAACGTTTAAAGCCATGTTGTTTCATTATTGTTCACTTTCCTATATTAGAAATCATTATAATCCTTGTCATAGTCATAGTCATAGTCATTTATTCATTAAATATAGGTACACTGTAGGTACACTTATTTTCGTCTAAAAATTACATAAGTATTTAAAAAGCATGATGGTGATAATGGGTAACGGTATCTTAAAACTAAAGCTACGAGGGTTCCAAACGCGCCCTGGTCTGAGAAGAGCCCACAACAAACTCAGCCGGGTTTTTTTTTTTTTTTAATTATCACCATCTCACAAATATTCTTACTAAGGAACTATCAGAGACATTACAGCAAATTATTGCCAGGCTTCCTTGTCGTTTAAGTAGTCCTTTACATGGTAATAAGACTTTTCAATGAGTTTACGTTTTACATTAACTTTGAACTTATTCAGAGACATCTTCAACATGTCTTCTGGGAGCTTGTTATAGAAGCGGACACTGTTTCCAACAACTGAATTGCTAGTTTTACTAAGCCTAGAAACAGGCATTACAAGTTTATTTTTATGTCTAGTATTGACATTATGACAATCACTTTTCTTCTTGAATTTATCAATGTGCTTATGCACGTGTACTAAATTTTCAAATATATATTGGTTGTGCACTGTCATAATAAAGTTCCTTGTTTTAGGAACGTCAAGGTACGTGACATCAAACTGTCATTTTGACTAATATTGCTTAAGTATTGCTTTAAGCTTTGGCACTATTTTCCCAGGAAAGTTTTACTGTAGGGACCACGTAGAAAGATAAGCTGAGGACCGATGATGGTCATCATAAGGTCGCTGTCACATCATCAGGCTCTCACGATGTCGATTCAATCTCAAATTGGTTACAATATTACTTACATCTTCCTCTTTCCACTTTTGTTTTGCTTCTCTGTCCTGCTTCACTCGATTCAGCCGTTTCTTTTCATTGCTTCTCCACTGTCGTATCATGGTGATTTTCCGCCGTAGCTCCATTTCGGCTGCAGCCTGCACCCTCTGTTTGATACGATTTTGCTTTTCTCGCGCTTTGGATGCTCGCTCTTTGCGCTGCTTCTCGTTAAATTCGGCGAGATACTTCATTCTCTCTTGGATTTTCTTTTCTTGTTCCCTTGCCCTGTAAATTTGTAGTACCGCATTTACGACTGATAAACTGCGCCATGAAGGACATGGTCAATTTCAATATAAAATTCAGCCGTTGAGAAGAATTTGCGGTAGATAGAATCAAATGGCGTAAGAGCATTAAGGAGGGTTGCCGTGTTCTTGATTCATGATGAAGCCTGGTTTCATGACGTTCTCGCCCAAAGAGTAAGAAGGCATACCACCGGCTCTCTAGTTTGCAACGACAGGTTCAGCTGCTCCATTTGTCTATAAAAGTCGCTCGTGTATCAACTTGTTTACCCGTTGTCCTAAGTGAGCGACAGAAGCGGCACCAGGCGACGCGACGCGATACGACGCCACAGAATAACATATCACCTTGAGGGACGAGTGGCCTAGTTGTGACAACGCCTAGTTGTAACTGGATGGGTGACCGAATTTGTTGATTCAATTCAAATTTGGCCTTTTCGTTTCTTCCGTGTCTTCGAGAGCACATTAACCGTCGCGTCGATCCCGGTTATTATCACTAACATCTGATACTAATCGTTACAAAATCCTAAGAGTGTAAATACTCTTAGTTGAGTTGTATGCGGAAGGACGTGGATACCCACCGCATTATTTTCCCAACAAAACTCCTACCATTAACTATGTGATTAATGGAAAGGGGTCACGACCCTCAGTTATGAGAAATACGACGCTGGGAGAGAGAGAAAGGTATCACCATAACTAGTTAGTGTTTCACTGATAAGGCTTTCAAGCTTCGCTAGATGGATATAAAATCCACTTATGTTAGAAATTGGAAGTTACAGTAGCTACCTATAGCGTAGAGCGCGGACGGCCTGACGAATGTCTCGCTTAAATGGGTTATGCAAATGGAAACCAAGTTTACCAGCTTGATGAAAGCTAGATTGCGCAAGACGGGCTAGGATTTGAATACATTGAAATGTTAATTTTGCTAAAGGAAAATACGGTTACAAACAAGAGAAATTTAATTATTTTCAGTTATGTTATCGGAGATAGCTATCGGATGACCAATTGAGTTACGTACGTTGAGCGAAAATTGAGACCGGTTTATTTATAGTGCAAGCGAGTAGTCTTGATAATAATTAACTTTGAAATTTAATATTATAGTAAAAACGAACAGTCTTGAATCATATCGCATGTATATCGCATGTATCAAACTGGTTCACAGTCAATAACTTACTTTTGAACGCAAAAAAAACTAAATGTCTAGAGTTTGTACTTGAACAAAATCGATAAGGAAATAGTATTGAATGGTGAAACACTGAAAATGGAGAACTCCACGGTTTTTTTGGGGGTGACCTTGGATAATAAGCTTCAGTGGGGCGCTCATATAGAGACACTAGCAGGGAAACTCAGCTCAGCGGCTTTTGCTATCAGGAAAATTAGACAGCTTACCGATATTGAGACGGCGAGGCTTGTCTATTTTGCCTATTTTCATAGTGTTATGTCGTATGGCTTCTTTTTCTTATAGTCCTGGATGGGGTACTGACACGGGTTAACTCTGTAGGCTCGAGGGGTATAGAATGGAACTTATCCAATAGTCTTTTAGACTTAGACTACGCTGATGACTTATGCTTATTAAGTCACCGACGAGCCGACATGCAGTCTAGATTGAACGACCTTGTGAAGGAATCAGCCAAAGTTGGTCTTAAAGTCAATGTAAGCAAAACCAAGGACATGCGTGTTGGTACGCCAAATAATAATCCTATCCTAATAGGGGAAACGGTAATAGAACGAGTCAAGGAATTCACATATTTAGGTAGCATAGTGTCCCCCACTGGTGGAACTGAGTTAGATATCGACTCCCGGTTATCAAAAGCCCGTGGTGCCTTTGCGTGTCTCTACCCCGTCTGGCGGTCCAAGCACCTCTCACGGAGGGTGAAACTTAAAATTTTCAATACAAACGTTAAATCCGTACTGCTATACGGCTGCGAGACATGGAAGGTAAGAAAAGATCTCACGCATAAAATTCAAGTATTCATCAATCGTTGTCTCCGTTACATTCTGAGGATATTTTGGCCGGAAGTTATTTCCAACATAGACCTATGGAAATTATGTCATGAAGAACCCGTAGATCTTCAAATCCGACGCCGAAAATGGAATTGGATCGGGCATACACTGCGTCGAGCACCTGAACATATACCCAAGCAGGCGTTGGATTGGAACCCGCAAGGTCAACGAAAACGCGGGCGGCCGAAACAGACTTGGCGGCGTACTATACTTGATGAGGCGAAAAAGATCGGCCTTACATGGGGCGAGCTAAAGCATAAAGCGTCCGACAGATCGGCTTGGAAAAGAGTAGTGTCTGCCCTCTGCCCCGAAGGGGGGACATAGGACTTAATGATGTCGTATGGCATCTTATTGTGGGGCAGAGCTGCTGATATACAAACAATTTTTGTTTTGCAAAAGAGGGCGATTCGATCAATATATAAACTCAGATCACGCGAGTCCCTTCGTGAAAAATTTAAAGAAATTGGCATCCTTACGGTTGCATCGCAGTACATATACGATAATATAATGTTTGTGAAACAAAATATTCATCTCTATAGACAAAGAGGGGATACACAAAATCGACTTACTAGAAACCGGCATAAACTAGTAATGCCGCGATGTCGTCTACGCAAGGTGCAGAAATCCTTTGTGGGGTCGAGTATTACCTTTTATAATATGGTTCCAAAAGAACTGTTGGATTTGCCATTGCACAAATTCAAAAAAACCGTAAAAGAACACTTGTTGAGTCGGGGCTATTATACAATTCACGAATTTCTTAATGACAAAGGTGTATGGAAGAAACCGACTTTGGGTCCTGCTCCCCACAGGATAGTATAATAACTTACACTATTGTATTTTATTTAACTTACATACTTATTTATGTATTGTAATAGATTGTTTTTAAAAAAAAAAAAAAAGAGCAACTGCTGAGTTTCTTGCCGGCTCTTCTTGGCAGAATCTGCTTTCCGAACCGGTGGTAGAGTCAAAACATGACGTAGCATAAGAGACACCTGTATGTCCTACATGTTTGAAATAAATTGAATTGAATTGAATTGAATTGCATATTCTAATTTAATAAATGCAAAAGTGTGTTTGTCTTTTAAACGTGGCGCAGAGGAGTAACAGATCGACGTTCATAAAAAAATATAACACGTGGGAAGTGACAAAGCCCAGGATTTTATCCCGGTAAATAGAAAATTCCTACAGGGTTAGAAAAACCAGATCCTCGTGGAGTCCTGTGGAATCCACTCGCATATTCACCTTATATCCTAGCTTTTGCCCGCGGCTTCAGTCAAGTTCGGTTCGATTTTCATACAAATTTCAAAGCCCTATTTTACTCCCTTAGGGGTTGAATTTACAAAAATCCTTTCATAGCGGATGCCTACGTTATTAAAGCTACGCTACATGCGTGCCAATTTTCACCCTGATCCGTCTAGTGGTTTGAACTGTGCGTTGATAGATTAGTAAGTCAGTCAGCCACCTATTTCCTTTTATATATTTAGATCTGTCTTTAAACGGAAAAAGCAGTGTGGGCAAGCTACAGAATAAAATTATTGTAATTTAAAAATTTTGGAATGCATATCCAATTATATTTAATATTCAAGCAACTTATACTAAAAGGTTTTTTAATTCATGAAATGTATTACGTTTTCAAATAGGTACGTTCTGAACAACACTGGCCCAACAAAGAATAATTATTTTTGCATGGAACGTAATATCAATCCAAATAATGGCCTTTTATTTTTCAGAAACATACAAAGGACTTCTATAACAATCGTCAGAACAGATATTTGAGAGGAAACTGCGAGGAAATGGAAATTTTATTTAAAGGTACATTTATATTACCACTTTAAAAGATACCAAAAAACATGAATAGATGGACACCAACGCATTGCGTGAATATTAAGAAAAGCTATTAGGTATTGAGGTCCTAACGATGTTTTTCTTATTAGTTTTTACTATGAAAAAATCATTGCGTTTCTTATTTTCATTCAAGACAACCAATCGAACCTCAACTAAAAATAACTTGTTAACTTTTGAAAGAAAAAATAATGAATTTAGCATCTGCCTTCTAAAATCTATTGTTAATTTTTTTAAATGTATTAATTTAAATGAAAATACAGATGTCTACCTGGGATTTTTCAGATAAGTAATCAAATTTCTCCTAATCGAATTTCGGCCACGAACCAAGGCAACGAGCTGCATAGTTTTTTCTATAGTTTTTGTATCAATGCTGCAGATGGTTATAGGAATGTCTATATACTACAAGTCAGGTTGATCGCAGTTTCCTGAAATTTTTCACCTTTCTATACGAAAAACTAAACCTCTGAATGTATTCGTCCAATTTAAATAGTTTTCGTTTGTTTTGCTTCAACATGATTTGTAATGAAATTACTTATTTAAGTATTATTTAACGTAGGACAACTTAAATGAACACAATTTGTATATTATTTAAGTTAATTTTTTAATTCAATAATTTCTACTATTTTTACGCAAAAAACGCTCATGACGCTTCGTCTAAGTATTTTTTGCATATTAGAGTGAAAATAAAAATACACAAAGGCCCGTACAGGACAAAAGCGGTATGTCCTTCTCGGCGGGAAACGCCGTTTTCTACTGTCGCGCTAGTGGGTCCATATAAAATTGCGTCGAGCGGACTTTTTGTCCGTAGTGTGTTTTCGCTCTTAGATGTTAGACCTCTTTCACATGAGGGTTTTTTCGCGCGCTTAACAAAGAATATGAATAAATTAATACGGAGCTTCAAAACAGCTCTCGTGCGAACGAGCGGAACTACTTACTTCATACGAAAAACAAAGCACAGTTTACCTTTTCGGTATTGTTTGTCTACAATAATAACACATTGTAACCATTGCATTTTGTAATGACTGTTTGTTGCCAAAATACCTAAAATTTTAAAAAAAAGTACTTGTCACAAAAAATACTTACACCACAAATAATAATTCCCACTCTCATTTGACAGAATAATTATTATAATTTTAGCCAAACCTTAGCAGCACGCAAAATAAAACATTTTTTCTTTCTTTTCTTTGGAATAATAATATAACTGGGGCAATTAATCATTCCAGGGCAGCTCCCGTACTTAGCGGCTTTCTTCTACGGTTTGGGCTTTACTGGTAGGTAGATATTATTTTTGGCTGTGTTTACCTTGACTGACTGTTTTTGTGAAATACTAGCTGATGCCCGCGACTTCCGTGTGGAAAAATTACTTTTTAATTCCTAGGGCAATCTCCTGGGATAAAAAGTAGCCTATGTCACTCTCCAGGTCGTCAAAAAACAAACACACTTTCGCATTTGTAATATCAGTATGGATTTACTAATTTCTTATTCATTCTAAGGGACTGAAACGTTTTTACTATTCTATGGAATTCACACCTCAACGGAGTATAAAGCATTTCACTATCCGCTGAGACGATGCTAAGTATTTAATATTGTGCAAAACTATTATCAAGGGTATAAATTTACGTCGTCTTTGTTGCCAGTGCGATGTAAAAGCCTGGCAGTATGCCAGCTCTACTGCACATAAAGTGTGTAGCAAAAAAGTGCAGGGCTATGGAAACCGGTCCACTATTGAGCAGAGGTACCTATCTTTTTAGAAAGAGAAGGGCTTAATCTATAGTCTAGAATCATATTCTAATTTAGGTATAAATGCAAAAGTGTGTTTGTCTTCAGATTGACGTTCATAAAAAATATAGATTAACACAGTGACAAAGGCCAGGAGTTTATCCCGGTAAATAGAAAATTCCTACAGGGTTGAAAAAAGCCTGGCTGTCTGCCAGCTCAACTGCACATAAAGGTGTTTTTACAACACATTGAAACGGTTTTAAGTGTTTAGCAGTTATGTGTTTGTGTTTATCGGTTCATCTAGTCAATCATTATCATTAACCCGTCACCGGTCCACTATTGAGCAGAAGTAGGTATCTTCTTAGAGCGAGAAGGGCTTAATCTATAGTCCACCACGCTGCTCAAGTGCAGCAAACTTAACACACCTTTGAGAACCTTGGAGAAGTCTCAGGCATGCAAGTTTCCTTTATAATGTTTTCCTTCACTTACCGATAAAGTTACGAGGAGTTTATTTACCTAATAGCTGAGAACTCACATAACACCGACGTTAAAGATTCAAACTCAAGCCCGAAAAGGGGGTCTACGTTTTAACCACTATAGACAACTAGATTTCTCATTAGAATTTGATACACAATTGGCGGTACGTCTATTTTGCCGAATTGCCTAATACTCTGACAATACCTGAGACAATTTAGATTTAGATAGCCTGTAGGTAAAGGTAGAAGCGAAAAAATGTTGGTATTCACCACAGATCACGGAAATCCGTGATCTGTGGTATTCACCCACATTTTGTCCCTTATATTACAGGAATGCATAAAAATAATAAAAAACTTAAAGAATCGGGAAAGTTGTGTACCTTACTTTAAATCATTAAATATACTAACCCTGCCATGCATTTACATACTAGAATCAGCTAAATTTGTAAGGAAACAACCGCAAAACTTTAAAAAGCTAGAGGACCTACCGCGACGTTACCAACTAAGACCCACGCGAAAAAATAATATGATGATTCCCAGTTCCAATTTAAATATCCATAGTACTGGTCCTAACCCGATGTGTGTAAAAATTTATAACAAAATCCCAGACCACATCAAATCCTTGGAGAATTATACAGCTTTTGTCAACTCTTTAAAAA
Organism: Erebia aethiops; assembly: GCA_923060345.2. Taxonomy (NCBI): domain Eukaryota; kingdom Metazoa; phylum Arthropoda; class Insecta; order Lepidoptera; family Nymphalidae; genus Erebia; species Erebia aethiops. The sequence continues at coordinate 15,803,671 of OV281089.1, read as the reverse complement.
CATTTCTCATTGATAAAGTATATTACAAACTAAATGATTTTTTGGAAGAAAAATAAGGCAGCCGTCTCTCTACGACCACTGATTTTTTTGCTGTGCCCCACCGGGGTTCCAATATTGTTACGAACATTGTTATTATTATCAACTATTGACATGTAAATTACTATTATATTGGAATGCAAAATAAAAATGAATATGAATATGAATATGAATATAATATACATGTAGACGTAAGCAAAACCTACCTAACAGTTATGTACTTACAGTCTCTTTTTCTCGGCCCACTCGTCAGCATGTTCCTTCGCCACCTTTTCCATGTGTTCTCTCGCGCGTTCCGCTTTGGTGAACACCTGCAGGCGCCTGGCGACGTCCACATCTACTTTCTTAAGAGTCAGGTCGTCGCGGGCCCGCTCGTCCTTGATTCAGTCAAAAGCAGAAAATTTAGCTCCATACAATTCGGTATACTTGAATTCGGATCAAGTAAAAAACAAGCCTGGGGCCATACTTACTGCCAATGCTCAAAGTCACTATTGTTTTATTCAAAATTATAATGTTTTTTTTATTCAAATAATTTTTTACAAGTGCCTTTGAATCGTCGAGTGAATCTACCACTGGTTCGGATTGACATTCCACCGAGAAGAACCATCAAGAAACTCGGTGGTTGCTCTTTTGAAAAAAAAAATGTACAATTTTATCAATATGTAGATACATAAGCAACCGGTCCTGTCCGTGGCATTGCTGGAGCGAGTCAAATCCATTATTGTTAACTTTCGTGTTTAAGAATTATATTTATGTTTATTTTAGGAACGTCATTTTGAGTAATATTGCTTAAGTATTGCTTTAATCTGTAGCAGTATTTCCCCTGAAATACCAACCCCCAATCTCACCCCCATTTAGCATGCACTGCGTGATGCGTCATGCAGCACGCAGTAATTGTTGCGCCACGGCGAATCAACAGGTTCATGAATAAAGAACCCAGGCGGGTTCGAAACTAGTCAAAATTCTTCGATAAAACAGTCAGTTTAAGCCGTGTTATACTAAAGTTAATGAAATAATAATTCGAGAGTCGAAACTCAAAACTGCAACTCAACATCGCGACGTTTTTGAAGATGAAACAAACAAAACTGAGAGTTCGTTAGATAATAGGACTTGCGACATGATTAATTAGGTACGTTAAAAGACACTTCGTGTGCTATCAAATTCGCATCGCGGTTTTTAATTATGGCTTTTAGATAATACTTACAATCTTCTTCATTTCCATGTGAATTCTATCCATAAACTGGTTGTAAAGGTACTTTCGGTACTGGTTGAACTCTTTCAGCGAGCAGACCGCTCGGCCGTCCTTCGTGCAAAAGCCCAGAAGTTTCATTCTATGCCTCGCAGGTTTCTGGGCGAAGTGATGGGCCAAGTGTGGGTCATGCATGGGCACATAGTCGTAGGAAACGTTGTTGCAATATGGATCCGTTAAGTCGAATGTTGGAGCTGGCGCGTCGCTACCCAATCCGACGCGACGCACCTAGAAAATAATAAGAAGGCGGTTATCCTTGGTGAGGAAGTTCCTCTCCCATGGAGCCCTGACTACCGGCTGCTTGGGTCTTTAAGACCCCGCAGTGGGTGGAAGTTTTATAGGGTTATTTTTAAATGTGTTTTGTATAGTGTTTAGAAATAATTTTATAAAAATTTGTACAAATAAATGAGAGAATATCAAATCTTCATTTAGATTATCGTACCTATATCTGCGTGGTTTTACACAGACCTCGTAGAGTAGTGAGAATGTTTTGTACATGCATTAACCTATCCCTCAAAATTATTTCAATCTATTTTGCTTTTTTGAGATCATGTTTAATTATGTGTCCTCTCCTAAAAGAGAAGATTTAAAAGGTATTTTTAAAGTCGATATACGGAAACGTACTGCATATTTTACTTTCGATGCAAGAAGTTTAAATTGAAAAGTCACTACTTGATACCAAAATCTGATGTGAGAAAAATTGTGTGCTTGACATCTGGAGGCGCAGTAGTGGCCCCGCCAAGACGACGGGGTACTACATATATTTTGTGCCTGTGCTACGAAATCAAACCGACAAGCTAGCTCAACACGATATAACATATACATAAAATGAAATAATATATTATTTATTTATCTATATAGATTTAGTAACGTTACTCGGTCTAATAAATAGTTCAAAATGAAAGTATCGTTTTTCTCGTTCACTATAAGTGAACAAAGCTTTTGACCTGGCCACGGTAATATTATTATGGCGCACTGTTGTCTTAACGCTCGGAGATCCCGGGTTCAATCCCCGATTTGAGTATTTATAATTTCTGAATTTTCCTTGATCTAGCCTGGGAAGCTTAGGCCGTGGCTAGTTACTGATTTAGCGTTCCGGTACGATGCCTTTTTAGAAACCGATTAGGGGATTGGATGGGTTTAATAATTATGACTGCCATGCTCCTAACAGGTCAAGACTGCATCATCACTTACTATCAGGTGAGATGGCAGTCAAGGTATAACTAACTAAATAACTATAACTGTAGTGGTTAAAAAAAAGCTTCATCGCACATCCAAAAATATCATGACCCTGCCTTCACACGGATTCACTATAACGTGTGTATAAGCAAGCTTTCGAATCTGAAGTATTACAATCGACATTATTTTCATGGATTTTTTTTTAATTTATTCTTGTCAGTTTAAACAAAAGTTCATTCTACAAAGAAGCACGAAGCGTTGGATCTGGTTTGCAAAATAACTCGGAGATGTTTTTCAGAAAATGCCGCCGTTCCACATCTAGGTCATTGTGGTGTCGAAGTTAGAGCGGTTGGTGGGTACAGTTTCATAGAAGCTGGTTTGTCATTTAATGTTTTTTAACGAATATGAGAAATTAAAGTAAAGAATTCTTCTAAACTAATATTTTAAACAGGAAAGATTTGTTTGTTTGTACTGGATAAACTCAAAAATTAAACCGATTTTAAAAATCGTTTCACTTATAGAAAGCTACTTTATCAGCGAGTAACAGAGGCTTTATTTTATTGCAAAAAAATTGCAAGAAAGGGAATTTACTCGGAAAAAATTGTCTGATTTGCGAGCTTCGCGTAAATAGTAAAAGTTACATGAAAACAATGTATGTTCACCACGCTGGCTATGTATGGATATGCAGACTTCACACACCATTGTACACTTTTTTTTTCATAATGGAAAACTTTCAAGCATGCACCTGCATGCTTGAAAGCTTTTCCAAGATGGTTTCCTCCAAGGTCAAAGTCAGCCGGGTTTTTTTAAATTATCACCATCACACAAATCATCTTAAATTAAGGAACTATCCGAGCCATTATAGGAAATTATTGCCAAGCTTCCTTGTCATTTGAGTAATCCTTTACATGGTAATCGATTTTTCAATGAGTTTACGTTTTATTTTAACTTTGAACTTATTATCAGACCTTGAGACTGTTTTTTTATAGACTAGCGCTTGGCTGCTATCGAAACTGCTGGCAAGTGATGATGCAGCCTAACATGGAGCACGAGGGAGCACACAATGAATGTACTGTTCTTAGGATAAAGCTATTAAACTAGTGGTTCGCCCCGAACTGAGACCTCGCGGTATCCATAAAACGAATAAACTTTTAAGTACAGAGCACTATCTATTGACATCATTGTGAAGTTCTGTTAAAAATACTTGAAGCTCATTAAAAATTAAATAATTTCGTTTCCTTATAATATTTTTCTAATTTTTGTAATTTTTGTTCAAGTACAGGATATTTCAAATAATTGATCAAGTTTCAGGCTTCAGGATTTTCCTTTCCGAAAATTGAGAGTTATGAGGTCAACTTTGGACGTCAGAAAATCTTCACTTTGAAAACCCCCCATTTCGTCAATTTTAGGGGAAAATAATTAAAAAAAATATTTTAGACTCTATTCCTAATTATCTTTAGATAAAATGATATATCGCAAACGTATGTAACGCTATAAAAATATTTTACTTCGCATTCGCTCTCATAGAGAGAGCTCCCCTGAAATAAAGATTTTTATAACTTTTTAAACCATTTCGGCTGAAGGTCAGGTTTACATATTATACTTATTTAAATTTGAAGTAACTACGTTCAGTAATTCAGAAGTTATAATTAGGCTCTGACAGACGGACGGACGGACGGACAAGTGCAAATTCACTCAAGTAGACTCAGAGACCTTCGCTTCGCTCGGTCAAAATCGTAACACACCGCTTGCTTATAAAAATTCACGCGTCAGAAATGTAAACTCAGCAGACATGTGTACAGCCATGTACATGTATATTATTATGCCTTCACAGCTTAATTTAGCCATATTTTACGCGTAATGTAACTTTGTCAATAACAGCCCCTATTCGATAAAGATACCGGATGCTATCGACTTTACCTTCGTCACTATTTAACGTTACTTAAGCGACTTCCGCCGAAAATGTAACCGCCCTAACCTAGTTGCCTGCAATGCGTTTGATCGCGGTCTTTAGGCAGACATATCTGCATGTACCGTTATAGGTACGTATATTTACGGGAACGTTTAAAAAATACACACGTCAAAAACTTAACAAAGTGTCTTCATCAAAATAGGAACAGAAAAGTGCCCATAAGACAGTTTAAAATATAATAGTTTATTCGTAACCCATATTTCTTAAATCTTTGAAACAAATGTACTCGTATGTACCTATGGTAATCTAAGTTCAGCTTCTACAAAATCGAATTAAACGTTAGAAAATAATTATTGAATCACGTAAATTATGTCTGAAATTAATTTCCACTGACCCCCATGCAATTTTTTTAAATTCCACTACAAGTTAGCCCTTGACTGCAATGTCACCTGATGGTAAGTGATGATGCAGTCTAAGATGGTAACGGGCTAACCTGTCAGGGGTATGGCAGTTATATTAAACTTATACCCCTAGTCGGTTTCTACGCGGCTTCATACCGGAACACTAAATTGCTTCGCGGTACGTCTTTGCCGGTAGGGTGGTAACCAGCCACGGCCGAAGACTCCCATCAGACCAGACCAGAGAAAATTCCGAAAACCCGGGATTCAGGAATCTGCCGGGAATCGAACCCAGGACCTCCCACGTTAAGGCAACAGCGCTCAACACTACGCCAGGGAGGGCGTCAATTAATATTTTCTCATCGGCCTCAGATATTATGTGAATAATTTTTGTCCCAACGACCCCCAGGTAAATTTTTGCCATTCGAGGGCCAATGGGAATAAAACAAAATACGGTCGAGGGTCAGGAATTTTCAGGCTGATGAGAATAAACCTAAGATATTATACCTACGTATAAAAAGCGGGCCATGGCTGGCACCCGCAATTCGGATGTGTCTATACAATATAATAAATATAGGCTTTACGAAAAATTTCGTTATTTGCATAATAATATGCGTCACACGTGAGTTCAAGTTTGTAACAGAGTCTTATAATTTATCTCGTGTTCTGATCTTCTGAACGTACTTTAATAGCGTTTAAACCAATTCCAATGTTAAATTGGTCTTAACGTCTAACCCCACGGAGGCTTGGATATAAGCCAAACGTTCGTCTGTTTAACGTTGTAGGGCTTATTGGGCATTTTCAGAGGCCTCGAAAACCGACACCGGCTTTTGAGCTAATAATGTGCTGTAGGTAGGTACAAATAACAGAGATTTCATGTTTACCTACCGAAGTAGGCAAGTTCTTCTAAATTCTGTGTACAGTATACGCTTACTGTGAGTTTTTTACATTGCAAATTCGATTGACGTATTGAGCGTTCGATCACATTAGCGTCAAAGTAAAATTGACCCAAAATCTCTTGCTAAGTCACAAATTCAGCGTTTAGAGCGCTGGCTGTGAAAAAATACACGAAATGATGTAATATGCTCTAAACCAATGCAGTTAAGGTTCATTTTACTTTAACACTAATGTGATCGAACGCTCAAGACGTCAATCGAATTTGCAATGTAAAAACTCAGAGTAAGCGTACAGTCCGAAACTTTATGACTTAATTATGCGTATGCGTAGAATAAAGTATCAGCGGGACGGTTCGGTTGACTGTTTGTACCCACGAATGTACCCGTGCGAACCTACACTCGCGGCTAACTTCCGAGACGTCATAAAGTTTGAATCGGACTGTACAAGATTTAGATGTTCATCTAGCCAAAGTCAGCAAAGTTTATGTTGCAATGCACACCTCAGGTAGAGTTGAGTGGCGGAGACCGGAGTGGAGTCGCGGCGTTTTTCTTTAGGTTCATAATATTTTATTTATTTTAGCAAATTGGAGGCGGCAAATCCGCATGGATTAAGGTTTCTTGAACCTACCTCTATGCCAAATATGATCAAAATCGGTTGAATAGATGGGCCGTGAAAGACAGACACACTTTCGCATTGATAAATATTAGCCGCAGACTGAAGCAAATATTTCATGAAAAACAACTTTATAAAGTGAAAAGGTTCGGAGAAAACAATTTTCCAAAAACATGACGAAGGTTTCATGGATTTTATTAATTAATACCTTTATAAAGGTGCTAGCTCCGAGCACGCTTGAATAAAGACAGATTTATGACATTCTCTCCCTTGGAGGTGTCTTGAGAAGAGCAGAACTGATTTGCATTTCAAACACTTTGAAACGAGTGCTATTTATGTATTTCAGTATACGTACTTCGTATTTGAATATTGGTTAGGCTCTTATGAATTACTTATTACTAGCTAATGCCCGCGACTTCGTACGCGTGGATTAAGTTTTTGTATTCCCGCGGGAATAAAATAATAAAAAGTAGCCTATAGGGTCCTTCCCCGGGATGCAAACTATCCCTATATTAAATTTCATCAAAATCGGTTGATAAGATGGTCCGTAAAAGCGTAGCAGACAAACAGACAGACGGACAGAAAGACAGACACACTTTCGCATTTATAATATTAGTATGGAAGTATGGATTGAGACGTAGTTTCACTGACTCACGCTGTTCCTATTGGCGTGCTTTATATTTATATTATTATTAAATATTTATTTTAAGCTTTACCTGACGACATCCGTGGCGCAGTAGCGACTGGGCTTACAAGTGAGAAGTCCCGGATTCGATCCCCGCAGGGTCAATTTAGGAGTTTATTATATCAGATTTTTCGCTGGTCCATGTTTGGTCTGGTGGGAGGCTTCGACCGTGGCTAGTTACCATATGGATGTGGATGGTTATTAGTTTCTTAATAATTTACCGTTGTGGTCAGGATCTCTTGCTTTTGCATGAAAGGGTTGACCCTTTCATGCAAAAGCAAGAGATCCTAGATTTTAGGTATGTTATTACGTAGATTTATAAATGAAAAGAAAAAGATAAGACTGAAAACTAAGACAAGATAGCGCAAGTTTTTTATTAAAAGTTTTAAGAAAATATTTACCATTGGATAAAATTTTCTAAGAACATTTCTTTGGTGTTTATTTGAACTGAAAACGTTTTGAGACGAGAATAAATTACCTACGTAAAAAGGGACATGGAAGACAATTTTATAAGCTGCTTTGATGTCTATTATATTTCAATATTCACCATTGAAAATATATCGAGGGAAATTGAAAGGAAATCAATGTTATGATACAATAAAGTTTCACGTATAAAATATGTTGGGTTTATATCATAGAGCGATGAACGAATATACATACAAATTGATAAATTTGCTAGCGCTTTCAGTAAAATAACGATTGGCAAAACTACGATAAATCTTCAAAGGCGCTATATTTTTAAGCTTGCATTGAAGTAAACAAAGTTTTAAAAAAAACACCTGATCTATGTATGAAATTCGGAACCAAAGACAAATTTATTATAATCCTTTTTAATTTCAAAGACAAAAATATAGTTAGCCTTTAAATTCTTCTCGTCTATTAAACCAAAGTTAGAAATGAGACAAGTAAAGTAGTTTTCACACTAGATCGCTTTTTGTTTACGTGCAACCTCCAAGCGTCCCGTGGTCGGCGGTCGACCAAGGACGCACCGTGGTGACTTTTAATATGGTTGTCGGGGAAAATAGTTGTGCCACTGTCTGATCATTACAATAACCTTAATTTGATACAAAGAAGGAAGGATTGCAGGCAAAGTCACCAAATAAAAGACAGTAGGGATGGACAAAAATTGATTACCCAAAATTTAAAGGATGCAGCTTCATAAGTTTAAATAGAGAAGCTTTTAATCAAATCAAATCAAATCAAATCAAATCAAATCAAATATTTTTTATTCAAATAAACTTTTACAAGTACTTTTGAATCGTCAAGTGAATCTACCACTGGTTCGGAATGCCATTCCTACCGAGAAGAACCAGCAAGAAACTCGGTGGTTGCTCTTTTTAAATAATTCATTTACAATTACTATATCAATGTGTACATAAGTAACCGCTGTCCCCAGCATTGCTGGAGCGATCAAATCCATGCTCCTCTATCATTTACATATTCTTCAACAGTATAATAAGCTTTTTTCAGGAGCATACTTTTAATGGATTTCTTAAATTTGTTTATTCAATTCATGTCAAAGACGGGCAGACAGAAAGTAGCCCCATTCACGCCGGTGGCACCCGTTCACGAGCATGACGCATGATCCAGCCATTGCTTCGCTCGACCATATTTGAGGGAACGTAACAACCCGCACCACACGACACCACCACAGAAATGTTTAAAGAGAGCGTGACATACTCAGTCTTCCCGTATCAAAGCATCGAATTGAATACTAATATTCAAACCATCAAACACAAATTTATAATAAGTAACCGCTGTCCCCAGCATTGCTGGAGCGATCAAATCCATGCTCCTCTATCATTTACATAATCTTCAACAGTATAATAAGTTTTTTTCAGGAGCATACTTTTAATGGATTTCTTAAATTTATTTATTGGCAAGTCCAAAATAGGTTGTGGAACTTTGTTATAGATCGATATTGTAACTCGTGTAAGCAACTCACCTGCGAGAAATACTAATTGTAACCTCATAACGGAAAATCCTACTTACGTCTTCTCCAATTTTTCCGCGTGAGAATACAATCTTTCCCTCTGGCATCTTCGGAACAGGCAGTTTGCTCTCAAGTCCAAGTCTGTACCACAGTGGGAGGCCATTTTTGGGCACAGCCCGTATCGGCTTCGGCACGGAATCTATAACTTTCTTCAACTCAGTCGGTTTACGCAGAGTCAGTAGAGTTGTATCAATATCCTCTAGGTCGCCGAGCTCCAGTTCGGAGCCAGCAGTTTTATTCGACGACATGGCGATATGTTTTGTTTACCTAATGTAAATAAAAATAACCGCGATCAGCTGACTTTATTCGATGCACTAAAATTTGACATTTCTGCCATTCTGTTATTTGGAACGTCGGATCGTTTTTTAATTGGAGGTATTTGCGGCCTGCACTATCAGCATCAAAGAGAATTTATTGTTCCTTTTTTTGCTCTATGGTTTTCCGACATCAGTGCTTTTTCAAGACGGTCTTCCCAGCATGAGTCTTGGTTTTCTCGCTATCTATCAAAAAGAGAAAAATAGAGTCCCGTGGGAACTCTTTAATTTTCCGGGATAAAAAGTAGCCTATATGTTATTCCAGATTATAATCTGACAATGTGCTAAATTTCATCTAGATCCGTTCAGCCGTCTACATTTATCCATCCAAACTTTCGCAGTTATAATATTAGTATAGATTCACTTTTTCCTTAAACAACATTTAAGAGTCAGAATATTCAGAAATGATTCAGAATATAATGTGACAAAATGTGACATGCATCCACGAATACATCAATTATAATGGTGTCCCAGTACGTGAATGATAAACGTTTCCATTCGCATTTCCCAAGACAAACGTAGGTATACCTATTTTCTTTTCCTTTTATATCAATCTAACAAATCTCTTTGTGCAAAGTAACTGTCAGAACCTAGTTACCGAAATAACGATTGCATCGCATGACAGGAAGGGAAGGATCTCGTTATAGAAAATTTTGAATATTCCAGCCGCTTTACTCTCTAAATACTCTGAAATCGGAATACCTAGTTGCCCTAAATCTTACTGCTCTCACAATAATTCCCTGAAATCTGTATGGTTATGCCACGTGTTGTGTTGAATCTGCATACTGTCATAAATAATGCCCTGAAATTTGAATGGTTGCCCCGAATCTAAAAGCTCTGATAATAAATGCTGCGAAATAATAATTGCACTATACTTGTCATATTACAACCTACCTAGTCCCTACTTATAAAATTTCAACAGCTATCTATGATAGGGATTGGCCATATTAAATTCAAGTTAAAATCATTTTTATTCAAATAAACTTTTAAAAGTGCTACTAATTGAATCACCAAGTGAGCCAACCACAGAATAACTGGAATGCCATTATATAATCATCTTTTAACTTCTTTGCCTAATTTTTTAAAAATAAATACCTACCTACATGATTGTGGATGGCTTAGTAGCTTCAGGTATGACAGTTTTTTAGATATGCTTAGAAAGGACGAGTAACTTCTAAGACCCCAAGAGAAATAACACAAAAAGCAACACAAAGTTGAATTTCCCCCTTGAGAAACTCAACTTTGCCAACTAAAATAATAAAGTACTTTGTCAACTCTATGTATCTTTTGAATTGAGATTGTAATGGCTAATGTCTGTTACTGACTATTTGTCTTTGAATAGATCACGAATAAGTATAATCATGTCCATTTGTCCATTTTTTTGGAGTAGGTACGCCTGACTAGTTTTTTGCCGAGTTTCTTGCTGGTTCTTCTCGGTACGAATCAAATTCCGAACCAGTGGTAGATTCACTTTACGATTCTAAAGCACTTGTAAAAGTTTATTTGTATAAACTCCAATAAATAGTAAGTACTGTATTTTATTAATGTATAATTCCCTTTGTGGTGCAGTATAATAAAAGTGTATTCATTAATTTAGTAGTAAGTAAAGTACCTCACTAGAACCACGAAAAAGCTCGAAAGTTATAGGCATATGCAGAAAGTACGGGATTCGATTACCTAGTCTTGCTCTATTCTACATAAGTTGGACAATGGTTTTAACATATAGAGTTCGCCAGAACATTCCCTAACAAGGGAAAACAACAAATAATATTATATATCATTGGCAACAAATATTTTTTTCTACCGAAGGGCATCGACCTATAATCTTTGCTAGTCGTGACAACCTCACGTGCCTAAGCCTAATCTTAACAAAACCTAAATAAGCCTTGGCGAAACTTTAGAAATTACGTAAACAAAACTCGTTTGCTAATTGGGCTACTAGTCCTTTAAAATTGTTGTTTTAAATTCTTAGAAACGAAAATTCAGTATTCTGAGGTGCAATCATGTAAGGATGCCGATGAAATCGTTAAAGCTCGGCTCCAAAGTAAAATAAACCATAACCGCATTGAATTAGAGTTCAATTTCGTGTATTCATTCTTATACGTATAGGTAAGTAAGATACCCTAAACGTATGAGAATAGATACGAAATTGAGCTTTAATTCAATGATGTTATAGTTTATTTTACTTTGAAGCCGAGCTTTAACGATTTCATCGACAATCCTTATAGATTGCACCTCAGAATTTGAGCTGTATAGGTATTAGGTACATAGGTACTTAAATTAGCTGTATGCCCATGGGCCATGGCAGTAGCTAGCTTTAAAGTTAGTAAGTGTAAATTCCTCGTTTATTTTGATTTGTGGTGTTGATTGAGATAATGTTTTGCGTAGTTCTAAATAAACTTTGAGCAAGAAACGATACAAAACGACACAAAATTCTAACTTATAATATTGTTCATCAATGTACATGCAGTGATAGTGTAAAATCAATTAATGATTTGCAAAGGAAAAGGTTCATTTTAGGCCTACTCTTGTACACTCTACCATGAATAGAGGAAAATACATAGATTGTTTTAAAAATATAATAATTTAGAACAGTAAAGTAAATAACGAGCAAAAAAATAAAAATGTACTTATTTCAAGTTTTCGATACGTTTCCAAGATGGCAACCTTCAGCCATGGAGAAGACAGTGGGCGCGAAAGGTATCAAATGTCATTTCTGACAGCCACTGTCAAAATAACGTGTTTTTCTTTTGAAAACGTCAAAAAATCCGCCATTGTTACCCACTCATGTTATGTGTTCTATAATTTGGAAAGATTAAATAATTTTACCACTGAAATTACGACGAATTCGTAGATTTGACCAATAAAACTATTCTAGTATTTTATTTTCCTTCATTTCTCTGCTTGTACAAGACTTGGCCTACGCCCCATACAAATCTGAACCGTTTCCTTTAGGATGTTATTCTGTATTGCATAACGGTCGATGTGCGTTGTTAAATCTCGCAGTAGAATCGGATCTCATGAAAAATATGACAGAAATTCATTTCACAACAGGGATTACTTTGAATATTTGAGCGCTCTTTCGTCAACCTATTATTATAGAAAACTTACCTGCGTATCACAATATATAAGTATTTAAAGTAGTACTTAGGTACTAGTACTATATAGGAATTTACGTAATCACTAGAAATCACGGTATCAGCTACTGACAAGGAGTAAAAGGTATTGTTATTTTTGCTAAAAATAACGAGCATCCGAGTATCGGGTAGTAAAGCCGCAAGAGGAATAATTATACCGTGACATTGAAAGAATAATGTTTCATCGAAGCTTGTGGTTTCAAGTTAACGTATCATCTTCGTCTTCGTTATATACTGCAGGTTTACATAATTGTATCCTTATAATGAAGTTTTAAACTTGATATCGGTTTATTTTTATTAGCGACGTGATGTATAATATTTTCTTTTAATTTACTTGCCTTCAGTCGTTCACTACGAACATACCTACTAGTTCTACACTACTAGGAATATGATTTACCATGTTTTACTAGATTCTTGATGTACCTAGACCGTAGGTTTATTATATTTACTACCGTATGTAGACCAATTTTAGTGAAAGGTTTTTTTATTCCACAGCCCACAGCAAGAACTTTTTCCAAGTTATGGATAAGATAACGATTAATTACCTACATACCTACTATACGACATACTAGTACATTTTTAAACGATGATGGTAAGATTTTTACTCCATATAAAAACTTGATTCGCGTGTCAAATTTTAACAATATTATTAGCAAACTCAGGCATCTGTTTTGGTGCAATAACCGCTACAGTGTGAAGATCACATTTACCTCCGCTCTTTCGATGTGGTCCAAATTCCATTTGTAAGAAGAATACCATAAATTCAGCCAATTACATGAAAATTGAGATGGTAGCAACATCGATGTAAGCAATGCTTGAGGCAGATAATAAAACGTGTTAAGTTCTAGCCCTACCTGAGAGGCACGGAGCGGCGTGAAAAATACACGAAATTGAGCTCTAATTCAATGCTGTTATGGTTTATTTTACTTTGAAGCCGAACTTTGACGATTGGATCGGCAATCCTTACATGAATTATTATTTGTAGGTATGATATTATTTGTATGAGTTTGTATGGGGCCGCGTCGCGGAGCGTATTTCCGTGCCGCGGCAACCTCATACAAAAAAGTTTTTGTGTGTGCAATTCACACACGGCAGAAGTGAAACTTCAGAAAAGTAGCCTACGAGAGAATGAGATAGAATACGAGTTATATTTATCTCATTCTATCACAGGTTAAATCCTATTATGAATATGTTGGTCTCTTTTTAGTGTCAGTTTCAGTGTTTCATCGAATTTTCAAATCACATAGATTCTATAGAAGTTTCACTTCAAAAATACTCGCCGCTATGTGCGGCGCCGCGCAGCGCCTCTGTATAGTGGGGCTAGACCTTTAGGGCTACGAGACAGTAGAAAATACATGAAATATACTTAATACCATTTCATAGGTAAGATTGGAACATCGATTGCATCCACAGATAATTTAAACAGTATTGGCAAGGCTTTATCGTGGTCTAATCCATTTTACGCATTATTTAAATTTTAGATTTAAGACATGATAATAAGGGGTAGGTAAGTCACACTCAGTTAGCCCACTTACATAATATTAGAGTGCCACTTGTAACCAGCAAGCCTATAAGTATTTTCTTTTTAGCTGCAACTGCTTTGATGGTTTAGTGGTTAGCATGTTTGACAGTGGAAAAGTTCTGCGTTCGATTCCCGAGGTATTAAGTATTGGGGTTTTCTGACGAGCTATTCTTAGCACTAGCCCGGAAGTTGGTGGTGTTTCATCCTCGTGCCTCGGAGACCACGTAATGCCGTCGAAATAACTTTTCTCTTGCGGAATCGTCTTTGCTGGGAAAAATGGTGACTATAGCCACGATCGAAGCCTCCACTAGACCAGACCATAGGAAATTCCAAAATAATAAATTCCTAAATTAACTCTGCCGGCTATCAAACCCGTAACATCCGGAATAAGACCACAGCGCTCACCACTGAACTGCCACGTTGGTCTACTGGTTAGCATGTTTGACTGCGGTCGACGAGGTCTCGCGTTGGAGTCCCGGGTCGGGCCATAATTAAGTGTTGGGTTTTTCTAACTAGAAATTCTCAATAGGTTCTAGCCCGGGCCGTCGGTCCCTAACTAACGTGATAATAACCGTTAAAGCCCGCCAACTCGCATTGGAGCAGCGTGTTGGGTCTAAGTTCTAATTCCTTCTCTCCTATGAGAGTGGAGGCCTGTGCCCAGCAGTGTGCTAATGGGCTATAGTGGTGGTGGTGACTCACCACTGAGTCTCACTGAGTATTGGGAGGTCGTCAAAGTGTTTTGTAAAGGCATTGTTCGGATAAAAAAAAATCCAAAGCTACTGAATGCTGAGTGAAACGACCGGACGAAATTATCTTCATGTACATAATAGGTCTTTGTCTTGACGAGGAAAATCAAAAAGCTCTACCATCGCTCCACCATAGTACATACTGTACCTACTTTGAATTACAATAGGTGTATAATTTACAATTTTTATTTTTATTGCAAAATGTATTCTTAATATTATAAAAGCGAAATTTGGATGGATGGATGTTTGTTACTCAATCACGCTTGAACGGCTGAACGGATCTGGAGGAAATTTGGCTCAGAGATAGATTATAGTCTGGAATTACACATAGACTACTTTTATTCCGGAAAATTAAAGAGTTCCTGCGGGAACCAAAATCCTCAATCCACGCGGACAAAGTCGCGAGCATCAGCTAGTTAATGTCATAAGCACAAAGCATGGAACGGAAGTAACTTAATTGAAACGGACATGACGTCATTCATCTTTTCCTCCTCGGAAAGGAACTTATTTAAATAACTTAATCCTACACCCTAGTAGTCCTAGTACTCGTAGGTACCAAAGTTTAGTAAAAAAATAAATATACTTAGTCCTTGGATTAAGCAAGCGGCACAAGACCGTGGTTTGTGGAAATCCATGTATCTAGCAAGTATCAGTGGACGTCTACTTACCAGTTGAGACGACGAATGGACCCGTCAGCTGAACTTAGGAAAACCTAGGAACCTCCGCCTAAACCGCCAACCTTGGTTGTTTATAATTGTTATTGTTAGACAAGCACGTTAAGTTTGAAATACAGATAACTAGCAGATGCCCGCGGCTTTGTCGGCGTGGAAGTTTTTTTAAAATTCCCACGGATACTACTCAATTTTCCGACATAAAAATAAGTATAACTCTCCTCTACTATACCCATGTCTAAAATCACGTCGATCCGTTGCTCCGTTGCAGCGTGATTGAAAGACAAACCAACATAAAAACACACTTTCGCATTTATAATATTTGTATGATATGATAATTATTCAGGATCGTTACATCAAAAACCATGGCAAAATCCTATATTAGTGAGGACGCTTGGCTGAATTCCTGCAAACGTTTGCATGCGTAATTGCCTTTTTTCTATAAAATAGGTCGCTGTAAACAATCACACAGCCACAAGTCGCAACTTCAGCTCCTGTGATAGTTGATACTATAGCACACTGGTATAGAGCAACATGTTAAAGTACAGTACATACACGAGTGTACAGTGTAGAATTGCGCAGAGTGCCGGCGCGATCGACAGACGAGTACGGACCGTCGCGCGACTCACGCGTCTCCCGGCTGCTCTGTGGCTGTATGACTCGCGCAAAATACGCTGAAAAAGTACACCAAACTATCAACTGGCCTACCAAACTAAACATGTGTAGTTCTCAAATAATCTAGCACATAATTAGGGTGCCGAGTGCCCTATTGCCACAGATAATTATTAATAAAAATGTTACTCAATACATTTCACGTGCAACGGAGTGCGTTTCATGTAAACAAATAATCGAATGCGTTCCGATTGACGATTGATGTTGATAAAATAGTTTAAGGTTAAGTTTGTTGAACTTTTTTCGCACAAGTCGGCTTCGCTGTGACGTGGGGAGTGCACTAACTAGATTAGATACGCTAAGCTGTAATCACACAGGTAACTAAAGGAGGCGAGATGTAAATAGTGGACGCCGGCGCCGAAATGTTTCATGCATTCCATAGAAAGTCTTTGGTACTTGGTTGGTGCTGAATGCAGTGTTATCACTAATAACTGATGGTAGGGGTGTCGCTTCGCTGGAATTTATAACACAATACATTATAGGCACACAGTACATAACTTTGAGGTATTCCAATAAGGTATGTACTCGTACCTACTATGTAGAGTTTTGAGTGATACATAAATAGAGCTAGGCATCTAACGGTTTTAAGACAAGCCGAATATTTAAATTCATAGATGAATCAATCACATAATTTAACCCGGCTTTTTCATATACGTATTACGTATCAGAAACCTTTGTCTAGTAAATATGTGAAAAAGTATATTAATTCTGCTTTTAAGTGATCTTCACTTTCACGCACATACAAGACTTTGCTTTATATTGTAATGCTCGATAGCTCAGTGGTAGGGGAAGCGCGCTGAAATCAGGAAGGTCATCCACTCAAACCTCACATTTGCCGTTCTTACCAAGTTAAATTTCTTACTAAGTAGCTGATGCCCGCGACTTTGTCCGCGTGGATTGAGGATATAAAATTTGAACCAGATCCGTTCAGCCGTTCTGGCGTGATTGAGTAACATCCATCCATCCATCCATCCATCCATCCATCCATCCATACATCCCTCCAAACTTTCGCATAAATTATAATAATAGTATCGATAAATAAATTGATAATGTTTTAGTTACTTAAATAATTTTGGTTAATTATTATGAATGTGATAGTGTTTCTGTCTGTTTATTACGTTTTCACGACCCATCTGTTCCGATTTCTGACTTAAAAGATATTGACGAAATTTGGAACAGAGATCGTTTTGCGAGGAAAGATATAGTCTTTTTATCCCGGGGAATTCAAAGGTTTCCCACTGAATTAAAAAAGCCTAAATCCATGCCAAAGAAGTGATATATATTTTTCAATCATAGAATTTTGCTTTAATTATGTTTTGATTCGAAAATGCGTGAAATTTCTGTCCAAGAGATTTCGAATGGAATGTGTAGTAGTTCAAGGTGAAATCAACAATGAATTATTATGCGTTACCGGTAGGTATGCCATAATACGGGCGAGTGTTCGGAATAATGATGACCGGCGTTGGTCTCATATTTTTACCCGACTTCAAAAAAGGAGGAAGTTCTCTATTCGACTGAATGAAATTTTTATTCTTTTTTTGTTTGGTAGATCATACTTCAGAGGTCCTATATAAATTGATAATGTTTTGTTTTACTTTTTAGTATAAGTTGGTTCTAATATGTATAGTTTTGAATTCGGTGTTTTTTTTAAATATGCCATAACAAAACAAACGTTATATTTGCTGAATACCTACCTAATGCCCGCGATTCGTTCGCATGGGATATGTTTTTTTTTAATTCCCACGGGAACTCCGTAATATTCCGGATTAAATAGTCTATGTCACTGTCTAGATGTCTATACCCATGCAATCACATAGATCCGTTGCTCAGTTGTGCTTGTGACGTGATTGAAGGACAAACCAACACACTTTCGCATTTATAATATTAGTTGATAACCTTTAGGCCTCTATGTAACATGAAGACCAATATTATATGTTACCTAGGTACTTACCTTTCTTTTGGTATATGCTTGATGCCCGCGACTTCGTCCGCGTGAATTGATATTTTTTAATTCCCGCGGGAACTATTAAATTTTCCGGGATAAAAAGTAGCCTATGTTCTTCCCCGGGATGTAACCTACAACCGACAGACACTTTCACATTTATAATATTATAGTACGAATTATAGTAAAAGTTAAATTAAAAAAAAGAATAATTGTAACCATTATTAAAGTTTTGTAAACTAAACAGTTAAAGAATTTAATAATTTTATCACGATTTATTTTCAACCTACTCTAGAATCTAGATATTTTATTTTTAAACAGTCAAAAAATAATGGAATATTATTCTATAATGACCTCAGGAAGTGCTTATCAATTAGGTGCCTATTTACCCATTTCAACTCAAACACGGAAAATACAAACGATAAAGCACCTATATAAAACATCGGTAATGGGTACCTTTTTATTGTTCACCAGACGATGCCCGCGACTTCGTTCGCGTAGACTATTTTTTTCAATTTCCGCGGAAACTCCTTAGTTGTCCGGGATTAAAAGTAGCATATGTGATTCCCCGGGATATCTACGATACCTATCCCTGTACCAAATCTCATCAAAATCGGTTGAACAGGTGGGCCGTGAAAGCGTAGCAGACAGACAGTCAGACACACTTCGCAATTATATTATTAAAGTATGGATTTGCATACAACTGCAAAATATGTGCCCGTTAATGTAACACAACCGGAAATAATTTATTAGTGCAGATGAAAATTACAAATGTTACGGGTTGTGACGTCAGGATGACTCAACCTTTCGAAAATAAAGGCTTACACACACTAAACGGACAAAAATCGCGAAAAAGATCCACCCGTGAACACCTTCAATTACAGTTTTGGTAGTTTTTTAAAAGGTTTTATATTTATTTATTTATTCGTGAAAAAACAACAATTACACTTGTTTTTAAATTAAAAATACAAGTACAACTTTTAAATTAAACTTATAAAATATAAAAAACGAAAGCAGCAAAATTGTGCCACGATAAATTCCAGGCCCGCAAACTAGGATTCCCTGTACTATGGGAAAGTCAGAGTAATGTTCCTACTTCCTAGTGCTAAGTCACATACCTAGGTACCTAGGTAATGGTACCGTATGATTGTGAAAACCGTTAGATTGTAACCTATCTAGCGAGATTGTAGTGTCGAAAGATTACAATTTAACGCATTATTTTTCGGTAGATTGTAATCTGTTAGGTATATTAACCTAACCTAACCTAACCTACAAGAAAGAGACAAGAAAACGTATAATACCTAAATAGAATGAATATTTAAAAAATTGACAGTCAGAACACGGTTCACAATCTGTCGACAGTTTAAACTATCTATCGAGATAAAAAGCGTTAGGTTGCAATCTGACGGTTTTTACATTTTTACCGTTGCAGTAATAAATATTAATGTAAGCTTTAATATGTCCCCAGTTCAAATCGGGTATTCTTTTTAGTTCCAATATCGTTTGGTTCTAATAAATATTGGTGAACATCTAAGTAAGCATGCCTACAGCTAACTCAATTTCTATTACGTGTATGTCATCAACATTACAAGTAGGTATATTCGGTATTACTTATGTAAAAATATTAATACATAAATATTTATCTATGTGCTTGAGTAATGAGCTATTTATAAACCATGTGCGATATAAGGCGATATACATCGTGTGAATTCTATTTCAGATATTGATTGCTTGATTTTTTATTGCAATTTTTGTAAACGTTGCTCATATCGTTATCTTAGTAAGAATTCGTCGAATGGATTGTGGTCCGTGGACCCATTTTAATGATGGTCGGGACTTTAATGCCATAAAATTATATTAATCCCAAAATACGTATATTGGACGTAATTATTTATTTATTTCACGAGTATTTACAGCAGTATTAGCAGAAGTACCTATCTACTGTATAATAATTCATTATGTCCTTATTTCTTAACTAGCCGATATCCGCGATTTCATCCGCGTGGTTTAAGTTTTTTTTAATTTTTCGGGATAAAAAGTAGCCTGTGTCACTTTTTTTATTTCTTTTTTTTCTTCGGGGGAGGAAAAAATCCCTACGGACTTCTGCCTAATGGCAGGGCATGTCCGACTTGCACGGACTAAAATAACCTCCCCCTGTCTTCGAGGTCAGCACGGAACCGCCACTGCATTACTTCGTGCTGACCCTCTATTCTATTTTATTCGCTCTTCTTCTTTTCTTCTCTTTCTCTTTCTTCCCTCCTCAACATTATGCCCCTTAACATCTGGGCATACCTTTGCCACGCGTCTGCACCAGCCAACATGCGTAGGACTAGGTTTTGGGCATCCACTCTGCTTTCGCTCATTCCCTGGGCCGTCTCTCTCAGGTCAACACAAGCGGGACACTCAAATAAGGCGTGTCTCGGGGTGTCCTCCTCGCCACAGAAGTAGCACTTATCACTCGATGCTTTTCCAATGGCAAAGAGGTAGGTACGTGTTAAACACCCCGTGACCGCTGAGCGCCTGCATTACCCACCGGTCTACCTCTCCATGTTTTCTTTTGTGCCATATTTTGAGATCTGTTATTAACTCTCTTGTCCAGGCCCCTTTTCCCGCTCCAGACCATTCCCTTTCCCACTCCGTTAGGGTATCCTCTCGCACCTCTATAGGCGTTTTCGTCTTGCATCGAAACAGCTTAGCGCGTTCCCTGGCCAGCTTGGCTATAGGCACCAGCCCTGCTATGACCAGTACCGCTTCAGTAGAAACTGTCCTATATGCTCCGCAAATTCCAATTAACAATCGTCTTTGGACTAACTCCAGCTTTTTAGCCTGTGTCACTATATCCAGGTCGTCTGAGAGCTCTCAGCTCTATGATTTAGAACTCGTTCAATAAGTCTACAATCAGAGTACTACTATGTCGGTAGTGCTCAAGCCACTCAATCGTAATGTACTCAACATACACATAGTGCATCGAAGTGGTAAATACGATGTGTACCTACTCACAACACACAGGGACCACGTTGTGACGGTACAGTGGTTAAGAGACCTATTATATTCGTACCTACGGACCACCTGCTCGTAACTTAGTTAATAGGTAGGTACGCTAGTCTATATTTCTCCAGCCAAATGTAAAAAAATATCAGAGTATGCACTATAGGTAACTCCTCTCGTTTATAAAATCGGTTCAAATTTTAACTCATAAGATACTTACCTAGTAAAGAAGAAGAAGAAGAACAATACTTAGTAAGTAACTAAGCTTATTACATAATTAACTGAGCTTGTATGCCTGGTGGGAGGCTTCGGCCGTGGCTAGTTACCACCCTACCGGCAAAGACGTGCCGCCAAGCGATTTAGCGTTCCGGTACGATGCCGTGTAGAAACCGAAGGGGTATGGGTTTAATATAACTGCCATGCCCCTAACAGGTTAGCCCGCTACCATCTTAGACAGCATCATCACTTACCATCAGGTGAGATCGCAGTCAAGGGCTAGCTTGTAGTGGATAGAAAAAAAAAAATAGTTTTCCTCTTGTAGTTTACACCAGTAGGTTTATAAACTATAATTAATAAATAGTTAATCTGTAGGTACATTAAAGGTGCTTATTTGTCCTCGTTGAAAGAATTAGTGACCATCCAAAACGAGACGAATACAGAAATCCTAATATTAAATCTTATGAAAGCTCGCACAGATGCCCACCACGCCCATGCGAATCGCTGAAAAAATTGGAAGATTGGGTACCTAATCCCTTACAAATTCAACTCTGAATGTCCCCATCACGAAATACTATGGTTGCCTGACGGCGCGGCGGCCCGGTAGATATTTTTCTGGCTCTAAAATTTTTTTTTTATATTGTTCTTCAAGTTTACGGAATGGCACCTACAAACAGTTCAGTGTCACTAAGTACTTACTTACTTTCACTATAATATAATGCTAGTTCATTTGTGACGTTAGTTTTTATGCAGCGAGAGCCTGGAATATAACTTCAGAAAATTCAGAAAATCAGAATTTCAAATTCAGAAACGAAACCACACGAGTATATATTATCTGTGACGAAACGTTATGATTGTACGAGACGCGTCATAGCAGTGCACGAATACATGAAACGTTCCTTTTGACGTGGGTCGGTCGATTTTATCAACGCGGACAGGTGTGCGTTCACCTTAAAAGTTAAATAGGTAAATTAAGTTAAAAACTGAATTAAAAACAGGTCAGACAGTATTTAGTTTAGAAAGTTAAAATCGAAATACGGCTTGGTCATTCTGAGTTCTGACCCTATCACCTTGATATGACTAGTGAACACCTACTTTTTTTTCTTCAAAACTTGGGCTTAGATAAGAAAGAAACAGAATAACAGAATAACAGTAAGTAGAATCCGATAAGCAAACTCTGACTCATTGAAACATCAAAATTAATAGATTATTTTAAAACTTGTATAAAATCATGTGAAAATATTTACTTTTTTGCTAAGCGTATAGTACAGTTTGTTTAGGTGCTCTTAGTTAAGTCAATATCTAGTTAACTAATACATGAAATCATCTTTATGTTGTGTCTGTATAAAAAAGTGTGTGTGTGCAATTCGCACAGGGCAAAAGTGAAACTTCAGAAAAGTAGCCTACGAGAAAATGAGATAAATATTCTCTCATTCTCATTCTCTCGCAGGTCTAATCTTACTTCTTGCTAATATACTATACTAATATTATAAATGCGAAAGTTTGGATGGATGTATGGATGTTTGTTACCTACTCAATCACGCCCCATCGGCTGAACGGATCTGGCTAAATTATAGTCTGAAAAAGTACGTACATAGGCCGGAAAATTAAAGAGTTCCCGCGGGAACCAAAAACCTCAAGGCTCAAACCACGCAGACGAAGTCGCGGGCATCCGCTAGTCCTAGGTATATATTTAAGAATACGTTTGTTTTTTTAGTGTCGCTTTTACGTTTCATTATTTCGTTTCGTTGAATTTTCAAATCACAACGATTCTAAAGAAGTTTCACGTGTTTCTCATACGCGGCTAAAGTTTTGCGTGGGCGTTTCGTCCTGTCCTGTCCGTAGTAATATAGTCTCCACTTGCTGTGAAAAGTGGTTTTTTCGTGTAGAAATCCGGCGGTTAAAGCAAGTAGTGTCAGCGTAAAGTTAATATTTAAAGGGGTTTTCCGGAAATCGTCAATAAATAGTCGAATAAATATTGTAGGCGAATGCGTTAAGTAGTATGTCTATTTATTTTTTCGTAGTTCGACGAACTCAAATATTTCAAAAGAACTTTGTAGAACCGGATCTTTTTTATCGTGTAGATTATATTAAAGATGCAATCTACTACAGCTTTGTAATAGATACGACTAAGATGGAGTCCTCAGAGTAAGAAGAGACGTATCAAATCGTGACCTGTCTTATAACACCTATGCAAACAAAACAATTATGCAAACATGGTATCTACCTACTTGCCCATTTATTTGTTAGACATGTGCTGCTGACAACAGACTGTATGTTACGTGAGATTATAGACTAACGTATGCATTGTATATTATCTTCATATTGAAAAAAAGAGAGAGTTCCTTGCCTTCTTTCTCAGTAGAATCTCCTTCCCAAACCGGTGGAAGAGTCCCGAACTTTCGACATTAATTTATCTTAAGAGAAACAAGCTGTCCCACATTAAATACACATTTCATTTAATTTTAACATTTCACACACAAAAAAATTTCGACTGAACAAACATTACAGACGTTTCTAAACTTACTTAAATATACATATAAAAAATTGCGGAGCCTTTTTTTATTGCGGATATGGGGCTTTGAATTTAGTTTCGATACAATAAATATCACTACTAGATGGCAAACAGTCGCGCTTAAAACTGAATTAAAGATGCATATATATCAAATTTCGGAACGTAAGTGAACCGTGAACCAGCGGTCAAAAGCGTTCCGAGCGCCATTCCCAGCGTGACACAGGTTCAAATTCTGCCAATTCCGCAATTATTTTGATATGTATTTATGTAAGTTTAGAAACTTTCCTGGTGTGAGAAGCACTATAGTCAAATTAGAAAAAAAATATGGACGTTGTAAATTGTAAACAATGCTGTCTAATGTCAGTACATCGCACAATTCACACAAAGTTGCATCAACAGTTAATTAGCCCCGACTTCCAATACATATCAATTGATCGTCATCAGCTGTTGTCCATATGCTGCACAGGCCCTATTATGTAAAACCTGCTTCAAACATTGTTACAATTTTAATAGGGATGATAACAACTCAATCAAATCAGCAACTCTTTATCAAACTTAAAATAGAGCTTCTAGTATGGAAATTTGTATGAAATACATAGTTTAGTTGTAAGTGTAACGTCATCAATTTTCAACGCACTTTTTTTCTTTAATCTTTAGTTTGAAATGGCTAACAACCTTAAAACTAACGGAAGATGTGAATTTTAGGTCTTTTAGAAGACACTATAATTAAGAAATAATTTATTTTTGACTTCGGCGTCACCCCTATTATTGTGATAGGCTGAACTTTTATTATTATGACCATTTTGGATTTTGGTCAATACTGGAAGAGTGTTAAGACGTAACCAAAGTGAATTGATTTACCCTTGACCCTGACAGTCATTTTCATTAAGGTATTAATGCCTAGGATCATTGCAGTGCTGCCAGATTGTCACTCGTTTTTTTTTTACTTTTTTAATAATCACATCATGGTTTTCGACAAAAGTACCTATGCCCATCTCTGTGGTGCAACTTGCAAGCTATCTTTGTACCAAAGTAGAGCCATGAAACTATAAAATACCTGTATGGTAGTATCATTTTTTATCTGTTTACCTAAAGCTTAAACTGAAGTACGCTTTGTATTGTTATCAGAATATCTATAGGATTATATTGGACAAGATAACGGCTAATCCATGGCTGTTAAATTATACCTATCTATTAAGTAATGTAGCTTTTTGTAGGTAAAATAATTTAGTCAACTAGATTATGCTCGAAACTAAATAAAAATTGGACTATACTCAATATCATTTTTATAATATTTGCTGCAGAAAAAGACAGGTTACTTAACTTTATGAAGATTACATACGTATGTACCTACTTTATACAATTAGATTTGTAGCTGACTAATCTTCGAACCACATGGGGCATATTTCAAGGTTTCTGTGATTAATTAACTTTCCTATGATCAATGAATAGGTGAGAATAACATTTGCGTATTTAAAGAACGAACTTCTGCGCTGTTATGTAAGATTTATGTTAAAATAATAAATATTACTCGGATTGATACAGGTAAATTTTAAGAGGAAAAATATGTTATCATCGTAAATATTTATCAATAAATCAGCCTTAGGTATACCTACCTACCAACCGCGTTAATTTATTCAAAAGCAAGCATTCTGAAAATATCCAAGATCGGAGCATGGTACCTAGGTAGGTACTTTATCTTTGGGTAAAGAATCTGAAATACTTCACAGAATAGTGAGAGTTACCTAACGTTCAAGGTTTTTCGCAAAAAAGTTTTTGAGTTGAGATAAAATGGCCATTCACTTATACATATGGCGCGCACACTGGCGCAGCAGAATAAAACGTCGTTTCGCGCCCGCGTCGCGCATATTTTAGGCAGACGTCTTTTGTCATGTCAGGCCCCTAGTGTGTTTTTGCTCTAACATGCATGATAACATCTATGATACAACTACTATTTACTTTATTAAGTTTATTGATACAATATAATAAGTTATTTACCATTTTATAACTAAACTAGCAGATGCCCGCGACTACGTCCGCGTGAAATAAGTTTTTTAAATTCCCACGGGAACTGCCTAAATTTTTCTCCATAGCGTATGACACTCACAAATAATGTAGCTTTCTATTGGTACCAGAATTTTCAAAATCGGTTCAGTAGATCCAGAGATTACCCCCTACAACGTCACAAACTCACAAACTTTACCTCTTTATAATATTAGTATAGATTAATTTATTGTTCTTTTAATGTCATAAATTAGTAATATTATACGAGTGAAGATAGAATAATAGTAAAAAAATAAACTGTATACTATATTTTATCGTTTTGAAAACTCTACATAGTACTAAAATTGGTCACGATAACCATCAGGATTTTTTATGTCACATTAAAATTAATTGTGAATAGTTTGTTACAGTAAAATATAATTTGTAACATTGTAAATTACTTTTATGTTTGTTTTTATTATACATGATATTAAAAATAAAACCAATTCAAATCATATTAATTATAAAGCTTGAATCCCTCTACCTATCTCTACTATTGATTTAAGTACTTTTTGTTCCAAATTTTATTTTATGCTAAAAAAGTAAAAATAAAACTTACAACTAGCTTTAAGTTGTCGCAATCTTTTCATTACAAATCATGCCCGTCTGGAATGCTGGCATTTGGCAAGAATGCTGGCTACAACTGTACTAACAGCCAGGCTGATCCTTTACGCAAATATTGAGTCAACCAGGCTATTGTTTTTTAGCCAAAAACTTTAACAGATAAGTAAATAAATATTCTTCAACAGATTCATACTTAAACGGCAAAGTCTATACTCTACTGATATGATTTAAAACATTAAAATTGGCACAAGCAATTGGCTTGGGGTATTTTATTTTTTACGATCCCACTAATAAAGTTTTAATACGAAAATTCGCTCTAGTCAGTAATTTAGTAATGTAATAACTGCAGTACAATTCGATTTATGTACCTAAACCACCTCGACACGGCATGGCACTGATCAAATACCATAATAACCCGAGACTTACCACAGTATTGACTGACCTTTAAGAGCAGCTTAGCAATCTAATAGTTTTTGCTTGAATATTTCTGAAACAGTAACAGTGTGACTAACTGATAAATTTCACAACGATCATATCTTTCACATATCTATGTGCAAACTGCAAACATATCCAAATAACGAAGCATATCAGTGTTTAATCACTATCATAAAATATATCAAGTGAAAAGTTACACAAAAGTGCAAGTGTAAAGATTCAGTGTTTTTTTTTTTAATCGTATGGCATTTGTTACGCCTCCTGGTTCGTCGCTCGCTTAGCACCACCCGGGGGACACGTGCAGGGAGGTAATAGGTAATTCTTGCGGACGTGAGCGACGGGGCATCCCCCGGTGTTATAAGAAAGTGAAAAGTGTTATAAGAAAGTGAAAATGTCTGAACGCTTCAAGGTGACTAAATTCGACGAGCCTTCGGGCAAAAATTTCAAGAACTACGGTGCAACGTCTGCTGAAAATGACGTCGAGCTGAAAGGGAAGCTTCTTCCGGATTCAGGTAAGTTCACTTTTCCACTTTTCACTTGTTCATATACTGAGTGTTCTGGGTATATCGAGATTTTCTGTACCAATCTAAAGCTATGTTTACTGAATTCTATTTATTGAAGTAAAACTTCTTTAGAATTGTTGTGATTTGAAAAAATCGATGAATGGAAAAAGCGACACCAAAGACAAACATATTCATGAATAGGATTTAGCCTGCACGAGAACGAAATAGAATACAATTTATAGTTTATCTCATTCTCTCGTAGGCGTACTTCTGAAGTTTCACTTCAACCGTGAAATGCACACACACACTTTTTTATTTTGCATTCATTAATTTGAAACAATGCATAGTGCATTCTGTATACTTATTAGTAAATAGTACTTATTGTAAAGACTGAATAGCCTCTTAAGTTAATGAGTTATAGCAAATAATGTCTTCCATGGTAATAAATATAGTTAGGTACTTACTTACTTATTGCAAGTAACATATTATACATTAATAGTATTTACAGCCTGCCTGCTTTGCCTCGTTGGTCTAGCGGTTAGCATAGTCGACTGCGGATCACGAGGTCCTGGGTTCGATTCCCGGTCGGGCATAAAAAAAAAATTGTTAGATATTGGGTTTTTCAATTAAGAAATTCTCAGTACCAGCCCGGAGTTGGAAGTTGGTGGTGTTTCACCCCCGTTCCTCGGAGAGCACGTTAAGCCGTCGGTCCCGGCTATTATCACTAACATGATAAGAGTCGTTAAAGCCTGCCAACCCGCATTGGAGCAGCGTGGTGGGTCTAAGCTCTAATTCCCTCTCTCCTATGAGAGTGGAGGCCTGTGCCCAGCAGTGGGACGTTAATGGGCTGTAGTGGTAGTATTTACAGTGGCATGGACACATTTTGTATCGAAAATAAGTAATCCATTGATTTATCTGGTAAATGGAGATAGTTGTGGGCTAGCCTGAAAGAGGTATGACAGATTTTCATAAACACAAACCAATTCAGTTCCTAATGTCCGTGACCCTGGTTCTTGATCTTATATCACAGTTCAGAACTTTGTCCTGTAAACTCACACCCAGCATACTTCTCTCCATTGCACGTTGGCATTTCGCTAGCTTATCTCTGAGAATTACTATTCAGAAAAACCCAATACTTAATTATGGCCCGACCCGGGACTCGAACCCAGGACCTCGTCGGCCGCAGTCGACCATGTTAACCACTAGACCAACGAGGCAGCTATTCCACTTCGAGTATATTCAACTCTGATTAATGTTTGCGAACGTCCAATAACAATCAACAGAACCACATACATGCAGTGCACTGTAATTAATTCTGCATTGACAAGTTCTTCTGAATAGTGACAACTGACAACTCTAGCGAGCGATGTTGTACGAGAGCTAGCGACGAATTTCGGGAAGGCCCTTTAGGCAAACTGAAATTGTGAAAAAATATAATTTCGTCTTCTGGCGAATCCAGTCCTGCCAGTCTGGTAGAGCGTTTGCGGTTATTTCTCTTCAAAAATATTTTATTAAAATTCCATAAATATATACTTTTGGCAATCTAAAATTTTAATCACGTATTTATTGAGTAACTAGCTGACCCGGCGAACTTAGTACCGCCTTAGTATGCAAAATTAAATGTATATTTTTCAATATTTTGAGAGATTTCCTTAATATTTTTTTCCGTAAGAACCTTCTCCTAATAATAACAAATACAACAAAAAAAGAATTAGTGAAATCGGTCCAGCCATTCACGCGTGATGCCCTGACCAAGGAAAACGGGTTTCATTTTTATATATATAGATTTCAATAATACCTGCCAATCGCCATACAAATTTTGCGGTTTTAAACGTGAATAAAGTTTCCGCCAGCTCTCCGACTAATCGCATCGCCCCGCTGCTGCCGTCGCCCCGCCGCCACTCATTTCGTGCCCCTACACGAGTATCCAATGTGCTCGACAACTTACAAGTATCGGTCAATTTGTAAGTTGGTAGGTACTACTAATTCATTTACAAATGAAAAATACAAAAATCCGCTAGCCGATCTGCGTTGACTGTAAGTACACAGCAAAATAATAAAGTATGGACAAACGTGACCCGGTGACAGCGTCGCTAGTAAATATTAAAAATAAAATAAAAACAAAAACAGGCATAAAAATAAGTCCCAATTTTGGCCACCGGGCCGTGACCGGGCCAGTAAGTTGGTGGGACACTACTTTTTACGAGTGTATTGTCCATTTGCTACCGGTTTTGTCCGAGTGCGTAAGACCAATATGTGCTCTAGGCTTTTAGAATGAACCGAAATACGTTTCTTACTTGGTAATTATTATAATGCAATATCCATTTAACAACTTTAGCTAAAATAAACAATGACTATTCTTATCAATCGATGGAAAGTTTAGGACGTAATTACGCTCTTTCTTTTAATTTCATCCCTAATGCCTTTCTTCAATTTTTGAATTTTCTTTTACTGCAATAATATAATCTTTTTAGTTTTTAACAGACTTCAAAACGTATTCGACCCGTATCTAATGTATGTATGTATTGTTTCTATGTATTAAAGTGTTTGTTCAATCTATATATATAAAAGCGAAAGGTCACTCACTGACTGATCATCACGATATCTCAGGAACTATAAAAAATACAGACTTGAAATTTGGAAGGTAGGTTCCTTCTATGGTTTAGACGTCAGCTAAGAAACGGTTTTGGAAAAATTCACCCCTAAGGGGTTGAAATGGGGGTTGGAAGTTTGTATGAAAGTCCTTTGTTTTTGAAGTTAGAGACATGAAAATTAGCATTTAAGTTATAAGTTTAAAATAATAAAAATCTGTATAATTTTTTTTCCGACAATCTACCCCAAAGAGGGTTAAATGGGGGTTGGAAGTTTGCATGATGGTTCTAAGTTTTTGAAGTTACAGACTAGAAAATCGGGATTTAGGTTATCAGTTTTAAATTATAATAACTTGTATAAGTACTTTTTCGAAAATCTACCCCAAAGAGGGTGAAATGGGGGTTGGAAGTTTGTTTGAAAGTTCTATGTTATTGAAGTTAGATACTTGAAAATCGGGATTGAGGTTATTAGTTTTAAATAATAATAACCTGTATAAGCCATTTTACGAAAACCCACCCCACAAAGGGTGAAATGGGGGTTGAAAATTTGTATAAAAGCCCTATGTTTTTGTAGAAAGAGACAGGAAAATTCAGCATTTCGGTTATAAGTTTTAAATAATAAAAACCTGCATAAGCTATATAAAGCCTCTTTAGATAGACTTTTTGCAGCGGGAAAATTTCATAATCTCATAGGAAATCAGAAATTGTACGCGGACGAAGTCGCGGGCGACCGCTAGTACCTGATATAAATAAGTATGATAAATTGTTAGCAATCTATCAACGGAGTTTTAATTTCCCTTCAAATCAGCAATTTAATTTTCATTTTTTTAAAATAAATTAGTTTTCCCTGTGATGAATATATTAGGAATTCCGTAATTTTGATGTTTTCATTAAAATACCGCCACAGTAAACATTGAGCGTGAATGTGACTGTGAATTATATAGTGTAATCACCCGTCATAGATACATATTATATGTACTTAAAGTCATATTTCATTCTGTAAGTAATTGTAATGTCAATCCATACCAATTCATGTAAACGGTAATATTATATACTTACTGGATGACACCTGTGACTTTGTCTTGCGGATTTAGGTTTTTCCAAAACTTCCGTGGGAATTCGTAAAGAAAATAATACAGAATCAAAATCGGTTAAACAGATGGGCCGTGAAAAGGTAAGACACAGACAGACAGTCGGTTAGACACACAATTTTATTTATAACAGGTAGGTATTATGAAATTACTACGTAGGTATGCGAAGTGTTAAGTCTTAGCTCTCGATTCGATTTCTGTGCTTGGCAGGTACAATTATGATCCCGCCAAGATATATTATCACACCGGAAAATATACCTACGTGAAAATATAAATAACACAACACAACAAACACATAGATGACGTTGTTTTTATATTTGCAATTTAAATAATAATTTTCCATATGCTTAGAATTTGTAATTTGTCACGTGTATTGCGTGCATGCATGTGCTATTGATCGGTATAGGTAGAAATATAAACATATGTACTGGCCATTTGGAGCTAGCTATGGGCACAGATGAAAATAATATGGCATAGGTCAGTGAAAATCCCTTCTACACTACTCACCTTGGATTTGACTCGCTCCAGAAATGCTAAGGACTGCTGTTACTTATGTATTCTACAAATTACTGAAATTGTAATTTTTTTTCAAAAGAGCATGACCGCCGAGTTTCTTGCTGGTTCTTCTCAGTAGGAATGGAATTCCGAACCAGTGGTAGATTCACTCAACGATTCAAAAGTACCTACTTGTAAAAGTTTATTTGAATAAAAACCATTTGTGGGGGCCTGTACCTAATTGTTAAGGTCGTTTTTATTGCCCGAAAAGGACACTGTTAATCCGGGAAAAACTCAAAGAATTCCCAGGGAAGTTTCAGTCAGTCAGAAAGTCACGGGCATCAACTTGTAGCTTATATGTATATAACTGTACACAATTTCATAGCTTTCACTTCTTGACTCAACTCTCAAACTCTCAACTAAAAGTATTATGTATCCCTATTCGTGGCCTAAGGATTGTTTAAATATAAATTAGTTATTAATTAATTAATTAACTAACAAGAGTTGAATAATGCTATGTTTACCGTAGCGTAGAGATGGGAGGGCAAAATTAATATCGTTTGTAATTTGATTGACTTCCATCTTACTTCGATAGATTCTTGGTGGAGCGCGGTTAGCGCTAGGCAAAGGGCGGTTTCAGACTAGCGTATTTTTTTGCGCGTATAAGCTCGTATCGGCTTAGTGCTTACGTGCTTACACGAGCGCCATATATTGCGCTTCAAAAACCGAACGCGCGTTCACGCGTTCATTCCGGCGTGTTCGCTCGAACCTGTGGGTCAGTCAGTGTAGTAGTAGTAAGTAGTATACTTAAAAGCATTAGCGCGTCAACGCTCCTAGAGGTGCGCGTGTGTCAAAGGGCGTGCCTATACGTGCCTTTGGCCTACAGGTGCTTCTAAAAACGAGCTTATACGCGCCGAACAAACGCTAATCTGTAACCTCCCTAAGGGTCTATTCACACGGATACCCTGCAACTATACCACAACGGCAACAAAGAGATCATATTATTGTGTTGATAATCCCTAACTGGCTGTAACTTCCCAAACTACGATTTTTTTTTGTATTTTTTTTATCCGCTACAGTTTAGCCCTTGACTGGTGGTAAGAGATACATCTAAGTTGGTAACGGGCTAACCTGTTGCGTTGTTTAGCCTTTCTACACGTACTGGAACGCTAAAACACTTGGCGGAAGGTACTTTTTGCCTGTAGGGTAGAAAGAAGCAACAGCCGAAGCCCAGATCAGTCCAATAAAAATTCAGAAAATAATCTATTTAGAAATTGAAATTGCTCCCGTCGGTTATCGAACCCGGGGACTCTCGCTTATGAGAGAACAGCGCTCAGCACTGTTTCAGAGGTCGTCAAAAGTGTCGCAGTGACAAAAGAGTAATGGCCATATAATCTTTAAGGTATTTCGCCATTATTCGCCATTAGTATTAAGTGTCTGATTTCAGATATCTTATCTATATTTTGAGGAGTGCCAAAAACGGACACTTAGGCGTACGCTAAAGGTGCGTTCCCACCAGAGATGGGCTACGTAGATATGCTATGATATGGACGGAGTGTCAATCCCACCAATAGGAGCACTGGATTTTCATAGCTCAGAGCATTGGTGTGTTTGACAAGTAATATACTAATACATACAGTAGCTTAGTACCTACGGCCTGTCTATTAAAGCGGAGCGGAGCGGAGATGTGCCAAACAGACCAATCAGATTTCTGACAGGTGACACGTGGTAAAATGTACTTATTTATGAATTATATTCCAGTCATTTTGACGACCTCCGAGGAGCAGTGTTGAGCGCTGTTGTCTTAGCGTGTCTGTAGCGTTGTCGTAGGACCCGGGTTCGATCCCCGGCAGGGTCAATTTGGGTGGGAGGCTTCGGTCGTGGCTAATTACCACCCTACCAGCAAAGACGTGCCGCCAAGCGATTTAGCGTTCCGGTACGATGCCGTGTAGAAACCGAATAGAGATATGGATTTAATATAACTACCATGCCCCTAACAGGTTAACCCGCTACCGTCTTAGACTGCATCATCACGTACCATCAGGTGAGATCGCAGTCAAGGGCCAACTTGTGGATAAAAAAAGTCATGTCAACTAAATACCTATAAAATGCTAGAAAAACTGCAATTTTACATTCGGCGTGCAGTCTTGCAGGCATGCAGGCAGTCAGTCTAGACACTTAAGAGTTTGAAGCCTTTTTATTTCGTTAAACGTGTGAAGTTACCCTAGATCAAGCGATCAATTAAGCTCCCGCAACTTGCTAAGTATGGTATTGGTTTTGAACCGTTCGCTTCAAAGCTCAATAATTGTATCGTTAGATTTTACTGAAATTAAACTAAAATGAACCTTACTTGAATTGATTTAGAGCTCTATAATTTCGTGTATGCGTTTACAGCCAGCGCTCCAAACGATACGTTTTGAAATTAAAATCGGTTGTACTGAATTTGTGACTTTAAATTAAGAGCTTTTGGGTGAATTTTACTTCGACGCTAATGGGATCGAACGCTCAATACGATGAATCGACTGCACTAAAACTACACTGAACTTAGACTATAGCGTAGGTACTAGAGGTAACATGATATCTGGGGTTTCAGATGGCCCATAAGGATCCATATCACACTATACATACCAAAAGTGCGAACACGCTGAAAAGTTCGACAGCGTGCATAATATTAAATTACTTAGTAATCTAGGCATTAGGTAGGTAAGTACTAAGTACTTACGTCTATCTTCGGTGTCAAGTTTTAGCACAGGAGCACATCTACCCGTAATACACTGAGTGTACCTACGTAACGTATCCTGACCCGGTGGCCAAAATTTGAACTAATTTTATGCCTGTTTATTTTTGTTTTTATTTTACTTTTCATAGATACTAGCGACGCTGTCACCGGGTTAGATAAGTTAGGTAGACTTTATATTATTTGTCCCTTCAAGCCCCGCGAATGTGAACCTGTCTGTTTTTACTTTGCTTATCCTTGTTATACCCGCCCGACTTCAACATAGTGGGTAGAAATAAAAAATATTTATTACTTTACAGTGGCGTTGGAAGTCGGTTTTTTGGAAAGAATTTTTATTTTTAACTTTTTAGTGTCAGGGTTGAGGATTTGGAGTCAGAATTTTTTATGGGACCACCTCGCGAGCTTCCTCTAAAGACTGATAGAAAAAAAAATCAAATCGGTTCAGAAACCACGGAGATATGCACCGACATACATTAAAAAACAAATACAAAAAAAAACGCGCCGAATTGAGTACAGCTCCTCCTTTTTTGGAAGTCGGTTAGAATACCCAGACTACTTATCATGGTTCTGTAAACGGCATTGGCTTTCTAAATAATATATCTTTATGAAGCTATGATTTATAGAAGCTGAAGTTTACAATCAATTACATAAAAACGGAAAGAATACGTCAACGATCGCGATAACGGTCGCGATTTTTCAAAAGCATATTTTCCCGATAAAGCTATTACATTTCAGTGATAATCCAGTCTAATACTGCACTAAAATATACTTATTTATAATCGTATTGTAATTCGTTTTTAGTTGTATTTGTTACCACAGACAACCAACAACACAAAAAAACGCAAAATTTTGGCACAGATTCAAATGACTTTTTACCATAGCAATTTTTTTTTTTAGCTTTGAGAGGGAATTAGAACTTAGACCGTCCACGCTGCCCCAATGCGTGTTAGTGATAGTAACCGGGACCGACGGCTTAACGTATCTACTCTCCGAGGCACGGTGGTGTAACACCGCCAACTTCCTAACTCCGGGCTAGTCCTGAGAATTTCTAGTCAAGAAAACCCAATATTTAATAATGGCCCGACCCGGGACTCGAACCCGGGACCTCGTTGGCCGCAGTTGAATACGTTGACCACTAGACCAACGAGGCAGATAATGATGACTGATAAATAATGCGTTTAAGTACTTTTTCAAATTATAAAGGCAACTACTGAAGGTAATATTCGTACATTTTCCTAATTCATACTTTAGCCACTGCAGCACCATCTTAGTATGATTAAGTTTCCTTTGACACATTGAAATGTGCTTTTCAAATGTGCTAGTTCTCTAGAGTGTGACCTATTTCAGCCTATCCTTTTTCATGAAAACGAGAGCGCGCTTATTTCGCAAAGTAAACTGTGTTCCATTATAATTAAAGTTTGTTTTTCGTTAGCAGTCACTCGGGCAGGTAAACACTCCCGTTCAATTAATTTTGATTTAAGCCACAGAATCCATATTAAAATTATAAATGCCAAAGTGTGTCGTTCTGTCGGTATGTTGACGTCAATATTATACCTACTTGAAAAGTTTTAAGTTTCGTTTAACCGATTCTGGTTAAATTTGGTAAAGAGAAAGCTTGCAATCCGAAGACGGCTATTTTTTACCCTGGAAAATCAGCGTTCCCACGGATTTTAATAAAAAGCAGCTCCGACGATTTTCCGGGATAAAAAGTAGCCTGTCCTTCGCCGGGATACAAACTATTCCAATACCAAATTTCATCAAAATCGGTTAAATCGGCCCGTGAAAGCGTAGCAGACAGACACACTTTCGCATAATTTATAATATTAGTATGGATTAATTCGAACCTGCTACATGCGACATTCGAAGTGTCTAAAATAAAACTAAAAATAACAGACATACAAAACTTAATTGCGAACCAATTCTTTTTTTACATCTTTTGCAGCTGCAATGATGAAAACTACGTTAATTCTTTTTAAGGTTAGAGTAAAAAGGCAAAAGAGGTGATATAATCAACGTAGCGAGATGAAATTATGCGGTGACACGGAAAACAGCGTACTGCGCGCTTTCATTTTGCTGGATTGATTATAGTCATTATTTTATTTTTCATATTTATAATTTTATTACTAAGTAGGCATAACTTTTTTTTTAAATAAGTCACATTCGTTTAGTGACTATACACAGTGGTTAGTTAGGAGTCCTTATAATTTAAGTAAAAAAGCTAGATAGACTTGTGAATGATTTTGTGTTGGCAAAATAGGTTAAATATACCTGAATTAACTATAATATGATAACTATCTATAATAACTATATGGAAGTTATTTACGCGAAACCTCAGATTTTCATTAACTTAAAAATTCACAATTGGAATTAGGATAATTAGGATTTAGTGGACTGTATTTTCGATATTTCCTATATCTGAGCAAACCGACATCACCAATAAGCAGCCTTTAAGAATCTACCACCCGCCTCGATGCCGATCTGTTTGACCGGGTGTGAATGTCAGCCGTTATCCCGCTAGATTCCTCTTTCACACCTAGGTAGAATGTCCATACACTTACAGCACACACAAAAGTAACTAGGCAACTGCCAATAAAAGAATGGTCGTCCGAATAAACTTGTGCGCGTCGTTAATTTAGACGTATGAGAAATTATACACTTCGGTAGACACGTTGCTCTTTATAAGGCGAAAATAAGGGATCCAAGACACATCCGTACTCGAGGCAGGCACGGATTTGCACTTGGCGACGCGGCGCTAGTCTTCGGCGCCCGCGTCGAACAAAAAGTGAGTCGAAAAAGTGGGTAGTCTGAAAACTTACCTCCCACGAATTGATAATATCTACGTTTGCCCGGATTAAAAAGGAATATCGAACACAGATTAAATATGGATTGTTTGTCAGACAAATATTTAATGAACCATCGATATATATATGTAGGTACAAGATAGGCCCTTTTATAGAAAAAAATTGGGAGCCTTTAGAGCACGCTCCTAACCTGTATAGCCCTGTCTTTGTCCCCGCCATAGCGCTGTCCCGCTTTTCAGACTAGATGGCGTTAGTAAAATAGGTCCACACTGTTTGACAGGGCCCGTCTATGTAAATTGAGGTCGTTGTTATGAACACCCCCCCCCGATTGTGTAAGAAAATTGTAATCGTTTGTCAAACGTACCTATAATTCAACCTGTAGGAGTTTATATATGCCTGCACATCAAAAAGCATGTATGAACTTTTGAAACAGGTCGAGTAATACGTTTTAAGCTGTCAAATGATTACGATTAAGGGCAAATCTACAAAAACTATGTCAAACTAAGACGTTTTCTTATGCAGAGTTAAGCTTGAGGAATTGCTTAAGAGAACAATGATTACGACCGTACAATAGTAAAAGACTTTTAACCTACTAAGTAAGCTAGGAAAAGCTAAATGAGCGCGTTTTCAGCGAAGCGGAGTAACGCAGTGACACGTTAACTAGGGGTGTTCAGTTCGGTCTTAGTTTTAATTGACTTTAGTTTGCCATAATAGGGTTGTAGTTAGGTTTACGTAGGATTTTGGCGGAAATTTGTTTATGAGTCACGGCCTAACAGTTCTGTATTAGTATTGAGCTTCTCTCTCTCTCTCTCTTCGGTCGTTCCTTCATTGCTGAAGATCGTGGTCCTGGCTAGATCCTACCCTCGAACGAATCATTCGCTTCCATTGGCCTCTGTTGGTAATGGTTATTTCTCTGTTTAAGTATGAATAACGTTCTTTTTTTATATTATTCTGTGGTAGCGAGCCGTATCCCTAAACGGTTTCTACACGGCATCGTACCGGAATGCTGAATCGCTTGGCGGCACGTCTTTACCGGCAAGCTAGTAACTAATGACGGCCGCAGCCTCCGACCAGACCAGACCTGTCCTTATGTCCTCCATAGGGAGGTAACCTTAGTTTAGCATATGACAGTCATTCATCATTGCTTTGTAGTAAGCATGATTGTCGTCAAGCGCAAGCCTATCTCGCACGGTTTGGTCATCATACGGTGTAGGATGGATACGAATTTTAATAATATTTTGTCCTAATTGCCCGGAAATTGCTTCATTATTTAAAAAAAAAACAATACGTACATTGGCTCTTTTCATGCCTCTGTCATCCAAGTAGGAAATCACATTGTTGCCCATACAGCACAAGATTTTGGCGTGAGGCAACGCCAGTATCGGCAATGTAGAAAAGCTTTCATAACAATCGTTTCCTCGCAAATTAGAGAAAAGGACTATACTATAAGTATTGGCCGAAATAACAATTCACGACCTCGTTTACTTTAAAAGGCCTCGGCTGGTGCCTTGTCCTTTTAAAATCACCTCAGAAGTCCTCGGCTTCGCCCCGTCCTTCCAATAATATTGGAGTAATACTCAGCCGTAAATTGCTTTATTTCTAGCCTGGGCAGTAATGTGCTATTAATGTAACATGAGGATTCACTTCGAGCTTCTGTATATTTTACCCTATTTTAAGCTAAAATTAACTTCCAAGTTACTCAACTAAATATATCAGACGCTTTTTAAATAGTTTCTGCGTAAGTTACTTGTGAACTAAAAGTGTAAGGGACAAGTCGAGAGGTTACACTACTTTAGCTTTGTACTTGACCCTCATTATTATCTCTGATATAAGGCAATAATACGGTGGTCAAGGGATCCTCTCATGCTTGCACGAGTAAGAAGTATCTCACTTTAGTAGATTTGACCGTACTTAATACCGTGTAGGGCGGTATAAACCTGGTATTTACTGAAATTAATTTAATAAACGACACTCTCACTGGGGCAGTGATGAGTGTGTTTTTTATGTGGGGAGGTATTGCTTGGGTTCGATTACCAGTAGGGGCAATATGAAAAATTATTACTACATTAAACTGTTGTTATCTGAAGTGATTGTAGGAAGCTGGTGGTATAGTATATATGTGTAAAATACCCACCGTACCACCGCCAGGGGCACGGTGGGTCTAAAGCGAAGTTTTCGAATGTCAGTTCGCATCTTTTAAGTATAATTATTATCGCTAATCTATAAATTCATCTTTTGCAATCAAGCAAGCCTATATATTAAAAAAAAAGCATTCTGTAAACTTTTTTTTTCAACTCCATTTTTTATGAATGTTTTTTTAATTAGGCAAGTAATAATTAAAATTTATCGTTCAGAATTTTAGCCACGAACGAAATGAATTCTTGTTTCGTGTTATATTAGCACTAGATCCTCAACGAATCAGTAGGCTCAACACTGTCAGTGTAGCTTTCTTTGTCTTCTGTTTTTATTTTTAACTACATGATGCCCGCGACTTTGTCCGCAGGATTAAGCTTTTAACTCCTAAGTGGGAACTCCTTGATTTGTACCAAATTTCATTAAAATCGGTTGAACGGTTGGGCCGTGAAAGCGTAGCAGACAGACAGACGGATACACTAGGTATAACACACACACATGTATAATATTAGTATGGTTTTATATTATTTTGAAGGCTGTATCAAAATCTAAATTACGAAATCATTTTTTGATTCATGATTCTGATCAAAGGAAAACCTTTATCTGTTTAAGTCTAGCTATTTATAGCTAGACTTGCTTGAGAAAATATTTTGAAAGACTATTCCATCTACATTCACTCGATATCATTAATGACAAAAAGTTTGACCGCCCAGGGTCCTTAGCCTTACCGCGTTAGCGATAGTGATCAAACAATTGAATCTTGAGTACTTTAATTGAAAAGAAAAGCTAAAATCCATTAGGGCAAGAAAATATGAGCCATAATATGTATTAAATGTTAAATGGTAGACAGAATGTCGCATATATACATTCGTCGGGCCCAGTTCCGTTGTAGAGAGAATGTCGCGTATACGTCGGGTTTAGTTCCGTTGTAGAGAAAAGGTCGCGTATACGTGGGGTCAGTTCCGTTGTTGAGAAATTATAGAGTACTATTACGCAATCTGTGATAATAGTCCGAGGATCCTTGACTGCTGAAATACTTCACTGGTCTGGTAATTTTTTTTGCACATTTTTGTTTTTTATTCCACTACAAGTAAACCCTTGACTGTGATCTCACCCGTCTGTTATTGAGTATACAGTGTAAGATAAGATGGCAGCGGGCTAATGTGTTAGGGGTATGCACTTATACACCATTAAAACAAATCGGTTTCTACACGGCATAGCACCGGAACGCTAAATTTCTTGGCAGAAAGTCTTACTGGTAGCGTGGTAACTAGCTACGGCAGAGGCCAGGTCAGAGGAAATTTAGATATTAAATTTCCAAATTGACACTGCCGGGGATCGAACCCGGGATTTACCTCCCACAGTCAATTAACCACAGTGCTCACCACTGCGCCAGGGACTCGTCAAATCACATGGATTGGAATTATTGTAAGTTATAGTATGAGTTGGTAATTTTTTTTAGAAACACTATTTCATGCCGCGCTGGGCGTGCAAATATTAGCCTTAATTAGTAGGTGTGAATATACATAACATCACAAGCTTACTAACTACTTAACAATTTTTTTAATCAAATTATACAATTAAAACATTGCTTAACAAAATGCTTAAACCAATAAACAATCAAAACAATGCTTAAAAATACGGACAGAAATGGGAGGACCAATTAACAATATTTACTCTTCTGACGAAAATGTACAAAGAAAATTGCTTGACCTGTACGAAGGCGAGATCTTTTAATTGATTCGCTTGCATTCCAGATGAGTCTATGAAAAAAGCGGATGGACAGAAAGACGCAGACGTGGACGTGATTTCTTGAGTGTTCCATTTTTTTACTTTTGGATAAAGAAAACTTGAAAAAACCTTTAGGATATTAACCTATAAGACCTAAAATAATCTTGATTAATTAGTTTGCCTACAAAATAATTATCTTGCTAAATATAGGTTTCCAGTCACGTCAGGCTCCAAGAAGAAATTACATCTCTGTATTTCTTGAGCATTACAATAATTATTATACGACATGCCCCCAGAATTTGAAATAAGGAAACAGAAAGGATATAATTTCTTGGGAGTTACATTAATCGTAGTCCCCACAGAATCTATACCTATTAATATTATAAATGCAATAGTGTGTCTGTCTACTTCGCTTTAACGGTCCATCTATTTAACAGATTTTTATGAAATTTGGTTAATAGGTAGATTACATGCCAAAGAAGTACGTTTAGCCCGGAAAATTAAGTAGTTCCCTCGCGGGGATAAAAAAAACTTAATCCATCCATTTTTATCCAAGAAAATCAAAGAGTTCACACAGAATTTTCAATCTACTGGAGAACTCTCAGGTTTTCTCACGTTATTGCCACTTCTATGAGTACTTTGAGTTCTGTTGTTTTGCCCGTTTAATTATGTTTCGTGATTCGTCCGGTAGGTATTGCTGTCTAGCGATATCCGCTTTCTTTAATTACGGTACATTTATTGCGGTACAATTATTATTCAAAAATGTAATATTATCTTTAGTTTTAACCGTAACGGTAAGGTAAAGATTGAAGAGTTGCCTTAAATAAATATGAAATGTTATTGCAATACAATTTTGGGTAAATGTATTTTGAAAATCAATGTTTCAAAGACTTTTCTAAAAAATGATATGAAATGTACACATTTCATACCCTGTAAATGAGTTCGAAAGTTAAACTTCTCGGCCTAGGCCAGTAAAGAATGTATGTATTTTCATTACATATCACAAGTTTGAATTTGGAATCTTTCTTCCTGAATATCTTGTAACTTGTTATAATGTTCTTTGGCCTAAATAGTTTAAATTTGGAACTCTAGCGTATTACGCGTTCAGTAACCACAGCGCAAAAAAAAATTAAAAGTATAAAAAATATACATAACTAATATTAACTTTTAATATTTCTTAAGTAGGTTGCTTTTTATTTACTTTCTTTTAATTACATAATATAATACTATATTTAAAAAAAAGTCACTTGTT
Organism: Erebia aethiops; assembly: GCA_923060345.2. Taxonomy (NCBI): domain Eukaryota; kingdom Metazoa; phylum Arthropoda; class Insecta; order Lepidoptera; family Nymphalidae; genus Erebia; species Erebia aethiops. Next base: position 15,761,611 of record OV281089.1, on the reverse strand, counting down.
TCATTTTTTAGAAACGCACTATACACACCTCGACTCTGGTCTCGTTTATAGCTGTTGTCTAACTGTGTTAGTCTAACAGCTAACACTCGACCAGAAAACGCGTACTTCCCGGTCTCGCGATGTAATGTACTATTACAATCGTGCATTCTCAACATCTGAGGATGCTCCGGTTACCGGTATCGGAGTGAAACGAACGTTGAGAATAATTTGTGTGGTGGTGTGTGTCCGTGCTTATTTCTGGCTTAATGGGCAGTGAATATCACAAGCTACATGTTGTAAAACATATATTTGTCTGATTAATAGCGAATAAAGCTTCTTATTCCTTGATTATCATGGACTTCCGCAAAGAACGCCTGCTTCTATCCAAGACCCAAATAGGTGCAAACTACCATAGCTCGTCAGCATTGCCGAAACATGTTTGGACTACTTTTGGACTGTCATCATAAGAAGCAAATACACGTTTGATTGATTGATAGCATAAAGCAGTATTATTTTTAAAAAAGAATTTTTTTATCATACGTAGACATTGACGTCGTATTTCTGAAACAAGTGCGACGACAATGTTAAAATAATACTGCTTTAAGCGATGATAGTGAGTCGAAAAGTAAGATGATAGAAGCAAAGTGCTAGATTGTTGTCGCGCTCGCTTCGAGACTCTTCCATCCATCTCTTCTTCAGGCCAAGTAAATATAAAAAGATATAAAAGCACTTGTAAAAGTTTATTTGAATAAAAACATTTGAATTTGAATTTTATCTCAAAGTAGCTTCCTACTCCAAAACGTTAGCAAATTCAAAAGCGTTTAATAGTTGTTACTTGTTATGTATACAGTATTGCTATGATGAATGGCCTTTAAGGTATGTGTTGTAGTTAGGGTACTTGGTTACCTTGTTTGTCAACAAAGTGAACTTAAGTGGGTAGGTTGCAATATTGTATGCCATTGTCAGTTCGTGTCAAGCTACCTAGCTAATATATGTGTTATATCGAACTCAAGTGTTTTCTTTATGTTTCCAAACATATTAGTGGCGACGATTGGTGAAAATTGAACAAAATGGATAAAAAAGCGATAAGATTCGAGGAATACAACCCAGACTCGGCTAATTGGGACAGTTATATAGATCGACTCAAGTTTTGTTTCGAAGCGAATGGCGTCGTCATCGATAATGTTAAACGCGCAAACTTTTTCACTGTGTGTGGTTCGCGGGTGTACGATACTTTACTTGCGTTAATTACGCCGAGAAAAGCGACTGAAGTGACTTTTACGGAAATAGAAAGTATTTTAGGCAAACATTATAGCCCTAAACCGAATGAAATTTCGATGTCATTTAAATTCTACAAACGTAATCAAAAGCATAGTGAGTCAGCATCGGACTTTATAGCGGACGTGAGAAAACTTAGTTCCAAGTGTAATTTTACCGATTTAGAGAGAATGTTGCGCGACAAACTCGTATGCGGGATGAGTGATAGTAGATTGCAGTACGAATTGTTGAAACGGGACAATTTACGATATCAAGACGTGGTGGATGCTATGTTAGCATCTGAATGTGCGGTGCGCGACGTTCGCATGATTCACGCCGCTGCGAGCACCAGCGCCGCGAGCTCTAGCGCCGCCGCCGCCGACTTAGCGCTGCACGCCGCGACTACCGCACGCGACGCCGGCGAACCGATGGACGTCAACGCCGTGCAATCTACGCCTGCTGCTCGGATGTGTTACCGGTGTGGAAGTCGACACGCTGGAGAGTGCCGATTTATTAACGCGGTCTGCCGATTTTGTAAGAAACGGGGACACATTGAAAAAATATGTATAAAGAAAAAGAAGACTGATAAGAAAGACATTAATTTTACTAAGACAGAAGATGAAGAGGATTTATTAAACGGCATATACAGCATACAAGGTGTGACGCGTGTGCCGCCATACGAGGTGGATGTTTTAATTGCAGACGTGCCGGTCCGTATGCAAGTGGATACGGGGGCCAGCTTCTCTCTAGTCAACGAGCGCACGTGGGATGCGCTCCGCAGGCGCCTGCCGCGCGACGCGCTGCGTCATGTGCAGCTGTCGCTGCGCACGTGGAACGAATCGCCAGTTAAGCTACTCGGACAAGCCACCTTACCAGTTCGTCATAAGGACGTCGTGCAGGACTTGAATATGATAGTGGCCAGAGGCAATGGACCAAACCTGCTGGGCCGCGATTGGCTCGAACCTTTGGATATATCGATGAAGATAAATTTGATTGCTAGCGATGATCTTGTACGAATGGAGAAAATAATAGATAAGCACAGAGACGTATTCAGAGATGGGCTCGGTACGTACAGTGGTGATCCTGTAGCTATACATATAAAACCAGGCGCAAATCCAAAATTTTTGAAAGCTCGCCCCGTGCCATACGCTCTCCGAGAACGGGTAGAGAAGGAGATAGATAGATTAGAGCGAGAGGGAGTATTGCGACCGGTTTCATTTTCAGAATGGGCTACACCGGTGGTCCCTATAGTAAAAAAATCGGGCGAAATTAGATTGTGCGGAGATTACCGCAGCACGGTTAATGAGGCAACTGAATCGGATACTTACCCGATGCCAACAGCCAATGAAGTTTTTGCGACCATCGCTGGAGGAAAATTCTTTACAACTCTAGATTTAGACAGGGCTTATACACAGGTCGTTGTGGACGACAACACATCAAAATTATTGACATTAAACACGTGCAAGGGACTGTACACTGTTCACAGATTGGCATTTGGCGTAAAAGCATGCCCTGGCATATTTCAGCGACTGATGACCTCGTTACTGGCAGGAATACCAGGAGTTGCAGTTTTGATCGACGATATTATCATCGCGGGACGATCAATGCCAGAAATGCAAGACAGACTAGAAGTTGTATTGAGTAGAATAAAAAAGGCGGGACTTAGATTAAACAAAAATAAGTGTCAGTTTGCAAAAGAGAAGGTGGAGTTCCTTGGATTTGTTATCGATTCAGAGGGCATACATCCGGCACCGAGTAAAGTGGAATCGATAGTGAAAACTCCTGCGCCTAAAAAAAAAAAAGAATTGCAAGCTTTTCTTGGGCTTTATAACTTTTACGAGCGATTCGTACCACACAAAGCGACTATACTAGAGCCTTTGCATCGGTTATTAGATACAGAAAAGACGTGGAACTGGACAAAATTAGAACAGAAGGCATTTGAAACAGCAAAACGTCTAGTTACATGTGAGGTGACTTTAGTGCATTATGACTTAAAGAAGCCCTTGATACTCACGTGTGACAGTTCGGAGTACGGAGTTGGCGCTGTTTTGTCTCATGAAATGGAAAATGGTCAAGAACGACCAATAGCCATGGCATCCAGGACACTGCATCCACATGAAAGGCGTTATTCTCAGCTGGATAAAGAGGCCGCATCGATTATGTTTGGAATTACAAAATTTCATAATTACCTGATGGCAAGACGTTTTCGTATAATTACAGACCATAAACCGCTACTTGGGATTTTTGACCCCAAAAAACCGATGCCGAACATGCTGTCACCTCGCTTAACCAGGATTGCAATTGCATTGACTTCACATGACTATGAAATTACATACAAACCTGGACCGCAAATTGGTAGTGCGGATAGCCTGAGTAGGTGGCCACAGCCGGTTCCAGAACAGCCCGAGCAGTTGTTGAGTGAAGTGCTGTTGATGGCTGAAACACCTGAGGACTTTCCGTATGATGCGGAACACATAGCTTCTGCGACGAAACGAGACAAGATTTTAAGTCGAGTTGTACATTATATTCAGCGTGGATGGCCTGCAAAAATGAATGATGGAGATCTACGTCCGTTTTGGTTACACAGGACAGAGCTAACACTGCAAAACGACTGTATACTTCTTGGTTGCCGCGTAGTAGTGCCGAAATCACTGAGGCAACATATATTACAAGTTTTACATAAAACGCATACAGGAATAGTACAAACTAAGGCGGTAGCTCGAAGCTATGTATGGTGGCCAGGACTCAATGAAGATGTTGAGTTATTAATAGGCAGTTGCACAAGATGCTTAGAAAACCGACACATGCCACCTAGATCGAGTCATGAATGGATTACACCAACTAGACCATGGTCAAGAATCCATGTTGATTTTGCTGGACCATTACATAACAAATATTTTTTGATCATTGTGGACGCATATTCAAGATGGCCTGAACTTTTTATGGTCAACAACACTACATCAGCTACAGTTATAAGACTTTTAAGATCAGCATTCGCTACACATGGTTTATGTGAAATTCTGGTATCCGACAACGGCACTTGTTTTGTTTCGAAGGAAATGCAGGATTTCTTAAAAGCTAATAATATTATACACAAGACTTCAGCACCGTACCATCCTGCTACAAATGGATTAGCTGAGCGAATGGTCCAGACAATCAAAGATAAACTGAAGAAAATGAAAAATTTGGCATGGGAGGTTAGAATTCCTAATTTGTTGCTGACCCTCAGAAGTACGCCATGTACAACAACGAACAAAAGTCCAGCTGAATTATTGATGAAGAGACGGCTACGCACTTTGTTGGATACTTTACATCCAGACAATCTACAAAATAAGAAGACTGAGCAACAAATCAGCAACAATAATCAAAGGAAAACACGACAGACCAATGTGAATCAACAGATAATGTATAGAAATTATAGTAGGAGTGGTCCAAGATGGCTGCCGGGTGTAATAAAGGAAAAAACTGGTCCATCAAGTTACAAAATTGAAACCAGTGATGGTGTGATAATTAATCGACATATAGACCAGTTAATAAAAAAGATATCTGCTACAATCCATACAGAGGAAGAAGATAGAATAATAAGTAGAGCTCCCACACCCAACCAGAGTACTGAAGAGATAGATGAGGACATGGATGACATAAATGAGGGAAGAGAGGAAAGTACTCAAGAATCAGAAACTATCATTACAATACCAGATGCCACGGAATGGGCCAAAATGTTAGGGATTCCTAATACCTAGGATGTGCAGAAAAGGTTGAGTGTGTTGAAGTCTCCATTTCAGATACCTCAAGTGACTGACAATAGTAATTAGTGTGTGTTCACAGTAGTTTATAGATTTAGTAGTTATAGTTGATAGAGTGTTTGTAGTTAATTGATTTGTTTTTGTATTCAGTTGGGATGATAAACAGTGCTTATTCTTTTGTTAATCGTTAGAAGTTAATTAATATTTTTAGTTCAGTGTAAGATCATTCTTGTGGGGGAGATATGTTATGTATACAGTATTGCTATGATGAATGGCCTTTAAGGTATGTGTTGTAGTTAGGGTACTTGGTTACCTTGTTTGTCAACAAAGTGAACTTAAGTGGGTAGGTTGCAATATTGTATGCCATTGTCAGTTCGTGTCAAGCTACCTAGCTAATATATGTGTTATATCGAACTCAAGTGTTTTCTTTATGTTTCCAAACATATTATTACTGTATACCTAAGTGTGTACGTGGGTAACTGGGCAATAATATACTGGTATTTATAACCCCGCAGTGCGTTATGTTGTATGAGACGCTCTTGACCTTGACGTATTGCTGTTTTAGTGGTTTGAACATAAATCACTACTTGTTGGTCGCTGACAAGAAACCGAAGTAAATAAGCATTTGTACCACTTTTGCTTTGTTTATTAGGCTATTTTTGGTATCAAGATATCCACAAATAAAATAGAGATTTGAAATTTTAAAGCCCGTTTTTTAATTGAGTCGAATAATACTTGAATTTTGTCAGTTCTAGTGTATGTAGCCCACCAACCCGCATTGGAGCAGCGTGGGTCTAAGCTCTAATTCCCTCTCTCCTATGAGAGTGGAGGCCTGTGCCCAGCAGTGGGAAACGAATAGGCTGTAGTGGTGGTGGTGGGAGTGTAGGTATAAAAAAATACATACCTATTTTAAGTAATTCATGGGCGATTGAAATATCAGCCCTGAATTAAATAGTCAATAGTCAATTTAGGTAGGTAAACTACACTTATTGACATCCAGTTATTTATAAAATAATAATGAATATTATAATATAAGTTATTTATAAAAATAATATAATAAAAATATTTAAAAAAAGGATGAAAAGTAAATATAAATTTGACTTTGCTATACCTTTAAATAAATAAATTTATTAGGCTATAGTCATGAATGAATGAATGAATGAAATATTCTTTATTGTACACCAAAAAAAAATACATTAAATAATAACAATAAAAATAATTAAAGAAAATCGATACAAATGGCGGCCTTATCGCTTTGAAGCGATCTCTTCCAGGCAACCACGCTTTATAGGAATTAAGCCTAGTGAGTCGAGGGTGTACGTAAATTTAGGAGGAAATAATAATAATGTAATAATTTATACTAATATAATACTAATAATAATAATATATATATAATTATATAATACAAAATAAAATCAATACCTATATACAATCAAACATATACCTACTAATATAAATAAATATCTATATACATATAATGTGTTTTGTACTGGTGAAATAAAAACTAGTTTGAGTTGCTCTGAAATTAAAAGAGTTGTTTTATTAAAAACCTTTGCTTACAATATAAAGTGACTATCGTTATGTGTTAAATATAAAATTACATACCTGAAATTAAAAGAGAAACAACAATAAAAGCTATTATTTCACTAATTATTAAAATTATATCAATTCGGACCGTTTAAATTACAAATCTTCGAAATCCCGTACAAAGACAAGTGTCAAGTGTCAAACTTGACAGGCCCAAGACGGCCACAGAGCCAAGTCACAGATTATGGACAGCTCAGCTATGTATGTGACGTGCACGGCGCGGTAAGTTCAAATAAATGAAGGACGCTAAGGCTTCATTTACATCTCCCCCCCCACAGGAGACACTAGACCTTACTTCAACATTGGAACCAGCTTTGTTATATGGAAGATGTTTGATTCACATTTCTTATGTCCTGTGTTTATTCTGTAGATGCAGTTTGATATTTTTTCCAAAACTTCATATGGGCCGGTTTTTAATTCGTCTAGTTTTTTCCTGTTCAACCGGTTTCCATTTTCAACATATACTAGGTCTCCCACTTTTAATTCAAATTGTCTCCTGTTCTTGTCGAAGTGTTGTTTATTATAATTGTGTGATTTTAAAGTGTTTTTCAATGCGGTTTTTCTATCCTGTAATAACTCATTATGTGTATTATCTTGCTTCAATTCTTCTGGTAAGATATCAACATTTTGTCCTTCCAGTAGGTATTTAGGTGAAAATCCGGTTACAGTGTGTTCCGTTTCATTGTACTTTTCCGTGCACTCATGAGCAATAGTCGTCCAGGCTAATTTATCTTTTCTTTCATTTATCTTACACCTTATTTTGTTAACCAATGTTTGATTTAATCTCTCATTCAGACCATTTGAAAATGGTGCGTTTACTGCAGTGAAGACAATGGGTATATTTTCTTTTTCTAAAAAAATTTTAAAATCTTTTGAATTAATGCCTGGGTATTGATCAGACAGAATTAGGCCAATTTTATTTTCATTTGATACCTTTTTAACCAGCTTTATAAAATCATATGAATTTTGAGTTTTTGAAGTCAAAATATAAGCATACCTTGTGAAGTGGTCTACTAGAAGGTGTAAATATCTTTTTGTAGAACGTGAACCACCAAATCCACCAATAGTATCTATAGATACAATTTCAAAAGGGTAAGTGGCCGGACCTAAGTGAGACATAAGTCCAAAATTATATTTCCCTCGGGATTTATTTTTTATGCAAACTTCGCAGGTGTCACAAAGTTTTTTTATATTAACTGTTAAATTTTTTGCCACATTAAATGGGTTTATTTTCTTTTTCATTTGTTGTATACCCATATGACAGTATGTGCGATGTATTTTCTCAATAAATTTCTTACTAAATTCCTCAGTTAGCACTATCTTTTCCTTTTTCCCATTCTTACAATAGTAAATATTATGTTTTAATGTTAATTTATCTCTATTTTGTTTTATATCCTCATTTCTTTCTTGATCATTTCGGATATCTTCTAATTTAATTAAATTTACAACTTTTAAAATCTCATCTTGATTTTCCCATGGCTCTAAAACAGCATTTCTGCTCAAACTATCTGCCTCCAGGTTGTATTTTCCTGGAGAATATTTTATCTCAAAGTTGAACTGTGATAGGTAATATGTGAGGTCTCCTAGTTCTTCATCCGTTCTTGCCTTTATGTTCATTTTTTCCAAAGGTTTATGATCAGTAAAAACCTTGAACCTTTTTCCTATAAGCCAGTATTGCCAATATTTTACAGCTTCCTTAATAGCCAAACATTCTAAATAAATGGCTTTTCTTTTTTTTTGCGTTTCGTTCAATTTCTTTGAAAAATATGCGCAAGGTTTCTCTTCTCCATTATTTTGAGGTTGTTTTAAAACCGCGGCGATTCCTTGTATGCTAGCATCTGTATAAATATGTATCGGGAGATCCGGGTCATAGATTGCTAAAATAGGTTTCGAACAAAGTAATTTTTTTATTGTTTCAAAAGACTCTTGACATTTCTCCGACCAAATAAATTTTTGTCCTTTTCTTAATAAATTATGTAATGGATCTAGTATAATTGATATTTTAGGCACATATTTCCCGTAAAAGTTTATCTTACCTAGGAACTGTCTAACATTTTTCTGAGTTTTTGGGACTGGGAAATCTTTTATAGCAATTAAATTATCCTTAAGTGGAGTGATTGTATTATTTTTTATAATGTGACCTAAGTATTTTACCGAGTCTTGTGCAAAGTTACATTTTGAAAATTTTAATCTAAAGCCTTCTTTTAATATTGCTTCTAACAAAAGTGATAAGTGTTTAATATGATCTGCGAATGTCTCAGAAAATACCAAAATATCATCAATGTAATTTACTGTGAAATCTGATAGTTTATGTTTCCGTATGATATTACTCAATATTCTTTGAAAAATTGCAGGTGATGTTTTCAAACCGAATGGTAAGCATGTCCATTGATAATGACCTTCTTGGGTAACAAATGCTGTTTTTTTTCTGTCTTCAATCCTCAAAGGAATGGACCAGAATGCAGAATTTATCCAGTGTTGAGAAGTATTTACATTTTGTCGTCTTTACCATCAAGTCTTCAATAAGTGGAAACGGTTGTGATTGAGGAACCACAATTTTATTTAATTCACGGAAATCTATACATAATCTTGATCTCTTTCCCTCTTCTTTTTTATAGGCCAGGGTTACTGGCGCAGCAAAAGGACTATAGGACTCTTCGATTAGGTTCTCTTGTAATAACTTTGCTACTTGTTGCTCAATTTCTTTTTTGTCTTCCACAGTACACCTATAGGGTCTTTTACTACAGTATTTATCAATTAGTAAATCTATATGTGCCTCATAGCCTTTCACCGTGCCTATATCATATCTGTCCTTAGCAAAAAGTGATTTATATTTGCATATTAATTCATCTATTTCTGTCTGCTCTTGAAGTTCTAGATGATTTAGAGATATAATAAAATTACCCTCTTCTATGTGTTCATTAAAGTTTATTTTATATTCATCCCTAAAATTATTTAAGACTTCCATATTTTTATCGAACTTTTCTTCCATCTTACTACCCGAAAAGTCAAGTGATATATTTTTGTTTGTGAAAATTATTTCCTCTTGATTATTCTCTTTCTGGGGACTGGGGATATTCTGAGTAATTTCTAACTTCTCATTTTGAATAAGATGAAATTCTTTTATACAGTCTAGTCCAATTAAAAAATTATAATCAAAGTTTTCGTCATCAATTACAAAAACATTAATTTTTTTTTCAATATCAAAAATCTTGATCTTTAATGTTACCATCCCTTTGGTTTTTTTCACGCCATTAATCGTCTTTAAGTTTGCAATAGATATACTATTATTGTTACTGGATTTATCTTCCAATGATAGCAATCTAGAATTTACCAAAGATACGTTTGATCCGGAGTCATAAATCCCCATTGTTTCTAAGGTATCATTTATTAACAATTTAATTTTGATTAATGGCGGAATCACTAGTTTTTTGGGTTTATTTCATTTAATTCTGTTTCTAATTCTGAATGATTAACCGTTCTTATCTGATCTCTTTTTTCTAAATTCTTATTTTTGTTTTTGAACCAACACAAGGACTCAGGATGATACCGGCTGCCCCTGTTTTCTTTTTCACAAATTCTGCACGGTGTGTAGTTTCCGTCTTTTTCCTTCATTTTATTTTCCAAACTTCCCACTTTTCTTCCAAAATTCTTCTTGTTTACTAGATGTTCCAGGCTCCTGATATTATTAAATAAGTCCTTAGTCTCCTTTAAGCTATTTCTATCGATTTTGTCCGAAATAAAATTTGGGAGCCCTGTAGCGATTAAATCAATTAAAGTGGTATTATCCATTGCTTTATTTATCTCTAATAAAAGTTTTTCCTTCTTCAAAGCATATTCCAATAATGATCCCTGTTTATATTTGAATAGCATCGCATATCTAACCGGTGACCATCCTCGGTCCGCATAAGTTTCACAAAAGTTTTCTTTCCATGTTGACCATTCCGAGTTTACTGTATGTTTTATGAGCATTGAGCTATACCAATCAAGGCATGAGTCTTCTAAGAATAATCTCAAAGCCTCAATTTTCCTAGTATCGCCTTCTATTCCTATACGAGCACATTCTGATTCAAAAATGGCCATCCACTGCGATACATTCGAAGTTTTATTATTGAATTTTCCTATTACACATTTCTCTGTCAACTTTTTGATGTTGTCGGACTTTGATGTGTCATTCTTCCTCTCAGCAAACTTCTCCAAGATTCTTGTTAAAGCCTCTTCTGAAATTCCAGAAGTAGAAGCCTGTTTCTGCGTTTCTTGTGTTAATTCCTCTAATAAATATCCTTTAAACTGCATATTTCCATATTCATCCATGTAGGTATCACAGATCTCTGATGTTAGCTCAATCCAAACTTGTCTTCTATCATTCCTCTTTTGCAGTGTAGTCTTTACTTTTTGAAATGTTTGTGTTTTTATCACTGTATCATGCAGTTTTGCAGGTTGAAATTGATCCGGAATTAGAAAGGTACGATTATTGGCATCAGTAATTGAAGTTATACAAATTACATTTGTTTTCGGATCTTCGATGGCTTTTAGCACTTTAAATTCAAATCTTAACTTTTCCATATTCAATATTTGTTAAAAACAGCTGTACTATTGTTGTTTTATAATGTGTTTTGTACTGGTGAAATAAAAACTAGTTTGAGTTGCTCTGAAATTAAAAGAGTTGTTTTATTAAAAACCTTTGCTTACAATATAAAGTGACTATCGTTATGTGTTAAATATAAAATTACATACCTGAAATTAAAAGAGAAACAACAATAAAAGCTATTATTTCACTAATTATTAAAATTATATCAATTCGGACCGTTTAAATTACAAATCTTCGAAATCCCGTACAAAGACAAGTGTCAAGTGTCAAACTTGACAGGCCCAAGACGGCCACAGAGCCAAGTCACAGATTATGGACAGCTCAGCTATGTATGTGACGTGCACGGCGCGGTAAGTTCAAATAAATGAAGGACGCTAAGGCTTCATTTACATACATATACTAAATGTTATGCCAAAAAGGGAGTAAAATAAAATAAAAGCCAGAAGACGCAAAGTAAATCATGGAGGAAGGAAGTGCGCTTTGATGAGCTTAATAAATATCATGAATAATATTTTAAGCATACAGGTGAGTAGTTGAGTACTCACAATTTATTTTCAACGAGGTTGGCATTTTTTATTGCAAACATAGTTAACCATAATAAGAAGTAATATGATATTGTGATGGCAACAAATATACGTTGTCTAAACTTTATTACCTACCTTAACGTGACTTATTAAAAACCCATACAAAACAATCCAGTTGTAAGAGATAAAATCCAAGGGGACTGTATTAGAGGGTTAAGGCGCTGTCAGCTCTTAAAATCAAAACACAAATCGAGAGGTTGGCTCTGCTCAGTCCTCACCCCTCACGCCAGTTATTCCCACTTCGGCCGGGTGGCGCTCCCGTCGCGGTTTTCTTTATTTTCGCGCGCTTGTCATAGCATGTCACGGATGCCCTCGGATGACAAAACACGGTAACTCAAAAGTTGTGAAATTGATAGAATAACGTAAGTGAGTAAATCACGTACCAAAGTCTCTTACATGAGTAGGTAATTGACAAAATACCTATTGTAAATCGCTTATGGTGTGCAAATCCATTTTAATACTTAATATTATAAATGCGAAAGTGTGATTGTTAATTGAATTGCCCGTCAATCACGCCGCAACGGAGCAATGGTTCGACGTTATTTTTGGCGTGGGTATAGTTGAGGGAGAGTGACTTTTTATCCCGAAAAATTAAGGAGTTCCCGCGGGAATAAAAAAAACTTCAACCACGCGGACGAAGTCGCGGGCATTAGTTAGCCCAGCATACTAATATCCATACAAAATATAATAAATGCGAAAGTGTGTCTGTCTGTCTGCTACGCTTGCACGGCCCAACTACTCAAACGATTTTGATGAAATTTGGTACAAAGATAGATTACATCCCGGAGAAGGACATAGGCTACCCGGAACCATTATCCTGGAAAATTAAACAGTTACCGCGGGAGTCAAAAAATCTTAATCCATGTGGACGAAGTCGAGGGCATCATCTAGAGTTACATAAGTATCTTATTTACATAAACTACTTACGTGAGTTAATTACAAGTATAATTGTGGCATAAATCAATATCATACGTATATACAATGTACTTACCGACTAAGACTCTGATATTCATTTTTTGTCAGAAACAAGAAATACAGATGTTATTTCAAAAATTTAAATAGCAAAAAGATGTTGGAAATTGATCATTGAAATCAATTTCTAGTCTTTTGCAGACATATAGTATTATTTACAGTGTTTGAAAAATACTCAAAAATAAAAAACGAAGAAAATCATACAATTTTGGTGTCATGGTTTTTTATCTTTACATACAGAATTATCTATATGGTAGAACTTCGTAAGAGCCAAAACCGCAAATTAGCCAATTTATGTAAAATTTCAAATTTGTACGTTGTTTCCGTACTCTAAAATTATAAGTTTGATTGACAATATTATGTCCGAAGCAAAACCTATTATATTAATTAACTGGACTTAGGTTGGGTGAAACTAAACAAATTAACTTTTTAAAAATCCCACTCAATCAAAATTAAAAATAAATCTCGGGAACGGCAAATTTTCAACTCAAGGAAACGGGAATAAAATTGGCCGATTCCCGGGAATTCCCGAGAATCGGGATTTTTTTTAAAATAGTTATTGCTACTTTTATGTACCTTATATCCAGTTTTTTTTTAATTAAATATAAGTTAGCCCTTGACTGCGATCTCACCTGATGGTAAGTGATGATGCAGTCTAAGATGGTAGCGGGCTAACCTGTTTGGGGTATGGCAGTTATATTAAACCCTAGTCCATATCCCTAATCGGTTTCTACACGACATCCTACCGGAACGCTAAATAGCTTGGCTGCACGTCTTTGGCGGTAGGGTGGTAATTGGTAACTAGCCACGGCTGAAGCCTCCTACCAGGCCAGACCAGAGAAAATTCAGAATATTTAAATTCTTGAAATACAATGCAAGAAAATATTGTTGCCGTGAATTCATTACGGTCCTTTAAGTAACTCTTTCGAAATTGTCAGTCAATTGAACAAATTGGTACTCAATGGATTTCTAAAGGTTTGTACACGGTTAAGCTTTTACGGCCCCGAGTTTTGCATTGGAAACGAGTATTGTATATATTAAATTATTCAGGTGTAACAATGGCGCTGACATCTGGTGAAATAACAAGGCGGCATATAGAGAAATTAAAGAGGGACTCTTAAAAGTTCAAACAATAATATATAAGAAAATAACACTTGGAGCTCGTAAAATCTAGAACAAGAAAAATATCCGAGGTGAGATAAAATATCAGAAAGGGAGAATCGAAGAAGACAAAACGCAAAAAAAATTGTTACTTATAATCATTATTACAATGTGATTTAACATACTATACATTGGTTGGAAGTTCTACTTATATTTTATAGACGACATTTTACATAATTTAAGTACAAAATAAAGAATAAAGAGTTTAAAATACTCAAAAGTACCTACTACTACGACTATTATAGTTTTATGGTAAGAAAGTACAATAATTCTTAACATTGTGATCAGTGTCACTGCCCTTACGTTTCCTTTGAGTAATTGTCAAGGTTCCACTGACAAATTGTCCTCACAAAAAATCCTCCTAAAAGTTTGGACAGATGGATGTATGGATGTATGAATGGATGTATGGATGTTTGTTACTCAATCACGCCCCAACGGCTGAACGGATCTGGCCGAAATTTGGCACAGATATAGATTGTAGTCTGGAATAGCACATAGGCTACTTTTTATCCCGAAAAATTAAAGAGTTCTCGCGGGAACCACAAAACTTCGATCCACGCGTACGAAGTCGCGGGCATCGGCTAGTATTGCATAAATACTTATAATATTGACAATTTATCATTAATATAAGTTATTGTTATGTTATATTTAAATGTATATTTTTTATCGTAAACTAACTTACTTGCAAAAACAAAAATAAAAAGCATTGTCTATTTCAGAAGTTATATAATAAATTATGACATAAATTTGCCTTTACGTTAGTCAAAAGAACTAAAATTATCAAATTTTGATAGTGTTTCTGTTATTTTATGTTTGCTGTCCTATTTTTGTGATTGGCATGATTGGTAAGACTAGTAAAACACTTCTGTGAATCTTATCTAAAGTTGTTTTTTTAAGTGCCTTTTGTGAGATAAAGTTTAGTTACTCAATGGAATAATTCTCCGTCACTTAATTTTAAAATGATTGTTTTTACTATAATTTAACATAATATTTGTAAACAGTGCTACTGCTCATAAAGATAAATAACTAAGAAACACAAATTTATCAATAAAATAACAAAACATGATGAAAAAAAAACATCGATTTTATTTCATGTACAATTTTACAAAAATACGCCCAATTCCCAAATTCACTCTGCTGGGGATTAAACCCGGTACATCCCACGTTAAGACAATAGTGCTCAGCACTGCGCGAGTGAGGTACCTAGTCAATAGGGCATGCTCCCGATAATTCCTGGTACCAAAAATTCCCGGTACTTCTGAATAATTTTCAGTCCCGGTTCTCCACACCATAAAACCGGTACTTTTGATACTTTTGAGACTCGAAGTACATACATTCTGTCGATTCTTCTCTAATAAAGTGTGGATATTTCTGCATGTAACAATAATTTAATTCACTATACTGTATTTTATGCTCACAAATTCGAGGTATTAGTTTAAAAACCCTTATTTTTACTTTGGCTATAACGATTATTTTACTGCCACTTCGTACAGTTTCGTATGTTAGTCTTTCTGGTAAGTATTATTTACCAGCAGAGAAGAGCTTTTTTGAAGATCAATGAATTGATGGATCTGTCACTGGAATAAAATTTGTTCAGCCATAAAAAATTACAGTAGATTATGCTATATTCTGTTAATTGTATCGTTACTTTCATAAATTTCACATGAAGATTGACAGGAAAATATTGATAGACTGTAATATAAAATATACCTCATAAGCCCTAGGCTATTAAATTTTGATTTTTGACTCCACTGTCAATTATACCAATAGCAGAGGGAAAGAAAATATGGATATCCGTATCCATAATTCCCTAAGATGCTCAGGAGTTCTCCATACAATGTTATGTAAAAACCAAGACTGTGAACAGTCCAATCTTTATGTATGGATGTGAATCCTGGACAGTAACGCAGCAGTAACGAGGCTCTTTATGGCTGATAGGAAACGTCTTTAGAAAATCCTAGGGCCCTCAATCCTAGGATCCTCCATACGTACGGGGAGGACGGTGAATGGATACCAAAAATACTAAGAGGTACCATATCCAATATAATTGTAGAGACCAAATCAGCGTGCGGCAAAACCAAAAAACGGCACAGAATAGGAGAGAGTAACATCTTCACGAGATTCTCTTGGGAATACTGAGTATGGGTTGGAAAATATTGTTGATTTAGATTAACATTTGTAATTCTTTGAGGTGAGGTTACTACGTACGCCTGTCTATAAAAAAAGACCCGTAAAGGATCACTTTGTTGTCCGTGTATCCAAGCCTCAAGGCTTGTTTCTCATAAACTGCTTGATGTAGTAAATTTATATTTGCACTGGCTTCTAATTGCTATAAAAGTAGTTACATATGAGCGTATCACGATAAAAAAAATTTCAACTTTTCAAAGTGTATTTTCATACAAGACGCAATCTCTGTAAAACCTATGAACTACAATAAAACTTTGAAATTTGTAACGAAGCGAGTTATGGTACAAGTACATGAAAAAATCATGAATTTACAGTCCTGTGTGAAATATTATGCGATAATTTTTTGTATAATGCCTAATGAATAGTAATATTCAGTATATTCCTGTGTGAAATATTATGCGATAAATTTTTGTATAACGCCTAATGAACAGTAATATTTGGTCTATTTCATACTTTCTGTAATGTCTTAGCCGTGTTTTTGTGATAATTTAAGGTAGTATCGAAAGTATCGAAAGTCCCGGGAATTCCCGGTTCCGTGCCAATATCGGTCCAAAATTTCCCGGTACTCAAACACAGCACCGAATGCATGCCCTAGTAGTCAGGGAGAATTATAATAAACAAGTTAAGAGATCAACTTGTTCTCAAATATTTCTCAAGAGATAAGTTAAAAAAATACTCTGTACACAAAAACGGGAAATCACAAAAAAAACCAACGACGTATTTCCCGGAAATTTCTAACTCCCGGGTCCCAGAAACGAAACCCTAAGGGTATCTAATATCCAATCAATTAGTAATAAAACTTGCAATAGGCACTTATTTGAAGTATTTGAGACACTACTAGGTCCTTACTCAGCAAGCTTTCGATATAATAATATTATCTGGTCGGTCCAATGGTCCAATGAGAGCGGACGAGTAGGCAGTAGCAAGCTGAAGTGGCAATGCTTGATTTTCAGTTTTCCTTTCTGTCTTACCACTGTTTTGTTATTTTCCATTCATATCAAAAATTGCACTGGAGGCATACTACTATCGCTTAAATCCGTATTGTTTTAATATTGTTGACGTTCGTGTTTTTAGAATTATAATCCTTATTTTAGGACCTTCAAGGTACGTGACATAAAACTGACATTTTTAAGTAATACTGCTCTATGCGATGGCAGTGAACCCTCTGACAGTAATTGGATGTTTGACAACTTACCTACTTCTTGGAAATATTAAAAGACGTCATTGTTACAACCAGCAGGAGTTTTTTTTTTAAATAGTGAAGCGACGTGCCTTTTTATGCGATATTTCGCAACTCGTATGTCAATCTAGTAATTACTAGTACGATTTTAATTTTGAAAATAGTTTTCAAAATAATTACGAAGCTGCAACACAAGCTCACTTGATTTTCATTTAAGTAGCGTCATCTTTGGCGTTGGATGGTTTCTATGACCTGCCTTATTGATGTTGCCAAATAATAAAATATACATTTACAGCATTGCTTCACCAAAAATATTTATTTTAATACATAAAAAAGACATTTAGACGCCTGGGTATGTTTATAAAACAATACAAAAAGTTGTAATATCAATGTGTCAAATCGATTAAAACTTCTTCGTAAATGAAGTCGATTGTTGTCAAAAATCGAATGGATAGCGCATTACGGCATCATTATTTCGAGCTGTCAAAAGTTTGGTCAGAGAACACATATTCATACTTTATTTGATTATGTATTTTTAGTTATATAAAAGAAGATAGCTCACGAAAGTTGTAATATCCACGTCTTCTGTCAATTCATGTTGAATAAACATTAGTCTTATTCATGTTATGTTTGAAAACCATTTTAAAATATCGATTTAAACGCTGGAGCAAAGGAGCACAGATCCATCGTCTGTGAAGTTCTTTCGAACACTGGCGGAGGTGAAAATGAGCTAGCGCTTCTCGAAAAACCGGAATACAATGGAAAACAGAAAATATGTGTACATTTTAATAAATATTAATAAATCAATGGATGTCATTTAGAATTTGGAATTTAATGATATATTTTTCAAGTAAATTGAGGTTTTCAATTTGGAGATGTGTTGATTTGAAAACTGAAATAAGAGGTATGTTTGAATTTATTTTTTATGCAGCGAAGTTGTTTAAATCGTGTTTTGGGATAAAACAATATCTGAGTTAAGGTCTTGAAAACATCATATATTTTTTTCAATCTTCCATATGCCACCATTTAATGGATACACTGCTTTGGAGACCCCCCCCCTGACCACACACAGCGCCTTAAATTGTAATGTTTTCTCTGTCTTAACAACACATAGGATTGATGCGTGAAAGAGACACAAACCGATAGGGTGATCAAAAATTGTTTTTCACACACGCTACCCTATATAATAGAAGCCCTACTAGTGATGTCCGGGGTCGAACGACCCTCGTTGCCAGCTGACCGCTCTCTTACAATCCAAGGTTTTTGATTTAATCAACATTTAAATAAGACTAGTGGTTCGCCCCGAACTGAGACCTCGCGGCGCCATCTATTGACATAAATGTGAAGTTCTGTTAAAAATACTGAAGCTCATTAAAAATTAAATAATTCCGTTTCTTTACAATATTTATCTAATTTTAGTATTTGTTGTTCAAGTACAGGATATAATTGAAATAATTAATCAAGTTTCAGGCTCATCCTTTCAGAAAATTTAGAGTTCTGAGGTCATCTTTGGACGTTAGAAAATCACCACTTTGAAAGCCCCCCATTTCGTCAATTTCGGGGGAAAAATTAAAAAAAAAATATTTTTGGACTCTATTCCCAATTATCTTTAAAATGATATACCGCAACCCTATGTAACTTTATAAAAAATATTTTACTTCGCATTCGCTTCTACGAGAGCCCCCCTGAAATAAAGATTTTTATTATTTTTTAAGCCATATTCGGCGGGAGGCCATTGGTTTACATATTATATTTAAAGCTGAAGTAATTGCGTTCAGTAATTCAGAAGTTATAATGCTCTGACAGACGGACGAACGGACGGACGGACGGACGGACAAGTGCCAATTCACCCAAGTAGACTCAGAGACCTTCGCTTCGCTCGGTCAATTACTAGTGGTTCGCCCCGAACTAAGACCTCGCGGCGCCATCTATTGACATAAATGTGAAGCTCTGTTAAAAATACTGAAGCTCATTAAAAATTAAATAATTCCGTTTCCTTACAATATTTATCTAATTTTAGTATTTGTTGTTCAAGTACAGGATATAATTGAAATAATTGATCAAGTTTCAAGCTCATCCTTTCAGAAAATTTAGAGTTCTGAGGTCATCTTTGGACGTTAGAAAATCACCACTTTGAAAGCCCTCCATTTCGTCAATTTTGGGGGAAAAATTAAAAAATAAATATTTTTGGACTTTATTCCTAATTATCTTTAAAATGATATACCGCAACCCTATGTTACTTTATAAAAAATATTTTACTTCTCATTCGCTTCTATGAGAGCCCCCCTGAAATAAAGATTTTTATTATTTTTTAAGCCATATTCAGCGGGAGGCCATTGGTTTACATATTATATTTAAAGCTGAAGTAATTGCGTTCAGTAATTCAGAATTTATAATGCTCTGACAGACGGACGGACGGACGGACGGACGGACGGACGGACGGACAAGTGCCAATTCACCCAAGTAGACTCAGAGACCTTCGCTTCGCTCGGTCAATTACGGTCTAACAATCCATAATTGGTCAGCGTGGTGGCCTATGGCTTAAACCCATATTATTTTTAGAGACCTGTGCTTAGATGAGATTGATTAGAAAATTTTGATGATCGCAGTAGCTGAATTGGTGAACGACTTTAAGGTTTTTTTGGGCCCTCTTACCTACTCCGGATAAGCCTTCCGTCCCACTAATTATTTATTTATCAGTTATTGACCGAGCGAAGCGAAGGTCTCTGAGTCTACTTGGGTGAATTGGCACTTGTCCGTCCGTCCGTCCGTCCGTCCGTCCGTCCGTCCGTCCGTCCGTCCGTCTGTCAGAGCATTATAAATTCTGAATTACTGAACGCAATTACTTCAGCTTTAAATATAATATGTAAACCAATGGCCTCCCGCTGAATATGGCTTAAAAAATAATAAAAATCTTTATTTCAGGGGGGCTCTCATAGAAGCGAATGAGAAGTAAAATATTTTTTATAAAGTAACATAGGGTTGCGGTATATCATTTTAAAGATAATTAGGAATAAAGTCCAAAAATATTTTTTTTTTAATTTTTCCCCCAAAATTGACGAAATGGAGGGCTTTCAAAGTGGTGATTTTCTAACGTCCAAAGATGACCTCAGAACTCTAAATTTTCTGAAAGGATGAGCTTGAAACTTGATCAATTATTTCAATTATATCCTGTACTTGAACAACAAATACTAAAATTAGATAAATATTGTAAGGAAACGGAATTATTTAATTTTTAATGAGCTTCAGTATTTTTAACAGAGCTTCACATTTATGTCAATAGATGGCGCCGCGAGGTCTTAGTTCGGGGCGAACCACTAGTAATTGACCGAGCGAAGCGAAGGTCTCTGAGTCTACTTGGGTGAATTGGCACTTGTCCGTCCGTCCGTCCGTCCGTTCGTCCGTCTGTCAGAGCATTATAACTTCTGAATTACTGAACGCAATTACTTCAGCTTTAAATATAATATGTAAACCAATGGCCTCCCGCCGAATATGGCTTAAAAAATAATAAAAATCTTTATTTCAGGGGGGCTCTCGTAGAAGCGAATGCGAAGTAAAATATTTTTTATAAAGTTACATAGGGTTGCGGTATATCATTTTAAAGATAATTGGGAATAGAGTCCAAAAATATTTTTTTTTTAATTTTTCCCCCGAAATTGACGAAATGGGGGGCTTTCAAAGTGGTGACTTTCTAACGTCCAAAGATGACCTCAGAACTCTAAATTTTCTGAAAGGATGAGCCTGAAACTTGATTAATTATTTCAATTATATCCTGTACTTGAACAACAAATACTAAAATTAGATAAATATTGTAAAGAAACGGAATTATTTAATTTTTAATGAGCTTCAGTATTTTTAACAGAACTTCACATTTATGTCAATAGATGGCGCCGCGAGGTCTCAGTTCGGGGCGAACCACTAGTTACTATCATCTAACAGTTTCCGGAACGATCTTAAGAATAGGCCTCTACCATTATGTATTTAATGGAACTGGTCGCGATAGAAAGCCGTGGGCCTTAGGTAAACAAACATGTTCAAAATTTATCGCTCGTTTTCCCAAAACCATTTATTAAGTTCAACGGTAAAAGGGCATTCAAAAGGTTGACGGTACGAAATTGGCCTTTTTATAGATTATTTTCATATTGTGTAATACAAATAAGATACTAGAATTGTAATAGTACTAGTGGTTAGACGTCGCGTCAGCCTCCTATTCGATTTATTATTGGTCGAGTATTCGGTACTTATATCCTTCGAGTTCTGTTAGTACGCCATTATTAGGTACTAGCTTTTGACGACCTCCGTGGCGCAGTGTGTAGCGCTGTTGTCTTCGTGCGGAGGTCCCGGGTTCGATCCCCGGCAGGGTCAATTTGGGAATTAATAATTTCTTAATTTTCACTGGTCTGCTCTGGTGGGAAGCTTCGGCCGTGGCTAGTTACCACCCTACCGACAAAGACGTGCCGCCAAGCGATTAAGCGGTACGATGCCGTGTAGAAACCGAATAGGGGAGTGGGTTTAATATAACTGCCATGCCCCTAACAGGTTAGCCCGCTACCATCTTAGACTGCATCATCACTTACCATCAGGTGAGATCGCAGTCAGGGCTAACTTGTAGTGGATAAAAAAAAAACTTCGACGTTGAGAAAAAACATTGTGAGATAACCTGTATGCCTGAGAGTTTTTCACAATATTCTAAAAGGTATGTAAAGTGTGGCAACCAGTGTGGTGGTGGTGAAGCTCAAAGGCGCCTTAGTAGGCCAGCAATGGGTTGATCTTGATGATGATGAATATTTTTTTTTTGTTTATCGATATACCCACAAATATTGCACAAACAATTAATAATCATATCATACTTAATAATTATTATAAATGCGAAAGTGTGTTTGTTTGTTGGTTTGTCCTTCAATCACGCCGCAACGGAGCAACGGATCGACGTAATTTTTGGCATGGGTATAGTTGAGGACCTGGATAGTTACATAGGCTACTTTTTATCCCGGAAAATTGAGGAGTTCCCGCGGGAATTCAAAAAAACTTCAGCTAGTTTTGAATAAAATTTCAGGTAGATATTCATAATAATTACATTCAGTGTCAATTACAATATCATAACCAAATAACATAATTTATATTGGAATGTTATCACAATTTTTGGAATGATTTATACTCCAGCCGCCACGTTTTGGGATAGCATAACCTGATAAAAACAATTTAACATTATGTTATCAACATAACGCAGTGTGAGTAACAGAGTGCCACACGAGAGCTCTACGACGGGTCATGACCTTTGTAAACTGTTGAATAACAAAATGTTATCGGGACTTGTGTTTATTAAAACGAAATGCATAATGTTTTTCGAGCATTTGTAAAGTCATGCTGTGTGTGTTATTGCAGACTATTATCTAACTCTGTGCCAAATTTCATCTAAATCCGTTATATACCTATAGCTATAGCTACCTATAGTTCCGTATAGTCTAGAATAACACATAGGCTACTTTTTATCCCGGAAAATTAAGGATTTCCCGCTAAAACCAAAAAACCTTAATCCACGCGGACGGAGTAGCGGGCATCAGCTAGTAATATTATAAATGGGAAAGTTTGGATGGATTTATGGATGGATGTTTGTTACTCAATCACGCGAGAACGGCTGAACGTATCTGGATGAAATTTGGCACCGAGATAGATTATAGCCTGGAATAGCACATATGCTACTTATATGCTACATCCCAGGAAATTAAGGAGTTCCCGCAGGAAAAAAAAAACCTCAATCCACGCGGACGAAGTCGCGGGCATCAGCTAGTTAAAGAATAAAAGAATTTGAAACGTAAACAAACGAGTGATGTCAAAGTAATAATAAGTTGAAGAAGTAAATTAGCAACTTTGCACCGAGTTTCGCACTTAGTTTTTAATCATTCTCCGACGTCGTCGGGAGCTTTTTTTTAAAATTATTTCTTACAGATTAATTTCGCTTCTTCTTCAATGGTTATAAGAACTTTTTTTCTCAAATAAAACTAATAAGTTGCTCTAAAAATATTACATAAAATTTAATTAACTAAATCAATTTTTTTTACTTAACAGTTAATTATTTATTTATTTACAAATTATTTCTTCCATTTTTTGCGACATGCACTTGCTCGATTTCACCCCCGGTCGCTTGGATTTTTAACCGACTTCCAAAAAAGGAGGAAGTCCTCAATTCAGCGCGTATTTTTTTTTAAATGTTTGTCGGTGCATGTCTCCGTGGTTTCTGAACCGATTTTTCTATCAGTCGTTTGAGGAAGCTCCCGAGGTGGTCCCATAAAAAATTCTGACTCCAAATCCTCAACCCTGACACTAAAAAGTTAAAAATAAAAATTCTTTCCAAAAAACTGACTTACTTCGGCGGGTATAACAAGGATAAGCAAAGTTGACGCATCAGGCTCGCTCGACTTCAACAAAGTGGGTAGAAATCAAAATTATTTTTTACTTTACAGTGGCGTTGGAAGTCGAAGAATTAAATTTTGATTTTTTGAAAGAATTTTTGATCTCGTGAACTGAAAGCCTTAAAATTCGTATCCTGTCACTTCCATAGTTATGTTGGTGGGCTATTTTAAATTCTTACTTATTTTCGATATATCTATCAGGGTTGAGGAGTTGGAACATTAAGATCAGAAAATATTATAATGTCTAAAAAACATTTAAGTACAAATTCCATAGGTTCTGTAGAAGTAGGCTAAGTAAAGTCAGCTAAAAGATTTGAAGCAAAATATACGTTATGATAGTGAATCTCGTAACTTAAAAAAAATTGATTCTTCAGAATAAAAAGATTAAAAATATGTAATGTAAGTAATAAAAACGTCACGTAACCAGACCTGCCCACTATGTTTACTTACCAATTTCGTGATAATTACGAAGTGACGTATACTGAAACCAGTTTTTTGAAACACGTATGACTGTGACCAACTGAGCCGTGTTACAGTTCTTTTAGGGTCAATCCGAAATGCAAATCCTTACTAATATTATTATAAACGCGATAGTTTGTATGTATATGGATGTATGGATGTTTGTTACTCTTTCACGCCAGAACGGCTGAACGGATCTGGATGAAATTTGCAAATAGATAGATTATAGTCTGGAATAACACATGGGCACTTTTTATCCTGGAAATTAAAGAGTTCCCACGGTAACCAAAAAACCACGCGGACGAAGTCGCAAGACAAAGATACTGTTAATCCCGGAAAATTAAGGATTGGGAATTAAAACAACTAACAACAACAACTAACAACAGGGAATTAATACGTGCGGACGAAGTCGCGGGCACCAGCTAGTCTTTTATAATATTACTTACTTGATTTAATTGGTAGATGAAAAACACAGGCGCGCGGGGGTGAAATCGAGCAAGCGCATGTCGCAAAAAATGCATGAAATAATTTGTAAAAAAATTAATATTTACTTTGCAATACAAATGAAACCGACAATGTGTTTGATTTATAAATTATATCAATTTTATCTATATTTCTAGAGCTAATTATTTGTTTCACTAAGGAGAAAAATTGCTTTAAAAGGTAAATTAAGAGGTGTGTTTAAAATAAATTTCAATGCAGAGATTTTTTTAAATTGTGTTTTGAGATGCGTCAATGGCTGCTCCAAGGGCTTGAAAACAGCATATTATTTTTACAAGCATACATTATGTCACCGTTTGATGGATACACTGCTTTTAAAAACCACCTTTTACACTACACAGGGCCTTAACTAGATCAGATGCTTTAGACCTAGTCCTATTTCCCTGACTAAGTAACGACCATAGCTGCTGTTCTTATCAAGACCGGTACCAATTAAACTTATCATAGAGCTTTTGATTTCTAATCAAATCCAGTAACAGTTTACTAGTTTTATTAGTGCCTGGTGCCTGCACTTGTTTTAATTACTACCTGTATATTCATGTAACTTTCACATTCGTTGCTTCCAATAAGGATATCAAAGTCATAATTTTATTGCATCCCAAACAGTGGCAGCGAAGTTGGCCTATAATTATGAAGTTCCCGCGAGAACTCTTATATTTTCAGAGCCTTAGCCTATGTCCTTCCCCGGGATGTAACCTATCTCTGTACCAAATTTCATCAAATAGGTCGAGTAGTTGGGCCGTGAAAGCGTAGCAGACAGACGAAAAAAAACAGACACACTTTCGCATTTATAAAAGTAATAAGTATGGATCCATGTAAAAATCACGTCGATCTATAGCTGTGTTGCGGGATGATTGAAGGACAAACCAAGAAATAAACCCAGTTTTGCATAAATATAATATGAGTGGTGATATTGCACCAGCTAATGCCAGGCTTGCGGTGCAAATTGCAATGCGACTCGCACGCCACCACGCTGATGGTAGGTAGATGGTAGGTAGGTTAAGGTATGTGTCACGATTCACGAACCTTCCCGCAAGTTCCAACAAACATTGTGATGAACAAACTTTACCTACTTACAGGTGTGAGGTTCAATCACGCCGCAATGGCTCGTTCTTCTTTTTACTCACTGCAAGTTAGCCCTTTACTATAATTTCACCTGGTAAGTGATAAGATTAATCAAATCAAATCTTTTTTATTCAAATAAACTTTTACAAGTGCTCCTTGAATCTTCAAATGATAGTTCGGAACAACTCATTCCGGGAAGAACTAGCAAGAAACTCGGCGGTTGTTCTTTTTAAAAAAAGTTTAAAGTTGATAAAAACCTGGCGATTGCCTTATACTAAACAACGAAACGGGTTTTAAAATAAAAACCCTAATTTAAAAAAAAATTAAATGTTAAGGTTTTTAAATTGACCGCGCGATCTACTTAGTAAAACATTATTTTTTAAAGTTTTGAGTAATCACGTAAAATTAAATTAAATGTTTTATTTATTTCACGTAGGACAACTTGTGCCAAGTGACTTATGATTATTCAAAAATCTACCACCGGTTCGGAGAGTTGATCGTGGTAAACCGTGGACCGAAAATTTAATTTCATAGAACTTGAATAGTCCTATGAAACAAAATTTTCGGCGTAGAACGAAACGAATTTACATTGTATTAAACTTTAGCTTCGGCCCTCAAAGTAAAGCAAACAACCGCTCGCGTAACAAACAAGCTAACAAAACAATTCGAACAAATATTTCCAAACGGAGTTCAAACTCCCATAGATCACAGATGCGCCGATAGTCGCGTAGAGTTATCAAACACCCATTTATCAAAAAATTGGTAAGAGAATTTAAGAACTAAAGTTAGTTTATTCGATACAACTGATACCTTCCAAAAAGGAAAGTTTATGGCCAGTTCACATTATCATAGTAGCGATCCAACACTTCTTTTCAATAGTCTAGCTATAGTTTCATAGACTATTTTTCCCGCCAGTATCACCACCCCAGAGTTGAAATTACTTCGTCTAAACGCATCTGGCCACCTCGGGCTGTAAACATTTAAGAGATTCCCAAGAGTGAAAAAAACCACATATCTAGTGATGCCACTCACTGGCGAGAGTAACTGTATAAATATAAACGTGCCGCAATTGGTCCTACCACTCGTCTCTCCGGTCGTGTTGTATTGTCGTCTCGTTGTACTATGAGAGTGAAGGAATAGAGTGCACCTGTGTTTTCTGCGCACACATTATTATGTACTTACTAAATATTTTGATAGCAGGCTTCAGCTTGTACTACAAACTAAAAAACCCTTTGCAAGCGTAAAGTTCTACAATGTTTTGCATAGAAAGTAATCGAAAGCTTTTTTTCACTCTGGAAATGAAGGAGCTCTCCGAACAAAAACTGAACGAAAAGCTCGCTTTCAAAATAAAAAGTATAGGCGAGCTTTTTACTGCTGACGACTAGCGCAGCTTAATAGCACTGTGGACTTTAAAACAGGAGGTTTCAGTTGTGATTTCGGATTGTTAGTTATATAATTTACAAATAAAAAAGATCATTGTTTTCAAGCTTAGATTCAGATTCAAGATTCAAGTCATTTATTCAATATAGGTATACACTGTAGGTACACTTATTGTCGTCTAAAAATTACTTACTTAAAAAGCATGATGGTGATAATGGGTAACGGTATCTTAAAACTAAAGCTACGAGGGTTCCAAATGCGCCCTGGTCTGAGAAGAGCCCACAACAAACTCAGCCGGGGGTTTTTTTTTTATTATCACCATCTCACAAATTATCTTAACTAAGGAACTATCAGAGACATTAGAGCAAATTACATGGTAATAAGATTTTTCAATGAGTTTACGTTTTACAATAACTTTGAACTTATTCAGAGACATCTTATGCAATGAAAATACCGCGTTACCTGTTGCTCTGTAAGAAATCTATATGCTTCTCTGAGGCTACAGCTATGCCAGAAAATTTCACGCAAGTGTGGACTCCATTGTATTGACTTGATCTTTTATATAAATATACAGACTTTTCTACTTTTACTTTTTTATGTACCTACACTAATTTAATTTTAGGGTATTGTACATACCACAACGTATAAGAATGGATACACGAAATTGAGCTCTAATTCAATGCTGTTATGGCTTATTTTACTTTGAAGCCGAACTTTAACGATTTGATGGGCAATCCTTGCATGATTGCACATCAGATCAGTGTTAGGTGCCAAACTAGACCAGACAGAAATTAGAAGTTATAATTTTATAAATTCCGAATTGCTCCTGCTTTGGATCGAACCTTTGAGCTCCTACTTTTAATCACTATTGCCAGCCAGGAAGGATATTTTTTTCAATCCGAAGAAAAATTCTATCCCAAATTCTATCTGTGGCGTCCAGCTTCTGGATGCCACTGGATTTGGTATTTCATTAATGATAGGTGTCAAATAAAACACTTGTTATTATCTTGGTGTAGGTCTCAGAACACGTCCGATCGCCTCAGCGTCTAGCTAGCAAGCGAGGGGAACGGTTTGCCCGGACTACTTGTTTATTTATTTAAAAACTCTATACACCACATCTCTCTCTTTCAATAAATTTATATTTAAAATAGTCTTAAGGTTGAAGGCAATCTACTTTGTTTAAATTATCAGTACTTCATAAATTTCACCAAGATTCAAAATTCAAATAGACTTTGCCAAGTGCTATTGAATAGTCAAGTGAATCTACCACTGGTTCGGAATGCCATTCCTACCGAGAAGAGCCAGCAAGAAACTCGGCGGTTGCTTTTTTGAAAGAATTAATTTACAATTACATCTTATTAGCATTTCATAATTCTATGGGTACATTACATAATAATGTAGATCTATAACATTGATCCATCTCTATCTTTTAATAAAATAAGCGTAATAATAATATATAGATGTATTTATAATTCTTATAGTAACTAATAATATGTTGGTTCAAATCAGAAACGTTAAAATATGTAGGTCATTAAAACATATAAAACAGGTCTACAACATTAAAATTCTTTATCACAAATTCTGTCCCCTTAAATTGATTTCCCTTTAAAATCATAATATTTTCAACAATCAGGATATTTTTCATTCATTTTGTATACAACATGTGAACATTATATTTTATAATTAGTATTTTATATAATAATATTATCAAGTCATTCATAGTTCAGACATAACAAATAAACATTTTATAGATTCTAACAATTACTGAGTTTAATCTCCTGACAATCGATCGGGATACCTTTTTTGTTATTCAAAACCATAGGTAACACGGGCAGCATAATATTATTAGAGTCATAACATCTCTAGAGCCCTATAAGCAAACAATTTAAACACTTATTTTGAAATTAATTTGCACACAATCAATGATTACTTAGAACATATTTTATTAATAATACATTCATTTTATACAATGTTAATGACTCTTTTAACTTTATAGTAAGCTTGTAACTACTATTAAATGATAACTCTTATTAACTCTTAATAATTGTCCTTAATGTTTTTAATTACTACCCTTTAACACTAAGTAAAATATTATGCTATCACCGTTCATATTTGAGTAATTGTGCCTCGATCATCTTTTCTTTTATATTTTCTTCTTTTCATTTCGAATATTTAAATTTGCTTTGGTTGTTTGTTGTAAAACGCTTAAGACCGTTCCAAATCCGTGTTTTGTAGCATGCTATTAAATGCATCATACCATCATCAAATTTTCATCCTCAGCATGTCGTGCAGCCTTCCTTTTCGTAATTCGTTGAAGTAAAGTACATATCAGAAGTACATATTACCACTGAATCTGTGGTTACAAACTCCATGCCGAAGTGAGTGCTTGCTTAGGTACTTACACAACTAAATACAATATAACGTAACATTAGATACTTGGTAGGTAAATACTAAATTATTTGTACTCAATGAACAACATGATAATTTAATAACAATTATTGTTTTCTATTAAAAGTCTAATATAGACCTAATAGTCTCACCTCAATTTCAATAATTAGTAAAACAAATATGTTAAAATCTAAAATTCTATTTACCGTTATAATTTCCAGTAAGACGGTATCCGTTAATTCCATCATTTTGAAACTATATACACGGATTATAATATTAAAATAGCATGATAGTTTTCCATGTCACTACATTAATAATGCTCTTACTTAATATTTATACCTACAGTGCGTAAAATGAAGTTTAATAACATGATTTTAAGTTACACTAAAATCTTTTAATTATATCTAACAGTAGGTTATTGTTACTAAAATATTACTTAGTACTCAAAATGTTATCGTTGTATTTTCCGTCAAAGTTATCCGTAAATATGACGTCATCAATGAAATCAAAATACATGAGTTACATAGTTCCTCTTAAATATATCAGTAGGCAAAATCTTATTATTATCATTAATTTTGTTAAAGTATTCTATTTTATGAAATAATGGATTTCTAAGTTTTATAACATAATATTATATGTAATATGGGTATGACTCGAGAGTCGAGTTATAAGTAACCATGTGCTTAGTAAGGTGTTAATCTGAACCTTTTTTCTATGTAACTTAACTTTCAGACATTATATAATATTATGTCTTTAATTTTTTAAGTAACAGACAGATAGGTTCCTAAATATAATTTAGAAACTGTAATCATATCGATGAAAGGAATCATCAAGTCATGGCCACTTATTTACTATTCTCTTGATTCTACATCTCCCAATTATTTATTTGTTGTGGTGCTTTGACTACTTAGTGAAGTAAAGTAAGTGAAAACAATAGACTTTTAATTCACTTATTAATAATTCAAAATATGAAACAGCAACTCACGTATTATCGTATTTAAATTAATATTTGACCCATTTGATTTAAGTACATATTACACTCTATTCGATCTGTGCCAGAAACACCACATTGGAATAATTATTATTTGCATAAATATGGATGTTTTGTCAATTTCAGTTTCCTTGCTGTAGACTCAGCGACTATTTCATACTTTGGTATTTAATCGCTTATGAATGTTGTCTTTAAGCTAAGACAAGTGCGATAATAATTAACTCATTAAATTAAATCTCTCCTGAAACTTCTATACGTAAACAATTTAGTTTAAACGAGAGAACCAAATATTAAAATGTCAAATTATTTAAATAACATTTCCCAATTTCATTTTTTTTTAAATTAATGGCGTTATATTAGTTCGACTGTTTCTTTTCCTGTACGCGATGCCTTTTGAGGTTAAAACATCATTGCATACTACAGCCTGGAGATTCAGTTCCTTTTAAAATACTACTGACGAAAAGAACTAATACGACATAAGTGACGCGAGTCTTTTCCAACTTTTCAGTTATTATTAAACCGGTTATTGTATGGACCTTTTTCCGATTAAGTAGTCTCCTTTCGTGCTTGCCATTAGATATGTACTCATCTGCTTCCTTGCCTTTTGAGATTAAAATCATCATTGCAGCCTTTTCCGATTAGTCTTCTTTCGTGCTTGCTATTATACATAGAGAAAATACACAACTGCTTCCTTGTTTTATTTCCATGTGGATTAGTTTTTTTATTTTCTGATTCTATGAAGTCAGTAGGTACTGTCGCTAAAATATAACCCTGCTTGGAGAGAAAAACAAATCAATAATTATTTTATTCAATACTTTAGGATAACAACCAACCTCCAACCATAAGTCAACTCTCCATTCTATATATGTTCTCCAACAAGGTACTCTCACCATCCTAGATACAAATAAAAGTACGCTTCGATCGAGGCTACCTAGCTAAAAGCTAATCGATGAATTACTGTTGTCATCTTTCCAACCTTTACCCATGGGTTTTGCCTCAATGAAAGCTGGTGTTTGAGACATTCTGAGAAACCTGTAAAATATAAGCATAAAATTTAATTTACAACCTACGTTGTAGGTACAACGTAGGTTTTTTCTTTTCCACCTGACATTTTCATGACAGCGTATGCAATTATGCATCATATTGAGTTTACACTCATTTGCCCTACTTTTTTTTGTACACGTTCCATCATTTTCATGATAGCAGTGTATTCCCACTGAGTTTTCACTCATTTGCCATGCTTTCTTTGTACACGTACCATCATTTTCATGACAGCAGTGTATTCCCACAGAGTTTTCACTCATTCGCCCTACTTTCTTTGTACACGTACCATCATTTTCATGACAGCAGTGTATTACCACGGAGTTTTCACTCATTTGCCCTACTTTATTTGTACACGTACCATCATTTTCATGACAGCAGTGTATTTCCGTTGAGTTTTCACTCATTGGCCATTCTTTCTTTGTACACGTACCATCATTTTCATGACAGTAGTGTATTCCCACGGAGTTTTCACTCCTTCGCCCTAATCCCTGCCATTAAATGCCAGAATCAATTTTGTTTCATCGTGTCCTGTACGTAGATGAAAATTAATCTGATCAGTAAACATGTTATAATGATTCTAGCCCCGACAACTAATACACCATGCCAGTATAAATAATATACATTTTGTTTTGGTAACAAGTACCGGCCCTTGTTCTAAGGCCGAAGATATCCGTTGTTTACACTACTCGAGCGAGTTATAATAACAGATCTCAAGTTATACTTGGCCGCTGAGGCCCCAATATAGAATAGGTGTTGACTGTCGATAAAATAGATGTCGATTCTGATGTCTTTTATAAATTCAATTAAAATAACTTAAGACTTGTACTAATTAATCAATGCTTGAAACTAATACCCAAATTGTTTTTAATAATTGTTTGACGGTTAAAATCTAGAAAAGGTTTGTCCGTCGTATTCTGATTAAAGTAGAATTATGTTTCTTTCAGAATCAGCACTAATACTTTGCGAAATTATTAGTAGATACTAATTAAATGCGCCAGTAAGGTATTATATTTTGTTATACTTATGAGTTTAAATAAGTACATAATTTCTGTTCTGTGGAATTTTGTATCTTTCAGAATCAGCACCAATATTTTGAGAAATTATCTCAAATATAAAATTAGTACATAATAATTCAATGCACCAATAAAGTAATACCTACTTATGAGTTTAATTACATAATTTTGTTCTATAGAATTTTGTTGTTTTCAGAATCTGCACCAATATTTTGAGAAATGATTAATAAAATAATAAATAAATAAAAAATAAAAATGCACCATTATAGTACCTGTTAAACTAATGAGTTTAATTACATCATTTCTGTTCTTTTAATTTTTTTTTTTTTTTTACACACGAATATTTGATATAAATAATTGACACCCTTAGTGGTTTATTTCAATCGTAATTCTTTAATATCGATTCATTAGGTAAGTATTTGTATTTTGCACATTTTACTTACGTCCTTACTCCTCGTCGCCATATGTGGCGTCCAGCTTCTGGATGCCACTGGATTTGGTATTTCATTAATGATAGGTGTCAAATAAAACACTTGTTATTATCTTGGTGTAGGTCTCAGAACACGTCCGATCGCCTCAGCGTCTAGCTAGCAAGCGAGGGGAACGGTTTGCCCGGACTACTTGTTTATTTATTTAAAAACTCTATACACCACACTATCCAATTTACCTTCAAAATTAAAACCAGTGCGCCAGGAAGATCATAAAAAGTGGACGTACAATAGTGTTTCTTTTATTAAACTCCCTTATAAAAATTCAATCCGAAGTGTAAAACCATTTACCTGCACAGTAAAAGCTAAAAATATTCATTCGAAAAGCGGGAATGGAAATTTACCTTGTATTTAAATAGGGTTAAAATTGAAACGGAATTTATTCTGAGACGTGCTCTAAAGGGGTTAATAAGCAAAAGAAAAGCAATTTACTGTTAAGGTTGCTCGCTTTTTGCAAAGTCTCTTTCACATAAAATTATTTATGTTCATAAAGACGAACAGATGCAAAGCAGAAGTTGTTTTGCGAACGAAGTTTAAAAAAACATGGCTTTATTCATTTCTATCAACTTTTTACTTTTTTGAAAAAAAAAAACGGGCTTGTGCAATGCGCATAGAGTTGTTTTAATTTAGTCAACTTTTCTTCTACGGTTCTTCATACTATGTTATCTTACTAATTTAATAAAATGTGAAAGTATTGATGTTTGTTACTCGTTTACACTATAAAATGACTAAACTGATTTGGCTTCAATTTTGAATAAAAATAGTTTTTTTTCTTCAATTTATTTTGTTTATTCGTATCAAAAGTTTACAAAAATCGCACAATCCGTTATACCCTGCAGATTTCACGCAAAGGCTACATTTTATCAGAATTTTCCGCGAGAATCATAAATATTGATCCACGCCACCACACCACTACAGCCCATTATCGTCCCACTGCTGGGCACAGGCCTCCACTCTCATAGGAGAGATTGAATTAGAGCTTAGACCCACCACGCTACTCCAATGCGGGTTGGCGGGCTTTGACGACTATTATCATGTTAGTGATAATAACCGGGACCGACGGCTTAACGTGCTCTCCGAGGCACGGGGGTGAAACACCGCCAACTTCCAACTCCGGGCTGGCACTGAGAATTTCTTAATTGAAAAACCCAATACCTAACAATTTTTATGCCCGACCGGGAATCGAACCCAGGACCTCGTGATCCGCAGTCGACTATGCTAACCGCTAGACCAACGAGGCAGTCAGCCAGTTTGTATAGCGGCGAGAATTATGGATTCGACCCTAATCCCTAGGATCAGATGCTGTGAAGATTTAATCCGAACGCTCTAATTTTGATTCGCCACTTCAAACGCTGTAATGAAAATTTCAGAATAAATTATGAATAACTCAGTTACAAAATCACAGCATGTAAGAATAATGAACCAATTTTTATCAGACTTCAGAAAGTTGGTTTGATTTCAACCCGTATGATGAATGTATTAGTTATTACATACAATCAATTCTATATAATGTTTGTTAGCACTTTCCTCGAGAACCATAGAGCTAATTTAGTTGATTTTTTTCATTTTAAATAAAATAATAATTAGGAAATATTATAACAGCAAATTGTTGCCACCTGCTCTGATTTCTCTAATTAACTCCGTTGGAACTAGTAGCAAAATAAAATTCCGTTTTCATTTCGGTCTTTTGGTAAATTTTCTCAAGATTGTAATTAGGAATCACAAAATTTATATTTTTATTCATTTTATACTTAAGTAGGTAAGCTTCATATCAAGCTAGCAAGCGAGGGGAACGGGTTGCCCGGACTAGTTTATTTATTTAAAACTCTATACACCACAGGTGGTAACTAGCCATCCCTGAAGCATCCCACCAGACCAGACCAGAGAAAAAAGATTAATTCAGAAATTATAAATTCCTAAATTAAGCCTGCCGGAGAACGAACCTGGGACCTCCTACGCTCACTACGGCTTGGGAGGTCGTCGAAGAATTTTGGGCGTCAGATATTTTTTTCTGTAGTGTGTTATCACCTTATTAACATCCACTTTTATACCTAGTATATTAAACTACACTACAAGTAACATATTAACGTATACTGTACATATTATTTCCATAGCACAGGGAATCCTAGTTTGGGGGCCAGGAACCCTAGCTAGAACAGCTAGCTATTTTTGTTATTTTTTTTTTACTACTACTATTGCTGGAAACAAGCGGCACAGGACCGTATACTCTGTGGCGATCCATGCAGGAGACCTTCGTCCAGCTGCGGACTTCTATAGGTTGAGACGACGACGACGACTATTATATAATTGTACTATATTTCATTTTATAAAAAACAGTGTTTAAATGTGTGTTTATCATGAATATATAAATTACTAATTACTGTACCTAGTACTACACTACAAGTGTCTAATAACATAACGCCGTCGACGAGTATCTATGACCTGTTGATTAAAGTACGAGCAGGCGTTTGCAGGCGGCCTTGGAACCACGCCAGGAATGAAATACCGCCAGATGCTCCCACCACCCTGTTGCTAATGTGGCTTTGCTTAATTTCTGCCCTACTTTAAGCTTGGACGAAGTTTCCATCATAGTTGTTTCATGTGTATGTAGATGACATAACGACGGCTAGGTATGTCTGGGTTTCTCTGTGTTATTTTAGGAGGTAAGAAAACAGTACTTATAAGTGTGCTGAAATACGAACACTATACTAAATTACTAACTCTTTCTCTATGGGTATGCGAATTACGGTGTACTAATATTGCCGATTGTTTTCTTAATTGAAACGCATAGTACGCAAACTATGCTTACACCCAAGTAAACCTCATATTATCCAAACTAATAAATTATAAACTAGATGATGCCCGCGATTTCGTCCGCGTGGATTAATGTTTTTTTTGATTCCCGCAGGAACTCTTTAATTTTCCGGGATATTTTCAGCAAAATCGGTTGAAAAGATGGGCCGGGAAAGCGAAGCAGACAGACAGACAGACTTTCGCATTTATAATATTAGTATTGATGCGAAAGTGTGTCTGCCTGCTTTCACGGCCCAACTACTCGACCGATTTTGATGAAATTTGGTACAGAGATAGTTTACATCCCAGGGAAAGACAAATGCTACTTTTTATCCCAGAAAATTGATGAGTTCCGGCGGGAAACACACGAAGTCGCAGCCATCATCTAACTTACCAGAATCGTACTTAAATTAATAGCCTAAAGCTGTTTGTTATTTAATCATATTAGGTATAAATAACTGTAATAGAACAACCCATTTTATTTCGGATAGTAAAAGAGTACCTACTGGCGAAATTGAAAAAAAAAAACTGATATCTACAGGAAAGAATTCGCGCGCATTCCGCTAGACATTCCACAGATTATGTAATGCACTTTATGTAAGAGAAAAATCGCTTATAAATCCAAAATACAGTTTACTTATACAGTTTACTAGCTGATTCCCGCGACTTCGTCCGCGTGGAATGAGCTTTTTAACCGACTTCAAAAAAAGGAGGAGGTTCTCAATTCGACTGTATGTTTTTTTTTTTATGTTTTTTTTTTTGTATGTTTGTTACGCGATTTCTCCGTCAATTATGAACCGATTTTGATAATTCTTTTTTTGTTTGGTAGGTCATACTTCAGAGGTGGTCCCATTTTAATTTGGTGTGAAGATCTGATGAATATCTCCGGAGATGGGGAACGGAACTCCTCAATGGATAAGAGTAAATTGCTCGCGATCAGTGTGATAGTTTTGTAAACAGTATGTTTTAACCATGCATAGCATATCTTTTTTTTTTAGGGTTCCGTACCAAAATGGTAAAAATGGAACCCTTATGGTGCGACTTTCTCCGTCCGTCTGTCACAGTCGATTATTTCAGTAACTATTAAAGCTATTAGAAATGTGGTGGTGTCACCACCGGCGTCACCAATGTGGTGTCACGTCAACAATAATGAAGAGTAGGTAGACGGTTCATGCGGCTACTTGGTACCGACTCCAAAAAATGTTATTATAGAACTACATTAACTCTTGTATACATAATAAATTAAATTATTTTTTACTTTTTAGTGTTTGTGGTTTTTGAAGTCGGTTTTTATTTTGTTTTTGAAAATTTTTTTCGTAAGAAACGTTTTCGTTCGACCGTTTTGTCTCCGTCTTACATTGCAAATCCAACATAAAATAATATTGCGGCTATAAATTAAGATGTAATCTATCCTATCTTTCAAGTTGGATCAAACTGCACACGGTGTGCAAATTTAATTTAAAATCGGTTAAGTAGTTTAGGAGTCCATCGCGGACAAACAACGTGACACGTGATTTATATATATTTAGATTGGCGTGACATCGGCAAGTATGCCAGACCGTGATCAAAAGCAAGTTGACCCATTTCGTGAGGAAGCCATACTGCAGCGGTCCGGATTAGACGCTAATTCCCTTAGGTTATACCGCGATCAGAATTTGCTTTGCTTTGCGTTTTTTAATGAGCGTTATTTTTCGTACTATAAGTGAATAATAATGCACTAGTATGACTACTTGCATATATCCAGGGTTAGAGAGACGTTGTCATCGTCGACCGATATACGTCCACTGCTGGCATGCTCTTACATAGTGGCTATATCAACAAAAAAAATTGCATTAAAGTTTTCTATGAAATAAAAGTAACATTTAAATTAAACCTTCAATGGATAAAAAATATATGTCAGTTGCTCTAACTTGTTGATAGTTTTGCGCTGTCTGAATTGTGCGGCTCCCTGCGACTCGTTTGATTTAACTACCAATTTAAAACACTACCTACCTATAAAACCTTGTTATCCTGGTGGGGCAGATTCCACTATGCGGTTATCTTCGACGAAATTTAATGCGGCACCTTGGTGGGACATAGCCGATGAATCCGTCCGTACACCGAGTGGGGGAATTCTGCCAACGCTGCGCTTTCCAGTGTTGGGTCGCCATTCCATCAGCACTTTGGGACCTTAACTTCTATCGGTTCTTTTTAAGGTTAGAATATAGACAATGAACGATCAGAGACTGAGAATGTTGTAATACAAAACCATGATTCGGTATACAATGCTGTGTAGTATACCAATATTTAGGGGTATGACCGTTAACTGCCTGTTATGGGGTAGGTATGACACATTAGCTTTGGTGATAGTCCCGTCCACGTCCCGTCAATCGCGTTTGTTTAACGTCCTTTGCGCGTAGAAAATACGCCGTGTGCATACTGCATAGGCCTAAAGGTGTGTTCAAACATAAAGTGGCAATCGTGGGTGGCTGTCGCGCATGTATTCGTGGGTATAGTCCTCAAGTCCTTACTAGGACGCGGCAGAATTGTGTCCTGCAAACGCAGGGTGCTGCTGCCGCGCACGTGCCGCTCTATGTTTGGACACACTTTAAGAGGCTCCAAGCTGCCAATGACCTTGAGCGTTCGGCTTTCTATTCCCTCACGATTCATGTCCAATATTTTTTACCGCCATCGAGTGGTAATGGTATTTTCAAGCACGA
Source organism: Erebia aethiops (assembly GCA_923060345.2). Taxonomy (NCBI): domain Eukaryota; kingdom Metazoa; phylum Arthropoda; class Insecta; order Lepidoptera; family Nymphalidae; genus Erebia; species Erebia aethiops. Next base: position 15,723,133 of record OV281089.1, on the reverse strand, counting down.
AGTTTAAAAAATGCAGCCCGTAGCTCTAGGTACAGTGATGTAACCAGCAGTCTCGTACGCATTTTACGAGCGAGCCTTGTCATATTAACCTGCATCGCAAATGTGTGTGCTAAACAGCTATTAAAAGCCTGTTCATTGATCATAATAATATTTATTTATGCACAACCGGCCAGCTTGGTAGCCTACACTTGATTAAATTTTATTGCAAAAATGCAATTATGTACCATATGCTACGTCTGTAAACATTCATTAACAGGACGGCCAAACTCCTAGATATAAGACAACTGCGCGGGATATATTATATGTACCTACAAAAGTTTAGGGTTTGCTCAAAGACAGGTGCACTCTGTTCCCTCACTCTAATGCGAACGGAGGCGGATCTGGCGCCGGACGACGATGACCTATGGCGCAGCGGTGAGTGCTGTGGTCTTACAAGTGAAAGATTCGGGGTTCGATCGGCCGGGTCAATTTGGGAATTTATAATTAATGAATTTTCTCCGGTCTGGTCTAACATCACCAACTTTTTTACTCCAGGCTAATACCACAGAATAGGTAATAGTACGTTACTAATACTGAAAATTCTTATATTGGATAGAAGCAGGCGTTACTTTGCGGAAGTCCATCATAATGAAAGAACTAAAAGTTTAATTTAGAAGTTTCACTGCGAATTAAACTCCTAGTTCTTTCAATGAAGGAAGAATCGTGCATTGTCGAGTCAACATCTCCTGAACTTGCTCCGGTATCGGAGTGAAACGTACGTTGAGGGTAGTTTGGAAGATTTCTGTGGTGTGGTGAATATCGCGGGCTATAAGTGCGGGATACACACTGTACCACATAGATTTACCTATTTTTATTACCTACCTTTTCTAGTTCCTTCATTGCACTTATTTATTCGGTGATTTAACATTAAAAATTTCTTCCGACCGAACTGAGGGCACGGATTTTTCCTGGCAGGAACTGCTCATGGTAACTGACAAAATGACTTTTGCACCCATAAATTACTTACAACATTAAAATGTTTAAGTGCAATAAAAAATAGCATTTGCGAAATGCAATTAACATTCGAAAATTCCTTATTACAAGGCTGATTTTAAAGGGTGAATAATGTCACCGCAATCGTACCTACAGCTGTTTTGACGTAATATTCACCGAATACCACACGAAGGTCATGGTCTCATCGATCGCTTTTGCGGCTTTAGGTTCAATGCCAGACCGAGAACTAGACCTAGAACTGGAAAGATTAATATAAATAAAGGATAATGGCCAATGACCTCGTCGCTGCCCGATAGACGCTTACTGCTGGACATAGGTATTAGGTAACTTGCAAGAACTTCCACCGTAAACTTCACTGAGTAATTTGAGAAATAGGTCCATCATTAGCTTTGAGACGTGCGACGTGTACGGAAGCGCTTTACGTCAGCGAAAGCTCTTTACGTCAGCGAAAGGACGGTTTCCGGTCTCAATTTTTTACGACACTTCTCCCAAACTTATAAATACCTACTGGGTATTTCTGCGGGTATTTCTGTAACGATATTTTCTGTAAATGTACTAGAGAGCATATAAAGGCGTCATTCCAGCAGCTGATCTCTCTCCGTTCGTTTCCGATGTTCATACCATCGGACTCTGAGAGTAGGAGAATGGAGAGCACATCTGTTTGCGTACACTTGTGTACTACAAATTATGACCTGTTTAATGATTGATAGCTACATTATATAGCATTTAATGTTTTAGGCTAGCAAAGCCTACTCTAATAACTATACAAAAACAAATCATGACCGCAAGAATACTGTTAAAAGAAGGCTGCGTTTCTGCACTGGACAGCCAAGCTGATCCTTTGCGAAAGAAATTGAGCCAGTCCTGCTGTCGAGGCAATTAACCGCGATCTATTTATCACAAATAATGTATACTACCTGCGCATATTATGACTTATCTTTAAATTGATATTGGTTACCATCGCCAGAATTTTTGGTAGGCAGAACATTATTCACTAAGTACTCTCACGGGACTGTACCTGTAGGTACAATTACTTCTTAATAGTCATTGGACCGCGTTCGTCGTTATTTGCTACCTAATACCTTCCCGATAACAAATGGTAGGTACATATAGGGTGTGGTAGCTAATTGATTGAGAAACATTAGCCGCGTTCAATTTGTGGTATGGGGTTCAGAAATTAATTTGCCCCTTTCACCACGGCGTTTAATCTAGCCTGCTATGTTGCTAACCTGTAAAGTTAGAATTGAATTTCATGGAGCGTCCTTGTTTGTAATTTGTCTCGAATCTATAATTGTTTTCAGCCGGATACACAACGACAGATCGGTGAAGTTCGTGGTGTATCCGGGTCGGTGACCATGAGAAATAGCTAGACGAATTGTCTAGCTAGGTATATCGTCTAAGACGATATTCGTTTAGTTTTACTCGGGCAATATACTAAGTAGACTTGCGCTGGGCTGCTAAACACCAGTAACGGTATAGTTTTATACCTACAGATAGAAACCGATTAGGGTTTAAACTACTATTTTAAACCTGTTTAATATTACTGCCGTTCCCCTATCAAAATGGGGCGACCCATTTTTTTTTTTCCACATTAAATGCCTGACGCATACCTTATAGGTTATGTGGGGCTTGTACCCATTAAAACCTGTGTTGTTCCTCGGCCGACCGGCGCGGTTAGGGGCGACCTATATGACCATGAAATGCGCACTGTAACCACCGACTGTACGGTCTACATATTTTTCAATACCTTTTTGGAAACTTGGTATTTTGGTTTTCGGGTAAATACAAAGAAGTACGTGTTTCACAATTTTTGAAAATACCACCCCCAAGGGGGTTAAATAGGTTAATTAGGAGTCGAATTCTATGCGGACGAGGTCGCAGGCAAAAGCTTATACTACATAAAAAAATAATTTCGAGTAATTTTTGCACTGCTAAATACCACGGAAGTTTGCGTGCTAACTGCTAACTTCTCTCAAGAAAACAAAAATATTTGGATAACAGGTATTAATTCCTTTTGAAATAAGCAAAACAAGGATAACTCAAACTCAATTTATTTATAACATGTAGGTCATACAGGTGTCTCTTATGTTACCTACGTCATGTTTTGACTCTACCACCGGTTCGGAAAGTATTCTGCAGAGAAGAGCCGGAAAGGAACTCAGTAGTTGCTCTTTTTAAAAAACAAGATATAACAATACGTAGGACGTAGGTAGGTATATACATTTTTAATATTTTATGACGAGCGAACATAAATTTTTATTAGGTTTAAAGTTTAAATAATCACAATACATCTAAAAATCTTAAAAATAAATAAATAATAATAATATAATAACTAAAATATATTATTAAAAGGAGTCCCTTTAGGCAAGGTTCCAAAGATACTGCAGGCAGCGTTCCCCCTTTGAATAGCTAGACTAATTCTTTGTCCGAGGTAGCTGCCAGCTCTTCGGTCTCCTGTGATGTCGACTAATCTTTTTGCTATTTCCTTAAAAAGCCTTATAGCGCTAGGACCCCACGGACCAAGGGTCCGACACCGAATGGGACAAAATCATATTCGGAGCCTAGACCCCTGTATTTGCATGCTAAAATAAATTAAATATAGTAGTGTAAGTTAATGTACTATTCTGATGGGGCGCATATCTTGTAGCAAAACATGTGCGAGCTGTCAAATATCCATATGCCGGTAATCCGTCTTTGCATCGCGTCTCGTAAGCACCCGCTTTAATGTTTGTTCAATAGGCAATTTGGTGCCCGCTGAATAAAGCTGGGGCCATTGATATCAGTTTCAATAAACTCGGATCTGTTGAATGGAGGCACAGTCAATCGAAACATGCAAACGATTGGTTCTTTTTTTTTCAGTTCGAGTGGAATTCGAGTGGATGAAAATTGGAAACTGGAGATTTTGTTTAAATACCTTTTCAGCGAGGTATTTGAAGGTGGCGTGGCCTTTTCGATTGCGTTGACTATGACTTATAAAATACTATTTATCATTGGAGAGCTCATTTTTACCTTCGGTCGCAGTTATTATTTCGTTATAGTCTAAATAAATATTTTATAAACCAATTATTTTTTCTTAGTCAGTTGCGAAAGGTGGCTTAGTGTTAAACGCCGCATTAGGCCTTGTGGTTTTCTACTTACTGTCGAAAACCGGAATACGTAAAGCCGTCGGTCCTGGTTGTTATTTGGTGACCTACAAAATGATTACCCCAAAGACGTAGGTAACAGAGCTCCATTACCTAACTTAGAAAATAATAAGAGAACCCTGACCAACGTAAAGAAAGGCTTAGATTATAAATTTTGTCACAGTTATATTAATTATACTAATATTATAAATGCGAAAGCGTGTGTCTTTCGGCTACGTTTTCACTGCATCCGTTCAACGGATTTTAATGAAATTTAATACAGAAATAGCTCATGCACTTTTTTATCCCGGAAAATTAAAGAGTTTCAGACAGTCTTTTTTTTATCCACTACAAGCTAGCCCTTGACTACGATCTCACCTGATGGTAAGTGATGATGCAGTCTAAGATGGTAGCAGGCTAACCTGTTAGGGGCATGGCAATTATATTCAACCCATACCCCTTCGGTTTCTACACGGCATCGTACCGGAACGCTAAATATGATAAGTAACATGATAAGTATCGGCAAAAGCAAGCCTTTTATTAAAAAATATATATATCGTTAGGTTAGGTTAGGTTAGTACTATATACCAAGTAGTGTTTCCAACGAAAGAGGTAAGAACTCATGTACGAAAACGATTAATCATCCAAGTTGTTTGATAGATTGCGATGGGAGATTTGATCGTAGACAGATTAGTCGACGCTTGATGTCTAGATACGAATAACTATTAAGTATTCGTAGGTAGATGCGGGTCACAGTTTTCTTTGTACTTAGTAATCCAAACTTATATTATAAATCAAATCAAATCAAATCAAAATCATCTTTTCAACCGATATTCGGGGACCAAAACGTTATTGCTCGAAGTCCATTTACAAAAAAAATACTCACTGAGCTCAATCGACGTTATATAATAGTATAGTTAGGAGCTACAGGATCGGGCAATTCATAGAAGGCAGGAAGTTAGAATAACTAAGTTAAGCTAATGTTCAAGTTTGTTAATATGTTTTGCTATAAAAGTTAACCATTACTGTGCTCCCTTCAATTTGATTCGAAAAATAGACACGTATCCTTGTGTAGTTTTTATCAGGAGCAAAATATAAAATTCAGCTCTATGAGTTTGCTAATAAATTTACAAAGGTAAAACTAGAACAATAATGTAAAATGCAGGTTAGCTTCCTATTATCTTAGACTGCATCTTCATTTACCACTGGGTGAGTTCGTGCTCGTAGTCCAGGGTTGAAGTTAAAACACACTACGGACAGGAAAGTCACGGGAATCACGTTTTGTCGTGTCGCATTAGACTGTGCAGCTTCAATATTAAAGTATACGTGCGGATTTTTTGACCGCCAGAAAAGCTTTTATTTGTGTTTTTGACTGTAGAAAAGAAAATACATTTTTACTGGGTATAGTGTAGGACCTGGAGAGTAAAATAGGTTATTTTTTATCCCAGAAAATTGAGGAGTTCCTGCGGGAATAAAAAAAAACTTTGTCCACGCGGACGAATTCGCGGGCATCAGCTAGTGATAGATAATAATATTTTCGTACCACTTGCTCAAAAAAGTGACATTCTATGCCACAAAAAGCGAACATAACAATAGTCATTTTTAATCTGTTAAAAACAGGGAAAGAAAATTGTACTGAATTTCATTCATCCTCTAGGGGGAGAATGTGATTTAAATTTGGAATACTTATACTGAACTACATCTGTGTTTACACCATTGAGTTTGAGTATAAAGCATTATACATCTTTTTGAAAAAGGAATACGCATTTGTTATGCAGTTATGATTATTAAATAAAATTACGAAAACCGACGAGGCTGTATGAGCTTGATACATTTGCTTTTCCGACAAAAAAATATTAGTCTAGGAATTTGCCCCGTTTTTGTTTTCTTCAAATACATAAACGTTATGTTTATTTTAATTTATTTTTATAAATAAGTTAATATTCTAAAAATCTTTTAATTGTCATTATTTTTAATAAATGCTTATCTCATATTATTATTGTGTTAATTTTTTCATTATTGTGTTAGTATTTTCCTCGGTAATAAAGCTGTCTTAGTCTTGGGTGAACTTAAATCCTTCGTTACGCTCGCGATTTAAATCGTCACCCGCGACAGAAGACACTGCTTTATCCCCTTGGTTAATAATCTACTATATCATTAAATGACGGCACCTGCTGCTGATTTATTTGAAGAAGAAAAGCAACGTTTGTTTATATTCATATAAATTTATTTTAAAGGCCATTGCCCATTTATGTACCTTTTGTTAGGTAATGGTAATAACAAAGCAGATTTCTTTCATCACTCTCAAATTGTAGCTATTCAACGAGGGAATTATACAGTACAGGCGCCTAGGTCACCGACAACACAATAAAGCCTAAAGCTCTTTCGCAAACAAAACGGGTCGACCCGTCTGCTTGCTATTGTCTCGTGACCCTACTGTTTTATACTAACTTTTATGAATATTATGACAGTCATTTACATTTAAAGATTTGGAGGGTACTTTAAAAATATTTGCAAATAAGGGTAGAGAAAGTTTTTTTTTATTCCACTACAAGTTACCCCTTGACTGCGATCTCACCTGATGGTAAGTGATGATGCAGTCTAAAATGTTAGCGGGCTAACCTGTTAGGGGCATGGCAGTTATATTAAACCACCCCTATTCGGTTTCTACACAGCATCGTACCGGAACGCTAAATCGCTTGGTGGCACGAAAAATAAATCTAGGCATAAATGAAAAGAAGAATTGCCGGTAGGGTGGTACCCTACCGGCAAAGACGTGCCGCCAAGCGATTTAGCGTTCCGGTACGATGCCGTGTAGAAACCGAAGGGGTATGGGTTTAATATAACTCCCATGCCCCTAACAGGTTAGCCCGCTACAATCTTAGACTGCATCATCACTTACCATCAGGTGTGATCGCAGTCAAGGGCTAGCTTGTAGTGGATAAAAAAAAAAAACATAATATCATGAGCTTATTAATAATACGTTACTGACGGTAGTAAATTGCCTCGTTGGTCTAGCGGTTAGTATAGTCGACTGCGGATCACGAGGTCCTGGGTTCGATTCCCGGTCGGGCATAAAAATTGGTACCTATTGGGCTTTTCAATTAAGAACTTCTCAGTGCCAGCCCGGAGTTGGAAGTTGGCGGTGTATCACCCCCGTACCTCGGAGAGCATGTTAAGCCGTCGGTCCCGGTTATTTTATCACTAAAATGATAATAGTCCTTAAAGCCCGCCAACCCGCATTAAAGCAGCGTGGTGGGTCTAAGCTGTAATTCCCTCTCTCCTATGAGAGTGGAGGCCTGTGCCCAGCAGTGGGACGTTAATAGGCTGTAGTGGTGGTGGTGGTAGTAAATATTATAAGTCTACTATAGCGGATGCCCGCGACCACGTCGTCCGCGTGGCAGTTTATTTATTCCCGCAGGAAGTCCTTAATTTTCCGGGATAAAAAGTAGTGTTTGTCACTCTCCAAGTTCTCAACCCAAGCCAAAAAACACGTCGGTCTATCCGTTGCTCCGTTGCGGCGTGATTAACAACCATCAAACAAACACACTTTCAAATTTATAATATTAAAGTATGAAGTATGATGCGTTACTGGACGATGCCCGCGACTTTATTCGCGTGGATTGAGGTGTTTTGGCTACCGTGGGAATTCTTTTTTCCGAGATAAATGTAGCCTATATCCTTCCCCTGGATGCAAAAGAATGTAACCTATCTCGGTTCCATATCCATACCGTCAAAAACACGCTGTCGTATTTATAACAATATTAGATAGATTATGACTGAACGGATGTTCAATTAGATTTTCCCTTAGCGTGGGGATCGGAAATGAAGCCGACGTAATGAAACGTCTGCCACTGGATAGCGTCATGAATAAAACATGCGAGCCCAGCAACCACGCTTTCATTAGCACTAATACAATGTTTCACAATTTTGTATCGTTTTTTATTTATCCACTACAAGTTAGCCCTTGACTGCGATCTCGCCTGATCAGTTTCAGTGAAAATCAGTTTTCGTTTATGTCGACCCCTGGGAAACCGAAATCGACCCGAAGGGGGGGGATATCGACCACTTTGGGAATCCCAATGTGCGCAGATATGTGGCTAGCTCCCAATGTGCGCTGCAGATATGCAGTGGCTAGCGTATAGCCAAACTAGGTCTGGAATGTCCGCTGGCACAACTGTTGTGGTCATTGATGTAGAATTTTAGTACCTGTTGTGGTACACAAATGTGCAGGCCCCTCTTTCAATCTGGGCACGTGCCCAGGGCCCCGCAATTGATGGGGCTCCTAGTTCCTGCCAGATCCTGCCTGCCAAATCTAGAATATTGCTTAGCTACTCCTTATGCCTGTTTTAACAAAATAGTCCTCTGTTAAATTCATAGGGGCCCCACTATCCTAGGCCCAGGGCCTCCAATAGGTTAAAGACGGCCCTGCAAATGTGTATGTCTGCTTCACTACTAGTTACTTACACTACAACTTCATCAGTATAAGTTTACAGTATTAGTTACCTACTGTTTCTACGAGAGGTCGAAATACCAAATCGAGACGATTGAAAAACCATTCGTTTTATAGCTGTACTATTACCTATTCTGTGGTTAACCGACGCCATTAGTACATTCTATTACGCAAGCGTGTTTTCTCGGGGTAATCTGTCTTTGATGTCAGGAGAGAAGCTCGAAATATCCACCAAATGGTAGCGATTACCGTACCCACCAAATGGCTTCATTTATATAAATTATAAATAAATTCGCTCAGATTTAGAAAAATACGACACATTATATTGTGAGGTAACTATAATTTGTGGTTAATTCGATCAATAATGGCATATAAGTTAGGTTATATTATAAAGATGAGGCTTTAATATTTACCACAAAAAAGTCACAAAATAATATTAGTATCTTACTACATATCCAACCTCCATGTACTCAGTACTTATCCAACCGCCATGTCTATATTTATTTAAGATCTATATGTTAACACATTTGTGCGTTGATGTCAACTATAACGGGCTTAACAACTTTAGCGGTAACATCCATACTAAGGGTAAGGCCATGACTTTGCCACATATCACGAAAACGAATAACGAAAAAGTTGACTCTACCGTGGCGACAAAGTGACAAAAGTGACGAAAAAGGGTTGAAAACGTCTGTCTGTATGGGAATGTTTAATATTGTTTAAATATGAATCATCAATTTTTTTTTACACAAAACATCTGGTGCTTTCTTTTATAATATTTTTATTCTACCTTTATAACCTGCCTTGAAACAGTTTATATCATAGTTTTACTTGTAACTTCAGGCTCAGAAGGGCTGGAAACCAGAGCTGTAAAGCCAGTTAGTAAAAAAATATTATAGTTTTGTTCACCCTAATAAAACGCGAGAATAACGCACGGCAATGGATTTTTATTTAAATAGATCTGTTTTATTAAATAAATCATATTTAAGTGACAGTGTGCCAAATACACTGTCACTTAAATATGATTTACTTAATTTTGAAATTATAGTTATAAATAATAATACCCGCAATATTTTTTCCGTCGTGTACTCACAAGCAACAACTTTTACAAACAACAGACAACAAAAGTATGCTGTATGCATGTATGTCTTTATCAAATAGCACCATTGTGTTCGACTCTCAGTCTTTCCCATCCAATTTGTGCCAGCCACTTTAGAAAAAACAAAACAAATAAGGAAATAAATAAAGTAAAATAAAACAAATTCCCGATAATTCGCGAAGTAAAACTTTTTTCTTTCATTTATAGACTAGCGCTTGGCTGCAATCAGACATTGCTGGAAGTGATGCAGCCTAAGGTTGCATATAAGATGCCTAAAGCTTAACTCACGATTTAAGAGATCTATATTAGTCTAAGAGCAAAAAATACGCTAGCGAAAAACGTCGAACAAAATTGTCCTATCACCTAATGTGTGCTCTCCATATTTTTATTTATATATTTTGTCGACCTCCCTGGCGCAGCGCTGAGCACTGTTGTCCTAACATAGGTAGTTCCGGGTTCGATCTCTGTCAATTTGGGTATTTATAATTTCTGAATTTTCTCTGGTCTGACCTGGTTGGAGGCTTCGGCCGTGGCTATCGACAACGATGTGCCGTTAAGCGATTTAGCGTTTCGGTACGACGCCATGCAGAATCCGATAATAAGGGGTATGGGTTTAATATAACTACTTTACCCCTAACAGGTTAGCTCGCTACGTCAAGTCATCATCATCATCAGTCAAGGGCTAACTTTTAGTGTATAAAAAATAAGTATAAAAGTGAATGACGCAAAATTTTTGTCCGTCAGTCAATTTTTTTTTGCCCGTTGTGTGTTTTTGAACCACAGCATTAATTTTATTAATTAAAGTTTGAAAATGTACAAAATCACATGCGGATTTTAGTAATGGGCCGCATTGCGGCGAGTGGTTTACGCTTAGCCTCAAGCTACTAGTTAATTGGATATGAAAATATTCTCATTTCCCCTCAAACTAAGCGCGAAAACACACTAGGGACCAAACCAATTTGTCTCGTGGAGAAAAATAGCGATAGATTACAATAGCGAGTCGCAATAAAACTTTCATGTAAGTCTTTGCCGGTAGGGTAGTTAGCCACGGCCAAAGCCTCCCACCAGACCAGACCAGGGAAAATTCATAAATTATATAAATTCCCAAATTCGGATAGTTATTAAAAGAACCCGGGACCTCCCACGATAAGACAAAAGCGCTCACCACTGTGCCGGCGGGCGGTTGTCTTAACTTAATCCTTACATAATATTATAAACGCAAAAGCTTATATGTATGGATGTATGGATGTTTGTTACTCTTTCACGCCAGAACGGCTGAACGGATCTGGATGAAATTTGGCACAGAGATAGATTATAGTCTGGAATAACACATAGGCTACTTGTTATCCCGGAAAATTAAAGAGTTCCAAACCAAATGACCTCATTCCACGCGGACGAAGTCACAGGCTAGTAGGCTTTCATATACTTCATGGTTTACCTGTTGGTTTTTACCCCACCACAGGTTCAATCATCTAAAACTAATTTCTGAGGATGATACAGACGAATATAACAAAGACCTAATATTTGGACGAATATAACAAAGAATACAATGGGCGCAATTATCGGATTTGCTTTGTATCGTAAATAGATGTTTTTGTATTGCGAATCTCTGGAATGAACAACTGGACATCTACGCGTAGTGATGGAATTTTATTTATTTGCTTCTCTAAAAGCTAGGATTTCCTACGAATGGCGACGCTGTCGCAAAGCCGCCGCATAATATGGCGCTGAGTCTGCTACTGAATCCTTGTCTAAAGAAACAAGTTTGCGTGGGTATATAGAAAACACTACGAGTTTTTGCAGTGACAACTTCTTTAGGCGCGTTGAGCACTTTTTGGTAATTTATAGTGAAGTGTAAAACTTCTGTAGGCGCGTTGAGCACTTTTTGGTAATTTATATTGAAGTGTAAAACTTCTGTAGGCGCGTTGAGCACTTTTTGGTAATTTATAGTGAACTGTAAAACTTCTGTAGGCGCGTTGAGCACTTTTTGGTAATTTATATTGAAGTGTAAAACTTCTGTAGGCGCGTTGAGCACTTTTTGGTAATTTATATTGAAGTGTAAAACTTCTGTAGGCGCGTTGAGCACTTTTTGGTAATTTATATTGAAGTGTAAAACTTCTGTAGGCGCGTTGAGCACTTTTTGGCGGGAGGGTCAAAATGACGATTCGCGTGACCGTGACCGAGATGCTCGCGTGAGCGACATGCTCGCGAACATATAAATATACAACATTCGAAATTAAACTTTGATACCTTGGTTTTAAGGTTTCTATATTAATAATTTAAAATAAAAATAAAAATTAAATATTCGCTTTCACTTCTATCGGCAGTCCCTATGACTGGCAATTTTTTTATTCATTATAGACTCACGCTTGACCACAAGAACACCTGAGAGATGAGTGATGGGAATCGATGACGTGGCCTAAGATAGGACGCGTTTGCCTGAACGAGCCCAAATCGTAGAATTGATAATTTTCATAAATTAGTCAAGCATTTCGTGAAATGGTGGCAACAAGTCATATTTTCATGAATTATGACACTACTTAGGTATAGTTATTGATGACATCAGACTATTTATAGTGATTATTCTTAATAGTATCGTAAATTAATTAAATTATTTACCACCAGAAACGCTGATAGCACGTTATTAACATGATTTTTATGGAATTCAGCTCGGCAGCAAAAATGCCGACTGTCTTGCTATTTAAGGGTTTCAGTTTATGTATATTGAAAAAATAAACTCCCGTGCTTGATACATAATTAATCTCCTCTCCCCAAAGGTTGACTGAAAGAGATTGTTTTAGCAATAAGATCGCCTTTGCACCCTTCAGTTTTATCTTTTAACCTTTTTGTTTAATGTTTTTGTTTTAAGTGTGCGCAATAGAGAGATCTATCTATCTGAATCCACGCGGACGAAGTCGCATTCATGATCAAGTAATATTCAAGCTTCAATTACTTAACATCTTCTGTTCACATGCACACTCAACAAAAGTTGGGACGGATGAACTTTTGAAATGAGTTGGGAATTCAATTTGATTGAAAAGTTTACAAGGCTTCGTCGCCGGAACCACAAAACCTCGATCCACGCGTACGAAGTCGCGGGCGTCTACTAGTAATTTATAAAATATGTAATTATTTAAATAGTGGATGTCTTTATTTTGTTTGTTGCTCAATAAATTTGAGTACGGTAGCGTACATATGATAAATTTCTTTACATTACTTTTACTTATTGTTTCAAATAGACAGGATATTTCATGCTTGTTAACCTCTAAGCTATTACCAAACAAGATCACGATAGAATTTTGTTCATGTAATGTCATTCGCTCAATACAATTTACCAGATCTGAAAGCAATGCATTTGGCATACAATCATTTGTAACTGTTTGAGGTAACTTTTCATTTAGGAGAGCACCAAACTCTTGGCCTAATTTATCCGATAGAACTATAGTACTTGGTATTTCATTGCTTTCAGAACTGCTTAAGTATGATTCGAGTTTCGAATTACCATTATAGGGATTTTTCTTCGCAGTAGAAGTCACGCCGTAGTCACAGGAGCACTACCTAGTACTCAAAGATTCTAGCCTTGCCATGTTATAGTTTGACAACTCAATGATATTGTCCGCGGCTATGATGTGCTCTCGTAGTTGGATTTGAGATTCCTCCTAGTTTTTGTTCAACGAGTTTAGACAATCTGTTAGGTTATTTATTTCAGTTATTAAAGTTTAGAAAGAAGAAAGAAAGAAAGAAAAATCATTTATTCATCTTGTGCCTCATACATATAATCAAACTTTAAATAATTAAGATATGGCTTTTCCACCCACATGGCACAAGATGAATTAAGGTCCCGACTCAGCATTGATGCTGCAGGTTTTGAAAACAAAACCTGAGCGCTGGTATTCTGCCGGAACCCAAACGAGTGACACGCACGAGCTCAACAGTCTTCGCAGCCGTCTGCAGTAACGGGATGAGTGTGATAAAATAGAATAAAATAGTTTCTGTCTCAGTCTTGTATTTGTTTTCTAAATCTTGTAGTGTCTCAATATAATGGTTCACCTCTGATTTAAGTTTAATATTTTTCTTTTTTATGTCAATTATTTTATGACGCACGTGCCCTTTTTTAACAAGTTTCTGAGTCCTTACGTATAAATTTATTAATCCTAACATATTTCTTAACCTTATTGTGACTAAGCCCTTTTATTGGTTTGACATTTTTAGAAAGCTGGGAGTCATCCTATGTGAGATCAATGAATGCGTAAGGCGGTATTGAAGACTTTGAATCTACAAGTTCAGAGAACAAAGTGTCGGTATTTTTTATCTGACTAAATTGGAGTTGTGATTGCAGATATGATATAATATGCTGTTGAGCATAAAGAAGTTTGCCTTCCAAATCTTTGACCTTGGCAACCTCAGCTTCGTATGTATCATTACACCGTTGGAAATTAATTAGAATTTCTTCAAGTTGTTGTTTCTGTTCTAATGCCTCGGTGTAAGTTGTATGTAGGTCGGCCAATTCAGTTTTTAGCTGAGAATTTTTCCAACAATTTTTTGTATCTCTATTTCACTGTCTTTTCTCTTTTGAAGTAATTGACTACATAATTTTTTACTTTCCTCAAGCTCCAGTAAAGCTAAATTCAGTTTTTTTTGGTCTTCTAGGGCATGTCCTTTTCGAGTCAACATTTTTTATTTTTTGTGCAATTTTTTTTTTTTACGGAAAAATATTTCAATTTAATTAATTAATTATCTAAATTTGTTTCCAATTATTCTTATATCAGAGTCTTGTGTGACCCGAGTTAGAACCCACTGCTAAACAGTATGTATCGAGTGTACTCCCGAATAGTCTACCGGCGTTGTTACGTCTGGTGGCATAAATTGTCAAGTATATTGTATAATGGCAGACCAGCTGGCAGCTAAACCAATAAATTATTATGATTAATGCGATCTTTTGGTGGTTGTATCTAGGTGCCATCTCTTGGGATTCATGATAATTATTTGTTGTATTCAAATACTTAAGTTACGGGTTATTACGAAGTGCAGTCGATATAAAAAAGATGGCACTAATTGCTTGCTTTTACATAAAGTCACGACATACTCGTATGTGTAGATGGCGTTCTTTTTCATAACCGTTATTTTTAACACTAAAATGATCTTGTTAATTCACAAATAACTTCTTAATAACTTTGTTTTTGTCACACATTTGATAGATTTTGTATTAAATTAGAAAAGTATAGTATTTTAAGCACTGACAAATGTTGAATACATAGATTGAGATAAAAGATTGATTATTCTGGATCGTATTCTTTAATTATTTTATTTTATTTCGCTATTTAAGTTTTGCAAACACTTGTGCTCGATATTTACACTTTGCTCTGAAATATTATATCACTTTCTGACTTAAACACCACTGTCTATATTTTATTTATCACTTTATGTACGGAGCAATTGTTTACATGTCAGCGGTACCCCCCTCTTCTCTATTATATATTATATTATATGACATCATTTGGATAACATTTTCGATTGCATTTGACTTGACTGCAAGCTCACCAGGTGGTAAGTGATGATGCACTCTAAGATGGTAGCGGGCTAACCTATTAGGGGTATGGCAGTTATATTAAACCCTTCCCCTCATAGGTTTCTACATGACATCGTACCGGACGGTATCATCGTACGGTAAATCGCTTGGGGGTAGGGTGGTAACTAACCACGGCCGAATCCTACCAGAGCAGACTAGAAAATTCAGAAATGATAAAGTCCCTAATTGACTCTGCCGAGGATCAAACCCGAAACCTCCCACGTCAAGACAACAGCGCTCAACACTGCTCCAGGGAGGTCGTCATCTGGTAAGGTATAAATATATAAATTAAAAAGAAAGATAAATCTATGTCAACACTTACATGATTAGTTTCATCGGTCAAAGCATGTCTTATCATATCGACTGTGTCCAATTTCTGAAACAATGTGCCACCGCGGTCATTTGTTTGTAAAATGACAGTCGATGTGCTCTTATCACTTTGTTTCTCACTCAATACAGTTATACAGTTGACTGCATTCTCGGTTATTTGCATTTCTTCATTATTTTGCTGAATAGCTGCATTAGATTTATTCTGGTCGCATTGTATCGTTGGAATAGTATTGTGTTGATTGGAATCAATTGATTGAATAGTTTTGTCGTTGTCTTTAGATTCAGTATTGATCACCTGAAGGTCAGCACAGATAGATTAGATATTGAGATTTTTTGTATAATTCTACTACAAGTTAGCTATGGACTGCGGTCTCAACTGGTAGTAAGTACTGAGTGATGATGCAGTCTAAGATGGTAGCGGGTTTACGTGGTAGAGGGTATGGTAGTTATTTTAAACCCTAATCGGTTTCGGCATCGAAGCTCTAAATCACTTTGCGTCACATCGATGCCAGACCGACCAGAGACAATTTAGAAATTACAAATTTGAAATTGCACCACATTGCGATTGAACCCGGAACATTTATAAGACCACAGCATTTGCCGCTGCGAGGTCTTCATATTTCTTAATATCCATATTACACTTTAGTATATTCTGTTAGTTATGTATCATACTGCGGATGATAAGTTTCTAGGTTCGATTCCCGGATCAAGCTAAAAATAGTTAGAAAGAAAGTTGGCCTTGGCGGCTTGAGCTCCGTGCCCAAAGAGCATGGAAAGCCCTCCGCCTGATCTCTCTCCGGTCGTGTCAAATTGCCCACCGGATATCTGTGTTGTTTCATATAGTATTAATTAGTAGGTATACCTCATGGTGGGGTGTTCTTTCGATACCGCTAATGAAACGATTACAACACCCATTCTCTGTGCCTGAGAAAAAAAAACAAAATTTAAATGAAAATAATTTTTTTTGACGTTACGTTACGTTGAAGTCGATTGACTTAAAATCTGTCAAATAATATTATGTCGAATCATACTAAATATATGCGAAAGTTTGTTTGTTTGCTGGTTTGTTGGTTTGTCCTTCAATCACGCCATAACTGAGCAACAGATCGACGTGGTTTTTTGCGTGAGTAAATTAGGTAGTTCCCATGAGAATTGAAAAACCTTTATGTCGAATCATACTAAATATATGCGAAAGTTTGTTTGTTTGCTGGTTTGTTGGTTTGTCCTTCAATCACGCCGTAACTGAGCAACAGATCGACGTGGTTTTTTGCATGAGTATATTAGGTAGTTCCCGTGAGAATTGAAAAACCTTTATGTCGAATCATACTAAATATATGCGAAAGTTAGTTTGTTTGCTGGTTTGTTGGTTTGTCCTTCAATCACGCCGTAACGGAGCAACAGATCGACGTGGTTTTTTGCATGAGTAAATTAAGTAGTACCCGTGAGAATTGAAAAACCTTATTTCACGCGGACGACGTCGCGGAATCAGCTAGTCTTAAATAATATTATAAAGAGGAAAGATTTGTTTGTAATGGATAAACTCAAAAACTACTCAACTGATTTTAAAAATTACACTTACAATGTACTTAATATTAAAATGTAAAACCAGTCCTAATAGTCCTAATAATCCTAATAGTCTATATCCAATATAGCCAGTGGGCTATATTGGATATAGACTATTAGGATTATTAGTGCTACCCGTGCGAAGCTGGGGCGGATCGCTAGTCTAAATATATAAAAGGAAAAGGTGACTGAATGACAGACTGATCTATAAACGCAAAGCTCGGTACTGGGCGTATCGGCCTGAAATTTGACATACAGACAGTTTTTATGACGTAGACCAGGGATTCCCAAAGGGGTCAATATCGGTTTTCCAGGGGTCAACATAATCGAAAACTGATTTTGGGGGTCGACGAGGTCTAAAAATCGACCCCTAGTGTTAGTTGTATTAGGGTTTTTTTTTAAATAATTACCTACTTAAGTATTTTTACTTATTTAATTATTGATTACAATTGATATTAACTGTATTTTATGCCTATTTATTAACCGACTTCCAAAAAAGGAGGTTTTCATTTTGTTAAAATTTGTTGATAAAATGATAACAAGCTAGTCACTTAACAAACCGCAATTTTTTTTATTTGATAAGTAGTTTATATCAATAGAAAAAAAAAGAGATTTTTAATGTTATTTGGCTATAGACTGTAATTGGCTGAGGTATCATTCATTTTGGAAAAGGGGTCTCTTGCCAAAAATAGTTTGGGAATACCTGACGTAGACAGACAGACAGACATATTACATATTTTTGCAATAGTAATATTCCTATTGATATCATTTGGATAGAAGTTTCCAACCTGGCGCTGTGATATTTATTTTTATTTTTTTATTTTTTATTAAAGGTTTACTTGCGATTTTTACATTGAAATACATAGTATAGGTACATGCAAGATATAAAATTCACAATGTGTAAAAATCATATAAAAGTAAAGTACAACATGCAAAATTCCATAGCTACATCACATCATAAAAATTACAGTTAAAATAACAATCACATAAAATATACTTATTATATGGTTAAATACACTAACATAATAATCAATATCAATTATATTTACAATAATTATGAGAACCGTAACCGTAGTCGTATATCTGATGCTGCACTCGGGAATTTATGCCAACTTTAAAGGCGGCGGATTCCAGTGTAGAGATCCACATTTAATACGACTTACGACCCATAAAATTTCTAATTTACATAGACATCTGTGATACTTTAATTACTAGGTAAGGTAGAGATAACATTAACTGAAGTACCTAACCTCGTATCTTGAGAGTTTGTTAAGAGGTCAAGATGGTATCATGTTCTGCAGTCTACGCTTTTCATCATTTTCACGATGCTATTTATAGGATCCATTTGTCTAAGCTACAGACTAAATAAGGATAATGTTTTTTTTTTCCTGATTAGGATCTGCAATCAGTCGACAGACTATAAGCAGATTTGATTTGTTTCATTGATTGATTTTTCCAGAGAAGAGGACCAGCGGCTTCATATCTGCACACCACTGTCGAGCACATTGGCCCGCTTCAGACGCTCTATTTTTTTCACTGTTAGAAATAAGGATAATAAAACTGAAAAAGGATACAAGTATCAAAATCAGCGAAAATTCAGAACCACTGTAATTATGTAGGACGAAATGTAGAATTTCCGCTGTCAGTTTTTTCACTAGATTAGTCTGATTTGAATACAAAAACCTGTCGATAAATGCCGCCAAGGTGAGGAGTTAACATTCGTGATTAAAAATCACAGTTTCGTACAAAACGACATTTGCCCTAATTATTGGGTTTCTCAAAAAGGGATTTTCTCATTACTGTTTTGATAAACACGGAAATAAGTACCTTTAGAAAATCATTCCTCAATTTCTTAAAATTTTAGAGATTATTTACTGCCCTAATAAAACCAAATAAATACGTATTAATAATTATAGTATGACTTGTGGATATACGTCTTATCATTATCATACTAATATTATAAATGCAAAAGTGTGTTTGTTTGTTGGTTTATTGGTTTGTTGGTTTGTCCTTCGATCACGCCGCAACGGAGCAACGGATCGAAGAGATTTTTGGCATGGGTATAGCCGAGGACCTGAAGAGTAACATAGGCCAGTTTAAATCCCGGAAAAGTAAGGATCTCCCGCGGGAATAACAAAAAACTTAAACCACGCGGACGAAGTCGCGGGCATCAGCTAGTCATAATTAATTGTCGTAGTTAATGATACCAGCTATATTGATACGGGCTTCGGGGGAGTTCCAATTTCCCTCTTAATTATGATGCCATAGAGGTTTAATATTGGCATAATGCATAATTCCACACTAATCTTATAAATGCGAAAGTGCGTCTGCCTGTATGTTTGTCTGCTACGCTTTCCTAGCCCATTTTTTTAACGGAGTTTGATGAAATTTGTTACAGAGGTAGGATGTATCCGGGGAACGACATAGGATACTTTTTATCCCAGAAAATTAAGGAGTTCCCCCGGGAATTAAAAAAAAAATCCACGCGGACTAAGTCGCGGGCATTATCTAATATCTAGTAATTCAATAAAGGAGAGCAATCCTATACTAGCTTCCACTACAGCCCATTAATATCCCACTGCTGGGCATAGGCCTCCACTATCATAAGAGAGAGGGAATTAGAGCTTAGACCCACCACGCTGCTCCAATGCGGGTTGGCGGGCTTTAACGACTATTATCATGTTAGTGATAATAACCGGGACCGGCGGCTTAACGTGCTCTCCAAGGGGGGTGAGACACCGCCAACTTCCTAACTCTGGGACGTCAGAAACCCAATACTTAATTAAGGCCCGAACCGAGACACGAACCCGAGACCTCGTCGGCCGCATTCGAACATGCTAACAACTAGACCAACAAGGCAGTTATATTAAATGCTACGAGCTTCCGGAACGTTCCAATTTTCCTCATAATTATAGTAACATAGCTATGCCAAAGTCAATATTCGCATAATTACCTATATAATATTGTCATTAGTGAAAGCATTATCTACGTTAATTACCACGGATGTGGAGAGGAGGAGTGGAGGGCTATTCGGTCCTTCCCAGGTCACTGAGTTTTAATTAAAGTGTAAATTGCTGTAGCAGGTAATTCGTCTTAATTAAAAGGTATACATAAATAAGATACTTTTCAGTTCGCCTAATTGCGATGTTTGTGGCACGATAGACGATTTGCTACACATATTTATAGAGTGTCAGAAGAACGTGATCGAACGACGGTCACTGATGGCAAAATTTAATTGGAATAGACTGGATGTGGGACTCTTCCAGAGCGTTCTGGCAAATCCCACATCAGAATCGGCGAAAAGTTTAATTAATTTGGTCACTGCTTGCCATCGGTGACCTTCTTCGGACGTCGACTTATGTTAAGTGATAGTTTTTTTTTATTTTTTATTAGTTATGTTAAGGTTTTTTTTCTCTATTTGTTAAATGTATTTAAATAATGTTTCGATGGGGTTGACATGTTATATATAATAAAAACCCCAAAAATAAAAATGAGATTAAAAAAAAAAAAAGATACTTTTCTTTAATGTAGGGTAGTTCAGGAAAACCGTTATACCAACGTACCTACCTTTTTGATACTAGATGAGGCCTGCGGCTTCGTCCGCATGAATTAAGTTTCTTGATTCCCGCAGGAACTAGATAATTTTCCGGGATGAAAAGTAGCTTGTGTCCTTCCCTGGGATGCATCCTATCTTTATGCCAGATTTTCATACAAATCGGTAGTTAAGATGGAATGAGGAAATGTAGTAGATAAACAGACCGGACACACTTTCTCCTTTATAATATTACCTCGTTTGGATGTAATATTCAGTCTTTTGGGTACTATTAGATATTGTACTAGCATTCTTGCCTCTGCTTGAATGTTAGTTTGAAGCCGATTTACAAGAGATTATTGATAAATCTACGAAAATAGTTCTACTAAAAGTTCCTAAGTATAGTGCTCCTACTAATAATAGGTCTTTACCTATGAAATTGCCTTTCTTCAGTACTGGTCATTTCAAATAAAAAAATAGTTGGTAATGGCTTTGTATTCTAAATTCAAATTAATTTTGTTTTAAAACCATGACATTCTTTTTACAAATTAAGTCTTTTGATTTTTGATTAGCGTTGTATTTTCATTACATTTCAACATTTTTCGTCATAATGGATACTTTAAAAATTCGTGTAATTATGGAATATAATATGAGTTCCGTCGTGGCACCAACGCGACACAAACGGCACGTAACATCAAAAACGTTTACGGAGAGAACTGTACAAACGAACGCACAACCCGTTATTGGTTTTCCCGGTTCTGTTCTGGAAATTTTGACTTGAAAAATGAAGCTCGTGGTCGTCCGGAGACTTTGGTCAACAATAATGAATTAAAGGCGATTGTGGAAGCTGACGAAACTCAATCTATACAGCTGAGCTAGCAGCAGCTTTTGACAAATTGGCAAGGCATCTGCCCCACGACCTTAACGATCGCCAGCGCAAAGTACGCGTCGAGACCTGCCTTGCGCTGCTCAACAGGCAAAGAAATTAAGGAATTTTGAAACGAATTGTTACGTGCGACGAAAAATGGATTCTGTTAGACAATCGAAAGCGCTCAGCAAGTTGGTTAGATCCTGGTTCAGCACCAAAGCAATGCCCTAAACTAAAAATTACCCCTAAAAATGTGATGGTCACTGTTTAGTGGTCTATAGTGCGGGTGTGATTCACCGCAGCTTTTTACAAAACGGCATGAGCATTACTGCAGATGTGTACTGTGAAGAACTGGAGAGAATGATGGAGTAGCTTGCACATCTGCAACCAGCTTTGGTCAATCGGTCGTCCCCACTGCTCCTTCACGACAACGCGCGACCCCATACTGCGCAACAGACAGTCTCCAAGCTGCAAGAGCTGGGGTTGGAAGCTCTCCCTCATCCGCCATACTCACCAGAACCACTCCACCACTCACCACCTACCGACTATTACTTTTTCCAAAATTTGGACAACTTTTTAGTGATTACTAAAAAGGTGATTACTTCGAATAACAGAAATAAAAAATTTTGAAAAAATAAGTACTTTCACTTATTCCATACAAAACGGCAATTTCATAGGTACAGACCTAATAATATATAATATTGTACCACTTATCAGTGTTCCTTACTTTTCATAGCACTTATGGCCCGCATCCTGCCGGGGTCGACACCCTAATCGAATGATTGATTCACTAGACTCCATCATGCTCCGATAGATTCCGATAGATTGGTTATTGGACGGGATTACCTCGCTTAAATGCAATTCAAAGATGTTAGAATATTTTCTACTAGCTGAGGCCCGCGACTTCGTCCGGGTGGTGTAAATTTTTTTTTATTACCACGGGAATTCTTCTTCCGTTACCTATTAAAAGTAGCCTATGTCACTCTCCAGGTCCTCAACTATATCCATGCTAAAACTCACGTCGACCCACGTTGATCACGTTGAGACTACACACTCACGTTGCTCCATTGTTTGAGATTGAAAGACAAGCCAACAAACAAACACACTTTCGCATTTATAATATTGATATTGATATTGTATGATTAGGCATAAATGCCAAGATCTATAAGTATCTACCTATTAATACCGAAAAAGTGTGTATGTACGAATTTGTAATACCTAATCACAGCTGAACCTCCATTGACGAAAGGTATAAATAATTGCATCTTGCAGATTCACCTTGCAAATTAATTTTAGTAACTTAAGTATGATTTCAAAAAATATAGATCCAGCGGACGATCTTACTGGCATCGTCTAGTGTAAGTAATATAATTCCAAAATTTTAATTAGGTACTACTTAGTTGTACCAATTTTCGATCATTTTATTTACTTTATTGTACCTATCGTATCGTATTGACAAGATGAGCTATCTGCAGATAGTCCTGAAAAAAACCGGCCTCGTGCGAGTCGGACTGGCGCACTGAGTGTTCCGTACAAACCTATAGGTATATACCTAAGTAAAAGTTATGGTATTTTTATTGCTAAATATTTTTATTATAATATGATGTAACTAAAAAAATATGCTTTTCGCAATTTTTCCTTTATATGTGCTATAAGAAGCTGCTTCGTACCAAATTTCAAGATTCTGAGTTCACGGGAAGTACCCTGTAGGTTTTGATTCCCTTGCGAGTGTCGAAAATTTGCAGCATAAACGGCTGTATCTTTTGATTACGTTGGCTTAGAAGTTTGATTTTTCCACAGCTCCAAGAGACAGTAGACCTAAGTATTTGATATGAATTTCAGCTTGATACCTAAATGCGTTCCTGAGAAAAAGGGTCTTAACAGACAGACGGACGGACAACAAAGTGATCCTATAAGGGATCCGTTTTTTTCCTTTTGAAGTACGGAACCCTAAAAACAAAAAACTGCCGGCTATCCCGAAAAATATCCTTCTAAGTTGTGCACTACCTAGTTAAGCTAATACATTCTCACACGTTCAAAATTCACGACTTAGGTACGACATTTCATTTTTATCTCTTTGGCAATAAGTTTTAGTCAACGACGCTTTTGTGTCCTTTTTATATATTTACACAAGGTGATGGTTACGATCGTCGTATATTTGCTCTTTTACTGCTCATATTACATTTTCGTACTTTACTTTGAGCCTTATTCGTCTCAAAATCTGTACGGACTGCTTTATTTAACGGGTCATATGATTTTTTCTACCTAGATTTTTATTTTAAAATTATTACATACGTTCTTTGATATTTCAATAGACCGAAAAGTACTTTCGGACTTTAAACAAAATTTATTATGTGGCAAAAATATCAAATTAAAACTGTGAATTACATTAAAATCTAAATTAATTAATCATGTGGCAGATATACGATTGGCTACCTCAAACCATAAACCATACCCATAAACCATAACCATAAACCATAAACGTCAAGTTTTTTAGAGGATGGCTCCGATATTAAGATTTGTAGGTATATTGTAAAGTTTGTTTTGATCAATAAATTAAAAAAAAAAAAAAATTACGAACTATTTCAAACAATGCTCCTTTTGATTTCTTTAGTTTTCGGGAAAGAGTTTTTCTATTTTTTTTATTATGTAGATAAAATTGTCAACATGATGAGAAAGTTTGATTTATTGTATAGCCGTTTTGTAAATAGCTGAAACTCTTATAATTAAAACAAGGCATAGTTAGCCGTACGTAACTCGTCGGCAACTTGACGAAGTATGTTAATACATGCCCTGGGGTCTTGCTATAAATTGTCTTACGTCACTTTGTGCCGTGAAAATTCTAAAGTTGTCTTTCTACCTGATAACAGTTCACTATGCAGGAATATGTAGAGTATTTTGATAAGTTTTTTTTTACTCCACTTCAAGTAAGTTAGCAAGCAATTCTGGTTGTAGCCAAGCGCTTACCTATAAATTAAAAAAAAACACCCAAAGAAAAGCTCTTTAGAGGTCGCTGAGAGATTATGTAATACTTCTCGCTTCAGTAAATAATAAGAAAACCGGGCAAGTGCGAGTCGGACTCGCGCACGAAGGGTTCCGTACCATTATTAATAAATAATTACCTTTGTTAATGAACCGCAAGACTAACTTTGATTGTAGAGGTTTATTGTTAATATCAAAAAAACTATGCTAGTTAGAGCATTGGCTATAGTTTTCCTGTAAAATATACGTAAATTCCTATTGACCATAATTATTTGAAATTTTTCAATTGGTAAACTCCGGAGATAAGGTGGGGGAACGGTATTTTTTTAGACATTTTCCCCGATAAATCAAAAACTATCATAACTAAAAATAATTAAAAATATGTTTTAGCATGTACAAAGTAAACCCTTTCATATGATATCCCACACAGTACAGTTATCTCACTTTTAAATTTCAACCCTCCGATTTTCCCCCCTTTTTAAATAAGAACAAAAATAATTTACAATTTTTTTTAATTCCAGTGTCTTTGGGCCACTAATATACACAACTATTCCAAATTTCATGTCGATAGCTTCGGTAGTTACTGAAATAATCGAGTGTGACGGACGGACAGACGGACAGACAGACGGAGAAAGTCGCACCATAAGGGTTCCATTTTACCATTTTGGTACGGAACCCTAAAAAGGATTCATTCGAATAGCTATCTCCTATTCAATTTACAGGTATCCGGTTTTAGATGGAATTGCGAACATTTGGAAGCGGCGTGAGTGACAAAAGTTACGAGGATTATTTATAAAGAAACAGAACAAATGGAATTTAATATTCTCGTAGCATAGGTAGATACTCTATGCTAAGAGAATATTAAATTCCATTTGTTCTATTCACGGATATTATAAATGCGTAAACTCCGTTGCGAAAACCAACAAATAATAAAAACTGTCTACTTTGTTGTTTTTCGCAATGTAACGTATCGAGTATCGACGTGATTCTTTATATTGGTAAATTCTAAAGACCTATAACGATAAATGATAGCTGCTATCCTACCAATAAATTTCGTGGTAAGAACCGTAAGATAAGGTATAATGTTGTTACGATAACAAATGGCTGAGTCAAGATTGTTGAAATTTGGCGAGCAGGGTTTTTATAGCCCACAGCCGAAATTATGGTACCACCAAATTATCTGGCCCGGTGGCCAAAATTGGAACTAATTTATATGCCTATAGTTTATGATTTTATTTTATTTTTAATACATACCTACTAGCTGTCACTGTCAGGTAAGTTTGTGGGACAAAATTATAAAAGATCGCTGATAATAATCAATCTACCTGCCCGGCCATCTATCTATGAGTTGCTTAGCAAAGTTTTTTTTTTCAGTAAAAGGAGTAAATCCAACTTACTTATCTGACCCGGTGATAGTAGATATGGAAAAAAACAATGTGCTTACTCTGAGTTTTTACATTGCAAATTCGATTGATCGTATTGAACGTTCGATCACATTGGCGTCAAAGTAAAATGCACCTTAACGTCATTGAATTAAAGTCACAAATTCAGTACAACTGATTTTAATTTGGAATCGTATCGTATTCATAAACGTATATGAACGCATTAACGAAATTAAGCTCTATCATTATGAATCTAAGGTCCATTTTACTTTGACGCTAACGCCATCGAATCAATCATACGATCAATCGAACAAAAACAAGTAAGCGTACAGGTATAAAAATTTGTTCCAATTATGGCCACCGGGTCAGATAAGTTTGACAAACTATACAACTTTTGACAAATAACAACGTTGCTTAGTAACATATCGACAGATTACAGACAGTTCGCGCGCGAGTTATGGTGACACATACATTTACTCTGCATTTAACTCGCGCGCGAACCAATACATTGATTATTAATTTCGACCGTAAAACAATTTTCAGAAATTACATGTAAGCAACTTTTGAGTCTAGTTAAAAATCTCGAACACTTTGATTTCCTGGGATGAAAAAATTACCCTTTGTCCGACCCCGGGGTGCAAGCTATATTCATGTATCCCGTCAAAATCTGTTACACAGTTTAACAATTAAATAGTAACAAACAGACAAACATATTTGGGCTGGATATGTACTTAGATTCAAGAGTATCCGATGTAAGACAAATGGAATTTAATATAGAGTCCTGAAACATCTGTAAGATAGGAGAACAAATAGGAGTAACCTACTTTTACGTTATATTCAAAATAAACCACTTCCATTTATTCTCAAACCATTTCTGACGTAAATGTTAGCATTACCAAGCAGTGCAAGCATACAAATCCGATAAAGGAACTATATAGAGAGTTTTCTATTTATCTAGGAACGTATGGAGAACTTACCTAAGTGAAGAGAATTTTCTCTAGTCACCTTACACGCTTCAACCAATTTGATTCACTTTGGTTGAAAGGCGCAGAAATGAAAAGCAATGAAAGGCAACAACGACTATGAATTTTCCACTTTTAAGTTTCGTCGTCGTTTCATGTCTGCATGTTTTTTTTATCCACTACAAGTTAGCCCTTGACTGCGATTTCACCTGATGGTAACTGCCGATGCACTCTAATATGGTAGCGGGCTATCCTGTTAGGGGTATGGCAGTTATATTAAACCCATACCCCTAGTCGGCTTCAACACGGCATCGTACCAGAACACTAATCACTTGGAGGCACGTCTTTGCCAGTCGGGTGGTAAATAGCCACGGCCGAAGCCTCCCACTAGGCCAGACCAAGGAAAATTCAGAAATTATAATTTCTCAAATTGACCCTGCCGGGGATCGAACCCGGGACCACAGATCCACAGAGCACGGTATGTTTGTGCCGCTTGCTTCCAGTGACTTCCAGATACACGCTTGAGATCTTGCGTCCACCAAGTGGAGGCTAATCCACCGCTGCTCTTTCTAGCGCGAGGCCACTTTTCTTGTACTATGGGATTCCAACCCCTATCGGTCCTTCGAACTAGATTTATTTGTCACGCCCATTGCCACCTTAGCTAAGCGACACTTCGAGCTATGTCAGTATTACTCTTTCCCTATACGGTCTTCATTCGTTGGGATACTCCTAGCATAGCCCCAATGATTCATAATACGTAGGAAGGAAGGACATAGGTTACTGTTATCCCGGAAAATCAAACAGTTTCCAAAAGATTATTCTAAAGAACCTACGACTACATTAGTTTTTTTAATATATTTAAGTTATAAGTAAGTAAAAAGTAAAAACACTTTATTACACACAAACAAATAAAATATTAAAAACAGAGGTAAAACGAATCGTGACAGAATTTACAACTTGTTACGGTGTAAAGGCGGCCTTATCACTATGAGTGATCTCTTCCAGGCAACCTTTTTAAGATAGGAGATTAGTTGCAAGATGACAGGGCGGTGCACACGTGTAGGTACATTTCGTACGTACGTACGTTACGTGTACCTACGTGTGTTATAAACCCAAAATAAATCATCTTGTATTTCGCACAGTACATCGTTCATATTGTAGAGCTCTTCAGACGTGCGAAATCACACGTCATTACGTACCTGCGGAACATCCTACCCTTCCTTTCATAATTCAAGTGTTCGTTCTTTGTTGCTCTTGTATTCGTAGTTTTTTCACGGCGACGCGATTTTTTTTCCTATTGCTCATACATAAGTACCTACCTTCATAGACAAAATAGAATTATAATTTATTACAAACTAGACGATGCAGTATAGTTTATAGTATAGTTGAACTGGAGAGTGATATGGGCTACTTTTTATTGCGGAAAATTAAGAGATGCTGCAGGAATTAAAAATCCTACAGCACACGGGCGAAGTAGCGGGCATCAGCTAGTTGCCTATAAATTAACTAGGCAACACAAAATCCATACTAATATTATTAATGCGTAAGTGTGTCTATCTCACAGACTGACTGTCTGTCTGTCTGTCTGCTACGCTTTCGCAGCTCATCTGTTCAACCGATTTTGATAAAATTTGGTATAGACATAGTTTGTATTCCGGGGAAGGACATAAGCTTTTTTATCTCGGAAAACAAAAGAGTTCCCGCGGGGATCGAAAAAAACCGTATTCCACGCGGACGAAGTCGCGGGTATCATCTAGTAATACAAATAATTAATGTACCTTCACAAAATATATTATATGAGTAGTGATTACTTCCTTCAATTAGCGAGACGAAAACTTCATTCCAGCGAACAGTGCCTAGTGGGAGATTTTCTTACTATTCGATCGCGACTACCTTAACTACGATTTGACGGAAATAATCACCATCATTTATCAATCATTAACTATAGGTATCTACTCTTATCTTTGTGAAGGTACATTTCTTTGTATTATTATCCACTTTATACTGGGTATTTATGGTAAAATACAATAATGAAAAGGTATTTCTCATTGTAAGTTTATAGGCAGTGAAGCGAAATATTGTCCATTATGGATGATGATAACTCAATGAAATCAGCAACTCTTTATCAAACTTAAAAACGCACTTCTAGTATGGAAGTTGTATGAAAATCACAATAGTGACGTCATCAAATTTCAACGCACTTTTTTTCTATAACCTATATTTTAAAATGGCTATCAAAATTAAAACTAACTGAGGATGTGAATTTTAGGTCTTTTGGAAGACCCTCTATTTAATAATCAGTTAGAAATAATTTATTTTCATCCCTATTTGATGATAATTAGTTAGGTGAGAAATAAAATAATGTTCTCAAAGGTCGTGTGAAGTATGCCAATACGCACTTGGCCAGCGTGGTGGACTATAGCCAAACCCTTCTCATTCTGTTAGGAGACTCGTGCTAAAAGAGGACCAGTGATGGGTGCAAAATGATTATGATTAATGATGCGTAGCAGAGGAAAACAAAAAAATGTGGGGTCACAGGACAATAGATAGTTGGTGGAACGACCCGTTTTGTTTGCGAAAGTACTTTTAAACTTTGTATACTAGGTCACCTGGGCGTCTGATTCTGTACATCCCGGGCTAAAATACAATTTGAAAGAGTTAAAAGAAATTGTGCCACGATAATCCATTTATGCCACAACGTAGCTTACGCTTTTGTGCTCAGATTCTTTGTTATTCCGTCACTCTTATTTTCAGGGTAGCTATTTTCCACGATATTTCGTTAGGATCCGCATAACTGATTTTATATTATAATTTCGTTTATACTCTTCTTGATTTCAGCGATAGAGTTAGGAACGATTTTAACAAACTAGTATGGCGCGTGGATGCGCGGCCCACTGTCTACTTACTTGCTCTCCTTCTATCCTAGTGTTAACTGCCTACGTGTTCTGAAGTAAACAAAACAAAAAAAAACAACACACTGCTATGCTAGCGAGCACAGTGGAAGCGCCGTGGAAGCGACAAATGTAAAAAAATCTCATAAGAAAATGTAAAACAAAGACCCCCCTAAGAATCTAAAAGGGCCTATAAATGTAAAAAAACTTTCCAGACATGCAGTGTAAGAGACCGTTGAAGTAAAAACACAAAGAAACCTTCCTTAGTTGATTAATATCAATATCATACCGCTGACGATCGGGTACCTTTGGGTGCCATTGAACTTCGCCATCTTGGCTTTCCTACGGCAAACCGACAATTGTTCAAATTGTAAAAAAAACATATCAAAGTCTTGCATATTTCCTACTTCAACTCTTCCATCTAGTATACTTTCTGAAATTTTAAAAAGGAACCGCATCAAAGTCTTGCATAGTTCTACACTAATTGTAGCCTCTTCAATATTCGCCATACATTTTCTATGGAAAAATAAATTCCTGAATTTGATTCCTTGAATTTTTTTCCTGTTCATCTTGTAGACCTTCATGTCCTGACCATCTTTCGCCAAGAAACCACTCTTCTATCTTTTATACTCTCCGAGATAGACACCGACGAAATTTGTATGGCGGCCATCTTAAATCCGCCATTTTGAAATTTTTTTTAGCTCACTGTTAATTGGATGAAGTTTCGCGTGACATATATAGTGTTCAAAGTTCAAACTATTACTGGATTATGCGTAGGTACATATTTCAAAAGTTTTCAAGGGACGCTTGGTGGTTTTGCGGTCATGAATAGGTATTATAACCTGTAACAAAAGGTTACGACAAGCTTAGTTTCTTCCAAAACGTTTGATAGCATTATAAAATGTACCTGACTATTTAAATTTTCAGGAGCCCAACTGCCAACGCTTAAAGCCATTTTGTTTCATTATTGTTGCCTTTCGTGTTAAAGAATTATAATCCTTAAGGAACGTAAATATTATTTTGAGTAATAATGCTAAAGTATTGTTTTATGCGCCGGCAGTATGGCTCCTGGACGAAGGTTTTAGATTTTACAATATTAAACCAATATATTTTACGACAAAAGCGACGATCCCAGATAATTTTAATCCGCCCGACCCCGAGCAGTAATTGACTATCGTCACCAATGTTATGGATTAAACTGAAATTTGTTATAATAATGGAATCTCCAAGATATTTCAACGAAAATTTAATTAAATTTAATTTTGTTAGTGGATTACTATCGTTTAAAAAGTACCTGCCCAGGTTCCGTCAGGTGGGATGGCTCTGCCAAGTACCAGCTTGACGCATTGGTGGATCGTCGCGCCAGGAGATTTATTGGCAACAAAGTGCTGGTCAGTTCGAAGCTGCAAAGCTTAAAACATCGGCGCAAAGTTGCCTTTCTGTCGGTATTCTACAGGATATATTTCAGAGAGTGTGCTCAAGAACTATTCGATCTGGTTCCTCCGTCACCTTTTTATTATCGAACCGCAAGGGATCGATAAGGTCTGCACCCTTACCCAGTCGAAATTCCGCGACCTCGTACGAAGCGATTTGCTTCCTCGTTTCTAATTCGAACCGCTAGGATATGGAATGCCCTTCCGGCTTCCGTTTTCCCCTCCTCTTTTAATATAGGTACCTTCAAATCAAGAGTGATTAGGCATCTTCTAGGCAAGCGCGCTCCACATTAGGCTGCATCACCTCTTACATGCAAGTCTGATAGCTAGCCTATATATTTAAAAAAAACATATTTTATAGCGGCTATTCAAAATCTTTATTCAAAGACTTTCACGTAGGGATTCGAAGATAGGACTCATTTATATTTGGCGTGCTTTGCATTTCAATACTTGACAGTTCAAATACCTATCTTCAATATTGTGCTCTTAGCAGCTGGCATTTTAATATTTCCATTGATGAACCGAGATAAATTAATTTCCATAACATTATATCCTATTATATTATAATAGCGAAATTGTTTGTGTGTTATTTGGTTCTTCAATCATGCTGCAGCAGCACAACAGATCTACTTTTTTATCGAAATCAAAAGATTTAGTATTCGAATAAACTTTTACAAGCGCTATTGATTCATCGAGTGAAATTAGCACTTTTTCAGAAAGCTAATATAAGCTATCAAGAATAGAACTACCAAGAAAGTCGGCGGATGCCAGAAAATCGAAGAGAAACCCAGGTTTTTAAATTGTTAATCCACGCCGCATACATTTGGAGAAATTCGCCTCAGAATCTTGCTGTATTACCCAATTAATAACTATTGAAATTATACTAATTCGTAGGTATCTAAAATTACAATTTACACCCAATTATAATATTAGATAGAATCCAGTAACAAAAGGTAATATACAAAGGAGGATAAGCAAACGTCTGTATTGTTTATAATACCCGTAAATGTAACAATAGGTGAGTCTAAAGCCCCCGAAAACCCCTAATGCGAGATCCCTGTTCTCAGTTCATTATAACGTGCTTACATCAGCTTACCTTAAATGACAGCCACTTCCGACGCTACATATAATATGATGGGTAAAACGTGCATGGTTTATGGTTGACATGTTATAGTCCAAAACCGAAATGCTGGCAGATCCCAATTGGCGTAAGCCGCCTAGGCAATCTTCAGAAATGCTCAGAGCGCTTAGTTCCAAGTCAAATCTTCACGCCTTGTGGCTAATCTGTGTAAATGCATGAACTTGGCCTTTTCGTTTCGTACGGTACGGATATCTTGATCCTGGTTATTATCATTAACTGATTATTCATTGTTAAAAACCTATCAACTAAGTGACATAGATCACTTCTGGCGGAAAAAGCCATTCGCTTTCATATGATGCGCGCACACTAACGGACAGGATATAACGTGCTCTTGCTTTGCTCTTGCTCTTAAATCCTGGCTAAATAATATTGAAAAGAATGTAATACATCATACGAAGAGGTTTCAGTATTTGTCCAGTTACCAGTATCACGCATCGTGGAATTCGAATAACAGAGTACGCAAAACCAATCAGAGCAGAAATTCTAAGTGATTTAATTTCCTAGAGCAGTGCAGATGCAATTCGCTGTAGGAGACTTGGTCCGTTTTCCGATTAATAGCCTCTCCGACCGCCCCCTACACTTATTACATTATACAGTATCTTAACTGCGACGGTGTATATCAAGGGCCTTACTGCCAACGTTTAAAGCCATATTGTTTCATTAGTGTTGAATTATAATCCTTATTTTAGGGACGTCAAGGTACGTGACATCAAACTATCATTTTGAGTAATATTAAACACGTTACTCAAACTAAAATATTTTTTATTCAAATGGACTTTGACAAGTGCTTTTCGAAATTTCGAATCTTCTCCTATCGACAAGAACCAGCAAAAACCTCGGTTATAGTTATGTTAAAGTTATGGTTGTAATTAAGTTATGTTTACAGTTATGGTTGTTTATGCCTCGCCTTGGAACCCTGAAAAAGTTTTGGACAGTGAAGCATCTTCTGAAAGTTTTGTATTGTTTGTGAAGGTCAGTACTTTAACTGACTTGACTTGCTGCGTTTATTACAGCAGGCAGGTTTTTTTAACCGACTTCAAAAAAAGAAGGTTTAGCACCGCCTTTAAAAACTACCTACAGTATAAGTTTTCATTTTTAGTTCATTGGCTAAGAGTAGATGAAAGTAATTAAAAAAATTATTTATTGCTTTTCAGTGCTTTTGAAGTCGGTTCAATAAAAAATAAATTTACTCAAATGTTAGTAATGTCCTCCCGACCGAATTTCGGCCACGGCGGCCTATCTCAAGAGAGATTAGCCACCTGCGCGGTAGATATTATAGTGGACAAGTGTGTGCGCATACACACCTGTGCACCTGCACTCTCTGTTCCTTTACTCTCATTGCCCGATGGGACGGAAAATGGGGGTGAGACACCGCCAACTTCCTAACTCCGGGCTAGTACTGAGAATTTCTTGTCAGAAAAACCCAATACTTGTTATGGCACAACCCGGGACCAACGAGGCAGTAGCCCTTCTTAACTGCGATCTCAGCTGGTGGCAGTTATATTAAACCAATTATTTAACCCATACTTACCCGAATCGGTTTCCACACGGCATCGTACCGGTTCGCTACATCACTTTGCTAAACGTCGTTGTCCGTAGGGTGGCAAGGGTGGCTTGGTCCCACCAGACAAAATTAGAGAAATTCAGAAACTGTAAATTCCCAAATTGACGCTCGCTCACCATTGTCAGAGAATACTGTGATACGTGAAGTATGAGCAAATCTCA
This sequence comes from Erebia aethiops, assembly GCA_923060345.2. Classification (NCBI taxonomy): domain Eukaryota; kingdom Metazoa; phylum Arthropoda; class Insecta; order Lepidoptera; family Nymphalidae; genus Erebia; species Erebia aethiops. The sequence goes on along the minus strand of OV281089.1, from coordinate 15,689,088 downwards.
TCTAAGGCCCATTTGCACAAGGACTCCTAAATTGATTTAGTTAAATATTTTAATGCTGTCCCTTTTTGGCACCTACAATATGCATTTGCCAAAAAGGCAAACAACAACAGCAACACAAAATGTAACTAAATCAGACTGTTTATTTAAATTTCCTTGGGCCCATATTATAATAAAACAAAGTCGGGTTTGCTCGAACACTTTTAACTCTAGAACGGCTGGACCGATTTTCATGGTTTTGATTTGTTGTATTTGTCTCCGTCCCGAATAGCAGAATAACTATTAAAAACATTGGTAAATTGACGAAAAAATAAATAAAAGAAAAATATTTTCCTTTGATTTTCCCATACAAAAACCACACGTTACACGTACGAAGAAGACGAAAAGTCGTCCGGCAGCTAGTTTAAAAAAAATCTGACTATGAAAATTTTAACAGTGTACGATCGAAATCTGCAAATAATTATATTTAATAATATAGCTGATGCTCGCGAATTTGTCCGCGTGTAATAATTAAATTCCACGGGAACTCCTTATCTTGCAGGTTAGCCTATGTCACTCTCCAGATCCTCAACTATACCAACAAAGCAATAAACCAACAAACAAACACACTTTCGCATTTATAATATTAGTATGATATCATACTATTAATGCGAATTGTATTTGTTTGTTTGTTTGTTTGTGTGTGTGTTTGTTTGTTGTTTTGTCCTTCAGTCACGCAGCAACGCAGAAAAGGATCGCTTTTTGGCATGAGTATAGTTGAGAACCTGGAGAGTGACACAGGGTACTTTTTATCCCGGAAAATTAAGGAGTTCCCGCGGGAATCAAAAAACATAAACCGCGCGGACGAAGTCGCGGGCATCAGCTAGTTTATTATTAAAATGACGTTCGAAAGATCCTCACAAACAACGTTGCTATCAAAATTAATATGAAAACATTTATAAAAGCATTTAAGCTTGTAAATTATAAAAGTTTTTTTTATAAACCCGCGCTGCGTTCGTTATAAGTTATTAAAATTAAATCACGTCAAAGTATGATTATAAATAGCGGTTTTAACAAGCTATTACTTTGCTACAGCTTTCCAATACATTAGAGCGAGTATTCCAACGGCCTATTGCCTGTTCGATAGCCAATCTATATCAGGAGGGTTAGTACGAATCACCCTCGTCGTTAGAGTATCGAAACACTAGTCAGTTCGTCCATACCGTCCGTACAGTACCGTCAGTACCCCATAAGGAAGCTGTGAAACAAATCTAGAGAATTGGAAAAATTAACTGTGAAATAAATCATCTTTAGGTTCATTTTACTCTGAATTATAGGTGTAGTCAATGAAGCGGTGTCGCAGGTTCAATCCCCGATCACACACCTCTGACTTTGGAGTTACCTACGAGTAAGTGCGTTTTAAGAAATTCAAATATCACTTGCTTCAAACGGTAAAAGTAACCATTGTGACGAAACCTGAATGCCTGATAGTTCTTCATCATATTCTCCAAGGTGTGTGAAGTCACTTGGCCAGCGTGTGTTCTCGAAGGTGTGTGAAGGCTGCCGATCCGCACTTGGCCAGCGTGGTTGACTACGCCCAAACCCTTCTCATTCCGAGACTCGTACTCAGTAGTGAGTCGACAAAGGGTTGAATTGATGATTATAGTCAACTAGCTGACCCGGCGAACTTCGTACCGCCTTAGTATGCAAAATTAAATGTATATTTTTCAATATTTCTGAGAGATTTTCTTAATATTTTTTTCCGTATTAACAAAAAAAGAATTAGTGAAATCGGTCCAGCCATTCACGCGTGATGCTGTGACCAAGGAAAACGGGTTTCATTTTTATATATATAGATGTTCGCTGTTCTATCAAGTTTGCACCTTGTTCAAAGTCGCACTTGCCCCTCTGAGTGCCGGCGAGTTGATCAATCATTCGATTAGGGCGTCCATTCCAAGCAGGATGCGGGCTGAGAGCTACGAAAATGTGTACGACACTAAGCTTCTGTACCTACTACATTCTCTATGTTAATAAAAAAAAACCCGGCTGAGTTTGTTGTGGACTCTTCTCAGACCAGGGCACGTTTGGAACCCTCGTAGCTTTAGTTTTAAGATACCGTAACTGATTATCACCATCAAATCAATGTTAAAACCTTCTATGGTTTCAAAGTCTATAACAGACATAGGTAGAAACATTTTTAGTGTTTTATATATTATATTGTTATTCGACGTCAATAAGTGCACAGTGTACCTAATTTGAATAAATATGATTGATTGATATATGCGCCGTAGGTACCTATTCCTCATTGCTGAGGTTCTTGATTCGTGAAAAACCGCATCGGAGGGGGACGGCTCATTGTCCTGTCGTATTAGTGTATGCGCTCCACGTAAAAGCGAATGACACTGAAATTTTGTCCGCCGAACATACTCCTTTTAAAGACAACTTTTGTGGTCCACTAGTGTTAGCAACAACAATATAATCTTAATAACTAAGTTAGTACTTACAATCTAGGGTGTTAGTAACAACTTAAACTCAATCTATATTAGTACCTACTAAAAGGGATTTAGCCCTCTGTGTAAGTTTCCCCTGTGCAGATCAAGCTGCTACTTTTTTGCTCTAAGATGGATTCACTGTGACCGATTTGAGACTTAGAATAATTAAATATTATGTCTTCATCATACCTCGATAAGTGTAAAGTAAAGAAAGAAAGAAAAACACTTTATTCATCAGTGGTGTCACAGACAAAACGAGATATTGTAACACTTTTGTAAGAAATCCCTCCAAGTCATGGCTCCATAATGAAAACACCGGCACTGATCTCCATATTTTATTTGTCTTCATTCTATAGTAATTATTCATCCCTTTGATATTGGAAACGTATGTCCCTGTTGCGTGCTGTAGACTAATTCTCGTCTAATATACTTCCAGGACAAACCCGTTAATCTATTCATTTCTGCAATAATCTCACATACCATTCTTCTTATGTTGTTAGGCCTTTATTCTTAACTAATTATTCCATGCCTAATTCACTCCCGCCATCTCAATCTGTCATTGTCGACCCCCCCACCGTTGACCATAGAGTCTAGCCTATCTTTTTTTTAAACCAAAACCCACGCCCTGGGTTCCAAGTTGTTAAGTTTATATTCAATCAATAATCAAACATATAGCAAACTACTCGAAACCTAACACTTTCGTCTGTGACACCACCCAGGAAGGGAGTACAGCTCAGCGATATGCCCATAAATGCATACAAAGCAATGCGCTGGTTTTCAGCTGTGACCTCGGGTAAGTAAGTAAGTGATTAGATTATCTCACTCTCACGAAGTTTCAGTCACAAACCTAATATAAAATGGCGTATTGAAATTGTATAGGGACCAGTTGAATTCAACTCAGCGTGGAAGCTACGGAGCTACGAGTAAAAGGTAGTAAATAAATAAGATATATACGTTCAATTATTTTTAATAGCCAGGTGAGCTCCGGCAAACTAGTAGACAAAGTGGAGTCAACGCCCCACGTACAGACGTAGATCTTAATTATCTGGGACACTTTATTTTTTATGTCTGCCCTTAGCGTCAGAACTGAGTAATCTTTTTAGACGACCTCCCTGGCGCAGTGTTCAGCGCTGTTGCCTTAACGTGCCATGGACCCGGGTTCAATTCCCAACAAGGTCAATTTGGGAATTTATAATTTCTGAATTTTGTCATGTCTGGTCTGGTAGAAGGCTTCGACCGTGGCTAGTTACCACCCTACCGACAAAGACGTACCACCAAGCGAGTCAGCGTTCCAGTACGATGCAGTGTAGAAATCAACCAGGGGTATGGGTTTAATATAACTGCCTTACCCCTAACAGGTTAGCTCGCTACCATCTTAGACTGCATCATCATTTTCCATCAGGTGCGATCGCAGTCAAGGGCTAACTTGTAGTGGAATAAAAAAAAGGATAATATTTTATTTCAATCTACATTAGCTCCATGCAAAAACGCTTACCTTTATAAGTACTATATGATGTACTAATTCAATTACCGAGAGTGATCTTATCTCCTGCCAGAGCCAGGCAATTTTTCGCTCCATGAGTACCGAATAATGATAAGTACCTACCGAAATTGAAATTGTCATATACATAAATCGCGCAAACCAATTAAAACCTTCTGTTCTTCTGGTTCTTGCTGGTTCTTCTCGATGGGAATGAATTTCCGAACCAATGGTAGATTCACTCGACAAAAGCACTTGTCAAAATTTTATTTGAATAAAAAAGATTTGCGTTTTTTTTTAATTGAAAATAATACCACAGAACTTAATGCTAGCTAGCATAACCTAATTACTATATAAATCATGCCCGCGTGGAATGGTGGCAAGCATGCTGGCTGCATTTCCGCGCTGGACAGCCAGACTGATCCTTTGCGCAAAAAATGAGCCAGCCCTTCTGTCACCAGGTTGAAGATTAAAGATAGTTAAATACAAGGAAGTTTCGAATGGATTTTAGTAAATTATCAACTATCTTTAAACACTCCTTTTATTTTTTTCGTTAAGTAATTTATTAATAATTTATTAATTTATTAATATATTTACCAGTTGGATGCACACTCCATTAAAGTAATTATGATATTCATAATGGCATTGTATTTATTGAACTGAAAATTTTGTATCGACTGCAAAGTAATAATTACTTAATGTGATTTTAATATATTTTATAAGGTTGTAAAAATTGTTTTTTCGCATTTATTTGTAGGAATAGTGTCCGCGTCCGGCAAAACATAATATGACCTTTATAATTTTATCAAAAAATAATAATCATACTAATATTATAAATACGAAAATGTGTTTGTTTGTTGATTTGTCCTTCAATCACGCTGCAACGGAGCAGCGGATCGACGTGATTTTTGGCATGGGTATAGTTTAGGACTTGGAGAGTGACACAGGCTTTTTATCCCGGAAAAAAATAGAAGTTCCCACGGGAATCAAATAAAACTTAAACCACGCGGATGAAGTCGCTGGCATCAGCTAGTTATTAATAAATGCCTCTAACCTTATGTGAGTCTACGAGGAAGCTACGACGTAGATACGAGGGCTCCAAACAAGCCCTACTTACACTTACTTATTTACTTTAGTATAGGGCTGAATAAAAGAATTTGAATCGAGCGCAGGAAATTCATATTACATAATACTTCGAAAATATATAACACAGAATAGTACGTACAATAGTTCTTTATATGTTACCTGTATGTTAAAATATGTTTTCTGTCTTTTACAGGTAAACCAACTCGGCAATCCTACGAGGTAGACCCAATCAACCATACATCATATAATATGACGGTTGAATGCAATGATGATGATATAGAGTAAATATATATTAAGTGGAAGGTTGAAGAGATTTGTTGTTATCAAATCACGCGTGTAATGGAAAACGAAAGAGTTTAAGTGGAAATATGAAAAATAAACGAGAAATTCGCCGTACAAAACACCAGAGGCTGTTTGTATTGTACGTTTCGGTAGGTACCTACTATTATTATACGTACAAGTATTTAATTTTATATTTTCAGGGTAATAATAGATATAAATAATTACCCTCGACGAAACGGAGACGGTATATAATATGTGTTTGTCCTAAGAGGTTGTGTGTGTGTTTGTTTGTTTGTTTGTGCACTTTTTTGCTACCATTTTTCTCAAAAAGTACTGGGCCGATTGAGGTGCGGTTTTTTTATTAAATGATCTTTGAATTTACTTAAAAATCAACTGTGCCGTTGACCATATTATTATAGTAAATCAAATCAAATTTATTTAGTTGTGAATACAATAATTATGTGTGTACATCGATGTTAGTTTTACAGAAAGTATCATATTGTATTCTTCTACAGTGTGGTGTAAAAATCTATTAACTTAATTACTAATTTCGAGCATAAATTAATAAAAAACGTATCTCGCAAAGTGCTAGTCTAGTACTATTATTATTAACTTACATTATTAAAACACCATGAATACCTACTTTTTGGATCTAAATGAATCAAAAAAAAATTTAAACACGGGGACGAAGTCGCGGGGTACATCTAGTCAAAAATAAAACACTAAATATAGAAAGAAAAGGCTGCTTCCAGCCATAAAAATATATTAATTACATGTTATTTGTAGATTCTATAGATTTATTTAGACGAAATTCTACGTCCATTATAGCCGATAGGAACTAAGCTTTAGTGAGTGACATGGATAAACTCAAAACTTGGAATGAAAGCCTTCTAAGGAAACCACAAAGACCTCAACTAAGCGTTCAAGTGAGCCAAGCTATCCTCAACTAGAATAGGTTTTAAGAAACAAACTTAGACTGGTCTCTCTGCAGGCTAATGATAGGAACAAAGCCACCACAGGACCTCTTGGCCGGCTTATTCATTTACAGGACAGTGGAGTAGGTACCTACTCGTAGGTATGACAAAGACTGGGAAACTGTTGTATAGGTCCTAACGTGCAGAATAAAGTTTACCGTTGTTTTTTTAGTTAGTTTAGTTAGAGTTTAGTTTAGTAAAAACTAGCTGATGCCCGCGACTTCGTCCACGTGGATTGAGGTTTTTTGGTACCCGCGGGAACTCTTTAATTTTCCGGGATGAAATGCCTGTGTTATTCCAGACTATAATCTATGTCTGTGCCAAACATCCAGATCCATTCAGATGCTCTCGACTTCAGTGGTCGCTAGTGTTCAAATAAGATGTTTCTTAAATTTTATTGCCTGTTAAATCAGCTGCAACCGATCGATCATACTATTTCTGCCCCGGACCTTGTGAGATTCATCCCTGACCGATCACCGAGGGTTATATTCAGATATCGATTTGGTTAAAAACTTTCTAAAAGTGTAATTGTATTTGAACTTAGGTACTCAAAGTAGTAGAAGAGTAGAGTATCTACAGTTCGCGCGCGATTTGAATGCAGAGTAAATGTATGTGTCACCATACATTTACTCTGCATTCAACTCGCGAGCGAACTATATAGGTAATTTTTTTGAGGACAAACTTCATATTACATAACTTGTAATCCATTCTAATATTACAAATGCGAAAGTGTATCTGTCTCTCTGTCTGTCTGTCTGCTACGCTGTCACGGCCCATCTGTTCAACCGATTTTGATGAAATTTGGTATAGGGGTAGGTCGTATCCCGGGGAAGGGCACAGGCTACTGTTTATCCCGGAAAATTAAAGAGTTGATGCTGGAATCAAAAACTTAATCCACGCGGACAAAGTCTTGGGCATCATCTAGTACGTAATAATTGAAGTTCCGCTATTTACCTACGAGAGTTGCTAAGAGTAAAAGAGGAAAAGGTGACTTGTTGACTTGCTTGACTGAAATTTGGCATACAGATATCTTATAAGAAATGATTTTATTAAATTCAACGCCTAAGGGGGTAAAATAGGTGTTTGAAATTTATATCTATGAAAATCGATTTTAAGCGAAGCTGCAGGCATTTCTAATACATTATAATTTTAAATTAATATCAACAGTGCCATCTTGTAAAACTCCTACCAACTACATGTTCATTTTCATTCCTTGGGTTTAGAGGGTTAGGGTTGCTTTCAGACAAATTTCAGCAACGAAGTTTAAAGTATTTACACTAGATGTCGTGAAACTTTTAGGAAATATTAAATGAGCGCCATCTATTTTATATGCCTCTAACCAACTTGTAATTTGTTAGCATCTAGCTGATATTCGAAAAAGTTCTATACAAGCTCGCAAGGTGGCGTTGACAATTAAGTTTATTGCATAACTACTAGATGGCATTGACATTAAAATTAAGTAATTTGCCGTTTCAGCCAAGTTTTACGTGAAGAGAGCTCTTCCCTCAATAGTGAAAGATGAAGGATAATTTAAAAAAAAAAAAAAAAGAATTATCTAAATAAAAAAAATATAAGCAATCAATAAATGAGAGTAAAAATAAGTATATAACTTTTATCAACAAAATGGATAGCTGATTCCTTTCAAGCAAACCCTTGTTAAGTTTCGCAATCCGTTGTATCTTAGCGTAGGAGGAGTAGGTAATCTTTAATATATTATTAACATGATACGTTTATTAATTTAAGTTTAGATGGCTGTAATTAATTAAAGCACCGGATATTTCTATATCAATCTATTTAATTGACTAATCAGTAAATTTATATAATTAAAATAACACTAGTATACTTATCTCCATTATAGATATGTATTATTGTATCCATTGGACATATTAGATTATATTATATACTAGCGGTCGCCCGCGACTTCGTCCGCGTACAATTTCTGATTTCCTATATGAAATTTTCCCGCTGCAAAAAGTCTATCTAAAGAGGCTTTATATAGCTTATGCAGGTTTTTATTATTTAAAACTTATAACCGAAATGCTGAATTTTCCTGTCTCTTTCTATACAAAAACATAGGGCTTTTATACAAATTTCACCCCCATTTCACCCTTTGTGGGGTGGGTTTTCGTAAAATGGCCTATACAGGTTATTATTATTTAAAACTAATAACCTTAATCCCGATTTTCAAGTATCTAACTTCAAAAACATAGAACTTTTATACAAACTTCCAACCCCCATTTCACCCTCTTTGGGGTAGATTTTCGAAAAGTACACAGGTTATTATAATTTAAAACTGATAACCTAAATCCCGATTTTCTAGTCTGTAACTTCAAAAACTTAGAACCATCATGCAAATTTCCAACCCCCATTTAACCCTCTTTGGGGTAGATTTTCGGAAAAAAAATTATACAGATTTTTATTATTTTAAACTTATAACTTAAATGCTAATTTTCATGTGTCTAACTTCAAAAACAAACGACTTTCATACAAACTTCCAACCCCCATTTCAACCCCTTAGGGGTGAATTTTCCCAAAACCGTTTCTTAGCTGACGTTTACACCATAGAAGGAACCTACCTTCCAAATTTCAAGTCTGTATGTTTTATAGTTCCTGAGATATCGTGATGATCAGTCAGTCAGTCAGTCAGTGACCTTTCGCTTTTATATATTACTAGCTGACCCGGCGAACTTCGTACCGCCTTAGTATGCAAAATTAAATGTATATTTTTCAATATTTCTGAGAGATTTTCTTAATATTTTTTTCCGTAAGAACCTTCTCCTAATAATAACAAATACAACAAAAAAAGAATTAGTGAAATCGGTCCAGCCATTCACGCGTGATGCCGTGACCAAGGAAAACGGGTTTCATTTTTATATATATAGATATAGAAGAAGATTTACTTTACTAATACCACAATGGGCATGGTGTATATTAAAATATATTATAATTTCACTCTATTAATTCCACAACTGACAAATACGAATTAAGAACATCCGACCTAGTCGGCTCGTGAAACTTGAATGGCCGTCCGCTCCAGCAGCCCTATTTACAATTTTTTTTTGTTTAGATTAAAATACGAATCATTAATTGGCATCGCTAACAGATGTATACGACTCTAACAAACAAGCAGCTGCGGGCGATATAAAACAAATACGGCACAATGTCGAAAAGCATGAAAAAGCAGCGAAAATTAATTCAAAAGTGCAGCTATCTCTTAGTCTATTAGTTAGAACAAAATATAAGTACGTTGCGTCGCGCTCTAGTTTAGGATTCTATAATAGCCATAAAACAAAATAAGAAGAAGATAGTTGTACCTATTCTACAGATCGCGCCTACAATCTACCAAACAAAAGTACCATTTGGCGTGTCGCCAGTCCTGTGTCAAGCGGATTCATCAAAATTTCCTCCTGCCCTATTTAGGGCGAAAACACAATACTAATCGAAGAGGAGAAAACATATTGTATTTCCTCCAACGCAGATGTTCAGCGGGAAAATTTAGTCCTGTCCAGTGTTTTCGCCATAAACATTTTACAGACCCAACAGGAGAATAAAAATCCGCATCATTCATTCACTTTTATATGGAGCACAGAATAGCGCGACAAGACAAGCATGTTTTTCCTCCGACACAGACGTTATTTTTTCGACGATATTTTGTCCTGTAAAAAACCGGCTGAGTTTGTTGTGGGCTCTTCTCAGCAGGGTAACTTTAGTTTTGAGATACCGTCACTGATTAGGTATCAGCATCATGTATTATAAGTAATTGGACGTCAATAAGTGTACAGTGTACCTAATTTGAATAAATAATTTTGGCTTTGACTTTGACCGCTCCGTAGTGTATTTTAGCCTTTATTTTAGATACATTGAAAGTGTTTATCGGTGAAAATGTTAAGTGGACAATATTTTTTGTTCTAAAAATAAAAATAATTAACACAAAAAATTTATAAAACATTTTGAACAATAGCAAAAACTTTTTATGTTATTCAGAATACAATTAAAAAGTTTCGCATTCCAAGTGTAGTTGTAATAAGCTACAAGTCTTACGAGAGTAGGAACGATATCGTTGTATGAAAGCTTTAATATAACTTGGCAACTCCGTTACCAACTTCGTAATCAGCGTCATGCCTCGCTCCTATACTAGTTAGGGTAAATTATTGACTATCCATTAGTCATTGAGTTAGTAGAGCGCTTTGTAATGTCAAGCTTTCGTACAAAGGTTTTTAAAGAACTAAGTGACTGATGTAATTTATTTTATTTTATCCATTACAAGTTTGACTGCGATCTTACTTGACGGTAACTGAAGATGCGGTCTAAGATGGTAGCTAACCTGTTAGGGGTATGGCAGCTATATTAAACGCTTTCGCTAAAGCCTTAACGATTATAGAAAGAGAATAGACAAACGTATTTAGCTTGGCTAGGGGGGCAGTGTTAGTTAGAATCAGAATCTGAAATAAATTTATTGCATTATACACATAATATTATAAAGGTAAGTTATGAACTTCTTACCTTACCTGCTCGAACTCTAACTAAAATAAAGAAGTAGATAATACATTTCTTATAAAGGCTCTCGTTTTTCGTGTTCAGTATGTATCCTAAATTAATTTTAAAAAATAGTTTTGGTGTCATCATCATCATCCTCAACCGATAGGCTCTTTTAAGGATTTCCAGAGGCCTCGGTCTTGCACCGCCAGGATCCAGCGGCTCCCTGCGACTCGTCAGTTGTCGTCTGTCCAGCGAGTAGGGCTGCCGTGGTATAAGTTATACCACGGCATTTTAGCTATACCGTATAACTAAAATACCGTTATCTGGCATCTAGCCGATTTTTACTACTGAATGGGGTCTGCTAACGCTGCGCTTTCCACGACTCCTGCTTTGGTGTATTTTTTGGTTTTGGTGTTTGGTGTAACCTACCTACTTATATTTTGTATTGTATTTTAAAAACCCCTCGGTTGCGACGCGACGGTTCAAACATTTCTCTGTGATTATAAATATACTAGCTGACGCCCGCGACTTCGTACGCGTGGATCAAGGTTTTGTGGTTCCCGCGGGAACTATATTTAATTTTCCGGGATAAAAAGTAGCCTATGTGTTATTCCATACTATAATCTATCTCTGTGCCAAATTTCATCCAGATCCATTCAGCCGTTGGGGCGTGATTGAGTAACAAACATCCATCCATACATCCATACATCCATACATCCATACCGACATCCATACATCCAAACTTTCGCATTTATAATATTAGTAAGATTTTATAGTACCTATTAATTGTTCAAGGATATCTGGTTTATTTTTAGCTTCATTAATATTGTATCTAAAAATACCTAGTGCTAGTCTCTACCTATAAGACATTATTAGCATATTATCTATTCGAATCAAACGTCGCGTCAAATGGTTTTAAGATAGATCGATATTTATGATTCAAGATAAACATTTGGACATTTATGACACTTTTTACAAGCATTATAAAGGTTATCCACTTCTCGTGGGACTTTTTTAGTAATGGCTCTTTCCTGCGACTTCATCCTTAGAATTCTTCTGTTTCTCAGTTAACATTTCCTTTTGTGATTCTGTGAATTTGTAAATTGTGGCTTGATGAATTTAAGTTGGTAACATTTTCCCGGAAGTACTCCTGTAGTGTAAGAAAGAAAAAATTCTTTCCAAAAACCCGACTTACAACGCCGAGCCGAGGCCATCAGGCCTTCTGTGAGGCTCCATATAAAAGTGAGCTAAGCGGACTTTTAATCCGCCAGTATTTTTGTCCCTAGTGTATTTTTGCTCTTAGCTTACAGGTGATTGTGATAGCCACACTTCGGTGTTAGGCCAACTCCAATAAAAGATCTCTCTGTTAATAATAATCCAGTAAGTTCAGAAAGGGCAGAACTAATTTCAGCTGCCACTTGTGTTGGTAAAGCAGCATGTACGCCCTCGATTGCACCGCTCGGCGAATCTATCGGATGAAACGCCACTTTGTATGCTCCGCACCCGTGCAGGCTTTATATTCAGCCGAGTCGCGCGAACATGGCCTTTATCCATAAAAGATACATTTTTTTTGTCAAAAGTGTGTTTTCACTCTGAGCTTAAGTACCACCTTATTAGAGGCGTTTGTTATAGCCACACTTCGGTGTTAAGCCATGTGCCGGGTGGAATAAATTAATAAAAAAAAGTGTATGTGTGAAATTCGCACACGGCCGAAGTAAAACTTCAGAAAAGTATCTAAATATAGCTTGTATTCTATCTCATTCTCTCGCCTAAATTCTATTACGTTTACCTTTTTTTAGTGGCGCTTTTTCTTTTCATAGAATTTTCAAATCACAACAATTCCAAAGAAGTTTCATTTCAAAAAAAGAGGAAATTAAAATGTGAAAGGCAAACGGTTAAAAGTTTTAATACGGAGCTCTAAAATGGTAGGCACAAAGTACCGCGGCTATGCTAAACGAGTAGGCACATAAAGTTGTAGGGTCTTGGTGTAACGTGATGTTTGCTTTGACCTCGGTGGTAGTTATCTCTCCTGGGTAAATGGCCTAGATCAGGGATTCCCAAAGTGGTGGATATTGACCCCTTGGGGTCGATATAGGTTTCCCAGGGGTCGACATAATGTTTAATCTATTAAATTTGCTCAATTTTAATGTTTTTTTTTTCAAAAATTAATTACCGCATTATTTCTACGTAAATTGTATTAATAATTATTAATTACAGTTGATATTTACTGAATTATTTAACCAACCGCAAAGTTTTTAAGTTGGTAATAGGAAGAAAACTAAAGATAGGATTTTTAAAGTAATTTGGTTATGGGGGTCTGAGGTATCGGTTCATTTTGTAAAAGGGGTCTCTTGCCAAAATAGTTTGGGAATCCCTAGCCTAGATGGTAAAGGTCGTCCCGGAGAATATGAGCGCAGCAGATGGTCACGTTGGGAACCCGAACGGAGCTGCGTTATCGTTACAGCCACCACTACAGCCCATTAACGTCCCACTGCTGGGCTCAGGCCTCCACTCTCATAGGAGAGAGGGAATGAGAGCTTAGACCCACTACGCTGCTCCAGCCTCCAATGCGGGTTGGCGGGCTTTAACGACTATTATCATGTTAGTGATAATAACCGGGACCGACGGCTTAACACCACCAACTTCAACAACTCCGGGCTAGTACTGAGAATTTCTGGTCAGAAAAACCCAATACTACTTACGGCCCGACCCGGGACTCGAACTCGGTACCTCGTCGGCCGCAGTCGAACATGCCAATCACTAGACCAACGAGACAGCCAATCGTTACACCATCAAAAAAGCGTTCAGTAAGGGATGATTCAGTAAACTCCGAAAGAGTAGGCAGCACTAATTTCAGCTGCCACTTGTATTGGTAAATTAGCATACGCCCTAGATTGCTCGGCGAACTGACACGCCACTTTGTATGCGCTCCCGTGCTGGCTTTGTATTCAATGGGCTAAGCCAATTTAATACTGGCGCTCGATATAATCAAAGAGCGGATTTCCATCCCGAAATCTCGAGCATAGACAAACTGATACTCTAACACAGATCAAAGAGCGTTCTTGTGTTCTATATTCGGATCTAGATCCTATAACAAAGGATTCAATTCAATGTTACGTACGTAGCAATATCAGTAGTTAGTTAGAAGGTTACATTTTAATAACATTTTTATTCGAAAAAAAGGTAAAACTATTATTAATTTTGTGACAACCATACAATAACAAATTTAAATAAAAATTTTCCCGGAATCAAAGGACATTTCTCAACCAAAATTGAAGGAACCTATCCTTCAATTCTGGTTTAGAGCGGTAGTAAATCATACATTATTATTATAAATGCGAAAGTCAGTATATTTGTTGGTTTGTTGGTTTGTCCTTCAATCACACTGCAACGGAGCAACGGAGCAACGGATCGACGTGATTTTTGGCATGGGTATAGTTGAGGACCTGGAGAGTGACATAGGCTACTTTTTATCCCGGAAAATTAAGGAGTTCCCGCGGGAATCCAAAAAACTTATTCCACGCGGACGAAGTCGCGGGCATCAGCTAGTATATAATAAATCTATAATGGTTGAGACTTGAGAGGTACCATAGTCTCTGTAACACAGATAAGACACACAGTTTTAAATATTATTTTAACATAATTTATAAAGTTCTAACGACTCTAACTCTAAGGACAAAGTCCCGGGAGAAAGCCAGTACTAAAAAAAGAAAAAAATAGATGAACTCGTGGGGTATCAACTATTTAATTAAAAATAATATATCCTTTGCGTTGCATGATCGAATTCATATTAAGTAAGTATTTAAAAATATCTAAAAAATTGCGATATGGAAATACATAGGTCATTGATGTAGAATTTTAGTAGAACTCATTCTATTTCATTGACATAAAGTACTCGTATACATAGAAATCAGCTTATTGCGAATTTCAAATATTTGAATTGCATCATGGAGGACGTTCGGATAAATTTTATTCATAGATTTCACGGATTGCTGTTAGTTTTTCATGCAGTCGGAGATTCGGTCTATAGCATTCGGATTTATAATGTTTTCTAACGGGGAGGCTAATTTCCATCTGACGCTATGATGATGACTTTTTTAATATTAATGAACCAAAAAATTCCTTGTAGATATTTATAATAAGGTAGACACTGGGAAAGGATGTCTTTAAATATCCTTCCTATAGGTCTTTCTATTTCCTTTGCTTTAGATACTAAGTAATAGATGATACTCACGACTTGGCCCGCGTGGATAAAAAGATTTTTGATTTTCGCGGGAACTCCTTAATTTTCCGGGGTAAAAAGTATGTTATTTCCTTCCCCGGGATACAACCTACTTCTATAACTTTCATCAAAATCGGTTGAAAAGATGGGCCGTGAAAGCGTAGCAGTCAGGCACACTTCTGCATTTATAATATTAATAAGTATGGAGTACGGATTCTATAATAAATCTTTTTTTTTCTTGTATTATTTTGAATTTGAATTGCATAGCGACATTTTATCATACTTTTTGGAGAATAGATAAGAAAAGAATGGAAGTAAGACGTGAAAAATAAATATTTGTGGAATACACAAATCGCATTCATTGTGCCGGTCCGTCTGTCTGCACAATGCCTGGCCTCACCCGGGCCGCCTCGCTCTATCGACCGCTCTCGCCACTAAACCTAGCGTTCCTCTGCGGAAAAGCTACGAAGAATCTACGCGGCACCTAAAACTTTTTTTTTACGAACAATAGGCGCTTGACAATCATGCTTAATACAAAGCTATTATGAGGTCTAGGTAGGTCTAGGTCGGTTTCCATGCGTTTGCCTAGAAGATGCGAAAGTGTGTTTGTTGGTTTATTGGTTTGTTGGTTTGTTGGTTTGTCCTTCAATCACGCCGCAACGGAGCAACGGTTTCCATGATTTTTGGCATGGATATAGTTGAGAATCTGTAGAGTGACATAGGCTACTTTTTAACCCGGAAAATTAAGGAGTTCCCGAGGAGGGATAACAAAAAACTTAAACCACGCGGACAAAGTCGCGGGCTTCAGCTAGTATGTTATAATTATGTGGCAGGGAATACAGTTCTAAAGTTCTAGTTTCTAAGTTTTTCATTATTAATTTTGTTTTTGTTTCTTCACTGTGTCTTTGGTAATTCCAAATAATATAAAAATGAAACCCGTTTTCCTTGGTCACGGCATCACGCGTGAATGGCTGGACCGATTTCACTAATTCCTTTTTTGTTGTATTTGTTATTATTAGGAGAAGGTTCTTTCGGAAAAAAATATTAAGAAAATCTGTAATAAAACACTGCTTGCTAGCTCAAGACTGTTTATTTTACATAACTGCAATAAGTACCCACATGATAAAATATGTTAACTGTCACATTATAATATTGCTATACTACATCTTCCCCTTTCTCTAATAAAACAAATGATTATACTGGGTATACTAATTACACAGACAGAAATTAACTAATTAACAGAAATTACCCCTTACTACACTTTTCTACTTTTTTCATCGCTAACCTTCTTCTATCCTCCCGCAGCCTAAACAAAAATTGATAATTAATAAGTCTAATATGATATTACCATTTGTTGGCATGGTATTTGCCAACAACTACATTTTATTATAGTATTGCAATCTATCAAATGTACATAATTCCCAATATTAACCAAGCCTTAGACAAAATTAATGTAGTAAGTATCACAATATTATCGACATCAATAACAATTTATTTCAGGTACCATAATAAGAATGAAGGAGAAGAAATAAAAATAATGCATGCAATTTACTCTAAAACCGAATAACATAAATACGAGTCAATACTCAAAATTTACTGTTCTGAAATATTTTTATTCTTCAATCGGGCCTGTCGCCTCGTCATCACCGGATCACGAGGCGAAGGATAAGTCTTACGAGGAGTATTTTTATATTCCTGATCACAACCTTCTGCCTTGGTACTCGCGGACGTGAGACCCGCACCCGCGTCGAATTTTACGGTACCCGTATCGCTCGTACGAGGTTGAGCTAGACTTTCATCGCATTCCATTTTTATCTGCTCCCCTGACCCCTCAGCCTCTCTCAGCAGCTGTCTACGCACAAGGTGTCGCCTGTTCCGCCTATATTTACGCCCGTTTTGATCCTCGACTACATACGACCTCGGTTCCCGAGCCTGCTGAACCACTTTTGCGCACTTACGTTCCTTACCGTCTACTATCACAACTTTGTCATTGACGTGAAGCGGCGGAAGAACTTTCGCAGCCCTATCATAATTAGATTTTTGTTTTTGTTGCTGCTCCAATAAGGCCCTATAGTTCTTTTCTCGGTCAACTGATTGACTTAATAGTTTGTGACACATCGGTAGTCTCGTGTTCAGCCTCCTACCCATTAGAATTTGCGCAGGGGAATCCATGTTTTCCCGTGGTGCAGTCCTAAAATTCAGCAACGCTAAGTGAAAATCTTTACCCGAATCAATGGATTTCTTTAACAAATTCTTAACCGTGCGGACACTACGTTCACTCTTACCATTACTCTGAGGGTACAGGGGAGAAGACGTCACGTGCTTAATATCCCATGCCTTAAGAAAGGTCTGAAACTCACTAGATGAGTAAGCCGTGGCGTTGTCTGTTATTAGTTCAGCCGGAATGCCATGCCTGCCAAATTGTTCCTTCATCGCTCTAATTACCGACTTACTGTTAATTCCGTTTAACTCATTAACTTCAACGAAGTTGGAAAAATAATCGACTAAAATAAGATAATACTTTTTCGCATACTCGAATATATCTGACCCAACTTTGAGCCAGGGCACCGCAGGTACAGCGTGCGGCAAAAGCGGTTCACGGCGCGGCGCTGGCGCATACCGTTCGCAAGTCACACAATCACGGACAACGCGCTCGATATCCCGTGACATACCTACCCAGAACATCACTTGCCTTGCGCGCCGCTTGCACCGCTCGACACCGAGTTGTCCCTCGTGAATTCTTTCTAGCATATCTCCTCGCAATCCTACCGGTATGAATAACAAATAGTCCTTTAATATCAGCCCATCCATATACTGCAGACTCTCACGGTATGACCAATAGACCCTAAGATTAACTTTCACCTCATATTTATTTTTAGGCCATCCATCCATTATATATTTCACTAAGTCTTGACATTCCTCATCTCTGGCTATGTGTTCCTTAACCAAATTTAATTTCTGATCACTAAATTGCAAATTACTAATCATAAAACAAGTTTGAGCCTCTAAACTTTCATTAAAATTTTCATACATGCAGTCAGATAACGGTGCTCGAGATAACGTATCCGCTATATACATGTACTTTCCTGGAGTATATACCACCTTAAAATCATATTTTTGAACCCTCAACAGCATGCGCTGTAACCTGGCCGGCACGGAAGACAACGGTTTCTTAAAAATCGCTTCCAGAGGTTTATGATCACTTTGTACAGTCACGTCGCTTCTCCCAAAGATATACTGATGGAAACGCTCACATGCAAAAACAATGGCGAGCATTTCTTTTTCAATTTGCGCGTAACGGACCTGGCAACTGCTGAGGGTCAGAGAACTGAACTCAACTGGGCGACCCGCCTGGAGAAGCGCCACGCCAAGTGCTTCTGAGCTCGAGTCAACTTGCAGCACCACAGGAAGCTCCGTAGAGTACAGTGCTAACACCGGTGCCGATGCAACTTTACTTTTCAGTGACCTCACCGCCTCCGAATGCACCGCATCCCAAACCCATTCTGTATTCTTTTTGAGAAGACCCCTAAGCACAGCTACTGACTGCGAATAATTCGGTACAAACTTTGCCAGGTAATTAATCATACCTAGAAATCGCTCTAACGATTTTCTATCGCTAGGTTCAGGCATTTCCAATACAGCTTTCACTTTGTTTACATCTGGCCTCATACCGCGCTCATCAAAAATATGCCCTAAATACGTAATCTCTTTAACACCGAATTTACATTTATCTTTGTTAAATTTCATGCCTATTTCTCGTGCTCTCTCTAATAACCGTTTTAAACGCAAATCGTGTTCTTCCCGAGTCTTACCCCACACGACAATGTCGTCTATAAATGAATCAACCCCTTCCAGGTCTTCCAGGTGTTGACGTACTCTCGCATGAAACATCTCTGGTGCACAGCTTATGCCATACGGTAAGCGCAGGAACTGGTATCTCCCGAACGGTGTACTGAAGGTACACAGGTCCGCGCTGGCACCGTCCAGCTGCAGCATCCAGAAGCCACAGCGAGCATCTAAAACACTGAAGAAACACGCACCGCTAAGTCTCGACGCGAGGTCGGTCACCGTAGGCAGAGTGAAGTGCGCGCGCCTGATCGCACAGTTTAACGGTCGCGGGTCTAAACACACACGTATGTCTCCGTTCTTTTTCGCAGTGATTACGATAGCATTGACCCATTCGGTCGGATGTTGGACCTTACGGATTACTTCCAGCTCCTCCATACGCTGTAACTCATCGTAAAGCTTATCTCTAAGCCCTAATGGAATTTTACGTGATGGACATATACTCGGTTGCACGGATTTATCTATAACAATCTTATGAATTCCTGGCAACTTCCCTAGACCCGAAAATAAGTCGGTGTAACTCTTATCTATGTCGAGTGCATCCACCCGTTGTATCAAGCCTAACTTTACACAGGCACTTAATCCTAGTATATTTTGACATTGCATGTTACATATTACAAACCTTATATTATATTTAAGCTGCTTATAATTAAATAATAAGTTACACTGTCCTATTATTGGTACAATATTGCCCGTATACGAGTGTACTCGTCCACTGTAAGGGCTTAAATTTTTAATACTGAAACCTAAATTTACATAATCGAATTTTGATAAAATATTCAACATTGATCCCGTGTCTAATTTAAATGATAAGGGCTTACCAAAAAAGTCCAATATTTCTGTCCATTCTTTTGACCGCATTTCATTTTTTTCACTACTACCAATCACATTCACATAGATGATATCATCATCCGAGTCTTCCGACTCAACACATTCACTAAGATTATGTACCCGCTTACCGGCCATTGTACACACGCGCGCAAAATGACCGCGCCCTCTACAGGCAAAACATGTTGCCTGGACAGCTGGACACCGCTGCACCTCACAAAAATCACTCCCGCAACGACGGCACGCACGGCGCTCTTTGTTCGCGGCCCCCTGCTCCCGCTGACGCACCCCGTCAGCTCCACGCCAGGAGCTGCGTGCGCGCCTCAGCTCCGAAGCGCCGCCGCCACCGCTGCGATGCTGGGCCCGCCCAGCCACGGCCTCGCGAGCGCTGCGCCCGGCCACTGCGTCAACCCGTCCACTCGAGCTGGCTTCCTCTATTTGTCGACTTTCGTGTCTTGATATCTCATCGGCCTCACATATTTGTACCGCCTTCGATAAATTTAAGTCGTCGGTCCTCAGTAATCGATCTCTAACAACATTATTAGTTATACCGCAAACAATACGGTCTTTTATTAATTCATCCGTTAAATGCTCAAACTTACAATCTTGGCTGAGTAATTTGAGCGCAGTTACGTATTTGCCGATTGTTTCGCCATCACTTTGGTTTCTCGTAAAGAACTTAAATCGCAGCATCGTGACATTCACTTTTTGTGTTCCAAAGTAGGCATCGAATTTAGCTTTTAAACACTTTAAATCTTCTGCACTTTCGTCCTTGGCATACGTAAATGTCGAAAAGATTTCGTAACCTTCAGGACCGATTAGATTTATTAGCAAGCTGGCCTGCACATCCGGTGTCTCCTTTATTGTACCTGATGCCTTGAGAAATATCTCAAACTGCTTCCACCATTTAGTCCACGCGTCGGCCCGCGCCGCGGGGTTGCCCTCGATACTTAGCTCCAGCGGCGGTCGCGCGTGCTCCATCACTATTATTTATTCACTTGCGTACTAATCTCAACAAAAACGTAAATAACCCGCTTAATTCGAATCTCCAACCTCGAAATACATTTAAAAACTTATCCCACCGCTGTCACCATGTAATAAAACACTGCTTGCTAGCTCAAGACTGTTTATTTTACATAACTGCAATAAGTACCCACATGATAAAATATGTTAACTGTCACATTATAATATTGCTATACTACAAAATCTCTCAGAAATATTGAAAAATATACATTTAATTTTGCATACTAAGGCGGTACGAAGTTCGCCGGGTCAGCTAGTTCCAAATAAAGATTTAATTTACTTATTTATTTTTTACCGTAGAAATGCGTTCTCAAAACTGTAATAAGTATAGCTTCGCTCATTTAAAACAGTGTAGGAACGTAAGCCTTCTGTGTGAGCTAGATTCGACAACTCTCTATCTGTGGGTAAATTTTTACAGTCATGTAATATTCGGAAAGTGTTCACCGAAGCCATTCATTGTGCAGAACCTTGGTAGCACCCCACAATAGTCTAGCCCGGGTAAGCTGTATCGACCGCTTTCACTTCGCAAACTCCGAGCTAGATTCGACTAAGTAATTATAATATTTTCACCAACTGATGCTTGCGACTTTTCGTGGGAACTTTTTATTATTCCGGGATAAAATGCCTTTTTTGTTATTCCAGACTATAATATATCTCTGTGCCTTTCATCCAGATCCTTTTAGCCATTCTGGCTGATTAAGTAACAAACATCTATCCGTCCATCCAAAGACTTCTATGTAACCATAAAAGTCTGCATCCATCCATCCATCAAAACTTTCGCATTTATAAAATATACCTATTTAGCAATTTAGG
Source organism: Erebia aethiops (assembly GCA_923060345.2). Classification (NCBI taxonomy): domain Eukaryota; kingdom Metazoa; phylum Arthropoda; class Insecta; order Lepidoptera; family Nymphalidae; genus Erebia; species Erebia aethiops. The sequence goes on along the minus strand of OV281089.1, from coordinate 15,667,587 downwards.
AAAAAAGGGTTCGCCTGTTATTATTATTACTGAACTGTAAAAAATTGCAGGTTGATTTTATGATGCTAAAATATAATGAAACAATGTGAGTATAAATTAATTTCAAATTTTTCGATCCACGCGTTACAAACTTATATCGATTTTAGAATCGACAAAAACGGAGTCTACGCCGTTAATTTCCAAATCCATAGAAATAACTGCAGTTGCGTGCACGACATAGATGCATAAAAGCATTGCTTACCTTAGTTAATAAAGCTCAATGCTTATTTTTCATCATGCCCTGCCTGAAAATAGGTAGGTATCTGCGTAACCAATGCCTACCCTGGCTCCGAACACTGTGCACGCTTCTGACTGTAAGTTAGCCCTTGACTGCGATTTCACCAGTCTAAGATGGTAGCGGGCTAGTTATATTAAACCCATATCCCTAATTGCACTCTACGAGTATATGGCACCGGATCGTTAAATCATTTGGCTTCACGTCTTAGCCGGTAGGGTGGGAACTAGCCACGGCCGAAGCCTCCCATCTAGGATTAGGTTTAAAAATCCAGTCTTTAAGCTCGTACCTAAATAAAATTCAGGTAAATGCTACTAAAACGAATATAATTCTAGAGACTTCAGTAAAAAAAGCATTTATCACACTAATTGCCTTTCCGATTTCCAACATGGCGGTTGTGCGAGATCACTAATTACTTACCCTTAGTTATCCTTATCAGGATCTAAAATGGGATTCGAAAAGTCCTGCAGTTTTATTTTATTTTCCGGGTTAAAATATGGCACATGTCCTTGGATGCAACCTAATCTCTCCAAATGTTTACAAAATCGGTTGATTAAATGGGTCACGAAAGCGTAACATACAGACAGACGGACATGTATGTCCACAGATTCGCATTTTATTAGGACACCTTATGAATGTTGTTTTATCCACTACAAGTTAGCCCTTGATTGCGATCTCACCCGATGGTAAGTGATGATGCAGTTTCAGATTGAAGCGTGCTAACCTGTTAGGGGCATGGCAGATAAAATTGACCCATACCTCTAATCAGTTTCTACACGGCATCGCACCGGAACGCTAAATCGCTTGGCAGCACGACTATGCCAGTAGGGTGGTAACTAGCCACGGCCGAAGCCTCCCACCAGACCAGGCAAAATTTAGAAATTATAATTTCCCAAACTTATTTTTACTTACAACTATTACAGTACTATACATTATCATTATTATCATACTTTAATATTATAAATGTGCAAGTGTGTTTGTTTGTCCTTCAATCAGGCCGCCACGGAGCAACGGATCGACGTGATTATTGGCATGGGTTTAGTTGAGAACCTGGAGAGAGACATGGCTACTTTTTATCCCAGAAAATTAAGGAGTTCCCGCGGGAATAAAAAACCCACGCGGAAGAAGTCACGGGCATCAGCTAGTAGTTAACGGAGTCCGCTTTATGGAGAGGGCTACCACAGTTTCATTATTAAAGGGCAATTCACTACAACTTTGCCGGTAAACGACGTAATAAAAGTCTTAAGTTTCGATTAATGTTTCTTCTCTTAAAAATCATTCCATTTTGAAAATAAAAGTACTGATAACAGCTGCTGCAAACTGTTATTTATTTACATTAAGAGGTCTCAGTACGCGTGACCGAAGTTGCCGGCGCACGTATGTAACCTGTTTGCTATTTCACATAACATTGTGTGAGAAAGAGATAGACTCAGTGTAGCGAGTGCATGCGCGCATACCACACGAGTATACAATATATTATCCGCGCATGCTTCCGTGCTAGCATCCCGCTCCGTTCCGTTTTGGGTGAGAGGCGCGATAATTTTCACCGAAATCAAGCGCGCGAAAAGGGTTGAACTGTCGTTTGGGAAACCCGTTTGTTTAAATGTATGTTTACAAAGTAAAGTTATTTCACCTAATTAATAAATAAACTATGTTTCTTGATAAATTGTTTTATAATTCTCATACTCCTAATCCATTGAAATAGAATGAGTAATACTGAAATTCTACATCAATGTCCTAATCTTATAATATTTGCGCCCAAAGTTGTCATCAATTTAGTGTGAAAATAAGAATCTTTCGAGGCTCGTAACTTTAAAATTAATATTTTTTCAATATTATCAATAAACCTAGAAAATGACGAGACAAATCGAAATAATACTTAGTTTTGACTTTTGAGCGTTCAATATCAAACATAGTAGTAATTACGAGTTTACGTTTGTAATTTTGTATGAACAAGTTACCGGCTGGAGTTTCTTTATTGATTGTTTATAGCCTTACCGTAGTAAGGCTTTCAAAAATTTTTAAGACTCATTTGAGTGTTCCCCTCCACGGAAATCTTTAGTAAAAGGCGAAAGATTTATACGTTTTGAAGGGAAACCAGAGTGACGGTGTACGATTTTCCGGCCGACTAATATGGCTAGGAACCAAACTCGTCAGCGCAACATATAATGTTCGGGATTCAGTACAACGCCATCTAGCGATGAGTTCAATTATTAAATCCTGACATTTAACAAAGGACTGACATTTAGCAAAGGACCAGCCCAGATCGCACCCTAACTAGCAAAGCCATATTGAAAAAAAATCCTAATTAAATGTAATGTAGATATAAGCAGTAAACTAAACACAAGAGCATGTTTTAAAATAAGGTCTAAAGTAGACGAGACTTTAAAGTACTAATCACAATATTCTTGTAATACTGTATTACTTAAAAGTTTAAAGTAGAAGGGCTAGGCAAGAAAACTGTTAGGGGCATGGCAACAGTGGCGTGCAGTTCATAGAAGCATAAAAGCACTGCTTACCCAAATAGAAATACGTAAATGCTAATTTTTCATCAAAACAAATAAATCAAAGTTAATACGAGGTATTCAGACCAATTAATGCCTACCCCAGCTTCAAACCCTGTGCACGCCACTGCATGGCAATTATATCAACCCATACCCCTAATCGGTTTCTACACAGCATCGTACCCCTTGGCGGCACGTCTTTGCCGGTAGGGCCGCAGCCTCCCACCAGGCAAATAAAGTCAGTAAATGTTTGTTAAAAATCTTCGGAGACTTAAGATAAAACTCATCTAGCATTGACTCCCTCCCTGGCGCAGTGGTGAGCGCTGTGGTCTTATAAGCGCAAGGTCCCGGGTTCGATCCCATGCAGGGTCAATTTGGGAATCTTTAATTTCTAAATTATCTCTAGTCTGGTCTGGTGGAGGCTTCGGCCGTGGATAGTTATCTCCCTACCCGCAAAAACGTGTTGTCAAGCAATTTACGACGTTCCGGGACGATTCCTGTTTTTGGGTATGGGTGTCCTTGCCATACCCCTAACAAATTATAAATGATGATAAATGATTTATTTATTTCACATAGGACAACTTGTGTCACTTAAGATACTTATGATACCTCTCGGTATTCAGGGTTAAGAGACAGTGCGTGTCTTCTTCTGTCGTGTCCTGGGATTATTTTCCGCACTTGAAGGTAGGCGTCCGCTGTGCGTGAAGACAGTGCTTATAATATAGAGAGAATAGGTTGGGAAAGATGAAACATAATATTCAGGTACGAGTACTTAACGTAACTTGTGGTGGTAATGTGTGTGGTAATTTAAAAAAAAGCATTGGATAATTTAGCTTATCACTCGTTTCTATTGGCTATTATTTACTTACCAGTCAACCATAAGCCGTGTACCTACTGTATAATCGTAAAGAAGACCAATATAGAGTCACTTTAGTTCATAATTTTTTTTCCCATGTATCCAAGGTCGAAGGCAAGTGGTCATGTTCGTAAATCAAAATTTACTGTCTCAAATAAGACACAAATTAGTTATTAATATAAGTGGAATTTGTTAACTTAACATAAAAACGTAATCACTGAACAGGCATAAAATATCATGTCCTACAAACAAAATATGAATAGATATATTATGTTACAGTTAAAACTCATAACCGGTCAAAACCGCTTCTGGGCTCTGGCTTTGCGCAACACTCTAGGCGTAGAGTAGATAAGACTACGTGTAGTTGGGTTGTGCTGATTCGGTTTCAGGACAGGTCCACATTAAAAAAAAAATACTGTCACCCTTTTACTGTTTTTATACCACGTGCTATACAGCAGACAGCATTCTTGGTAAAACACTTTTAAAACTCAATTTATTCAATAGGATATTGTGTGCTTATGGGTGAAACAAGACGATTTCAGACGAGGGTGCAGTTGCCTGCCTGAGCGAAGCGAGGGCTGGCATCACCCGAAATCTGAAATCGTGTTTCACTCCTTTATTTTTCATATAAACAGCATGAAAAGTGCGAGATTTATTAAAATTATATTTCTTATTTATTTTAGTTGCTAGGTTGTTGTTTACAATACATCTGTCAGAGATTTGAAATAAACAAAATATACACTGACAGGATTGAAAGGAGGGCTGCTACGTCATTCAGCGGGTAGAAAACCATTACTTTCTACCCTAGTTCCCTAGTACCCTAGTTTCAGGCGGATCAAAAGGCATTGAAGCTCGCATTTTCAATGCAGGTTATATGAGAAATCTATTACCCAATATTTTCGCAGTTAGAAGTGGTTTTGACCAAAGTTCATATTTAGTGAAATCTACTTTTGACTGTTTTTTTGCAGTTAAAAGTGGTTTTGTCCGGTTATGAGTTTTAACGCTAACATACCTTTACATTCTTATGGAAAATTACAGAACTTGTTTTCGTTACAAATATATGCATAATTATGTCGTCAAAGTTATCTAATTACCTATAGGTATCTGTATATTGCCTTCTGTACATATTTATATACGAATTGCACAATATTATTTAAACAAGATAACCATATCATAGTCATAAATGGGTATTATAGTACATAAATAAATAGATAAATAGAAACACTATATGGTAGGTATGATAATATAAATTAGAGCGAAAACAGACTGAATGACAAAAAGTCTAAAACAGACAAAAAATATAATAATTTATACGTAGGTTACTCCATATAACTCACTTTTATAGGGAGCCGCAATCACTAGCACGACAAGCCATAAAGTCGTTTCTGAAAATTTTCCTTCTATAAAATTATATGCCTCTGTACATCGATATACATATATGTAGGTACTAGATGGGCCCTTTCTTAGAAAAATGTGGGCCGTCCGACTTGCTGAACACGTTCCTCACCTGTCTTTGTCCCCGTCGTAGCGTCGTCACGGTCGCTCGTTGTGTAGATAATTTGTTGTTAACATCTAAAATCTTATTAGTTTGGCATTGTATAATTTTTATTTTAAGGTAAGTGTTTAAATTCACATTTATACATTTATAAAAAACGTTATTTAATCTTCCTATTCAATATTTTTATCCATTACGCAATCATTGAATTTCCGCGGCAAACTGTATGACATTTTTTTTTATCAACTGGCCTTACGGCTTAGTAGGTACGGCTATGACCTATATTATCTATGACCGAGTCATACGTTTTCAAGCTTTCATTCAAGATGGGGCATATGTTGCAAGCAAGTTCCCACGTTTCGGACTAGATGGCGTTACTTGACATACGCCCACATTCTTTGTTTGATTTGTCTATGTAAATTGAGGTCGTTGCCTCTGTATAGCAGTAGCAGGTTTCTATAGCTGTGTTAATTTCAGACTTAACAGCTCTTAACTATGTGACATATACAGGCAGACGGACTGGATGAAACGATCATAGATTTATTATTGGGTTGGTCGCGCGCTTATATAGTTCCTAGTTTTACTATACCTACTTATAGGTAGTATAAAACGTCGAATCTCAAAACTCCTTCGCGATTAGGTTCTTTTCAAACTATGCTTTTCAATAGCTGTCAATCTTTCAATCAAAAACTCTTTGAACGTCAAATGTCAAAAAATAGACAAGGATAGAATGGGGTGAAGTTTGTGTTCCGCTAAACAATTCTCATTTGCCTAACAGTAGGCAGTATGGAACCCTAATACACAATGTCTAAACTAAGCCATCAATCTATGTATAGTTATGTCCCTTTCCACATAGATCTTTATGAAAGGAATAGCAAAATATTTATAGCTACAGAACAAAGAATCTGCAAAAGAGCTTAGTAAGCTCTTTTGTTCTATGTTGACGTTGTATGTGATGTTGTTTGACGGCCTCCGTGGCGCAGTGTGTAGCGCTGTTGCCTTAACGTGCGGAGGTCCTGGGTTCGATCCCCGGCAGGGTCAATTTGGGAATTTATAATTTCTGAATTTTCCCTGGTCTGGTCTGGTGGGAGGCTTCGGCCGTGGCTAGTTACCACCGTACCGGCAAAGCCGTGCCGCCAAGCGATTTAACGTTCCGGTACGATGCCGTGTAGAAACCGAAGGGGTGTGGGGTTTAATATAACTGCCATGCCCCTAACAGGTTAGCCCGCTACCATCTTAGACTGCATCATCACTTACCATCAGGTGAGATGATGTTTATAGCTCACATTTTAGTTGAGAGACTCATTAGCCACACTATTTAGGTAGGTACTAAGTTAAATTTTAGCTACAAAGTTTTAGCATAAGGCTTTAAATAAAACCAGGCCTATAATAAATGAGACCTGCTACCAGGTTAAGAGCCTACTTGACCTGAAGCACTGTTCGTGTCAAGCCTGGGTATAATTAAGAGGCTATAATCAGCACTTCTTTATCGAATTTAAGCAAAGCTTGTCCTTTGAAATGGGAACAAAATTTTGCTCTCGGTGTTTTCAACGGCTTTATTACTTTGGAAAATAACTAGTTAAACTTACAAATTATTCTTTATACTTAAAATTTTATCGATTTTCGGAGGATCGAGATGGGAAGACACGTAAGAACGTTTGCATTTTGAAAATCAGCTGGTAACTTTTTTTGGAATTTTAAAAAATATAAAAAAGTCGGGTTTTCTGGGGGGCGTTTGTTTACTAAATTGTAAATAGTTCGAAAAAACCGACTCAAGAAAATATTAAAAAAGTGTCCTACAAAGTGGTGAAAATTTTTTGAATATCGGTTTATAATTATTGTGACCTGTAGGTGGTCCCTTTAGATTTGGAATTGTAGAAAAACGGGTATTTCCGTATATAAAAAGAGATATTGACCGATCGTCATGGTGTTGAAAGATGCGGATGCAGGCGAGAAGTGCTTTTTCGTAAATTTTTGTATTCATTTTCAATGCTCCGATTCTTGCGGGGACTGCGAAATCTGTGAATTTTTTTTAATATATTCCGAGGGAATTTTCCGGAGTAAAAAGGATATGCAATCAATATCTCTAAGTCTGTACCAAATTTCGTCAAAATCGATTGGACAAACGAGCCATGAAAACATGGCAGCCAGACAGACAGACAGAGAGACAGGCGGAAAGACAAACAGACACATTTTACCATTTATCATATTAACTCAATACGAGTAATTAATTACCACCTATTATACTAGCTTGCGCTAAAGGCTTAAAGGATGAAGAGCGAGTCAAAACAGGAAGTTGTTATAAATACTTTAACAATAATTATTAGATTTTTGGTGCTTCCTTACTAATAAAATAATGATAAATTATAATAGCAGGTACTGATGAGTGACATTATGAATCTACTTTTTAAATTTGGTCTTTATAAAATACTCCGCAGGCCATAGGAATATACAGGGTAAACAACAGGCAGTCAGTGCATAGAAAGCTGGAACATAATCCTGGTACACGTCTTTCATGAGACCTGTAACAAAAAAACAACTATGTAGAGAAATGTTGAAGACCTCTCCGGCGCAGTGGTGAGCGCGGTTTTATAGTGAGAGGTCTTTAATTCGGCGGCGGGGTTAATTTGGGAATTTATAATTTCAGAATTTTCTCTGGTTTGGTTAGGTCATCAACCCACATTGGAGCAGCATGGTGCAAGCTCTAATTCCCTCTCTCCTATGAGAATGGAGGCCTGTGCCCTGCAGTGGGACGTTAATGGGCTGTTGTGGTAGGTTGGTCTGGTAGTGGCTAGTTAACAGCCTACCGACAAAGACGTATGTGATTTAGAGTTCAGATACGGTGCCGTGTAGAAACCGATTAGTGATATAGGTTTACTTACCTACTATAACTGCTGTAACCCTAACACGTTAGCCCACTACCATCTCCATCAAATGAAAGTGCTGTTAAGGGCTAACTAGTAGTCAAATAAAAAAGAACTGTCCCGCACTGGTCTTTGGATGAATGAACAATGGAGGGCCACAAGAAAACTCAATAGCTTTAGATTGTCCGTCATTCAATTGTACAGTTATTCGAACCAATTTTGTTCAATAAAAATAAATCTTTCCACCGCATGAATCTATTCAGATGTCAGCATAACTGGAAACATCTAGCATCGCTCCACTTTGGCGTGAATGAATACTTCAATCTAAGAATACAACCCGAGAAGCAATATGCGCTGGAAAATTGGATATATGCTAGGAAAATGTGTGAATGTGTTTCGCTATGCAAGTTTTCAATCATACTAATACATATTATAAAGGTGAAAGTGTGTTTGTTTGTTGGTTTGTTGGTAAACATACCAACAAACCAACAAACAAACACAACAGCAAGCAGGTTGATCGACGTTTTTGGCATCGGTATACTTGAGGACCTGGAGAGTGACATAGGCTATTTTTATCCCGGAAAAATAAGGAGTTCCCGCGAGAGTAAAAAAATTATACCACGCGGACGAAGTCGCGTGCATCAGCCAGTCTACGGTAAGTAGCGTGAGTTTTGCAATCATGAAAATTCTTGCCTGTGTGAATTAAAAATTTGTCTTGTAGACAAACACAAAACGGAATGAAAGTTTTTGATTAAAACAATCGGCTACTGTAAATAGCGGTAGTTCCGACGTAAACAGCTATTCTTACCGTTATTTTTTATATATTAGTTTAGAACTGCATATTTTAACTGATAAGTTACAATATGATGATACCATCGATTTCGTCAAATTTTTTAGGATAAAAACTAGCGTTATTTATTCAGATATCAGCTCTCAATTCTTTACAGCCAAATAAAAAAAAACTTAGCGGTCGAAGTCCTATCATCTAGTAGGTAATATGAATTGTATTGGTAATATATGTATTGATATTGCGTGATGTCAGAATGTATGTTATGTGAACAAGTTTTAACCAACGAGGCTTCAGAATATTACGCTTGGAAAAAATGATTCCGAGTAATATTCTGACAGCGGAAGTTTAATGTGTCGCAAGGATTTTAATTTGAAAAGTTTTCACGTTCAACTTTAATTTTAGGTTAAGCACTTGTACCGCGGACCTGACATTTAATTTTCTCTCTGCAGAGCTGACCGAGATTAAAAATATAGCTCTCTGGTGGGTATTATTGCAAAGTGTATGCCAGATAAATAACGAGACCGAAAAATAACAGTAAGATGAAAAAAATATGAGACCACTTTTGTAACTAGTACCTAACACCTAATTGGAATAACGATGAAAGAATCCTTAAAAAATATACAATTACAACTATCTATTTTAGGTATCATTATATGTATATTATATAGGTATCATTTCTACATATTAATATCTAAAGAGAGAACAGGTTTAGAAACTTGAGATTGCATATCAGTAGTTGACCCCATTGAATAAATTACCACAGATACAAGAATGTCCCTAATAATCAGGACACATTTCTTTTCTTTCTTTCTTTCTTTCTTTCTTTCTTTCTTTCTAATAATCAGGACAAAGAGATACAATTTTGGTTGTTCTTGGTATTATATAACTATAGTAGGTACTTTATCCATAACATTTACATTACTTTATCTCAATAGAATCATCTTTCCGAACCGGTGGTAGAGTCTTAACGTTTCATAAGTGACATAAGTTGTCCTATGTGAAATAAATAAATCATTTATCATACTAATACTGACTCGTATAAATGCGAAAGTGTATCAGTCCGTCTGTCTGTCTACTACGCTTTCATGGCCCATCTGTTCAACCGATTTTGATGAAATTTGGTACAGAGGTAGTTTGTATCCCGGGAAAGGACATACTTATCCCGGTAAATTAAAGAGTTCCCACGGGAATCAACAATCTTTATCCAGATCGCGGGTATTATCTAGTTAAATGTAGTGAGTATAAAACTTACCTATAACAGGAGAAAAGATGACATTGACAAGACCAGTAGAGAGCATGAACAGTGCATAAGCACCCGTGAAATCCTCGTGTGTCACGTGATGTGAGATGACGAGAGGGCTGGTGACATGGAGCCATGCCCGCAGGACTCCAAGCAGGCTCGTCACTACAGCCAGCCATATAAATTGACGCACTTGGAGTATCACTAAAAATATACGCAATCATCAACCATTGTTGTAAGGAACATTTTTTTATATCTACAAATATCTTTTTCACACACACACACACACACACACACACACACCTACTCTTATAGTTCACACACTTTTGCATTAAAATTATGTTATATTTAACATAATTTTAATGCAAATGGATGTGGTGGTAATATTTTACCACCACATCCATCCACCAATGCAGGCAAATCTATGTGGTACAACGTGTAGATATTGACTCGACAATGCACGATTGTAATTTGTAAAGAGCAATCGTCTTTACAATCATGCATTGTCGAGTCAATAGCTCCTGATAATGCTCCGGTGTTGGAGTGAAGCTTACGTTGAGAATAATTTGGAAGATTTGTGTGGTGTGGTGTTGAAGCGGTGAATATCCCAACCTCAGGGAATTTATAATTTCTGAATTTTCCCTGGTCTGGCCTGGTGGGAGGCTTCGGCCGTGGCTAGTTACTCTACCGGCAAAGACGTGCCGCTAAGCGATTTAACGTTCCGGTACGATGCCGTGTAGAAACCGAAGGGGTATGGGTTTAATATAACTGCCATGCCCCTAACAGGTTAGCCCGTTACCATCTTAGACTGCATCATCACTTACCATCAGGTGAGATCGCAGTCAAGGGCTAGCTTGTAGTGGATTAAAAAAAAAACTTCTAGGCAAGCGCATTCCAACCTAGTACTCATCAATGCTTTGCACTACGCATGATTGTCGTCAAGCGCAAGCGTATCTCGATATAAAAAAAATTGCAACCTAGAGTCGCTTATAGTCTTCATAATAATTATTATTAAAAAAAAGAAATTCATTATACAAATCACAAAAATCGATAAGAACGCGTTGCTAGACCTACGTCAAAAAAGTCAAGGTATATTGAATTTTTATCTGTATTTACGCTAAAGCAGATTTAAAAACGGCGGTCCACTAATATGAACCTTGAGTCGTAGTGGCGTGAAAAGTTGAAAACAGTGAAAAATGTAGAGTTCATTGTCACGCAATGTAATATAATAATCAATTAAAACATTTTGCTATTTGATAAATAATAAACGAATAATATAGCCGCTATATAATATAAATGAGTAATTATTTTGTCTTTAATAAATCTTTGATCTCTAAATCTGTGATAGTAGGTCTAATATCAGTGGCTATTTTAGTAGCCTGACCTTTTAATTAATTACGTTATCTGTTTGTTAGGTATATTGATGTACATTTAGATAATAATATTGTAGATACTAATAGTATTGTAGATACTGTTTGTAGGAGGTAAATCATCATTCTAACAATAGCCTAGAGTTGTACGGTATATGATCTAAATTGTAAATTATAATCAATTGCTATGACGTTTGTGCGATGAGATTTTTGCATTCAAAAGTTTATTTAAGAATATCAGGTCTACTTAATTATCACAATACCTATCTATTTGGACAAAACTTTTAAAATCGAGTAAGATAAAAAAAATCTGATTACTTACCTATTCTCGCTGCTAGAGTGAAAATTGTTGCCACGTAGAATAGAAATCTTGTATCTATAGAAATTATGCTACTTATAACTGCGAGTCCAAATCGGCCAGCAACGTCTGCACCAGCACTGATAGAAATGCACGCTGCAACTTGATTCTGAAAGATATTTTATATTTCAACATATAGTTCTTGTTCAAGAAGAGAGGAGCCAAAATCTGCGCTCTAAGCTACTAAGCGCTGACTGGCAGACTTCACTTAGCCCTGAGAACTTTATGAAGAACTCTCAGGCATGTAATTTTCCATTTTTAATATGATAAACTAATATAGCTAGAAATAACTCCGAATAGTTAGAGGTACGCGCCTGAGGTTCAGACTCGACCAAATTAGAAAGCCAACGTCTTATTGTATGCTGTCTTTCATCTATTTCATTGACGCTAATGGTACAATTCTGCATGAACATTTTCATCTCGAGTGGATGGACAGAAAAACATGCGAACATGTTTGCTTGTGCGAGATCACCGAGAAAAAAAATGTGCTGCACACTACAGCAAAGTGCCGAACACTGACGTAATCGCACCATAAGAAGTTCAATCAAAAGTTAGCGACTCAAATTTTAAAACATCTTCTCATGCCGCTTGCTAGGTAAGAAACTTACCGTATTTAATCCATATTGATAGAAGAGCATAGGTTGTAAAACGAAGAATATCAGATCAGAGAAATTGACGAAGCTCTGTCCGATACAAATGTTGCAGAACACTGGATCCATAAGGATCTTCACATTCAGCATTTCTAATAGGTCGTATCTGTAAAATAAACAGTAAACCATCAAGTTTTAAGTAGTGATAGAGTGCCTGCTTGGATACAAACACATCATCCTAGAGTACATGATATTAATTTGTGGAGTATAATTAAAATAATAAAGATTATTACCCGAATAGTGTCATAGACATATTTCTATTCGTCGTAACATTTATTTTTATTTCCTCATCATCTGTATGTTTGATCAGTAAATCAACATTTTCCTTATGTTTTGCTCTTGCTCCATTTTCTAATAGAACGACATCTATAACAAAACCAGCATTTTAATCGACTTCGTCAGCATAATATTATTATAATATTTTTATGAGATAAAAATACTTGCTGCTCTATTTTTAATAGTCTTCATATAATTTTTCATAGCTGCCATGCCGGGGAAGGTGTGCAGTGATATTCCGCTTATTAAAAGCAGCGTAGATCTAAATCCGTAACGTGACAAAAATACTTTTATGAGTTGCGGATAGAAAATTAGTAAAACCCCTTGGATGGCTTTTACCAAGCTCATTACTTGAGTTCTTTTTCTTACAAAGTAGTGATTAAAAGTGGAATAACAAACAGGGACAATCATTCCGAAACCAACTCCTTGTAGCACTCCAAACGTGAAGGGCAATTCGTTCGTGCTCGATATAAAAACTGTTACAAAGGAACCAGTCGACATTATTACGGCTCCTATAAAGCCCCCTAATCTCAAAGAGCATCTTTTTTTCATCACATTGAGAGATAAGCCTGTAAAAGAAAAGTTCCATGTAAATTATTCGAAGCATTTTAGCAAGCAAATATTTTATTAATACTAATATGTTGTTTAGGGATTTATTCCTTTATTTTACGTGACATTTGCTTGTATCATGAGGAGTGAGATTCGATTTTACTTAACTAGAATTGAATTTTCGGTAAATTTCTAAAGATGAAAAGGCCTACGTAAACTTCTTACACGTATGTAAGAAGTTTGTAATTATTCATACAATGTTATAAAATACAGACCTCCAATAGCTAGCATAATTGCGAAAACTCCATGCGCTGTAGTCAGAGATTTGGCACTAGAATGTGTGTCGATGATAAAATCTTTGTATATTAAACCAAATGAGTTCACATGGCCGATGCCTGCGATCTGGAAATATTATTATGTTCTGGTAAAAACAGGGTCTACAAATGACAACTGTTTGGAGAACTGAATTAACCTTAAATTAATTAAATTATTTTTTTAATTTTAAACTTCAAACGAAGTCGCGGTTATTCGCTAGTAATATCATAAATGCGAAAGTGTGTCTGTCTGTCTGTCTGCTACGCTTTCACAGTCTAACTGTTCAACAGATTTTGATGAAATTTGTTATAAGGGTAGGTTGTATCCTGGTGAAAGACATGAGTTTTATCCCGGATACATAATTTGAGTTCCACGCGGACGAAGTCGCGAGAATCATCTAGTAATAAATATTTCGCAGATAAAAGTAGACTCTTCAATTTTTGTATACATATGAACCGTCGGTAAATTTCACGATGATCAACCACATTGCGTACAAGAGGACGTGGTATAATAATAATAATTTGTGTTGAAGCTTTCAATGTGTACTTCGCGTGTAGCACGTAATAACTATAATGAATATTAATCAACACATTAGCATTATTTGCTATCTTTGGTAATAGTATAATATTATAATTGGAATAATTGTGTACAGTCTCCACTGTATTGAGCAGTTGACTTAGCAATCCACCACCACCACTACAGCCTATTAACGTCCCACTGCTGGGCACAGGCCTCCACTCTCATAGGAGAGAAGGAATTAGAGCTTAGACCCACCACGCTGCTCCAATGCGGGTTGGCGGGCTTTAACGACTATTATCATGTTAGTGATAATAACCGGGACCGACGGCTTAACGTGCTCTCCGAGGCACGGGGGTGAAACACCGCCAACTTCCAACTCCGGGCTGGCACTGAGAATTTCTTAATTGAAAAACCCAATACCAATTTTTTGCCCGACCGGGAATCGAACCCTGGACCTCGTAATCCACAGTCGACTATGCTAACCGCTAGACCACCGAGGCAGTTACTTAGCAATACATTATGTTATGCTCGTATAAACGATCAATACAAAGTTTGTAGAAAAGTAAATTAGATTTTATACATAGTTTTAATATCCATACTTTCATACCAATATTATAAATGCGAAAGTGTGTCTGTCTGTCTGCCTGCTACGCTTTCACGGCCCATCTGTTCAACCGATTTTGATGAAATTTGGTACAGGGATAGGTTGTATCTCGGGGAAGGACATAGGCTACTTTTTATCCCAAAAAATCAAAGAGTTCCCGCCCGCCGAAAAAACCTTCATCCACGCGGACGAAGTCGCGGGCATCATCTAGTACAAAATAATTACTGAAAAGGATCAAAACGTTACATCTTTTTACGAGACTTCAAAGAAAGAAGAATAAAAACGAGACGGATGGTGTCTGGTATGAGGGTTCTTGTAGATTTAAATTATCCCAGGTAACATTGAAGAGTTGAGGTTTTTTGAAACTTGCAAATAAATTGCCAAGGCAAAGGAAGTTAAAATTAATTTTATATTATGTAAACTAAGAACAGAAAATAACAATAATTGTATTTTTTTTATCCACTACAAGTTAGCCCTTGACTGCGATCTCACCTGATGGTAAGTGATGATACAGATGGTAAGTGAAGATGGTAGCGGGCTAACCTATTAGGTGTATGGCAGTTATATTAAACCCATACCCCTATTCGGTTTCTTGTTTCTACACGGCATCGCACCGGAACGCGGCACGTCTTTGCCGGTAGGGTGGTAACTTGCCCCGGCCGGAGCCTCTCACCAGGCGAAGGCCCACCAGTATACAAGCCAAACCACAACGAAAGTATTGCGAAATATTTAAAAAAAAAATCTGGAGGTTGACAAGTAATTTGATTTTATCTTCTATCCAATAATGTAAAACCATAGATATTTACATAATATTTAATTAATACCTACCACTGATTGTATCTTTTCGTGTTACCGGACACGGAAAATATATCTCAAAATATATTTTTGAATTGATATAGCAAAATATAGTGATATACGATAATGGTGTTGAAAATAAATGAGGTACATAATGTTAGATACCTCCATTAATATTAATATGTTGCTTTAAGGGACATCAATTAAGTTAGAGCAAAGAAGACAAGGAAAAACCACGCCATCGAAAAACTTTTTTATGTAACAAAACCAAGAGAAACGCCTATCAATAAATGATATCCAGACATAACAAGCAACTCAAAATAATTATGAATAAGCAGAGGGAAATTACTGAAATACCTCTACTCATATACGTTATATTATTGTTTAAGCATAAACATAAAACACAACTGTACTTACAAAGATGATAATGACACCAAAACATACAACGTATCCCCACTTATCTGTTGCGGTATCTGTTGGACCCTCATTTAAATTTTCCGTGTTCATTTTCACAGCGTTTTGTTCGGGTAACCCAACTGCAAGCCGCGGGTCGACTAAACTCACACTAAACTATACGGATACATGAGATAAAGGACTAGACATCGCAACGATGGCATATAATATATTGTTATAAATAGTACCTACTGAATAGTACACAGTACTGCGCTAATAGTTCTTTGTTTGATAATATGACCCGGTGACAGCACCGCTAGGATCTATGAAAAATAAAAAAAAATAAACAGGCATAAAAATTTGTTCCAATTTTAGCCACCGGGTCAGATAAGTTTGTGGAACTTGACTGCCATCGTTTAAAGCAGTATTATTTTTAATTTATTGACGCTCTAGTTTCAGAAAAATAATCCTTATTCTAAGGACGTCAAAGTACGTCATATAAAACGTCGATTTCAAAATAATACTGCCTTAAGCGATGGTAGTAAGCCCACGGTAGATTATGATGCTAAATAAATAGTATCCTTTTGTTTCTCTTATCACTTAAAGAATAAAACCCAATCCATTTTTACTGCGTAGGTAGGTAGGTAATAGGTTAGGTGATTCAGTATACTACAAACAAGTCTCACGTAAGGGATTGATAAACGGAATAAAAAATAGAGGTAATACATGTTCAACTGGTTTATTAGATACTTTAAGTATTATAGATCATATTAGGTATATTTCGAGAGATCGTTTCGAAAATTTAATATTATATATAAAAATTTAATATATATTTAATATATTATTATATATGAAAATTTATTATTATATATAAAAATTACAGCAGAAATTCAAAACTACCAACAATATAGAAACAGCAACTATTTTGAGTATTACAATATTTTTACTATATGTACAATAAAAAAAACAATAGCAATACCTACCTTAAAAAAATATAACTGACACATTGTTTTTTTCGTGGATCATTTGGTAAATGAATTAGATGTCTACCTACAGATTAAAATATAATAGTAAATTCGTAAACTAGACTGCCGATATAAAAATTTCAAACATCCTTCTTAAATCTAAATAGGTATTTACAATAATAGAATAACTTAAGTCTAATCTTACAATGATAAATAAACACTAAGAACACAATTAGTAAATCTTTACATTGAAATGAACACAATCTAAAAATTATATTTTCTAACATTTTGCATTGCAACTTGCATGTAAGTTTTAATTTAGAAGTGCTTTTCTATAAACGCAATTAGTTATTAACGTTGATGTAGTAAAAAAATATTTTACTTCTGTACCCTTAGTCTAAGTTTTAACATTGCAAATTCTATTTATCGTAATCGAGCATTCGATCACATTAGCTTCAAAGTAAAAATAACCTTAACAGTATTTTTTAGAGCTCAATTTCGTGTATGCATTCATAGCCAGAGCTACAAATGGAAACACACAAACAAACAACAAAATTAATATCGTTATACTGAATTCGTGGCTTTAAATCATGGGCTTTTGGGTTCATTTTACTTTGACGCCATTTTCACGAATTTTTAATGCAGAAACTTAAACTAAGCGTAGTGTATAAAATATTTAACACGAAAAACATGTTTCGGCTGCAAACTCAACATCAACTTAGCGATTAGCCAAGTCTGCTTTATTTTATAATACCTATGTACTAATAACTAACTGCACTTAATAGCGCATTCACTTGATCGTTTGATTGCATTTTACTAAAGTAAGGGGCCTTTGTTCTAAAATAACGGAACCTTAATGCAATACCTTACCGTGCCTTAGTACGACAGACATTTTTATCACGATTAAACTATTCTGTTGCCTTTTTTAGAATAAAAACGGTCGCTTTCTACGAAAAACTTCTAGCGAAGTTTTAACAGGCGAAGTTTTAGCACTTTATGTATGGAGTATTGGAAACGGCATACGGGCTAAGTGAGGTCGTGTATAAAGTAGCGTAAGTAGCTTAGTCTTAGTATACAATTTTTTTATTCTTTGGATGATTTCAATGAAATCGATGTCTATTTAACACCTACTAAAAGTCAACAGTCTTGATTTGTCCTTAAAAAAATAACAATTATAAATATCACGTTTGTGGGCTACGCTGTCTTCGCTTTATAAAAAGTATAACGGCTTCGAAGGTCCACGGGACAACACAGCAGAAGTTGCATACTGCCAACATTACAAACGCGATTGCATAGCTTCCGGTGTAATCTCGTAAGAAACCTGGAAAGACAATAAAGAAAACAAATTATTTCTAATCGGAAAAGAGATTGAAATCAACGACCTGTTTTATTAAAAACAGGTAACATGTATAGAAAAATGAAAGCAATATTAATGTAACAAAATTAATAAATATTAAGGAATAATAATAAGAATATCCATTTGATTAAAGAAGACACTGTAAGCCATTTGAACCATTAATCAAATAAATATTATAACTAAATGCGAAAGTTTGTATGGATGTATGGATGTTTGTTACTCAATCACGCCCGAACGGCTAAACGGATCTGAATGAAATTTGGCATAGAGATAGATTATAGTCTGGAAAAACAAATAGGCTACTTTTCCCGGAAAACTAAGGAGTTCCCGCGGGAACCAAAAAACTTCGTAGTCGCGGGCATCAGCTAGTTTATAATAAAGTCCCACAAAGTTATCTGACTCGGTGACCGCGTTGCTAGTCGATGAAAAAAAAACTAAACGGCCATAAAAATTAGTTAAAATTTTTGCCACCGGGCTAGATAAGTTGGTGGGACGGGACTATAGTTATTTTATGTTATTGTCAAATATGCAGAAAATATTTTAAACAATAAATTAAATGAGGACGTCAGCTAAATAGCAAGTGAAATGCATGAAAATCTATCTCTCTGTTGAATAAGTACTAAAACGGAATTCTGAACCGTTCCGAATTCTGCTTACACTCTAAAACACAAAAACATTGTGTTTGGCATGCTCTTTTATATTAATCGAAAAGTTCGGCCAAAATCTTATAACTTTCTCTACACAGTTTCGAAATAAAGCTAAAATGTCACTTATATTGTGTATCGTGTGAACCCATATTTACGTTTTGAGGAGCAACTTTCAAAAATTATGAACTACTAGCGAATGCCCGCGACTTCGTACGCGTGGATCGAGGTTTTGTGGTTCCCGCGGGAACTATTTAATTTTCCGGGATAAAAAGTAGCCTATGTGCTATTCCAGACTATAATCTATCTCTGTGCCAAATTTCATCCAGATCCGTTCAGCTGTTGGGGCGTGATTGAGTAACAAACATCCATCCATACATCCAGACATCCATACATCCAAACTTTCGCATTTATAATATTAAGTAAGATTATTTTAAATGATGAAGTTGTCAAAGTAACTTTCCGGTTTCATAAACGGAGACAAAAATTTCCACTAAGATTTCTCAATATATATCTTTTTTTCTTTACTTTTTAACGCTTTTACGTTGCAAATATTGTTTTTTATCAACCGATAATGTACTGACTTGCAAATAGATTAAAATATTTTCTGTATCGAAAAAAACGTTTTTTCCATATTTTTAAAAGTGGATAGGTACTAATTTCCTTTTTCCCTTCTCTATATTCATCTGTATTTTTCGTTCAGTCTCTACAAACCTACAAGCTATGGAGGTTCAATTAAATTAATTACCAATCATAGGTCCGACACTCAGGCTAAGTGCTCCGGCCAGTAACATGTATAATCCATAAGCGGGTGGATATCGCTCGATGGGTACATGATCGGCCATTACTATCGGCTGTGCTATATGTACGAGCGACCGTAGCGCCCCCAGGATTCCCGTCAGAATTAGCAGAGGGATGTACGTTGTGAAGTGGATAAAGACTGAAATTTAAAGGAATTGATACATTTAATAATGATATATATTAGGAACAATTTGACGACCTCCGTGGATCCCAATCTCTCGTGGTCAATTTGGGAATTTATAATTTCTGCATTTTCCCTGGTCTGGCCTGGTGGGAGGCTTCGGCCGTGGCTAGTTACCACCCTACCGGCAAAGACGTACCGCCAAGCGATTTAGCGTTCTGGTACGATGCCGTGTAGAAACCGAAGGGGTATGGGTTTAATATAACTGCCATGCCCCTTACAGGTTAGCCCGCTGCCATCTTAGACTGCATCATCACATCACTTACCATCAGGTGAGATCGCAGTCAAGGGCTAGCTTGTAGTGGATAAAAAAATACATTAAATAAATAAAGCTTAGAAAGTAATATCAAAATAAGCTTTTCTAATATTGGATAGAAGCAGGCGTTACTTCGCGGATGTCCATGATAATGAAGGAACTAGAATAGGCAAATCTATGTGGTACAGTATGTATCCTGCACTTATAGCCCGCGATATTTACCACACCACAGAAATCTTCCAAAGTATCCTTAACGTACGTTTCACTCCGATCCCGGAGCATCTTCAGGAGATGTTGACTCAACTATGCACGATTGTAAAGACAACTTGACTTGATGACTTTACAATCGTGCATTGTCGAGTCAACATCTCCTGCTATTGATTCCATTTATTATTTTGAATTATTGTCACTGACATTGGTCTTGTCAGCTAGAGGAGTTGTAACACGTGATTTTTTTAAATTCAAAGTTGTAACATCGTTGTAACCACAACTGACATCAAGAGAAATAGGTAATTTTCTTAATTTTTCCTTTAATGATCTCGTCAGGATTACGGCTTTCAAGAAAAGAACAATAAGGGAGAAAGAAAAAAAGTACAGCTACAGCCTTACCTAGTCTAAATAAAGCAGCAAATAAAGCGCCCGCGTAAAACATGTAGCGGCTGTTCATTCGGAAGAATTGCCCCGACACGGCCAGCAGCAGCCTCGCCGACATGTCTGTGGCACCCCCCACAGCTATAATGTTTGCGATCTCCGTCTGAGAACAAAACATAAAAGAAACGACTCATTTAAGAACAACTGCTCTAGGCTGAGAGCTGATCAACAATAATAGGGATGATGCTTGAGTCAAAAAGAAATTATTTCTTGCTCATTAGTGGGTCTTCTAAAAGACCCAAAATTCACATCTTCTGTTAGTTTAAAGTTTGATAACCATTTTATACTATAGATTACAGAAAAAAGTGCGTTGAAATTTTATGACGTCACAACTATTGTATTTCATATAACCTTCCATACTAGAAATGCGCTTTTTTAAGTTCTGAGTTGATTGAGTTGTCATTATCCCTATTTACGGCTGAAATCTATCACTATTCTCACAAACTAAATCTGACCCGGTGACAGCGTAGTAAAAAGTAGTAAATTTTGTCGAACAAAACAGAACGAAAACCATTTCTAGCTTAGCTGCACGCTTGAATATAAACAGTGACGTTTTAAAAATATGAGCCACATAGAACATAAGTATATAAGAAACAATCAAAAACTAAACATAAGGCGCTTTAGGATATTATAAGAATCCGATACTTACAGTACCCGGCAATAAATATTGCACATCGACCTTTGGAAAGAGACAATCGGTTATATCTCTGTCGCACACTACCGATCGGTAGTGTGCGACAGAGATAACGCTATACGAAGCCGAAATAACCGATTGTCTCTTTCCAAAGGTCGATGTGCAATATTTATTGCCGGGTACTGTATATGATGCAAATAAAGTACATCAATTCTACATCCTTTCATTGGAATTCGTCACCTGGAATTTCTGCGTCCGTTAAGGCGTTTTCATTTTTTGTGAGCCACTTTATTGGAATTCATCTGAATAAATTTTAAATAACGCTATTTAAAATACTTTAGATAACCACTATGCTATAAAATACAATTTACTGCATGGAATATCCAGTCTATTTAACCAATATTTAGGATAGTATTCTATGCCCACTTTAAACGATGAATATTGTACAATACATTAAGAAACTTGTTCTAAAAATTTGGATGAAATTTTGTATTTAGAAAAGGTTTTAAATTCAGTTTATCCATTACTAGCGAAAGCCCGTGACTTCATCCGCGTGGAACTGACGCTCTGCATCGGGCCTTTCACTAGATATCACCTCTAAAAAATTATTAGCAATTATTGTCGTCATGTTGATTGCTATTAAAAAATATTAAGGCGCCTTCATAATTTTTGCTAATAAAAATGGCCGACTTATTAAATGCTAATATTTTTTTATAGTTTGTAAGTTTATAACGTCTTTGACAGCTGATATCTAATGAAAGACCGGATGCAGTGGGTCAGTTTTTGTAATGTTTACATAGGTACTGTGCGTACTTTAATACTGTATAAGAATCAGCTTTTCACATTATGGTTATTTTTTGGTAACCATATCACGTTTTTGATCGGACATATCTAGCGAAAGGCCACAACAGTGGAGAGCCCTACACCCACCTCATACTGAATCAGTCATTCAGGCGATAGTTACCAAAAGTGCAGCCTATCTCTTATAATATTAGTTTAGATTATTATTTACTTTACGATAAATTCCATTCCGTTCATTTGAGTGAATATGCAGCCCGAAGACTGCTAAGACAAAATACTAGCAACTCTTAGTCTATTCGTGGGTATATTACGAGAAGAACAACTGTGTAGAATAGATACAATTTGTTTTACTTGTATTTTTTTGTATCGCACTTATTTATCGTCTTTCCTGTCCAAGGAATTTACAAACACATAATTACATAGTTAGGTACTAACTGTGAAGTAATCAGACGGCAAGTAACTGGCGTTTTTTTCCTTAAATTAAATTTATTCAATTATTGCGATGAATTGAATTTATCTTCAATAAAAAAATTAAAAGCTAGCATTTTCCGGGACTTGTTCCACGTGTATTCTACTTTCAGGGCCGAGCGTTTAAAAGCGCGGAGTTTTTTAGCATTCCGGCGTTTTGTAGCACAGTGACGTTTTATTTTGTCGGAAATTCCCCACGACTCAAAAAAAAGTCATTGTGGTCCAAAACACCGGTATGCTGGAAATCTCCGCGTATTTTTATTTCAATGTTTGTTGTGATGTTTAAATTTTTCATGAATAAAAACTCATTATTAACTCACTGAAAAATTAAAAATAATCAAAGTACCTGTATAACACATTTAAAAAAAAATTATAATGTACACTCATTGTATACAGTTAAATTTTTCAAGACCAAATTATTTTTTAGTCTTTATGATATTTTAGTGAAGCTACAAAACACTAGACACAGCTGTTTGAACTTTGCGTTGATATATCAGTCAGATAATAATGTATGTAGTTAAAGACTAATCATTGCTTTTTTAAAAGATAAAAATGCAAACTCTGAGACTGGGCCCAATATAATCTATATATATAAAAATGAAACCCGTTTTCCTTGGTCACGGCATCACGCGTGAATGGCTGGACCGATTTCACTAATTCTTTTTTTGTTGTATTTGTTATTATTAGGAGAAGGTTCTTACGGAAAAAAATATTAAGAAATTCTCTCAGAAATATTGAAAAATATACATTTTATTTTGCATACTAAGGCGGTACGAAGTTCGCCGGGTCAGCTAGTATGTTATAATATTTAGTCCGAGCTCATGAGTGATGTCTACGCTAACAAGATAAAGAATGCTACTAAAAAGGAAGGTACTTATAATATTTATTACATGGCCTTATATTAATCTTACGAGTCTGCACTCTGCAGGGTCACGGTCAATGACCTCATCAAGTAAAATAGATTAAAACTAGCTGATGCCTGCGATTTCGTTGTAGATGCAACACACGCCCTTGCTACGCTCGGGAGTCACTCTAAAATCCCTCGTTACGCTTGTGGTTTATCTCGGCGCCCGTAATGTAAGACATTGCATTACCCCCCATCTACTATTAATTCCCATGAGAACTCTTAAATTTTTCGGAATAAAAAGTAGCCTATGTCACTATCCAGGTCCTCAACTATAGTATACAATCAAAAATCACGTTGATCCATGCGTCGCGTCGCTCAATTGCAACGTGATTGAAGGACAAACCAACAAACAAACACACTTTCGCATTTATGACATTAAATATGGATGAATTCAGGTAAAATTCCAAACATTATTGTATATTATTGTGTATATTATATATTTAAATTAGATAAGTAGAGTAAAAAAGTTTATGATAATATGTTTTAACTTGGGAGTAAAATGTGTGATTAAAATGATAAAATAAGCAGACGGTTAACAATATGTCATATACATTAAATTTTATTAATGCTAAAATATCGCGTTATATTATATATCGCCATGTATTTTAATAGGATGCTATTAAAATAAATAGAGATAGATTTATGTTATTTAATGCAAATTACGTAATAGATATAGGCAGGAAATTATCAAAAATACTTTTTATAAGAATTGTCGTCTCAAATTCCATTGCAAATACCTACACGCAAATGCAATCACACAAACGTAACTCTACTTGAACGACCACAGTCCACACAGTCATACAATCTTAATACCATGTCATAGTATTATCTGTTATTTAAATAGTCCATGTGAATTTTTCCTAGTTTAATTAATAGTCTAATCCTGGGGTTTATATAAACAGACTTGAACAAGGAAAACGTAAAAAAATAGACCATAAAACTGCATTAAGTACATTTAATTTTATATAACTTTTTGAGTTCAAATTGTGAAATATTGTTTCACCCTAAACTGGTTCGTAAGAGGTTTCTAAAGCAGTGTAATCTATCAAACTTTCTCAACGTATTTTATGATAATAATAGGCTGAGTTGAATGTACTTGAGAATTGTATGAAGAACGAAATAATACTAAGCATAAGTCGATGCTCGAAATACGCAACAAATATTTACGTGCGTGCGTTTTTTACATTACATCTCGCACAACCTTTTGATAACGTATCAAATACCTCTGATTTCTGTTACACTGATCGAATAGTGATTATTTTAAACACATGCGCTTGCGCACCTACGTCACATAATGATTGTGTCATCGGTCATCATGTGAAATCGTGATCACTGTCTACTTTTAGAGCATTTCTAGACTAGATTTGTAGGTCACATTCGGTCGAATCGCGAGCTACCTGGTCACAAATTCTTCGAGCATTTAATCGACAGATAAACTTGAATAGTATTTATCATACAACCCAAAATATAAATTAGGAAACGAACATTAGGTTTGTTGGACAGTTATCCATTCAAAAATCACCATACATGGCAGAACATACTGTTAATGTGACTGCCGATGATTTTAACGGAAATTTAACGGAATTTTAATTTTAACGGAAGCCACAAACTTAAAATACCTAGACACTTCCGTCTCCAATTTACATCCGACACGGTTTTCGAACTGGAAAGTCTAGTCCCACATAATGTAACTAGTCTTTGGTAAAGTTATTCACCCAAAGTTTTCAATAATATCTCATATTAAGGAAATATAATGTATTGTAAAAAATGGACCATTTTATAACCTTGAGTTTCAAACTGGCTCAAACTGGAATGGGATTCCTAGTGCATTAATTTATACACTCGTAAGCTCTATTTTTTATGAAAATATTTTAAGCAAAAAATAGATTGCATAATTTATGACAGAAACATAAATTATGCAAGAATGTAGCATTAGGGTTATCTAAAGTATATCTAAAATTTATTTAAATACATCCGATAAAAGTGATCCGGATTAAGCAGAAATATCTGGATTTCTAGTTGGCTACAAAATAAAGTATCTATAAAACTTTTAAAAACCAGTCTGTCATATCGTAATTGTCAATATGTCTATTTTTCGACTATCCCTACTTAAATATTCAAGAATCTTTCTATCCATTTTTGTTTCTTTCCATTGATTGAACTAAGTATAGTTTAATTTACATTTAATATGAAAGTATATTAGAATAGATTTAATATAATTGACCGCAGACTTTTATAATATTGTGCAATAACTGACACAATATTTAAAGTATGTAAATAAAAATTTAATGGTTTTAATAATACAGAAGCACGTGTCCAACAAACAAATTTTTGATACTGGTTGACCTAAGGTGAACCGGGTAGAGCAGTATGTAGATAAGTTAGTTAGATTACTGCTACTGACTACTGTTAAGAATATGTATCAATAGAGAAGTTTAATAGTTACCTACCTTACTGAGATGATTTTTATCCAGAAACAACGGCTCCAAAGTGAAAAATGTGAGGTCAGCAAAAAAGGTCATTGCCATTCCGAATATAATATTGTCGTATATCAAGTCCTTCAATAGAGTTAAATCTAAATATTCAGCTACTGTTTGCCTGAAACAAGAAAATAAGGCGTATCTAAATAACTCTAATATTTATTGTATGAAAAGAAAATAGAAAATAAATTGTAATTCATGGAAATCAAATACGTCTTTTTTTTCAAAATAGGCTTTCGTTTCTTGATATTTCGTCTCCTTGAATTTCAAAAGATATTTGAATATTTTTATGACTACATAAAACGTCGTAACAAGATTTTATTACGAAATTGCTACGAATTTCAAATGACACTTATATTGATTTATTATACGTACCATTTTCCTTCCTTATTCTTTATAATAGGCATCGGTTCCACCGCGATACTTCCGAAATTTCCTAAGCTGGACACTGAGGCTGCTTTATATAAGTTCTCCATATACACATTGTCGTTGGAATTGAATTTACTATTGCTATCTTCACTTGGTATTAATACAACGGGAATACTCAGTCTCCTTGAATCTGTTAGCTTCGGAATGAACAGAAGGCCAGATTCTTTATGGCACGCTGTACAGTTCTTCGTGTAAAGATTTTGTACTGATTTTGTTTCCTGCTTTGTTATATTGCTTTTCAAAAACTCGAATTTGTCATTGCCGTCATCACATGCTGGTGTTGGTGGGATAACTGGAACATTAAAAAAATTTGAAGTTTTTCATACGCACTTGAGAGTATATTTTAAAATTTAATTTTATTATAAGAATTTATCTACATATGGAGAACTTCGTAATAAGTTTTAACAAGTACATTATTGTAAAAAGTTTTGAAGTTTGATAAACTGAATACTTACGAACTATCTTTTCACAGGACTTTATTCGCTTTACCATGTGCCATTGCACAGGGTGCATTACCAGAGCTCCAAATATGCTGTGAGCAGATATGGCACAAAGAATTGCTAAAGTCCCTCTGAAACCATACTCCGTTATGGTAAACTTGATGAACAACGGGTACACCATAGTGATCATTCCAATTGATGCCTTACACAAACTCAAATAAAGCACTTTTTTCCTTGTAAAGTAACTGTTAAAACTCGTGTAGGATACGGGTATGAGTAATCCCATTCCCAAACCTTGCAGGAATCCATTAGTGATGATCAATTGTGTTGTAGTTGTTACAAATATAGCAAGGAATGATGCTAACGTGTATATGAATGCGCCAATCAAGCCTACTTGTCGCAGTGAAAGTTTCTTTAAAACTATGTTCGATGAGAAACCTGAAACAAAAATATTTTATTTTTTGTGTCATTTGCATACAATCCATACTAATATTATAAATGCGAAAGTGTGTCTGTCTGTCTGCCCGTCTGTCTGTCTGCCCGTCTGTCTGTCTGTCTGCTACGCTTTCACGGCCCATCTGTTCAACCTGATGACTTTTTTTAGGGATAGTTTGTATCCCGACGAAGGACATAGGCTACTTTTTATCCCGGAAAATTAAAGAATTCCCACGGGAATCAAAAACCCTTAATTCACGTGGACGAAGTCGCGGCCATGGTCTAGTAATATATATTTAAGAGATTAAATTTAAAAACATTACCACCATTATTATTCAAATATCTTCCTACAGAATAATGTGAAACTAATATTCTATTAAGTCTCTCACGATAAATAACTATCCTTATCGAATAGATACACAAATATACGTATCTTTATTCTTAGCATATTATTATAATTAAGTCTCTCACGATAAATTATATTCATCTTATAAAGATATACAAAAATTTATATTTTATTTTTAGTTATCTATTTTAAAGATTGAATTTTGATAAATCAAAATCGTTTATAACTTTATTCCTCACAATAATATTGTGTTCATCGAGTACCTAATTTAATTTTCTTGTACAATCTTAAAATAATTCATTTTTCTTTTCGTCCTTCGCACTCATTTGGCGGAAAACGTGTTATTGGCCCTTAGTTTACCATTCTTTTTTAATTAATTTGTTCTACGACCCTGGATTCAAGTCCTTTATTGCTTTATATTTATTGGTATAGAATATAAAACTAGAAAATCATGACATTTCATCTCTAAAACATTTTTTTGACGAGATGCAAATCAATTTAAAGGTCAGGCTTGACTAGAATTCTATAGTGTGCATTAAAATGTTTATGAAGTAACTTATTATTTTTATCAACGAAAATGGCTTTCATTTGCTATAAAATGTCGAAACTGGAAGTCACAACTGTTGTAGATAAATAAAATTTCTTTGCTAACTAGGTTTAAGTAACATTATTAAAATTTGTCTTTAATATAGTTATGACCAACTTATGTAGTAACTAGTTTGTAAACATGGCAAGTTTGGATATTCAGCAGAGTTTCTAGACAATTTCAACATCAACATGTACCCACAAATTCCATTAACAGCTGACAAAGCACACCAACTTATAGAGGCTTTGGAGGAAAGTTTTTGTCTAAAAATATAAAGTCAAAGAAACCTGCTCTGTGGTCTGGTGACTGGTCATTATGATTAGTGTGTTATCTTGTAGAATATAAAAATTGGAAAGTTAACTCCTGAGGTAAACTCTGTCTGTTATTAGACAAATTGTAATATGCGCACTTAATTCAGCACTACGTCTGGTTTAATGTTAGAACAAAAATAATAAGGTTTGCGTGTCTCCGTAATATATATTTATGTTAAAAGCAACATCGACTGGTATTTTAATAAACTAGGTCTTTATGGTGTATTTTAATTTAAGACATAATATGAACAAGCATATAGATTCGTGTTTATCTAACTTTGTTGCCACGAGACGTTTCTTTGGTTACTGCAGAGACGAATTAATGCTTGATTTGGTTTTCTATTTTATTTTTAGTTTCAGCTATATTGTGGGATGAGTTGTGATTTTTAATTTATTTGTATTTTACTTATTTAGTTGTTCGTTTAAGAAGCCTGAGGCGCAGACCATTATGCATTGAGGTCAAACCTCTGTAGTTTTTTCAATGTGTTCATAACTATGTGTTTATTGTAAATTTGTATTTGGATAAATAAATGAAAAAAAAAAAAGAATTCCAATGACTCTATCGCTCGTAAGAATTGCTTCATAATAGCTTAAAGGAACCTTCACAAATTGCAGATACTTGCAAGTAGTTACCTAGATGGTTGCTTGAACTTACCGGCTATAGCGAGGGTGACTTGAAACACTCCATATACAACAGTGACTGCGCCAGTTCCAACGCCTAGTTCGTCCAAAAAATCATTATAAATAAATCCGAAAACGGGCTGATGAGCAGTTCCGGCAATCTGTAACAACAGGCATTTAAAAGTTAACATGTTGTAATATTCATCTAAATTGACATCTTCTAAAATATTCATCTAAATCAAATATTAAAAAGTAAAGCTTTGTTTTAGACAAAATTTGAAAATCATATAAATAGTTATTGTGAGACAACCTTAAAAGACATATCACATGCTCTCGCCGACTTTTTTAGAACTTATTAAGAGGAACAATTCCACCATGCATTGTTTTCGCGAATCTTTTACTATTTACGCAGTGCACGCCACGGAAGCTCTCAGATGAGACGATTTTTCCGACTTAATTCACATAATTCACATAATTTTCGTAGGGATCTCTATTTTTTAAAATAAAATATAGCCTACGTTACTCGCTGATAATGTAGCTTTCTTTATGAAAGAATTTTTAAAATCGGTTGAGTAGTTTTTGAGTTTATACATTACAAACAAACAAACAAACAATCAAATAAATCTTTCCACTTTATAATATTAGTTATGGTTAGATAGGTTCATAGGTTATAACTGGAGACTGCAACTGAAATGCTCGATGCTTGAACTCGATATGCGCTGCAAATATTAAATGTCGCTCTCATCGACTACATAATTTGTTATTTTATTTTTTTGCCGTTTGCTGTGAAGTATGTGTTTATTATCACGTCTTGGTAGTCTTATACATAACACACGTGAAACTAGCTGTTATCCCATGAGAAATAAATTAATTTTGAGTTTGAATTTGACTTTGGAGTCATGCAAAAGTGTGACGTGTTACATTACTTATTCGGTGGTGTTACATAATATTACATAATATATTACAAAACATGTTGACAGGAGGACATGAATCTTACTTAATATTATAAATGCGAAAGTTTGGATGTATGGATGTCGGTATGGATGTCTGGATGTATGGATGGATGTTTGTTACTCAATCACGCCCCAACAGCTGAACGGATCTGGATGAAATTTGGCACAGAGATAGATTATAGTCTGGAATAGCACATAGGCTACTTTTTATCCCGGAAAATTAAAGAGTTCCCGCGGGAACCACAAAACCTCGATCCACGCGTACGAAGTCGCGGGCGTCCGCTAGTTTATAATATTTACTAGCTGATGCCCGCGACTTCGTACGCGTGGATCGAGGTTTTGTGGTTCCCGCGGGAACTCTTTAATTTTCCGGGATAAAAAGTAGCCTATGTGCTATTCCAGACTATAATCTATCTCTGTGCCAAATTTCATCCAGATCCGTTCAGCCGTTGGGGCGTGATTGAGTAACAAACATCCATCCATACATCCATACATCCATACATCCAAACTTTCGCATTTATAATATTAGTAAGATAAGAAGTAAGATAAGATTAAGCTTTTTTTATGAATGAAATCTACTACTTAAATCTGTGATAATAATATGACAACATACTCGTACATTTCCTATTACGTACAAGTTAGTACCTAAATGAAACATTGACCAAATATTTATAAAGATCACGGCGTAAGCGGCGTCGTAATTCAGTTTAATTTGCCTTTCCAATAGAACCAGAATGCAACAATATAATCTCTTTTTAAAATATAATATAAAGTGTGTAGTTACAGACCTACATACAAAAAATAGTAAAACCAATATAATACTTAAAGAAAATAAGAACACTTTGACAGTTTAGATAAAATTTAAGAGATAGAAGATAACATCTTCTAAATAAGAAATAGAAATAGAATGTGGTGGGTTTTATTACACCCGAATAAAATTGACGCGGGGTGGTAAAGCCACGGGTGATGAATAAACACTTGAAATTTAGCGGACTCTATTTTCACGGGGTGTTGTGTTGTGATATTTCCTATTATCTGGTGTCCCACGAAACCACACGGTTTTTGAAAATTTAATGATTAATTTATATCACTATATCCAAGTTATCTAATTAAAATGTACCTACAGTGACTTTATTTTGTACTCGGTTTTTTGACTTTTGATTCGACATTCAAATTGGTTTAATGATATTATAGGCAATAATAATAAATATATAATCGGTAATAATTATGACATTTGAAGATGTAGACGTAGGTACTTGATATAAAACTTGGAGATTATGACACATTTAGTCAACTATAATATTTTGACGTAAAAGCCTCAGTATGATTTCTTTCAAACTATCACTTCTGAGTGGGGGACCTATTTCTTTGAAACAATCGCAGTTGGCTCAGTTTATAGTAATTAAGTAAGTTAATACTATTGTAGGACATTACATTATACTATATATTATAGCTCAATCATAATATATTTGTAAACCACGCATGTGGTGGAATACCAGGATCCTCTATTTTTAAAATCATCTTTGTGCTACCGTATTCCACAAATAAATAATTTGAAATTTGGAAAATTAAACAGGAATATAGAACACAGATTAAATATAAGTAGATTATCAGTTAGTCCAATATTTATGAACAGAATGTTTAATTAAACCTTGTTAATATCAATCTATTATACTTACATTATTGGAATTTATTACTACCATTAAACTAAAAGCAAGGTTATTATTTGAAGGAAATATTATTTTTATTGGTTAAATCAATTTATTTGCTGAGAGTTTTAGCAAAATGTTAAATTAACATTCTTAAAATGTGAATTAGATTAGCATTTACCGTATAGATTATGAATAAATATGAAAGCCGATTATTCAAATATAAAAATAAACTATACTAAGTATTTAAATGATATTCTGCCCCAGATTTTAATAGTATTTTTGTTTACTTACTGCGAATGTGTCGCCTTCACCTGATTTTTTTAGAACGTTTCCACGATCAATTAAATTAGTATACTGACTCCATAAGAGTTTATTTATCTCAGATCGATATCAATGAAGACCATTCTCCAGTCGGCCAATTAAACGAAAGTATTTGGTCTTGTAATCAATCAACCAATGTACTGTGGCAGTATGGTAATTATTGTGAAACGATATTTAGGTTGTAAAAATGTGGATAGTTTTATCTGTCTCGGTCACAGAATCTTCTAAATATATAAAAGGAGAATACTGACTGACTGATCTATCAACGCATAGCTCTGACCATTAGACGGATCTAGCTGAAATTTGGCATGCAGATAGGTTTTATGACGTAGGCATTCGCTAAGAAAGGATGTTTGAAAATTTCAATCCCAAAATTCAAGTAAAATAGGGCTTTATAATTTGTATGACAATCGAACCTAACGTAAGCGAAGCCTAAGCGAAAGCTAGTCTTAAATAAAGAAAAAGAAATGCTCTCTGAAATACCGAGACATCGTGTCGCCGATATTTAGTTATTTTTTAGACAAGAAGGCATACTACAGACGAAAATAGTTGGACAAAGGCCTCTACAGTAATCTTTCCAAAGCAACGTAAATAATTAAAGTATTCCTCTCTTCAAAGACGCGACGTCTAGCTTAAGTCTTGTTACTTACTACTTTATTACAAAAAAATTGTGGAGTAATGTGTAAACTTATATAATAATTATGCGTGCGAAAGTCATGGGACTGATTGAAACTAAAATTTCAATTACAGTTAGTTGCTTCAATCATGACAAATTCAGTTCAGTAGCCCAGTTAGAGAAGACACATCTCTCTATAATAAAGTAGCTAACCTACGCCCTGTAGATTCCCGCACAATTCCTTTTTTTTTCGTCTTAACCAATTTCCTTTTCCTAAATTATTCTCTTCACTGAATGTAATAGTATTCTGCTCAAAAGTTTTCAAAGTAAACGAGTTTTCTTGGCACTATGTTGGCTGTAAGTTTTTTATAGTCAAGAAAATAATAATAAATAAGTATTGAGAAGCACAAAATGTCAAAAGCAGACCTACGAGTATTACGGGTCGTCTCTAGACGGCTAATCATTGCTCGATAATGAAAACTAATATAAAATCTATTCACCCAGTGTAGATCTTTTATAAAATCAAAGGTTTCGATAGTATGTCTATGATGTCTATTTCTGTGTAGCCTATCATCTAGTACAGGGATTTCCAAACTGTTTAATGTAACGGCGAAAGTTTGATTTTACTCCCCATAAATTTTTCATACCCTGGGCTTAGATATATATATGAAAATTAATTCTAAAGGAGTAAACTCCAAAATGTAGCTTTCTTAGTACGAGTATGTCCCTGGGATAGTTGTATCCCATACCAAATTTTATCAAAATCAGGTAAACAGATGGGCCGTAAAAGTGTAACAAACAAACTCAGGTTCGCATTTGCAATATTAGTATGGTTTTGTAAGTAAGGCTTGGCTCTTTTTGCACAAAGAATAAAGTAGAAGTTATATGAGAACGAGCTACGTTCTTGGATATTCTTGGCACCATGCCACCAGGACGAGACTTGCAAACTTATAATTTTAGTGAGCTATAAGGTTTATCTTTATGGTTGTCCTAGAAGCGATGGCCGTTGGAGCCGAAAAGTCCTTGAGTGGAGACCGCGTACAAGTAAGAGTAGTGTGGGGCGCCCTCCAGCACGATAGTCCGACGACATAAAGAGGGTGGCATGAAGCGGCTGGTTGAAGCGGCTGGATAAAGAATGATGGGTACCGAGTGTGGTGGTGCTCATTAGGCCTATGTCCAACAGTGGATGTCCACAGGCTCATTATGATGAAGTTTTATTTAATTCGTGTCAAAATAGACATTATAATAAACATCATTGGATGTTTATATAATATAACAAAAACAGAGAACCCATGTCCACCATCATGCGGAGAAAACTGGCTTTCTTCGGACATCTGCACAGAGGAGCCCAATTCTCACTTCTGAGACTTGTTTTGGAAGGAAGAGATTGCAGGCAAGAGAGCTCCAGGTCGCCAAAGCGCAAGTGGTTGGACGTTATAAGGGGGTGGACAGGGCTTAGCTATCCAAAACTAAAAGATGCGGATAGAGAAGATTTTCGCATGATGATCGCCAAACTTCTTTTTGAAGAAGACACGCGATGATGATGATAATATAACTCATATGCAGACAAAAAAAAACATTCTGTTCTATTCTTTAATTATTAGATATCACAAAAAATTTAATGAGGTTCATGAAAGTTATCTTAGGTACGATACCCTAAAAATTTACAACCACGAGACACACAACAGACATACTATCTACGAGTAGTAACCCAAATAAAATATATCACTTGTAGATATGCCGATAATAGCTCCTGTTTTTTAACCCCTGACAAAAAGAGAGGTGTTATAAGTTTAATGTATGTAACTGTCTTTGACATCGTAGCTCTCAAACAGATTAACCTATTTTGATTTAGTTTTTTTTGTTTGAAAGGTGACTTAATTAAAAGTCTTCTTAGCTATAATTCAAGAAAATCGGTTCTGCCGTTTGAAGATCATCCTCTATTTTCTAATTGATGAATAGATGTGAGAAACTTCCACAGGTCTGATCGAATCGAAATTGGTATTCTGTAACTTCAATATGTCGGGGGTTGTTAAATTTTTTAAATTTAAACTTGTTATGATGTTTTTATGAATGCGAAAGTCTCTCTGAGAATATGTCTGTGTTTTTTTGACGGCGTAAACGAAAGGCGGAAGTGGAAACAAAAATTGGAAGGAAAAGAACTTGGACGTTTGTAGGTACAGGTTTATATATCCTCTTAGGTACAATGACAACTTGCATCTGGGAGATGGACAGTATATTGGTTATCCCGAAAAATTGATA
This sequence comes from Erebia aethiops, assembly GCA_923060345.2. Lineage (NCBI taxonomy): Eukaryota > Metazoa > Arthropoda > Insecta > Lepidoptera > Nymphalidae > Erebia > Erebia aethiops. The sequence continues at coordinate 15,632,618 of OV281089.1, read as the reverse complement.
AGTTTTCCACGGGATTAAAAAGGCCTTAGTAAATCCATGAGATTTAAAGAATTACTAACAACGCGAACGAAGTCGCGAGCATCACCTAGTTCGCTACTATAATGATAAAGACGTTTCTTGGGTCATTGGCTATTCAACGATGTCAATAAACTTGATATTCATGTAATTTATTTCCTTAGGTTATCTCAAATTATAATTAGAGTTTATTATTATCATTTATTATTTTAATAAATTAACGACTTAAATGAGGCACGCGTCATGTACATGACGTGTGTGTTAATTACATTATTATCATCATATTTCTAGGGTTCCATGGTAAAACACAGTACCCTTAGTTAGTAGTTTCGACCAGTCTATCCGTGTTACAGCCACTATCTATAAAACCATTAAGTATTTCTGTAGACTGTAGAGTTAACACCATAAAGTTAGGATCTAATAGAGGTAAGAGGTACATCTATGGTTGGAATTTAATACAATTATAGAAACCAGTTATGTACCAATTTATAGTGAAAAATCTAATTATAAGGGTACCACTGGGACATGAAAAGGTAGAGCCAAAACATAAACTTGGGTTTTGGTTACCCCCACGAGTGATAACTTATTGAACAGGTAGTTCAAAATCATTACGAAGTGATTCTCAGACGGTCAAACTAACGGTTACGAAATAATGACCAACAATATCTTTGGCAACTTTTATGACTACGGAACCCTACTTTATAAGTGTTCTGTCACAAACTTGACTAGTTATTTCTGAAAACCTGTTTTTGTGTAACTTTTAAATCACTCAAAAAAAATTAAAACTTACTTTAAAAAAATACTTTTTAACGCAGTTTTTCACAAGATATGGTAGGAATAACTTCTTTCTAAAAAAGTTCAACTGGGAGTGAAGGCTCTCAAGCTTTTTTAAGTCCCTTTTTTTCTTGACGGCGGGGAAATCTTAAGATATCTACCCGGTCACCCAAGGGGGCGGTCACCTACCCTTAGAGGTTATGGATTGTATCCACTACAACCCCCTCGGTGACCATTCTCAGCGCATGACGAAAGGGTCCGGGAACTCGCGCCGGAACTGAACTTGCGCCGGAGCCTTCCTTGCGCATCGCCCATGCGGGGCTCGTCCCTGGACCGATTGAATCCGACCTCAATTGACTTCGATGTTAAATCAGCCTATTGTTCTTGACTAATTTTCAATTCATTAGACGATGCAAAAGCACTAAAAGTTAATTTGAATAAAAAACATTTGAATTTTGAATAAGCATAAGTATTATTATTATTTTGAGCACCTTCAAATCTGCAAACCCAGTGTGATATTAGTTTTATTTATGTAGATATAATTTATTATAGTTATACATACTTAATAATAATCATAAACTGAATGACGTGTTTACAGTTTACACTCTTAACTAAGTTTCGTACCTATGAAGTAGGTATGAAACCTAACATGTAACAAACTTAATAATATTATGTTAATTAAAATAAGACGTAATAACCGGAAAAGAAAAATGAACGGAGAATTCATTGATCAGAATTGTTTTTATTTAAGTAACTAACAGCAATTACGATACAACATTGACCCAAATGATAATAACTAGATATTACTGGTAATACGCAAGATTTGGTCATGCCGTCCACGTTTCGGAGACAACTTTATTTCGTGGTTTTAAAATTATCACAAAAGATAATATAATGATAGGTCATAGGGGTGCATGAAGCAGATAGGTAAGTACTCAAAAGAAATTAAAAAAAAATCATTTCTCGTAACTTGAAAGTTACTTAGATACTTACTTAGATAAACTTAAGCGTGAAAAAATTAGAATTCTGAGCGAGTGAAAATGAACGAGAAATCTAAGCTCATCTGACATTTAGATATGTTGTGCCTTCATAATAGGGATGATGCCTATATCAAAAATAAATTATTTCTAACTGATTATTATTAAATAGAGGGTCTTCCAAAAGACCTAAAATTCTCATCCTCGGTTAGTTTTAAGTTTGATAACTTTTTTAAAATATAGATTAAAGAAAAAAAGTGCGTTGAAATTTGATGACGTCACTATTGTGATTTTCATACAACTTCCATACTAGAAGCGCGTTTGTAAGTTTGATAAAGAGTTGCTGATTTGATTGAGTCATCATCCCTATTCAATTCCATTTTGGTAGTGGCAATAAATTATGAATTACTAGATGCCTAGACCTTAATGCCCGCGACTTCATCCGCGTGGATTAAGGTTTTTGATTTCCGCGGGAACTCTTTAATTTTTCGGGATAAAAAGTAGCCTATGTACGTGCATGGGATGTAACCTACCTCTATACCAAATTTCATCAAAAACATCGGCCGAGAAAGCGTAGTAGATAGACAGATAGACAGACACACTTTTGCATTTATTAATATTAGTATGGATTAGACTAAACTTAATTAATTCATTATATTAAGGTATCTACAACAAAATAATCGGCGATAAATATCACTTAATACAAACAAATGGATCCTATTGAGTGTCGTGTGATTATTTTTATACGAGAACTAACTGACTCACCCCAGCCTCGCATTGGTGTTTTGACCTATTTCATGTAAATGGTTGTGTATAACTTTTTCAACATATTTCTTCCCAAAAAAAGGTTCAGTTTGTTACGAAATAAAGCAAATAAGGTCGACCAAAATCTGTTTAATAAATATGATCAATTTAAATATACAAGTAAATCCAGCTCGAACTTAAATATTATAATATTTAAGGCATTTTTAAATACGGGAGCTGTACGGCAACTTAATTGTATGTTTAAATTTAATCAATTATAACAAATAGACATGCACATTAATGCAATTAAATATTTAGACTGAATTCTCCAAACATACTTTTCATCATAAATTAGTTAATCATAAAAAGTTGCATATCATGCGTGTCGTAAGAAAATTGTTGTTGTTCTGGAAACTTCCAATATCTATTCTTTGCTCTAGATTTTTATTTCTTTGAGTTAATTGGACATCTGCATACATACATTAATTTAATTTCTTGATTTGCATCGTTATCTATAGCAAGTTTTTTTTCAGACAAAAACGTCTAATTTATTACCGAAGTCTTAATCCTAGGTAGGTACATCAATTTATAAAATTAAAATCTAAATTTAAAAAACTAAACATTAAAAATATCATCTATGCCGCTGCAATAAGGCAATATGCCCAGAACGCTGGCTGCGTTTCCTCGCTGGACAGCCAGACTTATATGTTGGCCGAGATAACTGCCAGCCCTCCAGTCACCTGTGGACTCCGTGAGACGACAAGATAGATCCTTAAAAAAGGATCTAGCATCTTCGCCCCATGATCCCAAGGTTTCAACACCCGAAAGGCACAAAAATGAAATTATTTTCTAATTATGCCTGGTTGTCTTTTACTTTATGAACTTTATTTGTTTTATTTAGAGTAATATAAATAATTATTCTGTCTCTAATAAAATTCGGATCGAATAAAAATCAAAACCTTCAAATACAGTGTTCAAATCTTGTTATGCTATCAAGGTCTATGATAATGAAGATGAACTTTGAACTACATCTACCTACCAAAAATTTGAAGTTAACTTTGTGATACAATTCAGAAAGTATGGCTTACTGTAAAGTGTACGTTGCGAGAGTCGATCGATCATATTGCAATCAAAACATAAATAAGTAAATTATTACAAACATTGAAATTAGATAACAATACGATTAAATTTTAATGTGACTAATAGTTCAATTACTCTATATTATATTAATTAATCAATCTGGGAGTGCATTGTAACCGCTACTATATTATCAATTAGGTATACGTATAATTAAATTAAATCTAGTAATATTAATTCTGTGTCATTAATTACGCGTTTGTCCGAAACTTCGTGATTCATCTACGTGCACTAATTAGAAAATTTGTACGGAAATCCTTTCTTTCCCTTTGATAAAACAACACCTCAAGATTAACACCTTGTACAGTCCTCTAATACCCACCTGCAAGAGTTTCCTCAATATCGTGTTTATTCAGTGATTCTAACATAATAATGTTGAATTGTTCAAGAAGATAAATTGTAATCCATACTTTTTTAGTATAAAATAAAATAATCGTATCTCATTCTTACTTATGTGATTACTATATAGTCACAGAATACAAAGTACAGTGGTAAAATATAAGGAAACTCGTACCTTAGGAATTCGTTTACACCGCTGGTTCTCTTACGTATTATAATTAAATCCAAGTATTGCATCATATTATGGTATAACCATACAATGTCAAATTAAACTTATTTATTAATCATATAGTTTTATATGCGAGCCGCTAAGGTTTGGAACGCCCTTCCGGCGATCGTGTTTCGTTGACTTGAGTACCTTCAAGGCAAGAGTGAATAGGCAACTTCTAGGCAAGCGCGTTCCAACCTAGAACTGATCCTTGCTATTCACAAGCATCATTGTCATCAAGTGCAAGCCTATCTTGCAATAGAAAAACAAGTGCGAGTCGGACTCGCGCACCGAGGGTTCCGTACTGAAAACTGTAACGACCAAAGATGTAAAACGGTAATAATTACGTTTGTTAATGAACCGCAAAACTAACTTTGTTTGTAGAGGTTTACTGTTAATATCAAAAAAACTATGCTAGTTAGAGCATTGGCTATAGTTTTCCTGTAAAATATACATAAATTCCTATTGACCATAATAATTTCAGATTTTTCGATTGGTTAACTCCGGAGATAAGGGGGGGGGGAACGGTATTTTTTTAGACTTTTTCCCCGATAAATCAAAAACTATCATGACTAAAAATAATTAAAAATCTGTTTTAGAATGTACAAAGTAAACCCTTTCATATGATACCCCACACAGTACAGTTATCTCACTTTTAAATTTCAACCCTCCGATTTTCCTCCCTTTTTAAATAAGAACAAAAATAATTTCCAATTTTTTTTAATTCCAGTGTCTTTGGGCTACTAATATACACAACTATTCCAAATTTCATGTCGATAGCTTCGGTAGTTACTGAAATAATCGAGTGTGACGGACGGACAGACAGACAGACAGACGGAGAAAGTCGCACCATAAGGGTTCCATTTTACCATTTTGGTACGGAACCCTAAAAAGGGAAAGTTTTTGAAGTGAAAACTTCAAAAACTTCTTTAGCCGCGTTGAGCACTTTTCGGTAGGGGGTAAATTTGTGAAAACGCGTAACCGACACCGTCACCGACACCTCGCGTTGTTACGAAGACAAAAGGTCTTAAATATAAATAATGACTTAGGTACTTTTAAGGTTTATATTTTAAGTATTATAAATATTTTTATTATTATTATTTTTTAATTATTTTAAATAGGTAATCGTTTTCACTTCGGCAGTCCCTAGTCCCTATGACTGTCATTTTTTTTATGAGGTGTCGAGGTACTAAAAAAATTCTACATCAATGGGTGTCGCTCAATTCGTTATTTTGGTCCAAGTGACATAGGCTAAATTTTACACGAATAATGTCGGTGTGAAGAACTTTACATCCAGAAAAGTAGGGATCTCTGAATTTTTTCCGGTAGTCGGGATACAGTTTTCTAATCAACACTTACTGCTTGATAAAGCGATGTTAAGATATTATGTTATTCCAGACTATAATATGTGCGAAATTAGACTCAAGGGACGTGACATAAAACTGCCATTTTAACATAACACCCTAAACGCGTCATTTGAAAATTTGCATTGATTTTTTTTGTTTCATCAACCAACAAACAAACACACTTTCGCATTTATAATACATAATATTATAAATGCGAAAGTGTGTTTGTTTGTTGGTTTATTGGTTTCTTGGTTTACTGGTTTGTTGATTTGTCCTTTTGTCCTTCAATCACGCCGTAACGGAACAACGGATCAACGTGATTTTGGTATGGGTATAGTTTAGGACCTGGAGAGTGACATAGGCTACTTTTTGTTCTGGAAAATTAAGGAGTTCTCGCGGGAATAAAAAAAACTTAAACCACGCGGACGAACCCACGGGCATCAACTAGTATTATGTATAAATAATAAATCATGGTTCAACTTATAAAGTGGGAAATAAAATGTAATCATGTTACATCCGATTTTATATCTAATGTGGCGCAAATCGGTCAAAACAGTCAGTCAGTCAGTTTTCGAACTCAAGACAGGAGGTAATTCATCATCATCATGATTTGCCCAAGTATTTTGAAAAATATCGTGACATTACAAGGATTGAAAACTCGTGATAATGGTCCTTATCCTATGGCTCGGATTTGCAAACGACAGCTCGTTTGCAATGGCCTACTTTCCGACCTTGTAATGCCATGTATATTGTGTATCTATAGTTTTAAAAAAAATTTTCGTTACCGGAGTCCAAAATTAAGTAACATAATAATGGAAAATTATTATCAAACAAATCAATTATTAGTCTTTCATTTTATCACAAAACTCACATTCTCACGTTACACTTGCTGAAGCATCACTATGTATAATATAGCTTTAAATCTTATATTTTATTTTTAACCTACTGCTTATTTTTAAAAAGAGTTCATATCGCAATATTCATAAAGAACAATATAGAACGCACAAAAATTTGCCGTACGTGTGATAAAACGTGCGCAATTTTCTTGTCGTTATGTGAATTTTAATTATTATAATTAAATTTACTCAGGTAAGATTTTTTATATATCACATAGCATGTACGTTTTTTTTTTATCCACTACAAGCTAGCCCCTGACTACGATCTCACCTGATGGTAAGTGATGATGCAGTCTAAGATGGTAGAGGGCTAACCTGTTAGGGGCATGGCAGTTATATTAAACCCATACCCCTTCGGTTTCTACACGGCGTCGTACCGGAACGCTAAATCGCTTGGCGGCACGTCTTTGCCGGTAGGGTGGTAACTAGCCACGGCCGAAGCCTCTCACCAGGCCAAAAACAGATTAATTTAACAGATTAATTACATAAACATTACTTACAAAAATAACAGAAAGTCCGACGCACACCACGTACCCCCATCCGCCCTCAGGAGGCACCAACTCATACTTCTTCTCGTCACTATCACAGCTTCCGAGGCTGTTTTTACCTTGCGAACTCATTATATTCTGCCCTCACAACGATTCATATGAGCCTAATAATCTATTACCAACTGCCTTTCTTTTATAACACACCTTGGGGGGTTCCACACATAAGCCGTGGATGTGTTAGCTTAAGGCTTTACTTTATCACCCCAATTAAAGATGCGCGCAGAAACAGCACGCAAACAAAATATCGGATTTTCCAAACGTAAACCAGCAAATAACTGATATAGTGCCAGTATCTTCATTGGCGCGCCACCGTGCGATGACTTACGGAGAACTAAACAAACTAAGCATTTCCATTTGTAACATGAGAAGTTTGCTTCATTGAGGAATTTAATATTTGAGAACCCGTCGTTGGCATCGTACGTTTATTGGTGACATAAATTTCGATCACACTCGTGATTCTTTTTTTATTCAATTCTCAAATTCTATATTTTTTTTATTACTATTTACTAACAATGATATTATTGCATTTTTAATATTAATAAAATTGAATTAATATAAAACCAGAACATTAAATGAAGAAAGCATGAAAATAAAAGATTTTGTTCGTTTAATTGAAAATAGTTACTAATGACTGCCTCGTTGATGTAGTGGTTACCACGTTCAACTGCGGCCGACGAGGTCCCGGGTTCGAGTCCCGGGTCGGGTCATAATTAAGTATTGGGTTATTCTGACTAGAAATTCTCAGTACTAGCCCGGAAATTGGCGGTGTTGCACCCCCGTGCCTCGGAGAGCACGTTAAGCCGTCGGTCCCGGTTATTATCACTAACATGATAATAGTCGTTAAAACAGCGTGGTGGGTCTAAGCTCTAATTGCCTCCCTCCTATGAGAGTAGAGGCCTGTGCCCAGCGGTGGGACGTTAATGGGCTGTAGTGGTGGTAGTGGTGGTGGTATTATAATAATCGTCAAAAGTTCTTGTTTTATATTTCAATTTCGTTGATAATAATATCATATTATTGTTTGCGCTTTGTAAAATATTAATGTTTACATTTTGATTTTAGGAACTCACCAATCTATCTAATCTAATCTATCTATCTATCTAATCTAATACATATATAAAATCGTTAAGGGATCAACGCACAGCCTAAACCGCTGGGGTTAGAAACTTGAAATTTTGACAATAGGTTCCTTTTGTAACCTAGGCGCCCACTAAGGAAGGATTTTTGAAAATTCCACCTCTAAGGGGGTGAAAAAGGGGGTTAAAGTTTGTATGAAAGTCCGTCATTTCGCAAGTTATATCCATGAAACTTGGTATACGAGCTGTAGGTTGAAAATGAAGAGATACGTGTTTCACAGTTTTTAAAAATTCCACCCCCGAAGGGGTGAAATAGGGGATGTGAGTTTGCATGAAAGTCCTTCATTACTCAAGATATTCTCAAGTTATATAAACGAAACTTGGTATTTCGGCTTTCGTTAAAAATTAAAGAATTACGTGTGTCACAGTTTTTCAGAATTCAACCCCTAAAGTGGTAAAATAGGGGTTGAAAATTTGTACGAAAGCTATAGTCATGAAACTCGGTATGTGAGCTGCGAGTTAAAAATTAAGAAATACGTATTTCACAGTTTTTGAAAATTCGACTTCAAAGAGGTGAAATAGGGGATGAAAGTTGGTATGAAAGGCCTTCATTTCTCGAGATATTTTACAAGTTATATCAACGAAACTTGGTATATTGGCTAAAGGTAAAAAATAATGAAGTACGTATGTCACAGTGTCTCAAAATTCCACCCCCGAAGGGGTAAAATAGGGGTTGGAAGTTTGCATGAAAGTGCTTCATTTCTCAAGTTATATCCATGAAACTTGGGATGTAAGCTACCGGTTATAATCAAAGAAATATGTGTTTCACATTATTTTTAAATTCTACCCCCAAAGGGATAAATAAGGGTTGAAAGTTTGTATGAAAGTCCTTCATTTCTCAAGTTATAGCCATGAAACTTGGTATACGAGCTGTGGGTTAAAAATGAAGAAATACATGTTTCACAGTTTTTAAAAATTCCACCCCCAAAGTGGTGAAATAGGGGATAAAAGTTGGTATGAAAGGCCTTCATTTCTCAAGATATTTTACAGGTTACATCAACGAGACTTGGTATTTAGGCTAACGGTAAAAAATAAAGAAGTACGTATGTCACAGTTTTTCAAAATTTCACCCCCGAAGGGGTAAAATAGGGGTTGGAAGTTTGTATGAAAGTCCTTCATTTCTCAAGTTATAGCCAAGAATCTTGGTATGTGAGCCGTATGTGGTATGTACCGGTTAAAAATTAAGAAATACGTGTTTCACAGTTTTTCAAAATTCCACCCCGAAACGGGTAAAATTGGGGTTGAAAGTTTGTGTGAAAGCCCTTCATTTCTCAAGTTATAGCCATGAAACTTGGTATATGAGCTGCGGGTTGAAAATGAAAAAAATTTGTGTTTCAAAGTTTTTGAAAATTCTACCCTTAAAGGGGTGAAATAGAGAGTTGGTCCTTCAATCACGCCGCAACAGAGCAACGGGTATTTTGTACGGGTAGTTCAGGACCTGGAGAGTGGTATAGGCTACTTTTTATCCCGGAAAATTAAGGAGTTCCCGCGGGATTCTAAAAACTTAAACCACGCGAACGAAGTCGCGGGCATCAGCTAGTATTTTCATAAAATAATCTGCGTGTAAACAACCCTAATAAGGCTTTTTCATGAGATATAATTGGTTCAGTTTAACTATTTGTAATTATTTAATAAAAACAATTTTCTTAAAGGGATGATTGCACATAAATATAGTTAAGTGTCAAGTAAGTCCTTAAGCATATCATTAGGTAATAAGATCCTGTTTCTATGCGGTCGGTTCAAGTAATATAATTATTCGCAATTTGTTTAATTGTTTTGTATGCAATACTATTAATTATTCTATTTCCGCAACGTTATAATTAAATAGGCCTCTCATAATCATCACATCACTACAGCCCATTAAAGTTCCACAGCTGGGCACAGGCCTGGAGGCCTCTCTTATGAGAGAGGGAATTAGAGCTTAGACCCACCACGCTGCTCCAATGCGGGTTGGCGGGCTTTAACGACTATTATCATGTTACTGATAATAACCGGGACTGACGGTTTAACGTGCTCTCCGAGGCATGGGGGTGAATCACCGCCAAGTTGGCATAATATAATTCCATATAAATATTCTATTGTTATTTTGATGAGTTAATTAATAATGACCCGCCTTGACTTCGCACGGGTGGGCTCTGGTTCGATAATAAAGCTTCCTCCAATTAAAATACATTAAATGAACGTCAATCGGTACAACAAGGTCCAGAGATATCATATCATGCTAATATTATAAATGCGAAAGTCAGTTTGTTTGTTGGTTTGTCTTTCAATCATGCTGCAACGGAGCAACGGATCGACGTGATTTTTGGCATGGGTATAGTTGAGGACCTGGAGAGTGACATTTTATCTCGGAAAATTGAGGAGTTCCCGCGGGAATCCAAAAAAACAAATTCCACGCGGATGAAGTCGCGGGCATCAGCTAGATGAGGAATAAATCCATACTTCCTTATCCATATCCTTACTTTACTAATATTATAAATTCGAAAGTGTTTCTGTCTGTCTATCCATCTGTCCATCTGCTACGCTTTTACGGCCTATCTGTTCAACCGATTTGGATGAAAATTGGTATGGAGATAGTTTGTATCCCGGGGAAGGGCATAGGCTCCTTTTTATCCCGGAAAATTAAAGCTCCCGCGGGAAACTAAAAATAATAAACGGAGACGAAGTCGTGGGCATCATCTAGTAAGTTATAAAATAAATTGTGTAAATTGAACTGTGAACTGTGATGATAAAATACATATTATGTCACCGTAAAATTGTAAAAACCGTTAGCTTGCGCTAACCTACATCTAACGCTTTTTATCTCGATAGATTGTAAACTGTCGACAGATTGAGAACCGTTCAATGTTCTGAGTGTCAATTTTTGAAATATTCATTGTATTTACGTTTTCTTGTCTTTTTCTTGTAGGTTAGGTTAGGGTTCGACATAAATAATCAGGTAGGTTCTATCGGGTATACTTAACAGATTACAATCTACCGAAAAATTATGCATTAAATTGTTATATTTCGACTGTTCACAATCTCGCTACATCTAACGGTTTTTTACAATTTTACGGTGACACATACAAAAGGTCGCAGCAAAGGGCGAATGTCGCAGGGAAATGGATTTATAAGTTCTATAAAATAAATATTTATGAATGAACCACTCTATACTCTGCTACAATCTCAATCTCATAGCCAACAGTGATAGGTACTATTTATTCTGATGGACTCCCGAAAGTTTTTTATAACCTTATTTTTTTTTTGTTTCATTTCAAACCCTTGTTGTACCTACCCATCTAGGAGTTGAACTTTCACTAATTCTTTCTTCGTAGAAGATGTCTACGTCGTAATAGCTATCTGCTTTCGTTAAATTTTCCTTTTGTATATTTATACTTAAAGAAGATAGATAGAAGAAGAAGTTAAACAGGTTTTTACTCACTTTTTATGCGGGTGTCGATAATGGTAGACAATTGATAGATCCTAAGTCCTCGATGTCCCTGTGTAATTAATATCCCCTGCAGCATTAAAATTGAGAAGCTATAAATCTGAGTTCACACAAGGAACGAAAAAAGAAAGAAGCGACATTCGAATGCGAAATGTAAAGGTAACCGCACATTATAGCGGGCAACGGGGCGGAGTAACGCAAAATGCAGCTAGAGTAGGTCAGGTTGTACCGCTGATTGGAAATAGACATGAAAAACTTTTTTTATTTTAATATTATGAACGTCATAGGACAGAATACTAACCATAACTGCAGATTTGTGAATATTCACTTCAACTAGGTACTTAAGAAAAAAAATGTCCCTAACAGGAAAAATAAACAAAGTACATTGATTATAATAATTGATCTAATTTATTATGTTTTCTTTTATTTCCTGTAGTATTGAAGAACTATAAACTGCATTGTTCAACTTATTTAATGGAATGGTTTATTAATCATTCAATATTAATGCAATTTTAATAAAGTATTATTATTTTTATCGTGAAAATAGACTTGCGCATGACTACAATGTTAAGATCTAGGCTGGAACGCTTTTGTGTAAAAGATGCCTTTTCACTCTTGCCATATTTCTTTGAATTTGTAGTTTTTTAGCTTACCTTGAACTATATACTTTTTTTTTTTAATCCACTACAAGCTAGCCCTTGACTACGATCTCACCTGATGGTAAATGATGATGCAGTCTAAGATGGTAGCGGGCTAACCTGTTAGGGGCATTGCAGTTATATACAATGATTATTTATTTCATACCAACCGTACGTATATTTAGACATAACGGTGACGTAAAATTAATAAGTTAAATTTAAGTTTTTTAGAATGTCTATTAATGTTATGTCTAGAATGTTAGGTCTATTCCGAAAAAAACTGCAACGATTATTTATGTGTTATATTGTCAGTGTATTGTCAGTGACTTAATTTAATGGTAATCTTCCTGATCTGGATTTTGGCCAATAACAATGATTCCTTTTCATTAACAACTATAGCTGATGCCCGCGACTCCGTCCGCGTGGATTAAGGTTTTTTGTTCCCGCGGGAACTCCTTAATTTTCCGGGATAAAAAGTAGCCTATGTGCTATTCCAGACTATTATCTATCTCTGTGCCAAATTTCATCCAGATCCGCTCAGCCGTTGGGGCGTGATTGAGTATTAAACATCCATCCATACATCCAAACTTTCGCATTTATAAGATTATAGTATAGTATATTGTATAGTATAGTATAGTATATAGTATAGATATATTAAAAATTCTTTTAAAAAATTACATTTTTTAAAAGAAAAGTAAATTGAAATCAATATCACAGAATTACTTCCTAATTCATGAAATTTAATTATAGTATTGCATGGGTAGATACTCTCACAATTATCAAGGAAAATGTATAATGTAACAGCTGATGACATTTAAATTAGTTCTTGAGCTGTTTCTTGAAATTATTTAATTGCTCGGAATTATTTTTTATCAATATTTTATTTATTATTATTATAGTATTGCGCATTGTATTCCTATTAGAAAACTTTGTAAAATAAGAGCACCAACGCACTAAAGACCGGGCAAAACGTCTGAGGACGTTTTTTCCTGTCGCACTTGTATGCAGTTCCTTATAAAATGAGGTATGCGGACGTTTTGGCCACTAGACAAACTTTTTACATTACGCAGTGTACACGCGTCGCAAATCTACCTGAAGTAACGTCAAAGGCATAAGTAAATACATACATTTCGGTATGATTATCTTAAAATAATATTTGTGTCCTACCTACGTCCTTGCAATTGTTGAGTTATTTTGCTATTTATATTTGGTGCGCGCTATTTTGACTCCTAAGGGTGAAAACACACTTCAAAACTTCCATAAGGACACGGCAAAAAGTCCGCGTAAAATGCTCGCGTCCAGTGGGATACAAACACAAACTCAGTTGTTGCTTTAAAAAAAAAAACCATTTAAGATTAGTAATTACATAAAATATGTGTAGATACATAAGTATCCGCAGTCAATTTACATAGTTTTCAACAGTATATAGCGCGTTTATTATTTAAGCGTACCTTTAATTGATTTCTTAAATTTGTATTAAGGCATTGTAGGAGAAAGGTCAAGCGCAGATAGGACGGCTTCACCAAATATCACCCTGGCGTACATAATCAAATCAAATCAAATCAAATCAAATATTTTTTATTCAAATAAACTTTTACAAGTACTTTTGAATCGTCAAGTGAATCTACCAATCAAGGTTCGGAATGCCATTCCTACCGAGAAGAACCAGCAAGAAACTCGGTGGTTGCTCTTTTTAAATAATACATTTACAATTACTATATCAATGTGTACATAAGTAACCGCTGTCCCCAGCATTGCTGGAGCGATCAAATCCATGCTCCTCTATCATTTACATAATCTTCAACAGTATAATAAGCTTTTTTCAGGAGCATACTTTTAATGGATTTCTTAAATTTGTTTATTCAATTCATGTCAAAGACGGGCAGACAGAAAGTAGCCCCATTCCCGCCGGTGGCACCCGTTCACGAGCATGACGCATGATCCAGCCATTGCTTCGCTCGACCATATTTGAGGGAACGTAACAATCCACCACCTTTTATCTACATACCTTATGGGTAGCCGGTAGGTAAGTACCTAGAATACTAGTGGACCAGCCCCGGCTTCGCACGGGTTATTACACGGGCTTATTACACGACTGCCCAAAAAAGGAGTGTAATGTTTTCAGGGTTCATGTATGTATTTTTCCTTCTTTATTCCATCATAACTTCTAAATGCCTGAACATATTTGGATATAATATTATGGCTTATAGTTCGAATTCTTCCCCGAGTAACACTGACTATATATTTTTTTAACAAGAACAACAATAAGCTTTTGAGGGACGAGTGGCCTAGTTGTGACAAGTGACAACGCATATATTATAAGGCAGGCCAGTTGTGTTTTTAATAATTTTGATTATCTTCACTTGTTTTGCATATATTTTGCATGTGCATCGTATATACATTTCACCTCTTCACACGCGCGGAGCAGCCGGCTGCTCCGTCCTTTTCTCAACGAAAACGGCCTCGCATGCACGGAGCAGCCGGCTGCTCGGCCGGTCCAGACGATTATAAACTGATTACTCTTATAGATAGAGTTTATTTTTGTTTGAACAACTTTGGACCATAGAGAAGTATATTAAACAATCTATACACTGCAACAGCAAACCCGTCAAGTTGAAGTCCGCGATTTCCGAAACTTCACGAACTTCACATGGTACCAATCTGAGAGTATACGAAGAGCATGTACACTTTGTAAAACTGTCAAAATCGGTTCAAATTAAATGGAATTATTGAGCTAAGCTTTTCAGTTGGCTAAGTATTAGATTTTGACGACCTCCGTGGCACAGTGTGAAGCGCTGTTGCCTTTACGTGCGGAGGTCCCGGGTTCGATCCCCGGCAGGGTCAATTTGGGAATTTATAATTTCTGCATTTTCCCTGGTCTGGCCCGGTGGGAGGCTTCGGCCGTGGCTAGTTACCACCCTACCGGCAAAGACGTGCCGCCAAGCGATTTAGCGTTCCGGTACGATGCCGTGTAGAAACCGAAGGGGTATGGGTTTAATATAACTGCCATGCCCCTAACAGGTTAGCCCGCTACCATCTTACACTGCATCATCACTTACCATCAGGAGAAAAAAAAAATTGTCTGAATATGTGTTACAATGGTGGTTACAGTATGAAAAGTCGCAATCCTGTCAGTCAACCCTGACTTTAATGTAGTTAAATATTTAAATAACATACATGTAGTACAAAGATGTTCAAGTATTATAGTATAGCACTTGATAGAATTATTGCGTGAAGGATTAGCGTCTTTCAAAGTATTAGTGAGGAAGTCATCATCATCATCAGCCGTTGTGCATCCACTGTTGGACATAGGCCTCTTTAAAGTAGCGCCAACGTGCTCTTTCTTCGGCTTTTCGCATCCAGTCGATGCCAGCCACCCTCCGGATATCATCGCTCCACCTCGCTGGGGGGCGCCCTACGCTCCGTTTACCAAGACGCGGTCTCCACTCGAGGACGTTTCGACTCCAAGGTCCATTGGTCCTCCGACACACGTGACCAGCCCACTGCCACTTCAGCGTGCCAGCCCTAAGAGCTATGTCGGTCACTTTAGTTCTTTGGCGAATCACTTCGTTCCGGATTTTAACCCTCAAAGATATTCCGAGCATAGCTCTTTCCATGGCACGCTGAGCGACCTGTAGTCGGTGTACTAGTCTCGCTGTCAGTGTCCACTTTTCGGCACCGTAGGTCATTATTGGTAGGACGCATTGGTCGAAGACCTTAGTCTTCAGGCACTGCGATATGAGGAAGTGCTAAAAATAAATTGGTAATTGAAAGAGACAATGCAATTCAGGAGGGACATAGGCTAGTTATTAATTATCGTAACCCATGACAGCAATGATTAGGCAATACCATTAACGTGACTTGACATTTTTAAATTTTAATAAACAGTAGTAGGTATTCAGACCGGTCTGCATGTTTTAGTATTGCATATACCTACCTAAAGTGCATAACGAGTATCAGATCATTAAAATAGTGCTCTACAAAGACATTGTTGGGCCACAAAACTAATTAGAGTTAATCATTTTAGAATATTTATTTTTAGTGAATAATTATTTCAGAGTGTTCTAAGTTCTAGTAGTGTTACTTAGTTCTAAGTTCTAAGTTGTGTTACTTAGGCAAAAACAACAAAATTTCTAAAATAAAAATTATTTTTGCGTCAAATAAATACTTTCCAATCGACTGCTTTCTTAGTGGCCACAGGTAATGAAATTTGACACTCATTAATTAATAAGTTTTTTTTTCTGCATCATTGAGGTACTAATTTGTAAAGTCCATCATGATTACATACGAGTAATTAAGGCTAACAGATATTATCGGATATTTTATCGGATCGTAAGTCGTATTCGAATGGCTTAAAATAGCGGTAGCGGAAGCGTACTAAGTATTATTTCACTTTCTGTGGTATTATGCTATGGGTATACGCGTGCGAATATGATTGCCCATTGGATATTTTTTGTCACAAATCTAATTTTATTAATACATCTCTTCTACTATAATTGTTTCCTACTGTTATAGGTTAATAAGTCGCAAGAACTAGTCCGAGGAAGACACCTTCCACGATAAATAGTTATTAAAACTAAAATATATTTTATTGTACACAATAAAATAAATTAAAAATAAAAAATAAATTAAAAAAACGGATGATGGAAGGATTGTTGAAAAATAATCAAATTAGGTACTCTAGAAGATAAGATGATCGGGAGGAATAAAGTATATAAATGGACATTGGATTTTGATTTATCAAAATTCATAGTATTTAAAATTAAAATAAACTAATAATAATAGAGCGAATTGTGAATATCACAAAAGTGAATTTAAATTCCACATTTTAATGTCTATTTCCAGCATATAGTATAATACATTATTATAAATGCGACAGAGTGTTTGATTGTTGGTTTGTCCTTCAATCACGCCGCAACAGAGCAACAGATCGACTTGATTTTTTGCGTAGTATTTGGTATATATATTTGGGTATAGTAAAGGCCCTGGAGAGTGACAGGCTATTTTTTAAAGTTAAAGAGTTCCCGTTGGAATTCAAAACACTTATTCCACGCGAACGAAGTCGCGGGCATCAGTTAGTTTGCTTTAAAATCCTTGACGAATTTTTTAGACATTATGATAAGACTTGACCGTTTCATATCTATTTTGACACTAGCAGGTTCTTAATAGATGTTCCATATT
The DNA here is from genome assembly GCA_923060345.2 of Erebia aethiops. Taxonomy (NCBI): domain Eukaryota; kingdom Metazoa; phylum Arthropoda; class Insecta; order Lepidoptera; family Nymphalidae; genus Erebia; species Erebia aethiops. The sequence goes on along the minus strand of OV281089.1, from coordinate 15,615,255 downwards.
TGGATAGTGGGAAAACTCGTTCTGGTAAAAAAATTATAGTGCATAATTTGTCATAGAATACCTAATTTGAAAGTGACTAGTTAGGTATCCTGGGTGTGGCTCACCATGGCAACACCTCGGAAGTATCGATAAAAGGAATAAGCTACACCTCTGGGCTCCGACGAAAACAAACGGGTGGGTCTCTTTGTTCTATTAATAGTTACTACTATTAATAATTGAAAACAATACAATAGAACCTAGTTACTATATAAATCATGCCTGCGAGTAATGGTGGCAAGAATGCTGGCTGCATTTCCGCGCTGGACAACAAGGCTGATCATTTGCGAACAAAATGAGACAGCCCTTCGGTCACTAGATGAGGCAATTAATTGGTAGTAACTATAGTATTAATTATAGTTACTACAACATGATGAAAATATACACTTTTATTTTCTGGGCAGGTAATAGGTAATCGGTCAGCAAGGCTGACTGAATCTACAATTCTCCACTGACTGACGGTTATTTTATCATGTATATATGATCATAAAATTAGACACGTCTATCATTGTATATGATATACTCGTAAATAACCGGTCAAGTTCGAGTAAGACTCTTGCACAAAGGGTTCCGTACCACCACACAATATAAATTATTTTAGTAAATAACAAGAAATATGTTATACCAACACGATGTCAGCTGTGAAATAACTGGCTTAAATATGTCGCTAAACTGGTAGCGGTAACAAACAATTCGACACCTAATGAGTATACTGAACCCTAATTAACGATTTTCGGATTTTTTCTATACTTGTGCTATGAGACCGTGCTTCTTGCCAAATTTCATGATTCTTCATTAAAGAAATAAAGGGATGTGAAAATACTCGTATGCAAAATATTTAAATAAACAGCCGAATATCTTTTGATTGCGTTGACTTAGAACTTTTGTTTTTTACAAATCCAAGGGACCGTCGAACTAGGTATTTAATTATAAGTATATTGATTTCAACCTGATAGCTCCACGTGTTCTCGAGAAAAACGGGGTTGACAGACAGACAGACGGACGGACAACGAAGTGGTCCTATAAGGGTCCCTTTTTTCCTCTTGAGGTACGGAACCCTAAAAACTACAAGGATGGTGTAGTCCGTTGCCTTATGAAGTAACTGTCTAACACCCCACTACACTCCTACCGCCACTGACTTCAGATTAGACACTCGTCCAGAAAACAAACGATTCTCTTACATAATAATATTTATATTAATACATAATCCATACCTATCATTTGTTTCCATGTTTTGCAAATTTCCTTTAAAGTAAAATTGTCTAACGGGCCTCTGCGAGTTAGTTTCGGCCCCTCGTACGCCTTCCAAAGGCGCGGACCCTCATGGTCCCGAGTTGGCTGAATACAGGCTGTATCCTAATCTTAAAATCTTTCTATGTAGGTGGAAGCTAAAATGTTAATTACATCATTTTTATGTTCATAATACCTGTTATGATAACGTAATTAAATCTTCAGTCGAAAAAAAGAGTTAAATCTTCAGAAAAACATTGGGAAATACATTTCACAAAATCACAACAGATGGACAAGTAGGTACATTATACACGAATTTGTTGAAAACTTCAGTACATTAAATGAATCTTTTTACCCTGTGTGCATATTATTTTATGGCATGTTTTCATTTCGCAAGATAATATATGTAAATAGTTTTATAAGCATTAGGACGTGTTGTGGTAAATTCCATTCAATGATACGAAATTATTGTGTTTAATATTATTTAACTAGTTCAATATTGAGGTACCTACCTAATACTTAATTATTTCATAACATTGAGTGACTGACAAACATACAGTTTCATCTATACTAATATTATAAATGCGAAAGTTTGCAGGATGTATGGATGGATGGATGGATCTTTGTTACTCCATCACGAAGGAACGGCTGAACGGATCTGGATGAAATTTGGCACAGAGACACAATATAGTCTGGAATAACACATGGGTTACTTTTTATCACGGAAAACGAAATAGTTCCCGCGGGAACCAATAACCTCAATCCACGCAGACGTCGTAGTTCTGTATAATGTATCGGTTCACCTCGAGCTATCCTTGCGTCCAATGAGTTAGGAACTACCAATATAATATAATAATACCAATAATAAACAGTATTATTCCCACATTGTATTTTGGCACCGACGTCAATGGTCCGGTTACCTAATATGTTTTCGGTCTTACTAACTCTCCAAATTTCAAGCCGTAAATGCAAATTCCTTGACAGAATACCCCAATATCTTTTTACCTCGGGACCTCATTTATAGCCCAATAAGCTGGCCACTAAACCGTAGTTTACGAGTACTATGTTCAAACTATATAGTTAGATTAACGAAGAGATGCAATAAGGTAGTGATAAAAGGTCAAGCTCCTATTGAGATAGTATCTGCTACACGTACCTGGTTTGCACATTATGGAATCAGCTTCCACCTGCAGATGTGTTCCCTCAAAACTACAATATGGGGCTATTAAAGGGGTGCGCGCGGATATCGATATAAATTCCTAAAAGCCGGCAATGCATTGGCGGTTTCTATGGTTCCACTGCAAATGTTCATGGGCGGCGATAATTTGTACTACGAGTATCTTAAACTAATATTATAAAATTTATAAATAATATTATAAACAGCACTCAACACTACGCCAGGGAGGTCATCAAATATGATTAAAGACGAACGCTGCCCGCTCTTATCCACTACAAGTTAGCCCTTGACTGCGATCTTACCTGATGGTAAGTGATGATGCAGTCTAAGATGGTAGCGGGCTAACCTGTTAGGGGCATGGCAGTTAAATATTAAGCTATATCACCAACGGCTCATGGTCCTGACCATAGAAATAGGAATCAGCCAGTCATCCCGGTATAAAAGTGGTTCAAAATAAAACGAAAATAGTTCCATTAATATTTTTACTTACAAAGTTATAAAACACAATATCACATTGTGCAAATAATATTATAATACTCGGTGATTTACTTTATTTCTGTGGTCTTTATCTATTTACACCACTCATTGAATAAATCAAAACACTGCATCAGGTGATCCAAATTTTTCTCAAGTCAAGAAGTTCATCATCGAGTATTAGACCACAGCAACCAAACACAAATAAAATGTATATTAAAAAACCTTATAAATTACTATATTCAGTAGAACACACGTCTAAGGACGAAAACACATATTATATAATATTACGGACATGGGTAGGACAATACGGGAGGCCGAAATGCCCGCGTCGCTTCGCGTCGCGTCGTTAGGAAACTGAGTGAAAAACAGATTCAGATAAAGGTTACAGAAATATAAGTGTTACAGAATGAAAGACTCGAATCTGTAACCCTCTTGAATGTGTTTTAAATTCTGTTAACCCGAAACACTTATATTTCTGTAACAGAAACAAATCTGTAACAGAAATGAAAGTGTTTTAATGTGTAACCGAAATAGCGACGTTGCCAAATTTACTGTTGACGCGTATTCAAATTTGAACCTAAGGTCTAGCACCGTTGGTTGCAATTGTTTTAAGAAGAACACGGCCATGTTGTGTCAGTATATGTGAAGTGAGCAGAACGCGTTGTCACACCGTGCAGTTTGTTAGGGCATGTACCTATTAGGGTTACAGTCACAGATAAAAACACTTATTAACAGAAATAAACGGTTACAGATGGATTGGGTTACAGTATCGTTTCTGTTTCCGTTATAAGTTTTTCTGTTTTATAACAGTTTCAAAAAACAGTGTAAACCCCATAATTCGGTTACTGTTTCAGTCCTTAGTCGCGCATGTCTGTTCATAGGGCGTGCGCCAACATTTCGCGTTGACGTTTGAAGGTACCCCCACTAAAATATAAATATTGAAGTTCGTAGCGGTAAATATTCTTTGTATAAGTTTGCATTGGGCTGGGCCCATTTAAGCGATGCGGCAAGCAAATGCATTATGCGACGCGGCCCCATGAAAACTGATTCAAATAATATTTGCCTATACGTGCTGCGTGTGGCTAGTCAAGTAGGGTTAATAGGTTCTGTCCTGCCCGTAGTGTATTTTCGCCCTAAGGTTTCAATTTGGGTTCATCCATAGCTGCAGGATATGGGCAGTTTAGTTCCACCATCTCATTTAAGGATGTGATCCATTCAGCCTGAAACGTTCCGTCCCTCGATCTTTTACACGCGTCCCCTCGTAAACTTCACATTTGGCTTTTATAGACTGCCATTACATTAAATAAAAAAACAGTGTTTCTCTTACTAACCTTATTTACCTATTTATATTAGTTTGTACCTTATTTACCTGTATTGGTGAAATGAAACAACATAAAAAAATATTTAATGAAATTAAATATTTAAAATATCTTACTTTTTTTAACCGGAAAAAAGATCCCTAATAACCATCGATAAATTTGTAGGTACTAGATGGACCCTTTCATAGAAAAAAGTTTGCCGTCCGACTTGTAGACCGCGCTCCACACCTGTATAAGCCTGTTCTTGTCCCCGCCATAGCGCTGTCCCGCTTTTCAGACTAGATAGCGTTACATTCTTTGTTTGACAGGACCCGTCAGGTTGCGATTTGCGATAGATACCGCAATCATCAACTGCTTTAATGGCGCCTATCAGCAGTCTTTAATACCGCCACAAAATTTTAACCTTTAGCCCCTCATTACGAAAGATCTTCATCAGTGTTTTCAGCCACATATTATTAACTAGAGGTCGCCCGCGACTTTGTCCGCGCACAATTTCTGATTTCCTGTGAGATTATGAAATTTTCTCGCTGCAAAAGGCCTATTATATGTATATTTCTATCTTCAAAAACTTAAAACCTTCCAACCCCTATTTAACCCGTGAATAGGGGTACATATTTTTAAAAACCGTTTCTTAGCTGATGTCTCTACACCATAGAAGGAACCTACAGTTCGTGCGCGAGTTGAATGCAGAGTAAATGTATGGTGACACATACATTTACTCTGCATTCGTCTCGCGCGCGAATTGTACCTACATTTCAATCCCGTGTGCTTTATAGTTCCTGAGATATCGTGATTAGTCAGTCAGTCAGTGATTGAGTGGTATTTCGCTTTTATATATATACATACTAGCTGACGTCCGCGACTTCGTACGCGTGGATCGAGGTTTTGTGGTTCCCGCGGGAACTCTTTAATTTTCCGGGATAAAAAGTAGCCTATGTGTTATTCCAGACTATAATCTATCTCTGTGCCAAATTTAATCCAGATCTGTTCAGCCGTTGGGGCGTGATTGAGTAACAAACATCCATCCATACATCCATACATCCATACCGACATCCATACATCCAAACTTTAGCATTTATAATATTAGTAAGATAAGATTTTGTAAAGGCAATCCAATGTACACCCTATCATAGCTTTTCAAAGACATGATTTCCTTAAAGCGCATAAGTTTTTCATTAACTCGTTGATTTCTCTGACTATATTATCCTACTATAACTATTTTAAATTCTTCGTACTTGATATGACAGTTGCTGATATGTAACAAGTAACAAGTAATACAATTATTCCTAGATACATTCCTTATTCAACTTGTCATGGTTTTAATGAGATCTCTATTTTAGGGTGTCTCTTATGCTTAGTCTTTTTATACAACAATTCTATCGACCAGAAAATTAATACAATGGCATAGAACGAAGTTAGAATGTAAAAAGCCGTTGTGTAGCTATCGGTCAGGTCTCGGACTAAACCTGAAAAAAATTAAAACATATATATATGTGAAAATAATGTTAATCATTATGATATTCTTATTTAGTTTATAGACAGAAAAATGTAGAAGTTTTTATGCCCGTGATATTCCGGGTTATCTTTCCGGGATAGAAAGTAGCAACAACAAGTACCTACCTATGCAAGCTACCTTCATCCAACTTTGCTGATAGAAATTTGGTAGTTAAATCGTGAAAAGATGAAAGGACAGAAAGACCAACAAATATAATGACACATTTATATTACTATAGTCGTATGTGCTCTGTGGAAAATCCTTGATTAGCGAGGTCTAAACTGTAGAGAAACCTAGCAATTTTATACATAATATATTCGTATACAAGCATACCTACTCAAGTGTCTAGATCCAATGTCTAAATGGTTTGAGCTATACATGACGACGAGTTGAGTTTGACGACCTCCGTGGCGCAGTGTGTAGCACTGTTGCTTTAACGTGCGGAGGTCCCGGGTTCGATCCCCGGCAGGGTCGATTTGGAAATTTATAATTTCCGAATTTTCCCTGGTCTGACCTGGTGGGAGGCTTCGGCTGTGGCTAGTTACCACCCTACCGGCAAAAGACGTGCCGCCAAGCGATTTAGCGTTCCGGTACGATGCCGTGTAGAAACCGAAGGGGTATGGGTTTAATATAACTGCCATGCCCCTAACAGGTACTTCTACTTTGAGGGAAAGACAAAGATTTTGTTTGTATTTGTTTTTCGTAATAGTTTGCCTGGTTATTAGTATAGAATAGGTTAGTAGTAAAATAGTAAGTTAGAGGTTAGTACTCGTAAGTAATGATTACTTATTAGTGATAAGGTAGACTTAGGAGCTTTTAGTTACCTAGTTAGTAGTAGTATAGTAACCTAATTGTTTTAGTACTTACTTAATAGATAATTATTTCCACATAGCTTTTAAGGTTGCTGGATAATCAATACCAACAGGAATCATCGATCAATAAATTAAAAAAAAAAAAAAAAAACGGATAAAACATACCAATTATAGGTCCGACAAACAAATTGAAGAGGCCAAACACCAAGAAAAGTAAACCCATGGCAGCAGGAAATTTTTCCAAAGGGACGGCGTCCGCAACCACGACGGGCGTAAGCACCATGATGAAACAGCGTGATATTCCCATTATTGTCATGAAAGTGTTCATCACGGTCTGGTTGTCCGACCAAAGCATCCCTTTAAAACAGACATGAATAATTTAGTCGAATTAAAAACCGAATGTTTAAATGTGTACCTCGATAGTTTAAATAAAATATACAGCCCTATTATTTTTTTTAATTTTATATGGACATGGACAGTCAAGAGCATCTAATTTTAATAATTTATCTATACTTATACAAACGATCGATTAGTTTAGAAGTTCGATAATCAATAATGAAAATTTCTAAAAGGTATAATACAGCATTTCAATTTTTACATAAAGGGAGATAATATACTCGTAGTTCCTTGTATTAGGTACAAATATAAGAAAACGCATTCGACACGATGACGCTGTCTCGCATTAGCTTTATTTAAAATCAAATCCATACTAATATTATAAATGCGACAGTGAATCTGTCTGTCTGCTACGCTTTAACTACTCATCTTTTCAATCTAATTTGATGAAATTTGGTAAAGATATAGGTGGCATCCCGGGGAAGGATATAGGCTTTTTTGTCCCGGAAAATTAAAAGTTTCTGCGGGGATAAAATATTACAATTACATTACATTACAACGTGTACGACGTTGCGGGCATCATCTAGTTTACACTAATATGTAGGTATGTGTATGTAGGGGTATGGGTTTAATATTATATAACTGCCATGCCCCTAACAGGTTGGCCCGCTACCATCTTAGACTGCATCATCACTTACCATAAGGTGAGATCGCAATCAAGATATATATATAGGTATACTTACCAATTCTAGACCCAAAGGCGATGGCCAGTCCAGCCACATAAATCTCGTGGCTCCCGAGTTTCGCCAGCACACTGCTCATGAATATTAACAAGATCCTGGTCACTAAATCTCCTAACGCATTCAGTGACACAGCCAAAGCCACTTTGTTCTGAAAGCATTTATAGTGTGTGAAAACTCCATAGACGACAGATAAAGTTTACGATAAATTTATCGTGAACGTATTATATATAATAACCAATTTATCGCTATATTCCTATCGTTATATCGTTATATCGCTGTATTATATATACGCTTCACATACCTAAATAAAATTGTAACTTTTACTAACTTGCAGAATAGGCAATTTTCTGGATACGCATAAAATATTACTTTAAAAAAATCAATATTATAAAAATTTCATACAGGATACTAAACCGATTTTGAAAATTCTGGTGTCAATAGAAAGCCACATTATTTGTGAGCGTTATAGGCTATATATATATTAACCCGAAAAATTAGGGAGTTCCCGTGGGAATTTAAAAAAAATATTTCACGCGGACGAAGTCGGGGGCATCTGCTAGTTTCATATATGACAACTTGTGTCACTTACGAGTATGTATGACTCTCGTAGCACTACATAAGAAAGAAAACAAATTTAGAAAGATGTACCTACATGCAAATGACAATGTGTACAGTGTAGATTAACTTTGTAGGTAGGTACTCGTAGTGTACCTAACATAGTACGTGTTTTAACATACACAATATGTTAACAACATTTCGTAATAATAATGCTTGCATTTATATAATGTTTATGAAAACAAAAGTAGGTCCCATGGCAAGTATGGTAATGTACTTACTTCGCTCCATCCCATAAAATATAACGCTTGAGGAACCATGAGAGTGAAAGTCATTTCGGTGAAGACACATAGAGCCGCCCCGATACATGCATTTGATAAAAGAAAAGTCTTGAACAGCGATACATCTATCAAGTGACAAACTAATTTCCTGAAACGAACATTTTATTATGAACTGTTAGTTTATTCCAGAAAAAGTAATACAATAACACCCTTCTGAAAGGTTCTATTATTATATACTCGGGTCGCGAGTTTGACGTTAATTTTCGGAGTTAGGTATGTGGATTTAAAAAAATTAAATATCATTTGCTTCAAACTGAATGAAAAACATCGTGGGGACACCTGCACGGCCGAAAGTTCATTATGTTCTCGAAGGAATTTGAGAATCGGCACTTAGCCAGCGTGGCGGACTATGGCCAAAGCCTTACCCTCCGAAAGTAGGCTCGAGCCCATTAGCGAGCTGGAAATGAGTTGAAATGATGTGTTGCTAAAAATATAATTTAAAAAAAAATACGTACTTTAATCGGCTTCTATGTTCCGTTGTTTTATCTGCATCAGTTATTATACTCTCGTCAATCTCTGCAGCATTTTCTGATTTGCTTAATGATTTCATCGACGCGGTTAAACGATCTTCTTTATTGGTCACATATTTCACATCCTTAACCAGTAGTAATTTAGTCTCTAAAATGATATTTTCAATTTGTCAAATATCTCAGAACCAAGCATGTTTTGCGATAGCTATCTAGTACTTAAAAGTAGTAATAAAATTCGGCCAAATTCATGTAGGACTCGGGCCACGTGGGTTCCGTATTTGCCCGTCCCAACATCTACTTTTACTCGTTAAATTCTTTGTAAAGCCTACTTAAAAACATCGGGCAACTTGACTCTAACAAAAATTAGTATTTTAAAACTTATTATTTCGCAAACCGATCCATGAATCGAAAAATGGTTTTCTCACACCTGCAATATTTTTTAACGACCTATTCAACGACATTCCACATGGAATAGAAGTGAAATAAATCATCCCCAGTTTACGTGCAGGAGAAATTATTATACCCTAAATTTTTTCACCAAATTTTATTTTACCATTTTGTCGGCGTGATTACTAATATTCAATACTCAATTTATTTATTACACACAAGTGTATCTTATGTTACGTCACGTTTTGACTCTACCACCGGTTCGGAAAAAAGATTCTATTGAGAAGAACCGGTCAATCCCATGCCAAATTACAGCTTTCAGAGCCTTTGAGCTAAAAAGCTATCATTGTTGTCTACGAAAGCCCAGAAACAAAAACTATTAGATTTACAGAAAAATAAATAAATAAAGTAAAGAAAGTAAATAAAGTAAATAAAGTTATGAACATTTTAAAGCAGTTTATTAACTGCTTTAAAATGTTCATAACTTTATTTACTTTCGTCTAGTGAAAATGATATCAAAATTAACAAACCATGTTCTTTGTCCTCAGGTACTTCGACTTTTTTCATATGCCACGACACGGGTTGCATTACCGCCATTGCGAAAAAGCTGTGCATCGATATACCGGATATCAACAGGAATGTACCTCGATGCCCATACATTTCTGTCGACCACTTCACGAATTGGGGCGCAAGAAAGGCACATGCAGCTAAAATTTTAATGAATTTTATCGTAAGTTAACGTAAGTACAAGTTGCGTCCTTATCAAATACTGTGTGTTTGAAATCTCCAAACGTAAATACTAAGCAAATATTATGTCTTATACATAAAAATCATAGAGTTAGATAAAAATTAATTACTGTTAATTACTCTCGCTAAAACTCGGAAACATCTCAACAGATTTTGATGGAATTTTTTGTGTATGTTTGAGTGGGTCCCGGGATGGTTTATATTCACAATTGGAAACGGTAGGTGGCGCTGAAATCGGTTTCTAGAGTCAGGGCAGGACAACCTATACCGGGCCCACTAGTAATAAATAGATAGTGTTATGTAAATTCACAATGAAACTGACCGGCGACTGTTAGCGTGAAACTGACAGCAAGCATTCTTTTTTGCACAAAATAGTTATTGAGCATAGTTAAGCTCACGTTATAAATAATCCCGTGTCCGATGCTCTGAAACGTAAGATATTAAGAGTTATTGTTTCAGTTAAGAAAAGAAATCACCTAATTAAAAATATAAGATTTCTTAGAAAATTACCTAAACTAACTAAATAACGAAGTAAATAAGATCAGGTGAGAATTAAGATCGCAGTCAAGGGCTAGGGCTTCTAGTTATATAAAAACATTATTAGATATTCTGAAGAATAGTGCGATTTTCACTGACTAATTCTACATTAATCATTAATTAACATCATAATACAACTAAAACAAGAAGCTATACACCTATAACTAATTGCAGTTCCATCTTTCAGCGTGTGAAAATTATACGGAAGTCCTTTCTAAGTTTCTAAGAATAGCGTGCACATATTTAGACAAACACGATGGAGGGACTTTGTTTGAAATACGTTTTTGTAGTAAACATGGTTGTAAAAATAAATAATAGATAAGTTACTAAATTAAGTATGACCAATGATTCCAGCTATTATGTATTACTAACTGATCCCCACGACTTCTTCCGCGTGGATTGAGTTTATTTGGTTCCCGCGGGAACTCTTTAATTTTTCGGGATATGTGTTATTCCATCTCTGCGCCAAATTTCATTCAGACCCGTCCAGCTGTTCTGGCGCGATTGAGAAACAAACATCCATCCATCTATACATACACCCATCCATCGAAACATTCGCATTTATAATATTAAGTATAGATTGTACTTAACCTGTAAAAATCCCTGACAAAAGAAAAATTGGAATTGGGTTTTAACAAAAACTACGCCAAATACACCCAAGTTCAATACAAACGCAGAAACAAGTCCCAGTGTGCGGATAGACATGTATTTCAACAGAAGGCTGGTCAAAAATCCTGAAAAGAAATTTACGGTTGTCTGTAAAGTCGATTTCCGGACGATAGTTTTACGTGATAACTAGAAGTTCTCGAAGAACCATAAAGCGTAGCGTTATCATAAAGTTTGAAAATATGATTTAAATCAATTGCTGTTCGTTTGTCTCGCTAAAACTCAGAAACGGCTTGACCAATTTAGATGTTTTTTTTGCGGGTTTTAGTCTGTCCAGGGATGGTTTATATTCACAATTAGACTCGGTAGGGGGCGCTGCAATCGGGTTCTAGTCTCAGGGCCGGACAACGTCTGCCGGGATCACTAGTGTAACTATAATTGTTTACATAATTTATTAATTCTGTTATTCGACAGACTGACTGCCTCGTTGGTCTAGTGGTTGTCATGTTCGACTGCGGCTGACGAGGTTCCGGGTTCGAGTCCCGGGTCGGACCATAATTAAGTATAGGGTTTTTCTGATTAGAAATTCTCAGTACTAGCCCGGAGTTAGGAAGTTGGCGGTGTTTCACCCCCGTGCCTCGGAGAGCACGTTAAGCTGTCGGTCCCAGTTATTATCAGTAACATGATAATAATAGTGGTTAAAGTCTGCCAACCCGCATTGAAGCAGAGAATTCCCTCTCTTCTATGAGAGTGGAGGCCTGTGCCCAGCAGTGGGACGTTAATGGGCTGTAGTGGTCGTTATTCGACAGAGAGGCATTTTCGCCAAGCGAATAATCTCTAAAAATAAAGATTTATAACACACCTGATGTAGCTATAGTAAAAGAACTAATTCCATTAAATAGCGTGATACTTGTTGAGTCCATCTTTAATTCAATAAACAATTCCTTGAATGTTATTCCAAAGCAATTTACGAATGATGATATTGTCACCTGTAATAATATACGTGTTACCCATAATTCCATGATCCATACTAATATAATTAATGGAATTAGTTGAGCTTATGTTTGACACATCGTTAGCAGTTCTTACTGAATCCCGTAATATTATAAAATTGTACCTTTACAAAAACTACAATTAAAAATAAAAATTAGCTTGTAATGCCTACTTCTAGGCTTAGTAAAACTAGCAATTAATTTGTTTGGAAACAGTGTTTGGCGGCGGACCCGGGGGTCCAATAATAACTCTTGTAGCTCCGTTGATTAGTATATATTGTTAGTTGTTACCAATGTTATAGGTTTTACAAACAGTAGGTTTACAAAAGCAGTAACAGTAAGTACATTAATCGTATATAGTAGTGACAGTCACAATGACAGAGAGCACCAAAAGAGCGGGCACTTTCGCGCCAACATTTGTCACATTCTGTTGACACTTGACAGTGACGACTGCGTTCGGAACAAAGATATAAGGTCATAGATATAAGAATATAGAATTCTATGGTTCTGATCCAAACGCAGTCGCCACACCACCCCCCCACGGAGAAGAATACGTACAAAAAAACAAAATACTAAAGTAAGTCATACAATTATTTACAAATCAAACGGTTTTGTGAAACGCACCGTACGACCTGAACGGGTCCTGTAATCTGTATCAGGAATACTGACTTCCTTCCGTGGTATTTCTGGTACCGATGCCGGTACGGGTAGTTCGGGTGACGGACAATCTGTTGAAGGTATTTCCTCTTGGAAGTACGGCTTTACTCGGTCCATAGTAACTACGACTGGTTTACCTTTAAAGTCTATAGTGACCGTTTTCTTGTCCGTGGCTCTTTGCAGGACTTTGTAAGGACCTGTGTATGGAGGCTGTAATGGACGACGCACAGCATCATCTCTTAAAAGTACATGTGAAGACTCATCTAGGTTCTTGAAAAGAAAAGACTTCGGTTGAGAATGCCGCGATGCTGGCACCGGTCGAACGTTCGACATGTGCTGTCGCAATTGCGAAACAAAATCGGCTAAATCCTGGGAACCGGGTGGTTCTGGAACTGCAACCACAATCTCTCCTGGAAGACGGAGTGTCTCTCCGTATACCAGCTCTGCAGCAGTAGCTTTAAGATCTGCTTTAAAAGCTGAGCGCATTCCTAAAAGAACTAAGGGAAGAGCTTTCGTCCATGAATCTCCATGGCACATTAAGGAGGCTTTTAATTGCCGGTGCACGCGTTCTATCATGCCATTAGCGGCAGGGTGATAAGCCGTGGTCTTAACCCGCTTGGTGGCGAAACTGTGCATTAATCGGCGAAACAAATCGGACTCAAATTGAGTTCCTCGATCTGTTGTAATGACCGAAGGCACGCCAAAACGGGATACCCACTCACGCGTGAACGTAGAGGCAACTTCCTCCGCGGTAGTAGTTCGCATAGGCCAAACTTCCGGCCACCGGGTTACTCTGTCAATTGCCGTAAGACAGTATCGATAGTCGTCAGAGACAGGCAAAGGTCCCACAATATCCATGTGGACATGCAAAAATCGCCCAGTCGGTGTATCGAAATTGCCCAGCGGAGCAGAATTGTGTCTTGACACTTTACTTCGCTGGCAAGCACCGCAAGAGCGAGACCACTCTCGACAGTCCTTGTTCACTGAAGGCCAAACATATCGATCAGACACGAGGCGAACAGTCGCTCTCGCACCTGGATGGCTCAAGTTGTGCAATTTAGAAAATATCATACGACGGGAATTAGGTGGGACATAAGGACGAAATTTGCCAGTTGATTCATCGCAAACCAAAGTTATATCCGTGCCAGGTACTTTGACATTTGTCAATTTAAGGCTGGATGAACTAGACCGCAAAAGTTGTTGCAGCTCTTGATCAGCTTCTTGAGCTTTGGCAAGAGCTTCATACTCTTGCTCAAGGCTGATGGCATCTATTCGTGAAAATGCGTCGGCTACTACGTTGTCCTCACCTTTTATATATCTAATATCAGTAGTAAACTGACTGATAAAAGATAACTGGTTAAGTTGCGCGGGAGGGAGTTTCTCTCGACGTTGTACGAAAGCGTACAACAACGGCTTATGATCCGTGTAGATTGTGCAATGCTGAACCTCGAGAATATGACGGAAATGCTGTACACTTTCATACACCGCCAAAAGTTCCCTATAGTAGGCTGGCCATTCTGACTGGTTAGGAGTGAGTTTCTTGCTAAAGAAAGCTAGAGGAACCCATTCTCCATTAACTTGCTGTTGTAAGCAGGAACCAATGTGTATACTAGAAGCATCAGTAAAAAGACCTAATTCTGCACCATCTACAGGATGTTGTAGGAGTGTTGCATCGCATAAATTTTTCTTACACTCTTCAAATTGTTTCAAAAGCTCAGGTGTCCATGGAAATGGTTTTGCACCTTTGCTGTTAGTAGAAACAAGAGCGTCAATTAATGGCGCCTGAAACTGTGCAGCATGAGGAATAAACCTGCGATAAAAGTTTAACATGCCAAGGAACCTCCTCATGGCCTGCACTGTTTCAGGTGGTGGAAAATCCAGTAAATTTTGGACACGGTCATGTGGGGGACGGGTACCTTGAGCATTTATGACATAACCAAGAAATAGTACTTCTTTAGTTCCCAGAACACACTTGGATGGGTTAATTACCACTCCGTACTCTTGAAATCTTTTAAAAAGAATACGAAGATGTTCCTTGTGGCTTTCAACATCTGGGGAGAAAATTAATACATCATCAATGTATGGAAAACAGAAATCGAGACCCCGTGTGACCTCATCAATAAATCTCTGAAATGTTTGACCCGCATTGCGCAGACCAAAGGTCATGAAGGGAAACTCGAAGAGGCCAAACGGGGTAATGATGGCTGTCTTCTGTATGTCATCCTCATGAACTGGTATTTGGTGATATGCCTTTACTAAGTCAATGGTGCTAAAAATAGTTGCACCAGTGAGACTATTGGCGAAATCATTAATATGCCTCACCGGGTACCTGTCTGGTACAGTCCTGGCGTTCAGGGCGCGATAATCGCCGTAGGGACGCCAGGTGTTATCCTTTTTAGTTGTTAAATGCAGGGGAGAAGCCCATGAACTTTTTGAGGGTCGTGCAGTGCCACATTGCACCATGCTCTCAAACTCCTTCTTGGCAGCAATGAGCTTATGAGGCGCCAAACGACGCGGCCTGCACGACACCGGACTGCCTTCTGTGGTTTTAATGTAATGCACAGTGGTGTGCTTTACAAATCTAGGTAATCCCGGAGGTCGTGTTACGTCCGGAAACCCAGCCAGTATGTCAGCAAATTGTGTGCTGTGCAAGTCAGAAGAAACAGCTTTAATGCTAGTTTCCTCTGTATCTGCTATAATCGCACAGACAGTTAGTTTGGTGTTCCCATCTATATCACGACTGTTCCGGCAGTCTGGTAACAAGTTATAATGGCTGAGAAAATCGGAACCAATTATTGGTAGTCCGACATCAGCGATAACAAAATTCCACCGAAATAGACGCCTTAATCCTAAATTTAAATCTAATTGAATGCTACCGTAAGTTTTAATTGTTGTACCATTTGCAGCACTGAGGTTATAATCTGCTGAAGATAATTTATGTTTTATAAGGCATCGAGGGTAACAACACAAGTCTGATCCTGTGTCAATTAAGTACCGGATATTAGTAGACTTGTCTGTTACAAATAATCGACGGCTGGAGCTACTTGTGGAACAGTCAGTTGCCGCCTTTACTGACTGTTGGTCACATTTCCCGGCCAATTGCAAGGTTTAATACACTTGCTGGCCTTAGTTGCAAATTTCTTTAATACCAACACAGTTTGGCTGGTGTGCCTTCTCTAGAATTTCTGTAACGTCTGGCTCTACTGGTACTGCGAGAGCGAGCATGCTGTGAGGTTGTCAAACTAGCAACCTGTTTTGACAGCTCTTCCACCTTCTCCATAAGGGTATCTAGAACAGAGGTGGATGCGGGTGGAGTGGCGCAGGCCAAAACTTGTTTAGGGTTAACAAGTTCAGTGACTCTATCTGCTAACTCTGCCAACTTATCTAAGGGCAGCTCTAGCTGGGAGGTAATTACCACCTGAACCTGCTGAGGGAGGCGCCTCATCCATAATTGCCGGAGAATGTTTTCATCCGACAAGGCTGATCCGGCTAGTGACCGCAGATGCCTAAGAAACTGGGACGGCTTGCGGTCTCCTAGTTCTTCATCTGAGATCAGCTGTCTCACTCTCTCTTCCTCGGACATGGAGAGACGCCTTATTAGTTCCTCTTTTAGTTTGATGTAACGCTGGCCAACTGGGGGAGGATTTGTGATAATGTCCTCAACCTCTTGAGAGTACTTTTGGTCTAAATGACCCAGAACATAGCTATATTTAGTGCTGTCGGTCACAATTCCAGCTATTTCAAATTGAGCCTCTACAGTTGCAAACCATATAATAGGCTTGTGCGCCCAGAAAGGAGGGATTTTGGCTGAGACTTTACAAACTTGGGATTTTTCCCCTAGTCGGGCTTGCAGAGCAGCATTCTCCTCCGATAGTCTTTTTAGTTCCTCCTCCATATTATTAAAATGTATTTAGTTATGTTAGTAGTTAAGTATTCCCCGTTCAAACCGTAAGGTAAATACACTGAACAAATAAATCAATCTCCCAATATTAGTACCTACAATTATGTTTAGAAAATTAATATTAAGTTAATCTAAGCAAGTAACTATATGTAAAAACACAAAAACAATTTAAAACAATAACTAACAGTTGTAAAAAGTATAACAAAACATGCTAAACAAAACTAAATTAACTTACCAATTAGAGTCCTTTATATACAAATTCTATTACCTTAGTAGCACTAAAACTCAAGTTAAATTAAAGTTTTATTATTATATTAGTTAGTTAAAAGTTTGTTAGTTCTTTGTATGATGTTATTAATCACTTATTAGTTGGGTGTTTGTTTTATTTACATGGGAGTGGGGATCACTATTCACAACACAAGGCACATATCACCAATCACCAACGACAACATGCAAACCAGGAAAGCTAAGGGCAGTTAACCAGGCAGTTGGCCGGCTGTTAGCCAAGCAGGTATCCAGGCACGAAGCGAGGCACACGTCACTAGGTAGCGAAGGGCGATGTCAATCTCTTGTCCACTATCTGTTAGCGACTCCACATACTAGTTTAGATATGTGGCGGAACAATCCGGGGGGCCTGCTTATAGCGTCGAAACGGGGCGAAGGGGCACTGCAACAGTGTTATTCCGATTCGCTCGTCGGGGTCACCAATTTGGCGGCGGACCCGGGGGTCCAATAATAACTCTTGTAGCTCCGTTGATTAGTATATATTGTTAGTTGTTACCAATGTTATAGGTTTTACAAACAGTAGGTTTACAAAAGCAGTAACAGTAAGTACATTAATCGTATATAGTAGTGACAGTCACAATGACAGAGAGCACCAAAAGAGCGGGCACTTTCGCGCCAACATTTGTCACATTCTGTTGACACTTGACAGTGACGACTGCGTTCGGAACAAAGATATAAGGTCATAGATATAAGAATATAGAATTCTATGGTTCTGATCCAAACGCAGTCGCCACAAGTGTCTGCTTCTACAATAAGCTCCCAGAAGACATGTTGAAGATGTCTCTGAATAAGTTCAAAGTTAATGTAAAACGTAAACTCATTAATAAATCTTATTACAATGTAAAGGATTATTTAAATGACAAGGATGCTTGGCAATGATTTTCTCTAATGGCTCTGATAGTTCCTTAGTTAAGATGATTGTGAAATGGTGATAATGAAAAAAAACCCGGCTGAGTTTGTTGTGGGCTCTTCTCAGACCAGGGCGCGTTTAGAACACTCGTAGCTTTAGTTTAAGATGTCGTACTGATTATCACCATTAAATATACTCGTATATGTTATAAATAACCGGACGTCAATAAGTGTAGTATACCTACCTAAATTGAATAAACGTTATTTGACTTGACTTTGACTAGTAACCGTCAGCGGCTTCTCTCCCGTGGGAATCAAAAAAAAACAGCCTTATGTATTCCTTTTCTAATTTATATAAAAGGAACCTTTGTGCACAGATTTCAAGGTCCAAGGGCTTGCACTGAGTGTTGATGAATTGAGATAACTTTTCTTTTTATTGCTTTAAATATAATATATCGTCCAGATCCGTTTAGCCGTTCTGGTGGGAATGAGTTACAAACATCCATCCATCCAATCATTCATACATCCATTCTAACTTTCGCATTTTTATCATTGGTAAAGATATAGTGTAGAAAACTCACCAAGTTAAGGATAACAGCCAAACCAATCATATAACCCCATCCACCATCCGGTGCCACCATTTCATACTTTTTAACTTTCGCTTTTTTCTCATCCATCTTGGCTGAACACTCCGTCAGCCAAATTGAGATTCTAAAGACACATTAATCTAGAATCAGAGCTGTCAACTCGGTTCTTTATCTAATGCAAATAGTCTCGTAATTGACGCAGTTAGTAGTTACTCGTGTTATCAAAATTAAATCTACGTTTGTAATTCCGCGTGTTGAATGTATAACTTTATCATTTACCTGTGAGTAAAAACAAAGAAAAGATGATTTATTGAAAAGATTGAAAGCTTAAAGGGATTCTTGAAAGTAATCATTTTGACACCATTGTCCTTGAATTCTTGTTATTTTTTTGCTGTTTAGTGAAACTTTGATATCTTTTTTTCTTTGCTTATCTTATTTGTTTTTACAATTTGAATATGTGAAATCAATGTTCCTACGTAAACGTTTTATTAAAAGTCACTATTTGTTACTATTTCAACCCGGCTGAGTTTGTTGTGGGCTTTTCTCAGACCAGAGCGCGTTTGGAACCCTCGTGGCTTTAGTTTTAAGATACCGTTACCCATTATCACCATCATGGTTTTAAAGTAAGTAATTTTTAGACTACAATAAGTGTACCTACAGTGTACCTATATTGAATAAATGACTTGAATCTTGAATCTTGAATTTTATTGCAGTCATTTATTTGGCCTGGTGT
The DNA here is from genome assembly GCA_923060345.2 of Erebia aethiops. Taxonomy (NCBI): domain Eukaryota; kingdom Metazoa; phylum Arthropoda; class Insecta; order Lepidoptera; family Nymphalidae; genus Erebia; species Erebia aethiops. The sequence goes on along the minus strand of OV281089.1, from coordinate 15,595,983 downwards.
AATTATTGTAAGTTAAATTAATTTAACCTAGGTAGTTATTTCATGTATCCGTTAGGTCTTAGGCTATAGGCATTTCATAACCTGAAGCATATACTATATTACACCAACACGTTACACGTTAAGAAATATTATTTCTTATAAGCTTCAATTCAGCGTTTAGGGTGGTTTAGGTTATAGAAAAATTCTTTATATTCTAACCCAGTGGTTTGAGTTGGACGTCTGGTAGTTCCAATCCCAATCCAAACCCAATCAGTGGGTACTTATATTATTAGTTAAGAAATCCCCTACCTTCTCACGTCTCTCAGTATCTAACTTCTGCATCATTTCTGTTTTTATACGACTGCCTGAAAAAAGGAATATATTGTTTTCAGGGTTCATGTATGTATGTATACGTATGTATGTGAGTTTGTATATTCCACCATAACTTCTATACGCCTGAACCGATTTTGATAAATGAGGTATCGTTAGAATCCCTAGCTTATTCCGTGTGACATAGGGTAGTAAAATTTAAAAAAAAATAGCGGGGTGACCATGGTCCCGCATTAAAGACTAAAGTTGAAAAAAAAAATCGAAAATAAGATTAACAATATAATCATCATCTAGAAAATGATGAGTAGTTTCTATAAATATATAAAATTATATTTTAATGTCCAGTGATTCACAAAAAAAATATAATTTAATAAAATGTGAATAAGATTCCAAAGGTAATTCAATACGGGGTACGGCAGAGCAGTCGTATTTTTTAATAATTTTAATTATATTCACTTGATAATGTCATACTCTATTAATGTGAGTCTTATATTATATAAAAATAGATGTAGAAAAAAGTATCTGAACCCATTATAGTTTAACTGAGATATAATCTTATAATGACAACAACAAAAAGGTATAAAATGATGGGATAAAATTAAAAAAACAATTTCCTTATGAAAATATTTTTATTAAAATAGAGCATCATATTGTTAATTGTCATGTTTTTAAAGCAGTGTCCATTCTCGGTGATTTGCTACGCATTTTTTTCTTATAAAGTAGTTCTATTGACCAAGATATTACAACAACACCAAAACCAGATGTTAAAACATAAAACGCAGTAGAATAACTATCGGTCAAGTCACGAATGGCGCCTGTAAAATTCAAAAAAATATATGTCACCGTAAGATTGTAAAAACCGTTAGATTGTAATCTAACTAGCGATATTGTAAACTGTCGACAGATTACAATTTAACGCATTATTTTGCGGTAGATTGTAATCTGTTAGGTATATATTAACCTGATAAAACCTAAGTGCCCTACCTGATTAATTATGTCGAACCCTAACCTAACCTACAAGAAAACGTTAATACAATGAATATTTCAAAAATTGACACTCAGAACATTGAACGGTTCACAATCTGTCGATAGTTTACAATATCGCTAGTTAGATTACAATCTAACGGTTTTTACAATCTTACGGTCACATATATATCGTTGTATTAATCAAACAACAATGTATCATGTAACAATGTATGTATGTTCTAAGTAACAACTTGGCATAGATTTAGTATTGGGCTCGCGCGTAAAGACCAATGCTAAATCTATGCAACTTGGATACAAATAATGATAATAACGATTACTATTATTACGGGATTTAATAATATTTTTTTATAACTTTCTCTCAGGGAGCTCAAAGGGCTTATAGTTAATGATCATAATGAAATTAATTAGTTAAAATTTGAAAAATAATTCAGCCTTAGTATAGATAAAATACATAAATAAATCAAAAATAGAATAATTTCAAACAGTAGTATAAAACACACATCAAAGCAAACTTGCAGAGTAGAGTAACTTTGCTGCTTCGATTATTTTAATCCGATCAAAGCAACGACCTCAATTTACATAGACGGGCCTTGTCAAAGAAAGAATTTGGGCGTATTTCTAGTCTTAAAAGCGGGAACTTGCTAGCAACATATGCTCCACATTGAATGAAAGCTTGAAAACGTATGACTCGGTCATAGATTATATAGATCATAACCATAGAGGCCGTAAGACCAGTTAGTAAAAAAAAAAACATACAGTTTGCCGCGGAAATTAAGTGATTGCGTAATTGATAGAAATATTAAATAGGAAGATTAAATAACGTTTTTTTTTGGAAACCTAATAATTGTGAATTGAAACACTTACCTTAAAACAAAAATTTTACAGTGTCAAATTAATAAGACTTTATATGTTAACTTAATAATCACAAATTAGCTAAACGACGAGCGACCGTGACGACGCTACGACAAAGACAGCCTTATGACAGTTGTGGAACATGCTCTGCAAGTCGGATGCCCAACTTTTTTCTATGAAAGGGCCCATCTAGTACCTACATATATATATCAAAGGATCTAAGCCATCATCTAGTAAATAAAGCTGACTTTCAGTGGATATTTAAAAGACTGGTGACTCTACTCTGCTAAAGTTCCCTGCCATATAAGAAATACTACCATACTTACCAATAGCAGGACCTACGGTGCAATAGAAGAATCCAAATATAATTTGTAACAGGCCCATAGCAGAAGTAAACTTTTCCTGTCCTACGGAATCAGCCACTACAACAGGCATTAACAGACCTATGGTACACCGGGATAACCCAATAATCGTCAAAAATGTTAAAACTGATGCGTGATTATCGGACCAAAGCATACCTGAAAACATTATAAGAAAATTAGTTAATGCAATATAACGTCATGTAATGTAGGTATTCTGTGGTCGAGTACTGTAATTGAAACTTAGTCGATAGTGAAATCTTGTAGTTTAAATTTGACAAAAGGGGTAACTGAATAAATGACTGTTGGTCTGAATGTGGCACCATCTTCGGTATCAGATATCATTAACATTTTAGTCGGCCGAGAATTTTACTTAAAAAAATGCTCAGCCTTATGCGTAAATCACCTACGTTCTCATGAATAAATTATTATTTATTTATTTATTTATTTTTATTGAAAAAATTATATTAAGCTGTCAAAAGATATTAATGCATTACCAATTAAATTTTTTAAAAGTAAGTTGTTCAAATGGCTAGTAGCCCATAACTTCTATTCTTTGAAAGAATTCTTAAATTTTTAAAACTAATCTCAGTAAAACTTATTAATTTAAACACTCATTTGTTTATTTATGTAATTTAATTTTACAAAATTTTGAAGCTTTCAGCTTGTTTTGTATTTTTTATAAAACCTATAATTTAAATACCTATACCTATAGTTTTAATTAGGTATTTTGCACGCCATTGCATGGCTGATTGTAACATGCTCACCTTATAACATAATAACATCGTACTATGTACCCTAATAACAATTATGCAAATAAATAAATATTCTATTCTATTCTAACAATATTAATCTAACCGTTAACCCAACCCCTAGTACCGTACTGTTAATGTGAATAGATAAAAAAACGACGTCACGATCCTCATTAGAACTACAGGCTATGGCGCAGTGAGTGAGAGAAATAATAATAGAGTGAACTAGACAAGAATTGAATTACCGATTCTCGCTACAAAAGCGATGACGAGACCAGCAACAAAAATCTCATGACTCCCGATTTTGGTTAATACTTTGTTCATTAATATAACTCCAATTCGCGAAACCAAATCTCCTAATGCATTCAATGACAAGGCCTTCGCTACGTCACTCTGAAGGAAAGAAAAAGATTTTTTTTAAACTAAGAAGTAAACCCAATAAGAGAACAAGGAGCTTGAACAGACCCAACGGCTAAAATACTTACTTCGTTCCATCCCATGCTATATAACGCTTGTGGAAGCCACATTATGAACGTATTATCCAAGAAACTACTAAGTGCAACTCCAATACAGGCGTTGGATAGTACAAAGGATTTCAATAATGAAAAATCTATAAATTGAGAAAAAAAGATTCTGAAAAAAAGATTAATATTATGCAAATTGAAGGGAATGATCGTCAAAATAAAACTGGTGACTATCAACTTTTTGGCTCAGGTATAGCAAACTTACTCTTTATATTTCAAATCTCTCAGCAAATCTATTGAATATGTTAGCAAAACTTTAGGTTGATTTTACTGGTTATAAAATAGCTTTACTTTTTGTTTTTGATAAGTTATAGCACAAAGTCCATACTTAATTTTACTATCATGTTTTTTGTCGGTAACATGTTCAGATTTATCCAATTTCTCGTTACATGCAAAGTTATTCTTATTCGCTTCTAACTCTTTAGCATCTGCCAGAAGTAACTTCGTTTCTGTAAGCAATATGAATATGTAATTACTATTTGAATTGTACAATATCCATTTATACATATGAAAACACAATCATGACTGACCAAATGATTTACAGATTATCTGGTAGATCCAGAAAATAATTAAAATAATTCAAACCCGATCCTTAGAAAAGCGAGATTATTCTATTATTCACAGAAAAATCTAAATTTGCTGATATACCTTTCTCCTTAGGTTCATACACTTCAACTTTTTTCATATGCCAGGCCACGGGTTGCATGAGAGCTGTTCCAAAGATGTTGTGCATTGTAATAGCGGAAACTAACAGAAGTGTTCCTTGAGAGCCATAGTTTTCGATCGACCACTTCACGAACTGAGGTAAAAGTAGACTAAATACAGCTGAAATTAAACTGAATGTAGTCTTTTTTGTTGTTGGATTTATATTTACCACCAATTTACAAATTAGCTTAATTTAAAGCCTTACGCAGTAACGTATGCAGTATGCATGATTTGTTTTCAAGATCGAAACGCACGGGCGCAGAAACGCGCGGCGCGGCTGTTTCATATCAGCATCGATATATACAAAATTGAAATACAAAATTCTGCTTTAAATGCGCGCATTAATACAATCTGGTACACTGAGGCAAGATCCAGGCGGCTTTTATGACCTGCCGATATTAGATACACTCGTGCGGGTCGACCCTAAGTGATAACTATATAAGTACCCGCGATTGTCTGTGTAATACTAAAAGCCAGCAGTCTTCTTTTCACGAAGTAGTTGTTAAGTACAGTGCAGGTCATGTTGTACAACAATCCATTGCCCATACCCTGAAACAGTTTACTTCAGTTTAGTTCATAATTTAATGTACCTAGGTTCAATTTAAGGTAACAGATGGCTATGTTGAGGTGTGTCGCAACAAGGAACCAGAAGTTTAATTTGCTATAATCCGCGACAAAAGGAAAATCTATGTGGTACAGCGATTTTTTTTTTCACTTCACGTACGTCTATCGACCAATAGGAGCACGCCTTATCTTACGTACGAGCACTTGTTACCCAATAGTCGAGGTCATTTTCTATTCGGATTTTTTTGTTGAAGAAAAACCGACTCGATGTAGTTTCTACCTGTATTCGATTTTAATAATTCGCCTTGATTTATCAGCTTAACCACCCATGTTTATTAGAAGCCAGCTCGGTCTTTAGTACTTCGTATCTTCGTCTAGCCAGAGGCTACTATATCCCAGCACTTTAGGCATTTGCCGCTCACTCAGACCCGCGCTACGATACCTACCGATCATTGCCGTGAGTCGCGCAGTTCAAATGAACTCCGTGACCCTATCATAAATATTTGCGTCACAGTATGAACTGTTACAGTTGGACTATTTACATTATAATTCGCTTCACGAAATACATGTTGGAAGTTGCGTTTTTACCTATATTTTGATTTTGACTATATAAAATTAAATTCAGGGTATAATCTACTCGTATCTATATTGCAAATGTCAGCCAACTTACATTCCAAATTTCAAAATAAGAGTAAAAATATTAAAACTTTCCCATTTTAATTGTCATCCCCAATTTTATTAAATAAATACTAAAAGGGAATAAAAATAAATAATTACTAAAAGGGGATTTTCCAACACAATTTCTATAGATCTTTATAATCTCTTTATAATTTAAAGCCGATAGACCTACTGACAGATTTTTTTGCATCAAGCATTTTTAAATTTATTAGCTGTCAATATCGTGTATACAGTGGTCAGGGACGGACTAAGTCCATTGGGAGCCCGGGGCGGCAATCTCAGTGGGGGTTGCTGTATTGTAAATACATTCGTGAAAATCTCTTTTGTTACTGATTCACTAATTTACTTTTACCCGACACTTTTTTGGTATGCAACAATACTATAACTAAACTAACTAACTATACTAATATAGACTTCGTTTTTTTAATTTGTGCTAAGAAAATTTTAATTAAGTTTCTTAAAATAAAATACACACATTTTTATTTGGTTTTTAAATGAACAAACTTAAACCACTGAAAAGCGCCTACATACTTATAAAATTATTATTACAAAAACAATCAAAATTCATCGTAAAAAATCACGCGTGAGCTTGGACCTGGTTGCTGCAAATCTGGTTGCAAATCAGAGGGTGTACTAGATGAATGTTTTTTAGGCTGCACGTTTTCTATATCTTCCTGGTCTCGTATAGGCATGCCACGTTCATATCAACTATCTATAATTTCAGGCAGTAGGTATTTTAAATAAAATTGTAATATCTTTGGCTCCATGTTCTTAAACCAGAAAGTATCATCTTTATCGATGTACTCTGTATATAAAGGCTCATTTTCGCCTGCCCAGATTCCAAGCAGACACACTTTTCCTGTAACAACAAAAATATTTTTAGGTACGTTTCTAGGTTTGATAAAATTCATAGAGTAGGTATTTGTTACCGACTGAAAAAAAATATTGACAAAAGCTCTTAAACCACCTTAAACTCTAACTGCATCTACAGATTCACTGTTTGAAATTATATAAAGGTGAAATAATATTACGGTGAGGTGGTGAACTTGAATATACACAGTAAACAGTTTGGATTTACACGGGGTCGCTCAACAATCGATGCTGGTGTTGAGCTAATTCAAAATATATTCGAGGCCTGGGAGGAGTGGCGTGATGCACTTGGCGTTTTCTGTGATTTATCCAAGGCTTTTGATTGTGTTGATCACGAAACATTAGTCAGAAAACTGCACCATTATGGAATTAGGGGTGTGGCACTGGATATGATGAATTCCTACTTAAAAAGTAGGATACAAAAGGTAGACGTTAATGGAAAGCGGTCTTCCGGATCGATTGTAAAAATGGGGGTTCCACAAGGTTCAATTTTAGGGCCTTTTCTATTTCTCATTTACATTAACGATCTTCCTTATCTTGCCAAGGATAATCATGGGATAGTATTGTTTGCTGATGATACATCACTTTTGTTTAAAATAAATCGTTACGAAACAACTCTTGACGAAGTAAACAATTCTCTCACTAAAGTGGTACAGTGGTTTGAAGCTAATAACCTACTCCTCAATGGAAAAAAGACAAAGTGTATCAAATTTACATTACCTAATGTCAAACAGGTAAAAACCACTGTACAACTTGATCATGAGGAATTAGATTTAGTGGATACCGCTGTTTTTCTCGGAATAACGTTAGATGCTAAACTCCAATGGGGCCATCACATAGATGACTTATCGAACAGGCTTAGTTCTGCTGCATACGCGGTTAAAAAGATTCGCCAGTTGACAGATATAGAAACGGCGAGATTAGTTTATTTTGGTTACTTTCACAGCGTTATGTCATATGGTATATTATTATGGGGTAATGCTGCTGATATTAATTCTGTTTTTGTGCTGCAGAAGAGGGCTGTTCGAGCCATACATAATATGGGACCAAGAGAGTCACTAAGAGATAAATTTAAAGAAATTAATATTATGACAGTGCACAATCAATATATATTTGAAAATTTAGTATACATGCATAAACACATTGATAAATTCAAGAAGAAAAGTGATTGTCATAATTTCAATACTAGAAATAAAAATAAGCTTGTAATGCCTGCTTCTAGGCTTAGTAAAATTAGCAATTCATTTGTTGGAAACAGTGTCCGCTTCTACAATAAGCTCCCAGAAGACATGTTGAAGATGTCTCTGAATAAGTTCAAAGTTAATGTAAAACGTAAACTCATTAAAAAATCTTATTACCATGTAAAGGATTATTTAAATGACAAGGAAGCTTGGCAATGATTTTCTCTAATGGCCCTGATAGTTCCTTAGTTAAGATGATTGTGAAATGGTGATAATGAAAAAAAAAACCCGGCTGAGTTTGTTGTGGGCTCTTCTCAGACCAGGGCGCGTTTGGAACCCTCGTAGCTTTAGTTTAAGATGTCGTACTGTCGTTATCACCATTATATTGTTAATCGTATATGTTACAAATAACCGAACGTCAATAAGTGTAGTATACCTACCTAAATTGAATAAACGTTCTTTGAGTTTGAGTTTGAGTTTGAGTATAATTTGATTACAGGGTGAGTTACTGGAGGCCCCACTTTAAAAAAAATTAAGCAAATTGAATCTAGTATTTCAAAGAAATGCGAGTGAAGCTAGCACAAATATTTTATTTTTTAGTGAATAATTAAATTACGAGCACAATATAATGTAAATTTTATAAGCCTTGAAAATATAATTATTATAGGTTCGATATATTAGGTATAGATTAGGTATATAAGGTTCTTGGGGAACTCTACACCAAGGGTCCGGCCACCGGTGTGCCCTATCGCCCTTAGTCCGCTACTGTCTCACTTTCTCACGTATCAAACAAAATATAATCTGTATGGAAACTACTCACATGTCATCTTTTTCAAGCGGTGTGTCGTCTCTCTTTTTTGATGCAAAACGATTTCCTTTACGAGGGATATATGAACTGAAATAAAAATTTAAAGAATTATTATTTTGATAGTACAAAATCGCTAACAGAGTCTCGTTGGTATTATGGTAACTACTATCTTCGACTGCAGGTCTCGGGTTTATCCCCGGGTTTGGGCTCCTTAATATTATTTGTATTTTTCTAAAAACTAATTAGTAGGTAGGTGAGGTATTTCTATTTAGTATGAACCAAACTAGGGGTTGGAAGTTCAGAAATATCTCCCGCGCAGTTGGTAAATTTCTATTGACCGCCATGGCCAAAATAAAGTCGAGGTTTAGGATAGGATATTATTATATTATCATGTATTCATGAGAAACTCAGTATAGCCAAACAAAAAAAACCTCGTCTCCCTTACTGACTGTATATAGGTATAAACTGTGGTTACGCGTGATGGTATTTGCACGTGGCGGAATTTACTCTACCTATCATAATTTTCTTAGTTCGTATCAGATTTTCTTCGGAGCTTTTGAGGACTAGGTATTTTGATAAACTCAAGAAACACTTACCATATATTTTTTTTATTTCTCCTTCGCTTCCTGTCAGATAGTTTTTTTTTCCGGCACTTTAATTTCCCATTTTAAATAAAAATCACAAGCAAAGAAACACTATATTTACAGGCTAACTAAAACTATTTTAATTTTATCACTAAATGTAGCAAAAGAATTTATTTACAAATAATTAAAAAATAAATAATTTTAGCGCGAAAGGAGCGTGATTCGTGAAAACTTGCGCAGGTCCTTCTCGTATAGAGGCTCGTGAGCCACTGAGTACATCGCTTATTCGATGCGTTAGATCATTTTATGACTTCTGTTAGGCGAAATTTTGCAGCAATTTTTTTATTTAAAATCTGTCTGTACAGTGAATAGGTAATACAATGAGCTTAATTTACGTATAATTTTTATGAAATTTAGTCTAAAGCTTTGGAAATGCCATTAGAAAAATGAATAAAAACAACCTGTTTTCAAAAATTTTTATGATCGAGGCAAGTTTAACTTATCGTGTTTTCATGAGTACATTAAAGAGATAAGGCATGTATCTTTAATATGTATTTTTAACAGTGAAAAAAAACTACTTTTTCATGACTTTGAATTGGTTTGAAAAGTGGCGTAGTCGCTAAAAACCGGGATAATGGGCCGTTAACTGGGTAGTTATGTGACAAGCGGTTCCGTTGAGCTGCATTTTTGTCGAAAACTCATCTCCATAATATCAGCCTCCCGATTGTGTAACAAAATCGTAATCGTAAACGTTTGTTAAACGTATTACACGTACTTTACCTACGCTTACTCTGAGTTTTTACATTGCAAATACGATTGATCGACGTGAGAGCTCACCTCACCAAGTGTAAGCGAACGTCAAAGTAAAATGAACCTTAACTGCATTGGTTTAGACCTCATTTCATCATTTCGTGTATTTATTGGCCATATTTATGAGCCAGCGCTCCAAACGCTGAATTTGTGACTTTAAAGCTTTTGGGTCCATTTTACTTTGACGTTCGCTTACACTTAGCGAGGTGAGTTCTCACGTCGATCAATCGTATTTGCAATGTAAAATCTCAGAGTAAGCGTACTGTTCATGGAGTTCATACATGCTTTTTGACTTGCAGGCATCTATGAACTCCTTAAACAGTTCGAATTATACGTTTGATAATCGATTACGATTACAATTTTCTTACACAATTACTGATTTCTGTCGCGACACACCACAACTACATTAATACGGTAGTGCCTTTACTTCTGGCTTAATTTTATTACCTGAAAAATGCCTTGATATATAAGAAATAGTAGTTTCGATTTCGCATACACCGTGCCGAATACACCAATGTTGATCATAAATGCAGCCGCAAGTCCTAGTTGACGGAGTGACATGAATTTCTGTAAAGCACGAGCCACAAATCCTGAAAAATATTTTACTATCATATCCAGATGCTTTACTCGTAGTATAAAAGTTAGCATTCTATCCTTTTCTCTAGAGTGACTGTAATCATAAGAGGAAAGGAGATAAACCTAATTTTTTTATCCTAATAGCATCTGGATTGGGATATAACAAGTTTAATCTGAATGAATAATATTATACCTAATTAAAAGTTAATCTTCCCGCAACTTTGCCAACGTGGATTTAGTATCTTTTTTATCCCGTGGTAATTCTTTAATTTTTCGATATAAAAAATAGGCCATATCCTTTTCCGGGATGCAACCTATCTTTGTACAAAATTACGGTTGAACAGATGACCTTATTCGGAATAATAAATCCATAGTAATTTCGGTTTTAATTTTTAAACCTTACTGTAAAAACGGAAATCCTGCGCACTGTCCCGAATCGGAGGGCAGTTACTGGTAATGTCATTTCTCTTCAAAATCTTACACCTAGATTCTAGTTTAAAGTTTGAAACGTGACTCAAGTTTAAGTAGGTTCTGCAGTAAATCTAAAATACAGGTAGGTACGAATATTTTATGCATGTGCATCCGCTGCCTGGTTTTGCTTTTTACCTTATCAATTTAACGGTATTTTTTTATATCAGTAGCTTTACTATAAATACCTCATGTGCAGCTGGCCCTTAGTTAGACTTACCTGACATTGCAATGCTGAAAGCGGCGACTCCACTGAACAACGTCAGGCTAGTAGAATCCATGTTAATTTCAATAAATAAGTCTTTGTACAGCATACCGAAAGAATTCATAAATCCTAAAATGGTTACCTGTAAAATTTATATGGTAAATGCTTTAATTTATTTCAAATTGTCTAAGATTTACAGAATCATTACATAAAGATTAAAGATAAAAGCTGCTAAGATAAATTAAAGTCATCTTATCCAAATAATAAAAAATTAGAAACCTCTTGCACTCTAAATTATTGATTACATAATGCATGAACCTATGAAAATGAAAAAAAGCCGGGCTCAGATTCGATAGATGTAACTGTGGCTTTAACTTGAATACAACTTTACACACACACAACACACACACATACAATATATGTGTTTTTACGCACACTCATACAACTCACTCACACACTCACACACACACACACTTGCTATCACTCTAGCATGCCTGCATGATTAGAATTTAAAAATTGAATCAATAAATTTGGTACATTAATGTTATTGTTAAATTTGGAAGAGCCAGGCCTTTTTTAAAATAAATCATTTTTACCCTCGACGAAACGGAGACGGTATATGTGTTTGCCCTAAGAGGTTGTGTGATTGTTTGCTTGTTTGTTCGTATGTTTGTTTGTGCACTTTTTTGTTACCATTTTTCTCAAAAAGTAATGGGCCGATTGAGATGGGTTTTTTTTGCATTAGATGTGTATAGCTTGTGAGAAGGTTCTTAGATATTTTTTAGGACCATAGACAATCAAGCTGAGCTGTAGTCTATGATTTTAATTTTTCAATATGTTACAATTTTCCACAAAAAGTATTAGGCCGATTGAGATGCGGTTTTTTGCATTAGAAACGTATAGCTTGTGAGAAGGTTCTTAGATATATTTTAGGACCATAGACAACCGAGCTGAGCTGTAGTCTATGATTTTAATTTTTCAATGTTACCATTTTTCACAAAAAGTACTGGGCCGATTGAGATGCGGTTTCTTGCATGCGATACGTATGGCTTGTGGAAAGGTTCTTAGATATATTTAAGGACCATAGACAACCAAGCTGAGCTGTAGTCTATGATTTTAATTTTTCAATATGTCACCATTTTTCACAAAAAGTACTGGGCCGATTGAGATGCGATTTTTTGCATTAGAAACGTATAGCTTGTGAGAAGGTTCTTAGATATATTTTAGGACCATAGACAACCAAGCTGAGCTGTAGTCTATGATTTTAATTTTTCAATATGTTACCATTTTTCACAAAAAGTACTGTGTTGATTGAGATGCGGTTTTTTCCATTAGATATATTTAGCTTGTACCTAGATGCTGCCCAGGGTCTCATGATGGAGCCAGGAGGTGGTCATGGAAACTCCTTAAGTTCTCATCGTAAACCCGTCGTATTTTTAATAATTATTTATCAGAATATTAAAATTTAACACTATTTGACACCTCTGCTCATTAATAAGCACTAGTCTTATCTCGGAATGAGAAGGGTTTGGCCATAGTCCACCACGCTGGTCAAAAACTACTGAGCCGTCAAAGATGCAGTTTTGTGTTTTAGATATGTTAAATATACTTTTGCTATACGTTCTAATTGTTATTTCAAAGTTATAAAGGACATAATGGAGCTCTGCAGTTCGTCGTGGATTTTTTAAATTTTATTATTCATTTTATTTTTCAATTAACTTCTATAGATCTGCTAGCTGTGTGAATGAGCGTCTCTATGAGAATGAGGTACTTTGATAACACTCACCATATTAAGAATAACTCCTAAACCAATCATGTAACCCCATCCTCCATCTGGTGCGACCAATTCATATTTCCTACTTTCTGTCTTTTTGGCACTCATTGGTATAGTTGTTATACAACATGGACTTTTTAACGACTAATGTAGCCTGAATTAATGTCATCATCTTGTAACTTGCTTTATCTTTGGTTAGTAAATAAAATAAATGAGGTAAATATTATGCTTAACGTCGTTGGCACGTCATGATCAAAAAGTACAATTTCCGTATCATGCATAATAATTATTTATTATGCTTTCATAATAATAATTATTATGATCGTCTGTAGTGAGCGTTTTTTTTAATCCTTTACAAGCTAGCCCTTGACTGCGATCTCACCTGATGGTAAGTGGTGATGTCATCTAAGATGGTAGCGGGCTAATCTGTTAGGGGCATGGCAGTTATATTAAACCCATACCCCTTCGGCATGAGCGTCGGCCTAGTGAGCATGGGTCTCCACTCATAATAAGAAGGGTTAGTCTATAGTTCACCACTTAAGCAATTGATATGCATCCGAGATTCAAACCCCGGACCCCTGAATAGAAGACAGAAGTTAGCTACCGTTTAATCAGCGGTAGCGTGTGACGCGCAGAAGCCTCGTAGAAGCATAACAATTTCAAACATTTATCACAATGATTCACGACTCGACACTCCACGAATAGCAGAGAAAGAAAAAAACAGTTTAGTCGACAATCACCAGTAGTGTCACAGACAAAACTAGATACAAATGTAACACTTTTGTCTATTTCCCTATTCTGTGTTCTAATTATTCCAAAAAATGCAGAAAATGAGGTGAAAATATATAGCGGCCGATATATCATTAATTTAATATTATGTAATATATGTTATACAATATTGTGTTATCTTTATTTACTTGGCATTTTCGTAGTAGTTTTATACTTTGTGTACTTTCACCGTGAAAAACATTTTATGCTCCTTCAGTAAAAACAAATAAATGATACCTGCAATGAGGTATTATTTACTGTTAACATTACCGTGTATTCGCTAATCACTATAGGTAATAAAAATTATACCTATATTGTACTAGTTATGCTTACATAAAACCAGCCAAGTGCGAGATGGCTTTACACACCGCGGGCTCCGTATCATCTTGAAAGGAAACATATAAGTAGGTAGTTACTCATTTGTTTTTATATACCTAGTTTTTTTTAATTATCAAAATAAAAATTGATACAATCAATCAATCATTTATTCAATTTAGGTACACTGTAGGTACACATATTGACGTCCATTACTTAGAAGAGCCCACAACAAACTCAGCCGGTACAGTTTTGGTGGGTAGCACTGTGAAAAACCATGTAGGTTTAAATTGCGTGCTCAACCGTCAACTATCAAAATTTTAAACTATTTAATGCTATCTAAATTAGTGAAAATATATGAAAAAAAACTAAACTAAAACTAGCTAAATTAAGAGACCTATTTTATAGTCTAATAGGGATGATGCCTATATCTTCTTCTTATATATATAAAAATGAAACCCGTTTTCCTTGGTCACGGCATCACGCGTGAATGGCTGGACCGATTTCACTAATTCTTTTTTTGTTGTATTTGTTATTATTAGGAGAAGGTTCTTACGGAAAAAAATATTAAGAAAATCTCTCAGAAATATTGAAAAATATACATTTAATTTTGCATACTAAGGCGGTACTAAGTTCGCCGGGTCAGCTAGTCAAAAATAAATTATTTCCAACTGATTATTAAATAGAGGGTCTTCTCAAAGGCCTAAAATTCACATCCTCAGTTAGTTTTAAGTTTGATAACCATTATAAAATATAGATTAAAGAAAAAAAGTGCGTTGAAATTTGATGACGTCACTATTGTCAATTTCATGCAACTTCCATACTAGAAGCGCGTTTTTAAGTTTGATAAAGAGTTGCTGATTTAATTGAGATGGCATCATCCTTATTACCTATATTTTTACAGATTTCTCACTTCAGGTATTTCAGGCTTCACGACTGTGATGAGTTTTTAAACGTTTTCCATGATAAGTCAAAGACTATGTAGTTTAGAAAATATATAACATTCTAAATATTTAATCCACTAAACCCGTTTTTGTTTTCATGGACGAAAATAAAACTTTTCAAAATTATTTTATTATAATGTTAGGCCAGTCAGGTCAACAGCATTATAAAAGACTATTATAACTGAAATAAGGAATTATAAGTCTTAAATAGCACATAGGCTATCCCGGAAAATTAAAGAGTTCCCGCGGGAACCAATCAAAATATAGGTAATTTTATAACAAACGCGATGGAATAGCATTGGCTACAATAAACTTGTTAAAAAATTAATTAATTTAAAAATAGTCTGGACCGGATTTGTATAGGCAACCTATTTTAGGCGTATTTATCTATTATTAAATAAAAATAAAAGGCAGGTTTAATCTATCTTCTAGTGAAGGTCGTCGTATATCGGGATCTGTGATCGACAGTTTACTGACGTTGAAACTGCAAAAATTGTATATTTTGCTACTTTCATAGTATTATGTCTTACGGAATTTTACTATGGGGTAAAGCAGCAGATATTCAAAAAATTTTTGTATTACAAAAAAGGGCAACACGTGCAATTTATAATTTAAAACCGCGCGAATCCCTTAGAGAGAATTTAAGGAAATAGGTATTCTTACAGTAGCCTCGCAATATATTTATAGTAATTTAATCTTCGTAAAACAGCACATTCATAATTACAAAAAAATATGCGATCTGCAAGATAGGCAAACTAGAGGCCGCCATAAGCTCGTGACTCCATCGCTCCGCCTCAAGAAGGTACGAAGGTCGTTTGTGGGAATGAGCATTCTATTTTATAACAAAATTCCACAACCTATCTTAAACTTGCCTTTACACAAGTTTAAGAAGTCCATTAAAATTATGCTCCTGAAAAAGGCTTATTATACTGTTGAAGATTACGTAAATGACAAAGGAGCATGGATTTGACTCGCTCCAGCAATGCTAAGGACAGCTGTTACTTATGTATTTTACAAATTAATGAAATTGTAAATTATTATTTTTTTCAAAAGAGCAACCGCCGAGTTTCTTGCTGGTTCTTCTCGGTAGGAATGTCATTCCGAACCAGTGGTAGATTCACTTGACGATTCAAAAGTACTTGTAAAAGTTTATTTGAATAAAAATCATTTTGAATTTAAATTTGAATTTGTGACTATTACTTTAAAACTGATTTTCTGCAGACCTACCGATAAGACACTGTAGGCAATGACAGTATAGATGACATATCCATGGGCAGTGGGCATTGACACAGACTTAAATTAAATGTGATAATTATGTAATAAGCTACCAGTTTTAGAGCCAACCATTACTTACCCCGAATATCATGCTTGGAGAATCGTGTGCCTACTTACCACGATTCTTCGGGTATAGATATTTAAATATGTAACCATGAGGATGTGGGATTGTTTGGGCAATCAATGCAGTTTAGTTAATAAATAGACAATTATTTCATAATAAAAAAATATAATTGGTATACTAAATAGATACTCTATTTGTATCATGTGACCAGTGGCGTGCACTACATAGAGGCATAAAGGCACTGCTTACCCTAGTTAAAAAAGCTCAATGCATAATTTTGCACTCGGACTCCGAATACTATGCACGCCACTGCATGTGACCATTATGTGATATTTTTATGATTTTGGCATTTAGTGCACGGCGAATTCGCCAACAAACTGCGTGTGTAGTTTGGCGAGATACATAATTTTTGTATTTGTTTGTGCAATATTAAATAAATAAATTTAAAAAAAAACTATTATGTGTTGTCCCAACCAGGGTGCCAACTTGTCCAATTCCAAATTGAAAACTACCTGTAGGCTAGCCCAGTAGCAAGTCTCCCAAGTTACTGCACTGAGAGTTGATATCTGCAGTTGATGTCAGTTGTCACTTTAAGTTTTATTTAAAGTAACCACTATTATATGCAAGGAAATACTTACGAAATTTATTTTTGACATCCCTCCAAATCGTCCAAATTCCAAACCAAGAAATAGTATAGGTATATTTCAATTAAATAGACCTTAATAAAACTTTAGACATTAAATAAATAGGAGGAACGTAATTTCTGTTCGCTCTGTTTAGTTTAGTTAATTACTTAAGTTTTGACATGGGCCCTCTTTGTATTTACAATTTGCTTTGCAATGAAAAACAGCATAATAAAGGTCCCATTTTCTGGAAAACCATATTGTTACAAACTACTAAGGATTTTTTTCTTTATTGCACAATCCAAACAGACGTACTGTACATGTACAGGCGAACCTTAATTCCCAGACCCCATTCACCTTTTGGAAGGTGTCAACGACGTATTAAGATAAAATACGTAGGTATAGTTTTACCGTTTGACGACCTCCCTGGTGCAGTGGTGAGTGCCATCGTCTTATAAGTATGAGGTTGCAGGTTTGACCCTCGCAGTTTGGGGATTATTTATAACTAGATGATTCCCGCGACTTCGTCCGCGTGGGTTAAGATTTTTGATTCCCGCGGGAACTCTTTAATTTTCCGGGATAAAAAGTAGCCTATGTCCTTCCCCGGGAAACCATCTACCCCTGTACCAAATTTTATCAAAATCGGGTGAAGAGACAGTTTTTTTTTATTCCCGCGGGAACTCTTTATTTTTCCGGGATAAAAAGTAGCCTATGTCCTTCCCCGGGATACCATCTACCCCTGTACCAAATTTCATCAAAATCGGTTCAACAGGTGGGCCGTGAAAGCGTAGCAGACAGACAGACAGACAGACAGACAGACAGACACACTTTCGCATTTATAATATTAGTATGGATTTCTGAATTTTCTCACAGACCAGACTAGAGGAAACACAGAAATTATATATTTTCAAATTGCTCCTGCCTGGGAACGAGTTGTAAGAGGTTTCGGCCGTGGCAGTTACCGTCCTACTAGCAATCACTAGCCGCTCAGCAATTTACCGTATCGTTACGATGCGGTCAAAAATAGGTTTAATATAACTGCTATATTATTACCCCTAACAGGTTAGCCCGCTCCTACCTAATATTACATCATCACCCTAGGCTAGGGTGATATCTTAGTCAAGGACTAACTTATAGTGGAATAAAATAGAATTGTTACTTGTTATAGTGCGAAAATTTTCCAATTTTCGTAAGTGAGCGTTCTGCTTATACAAACAAGTTCCATAATGTAAAACGTTTATTTTGGCCAAACTAAAGGGCGCCGTGCGACCCCTTGCGGCCTTGCCCTGGCCCAATTCACGAGAATGCTTGCTGACTTATGCAGTAATAAAAAAGTTTTATGTATCTACCTTTGTTTTATTACATCTTTTCGTACCTATATATCAAGAACATCGACAATGGAGCCAATTATGTTTAACACAATCTGTAAACTAATTTAAAATGCAGATAAATCAAATTCTGTCGCTTTCTGCAGGGAGTGTTATGGAAGGATCACCAATATATTTAATGCTGTCATTAAGTTAAATTTAGAGATTGTGTGGTAGTAAATGGCATATATTGTAGCATAAAACTCGTGATATATCTACTGGTACTATTCATTCCATATCTTATATTATACGAGTAATATAGCTTGTAAGCATTATACAGTTGCAGATAAAATTAAGGCTTAAATACTTGCCTGCACATGATTCAATCAATCAAATCAATCAAATATCTTTTTATTCAAATAAACTTTTACAAGTACTTTTGAATCGTCAAGTGAATCTACCACTGGTTCGGAATGCCATTCCTACCGAGAAGAACCAGCAAGAAACTCGGTGGTTGCTCTTTTTAAATAATTCATTTACAATTACTATATCAATGTGTACATAAGTAACCGCTGTCCCCAGCATTGTTGGAGCGATCAAATCCATGCTCCTCTATCATTTACATAATCTTCAACAGTATAATAAGCTTTTTTCAGGAGCATACTTTTAATGGATTTCTTAAATTTGTTTATTCAATTCATGTCAAAGACGGGCAGACAGAAAGTAGCCCCATTCCCGCCGGTGGCACCCGTTCACGAGCATGACGCATGATCCAGCCATTGCTTCGCTCGACCATATTTGAGGGAACGTAACAACCCGCACCACACGACACCACCACAGAAATGTTTAAAGAGAGCGTGACATACTCAGTCTACCCGTATCAAAGCATCGAATTGAATACTAATATTCAAACACTAATTTATAATAAGTAACCGCTGTCCCCAGCATTGCTGGAGCGATCAAATCCATGCTCCTCTATCATTTACATAATCTTCAACTGTATAATAAGCTTTTTTCAGGAGCATACTTTTAATGGATTTCTTAAATTTATTTATTGGCAAGTCCAAAATAGGTTGTGGAACTTTGTTATAGAAAATAATGCCCATTCCCACGAATGACCTTCTGACTTTTTTGAGGCGGAGCGATGGAGTCACGAGCTTATTACGGCCTCTAGTTGGCCTATCGTGCAGATCGCATTTTTTTTTATAATTATGGATGTGCTGTTTTACAAAAATTATATTACTGTAAATATATTGCGAGGCTACTGTTAGAATACCAATTTCTTTAAATTTCTCTCTAAGTGAATCACGCGGTTTTAAATTATAAATTGCTCGTATAGCCCTTTTTTGTAGTACAAAAATTTTTTGAATATCTGCCGCTTTACCCCACAGTAAGATTCCGTAAGACATAATGCTATGGAAATAAGCAAAATATACGATCCTGGCAGTTTCGATGTCAGTTAACTGTCGAATCTTTCTGACAGCGTAAGCAGCAGAACTAAGCTTGCCAGCAAGTGTTGATATATGGGTGCCCCATTGAAGCTTTGCGTCCAAGGTCACCCCCAGGAACACAGTAGTATCTTCTATTTTCAACATGTCATTATTTACCATTAGTTTTATATCACTTGTGGATCTGGCATTCGGCAATGCGAACTCGACACATTTAGTTTTTTTTGTGTTTAAAAGTAGATTGTTAACCGTAAACCAGTTCGTGACTTGAGAAATTGCAGTATTTACGTCGTCAAAGTTGTCCTTATGTCTATCGACTTTAAAAATCAAGGACGTATCATCAGCAAATAGTACAATATCGCAAGTGTTACGGACAAAATATGGCAAATCATTGATGTACACTAGGAACATGAAGGGACCCAAAATGGAGCCTTGAGGGACACCCATTAGTGAGGCTGATCCGGATGACTTCACATCGTTGACACATACTGTTTGAATGCGATTACTGAGGTAGGATGCAATGAGGCCAAGCGCAGTGTCTTTGACTCCATAGTAGCTCAACTTAACTAAAAGCGTCTCGTGCTCAACGCAATCAAATGCCTTAGACAAATCACAGAAAATACCAATAGCATTCTGTGATTTCTCCCACGCGTCGAATATATGTTTTAACAGCACGGCGCCCGCATCAATTGTCGATCGACCTTTAGTAAAACCATACTGCTCGGAGTGAAGAAGTTTATTTGAATTAAAGTGCTGAAGCAGTTGGTTGAGCATAATTTTTTCAAATATCTTGCTGAGTGTTGGCAAAATTGAAATTGGTCTGTAATTATTTGGATCGCTTTTGCTACCCGATTTAAAAAGTGGAATCAATTTACCACATTTCATAAGGTTTGGAAAGGATCCTGAATTTACAGACTCATTAAAAACTAGAGCAAGATATGGTGCAATAACATCAATAATATTGCCGATTATTTTTACGGATATACCCCATAGGTCTCCGGTTTTTTTAAGTTGCAAAGATTTAAATACTTTAATAATATCATATGGGGTCACATGTCTAAACTTAAACAGCACACTGCACTCGGTGACACTATCCTTGAGCAGTTTATGGGCTTCTGTTGGCGAGGAGTTAAGGAAACTAGTAGTGGTGACTGGAATATTTCGAAAAAAATTCTCAAATGTGTTCGCGATTTCTGTTTTGCAGTCAATAATACGGTTGTTAATTTTTAGCTCCAGTTTATTGTCGTCCACTTTATGTTTCCCAATTTCATCGGCGATTATTTCCCAAACTGCTTTAATTTTGTCATCTGAATTTATAATTTTTTGTTTTATATGAAGTGACTTTGCTTGTATGCAGACATTTCTAAATAATTTTGAATAATTTCTGACGTATTTAACAAATGTGGGGGTGTAATTATATTGCTTTTCGGCATACATTGATGATGACCTAAAGGGCAAAACACACAGGGAGCGGGCGCGGTTCGCGCGGGCCGTGTCGAATTCCTTGTATATAATTGGATGACATCATACAGAACGTGGGCGCGGGTCGGGCGCGTGGCGGGTGACGTTGTGATCATATGCTGAATAGTTACTAGAGCGCTATTTATACAGATTAGCTAGTTTAAATAAATCTTTGTAACTCATCTATAATATACGTACCTCTATTATAATTAATGCAAAAGTGAGTTTATCTGTCCTTCTGTCTGTCTCTTTGTCTGCTACGTTCTCACGGCCCATCTTTACTGATTTTGACGTGTTTTGTTTTGTTTTCCCGGAAAATAAAAAGTTCCCGCGGCAATGTTCAAAAACCCAATAAACTTCATCATCTCATCGAGTATCATCTACCTAAGTACTTACCTAGTAAAAATAATAAAAAATAATTGTCTTTTTTTTTAAATACAAGGTGGCTTAATTGCTATAAGGGCTTACCTATATCACAGGTTGCCGGCCAGTAGACAGTATCTACTGTTATATTAAGTCTATACAAGATATCAATGTCCATGCTACACTGTATATTGCATAAAACAACGAAACTCTCTCAGTCCCGGTTATTACCATAACAATCCCATAAAAGCTGAGTGGATAGGTTTTTTATCGCACTCTATTCTTAAACGAACTTATCATAACCTAGACTAGTCAACAAACAAATATCTATTATGTAAAACGTCCATTCGAGCAAGCATAAAGGGCGACGTGAGACATTAGGTATATCATGCGCGACCCTACCACACCACATTTCACACACTGTTTGCTTACCACATTATGTACCTACAAAACACATCATAGCCTTGCTGGAATTTTCGTAGCGAAAATACAAAAGAATTTCATAGCAGGAAAAACGTTGCATGTTGTAATAATATGGTTAGTTAGTTTTTTTTTTATCCACTACAAGCTAACCCTTGACTGCGATCTCACCTGATGGTAAGTGATGATGCAGTCTAAGATGGTAGCGGGCTAGCCAGTTAGGGGCATGGCAGTTATATTAAACCCATACCCCTTCGGTTTCTACACGGCATCGTACCGGAACGCTAAATCGCTTGGCGGCACGTTTGCCGGTAGGGTGGTAACTAGCCACGGCCGAAGCCTCCCATCAGACCAGACCCAGGGAAAATTCAGAAATTATAAATTCCCAAACTAAGGCAACAGCGCTACACACTGCGCCACTGAGGTGAGGTGAGGGTATTTAGAAAATAGAAACTTGAGAATAATATTTTAGTGCTTTAAATATTGTGATCACGAATTCACACACGTTGTATTAGTCCCGTTAGACTATTATATAGAAACAACTAAACTATCACGACTGTAATGCGTTTGTTTGTTAGTGTGTATGTTTGAGAGCCATGTCTGTTTGACCCCTCTTAACTCCCAAAAGGATTATCACATTACTAATCCTATACTATCCTAATATAATACTACTAATATAATATAATACTATCCTAAGCTAGATCTCTTTTGCACCATGGCCACCTCCATGCGTAGAATTCTAGCCAATGAATTCTTTGACTCCCACAGCCTGAGTTGAAGTAGTTTGCTGGCTGGTAATTCTAATCTTATTAATGAATAATGTCTAAATTATCCCTAATATTAGTTAACTCTGGCTCTTCTTTTGTATTAATTCATCTTCTTAACTATAAGTTTTTTATTTTCTAATTACTTCCTATGTAGTATACATTACTGTTTATTTTTCTACCTTTGCGAGCTATTTTTATCTCATGTAACTTCTATCTGTGAAAACTTTTAATTGGCGTTATAGTTATTCTTTATCTATCTATCCATCTCTGTTGTAGCTGTAAGTTTTCTGTACCAAATAAAAAAAAATAAAAAAAAATTACATTTGATCGTCACGTCGCGTTGGCTTGTTGATCTTTTGTTTCATAAATGAATTAACTTCGTAGCCGTAATTAAGTACCTTCGTAGGGTTGTTAACTTAATAGGCTTCCACTTTGCCAATGGTAACCATAAAATGATAAAATTATCCAGGCTAATAGCCAGCCGATGGGTTCAAACTATTTGTGAGTATTCATGACTACATGAGAATCTATACTAATATGCAAAAGTTTGGATGGATAAATTGATGTATGGATGGATAGATGAATGAATGGATGTTTGTTACTTAATCACTCCAGAACGGCTAAACGGATCGGGATGAAGCTTGGCACAGAGATAGATTATAGCCTGGAATAACACATGCTGCGGCAAAATGCACCGATTAGCTGATACCATCTACCCATCCAAACTAACGATTAATTAATTATATTCTTTACTGATATTAATACTTAAGGTGCCAGCGGAGAATGAATTGCCCATACAAACGTAATACCAAAATAATTAATAATTCGAGAACATTTCCACCAAAATGAGAGTTTATTTGGATTCAAATTGTATTTATCTAGTCCCCTGGATTTATATGTTTTCAAAATACTTTCCTAAAATGAAATGTAAATGAATTGCGTTTTGCATATTTTTACGACAAGATGGACATGTTTCCCTCTTATTTGTTTCATATTAAAACCAACGATATCTTACGTATTAATTGGTCAGCAGCATAGCCTATATTGTCAAGTTACAGAATAACAAAACGAAGTAAAAAGCACGATAAGTTTTCATTCATCATTTTTGGTATTCACGGAACAAGACTAAATGTATAACAAATTCTGTAAGCTCATATTGCTATCTCGCTTGAACGCGATCATGTGTCATCAGTGAAATAGAGATAGCAATATACCGGCAAATTTATATTTGCGGTTCGAATAGAAGTTGCGAGCGGCGCGAACCGGCCTCTTAATAATTTAAATAATTTCTTAAAAAATCGATTTAAAATCTAAATTACATCTAAATTAAAAACTAAAAACTAAACATTAAAAATATAATCTATGCCGCTGCAATGAGGCAATGTGCCCAGAACGCTCGCTGCGTTACCCCGCTGAATAGCCAAACTTATATGTTGGCGGAGGTAACTGCCAGCCCTCGGGTCACCTGTGGACTCTGTGAGACGAGAAACTAATATTATAAATGTGAAAGTTAGGATGAATGGATGTATGGATCGTCGTTCTTCAATCACGCCAGAACGGCTGAACGGATCAGGGTGAAATTTGGCACTGTCTAGAATAAAATATAGGCTACTTTTTATCCCGGAAAATTAGCTCCCGCGGGAACCAAGAAACTTCAGTCCATGCGGACGAAGTCACGGGCCTCAGCTAGTATTTCAATAAATTATACTTATAGAGTAGTTGTCAGGCTTTAGTTTAAGCTTGACACAGCTCCAAAAATTGGTTTGCATGAAAAAATTTTCTTTCAATTTTATTTGATGTCAAAATTGTTATCCCAGTAGGTGCCTTCCGATCGATGATGTAGCCACAGGAAGTACGGCCGTGTTTGCCAACTGTGCTACAGTGGTTGCCAACTTTCAATGTAATGTTGTAAAGACCTTGCTGCGAGTACTAATATCAACTCTTTATCTGTACCTATAATAAAGCTTGCATTCACGGAACTGACCTAGCACGCTTAGTAACCAATGCAACAGCATTAAAAGGTACCTGGTCTGATTATTTATTTTATTTGTTTAATTTACCTAAATCAGTTTAGTCAGATGCATAGATATTATGAAATCGTATATTTTTTTCATTAAATAAAGTTATCAGTATGACAAACAGCCTACCGTCCCGTCCAGTGGTTTGAACTGATAGATCAGTCAGTCAGCCTATCAGTCACCTTTTCCTTTTATAATATACTAGACGATTCCCGCGACTTCGTCCGCGTGGATTAAATTTTTTGATTCCCGCTGAAACTCTTTAATTTTCCGGGATAAAAAGTAGCTTATGTCCTTCCCCGGGATACCATCTACCCCTGTACCAAATTTCATTAAAATCGGATGGAGAGACAGTTTTTTTTGATTTCCGCGGGAGCTCTTTAATTTTCCGGGATAAAAACTAGCCTATGTCCTTCCCCGGGATACCATCTACCCCTGTACCAAATTTCAGCAAAATCGGTTGAAAAGATGGGCCGGGAAAGCGTAGCAGACAGACAGACAGACAGACAGACAGAAACACTTTCGCATTTATAATATTATATAGTATGGATTTAGAAGATAACATTAAGGCCTCTCCCCACGTCAGACTTTGTGTAGGTCCGATAATGAAAATGAAAGTTCGGAAGTCGACAGAAAGGCTACAAAATCGGTGAAATAGTCAGCCCGATCATCAGACCTAAAAAGAGTCTACGTGGGCGTAGCCCCTTATCCAGACCAGCTACCCCGCCCGGCTAGATTAGGGTGAAAACACACTACGGAAAAGCATATCAGTCCGCGCTGTGCACTTTTATATACCTACGAAATAACCATTATTTACTTATCAAAAATTGCAGAACCGCCAGGATATTTTTGAAATGTAGTTAAGTAAGTTTAGAAACTTTCCTAGTGTGAGAAGCACTGTAGTAAAATTATAAAATTAACTATGATATAATTTAATTAAATTTTTATCTCAAAAATTAGAGTTCTCGCGGGAACCAAAAAACCTCAATTCACGCGGGCATCAGCTATCTGAAATAATTCTTGAGCAAAATTGTCCGGGTATTAGCAAGATGTTAATTTAGAACAGAGTTGGTCCCTGCATTACAGTTCTCGGGTATTTAGCATAATTGGAAGCATAACAAAGGAGGATTTCACCGCTAACTCAATAGCGAGGAGAGAAGCTCCGTAATTAGGATTTGAATAGAATATTATAAACCTACTGCTACAAAGGAGGTCTTACTCTTTGAAGGAAATCATAAGATCGTTTAATAAAGTGGTTGAGTATGTATTAAACTAATTATTTTAAAACTAGATGATGCCTGCGACTCCGTCCGCGTGGATTAAGGTTTTTGATTCCCGCGGAAACTCTTAAAGCCTATTTCGTTCCCCGGGATACAAATTATCCCTATACCAAATTTCATCAAAATCGGTTAAACAGATGGTCCGTGAAATTGTAGCAGACAGACAGACAGACACACTTTTTTTTGACAACCTCCGTGGCGCAGTGTGTAGCGCTGTTGCCTTAATGTGCGGAGGTCCTGGGTTCGATCCCCGGCAGGGTCAATTTGGGAATTTATAATTTCTGACTTTTCCCTGGTCTGGCCTGATGGGAGGCTTCGGCCGTGGCTAGTTACCACCCTACCGGCAAAGACGTGCCGCCAAGCGATTTAGCGTTCCGGTACGATGCCGTGTAGAAACCGAAGGGGTATGGGTTTAATATAACTGCCATGCCCCTAACAGGTTAGCCCGCTACCATCTTAGACTACATCATCACTAACCATCAGGTGAGATCGCAGTCAAGGGCTAGCTTGTAGCGGATAAAAAAAAACTTATAATAAGCATAATACTTACTTTATTAAAATAGACATTTATAATATAAGTATATGGAGAAAATTACTCTTATTAAGCTATTATTTCTTAAGTTCTACGTTTTGAGATCATATGATTCATATTTTATGCAAAATGGACTTATTGAGGCCCATAGGAAAGCTCAAGGTCACTCAGCGGGCGATGGAGAGAGCGATGCTCGGGGTTTCTTTGCGCGATCAAATCAGAAATGAGGAGATTCGCAGAAGAACGAAAGTAACCGACATTGCCCAACGCGTTGCGAAGCTGTAGTGGCAATGGGCGGGGCACATAGTTAGAAGAACCGACAGACGTTGGGGTTCCAAAGTGCTGGAATGGCGACCTCGCACTGGGAAGCGCAGCGTTGGCAGACCCCCTACTCGCTGGACGGACGACATCAGGCGAGTTGCAGGGAGTCGCTGGTTCCAGGCGGCGCAAGACCGCGGCGTGTGGAAATCCTTGCAAGAGGCCTATGTCCAGCAGTGGACGTCTGTCGGTTGATGATGATGATAATGATGGACTTATTGATGTTTTTTGCACTTTCCTGCCTCACACCTGATGTTAGGCAATGACAGTAACCAAGAATCAATGAAATTATGAATTTATCTAATGAAATAGGATTCATGGATTATAAAACACGTATTTATTTTTCTATTTCGAGTGACATTGCTATTTATTTTGATAAAATAAAATTATAAAATACAGCAATCCGCCATAATGGATTAAACACCAAGAAGCGAATGACGTCACAATGGTTTGTTTTCGAGCTTTGACAATCACACTATTGCTTACTGCACACTGCACAGAGTACATTGGTAAAAATAATAGTGACGTCACAAACGACGCCATGACACCGCGGAGCGTTTTGGCGTGAATTTTACAATTTAAATTTCAAATGCCAATATTATCTACCAAACCTTATTTTTCTGCTGAAATAAGATATTTTTTTCGAAATAGTAGATACTTCCGAACATAATCTGACCATTTTTCAAAATCAGTCATCATGCCTATTGGTAGGTACACGCGGGCATAGTTGAGGGAGAATGTGGTGCGTGATTAATTCAAGTTTGGATGTTGGTAAGTCAATGTTTGTTACTTCATAAGGGACTGAAATTTAGAAAAATTAACATATTAAACGCTACATTAAAGAGAAATTATAGAGCTTCCATGGGATTCAAAAACTTAATCCACGCGAATACATATATAGTCGCGGGCATATTCTTGCAGGTAATTAATAAAATGACAAATGCTCTTATGATATAAAGTATGTAGTCGAGGAGCGTTTTCTATGAAAATACTATTATATTCTATTTCGAATAAAACTTGAAGGACCCATTAGTAACAGAAATACCCGGGTGGTTTCCCTCCCAAGTGGAGTACCTACTTGTGAATAGCAAATTATTTCGCTTAGACCGCTCCAACTTTGGTATATGAATGGATGACCGAACTCGAGTAGGTCCGAGTACCTACTATTATAATCGGGCCTGGCAGGCGTACTTCTCGGTACGCTTAGGGACTGATTCTGTAGTGCACAATCTCTAAACTAAACTAAAATTAGAGCATTACAAATATTGCTAACCCTTTCATAATACTTCCTACGGAAAGGGACAGGACTAGATTTAAAGCTGCCATTTTAGTTTAGTTTAGAGATTGTGTTAAACAGAATCAGCCCCATTGTCTATGTTTTAACATTGCAAATTCGATTGATCGTATAACCGTTCGATCACATTGGCGTCAAAGTAAAATAGACAAACACACTTCGTCCGCATGGATTATGTTGTCCCGCGAGAACTCCTTAATTTTCCGGGATAAACAGTAGCCTATGTCCTTCCCCGTATTACAAATTATCAAATTTTATTAAAATCTGAAAAGATGGGCCTTTAAAGCGTAGCAGACAGATAAATAGACAAACACATTTACACTATTCGCTTTTTTGCTAATATACTAAGAAAACATTAGTAAATGAGTATGGCGGTAGATCTGTCATAATATGTATAACATTATAAATGTAAGTTTGGATGTATGGATGGATGGATGGAGTTTTGTTACTCAATCACGTCAGAACGGCTTAACGGATCTGGATGAAATTTGTACAAAGATAGGAATAGCACATAGGCCACTTTTTATCCCGGAAAATTAAATAGTTCCCGTGTGAATCAAAACCTTAATCCACGCGGACGAAGTCGCGGGAATCATCTAGTATTGTATAACTACTAAAAATATACACGCAAGATATCAAGTACAGCATTTTTAAAAGGCTTTTCTTCATTTTATTTTGTGCCATAATGCAAACCTGACGTAGGTAGGTTCTCGTAGGTACATATAATTCCCATTACACATAGGCAGGCTCAGAATTAGATTAGATACATGTTATCGATAGTTATCAGATATGTTCTGCTCCCTGTGCCTGATCGATAAATAAAACAGCATTCAGCATCGGCCGTGGCACGGTCATGGCCGCCCACTTGTAGATAGCGAGCACCGTTGAACAATGAAACTTCAGAATTGTTGATAAAGGGAAACGGCGGAGGGTAAATTGAGCCTTCAATTTTGGTAACGATCCTCTAAATGTGTAAATGTGATGGACTAGACGTTTGGTATTACGATTATAGGGTACAGTCAGGTACAAATTTTGTTTAACAATATGATACCTATTGAAGCTCAGCAAAAGACTAAAATGTAAAATCACCAAGAATTATACGGACTGACTAGGCACCAGTGCGACGCGGGTTTTCAGTTGCAGAATTTTGAAAGTTTCAATAACAGGATGATTTCATAATCCATACTAATATCATAAATGCGAAAGTGTGTCTGTCTGTCTGTCCATCTGTCTGTCTGTCTGCTACGATTTCACGGCCCAACTGCTCAACCGATTTTGATAAAATTTGGTACAGGAATAAGTTGTACCCCGGGGTACATTTTATCCTGGAAAATTAAAGAGTTCCCACGGGAATCAAAAAAACTTAACCCACGTGAACGAAGTCGAGGGCATCTTCTAGTGTATTATAAAAAAAATCTTTTTTTTCTATTCAATTTTGTGCTCATAGAAGTAGTAATTTTAATAGCAACAGGCTGAATTTAAGCCCAATTACTATTTATTCCGGCGAGCTATATTGAGACTTCAAAGAATTCGACCTTCCTTAGCCTCTACACATCTATATATTCTTGTAAGGCCCACACATATTCGTATGGGAATGAAAATATTCTTTTGAAATTCTCTTTAATAAATAATGTTACTCGACAGTGGGTATGTCTTGTGGAATGTTAAAGAAATGTGTTACGACGTATCCTTTATGAGTAAAAGCATGACAACGGAAAGTGTAATGATATCAAAGTTAGTACGAAGTTATAAGACGTACCTACACAGCTTAATTCCGTCAGACAGACTTTGTATTCGAAGTTAATACTAAGATTGAGTTATAGCTAAGTTTAGTTTGCCGTCCAGCGTTATTTAATTAGTTGCTGAAGTTATTTTGCTATGCTGTCAGCTGCCAGTTTAGATTTTGAATTGATATGATTCAAATCATACTGAATTATTAGAATAGAATAGAATATAATTTATTTGTCTGAATATGTGTTACAATGATGGTTACAGTATGAAAAGTTGCAGCATATCCAATCAGGCAACCTTAACGT
This sequence comes from Erebia aethiops, assembly GCA_923060345.2. Taxonomy (NCBI): domain Eukaryota; kingdom Metazoa; phylum Arthropoda; class Insecta; order Lepidoptera; family Nymphalidae; genus Erebia; species Erebia aethiops. Next base: position 15,565,744 of record OV281089.1, on the reverse strand, counting down.
ACAAATTTTTTGTTTTTTTTTGTAGTTAGATATTTAAATAACATAGTAGGTATAAGTATGCGTGTTTTTCTAGTATTAGAATAACACTTCGTAGGTCTGAATAATTTTCATAATGACTTGAATAGTTAATTAAAAGTAAGTAATATATAATGTTTCATCAATTAAAATGTCAATGTTAAAATGTCAAAAATACCAAAACTATGATTAATTATGTCAATAATTAAATTAATAATAATTAAAATTAGAATTTATTACAATTTAATCAGTATTTTTTTGTTAGGGTTCCGTACCAAAATGGTAAAATGGAACCCTTATAGTGCGACTTTCTCCGTCTGTCTGTCCGTCCGTCACACTCGATTATTTCAGTAATTACCGAAGCTATCGACATGAAATTTGGAATAGTTGTGTATATTAGTGGCCACTGAGACACTAAATTAAAAAAAAGACACTGGAATTAAAAAAAAATGGAAATTATTTTTGTTCTTATTTAAAAAGGGGGGAAAATCGGAGGGTTGAAATTTAAAAGTGAGATAACTGTACTGTGTGGGGTATCATATGAAAGGGTTAACTTTGTACATTCTAAAACAGATTTTTAATTATTTTTAGATAAGATAGTTTTTGATTTATCGGGGAAAATGTTTAAAAAAATACCGTTCCCCCCCCCCCCTTATCTCCGGAGTTTACCAATCGAAAAATTTGAAATAATTATGGTCAATAGGAATTTACGTATATTTTACAGGAAAACTTTAGCCAATGCTCTAACTAGCATAGTTTTTTTGATATTAACAATAAACCTCTACAAACAAAGTTAGTCTTGCGGTTCATTAACAAAGGTAATTATTTATTAATAATGGTACGGAACCCTTCGTGCGCGAGTCCGACTCGCACTTGCCCGGTTTTTTTTTTAATTGCAAAAATTCTTCAATAGAATAGAATGCATTTTGTGCTAGCTACTTTTTTAATGTGCGAGGTTTTAAATTGTGTCAGAATGTGTGAGGTTTGTATTGATTGTTGTGGATTATATTATGAAAACTAATCTTGCACACTGTTTAATTATTTTATTTTAATTTTTAGTTTTAACATAAATTGATCGGCTGTTGCCTGTGCGATATCCAAGGAAAAAAGGAAAGAGACCGGAGTGTCATTTTGACAGCTAGTTTTTTAATTCTTAAGCGCTGCGCATAGATTTAAAGGTTCGCGCGCTTCACCTAGATACCGTCGGCATACTAGTAAATTGCGGCAATTTATGATCGCCCGAGCTGGCGTACTTGGTCTCTTAGCAACAGATGTTTGACGCTGACAGGCCGTGTCTGTTATCAAATTTTGGTAGTAAACAAAAGTAAAATGGCTTTTTTCGTAGTAATATTGTGTAAAATTATATTCAACAAGATATAAGAAAGACACTGGAATCACATACCATTGGTAAATATTGAATAATTTACTTATTTCAATGTAAAATACACGAACCGTCAGACGTCATAGAGTGTTACCACGTTCTAGGGAATCCGTTACCCCATGTATGCGATTTTTCTTATTCTGTAATTAAATCATACTAATATTATAAATGCGAAAGTGTGTTTGATTGTTGGTTTATTGGTTTGTTGGTTTGTCCTTCAATCACGACGTAACGGAACAACGGATCGACGTGATTTTTTCCATGGGTATAGTTGAGGACCAAGAGTGACATAGGCTACTCTATAACCCGGAAAATTAATTCCCGCCGTAATAAATAAACTTAAACCACGTAGACAAAGTTGCGGGCATCAGCTAGTATGTTTATAATGAATTTAAAAACTATAATTACCTAGAATTGGGATAGCACTTATTACTTTGATTGCTTTCCGGATTGTTTTGGTGAGATTGTTTAGTATCTTTTTGTCTTGTGGTGTTCTAGAGACATGCCACTTTTGTCTTTGTTTTCGTTTAATTCTAATTAGATCAATAATTTCCTTAGAATAGGTGTTTTCCTCACTCCTCTTTTTAATCGGTGGTGTATTGTTCCAGGCCGACCGTTGTATGTCCGTTATGAATTTGTCTAGTTCCATATCAAGTTGATCTGGATATTTTTAAGGGACCTTTAAGTTTATAAAACTGTCTAGCTCTATTTTAAAGCTCCTTCAGTCTGTATTGTTATTCACTAGAGTAAGTTTGGATTCTTTGAATACAATGTTATGTTTATTGATTATTAAAAATATCTGGGAGTGGTCCGAATTCATATCATATTTTTCTTCAATATCTAAGTATCTCGGGGAAATATTCTTAATTAAAAAGAAATCTATAAAGTCAAGATATTTTTGAGAATCAGTAGGCCAGTAATAATAATTAATGTAAATAATAAATGATTTGTTTGACAAATAATCTTATGCGAGATTACAATTTGTCTGCAAAAAAATTGTCAAAAAAATCATTTAGGTATAGAACCAGTTGTTCGTAAAAAGATGAATTTTTGATTCATAATTTTGTCAAACGTTGGTTGTGAATTCCCCTTAATTTTAAATTTATTATACCTTGACATTAAAAGTTTCTAAATTTTCTAAGTTATGAATTGCAGATATTATATACTTTCATAGTAGTACCAAAGTAAGTGCTTAACACATTTTTTCCAATTAATCGGGTAAAAGTTTAGAAGTTGACAACACTATTGTCACGCACACCAGTATCTTTTCAAATAGTCAATACACACTACGAAATTTAAGTTGCCGCATTAAATGAGCTATTGTTTTTAGGAAGGGCGGTATCTAGGTGAAGCGCGCGAACCTTTAAATCTATGGCGCTGCGTTCGGAAACAATCAACAATTGTTTATGCTTTTTAATTTTAATATTAAACAAGGTTGATAACCACAGAAATAGGAATCTGAGGCCCAATTGTCTTAGCAAATCGTAATCTTTTGACAGCTTAAAACGTATTACTGGAACTGTTTAGGGAGTTTATACATGCCATTTGACGAACAGGCATCTATGAACTCCTTAAGGCCCTGTGCAGTGTAAAAGGGGGTTTTTAAAAGCAGTGCATCCATCAAACGGTGACATAATGTATGCTTGTAAAAATAATTTGCTGTTTTCAAGACCTTTAAGCAGCCATTGACGCATCTCAAAACTCAATTAAAAAAAATCTCTGCATTGAAATTTATTTTAAACATACCTCTTAGTTTACCTTTTAAAGCAATATAATTTGCTCTAGAAATATAAGATAAAATTCATATTTCTAAATCAAACAACATTATCCCATTAATTTGTATTTAAAAGTTAATATTTATTTAATTACAATTGATTTCTTGCATTTTTTGCGACATGCGCTTGCTCCATTTCACCCCCGCGCGCCTGTGTTTTCAGCTCGTGAGCTCACAGCGCCTTAAACAGGTCTAATTATACGTTTAACAAACGATTACGATTACGATTTCCTTACACAATCGGGGGGCAGATTATTGATAACTCTTTAATGGTAGAGAATAAGTACGATAATGCTACGCTTTTGCTACGCTTACTCTTTTGACGACGACGATTTTTATCAATGATTAAAGTTATTGATTAACTCGTAATATTTGAATGTTACATGTTATTGACCTAATTCAAATTTAGAGTTGTACCTATTTAAAATTAAATTACCTACTAACATTTTGCCCGCCTGTTCGATCGGGTATGGCAATGTTACGACGGAAATAATTTAAAACAATAATATTCATTCCCGTAGCAGCTTAGACATAATAAGTTTATGGCTTTCAGGCTATTTTGCTGTAAAATGTTACAAGAACATAAAAGAGGGATTTTACCCACTACGTAGGTTTTTTTAAATATATTTATAGGCTTGGCTGCAATCAGACTTGCTTGCAAGTGGTGATGCAGCCTAAGGTGCTACGCTTGCCTAGAAGATGCCTATTCACTTTTGATTTGAAGATACCTATATTAAAAGAGGAGGGGAAAACGGAAACGAATGAATTTTATCTATAAAATTTCGTTATAACCTACTATATTTTTTTTTGCATTAAATATATAAATACAGACAAAACTTTTCATCCAAAATTTGGTTTTTACTTTCATCGCTTCCATTGCATATATTTCTTCATCATCATCTTATCAACACATTGCAGGCTCACTGCTGAGCATGAGTCTCCACTCGGAATGAGAAGGGTTTGGCCATAGTCCACCACGCATGCCAAGAGCAGATTCGTAAACTTCACACACCTTTGAGAATATTATGAAGAACTCTTGGGCATGCAGCTTTCCTCGCGAAGTATTCCTGCACCGTTTGAAGAAATATTTAATTTCACTTCGAAAAGTTGGAAGTGCGTGCCCGGGGATCGAACCCACGACCCCGTATCTACAGAAGGTCGGGTAAATATATATTTTGCAAGTAGCTAATTCACGCGGACGAAGTCAAAGACTTCGTCCGCGTGAATTGAGGTTATTCGGTTCCCGCAGGAACTCTTAAATTTTCCGGGATAAAAATTAGCCTATGTGTTATTCCAGACTATAATCTATCTCTGTGTCAAATTTCATCCAGATCTGTTCAGCTGTTTGGCCGTGATTGAGTAACAAACATCCATCCATACATCAATCCATCCAAACTTTGGCATTTGTAATATTTTTATTTGATTTGATTATTTGATTGATTTGATTAGGTAAATACGATATTTATTGTGAATCCTGCCACTATAACAATTAAGCGTAAGTGATATGAATCTATACTTCTTATCTTATCTTACTTAATATTATAAATGCGAAAGTTTGGATGTATGGATGTATGGATGTATGGATGGATGTTTGTTACTCAATCACGCCCCAACAGCTGAACGGATCTGGATGAAATTTGGCCAAGAGATAGATTATAGTCTGGAATAACACATAGGCTACTTTTTATCCCGGAAAATTAAAGAGTTCCCGCGGGAACCACAAAACCTCGATCCACGCGTACGAAGTCGCGGGCATCAGCTATTAATATTATAAATGCGAAAGTTTGGATGTATGGATGCATGGATGGATGTTTGTTACTCAATCACGTCCCAACGGCTGAACGGATCTGGATGAAATTTGGCACAGAGATAGATTATAGCCTGGAATAGCACATAGGCTACTTTTTATCCCGGAAAATTAAGGAGTTTCCGCGGGAACCAAAAAACCTCAAGCCACGCGGACGGAGTCGCGGGCATCAGCTAGTGCATAATAACTAAACAAACTTATTAATGCTGTAATAATTATACAAACATAATATTAATTCTGTAATAACTAAACGTTTAAACAAACGAGTAGGTATAGTGAAAAACGTTTGCACATTGGGTGCGGTCCTAATGCACCACGCCATATCGCAGTGACGTCAACAACGTATAACTTTTTTACTACAAACTTGGAAAGTTGGAATTGTTTTCCTTAGTTGTTTCATATAAAGTCACTTATAACTTTGTCATAACTTTGTCTTGTGAAAACTAATATTGACTGAAAGCTTTTTGAGCCAGTGAAAACTAGAATTTACTGAGTAGGTTAGAACGAAATCTGGTCACAAACTCGTCTGTCCTACTAAGTGGATTTTGTATAGAAGCGGAGCGAAGCTGTCGCGTGAGTGAATGATGAAACGTCGGGCCAGATTTGTAGCGTAGCCTATTTAAAAAGAATTGACAATCAGCTGTTGATAAATTGGATATTTAGCTAAAAGTGCTTGATTAAAATTCTAGTTCTTACTAGTTTAAATTAGTTGCAACCATGGCTTTCAGACAGAACTAGTTGTAACTAGGTCAAACGGGTTATAACAGGTTATACCTGTAACACATGGCTAGTTGGTTCAGAGACTACGTGAAAACCCAAAAGTTCTTAGTTTTCAGATCCAACTGAGTTTACACTGTCCGCTTGATTTTAAGTTTTTAACCAAGTGGGAAATTTGATATTTCGTTACAAAAAGTAACCTATATGTCTGGGGTGCAAATTATCTCTGTCCCCAAAAAGGTAACAGGATTACTATTATATTCAAAAAATTAAGTCAGGACTAAAAAACTACGCTAAACTACTATCTTTACGAAAAGCATGACGTGTCTAGCCATGTTGATCGAATAAAACCCGTATCCAAGTTTACGTGTTCTTTGTTATTAGTCGTTTTATGGGGTTGGTGGTGGCACAGTGGCGGCGCACCACCAAGCCCGCTCCGACGTGCGTCGAGCTTTCGCGAAAAACAACTTCGGGCTATATTATATCGACGAGTGAACCCGTCTTTACGTAATAGAGACATGTTGGAGCTGTTTTAAAAAGCAGTTAGTGAGTGATTTTAAAATAAAATAACTATTTATAAATATCTGGATGATGCTCGCAATTTTTGTGCCTGGATTCAGAGTTTTATTTTAAACTCTTAGGATTGGTTTTCCAAAATAAAAAGTAGACTTTTTGCGTCTACGAGGTGCAAACTATCTTAATGTGTGATATCGACGACTAAAGTAACTTAGTAAAACTTACGACTTACGTAAAAGCAAGTTTACATAGGTTAGTGGAAACGACAGCTGGTGTTGGTACTTGTAGCTTTATAAAATCTAAGATATTGTGAATGATTTATACTTTTTTTAGATTGTCGATATATTTTCAGACTTATTATACAAGTTCCGAGAAAAGTTATTAAAATCCGAGAGGTCTTGAGTTTTACCTGCTAATCCTTCTGGCAACAGGAAGTCGGACTGAATTCTATATTATTATTTTCGTCACAAATTCTGAAATTTTAACGTTAATTACTAATATTATAAATGCGAAATGGTTTGTTAGTCTTTGGTCACGCCGCAACTGAGCAGAGGATCGACGTGATTTTTGCATGGGTATTATAGTTGAGGACCGGGAGAGTGACATAGGCTACTTATTATCCCGGAAAATTTAGAAGTGTGACATGTCTGTGTCTGTTTATTATCCTGGAAAATTTTGCAAAGGAAAATATAAAAAATTACCAAAAACCTTTTTCCACGCGTAGAAACAGAGTCATGGACATCAGATGGAAAATATTAATATTATTAATGATTACAGCCTCGTTTCTTAGTTCTTAATTCTTTATCGTGTAATTTATTTTTAATCTATATCAGCCTTAATAGTTGTTGCTTTTGTTTTATTTCATGCTTTGTTCACGTACTTACTTAGCTTATTTATTTATATATTTTTACTTTTAGTATTGCGTAAGTGATTGTTACTAACCACTTACGCAATTATTATCTTAAATATATATAAATCACGTGTCACGTTGTTTGTCCGCGATGGACTCCTAAACTACTTAACCGATTTTAAATTAAAGCACACCGTGTGCAGTTTGATCCAACTTGAAAGATAGGATAGATTACATCTTAATTTATAGCCGCAATATTATTTTATGTCGGATTTGCAATGTAGGATGGAGAAAAAACGGTCGAGCGAAAACGTTTCTTACGAAAAGCTCATTCCACGCGGACGAAGTCTCGGGAATCAGCTAGTTAATTTATAAGGTTAACCAACAATTTGTTAGTAAACCTTATAAATTAATAGCATTAATGCTAAATTAAGATATTTTAATCAAGACTTAATTAACTTGGTGCTAAAAATATCTTTACATTTCGCAGAACAGGTAAATTTTAATACAAAGGCTGTAATCCCAGTAATATAATGCCAGAATTTAATCAGTCTTGTACTCAAAGCGGATTGAAACTGTCAAACTGTTTGCGAAGTGGCTTTAAACTTAATACCAAGGGCTGAGTGAGTTGATTCGGATTAATTTAATACATTTATATTAATTACTAGCCGATGCCCACGACTTCGTCCGTGTGGATTGAAGTTTTTTGGTTCCCGCAGGAGCTCTTTGATTTTCCGGGATAAAAAGTAGCCTTTATGTTATTCCAGACTAAAATCTATCTCTGTGCCAAATTTCATCCAGATCCGTTCAGCCGTTCTGGCGTGATTGAGTAACAAAAATGCATTTGAGGTTTTTTGGTTCCCGCGGGAACTATTTTATTTTTCGGAATAAAAAGTAGCCTATGTGTTATTCCGACTATATTCTACCTCTGTGCCAAATTTTATCCTGATCCGTTTAGCCGTTCTGACGTAATTGAAAAAATAAAAATGAAAATGAAAAAAAAACTCGTAGATGTTACTCAGTGATGCTCGCGAATTTTCGTAGATTTAGGTAGGTATTCAAAATAGTAAGTAAGGTAAGTAACAAACTAACAGACACTTTTGCGTTTAATTAGTATGAAATTATCTTCATAGTACCAGTTCGTACTAAAAACATAAAAATCTTTATATTTTTCGCAAAGACTGAGAAACCTGCGAGCTGCGACGCGCCGTCACCGCGAAGCGTCAGAAACGCGTACTCAGCTGCTGATATATACATTTAGTTATAATAAATTACAGACAATTAGTTATAGAATCCACATGACGTATTGTATCAACCGAGAATAGAACTTTGGATGACGACATACTTGCAAATATTAAAAATGCGAAAGTTTGTTAGTTTGTCATTAATCGTGCAACGAATCAACGGATTAACTTGATTATAGCTGTGTATACCTATAAGTGGCGTGCCACACGGTTATAGACCCTATGTACTATTTTTAATTTAAGCTTTGTGTACTCGCTGTTGGTATACCTAAATACAATAAATAAAATAAATTTCTTGCTTAAATATAGCTGAGGTTCTGGAGCTACACGGGCTACTTTTTACTGTAAAGTATCAAAGACTTTCATCGGGTATTTTAAAATCACTTGCGGGCATCATTAAATAGTTTATTAATGGGTGAGAAAATTACAGTGAACCTGATTATAAAACCTCCTTATTATTTTGAAGAATAATTAAAAATTTCTACTATAATGCTAGTAGCGGAGAAAACTCATTAAATTTTAAACTATTCAATGCTGGATTTGCAATTTGTTTCCGTGCTCGCTTATTATGTAAAACATTCAATTTGCGTTCGATGCAAATGGACGATTCTGAAAGACCAGCACAAACGTTTCCCCTGGATGGAAACTGTGAATTATTATATTAATTTTCATGAAAATACATTATAAGAGAACTCGTTTTAAGAGCTTTGGCTCTACGTTCCCAGTTCCATATAATTTGAATAAGTGCAGAACTGGGAATGTACTCTTTATAAATGCGTATGATGTATGTATGACTGTACTCTTTATATCAACTATATGCATTAGACTTAAGATACATTGTGGCAGAAGCGAAGCGTAGCCACGCGTTTTTTTTAAATATTTCAAAATAGCATTTAACTATACTACCACTAATACTACTACAGCCCATTAACGTCCCACTGCTGGGCACAGGAACTCTCATAGGAGAGAGGGAATTAGAGCTTAGACCCACCACGCTGCTCCAATGCGGGTTGGCGAGCTTTAACGCGTATCATCATGTAAGTGATAATAACCGGGACCGACGGCTTAACCGGTCGGGCCATAATTAAGTGTTGGGTTTTTTGACTAGAAATTCTTAGTACTAGCCCGGAGTTAGAAAGTTAGAAGTTGTATTTCATTTAACTATAACTCTACCATATTTTATGGACTAATAAATAAACCAATGTGGGTCGTAAAATATGAATAATATTGAAAAGCTATAAGAATCTGGGGCTGATAATTTGCCCGATTGATGCAATGGTAAAAAAATATTTTATATAACATCAAAATGATATGAAATCCTATTGCTTGCCTATCCTATGCTTTAAAAAATAACTACTACTAAATATTAAAATACCTTATAAACAAAAGCAAATAAACTAAGATTACATTTTGACAAGATAAAGTAAATATTTAGCTGAAAAGGGTCTTTCCCTTAACCTGATTTATGGCGCAGGTTCCATAGCGGTAGAAATGTTTAGAGACAACAACCGAACACCGGGGAAATTAACAACATAATCTTATTGGATGATTTACTATTATTAGGTTCGCGTATTTTAATATCATTATATAGATCTAAACTAATACAGCTGAAACCGGCAAGCGGCGGAGATATGCCTCTCTCATAGAGTTACTTAATTGTTCCGTTTGCCGCAGAGACCCTGGAGGCTGTAGAGTCTTAGTGCCTAAATTTTTTTGCGAGATATTTCACCGCGGTTAATTGCCTCCTGTGGTGACAGAAGGGCTGGCTAATATTTTGCGCAAAGGACCAGCCTGGCTGTCCAGCGCGCAAATGCAGCCAGCATTCTTGCCATAATTCCACGCTGACATGATTTATATCGTAATAAGGTTAGGCTAGAAAAAAAACTAATATTACAGATGTGCGAAAGTGTGTATGTTTGTCTACCTGAATGTCTGTTACCTGTTTAACCAATTTTGATGAAATAAGTTTAATTTCGAGGAAAGCCACGCTACTTTTTATCCTGGAAAATTAAAGAGTTCTTACTGATTTTTTTCAATAACCTAAATACACGCGACTTCGTCTGTCGCGGCCACTATCTTCATGATAAATAGATTATGAATTAAAGTTAGTTACTTTGGTCCTATGTTACTTACAAGCAAAGGCCGTTGTTACCTAAGTTTTGTTATGATAGGACGCCAAAGATTTATGATTGTGACTATAAATCAGCTCGTTACGAATAATATATGATAGAAGGTAAGAAAAATAAAGCTAAGAATAGCTATCCTAGAATTATAAAAAGAACTAGCTGATGCTGTTTTATTTTATTTCATTTATTTATGTGCTATTCCAGACTATGATCTATCTCTGTGCCAAATTTCATACAGATCTGTTCAGCCGTTCTGGCGTGATTGAGCAATAAACATCCATCCATCCAAACTTTCGCATTTATAATATTAGTATGGATATTAATATAGATTATCCAAAAAACAGTGACACAAAAGAGAGACAGTTTTAACATAGGTAACTAAACAATCACCTATTCTATGAACCAGCTAGAATTCTAAAACATCAAAAAGAGAAAATTTCGTATCTGTATAGAGCATTGCTCGTGGATACGTTCAGACTTCAGTGTAACTATTGCCGATGAAATCGTTAAAGCTCGGCTTCAAAGTAAAATAAACCATAACAGCATTGGATTAGAGCTCAATTTCGTGTATTCATTCTTATACGTTTAGGTATGTACGATACCCTATGATTGCACCTCAGAGGCCCAATTGTCTAAGGATATCGTCATCATTTGAAACCCTAAAACGTATACGTAACGTAACTCGAACTATTTAAGGAGTTCATACATGCTGTTTGACGTGCAGGCATCTATGAACTCCTAAATCCGGGCGAATTATCCGTTTCACAAACGGTTCCGATTACGATTTCCTTACACAATCGGGGGGATCCCGATTTTGTTATTACTTAAGAATAATAAGGGTCCATATCCTTAGGATAATGCCAAGCTGACGCTTGATAATATTTAAGGATCGAAATCAATCAAACTTGGTTGGTGATAAATCTCACTAATTATTAGTGTGTGGAGAAAAATAACTCTAAATATGATAGTGTTTGTATAAAGAATAGTTTTTGGTGAAAGTGGCGCCATGTTCAGCAGTGGTGACACGCCTCTTGTGACACCGGATGGCTACAGCAGCATCTCACAAGGTAAGTTTTTATGTGTAAGTACCTTAGTCCAAAGGGAAATTGAGGGGTAGTCGAAGAAACGCGTCTTTTCGTTGCAAAGTATAAAGATCTTTATCTCAAATACGTAAAGGACAATTTTCTGTACAAAAGTTATGCATCGAAAAGTTTTTTCAGTGGGTATACTTTACAACGGATAAGGAAATACATCACGTTGCTCCAACATTATATTATGTTATTTACTTAAGAATGTCGTTAAATTAAGTAGACTCTGCTGCAACATCAGGCTCAGTACAGGGTTTAAAGAGCAGGCAGGCAGGATTAGAATACATATTTACTGACTGCCTTTATTCGAATTTTACTTACAATTTGAGTTGCTGAAATTACCTTCCAGCAATTCAGCAACTCACGCCAATATTAGCTCAGCCCATAATTATAGGATGGGTTCAATTCAATTAGCTGATAATTAATTTAGTATAACTTTTACTTTAATTTAACTTTTTGGTTAAATAACACGTTTACATTTATGAAATTACATACGAACAATACAGTTATGCTAGTCCCTGATCTAGATACAGAGCTACTTAGATGACTAAGTACCTCTATATCTAGAACAGGGATTCCCAAACTATTTTGGGCAAGAGATTAAACTATTTCCAAAATGAACTGATAATTACCTCAGAACCCCATTGCCAAATTACTTTAAAAATCCTATCTCTAGTTTTTTCATACTGATACAAAACACTTACGAATTTAAAAACTTTGCGGTTGGTTTTAAGTGAGTTACTTTGACATAATTTTCTCATCAAAATTTAACAAAATAATTAGACATAAAATTCAGTAAATATCAAGTATAATTAATAATTATTAATACAAATTACGTAAAAATATTTAAGTAGGTAGTAATTTTTTGAAAAGAACTTTAATATAATATATTAATATAAAAAGGAATCGATTGTTAGACCTCGACGACCCCCAAAATCGTTTTCGTTTATGTCTAGATAATGGACATCAATGATTTTAACATGTTACTATCGATAGACATTTTCAACAAATTAAAGCTTACCATCGTAACGTATTTCTCTAAAACAATATAGACCTTTATGGGTGAAGTATATGCAATTATCTACCTATCCGATTTAATACCACCCGTTAACCGTTGAGCTTATAAAACGTTGCAAACAACAATTTTCTACCTATATTTTGTATCCGCCTCACAACTAGGCCATGCATCAAACTTGTAACGAATTCAAAATTTTCACAATACTCGTATAGTCGTTTTAATGTCGGTGCTACATTTTCGTCTTCCGCTGGAGCGTCCGTGGTTCCCCGCCAACCATGTCACCACAGTGCGCTTGGAGGTTGCGCGTAAACAAAAAGCGATCTAATGTGAAAACTGCTTTAGGTGTCTCATTTCTAACTCTGGGTTAATAGACAAGAAGAATAAGACTAACTATATTTTTGTCTTTGAAATTATTGTCTTTGGTTCCGAACTTCATGCATTATAGATCAGATGTTATTTTTTTTGTTATTAATCTTTCCCTGTCCGAATTTGCGTAGTTCGTAATCAGTGGAAGGTTGACAACCGATCGATCGATATGAGGACCACAGACTATGGGACAAGAGGGGGCTTTGCAAGATAAACACTAACTTCGTAAGCTCTAGATTCTAGTAAGTAAATTAGCACATTGATTAAAGTATACCTTTACTACTTCGATAAACGAATAACGAAAATTGTTAGTGATATTCTGAATTTTCGAAGTTTGCAATGGATGGTTGACGACCCTTAGTAATGAAGACCACAGACTATGGGTATCTTGCAAGATGGCATACCTACTTACCATGGCATACCTAACTTTGTAAGCTCTAGATTCCAGAAGGTGAATTAGCACATAGATTAAATATTCCATTACTACTTCGAATAACGAATAACGAGAATGGATAGTGATATAAACCGGTAATGATGGCGTAAAGCGCTCAGAAACCCGGAGGGAAAGTAGGGAAATGGCCAATATTAGCTCACGGCCAATATTAGGATTGGGTCAACTTTACTTAAACGAAGCAAGCTACAATTAACTCATAAATTATTTAGTACAACTCTTACTTTTATTTAACTTTTTGGTTTTAAACGTTTTATGCCGGCATTTTTTCCACTTTCGTTTATTTATTATATATTTGCAAAGTATCAATAGCATAACCCATTTTTACTAGAAATTTGATATTTTTAGTACAAAAATGTTCAAAAAAGCTACTTTAAAAACATATTTGACTACACCCACTTTTTAAAATAATTTTAAAAATTTCACGAGAGGAAAACCGGATGTGGTTGATAGGATCTATATGACTCTAAATTTAATAATGTACGTGTACTTATACTTATCAAATTAAAGCCTTTAAAATAAGTGAAAAACTAAGCGAAAATGGTTATACTTGTAGGTTTTAGGAACAAAGCTACGACAGTATTGTCTAATAGGAGTGAAGTATGAAATTAATTAACTATTCGTTAACGGTTAAATAATCAGCTAGTTGAGTTTTAAAACGTTACCAACAAAACATTTCTACCTATATTTTATGTCTGCACAACTAGGCCATACATCAATCGAACTTTGAAGTTGCAACTCCGAAATTTTCACAATATAGTTGCAGTAGTTTTAATATCGGGGCTACATTTCCCTCCCTATTCCCCAACCAGTTTACGAACGCCGTCCGGTAACCGGATCATTGAGCATTCTCGAAACTCTTTGTTGCAATCTCATACGGAACAGTAGATAGTTATTGTTCGGGTGTTCAAAAGGGGATCTACCATCATTCTACCACCGATCTATACTTAACATCATTCTATTAGAATTCCGAAATGTTCATGTGACTGACATTTAACCCAAATATCACTACAAATTCTGATCCTACTCTCAACTCTCCCTGTGATCCTATGAACGTAACCACTTTAGTACCCACCTATATAGATTTTAGCAAGAAGTGTAAGAAAAAAATTCTATACCAGTTCATATTGTTCATATCATTAAGATATATATTATTAAAATCTTTATTGCACACAAGCACACAGAAATAAAGAAGGACAATACAGTATGCAGTATATTATTGTATGAGTAAATACATAGGTATAAAGTACTGTACCTAACAAGAAACTAAGGAAATTAAATCTTAAACAATGAAAGAACATGCCCTTCTTACAACAACTTATTACCTGAAGAGATTCTTCCAGAAGACCCAGAACATAAAACACAGAGTATCTTTTCCATAAAAACTTACCCGCCTATTGAGTTTAAGTTAAGCATAATCTTTTTTACGGAGTTTCAAATAAAAAGTATCTGAAAGTTTTAAATTACTAAAAGGAAAAAGATGCTATCTTTTATCATTAATCTGAAGGACGAAACTGTTACGCAGAGAGCTCGCTAAAAGAATAATTAAACTGAAAAAGTCCGAACAGTGTGGAGTGAGATTAATTCGTACGTCCATTACGCAGTTGCTTTATTTATTTAGTACCACTTTCATTCATATTTTTAACACAACTTTTTGTTGAAATGTGTTGAGCAGTGATTTTGGGCAGTATTTTTCATGTAACGTGATCATTTATTTTTACTTACAATAAATTACTACCACTACTGCTTGACTTTGATACCGCTGAAACAATTCAAACAAATGTGAAGGAGAGAGAAGGAAGAGAGACAATCTTGCTAATATCATAAATGTGAAAGTTTAGTCGTTTGTTTCCCTTTCACGCCACAGCGTCTGAATCAATTGGGATGTGATTTGGAATGGGGTTTATGACCTGAATTAACACAGGCTACTCCATTTTATCCGGAAAACTTAAGGATTTCCCGCGGAAATCCAAAATCCTTAATCCAAGCGGTAGGATTCGAAAGCATCGTCTAGTTTTTGCAATAATTTACTATCATAATTATTTGACTTACTCCATTTGAAACGGTATATTCCACTGTAATATCGAGGTGATCTACCTACTTATGTGAAATTACAAGGGAAATCAGATCACCTGCAGAAACTGATCAAACAAATAAAAAAAGAATAAAAGATAATTAATTAATGCTTAGAAGGCTGCTTGCGTTACAGTTATATTAAAGGTTGAAAAATAAATGGTTTTAATTCTGATTGTTGGTTTGTTCTTCAATCACGCCGCAACCCGGCAACGACGACGACGACGTGGTTCTTTGTATGGGTGTAGTTGAGGGTCTGGAGAGGTCTACTTTTATCCCGGAAAATTAGAAAGTTCTCCGGGATTTTTAAAACATCAATAAAGAATTTTCAGAAATTCTCTCCCAAGCGGTGAATCAGCTAGTCATAATAATATTACAAATGCGAAAGTGTGGTTGTTTATTGAGCGACGGATCGACGTGATTTTTTGCATTGGTATAGTTGAGGACCTGGAGAGTGACATAGGCTACATTTCATCCCGGAAAATTAAGGAGTTCCCGTGGGAATTTAAAAAAACACGCGGATGAAGTCGTTGGCATCAGCTACCAAACAATATAATATCATATGTGCTCCATACATTACTGTCGCTGTGTTAATTACTCCTGCCACATCCCTCGCGGTTGATTGATCACCATTGCAATTGTGGCCTGATAAACATTGATTAATGCTTATTTGTCAATGACGACTGGCGCCATCTTTTATTTCAAGTTGTTATCATGTTGTTATGTAAATTACTAATCAAAAGCGTTATCATAAAAACCATTAGCTTATAATATTTTAGTCTAGAACCCTATGAACTTAAAATCTTTATGGTTATAATACAGAAAGTTAATTTTTTTGGGCGATCATTCATACTAAATTGTATACCTAATTACTATTAAAATTAATACAGACATGTGTTTGAAGGGACCGTCAATTTGTTAGAAAACTAAAAAGAAGACGATGCCCGTGACTTGGTCCACGTGGATTCCCGCGGAATCTCCTTAATTTTCCGGTATAAAAAGTATAGTCTTTGTGTTATTCCAGACTATAGTCTATCCCTGTGCCACATTTCATCCAGATCCGTTCAGCCGTTCTGGACGTGATTGTGTAACCAATCCATCCGTCCGTCCATCCATCCATTGAAACTTTCGCATTTATAACATTAGTATAAATATAGTTTTTTTTTAATATTTTTTTATTCCACTACAAGTTAACCCTTGACTGCGATCTCACCTGATGGTAAGTGATGATGCTGTCTAAGGTGACAGCGGGCTAACCTGTTACGGGTAAGGCAGTTATATTAAACCCATACCCCTAATCGGTTTCTACACGGCATCGGACCGGAACGCTAAATCGCTTGGAAAGAAAAGAAAGAAAGAAAGAAAAACTATTTATTCTCACATTGTGCCACACATTACAATACCTTTAGGTAAATGTTACCATGGTGCCTCCAGTACTTGAGCATTAAACTCATGCCTAGAGGCACCATGAAAACACTTGTCGTGTGTGGCACAACCTGAAAGAAGGCATCAGCTCAGCATAATGCAGAATGCCTTGCAATAAATCACAAGAGCATTCTGCGCTGATTTTCAGCTGGAGCCCTACTCTTTGGCTCGCTTGGCGGTACGTCTCTGCCGGTAGGGTGGTAACTACCCACGGGTGGTAACTACTAACTGATATTAAAATAATAGATCGTATAAGCTCGCACCCAATGTTACTATCAAGGGCATATTATTACATCAATGCTATAACGTTCCTATTTCAATGTCAGCGTAAATATTTAACAATTTCCGAGCGTGGCTTCAGGGTGGTTCAGGGTAAAATAAGCGAAGGGCGGCCCGGCATCAAGTATATTGAGTGCCATTAACAAACTCTAGTGCCCGAGGCCGAGTGTGCTACGTATTATATTTTAATGAGGATTTTGTCCTATATATTTTGAGCTGAAGTGGGGTACATAGTTAGAAGAACCGGTAGACGTTGTGGTCCCAAAGTGCTGGAGTGGTAACCACGCACGGGAAAGCGCAGCGTTGGCAGACCCCCTACTCGCTGGACAGACGGCATCAGGAGAGTCGCAGGGAGCCGCTTGATCCAGGCAGCGTAAGACCGAGGCGAGTGGAAATCCTTGCAAGAGGCCTATGTCCAGCAGTGGACGTCTATCGGTTGAGGATGATGATGATGATGAAGAGGTTTTGAGATTAATTATTCCGTAGTTTAACTGGAAACCCATTCAATTCGTCCAGTCTCTGTGACTGTTCGTCTGTAACAGTAATTTAAAAAATGAATTGCAAGGGCTGTAGGCTGTCTAACCTGCATCGCATATTTCGCTCATCGCGCCGTAGCATATGTAAGTACAGTACCCGGCAATAAATATTGCACATCGACCTTTGGAAAGAGACAATCGGTTATTTCGGCTTCGTATAGCGTTATCTCTGTCGCACACTACCGATCGGTAAATAACGCTATACGAAGCCGAAATAACCGATTGTCTCTTTCCAAAGGTCGATGTGCAATATTTATTGCCGGGTACTGTACTAGCTAATGCCCGCGACTGCGTCCGCGTGAATTGAGGTTTTTCGGTTCCCTCGGGAACTCTTTTCCGGTGCCTATGTGCTATTCCAGACTATAATCTCTCTCTGTGCCAAATTCAGCCAGATCGTATCCATCCATCCATACTTTCGCATTTATAATATTTATTTACTTACGTAATGCCTTTTTCATGCCTAATTTATAGGTTTAGTTTCGAAAAGTTATATTTTACTGTGTGCAAGGGTAAACTTCAACCTCGATCAATACCATGTATCTATCAAGGGCGGCGTACTATTATCAAAAATCAATGGAACATCCACTCGCCAATGTCACATGGGTGTACTGAGGTCGTGCAGTATTAAGTATATAAAACAACATAATATACTTCGATTATATTATGTTTGTCCTCTAATCTAGGTCGGCAATATTTTTTGACGACCTCCGTGGCGCAGTGTGTAGCGCTATTGTCTTAACGTGCGGAGGTCCCGGGTTCGATCCCCGGCAGGGTCAATTTAGGAATTTATAATTTCTGAATTTTCTCTGGTCTGGCCTGGTGGGAGGCTTCGGCCGTGACTAGTTACCACCCTACCGGCAAAGACGTGCCGCCAAGCGATTTAGCGTTCCGGTACGATGCCGTGTAGAAACCGAAGGGGTGTGGGTTTAATATAACTGCCATGCCCCTAACAGGTTAGCCCGCTACAATCTTAGACTGCATCATCACTTACCATCAGGTGTGATCGCAGTCAAGGGCTAGCTTGTAGTAGATTAAAAAAAAAATTTCGAGTGAAGACCGGATTAAACAGATTTTCATCGAGAATCTGAAAAAATATGGTGATTTTTGCCCTGATGTTTTCAGAGTACCCTAACGATGCCGGGAACATTTTACTAAGCTTCCGCTGTCCGTCCGTCAGTCTGTGTGAATAGCTAGACAGTTGAAATTTTCACATAGTGTGTATTTCTATAACAGCTATAATAACATATAATAAAATAAAGTTATAAAATAAAGGAGGTCTCCATGCAATAAAAGTAAATAAAAGATTAGCACTTGGTCGTTTCAAAGTAGTTTAGCTCTAGTAAATAATTGTACTTAATATGCACATTTTACTTATATTATAAATGTGAAAGTTTGGATGGATGTATGGATGTTTGTTACTCAATCAGGCGCCAACGGCTGAACGGATCTGGCTGAAATTTGGCACAGAGATAGATTATAGTCTGGAATAGCATATAGGCTACTTTTTATCCCGGAAAATTAAAGAGTTTCCGCGGGAACGATAAAAACCTCAAACCACGCAGACGAAGTCGCGGGCATTCGCTAGTTATCATTAATTCTCGACCAATATTTATTTTGTAAGTAATGTGTCTTATTATACAGTCCGTAAAATTGGATAAATGCACGTCCATTTAGATGAAAGGTCCAATTTTGAAACCTTTTCGGCCCGAAACGGGCTCGATCCGCCATTTTCCGAACCCTGCACAATACCCTCATTTATTATACAACTTAGCCGCTTTATACCACGTTTTAAAACTCGAAGGTACTACAGGTATCTAGGTGTTACAGAAAAGAGCTGTTATAGTGTCATTATTAGAGACTAGCTGATTCCCGCGACTTCGTCCGCGTGGAATAAGTTTTTTAATTACATGGGAACTCCTTAATTTTCCGGGATAACATGTAGCCTATGTCACTTTCTAGGTCCTCAAATATATAAATAGATCGAATTTGACGTAGTGACAAGATTTTTTGCATGGGTGCTTATGTGTACATAAGGGTACTTATGTTATATATGACGTAGTGCCCATTACGTATACCTATTTCTCACTACGTCAAATTCGATCGCCTTGCAAAAAGTTTCTAGTATATATTGATTACACTACATACCTGTTTTAATATTATTTATTACTTTGACGATTAATTATTACACTACAATATTGTCACAATATTGTCTGCTATATCGTTTGCATGGATACCAGTTTTTGAATTGTTTTTTTTTCAATGTATATACTAGCGCTTGGCTGCAATCAGACTCCCATCCGTTCCATCAGATCCACTGAATAGATTTAGATCAGAAGCCGGTAGAAATTTTTTAAATATCCGGGATAAAAAGTAACACGTATGTGCCGGGATGATACCTTTCATAAACCAATAAGAAAGCGTAGCAGACAGACACACTGTCACATTTATAATAATAATTAACGATGAAAGTGCAGACGGATAGACATTTGGATGGATGTTTAATAACGGTCATGGATTTATTTAAACTAACGGCCCTTAAAGAAAAGTGGCCTTACACTGTAATTGGAAACAGTTAAGAGTAGTTAGAAATGTAACAGCTGCTTTCGAATTCAAATGCAGAATAACTTAATTCGCGAACACGTAGCTATTTAAATGACCCCTTTGTTTCGAATTCAAATAGAACAGCCTTGAGGGTAGCCGTGACCGTACTTAATAAGTGTTATAAACTGCTCAATGCCGAGGCATACACGACCGAGGCAAGTTCAAGTAGAAAATCGATCCAGGTGTTCGGGCAGTGCCGCGCCCTCTCGGTTGTTTCCGCCCGCGCCCAAAGTCACCACAATCGATGGGCGGAATGGTTCAGCTAAATAATTCCTTACAGAATTTTGTAACAGAAATAGTTCTTTTATTTCTAAGCGTCTTTAAAAAAGGAGGACCTCCTTTAAGTATGTTAACAGAACAAATATTTTATTATTAATTCGATCCAAGTATGTTTCGGTGTGTGATGTTAATTTTTGACGTTTATTTTTTTTTATCCACTACAAGTTAGCCCTTCACTGCAATTTCACCTGATGGTAAGTGATTATGCAGTCTAAGATGGTAGCGGGCTAACCTGTTAGGGGCATGGGAGTTATACTCGTATTAAACCCATACCCCTATTCGGTTTCTACACGGCACCGTACCGGAACTCTAAATCGCTTGGCGGCACGTTTTTGCCGGTATAGGGTAGTAACTAGCCACAGCCGAAGCCTCCCACCAGGCCAGACCAGGGTATTTTAATAGGGTCAACCAATTTTTTGTGTTTCAATACATTTTGATTTTGTAGATGCCTATGAACGATATGCACATAACCATCAATTTAAATAATTTTAAGTAAAAGATTTTAAAGGTAGGTACATTAATATTTCATTGACAATAAACTTTTTTGTAACATTGCTAGCAACATGGTTACACTGCAAATACAAAATATGGCAAATGTAGACCAACTTTATTTACTCGTATATTTCACTACTTCTCTCGCGTAATAAAACAGTTGACCGTGCTAACTACACAGATAAATTAAATCGGATGCAAATTCCGATAGTTAGCTAACAGTTGCAACTCGTTGGCGGTATTGGTTATTTAAGCTATACTTCCTAGCTTTGCCCCAGTTTTTCTGTGCATAATTTCACGTGGGTACCTACTGGGTACCAATTGGGTATTTGTTAAAATAAATATTTTTTACTGATTATTAAACAGAGGATCTCCCAAAAGTCGTAATATGCACGTCCCCTGATAGTTTTATGTTGAATAACCATTTTTAAAAATCGATTAAAGTAAAAAAGTGCGTCATTACGTCATATTTCAGAATTTAATTTTTAGGGTTCCGTACCAAAATGGTAAAATGGAACCCTTATGGTGCGACTTTCTCCATCTGTCTGTCTGTCCGTCCGTCACACTCGATTATTTCAGTAACTACCGAAGCTATCAACATAAAATTTGGAATAGTTGTGTATATTAGTGGCTCAAAGACACTGGAATTAAAAAAAATTGGAAATTATTTTTGTTCTTATTTAAAAAGGGGGGAAAATCGGAGGGTTGAAATTTAAAAGTGAGATAACTGTACTGTGTGGGGTATCATATGAAAGGGTTTACTTTGTACATTCTAAAACAGATTTTTAATTATTTTTAGTCATGATAGTTTTTGATTTATCGGGGAAAAAGTCTGAAAAAATACCGTTCCCCCCCTTATCTCCGGAGTTTACCAATCGAAAAATCTGAAATAATTGTGGTCAATAGGAATTTATGTATACTTTACAGGAAAACTATAGCCAATGCTCTAACTAGCATAGTTTTTTTGATATTAACAGTAAACCTCTACAAACAAAGTTAGTTTTGCGGTTCATTAACAAAGGTAATTATTACCGTTTTACATCTTTGGTCGTTACAGTTTTCAGTACGGAACCCTCGGTGCGCGAGTCCGACTCGCACTTGGCCGGTTTTTTGATCTTCAAACGGCTGACCCGATTTTCTTGAGTGATAGCTAAGAACACTCTCGATTAAATCACCTTTCACGCAAAAACGATTCCACAGACAGACACACAGATAAACACGTTAATCTTACAATACCCTACTTTTAACGAATTCGCAAGCACTGGTAAAGACACACAAGGGGCCTTTAAACCTTTAAACCATACGTTAGTTACGTATGGTTTAAAGGTTTTTTCAAACACTGAAAGTACGTTTGTTGAGAAAATGTACTATGCAGCCAGATTCGGCCAATTTGGGCGTATCCATACTAATTTAAATAAATATAAATTTGAAAGTGTGTCTGTCTGTTTCATCCGATCTGTTTTAGCGTTATTCACTACTAAATTGTATCCCAGGGACAGAGATTATTCACGAAAGATGATTAGATGTATCCCGGAAAGTAAAAAAGTTCGCACGGGATTTTCAACGAACGTAAATTCACGAGAACGAATAAATGCGGGCCTATTTGAAAATAAGTACGATCTTAAAGAAAAGAAGCATAGAAAGACTACACCCAATATGTAGAAAATTAAATTGTTGGGCGGACATAAAGTCCCAGTTTCCGAGCACACCCGGATAGTTAGAGAGCAAATGAAAGGTATTTCCAATCTCTCCATTGGGGCCGATCTCGAATCCAATCAGAATAACTTGCAATTGTGGTGCTGTTAGAAACTTTTACGTCGTCGCTAATTCTTAGGAATTCCTTTGATAATTCAAAATTTTATTTTGTTTGTCTGGAATATATCTGTCTATTGATTTGTATTTTATAGGTATCTGTTAGTTTTTTTTCTATTTAAGTAAAAAAATAGGAAGACTGTAGTAGAATTTTTAATTGCTCAACATTTTTTTGTATTGTGTATTTTGTACTAAAATGTACACAGGGTTATTGTAAAAATACTTATATTCTCTTAAGGGCAACTTCTCTAAATAATACTGAAAAACTTTTATTATAACTTTTTTAATAAGTACTTTACTCAGTAAATTTAACGACCTCCGTGGCGCAGTGTGTAGCGTTGTTGCCTTGTGGTGCGGGGGTCCCGGGTTCGATCCCCGGCAGCGTCAATTTGGGAATTTATAATTTCTGAATTTTCCCTGGTCTGGCCTGGTGGGAGGCTTCGGCCGTGGCTAGTTACCACCCTACCGGCAAAGACGTGCCGCCAAGCGATTTAGCGTTCCGGTACGATGCCGTGTAGAAACCGAAGGGGTATGGGTTTAATATAACTGCCATGCCCCTAACAGGTTAGCTCGCTACCATCTTAGACTGCATCATCACTTACCATCGAGATCGCAGTCAAGGGCTAGTTTGTAGTGGAAAAAAACGCGCTACACACTGCGCCACGGAGGTCGTCAAAAATTAAAATATACTTTTCATTGTACGCTCTATACGCTCTTCGATTCTGTGTTAGCCCGCTCCAGTTTACTGTCTTAGAATAGCCAATTTAATTTTTTTTTTACGAAAAATATTTTAGTATCTTCCTCAGACTTTTAAAAAGTCATAGAAAAACGTTGTTCACCTACAGAAATTATTATTACTTTTAAATTAATCATACATGAAAAATGTTTCTTCACTTTTCTTCACATGCACATACATATTATGTACTTATGTCGCGCACGAGCTCTGAGGAATCCGGGTCTGAAGAAACGACGGCTGTACGCCACATCCGATCGCCGCTCCATATCCAGCTCGCTCCCAGCACTATAGTTGATAAAATATAGCTTGATACCTGTGATAGATGTCATCTAAATGACGCCTATGAAGTTTAGTATTATGTCATCGTAAAAATGTATGAAAAATGTATGCGAAAAATTTCATACTTTATTGGTTTCTGCACATTAATAGTGACGTTCCTTTTTTTATCGTAACCAAAGTCTATTTTATGGGCTCTACAAATACGTTAAATCGGAATAAGTTGTTACTTTTTAAATTAAAAAATCTAGTTATTAACATTTTATTCATATTATTATTTGGGTAATTGATAAAATAATTATGTCACTCTGACAGCTGTCACAGGTATCAAGCTATATTTTACCAACTATAGTTTCGATCTTGACGTATGTAATTTTGCGATAGCAGTATTATTTTGCACTAACAACTCTAACTTCAACATTCCATAGGATTCCTCAGAGCTCGCGCGCGGACTATAGTAGGTACCAAGTTCTCACAATCCGCTTAGAGTGTTTCCACTCTAGACTTCGAAGTACTTTGACGCCTTGACTCGAGCTTCCTTCACGTGTATAACGTTCTTGAATAAAATATAAAGCCATTTCAACATAAGTTAAGAATGAAATACAAAATTACGTTTTTCTTTTATGTATTAAATGAAATAAACTACTCTTCATATCTTTACTGGCCTATTACATAAAACCTACCTAGGACCTGCTATTTTTTTAAACTTCGTCGTCCGTCGATTCACGGCGGGTCCAAGTGCCCTGACTTCGAGTCGTTACGAACAAATTTTAATCTAAATATAATAAAAGGAAAAGGTGACCGACTGATCTATCAACGCACAGCTCAAACCATTGGATGGATCGGGCTGAAATTTATCATACAGATAGCTTATATAACGAAGGCAAACGTTAATGAAAGAATTTTTGAAAATTCTAGTCCTGAGGGGATAAAATAGGGCATTGAAATTTGTATGAAAATCGAACCTAACGTGAGCGAAGCCGCGGGCAAAAGCTCGTTAAATAGAATTTACTATGGAAAATACCTATATAAATGTACCTAAACTAATGAATTCACAAGTACTTACCTCATGATGGTGTAAAATACTCACCACATAATGGACGCCTCTCAAATAACTTAGAAAGTAATTTATCTTTCCTTTCTTTCAGGTATGTAGATGGCTTTGGAGGCAAGGAAATTGCCACGTCACACTGTCGCTTGGTAAGTTTAGACATGGTTTAGACGATGAAGCTTAATGTTCCGAAGGTTTTTGTAAAAGGGCGTGTTCCTTTAGTGACTGGGGCAGACAGTTGAAGGTCATCCCAGTAATATTGGATGCGTTAGGTAACACTTTAATAATTTAGCTTTACCTACTTTTGTGCATATATTTGTTAATCTTGGATAAAAATATAATTTTCTAGAACTTATATAAAATATGGTTCGTTAAAAATCTGAATACAATTTGTGTAATAAATTTAATTAGACACATTTTCTAGGAATTGTAGGTATACATTTCCTAGACGGCAATTTCTGGGCGCTCAAGTAATACTGGGTGGTTTACAAAATAACCACGAAGGCGATGGTTACAAACTAACCAACTGTAAAATAAATTGGGTAGATTTATACATACTCTTTTCTTAAATTGGTTCGTCGTTGCATATATTTCCTAGGAATTGTACACTATTCCTAGTTTTTATACATTTCCGGTTAAGTCTTTAGGTACCTACACAATAATATACACTTAGGACTTTAGGAGAACCCCGAGCTCGAGACGTCCACATAAACCGTAAGGACTAAACATCTGTCGATTGTGTATTGTTATTATTAGTTCCAAATCACTTCCAAATATACCTACACTTTCTCGAACTTCGGTTTCTAACGCTGCAAGACTAAATTCCACATAATATTCCAGACGTATCTAGCGATACTAATGGTTGTTGTAAGTAAAATTTAACTATGTAGTTTACGTTTACTTTTACATGCTTTATATTATAATATCCCCTACTAAAGATGCCCGCGACTTCATCCGCGTGGATTAAGTTTTCTAGATTCCCGGGGAACTCCTTAATTTTCCGTGATAAAATCCGTATTTATTAGGCCAGGTTAGCCTGCTACCATCTTAGACTGCATCATCACTTACCATCAGGTGAGATTGCAGTCAAGGGCTAGCTTGTAGTGGATTAAAAAAAAAGGCCAGGACAGGCCTAATAGAGGATGCCCGCGGCTTCGTCCACGTTGATTTTTTTTTATTTCCTTGAGTACTAGTACTACTTAATTTTTCGGAATATATGTCAATGTCCTTCCCCGGGATGTATTCTATCTATACACCAAATTTCATCAAAATCGGTTGAAAAGATGGGCCGTGAAAGCGTGGCAGACAGACAGACACACTTTCGCATTTATAATATTAGTATGGATATTTAACAATATAATATAAACTATGCGCTAAGAATTCATAAACTCCAAAAAGAAGACCGCGAGATTTCTTACTAACAAGCAATGTTGGCACACATCCAAATTTTCACTTGATGTAAGCAAAAATAGAGCAAGTATTAAACTTTCGCATGTCCATTGATGAGAGTGAAACAGTGTGAATGGATGAGGATCTTACAAAAACAGCAATGTAATGTTAGCTTTTTAAAAATATTGATTTAACGATAGAGGAACAAGTAAGGAATCTTCAACATCAGCTAACAAGGGACCAAAGCTTGGTAGCAGCTTGGTATTTCAAGAGTTATTATGAAAAAGTGTAAATTTTTCTACCTATTTCTGATATTATTTAAACGTTTATCAGAAATAAGTAGAAAAATTAGAATTAAAATTGCCTTCCGCATAAAATAATCTAACCTAACCTGACTACGAAAAAGTTGAACAGTCCAAACAAAAACAAAAACTTCATTTAATTTGTGGAGTGCTCAACATCATATTTCTAAAAACTACTGCAAAAAAATTAAGCTATGTTAAACGGATACTACTGTCAAAATAATAACATTTTACATTCTAGTCAAAACTAGATGATGCACGCGTCGGCGTGGACTAAATTAGATACCCGGGGGAACCCCTTAATTTTCCGGGCTAAAAAGTAGCCTATGTCCTTCCCCGAGATGTAAGCTACCTTATACCAAATTTAGTCAAAGCGGTTGAAAAGATGGGCTGTTAAAGCTTAGCAGACAAACACACTTTCACATTTATAATATTGGAATGGATTATTATAATAATCTTATCGAAATATGTAAGTAGGTATAATTTTCTAAAACCATTGGGTTTTATATTTTTATTCCGGCAAAATACTTATCGAAACTAAAGCTATCGATAACTCATAATATTAGTGATTATGTTACAGATATTGTAGACCATAGGTAATTATCAATTATTTATTATTAGTCACATCGTAATTTATAGGTGTTGCTTCCACTCCTGCCACATTTTCAGATCCCCCATATTATAAGCTGCCCTAGCAATAAATAAACTCAATTTATTTATAACATGTAAGACATAAACAGGTGTCATGACTCTACCACCGGTTCGGAAAGCAGTTCTGCAATTTTTTAAATACTATTTTTAGTATTTTTAATTTGCAATAAGTTTTGCCTAGTGTTTTTTAGTTATTCGCAATTCCATTTTAATGAAATTAACAGCTATGCCAGACGGATGGACCATTACCATTTATTTTTCACCAGTTTGGTATGGAATTTAAAAAAACTTAGTCAGTGTGTTGCAATAATTAATTTATTATTATACGGTCATATAGAAACTGCGTTTATTAAGCGTTGCTGCCAATCCAACTAGTGAAATTCGAAACTCGAGTGTTGACGCCAGGATAGCGAGCGAGTCCGCACTTATGACCCCAAGAAGCCACTCCAACAATAACATTATTGTGAAGGAGGGGACCGCCGGCATCATCCTGGCATTGGTCACGACCCCCAAAGTCGATCCATCCAGAACAAAGCATGTTGTTGGTTACTGTACGACCCAATTCAGCGTAGCGGCTCCTACAAATATTTTGGTTTACAGACCAGATTTGGACGCGTCGTAGTTGTTCAGACTTTGGGCCACCATACTGAAACAAAACGCATGACAGTTTAGCAAGGGTGTTACAATATTACCGTTGCTTGATGCAAAGCAAATGTATGGTGACACATACAAAATTAGATTTTTTCTTAAGTCGGTTTTCTTTCCGAAATATTTACAATTTAATAAACAAACGCCCCCCAAAAAACCCGATTTTTTTTCCTTTATCAAAATTCTCAAAAAAGTAACCAGGCGATTTTCAAAATTCAAACTTTCACACGTGTCTCAATAAATTCCTCAACTCTTTGTACTATTCCCATCTCGATCCTCTTAAAATCTTCGGAGCTATGGCCAAAAATACGTCTCAGGCGATTACCACCTGATAACCATTTCCAATGGTAAAAATGTAAGATACTAAAGCAAAACTGGTTGATCGTAATGTGCCGATTAGAGACAGTGGCTGATAACAAGCTTAGCTACAATTTTTTATCGGTTTAGTAATATTTTAATGCCTTGATTATCTTGACCTACTTATAATTACAAGAATTAGTAACGAATTAATTAATTCTTAATTATTTTCTCATATTTATTGTCTTTGAGAAAATAATATTCACCATAAAACATGTGTTTATTGATTTTTTATTGCTATAATATTATGTTCTTGCGCTTGACAACATCCATCTATTTTTTCTAGTTTGGATGGATGTATGGATGAATGGATGGATGTTTGTTGCTCAATCACGACAAATAAATGAATATTTGATTGATTGATTGACAGAACGGCTGAACGGTTCCGGCTGAAATTTGGCACAGATATAGATTATAGTCTGGAATAACACATAATATGCTACTTTATATCCCGGAAAATTAAAGAGTTCCCGCGTGAACCAAAAAACCTCAATCCACGTGGATGAAGTTCTCCAGAAGTCCTGGGCATCAGCTAGTGCTTATATAATAGAAAGTAATAATAGCTACTGCTTTTATAATAGAACTAGTATTTAATAGAAATTAATAATAGGTTGTAGTTGAAGCGCACGTGCACAAAAGATGCCTTGTCACTTTTACCGAAAGAACATTCCACACCTTAGCGGTGCGTATCAGAATCATTGACCACTTATGTACTCGTATGTTATGTCGGTTACCCACTGTTCTGTGCTAGAACGGTGTTCCACTTGTAAAATTATGAAAATATGTATTATAGCTATTTATGCAACTGTATCGTAATGAGGGTCATTTTAATTCGAGTGCTGTTTTTTGATACGAGGCTTGCCGAGTATCAAAATAGGATAGTACGAGAATTAAAATGACTAATTACGTACAGTTGCATACAAGATTTTATCTACGACAAGGACGTCTTTATAATTTTTTACTTTGTAAATTAATATTGGCAGTAAGAGTGGCAGTACCAACCATAGAGTGGATTGGGTACATAGAGTATAGAGTAGGTAGAGATGAAATATATAATATGTACATATTCAATGACGGGTGCCACCATCCGCCATGATGTAGGTATGGCTCCTCTACATACTAAGAACTCTGTGGTTGGGAAAGTGCCAGAACCCAGAGCCGCTAAGCTATCTAAGGTATCCTATTTATGAAGATAACCATATCGATACAGCTACGACTCATAACGATACAGCTCCCATACAACGAACTGTATCGTTATGAGAAGCAAACAAGAAAGAGGGTTCAATTCGATATAGTTGTCAAATTCGAAATTGGAACTTTTCGATGCTGGAGTAGATAAAAATACTTACATAATGCTCCCCATCCAACAGCCCATACTGGCTGATTATCAGTCAGTTTATAGTTAGCACCAGCAATGGAACCAATGCCAACAGATCCAACTAGGGCTATGTTTGAGCTAGATTTCAGTATAGCAACGTCACTATCGTAAGTCCGGGAATTATAGTAGGGGTGGATAACGATTTGGCTGATAGAGTAAACGGTGCCTCTGCTGTTAGCCCAGGAGGATCCCGCGCGAATACGCCATCTGCTTGGTTGTTCACCTCTGTAATATTATTATTATTATTATATACTTTATTTGTACCACCACAAGTAAAAATAACAAAGACAAAAATTGGAAAAAAAAGTAAACACAGACAGGATACAAAAGGCGGCCTTATCGCTTAGGTAGCGATCTCTACCAGGCAACCTTAGGAAAAGGAGAAAATAAGGGAAAATAGACTGCAGGTGGATTTATAATATACTTACATTCAAATAACTACATACTAATACATAAACCAATAATAAACATATAAATTATATATAATATAGCTACTTATGAAATATACTAATATATATGAATTATAATATAAAGGTAAGTATTTCAACTATGCTTAAAATAATTTTTCCTGTCGTCTTTAGTTTGCAAGATAATGTTTCTTAACAACATTTTTGAATATGTCCAGTGACTTAGATTGGCGTATGGTCAGTGGAAGTGCATTCCATAGCTGAACAGCTCGAACACTGAACGAATTGTTAAAGAACTTAATTAATAATAAGATAAGATTAATATATAAGTTCCAGCATTCAAATTCATTTGAATAGGATCGAAATTAACGTCTTAACCTATCGCGCCTCAGGGTTTGAGAGCATTTATGGAAAACTACACTGTTTTATTTAATTGCTCGAAAAGCACAAACTTTGAACAGTTGAACAGTTTGAAATAGGTGACTGGGATTCGAACGTCGTACCCTTGAATAAGTGGCTAAAATTTTAACCACGTTCGGATAGGAGAGGATCGCACTATTCAGTCGTTCAAACCAGTAGAGAAACGCCGTAGTAGACGCTCCAGGTATCACTGTCTGGTCAAAGCAAAAATGTGAAAAAATGTGCAAGCCCTCGGAAGAGCCGTGAAGTAGCGCATGACATGCATACCTATTCTCTTTGGCTCGGTAAACTGAATTAAATAAAGAAGAATGGATCTGTGAGTCTCAGTTTATAACGCCAGTTTCATGTGTACAAATATAGCATGTTTAGTTTTGATGAACATTCTCTGAATTGTGACGACCTCCGTGGCGCAGTGTGTAGCACTGTTGCCTTAACGTGCGGAGGTCCCGGGTTCGATTCCCGGCAGGGTCAATTTAGGAATTTATTATTTCTGAATTTTCCCTGGTCTGGCCTGGTGGGAGGCTTCGGCCGTGGCTAGTTACCACCCTACCGGCAAAGACGTGCCGCCAAGCGATTTAGCGTTCCGGTGCCATGCCCCTAACAGGTTAGCCCGCTACCATCTTAGACTGCATCATCACTTACCATCAGGTGTGATCGCAGTCAAGGGCTAGCTTGTAGTGGATAAAAAAAAAAAAAAAAGAATTTTCATCATTACTCTTTTCATCATTAAAAGATTTTATTGACTAATCATGTATAATAACACAAAAGTACTTTTATTAATTGAAGTAATTTTATTGGTAACATCTAAATCAAGCTGATTAAGATGATTTGGTAACTCATTCATTACAATATGCTTGCCTATGAGTGAGGCGCACCAACTTCATCGAGCTTCAAAAACAGTCAAACTTACGCAAAGCAATGAGCTGCAGAAAGTATGGCTTTCTTTGTTAGAATTGAACCGGCACACGTCTGAACATAATTGACGAAATCCGATGAACGCAACAGTGACGTCACAAAGGGGTAGGAATCTATGGTAGTGATTGTGCCGCCCATTATCCTCATAACTGGTTGTGATGCTGAAAACAAGGAAGACTTCATACAATTTGACGTTGATCCACAATATATTATATAATACGATGGCAGCAAAGTATATACGGACATCTACATTTTTGCAAAAATTTTTTTTTTACAAAAATGAGCTTATATTAACCCTATCTACAAGTCTGCATTAAAATTATTTTAAAATTCAAAATAATGAAGAAAATCTGGCACGTAAATGAAGTCATCTACACTCGATTGAAAAAAAACATCGCAGTAGAAACGGACATTTGAATTTGTCCGCCTTTACTTCGGAGCATTGACAAATGATTGAAACGTAGACAAAGCCATCAGTCACTTGTCACATTCTTGTGTGTATTGGTTATGATAGTATATTTACAGTTGAAATAATATTACTAGTAATGAAATCTTAGCCTGAGCAATAACATTTATTTTGAGGTAACGGTCCGACGTAAATACGTACGTCTGCCACTTGTCCGTTTATACGTCGTACTTTTTTCGTTTGTCTTAATCTATGAATATATTACTATAATAAAGACATCTACAAAATTTGGCAAACAAATAGGGATTATAGTTTGTATGATGCTTAGATTTTCTTTAAATATCCTTAAAAGTATGACTGGAGAGTATTATCTTAGTTTATTAGATATTTTAGATGCAATGGGCGCTTTATTATCACAACGCATAAACGGATATCAGGCAGACGTCTTCTTCTACGTCGAAGTTTTTTCAGAGTAAATAAAGACATCTACACTATTTCATTAAAACAACGATATATCGATTCAACCTGTCATACAACCAATAAAGAAGATTATTTTAATGCGTCATAGAAAATTTCATGCTAATCGGTCCATAACTCTCAAAATGGCTACTAATTTTAACTAAATGCGCTCTCCTGTAAAATTGCGATTTTGTAGATGTCCGTATCTACTTTGCTGCCATCAGTACAGTAGTGAGAGGATTCAAGTTTGACTCCCTCCCGGCAAATAAATTCATCTGAAATTAACACTCAATGATACTGCAGTCAAATATTACCAAAAATCCATATTAATATAATAAATGCTTTTTTTGTATCCACTACAAGCTAGCCCTTGACTGCGATCTCACCTGATGGTAAGTGATGATGCAGTCTAAGATGATAGCGGGCTAACGTGTTGGCAGTTATATTAAACCCATACCCCTTCGGTTTCAACACGGCATCGTACTGGAATGCTAAATCGCTTGGCGGCACGTCTTTGCCGGTAGGGTGGTAACTAGCCACGGCCGAAGCCTCCCACCAGGTCAGACCAGGGACAATTCAGAAATTATAAATTCCCAAATTGACCCTGCCGGGGATCGACCCCAGGACCTCCGCACGTTAAGGCAACAACGCTACACACTGCGCCACGGAGGTCGTCAAACGTGCGAAATAAGTGTGTCTGTCTGCCTGCTCCGCTATAACATCCCATCTTTTCAACCGATTTTGGTGAAGTGTCGGATAGGTTACATCCCAGGAAGGCCATGGACATTTCAATCCTGAACAATTAAGGAGTTCCGGCGGAAAAAAACAACGTGAACGAAATGATAATGATAAAAAACAAATTTATACTCAAATAATCCTATAAAACTTGTGCTGGCCTTATAAATAAATTCGGTAGGTTTTATGGTTAGAGATTATGAGAGCAAATGACTCGTGAAAAAGTGCCTGTCCAATCTAAGTTAGGCTTTCCGCTTAAATATCCGGAAAATGAAGGCGATAAGGAAACTTGAATAATGACTTTTTCATATTACCTGCATTGAAAATGCGAGTTTCAATGCCTGTTGAGCCACCTGAAACTAGTCAATTTCAGACGAATACGTCATGCAGTGGGTAGAAAACCCTAGGACAGAAAGTGATGGTTTTCTACCCGCTGAATGACGTAACAGTCCTCCTTTCAATCCTGTCGGAGTATCTTCTGTTTATTTCAATCCTATTTAATTATTATTTTACCCATCCACTAAACTGAAAAATATGATATTTGTAAACAACAACCTAGCAACTAAAATCTCCGCAAGGAGCTTAGTAAACGCCTCAGGGAGGCAACAGGCGACCCTCGGGCGGGCAGCTTTCTCGCGCAACGAATTTCTATAGCTATTCAGCGCGGGAATGCTGCCTGCGTGTTGGGCACCTTACCTAGGGCACAAAATTTTGATAATTATTTTAATTCTTAGTTTTAGTTACTTTATCTTAATTTAATTGCATTTATTGTATTCTTGGTTGACTATGTATATTGTTAGTCATAATTTAATATTTGTTTTTATGTTACTTTGAGCAATAAATTTTAGCTAATAATAAAAATACTAAAACAAATAAGAAATACAATTTTAATAAAACTCGCACTTATAATGCAGATTATATGAAAAATGGTGTGTGCGCCACGGGATGAAACACGATTTCTGAAATCGTGTTTGTGGTGCTTAGGGAAGCACACAATATACTATTGAGTATTAGTGACATATGCAAAAGACCGGACAGATGTAAGGGTCGCTGAGCTACCTTTTAGGCAACCCTAAAATGAGAATTTGACTGCCTAACATACTATCGACGTACATTTCAAACCACTGCGTATAGAAACTTGGGATAAACTTCTTCATGTGGCTTCAAGCCAGTGGGTGGGTCCTAAGAAAAGAAAATCAGAAATTCCACTTAAGCGAAGTTGAGACCGATCAACTATCGTTAATATTAATTTGCAGTTACTATTAGTAAAAGAATAATATCATATCATACTAATAATATAAATGCGAAAGTGTTTGTTTGTTGGTTTGTCCTTCAATCACGCCGCAATGGAGTGACGGAGCGATGTGATTTTTGGCATGGGTATAGTTGAGTACCTGGAGAGTGACATAGGATACTTTTTATCCCGGAAAATTAAGGAGTTCCCGTGGGAATCAAAAAAACTTAAGCCACGCGGACGAAGTCGCGGGCATCAGCTATAGCATATTGCATAATATTATAAAATTAATGTAGGTACTTACCATTTAAGCTTACCAGCATCAATAATGCGAGTACAGAGAACTTCTGCATCTTAGACAACAAGCTTTTACTAATTTTCTTTTTAACCACTCTAGATATGAAACCAACTAACTATTAAAATAGTTTTATGTAGGTGCAAGCCCATTTATATTGCATGTCAATATCGTTTCTTGAGTGTTTACTAGATAACGGAAATAAACCGTTACGTATACATTTGGAGCACTTACACGAGTTTAATCATCCCCCATTTCTAAATATCCAACTTCTGAGCGGGCAAACACATAAGGAACCAAATAATTGGTGGACAAAGGTCCGCTTAGCGCTTTAACCCACTTTTGTAGAGACACACCAGCGTGACAAGACAAAACGTTCCTCGCCAACACAGACCAGCAGCCTGATTCTGTAACTCAGTGGCTATCAAAGAGTGAAAGCCACTGACATATATTCTTTATCCATTGAAGGTTTGCTATGAAAAC
Source organism: Erebia aethiops (assembly GCA_923060345.2). Taxonomy (NCBI): domain Eukaryota; kingdom Metazoa; phylum Arthropoda; class Insecta; order Lepidoptera; family Nymphalidae; genus Erebia; species Erebia aethiops. The sequence continues at coordinate 15,530,752 of OV281089.1, read as the reverse complement.
TTAATTTTTATTTCATAGCAAACCTTCAATGGATAAAGAATATATGTCAGTGGCTTTCACTCTTTGATAGCCACTGAGTTACAGAATCAGGCTGCTGTCGCACATACGTTTTGTCCTGTCTAATAGAGTTTTTTGTGTACCTACTTCAAGCTACTGACCCAACAAAGATGCGGTTTTGTGTTTTAGATTTAATGTATACTTCTGAGAAGTTCTAATTCTTGTTTCAAAGTTGCAATGCAGTTCATCTTGGGTTTTTTTAATTTTAATTTTATTTCTTGTAAAAAATTCAGTTTTAAAATAAGTACAACGTTTTTATTAAGTTCATCAAATCTCTTCATCTTAATCAAATATAAATATTTATACTAATACTTTAATATTATAAATGCGAAAGTTTGGATGTATGCAGTGGCGTGCACAGGGTTCGAAGCCAGGGTAAGCATTAATTATGTATGAGGGTGAAACAGCCAGTTTCCAACTCCAGGCTAGTGCTGAAAATTTCTTAAAACAAAAACCTAATATCGAACTTCCTTATCTAAGATTTTTGGTCCGACCCGGGAAAGAACCCAGCACCTCTCAACTGCAGTCGAACATGCTAACCATGCTAACAAACCATGCTCAACTACTAGGTACTTAATATATTTTATAATGTGAATTGTAATGCAAAAAAGTACACCAAGAACTCTCTCGTTTCACACCCAAAAAGGTAGGTAGGTACTTAAAATAATAATAATACTATGTAAGTAGATTGTTACGTTACCGATTGCAATACCGATTTCTGAACAATTCCAATAATTTTGTAATCACTAATCACTAAAAAAGTTGTCACATGCTGTTCTCACAATAATTCACGTGTTTTTTTTACAAAGAAATGTCCTTGAACGTGTTAAAACAATTTTTTAACGGGACGAAATTCGCAATCAAAACAATAACAACACAATAACTAATATGGCGCGCGCGTTCGTCTGGTAGCCGGCGGAAGTCTCGCTAAATAACTCTTTTATTAAAATATTTAATTTCAATACTTTAATTACGCTATTATTTGCGTGAAAAAATATGTTTACCCCTTTTGGATGTTTAATCGGTGGCCGTATTATGTTTTTTTAATTTAGACTGCTTTTGATTTAATACTTAATTAATAATTTAGAATCTTTATAATTTCTTAGAATACAAAATCAGTGGAAAGAAATACAGTAGAAAATTTTAATTTATTTAATAATTTCAACAATTCTTTTTGGTATCTAGGTAAATACAGTTACTTAATTTTCATTATTAAAATAAGTCTTGAGTTGATCACGCAGTTTCCGGAAGCTGAGCTTTTTATTGACGTAACGTCGTGCGTTATGACTAGGAGTGATGACTCACACATGTAAATGTATTTCGTGTTGTATTACTGAATGTGAAACACACATACCTAAAATTTTTGCCATTTTTAACTTCTGCTTGTTCCGTGGCGCCAGCGTCGCGTCGGTTCAATGTTACTATGAGCGTATTGACTTTGGATAGAATTCGTGACAGCGCCATCTTCGTGATAATTACAGAATTAATATAGATGCGGGTGGATATTTACTATAGATGGCGTTTTTATGAATTTATATTACAGTTGTTTTTTTATTATTTTATTATGTAATTTACTTGAGTATAACTTTCATTCAGTTGGGGTAAGCTGTGCTTATTTGCCTCTATGAACTGCACGCCACTGGATGTATGGATGGATGTTTGTTACTCAATCACGCCCCAACGGCAGAACGGATCTGGACGAAATTTGGCACAGAGATAGATTACAGTCTAACATACACATAGGCTACTTTTTATCCCGGAAAATTAAAGAGTTCCCGCGGTAACCGAAAAACCTCATCCCACGCGGACGAAGTCGCGGGCATTAGCTAGTGTTTCATAATCATAATAATTTTATTCATTATAAACTACGCTATCTTGAGAGTAAGGACTTTAAAACAAATAAGCGATAACATCGCATACTTCGAGGAAATTCTATAAATTAAATCAATAAAATGAGGAAATTGTGCAATGGTGGCGTCAGGTACTAACCATTGCGTCATACTTCTGAAACCGTGTAACTTTTCAAGTATCCATATCCATACTTCCATACCTAATATTATAAATGCGAAAGTGTGTCTGTCTGTCTGTCTGCTACGCTTTCCCGGCCCATCTTTTCAACCGATTTTGCTGAAATTTGGTATAGAGGTAAGTTATATCCCGGAGCAGGACATAGGCTTTTTATCCCGGAAAACTAAAAAGTTCCCGCGAGAATCAAAAGCCTCAATCCACGCGACTACGTTCGCGTGGATTGAGTATGAAAGACATGTGCGTTTAGCAAAGCGCTCCAGCAATCAAACTTGCAGAAGTTAACCGGCAAGCCGCTTGCACTGTGTAATTCTTGCCGGTTCTTCTCAGTAGAATTATTTTCCGAACCGGTGGTAGTCTCTATATATTTATACTAATACTTATAATATTATAAATGCGAAAGTTTGGATGTATGGATGTATGCATGGATGTTTGTTACTCAATCACGCCCGAACAGCTGAACTCATCTGGATGAAATTTTACACAGAGGTAGCTTATAGTCTGGAATAACACATAGGCTAGGTACTACTATTTTATCCGAGAAAACTAAGGAGTTCCCGCGGGAACCAAAAAACCTCAATCCACGCGGACGAAGTCGCTAGTCGTATATTTTAAAAGTTTTGCGCCCGCATCAGTTGTATTCCGACCCTTAGTGGAGCCGTACTGTTCGGGATGCAGTAAGCTATTTGTGTTAAAGTGATTTAATAATTGGCTCAAATTATAAGATCTATTGAAAATACAACGATTTATTTTATTATTATTAACTTAATCATAGACTTATAATTAAAGTATACTAAGCAGTTGCCAGAATCCATCTAGTGAATCGTGAAACGCGTGTGTTGACGCGAGGGTATCGTGGCAGGCCGCACTGGTATGCCCAGGAGGGTACGCCGACGACCACGTCATTGTGGAGGAGAGGGCCGCCATCATCTCCTATGCAAGAGTCCCGACCACCGATATCGAGCACGCCAGAGCACAACATATTGTCACTAACATTTCGCAGACCGGCGTAGCGTTGCCTGCAGACATTCTGGTTAATCGAAAAAATCAGGACGTGACGAAGCAGATCTGAGTGTTGCCCGCCCCACTGAAAAAAATAAAAACAAATTTTACATCAAACCCAATTTTTAAAGTGAAACTTCTTTAGAATCGTTGTGATCTGAAAATTCAATGAAACGAAAAAGCAACACCAAAAAGAGTCAAACATATATAGTATTTAGCCTGCGAGAGATGAGATAGAATACAAGTTATATTAATCTCAATCTCTCGTAGGCTGCTTTTCTAAAGTTTAACTTCTGCCGTGTGTGAATTGCACACACACTTTTTTATATGAAACCCTAGTTCGTACCAACAAGAAAAATTGTGGTAGGTTCACTAAGCTTATTGAAGAATATTTAAGAAGTCGACGTCTATCAAATTTTACATTCAGAGCGTTCTACTCATAACAAATATCTAAGTTAAGCCCTAGTACTAGTTATTATTCTGTGGTTAAGCTAGAAAACATTAAAATTGTACCTACAAATCAGAGAATTTCAATTTCTTGAAAAGTTAGCTCTAGTTTTTTTAAAGAAATTAAAATATTACCACAGAATAGGTAATAGTAGTAAATAATACTAAGTAAGATTGTTAAAACTCACACTGATAACACCCCATCCAGCCGCCCACAGAGGGCTATTGTCGGGAAGGTTGTAGTTCTCTCCAGCAATTCGTGCCAGTTGAACGTTACCACCAAGGGCTATAATGGTTGAGGGGTGCAGAATAGCAATATCGCTTTCATAGCTAAAAGTATTGAAGTAGGGGTTTATAGTAATCCTGTTGAACTGGTACACCCGGCCACCGGTACTAGCCCTGTTGGATCCTACCCGAGCGCGCCACTGGTTCACAGTGTTACCACTGAAACAAACAGAATAAAAATACAATACGTCTACAATTATTATCTTTTTTTAAGTACCCTTTTCCTTCTTATTAAAATCTAAATCTTCTATGTACCTATATATAAAATCGTTAAGGGATCAACGCACAGCCTAAACCGCTGGGGTTAGAGACTTGAAATTTTGACAGTAGGTTTGTTTTGTGACGTAGGCGCCCATTAAGGAAGGATTTTTCGAAATTCCACCCATTCCACCAGGGGGTGAAATAGGGGGTGAAAGTTTGTATGAAACTCCTTCATTTCTCAAGTTATAGCCATGAAACTTGGTATATGAGCTGCGGGTTGAAAATGAAGAAATATGTGTTTCAAAGTTTTTGAAAATTCTACCCCCAAAGGGGTGAAATAGAGAGTTGGTCCTTCAATCACGCCGCAACAGAGCAACGTGTATTTTGCACGGGTAGTTGAGGACCTGGAGAGTGGTATAGGCTACTTTTTATCCCGTAAAATTAAGGAGTTCCCGCGGGAATCAAAAAACTTAAACCACGCGGACGTAGTCGCTGGCATCAGCTAGTTAAAAACTAAAAAATTAAACATTAAAAATATCATCTATGCCGCTGCAATAAGGCAATGTGACGCTGACTGCGTTACCCCGCTGAATAGCCAAACTTATAATTATGTTGGCCGAGGTAACTGCCAGCCCTCCGGTCCCCTGTGGACTCTGTGAGACGAGAAAATAGATCCTTAAAAAAGGAGCTAGCATCTTCGCCCCATGACCCCATGGTTTCAACACCAAAAGGCACAAAAATGAAATTATTATCTTAAATATACCATTCTAAACAGGTATATATATCCTATCCTAAAGAAACCTTCTTCATGTTGTCAACTAACGTTACATTGGATCTTATACTCGTATGTGCTTCCAGAATTGAACTATTCCCAATTGCGACCTTAATTTTCTGCTTCTTTTATTTTATGGCTTTAGTAGTGTCCTAACAAAATTTGTTTCTTATAGTTCACTAGCTGATGCCCGCGACTTTCCGGGATAAAAACTCAATTTTCCGGGATAAAAAGTAGCCTATGTCACTCTCCAGGTTCTCAACTATGCCCATGCCAAAAATCACGTCGATCCGTTGCTCCGTTGCAGCGTGATTGAAGGACAAACTAACAAACAAACTGACTTTCGTATTTATAATATTTCTTATAGTTCATTAAACGTTTCATTGATCTTATTTGACGGCACGGACAAAAAAAATATTAATGCCAACTTTTGCTATTCTTTGGGATAAAATTAATGCATTACAACCTACCTTATGCCTTACCAGCTACAAAATTATATTAGTTGAGAAAAAGAATCGTGTGGATTTGAAAGCGTAGATAATAAAATTAAAAGCACTCTTACACTAAACAATGTGCTGCAGTCAGAAAAGCCCTGTTGCTGATGATCGTTGCTCCACATGACTGGTAAAAAGTGCCTGAACCAGTTCTTGAAAATATGAGAGCTGCAGCGAAGGGGTACTGCCGGATGTCAACAGTTGTTCCACCTATTATCCTCGTGGAGGCGGCTGAAACAAACTCTGATTTGTTATTTTTTTCGCCCACCTCCTCACCTTCGCGTGTAATAAGTCCTTATAGGTTATTTAATCATATAAACTCTCATTTGTGAAGATATTATGTGTAAATAATTAATCATCGTGTGTAGACTAGAACCGAAATATTAAAAATTGATAGACTGATTAAAATAAAATCCAAAAAAAAAAAAAAACCAAAAAAAATAGACTGAGTCTTGACGACCTCCGTGGCGCAGTGTCTTAACGTGTGGATATCCCGGGTCCGATCTCCGGCAAAGTCAATTTGGGAATTTATAATTTCTCAATTTTCCCTAGTCTGGGCTCCCACCAGGGAGGCTTCGGCTGCGGCTAGTTACCACCCTACCGGCAAAGACGTGCCTGCAAGCAATTTAGCGTTCAGGTACGATGCCGTGTAGAAACCGAAGGGGTGTGGGTTTAATATAACTGCCATGCCCCTAACAGATTAGCCCGCTACCATCTTAGACTGCATCATCACTTACCATCAGGTGTGATCGCAGTCAAGGGCTAGCTTATAGTGGATAAAAAAAAAAGACCACAACGCTCCACACCACACACACATCACAGAAGTCGTCAACCAAGGGGTTTATAACAAAAAAAATTACCTGTTGCAACAGCAACTCCCAAAAGTAAAACTAAGAATACACGCATGTTGATCACTAGATAACTTCTGTATCACTTAACCACTAAACGAAACATTTATATCAAATTGGTCGGTAGGATTTAAGAGATTAATTAGTGATAGAGTCGATAGCGAAACTATAATATATTTTTGTCTCGTGTCTTTGCTTGCAAGTACCATTGAATAAATCGTATTTTTGCATCAATAGTCAGAAACATGCTTATTGCTTTCAAATAGACTGATGAACGTAATAAAAAATGTGAAAGTTTTTGTTTGTCGGTTTGTCCTTCAATCACACCGCAACAAGGCAACGGACCGACGTGATTATTTGCATGGGTAGTGTTGAGGACTTGGAGAGTGACATAGGCTACTTTTTATTCAGGATAATGAAGGAGTTCCCGTGGGAATCAAAAAACCGCGCACGAAGTCGCGGGCATCAGCTAGTGTTTTATAAGAACTGACTCAGTTTAGGCGATCCTACAATAAGTCTTATCGTTTTATAGTTTCTCAGAGTCGTGCGGTCTTTAAAATTACTTGTTCTTAATAATTATATAATATTTTATAAACAAACTTCTAAAATAATTTTATTTATTATTACATAGATTAAATAATAATAATTATAGATTAAACTTTTTATCTCCAGTAAGAAATGATTACAAACATTTCCAATAATTGATTTATCTAATCGCGTAAAGCCTCCAAAATTATACAGGAAACACTTACCGAAAAACAATAGCATCTGTTACTATGGATGTAAAAATAATATTTATAATATTTATAAGTATTTGCCTAACTTCACACCGGAGTTATGGCATTCTCGGTAGGAATTATATTCTGAACCAGTGGTGGATTCACAACTATTTAAAACTACTTGTCAAAGTCAACTTGAATAAAAAAGCTTTGAATTGAAAAAAACTGAATTTGTAGATCACTGAGCTGGAAATAAGGTAGATCTTAAGAGCGACAACGCACTAGGGACCTGACCGGAAAGTTGGTTAGGCGGCCATTCTGTCCGCTAGAGAAAAAAATTACTCTAGTCCGCAGTGGAAAAATATTCTACAAAAAAGAGAAGTACCTACATTTATGCTCCGTCGTATTTGCGCTCAGGTTATTCCGTTATACATAGTACGTAGAGGTCCTTGTTTCAGTAAGACGTATGCTGACTCTATGTTCGATACATAGCTGAATTAATAACTGTCCCATTGGTATATTAATAGTTGTAAACATGTTCGAGTACATAGAGGTAGATACCTACTTGTTTCAGATAGACGTATCCTAACTCTATGTTCGATACACAGCTAAATTAATAGCCCCGTTGGTCTAGTTGTAAGCATGTTCGATTGCGAATAACGAGGTCCTACATTCGAAGCCCGGTTATTACGATTTCATAATTAGATTTTAGCTACTAGGGACTCGCCCATAGTTAGGCAGTTCCTCCCTCATGGCTCTGAGAACATGTGAATATAAAGTGCAAGTGTATTTTCGCAAGATTTCGCGAACTTTGCGCACTATCTCTGTATAGACTGGCGGAAATTCGGTTGGAAGGACATTATTAAATTAATAGCAAAAGGTTGTGAAAAGGAAAAGATACAACTTAAAACGGCAGGCGTTTTACACAAAATGTATAATCTCAAAAAATAAAAGTGGATGTGTAAAAACTCGATGCGTTCGCGTATCGTTTTCTAATATCGTTCATATTAGAAATCGTTCACACTGCGAAATGGCAGTGCAACGCACGCATTTAGAGCATTAATAATACTTTTTATACTTATATTATAACATGTACTAGCTGATGCCTGCGACTTCGTCCGCGTGGAATAAGTTTTTTGGATTCCCGCGGAAATTTTCCGGGATAAAAAGTAGCCTATGTCACTCTCCAGGTCCTCAACTATACCCATGCCAAAAATCACGTCGATCCGTTGCTCCGTTGCACCGTGATTGAAGGACAAACCAACAAACAAACTGACTTTAGCATTTATATTATTAAGTATTGTACTATTATTTATTATATTGCAATTTTCTAACATTTGTAATGAATCTTCGTCGTCCTTATTGAGGAAATCCTCGTCTTTAAAAATAAAATAAGAATTAATTTAATTAAAAGGTATTCATTTAATTAAATGAATGTGAATGAATTGTTGATCATGCTTAATTAAGCATGATCAACAATCCAGTATGCAAAGCGGGAGACGCGAGCATTGACCCCAGGGTAGCGAGGCAAGCCGCACTGCATGCCCCAGGAGGTGACCCCCACGATGACGTTTTCATGAATCAGAGGTCCTCCCGAATCCCCTTGGCACTGATCCCGACCCCCTACATCAATGTAGCCGGAGCACAGCATGTTGTCAGTGATAACACGACCCAGCTCGGCGTATCGTTGCCTGCAAACATCCTGGTTTATCGTCCAGATTTGAACATGCTGAAGATCTTCAGACGAGTATCCGTTGTACTGAAACGTGTTGTTTTAATTTACCTTACGGCTATAAATACCTCCCTATATTATATTTTGGACTATACACTACTAATTACTAGGCCGTCTGGGCCGGTCTGGGACGTCGGGAATTCTTAGGGAGTGGTGCTTAAATACCACTTGAGCATTACGCTGAGGCAATGCCCTTTTTGTAATTCTGTGTGGCACATATTAAAAACAGTACGTAGATGAAATTTGGCACAGAGATAGATTATAGTCTGGAATAGCACATATAGCCTACTTTTTATCCCGGAAAATTAACAGTTCCCGCGGGAACCAAAAAACCTTAATCCACGCGGACGGAGTCGAGGGCATTAGTAGTAGTAATATACAACTACGACTACGACTACTTACGCTAGTGTGTCCCCATCCAATAGCCCAGACAGGTTCGTTATCGCGTAGATGATAATAAGCACCCGCAATATAAGCTGGCTGCACTTTTTCATTGAATGAGAAAGCTTCCCGGACGTGGACAACTGCGATGTCATTGTCTATCATCCAGGCGTTGAATTGAGGATGATGGTAGATACTCGCGGTGTGGTGGACAACGCCGCCGCTGTGTGCTTGGGTAGATCCCACCCGAGCACGCCAGAAGACTGCTGGTTGACCACTAAAACCAACAACGAAATGTATGTTAAATAATAAAAATCTATACCTACTTACTTGGTGACCGCGAGTTCGTCAGGACGGATTGAGGTTTTTTGGTTCCCGCGGGAACTCTTTAATTTTCCGGGGTAAAAAATTGCCTATGTATACCAGACTATAATCTATCTCTGTGCCAAATCTCATCCAGACCGGATCAGCCGTTCTGGTGTGATTGAGTAACAAACATCCATCAATCCATCCATCCATCCATAAAAACATTCGCATTTATAATTTTAGTATAGATTACTACTTATAAAAAAATAACACTATGTAAGAAACCTTTCTGCAAGTGCCAAGAGTAACAACACAAAGTTTCAACTCAATCGGATGAACGATGGGCGAACACTTAGGTTGCGAACAGACAAACAAACATTATATAGATAGGTATATAATTATAAGATAACATTACGTGTAACAGTGAGATGCAGAAAGAATTGATCTGTTGTTAATGATAGTACCACCGCAGGCCTGGACAAAGTTTCCAACGCCACTTCTTGAATGCAGCATGGAAACACCCATGGGATAGTGCTGGATTGATACCGTCGAACCGCCAACGATCCTATCGGGCGCCGCTCGACCCGCTACGAATCAAATCAAAATAAAATTAAAGGATTCTATATTCAAATTAAAGGATTTTATATTAAAATAGCTGATGCCCGCGACTTCGTCCGCGTGGTTTAATTTTTTTTATTGCCGCGGGAACTTCTTGATTTTCCGGGATAAAAAGTAGCCTATGTCACTCTCCGTCCTCAACTATACCCATGCCAAAAATCACGTCGATCCGTTGCCCCGTTGCGGCGTGATTGAAGGACAAACCTACAAACCAAAAAACCAACAAAGCAACAAACCAACACACTTTCGCATTTATGATATTAACTTTTACAACTGCCATTCCTACCAAAGAGAATCAGCAAGAAACTCGTTGCTCTTTCAAAAATATTTAAGAATGAAGTTCTTTCATCTAATCCCATTGCAACCCCTTTTTAACCGACTTCAAAAAGGAGGAGGTTCTCAATTCGACTGAATGTTTATTATTTGTATGTCTGTTACGCGATCATTCCGCCAATAATTTATTAATCAATTTTGATGTTTATTTTTTTGTTTGGTAGATCATACTTCAGAGGTGGTACCATATAAATTTTATCGAAATTGTTGAAGCGCTTTTTGAGAAAATCAACAAAAAACAAAATATATGCCCAGATAATGCTTTTTACTTTTTTGTTTAAGTTGGTACGTGAAGGTATAGTTTTGAAGTCGGTTTTTGTTTTAGATGACAGTAATAAAATTATGTTTATACTTCTACCATACCTTTACTACTGTTTTAATCATACTTTTGCGGGTCTAAAGTCAGTCTTCATGCCCTAGGGCCGTAATCTAGTCGATCGATCGCCCAACTAGTTGACCAACCCCATACTGTAAACAACAGAGTCTAGGCTCCAGACTGGTCGACCAAACGATCGTACCATTTGACATAAAAGTTTTTAAACCAAGGAGTATGTGTACCTGCATAAACACTGGCAGCATGAAAAGCAAAATGACAAATGGACAAATGTGACTCTATCGAACGTGAACATTCACTTTTAATTTGTCTTTTCTTTTTATTATTTACTAGACCTATGTATCCTACTTACTATGATTTGCAATAAATATCTAACCGTTACAGTTTGTTTTACTGTTATGGTAGAAGTATAAAGTAGAGTATACACCACCGGGATAAAGCAGTTTTTTTCTTGGGCGCTTGAATCCCTCACTGCACTCAGGACTCAATCTTAATTCCCTCCCTTTGGTCGGGAAATAACTTATAACACCCTCGCTGCGCTCGGGAGTTAAATTTGGAGTCCTTCGTTACGTTCAGGATTCAATGTAGCGCCCGTGACATAAAACAGTGCTTTATCCCCTTGGTGTATAAACTACTATTATGTAACAGTAATATCTGAATTAGTATTAGGTAAGTTTTGAAAGAGCATACAATAAATCAACGAACCTGCAACTAGTGACCCTAATATGGCCAGTAGAAAGGAAGTAGCACGCATCCTTGAGGCTTTATGCATTATACCTATTGTATACGTAGGCTTTTTGTGAGGTAGTTTTGTAGCCGCTCTGGATAAATATAAAAAGCTTTATCTTTACTTTTTATAATCCGACCAGCGTTAATATCTAATCTTTATCAATAGTGTCGTAAATTCTGTATTATCTATAATACTTTATTCGGGCAATTGACCTTTTCCTAATCGAAATCGATATAAATCGATGGACAGTTGATAATAAATATAATGTTTTAATAAATTGATTGACATATTTTTTTTAGTTCAATTTAATTTTTTTTTTTTTATCCTCTACAAGCTAGCCCTTGACTGCGATCTCACCAGATGGTAAGTGATGATGCAGTCTAAGTATTACTAGCGGACGCCCGCGACTTCGTACGCGTGGATCGAGGTTTTGTGGTTCCCGCGGGAACTCTTTAATTATCCGGGATAAAAAGTAGCCTATGTGTTATTCCAGACTATAATCTATCTCTGTGCCAAATTTCATCCAGATCCGTTCAGCCGTTGGGGTGTGATTGAGTAACAAACATCCATACCGAAATCCATACATCCAAACTTTCGCATTTATAATATTAAATATGATAATATGATAACAAAAAACCCACGAAACACAAATAATATTATGAACATAAAAGTAAAACTTCGTCATGATTTGGCCAATTTCGTGGGTCAGGCTCCTAACTAATTTCCTGTATAAATAGTATATTAACTATTCCCAATTCCCGCGGGGCTAAGGCTTATAAAAGTTCAACATCATCCATACATTCATACATCCATCCATCCAAACTTTCGCATTTATATTAATATTTATTTGATATTTGATTTGATTGATATATATTTGATAATAACAACCCCCGATAATGTCTTCTTTCTTTATGACCATTGTTAAACACTAGTTCTCAGGAACTGCAGCCTGATTCTGTAACTCAGTGGCTATCAAAGAGTGAAAGCCACTGACATATATTCTTTATCCATTGAAGGTTTGCTATGAAAACTTAATTTTTATTTCATAGCAAACCTTCAATGGATAAAGAATATATGTCAGTGGCTTTCACTCTTTGATAGCCACTGAGTTACAGAATCAGGCTGCTGAGCCAGAGTAAAAGAAACCACGCCATTATTTCTACAGCCACACTCGATGGCATTCTTGTTAGCAATTTGTAGCGCAGCGGTACTGTTACTCCATGGATACAGCATAAGAATGAACCTTTTTGTTTTTGAAACTTTGACGACCTCGGTGGCGCAGTGTTGAGCGCTGTTGCCTTAACGTGGGAGGTACTGGGTTCGATTCCCGGCAGGGTCAATTTGGGAATTTATAATTTCTGATTTTTTTCTGGTCTGGTCTGGTGGGAGGCTTCGGCTGTGGCTAGTTACCACCCTACCGGCAAAGACGTACCGCCAAGCGATTAAGCGTTCCGGTACAATGTCGTGTAGAAAACGACTAGGGGCATGGGTTTAATATAACTGCCATACCCCTAACAGGTTAGCTCGCTGCCATCTTAAACTGCATCATCGATTACCATCAGGTGACATTGCAGTCAAGGGCTAACTTGTAGTTGATATAAAAACACCCGTACCCGTATTATAAAAGCGTAAGTGTGTTTGTTTATAAGTTTGTTATTTAATTATCAACAGAGCAACGCATCGGCGTTATATATGCAATAGTTTAAAGGAGCTGGGAAATGAGATATAAAAAAACATTTCTTTGAAAATAATTTAATAGCAACAAAAAATCACTTCATTGACAACTATATTTTCCACATAGTTTATTGATTGTTAATGATCCAGGAGCTGAAGCGGGAGACGCGAGCATTGACGCCAGGGAAACGGGGACGAGCACATTCGTGACCCCAAGAGCAGACACCGACAATGACTCTGTTATGGAAAAGCGGGCCGCCGGAGTCTCCTTGGCACTGGTCGCGACCTCCGACGTCGAGGTAGCCAGAGCACAACATGTTATCGGTGATGGTGCGACGTAGTTCGTTATATCTTTGCCTGCATGTCGCCTGGTTGACTACCCAGATTTGAACATGGCGGAGATCTTCAGATGCCGAGCCACCGAACTGAAACATTTCAGATAAAAGTTTTTTCTAATACCTGTCAACAGATAATTTGAGACACCGTTAGTGGACAATGAATCTAATGAAGATTCTGAAAGGTTAATAAAATCTATGACAATATGCCATTGCATACGCGTAAGTCTATGGTCACAATAAGCATTATCGAAAATTTGATACATTCATCATCCTCCTATCAATTCTCAAACCAACGATGATGGTAAGGAGAGACAGCCACTGAGTGGGTTTTAGTAAGTGAAAATCTCACATAACCTCCAAGAAAGTCCCAGATCCCGAAGCCAAAAGAAAAAGGTTTAACGATGTTTACAATATTATACGGTGACATTATCTATAGCTGGGCATACTTACGCTAGTACGTCCCCATCCAATAGCCCAGACAGGCTCCCTGTCGCGTAGGTTGTAGTTGGCACCGGCGATGCTGCCTGCGCGAACATTGTTGTTAAAGCTGAAGGCTGAGGTGACACGAAGAACTGCAACGTCGTTGTCGGTGGTGCGCGAATTGTACTGAGGATGATTGACGATCCTGTTGAGGGTGTGGACAACACCACCGCTGTGGGCTCTGGTGGAGCCTACACGAGCTCTCCAGCGGTTTGCTGGGTCTCCACTGGAAATGATTTAGTTCACATTAGGGCGGTTAAGGGTCAAAGATTCCGTGGATATTAATAGAATGGCATGGCTACGGATGCGAATATGAAATCATATCAGAAACCTATTCGACATTTTGAGATAGATTCAATTCATAGTAATATTGGGGATTTTACAAAAAATCTATCGGAACAAGATGCAATGGGCGGAAATCATTCAAAACAATTATACGGATTCGGTTTAAATGTGATTCGGCTTCGAATATTTTTATTATTTCAGATGTTCTATGGTCGCGGTTATGGAGATCTAACGCCCCTGTAGTTTGTGTATGAAAACTAGACATAAACTACTTTCTATCCCGGAAAATCAAAAAGTTTCCTCAGGATTTTGAATAACTTAAATGCACGCGGATGAAGTCGTGGGCGTCGTCTATCCATGAAATCAATTTTGATTACGATAATTAGGTAGGTATATGTATTACATGGTACAATGAGCAGCAGTGAGGACAGATCTGTTGTTGATGATGGCACCACCGCAGGCCTGGCCGAAGGTTCCCGATCCAGTTCTGGAGAACAGCAAGGCGGCAGCCATTGGATAGTTAGAGATATTTGTTATCGAGCCTCCAACAATCCTGTCGGGTGTGGGAGATGCTAAAACAAGATTTTTTATTAATAAAAACTGTTTTTAACTGCTTTTCAAAAATATTTTTGTGTGCGTTAAAATACAGACTCTTCTACTAGACGACTAGTATAGTTTAAAAGAAGTATAGCAGCCATTAATTCCATTTTAAATAGTTGGCCGCATGGATAGCACATTTTTACGTTGATATCGAAATGCAAAATCATCAGCCTGAGCATAATTAGTATAGATACAACTCATTTCTCCTCTCTCGCACTTTTTACAAAATTTGAAAAAATACCCGATATAAAGCGTCATGCTTGGGTTGCACGAACATCCCGATTACTTGATGATGCGTATTCTCTATACACTCGGTGTCTTTTTAAACTTGAAAGTAATACAACACTGTATTTATTTGCTCAAAGGAAGCTTCATTCCAAAAATATTTTAAAATGGAAAAACTATGAAAAGATGCAAAAAAAAGTAATAAAAAACATACCTGCTACTGCAGCTAACCCTAAGGCCAGTAAAATAACAGGGGCACCCATGTTCACCTTCTTTGCGAGCTTGAGTGATGATAGTTGCATTGAACAGCGGTTTTATATATTCCCGAAATGAAGCGGATTAATTTTACTATCTAACATAGTTGATCCTACAGTAAATCATTCAATTATCTAATTTTTATAAAAATCCGGTGATAAAATGATAATATTATTATCACCTTGCTAACGATGACATCATATTAGCGTGAATAATTCGCAAATACACTTATCAAATAACCAGGATAACCTATAAACATAACCTTTGTTTAAGATCACGTGTCATAAAATAGGTATAACCCAGAGTGAAATCAAAATATATAATCAGTGTCCTTTTCTACTACAATTGATCCCTAATTTATACTTTCTATTTATTTTATTATAATCCTATATCCTAATATCAACTTCTTCGATAGATTCTAAGAGGCAGACCTAAGGCCATTTTCGGTCTTTTATCTACCTATATATCATACTAGCCGATTCCCGCGACTTCGTCCGCGTGGAAGGAGCTTTTCGTAATAAACGTTTTCGTTCGACCGTTTTTTCTCTGTCTTACATTGCAAATCCGACATAAAATAATATTTCGGCTATAAATTAAGATGTAAGCTATCCTATCTTTCAAGTTGGATCAAACTGCACGCGGTGTGCAAATTTAATTTAAAATCGGTTAAGTAGTTTAGGAGTCCATCGCGGACTAACAACGTGACACGTGATTTATATATATTTAGATTAAAGCGAAATACCACTCACTGACTCACTCACCGACTAATTACGATACCTCAGAAACTATAAAACACACAAACTTGGAAAGTAGGTTCCTTCTATGGCGTAGGCATCCGGGGGTAAAATGTAAACCTTCCAACCCTGGAAGGTTTTTTCTTTTCAAATTAGAAACATGAAAATCGGCATTTAAGACATAAGTTCCAAATAATAAAAACCTGTATAAGTTATTTTACGAAATGGGGGTTGAAAAGTCACGTGAAATTCATGTTTTTGGATTTAGAGTTATGAAAGTCGGCATTTCAGGTATAAGTCTTAAATCCTGTATTTATAAGCTGTTTTGGAAAATTACCTCTTGAAAGAGGCAAAATAAGGAAATAAACTTTGTATATTGGCATGGGTAAACTTTTATTATTAAATTGGAAACGTAGGCGTTTCCAATTTAATAATAAAAGTTGCCACCTTGAACCAGGGCCAAGGTTTAACCATGACCTATAGAAAAAGACCTAGTCTTTTTCTATAGGTCGGGCGTAGGCATCAGCTAAGAAAAGATTTGATGAAAAACCATCGCAAAGGAGGTAAATAAGGAGATGAATTGTTGGATGAAAATCTTATGAATTTCAGCCGTAGGTGTTATCTGGTGTATTCCTACATACTTAAAATGTATTTGACACCTTAGTTATTTAAAGCCTTATGTAAGGCTTTAATTATAAATAATTAATATTTATTAAAAAGTTGTCAGTTGTACGTGGCAGATTGTATGAAAAATAGAAGTGTTGTTTACGGGTAAGTTTTGAAAAAATAAGTAAGTAAGTAAACTCTTTTTATCCGACTTTATAAATTATTATTAAACAAATTGCAATCATAATATTGGTATTAACTCGAAGTTTTTGTTTTTACTTGCGGTGAGATTTTTGTCGATAGGCCTCTTGCAGCCGGAAACATTCATAATCTCATAGGAAATCAGAAATTGTACGCGTCTGAAGTCGCGGGCGACCGCTAGTATCACCTAAATGCTCAATTAAAAATAATTACTAAAAGTCAGTAATTTTACCAATTATTTTGTGTTTTCCTAATAATATAATATATTCTGCTATGATAATAAGTTGTAAAAAGATTAAAGTTTTACAATTAAATATTTTTGTTTGAGATAACTATGTGTCATATATTTTAATTTAATCACTTCTGGAATCCTTATAAGTAAAGAAAAACTGACTGCAAACGATAAATAAAAGACAACCAGAAATAACTTTTATTTCATCTGTAACACAAAAGTTTGGGAAAACGGCATGTTTTCCCAAAATTTTGTGTTATTAGGTGAGCTTAACGTTACAGATAACCTATGCTCTTACATGCAAAACCTTAAGTTTTTAAGCCCAGTGGTTTGAGCTATGCCCGGCATGCTTGCTAGCCTTTGCGGCTGTGCATGCGGCATGCCTTTGTTGGCTAAAGTTTCTCAGTCTAGACCTGATCCAACTTCGAAACTATAAATTTACAAACCCCTGCCAGGAATCGAGCCGGGGACCTCCTAATTATAATATCACATTTTACTCATCACTACACGGGAGACCAAAATTCTAATACTGAACAATAATTAATTATCACAGTTAAGTAGCTGTAGATAGAGCTAGGTATTACTAATCATGATCTCCATATTCCTCCTTGGAATAGGTACAGAAACTTGGGGATGAAAGCTCCTGTACAGATCAAGCGATACAAGCGGAGAGCAAGATAAGCAGTTTCTGACAAAGAGGATTGTCGGGATTTGCATTTTGTTCACGTTCCGCGGCCTCGGCCTGGATCAAGCTACAAGATTAGACAATAAGAATTAAAACAAACTATCCAATCTCTCTTTCTCTCTCTCGAATTTTAAAACAGTTTACATTTTCTGCTTCAAAAGAATACGAGTTGTTATAAAACACTTGTAGGCGTATTTTATATGGAATAGGAACAAGCATATCTATAGATATATCAGTGACATACAGTCCTACAATCTACATGATAGGTATTAATTACTTGATATAATTTTGTCATGATCATATAAATAGCACGACATGTTCACAAAATGTTTTTCAATTCAGAAATTTTCAGTGCCAGCCCGGAGTTGGAAGTTGGAGGTGTTTCACGCCCGTGCCTCGGAGAGCACGTTAAGCCGTCGGTCCCGGTTATTATCACTAACACGATAATAGTCTTTAAAGCCCGCCAACCCACATTGGAGCAGCGTGGTGGGTCTAAGCTCTATATAGGCTGTATTAGTAGTAGTTCACAAAATTATGTCCTATTTTTGTTTACAGGCTTTTATTTAGTTTATTACTTTGATGTCTGTAATAAAATCTTGCAAGTTAAACCCAAGTGACCCATTTCCCGGTTTCACATTGAGCTGAAAGAGACGGTTCAGATTTGTATGGGGCGTATTCGGGCGTAAATCTATTACAAGTAGAGAAATGAAAGCAAAAAATACTAGACCAGTTTTGATCGTTCAAATCTACGAATTAATCGTAATTTCATTGGTGAAATTATTTAATCTTTCCACGATACCTAAGCAACACTAAACATGAGTGGAAAAGGACCAAGTATCGAAGATCCGTAGTATAAAAGTAGATATGTTATAATTATTTTTTGTTGAAATTTTATACTGTTATTTAAATCTGTTACCGTTAAACCGAGGTATATTATATACTTACAGAATATTTCTTGATATTATGTGAGTGACGCGGACTTTAGTCGACAAGACATTTTTTGTCCTTAGTGTGTTTTCGATCTTAGCTCATTCACGTAAAAGGTTGTTTTTTTCATACACAAACACATTCACTGTGTTGTGAAATGCATACTTTAGAAGTATAAATATTAAGATTTATGTGTTTTGTAATTTATGTGATGCTGGTGAAACCGTTTAAAAGCGAATGGCGTAATATGCACCACATGAAAGCATTTACTCTGTAGATGAAGCGGTGGACGTAAAACGGCGGGCGGCCATAATATTAAGAGCAAAGGAAGTTTCGAAGCATGTTTTGTACATTTTGTGTTTAATTTGAGTATTTTCACTGCTAGTTATATAGGTACCTACCATATTATATGTCCTAAAATTATTTAGAAAGTATTTATACACCAATAAATAACTGTCAGTATATATAATACGTTAACCTATGTATTATATAGCTAATGCCCGCGACTTCGTCCGCGTGAATTGAGGTTTTTCGGTTGCCGCGGGTACTCTTTAATTTTCTGCGATAAAAAGTCGCCTATGTATTATTCCAGACGATAATCTATCTCTCTGCCAAATTTCATCCAGATCAGTTCAGCCGTTGGGGCGTGATTGAGTAACAAACATCCATACATATTAAACTTTCGCATTTATAATATGAGATTTCTTACCAATTCATATCATATCATGCGATTGAAATCATGTGAGATGATAAAATGCAACGCGGCCAAAGCATTCATTAATCGGAAACCGTCAATAGGTATACCTATCTACGAGTTGCGAGCTATTGGTAGGGATGATTATTTTTATTTTCTATCAGTTTAATCAATATGAGCTATCTTTATTGGAATCAGCGACAAGGATAGAGCACTATCTTGTCGCAATTACGTTTTATTTATTCGGTAGCAATTTTTATTCTAGTAGTACCAGTTTTAATCCATAATAATATGGATTGAATACTGCTATCTCATAATCCAATACCAATATAGATAAAATTTGAAAACTTGATATTGAATAAAATAGCCAGTGTTGATGCTTAATAATATAATATAATATTATTATTTGATGAACTTTTTGTTTCATTTATTTATTTTTCTTTCAGTTTTTCATCACCATTTTTATGTTATTAACCTATTTTTAAATTTCATACTCAAAATTCTCAGACTTTTTTTATTTTTAATTACCTATTTCTTTTTCTAGCAGTTCTTGAAATATGATAAAATGATAAAAAATACCGTCCTCCTCTTATCGCTTTATCTCCGAAGTTTGCAAAGTGAAAAATCTGTAATAATAATAATTTAAGTTTATGTTTACTTTACGGAAAAAGCAAAACTAAGTCTTTATTGGATACCAGCAATATCTAACTAGTTATATAACTAATACGATCAAACTAATATTTACAATACCAGATAAAAGGAATTTGTTTTTATGAGACGTTAGTGCTATATTAATTTAATAATTAATGTACATTATGTGTCTTCCCACGTTACGGAACCTTCGGTAGGCGACAATGGCTCGCACTTAGGCCGGCCATACACAAACAGCTTGAAGCAGTCAGGATCGACTGCTTCAAGCTGTTTGCCGGCCTTAACTTTTATAAATCGTCGACGTCAACCAAACAGACGTCCACAGCTGGACATAAGCCTCTTGAAGCAACTTCCACACGCCGTAGTCTTGCGCCGCCTGGATCCAGCGGCTTCCTGGGACTCGCTTAAACACGCTCGCTTTGAAACAACACACAAAATAAAATTAAATTGGATGCACAACTTAATATAAGGACAATTTCTCTCGACAAGATGTATGATAAAACACTCGAGTATGATTGACGTGAGCTAAAATACTCGTGGCGTCAGTATCTCATTTCATCCTGGGAATGGGCTGTTGCAAAATAACCGATAACGTTATATACTGAAGTACACAGAACTTAATAACAAAGATAATAACTTTTCTACTTGCATATTAACCAGTCTTCTTTTATTTCTCGTTGAAAATAGTGCGCGGTAAAATTGTAACGTTCACGCAAACTTGAAATAATTTATGCGTATGTACCTAATTACATCAAATAAGATATAGCAAGTAATGAATGATACTTATGTTTTAATATAAATTATGAAATCCAGAGGTGAGAGTTCGTTTGGTGATAACAGTTACGAGTCAGTGGCAACAGGTGAGGTTATTCTTTATCAGTTATCACTTAGATTCGAAACGTTGCTTTGTTTTGAGATGATAAACTTTTTCATACACTTAAAATGATGTTACGATCACTATGATGAAATCTGTACCAACCTGAATATAAATGAAATTTTCTTTGTGTCCGTCTCGACTGGTCTTGATTTCATACTAGATGATGCCCGCGACTTCGTCTGCGTGGATTGTTTTTTGGATCCTCGCAAGAATGGGGATGATGACAACTCAATCAAATCTGCAACTCTTTATCAAACTTAAAAACGCACTTCTAGTATGGAAGTTGTATGAAATTCACAGTTGTGAGTTGTGACGGCATCAAATTTCCAAGATATTTTACATAACTTTGCACAGATAGTTATTAATTTAGTGGAGAAGCTTATTCATATTATCATATCACTCATTACCATTGATAAAATTTAACCTTTTTCTCTTCAGTACGTACCTAAACTGACACTGAACCTGTACGCTTACTCTGAGTTTTTACATTTCAAATACGATTGATCGACGTGAGAGCTCACCACGCCAAGTGTAAGCGAACATTAAAGTAAAATGAACCTTAATTGCATTGGTTTAGAGCTCATTTCATCATTTCGTGTATTTATTCACAGCCAGCGCTCCAAACGCTGAACTTTAACTGTGACTTTAAAGCAAGAGCTTTTGGGTCCATTTTACTTTGACGTTCGCTTACACTTGGCGTGGTGAGCTCTCACGTCGATCAATCGTATTTGCAATGTAAAAACTCAGAGTAAGCGTACTGGACTTACTGTGTTTATCGAATAAACCGCTATCATTTTCATTAGATACAACAATCGATATATTACGAAAGTAAAAGTAAAAAAAATCCAAGCTTGACAATTGCTAATAATAATACAGACTCTTGTATGAAGTCTGCTTTTTTTATCCACTATACCTAAGTTAGCCCTTCACTGTGATCTCATCTGATGGCAAGTGATGATGCAGTCTAAAATGGTAACGTGCTAACCTATTAGGGGCATGACAGTAACCCATACTCAACACATAGATGTTAACCTATACCTCTAATCGGTTTCTACACGACATCGTACCGGAACGCTGAATCACTTGGCGGCACGTCTTTGCCGGTAGGGTGGTAAATAGCCATGGCCGCAGATTTCCACCAGGACAGAGCAAGGTAAATTCAGAAATTTTAAATTCCCAAATTGACCCTGCCACGGATTGAACCCGGGATTTCCGCACTCAACACTGCGTCAGGGAAGTCGTCTGCTGTTACATGTAGGTGTGACCTTACTCATTAACTGAGTATGGGTGATATTCACTCTACCTGCTTCCAAATGTCGTTTTTACGGGACATCGTAACCGAACGCAAACTTACTAAGCAGCCAGACGTTGCCAGTAGAGTGGCTGAAATCGAACCAGGGACCTCCTTATAAAACCAAAGAGCTCACCACTATGTCATGGAGATTGCCAAAGTCACATAACTTTGGGAGTTTTTTTTGGGATAGCAATGAAGACGGTCTCCCATTTTTTTTCGCATGTAGAAACATGCATTATCTTACGTGAGAGGTTGAGGGTGGCGTGTTCGATTCCAGGCAGGGTCAATTTGGGAATTTATAATTTCTGATTTTTCTCTGGTCTGGTCTGGTGGGAGGCTTCGGCCGTGGCTAGTTACCACCCTACCGACAAAGACGAACCGCCAAGCGATTTAGCGTTCCGGTACGATGCCGTGTTGAAACCGATAGGGGTATGGGTTGAATATACCTACCATTACCCTAACAGGTTAGTCCGCTACCATCTTGGACTGCATCGTCACTTACTATCACGCGATATCGCAGTCAAGGGCTAACTTGTAGTGGAAAAAAATAAAAATAGTTAGGTTTTTTTTTTGTTGGCTATGCCTATTTCAAAAATGGTAAACAACTATGCACTTAACGAATGATTAAGATCTTTTGTTCACCGCCGGTTTATCAGTCACATGTGCGCCGATAACCAAAGGATAACCTACTTATTCTCGTATAAATAAAAGTCATTATAACCGACACAAACAGTATCTTATTGAAGTCATAGTTTAAGTGATTCATGTGTGTTCAATTGAGATGAGGTTGTTGTCAGGTCAGGACCAAGATGGCGGTGCCTCGGAAGCGGCTCTTATGAGAGGTCAGTGACCTTACTTTATTACCATGAAATATTTTTTATAACGTATGTAATGTATAAATGTTTGTACATACGAGACCGGCTAAGGAATCGGATTGTGGATCGCCTAGTTCTTTTTTTTTATCCATTACAAGTTAGCCCTTGACTGTGATCTTACCTAATGATGCAGTCTAAGATGGTAGCGGGCTAACCTGTTAGGGCATGGCAGTTATATTTAACCCATACCCCTATTCGGTTTCTACACGGCATCATACCGGAAAGCTTAATCGCTTGGCGGCACGTCTTTGTGCGCTCCATAATGATGCGCGTGATAGATTTTGAAAGAGATATCTGATTAATAACTATGAGAATTGATACTTTGTCAGGATGGAAATACTATGAAAACTAAGACTGAAAGGAAAATATATTTTTCCTGTAATATTGTTTCATATGTTTAAGGTCAGTGACCTTATACAGTGAGCTTACTGAAAACAACCATCATAACTGAAACATTGAAACTAAAATAGGAAAGTTATAATATATCACTTTAATTACACCATCAAAGTATAGTTTAATGAACTGATTATACTGAAATTATTGACCGAGCGAAGCGAAGGTCTCTGAGTCTACTTGAGTGAATTGGCACTTGTCCGTCCGTCCGTCCGTCCGTCCGTCCGTCCGTCCGTCTGTCAGAGCATTATAACTTCTGAA
The DNA here is from genome assembly GCA_923060345.2 of Erebia aethiops. NCBI lineage: Eukaryota > Metazoa > Arthropoda > Insecta > Lepidoptera > Nymphalidae > Erebia > Erebia aethiops. The sequence goes on along the minus strand of OV281089.1, from coordinate 15,507,181 downwards.
TTACTGAACGTAATTTCTTCAGCTTTAAATATAATATGTTAACCAATGGCCTCCCGCCGAATATGGCTTAAAAAGTTATAAAAATCTTTATTTCAAGGGGGCTCTCATAGAAGCGAATTCGAAGTAAAATATTTTTTATAAAGTTACACAGGGTTGCGGTATATCATTTTAAAGATAATTAGGAATAGAGACCAAAAATATTTTTTTTTAAATTTTCCCCCAAAATTGACGAAATGGGGGGCTTTCAAAGTGGAGATTTTCTAACATCCAAAGTTGATCTCAGAACTCTAAATTTTCTGAAAGGCTGAGCCTGAAACTTGATCAATTATTTGAATTATATCCTGTACTAAATTAAAAACTAAAAACTAAAAATTAAAAATATAATCTATGCCGCTGCAATGAGGCAATGTGCCCAGAACGCTGGCTGCGTTACCCCGCTGAATAGCCAAACTTATATGTTGGCCGAGGTAACTGCCAGCCCTCCGGTCACCTGTGGACTCTGTGAGACGAGAAGATAGATCCTTAAAAAAGGATCTAGCATCTTCGCCCCACGACCCCATGGTTTCAACACCAAAAGGCACAAATATGAAATTATTTTCTATAGTTTCATATTTGCGCCTTTTGGCCATTGATGTAGAATTTTTTTAGTACCTATACTAGATGTAGGATTAGCGCTTCAAAAATGTCCCCGACAAATTACAGCACAAATACGAAAGTGCTCTTATTTGACTTTAGTACGGGCCAACCTTAGCCAACATAACGACGCGTCAAAATGCTGCAGTGCTCATATAAAAAGTGTGCTAATATCCTTTGGCCAATGTTTGTGACAATGCGTCAAATATTGTAACAAACATTGACTGTTCTGGATAGACGGGATGCATGGAGTAGTGTTGGTGTTTTAAAAGTATTGTTGCTTAGTGATTCCCTGGTAATCCATTTCGTTATGCAGTAGAGTTGTTTAAGCCATCTAAAATATACAGATAACATTAATTATGTTCAAATTCATTTTGATAAAATTGATATTACTGGAAACACACATACCTTAGTTACATAAATACACATAAAATACATGGGTACATAAAGATATTATATACTTTACATAAATATTTTATAAAAAAATGTAGTAAAAAATAATAAAAGCCGCAAAGGCTGAATCTGAATAAAATTTACTTGGTACTTTTTAAGTTTACGTGTAATACGTCAATAAAACGTAGATTTTTAACCTTGATATTAATTTTAAAATGAAACTAAGTAAGGAAAATTTAATTTTAAGTTAAAATCTTACTTCTTAAACAAATGTTAGGTAGTTTAGTTTTAGTTTCCTCATGTTTTTACACAGATACTTATGCATATCATAACATTGTATAGTTATAAATATTGATAGAAGAGGAGAGAGTACGCCATTTAAACCTACGTGGTTTTTCGCAGTGCTACCCACCAAAACTGTATCAATATTTATTTTGATAAATAAAACATACTGTACAAGTATAACACTGTGAGTTGCTGGGGCGCGTAAGCTAGTAATAAATATACACGACCACATACCACCACGATATACAACTTTAAAAAAATCAGCAACTCCATGTCTCCATTGTTCTATTTGAATTTCGTTCCATTGAATTTTTTGTTTTTGCCTTTTTACAAAGACAAAAGGTCTTTAATATAAACATACTACATTCGTAATTCAACTTAAATTCTAAGTTTTAAGGTTTATAATAAATTGACGTTGTTGATATTGACAATGTGATGCCAAGAGTTGCGTCTTGTTCCAAAATAGTGTAAAGGTATCAATTTGGCAACGTATGAAGTACCTTATTGCTTACACATTAAGTTTTATTTTAATAATAAATATTTTTGTACTTATTTTAAAAATTACTTTTTGTTTTGGATTGAAAGGTTATTCCTACCTTTTCTCTGATGACAGAACGTCTTAAAAATTAATATTTTCTAATCGTAATGTAGCTTTATGTGTTAAACTTAAGGTGCATAATTAACTGAAGTTGTTGCTAATACATTACCTTTTTCTACATTTCCCACTCAGCATACAAATGTTTATGTGTGTGCAAATTGGGACATTTTTGCGATATTTTTTGTTCGTGACCCTGCTTCTAGTACTCATTCTATTTCAATGCTTTTGGCTCTTTCTGCATTAGTGGCCGCCGCCCCAGCCGTCATGGAGGTCGCCTGCAAGTGTGACAACGCCAGCGTATCCACGCATGTGGCATCCCAAACAAGCGACCTTCCTAGCTTCCACGGAACCAGAGTCATCCCGTCTGTACTTGAACAACAAATACCAAAATTAGATAAATATTGTAAGGAAACGGAATTATTTAATTTTTAATGAGCTTCAGTATTTTTAACAGAACTTCACATTTATGTCAATAGATGGCGCCGCGAGGTCTCAGTTCGGGGCGAACCACTAGTATTTAGTAGGGACTCTACCTTATCGATTATCATAACAGGAAAATGGAATAAAACAACAGAAGTCAGAATAAATACTGGAAACTGTATATTCATGAAATTATATTCAAATGGCTCTACGGCAGTTCGTAACCTATTTTAGCGGGGAAAAGACATCTGCCAAGAAAAATCACGCTATTACAATATCACAACATTTCTCTTTACTTATTACTTTACGGTCTTGCTATTACCACTGGCACCTAATCGTTACATTACTCTACTTTAATAGAATAACACAATTTAAAATACTTATCTATAACGTTACGATCTTAACATTATCACGGACACTATGTCGTTACTCGTTATCTTACTTTACTCTAAAAGAATAATACAGAAATATACTTAGCTTTATTACAACACCAAAACACAGTCGATCACACTGATAACTATAACAGCCAATACTATATCGATGTCCGTAACGATTGACGTTCCAAGCCAGACTATTATACGATACACATTTTTCGAAAACCATTTCTTTGTTTGCTTATTGTCTCTGTCGGACAAAACAGTACGGCCTACGACTATCTCCGTCTCACTTAGGTATGTCGTGAGAACATTTTTAAGGAAACAATTTAAACAATGGAGAGCTATTTTATGGCTTTATTGCCGACAGTTCTGCAAAGGCGGCTACGTACAATAAACTAAAAAGCAAAGTATTTTTGAACAATAGATTTGTAAAAGTCATAATAATTGGTTCCGAGAAAGATAACAGAAAATATGCTTGTCGGCGCAAAACTATTGCAGGATAATTAACAAATGATCTATTTTTATTTTAAAAAGGTTAGGCAAATCCGTATATTCTCACACGCGCACGCGTCTTTTACACGGAACTTTTGTCCACCAGACAAGTTTTTTTTCCTTAGTTTAGCAAGTAGGTACCTTAATAAAGCAAAGAAAAGCAAAAAGTTTTTGATTTGATTGTATCACGGAAAATAATTTAGTGCCAAATCTAGCAGAGTATGTAATGTTGCAAACTTTATGCCTAAATAATATTACTTACTGCATTGTAATTAGGTACCTACAAATTGGTACCGTGTGCATTTTCTTATTCGTTATTACCACACACAGTTTTACTTTCTATATTGAATTCGAATCTTATAATGTCCATTAGTACTCAGATAATCATTTTGTTCATCCAATTTTCTCGTGAGGTGGGTAAATAGATAAACAAGGTACAAGCACCTTTGATGTAGAGAATAGAGGCTTTTATTAACAGAGTGTCTACGGTAGAGCTACGTTGATGTTTACCCAAATTAATGGCGATGTTACACTACGTGCACGTAGCACGTAAAGTTTTACTGTCATTTTGTGAGGTAAGACCAATTCGTTTCTTTTGAAGTGACAGTGATAGAGTTACTCTATTGTCTAAATGAATTCTTCTACATAAACCAATACCTATAATTTCGATAATGCTCTAAAAACTAACCGTTATTTTGTAACCGAGTAATAATTCAAAGTGTTGAATGTATAACCTGTGCTACCTATAGACTTAATATATTATGTACTATTATCCATATTACGTATGTATGTATATGGTGCCACCAACGGCCGCCCAACCAGACCAGTAGGGCTAGTATGCGCACCACGAGTAAAATTATGTCTACCCGTTATCTCTCCCTGTCTACCGAAGCTAACATGGTTACTTTTCTCGTTACCTCAAAAGTAGAGATAAAAGTAATATTTCTTACATGTCGAATTTTTTTTTCTTGTAATATACCGCATTTTGTGCATGTTAGTGTAAATGAAAAATTTGCCGGCAACGACAACATCTCTCTCTCTCGTCGCGAGATAATCTCGTTGTGCGCATGCTAAGCACACTGGAGATACGGCAGCCAGACGTCGCAATTGTAGTCTCTCATGTATTGTATAGAAGCAGGTGGTACTTTGCGGAAGTCCATGATAATGAAAGAACTAAATGTTTAATTCACTATACTCCGTCACAACTCACAGTAGGTAAATTTATGTGTACAGTGTGTATCTTGCACTTGTAGCTTGGGATATTCACCACACCGCACAAATCTTCCAAATTATAATTCAACGTACATTTCACTCCGACACCGGAGCATCTTCAGAAGATGAACTTCTACTTCTTTCATCAGTCTCTCAACTCTTTCTCTTTTTAATCGGGGCGTCCGGTGTTCCGCCCACTTGCCCTGAATTCGTGAATTGGCAAACTCTGGTGAAGAAGCATAAATTCAGCAGTGAGTGCTTAAGCAGAACCAATATTTTAATAGCGTATATTCTGTTTAATTTACTAGTGTTTCTATTTTGAAATTATTTTTGTATAAGTTTATAAGATTGTTTTGTGCTGACAAGTAATTACATAAGGTTGCAACGAGTGTAGACCGTGTCTCGGCAAAAATGAAGTATAAGGCGCCCTCCCCGTCCAAGTAGATGGAGCGATGACATCCGGCCAGTGGCCGTGGATAGGCAACTTTGGTCTAATCTGAAAGAGGCCTGTATCCACCAATGGATAAGTCTCCACTACGGCCCAGTGCGCGGAAGCTGTTTCAGGTCTCATACTGGGTCGGTTCATTTTGTGGTCTTTCTATGATGGATCGTGCATGTATTGTAAAGATGCTTCATAAAAAGTAGAAGGCGTGTTCAATGGGTGTTTTACGACATGTGGGTCATCAACTTAACGCTTTTAAAAATTCTGCACACAATTTTCAGACTCGAGAACATTGACAATAGCAATAAAAGTTACACAGAGAATATTGCCAAAGAAAAGGTATTTTACCTTTTTCTTAAAACAACTTTTCTTGAAAAGCGGAAAAATTGATTGCCTCGATACTCGAACTTGACTGAAGTTACTTTCATAATTATTGTACAAGAAATTCAGTTTTATGGTTTATCAACTTCACAATAAGTACTTTGACTTGGTCCAGACTTTAGAGAAACGGATCTTTACGTCACGTACTATTAAATGGATTGCTTTCAGAGACTTCCCGCAGTTCAAGTACTATTTTAAGTATACTTTAGAAAGTTTTAATGAAACGCTAGAAGCTCGGTTTTTCTCGTTTTATAACAGGGAAATGGATATCTTTTTCATTCTGACTAGATAAATCGCCCTGACGTCGCACGCGTTTTGTTAATATTAAAATGTACCTAGGTTATCTAGTATCCACTAAATTTTCCTTTATCTTATCCATCCATCTGATTACCAGACGAAAGGTATTTTTAAAGTGAAACTTCTTTAGAATCGTTGTGATTTGAAAATTCGAGGAAACGAAAAAGCGACACCATTCATAATAGAATTTAGCCTGCAAGAGAATGAGATAGAATACAAGTTATATTTATCTCATTCTCTCGTAGGCTATTTTTCTGATGTTTCACTTCTGCCGTGTGTGAATTGCACACACACTTTTTTTACGAATAAAATAACACAGTGTATGAAACTACGTGCCTAAAATCGGTGGCCTAGTGAAATCCTCTAAAAGTTTAGTATTCTTTTACTGTACAGGCAATTGAACTGTGGAATGCGCTGCCACTGACAATTAGACAATCGAAATCACTGGGCGTATTCAAGAACGCTCTAAAGACATATTTCCTTTCAAATTGAAGACGACTTTAGTTTATTCTATATTATCCTATGGTATGTAAGTGTATGTATGTGTAATGTGTATGTATATATTATTTATGTGCAATACCGCACATAAGATTGATGATGAAAACAAATTTAACTTTAAAACTGTTTAATTATGTACCAAGTTAATGATTTTAGCTATTATAAATACAAGGTTTAGCGAGTTTGCGTTGGTGATGGTCGCTTGACTTAAAGTAAGTAAGTGGGTGCATGAATTGCACTTTTTTGTAAGACAGGCCGCCCGCGCACCGGTGATTGCCCGCACCCCCGCTTCCGCGCCTTTTAGCGGGAGAATTTAAATGTCGCGCGAACATACTCCCGGCCCTGGAAAGCTTAAAGCTTTCAAGAATCTTCTGCCCTTTCTGGGCTATCTGTTTTAGGCAGCAGACAAACTCTGTTGAGAGCGCGACGCGCGACACCTCTGGCAGTATTCACGTCCACAACGCGCGTCACACCGTCGGGCCCCGGGAACAGCTGCGTGATTCGTCCGAGACGCCAGTATAGGGGTGGAGAGTTATCCTCCTTCAAGACAACTAGATCGCCGACCTGCAAATCTTGATTTTTCACGCGCCATTTGCTGCGCGTCTGCAACTCAGCGATGTATTCGTGGCTCCAGCGTTGCCAAAAATGTTGCTTCATTTGTTCTATGCGTTGGAACCTGTCAAGACGATTTGCGTTAGAGTTTTGTAAACATGGAGATGGCAACGCTCTAAGAGGTCTACCAATTAAAAAGTGGCCAGGGGTTAGGGGATAGAAATCGTGGGGCGAAGAACTTAGGGGATAGAGAGGACGGCTATTTAGGATTGCTTCTATTTGAGTAAACAAAGTAGATAGCTCCTCGAATGTTAAATGCGTGGTCCCTAAGATGCGAGCGAGATAAAATTTTGCCGATTTCACGCCAGCTTCCATCAAGCCATTAAAGTGAGGAGCGTAAGGGGGGGAAAAGCAAAATTCAACGCCCTCGCTGGCTGCAAAATCATGGATTTCGTTGGCGTTAGATTTCAAAAATTCCTTTATTTCCCTAGCAGCCGCGACATAATTTCCTCCGTTGTCGCTGTAGACCTTTCGAGGAAGGCCTCTGCGAGCAATGAAGCGACGGAAACAAAGTTCGAAGGCGTTTTTAGACAGCTCCGAGACTGTTTCTAAGTGAACGCACTTAAATTTAAAACAAACAAATACACATAAATAACATTTCGTAATTTTACAACCACGACCCTTGCGATCCGTGATCATAAATGGTCCAGCAAAATCGGTTCCGACAATTGAAAATGGAAAGTCAAGTTCAATCCTTTCCGAAGGTAAATTGCCCATAATATTTTGAGCCACCTTACCCTGAAACCGCCTGCAAACATTACAATTCAATACTATCCTACGCGCTAATCCTCTGCCACTAACTGGCCAAAATCGAGTTCGCACGGAGGCTAGTAGAGCCTGCGGACCTGCGTGTAAGAGTTTGCGGTGTTCCTGCTCGAATAAAAGTTTGGTTAAATGATGTTTAGAGCTCAATAAAATGGGGTGTTTCATGTCAAAACTATATGCGGAATTTTGTATGCGACCTCCTACCCTAATCATATTTTCATGAAGAAAGGGATTAAGAGCCGCTATATTGGATTTAGGATTTAGAGACTTGCCTTTTTGTAAAATATTTAATTCTTTAGGGAACGACTCAGCTTGCGAAATGCATATCAATTTGTTGAGAGCCTGTTCAAGTTCAGAAACCGATAGAGGACCTGTTAATTTATTATTCGGGTTTCTGCAATTATATAAAAATCTGTTAACGTAGCCGAAAGTGTTTTTTAGCCTTTTTAATTTAGAGAATCTATCAATGTTGAAAAATGAAGGTTTAGCGTCAGTGGTTTCAGCAACAAGCGCCTTAACCTCTGGCAAATCGTTCGTCTCGATATTAGACTGACACTGTGATAGAGGCCATTCAGACTCCGGTGATGATAGGAAATCTGGTCCAGACCACCACAGCTTACAGCTAGCGACTTCTTGTGGATCTACTCCACGAGATAAAAGGTCTGCTGGATTGTTTTTTGTGGAAACATGATGCCATGAAGCAGTCTCAGTTAGTTCCCGAATTGTGGCGACTCTATTGGCGACAAATGCCTTTAGATTTTTGGACCCGATGCATAGCCAAGCTAATACAATACTAGAGTCAGTCCAATATAAAATTCGCGAAATTTTGCAGCGTAATGCTTGCGAAACGGTAGAGCTCATTTCCGCTGCAAGTAGAGCGCCCGAGAGTTCGAGACGAGGTATAGTTGTAGGAGTGGATGCGGGAGCAACGCGTGATTTAGCGCAAAGAAGATTTACTTGTACCCGACCTGCCTTGTCCGTCGACCGAAGGTAGATACAGGCACCATAGGCACGCTGAGATGCATCACTAAAACAATGCATTTCTATATCGACTGGGTTTGAAATTAATGTCAGCCTGGGAATATTCAAAGAGGCAATAGATTGAAGACCATCCATAAAAGTCTTCCATGATTTAACAATCTCTTTGGGCGCTGGGTCACCCCAGTCTAGTTTTAGGGACCATAAGGTCTGAATCAAAATTTTGGGAACGATAGTGCACAAAGATAGGAGGCCCAAAGGGTCAAACAATTTGAATGTTGTCGAAAGGATATTCCGCTTCGTCACTACATCAGAATAGTGCTCTACAACGGGAAATTTAAGCATGTCTGATGAAGGATCCCAGCTCATACCTAGGGTGTTAGTGGTTTCACTAATTATTAAGTTACCGCTGGATTGAATGGTGTCCGATGACAGCAAAGTAGGTAAGTTAGAGCGGTACTTACGCAAATTAAAACCTGCCCTAGCAAGATTCTCGGCTACTGACTGCTGAATATATCGGAGCTGGTTCTCATCATCGTGACCTGCCAAAAGATCGTCGACGTAAAAGTCGGTTTGTATAATATTTTTAGTGACAGAATCCTGACATTCCTCTCCGACTTGCCAGAGACAGCGCGTTGCAAGAAAACTTGCGCTTGCGAAACCATACGTGACCGTATTTAGCCTGAGTGTCTGTAAAGGTTTGTCCTCTGCATCACGCCAAAGGATCAGCTGCAAATTACGATCCGACTCATGTAATAATACTTGTCGGTACATCTTTTCAATATCCGCCGATAATACGAAACGGTATTGACGAAATCGAAGCAAGATATTGAAAAGAGAGTCTTGGATCGTGGGACCTATCATTTGTATGTCGTTTATAGACATAGCAGATGCGTTTGTGCGCGCAGATCCGTCGAATACAACACGTAAACGTGAGGACTCACGGTTTTCACGAATGACGGGGTGATGTGGGATGAAATGGCCGTCTTCAGGTCGGTCAACTTCTGAAATTGAGAGATGTCCTAGGTGAGCATACTCGTTAATGAACTCTACATAAGCGGATTTCATTTCAGGCAGTTTTCGAAATCGACGTTCCAAATTCAAAAATCTCTTTTTTGCCATGAAATACGAGTCTTCTAGACAATCTGGTGCGTTGGTGAGCGGAAGCTTGACACAAAATCGCCCTTCCTCTGTTCTTGTGGTATGTTTTAAAAAATGTTGTTCACAATCCTTTTCTTGATCTGTAAGAAGAGGCTTTTGTGGCAAACTCTCTAACTCCCAAAACTTTTTTAAATCATTATGTAAATCGATTAAGCAATTTTTGGGTTCATTTGTCACATTAGCAAAGTGACACTGAATTGTTTTATTGTCGTCACGAGTATAGTGCATGGGACCTGCGATGAGCCAGCCTAATTTAGATTGACGTAAAATAGGATTACCTTTCCCTAAAGAGTGCTGTTTAGATAATAATATATCCCAAAATATATCAGCACCGATAAGCAATCCTATTTCGGCGGGCTCATAAAAGCTGGGGTCTGCTAGCTCAAATGACTTTAAATTTAGATGAGTAGTGTCTATGAAGGATTTAGGTATTTTGCCTGAAATTTGGGGTATAACTAGGCAGGACAAAATAACATTAAATGAACTTAATTTAGACTGTATACGTATATTGCAACGTTCAGCACTTAGCTTGAATGGTACATTACCTATACCAATTACGTTTTGTGTATCAGAATGCAATGAAACTAGGTTTAATTGATTTTTCAGTTTTTCTGAAATGAATGTACATTGACTTCCATTATCTAGAAGGGCCCTTGTAGTTATAGTTTTATTAGTTTTAGGATTAATGACGTCAACTAGCGCAGTACATAAAAGAGTCTCTGATGAATTGGTAGTTGACATCGCAATTGGTTCCGATTTAGCCTGACTGGTATCAGGTTCAGACGAACTACAGAGGAGTGTGCTATGACGTCCCCTACAGATCCTGCAGGATCCCAGTATCTTGCAGTTACTACTATTATGATTTACGCGCAAACAACTTGTACAAAGCTTTAATTTTGCTACCAGTGCTGCTCGTTCATCAATTGATTTAGCTTTAAATATAGGACACTCATAAATTCGGTGATCCTTGCTACAAACTGAGCACTTATAAATCGTCGAAGCATTAGTATTATTGCCCTTTTCAGCAACAAAAGATTTAGTCGATTGTGATGCTTGAGGCTGTTTGGAGCCATGAGAGTAGTTCGGAGACGACTTGACATTCTTGCTTTGATCTTGCTTACTACGAAACACAGACTCAAGCACATCGGCACGAGCCTTCAAAAAAGTCATGAAGTCATCAAGAGTAGGCATCTCCGAAATACTCACATTGGCGTGGATATATTCCTCCCACTTAACTCGAGTATTACTGTCTAGCTTTGCTGCGACCAAATATATGATCAGGGTATCCCAATGCTCGGTTGGCTGCTTTAAAGTATTTAGTGCACGTAAATTTTTAGTAACATGATCTACGATAAATCTCAAAGACTTGTCAGATTCACGAGCCTGTTCAATATTCAACAGCAATTTCACATGATTATTAATTAATTGACGAACATTATTATAACGCTCACATAAAAGATTCCACGCTTCAGGATAATTATCGTCAGTCACCTGTAGATTGCTGATCACTCGGGCAGCTTCACCTTCCAAATAAGAATTTAGGTAATGAAATTTATGAATATTTTTAATTTTAGAATTATTGTGAATTAATGAGCTGAAAGTATCTCGAAACTCCAGCCATTTATAATAAGTACCATCAAAATTACTTATTTTTATAATAGGCAAACGAAATCCGATCACCTCGTGATCATCATCGTCAGCTGTAGCGAAGCTGGCATTCCCGTGATCGAATGATGATTTTTTATTAGAGGTGCGTTCCGAAATAATTCCCTGAGCAGTTGCTATTGAATGATGAAAAGCTTGTTCGATAGATTCCCTCATATCTAATTCTACACTTAAATTCTTTTCGTCTAATCCTTCTATTTGATTTTGCACGCCATCGAATTCGACGAACAATGCTTCAATTTTCGCTAATCGCTGTGACAGTATGCTGACCTCAGTTTGTGTAAGTTTACGTCCCTTTAAATCATCTAATTGATTGCTAAACTTAGTAACGCGTCCTTTAATTGAAGCGCGTTTGAGATTCAACGATTTAAATGAAGTTTCCATGGTCAAGGTCAACACGCTAGGCACAAACAATCAGCTGTTTGAAATAATGCAAAAATGAATACGATACGCTCCTCGCTTCAAGGCTGATGCACCGATGACAAGCTGATAAGAAGCGCGCGGGGCAGGGACGACAGGCGGCCGGTGTCACTCGTTGACTTCCAGCAGTCCACTCGAAAACCCGGGATGAATGACTAGTCTGCGGTCCGAGCGCGCGCCGTTTTTGTAGCTGAAATAGAATGTTTCACGGCTTTGTATATCGCGAAATGATAGTAGGTATTGAAGCGAAGGCTATAGTGAAAGTATACGATGTATCAAAAATGCAATTTTAGGGAATTAGATTAATTTTAGCAATAATGAAGTGATTTGAAATGAATGGAATCTCGTGATCGTTATCTACTTGATAGGTATATTGTGCATGCGCAGGTAAACGGCGTGAAATATAGGTATGCAATTTGTTTACAAAACTGAAAGATACGATGTGTTTACGTGCATTTGAAATTGGTTTAGCAATTTATAGTATATATTTTGATAAGTGGGCACCTTATTTTCGTTTACTAAGACTTTCAAGTCGCAAAGTAGGCGCATTAAATGCAAAAATTAGGGTTTAGGCAATTTGAAAGCGAAGTAAGTAATAAATAGGAAGTAATAGGTATTTAAATTCGATTTTCATTAGTTCACTTTTTACAATTAGAAAGAATATAAGGTTTAGGCACAAATGCATGCAAAATATCGTCTTATATTCTTTCAGCTAGTTGTAAATAGATCGAATATAAGGAATAGGTATAGCTATACAGCTAAATTAGGCACAATTATATGCAATAAATTAATTCGTCTTATATTCTGTTAGGCTTGTTGCTAATAGGTAGACTATAGGGTTTAGGTAAATTAGGGCATAAAAATATATGCAGAAATATCGTCCTATATTCTAAAATAGTGCAACAATAAGCTTGACAACTAGCAAAATGAATTATTTTAAGTGTTTAAAGCGACTATTAGGCTTCTGAGAATAGTATTTAGGCGCAATAAAAGTAGCAGTTAATACTGAAGACCGACCACGTCATTGGGTTTAACGTGACGAATAGTGCATTAACTGGAGTCCGATTACGCAATTAATCGTTCAAGAAGCTATTATGATTATTGCAAACTCAACTAAATTAGGATGATTGAATGATAGGGAATAATAAAGGAACGGGCTCACTTTTTTGCTGGCAAAACCTTGCTGAAGCGCGTAGAATGTCCGACTTCAAAATGGCTGCGATGGCTGCAAAATATGAGATTTTAGCCGTCTTCTTTGTTCTTGACCCGTGATGGATGTCTTGATACCAATCTGCTTCGCTGCTGGGCTGGTAGGAATCTCCTAGGCGGCACCTCGTCCGATATTTGCGAATATTTCACGATTCCTTTGTTCTCGAACCCGCGGCGCTTGGACTTCGAAACCGTTGATCGGCGTATTTAATTTTCACGGTCGCCACTTTATGTGCAATACCGCACATAAGATTGATGATGAAAACAAATTTAACTTTAAAACTGTTTAATTATGTACCAAGTTAATGATTTTAGCTATTATAAATACAAGGTTTAGCGAGTTTGCGTTGGTGATGGTCGCTTGACTTAAAGTAAGTAAGTGGGTGCATGAATGGGGACTATCGTTTCTTTGCTCACCAGTTGGCGCCACTGTTGACTAAGGTCCAGAGGTATAGCTGTCAAAGGCGACTTTATAAGATTGGCGCCGAAACAAAGTTTTAAATGTTGAATCTCATTAAGTTTATTAATGACTAGCGATCCGCCCCGGCTTCGCACGGGTAGCACTAATAATCCTAATATATACCTACCCAATATAGCCAGTGGGCAGTGGGCAGGTTACATTGTAATATTACATTGTAAGAGTACGCCCCGTCCTCATTATTTCTATGATATCTCATAAGCTAATCATCTAAATTAAATGGTGTAAAGGACAATTTTTATCTTAGTTAAATACTTGAGATGATTAATATATTTATTTTGATAAGGATTAATACTATGTCGGTAAAAACACTTTCGCAAGTAAAGCATTGGTTTAGACCAAATTTGAAAATCATAAAGATGGTTATTGTGAGTTAACCTTAAAAGATAGATATATGCTATCGCGGACTATTTCTTAGAACTTTTTAAGAGGAACAATTTCACAATACATTGTTTTCGTGTAACTTTAACTATTTACGCAGCGCACGCCGCGTAAGCTCTCAGAAGAGACGATTTTTTCCGACTTAGTTCACATTATTGCAATTTTCGTAAGGATCTCTAATTTTTTTGAAAATAAAATAAAGCCTATGTTACTTGCTGATAATGTAGCTTTCTATAGGTGAAAGAATTTTTAAAATCGGTTTAGTAGTTTTTGAGTTTATCCATTACAAACAAACAAACAAATCTTTTCTCTTTATAATAGGTATTAGTTTAGTTAAATACTTAGTTAACTATCTATCATCATATCGAGTAGCTATGCCGCAATGTTGTGCAATTCCGTTTTAATCGGAAAAAAGAGCAGAACACATGTTTCCAAAAGATAAAACTGTTTTAAAACAGTGGCTAGTGGCGATTTGCAGGAATAACTATACCCGACAAAAAATTCTCGTGTTTGTAAAAAACATTTTAACCCCGAGGATTATGTGTTACCCAAAGAATCAAATAAGTACAGAAAATCGTAAGTAATTATCTTTCTTATTCATCTCCTAAATTAAAGCCAAACGTTGTACCTACCTAGTCAAGAGAGAAGAGAGAAAGGAAATTAAAAGAAAACGTGCAGAAAGAGCTCAACAACGTCAAAAAAGGAAATTTTTGCGCTTATTTATGCGCCTCTTTTTCTTAATTCCGCCTTCAAAACGTTCACATTAATCGCTAAATAATCCATATTAGCGATAATTTCACGAAGGAGATCACTTTTCAACAGGTAAATTAAAGAAATTATAATTTATGTCACGAAGCCCGCCAAAACCAGTGAAAAGTGAATGATATTGGACCTCACGCGACACCAGCGCCTCTAGTGGCAAATTCACGCGCGATAGCCCCCATTGCACTTTTTTGTAAGACAGGCCGCCCGCGCACCGGTGATTGCCCGCACCCCCGCTTCCGCGCCTTTTAGCGGGAGAATTTAAATGTCGCGCGAACAATTTATATTATATAATATGTATAATTTAGTATCTATATATTTAGATGTATATATTTTAGTTTAAGTATAGTATACCTATTTATATGTTATATTATGTATGTGTGTATTGTGTTATTTAATTTAGCATACATTTTGAGCCACCCGCATTCTGGTTTCCCAGCGTTCTCCTAATCTTAAGGTTGCCTGGAAGAAATCGCTGTTTAGCGATAAGGCCGCCTTTTGTACCTATCCTTCTTCTTTAATTTATTTCATGTCTTATTTTTTATTTTATTTTATTGTGTGGTGCAAATAAAGAGTTGAATAATAATAATAATAAAAGTTTAGATGTCATAAGCGAAACGGACAAACATGGACCGCAATATACGTACCAAACAGAGAAACTAAAAGATGCTGCAGATTTTCCTTTAAAATATTTAACTGAAATCCTAAAATTAAATGATCTAAGTAATTCTCGACTGCAAATGCGAATGTAATATTTCGAACGATTGCGTCGGAATTTAAATAAAAAATGGCGGAATAAAACGGTGCCTCTAACATTATTCGTTCATGGACGACCTTATTACGAGCTACGTTAGTTGACGTAGAGGGCTCGACGGGCCACTGTATCAAAAGGTAGGTCGGGTGCTTGTCCCATATAGCATCTCGCTCTCGCTACTTGATATCTGCATTCTCCGTCTCATTTTCCCCGTGACGTCACTATTTAACCCCTCCGTTGTCTGTGTGCCGTTGTATTCGTTCATAGGATTTGTACGCGCAGTCTGTATCATTCACATTTCGGTAATTAATGCAATCGGTCATTATTGTACATTACATTGTATATTTTACTAAATTATTACATAATGCCCGGAACTTCATCTAAGTGAATATCCAATCTAATTCATCGTTCTATATGCATCCACTGTTGGACATAGGAATTTTCAAGGGGGCGATACACAGTCCTCCGCTTTCCTCATCCACCCGCTTCCCGCCAACTTCTTTAGTTTATCGGTCCAACAGGTTAGAACTTAGAAGTCTACCTACACTAGGCTCACCGGTGTGCCGATAAAGGGTTTTGCGAAAATCCTGCAGGAACTATTTAATTTGCAGGGATAAAAAGTAGCCTAAGTTCTTCCCCGGAATTCAATCTATCTATAACATGTTACTACATAATATTATGCACAAATTTAATCAAACGTCAGAATCTGCTTAACAGGTGGGCCGTGAAAATGTAGCAGATAGGCAGACGGACGCACAGACAGACACACTTTCGCATGTATAATATGGGATACCTTTTGCTACCGCGACTTCGTCCACGAGAATTATAAATAGTAATCTGTAATTATCCATGCAAAAAGTCGCATAGTTAAGTTAAAACTCAGAAGGCTGGCATTTTACAAAATATTATTTCACAAACAGGCGTTATTTATATAGCTTTTTAGCTTTGTACTCTCACTTAAGCGCGCAGATGCCTTACAAGATAATTACTTAATCTAATTAATTAATTATTGTTACACTCGGGTTAGCCTTATAGCTACTTTAATTATCGGTAATTGCTATTACAACCTCGTTTTTATACGTGTATATTATGTTCACTTCAAAAAAAACCATTGCCAAATAACTTATGTTGATGAATGAAATATTCTTTATTGTAGTACACCAAAACAAAAATAAATAAATAATTAGAATATAATTAATTAATTAGATTAATATAATTAATAACGCCGTGTCGGCTTACACGCAAAACACATAGGGATAATCTAGATATAGGTCCAAAGTCCAAACCTAAATTCGCTCTGGATAAACTATTTTTTGGACATATTATAAAAGTATGAAAACAGTATGCATTCTTGATACACAACTCCTTGTGCAAAACAACACGGCAATGTGTACCTTTTTGTTTAAAATTCTACTACAAGTTAGCCCTTGACTGCGATCTCACCTGATGGTAAGTGATGATGCAGTCTAGATGATAGCGAGCTAACCTGTTAGGGTTAACCCATACCCCTGGTCGGTTTCTACACGGCATGGTACCGGAACGCTAAATCGCTTGGCGGTACGTCTTTGTTAACTATCCTTGACCGAAGCCACCCACCAGACCAGACCAGAGAAAATTCAGAAATTATATCCCAAATTAACACTGCCGGGAATCCAACCCGGGACCTCCCACGTTAAGACAACAGCGATCAATACTGCGCTAAGGATCCAAAGGATAGTCCAAATCATCAAAAATCATTGTTAGCCTATGCACCGCATTATATACCTAGCATCCGTGTGCAAAAACGAAAGATTGTTATTATTAAATGGACAATCTGTAGTACAGATGGTCCATTTAATTAAAACACAATTTAATTAAATTGTACAAATTAATGTTTCAACGCGAACCTGTCTTTAGCAAGGATTATTCACAGTCAACAAAGTGTTAAAATTGTATGCCCAACATTTGTTTACGTCAAAAAGAATAACGAATTATCGCTTTTATATTAAACGTTCGCGCTCTGCCCATTCTAATTGAATTGGTTCAGCTGTAAAACGGCGCTTTATCAACATAATTACATTGTTGGAAACTGCTAAATTAAAAATATTTGCAATAAAGACTATGTGAAAAATCTGCCCGGAATTCGCCGGGTAATGAAGGTTCGGGCAATCGTTAACATTACCTAACCCTATTTACGTTTTTTAAATATTGGTAGAGCTGCCCCCCGATTGTGTAAGGAAATCGTAATCGTAATCGTACCTATGTCAAACGGATAATCCGACTTGTTTAAAAAGTTCATAGATGCCTGCACGTCAAAAAGCATGTATGAACTCCTTAAACAGTTCGATTAATACGTTTTATGCTGTAGAATGATTACAATTTGCTTAGACAATTGGGCCTCTGTTCTAAAAAAAATTGCACGTCACACTCTTATTACCGAGCGCAGCGAAGGTCTGAGTTCACTTGAGTGAATTTGCACTTTTCCGTCCGTCCGTCTGTCAGAGCCTTATAACTTCTGAATTACTGAACGTAATTACTTTAAATTTAAATATAATATGTAAACCGATGGCCCCCAGCCGAATATGGTTTAAAAAGTTATAAAGATCTTTATTTCAGGGGGGATCTCATAGAAGCGAATGCGAAGTAAAATATTTTTTATAGCGTTACAAAGGGTTGCGGTATATCATTTTAAAGATAATTAGGAATAAAGTCCAAAAATATTTTTTATTTTATTTTTCCTCTAAAATTGACGAAATGGGGGCTTTCAAAGTGGAGATTTTCAGAAAATTGAGAGCTCTAAGGTCAACTTCGGACGTTAGTCCGAAGTTGACCTTAGAGCTCTCAATTTTCTGAAAGGCCGAGCCTGAAACTTGATCAATTATTTGAATTATATCCTGTACTTGAAAAACAAAAACTAAAATTGGATAAATATTATAAGGAAACGAAATTATTAAATTTTTAATGAGCTTCAATATTTTTAACAGAACTTCACAATGATGTCAATAGATGGCGCTCTGTAAAAGTTTATTATTTTGTGCTTACAAATAATAAACTATCTCATACCGCGAGGTCTCAGTTCGGGGCGAACCACTTGTTTAGAATAGCGTTAGGAACTTGTACCTATGTTTATATCGTCTAATTTTGTGTTATGACTATCCAGACTGATGGACAGATTTTTTTTTAATCCTGTCCACGCCAATATTTAAAAGAAGCGAAAAGCAATCATACCCTATGCCGGATAAAGCGTTTCATACCCTACTCAAAGTCTACAAAGACTTCGTACTAGTTAACTCTGAAGCTAGATCCCCGACGGTTAACAACTTAAAACTTTAAAACAAACTCTTTTATGTGGGAAAGTAGGTCGAAACGGTTTTTTAATAAAAGTTCGAAGCTTTGATGTTGCTTCATAGCGCTTAATTGCTTTATTAAATTAGTTTTATTGATGATACATAGCAGCGATTTTATGATTATTATAACTAGTATACCGGACCTTTAGGCCTCATTAATAGTAACGTTGCTGGCTTTGCTTATTCAATCTAAAGGATTTAAGGTCCTAAAGTTCTGAATTTGCGATCCTCTCACCAAAAGCTCTAATAGTATATATGTCACCGTAAAATTTAAACTGTTAGATTGTAATCTAACGCTTTTTATCTTGATAGATTGTAAACTGTCGACATATTGTGAACCGTTCAATGTTCTGAGTATAAATTTTTGAAATATTTTTATTTACGTTTTCTTGTCTCTTTCTTGTAGGTAAGGTTAGGGTTCGACATAAATAATCAGGTTCAATCTGTAGTCAATTACTAGATTTAAAAAAATACAATTATAAAAAATAATGTTCCGACTGCACGAAGGATTTTCACTACCATATAATGTTCACTTCCTGTAACCCCATAAAAGTTGTTGTTACCAGCGAAACAAATTGTTTTCAAATTTGTGAAAAG
Source organism: Erebia aethiops (assembly GCA_923060345.2). Taxonomy (NCBI): domain Eukaryota; kingdom Metazoa; phylum Arthropoda; class Insecta; order Lepidoptera; family Nymphalidae; genus Erebia; species Erebia aethiops. Next base: position 15,488,045 of record OV281089.1, on the reverse strand, counting down.
TACAAACAAGAAAGCAAGTGACGATCGGACGCTTACAAAGGCAATTTTCCTTGTTACCCTGCATACTTGCTGTACGCTTCACAGTACACTACCTTTCCACATTTCCTTTTAAAGCGAAAACTAGTTTATAAGGTGACGACGGGAGTAGGTGAAAATGAAAATTTGTTTTTAATCTGGACAAGAATAACAATTTTCACCATTGGCAACTACATAGTTTCTTAAAGTTTACCATTTGTATTTTTGAAAGCTTTTTTTATTAATTTTTAGCTTAGTTGTACAAAGGTGATAATAAGAACTTATCAGCAGCTGTTTCTCTACAGCACTATTACTGTGACCACAGAATCTGTGACTCCCTCTCTACAAAATCTCTCCTTAAGACGATACGAATTTACGTGTCGATGGTATGTATAATACAAACGATTTGAATAATTTTAGTATCAGTTTGGAGTGTTGTATTGTAGGTACAATATGGTTAAATATAATTATTTTTACAACTGAACTACTGAACTAAATTCTTTACGTCTTTCGGTAAATGCCTCCGCACAAAACTGAGAAATGTAATGCATTAGGTATTTCGTAAAGTAGGTCGTAAATATTATTTGCGAACTACGTATCAGATTGGTGTGAATCCTCCTGAGACAGGGTTGTGACGACTCCTGATGTGACCCATCTCGGAACAAGAAGTAACGGAATATTACTCGTACGGGAAAACAGTAACGAGACAAAGTAACGTTTTAAAGGCATGTTTTCATAACGAGACTTCGCTGGAATGATTTATTAATAGGAAGAAGTAAAATTTTTATTTGGATGATTTGGTTTCCACTGCAAAAGGGTAATGAGTGGGAAATGGCTAAGCGGAACGGACTCTGTGTAGATAAAATAGGTTTACACTTCAACTTAAAAATACTTTTGACAGTGGCCTCAGTAGACATTGGTCTCTTTTTGACTATTTTTGATTTTTTTTGCTTGCTCGGCCCTTTCCGCTAGCTCTTTGTTGGTGAAAGCGTTGGTATCCAGTATTCCTCTGTGAACTAAACGGAGTCCGTACGGAGCTCGCTCCACTCGCGATAGAAGCCCCGCTTTATGGACGTATGTTGTGCTGCCAGGGCGTGTCTGACTCGCACGGTCTAATGAAACGGTTACGGTTACGGTCACGGTTTAGGAATTTATAATTTCTGAAATTTCCCTGGTCTGGCCTGGTGGGAGGCTTCGGCCGTGGCTAGTTACCACCCTACCGGCAAAGACGTGCCGCCAAGCGATTTAGCGTTCCGGTACGATGCCGTGTAGAAACCGAAGGGGTGTGGGTTTAAAATAACTGCCATGCCCCTAACAGGTTAGCCCGCTACCATCTTAGACTGCATCATCACTTACCATCAGGTGAGATCGCAGTCAAGGGCTAGCTTGTAGTGGATTAAAAAAAAAAAAAAAAAACCTCCACGTGTCTTCGAGGTCAACACGGAACCGCATTGCATTACTTCTTGCTGACCCTCTAGGTAATTGTTCTCACTTTTCCTCGTATCTTCTCTTGCTCTTTCCTCTCTCGTCATCATTATTGCATGTGACAAAATTATGTCTCCCAGCCTCAGTCTGGTCGCATCAACCTCGCATCAACTTTGCTACCAGACTAAGCAGTAAACACAGTTGGTCAGCTATGACAAAAATACATTTATTACCCTCAGAATACGCTAAAACAATTCTGGGTGCCATCAGAAATAGGATACCCAATAATTATAATTAAACATAAAGTGAGTAATTAAGGTATTATAACCTGTTGCATACCTTAGCATTGCGTAGTCATTTAAATACGTATGAATTTATGTAAAGCCTCTAGGAGCCGCCGATTGCAACAAATGCGCAATTTTTTAGCGAGTTTAAGTACCAATGTAGCTGAGTAAATACCGTATTGTAATGGAGAGCTGACGAAACATGACCTTTAGAGTTATTTATGTATAGGCATCCCGAGGGAAACATAATACGAGCGTAAATAATTTCACACGCTACCTTCGGGCGTTTTTTATCAACGCAAATTGTATAAACAGTGTAAACTAATGTAACATTTATAAACGCACCTACCCTAGGGCTCCTGGAATTAACTTTTTTGTGCCTTTTGATGAAATGCTAAAATATGAGTAGCTACTTACATAAACAAACAATTGTGTTTGGAACAACGTGAATTCATGAATCCATACTTCCATACTAATATTATAAATGCGAAAGTGTGTCTGTTTATCTGTATGTCTGCTACGCTTTCAGGGCCCCTTTATTCAACCGTTTTTGATGAAATTTGGTACAGGTTGTATGAAGAAGGTACCGGCTGGAGTCCCCTTAAGTACCGCTAGATGCATAATTATTTACCTATTTATATACACGTCCAACTTAATCTACTAATGTCTAAACTTAAATAATTTCAATATTTCCTTATACGCAGAAAATGATAGGCAAGGGACAGTAATACATACTTTAGACCTGTGATTATTGTGTTTAACAGAATAAGGAACCTAATTCCGCTATTTTTGTTAAACTCAAACCTACTCTAAACTAAACTAAATTAATCATAACAATACGAAATCTCGCGCGGTCCCTTTCCGCTGGGCGTATTATGAAAGGGACAGCAATATAATTAGACGTATCTTAACCTTAGTTTAAAGATTGTGTACGACAGATTTAGCTACTATGTCTAATTCTTAAAACCTGCGGGATAATTTTAAGGTATATGTAGATAATTTCCTTTCGCGGACTGCCTTATTTATGAGTTAGTAGTTGACGTAGGTGGGTCGACGGGCCACTATTTGAGAGTAGGTCGCGTGGCCTATATTCCATCTCTCTCTTTCCGCTAAATAATTGAATCAACCGTCCCGTTTTCCCGTGACGTCACGACGTAACCTTTTCGATGCACGTGTGTTTTTGCATTCCATCCATACATCCAATGCAGCCCATTAACATCCCACTGCTGGGCACAGGCCTCCACTCTCATAGGAGTGAGGGAATTAGAGCTTAGACCCACCACGCTGCTCCAATGCGTGTTGGCGGGCTTTAACGACTATTATCATGTTAGTGATAATTATTAATTTAACCGGGACCGACCACCATTATTAGCGGCGCGGCGAGCATAGCAGTCTTTAAGAGTAACTGAATCACTGTCAACGTACTTTTCACTCCAACACCGGATCATCTTCAGGAGATTTTGACTCGCCAATGCACGATTGTTTACAATCGTGCTTTTTTTTTGGCGGATTACAGCGAATTAAACTTCTGTTTATTCAATATCATGGACTTCCGCAAAGTGACGCCTGCTTCTATTCAATATAAAAGGCCTTTACTAACTCGAAGATGGCTCGTGATGACTTCAAGGTTTATATCCATTACAAGTTAGCCATTGACTGCGATCTCACCTGATAAGAAGTGATGATGCAGTCTAAAATGGTAGCGGGCTAACCTTTTAGGGGCATGGCAGTTATATTAAACCCATACCCCTACTCGGTTCCTACACCGCATCGTACCGGAACGCTAAATCACTCGGCGGCACGTTTTTGTCGGTAGGGTGGTAACTAGGTAACTCTTCGCGTAAGCGGAACCCGCGAATTTTACGTGAATGCACACTTGACGTTACAGCGGCTTTAGTGACTTAAAATTATCAGCCTATCCACTCATCCTGATAATCATGTATGTAAATATTATCATTATCAAGAATTAGTTAGATTAATCTAATCGATGTGTATAAATCCATGTGTAAATTCCAATGACGATGCTACCCTAATTTCCGTATTTAATTGACTGTAAAAACGATATTTCAAAAGAGAGTTGTTCTAACTCCATTGAAAGTAAGTCAAAGCCATATTCTATAATAAGAAAACCATTTCTAAATAAATTCTTATAGAGATACCGTTGTATCTCTAATTAACTCGAATTCATTGATTCAATGGACAATTTTAATTTTAATGGAAATACAAATTGAGATTGACAAAGGTTTCCGAGATTATAAAATAAAATCTAATCAAAAAGCCTTTTATTTCTACTACCACATTACACATACTACATTATTATTATTAAGTACTTTCTTAACATTCTTTTTACATTTCACCTCTTCCATCTGGGGACCATGGGATCCCGGACCTTTAGAAGGCATACGAGGGGCCGAAACCAACTCGCAGAGGCCCGTTAGACAATTTTACTCTAAAGGAAATGTGACACCAATCAGCGAATATCCCTTTATGTACTATGCGAGTGCACCCAAGGACAATCCCTGGTTAGTGCAGGACTATTGCAAAACATGGACACAAATTATAGGTATGGGTCTACGGGTTTGGGTGACTCGCACACTCAGTAAATGGGCCCCCGGAAACAGCCGCTGGCACATAGTGACGTAGCGACAAGGGGGCAACATAACCTGAGGTGCTTGAGGAGTGGAGAGGTATTCCACGGCTCTCAGGACAATCCTGGTAGTCCATTCAAGATCCCTACAAGCATCTTACTGGAATACTTCCTTCCTCCGAGCATCTTTGCAGATGCTCTTGCGAATCTCCACTCAAGCCGGCCAATGAAGGCAAGCAAGAGGTGGGAGTTCTGTTCCTCGTCAGTGTTCACTCCAGCCGGCTGATAAAAGCAAGCCAGAGATGAGGAACAAGACTTCTCCCGGGAGCGATCAGGTCCGTGGGGTCGCTACTGCCCAACAGCTCGCCACAAGCTGCCCTGCGAGTTAATTTACATTTCATTATTATTACGATATTATTGTTATTTTTTTGCGCGTTATGTGGCAGAAGTCGCCTCCTCGGCGTACGCCTCCCCCAGTTGTTTCCGAGATTATAAGCTATGCTGTATCCACGCAACGTGAAGCCTACATTGGCTCCCCAGCAACACTCCCGGAAGGCCTCGCCGACCTGGGCGGCCTGCTTGGATTTTGGAGTGAGCTCGGCTGGCTGGAATAATCCGGCGGGGAGTCGCACCAGAGGTCTCACGCACAACGGGCAACCTTGCTTAAGTGCGGAAAAGCCCAGGGATAGAAGAAGAAGAAGAAGCAGCTATCAAATTTATAATCTACTCGATGATCGCGTCACCAGGCCAGCTTTGATAGCTTATTCCTCTCTGAAACCTGACGCTTTAGAAGTTTAGAAGCTCATATTATAATTTTTTTGTTCATTTTTTTATTGAGAGATAGGCTTGCGCTTGACGACAATGACACAAAGGCGCTTGGCACAAATTTCTTAGTGCAAAGCAATGATGAGGTGTAGGTTGGATCGCGCTTGCCTAGAAGATGCCTATTCACTCTTGCTTCCAACCTAAGATATACGTGGCAGAAAATACGTGCGCTGGGAGGGTGTTCCACACCCTAGCGGTTCGGATCAGAAACGTCGAGCAAAAACATTTCGTGCGAGGAATCAATAATGCTTGTATTGATGCCAGCTAATTATTTTAAGGTTCTATGAGTGGCCATTACATCGAAAAAAGTTAAAATTGCGGGACGGTAAGTAGGCCAGGCTCCATACTAAAATATTCAAACCCCTTTATCGTCCTTGGCAAATATTAAGAGTACGCCCCGTACCACAACCGCACTTAGACCCCTATTATTACACGACAAATGATAAGTACAGGTTCTCAAGTATCGGTCTTAAGATAATAACTTATAAATAAGTCAGCACTCAGCATTTTAAGACCTTGAGACCTTTGCTAGATGGCAAGAAGATTGGGATACGTCTACGAATGGGTGTTCGACGTACAGGCTTATCAGTAATATAAAATACTGGGTGTCCAGGAAACACGGCACTTTGACCTTTCGCATGACACAGTGTCTCACTGGGCATGGGGTGTTTATGCAGTACACGGAACGCATTAAAAAAAGAAACAACAGCAAATGTATGTACTGTATATACACCCTGTTGACGACGCAAAACACACACTGTTCCACTGTCCCCAGTTTGATGAAGAAAGACGGAAAGTCGTGGACGAGTTGGGGGAAGAAACTGGTGTGGTACCTTATAGGTAAAATGTTGGAAACAAAAAATAACTAGCAAGTAGTACAGCAATACATGGAATGTATAATGCTAAAGAAAGAGAAGGACGAAAGAGACGGGCGTGGTGAAATCAGGCTTTCGGCAACAGTGGTAGGCCAACTTGGCAGGAACATTGTTGCTTGGAGACAGGAGGGGTTTTTAGGGTAGGAGTCCGGCACTATCCGGTCCGGACTGGATGTCATCATACATCAAAAAAAAAACCCATTTTAAGACCTATTATTAAGAACGTGTTCTTAGTTGATGTCGGTTTATTGATTTCAAAGTTCCACAACCTATTTTGGACTTGCCAATAAATAAATTTAAGAAATCCATTAAAAGTATGCTCCTGAAAAAAGCTTATTATACTGTTGAAGATTATGTAAATGATAGAGGAGCATGGATTTGATCGCTCCAGCAATGCTGGGGACAGCGGTTACTTATTATAAATTAGTGTTTGAATATTAGTATTCAATTCGATGCTTTGATACGGGTAGACTGAGTATGTCACGCTCTCTTTAAACATTTCTGTGGTGGTGTCGTGTGGTGCGGGTTGTTACGTTCCCTCAAATATGGTCGAGCGAAGCAATGGCTGGATCATGCGTCATGCTCGTGAACGGGTGCCACCGGCGGGAATGGGGCTACTTTCTGTCTGCCCGTCTTTGACATGAATTGAATAAACAAATTTAAGAAATCCATTAAAAGTATGCTCCTGAAAAAAGCTTATTATACTGTTGAAGATTATGTAAATGATAGAGGAGCATGGATTTGATCGCTCCAGCAATGCTGGGGACAGCGGTTACTTATGTACACATTGATATAGTAATTGTAAATGAATTATTTAAAAAGAGCAACCACCGAGTTTCTTGCTGGTTCTTCTCGGTAGGAATGGCATTCCGAACCAGTGGTAGATTCACTTGACGATTCAAAAGTACTTGTAAAAGTTTATTTGAATAAAAAAATATTTGATTTGATTGATTGATTGATTGATACGAGCATTACCGATTTGTGCTGCGCACAGACTAGGAACAAAAAATTGTCTGACAGGCAAAAATTCCGGGTATCTCACTTATAGAGCAAAAACAGACTATAGCGACTGGTGAGGCGACCGGACAGGACAAAACCTTTACGCTATACGCCCGCATCGGAGGGACGACTTTTCGTCCTTGCGCTCTAGTGTGTGATACTTCATATAAACGTGAGATACGCGAATTTTTCGTCTGCCAGAGTTTTTTTGTCTCCAATGTGTTTCTCGCGCTCATACAAGTAGTAAGAACGTGCGAACATAGCACGACGTTTTGTCCGGGTCCGGACTCATCGTCATCGATATATTATGTAGGTACTAGATGGTCAGAATTGGGCGTCCGACTTGCAGAGCACGTTCCACAACTGTCGTAAGCCTGTCTTTGTCCCCGTCGTAGCGCTGTCGGGGTCGCTCGTCGTGTAGATAATTTTTTATTAACATATAACATCAAGCCTAATTAGTTTGGCAATGTATAATTTTTATTTTAAGGTACTTAAGTGTTTCAATTCACAATTATACTTTTCCAAAAAACTTTAACTTTCTTCCTATTTAATATTTATATCAATCACGCAATCATTTAAATTCCGCAGCAAACTGTACTTATGATATATTTTTTTACTAACTAGCATTAGCAAAAACAACATGTCTTGTTGTATCTATGACCGAGCAACTACCATAAAACCTAGGTTGTATGGTCGTTGCTCCATACAACCTAGGTTGTATGGTCGATGATGACCGAGTCATACGTTTTCAAGCTGTCATTCAGGATGGCGCATATGTTGCAAGCAAGTTCCCGCTTTTCAGCATAGATGGCGTTACTAAAAATAAGTCCACATTCTTTATTTGACTGGGCACGTCTATGTAAATTGAGGTCGTTGTCCGGACCCAAGAAATTTTTCGCTCTTTATATAAAAATCAACCGTCCCGTACGTTGATTTGAGTTTCCGGTGTCAATATTACACTTCATATATAAAAATTCCATAAAAAGAGGTGAACAAAGAGCTTTGTTGAAAGGCGCATTGTAATGGCTTCACTCTTGTTTCCAGGGGAATGTTATTTCTGGACAATTAGAATCCTGAAAAAACAAACAAACTGCCTAATGACCCCCTTTGTTTTGTGAGTGGACAATTAATTAAGGCTCGACGGCTTTTGAAGGAAAAAGTCCTTGTCAATCTGACGGGTCGTTATTATGACGGAAAATATTTGCTGGCCTGCTAATCAACAAAGCTATTAATATAACACTGTTTTACCGGATATTGTATTACACACTGGATATATTATTGATTTTATTTAAACTCAAACTCAAAATTAATTGCAAGCAGGCAAACTTGTGACTTGAATTATGAATTTTCATCACTTTTACTCGTTCAGTGAACTTTGCACTGACGACTACCACTTATTTGAAAGGGAATTTAATTAGCCAGATATAGTTGGCGCAAATCTATTAGTCATCTCTGAACTGAGGTGCGATTGCTTGTTAACGTAGTCCTCATACAATTTGTCGAAGTCAACGTACATATTATAACGAAATTATGCTATTGCGACGCGTATTACGGTGAATTTCAGACACAATAAATTTTGACGACCTCCCTGGCGCAGTGTTGAGCGCTTGGGAGGTCCCGGGTTCGATCCTTGGCAGGGTCAATTTGGAAACTAGCGGGAGGCTTGGACCATGGCTAGTTACCACCCTATGGGCTAAGACGCTTTACTAAGTACTTATAACGTAGGTACTTAACTGTGCGTAAACATAAAAGAAGGAAATAGAAAACTTAAGCTTATTATTACTTTTAGATATATTCAAAAAGGCGGGCATGTCAGACATCAAATTTTATGGTGAAATTGAAACAGAGGATACTAAAAGGTACCTACCTAATTGACTGTCTACAAGAAAATCTTTGAAACTATATAAACCGGGAAATTATATTTTAGTTTGAATTTAAAATGTAAATCACCTGCTTGTCTTGAGCGTTGCGCAGCGCTGTCTTGAGCACCGCTATTTCTTCTGATAAGACCGTATCGTTACGGTTTAATGTCAAATTATAAAGGGTACCGCGTGCTCTACAATGAATAAGACTGAGATGAGGCTATTTATCAGCCCCACTTCGGCCTCGCTCTATTTTTCCCGAGTCATTATTCTTATTATGGCTTGACGAAAATTTCTCTCTGTTTTCTCAGAAAAATCGTCGTAGGTACGCCTCATTTGTGCGGCAAAAATCGCTCGCCGGATTTCATCAAATATTTTTATCTTGCCAGTCGAGGCATTTCTTGAATATAAATGACAAAGGATGATAAAACCCTATATACTAATGTTATAAATCCAAAAGAATGTCCGTTTGTCTTGTTTGTTACTTTACCATTACTTAACCGATTTACTTAAACAAAATTTGGCACAGCGTTAGCTTGCATTCTGAAGTTGCATATTTGTTAAACATTTGTTGTTCCCAGGAAAGTAAAACGCTCCCACAAGATTGTTAGTAAAACTTAATCCATCCGAATAAAGTCACGGGAAAAAAGTAGTGTCACATAAATGGAAATGTGGAAAACCTTTTTTTCGATATTACCATATCAGAGAGGAAAAAGTTAGCATTTTGCTCAGCCACGGCCCGTGACGTTCTTTACAGAATATTATTATGAGCTCATTTTAATTAAATTTGATTCAAAGCGGATTTTTTGTGAATTGCCAACATTTTTATACGTATCTACAACATGTCTAAGTATCTTTAAGTAAGGGACTCCACGGAAATTTAAGTGTGTTTGTTTGCAATAGAACTTTAATTTAATTTAAACATGATAATATAATAGAAGATTCGGAATTGGAACACACTATGTTGAAGTCGGGCGATTATAACAAAGATAGGCATAGTTAACGCATCAGGCTCGCCCGACTTCAACATACTCGTAGTGTGTAGAAATCAAAATTATTTTTTACTTTACAGTGGCTTTGGAAATCGGTTTTTTGGAAAGATTTTTTTTTGACTTCAATGTAGGTAGTTTATGGAAGTATTAAGCACCTTCTAGTTATCGACTAGTTGACGGCAGACCATTTCCATGTGTTATTAATAGGTACTATAGTAATCAGATATTTACCCTCTAATCTTCTTCTTTAAATATTATTTATCGACTAACTAGCTGACCCGGCGAACTTCGTACCGCCTTAGTATGCAAAATTAAATGTATATTTTTCAATATTTCTGAGAGATTTTCTTAATATTTTTTTCCGTAAGAACCTTCTCCTAATAATAACAAATACAACAAAAAAAGAATTAGTGAAATCGGTCCAGCCATTCACGCGTGATGCCGTGACCAAGGAAAATGGGTTTCATTTTTATATATATAGATAGAAGATAAGTATTTTTTTAGCCTCGAACTGGATTGAATTGTTTGGCACAGATATCATCCATTATAGGTAACATAATATATGCACAATATAAGTTTTCATTTACAAACCATCTTAATGTTGAGAGAACATTCACCGTACCTGAGATGCTGCCTGTAAACCAACAACTAGGTTTTATTTCTAAACAACTGCTTTTCAGGTGAGTATCATATCATACTTCATATTATAAATGCGAAAGTGTGTTTGTTTGTTGGTTTGTCCTTCAATCACTCCGCAACGGAGCAACGGATCGTCGTGATTTTTGGCATGGGTATAGTTGAGGACCTGGAGGGTGACACAGGCTACTTTTTATCCCGGAAAATTTAGGAGTTCCCGCGGGAATCTAAAAAAACTTTTAAAAAACCATGCGGAAGAAGTCGCGGCCATCATTACTAGTCAAAAATAAAAAGACTACTTTGCCAAAACTACGGCATATCTCAAAGTTCTAACTAAAGCTTCTACTTAGGTACAAGTTAGAGCTGCTACCTGAAATATGAATTTTTACTCGTCCAATGAACTTTGCCCTGACGACTACCACTCTATAACGGCATACTTGAAAGGGAATTTAATTAGCCAGTTAACTCTTTGAAGTGCTCTACAAAAAATCCTTCAGTAGCGTCTTAACTTAAAACCCTGATTGGTGACAAAATGGGTATAAATATAGTTCTGCAAAAATGTTTAAACAAAGCTATAATATCATTAATTTCCGTTCTTAGAACACTATTTATTTGCATTTTACAAGTTTATGAAATCTATCTTACTATCATGATCGTCACTGAATTATATTACCAAATAATCAATCAAATAAATATTATATTTATATACTACGTTACGGAGGACCTTAAGGATCATGTTGACATTGAGCGAGAAAGAAGGGCATTGGCAGTGAGGTGCAATATGTTGGCCCGCAGGTTTGCCAGATGTAGTAAAGAAGCTAAAATAACACTGTTTAGAGTATACTGCCAAAATTTCTACTCGGGAGGCCTGTGGGTCAATTATTCAAAAAAGGCCATAGACACTTTGAGGGTGCAATATAATAATGGTTTCAGGATGCTGTTGGGCCTGCCGCGGTTTTGTTCAGCGTCAGCTATGTTCGCGAATGAACGGACTGACGACTTCTTTGCTATAATGAGGAAGAAGTCGTCATCACTGCTGACAAGGCTGCGCTCAGGTACCAACCGCATTCCTGAACATGTTTGCGAGTGAGGTGGACTCATCCATACTTGAACACATAATTCAAGTGTTGGTGAGGCCAAAAGAAACTGTTAATAATAATATTGTGTAATAATTTCTGTTTAAAAATTTTCTAATATTTTTGTGTGTATACTAATATTAGTTTTTAAGGTTGTAAACTAACAAATTGAGCCCTAGTTGCTATAAATAAAGAGTATATATAATATATATATTTATAATATAATATTGTTTGAATGTTTGGATGTATGGATGGACGTTTGTTACTCAATCACGGCCCAACGGCTGAACGCATCTGGCTGAAATTTGGCACAGAGATAGATTATAGTCTGGAATAGCACGTAAGCTACTTTTTATCCCAGAAAATTAAAGAATTCCCGCGGGAACCAAAAAACTTCAAATCACGCAGACGAAGTCGCGGGCATTCGCTACCTATTATATTATATAGGTACATAAATTAGTCTAGTAGATTCTGACCGAGCTGTGTTGACTACACAGCTCGGTCAAAATTTACTAGGCTAGTAGATACGTATTAAAAGTCGTTAACCATTGCTATGACAATTTCCCGCCGAATTGCATTTAGCGCAAAGAATCAGCTTGGCTGTCCAGCGTGGAAATGCTGCCAGCAGTCTTGCCACCATTCCACGCCGGGCATGATTTGTATGCTAATTATTAGATTAGCTAACATGATAGCTAGCTCTTAGTTTTATTGCAACGTTTTCAATAATAAAACAATATTGTTGTCTTGCCCTACGAAAGACGTAATCTTGCTGATACTAAACTGTTCATAAGTAACTGTCCACTTATGAAGGACAGTTAAAAGGATTAGGAAGTACAAACACAGTCGCCTGTGGTAGTGGTTAAAAAACACATGTTTGTATCTATGTAGGGTGCTGAAATAAAATATATTTAAGTGATATTTTGGGTAGTCATGACCTATTTACATCGAGGAATATTAAATGATTCTGCTGGTTAACCGACATCGACCCAGATCGGCAGCTAGGCAGAACGATCGCTTTGGGATTTAATATTCTTACCTATGTACCAATACGTGATATCGAGATAATTTAATGTACGGAAAATATGTTTTAACATTTTTAGTTGAATGCAGAGTAATGTATGTGTCACGGTGCATTTACTCTGCATTCAACTCGCGTGCGAACTATACCTGCCTTTCAGAGCAGCGGACCACAGCGATATCGAAGCAGACCGCTCCGATATCGGATCGGATAATCTCGAAACGCTCTCAGATAACGAAGGTGGCTCTAGAGTCTAGAGGTACATACGTACATAACAGCAGACTAGAATACTTAAGTAGATATTCTACTTTTATACTTAACTTTACAGTTACTGTTATACTTAAGTAAGACTAGAGTACCTACCAGTTACTGTTATAATTAAATAAGACTATAGAGTACCTACCAAGAAATCTAGCTCCTACCACTTATCACGGCGTCCTATCTGCTGGTGGATATCATGTTTTAAAAATAAAACCAATGATTAGGGGAAAGATCAAGATCTAACTTGAGAACAGTGGTCTCTAAAGTTGAAATTGGGTAAAATTATTTTTTAGAGATTATTAAATAGAGGATCTTCCAAAAGTCATAATGTCCACGTCCCCTGTTAGTTTTATGATGATTTATAGAATAGAATAGAATATTCTTCATTAATGTGTGTAGGTATACATAAGATGTTAGTTCTAATAAAAGAATCCAGCACATTAGCCGTATCGGCGTACAAATATTATAAATAGGCAATTAAGCTTAAATTCATTATAGTTACAGTTACAATAATAATATTACAAAATAGATGCGAGGAAAGCAGTGGCGGATGAATTAAAATAGATTGATTTTATAACATTACATTCATTTGAGTTGCAGTTACAATTACAATATTATTACATATAAATTAGATTTTAATAATTATACAATGTCAATAATAGTCAGGATGAATGTCAAAAGCTATAAAATAAAAGAATGTAAAAATGTCACAAGTGTTTTTTATCATGTTGGAAAAATTCTTCTAAGGTGTAAATTTTTTCCCTTGTAACCATTTCTTGAGTTTCAATGAAAAGTGTTTTGTCATGCTTGATTTTATGTCAGATGGTAACTTATTAAAAAAATTTATTGCCATTGCATAACAGTTTCTGTTAAACAGGGTTGTTTGTAGTGTTTTTGTAAGAACAAGTTTGTCTGGGTACCTCAGAGATCGCAATTGGTACATGTCACGCATGGTTTGGAAGAGATGCAAATTCAATTTTAACTATTTTAAACTATCGATTAAAGTAAAAAAGTGCGTCGAACTTTGATGACGTAGTGATTGTCAACCCCCATAGAGATTACATGCCGAGAAGATTGTGAAGACATTAATTCAAGGGCACATAATATTTTCCTCTTTCTTTGGAGGGACTGTTTGTAAATATTCACGCAATTTTCCACTCCGGAATCAGATCAAAAAAATATAGCGCAAAGGAAAACGAACAAACTCAATTATGCATAATATATTTGCGCATATTTCCCCTGTGTAACGGCAGACGAGGCAATTTTATTGTTTCCAAACTTTGGCACGGAGACTGACGTTCACATCTCTCCACTTATAGACAAGGTGATGTATCATACATATTAAAATAATTTTGAATTTTCTATAAAAAATATTGATCCCACACAGCAGGTTTTTTTAAAATAAATAAATAAAATTCAAATGTTTTATTTCGATCAACCAAAGGGATCATATTCGTGTTAGTTCATGTAACAGGATCGATTTGCCAGCACGTGAATTTTTTTTTAACCACTACACGCTCTCTACGCAACAGCCAACAAGCATTTGCACCGCTTTCACATGTTTACTAGGTACATGCTCACATTATAAACGCGAAAGTATGGATGTATGGATTTTTGTTACTCTTTCACGCCAGAACGGCTGAACGGATCTGGATGAAATTTGGCACAGAGATAAATTATAGTCTGGAATAACACAAAATTTAAGAGGTTCCCCGGGAACCAAAAACCTCAATCCATATAGTCGAATCCATGGAGCATATAAAAATATCTTCTTGGAATAGGTACAACGGTCCTATGCAGGAAAGTTATCAACCAATTAGCAACACTACATACCATCACGCACCACCGCTCATTTCTCCCGCTATTTCGATTATTTTATATACCTAGAACTGGTCTAACTAATCTCTGTCCAAACCACACTCAAACGTACCTATTTATCATGCAACTATTACTAATTACCCCTTAATGTTCTTTTTTACAATCTACTCTGAAGCTTTGCTCTCCTAAGCAGCAAAAAGAGATATATGTATTATATTTCTCTACTAATTTCGCTGTAGAACGCGAGATGAATTGTAATTTTTCGGTAGGTTACATACACACATACATTTTGTACAAAACGTGAATGGAACTCTAAGTAGGCCCTAAGTAAACACACAAATCTTATGGAATCGATTACTTACAAAAATCCTGTAAAAGAAGGGTTTCTGTAAGTTAGAATATACTTATTTTGAAATTACTAAACGGATTTCATTATTTAACACATTCACTGTAGTCTATATATTATTAAAGACAGCCCGTGCGAAACCGCGGTGAGTCAACTAGTATTATAATACAAATATGGTAATTACTTAGTATTATCTATATATATATTAAAATCAATTGCTGTTCGTTTGTCTCGCTAAAACTCGAGAATGGCTGGGCCGATTTAGGTGATTTTTGTTTTGAAATGTCTGTGAAGGGAAGTTTTAAACGGTGAGAAAATATGGAAAAATTTGTTAGTTACGACGCGCGGATGAAGTCGTGGGCATCAGCTCGTAATAATATAATTTCCAATAGGTAAATACGTAATTTTGTCCCGATCTGATATAATCTCCGGTTGGGATATGAATGTTATTTCCCAAGGCGGCTACAGTCTACACAACCTTGAAAACTTATGTTTTCCCGGTAATGAGTATTTTATAGGATCTCGTCAACTTACTCGTATGCCAAAATTGGAACTAATTTTTATGCCTATTTCGTTTTTGTTTTTTTTTTTCATATCTACTAGTCACGCTGTCACCGAGTCAGATAAGTTCGTTGTGAAATAAGCCAACAAAAACAACAAATTATTCATAATAATGAAAATTATATTCAAAATATTAGAGCAAAATATTTAACCTATTTTATTAGAAGAGACAATAAAATTGCCCAAACGATTTTTTTTTAAATTAAGTCTACGATTTATCTTTACTTAAATCTTTATTAGAAGTCGTTGCTAACTGTGACCTATCATGCAATTTTTCGTATTAACGAAATGAATTTCCCATTTCAACAGCGTAAGCTATTTAATTCCCGTCGTATGACTAAGCAATTTGACTTTCAAAGATAGTCCGGAAGAAACGTTTTATGGGCGAGTATTACTTCGTCCACTTTCAACTTAAACTCCGAGCTCCGTCTACCTTTAAAAAAGGGCTTTATTTATTGAAGCGAGAGTTCCCGCAGGAATTAAAATAAACTTAATCCAAGCGGACGAAGTCGCGAGTATCATCTATTATTACATACTATCTGATACCCGCGACTTTTTCCGCGTGGATTGAGTTTTTTTGGTTCCCGCGGGAATTTCTTAATTCTCCGATATAAAAAGTAGCCTATGTTTTAATCCAGACTATAATCTGACTCAGCCAAATTTCATGCAGATTCGTTCAGCCGTTCTGGCGTGATTGAGTAACAAACGTCCATCCATCCATCCAAACTTTCGCATTCATAATATTACTAGCGAATACTAGCGAATGCCCGCGACTCCGTCCGTATGGATTGAGGTTTTTCGGTTCCCGCGGGAACTCTTTTATTTTCCGGGATAAACAGTAACATTTGTGTTATTCCAGACTATAATCTCTTTGCCAAATTTTATCCAGATCCGTTCAGCCGTTGGGGCGTGATTGAGTAACAAACATCCATCCATACATCTATCCAAACTTTCGCATTTATAATTAGATAAGACCTATAGAAGTATACATCTATCTATTTCGACAATTCTGAGTATAATACTGTATGTCAACCGTGAAATGTCAACAGTCCGACCGATCTGACGACCTCATTGAAATAGAAATAGGTACTAAAAAAATTCTACATCAATGGACGACCTAGTCAGCTCCAACACACAAAATTAATATCGACACGATTTCCATGAATATTGGCTTTACAAATTGGGAAATTCGATGGCGCGTTTAAATTTTCATCGCAGCGCTAAATTAAAATCGTGCGTGGCGCCAATTTACTGTAATATTATAACGCAAAGCCGTACCAAAATTAATCCAATCGTGGCTTTTTATCTTGTGATGTTTGACAGCGATCTACCTGTTGATACTAATACACTTGATGGATAGCTAAATATTTGTATAATTTTGCGAGAAAAGCATAATAAATAACTGATGGGAAATCGAAACCAGTGGTATCACTGGTATAACCATAGACATAGGATTTTTTCGCTACATATGAGGTGTAACGTAAAGATTCTAAAGCACTTGTAAAAATTCTTGAGTGTCTGACGATTAATTTTCGTTTTAATTATATTATAAAAAAAATATCAAATTCAAAATTTGAAATACATTAAAATCTAAATTAAAAACTAAACATTGTAACTATAATCCAAGCCGCTGCAATGAGGCAATGTGCCCAGAACGCTGGCTGCGCTACCCCGCTGAATATCCAAACTCACACGCTAGCCCTCCGGTCACCGGTGGACTTTGTGAGACGGGAAGATAGATCCATAAAAAAGGATCTTCGGTCCACGACCCCAGGGTTTTCAACACCAAAAGGCACAAAAATGAAATTATTTTTAACCGACTTCCAAAAAAGGAGAAGGTTCTCAGTTTTTTTTTTTTTAGTTTTTTTTAATGTATGCTTTTGTATATCTCCGTGGTTTCTAAGACGATTTGAAAAATGTTTTTTTCAGTCGTTAGGGGAAGCTCTCGAGGTAGCCCATAAAAATTCTGACTCGTAATCCTCAACCCTGACACTAAAAAGTTAAAAATAAAAATTCTTTCCAAAAAGCCGACTTCCAACGCCACTGTAAAGTAAACAATAATATTGATTTCTACACACTATGTTGAAGTCGGGCGAGCCTTATGCGTCAACTTTGCACCTTGTTATAATCGCAATCGAATTTTCTATATTTTCATACCTACGCCTCTTGGCTCTTTCTGCATTAGTGGCCGCCGCCCCCGCCAATTATAGATTAATTTGTACATAGAGTGGACTAGAATAGAATCTATAGTAATATTCTAAATGCGAAAGTGGCTGTCTGTCTGCTACGCTTTCACGGCCCATCATTTCAACCATAGACTTAGAGCGTAGCGAAAAAATTCTATGTCTATGATTTCAACCGATTTTATTGATATTTGGTATACCTAGTGATATAGGTCTTATTTCGGAAAATTAAACTTAATCCATGCGGACAATGTCGCGGGTATCATCTAGTAATAGAACAATTTATTTGCAATAATGTACAATCAGGTTTCTAAATTATTTTTCAATCAAGACTTAAGCTTATTCCACCATAAACAAATAGCCCTTGACTGCGTTCTCACCTGATGGTACATGACGATGTCGTCTAAGATGGTAGTGGGCTAACCTGTTAGGGGTATGGCAGTTATAATATTATTAAACCCATACCCTTAGTCGGTTTCTACACGGCATCGTACCGGAACGCTAAATCTCTTGGCGATACGTCATTGCCGATAGGGTGTGTGGTAACTAGCCACAGCTGATGCCTCCATCGAGACAAAAAAATACACCTTATTCGTTCAGTTATCTGGGTGAAATATTAAAGAAAATTTCTCAAGTATACTACCTTATATGGGACATTACACCGGTATCGCTACATTTTGTTTAAGAGTTGCCGAGAGCTCAGCGACGAAGATGAGGCTATTAATTCAAGTCTTGTGTCGACCTCGCCCTATTTCTTGTGTCATTTGTGTTATAATTAAAATTTTGATAACACAAAAGTTTCGGCTTCTACTGTTGAGAAATGAATAGGCAGTCATTTCTCAACAGTATTTAAACAAAGTCGCAATCCGCGTTTCTATGGATACTCACTCGCAAATTTGAACTTCTTAGTGAATTTCTATGAGATTTTTACTACTATTTCAAATAGGATCTCACAAGAAAGGTTAATTTAGAACAGTAGAACTTGCCGCAAAAACAAAGGACAACAAAAAGGCTTATTTTATTCATCCAAGCTTATTACTCGACCAGTATTAGTAAACGAATGGGTGTCATAGAATGACGTGGAAAAAAACCAAGAGTCTATTGAGAAAATAATGAACAACTATTCAGGCATGCAGGGCAAACTGTAGTAAAAAATAAATAAGTAATACCTACTCGTACTTAGATACGAAAACTGCAAAGCCGTTTCTCATACCCGCCCACATTTCTGTCATATTCGGACTACTGAATTCTACTAACTACTAAACTTCTAATGGGAATACCATTTGGATTCGGTTGGTTGTGAAACTCTTTTTAGTCGCACCCTTTTCAACTCGCATCTTATCCGTGATGTTAAAGAGCCCGAGACCTTTTCATGACTTTTTATTTGTGTTCGTCGGCCCCGATCGACCAGGGTTCGCCTTTTATGCATAACCTCAATTTGTTTTCAAATTGAAATACGAATGTGCTAAGAATTTTGATTTCTTACAATAAGTACCTACGCAAGGGTGTATATATATATATATATATATAGTCCTATACCTGCTAGCTTCCTTTCAATAGTCATACCAGAAGGAGCTTCCAAAATTCTTGTTAACAATGATTTTTATTTTATTGAATAAAAATATGTGTCGTTTCACAAACGACACATATACCTACAATGTTTTCAACATTATTACTTACTTTTTAAAGACAGCCTCAATTTTATAATATAGAAGCACTCTTAATATACTACGGAGTAGTTTCCGTATAAAACCTGCAATTTCCTAAAGCTATTCTTATATCCTTTACACTAAGTTACATAATTATAACAAATTCGAAAAATCAAGGTAGTTTTCATCTAGTTAATATGCATTTTTCATTAACTTAATGCGGTTATATAACAGAAATTTTAATAAAATGAACCGTTACCATTTGGCTTGGTTAGTTATAGTGGTGGGCGTTGCGACGACGAACCGTTTCTAAAGACCGTTCTCTTTTCTGCGACGGTGAAATCGTTTTTACGTCCTGGGTAAAACAGTCTTCGTCGCGAACGTAGTCGTCCTCGTTCCACTTTTTTCACAAAACAGTTCTTACAATCAAAAGTGAACTTTATGCCCATGACATACAGTCGAGAATGAATTGATTCAACGACACACGTTGTTGCAACTGGTTTGAAGATGGTTTTTAAGCCGTTTTCAAACTAGTTGCAACGATGACCGTTTTCTGCAACCGTTTTCGTTGCCAGGAAAACGGTTGCGTTTCGTCCGTCAAAAATACGACCCACCACTAGTTAGCTAAAACTTTGCCATCATAATAAAATCAGCAGTAAAAAGTTTTCCTTACTTTACTCAGAACGCATCTGGAAAATATTTAATGCTTCGTTCACACAGCCAGAGTTGAGTTACAGTGGAACGCAGAATTCTGAACTGAAACTTTAATCAGAGAAATCAAAGTTTTTCCATGGAATATTAATAAAATCTAAACCCCAACGACAGAAGCCGCGCTCAAGCTACGATCAGTATAAATAGGTAAGTATTCCGGATTTCGAAGTATTCGTCGATATTCTTTTGATCTAACTTTATTTGAGAAAATTATCATAATGGAAGGATGTCAAATACAGGCGTTTACGTCATTAACGCACAATGAAAGCGTGTGAGCGTAGCCTTAGTAGGGCGGACCGTGCTCCCTGCATATTTTATCGACACCTCATTTGCACAGAATATTTAAACAGTGCGTTTTATATTTAAACTGGAGCATACCTACTATTAATATTAATTCATCTATTCAATGGGTTTGCACTAACGAAATGGGTCGGCTTAGTAGGAATTTAGCATTGCATAAACTAGCACTACGAATAAATTATGTGAACGCAGCATGTATAATTACCCAAATCTCTAAAGGTAGGTTCTTTTTTAAATTCTACAGCTGGCAACAACAACGCGAAAGCCAGTGGGGTTTAAATGCCGCCGTTTTGATTAGGGGTCAATTCATCGTGACTTGAGGCGGCCGTGGCAGCGAATTGAATATGAGGAGTTAAATAGAGGTGATGAATTCCGTTGGACAAACAAACGGCTATAATAGATAGTCCAGTATGCTTTTAGGCAGCATGCTAGATTTAAAAGGACTAAGCCCTACGAGTTACAGTAGTGAAGTGAAAGTGTAGCGCAAAGAACACAAGAACAAAGTGTCACATAATAAAATCTAGCGAAAACTAAGATAAGTCAATGAATCAATTCTTAGACATAATTTTTATAGTATAATGTTACTCATTAGTTTCACTTGCTAGATCGTAACGATCGCTTAGGAGGGTACTAACTCGTAGCTTTAGTTTTAAGATAGCGTTACTGATTATCACCTGCAACATATTTTATAAGTACCTAACTGGACAATAATAAGAGTAAATTGTACCTAAATTGAATCAATATAATATTATTTTGACGACCTCCGTGGCGCAGTGTGTAGCGCTGTTGCCTTAACGTGCGGAGGTCCTGGGTTCGATCCTCGGCAGGGTCAATTTGGGAATTTATAATTTATGAATTTTCCCTGGTCTGGCCTGGTGGGAGGCTTCGGCCGTGGCTAGTTACCACCCTACTGACAAAAACGTACCGCCAAGCGATTTAGCGTTCCGGTACGATGCCGTGTAGAAACCGAAGGGGTATGGGTTTAATATAACTGCCATGCCCCTTACAGGTTAGCCCGCTACCATCTTAGACTGCATCATCACTTACCATCAGGTGAGATCGCAGTCAAGGGCTAACTTGTAGTGGATAAAAAAAAAATTATGACTTATGTTGTTTAACTTTTGATATAAAAATATGCTATAAGGCAAATATGGATATAAGCTGGATTATTAAATAGGACTTTATTAATACTCTGACAGGGAGGGTAATATTAAAGTACTTATTAAACGAATTCCGCACATTATCAAATTATTTCAATTCATAACTCAACTATAATAGGTACGTACCTATACCTACCGATTAAACCGGTAATCATAGTTTCATAACAACACTCTTAAATGAAAGCTTATTTAGTCTATTATATTTAGTCAAAGTTTTAATCAAACTATACTTCACTAAACGTTAAAATTCGGTACATATTATATTGCTTCGAACAAATTCATACTCCATACAATTTAATTATTCATTTGTAGAAAATTAAGCGCGGGTACGTGTTTTCCATTTGCTTAACAAAATTTAGGGCAACTAGCTCCTGTTGAAAATTCACCCTTTATCAAAATAACTGCTTATAAATCAAAGTCTCGCGTCAAGCGTACACAAATTAGCATTTAGGGCATAAAAACATTTTTTTATCCAATACAAGTTAGCCCTTGACTGCGATCTCACCTGATAGTAAGTGATGATACAGTCTAAAATGGTAGCGGACTAACCTGTAAGGGGCATGGCAGTTATATTAAACCCATACCCCATAATCGATTTCTACACGCCATCCTACCGGAACGGTATATCGCTTGCCGGTAGGGTGGTAAATAGCCACGGCCGAAGCCTTCTACCAGGCCAGATCACAGAACATTCAGAAATTATAAATTGATAAATTGACCCTGCTGGGAATCGAATCCGGTACGTTAAGACAACAGCGCTCAACACTGCGCGAGGGAGGTCGTCTAAAGATACGCAAAATTGACGCGTCACACGCTTGGTCAAACTTGCCCGACTCCATCATAGTGTGTAGAAATCTATTTTACAATTATTTTACAGTGGCTTTGGAAGTTAGTTTTCTTTTAAAGAATTTTTATTTCGTTACTGAGAAGGTCTTTGCATGACGTGGAAATCAATTTTGGGGTGAAAATATTTAAGCCACATGCCTTTCAATAAGAACACAACTTTTACTGGCGACTGAGTAGTTCTAGATACATTGTAATGCACGGTGTCTTTCATAGGAAGAACATTCCAAAAGCAAAATATATGGGACAAATTTCAATATGAATATAAAATAGATACATGAAATATTGACTCTATTAATTCTCGGACTACGAAGCGGAAATGTTTGATGTAGCGATTAAACGCTTTTAGTACTTTGATACGCATCGAGTTTATTATATATCCGAGTAAACACGGAATTATAAACATAGGTTTTTAAAAATATTCCAATTCATAACATTTTTAGTGATCCGTTTTAAAAAATAAGAAACGGACCTTATAGAAGTTATAACCTCCTAGCTGTAGCTCTTAGAATCTACATAAGAGTATCTACAATTATTTTTTATCCACTACTAGCTAGCCGTTGACTGCTATCTCACCTGATGGTAAGTGATGATGCAGTCTAAGATGGTAGCGGGCTAACCTGTTAGGGGCATGGCAGTTATTGACCGAGCGAAGCGAAGGTCTCTGAGTCTACTTAGGTGAATTGGCACTTGTCCGTCCGTCCGTCCGTCCGTCCGTCTGTCAGAGCATTATAACTTCTGAATTACTGAACGCAATTACTTCAGCTTTAAATATAATATGTAAACCAATGGCCTCCCGCCGAATATGGCTTAAAAAATAATAAAAATCTTTATTTCAGGGGGGCTCTCATAGAAGTAAAATATTTTTTATAAAGTTACATAGGGTTGCGGTATATCATTTTAAAGATAATTAGAAATAGAGTCCAAAATTTTTTTTTTTAAATTTTTCCCCCAAAATTGACGAAATGGGGGGCTTTCAAAGTGGAGATTTTCTAACGTCCAAAGATGACCTCAGAACTCTAAATTTTCTGAAAGGATGAGCCTGAAACTTGATCAATTATTTCAATTATTTCAATTATATCCTGTACTTGAACAACAAATACTAAAATTAGATAAATATTGTAAGAAAACGGAATTATTTAATTTTTAATGAGCTTCAGTATTTTTAACAAAACTTCACATTTATGTCAATAGATGGCGCCGCGAGGTCTTAGTTCGGGGCGAACCACTAGTATTAAACCTATACCCCTTCGATTTCTACAGGCATCGTACCGGAACGCTAAATCGCTTAGCGGCACGTTTTTGCCAGTAGGGTGGTAACTAGCCACGGTCGAAGTCTCCCACCAGGCCAGACCAGGGAAAATTCAGAAATTATAAATTCCCAAATTGACCCTGCCGGGGATCGAACCAGGGACCTCCGCACGTTAAGGCAACAGCGCTACACACTGCGCCCCGGAGGTATACTAACACTACTATACACTAATATTATAAATGCAAATTGTGTCTGTCTGTCTGTCCTACGCTTTCACGGCCTATCTTTTCAACCGATTTGATGTTGGGTATAGGTAGGGGCAGTGGCGTGCACAGATTTTGAAGCTAGGGTAGGCATTAGTTAGGCAGAATACCTATTTACTATCTGTTTTGATGGAAAATGAGCATTATCCTATTTATATTTGGGTAAGCAGTGCTTTTGTGCCTGTATGAACTGCACGCCACTGGGTAGAGGTCGGTTTTATCCAGAGGAAGGAAAATTAAGAAGTTCTATAATTATCTGAGTAGGTACGGTAACTTAACAATTTTAATTTTTTAATATAATTTTCACAAAAAATTGGCTTGAAAGTCGCTGTTCTATGCCTTCCGCCTACTAACTATAGTTTTTGATCACCGCTGTACCAAATGATATGTTTAGGTTAAGTTTATGTTACTGATAAGTTCTTGTTAAGTGAAATTTGTAATTATTTTTTTACCACAACACCTAAATTCCTACTAACATTGAGCGGAAAATTTATTGCGAACACCGAGGGTCTATCGGCTATACTTACTACCCCATATCTCACGAGCATAACTAAAATAATCGACCGAGATAACACTGGTATTGGTACTGATTTACTGTGAAGTTCATCCATTAGTACAGTGAACGTAAAAAGGACATTTGGGACAAAACGGTCCGTGTTGGAGAAGAACGACGTTTTGCCCAGTCGCCTAGTGCACGCTTTTAAGAAAGTGTGTGCGAATGACGTGTACTTTTTGTCAGACATAATTTTAAACCACCAATAAAACTTTCTTTACATTTTGGTTTACCGTAAAACTTCTTTTCAGTGTGCTAGTTAAATTGCACTGGTTCAATTTTTGAAGTGAAACTCTTTAAAATCATGATTTAAAAATTCAATGAAACGACAAAGCGACACCAAAAGAGACAAACATAATATATAGGATCTAGCCTGCAAGAGAATGAGATAGAATATAATAAGTTATATTTACATTATCTCGTAGGCCACTTTACTGAAGTATCACTTCTGCCGTGTGTGAATTGCACACACATACTTTTTTTTATTTACGGCTCGTGTAGAATTAATCAACAGAAATCCATCTACAAATCTCGCTGCTATGGTAACGGTTGCAATATATTTTCTAGATTCGGAGCGATAAGCAGCGTACTTCCCCCGAGGTGATGTTATTAAGCTGCGCGAGTGAGATGCTTAAGATTTCCCTTTTGTTTGATATTTGCCATGAGCAGCTCTTGTGCTCTCTCGTTCGTAAAAGAGATCGATTGATCTCGCCACTTTTGGAAAGTATTATACCTTCTTTACTACTTTTTTAATGGAATTTGGTCAAGTGGCCGATTAAGCTTCCTTGATTTATTGTCTAAATCATTTGATGTCGACCAAATGATGAAACCAACACATGGCATTTTCCGTAGCATCCATTTATATTAATATGCTGCATACTAGATGATGCCCGCGACTTCGTCCGCGTGTGACTAAGTTTTTTTAATTCCCGCGAGAACTCCTTCATTTTCCGGGATATAAAGTAGCCTATATCCTTTCCCGGGATACAAACTATCCATGTTCCAAATTTCATCAAAATCAGTTGAATAGGTGGGCCGTGAAAGCTTAGCAGACAGACCAACAGACGGACGGACGGACAGACAGACAGACACACTTTCGCATTTATAATATTAAGTATGGATACAAAAGGTGTGGGTGGATGAATGGAAGAACTACCTTTTCATAGTCCATCCACTTTCGGTACAGATATAGCTTGTATCCCGGAAAATCAAAGTTTCCACGGTATTTAAAACAACCTAAATCCACGAGGTCATAAAGTAATGAAAATAAGAAGAAACGTCATTCATATTTATTTCCCCACGTAAGGGTAGGCGAGAGAATTTTATTGTTCCCGACTTTGCCCCGGTTCGGGCGGACGTGATTAGAGCAGTAATCGCCAGGTTTATGGCAGGGAAAATGCGTTGAGAGAAGAATATTTCGCTATAGATGTAAAATAATATACATCTTTTTAATTTATATGTAACACACCGGGCGATGGAGACAGCCGTGGTCGTAGTATCTCTACCTGGCCCCCGATTGTGTGAGAAAATCGTAATCGTATTCCTTTGTCAAACGGATAATTCGACCTGTCTATGGAGTTCATAGACGCTTGCACGTGAAAAAGCATGTATGAATTCCTAACAGTTCTAGTAATACCGAATCAGTAATCCGACAAAATAACTAATTTTTTTTATTCCACTACAAGGTAACCCTTGACTGCAATCTCACCTGATGGTAAGCGATAATGCAGTCTAAGATAGTAGCGGGCTAACCAGTTAGGGTTAGGGTTAGTTATATTGAACCCATAAGTAACTGACTTATGGGTAACTGAACCTAAGATAGGTCGTGGTAGGTATGTGGATGGTGATTGGTGACCCCACACCTGAAGATCAGCGTTCAGAGGCTTTGGGGACAAAAAGCAGCTTGGACGTGAGCGGCATTAGATCATAAATACCTGGATGACTGGAGGATTTTTTGGTAAATCGTGTTTTTTGGAAATTAGATTTAAATAATAAATAATCATCATGGGTATAGCTAAGAACCTGAAGAGTGACATAAGCTACTTTTTATCCCGGAAAATTGAGGAGTTCCCGCGGGATTCCAAAAAAACTTATTCCATGCGGACGAAGTCGCGGGCATCAACTAGTATTTTATTTTTTAAATAAAATATTATATAATATTTTAAAAAGGGGAAAAAAATAATCGTACTGGAGACATCTGGACTCGAACCGGGGTCTTCTGGTTTCGGGACCGCCCGATTTCCCACCTGAGCTATTATACCTTGTAGATGCTAAATTTACCTTCGTATTCTAATGATATTGTAGCAGTTTTTCATTGCCTGAAAACACACAACGACATTTTCTACGCCCCCGAAATCCCCTCCACACTAAATTCATGAAAATCGTCGGAGCCGTTTCCGAGATTCAGATTATATATACAAGAAATGCTCGTTTATAGGTATTAGATATATATGTCACCGTAAGATTGTAAAATCCGTTAGATTATATTTCGGTTTCTATCCCGCGAGATTGTAAACTGTCGAAAGATTGTGAACCGTTCAATGTTCTGAGTATTAATTTACGAAATATTTATTGTATTTACGTTTTCTTGTCTCTTTCTTGTACAGTTCGCGCGCGAGTTGAATGCAGACTAAATGTATGTGTCACCATACATTTACTCTGCATTTAACTCGCGCGCGAACTATAGGTTAGGTTAGGGCTTGACATGAATATTCACTTAGGTTCTATCGGGTACCTAATAGATTACAGTTTACCAAAATAAAATGCGTTAAATTGTAAGCAGTAAGTTACGGTTCACAATCTGTCGACAGTTTACAATCTATCGAGATAAGAAACGTTATATTACAATCTAACGGTTGTTACCATCTTACTGTGACATATATATTCTAAGGAACATAGAAAGTCTATATAAGTACATCGTCGTAAATGTATCTAGTCATCTCTAAAAAGAAAAGGACTCCAACGAACCGCAAAACTTACAGCTTAATCCTCTTCGAAACGTTTATTTTTTTGTATAAATGAGACGTGTTTTTATTAATTTTCCGACGAAGGAACAAGTCGGATTTGGAGATCTTTGACTTAGAAAAGTTAATGGTATCTGTACATACTCTGGCGTAGAAATTAATGTTAATTAGATCTTTGATTTTAAAAAAAGTTTAGGTTATTTTGTACCCACTCTGACGTAGATATTAAATGTTAATTAAATCTAATGGTGGGTACTTGTAAATACGAGTGTAGGCAGTTTATCCAAATCGGGAGGCTGAATAATATTTACCTACAAACAGTCTGATCGTTCGGGTGTTTAATGATTGCCCAACCTTTATAGGTCACAGAGCGTTTCATTATGTGTAACAAGATAATGCCCGCGACTTCATCCGTGTGGATTTAAGTTTTCGAAAATCCTGTAGGATTACTTACAGACAGACACACATTTGCATTGATAAATGAAATGAAATTATTTATTTATTTCATGTAGGACAACTTGTGTCACTTATGATACGTCAAGACTCTACCACCGGTTCGGAAAAATGATTCTACTGATAACATTATTAGTATGGAAGAAAGGATGACTTGTTAGATAATTATAATATACAGCCTACAAATAATAATATATTTTACCTACACGTTGTTATTTTTACGTAAATGTTTAAAGTTTAAATACTTACTTACCAATAATTTCATTTGTTTCAGGTAATATGGCGTTAGGGTAAGGACAGAACCACATTTGCGATCAAGCAAGTTATTTTGATACTAATTTTGATACCTAAACAAGATAATGACACTCAACTTAAAATAAAACAAAAATATTCTCCATATTAATTTTATAAATGCGAAAGTGTGTCTGTCTATCTACTACGCTTCACGGTCCGATTTTGATGAAATTTGAAAAGAGATAGGTTACATCCCGGGGAAGGACATATGCTTTTTATCCAGGAAAATTGAAGAGTTACCGAATCATAAAACATCAATCCACGCGGACGAAGTCGCGGGTATCATTTAGTGTAAATATAAATACTTCACTTTCTGCGTGTCTACCACGATAGATTTCTTTTATAATATCTCTAGATACACATAACATAAAGATTTATTTAAAACGCTTCCTTAGTTATATTATCATACCAAATTGCATCAGCACAACCGTATTAAAATGAAAATTACGGTGCCTACTTCGCGAGCCCTAAGAGAACTTAGGTCCACCCGGCACCCGGTTTGACCCAAATGTCACCAGACGGCATGATTTCAAAAGCTTCTCACCCCCTCTTGAGAATCCCACAGTCGTCCGATTTCGCTTGATAGGGCTGTTCCTTTGTTTTGCTCATTGTATCATTTTTGATGAGTCGACACAAGTCGCAACTGAGTAACTTTGTTGACTCGTCAAACTCAAACAAACAATAATTAATTCCTTAAATGTCTGAAGAATAAATCATACTTCATACTAATATCATAAATGTGAAAGAGTGTTTGTTTGTTGGTTTATTGTTTTGTTGGTTCGTCCTTCAATCACGCCGCAGCAAAGCAACGGATCAACGTGAATTTTTGCATGCGTATAGATGAGGATCTAGAGAGAGACATGGCCTACTTTTTATCCCGGAAAATTAAGGAGTTACAAAAAACTTAAGCCACGCGGACGAAATCGCGGGCATCAACTAGTAAGGAAGTAATTCACGACATTACCCACGTTTTCGTCCGCGTTATATGTTAATGTGTTACACACATACATCCTCCTCGTCAATTAATGTTCTAAACGATATTGAGGACCGCAATTAAATCCACTTAGACATTTCGCCGGAAATTGAACAGGGAAACCGTTTATTCATTTGTTCTGTGGTAACTACATTAGGATTAAACCACCATTACAATAAAACCGGAGCCGGTTACAATCAAAACTCTTATCCGGTCAAAACCACTTTCAAGACCTTATTTTTGACGACTTCCGTGGCGCAGTGTTGAGCGCTGTTGTATTAACGTGCAGAGGTCCCGGGTTCCCCGGCATGGTCAATTTGGGAATTTATAATTTCTGAATTTTCTCTGGTCTGGTCTGGTGTAGGCTTCGGCTTCGGTAAGAAAAATTGTGTTAATTTAATTTCTGTTTGATAATTAATTGACAGATGTTAATATTAAGCGTTTAACTGCAGGGTATGCCTGAATTCATACGTAAGTTACAGCTTTTGATGTAAAGCACCCTGCACAAAATTCGTCTACGAGAATCAATTTTGGTAGCTCCCCAAATCGTAAGCTTTTTTAGTTCATTATCTTCTTATATATATAAAAATGAAACCCGTTTTCCTTGGTCACGGCATCACGCGTGAATGGCTGGACCGATTTCACTAATTCTTTTTTTGTTGTATTTGTTATTATTAGGAGAAGGTTCTTACGGAAAAAAATATTATGAAAATCTCTCAGAAATATTGAAAAATATACATTTAATTTTGCATACTAAGGCGGTACGAAGTTCGCCGGGTCAGCTAGTATTTTATATTCTTGAACTCGAGTTCCCACAAGCCTAGGTAAAGTAAAGTAAAAGTATTTTTATAACTTTTTATGCAATTTTCGGCTTTAGACATCGATTCACATCCACATCATAGTGAGTTTGAAGTAATTATATTCATTAATTCAGCAGTTATAAGGCTCTTTCAGACGGACGGACGAACAGCCGGGCAAGTGCCAATCCACCCAAGTAGACTCAGAGACCTTCGCTACGCGTCTAGTAGGAACTGGTTTATTCATTCATAACCCACCAAAACTAGGTACAAACTACCGCTATTATTTTAAATACTTATAACATTATTATTTTACAATGGGACATTAGTTTCTGTTAGTTTACTTCGTTAATAGAAAATACGACCCATTCATTGCATCAGTCCTTGTTCATTAGCTATGAAAGAGACGAGTCATAGTCTCATTATATGCAATACAATAAACAATCCAACAATAAATACGAGTAAGTAACTGGGTATTCCTATGGTATTTATGTAGGTATTCTTGTCCCTTCACTGGCTTCTAAGCCGGCTGAGACTGAGTAATCGTGATTTTGTCGGAGCCGATTATTGCTCAAGGAATTTCTTATCTATTGCCATTGCCTATTCATACATGATTTTTTATTATATTGTAGCAAAACAATCTTACATTAAGTTTGCAAATCAATTGAGATTTTTTGGAAAAATTGCTGTACGTTAATTTATACATCCTTGTCGTATTCCTTATTAGTGAGGATCGTTACCCGTTTAATTTAATCTCTTAATTAGTGGTAGAGGTTTCTCTAGGATAATAAAGCAGTGGGAGGGAAAAATGTGGTAGGTATTTAGTTTTATTCACTATCGGCAAAATTATCTTAGCCGACAAAAAGATTTTTTTAAAGAATTCCTATACAACATCATGACAAGATGACGTGGCAAAAGATCAAAAATCAACGGTTAAATGTTACTCGTACATTGAGAAACAGCCTTAAAGTAACCATGAGAATTTAATCGGGTGCCTTTAAGCTACAAATATTTAATAATTCAGAGCAAGCTGAGGCCTTTGTTTCCCTCTTCAGGCAATCTCTCTAAAGTCTTCAAAAACAAAAGTTCAAATCACCCTTTTATCTATAGCCTTTATTTTGCACGAACTAGGTCAACCCTAAGTCTGCGCCTAGGTATATTCATGACCTATATTCCTCTACTTTGCCAAATATGTCAGTATTTCAGTCGGCAAAGGTACGCAATTACGAAAATATCTTCTTACTAATAATTTCGCATAAAGAATTGTAACACATTGTAGTTATGTTAGTAAACCTTTGATAATGAACCTCTCCCAGCGATCTTATATATATAACTAGAGGACCCCTCCATAATAATCAAAGGATAAGTAAAAAGATGCCCTACATTTTAAGATATGTACCTACACTAAATAAGTAAGTACTAAACGTTTTGTTAGAGCTCAATTTCATATTAAAAGTTTATAATAATAAATGAAATAACTTTTATTTAATTTTCTTTTATAAAATTAAAATCTAAATTAAAAGACTAAATAAATAATAAATAAATTGGATTGGATTAGTAATTATTATGTATCATAATTAATATGCTAGATCACTTTATCATCATCGAGTTATTACCTACTTTCGTAAGATTTAAAACATGCCACGACGAGTGACGGAAACGTGTCCAACACGGCATTTAACACACCCACGCATTATTTCAACAAAAAAGTAAAAACTACTACTCCTTTAAAAAAGTCAACATTACGGTAAGTACCGTGAGATACTCGTACTAAGGCCCGTATCAATAAACCAACATCGACTAAGGACACGTTCTCAAGGATCGGTCAATCTGCGCTTATAACCGGTCTTAAGCATAGGCTGACTGAGACTTGAGAACTTGTTCTTAACTGATGTTGGTTTATCAATACGGGCCTAAAATAACTAAATTAAATTCGTAACTTGTGTTACGAATGTCGTCACCATCCTGCAAACTCTACGTATTCGTTCGTTCTCTACGATACACAAGCTACGTACTTCTCATATCGACATTGACGCTACAAAAGAAAATTCAAATAATAATACATTTCAAAACGAGATAGGCAGTCACCTATTTCATCGTTAGCCTGTGCAAATCCACTGTATCTATTAAGCGTCATAATACCCGGCCGTTTAAGGGATATCGTGCTCTGACTAAAAACACGATGTAAACTATGATAAAGGGTATGGATACAACCCTAAGGGATTGCACGGATGACTTAACTTCGTAATCGTAAGTGAAATGAAATATTATCTCGACCTGAATAAAGTTAATACGGTAGACATTATATACGAGAAACCCTTAACTCGATACTTGAGCATCGAGGCGAAAAGTGTGCGGAGGTAGATTCGATAGCCTCCCTATCCGGCGTGTCCCAGTAATTTCCCCTGATACCTACTGATGTAAAAAATAAGGCCTATCTCCTCGCTCGGTACCTATTATTATTATTAGTCGCTCTCTCGTTCCTATAAAACTACGGGGCATCACTTTATCATAGTTGTAGTGTGTTGTAACCACCGAGTATTTAACCTATTGTCTGTGGTTATAACAAATCGCCTCGAGCGAAACTCAACTGAACGACACAACAGAATAGTATGCACGTCTTCATTTACTATGTAAGTATAGCACGTCGTCCGTCGCGACACAAGACACCACAAAACAATGTGTCTGCACCTTAAGGCTAAAATATATAGCGCATATGAAATATTTATGATTTCATTCGCGCGCTTCCCATGTAAAATGTTGATCCCCATTTTATTGATCTACATAAAAAGTTATCCGAATACGAAAGTGTTGTTAGTGGAAGTTTCTTGCTTCAGATACTCGACCAATTTCAACTTATATCATAAACTAGCTGACCCGGCGAACTTCGTATCGCCTTAGTATGCAAAATTATATGTATATTTTTCAATATTTCTGAGAGATTTTCTTAATATTTTTTTACTTAAGAACCTTCTCCTAATAATAACAAATACAACAAAAAAAGAATAAGTGAAATCGGTCCAGCCATTCACGCGTGATGCCGTGACCAAGGAAAACGGGTTTCATTTTTATATATTATATATATATATATATACTAGCTGACTCGGCGAACTTCGTACCGCCTTAGTATGCAAAATTAAATGTATATTTTTCAATATTTCTGAGAGATTTTCTTAATATTTTTTTCCGTAAGAACCTTCTCCTAATAATAACAAATACAACAAAAAAAGAATTAGTGAAATCGGTCCAGCCATTCACGCGTGATGCCGTGACCAAGGAAAACGGGTTTCATTTTTATATATATATATAAGATAAGATAAGATATAAGATAAGATAAGATAAGATATAAGATAAGATAAGATAAGATAAGACATAGCCAGGAGGGCTACTACCATCTATTTTAAAATGACAGGTTTATGTTACGTATGTTGACGTCCCTAAAATATGGATTAGGATCTAAAACACGAACGTCAACAATATTAAAACGCTTTAAATATGTCACCGAAAAATGTAAAACGGGTAGATTATAATCTATCTGGCGAAATTGTAAAGATTACAATTTACCACATTATTTTTCGGTAGATTATAATCTGTTAGGTATATTAATCCGATAGAACCTAAGTGCCTGGCACTACCTGATTATTTATGTCGAACCCTAACCTATAACCTACAAGAAAGAGACAAGAAAACGTAAATACAATGAATATTTCAAAAATTGACACTCAGAACATTGAACCGTTTACAATCTGTCGACAGTTTACAATCTATCGAGATAAAAAGCTCTTTGCAATCTAACGGTTTTAACAATTTTACGGTGACATATATGGCTTTATGAGATGGTATTATGCACCCTGCATCTTATAGACCGACAATAGGATAACTTAAAACTTTTGGTTCCGGGAATTAAAGGACTTTTACAGTATTTTCAAGTACCGGACGAAATTGCAACTATTTACCTTGTTACCACTAGCACTAACTATACCTACTGGATGATGCCCGAGAACTTGTTCGCGTGGATTAAAGTATTCAAAAAAGCTTGTGCGAACTCTTAGATTTTCCGGGATATAAGGTTCCGGGATGCGAGCTATCTTTGCACCAAATTTCGTCACAATCGGTCAAATTAGTATCGATTAAAATGCTCGCACATGAAATGGCGGCAAAAGCACAGTTAGATCTACCAGATCAGCAAAAACTGAGAGTTTTAAAGTCAAATTTTCCATTCACTGCCCGTGTTACTTTATCAGTAGTAACATGAGTAATTTTTTTTTTCCATCCAATTCGGTCAAGCCGTTTCTGAGTTTTAGCGAGACTGACGAACAGCAATTCCATATATACTAATTCCCTACTAATATTATTAATCCGAATGTGTGTCTGTCTGTCCGTCTGTCTTTCTGTCTGTCTGTCTGCTACACTAACACGGCCTATCTTTTAACCGATTTGGACGAAATTTGGATAGATTGCATCCCGGAGAAGGATTTTGAGGATTTTTGGTAGCTACATTTTATCTCGGAAATATAAAAAAAAACCGCGGGAATCGAAAAACCTTAATCCACGCGGACGAAGTCGCGGGCATCATCTAGTACCTATTATAGTATAGATTAGTCGATGGTATGAAAGTTGAGCCGAAACCGGGACAAAAGCTTGTTTACTGAGCTTTGACAGTCTATTACCGGACAGGATAAAATACATCTTACGCGACGCGTCACTGTAGAATAGTAAGAATGTTTTACCCTGTCGCGCTAATGTGAGTATATCCATATAAACGGCGCTATGCGGACTCCCTGTCCACTGCAAATATGTTCTACCCCTAGTGCGTTTGAGCCCTAAAATATGTTATTTAATGAAGCATAATTAATGCTGAGCCTAAAATACTTGCTAAAATACGATTGTGTAATTTCGCTTAAAATTATACCGTCCCTTTGTTCGCCCGGTCACAGTGTTTCGGGTCGAAGATCTAAGGCTCGCGCCCGTACAAAGCGATGTTTATTTTAATGCGATTTGGGCCCAAAACGCGGAATTATAAAAGTGTACCTAATTACGATACTCCATCTGTGTCAATACGGGTATAAGGCTCATTGTACATTTATTAAGACACATTACATACTTATAATCTTCAAATAACTGAATATAAACCCTGGCTGAAGTTAATGTTATGCCGGCTCTTTATTTATACCTGTGTTTTTATGTGTGTGTTTATTGTGTGAGCGTTTTGTGTAATTCTATCAATAAGAGACAATAAAGCTTTTATTTATTATTTATTATTACTCACGTCCCAAACGGGCACGGAAGTCACCGTTAAATATTACAATTTAAATAATTTAATACAATTTAGTAACTTCATTAATTAATCTCTGACGTAACGCAAGCCGCTGCCGTAATATTATACCAGACTATTCCACAGTATTACAGACTTGCACGTAAAGGAGTCGCCATAATACCGCGTATGACGGGCGGGAATGTGCAAGCGGTTATCCTTGCACGACCGCAGATGTTGGCGCTCAATGTTCGAGCCAAGGTAGGAAAAGCGCTGCTTTAAGTAGGAAGGAGTTTGTGGATTGTAGAGAATGGAGTAGAGAAGAGAAAGCAGGTGTAGATTACGGCGGAGTCTTATTGGTAGCCACTTCAAACGGGCTCTTATTCTGACACATGGTCATACTTACGAAGCCCGAAGATAAATCTTATGAACAAATTCTTTTAATTTGATTTGTATAATCGAAATGACGCCGCGCCGCGGCTATGCTGGTGTCCGCTGCGCTTTAACAGTGCGGGTAGAAATTGTCCTGAAAAAATAATGAAAGTTTTCACGTGCTTGAAATGGTCGTGTACATGATTCCGGTAACTTACACAGTGTACATCTATACCTACTAATATTGTAAACGCGAAAGTTTGGATGGATGGATGTATGTTTGTTACTCAATCACACCAGAACGACTAAACGGATCTGGATGAAATTTGGCACAGAGATAAATTATAGACTGGAATAACACATAGGCTACTTTTTATTCCTGAAAATTAAAGAGCCGCGGAAACCAAAAAAAACTACTAAAAATCAGCTACTAATATTATAAATGCGAAAGTGTGTTTGTTTGTTGGTTTCTTTGTTTGTTGGTTTGTCCTTCAATCACGCCGCAACAGAGCAACGGATCAACTTTATTTTTGCACTAGCTGATGCCCGCGACTTCGTCCGCGTGGTTTAAGTTTTTTGATTCCCGCGGGAAATCCTTAATTTTCCGGGATAAAAAGTAGCCTACACCACTATCCAGGTCCTCAACTACCCGTGCAAAATACCCGTTGCTCTGTTGCGGCGTGATTGAAGGACCAACTCTCTATTTCACCCCCTTGGGGGTAGAATTTTCAAAAACTTTGAAACACATATTAGTGGAGAGTGACATAGGCTATTTTTATCCCGGGAATTAAGGATTTCAAAAAACTTTTCCAATCGGACGAAGTCACGGGCATTAGCTAGTACTTTATTACCCCTACCTGCAAAGTTAGGTAGGTACAGCGTGATATGGTTATTAGAAAATTATTTTTCTAGTATGTTGTTCAGGGTTGAACCTATACCATCGACAAAAAAAAGGAACATTAGCACTTTGTGCTAGTGTAACACAAAGCAGATATTGGATGGCATAATAGAATACGTCCATTCTTCAAACCACTGAGCAAATAACAAAGACTGGCGTACATAATATGAGCTCTTTGCTAATAGGATAATATTAGCCAGACAGTAGGCAACATAATGCGTCCAGCAATGTTTTCTGAACCCTCGCTCTGACCTAATTATAGCCAAAGGAAACAAAACAAACTAGTAACGTCTCCTGTATTAAAACTGTAATAGGGACGTTACGGAGCTCTGTGCGGAACAATATCGGACGTCGGAAAATATAATAAACTAGCGAATGCCCGCGACTTCGTCCGCGTGAATTGAGGTTTTTCGGTTCCCGCGGGAACTCTTTAATTTTGCGGGATATAAACTAGCCTATATGCTATTCCAGACTATAATCTATCTCTGTGCCAAATTTCAGCCAGATCCGTTCAGCCGTTGGGGCGTGATTGAGTAACAAACATCCATGCATCCATCCAAACTTTCGCATTTATAATATTACTAGCTGATGCCCGCGACTTCGTACGCGTGGATCGAGGTTTTGTGGTTCCCGTGGGAACTCTTTAATTTTCCGTGATAAAAAGTAGCCTATGTGTTATTATAGACTATAATCTATCTCTGTGCCAAATTTCATCCAGATCTGTTCAGCCGTTGGGGCGTGATTGAGTAACAAACATCCATCCATACATCCATACATCCATACCGACATCCATACATCCAAACTTTCGCATTTATAATATTAAGTAAGATTATAGTATAGTATATAGTATAGTATAGTAAGTATAGTATAGTAAGATGAATCGAAAATGCTGTTCAGCACGACCCACGACCCATTCGCAATTTGCCTCAATGAAGAGGAAAAGTGAGTTGGTAAGTTATTCCACAATTTTGCGACATGCTAATTTTCTCACCATTTTTTTCCCTTAAAACCGCATTCGTTAATTTCAGCTGAATTGATTGAGTTTTAGTTAATACTAATTACAAACTGTTACTTAAATAGTACTTAATGTACCTAAGCTTTTTACCAACGCAATACAAGTTAGCCCTTGACTGCGATCTCACGTGGTGCTAAGTGATGGTGCCGTCTAAGATGGTAACGAGATAACCTAGCATTTATATTAAACCCATACTCCTATCGGTTTCAAGTTTTAACACGGCATCGAACCAGAATGCCAAATCGCTTGGCGGTACGTCTTTGCCGGTTGGGTGGTAGTGTATAGCCACGGCCAAAGCCTCCCACCGAACAAATTTACGAATGTAATACTATCGAATCCATATTACGATTAATAATTATTATGATGTGCTAGTTTGTCTGTCTCTGTTACCATTTACCTTCCTGATGTTTTTCACTACGGACATAGACTATTCTTTATCCCGGATAATCAAAGAGTTCTCATGGAAATTTCAAAAATATTTAATTCATGCGGACAAAGGCGCAGGCATCATATAGTGCCTTATAAATAGGCACAGGACAACATGAAAATACTAAAATATTATATAATACATGATGCCCGCGACTTCGTCCGCTTGGATTAAGGTTTTTTGGTTAAGGTAAGCGGAAACTCTTTAATTTTCTGGGATAAAAAGTATGCTATGTCTTTCCCCAGAATACAAACTATTCCTATACCAAACTTCATCAACATTGGTTGAACAGATGGTCCGTGAAAGCGTAGCAGACAGACAGAAACGCTTTCGCATTTATAATATTAGTATGGATGTGCGAACTGCGAAGTGAGTCGCGTGCCTGCAAATACTGTAAGATAAAAAATAGCGGAGATATAAGCGAGAGTATCGTAAATCAGTACGGAGAGGGAATTGAAACGTCGGTCTGGCGGTGGCGTCGGGCGGGCGGCGGGTGCGAGCTGGGTGCGCGTGCGCGGGGCCGGCGCGGGGCGGCGCAGCCTCCCGGTGCAGCACTCCGCCGCCGCCCGCCGCCCGCATCGATCCCGCCCGGGACAGCTCGGCGAGCCGGTCCGGACCGCGCCACCACCGCGCGCTCATCGCGCCCCGCACGACGCGCCCGAGCGCCCGCGCCCGCTCTCGCACCGACCGCTCGTCGCCCGCCTCCTGCCCCGTGCAGGTGCAGTTGACGTGCCCGCTTACGTAACGAATCCTCGCGTATTGACAGGTTATGTGTTGAGTGGCGTGACATCTCCGTGAGTTTTGGCTTTCGTGCATCGCGATTATTAGTAGCCTGACGTTACTTTGAATTGTTTAAAGTTTCATTTTCACGTTCGATAGACACAGCTGCTGAGCTCAATCTACGTAACTCACACATAGCCAACCTTTCGCGCCTTCAGAAAAGTTTCGTATCCTAGCTGCGCCAAATTAAACTTGTCATCTACTTTATCATTGTGTATTTTTATGTTAATTCATCTTCCATGTTATTTTCATTAAATTATTTACAACAGCATTGTTTTACTTCTTTTTCTCACGTAAATCAATATCTCTAACGCATTATCATAACTGCATCTTTTAATCATTAGTTTATCATTTTAGGATTTGGAACCATTATTTTATGCTTACAAACGATAGTTCAATTTACTCTAATCACTTCATGCAAGTACCCATATCTACAAAAGTGAAACCTTTGTTCGAGTTTCGTAAAATATCGATATTCGAATGAAATATCTATTAAATAATAATAAATCTCTCACATTAAGGTTCGGACGAGATAATCCTCGGAATTAGGGTCATGATTGACACAGCCATGTATTTTTACGCGCCATACCGCAGAGCCGACCCTTCTCAACAGATAAAATGTACGCAGCCTCTTAAAATACTGCAAAATAGACTTTATGTGGTAGCAATAAATGTTATCAAGGCACTCGAGGATAAGGTTAAGTAACTCTAACAATTTAAATAATATGATTGCTATTTTTAAACTATAATGAAAATGCTTTAAGATTACGAGAGTAACATGGCCCACTTCAATTTACCATAATAAAAAAGTTGGTAAATTAAAAATTATTAATTAAAGTACCTAGCTGTTTATAAACAATAGCATGGTAAAAGATATGTGCTTTCAAATATAGGTTAATTCGTTTTGATGACTTTAAAATTATACTTCCTCTACATTTTACAGTTCATTTGTGAGATATTTTACCTAATTTTAAATAGGTAGTTAACATATTTCTTAATGCTCTAATAATAATTCTCTTATTGCTTCATATTGCTTCAGTAATAATTCTTCTATATGCTGCAATAATTAAAAGCTCAAGATGCTGAATATTCTTCAATGTCAGTTATGCAATGTCACTAGAATACCACAAAAATGTCATATTGCATGGAAAATTTCATATTACGTAAATAAAATACATTTAGCGTAAAAATAGCTCGTACAACAAAATAACACAAACATATGGTATATTGACATATTCCAGCAAAGAATTTCATAAGTATGTATGATAAGGTCTAAATCTGGACTCAGTTTGTCACTACCACTGTCTTGTCACACTTATCATACAATCAATGACAAAATAAGACAATAATTGTTTTTATAATTTGTCCTTCTATCTAATGAAACCTTAAGGCGTAAAAAATGCAACATTTACCACAAACAATATAAAATATGAGGTACTTAGTCACAAACATTGGTTTTTTTTTAGTATATACCAAATTTATGGAACAATTTTTACCAATAAATAAAAAATATGAAAACCATTGTATAGTAATTCATTCATAAATAAGTAGAGATTTCTAGTTTCTAGTGTCACTCCCAGATTTACTTCCGATTCTGTCACGCTCATATTTTTTTTAATTCATAACTATATTCTTGTGTCAGACTGAACTACGTACTAGGCGAATACGAATAGTAATACTTTTAACCGCATTGGTTATGTTGGTGTCTTGGTTAGCGCTCATCTACTTTAACGTTATCCCCAGTAGAAGCAAATAAATAATAATCTTTCTAGAATGGCTGTTAGTTTGTTTCTCGTGATCTTAAAGGTAGCACACATAATATTATATCGATTACATGTGATTAGGTGCTTCATTATTTCCAGGTGTAACCATAACTTTTTGTGTTTCCTTTAAGCATTACTCAAGTCTCACACAAAAAATAAGTAGGAATACCCATTAACCATAAAATAAAACCACAGTGCTAATAAATTCTAAGAACTGACAAGGATCGAAACTTTAAAGTACACTTAATCTATCGAAGACAAATATGTAGATTCACATCCTTATTTACCATTAAAATTCATGTTTTTTTTTAAATAGTTTTTATGTCAATAAAGTATTGGCTATTTGCTTACAATATTAGTCATATAGAAATCACTCATCGTTCATTATCACCCAAAATAGTGCGAACGGTGGACGGGAGTGGTCGGTGATAGTGCAAAGCTTGAAGACATTAGTGTTTTTATCATGATGACGTTTGGTCACTATTTTAGTCTAGTCGTGTGAAGGATCAAACTAAGTCCGGTATTTTGTCTCAAGTAGCACTTAAGCATTTGGATTATCCAACAGTTATTATATCACATTGAAAATAACTCGAACGTCAATTTTTTTTATTCTACCGTTGTTAGGTATAAATATATAAAGATTAAATTTAAATTTATTCTGCCTAACTAAAATAATTTGCATTTAATAAATATATAACACAGTTTACTTACTTACTAAAAAAAAGTCTAATACAGTAATAAGTCCATCGAGTCATGCATGATAAAATATTAAGGAACATCTTCAATCTACATATTCGGCTAATTACAAGTTTCGACCTAGACTAGTGCCAAACTGTCATTGTGGTAAAAGCCCCTTTGTCTTTAGCTCAAACGTGCTTTTTTGAAACCGTATTCAGTAATGACCGTCGGTGCGATCGTCGCGTAATTCGGACGTGGTCGTGGTCGGTCCCTGGGCGTAAGCATGTCGTCCGAGAAGGAGAAGATGGCAGCTGCTGAAACCAAGTCCCCCTCCAACAAGAGTAACTGCACTTCGCCTGGAAAAAAAGGTACTTAGGAATATCTCTACAAGCTCAATAGCCATAGGGTTTCATATCCAACTAACTTAAATTCTAATGATTATTATTAATAGGTTTAACTATTATATCAGGACCACATCGTCTCCCGTGGAGAGATCCACAGCTCCCTATTATTTATACATCTGCGGCCTAGTGATAAATTTTCGCACTAATTATAATGTCGTTTCGGTTTCCTGCGTTGGGGCTATTAATTTTCGGGATTCCAAAATGAATCACTCGTCACCCTAAATCATGTGGGTCAAGTGCACCAGATGATTTAGGGCCATGTCAACCTAGTCTCATATAGGTCTAAAGGTCTATGCTACTTGCGTTTCCCATAGATTGTAGGGCATATTTCCTAATGCGATCTGTTAGTTTTACGCGCAGCTCAGTCTAGCTGTTAGTTTTAGCGTACGCTAAGTAGAGTTTCGTTCTCGATACTTGGACTTTTACGATTTTGTCAGGGACCATTATTTAATGGGCTGAAAATATTTAAGGTTTTGTGATTTAAATGCAAACATAATGTGTAAAAACAGCCTCCACATCTTAGTTCGTAAACTATATTGATATTTAAAGGTATACCATCTGTTGTTACACGAATTTTCATAGACACATGAATTGACTTCCGTGGCGCAGTGTGTAGCGCTGTTGCCTTAACGTGCGGAGGTCCCGGGTTCGATCCCCGGCAGGGTCAATTTGGAAATTTATAATTTCTGAATTTTCCCTGGTCTGGCCTGGTGGGAGGCTTCGGCCTTACCTAGTTACCACCCTACCGGCCCCTAACAGGTTAGCCCGCTACCATCTTAGACTCCATCATCACTTACCATCAGGTGAGATCGCAGTCAAGGGCTAGCTTGTAGTGGATAAAATAAAATAAAATAAATTTTTTTGGATGGTATCAATACACAGTAGCTCAAGTCATATAATACGGAGTTTTCTTATTATTGCTAAAACACAAACTTAAAAAAAGAAAAGTTAAGCAAGGTAAGAGCAAGGTTAAGGTGAGGGCACTAAGCGTTACCGAAATAAACCTGTTGTCCATTGAGAGGTTTCTCAACTTTGCGCCGCGGCCGCCCGCGTTGCCATGAATCCGTTTAACGTAATAACTAATGAATGTTATTGGTTTTAACTTTTAACACTATTAATAGAATGGTTATATAATAACAACAATATTCAAATCAATTTTTATGTCCCGGCTTTCTACTGTATAAGATAGATATACGATAGAGATTATTTCCAGAGGCTGGCATTTCTAAGTTAACAAAAAGGTATTTCTAAGTATTGACTGATTCCGAAATACAAATCAAGCATCTCCAGTCTCCACCATAAACTATCTATGATACTTAAAACTGATATAATGATATCAGATTTTAGGATTTTCGTTAATTATATCTGTAATAATGAAAAAATAATAATAAATCCATACTAATATAATAAATGCGAAAATTTGTTGATCTTTCTGTCTGTCTTGCTTTCACGGCCCATCTTTTCAATTTTGATGAAAATTAAAGTTCTCGCGAGAATCAAACACGGGCAACTTCTAGTCATAAGTTTTCAAGATTGGGTATTCGGTATTCGTTCGCTAAGCAGAATTGAATGCTCGCGTGACTCACATGCTCGCGAACAGTGACATGCTCGCGAACATAAAAATATACTACATTCGGAATTTAACTTTAATGCCTTTGTGTTGAGGTTTACATTTTAATCATTTTAATAAAAATTAAAAAAAAATCGTTTTCACTTCTATCGGAAGTCCCTATGACTGCCATTTTTTATTTTTTATTAAAAATATTAAAATATAAACCTTAACACTAAGATATTAAAGTTTTATTTCGAGTTAAGACGTTTTGTCTTCGTAACCACGTGAGCATGTCGGTGTTTGCAAGCATGTCGCTGTCACGGTCACGCGAAGATTCATTTTTACCCCCTACCAAAAACTGCTCAACGCGGCTAAAGAAGTTTTCACTTCAAAAAATTTGCGCAATGATGAATATTGATAAATGGTCGAACTTTCGGCTAACGAGCTTCGAACTATAAACATGAAATCTACCATGAGACTACCTGTCATTCATGAATTTAGAGC
Source organism: Erebia aethiops (assembly GCA_923060345.2). Classification (NCBI taxonomy): domain Eukaryota; kingdom Metazoa; phylum Arthropoda; class Insecta; order Lepidoptera; family Nymphalidae; genus Erebia; species Erebia aethiops. Next base: position 15,444,424 of record OV281089.1, on the reverse strand, counting down.
GTATCAGGTAAAGGTCAGGGTAACGGTTTACAATTTAATATATTTTTACAAGAACAGGAAACCATTTCAGAAACGGTAAAACTTTGAAATATTTACAAAAAGAAATGAGATTTTAAATAAACCAAGAGGAACCACAGATAATCCTCTTATAGTGGAAATTAATATATTTTTTATATTTTTAATAATTAACTTACAAAAGACCCAGATATAAATAATGTTCCTTGCTTTTCTTATTATTTAACTTCACCATTTTGCTCTCATTACTTGGAGAGTCAAACGAAAGTTAAACGAGTCCGTTGGCAATATCAAATCATAATTTTACTTTATAGCTTTTATTCTTCGAAAACTTTTTAAATTGTATCCGAATATCCCGCTCAGCTCCAAGTTTTTAGTGTTCTTTTTTGTATTTAATATTAAAAGAAAGCGAAGCTAAATTGCAAAGGCTATCTCGGATAGCATCTTAACTTTAGCTTACTATTTTTAGGTATTCTTTTGAATGTTAATGCAATATTCGTACCAGTTTTGAATTAAATCTTTTCCACTCCTTATACATAACTTTGGCAAGGACTATTTACTCGTATATAGTCTTTGTCAAAGACAAAACTACTATAAAGGAGTTTACAAATAAGACAAAATAGGGGTTATCTATCCATCACACTGGATGTTACTCATTTATCTCTTTCTTCGTTCTTTTTTTATTCAAAGATTGTTCTGTTAGGTTGGTCTCATGTGAAGTTCATGGAGATCTCATGAACAATTCGGAGATGGTGGGTGGAACTCCTGAATGGCTAACAGCAAATCAATTCTAACCAATGTAATAACTCAATAAAAAGTTAATTTTTTAACTAATATCCGTAAACCGTTTTAAATATCTATATTAAATAAATACAAACTTCCTTACATACAACTCTACGCCTGCCTGTTTGCTACGCTTTTAAAGGCCATCTGAATAATCGACGTTGACGGGTAAGCACAGGAAGGAGTTGCGTCCCGGGGAAAGACATACCTACTTTTAATGGGGAAAATCAAAGAGTTTCAACGGGTTTTTCCAAAAATTATAAATACAAACAGTTTACTCAACATGATATCAAGAGCAGTGAAGTCGGTGCAAAGAATAACCGGCGCTGGATTCGTCTTGACGCAAAAAATGGGTAGCCCGTTTGTCATCCATGGAGGCAATTAAGCGTGATAATTAATTAGCGGCATTTTAATGACGGCGATAACATATTCGCGACAGCGTACTCGTATGTAATTATTCTTAATTGGTTAAATGCTGGCAATCTGAGGCGTTAAAAGAGCTACAAATACATGTGGTATTTAAAAATTAAATGATTGCTTATCAATTATTTATTATCATCAAGTTTTATGATAAAAAAACGTACCTAAATTTAATTAAATTTTCTCCATTGGCTAAAAAGAGTCCTACCAACTAACGTCCTAAGTCTACGTAGTTTCAACCGACATAAGATATATGATAGATCTGCTTTCGACATATAATAATTATGTAGTCGGTAGTTAGTAGTATTAGTTTGTAATGACAACGGCTCTTTGCGAGTCGTTTGATATCGTCTGTCCACTAAGTCGAGGGTATACCTGTACCGCCCTTTCTACCCGCTGCACAGGGTCCTCTTTCCAACACCTTATTTAATTTAATAATTATTATAGGTGTCTCTTATATTACGTCATATAACATAAGAGACACCTATGTATGTATGTCACTCTACCACTAGTTCAGAAAGAAAATTCTACTAAAAAAAGCCGGCAAGAAACTCAGTTTGTTAGTACTGCGCATACTTCTTTGGCTTGGCTTTGTTCTTCCTTGAGCTAAGTCAGTTTCTCTAGTTCTACTACTGTCTTCATTTGTGATGTTGTGGTCATATTATATAGAGCAACTTCAGGCATAACTTCTATCTTACCACTTGTAAAATTGCACTGCGGAGACATAGGTCTTCAGAACCTCATATGTACATAAAATAAATCGTGCGCGAAACGTAAATAAAAATTGAATTAGTACGTAGTTAGGCTCGTGGCATTTTAGTTAACATTAATATACATTTAAGTGTTAATTTATGTAGTGATCTACAAATCAAACACCTTATATGTATGTATCAACCTACATTGTAGGGTAATGATTCAAATAATCAAAAACCGGTCAAGTGCGAGTAAGACTCGCGCACAAAGGGTTCCGTACTACCTCCTCCTCCTTGTGTCGTATTCCCTATTACTGAGGGTCGTGACCCCTTCCACCAATAATTCTTCTGTGGACGATGTCGCGCCATGTTGCTCTGTTCTTTGCAACATGCAGTGCTTCGTGGACCTTGCTATAGAGAGCGGTGCGGATTTGATCCGCTCTACCACATAATATTAATTATTTCAGCAAATAACAAGAAAAATGTCATGCCAACACGCTATCAGCTGTGAAATAACAAGCTTGCATACGGCTAAACTGGTAGCGCCTGACAAACAATTCAACACCCTATGAGTGACCCTAATTAATGATTTTCGGATTTATTCCTATTCTTGTGCTGTGAGGCTTTGCTTCTTGCCAAACGTCATGATTGTAGGTCAACGGGAAGTACCCTACAGGTTTTGATTTATTGGCCAGTGTCAGATTATGCGGCATAAAGCAAAGTAAGTAAGTCCCTAGCTGTACGCGTTAATATGTCGATCAGTCAGTTATCCTATTTATATTTTGACGACCTCCGTGGCGCAGTGTTGAGCACTGTTGTCTTAACGTCCGGAAGTCCCGGGTTCGGGTCTCGGCAGGGTCAATTTGGGAATTTTTAATTTCTGAATTTTCCCTGGTCTGGCCTGGTGGGAGGCTTCGGCCGTGGCCAGTTACCACCCTACCGGCAAAGACGTGCCGCCAAGCGATTTTGCGTTGCGGTACGATGCCGTGTAGAAACCGAATAGGGGTATGGGTTGAATATGTAGTGGATTTAAAAAAAATGTATAGATTAACTCATTATTCGATTTTGTTATTAATAGTAAAATGATGAATATTCTATTAGAATATTAAGACGGTGTATTGTGGCCGTTTGGCGTACAACCCATTCACCCGTGGTGATTGATTTGACACTTTCCTTCGTAGGGAAGGGTGTGGATAAAGTGTGGATATCTCTTGTGCCTTGATGTCGCTTAGTACTGACACATGCTTGGAAAAAATCGTTTAACCACCTACTTAACAAATTTAAATACTACGACGTACCTATATCTACCTGATATATAGTTATTTAAAAAAAACCCAAGGCGTCTGGTTTTTCAAAACTGCTGAAACATTTTCTTCTAGGTTACAGCCATTGATATACACGTACTGTAACTGTACACGGCTTTAAATAAAAACAACGCTCAAGATTTCTCACAGGATTGAATAATTATGATGTATGGTCTTTGCCCATCCTGAAACATAATAAACTCTGTCTCCCAGAGTATCTGTCCGAATAGCTACAAATTGTAATACTAAAAGGCTGAAAATAATACACGACAACTGAAGCGGGGCGCAACCGCATGTTATAGTTTTAATATTATAGATACTATAAGAACTATTCACACATGATTCACAATGCAAAGCGCACGAAGGACCCACATTTTTACAGGTATTACTAATTATTATTTAGGCATAAGTACCTGGCATGACAAATCGTTTATTCTTCGTCAAATCCTAGTGTCTATTTGCTTTTTATTATATAAAAAAGAAGGCTGCCGTCGCATTACTTACGAATGGATACTATCAGTCTGAATTAATGGTGGAATGGTATATTAACTCCATTCAGAGTCCCGGCTGGGATTACAGATAAGAAAACATAAGTAATGAAGACAGTCCTGAGCGTGGGATCCGTCGACCGTAACAAAATACCTGTGCGGATCATGGGAATGGAAATAAACGGAATACGAAGGAAAGGGTACTATTGTCATTTCTAATAATAAACATATAAAAATACTGTTATGCATTATACTTGATTTTCTCAGTTAGGTATACGCAAATAATGTAGAGACGATGGAACCTTGTTTGGAAACATTAATATGTTAATTATTTGTTTGTATTGAAGCAAATGACTGCATTTAGCGGAGTTAATGCCTCATGTTATATATGAATGTCTGAGGTACATGCATTCGTGACTGCAGGAAAGCATTTAAAATTAATACACTCGACCTTTGCCTTTGCCTATAAACAGAAATGAAACATTTGATTATACCTACTCATACCGAAAAGCACTTAGCTTTTAATTTCAATGTAATAGAAAATTGTAATGTCATTTAACTGGAATGTTACCTACACAGGAAATATTTCAGAATAAAGAGAAATTTCAAGTTAGAACTCGTGAGACACTGCTCGGAGTTTCTTCAGAAGTAGTAGCATGAGCGTATTAGATATACCTATATATGTCACCGTAAGATTGTAAAAACCGTTAGATTATAATATAACGTTTTTTATCTCGATAGATTATAAACTGTCGACAGATTGTGAACCGTAACATACTGATTACAATTTAACGCGTTATTTTTCGGTAAACTGTAATCTATTAGGTATATTAACCCGATAGAAACTAACACTACCTGAATATTCATGTCAAACCCTAACCTAACCTAAAGTTCGCGCGCGAGTTGAATGCAGAGTAAATGTATGGTGACACTTACATTTACTCTGCATTCAACTCGCGCGCGAACTGTACAAGAAAGAGACAAGAAAACGTAAAAACAATAAATATTTCATAAATTAATACTCAGAACATTGAACGGTTCACAATCTTTCGACAGTTTATAATCTAGCGGGATAGAAACCGTTAGATTATAATCTAACGGATTTTACAATCTTACGGTGACATATATACACCCATGCTACTACTCCAGCAGCTACCACAAAATATGTTTCTCTAATACTTCTGCAGTATAAGAAGAATATACGATACCAGCTGATGCCCGCGTCTTCGTCTGCGTGGATTGAGGTTTTAGGCTCCCGCGGGAACTCTTTAATTTCCCGGGACAAAAAGTAGCCTATGTGTTATTTCAGACTATAATCGGTCTCTGTACCAAATTTCATCCAGATCCGTTCATACGTTTCTTACGTATTCGATGGAATATTGATTAGTTCGCGCGGCACAACAAGTATTCTTACCGTAACATCCATATTATATACGCCATTTACACGCCTATATTTAGGTTTAATCTTAGGATATTTAATGGGAAATCATAACATTTGTACAAACATTCAACAATTCAATTACAAAAAGGCGAGCGATTCAATTACAATAATTCATAAATAACGCTCCACAAAACCAGAGTGAGCGAACATAACTGAGCATTCCGAACAACTTTTATTACAATCTCTTGCACAACAACAATATTAGTTATCCTTATTTTCCTGTCCTATTTTTTTCATTGACCGAGTTTTACACACTTTACTTCGTCCCAGATCTTTTTGCTTATGTCGTCTAGAAGTTTTGTTTTTCAACAGACAGCAAACAATTATTTAATGCAGCAATTTTTATTTTTATAACAGTAGAAATAGCAGTAAATAATTTTTACTAGATGATGCCCGCGACTTCCTCCGCGTGGATTAAGGTTTTGATTCCCGCGGGAACTCTTGAATTTTCCGGCCTACGTTCTTCCCCGGGATACAACGTGTACCAAATTTCATCAAAATCAAGGCAAAGACCCCTTCGATTTCTCCACAGTTCCCAATTCAGTGCTTCTTCGATCTATCTAATAAATTTGCCACTGCCTAATTGCGGCATACCACGCTGTCGTTGATATAACCATGAACCACATTTTCCCACATTTAGCATAAGGATGATAATGACCTACCTAGTCCCAGCCAAATAAAACGGCTGAAGGCCAACGTTACGCAAGGCGCAAGGATACTCGCGTTTAAAAGCAGATAATTTAGCAGAGTTTTTTACTCGATCTACTAGTTTCAAGCTAACTATATGCTTAATAATTTTACAAAGAGTATGTCGCTGGCAAACATGAAATGCTTCTCATCGCGTTTGCCCTGGCCCCAATGTGCTTTGAGTCCTAATCTCCTTTCCAATTCCACATGACTGTTTCAATAGAATACTGATTTTGATTTAACTTGTTGGTAGAATTCCTAACCACGTAGAGTTCGCTGAATAAATTCGCTGGACACAGGTCCAATTACGCAAAAATGATTAAAACACGGTAAAATGGTTACTTGGATTTGAAAGGGGTCACCGTGTCAAATTGAAATTCATTGTTTCAAACCGTTACAAAAACTTGAAAGCATCAATTGACATATTGTATTAAAATTTTAAAATACGTAAAACTTCTAAGGTTACAAGTGCAGGTGATAATCGCTGATATTTCATTAGTTTTGGTATAAGAGATATATATTCGATTCGCTACTAAAAGACCGACGCGAGACTTGTAGAAAGAATGCTGAGCTCAAAAAAATAAATAGGTACCTAATGCCTGCTTCTGAAATTGTGTAATGTGTTTTAAATCATCAGTAACTGTTTAGTGTTTGTGTTTAGTTCTCAACCGGATCTCTTCGTTTCGGCTCTTTTCCTTCAAGGACACATTGTAGGAGGAAATTAAGCCTTAGTGATTATTTTTTAAGGATTATTTTATAAATGGTGGTAAAAAAACAACAAGGGATAGCCGAACGACATTTGGCAACGCGCCAGCCTTTTCTTTGTACATCGGGTTTGGGAACAAATCTAGTGGAAATGGAATGATGTGACCCGAACGTTGCGACCTCAGCTGTTAGCTATATATTACGGCTCTACTTGGTTATTGTCGAAAAAGAATCGGCCATAAATTTTTCATAATGTCAATATAATGTAATTTATTAGTGTATGTAACAAAATCCATAGTAATATTATAAATGCGAAAGTGTTTCTGTCTGTCTGTCTGCTACGCTTTCACGGCCTATCCGTTCGATTGGCCGTGAAAGCGTAGCATACAGACAGTCGATTTTGATGAAATTTGGTACAGGGATAGTTTACATCCTGGGGAAGGACAGAGGCTTCTTTTTATCCCGGAAATTAAGCAGTTCTTGCGGGAATTAAAAAAACTTAATCACGAGCGGACGAAGTCGCGGGCATCATCTAGTATCCTATATATAATACATACTACTACAACCCATTAACGTCCCACTGCTGGGCACAGGCCTCCACTCTCATAGGAGAGAGGGAATTAGAGCTTAGACCCACGGGGAGACCAGACGGCCGGGGGTCAGGGCGACAGGTTGAGAAACCGGCGGACTATCCTAGCCGAGTCTAGGATAGTCCACCGGTTATAATTATTATTATTATACTACAATGTGAAAGTGTGTCTAGACTGTCTTACGCTGCTACAGCCCATCTGTTCAGCCGATTTTAATGAAATTTGGTGTGTGAATGGATCCCATAAATATATATAAATATATAATAATATAATATATATAAATATATATAATATATATAGATCCCAGAAATCCCCTAGGCTATATACTCTTTATACTGATAAATCAAAGACATCCAGTGTAAAATACAGTTTTCAAGTTGACTTGACTTTTGTAGAAATTGTAGAAAGCTGTCTAACGCAGACCCACTACGAGTGCACTTGAACGGAAAACGTAAGAAGATTACGCGAACCGAATACCGCCCTTTTCATGTTCAAGATACTCGTACCTACTTCTGGTCCATAAGACCGTTGAGTCGGCTGGCAACTAAATCTTTTAAAACGGGCCATCCGCTTAGTTGCTGCCGTCCTTTGTTTCCGTTCAACGGATTAAAACTAAATTAAAAGCTCACGTTGCTTTTCATGTTGCCCGCAGTACTTCATCCATATATTCATCCCTTAAAAACATTAATAGAATGAGTAATTCTACATGTGTTACAACACACATGTTATACTCACACACATACTAATACACTCACCCATACAACACCCTAATCTATATTAATGCTAAGAATTAATTTTAAGTAATTTTTATTTTCTAAAATATGTCACTAACATTAATTTTCTGTTTGTCATTTGTTTTCTTCTGATTTGTGAACCTGGAGGTGGGCGTTAACAGCTGCAACACAGTTTTATACTAACGCAGTTGTTTCCGTTCCTTAGTTTTTATGTCATCTATGTTTATGAGAAAATAAATAAATCTATAAATAAAAATCTATAAATAAATCTATTTGTTTGGGAATAAAAAGGTGCTGAATTTTAAATATGCTTCAAAATCCATTTCTATTATAATTGATGTGAATTTGTCTGCAATGTTTTCATAACGATTTTATTAAGCGATTTTGACATTTGGTACATAAATAGATTGCATCCCTGGGGAAGAGAAGACATAGGCTATTTTTCATCATATTGAAAATCATCAGTGTTCTCGCTGACGAAGTCATCCAATAGTCTACTATAAGTGCAGTGTAATGGTGATAAAATGGCATTTCTATAAATCTACTCATACTGCAGTTATCAAAAGGCCATTTTAATTAATGCTTGCGATAACAATAGATAACCGACAAACGAAGGCGGAGACGCGCAACAGTACTGATTGTCTTGTCTACCTTAGATAAACACTAAAAGCGGAGATAGCGTAGTCGTTAGAAAGAAAGAAAGAAAGAAAAAGCGTTTATTTGGAACCACAATACAATAATTATAGTGGAAAGAAATGAGACAGAAATATGAGTTGTGTGATCCCAAAATGGACTCCACTTAGCATTTTGCTATGACTTTACGCTGGTTCCGTTAGGAGTTAAGCCTTCGGAGTTCGATCCCGGGTACAGGCTTTTTATTATTCGGAGGTATGTGCGTTATTTAAAGCCTCGAAGAATAAGGCTATATAAGGCTTTACGAAATTCCTATGGGCTTCCTTAGTTCGTTAAGATGGATCAGAGTGAACGATGGATGATTACAAAGTTGTCAATAGTTTGACGGAGGGTCATCGTAACTAGATTTAACTGTATACGCTATCAACGTCAGAGTCGACGACGAAGTTTCGTCTTGAGAATTTGTTGTACAAACTTTGTCTGTGCTAAAAGCCAGCCACAGCCTGAGGCCAAAATAAGCCGTTTATTGTATAAGTTGCGCACTAGGACTTGTTCTAAGCAATTTAAATTAAATACTACATATTATATCAATTATTGAACTACCTTGTGGAAATTATAGTTTTACTCTAACGTTTTTTCTAGTGCAACATGAGTTACATTTTAATTATATGTTTATGTTACCGGGCATATATGTAATCCGTCTGTGTTTTGAGCCTAACCTAACCCTATTAATACTATAAGGATTTCTAGATGCAATGTTTGCACATTTCTTACAAAGCTTATTTTACTTTCTGAATTGGCTTTTTCTTAATATCATCATTAGTTGTTCATACTTAGTTTTCATACATTTCCGGTACAAATATTCTTAGTCCGGAGTATACAGCATCGTAATAATATACAAATCCTCACATTTTCAAGAAGTGATGTTATATAATAATTATTATTTCTTGCCTCAAGCTCTTTTTTTTTAAAAACACAGACACAAATAAAACCTACTTGAAACCGGTTTTATAATCGAAATAATATTACGAAATTAAATAAAGCCATACCACAGAGTATGTATATCTCGTGTGGCCATACCACTGTAAGGCGTAGTACAAATAAAGGGACCGGGCGGGACAAAACCTTCGCGCGGAACTTTCGTGTCGTGGCTTTTATATGGAGCTGAACAGGCTGGTACGACAGGAAATAAAACGTTGTTCCCCACCAACGCGGACGCGAACTACCCGACAACGTTGGGTGCCTACCCCTAGTGTCTTTTCCTTTTCGTCCTTAGTATGTAATGTTTACACTATATACGTTTAAACAATACTTACTAAATAGATTACCCCACTAAGTACATATGCCAAACCACGGACGCCGAGTACATTATGTAAGCGCTTTATAACTTTAGTCAAACTGTTCCTGCCACATTCTAAATGAGATAAAAACTTAACCACGCACACGATGTCCATTTCAACCTTAATTTTGCCCCTTTGTGAATTAACATTTGCCTACATTACTAATGCTGTGTACCTAACAAGACTAAATGTAGTTACAGAAAATCCACTTAAAGGCAATATTTAAACAAGAGTAATTTATACAGAACATTGTTTGTAGATTTTACTTATTTCCTCTCTTTGGAGTTTTGTTTGAGTTGACTTTTTATATAAGCAGTTTCACCGCAGGGATTACGCGTTTTAGGTAGGAAAGTATTGAAAACTTGATTGGCTTCAGTTACCGATGTATTAAGATAACCCATAAGTAGGCAAGGGCAACGAAGAGGCGCTGGCAACTAATATTTTGTCGGTCTAACTGGAATTTTGAACATTTCATTTTGAATATTGTCAATAGTAAAATGTATTTACATGTTTAATATGTTTTAAAGGTTTTTTGCAAGATTTAAATACGCTTACCAATTATCAACTAAAAACGCAACGCGAGTGTCTAAGAATGCCTCCAAAATGATCGACAATCGATTTTGCAAATCAGATTGGTTTTCAGATTGGTTTGTCGATAGTCGGAGGATTTTTAGGCGCGTTTTTTCACTATATATCACAAATCGATGGCTACAATAGCCGATTTAGGATTACGACCGCCTTTATGCGTTATCGAGTGGGGCCAACCTCAGCCTAGACGATGCAACAGTCGGTGAAATCGTTCTTGGACTCAATTTAAAAAAAATAGCTTGATTGATTATCTGACAAATAGAAAAAATACCGTTTACTTGTTTGAAGCTCTAAGTAGATTATTTCCATCGGAGAGTGACAATTTTATTCATAAAAATACCTATAAATGTTGTATTACAGCGATGACAACTTCGATAATTTCGATACGACCACAAAAACAACTCAACATAAAAACCTCGCACATATTTGATTTCAGCGAGAACATTTGGTGCATTTTCCCTTTTTTTAAAACAAACTTTTGAACGACCGTAGCCAAAAACGTATTAACTTTTTGATACGGAAGAATTCCTTTTGCTTTTAAACCCAACATTCGATACATAAAATGTATGAGCTTTTCACGGTCCTTATTCAACTTATTTACACATTTTTACACCTTGTATTCATCTCACTTGGAATGTTTCGGTTTGATACTATTAAAGTAAGTAATAAGTGACTTTCCAAGCGCGTAACAGAATGTTTTTAAATAAGCAAGTTCTAGGTGCACAGACAATAGAAAATCTTAAGAGTATTTATCTCCTATTTAGAAGGTTTTTATGACAACTCAAGACTACCAGCGGAAAGCATTACCCATTAAGAACATACCGGCAAAAAGATCCAGTACCTAACTCTTGCCATCATAATTTCGGTATATTCGATTATATCGTTTCGGCTTCATTTAAATAAGCTCGCGGCGAGGAATTACATATTTTTTTATCAGTTACACCATGATATTAAATTTTACAATGTAAAGGAAATGTAGTTGATGCGAGAATAAAATTCGCGATTTAAACGGAGAAAAAGAAAACGATAAGAAAATATTGGCGCTGTATAGCACAAAATGGAAAGTTCGACTATTTTAAAATACATTTTTACAAAGTCCTTCCCCCAACATTGTGTTAATTTATTTGTTACACTCACCAATTCACACCTAATTGAAACATGAAGCAACGGCTATTGACGTCCCGAGTTAGGAAAGAAATTAGGTAGATGCCAAATCATGATTATGTTAATACATCTTACAATGCCAGGTTATTCATCTGCGAGATTTGTGGTCATTTGACCCTTATCCGTCGCTAGTTTGTGACTGTTAGGTGGCACTTACAATAATTATTCTCATAACCAAAATGTTCTATTACCCATCATTGTTCTTTGCAGGTTATTTTAAAATACAGCAGTATATTATGAAATTGGAAATGGAAAAAAAAATTAAAAAATCAGACTGACTGAATCATTATTTCAGCGGTAGGTATAATATGGAGGCCAAATACAATTAAGATTCAACAATTCAATTTATTCCGTTCAAACAAGTTAAAACTGACGACAATGCTCCGACATCCAATAAATTAATGAATAATGACGTCAACGTAACCTACTATGTTAAAACTATTATTACTAATTAAATGCGAGTTGGATTAACTTGTTCATGCATTGTCAACTAGAGTTAAGCCAGTATTTACATGGCGGTCGAATTTCGCTTTCATTACTGTTAGGCGAACATTAGAAATGCATGGGTACAGGGCCTTACTGCTTCTATGGTTTTCGAGATTATCAACAGTAGTCTTAGCTCTGGGATGGAGAGTCAAGATGGCGATTTGGAGGCGCGTCCGCGTTAGTCAGTGTTTGTGTAGTTTTGTGTGTATGGCTAAATTAAAGTACACTTCTTGTCCTGGCGACACAAGAAATCGGGTTACGAATGTCTTTACACACCACAGCGACCACAAAAGTACTATTTCGTACTTAGCATTTAACATAGAAAACTCGTATCTCAAACATTGGGAGAGCGAGAAAACAGCCAACAAGTAATAAATACCTTAAGTCGTTGGCTGGAAGTTTAGACCCTCGTATAGTTGCTTCGCTAAGAAATCGAACATGAACCTCTTTCAGGCTGTGCGATCACGATTTCGTTACGATTTAAATACTTATGACCATATCAAAATCAAAATCAATTATATCAAAATAACAATACATAAATACATGTGTAGGTATATTATAAACTTATAAAAACTTTACTTTATATAATACAATACTTTTATAAATCAAGTGCAAAAGTATACATAAAATCATCTTTGCTGTGTCATCCATACTAATGAGAAAATATATAAAAATGCGAAAGCGTGTCTGTCTGTCTGCTTTAAAAGCTCATCTTTTCAACCGATTTTAATGAAATTTGGTATATAGGTTGCATCCCGGAAAATTAAGGATTTCCCGCGGGAATCAAAATCTTTATCCACGCGGACGAAGTCGCGGGCATCATCTAGTAAGATATAAATGTATCTACCATCGTTCACGTAATGCAGAAGCCATTAACAAAGTTGGAAATCTTCGGCACACGTAGTTTGAATAGCCTTTATAAGTCGGGGCATGACTTTCCTTACACCGTAATAAAAGTTATAGGACGGATTTGGTGGGCCTTTTCACGGGTATTATCGTTTTTATTATTTCTCCATTATCAGGAAGCACAATAACACAAGGTTACTATGATCGTAATAAGGTCCGTAGTTTCTATGCTGCACTAAAAATAGATCTTTTTTTTTAATCCACTACAAGCTAGCCCTTGACTGCGATCTCACCTGATGGTAAGTCATGATGCATTCTAAGATGTTAGCGAGCTAACCTGTTACACTCATTCAACATCATTGTTTGCAAGTCATAGAGGCTCATTATAGCAGAGTGTAGTAAAGTGGGTTTGCCTGGTGGGAGGCTTCGGCCGTAGCTAGTTACCACCCTACAGGCAAAGACGTGCCAAGCGATTTAGCGTTCCGGTACGATGCCGTGTAGAAACCGAAGGGGTGTGGGTTTAATATAACTGCCATGCCCCTTACACGTTAGCCCGCTACCATTGGACTGCATCATCACTTACCATCAGGTGAGATCGCAGTCAAGGGCTAGCTTCTAGTGGATAAAGAAAAAAAAGGTACCTACCTACTTACCTTTACGAACCGTCCAAGTGAATGCGATATCAAGGTTTACTGATACAGTTACTAGACGAGTCTCAAATAAACGTTAACCTTTACTTTATAACTCGTGTAAATAATTTAGTTTCAGCAGGCTGCGGTACAGATGATGTGATTAAACATGTACCAAAAATACACGTCCTTTCGCTGTCATCAAATTATGGAACGAAAGGTCAGCGCTTGACATTCTGTTGTGAAGCTCCCATATATTGAATTAACTTTGATTGTGTTACGAGATATTGTGTACGGTAAAAATAAGTAAATCTGAAGCGATGTAAATCTGTACCCAAGTATTTTTAAAAAGATTTATAAGAGATGTTAAGCTAATAAATTAAGGATGACCTGTAATAAATTAAGGATTGCCTGGTGGGAGGCTTCGGCCGTGGCTATTTACCACCCTACCAGCAAAGACTAGCTTTCCGGTATACGTTGTAGTGTAGAAACCGTTAGGGGTTGCTGTAAACCGGATATACAATACACCTTCATTAAAATTAAATAAATTTTAATTAAAATTAATTAATTTAAAAATAGCCTGGACCGGATTTTGATAAGCAATGTATTTTAGGCGTATTTATCTATTATTAAATAAAAATAAAAAGTGGGTTTCATCTGGTTAACAGATCGGTGAAGGTCGTGGTATATCCGGATCTCAAACTATAAGTATTGCAGAGAAATACTGTCTATTCCATCGGGAAATTTGCGCACACACTTATGCACTATAACTATAATATTATCTCCCACGCACATGACCAAAATTGGGTCGAGACATCATTACATATTCTTTTAAATTAAGTAGGCACCTGTTACATTATTTACATCGATTCTTATGATATAAATAACACTTGACATCTACCCATGTAATCTCTTAGAACCGATGTTCGAAATAGAGCAAATAAAATAAAAACATTTTAAAATAAAACTTTCATTTAGTTTTCGTTTTCTTATTAAGAAATGTGGCACACCAATGAAAACCATAAATACAAATTATAGTATCGTCTTGTGGAGACTTTGACTCTATTCGAATGAATTTGTGTGGCCTTTACAAATGCCCTGCAGATAATCATATGAAAATCATAAAATATTTTATGAAACAAGTCAGACACATGCCTAACTGCTAAGATAAATTAGGGATATCTAAATAACATTAGCTCTACCTAAACTTGTGGGTATCGTTAGAAAGACGTAACTCACATGTAGGCACCGCATAATAATATTTCATTATTTTAACTAAAAAAATCATATTATTCCAGGTGACACCGACGAACATGGTCTGCCCAAGGATAAGGACAAAGGCTGTGACACCACTCTATACCTATACAATGTGAGTATTTATCTTGTAATTTATTTTGTTTTTTACCGCGTTAAAATTATCTTACTAATATTATAAATGCGAAAGTTTAGATGGATGAGTGGATGTTTGTTATTCAATCACGCCAGAACGGCTGAACGGATCTGGATGAATTTGGCACAGAGATAGATAGAAATTAAAGAGCTTTTGCGGGAACCAATAAACTCAATCGTGGATAAAGTCGCGGGCATTAGCTAGTTATTGTATAAATTAAAATATTCTAGAATACTTTGAATTGAAATAATCAGTTCAAATTATCCCAGAAAAATATTATAATGTGAAATTATATGGCCAACTTCCTATTAAACTATACTATAAATATTTGCATCTATAGTAAAATACATTTTGAATTAATCGCGTCAATTTTAATTATGAGTAAATAATTGAAAGCAGTAGATAACAATATTAAAAACATATAAAATATAAATGCTACGAGTAGGTATTTCGATTTTTTCGTACAATTGTATGTATTGTTTTATTTTTAAGCGATATACCTTAAATAATGTAAATGTAAATTTTTATCTGTAACATTTTGTTTTTTGTGTAAATTAGAACCCAAACTCTCGAAATAGTAACACAAAAAAATGTGTGTAACATTTTAAGAAAAACAGCACACGTCAAACGTGGAATATATAATGAGACTTGCTAAAGCAATATCCAAGATAGGGTATGATTTATCGTTCAGAAAGAAACATCAGTAACACGCCGGCGTATTAAAGTAGAAGAGGCATAAAGGAAAATGTTCCTCGTTTTTCGTCGCCGCTCTCATCGTTTTTCGACGTAGCTTAAATCCTGGCGTAAGCTCGTGCGAATTGCATCGGGACGCAATATATTTCGAAAATCCGTAGACAGCGCTGTAAATAACACGTGTACCTCATTGAACCTTTTTGAATTCCAATTACATCTTCATAGAACGCTGGGAAAAGGCTTTATTATCCGGAGATATATGAAAGCACGTAGGTAGATAGATTTTTATTAGACATTTATTAGTAACATACTCATAGCTAACCCTTAAATATCTCGCTAGCGTGCGTTAGTCCTACAAAGCGTTGATTCACAATTTTCACCATGAAGTAATACTAGAAAATTAACATAATATTATGTTAAAAATTTCTCGTCTGTTAAATTTTTTGTATTATCATAAGTTACGATAACTAATGATTTGGATCAACTGGTCCTAAGTCATTAACTGTTACTTACTATATTTTTGAAGTGAAACTTCTTTAAAATCGTTGTGAAATGAAAATTCAACGAAACGAAAAAGCAAAACCAAAAAGAGACAAACATTAATAGGATTTAGCCTGCGAGATAATGTGATAGAATACAAGTTACATTTATTTCATTCTCTCTCAGGGTACTTTTCTGAAGTCTCACTTTTTTTTTACATTATAGCCATTTCATTTTCAATACTAATACGCATGAGATAGGTAGGTACGTCTTATATTTATATCGTCATGTAATTTAGCTACAAGATTCGTGTAATAAAAACTTATAAAAATATACCTGCTGTTGCATTAAAATAACGTAAACAATGAAGTAGAAAAAATCTGTTGCAATTTCTAGCTAAAGAAGTTTTCCATGCTGTATCGTTTCTGTTCAGTGTAGTTTGCACTCTAGCTTTTCCATGTTTAGCGAGCAAACATTATTATACGTAATGCCCGTCTTGCGCACGGCTCTCGCGATTACAAAGGAGATTTATTCGTGTAACGACGATATTAATCTACATTGCAGATAAAACGTGCTTAACAACCTCGAACATTGTACAAACTCAGCAGTATTTGTTTTGTTAAGAGATGACGTGGAGGTGAGTCGGGAGTTGTCAAGAGAAGCTTTTGTGGAAAGATTTCACGAGATATCTTTCTTCGGATTTACAAAATAAAATACTTCAAACGCCTTTGCATCTTTTTGTGTATTTGTTTTGTGGACACACTCGTATCATGAACATTTTGTCTTACCTCGTTGGTATGAATGAATGAATGAAATATTCTTTACAACATAAATAATCAGGGCGGTTACTATCAACATTTAGAAAACCATTATGATACAGGAACATCTTGTTTCAATCTCTTTGTAATATTACTGAGAAAGCTACCATGACATCACAAAGTTATCATAGTTTTACTCTTTTAGACATGATGGCAAGAACGAATGATACTCTACCATTGTCTATTCATTGCTTTCAGAGTAAGCGAGATGTAGCTATATTTTTTCTATAGCGCTATCTCAATTGCATCGCGTTTCATTTCATGCTTATATAACACAGTGTTGATATATTTTAAATTAAATATTATAACTTTACATAGTGATTATACCTTTATAAAGTGCAATAAATGAACAAAATGTTTTTTAATGTTATCTTAAACTAAATAATAATTGTTTGTTTGCTCTTTTTCTGTTAGGTTAAAAATTAACTCAAAAATCTTAACTTACCATGGTGTAAAACGAAACGGTTGTTTTAAATGTCAAACAAGGCGCGATAGTAGTTTGAATTTGAAAATTTGATTATGTCAAATACCTAAACAAATTCGTTTGAAACTTTTTAAATAAAAAACTAATAAATAATAAATAAATTACTTATTATTAATATGTCGGGCCTCGAGTAAGTATAATAAATTGTGTGTTAATTGCTCTCATGGATAAAACAAAAAAATACTGGTGAAATTGTGGCGCTAGGCGGTATGTTCGGATAGGTTTTGTGGTGCAGCAGCAGTGCAGTTAATGGTTCCTGCATTTCAAGTGGTTTGTGTGTACTTTTTTGCAGCGTCAGAAGTCGAAGAGTTTCGGGGCGGCAGCTAGACCTTTTATGGGAATATTTAAATTCCCATAAAGATATAGCCGTAGCCTACAATCGATCTTTGCAAGCTAAAGAATATTCCAAACAAAAATGGAAAGAGATTGCAGAGATTGGGGACAGGCCTCCACTCTCATAGGAGAAAGGAAATTAGAGCTTAGACCCACTAAGCTGCTCCAATGCGGGTTGGCGGGCTTTAACGACTATCATCATGTTAGTGATAATAACCGGAACCGACGGCTTAACGTGCTCTCCGAGCCACGGGAGTGAAACACCGCCAACTTCCTAACTCCGGGCTATGAGAATTTCTAGTCAGAAAACCCAATAAGTACTTAATTATGGCCCGACCCAGGACTCGAACCCGGTACCTCGTCGGCTGCAGTTGAGTTTCTTTTTTACCTTTCATAGTTATCAGCAGCTAACCCCATAATAATAATAACCTAACTTAATAAAAATACATTTTGGAAAATTAAATAACTCTCTTTTTTATTAGATATCTCAATTCTCAACTTACCGTAATCCAATATTCACTTAAGTAAGTATATTATAAATCCCCACAATTTCCTATTTATTTGTTTATAAAGTTAATTCGTTGTTGATCCGTCGCAAGAAAGTAACTTTTTTATGATTGCTAAATTTGACGTAAATCCTACGTAATACAATAATGCTAGCTCTCAAAAAACACTTCATGGTACGAATTGAGTGAATGATTTGCGTAATGACGTCACAAAACTGTTTAGGAAAACAATGTTCTAACAAGCTTACTTTAGGGGCGTCATGGTAGGATTTGTCGAAACAATATCAAAATAATAGTGCTTTAAGCAGTGATAGTAACCCCCCAGAAACAATAAAACAAAAAATAAAAATTGGTAAAATTGGCGGCCTCATCGCTTTTAGGCTGAATTCAGTGTGCAATAAAGATTAAATTAATAATGTATTTTTTTAAATACTAGATCCATTTCTCGGATGTAACTTATAGGTACAAAATTCGTCACAAGAAGGTTAAACAGACAAAGGTAACAGACCTAAATACACTCATATTTATAATCTTACCCATATTAACCGCCCGGGATGTGCAAGGTAGCTAAGCAGTGCCTGAGGAAAATGTCCTCCAAATGTATTATTTCATTTTCATCCTAGCGGAGCGATATCTTTGTACATATAAAACAAGCGAGGAATGTAAGCGAGGCAGTATTGAGTCAAAAGACGGTGTCAGAGCTGGTTCACATGACAACGCGCGTTTCAACTACCTACATGAACTTTAGGGTATACGAGGAATATACCTGACTCAATGGACACTTCAACCTGCCTGCCTGCCCCAGACTTGTAACACCTGAAACTATGATGTATTTTATGGTAATACACTGTTTCCTCGCACAACGTAATGAAAAGAGTCCGCTACTCCTCCTCGCACCACTCAACTTAATCTTCTCTTCTCTGGTAAAAGCGCACGCATAAGCTTGTTCAAGCATCCCGAACTTGTGCAAAGTACTAGAAACGGGACTGCAGTGTTGAAAAGAACGAGTAACTTGAAACTACTAGAATAATACCTTTGACTTTAAATCTTTTGCTATATTTATCGGTAATAAGCATAATTTTGTGTTCAGTTTCAATTGCTTCTCATTTCTACCACAGCGTACCTTTTTGTACCTTCAAGGCAAGAGTGAATAGGCATCTTCTAGGCAAGCGCGCTCCAACCTAGACCTCATCATTGTTGGTTGTCTTCAAGCGCACGCCTATTCTTGATTTAAAAAAAAACAGTGAAAAATCGAAGTACCGCCTATTCTTTGATTTAAAAAAAAACAGTGGAAAATGAAGTACAAAATTGAACTCCAAAACTACATCTGCCGTAGCGCGTAGCTCATTCGTAGCTCGTAGCTCGCCGTAGCACCGTAGCGGCGTAGAACCGCGTCCCAATTTCTTACACGAATAACTCCGATCTCACCGCCTCGTGACTTCTCCGCGCTTATAAGATTTCAATTTCCCTTCGATCATTGAAAATTTCTCATATTAATATACAATATTGAAATTTTCGATATGATCATATATCGGATTTGCACATTTTGATTTCTCTCGCATATGGGAAAACACACTAAGAACAGGGCAAAACGTCGTCGCAAAACGCCCACGTCGTATCCGAAACACATTTCGTCGTGTCGTGCAGGTCTGTGCAGCTTCAAATAAAAATGCGCACGTCGACATTTTGTCTTGTTATGTCCGTAGTATGTTTTCGCCTTTAGGCTTAACGTGAAACGGTGTTGCCGTGCCACAGCCATGCATTTGTCATTACATTTGCTGCCAAATAGAGCACAGTACTCATGTGGCACGGGCGTGATAAATACATGGTCTAGCATGAATTACTTGATAAAATACAATCATAGTCTAGTATTTTTTCAAAATGCCCCATGCGTGTCTAGACTCAATAAATCTAATCTTTCACCTATAACATGTTTTAATATTATGTTAAAATTATTAATGTTTGTTAAAATAGACATTAATTTTGTAAATGGTTAATAAATAACGTCAAAGAAACGTTAGATGAAAATTAGATGCTTTTTATCACTAAGAAAAGTAATAAAAGGAAGATTGAACTTGGCATCCCCGAAAATCCGCATTAAAGCCGTCATAATATCGCAGTACAATGTAATCGAAATTGGAATTTGCAAGCGTAACGCGGCGTTTTATGTCCTACGACGCCGATACGATATCTTAACAACATGAATCTAAACAAATAAATAAACTAGATGTCTTTGTGTATGATTTACGAAATTGCTTCGTAGGTATAAGGAATAAACCCGCAATCAGAACTCAAGATTCTGAAATGTTCAAAAATTAGTTAAATCAATTTTATCGAGACTATCACCAATCAAGGAGACTTTTTATACTTACCTTTGTTACCTACTCATTACTAGAGTTAGGCCTTTACGGATTTTTTAAAATCTACGCGGATGAATGTGACTATAACTTAGCCCTAATTAACTTTATCGTGGCAAGCTCTCTGCCACGCGCTTGATCTCGTCCTTTCATCTAGTGGGGGGTTCACCAACACAGCGATTTCCAGTGTGGGGACTGGAAAGTCCCAACGCCCAATCGGTTTTTTAACTATATTCCTCGCCCATTGCCAATTCAGATTTGCAAGCCGTTGAGCTATGTCAGTCGCTTTCATTCTTGTACGAATCTCCTCATAGTAGAAATGATGACAACTCAATCAAATCAGCAACTCTTTATCAAACTTAAAAACACACTTCTGGTATGGAAGTTGTATGGTTTTCACAATAGTGACGTCATAAAATTTCAACGCACTTTTTTTTTAATCTATATTTTAAAATGGTTGTCAAACTTTTAAAAACTAACCGAGGATGTGAATTTTAGGTCTTTTTGGAAGACCCTCTATTTAATAATCTGTTAAAAATAATTTATTTTTGTTATAGGCATCATCCCTATCATCATTATCTGAGGTGCAATCATGTAAGGATTGCCGATCGTGTCAATTTCGTGTATCCATACACGTATGAGAATGAACTCACGAAATTGAGCTCTAATTCAATGTTGTTATGGTTTATTTTACTTTGAAGTCGAGCTTTAACGATTTGATCGGTGATCCTTACATGATTGCACCTCTGATCACGTAGAGAAACCGAGAGCATAGGTCTCACCATGGCCCGCTAAGCCCAATGAGATGAGACTCTGAGCTTACTCATGAGGCTCATAGTTACTCGCAGCCATGTAAAAAGAGCACATTCGAGTAAATATCTTACACACCTGTGATGTAGGCATTAAGCCTGCGCCTCCAGCCTCCTATATAATTCATGGCCCATTTGCGAGACGCAAAACATTTACCGCGGCTGGCTTTTTTACTGAATTCAGATAAGAATTTCCACGAATAGGACGAAAAATTTAGTACCTGAGATGATATAATATTTTTAGAGACAAATTACACTAGAGACAAAAAATAAATAGCAGGCTCTCCCGTGCGTTATTGTCTTTTATAAGGATCTGCGTACACTAACGCGAAAGGACAAAACGACCAGGCTGTATCTGGTAATAATATGATAACTTTCCTTACTTAATACCTACTTAGTATAAATAAAATACCTTAATCTTAAGACACAAAGTATTGTTAAAACTTTTTCAAATAATTATGTTGGATTAAAGGAGATCATAAAATATTATACCTATCGACCAATATAAACATCGTTCATGATTAAATTGAAAGTGATTATTATAATGATAGGTTGAACATTTATCATGTATTTGTATGCTTAAATATTAATAACAATTTACAATACAATACAATTTCTTCATTTTGCAGAAACATACATTTACATTATGTTTACATGTTACAAAGTTAAATAGTCATATGTTTCGCCTAGCAGAAGGCATAAAAAATTTGTTATAAACACACAGTTACGATTATTATAGTCAGAAATCACAATTTATTGTATTATAATTGTGTATTGTATTTAGTATTGTAATTGTGATTACAATATATTTAATATTGTAATCACTTGTATTAAATTAAGTACAGTCAACTAAGTCCAAAATGAGTCTCAAGAAAATTTTCAATTTAGTCAGTTTATTATTTATCATCAAAATTCAAAGTACATACTCATTTGTGGAATAGTAGCACTTTTTCACAAGAAATGCTTCAACATATACTCTGTACTCTCTTGATACTGATGTACCTAGTGTATCAACTGTTGGCTGTCCAAATAAATAAAATAAACATAGACCAATGCTAAATCTATGAAAATAAATGAATGAAATTTACAAAGTGAATGTAGAAAAGTATGACGGCCGGTATATTACACACAGGACAAGACAAAATTGGTATATAAGTGCTCTGAAACGAGAAAATAATTGAATATTTGCCGAACCGTCGATACGGAAGCCGATATTTAATTTTACCGAGCCATTTACCGCTGAAAAATATATTCCTGGATATTCCAAAATATAACATTTTTCAATTTTACTTTTATCTTTTAAAAAAAATTGAGTGACATATGCGTTCGACTCACTAGTACTTTAAACTGGAGTTTTTCATAGAGATTTTATTTATAGCGTGGCCTTTGTTATAAAATAACTTTAAAAATACATATAATAATAAATAAGCGAAGGGTCAGACAGTAATACTGTATATTAACGAATGTGAAGTTGCTCGTTAAGTAAAAAAAGATAATTTAATATAAAAAAATTACTCGAATTCATCCGTTCCCAAAAATTACAAAAAGGCGCTCTACATTATATAAATAAGTACCTTACACAAACTCAGAAATCAATTTAGAAGAAACTTGAGCTATTGTGAAGTTTGGATAAAATAAATTAATTTTTAGTGATTATTAAATAGAGGACCTACCAAAAGACGTAATATCCACGTGCCCTGTACATTTTATGTTTGATAACTATTTTATAAATTATTATCGATTAATGTAAGAAAGTGCGTTGAATTTTGATGATTGTACAAGTAAGTTGTATTTCATACAAAATACCAAGCGCGCGTTTTGAAGTTTGAAAAAAAGTTCCTGATTTGACTAGTTGCCAAATACCCAATTATTGCACTTACCTTCGTACACAAAATTTTTGATTTTCAAAGACATTCCCACTCAAGTAAGTAAAAAGACCTTTTATAGTAAGTAAGATCGCATTTGTGTAATACAAAAGCTGAGTCTAAGAGGTATCCCTCTTGGCTGGGCGCGGCCTTCGAAGATTATCTGTGGAGTTCTCGAGCGGAGGCCGCCCGGAGCCAAGAGCCATCAATACCAAAAGAAATGAAATGGTGCTCCGTCTCAGTCTGAGGTCAAGCATTCTCCACTTACGCTTTGCGAATAATTTACTGAGAGTGTTCTCAGGTTTCCTTCCACTTTGAGTTTATCATGTTTAGAACGACAAAAATATTATTTTTCCTTTTAATGTAGGCTGACTCAGGACATGAAATAAGTTTCACTGTAAAATTATAGGTATATTCCCATAATATCCTACAATTTAAATTCTCTGTAACCAAGGTCCAGGGACTGATCATTTGCTTATTATTTTTATGAACTGCTTTTTTTCATACTGATTGAATTTTCATACTACATACATGAGTTACATATACATGGGTTTTCATATATACATGGGTTAACGTAAACAAAATATAGAAAAGGTATCTTAAAAATATAATTAAAGTTTTAGAAATAGTTCTTTCTTTCTTAAAGTTACATTTAAAACTAGCTGATGCCCGTGACTTCATCCGCGTGGATTGAGGTTTTTTAGTTTCCGCGGGATCTCTTTAATTTTCCTGGGATAAAAAGTAGCCT
This sequence comes from Erebia aethiops, assembly GCA_923060345.2. Taxonomy (NCBI): domain Eukaryota; kingdom Metazoa; phylum Arthropoda; class Insecta; order Lepidoptera; family Nymphalidae; genus Erebia; species Erebia aethiops. The sequence goes on along the minus strand of OV281089.1, from coordinate 15,420,396 downwards.
ATGTGTTATTCCAGTCAATAATCTATCTGTGCCTTTCGTCCAGATCCGTTCAGCGGTTCTGGCGTGATTGAGTGACAAAACTTCCATCTATCCAAACATTAGCATTTATAATATAGCATTAGTATAGAAGTATAGATAATTTTCATCATCCTTCCTTCATTTGTTTTAATTTATGTTAATAGTGATAAAATATAGGTAAACTAAATACACTCCTTCAACATTTTAAACATGAAGTAACACCTTGTAATCACATTGATATTGTAATTATAAAAAGTTATATTATTTCTAGAAACTAATATTTATGCAAAATTGTATGTGCCAAAAATGTGTTATAATAATCAACCCAAAAAGCTTTTCTCAGAAACACAAACTTCCTTCAAATATGCTTTGAATACCTACCTACTTAATATTTACTTCGAAGGTCTGTAGTTTAGGCAAATATTGTTTTGGGTAAATATACACTATATACAAGAATATATAATATGTTTGCATATTTGCGAGGTTTACATCGCTTAGGACCACTTTCAACGGAAGCCTAATCCCTAGAGTTTAAACAGTCGAAGAATTTAGGTAGATGTTAATTATACAACTTTAACCTTGCTAAAATAATGAAATTATATTTCCTTCAATTTCAATTTTCAATTTGTGAGCATATACCTTCTTATTCCATATTACCATGTAGATATGAGTAAAATGTAGCTTTGTACTATAAGCACATAAGTATACCTACTTGACAATCTCGCTGGTACCGTGGAAGTCCCACGGTACCTACATGCTGCCAATTTCCCCTCTGAGCAAATTTTCCGATAGGTGAGCATATTGAATTTCATAAATATTCCTAGCTATTCCTGGCTATTGGCATAGTAAAGATACAGTTCGTTGAGTGCAGAGTGACACATACACATACTCTGCATTCAACTCGCGCGCGAACTATACCTAAATTAGTATCCATTTGTGATACGAGTAGCATCTATCCTGACTTCATATTTCATCAATTTCTGACATAAAATCAAAACCAAATAATAACATAATACACGTAGATATATACAATGTAAATGAAGATACCTTTTATCAATTTATTTAGTTTTAGCAATGTTTATACAGGATTTTCGTATTGGGTTTCTATTTCAGTATATGTGTAGGTACTTTTGATAAATGAGAGGTGAAGAAAAGCCTTGATTACGTCCGTAATCCCAAAGAGATCCACATTTTAAATAAAGTGGCGCTTAATGGCGACAGGACAAATGGAAACAAATAGGAAAAAGCTTCGTAATAAATAGTCCGTGTTGCGGCTCACTTTATTGCAAGCGAAAATTTACGATGGTTAGAAAACGTCGACGGCTTAAAACGTTTCATGATTTGTAGGTTTGCAGCATCGCCAATAACATGCCTACACTTTAAATTGTTTGTTTTGCGAAAGTAATATGCCGGTTATTTTGTAATATTCGGTCCCATTTCAAATCTATACTAATATTATAAATGCGATAGTTTGGATGGATGGATGTTTTTTACTCAATCACGTCAATACGGCTGAATGGATCTGGATCAAATTTCGCATAGAGATAGATTATAGTCTGAAATAGCACATAGGCTAATTTTTATTCCGGTAAATTAAAGAGTACCCGTGGGAAACAAAAAACCTCAATCGAGGCGGACGATGTCGCGGGCATCAGCTAGGTCAAATCTAAATTCAAATTCAAATCTTTTTTATTCAAGTTGACTTTGACAAGCTTTTGAATAGTCGAGTGATTTTATCACTTGTTTGTAACGACCAATTTCTTAATTTAAACTCACTCACACAAAAAATTCACTTCTTTCTAAATCATAATTTGCAAATGTTTTATGTAATAGGTAAAACACACGAAAAAGCAGTATAAAATTCGTAATGTACATGTACACCTCTTCTATTTTATTGAGCAATGTACCTACATATCCACGCCAAAAAAAAGTAGATAGGTAGATAAAAAAAAGTTTAATCTATTAAGAGAAAACTTGGCACATAATTCCAATATTATGTGCCTGATGGAATTCCAATTCGGGAACTAAATCGACAAGATTCGGTGAGAGCTCACCTATAACCTATCCGTAATCCTCACTGCATTCACCGGAAAGCATTTTAAGCTGAATAAATCTCGAAAGTTATAGATGTAACATGTAATGCAATCTAGATTTCAAATGTATTTTATAAAATGGTAGTCTTCTCAAATTCTCTAGTTAACCTCTAACACGAATGTTTAATTTTCGGATATATGTTTAACTAGCTGACGCCCGCGACTTCGTACGCGTGGATCGACGTTTTGTGGTTCCCGCGGGAACTCTTTAATTTTCCGGGATAAAAAGTAGCCTATGTGTTATTCCAGACTATAATCTATCTCTGTGCCAAATTTCATCCAGATCTGTTCAGCCGTTGGGGCGTGATTGAGTAACAAACATCCATCCATACATCCATACCGACATCCATACATCCAAACTTTCGCATTTATAATATTAGTAAGAAGTAAGATAAGAAGTAAGATAGTAAGATTTTCAATTTAAGAGATACTGATATTGCTGAGGTACCACCACCAAACTATAGTTTGGTGAGTATAGTATCAACTATCTGTCAAAAAAATACAAGCTTTTAGCCACTGTTTCCGTCTTATCGCTCGCCCAAACTCCCGGTGACGCCGTAGCGGTCAGCTGTATGGCCTACGTAGCATACTCAATCCGAACAAAAAAACTACGGTCTTCAAAAGTAGTTTTGGAAGCTATTTCTTTAAAGAAAGATGCTGTAAAAAACATCATACTTAGGTATATGGAGAAATGTAAATGCATCATTTTTACTGTTTACTGTGTAAGGGTGTCCGTACGTCTCACGGCACAACGAGCGATGCAAATGGTCTGTGAATAAAATACGAGCACTTTGAGGACGGGCTTCGTTGAATCTCCGTATCGTGTTACGGAATCAAAGCTAACGCTTATTGTAGTTAACTTGAATATAATATACATGTTCTTCAGATATTAACTTTTGCAATGATATTATGTATAATAATAATATACAATGCCCGACAAATATCTTGAGTAAAAAGCGACGTATTGGGGAAAAATGGGCGAATACGGGAAGGTACGGCCGACTTATCTATCAGCCGATAGTGATACCACTATGTCATTTTTACCCTGTTTCCTTATACTGTTTATAAGTCCTTCCAAAGTTACCTGCCTTCTCGCTATGGTCTTGCACTAATTCTGATCACTTTAATTGCAGGAGGAAATCGAAGACAGACCCCGAGCGGCGACATTCCTTAGTTCTCTGGCTGACTATTCAAACACAATCCCCACGGCGTCTGCGGCGGATCCAGATGCCCCCAAGCCAGCCCCCCCGGCCCGCATGGGTACCCTCATTGGCGTATACCTCCCCTGCATTCAGAACATCTTCGGCGTTATCCTCTTCATCCGTCTTACGTGGGTAGTTGGCACTGCTGGCGCTATCCAGGGCTTCCTGATCGTGCTTACTTGCTGTTGTACGGTAAATATTTTTTATTAGTGAACTTGATTATTTAAAGTTTATAATTTCCGAAAGACTACAATATCGTACATTATTGATTATGACCTACCATACCAATCTCAACAGCATTAAAATCTAAATACTAATGTATGGTGTTTTTACAGTCCATCTTTATTTCACTATTTCAGACCATGCTAACGGCTATATCGATGTCGGCAATTGCAACAAACGGCGTGGTACCCGCGGGCGGGTCCTACTTTATGATCGGTCGATCATTGGGCCCTGAGTGTGGTGGTGCAGTCGGTATGCTCTTCTATACAGGAACTACCCTCGCCGCGGCCATGTACATCGTTGGAGCTGTTGAAATTGTACTGGTAAGAACTCTACAATACTTGCCAACATCTCTCGTAGACGATTTCATATGTACAGCCTATACATTGCCTTCACAAAATAATATAAAACCATCGATAGACTAAATTAATATTGCGTACCGTATGAACATAATAAATATAGTGACTCGAAACCTCACGAAATTGGTGCAAACATCAATTTTTATGGCATCATAAAAACCTTTTTTCACGAGATCGCAAATAAAATATTTTTAGATATAAATTTTATGTCATCTAATGTAATGCATGTTTTATTCTTAAAAAGCTCTGGCATAAACTTTTCTCATTCTGAGAGGAGAACCGTGCTCCGTAATGGAACGGGGCGATGGATTAATGATGACGAATGCGTTCCTCGGTAATTTTTCAAGGTTTTTATCAATTACTAAACCCTTTATTATTTTGAATTTTAGACGTATATGGCACCGTGGATGTCCATCTTCGGCGATTTCACAAAGGATCCAGAGGCCATGTTTAACAATTTCCGCGTTTATGGAACTTGTTTACTGTTAGTTATGGGCATGGTTGTGTTCGTTGGAGTTAAATTCGTCAACAAATTCGCGACGTTAGCACTTGCCTGCGTACTACTTTCTATAACAGCTGTCTACGTTGGTATATTTGTGAACTGGAATGGAAATGATAAACTTCAGTAAGATTTATTTAATCTATAGAATTATTATTCTCATGATTTACTTATAATTTCATATCTTAAAAAACTATTTATTATCATAATATAAAAAAATCCAAATTCAGTTTTCATTTTGCCAATAAATCCGTTAGGTAATTATTGTTTTTATAATTTTAGGATGTGTGTACTTGGAAAACGATTATTAAAAGACATAAATATAAACAACTGCACTAAAGATATTGATGGTGAATTGCATCATCTATTTTGTCCTAACAATACTTGCGACCCCTATTATCAAGCACATGAAGTAAGCGTGGTACAAGGAATCAAGGTATAATATATCAAAAATATATAATTATGGGGGAGAAACCTGTAAAATTATATTTCGGGTTTATTGACTATCATAAAATAACCTTTAATATTACAGGGCCTAGCGAGCGGAGTATTTTTTGATAATTTGCACGATTCATTTCTTGAATTTGGTCAATACATAGCATATGGCAAGGAACCGGACGACATAGAACAAATGGAAAGGCCTACTTACAATCAAATTTACGCTGATCTTACTACTACGTTTACTATTCTAATTGGAATATTTTTCCCATCGGTTACAGGTACTTTAGACACGTTAAATTATAAAACAAGTAATCTGCTCAGTAGGGTTATATTGAATTATATAATATATTTATTGTTTACAGGTATTATGGCTGGATCGAATCGTTCTGGAGATTTGGCTGATGCACAAAAGAGTATTCCTATCGGAACCATTTGTGCCATTCTTACGACATCAACTGTTTACTTGTCTTGTGTCTTGCTCTTTGCTGGAACCGTCGACAACTTGTTGCTTCGTGACAAGTGAGAAATTTATTTCGGGTTTTTTCCATACGTATCCTTATGTTTATACCCTTGAACATACCCAGTGTTTTCACTCAAGTTTTCTCTACCGACCTTTCCTTTACCTTTTCCATCTTTAGTGAAACGTTCTTTATGAGTGCCTGTATATTTAGACGCATCAGTCATTCTATTAACAACATTTGATTTTTCTACTTTTGTTGCTCGAGAGGTACTGGGTGCTTCAGATTTAAGAAGTTTATCCTTCACAGTGTCTTGATTCAATTTATTTTCTTTTGCTAAGGTTTCAATAAATTGCAGAAACTGCTTAAAATCAATAGTTTTTGCTTTCCAACGTTGAAAAAGAATAGCCGTATCTGTCGTAGATACTTTTTTGCCATCAATAATACCTGCTTCTTTTAACCACTTATCGAGATTTGTTAAAGTTATTTGATTACCGTTGCCCTGCGTTATTCCAAATTTCGCATACTCTTTGAATATGGTTTCCAGTTTGTATTCTTTATCTATTTTTTCAGCCATTTTGTGTAAATATAACGTGCCTAATTATTATTTATTTGAATTATTGTAATTTATTTTAACATGTTTTTGAGTGTCATTACTAAACCTACTAGATTACAATGAAACAAAATTAAATAATTTAAATTTTTTAGATTTGGACAATCTATTGGTGGCAAGCTTGTTGTAGCTAACATGGCATGGCCTAACCAGTGGGTCATACTCATTGGATCGTTCCTGTCAACGCTTGGAGCGGGATTACAGTCATTGACGGGTGCACCACGTTTACTCCAGGCGATCGCTAAAGATGAGATTATACCATTCCTCGCACCTTTTGCTGTTTCTTCAAGTCGAGGAGAACCTACAAGGTATTAACCTACAATAATATTAAAGTAACAATTTTTCTACAATCTAATTCACTAATCACTGCAACTTGTCACTTTAAATTACCTAATGATATTGCTCCTAACTTGTTATAATGTTTTATTTTTTTCAACAGAGCTTTACTCTTAACCATGGTGATCTGCCAATGTGGTATTCTACTTGGCAATGTTGATATTCTTGCCCCACTTCTGTCAATGTTTTTCCTCATGTGCTACGGTTTCGTCAACCTAGCGTGTGCTCTACAAACACTTTTGAAAACTCCCAACTGGCGACCTAGATTCCGGTATTACCATTGGTAAGTTCAATTATGTAAAAACTAGATAATCTTAAAGCCTGTTCTTAATGATAAAATTTACCCTTTAATGTTTTTACTATTGCAGGTCTCTATCTCTTGCTGGTCTAGTCTTGTGCATCTCTATCATGTTTATGACGTCATGGTTTTATGCTCTCCTTGCTATGGGCATGGCTGGCCTCATTTATAAATACATAGAATATCGAGGGTATGATTTTTCAGCACTTTTTAAAATAATTTATTGAAGATCGTATTTACTAATAACTGTTTAAATACTTTGCAGTGCTGAGAAAGAGTGGGGTGATGGTCTTCGTGGTTTAGCGCTTTCGGCAGCACGTTACTCTTTATTGCGCCTTGAACAAGGGCCGCCGCATACAAAGAATTGGAGACCACAAGTTCTTGTTCTTGCCAAGCTCAGCGATGATCTAAATCTAAAATACCGCAAAATGTTAACTTTTGCCAGTCAACTTAAGGCTGGTATGTTTTTATTCATTCATTAATTTATTTATTACAGAAACTTTGTAATGCAAAATCATAATATATATTCTTTTTCTCTTATTAGGAAAGGGTTTAACAGTCTGCGTGTCAGTCTTGGGTGGCGATTTCACACGGCGAGCGGGAGAGGCCAACACAGCTAGACAAAACTTACGTAAATGCATGGATGAAGAAAAGGTCAAAGGATTTGTAGACGTCCTAGTATCCCACAGCATTGCTGATGGCTTAAGTCATTTGTGAGTAGATACTCGTTTTTTCATGTAACAATATTGAGGCCCACTTGCACAAGCTAAATGTGTTTAAGTAAAATTTTCTATACCTGTCTTTTTCACGTTAACCCCGAAATAAATTTATCAAAAAATGTAAATCTAAATCAGTTTAGGTAGTGTTACGCAAATCGGCCTAAATGTATAATATAATCCCTGAATTGGAAAAATTGTGTGACAAATATATTAAAATATTTCGTATTCTATCCATTAGCGTTCAAACAACTGGTCTAGGTGGATTAAAACCGAACACTGTGATAGTGGGATGGCCTTACGGGTGGCGGCAATCTGAGGATGAGCGTACATGGCAAGTGTTCTTACACACCGTGCGCGCTGTCACCGCAGCTAGAATGGCCATGCTTGTACCTAAAGGAATTAACTTTTTCCCTGATTCTTCTGAAAAGGTAAATTAATATAACTGTATTACTAATCATCTAAACAAATCTCTCCTCCTATTTTATGTATCTATTCTATCTTTACTTCTAGCTCCTAAGATACGGGCTAGTACCTACCTAGTTAAGAAGTCAAGATTCCAATGTACTGTACTGAGTTTCACTTATAAATATTTTCTATTTTCTAATTACATGGCGAAATTTATAAATCTCAAAAGTTGCTTCTATTAGTAAGAAATCTTTTTGTAGGTTTCTGGCAACATAGATATATGGTGGATTGTCCACGATGGTGGAATGTTGATGTTATTACCGTTCCTTCTGAAACAACACCGCACGTGGAAGAACTGTAAAATGCGTATTTTTACCGTTGCACAAATAGAAGACAATTCTATCCAAATGAAGAAAGACCTGAAGATGTTCCTCTACCAGCTACGTTTAGAAGCAGAAGTTGAAGTCGTTGAAATGGTAAGTTATAATATTTGGAAATCTTAGCTAAATGATGACTGTGCTCTACCATTCATTGCCACAATCTTGATTTTTAGACTGATAGCGATATCTCCGCTTACACTTACGAACGTACCTTGATGATGGAGCAACGCAATCAAATGTTGCGCGAACTCAGACTTAACAAAAAGGAATCTCTTGGAATGGTATGTTAACTTCTAAAAATGTTATCTGCTCACTATCATATTTCTATTATTATCACGAAATTTATGGTGAATACAAAGCTATATTCTTTACACTGGCAATGTTATGTGTGCTATGTATTTGCAAAGAGAAGCGTGGCTTGTTCAATATCGTAATAATTATGTATTATGATATTTAAAATAACTAATATGCGTTTGTCTATCGCTGCCAACACAGATGCAAAATTTGGTGGACTATCATGAACAAAATGCTGAGGAGAAGTTGCCTCTGGTAAAATGGATACATTACCCTCGATCGAGTCCACATTTAATATGCATTTTAGAACTTTATTTCTTCCCTACTGTTTAACTAGATCTTGCATTTTGATAATTGTCATCCTCATTCTGCCTTGTGCTTTAAACGTGTTGACCGATACATCTGAGGACTTATAAAATAGCATTTGCCTCGGATTCAATAATAGTCGTACCACTAGTTTAGTTAAATGTTGCCTTATGTGTCAATGTGTATAATATATATCATCATACATGTACCTACAATCATTCGTGTATTTCTATAACCTTCTCTTCTATCCCAAACATTAACTTTATCTTTTTACAATGTTAAATTATATGTATTTATGGTGTTAGCTTTTGATGTACTTTTTATCTCACTTATTTTACATATTATCACATCTTTGTCGCTATTGTGCACTTTTAACACATTTTTATTAGACTATTGATGTTATAGATAGATATTTTATATATATTTCTGTGTTTAATTTTAAAAAGCTTTAAATAAATGTTATCAATATCCTTAAATATTGATTCCCATGCATTGCTTTTAAAATGCTGATTAAAACTAAGCAAAACATACCTATTATTACTTTTATCGACACCTGCATTGGCTTTGCTTTTGAGGTGTTGTGCTAAATATAAAAAAATCTTGCAGTAGACATTTACACTCCCAATTTTTTTTAATAACAAATCTAACACATTTTTTAAATTTTGTCTGATAAGTTAGTCACATAATCCGACATACACCGCACAGGTTCAAGCAATAGTGGATCACCACCATGCGGATGTGAAAACTGCCAGCAAAGTTCGGTTCGCAGAACCTGGCTCTGAGCCTCTCCCGGACGATGCGCCTTCACCGCCTCTGGCAGAAATCGAAGAGAAAGACAGAGATGATAAGGTGACTATTAAATCCATCCAAATTAATATCGAAGCTAGTTTAATTAAAAAGAGATTGAAAAGGTTATTTACTTGATCGATGAGGTGAAAGAATACAACGAATAATAATTTTGATTTTACCTCAAAGCCATACTATTTTTTTAACTAAAGTAATAAAAAAAAATTTCATAGCCAATCTAGTTAAAATTTATTTGATACTTATAAATTATAAAATTGTTGATGAACTAACTTATAGTTTAACAGATTACTGTCATATTCACACGCCTTTATCAATCTCTATATTTTGTTGTTCCACACGAGTTCTCATTAATTGATTTTGATGTTTTTCATTTTTATTTTATATCAAGCTCGAGCACACTTTATTTGTCTATTTTAGAAATACCTACATGATACTTAGATACTACTACTACTACTTCGTCCGATTCGTTGTTTTTTTTTATCAACTACAAGTTAGCCCTTGAATGCAATCTCACCTGATGGTGGTGATGATGCAGTCTAAGATGGTAGCGGTTAGGGGTATGGCAGTTATATTAAACCCATGCCCCTAGTCGGTTTCTACACGGCATTGTACCGGAACGCTAAATCGCTTGGCGGTACTTCTTTGCCGGTAGGGTGGTAACTAGCCACGGCCAAAGCCAGACCAGACCAGACCAGGTAAAATTCAGAAATTATAAATTCCCAAATTGACCCTTCCGGGAATCGAACCCAGGACCTCCCACGTTAAGGCAACAACGCTTAATACTGCGCCAGGAAGGTCGTTTTTTTATTCCCGCGAGAACTCTTTAATTTTCCAGAATATAGTCCATATATTAATTCAGATTATTTTATGCCATCTCCAGACGATATCTCCATTCCGAATTTCAGCGAAAACAGTTCTGTGTTTGAGGCGTGAAAGAGTTATTTAAAACATCCAAGCGTACAAACGTCCAAACGTTCACATTTCTTATATTAGTAGGATGTTATGTTTGGATAAAACTCTTTTTAACCGATACCTACTAGCAATCTTGCTTGCAAAAACTAATTAATTTTCCCCGATTATCTGATACCTCTGATTATAGTCAACTGCACCGCTATTATTCCACTTTTATTAGTTTTTTTGAGTTCCACATCGTTATAGTTAACCATAACGAGTCCTAGCGAATTTACACACGGTGGTCATATGTTTGGCAATGATTTCATTCACATTAATTTTTTCACTTTAGTTCTTCATACCACATTAGCTATGAGTGGATGTTTGAATGTCAGTAGTCAGTGACTGTTAAACAATTTAAATAATATATGACATCCCGTGTTTTATTCGCCTTGAATCCGTCATGTGCAACGCTCGGTACGCGAAACGAAATTTTACAATGGACCAATGAAAATTTTGGGGTAACGCTGAAAATTAGGACGACTTTCGAAGTAGCTTGTTGCACATAATCGATTCAATGTGGGACTCGCCCGATGAACGCTCGCAGTGTGAGTCGCCCGCCGTGCCCAACGACGTCGACCACAAGGACGCCAACGCCAACGGCGACGCGCTCAACCCCAAGCCCAACGCCACCCCACCCACTATTACTCCGTAAGTTGATTTCTTTATTCTATACCCTAATCCTAATCTTAAAAAATATTTAAGATTTTTGTAGGGTTTTGGGACTTCATTTTTAAATCCAAACCAAAATTACAATGGAGAAGTTTCATGATGTTGTGAATATCATATTTAACACAACGGAAGTAAAATATAGATTAAAACTAATAAATCAGTGGTTTTTTTTTTACAATCCATCTATAAATGACTGAGAAATGACGATTTTAAAGTTTAGTTATATAATGTACACCGATTGCTATTTGCTTTACCTATCTTACTCGAGTGAGAAATTTTGTGAGTGAGTTTTAATACCTAGCCGACAATTAATACTTCAAAATTATCTTCACACACAAATTAAGTGCTTTTAATTCAATTAAAGTCACGTTAAGTCCATTTATTTCTTTTATTCGGCTTTATAAAGTCTGTTGATAGGGAATTATGACGTCACGTCTCCCGTCTTACAAGCGCAATTTTAAAGATCCATAACTTTTTCATTTTTTGAGATATGTTAATGATTCTTTCATATTTTTTGTTTTATTTTGTTTTAATTTTCATATTAAATTTTTAAAAAAATGGTATACTTCTCCATTGCTTAAGCACCTATTTCGATAATGGTGAAATACTTAATGATTGAAATAGTTTGAAGCATATACTAATCTAAATTTGCAACAAGTACCTAAAACGGTCGTTATGCTGAAGTTACACATAAAGGTCCGCTTACAGAAATGCCGGGTTATCATTTTAACCCAGAGTTAGCTGCTACTTTGACAGAATTCGTCATAAAACTTCTGGCAAAATTTCAATTTTATTCCTGGGTTAAATGTAATCTGGCTTTGCAAGCGCGCCTAATCAGCAGCGGCCAGCTCAGAACACAAGCAATAAGCTAATTCCTATTTCCCTGTTCTGTGGGTGCTCACGATTGGAGAACACAAGATTTCGATTTAATATGCAATGCGTAAGAAGCTTCGGTTTCGAGTGTCCCACGTCGCAGATTTTATAATATTTTATCTTTTACAAATTCAGGGATGAGAACACAGTGCGACGAATGCACACTGCCGTAAAGTTGAACGAGGTGATAGTGTCACGCTCACACGACGCACAATTAGTGATACTGAATCTGCCGGGCCCGCCGCGAGACACCAAACTCGAAAGGGAATCCAATTGTACGTAACTGTGCTATACTTTGTACACTCATTGTAAATCACCAAACTTTGTAATTATTCGGGGAAACTATGGTCCTATCCATAAAACAGCAAACTAAAGTTTCCTACCCCACCGACCCTTGCGTACCTTAAGGTAACAACGTAATATTGGAACTTTAAAAGTTAAAATGGATTTTTTATACTCTACTGTCTTCTGACCCTTTTTTATACATTGCTGCTTGCTAGCTCACATTTATAATATAGACAGTGTTAAAATTTCAAAAAATCAGTGAATGTTAGATAAGAGTGACAAATGAAAGTAATTAATAGTACATTATGGTACTAGTGTGTAATGTTGGTGATTACCGCTGAGGCGCCATCGAGACCCGAGCCGTGAGGTGAGGTGAGGGTCTTAAGATAGCCGAGGACGGTAATCATCAATACACACGTGTATCATACGAAGAAAATAATACTAAAAAATAAATTTATTTAGTAGATAAAAAAAGCTATAACTCACTTGTGAATAATAATAATACTAATCAGTTATTTTATTTAGTAGATAAAATAAAATCTCTATAACTCGCTTGTGAATAATAGTAATGGAAAGTCACAGTTTGATTAGGTATACCGTATAGGTGTCAATTAGGTATGTGCCTAATTGCGGTGAAATTAGAGCAACTTTATGAGCAAGTGTGTTGAAAATGTAAATTATCTTTCAGATATGGAGTTCCTGGAGGTCCTTACCGAAGGACTAGAGAAGGTGCTTATGGTGCGCGGCGGCGGCCGCGAGGTTATCACCATCTACTCGTGAACGTGCAAGGTGTTACCTTGCTTCAGCAGTACTGCTACATCTGTTCAAAGTATCTTCATTAGACTCTCGGTGAAAACGGTCGCGTTGCGCGCTCTTCACAAGTCTGTGTGATTTGTTCGTAATTTCGTACTTGGTTTGAAGTTTGAACGTTATTCGAGCCTTGTTGATTGTTTTATATATTGTACCTTACGTATTCCCGTACTATTCACGACTCGGAACGCCTTGTTGACTGTTATATTTTATAATTCATTTGTAAAATACCTATTATAATTTCTTACGTTTACCTACTGAAGTTATATTAACATTCGTTTGACATTTAAATGTAATGGTAACTTAATAGGTAATTATTTCTATTTGCTGTTTTATAACAGCTGTAGGTATGCATATGTTTGATAAACTTGTGTGAACCTTACAAGCCTTAAATTAGGTTAGTTCCGAATTTTGTTGTCATTATTTAGATTAGATATGTGTGACTTATAGGTATTCTAATGTTACCGACACGCTGGTACGATTTACTATGACTCTTCGATTTTACTTTTTTTTATATAAATGTTGGAAAATTGTAGACAATTTACAACCGTTTACAATCATGGAAGGTTTTATCTACTTAAATTAAATTAACTTTGTAAATAGTTATTTTGTTCTAAGAATATTACGTCTGCTCAAGTTAATTATACCATGGACTGAACATCGGTAAACATTTAAATAAATTTTTACTTCTGAAATCATTGTAGACTAGTCTAGTCATTTCCCGAAATTTCAAAATAAAATAAAAAAACAAAAAAAATGTAATGACCTACGTTTACTTTATTGTATAACTTCAGTTAAATAATTAGATATCATCATACCTAACATTATCTTAAATAGTTAGGTACCTTTTTATTTATAGGTAATAACCTAAATTTACTTAAGTATGCGAATAAAAGTTTATTTTGCTTTTCCTGTTAGATTCAATTTCTAAACTAGGAAATTATTACGCACATTCGCGTAGTTAGCTGATTTTTTACTGTGATCATTATAAATAAAGATTATGTTATCTGTAATAATAATTACATTTACACCGTCAACTTAGGTACGGGTGATTAATTCATAAGAAAATTATAATTCTTCTAATATACCTACTTAAATAAATAAAAATATGGTGAGGACCTAACTTCACATTCCTCGTCAAGATTTTAGCTTTAAGGCCTAAGTATAAAGTATTCGTATGACTTAATATACATAGATTAATAAATAATAATTTACAGGTAGAGTAGGTAACTCTCATTGTGGTCAATAAACATCAACTAATATCAACATGTAGTTAACATGTTGATTTAACCATTTAACGTCATATGTTTTACATTATTTTTATTCATTCTTATATTAACTAGGTACCTGTATATTTTTTTGTATTAGTTTTTCTAACTTTATTAAGTTTTTATAAAGGAGCTAGTAGTAAATTCTACCTACACGTAAAGAGTGTTAGTTTACTGCAAAGTAGAATTCAATGTTGTAATTCCCTAGTCCCTAAGCGATTAGGTAGCCCTTACATTAGTTATTCGAATTTTCATAATAGGTACTATGTGATTAGATCGGTTGAGAAATAGATTAAGATAGAAGTCTAGTGCATGATATCACTTTTACGATTCCTCGATTCTAAAGTAAAACAAATTAGTATTTAAACCTGTCATGACGGCGATAGCGCGTTTAAGGTTGATATATCTCTATGTAGGTTGAAGATCGACTCTAAAAAGCACATGGATATACTTATTATATTGCGTAGATTAACTTCAAGTTCGAGTATACTATACCTTATAGTATATTATACCTTGGGTACATACTACATGCGCCAGCTAAACCACTGGGGTTCTAAAGGGGGTAATACTTCAGCCAAGAGGTTGTTACATTGGCGAATAATTATTTGAATATCTTATTTCTATGAATTAGGCTACAGACACATCACCATGGCATTCCTTAGGTTGGTACTACGCGCGTTATATATGTATAATATTACGCGATTTTATAAAGATTCCTAAGTATCGTGCTTTTATATGAGATGGTACCTACGGTTGAATTAAATTTCACGGTCTGCAAAGTATATATGCAAGAGCCATAGTATTAGGTACATAGTGAATCATATGAAATACCTATTATATGTTACTATATATGTAAATGGATTTGACACGAAAAATTTCATATATGACCTACTTACATTATAATTACTATAACGTTGATTACCACAATTGCGTAAACAAAAAATAAAAAATCTGATGAAAGAAAATATACCTAGATACCTAATTTCATATCCAGGCTCAAACTCTAGGTATCTATTGCTAAAAGCTTTTTCTAAAAGCATAATTGTTTGCTAAATACTTACGACATATTTACATGTTACCAACCGAATTTAAACTTCATAAAATTTTAGTTGAGGCGTGCTGTAATACTTATTTAAGTGGAAAGCAATACTTATACCTTTAGGCCAAATGATAACAAACGAAAAAGAGTTGACGAATCACAAAATCTCGTTTCGGGCAAAGAGTGATTATTTTGCACGAGTCTCCATTAGCCTTTTTCAATATGAGGATCACGAATATCGACGTCGTTACTAAAACCATCACAGAAATGGTGAACAGTCATGTAAAGATGTGAATACCTATTAATAGGTGTATGTTTGCAAAGTACAGTAAAATCAGCACCTAATCAATAGATTAAAAAATATATACAATTTGATAAATACGCAAAACGCATCCACATAATATAAGTATATATACGACCATATATGTATATACGACTATATGAAATACCTATCCAAAATCAGGGGGCATACCATACCATCGCTTAAAGCCGTGTTGTTTTAATATTGTTGACGTTCGTGTTGTAGAATTATAATCCTAATTTATGGGACATCATGGTATACGTGACACAAAAATGTCAGTATGAAATAATACTGCTTTATGCAATGGGAGTAACCCCCTGTAAATTACTGCTCTAGATAATTAAGATCTTACGATTTATGTTATGGGTTGCGTGATTTGTCGAGAGTGTGAACAAAAAAAGTATTTAAAGAAAAGGAGATCAAATGATTTACCTTCTTGTAAAGGTAAGGTACACAACAGTATAGACATGTCAATTGCGCAATCCAATTTATAGATATTATGTTTCAAAGTATGAATATAGGAAACTATTATCGTTTACATTTTGTATCTATGTAGATATTAATTGTGTCGTTATTAATTAATTAATACGTGATATGTTGTGTGATCTTTATGATTGGGTACCTACTTGAGGTTTGAATAAACAGATTTCACTTAATATAATTAAGTAGATATATTATATAAAGTTGCGACACATAATAATTCTGACAATGCAAATAATTTTATAACGTACATAAATCGATTTGTTAAATGTGTTCTTCATCACATAGTGATATAAAATTGCAGAATCATTAAAATAGGTAACATATCTTCATTTAACATAGCCATAACATTGAAATATATTGATAAATATGTAAAGAACTATTTATGTCTATCAATAGGCACTGAAAATAATATTTAACTTAATAAAGAACTAATTTACTTATAGGAGATATGCTTAAATAAATATTTATTTACTTACCTAATTATTTTTGTTTAAGCTTATCTCTTACGTATATCTATTTTTTATAAAACTTACTTTGTAGAACGTAATTATATTAATTGAGATAAATTATTTACTTATTTAAATAAAATAAAAAACAAAATAAAATCGCAATAAGAAACTGCATTAAAAATACCTAAAACGAACTCACAGCACTGATGATTTAATGATGATTGATGTGAAAACTAAAAGTACTTGTGCCAAAAGTCATTCATATTTTGTTGATTGTAATCCTATACTAGTAGGTAATCTACCAAGTAGAGTTACCAAAAATTGTAAAAACAGTTTTAGTGACTGTAATTAATTCTTTGGTACCTAGGTAGATAGGTATAGCAGATATTTCTCTTGGAATATTCCATTGTAGAGGTGTCACATAGTTAGAAAACATGAGAACGCACCGTTAGATAGGAACCTCTGAACTTCATAGTATAAACTCGTGTTCGTATTTTCAATCTCCATAAAGGAAATTTATTAGAATAACTTTAACTTAGAAAGTAAAGATAATTTATAATATTACGTAATGTAACTAACTCTATCGAGTGTCTTGTAATTTAATAATGAAATGTCTATTTTAGATTTTAGGCTGTGAGCCAGCGTAAACAAATTCATTAAAATTTAATATTTCAAGCTAGAGTTGCTGTGATACACCATTCGGCTATAAAATATAGATTATTTAACCGGCGGCGGCGGCTAAGTCCAAGTGGAAGTGGATTAACTACAAAAAAGCCATACCTGTTATTAAAACTGTGATTTCAGTGAGGTGTAATTATTATCGACTCCACTTTGTCTTTCGCTAAAAACAAAATGCAGAACATAATATTCATTATGTATCTAACCAGTGATTTAATTTAGGCGATCTTCTGTTTTTATCCAATAATACACATACCTACTGTTTAAGAGTTTTAAAATTGTAAAAGTTGTCTGATAAATAACTCTAAATAATTAATTATCCAAATAACAATTCTAGCGAATTAGCAAACTGAGTATTTTAAGTGAAAAGATGTTATGAGTAAAATAATAAAAATAAATTATAATTCATCAATGACTTTTATTTCCAACGTATACCAGTCTACCTTCCAAATTATTAACATTTAGTGACACTACACAGTACACAATGTACTTAACACAGGGGAATTTACCTATGTCTGTATTACTCTTGACTGCATTTGACACGGCGGCAACCATCAACACCCACTAGTCTAGGCAACGAGGCGGTTCGTTGTATGGAGACCCGAGCATTAAATCCTCAGCCGTTGAAACTTGGCAGGGTTGTAGTACCTATGGCATGAACCAAAACTTATACAAAAATATCCACGCTGAAGTTAGATTTTTAATCTTAATTTTTATGACTGAATATTTCCCCGATTTCTTTTTAAAATAATAGTAGGTAGTATATTTACACTCAAAACCGAAATATCAAACGAAATAATCATGCAGAAAACCGATATTTAAACCGATTTTATTATCAAACTGCCTCGTTGGTCTAGCGGTTAGCATAGTCGACTGCGGATCACGAGGTCCTGGGTTCAATTCCCGGTCGGGCATAAAAATTGTTAGGTATTGGGTTTTTCAATTATTGAGAAATTCTCAGTGCCAGCCCGGAGTTGGAAGTTGGCGGTGTTACACCCCCGTGCCTCGGAGAGCACGTTAAGCCGTCGGTCCCGGTTATTATCACTAACATGATAATAGTCGTTAAAGCCCGCCAACCCGCATTGGAGCAGCGTGGTGGGTCTAAGCTCTAATTCCCTCTCTCCTATGAGAGTGGAGGCCTGTGCCCAGCAGTGGGACGTTAATAGGCTGTAGTGGTGGTGGTGGTTATTATCAAACCTAAACTGTGTTTACGCGATAATGTACCTTCCTGCTTTGACAATTGGGTATAGCATAAAAATCTTACTTCCTTTCTGATTTTTTATTGGATATTTAAAATATTATAATAACTGGAAGATTTCTGTACAGTTAATATATTCTGAAAATTTTAATCCGAGTATGCTTTACTATCGATACTCAGCCAGACAGATCAAAACAGATTTTTATTTAATTTTTGTGTCTGTCTGTCTGTATGGCCGCGCATCACGCGAAAACTAATGAACGAATTTAAATGAAATTCCGCGGTATAGCGGTAGCTGATACTCCGGATCAATATATAGGATAGTTTTTATCCCGATAGAAAATAAGGTTCCTCCAGGATAGGGGGTTTTTGTTGATTTTACTCCATAACTCAGTCAAATCTGAACTGATTTGAATAAATCTTTCTTTATTATAAGGTATGTATCATCAGGTAAGTTTTGCCCAATTTTGGTGAAGATTTGATAAATATTATCAGAGATAGAGGACAAAACTCCTCAACAGATAATAGCAATTCACTTGATTAGGATATTTAATAATATCTGTAATCTGTCAAGATTTTCTCTTGGTCGCAATTTTTTATAATTAATTTTGTTTCCTTCAAACGCCACCAAAATGCTTTTAAGATAAACAATAGTATATGTAGCAGGTATAAGTTGTATTTTGAGTATTGATATAACTTAGCCATTATAAAATAAGTGTCAACGCGAGAAGCAAAAAATCTCAATCCACGCGGACGAAGTTGCGGGCATCAGCTAAGTAGTAGGTACTTATAATAAATCTGTAACAGGTCTAATTATCTACAATAAAGATATTTAGAATTTGTTTTTAGAGGGCACTCCATAATCGATACTGATGCCAAAACTGTATTTTTTTTATTTTCGTCTGTCTGTCTGTATCTTGGCCGCAAAGAAACTACAGAATGAATTCCAATGAAACTTGACATGATTTGAGTACTACGAGGTAGGAGGGGTTAGATGCTTTAAACTATTATAATAAAATAATGTGAAAGTGTTTGATTGTCCTTCATCACGCCGCAACATAGCAACGGATCGACGTGATTTTTTGCATGGGTATTGTTGAGAACTTCGAAGTTGACAGAATTATTTATCCCGGAAAATTAAGGAGTTCCCGTGGGTATTAAAGAACGCGCTCCGCATATCCGCATCTCGCATGAATCGCTTTAAAAAGCTCCACGACTCCACGCGGTCTCTTTTTAGGGTTCCGTTAGTCCGTCTGTTTGTCTGTCAACCTCCTTTTTCTCGGAAACGCGTGGAAATTAATATCAAATACTTAGGTCTATGGTCCCTTGGAGCTATAAAAAAATCAAGCTACTAAGTAAACGCAATTAAATTATACGGCCGTTTATGACGCATACTTTGCATATTTTGAAATCATAGCCCAAGCCACGTGCCGGCAAATCGCTACTTCTTTTTAGGCCACCAACCTTATTGTAAGCTAACAAGCAGGCGTGAAAATAGGATTCAGGAATTTGTAGGTAAGGTTGTATGGTTACAAATCTATTATTAGAAAATATTTTTAAAAAATATCACCAGTTAAAGGTAGATACATAGTAAGTATGCCCCACCACCTATGTAATGAAAGACATATTATTTATTTTTAAATTTGGTAAATGTATTTGGGACTTATAACCAGACTAGAAAAATATATTCAATATATTTTAACCAAATATATTATACACATTAGGACGTCCTATTCTATAAAATATCACAAAATTATCCTATGTTTAATAATAGCTCCTTTAGGACATTCTTAAATACTAACACTATTTTATAAAAATTGTTTTGCCAAGACATTAAATATCTACAGAATTTCCAGTAGAATCGCCATGGTCACAGATGGTTAAAAATTATCACATTTCCAAAAATATACCACACTTTATCTCACTGGATAGGCAAGTTATTCCTAATTTTTACAGAATATCGAATTATAATAATTAATAAATTGTATATCTACATAACAATACATTTTGTTTAACATTGTTTATATAAATGATATTAGGCACATAGGTTAATTTTTCTATCTCTAATATGTCTGAATACCTATCTATGGTTAATTATACTAATTATTAGAATGTTTGAGCGGAAGACTCACAATGTTGATACATGTTTGATATTATGATCTCCCTACAATATTCTTAACCTTATCCCTTCAAGTGATTTTTCTTAATCACCTAAAATGCACTACTTACATATTTATTACAATTTCTTTAGGAATTATTAAAGCATGGAAATAATCATAGATTTTAGTATTTTGGCATGGTTTCCTGTTTAAACTTAAAGATGACAGAGAAAAGATGGCAACAGTTGATCATTGTCTGGAAAGGGAATAAGAAAACAGTAAATTATATTGCCAGTTTCAATTAGAGTGGCATTATATACCAGCATTGTCAATACTATCAGCCAAATATTTCTTAAGAGCAATAGTGTTAAAAGAGGTGTAGAATTGACTAAGTAAAGCATACCTCAGGCTCACAACTTTTAAACCAAGGATATTCAAATGCCTCTTTTTCATAACTTGTGGGCCGATAAGTTGCTCATTATCAGAACAATAGTGATCTGGTAAGTGGATAAGTATAGCTATACTTTTATGTTTTACAGTGTTAGATTTCCAGTTAAATGTACTACTGTTTGCATCAGTGGGATGTAGCAATACATCTATCAGATATGTCTCATCTGAACAATAGTTTGGTAAAACAACAGCTGTGGACATTTTGTTTGCATCTCCAATCACAGACACAAAGCTGTCTTTCGTTTTTTCTATTATATTTTTAATTCTACTGTCTTGTATAACCGGTTTAAACCATTGGTCTTTAGGCAACAAAGGGCCACTGTACTTCCCACACTCCAGGGACAGTGCCGTATCTATCAGATGCAGCTTCTTCAAAATGTCACTGTTATTTATATTAGCCATGTACTCTGCATTAAATATTTTCGACACCAATCTTAAGGGATAACGACCACAGTAAATGTATGAAGAAATTATTGCACAAAGATCATTAATATTCATTTTTAAATAATTCTCAAGTAGAACCTCTTCAACTAACATCCAAAACTCTGTATTAGATGGTTCCATAAACAAATATCCATATGGATATATAAAAGACTTCAAAAAACTGGATGGCACATTTTTTCTATTGGCAATAAAATATTGACTGCATATTTCCAATATCTGTTCATTGCGCAGTTTGAATTGCATGCAGTAATTTAAAATACCTATAACTAAAACCGGTGACTTTATCTTAAAAGACTTAAACTTTAAAAACTTCTCAATAGCAGCATCTATTTGCTTATCTGTGAAATTGAGGCGTGTAAATTTTGTTATTACACCCAGTAATTCATCATCATCTAAAGCATGGATGTTAGAGTAAAACCAGTGTCCTAAAATGCTATAAGACTGCATAGAAAAATATTTTTCTACCAAGAAAATATCAAGAATATCTTGCATAGATGCAACGTTTATTTTAGACCATAACTCAAACAGTTTTTGCTCCAGCAAAGTTGTCACAGTTTTTTTACTCACTTTCAAGCCAGGCAAAATTGAAAAGATTTGAACAATATTCATTTCATTTATATCTTTCTCCTTATCAATAAAGCCAACCCAAAGTCTATCAATGGTATCAGCATATTTCTGATCACCTGAATGCTTATTCAGAAATGTTGCAAAGTCACATAGTTGTTCCACATTTAGCTTATTATCGATAACTCTGAGTAGAAGCTCATCACAAAACTTGTACTTGTACGGTTCCATAATGGTAGAGGATGTTTTCAGTACATTTAATATAGTGTGGGTATCTTCAGTCTTCATAACAACTTTCAGCAGTTTCTCTAGGATAGCGCCTTTTGCAAAATTAATGTGTACTGTTTGGTCACTGGACATCATGTTATCTAGGGGTGATTCTTTTTCTAAATCATACATTCTTTCAATTGCACCCAATGCAATGTTTGGTGTTATCTTAGTACATTTTGTTATCAACGAGAATACATCACGTAAATCCATGCATTGTTTAAACTCTTCTTGTATGAGATGATAATTAAAAGAGTCGTTTGATGTTCGGGGAACGTCTTCTGGCGGAGGAACATCCAATGAGTCTATATCCTTCAGTTTTCTCACCACAACTGGGAGTTCGTGAACATTAAATCCGTTCTCGATTAAGATTGTGCTATTACTGAATTCTGGGGTAGAAATTTTGTCGTCATTAAACGATCTAGTGATAAAGTTGTAAAACGAAGATACTGGCTTGCAGCTGCTATTTCCGCACAATACATTATTGCGAGCTTTTGTATAAGACCTCCACAAAATTAACGTCATGGCTTATTCAATACCAAAGTTAAATTATAAATATTTACACAAACTTCGAAATAAAATAGCAAAACAAAAAGCGTTTTTTAATTTGTCAATGACAATTGACAACCAACAATAACAATGATTACCAGAGACAAGTAGGTAACATTCAATGAATATGGAAACAAAAGGAACTGAACTGACATAACCTGTAATCGCCCTTTAGCTTGAGCGTGCCTAGCCGCTATGAGCCGCTATTGTAGTCAGCCATTTCTTGAGTACATCAAGTGTCATCGCCTGTTAGCGTGTATTTGTGTTTTGTTGAAAATTGTGTATTTATTTGTTACGGAGAATATATAAGTGTTATTTTCGTGTATAGCGTCAAAAACAATTTGCAACAATGCCTAGTTGTAATATTGTGGGATATGGCGTAAGAAAAAGAATAATCTGACAAAGTTTACATTTCACCGGTAGGTATGTAAACAATTTTTCTCGTATACTGATTCTTTATAGTAGTTATTACACTACGAAGAAACATATTTTAGTTTAGTTTGCTGTAAATATTTGATTTTAAGCTAGATTTTTACCTGTTGGTAAGCATTTGATAAGTACCTACTAGACATTACTTATGAGGAAATTTTCATCGATATCGATATTTGCTTGAATAATAATTTTGATATTTTATTATCAAAATAATTATTATATCAACTTTATAAGCAATGTTCAGCTCGAGACCATCGGCCTAAACATGTTATGTTATAATTATAAATTTGGAGTAATGATGTTCACTCATTTAGAAGGCTCTGAAAGACTGATGGACGGGCGATCAAACGAAAAAGTGCAAATTTACTCAAGTAGACTCAGTCATCTCGGTTAACTAATTTTTAAATGTTATGTTTAGTTTTTGTTTTCTTCTTAAGATTTACTTCTTACAGTCATCTTCCTGCTACAACAACAGCTGCATATAGAAGACCAATGTGCATCGAGTTCGGCACTTGGGTGATTTTTTGTCTATGCAACAGGCAGGCCCACCGTGCGAAGCAGGGGTGAGGGCCGGGTCAACTAGTGATTAGTTAATGTTTAAAAAAAGTTGTAATCATTCAAAAGCCTACGATGGTTTTTAATATTCATAAACATGTTTTAACATTTTCTACATACTTTAAAACATTGTTAAAAAATGACATGAAAATAAATGAGAGAAAAAATGTTTTGTTCAGCGATTTGTAAGTTATTTCATTGCTCCTTAATTCAACACAACACTATATTGGCTTCCAATAGTCTTAGCCCTTGTTGTCCTACAAGAGGTTTTTGGTTTCGACTACCACGAAAAAGTCTTTTCATCTTTTTGTGACTTAAATATGAAAGTTAATATATATAGCCTATGACACTCATAAATTATGTGGCTTTCTATTAGTAATAGAATTTTCAAAATCGGTTCAGTAGATCCAGAGATCCTACATTGTAGGGGGTAATCTCTGGATCTAAAGTTTGTGAGGTTGTAGGGCCTACAACCTCACAAAATTTACCTCTTCGTAATAAACCACATCGATAAATATTATCGATAGTCATCAGGTAACATCACTTTGGTAAGTTGCCATTTTAGTCAACAGTTAATGTTTAGGTATACAGCTTTTTTTCGTAGGTATGATTACAGCAATGACAGCCTGTCTATGTCATGCGGACCACAGATAAAAAGAAACAACTTGTAAAGCATCAACAGATGTTCCAATAAGTAACCTTTACCAAAACTTCCATCGAATTAAGTCTATATTCTCCATCGACCAAACAGAATGATGTTCTCAGATCACTATGGACTCCTCAATGTTGTATATTCCTTGGTAGGCTTGATACCTTTATCTATTATATTCATAGTCCGTGTAATGAAAAAGATTAATAGTTTCAGATTTAGTGATCTTGAATTATTTAGGTGGTTGGCTATTATGGAAAATAAAATACTTCTTGATTGAGAACACGTATAATGATTGAGTATTGACTCCGCTCTTTACCAAGCAGTTACCAAGGGACAAAAACGGAAACGGAAGTTATCATTATTTTTAAAAGACAAAACCACAGACACTATTGCCTGTCAAAATTACCACAGATAATCTTATACAACTCTTAATAATATTTGTTGTTTTCATCACCCCCCCTCAACAAATATTTACCTATCAGCGCTTAACAATACAAATCAAAAAAACATTATTATCGCTGATACAAAATACTAACAAAAAACTTATTACATAACTTGACTATCTGTGACTGTACAGTTTACACTTTACTCTATCACTGTACCACAGAATACATAACATACTATATTGTGGTACTACATGCACAGTACTGATTTTAATTTACAAATAAACATTACTCGAACAAACTAGGTACAGAACAACTTATTATCTTAATTACTCTAAAACAATATAGGTACCTAGTTAAAACAATATTCTTTTCTATTTAACTATTAACTAAAGCAGAAGCAGAGCAGTGTTATTATGTGCTAATTTATTGAAATTAAAATATTATTCTTAAATTTTTCAAACATTGTTTTACCCAATGGTTTAGTTAGGAGATCTGCAATATTATCTGAAGTACTTATATATTTCAATGAGATTAATCCCTTATTTACTTGTTCAACAATGTATTTATATTTTATATCAATATGTTTTAATCTTTTGATATTTTCAGAATTATATGCTAATTTAATTACTGACTGATTGTCCTCATAGATAGTTATACTATTACACTTAATATAAAACTCATTCAACAGATTCTTTAACCAGTTCGCTTCCATAATACATAAACTCAATGCAATATACTCAGATTCTGTTGAAGAGAGACTTATACACAATTGTTTCTTGCTATTCCACAAAATTACACATCCGAATAGTTTAAATATATAACCTGATGTAGATTTCCTATCTTGTATGTCACCAGCCCAATCTGCATCAACATAACCTTCTATTAATGTATTGTTACAGTTGTAAGTTAGAGAAAGCTGTAATGTACCTTTAATATACCTTAATATTCTTTTCAGACACTTATATAACAACTGACTGGCGCAATGTTGAAACCTACTCAAGAAACTCACTGCGACACATATGTCTGGTCTTGTACCGCAAGCTGCATATAATAAAGAACCTATTATCTGTCTACATTTTGTTTCAATTTCACTACTTTCAGACTGTTCTCTTTGTAATATTTGAAAATTAAAGTTTTGATCTATTGGGGTAGAAGCAGGATTGCAATTTAACATTTGGTATCTTTTTAATATAGAGAGTAAATATTTTTCTTGGTTAAGAGTAGTTATACCATTTTCCTGTTTAATGTTTATACCTAAGTAATTAGATGCCAATCCTAAATCTTTCATCTTAAAGGTTTGGCATAATTGATCCTTAAAACTTTGTAATTCCTGATGATCTGATCCAAAATATAGAATATCATCCACATACAGTAATACATACATAAATTTACCTTTTATCTTTCTAAAGTATAAACATGAATCATTTTTAGATCTTAAAAAACCCTGTTTTGTAATAAAGCTGTCAAACTTCTCATTCCAATATTTTGGAGCTTTCTTTAAGCCGTATAGAGATTTGTTAAGTTTGCATATCTCTCCTGTATGTAATTTAATATACACTGTTTCCTTTATATCACCATGTAAAAAAGCACCTACTACATCCATCTGATATACCGATTGTTTTAACTTGTTTGCCATGGCCATAAAAATCCTAAATGTTCCTAACTTAGCAACGGGTGAATACACATTTGAAATACCATCTTTTTGTTCAAATCCACGGGCAACTAACCTAGCTTTATACAATTTCCCTTCATCAGTATCCTTAATTTTGAAAACCCATTTGGTAGATATCACGTTTAGACCCTTAGGCATTTCACTCACCACTGTAAAAGTATTATTTAATTTTAATGTATCCATTTCTCTCTGAATTGCTTCTTTCCACTTATCTTTATCATCCCTTGTCATAGCCTCTTCATATGTTAATGGTTCATTATATAATGACACAAGACCTGTTTCATATTCATCAAGCCACTGTGGCTTAACCTTCTTCCTTGATGGCCTACTAACTTCTTGTTCCTTCTGGATATTTTCTTCTATTTCTGGACCACTCGAACTCTGAGAACGTCCTGATTTGTCCAAATACTCTTGATCATTTAGAGAAGATTCCCTCTGTAATATTATATCATCTTGATTTTCTTGTTGTTCCATAGTTAAATCATGCATGGTCGACGTATCCTCTTCATAGAAGCTGTGAAATTCATCATCTTGCCTTGTTTCATTTTCTTCTTCTAGATACTCTACTGGCCATTCGTTTTCTTCTAACATACTATGTTCTTTTGACAAGTATTTTCCAGTTTGCTTAATAAATACAACCTCTCTTTTAATTAAAACATCATTTTTATTTGGAAAGTAAATCCTATAACCTTTGGTGTTTTCACCATAACCTACAAAATAACCAACTTCAGATTTTGAATCCCATTTGAAACGCTTTTGGTCTGGAACATGAACAGAAACCTTTGAACCGAATAGTTTTAATTGCTTTACGTCAAATATATCTTTATTTAACCATAATTCATATGGTGTTACTTCTTTGACTCTACTCTTACTTGTTCTATTCAAGACATAGACAGCTGTATTTACAGCCTCAGCCCACAAACTTTTGTCTAAATTTGAGCTTAGCAACATAGTTCTAGCAGCCTCTGTTACTGTCCTAATTTCTCTCTCCGCACATCCGTTTTGTTCTGGAGTATAAGCACAACTTGTTTGATGTATAATACCCATACTATCCAAAATTGATTGCATCTTTAAGTTGACAAATTCTTTACCGTTGTCGGATCTAATTATTTTTACTTTATGACCTAAGTTATTAGTTGTATATTGTAGAAATTTTTCAACATATTTTACAGTTTCTGATTTATTAACTAAGAAATAAACCGTCCTAAAACGAGAGTAATCATCCTTAATCAACAGATAGTAATGTGCACCACCTAATGAACTAACTTCCATGGGTCCACACAAATCCATATGTAAAATTTCTCCAGGTTGTTGACCTCTGACCTCACTCAAAGGAAATGGTTGTTTATGTAACTTACCTTTTAAGCAATCTTCACACGTAGACTCCTCACTACTAGGTGATACCTTAATATTGCATCTTTTTAAAATATTTTTAACCTGTTCAATGTCTTGGTGGCCCATTTTACCATGCCACTCTAACAAATTATCGCTCACTTTACCTACACATGCAATATCACTATTCTTATATCTAAATTCCATTATATATAACTTATCTTTCCTATGTGCTATTGCACTTGTTTTCTGTTTATTATTATTTTTCCTGAAAATACAATTGTCTTTATTCATTTGTAACACATAACCCTTATCTGTAGCCGAGCTGACAGAGAATAAATTTAATTTCATGTCTGGCACATATAAAGCACCATTTAAGCTTGTTTCTATCCATTCAGAACCATTATATGCCTCTAAATATATATCACCTTTACCCATTGCATGAATGACTGTACCGTCTCCTATTATTATTTGTTTAGGCAATGAAAAACTTTCATAATTCGTAAAACACTTAATATTATGGCACATATGCTCTGAAGCGCCACTATCCATGATCCACGAATCCCTACTTTGACATTGTGCATTCAAGGCTGGGGACATACTTACATGAAATGCATTACTACCTTTTTCGATATCATGAGATGCTACTTTAGAATGTTTAGACTTATTTTTAAACCAACATTCACTTATATTATGATTTGACCGTTTACAATAGTTACAAAACTTATTTTTCTTATATGTAGATTGACCTTTAACACACTCACTTTTATAATGACCTTCAACACCACACTTAAAACACTTTCTTCCTATCTTCACTGCTTTAAAAGCCTCTGAGGACAAACTCGTACTATCCTTCATTCGCAACTCCTCTACCAAAAGCCTAGAGGATAATTCTTCATAAGTTTGCCTATCTACAGGTACAGACTCCCAGGCAGAGACAAAGTGCTTGTAAGGTGCTGGCAGTGATGATGTTATTTTCGTGACTGCCATGCTCGATGGGATCTTAACACCTAGTGAGTCTAAGGTAGCCAAGGTCTCCTCGAAACGCCCTAAAAAGTTTGCTACAGTGTCTTTTTCAGTGAATTTTAAATTATAAAACTTTTCTTGAGCAATATGGACTGAGAGATTTCCTTTTTGTTCAAACACAGTGTGCAACCTGTCCCAAATTTGCTTTGCATTTGTACAACTAAGTACTTGTGATATTGTTTTTTCTGCTAACCTGCCAACAATAATGTTTTGCGCCTTTGCATCGCTGTCTGCCCACGCTGCAAACTCTTCTTTGGCCTCTTCCGGCCTCGGACTGGAACCGTCCACGATGCCAAAGACACCTGCCGCCCTAAGAAGAACCTTGACCCGGAACTTCCACGCCGCCCATTGTGTTGGGTCACGCAGTTTTATGTCGTTGATGGCGTTAATGTTGATTGCTTCCATTTTGAGCACGCTTGACCACGCGCCACGTGTCTCTTTGATGCTTTACCACACCGTATTTTCCAATAATAGGCAACCAAATATTCTCAATGGGGGATGAGCGTACACTGGGCACCCATAACCTCTTGAATTATTTAGGTGGTTGGCTATTATGGAAAATAAAATACTTCTTGATTGAGAACACGTATAATGATTGAGTATTGACTCCGCTCTTTACCAAGCAGTTACCAAGGGACAAAAACGGAAACGGAAGTTATCATTATTTTTAAAAGACAAAACCACAGACACTATTGCCTGTCAAAATTACCACAGATAATCTTATACAACTCTTAATAATATTTGTTGTTTTCATCAAGTGATACCTGAAATACGCCGATTTCGCGATTATATTTTCCAATATAATTTCATGATAATTTCTATGTTCCTTGGTCGCTCCCACCTTTGCCTCCCACTGCCTCATCTCATTCATCATTATCATTCATCTCCGTCCACGATTTCAGTTCATTTCGTTCATTTGTAAGACTTATTTGTCAATGTCATTGTTGTCAGTTGAGACTTGTCTATGGCTGTGTCAGTTGTCTGAGTTGTCACTTGTCTCCGGTGGTTGTCTCGTGATCTTTTGTGATAAATCCGTCCGTATTGCGATACTTTTAAATTAAATAAAAAAGCTACGCGTGAGTGAAAAATAATTTCCAGCTTACTTAAAAATTACTCAACTATTCATTACGAATATTTAAATTCATAGTAGTTATTCTAATAAAGAAGTACTTATAATTATTGTAAGTTAAAAACAAAGCTGATTTGGATCTAATCTTTCAAAAGTTTCAAATCGTATTTTATTAATTTTACCTTAGATCGTAAAATCGTAATAATTAATCTATACTTACACTTCATTATTAACTATCATTTATTATTTTCTTATAAATATTATTGTGTCGACATTATTTAATTACATGATAACTTATCTTTCTTGCAGGTAAATTACGAACATCTATGAATTGAGTAAACTTAATAAATCCTTGGTAGATTACTTAAATCTAAATGAAAAGTATGCCTGAACAAACTGTAATTACTGTAAGTATTAAATAGGAAGTTTTCTTACTTTTATAGTACAACTATGATTTAGTGAAGTGATTAAAGCAATCCACAAAAGCTGTAGGTAGTAGGTACTTACGAGTGGGTGGGGTTTCCACTTTCTTTCATATAGTGTAGTGGATAAAAAAAAAAAAAAAAAAAATACTTCCCTTGAATTTCATTTCCAAATTCTAATGCTTAAATACTTACTCTATTTTACATTTGTATGTGTGATTGATATGATAACATAATATAGAATTTATGGCCAGGGAATTTATGAATTAATGTGGAATTTATAACTTTCACTTTTAAAAATTAATTAATAATAAACAATAGGTATAAAGTAAAATGTTATTGAAACTCAATGAAGACCTACTTTAGAAATAACTAGCCTATGATTTAAACATTCCTTTAAATATTAGTGTTAATCGAAGAGCTAAAAAAGTTAAAACTAAGGTGAATATCAATATTTGTACTAATTCACATCTGTCATACAAAATACAAAATGTAAACTAATGTGTAACTATGCACAGGATTACCTCACTCATTACACTACTATTAACATCATGTGCACTCATAAATGTATCATTTATAAACATTGTTGCGGCACTTAAACAAGAATGCTACACATAGTATAGGTGCAAACAAACACTAATCAACTAGTTGACCAATAGAAATGCTGTCTTTTATTAACAACAATTACAGTCAAAGGACAATTAAATGCAAGGCCTCCAATACAATACTCGTTCCATAGTGCAAGTCACTAATCAGTATATAACAAAGCTTTCAGCAGTTCTGCTAAGACTTTTGTTCCATTATCTTTAGACAGTATCATACATAGATAAACAGGTAAAATACCTGTTTATCTAATATTATCACAAAAAAGGTTTAAAAATTCTGCACACAAAGCAGTGTTGGATTACATTTGATTGTTTAAGGTAACGTAGGTAAATTGCATATCAAATTGCACAGTGTAGCAAAAATACTGTGAATTGGACCCATAGTGTAGTTATCAGCTCAAAATGTGCTTACATGTCTGATTTGGTTACAATAATCTAAGATTATCTGTGACATAAAGTGGTTATCAAAGAAATTCACTATAGTGTTATCATTTAACAAACCTTATCACAAGAACATTGATTAAAAAGATTTAGGCACACCTTTATTTGTGTTTGGCAAAGTAGTTACATAGTCTTGTTTACACTTTTAGATGGGTAAACAACTGAAATGGGGAATAGCCGGTGTTGGTATGATCGCACATGATTTCTTGACGGCGATGGCTTCCCTGCCGGCAGAACAGCACAAGGTCGTCGCCATCGCTGGCAAAGACCTAGATCGTGTTCACAGATTAGCCACGCTCCATAACGTAAGCACGGCTTACGAAGGCTACGATTCGATCGCTAACGACGCCAACATAGGTAAGTTCTCTAATAATTCATGGTATACCATATTGTCTGTATATTGCAAACCTGAGGCGCAGCGTTTTTTAAATTTAAGTAGTAAGTACTCAGCTTTTTGTGCATTGACATAATGTACCTAGTTGAAATTAAATTCAAGTTTAAATTTAAAAAATGGCGCCTTGGTTCCAGTATATCACAGGTGTCTTGCGCCTAGTCACCAAATTCTAACAACATTCGCTTAAATACCTTGTCGTAATTATAAGGCCATAATCACGAAGACTGCCGAATTTTCCGTCTTAAAAAGTTTAGCACTAGAATATAAATGACTTCTTAATTTTATTACAATAGCAAGTTGAATGAAGGACAAATGTTTTAGCGATTGTTACTAGATATCAACTATTATCCATCACGTAACTAATTATTATGGGTAGGTATACAGGTAATACACGGGTAGACAGTGGTCTTACTTTTGCTTTTGGTCTATATTTTTACTTCTTCTTTCGTCACTTTGCGGCATAGATTTAGGATTGGATTTAGACCAATCCTAAATCTATGTTTAATTTTCAGACTTCGCATTTTATTTTCAGACATTGTTTTCGTCAGCGTACTCAATTTACAGCATTTCGAAATAACTAAACTAATGTTAGAAAATGGTAAACACGTGTTATGCGAGAAGCCTATGGGCATGACGTACAAACAGACAAAATCTCTCGTGGATTTGGCGCGCGAAAAGAAACTCTTTCTTCTTGAAGGGATGTGGTCGAGGTTTTTTCCGGCTTACGACGCTTTAGACAAGCATATAGCGAGTGGTGGGCTTGGCGACATTTATCAAATAAACATACAATTCGGGGTGGAAATTAACGACATAGAGAGAAACTTGTAAGATATTTTTATTTTCTTTCTTACTCATTCATTTTCGCGTTTTAGGTTTTTCATTCCTATTATGCTTAATTTCATATTAATAAGATGCGTATACCATATATCTCTATTTACGTGCCATATACATACAAATTTCTTGTTCGGTGATGGTGTTTACAAACGCTGAATTTCCAGAATGAAAGATTTAGGTGGCGGCGCGGTACTGGACTTAGGCATTTATATGTTGCAACTCCTCCAATTCGTATACAAGGAGGCGCCGACTGACATAATGTGTACGGGGCACTTGAGCAAGACCGGCGTGGACGAGTCGATTTCTTGTGCTCTGAAGTATAAAGACGGCAGGACGGCCACCATAGCTGCGCACACGCGTGCTACTATGCCTAATAAGGCAGAAATAACTGGGACCAAAGGCATCATTATGGTAAGTTATTCATTCGAAATTCAAAACGTCACAGCCTCACAGGTGACATAATATATCTTAATCTTGAACTGTAACTTCGGAAGGTCCAAGGATTACATTCCATGCCTGATTTTGAATTTAGAGCCCAATGGTTCTTTTTTTTCCGATATTATTCTTTGGATATCCTGATTCCCCAAATCATGCCATATTTTTAAGTAGGGACTTATCTTCATGGAGATTATCCAGGATTTTTGATAAACATTATCTGTTTATCAAAAATTCTTTAATCTTAAGGTTTGACAGAAACGATCGAGAAAAATACATAAGGGAACCACAAAGGATCAGTTAGAAACTAAGGTATAAGGCCTTAAAATTTCGAAATACATGCTTAAAAGTTAAAACCCAATCCAGATGCTATTAGGACAATGAATATAGGTTTATCTCTTTTCCGCTTATGATTACAGTCACTCAAGAGAAAAAGATAGAATGCTAACTGTCATCCTAATAGCATCTGGAATCTGGATATTGTAGTAGTAGATAAATCAAAGACCGCACTTAGCACATAGACACCTACCTATAGTTCGCGCGCGAGTTGAATGCAGAGTAAATGTATGGTGACACATACATTTACTCTGCATTCAACTCGCGCGAACTGTACGTAAAACGATCTAACTTTATTTGCGCATTTAACTGCTTATTACCTTTTATGTAGTTCACATCAAACGTAATTAAAACCACCTAATTTATCTTGAGGAAAACCAGTCTATAAATTCTACATGTTCGTTTTTAAAGTCAAGTACCTATGCTCTATTCACCATTAAAACTTTGTCGCACTATAAAAATATAATATTTTACCAGAATATATTATAATACTAGCTGATGCCCGCGACTTCGTCCGCGTGGATTGAGGTTTTTTGGTTCCCGCGGGAACTCTTTAATTTTCCGTGATAAAAAGTAGCCTATGTGTTATTCCAGACTATAATCTATAGAGATATTTGGCACAGAGGTGCCAAATTTCATCCAGATCCGTTCAGCCGTTGGAGCGTGATTGAGTAACAAACATCCATCCATACATCGACCAAACTTTCACATTTATAATATTACTAGACTAGACTAGACTAGATGATTCCCGCGACTTCGTCCGCGTGGATTAAGATTTTTAATTCCCGCGGGTACTCTTTAATTTTCCGGGATACCATCTACCCCTTTACCAAATTTCATCAAAATCGGTTGAAAAGATGGGCCGGGAAAGCGTAGCAGACAGACAGACAGACAGAAACACTTTCGCATTTATAATATTAGTATGGATAATAATGATAATAAGCTGACCGGCGCTCAACTTATCTTTAGTAGGGGGACTTTTGTAGAGCAATCCTTTTTTATTTTAATTTAAGTAGGTAGATACGTTAAACGGGCGTGCAACACGCATTAAGAGTACGTATCAAAGTTGCTTATAAAGTTATATTTTAATTTAGTACTAGTATTTTTTTTTATTTAAATGTGTATTTATTTATGTATTAAATCTTACGTATGTCTATTTTATTTATTTTGTATATATTAGTGTATTAATATGTTATAATTTTATGATATTGGTTAGTTTAGTATTTAAGTTTAATTTTATGCACCACCTCCTACTGTCCACTTGCTCATTGTCTCCGTATCGATAAGGTTGTCTGGAAGAGATCGCTGGTTAGCGATAAGACCGCCTTATTGTACCTACGTTTTAAGTTTTCATTTTTGTAATCTGTTTCTTTTGTGTTTTTGTGGTGTACAATAAAGTATATACATACATACATATATACTAGATGATGCCCGTGACTTGATATGTTAGGTATGTAGTACATCTATAGAGCACTGTCTTTACAATAACTGCACTTGAAAAAACAACATGTCCAACTAGATTCATTTTGCACGTGTTCTTGTTACAGTTGGACTATTTCTGGTGTCCGACCGTGTTGCACATATCGGCCGCCAACAGCACGGAATGGACGCTACCCAAGGGCAAATATAAATTCCATTTCCACAACAGCGCGGGACTGAGCTATGAGATACAGGAGTGCTGGGACTGCATTAACCAGGGTAAGCGACCTGGATATCAGCTGCTTGCTTTTCATTTCTATCAATTCACCTGGCCGAGAAAGTTGCTTAATTGATTAAAAAAATAACTAAATGCATTTTTTATTATGCTGGTGTAAAATAAACTGCAGCAGAATAAGTTTTTTTGGATTCCCGCGGGAACTCCTCAATTTTCCGGGATAAAAAGTAGCATATGTCACTCTCGGTCCTCAGCTATACCCATGCCAAAAATCACGTCGATCCGTTGCTAAGTTGCAGCGTGATTGAAGAACCTGACTTTCGCATTTATAATATTAGTATGATTCGATAGTGTGTATGTATGTCTGTTACCTTTTCACTCTACATCTGTTTAAGTGATTTTAATGAAATTTGGTGTAGTGGTAGGTATTGCATCCCGGTAACATGCAGTGCGTTGCAACATGCAGACGAAGTCGCGGGCATCGTCTAATTATTATATGTACCTACTAGATGATTCCCGCGACTTCGTCCGCGTGGATTAGAATTTTTTGATTCCCGCGGAAACTTTTTAATTTTCCGGGATAAAAAGTAGCATATGTCACTCTCGGTCCTCAGCTATACCCATGCCAAAAATCACGTCGATCCGTTGCTAAGTTGCAGCGTGATTGAAGAACCTGACTTTCGCATTTATAATATTAGTATGATTCGATAGTGTGTATGTATGTCTGTTACCTTTTCACTCTACATCTGTTTAAGTGATTTTAATGAAATTTGGTGTAGTGGTAGGTATTGCATCCCGGTAACATGCAGTGCGTTGCAACATGCAGACGAAGTCGCGGGCATCGTCTAATTATTATATGTACCTACTAGATGATTCCCGCGACTTCGTCCGCGTGGATTAGAATTTTTTGATTCCCGCGGAAACTTTTTAATTTTCCGGGATAAAAAGTAGCATATGTCACTCTCGGTCCTCAGCTATACCCATGCCAAAAATCACGTCGATCCGTTGCTAAGTTGCAGCGTGATTGAAGAACCTGACTTTCGCATTTATAATATTAGTATGATTCGATAGTGTGTATGTATGTCTGTTACCTTTTCACTCTACATCTGTTTAAGTGATTTTAATGAAATTTGGTGTAGTGGTAGGTATTGCATCCCGGTAACATGCAGTGCGTTGCAACATGCAGACGAAGTCGCGGGCATCGTCTAATTATTATATGTACTAGATGATTCCCGCGACTTCGTCCGCGTGGATTAGAATTTTTTGATTCCCGCGGAAACTTTTTAATTTTCCGGGATAAAAAGTAGCCTATGTCCTTCCCCGGGATACAACCTACCCCTGTACCAAATTTCATCAAAATCGGTTGAACAGATGAGCCGTGAAAGCGTAGCAGACAGACAGACACACTTTCACATTTATAATATTAGTATGGATTTTAATTTTTAACAGAAAATTAGAATAATTCATGAAAAATAATTTGTCTGTAGGTATGTGTCAAGATTTCTGTATTCTTGTTGCAACAGTGTACTTTTAACCGAGTTTCACAAAGAGAAGGTTCTCAATTCGGCGCTAATTGATTTTTTAACCAATAAAAAGAGCTAGGTGGTCCCCAATCGATCACTGCAGTTATCCTGAAGAAAGACCTTCTTGAAAGCACGTCACCTCACGTTCTCCTTTACCTTCCTGGTGCATCAACTTACCGTAACCTTTAGGTCGTTAGCCCATCGCGTCATCGGGTTGGAGGTCGGCCCATCTTTTGCAAATAATTTTACTACACATTTACCTGTTGCAAAATGTCTTGGAAATAAAGCTTTCCGGAAACAAATAATAAAAAACTGGTACTCGTTTTTCTTTGCCATTTGAACTTTCGGCTTTCAGAGCTAGTTAATCTTTTGAGCTATATAATATATATGTTGCGGTTCTCCATGAATAAAATTACCAAGAAAATTATCGACTTCAAAAAAGGAGGACGTTCTCACTTCGACTGTAGACCGTATGTTTTTTTTTTTTGTATGTAGGTATGTTACGCGATCATTCCGCCAATTATGAATCAATTTTGATGATTCTTTTTTGTTTGGTAAATCATACTTCAGAGGTGGTCCCATATAAATTTTATCGAAATAGATTTAGCGCTTTTTGAGAAAATAAAAAAAAACAAAATACCTACCTATATAAATAATTATTCGTTATTTTCTTTGCTAATCACTTGAGTCGACAAGAGATTCGTTACGATCTTCATAATGAAACCGTTTACGAACTTTGGGTCCAATGACCGTGAAATTACAATTTGTTTCAGTTGTCAGTTATTATTGTCTTATAGGAATAATATTATTGCAACAAAGCGGTAAATCTTTGGGCCGCTGTAACTTTAAACCGACATACCTAATATATACCTACCTATACAATCAATATTCAATTTATTTATTACATGTAGGACATACAAGTGTCTCTTATGTTACGTCATATTTTGACTCTACCACCAAATACTAAAATTATGAATGCGAAGTTAGTGTGTCCATCTGTCTGTCTTTTTTCAAAATCACGATGTTTGGTACAGCGAGGTTTCATCCCCGGGAATGACATACATGTAGCGTGCTTTTAAAAATCAAAGATTCCCCACGGGATTTTTCAAATATCTAAATCCACGGGGATCTAGTGTCGCGGTGTATTATCTAGTATATTATTAGGTATATTTAATATTATATTATATAGTTCTATATTATTTAATATTATATTATATATTCATTTATTCATTCATTCATTGCATTCATGTACATACAATATAATATGTTTAATTAATTATAATGGCATGAGGCCCCGTCAGGGCATTGCAATTTATATATTAGTACTATAGACAATTATTTGAGTTAAGTCTAACACAAAAACATTACATTTCAATTTATCTACCTACGTACTAATCACGGAATAGATAAAGGTACTAATCTAATTACAATAACAATATAAATGTCTAATCTCACAAGTTGTTTGAATTAAATATTAGTTAGTAATTTTAACTATTACGCATATAAAGTCAAATTTGATAGATGTCATGGGTCATGTCATTTCAGTTATGTAGTCAAATTAGTAATTTAAGTAATATAATGTTAAAATGAGATTATAATTTAATTAATTGAATAAACACAGTCAATCTAAGGAAAAGGATATAATATGTAAATAATTATTTTTGTAGGTTCGAAACCGATTTGCTTGAACGGACTCTAATATAATCTATTTCTATATAACTAACTATAGTCTTTAGAATATAATATTTTCTATTTAATTACGCCGCACTGAAGTACCTACCTCAAGCATATCCTAATATATGGTATTGATGTTTATTATATAAAACAGTTCATACTTCTAGACGTCTTGGTAAACGTTTAGCATACTCGTATAACGTCTAATATAATTTTATTGGCACATATTATGCTCACGACATGATGAATGCTTAACAAAAGATTATTATTGTTGTAATAGGTACTAGCTGATGCCTGCGTCTTCCTCTAAATAGATTTAGGTTTTACAAAAAACCCTAGGGAGCATTGATTTTCTGGCATAAAAAACATCCTATTAGATGTCTCCTAATATAGGCAGCATGCGCACGATTAGATAGATAGTCGTTGCCGACTAATTTTTGTTTACCCTAACATGCCCAAAATGCGGTATATTACAAGACAAAAATAGTCGGCATGTAAGGGTTCGTAGAGAAAATACCACATATAAGAAATATTACTTTTATCTCTACTTTTGACGTAACAGGACGATAACCTTGTTAGCTTCGGTATACGAATAGAGATAACGGGTAGACATTTTACTCTTTGTGCGCATGCTCGCCCTACAGTACGCTTACTCTGAGTTTTTACATTGCAAATTCGATTGACGTATTGAGCGTTCGATCACATTAGCGTTAAAGTAAAATGAACCTTAACTGCATTTGTTTAGAACTCATTTTATCATTTCAGTGTATTTATTCACAGCCAGCGCTCCAAACGCTGAATTTGTGACTTTGAAGCAAGACCTTTTAGGTCTATTTTACTTTGGCGCTAATGTGATCGAACGATTGTCAATCGACTTTGCAATGTAAAAACTCAGAGTAAGCGTACATGACGCAAGCTATCTCTGTTTCAAATATTGTCTTCAAGATCTATTCAACGGTTGAGAATAACACACTTTTGCATTTATAATATTATTAGTATGGAAGTTCGGATATTGATAAGGATATTATGATCACATTGCAAGTGGTACTTTTTAAAGTTTTAAATAAGATTTTCTTCTTTCAGGTTTACTGGAAAGTTCAAAAATGAGCTTAGACGAAAGCGTTCTGCTATCAAAGCTCAGTGATACCATGAGAGCGCAACTAGGTGTACTGGATAATGCATTTTAACCACCGGATATAGAGTTCAAATTTAATAAGCCAGTATAGTATTAGTCTAGGCTAAGTAGGTACAAATGGCAATACACGAACAAAATGTCCGCATAATATTTTTAAACCCAACAATATTTTCGTACAAAATACCTACCGATAGTATTTAAACTGAACAAACTGTGATGAAAGTGTGTTGTGACAAGTATTGTAAATTATTATATATTTTAACAATATACACGCTAATTTATTATACCCACGCACGTTGTTTTATTAACTTTTCTCATTAGTTGGTGCTATTTATAACTCCTACTGATTATAATAGAGTTGCGTGTTTGGAAGTACGCAAGTCTGCTCTACTAGTTAGTGTCTAAACTATATTGAACAGTACATAGGTAAGGCTGGGATAGGAGTATAACTACCTGAAAGATACTACTTATACAAGGTGTAAGGTAATTAGTATAACTGTATAACATACCCGCGGCTACCCATGTTAGATGGTGTATATGTCACCGTAAGATTGCAAAAACCGTTAGATTGTAATCTAACTAGCGATATTGTAAACTGTCGACAGATTACAATTTAACGCATTATTTTTCGGTAGATTGTAATCTGTTAGGTATATTAACTTAACCCCATATAACTGATTATTTATGTCGAACCGTAACCTAACCTACAGGAAAGAGACAGGAAAACGTAAATACAATGAATATTTCAAAAATTGACACTCAGAACATTGAACGGTTCACAATCTCTCGACAGATTACAATATCGCTAGTTAGGTTACAATCTAACGGTTTTTACAATCTTAAGGTGACATATAGATATAAGTATTGAAATTAATACGAGGTAAAGACAATTCTATTACAGATTTTTAATTAATTTCTTATTTTTTATACAAAGTCTAATTACGTCTAGGTACATGGCTATAAGCGCTTAATTTTTATAATTATTTTAAATAATAGTAGGTAGATACATTTATAGGGTTCCTAGTTCCTGAAAAGGCTGCAAAATGATATAAAATAATTTTTCGAATTCAAAAACAAAATAAGTTTTAAAAATATTTTATATCGCTGCGTAAATACTTAGGTTAAATGTTAATTCTAAATCAAAAACAAAGTAACTTTATTTAGAAAATAAATATTTGTAGATAACTTGTGATTTAAATATTAATTTTAAATAAAAAACAAAGTAAGTAACTTTATTTAGAAAATAAATATTTGTAGATAACTTATGATTTTATTGATCATAACTTTGGAATACTTTCTGTATGATACGAGCGCCCTCTCTCAGCTGTGGTTCTGTAATGACAAGCGGAGGAGCCAGCCGGATGGTCTGGCCGTGGGTCGGCTTGGCGAGAAGACCGGCTTCCTTGAGACGTTGGCATACATCGTATGCGTTAATACCTGGAAAATGACATAATCATGTCAATTTAAAAAAAAGTAAGCATACGTTGACTGAATCGTTGGTCTAGTGGTTAACATGTTCGACTGCCGCCGACGAGGTCCCGGTTTCGGTTCGGTCGGGCCATAGCAAGTGTTGGGGTTTTCTGACTAGAAATTCTCAGTACTAGCCCGGAGTTAGAAAGTTTCACCCCCGTGCCTCGGAGAGCACGTTAAGCCGTCGGTCCCGGTTATTATCAGTAACATGATAACAGTCGTTAAAGCCCACCAACCCGCAAAGGGGCAGCGTGGTGGGTCTAAGCTCTTATTCCTTCTCTCCTATGAGAGTGGAGTCCTGTGTCCAGCTGTGGGAAGTTAATGGGCTGTAGTGGTACTTTGGTACTTGTATCGAACAAGCTGCTTTCTTGCATTGACTTGTGACGACTTCTGTGCCGCAGACTCTAATAGCGTATAGTCCCACAAACTTACCTCACTGGTGACAGCGTCGCTAGTAAGTAGGTAAGTATCTATTAAAAATAAAACAAAAACTTAACAAGGAAAAAAAAAAGTTCCAATTTTTGCCACCGGGCCAGATAAATTGGTGGGACTATAATAAAGTTAGTCGTGGTACCTACCTAGATACAGTAACAGATAGACAAAGCGCACTTGACAATATAGCTAATAGTAGAGTACTTAGGTGCCTCCATTTACACTCTAAATAATGGGCTCTAATTCGTTCAGTAAATAATCGAAATCGGTTCAGATTCTAAGCTGCCACGTCATATCGATATTTGTGTTTATATACCTACTTTATTCCACACTACGAAAAGATATATAAAAACTAACTAATTCGTATTACATACCTACCTAAGTTAACCTAAGAAGAACCTTTACCTTTTGTATGTAGCTGATATTTATATTATATTTTATTTGTAGTTTGCGCACCATCCCGTTTGTGTGTGCACTCCAAAAGTTGTGTGGAAGAGATCACCTTAGGCGATAAGACCGTCTTTGCATACTGTGCTGTCCTAGTCGTAATTTTATTGTCATTTTTATGTCCTTTTACTTGTGTGCAATAAAGATTTAAATAAATAATAATAATAATAATAATAAAAAGGAGATCACGCATCTCTTTTTCGTGGGTGATCAAGTGATTAGCCTTTGGGGGTGTTTTAAACTTACTGTCGTGAACATCAATGGCGAACATAAGTCCGCGGCCGCGGATAGTCACTATCTTGGATTTGGGAATCTTCTCCAACTCCTGGCGGAACACCGAGCATAGTTTATCCGCGTTCTCGGCCAGTTTCTCCTCCAATAATACCTACAAGTAAAATACAATCTTATAAGTAGCTTATACTCTTGCATGGCAGGGATTATCGAATGATCAAACTAACGTTAGTAATTTGTCGCTTAGTTAGTTAAACGTTTGCAGGTAACTTATAGACATACCCTTTGATTTTATTCATTTTAGGTCCAACCACCTTCCCAACCAACTACTAACTCTTTTTATAGTCCAAACTAGCTAATCCCGCGACTTCGTCCACGTGGAATAAGGTTTTTTAATTCTCACGGAAACTCCTCAATTTTCCGGGATAAAAAGTAGCCTATGTCACTCTCCGAGGGACGAGTGGCCTAGTTGTGACATCGCATATCAGTCGATTGCGTAGTTTAAGCAATGTTGACCCAAGTCGGTAACTGGATGGGTGACCGAATTTGGAGGTTCAAATTTAGCCTTTTCGTTTCCTCCGTGCCTCGGAGAGCACGTTAATTATTTATTATTATCACTAACATCTGGTAATAATCGTTACTAATACCTATAAGAGTTTAAATACTCTTAGTTGAGTCGCATGCGGAAGGACGTGGGAACCCACCGCATTTATTATCCCAAGAAAACTCCTACCATTATTTGATTAAT
Organism: Erebia aethiops; assembly: GCA_923060345.2. Lineage (NCBI taxonomy): Eukaryota > Metazoa > Arthropoda > Insecta > Lepidoptera > Nymphalidae > Erebia > Erebia aethiops. The sequence continues at coordinate 15,377,661 of OV281089.1, read as the reverse complement.
GGAAAGGGGTCACGACCCTCAGTAATGAGGAATACGACGCATAGAGATGTCACTCTCCAGGTCCTCGACTATACCCATGCAAAAAATCACGTCGATCCGTTGCTCCGTTGCTCCGACAAACCAACAAATGAAATGAAATGAAATGAAATGAAAATATACTTTATTGTACACCATACATAAAACACATTTAAAATACAAGAAATTATGGAAAACTGTACAAGAGGCGGCCTTATCGCTGAGAAGCGATCTCTTCCAGGCAACCAGAAAAGGAACTAATAACAAAAAAAATTAATGAGGGTGCACACAAAGTAGGTAATTAAAGACTATTATAATATGAAATACACAAATCTGTTCATATAAAATACATATAATTCATAAAAACATACATAAATAGTATACATACATACATATACATACATACATAAATACATACATACAATAAATACATACAAGTTAAATATATAACAAATAATAGGTATAGGTATATTTAGATATAAGCTTTCTATCTCAGGAATAGAATGTGAGGAATTAGATTTACAAAATTAAGGAGGCAAAAAGTGCTTTTTTAAGAGACTCTTAAAAATAGGCAAAGATTTTGCCTGCCTAATATTAAGAGGGAGAGAGTTCCAAAGACGAACAGCTATAATGGAAAAGGACTTGGAGTAAAAGGCAGTGCTATGAGAAGGAATTCTAAGAATTAGATTATCCTCTGAGCGGAGAGATCGACCAGAGTGAGAATCACTGAGAAACTCAAACCGTTCTTTCAGATAAGGAGGAGTGGCTGGATTGAAAAGAACACAGTACAAGAGAGATAAAAGATGAGTATTCCTGCGAAGATGAATTGGGAGCCACTCGAGTTTATTGCGAAATTCAGAAACGTGGTCATATTTACGAAGCTCAAATATGAACCGTATACAAAGATTTTGAATGCGCTCGAGCTTATTTAATTGCTCCACAGTTAAGTCTAAGTAACAAGCATCAGCATAATCAAGAATTGGTAGGAGGAGAGATTGTGCAAGCGCAATTTTAGTAGGTATGGGTAGAAAGTTACTCAACCTCCGTAGAGACCCGACAGCAGCAAACACCTTTCTACTTACTTCACTAACCTGGGGAACCCAAGACAGAAACTTATCAAATACAACACCTAGGTTTTTAACTGTATCACTATACTGTAATTGGACCCCATCAAAAACAACATGGGGAAGAGTAGCCCAGTCTATGCGTGATATTAGATTTTGACTACCTATTATAATGACTTGTGTCTTGGAAGGATTTACTTTTAGTCCGTAAGAATTGCTCCATTGAACAATACTATCCAAATCTTTATTAACTAAATCAATAGTCCTGGGTAAATCTTGTAATTTAGACTGAGCATACACTTGGAGATCATCAGCATACAGGTGAACAACCAAACTCACATTCGCATTTATAATTCTAATATGATAGTCCAAATACCTATAATATCATTTGTCTGTGTGTAAGCCTAAGTGGGTTTAATTTTGAAATATTTTTCTGGATATCATTTCACAATCATTATTTATAGAACATTATGAGTGTATATTATAAGTGTACCTAAGTGTTCGCGATCTCTATATGATACGTATACGTAACCCATAATATACATTTTTTGTTTGTAGAATAAATAAGGTGTCTTTGCACAGGTGAGCAATGGGCATCCGTACATATCCAGGGCGAGTCAGCAAGTTAGTAGGTATAAATAAAATATTTAAAGGTGTCTGTCTTTTTGGGCTTTGATCTGCTATACGTAGATCAGCACTGTGATATTTGTTGCTAATTTTGGATAGTTATCGCAGCTGAAAATTCTTCGGTCATACAAAAATATTTACCTTTACTGCCTTCATTTATTCTGCATTTTATCTGTCTGTTTGGACTTTGATCTTCAGCACTGCGATATTTGTGCTAATTTTGGATGTTTATATCGCAGCTGAAAATACGTGTATGACTGAAGTATTTTCAGCAAAAATATTTACCTTTAATGCCTCGGTAGCTACTGCGCACGCGAGCGGGTTGCCGCCGTACGTCGAACCGTGGGTGCCCGGCGTTATGACCTGCCGAGGAAATCAAAATAGAGTGAAGTACCTACCAAATGAGCCTGAAACACAATAAGCGCGCGCGTACGTTGTGCGGTGCTCCGTAAAACGCACGGCGCATTTTGAACACGCTATTAGGTACAGTAGATTGCAGAAGGAAACGTAGATGAACTCTGTACTTTTTGAAAAAGTGTCTGTCTATCTGCAACGATTGACGATTTCACGGCCCATCTGTGCAACCGATTTTAAAGAAAGGTACAGAGATTGATTGCATCCCGGGGTAGGACCGAGGTTAGATACTTAGGTACTTTTTATCACGAAAAATGAAATAGTTACTCCGGCAAACCGCAAAACCTAAGGCATCACAGGCATCATATTACTTCAGTCATATAATAGGTACAAAACCTAACCTAACAGCAAACTGCGTCGATTTGGATGACGACAGAATGTAATGAACGATCCTAGGAATAATCAGGGGACGATCTTATTTTTCCGCTCTAGCGGATAAAAGGGAATTTCGCTCCGATTGCGATCAATAAAGAAGACTTTCCGAGTCAGTGAGTGGGAAAAAAAGGTTATACTCACGCCCATGACATCGTTGTTGGCCAGGACAGCAGAGACCGGTAAAACGCCGCCGCTCAGCGCCTTGCCCAGGATGAGCAGGTCTGGCTTCACGCCCGAGTGCTGCACCGCCAAAAGCTTGCCAGTGCGACCTGCAAGGGACATAAAAGTACATGTGTCATTTCTTACGATGGATGATTTTCATTTATTATCATAGTTTTATCTAATTCAGAAAGAGTGATTAAAAATTAGCTATTGGATAGAAGCAGGCGTCACTTTGCGGAAGTCCATGATTAATATTATAAATGCGAAAGTCAGTTGGTTTGTCCTTCAATCACGCTGCAGCTGCACGATTTTTGGCATGCGTATAGTTGAGGACCTGGAGAGTGACATAGGCAGGCTAATTTTCATCCCGGAAAATTAGAGAGTTTCCGCGGGAATCAAAAAACTTAAACCACGCGGTCGAAGTCGCGGGCATCAGCTAGTTCGCTATAATGTGCCAAAGCAGGCAAATCTGTATGGCATCTACACGTAGCTTACATGTGTAGCTAGCGATATTACCGCCCAATAAGCCAGCAAAACGCACCGCTACAACACCACACCACATAACTAAATCTTCCAAATTACTATCAACGTACGTTTCACTTCGACGCCGAAGCATCCTCAAGAGATTTTGACTTGACAATGGACTTTATCGTGTATCTTTCTTACTATTAGATACTTAGCTCCCTAATTAGGAGTCCGGCGTTGAAATCCCTAGTAGGACATAGTATTAGGTGTACCTAACTTTTCGGAGCCATAGGCATTGCTATGCGGAGCCTGGCTTTCAGTGGCATCCTAGAGTTTAAATGATGAATGAAAAAATCGTAAGTAAACCTGCGCACCAGATTGACTCTCCGTCATGTTCTCAAAGGTGTGTGAAGTCCTGCTAATTCACACTTAAATTGCATGATGACTATAGCCTTTTGTGTGGAGTGCAGACCTTCTCATTCTGAGAGGAAATGAGCAAGTTCAGTAGTAGACCTGCGGCGGTGGTGACCTGAAGTCGGGCGGGTATAACAAGAATAAGCAAAGTTGACGCATCAGGCTCGCCCGACTTCAACATAGTGGGTAGAAATAAAAAATATTTTTTACTTTACAGTGGTGTTGGAAGTCGGTTTTTTGGAAAGAATTTTTGATGTTAGCACCACGCTGTTATGGTTGTTACTTGTTAATGGTGATGAAGATAATGGCTTTATTACCTAATCCAGTCTGCACTTCGTCCGCTATCCATAGCACGTTGTACTTAGTGCACAGCTCCCGCACTTTCCTCAAGTAGTCGTCATCAGGGATGATCACTCCAGCCTCGCCCTGGATAGGCTCCACCATGAAGGCGGTAACATTGGGATCTTGGAGGGCTTTCTGGAATATTTTTGTTTGAGATAAGTAAGTATGCTGTTATATAGTTTTACAAACGAGGGCATACCTACTATGAATATTATATTAGCATAGGCATCTTCTAGGCAAGCGCGTCCCGTCTTAGGTCGCATCATCACTTCCCATCAGGTGTAATTGCGGTCAAGCAAAAGCCTACGAAAATATCTATGAACTAACTAAAATGAAACTATAATGAATAAAAAAAATATCTATGCACTACACGAAAACATGAAATGTATTATACTTAAATAATAACAACCCTGCGAATTCCCAAAAACAGAATTTACCTCCAAAGCAGGAATGTTATTGTATGGAACGAGTTCGAAGCAAGGCATGTAGGGCCCAAAGCCGTTGTAGCACGTAGGGTCTGATGATGAAGACACCGCGGAAAGTGTTCGACCCCAGAAGTTGCCTTCAGCAAAGATTATCTGATACAAAAAAATACAGAATTAGGGTAGGTAGATAGATAGGAGCACCTATACATATAGTAGGTTCAGAGCTGTGCTTGGTGGTTAATATCTGCCCTGCTATACCTCCTCAGTCAATAGATGAATATGTATATTATTACCTACGCTCGAGAGCCCAACTCGAACAGTTGAAACGTGCCTTGGAGTTAAATATTGTGGCTAATTAGCCTAAAGTACTGTGAAAACGTGTCTCGGGACACGTCCACCAACCACGATCCTTTAATCTGGGTGAAAACTGAAAAACCCAATATAGTTATTATTAAGTGGGATAAACGAAAGTACTTTAATAACTTAGTGGGAACCCTGAAAACGAATATTTTTATAGGCTCCTCGGCTACGGGGTACCCGACCTATTTAAAATTGGATAGGTCCCAAATTCTTCCTCACCTTAGCCTGGTCCTTCGGTATCTTCTTGACGTCGTAGCCCCACTTTCGCGCAATCTTACAAGCGCTCTCCCCGCCCTCTACTCCTGTATTCATCGGCAAAAGTCGATCGTAGCCGAACAATTCTGTCATGAACTTTTCGTATTTGCCCAGCTGATCCGAGTAAAACGCTCTGAATAAAAAAAAAGACAATTTTTTTTCACTGCAAGTTAGCCCTTGACGGGGTCTCACCTGATGGTAAGTGATGATGGAGTCTCAGATGGTAGTGGGCTAACCTGTAAGGGGTATCGTATTAATATTAAACGCATTCCCCCTAGTCGGTTACTACACGGCATCGTGCCGGAACGCTGAATCGCTTGACGGTACGTCTTTGCCGGTAGGATGGTAATAAGTCTCCTACCAGACCAGACCAATGAAAATTCAGAAATTATAAATTCCCAAATCGAGTATTTATAATTTCTGAGTAGAATTTCTAAGTTATAAGACAACAGCGCTCAACTCTGCGCCAGGGAGGTCTTCAAAATAGAATTAAAAAAAAAAACCCATTCCGAGTCTGCATATTAAGTTATCTATTTTATATTTTAATTGTAAGAGTACCTACTAGGTACCTACCAAGATTGTACGTAATAAATCTCGTAGTTATCTAAAAAAAATACTTTAATTAAATAAATGGCAGCCTATACTTATCAATGTTATCTTATTCAAATCTTTATGTTACAACAACCCAGTCCCAAGCCGTAACAACTAGTTTAAGGACAAACCCCCTCACCTCGACACCAGTGTCAACTTGTCAGCCTGTTCCTTGAGCACCTTCACGATTCTCGGATGGCAGTGTCCCTGGTTTACTGCTGAGTATGCGCTCAAGAAGTCGAAGTACTTCTTGCCTTCCACATCCCAAACAAATATACCTGAAAATAATATTATTATACCACATGTTTGGGACGCAACCTGTTCAGTATTCAACATTCGATGACCTCCTCCAGCGCCGAACGCGCAGGTTTCTTATATATTATGTCACAGTAAGATTGTAAAAACCGTTAGATTATAATATAACGTTTTTTATCTCGATAGATTATAAACTGTCGACAGATTGTGAACCGCAACATACTGCTTACAATTTAACGCGTTATTTTTCGGTAAATTGTAATATATTAGGTATATTAACCCGATAGAACCTAAGTGCCCGGCCACAGGGCATGTCAAACCCTGACCTAACCTATAGTTCGCGCGCGAGTTGAATGCAGAGTAAATGTATGGTGACACTTACATTAACTCTGCATTCAACTCGCGCGCGAACTGTACAAGAAAGAAACAAGAAAACGTAAAAACAATAAATATTTCATAAATTAATACTCAGAACATTGAACGGTTCACAATCTTTCGACAGTTTATAATCTCGCGGGATAGAAACTATTATAGATAGATTATAATCTAACGGATTTTACAATCTTACGGTGACATATTATATATATTAGAACCTCGGTCAAAGCTTTGGGTGAGAGTTCACCGACTTTTAAAACGGCTGAATAACAGATAAACAACGGATTAAATTTAAACGGAAAAAATTAAAACACGACAACCTAACCAATGGTTAAATCGCCTGAACACCCGATTATCTTAACCGAGCTCGGTAGGGTCGTACCGTCGTTTATCACATTGTGATGTTTGAATTTTTGCGTTAGTGTCATATTAGGCTCGTTTTTAAGTTTGTATTTGTTATTTAATTGATAGAAAGAGTACCTTCCTAGTGTCTGTGTTTGGTCTAGAACTCATGAACGTAATTCAGTTTTAATTTAGATTCTTTGGTTATACAAGCCTCGTTGGTCTAGCGGTTAGCATAGTCGACTGTGAATCACGAGGTCCTGGGTTCGATTCCTGATCGGACATAAAAATTGGTAGGTATTGGGTTTTTCAATTAGGTAAGTGCCAGCCCGAAGTTGGAAGTTGGCGGTGTTTCACCCCCGTGCCTCGGAGAGCACGTTAAGCCGTCGGTCCCGGTTATTATCACTAACATGATAATAGTCATTAAAGCCCGCCAACCCGCATCGGAGCAGCGTGGTGGTTCTGAGCTCTAATTCCCTCTCTCCTAAAAGAATGGAGGCCTGTGCCCAGCAGTGGGACATTAATAGGCTGTAGTGGTGGTTATACAAGTGTGGATTCTGTGATGAGATTACAATATTTCAACTCGTAGATAAATTTACTCAATAATAAATCATTTTAGCCACATTTGTAGATATGAGACTTTGAGATAAGTAAGAAGGTAAGTTGTTCTTCAGAGACGCGTAAGTAAAGTATGCATTTATCTAAGCACCTAGATAATTTTTATCACATCTACAAAATTACCTACTAGACCTAGAGCAATCAATTTTATCAGATCATAAAGTTTTAATATTCTCCTAGACTTATTATATGACTGCTTATATTCCTGTAAATATCACCTCAAGATTCTGTTGAATCAATCACGCGTTAAGACTGAGGTACGGCTTTATGAGGCGATGAAGGCGTTACTCATATTATTTAATTACATAAATTTAATTTTAACTTAAAATAATATGAGTAACGCCTTAAAATTTTTAAGTAAGTAAATAACTAAATAAGTCTTAGAGAGGAGTAGATACCTAAGCATCGACCAATGAGTAAGGTTCTGTATTAGACCCGCGCGGCGTATCTACAGCTACCTATAGCTGGTACTAGTTATTATTCTGTGCCTATAGTAGGTAATGTGTTTTCTTTTCAACAATCACCGATTTTAATGGTTTTTTTTCACTATCGTAATTTACGGTTTTTTCAGGAAGGTTTTATTGGTAATATTCAAGAACATATAGAGTTATATACTAACTCGAACAATAATTATTCATACGGTCTCTAGGTAGGTAGTTAACGTCTTTTATTTTTTATGACTAAGTAGTACCTACTATACAGATATTTTTGGAAAGTTCTATATTATATTATAACTGAATGCAATGAGTAGGTACTTTAATAGGTATTTAACCTATAAAAACTTTTTCCAAATCATAAAAAGTCAAACTTTCAGACATTTTGATTATTTGCTTCCGCGGGAACTCCTTTTTTAAAATAAATATCTAATAATTCATTCATAAGAATGCAGATCTAAAGTTAATATAATTAATACAGTTTGAGAGCCTTATATATTCTACCATCTACCAATTAAACATTTCCAGGATAAAAAGTAAGCAAGTCCTCAACTACAGTCTTGAGTCTACAATCATGCAAAAATCACATCGATCCGTTGCGAAGGACAAATCAACAAACAAACACACTTTCGCGGACCTGAATTTTACAAAAATGTAGGTAGGTAAATACAAAAAAAACTGCTTACCTTCACCACGACATAGAGCGACTGGAAGTGGTGCATAGTTTCGGCACCCATGCTGGTCTTCTAGGGCAAAGATCTCTTTCGACGAAAGCTGCTTTTGCTCGGCCATGCTTCAAGTAATAATTATGAATGAAATTCACTAAAAATTCTGTTGAGTACTTATTAAATATATATTTCGCGTCTCTATTACTTTAAACATGCGTGATGCTCTCGAAATAGATCTACCTAATAGACAAATGAACGGAATTTAACTCGTCTTTCGCCGAACAATTAGATACGTCTAGTTATTACCTCGTACGTCACTACAGCGTGTATGATCGTAAAAAGTCTCAAAAATAGCTGTCCACTTTTTTAATAATTTTATAAGATACCTAATTTCGTACCTTTTCTTAATAATAAATTAATCGATATTTGTTTTTGAATACTAACTCATATAGTTAAAAAACAAGCACTTGCGTAAGTCACAAAGCTACACTTATCAGTGCATGATTGAACCTTGTAAAGCATCTTATATAGTAACTGCTTGCATACTTTCATTGATAACAATTATTGCACGTTTAGAAAGAGTCTTATTTACTAATAATATGGGGTGCTTGCTATAATTTCCTACGTTATTTAACCAATTTTCCGTCTGTCGGGGGAAATTTTTCCGTCTGTCTGTTCGTCCGTCCGTCACTCGATACATCTGTGACTTTTGACACAGGATACCTTCACAACAAAATTTTAGTTTCTAAAAAATCTTTAAAAAACTATTTGACGTTGGCGATCGTAGAAGGGAGAGAGGGAATTGGTTGTTTAAACTTTTCATAGACATTAATTATAGTAGGGGATAGGTGCCTACGTAACCCTACAAAATTCTATGAAAGCAGGGTTTTAGAACTAAGAGTAAACTAGACTTTTAACTAGGTACGCCATGATGCCCGCGACTTGATCTGCGTGGCGGTTATTCGATTCCCCAGTCTAAGGATTCCCCCCTTAATTAATCATTAATAAACAGACACACTCTTGCAATTATAACATTAGAATGGATTTTACTATTTGGAAGTAGGTAGGTAAGTACTATTCAGCGACGAATGATTTATCAAATTCGGTGTTTTAGCCCTCCTGATGGGGTCTATGTAGAAAAATTATTGTATCATTTCAGTGAACATAATGCAGTTTAGATAGATTAACTGAGTATCCAAAATATACTTATGTACCTTAGTTAATTATTACCAAATCCAAACAAAAAAAAAATCCGTCTTCGTCGCACTTTCCCATTTTCCAATAGACGATACGATAGGTCGCGACGTCTTTGATCAAGGTTAACTTTTGTACTTTTAGTAGGAAGAAATATTATCATACCCAGTTTTACACCCTATCTTCTTCTTCCTACTGGGCAGGTTTCCGCACTTGGGGGTCTGTTGTGCGTTACACCCTATATAGCGTAAACCTAAAGGTTGGTAATCTTTACTGAATAAAACCGCATCAAACCGTCTCTTTCATCTGGTAGAGACTATAATAGTGCCACCTTATCAAGTTTAACCCAGTGACAAAATAAATAAAATTTTCTTTGAAAAATAGATAGGTAGTAAGCAGACACTAGACTGTCCCAACATATAATAAAGATTACAACAACTATATTATTTACTTACTCTTTGTTATCAATGTCAAAGACTCTGAGCTAAATATAGGAGGGGCATGTTACTTACCTACTACACCACGGGTCAACTGATAAAAAAATTGGACAAGCGCAAACTGTTATTTTTATTGTATAATCAGCGTACATAATATTATCTTTAATGAACCCCTGTTACGGGGAACGGTAACTAACTAATTAAAAGAATTCCAAATTAAAAACTTAAACGAACTATATTTTGCTTTTGACTTTTAGGTAAGATTTTGTATTAGGTTCTAACGGATTATATTGGTCATAATACGATCTCCATTCTATATGATATTGGTCGACTATGGATTATAGTGATTAGTAGACCCTCGAATCCCATTCCCAACTAAGTGGGTACTTAGTTGGGAATGGGATACGTGGGTACTCCAAAATAATTGAAAGAAACCTCAAAATTATTTCAAAATACCGTATCAGCGAGGTCCCCTCAAAGAGCAGCAAAGCCCCTCAAAGAGCAGGCCTATCTACTCAATCGAAACATCACGCTTCGCAATCGCTTGGGCACCCACGCCCAAGCAGTGTACAGTCACACGAGTATATTATATCGTACTCTGTGGTACAGCCACAGAATAGGTAATAGGTACAGTGCAATCTCGATTTAACAAATCGGAAGGGAACAAGTAAATATTCGTTATTATGAAGTAATTCGTTGAACTGAGGTTTGTTATGTTGAGGTTAGGTTGGTCTAAAATAAAAATAGTTTTATTCACCTATTTATGATGTTTCGCTTTTCTGCGACCGATATGGAATACCTTTTACGTTTCTGAGCCATTGCAACAATAACAATAGTGACGAGCAGCAGTGTTTACATTACTTTCCATCGATTGATTGTTGCAATGATTGTTTTACGAAAAAAAGCGTGTCGAAACCGTTAGGTATATACTATAAAGGTTTTGGGTTGACAAAATTCATTAATTAGAGGTATTTACCTACACTTTTTCTTGATAGTTGAAAATTCGTTATAAAGAGGTTGTTCGCAATATGAAGGTACCTATATATTTTACATTGACTCTCATGGACAATTCAAGGGGATTACGGAGAATTTGTCAATTCGATGAAGTCGTTATATTGAGGTACGTTATATTAAGGTTGCACAGGCACTGTAGTACAAACTACAATGGTACTTAGTTACAGCGTTATGTTTCTATTAACTGCTTTTCAGCTAAACATAAAAACCATAGACTTAGCGGTTAAAAGTTATGACTTAATCCAACATAATTAATTAATTAGTAGGTATACCTACGTAGTAGGTACTTCCTTGCCCACTTAAGTAAAGACACTGTAAAGATATACCACTACGTACCTACCTAGGTACCGAGATGATATGGTTTTTCTTTTTGAGTACGGATCACTAAAATTACTTCTTAGTGGGTGGTAACTGGTAGTACATATTATTTTAATTTAAGTATCTACAAGTATAGGTACGTAACTTACAAACCTACATAAACACTAGTAGATTTCAAAAATATTAAAATACCTACCTATGATGCTCATGACTTCGTCCACGTATGATTACCGCAGGAACTCTAATTTTCCGATAGGTAGGTATACATAAATGTATAGCCTGTGTTAAATTCAGGGTTTTAAAGTCAAATCCGTTCAGTCATTGTGGCCTGAATAAAATTCTACATAATGAATTCTTACACGATTCTACATCGATGGGCGTGAAGGAGTAACAAACATCCAAATCTTCACATGATTATAATTAGCAAATCAAAATATTCAGAATACTTTGTCACTTTAAAGTCACAATGTATACGAGAGGTATGTTGGCTTTATGAGCAACAATCGGATTCTACCAGTGTGGAAAACTACACAACAGTAGGTATACCTACTAACTATGTGCGGAGTCAACCTCTAATTTTCCATTAGAAAAAGTACAATGATGTCTACCTGGCCGAGTAGGACCTATAGTTCGCGCGTGAGTTTCAGAGTAAATGTGTCGTGACACATACGGTCATACCTACATCTCTGCATTCAACTCGCGCGCGAACTGTAGGTAGGACACGAGTCATTTTAATAGGTAGGTACAACGGTTAGGTACCTATATTTTGTAATGCATGGCAAGACTGCTGATAAAGTTGCTACGTGGTTGCTACCTACTGTTTTTTTTTCGCGAATGCTTGTATTGAATACATTTTAATTTATAGCAGATTCTAACTAATGTAAGTAATTGGGAATGTATGGAACATTCCTGAATATCGAACGGCGCGGAGCCAATTTCGATTCATCGGAAATTTTCCATAAACCTTTAACCTACATCAATATTATGTACTTAATATAATAGTTATATTATTGTTATGGTATACTGAGTAACGGGATTGAACCTACAATCATCTTAGCCTACCGACAAACATCGTTTTTAATAGGTAGGCACTCTGATTCGTAAGTTACTCATGTATGTGGCTTACGTGGGTAAAATTGTGGCCTAAGAAATGACAACTCTAAGTATATGCATTTCAAAATAAAATTATTAAAACATAATTTCGTTCCTACGAGTAAGTAGTACCTATGTGTTTAATTTGCATTTGATCCATGCAGGAGACTTTCGTCCAACAGTGGACGTCTATAGGTTGAGGCGACGACGACGACGACGACGATAATCTTTATTTATATATCATAACAAATAATAAATAATACGGATAGAAACTCTCACTTATTTTAGAGCTTTTGAGGCTATTATATAATTAAGCTTGCTTCAAGAGAATGGACGAGGATATGAAACTGCATGCCAAAAATAATAATCAACAAAGTTCTAGCAGGCGTTCTTCTCAGTAGAACTGCTTTCCGAACCGGTGGTAGAGTTGTGACATATATAATAACTACTTACTAAGTGGCATAAGTTAAGGTCCTATAGGAAATAAACTTTTCATTTCATACGTGCAAATATGAAACTGCATGCCAAAAATAATAATCAACAAAGTTCTAGCAGGCGTTCTTCTCAGTAGAACTGCTTTCCGAACCGGTGGTAGAGTTGTGACATATATAATAACTACTTACTAAGTGGCATAAGTTAAGGTCCTATATGAAATAAACTTTTCATTTCATACGTGCAAATATAAAGCTATTTAGCTATACCATAGTTAGTATTCTGTGGCTGTATAGATAGGAACAAAGTTACAAACGTGCGGAGTCAAAGTGAAAACTGAAAAGAACCGCTATCTTCGGCGTCATTGCTATTTATATCGGAGAGGCGTCGCATAAGTTTACTCGCGAGCGACACGCGACGTGACGACGCATTTGTAAAAATATTTTCTATGCAAACTTTTTGATAATATTTAGATTTTTTATTGGATGTAGCTTTATTTTCGACACAGAGCCCAAAACCATTTTTTTTCTTAAATCGCTGTTTGATTGTCAGTCAGTCAGATCCATCATGCTGTAACTATGGATCTTCTCAAAAATTCAGTTTTCACAGGATATCTAATAGGTGCTTAAATACATAATTATTGTAATATTATCGGCTGCGAGAAGAAAAGATAACAGTTGCAAACATATTATATTTTGTAACTATGAGAATTTAACAATAAGTAGCATAACTAGATAACAAACTAAACCTTTTAAAATGTAATTATTAAAATTATGTGTTTTTATATTTATTTTCAGGATCACCTCCATGGTATTCGGAATAAGTTGGAAAAGACTGAGGACCTCTTTCCACTGCTGCAGGAAGAGAGCCGCCTTCGGCCACTCTTTGCTGTTCAAGTTTAGCAGCATTTATCTTCTTTAATTCTGCAATAGCAAGGTTTTTTTCGATTTCTTCCGCTGTTGGAGGCTCTACTCTGAAACACAACAGTATTTTTCAATTTTTTAATGAAGATTATAATGATAATTATAAATAATATAAAATTCATAATGTAAAATCTATAAAAGGGTAATTAAACTTTAAGAAATTTAAAAATATTTTAGTAGATAAGTTTATTTATATACTATTAAAATATATGAGTGAATTTATAAATTACTAGCTGATGCCCCCGACTATGTCCGTCCGGATTGAGGTTTTTGGTTCCCGGGGGAACTCCTGTTTTCCGGGCTAAAAAGTAGCCTATGTGTTATTCAAGACTATAATCTACCTCAGTGCCAAATTTCATCCAGATCCGTTCAGCCGTTTGGGTGTGACTGAGTAACAAACATCCATCTATACATCCAAACTTTCGCATTTATAAACATTTATTTGAATTTGATTGATTGATTTGATATTTGATTGTATTAGATTGTTCATCAACTATTGCAGCAAAATGACATGACCATAGGGACATGTTAGACTATTTAAAAATTAGAAACCTTCGCATTCTGAGCCAAGATTCCCACTCTGCTGGTATGGGATCCTGAAAATCTAGACCCTTTGGTGGGTCATACCAACGTGATGCCTTTCTTTTACCAATACTTGGATTTGCTGGAATTTCATAGTAAATATTTCCTATGTAATCCTTCCCTGTAAATAAATAAATGAGTTGGAAGAATATAACGTTGTAATAAAACAAAACTACAATAATTTCACCATTACAAATTATCCATCTAAAACTTCACCTATGTGATTGCCTCGAATTTGCCTTGGCTTAAAGGAATTAATAAAATTCCTGAATGCTATTCTCCAAACATGTCTATATTCACCACCAGACATCTGAAAGTAACATTTGAGTTTTTTGAATGCTGAATAGTTAAGTGCAGCAAAGCCAGTATCTTGTACATATTTTGTGCATTGTAACCAAGGCCCAAGTATAATTATTAATACTAAATGATGCCCACGACTTCGTCCGCGTGGATTAAAGTTTTTTGATTCCTGCGGGAACTCTAACATTCCGGGATAAAAAAAGTAGCCCATGTCCTTCCCCTTTCCCGGGATACAACCTGTGGAACCAATCCCTGTACCTTTAATCAAAATCGGTTGAACAGAAGCAGACAGACAGACAGGCACACTTTCGCGTATAATTATATTATTAGTATGGATTTACACTGACGCGACCTAAACATTTTTCAACGCGATCAAAAATTTACGGATAAGGGCCCTTAAGATTGTCCCAAATTTATTAAAAACCAAATTAGCTTACAATGTACTTTAGGAAGGATTAAGAAACTTCCAAAATATTACCTTACCAATAATATGTACCTTACGTATTATTTTACGTGTATTTCTCACTGAATCAAAATATTTTTCTATTCGACCTTGAAACCAGAGACAAGTACATAAGGATAGAAGACATCTAAACATCGACCAAACAGCCTATGTTTGGATTGTTTGGGATCTTTTTTTTCTGGTCGGTGTTTGGGATGATAGTCATGGACCAAACAGCAGGGCGACCGCGTATCTTTTGCATCAATCGATCTATGGTCGAAATCCATTGACGCAGCAAGAATACCATAAATTCAGCCAATGCTGAGAGCCAATGATTGATGCAAAAGATACGCGGTCGCCTCAGCGGTCGCCCTGCAGTTGTTCATAACTGACATTGACAATGACAGTACCATTTCACATGGAAGAGCGATTACGTAAAACTGACATCAATCATTGTGACAGTCTCGATTGTTTTGATTGGCTGAATTTATGGTATTTTTGCCGCGTCAATGGATTTTGGCCTATAGTGAAAGAATATTAAGCAATCAGAGGTGACGGCGATCACAACACTGTATATATCATTTTTATACAATCGCCCTCCAGAGGTTTCAACTCTAGGGAATAACTCTGAGTAACATAATATAGATTTGCTTCTCTGTGCCTTAAAGGACTTGTATCCAGGGCCGTAAAATAAATTATAAAAAAAAATCCTTCTCTCGTTGGTCATAGAGTAAGCCAATGCCGTAGATAGAGAAAGAGATAGACATGACGTCGGCGTATACAGTAGGCGATAGCGATAGTCTTATTGCGATATTTCCTAATGGTAATGTTATTTTTTTGTTATTTCTATACTTCCATGCATTCACGCGAGTCTTTACAAATATAAACTGTTTTTTTCTGATCATTTTAACTATCAGGTAAAAATAATGTAAACTTACGTATTAGGTTATGTTTTCGTGTTTACGTTCAGTTCGGCTTTTGCAGCCTAAAACAGCAATACACCATCGTCTATAAGTTAGAAGAATAGGACAGCAATTAATTTTACACCTTCATAATATTTATAAGCAATCAACGTGACGACACGTCATATTATATGCGATCTAATAATTGCTAATAATTATTTGTAGTTTGTAAGTTTATCACGTCTTTGAGAGGTGATATCTAGTGAATGTCCCGATGAATAGCTTCAGTTTTTATACTGTTTACATAGGTACTGTTCGTACTTTAATATTGTACAAGAATCAGCCTTCCTAGTTATGGTTCATTTTTGGTAACCATAACACGTCTTTGAGCGGCCATATCTAGTGAAAGGCCCATCCGCATGCATCTATGTGCACTATTGTCATCAGTGGAGAGCCCTACACCCAGTGGCGGCCTTAGGGGGTGGCAAGCAGGGTAACCGCCAGGGGCCTCGCGCCCTCGAGCTATAGCCCAAGTAGAAAAAGTCATTAGATGTGAATTTGTATATATTGTACCTAATCTTTGATGTAAGATGCTATCTACCTAAGATGTAAAATCTTTATTGCTAAACCTTTCCTATGTTATTTTATCATGAATAATAAATAATATACCGTATTTGGGCTTGTTAACTTTTGTAAATAACAAATTAATAATAATAAATAATAAATAACAATTCTTTTGTTAACTTAATTTATTTTTATTTAATTATAACTTTTGCATTTCTCGTCAAGCGTCATGAATAAAAATACTTTCATTTCACATAAATTCCACAAAGTATTAGGGCCTCGCAAATATCTACCGCCCAGAGCCTCGCAATGGTTAAGGCTGCCCCTGCCTACACACACCTAATAATAGTGAATCAGCCTTCCTGGCGATAGTTACCAAAAGTGCAGCTATCACAGTTTATTACATGGTAAGGTTGAATGTTTGTTAGGTACTTGTCTCTGTTGAACTTGAAGTGTGCGTCAGGAATATTTATACTGTACTCTGTGGTCAGAGACAAGTAAATATTGGTGTGCGTACAGTTCATTGTTTGATTCTTGTTTTCCAAGTTTATTTCTGTATATTTAGTAACCTCAAGTAGCTAGCAAAGCTTAACAAAACAGCAACCATGGCGAAGATGGCATTTCAGCATCAAGCCGGCACGGCTATGGAATGTCTGAGTGTAATTTCGAAGACCACTCCCATTTCTTGTATTGCTCGTATTTCACCTATTCGTTCAAATAATAAGTGCATTTCCTTTCAGATTCCAATAACGCTTCAAAAAGAAGCCGGTGTAGATCCAGAGGGTAGAGAAGTTATGAAATGTGGCTTCAAAATAGGTGGTGGAATTGATCAAGACTACCGTAAAAGTCCCCAGGGCTACACAGACAATGTAAGTGCAGAAAAGAAGATTTAAGTAAGAGCAAAAAAGGAAAACCTCCAGTTACTTATGGATAATTCATAGCTACTTCCCTTGTCGTCCATTGTAAACTGTAAGGCCTATACTGGTGCTGTACCTAGTTAATAGAATATATTATAAAATATAAATGTTTGTTTTAGGGAATTTATGTAACAGAAGTTCATGAAGGCAGCCCTGCTGCAAAATCAGGTCTGAGGATGCATGACAAGATCCTGCAATGCAATGGCTATGACTTCACTATGGTCACACATAAAAAGGCAGTTAGCTATATCAAGAAACATCCTGTGCTAAATCTCCTGGTAGCTAGAAAAGGTGTGACATCCACTTAATGCATACACAAATAAATTCATTAAGTTTTTAAGTTGAAGTTCAAATGGAGTATTGTAAATCAAGTGATTTTATAGTTATTTATTCTTTAGTAATGGTAAGAAATTTTAGTTTTTATTGTATATTGATGAAATGAAGAACTGTAAAATG
This sequence comes from Erebia aethiops, assembly GCA_923060345.2. Classification (NCBI taxonomy): domain Eukaryota; kingdom Metazoa; phylum Arthropoda; class Insecta; order Lepidoptera; family Nymphalidae; genus Erebia; species Erebia aethiops. The sequence continues at coordinate 15,359,887 of OV281089.1, read as the reverse complement.
CTTTTTACTAAAAGCAAATTATTGTCTTGGTAACAGCACCAACTCATGCTGAAATAATACTTAAGGTATTAAATGTTACCATTCATAGTTCAAGAACAGAATATATTATTGAAAAATGAGTATTTAACTTAAGTTAAGGGTAAGATCTGCACTCATTGTAATGGGCAAATTTTCAGAATGTTTGTCTTATATTTAAAATAATTTGACATATTTATATAAATGTTAAAAATGTGATGAATTTAAAATGTAAAGATAATTTTTATATTTTTGTCAATTACTGTAATGTTATTGATTTAAATTTTGTATTATTCATAATAATATATTGAATACATTCCTTGAAGCACTCATGCACCATGCCAAATATTCACTTCCGTTACATAATTTTGCTGCATAATAACTTAATAAAAGATTTATATTATGAAAGAGCATTTTTTGACAAAGTACACATTTTATATTGAAGTAGTATTGCCATAAATAAATTGATATAAAATCTATTATTAACATTTTAGTTTAAAAAATGTAATTTTACATCTCTCCACAGTTTCATTTTATTTATTTGTTGAAATGAGTAAGGCCTAGTATTATTTAATTAATAAATTAAGCTTAGGTTCCAACAAAATATGCATTATTTATATTTAATGGTCGACAATCTATGAGCTAAACTTGTGAACGCAATATATAATATAAGAATTTATTTAATACTAAAACTCATACAGCTCATACAATATGAAATCATTTCCATACCATTATGAATACTCATTTTTTATATTGTTATATGAAATATTGGGGTAAGGGGAACCTTTTGTTCTGTAAGTTTGTTCATAAAAATAAAAAATGTTAATTAAAAATTGTCTATTTATTTGCAACAAATTAAAACTAATCTTCCAAACAGAAATTATTTGATGATTATAAATATAATTAATATTTTTTCATACAATAAATAACCTGTGTGAAAATTAAGGATAAAAACATAATGCTTCAAATGTAATTTTTACAGGCAAATTGATCAATTAAGATAAATTGCATTAACTGTATTAAAAGGATCACATAGGTGCTTTTATTGCTATTAATGGAGAAACTTCAAGCTTTAGTCGGAGGCCAGTCCCATTGGCCCTTTGGTGGTTTAGAAGCAAGCGGCTCCCATGGTTTCCAGTTAAGCATTTTACGTGCAAGGTTCAACTCATTTTCAGCTTGAATTATAAGCTCTTCTGCTTGACCGCAGTTGATGGCAGCTTCAATTTCATAAGTATCCTTTGTCTGTAAAAAAAAATGTTTCTTTACAGATGTTTTAAATAAAACTAGAAGATTCTTCAACTTATAGGGTGTAGGAATGATTAAAAAAATCATGTAAGCAACCCATCTCATCAGAACAAAATAACATGCTTAGATCAATATTAGTAGCTTTAGTTTAGCATTTATTTTTGGTTGTAGCATTTATTTATTTTTGGTTGTCTGGAAGAGATCGCTGGTTAGCGATAAGACCGCCTTATTGTACCTACGTTATAAGTTTTCATTTTAATAATCTGTTTCTTTTGTGTTTTTGTGGTGTACAATAAAGTATATACATACATACATACATATTTTATACCTACTTTTAGGGCATCAAAGAATCCCATAGAAACATACATTTTCCAGGATAAAAAGCCATAGATGCAAAATGGTATGTAAATATTTCATCAAAATTGTTTTAGTGTATGAGCCAAGAAATGTTAACAAAACATCCACTTTCCCATTCAGTTCAGACTGCACATGTCAAAAAGGAGAACCTGAAAAGATATTAGCAAGAAGCAGCAGTTACTCTTAGCAAAAATCTATAGTAGGTAAACTTTATCAATATTTTCAGATGAATGCAAGCAGAAGCTTAGAAATATATAGATAGAATGGATAGATGTACGCCTAGTAGCTAGTAAGTATAATAATACCTGTTTCAGCACAGCAGCTCTTTCTTTCACAATTTGTTCAGTGTAGCGCCTGTACACTGAAGCTTCAGGCATCTTTTGCAGTGTTCTCAGAATTTTCCCATAAAGAGTTCCTAAGGTATAATGCGGATTAGCAGCTACTGCTAAGCCCACGAGGCCCGTAGTCTTGAAAAAAATATCATCATAAATAAAATAAGTGTAAAATGTGAGGTTTATTTGTTATATAATCACGTAACGAAATGCGGTATGTATTTTGTATGATACTAATTATTGTTTATAAAATGGAGAACCTTTTTGACTAAGCCCATAATTTAAGGCTTCAATTTAATTTCAGAATTTTTAGGAAACTGCAAAATTACGATTTACGACCGATTCCGGCTTGAGCAGAGACTTTTTCAGTTCACACAGATTAGTATAGATACAATACTACGTATTCTTTTTCACACAGCTTTTTCACAAGTACTAAGTGTTCTGTGCTTTTTCACTTTTTTTTCTGGTCGGTGAGCAGAGACCACAGATTATGTTAGGTACTAGTTACTACGGCAGAGACCAGGCAGAGACTATGGCAGAGACAAGCACAGGAAGCACAGAACAATATTACCCTAGGGACAGAGACAAGTTAGGAGACAAGTAACATAAAGGATAGGCTTGAGGATTGAGGAATAGGAACACATAGATTTTAATATATAAGAGAGGATACGTTACATTTTACTCAATTATAGTTATACGATGCATTTTGTTAATAAAACATGTACAACTATGTTTTGACTTTTCTTACATATTGAAAGCTACTTTATTAGAACGAGACAGGAGTATTGTGTTATTGCGTGAACATGTCGCGCAATTGACATATGACGTCATCAAATTTAGCAATTGAAGCCAATTTTTTGCCTTTTTTTGTATACTATAAATGGTGTCTGTTGTTCTTCCGGTGTGTCAGCTGTGAATAATTACGTGTTTTTTTGGATATTTTCATGTGTTTTTGCTTAGTTTTAAGTAATCAAATATGGTGAAGTGCTCAGTTGTGGGCTGTCCGAATAATAATATTGTAAAACGCCGAGGAATTTCATTTCATAGGTGAGTAACAAAGTTGTCTAGTTTTTCTTTTTGTAGCGAGTATTTTAAGCTATTTCGACTAATTATAGCTTAGTTTCTTCTTTACTGAATCCAAAACACGTCAATTTTTGCGCTGTCCCCAAAAATTTGGATTATTTCATTAGTTTTTGTTTGGAGTGTATGTACAGTGTGGGGATTGTATTGTTTACAAATAAATTGAATATCGATAAAATTAAAACTTCATATTACTCTTACTGTTTCTCACTCTAAGGGGTAGAGAGATGAAATTAAACAGTCAGCTTCTACTTATAATATTGCCAAACTCATTTGAGGCTGTAGCTATGGAAACCTAGTGATTAAGGGGACTCAAGCCGGTACCTTCTTCATAAAAACGTAAACTCGTAATTACTACATTATTGTCTATTTAAGTGGTTTTGGTCCCTTCATTGCAGTTATTGTGTATCATTTTAATTAATGTTTTACAATTGTTTCAGTTTCCCAAAAAAACTTGAATTAAGGCTGAAATGGCTAAATGCAAACAGGCCTGATTTCAAGCCTACAAGTATTGGGCCGATTGAGATGCGGTTTTTTGCATTGGATATGTATAGCTTGTGAGAAAGTTTTTAGATATATTTTATGGTCAAAGTCCACAACGCTGCGCTGCAATCGTGTTTTTTTACTGTCTGCAGTTTTATAAATTTTAGAAATAAATCATTTTAAAATCAGTCTACTTTTATTATTCATATCATCACATTCAGTACCATTTTTTCAATAATATCTAGGAATTCCAACTTATATTATGAAACAGTATTGTTTGTAAGGTTTAGATGAACTAATAATATAAATCTATACTAATATCGTCGATCGTAATCTAACTTGACGTAAGGGACATTTTGCTCAAAATGAACTTTGAATGCAGTCCGATACAGTTTTTTGAGCTCTATCGAATGGTATAGGTAACATTTTAATAGCTTTCAAAAAATCAATTTTCAAAGAGAAATATGGCGTATAGGACAAAAGTAAAAATGCTCCGACCCTTACTTCAATATGAAACTTATTTGTTTGTTCTTGAATGGCTTTTACGTCTTATGAACTTAAATAAAATTGTGAAAATTGTCCATTATATCAATTAAAATTAAATATTATAAAATATTGCTGTATTATGAAGAAGTTACTAAATAGTAACGCCCGTCTCACTTTAGAGGACAGCTAAAAGAAAGGGAACAAAATAATGCTTCAGAGTAAAACTTTTAGTAGGTAAGTAACTGAGCATTTAAGCGGATTGTAAGGCTAGATTTCATCGTCTATGAAACTGAAAGTGATTTCACTTTTATCGTTAGGTATCCAAGCAGTCGGGTTTTTTGTTTTTTATTTAAATTACTTTTTTTGGCTCTGCTGTAAAGTAGCCATTTGTCCCTTACGTCAAGTTAGATTACGGTCGACGATATTATAAACGCGAAGTTGGGATGTATGGATGATGTTTGCTACTCAATCATGCCTGAACTGATCTGTATGAAATTTGGGACAATTTTATAGACGTCGGCTAGTTTTTTTTCCGGAAAATTCAAGAGTTACCGCGGGCACCAAAAAACCTCAATTCACGCGGACGGAGTCGCGGGCATCAGCTAGTTCATTATAAAATACGAATACTAGTGTTTTTCAAAAATTATGTTTATTATTTTCTAGCATATTTGTGATAATTTTATATCGATTATTTAAGTATCGATAATACCAGCCCTAACACCACCTTAAGCTCCGCCCATTACGCCATTTATAGGATAGTGGATACAGGAAGCTTCAATTTAAATATGTTAGGGCACATCCTCTCTTATATATTAAAATCTATGTAGGAACACACTACCACCCGCCACCGGCACCGACACACTACACAGAACCACTTGTCTCTGCACAGAACCAGAGACATGTAACATATAGGATACACAGAACACTATCTTCTTTTTCTGGTCGGTGGTCTACTATAGTCTATAGAAACGTAGTGATTATATTCTCTTTGGTCTATGGTTGTCAAAAATTAATATCGCATTCACGGTAAAAAATACATTCAAAAGAATCTCTGAAAAGAATTACGATTATTTATTTAGGAAATTCATAGAACTACGTTTGCTAGGAATTGTGTAAATGATAAAACATTAATTAGTCTAAGCTTTCAATATCGGAGTTTGGAATATATTGGCCTCATGTTAAGGTAATCATTGATTTTATGTGCGTATCTATACTTGTTGGTCAGGATTTCATGACACAGTACAGTAGGTGACAAATAGGTAGAAGAGCCGAGAGGACATGCAGGCATTACGAGGTTTGATGCAGTTGTTCGAGATAACAGATTACTTGTGTGTCGTGCGAGCATGTATTTAACTTCGATATATTGCTAACGTTGCGCCTACAAACTTACGTATTACATATCTACATGTAGGAACGAGAATTTTCAGCTGTTCGAAAATTTGTTATCGTAAATCGGGTAAGATTTTATATAAATTTCGAAAGTATAACTTACTTATAGTTTTAGAATCCGAAGTTACCTAATTGTTGAAAATGTATTGGTACCATGGATATTGTTCTAGAAGTAAAAATAAAAATAGGCGTAACTTAAACTCTCAGCACATAATCTTGATTACCTGCTAGTAATATATCTGAAAAATTTGTCTAGGAAAGTGATGTCTAAAAGAAAAACTTTAGATTCCTTATGCCGAAGCATATAATTTCAATGTACTGACCATTTTGGGTTTGCCTTTGCACAGCAAAACAAAGACCTGGGTTAGCTGAAAAAGTACTTATAATAGCAGCTAAAGCAAATTATCTTATTACCCTTTTTACTAAAATATTAATACTTACATAGGCAATAATTTTGTTGTTTAACTTAATATCACGCTGTGGTTTCTTGTACTGATATTTAGGGTAAAAGTTCTACAAGCGGCAGATTCTCACATTGACACTTCAGTCAGTGTAATTCTTGCTACATTAAACTGTATTGTGTATTAGCTATAATATATTTACTTTTCTCTTTTTAAAAAAGAGCAACTTCTTGTTGGTTTTTTTCAGTAAGTGGCACAAGTTGTCCTATGTGAAATAAATCTTTTAATTTAATTTTATTTAAATTATCATTAATATTGTGAGACTAAAAACTATATAACTACAACAACAGTGATGTGTTAATGTGGAACAAAGTTATACAATGGTACATTATTGTCCAGGCTGGAAATGAAGCAAGTCTTGACTGAGATTCGCCTCATCTTTTCTCAATTGATATTAAAAGGGGAGGCAGCATCTCAATTGATATTTTGGCTGAGATATTTGGGAGGAAACAATAAAAAAAAATTCGAGGAACAATAGATTGTATTAGAGAGCAAATTTTGTATTAGTTGAAGAGTGCCGAGTTTAGACTAAATAAACAAGAAAGAGTTCATTGTTTTACAATGAAAATCAAGAAAAACAAGAGAATTTATAAAGAAAACAGCCTAATACAGCACCTAATTTATGTTTGCATTTTAAAAGCCTAACTGTCCAGCAATTTTCATTATCATCCTGCGAACAACTATTTGAAGTTGCTGGCGTGCGGGCAAAGAGCCAATTATTGATGTATTGTTTTTTAAAATAATGAAGCAATTTAGATGTAGCAAGTAGATGAAAAGTACTATATAAAGTTTTGTTGCAAGCATCCAGAGAGATGAAAACTAATAGAGATATAGGATATGACTGTGCAAACAGAATTTGGTCTAATGAACCTCGTCATCTAATGATAAAATTTTTAATTGCCTTTTGATTAATAATTATTATGAAACATGTGTTTCAAGATGTTTGGAAATGCCATTTCCAAAGAATTTTTAGAAATTTCACCCGAGCAAAGCAGGGGCTGGTCTGCTAGTTATTATAAATTTTGGTATTTTTATTTCCTGATATCGAAAAATAAATAAAAACCAGTGAAGTGCGATTTAGACTCCCGCATAAAGGGTTCCATACATCAATATACATTATTTTAGTAAATAACAAGAAAGATGTCATTACAACATGTAATCTGCTGTTTTGAAGCTGTTACATAACTGGCTTACATGTGGCGCCTGACAAACAATTTGACACCCTGAGTGAGGACGGAACCCTAATTATCGATTTTCAGTATTTTTCCTATACTTGTGGATACTTCCTGTTGTACATGTACAGGTTTTGTTTGTTGGCAAGTGTCAAGTTCGACAGTTTCGGCATTAATCCGTTAATCTTTTGAGTGCATTGACTTAAAAGCTTGAAAATTTTACAGCTCCAAGGGGCCGTAGACCTAAGTATTTTATATTAATTTCAACTTGTTACCTCCACACGTTCCCGAGCTAAAGGTGGTTGACAGACAGACAGGCATTCAGATGGACAACAGAGTGATCCTATAAGGGTTCCTTTTTTCCTCTTGACTAGTTTTTTAGGGTTCCGTACCCCATACGGAACCCTAAAAAACTAGTCAAGTTGTAATTTCTTAATTCAGATGGATTTAAAATCCCAAAAAATGAAATATTCAAAACAATCTTTCATTGGTGATATTATGTGAAAATTTAATACTTAAACTAATAGAATTCCAAACTGAGTCCTGACCTGAGATCACCTTCTTACAAGCAACTTATATGCTTTTTAGAACCTTTGTAGAAAATTAGTTTTCTAGATTTTGTACCATTTCACTTTTCATTAATCTGTCTTTGGCTTTGGTGTTGGCTTTTAACTCAACCAACTTGAACTTTAGTGATAATATTGTGTATTTCTGAAACTTGTACTTTCACTGTGTATTTCTCGCTCAGGTAACTATAGTTGTCCATCATGGACTCACTGCCAATAAGTGCACCAGATCACAGTCCGGGAACTACCGCTAACAGCGTCAAGAGTGATGACAGCAGTCCCCGTCATGACCCCGGCAGAGGCTCCCCGCCACCCAACTGTGCAATATGCCTCGGCACATGCAGAAACAAATCCTTCACTGACTCTTGCCTTCATCAGTTTTGTTTCAAGTGCCTGTTGACTTGGAGCAAGGTATGGTTTGGTTACTAAATTAAACAAAATTTAATCTATTTTATTGATTTATGGAAAACGTTAGATAAAGTATTGCTTGGGGAGGCACTGATGCTTTAAATTACATGCAGATATTTTAAGTGCGAGGAATTCAATTATATACAGATAGGTTTAGGTATTCTTTTGCAAAAATACCAATAATAACAATAATTTGTCGAAAAATATTTCATTTGCAAGTATTTTTAATTGTTATGCAAAAATGACAGTTATGTTTTTATTTTAGGTCAAAGCAGAGTGTCCACTGTGCAAACAGAATTTTAGGTCAATTATACACAATGTTCGCTCAAACCACCAGTATGAGGAGTATATGGTTGAACAGCGGCACACTGAGGAACTGTCTGAAAGAATTGATATTGACAACCTCGCAGCCTCAAGAAGATTTAGATACAGGTAACAATCCATTAAGGGTTTTTGCAAGGGCTTAGTCCCTGGCTCCTTAAGATATTAAATATTGAAAATATGAAATTTCATTCAAAGGAAAAGTATTATAAAATATTGTTTAAAAAACTTACCTGAGCTAGGAATCAAACCAACTAAAAATGCAAAAAAATAATCAAATCACTATTTATTGAAACAATCAATACAGTCTATGATGAGGATTAAATCTCTCAAACAAACATTGCATTTTAAAAATAAGGAAGAATATGAAATCAAACAATTCTTACATTGTGTCTAGCACAACTCTGGTGCATTTCCACTAGAGTTATGCGACCTTCCTCAGATATGTGTGTGTTGAGCCCACCAATAAGAGTACTCGATCTAAGGGTCTATTGATAGGTTTCAGTATCTGTAGCTTGGCATCGTAGCACTGAGCACAGACAGCAGCATGTTTAACAGGTCTAGTACAAAATTTATGTACCTGACACGCAGCCAGCGCTCATCTGTATTATTTTCTGTCTAGCTGATGCCCGCGACGTCGTCCGCGTGTTTAAAGTTTTTTGATTTAGCCTATGTTCTCCAGGTTCTCAACTATACCCATGCCAAAAATCACGTTGATCCGTTGCTCCGTTGCGGCGTGATTGAAGGACAAACCAACAAACAAACTAACTTTCGCATTTATAATATTAGTATGATGGAAATTTCTGTTTTGCGGCCATTCGTCACTTTGGGTCGTTGGCTCACAACCGCGATTAGCGCGACTATCTCCCTGTCACAGTTTGACGCCGTGTTGCAGGACGACGCTGACGCTGCCGCGGCAGAACACCATCGCCATCCAGCAGCTGCTGCTGCACCACTACCCGATGGTGGCCGAGCTGTTCCCCGGGCCGCCCGCGCCGCGCCGCCGCTCGCCCGCCTCCTTCCGCCGCACCGTGTACCGCTACAACCTGTGGGCGCGCCCGCTGCCCGACTTCACCAGCCGCTTCCGCGACTGCTCGCCCGGCTTCTACAGGTACGCGCCCGCCCCGCCCGCCCCGCCCGCGTCGCCCGCGTCGCCCGCCCAGCCCGCGTCGCGCTCACCCGTGTCGCTCTGTTGCAGGCACAACCCGTCGCAGATGCACCGCCTGGTGCCCTGGCTGAACCGTGAGCTGCACTACTTGCTCAACGAGAACGTCGGCCACATCGCGTACGTCGTGGCCAGGATACTGGAGCTGCTGCCGCAGTACTGCATCAACTCGACCGAGTTCCGAGACACGATGCGCCGCTACTTCGGGGACAACACCGACCATTTCCTGCACGAGCTGTACTGTTTCGCGTCGACGCCGTACGACATGAACGGGTACGACCGCCACGTGCAGTACACCACCGACCACACGATCTCGACGATCGTCAACGACGTGCTGTCGAGCTCCGAGTCGGACGCCAGCGTCGACTCGGACATCGTCATGATCTCCAGCTCGACGGCCGCCGACGCGCCGCCCGGCCCCTCCCGCCCCGCGCGCCCGCCGCGCCCCGCGCGCGCCGCCGCGCCCGTCTACCCGCAGAGTTACATCACCGACGCCGACGGCGTCATCCCCATAGAGACGATCTCGCAGTCCGACACGGACGACGACTCCTCGGAAGTGATGGTCGTGGGCTACATCAAGCCGCCGCAGGACCGCACGCCCGAGGTCGTCGACCTGCTGGGCTCCGACAGCGACGTGATCGTGCAGGAGGGCGCGCCCGCGGAGGCGGCGGCGGCGCCCGAGCGGCCCGCGGCGCTCGTGAAGCTCACGCTCGCGCGCCACGCCGCCGCCGCCGCCTCCGACAGCGACAGCGCGCGCACGCCCAGCGCGTCCCCGCCGCGCCGCGCGCGCCGCCCGCGCTCCGGCGCCACGCCCGACTCCTCCTCCTCCTCCTCCTCCTCCTCCTCCAGCTCCGACTCCGACTTCCTGCCCTCGCTCAGCGACTCCGAGGAAGACGCGAGGCGAAAGGCGAAGTGGCCGACTTCGCGACGGAAACCCGCTCCGGAAAGGAGCAAGAGGAGAGCGAAGAGGCGTTCCCGAAAGCATCGTAAAAGTAAAAGAGAATCTAACGTGTCGCCCAGCAGGGAGAAGCAGGGTAAACATAAATCGCACTCCGGTAAAGGTGTCAAATCGTCGAAAAAATGCGGCACTGGCGAGAACGAAACGGCGCCATTGCATACGGAGCGCGTGCAGCCGCTAGATCAGCCCGGTACGAGCGGGTTATCGCGAGGCGGAACGAGAGACGTCTCGCATGACACAAGCGAGATATCATACGGTGAGATTTTGCGCAACGCGAGTGAGATGTCGAGCGGTATTAGTGATATATTATCGCGCATTACGAGCGAGATGTCGCGCTACACGAGTGAGTTATCGAGCAGTACGAGTGACATAATGCGTAACGCGAGTGAAGTGTCGCGTGCCCCGTCTGAGGTAGCGCATGCCGCGAGTGAGATATCGAGCAGCACGAATGACATATCGCGCAATATGAGCGAGATATCGCGTGGCACGAGCGAGATTCACCGCGACCTAAGCGAGTTGTCGCGTGGCACGAGGGGGACATCTCACAGCGCGAGTGACATGTCGCCTGGAACGAGCGAGTTATCGCGGGGCGCAAGTGTAACATCGCGCGGCACAAGCGATATATCATGTGGCACTAGTGAACCTTGGCGCGGCAGGAAGCGCAAGCTGGAGAGGAACACGCACCGCCGTGAGAGTAAAAGACTGAGAAGTGTTGTAAATGTAGTAAAGAGCCAAAGTAAATCCGAGTTAGCAAGTCTAGTGGGTGCGGAGCGCGCGACGGACAGCGACTCCGAGTATAAGCCCACCGACAGCGAGCCTTCCGACTCGGACGACGATTTGCCGCTCAACCTTAGCATCGCGAAGGCAGCGCGTTAGACTGAGGCCACATGGTGCGTTGCAGCGCTGCATCGCAATTGATTCGGACCTTGAGTGCCACACGGACACTGCGGTGCTGCTCCGGCAGTTAGCCGGTCCACATGATTCGTTACGGCGCAGCACCGCGAATATTCTGCTGCATTGGTTGACACACATAGGAGTGTTGGACGGACTAACAAAAATGGACTGGGCAGAGCCGCGTCGTCGCGCTAGTTGCAAGTCTATGGTGCGATTTCTATCATGTGGATCGGCTCTAAGGCAAATCCCACACACGCGCCCCGCGGCAGATCGCTTAGCTGCATACTAATTCCACCCGCGAAGAGGCGTAATGATGGCATGGTACTGCGCGTTTTTTCTAAACAAACTTAAGACACCGCACCGCTGCCGCTTAAACGCATCGTGTGGATTCAATCTTATTAGTTAGATATGCCTGGAATGAAATGGAGTAAGTATTGTGATAATTATATATTATTATTATTTATGAATCTGTTAATAAAAATTGAGCCGGATCTCAGAGCAATCACAATAATGTAATAAAAGTGTAAATTCGGTAATTTAAAGTGGTTCATTGTGATCATTTGTGTGGAAGCCTGTACAATTTATAGTATCCATCAATTGTACCTAGTTTTTTCAGAGTAAATACTACTTAAGTTGATTAATGTATTATGCGTATGAAGTGATTGAATATTTGAACCCTAGTGTTAGCACGCCATGTTGTACATACTACTATGAATAATTACTTTTAAGATTTTTTGGATTATTAACTCTTTTATTTGATTTTCAAAATCTAATATTTTGATACCTATTGTGTATAGATCTAGATATGTATGTTAAAAACAAAATAAAACTGTGAGGTTTAATTTCCTGACAAATTGATTGTTATTTTATTTAGGTGGATAAATCTGATTTGTTTAACTGGATATCTATTAATATTGATGTACAAAAATTTTGAGAATATGAATAAATAAACAATTAGATACCTAATGTTAGATTTTGTTTGAAATACGGGTACCTATTTCAATTTACAATTGAATATTCCAATATGATATGTCTGTGACTATGTAATGCTACTGCACCAAATGTCACAAATTACATTATCATCAAAAGATACTTAATTTATAATGTTTCAGATTGAATTTCCAATATGCTACCATGTGTAGCACATCTGATTTTGGGCCTGATTTCCTCTTTAGGATATAATATGATGGGTTATCCTTAAATAAAACTGGATGCAAACGACAGGTCCAATGGGATCACGGGTAACCGCTCTAAACTACGCACCCTTAAAATCTCTTGCCCGAAAATACAGAAATCCATTCCAGAAGTGCTATGCAGAGTGTGCTGAAATCAAATTAAATATTTAAAAAATCAGTCGTGTTTTATTTACTGCAAACTATAATATCAATTTTTTTTAATTTGAAATCTGACTACTCTTTTTATGAAACTACAATACTACGAAGGCGGTCCGTTGTATGGAGACCCGAGCATTAAATCCTCAGTCGTTGAAACTTGGCAGGGTTGTAATATGGTATGAACCAAGACTTATACAAAAATATCAAAAAGAAAAATGCGGAAGTTGGGGTATTTATTACGTAAAACTTAATATTTATGACAGAAAATTTTCTTTAAAAAGTAATCGAGAAAATTTTACACTCAAAACCTCTGAGCTCAAAACCGAAATGTCAAACGAAATAATCGTGGGGAAACTTTTGCAGAAATCGTTTTTTATTGTGATTTTATTATCAAACCTAAACTGCGTTTGCGCGATAATGTACCTTCCTGCTTTGACAATTGGGTATAGCATAAAAACCTTAATTTCTTTCTGATTTTTTATTGGATATAATTATAATATACGTTTAGTTCATGATACTTTATCATAGGTACTGTAAAATTTCGTCGCCTGAGGAATGATTGTTGGGGTCATTCCTTGGTGTTGGGGAATTATTCTAGAATAAATCTCCGCTTTGTAGACAGCGGATACCGGGTTGGAACCATTTGGGCCTAACAGAACGGAATAGACGTAAAATACTCGCACCCGTCCCTAGACGTGGTTAAGTGCCCTACTTATTGTACCAAGGAAAATTATATCGTTTCAGGGGGAAAATAAAACAAAGTTAATATAGGTATATATATTCTCTTTATTATACCTTATTCTCAATATATTCACTCAATAAAACTCTCAGGACAACAAAACAAGATAATGATAGATAAAACTTGTTAAATGTAGGTATTAAAATTAGGTTAAATTTAAAATATATAATTTATATAATACGGGCGATGGTAAAATTTAAAATTTAAATTTAAATTAATATAATATGATTAGTTCAAGAGTTGAATGTTGTTGGCCTTTTTTTTCACAGCAGTTACCTATAACAAATAACTTTAAAAGTTGAACTACTGTGAATAAAAATTTTAAACTCACCGAAACTAAAGAAAATTAACTGGACGGTTTGGAATGAAACTTGCTATACTTACCCATACCAAGTTGCATTCACAGTATACAAAAAGTCCTTGACTGTGATCTCACCTAGTGTAGCGGGTTACGTTAGCCTGTTAGGGTAATGTTATTTGATAGATGCTTTGCGGAAGTCCATAAAAATCAAGGAACAAGAAGCCTAATTCCCTATACTAATCCGCCAAAGCAGACAAGAGAATATGTTGACTCGACAATGCACGATTGCAAAACACTTTACAATCGTGCATTGTTGAATCTACATGAGGATGCTCCGGTGTCTGAGTGAAACGTACGTTGAGATTAATTTGGAAGATTTGTGTGGTGGTATGCCGGTGCAAATTGGGTATTTGACTACTAGTGAAATAAATTATATTTTAGTGATTATTAAATAAAGGATCTCCCAAAAGTCGTAATATCCTCGTCTCCAGCTAGTTTTGTGTTGAATAGCCATAGTGCGTCGTACTTTGATATCGTCACAATCCAAAATTTAATACAAAATCCCATACTAAGCACATGTTTTGACGTTTGAAAAAAAGTTACTGATTTGACTTGTTGTCAAATACCCAATTGCTGGCTTATTGGGCGGTCAATATCGCAAGCTACTCACTGTATCACATAGATTTTTCTGCTTTGGCAGCTGATGATAGCGAACTAAGCTTCTTCTTCCTTTTAGGGTACCTATGGCTGTTAGATTAGACCAACACCCTTAATCGGTTTTTACACCTTGGCATTATACCGGAACGCTAAATCGTTTGGCTTACAAAATACTGTTTTGGCGTCATCTGGCATATATTGATTTTTAGATCATAAGCGCAACTTGAATGATTAGAACGAATCTATTCCTATTAATGTCGTAGGTAACTTCCACCCCTTACGGTTACGACGCAAAGACGGGAACAAATACAATTTTATTTTAAAAACTATATTTTGTGTAAACACGATAATATATAAAACAGCTTACATACTACCTAAATATGGTTTTAAAACTACATTTCACTTACAAAAATATTTTAATGTAAAAGCAAGACAAAGCATCGTCGAATTTTAAATAAGGCAAAGTATTTTTGAAATAGGCCATTTATCACATTTTTAAAAAGATTACATTTTATAATTCTCTCATTTGAATCGCTATGACATAATAATATAATATTATATTAAACTTGTTTCAATAAAATACCTGCTTGTTTAGCAAAAACAATTGCACATGGATTAATTTCAGTGATCCGCATACATATAATAACTTCATAAGGCTATCGGATACTTAAAAATAACTTTTTTTTAAAAGCAACTAATAAAAATGGTAGATGAGCTAAAAATAAACAACCTTTATTCGTGGTAAATTATTATTACCACTGGTAATATAAACTCACATGTCCATAGATACTTTAAAGACCCTAGTACACGTTGGGCCAATGCTTAGGCTTAGGATAACGGCCAACTCGCGGCGTATTCCGGACGATCGTGTGGCTGCCACAGGTGGCCCGCCACCTAGTGGATATATTTAGTCTAGGCAATGGGGCGGTTCGTTGTAAGGAGACCCCCGCATAAATCCTCAGTCGTTGAAACTTGGCAGGGTATGAACCAAAACTTATACAAAAATATCCATCCGGAAGTTAGATATTTATATCTAAAACTTAATATTTATGACTGAATTTTTTATCAATTTCTTTTTAAAATAATAGTAGGTAGTATATTTACACTCAAAAGCGAAATATCAAACGAAATAATCATGCAGAACGTCGATATTTAACCGATTTTATTATCAAACCTAAACTGCGTTTACGCGATAGTGTACCTTCCTGCTTTAACAATTAGGTAACAATAAAAAAACCTTACTTCCTTTCTGATTTTTTATTGGATATTTATAATATACGTTTAACTCAGATACTTTATCATACTGTAAAGCTTCGTCGCCTGAGGAATTATTGTTGGGGTCGACTAGCTTTATTGCTTTTCACACATCTAAGGATCTTGAGGCAATACGCCAATGTCAATATGTGTAAAATGTCTCCTTATTTTTGACCCTCGTAATGTCGCTTAAAGGGTTCCTTATAATAATAAAAAATATCCTTATTACTACTGCTGCTCCTGTTACAGAAAATAAAACCTAATTTTACACTAATTTTATTATATAACAACATACTGACCGATAAAACATAATTACCACGTATCTTGCAATACGCATAAAAATTGACTCTCAGAACTTATAGCCCGTTTATTTATAACGACCTATGGCGTTATATAATCATATAAAAATATTGCCTTTTGAGATATATATAATGTTTTCTATTCGCAATAACGACTTGCGGTTAGTAATTACGATGGGTTAACTTCGATGACCGTATTCATGTGCTGCGGATGAGGCTTGAATTCTACCACTTCTTGCCACACGAGCTCTGCAAGAATCAAAATAACAAAAATATAGTAACATTTCATGACAAAAACCACCGATATATATGTAGGTACAAGATGGGCCCTTTCATAGTAATGTTCGACCGACTTGGAGTACATGCACGGATGCACCTCACCTGTCTAAGTTTTTGAGTTAACCTGGTTTGGGGTTCCAGCCCTAGAATAGTCCATCCCAGTGCGATAAAAAAGCAACTTAGATTAGCATAGATGGAACGGACAATAGGCATTAATAAACTGTAGGTATGTTATGATAAAGTGATCCTTCCTTATGAATTATTTTCTAGTTGAAAAGTTTTAGTCGTATGTGTCAAAGATTGAATAAAGTATAAACAATTAAATATAACATTATATTAACATTTATCGTGTACCTCAGAGTACACTGTCAACATCAACTAAATCTTAATTTCAACAAGCGTTTGGTTGACGCAATCTGAACGTATTATAACGTTTTCAAGCTGTCACACTAGATGGCGCATATGTTGCAAGTAAGTTCCCGCTTTTTAGACTAGATGGCGTTACTAAATTATCACATTCTTAGTTTGACGGCTAGGTATGTAACTTGAGGTCGTTGACAAAAACTAACGCCTTTCAGCGTTCTTTAAGGGCAAACACACACATAGAGCGGGCGGGGGTCATCACATCACACAGCGTCACCCGCCACGCGCTGACCCTCGGCCGCGTGCTGTGTGATATCGTCCATGTAAATACAAGGAATTCAACCCGCCGCGCACACGACCCAGCTCCATAATATGTGTGTTTTGCGCTTTAGGCAGATATGTGTGCGTCTAGTGTTGTGTGTGCTCACGAGAGTTGTTCATAACTGTTATAAATCCCATCATCATTCATTTGTCATAGCACGCTACGGACTATAAACTATAAATTTTCAGCACGCTTTTAAATACGCTATGTTTCAATGCGCTTGTTATAAGAAAGCATGTGGGCGGCCGGCAGGCGCGATATGTGTTGCAGCACACTAAATTTCATAACACTCAAAGATGACGTTCACTCACAACAAAGCGTTATGCGTGACTAACCATCGGCCAGCGGCAGCGCGCTAGCGGCAAGCGGGCGCCGCTACAAGTGCTTCGATTTTGTGATATTCATAACGAAGTAGCGTCATGGCGGCTCCTAACAAACACGTTATCCACGATGGAACAATAGCGCGCTATGATATTGCGCTACGTGTTATATTATCCACCTCTAGTGCTCACCTTTCCACTTGTCAACGGGCAATTCCATGTCTTCGAAGCTCTGGTCGTAAGGCGCAGACACGGGCTCGTCCGTGGGGTCCGCGTACTGCGCCAGGTACTCGTGCGCTAGCGCTTGCTCCGCCGTGATGCGTCTGCAACACACAAACTGACTGGCAACGAGCTCCTCGATATACTTACAGTCCAGGATCCATACATTTTGTAGGACAAATATTTTGTCGAGTAATTTAGATAATTATTATCAGATTTAACAAAAAAAAACAGTTAGTAATAAATGTTTGAGAATCATCAATTCAACATATTTTATCCCTGCTACCCCTATTACCTACCACAATCGAGAGTTTTTGTACAGGAAATTGTTGGGCGTCTCATCAAAATGAAGCTACTCACGGAAAATTAGCTTGATAGTAATCAAGTGCAAAAATTGACCTTGGATCCTGGTCTATTAGCTATGTATTTAAATAAACCTTTATTTGAGATTGCTAGGACACAGAAACAAAATTAAATAACGAAAACAAAAATGAAAAACTAGATAGATAGATACATTATTTATTGCAACACAAACATATAAAGTAAACAATTAAAAAGTACAGAAAAGTGCGCAAGCCGGCGGTCTTATCACCAAAAGTGATATCCTCCAGACAACCCACCCATAATGAATCTTTAAAAGGAGCGAGATAGTGGTAATTTTATCTGTGACACAAAGAATCCCAAATAGGGCATCGCCTCAGCGTAATGCTGTAATGCTGTATATTCACCTGCATGTATGTATAGGAACAATGGAACACTCACTTGTCAGCGTCGAGCTCCAGCATGAGCTCGAGCAGGTTGATGGCGAGCGGGTTGGCTCCGCGGAACACTTCGCGGAAGTCGCGCCGCTTCAGCGTGGGCAGCGATTGGATGTAGTTGCGAGCCTGGAAATGTTGCAGATCGAATAAACATCATAGATAACGGTTTGTTGCATGTATACCTACCATCTCAAGCCAGTTTCTTAGCCCGCTTCTGAGTTGGACAAAAACACAAATAAGAATTATGTATGGAGCTAAAATCAAAACATCACAAAATAATGATGAGTCAATGAGCCACAATTCACAAAATAAGAAGTTAGAACGTTAACAAACGTAACAAAGCGCAAATTATGTATTAATTTGTATAAAAAAATGAGTCATTTGAACTGTGAGCATCATACAAATTGAGTCAATATTTTAACATTAATATAATGCATTATTAGAATCGAAATTATCACATTATCATCATACTAATATTATAAATACGAAAGTGTGTTTGTTTGTCCTTCAATCACGCCAACGAATAAGTCGCGGGTATAAGCTAGTGTATAAATAAGCATAAAGCAGCAGCACCCCATACTTAATTTAAATTCCCTTGGGATCTCAATCTCTCGTTATTTTGTAATTTAACTTTTAGGTAATTTTATATGTATATTAACATTAGCGCCATCTATTGACATTATTGTGAAGTTCTGTTAAAAATACTAAGCTCATTAAAAATTAAATAATTTCGTTTCCTTATAATATTTATCTAATTTTAGTATTTGTTGTTCAAGTACAGGATATAATTCAAATAATTGATCAAGTTTCAGGCTCAGCCTTTCAGAAAATTGAGAGTTCTGAGGTCAACTTTGGACGATAGAAAATCTCCACTTTGAAAACCCCCATTTCGTCAATTTAAGGGGAAAAATTCAAAAAAATATATTTTTTGACTCAATTCCTAATTATCTTTAAAATTATATACCCTATGTAACGCTATAAAAATATTTTACTTCGCATTCGCTTCTATGAGAGCCCCCCTGAAATAAAGATTTTTTTTAAGCCATATTCGGCGGGAGGCCATCGGTTTACATAATTATTATATTAACATTTGAAGTAGTTATGTTCAGTAATTCAGAAGTTATAAGGCTCTGACAGACGGACGGACGGACGGACGGACCAGTGAAAATTCACTGAAGTAGACTTCGCTTCGCTCGGTCAATTATTATTTTTATTAGGAAATGAAATGAAGCTTCGGTTATATAAAGGTTGCAGCCGTGGCCAGAAAACACTCTATTGGCAATATCGTACCGCCAAGCGCTTTAGCGTTCTGGTACGATACCGCATAGAAACCGTTGAGGGGTATGAGTTTTAAAAAACTGCTTTATCCCTTCTTAGTAAGCCCGCTTCCATCTTGTACTACACCATAATTCATTACTTAGGTACTGCCAGGTGAGATTAAAGTAAATTATTTTTAAAAAAAACCTAATAGTAATCTAGCACTAGTGTTAGCTTACCTCTTCACTTAATTTTTTGTCAATAGTTTCTTGATCAGGTTTTCCACACAAAAACAATATTCTTGTGAGATGGTCAATATCTGAACGCGTTAAGGTTAAGGCAAGCACCAAACTTACACAAGCATAGTGTCACAGGACAAAAAGTTTAATAAAGCCGGACATTAATAATATTAATATAAAGCCCATATATACATAGGTCCATAAGCAGATTATATTTTATTCCCAGGCCAGCCACAATGTGGCCAATGGGGGCTATCGTTTCTTTGCTCACCAGTTGGCGCCACTGTTGACTAAGGTCCAGAGGTATAGCTGTCAAAGGCGACTTTATAAGATTGGCGCCGAAACAAAGTTTTAAATCTTGAATCTCATTAAGTTTATTAATTACTAGCGATCCGCCCCGGTTTCGCACGGGGAGCACTAATAATCCTAATATATACCTACCCAATATAGCCAGTAGGCAGTGGGCAGCTTACATTTTAATATTACATTGTAAGAGTACGCCCCGTCCTCATTATTTCTATGATATCTCATAAGCTATTCATCTAAATTAAATGGTGTAAAGGACAATTTTTATCTTAGTTAAATACTTGAGATGATTAATATATTTATTTTGATAAGGATTAATACTATGTCGGTAAAAACACCTTTGCAAGTAAAGCATTGGTTTAGACCAAATTTGAAAATCATAAAAATGGTTATTGTGAGTCAACCTTAAAAGATAGATATATGCTATCGCGGCCTTTTTTTTAGAACTTTTTAAGAAGAACAATTTCAACATGCATTGTTTTCGTGTAACTTTAACTATTAACGCAGCGCACGCCGCGTAAGCTCTCAAAAGAGACGATTTTTTCCGACTTAGTTCACATTATTGCAATTTTCGTAAGGATCTCTAATTTTTTTGAAAATAAAATATAGCCTATGTTACTCGCTGATAATGTAGCTTTCTATAGGTGAAAGAATTTTTGAAATCAGTTTAGTAGTTTTTGAGTTCATCCATTACAAACAAACAAACAAATCTTTCCTCTTTATTTAAATAGCTATCTATCATCATATCGAGTAGCTATGCCGCAATGTTGTGCAGTTCCGTTTTGTTCGGAAAAAAGAGGAGGACACATGTTTCCAAAAGATAAAACTAAAACAGTGGCTAGTGGCGATTTGCAGGAATAACTATACCCCGACAAAAAATTCTCGTGTTTGTAAAAAACATTTTAACCCCGAGGATTATGTGTTACCCAAAGAATCAAATAAGTAAAGAAAATCGTAAGTAATTATCTTTCTTATTCATCTACTAAATTAAAGCCAAAAGTTGTACCTACCTAGTCAACAGAGAAAGGAAATTAAAAGAAAACGTTCAGAAAAAGCTCAACAACGTCAAAACAAGAAATTTTAGCGCTTATTTATGCGCCTCTTTTTCTTAATTCCGCCTTCAAAACGTTCACATTAATCGCTAAATAATCCATATTTGCGATAATTCCACGAAGGAGATCACTTTTCAACAGGTAAATTAAAGAAATTATAATTTATATCACGAAGCCCGCCAAACCCAGTGAAAAGTGAATGTTATTGGACCTCACGCGACACCAGCGCCTCTAGTGGCAAATTCACACGCGATAGCCCCCATTCCGTATAACACAATCTCTAAACTAAAATGACAGCTATAAATGTAGCAATATAAATAGAGCTCTCATTTTAGTTTAGTTTAGAGATGGTGTACACCAGAATTGACCTAAATGAAAGAAAGAAACTAGTACTAGACTCCACAGATTGACAGTTCAAACAGCTTTTAGATATTCGCAGAGTGTGACTTAATGTTTTCTGTCAAATTTCTGTAGAAAGCCTTGTAACTGTAGAAAGCCTTGTAAGATGCAAATTATTTATGGATGCAAAGAAGAAATGAATTAAATGTTCAAATATATATTATATTATGGCTATGGATCAGAAAACTTCTTTAAAAAAAATTGCATCTGCCTATGGACATCTAAAAATTTAAGAAGGTATTTACATTTAACATTTAAGTAGAGTAAAAAAAAATACATTGGCACCAAATATAACCCACTATATGTTTTACAAAGCACGGATTTAAATCGTTAGATATGCGCACAGTGTAAATATTGTACGCTGATAAATTAGTTCCAAGTTTCCAAGTGTTGAGTAGTTCCAAAATAAATTTCAAAAATTTAAGCAGCTTATAGACTAGTTTAATCACAAGACTCCATAGGTTTTTTTTGTGATTAAATCTCAAGATTAAAGATACATATAATCACATTAATGTTTTAATTTTGAAACTCAGCATTACAGCCCTATAATAAACAGGTGTTTCTGATAACAATTTAACCTCTGCTTTATCTCCATTGACATACAGTTGACATTAAATTTAATGACACTGAAAACTTAACATGGGGAGTATGTATACTCAGAGAATCGCCTTTATGCCACAGTAATATAGGTTCGTTTGAGTTTGAAACACCGCATCTTGGCTCCACTCTACTCTGCTTTCTTTCTCTCCTGCCTAATTTCTGATGTATTAATATGTAGTTACCTAAATAGGTTAAGCACTAACCGTTAGGGCAAATCTAACGATTTAAATTTTAATGCAACTATACTCACAGATTCTGAAGATATTTTCTGCATAAATTCCTGAGCGGGTGTGCCGAGTACTTCCATGATCAAGTTTAACTGGTGAATATCTGTTTCCTCGATTAAGGTTGAAAAGCATACAGAATGTAATAAAATAAGCTAACAGACAATGTTATCACAAAAAGCATTTAAAGATAAGAACAAATCTAGCAGCTTGGTTCTGGTCATCAATTTTAGTTTAGAGGTGATTTTAAAGGAATCCAAATTATTCATAATCAAAAATTAAGAGCAAAACTGCGTTTTTTAAAATAGGTAGGCAGGAAGATCAAAGTTCGCTTTTCCGCTCGAAGTTTTTGTCAGAAATTAAAAAGCTAATAAATCATTACAAATCGCGGATGCTTTTTAATTTACTTAGAGCCGGCACTTCCATATTATATATAGGTAGCACGTAGCATTTAGCGGCCCCTTAAAATTTCGATTTGTCCCTAGAATGATGGTCAAACATGACAACAGCAAAACTGGTATGACCACCCCGAGAACACAAGTACAGGATCGTATCGCGTATTATATTATAGATTTCATGACTCGTTAATATCGACTCTCGCATTAGACGCTTTTTAGTGGTCATGCCATAAATCATTGCCCATTTTTATAGACGGTAATTTACATCTTTATATACATGTATATTTTAAATAAATGATATAAGTACCTACTCATATAAAAATGGGCTCCAAACTTTAAACAATTCAGTACAAACTAAAATTACTTGCAAACTTACCTTTTTTTACCTTGAATACTGAATTAAAGAGGATAATGGAATTGCAATAACTACGTTAAAAGCCAAAATAAGTCATTAAGTACAAAATTTTACGAAAAATATAAAATAATAATTTTAATATGTAACGAACAATTAAAAAGGATACGGTCTGTACCAGGGAAAAGTGTCCTGCCAGTAAGTAGTTCAGCCATAATGCAACCGACAGACCAGATATCTACAGTTTGATTATAATGCATCCAGTTGAGCATTATCTCTGGGGCCCTGTACCACCTAGAAATCAATATTGTTGTTCTAAATAACTTGTTGTTCTAAAAAAACCCGGCTGAGTTTGTTGTGGGCTCTTCTCAGACCAGGGCGCGTTTGGAACCCTCGTAGCTTTAGTTTTAAGATACCGTTACCCATTATCACCATCATGCTTTTTAAGTACCTACTTAAGTAATTTTTAGACGAAAATAAGTGTACCTACAGTGTACCTATATTCAATAAATAAATGACTATGACTATAAATATAAATAAAGTGTATGCAGTAACATGTCCTACCATTTAGACCAAACTGTCTACATGGATTAAGATTTTAACTCTGTGGAAGCTCTTCAGGATAAAGGGTTGTGAATACAAGCTGTGTATAAAATTTCGTCTAAATCCGTAAATTCCAACTATCTACAAACATACCTTGTGGCTACATATCCCGTCATTTCAATTTCTGTTGGTCTCGCTAAACCAAAATCCAAAATTTTTAATTCACAATCCTCATTGACAGCAATGTTTGAAGGTTTGAGATCCTAAAAATAAAAATAATAATAAATATCACAACCCAAAAATTACTTATTCTTAATTAAAATCACAACCATGCGGGCAAAGACTACAGTGATGGTAATAGGTGTTTTGCAGTCAAAAATATGTAACTAGCAGGAAAAACCTTGTTACCCGACTGCGGAACGCACAGGGTTATGTGTTCATCAGTCTATATATGTTTGTATGTTCCTTGCAGGACAGCTACAGCCTAAACGCGTGGACCGATTTTGATGATTCTTGCACCAGTTTATGCCGAATATATCATTAGAGTGTCACTGTGGAAGCCGAATTTGAGAAAAAACAAAATGGCGCCCTCTAGAAGCCATAATGTAACAAATTAAAAAATTAAAGTGGATAGACTATGGCAAGTGGGGTATCGATGAATAGGTCTTGCAAAATCATAGTTAGGTTCCCTTGATCATTTTCTCATTTTAACGATAATTTAGGATTTACGAGGTTTCAAAGGTTCATTATTAGTGTATTCCTTTGTGTCGCACTACAGACAAAACGGCTGAACCGATTTTGATAATACTTGCACCAAAATATTTGTTTTAATCTTCCGAGTGTTATAACGGAAGCCGAATTTGAGTAAAAACAAAATGGCGCCCTCTAGAATCCATAATGTAACAAATTAAAAAATAAAAGTCCATAGACTATGGCAAATGGGATATCGATGAATAGGTCTTTTAAAATCATAGTTAGGTTTCTTTGACCATTTTTCTGTATGAATGATCATTTAGGATTTACGAGGTTCCAAAGGTTGTATTCCTTTGTGTCGCACTACAGACAAAACGGCTGAACCGATTTTGATAATACTTGCACCAATAGATTTTTTTTAATCTTCCGAGTGTCACTATGGAGGCCGAATTTGAGAAAAACAAAATGGCGTCCACTAGAAGCCAATTAATAAATGAAAGTCGATAGGCCATATGCAAGTGGGGTATCGTTAGATAGGTATTTTAAAATCACACCTAGGTTCCTTAAACCATTTTTCCGTTTAAATGATAATTTAGGATTTACAAGGTTTCAAAGGAAAATTTTAAAGTTATACTACTCATATCATATAGGTATATCTATCAAACTAGGGGGATTATCTCAAAAACCACTCAACCGATTTAAAAAATTATATCACTTATAGAAAACTACATTATTAACAAGTAATATAGGCTATATTTTTTTCGAAAAAAATTAGAGATCCTTACGAAAATTGCAATAATGTGAGTTAAGTCGGAAAAAATCATCTCATCTGATAGCTTACGTGGCGTGCGCTGCCTAAATCGATAAAGTTACACGATAACAATGTTTGGTGGAAACGTTCCTCTCAAAAAGTTCTCAAAAAAAGTCCGCGATAGCATATTACTATCTTTTAAGGTTGACTCAAAATAACCATTTTTATGATTTTCAAATTTGGTCTAAAACAATGATTTACTTGCGAAGGTGTTTTTACCAACATAGTATTAATCGTTAATTCCTTATCAAAATAAATATCTTAACATCTCAAGTATTTAATTTAGACAAAAATTGTCCTTTACCCCATTCAATTTAGATGAATATCTTATGAGATATCATAGAAATAAAGTATAACATGCAACAGAAAACATCAGGCGGATAATCGTCTTTTACAAATATCGCCGCCGCGAGGTTTACGGTGCGATGCGGTGCGGTGGGGACTGATCAGTGATCACTGATCACTGGGGTGCTTGTGGTAAAAGACGAACGGCAGCCGCACGACAATTGCGTGCAAGCGCCCACATGCTATGCTTGTGGAGCTTAAATTAAGAAATTTTGATGCGTTTTCTTAAATTGTTTAATAGGTACAAATTAATTTTGTTACATAATAGGTAATAAATATTGTCTTTTATCTAGTTAAAGTTAGGTATAGTTATATTAATATAGTATATGCACCTACCCAAATAAGAGTCAATAAACAATTAATAAATCTAAATTATGGTATCTAATCATTTAAATAAATAAAAAATACAAATACAAAAAAGAATAATTTTCATTACGGTTATAATATTATTAGGATTACCTTGCAGGTAAATAAACAACATAAATAACCAAAAATATTTAAAATAAAAAAGTAATTTAAAAAAAAAACAAAAAACCCGACTGCTTGGATACCAAAAAGTATAAAACAAGATGTGAATTTCATTATTATCAATTTACATAGTATAATACTTTTAATGAAATAATGAACAAAATAATATAGCAATTCAGTATTCTCTTAGCTCACGTTTTACAATATGTAATATTTTTCCCTCCAAAAATAATTTTGTAATTATTACAAATTATCAAGGTGCAGTCGCACGTTAATGTTGATAATGGACGTGCGACTGCGCCTTGATATTTTGTAATAATTACAAAATTATTTTTGGAGGGAAAAATATTATTGTAAAACGTGAGCTAAGAGAATACTGAATTGCTATATTATTTTGTTCATTATTTCATTAAAAGTATTATACTATGTAAATTGATAATAATGAAATTCACATCTTGTTTTATACTTTTTGGTATCCAAGCAGTCGGGTTTTTTGTTTTTTTTTAAATTACTTTTTTTCAAGTACCAATTGTCACCTCATAAGCAAACAAATAAAAAATAAGGCATGTAGTTTCACTATAATCACTAATAAGACAATTTGTTAACAATTAATGTTATAGCTGTAGTGTGCACATACCCTGTGAATAATTCCAGCAGAATGTATATACTTTAGACCTCTCAGGATCTGATAGACAAGAAACTGAACATGATCGTCGGACAACTTCTGAGTGCGAACAATATTGTTCAAGTCTGCCCCCATCAGGTGGGTAACCAAGTAAACCTGCTGGAACTCTTCAAGTTTCTTCTCAGGAGTGAATACATCCAGAAGGCCTAGAATATTTTTTACGTTAACTTTAATTATATCAAAATAAAAACTGAATTTCTGAAATTTATTTTTTAGTGAGGAGTCTACAAGTAAAAGAAAACCTAAATGTAAAATCTCAAGTACATATTTTGATCCAGTCATTAAGGGTAGAATCAAATAATTATTCAACATCAATACATATTTGAAATGCCTTTTTTGTATGAAGATGTGTATATGCAATATGCAAGATCTCCTTTCTGTGTATGCATTGCATCTTCATACTAAATAGAAAATGAGAATATATGCTAACAAAACATTATTATTTGATTTGAATGATGGCTTAATAGCAAGATATACAAACAATGGAGCAATCACTCCTAATAAATTCTGTGCAAAAATTAATTAATCATTGACAAATATTTAACAAATTTTACATAAAACAAAGATCACACAATTATTATTATTATTATTTATAACTTCATATTATATTGTATTGAATAATACTATAGATTGGCAATTTTTCCATGAAATCCCTATTAATTTTTCCATGAAATAAACGTTGCAGAACAGAAAACGGTCTTTAGAAACGGTTTGTCGTCGCAACGCCCACCACTATATGATATTAATGCATTAAACTTAATTGACAGCTCATATCAATATTAATTACTAGTGCCAAGTTTGTAAATAGTTTGTCAGGGCTTTAAGCATATCTCTAGTAAGATAAATAGCTGTCCCAACACATGCAAATAATACTGAGTAAAAATATAGTGTGTATATCCTGTAACACTAGAAATCATATGGAGGGTCCATATGATTTCTAGTGTTACAGGATTGTGGAAAAAAATAGAGTGAATATTTTTATCCTTAAACTTACTTCTACACTTGTAATAAGTGAGAACAAATTTTATTAGTCATCCATTCTTAACATTATAAATATAAAAGTGTGTATGTGTATATTAATAGAGCAATTGGTATAGTGGGACTTGGAAAGTGACACAGGCTACTTTTTAGCCCAGAAAACAAAGAGTTTCTATCATGCTCCATCATAATATCTCATCTTCCACCATTTAGTTTAATATGATTGTAATGGACCTGAAGGTAAATATCATTGCAAAATACTTACCAATAACATTTTCATGGTTCATGTGCTTCAACATTCTTAACTCCCTGTATGTGCGCTTGGCATGTACGGCAGATTGGAATGGCCTTGCCAATTTCTTTATTGCTACTTTCATATTATGTAAGGTGTCAATTGAAGAACTGTAATAATCATTACTACATGAAGCTACACAATATGCATGCTGACAATTTTAACTCTTGCTGACTTCATTCACAAATGTTTTATAAAAAGGTATATTATTACTATCCAATACGCAACATGACAAAGCTGTGAGTAAAATTAGCAAGAGGCGCATAAAGGCCACTGTGATGGTAGTTTTAAAATTCTATAAATGTACTTAAAATATATTATTACATTTAGTCATAAATGATGTTTATTTCAGAAAGTTATGTTTAGTTTAAGTTTTTTCTGCCTTATCAAGAAATTAGAATTGAAATTATTTTTCGAATGATAGACAAGCCATCAGAGAACCAGTTCCACCCACACATACTTAGTGATTGTGCAAGTTATTTCTCCAAAAGTAATGTTTGCTACTGAATAAAGTACACGAAAGCGGTGATCAATAGTGTTTAAAAAAATATATCTAAAATAAACACTGGCACTTTGCCTATATAATCTAAATAAATACATACCAAACCTGACCGTAAGCCCCAGATCCTACAGGTGTAAGCATTTGGTATCTTTCGGGTACAATCCATTCTGTTTTATTGATTTCTACCGTGTGATATCGCGGCATTGTGATATTTTCCCCTATCAATAAATGAATCTGTACAAAATATTATTGAACGAAGTTTGACGAAAATTATTCTTTTTCAACTTGTCTCCTTGTTTCAAGCCGCTGCTTTGTCTGTCAACGTCATTCTGTCAAATTGCTGTCAAAATCAAAGTTTGACAAATTATATTTTTTAAAGACTGGCTTTACAGCTCTAGGCTCTAGCTATAGGATCAACGCCAGGCAGAAACATAAATAGAAGTCTCTGCACTATCAGTTATCACCATGGAGGTAGGGAATTAGTACCTTACTAAACCTTACTTATCTATTCTGTGCTGTGATTCTGTGACATACAGAAGCCGTACACAGAGTGTAAGCGTAATTCCAGAAGTGAGTGAATAATTAAAATTACTTTAAGTCTCAACTTAGTCAAAATACTCGTATTTATGCAAATTAATCCAATATGGCGTATCCCCGCCAAAGAACAAACCGAATGAAATACATCGAATGAGTCAAATATCGGTTTAATTAAACCTCCATCAATAAATAAATTAACAATCATTTATCTTTTCTAAAAATTCTACTTTAATTTAAAAGCAAAGCTGACAAGAGAAAGAGATATAGACCGGGCGTCAGCGTATAAGTATCGATAGTGATAGTCTTAATGCGGTATTTTCATAATGGTAAATAAGTAAGTTTATCCTGTGTGTATATCATACCTGTGTCATTTTTGTTATTCGCCTATATTTGTACAAAATTGGAACTGGACAAAGAGGTAACTGTGCTCGTAGCTTATGAAAAAAGTGGTTTAACATAATATAGACAATGGTGTGTCAGACTGCAAAAGCCGAACTGAACGTAAATACGAAAACATAACCTTTCATACGGAAGTTTACAATTTTGAACTTTGATTTGCTCTAATGGATCTGATAGTTCCTTAGTTAAGCAGATTTGTGAAATGGTGATAATAAAAAATACCCGGCTGAGTTTATTGTGGGCTCTTCTCAGACCAGGGCGCGTTTGGAACCCTCGTAGCTTTAGTTTTAAGATACCGTAACTAATGATCATCATCATGTTTTTTAAGTAATTGTTAACGTCAATAAGTATACCCACAGGCCACAGCCCACAGTGTACCTATAGGTATTGAATAAATGAATTGAATCTTGAATCTTTACGTTAAGACTATTGCTATCGCATACTGTATACGCTGACGCCATGTCTATATCTCTTACTCTGTCTACGCCGTAGAGTCTCTGGTTAACTTGTCTCTGCGTACTTATTTTATTTACTGTGAAAGGTCAATCAACCGTCAGCGTCAATGTCATTTTGAAAAAAAAAAAGTAACTTGTAAGTTTTCCTAAAACAAGCAAAGAATTAGGAAAACTGGAAAGGGGGTTAAATTAAACATTAGATACTGCTAAAAGCACTAAGATGGCTCAAACAGCAGGTGTACAGCCCATGGCTATTGCGGGTCGTGTAGCATCGGAAAGAGAGAGATGTATAGGTATGACTGATGCCGAAAGGGCATGGCGCAAGAAATGGCTACAAGACCAAGTATTGGCTTCAAATGAGCCTGTACATGTTGAGGAATACTGGAGAGAGCGTACTAATCCCATACGTCGCTTCTATCGCAAACCCTTGGATGTATTATTCAACACACTTGCTCCTGTACTGGTAAGATTACATAACAATACTAACCTTATTGGTGTGAAAACTTCCTTCATGGATACGAGAATATTTTACTGTGTAATATCATTGCAGTGGGCAACAATATTATATTTTGTTACAGGGAAAGCAGCGTGCAGCAGAATACAGATATATAACAGGAAAACTAGGTTTATTAAGTGTTGGTGTTTTGGCTATACATTACTATTTTAAATATCAAGGAAATGTAAGTATATAAGTATACTTAAATAATTCAATTTGTACTATTCATGTTAAAAACTTGACGGGTGTGCATTCCAAAAAAATTAAAGAGATTTCAAATCACAATATTTTTGTGCAGCAGTGAGTGATGGAAGCAATCAACTCCAATTGGTTGACTCTTACTTTTAGCTAAAATGCATGTTGTAGCCAGAATACCAAATTTTAATCAGTCAATTAAATAATTTAGATTGTAACCAACTCATCAATAGAAAATGATGGCTCTGAATGTCTTGAACAATATCAATTAATACTTTTTTTCATTTTATTAGGACTGGACTAAAAAGGGAGGATGGAGAGTAACCAGAACTAAACCAATGGTGCTGCCTGGACAACCAGGTTTTCCATACAAATCTGAACGTTGCAAGGATTCTGACTACGCTGATAGGGGTTTTGGCGCATCTGTCTTTAAAAAGTAGATTATGTTATTTAAATGAAGTAGATAATTTGGCAATGCTTACATTGAAGTTAAATTAAACAAATTTTCTGTTACGCAAAGTGTATTCCTTCTGAATTAAATGCATGTAACAATTTCATGAAGTCATCAACATCCATTGTTCTTGCTCTTAATTGGTCAGCCTCAGCTTGTATCAAAATCTGTTGTACTTTTTCTTTTATGTCAAAATCATCTGGTATTTCCTAAGAAAAAGAAAAGCAAAACTTGTTGTAACTATACTAAGGGCCGTAAGATCATTTGTAGTTTAAACCACAAGAAACAGTTTAATCTACTTTCATCGATTATTTCGTAAGATCAATTGCAGATGATCGAGTAAGGGCAGTTTAAACTGTCGATTAGATTAAACCAACCCAAAGGGGTGTTTAAACTCTTCTCTATCGGTTAAACTGTTTTTGGTTTTGATTCACATTGGCATATTTTTTAACTAATGTGGTCAATAATTCTGTCTCAGAAGCTGCAAAGTTCGGCACCCTTTTAGCACCAATTTCACTCATTTCTAATAATATACTTTATTTTAGGAAGCAGGCGAAATACAAATGATCTTACGGCCCTAAGAGAACTTATTTAATCAATTATACAGGGTGGCCCAAATAGTGAAATCCAAAGAAAAAAGGAATTGACAAGTAGAACTATGGGAGCTTGCCTAGAGATCAAAAATCAATGTGCAGCAATGATTTCTTTATTATTGTAATTTTTATATTTTATAGTTTTCAGATAAAAAAGTTTCAGGAGTCTGAATGCTCTGAAAACTGAGAAAATAGATAAAAAATGTTTCACCAAATAACTGCTTTCCCAGATAGATGGCGCTAGTTGTTGTGGTTAGTCTAAAAAAATTTTTTCAAGTATTGCTAACCACGTTTCTCAGGAAAATAATTAAGCTTTGCATTATTTGGGCATGGATGAGGATAATACTGGAATAATAAAACTAGATTTGCAATAATTATGTTATTCCTACATTGTACTGCTGCCACACTAGATGGCTTTTGGTTAGCGAGTCTTTTCAACTAGTCGACAACAGATGGTGCTAAACGTTTTGGTTAGCGAGTTTTTTCCACTATTCGACCACAGATGGCAGACAGATGCTATGTCAGAGGGCGTTACGTTCCTTTAAACGCAGTGGTTATTTGAAAATGCTTTATTCGATCAATTAAACATTTCATTGAGGCTTGTCAATTCTACATCAATGATGTAGAATTTTAGTTACTCATTCTATTTCAATGTTGTCAACTAACAAAAATAATTATAAACAAAACATACATTTCCTTTTCATTACTATTTAATTGATCAAAAATAAATCACTCATAATATTATAGTGACTAAGGTACTTAAATGGTATTCATGCAGGGTTACAAGATTATTATTAGGCATGCCTAAAACGGAACGTCAAAATGGAGTAGTGCTTAAAGAGGAAAGCGGACGCTCAAGATTTAAACAATAAACATATTGTTTCTTTTGACATTATTCAGAAGAATAAATCCATAGTAATTTTGGTTTTAATTTTTAAACCTTACTGTAAAAACGGAAATCCTGCACATTGTTCCGAATCAGGAAGCAGTTACTGGTCATGTCATTTAGATTCCTCGTAGTTAGACCTATCAGAAAATACCCCATGTATGTTCAGCGATTTTTAGTAGTTTTTTTTTTCTTTTTATTTAGTATTTCTTCGAACATTTTTTTTTGCAAACATGCTTGCTATGAAATGTGCTACTTTGCATAAAA
The DNA here is from genome assembly GCA_923060345.2 of Erebia aethiops. NCBI lineage: Eukaryota > Metazoa > Arthropoda > Insecta > Lepidoptera > Nymphalidae > Erebia > Erebia aethiops. Next base: position 15,327,287 of record OV281089.1, on the reverse strand, counting down.
TAATTACCATTGACCCAAGTTGAAAAATTTTTGGAATAAATATTTTTTTTTTTTACAACTGCACTTCAAAAATAGGCTTGCATCATATATATGGACACAGGCCACAAATGAGTTCCCACAGGCTATGCTGAGAAAGTTACTGGTCTAATCTAGTCATACTAATATTATTAATGCGAAAGTGTTTGTTTGTCTTTCAATCAAGCCACAACACAGCAATGGATCAACATGATTTTTGCATGGGTATAGTTGAGGGCCTGGAGAGTTACATAGACTACTTTTTATCCCAGAAAATTAAGGAGTTCCAGTGGAAATTAAAAAACCCATTCCAAGCGGAGGAAGTTTCAATCATTAATAAATATATTATTTACCTTGTTATTCAATGAGCAATGAACTCTATAATTCTTGTCAAGGACAGCTATTGTGGTGTTTTGCTTGAATGCAGCAGATAAAGTTTTGTTCTTGCGCACAAATGCTATCCTTGTGAGGCCATCCCATTCTACAAAATTAATTGGCGGAGGTGGATTCCTAGGTTCTATTCTCACTACACTTGACTCAACTTTTGGTGGAGGTCTAAAATTATTCTTTCCAACCTGTAAAAAAGATATAAAATTAGATTAGAAAGAACATAATTTTTTATCAACTGCTAAAAGTCAACAGGAGTTGTTAACAGCTGTTCTGCCATAAATAATTAATAGAATAATAACAATGAGTTTAGTTATTGATGTGTAATAAATAGGGATATCGAACACTGACTTTTCCACTAATCCACTATAACAGTTAAGCATAAAAACCTGTTACTGCTACTCAGATAAATGAAAATTATGAAACAGAAATTCAGGGTACACACACAAAAAGATAAGCATTCTTGATCAGTTATTGAGAAAAAAAAATCCATTAATAAAATATTTTATTACTGTCAAGCACAAAGGGATAGCTATCTTAAGCGTGTCCCAACATACATTTGACCAGTGCAATAAATTTAATTCATACCTTCATTAACATATCAACTCTTGCCAGCAGCTGTGTATTTATTGACAATCTACAGTACAACTTATCCCCAGGCTTGGCAACCAGTCTCTGAGCAAACTCCTGTTGAAACATTAAAACAGCACATCTGAAGAATGGTCTGTGGAGTAGCAACTTGAAAACTAAAGGAGAGCTGATCTGATATGGTATATTGGCGACACAGATATCAAAAAATGGCAATTCTGTTTTTAAAACATCGCCAACCAATATTTGAAGTTTGGCTTGGTATGGTGTGCCCTGGACTCGCTTCTGAAGTTCTGCAACTAACCTAAAATAGAATTGATTTAATTTAACAAAGTTGGTACGTATGTACAATTTTCAATACTAATATGTTAAGCCGGGTACTACTCAGAGAGCTACTGTAACCAGACAGACAGTAACATGTTCTAATACCTACACTGTACACTTTGTTAAGATCTTTGCTCTTGACAACCATCGATCACCCTTTAACTGCTTTACTTATTAGCAAGCCGTATCTACAACCAAACAAATACAATAACAAGGTTGCACTTCGATCACCCTTTGATTTGCAGAAAGCTTGCTGCAAACTGCATGCAATGCACAAGCAGTAGGCTCACTATGACTCTTCGTAACAGTAATGTGCAACAGTTACAGATTTACAGAATGAGTACCTGGTTCCTCAACACGTTCTGCTCGCATTCCACAAACACACACTGGTTTTTGGACAGTAACATGCAACAGTTACAGTTACAGCTCGATTATGAGTACCGTTTTATGAGAAACAATTATTATTTATGATGATAAAACTTTTCAATAGCAATTTTCTAACAGAGTTTTTAAAAATAAAAAAAGTACCTTGTATCAATTTCACAGGCAATAACTTTCTTTACTCTATCTAGCATCTTTATTGTCATGTTACCAGTACCTGGCCCAATCTCAAGAGCAACATCGGTTGGCCGTAAACCAGCTTTATCTAACATTGATGTTATAATAAGAGGGTTCTTCAATATATGTTGACCAAAGTCTTTATTAAACTGAATTCCTAAAACAAAAAATAATACTTTGTGTTGACAGGTTCTGAGAAATAGTGTGCAAGAATCTAACCTAAACAATACATATTTCCGATTGCGAACCTTGCTTAGCAACTTCATTGTGAATCCTAGATTTCTTCTCTGCTTTAACTTTTGGCATTTTTAGTAGTACTTTAATTATATAGGTACAAAATAATTTAAATTTCAAAAATCAGACCATGAAGTCGAGCGAACTTGTGAACTATGAAGTCCATAGTTATGGACACCGACCAGAAAAAAAAGGTTATGGATAATTTTTTTTTTTTTTTATTTAACTGGTTTAACGGCTCTGGATTCCAGTCCTTCTGAGCCAAGGTTATGGATAAATGAAGTCAGAACCACAGAACACTTATACTCCTAGCGGAACTAGTCTAACTCAGAACTCAGAACCTAGTCAGAACTCAGAAGTGTGTGTCAGAGACAAGTAAGTGTGAACCACAGTGACAGGTGTGAACACTTGTGAAACAGTTGTGAAATGTGAACCAGAGACAAGTTAACCAGGTGAACAATGTGAAGCACAGAACCATCACAGAACACTTAATACTCCTAGCGGAGATGTGAAGTAGAGATCAATATGTTACTTGTCTCTGGTCGAGATCACCGACACCTCACCGACACTTGTCTCTGATGTTTTTTTTTATTTAACTGGTTTAACGGCTCTGGATTCTAGTCCTTCTGAGCCTATTGTCTCTGATGACTGATCGTGATCACCGAGATCATATCATCATTCAATGCATTCAATGTATTTTACTCTGTGACCGAGATCAAGTACAAGAGACATTATCCTTGTTACTTGCATAGAGTAGAGTTAGAATTTAGATGGTTACATGTCTCTGCTTTATCATAATTAGCCATTAACCAGAGACAGAGAATGGTATGCAGAGACAAGTAACATAAGATAGTATGTTACGTGTCTCTGTCCCCTGTCCTCTGATGGGGGCTGATTCTAATCTCATAGACTAAACTAAAGCTAACTAAAATATTGCTACCCGTTTCATACTACTCCCTGCGGAAAGGGACAGAACTAAATTTAAGCTGTCATTTTTTATAGACAGAGACAGACACAGAGTACTTTTTTATTTTTAACCCCTATTACTAGGGATCAGAGACCGTAACTCCAGCGGATCTCGACCCTACAGCCGATCGTACCGTTCGTACCTACATATATAGTATAGAACACCGACCAGAAAAAGAAGGTATAGAATACTAATTCCATAGACATAGGATTTTTTCGCTACGCTCAATAGACTGACAAAGCGTGGGAGCGAGAGGTATTTAGTTAATAAACACTGCCGCGAGCGAAAAAGAGATAGCGAAACAAAAGGCCAGTATGTCATTGTTTACGCGAGTTATAGGCCATAGCGTCCCGGCCTTTTCCAAGTCGAGGTGAATTTTGTGTATTTAATTAATAATCTTACGATTAAAACTTAAAATCTTTGTTCTGCCACCATGGTGTCTTGTTCAGTGAATGAATGTGACGTTACAAGACGTAATAACCCGCATAAATACACGTTTCACAGGTAATTACTGAATATTTTTCTGAATTATTCATAATCATTATTTCGTCACTTGTTGTTTGAAAATGAGGCAAAATAACTATTGAAAGCTTAGATAATAGGTTTCCCTTAAGACTTTTCATCAAATTACATTGCTAAATAAAGAATTTTTGGATATTTTGTGTAAAACTTAAAAATGTTTCGTTACGATAGGGATTGACAAAGTGATGACGTCATAAGTATCGATAGTCGATATCGTGTCTGCCGGTAGGTTTGACGTGATTGCTCATAAGCTTAGGTGTGTAGAGTACAATATTAAACACTACTTTCCTGTAAAAGAAAAGAACGAAATAAATATTTTCCTTCATTTTTGTTTTATTTGGCGTGTCTTAGATTTCATATGTACATGAAATATATATACAGGGTATACTGTACATACTGGTAATTCAGTACATTATGTATTTAAGTGCTTATCGGGGAGGTCATTAGCTATGACTTGAGCGCCATATATGGTTATTATTTATTTTTATTAACTTGTCACTTATACATTATATCAGAGTATTATTGTAATTAATCAAATTAAAACTACTTGCACCCTTTAAAAAAATAGTAAAAAAGTAATATGCAACAATCAACTTCTGTTTGATAGTTTAAAGTATCATGTATTAGATCAAAACCCATTAAGCGATCATAGATATCTGCTCATGAAAAGCATTATTGAAATTTATTTTCTTCTCCGATTGAAGCATGAAAACAAATTATTGAAATTTAATCGGCAAACTTTAAGAACCCACTTAAATAAGACTATATTATTTAGAGGGCAATAAATATTGAGTTAGCACGAAAGTAATGAGATCCCCAAAAAAACTCTACAAAGAACAGTGGGCAAAATTGTATGGACCCCGTCCCCAGTGGTGTAGCATCATGGGCTATGCGTAAAAAAATAGATATTAGTCTGAATAATAAATAATTGAATGAATTAATGAGAAAACTAATGTATGAATGGACATTATTTTTTTCTTAATTATTTGTATGTATTAAAAGGATTATTAAAAGAGTTAAGTGTGAAGACTGTGTAGGTACATAGTTTATTATCGGACCCAACAGCTCTATGTAATAATTCGTTAATTATTAAGAGAGACTATTCGAAAACACACAATAAGTATTTGATATATCCAGCTAATGATGTTTCATTGTGTTGTAACGCTGAAAAACTTTTTAGAGAAAACATGGTCATCTCATCAATAAATCATTTGTACCTAGCTGTAGCTTTGTTGCTATTTGTGTATTTAATTTTTTTTAATTAAAAGATAGTTATATTTTACTTCGTTAAACTAACTCATTAGAGTCCTATGATTTCACCAGTAAGACTATCGATAATACTATGCTAGAGTCAAGACAACACTATTTCACGCACACATTTACATTTCATTTTTTGTAACACCGTAATCTGTCACTGTTGGTCTTGTACATTCTAAGTCTATGACTAATTCTATACCTTCTTTTTCTGGTCGGTGTTCTATAGTGATACTAATCTGTGCAGCCGATGGTGGCCTCTCCTCTACCGATCGTGTCGTTAGTAGAGGCTTTTTTTAGTACTGAGCTTTTACTGCTTACTTTTTTTTCACTGGTATCACAAAGTATCCTAGTATTTAGTAATCTGTGCACAAAATCACAAAATCGTCAAATTTTGGCATGGTTGATCTTTACAAGACCGAATAAAATAAAACCATTTTCGTAAAATTAGCATGAAAATGGAGTGGAAACCTGAACAAGAAGGATTGAGACAAATACTTACACTTCTTAAGGAGTCACAATCACCAAACACGGCCACCCAAAGAGCAGTTCAACAAGTATCCTTTTACGATTTTCAACATAACGGCGTGGATGTTTTTTGTGTAATTTAACCGCTTGGTGCTTAATTTGTAATGTTATTGCTTTGTTTTCTTTCATAATCTAGCTTTGTTTATTTATATATTTCTCTTGCGAGTAGGAATTTGATAAATCCACGCTCCTAATAAAATCGATTTTTCCGACATGACAGTCATTGACAGCTTTGGATTTCCCTAACAATGTAATCTCAGAAATTGGAAGAATTGAACAAGTATCCTGATTTTAATAACTACTTAATTTTCGTCTTGACTAAATTAGTGTCTGAGGAGGAGCCAACAAGGTCATTGAGCGGTTTGATTTTGAAAAACAATGTAAAAGCGCGTTACAACAGCTTTCTGCCAGAAGTGGCAGAGTTTATCAAGCGAGAATGCCTGTCGGCCGTGGGAGATCCTTCACCATTAATCCGGGCAACAGTTGGCATTATTATTACAACTATCGCCAGTAAAGGAGAACTAACTTCATGGCCAGAACTTCTACCAGCGTTATGTTCAATGCTTGATTCTCAGGATTACAATGTTTGCGAAGTAAAGTATAATTTTTTATTACAATACACAATCAACAAAGCTATTTGTGGCTTCATACTGGCTTATAATGTGTTTATAAATTAGCTAGCATAAAAACCATTATATTTATATAATTTATTTTTAGGGAGCATTTGGAGCTCTGCAGAAAATTTGTGAAGATTCTGCGGAGCTATTGGACAGTGATGCACTCAATAGACCTTTGAATGTGTTAATACCCAAATTCCTACAATTCTTTCGGCATTCATCACCTAAGATAAGATGTCACGCTATTGCTTGTGTCAACTACTTCATTATAGGCAGAACACAAGCTCTGATGTTACACATTGATACATTTATAGAGGTAATATATAGTCTTATTTTTAATTTTCACAGTTGTATTTAGGAGTCTTACAAGAGACTAACTTTAGGATAACTTGTTTATTGGTTAATTATAAATTGTCGCAAATTTATCTGTATCACGCCTTCAATAAATCCACCAACTAAATAGCCTAAAGGTTGTATAAATATATTTAAACAAAACTAACAACTTTTTCCCGTAGAACTTATTTCACTTAGCAGCAGATGAGGACCCAGATGTTAGGAAAAACGTGTGCCATGCCTTGGTTTTGCTGTTAGAAGTGCGCCTGGATAGACTCATACCACATTTGCCAAGTATTATTGAGGTAATTGAACTTCAAAATAGTTTATATGATTTTACTACAGCCTGCTTCAAACTCCAGAAGTTTCTTAGACTGGAGAGGATAACTTTATCATTATTTAATGTTTAAAAAAAAATGTTTAGATAAAGTTTTAACAGATTTTAAAACCTGTTTTTGTGTTTCAGTACATGTTAATGCGAACACAAGATTCCGAAGATACTGTTGCTTTAGAGGCTTGTGAATTTTGGTTATCACTTGCAGAACAAAATGTATGCAGAGAGGTGAGCATATTATGTGTAATTCTAGATTTACATTAGAAAGACTATCAGGTTTCAATGCATAAGCACATTAAAGCCTTGTAGAGGCATTTTATTAGGCCACTTTTTTTTTTGCTTTGCTCTCAACTTGATTAAAGAACAAACCAACAAACAAACACACTTTTGTATTTATAGGTCACAGCCAAGTTTCATATTATTTTTTATTATTTAATACAACGAGTTGCATATACAGAGCCTTTAGGGCACTTTCAGTTGTACTACTAATCTATACTATCTATACTAATATTATAAATGCAAAAGTTTGGATGGATGGATGGATGTTTGTTACTCAATACTGTAACCATCATTGTAACACATTCAGACAAATAAATTATATTCTATTCTATTCTATATGGCACAGAGATAGATTATAGTCTGTAATAACACATAGGCTAATTTTTATTCCAGAAAATTAAAGAGTCCTTGTGGGAACCAAAAAACCTAAATTCACATGAACAAAGTGGCGGGCATCAGCTAGTAGTAGTCTTAGTTAGTTAATACATTGAAATAATTTATTTATTTTATTATTATTAGACTCTATTATCACTAACGTCTGATAATAATAGTTACAAAAACCTAACAGTTTAATTGCTCTTAGGGCCCGTTTCACAACCGCCAAGTAAACCCTAACTGATGAATAAATGTGATGTTTTGACAGATGTTGTACAGGAATTCTGTCAAAATTTCACATTTATTCATCAGATAAGGTTTATTACTAGGCGATTTTGAAACGGGCACTTAGACTCTTAGCAGAGTTGTATGCGGAAGGACATGGGAACCCATCGTGTTATTAACCCAAGATGATTCCTACTATTATTTCATTGATTGAAATGGGTCACGACCCTCAGTAATGAGGAATACGACGCAAAAAGAGAGAAAGACTCTAGTTATAACGTAGCGGAGGTTTAGCTTGCTTGTATGTGATGACAGGTGCTGGGTCCGCGCCTGCCCGCGTTGCTGCCGGTTCTGGTGCGTGGCATGCGCTACTCGGAGATGGACGTGATCCTGCTGCGCGGCGACCGCGATGACGACGCCGATGACGCCGAGCCCGACCGCGAGTCCGACATCCGCCCGCGCTTCCACAAGCCGCGCTCGCACACCATCAAACACAATGGTGAGGCTCACTGTGACGCTGCGACCATCCTCTGACAGGACTGATCCGACTTTATCTGAGAGGTTCACAAATTGGCATTTTACAAGTAGTTGCCCACAACTTTTACATAGGAATGAATCATACATAATATAAACCTATATAATGGAATTTTCTAAATGATAATCAAACTGCCATTGAATCTCCTTAGTTTTTTTTTTTTTTTTTAAGGTTTACTAGCAACTTTTTACATCGATATATTTAGTATAGGTACATGCAAGGTATACCATTCACAATGTTTAAAAATCATATAAATCATGTAAACACGACATACAAAATTCCATAGTTGCAATCACATTACAAAAATGATAATTAAAATAACAATCTCATAAAATATGTCTGTATATCAAGGATGTGATGAACCTCTGTAAACAGACTGGATAAGAAAATAAAGACAAAGCACAAAATTTGATATAGGCATATCAGCAAAAGCTGCCTAGCCTATATTATAAATAATAATAATGTTATAGTTAATCTAACTTTATCTGTGAGCTATTTTATGTTCTTGACCTTTATTTGAACATGCAATGGCTCCTAAGTTAAGAGATGATAAAAGTGACAATTACAATGTTACATATCACAGTTATCATCATTTTATTATTTGTAGCTATTAACTAAGATAAAAGTTTCTTGAGTCAAAATCAAAACGTCAAAATGGGTTGAAAAGATTGGCTGAAAAGAAAAAAGTACTTGTACCATCCCACCATATCAATTTTTTTTTAAAAAACAACCACTCTTAAAACCTGTATTAATCAATCCATCCATCCATCAGCCTGTATTCGTCCACTGCTGGACATACATTCCCTATTAATCAATAGTTGACATCAAAACAAGCAAATATTTCTACGAGGCAAAATTTTCTAAAGTATCAGGCTTCCCAGATAATATAAGCTATCGAAAAGCTATGCTGGTGGTGCCATCATTAAGTAAACTATAACTTTGATAGCTTATAATATCATCTCAGAAACTGGAAACTATAGAAGATTTTGTCTCATATAATACATACAGAAGTTTACTCTGAGGTTTTTAGTATTTATAAATTAACCCTGTATATTTTTTGAATTTCATAAAATAGGAATGATGCCTGTATCAAAAATAAATTATTTCTAACTGATTATTAATTAGAGGATCTCCCAAAAATCGTAAGATCCACGTCCCCTGATCGTCCATTTTAAACAATCTATTAAAGTAAAAAGTGCGTCGAACTTTATTGATGTCTCATTTTAGAATTTCCTTTAAATTCCATACCTAGGACGCGTTTTGACGTTTGAAAAAAAGTTGCTGATTTGACTATTTGTGAAATAACCAATGGGATAGTTTTAAAAGCGTGACGGTGGTGTTACAGCGTAGACAGTGAAAGTAATATAGATCAAATCATATCTCTTTTTCACTCCCACATGAAAGAGATGCAGTGTTGAGATGTTACACAAGATAAAATGAGAACAAAATATGATATTCTATCATGTGTCACAGGTTTAGTTTGTTTTGTTACCCTCGACGAAACGGAGACGGTATATGTGTTTGCCCTAAGAGGTTGTGTGTTTGTTTGTTTGTTTGTTTGTTTGTTTGTTTGTTTGTTTGTTTGTGCACTTTTTTGTTACCGTTTTCCTGGAAAACTACTGGACCGATTAACATGCGGTTTTTTGCATTAGATATGTATAGCTTGTAAGAAGGTTCTTAGATATATTTCAGGACCATAGACAACCAAGCTGAGCTGTAGTCTATGATTTTAATTTTTCAATATGTTACCATTTTTCTCAAAAAGTACTTGGCCGATTGAGATGCGGTTTTTTGCATTAGATATGTATAGCTTGTGAGAAGGTTTTTAGATATATTTTAGGACCATAGACAACCAAGCTGAGCTGTAGTCTATGATTTTAATTTTTCAATATGTTACCATTTTTCTCAAAAAGTACTGGGCCGATTGAGATGCGGTTTTTCGCATTAGATATGTATAGCATGTGAGAAGGTTTTTAGATATATTTTAGGACCATAGACAACCAAGCTGAGCTGTAGTCTATGATTTTAATTTTTCAATATGTTACCATTTTTCTCAAAAAGAGCTAGGCCGATTGAGATGCGGTTTTTTGCATTAAATATGTATAGCTTGTCAGAAGGTTCTTAGATATATTTTAGGACCATAGACAACCAAGGTGAGCTGTAGTTTATGATTTAATATTTTCAATATGTTACTATTTTTCTCAAAAAATACTGGGCCGATTGAAATGAGGTTTTTTGCATTCGATATGTATGTACTTGTGAGAAGGTTCCAGGTTTTAGGACCATAGACAATCAAGCTGAGCTTGCAATCGTGATTTGGTAAGTGGTCATAGGAACTCCTTAAGTTCTCATCGTAAACCCGTCGTGTTAAGACTCTTTTGATTTGTCTTGACTAGCATTTTGTACCTAGATGCTGCCCAGGGTCTCATGATGGAGCCAGGAGGTGGTCATAGGAACTCCTTAAGTTCTTATCGTAAACCCGTCGTGCTTGGACTCTTTCGATTTGTCTTGACTAGCACTTTGTACCTAGATGCTGCCCAGGGTCTCATGATGGAGCCAGGAAGGGGTCATGGGAACTCCTTAAATTCTTATCGTAAACCCGTCGTATTTGGACTCTTTTGATTTGTCTTGACGAGCGCTTTGTACCTAGATGCTGCCCAGGGTCTCATGATGGAGCCAGGAGGTGCTCATGGGAACTCCTTAAGTTCTCATCGTAACCCGTGGTATTTGGACTCTTTTGATTTGTCTTGACTACCACTTTGTACCTAGATGCTGCCCAGGGTCTCATGATGGAGCCAGGAGGTGGTCATGGGAACTCCTTAAATTCTCATCGTAAACCCGTCGTATTTGGACTCTTTTGATTTGTCTTGACTACCACTTTGTACCTAGATGCTGCCCAGGGTCTCATGATGGAGCCAGGAGGTGGTCATGGGAACTCCTTAAATTCTCATCGTAAACCCGTCGTATTTGGACTCTTTTGATTTGTCTTGACTAGCACTTTGTACCTAGATGCTTCCTAGGGTCTCATGATGGAGCCAGGTGGTGGTCATGGGAACTCCTTAAATTCTCATCGTAAACCCGTCGTATTTGGACTCTTTTGATTTGTCTTGACGAGCGTTTTGTACCTAGATGCTGCCCAGGGTCTCATGATGGAGCCAAAAAGTGGTCACAGGAACTCCTTAAGTGATCTCATTTTTTCTAACAATTTTTATCAGAATTTTAAAATTTAACACTATAGTATGACACCTTGTGCTGCCCAGGGTCTCATGATAAAACTTGTGCTTAGTAAAGCACAAGTTTTATCTCGGAATGAGAAGGGTTTGGCCATAGTCCACCACGCTGGTCAAAAAAACTACTGAGCCGGCAAATATGCATTTTTGTGTTTTAGATATTATTTTATAATATATACTTTTGTTAAGTTCTAATTGTTGTTTCAATGGAGGTCAGCAATTCGTCGTGGGTTTTTTAAAATTTTTAATTTTATTACTTGTTCATAAAGCACTTATTGTGCTTGGTGCATTGCAGCCTTTTACCTAAATATTACCTATCCTTTTCGGTTACACGCTGTGTTACGTCCGCAAGTTCGCGGAGCTAATAATATAATCAAAAACCTAAACTAACGAAATATATCGTACGTACGTGGAAGGGAAATCTTACCTTTGTGGAGTGTCCTCGTCGGTATATCGGGCCCGATTCTTCTTATCGAGTTGGCACTTCACTGTGTGTATATATTTAGTACTTAGGTGGGTGAATGTATGTAGTATATTAAGATAAATAATTCCGAAAATATAAGCCAAATGGGGAGCCGAAAAAGGTTATTCGAAAGATGCAAGTGGAAAGCATGCAATGACAGACAACGTCGTCTGTCAGAATACGAGTGACATTTGACGTTTGGGGATGCCGTTCAACAATTATACTAATAATCATACATTAATACTGAACACGCTGGCATTGATTCTAGAGGTTTAATTATTGTATGTGTTACAGCGGGGGCGGGCGACAGCAACATGTCGGGCGGCGGCGAGTCGGACGACGAGGACGAGGGCGGCGACGACGACGGCTCGCTGTCGGACTGGAACCTGCGCAAGTGCAGCGCGGCCGCGCTCGACGTGCTCGCCAATGTGTTCGGCGCCGACCTGCTGCCCGTGCTCTTCCCCATCCTCAAGGAGACGCTGTTCCACGACGACTGGGTCATCAAGGTAACCTATCTCCTTTCATATGGGTTGCCTGGAAGAGATCACTCCTAGTGATTAGGCCTTTACACGGTCACAATTCCTGTTACCTCTATACTGTTATTTGTTTGTGTGTAATAAAGTGTGTTTACTTACTTAAATCAAATCAAATCAAATCAAATCAAATCAAATCAAATCAAATCAAATCATTTATTTGCCCAGATTGCGTAGGTACATTGGTGTTACATTGATATGCTATGAACTACAATCTGCCATGTATTGGCATGCAAAAATTATCTAATAATAACAAATTCTTATTCTAAACATTATTTAAATCTTATTATCAATTATATTATAATATATTTAATTATTCTATACAATATTTAGTATATCAAATTATTTTATTAAAATTTATTGTATTGTATTTAAACTGTTACTCTTATTAATGTTCTATCGTTTATTACTTAATTACTCCTTCTCAAGTTAAAATTACTAACTAACTAACACTTACTTTTAAATCTCAACATGTTTACTAATTGAACTAACAAAACTAACTTTATTACTAAGTATATTGTTTAAAAATAAAGCTTTATTATTATTACTTACTTTCTTACAAGGTAATTCACACCCGGGCCTCGCCTGTCTGTTCACTCGCCACATACATGTAATATAACAAATTGACGACCTCCACTGTTGAGCGCTGCTTTCTTATAAAGTGGGAGGTGTCGGGTTCGATCCTTGGCAGACTCAATTTGGGAATGTATAATTTCTGAATTTCTAAAAGAAAAAAAGATTCTAAAAGACGTGCCGCCAGGAGATTTAGCGATAGCATGTAGAAAACGATTTGGGTTTAATAAAACTCCCTTGACTGCATCGTCACTTCTACTACCATCAGGTGAGATCGCAGTCAAGGGCAAACTTGTAGTGGATAAAATAGAACGTGGCATTGGTTGCAGGAGTCCGGCATCCTGGCGCTGGGTGCGGTGGCGGACGGCTGCATGGGCGGCATGGTGCCACAGCTGCCGGACCTGGTGCCGTACCTGGTGTGCTGCCTGGGCGAGCGCAAGGCGCTGGTGCGCGCCATCACGTGCTGGACGCTGTCGCGCTACTCGCACTGGATCGTGTCGCAGTCGCACGACCTCTACCTGCGCCCCGTCATGGCCGAGGTACAGTATCAGTTTACTCAGGGTGGATTGCTCGAGCTGCTTCTGTACATCCTGGCGCTGGGCGCGGTGGCGGACGGCTGCATGGGCGGCATGGTGCCGCAGCTGCCGGACCTGGTGCCGTACCTGGTGTGCTGCCTGGGCGAGCGCAAGGCGCTGGTGCGCGCCATCACGTGCTGGACGCTGTCGCGCTACTCGCACTGGATCGTGTCGCAGTCGCACGACCTCTACCTGCGCCCCGTCATGGCCGAGGTACAGTATCAGTTTACTCAGGGTGGATTGCTCGAGCTGCTTCTGTACATCCTGGCGCTGGGCGCGGTGGCGGACGGCTGCATGGGCGGCATGGTGCCGCAGCTGCCGGACCTGGTGCCGTACCTGGTGTGCTGCCTGGGCGACCGTAATTAAAAACTTATTGTTATTACATATGATTATTTATGTCGAATCCTAACCTAAAACCCCTATTACACTGCACTTTTCACAGGGCGTGGCTGTTAGTTCTGGCGTCGCTTATTATAAAGCAATAAGGACCAAATTAAGGACTATTTCTCCCTAAATCTTATTACACTACACTGATTCAGGGTTCAGGGTCCCTGTGAAAAGTGCGGTGTAATAGGAAAGGAATTTAGGAAAGAGACAAGAAAACGTAAATACAATGAATACTTCAAATATTGACACTCAGAACATTGAACATTTCACAATCTAACGGTTTTTACAATTTTACGGTGACATATATATGCAACAATTTGTTACAGCTTTTAAAACGCGTCCTGGACAACAACAAGCGCGTGCAAGAGGCAGCGTGCTCCGCGTTCGCCACGCTGGAAGAGGAGGCTTGCACTGAGCTCGTACCGTACCTGGGCCACATCCTGCAAACACTAGTGTCAGCCTTCAGCCGCTATCAGCACAAGAACCTGCTAATACTGTACGACGCGATCGGAACGCTGGCTGACTCTGTGGGCCACCATCTGAACAAACAAGAATACATCAACCTACTTATGCCGCCGCTTATAACCAAATGGAATGTTTTGAAAGACGAGGACAAAGACCTTTTCCCACTTTTGGAGGTAAGTTAATTTAATCGCTCAGTAAATTTTATGTTGCCAATTCTGTTTAACACAATCTCTAATCGTTTTTTGACGACGTTTTATCTGGCGCAGTGTTGAGCGCTGTTGTCTTAATGTGCGGAGGCCCCGGGTTCGATCCAGGTAGGGTCAATTCGGGAATTTATAATTTCAGAATTTTCCCTGGTCTGGCCTGGTGGGAGGCTTCCGCCGTGGCTAGTTTTGGAGGATTTTTTTCATTTAGACAGATAAAAGTTGTATTTTTAATTATGATATCACTTTAAGACCAGCCATTTTAGTGTAGGATTTGTATAAGATTCTAATCTGTAACTTTTTTCAGTGTTTGTCATCAGTGGCTACAGCATTGCAATCGGGATTCCTGCCCTACTGTGAACCGGTGTTCAAGAGATGTGTATCACTTATAGAACAGACATTAAATCAAAATATAGTGAGTCATTTCACCTTCATTTTATGTTTAAGCTTGTGTAAAAGATGTAACATGTTATTTCAGATGCAGGAAAGCTTAAAAATTTAATATTTTGACTGTTGCTTAAATGCAAATACAATCAAAATAATAAACTGCTGAGATTAGATGACACAACACCACTTTAAATCATATGTCGGTCCACTACTAGGTCTCGTAAATTATCTTTTAATAGAAGACGCATACAAACATTGGGGACTGGAGGGGCAAGGCGGAGACCAGATCTGAACTTCAATCATTTTACTTTAGTAGGATGGAAATTAAATATCACTTGCTTTACACTATGGAGGAAAACATCGTGACAAAACCTTCAATTTCAATTCCTTTATTTATTGCAATTCCATAAGAACACTTATTACTTAACATATATTAAGATGTCCATAATAGGTGAGGTAGGCTATGGAATATGGATACCCAGTTTGGGTGTAACCACAGTGCATTGTAGTAGGGAGACCGATTTTATTTGTGTTTGTATGTATCATTAAAAAATCATTAATAGTGTAGTAACACTTATTAATTAAATAGCTTTTTAATGTGTTTTTAAACCTTCATAGTGGACCATGGCCAAACCCTTCTCATTCTGAGAGGAGACTTGTGCTCAGTAGTGAGCCTCCAATGGGTTGCAATGATACAGTGAATAAACAATTCATAACATTACAGGCCAACACACAAAGTCCAGATCAGTTCGAGGCACCCGACAAAGACTTCATGATAGTTGCATTGGACTTGCTCAGCGGACTGGCGGAAGGCTTGGACGGACACATAAACCACTTAGTGCTCAACTCTAACCTCATGCAACTCTTATACCAGTGCATGCAGGATCCTATGCCAGAGGTACATAACTTTGATTATTGATGAGTTTAGACTTTGTGTTAACGGCAAGTGTAAGGTATTGAATGTCTTTACACAAAATGATGGATTACTGTGAGCACGCAATTTCCGTGGTTTGGCATCGCACCAGGCTTCCACACTCGCAATCAAATGGCGTTATATTGAAACTTAAGTTAAAAAAAAACATACGGGCCGAATTGAGAACCTTTTTTGGAAGTCGGTTAATAATTGGCAGTCATAGGGACTACTGATAGAAGTGAAAACGAATACTTAAAATATAAACCTTAAAACTGGCATTAAAGTTTAATTACGAATGTAATATGTCTATGACCTTTTGTCTTCGTAACAACGCGAGATGTCGGTCATGCTTTTCCACATTTTTACCCCCTACCAAAAAGTGCTCAACGCGCCTAAAGAAGTTTTCAATTCAATTACTAATGTGAATGGGGAGCCTTAGTTGTAATTTGAGTGTTTGGCAGGTTCGGCAGTCGTCGTTCGCGCTGCTGGGCGACCTGACCAAGGCGTGCTTCCAACACGTGCTGCCCTACATCCCCGAGTTTCTGCCCATCCTGGGCATGAACCTCAACCCTGAACTCATCTCCGTGTGCAACAACGCCACCTGGGCGATCGGCGAGATTAGCATCAAACTAGGTGAGCCTGCTTCATTACCTGTATTAACGTGACTTGTTGCGGCAATTTTTCTCCTAAAACGGCCGCCAAACAGTAAAGCTGTTTTAAGGCCGCCATTTATCGATATGGAACCAAGTAGTTAGTGATTTTTGTTACTTTCCTTGCGTTTAACGCTTGATTGCTTACTTTCAAACGTTACAGAGCAATAGTCGTTTAACAAGGTGTGCCAAGTAGTGAGTGCCATAAAATCCAAGCTCGATTTTTTTTTATTTTACTTTCAAAATTACTCGATTCTAATATGTCTTATTAGTTGTTAGTATAACAATATTATTTGCCACAACATCAAAGGCTGTATTTTCGGTGACCGGTTGCGGAATACACCGACCCGCCCATGTGAACTACCCTAATTTGTTTGACATTCGCAATCCGCTAAATGACGCTCGCCCCACCCACCGCAATTACCGCTCGCCATTGAAAACATTTCATACAAAGTGAATTACGCGAAAGTTTCGCAGCCGCGGATACGCCCGCGCCGCCCTGCTGCCCACCGAAAATGCAGCCAAATCGTTTTAATTCAACCACGCATAGCGATTACCCTTATTTATTTTTGTTTTTAGCTTAGGAATTTTTTAAATATTTCTGAAGCTGACATAAAATAAAACCTTGATTTCAGGTCCCGAAACCTCAAAATATATACCCCTAGTACTGAACCATTTAGTAGAAATTATCAACAGGCCGAGCACCCCAAAAACACTATTAGAAAACACGGGTAAGTGAACCACAATTAGTCCCTTAGTAACAATTATATTCAGTACATACAAAACATTAGCCTTATGTTTTTATGAAAATATGTTTATGGCTAGAAAATTTTGAAAGATTTTTTGGTGGCAGTCATATTTCTTAATATATTTTTCCCTTCACAGCTTTACATTGGTTTTCTATGTTTTCATTATCTATTGGTTCTCTATGTTTGTAATAATAAGTTAACAGTTAATTAATACTGAATTTTTAACCAAATATAATATATTATAATATGATTACAATTATGTCTGAACAATAACAAATCTTAATTGAGTTGTATAAATATACTGTTTGATGTACTTATATACTTGTATGTAGACATAACAGTCGAATAAGCTCTTAAAACTTACAATGAATAACATAGCTAGCAAGCAATTTACCTCTTGTATCATTGCATCTTATGATCATAATAGTTTCTGGGGAGTACACGCACTCGCGTGTGAAGTGCGTGCAGCGTAGTGACGTAGGACGGCCGCGGGCGGCCGCGAGTAGGGCTGCCATGTTGTATCCAATTGAAGGACAAGTCCTCTTTTTCAACAAATTGTTCTCCCGTTATCGGAATGCTATCCATTTTCGAATATTGAGCTTAGAATCACGATAACAGTAACACGCAAGCGCCCCGCTAGTCTAGGTAGTGAAGATTTTTATCACTATTTTCTAAAAATGTCTATCTGTGATAATTATTATAAAACTAGCGTATGCCCGCAACTTCGTCTGCGTGGTTTGGGGTTTTTTGGTTCCCGCGGGAACTCTTTAATTTTCCGGGATAAAAAGTATGTGCTATTCCAGACTATAATCTATCTCTGTGCCAAATTTCAGCCAGATCCGTTCAGCCCTTGGGGCGTGATTGAGTAACAAACATCCATACATCCATACATCCATACATCCATCCATACATCCATACATCCATACATCCATCCATACATCCATCCATACATCCATACATCCATACATCCAAACTTTAGCATTTATAATATTAAGTAAGATAGGTAATTCCAAAAAATATGTATTTTTTTTAAGTATGTCATAATTTCTTACATCCTCCTTTTTGCGAAGCAGCTATAACGCGTAGAGCTTGTCTTTTTTCCGTCTGGCAGCCCTAGTCGCGAGCAGAACGTCTTGCGCGGCTGACGGCTCTCGGCCGCCCGCGCGCCGTCCAATGTTTAATAGCTGTTAGTTTAAACTGTTTTCACATTATTTATCTTTGTAACACTGATTTGTTGCTGTCAGTTATGTAATTGGATATGTTTTGAATGGTTTGTTGATTTGTTTTCTTGGTTTTGTTCTCGGTTGTCGTGTTGTGGCGCGTAGCGATTACTATCGGTCGGCTAGGTTATGTGTGCCCCCACGACGTCGCACCCGTTTTACATCAATTTGTACGCCAGTGGTCTGTAGTCAAATTTTTTTTATTATTACTTTATATTTACGATTACGTTTTAATATCTAATAAGTTGTTCGTTGGTATTATTTCGATCGTGGATGGTGTTTGTTCGTAGCTTTTTGCTATTATATTGTTTTACCTGATTAGTTGTTATCGTTTGGTTAAAGCAGGCATGATGTGTGACGCATCCCCGGGCCACTCTCTGAGTAATATTATGGGGTGGTTTAAGTTTGATCATCTTAATTTCAGTGCTGTACTATGTGTGTTGAACACCATCCGCTTTCTAAATATATATAAACTGCTAATTTTATATTGATTATTATAGTGTCCAAACTGAGAAACAAATTAAATGTTCTCAGAGTTGCCTTTGATTTTGTTTGCAATTTTTATTATTTCTATTATATTTTGGATTCATATTTGTTACCAGTTTGGACTGTAATTTATATTCGGTGTCTATATAATTAATATTGTTTTATTCCTACACTTAATTAATATTATATACACTAACTATATTATACCTACCTTTTGATAGATATTATTTAGAGTAATATTAATGTTTAAATTGCTTATTTTCTTTCGTTTATTTAACTTTGTTTTGAAAATATTTCCTAAAAACAATATCTATTAATTCATTGAATTACTTACCATAATATATAGTATATTTTTCTTTGCATTCGATAAATTAATATTGCCATTTTATTATTTTCCGTTAATAGACTGCATATTGTTAAGTTTTTTAACACCATCATTTTTCATTTCATTAAAAGTTACTATGAATCACGTCAACAAACAACAGTTTGACTTTTGAAAGAAATGAAAAGAACAAGCTGTTGAAAGGGAATCTAATATCGAATACCTACGATAAATTTGATAAGTGCTTTTCTTTCTTAAGTTGTACTTGTTGTCGTGACGATAAAAAAGCGCGTTTACGTAAAAAGACGTAGCTGTATCAATTACAATTATCATTCGTAAATAAAGGCGCGCAACTCCGACATTAAAACTGCCGATTGGAAAAAAAGTTAATAAAGAAAATGGACTTTGATAGAATTGGGTGCACTCACACTTCCCTGGTATCCAAATCGTCGCGGTAGTACGCTTTTCCCATCGGTAGATTAAAATAATTATAATTACAAACAACAATAATTTTACGCAAAAACTAAACATGAATAATCTGTGTATTTTTTTACTGAACATTATGGGGAATTCTGTTAAAAAATATTTTTTACTTTCTTTTTATTAATTTGACCGTTTGGGATATTGTGTTTCAAAAAGCGATAAAATGAAATTATACTATTTTCATGATTTCCTTAGAGCTATTTTAAAATTTTGCTAACAATAAAGTTGAGCCAATCTCTAAGCCATCCAAAGCTGTAAAAATTCAAACATACTTTGTATCTGCTTCGGTTTCAGAGTTCCCTGTATTGATTCTGATAAAATTAAAACACACTACAAAATGGCTAAGGCTCTATATAGACAGCCTGCATTTGAACTGCTAAAATGTAGTTTTGATGTGGATGAAGTGTAAATTATTTCATTAAAATTGTCGAAAGACAACGTATTTGGCTAGCTGTCCGCACAACGAACCTATGCCACAAGTGCACAGACCGCTCACAGACGGCACAATCCGGCAGTTGCGACTTGCGAGCCAACTGCACTAAAATCTTATACAAACTACAACTTTGCGATTGGCTTGCAGTTGAAATGCAGGCCGTCTGTATAGACAATCAGCGAATGAGAATTGGTAACGTAAGGGTAAACACATACCGAAGGTACCTCGCTGCGATATCTCGCAGTCGCTATTCAGTTTGCTACCTCAAAGTAAAACAAATGTATGCACACGCACGCATATGCCGAAGGATATTTCAGATTGCAGGCGTATCAAAATGCCGTGACAAGTGCTTGCTTTTATATTTGCGTACATTTGTTTTATCCCGGTAGCGAGCCAAAGCGCATCCGCGAGGTATTGCAGCGGGGCACTTCCGGCATGTCGTTACCGGTGAGTGGGCGTGGGCGCAGGTGTACGTCGCTGCGCAACATTCGCGACAACGACGAGAAGGACTCTGCGTTCCGCGGCATCTGCCAGATGATCCAAGTGAACCCGGGCGGCGTGGTTCCCGACTTCATGTTCTTCTGCGACGCCGTGGCCTCGTGGTCGCACCCCAAGGACGACCTGAAGGAGATGTTCACCAAGATCCTGCACGGCTTCAAGGCGCAGGTGGGCGACGAGAACTGGCGTCGCTTCGCCGACCAGTTCCCCGTGCAGCTGAGCGCGCGCCTCGCCGCCATGTGCGGCATATAGGCGCCGCCGGCGGCACCACGGTGAGTTTTAGGCCCTTACCCGCATTTTAGGCCAGACTATGTTTCTTTACTTGACTTTTGTAATTTTACTTGCGATAAACGACGTACTAAATAGGTCACCAGATAAAATATTTTTTATTATTTTTTTTTTGAGAAAATGTGCGGGTCCGATTCTTGACCTGTCTTTGTTTTTTTTAATCTTTGAATACAGTTCTTATTTTCTTACAACAACCTCTTTTCTTTCTATAGTTTAAACTTTCGCTTCATTAACTACTCCAATACACAAAACACCCCGTATAGGCTTGTGTCCATAGCTTATGTCGTTGACATTTGGTTGTTGGCCGAATAGGCGTAGCGTCATCGACTTAAACCGAATTCACATTTTACGTTTACACTAGTTGTTGACTGTATTCATTTTGGCCTGCAATCGAATTCATTAATGAATTCACATGGCGAGTCGTATGAAACTTTTTACACAGTACTATTAACATTGGTTTATTGTACGGCAGGGGAAACAATGTCAGCACGGGTCGGGAAGACATTGACGGCGACGGCTCTCGCGCCGCGCCCGCCACACCAGTACCTGAGCCGCTCACTCGACGAAGGACTCGCTTACATTAAGTGTATCGTATGGACAACGCTCGGGGAAGCCGCGGGGCGGGGTACGGGGGGACAAGCGGCGGGGGACGGCGCGCGGGGAGCGGCGCGGGGCGCTGGGCTTACTTGCTAGTGAACGTTAACCGTTAATGACGCACGTTGCATGCTTACGTGCCGTTAATACGTTATAGGACATGTAAAATTGTAGTTCACGTGCCGCCACATCGCGGTGGCGTTGAAGACGTGGTCGATTAGGAGTGTGATCAAATTGCGCGGCAATGGTTTTACATACCATGCAAGATGCGCTGTGCATGTCATCGCCTGTTATGCGAAAATTTCTTGCCCTGGTTCATTTGATTGTGCAACATAACCATTCATTTCTTTAAGGCTCAAGATACAAAACCCGATGGCAGCAGCACGTCGGAACTTCATTCTAAACCTGTATAAGTATATAATGCAAGGAAATGTATGAAGCGTTTGACGCTCCGTATTGTCAACACTTTTATACAGTTTCATCCATTACTTCTTGGATCTGTCCAAGCCTTAACAACTTTTATGTTGGGAAGTACCATTACTTTCAGAAAGGAAGTAACATTGCCGCATCCAATTTGGTCACACATAATTTCTTGTGCACGTAAAAGTAGACTGCAATGCAACGCAAAAATTAAGCTTGAATTGGTTTCATACACTTTTCGACACTGGCAACGCAGCTGCTATTACGTCATAGATCACAGTATGAAGCCGACCAAAAGCTACTTTTTTTATACGTTTGCATTGCCGTGCGGTCCACTTGTATGAGCGCGCTCATTATACTTACGTAAACCTTAGAATAGCAGTAGTTCGTGCTCGGAACTGAGTACGGTTAAATATTTTTTGAATTGGTTTATAACACGGACATTTGACTGCCTTATGCAGTAATATATTGTCGTAGTGGAAGGTTTTAAAATTTACTACGGCTTAGACAGTCGCACATCGGACCGATGCGATGTCTCATTTGGTTATGCGCATTGTACAGTGAACAGATATTTCACTGCCGCTTTTGATTAGCTTGATTGCCATTTACTATTTTATTTCTAAAGCTCCCGGTGGATCCAATGTTCTGCCTTTATATTTTAGTTTCGTTTCTTTATCAGTCGCCGCTAGCGAATTTTTCGAGCGCTTGTGATTACTTCAATAATAACTAACATTTATATCGAGTATAACCTTTTAGATGTTACATAATATAAAGTTTGTAATAGTTTTGGAAGTCGTATACTGATAAATTTTAAAATGTCTTAAAGTTGTACATTTTTGTCAGAAAGCATTTATTCAGTCCTCTGCAAAATTTTCTTTTTATTAAAATTTATGTATTATAAAATAATTGATGTGTTAACTACTATTTTAAATATAAATTACAAGACTTAGTGAAAATCGAGAATTTATATCAACTGTGATTTGCGACTGGTTTATTTTGACTAATATATTATTATGTGTACGGTTATATGTCTGTGTCAATGTAGATATACTGCTTTGATAGATTTTATGTGGGCTAGATTTCTGCTATATTATATACCAAATAGTATTTTTACGTTGTATTTTGTTTTAATGGATTTATATGTCGAAGTTGCCCTCGCGGAACCATGATTGCATTATAATTTTGATTAATGTTTTCGCACAATATTTCTTCTCACTTGATGGAATTGCCAACCAGATTCTACTTTATATTGTAAATCAGCTCCATTTATACGAACTTAAGCTCTTACTACGCTGGTAACTCTAAGCATAGCAATCATGATATATTTGATAGCAAGTTACACTTTACTGACATAAGCGACAAACAGTCAATGATATATCAATCGATTCCATGAGGGGAAACTTACACAATTATTGATATAAAGTATTATTTGTGTATAATAGTAATATTATGTATATGTAAATACATATTGAGTTGTATATTATTATATTACTGTATGCTAATGAAATTGTTACTTTTTTTGTTTTAAAAAAGCTAAAAAGTCTGACTTTGAACCACTTGTTATTGAGACATTTATCTTGTGACTTTCTCAGATACAGAACAGGCTCCGTTCTAATGTATGCTCAAATTGAATAAAATTATAATAATTTTGCCAATAATTAATAATTATGCACACATTATGCACGTATGGTATATATGAGATATACCATACCTTATCGGAATTGTAAAGAACAACTTATGAATTTATTCTTGAATATAACACATTTTAACCGGTGTCGAGAAATTTTATGCGCCCCAGACTGGGCGTTTTAGATCGGAGCCTGTCTTATGTGGGGATCTGAAAATTAGTAGTTCGAATGAACATTAGTATATTTTGCAATCGTAGGGTTAAGTGTGCAGTGGAATATAATAGGGGTTTTCGGGGATACAGTAAATTTTACATTCCTTGGGAGTACATTTTTGCCCTTGTTACTTTTTTAATAGTATTTTCAAGAAAATTTCGGGAGCCTATTATATATTAATTGTTATGTACAACTAAATTGTGTGTAATGTTTCTATATATATTATATTAACCCCACAAGTGCGTCCTCGGATCCTGAAATCCTAGTCAGTTCCTACATCCTGAATCCTGTCTAGTCCCATTCCTTGTTAAGTGCCAACGAAGCCCGGTGCGGATGAGCGATCGGTTTGTGATTCTGTTAACAAGCGCGCCTGGACGATTTAGGTTGAGATTTATAGAGCGTACTTTAACTTGGCTCAGACGTTACTCAGAGTTAAAACGAGATGGAGTTATGTGAGTAACATAAATCTATCTCGTTTTAACAATGTCTTAAGTCTAAATAAAGTCAAAGTTCGCTCTATACATCTCAGTCTTGGTGTCGGTACATTTAACTATATAGAGACCATGCTCGCAATGGATCATGCGCGCTTGATTGGAACGCGAAAGGGTAAAATATTTTGGTAGCGCATGACATAACTATTATATAAAAAAATTATAATGTTAATGTATAAGTGAAACACGTTTTGAATATACGGGTGTCCTCGTAATTTATTTTTAAGGCTAGTAATTTTTGTCAACATTATTGAACGTAGTATTGTTTTCCTAAAAACCGTGATAATAGCTGATTAAGTGATGTCTGCGTGTGTGAATGAGAGAGGCGGCGTTCGTGAGGCACAATTCCTATCCTCGAGGCATAGTTATTATGTATTTTAGTTTATTTGATCACGAGCATGAGTTGCGTAGAAGGCGTAACACGTAGTTGTGTTGTGAATCATACTTACAAATTTTGTTGTGGTTAAGACATCAATGGCGTTAAGACCAGAATTCATTTCATATGTTTAGTTTCAATTAATTGTACGATAGATAACACCACGTTCCATCACTATTGAACTGATTAAACAAATCAATAAATATTAAGACTGAAAATTGTAATATTTTAATATGGTTTCATTTCTGTCATCTCAAATCTGCGCGTCATGGAACAAAGTCGCCAAATAAATTATCACAATGCATACAAAATAGTAGTAATCGTGCATATGTAATTGGAATGTACAAATGTTATATAATAAAGTAACCCATGTACTAATATGATAAATAGATAAAATTGCACAGTTTACCTTAACTTGTTTTATATAGTTTACTGTATGTATAGTCCATAGGACTTAAATTACATCATTTGCGATATATATTTGCCATCTTTAACCGAAATATATCGATCGTACTTACGTATCTATTTTGATATTCGTGTTTTATTTATTATACTAAATTATAAATAAGTATTTTCTGTATCGATTATTATTATTTATTAGTATCGTTTTACCCGATTGAAACAAATTGACGCCGTATTCAGTTGGTATACTTTTTTCTTCTAAAAGTATGAAATTATTTTTGTATAAAATAACATAACATAAACTAAGAGCTAACAAGGCGAAGTTGAAAGTGAGATTTACTAATAACTCATTCATTTCAAAAAGATAGGTTCCAAAGTTTAAGTCGAAATTTCAATTAATTATTTTTGTTAACAATCTGTTAGATATGTAAAATTTGGTTCGTTCCGTGAGTACAGTTCAATGATATATATATAGTACCTTAATAAATGTATCTATGCTAGAATAAATTTATCTATTATTCTATAATAGATACATTTATTTAGTTACTATATTTACTATACTATATCATTTTTACTATTTATTTACTATATTAACATAGGTAAGTCATCACTACCTCTAAGCCTAATCATAGGCGTTGATGATTCCGCAAAAAAAAAAATGTAATGTCTAAATTAACAATTTGTAAAAACATTGAATGTGTCATCAATATCTGTACTCAGTTTCCCTAAATTGTACATAATTTGCCACTGTTACAATTGATTTGCAGTAACTGCGAAATTGTTAAGTGTAACTTATTTTATAAGTTCTGGTTGTAATACAATAACCTCACCACAAACATTCTTTTACCATACATTTCGTTAATAAAGCACTCATTGTTCGAAAATGGATTTCATTTGTGTTCACAAACCTTCAATCAAATAAACTATTTGACATGCGTTCGACAGTTCGTGAAACAGCAGGCCGAGTGGGAGTTTTTTGACGTATTCGATTGCGACATCGATAGCGCTTGACAATTCCATATAAATCACAGTTCAGGTTGTCGCTATCGAATGGGAAGAAAATCTCCCACTAAGCACACAGTTTGTCCGCGATATCCAGATAAGTTTTCAATACCCACAGCAGATTGGCAAATACAAATAAAAACAGCCGTTGTTTGATAAGCGTGTAATAAACATAATATAGTTAACAATTTAGTTGATCCATATTTTAGGGTTTACAATATCTATATCTATACATTAGCCTTATAAATAAGTAGAATTATTTGATTACGGCTAAAACACATACCACGGAAGCGCGGCGACTTAGGTGCGCTCGTATTCTATTTCCTTTATTTTTGTTAAATAAATTATGAGGTGTTATTTAGAGCGCGATTGTCTCATATACATATATGCTTTTTGCTTCTAAGGTAAAGTCAATCATGGACGTTGCAGGAAACAGACACCGCGAATAGTCATCCATACATACCTAGGTACGGATGCCAATTACCAACATCAACGGTTTTTCGCAGTTCTGTGATAGAACGGCGAAGAAGGACTGTCCAAAGTATGAGTTAGACTGCGTGAAATGCAAAAATATAATAAACTACTAATAATAAGAATGCGAAAGTGTCAGTCTGTAATATCTGCTACAATTCATGACCTCTCTGTCTAACCGATTTTGACGAACAAAGGTACAACGTAGAGGTAGGTTGCAACTTGCATCCATGGGAAGAACAAAGGCTACTTTTATGTCGTAAAATCAAACAGTTTCCACAGTTTTTTTTAAAAACCTAAAACCTAAATCGCGTTCGTCCTCTAGTGCTCAATATTTTATGCAATAAAATCTGCTTTACTGTACGCCAATAATAGATTCTATAGAGAAGGATATCTTGGGGCGCGGCGGGGGCGGGGGCGCGTATGTGAGCAGCGCGGCCAGCAGATGGCGGCACAGCGCTGCCGGCGCGCGCTCCGGGAGCGACGCGGACATGCCCTGCTCTAGCGCCGCGTCTGCGAACACCTTGCGCCGTCTGATCCGCTCGCTCCACGCCGGATCACCGTCTCGGATGTTACCTGCAATAGAAAGAAATTTCAGCCTCTAAAACGTCAGAGACAACCGCGACATCGTGACTCGATACTACTTTGGCTGAAATAAAATCGGGATAGGAAACGTAAGAAAAATGTATGAAATCACGTTCGACTGGCTTTTGCGGGGCGAGGGGAGAGTGCCTTGTCCTTTTACTGCCCAATTGACACTAGTGCATGAAAAAATTCTTTCCAAAAAACCGACTTCCAACGCCACTGTCAAGTAAAAAATAATTTTGATGTCTACTCACTATGTTGAAGTCGGTCGAGCCTGATGCGTCAACTTTGCTTGTCCTTGTTATACCCGCCCGACTTCAAGATAGTGGGTAGACATCAAAATTATTTTTTACTTTACATTGGCGTTAGAAGTCGGTTTTTTGGAAATAATTTTTATTTTTAACTTTTTAGTGTCAGGGTTGAAGATTTAAGGTCAGAATTTTTTATGGGACCACTTCGAGAGCTTCCTCTAACGACTGATAGAAAAAAAATTCAAATCGGTTCAGAAACTAGACATAGAGATATGTACCGACATACATAAAAAAAAATACGCGCCGAATTAGAACCTCCTCCTTTTTTGGAAGTCGGTTAAAAAAGTCGATCAATATGACAAAACAATATCATAATTAATGGCGAAACTGCCCAGTTCGCGGCTAGAGGGGTATCTAAGGCGAATATGGCCGATATCACGTGTCCCATGTTTAAATCGTCCAAAGATACGATACGACGTGACGCGACAGTATCAAACAGTAGCCGACTTCTGCTTAGCCATAAAAGCTTAACTTTCCAATCCCAATCTACATGGTCAAAAAGAAATAATTCAAAGTTTAATAGTTCTTTCAGTTGTGAAATGACTGGTTAGATCAGCAAAATATTGAAACAAGTGTAATGAAACAAATAACCGTCTAATAACACCCGCTGAAAAGATCTCTTTTGGCACCCGCTGAGCTATCATTCACCGAGCGGAAAGACATGTTTACAGGCAACAGTCCGCGTAACGCGACACCCCGACAAAGAGCCGCCTCTGCGTTTTTTTGTAAAACAATCTTCCAATTTTTTAGAGCCCATAAAAATAGTCAAAAGATATTCAGCTTTTTTTAATAGACAGTGAAATGTTGCCGAGTCTTAAATGACAGCTTTTGTTCTATAATGAGGCGGGGACATTTAGAACCGTCGTTCGAGCTTTATTACTGTGGTGCTCTATTTATAATTGTTTGAAGACAATTTGAAGAGTATCTTTTTACATTAAAGAATCTTACCACTTTAACATCACACATGCATTATAGTTATACCTACAGTAGATGGCATTCGGTGCCGCAATAAAATTCAATTCCGTTGACTGAGGCTAAAGTCGCACATTAAAATCAAAGTGGCTAGTTAACATTACATAATTTTAAAACGTTTCGAAATTGTCTTTGTTTTGGGATTTCAACGAGTTATATGTCTAAGGGCTAACGAATGCATCTTTTCAAATACAAGTTAACAAGATCAAATGTTCCAAAATAAATATTTATTCAGCTAATTCGCACGAGGCATTTCTGAGAGAGAAACGGAACAGACGACACCGTCTACTCGTTTACAACAATAACAAAACGCTGAGTGCGACTAATCTGAGTTTAATATTGTCTTGAGGCAAATCTTTGTTCTACCTGATTATTTGGATTCATATCGATGCATATACGAGTACCTACTAAGTATATGATGTCCGCGAATTCGTTTGCGCGGATTAAGTTTTTTGATTCCCGGGGGTACCTCCTCCTAAATTTTTCGGTATAAAAATGAGCCTAAATATGTCCTTCCCCGGGATGTAACCTACACGGTGAACCTATCCCTATACCAAATTTCATCAAAATCGGTTGAAAACATATCTAGACCGTTAACGCGTAGAAGACAGACAAACAGACACACTTTCGCATTTATAATATTAGTATGGATATTAAATACACCTTTTACTGATTTAGGCGCGGATATGCCTAATTACCTACTACGGATTCAGGTGGGCAGGGATTCTGCATAATTGTAACAAAGTATGACAGTTTAAAAAATTTCGTTAGCCACTTTTTGATTGTGTTGAATGTTGATAAATATTTGCTAGTAGCTAGGTTTTTTGCTATCCTCCCATGTTTATTTAGGCAGCACGAAGATCAGTGTTCCTGATTTTTTTTAACATAATACATGTAGGTAACTTTATCCTGGGTTTATTTAACTTTGTATTTCTTATCATAGGTACCTACAACACGGACTCAGTGGCGTGCACAGGGTTTGAAGCTAGGGTAGGCATTAATTTGGCATTTTCAATTTGGCATTTGTAGGCATTTTGACGACCTCCGTGGCGCAGTGTGTAGCGCTGTTGCCTTAACGTGCGGAGGCAAAGAGGCAAAGACGTGCCGCCAAGCGATTTAGCGTTCCGGTACGATGTCGTGTAGAAACCGAAGGGGTATGGGTTAATATAACTGCCATGCCCCTAACAGGTTAGACCGTTACCATCTTAGACTGCATCATCACTTACCATCAGGTGAGATCGTAGTCAAAGGCTAGCTTGTAGTGGATTAAAAAAAAAAAAAATTAGTCAGAACACCTATTTACTGACTGTCATGATGAAAAATGAGCATTGACGTAGTTCCAAGGTAAGCTGTGCTTTTATGCCTCTATGAACTGCACGCCACTGAACACGGTAAAGTTAAGTTTTCCAGACAGTTTATTTCATCCAAACACTTAATCTGCTTTAGCCGTTTTAACATAAAACCAAAACTGAAAACAAGTAAGTAGGTACGCGTGCGAATTGAACGCATTCAGGCACTGAGTTATATCAGCGAGAACCTCATCAAACTCCGTGAACTACTATTTATCCAAATTATTTATTATTTATTATTTATAATTTATTTATTTATTCCTCCCACTGTCCACTCTTGTTCAATTGTCCCCGTATCGATATCGCTGGTTAGCGATAAGACCGCCTTACTGTAGGTAGGTACCTAAGTACGTTTTAAGTTTTCATGTTTGTAATCTTTTTCTTTTGAGTTTTTGTGGTATAAAGAATATATACATACATACCTACATACTTATATGTATTTATCCAATATCAATAAGCGTGCGAAAGATGCATCACTTTGCGCACTAGATGTTGCCGAATGCCGATAACAAGACGAGGTATAGGTGCTCAGCGCTCTATCTACCTCTGACGACCTTCCTGGCGCAGTGTATAAGCAGGATGCCCTGGGTTCACTTTCCGGCAGGGTCAATTTGGGATTTTATTATTTCAGAATTTTGTCTAGTCAAGTCTGGTGGGAGGCTTCGTCCGTTTCGTCCGTTGCTAGTTACCATTCTATCTCTACCGGCAAAAATTGAAAAACGTGCCGCCAGTACGGAGCTTTAATTAACAATTTCCGGATTTTTCCTATACTTGTGCTGTGAGACCTTGGCGGGAAAGCGAGGTAGGCCCGCTTGCGCGCAGCAAGCGCGGCCGCCTCTCCGTCGCGTACCAGCCCGCCCTGCACGCTTTGTGTATGTATAGGCTGTAGAGTGATGTCTTACCATACGAGGTAGTAGATGGGAGCGAGTGGTGGCGTGAGACCTGCACGCTGCGGAGTCTCGCGCGGTAGGCCCGCTTGCGCGCAGCAAGCGCGGCCGCCTCGCCGTCGCGTACCAGCCCGCCCTGCACGCTTTGTGTATGTATAGGGTGTAGAGTAATGTCTTACCATACGAGGTAGTAGATGGGAGCGAGTGGTGGCGTGAGACCTGCACGCTGCGGAGTCTCGCGCGGTAGGCCCGCTTGCGCGCAGCAAGCGCGGCCGCCTCGCCGTCGCGTACCAGCCCGCCCTGCACGCTTTGTGTATGTATAGGGTGTAGAGTAATGTCTTACCATACGAGGTAGTAGATGGGAGCGAGTGGTGGCGTGAGACCTGCACGCTGCGGAGTCTCGCGCGGTAGGCCCGCTTGCGCGCAGCAAGCGCGGCCGCCTCGCCGTCGCGTACCAGCCCGCCCTGCACGCTTTGTGTATGTATAGGGTGTAGAGTAATGTCTTACCATACGAGGTAGTAGATGGGAGCGAGTGGTGGCGTGAGACCTGCACGCTGCGGAGTCTCGCGCGGTAGGCCCGCTTGCGCGCAGCAAGCGCGGCCGCCTCGCCGTCGCGCACCAGCCCGCCCGCGCTTTGCTGCCGCCGCAGGGCAACCTGTGACCATATGTGGCTTTCATTCATTACAACCCATTGCCAGCCAACTACAGAGAGTCTCCTCTCAGAATGACAACAATGTTTTGAATTAGTGAAAACTTCTTTAGGCGCGTTGAGCACTTTTTGGTAGGGGGTAAAAATGATTTTTTTTTATCCACTACAAGCTAGCCCTTGACTGCGATCTCACCTGAATATGCGAGACCAACCGCAAGACCGACACCGTTTTTCTTAAGACAAAAGGTCCTAAGTATAAATAGTACATTCGTAATTAAACTTTAATATCTTAGTTTTAAGGTTTACCTATATTAGTATGTGCTGTGGAACTGAGACCGACACCTCGCGTTATTACGAAGATAAAAGGTCTTAAATATAAATATAGTACATTCGTAATTAAACTTTAATGCCTTAGTGTTAAGGTTTATATTTGAATTATTTTTATCAAGTATTATTAGTTTCTTTTTAATAACCAGAAAAAAATATTTATAAAAACAAGTACTTAAATATTCGTTTTCACTTCTATCGGAAGACCCTATGACTGCCAATTTTATGGCCATGTAATTATTCACATCGCTAGCCAATTGCGGATTGGCAGACTTCACACACCTTTGAACATAAATTATACAGAACATTAAGAAGTGGGTATCTATACTGATATTATAAATGCAATAGTGTGTCTGTCTGTCTGTCTGCTACGTTTTCACGGCCCATCAGCTCAACTGATTTTGATAAAATTTGGTACAGGGGCAGATTGTATCCCTAGATTGGGACATAGACTACTTTTTATCCCGAAAAATTATAGTTCCCGCGGGATTAAAAAAATCTTAATCTACGCGGACAAAGTCGCGGGAATCATAGTTATGTTATATAGGAATAGGAAATGTGACACAAACCCTTGCAGCGGCACCCATTTCGGGGAGTTGACTTTTTTCTGCTTATTTTTCTAGAACTTTTATTTCTCCCGCGGTTTTGGCTTTTTACTGCTCTCTTTCCATTTTTACTTCCGGTATTAACTGACCCACTAGATTCACTTAAAATACCACCGTTTGGGTTTTCGACCGGATTAGTAACAACCACTTCCTTTTCATAACCCGTACAAATATTGTTAAGTTCTTCGTCGTGTGAATCTTTTGGAAAATAGTTATAATGCACTTTTGGACTGTTTTTAACTTCATCAAAAAGATGTAGTGCAAGTGCTTTTTCATAAGCTACATCACACAAATAGTCACTTTCTACGGATTCACATAAATTCACAATTTCTTCTTCATAGGTAGCAGGGAGATCAGGAAATAAACACTTGTTACTCATTCTGACCGTTACTCGCGAAAAAGTGCAACAGGTTTGAGGACGTTATCCCTATGTCGCTCTATTTATTATTCATTTATCTTATTTATGTAATTACGTAAAGTCGTACAAGTAATAAGCCGCCCTACCTATCTAATGTATACTAATTAGGCAAATTATTATAAGTAGGTGCTGGGTTAGTAATTAGGAACTACTATTTCTTACCTATTAGCACAGAGTACGTACTATTAGTAGGTAAATATTATAAAATACCGCCTATAGTAATAATCGCCTAATTGTGAATGGTTATTACTTAATTGTCAAGGAAGATGGAGTATTTAAGAAGCCAATGAAATTTAATTTACAGTTGTCATAGTAATTAAATCGCATTTTTTATTATAGCTCATCAGGAAGTAATTATATCTAGGGGGTCCAAAGTACCTAGATAATAAGTAGAGATGGTAGCGTGTAGATGAATTTTCCACTATCACAAAATGTAACACTAGACGCTTTTAACTATAAAAATTCGTTGCATTAGATAAATGGGTAAACAAAAGGAGCTATTTGAGCACTTATCATGCAAGCTACCATAGCCCGTGACTTTTTCTCCGTGGAAATACCTAAAACGCCGCATACTTTGTCTACATTATAATGAAACTTTGTGCAAAATTCCAGCTTTCTAGCTCCAAGGGAAAATTTTAGCTTTCTAGCTGGGCGTCAATAAGTCAGTCAGTCAGTGAGTGACTGAGCCAGGACTTTCTTGTTTAGGCCAGATCGTTATTGTATGAG
Organism: Erebia aethiops; assembly: GCA_923060345.2. Taxonomy (NCBI): domain Eukaryota; kingdom Metazoa; phylum Arthropoda; class Insecta; order Lepidoptera; family Nymphalidae; genus Erebia; species Erebia aethiops. Next base: position 15,293,928 of record OV281089.1, on the reverse strand, counting down.
ATAATTGATAAGCTCACCTGGGCGGCCATCACCCGTTGTCTCTCGAGCACCAGCAGACATCCAGGGCATCGGCAATCCCGCCACCGACACAGCCTCTTGTGCCCCTTCAAGCAGGAGATAACGCCGTGGTTACGGCACCGGGCGCACTTGGGTGTCCGGAGAGCTTTCCGACTGCCTCCGTTTTCACCCTCACTGCTGTTGCCTTCGCCTTGCATGTCTACTCGTCTTATTGGACGAGTATTGTTCCACTTCACTGTAAATCACTCGTCAACGAAAACGTGAGTGTCCAAAAAATATAAAAGCTTTGGAAGCATTTCACAGAAAACTTAAAAAAAATACAGAAGCTTTTGTGCTTTAATACAATGTTCTTATATATTCATTCGAATAAAAATTTCTTTCGAATGCGCCGCGAGTGATGTGTTTCCGCTGAAATATCTTTTCAGAGATTAGATTCAGTGTATTTCCTCTCGAACTTAAACATCAGGCACCGTAAGCGCTCCGCCCAACAGCTTTTCTATTGGCCGGTGTACAAAGGGGCGGCAGCTACGCTACGCGTCGGCTGAGTTCTCACATGTTTTTATTATGAAAACTGATACTTTTAAAACCCATGATTATTTGTTATCAAATATAATATGCCTAGGTACTTATTTTAAATCAACGTATCTCTTGTTTTATTACGGGTAGGTACCTGAGGCTTACTACCATCGCTTAAAGCAGTAAGTATCGTTTCAAAATGTCAATTTTATGTCACATACCTTGATGTCCCTAAATTAGGGATTAACGTCAACAATATTAAAACAATACGGCTTTAAGCGATAGGATTATGCCCCCTAAAACATTATATAAGTCGGCACCTATAGCCCAGTCAAATAAGATCTGAAATCAAAATTTTGGCACTCGACTTTGCATTTTTGATATAATGTAGTTTTAATGATACAAGAACAATGTGTAAAGGTTTTCGTGTCTGCAACCCCCGGCAAGGGTTGTTGTTTTTTCGCAATTACTCGAAAACGGTAAAAATTAGACAGTTTTAAGGCGAGTCACCTGCAAGATTTTAGGAGGTGAGGTGTGGGGTGCCGCCCGCGCGTCTCGCGGTACATTTCTCGTAGAGACTGGCGGGGAAGCGGGCAGCGCGGTATATTCTGAAACCGCTTGGCAACGTTCAAGTTCTGGGATTAATTTGAATTAAATAGATATAGGACTTCAGTTTGTAATAAATTTTAGCAGGTTCTCATTAATACTTCAAGAGGAATTTATCCATATAAAAATGATGAGCAAAGTCGAAAATTTTATTAATAAAAAATTCGTTTTAAACTTTTAATTTAGCCTGTTTCAAGATTTTTTTTGATCGAGTAAAGTACATCCTATCGTGTAACAAATTAGCACATTCTTTAGACAATATCTTTAAGAGTATCGGATATTTTTTGTAAGACCATTATTTAATAGTAAATACCGAAAAAATTTGATCTAGCAAACCAGTTTTCACCGCTGAGCTGAGGTGACTCGCCTTAAGAAGACTATGTAGAGCTTAAAATATATAAGCATCTTTAAGCATGCAATGTTTTCTTTAAGTAATATGATAAACCACTTCAGGTAGATTATAGTAGGAGATGGGTTTATTAGTATTTAGTACCTAAATTAAATAGGCAAGTTGGTACCTATAGCCATAGTTACTCCCAATAAGATAAATAACAATTTTGTATCATCATAACTCACAAGGATCGATGTAAGCGATACCTAGCCAATCTCTGGTAGCGGGTGACGATTGCCAATCACATCTCCGGTTACACTGACCTCTGTCCAGCGTTAGGTTTCATTTTCAATTTACCCGGTAACTTAGATTACGAAAATAATATCGCTTGATTCAGATTGTCTTTTATTATTTTGTAGTTTTACCACAAAATCTCTACTTTCAGGGGCCTTGATTTTCAAAAACATCTTAACTGATGATTCATAACGAGAAATACTTGATAAATAAATTGCCGAATTACCCAGGGGAATCTCTCAATATACGAGTAGGTAGGTAGGTACATCGATTAATGAATCGTTAAAATCAATGCAAACCAATGCAAATTGTTGGTTTGTCCTTCAATCACGCCGCAGCGGAGCAACGGATCGACGTGATTTTTGATAGGTATGGGTATAGTTGAGGACCTGAAGAGTGACATAGGTTACTTTTTATCCGGGAAAATTAAGGAGTTCCCAAGGGAATAAAAAAACAAACTACGCAGACGCAGTCGCGGGCATCAGCTAGTTCTCAATAGGTAGGTAGGTACTTGGTTGTTATTATACTCATATTGTACAAGTATATTTTGTATACCTACCTACGTACCTACATATTATTATTTTGCAGAATTCATAAATTAAGTTGTCCTATTTGGATGAATCCAACAAGGGTTTATTTCATCCAATAGCACATCCATAAAGTTAAACGAGCTTTACCCAAGTATCTATTAGTTTCTTTGATACAACAACGAAGTTAAACGAACACACAGAACAATATCCCACTTGTGTGCTAATTGTCTGTTCATGGAGCATCCACTGGATGCAGTGCGTTGCTTGAGATCTCTTCATACACAGCTGCATGCATTGTTTTGGGCTCGATGCGCATGATTCTCATTCATTTCGCGGCCGAGCGCGTTTGATCTTACGAGCCCTTATTCGTTATAATTTAACCGTTCTCAATTACTGAGCTTGATGTGGTTAAAAAATACGTTCACCTAAATATTTAAACCGTGATCATTTTATTCAGACGTCTGTGAGAATCACTCTCGTAGTTCACTTGTGCTTTTTAATCGACTTCTTAAAAGGAGATTGTTATCAGGAAGGGAAAACAATAAGTAATTACTTCGTAGTTTTTGTCGTTTATTGGTAAAATGATCTCAGTCATATCAACTTGATTATTTGGATCGTCTCATCTAAAAATTAACGTCAATAAGTTCACTTCACTTCTTATGTGAATGGCTTTACTCGTGCACTAGGCACAAATAGTTTCACTTAACATGCAATGTGTAAACACACACTACCTATACCTATTAGTATAGTGCGAATTGTCTCTAAAGCCCGTTTCACACGAGGGCAGAGCAGCGAGGTAGGTACAATATGCGTGATAAAACTGAACAAGACGTATGAATTATATGGGCGGATATGTTGCCCATAACAGTGCATAAATAACGCGAACCGCGAACTCTTATTATGCGCGTTCATTTTTAGAATACACGATCTCTAACTTTGTTTTAAAATAAATAATTATTACAATAAATATTCATTTTAAAACAAATAAAATACATACGTAATAATAAATACTAAATTAATATCACAATAAATACTCTTCTTCTGAAATCTTTGCCTTTTGTTCGAAACATTGTTTTAACCAGGCCTCAGTGACAATTTTTGCCTTACAATTTATATTTAACGCCTCTAGATCTTCCGTCTTGGTTCTATTTGCTACGACCACATGCGTGGCCGCTTGTGGAGTGTCCGAGGCTTTGGCTCCATACACTCGCGCTAAAGATGCGTACAAGGCATTATCCACTACATGTATGGAACAACCTCGCAAGAAAGAGAACGGGTTATTTTCGCCGAACAACTGCCGGTCCAGTTTTAACATTTCTCTTGTCGTTAAATATATCGGCAGTTCCTGGAACAATATAGCATATTCAGCCATTTCTCTAATTAAAAAAATTCTATGAACCTAATTAGGACCTCATTCATTTTTCTAAGTATTACTATAATGGTAATTACGATAACAGCTAGTTAATTATCTCGTATCATACAATAGACTGTAAAGTCCTTACTGATTCATCAACGCCCAGCAGTCATTTTGCAAACAGAGGTGCAATCATGTACAGTACCCGGCAATAAATATTGCACATCGACCTTTGGAAAGAAACAATCGGTTATTTCGGCTTCGTATAGTTCGTATATTCGTTAGTTCGTATATTCGCTATCTCTGTCGCACACTACCGATCGGTAGTGTGCGACAGAGATAACGCTATACGAAGCCGAAATAACCGATTGTCTCTTTCCAAAGGTCGATGTGCAATATTTATTGCCGGGTACTGTAAGGATCGCCGATCAAATCGTTACAGCTCTGCTTCAAAGTAAAATAAACCATAAATGTATTGACATAGAGCTCAATTTCGTGTATCCATTCTCATACGTTTAGGGTACATACCTAAAGTTTTGGGAATGGATACACGAAATTGAGCTCTAAATAAATGCGTTTATGGTTTATTTTACTTTGAAGGAGTGCTTTAACGATTTGACCGGCGATCCTTACATGATTGCACCACAGGTCCGTTACAAATTACCTCTGCTACGTTAGGCGGCATTTCTGGTGGGCAGCGATGAGCAGAAGCGGAAAAAATTCCCAGCGTTCCGTAGTTATGTTTTCGGTGACCTGCAGCGAAATACGCCGACCCGCCCATGTCAACTATCCTTCATGAGCGGAAAACAATAACTTGAATGTCGCGGATCCGTTTTCCGCTCGCCACCGAAAACATGTAGCGTATCGCAACCGCTGATCCGCTTCAGCCCCGCTGCTCACCGAAAACGCAGCCTAATATTAGTAAACGACGACTTTTGACTATATCCATTGCCAGTTGCCACCCATAGGCGTAGCAACACACACACAGCGTATCGCAACACTTACCGCATCCATTTTGGCGAAACACTTCCTCAGCGTGTTTTCATCTATTTCCTCCTTGTAGCTGTCTCCAAACGTGTCATAATCCATACACAGGTCCAGCTTAGTCTCGTCCTTTATAGACAACATGTCTAAAGGAGACAGAGGACACAGAGTGTCTGAAGCAGGCAGAGACCGAAGCCAACTAGTTGTGATGATGTCTCCACTACGCATCGCTATCAGGTTGCGGATTTTGACTGTGATAGTACCGGCCACACAACACCATGTATCGGGCCCTGGAAAAATCCTGTACACTGTACTTGTAGCTAAACCTACCCTTTATGGTGCGTTTCCGCCAGAGATGTGCTACGCTGGTAAGCTACTGATGTGTGTCAAACCCACCAATAGATAGCCAATAGATGTTAGATCAAGTGCTCCAATTAGTTGGTGATTTGACGCGCATCTGTAGCTCAGCAACGTAGCACATCTCATCTCATCCTATCCACGGTTTCCTACCTACCAACCTCACAAAATAATCTTGTCAATGCTGAACTACGTTAATGAGAAAGTTTGTCTGACTGTTACCTAATCACAGATCATCTGTTTAACCGATTTTGATGCAGTTTGGCACAGAGATCGTTTAGGCATAGCATAGGCTACATTATCCCGGAAAATCATAGAATATAGTTCACTTTTCAAAGAACTTTCAAAAAATCCACGCGAACAACGCCGGCATGGCATATAATGTGATGTTAGGGCGGTTAGGCTCCAGCCATTTTTGATAAGTGATTGTTTGACTACACTTGCGCGATATTCGAATATTGCGAGAGGAATATTGGCCAATAAATCAACTCACCACTATTTTCAACATGTTTCCCGCCGTGTGACTGAATGATTCGCACCAGGTCCGCTTTGTTGCAGTGCTCGTCATCAGAGAGTATGCACAGTTTTCGTCCCAGTAGCGCTTTCGAAGTCACCTCCACGTCGCCGGTCAGTTTTGTGCGGAATTTATCCGACACTTGCGGCGCTTTTGATATTCTTTGTATTTTCCTTTCCTTCGGCTCGCTGGGAGAATCACTGACCCGTTTAGTGCTTAATTTAACAACTGGACTTCTTGTCTAGAGAATGGAGAAGATTTCGTATTGAAATAATTTACTTAACGTGGAGTGATTTGAGGTACCAGCGTAACCTTGTATCTAACATTATCATCTAATGTAATGGCGTTAAAATCGTAACATTTTCAGCTCCGGCGTCCAAGTTTTGTGACTTGAAAAATAATACTTAGTGGGCTCGTTTTTGCTATGAGCTTAGTTTGTTTGAGATGAAAAAGAAACATTGGCCACGCGTAGAAGATAGGCCTATACCTAGGTACACCACTGTCCTGCTCTACAGTGGTCTTGAACTGCGTATGGTGTGTCACCGGGTGTTTTTTTTGTTTCGCACACCATTATCCTTTGACGATACTGTGTCAGAGACCTTTTTGTTGCGATTTTTGCTCTGAAAAGGGTGCCAACTCACGACGGTCGTCAAATTGAAAGTGTTTTTTGTTTGTGTGAGCGACACTGTTTCTAGATTTGAGTGCTCCATCAATTGTGTAAATAATAATGAAAATAAATAGATATGTTGAATGTCAGTATATTTATTTTGTCACTAGGTGTTGTAAGTGCGAAAGTTCCGTTAATTTCCATGGTAAGCAATCTACGTGCTACTACTACATCTACAGCCCATTATCGTCCCACTGCTGGGCACAGGCCTCCACTATCATAAGAGAGGGTGAATTAGAGCTTAGACCCACCACGCTGCTCCAATGCGGGTTGGCGGGCTTTAACGACTATTAACATGTAAGTGATAATAATTAACCGGGACCGACGGCTTAACGCGCTCTCTGAGGCACGGGGGTAAAACACCGCCAACTCCCTAGCTTTGGGCTAGTACCTACTGAGAATTTCTATTCAGAAAAACCCAACACTTAATTATGTTCTTTTTTCATTCCTTAAAAATCTTAGTTACGAATATACTGAAGAGCTACTCACTCACACACACACACACGCACTCTCTCACACACACACACACACGCACACTCACACACACACATGCCATAATAATGCTATGTTTTAATTGATTTTTTATTATAATAATTGTTAACCTTAGCCAATATTGCAAAAATAGCACCTATATGTAATCGGGAAGGCACTAACTTCCATAACACAGTCTTTCCTTTTTTGGGAGTTAATTTTGAACCATGTAATTTTGCAAATAAAGATTTTATTTATTTCTATTTATTTATAATATGGCCTTCGTCGGCCGCAGTCGAACATGCGAGCCACTAGTGACTAGACCAACGAGGCAGATCGAGGCAGAATGTACGTGCACTGCAATGGTGTGGTATACTCACGGAGACGAGCTGGCGGTAGTGGTGCAGCGTCATGACGTCAGCGACGGGCTTGTCGTCGCGCACGCGCTCGACGCGCGGGAAGCGCAGCGCGTAGCCCGCGCCGTACTCCGCGCTGCGCACCAGCTCCGTGGCGCGCACCTGACCACAACGCACAACCACAGCTTTGGTCTCCGGATCGTAACGCACAACGCTGCGGTATGCGGCTTGCAGTGCCGGACACATAATCATATGAAAAACGTCTATAATGGTCTCTTGTTCCGTCGCAGTATGCGTCAGCGGCGAAGGGGAAGCGCGGTGAAGTGGCGAGCGGGTATATTCCGCACTGCTGGGCGTCATTCTCGTTCATCGCTGCGGTGTGCGTCACGGGTTGACAATGGATTTTGAAGATAATTTAATAGAATTAGTCCGCAATATACTGACGCATACTGCGACGGAACAAGAGAACATTCTCGACGTTTTTCATATGATTGAGTGTCCGGCAACGCATACCGCATACCGCAGCGTTGTGCGTCATGATCACCAGACCAAAGCAGGCTCGCCAAAACTAATTTATTTAACATGTAGGACATACAGGTGTCTCTTATGCTACGTCATGTTTTGACTCTACCACTGGTTCGGAAAAAGATTGCAATACGCAGGTATTTAAATTAAATACAGTAGTACAAGTTATTATATACTATCCTGTAGGGCAGCGTAATGAACCCAAAGTCAATTGCTTCCATACGACTTTGTCATTAAGAAAAATGGTGATAAATATTTTTGTCAAGCATAGATAAAGACTATCTATGTCTGGCTTAATTTTAGAACTAATATAATTCAATCAGATAGTTTTATTTTATAAAATTGAACTATCAGCGTAATAAAGTTGTATGGAGAGGCGCGGGTGAAGTGTACATAAAGCTTAAAATTTTTGTTTTCTATCGCGACTTAAGTCTGACAGAAAATGACTTACCGTCAATGGCCAGCATAAGAGAAAATTTGATAAGGCAGATTGTAGGTACCTGTAAAACAATGGAGTGCTCGGGCAATATCCAGAAGTCCGGCTTCTTGCGGCCGAAGTGCAGACAGGGCGGCGCCGGCGCGCTCCTCGCGGCGCGCCAGTGCTGCTGCAGCAGGCCGCACAGACGCGCCTTCTCGTCGTGCGTGACGCCGCTGGACACGTGGCCCACACACACCCAGCGCTTGTCTCCTGAATACCCCACACCCGACTAAATATTCTCAGCTACTAGATCGTACCACAACTGCCTCGTTGGTCCGGCGGTTAGCATAGTCGACTGCGGATCACGAGGTCCTGGTAAAATTGGTATTAGGTTTTTCAATTCAGAAATTCTCAGTGCCAGCCCGGAGATGGAAGTTGGCGGTGTTTCACCCCCGTGCCTCGGAGAGCACGTTAAGCCGTCGGTCCCAGTTATTAAGCCCGCCAACCCGCTTTGGAGCAGCGTGGTGGGTCTAAGCTCTAATTCCCTCTCTCCTATGAGAGTGGAGGCCTGTGCCCAGCAGTGGGACGTTAATAGGCTGTAGTGGTGGGGTGGTGGGTGGTGGAGATGATACCACAGAATAGGTAATAGTATAATGATAACCGCAATTATCCGCTTGAATAGGGATAGTGACAACTCAATCAAATTAGCAACTCTTTATCAAACTTAAAAACGCGCTTCATAGATGTGACGTCATCAAATTTCAACGCACTTCTTTTTCTTTAATCTATAGTTTAAAATGGTTGTCAAACTTAAAACTAACCGAGGATATGAATCTTAGGTCTTTTGGAAGATACTCTATTTCATAATCAGTAAGGAATAGTTTATTTTTGACATATTTACGGGGGACCCGGCTGAATATTAAGAGAGTCAGAGAGAGATTTTTCGTCGTGATTTTCTGCGATCTTATATGTCCGTTTCCGGCCAGGCGTCTAATCCTGTATTTTGTTGAAATCGTTCAAGCGGTTGGGCCGTCTGTCGTACTTACTCTGCGAGCATAAGTGATCGTTAGCACTTGGCAAAAATTTGACAGTGAGTCGAGTCGGCGGGGTCTACCAAACGATTACGATGTAGGTATGTGTTCTACATGAACAACGCCAAAAATGTAAATAACCTGTTAACCAGAAAATGTGAAGTCCTTCTACAGTATTCCAGAGTTACCTTTCCACATATTACGTACGTATACCTACATACCTGAGTCAACATCAGCGCAAGCTACGTAGAAGCTCTTAGCGCGGCCCTGCCTCTTGTTCTCCGCTTCATCGGCCCCGATTATCACTAAATCTAAGTCCGTCATAGTGCCCTCTGTGTACTGGAAACAAGAAATTCACCTGTATCCCTACGTATAATAACGTAATACGTTTCTGTTTTACCAAGATTTCCAAAGCTACCTATAAATAGCTTTTCGGTGAAATCAATTGGTGATTGGTAAATTAACTTTACCGTAAAGGTACATAGCCCAAGTGTAAGGGCCTATCCAAAAATCAACTTGAAAATACATTTCTACTCGAGAAAAATCTAATTTTCTGAAACTATTCAGGAAATTAGATTATAGGAAAAGGGATCTATGTAAAGAGAAATATGTCAATTTTTACCTCAGGTTTAATCTTGAACCAGCCGGCATTGCGCTGGGCAGGAATGTAGTAGGAGTGGACGTCTTTCAGGACGATGCCTTCGTCTTGGTTGTCGATAGCCTTATTGAGGGCGTTCACGACGTCAGAACTACGACAAAAAACGACAAAAATGTGAAGTTAAAGGTTAGTTTTCACCGGAAGAGCCTAAAAACAGATTCACACGTTCGTACATCGTGGCACGTTACGTTAATACGACGTCGTGTCGCGATGTTATTTCGTGTCGTGGAAATCATCACGACACGACGTGGACGTGATTTTCAAGCTACTTTATTTTGGACCCAGTATTATCTGCGTTTCTGTTTCTTCTTTAAGGAACATAATTTTATAAACGATTTAAGTAGTAGATTTCTATATGATAATGCATTCAAAAAATCATAACTCAAATGTTTTTATTAAAATTAAAATAAAGTTTTACAAGTGCTTTTGAATCGAGAGTTAACATGACGAGAGTCGCGACGTGCTACGTCGCGACTTGAGAAGAGAAGAAGAGTTCTGACTGCAATTTTTTTTTAATATATAGGCCAGCGCTTGGCTGCAATCAGACTTGCATGCAAGTAGTGATGCAGCTCAAGTTGGAGCGCACTTACCTCGAAGATGTCTATTCACTCTTGATTTGTATATATGTATAACTACACTTACACATCCTTGACAGTTTCTCGTTTACTATGCTGTATGACTCCGGGCACTTCTGTAAAGATAGAGTCCAGTATCTTGAGTCTCTCGTGGAGTGGCAGGCCTCCCTTGCCCGGCGGCCCGACCAGCGACTTTCCGTTGTAATACAGAATGTCGAACACGCAGTAACACGCGCGATATGATGAATGTTCCGTTATCTTCTTTATGTCATACGACATTCCTAAAACAAGCATACTTACTTTTTAAGATGTACTATGTTATTAAGAATGTTAACATTTCTAAACTCATAAAAATCATAAATCTGGATGGATTAGGAAGGCGGAGGACAGTGTGGTGGTGCGATCTCTAAAAGGTATAATAGATATGTCCAACAGTGGATTAATACAGGCTAAAAATCGTAAAATCCAGCGAATATTGAAGACCTCTTTGGCGCTGTGTTGAGCGCTGTTGCCTTAACGTGGGAGGTCCCGGGTTCGATTCCCGGCAGGGTCAATTTGGGAATTTAAATGTTCTGAATTTTCTCTGGTCTGGTCTGGTGGGATCAGGTGAGATCGCAGTCAAGGACTAACTTGTAGTGGATAAAAATAAGAATAAATCAGTTTGGAAGGATTTTAGTACCTAGTAGGTATTTAGAGTAGGTATACCTATATAAAAAGTATTAAAAAAGATTCCGACGAATTGAGAACCTCCTCCTTTTTTTTGAAGTCGGTTAAAAATACCAATAATATGTATTGTTTACCTTTGGAGCCAAAACATCGGTTTTCTTTATGCCAGCCCATCATTTCGCCATCTAGTATAAAGTTGTGTGTATTCGATGAAAAGCAAGTTCTCAAATCAGGCGTCAGTATGCCAGATTCAAATGTTTTGCCGTACTTCTTCGAATAAGCGAAACCCTTCCTCGAATAATATTCGAAAATGTTGTTTTCCATGTGCATCTATATGGCATAAAATATTCATACTTGATAATTGTATGTACCTACGCAGTTTTAGCCTGTAGCTTTTCTGAATGATAAAAAATTTTCAAAATTCAAATGATTTTTATTCAAATATACTTTTACAAGTGCTTTTGAATTGTCAAGTGAATCTACCACTGGTTCGGAATGCCATTGCTACTGAGAAGAACCAGAAAGAAACTCCGTGGTTGCTCTTTTGAAAAATAAATTTACAATTTCATTAATGTGTACCTAAACTGTAAATACCTACTTATGTAACCGCTGTCCTTAGCATTGCTGGAGCGAGTCAAATACTTAATTACGTAATTTTCAACAGTATAATAACCTTTTTTCAGAAGCCTACTTTTAATGGATTTTTTAATCTAGTGTCATGAGAGTTTCAGGACGTGACAATATCAATAGTAGGTAAGAGTAAAGTAAGATAGCAATCGTTAGCAATACATCGTTAGCAATAATTTCTACGTAATAAGGCCCTCAAATATCTCTGAAAAGAGATACGTGACGTGCAGAATACTAAACTATTTAAATAGGCAATGAGGCCAATTCGCGTACATCATCTCTGAACTAAACTAATCTATTTAGGTATATTACTATCCCTTTATTAGTAAGTACCTACTAAACTAAATAAAATTGGCCACAACGTATAACTTGCCTGGAACCTCTCCCCATCAAACTTATCTTCAACTAGGTAGGTTTTATCTGGAGAGAGATGTATGTGCGTGACGTCCATTCGCTCGGACAGCATCGGCCTTACTGCAAAGAACAACTGCACGCCGAGCTCCAACGGCCGAGTGTCGCCATCTTCCAGATCTTCGCAAACCTATAGTAAAGATAATTTTTTTTTTTACAATACATTTGTATATACACATAATACAGCGTCCTTTAATTATAAAGAAGTTCACACAGATTAGGAACGTGGGTAGCTGCTTATTTTACTATTGTCAATACCTACCTAACATGTTGTTGCGCCTAGAACTTTTAGGTTTGGCCGTTAAAATCAAATAACTTCTTTAAATTTGTAAACATCTTATCAAAACAATTTTGAACAAAGCTAAGTTTTTCGTCAAATAGCCTATAAGTATGTCGGGTACCAGTAAATAATAAGGTATAATAAATATTTAAAGCAGCTTTGGGGTGCACCGTTGACCGTGCAGTCTCCCTCAGTCTTACGGCTTACCTTACGAAGATCGCTACAGTTTCTATAGAGTTCCGGGGCGTCGGGGTGAAAGCATGATAGGATGCGATGTGAACTCATGCTTAGCTTCAAATCCTTTAAAATCATACGCAGAAACCATTTAAATTCTTGAGATGTCAACTTTGTTATCGCGTAGCTGAATGCCTCGTCCAGGATCGCTAGAATTAAATTTCTTTGACATCAGGCAATGTACTATCTAAGCTTAAAGCTGGCGAAAATCATTAAGTCGCGTCCGAAGTTGACCGCAAGTCGTGTCGCACTATGTACGTTGACTTCGAAAGTTTGTGTGAGAGTGGCGCAAACAAGCACTCGCACCTCAGTTAAAAGACGACTAAGTATTTGATTGAAGTATTGAAAAGCCTAGTCAGTGCTATTATCAGCTATTCTAGTAAGTAGTTAAGACTTCGGCCTCCTATTCGAAAGGTCCGGGTTCGAATCCCGGGCACGCAACTCCAATTTTTGGAATTATAAATACTTATAATTTTTAAGCATACGCTTTTTAAGCATTTTTTAAATATAAATTGCTTTAACATTGAAGGAAAACACCATGAAGAGCCTGCAGAGAGATCTCCATAATTATTAAAGTTCTCAAAATGACGTGTGTAAAGTTTGCCAATCCGCACTTCGCAAGCGTTGTAGACTTTGGCCATAACCCGGCCCATTATGAGGAAACTCGTGATCAGTCGTGGGGCCAGCGATGGGATGAGATTGATAACTTTTCTGCAAGTTTTTTATCGACTACAATTATTAAATCAATTATCGAATTAGGTACAAGTTAGACCTTGACCGCGATCTTACCTGATGGTAAGCGATGATGCAGCCTAAGATGGTAGCGGGCTAACCTGTTAGGGGTAGGTACATGGCAGTTATAATCCGTTTCTACACGGCATTGTAGCGGAACCTCAACCACCCTTGTTAATGAATTTCACTGCACCAGGGAAGTGATCAAACAATCAATTAATTACCATAACGTATTTAGCTAGGTCCTTTATGAGGTACACTACCTATCACGCCTGATTCTGTAGGCGATTTTTGTAGGGTACCTACTTTACTTCAGCAAACTGCTCCGTCTACTAACTAAATTGACACTTACGTCCTTTATTTCCAACTTCATCTTTAGCAATTTTGTCTAAAATTTCATTAACAGCACCCACTGTTAATTCTGGAGTAGTTTGTTGGGCCCTGGTCTTCAAAACGAAATATGCTATGCTGGCAAAATCGCTTTCATGCGTGGTGGAATGGACGGAGCGAAAATTTAATAACTTTTGGGCATCTACTGATTGTTTATTGAGCGATAATACTTTTACCAATAAAGTGCCAAGTTTTGTTTCTTTCAAATTATATGCACTTCTTTCTCGTTCACAATCAGGCAACAGCAATCTTAGAATCGGGAAAAAAGTTGAATTCTGAAAAATATAACTTATTACAGATAAATCTCTCTAAGCTAAACAAAAAATTAATAGTTAGTAGTATATCAATATTAAATAGGTACCTAATTCAACGTTTCGTAGCCATTTTGATTTACTGATGACGTAATCGTTACATTCCGTTCTTTAACAAAATCAAGCTGTACTCCCACAAACTTATTTGACCCGGTGGCCAAAATTGTAACTAATTTATATGCCTGTTTCTGTGTATGGCCACAGAATAATAACTAGGTATGGCCGGCCTTAGTGAAATTAAAAAGTTGGTTAACTACCTATCTACTTGTTTTTTAGGGTTCCGTACCAAAATGGTAAAATGGAACCCTTATGGTGCTACTTTCTCCGTCTGTCCGTCTGTCCGTCCGTCACACTCGATTATTTCAGTAACTACCGAAGCTATCATGAAATTTGGAATAGTTGTGTATATTAGTGGCCCAAAGACACTGGAATAAAAAAAAATTGGAAATTATTTTTGTTCTTATTTAAAAAGGGGGGAAAATCGGAGGGTTGAAATTTAAAAGTGAGATAACTGTACCGTGTGGGGTATCATATGAAAGGGTTTACTTTGTACATTCTAAAACAGATTTGTAATTATTTTTAGTCATGATAGTTTTTGATTTATCGGGGAAAAAGTCTAAAAAAATTCCGTTCCCCCCCCCCCCTTATCTCCGGAGTTTACCAATCGAAAAATCTGAAATAATTATGGTCAATAGGAATTTATGTATATTTTACAGGAAAACTATAGCCAATGCTCTAACTAGCATAGTTTTTTTGATATTAACAGTAAACCTCTACAAACAAAGTTAGTTTTGCGGTTCATTAACAAAGGTAATTATTACCGTTTTACATCTTTGGTCGTATAGTATTCAGTACCTACTTCTTGAGTACGGAACCCTCGGTGCGCGAGTCCGACTCGCAGTTGGCCGGTTTTTTTAATAAATCAATTTATTTTTATCTCCTTACCTTTTCACCCACAGTATTAGCCACTTTCATACTAAAACTATTAACGAATTTTGTTAATATTTTATCTTGCTCTGGCCTTTGCTTCTTCTTCTTATGTATTTGTTCAAGCACATTACATAATTCTCCGAATAATATTTCATTTGCTGGGATGTTTACCATGTTGCATAAGTTATTTTCCATGTAAGCCTAAAAAGAAAATTAGTATCCATAAAAATATGAACCTGGATACCTAATACCTAACTTTTATTTATTGAAAGGGGTAAAATTTGGGCCTGTGTGTTTATGTATAATTAAACAACATTTTAAAGATTTATAAATATTTATTTTTAAATAACTAAATATTTTGTCATATATCTTCTAGCGATGTCTGGTGACTGATCTTTATACAACACATACAGATTGAAAGCAGTCTCTCGTGTTAAATCGATGACTCCATGCTTACTACAAGTTGCAACAGGGTCACAAGCCAATGCTCTTTCATAATACTCAACGGCTAAATTGTTAATATTCAACATCTGGTAGGCTCTGCCCATATTATAATTGACTTCCTGTTTACACTTTCGTAGTTGTTTATACGTAAGCAAATAAGCAAACCCTTGTAAAATTAAATTATGGTGTTTATCAACTGTTCTCTGAGATGCCATTGCCAGTATGGTGACTGCTATCAACAAGGCTGATAAAGGTTCTCTGCACTGGTTGTGATATTCCAAGAAGTACTTCAAAGCTACAAGATATCTACCTGATATTAAAAAGTTGTTACCCAGAAAAAGATGCTTTACAATATTATAATCCTTTTGAAAGTGCCTTGAAAGAAATTTACCATGTGTGTTTTCATCTAAAGAGTTGATAACATAGCTCAATAAGTTGTATGTCTTTAGACCAGGGTACTTAACAGCATATTCTTTGGCAAATCTATGGGCATTCTGAAAGTCATTATTCAATATACAAGCTTGAAGGCAGTAAAATTCTACATCAGCACGATGAGAGGATAGACCCTTTGAAAGTAGACCTAAAAATGTAATTCTCTGCATGGTGGTATATAATTCTTGTTGGTGGGCAATTTCAATCAATTCCTTAAAAAAAGCGAATTCTTCCTTGGGACTGAATTTGAAAGTTTTTTCATCCTCAAATTGTATATCATCTTCGTGATAAGTGCTCTCCCCTCTCATTGTACGGAAATTAAAAATGAGGTCAACACTACCCTTGGCTCTACAAGCAAGATTCAGCTCCTCTCTGTGTCTGAATTTGGTCAAATTTCTGGACAGCAGAGCTTCCCCAACCTCTAAATACTTCAATTGTTTATTGTACTTCTTTAGGGCCTGACATTGGTCATACAATAGGCTAGCACTCACAACATATTTATAATCTTGTTGTAAAATATTTAATGCATCCTCTATACATCCTTTTTCTTCAAGTATGCAAAATAGTTTTTTCCGAGCATTAGGGTGCTGTGGAACATGTTTTAACACTTTGTAATAAGACTCAATGGCGTCATCTACTCTCCCCAACTTGAAGAGGCATTCCGCATGTTTCAGCCACACAGCTCCCAAGTCAAAGTTAGTGTTCCTCACTAGAGGCTCAAGCAATTTAATGGCCATCTCATAGTGTCCAACTGAAGAGAATGCTTCCTCTATGTCCATATATAAATCCCCAGCTTTATCTACATCATTGCTCAAAAAGTCATTTAACAATGTCTCTACCAGGCTTAAGGAACCCAAGTGAATGAAACACACTAGTAACTTACTCTTTAAATCTATAGCCATTTTGCTGGGTATAGTGCAGCTCAAATAGTTAGTGTGTTCTTCTATTTCCCCATTAGCATTCTTAAAAGTTTGTATCTCTGCTTCAATTTCAACACCTATGCTAGACACAAAAACTTCTATACAAGTATGAAACTGTTTCACAGAAATAAGCAACTCTAAGTAAATGTTTATATCTTCGAGGGTAAATATTGATGCACATTTTTTATATGCTGCAGACATAACTTCAAACGCTCTTTCTATTTCTTCACTGCAGTGGTATAAGGTTACAGCCATTTTAGCATATTTCATTATTATTTCTCCTTCATTTGATGGCAAAGAAGTAACTATCTTGTGATAACATTTTACTCTTGTAACATTTAAAGTATTTACTGGATATTTCATTTCTTCCAAAGCTGTTAAGAATTCAAGTCTCTTCATGTGGGCATCCATGTTCTGGGGCTCTGCTTTGATGGCCTGTGTGTAGCAAATCATTTCCTGTCTCTTGTCATCTCTCTGCTTACAAATAGCAGCAAGCCTCCACCATTCCTCAGCATCAGATCGACTCAGATGTGCAGCTAACAATGAAAACTGCAAGGACTTGTCAACATCATGCTCATAAATTTGAGCCAATGTTTGGTAAGGTTCTGCAGC
This sequence comes from Erebia aethiops, assembly GCA_923060345.2. Taxonomy (NCBI): domain Eukaryota; kingdom Metazoa; phylum Arthropoda; class Insecta; order Lepidoptera; family Nymphalidae; genus Erebia; species Erebia aethiops. The sequence goes on along the minus strand of OV281089.1, from coordinate 15,276,734 downwards.
TGTCGGCAGCTGCTTTATGATTTCATGGCACATGCGTTCCGCCATCTCCAAGTCTCCTCGTGCGAATCGTATATTAGCCTCACCCATTAATCCCACTAATGCTGGAGAAAGGCGGGTGTGCCTCCGCCGCTTTTGTAAACTTTTCTCGACTACTTGTATTGTATTTGTGGCCTCCTCACTTCTTCCTATATCGTCTTCTTCGTCTTCAGGGCGATACCATTCACTAGAATAATCGGCGAAAGACATTTCTCCATTCAAAAATTTGTTGGTCAATTCTACATCGACATCCATCTCTTCATCACCAAGGGACTGTGAAGTACTTCCTAATGTCGTATCCATGATTGATTTCTTCTTCCCACGACTTTTAATGAAACCGAACTAAAATTATAGTAAAACTGATAGAGGTAAATACCACCACCACCACCACCATACACCAATAATTATTATTATTGAAATGCACAACGAATTACTTGAACTTAAAGCTAAGAATTTTTTGTACGGTAAATAATTAATCTCTACTCTAATAAAAAAATTACCATATTTATTATTTTTCAAAATAGAAGAGATTTTTTTTTTTTTATTTAACTGGTTTAACGGCTCTGGATTCCAGTCCTTCTGAGCCAATAGAAGAGAGAAAATTCAAAATCACAGAACACACTCCGAGAAAATAGTTTTTTTTTTAAGATCACCGACCAGAAAAAGAATTTTGAGATCACTCATCACAGATTCTAGGCAGAGAGAATGTAATCACTACATTTATTCTAGGTAAGAACACAGGTAGCACAGAACATATACTTCGAGTATACTCTTTTAACCTGCTTTATATTTAAATTGAAGCTTCCGGTAAGTATAAACGTCTTCGGCTAACCGTGGTTCAAGTCACTTGCGTTGTGTCGAGTCGTGTATAAAATATACCTACGCGCAATGCGTTAATTTACGCGAGTTAAAAATGAGTAAAGACAAAATTATCATAAATGAACTATTGACTTTTATGCAAAATAAAATTGACGTGCTTGATGAGCTTAGCATTATTCAAATATGTGCTAGTAACTTCTCAGAAAGTGAAATCGAAACAAGTAAGCAACTCGTGTATACTACCCTCGTTGACGGAGTACGATGCCCTATGAGAAAGGGGGAGGATAAGAATAAAAAAAACCTGAAGGATATTATTAAGGTGCTTAAGGAAAGTGACCCCGACAATCACCCGGTGTTTGTAGCCAGAGACCTCAACCGACTGCCTCCTGTATCGTTTGATCATGTAGACGTATCAAGACTATTGAAAGACCTGACTTATCTCAAAAATGAGATTAATCTTATACGATCAGACACAGTATCCAAAACGGAAATGACTACGTTAGAAAAAACGTTCCGTACTGAATTGGGTCAATTACGTTCATGTCTGAAGGAAAAACAAGCCATTCCTATAAAATGTAACAATGACGCCGTGAGCCAATCATTGACGATTAACAAGAAAGATCAACTTAATAAGCAAACTGCATTGAAACCGAACGAACGCATTAACACATCAGCGAGAACGAGCGACGCGGAGATTGTTAATTCTCAGGGATCTGTATGCGACGAGCGGCCGAGTTTCATTCCTACCTACAGGGACGTTGTTTTACCAGTGAATGGTGTTTCGACGCAGGGAAATATAGCGCGTATGAATAGTAACAATACGGACGATAATGGTTTCACGTTAGTTCAGCGGAGTAAACATAAATATAAAAAATGTAATATGCGTGGATCTCTGTCAAGTAGTGGGCCCATACAAGTAGCGGAATCGCTCTGTGCTATATACGTATCGCGTGCGAAAACGATAGTCACCGAAAAAGACATCAAAGACCACATTTTGGAGAGGGGCGAGGAATGTGTTAGTGTTGAGAAGTTAAAACAAAACCACACAACCTCCTTCAACTCTTTTAAAATCGTGGTTACTGCGAGTAAATTACCTAATTTTCTTGATTCAAGCTTTTGGCCTTCTGGGTTAGTATATCGCCGATACCGCGAGCGTCCGGTATCCTATACGCCGTACAAACAAACTAATGGTTAGTAAGCCCAATATGTTAAATAATATTACGCAAAACAAAACCGTTAACACGAAAGGTGACATCGTTTTCTGCTCGTTTAATTGTAAGTCGATAAAAAAGTCTGTTCAACACGTTCGTGACCTGTGCTTGGAATCTGACATAATAGCCCTGCAAGAAACTTGGCTTATGCCACACGATCTCAGTTATGTAGATAGTGTTCATGAGGACTTCGGCTGCACGGCAAAGTCTTCTGTGGACACCTCACGAGTAGTGCGCGGGAGACCCTATGGCGGAGTTGCTTTGCTTTGGCGTAAGTCTAAATTACAAAATGTTTCAGTGATCCAGTGTTCAAGTGATAGAATAGCAGCGGTACGTGTAACTTGTGGTGAGTGCACCTTTGCTGTTTTCTCGGTATATATGCCTACAGACAGTGAAGAGAACCTACCTAATTTTACAGACTGCCTTGCAGAAATTAGTGCAATAATAGAAGATAATGACATAACGAAAGTGTTTATATTAGGGGACTTTAATGCCCACCCCTGTACGCGCTTTGGCTCTGAACTTGTATCTTTTTGCAACGAACAAAAATTAGTTTGCGCAGACTTAGAGTTTTTGGGTAGTGACTCTGACACTTACACTTTTGTGAGCGATAGTCATGGCAGCCTTAGGTGGCTTGACCACTGTGTCGCAACTAGGTCCGCATGGAGTACTATAGTTTCGGTGGAAGTACTATATGGGGTTTACTCGTCTGACCACCTACCTTTGCGGATATTTTGTAACCTAGGTGACCTGAAAGTTAGTCCAGCTGTTTATGAGTATAAGCAGAATGGAGAGGCAGTCGGATATAATAATGATAATAACTCCTTTAGCAAGATTAGATGGAATAAACGTAATAGTAGTCAAATTGATTTTTATTCTAATTTTTGTAATTTTAAACTTCAAGAGCTAAATGATTTTTACTGTTTTAAATGTTTTAATAACGAAGGCTGTGATAATATTTTAGAACACTGTAAATATATAGATAAGTTTTATACAAATGTTGTTAATATTTTACAAACAGGTGCAATAATAAGTTCTAATCTGCGTCTCGGTGGACATAGTAGGCGTAGGCCAGTAACTGGATGGAATTTTCACGTAAATGAAAGCCACAAAGAGGCTAAATTTTACTATTTTAACTGGTTGTTGGCGGGCAAACCATCCTCAGGTATAATTTATAAAGAAATGTACGATAGCAGAAAAAAGTTTAAAAATAAATTAAATTGGTGTCAACGTAACCAAGAAGCTATCAAGCTCGATATTTTAGCGACCCTTAAAAAGGAAAAGAATTTTATTAAGTTCTGGAATGCAACTAAAAATTTTAATTCTAAACAAAGCCTACCGATCAGAGTTGAAAATTTGCAGGAACCCGAAGAGATAGCCGATTTATTCGCCAAGAAATTTAAATTAGAACCTTTAGAAATAGATAAACCATATAAAAAGTATAATATTTTAGCTTCAAAATCAGATAAAAGAAATGTTTTACAGTTCACTCCTATTAATGTTAAAAGTGCAATTAAGGAAATAAAACGCGGCAAGTCACCAGGACATGACAACTTGAGTATAGAGCATATTATTTTCGCGGGAAATATTCTATACTCAAGGCTATGTACTTTATTTAACATGTGTATAAGATACTCATATTTACCCGATGACCTAATGAAAACTATCGTTGTACCCATCATTAAAAATAAGACGGGTGACTTGAGCGTAACGAATAATTATAGGCCTATCTCTCTGGGTACTGTAATTGGGAAAGTACTGGAAAGATTGCTGCATCCCGAATTGCAGAAGAGTATTAGTATTGATGATGCTCAATTTGGCTTCCGTCCCGGTCTCTCGACGGATTCGGCTGTCCTCAGCCTCAAATATACAGTACAATATTATACAAAACGAAACACAGCTGTGTATGCATGTTTTTTGGACCTGAGCCGCGCATTTGATTTAGTGAACTATGAAGTTCTCTGGAACAAATTGCATGATGCTCGGGTCCCGGAGGAAATAACGAGTCTGTTGAGATACTGGTACGGAGGCCAGGTGAATAACGTAAGATGGGGCGACGCGACCTCTAGCGGATATAAGCTAGACTGCGGGGTACGTCAAGGAGGACTTACCTCTCCGGACCTTTTCAGCGTCTATATCGACGGTTTGATCGGGGAGCTGAGAGGCACCAGGGTCGGCTGTCATCTGGGAGATGTTTGTGTAAATAATCTCAGTTATGCGGATGACATGGTGCTGCTCAGCCCCTCGATCGGAGGGCTGAGGAGGCTACTTTCGGTCTGTGAGCGTTACATTAAGAGTCACGGATTGAAATATAATGCTTCCAAGTCGGAAATGGTGATATTCAGATCGGGAAAGGGTCCGGAGAGGGTGCCACCGGTTTATTTGAATGGCTCTGCAATTCGGGAGGTGAGGCAATTCAAATATCTTGGGCATGTGGTCACGGATGACCTTAGGGATGACTTGGATATAGAAAGAGAGAGAAGAGCACTGTCTATTCGGTGCAATATGCTCGCGCGTAGGTTTTCCAAGTGCACTACTGACGTTAAGCTAACCCTGTTTCGTGCATATTGTCAATGTTTTTACACTTGCCAATTATGGACGAAGTTCAGGCGATCGACAATGAGCACCATGAGGGTGCAGTATAATGATGCATACCGCATCCTCATGAGGTTACCGAGGTACTGCAGCGCGTCGGGCATGTTTGCCGAAGGGGGAGTCTCTGATTTCTTTGCGATTAGGCGAAATCGAATAGCTTCCTTCTGGGAGCGATTGCGACAGTCAAACAATGTCATCCTTAGGGTCATCGGTGAGGATATGTCCAGTGATATAATTAATCACTGGCGCTCTGTACACCGAGACGCAAATAAGAAGTAGGGTTAGATGTAAGAAATAGCATGTGCTATGTTTAAGGCTATTTAATTTTATTTTATTTTTACATTATTTTGTTCTTATATATTATATTAACAGTGGATTTTTATCTTTAATAAAGACATTATTATTATTATTATTATTATTATTATAAATGGCGTAATGGGCGGAGCTTAAGGTCAGGGCTGATATTATCGATATAAAATTATCACAATTATACATAATAAATAATTAAACATAATTTTTGAAAAACACTATCATTCGTATTTTATAATGAACTAGCTGATGCCCGCGACTCCGTCCCCGTGAATTGTGGTTTTTTTGGTTCAAATCAAATCAAATATTTTTTATTCAAATAAACTTTTACAAGTACTTTTGAATCGTCAAGTGAATCTACCACTGGTTCGGAATACCATTCCTACCGAGAAGAACCAGCAAGAAACTCGGTGGTTGCTCTTTTTAAATAATTCATTTACAATTACTATATCAATGTGTACATAAGTAACCGCTGTCCCCAGCATTGCTGGAGCGATCAAATCCATGCTCCTCTATCATTTACATAATCTTCAACAACCCCCGCGGTAACTCTTGAATTTTCCGGAATAAAATTCTAGCATCCATACATCCAATCTTTCGCGTTTATAATATTAGTATAGATTTATATTATCAGTTGAATGTGAACCTTACAAACAAAACTGATTCATAATATTATATTAGTTGGAATACCTAGATATAATGGAAAAATGTTACTGAATGTGATAATATGACTAATAAAAGTAGACTGATTTTATAAATGAAGTACCTATTTCTAAAATTAATAGATAGGTAGATAATATTATATTACACATTTATAAAACTTCTTGCGTTTTCGGATTGATCTTCTAATTATACAAGTAATAAAATTAAAATAAGTACCTAAATAATAAGAAAAAAAATTTAAAAAATACTGTATCGCAAGTAATTAAACTACAAAATACAAAATATCTTTAAGTAGTATTTGAAATATAAAATACAAAATACAGTATTTTTAGCTATTTTTAATTGAAATACAAAATATAAAATAAGTACTTTAGACCAGCACAGGCTGAAAAGTAGAGGAAAACAAGATTAATTAATCAGTAAAACCAGAGTTTCCTTTCATGAACACTAGATTTTTAAATGTACTGTCAGACAAACAGCCTCTTGTTGGAGAGTGAATAAAACCTGCTAAAGAAAACAATCTTTCTACAGGTCCTGATGAGCACAAACTTGTGTTAAATAATTGCCAACTCTAATAGCTGCTTTACCATAATTACACTCTCGCCTCGCACTCACACTCTCGTTATGCTCTCGTTCGCTAAATTAAGGTTAATGTATTTTAATGTTAAAATGTATTTTGAAGCCTCAAGTATTTGAAATACTAATTACAAATTACATTTCAAGGAAGTAATTGAAATACAATTACCAAATACGTATTTGTATTTTAATTGAGTAAAATGCAATATATCCTTCTCATAAAAATATTAAGTTATAAAAAAAACTGAAACCATAAACTCCATCTAAACCAAGGAACATATTTACTACGGGGAGATCTATGATCTAAACTCTTGAACCGTGATGTGATGTCAGATGTCATAGAGAGTAGAGACTATATAGAGTTGTGAAACTTCTTTTTCTGGTCGGTGTTGTGAAAACTGAAATGTGATTGTGAATGACTGAATGTGATGTAAATGTAAATAAAGGAAAGTAGGAATAAGGTACTAAAAATTTAAACCTAAAACGATACGATAGAAAAACGTTTTAATAATTAATGTAAAGTAAAAGAAATATTAATGTTCCGACCAGTATATTATTTAGTATTCTCTGATATGATATATTTTAAGTACAGCCTATTCCTTGTTTCTGAATTCAACAAGATAACGTTTGAAATAGTTACGTTAAATTAAATATTTGGCAACTATTATAACAGATGTTAAAACTATTTTTTTCATTTTCAAGTGTTTACCTAAAAGCTTGTTAAAGCTTTGCTGTTTGATTATGATGACATTATTTTGTATGAATTTAACTATTAATAATAATGTTCGAAAACTACGTATAATACCCTTGGAACTAGATTCTGATTACCTTAAACAGATACTTGCAGTAGTTTCTATTAGTCATCAGGCTTACATACATAAGTGGTTCTTACTTTTAAGGTGAGCTGGCAAAAATACAAAATGTGTGATATACTGCAATCTGTTAAGGAGGAAATTGCTGATATTGAAAATGACTGTAATATACCACATGCTGAGATGGTTGATGTTTATAATGCTGCAGCGCCCACATTAGAAAGCATGCCACTTGAGGTTTGGTCACTATTTCTTGGCATACAAAACTAAACTAAAGTGAGACAGTATAGCTAATAAGTTAATAGGTAACTAGTAGGTCCCAATGTGAGAATAACTTTGACATTATATGCAGATTGTTTTAAACACTATTTGAAATTATTATTCTATAGTTTTAATATTTATCAAATCAAATTAATATTATAAATGAGAATGTTTGGATGGATGGATTTATGAATGGATGTTTGTTACTCAATCACACCCGAATGGCTGAACGGATCTGGCTGAAATTTGGCACAGTCTGGAATTATATGTCTGCTGAGATTATAGTTTGGAATAGCACAGGCTACTTTTTATCCCGGAAAATTAAAGAGTTCCCACGGGAACTGAAAAACCTCAATCCACGCGGACAAAGTCATGGGCATTCGCTAGTTATTTATATTAACAGATTAAGGTGTGGAATATATACAAGAGGCGATGGGCGAGGTCTGGGCACGGCGCTGGCTTGTCGCCGCTTCTATCATATTTTATACTAAATGTATGCAAACAAATTGGCTCCAGTTATACAGTGGCCACGAGAGGCAGACACCACATGGACGTCGCTTCCATACTTTCAAGGCCACACTGTCGCCACACCTCTCGTATATATCCTGCCCCTAAGCTTTAATTAAGATATATTATGTAAGCATTGTACACAACATAATTGTCTACAAGTAGGTACCTGATCTAATGCTTAAACACCAAGTACTCTGCAATTAGCACGAATTTAATTTTTGTGATCCTTGTATTCAAGATTCTTGGGCATGTCCCAACTGTTGTGTCTTGGGTATTTAATTATTGTGATATGGTGATAATTTCAATGTAATGTAAATATTTTACAAGGTTGAAATGTAAGTCCCATAAAGGAGATCAAATCTTGGTTGCAGTTGTCATATTTATTTATGGTTATTTCCAGATTCTATTGAAAATATGCTCATATTTGGATGCAGAATTTCTTAAAACTGTTCTAGGCAAAGTATGTAGCAGATTTGATGATATTTTAGCTGATATCAGCCTGTGGAAGCATAGAGTGAGTTGTAAAGTGAGTGGGAGCTTTCCGCCATTATCTAATTTGGACAATTTAAATGAAGATGAAATGGACTGGACTGAAATATGTATTGAAATGGAGGGGGAGAGAAATAAATGGTGTAATGTTGATAAGGCAATGAGCCACTTTGTTATTAAAGATGTCCACTATGCATCGGTTGATGCAGTGATCTTAGTTAATGTAAGTTCTATTAGTTTACTTATAATTTATTTAACAAGTGCCCTGCCCCAGGTTAGCTCTGATGCATTTTTTGGGAATCCAAAAAAACCTACATGCAAACTCTCAAGTTAAACCATAAATTCAAATTTTCAATATTTCAGTGCAATAAAGAATATTTTATTTGCTTTACTTTGATATTAATCAGTGTAAAAAATATGTTAAACACATACACTTTCTTTAAAAAGGAATGTTCTGATAGATTTATCTATCACATACAGTTTTTTTTAGAAAGGCAAGACATGTATATCGGGTGGAAGAGATAGGTGCTTGGCATTATGGAATGTGATCGACTTCAAGCCAGATGAGAGCTGCAGAGTTGATACTGTTCTAAATGACTTCAAACCAACAAAGATAAGACATGATGCTCATTCTGGTTGGGTATGGGATCTTGCTACTAGCGATGACCGAGATTATATTTATTCAGCATCATGGGATAATACAGTCAAGGCATGGGATATTAGCAGTGAATTTGAATGTATAGAAACATTTCAGTAAGTATTTCTTTTATTCATTATAATATTATCTCTTTGTAACGTTGTAAAAGGCGTTACATGTTTTAAGCAGCTACAGAGACCTAAATTATTATAACCTATTAGCTAATAGGTAAATATAGCTAGTTATATGTGTTGTATTCTTAATATTGTCACCCTTTTTTTCCATTAATTGCAATGCTTTAATGAAAATGCAGTGGGTTCCCAGATACTTCTACTAACAATTCCACTAGTGAATGACTTACAACTGAATAAGGAAATGTCACCTTGTGCTTCAGAACATCTTATGATATAGATTTTTGACCATGTATGATGTAATAACATATGGCTTATGGTGTACAAACCATCATTTGAGATTTTTTAGTAATAATTTTCATTAATGTTTAAATTTTAATTCATTAAATATGATTGTTCTAGATGCGGTATGTCTGCGCTGTCTGTAATAGCGTATGGCTACAATGTAATGGCTGGTTTATATTCTAAGAAGATATTGACTTTTGATGTAAGAAATGGACCAACGCCGGTTAATATCTACAAACCTCATAGAGGACCTGTATTAGCACTTACGACTTATGGCAACCTAGTTGCATCTGTTAGCGAAGACAAAACCTTAGCTATATTTGATAGAGTAGCTGGAAAAATAATGAAGAATGACATAAAAATACCATCTGACAAGGCGTACCCTGTGTGCTTGAGTTGGAATACTTACGCTTTGTATGTTAGTGATTCAAAAGGTTCTCTACATCTATTCAGTCCCAGTAATAATAAATATGTACGGTCACACGAACTCTGGCCAGAAGCCGAATCAGAGACTGAAAGATCAAATAAGATTGTTGGCTGTTACCAAGGCCAGGGGACACTGATATGCTGCTCAGATAGAGGAGGAATAAAATTTTTGTACAATAGTAGTCCACCTAAAGAATATCATAGTATTCAAACAAATACGGTTGATGTTACAAAGGTACTTTTACATTACTTTTCCTGTAAATGGGCTGGCCAGTTTACGCCACGAAAGTTGAAAATTGAGCGATTAAAATACTAGTCAATGATGCTAGCTGTAGAACAGATCTTATGAGTAGGTGTGAACTTGTAGGAATGGGTATGAACTAACTTTCAACTTTCGTGACAAGAACAGACTGCCAATTTTAATCCAGTTATTTGCAATTTTGCAGCTTTAGTAGGTGTAGAAGACTTGTGGTTGTTGTCGCTGTTTGGTTTGCACTTATTTTGTTGAAGTTTGCTAGGAAATTATTATATTGTGTATAAAACGTACGAATTATATTACCTTATAAAATATATTAACGGTATGGAAATTCGAATATAGTCCGTGTCACGAAAGAAGTCCTCTAGAGGCGATGCGGCGCTCGTAGTAGCATGTTGTTTTTGTATGTGAAATAAAGCTATGTAAAATAAGATAATGTAGGAAAAATAAAATGTTTCCTTGGCAGGTAAAGCGCGTTCCATAAGTAGTTTTTCACGTTAACTCGCGGGTCCGGTCACGCATTATCAAACGTATGGCATAAGTATCGAAGTGTTCACGTACAAAACGCGGTCGCGGTGTAATGAGCGAGCAAGCTTGCGACTGGCGCGTGTCGGTCTCGCGCTAATATCAAACGTGTTAAGTCGTTTGTGTGTGTATGTGTCTTGCTAAACTAGCGGCGGCGCGCGCGATCCACTCACAGAGTCGGATAAGATCAACCTGTTTGAACTTATCGCTGGAAACGATTGCATGTTGTCATTATATCGTTCAGTACAGAAGAGTTTCAGTGCTATTCATACAAGAACTTCAATTTTGCAAATAAAACTCTGTCCTCATATGAACAGAAATGTTCTTAGTTAGTTATGGAAAGAAATTACTGAATTATTTCCTCATACGGACTGTGAGTAAATATAGTATAATGTATTCACCATTTTATTGTTTTTTCTTTACAAATCTTTTTTTATCATCTTTCTGTTTTGGTAAGAATTTTCTGTTAAAAATAATAGGTGTTGTCTATGTTTACAAATTACAACTACACGTCACACCCGCGCAAACGCCTGGCGGCCAATGTGAACGCCAAGTTAGCTTCGCCAACTCGCCTAGTCAACCGCGCCCGCTGCCGCCCCCGCTACCGCGCGTTGTACGTGAACAAGCACGAATTGCCGCGGGACTCCTTTCTTCACAGGGACCATAAATAAGTTTTGTTTTCACACATGAATAAACTTAACATTATTAGGTATATAATTATATAAAATAGGTGGCCGATTTATTGTCGGCAGAAAATATAACATACAGCTTGCAACATTGAAACGGATTTTGTTTTTGGCGGCAAAAACAAAATCGGCCGGTTAGATTGTCGGCAAGTCGGGCAAAACGTCGGTGATAAAGTCGGACCAATTATCGGCCCTACAAAAAGTCTGATGTGGACGTAGCCTCTAAATCATAGAGCGTTTTGTTATGTCGCCGTTGCTAAAATTGTTTTTTTTTTGTTTTCAGTTGCGCTATTTAAATGGAGTGTTAGCCGTTGGCACGTGTGATGCTGCTCTCGAATTCTGGATACCGAATGAAGCACTTGACAAACCTAACTTATGAACTTGAGATTGATTGTGAGATTATTAAATAAACATTAAAATAATTAATGAAAAGATGTAAGAGCATAATAACTAATATTTTAAATTACAAATGAAAAGATGTAACAAGCATAAGGCCGTGCTCACTTTGCATGCGTTTTAGTAGGAAATTCAGTCGTGGGAATACTTACGAAAAGAGACGAACGATCCCGATCGTTCGAGTAATTACTACTGGAGCGCTCACTTCAAACTGGATGCGAAATATGCCATCGCTTACTTATCTGTAGACCTATTAAAGAGGTCCAATTCCACCATACATTATTTTGTTTTATCTCAAAGGGGTAAGCCAGCGTTTTCGATTAAAGATGATGTTTCTAAGGAACGTAGGCTGGAAAGTTCCTCATTGAGAATGATAGATTGTCCCAAAAATTCAATGAATTTGTCCCCTGTCTCCACAGGTATAAAGAGTATACTATTTATTTATGCTTAGAAATATTTTCCATTTTCTGGTTTATTAATCCGTAGTATTTTAATTTTTTAATAATTGGAATAAAAAGAATATCTGTCGGTAAAGCAATGTTACGTCGATTAACTGGTAACCCGTGTGCGCGTCACAGTGTTTACGTACGACACAATTTCGCATCCAAAGCGAGGACGGCCTACAGGTAATAATAATTATTATACTTAGATAATATTATATTTTGTCTGTAGTAGCCACAATTATACAAATATTAATTGACATTTATAGCTCTAGCTATTTATGAAATATATGTCCAATAATAGCTTTATTCTTTTTAACCGACTTCCAAAAAAGAAGGAGGTTCTCAATTCGGCGCGTATGTTTTTTAAATTAAGAACTCACAACTAAAACCGAATAAAAGTATTATTTATTAATTAAATTATTATTATTATTAATTAAATAACTGATTTAAAAAATGTTAATTGGTCAACTTATACTTATTTACGGAACTAAGCACGCATAAGAATAATTTTAAGTTCAATAATTGTAACGCATCTTATTTCTGTCTCTTTCGTGACAATTATGAGAGTATTTTATTTTAGGATTTGTGATTTTAAAAAACTAACCTCCTTACAGAAATGAGGAATGTCCTTTGAATATTATTTTGTCATAGTTGTGAGTGTATTGGATACAGTCCGCGAGGCGTAAGCTGAGCTTTGCATTTGTGTGAGTGTACATAGATAGTGTAGGTGTAACATTGGCCTAAAGCGCGGCGCGTCCCTTGCTTGGTATAAACCGGTTTTTACTGCTTTTTGACAATCGGCCTGAGGCGCGGTGCGTCCATCGCTTGACGCAACTTCTCCGCGCACCTTCCGCACTTCACCTCTTGTACTGGTAGCAGCGTGACGTGTTTCTTAATATTTTATTTTGTGCTAGACTAGATTCGTTAGTGAAAAATGGCGGCTAACACAAGTAAACCAAGAATAAGAAAACCTTTAAATAGCCAAGTGAAAGAAATTTTGTGCAATCTAAATAGGTATTTTAAAGACGTGAACGATAAAGACATGTCAAGTGTCACTACATCTGCCCAATTGGTAGCGGCATCGACCGGGATTCCTCTGTCTACTGTCAAACGCGTTTTAACGCGAAACAAAACGTGCCAATGAATATGGATGTAATAATGAGGTTAGTGACAGAAAAAGTTGGCAGTATCACTGCACAAGAATGGAAAAATGTATGCGATCACGCAGTAAAAGAAGAAAATAAGTTTAAAGGCCACGACGCTGTTCTTGATGATTTATCGGAACGATTCATTATTAACACATCAGACGAGAGTGAAAATGATGATAAGGAAAATGATGAAGATGCAATGTCCGATGTAGAAGAATTTTAATATTTTTTCATATTTGAATTGTATTTACCTTTTACGAATAAAATTTAATTTTAAAAGTTTTTTGTCTGACTCTACTTTTAGTGATCACTCACACAAATGCAAAGCTCAGCTTACGCCTCGCGGACTGTACCTAATGGCTGAATTACACTTGTGAAATAAAAAACTGGTCAAGTGCGAGTCAAACTCGTGCATAAAGGTTTGCGTACCACTACACAATATAAATTATTTTAGTAAATATCAAGAAAGATGTCATAACAACACGTAATCACCTGTGAAATAACGGTGTTATTCAATTTTATTTCTTTTTAAGTTTCTTACTTTTTGACTTATAAGTATGGTGAAAAATGTCTGAAATTATACCGTTCCTCCCTTAGCTCCAAAGAGTGCAAAGTGAGAAACCTGAAATAATTTGAGTTGATAGAAGTTAATATTAACTTTACCCGAAAAATATAACGATGTTTCCATCCAGTAAAATCTTTGAGAAATCAATCAGCAAGAAATGAGGGCCGAGGGGTCAAAATTTTAAAGTGGGGTATCATATTCATTTGCACATTTTAAAAGATTTATTTTATTTCTTCTTACGTTCGAACTCGCACTCGGCCGGTATTTCCTCTTGAGGTACGGAACCCTAAAAATGTAGGTACGAAAGGTATTGTTAGTTTCGCGTGGTTACTAGTTATTATTCTGTGGTTTCGCCGAGTTCCGCAAAGGCGAGTCTACAATGACCAACGACCTCAATTTACATAGACTGGCAATGTCAAACAAAGAATGTGGACTTATTTTTAGTAACGCCATCTAGATTGAAAAGTGGGAACTTGCTTGCAACATATGCAATATCTTGAATGACAGCTTGGAAACGTGGGAACTTGCTTGCAACATATGCAATATCTTGAATGACAGCTTGGAAACGTATGACTCGGTCTTAAGGTGCCAGCGGAGAATGAATTGCCCATACAAACGTAATACCAAAATAATTAATAATTCGAGAACATTTCCACCAAAATGAGAGTTTATTTGGATTCAAATTGTATTTATCTAGTCCCCTGGATTTATATGTTTTCAAAATATTGCATATTTTTACGACAAGATGGACATGTTTCCCTCTTATTTGTTTCATATTGAAACCAACGATATCTTACGTATTAATTGGTCAGCAGCATAGCCTATATTGTCAAGTTACAGAATAACAATACGAAGTAAAAAGCACGATAAGTTTTCATTCATCATTTTTGGTATTCACGGAACAAGACTAAATGTATAACAAATTCTGTAAGCTCATATTGCTATCTCGCTTGAACGCGATCATGTGTCATCAGTGAAATAGAGATAGCAATATACCGGCAAATTTATATTTGCGGTTCGAATAGAAGTTGCGAGCGGCGCGAACCGGCCTCTTAAATAGTATACTAATTTAAAGGTCATAGTCAGAAGCCAGACGGCAAATGAGTAAAAAAAATCATTTGCTTAAGGTGGAAGACAAGGGTCTGCCCGCGAAATTCAAATTTAATTTGGATTTTCGCAATTTGTAAACTAATACGACAAAGTAGGCATAAGGCATTCAAATTGCGCCCCTAGGAATATTTATATAAACCTGTGAAGATGATATTCCTAGGGGCGCAATTTGAATTTCGCGGGCAGACCCTTGTCTTCCACCTTAAAGGATAGAAATATTATTAAATAGGAAGATTACTAAATAACGTTTTTTATGAAATGTATACCTAATTGTGAATTGAAACACCTTAAAATAAAAATTATACAGTGCCAATCTAATTATTAATAACAAATTATCTACACGACGAGCGACGGGGACAAAGACAGGCTTATGACAGGTGTGGAACGTGCTCTACAAGTAGGACGCCCAACTTTTTTCTATGGATGTACCTACATTTAAATCGATGACAATGACAGCATGAATAATTCTGTATGGCGGAGACAAAAAAACAAGATAGTAAAAATAATAATAATTGATACTTAATCCGTGGTTAGGTTATATCAAAAATAGATTATACTTATTTATTATATTAAATTATAAACCATTAGTCTGTAATGGTGCTTTTAACAGGAGTAGTAAGTTTTTTTGTTTAATTTTACGTTGTACATATGAGAAAGTTAATTTAATATGACGTATGGATCATGACAAGCTAAAGGGGTTTGAATATTTTGGCCTAAAAACAGTTCCGCCATTTTTAATTATTACTCAAAATAGCAGTCACGCATTAAACTTGTATTAATCAATAGCTGAAGGATTTTACGAGATAAGTGTCAGGTTTACGAGATTTATTCCATCAAAGTTATTTAATAGCTTATCGGAGACATGGCGCTTTACAAGATTTTATCTCATTTAAGCATTGATGTAGAATTTTTTTAGTACCTATACTAGATGTAGGATTAGCGCTTCAAAAATGTCCCCGACAAATTACAGCACAAAATACGAAAGTGCTCTTATTTGCCACTAGTATGAGCCAACCTTAGCCAACATAACGACGCGTCAAAATGCTGCAGTGCTCATATAAAAAGTGTGCTAATATCCTTTGGCCAATGTTTGTGACAATGCGTCAAATATTGTAACAAACATTGACTGTTCTGGATAGACGGGATGCATGGAGTAGTGTTGGTGTTTTAAAAGTATTGTTGCTTAGTGATTCCCTGGTAATCCATTTCGTTATGCAGTAGAGTTGTTTAAGCCATCTAAAATATACAGATACCATTAATTATGTTCAAATTAATTTTGATAAAATTGATATTACTGGAAACACACCTTCCTACATAGTTATATACACATAAAATACATGGGTACATAAAGATATTATATACTTTACATAAATATTTTATAAAAAAATGTAGTAAAAAATAATAAAAGCCGCAAAGGCTAAATCTGAATAAAGTTTACTTGGTACTTTTTAAGTTTACGTGTAATACGTAAATAAAACGTAGATTTTTAACCTTGATATTAATTTTAAAATGAAACTAAGTAAGGACAATTTAATTTTAAGTTAAAATCTTACTTCTTAAACAAATGTTAGGTAGTTTAGTTTTAGTTTCCTCATGTTTTTACACAGATACTTATGCATATCATAACATTGTTTAGTTATAAATATTGATAGAAGAGGAGAGAGTACGCCATTTAAACCTACGTGGTTTTTCGTGAATAGAATGAGTACTAGAAACAGGGTCACGAACAAAAAATATCGCAAAAATGTCCCAATTTGCACACACATAAACATTTCTATGCTGAGTGGGAAATGTAGAAAAAGGTATTATATTAGCAACAACTTCAGTTAATTATGCACCTTAAGTTTAACACATAAAGCTACATTACGATTAGAAAATATTAATTTTTAAGACGTTCTGTCATCAGAGAAAAGGTAGGAATAACCTTTCAATCCAAAACAAAAAGTAATTTTTAAAATAAGTACAAAAATATTTATTATTAAAATAAAACTTAATGTGTAAGCAATAAGGTACTTCATACGTTGCCAAATTGATACCTTTACACTATTTTGGAACAAGACGCAACTCTTGGCATCACATTGTCAATATCAACAACGTCAATTTATTATAAACCTTAAAACTTAGAAATTAAGTTGAATTACGAATGTAGTATGTTTATATTAAAGACCTTTTGTCTTTGTAAAAAGGCAAAAACAAAAAATTCAATGGAACGAAATTCAAATAGAACAATGGAGACATGGAGTTGCTGATTTTTTTAAAGTTGTATATCGTGGTGGTATGTGGTCGTGTATATTTATTACTAGCTTACGCGCCCCAGCAACTCACTTATGTGTTATACTTGTACAGTATGTTTTATTTATCAAAATAAATATTGATACAGTTTTGGTGGAAAAACCACGTAGGTTTAAATGGCGTACTCTCTCCTCTTCTATCAATATTTATAACTGTACAATGTTATGATATGCATATGTATCTGTGTATAAACATGAGGAAACTAAAACTAAACTACCTAACATTTGTTTAAGAAGTAAGATTTTAACTTAAAATTAAATTGTCCTTACTTAGTTTCATTTTAAAATTAATATCAAGGTTAAAAATCTACGTTTTATTTACGTATTACACGTAAACTTAAAAAGTACCAAGTAAACTTTATTCAGATTTAGCCTTTGCGGCTTTTATTATTTTTTACTACATTATTTTATAAAATATTTATGTAAAGTATATAATATCTTTATGTACCCATGTATTTTATGTGTATTTATGTAACTATGTAGGTATGTGTGTTTCCAGTAATATCAATTTTATCAAAATGAATTTTAACATAATTAATGGTATCTGTATATTTTAGATGGCTTAAACAACTCTACTGCATAACGAAATGGATTACCAGGGAATCACTAAGCAACAATACTTTTAAAACACCAACACTACTCCATGCATCCCGTCTATCCAGAACAGTCAATGTTTGTTACAATATTTGACGCATTGTCACAAACATTGGCCAAAGGATATTAGCACACTTTTTATATGAGCACTGCAGCATTTTGACGCGTCGTTATGTTGGCTAAGGTTGGCCCGTAGTCGTACTAATCTCAAATAAGAGCACTTTCGTATTTTGTGCTGTAATTGTTCGGGGACATTTTTGAAGCGCTAATCCTACATCTAGTATAGGTACTAAAAAAATTCTACATCAATGCACTCAGCATACAAATGTTTATGTGTGTGCAAATTGGGACATTTTTGCGATATTTTTTGTTCGTGACCCTGTTTCTAGTACTCATTCTATTTCAATGCATTTAAGTAAGACTTGCTTGTTTTGATTCCAGCTATTGATTAATTAATACAGGTTTTATGAGTGATAAAAAAATTAAAAAGTCGGAAGGGTACCATAGGCCAAGCTCCATCCAAAATAGGGATGATGCCTATATCAAAAATAAATTATTTCTAACTGATTATTAAATAGTAATACTAACTGAATATTAAGGTCTTTTATACCCTAAAAGACCCTAAATTTACATCCTTGTTTTAAGTTTGATAACCATTTTAAAATATAGATTAAGGAAAAAAAGTGTGTTTGAATTCGACTTCGAGTGCGTTTTTATGTTTGAAAGAGTTGCTGATTTGATTGAGTTGTCATCATCCCTATTATTCTAATCCTTTTTTTAAATTACTTACAAAAAAGCTTGCACCGTACACACTTATTTACGTAATAGTAATAACAGTTTTGTATTTTTATACTCATAAAATAACTGACTTAGCAAATCAGATTTGATTAATTATCATACACTAGGCTTTATTGTTTACTATTTATCATTATTGTGCTTTTTTATGTGAAAATAATAAAATAATGAATAATTTTAACAAAATCTAGTCTGTAATTTATTTTATGGATAATCCTTACTAATATTATAAATACGAAAATGTGTGTGTCTGTCTATCCGTCTTAGATAGACGACTGCTTGGCGTGCTCACCGAGGCACTCCGGATTCCGTTCTTCGAGCTACTACTGGGCATTTCCTATCAGAAAAACCCAATGCTTATTAATTATTTTGTATTCGAATTCTTACTTCTACAATATTCTCAGTAACAAGCAAAATGAACAGAATAAAATTAAATACATGGCACAAGTATAAATTAGTTTAGGGTTGATCTAATGGTCTGTACTCAATGCCATCAGTCACCACCGACCAAAAAAAACTCAATCTATTTGTGAGGTTCTGTGAGCTCAATACTATTCTGCACACAGTACATTGAACTATTCTGTGAAGTGTCTGTAAGTACCACAAGTACTGCGCACTAAATGCACGCAACAAGGCAATCGGCACGTAATAAATAATAATTGTACTCTGCGGACTGCGCCACACACCTACAGATATTTGAAAGTTTTTAGTGTTGCCAGGACAAAATTTGGTTCCGCTGTGGTGTGGCATGTATTTAATCGTATTCTAGGCTCAGAAAGGTGGGAACCCAGAGCTATAAAGCCAGTTAACAAAAAAAAAATTTAGGGCCGTAGACAGAGAGAGGTATATATACCAAGCCATGTCTCCTTTTCACTCCCACATGAAAGAGATGCAGTGTTGGGATGTTACACAAGATAGAATGAGGAAAAAATATTTTTCTATCCCTTTCTGCGTGTCACGGGTTTAGTTGGTTTTGTTCTTATAGTACTTATTGTGCTTGGTGCATTTTATTACTTTCCCTTTCGGTTACACGCTGGCATTGATTCTAGAGGTTTAATTATTCTATACATTGCCTTATACATAGAATAATTTAATCTGAGACACAGCCCATGGGCATGGGCATTAAATACCTAAAAGTATTTAATTTATAATTATTGTAAATGGCCGTGTACCATGTGTGGGAGAAGGACACCAACTCGTTGCAACTTTATGTGTTCTCATCCATCGACGTATAGTCTATGATCCATCGGCAATGTAAAAATAATTTTAATACGACTGAATAAAGTTTATTTTTAGTTACAATTTAAACCACCCCTGTATATACTCTCGACTTGGCTTCTTGATACTGTTGATAAAAATCTCAGATTAAAAAATAGTAGAATCCACAGAGTACCCAAATTGAATATAGGGTAGTAAAATCTGTGTCTGCTAATCTTTTTTTTCTGGTCGGTGCTGCTAATTATTTAAAAAAATGGCTGAAATGTTGTCTAACTGTCAAAATCAGTGAAATTTTTATTTGTGTGAAACAGTGAAATTTCTTATATTTTCGCAATGAACTTTAATTCGTGAGTTGTGATCTGTAAAAAATAATAATGTATGAATAATTATTTAGATGAATTACATTAAAATTTCACTATGAACGGGTTAAGTTTCAGTGAACTGTGTTGCCTGTTTTGTTGTCCGCCATGCCCAGGGAAAATCGCGGCTAAGCTTGCATTCCTGCCCCCCGAACCCACGTATACATTCACACCTGATGAGACAGGATCCAAATTCTCGTTAACCCTCACGGAAAGAGCGGAATGGCAGTATTCGGAACGCGAAAAGGAAAGCATCGAGGGTTTCTATTCGAGAACGTCGAGAGGCAACAGAATAGCTTGCCTCTTTGTTCGCTGCAGCCCCAACGCTCGGTTCACGATATTGTTCTCTCATGGAAACGCTGTAGATCTGGGACAGATGAGTAGTTTTTATTTAGGGTTAGGTACTAGGATAAATTGTAATATATTCAGCTATGACTATTCCGGCTATGGTGCAAGTGGTGGAAAACCTTCAGAGAAAAATCTATATGCAGATATCGATGCTGCGTGGCAAGCTCTACGAACGCGATATGGTATTAGTCCAGAGAACATTATACTGTATGGACAAAGCATCGGCACAGTGCCAACAGTGGACCTAGCAGCAAGGTATGAGGTTGGGGCAGTGGTGCTGCATTCTCCTCTAATGTCTGGCATGCGTGTGGCCTTCCCCAATACTAAGAGGACATGGTTCTTTGATGCCTTTCCAAGGTGAGTCAGATTTCATATTATAACAATATGATGAGTCATCTGATTTATTCAGTAGGTTCATACATATTGTATTAATGTTATAAGTATCAAAGCTGATACTGAGCTAGCAAGCAATAGCACAGGAGAAAACTGGATGTAGGAACGACTAGAAGAATAATATGTTTATTTTACTGTTTTACTTTCTTTTTGTTGCAATGCCTGAACAAAACTGTTAGAAAAGATAAATAAATAAGGAAAACTATTGTGTGATACTGAATTATAAAGTTGTGAGGGCTTTATCAACAATAATATAAACAGTAATTTATCACATTAATTAAGATAATGATTAGTATTGACTTTATCTTCAAAAGAAGATTGTTTACTAGGCATTAATGAATAAAACTCGCACTTTCAATGCAGGTTATATGAAAAATATAGTGTGTGCCGCAGGATGAAACATGATTTCAGACAAGGGTGAAGTTGCTTGCCTGAGCGAAGCGAGGGCTGGCATCACCCGATTTCACCCCTAAGCACACAATAATCTATTGTATGCTGAAACTAGATTTTGCTAACAACTTACTTAATACAATGTCATAGTATTTTTGACAGATTTACACTATTTTGTTCAAAATAGCTGTTATATAAATATTCTTTAAAATACTCATAACTACATTATTTTGTTTTAATTTAAATATATGCATCATTGACAATAAGAACTAAGTTCAACTTTCCTTAACCTTATAAATAGTTGGGTGACTTGAAGGTCAATGTTGATAAAGTAAAATTACTTAAGTTTTATTGATAATAATATAAGTAACTACCTTACATATTTCAATAATTAAAGTCATGATTCTATTTCGTTGCTAATTTCCTTTGTTAAAATTATAGTTCTGCTTTTTATATATATGATTGGATAAACTCATTGTTATTTAACATATACAGCTCAAACCAACTACAATACAGGGCTGGGCTCTGTCAGATTGCCAAGTGGGCAGAAGAACTGCCAATTGCCAAGAACTGAATTGCCAAGTGGGAAGGAACATATTTTGTCCTAAGTTCAAACTTTCTCTTTTCAATCAAAAATTACAGTCATTATTAGGATACAAGTAACTGCAGTCCCAAGCATATATTCCTAAGACAAGTTTATCTGATCTGATGCCTTTACATCTACATTTTTAGAGGTTTCTAAATAGGAAATCTGTAAGATTTTAAATGGGTTTAAATAATCCTGTTTGAAACTCATTAATGCTTTTTGTTTGAAGGCTGTTAAAATTTTGCATTCAAGGTTTTCTCCATAAACTGAAGGGGTTAGGATAGGTTGAAAAGGGGATTTGAAGAAAAGATCCCCAGAAATAGTATTTTGAATTCCATTTAGTATGTTGGGATATGGTTGGGATTTTACATAATTAAAGAAAATAGAATTTAAGTATAATTAAGTAAGTAAATAAAATTTTATCACCAATAGCCTCTCACTTAAAATAGTGATAATTCTGCAGGAAACTGCATCTCTCTGTTTATCTAAACTTGTCATTTCACTGATAAACAAAACTAAACAACACAAACACAACCACAATATTTATATATTTAGTGGTTTCATAAATAAATAAATAAATAAATAATCATTTATTTGCAAGAATGTTTGTACATAATGATGGTAAAATAATAATCAGTTCATAAACATTCAACTAAATTAATAGTGTGCAAATATTATGAGTCATTAGTAGGTAATTTAATAAATTATTAGGATTTCAGCTAAACAATATCACACAATTCAATTAAATTCAATATAAAATAAACTAATGCCAGAGAAATTACATAAAATCAAAATCATATAAAATATACAACGCGACCAAAAATAACAATGTCAAAACTTAAAAATTATTGCTTATTGCGATAAATATTCCTTCACATCATAATAACATTTTTCTAATAGTAATTTGTTAACTTCGTTCTTTAACTTATTTAAAGTCAATTTTTCAAAGTCAGGTGGTAGCCTATTATAAATCTGGACCGCCATAGCGTACGTACTTTTCATAAATGTACTATTACAACATTTTGAAAAACATAATTTGTTAGGATATCGAATAGACCTATCCGTTTTAATTTCGCATTTCCTTTTGAAGTATTTTGGATATCGCTTAACAAATACACACATATCCCTTATGTACATACATGGTAGTGGAAGGATACCTAGTTTTTTAAAATGTGGTTTACAGCTCTCTAACGGTCCTACGTTGCAGATAGCCCTTATGCATTTCTTTTGCAGTCTGAATGCTCTTAAAATATCAACGGAGTTACCCCATATTTCTCACTAAATGGCTAATTCTGTTGTACACAATCCCTGAGCTAAAATCACAGGTCTAAAGTCTAAATAGGTCTATTGCTATCCCCTTTTCCAATGTTCCCTGCAGAAATTGATAGCACAAGATTTAGACCTGTCGTTTAGTTAGTTTAGTTAAGATTAGATAGAAATAGTTGTACAATAGAATTAGGCACTATGCTTTCAAAACAAAATGTAAAAAATATATTTCACAAGGGAACTGCTCATCCAGAACTAACTGTCAGATCAACTATAAAAAATACTTACCAGTACAAAATTATTATATTGGAGTCTAAAATTAGTGCTCTGCAATCTAATAAAATATTTAAAGGGGAAGAAAACTCTTACCCTTAGAGGAGTATTGTTGCGTCTATTTCTAGCAAAAGCTGTTATTGTTATTTAGTTGTTATTATCTTTGTGCTTGCTTCATGCTTAATTAGAGATTATGGGGAATAAGGAACTAACTACACTTATTCTAATTAGCTTGATTTCTATACATTTGTTGTTTTTTGAAGACTTACATAATATGTTCGGCAGCTGTGTAAAGCTGAACTAATGTATCAAGCTGAATAAGTGTTATTGGTGCCTATTGGTACAGTGTAAGTTTAAGTATATTCATACAGTGGGTTGATGCACATAAAAATGGCTGGCTACCATCCCAGTTGTAGCACCTAAGGCATGGTATCTCTACTCTTTAGATATAAAGGTAGGAAACTGCATACATATTAGACATGAAGTAGAGTGACCAAATTTAATTGAAAGTAATTTTCAATACAAAATTAGGTCACTACTTACACCAGTTACCCCCATCACATCCCTGTCACACTGTAGCATTGGTCTGTTTAGACACCTCAGTCAAATGAAATGGTGGGGTATCTTCTCAGAGTGTGCTATTATGTAAAACACCTAATTTTCTATAAAAACACAACTTGGGAGGCTCGTGTGATAAAAACCCTTCTTTCTCTTACAGCATTGATAAAATTCCGAAGGTGACCTCTCCAGTTCTTGTAATCCATGGAACTGAAGATGAGGTGATAGACTTCTCCCACGGTCTGGCCATATACGAGAGATGCCCACGTGCAGTGGAACCATTATGGGTGGAGGTAAATATGTTTGTTTTATATGTAGTATATTCCTTTTATCCTGAGAAACAATTGCAAACCAAGCAACAACAAATGAGTCAGAATTGGTATTAAGAATGCTATGTGTAACAGATGGTGATTTCACTATTAATCTTTAAACTTTAGGTTAAATCTGTTTAAATATTATGTTGATATAGCTATTAGCTCAGGCTACCTGTGCAAGCTATGTATGGGAACCCTTAAAATAAAAAATTGTAAAGCTGATTGTTGGCACAAGTGTTCCTTGGGGTCAGAGAAGTACCTCTTTAAAATTCCCCACTCGTAGGCCCCGGGCTTCACCCCCTACCCCCTCAAACGTCTCCCCGACCGCGGTAGTTGTAATTTTCTCAAAAATATTAGAGCTAGAAAAAAAAGCTTCTATGGTGAAAATAATCTACATTGAAAAATCGTGTAAGTTTCTTGTGATTTACACGAAATGTAAAAGAGATAGGTAAAAAACGACAAGAACATAATGAAAGTTCATGAAATCCTCTACAAAATGCTTTTTTTTTATAATTTTATTACAGTGCTTCACACATGAGGAAAGTTTCTAAACTTACTTGAATACATATCAAAAATTCGCGGAACCGGCAGGATTTGAACCTACGTCTCTCTGGGAATCGCGCCCCGAGCGCCTTGACTCAAGGCGCTCAGGGCGCGAACCTCAGTTCACCGCATTACTTGAGTAATTCGTTGAACTGAGGTTTGTTATGTTGAGGTTAATTGGTCTAAAATTAAAAAAAAATAGTTTTATTCACCTTACATTGGTGGGAACTTTTTATAAAGGTTTTGGGTTGACAAAATTCGCTAATAAGAGGTATTTACACTTTTTCTTGAGTTGAAAATTAGTTATAAAGAGATTGTTCGTAAAAAATGTTGGCAATGTAAAGGTATATTTTATATTGACTCTTATGAAAAATTCTTCAATTTACGAAGAATTTGTTAAATCGAGGAAGTCGTTATATTGAGGTACGTTATATTAAGGTTGCAATAAAATGAACTGCTGTAAAATGAACAGCCAGATAATTTTATCAAATTAACTTTTAACTTTTAACTGTTAATGGTATTCCGAACCAATGGTAGATTCACTAGACGATTCAAGCACTTGTAAAAGTTTACTTGAATAAAAAAAAATGATTTGATACTTGAATTGAAATCTGATTACAAAAAAGCACAATCGGCTAGATATTTGAGAGGAGGAGGAGAGTTGCGGGGGATTATATTGTGGGAGGTGGAAGGGGGTTTATGGGAGGTGGGTTGTTGGAGTGGGGAGAAAAGAGGACATCATTTGTGCCTAAAATCCAAAATACGTTATTTATTTATGGGTTAATTTCTATTTATTCCATAGCTTTAGATTATCCTAAGTCTACATGACTACCACCGGTTCTTATACAACAGCAAGGTATATTTCGAAAACCATTTTTCCTATCAAAATAAACTAAACACTATTTTATAGGTAAATTAATAATCTTTTTACTAAGCTCTGACAGCTTTTTCTTAACTCTAATACTTTTTCTTGAAATTACAAAAAAGATTCACGGATTTTACAAAGGTTTAGTTTTTATTCCAGTTAGGCAGCCATATTTTCGAAACTATTAGTTCTATCAAAATAAAGTAAAAACTATTTTGAGGATAATTTAATGAAGTACATTTTTGCTTCTGGTGTTTTTTTTTTCCTAGTTCTAAGGCTGGAAACAGTGCTCGACCGACGGTCAGCGCTGACCGTACGTCCTGACCGTCAGCGCTGACCGTCGGTTCTGAAAATGCATTCAGTGATAAGCTGACGGCGAACTGCGACGCGTGTGTACAGTTGTCAAAAAAATGAATCCTTTTGCTGTAAATGCTGTAATATGTGCGTGCTATTTTTTGCGCAAACGACGGAATAGAAGGCGGCGAAGATATCATGTACACCCAATCCTTGTAGAACGGTTACTTGAAGGCGAATTCTGCAAACTATTTTGGAGGTTGCAACAAGACGAGGAAAAGTTTTTTGATTATTTCAAGATGTCAATCAGAAGTTTCGATGAACTACAAGCAAGGTTACATGATACTTTGAAACATTCCAATATGTTTCGAGCTTCTGTCCAACCTATTGAAAGATTGGCTGTGACTTTGAGGTAAGTACTTGTTACAATAATAAAAAACTCCGAATTATTTATCAACATTTATTAAAAAAAAATTACATTTTTTTATTGAAAATAAGAAATCCGTCTAATTGCTTTTGACTGGATGAATCATTCGTCTGCATATAATCTGCTGAGAAGAGGGTCGTTCTTCTACCAAATACGACTGCTGGATATTAGAAGAGGGTTCCTGTACTAAATAGGACTGTTGGATATTTGACTGACCGGGCAGTGTTTGAAAAGGAGATTGTACTACTGGGTACAACGGGCTAGGAGTAGTATGTTGCGAATCTGATGAGATAAAAGAATGCGATGTTCCTGGGCGGTCTGAGCCAAGCCTTGAAATTTCCATGGCTTTTTGTAGCACCTCTTGACGAAATATTAATTTTTGCTCGATAGAAAAAGTATTAGTAATCGGCAACAGTGAACAGAAAAACGCCATGTCATCGTTTTGCATAACTTTTGCATTCTCTTTAAAGAAATTCATCATTTCTCTGTCAAACTCATCTTCATGGCGATTTTTTTGACGTTGTTTTTGCGTGAATTTTTGTCTATGGTTAGAGGCAGGTTTTTGGCTGTTACGGTTAATGATGGAATCATCGGAATTTGGAGATTGAGGTTCAACAGTTCCTTCATTTCCGGTAGGTTGAGATACAACAGCTCCTTTGTTTTCAACAGTTTCATTTTGATTTGACTCCTCATTTGACAAAATTGAATCCTCGGTATTCAATTCTCGTTTATTATCCAGAAATTTCATAAACTCGAAATAAACATATGTCTTCCTTTTTTTAGCTGCAGATCCAGACGGCAAATTCTTTAATGTAGCCTTACACCTCACATAAGCGTCTCGCGCAGTTTTCCACCTCTGCTGCACTTGTTTTTCTGCAAAAGAAGATTAATATTTGTTTTTTGTTTCAGATATTTTGTGACGGGAGAGACATATCAAGATCTTCATTTTAGCTACCGTTTGGGGGCTTCAACTATTGGTGAAATCGTAAAAGAAGTCTGTAAGAATATTTGGACTCTACTCCATGAAGAGTGTCTTTCGATACCTAATACACAGGAAGGGTGGCTACAAATCGCAGATGGTTTTAAAAATAAAGCAAATTTCCCTAACTGCATCGGTTGTATAGATGGGAAGCATGTCAGAATAATTTGCCCTGAATATAGTGGAAGTCTGTATTCAAATTATAAAAAATTTTATTCTGTAGTTCTGTTGGCTATGTGTGATTCTGACTATCGCTACACCTATATAAATGTGGGGGCATATGGAACAGATTCTGATTCGAATATTTTTCGGAGAAGTTCATTATTTACGAAATTACAAAACGGAGAAATAACATTGCCTCCACCGAAACCACTACGTCACACTACAGAACCCATCCCATATATGATTATCGGCGATGCCGCATTTGGTATATCAAACAAAATTTTAAGACCTTATGCACGAAGTAATCTGACACATAAGAAAAAAATATTCAATTATCGATTAAGCCGTGCTAGAAGGTATATTGAGTCTACATTTGGAATAATGAGTAATAAATTTAAGATATTTCACAGACCAATGAATACTTCCCTACCGAATACAATAGCAATCATAAAGGCTTGTTGCGTTTTACATAACTACATTCGAGAAAGAGACGGGTACAGAATACAGGATACACTAACTGTTGAAGGCTTTGACGACCTTACTCTTGATACGAACATTAATATCAGATCAGGTGACGCAATAAGGGACAAATTTGCCAACTATTTCGTTTCTCCTGTTGGTAGTGTAACGTGGCAAGATGCTTATATTTTTTAATAAAATTGTATTTTACAACAATAATGATGTTTTATTTACTTACCTATATCCTTTTTCTCACTGTCAGACTTATCGTCGAAATCCGGAATTATTTCTTTACAAACTTCTTGCCAAGCACTTATTTTAGCATCACGATCTTTATAAAATGCAGACGATAAATCCCATAGTGCCGGTCGAAGCCGCACTTCAGTAATAAGGCGCTCTGTGTCAATATTCATTTTTTTTTGCTGAGTGTACGTTCGGTCGCTCCGTCAGCGAAGCACTGGACGCATCCACACAATCTCATAGCTCGTCGGTCGACCGACGTACGCGCAACCGACGAGCTGGACCGACGGCTCGACCGACCGTACGCGCGGACCGAATCACGCGCGTACCGTCAGCGTAGCTGAGTGCGCATTCATAGGCTTGCATAGATATAGCTACGCCGACTGACGGTCAGCGCTGACCGTCGGTCAAGCACTGTCTCCAGCCTAATAGTTTCTGTGAAAATTCTAAAATATATGCATGGTTGTTGAAAAAAAAACTTGGAATATAGGTTGTCATATTTCTCGAACTATTGGTACTATCTGAATTCACCCTGAGACTAACATAGGATTCTAGCAATTTTTTTTTTCGTACACAATACATGGATATATATTCGAAATTACTAGTCCTATTTTTATGAACTAAATTTTTTTTATAAGTGATTGAATGGTGTTTATTTTTACTTCTGGGAGTTTTTTGCCTATCTCTAATAATTTTCTAGAAATTACAGAAAACATTATACAGTTTTGAAAAATATTGTTTTCATGTTAACTATGACAGGTATATTTTCGAAATTATTAGTGCTATCAAAATAAAGTAAAAACTATTTTGTAGGTAATTTAACTATGTTTGTTACTGCTTTAATCAGTTTTTGCTAACTCTGTTATTTATTTTTTCGGAAATTAAAAACAACGTACACGGTATTTGCATATTATTTTCTTTATCTTATACAATAGGTAGGCATATCTCCAAAACGATTACTCTTATCAAAATAAACTAAATATCATTTTATAGCTAATTTAATAAACTTTCATTTTCGTAGCTCTATCAGTTTTTATGGAAATTACAAGAAACTACGTTACAAAAAGCCATGCATGCAAAGTATTTTCTTTTCATGCACAAAGGGTACACACCCACAGGGTAAAGGGTATATCTCCGAAACTATTAGCCTTATCGAAATGAACTAAAATATTATTTTGTAGGTAATTTAATGACGATAATTTTCGCCATAGAAAAAATTGAAAAAATTACAAAAACTGCGATCGGGGAGACGTTTGAGGGGGTAGGGGGACAAGCCCGCGGCCTAGGAGTGGGGAATTTTTAAGAGATAGGTACTTCTCAGACCCCGGAACACTTGTGCCAAAAATCAGCTTTACATATTTTTTTAATGTTTATTAGTCCCGTACTAATTGTATACTAATTATATGAAATGCTGAAGTGTAGCTATTACCTTTTCATGGCTCTGCTACAGCTGAACCAATTTGTACATTGTTGGATCTGTGTACAGTATATCTGTGGCACAGATATAGCTTGCATCTTGGATATAGGAAACGAGAATCAAAGAGTACCCATGGATTCAATGTTTATTCTTCAATGAATATTTATTCAAATTAGGTACTCGTACACTGTACAGTTTTTGAACATCAATAAAATATAAAAATATCTTAAAACTAACGCTACGAGGATTCCAAAGGTACCCTGTTCTGAGAAGAGCCCACAACAAACTTAGCTGGGTTTTTTTACATTATCACCGCACAAATCACCTTAAACTAATAAGAACTACCAGAACCTCCGACGACCTCCGTGGCGCAGTGTGTAGCGCTGTTGCCTTAACGTGCGGAGGTCCTGGGTTCGATACCCGGCAGAGTCAATTTGGGAATTTATAATTTCTGAATTTTCCCTGGTCTGGCCTGGTGGGAGGCTTCGGCCGGGGCTAGTTACCACCCTACTGGCAAAGACGTGCCGCTAAGCGATTTAGCGTTCCGGTACGATGCCGTGTAGAAACCGAAGGGGCATGGGTTTAATATAACTGCCATGCCCCTAACAGGTTAGCCCGCTATCATCTTAGACTGCATCATCACTTACCATCAGGTGAGATCGTAGTCAAGGGCTAGCTTGTAGTGGATAAAAAAAAACCATTAGAGCAAATTATTGCCCAGCTTCCTTGTGATTTAAATAATCCTTTACTCCTTAACTTTACCAAGTCTCGGAGAAGACATCACAATTTTAATTTTATTTCTACTTAAGGTAAAAGCACTAATGCTCGACATTGAACTAAAGGATGACACTTTCGAAAAAAATATCTTGTAATAAGAAAAATAAACATTTAATTTTCATCACTATTGACTAAAGACACCTAACGACATCTATGATACGTCGTCAAAAACCCGCGTTCACTTTCATAGGCAAATTTCAAAATGGCGTTAGTCTACAATAAACAATGTGTGCAGGTCGACTCGTGCGCCGTGATTGTTACGTTTTTTCATAAGGGGACTGACTTTTTGCAGGTATGATTTTGTTCTACATATTAATGATTATTGCTTGTGTTCGTTTTAACATTATAAATGCATAACATTATTGACGTATTAGGACCATTGCCTTCTCATTTCGGCTAGATTTTATAATAGTTTTAAGCGGTGTCTACTATTAGTACCAAAAATTAATCAAAACCTAAAAGATGACATTTGTGTCTTCTATTGGGGTTTGAACAAATTTAATTCCTCAGCTCATTTACATGCAAATATAGTCCCTATGTTCTGTAAATAAAGTTTACGTCTAAGTATCGTTCGTTTTACATTAATCTATCCAAAAGAAGACAGTGTCAACTATTAGGGTACACTAGGCATATAATAGGTGTCAACCATTAGTTCAATTGGTTTCAGATTTATTTTTGAGCACGATGCCACCAGTAAAGGGACAAATGTTTCGATATTCCGAAGCTGATATGGAAGCAGCTATACAAGAATGCAGGCGGGGCGTCCCGACAGCTACTGCGGCGAAGAAATTTGGCGTACCAAGAGTGACTTTACTAAACAAAGTCAAGGGAAAAACACCTATTGGACGCAAAATGGGCAGAAGCTGTTATGTGACCGAAGATATAGAAAAAATACTTGTATCATGGGCAAAAGCCATGGTTAAACAAGGGTTCCCAATAGGGAAAGATGATTTGCAGGACAGTGTTAAGAAAATAGTAGATGATCTGAAGATTGACACTCCATTCAAAAACGGTAGACCTGGAAAGAGATGGTACAGCAGTTTTTTAAAACGTCACCCTGATCTTAAACCAAGGCAGCCCCAGAACTTGACTGCCTCCAGAGCATCTGTGACGACATCTCAAATAAAAAATTGGTTCCAAGAAGTGAGCACTTACTTAAATGATAACAATCACAATAATATTCTGAATGAACCTCAACGTGTTTTCAACATGGATGAAACTGCTTTTTTCCTAAATCCCAAAGGAAGTAAGGTCCTAGCAGCTAAAGGAGAACGATCAGTGTACCAAAACATTAACACGGATGAAAAAGAATGCTACACTGTACTTTTGGGTGGCAATGCAGCCGGAGAGGTTTTACCTCCAATGGTTGTATTTAAATATGAGAGGATACCACGAGAGATAACTTTGTCAGTTCCTACATCATGGGGGATCGGGCGTTCGGATAATGGATGGATGACAAGAGAGACCTTCTATGAGTACATATGTAATATTTTTCACAAATGGTTGGATGACAACAATATTAAACGACCAGTCATACTTTTTATCGATGGACATACTTCACATCTTTCTTATCATGTCAGTAAATTCTGTTCTGAAAATGGCATTATTTTGATTGCTCTTTTTCCCAACGCAACGCATTTGCTGCAACCAATGGATGTCGCAGTGTTTAGAAGCCTCAAGGGATCATGGAAAGCTGTTGTTCATTCTTGGAGATTACAAAATATAGATTCGCCCATTTTGCGAAAAGTGATTTTTTGTCCTTTGTTAAACAAAGTGTTAAACGATGCATTAGCACCCGAAATATTCCAAAATGGCTTTCGTAAGTGCGGACTAGTACCGTGGAACCCCGACGAAGTGTGTTGTATTCTAGAGCCGCCAAACCACGAAGAAATCGAATTAACAGAGATACAGAAAATGGCGAAGATTAAAGAAATGGAATTGGGAAAAAAGTTTTTGGAAAAATACATACAATCCGAAAAAATTGCTGAGTTTAAAAATTGTGAGGAATGGGTTGGACCCAAAGAAGACATGGCATTATTTAAGTTCTACAAAAAAGTTGAAAAATCATTGAATGACTTGACAAGTCCGAATTTAGTTCTAGAACCCAACCATACCCCTGATATATCACCCTCACTTATAAATGACGACAATTTTGAAGCAACATTAAACACCCTTAATGATGCCTTAAGCATACCTATTGAACTACCCGATGATAATAGCACACCTGAAGTAATACCTCCAGTTATAAATGAAGGCATTATTAATGCTACTACTTTTGAAACCCTGACAGAAAACTTTAAAACACCTATTAAACAAACAGAAAATAATACTGACAGTACAACCATCAGCACAAGTCACTTGATAGAGCCATCTACATCAAAACTCCCAGAAAGTTTCTGTCACGATATGGGTGCGATTATTCCAAGTCCTTTTAAAAGAGCTTTGTTTTGGCCAACGCCTAAAGAACATAACAAAAAAAGGAAGAAAGAAAAGATACCCTCCGTTGTGTCTTCAACACACTGGCAACAATATTATGAAAACAAAGAGAAGAAAAAGAATGAAATAGAGGAAAAGAAAAAAAGGAGATTAGAAGAAAGAAAGAAGAAAAAACAGAAGAACGAAGAAGCACGAAAACTTAAGGCTGCTCAGAAATTAACAAAAAAAAATCAAAAGGCTGTGAAAAAGAAAACTAATAAGACTGATAATTATAGTGACACAAGTATTGAAGAAGAATGGCTAGAATCTGGAGATAGTTTAGATGATCTATCTGACGAGCATGACAATGAAAATGAAGAAAACGAACGTACAGATGACGAAAATTACAAGGAGAAAAATAAAATCAAGCAGGGTGATTTTGCAATTATTAACTTTCCTGGAAAAAAGAAATATTATAAATATGTTTGCATTGTCCAAAATCATTCACGAAAAGATATTGAAGTTATGGCAATGGTATGCTGTGATCAAACCAAAACTGTTTTTAAGGAAAATGACAAAGATATTAGCATAGTAAGTGAAGCTCAAATATTTAAAGTTCTCAACGCGCCAACAATAATTATGACAGGTGATAGGATTAAATATAAATTTGATTGTCCATTGGATGTTGATGGATAATTTTATGTGTTAAATAATTTTCTGTTAAA
This sequence comes from Erebia aethiops, assembly GCA_923060345.2. NCBI lineage: Eukaryota > Metazoa > Arthropoda > Insecta > Lepidoptera > Nymphalidae > Erebia > Erebia aethiops. Next base: position 15,243,157 of record OV281089.1, on the reverse strand, counting down.
AGTTAATTACTAAGTTGTGTTGATAGTCTTTTTTTATTCATTTATATTGATTATAAATTGGTTTTATATATAAGTCTACTATTGGTGCCAGTTGATGTCTATTAATAGTGCATTTGATTTTTGATGCTGTCATCTACTAGTTCCTATGACAAAGCGTAAAGGAATTTTATTTAAATTAAAAATATGTTAGTGATCAAAGTTCTTATATGAAAAAGTTAATTTCTAATAGTTGCTTTAATAGTACAAAAAAACGTCACTGTCATTCTTTAATAAAATTATTTGATTTTGAAGAACAAAGTTTGATTTTTCCTTAAGGTGTCTAGCATTAGTTCTTTTACCTTAATGAATACTCTATGTACTCTACTCTACACAATAATCTATGTGATTCCCAAGATGGAGTCACCCAATAAAATGATTAAAAAAAATTATAAATAAAAATATAAACAAGTTTCATGCATGCAGCATGAATTTATTCTGATAATAATCTCTCTCTGATATTTGATGTATAAAACATTAATACTTTCCACACTTTAATTATTGTGTACATAAACTAAGTTTTTTTTTACATTTTACTATACAAAACTCCAGATTGTTATTGACCATTGTTGGGTAGTTTGCTGCTTATGGAGGCTTTAATTTACCAAAATCTTTTATTTCAGGGAGCAGGTCATAATGACGTGGAGCTATTTAATCAATATTTAGAAAGACTGAAACGTTTCGTTTCGGTAGAATTGCTCAACTGACAAAGACTGCCGGCCACGGGCCAGACGACTCAAGGTGATAAATTTATAAAAGAATATTATATTCTTTTATATAATATTGTCTTCAATAATTCTCATTAAAACTATATAAGATTATTTATTGCTTAAATAGATAATTTAAGCTATAAGACTAATGTGAGTTACATTAATATCTAAAATAAAATCTTTTTGTTCGTCATTCTTACTAAACAGATAGATTTAAAATAAGTAAATTATCATGCTTTATTTTGTGAACTTTAGTGATAAAACTTCGTCGATCTTTTTGTCAGCCCTAACCGTCTATTTGGGCTGCAATTTACAAACACCAGCCTGTGTTTTTAGTCTAGTGCTTTGGTCTGCAAAATTGTGGTGTAATTTTATAATTTTTTAAAGTTATTAAGTAAAATAAAAAAAAGGGTTTCAAAAATTACAAGACCTATGTCTTTCTAGGAGAAGAACAAAATCCAGCGTCTACATTGAGCTCGGGAACCTCAAGTTCGGCGACCGAGAGGCTCCTCTAGCTAGCGGGGGCCGGGCCCAGCCGGGCCGGCCCCGAAAAAAAATGTGTAAATCTCGACGGCGCCGCCGACCAGCACGACGCAGACGCGAGCGTGCCTAACGACGTCGGCCCCGCCGAATCGCGAAGCCCGCGCGCTCTCGCGCACAACATCAGCATCAACGTGACGGACGCCGACTCGCCCGTCGGCGTGCGCCGCCGCATCCACCTGCGCTCGCTCAGCGACGTGACGCCCGCCGCGCGCTCGCCCGTCGCCCGCGCGCGCTCGCACTCCGAGCGGCCGCGCGCCTCGCCCGCGCCCACGCCCGCCGCCTCGCCCGCGCCCTCTCCGCGCCGCCCGCCCGCCGGCCTCGCGCCCGCGCCCACGCCGCGCGCCGTACGCAGCGAGCGCTCGTCGCCCGACGCCTCGCTGCACGCGCTCGCGGACGAAGCGCGCGGCCGGCCCGACCTGGACCCGTGGCGCAAAATGAGCGAGATGGACCTGGGTCGCGCCGGGCGGAAGGCGCGCGCCGCGCTCGACCCGTGGGTGCGCAAGCCGACGCGGCGCGCGGCGTCGCGCGACTCGGTGCGCAACGCAGGCGAGGGCGGCGGCCAGGCGCGCGCGCGGCGCGGGCGGCTGGAGCGCGCGGCGGGCGGCGTGTGCGACGCGTGCGGCGGCGCGCCGTGCGAGTGCTGGCGCGGCGCGTGCACGTGTTCGCCGCGCGCGTCGCCCGCGCGCCTGTCGCCGCGTGCGCCGGCGCGCGCACACTCGCACGACGAGGGCCAGCCGCGGCGCCTGTACAAGTCGTCGTCTTCGCGCGCGCTGGCGACGCCGCGCGCGGCCGAGGCGCCGGATCCGCTGCTGGAGACCACGTGCTGAGCGCGCCGGGCCTCGTGTCTTTTGCGAGTATTATTAGTGCGAATTTTTATATCCCTCTAGTTTTTAAGATTTCAAAATTACGATTGTACCATATTCGTTGGATTTAGAGTGTTTCGGTATGTAAAGGCATGATATGATAGTTGTATGGTTTTATAATTATCTTTGAATATGAGCGGTTGTGCACATAATAATATATTATATGACTGTGCCGATTGTCTTTCGACGGTTGCATTTGAATTGTTATGGAGTATATTATGATAAATATTTTGATCATAATTTGTAGCTATAAAATACTTAATACAGATTAACATAAAAAAATATGTCGCTAGTTCCTACACTTGATTTCGCTGGCCAATATTAATTAATAACATAGGGTTCCACTGATTGCTTTTTTGTCCTAATTGCTAAATGTATGTTTTATTCTTATTTTTTTAATAAAATTTTAATACTACAATGGCACTACATATTTTATATTAAGTATCACTTTTAATTCAACATGGTCTAGTAGAAATGTCCTTGTCTGAAAAACCATATGAAATTATTTTTCAGATAATGTTTTAAATGTGCCCATTATAATATGAATTAAATCTTAGCATCTTTATTTGAGATATTTCACATAAAACACGACAGCATTTTATGAGTATTGGCCTCAAGAAAATATTATAGCCAAAAACAATGAAATGAAATTCACATTGCTTAGATAGAGTACCACATTGAAAGATTTATATTGTATACTATACACTTGAAAACAATACTGAATATTTATGAAAACTTTAAATTTTATCAATTATTCCTTAAAAATATTCCTTTAATATTGTGATTGAAATAAATGCACCTGTTACGATAAATCCACTGTAAAAAATCGTAATGTGTATGTATACTGATTAATCAAAATACATTTATCATTTATAGCAGTTTTAATATATGAATTCATAGTATTGAAATGTATAAATGAATAATACCTTATTTTAAGCCAGATTAACTTATCTCACTATAGGTGGGAAAACTCACTTTGGGCTGTACACGAATGTCGAAATGGGACTATGAGTGAACGCTCAGAGGAACGACGTTTTGTCCTGTCCGATCCCTAGTATTTTTGCCCTAATGCCAACAGTATGCTGGTGGGTTAACTCCGGTATTCTAAGCTCAGTCTTATTTGTGTACTTCACAAGAGTCACAGTACTATGAGCTAATATCGCGATCCATAAAGTGAGCCGCCAAAGTCTTAGCTCGGTTTAAGATAATACTGTCGTGCAAAATATTCAAGTTTGATTCATAATATTAAGCATAGTACGTTTGTTACCGACTACAATTGACTTGATCCGAAGAAAATATTGTGAATTAAAAAAAAACCTAAATGAATATCTGAATAATGACCACTTGCCCGAGACCGCTAAATGTGTTTAATTAATACATTTTCTATACCTGTCTCTTTCATGTCAATCCGCGTAATAAACTTGACAGCATCACAGAATTTAACAATTAGTTTAGGCAGTGCTGTGCAAGAGGCCCTAAGTTTCGTAATACAGGGACAAATTTACTGAAAAATGCAAGGTTTGAAGTAGAATTTGGTACATACCTAAAACTTTTTTTTAAGTAAGTATTTGAGGGTTACTTCCGAATTTTTGAAAATCTAACTGTATTGTTTTTGTTTAGACAATTCGAATTTAAGTGCAGTATTCCAGTGGTCAGATCGGTGATTTGAGGCACAGCGGTTCGGTCAGAACAGCATTTCCTGCTTAAATTATTTTGAGTTGTGGTGTTCCACTAAAACATTATCTTTTTTGTATGAGGCATATTATATTTTAATTTTATTTTAATTCTACGTCTTAATTTAGTATTAATAAATTTGGAACCAAAATTATGTTATACCTACCTATATACATAATATTATGACTAATATTATATTATAGTCTTTATAATTATCGATTGTAACGTTTTTTTTGTTTAAATGATTAGATTATATCCACGACTTCGATCCGTTGCTCCATTGTGGCATAATTTAAGGACAAACTATCAAATAAACAAACTTTCGCATTAATAATAATCAAGTTATTATATTCGATGAAAATGATAATATTGGGCTAACCAGATAACTGTTTCACATAAACTATACCTACTTACCTACTTACCTACATATTATTATTATTATTATTTAGATGGTTGACCAATTTAGGGTTATGTTTAGAACTAAATTTAAATAGACTAGGATCTGTGCTAACTTTTTAATTATTCTAGTGAAATGTTTATATAATTTTAATCCCGAATTATGTGTGATCACGATCAGATAAATTAATTGATCTTTCTTTGCGTCAAAATGCCAGACAAACATGGACAAGGCTGATAAAGATTGTTGTGAATCTAGTGATTGTTGTGAATAATTAATGTACGGTTTTTTAGTACTAGCAGAATACTGCCACAATTAAAACTCCTTGCATAGTTTATTTCAATCTTTTTGACTTGTGACAAGTGAGATGCGAGAATGTTGCAGGAATGTTCCGCGCACACGGAAAGAGTATCGGTAAATAAAATAGGACTCAAAAACGCGACAGCGTTGTTCTCAGCCGCCAAAAATTGCATCCAACACTATAGTAGATACGTACCTATATACTAAACTATTACAGGTACTATTTTGTTTTGTATCTTTGTTCTAATTCAGATGTATAATAAATCATATCCAGATTCTATTAGGACGCCAGTTCCAGTTAGCCTTTTCTCTCTCAAGTCTCTCGAGTCACTGTATAATCATAAGAGGATCTATTTCGTAGTACGAACTTAGTGAGATTCTACGGCAGGGGCGTCTATGTGGTTGGTTTATATTCCAATTCCTTCCTTGGATATAAGCAGATGATACTTTGCGTTAATTACCTACACTTTAACTCGCTAAAACAGACAAATCTATGTGGTACAACTGGCGGCATGCGATATGTTAGGCCTTCCCTCTCGCGAAAGCCAAAGAAGTATAAAGAGTGCTAGACACTACCCATTCCAGTCGCACAAGAAAATGATGCATATTCATTCATTACGCCGCGTGAAAGAATGAGATAGAATTACCTACATGATTTTTTGACGCTTATCGCGTGCCGCCTAATTTCATAAAGAGCTCGAACTTGTAGCTAAACAAGCCCAACTAAATGTATTGAAAGTATGTACCTACCTTATTCGCTATCCTTTCCGTGTCACGCTTGCTGGGGTAGTCTAGAGAATTGTCATTCTTACGCTTCTAAAATAAAACAATCCGGGAAAACAAGCAATACACATCTGCCCACCACAAAAATATTTTTACCTGGAACCAACTGTGTTCATATTGTTACACTGAGGCTACGTTACATAAACTTTTAAATAATTACAATAAAATTAGTGCATGAAATCATTATATTAATTATTAGAATTTATTTATTATACTCACTAGAATCGACTACGGATAAACGTTTAAAAAAAAACATTATTAATTGCGGAATACTAAAAAAATACAGAATAGGTTAAATGTATCGGCGGGGCGTGAAAAGGTACAGACAGACAACTAGAGTATTTATAGACAGGTGCCTTATCCTTCATAAATTATACACCTATATAATCCACCAATCTATTGGTGGAAAAACATGAAAATTCGTACAGGTGTTTATGAGATAAGATCAAACAGCTAGACAAACTTGATGAAGGGACTTTTGATGTTGTTTTATACTAATAAGTAGTAAATAATGGGATTATGCATGCCTTTATATTTGTTTCGTAAAAACTACAAGATACAATATATAAAATTATTACAAATAGGTACATAATACTATAATTTAGTTACTAAACCTGTGGTCAACATAATTTTATTGTACAAAATTATGTGGTCTTACAATAGACATATATTATGAAATAAACCATTATCTACAATATTTTGAAATGTACCTACCCAATGCTCTTACAACATCACAGTGAGTGGTGTAATTTTTATATTCACTTTGGCAATTGTTTCAGAAACGCTATATATATCTTCCACATGTAATATTCCTAAATAAGTGCCATTGTTAGCTTGAGATACTCATTTGCTTGTCCTTAATACAGTACTTACTATTCAAAATCATAATTATTGTATGATGAATGAAATGGCTAGTTTTGAAATGTTAATCGATTATAATTTGAATAAATATATAGATTATGCCAAAATCAAACATACCATCTGTGTAAATTGCAGCTGTATATATAAATGTTGTGGTGTTGCTGTATAAAGGTGCTATTTTCACACATGGTTATGTATTAGGGGCCCTACACAATATGTCCAAGTCTACTGCCTGAGTAGAAGCAATTGTATGTGGATCTACGTAAGTTTTCTTCAAGACTAATCAAGCCTCATCTTTGATGCACATTGGACAGTGGACTTGGTTTGTAGGGCCCCTTAATATTGACAATGTTATAATGCAATTCCAACAATGTATAAAATAAATTTAATATAAATACTTATATGGTTTCAATAAATTTAAGTGCACATAATATTTAAAAAGTTTTTAATTTCATGAGTCTAAACCTGTGTTGTGTTCAGATAGAAGTGCTCAGCTGAACCACAGACTCACCCAAGCTGGTTTAATTAACTGGGTTTTACCTCAACTGCTCGCTAGTCGCTGTGTGTTTAATGTCGAGAGATCTACTTGATGTCTGTTTTATGCCTATTTATAAAATCTGCTACTATACCAGCAATTTTCTCAGAGGATTTTAAAACAAAAGCATGTTCCACATCATGAGCTTCCATCATCTGTAGATGTGGTGTAAATTGTTTTAACTCTTCGATATATTCAAGTGGTGCCCAGCCATCTTTACTTGCATATACAACATTTGTTAAATGCTTGATTCTTTGCATGCTTTCAGTATTCAAAGATTTAACTGTATCCATTTCATTAAATGCCAAGTAAAAGATGTTTGCTGCTACATCAGGATTTAATATTTTTATAATTGCAGAATTAAATTTTGATGGTAAAGATTTTATCCATAGGTACATACCTATAAGACAATGCAAGACACGAACAGGAATAAAATACAATAAGGTACTTAAAAATAGTATAAACTTATAAATTTTCCTCAGCTCATTGTTCACAAATTTTCCATTCCTTGATTCTGCCATTTTTTGTATTGTAGGAAATAATAAGTTTACAGAGGAAATTCTATTGATCAATTGGCCCTGCATCTGTATTAGTTCCAGTATCATCCAAGCACCAATAGAATGGCCAATAAGATGTATTTTACTATTTTTATCAATAAGATTTCCAATTAAATCTAATTTGTGATCTAGTTGGTCATTCAGATTGAATAAATATTTCTTATTTTTGTCTAGGCTCTCTTCATGACCTGCGTGACCTTGAACAAGATTAACAATTAGTATAGAAATATGTTAGAAATACATAATTGAAGTGAAAACTTCTTTAGGCGCGTTGAGCACTTTTTGGTAGGGGGTATAAATGTGGAAACGCGTGACCGACACCTCGCGTTGTAACGAAGACAAAAGGTCTTAAATGTAAATATAGTACATTCTGAATTAAACTTAAATACCTTAGTTTTAAGGTTTATATCTTTTTTACTATTTTTATTTTAAACAATTTAATAATTAAAAAAAAAAAGTTTCAATATTCGTTTTAACTTCTATCGGCAGTCCCTGACTGGCAATTTTTTATTTTATGAAATATAATAACTACCGTCAAACCTTACAACTTTGCCCGCTTTTTTGCTTATTTTTAACATAACTCAAAAACTATAGGCTTGATTTTAAAATTGAGTATACAGTTATTTAAGGCTAATTTAAAGTAATAATTCTTTAAAACTTAAATAAGTTTATCTTAGATTTAAAGCATCAAAATATACGGTTAAAGAGGTGGGCAACTTTATCTGCCATTCCTTACAACTTTGCCCACCCTCAAAATCTCAGCAACATTAAGCACTATTGCTTTGAAAATAAAATATGTAACGAATAATGGTGCAAAGATGTAAACCATCTTGAAATCAGACAAAAATATTTTTTATTTATTTATATATTGAGGTGGGCAATGTTGGAATACCTTCCAAAGCTTATACAAAAGACGTGCTAGGGTTGCTGCGAAATAAAAATCAGGTATGTTTTATTCGTACGAATTATTTTTATTAGTAATTAACAAACCTAAGCGGCGCTTACACTGCTGGAGATTACTATTAATTATAATTATGAATAAACAATAATACTCGTTTTCCAACTTCTTAACCTTTGGATAATTAGAGATCACATTTTTAGAGATACTTATTTTAATAATCATTAAACGGATTTACATACAAACTTAACAATGTAGCAATAAATCATCTGAAGTTGTTTTAACGTTTGAAAAATACTTTCCAAAACAGGATACAAAACAAAACAAAATACTTTTTGGTTAGGTAGATTGTCCCACTGCTGGGCAAAGGCCTCCTTACCACTCCTTACGATCTACTAAAAAGTTGTCATAAAATTAGTAAAACCTAAGCGCAGCGCCACCTATTGAGTCCAGTTGCGAATCTAAGCCATCAAAGGTAAGTACAAATATGACTCACAATCTTTACCTAGAATAAAAAATTAAAATCCTTATCTGTATTTATATATTTTCCAGATTGAAAAAGTGACAACCCTAACACCATTTTTAAGGTGGGCAATGTTGCAAACTCTTTGCTACACAGTTGCTTACAACTTTGCCCACTTGAATTTTTTCGTAATAAAGACAGCTAAAACGGTAAAACCAGAACAAAATTAATCGCTATTCAATCAGTTATGAGCACAATAACTTAAACTCACCTCCAATAATTCTTTTGGATTCAGCACGGTTCAACACGAACAACAAAATTGGCACCACCTGCGTAGACGTCTACTTTGACAACTGCTGACAGTCAACTGAGTGAAGTTAGGAACACAACGGATAATTTGTGTTGCCATGTATATGTCAGAGATTGCACGAAATGTTGAAAAATGTTGCCATTAAAAAAAATGAATGGGCTACAACTACTTTTAGTTAATTTTTGGTTTTGGGCAAAGTTGTATTCCGAGGGCAATGATGTAAGGTTCTACGGTATAGATATACATAAATGTTTTTAAATAAGATGATAATACTGTATGCTGTGAGGTCTAAAATGCCATATCAAGTATTATTATTTAATACATAGGAAGGTACAGTTCGCGGTCTGAAAATGTTTACCACTAAGGTTCATAATTGCATGCATGATGCACACATTCTGTGCCAGGTTGATACAAAAATCTTTGTTTAATCAAATCATAAATCAACCTTCTGACTAAGAGGCGAGGCATATTCGTCACAGCAACAAATACTTGCTACAATGAGTATTTACTACCTACGTAAGCCGCGCCGCTGCTCCTGTTCATGCAGCGTTTCAAAATACTAGCCTGCTAACAACGAGCTCATTTTACATAGACGGGCCCTGTCAAGCAAAGAATGCGGGCGTATTTTTAGTAACGCCATCTAGTCTGAAAAGCGGGAACTTGCTTGCAATATATGCGCCATCATAAATGACAGCTTGAAAATTAACTTATCACTCAGTCATAGATTAGTACAAATGCGCTTGTTGAAAAGAACACCTACACATCAGTGTGCTCTCAGAGGTAAACGATAAATAGTTCAGGCTACTTGCAAGCTATGTATTAGAACCCTACAATAAAAAATGTAAAGCTGATTTTTGCCACAAGTGTATTTGGGGTCTGAGAAGTACTTCTTAATAATTCCCCACTCCTAAGCCGCGGGATTTCTCCCCTACCCCCTCAAACGTCTCCCCGACCGCATTTTTTTGTAATAGGCATGATGACTGATTTTGAAAAATGGTCAGATTATGTTCGGAAGTATCTACTATTTCGGAAAAAATATATTATTTCAGCAGAAAAATAAGGTTTGGTAGATAATATTGGCATTTGAAGTTTAAATTTTAAAATTCACGCCAAAACGCTCCCCGGTGTCATGGCGTCGTTTGTGAAGTCACTATTATTTTTACCAATGTACTCTGTGCAGTGTGCAGTAAGCAATAGTGTGATTGTCAAAGCTCGAAAACAAACCATTGTGACGTCATTCGCTTCTTGGTGTTTTAACCAATATGGCGGATTGCTGTATTTTATAACTTTATTTTATCAAAATAAATAGCAATATCACTCGAAATAGAAAAATAAATACGTTTTTTATAATCCATGAATCCTATTTAATTAGATAAATTCATAATTTAATTGATTCTTGGTTACTGTCATCATGCCTATTATCTCAAAAAATATTAGAGCTAGAAAAAAACCATCTATGGTGAAAATAATCTACCATCATTAGGATAGAATAAATAGTTTTGGAAATATGCCGGCTTATTTTGCGTATTTGATTTTTTTTTGCAAAATCGTGTAAGTGTCTTGTGATTTACACGAAATGTACTCGTATAAGAGCTAGGAAAAAACATCAACAAAATGAACATTCATGAAATCCTCTACAAAATGCTATTTAATTCATTTCAATCAATGACCTTCTATACACATTTCAATACACCGAATACTTTCGGAAATATGACGATCGAAACCGTGCATGACAGAAAAATATTTTTCAATAATTTTGACTTAGTACCTAATCATTCTATTTGATAATGATCGATACTATAATACAATAAACTAATAGTAATAATCATGATAGTTTTATCTACAAAACAACACCACACGTAGTATACAAACAATATTATATTATATTATTATTTATATTTGTTCAAAGTTCTAACAATGACCAGTGTGCTTATTCTGAGTTTTTACATTGCAAATTCGATAGATCGTATTGAACGTTCGATCACATTAGCGTCAAAGTAAAATGAACCTTAACAGCATTGAATTAAAGTCACAAACTCAGTACAACAGATTTTAATTTGGAATCGTATCGTGTTTATAAACGTGTATGAACGAATTAACGAAATTGAGCTCTATCTCCATGATCCTAAGGTTCATTTTACGTTGACGTTAATGATATCGAACGTTCGATACGATCAATCGAATTTGCAATGTAAATGTACAGACGTCGCGTCGGCCGAAGAATAACGAATAGGCCTTCGAAGGAAGGCACTGGATGATTCAAAAGCACTTGTAAAAGTTTACTTGAATAAAAACATATGATTTGATACTCGAATTGAAATTCGATTACAAAAAAGTACAATTGGCTAGGTATTTGAGAGGGGGAGGGGGGTTGCGGGGGGAGAGGTCTGTAGGGGGTACCACAGAACTAGCACAAACCCTCCCCCCCACCTCCCACAACAATGGGAGGTGGGAGGCGGGAGGGGGGTTGTAGGAGTGGGGAGAAAAGAGGACATCATTTGTGCCTAAAATCAAGCAAGCAAGGTATATTACGAAAACTATTTGTCCTATCAAAATAAACTGAACACTATTTTATGGGTAAATTAATAATCTTTGTACTAAGTCCTGACAGCTTTTTTCGTAACTCTAATACTTTATCTTGAATTACAAAAAACATTCACGGATTTTACAAAGGTTTAGTTTTTTATTCCAGTTAGGCAGACATATTTCTGAAACTATTGGTTCTATCAAAATAAACTAAAAAAAAGAAAAAAGTTCATTTTTGCTTCTGATGTTTTTTCTTAGTTCTAATAGTTTCTGTGAAAATTCTAAAATATATCCACGGTTGTTGAAAAAGAAAAAAAAAACTTGGAATATAGGTTGCCATATTTCTCGAACAATTGGTACTATCTGAATTCCAACTGAATTCATCTTAAGACTTTTTTGTAGGTAAGAAGAAGAAGAAGAAAAAGAATTTAGTGAAATTAATTATTATTCCGAGGACTTTTTCCAGATCTAATTGTTTTTTTGGAAATTGCTAATAACATAGGATTCTAGCAATTTTTTTTTTCGTACACAATACATAGATATTATATATATGCATATAAATAAAGGTTATTTATAGCTAATTAAATAACCTTTCAGTTTGCTTCAGACAACATTTTCGTAGCTCTATCAGTTTCTAAGGAAATTACAAGAAACTATGTTACAAAAAGCCATACATGCAAAATATTTTCTTTTCATGCACAAAGGGTTAACATATTATCTCCGAAACTATTAGCCTGATATCGCCTGATAGCCTAGCCATCGAAATGAACTAAATATTATTTTGTAGATAATTTAATGAAGATAATTTTCGCCATAGAAAGTTTTTTTCTAGCATTAATATTTTTTCAGAAATTTACAAAAAACTGCGGTTGGGGAGACGTTTGAGGGGGTGGGGGGGAAAGCCCGCGGCCTAGAAGTGGGGAATTTTTAAGAGGTACTTCTCAGACCCCAAGGAACACTTGTGCGAAAAATCAGCTTTACATTTTTTTTAGGGTCAATGTTTATTAGTCCTGTACTAAAATACAGCAATGTATATCTTTTTAAAACTTAAAACATTAAGATTTTAAAATTACAATAATTTACGAATCCTCTTTATTTATTGAAGTTGGTTAAAAATTTTAATTTTATCTTTAGTATTATTATACTGAGATGTAATATTTTACATCTCGGTAGGTATTAATGCCTATTGTCTGTTCTGCCTGTCTATGCTTAAACTGATCTTGGTTGCTTTTTTTATCGTACTGGACTGTTATAGAGCTGGAACCTGAAGCCGAAAGGCCAGTAAAAATAAAATATCATAAAGTTTGCCGCAAAAATTAAATGATTGCATAATGGATAGAAATATTAAATAGATGGCATTGCGAGATTCAGAATACTAATCTGGGCTTCTCTTTCCTTTTACATTACAGTCACTCGAGACATAGGGACTGAAGGCTAGTATTTCTGAGCATCGAGTTCTTGGCTCAACCTAGTATTTCATCACAGGTTGTTTGAAGTTACAGTCGCTGTTCTTCTTAGAATTTCATTTTGCCTAGTACAACCCAACTCTAGTTCTGACACAGATGTGTGCATGCAATTAAGAACCATAAAGTGGTAAACATTTTCACAACTGTTGGCACACATGTCCATAAAAATCTGGTTTGAATGTGCTTTACACTGTGCACATATACACACTGTAATTTGTATACATATACAAGAACTGCAAAACACTTTCAAATTACATGCTACTGCAAATCTGTTGGCCTGTTGCAGTCCTAATGCAGATTGCATGGACTATTTCCCAATTGAATATTTTTATGTATCCATACTAATATTAAATGAATGCAAAATCCATAATAAATAAATGCAAAAGTGTGTCTGTCTATCTGCTACTCTTTCATGTCCCATCTATTCAACCGAATTTCATGAATTTGGTACAGGGATAGGTTGTACCCAGAGGATGCACATAGACGCTCTTTATCCTGGAAAATTCAAGAGTTCCCACAGGAATCAAAAACGTTAATTCACGTGGACGAAGTTGCAGGCATCATCTAGTATCTAATAAGTAGGTATTCAAGAACTTACCAATGACACAAACAGGTATAGACGTACATCTATATAGTTCTGAAGCAAAATCTGTATAAAAATCCGATATCCCAGGATTTCCAGTTATACATATTATTACATTTCTACTGTTAGTCAATGGATTACCCCACATTATCAATGGAGTTTGAACATGATTAATAATTTTGCTAACTCTGTTCATTGTAGTAGTCTGAACTCATGGGTTATTAATGATATATCATCTTTCTATCATGGCTTTCTAAGGAAAATGGAAATGTAACCCTGTGATGTAACCTTTTTAAATTGAATTAAGTACAGTGCTTTACTGCTCCTCCCTTCTACTTTTTTTCATAATTTATTAATGTTTGCTTTGCGAATAATATTTTTGTTTCAGTTTGTTTATTATTTTATTAGCCTTACCAGCTACCACCCAGCACTACCGTCTACCCCTAATCCCTATATTCAATGTACATTGTACCGTATGGTCTGGTAAGTGGTACTAGCTGTCCCGGCGAACTTCGTACCGCCTTAGTATGCAAAATTAAATGTATATTTTTCAATATTTCTGAGAGATTTTCTTAATATTTTTTTCCGTAAGAACCTTCTCCTAATAATAACAAATACAACAAAAAAAGAATTAGTGAAATCGGTCCAGCCATTCACGCGTGATGCCGTGACCAAGGAAAACGGGTTTCATTTTTATTTATATATCTGGTATATATAATGTACTCTGTGCCAGCTACCTACGGGCTACAGCACAGATTTTTATATTTAACTGGTTAAACGGCTCTGGATTCCAGTCCTTCTGAGCGACAGCACAGAGGAGAGTACGGACCACCGACTAGAAAAAGAAGGTACAGACTTCTTTAATCTTTTTTTGGTCGGTGGTACAGACTTGGTCAAAAGTATGTATTTTAACCAATTTTAACAGTAAGGAACAATATTTTATCAGAGACACGTAACTTGTATTTAATCAAATAACAATCAAACGTCAAAAGACTTGGCACCCATTTGGCACCTCTGCTTGGCACAAACTCGAGGGCAGACCTTTGCCTACACCAGCGCCATAGTGGAAGGTTTTTGAACTGATAGGTATATAAAACAACCACTGGACAATTTTTCAACTTTTCCGCCCTGAGATGACATTCCTTATCTCTGTCTCTACCCTCCACAGCGTGGAGGTATCAAGTTGGAATGAATATCAAATACATAGGTCTACGGTCCCTTGAAGCTGTAAAAAAATCAAGCTTCTAAGTATCATAACATATCTCTGCTTCAAGTCAACGCAATCAAAAGATCGTTTACTTGAGCCGCATACAGCCATACACTCGCCAGTAAATCAAAACCTCTAAGGTACTTTCCGATGACCTAGAAATTAGAATCATGAAATTTGGCAAAAAGCAATCTCACAGCACAAGGGTGTCAATCATATACTAATATTATAATTAATGCGAAAGTGCGTTTGTTTGTTTGTTTATTGGTTTGTTGGTTTGTCCTTCAATTACGCCGCAACGGAGCAAGGGATCGACGCGATTTTTGGCATGGGTATAGTTGAGGACCTGGAGAGTGACGTAGGCTACTTTTTATCTCGGAATTCCCGCGGGAATCAAAAAAAACTTAAACCATGCGGACGAAGTCGCGGGCATCAGCTAGTTGATTATAAAGTTATTACAATTTACAATAGATAATATGCTGAGTGCGCCGCCACGTACAAAAGGAACATTATTGATCGAGCGAAGCGAAGGTCTCTGAGACTACTTGAGTGAATTTGCACTTGTCCGTCCGTCCGTCTGTCAGAGCCTTATAACTTCTGAATTACAGAAGGTAATTACATCAGCTTTAAATCTAAATATATATAAATCACGTGTCACGTTGTTTGTCCGCGATGGACTCCTAAACTACTTAACTGATTTTAAATTAAATTTGCACACCGTGTGCAGTTTGATCCAACTTGAAAGATAGGATAGCTTACATCTTAATTTATAGCCGCAATATTATTGTATATCGGATTTACAATGTAAGACGGAGAAAAAACGGTCGAACGAAAACGTTTCTTACGAAAAGCTCATTCCACGCAGACGAAGTCGCGGGAATCAGCTAGTATAAAACGTAAACAGATGGCTTCCAGCCGCTATAAAAAAAATTATTTTAGGGGGGCTCTCATAGATGCGAATGCGAAGTAAAATATTTTTTTATAGCGTTAAATAGGATTGCATGGTTGCGGTATATCATTTTAAAGATAATTAGGAAGAGTCCAAAAAATTTTTTTTTTAATTTTTTCCCCTAAAATTGTGGCGGGTTTTCTTCAAAGTGGAGATTCTCTAACGTCCAAAGTTGACCTCAAAACTCTCAATTTTCTGAAAGGCTGAGCCTAAAACTTGATCAATTATTTGAATTATATCCTGTACTTGAACAACAAATACTAAAATTAGATAAATATTTTATGGAGACGAAATTATTTAATTTTTATTGAGCTTCAGTATTTTTAACAGAACTTCACAATGATGACAATAGAAATAGATGGCGCCGCGAGGTCTTAGTTCGGGACGAACCACTAGTTTATTAAAGGTGAGATTAAAGGTGCCTAGTTGACTTGGTCGCGTAGAAGTATATTCTTTGATAAACAATGACATTTCAGTAAAGTCTATGGTTGATACCTGCACCACAGATTTGGTATAAATCTGTGGTGGTTGGTATAAATGTGTGGTGTTACCAATTTACATAGAATTGAACCCTAATTTTCATATATTTAAGCGCGGTAGGCCCTTTTTGGTAGGGGCTAAAATCATGGTAAAATGTTGAATACGCGAGACCGACACCGTTATTCTTAAGACAAAAGGTCCTAAGTAAAAATAGTATATTCGTAATAAAACTGCTGACTGCCTCGTTGGTCTAGCGGTTAGCATAGTCGACTGCGGATCACGAGGTCCTGGGTTCAATTCCCGGTCGGGCATAAAAATTGTTAGGTATTGGGTTTTTCAATTGAGAAATTCTCAGTGCCAGCCCGGAGTTGGAAGTTGGCGGTGTTTCACCCCCGTGCCTCGGAGAGCACGTTAAGCCGTCGGTCCCGGTTATTATCACTAACATGATAATAGTCGTTAAAGCCCGCCAACCCGCATTGGAGCAGCGTGGTGGGTCTAAGCTCTAATTCCCTCTCTCCTATGAGAGTGGAGGCCTGTGCCCAGCAGTGGGACGTTAATAGGCTGTAGTGCCTTAGTTTTAAGGTTTATATTAATAAGTGCTGTGGAACTGAGACCGACACATCGCGTTGTTACGAAGACAAAAGGTCTTAAATATAAATATAGTACATTCGTAATTAAACTTTAATGCCTTAGTTTCAAGGTTTATATTTGAAATAATTTTATTATTATTAATATAATTAGTCGGTTGCAAGTAGCTATTACACCCTCGAACTATATTCACCCTCGCTCGCTGCGCTCGCTCGTGTGACTAAATATCTCGGGTGCACGCGATCCATTAGCGCCCTATGCGAGCTGCGCTCGCACTGGCGCCAAATTGGATCTTGTTCTGTAATAGCTTACTTACGTCCCTTGTGTAACAATCTACTATTTAAATCCCATAAAGGAAGCAAATCAACATTTCTCAAAAGTTCTCTATTAAAAAAACTTTTTACAGAGATTTTTTATTCAAGTTTACAGGTGCTTTTCAATCATCAAGTTAACTGGTATTAAAATTTTTTTTCCATGCCATAATAATAATATGTATACTTACTTTTAATAAGTCCGTATTAGCTACTTAGATACAAGTAACAAGACAACTTTTAAGAAACAAGTAATTAGCTTGTACATCTTTATATATTAAAAATTTAATTAACCAAATGAAAGTTGAATCTCCAATTAGGCCTTCAATAGATTTAATGCAATATAAATCGTATTTATTTAGCACACCCTTTCTAAGAATAGGTGTGTGATGAAGCTGACAAATACTTGGACAGGGGATTTCAACTGCTTTTGAACTATTAGAAACTGTTTTACATGTCTGTAGATGAGAACTATTTATCCATTTAAACTGTATTACATCAAAACGGCTCTCTATTTGGTATGCAGGTGTGGCAGGAACCTCATAGTAGTCCACTGAAATCAAAACATCCTTCAGTCTATTATCAGTCATAGCTCCTAAGGAGGATGATATTATAATAGGTACATTACCTACCTACATTAAAGTAAGAGGTAGCTGTAAAAGGTACCTAGGTATACTATTGAAATTTGAAACTTACTTGGTAGTTCATCGTCACTTTCCAATAATTGTTCTATATTTTTGTTCATTTTAGAAAGATTAGAGAGAGGCCTCGGAAGCATAAAGTAATTTTATTTTATCAGTAATTTTTTTGGCAGAGAATATTAATATGACCACTGTGTCTTATCACCGACCAGAAAAAAAAGGTTTAAGGTGTCTTATTAATTAAAAATGTTTTGGTTTTTAGTTTTCAATCTGGTTTTCAAACTTTTCAACACCGCCACAGAGTACATTGCATTATATATACTAATACTGGTAAACACCGACCAGAAACAAAAGGTTTTCAAGTTTTGTCGGTGGTAGTAGGACTCTCTGGTAGGACTGCTCTGGGACTTACCCTTAAAATCAATGTACTCTGTGACTGGTATTGGATACTTCCTCTAAATTTTAAAACCTTACTTCATGATTGCTACCTCTCTCTGTCCACGCTGGGAACGGATACTCTATGTTGGATACTGGGAAGCACCGACCGAAAAATAAGCTATATAGATATTTTTCAGGTATTTTTATTATTATTATGAACCGGCTTTACGGCTCTGGGTAATAGGCTGGGAAGTAAGAAACAGAGACAACGGCAGGCCTGTGTCACTCTTGGTACTTGCGCGACGAAAATACCGACGATCGCGCTCATTCCCGGAATGCTTACGCACTACGCAGTCGGGGCTGGCGCGTTATAAGCGAGCGACGTGCTAGTGAATTTAACGCTGTTTTCGTAAATAGTTTTTTGAAAATATTTGCTTAATAGTTTAAGTTAAGTGTTTTATCTATTTAATAATCATTATTTAGGCTATTAAAGCTAGCAAGCAAGTCAGCAAGTAGTCAATACAATAATAAGTAGTCAATCTTAGATTATTTACACGACTAGATATAGTATGTAACGCACGAAAACGTCCTCAAAAATCCTCTACTAAATATGGTAGACGACTCTCTCGCCTACTTCAGTAGCACTTGACTCACTACGCAGTGAACGGCTCCCGCAAAATAATTAAATATGCCGGTTTGTGCGGTTAAACTGTGCCACAATTATCCGTCAAAGCTTAATACGAAGTCCAAGATCTCATATCATCAGTAAGTTTTTATATTTGCTTAAGATTTTTTAAGAAAACACGATTTTTAATTTCGATGTTTTTTAGGTACGACGAACTGACCGGTGTTGCCAGCTAAGTATTGTGGTATTTTGCACATTATTGTGCAAAATAAATAATTCTGTTGTATGATACACGTTGACGTGTGTGAACATTAATAATATCACATTATCACACTAATGTGTGTGTGTGTGTGTGTGTGTGTGTGTGTGTGTGTGTGTGTGTGTGTATCTGTTTGTTCCTCTTTCACGCAAAAACTAATGGACCGATTTGGCTGAAATTTGGAATGGAGATAGATTATACCCTGGATTAAAACATAGGCTACTTTTTATCCCATAAAAATTACATAGTTCCCGCGGGAATCAAAAAAACCTAAAATCACGCGGACGTTGTCGCGGGCATCATCTAGTCTAGTTATTAATAAAATCAATTTGTTGCCAATAATAGTAGTTTCATTGCAGAGTTCCGTTAAGCACCTTTCAGCGCCATCGTCAGACCCTGGATATCATCTGCGAACAGAGTACTTGTCAACACGAATCAAACGAGCCCAAACTCGATAGAGTTACGTAGTTTCATTGCAGAGTTCCGTTAAGCACCTTTCAGCGCCCTCGTCAGACCCTGGATATCATCTGCGACCAGAGAGCTTGTCAAGAGTTCACTTGAATCTCCAAGAGATATCACGAGAAAACGGGTAGACAAATTTTTAAGATTAATAATAAATTGTATTTAAATTATATTTTGAGTTTTATTTTGATAAATTAAAAAATCACCACTGGAAATAAAAAATGGCAAATTATATAATATGATTACATGGTTATGAATAATATATGTACATAGTCTTGCAATAATATCGATTTTGAAGGATTTTGAATTCATTGTTCTGCTCGGAACCTAGAAACCGATTGCAGCGCCACCTACCGGTTCCAATTGTAGATAACTATCTTGGGACACTAATAAGCACACACTAAAAATTCCATCAGAATCAGTCCAGCCGATATTTAGATAATGAAATAAATAAATAATTAATATTCAATAATAAAGTAATTACCTACTGATTAAGGTATTTTCCTTGTAAACTATTGATTTACATTAAACAAACAGTTTTACAAACGCATAGAATAAATATAATCATTAAAAACATAATTTTATCCTACACCTTATTTCGAATTGATTTATCTACAAAATTGTGCAAACTTTTACGTTGCTGGTATCCCTAGGTTGAAGCTACGTCATGACCCCGCCCCCCGCTACACTCACACATAGACGTGGCGGGGCCGGTTTATCGCGCATTGTTTGTTTGCGTTACTCCTTCTAGACGTGTAAGAATTCATTGTAGTCAATAGTACTTCTATCACGGAACAGGTACAATTCATGTCAAACTTAAATGAGCCTCTTTTCAAGTAATTTTTTTGAATCGAGGCACGAGCTGTAGGTAGTACAAACGAGTCGCAGGGAATACGCTCGCCCTAGTTAGGCCCTTACTCCCTAATTCTTATTACACCTTGCCGATTTAGAGTAAGGGCACGGAATATATATTTATATATTTCCGTGATCGAAGTGTACCTACCTCTCCGAGCGAAATATTATGTTTCGCCGCACTGCTTCGCCGCGACGAATGACCTTGCAAGTTGCGTGCGTAGTGAAGAACTCACTGTGTAGCGACACACAGTAAACACAGTCGATCATAGTCAGAGTAGGTACCTTACTTACCAATTCGAAAAACCTACTGTATTGTTGTACTGTTTGCTGACAGCCCTAGACAAGCTCGCAATGTCGTCCGTGACGTAGGAAAGGGAAAAGATGCAAAGCAATACGGACACTCGCGCACGGCGATAAAGTTTAATTTAGCTTGCGTGCGTGATTTATCTTTTTAATAATAATTATGTAGGCTATTAAAACGTCGGCAAGTAGTCAACATCAAAGGAGTGAGACTTCTGTACGTCAGTACTATTATATTATTCTGTGACAACGGTGGGAACCAGAGACACAGAATAATATAAGACAAGTAACATATTAGGTGGGAACCTCGTGGGAAAGTATGGTGGGAAGAATCAGCGACAAGTCACATGGAAGAATGTTCTTTAATGTGTCTGTGGTTCTGTTGTGGGAAACAAAGAGTTAAGAATGACTCTGATGAATGGGACGAGTGGGATAATATCTCAGAGTATATATTTAATCAGTCTCGGAAGACGGAAGCTATGACGTATCTTGCAGGTTTTTATTTTGGGTTTATTCATGTTCTTCTTCTTATTTTGTTCTATGGCCTTTATTAGTGCCACACCAGCACAATGCACTTTGCCAATGACAGGTGGAGTGGAAGATAAAAATGTGGAACGCTTCACGATTTTGTATGATACCTAATTTCCGAAAGCCATGTACGATGATGCTACGTCTTTTGCTATGGAGGGTTTGCTCGGTCTAACCATAATAATTGTTATGTATGACTGATGAGATGAGAGTACCGTCTAAAACAATAGTCAAGGACTAAGAGTGAGACAAACTGAAGCAGTATTATGCTGGATAACTTGTCTCTGCTATACAAATGGCAACTGCCAAAATTATTAGGTTTTTAATCTGAGAAAATAATCATATTATTCTTCTTCTTTTCTTGGTTTTTAACATTCAGTAGTGCCAAATCCCAATGACTAAGGAACAAAACCGCACAGTGCACTTCTTCTTTTTCTGGTCGGTGGTGCACTTCGCCAATGTCGAGTAATTTGAGGGAGGCACGAAGGAGATTTGCCAGTTACAGAGTGCCAAAATTACTGAAAACGCTCTGTAATAGAAGGCATATTTATATATTTGTAGCATTCATGCGAGTCTTTACACATAAAAGCCGGCATGAAACGCAGCAGTAAAATGATGCAATAAATATGTATGTGTAGGTATAGGTAGCATACAGTAGGTAGTGTCCCCACATGCACAAGCAGATTCGTAATAACGTAAGACATTTTAGAGTGAAAATAAATGCGAAAGTGTATCTGTCTGTCCGCCTGTCTGCTACGCTTTCACGGCCCATCTGTTCAACTCATTTTGATGAAATTTGGTATGGGGATAGTTTGTATCCCGGGGA
This sequence comes from Erebia aethiops, assembly GCA_923060345.2. Taxonomy (NCBI): domain Eukaryota; kingdom Metazoa; phylum Arthropoda; class Insecta; order Lepidoptera; family Nymphalidae; genus Erebia; species Erebia aethiops. The sequence goes on along the minus strand of OV281089.1, from coordinate 15,221,243 downwards.
AGGACAAAGGCAATTAGAAAAAGAATAAAATTAGAATTAGATTAAAAATAGATTAAAAAATAAAGAAAATTAGAGTTCCCGCGGGAATCATAAAATCTTAATCCACGCGGACGAAGTCGTGGGCATCATCTAGTATAATATATATAATAAAAATAATAAAATAATATTATATTTATAATAATACTAGCGAATGCCCGCGACTTCGTCCGCGTGGATTGAGGTTTTTCGGTTCCCGCGGGAACTCTTTAATTTTCCTGGATAAAAAGGAGCCTATGTGCTATTCCAGACTATAATCTATCTCTGTGCTAAATATCAGCCAGATCCGTTCAGCCGTTGGGGCGTGATTGAGTAACAAACATCCATACATACATCCATACTTTCGCATACTTATAATAATATTTATAAATATAATAAAATAATAATATTGCCTAAATAAAATATCAATTTCAATTTATTGTCGTACTTTATGAGTTCTAATTCCTGATTTTCATTTAAAACCAACGTTTTTAGTCTTCTGTTGCGAGAAAATTTAGTCTTCTCTATTCCATTATTTATAACATCTTCCAGTGGTCGTTTCAGAAACCCTTCGAAGGATTTGAAGACCAAGTTGTAACATACTTTGTTCAAAAATGTAATGCTGAACCCATCTGGAAAATGCTTTGCTACATCTTTCCATCGAATATCAGTCCACACTTTATAAGGATAAAGTTTTAATCTAAAACAATTAAAAAAGTGTAACGGTTTTTGCAATTTTATGGTGACATATAGATACCTAGTTGTGGTCTTTTAATTTAATACTTACATTTTAAATATTTTCCTTGCTAGCTTTTTTATTTTCACATCTGCCTTGACAAATAACTGCACATGAAGTTTATCATGCCAAAACCTTTGCAGATAAATGTAATGATGATCCATTTCATTTTCCATTTTTAACCAAATTGACTTTTCAAATTTCCTCTGTTTCAAATTGTCAAGCACAGATTCCCCAGTGTATTGCATGAGTAGTCTCAATAATTTAGTTGCCAATGGTAAAGTCCATTTCAACGGTTTTGTCTCAGCTTTCCCTATGACAAACCAAATATTTGTGTGTTTAAAACAAGTTAAGACTATAAACTTAAAAGCGAACCAAAATTTACAGTTGCACAACGTACATTGCAGCGCACAAAGAAAAAAAAAAGTAATTAAAAAAAACAAAAAACCCGACTGCTTGGATACCAAAAAGTATAAAACAAGATGTGAATTTCATTATTATCAATTGACATAGTATAATACTTTTAATGAAATGAAATGTATTTATTACAAATTATCAAGGCGCAGTCGCACGTCCATTAGCAACATTAACGTGCGACTGCGCCTTGATAATTTGTAATAAATACAAAATTATTTATGAGGGAAAAATATTATTGTAAAACGTGAGCTAAGAGAATACTGAATTGCTATATTATTGTTTTCATTATTTCATTAAAAGTATTATACTATGTTAATTGATAATAATGAAATTCACATATTGTTTTATACTTTTTGGTATCCAAGCAGTCGGGTTTTTTGTTTTTTTAAATTACTTTTTTATTTTAAACTTTTTGGTTATGTATGTTGTTTATTTACCTGCAAGGTAATCCTAATAATATTATTGCCGTAATGAAAATTATTCTTTTTTGTATTTGTATTTTTTATTTATTTAAACGATTAGATACCTTAATTTAGATTTATTTATTGTTTATTGACTCTTATTTGGGTAGGTGCCTAAACTATATTAATTTAACTATCTATACCCAACTTTAATTTTACACTTGATAAAAGATAATATTTATTCTATTATGTAACAATATTAATTTGTACCTATTAAACAATTTAAGAAAACGCTTCAAAATTTCTTAATACACTGTGTAACAAAAACCCTGTGGTCCCTTTGAGCTGCGTTATCAGTATCGATATTCAAACATAAAAAATCAACTTATTTGGTAAAACTCTTAAATTAAAATATTCAAATTAAATATTAAATCAATATTATTTGTAAAATTAAAATGATTGCTCACCCCTGAACTTCTACGAGGCGATGCGAGCCAGAGCGAGCGCGAGAGAGATAGCAAATAGTATCAAAGGTACCGACCGTCCGCAGGCGGCAGCCGCTCACGCTCTAGGGTCACTGTACTGAGGGTACTGAGGTCATAAACTCGTCACGTGTCACCCGCGAGTCACAAAGATCACTCAGCTGTGTGCTGAACACAACTTTTTAACGTCCAATTTGTTTACATTTTTGTTTAATACTGTTGCAACTTTTAAAATGTGATTCGTTCAATTATTAGAAAAAGTAAGTTATGTAATCTAATCGTATCACTAATTTATGATGATGTCAACAGCTTTTCGATTACGGAGATGTTGCTCGATATGCCCGCCTTGTAGCTCTATGCATTTCTCACACCGTTTGGCGATATTTGCACGTACGCGTCGTAGTACCGATGAATCGGACTTTATTTCGCCAACGGATGTTGGGCACTGGCACTGCCACTGTGGTAGTTACATGTTGAGCGTCGTGAAATAGCATAGTGCTCCCGGTAAAGTCTGCGCGCCTCTGAATAGTTGCAGTCACTTCTCCAGAGACACATCAACATTTAAAATATCCTTCATTCTTGTAAGACATTTCACGTAATTTCGCAACGTAACGCGCACGTCCGTTCGGTTGCGCCAGCGACTAACACAAGGAACATATTTACTACGGGGAGGACTAACAACTAGGATAGGAAGCGACCCGCGGGCGGCGCGGCGGCTTAGTAAAAGAGGTTGGCGGCGAGGCGGTATCCTTTGAGCTCGCTTTTGATCGAGCCGACTCAGATGTTACAAACATTTTTTTAATGTGTCTATTTTATAAGCTATCTTGACTATGACCAATAACTGACCAGTACTTGATTTTTTTAAAATAAGATTTTCAGTTTTGGTACACCTATATGATTATGTATACGTACCTAAAAGGAACAACAGGGTTTTTGTTACATATTGTATAAGTTTCACAAGCATAGCATGTAGGCGCTTGCACGCAAATGTCGTGCGGCTGCCGTTCGTCTTTTACCCCAAGCACCCCAGTGATCAGTGATCACTGACCAGTCCCCACCGCACCGCATCGCACCGCAATCCTCGCGGCGGCGATATTTGTAAAAGACGTTTATATCCGCCTGTAGTTTTCTGTTGCATGTTATACTTTATTTCTATGTTAACTCATAAGATATTCATCTAAATTGAATGGTGTGAAGGACAATTTGTGTCTAAATTAAATACTTGAGATGTTAAGATATTTATTTTGATAAGGAATTAACGATTAAAACTATGTTGGTAAAAACACCTTCGCAAGTAAATCATTGTTTTAGAGTTTTTAGACCAAATTTGAAAACCATAAAAACGGTTATTTTGAGTCAACCTTAAAAGATAGTAATATGCTATCGCGGACTTTTTTTTAGAACTTTTTGAGAGGAACGTTTCCGCCATACATTGTTGTCGTGTAACTTTATCGATTTAGGCAGCGCACGCCACGTAAGCTATCAGATGAGATGATTTTTTCCGACTTAACTCACATTATTGCAATTTTCGTAAGGATCTCTAATTTTGTTCGAAATAAAATATAGCCTATTTTACTTGTTAATAATGTAGCTTTCTATAAGTGATATAATTTTTTAAATCGGTTGAGTGGTTTTTGAGATAATCCCCCTAGTTTGATAGATATACCTATATGATATGAGTACTTTAAAAATTTCCTTTGAAACCTTGTAAATCCTAAATTATCATTTAAACGGAAAAATGGTTTAAGGAACCTAGGTGTGATTTTAAAAGACCTATCTAACGATACCCCACTTGCATATGGCCTATCGACTTTCATTTATTAATTGGCTTCTAGTGGACGCCATTTTGTTTTTCTCAAATTCGGCCTCCATAGTGACACTCGGAAGATTAAAAAAAATCTATTGGTGCAAGTATTATCAAAATCGGTTCAGCCGTTTTGTCTGCAGTGCGACACAAAGGAATACAACCTTTGAAACCTCGTAAATCCTAAATGATCATTCATACAGAAAAATGGTCAAATTAAAACCTAACTATGATTTTAAGACCTATTCATCGTTACCCCATTTGCCATAGTCTATGGACTTTCATTTTTTAATTTGTTACATTATGGATTCTAGAGGGCGCCATTTTGTTTTTTCTCAAATTCGGCTTCCGTTATAACACTCGGGAGTATAAACAAATCTTTTGGTGCAAGTATTATCAAAATCGGTTCAGCCGTTTTGTCTGTAGTGCGACACAAAGGAATACACTAAAAATGAACCTTTAAAACCTCGTAAATCCTAAATTATCGATAAAATGAGAAAATGATCAAGCGAACCTAACTATGATTTTGCAAGACCTATTCATCGATACCCCACTTGCCATAGTCTATCCACTTTAATTTAGCTAGCAAGCTAGCAAAAGCAAAAGTGTATCTGTCTGTCTACTAAGCTTTCACAGCCCACTCTTTTCAACCAATTTTGATGACATTTGGTACAGAGATAGATTGTATACCAGGGACCACAAAAATCTAAATCCACATGAACAAAGTTGCAGGCTGCTCAGACATCCTAGTAATTTCTAACGTTGCCTTGCTTCTGTGTTTAACTTGTCAGAATTCACAATATAATGATTAATGATTGTTTTACAATTTTACCATTTAAAATCTGTGAAACTCTTTTATAAATGCCTCTGGACTCGCGGCTCAATACTGCTGACAAATATGGAACACATTTCTTGGGACAGTGATAAACACACACTTTTATAATGTTTTCTTCAAATTTACTGAATTTACCCTTAACTGGGCCACCATAGTGGGTCACAACATATTTATACACTTGACAAAGGGTTCTTTCTAAGCCCTGTGCTATGAAGGTTATAACAAATCTTCTTACAAATTCCTCAGCAATGAAAGGGTTGCGACATTTCTTCACACTATTTCTCCACCTTCCAAGACATATAGGTGTATTTGGAACACCAAACATCTAAATCAGAAAAAAATATTATTAGGAAGTAAAGCAATATTAGTAAATTAATGGTTACCAGTCAAGTAGCACAGATTCACATTAGAATGCATTCCTACCAAGTAGTCAAGTAATCTATGATTTGTACCTTCCTAAATGCTCTCCAATTTTTATGTATTTTTTTACTTTCTTCATGATCTATGGTATCAGTTCGAAATGTCTCTTTTATATCAGGATCATTAACTGGTTGCATAGCCCTAGTAAGGCTCTTATACTTTTGATACCATGGCTGAGCCCACGTAATGACCATTAGATGCTGTTTTTCTAATAATATCTAAAACAAATAATCATAATCATTACATAGCCTTTATTGCTGAATAAATATTTTTTGAATATGTTATTTTTCTTTTTACAAAAATTTTTACTGAACATCAACTTGTCCTGCGACATAGGCCATATCTAAAACAAGTTTTATGGTAAATAAAATTATAGCATATTCAATTAAAACTAATTTATTCTTCATGAAAAGTGTTGAGAAGTTGGAAGAGAATGTCCCAAGGCATATTTTCTCTTTAAGCAACATTTATATCTGCAGGTTTCATCTAAGGCCTAAGGGCCAAGATGTAGAAAGGTTTTCTACAGTGTTCACCAATTATTTTGCTACAGTATCCGTACTCTTATATTTTCATTACTGTCAGTGTCCTTCACAGAGTTTTGGTACTTACAATATTATGATCTTGGTAAAAATTAATACCTAATATTTTTTTATGAACATTAACATGTGCTTTTCATTCATCAAGTGACCTTAGGTGCAATCATGTAAGGATCGCCGATCAAATCGTTAAAGCTCGGCTTCAAAGTAAATGTTATGGCTTATTTTACTTTGAAGCCGAGCTTTAATGATTTGATCAGCAATCCTTACATGATTGCACCTCTGACCCCCAATGGCCAATAAGTTAGCCAACAAGTACAAATAATTATAGGTTGGTAGGTTATTAATTATGTAAAAGTATTATGTATTAATTTTATTTAACTATTATTTTATGTTTATATATATTTCCTCTGACCGGCAGACTGCTCGCAACAGCCCTCATCATACAATATTGAGAATCTCAATATTGTATGATGAGGGCTCAGGGGAAATCTATAATGCTTAACAACAATCAACATCCACACTGTATTTATTTTTTCTATGATCCACACCATGTGCTACACACGCACACACACGCACACTCACACACACTCGGCTAGACATCATAATATTTTATAGAAAAGATACCTGCCTAAATTCCAACCAACCTGCATAAATTCTTCATTTGCCAATTGAATTTCATCGAAACGTACAAGAATTGCATCCATTAATGAGGGGTCAGATATATCATCAACATTTTCGAATAGTTCTTCCAGTTCCATGATCTAAAAGCCAGTCCAACAACACAACATTCCAGGTTGTACATATTTATCTATGACATAAAAGAAGGTACACTGTACATGTAATAAAGATGAATTCTCGTAATCAAAGAGAATATAATGCTCGTAATATTTTATCCGTGATTTATTGTATGTATTATCTCTGGTTAACTTGTCTCTGTGTACATTGTATGTACACAGAGACAGTGGACTAATAAACATTGACCCTAAAATAAAAAATGTAAAGCTGATTTTTGGCACAAGTGTTCCTTGGGGTCTGAGAAGTACCTCTTAAAAATTCCCCCCCACCTAGGCCGCGGGCTTAACCCCCCACCCCCCCAAACGTCTCCCCAACCGCAGTTATTTGTAATTTTCTCAAAAAATATTAGTGCTAGAAAAAAACTTTCTATGGTGAAAATTATCTTCATTAAATTATCTACAAAATAATATTAAAGTTCATTTCCATCAGACCAATAGTTTCGGAGATATGTTAACCCTTTGTGCATGAAAAGAAAATATTTTGCATGTATGGCTTTTTGTAATGTAGTTTCTTGTAATTTCCATAAAAATTGATAGAGCTACAAAAATATTGTCTGAAGCAAAATGAAAGAATGTTAAATTAGCTATAAAATGATATTTAGTTTATTTTGATAAGAGTAATAGTTTTGGAGATATGCCTACCTATTGTGTAAGATAAAGAAAATAATATGCAAATATCGTGTACGTTGTTTTTAATTTTCGAAAAAAAAAATAACAGAGTTAGGAAAAACTGATTGAAGCAGTAAGAAACATAGTTAAATTACCTACAAAATAGTATTTAGGTAATTTTGATAGCACTAATAGTTTCGAAAATATACCTGTCATAGTTAACATAAAAGCAATATTTTTCAAAATTTTATATGTTTTCTGTAATTTCTAGAAAACTATTAGAGCTAGGCAAAAAACTCCCAGAAGTAAAAATAAACACCATTTAACCACTTATTTAAAAAAAAATAGTTCATAAAGATAGGACTAATCATTTCGAATATATATCCATGTATAGTGTACGAAAAAAAATAAAAAAATTGTTAGAATCCTACGTTATTTGCAATTTCCACAAAAACTATTAGAGCTAGAAAAAATCCTCGGAAGAGTAATTAATTTCACTAAATTACCCACAAAAAAGTCTTATGATGAATTTAGATAGGACCAATAGTTCGAGAAATATGGCAACCTATATTCCAAGTTTTTTTTTTTTTCGACAACCGTTGGTATATTTTTGAATTTTCACAGAAACTACTAGTACTAGGAAAAAAAACATAAGAAGCAAAAATGAACTTCATTAAATTATCTTCAAAATAATTTTTAGTTTATTTTAATAGAACTAATAGTTTCGGAAATATGGCTGCCTAACTGGAATAAAAAACTAAACCTTTGTAAAATCCGTAAATGTTTATTGTAATTTCAAGAAAAAGTATTAGAGTTAGGAAAAAGCTGTCAGGACTTAGTACAAAGATTATTAATTTACCTATAAAATAGTGTTTAGTTTATTTTGATAGGACAAATAGTTTTCGAAATAAACCTTGCTGTTGTGTAAGAACCGGTGGTAGTCATGTAGACTTAGCATAGTACTATGGAATAAATAGAAATTAACCTCTAAATAAATAACGTATTTTTGATTTTAGGCGCAAATGATGTCCTCTTTTCTCCCCACTCCCACAACCCCCCTCCCCCCTCCCATCTCCCCCCTCCCACAACCCCCCTCGCACCTCCCACAACCCCCCTCTCACCTCCCTCCTACCACGACCCCCCTCCCCCTCTCAAATATCTAGCCGATTGTGCTTTTTTGTAATCGTATTACAATTCAAATATCAAATCAAATGTTTTTACTCAAGTAAACTTTTACAAGTGCTTTTGAATCGTCCAATGAATCTACCATTGGTTCGGAATGCCGTTAACAGTTAAAAGTTAATCTGATAAAATTATCTGCAAGATAGCTGTTGGATGTTGGTGGTTCATTTACATATTTTTTTAGATAAATGCATATTGCATACCTACATATAGTTGAAAGGACTTCGAGACGTAGGTATTTATTATTATTATATTAGTAGGTATTATTAAAGCACATCATCATAGTCGTCATCATCACCTTCTTCCCCATCAATGGTAACATTTGCACACGAACCATGTCATTCCACCCGCATTTCCTTTGCAGTCCTATTCGTTATTCTTCGGCCGACGCGACGCCTTGTCTTTGTTAGAACTTTAAACGAATATAAATAATAATATTTAATATATTATTTACTGAGTGTGGTGTTGTTTTGTAGATAAAGATATCATGATTATTACCTACTATTAATTTATTGTAATATAGCATCGATCATTATCAAATAGAATGTGTAGGTACAAAGTCAAAATTATTGCAAAATATTTTTCTGTCATGGATGTTTTCGATCGTCATATTTCCGAAAGTATTCGGTCGATTGAAATGAAATAAAAAGCATTTTGTAGAAGATTTTATGAAATTTCATTTTGTTTTTGTCGTTTTTTTCCTAGCTCTTATATATTTTGTGCAAATCACAAGAAACTTTCACGATTTAAAAAAAAAAAACAAATGCGTAAAATAAGCCGGCATATTTGCAAAACTATTTATCCGATCATAATGATTTAAGTGCCACATGGTAGATTATTTAATGTTAATTATTTTCGCCATAGATGGTTTTTTTCTAGCACTAATATTTTTTGAGAAAATTACAAAAAACTGCGGTTGGGGAGACGTTTGGGGGGGTGGGGGGTTAAGCCCGCGGCCTAGGGGGGGGAATTTTTAAGAAGTACTTCTCAGACCCCAAGGAACGCTTGTGCCAAAAATCAGCTTTACATTTTTTATTTTAGGGTTCCCATACATAGCTTGCACAAGTAGCCTGGGCTATTATGAGTGCGAAGTCTATCAATAAAATATGCTGGATCATTAGGTCGATCCTTAAATAGGCATGATGACAGTAACCAATAATTAATGAAATTATGAATTTATCTAATGAAATAGGATTCATGGATTATAAAAAACCTATTTATTTTTCTATTTCGAGTGAGATTGCTATTTATTTCGATAAAATAAAACTATAAAATACAGCAATCCGCCATAATGGATTAAACGCCAAGAAGCGAATGACCACCGACCAGAAAAAAAAGCGAATGACGTCACAATGGTTTGTTTTCGAGCTTTGACTATGCTGTTACTTGTCTCTGAGCAACGACCTCAATTTACATAGACGGGCCCTGTCAAACAAAGAATGTGGGCGTATTTTTAGCAACGCCATCAACGCCATCTAGTCTGAAAAGCGAGAACTTGCTTGCAACATCTTGAATAAAAACTTGAAAACGTATGACCCGGTCATAGCCGTAAGGCCAGTTAGTAAAAAAAAAAAATTATACAGTTTTCCGCGGAAATTAAATGATTGCGTTATGGATAAAAATATTAAATTGGAAGATTAAATAACGTTTTTTTGGAAATGTATAATTGTGAATTGAAACACTTACCTTAAAATTAAAATTATACAGTGCCAAACTAATTAAACTTTAGATGTTAACTTAATAATAACAAATTATCCGCACGACGAGCGATCGTGACAGCGCTACGCCTACGACGGGAACAAAGACAGATGCGGAACGCGTTCCGCATCTCGGACGCCCGGCGTTTTTTGTATGAAAGGGCCCATCTAGTGCCTACATATATATCGATGTCTCTGAGCTTTAATTCATTGGCTTTGACAATCACAAATAGTTTACTGCACACTGCACAGAGTACATTGGTAAAAATCATGGAACTAATAAGTACTACGTACAACCGGAATGAGCTCTTGTTAATAAAGTGTGCCGAGTGAGAGATACCATACTGACCCTTGTGTCCCTTTTCCACAAGAGTGACCACACTATTTTTGAATTTTGGGATACTTCAATATACGGGATATAAATATACCTCTATGAAGAAATAAAAATCAGCAAATAATTTTAAAATATTTATATTTATAATGATGTTGATATTTTATATGTAGTGCCTATTGCCTCTTAATGCTGGACATAGGTCTCCTGCAGGGTCCTCCACAAGCCATGGTCTTGCGCCGCCTGGATCCAGCGATCCATTTAGGATCGATAATTACGAAGCATTTAGGTAAAAACAGTTAACAAAATTTTTTTTTTTAAGTCGGTTAAAAATTCAATAAAACTGGTATTGCTGTAAAGCGAAAGATACCATACTGACCCTTGTGTCCCTTTTCCACAAGAGTGACCACACTATTTTTGAATTTTGGGATACTTCAATATACGGGATATAAATATACCTCTATGAAGAAATAAAAATCAGCAAATAATTTTAAAATATTTATATTTATAATGATGTTGATATTTTATATGTAGTGCCTATTGCCTCTTAATAAGTCTCTAACACAAGTAAGCATTTAGGTCGTCGTCAACCGATGGACGTCCACTGCTGGACATAGGTCTCGTGTAGGGTCCTCCACAAGCCACGGTCTTGCGCCGCCTGGATCCAGCGATCCATTTAGGATCGATAATTACGAATCATTTAGGTAAAAACAGTTAACAAAAAAATTTTTTTTAACTCGGTTAAAAATTCAATAAAACTGGTATTGCTGTAAAGCGAAACATAAATTGACTTCTCGAACCATATATATTTGGCTTTTCGAGCCATACATATTTGACTTTTCGAACATACTGGGTATATAAAATTATCAACATACTCAAATTTTTCATACAAAAAATATTTTTAACTCTTTGTCGCTCCTGAACTCATCTCATCACTATGCCAGTCTCCATGTTTGAAAATGTTTTTAATTTCATTCTGTTGAAGTACGGTGATACAGCACATACGGTGAAGGAAACATCGTGGACCTGGACTTGACAGTCTGAAATCACCAACCTGCAGTGAGCAAGCGTGGTGATTAATGCTTATGCATTCTCCTAGTGAGAAGAGGCCCTTGCCCAGTAGTGGAACTGTTACGGGCTGGATTTTTATCATTATCTGTAAACGTACCTATTCAAGATAAAAATAAAATTGATCTTGCTTACCACGAGGAATCGTGAGGGAAGAGCATTTTCTTTTAAAACGGGCCGTGATAAATTAGGAATATAATCCTCTGGCATGAAATGTTTGCTGCATATAACAGAATTTTGGGTCACTTTTCTGTTACCACCAGGTATAATGCTTAACCACTTTTCACGCAATGAATCATTTTTTGGTAATCTGAAATATGAAAAAAATATCTATCCTATAATTCGTGTTTCATAGTTTACGATACTTGTCCCGTATACTTGGTACCTAAATTTATGTCACCCGAAATTTCGTCTATCGCAAGATTCATCAAAATGGCCGTTTGTGTTGCAACCATCATAGTACATAATAATTCCATGGTTGCAACGTTTTTATTTTTATTACTACTACGATTGCCGCCTTCAACACGAAAACAAGTGAATTATTGACGTACTAATTTTCTAAATGCTTGAAATTTTAATGGGAGGTTAAGAGGTGACTAATTCGATAGTATAATCATTTTTGAGATTTCTTTTATAAACGTACCAAATTTGAAGTATAATGTTAAATGTGAAATAGCAACACAAAGACCACTGTTAGAAAGGGACACCGCGGTATGTTGTGGATGTCTCACTCGGATTCATTTTAATACTGCGTGCGTAGTGGTATTTATGTCCGTGATATAAGGATTAAATTTGATTAAAAATAAGTTAAATAAGTTTGTAGTACCCATTCCAGTTGTACGTAGTACTTAATAGTTCCATGGTAAAAATAATAGTGACGTCACAAACGACGCCATGACACCGGCGAACGTTGTGGCGTGAATTTTAAAATTTAAATTTCAAATGGCAATTTTATCTACTTTGCCTTATTTTTCTGCTGAAATAAGATATTTTTTCGAAATAGTAGACACTTCCGAACATAATCTGACCATTTTTCAAAATCAGTCATCATGCCTATTCTATAACCCTTACTTCATGATTGGGAACCATAGAATTATAATTAAACCCTGAGATTAAACCTCTATACCTCTCTCTGTCTACGCTGGGAACGGATACTCTGTTTTTTCTGTTCCGTGGGATACCACGGGATACTCTATGTTGGATACTGGGAAGCACCGACCGAAAAATAAGCTAGGTATTTTTATAGGCTGGGAAGTGGGAAACAGAGACAACGGTGCGAACCTCGTGGGAACGTATGGTGGGAAGAATGATAGAATCAGCGACAAGTCAGATGGAAGAATGTTCTGTTGTGGGCATGTTGTGGGAAACAAAGAGTTATGAATGGGACGAGTGGGATGAATGATTAAGGACGAATTTGCAAATCCCTTAAAATATTGGAGTTTTCAGTACATTTTTTGACTAAGTGAAGCAAAATAAGATGGAACTAAAAATTACTATAGGTACATAGATTGATCTTATATCTCCCAATTTTTGGTATTAAATTTGTTAAAAATCTTCATTTATAATACTATAAAAATGATTTTCCCCCACCTCTTCACTCAAAAATGACGATTAAGGGGCGACTTTAGGTACATTTTTTACTGTAAATACGCCGATTTTTTGTCATTAAAAGATACCATCTGTTAGTATGTTCACTTCAAAACTTTGGTAAGGAAAATATTAAAAATAGTACAAGAAATTTAATAAAAATCGCGTGTATTTTTTCACACATTTTGTAAATATTAACGAAGTGAAAATAAGGGTTATTTTGATCTTACTCGGAAATTAGTCAGCGTTTGACCAACGTCGTGAGTGGACCCTGTGTCGGTTGCAAGTAGTCGCTGGTGTCGAAATTCGAAAAACATCGTAGGTACTAAAAAAATTCTACATCAATGCTGTACGGACACAAAATATTTGACTAGAGTTGAGTAATGAGTTGCTGATATATCGGTAAGGTACCTATGGTACGGTACCTACATAACATATTTTTTTTTATTTGATAGAATTTAGAAATTTATTACAGTTTCTATTCCCCGAGCGTGGTAGTGACCTGGAGGTATACTTCGAAGGCTACTACTGGAACTCCTAGACGCGTAGAGCTAGGTGTATCGAATTTGGGCTCGTTTTGTTAGTTATGATGAGATCTTACCTCAAGGCTTGGTGGAGTGACCTGAAGGTATACTTCGACGACTTCTACTGGAACTCCTAGACGCGTAGAGCTATGTATATCGAATTTGGGCTCGTTTTGTTTGTCATGATGAGATGTTACCTCAAGACTTGGTGGAGTGACCTGAAGGTATACTTCGACGACTTCTACTGGAACTCCAAGACGCGTAAAGCTAGGTGTATCGAATTTGGACTCAATTTGTTAGTTATGATGAGATCTTACCTCAAGTCTTGGTAGAGTGACCTGAAGGTATACTTCGACGACTACTACTGGATCTCCTAGACGCGTAGAGCTAGGTGTATCGAATTTGGACTCAATTTGTTAGTTATGATGAGATCTTACCTCAAGACTTGGTGGAGTGACCTGAAGGTATACTTCAACGACTTCTACTGGAACTCCTAGACGCATAGGGCTACGTGTATCGAATTTGGGGTTGTTGCAGTTAGTTATGACGAGATCTTACCTCTAGACTTGGTGGAGTGACATGAAGATATACTTCGACGACCACTACTGGAACTCCTAGACGCGTAGAGCTAGGCGTATCGAATTTGGACTCAATTTGTTAGTTATGATGAGATCTTAGCTCAAGACTTGGTGGGTGGAGTGACCTGAAGGTATACTTCAACGACTTCTACTGGAACTCCTAGACGCGTAGAGCTAGGTGTATCAAATTTGGGCTTGTTTTGCTAGTTATGATGAGATCTTACCTCAAGACTTACATGAAGATATAGTTCGACGACCACTACTGGAACTCCTAGACGCGTAGAGCTAGGTGTATCGAATTTGGGCTTGTTTTGCTAGTTATGATGAGATCTTACTTCAAGACTTGGTGGAGTGAACTGAAGGTATACTTCAATACTGAAGCTATGACGTATCTTGCAGGTTTTTATTGTGGGTTTATTCATGCTGTATGATAGGTACCTAATTTCCGAAAGCCATGTACGATGATGTTACGGCTTTTGCTACGGAGGGTTTGCTCGGTCTAACCATAATAATTATTAAGACTGATGAGATGAGAGGTGTACCGTGTATAGCAATAGTCAAGGACTAAGAGTGAGACAGACTGAAGCAGTACTATGCTGGATAACTTGTCTCTGCAATGCAAATGGCAACTGCCAAAATTATCATATTCTTCTTCTTTTCTTGGTTTTTTACCCTCGACGAAACGGAGACGGTATATGTGTTTGCCCTAAGAGGTTGTGTGTTTGTTTGTTTGTGCACTTTTTTGTTACCATTTTCCTGGAAAACTACTGGACCGATTGAGATGCGGTTTTTTGCATTAGATATGTATAGCTTGTGAGAAGGTTTTTAGATATATTTTAGGACCATAGACAACCAAGCTGAGCTGTAGTCTATGATTTTAATTTTTCAATATGTTACCATTTTTCTCAAAAAGTACTGGGCCGATTGAGATGCGGTTTTTTGCATTAGATATGTATGGCTTGTGAGAAGGTTTTTAGATATATTTTAGGACCATAGACAACCAAGCTGAGCTGTAGTCTATGATTTTAATTTTTCAATATCTTACCATTTTTCTCAAAAAGTACTGGGCCGATTGAGATGCGGTTTTTTGCATTAGATATGTATAGCTTGTGAGAAGGTTCTTAGATATATTTTAGGACCATAGACAATCGTGCAATCGTGATTTGGTAAGTGGTCATAGGAACTCCTTAAGTTCTCATCGTAAACCCGTCGTGTTTAGACTCCGTTGATTTGTCTTGACTAGCATTTTGTACCTAGATGCTGCCCAGGGTCTCATTTTGGAGCCAGGACGTGGTCATAGGAACTCCTTAAGTTCTTAACGTAAACCCGTCGTGTTTGAACCTTTTTGATTTGTCTTGACTAGCACTTTGTACCTAGATGCTGCCCAGGGTCTCATGATGGAGCCAGGAGGTGGTCATAGGAACTCCTTAAGTTCTTAACGTAAACCCGTCGTGTTTGGACTCTTTTGATTTGTCTTGACTAGTACTTTGTACCTAGATGCTGCCCAGGGTCTCATGATGGAGCCAGGAGGTGGTCATGGGAACTCCTTAAGTTCTCATCGTAAACCCGTTGTATTTGGACTCTTTTGATTTGTCTTGACGAGCGCTTTGTACCTAGATGCTGCCCAGGGTCTCATGATGGAACCAGGAGGTGGTCATGGGAACTCCTTAAGTTCTCATCGTAACCCGTCGTATTTGGACTCTTTTGATTTGTCTTGACTACCACTTTGTACCTAGATGCCGCGCAGGGTCTCATGATGGAGCCAGGAGGTGGTCATGGGAACTCCTTAAGTTCTCATAGTAAGCCCGTCGTATTTGGACTCTTTTGATTTGTCTTGTCAAGTACTTTAAACCTAGATGCTGCCCAGGGTCTCGTGATGGAGCCAGGAAGTGGTCACAGGAACTCCTTAAGTGATCACATTTTTTTAACAATTTTTATCAGAATATTAAAATTTAACACTATTTGACACCTCTTTTTATTACAAAGCACAAGTTTTATCTCGGAATGAGAAGGGTTTGGCCGTAGTCCACCACGCTGGTCAAAGAAACTACTGAGTCGGCAAATATGCAGTTTTGTGTTATATTAATTTATATATACTTTTGCTAAGTTCTAATTGTTGTTTCAATGGAGCACTGCAGTTCGTCGTGGGTTTTTTAAAATTTTTAATTTTATTACTTGTGACATTCAGTAATGCCAAAACAGCACAGTGCACTTCGCCATTGGCCAATGTCGCTTGAGGGAGGCACGAAGGAGATTTGCCGGTTACAGAGTGCCAAAATTACTGAAAACATATTTATATATTTGTAGCATTCATGCGAGTCTTTACCACAGATGTATACCTAAAGGGGAGTACTTTACAAATAACTGTAACTAGTATGGAGGAAATCGAGCAGTTTGTCGAAATCTCGTAGCATCGTCTTCTATATACCTACGACTGGTATGTATGTGTTCGTCATTAGGGGATATCGTAAGGTTCACTAAAGCTACAGGTAGGTTCGGGGGGGGTAGGCTGCCGGGACACCAGTAACCTGTGTCCTAACACGGGGAAATGGGTGGAATGGTTCAATTAATGGACCGATCACCCGCCTGGCGACGGCGGGCGTCCCCTCTATAAGTACATACAATACATACATGTGTTCGTCATGGTCTCTAACACGAAACTGTTAACTGTCGGTCGTAGAACGCGGAAGCGTGCACACGCTTAGCTGTGACGTCACAAAGATGGCGGCCGACCGTTGTAGATTATTGATGATTTCTCGAGCTTTTTATTGATAATTGTGCAAATGGGTTGTATGAGGTGTCTTTGGAAAGCTTATTTAATGACCTATAATTGCTTCTTTGAGACCTATTACGTAAATATAATGATTATAAAGATATTTGAAAAAAATTTAATTTTTTACCTTATGCATTTGCATATTTACCAATTTAAGTAACTGAACAAAAATGTAGCTAAATAAATGTTATTATAAAAAATATAGAGTATTTCTTTAGCTTGCTAAATATATAAATAACATTTTTCCCGTGCCTCGGAGAGCACGTTAAGCCGTCGGTCCCGGTCACTATCACTAACATGATATTAGTCGTTAAAGCCCGCCATCCCGCATTGGAGCAGCGTGGTGGGTCTAAGCTCTAATTCCCTCTCTCCTATGAGAGTGGAGGCCTGTGCCCAGCAGTGGGACGTTAATAGGCTGTAGTGGTGGTAGTGGTGGTAGGTATAGGTAGCATACAGTAGGTAGTGTCCCCACATGCACAAGCAGATTCGTAATAACGTTTTTAAGACGTTTTTAACGTTTTTTTTTTTCGTAAGACATTTTGGAGTGAAAATAAATGCGAAAGTGTATCTGTCTGTCCGCCTGTCTGCTACGCTTTCACGGCCCATCTGTTCAACTCATTTTGATGAAATTTGGTATGGGGATAGTTTGTTTCCCGGGGAAGGACAAAGGCTTAATTTAGAAAATTAGAGTTCCCGCGGGTATCATAAAATCTTAATCCACGCGGACGAAGTCGTGGGCATCATCTAGTTTAAAATAAAATAATAATATTGCCAAAATAAAATGTCAATTTCAATTTATTGTCGTACTTTATGAGTTCTAATTCCTGATTTTCATTTAAAACCAAAGTTTTTAGTCTTCTGTTGCGAGAAAATTTAGTCTTCTCTATTCCATGATTTATAACTTCTTCCAGTGGTCGTTTCAGAAACCCTTTGAAGGATTTGAAGACCAAGTTGTAACATACTTTGTTCAAAAACGTAATGCTGAACCCATCTGGAAAATGCTTAGCTACATCTTTCCATCGAATATCAGTCCACAATTTATAAGGATAAAGTTTCAATCTAAAACAATTAAAAAAGTGTTACGGTTTTTGCAATTTTACGGTGACATATAGATATCTTTTAATTGAATACTTACATTTTAAATATTTTCCTTGCTAGCTTTGTTATTTTCACATCTGCTTTGACAAATAACTGCACATGAAGTTTATCATGCCAAAACCTTTGCAGATAAATGTAATGATGATCCATTTCATTTTCCATTTTTAACCAAATTGACTTTTCAAATTTCCTCTGTTTCAAATTGTCAAGCACAGATTCCCCAGTGTATTGCATGAGTAGTCTCAATAATTTAGTTGCCAATGGTAAAGTCCATTTCAACGGTTTTGTCTCAGCTTTCCCTATGACAAACCAAATATTTGTGTTTAAAACAAGTTAAGACTATAAACATAAAAGTGAACCAAAATTTGCAGTTGCACAACATACATTGCAGTGCACAAAGAAAATATATGATCATAATATATATACTAATATTATAAATGCGAAAGTGTGTTTATTTGTTAGTTTGTCCTTCAATCATGCCACAACGGAGCAATGGATAGACGTGATTTTAGACATGGGTATGGGTCGAGGACCTGGAGAGTTACATATGCTACTTTTTACCCCGGAAAATGAAGGAGTTCCCGTGTTTACATGTGAATGTGGTGTGAAGATGTCATACATCCGGATGAAGTCGCGGGCATCAGCTAGCAAAAGCAAAAGTGTATCCGTCTGTCTACTAAGCTTTCACAGCCCACTCTTTTCAATCCAGGAACCACAAAAATTTAAATCCACATAGACAAAGTTGCAGGCTGCTCAGACATCCTAGTAATTTCTAACGTTGCCCTGCTTCTGTGTTTAACTTGTCAGAATTCACAATATAATGATTGATGATTGAAATTTTATAATTTTACCATTTAAAATCTGTGAAACTCTTTTATAAATGCCTCTGGACTCGCGGCTCAATACTGCTGACAAATATGGAACACATTTCTTGGGACAGTGATAAACACACACTTCTATTATGTTTTCTTCAAATTTACTGAATTTACCCTTAACTGGGCCACCATAGTGGGTCACAACATATTTATACACTTGACAAAGGGTTCTTTCTAAGCCCTGTGCTATGAAGGTTATAACAAATCTTCTTACAAATTCCTCAGCAATGCAAGGGTTGCGACTTTTCACATTATTTCTCCACCTTCCAAGACATATAGGTGTATTTGGAACACCAAACATCTAAATCAGAAAAAAATATTATTAGGAAGTAAAGCAATATTAGTAAATTAATGGTTACCAGTCAAGTAGCACAGATTCACATTAGAATGCATTCCTACCAAGTAGTTAAGTAATCTAGGATTTGTACCTTCCTAAATGCTCTCCAATTTTTATGTATTTTTTTACTTTCTTCATGATCTATGGTATCAGTTCGAAATGTCTCTTTTACATCAGGATCATTAACTGGTTGCATAGCCCTAGTAAGGCTCCTATTCTTTTGATACCATGGCTGAGCCCACGTAATGACCATTAGATGCTGTTTTTCTAATAATATCTAAAACAAATAATTATAATCATTACATAGCCTTTAATGCTGAATAAATATTTTTACAATATGTTATTTTTCTTTTTACAAAAATTTTTACTGAACATCAGCTTGTCCTGCGACATAGGCCATATCTAAAACAAGTTTTATGGTAAATAAAAATAAAGCATATTCAATTAAAACAAATTTATTCTTTATGAAAAGTGTTAAGAAGTTGGAAGAGAATGTCCCAAGGCATATTTTCTCTTTAAGCAACATTTATATCTGCAGGTTTCATCTAAGGCCTAGGGGCCAAGATGTAGAAAGGCTAATTCTAAAGTGTTCATCAATTATTTTGCTACAGTATCCGTACTCTTATATTTTCATTACTGTCAGTGTCCTTCACAGAGTTTTGGTACTTACAATATTATGATCTTGGTAAAAATTCATACCTAATATTTTTTTATGAACATTAACTTTTAAACCGACTTCAAAAAAAGGAGGAGGTTCTCAATTCGTCGGAATCTTTTTTTTTTCCTTTTAACTATGTTCCCCGATTACTCGAAGACGCCTGGACTGATTTTGAAAATTCTTTTTTGTTTGAAAGGGTATACTTCAAAGGTGGTCCCATATAAATTTGGTGCCGATGCCGATATTCTGGCTAAAACAGGCGCTAAGGAAAGGCAGATCGGACCAGAACCGGTCTGCGGCATACCTAAAAGCCTGGTGCAGCTTACCCTCCTTACCTACTGCTTCTATGAAACACTCACTCGTTGGAGAAACCTAAGTGGTCTAAACCACTCCAAGGCGCTAGTTAAAGCCTTCAACAAGAAGGCCGCCTCCGAGGCGCTAGCGCTCAGCAGGAAAAACTTACGCATTATAGCGCGGACTTTAACAGGTCACTGCGGTCTGAACAGACACATGTTCAACCTTAAGCTCAGTGACACTGATATCTGCAGATTATGCCAGGAATCCACTGAGACTCCGTTGCATATCATCTGCCAATGTCCTGCTCTAATGCACAAGCGAAGTATCCATCTGGGCCAACACATTATTGACCTAAAGGACGCTTCCCGTATTCCAGTCAAGAAAACGCTGCTGTTCCTGGCGGAAACAAGTATTGGCGAGGAAATCTGAAATGGAGGTGATCACAATAGATCGGAGACGGTCGCAGTGATACAGGACGCACGGAACTGGCCTCAACAATAAGAAGAAGAAGAAGAAGAAATTTGGTGAAGATCTGATGAAGATCTTCGAAGACAGATGTTCCCCGAGATCTTCGAAGACAGATGTTCCCCAATTACTCGAAAACGCCTGGACAGATTTGGAAAATTCTTTTTTTTTGAAAGGTGGTCCCATGGTCATTATGTCTGATGATGGAATCCTGGGGAAATCAAAGGGAACTTAAATTTTATAAGGACACAAACCCAGATAGTTATTGGGTACAGGTCTGTCTACCTTTCGAGAACCTATTTTTCTTTTTCTTTTTTTTAATATTTACAGCACTAAAAAGCAAACAATAAAATTATTTTTAAATAAAAAAAAAACCGCCTTCAAAAACTAAAAAGCATTGCGGGTATAACAAGGATAAGCAAAGTTAATGCAAGGCTCGCCCGACTTCTACATAGTGGGTAGAAATAATAATCATATTTCTTATTATCTTACTTCTTACTAATATTATAAATGCGAAAGTTTGGATGTATGGATGTCTGGATGTATGGATGGATGTTTGTTACTCAATCACGCCCCAACAGCTGAACGGATCTGGATGAAATTTGGCACAGAGATAGATTATAGTCTGGAATAGCACATAGGCTACTTTTTATCCCGGAAAATTAAAGAGTTCCCGCGGGAACCACAAAACCTCGATCCACGCGTACGAAGTCGCGGGCATTCGCTAGTAATATTATAAATGCAAAAGTTTGGATGTATGGATGTCGGTATGGATGTTTGTTACTCAATCACGCCCCAACAGCTGAACGGATCTGGATGAAATTTGGCACAGAGATAGATTATAGTCTGGAATAGCACATAGGCATTTTATCCCGGAAAATTAAAGAGTTCCCGCGGGAACCACAAAACCTCGATCCACGCGTACGAACTCGCGGGCATCAGCTAGTATGTAAATATATCCAATTATTTTTTGCTTTTTAGTTTTTGAAGGCGGTTTTTTTTTAATTTAAAAATAATTTTTCGTTAAAGCTCAGCTTCAAAGTAAATGTTATGGTTTATTTTACTTTGAAGCCGAGCTTTAACGATTTGATCGGCGATCCTTACATGATTGCACCTCTGACCCCCAATGGTTCCATAAGTTAGCCAACAAGTACAAATAATTATGGGTTGGAATATAATAATTAATAACCTACCTTTGAATTATTATTATGTAAAAGTAATTATTAATTTTATTTAACTATTATTTTATGTATATAGTACCAAGTACCAACGTATATTTCCTCTGACCGGCAGACTGCTCGCAACAGCCCTCATACAATATTTGAATATTGAGATCTGCATTATAGATTTATAGGTTAGGGTTCTAACAACAATCAACATCCACACCATGTGCTACACACACAACACACACACACACACACACACTCGGCTAGACATAATATTTTATAGAAAAGATACCTGCCTAAATTCCAACCAACCTGCATAAATTCTTCATTTTCCAATTGAATTTCATCGAAACGTACAAGAATTGCATCCATTAATGAGGGGTCAGATATATCATCAACATTTTCGAATAGTTCTTCCAGTTCCATGATCTAAAAACCAGTCCAACATAAAAGAAGGTACACTGTACATGTAATAAAGATGAATTCTCGTAATAATATAACGGTTAAATAATGTATTTTTCACTCCAATTAAAGTATCGAATTTAGAATTATTATCAAGTTTCCGACATTTTTTTTATTTAACTGGTTTAACGGCTCTGGATTCTAAGGTTTCCGACAGCAGACAGAGTACCACCTGTACCAGAGACAAGTAACATATAGGAAATAGAGTTACATGTACAATAATAATGAGGAACTTTCCAGCCTACGTTCCTCAGAAACATCATAGATGGCGCTGAAACTCATACTAAGGATATAAGAATACAATGAGGTGATATAAGGTCTAAGATCCCGATATAAAACGACCTTCACCGAGATGCTTATTTAATGAAAGGTATTTTATATTTAATTTAATATGTCAATAAATATAATCCATATGGGTTGCCTAGCAAATTTCAGTCCAGAGTATGTTTAATTAATATTTTAAAAAAAATATTTTTTTAAACATTTCACCGGTATGATTATTAGATAAATTCTATACCATTCGAAAGTATGAAGCCCATAGAATATGCAAACGTTAGGTTGCCTATTCTTTTCCGGTCACATATATCGGGTTGCCAGGTATAAACAGGTAAATCTGTACTAGCATTTTGCAACGGTCTGTTTATTGAATGAAATTTAAATGAAATTAAAGATTATTTTATTCTGAACACGGTGGTATAGGGTTGCCTGCGAAAAATCAGTCCAGAATTGCGGTTGTCGAATTTTGAAAAGTAAAATATTGCTCCGAGTGAATGTGTGCAACTGAGAGGTCCCAACCGACCATCCCATGCGATAGAAGAGGACACAGCATAGCAGCTGTTTAAAGTCCGCCCACTTAAAGAAAGAGAGTGCGCATGCTATTTGGGCTTGGAAAAGAAAAGGATAGCGATAGACTCGTATATACTATGCATCATTTTGGAGTAGTTTATTATTTAAGCCCAGTACTTTTTGAGAAAAATGGTCACATATTGAAAAATTAAAATCATAGACTATAGTTCAGCTTGGTTGTCTATGGTCCTAAAATATATCTAAAAACCTTCTCACAAGCTATACATATCTAATGCAAAAAACCGCATCTCAATCGGCCCAGTACTTTTTGAGAAAAATGGTAACATATTGAAAAATTAAAATTATAGACTACAGCTCAGCTTGGTTGTCTATGGTCCTAAAATATATCTAAGAACCTTGTCACAAGCTATCCATATCTAATGCAAAAAACCGCATCTCAATCGGCCCAGTACTTTTTGAGAAAAATGGTAACATATTGAAAAATTAAAATTATAGACTACAGCTCAGCTTGGTTGTCTATGCTCCTAAAATATATCTAAGAACCTTGTTACAAGCTATCCATATCTAATGCAAAAAACCGCATCTCAATCGGCCCAGTACTTTTTGAGAAAAATGGTAACATATTGAAAAATTAAAATCATAGACTACAGCTCAGCTTGGTTTTCTATGGTCCTAAAATATATCTAAGAACCTTCTCACAAGCAATACATATCTATTGCAAAAAACCGCATCTCAATCGGTCCAATAGTTTTCCAGGAAAACGGTAACAAAAAAGTGCACAAACAAACAAACAAACAAACATACAAACACACAACCTCTTAGGGCAAACACATATACCGTCTCCGTTTCGTCGAGGGTAAAAAAAATAATTTTTGCGATTAAATGAAAATGTTTGATATATAAATTTTATAAACTTCTTGATAAGAAGAGTTGATTGAAAACATCCTCATTAATTGTTACAAAAAAAAAGGAAATCAGATCATTTTCTTGTTTAATTTATAAATTACCGTTTTAAAGTAAATTACAAAAAAATTATGTGTGTCGAAAATTAACAAAACCATAGGTGAATTTTCCAAACAATTATTTAAACATGAAAAAAATATAGAAGATGTATTACTTAAGATAATTTTAAAGATTCAATTATTATGTACTTACTGTATATTCAGCACTAAAATTAAGAAATTCTTCGTTATATTTTTTATTCAAAACGGTCACTTTTTCGTAGCACGTGGTATGATAACCTACAAATTGAAGAGACGCACTGGGTAGCTAGACAAAATTGTATTTAAAGTGCTTTTTTTACGAAAAGCTAACTTTAATACACAGTTTTTAAAAGTTTCATCATTAAAATCAATTATTTCATCATCCGATCCACACAAAAAACACTTTTTTGCCATTTTTTCCAACAATAAATACTAGCACGTTTTTTCAATTGTATTTATAGCGACACTCTACTCCAAAATGATGCATAGTATATACGAGTCTATCGCTATTCTTTTCTTTTCCAAGCCCATAAAGCATGCGCACTCTCTTTCTTTAAGTGGGCGGACTTTAAACAACTGCTATGCTGTGTCCTCTTCTATCGCATGGGATGGTCGGTTGGGACCTCTCAGTCGCACACATTCACTCGGAGCAATATTTTACTTTTTAAAATTCGACAACCGCAATTCTGGACTGATTTTTCGCAGGCAACCCTATACCACCGTGTTCAGAATAAAATAATCTTTAATTTAATTTAAATTTCATTCAATAAACAGACCGTTGCAAAATGCTAGTACAGATTTACCTGTTTATACCTGGCAACCCGATAGATGTGACCGGAAAAGAATAGGCAACCTAACGTTTGCATATTCTATGGGCTTCATACTTTCGATTGGTATAGAATTTATCTAATAATCATACCGGTGAAATGTTTAAAAAAATATTTTTTTTAAATTATTAATTAAACATACTCTGGACTGAAATTTGCTAGGCAACCCATATGGATTATATTTATTGACATATTAAATTAAATATAAAATACGTTTCATTAAATAAGCATCTCGGTGAAGGTCGTTTTATAACGGGATCTTATACTACATATTCTAATGCTCTATGACCGAATACCTGAAAAAGTTTTTACGAAGAAAACTAAGGCCAGTCACTCACTATTTCGTTTTGCTATACGGTTGCGTGATTTCGTTGAATTCATTTATTTTTTTCTGCTTTGCATCGAATTTTGACTCCGATTACCACTGTATATGAGGACCTACGACATTTGGATACCGCGTTATGAATCATAACTTTGTCATTTGTAAAGATAATTTAAAAAACTCACCAGGTTTCATTGCAAAATTAGCTTTAAATTTTAAAAAAAATTGGCAGTCATAGAGACTGCCGATAGAAGTGAAAACGAATATTTAAAATATTTTTTCTTTAAATCTTTTTATTTTTTTAAAATAAAAAACTAAGGCATTACGAAGTAGTATATTAGTATTTAAGACCTTTTTTTTATTGCGTGATAGGCTTGCGCTTGACGAGAATCATGCTTAGTGCAAAGCAGTGATGGGGTCTAGGTTGGAACGCGCTTGCCTAGAAGATGCCTATTCACTCTTGCCTTGAAGGTACTTAAATTATAAGTGGCAGGAAACACGTGCGCTGGGAGGGTGTTTCACACCCTAGCGGTTCGTATCAGAAACGTCGAGCAAAAACGCTTCGTGCGAGCAGATTGGACGTCAACCACATCGGGAAGCCAACGCAGACAGTTTCTCGCAGTTCTGTGGTAGAATGGAGAAGGAGGAACAAAATTGTGAAGTTTCTGAGAACACTCCCCATGGTATATCCGATAAAATCCGATAAGCAGGCGACATTACGTCGGTGTTGTAGACTGAGCAATTTCGCCTGCGTAAGTGATTGATTGCCAATTATCCTTTGAGCACGGCGATCTATCGAGTCTAATGTATCGCGTTGGCATGCCAGATCGAACTTGTGCCTGATAAAGAGCGAGGCGCTGTTTTGGCGTGAAGTACCGCTTCACCTTATTCAGGGTACCAAGTTTTTTGGCAGCTGTTTTGGCCTTTGACTCGACACATTTCCCGAAATTGATGTTTGGAGAGATGTCAATACTCAAGAGCTCAATATGATCACTAATCGGTACGGATATGCCATGAAAAGTAGGAGCCAAGATGAAGGGGCTCCACTTTGAGGTTAAAGTTGCCTGAGGAACACCGGCATTGACAGCAATTAGGTCAGAGGAGCAGCCGTCGATGACCACCCAGAATGACCCGTCACTCAGGAAATCAGATATCCAGTTGCAGAAACCAGTGGGAATCCCGACGTGGAGAGCTTGCTGAGAAGACTGCCGTGCCAGAACCGGTCAAAAGCCTTCGATATATCGAGTGAGACAGCAAGTGCCTCACTGTGCTTCTCCATGGCTTCACCCCAAGTATGTGTGGCATACACTAGAAGATCCCGATAGAAGTAGACAGATTTTTCCGAAAGCCGTACTGACGGTCTGACAGAAGATCGTTTTCTTCTAGGTATGCTAGGAGATTGTTGTTAAGCACACGTTCCATACTCTTACAGAGGATAGATGTGATGGCAATAGGTCTGTAATTGGCCGGATCAGCACGACTTCCCTTTTTCAGTAGTGGCTGCATATTTGCAACTTTCCACGACTTGGGACTTGAGCAGTTTCAAGAGACAGGCGGAACAAGCATGTTAGTACAGGAGACAACTCAGGAGCACAATTCCGTAGAACAACTGCAGGTATATCGTCAGGACCACTGGCCTTACTCACATCGAGGCTCCGAAGGGCTTTTAGGACCTCATGCTGGTGTATGCGTAACTTCCTTTTGTCTTCGTACCTAACAACGCGAGGTGTCGGTCGCGTTTCCACAAATTTACCCCCTACCAAAAAAATGCTCAACGTGCCTAAAGAAGTTGTAAATTAAAAAATTAGAATAAAAAATTGGAAACTTCCTTGTTCTTCAATATGCAGGAGATTCGGTATCCAAATGTCGTAGGTAAGTCCTCATATACAGTGGTAATCGAAGTCTTAATTATTCGATGCAAAGCAGAAAAATTAAATGAATTCAACGAAATTACGCAACTGTATAGCAAAACGAAATAGTGAGTGACTGGCCTTAGTTTTCTTCGTAAAAACTTTTTCAGGTATCAGGGCATAGAGTATTAGAATATGGTACTTATCACCTCATTGCACTCATATATCCTTAGTACGAGTTTCAGCGCCATCTATGATGTTTCTAAGGAACGTAGGCTGGAAAGTTCCTCATTATTGTTGTAAAATACTAAGATTGTACCCAGTACCACGCTTTGATTATGTAGGTATGATGTCACCGTGAAATTGCAAAAACCGTTAGATTGTAATCTGTTAGGTATAACATGTATATTAAAGCACTACCTGATTGTTTATGTCAAACCCTAACATATCCTACAACAAAGAGACTAGAAACGTAAATACAATGAATATTTCAAAAATAGACACTCAGAACATTGAACGGTTCACAATCTGTCGGCAGTTTACAATTTCGCTAGTTAGATTACAATCTAACGGTTTTTGCAATCTTACTGTGACATAAGTACGGTGACTTAACACCTTTAGTAACCGTGGCTGACGAAGACAAAAGGTCTTAAATATAAAATATATAGTACATTTGTAATTAATTTTTAATCTCTTAGTTTTAAGGTTTATATTTTAGTTATTTTTAAAGTGCTGTGTTGTTATTTTAAATATTCGTTTTCACCTCTATAGGCAGTCCCTATGACTGCCAATTTTTTTGTTTGACTTATCGGACAGTTTATGTCAGTGGTTGTTAAAGTGGTTAACATAAAGACGATGGTGTAGGTAGGCTGCAAAAGCCGAACTGGACGTAAATACGAACACATTTACCTAATAGTTACGTAAGTTTACAAATTTGACCTGATTGTTACAGATAAAAACAGGTTAATAACCGACTTCCAAAAAAGGAGGAGGTTCTCAATTTGGTGCGTATCTTTTTTTTTTAAATGTATGTTGGTGCATATCTCCGTGGTTTCTGAACCAATTTGAAAAATTTTCTTTTCAGTGGTTAGAGGAAGCTCCCGAGGTGGTCCCATAAAAAATCTGACTCCAAATCCTCAATCCTGATGCTGTAGGTGTACCGTACTACATGAAATCCTCAAAACTAGGGAGTTAGGAAATTTTGATGGCTAATTCATATAGTGGGTATCAAGTCGCGTAAATGCGATTCAACTCTGAGTCCCAAACTCCTCAACCCTGATGCTGCAGGGTACTGCATTCTTAAGCTGTGAGGATTTAGAGTAGGTACACTAAAAAGTTAAAAATAAAAATACGCGCCGAATTGAGAACCTCCTCCTTTTTTGGAAGTTGGTTAAAAACAGGTTATATTTGCAAAAACTTGCATGAATTCTACAAAGTATAGAAATAAAAAAAATACTTATTTAGCATTAATAAAATATCGCAATAAGACTATTCCTATCGCATACTGTATTCGCGGACGCCATGTCTATATCTCTTGTCTATCCTTATCGCTTTATCTTGTCCTTTAACCCTTTCTAAAAACCCTTGCTTTAAAACCTAATCAAATTCTCTTTCTCTGTCTACGGCTCCAAAGCGTAAACCCCAGAGCAGAGACAAGTAACATGCCCCAAAGCATGCCTCAGAGCTAAAAAGCCTATTAAATCTAATAAAAAAACCACAGACATATTAAAGAAAATTAGTATTATATTAAAGAAAAGCAGACTTAACATGTCTATGGCTATGGCGTTTGTTTACATTGTGTTGTCATAATTTTTTTATGAAATTTGGAGTAGCCAATATTTATTGAAATAAAATGGTGAAATTAAATTTAAACTATTATGTTATGGTTTTCTGTAGAAATACATGTTTTTTGTTGTTGAATATTCTTTTGTTGACATTTCGAGAACTTGAAAAAATTACAGGGCCGGACTTGACGACTCTTTTATTATAAGTTTATATCTTTGTCTTTTAATTTCAGGTTTCCAAACGATGAATAAGTACCTGTGAAACCTATGTTTTAAAAATATTAATAGAAAAGACTTGATGATTTAATAGAACGTAGTGTGTTCCGTTCTATTCTATCTCCTGGTGCCATACCGACCACTTTCGAATAAAAGTTAGCCGAGGTAAGTAGGTTAGGTAGGTAGGGTGGTAACTAGTTACGGCCGAAGTCTTCCACCAGGACAGACCAGGGAAAATTGAGAAATTATAAATTCCCAAATTGACCCTGCCTGGTTCAACTTTTACTCCACAGATGTAAGTTTTTTTTGGCAGAGTTCCGTTGTCCAAATAAAAGCCCTTATAGTTTTTCCAAAGTCAGCTGAGGTAAGAATTAAGTAGGTACAAATTTACTTACCTTAAAAGCGTGTCGTAGAATAAAGATTGGTTTGTTGTTTGTTTTTTTTTTACTTTAATCCACTTCTGGTTCCTTATTGTACATATTATAACGCTTCTTGTTAAAAATGGCATTCTGATTCAGTTGTAGATTCACTTGGTGATTCTAAAGCACGAATTGTAAAGATTATTTGAATAAAAAACACGTGCGTTTAACCTGTTGTAATTTTTTTATTTAACCTTCCATCCTAATTTTTGGAATAACGATTCAATTCGATTGTTTTACAACATTTATTTGGCTTACTGCCAAGAAATTAATGTCAATAGGAACTTTGAGATAAATCGTATGAGCGGATGCTGAGAAAGTATTTTTGAAAATTCATCCCATCCCATCCCATCGTAAAACAGGGATTTGAAATTTGTATGAAAATTGAATTTAAAGTAAGCGAAGCTGTGGGCAAAAGCTAGATGAAATAACAATTTTCAATTTTGTTACTACATTGCAGTTGTGATCGGTTAAAATAATCATAAAAAGTACCCATAATTATTTTTAAAACCCTTACAAATTATATCTTCCAAACAAATGATAGGTAAGGTTTAGGTCGTTTTTTTCACACGACAACTCTACATATTAATATAATGTTTTATGCAGGTAAAGTGCGGCAGTGAGTTTGTCTATGCGTGCGTAATGTTTCCTTGTGTTTGAAATTGCCACGCTATTTTTTTCATTATATTGAATCTGCTTCCCTTTTTAAATCTGTGAAAAAAAAACCGGGCAAGTGTGAGTCGGACTCGCGCACGAAGGGTTCCGTACCATTATTAATAAATAATTACCTTTGTTAATGAACCGCAAGACTAACTTTGTTTGTAGAGGTTTATTGTTAATATCAAAAAAACTATGCTAGTTAGCGCATTGGCTATAGTTTTCCTGTAAAAGATACGTAAATTCCTATTGACCATAATTATTTCAAATTTTTCGATTGGTAAACTCCGGAGATAAGGGGGGGGGACGGTATTTTTTTAGACATTTTCCCCGATAAATCAAAAACTATCATAACTAAAAATAATTAAAAATCTGTTTTAGAATGTACAAAGTAAACCCTTTCATATGATACCCCACACAGTACAGTTATCTCACTTTTAAATTTCAACCCTCCGATTTTCCCCCCTTTTTAATAAGAACAAAAATAATTTCCAATTTTTTTTAATTCTAGTGTCTTTGGGCCACTAATATACACAACTATTCCAAATTTCATGTCGATAGCTTCGGTAGTTACTGAAATAATCGAGTGTGACGGACGGAGTACGGACAGACAGACTTATACTCCGCTAGGAGTATAAGTGTTCTGTGGACGGAGAAAGTCGCAGTCGCACCATAAGGGTTCCATTTTACCATTTTGGTACGGAACCCTAAAAACAGTGTTTGTCTTTTGACTTTTGACTAGATCTGAGGATTCTGTTCAAATCTGTTCTGTGCAATATGCAGATGATCTGGCATTATATGTCTCAAGTAACTCGATTCAAGATGCAGCAATAAATTTAAATTCTGCCATGTACCAACTTAGCATATGGCTAGAGGATCATGGATTGAGTCTCTCCCCCTCTAAAAGCAAAACTGTAGTCTTCTCTAGGAAAAGAACCATCCCAGATATAGAGATAAGATATGAGAGTCAGACAATCCAAGTTGACTCCACAGTGAAGTTCTTGGGTGTTATACTTGATTCAAAATTAACAGGTACTCACAATTTCAATCATGTGGCTCAAAAGTGTGAAAAAGGCGTCAATATAATGAGAGCTCTTTCTGGTGTGTGGTGGGGTTCCCATCCATACTGCCAGAAACTGCTATATAATGCTTTAGTTAGAAGCCACTTTGACTATGGGTCCTTTATCTTTGAGCCTTGCAATAAAGAGGGCTTAGAGAGGCTCAACAAAATCCAGGCAAAATGTCTACGTATCATCCTGGGAGCTATGAAATCCTCCCCTAAAATAGCTTTGATGACAGAATGTGTAGAACCTCCTTTAGATTTAAGGAGACAATATCTATCAGATCGGTTTGTTTTCAAGCTTATACAAGTGGAATCCCATCCACTGCTTCCTTGCCTTGACTCATTGGCCCAGAAGGTCATCACTGACGACTATTGGGCAAATAAAGACCCTCCTAGATTAGTAGAAAGCTACAGAAGATGTAAAGCATTGCCGCAACAAATAGCTCAATCACCTGTTTTCCCTTTATTTGACTGTAATTTCGATGCTCTAATTTTCAAACCTAATATAAGACTAGATTTTGGTATTTCCAAAAACGAAAATGAAGCTAATAGGAAACTATGCCAAACTCTGGATCAAGACTGGCAAGAATGGATGCTAGTCTTCACTGATGCGTCTAAATTAATGGAGAATGATAATGTTGGGTCGGCAGTTTGGATCCCCAAATACAATATTGTCCTCCTGTTTAGAAGTCCTCCTCAAACATCAGTTTTTACTGGAGAAGCCATTGCCATTCTCGAAGCATTGCTATACATTAAATCCCACAGCTTGAATAAGGTCTTGATTCTATCAGACTCTAAGAGCTGCTTGCAAGCAATAACAGGTAATATTTTCAAAAATAAAGTTCAGAACTTTAAAATCATACTAAATATTAAAGAGGCACTCCACCACTGCCATTGTAATGGCTTAGATATAGCATTAGCTTGGATACCAGGACATAAAGGTATACATGGGAATGAACAGGCGGATATGTGGGCTAAGCAAGCATCCCAAACGGGGTCCCCAACATATAATAAAATATTTGCAAGAGATATCATCCCTCTGGCTAAAAACTACATGTATAAAAACTGGAACTCAAGGTGGAAAAATACACAATTAAATACAGCTAAACATTATAGACATATCCAGCCTGATATTCCTAGCAAACCTTGGTTTTTTAAATTTAAAAAGCTGAACAGGAGGACAATATCTGTGCTATGTAGACTACGACTGGGCCACGTTTGTACTCCAGTCTTTCTAAATAAAATCCGGGTGAGAGATAGCTCGCTTTGTGAGTGCGGTCTGGATGAGGGCACAGTGGAGCATATATTTTTTAATTGCACCAAATATCCCACATCTTTGTACGAAATACTACCCCATAGTATCCCTCGCCCAATCTATTTCCCATATCTCCTTTCTATCCCAGACCCTTTAGTCCTGAGATGTTTATCTAATTATATAAACTGTTATGATATTAAACTGTAGGAAATGTTTTAACTTCTATGTCCAATGTTGCCCTGGTGATTGACATTTTGAATTTTCTTAGTCACTTCTAATAATTTATACTAACTGTCTACTATATTAATTATATATATATAAGTATATAAAATTAAAAATTATATTTGTGTTGTCCTGGTGATGTCAGGGTCTAACATCTAATAACGGAGAAGTCTCAAGAATCTCAAGAACCGAGCATTTCACACGTTGTTGTCTCCAAGTTAACGTTGACACTGGCGGAATTACTGCGGACCACCAAACCGCAGTACTAAAGGCCATAGATATTAGATAAGAGAAGAAGAAATCTGTTCTGAGGAGCTTTGTTTTTACTTTTGACGGGTTAAATTGGTTTTGAGAAGGTTTTGTTACTTATATTTGCAGATTAACTTTGTATCAGCTTTGTTTTTCGTATCTTATTGCTTATATCGTAGCACAGTAGTATTTATTTGTTGAATAGTAATGAATAAAGTTACGTTTGATGTGAAGTGATTTGGGGGCATGTTGAAATATATTTTAGTTGAATGAGAAAAAGAAAACTGTTAGACAGAGTGTTGGTTGCTGCAGTGGATTCCACGTGTCGTCGCAGAAGAGAATCGAAATAAAAGCGTGAGATACTATTATGTCGTTTTATTTCTTCATGAAATAAATACACAGACATCAGCGTCAATGGATTAAATTATTATAACTCGATAAAATAAACTATTACATAATTTAGTTATCTAATACAAATAGAGACGGCACAAACACACAAGACGGTCAAATTAGGAATAAAAAAGTAAAGATTTGACAGGAGGCTTGTCAATGTCAATTGTGTCTTAAGTCAAAGAGTCTGAGGTAGAGCATAGACAAATAATACATTTCTAACACTCCTCCTTATGCTCTACATCAGATAAAGTTAACTCTACTACTAAGAGACGACTCTATCTAACATGATGAACAGATCTTATATGTACAGAACAATAAACACACATAAAAAACTGCAAAGCCCTATAAAAAAAAACACATAACAGCTAGTTAATACACATTAGATTCAAATCAGATACACAATTATTATGTTTAACACTGCTCAATGGTTTTGTTAACACATCTGCTACCATTTTGTCTGTTGGTAAATACTTTACATTTATTAAACCTCTTTGTACAAGGTCTTTAACAAAATGGTAGCGCAAATCTATATGTTTTGTTCTTTTATGTGAGTATTCCTTTACCAGTAACAATTTCTGAGCACTTTGGCTGTCATTGTATACTACAACATTTAAAGTTTTGTTAACAAGTTCTAACAAGAAACTCCTAACAAAACAGATATCTTTGCACACATCGCTGATTGCCAAATACTCAGCTTCCGTACTAGACAAAGCTATGCAACGTTGCTTTCTAGATTCCCAATTAACAACGTTGCCACCCATTTTAATGACAAAACCTGTATAAGATTTGCGATCACATAGATCATTGGCCCAATCTGCATCTGCATAGGCACTTACATTTAAATTATTTCCTTTACAGAAATAAAGGCCATAATTTATTGTCCCTGCTAAATATCTTAACACTCGTTTAGCAGCATGCCAATGATCCATATCAAAGCACGTACTATATTGGCTAAGTTGACTACAAGCATATGATATGTCAGGTCTAGTACAGACGGATAAGTACATTAAAGAACCTAACAGCTGTCTATACTTATAGATATCTTCATCTAAACATTCCTTATCTGACTTATCAAATTTGGAATTTACAGCTAGTGGTGTAGTTACAGGCTTACACTCACTCATTTTAAACTTAGCCAATAGACGTTTGATATAGTCTGACTGATCTAAAATTAAAAGGTCTTTTTGCCTAGTTACATTTATACCTAAGCAATTCTTAAGTTCTCCTATATGTTGAATTTCAAAATGTTTTTGTAATGATGATAAAACATTGTCTATACAATTGTTATGGAATACATAAAAATCATCAACATATAGAGCTATTATGACAAATTCTTTATCAGACCTTTTTATATAAATACAGGGCTCGCATTTGCTCTGCTCATATCCATTTGCACATAATACTTTATGTATTTTAGAATTCCATACACGGCTTGCTTGTTTCAAGCCGTATATGCTTTTCTTTAGCATACAAACTTTGTTATTATTGAGGTTATTAAAACCTTTTGGCTGCTCCATAAAAATTGTTTCTTCTAATTCACTATGTAAAAATGCTGTAGTAACATCTATATGATTACATTGCAAATCGAGCTCTGTGGCAAGAGAAAACAAAATTCTTAATGTAGAATGCCTAACTACAGGAGAATAAGTATCAGAGTAATCTATTCCCTGTTTTTGGCTAAAACCACGAGCAACCAGTCTAGCTTTAAACTTATTAAATGTACCCGCGGCGTCAAACTTTCTCTTGAAGACCCATTTGCATTTAATAATGTTACCTTGCTTTGGTGGATCTACTAACTCCCATACATGATTTTTAATAAGAGCATCGTACTCACATTTCATAGCCTTGCACCATTCTTCTTTGTCTGGTGAACACATGGCCTCCTCGTAGGAAGTAGGATCGTCCAGTGAACTAGCCTCAGCCAACATAGTAGATAGGTCGTAAAAAGAATATTTCTCTGGCAATTTACCTCTGGTACTACGTACAGGGCGCTGTGAGCTAGACGCATCGGTAGTACTTTCCGATGTAGTCGGCTCTCCTCCTTGACATACAAACTCCGGTTCCGGCAGAGAAAAAACTTCATCACCTTCACCGGAAGAGCTGCCTTGGCCAGTACAGTACTGGTCAGATAGCGGGGACCACGCAGGTGGCGTTAAGTCAGCATCTGAAACATCAGAGGATCCATTAGACCTATCACTAATCTTATCATTAATATCACAGTTATTCTCATTTAATTCTAATAAATTTGGAATGTCATTATCAATTAAATTATTTGACTCATTATTATTAAAAGTACCATTATCATTAGAATTTAAATTGTGATATAAAATTGAATTATTTTGATTCCTTAATTCAACCCCCTGTGTGTGGTTTACATGAAACTCGCTTTCAATAAAGGAAACATTCCTAGAATAAATGATAACGCGAGGATCAGATGGGTCACTAAGCCTGTATCCCTTACAATTCTCACCATAACCTACAAAAATATAAGGTTTAGCCTTGGCATCGAGCTTTCGTCGTTTTTGTTTAGGAATATGAGAATAAGCTACACAGCCAAAAACGCGCAAATGACTTAGATCTACAGAAGATCCAGTCCAAACACACTCAGGAATACCGCTTGATAACGCGGTGGTAGGGCATCTATTTTTTAAATAAATTGCTGTCATGACAGCTTCCCCCCAAAAGCGATTAGACAAACCAGATTCCTGCAGCATAGCGCGTACCTTCTCAAACAATGTCCTATTGACACGCTCTGCCACCCCATTCTGCTGGGGGCAGTAAGGCACTGTGGTTTGATGTATGATACCTTCCTTCTTAAGGTAGCTAGTAAGGTCATTATTGCAATATTCCGTGCCATTATCTGTACGGAGTATCTTAATAGGCAAACCAGTTTGTTTCTCAACCATATTCTTAAAAGTAATAAAGTGGGAACTTACTTCATTCTTAGACTTCATGAGATATCCGAAGGTCTTCCTCGAATAGTCGTCAGTAAATGTCAACAAGAAGCGGGCTCCGCCCCACGATCTGACTTGCAACGGCCCTGCGACATCGGAGTGGACCAACTCCAAAAGAGAAGCAGCTCGCCCCACACTTGCCCGAGGAAACGATGCCTCATGCATCTTGCCTGACAGGCAAGAAGTGCAGCTGCTCAGGCAGCCGTCTTCCTTCTGAAAGACTACACCTGAACATTGGTCCGAATCCTTAAGTATATGCATACCTGCAAAATTCAGATGGCCTAGCCGCTTGTGCCACAAACTTGATGACACATCGGCAGCACTGTGAGCAATCTCTGTCCCCTGCATACACCGAAGGGGAATGGAATACTCTGGGGGTAAGAACCTAGCTTGCTTAGACTTATACTTGTAAATTCCATTAATTTTACTTGCATAGAATAATTGGTTGCCAGTAATTTTAGCTTTATCATAAACTGTACACCCATCTTTGGTAAAAACGACAACATAACCATTATCAGTAATTTGATTAACTGAAATTAAATTATTAGAAAGACTAGGTACAAACAATACATTTTTCAGCTTAACAGATGAAGAAAGTGAAACATCACCAACAGACTTACTGCACATATTTTGGCCATTTGCCACAAAAATACTACAGCACTTATCCCTGGCATGCATGACCAGCTTCTCGTCCTTAACCATGTGGCACGATGCACCAGAGTCCATTATAAACTCATTAGAAGCCGCTACAGTTGCTGAGAATGCTGAGGCAAACATAGTGCGGTCCTCTTTTGCATTCTTTTCTTTGCCGCTCATATTTGATGACGCTGATTGAGACATCGTGATTATAATTAGTACTCACAACAAATCCGTTTGTCCTTCTGCGAATTTCTGGGTCTCGTAACCTGTTAGACAGAGTGTTGGTTGCTGCAGTGGATTCCACGTGTCGTCGCAGAAGAGAATCGAAATAAAAGCGTGAGATACTATTATGTCGTTTTATTTCTTCATGAAATAAATACACAGACATCAGCGTCAATGGATTAAATTATTATAACTCGATAAAATAAACTATTACATAATTTAGTTATCTAATACAAATAGAGACGGCACAAACACACAAGACGGTCAAATTAGGAATAAAAAAGTAAAGATTTGACAGGAGGCTTGTCAATGTCAATTGTGTCTTAAGTCAAAGAGTCTGAGGTAGAGCATAGACAAATAATACATTTCTAACAAAAACACTAGCATGGTTGTACAGCAAAAAGTTTATTAATAGGAAATGAAATAATTGTAGCTCAAAGTATTGGTTTGGCCTAACGTATTTGTTTTAAATCATTCACAGTACACGTAAAAAGCACAATTATTTTCAGGTTATTATTTAAATCTGACGTCAAGGAATAAGTACTTAAATGAAGAGATACAATCATGTTTGTTTCTCATGATATGAAATCTAACAAGAAAAGGTTTCAAAAACCCAATATCCTCAGAAAAAAAACAGTGCATAATAAGCCGTTGATAGTAAATGCACTGGACAAACCCCAAGCTTGTGAAGATGTGCAATCATTTCTGACTCCATCCTTTGTGCTTGACCATAAAAGCAATGAACAAGGGAGACAACAATCTATTAATTTAAAGTATGTTAACCATGATTATTCTATTGAGACATCAGAACTGAAAGCACGTACGTATTTAAAATTTATGGTGTAACAAAATAAAGCAATCTATATAAATGCTTCTAGTGTCAGTATCCCTTCTAAAGTGTGTCTGTCTGTCTGTGTGCTAGGCTTTGACGGCCCATCTTTTCAACTGATTTTGTTGAAATTTGGTATTGTGATATGATGCATCCTGGGGAAGGACAAGGGCTCCTTTTTATTCTGGAAAATTAAAGAATTCTTGTGGGAATAAAATAATTAATTCAATCAGATGTAGTTGTGGGTATATCATCTAGTATCATAATATGTTCTTTATAAATATTTTCTTTGTGATCAATAGCAGGACTTAGTTGAAATTTATTTATCTTCTTTATATATCTTCTTGATTTCAGACCTTGAATATAGTCAAAATCACATTATGAACAGCAAACCAATTTTAATAGGTGATATGATAAACCAGGTATTCTTTTCCTCCTATATTATAATAGCTAAAATAATCAAATTGTTTTCAAAATGGTATAATGAACAATTTTTTTTTAGAATAGTCCTGTTCTTGAAAGTAATTCTTTGAAATATATAGATAAAGAGAATCATACCAAACAAAAATGGTGTTTAAACAAGATTCAGGACCCTGAAACGATTATAGTTAAACATAGTAAGTGATATTTTAAAATAAAACTACCTTGTTTATATATATTCACCATTACCTTAATTATAGTGTCCAGCAAATTTGTTGAACAAAAAGCGACAGTGGAGAAAATTTTGCTACAACTTCATCCTGTGACTTTGTCTGTGTGGATATTATTTAATTCTAGCTGATGCTTTTTTTTTTTTTTTTTTATCCACTACAAGCTAGCCCTTGACTACGATCTCACCTGATGGTAAGTGATGATGCAGTCTAAGATGGTAGCGGGCTAACCTGTTAGGGGCATGGCAGTTATATTAAACCCATACCCCTTAGG
The DNA here is from genome assembly GCA_923060345.2 of Erebia aethiops. NCBI lineage: Eukaryota > Metazoa > Arthropoda > Insecta > Lepidoptera > Nymphalidae > Erebia > Erebia aethiops. The sequence goes on along the minus strand of OV281089.1, from coordinate 15,182,478 downwards.
TTTCTACACGGCATCGTACCGGAACGCTAAATCGCTTGGCGGCACGTCTTTGCCGGTAGGGTGGTAACTAGCCACGGCCGAAGCCTCCCACCAGGCCAGACCAGGGAAAATTCAGAAATTATAAATTCCCAAATTGACCCTGCCGGGGATCGAACCCAGGACCTCCGCACGTTAAGGCAACAGCGCTACACACTGCGCCACGGAGGTCGTCAAATGCTTACAATTGTTCAAATGCTTACAACTTCATCTGTGTGGAATAAGTTTTTTTTTAATTCCAATGGGAACTCCTTAATTATATCCATGCAAAATATCACATCTATCCATTGCTCTGTTGCAGCGGGATTGATGGACAAACCACCAAATAAACATGCATTTATAATATTATTATTTATTTATTTTTGTACAAAATATTGTCTTAAAACTAATAGAAAAAAGTGGACAAAGGTAAAGCTTATCTCTAAAATGAAATCTCTTCCAGCCTTCCTTGAAAGTGAGCAAGGTGAAATTGGGAAGTGGTGTGGGTACAAAAATAACATATTTTATTGAAATTATTAAATTCTAACAATTTGTTTATTTAAATAAATAATGTAAATTTATTTTATTCTAATAAATAAATTGATATACTTAATTACTTAAATAAAAACGACTATATATGTTATATAATACATACTATATAATTCTATTTATAAAGAAAGTTTAATCTATATATATAAAAATGAAACCCGTTTTCCTTGGTCACGGCATCACGCGTGAATGGCTGGACCGATTTCACTAATTCTTTTTTTGTTGTATTTGTTATTATTAGGAGAAGGTTCTTACGGAAAAAAATATTAAGAAAATCTCTCAGAAATATTGAAAAATATACATTTAATTTTGCATACCTACTAAGGCGGTATGAAGTTCGCCGGGTCAGCTAGTGATAGATATGTATACATATATCAAAGATATATTACTTGGTATTTTAAAGATTCTGCTGCATACTTATAGTCTGTTCATAGGTCTGATAATATTATATTAAACTGTGTGTCATTGGTCTCTTAACAATTACAAGATATGTTCAAGCCATGTCAACATATTGATTGAGATATCTGTCTCAATATGTTGACAGTCATTTCATTCGCTCCCATGTGGTATGAATGTTTATTTTGATTTTTGATTTATTCTTTGTGAACACAATATCAGTATGCATTCAGTCATTTCTGGCCTTCTGGCATTTCTGGATATCTCTCATATGTTTGGTTCTCCATATTACCAGCTCACTGTGGATGCCAGGGAAAGAAATTTTGAAATATGGTAGAATGATTGATTGTCAACTTTTAGTATGATTCAGAGTCACAATCACATAAATCAGAAATTGTATTAATTTATAATTGTATTATATTAATAAATAATAATATTAATAATAAATATTAATAAATATAATAATAATTAATTTATAATTGTATTATATTAATAAATAATAATATTAATAATAAATATTAATAAATATAATAATAATTAATTTATAATTGATATACTATAATATGATGCCTACAGCTTTGTGTGTGTGAAATTCAGATAGAGTTGTGTGGGTCTCCACATACAGTAATGTAGTTGCTGGTGCTGCAGGAACATTTTAATGTTCTGCAGTAAAATGTAGCTCATGACATGTTCATTTAAGTTATACGCTATCTCCATTCTAAAATTCAGCCAAATTGGTTCAGTCATTGTGGGGTGAAGGAGTAATAAATATCCAAACTTACAAACATCCAAATTTTCACATTAGTAATATCAGTGGGATTTTACAATAATTATAGAAAAATATATTTTATCCCCGTACCACATTTAAAATCTCTAGCATTACTGGTTTAGGCTGTGTGTTGACTGGCTTAGGATATCTATACTTCTTTCTTCTTCTTTATCTATACTTATAATATTATAAATGTGAAACTTTGGATGGATGGATGTCTGTTGTTACTCAATCACGCCAGAACAGCTGAACGGATCTGAATGAAATTCTGCACAGAGATAGATTATAGTCTAGAATAACACATAGGCTACTTTTTATCCAGGAAAATTGAAGAGTTCCTGCGGGACCGTAAACCCTCAATCCATGCGGACAAAGTCGCGGGCATCAGCTAGTTAATTATAGATTTTTAAAACACCCCTCAATGTGAAATACCTGCGTATTTGACTTTCAGTTGATAGCTCCGAGCCAGGGCTGTTAGGATATGTGGAACAGACAGATATACCTGTGATATCAAAACCCATACAGCCCATACATCAAGAGTCCACAGTATTTCAGGGGGACACAGTCACTCAACTTAATAAACCACAAACAATATCTATGGAACAGTTAATTAAGACATCCACCAAATTTAAGGTAGGTAAATATTATATTTTTGTTCAATCAGTCATTGGGTTGTCCAGCCATAATCAGAATTTATTAGGTGTTTATTATTTATTTAATCGTTTTAGGGGCTATTCCAGATAAAATATCCTTTTTTTATCTGTCATTATAATTATCATTTATTTTATAAACTAGATGATGCCCGCGACTTTGTCCGTGTGGTTTTTGATTCTTTGACTTTCTTTGAACTCTCGAAATTTCCAGGTAAAAAGCCAATGTCCTTCCCTGGGATACAACCAATCCCTATACAAAATTTCATCAAAATCGGTTGAACAGATGGGCCATTAAAGTCTAGCAGACATATAGATAAACACACACTTTCGCTTTTATAATATTATAGGATGAATTTTTTACACTACGGATATCCATTAAAATATCAAAATTGTAATATATTTTCAGTGTGACATACCTGACTGTAATAAAGAATTCATGAGCAAACAGAAACTAAACAAACATATTGTGAGTGTACATAACAAAGATAAGAATGCAAAGCCAAAGAGACAAATCACTGTTGAGTGTCCAGTTAAGAGGGTCCTTGAAAAAGGGGAAGAGGAGTTGTGTGGAAGAATATTCCATGTACGAGATGAACTCATTAAACATTTAAATGAAGAGCATACAATTGATGAAGCAGTTTACAGGTAAATGCTTTTTACTCCAGAGCAAGAATATGCAACACTAGCTGATGCCCACAACTTTGTCTGCTATTGAGGGTTTCGGTTCCCACTGGCACTATTTAATATTCCGGGACAAAAAGTAGTCATGTGTTATTCCAGACTTTAATGTACCTCTGTGCTAAATTTCATCCAGATCCGTTCAGCCATTCTGGCATGATTGGATCGTCAACCACACATCCATTGAAACTTTCGAATTTATAATATTAGTATAGGACGGTATGATGTGGCCCTGTAGCATGCCTCAATGTAGTGTACTGTCAAACTGTAATGGTTTTTCTAATTATTCAATAGTTGTTCTTATAATTTTGTGTAGCATTGTTTGTTACGTCTCACCTTACCTTGTTAGTTGTTACCTTGTTATTTTCTGAACATTGTTTCTGAATATATCTGAACTAAACTGAACAGATTTTTATGCCTAGCGTATCTAGTTTACTTCAAATATAAACTTGGAGAATAGGTCATTACGTAGCCCCAGTTTTAATGTTGCGATTTCGATTGACCGTATTGGAGCGTTTGAACACATTGGCGTCAAAGTAAAATGGACCCAAAATCCCTTGGTTTCAAGTCACAAATTCAGTACAACTTTCTTATTCGGATTTTAATTTCGAATTGGCTGTGAACGCAAATACGAAATTGAGCTCTAATACAACGCTGTTAAGGTTCATTTTACTGTGATGCAAATGTGTTCGAGGGCTCGAATACGATCAATCGAAATTGCAATGTTAAAACTGTGACTAATAGTTCTGGACTCAGAGCTCAGCGCTAATAGATTCTCTGCATTACTTTATGCACTTCTTGTTAGTATACTATCTATATTTTGTCCAACCATTTATTTTACCTTTGGCAGCTCGATTCAATGATGTTCTAATGCGTTACTGATTCGATTTTTGATAACAATCGATTTTCTTTATGTAGACGTTTTAATCAATTTGACACATTGATATTTATCTTTGCTCAATATGTTTTTGTTTTATAAATATAACCAAGCGTTTTAATTGACTAATTTTATTAATATATGTATTAAAAGAAATAATTTATAGACAAAAATACAGTGAATGTACATGAATCCGTCTGTGACATATCATTTATTACAATTTAGAATTTTATTAAGTTTTGCCCTGTAAAACGCAGAAATGTTTTTGTAATTGTAACTTATGTATTTTTGGAGCAATAAACAATTTATTTATTTATTTCATAAAAAACAAATGACTAATTTTCTTGTCACAACCATCGATTGGCAAAATTAAGAATCAAACATTCTTCTTTATACAAACAACTGGTTCTTTAAATGATTTTTATGACAACTTTTTTGCAGACAAATTATGATTTCACAAATCATTATTTGTCAAACTATTGTATTGTAACTATATTTGTATTGTTCAATGGGGCACCCATATATCAACACTTGCTGGCAAGCTTAGTTTTGCTGCTTACGCTGTCAGAAAGATTCGACAGTTAACTGTCATTGAAACTGCCAGGATTTTATATTTTGCTTATTTCCATAGCATTGTCTTACGGAATCTTACTGTGGGGTAAAGCGGCAGATATTCAAAAATTTTTTGTACTACAGAATAGGGCATAGGGCAATACGTGCAATTTATAATTTAAAACCGCGTGATTCCCTTAGAGAGAAATTAAAAGAAATCGGTATTCTAACAATATATTTGATAATATATATATATATATATTTAAGATAATATTTGTAAAACGGCACATCCATAATTACAAAAATATGATAGGCAAGCTAGAGGCTGTAATAAGCTCGTGACTCCATCGCTCCGCCCCAAAAAAGTCATTTGTGGGAATGAGCATTATTTTTTATAACAAAATTCCACAACCTAATTTAAATTTGCCTATACACAAATTTAAGAAATGCATTAAAACTATGCTCCTGAAAGAAGCTTATTATACTGTTGAAGATTATGTAAATGATAGGGGAGCATGGATTTGATCGCTCCAGCAATGCTAAAGACAGCAGTTACTTATGTACACATTGATATAATAATTGTAAATGAATTATTTAAAAAGGGCAACCACCGAGTTTCTTGAAAGATGTATGGTGCCCTATAAGGACAATCAAGAAAGCTTTTACAATGCGAGATATTGTAGCTAAGTGACTATATTGTTTAAGGCGCACGTGCATAGGTCGACTTTCATACATTTTTCTTTTCGATTATTCTTGAAATATATACATTTTTGTGTTTTTTTAATTTGTTTTATCATTTCTTTAGGGCTTTTTATGGTCGCAATTTTCATGTCAGACAAATATTTACATTATTTATAATATAAAAACGGCATTCAAAAAGTGTCAGATTTACGCATGTGTGAGTTGTGAAGTTTACATTCGTCTTGATAGATGTCGCCCGTGTCGCCTAAATAATGCGTCAAAAAAATATATTTGATCGCCATCTATCATTATACTGTAAAACTAGTTCGCTGTTACATGCTATAAACTTTTATAGGATAGGGGAAGTTGCATGAAGGTTCATATCTAAGTACGCGGATTGTGGATAAATTATTTTCGTAGTAGATCCCGCTATACCACGACCTTCACCGATCTGTATAATAGATGAAACCTACTTTTTATTTTTAACCGACTTCCAAAAAAGGAGGAGGTTCAATTCGGCGCGTATGTTTTTTTTAAATGTATGTCGGTGCATATCTCCGTTGTTTCTAAACCGATTTGAAAAATTTTTTTTCACTGGTTAGTGGAAGCTCCCGATGTGGTCCCATAAAAAATTCTGACTCCAAATCCTCAATCCTGATGCTGTAGGTGTACCGTACTACATGAAATCCTCAAAACTAGGCATTTAGGAAATTTTGATGGTAAATTAATATAGTAGGTATCAAGTCACGTGTATAAAATACAACTCTGAGTCCCAACTCCTCAACCCTGATGCTGTAGGGTACAGAACTCCTTAAAATAGCAATTTAGGATTTTTTTATGATGAATTCTTATTGTAGGTGTCAAGCAACGCCTTCATACTTAAACCCAAGTGCCAACTCCTCAACCCTGATGCTGCAGGGAACAGAACTCCTTAAACATAGTGATTTAGGATTTTTAATGGTGAATTCAGATTGTAGGTGTCAAGCAACGACTTCATACTTAAAACCAAGTCTTAACTCCTCAACTCTAACGCTGCAGGGTACTGCACTCCTAAGCCGTGGGGATTTAGAGTACACTAAAAAGTTAAAAATAAAAATTCTTTCCAAAAAGCCGACTTCCAAAGCCATTGTAAAGTATAAAATAATTTTGATTTCTACAGTGGCTTTGGAAGTCGGTTTTTTGGAAACAACTTTTATTATTTAATAATAGATAAATACGCCTAAATTAGTTTGCCTATCAAAATCCGGTCCAGGCTATTTTTAAATAAATTAATTTTAATTTTTTTTTTGACAAGTTTATTGTAGCCAATGCTATACCATCGCGTTTGTAATCAAATTAACCTATTTTAGGCGTGTTTATCTATTATTAAATAAAAAGTAGGTTTCATCTATAAAACAGATCGGCGAAGGTCGTGGTATATCGGGATCAGTATCCAGGCATAAAAAGAACGCTTATTTCGCCTACAAGTTCGTCGCTCGTTTAGCACCACCCAGGCACAGTATTGGTATCTATATACCAATACTGTGACCCAGGGGACACGTGCAGTGAGGTAGAAGGTAGTTCCTGCGGACGTTAGCGACGGGGCTTCCCCCAATTGTGGATTGTGTGTTGCGATATACCTACCTACTTGGATTTGTTGAGATCAAAATGAACTAAATAAACAAGGCAACCTATAGTCCAATGCGTCGAATAAATCTAGGAAAAGAGTAAAATATCATTGTAAGTTTCATCAAAATCGGTTCAGAGTTTAAAAGATAACTTTGTAACTACCTAGCTGATGCCCGCGACTTCGTCTACGTGGATTAAGTTTTTGAAATCCCTCGGGAACTCTTTGATTTCCTGGGATAAAAAGCGTAGCCTACCTAGGTACCTATGTAACTCCAGGTCCTCTATTATTCCCATGCAAAAAATAACCTCGATCCGTAGCTCTGTTGCGGCTTGATTGAAGGACAAACCAACAAACAAACACACTTTGGCATTTATAATATTAGTACCTATGAAGTATGATTATAATTTTTATACATACAAGCTTTTGCAAGCGGCTTCGCCAGTGTGGATAAAATGTAAGTCAGGCTATAAGCTATCTCCATTCCAAATTTCAGCCAAATCGGTTCAGTAGTTTTTGCGTGAAAGAGTAACAAACAAACTTACTTTCCCCCATAGGTATAATATTAAAAGTATGATAGGTAGGTATACCTACCTACTTACCTATAGATGAAATGTCTACTGTGTTATAGCCTTCATGTTTTTAGGTATTTACCTACCTACCGTTTTTCCGCGGCTTTATACCTACCTAGGTTTAAATTGAAACTTTTTATTGATACCTAGGAGGTATAATTGAAATCATATCATACTTCATACAAGGACCTTGGTCTAAAGGTCCTTGACTTCATAATATCATCATACTAATATTATAAATGCGAAAGTCAGTTTGTTTGTTGGTTTGTCCTTCAATCACGCTGCTGCAACGGAGCAACGGATCGACGTGATTTTTGGCATGGGTACAGTTGAGGACCTGGAGAGTGACATAGGCTACTTTTTATCCCGGAAAATTGAGGAGTTTTCGCGGGAATCCAAAAACTTATTCCACGCGGACGAAGTCGCGGGCATCAGCTAGTATAACATAAATTTGCAATTATGGCTCAATTTCAAATTAAAGTTTTATTCGTTAGTACTAACTACTAACTAGGTAGCCTACTAATCGACTCGAATTAGGTAGTGGAGCATTATTCAAGTTAGTTACTGATTTTGATAATTCGAATTGAATTCAAAATCGCGCATCGCTAGCCGATGCGGCCTCTATAGTCCGGGAGGCAGCGGCACTAATTTCCGTTCATTTCCTCCTGTTTTTATTTTTTGAGTATCTGCATGAGTGATGAGATAAGTACCTATGCAATATGTACCGTACCTATCTCTAATTGACCGAGCGAAGCGATTTCAGATCAGCGGTTCAGATTTGGCTGAGTTATGGAGTATAATTAAATAAATGAAAAAAAATTAAAAAGATTATGGAGTACTCTTCAAAAAAAAAAATTTTTTTCAATATACTGAATTGGACCCGTTACAGTTTTATTATAAGTACCTACCTATTTATATTTTAATATAAATCGTTCAACTTCGGTATAGGCATAACATTCACATCAATAAGTAGGTACATTATCAGTTTTACTTGTATTTGTCATAATCTGTTGTGTGTCTAATAAATAAAATCAGATAAAAAAACATTTCGTTTCCTCTTGGTCTATAATATCGCGGTGATAATAATTTCTTATTTCGCTCTTGCGCGTGGCTTGCAACAGTACGCCTCATCAGTAGGGTTGCCACTTGCCACCCGTACTCGGTACTACCCAATTATTAATTTATTATTACATCTCTCGAAAATTTAATTATAAGCCGGCACTCTGTCCGAAATGACAGTTATTGCATTAATGAGTACTTAAACGGGGGAAAATCATGCAAACAAGCAAACAGAAGAAAAAAAAAGAATTAAAGCGAAGTATGTGTATCACTTCAACGGGGGACCTGACCAGGAATCTTACAGATGTTTGTTACTTAATCACGTCACTACCGATTTGGCTGCCACGGGATTCGTAAAAAACCTACTTAATTATATAATTTTCCAGAACTAGTATATTTTCACAACTTTTGAACAAATAAAAACTATTTTTAACCGACTTCCAAAAGACAATTCGACACGCATAATATATTTCGTGTGTTATATTATTGGAACTGCAAAATCATACTTCATAATATCATACTAATATTATAATTAATGCGAAAGTGTTTTTTTTTGTTGGTTTGTCCTTCAATCACGCCGCAACGGAGCAACGGATCGATGTTATTTTTGGCATAGGTATAGTTAGTTGAGGACCTGGAGAGTGACATGGGCTACTTTTTATCCCGGAAAATTAAGGAGTTCCCGCGGGAATAACTAAAACTCAAACCACGCGGACGAAGTCGCAGGCATCAGCTAGTATTCACATAAATGACAATCTATTAGGGCTTCCAAACATAATATGTATATGTAAGTCTGTATGTCATGTATGTTTGTCCATGCATTTATTCGAAAATATGCGACTAATCTTTTTTTACTGGCTTACATTTACTTCAACTTAGGGAACAGTGCAAGTTTCATTAAAATCGTTTCAATAGTTTTCAAGAATTGGCCAATTGTTCGTTTTCTGTAGGTAGGTATATTGAAATTTGAAGTAGCTTGTTTCCAAAAAAGTTGGCAACCCTAGCCACATTATTGTAAGTTGTCACCCGTCCGCAGCAAAGACACCCTACCGGCAAAGCCGTGCCGCCAAGCGATTAGCGTTCCGGTACGATGCCATGTAGAAATCAAAGGGGTATAAAGTATGGGTTTAATAAAAACTACCATACCCCTTCTAGGTTAGTCCGCTCCTATCTTAGACTGCATCATCACTTACCGCCATCTCACATGGTGGCACCATCAACCATGTGAGATTGCAGTCAAAGCTGAAAGTTTATCTTGTATCCGAATGAAATAAATAAAAAAACAATACTAAGCAAAACGCAGCAGTTTTTGTTTCAATGCCATCTAGTTAAATTTTATAGTAAACAATTCGTAGTTTATGTTAGAACCACAGAACTTGGATAACAACCATTGTCAGTGTGTGCGTGGGTATTGCGTATATACAGTAATCGATATAACAGAGGTTTATAATTTGACTATTTGACTAAATGGCTCTGTTTTAAAGTAAACTAATTATGTGATAAAATAATAGGCATTGATGTACTGCCGCAATTTTAATATTTTTAAAATCAGTGCATTGCAACTTTGCGAAAATATCAAAAACCTGTCAAAAGCCCTAACAACGCCATCTAGCGGGAATCTGTCCGGGAGAAGACGTTGTGTTGACCCTTAAGGAAAGTCGTACTTGTATTTTCGGACACGTCGCTTCACTTTTGTAAAAAACTATATGCGTCTATGGAGTATTGCATTTTTTGTCGATGGTTGCCTGTCAATAATTATGACACTCCATAGGTATGTCAAAAGTGAAATAAATGGTTGGACAATATATGTATCTTATGTAGCTTATGTAACGTTGCGTGTGCAGTTGCACGGAGTGCGGCCGTCGCTTCTTCTGGGCGTCGGGTCTGCGCGCGCACGCCCGCGCCCACCTGATGCGTGCGGGGCGCGCCGAGCTCGCGTGTCCGTGGCCGGGCTGCGAGCGCGTGTTCCGCCAGCCGTGCCGCCTGCGCGAGCACTCGCGCGCGCACACCGGCGACCGCCCCTATCCGTGCAGCTTCCCGGTGAGACCTCTTACTGCGCACCTGCAGCACACGGGGCGCGCCGAGCTCGCGTGTCCGTGGCCGGACCGCGAGCGCGTGTTCCGCCAGCCCATCTTACGTTTCAAACGTGGGCGCAATCTTATTATTGTATTTTTTTGTCAGTATAAATAAATATACTTGAAAGTAAAGTAACGTATTGGTCACGGGTGTGCAGAACTGCGGGTGGTCGTTCCGTACGGCGAGCAAGCTGCTGCGCCACGCGCGGCGGCACACGGGCGAGCGGCGCCACGCGTGCGGCGCGTGCGGCCGCGCCTTCCTGCGCCGCGAGCACCTGCGCGACCACGCGCTGCGCCACGCCGCGCCGCAGCGCCGCGCCCGGCATGCCTGCACCCGCGATGGTACTAGACTTGTTCAAAACTGCTATATAACCATAGCACGCTACATGCTATAAACTTTAAATTTCTAGCATGCTTTTAAATATGCTATGCACACGCACACGCTATGCTATGATATGCGCATGAAAGCATTTTTTATGAAAGCATGTGAGCGGGCGGCAGATCACGCGTGATTAATAGCGTGCTGCTAGATACGGATAAATGAGTGATGACGTACGCTCACAGCAGCGCGTTACGCGAGACTAACGGTCGGCCAGCGCGCTACCGGCAGGCGAGTGCCGCTACGGGCGCTACTAGTGCTATCGTAGCACCGTAGCGTCATAGAGGCTCCTCGGAAAGCGTGCTGTTCGTGCTATGGAAAGAAATCGTGCTATGCTTTTGCGCTACGTGCTATATTAACCACCTCTAACCGGTACACTATGCAAGCTTCACTCGCTACACTTTGCCGTCGGGGTGGTGACTGGCCGCAGCCGAAGCCTGTCACTAGACCAGACCGGAAAAAATTCAGAGATTATAATTCCTAAATGTCTATCTGTCTGTCTGCTACGCTTCACGGCCCATCTGTTCAACCGATTTGGATGAAATTCGGTATAGTGGTAGGTTACATCCCGGGGAAGTACATAGGCTACTTTTTATCTCGGAAAATTAAAGAGTTCCCGCGGGAATTTAAAAACCTTAATCCACGCGGACGAAGTCGCGGGCATCATTTAGTTTAGACATAAAGGTCTGACAGATGGACGGACGCAGGATGGATAAATGCAAATTAAGTCAAGACTCTGAGATATTCTTGCTTTGAAGAGTCGATTAGTATAAAACTAAAAAGCAAAAAATAATTGGATATTTTTACATATTATTATTTCTACCCACTATGTAGAAGTCGGGCGAGCCTTGCGTCAACTTTGCTTATCCTTGTTATACCCGCCCGACTTCAACATAGTGGGTAGAAATAATAATATGTATTTTATCCAATTATTTTTTGCTTTTTAGTTTTTGAAGGCGGTTTTTTTTTATTTAAAAATAATTTTATTGTTTGCTTTTTAGTGCTGTAAATAAAAAAAAAAAAAAAAAAAATAGGTTCTCGAAAGGTAGACAGACCTGTACCTAATAACTATCTGGGTTCGTGTCCTTATAAAATTTAAGTTCCTTTGATTTCCCCAGGATTCCATCATCAGACCTAATGACCATGGAACCACCTGGAAAGTATACCCTTTAAAAAAAAAAAGAATTTTCCAAATCGGTCCAGGCGTCTTCGAGTAATCGGGGAACATCTGTCTTCGAAAATCTCGGGGAACATCTGTCTTCGAAAATCTCGGGGAACATCTGTCTTCGAAGATCTTCATCAGATCTTCACCAAATTTATATGGGACCACCTTGGAAGTATACCCTTTCAAACAAAAAAATAATTTTCAAAATCCGTCCAGGCGTCTTCGAGTAATCGGGGAACATACATAAAAAAAAAACCGACGAATTGAGAACCTCCTCCTTTTTTTGAAGTCGGTTAAAAAGACATACAAATGGTTCGATTTCGTATAAATGACACCGTAAAATTGTATAACCGTTAGATTACAATCTAATGGTTTCTATCCCGCGAGATTGTAAATAGTAGTAGTAGTAGTAGTAGTATTAATTTTTGAAATATTTATTGTATATTTACGTTTTTTTCTCTTTTTTGTACGGTTCGCGCGCGTGTTGAATGCAGAGTAAATGTATGGTGACACATATACTATAGGTTACTATAGGTTAGGTTAGTAAACCTCGTTAAAAAATAACCGAAGGGGGGCGGGAACGCCCAGCGTGCCTCTGTTTTCAGAGGTCACGCGGAGGAGGGAGGATCCTCTGGAGGGGAGGGTGTCCTCAGGCGAGCAAGCTCGGTGTGCACTCACCCTGCCTCCGAGCGGACTGTTTGGGAATTAGTCTCACGCAGTCCACGCCACCAACTCGGAATCCCCTTAGGAGTGTCGGACGTGGTCATGTCTCACGACTGACACTGGGACCGAGGGTCTTGGCTTGGTCGCCCGGACCGCGAGGAACAAACCTCTATAAAAATGATCCTAATCCTAAGCTCTGTGCGCGGCGAGAGGATGAATGGCTGAAGGATTCGCCCTGACCTCACAGGGCATCAGTCGTTAGCGCACCCCAGCCAGGGAACCGGCCGAAACCCTGGCTTATTTAGGCTTACTCGGGTGCAGGGGGCACCACCCGGGCGGACTACTTATATCCCCCATACTCGTGGGAACAGTATGGAAAACATAAACCCAAACTTGGTGGAGGAGGAGAATAGAGAGGAGGGAAAGGGAGCCTCAGAGAGGTCCCGGAGAGAGAGGAGAGGGGATGCGGGGGTTGTAGACACGTCGATGGATTCGGACGACTACAGCCTCGTGTCCGTGGACAGCAGATCCAGGTCGGGGTCTGCGTCCTCGACGTCGTTACGATGTCTGCCGGGGGTGAAACGGCCTCGCCTCAGCGAGGGAGACGACGTTTCCTCCGATGAGGAGAGGCCGGGGACGCCGGCCGTCAGACGTGGACGAGGGCGCCCGCCCATTCATGGGCGCTACGTTGGCCTGGGCAAAGCTCGGGAGACTCGTGCCCAGGAGGAGAGGGCCGAGGCGAGAGCCCAGGCCAAAGAGAAGGAGGAGATGGTTCTCCTGAAGGAGGCCGCCGTGGCGCGCTTCAAGCGTGACGCGCGCGAGCCGGTGAAGCGGGTGGACGACCAGACCGCCGCCCGCCTTCAGGAGAACGTGTTGGAGGACTTGGACCTCATAACGAAGGTAGCCACCAAGTCCTCCAACTTGAAAGGGACGTTTGTGCGCGACCTCAAGGACGCGGCGGCCTCTATTAAGGTGGCCGTTGCTGTTCTGGCGTCGCGCACAATCTCGGACGAGACACGGCAGCTGCAGGCGGACAATGCCCGCCTGCAGGCCGAAATGGCCAGTCTCCGTAAGGAGTTGGCCTCAATGAGAGACGAGATGGAGAGGGCGCGGAGGCAGGCTTCCGCCCCTACTCCCCCGGGCAGGACCGAGGAGGCGCCCTCTGGGTCGCGGCCTCCTCCCCGCAAGGACGGGGACAGGGGTGGACGTCCAGGGGCCACCCCCCCTGCTGCTGCTGCCGCCGCTGCGACCTCCGTGGAGGAGATCTGCCGGGCAGTGATGTTGCAGGTCGGCGGGATGTTAAATGCCCGCCTGGCCTCCATCGAGGACAGACTCCTCCCGGAACGGTCCGTGAGGCCGCCTCTGGCCTCCGATAGGCGGAAGGGCGGGCCCACGTACGCGGGCGCGGCGTCGGCGCCGGCTCCGGGACCCTCCGGGGCGACGGGAGCGAGGGCGCCCCCGCCGAGAACGGCGCCGGCCCGTGGCCCGCCTAGCGGACCCGCAGGACCTGGCACGCCTCAGGGCCCAGCGGGGACGACGCCGAGACCGCCCAGGACTCGGCCGGAGACGGAGGACCCGCTCCCTTCCTCCTCTTCCCTACCCTCCGATGCGAGGGAGGCGGGGAGGGCGAAAGGGAAAAAGAAGAAGAAGAGGAAAAACAACAAAGGGAAGGGAGGGCAGGGCGGTCAGACGCCTGGCCCTCAAGAACGGCGGCAGCAGGGGTCGCAGCAGCCGTCTTCGGGGTGGACGAAGGTCGGTCCTGGGGGGCGTCCAGCGGCGAAGGGTCGCGCCCGCAAGCCCCGCAAACTCCGCACTCCCCAGTCGTCGGCGGTGGTACTGACGCTGCTGCCGGCGGCAGTGGAGAGGGGCGCTACATACGAGAGGGTGATCGCCGCCGCGAAGGCCAAAATCGACGGGGCGGAGTTGGGTGCCCAGGGCGTCCGATTCCGGAAGGCGATAACGGGGGGCCGGATTTTCGAGTTCCCCGGGGCCGAAGCTATCAGCGCGGAGAGGGCGGACTCCCTGGCCACTAGGCTCCGGGAGGTCTTGGGTGACGAGATCGTCCGAGTCACCCGACCTGTAAAGTCGGTCGACTTGCGGGTGTCGGGCTTGGACGACTCCGTCACCAGTGCGGAGGTGGCGGCGGCGATCGCCAGGGCCGGAGAGTGCCCCGCGGAGCAGGTGAGAGCCGGCGAAGTGGGGGCCAGGCGTGACGGGCTGGGCGCGGCACTGGTGCGCTGCCCCGTCACTGCCGCCAAAAAGATTGCGGCAGGGGGTCGCCTGACGGTGGGGTGGGTGTCCGCCCGGGTAGAGTTGCTGGACGCCCGCCCCATGATGTGCTACAGGTGCCTAGCACCTGGGCACGTGGGCGCCCAATGCACGGAGGGGGTTGACCGCAGCGGACTGTGCTACCGCTGTGGTCAACCAGGCCACAAGGCCCGAGGCTGCACCGCGGAGCTGCACTGCGTCGTGTGTGCGGCGGCCGGGCGGCCGTCGGAACACCGAGTGGGCGGCAAGGCGTGTGAGCTCCCACCCAAGGGAAAGAGGAGGGGAGGGAATGGGGATAAGGCCCCTCCCTCCGCCCAACAAGGGGTTCCAATGGAATAAGGAGAGCTCCGGGCGACTGACTAGACCTGTCTGTCGCCCGTCGAGCGGGGTTGGAACCCGGGTCGGGAGGTGCACCTCACCTTGTCCCCGAAGGTGGGTCCGCTCCGGTGGATGTCGCTGGCTGGGTTGCGGACGAATGCCCTTGGCGCTCCCGTAACCCAGCCTTAAGGCGATGCGCAGAAGCGCCGCTGGGTTTTAGTGGGTATTCTGGAGTGCCAGTGAGTCCCACATACCCTCTCGGAGGCACGGCAGTTCATCTGCCTACGTCTGGGAGGGATGCCTAAACGCATTTCCCAGCGTTAAAAAAAAAAAAAAAAAAAAAAAAAAAAAAAAAAAAAAAAAAAAAAAAAAAAAAAGGGTTTGACATAAATAGACAGGTAGTGCCCCGCCGCAGGCCGGGCACTTAGGTTCTATCTGGTTAATATACCTAATAGATTACAATTTACCGAAAAATAATGCGTTAAATTGTAAGCAGTAACGGTTCACAATCTGAATGAAATGAAATGAAATATTCTTTATTGTACACCAAAACAAAAATAAATAAATAATTAGAAATAACAAAAAAAATACTATAGTAGTACAATTGGCGGCCTTATCGCTTTCAAGCGATCTCTACCCGGCAACCAAGTCACTTAAGAATTAAAACTAGCGAGAAAGGGTTAAGGGTGTACATAAAAGTAAAAAATAAATAAAAACCTAACAACTAACAATATACCTACTATAATTAGATATATACACACAAACATAAATAAATATCACACAAATAATACATACAAACGGAGTTACCTCAGTGGCCGACGACAGTGCATTCGAGTTGACGAGACCGTTTCATCATGTTGCGATGTTACGGCCGGGGTACCTCAGGGTGGCGTGTTGTCTCCTTTGCTTTTCGCTATTTTTATTAATTCTATCACCAAAAACATATCTTCTCTCTATCACATGTATGCAGACGATATCCAAATATATCGCCCTACTCCTCTCGACAGCCTTAGTTCTGCTGTCTCTGCTATCAATGAAGATTTAGCTACAATTTCCGAGTGGAGCAGGCGGTATGGACTCAAGATTAACCCGACTAAGTCTCAGGCTATCATTATTGGCAGTCCTAGGATGATTGTTCGAGTTGATTGGCAAAATCTCCCTTCTATTATATACAATGGCGTTACTATACCTTACTGTGCTTGTACTAAAGACCTTGGCATATATTTGGATCGTGATTTATTGTGGTCTACACAAATTAAAGAGCTAAGTAGAAAAACATTTTTTGCAATGAGCTCATTGCGTCGTCTTCGTTCTATTTTGCCAATTCCAACCAAAGTTATGTTAGCACATTCCCTCCTACTTTCTATTCTTGATTATGCAGACGCAAGTTATCTTAATTTGACTGAGGACCAACTTAATAAGCTTGAGGGAATCCAAAATCTTGCTATTCGGTTCATATTCGGCCTTCGTAAATATGACCACGTATCTGAATTTCGTCAAAAGCTCAAGTGGCTCCCTATTCGCCGTCGCCGGGATCTTCATGTACTTTCACTTCTGTACCGTGTGCTATTTGACCCAAAAACTCCCTCTTACCTGAAGGAGAAGTTTAAATTTGTGGGAGATCAGTCCGAAATACGAACAACCCGAAAATTAACTTTATGCATACCATCGCATAAGACGAAATTTTATGCGCAGTCTTTCACGGTGCAAGCTGTTTTATTATGGAATGGTCTCCCATTAAACATACGACAATCAAGGTCACTGGAAATATTTAAAAAATCTGTTAGGAATTTCTATTTATCCTAATACAGACAATTAGTTTTCATTGTTATTTATAATAGTAATACTAAATACTATATATTAGTTTATTTTCATATATTATTTATTATGAGTATTATGTTATTTTTGTAAATGGTTTATGTAATAGTATGTAGGTATTTGTTTGTATGTTTATTTATATTAATACACCACCCGCAATTTAATCTCCTTAACTTCTCCTAATCCTAAGGTTGCCTGGCAGAGATCGCTGCTAAGCGATAAGGCCGCCTTTTTGTATTCTACTTCCTTCTGTGTATTTGTGTTCCTTAATTATAATTTTTCCTTTTTGTGTTGTGGTGTACAAATAAAGTGTAAAATAAATAAATAATAATAATAAATAATACAATACATAGATACATACATATACTCATAAGCATATAATATATTGGTGCAATAAAAATAAGGAGTAATATACCTAATAATAGAAGCCACAAGACGTAACGTAGACAATAAAGGATGGATTTGTTGAACACAGGTAATTTAGGGAGGAAGAAAGTGCGCTTTGATGAGTTTCTTGAATGATGCAAGAGATTGCGCGCGCCTAATGGGAAGCGGTAAGGAGTTCCAGAGCCTTACAGCTTCAACAGAAAAGGATTTGGAATAGAAGGAAGTATTATGAGGAGGAATTTTTAAGATAAGATTGTCAGTGATCTTTTGACAGTTTACAATCTATCGGTGACTTAAATATAATATTATTTCGCAGATTGCCAGCAGAGTTTCACAAACATGAGTTCCCTATATGTGCACATGAAGAAAGTGCACAAAGACGAGCAGAGCGTCCCGGCCGCGGTCGGTACCTCGGCCGGCCACTGCGAAACGAGGAGAGTTAAAGACAATATGTTTGTGGTAATGTATCTTTCGTATCATACTAATATTATTATAAATGCGAAAGTGTTTGTTTGTTGGTTTGTCCTTCGATCACGCCGCAACGGAGCAACAGATCGACGTGATTTTTGGCATGGTGAAATTGAGGACCTGGAGAGTGACATAGGCTACTTTTTATCCCGGAAAATTAAGGAGTTCCCGTGGGCATCAGAAAAACTTAAACCACGCGGACGAAGTCGCGGGCATCAGCTAGTAATTTAATAATTTAACACCGTTCGCGGCTTCACTCCCGCGGTAAATTCAGGCTTTATTTCTTGTCTATATTACAAACAATTTATTTGCTATTTTAATCCAACGGTTAAGGCTGCGTGTGGATGACTCATTGTTTGGGGGCATATTTTTACATGAGATTACACTATAATATTATTTTGAAGCCTATCAAAGGGTTCAGTTGATTAGAATCTAAGTATTAAAAGAAACCGCTGTGTATATTTTCCGTTATTTCCCCACAGTAAAAGCATACAAATTGGCATCGAAGAGCAAAAATAGAGATAGAAGGTCTCCAAACCTTTCTCATTCTGAGAGGAGACTCGTGGTCAGTAGTGGGCCGGCGACATGTTGAAGTGATGACTAAAATTGAAAACCATTAATGTACCTATTTAGTTTGTAACTAGATGATGCCCGCGACTTCGTCCGCGTGGATTTAGGGTTTTTTGATTCCCGCGAGAATTCTTAAATTTTCCGGGATAAAAAGTAGCATATGTCCTTCCCCGTGATACAAGCTATCCCTATACCAAATTTCATCAAAATTGGTTGAGTTGATGGGCCGTAAAAGCGTAGCAGACACACAGACAGACACACTTTTGCATTTATAATATTAGTATGGATTTAAGTAATTATTATGACTATTAGTTTAGGACTAATTAGGTGAAAATGTTATGTTAATTGGCATGAATAAATTTTTTTTTTTTTTTTATTTATTTATTTTAGGACACCCAACAGGTTACAATTCAATTAACAAGGAAAAAAATATATATAAATTAAAACAGAAGTTATATGCACTATTGTATACCCACTTAGAGGTTGCCACAGCATGCTATAAAATGTTAAAACTACACTATAGATTGGAGAAAATCGATATAATTAAACAGAATCATTGCTGTATTGACTTCTAAAATGATCCAGTACTTTCTTTCGAAACTTAGGAAAGTTATCACCAATGATGTCAATATCTGTGACCTTACTAATGCCATTATAAGACGTCAACATTCTATTGATAGGTCCGGAATTCCCCAAATTAGTTTTGGAAAAACCAGATTTAAAAGGCAAGTAGTTCCTGACTCGACTATACGGCCTAGGAATCCTAACAGAAATTTTCGATAAAAGATTTGACGCATCTAGAGCCTCGTTAAGTAATTTGTATAGAAAACTTAAATCTAGAAGCTTCCTACGGTCTACCAAAGTCAGAAGATTATAAAGTTGCAGCCTGGAATAATAGCTGGGGTTTTTATTACATGACTTATCGCCGAAACAAACATGATACAGGAAGCGCTTTTGTATTCGTTCTATCCTCATCGAGTGTACATTATAGTGAGGATTCCATGCAACTGAACCGTACTCAAGTATACTCCTGGTAAGCGCATTAAACAGCAGAATTTTAGTATTCGAGTCTCGAAAGTTTTTACAACTTCTTTTTATAAACCCAGTAATCTTAGAGGCTTTTTTACATATGTTATCTATGTGAGTAATAAAACTTAATTTATGATCGATATAGATTCCTAGGTCCCTAATACAGTCTACATTCTTAATAATATTACCATTTATTTTATACGAGAATTGAATGGAATGAACTTTTCTATGAAACGAGATATAATAACATTTCGAATGATTTAATATCATTTTATTAGCTGCGCTCCACTGAGTTAGACGATTCAGATCTTCCTGTAACAAGATAGCATCATTGACAGAATTGATAGCTCTAAATGCCTTCAGGTCGTCCGCGTACAATAGAACTTCTGAGTAGATAAAACAGTTAACGACATCATTAATAAATATATTAAAAAGTACTGGACCAAGTATAGATCCTTGAGGAACTCCAGAGTGAGCAGTATAAGTTATAGACGACTCGAAACCACCCATAACCACTGTCATTAGTCTGCCAACTAGGTAAGAGGCAAGCCAGTGCAGAATATTTCCGACAAAACCATAATATTTTAACTTGCAAATTAGTAGGTTATGATCGACTAAGTCAAAAGCTTTCGAGAAGTCTGTATAGAGCCCATCTACCTGCATATTTCTATCAACATGTGATGTTAAGTAGTCTACATATGTAACCAGATTTGAAAGAGTTGACCTAAGTTTGAAGAAACCGTGCTGTTTAGTTGATAAGATAGATTTCATGTGCCAATTGATGTGAGGGCAAACCAGTGACTCAAATATTTTGGACAGTATAGGCAACTTTGAGATCGGCCGATACTTAGTGACATCCCTTCTATCCCCGTCCTTGAAAACAGGAACGATAAGTCCAAATTTCCAAGTTTTTGGGAATACCCCCTCAGAGAGCGACCTATTGAATATGGTAGTAAGAGGAGTAGCGAGCGTCTTAGCACAGTTCTTGATAAATATAGCAGGAACTTTATCAGCACCGGCACCTTTATGTGTGTCAATATTTAAAAGCTTGTTTTTTACGTCCTCGACTGAAAGAGTCAAATTATATAGAACAGCATTATAATCGTGCCTAATGTCAACTTTCCAATCAGTTGTGAATGGGACACTAGAGGTACCAGACGTTGAATTGTAAACACTTGCAAAGTGATTTGCAAATTGATCACATATACTAACACTATCTTTATATATTTGATTGTTATACACCATAGATGCAGGGATTTCACACTTATTGTGACGTCGTTTCTTAAGATACGTCCAAAAGTACTTCGTGTTAGCCTTAATACTAGCCTCAACACAATCAGTATAGTTTTTATAACAAGAACTTATGAGCACCTCACACCTAGATCTCAACAATTTAAACTCAATTTCATCGAGTGGATTTCCATATTTCCTAAATTTTATCCTACATTTATCCTTTTCCTTAACTCGTCTAATTAAGCTTCTTGAGTACCAATGCGGATATTTGTTACTTTTGATAGATTTTAGCGGTATTCGAGTTTCGATAATACCCCTGATAATAGAGTAGAAACGAGAAACCATATCTTCAACGTTTGAACAATCGGAGAAAACTTGAATCCACGAAATTTTATCAAGGTCACTATTAACCAGATCATAATCTGCTGAAAAATAATCAAGCTTTTTGCTTATTTTTGAAGTAACAAACTCCTCAACTACCATATCTAGGGATATTTCTAACGCGGGATGGTAGTTGTCCAGTTTACTAAGACAGGTCGTGCAGTTGTTAACTTGAATATTAGTAACATTACTCAAAACTAGGTCTAGAGTCTTGTTATAACAATTACGAATGCCGTTATATTGAATTAAGTTGTTTTCGGACATAAAGTCGATAAGACAAGTACCTACATGCGAGTTATAATTATTAGGCAATAGAAGGCCTTGGGAAAGTTGCCAATTTATAGCAGATATATTAAAATCACCAAGAATTAAGGTGCTCTCCTGTTCTAAAATTGCATTAGATGCTTTATCTGAGAAGCGTTCTAGGACATCAAAATTAATTGGAGATGGTAGATACACGGTACATAGTGATAAGGTGTGAGACATAGATCCGGACTTGTAGACTATATTAATCCATAGACATTCAGAAGACCCTTCCCACTCGAACATTCTATGACATTTATATTTTTTCAACACTGCAATCATAACTCCCCCTCCGTCTAGCTTATTCTTAGACTCTGTGGTTTCGCGGTCCCGACGGAATACTTGATATCTATCGTCAATAATCTCATTGTTATGTAAACTAGAATTTAACCAGGTCTCCGTAAAAGCTATTACATCGAAATTGCAGTTTAAAATTGAAAGATAAACATCAGTACATTTTGTTCTAATACCTCTTACGTTCTGATAATATATTCTTAAAGGCGACATTATAGTAATAAGTCTGAATAGGTGTTAATGCTCTAAGAATTAAAAGTATAATAAATATATTGTTAAACTAAATTACGAAAAGTGTCATCACTCTTAATATACACAACGTCACTTGATATATTTTTCCTCATGAAAATGTTTCCGTTTCGTGACCAAACGAATTGCCATTGATTCTCCCGCTTGAACTTCCTAGCCTGAGCGTGTAGGGCCTTCGCCCTTAGCTTAGCTTTATTTATTTTTATTTTGGTGTATGATAATTAGGAAGAAAATTGCAAATGATTTTATAAAATCATAATATTTACTCGCCAGGTCAGTTTATTGGAACCGAAAGAGAGCACTGAGATCGAGAACGCAACAGTGGAGGGGGAATGGGTGCTGCGAGAGCAAGCGGGGAAATTGGAGGCAGCAGAGCTGTGCGAGGAGGGGGAGTCGGAGGAAGTGGGGGAGCTGGAGGAGGAGGGGGAGGTGGGGGAGGCGCACGCGGCGCGCACCCATTGCACGTGGCCGCTGCCGCGCGCGCTTCACTACCAGCCCGGCGCGTATTTCCTGGAAGAAGACGTGCAAGTATGTATATTTGAGAGTATTTTGGAAGATTTTGACGACCTCCGTGGCGCAGTGTGTAGCGATGTTGCCTTAACGTGCGGAGGTCCCGGGTTCGATCCCCGGCAGGGTCAATTTGGGAATTTATAATTTCTGCATTTTCCCTGGTCTGGTCTGGTTTGGTGGGAGGCATCGGCCGTGGCTAGTTACCACCCTACCGGCAAAGACGTGCCGCCAAGCGATTTAGCGTTCCGGTACGATGCCGTATAGAAACCGAAGGGGTATGGGTTTAATATACCTGCCATGCCCCTAACGGGTTAGCCCGCTACCATCTTAAACTGCATCATCACTTACCATCAGGTGAGATCGCAGTCAAGGGCTAGCTTGTAGTGGATAAAAAAAAATAAAAAAAATTATGTGGTGTGGTGAATATCGCGGGCTGCAAATTCAAAATACGCACTTTACCACATAGATTTATCTTCTGTGGCGGATTATAGCATATTAAACTTCACGTATTTGTTGGGGACACGTGTAACCAATCACTGCAACATTTCTTTGTTTCAATTCATATATTTGTTTAAATTTCAAGCATCTAGGCTCCTTGGCTTTATTCAGATGGGGTGATTTCGCGATTCCTTTTAACCTTACGTAAAAAGGAAGCGTTATAGCGTATTAGAGGAAATATTTTTAAAAAAATACCACACCCACCATATCGCTACACTACACGTCCCACTGCTGGACACGGGCCTCCACTCTCATAGGAGAGAGGGATTTAGAGCATAGGCCCCCCACGCTGCTTCTATGTTGGTTGGCGGGCTTTAATTACTATTATCATGGTAGTGATAGCACGGGGGTTCATCTTCCTAACTCCTAACTTCCTAACTCCGGGCTAGTACTGAGACTTTCTAGTCAGAAAAACCCAATACTTAATTATGGCTCGACCCGGAACTCGAACCCGGGACCTCGTCGGCCAGACCAACGAGGTACATAAGTTTAAAAAAATTATAAAACAGTATTATTTTGTACAGGTGGAACAGTCTGAGGGTTTGGAAAGCAATATTTACACCGTGAGAAGCGACCTCTTTCTACACGGCAACGTGCTGCACAGTGAAGATAGCGAGTGAGTTTTACTAAATTGCTCTGATTTTTTTGCAAGCATAATTCAAACAGGCCAGTATAATATTACATAGCTATCCATACTTCAATCAATCAATCAAATAATGTTTTATTCAATATAGGTAGGTATACTACACTTCTTGACGTCTAGTTATTTATAAAATATAATGGTGATAATAATCAGTAACGGTATCTTAAAACTAAAGCTACGAGGGTTCCAAACGCGCCCTGGTCTGAGAAGATCCCACAACAAACTCAGCCGGGTTTTTTTTTGTGTATGTTACTTTTGTGTATGTTTATGTATGTTTGTGTCCATCTGTTACTTTACATCTGTTGAGACTTGAACCGATCTTACCAAAATCAAAATCTACCGAAATTCGCCATAGACATAGTTTGCGTCACGGCACCACCTAGTTTTATACAAGGTAATGTAATAAAAGGCCAAGTTTAACAAAATGTTACTCTGGCATTTGCTAAAGAGACCCTTGATAATAATTATAATTTCTGCGCATTTTTCAAGTTGTTTCACGAGCACAGAAGCTCGTGATCACAATTCACATGTGCCTGTGGGTGGTATGCCATGCAGGTCGACACATTTCATTTCATTTCATTTCAACACTATACTTGGGGCTTCGACCACGTCAGCCCTTTTGTAGGTCAACGACTTTGTGACTGACTTCCTTACATTATCCACCCGCAATCGAATCTGCCGTAGGTTAAGATAAACACACACTCATGTTTTATTATTATATATTATTAAGCCTTTATTTTCCTTATCAGTTATTAATTATTTAGAAAATTTCAAATGCTATCATATCTATTCTAATTGTTAGTTTGTTAGTATCACTATTAATTTACGTATATGTGCGTGCGTGAGTGTGTGTGTATAAGTTTGCAGTGAGAGTTGTTTTTTTTTGTGTTAGTTGATAATAATTGTTAGTTTTAAATATATGTATATATTATGTTTCTTGATTGTTATTTATATTTTTGACAAGGACCCCTCTTTGAGTATAGGCCTGCTCCAGTTCATGCCATTTTTCTCTGTCTTTGGCAATTTCGAGACAATTTTTCCCTGCTATGTGTGCCATATCGTTTGAATTTCGGTCTTCCTACTTTCCTCTTGCCTTTTGGGCCTGGCCATGTGGTTGTTTTAATAAGGGGTTGTTTTAATGTTTTAATAACCTTTTATTATGCAACCGTTTCATAAAGTACTATTATTTATTTACTAGCTGACGCCCGCGACTTCGTCCACGTGGAATAAGTTTTTTTGGATTCCCGCGGGTACTCCTCAATTTTCCGGGATAAAAAGTAGCCTATGTCACTCTCCAGGTCCTCAACTATACCCATGCCATAAATCACGTCGATCCGTTGCTCCGTTACAGCGTGATTGAAGGACAAACCAAAAAACAAACTGACTTTCGCATTTATAATATTAATATGATTTAATCTGCGCAGGCAGATGGCGGAGTGCGCGCGCGGGGCGGGAGCGAGCGCGGGTGCGGGTGCGGGCGCGGCGCTCGACGCCGACCTGCTGCTC
The DNA here is from genome assembly GCA_923060345.2 of Erebia aethiops. Lineage (NCBI taxonomy): Eukaryota > Metazoa > Arthropoda > Insecta > Lepidoptera > Nymphalidae > Erebia > Erebia aethiops. The sequence goes on along the minus strand of OV281089.1, from coordinate 15,157,314 downwards.
GACGCGCCCTCCGTGCATCTCGACCAGGTTCGTGGACATATTATTATTTTCTTTTCAACACACTTGCTCATAAAGTGGCTCTAATTTCACCGCAATTAGGCTCATATAATGACACCTATAATCAAACTGTGACTTTTTCATTGCTATTATTCACAAGTGAGTTATTAGAGCTTTTATTTTATTTTATCTACTGAATAAAATTATTTTTTAGTATTATTATTATTCACAAGTGAGTTATATAGAGTTTTTATTTATTTTATGTACTAAATAAAATTATTTTTTAGTATTATTTTCTTCACAAGTGTGTTGAAAAACGTCGTATGATACACGTGTGTATTGATGACTACCCACCTAACGGCTCGGGTCTCAATGGCGCCTCAGCGGTAATCACATTACACATTTGTACCATAACATACTATTAGTATTAGGCAAATGTTAAAAAAGTCGTCTCCTTCACGATTTTCGTAGCCATCTCTTCTATATACCTATGACTGGTATAATAATATCCTCCCGACAGAATTTCGGCCACGGCGGCTAATCTCTCTGGAGATTAGCCGATCTGCACGGGAGATATAGTGCGCAAGTGTGTGCGCAAACACAGGTGCACGTTCTGTTCCTTTTACTCTCATAGCCCGATGGGACGGAAAATCCGACACGACCGGAGAGAGATCAGGCGCAGGACCGTCGGCTTAACGTGATGACTAGTATACACAGTCTTCAGTACACATTTTGAGCCCTTTGGCCCTTCTGAATCTGAATCCGCTACTACAAAATCAAGTAGACCTTTGGTTAAGCAATGTAGCGCTAGAGAGTCCTTTATAGAGTCAGGGCTGAACTCGTGTTTCTCAGGAGGAGTTGTACACCGACGCGGTGGATGAGGCGTCCTTCCGCGTGTTCCTGCTGAGCGGCGAGGAGCTCTCCTAGCCCGGCTGCGGCTCACTGCTTTAAGCGGAATCGTGTTATAATAGCCGCCGCGTAACTTGAACTATGCGCAGAAACACATCTCGTGTGTCAAACGAAGTGCGTGCGCGCATGCTCCGCTCGGCCCTGTAGTACCTGCGCAGACGACCGCCATTTTGAGTCAACTAACTTACGAGACGCGATTTATACACCTGTATATCAGTGCCGGTGATATTCGTATAGCTGATGACGCGAAACGCACAACGGCAGAGCCATCCGCGCCGTCTTATTGATAATATTAATAACTAAGCTTTATTTACCCGCTGTTCTGACTGAGCTCCGAAAGCGACGCTACTCGATACGACGCCATAGAAAATGACAAACTTATCTACGCGACAACGTAGGCCATGTGAAGGGTCAGTTAGTGCACGGGCATGGAATGAGCGGCGGCGGGGCGACGGCGGCAGCGGGGCGATGAGATTAGTCGGAGAGCTGGCGACGAAATTCGCCGCAATTTTGTCGTACTCATTTGAAAACTTTATTCACGTCTGGGATATGTTTAACAGCAAAATTTGTCTGGAGATTTGCAGGTATTATTGAAATTACTCAATAAATATATGATTGCCAAAAGTATATTTTTTGGGAATTTTAATAAAATATTTTTTAAGAGGTCTGGTAATATTTTATAACCGAGAATTTTTTTTTTCGAGTATAAGTATCCTATAAGTACTAAATTTAAAATGAAAAACATCAAGTTGCCAAATAAATTTTTATTTTGTTGGTTTTTTGCAAATATTATATATGCTGCGCAATAACGAAATAACCGCAAACGCTCTACCAGACTGGCAGGACTCTCCCGACTAGATTCCCGAAATTAGTCGCCAGCTCTCGGACCATATCGCCCCGCTGTGGCGTCGCTAGTTTCGTGCCTGACGCCTTATAAAATGTTTTCAATATCTTTTTTTACCAAAAATTTTACAATTTGAAAGTTTTGGCGTGCACTAACTTTCTATTATGTACATAATACAACGGGCAATATGTGTCGAATGAAGTTAGCGAAATAATTATGATTACGAATTGAAAGTACAAAGGACTGTGCATATACGAAAATAATGTGTTAATGGCTATTTTAATGGTGCAATAAAATTATTAATTTTGCAAGTGTAAGCCAAACCTATTTTAGTTATAGATAGCTGGTTTCATATGATAAAAAAAAAGTTTCATAATGAAAGACGCCTACCTACGGCAAAGAAATAACGTTATGAAAATTATGGAGGGTAGAGGTAAGAAATAACATCTCTTATGGGAGGAAAGTTGAAAAAGTGTCCAGTGGTTGCTATAAATACCAGTTCAAAAACCTTCCACAGTGGCGCTGGTATAGCAAAGAGTATGGTATGAATGTAGCAATTGTAGATTGAAGCGAAGTATGCCGAGTTAAAAAAATTAATATTATTGTCGACTAAAGTAGTTAATTATTAAATATTTCAACAACTTACGTTGTACAAAATAATGATGAAGGTTTTCTTTCCTTGTTTATTTCTCAAACCTACTCGAATAATTTTTGGCGTTTCCTTTTAAATTTACCCTGATGCTAATGTGGCGCCCCCAATTTAATGCATTTTGGACACTTTTTATATACAGAGATGTATATAAAAAGATACTCCTTACCTCTACCCTCCATAATGAAAATCTCACTTTATATTAATATTACAGTAATATTGTATAATCTTAATTACAATATAAGGTTAACATCACAACCATTAAAATAATAATATAAATAAATAAAACGTATACTAAAGTAGAAAAAAGAAAGTAAAGAAGATCTTATATCCTGAAAAGAGCCAGTACTATGTGAAAATTTGTCGATCACAAAATGCTTTTATTTCCAATTGAAACTTTCGCAGCGTTTTAAAAAATATGTATGCACTCCCGTATTGCAAAAATTATATGTAATCGAGTTAATTAATTTACAAGTCGAATATTTTAAGTAAGTATAACATACTATTATTTTATTACAAAAGAATTACTCTTCTTGCTTGAGGATGCCAAGAAACTATGATCTCCTAATGCCTTCTAAATTATAATTTACGTTTTGTTAGTTGTAACAATATAGTCGTGATGTTTGTGATAAAGATTTTGATATGAATGATGTACAATACTGTTATAGTTAAACTTAGTTAATTTTATGTATAGTGTATAAGCGAAAGAGTTGTTATTAAGGATGGTTGGTTAAATGACATGACTACTAGTTCGTTTTACTTACATTGTACTTGTAATTAAACAAGGATCATGTGCGTTTACGGTCATTATTAAAAGAGGTATAGACTGGTCCAAATACTACATCAGTTAGGTAAATTATTAAAATGTTTAGCATTCATGAGTGTAGTTGTCATGTCACGATTCAGTCGATACATCCTAGTTTTAGCTTAGCAACTCCTGTTAGGTTAAGTTTGAATATATTTTTCGTAGTTAACGAGGTTAGGAATTAGGTATAAATATATTGTACATAAGAAAATATATTTTGGATATTTTAAACATAATAAAATGGTAAGATGCTTATTTTTTGAGACTGTTGTCCAATGAAACTTTTGTTAAGAATATTATTATATTAAAGTTTATTTATGTAAAGCTCCTTATTTGCGGTTTAAAATTCATGTACCTAGTCCCTTTAAGAACTATCTATTAACAAGGTTTTATCTAAAAATACTTGAAAAGCGACGAAGGTTGTGTGTATAATTACAGGTGTATGTATTTATGTGAACTTGCTCAATTAATTTTTGAGAAAGTTTCGTCATATTTGCGGAGTGAAATCTATATTTTTAATTTAATTTTTGGTATAGGTAACTTACGAAATAAAGTTGATAAATTTTTAAGACCACGCTAAAGTGCCTTTATTAAAATATAATTATTGAGCACATACATTCACAAACATGTTAATATATATTTTTAGAGTTCCGTACCTTAAGAAGAAAACAGACGGATCACTTCGTTGTCCGTCTATCTGTCTGTTCGTCTTTCAAGAACGCTTGGAGGTATCAAGTTGAAATTAATATCAAATAGTTAGGTCTACGGTCCCTTGGAGCTGTAAAAAGTCAAGCTTCCAAGCGCAATCAAAAGATGTCGCATATTTTGACACTCGCCAATAAATCAAAACCTATGGGGTACTTCCCGTTGACCTAGAATCATGAAATTTGGCAAGAAGCAAGGTCTACCAGCACAAGTATAGGACAAAAAGGATGCTATGTCATTTTTCTAAAATAATTAATATTGTGTGGTGGTACGGAACCCTTTGCGCGCGAGTCTGACTCGACCTTGACCGGTTCTTTTTTAATTCACGGCGGTTTTTATTTCCGTCATAAAATGTCCTGGGATTCAACCTATCCCGGTACCAAATTACGTAAAAATCGGTTGAAAAGATGGGCATGAAAGCGTAACAAAACAAACGAACTCACATTCGCATTTATAATATTAGGATATAATACGTTATTTGTATTTATTTAAGAAGAGAGCAAATAGGGAGCTGCTAAAGAAATTCTAAATTATATTTATATAAATGAACTATATTTTGTTGCTATATGTTTTGTTTATGTATTTCGGATTAATGTTATATTTGCATCGCACAGTAACGTCGCGCTAAGTCAATCTAAAATTAGTTACATATCATTATTTAGTTTTATTATTAATTATATTGCAATCGATAATTGCTTTGTGTTTACGCAGAGTTTGCTATATATAATAATATAGGAATAAATGTTTTTATAGATAATCATTTATGTTTTATTTTCCATCCATGATTATTTATTTATTAATATTAATCTTATAAAATTTACATGAAGTTGTGTTGCAAGCAGTGCCACAAAAACCACAGTCGGTTTTACTGTGCATTGCATTATGATTCTTTAAAGATTATTGAAATAAAACAAGAAAGAATGATGAACAAACATTTTGTATTAAAAAAAACAGTCTTATTTACATGGATAACATACAAGGGGGAAACTTAAAATGTATACATGTAATATACAGGGGTTTCAAGTTATTCTTGCCATTCGTGTTTACAATTTCCATAAAATCGAAAATTGAACGATGGTTTATTATGTACAAAGATAAAGGGAGTGGAATTGGAATTTTTTAGGGCAATTTCCCACTAGTTAGTGGGAATTTTTTCCCAGTAAATAATATGGGCAGTTTGCGTCGTTGCTGCTATTCCATAGAGTTATTATGATAAAGAGATGCTGGTTTCCGTTCCACTCCACTCTGTATGTCGGTATTGGTGTGGAATCTTTAATCTTGAGAGACTGATAAAACATAAAAGTGACAGATTCAAATTAATTATCCGCTTAAATTTATTGTATTACCTATAGGTACCTACTAATACCTAACACACATTTTATAAAATTTTCACAAAACAGATTTAAAACAATAAAACAAAGGTACGTTCTAGTTAAACTTAGCTATTAGTACTTACATTGAGTAGGTACCGAATTAAAGATAGGTAAGTGTGTACATAACTTTACCTATATTGCAAGGTTTGTTCAATTTAAGCAATTTTTAAGAAGTATGTAGACCTATATATATAGTATAGACATAACATTATAGCTAGGTACTCGTAATTAAGTACTTAGGTGTACTGACTAAATCTTACTCGATCTACTACTTATTTTTTGTCTTTCATCTAGACAAAACAAAGGTGAGTCACAGTGCTCTTTTAAAATCTTAAAACATAATTGTATACCTAGTTACATGTAGTAGTAAGTAAATAAATTCGTATTTTCTTGATAAATACCACAAGTGCGGATTTTCTAATAAAATATAAATAACCCCTAAGTTATATCTAAGAAATTCAACGACCTACTTAAAATAATAAAAACAAAATTATCTAACCTATTCAAACTCTGGTATAAATAAGCCCGCGGCGCGGCCTAGGCCTGTCCATTGAACCGGAGCGGAGCGGAGATGTTTTGGGCGGACTAATCGGAGTGACGATCGATGACGCGATAAATTTCCGAGTCGTCTGTCAGGAATCTGATTGGCCTGTTTGGCACATCTCCGCTCTGCTCCTCTTCAATGGATCGTCGTGTCACAGTCGTGTGTCCACCGAGGCGCTACTATAGAACAAGGAGATTATAATATTATTACCACTTCACCAGTTCAACCTATTGCCGGCTTACTCTTCTAGTGACTAGACGGCCAAAGCCTTTTCATTCTGAAAGGAAACTAGAGTCAGAATGAAAAGGGTTTAACCGTAGTCTACCACGCTGGCCAAGTGCGGCTTGGCATACTTCACACAACTTCGAGAACATAAAGAATTTCCGGATATGCAGATTTCCTCACGATGTTTTCCTTCATTATTTGAGTGATAGATATAAAATTTCTTAAAACGCACATATAACTCCGAAAATGTCAGAGGTGCGTGCCCGGGGATCGAACCCGTGATCTCGTATCCGGAAGTCGGGTGTGCAAACCACTACGCTATCATCGCTTCCACTACCACTTACCAGTGGTAATAATATAATCTCCACGTTTTTGAAGTCGGTTAGTAAAATAACTGTGTGAAGGAATTCACAGTACCTACCTACTGGTTCGTGGGAGCTTCGTGCGTTCTACCGAAACCTCTTGTTTCTCACTAAATAGTTTCGTTTCTTTAAAACAAGAATAAAAAATAAACGTATCTTCTATCGTCCTACCCTAAACGATAATATGATCACATCGTATCAAGTGAGTTGTGGTCAAGCGGATGCATCATAATACATAGGTACAGCGTGTAGGCAAGCGTTTGCTGCAATTGCGCGCTGTCTGAGCCTTTAGTATTTCATAAGGATTAACGCACAATCAGAAAAATGTACACCGCCCGCCATCCTGCATCTACACAAATGCTGGAAAAACAAGCCACCAAGAGTATAGAGTTGTTCAAAACTGCTATAAAACCATGCATGCAACATGCTTTTAAATATGCTATGCTATAGCACGCATGAAAGCATTTTTTATGAAAGCATGTAAGCGGCCGGCAAATCGCGCGTGATTATAAGCGTGCTGCTAGAAACGGATAAATGAGTGATGATGTACGCTCACAGCAACGCGTTACGCGAGAGTCGCGAGACGGTCGGCCAGCGCGCTACGGTAGCGCTGGCCGACCGTTTGTCTCGCGTAACGCGGTAGTACGGTAGCGGCGCTACTAGTGCTACCACAGTGCTACGAACTACGAAGCACCGCGCGCGATCGCGCGATTTTCGTACCTACTTCGTAGCACTGTAGCGTCATAGAGGCTCCTCGGATAGCATGCTGTCCGTGCTATGGAAAAAAAGCGTGCTATGCTTTTGCGCTACGTGCTATATTAACCACCTCTACAAGAGTACCTACCACCGTACACTACAACGCACAATTGCAAACACTGCAACCATGCGTTGTAGCATCAAATCTCAAGATGCTCCTGCAGTGTCGGAGTGAAACGTGGGGAGAATGTGCGTAGGGTTGCGTACCCTAAAAGCACCCCTTTGGTGTATGTAAGGGCTGCAACCTTTATTTTATTGGTGGTGCGTATCGCTCACTTGGTTGCTTGGTTGTTTACCCGGGTGGTGCAAATCGCATGTTGGTAAGTAGTAAGTTGCCAGTACTCTTTGTTTTGGCAGTTATCGAGGTCTCTCTCAAGGGAACGCCTGCTTTTATTCTATATCGTGGTGTCACACCATTCCATTCGGCGAGTGTCGGTCTGGAGGTGTAAAGGGAAGCTCTAAGCTCGTGGTGCGAATGAGAGAGGTAGATATCTTGTCCCTGCAAAGCGTGACGCCCCACAGTATCGCGTACAGAAGGATCAGCGCGGCTGCAGTCGCTGCGACTATGGTGCTGACCCGACCCGGTTTCTGCCAGTCCAGTATTTCGTAGATGAAATGATTTCCCATGCTGCAATGTTTACATAATATTTTATTAAAAATACAGCCAAGGGGTGATCTATTAGCAAGCTGTTCGGGTGGTCGGTTGTTCAATCCTCGGACACGCAATTCTTAACTTTTTGGGTAACTACCTACCTACTTAATTTCTTATTTATACAGTAGTCAGTACTAACAACAAGTTTTAAGCAATAACTTGTTTACCACTTGTTAAAAGGGTGAAGATATTATAACATCGTGAGGAAAATTATATTCCCGAGACTTCTTAATAATGTTTTAAAGCTGTGTGTGAATCTACCAATCCGTAAGCGTACCAGCGTGCTAAGTAATTAAGGCCTAAATCCTTCTTATTCTCAGAGGAATCTGGGTGAGAGAAGTGGGTCCGCAATGAGTTGAGATGAATGAATGAAAAATTGATAATATAAACTTAGGTATAGGGCTAGGCATAAGTGGGATGATCTCCAAGCCCGCTGGACCGAACTAAGGCGGCTGAAAGTGGATGGATGGGCGAGATGCAGGGCCACATTGTGTTGCGTGTTCTGAAAGCCTAAGTAGGAAATTATAGTTAGAGATTATTATATCTCCTATATCTAGCATAAGAGACAAACAGATTGAAGAGTGATTAAAATGTAAGACAACACGGATCTCAATCAGGTACCTAAATTGTTAGGTACCTAGCTATATTTTCCTTAAGTACTTAATTCACGAAATCTAATGAATCATGCACATACCGAGGTATTATACTTATGTATACATGATTCACTTGTTGTAGGTACCTATCTACTTGTCATAAAATAGGTATTTATTTAAGTGTGCAGTTTCCACAAACGTGCCTTTAATAACTAGATACCGGTGACTTAGTAAGTAGATAATACTTACCGGTTTCGATAGAAATCACCTTGACAAAAGTGACGCGGAAATTGAAATTAAGTAAGTAGTTACCTGTCACTATAACGTAACTTTAAGGCTGCCTTTCCACCAGAGATGTGCTACGTTGTTAAGCTACGGATGTGTGTCAAACCCACCAATAGGAGCGCTTGATTTTCATACCTTAGATCGCTAGATATTAGATCCAGCGCTCCTATTGGTGGGTTTGACACACATCCGTAGCTTAGCAACGTAGCACATCTCTGGTGGAAAGACACCCTAAGCCATGCGTTAAAAGTTGAAGCAAGAATGTCGTGACGTCGTACCTTTATGATGCATTCATGACGTGACAGATGGCTTTCATATTATGAAGATGCACCAGTATACAATTACAGAATAGCATTGAGGTGCACACTTTACTGCATAGAAATGGGAAATAGCAGCGCTGTCGTTCGAGGTGCACTCGAACACAGAACACAGTCTAGTGTGATTGGAAAATCACACCAGTCTGTGTTCTGTGTTGACACACCATGACGCAGTATTTTGGTTGCACGTACAAGATATTGTGTAATGAACATGAAAAGCATTAGAAACCTACGCATCTGTTCCGCCGGCCGCATAGTAAATCCCAGAGAAGGCCGCGTACCACAGCCCGAGTCCCAACGGCTGGTAAATGTGCAGCAATCGTAGTGGAGTCCGCGACATGGCAATCTCAATGAACGCAACGCACGAGTTGAAACCGTGCGTCGAGAGGTCCAGCCAAAATTGCGAAGCCTCTTGCTCCTCTCTTACATCTGCAACATAATGTTTTCACTTTTTTAATGAGACCCTACTAGCGGATGTCCGCGTGGAATAAGTTTTCGTAAGAGGCATTTGTATTTTAAACAATAGGTAGTAGATATGGAAGTCATGACTAGTGGCCAAGTTGCGACAAAAGTCAAAACCGTGATTAGCCAACACCAAAGCAGGTAGTCGATGCGGGTTATGCCACGTTTAATATTTTCAGTTCTCCCGCATGACGGATATCATTAAAAATATAATATCAATGACATAGGGGATAACGAACCTCCCACGACGACACCTAATAATGTGTTTTAGATTTTTCGACGACCTCCCTGGCGAAGTGGTGTGTGCTGTCGTTCTTATAAGAGGAAGGGCCCGGGTTCCATTCCTAGCTGGGCCAAAAATTGACCCAGATCTCAATCTAGTGGCTAGTCATCAGTCACCACCCCACCCCAGCTACCGGCAAAGTTCTGCCACCAATGATTTAGCGTTAAGTACCTAAGTACAATACATCATAGAAACTGAAGACCGATTTGAGTATCAACCACTATGATCGTTATATTTCATTTTCCATCTTAGGCTGCGTTATCACTCACCAACTTATTCATTATTAAAGGTAAGATTGCTGTTAAATCTTTTTGGCGACTGAGAATTTAGCCTCTACGAGAGCGAAGCGAATCCGTGCAGTCAGGTACAGTTAGGGTTGCCAACTGTTTTTTGGCAGAATCTTTTACTAATTACTCTACTAACTCAGTCTATATGTGGCTGACGGACAACAGAAGTGAGTGAAAGAAGAGAACATGTTGTGCCGACCCCACATAGCGTGGGATAAGGGCAAGAAGAAGAAGATGTGGAACATTGGTCTGCCTTATTCTGCCCTGTATCTAACCCAAAATAGGTCATCGCGACGCGACTTGTTACTGTCTTCTCAGCCGCCATTAAGTTTGAATCGTTCGTACTATACATACCAGGGTTGTAGAGCAAGATCCAGTAGAGGCCGGTTATTATGATGGCGACGGTAATCGCGATGTTGTAGAACAACCAGTACATGCTCACGTACCAAGGCAAGGCGTCTCCATCTAAACACAACAAGTGCGAGTCAGATTCGTCCCTGGAGGGTTCTACTTTTATTATTATTATACACTTTATTTGTACCACCACAAGTAAAAATAACAAGGACAAAAATTGGAAAAAAAATAAACACAGACAGAAGTAAGATACAAAAGGCGGCCTTATCGCTTAGGCTTAGCGATCTCTACCAGGCAACCTTAGGAAAAGGAGATAATAAGGGAAAATAGACTGCAGGTGGATCTATAATATATACTTACATTCAAGTAAGTAATCCATACTAATATTATAAATACGAAAGTGTGTCTGTCTGTCTGTTTATCTGTCTGTGTGTCTGTCTGTCTGCTACGCTTTCATGGCCCATCTGTTCAACCGATTTTTATGAAATTTGGTATGGGGATAGTTTTTATCCCGGGGAAGGGCATAGGCTTTTTATCCCAGAAAATTAATGAGTTCCCGCGGGAATCAAAAAACTGTAATCCACGCGGACGAAGTCGCGGGCATCATCTAGTTATAATATAAATAATAATATAATTTATAAATTGGCAAGAGACGTAAAGTTTCATACAAAACGTTGCAAAGAAGACAGAAAAAGAAGAAAGAAGGATAGTTTTATTAACAACGACCTCAATAGCGGTGGTATATATAGGTAATAATATGTGGAAATAAAGCAAAGGAGAAAAATAAATTATTATAAATAAATATATAGTAGGTATAACGTTTTAAAAACACTACAAGCTTATTAAAATAAACCATACCAATATTATATTATTTTGGGCAAATCCAATCATCTAATTATTTACTTACTTATGAATTTAAAAAAAGACCAACCACCAAGACAAACACTACCGATTTTGAATAAAATAATAAAAAAAAATGAATTTTGGAGCATTCTTTGGATTTTGTATCGATAGTAGCCAGTGGCTAAAAAATTCAAATCCGAAATGTGCTCGGCTATACTAGCCAGGCACATTTCTGTCACACAACAAGTAAGTAGGTAATAAAATTAAAAAATAATAAAAATAAAACCGATGACGAACTACAGCGCTCCATTGTGACCTTTTATCTTTGAAATAGGATATAACATAATATCTAAAACACAAAACTGCATCTAACATTTTATCATATTTGAACAATAAATATGATAAAATTATACAATACGAATTATACTATTGAATTAATCAATAGTAGGTATATTATTTCGTAGATATGTCACCTAACTATACCTTATAGTATGCGTAATCGGTTTTATATGGCGTAGGCGTGGTACCCGCTTAATCGCTTGGCGGCATGTCTTGTGTCGGTGGTAAACTAGCCACGGCCGAAGCCTCCCACCAAACATAAATACGAACTTAAGTAAGTAGGTTCATTAATGAGAATATGTCACGGATACTATGTAAGCGGCAGTAGTATAGTAATATTATGTCATAATACGCGGCATGTGGGGCAACGTGTGACTGCAATCGACGCGTGGTGCTTGCATAGTAATCGAGCGAAGGCGCGTGAATAGATCGAGAACAAAACGCTGTTTGCAGTACATAATACGACGATTAGCTAGCTCTGCCTCACAAAGGTCGTAGCGGGCATTCAGTGGAATGTAAACATTGCAGCTATTGATGAGTTCGTTTACTTTTGATGGTAAATATTGCACTTGTAATACAACGTGATTTGGGAAGTCTGCTCGAGTGCCTCTATCTCTACTAGCCTATCACCATGCTACCAGCTTTTGCATTAAACTTGTATAACCAATGCCTTACTTAATTATGACTTATTTTCAGGGGCGTAGCTACCGCCGTATTTGCCGTATCAATTATACGGGGCCCCCGGGCCACGGGGGCCCCCAAAGTGTGTAAGGAAAAATAATAAAAACTTTCTAATTTATTTTATTTTACAAATGACAAAATTCTATAAAGCAATTCCTTTTTTTCCCGCCTTAAGCGTGCGTTCAAAACTCCTATCTTCTTCAAGCGAAGAGATATTAAACGCTTCCGGAAAACTGTCTGCTAAATACAGTAAAGACATCTCACTTAATCTTTGTGACCAATTAAGGCTCTAAAAACATGCTTAAATTCTGAAATTAAAAAAATTTATTCCATTAAAGAACTCATTGAATTATTGCTAGTAAAATTCAATAGTCTTGCATCCAGTTTTCCCGAGGTAATCACAGCATGCTTTTTATTCTTGACCCTTCCAGTTACAACCGCAACGGCAGAAAGAAGTTTTTCAAAATTAAAACTAATAAAAAATTACTTAAGAACTTCGATGGGACAAGAACGGCTGTCAGACATCTCACTATTGTCCATAGAGGCAGAAACTTTAGAAAAACTAAAATCATCATCAGCCATAAATGATTTAATAAATCAGTTTGCCGATAAAAAGGCAAGGAGAGTGAATATTTAAAATTCGATTTTTATTTGTAAAATGGGTAAATTATGTGATAAATAAATATTACTTCTCACAATATTTTTTTTCTTTTGTGAAAAATCTTTATCTCCATATAAGGGCCTCCAAAAAAATTTTTATACGGGGCCCCGACAAGGCACGCTACGCCACTGCTTATTTTACACATTCCTCCGACAAAAATCTGCAAACGTCATCTATCGTTGAGAGTTTTGGAGAAAATAGTTAGTCCTACTAGAATTATTGACGAAACAAGATTATTATCTGCTATTTACTGACTATGACAATTATATTGCACCTACTCAGTTATTTGTCTAAGAGTTTACCTACTTAATAGATAGGTAGATAATATTCTCTGCTTTCTTTTCCCTTTTTCTTGCTTTTATTTATTGCTGAGTTATTTCTATTATGTACTTACTTAACTAGTTGAAAACTTAATATTCGAATGTGAAAAAAAGCCTACTCGTATTCCTCTACACCCAACAGTCCAACAGTCCCTTTTTAAGGTTAACCTTAGAAACAATATATTATTGTACCTATCTAATAAGTTAATGGTTTTAATCGTTTTCCCCAAACTACAAAAAATATTGATGAAAATATTCAAGTGCTTAAGTTGTTCTCTTGAAGGATCCCATCATATTATAAGTATTTTGTTAAACTCTTGCTTGATGAAAGTAGGTAACTCGATGATAACCCAGATATGATGATTAGAAACTATGGAAGTTTATTAATCATCATAGAAAGATAGGTATAGGTATCTATAGGTACCTATTGCTACTATCTACCTAGGTACTAAAATATTATTATCATTGCAAGAAAATGCGATAAATAGCACTTAGGTATAATAAATAACTAGTTTAAAAAAAACTTGGAAAATTTATAATTTTAATGCAGTAATATTTCAAAGTACTTAAGTAGATACATAATTATTACTTTTTGCTACGCAACTGGCTAAGTATACCTAAGAAAATTACATAGCTTGATATCTACGTAATCTTGGATTTCCTATAGGTACTTTAAATGAGTTGTAAGTCTCAAAATACAGTATAGTAATTATTTAAAAAAAAATTGAGATCGTGTATATTACTTGCTTAGGTAATTAAAATTCACTAACCAGGTATCCGTTGGCAAACAGCGAACAGGGATACTAGTGTACCACTGAGGGTCAACAGAGTAATCAACAGCAGACCCCAGTTCGTCAGGTATATGAGCCAATAGGGAGTAGGTGCATTCGCGATTGACCACACGAAGATACCAACTGCAATCACCGCCAGGACCAGCCGTATCAGCAGCATCGGCACCGGCGAATCCCCACGCTGCCATGACGTGAGGTAAAAGTCCGACAACCGTTCATGAGATGTCACCCACAAATCGGAGAGCGAAAGGCTCTTCCTAAAACATTTCACCATTTTCTATCACTGACAAATACTTCCAGTCACAATCATTTTCCTCAAACGTTTTAATTCTGAACAAACGTAAGATAGCCTGTGCTTAGATAAAAATTTCGTCACCACACCTAAAAGTAGGTAGATCTTCTTGAGAGTTAATCAGATTCGTTATCGATATAGTATCATTATCGATAACCAATGATCAACCATCTACAAACATTGGTGTATCTTAATTTTATCCAGAAACTTTTCTGCTCGCAGTCGACCGTATGGTGAGCGATGGAATTGTGAAGTGCGGTGAGAAGTTATAGAGAATAATCTAATAAGTTTAAGTTTGGCTCCTGTTATGGTTAGATATTGCGATCGCGGTTGTAGTTTAAGTTTGATAACAAAGGTGCGAACACGAACAAGAATACGAGCGGTCGACGTTCAGACAAGGAGTCGGTGACTGCGCCCGCAGCCGCACTCGGCGGTGCACTTGCGTAAACTGTGCTGTTTTGTGTTTTATTTTATGTAATCAGCTGTTCTTTAGATCCAAACTGGTTCCTATGCCTCAATGTCAAGATATTGCCTTAGCATTTACGTAAGCAAATAAGCTCAATGGGTACACGTGCGGAATTCCCAAGTTGCGATAAGTTTGGTTCCTTTTAATTTGGTATAGAAGGGACCTTCTTGTTTTGTATTTGTACCTACAACTTGTCTATGTAATTTTGAAATATGTACGTTTTTATTTCGTAATGGTTTATCATTACGTAAATGTATATAAATTATGTTGTATAATAGGTAGTTCATTTGGTATTTTCATTAATTAATACCTAATTGAAATCATCAATAAGTATACGTTTAAGTAGAATCTATGTAAATATTTGCATGAGTATCATTATTCTTTAGTGTTTGATGATTTTAAAGATAAGGACGTACAGAGTTAATATTATGATAACATAATTTGTAGTAGGTTTTTGAATGACGTACTTATATAGGTACCTACTACAAATTACGACAATGTGCAAAAACTGTTACCTACGAATTTTAAACTATTTTTGTGCAGTCATAGTATACAGCTACCTATCGAGAAACAACTACTGCAGGCTGCATACTGGGAACCTGCTTATATAATATCTACCTGTCGATATATATATGTATATTATATATGTATATTGATAAATTTTGTTCGTAAAAGAAACCAGTTATTTAATTCCGAGTATTTTTACACTGCCTTTGAATCCTTAGGCAGGGCAAAGGCAGTACCTAAAGCTCTTTTATTCTGAGAGAATTTGAAAAAGAAGAAAAAATCTTTAAATTTCATTCATCGACCTAACTAACATTCATGTCTTTGACTTACTGACTGCATTATCGTAATGATCACAAAGAAATTAAATATTAATTGGTTGCTACTATAATCAAGTCAGTTTCATAAGCTCACCTACCTTAAGTACCTACCTACATAAAGTGTAATAATTGTTATAACACTTTAACTTCAATAAGCTAATTTAACTTTATAAATCGGTACACGCGTAGTAGGTAAAGCTTAATTGCAATCCTTATAAAAGTGGACACCTTTCGGCTTTCTTTCTTTTTCGATTTCAATTTCCTAAATGACCTAGAGATTGGAGATAGGTAAATATATTATAACTATTGGAAAATAAATAGGTAACTATTGGAGAATAAATAAATATTGGCTTTTAAATTTGTCTAGGTCTAGTTGTATGAAGTTAGGTACGTAGATATTCTGATTCGATCGTTGGAGGATCGTTTCCTCATGTTTTGCAAGCGTCTTTGTTATCAAGTTAATGAATGAAACGCAAGCCAGATGGAAACTAGGTGAATCATTAATTGACCCATATCAAAAGCCTATTAGAGGAATTATTATGCACTACGTAGATCGGTGGTTGCTGCTGCGGGACTTTAACGATGCAAGATATTTATAAATTTAATATGCATGTTACAATTGGTTCACAAAAAAGATGCGTGTTTATCTTAATTGGATTGAAAGGAGTAGGAAAATAAGTTTTACCTACCCATATACCCATATACCCATATCTCCTTAGCACTTATCAGTTTCTGGACTTCAGCCAAGTTAAGAGAATAATCATTAACATCATCGTTTTTGAAAACATTTATTCCTTTCGGATTCGGATATTTCATAGCACCCTCGTTCGTTCGTAGTAAATTGAACAACTTGCAGTAGGTAGACTATTATAGACTCGCTGTACCGTTGGTCATTACTGGTAGTACGCACTGTTCCAAGACGTTATTAAGCTGGATTTGACCAGGCTATGCTAGGACGCCCTGCTCCTCTGGCAACGAGGTGGTCCACTCTAGGAGTGGACTTGAAATTTTGCCGTTTTTTATAGATCATAGAAAGTAAAAACTTACGAGTATTCACTTAAATACATGTTTGGTTATATTTTTGTAGGCTTAGTACACTTTTTACACATTTGTTGGTTCATTTTAAATAGTTTTTTTTTAATCTGTTCATCTCCTACATCCTATTAAATCTTAAAAATTAATGTTATTTTATTAATTTTAGTATAGCCGTGTACCTAACGTTGACGTGCTTTATCAATATTTTTTGTCAAATCCAGTTCTGTTATGACAACTCTAGACCAACTCTATTCTTCTTCTTTTCTTGGTTTTTATAGACTCTCGCCGAGATACTCGTATGTCTCGGTGTGAGACGTGGGCGAACTCTGTCTAGTCTCGGTCTCGGACATTCATGTCCGACCCGAGAAGAGGTAAGAACAGCATTCATGATTCAGTATCTATACTTATTATACCTGATGTTCCGGCATAAGTCTAAAAACGGTTTGCTCCAGATTTTAGAACGGGGTAGTAACGAGCATATAATAGTTACTACCGTGACGAGGGTCGGAATGTCAAACGTCTGACGGTAACTAGTACTTAATCTGTGGTCTGACGTGAGGATGAAAACTAAATTCAAGAAAGTAAACCACAATATTTTGTTTTCAGTTTTATTGAACAATATAACAAAACTACTCACATAAGTAAAATATTTATATCTATCACCTATATTCTTTGGGTTTCATCATAGTTTCATAAGAAAGCGTAGCAGGTGCATATAGTTTAAACCACGGTCCTTATTTCCTTAACCTTTTAGACTTTTTGACGATCTCCCTAGCGCAGGAGGTCCTGGGTTCGATTCCTGCTACTTACCATCTAAGTCTGTATCTTCACATACCATCAGGTGAGATCGCAATCAAGGCCTTGTAGTGGAAAAAAAGACTATTCTGATTTCTGATGAATTATTCTGTAGCGTTCACAAATAATACTTAAAACATTAATTAGGTAGGTATTATTTTTTTAGGCTTACAAACTTTATGTTGCGGAATAGAGCAAACTGATATAGGTACCAATGAGAAAGGTAAAATAACAATTCCTAATAAAAAGGTAAAGGACGGACAAGAGCTACTCGTACTACCTACAGCGACTAAAATTAAAAGAATGTTTGCTTTGAACTGGCAATTGAATTGGCGAGTTCTATATTTCATCGTCATCACGTATTTGCTTCTATCTGTGTGGTGTTACTGCGTAAAGCTACATTCTCGTCCATGTGGACAGTGACCGAGGGCCGCATGATGCGGTCGGCGAGGGCATCCCGAGCTGCAGCCAGGCCCACTGTGACGAAGTGCAGGACTATTAACAGCATACCTGTCACAAATACTACTAAAATAGCAGTACCGGGTTCAGCCCAGTTCACCACGGGATATATCCAACGGTCTCCGAGCCTGAAACAAAAGTTTTTCTTTTAATTATCTTGTTATTTTTCTCTTGTTCACCGGTAGCTCTGATATGGATAAGCTGGATCAATCATTGCTACAGTCTTAACTTAAAGCAGGTCTTACTAATAAGGCTTATGGAAATAGAGCCTATCATTTCATCTGTGCTACTGGTTCAACTGAACTTTAATACTTTTTCTCCTAGCTGACCGTTTGACGATAATAAATCAGGCTAAATGGGAATATATATATAACAGGAATATATTGAGAATGTATCATGTTACTCGTCAAAAAAAGCTATACAAAAGGTTCTACTGCATAGCATATTATATTCACATGAGCGAATTGTTCACATGCAATGTGGCAGAGTTGCATGTGAACATTTCGTGCGAACAAGCGGATGATCGTCATTCGTGATTAGATAGGTCTAGGATACCTATCACAAGGGCACTGTTTTGTATTCTTTAGTAATAGAACCTATTGTTCTCATATAAAAAAAATCGATATTTATAATTAATGAAAGCCCTGTTTTCTGTTATGATATTTTAGCCCTGACTGACGATCGCAACATACTTTACCTTACATTGATTAAGAAGAATTTAAATAGGTACCTACTACAATTTCATTTAAGGCGCTGTGAGCTCACGAGATGTAAAACAGGCACGCGGGGGTGAAATCAAGAAAGCGCATGACGCAATAAATGCATGAAATAATTTGTAAAAATAATAATATTTACTTTTCAATACAAATGAATCCGACAATGTGTTTGATTTAGAAATATCAATTTTATCTTATATTTTTAGAGCTAATTATTTGTTTCAATAAGGAGAAAAATTGCTTTAAAAGGTTAATTAAGAGGTATGTTTAAAATAAATTTCAATGCAGAGATTTTTTAAATTGTGTTTTGAGATGCGTCAATGGCTGCTCAAAGGGCTTGAAAATAGCACATTATTTTTACAAGCATACATTATGTCACCGTTTGATGGATACACTGCTTTTAAAAACCCCCTTTTACGCTACACAGGGCCTTAAGTTGCTGCATAGCAAATTCAGAGTTTAATTTTAAAAATCTTTAATTAACTGACAGGTTATAATAATATTACAGGAGAGAGAAATATAAAGCAAGAACCCATGTTATCCCTGATTTTCCAAAGAAATTCAGGGAAAACATGTTTTTTCAGAAACGGTTCTAATTTATTAATTTGGGTTTTTATGAAATTGTGTATTTCCATAATGCTTTACTTTTCAAGTTTATCTACACAGGTGTCACCCTAAATTCCTCACTCTCCCTTATCTCATCCTTAAACATAAGGATATCGAACAAGCGAAGCTCTGTCATGCCCGGTAGCCACATGATAAGGTATATCACAGAATAAAATCACTACTATTACCTATTCTGTGAAAAACGAGAAACTGACTGACTGATATCTTTACGTACCTACAGCACAAACTACGGGCTTAGAAACATGAAATATTGCTGATAGGGTATTTCCATAACGTAAAAACTAAAAATAATTTTAATGAAATTTAAACGGGATCTTTAATACTATTATTAATATTAATAATATTAATAGTATTAGTAGGTATATAGGTATACTTACGGATTGAGTCCCCCAGCGAGATAATGAATGACGCTGAACACCACATAAGTGAGGGCGAAGAGAAAAGGATGAACCATGTGTAGGAAGCGGGTGGGATGGGATGAGCTCATGAGCAGTAACAGCATTATCAGCGTGTTGGCGACGTGAACTGCTATGTCCAAGCCGCGGTCCATCTCCTCTTGGAAATCAACTGGAACATACACACAAAATAGGACATAAGAACACCTACTGTCAACAACGCTTTCCAAAGTTTCCAGTGTGCACAAAACTCGCCAATTTTTTAAATATAACGACAAGTAGTTAATCTGCGAAATTAGATTTTTGTTGAGGTTTTTATAAAATATTTCGTTAAATAAATTTGATTTTACAGAAATTGTAGGTAGGTATCCCGTATCATTTTCGCTTCCTTGCGAATTTATTTTTGTAACAATAAAACGAAAATGAAAATTGATTGTTAATTGATATATTTTACCACTGTAGAGCAACGTCCAGTAGAAAACAGTGATGAGGAAAGCAACAGGAATGGCAATGTTATGTAGCACCCAGAAGGTCTTCACGTACCACGGCAATTTCAAATCAGCGCCTGTGACAAAAAATATAGCTTAAGATATTGTAATGAAAATAAGATACATAAATACTGGAGGCGTCAATTACATACAGTAACGGATATCTACAACAGATATCTACAATATGTGAGGTATTGAATATGTGAGATATTTAAACAGAACGTAAGAATAAAACGATGCAGATTTCGTTGTAAATGAGTTTGAGCATCTAACCACTAGGTTTTAGGAACTTTCTACTCATGACATGGAGCAGCAGCTGATATAAGATGTTGCTGTAGAAAATAATGAAATGAAATCCAAAAACAAAGAACTTAAATCAATATGGGGATAAGAAAAAATTAAAATTAAAAAAAATTCTTACCGATGGGTCCATACAGATAAACACGTGCAGAAGTTGCGACTCCGAATCCTGTGGACGCAATCATCAGCACCAGGCCCCAATGCGTCAAGTAAATAAACCAATAACCAACGGAAAATTTACTTATTATGTAAAAAGTGAAGGACGTAATTACTATCCCCACTGATGTTAGTAAAAGCAGCGCCCGCCATATCAAAAGTGGGACCGAGGAACGGGTGTTTTGCCAGACACTGGTGTAAAAATCTGAAGGCTTTGAATGTTCCAAACCTAACATAAGCAACTTGCATTCTTGCTGAAAATATTTTTTTATGACACTCATGGTTACTAAATACTAATGTAATGGCACACCAACACCAAAATTGAACAGGGCGTTATCAGATATAGTATCGTCTCGTATTGCATTATCGTGTGACTCAATATTATGGCTATCGATGCCAAATTCTAATCTAGTTTCGAGTTCTGAATCTTATCTGTTATGTGTGTTTTTTGATTTCTTTAAAGAGGGATTTCTGGAATTGTAACGTTAATCATTATACCTACATATTATTACTTTTATATTTTCTTCTGAATTCTAAAGGTTTGTTCTTTTTAAGGTGCATTTTTTGTACAATTGTAACATCCTGGTAATTGTGATAATTGTAATGGTCTAGAATCTGAATTTATAGTGAATCCATTATGTTCAATAATACTACAGGCCATAATAAACAAACCGTACACTTCTTAACGAACTTTGAGTTTGGTTACGTAACTAGGCCATGGTCATCCCCCAGGCCCTTATTGTGTTCTAAAAGATCTTATTTATTACTTAATATACTTAAATAATTATAAGTAAGACCTCCTGATGTGATAATAAGTAAATTGACACATATGCAGAACTTTGCGTAAAGAATACGGAGATACCTTTAACATTGAATGGACAGAGATTGTAGTGAGTAGAAGAGGAAATCCAGTAATATCAGTTCAAACAAGATACCTAATAATAATATGGGCTCAACTCTACAGTTTACGTAGGGACAACAGACGGGGTTGTTGTGGAAACCTGCCGAAGGAAGAATTTGAATATGGCTAGAAATAAAAAAATGTATAAAAAGCAAACGTTTTTTATAACCAACAAAATTTGTTTTAATAATTGAACATAATTTTACTTACACTAAAATAAATATTTTTATCACATTTACAACCATATTCACTTATATTATGTGTTAATAAGAGAGAATACTCTTCCCTAATTAGTTAGAGTATTTTCTTTAAGTACATAGTTGTATGTCTTAGTAGTGGTTTTATTACTTATCAAAGATCTTAAACATTTATCTTCATGATAGGATAGGTAGGTACCTACCTCCTCCTAGTAGCTACATAAATGATACCTAGATTCTGTTATGATAAGAAATCGAGCTTTGTAAATCTGAAAGCTCGATTCTACTACAAGATTCTAAGACTTCTTTTAAGAAAAATCTTGTATAGATATTCTAATTCATGCATGAAAGTTGATGGTGAAAATATTGTTTTAGGTAGCGTAGGTTACATACTTTCTACTTTACACTATTTAGCTGCTACAAGCTACATATGTAAGTAGTATAACATAGGTTGTCAATCGAGCATGGCTTAGAGCAAAAACTTGCATGCTCCAAGTAGCCTTCAAAGCGTTGAATAAAATTTGTAATAAGTAGGTACAAATAAAATTTGTCAAATTAACATGAAATTTATGTAATCTCACCATTTTTATATAATCACCGAAAAAACATAAAAATAAGCATTAATGGACTATGATTATTGGATAACATAAGATTTGCATTTAAGTATTTAAATTTTTTATTTGCATATATTTTATCAAATATTAAATTATTATTTATATTTTTTGCTAAAGTTGTAGTACAAAATCAAGTTCAAAGGTAAGTAAAAGGTAAGATGCCTACTTTAAACCTACTTGGTGAGTGTGACCATTCATAAAAATAAACATTTTCAACATAGAGGCAGTACAGTGATTTTCAACTTCAAACCACCTTCAAACCACGATGATGATAATAGGCATGATGACAGTAACCAAGAATCAATGAAATTATCTAATGAAATAGGATTCATGGATTATAAAAAACGTATTTATTTTTCTATTTCGAGTGAGATTGCTATTTATTTTGATAAAATGAAATTATAAAATACCTGCAGCAATCCGCCATATTGGTTAAAACCCCAAGAAGCGAATGACAATGGTTTGTTTTCGAGCTTTGACAATCACACTATTGCTTACTGCACACTGCACAGAGTACATTGGTAAAAATAATAGTGACGTCACAAACGACGCCATGACACCGGGGAGCGTTTTGTTTTGGCGTGAATTATCTACCAAACCTTATTTTTCTACTGAAATAAGATACTTTTTCGAAATATTAGATACTTCCGAACATAATCTGACCATTTTTCAAAATCGGTCATCATGCCTATTAAACATAAGTAGATAGTTAAACAAACTTTGTATACAAGCCTAATATAAACCTAGAAACTCAGATGGAAACATAATAAAGTATGTACTTGTACGTAAAGATTTAGTGCATAAATCTGAGTAATAAGATTTAATTCAAAAATAATATTATAATAGAATCAGAGAAACTTCACTTGTACGAGCTACGATTACCTACTTCATTATGTATTTCAATAAACTAGGTCAAATGTGTTCTCGTTTCGACAGCTACGGCCTAAAGCATCCCTTGCAAGACTGAGCAATACCGTGATGAAGTGAATTATAGTGACCATAATAATAGAAATTATGATCATCAGCACTGATTCTCCTGGATTGGACCAATTTAACACAGGATAAATGAAAGGGTTTCCGAACCTGTAAAAAAAAAAGGATTTTCATTTATATTTCCTCTTATTATAATAATTTATTTAGAAGACAATTAACCGATTCATCATAAAAATAAAATGCTTTTCGATTATTTTATACCTAACTAGCCCGAGTCTTCGTCAGCTTTTTGAAATCCTGTGCTATGGAATTCTTTGATTTTCCAAGATATTAGTATCCTATGTTTGCAAGATATTTCAATGCCATATAAATAACAAACCATATAAACAGAGACTTTTGTATTCATAATATTGGTAGTAATAGTTAGTATTTCTGTGATATTGGTAGGTACATATCTATGCATTTACAATGAGTTTGTTCACTGTGGTAAAGCGTAAATACAGAAATCTGGATATAATACCTACTTGCAGGCATTTGCCTGGTTAGTATCTAAATATATATAAGTAATACATAAATAGTTCTGTGTTTAGTTCAGTAGTATATTGCAAAATAGCCCATATTTTTAGCTTTTATTTAGCTCCCTGGTGTCTGTCTGTAATCAAATCTTGCAAGTTTTTGGTTTGCAATCGAGTTGAAATTTTGTATGTAGTTTAATTTGAATGACCGCATGGTTAACCTACTTATTTTTCACTAGATGATGTCCGCGACTTCGTCCGCATGGATTATTATTTTTTGATTCCTTAATTTTCCATGATAAAAAGTAACCAAATTTCAGCAAAATCGGTTGAAAAGATGGGCCGGGAAAGCGTAGCAGACAGACAGACAGACAAACTTTTGCATTTATAATATTAGTATTGATACACCCCCATGGTAATGATAAGTATCAATTAAAAGGGTGTGCAGAGAAGAATTTGACGTCACACTAAATTCAATATGGCGGACGATAAAAGCTTGTTTTTAAATTAACTTACGGATCGGTGCCTCCAGCGAGGTAATATATCACGGTGAAGATAATGTATACAATGGAAAGCACGATGAGGAAGTAGAAGTGCAGCGCGTTAGAGGGCTGTCGGCTGCTAAACAGGAGGATCAGCATCAAGATGCTGTTCACCGCGTGAATGAACATGTCCAGTACAAAGTTAACGGCGAAGTCTTCAGCTGATATCAAAAGAGATGTTGGTTAATGAATAATGGCATTATACGAAAGGTTTTTAGTGCCCATATAATACATAGAAAATAACATCAAGAACAATATTTTAAACAGTAGGTAACTTTGATAAGTTTACAATTGACATTTCGATGTCTGTTCTTTGCATAGGAGAACTTTTACCAATTTCTCCTTTTAATTTTATAGCTAACTAGCTGATGCCCGCGACTTCGTCCGCGTGGTTCAAGTTTTTTTGATTCCCGCGGGAACTCCTTAATTTTCCGGGATAAAAAGTAGCCTCTGTCACTCTCCAGGTCCTCAACTATATACCCATGCCAAAAATCACGTCGATCCGTTGCTTCGTTGTGGCGTGATTGAAGGACAAACCAACAAACCAATAAACCAACAAACCAACAAACCAACAAACAAACACACTTTCGCATTTATAATATTAGTATGATTTAGATAAAAGTATAATATCAGGATAAATATTATCGTGGTGCTAACTTTAAAGATATCTATAGGGTACCAATTTTTTAATTCAGCACCTTCGTGCTTTGATAAAATACTCAGAATACTTACTAGCGCCAGACAAAAATATCCAATAGAAAATTGTGATGAAAAATGCCAATGGAATCGCTATATTGTACGACGCCCAATAGACCTTAATATACCATGGCACTCCAAAAGTATCATCTGAAAAATGAATAATTTCATTGGTTTCAACAACATTCAAACTCGGAAATTGCGTATGTATGTACTATGTATATTTCCGTATATATTATATATTCCGCAGAGAAGCACGGTTCACACAATTACGGTGACATATACATATAATTATATTTCTACTAGATGATGCCCCCGACTTCGTCCACTTAAATTAGGTTTTTATTCCCGCGGGAATTCCTTAATGTTCCGGGATAAAAAGTAGCCTATGTGCTTCCCCTGGAATTGGATACAAACTAACCCTACCTATATCAAATTTCATCAAAATCGGTTTAACAGAGTAGCAGACAGACAGCCAGACAGACAGACAGACGGACACACTTTCGCATTTATAATATTATTATTGCTAAATATCTAATAATATATACTGAAACATCTTCCTCATACTTTATTCGAAATTCCGTTGTATATTAATTTTGTTTAATGTGATAAGGAATCACAACTCTGTCTAGTTTTTAAGGAGTATAGTATGATTGTACATGTTCATTGAAATAATATTATGTAAAATTAATTCATAATTGAATTTATTAATCGTTTACTTACCGATAGACCCTTGGAGATAAGCTATAACAGAGATTGCAAATCCAAAACCACTTGCTACAGTTATAAACAAAAGACCCCAATGGGTTAAAAAAATTGGCCAGTATGGTCCAGCGCCAAAATCTGATGTGAGTTTAATAGACGCTATTACAATAGCAGAGCAGCCCAAGAATAGGAATCCTCGTATGAAAATTGAAGGTAAGGGTGAAAGGCTGTTTTGGAAAGAGCTTAAGTAGAAATCTGATGCTGATTCATTTTGTAACGTCCACATACTATTTTGGAATTGCTGTTTGAAGTAGTTCTTTATTGCACCCATTTTTAGATCTCTTAAATACTCTTCAGTCTTGATTAATAACTTATTAAACACTTCACTAAAAACTGTCCGTGCTGAGGTTGGTTGGACATGTTAGTTGTAAATACCAAAATGTACAAAACTTATCTACTGCTATTACTTACTGATAAGATTTGCGATCGATGCGATGGACTTTGACTATTTATTGCTTCCGACTATGAGCATGAAAATTGTGAATCGTAGTGGAGTCCGCGACATGGCAATCTCAATGAACGCAACGCACGAGTTGAAACCGTGCGTCGAGAGGTCCAGCCAAAATTGCGAAGCCTCTTGCTCCTCTCTTACATCTGCAACATAATGTTTTCACTTTTTTAATGAGACCCTACTAGCGGATGTCCGCGTGGAATAAGTTTTCGTAAGAGGCATTTGTATTTTAAACAATAGGTAGTAGATATGGAAGTCATGACTAGTGGCCAAGTTGCGACAAAAGTCAAAACCGTGATTAGCCAACACCAAAGCAGGTAGTCGATGCGGGTTATGCCACGTTTAATATTTTCAGTTCTCCCGCATGACGGATATCATTAAAAATATAATATCAATGACATAGGGGATAACGAACCTCCCACGACGACACCTAATAATGTGTTTTAGATTTTTCGACGACCTCCCTGGCGAAGTGGTGTGTGCTGTCGTTCTTATAAGAGGAAGGGCCCGGGTTCCATTCCCAGCTGGGCCAAAAATTGACCCAGATCTCAATCTAGTGGCTAGTCATCAGTCACCACCCCACCCCAGCTACCGGCAAAGTTCTGCCACCAATGATTTAGCGTTAAGTACCTAAGTACAATACATCATAGAAACTGAAGACCGATTTGAGTATCAACCACTATGATCGTTATATTTCATTTTCCATCTTAGGCTGCGTTATCACTCACCAACTTATTCATTATTAAAGGTAAGATTGCTGTTAAATCTTTTTGGCGACTGAGAATTTAGCCTCTACGAGAGCGAAGCGAATCCGTGCAGTCAGGTACAGTTAGGGTTGCCAACTGTTTTTTGGCAGAATCTTTTACTAATTACTCTACTAACTCAGTCTATATGTGGCTGACGGACAACAGAAGTGAGTGAAAGAAGAGAACATGTTGTGCCGACCCCACATAGCGTGGGATAAGGGCAAGAAGAAGAAGATGTGGAACATTGGTCTGCCTTATTCTGCCCTGTATCTAACCCAAAATAGGTCATCGCGACGCGACTTGTTACTGTCTTCTCAGCCGCCATTAAGTTTGAATCGTTCGTACTATACATACCAGGGTTGTAGAGCAAGATCCAGTAGAGGCCGGTTATTATGATGGCGACGGTAATCGCGATGTTGTAGAACAACCAGTACATGCTCACGTACCAAGGCAAGGCGTCTCCATCTAAACACAACAAGTGCGAGTCAGATTCGTCCCTGGAGGGTTCTACTTTTATTATTATTATACACTTTATTTGTACCACCACAAGTAAAAATAACAAGGACAAAAATTGGAAAAAAAATAAACACAGACAGAAGTAAGATACAAAAGGCGGCCTTATCGCTTAGGCTTAGCGATCTCTACCAGGCAACCTTAGGAAAAGGAGATAATAAGGGAAAATAGACTGCAGGTGGATCTATAATATATACTTACATTCAAGTAAGTAATCCATACTAATATTATAAATACGAAAGTGTGTCTGTCTGTCTGTTTATCTGTCTGTGTGTCTGTCTGTCTGCTACGCTTTCATGGCCCATCTGTTCAACCGATTTTTATGAAATTTGGTATGGGGATAGTTTTTATCCCGGGGAAGGGCATAGGCTTTTTATCCCAGAAAATTAATGAGTTCCCGCGGGAATCAAAAAACTGTAATCCACGCGGACGAAGTCGCGGGCATCATCTAGTTATAATATAAATAATAATATAATTTATAAATTGGCAAGAGACGTAAAGTTTCATACAAAACGTTGCAAAGAAGACAGAAAAAGAAGAAAGAAGGATAGTTTTATTAACAACGACCTCAATAGCGGTGGTATATATAGGTAATAATATGTGGAAATAAAGCAAAGGAGAAAAATAAATTATTATAAATAAATATATAGTAGGTATAACGTTTTAAAAACACTACAAGCTTATTAAAATAAACCATACCAATATTATATTATTTTGGGCAAATCCAATCATCTAATTATTTACTTACTTATGAATTTAAAAAAAGACCAACCACCAAGACAAACACTACCGATTTTGAATAAAATAATAAAAAAAAATGAATTTTGGAGCATTCTTTGGATTTTGTATCGATAGTAGCCAGTGGCTAAAAAATTCAAATCCGAAATGTGCTCGGCTATACTAGCCAGGCACATTTCTGTCACACAACAAGTAAGTAGGTAATAAAATTAAAAAATAATAAAAATAAAACCGATGACGAACTACAGCGCTCCATTGTGACCTTTTATCTTTGAAATAGGATATAACATAATATCTAAAACACAAAACTGCATCTAACATTTTATCATATTTGAACAATAAATATGATAAAATTATACAATACGAATTATACTATTGAATTAATCAATAGTAGGTATATTATTTCGTAGATATGTCACCTAACTATACCTTATAGTATGCGTAATCGGTTTTATATGGCGTAGGCGTGGTACCCGCTTAATCGCTTGGCGGCATGTCTTGTGTCGGTGGTAAACTAGCCACGGCCGAAGCCTCCCACCAAACATAAATACGAACTTAAGTAAGTAGGTTCATTAATGAGAATATGTCACGGATACTATGTAAGCGGCAGTAGTATAGTAATATTATGTCATAATACGCGGCATGTGGGGCAACGTGTGACTGCAATCGACGCGTGGTGCTTGCATAGTAATCGAGCGAAGGCGCGTGAATAGATCGAGAACAAAACGCTGTTTGCAGTACATAATACGACGATTAGCTAGCTCTGCCTCACAAAGGTCGTAGCGGGCATTCAGTGGAATGTAAACATTGCAGCTATTGATGAGTTCGTTTACTTTTGATGGTAAATATTGCACTTGTAATACAACGTGATTTGGGAAGTCTGCTCGAGTGCCTCTATCTCTACTAGCCTATCACCATGCTACCAGCTTTTGCATTAAACTTGTATAACCAATGCCTTACTTAATTATGACTTATTTTCAGGGGCGTAGCTACCGCCGTATTTGCCGTATCAATTATACGGGGCCCCCGGGCCACGGGGGCCCCCAAAGTGTGTAAGGAAAAATAATAAAAACTTTCTAATTTATTTTATTTTACAAATGACAAAATTCTATAAAGCAATTCCTTTTTTTCCCGCCTTAAGCGTGCGTTCAAAACTCCTATCTTCTTCAAGCGAAGAGATATTAAACGCTTCCGGAAAACTGTCTGCTAAATACAGTAAAGACATCTCACTTAATCTTTGTGACCAATTAAGGCTCTAAAAACATGCTTAAATTCTGAAATTAAAAAAATTTATTCCATTAAAGAACTCATTGAATTATTGCTAGTAAAATTCAATAGTCTTGCATCCAGTTTTCCCGAGGTAATCACAGCATGCTTTTTATTCTTGACCCTTCCAGTTACAACCGCAACGGCAGAAAGAAGTTTTTCAAAATTAAAACTAATAAAAAATTACTTAAGAACTTCGATGGGACAAGAACGGCTGTCAGACATCTCACTATTGTCCATAGAGGCAGAAACTTTAGAAAAACTAAAATCATCATCAGCCATAAATGATTTAATAAATCAGTTTGCCGATAAAAAGGCAAGGAGAGTGAATATTTAAAATTCGATTTTTATTTGTAAAATGGGTAAATTATGTGATAAATAAATATTACTTCTCACAATATTTTTTTTCTTTTGTGAAAAATCTTTATCTCCATATAAGGGCCTCCAAAAAAATTTTTATACGGGGCCCCGACAAGGCACGCTACGCCACTGCTTATTTTACACATTCCTCCGACAAAAATCTGCAAACGTCATCTATCGTTGAGAGTTTTGGAGAAAATAGTTAGTCCTACTAGAATTATTGACGAAACAAGATTATTATCTGCTATTTACTGACTATGACAATTATATTGCACCTACTCAGTTATTTGTCTAAGAGTTTACCTACTTAATAGATAGGTAGATAATATTCTCTGCTTTCTTTTCCCTTTTTCTTGCTTTTATTTATTGCTGAGTTATTTCTATTATGTACTTACTTAACTAGTTGAAAACTTAATATTCGAATGTGAAAAAAAGCCTACTCGTATTCCTCTACACCCAACAGTCCAACAGTCCCTTTTTAAGGTTAACCTTAGAAACAATATATTATTGTACCTATCTAATAAGTTAATGGTTTTAATCGTTTTCCCCAAACTACAAAAAATATTGATGAAAATATTCAAGTGCTTAAGTTGTTCTCTTGAAGGATCCCATCATATTATAAGTATTTTGTTAAACTCTTGCTTGATGAAAGTAGGTAACTCGATGATAACCCAGATATGATGATTAGAAACTATGGAAGTTTATTAATCATCATAGAAAGATAGGTATAGGTATCTATAGGTACCTATTGCTACTATCTACCTAGGTACTAAAATATTATTATCATTGCAAGAAAATGCGATAAATAGCACTTAGGTATAATAAATAACTAGTTTAAAAAAAACTTGGAAAATTTATAATTTTAATGCAGTAATATTTCAAAGTACTTAAGTAGATACATAATTATTACTTTTTGCTACGCAACTGGCTAAGTATACCTAAGAAAATTACATAGCTTGATATCTACGTAATCTTGGATTTCCTATAGGTACTTTAAATGAGTTGTAAGTCTCAAAATACAGTATAGTAATTATTTAAAAAAAAATTGAGATCGTGTATATTACTTGCTTAGGTAATTAAAATTCACTAACCAGGTATCCGTTGGCAAACAGCGAACAGGGATACTAGTGTACCACTGAGGGTCAACAGAGTAATCAACAGCAGACCCCAGTTCGTCAGGTATATGAGCCAATAGGGAGTAGGTGCATTCGCGATTGACCACACGAAGATACCAACTGCAATCACCGCCAGGACCAGCCGTATCAGCAGCATCGGCACCGGCGAATCCCCACGCTGCCATGACGTGAGGTAAAAGTCCGACAACCGTTCATGAGATGTCACCCACAAATCGGAGAGCGAAAGGCTCTTCCTAAAACATTTCACCATTTTCTATCACTGACAAATACTTCCAGTCACAATCATTTTCCTCAAACGTTTTAATTCTGAACAAACGTAAGATAGCCTGTGCTTAGATAAAAATTTCGTCACCACACCTAAAAGTAGGTAGATCTTCTTGAGAGTTAATCAGATTCGTTATCGATATAGTATCATTATCGATAACCAATGATCAACCATCTACAAACATTGGTGTATCTTAATTTTATCCAGAAACTTTTCTGCTCGCAGTCGACCGTATGGTGAGCGATGGAATTGTGAAGTGCGGTGAGAAGTTATAGAGAATAATCTAATAAGTTTAAGTTTGGCTCCTGTTATGGTTAGATATTGCGATCGCGGTTGTAGTTTAAGTTTGATAACAAAGGTGCGAACACGAACAAGAATACGAGCGGTCGACGTTCAGACAAGGAGTCGGTGACTGCGCCCGCAGCCGCACTCGGCGGTGCACTTGCGTAAACTGTGCTGTTTTGTGTTTTATTTTATGTAATCAGCTGTTCTTTAGATCCAAACTGGTTCCTATGCCTCAATGTCAAGATATTGCCTTAGCATTTACGTAAGCAAATAAGCTCAATGGGTACACGTGCGGAATTCCCAAGTTGCGATAAGTTTGGTTCCTTTTAATTTGGTATAGAAGGGACCTTCTTGTTTTGTATTTGTACCTACAACTTGTCTATGTAATTTTGAAATATGTACGTTTTTATTTCGTAATGGTTTATCATTACGTAAATGTATATAAATTATGTTGTATAATAGGTAGTTCATTTGGTATTTTCATTAATTAATACCTAATTGAAATCATCAATAAGTATACGTTTAAGTAGAATCTATGTAAATATTTGCATGAGTATCATTATTCTTTAGTGTTTGATGATTTTAAAGATAAGGACGTACAGAGTTAATATTATGATAACATAATTTGTAGTAGGTTTTTGAATGACGTACTTATATAGGTACCTACTACAAATTACGACAATGTGCAAAAACTGTTACCTACGAATTTTAAACTATTTTTGTGCAGTCATAGTATACAGCTACCTATCGAGAAACAACTACTGCAGGCTGCATACTGGGAACCTGCTTATATAATATCTACCTGTCGATATATATATGTATATTATATATGTATATTGATAAATTTTGTTCGTAAAAGAAACCAGTTATTTAATTCCGAGTATTTTTACACTGCCTTTGAATCCTTAGGCAGGGCAAAGGCAGTACCTAAAGCTCTTTTATTCTGAGAGAATTTGAAAAAGAAGAAAAAATCTTTAAATTTCATTCATCGACCTAACTAACATTCATGTCTTTGACTTACTGACTGCATTATCGTAATGATCACAAAGAAATTAAATATTAATTGGTTGCTACTATAATCAAGTCAGTTTCATAAGCTCACCTACCTTAAGTACCTACCTACATAAAGTGTAATAATTGTTATAACACTTTAACTTCAATAAGCTAATTTAACTTTATAAATCGGTACACGCGTAGTAGGTAAAGCTTAATTGCAATCCTTATAAAAGTGGACACCTTTCGGCTTTCTTTCTTTTTCGATTTCAATTTCCTAAATGACCTAGAGATTGGAGATAGGTAAATATATTATAACTATTGGAAAATAAATAGGTAACTATTGGAGAATAAATAAATATTGGCTTTTAAATTTGTCTAGGTCTAGTTGTATGAAGTTAGGTACGTAGATATTCTGATTCGATCGTTGGAGGATCGTTTCCTCATGTTTTGCAAGCGTCTTTGTTATCAAGTTAATGAATGAAACGCAAGCCAGATGGAAACTAGGTGAATCATTAATTGACCCATATCAAAAGCCTATTAGAGGAATTATTATGCACTACGTAGATCGGTGGTTGCTGCTGCGGGACTTTAACGATGCAAGATATTTATAAATTTAATATGCATGTTACAATTGGTTCACAAAAAAGATGCGTGTTTATCTTAATTGGATTGAAAGGAGTAGGAAAATAAGTTTTACCTACCCATATACCCATATACCCATATCTCCTTAGCACTTATCAGTTTCTGGACTTCAGCCAAGTTAAGAGAATAATCATTAACATCATCGTTTTTGAAAACATTTATTCCTTTCGGATTCGGATATTTCATAGCACCCTCGTTCGTTCGTAGTAAATTGAACAACTTGCAGTAGGTAGACTATTATAGACTCGCTGTACCGTTGGTCATTACTGGTAGTACGCACTGTTCCAAGACGTTATTAAGCTGGATTTGACCAGGCTATGCTAGGACGCCCTGCTCCTCTGGCAACGAGGTGGTCCACTCTAGGAGTGGACTTGAAATTTTGCCGTTTTTTATAGATCATAGAAAGTAAAAACTTACGAGTATTCACTTAAATACATGTTTGGTTATATTTTTGTAGGCTTAGTACACTTTTTACACATTTGTTGGTTCATTTTAAATAGTTTTTTTTTAATCTGTTCATCTCCTACATCCTATTAAATCTTAAAAATTAATGTTATTTTATTAATTTTAGTATAGCCGTGTACCTAACGTTGACGTGCTTTATCAATATTTTTTGTCAAATCCAGTTCTGTTATGACAACTCTAGACCAACTCTATTCTTCTTCTTTTCTTGGTTTTTATAGACTCTCGCCGAGATACTCGTATGTCTCGGTGTGAGACGTGGGCGAACTCTGTCTAGTCTCGGTCTCGGACATTCATGTCCGACCCGAGAAGAGGTAAGAACAGCATTCATGATTCAGTATCTATACTTATTATACCTGATGTTCCGGCATAAGTCTAAAAACGGTTTGCTCCAGATTTTAGAACGGGGTAGTAACGAGCATATAATAGTTACTACCGTGACGAGGGTCGGAATGTCAAACGTCTGACGGTAACTAGTACTTAATCTGTGGTCTGACGTGAGGATGAAAACTAAATTCAAGAAAGTAAACCACAATATTTTGTTTTCAGTTTTATTGAACAATATAACAAAACTACTCACATAAGTAAAATATTTATATCTATCACCTATATTCTTTGGGTTTCATCATAGTTTCATAAGAAAGCGTAGCAGGTGCATATAGTTTAAACCACGGTCCTTATTTCCTTAACCTTTTAGACTTTTTGACGATCTCCCTAGCGCAGGAGGTCCTGGGTTCGATTCCTGCTACTTACCATCTAAGTCTGTATCTTCACATACCATCAGGTGAGATCGCAATCAAGGCCTTGTAGTGGAAAAAAAGACTATTCTGATTTCTGATGAATTATTCTGTAGCGTTCACAAATAATACTTAAAACATTAATTAGGTAGGTATTATTTTTTTAGGCTTACAAACTTTATGTTGCGGAATAGAGCAAACTGATATAGGTACCAATGAGAAAGGTAAAATAACAATTCCTAATAAAAAGGTAAAGGACGGACAAGAGCTACTCGTACTACCTACAGCGACTAAAATTAAAAGAATGTTTGCTTTGAACTGGCAATTGAATTGGCGAGTTCTATATTTCAT
Source organism: Erebia aethiops (assembly GCA_923060345.2). Lineage (NCBI taxonomy): Eukaryota > Metazoa > Arthropoda > Insecta > Lepidoptera > Nymphalidae > Erebia > Erebia aethiops. Next base: position 15,122,613 of record OV281089.1, on the reverse strand, counting down.
CGTCATCACGTATTTGCTTCTATCTGTGTGGTGTTACTGCGTAAAGCTACATTCTCGTCCATGTGGACAGTGACCGAGGGCCGCATGATGCGGTCGGCGAGGGCATCCCGAGCTGCAGCCAGGCCCACTGTGACGAAGTGCAGGACTATTAACAGCATACCTGTCACAAATACTACTAAAATAGCAGTACCGGGTTCAGCCCAGTTCACCACGGGATATATCCAACGGTCTCCGAGCCTGAAACAAAAGTTTTTCTTTTAATTATCTTGTTATTTTTCTCTTGTTCACCGGTAGCTCTGATATGGATAAGCTGGATCAATCATTGCTACAGTCTTAACTTAAAGCAGGTCTTACTAATAAGGCTTATGGAAATAGAGCCTATCATTTCATCTGTGCTACTGGTTCAACTGAACTTTAATACTTTTTCTCCTAGCTGACCGTTTGACGATAATAAATCAGGCTAAATGGGAATATATATATAACAGGAATATATTGAGAATGTATCATGTTACTCGTCAAAAAAAGCTATACAAAAGGTTCTACTGCATAGCATATTATATTCACATGAGCGAATTGTTCACATGCAATGTGGCAGAGTTGCATGTGAACATTTCGTGCGAACAAGCGGATGATCGTCATTCGTGATTAGATAGGTCTAGGATACCTATCACAAGGGCACTGTTTTGTATTCTTTAGTAATAGAACCTATTGTTCTCATATAAAAAAAATCGATATTTATAATTAATGAAAGCCCTGTTTTCTGTTATGATATTTTAGCCCTGACTGACGATCGCAACATACTTTACCTTACATTGATTAAGAAGAATTTAAATAGGTACCTACTACAATTTCATTTAAGGCGCTGTGAGCTCACGAGATGTAAAACAGGCACGCGGGGGTGAAATCAAGAAAGCGCATGACGCAATAAATGCATGAAATAATTTGTAAAAATAATAATATTTACTTTTCAATACAAATGAATCCGACAATGTGTTTGATTTAGAAATATCAATTTTATCTTATATTTTTAGAGCTAATTATTTGTTTCAATAAGGAGAAAAATTGCTTTAAAAGGTTAATTAAGAGGTATGTTTAAAATAAATTTCAATGCAGAGATTTTTTAAATTGTGTTTTGAGATGCGTCAATGGCTGCTCAAAGGGCTTGAAAATAGCACATTATTTTTACAAGCATACATTATGTCACCGTTTGATGGATACACTGCTTTTAAAAACCCCCTTTTACGCTACACAGGGCCTTAAGTTGCTGCATAGCAAATTCAGAGTTTAATTTTAAAAATCTTTAATTAACTGACAGGTTATAATAATATTACAGGAGAGAGAAATATAAAGCAAGAACCCATGTTATCCCTGATTTTCCAAAGAAATTCAGGGAAAACATGTTTTTTCAGAAACGGTTCTAATTTATTAATTTGGGTTTTTATGAAATTGTGTATTTCCATAATGCTTTACTTTTCAAGTTTATCTACACAGGTGTCACCCTAAATTCCTCACTCTCCCTTATCTCATCCTTAAACATAAGGATATCGAACAAGCGAAGCTCTGTCATGCCCGGTAGCCACATGATAAGGTATATCACAGAATAAAATCACTACTATTACCTATTCTGTGAAAAACGAGAAACTGACTGACTGATATCTTTACGTACCTACAGCACAAACTACGGGCTTAGAAACATGAAATATTGCTGATAGGGTATTTCCATAACGTAAAAACTAAAAATAATTTTAATGAAATTTAAACGGGATCTTTAATACTATTATTAATATTAATAATATTAATAGTATTAGTAGGTATATAGGTATACTTACGGATTGAGTCCCCCAGCGAGATAATGAATGACGCTGAACACCACATAAGTGAGGGCGAAGAGAAAAGGATGAACCATGTGTAGGAAGCGGGTGGGATGGGATGAGCTCATGAGCAGTAACAGCATTATCAGCGTGTTGGCGACGTGAACTGCTATGTCCAAGCCGCGGTCCATCTCCTCTTGGAAATCAACTGGAACATACACACAAAATAGGACATAAGAACACCTACTGTCAACAACGCTTTCCAAAGTTTCCAGTGTGCACAAAACTCGCCAATTTTTTAAATATAACGACAAGTAGTTAATCTGCGAAATTAGATTTTTGTTGAGGTTTTTATAAAATATTTCGTTAAATAAATTTGATTTTACAGAAATTGTAGGTAGGTATCCCGTATCATTTTCGCTTCCTTGCGAATTTATTTTTGTAACAATAAAACGAAAATGAAAATTGATTGTTAATTGATATATTTTACCACTGTAGAGCAACGTCCAGTAGAAAACAGTGATGAGGAAAGCAACAGGAATGGCAATGTTATGTAGCACCCAGAAGGTCTTCACGTACCACGGCAATTTCAAATCAGCGCCTGTGACAAAAAATATAGCTTAAGATATTGTAATGAAAATAAGATACATAAATACTGGAGGCGTCAATTACATACAGTAACGGATATCTACAACAGATATCTACAATATGTGAGGTATTGAATATGTGAGATATTTAAACAGAACGTAAGAATAAAACGATGCAGATTTCGTTGTAAATGAGTTTGAGCATCTAACCACTAGGTTTTAGGAACTTTCTACTCATGACATGGAGCAGCAGCTGATATAAGATGTTGCTGTAGAAAATAATGAAATGAAATCCAAAAACAAAGAACTTAAATCAATATGGGGATAAGAAAAAATTAAAATTAAAAAAAATTCTTACCGATGGGTCCATACAGATAAACACGTGCAGAAGTTGCGACTCCGAATCCTGTGGACGCAATCATCAGCACCAGGCCCCAATGCGTCAAGTAAATAAACCAATAACCAACGGAAAATTTACTTATTATGTAAAAAGTGAAGGACGTAATTACTATCCCCACTGATGTTAGTAAAAGCAGCGCCCGCCATATCAAAAGTGGGACCGAGGAACGGGTGTTTTGCCAGACACTGGTGTAAAAATCTGAAGGCTTTGAATGTTCCAAACCTAACATAAGCAACTTGCATTCTTGCTGAAAATATTTTTTTATGACACTCATGGTTACTAAATACTAATGTAATGGCACACCAACACCAAAATTGAACAGGGCGTTATCAGATATAGTATCGTCTCGTATTGCATTATCGTGTGACTCAATATTATGGCTATCGATGCCAAATTCTAATCTAGTTTCGAGTTCTGAATCTTATCTGTTATGTGTGTTTTTTGATTTCTTTAAAGAGGGATTTCTGGAATTGTAACGTTAATCATTATACCTACATATTATTACTTTTATATTTTCTTCTGAATTCTAAAGGTTTGTTCTTTTTAAGGTGCATTTTTTGTACAATTGTAACATCCTGGTAATTGTGATAATTGTAATGGTCTAGAATCTGAATTTATAGTGAATCCATTATGTTCAATAATACTACAGGCCATAATAAACAAACCGTACACTTCTTAACGAACTTTGAGTTTGGTTACGTAACTAGGCCATGGTCATCCCCCAGGCCCTTATTGTGTTCTAAAAGATCTTATTTATTACTTAATATACTTAAATAATTATAAGTAAGACCTCCTGATGTGATAATAAGTAAATTGACACATATGCAGAACTTTGCGTAAAGAATACGGAGATACCTTTAACATTGAATGGACAGAGATTGTAGTGAGTAGAAGAGGAAATCCAGTAATATCAGTTCAAACAAGATACCTAATAATAATATGGGCTCAACTCTACAGTTTACGTAGGGACAACAGACGGGGTTGTTGTGGAAACCTGCCGAAGGAAGAATTTGAATATGGCTAGAAATAAAAAAATGTATAAAAAGCAAACGTTTTTTATAACCAACAAAATTTGTTTTAATAATTGAACATAATTTTACTTACACTAAAATAAATATTTTTATCACATTTACAACCATATTCACTTATATTATGTGTTAATAAGAGAGAATACTCTTCCCTAATTAGTTAGAGTATTTTCTTTAAGTACATAGTTGTATGTCTTAGTAGTGGTTTTATTACTTATCAAAGATCTTAAACATTTATCTTCATGATAGGATAGGTAGGTACCTACCTCCTCCTAGTAGCTACATAAATGATACCTAGATTCTGTTATGATAAGAAATCGAGCTTTGTAAATCTGAAAGCTCGATTCTACTACAAGATTCTAAGACTTCTTTTAAGAAAAATCTTGTATAGATATTCTAATTCATGCATGAAAGTTGATGGTGAAAATATTGTTTTAGGTAGCGTAGGTTACATACTTTCTACTTTACACTATTTAGCTGCTACAAGCTACATATGTAAGTAGTATAACATAGGTTGTCAATCGAGCATGGCTTAGAGCAAAAACTTGCATGCTCCAAGTAGCCTTCAAAGCGTTGAATAAAATTTGTAATAAGTAGGTACAAATAAAATTTGTCAAATTAACATGAAATTTATGTAATCTCACCATTTTTATATAATCACCGAAAAAACATAAAAATAAGCATTAATGGACTATGATTATTGGATAACATAAGATTTGCATTTAAGTATTTAAATTTTTTATTTGCATATATTTTATCAAATATTAAATTATTATTTATATTTTTTGCTAAAGTTGTAGTACAAAATCAAGTTCAAAGGTAAGTAAAAGGTAAGATGCCTACTTTAAACCTACTTGGTGAGTGTGACCATTCATAAAAATAAACATTTTCAACATAGAGGCAGTACAGTGATTTTCAACTTCAAACCACCTTCAAACCACGATGATGATAATAGGCATGATGACAGTAACCAAGAATCAATGAAATTATCTAATGAAATAGGATTCATGGATTATAAAAAACGTATTTATTTTTCTATTTCGAGTGAGATTGCTATTTATTTTGATAAAATGAAATTATAAAATACCTGCAGCAATCCGCCATATTGGTTAAAACCCCAAGAAGCGAATGACAATGGTTTGTTTTCGAGCTTTGACAATCACACTATTGCTTACTGCACACTGCACAGAGTACATTGGTAAAAATAATAGTGACGTCACAAACGACGCCATGACACCGGGGAGCGTTTTGTTTTGGCGTGAATTATCTACCAAACCTTATTTTTCTACTGAAATAAGATACTTTTTCGAAATATTAGATACTTCCGAACATAATCTGACCATTTTTCAAAATCGGTCATCATGCCTATTAAACATAAGTAGATAGTTAAACAAACTTTGTATACAAGCCTAATATAAACCTAGAAACTCAGATGGAAACATAATAAAGTATGTACTTGTACGTAAAGATTTAGTGCATAAATCTGAGTAATAAGATTTAATTCAAAAATAATATTATAATAGAATCAGAGAAACTTCACTTGTACGAGCTACGATTACCTACTTCATTATGTATTTCAATAAACTAGGTCAAATGTGTTCTCGTTTCGACAGCTACGGCCTAAAGCATCCCTTGCAAGACTGAGCAATACCGTGATGAAGTGAATTATAGTGACCATAATAATAGAAATTATGATCATCAGCACTGATTCTCCTGGATTGGACCAATTTAACACAGGATAAATGAAAGGGTTTCCGAACCTGTAAAAAAAAAAGGATTTTCATTTATATTTCCTCTTATTATAATAATTTATTTAGAAGACAATTAACCGATTCATCATAAAAATAAAATGCTTTTCGATTATTTTATACCTAACTAGCCCGAGTCTTCGTCAGCTTTTTGAAATCCTGTGCTATGGAATTCTTTGATTTTCCAAGATATTAGTATCCTATGTTTGCAAGATATTTCAATGCCATATAAATAACAAACCATATAAACAGAGACTTTTGTATTCATAATATTGGTAGTAATAGTTAGTATTTCTGTGATATTGGTAGGTACATATCTATGCATTTACAATGAGTTTGTTCACTGTGGTAAAGCGTAAATACAGAAATCTGGATATAATACCTACTTGCAGGCATTTGCCTGGTTAGTATCTAAATATATATAAGTAATACATAAATAGTTCTGTGTTTAGTTCAGTAGTATATTGCAAAATAGCCCATATTTTTAGCTTTTATTTAGCTCCCTGGTGTCTGTCTGTAATCAAATCTTGCAAGTTTTTGGTTTGCAATCGAGTTGAAATTTTGTATGTAGTTTAATTTGAATGACCGCATGGTTAACCTACTTATTTTTCACTAGATGATGTCCGCGACTTCGTCCGCATGGATTATTATTTTTTGATTCCTTAATTTTCCATGATAAAAAGTAACCAAATTTCAGCAAAATCGGTTGAAAAGATGGGCCGGGAAAGCGTAGCAGACAGACAGACAGACAAACTTTTGCATTTATAATATTAGTATTGATACACCCCCATGGTAATGATAAGTATCAATTAAAAGGGTGTGCAGAGAAGAATTTGACGTCACACTAAATTCAATATGGCGGACGATAAAAGCTTGTTTTTAAATTAACTTACGGATCGGTGCCTCCAGCGAGGTAATATATCACGGTGAAGATAATGTATACAATGGAAAGCACGATGAGGAAGTAGAAGTGCAGCGCGTTAGAGGGCTGTCGGCTGCTAAACAGGAGGATCAGCATCAAGATGCTGTTCACCGCGTGAATGAACATGTCCAGTACAAAGTTAACGGCGAAGTCTTCAGCTGATATCAAAAGAGATGTTGGTTAATGAATAATGGCATTATACGAAAGGTTTTTAGTGCCCATATAATACATAGAAAATAACATCAAGAACAATATTTTAAACAGTAGGTAACTTTGATAAGTTTACAATTGACATTTCGATGTCTGTTCTTTGCATAGGAGAACTTTTACCAATTTCTCCTTTTAATTTTATAGCTAACTAGCTGATGCCCGCGACTTCGTCCGCGTGGTTCAAGTTTTTTTGATTCCCGCGGGAACTCCTTAATTTTCCGGGATAAAAAGTAGCCTCTGTCACTCTCCAGGTCCTCAACTATATACCCATGCCAAAAATCACGTCGATCCGTTGCTTCGTTGTGGCGTGATTGAAGGACAAACCAACAAACCAATAAACCAACAAACCAACAAACCAACAAACAAACACACTTTCGCATTTATAATATTAGTATGATTTAGATAAAAGTATAATATCAGGATAAATATTATCGTGGTGCTAACTTTAAAGATATCTATAGGGTACCAATTTTTTAATTCAGCACCTTCGTGCTTTGATAAAATACTCAGAATACTTACTAGCGCCAGACAAAAATATCCAATAGAAAATTGTGATGAAAAATGCCAATGGAATCGCTATATTGTACGACGCCCAATAGACCTTAATATACCATGGCACTCCAAAAGTATCATCTGAAAAATGAATAATTTCATTGGTTTCAACAACATTCAAACTCGGAAATTGCGTATGTATGTACTATGTATATTTCCGTATATATTATATATTCCGCAGAGAAGCACGGTTCACACAATTACGGTGACATATACATATAATTATATTTCTACTAGATGATGCCCCCGACTTCGTCCACTTAAATTAGGTTTTTATTCCCGCGGGAATTCCTTAATGTTCCGGGATAAAAAGTAGCCTATGTGCTTCCCCTGGAATTGGATACAAACTAACCCTACCTATATCAAATTTCATCAAAATCGGTTTAACAGAGTAGCAGACAGACAGCCAGACAGACAGACAGACGGACACACTTTCGCATTTATAATATTATTATTGCTAAATATCTAATAATATATACTGAAACATCTTCCTCATACTTTATTCGAAATTCCGTTGTATATTAATTTTGTTTAATGTGATAAGGAATCACAACTCTGTCTAGTTTTTAAGGAGTATAGTATGATTGTACATGTTCATTGAAATAATATTATGTAAAATTAATTCATAATTGAATTTATTAATCGTTTACTTACCGATAGACCCTTGGAGATAAGCTATAACAGAGATTGCAAATCCAAAACCACTTGCTACAGTTATAAACAAAAGACCCCAATGGGTTAAAAAAATTGGCCAGTATGGTCCAGCGCCAAAATCTGATGTGAGTTTAATAGACGCTATTACAATAGCAGAGCAGCCCAAGAATAGGAATCCTCGTATGAAAATTGAAGGTAAGGGTGAAAGGCTGTTTTGGAAAGAGCTTAAGTAGAAATCTGATGCTGATTCATTTTGTAACGTCCACATACTATTTTGGAATTGCTGTTTGAAGTAGTTCTTTATTGCACCCATTTTTAGATCTCTTAAATACTCTTCAGTCTTGATTAATAACTTATTAAACACTTCACTAAAAACTGTCCGTGCTGAGGTTGGTTGGACATGTTAGTTGTAAATACCAAAATGTACAAAACTTATCTACTGCTATTACTTACTGATAAGATTTGCGATCGATGCGATGGACTTTGACTATTTATTGCTTCCGACTATGAGCATGAAAATTGTGAATTTTACTTTTGCTTGATGAATACCAAGAGTCGTTTTAACAAGAATGCCTAATTGTTTTACTTATCTTTCATAACGAATTAGTATTTTTGAAGTGAAGACTTCTTTAGCCGCATTGAGCACTTTTTGGTAGGGGGTAAACTTGTGGATTCGTGTCACCGACACCGTCACATGGAAACCTCGCTCCGACATGCTCGCGATACTATACAATATACTACATTCGTAATTAAACTTTAATGCCCTAGTTTTAGGTTTTATATTTAAATATATTTTTTTAAATTAAATAAAAAATAAATAAATATTCGTTTTCACTTCTATCGGCAGTCCCCTATGACTGCCAATTTTTTTTCTTTGATAAAATCGCAACATGCGCATGTTGTTTTTATTGAGTGAAATATTACCTACTTAGTTTTTTTTCCAAAAACACGTTGATAACCGTGTCCGAGCATTAGTAATGAACAAATTAACTTAAAATGGTTACTCTAAACTTACCAACTTTAAGACAATTTATTAAAGTAGATTATCGTTGAACCTAATGTTTCCTGATTATTTTTTAGTATAGCTGATATAGAGTCATGGTCATGTAGGTGGATTATAGATATCAATAATTATTATATTATTATCAGACGTTTTTGAATCGTCATTACAACCATAGAAAAAATAAATACAACAACTATGTATATAATATTGCAAATGAACGAATAGGAACATACAGACTTCTGACTTCCTAAAGTTCCTACTTACCACTTTCTACAGAACCTCTGATTTTTTTTAAACCTATTGCTTAATAGAATACCTATTACGATAATATTTTTCAATAGTGAGGACATTCTAGAATTTCGATCAGCATTTGTGATTTTTGTTTGCATCTACTTTAGGTAATATAGTTTTTTGCCTCAATTATTTTATGTAACTTTTTCTTTATTCCCATATAACTACGTTATCTTTAAGCATTTAAAATGTGTTAAAAAATTACACATAAGAGCATTGACTTATTTTCGAAGATATTTTTATTTTTTTGGCGCTAGTTGTTTAAAAACTATAATCTCCGAAGGAAATTGTAATCTATAAGTAAAATTAGGTATTCCTAATGATTGATATGGTGTCTCATGAATCATTCATGAATGGTGATTCATGAAACATGAATCTATTTTAGTTTAATTTTTTAATCATCAAATAAAAGTGGATATTGAATTCATTGGTGATCAAACGCTAGCAAATTATCTAAAAACGTAAGGGAACCTCAGGAGTTAACTTAAGACTTAATCGATTTTATGCCTACGAATTTTTTGGTATACCACAGTATACAAATTAGGTAAGGCAAATTAAAAAAAAAATAAGGAATATGTACTGATCTGATTTTGAGGACACTCTAGAAATACCGAAACGTTTTTAGATTAACTTTTAGTTCTGCAACTTGGATTTACTTATAATAATATGGTTTGAAAGAAAATGTTGCTTCTATAAAACGATTAGGTATGGTTCATGATGATGATGAACTATATTCTTCACTCTCTTAGTACGATGGTTGATTTTTATTATTATATTTATAATCTTTATAAATTCCTAATCAATGGATGATAAATAAAATAAAACAGTTTTACCATCACAAACATTCGTTTATGTATCAAGATATCATTTTTTGATAATAATAAGACATATTTACATTATTTATAGATGAATGAATATTATAATATGTCAGTAATATTTGTATCACTCGGTTATTACAATACATTTATAAGAGTATGTGTAGGTATATCCTGCTAATGCTAGGAATTAGGATGTAGGTTTTTGGCGTAGTAAGGTCTAGCAAATATTTAACAATATTACTGTAAGAATCAAAGTATAGAGTAAAATTATTACGGTTTCTTATGGCTAATAGATAAAAAAAACAATTCAATACCAATTTCACAATTGGGTAATTGACATCTAGTCAAATAAATAATTTTTTGTGTTTATTAAATAGAGGATCTCCAATAAGAGGTTAAGGTCGTAATATCCAAGTCCCCTGTTATTTTTATGTTTTACAATCATTTTAAATTATCGATCAAAGTAAAAAAGTGCGTTGACTTTTGATGACGTCACAATTCAGTATTTCATACAACATCTCATAGGTACTAAGCGCGCGTTTTGACGTTTGAAAAGCAGTTGCCAATTTGACTAGTTGTAAAATACCCAAAATGTATCTTTTGAAGTTTCAATACAATAATGAAGCTTCAGGCTTACCCATATTACTTAATTTTTCAAGAAAGCATTAGATATCTTACGAATCTTAAACACATTACAATAGTTAAAAATCTACACTAAAATCACAGTATTTTAAAAGTCCATTAATTGATAATGTAAGAGCCTAAAGCAAACACTTTCAATATGCGTCCGATAATAGCATGTCTAGTAGGACCAAAAGTACTTCTTTACTCGTTGCTTTGTGACTTGTGAGTTTGCACAACTTGTTTATTTGCACTATTCGATAAAGTTCATTGTCGTCGATTATGCGTCGTTGGTCACCATTTCATAATTCTTTTAACTCAACATTTTATATGAATGTAGTTTTAAAATAAGGTAAGTATCGTAAACTATTGATTTTCCGGCAATAACTTTATGCTTACATATCAAATTTCATTGGATTTTCACCAAACACTTTTCAAGTATCTATACCTACTATAGTAGTTTGTGTTAAGTAGGTAGGTTCTGCCATGTATATAACTTACCATACAATCTATTAAATAATTTATCCACATAATACATCACCGCCATTTATCTTAACTATTCAATTTTCAAAATTCAACAATCATACATTAGGCCAGTTTTCTTCTAAGTAATCATTAAGTTTAAAGAATATAAATTCATAATTGAAAATACCCCTAATATAATAAATAGCTATGAACACTCTCGATCACGACACCTTTAAATAATAGGTTAATCAAAATCGATACATCCGTTTAGGAGCTATGATGCCAAAGAAAGATACACAGATTTACGGACACACATATATACAGAAACACACATTAAACTTATACGCCTCGCTTGCGTCGGGGGTTTTTGAAACTAGTTTTAATACTACGAAGAATCCTTACCAAGCTAATTATTATTATAAATCTCCTTTTTAATTAATTTTTTAATTCATGAGTGAAATCGTAGGCTATAACGACACCATCGTTCCTCACCTACATCAGGCCCGGCAGGCCTTATCACAACACAACAAACGATATTCTTCTGGGCAAGTACTTCAATTTGAAATGCGAACATTTTTGCCAGTGTGCAAAATTTTGGCAGAATTCCTAATTGCAATTAGTGGCACCCTTGGTGGCACCTCATGGCATGTTGAGCCACTATATAAGACTTGAGCATGGTAATAAGCTTTGTTAATATCGTAAAAAAATATCATGATGGTTGACTAGCTAGATTCGAAACAATATTTATATGGTCTTATTTCTATATTTGAAGCAGTCGTTTCCTCGATGTTCGAACCTATCTGGGTTTCAGTGAATGTATTTACACTATCCTCAAATATTCTAATTCGTTGCATCCATCTCGGTCTCGTGAATAACGTACTAAGTACCTACTTCATTGTAGACATAGATTTATTCAGTAAGACGAATTGTACTGCTTATGGTTGTATAGGTCCCAACAATTTTGAATATCGTTGGTAATACGTAGAGTAACCATCAAGCATGCCTAAGCTTCGAAAGCATCATTGTACTCTCCGCTTTTGTCCTTAAGCCATTTTCTGACGATGTAGTCGCGGGCCGTAGAGACGCCGACCGTAAGGATGTGCATCAACGCCAAGAACAGCGCAGTCAAGGTCACCACTACGAGCGTCTGGATTGGTTTCGCCCAGTTGATGACCGGGTAAATAAAAGCATTGCCCCATCTGAAATACAAAAAAAAAAAATATTAATTTTACATCCGTAAACCATTTATGTATGACTACTAGAAAACTCTGATGAAAAGAGTCTGTAGTTGTACCATAGAGATAATATAGGTTATATATTATCTTATCTCTATGGTCTGTAGTCTGTACCCTGTATGATTCTGGTATAGGTACAAAATAGGCTTTGGCCAACATGGATGGCGGTAAGATACTAGTGTAGTTGTAGGTTAATCTTACCTACTCTTATATATGGTTAAAACATAAAAACGCGAATTGGAAATTGGAGCTTTTGGGGGTTTGCTTTGCTTCTGTGCTTTTGCTGGTTGGGTGATATAGGGAAACTGGCCGTAGTATAATCCAATCGAAGCATTGATGCCATAATAACCACTGGACCTAATGTAGAGCTTGAATCCTCTGATCACTGATTGCTGCAACTTCTGAACTTGTGTTTGTATTTAGATGAGCAGGCACAAAACAGGTTAATCGTGGTAATTATCTCTATTATCCTGCCCATAATGACGTAATACTTGAAGCGTGCTGAACAGTCAATGACTTGTGTCATTAGTATGCAATTAGTAAGTAGTAATTAGATTATGTTTTTCGCCTTGACTTAATAATATGGATGACTCTCCTAATAAGAATTAAGGTCGTGTTTGTTTATAGCTAGGTAGTATTTAAAAAGGGAAAACGTTTATCTGCGAGGCATTTTCCGATCGCCTTATCCGAAAGAGGTTAAAAACTGAAAGCTATATTTACCCGATTTCCCATTCTCCGGCAAAATGGGAGGTAACAGGCGGATAACAGTAAGCTGGACCCCATTACATCCCATTTTACCATCATCGATACGATCGTGTAAAGAATTTCAAAATCTTCATTTTGCAGAATAATAGATAAGTACCTACTAAAGATAGTAGAATCTATATAAGATAGAAAATAAATCGGCGAAGTCTCTGAATCGGGACCATTGTCTATTTAATTCGATTACATTAGGGTCGAAAATATTTTTTTTTGCGAAATGTAGAACGTAAATTACTGAAGCCATCATATTTTTCGTTACAGAGCGGCTTAACTCAATTACTGTCTCCAGTATTTTATTTCGGCATATTTAATTCAAGTTTTATTTGACATACTTACCTTATATAGCTTCAAATTCAATAGGCAAATAAGTACTTGCACTTAACGATCTGGCTTAGGGTTGTCTACCGTGTAGACAAACATTTCATTTAAAAACTATTTTTTTAGAATTATTATTAGGTAGATATATATCTATTATAAAAATATATTCTAAAGGTGTTTTTAAGCGTTCAGAAAAGTGGATGAAAAATTTCACAGAAACTGTTTCCCATTTTTCAAAAAACAGGAAACAATATGTCGTATTGAGTATTTTCGTATCTAACCTTGTATACGACTGTAATACATATATAATAGCTACTAGAAGAAATATGTACCTACAGCCTCGCCGTATATCCCTTTATTGATTATAAAGATTGGTTTTTAAATAGTGGTTGAAATAATATAAAAAGTTGTGAAAAACACATTGAACACTCTTGGCAACAATGGCTTGCTTGACAAATGAAATTTTAAATGAAAAATTAAAAAAAAATATCAAACATTTTCAAAGTGAGGTTAGTTTAGAAATTTCTGTTTAACTTTAGGTCACCTTTTATCTGTAGGTAAGTAATATAATAGTTTAAGTATTATTATTGTAAGTACCTACTCATTTAAGTGAACTTTAGTTCTTCTGTGAGAAAAAAAAATATCTTTGAACCTAACACTCTAAAATTCCATTTCAAGTTTATAGCTAATAATACTATATTTGTAATAATATATAGAGATAAAAAATACAACGCGGAAAGATGTGCTGATAAATAATAGGTGCTTACTAATAAAAAATAGTAGGAAATAATTATCTTATCTTTTATAAAATACAATAATAGGCACTTAAAACTTTTGCGTAACTATTGTCGATCGCAGCATTATTCATTATAAAGCCCTACAAAAATATATAGAAAGAGGGGTCAAAAGTAACTAATTATTATCATATGCAGGTACTTAATCTTCAAAAAAATTAAATCAGAGTCACAATCCGGGTTTGCACATGTATTCGCTATCATCCGTTGCATCCGTTGCAATGTATTCTGTGTATGGACGATTCTCGCTAAAACAGCTGTGCCAAATATCGCAATTGGATGAATGTGATAGCAACGCATTAAGAAAAAACACATATATGTATTAACATCCATTTTTTTAAACATTTAGGATAACTAAATTTAATTAGATTTTAATCACGACAATCGTGAGCATTTATAATTTTTATAATGGTACCTAGGTAAATATCTATACATTAACATTAATATTAGGGGTTATAGTATGAAATTGCCGATTTGTACTGAAAAATTGAAATGCGTTTTTTTAAAAAATTTAACATATTTATTTAATCAAAATAATTACCATTATCATACTTAATATTATAAAGTTGGTTTGTCCTTCAATCACGGAGCAACGGAGCAACGGATCGACGCGATTTTTGGCATGGGTATAGTTGAGGACCTGGACAGTGACATAGGCTACTTTTTATCCCGGAAAATTAAGGTGTTCCCGTGGGAATTAAAAAAACTGATTTCACGCGGATAAAGTCGCGGGCATCAGCTAGTTATCTATACATTGCTGCCATCTAATAGGAAGGTAATTATGCCTTTGCGATAGAACTCTGGTGATCTAGATTCGACAAACTGTGTGAAAGCATTTTGTACTGCCTCCTGAGAAGAAAACTTTTTATCACGTAGAAAATTGTCCAAATCACGAAAAAAATGGTAGTCCGTTGGAGCAAGGTCTGGCGAATACGGAGGGTGACGAATGGTTTCTAATTGCAGTTCCTGTAGAGTTAAAACATTTTTTCGTGCTGTATGAGGTCTCGCGTTATCATGGAGCAATAATGGTTAAGATCGATTCATGAGTCGGGGCTATTTCACTGCTAGTTTTGCTTGACGCAAATGAGTCAATATTGTTGGTAATCTGCTAATTCCTGGGTAGTTTGGCTCGGATCGGCTTCCACTATCTCTTTCAATTCATTGTTATTCACCTTCTTCAAATTAAAGTTTCTATCACGAAAGCGTTTAAACCAAAATCGCACGGTGCGTTCATTAGCAGTCCCCTCTCCAAACGCAACATTAATATTGCGAGCTGTTTCTGCCGCGTTAGTTCCGCGTCGGAACTCGTATTAAAAAATCACTCCAATTTTCGAAGTATCCATCTTTCTTGTTTAAGCTGAATAAAAAAAAACAATTGAAAGTCGATACTCGAATGTTGCACATTTTTTAAAAGAAGAACTACATAGGTACCATGTGAAAAAAGTTTCACTTAAAAATCTCAAACCATGAAGGTTCTATGTCAATTCGAAGTACCTATTACAATAAAACGGCAATTTCATACTTTAACCCCTATTATTAACAGACTATTTACTTATACATGAAGGTAGGGAAGTACCTTAAAACCGTGATGAATACTTAATTGCCTTGTGGTGACCCTATAATGAAATATTGTGTAAAGGTCAAAAATGGTACGTAGAAGTTATTAATGTTTATTATCAATAGGTACATCTAATTTGTGTCGATTTTGCAATGGTATTGTGCAATCTAATGCCTGCATGTATGCCTTTAATCTTTAGGTTAAGGTCATTGCTACGTGGGTACTAGATACTTACTTATTAAAGCAAGATTGTTTAGTAATTTCTTAATAATCATGGACGAAATAAAAAATTGGGTTTAAAAATATCGATGGAAGTCCTACGTAAATTATTCCTTACTTATTATAATTATTAAAAAAAAACGCGCCGAATTGATAACCTCCTCCTTTTTTGGAAGTCGGTTAAAAAGGTTTGTGACGTCTGCGAATCCGCACTGGACCAGGTTGTTGGATATCCGGATAACCGATACTAGGTATAGGTGAGATGCATCGAAATAGTTTTTTTTTATTACATCAATGTGTTTCACAGAACTTTTAAGCGACCGTCACTAGCTTAGTAGTAATAGGAGTAAACGAACAAAACGTAAATTTTCCATTTAAGAAAAATTTAGGGAAATAGCTTGAATAGATTATTGGAAATGTCTTTTAGTAGAAACTGAGAAATTTAAATGATTTTTTCAATGGGAAAATTTTAGACATATTATGCAAAAGCGAATTTATTTGGTGAAATTGTAAAGTGAAGTAGGTAGAAAGTGTGTAAAAAAAAGTTACTAACTTTTTGATCGCTCAGTCACTCCTCATTTGTGACCAAATATAGCACCCTCCAAAAAAATACGACTAAAGTCGAAAATATACGGCGAATGTTGAGTTAGACATGACGATAAAATCAGTAAACATTAAGCTTGTTGTTTGTTTCGTACAAATACGGACAAGGTTTTCGTTTACCTACAGTCAAAACGACTATATTTAGGTAAACAGCTTGTAACTAAACGTTATGTCCGTTTTTAGTAGCGCGCCCTTGAAGAAAGGAAGGATGAACAGATAACTGGCACCTATATTGGCTTATCGAATTTGTATTTATCTTACGATTCTAGGCAAAGATCAATAATAATTAATTTTGATAGAGTTCTTTATTGTTATTTTCTATAATTTTTACAATCAGAACTAATTTAGTTAACCATTCATATATTTTCTTTGCATATATACAGTAGGTATACATGGTACGTTAATTACCTAATAGAATAAACAAAATCGGCGAAGGCGCAATTACACCAGGATATTTTAGGTATATAAAGTACTCAGGTAATATTTCGTTAAAGTTAAATTTGATACAAAAAGAGAAGAACGGTAGAAGTTATTATTCATACATCCAATACTGTTACTCTGTACCCACTACAATCTGAATCGGAATCTTGGCGCCGCAGTGGCTTCCTTTGGTGACCAATTGGCCCGTATCTAGTATCAAATTTGGGCTCGTGCTGTATGTAATACCTAATTATTATAATTGGAGCAGGCTTTGCTCTCAATTGTGTCCATTGATTTTTATTCTAACGAAATAAAGTAATACACGGACAAAAATATACATTGCCTATAATTATCTTAATAAGGTAACAGATATTAGATATTACAGCTGCATATTGCAACTTGAATGAATGTGGTAGTCCTTAGACCCACTTAGTGTATTCTGACCTATGTCATGCCTATCTAGGCATTTACCTACTTAAATTAATATTTTTCGCAAGTTGCCCAACGATAATAATTAGCGAGTAGGTAAATGTTAGATTGTTGTGTATTCAAAATTAATATAAATAAGGATTTTAGGATTATGAGCAGTAGCAACTTTTTCAAAAAACGGTCCGCACTCATAAGTTTTTTGCACTGGACCATGAGCGGACCATACCGGACTCCTCGGAAAATCTTTGGTTAGTACCTACCTACTTAGTTTCTCGACCTCGTGATAGTGTCGAGTTAATAATATTATGTTATTGCTTGGGTCCTTAAGGCCCTGCAGTGGGTGGAAGTTTTATAAGATTATTTTTAAATGTGTTTTGTGTAGTAAAACGTGTTTGGAAATAATTTTATAAAAATCTGTACAAAATGGTAGAGTTGAGCTAGAGATACAATTGATAGAAATTAAAATTAAGTACATAATTATTGTAACGTAAGTAGGTATTGTAACCTAAGTCGTAACGAACGGTATGAACAAAATGATAGAAAGTTTAATAAACAAAATATAATATTTTTAAATTTCTCTAATAAACTCACAACTACAAGTCATATTGGTCGGTGCTTGATTAAGTGATAAGGCTTTAAAGGAACGGCCATGTGAGCTCGTTAAGTCATTCGGAAACTAGCCTTATTTGAGCCTTATGCAATTTTGCATGCTAATTTCTATTTCCGACCCACATTTGAATTATATTTTAATAAGCAAGCATTTTAATTGCAACCTGTTTATATTTGCACCAAAAATTTAAGTCATGGACATCCTGATTTTCGTATTGGTATTTAGGTGAAATTTTAATGGCGTGGTTAAGACGTAGCTTAGTTTCTTAAGTATTGACTCTAGCAGCTCTCAAATATATTTAATACTTTCAGAGTTTGTTTCCACAATTAAATACCCTGGATCATAGCTATCTATCCACGATGGTTGCAAATTCCCTGCAGACCGAACTAAAAATAATTATCCTGTTACCCTCGCCTTAATGCATGCGTGCATGTAATTTTCTTTCGTAACTAAATTATTTGATCATATGGGTACTAAGAATATATGTTTATGTACAGAGACCGTATTTGCTTTGGAACTGCGAAAGCATCTCAAATATCAATCCAGTTCATTAATTTTTGCGTGATGTGCGTAAAATAAATAAACAGACAAAATATTATCTACTATTTTATAATAATCTGAGAGAAATTTCTTTTTGATTTCCTTACTCCTAAACGGTTTTCCGATTTCGGTAGGAATTAAGAAAAGAAATTTTCTGAAAGGAAAAGCTTTTAAAAGGAGAAAATCAGACGGAAATTGCTCGCAGTGATCAAAGTTGTTAAAAAGTAATACTTACGGGTCGAGTCCTCCTGAAATATAATAGGCAACGGTAAAGAGAAGGTACGCCAGCGAGAAGTACAGCGGCTGCATGACGTGGAGCAGACGGCTCGGATGTGCTGACATCACCAGCTCGACGAACATCAGCCCCGAGTTTACTCCGTGCAACATTATGTCCAATATTGGATTCGGTGCGTAGTTGATTTTCTTGCCCGCTGAAAAATAAATGAAAAAAAAACTAATAATTTATAAACTTTTATAATTTCTGATTTTCTCTGGTCTGGCCTGGTGAGAGGCTTCGGCCGGCCAAGCGATTTAGCATTCCGGTACGATGCCGTGTAGAAACCGAATAGGGGTAGTATGCAGGGTTGCATAACTGTCATGCCCCTAACAGGTTAGCCCGCTACCCTCGTAGACTGCATCATCACTTACCATAAGGTGAGATCGCAGTCAAGAACTAACTTGTAATGGTTAAAAAATTGGTTCCTGAAATTTACCAGACCTGAATACCTACTACGGCCGGAACTGCTGGCCAACTTGTACATGAATGACGCAAGAGATGATTCGCGTTCATTCTTAGATTTTAGGATCTACATTCAATACATGGTTTTCCACTAAGAAACCGCAGCAGTGATAGGTACCGCTGAAGTACCGCAAACAGAATCTTAAAAGTGCCTATATTCTGACTCAGATTAATTGAACATGGCATTGTCATGCCATTACGGCTATACCTCAATATCATATTATTAAATAGCTTTACTTACGAGCTCTCAAGACGGCCCAGTAGAAGAGCGTGATGAGGAAAGCGACGGGAACCGTGATATTGTACAATACCCAGTAGGTTCTGACGTACCAAGGTAGCACTTTGTCATCTGAAATACAATGTTAATTAATTCTATTCATAGTTTATCAAATGGGAAAAAAGTTGTCAGACTAATCATCGACATCGTAGAGTCAATAAATTTATCGTGCTGTAATATTTTATGCGTTTCGACATAATATTTTAAGAGCCGAAAATTTCAAGATTACGCGTGCGCAAGGGCAAGGTGGTCATAAGTCTTTGGTTAGGTACCTTGTTCGAATGAACTTGGAGTAAAGTGTAAACAAATGAAGAAATCTACCGTGGTTCTAATACGGGCAGCAGTTATTAATGAGGTTGTTAATGTGGGTAATAAACATGAAACTTCGTAAATATGCGTAGGTATGGAAATAAACATGCATAAGAAATCATAACATCATTATTTTAAATGAAGATTAACTTGAGAACGAAACAGTTATTATATCAAACAGTAAAATGGGCCAGTATACCAGATGCAAGTATAACAGTTCCTGGAACTATGAGGCTTACGGAACCCCAAAAACTGTGCGCGTGTACCTACTGCCTTGAGAACTAAAGTCCTCCACGAGTCTTTTTGCGTCCTTTCCCTTTCTGATTTCAACGTATTCTACGAAATACCAACAGTAGGAAAATTACCAGCAATTAGCAAAGCACTTTTATTTTATGAATCCCTCAATTCTAGCTTTATGATCTATCTCGTGGTTGTCGTCAATCGCATAAACCTGTTAAGCCAGTTAAAATGCCAAATATATGCACACTTTTATCGCATCAGACCTTGATAAATTAAAAATTATTGATTTCTTATTCAAGATCAGCTCTCAGGTATATTTGTATTCCGAAAAACGTGTTGACCCGTTTAGCCACAATTTTCACGGTCAGCTAGTAAGTTTTAATAATATTCGCATAATTACCGGTTTTGGTGTTGCAATATAACATAATGACATTAAAATTGATGTTGCAATATAATCTCCCATTTTCGTACCCTTTAAGATTTATATTTCCAATATAATAATATCCTTAAGTGCCTACTATTATTATCGTTAACAGACTGTTAGATGTATCAAAAGCTTCTTCATAATTTATGTAATCTAAAGACTTTTGCACTGAAGACGATGCTATGGTATCTAACGTAAATTAGTTGTTTATCTTTTCAAATGAGCAGGTGATAAGAGATTGTTCAGAATATTACGATGACTTGCTGTACCTATATTTGCGGACGGTAAGATCCCCTTGTTGCTGCAGTGAATCCTTAATTTCCTTACTTTTTATTACGAGTAATTAGTACTTTATACCTATTTGTTTATATCATGTTACGGGTTAGGTATATCATTTATAATGAAGCCTCTATTTCTATTTTGATAGTTTTGGGTGTTGTTGAATAATTTACAATTACGAGTAGGTATGCTCGTGTAATACTTAAGCAGATTCTTATTTCTGTTCTCCTGCATCTCTAGGAATGAAGGAATGACCAGAATGTCGAAATTTGTATTAGATTGATCTTTAGATGGTTTTAAACCATTCTCGTTATCAAAATATGTTAATCATCACACGTGTTTCTATCCTCATGGACCCGATAAACGGTCAGTCACAGACCTTGAATCTTTACAGACTGCGAGGCCGATCTAAACATGCAAGCCACGTTTCTTCGAAGGTACATTCTTTGACGTACTTTGTATCTGACTTTGTGATTCTGCATTCCGCAGTAACTAGGAAATGCTCGAACATACATAAAGGGTAAAAAGGTCTGCTTGAATATACATAAAGGGTAAAAAGACCTGCTTGAATATACATAAAGGGTTAAAAGACCTGCTTGAATATACATAAAGAGTAAAAAGACCTGATTCTTCTGTCTTACATGTCATTAGTTCAATGGTCTCTCTGCTATATCTAAAATGATTGCTTTTATAGGTTAGCAAAGTTATACAAACGTGAATAATATTTTCCTCTTCGTACATTGAACTAATAAGTCGACCTGTATTACGGGATTAAATATAATAAATAATTGATAAAAAAGATACTTAGATAAAATGGTGTGAGGACCTGTTGCCAAAAAATTATAAATGAATAGAATTATACAGAATAGGTATCCCGAATAAAATATAGGTATTTTCCTAAACAGCTATAAATTCCTAATTAGGTACCTAGGTATTTGCCCGGCTTTAGGACTTATAGGTAATCGCAATGTAGGAAATTCAGATTCAAATCTTAGAGTCTGTTCTATTTATTTATGTAGAGTTAAAATAGACTAATTAACAGTCAGTTCTGTTAAAAACAGACGAATTAATTTGACCTACGCGTTGCTGCTGGGATTGATAACACCATGTGCCAATAGCGTTAATTTTGTTAGCAGAATGGGAGCATTGGTTATTTACGTTTCAGAAGTATGTCAGCTGTTGTTACTAGCAGAAGCTTATTATGCTCTTCATTATCTGTTCTGTATAAGATTGATTCTTACAGATTTTTTTAAAAATTAGTTAGTACATAAACAAACTCACCAGGTAGAGTGCCACGATGTTTCTTAACAGTAACGATGATGCCGAAAAGTGACTCGAGGAAAATCAAAATTAAGCCCCAATGCGTCATGTAAAGCAGGAACAATTCTCGAGGTCCCCAGAAGTAAGCCGTTGACCACGAAATGATGAACACGGACCATAGAAATATCGGCACTCGCCAGAATAAAGGCGACAACCTTCCTCGCCAAGACCTTCCGAATAGTTCTGATGTTTCATTTTCTTCCTTAAGTGCAGCTGTACAACATGCGTAGCAATTTGCGGGCGCTACTTCTTTCCATTTTTCTACTCGTAGTTTTGCCATTTTCATACAATATCGACCAACTTGGTTTGAGCAATTTGTTTACTCTTGGGCTCTTGCTTGTAGAACCAGACTCCCTTGCGTACAATGACTCTGTGAACAAATTACGCAACGTTTGATCTCATCTTAATCTAATCAAAACATTCCGCGTCGAGTCGTGCGAATTATTTTAACGCACAGCCTTAATGACAAAATAATTTTTGAGTTAGTTTTATCTAAAATGTATGTAGGGACATATATTTAGTGTGAACGACCGTGAGAAATGATTTTAACCTCTCAGCAAGTAACGTAGTCGCGACGTCTAGACACGCCGAGTCTCGGCAATAAGACTAGCAACTGTCCACAGATTCGTCTGCACTTTAAAAATATTCTTCTTTGTGTGAAAATATAACTGATATTCTATGGCGGCCTTTGTCAATTGAAAGTTTACCTCTATACCTTTACCTACTCATAGGTAATACTGTTTTTTCATTCAGGACGTGGACCAGTGGTTAGTCTGTAGGTTACCTACTTATAGGTATGTAATTAGGTATGATTAACTTGAGGAGCCCACCAAACAAACCTATCGCAAATCAGTCTGGCCAATCCAAACCGATCGCCGATCGGGCATATTTTTTTGAATTGGGTAAATACAATTTTGTAGACTTACACTAAGTACCTAAACTGTGTTGAATCTTTATTCAATTCATTATCATGCTTCGGCGGACGGAACATTATTAACACGCGCTTAAAAATCAAGGTGAAGAATGTTTTCATCTAATGATTAAATTAATAGTTTTTTTTTCAAATTCGTTTGAATTGAAATGATCAACGTCAAACTCAAAGCACACGGAAAGTAAGAGAATTTGACCTATTTATTAGGTACCTATCAACCTCTAACAGCTACAGCTAACTTACCCGGGAGGGCAGAGCTGCTGATAGGTACAAACAATTTTTGTTTCGCAAATAGGGCGATTCGATCAATATACATATATAAACTCGGATGACGCGAGTCCCTTCGTGAAAAATGTAAAGAAATTGGCATCCTTACGGTTGCATCGCAGTGCATAGACGATAATAGGTATAGTCTTTGTGAAACAAAATATTCATCTCATTAGACAAATCGATTTACTAGAAACCGGTATAAACTAGTAATGCCGCTACATGTCATCTGCGCAAAGTGCAGAAATCCTTTGTGGGATCGAGTATTAGCTTTTAGATATAATATGGTTCCAACAAAACTCTTGGATATATGCCGTTATACAAATTTAAAAAATCCGTACCACTTGTTGAGTCTAGGCTATTGACGATGAATAACAATTGACTAATTTCTTAATGACAAAATTGTGTGGAAGCAATTGACTTTGGAGCCCCACACGATAAAATTAAATAACTTACGCTATTGTTTTAATTCATTTATCTGTGTATTGTAATATATTATATTGTTTTTTTAAAAAGAGCAACTGTTGAGTTGAGAAAAGAGCAACTTCACGGATCTGTTAACCGCTTGTTGTATATATCAAAATATAGGTAATTTTATTACAAACGCGATGGTATAGCATTGGCTATGTCACCGTAAGATTGTAAAAACCGTTAGATTATAATATAACGTTTTTTTATCTCGATAGATTATAAACTTTCGACAGATTGTGAACCGTAACATAATTTTTCGGTAAATCTATAATATATATAAAATTCAAAGTCCTGACTGACTTATATATCAACGCACAGCCTAAACCACTGGGCCTAAAAACTTGAAATTTTGACAGTAGGTTACTTTTATGACGTACGCGCACACTAAGAAAGGATTTTTCAAAATTCCACCCCTAAGGGGGTGAAATAGGGGGTGAAAGTTTGTATGAAACTCCGTCATTTCTCAAGTTATATCCATGAAACTTGGTATTTTGGCTTTAGGTAATAAATAAAGAAGTACGTGTGTCACAGTTTTTCAAAATTTCACCCCCAAAGGGGTAAAATAGGGGTTGAAAGTTTGTGTGAAAGTCCTTCATTTCTCAAGTTATAGCCATGAAACTTATCATTTGGGCTTTCAGTTAGATATGCAGAAATAAGTGATTTACAATTTTTCAATATTGCACCCCTAAGGGGGTGAAATAGGGGGTGAAAGTTTGTATGAAAGTCCGTCATCTTTCAAGTTATATCCATGAAACTTGGTATTTAAGCTAACGGTTTAAAATAAAGAAATGTGTTTCACAGTTTTTAAAAATTCCACCCCTAAAGGGGTGAAACAGGGGGTGAAAGTTTGTATGAAAGTCCTTCATTTCTTAAGATATTTTTCAAGTCATATTAACGAAGAAAAAGAAGTATCTGTGTCACAGCTTTTAAAATTCCACCCCCGAAGGGGTGTAATAGGGGTTGAAAGTTAGTATGAAAGACCTTCATTTTTCAAGTTATAGTCATTAAACTTAGCATTTGGGCTTTCAGTTAGATATGAAGAGGTACGTGTTTCACCATTTTTGAAAATTCGACCCCGAAAGGGGTGAACTGGGGGATGAAAGTTTGTGTAAAAGCCCATAATTTCTCAAGATATTTCTCAAGTAATATCAACAAAACTGAGTATTTTAGCTTTCGTTAAAAAATAGAGAAGTACGTATGTGACCAACAGACCAACAGTTTTTCAAAATTCCACCCCCAAAGGGGTAAAATAAGCGTTGAAAGTTAATATGAGAGTCCTACATTTCTCAAGTTATAGCCATGAAACTTGGTATTTAAGCTAACGGTTTAAAATAAAGAAATATGTGTTTCACAGTTTTTCAAAATTCCACCCCTAAAGGGGTGAAACAGGGGGTGAAATTTTGTATGAAAGTCCTTCATTTCTCAAGATATTTTTCAAGTCATATTAACGAAGAAAAAGAAGTATCTGTGTCACAGCTTTCAAAATTCCACCCCCGAAGGGGTGTAATAGGGGTTGAAAGTTTTTATGAAAGACCTTCATTTTTCAAGTTATAGTCATTAAACTTAGCATTTGGGCTTTCAGTTAGATATGAAGAGGTACGTGTTTCACCATTTTTGAAAATTCGACCCCCAAAGGGGTGAACTGGGGGATGAAAGTTTGTGTAAAAGCCCATCATTTCTCAAGATATTTCTCAAGTAATATCAACAAAAGTGAGTATTTTAGCTTTCGTTAAAAAATAAAGAAGTACGTATGTGACCAACAGACCAACAGTTTTTCAAAATTCCACCCCCAAAGGGTCCTTCATTTCTCAAGTTATAGCCATGAAACTTAGCATTTGGGCTTTTGGTTAAATATGAAGAAGTACGTGTTCCACCAATTTGAAAATTCGACCCCCAAAGGCGTGAAATAGGGGATGAAAAATTGCATGAAAGTCCTCCATTTCTCAAGATTTTTTCAATTTATATCAACGAAACTTGGAATTTCGGCTATCGGTAAAAAAAATAAGTACGTGTGTCACAGCTTTTAAAATTCCACCCCCAAAGAGGTAAAATAGGGGTTGAAAGTTGGTATGAAAGTCATTCATTTTTCAAGTCAAAGCCATGGAAGTTGGTATTTGAGCATTCGGTTAAATATGAAGAAGTATATTTTTCACCATTTTTGAAAATTTGATCCCCAAGGACGTTAAATAGAGAGTTTGTCCTTCAATCACGCAGCAACGGATCAACACATTGAAGCCTCCTGGTCTCCCAACTCACATATTAAAATTGAGAGTTGGTGCCCCAGTTATGTTGCTGCGTAATTTAAACCCACCAAAATTATGCAATGGCACCAGATTGCGAGTGAAAACATTGCAACGAAATGTGATCGAGGCAACTATACTGACCGGTTGTTCCCAAGGGGAGTCTGTGTTTATTCCGAGGATTCCTCTTACACCATCGAACTACCCCTTCGAGTTCAAAAGAGTGCAGTTTCCCCTCAAAGTCTGCTTTGCCATGACCATCAATAAGTCTCAAGGCCAAACTCTTAATTTAGCAGGGGTAGACCTAAGGGAGAACTGCTTTTCACACGGTCAGTTATACGTGGCCTGCTCCAGAGTAAGCTCACGGAGCAGTCTGGTGATTCTAGCACCTGAAGGAAAAACAAAAAATATTGTTTACAAAGAAATACTGCGGTAGGTTAGGTGCGGATAGTATTTCGTTGTAAACAATGTTAATTATTATCCACTTCTGGTTTGTTTTGTAATTAGGAAATTATTTAGATCTCATCACACACGCTTTGAGTTCTGTTAAAACCGTACTACTCTCATTGCAGAGATTAGTTTAGTTATAGAACTTAGAACTTCGTGCTTATTGCTTTGTTTGAGATATTGTCAGTTTGTATATTACATACAATTGAGAGGGAGTGAGAACGCTTATGATGTTTGTTTCTGAAAAAAATGACATTTGGTTCTTGTAGGCCACGCGGGCGAAGCCGCGGGCAGAAGCTAGTTGTAATATATTAGGTATATTAACCCGATAGAACCTAATACATGAATATTCAGGTAGTGCCCGGCCTGTCATGTCAAACCCTAACCTAACCTATAGTTCGCGCGCGAGTTGAATGCAGAGTAAATGTATGGTGACACTTACATTTACTCTGCATTCAACTCGCGCGCGAACTGTACAAGAAAGAGACAAGAAAACGTAAAAACAATAAATATTTCATAAATTAATACTGAGAACATTGAACGGTTCACAATCTTTCGACAGTTTATAATCTAGCGGGATAGAAACCGTTAGATTATAATCTAACGAATTTTACAATCTTACGGTGACAGCTACAATAATCTTGTAAAAAAAAAAAAAATAAGTTTAAAAATAGCCTGGACCGGATTTTGATGGGCAACCTATTTTAGGCGTATTTATCTATCATTAAATAAAAATAAAAAGTAGGTTTCATCTATTAAACAGATCGGTGAAGGTCGTGCAGTATATCCGGATCTCTGACTAATAAGTAATATTATGTACGTTTTACTTTGATCTTACAAATTATACGTTTGATTGTTTAGGATATCCGTTCATCAGTTGAGCGGTTGAGAAAATTGCATTGATAAGATTTATTTAAATTGTTTTCCATTTCGTTTCCCTCATTTAACACAAGTTGCGTGCTGAAGCAAATAAACTCTGCACCTACTTTGTAATGTAATTGATTCACGGTCTTAGTAGAAATCGAGGGAAATGCGTGATAAAACTGACTCGAGGGTTGTGAGGATGTTCTGCAATGGGTATATTTACTAAGTCTCTAGTTCTGTACCTATGTGAATGGTGTAAGTGTTGGGAATATCTTGAATAACTGGCCGAGTGCGAGCCAGGCTAGCGCATCGAGGGTTCCGGACCTTGTAGTTTATTTGATTAAATTATTCGACCGCGTCAAAAACTTAACTTTTTGCTTTAGCAATAAGACCACCTTTGCACATTTCTATGTAGTCTTACTACTGCTTTTAAACTGTATACTGTATATTTTGCGTGTGCAATAAAGATGTCTAAATAAAAAAAATAAAAAAGCAATCTACTTATAGATGACGCTACAATTTACTATTAAGTATTTAAATAATGAAAACGATAAGTAATTACGTTTGACAAATTAAAAGAAAAAAATAGGTAGATACCTACGAAAAGTTTCACATGACTGGGATTCGTTTTTGCAACAGCCTGCAAAATACCTATTACCTATTTATTAAGATTTACGACCCTTCTTTGTTCGTGTCTAGAGCGATTGTGTCCTAATTTAAATCTCAGATCGAGAATATTTTCCCCTGAATTTGAAATTTTCGGATCTTTTCCATTAGGTAAGTCTGCCACAAAGACTACATTTTGAATAAGTAGGCAAGTAGGTAATTTTTAAGTTAGTAGGTAAGATATGTTTAGGTTTTCAGAATTGATGACTTTTACACTTTCAGAAGTTTCTAACTTTACCTGCTAGAGACTTGAAAGTTAGGACAATTAGAGATCATAGAGTATTCAGTATAACACGTAGTACCCATTCTGTTGTATAACCTCCCTCCTGTCCTGTTTTACGACCTACCTGGTGCAGTGTTGAGCGCTGTTGCCTTAACGTGGGAGGTCCTGGGTTCGATTCCCGGCAGGGTCAATTTGGGAATTTATAATTGCTGAATTATCTCTGGTCTGGTCTGGTGGGAGGCTTCGGCCGTGGCTAGTTACCACCCTACCGGCAAAGACGTACCGCCAAGCGACTAGTTAGCGTTCCGGTACAATGCCGTGCAGAAACTGACTAGGGGCATGGGTTTTAATATAACTGCCATAGTGCCATACCCCTAACAGGTTAGCCCGCTACCATCTTAGACTGCATCATCACTTACCATCAGGTGAGATTGCAGTCAAGGGCTAACTTGTAGTTGATTAAAAAAAACCTGATAACCTTAAGTTTCTAAGTTTCTAAGAAAAAGGACCGTGACACACAGGCAGACAGACGTACAACAAGGGAGATCATATGAGAATTCCGTTTTTCCATTACTTACAGATCATCATTTTCAAGAGGTACAGAAGTCAGAACCTTAAAAGTAGTTCAACAAATCATTCAGAATAATTATAATTAGTTATAACGTATTTTACAGCCACAGCACGAGTGCATAGTATTTATGGTAATTACTATGGGTCATTCGTGAAAATAACTGTGCTGTTGCTAAGTAAAAATCGTTTAAGTGTATTATTTTAATACTTAGATGTAGAATTACGTGAATTAGTTGCCTACTCCTAAAGCATCGTAGGTCTATCAATTTAATCCCGTCACAGCCAAATCAGCCTCGATTTGAGACATTGGTACACTGAAGCGGCTCAAAGTATAATTAATGTATCCCAAAAAACATTCTAATGTGAAATATAATATGGCCAACTTCCTATCTAAAATATTGGCCATTTAAAGAGATTAAAATTACGACCAAGTTCTTTGCTAGGCTTTTGTTAGTTAAGCAATTTTTTTACGCCGTTGAATATAATGGATTAGAAACAAATTTTAAAAAAAATTGGCATATCCTATATTGGCGATAGAAGTGAAATCGAATATTTAAAATAATTAAAAATAACAACACAGCTCTTTTAAAATAATTAAGATATAAACCTCAAAACTAAGGCATTCTGTGTTTTCTACTAGACTCTACAACTCTTTAACTTCAGCAGAACGGGACGCTGCGCCATGCAATCGGCCCGCAACTACCTTTATCGGAGATACAAATTTCGAAAATTAGCTAACTATTTGCTGGAAATAATTGCCAAACAATAGTAGGTAAGTAAGTATAAGGTACCATTGATTGCTGTATTCTTAGCCATTCTTAGGATACGTCCTGTGCTATTAGCGAACGATACTCGATCAAACTTAAGAAAAAATTAAGTTGTGACTTGTGTTAAGTATTTGGAGCATGGGAAAAACATACCTACTTGAATGCTTGTTTTTGAATAAAGTTTCATTGTTAAGTTGCAAAACTTGCCTCATGGACACAGGTAGTTAACCTTTACAACAATACAAATAAATTAAAGATGGAATCAATCTACCACAGGTACTTAGGTAAGTAGTGGTACCTATTATGTAAAATCTTGGGAATGTAAACTCCCTGGGGTCTCGACATCTTATCAAAACAAAATACATAAAAGATTACTTTTTTTAACGTTTTCTAGAAAAACTACAGAATGATCTTGCTATTACAAAAAGCTCGTTTATGAAAGCTCAATGTGTTATTTTCCATCTAGGTAGGTACGTGTAAGTACCAGAAAGATTCAGGAATCTGAATAGGCAGTGGTACTAATACCTTTACTGCAATTTTATCCCAGGAACTAGGAAGACCATTACCATTAAGTATATGAAGTATACAGTGACTTCCGGTGATGTCCGCGATAGGTATCGGCCGTGTGGATTATGTTTAATAAATTCCCGAGGGAACTCCTAAATTTTTCGAGATAAAAAGCGGACCGTGAACGGTGAAAGCATGGCAGGCCAGACAAACTTTCGCATATACAATATTATTAGTAGGTATTGATTAATTGGACGCTGACACGAAAAAGCCTGCGTTTTTTTGTAACGTGTATCTACTAAGGTCGTGTAATTTATTTTAAAATAACGATTTTTGTGCAATAGGGTAATATAAAGGTAAAACGGCTTTTTTACCCTTGAACATTTTACGAGCAGGTATAGTTACTCGTAGGTTGGTATATCAACCAACCTTGAGGTCAAGTAAAATTCGTTTGTACGTACGTAATTCATACTTAATTATTGCAATAAAATAATGCTAATGATTCAAATGAATAATTATTTAATTATAAGATGTTACTTTGATTTTTTGAGTTAAAAGTTGAATAAAACGTGCCTTTAAAAGTTTAATGTACCTTAATTAATGTGTGTGTGACTTAATTAATTAAAATATTAGGTACATACATTAAAAATTTAATGTGTGTAATATTTTAATTAATTAAGTCAATGTACCTATTTAATTTGTTTAAAAGTTCGTAAATGAGACATACAAAATTATCGATAGGTAGTGAATCTATCTTTAGGATAGAGTTAGGTTAGGATAGATAGAGGAAGCCCTAGCCGTTGCCTGCGACTTTATCCGGGTGGATAAAGGTTTTTGTTCTACCTCAGGATGGACCTACTTCAATATCCATCAAAATTGGTTGAACACATGGGCTGTGAAAATGTAACAGACATACAAACAGACAAACTTTCGCATTTATAAAATTATAATGTATGGATCAAGAGCTCTACTTTTTTCTTGTTCTTCTGTCTGTTCTCTGCGCATTACCTATGCTGAAACTACTGAAAGGATAACAATGCATAATTCTGTAGGGTATAGGCTATGGTACCTACCTAGTAGTGGCTCTATACCTAGTAGTCAGGACATAATATAGGATATTTTTTTGTCTCAAAAAACAATGGGGTCCTTTTCTTAGGCGGATGAAAGCCTTGAACGAGTATAGGTATATTCCATTTTTCCATCAAATCGAACCGATTCTGTGACATTCCAAAGTTTATGCAGTTAGGTTGGTCCCGGGACGAAATTCCCTTAACAGGTAGTTATGGGATCGACTATTCCATACCTGTTATGGGAATTTCGTGATGGTCTGAAAAGTTCGGAGATGGCAATTGGCAAGTTGATATTTTCAGCTACCTTTAATTAAATATACGTAAAGATTGTGCAGTCTGATAAATCATACTAATATTATTAATGCGAAAGTGTGTTTGTTTGTTTGTTGGTTTGTCATTCAATCACGCCGCAACGGAGCAACGGATCGGCGTGATTTTTGGTATGGGTCTAGTTGAGGACCTGGAGAGTGGCATAGGCTTTTTATCCCGGAAAATTAAGGAGTTACCGCGGGAATAAAATAAACTTAAACTACGCGGACGAAGTCGCGGGCATCAGCTAGTTAAGAAATATTTAAAAAAAGAACAAAAATTGTCTCGCAGATAAGTAGTACTTTTATAGGTATAACACGATAACAGTCAGGAGTTAATTAATATTATATTTTATTCTTACCATATGCATTGTTAAACACAAAAGCTGCAACTAGATGACATTTTGATGTCAAATCCAATTTTCAATCATAAACTACACAATCAGGAAATTTAGATAATATTCATGGCGTGGTTATTGAAAATAAAGATGATTATGTGTACCTCAATTAAATAAATATTTAATAATTAATAAATTTAAGTTAATATAATATTAATGTTAATTATTTAAAAAATAATAATTAAAAGCATGCGCCCGCGCCGCCCGGCACATGCAACGTGCGACTGCGGTTACTACATATACTCGTACTACGTAGTACGAAAACTATAGTGTACGAACCGCGATGATTCGAAGCAGATGATGCGAGATCAGGGTTGTCAACCAGGGCCGGATGTTGTTATGTAGATCTGATCAATCTCGCCCTGAGAACTTGAGAATTTGTGCGTGAAAAGAATACGTGACGCTGTGATTTGTGTTTTAATAAATCTCTAGAATGAGAATCAAACTAACGTAACGATATAGGTAAGAATTCTCAAAATCATTAGCCTAAAACAGCTCCAGTTTGAATTTTCAGCATATTTCAGGGTAAAAATTCGTACGTGAAGCTTACGTACCCGTTTACTTAGCTTAGATACAGATTATCGATCAATCAATTATTATCGATCTTGGAATGACTCCTAAATGTTAAACTTTAATTATTATTCGCAACAGGTACTTAGATATAAAATTTAAAAAATATTGTATTTTAATGGCCTGTATATTTCCTTATTAGGATCATAAAATTGATATTGTTTTATTTGAAATCACAGAAAATACATAGCCAGTGGAATCCGTCTAACTGTTGATGATAAAATTTTACAGACAGTCACTTCATTAGTTCGACAATTTATTTAATTTAATTGCTATCTTGAAGTCCACAGCTTCTTATTAAAATTATTACCTTAATCATTTATCTTCCAAGTTCATAAGTTTATTAACAGTACTGGAGCAACCCTGCGAAATAGTGCATGCGCGTGCGCCCACCGTGGTATCAACTCTCAAGGTCCGCGAGAAAAATTCGCCTTCACGCATCGCCACTCATTCCGATCCGATGCCGGCGCGCGGGCTAAAGCAGCGCCCACATTTGTTGAGTAATCTCGCTCAAAGTTGTGTTGTGAGTTGTGACAGAGGCTTATTGTTCTCTTATTGGGGAGATGGCTCCACCACAGAGTACTCTGAGATCTAATATTTTGATCTAATATTTTTTTACTTACTAGTCCAGTCATTTGGTAGTTTTACCTGGAAAGTTTTCCCGGAGTTTGGAAAATTGGTGATTTTATAGATTTCGATGTGCTCTTTCCGAATTTTTACTTTGCCACCTCGTATCTTTGCCAGGCAATCCCCTTTTTGAGTACCAAATGACTGGACTATACCTGTAGTAACATAATTAGTAGCTATGCTTAATTTTGATGGTATTTTAATCCTTAAAAATAAGTGAAATTCTCCATTATCATAATATTTTGAGAGCCGTTCACGAAGCGGAAACTGGGTGTAAAACTTTGGCAAGCTAAATCATTCGAACGCGGTATTCTTTTATACAGTCCACTTTCGCATATTATAAGAGATATCTAAACATGCTATGCCTTAGGGTGGCATAAAGGCATCAGAGATAAGAAAACATCGCCTTCACGCACGACGTCTGTTAATGCTACTCCCACACTTGTTGAGTAATATCGCGCAACCTTTTGTTTTGACAAAGGCTTATTGTTCTGTCTATTGGCAATAGGTTTTTACTTCTGAACAGATCAGTTTGAAACCTTTGATCGGACTACTTGCGTTTGTAAAGTTGCATACCTATTTAATTACTACCAGACGCCATTGAAATGTGCTATAATATTTTGGTTTGATTTGCTTAGTAGGTATTAAGCGCCTGTGAATGTTATATTAGTGATTTTTTCTCTGAGGAACATGCTTTTTTGAAAGGCGTCGAGATGAACACAGATGCCTATTAATTATAATAGGAGTTATTACTGCAAAAAATGGTATGGGAAGGTAAATGGTTATTTGATTAGGTACTCGTCAAATATACCTAGATACATATGGAACAAATAAAACGCTTCATTACGAAAATTATTTTTATTATCACGACAAATAATCACCATTAATTATTATTATTTGATCAGAATCAAATACTTAATACATTTATTACATTAGAGTTTCTGCTACTACTTTGTACTTGCTCATTAATGAACATTAGACAGAAATTCGCAGAATACATTAAGTAGGTACAAATAATACATTTTAGATATTATCTACCAGCTATTATTTAAAATACATTCAAACCATACAAAAGGATTGCTTTAAATAATGATTATATTATAATGTATCATAATACATGTATACGCGCCATTTCGCTACCTCAAGAAAAGGTTGCGAAATATACCTATTTAGTTCAAATTAAATTCGAACAAAATACTACATCACTGGCATTTAGGTGGATATAATACGACCATACGATGCCCAATTGCTTAAAACAATTTCTCTAACAATTTCTCTAATAATGTTTTTAAATTATTTTCTATCGTGTTGTTTATTAAAAAATTATGAAGCACACACGCAAAAGCTTAAAAATTATGGGTGTTTACGGTATAGGTACAGATTTAGGTAGATAGGTAAGCGAATTTCTTTTACCAAGTATTCAATTTCTTTCTTTAGTAATTTGCCAAGTTTAGACTTAATTCACATATTAGATATGCTCTGGTAGGGATTCTATGCTTTTCTGCAATGAACATTGAAATTATTTGCGTATTAAATGCTAAGGCCCACTTGCACAAGGACTCTTTGATTGTATTGATGTGAATTATTTTAATGCTGTCCCTTTTTGGCAAATAATTGTTAGGTACATATTTGTTTTTCATTTCGCACAAAATTACTTAAAACTAAAAATAATTATACGATTTAAAATATTATTTGCGTGAAACCGCATCACAGTTATGCCAGAATATTTATATTCAGGCTAGGAACGATCACATTATGCCTACAGATCACATACTAGTACAATCACTGAGCTGGGTACACTAACATATAGGTTAAGCCTACATACTCTATATCAGGGATGCCCAAACTATTTTGGGCAAGAGACCCCTTTTCCAAAATGAACTGATACCTCAGACCCCATAGCCAAATTACTTTAAAAATCCTATCTCTAGTTTTTTCTTATTGATGCAAAATACTTACCAATTTGAAATCATCATTTTCTCATCAAAATTTAACAAAATAAATAGACATAAAATTCACTAAATATCAAGTGTAATTAATATTTGTTAATAGAAATTACGTAAAAATACTTAAGTCGGTAATTATTTTTTGAAAAAAAAAACCATTAAAATAGGGGTCGATTTTTAACCTCGTCGACCCCCAAAATGACGACCCCTGGGAAACCCTGGTTATGGGACCACTTTGGGAATCCCTGCTCTACATGATAGTTCTTATAGCCTTGTCTACCACGTTCCCATATTTTTCAGAGTGTAACTTTATAAACCATTCCTTTTAATGAATAAAAAGTGTCTGTATAAGATGTTTCAAGAGAGAAAAGATCATTTTAAACCCATATAAAGGAATTATTATATTCTTATGTAGCAACTTTATATGTATTTTGAAATATAGTCGTGTATCACTTTGGCTATGGAGGCAGTGTGGCACTCCCAAACAAATATTTCTTAACAGGATTTTTATACAGGTTTTTAGTTTAACGTGTAAACAATCAAGTAAGTTACAAAATTTAATCTCAAAAAGTAAACGCTGGGTATTAAACAGTCGATAAAAACGTACATACATATACGTAAATTGATATAAACATTAAAATATATTATGGTAATTATTTTATTAACATTTGGTAGCAGCCTTATAACCTACTGTTACATATTAAACACAATCGGTATAATCGATCTATCATCTATAATAATCCATACTAATATAATATTATAAATGCGAAAGTGTGTCTGTCTGTCTGTCTGCTACGCTTTCCCGGCCCATCTTTTCAACCGATTTTGCTGAAATTTGGTACAGGGATAGGTTGTATCCCGGGGAAGGACATAGGCTTTTATAGAATTAAAGAGTTCCCGCGAAAATCAAAAAACATTAATCCACGCGGACGAAGTCGCGGGCATCATCTAGTAAGTAATAAGCAAATATTTCCCTTACGATACACGGAAAATAGCCTACCGTATAAATGCATATGCTACAATTATATGTAGGTATGTACCTTTAGTCAATTGATGACGTAATATATTATAATCAAAAGTGGGATTATCCCTATTTGAAAACAAGATGGTGGGTACTGGTTATCAGTAGCAAGAATCGTATAATCGCCACACTACGAACGTCAATTACTATAGTTATAGGGAATATAATATACGTCACGCTCACGCCATGATATTCCGTCATCAATTCTTATAGATTATGTACCTACTCGTATAAAACTAACTCACATATTTATGTTTTATTTAGCCCTAATTTTATGAGATGAAATGATGTTATCAGAAGCTACCACGATATGATTTTAAATTGCGCATTGTATTTTTTATTCTACTGTTATAAAAGTATTATAGCGCTTACCTAAATAATGATAAATTAATATTATTATTATCTTTTAATATATTTCACTAAAAACAATACTGGCATTTCGGAAGAGAACAATAAGTTTAAATAGAACAATAATAATACATTAGGTACCTACATAAACAATAATATTACTGATAGAAACACGGGTAATAAGTGAGCACCTGCAATATTTAAAGGTGTATTATTTTTATTATTACCTATGCGTTTTCGTAAAGACGTTTTATATGAGTATTTGATTATGGTTATGTGGTTACTTATTGAGCCCTTCCGCTATTAAGAGTTATCACAAAGTCGTGCTAGGCGATATTATTCACCAAAGTTAGCATAGTTTTTGGCCATAAAACGTTTGGCGTTAATTGCAGCAAAACCTTACATCTAACGTCAAGCTAGAAAACGTATACAGTAAACTATCTATAAATAAATGCATAACACACCAAAACCGATAAAGGAAACTTGCCCTTCTTTGCTCCGACAAATTGACTGTTATTTAAATGCGACAGCATTTAAGTTTTAAGCCTATCTCAGTCCATTTCAACCCAAATTTACTTAATTCGAAGTTACGGCTTTCATAATATGATCCAATTTTAACTTATAGCTTTTCTGAATCGTCTTGTAAGGAATGTGTATGCAATAATGGATGAATTCAGCAAACTTACGATCGTAACTTATTGCTTGTTGCCAATTTTCCTTGTTTCTGTATATAAGCATCTCTTTATCAGGGGTCCTGTATTTCAATACCAACGCTACAGTTTTCCACCTAAAAGCTAACATCAGTTCTTTTGCTCGAGCAACGAACTTTTTGCACCTCATACATATACACTCCTTTCCTTTATTAAGAAATTCTCAAGAAAATCTTAGAGTTGATCTGCAAAAGTAGATCAAAGATGTTAAACAATGTCCATCCTTAAAGCTAACGCATATGTTAGGTACGTTAGGTAAATTTAAAAGTCCTTTCCCGGATCATAATTATGCCTTCACAAGTAGATCCACTGCAGCTCCGCCTTTGTGTTTAGCAAGAATTAAATGTGCACATGCTTCCAATGGAATTCGAAAGGCAGTGAATTAGATCCGTTTTCTTCTAGCTCAGTGCGTTGGCAGCGTGAAGCGGTCGGCGGAGGCTTGGACAGGCATCACCCTTGAAGCGATTCTGCTGCGTGCGAAGGCGAGACACGTCGCGACGCCATGCGCGATTATCATAACAGCTGCGCAAAGGGCCACGAAACCGAACGCAGAGCCTGGAATAACGAGGGTTCCTGTTAGTTTTTGTGCCGTAAGCCCAATTGTCTGAGCAAGTCGTAATAATTTGATAGCCTAAGGAGTTCATACATGGTTGTTGACGTGCATATGACGTGCATCTATGAACTCCTTAAACAGCTTCGGCTTCAAAGTAAAATAAACCATAATTGCATTGAATTAGAGCTCAATTTCGTGTATCCATTCTCAAACGTTTTGTACGATACCCTAAAGATATGAGAATGGATACACGAAATTGAGCTCTAATTCAATGATATTATGGTTTATTTTACTTTGAAGCCGAACTTTAACGATTAGATCGGCAATCCTTACATGATTGCACCTAGGTCGAATAATCCGTTTGACAATCGATTACGATTACGATTTCCTTACACAATCGTGGGGCAGATCTGTCAATCGTTTTTTTGTTACGACAGGCTTTGCGATTATGATTTTAGGGATTTCGCAGACAGGAGGCAGACTGCAGCCTCGTGTTCAAGGTTCGCGTTCCTTGTACCTGTTTGACATTTAAAACTGCTGTAGGCAGTAGCAGGTTTTCATGTCGTGTAAATGTGAAATTTGCCCCAAGTCTGCAAAATCCCAAAGAATAACGTGTAAAAACCGACTAGGGGTATATGGGTTTAATATAACTGCCATACCCCTAACAGGTTAGCCCGCTACCATCTTAGACTGCATCATTACTTACCATCAGGTGAGATCGCATTCAATGGCTAACTTGTAGTGGAATCCATACTAATCCATATCCATACTGATATTATAAATGCGAAAGTGTGTCTGTTTGCCTGTCTGTCTATCTGCTACGCTTCCACGGCCCATCTATTCAACCGATTTTAATAATATTTGGTATCTAGACATATAGTTTGAATCCCGGGGAAGGACATATGCTGCTTTTTATCCCGGAAAATTAAAGAGTTCCCGCGGGAATCAAAAAACCTTAATCCACGGGGACGAAGTCGCGGGCATCATCTAGTAAAAAAAGAAAAATAGATGGCAAGTATAAAGAAGTCCATGACATAATATTAATTTCATACAGTATCATATCATAACTTTATACAGCAGAATCGCTTGGCGATCAATAACGATTTCTAGACAGCATTACGACGTTAACGTTTTAGACGTTGATATCATAGCATGCAGGTGTAGGTAACAATCAGATTCGTCATTATAAAACTATTTGCTATCTAGGTAGCGTGAAAATAAACCTGATACTATGAGTGTACGTGTTTACATTGAAATAGGAACACTTGGCAGAAATCATATTATCACGTATGCAGGGTACCTACTACTTCCTTCCTTACTTCATAGGAGTACAAAATTAGGTTCACTGTTTTCGGATCAGTTGGACTCGGCGTATTAAATTCGTTAAGCTAATTGGTGTAAAATGTAAAGTTCAAGATCAAGCTGGCAACTCATAACCTAATCTGCTGTTTAATTCGTGATAATTTTTATGACATCACTGCACTATTCGTCGTGGTCTATTTGTCGTTGTCTGTTAGAGCAAAACCGATTTGGTAATTTTACAAATACTTAATTAATTTAATACATTCAATTATTCTGTCTGGATGGGCCAGGTCATGTCGGTAAGAGACAAACAGACAGACATACTTTCGCATTAATATACTTAATAAGTATTATAGCTGATGTCCGCGACTTCCGTTTGCGTGGAATAAGTCTTCGAAATTATCAAGAGAACTCCTTAATTTTCCGGGATAACAAGTAGCCTATGTGACTCTCAAGGTCCTCAACCATACCTAAAAAATCAAGTCGATCCATTGCTCTGTGGCGGCGTGATCGAGTGATAAACCAACAAACAAACACACTTTCGAATTTATAATATTAGTAAGTATGATAAATATGGACTCATTTATCTCCATCATCATTTCAACCGATCGCTGCCCATTACTGATAGCTTGGAGATACCCTCCCACATGCCCTGTCACCTCGCAGCGTTGCCCTGTCTAAACGTCTCTATAGAAAATCTCCTGTTATTGTGGGATAAAACTTGCCTGGTTTATTCCAATTAAGTGCCGGGTATATGGCTGGTAACCCGACGCGGTCGGTGCCGCCAATAGCCCAGTAAAATGCGCTGAAGACTCCGTACGCCAGACCTGCGCCTGCGCCGAACAGCGCATGCGCCGCACGCACGGGGTGGGCCGTGATTGCTAACTCTAGGAGCATTACTAGAGAATTGCCTCCGTGGACTAGCAGGTTTAACGTGTTGATCTCATGGATTCCTGAAAGTTAAAAATATTCAACATCATAATTGTCAACCTACTACTGAGCGCGGGTTTCCAAATGAGAAGGGTAAAGGCCATAGTTCACCACGATCCTATAGTATTTGTAATGCTCTTACGTAGTATAAGAAATTGATAAATAAAAAGTATAATTGAAGAACCTAGCGAGTGCACGTCGAGTCATTGTAATTATTTCACTATAATATGATTGGTCAGGGTGTTTACGCACTAGGTACACTATAATAATCTTTATCGCAATAATTTATCGGTGGCGAATTACGTAGTCAACTAAGTAAGTTATCAAGAAACATTAAATGTCATACGTTTACTTTGCTTTCTCAGCTGATCTCCGCTCAGGTGACGTCATACACCGCTGTGCTTACCTCATAACTCATAACTGTAACGCATAATTACGCAGAAGAATTATCATTGAAGAATTCCGATGAACTTGCATCGATTGGCAAAAAACTTACTCGGATCGTGCACTAGGGTCCAGTAAATAAGCGTGATGACGAAAGCCAGGTCTGTGGCGATGGTGTGCGCCAGCCAATAGGCGCGACACAGCGCCGGCGTCCGCTGTCTTCGCGGCATCGGGATTTCTTCGTCTTCGCATGCTAAATGTACAGAAAAGACTGTTGTTTAAAGATGAAGGGAAGAAAAGATGTTTCTTTATATATTATCCACGCGGACGAAGTCGCGGGCATCATCTAGTTTTAAATATAATTTAAAAATTAGCAGTTACTGCTAATTACAGTTATAGAACTTGTGGTTCAAACTTCAAACACAGGTAGGTGCTTGTATAGAATGGTTCTTAGATATTGCCTATTATTATGCAAGTACCTAGATCTCGACCTCTGATCGATCACCAGACTGGTGACTGCTAGCTGCTGACCTTTGAAAGAACAAGTTACAACTAAATCTGCCGGATGTTCGGGTGGATTGAATAGAACCTAGAGCCTCAGCTTGATGTTGCGTGGTGGTGGGGCAAAATAAATAAATAAATTACATCAATCACAAATTGCAAAATTTGTTTGAAAAAAAAGTTTGCTTTAGTTGCATAGGTCCATACTAATATTATAAATGCGAAAGTGTGTCTGTCTGTCTGTCTGTCTGCTACGCTTTCCCGGCCCATCTTTTCAACCGATTTTGCTGAAATTTGGTACAGGGATGATTGAACGCAAAGAGATTTTTGATAAGTACTTGCGGATTATAGCAAACAACGTTTCAGGCTTCTTTTTCCTTAAGGTCGTACTTCGTAGTAAATACTTTCCTTAGTAACAACTAACCGGATAACCATGTCAGTTGTCACCCACACGCGGCCGGCACATCAATTGTATCGTTTGTTAGGTGCCGCATCGGTTCGGACGTCAGTACAGGAATGAGGAACCAATATGGATAATTTGTGACGGGTGGCCGCTGACTGGGAGTTTAATTGACGCGAAATTGTATCAATCAACTGCACTGTTGGGGCTGCTACGTGGACCGGATATTCGTACAATTCTGTTTATAAATAGGTGATTTAATGTACGTTTTCACCAAAATCGATAATTGATATTAGCTTTAAGAGAATAAGGGATCACCTTAGCTCTATTTATTAACTAGGCGACAGCTTGGTGACACTGAGCTGTAGCCAGTAACCGGTAGTAAATCGATACAATATTATAAATGCCAAAGTGTGTCCGTCTGTCTGTCTGCTACGCTTTCACGGCCTATCGGTTCAACCGATTTTGATGAAATTTGGTACAGGGGTAGGTTTAATCCTGGGGAAGGACATAGGCTACTTTTATCCTGGAAAATTAAAGAGTTCCCGCGCGAATCAAAACACCTTAAACCACGCGTACGAAGTGGCGGGCATCATCTAGTCTAGTATATAATAAACTAGATGATTCCCGCGACTTCGTCCGCGTGGATTAGTTTTTGATTCCCGCGGGAACTCTTGAATTTTCCGGGATAAGAAGTTGCATATGTCCTTCCCCTGGATAGAAACTATCCCTGTACCAAATTTCATCAAAATCGGTTGAACAGATGGGCCGTGAAAGCGTAGCAGACAGACAGACAGATAGACAGACAGACAGACACACTTTCGCATTTATAATATTAATATTATATAGTATGGATCCATCCCTGTAGCCTTGGTAAATATTGGGCGTAGGCTATGTCCACATCTGATCATCTTAGTTTGTAACGTTGGGCCCAAAATCGGGTTTCTACTTTAGATATTGTCAGTGAAAGTAGAATAGCCCACTGCAATTGGTGTATAAACTTCGTAAGTATAATATGTTAGAGTTATGGACGTGTCAGTGTTTGATACTACCATGGTTGGAGAAAAAAATATTACTCTATTATTTCGCGCCATTAGTCTTCTCTATTTTAAAGTAAAGTATCTATATAATGTACTTATCTACCTAATAAGTCCTTGCATAAATAAATAATTTGGGTAATAAGTTTTGAGTAGGTTGGTTGGTTGGTTTACCAACAGCAAACAGTAGAACCTAGTCCTAAAACTCAAGGGTCCTTCCCAAATTTCAAGGGTCAATAGCAATGGTGAAAATGTTTTGTATGAACCCGATAGAAAGCTTAGCATGTAGGTATATTTATATGGTCTTTCGAAATTATAATATAACTAACATTATTACTAATTACCTATTATTATCAATATCGCCGGGGAGACGAATTAAAATTAACAGAACTTTTGCTGGATGTAAAATCACCAGAATTTTCCTGAACAAATAATGGTGATAACTGATAATATAATTGTATTAAAATGCAAATTGAATACATCTGGAGTGGTTTTCCCGGACAACGCTTTAAAATAACAAAATAAAATGATATACATATAACCATAGATTACACTATATGCATATAACTATTAAAACGTCAGGAAAAGTTTTATTATTATATTATTGTTTACCGCTTTTACCGCTTTTCAGTGGGTTCCCACAACAAAGCAGCCAGCAGACTGGTGAAAAATCAGTCGTGCTGTTTATTATTCCTGCCTACCTTTTCTCCATCTGTTTATAATAATCCATACTAATAATAGAAGTGCGAATCTGTATGTCTGTCTGTTCGTCCGTTCATCTGTCTGTCTGCTTGCTACGTTTTCCGTCTCATATTCTGTTCCAGTGATTTAGGTTGCATCCCGAGACCGGAAAGGTTTCATCCCGGAAAAATCAGAGATTTATCACGGGAATTAAAAACCGAAAACCACGCAGTCGCGAGCATCACGTTGTATGTAATAACTGCAAAGATATACCAATGAATTAAACAGTAGGTATTTGGTCTATATTTACGCTTCATGTTTGCTCCTTTAGTAGATAATATGTCATCTCTCTGGCTGGAGCCAAGCCATGACATTGGATAAAACTCATTGTCACGCACACTTGCGGATCCAACAATAAGCCGACAACTGATTCGATCTCAACATAATACTTTGAAAACCTACTTGTTAATCTGATAGATTTTATGTGGCACTGCCTTTTGTATTAAAAACAGTTTTGTCATGCGAACTTCATAATAAAAAATTGGCTGTCATAGGGACTGCCGATAGAAGTGAAAACGAACATTGAATTTTTTTCTTATTTAATTTTTTTTATTTTAATTTAAAATATTAAAATATAAATCTTAACACTAAGACATTAAAGTTTAATTTCAAATGGAGTATATTTATATGTTCGCAAGCATGTCGCTGTTCGCGAGCATGTCGCTCACGCGAATCTACATTTTTACCCCTTACCAAGAAGTGCGCAACGTGCCTAAAGAAGTTTTCACTTCAAAAATAAATAATAAAAATCGCTTTATTATAAAACTTTTTTTATTCAGATGTATGAATTGTGTAGCTAGGTGGTACTTAACCAAATTATGGTTTAAATAACTAGAACTTACTTACATAATAGCAAAATAAAAAAATGCTACACATATGTACCCAATGAGCTGAGTAATTGCAATAATAATGAATACATAAATAGGAATAAATACTTAAAAAGGTATTATTACTTATAAATAGCTTTTCGAATCTAATAGCTCATCGAATCGCCATTTAAGTAAGTTTAACAAACATTAGCAGGGACTTGTATGATTTTTTTTGCCTGCTAATTTATTTTTTGTATTTAGGGGTGAGAGGTACTCGTATGATTAAAATATTTCACTGGTTTTATAAGTTTTAAAATTATGCACGCGGGCGCTTTACACCTGATAATATAAAGAGTTAAGACTCTATCAGGTACGCATGACTGCATCTCTATGGTTTACAACAAGCAAAACAAGTATTTGATGATTGTGTGGACACGCGACAAAATGATACAAGTTGATTGAACCGAATGAGCGTCGGAAATTCTTTAAAATGATAACGGACGAAATCACGCAAAGCTCTTATTATAGACATTGGCTAAAACCACAATCCCATTCTTAAACATCGCAATTAAAAGTACATGCGACTATGATTATTATTATTGACTATCTGATGCCCGCGACTTCGTCCGCGTGGATTTAGGTATTTTGGTTCCCGTGGTTCAGTTTTCTGGGATAAAAAGCCTTTGCCTTTAGCCTTTGTGCCATTCCAGACTATAATCTATCTCTGTGCCAAATTTTATTCAGATCCGTTCAGCCATTCTTCCGCGATTGAGTACCAAACATCCATCCAAATTCCAAACTTTCACATTTACAATAGATCATAGATCTAGATAATACCCGCGACTTCGTCCGCGTGCATAAAAGTTTTTTGATTGCCGCGGGAACTCTTGAATTGAGTAGGTAACGAAATTAAAGTAGGTAAAGAATAATCGTTAGGTTCATCTTATATAGTTTGATTTGATCTGATTCGATTTGAGAAAATAAAACATCGCATTCGCAATATCGATATTCCTCTTGAGGCGAACTGCGAAAGAATTGGGGAAATTGAATGAATTGA
This sequence comes from Erebia aethiops, assembly GCA_923060345.2. NCBI lineage: Eukaryota > Metazoa > Arthropoda > Insecta > Lepidoptera > Nymphalidae > Erebia > Erebia aethiops. The sequence continues at coordinate 15,077,762 of OV281089.1, read as the reverse complement.
GGCCCTGAATACAAGTTTAACGCCTCTTATATATCTATACGAGTTTCTTGAATTTACTTACGTAAATTGAAAGATTTCTGATTTCTGAAGCGATGGACAACCGCCAGAGCTAAGCCGGTTTGCAGCACGATGAGCAAGTACCCCCAGTTTGTGAAATAGATGAACCATTTGAAGTAGTTCAACTGTACTTTCGGCCCTTTATAAAGTCGAGGTAGTCGTTGGCAGGCGAAGCTTGAGATGCCAATCGAAAGTACGGTTAGAAACAGTAGCCACCTGTTGACAATCAGGCAAACGAGTTATTTATGTCTAAAATAATGGGAAACGTTAGCTTAGTTGTAACTTACCTTCTATTTTCTTTGATTTAGTATATTTTTTGCATTTTGGGGTGACTGCTTATATTTACTAAACCGATTTATGGAAGTTCTCCCCGGTCACATCTGCACCCTCAAGAGCTTCACGCTATATCGCTTTATATTGGGTTTGCATTAAAATAAACTATAAATGGACGCAAGTTAAGATTCTTCATTCTAGGGCGAACCTTCCTGTACGTGGATTAATTAAAATGATTGACCTTTGACTCACCTGTAAAGGAGGTAAAATGCAGCTGGCCGAGAGCCCTTTTGCCACTGGCAACAAGCGAACACGTGAGGAGGAGAATGCTCCAAGTTGAGAGCTCGTCTACTGGCCTGCCAGATCCTGCCCAGCATTGCCGGCTTACATGTCTTCTTCATTGCTGGGAAATAAGATAAACCATGGATACAATCTGAGAAAGATTTAATAGCACTTGGATGACTTATGAAAGGAGGCGTGGATACAGGAGGAATCTGCTTATAACCAACCAATTAAGGTTATAGAAGTCGAATAGCATGATTAGTTACGATTGGCCATGTGCCAAAAGAGCCTAGTCGTACTTAATTTGTTAGCCATATTTGAAGTATGATCTCCAGATTTCAGTTATTACTGGACATTATTAGCAGTTATGTAGTATGCTGTAGCTACATATTACGTCATAGGCAAATACACTAACCTACATAATATTCCACAACTAACAAAATATATACGCTGCAATAGCACCGTGAGTAGAAATTTAAAATATCTAAGCATATTAGCATACTACTATTACAAGAATAACTTTTACCACATTCTTGTTATTAGACATATAAAGCTAGAATCTAAACCTAAAAACGTTAATTACATTGCAATAAAGCTAAAGAGTTTCCTATATACTATTAATTATATAAATTACTTAAATTCCTATACAAAGATAACTAACATACACTATTTCTATTATATTATAACACTATTACTACTATACCTATACCGTATCTCACTACAAGCAACGCGGACGGCTCCAGCAGCTAGACCGCGAAGCTTTTTCTATGCATCACCTTTTAAAAATAAGCCTGGATAAGACTATTTATATCAACGAAAATAATATAGACGACTTATCAGTGGCTAGTTCGTACTGTTGTAGTCCAGAAGAGTATTACAAGTATAACAGAGAGAAAAATAATTGTAGATACTTTAAAATACTTACACAAAACATACGAAGTATAAACTGTAACATGAATGGCTTTCTCACATTACTAAATAGACTAAAAATAGAACATGACATGATCATACTTACAGAATGTTGGTTGTCAAAAGTGTCAAATATACCTAAAATAAATAACTACTCGCATTATGCTACTAAGAATATACATAACCAAAACGATGGGATTGTGGTTTACTTAAAGAACAATATTAAATTTAATGTACATGAACCAGAGTTCCGAGATGCGAATTCTATCATAATTAAGATAGGACAAGAAACTGCCATAATTTGTATATACCGCTCACCATCACATACGAATATAGATAACTTCCTACACTCACTCGATAGTATACTAAGTTCATTAAAACAGTTCCAGAATATAATAATTACAGGCGATATAAACATCGACATAAGTGCGGAGCACACTAGTACGAATGCTTCAGATTACTTAAATCTAGTTGCATCACACGGACTACTCCCAGCACATATACTCCCGACGAGAATGGAAAACTGTCTCGATCATGTCATTCTAAAATCCAAAAAGAAAGCATACACTTACGTTATAAAAAATACACTCACTGATCATGACACCGTTACACTATTGCTATCACTGAAATACGATACTTTAGATTATGTTAAAAATGTTTATAAAATCGATTACGAAAATTTAGGTAACGATATAAATGCACTGGATCTGTCTCATATATTTCTAATCGATGACGCTAATAAGGCAGCGGATACACTAACTACATCATTAAAATCCTGCATAGATAAAAATAAAACTGTAAAAACCATACCTAGCCGATTTATTCCCAAAAAGCCTTGGATAACACAGGGATTAATTCGATGTCTTAAACACAGAGATAAATTACACCTACTTTCCAAAAAAGACCCAGGAAATCAGATTTTACATTTAACATACACTAGATATAGAAACTACTGCAACACATTAATAAAAAAAATAAAAAAGTCTTATGAACAAGCAGAATTTGAAAAAGCTGACACAACAAAGAAAACTTGGCAAGTTATAAAATCTATAGCTGACATCGATACAAAAAAAGGAGGACCGGTAGAAATTTTAGAGCTCTCAAACTCACCATTAGAAGCTGTAAACATTACAAATGAATATTTCGTAAATATAGGTAAGGAACTAGCCGAAAAAATTAAATCACAGCAAAGCACAATATCTATGAAAATCAGCGTAAATAAAGCACCACACTCTGTAGTATTCTTGGAAACTGATATTAAAGAAGTTTTAACTACTATAAACTCACTTAAAACAGATAGTGCCGCGGGATGGGACGGTATACCCGTAAAGATAATTAAAGACCATAAAAATATATTGGTTAATATAATAACACATATTTGTAACTTATGTTTTAAATCTGGCATATTTCCCAATACCTTTAAAAAATCAATAGTCCAACCTATATACAAAAATGGTGAAAAATCCCAATTAACAAATTATAGGCCAATCTCAATGTTACCGGCTTTGTCAAAAATCATAGAACGACTAATTAATAAAAGACTAACTAACTATCTCGAAAAATTTAAGCTGATCTCGGATAATCAGTATGGGTTTCGAAAAGCTAGGTCAGCAAGTGATGCGGTACAAGAATTTACACAATTCGTTATCGATGCACTGGATAGTGGTGACAAATGTCTCGCTATATCACTGGATCTAGCTAAAGCGTTCGATACCGTGTCACTTCCTATACTCCTAGGGAAACTTGATGGTATCGGTGTACGTGGCCTACCCCATAAACTCCTGACAGACTACCTAAATAATAGAACACAGTGCGTCAAGATAGGTGAATTCATAAGTAACTCACTTACTGTGCAGTATGGAGTTCCACAGGGTAGTGTCCTAGGTCCAACCCTGTTTTCCATTTATATAAATGATCTTTGCACGTTGCCTGTGATAGATGGTAGGATAATTGTATTTGCAGACGACACAGTTTTACTAGTCCGAAACAAGACATGGGATGAACTGTTCAAGGCAGCCCAAATCAATTTTAACCAAATAAACAGTTGGCTAAGAGGCAACCTGCTTACCTTAAATGCAGATAAAACTAAGTTGGTTACTTTTACCCTTACAGAGTCTGCACAACCGCCTAATGTCTACAAGATTAAGGCACATGGAATAGGATGCAATTATAATGACACATCTAATTTATGTTCCTGTCCAGTTTTAGAAAAAACGTCTAAATTGAAATATCTAGGTATTATTATAGACCAAAACCTCAATTTTAAAGAACACATTAAATTACTGACACAGAGAATCCGTAAACTTATTTATATATTTAAAAGATTACGAGATACAGCAGATTATAGAACTCTTCGTATGGTCTATCATGCAATTGCCCAATCCTTAATTACCTATGGAATTAATGTTTGGGGCGGCGCACCTAAGACCTGCCTTTTACCGTTGGAAAGAGCACAAAGGGCACTTATAAAAGTGAGTCTTCGTCTACCGTACCGACATCCAACCACAGATATATACAAAAAGTTCAAAGTCCTTACCGTAAGACAGCTCTTTATTTTAGAAACTATAACCAAACAACATTCCAAGTTAGAATTCAACAATAATTACAAAAACAAAAGAACTTATTACCGTGTTGCAAGAATCCCTAGTTGTAACACCTTCGCTGCTCATAAATTTTCTAAATTCATAGGCCCATATCTCTATAATAAAGTGAACAGAGAAATTCAAATATATTCTTTAAGTAAAAAACAAGTTAAGACCTTAACCTCCAAATTTCTAGCCAATCTAAATTACACGGAAACTGAAAAATTTATAAAAACTATCATTTAACCAATCAAGATGTTGCTACTCACAATCACAAACATACACACACTCATAAATATTACTCACGCACACACTCACACATGCTAATTGCTAACATGCACGTAAACACTTCTACGATGTATATATTATATTATAATATGTATGTATTATATTCATTTAATAAACTAACCCTACTAACACTAGATTAAGAACAATTTATAAGTAACTTATTAACAATCGAAAACAAAAGACCGATATTATGTTAACACAGAAAATATTGTGACAAGAGGGTAAGCAGTCAACTACAACAACAAGCTACGCTTAGTGTAGTTGATAGCAAAACATTAATTTGTGACCTGTAAAATGTAAAAAATGTATTAATAAGTATATATTTGTAATAACTTTACAGTTAAGCTGAAATAAATATTTTCATTTTTCATTTTTCATTTTTTTTTTTTCAGTTATGCTCAATGAATATATAATCTACTAGATGATTCCCGCGACTTCGTCCGCGTGGATTAAGATTTTTGATTCCCGCGGGAACTTTTTAATTTTCCGGGATAAAAAGTAGCCTATGTCCTTCCCCGGGATACCATCTGCCCCTGTACCAAATTTCATCAAAATCGGGTGAAGAGACAGTTTTTTTATTCCCGCGGGAACTCTTTAATTTTCCGGGATAAAAAGTAGCCTATGTCCTTCCCCGGGATACCATCTACCCCTGTACCAAATTTCAGCAAAATCGGTTGAAAAGATGGGCCGGGAAAGCGTAGCAGACAGACAGACAGACAGACAGACAGAAACACTTTCGCATTTATAATATTAGTATGGAGTATGGATATTAGTATGGAAGTATGGATACTTAATACTATAAATGAGAAAGTGTGTATGTCCGTCTGTCCTTTACTTTTCACGGTTCATCTGTTCAAACGGTTTTGACGAGATCTGGTACTCGAAGATGCAACCTATCAAAATCAAAGAACCACAGGATTTCCTGAATTCGCAAGGACAATATGGCGGACACCATCTAGTAGTAGGTAGGTACTACATACATTTTGTTCAGTTCACTATAGAGTGGCAAAACTATCAAATTGTGCAAAATGTTCAGACTATAAAATATAATAATTTATTTTACTAAACGAAGTTCAATTACTGTGGCTCAGGATGATTTTGATTTTCGCCGCTCGGGTTTCTGGATATGACATGACAGAGTTTATTAAGGTACTTTGCCTTTGATTTTGAAATTATTTTAAAATTAATATAGGTATCATTTTGGTTAAATGCTCGAAGATGCCCAGCTAGCTCATAAAAACAGTCATTATTGTTGTTTGTTGTTATTTTTTGATATGACGTGTAAAAGACGTGTAATTAATCATCAGTTCAAAAACTCATAGGTTAAATTAAATTAAAAAAATAAATACTACTGGTTCCAGGAAAGGCACTGTGCATTACAAAAGGAAAAAAGTTGACGTTATAATAATATTCAATATCTCGGAACAATGTTTTTTTTTCCTATTTTAGCATACCTAGTGGGGCTAATTACTTGGAATTACCCCCGTTTCGCTATTGGCCTATTTCGCCTATAGCGTGCAGTACCAAGACCAACTGATTATAGTCTACCTTAAAGCAGGACGTACGTGCAAGATTAGTTTTAAGTACCTAATAATGAGAAAAAACGAACGGTGAACGAACAAACTAAAACAAATTGTGGCTGATCCTAAATATATAATGTGACCTGATTTTTATTTTTTGACTAGAATGCGTATTGTCTAGCATCACGGCACACTAAGTGCAACTAGATTCGTTTATACAGAGCTTCAATAGGTATATAGGCTGAAAATAAAAACAATGTAGATCACATAAATAAATGATATCCACCAAAGTTATGAGAAAATGTTTGAAATTTTTAAAAGCTTCAAGCTTTTTAATCATTTATTAGGATGTCTAAAATCTATAAAGTACCTAATGAAAGTAGGTAATTATGTATGTTGCTATAGTCTATGCTGACATCAATGATATTGAACTTGTACTTGTAGCAACCGTAAATTAGCATTTAAATCAGAATTCCGATGAAAGATAAATTTTGCACACTAACAAAGACATTTATTGAGAGCTTTAATGGAAAGTTGGAGACGACGCATCGTAATTTGTAACAGTGATACCAAGGACTCTTAAACAACGGGATTTCATTCATCAGACGGCTCAATTGAATCAGACTTTCTCGTATTAATGATAGATAATATTATATTATCGATGACGAAAACATTTTATTACTTAATGTTGTACAAATGTCTAGTCTAACCTACCCAATGGCGGAGGGGCCGTCCGCCCCGGGCTCAATAACCTTGAAAAGTTCTTATTAGTGGAGTCCCAATTCGAACTATTTTCAGTTAGTAAGAGACAATTTGTGTTTAAAGATTATTTTATACGCAGTTGCTTCGCTAGTTATATCATTCGGGCATTTGTTGCTTATTTCTTGTTTTCTTTCATTAATAACGTCTTAGGATTTTTCTCCAAATGAATAATAATTATTAACTATCTAATTTTATATAAATTATATATCATTTCATTTTTTTAAATTATAATAAGATTCATTATATTAATTTTTTATATTCGTATTATTTATTCATCCTTTATATTTTTTTCTTTTAAATTTAAATGATTTAAAATTTAGAGAATATAAGAAAAAATAAATTATTTATAAATTTTCTCTAATTAATAAGGCTGATAATATTCAACCTAAATTATTAATTGAAGTAAATGCTATTAATTTTCGTATAAAATATAGTTAATCCTGTAGAAATATAATATAAATAAAAAACTAAAATTTTAAATTTCTTATTCTACCCAACTCTAAAATTAAATCCTTAGAATAAAACCCAGCTAAAAAAGGAATTCCACATAAAGAAAAATTAGAAATATTTAAACATCATGTCATTAATGGAAAAAAACATATACAGTACCATTTAAGTTAATTTGTTAAAATTTAGTTATTTTGTGGGTCAGTAAAAATGTATTTATTTATGTTGGGTCTTCATCCTCACCTGTTCCTCGAAAACAAAAAAGAGACAAGAAATACCTAAGCTTATCATTCAGTCACGCCTCTCCGGGCTTCCTACGGTCTCCGGCCTTTAGTCTCCCGCTGGACCTACTTACCTACCTAATATTTAGTTTACCGTCTATGAAGTTTCGTCGGATTGAATAGCAATATTACGAACTTTCTTTAGTTAGTGATCCCAACTACCAAGGGACCCGGTCGAATACTTCATTAGACGATTCAAAAGACTCTTCTGAATTTTTCAAATGGAAGATTGAAAGCAGAAAGTAAAGTGACAAAGATATACAAAGCAAACACAAATCTTTCAAAGTAGGTATGAGATATTGCGTTTAGTGCTTATCCAATCACTCCATTGAATAGTTGAATAGGCGAATAATAAAGTGTAAATGGATCACAATGTGTACAAAACGAGTGTAAATCAATTCAGCGTAGGCGAGCGGATGGAAGGAGTTGTTACAAATGGCAATAAGTGTGGTGGCGTGATGTATATCTGTGGGACTGGGAAACGTGAACATTTTTATATTTAAAAAAAATGTGTTCGTGTGCTTGATATCTGCAGCATGCGTTTGTGCATCATTTCTCCGATTTGGTTGACACTTTGTACATTTGTTGCTGGCAGTTGTATAAAGGTTTTTTCAAGTCATAGATTTAAAATTTAAATTGACATAATTTAGAAATCAAAAGAAACAGTAGAGTAATTACTACAAAGACTTCAGTAAGAAGTAGGTACCTATCCTAACTCTATAGGTACCTAATACTTTTCTTGCAATGTTCTGGGGACGTCCACTGCTGGATATAAGTCTCTTGTAGGGTCCTCCACAAGCCACGGTCTTGCGCCCGCCTGCATCCAGCGACTCCCTTTTAGAACGGTTCGTTGATAAAATCAGTCTAGTAAGAGATGAAATATCCTTTCGACCGTTGCCCAAAATATATCATAACATTAAATGTAGATTGTGAGTCGAGACGGTTCAAGTGGATGTCAATGTTTGAATTGCAATCAATTGGTTTTAGTTGTCGTTTAGCGGCTGCCGATAGATACCATCAATTGGCCACCTGCTCCAACATCGCGGAGTTGTTATAAAGAGCAATAACTCAGATCATAATCGTGATATATTTCTACTTAAATCAATCCTGATGAAGAACCCAAGGATCGATTAAAGAAGTATACTGTTGACAAGGTGGAGGCAATGATGATACATAAGAGTATTGGCCACCTGCCCCAACTTCATGGAGTTGTTATAAAGCGCAATAAGTAATCGTGATACATTTTTACTTAAATCAATCCTGATGAAGAACCCAAGGATCGATTAAAGAAGTATACTGTTGATAAGGTGGCAATGATGATACAGAAGAGTATGCTGTATCATCTTAGTGCCAAGATCAAAGACGAGAAAAAAAATATTAATAGGTAAAAGTAAATAATTTTTTTTAAAATCCACTACAAGCTAGCCCTTGACTGCGATCTCACCTGATGGTATGTGATGATGCAGTCTAAGATGGTAGCGGGCTAACCTAATATCCTCGAAATGAGCATTCAATATTTCATGATTCCCTTAAAAGATTAATTTGATATCGAAGGGTTAATTATCCAAAACCGATAGAAAAGATTACATCAACTGATTAGATTATAGACTACAGGCCCATGTCCAAAAAATGGATGGGTAATATGAACCACCAGGTGACGTATATAGGACGATATAAGAGCATAAAATAATAAGATTCAGCACTATGCCGTCACTTATAAGCTATCCAAATGAGTGCTGGTGAGAATTCAAAAATGCAGGTAGAGTGAGTAGGTCATTTTGGTCATATATTTTTGTACGGCATTTTTACCATCGATAGATCCATGAAAAATAATAAGAAAGCGCGCAGTGCCGTAAAAAAATGGTGCGCCACAAAGTCGGTATTTTTTTTGATTTTCTGTCAATTTCCAGGGTAAATTTGGTCATTTCATTCTGTACGGCATCAGTTTCATACTGTTTCAAAACAGCTTCTAATCCATTATTCCGCAACGCCGTACAAAAATCATGCGACAAGGGGAAAAATCGAGGGTACTTTTTCAAATCACCCCCCCCGGACCACGGAAAGAGAGGGGGTTGCAACCCTCGATTTTGTACCGACCAAAATGTACTCACTCTACCTGCACTTTTGAATTCTTACCAGCACTCAGTTGGACAGCTTACAAGTGACGGCATAGTGCTGAATCTTTTTAATTTATGCTCTTATATCGTTCTATATATACGTCACCTGGTGGTTCATATGACCCATCCACTTTATGGACATGGGCCTGTAGTCTATTACTCTAGTTAAGATTAAATACCTACGAAGCAAGGACCACCTGTACCTAACCCTATTCCATCAAAATCAATTCCTAATGTTAATTTTTTTCATTGGTTGAATTTACGGTATTCTGACTGTTACAATTTGGATTTTATAACTTTGGCAGAAGTTATTGCTATCGTTATACTGTAGCAATAATTTTAGCGAAATAGAATTACAGTTCCGTAGTTCCAGAATTGGCAATGAACATTGATGTAAGTAGTGTTTTAGTACCTTTTATATATCCATACTTCCATACTAAGATTATAAATGCGAAATTGTGTCTGTCTGTCGGTCTGCTACGCTTTCACGGCCCATCTGTTCAACCGATTTTGATGAAATTTGGTATGAAGGTTTGTATCCCGGGAAAGGACACGGGCTACTTTTTATCCCGACGCGTGGATAAAGGTTTTTGATTCCCGCAGGAACTCTTGAGTTTTCCGGGATAAAAAGTAGCCTATGTCCTTCTCCGGTATACAAATTCCCCGGAATAAAAATCCCTGTACCAAATTTCATGAAAATCGGTTGAACGGATGGACCGTGAAAGCGTAGCAAGCAGACAGACAGACAGACACACTTTTGCATTTATAATATTAGTATGGATATTGGGGCTGATTCTGTAGTGCACAATCTCTAAACTAAACTAAAATTAGAGCATTTCAAATATTGCTAACCCTTTCCTAATACTTCCTACGGAAAGGGACAGAAGTAGATTTAAAGCTGACATTTTAGTTTAGTTTAGAGATTGTGTTATACAGAATCAGCCCCATTATGGATGAAATATAATAAAATTTATGAAATGATTACACACAAATTAAATATTCGATTGTCATCATGACGTGTCGTTGATGTAAAACATAAAAAAACTCCGGCGGCTGGCCCTTCAATCTAGACTCCAGACAGTTTAACGAAGCTAATGCCTACTGTTAGAATTGTAGTTTTAATTGGTAGGAGTCGAGTGGTAGAAGAATTGTTGATTAACCACCTGCTACTAATAAGTTACGAGTAAATTATCAATGAAAGTCTACTTAAACGACCATAGATTGATGAAGTAATTTATCTATTTTTATTTTTATTTTTTTATTTTTAATCTATGGCTGTACTTGTATTACGCCTACAAACGATTAAATTAGGTATCATGTTATAAACGGTCATCAGCTGCTCCGGATTCTGTTATAGAATTGACAATGAAAGGTAATTTATAAGATGATCATTATACTTACCCATTAATTACTCGATTGAGATCAATATCGAGCAACTTACGTAGACATGGGTACCTACCCTAAGCACTGAAAAAGCTTAATAGAAGTATTTTTCTTTTAAGCTTCTTAGGGCCGCTTGCCCAAGGACTATTAAACTGATTTAGTTAAATTTTGTAATGCTGTCCCTTTTTGGCAACCACAATAAGCATTTACCAAGGGACAGCATTAGGTACAAAATTGAATTAAATCAGTTGAACTTGTGCCCTTAAATGCTGAAAAGGACAAGATGAAGCTTTTCGTACCAATAAACACAATCACACATTTCTCTCGTTTTTTAGAACAAAAATATTATGATGTCAATTATTTCTCGGTGTCTATAATTAAGAAAACACTGTGGTTGTTGCGTAAGTGACTGCACTTTAGGAGTCCGATTCTAAATGAAATGAAAACAGCGCACTAATTTTGAATCTCGTTTCATGAAAAGTACCTACTTAACTTTTTTTAATTATAAACCTGTGCGTGACAATTTTGGCAATAAAGCTTCGATGCATTTAAGTAAAAGCAATATTCTTGCAATTTAATTTAATTTTTATCATACTTTGTTAACCACAAGTGGTCGAGTTTTAATCGAATTCAGGCACATAAAACTGTAAGTACAGGTAATTTGCCAACTATCCAAATAGGAGTCTAGTTTTTAAATGAGTGCTAATTCACAATTCCTAGTTTTATTCACTAAAATTTGAATGACCCAAATAATAATTAGACTAAATTTACAACCAAAAATAGGAAGGCTATTTTTGTTCATTTGCATGTTTTTTGTATTTAACACGTGCTACTGTGACAAGGACATGTTTTATTATTATTTAATTCTGTTCGAATATAATTAAGCGTGTTAAATTGAAATGTTACATTTTACATAAGTATTAGTAACGGATTTCACTAAGAAAGTATTGATCTTTGCTCATTTAGTAAGTACGATTTTGCGGGTTGTAATAAGTATACTGCCATTTCGATTTATTCTAGGCTTAAGGCGAGTCACCTGCAAGATTTTAGGAGGTGAGGTGTGGGGTGCCGCCCGCGCGTCCCGCGGTACGTTTCTCGTAGAGACTGGCGGGGAAGCGGGCAGCGCGGTATATTCTAAAACCGCTTGGCAACGTTCAAGTTCTGGGATTAATTTGAATTAAATAAATATAGGACTTCAGTTTGAAACAAAGTTTAGCAGGTTCTCATTAATACTTCAAGAGAAATTTATCCATATAAAAATTATGAGCAAAGTCAAAAATTTTATTAATAAAAAATTCGTTTTAAACTTTTAATTTAGCCTTTTTCAAGATTTTTTTGATTGAGTAAAGTACATCCTATCGTGTAACAAATTAGCACATTCTTTAGACAATATCTTTAAGTGTATCGGATATTTTTTGTAAGACCGTTATTTAATAGTAAATACCGAAAAAATTTGATCTAGCAAACCAGTTTTCACCGCTGAGCTGAGGTGACTCGCCTTTTTTCTGAATGTTATGAGTTGCCTTATGACCGCCTCCTAGTTGCTGGATAATGAAGACTTATCCTTATCTTGAAGACTTAAGTTAGCCGGCTTCTTTAAGTAATGTTAACTATACATGAATAACTACCGGCAAACGTCAATGAAAGGATATGTTCGCACTGCAAAAAACATTCCCGCGAATTTTATTCTCGCGGTTACATTTTGCGTACGGATTTCAAGTACTCCGAAGGTGGTGAGCGTCATACAACTCCGTACACAGAATATGGGACAACACAAAATATTCGCGCGAATATAATTCTTACCATACCGTTTGAAATTGTATCAAACCAGCGATTTTATTTTCGCGCGAATTTTATTCGCAAGTGCGTACACCTCAATATGATTTCTAGTGTTACAGAATTGCGAAAATTCGCGCGAATATTTTTCGTAGTGCGAACGGAGCGTTAATATTCAGTATTCACACAAAACACAACTATTCCAACCTTCGCGTCTGAGCTCAAGTTCGGACCAAAAAGATATAATATTTTAAAAATGTTATTAAGCTGAACGCTCACTTACCCGTCAATACTATGTAACACAATACAACGTATCTAGACTTACACAGATCGAATTTCGGCAACCTCATCCTTATTCACAGTACGTATTCAATATCAAGTTCATTGGAATTGTGCAGCCACAAAACAAAACTTTAGAGATGTTGCAATTATTTAACAAGTCTTCGTATTTCTTGATATTTTTACAATTAAGAATACATTCGTCATAGCGCGCAGGCGCGCGGCCCGAAATCCACTGCGACGTGCGACGGGATGTCAATATCACCGATAGCCGACGAGCTAGCAGTTGTTACAGACCTTCGTTTAGTCTGAAGTTTTTAAGACTGGTCCCATACATGGGTTAGTACATACGGGATAGTTTCTCGGCAGGGTCAATATTGGAATTTATTATTTCTAGTCTCGTCTAGTGGGAGACTACCTTGGTGTTTAGTAACCTCGCCACATAGCGATTAAAATCAAATGTATGAAGTTTGCATGTTTTTTTTTTCAATATATATAGGCTAGTGCTTAGCTGCAATCAGACCTTGTTGTTGACAGATTTTTTTAAATGGATTTAGCGTTTCGGGGCTGCATATGTACCAATAAGGGATAAAAAACTGCCTTACTCCGTCCAAGTTACCCCGCTTCTATTTAGATTCCATCAACACTTCCCTCCACGTAAAGTCGCTTTCAGAACCTGTGAGCAGTGAAGGTTTGACCTGTCATCGCTTTTTTTCTAAATAAACTTTTTAATTTACCACCATCTCTCGCGCTAAATAACCCTCTGTTGCCTTGCCGGCTCGATTGGTATTAATTCTTCCATGGCTAAGTGGTCTGATGGCACGACAACTCCAGTCAATTCCGACGAACATTTTTTCAAACAATCGATTATTGTTAGGCATTTGTTTTAATAAAAACAAATGGACTTCTGATTTGTTACAATTAAAGTGACCGCGAATTGGAAATCATTTGCATACTAGCTATTTACGAATTCATCTCGTCAGCTTGATTCAAGACTCAAGGAGGCCCGATTTCCTATAGATAAAAGCTTAAAAATAATTTTAAACCTACCTATGGTTAATTGACCAACAACGGCAAATTTTTAAAATTTCGTTTCGGTTTTGGACTAATTTTGGCACTATTCTAGTCAATTCTTCCTAGTAAATTCTTTAGCTACCAGTCTAAGGTCTTAGCTACAAAATAGCAGGTAAGTATATTTCGAACGAGAATGAGTAATATACTTAGTCGGAAGTTAGAGGTTAGGTTATTGTAATTATAAATCCGCTACTATCCTTAGACTGTATCATCAAATACCACCGGGGTTAACTTTTAGAAAAACAATCTAGATAATGGAAGATTCTATTACCTATCTATTCTAAGTGGTATGACCTAGGATAGGCAAAACTACGCGGGAGAGCAACTGCCGAAAGTAGTGCAAATCTAATTATTATGTTCTGAAAATGTCTCAAAATAGCTTTTCGTGAACAGTTTTATATATTTTTTTTTTAAATGTTCAGGTTTTTCGACATCGAAAGTTGTAGGTACCTACTTAAATCCAGTTACAGTTTCCGTAAATTAAGTTGCAGGCTCACCGATTAACTTTACTAATTCGATTATGGTAGAACCTTGTTCACGTGTTGGGATTTTCTGTTTCAGTTTCAGCTTGTATTTACTATTTACCTACTAGCTAAGTGCTAACACCTGTAGACCTTAGATAATTTAATATGAACCTAGGGAGGTACTTGACAACCTTCAATTGGTCCAGGTTCCAGAACATGTCCTACCTACTTGATTAGGGTAGGATACGTAAATTTTATGGGAATCATCATTTAGATTTTCGAGCCATCGCTTGCCCACAATTGAGCACTAGTCTCCTGTCAGACGGGTTTGTCATAGTCCACCACACTGGCCAAGTACGGATTGGAAGATTTTTGAGAAAACTCAGGTACCTACCTATGCAGGTTGCCTCACGATGTTTTCCTTCACAATTATAGCAAGCGATGTCTAATTAATTGCTTAAAATGATAAAAATATATAAGTAATTATATCTATAACTACTAACTATTGTAGTACTGAAAAGTTGATCACCAGTAAAAGCATTAATTAACTTAGAATATTTACCACCGTATACTAATTTAAATCCTACCCTTTCATGATATATTGATATTTGTGTGTAAAGATTGATTCACTTACCTTTTTCAGACGTGTCCAAAGGCACCAGCACCAAGTGTTTACACATTTTTGAAGTTCAGTCCGTAACCACTGTTGTTTATAATCTCGTAGTTAGCAGTCACATGTTTCCCCCGGCCGCGGCGGTGCGATGCGCGCGTGCGTGCATATGCATTGGCCGGTCCCGCACTGCGGCCGACTACCGCCCGCGAACAATATAATAGGCCAGTGATTTCCAACCTGTGAGCTGAAATACCATAGAAATTATCGTGCGGACTAGTGGCCGTGCGCGACATCTTTCGCTGCGGAGAAAAAGAAGTTTATACACGCACACACACCAACGACTTACACACACCAGATTTTTATAGTGTAGGTGCATTGATGTAGAATTTTTTTAGTACCTATACTAGATGTAGGATTAGCGCTTCAAAAATGTCCCCGACAAATTACAGCACAAATACGAAAGTGCTCTTATTTGCCATTAGTATGAGCCAACCTTAGCCAGCATAACGACGCGTCAAAATGCTGCAGTGCTCATATAAAAAGTGTGCTAATATCCTTTGGCCAATGTTTGTGACAATGCGTCAAATATTGTAACAAACATTGACTGTTCTGGATAGACGGGATGCATGGAGTAGTGTTGGTGTTTTAAAAGTATTGTTGCTTAGTGATTCCCTAGTAATCCATTTCGTTATGCAGTAGAGTTGTTTAAGCCATCTAAAATATACAGATAACATTAATTATGTTCAAATTCGTTTTGATAAAATTGATATTACTGGAAACACACATACCTTAGTTACATAAATATTTTATAAAAAAATGTAGTAAAAAATAATAAAAGCCGCAAAGGCTAAATCTGAATAAAGTTTACTTGGTACTTTTTAAGTTTACGTGTAATACGTCAATAAAACGTAGATTTTTAAACTTGATATTAATTTTAAAATGAAACTAAGTAAGGAAAATTTAATTTTAAGTTAAAATCTTACTTCTTAAACAAATGTTAGGTAGTTTAGTTTTAGTTTCCTCATGTTTTTACACAGATACTTATGCATATCATAACATTGTATAGTTATAAATATTGATAGAAGAGGAGAGAGTACGCCATTTAAACCTACGTGGTTTTTCGCAGTGCTACCCACCAAAACTGTATCAATATTTATTTTGATAAATAAAACATACTGTACAAGTATAACACATAAGTGAGTTGCTGGGGCGCGTAAGCTAGTAATAAATATACACGACCACATATACCACCACGATATACAACTTTTAAAAAATCAGCAACTCCATGTCTCCATTGTTCTATTTGAATTTCGTTCCATTGAATTTTTTGTTTTTGCCTTTTTACAAAGACAAAAGGTCTTAAATATAAACATACTACATTCGTAATTCAACTTAAATTCTAAGTTTTAAGGTTTATAATAAATTGACGTTGTTGATATTGACAATGTGATGCCAAGAGTTGCGTCTTGTTCCAAAATAGTGTAAAGGTATCAATTTGGCAACGTATGAAGTACCTTATTGCTTACATATTAAGTTTTATTTTAATAATAAATATTTTTGTACTTATTTTAAAAATTACTTTTTGTTTTGGATTGAAAGGTTATTCCTACCTTTTCTCTGATGACAGAACGTCTTAAAAATTAATATTTTCTAATCGTAATGTAGCTTTATGTGTTAAACTTAAGGTGCATAATTAACTGAAGTTGTTGCTAATATAATACCTTTTTCTACATTTCCCACTCAGCATACAAATGTTTATGTGTGTGCAAATTGGGACATTTTTGCGATATTTTTTGTTCGTGACCCTGTTTCTAGTACTCATTCTATTTCAATGTGTAGGTGCCTATTAATTTGTATTGTGTCATCATTTTGTCCTTAGAGATTGTACCTATGGATTATATTAAATATTGATTATGATTTGTTAGATTTGATTACATTTATTGTTATATTGCATTCAGTTGTAAAATTGTTTCAATAAAACCGAATACTCGGCATACAATGTATTGAGATAACATGTAATAGTAATTAACTTATCGAAAAACTGCAATATTCGGATGATGAAGAATAAAAACATGAACATCGCCTGGGTGAAATACAAGTTGTTAAAATCGGGAGCCAGGTACACCACCCCACCCACCCCCGGATCATGCCACGCTCTACCTGCCCGTAGGGTGACCATGTCTATAAATCTTTTTTTCAATACATTCACTCGTTATTTCACTATTTCGAAAACTTTAAAGTACGAGTATATAGGACTGCCGACTGCGCTGTCATAAAATTAAGTACCTAATGCAATATGGTGTACCTATTAAGTCTACATACAAAGACTGTGCCCTTACAATTTTCGCTGTCGTCGTCAACCCATACACATTCACCACTAGACAGGCACAGAATACGTAATAGTACCTACATATTGTCCTTTGGTGCTCAAAAAAGGGGGTAACCTGGAAAGTTTCTCGGGAGTTTTTAAAATTGGTGTATTTTATAGATTTCAACGTGCTCTTTCCAAATTTTTACTTTGCCACCTCGTATCTTTGGCGCTCACGCCGCCATTTTGGAAAAATGGCGCCCAAAACCGTTTTTGACAATAACTCCTTTCGGACTAATTTTACGATGAATGTAGTTAGGTATGTAATAAATTAAACTACAGAAAAAATCCTAAAATTTTTGTAATAACCTTTTTTTTGTAAAATCAATAGTTTCATCGAACGAGAGCCGCAAACCAAAACCTAAATTCACTTTCCACAGTTCAAATAAATTTGTATTGGGTACTGTTTTAGGGTAGGGTTGCGGCCGGGCACTACCTGATTATTTATGTCGAACCCTAACCTAAGCTACAAGAAAGAGACAAGAAAACGTTAATACAATGAATATTTCAAAAATTGACACTCAGAACATTGAACTGTTCACAATCTTTCGACAGTTTACAATCTATCGAGATAAAAAGCGTTAAATTACAATGTAACGGTTTTTACAATTTTACGGTGACATATATATGGTACAAATGCTGTAACTTGTAAGTTAAAATATCTGCATGCCGACTTGCCACATAGGCTACATTTAATCCTGGAAAGTTAAAGCAGCAACCGAACAACCTCAATCCACGCGGACGAAGTCGCGGGCATCATTTGTGTGCATGTAATGTATGTAACACCTTCAACTTTTAAAATATTTGGAATGGTGATTGTTAGGAAAAAAGTATAAGGACCGTTTTTATAGATAGTTTTATGATCTACAATTTTTGTCTGGGCTATATTTTTCATAAAACATACCGTTTTCGAGAAAAATAAAATTAATGAAAATTTTGACCTTTGCCCTTGAATAACTTTTCGATGGGGATCGATGGGGACTTTTGGCACTTTATTTCTACTGGTATACAAGGTCTCTAGCAAAATTCAGCTGTGTCGGAGTTTTTGTTATTTGATCACTATTTTTGTCTAATTTGACCGGACAACATTAACTATCAAGTCTTAAAACCTTTATTTTACTAAAGATTTATTAATAACTAGATTTTAAAACATAATAGTTGGATGCAGCTTTCACGTGGTTGGAAGTTGGCGGAAAATTAAATAAAAACAATCCCAACAAACTCGCAAAAATGGTGCAACTAACGATGTGATAAAATTACGGGTATGCTTTATTCATCCTTCGTGGTAACTGGGTTTAAAGCGCCTTTGCTTATGAGATAGAATACTCGTATTACCTAAACGACGGAATATAAAACAGTACCTACTTAGTCATTATGATGTTTTATCTTTTGAGAATCCTCTTACATCGCCTAATTATTCAGAAATTCGTTGGAGCTTAAATTGAGTTGTGTACACATTACCAAAAATGTGTTTATTTTAGTACTAGCTGATGCCCGCGACTTCGTCGGCGTGGATTATGGTTTATGATTCCCGCGGGAACTCTTCAATTTTCCAGAATAATATTTGGGTGTTGTTTATAGGTCTTTTCCTAAACGAATCTCCAGGTCCTCGTAAAAGAAGGTAAAATCCGGAGCAATCGAGCCGTATGGATATCCTCATATCCGTGGCCTGCCTACCCGATAACTCGCAACTGGCATTACCGTACCATGTGTTATTTCATTACCTTCCCTGTTTATAGGAACTGTGTTTGAATAATTTACGTGAAGGTAAAACTAATCAAACGTACCTAATAATATGTATGAACGACGTTGATACATGTCAGGCATAAAAACTATGCAAAGAAATTAGATATCAACAAATTGAGGAAAGCATAATAATAAACACTATTGAATAAATTATATTAAAAAAGTTAGCTTATGCTCGCGACTTCGTCCGCGTGGACGACACCAATTTCAACCCCCTTAGGGACTGAATTTTCAAAATTCCTTTCCTAACGGATGTCTACGATATAGTAGCTATCGATATATTATATGTATGCCAAATTTCAGCCCAATTCGTCCAGTGGTTTGAGCTGTGCGTTGATAGATCAGTCAGTTAGTCAGGCAGTCAGTTACCATTTCCTCTTATTTTACAATATGACTTATCTAGAAATGTCCTCGTAAAATCTTGTTTTGGTGGTTTGGATTGTTCTTTCAAGTAACAGGTGAACTTTAGATCTAGGTTTTAAAAGATCCCTTGTGAACTTAAATCTTTCTATAACCATAACCATGCAAAAACACGTCGTGACTGAAAGACAAACAAACATATTTTAGCATTTATAATATAAACTGGATTATATTCTTTACTTTCTCTACTTTGTTTTCCCCGGCCCTTTTGTGAATCGCATAAGTCTGCGCCCAGCCCTGAAAACCCAAGCCCATCCACAGCCCATCCCTGCGCCGAGGGTGGTCAACAAGGTTATGCTCGGTCGAATTGCTCGTAAACAGATCTGCTTGCAACAGGTTACGTTTCTTTAGGAGGATTTTCTTCTAACGTACCTAAATAATATTATCAAAGAATAGGGACGCTAGCGTAAATAAGATTAGATTCCTACAGTAATCGGAGTATCCATTGGAATTGGAAACCTATACAAAAAAATCCAATTTGCACAAACTAAACTACTGGTTGTGTATTACTTTTTTTTTCTCACAAACACAAAGTGATAATACAGAATAGAACGGTAATAACTTAATAACACTAACTAATGGGGCTGATTCTGTAGTGCACAATCTCTAAACTAAAATTAGAGCATTACAAATATTGCTAACCCTTTCATAATACTTCCTACGGAAAGGGACAGAACTAGATTTGAAGCTGCCATTTTAGTTTAGTTTAGAGATTATGTTATACAGAATCAGCCCCAATGACTACTTACAGAATAAGTACACTATAGTGAATATTTATATGAACTAATTCTTTTAAAACAAGGAGATAAATAAAATAGTTGATCTATTTACTTTGGCGGGTGTCAAGGAAGGCAGCCCGACAATTATTTTCGTCTTTGACCAGCTCACAGATGCTTTCCACTTCTATTTCCTGTCTAATCCGTGTTTGCAGTCCAGCCTTTTGCCCAGAAAGCAGGGGCACTTAGTGAGGATGTGCTCTACAGATTCTATAGTCCCTACTATCATCGCAAACAGAATGGACTGGGAGCAATTTTGAATTTGTAAGTATTTTCTAAAACCTCCGTGGCGTAAACAGTTGCGCGTTAGTATTATCTAATCTAACCGTATGTTCTTCAATATACTGTATATGTGTTACTGTTAGGATAGTAATGTGAAAACCTATAAGTCGTCTTTTTATGTGTAATTAATACTAATCATCATACTAATATTATAAATGCGAAAGTCAGTTTGTTTGTTGGTTTGTTGGTGTGTTGGTTTATTGGTTTGTTGGTTTGTCCTTCAATCACGCCGCAACGGAGCAACGGATCGACGTGATTTTTGGCATGGGTATAGTTGAGGACCTGGAGAGTGACATAGGCTACTTTTTATCCCGGAAAATTGAGGAGTTTCCGCGGGAATCCAAAGAAACTTATTCCACGCGGACGAAGTCGCGGGCATCAGCTAGTTACACATAAAAAGATGACTGATTAACTAAATAATTTGTCGACTAAAGACAACCAAAATTATTATGTGTAATTAATACCTACTAATTACACATAAAAAGACGACTTATAAGTTATACGACATCGATGGCCTTGGGGTGGCGAAGTTACTCGTTGTACCTACTACCTACTATATTATTAATAGTTTTTCCACTAGTTCTGTGTACAAAGTTACTATTCACCAAGTGTGAACGGCACGCGACCGACACAGCCACGAGGGACTCCCTATTCTCATTAGCCGCTAGAACAATCGTACGAGCACAGAATAAGTTACCGAGGTCGACATACTCTGAAAATTATTAATATCAGTCACCATAAATGTATGAACATTGTATATGTTTTTAATTAATTAAAAAAGGTGGCAGGCGAGCAGAGAGGAGGGAGATGTTGCTTTTCGAAAGAATGGCGAATTGTTACGGGAAATTAGCGCTGCTTTGTTGCTGTAATTGATTGGATGTCGGAGATGAGAACCCAGAACTTACCCAAAATACCTAAGCAAGCAGTTTACTACTAGCTAGGTAATTAATCACATTTGAGGTCACATAAAATATAGGTAAATAACCCCAAAAATAGGTAATATTATTGACCGAGCGAAGCGAAGGTCTCTGAGTCTACTTGAGTGAATTGGCACTTGTCCGTCCGTCCGTCCGTCTGTCAGAGCATTATAACTTCTGAATTACTGAACGTAATTACTTCAGCTTTAAACATAATATGTAAACCAATGGCCTCCAGCCGAATATGGCTTAAAAAGTTATAAAAATCTTCATTTCAGGGGGGCTCTCATAGAAGCGAATGAGAAGTAAAATATTTTTTATAGCGTTACATAGGGTTGCGGTATATCATTTTAAAGATATTATTAGGAATAGAGTCCAAAAATATTTTATATTTTTTTGAATTTTTCCCCTAAAATTGACGAAATGGGGGGATTTCAAAGTGGAGATTTTCTAACGTCCAAAGTTGACCTCAGAACTCTAAATTTACTGAAAGGCCTGAGCCTGAAACTTGATCAATTATTTGAATTATATCCTGTACTCAAACAACAAATACTAAAATTAGATAAATATTGTAAGGATACGAAATTATTTAATTTTTAATGAGCTTCAGTATTTTTAACAGAACTTTTTTTTTTTTTTTTTTTATCCACTACAAGCTAGCCCTTGACTGCGATCACACCTGATGGTAAGTGATGATGCAGTCTAAGATGGTAGCGGGCTAACCTGTTAGGGGCATGGCAGTTATATTAAACCCACACCCCTTCGGTTTCTACACGGCATCGTACCGGAACGCTAAATCGCTTGGCGGCACGTCTTTGCCGGTAGGGTGGTAACTAGCCACGGCCGAAGCCTCCCACCAGGCCAGACCAGGGAAAATTCAGAAATAATAAATTCCTAAATTGACCCTGCCGGGAATCGAACCCGGGACCTCCGCACGTTAAGGCAACAGTGCTACACACTGCGCCACGGAGGTCGTCAAAAACTTCACATTGTTGTCAATAGATGGCGCCGCGAGGTCTCAGTTCGGGGCGAACTACATTTAGTTTATATTTAGTAGTGTAGAGATCACTCTTAGTGATAAGGCCGCCTTTACACCGCAACAAGTTTTAAATTATGTCATGATTAGTTTTATCTCTGTTTTGTTAATTGTTTGTGTGTAATAAAGTGTTTTTACTTACTTAGTTATGAACTATATTTAGTTATGAAATTTAAAGATACACATTTAGATCATCATTATACCTTAGGGTGAAAACACTACTAACGTTTTGTCATGGCCTGTCACTAGTGTGTTTTGCCCTTAGATGATACATACCGGTAAAGAAAAGTTCCCCGCTCCAAAGCCCGAACGTCGGGCGCCAGATAATAGAGGGAAATGAGTAGGCTGAAAGTAAAATCAATTTGTATCTGATTTGACGCTCTTAGATATTTGATATTATAAAATGTTTTGCTCTTATTTTTTTAAAGAACGTCCGCGGTTTTGTGCCCCAGAAAATTCTATAAAATTAGGGGATAATCTATGCAAAATTTAAGCTCTCATCTCTAGGTCTCTGGACCTTAATTGTGCTGGGCTTTGATACGTCAGTGATTTAGTGAGGTGCCAGGACTTTTCTTTTATTTTTATTATTATTATCATCACTGGGGTTCCCAATGCGATACATCTTTATATTGCGGTATTGAAGTTACACGCTTCAAACTAACTTAGCTTATCTTAAAAATGCCTAAATCTATACCTATTACTAAAAATATCACCTTGTTAGGTATAGTAAATAGTATGTACGTATTGTATGAGATATGCCCATCTTATCAACCGATTTTGATTGAATTTGATGAAATTTGGGTATAGGGGTAGGTTACATCCCGAGGTACATAGGCCTCTTTTTATCCAAATTCCCGCGAGAAGAAAAAATAAATACCTAATCGACACGGACGAAGTCGCGGATATCATCTAGTAGTCTTAGGTATAATATGATTGCAGTGTACTAGACTGGAATGAGAATGGCAGTTTTATTCACCCTTTTCCCTTATTGGTTTATCAGAAAGAAAAAGCTTCCATCGGCAAAAGCCTTCAGCCATAGGTAGGTACATGATTGCTACTAGAATGGAAGAATTGGAGCTACGTCCGTAAGTAAAAGCTAGTATGTAATATTATATTTCTTTTGTTCCTTGGCTTACTGATATTAAAATATTTATTGCAAACTAAGCCCCTGGCCAGGCAGCGTCGGCTTTACTCTAAGCTCTGTAGGGGTCGACGCATACAGACGGAGTTGAATGGATTTGAGTCCTTTGATACCAACAGCTATCTTATAGTTTTACTTTGTATGCCCGTTACTTCTTTCGCGTGGACTACACAAATTTCAAACCCCATTTCCCGGTTGAATTTTCAAAAATCCTTACTTAGCGGATGTTTACGACGTAGTAGTTTTCTGCATGCCAACGGATTTCAGCCCGATCCGTCCAGTGGTTTGAGCTGTGCGTTGATAGAAAAGCCAGTTAGTCACCTTTTCCTTTTATATATTTAGATGGAGGTACCTACCTACTTTGATATACTTGCGGTTAAAAAAATTGTATACCTAAGTACTGCAAACAAAACACGGAGAATACGCGCAGTCGCCGTTTTGGCCAAGGGAAATATATATAGGTACCTAGTTGGTTGGATATCTAGAAAAACGCCATATTTACGGGTGTGCGTTGCCCCTACAGTTTGCAAGATGGATTAGGTAGGTACTAGTACTAGGTACCTAATCAATCTTGCCGCCGTCCAAACAAAAATATTATTATGTAATTAGGTACTCTTTTTGTTTATCCGGCAGACGGTATAGTCTTATCGTAAACGATATTAAATACTTACGAACACATAAAAGTAAGCAGGTAAAACCTTCATAAATATATCTACTCGTAGGTAGGTATATACTCCAAAAGTTGAGTAACATACTATGTAGGTATGTACTAGTAAAGGCAGGCGCGTCACAGGGGGTGCGAGATAAACCGGTGCAAATTATAATAAATAGCCTAACTGAAACTGAAAGTCCATTATTATTTATTAGAAAGGTCTTTTTAACTCTACGAAACTGTGAAGGATTGGTAAAAGATGTATACGCCTAATTAGCTTATGACACTAAAGTGTATAATACCTTTGTAATACTCGTAGAATCCTGGAAGCTATACACATTGTTGTTTCAATACAACCCCAAGAATCATATCGTGTTTAACGGGAGAGCTCACGAGTCACGACTTTCAGGGGGCATCGCTTAGCTTAGAGCTATATTGTATTATAGTATTATACCTAATTGCCAAAGTGTGTTTGTTTGTTTGTCCTTCATTATACACGTCGCAACAGAACAACGGATTGACGTCGTTTTTTGCATAGGTAGGTATAGCTGAGAACCTGAAGAGTAATAAAGGCTACATTTTAGTCCGGAAATTAAGGAGTTCCCGGGGTATTTAAAAATTATTTATATTTAATTATGTACCTATAGGCGTTATGGTGATGCCCGCGTGGGCATCACCATAGGTAGGTATATGCCTACATTTTTGTGAAAGGAATAACAAATAGAGCTTTTCGAATGAACACGGTATTCGACCTTGACCCAGTTAACAGTTTCCCCTTTTACGTGAAACATGTGGAATTGCAAAGTCAATATGCTGTTTTTCCGATTGCTTACCCAGCACTTATTGCTCGAAGGTGATATTAACATATTAAAATCACTGGCTGGTGCCCGCGACTTCGTCCACGTGGTTTAAGTTCGATGAAACGGATGTTGTCGCCACGGTACAAATGGCGCCACCGGACGAACGTGTACCTATACAAAGCGTTTCATTTTTGTAATTTTCTGTTTGATCCTTTGCTCAGACCAAACAAACCAACAAACAAAACACACTTTCGCATTTCCGCTGACAGACAGACGAGCAGCGGAGGCTTAGAGTAATACTACGGCTCCGTTGGCACCTTTTGGGTACGGAACCCTAAAAACACACCACTGCCAATTTCTAAATATTTCTGAGAGAATGAAGAAAGCTATGCGCCAATATAGGATTAATCCATAGGTAAGTAGGTACTTTATTTTTTTTTTTCTCATATAAAGCTTATGACCCAAAAGTCTCAGAATTAAATCTTTATATTTGCGACGTCCAAGGGTTTGAAGTTTTGAACAATCCCATAGATCTATTGAGCGAGTTTTAATATAGCGTCTGCACAATCAAGAATGTTCCTAGCCATAAAGAGGGTGAGCCGACAACGCGGCGCCGCCTCCCACGCCGCGCCATGACCCACCACCGTCTTGTCCTTGGACGAGCTTTTAGGGACATATATCACAAGCAGCAGCGCTATTTGTACTTCAATCTCTTTAAATTTTTATGAAGAGAAAACTTCTTTAGGCGCGTTGAACACTTTTTGGTAGGGGGTAAAAATGTGGAAACGCGTGACCGACACCAGTGTGCTTAGCATGCGCACAACGAGATTATCTCGCGACGAGAGAGAGAGATGTTGTCGATGCCGGCAAATTTTTCATTTACACTAACATGCACAAAATGCGGTATATTACAAGAAAAAAATTGTCGACATGTAAAGGTTCATAGAGAAAAATACCACAGATAAGAAATATTACTTTTATCTCTACTTTTGACCTAACGAGACAAGTAACCATGTTAGCTTCGGTAGACACTGAGAGATAACGGGTAGACATAATTTTACGCGTGGTGCTAGCCATACTGGCGTTGTTACGAAGACAAAGTCTTAAATATGAATATAGTGCCTACATTCGAAATTAAAATTTAATGCTTTAGTTTTAAGGTTTATATTTTAAGTATTTTTATTATATTTTTTTCTTTTTTGAATTGTTTTAAATATTCGTTTTCACTTCTATCGGCAATCCCTATGACTGCCATTTTTTTTTTATTAATAGAGGTGCCATATTAAAGCGGTTGTGAAACTGCCTACCTGGCACAGAATAAGTAATAGCTACCTGGGGAGAAAATTGCCTAAGCCTTGTTTACCAGTCAGGTTTAAACAAAAATATCATATTTCATACCATTAATTAAATTGGCCCTGTAACTCTATCAACGAACGATATCTCAACGTAAAAGCTTAAACCTATCAACAACTTTAAAAAAGGTAAATGTAATAAGTAAAATTATTATGTTCACTTCAAAATATTCGTTAAGTTCATCAATGATCAATTATTATTAGCATATTATATTATATTCACATTACTAGTAAGATATAATATTATAAACAATTAGTTGGTTCAATTGAGCTATGTTAAAAATATTCAACGATGTTGTTTAAATAAATCGGACATTTTCATCACTTTCAGCCAAGCTTTTAGCTTTCAGTACCAGAAAAGTTAGATATTTCATGTTATCTCAAAGCGCACTACGCACTAAGGTATAATATAAATTATTATAGTCCGTGTAAAAGCTCCTGTGTATATCTTGCGATGTTGTGGTTAACCGCCTTTACACCATAATATTAAGAATGTAATATACGAATAGATAGGATAATTTTCCCTGAATATAGTATATGAGTTATAATCTCTTGTTGACAAGACAAATATATTACATATCTAAGTACACATTAATAAAAAACATATGAATCATTAATGGTGCTCAAAATCTTAATTGACAGGTCTTTCTCTTTATACTTACTTTTATTACTTTGTTAATAGAATGGTACCTAGGCAGTTAGGTACTCCGTAATACCTAACACAGTAGGTAGATGCTAATCTTAGAACTGCCATTTTAATTTCCTTCAGAGAGTTTGCCAATTAAATAGGATTATTGCTACTGAAGCGGTAATAGCCTAGTGGTTTAGACACCCGACCTCTTATACAGCACGCGTCGCAGGTTCGATCCCCGGGTACGCTTTACGAAGTAATGTGCGTTTTAAGGCGCTGTGAGCTCACGAGATCAAAATACAGGCGCGCGGGGGTGAAATCGAGCAAGCGCATGTCGCAAAAAATGCAAGAAATCATTTGTAAAAAAAAAATATTTACTGTTCAATACAAATTAATCCGACAATGAGTTTGATTTAGAAATGTAAATTTTATCTTATATTTCTAGAGCAAATTATTAATTTCAATAAGGAGAAAAATTGCTTTAAAAGGTAAATTAAGAGGTATGTTTAAAATAAATTTCAATGCAGATATTTTTTTAAAATTGTGTTTTGAGATGCGTCAATTGGCTGCTTAAAGGTCTTGAAAACAGCAAATTATTTTTACAAGCATACATTATGTCACCGTTTGATGGATACACTGCTTTTAAAAACCCCCTTTTACGCTACACAGGGCCTTAAGAAATTGAATATCGCTTGGTTCGAACGGTGAAGGAATCGTGAGGAAACTTGCATTCCCGATAGTTCTGTAATCTGTATAATGTTCTCGAGGTGTGTGAAGTCTGCCAATCCACCAGCCAGCGTGGTGGACTACGGCCAAACCATTCTCATTGTGAGAGGACACTCGTGCTCAGTGGTGAGCCGGCAATGGGTTGACCTGATGATGATGATTATTATGCTTCTGGGTTTTATGGAGAAACTCCGAATTCGAAGGTGTTTTGGAAAACTTTTGTTGACAACCTGGCTGTCCAGCGCGAAAATATGGCCAGTAAATCTTACCACGATTCCACGCGACCATGATTTATCTAGTGATGAGGTTAAGCTAGGCTAGCTTCATGTTCTATTTTATTGTTTTCGGTAAAGGTTAAAAAAGCTTTTTAGCCTTCATTGAAAACAATACAATTTTAATTATGGTTAAAAAATTGGTACGTAAATAAATGACTAGGGAATGCTTTATTTAAAATCCTAGTTGATGCCCGCGACTTCGTCCGCGTGAATTAGTAATTCCTTACTTCCCCGGGATACAATCTATCTCTGTACCTACCTACCAAATTTCATCAGAATCGGTTGAAAAGATAGCCATTTAAAGCGTAGCAGACAAACACACTTTCGCATTTATAATATTAGTATGGAAGTATGGATACAATATACCTACATACATTGTAAGTTTGGTAAAGGATATGATAAAAATATATTAGATACAGAAATTGGCTGTACATTTTGCGCTGAGAGCTTTGTTACGTGAAGAGAGTTATGTATAGGGGTCGAAACAAAAGTTCAAGTACTGAAGGTTTACTACCACCTCTTAAAGAAGAATTATTTTAATATTATAAGTAGGTACCATGAGGTCAATAAAATAAGGATTATAATTCTGAAATAAGAACGTCAATAATGTTAAAATAATACTGCTTTACGCGATGGTAGTATAAGCCCCTCGTGTTTGTTATCCAGGCGAGGTCGCAGCGTGTGCCAGGAAAAACAGTTTTTCTTTTTTTTTATATACGCACGGATAAACTGTTTAGTAGATGATAGCACTGGAATAAAATAAAACATTTTCATAAGTTATTTTTTTAACACCAATAACCTAAACGTATTAAATATTCACTAGCCCATACTAAGTATTAAATTTTGTGTGTCTGTCTGAACGTAAATTTTCACGACATACCTACTGCCTACTGCATGACCTATTGTACGTTTAGTAGGACACATATAATAATAATGTATAGGTACTTACTTAGTTCGCATTCTGAAGATGGATATAGAGTATAGACTTTTTTATCCACTATAAATTAGTCCTTGACTGCAATCTCTTAAAAGTGATGATGCAGTCTAAGATGATAGCGGTCTAATCTGGTTAGAAGTATGGCAGTTTTATAAAACCCATACCCCTTATCGGTTTATACACGAAATCATACCGGAACGCTAAATCGCTTGGCTAAAAGACTATCTATTTTTTATCTCGGAAAAAAAAACCGCCTTCAAAAACTAAAAAGCAAAAAATAATTGGATATATTTACATATTATTATTTCTACCCACTATGTAGAAGTCGGGCGGGTATAACAAGGATAAGCAAAGTTGACGCAAGGCTCGCTTTTTAGTTTTTGAAGGCGTTTTTTTTTATTTAAAAATAATTTTATTGTTTGCTTTTTAGTGCTGTAAATATAAAAAGAAAAAAAAAGAAAAATAGGTTCTCGAAAGGTAGACAGACCTGTACCTAATAACTATCTGGGTTCGTGTCCTTATAAAATTTAAGTTCCTTTGATTTCCCCAGGATTCCATCATCAGACCTAATGACCATGGGACCACCTGGAAAGTATACCCTTTCAAAAAAAAAAGAATTTTCCAAATCGGTCCAGGCGTCTTCGAGTAATCGGGGAACATCTGTCTTCGAAGATCTTCATCAGATCTTCACCAAATTTATATGGGACCACCTTGGAAGTATACCCTTTCAAACAAAAAAAGAATTTTCAAAATCGGTCCAGGCGTCTTCGAGTAATCGGGGAACATACATAAAAAAAAAAAAAAGATTCCGACGAATTGAGAACCTCCTCCTTTTTTTGAATTCGGTTAAAAAGTTAACCCCACGGAATTTCTAAAACCTCAATCCAGAAGTCGTGGGCATCACCTAAGTTCTTGATCATCTAGTTTTATATAAGAAACTATATGAGCTCCGGTACAAAATAGCTACAACGCTTTTAGTATGAATCAATTAGTATTCTTGAAATTTTTGGTATGAATCTTTGAATTAAGTTACTTATCTTGAAATTATTTTCTGATAAACAGTGTGATTTTTTTTGGGTAAGTATTATACATGGGTACATTAAGTCAGGGTTGATTTGGAACTACGAGTAGGTATATTAATATTAAAAAGGGTCAAAGGGAAGGGTAGCTTAGTGGAACTCCGATTATTTACAAATGGTCCGTTTTAGGTATACTTATTATTCTATACGTTGTGTATATGTTACGGTCAATACTACTTTTAAGTGCAAAAACAGTCATAAGTACTTTCTACTATAGAGGATTCTCAAGTGTATCG
This sequence comes from Erebia aethiops, assembly GCA_923060345.2. Lineage (NCBI taxonomy): Eukaryota > Metazoa > Arthropoda > Insecta > Lepidoptera > Nymphalidae > Erebia > Erebia aethiops. The sequence goes on along the minus strand of OV281089.1, from coordinate 15,047,281 downwards.
TCTAAAATTCCAGTATAAACTCTTAATTGTACTAAATCAATATCAATATAAATAATGCATATAAGACTAGGTTGAACATTGAAATAGAATGAGTACCTCATTCTATTTCAATGTTCAACATACTAAAAAAATTCTATATCAATGAGGTTGAATGTGACCCAGAATGATGACGCAGCACGTCCCACATGCGCGAAGCCAGAAGCTCCCGAAAGAGGTCCTGAAACTCCTGAACTAAAGTCGAAGTAGAAGCTGAATGAAGCCTGGAGAAGCCTATTTAAAAACTCTGGGCAAGTAAGTACGAGTAAGTATAGGGCAAAACAAAGAACTGCGTTAAACAGAGGGGCTCACAATTCAGATGTAAAACCAGTTTTGGCTGGTATTTTTCAGTCCAAAGTAGGTATAGGCTAGCGCCAATCATACAGTCGCGTCTGAAGTTGACCGCAAGTCGCAGTAGCAGATTTTCGTGCGTAGTAGTTATGTACGTTCACTTCGGCAGTTTGTGTGAGAGGTGTCCAATCAAGTACTCGCACCTCAGCTCACAAATTTGCACCTATTTGATAATAACTATACATTACTAGCAACGAATATTTTCTCGCTAAAACTACTTACTTTTGACAAACCTCTACAGTCGAATGTAATTTTGACCGAGTAAGAGTTCTGAATGTAACATAATGTACACATACTTACGCAACATGTTCACAGTGAATTTATTATCTGGGCCTCTTTGGTACGTAGACTGCGTCATTTTCCCAAGATTTATTGGATTATAATACTTTTAGCTCCCTCCTCAACGAGAGGCATTCATCAAACTTTCCTAAAGTAAGAAATTGTTGAAAGGAAATTGGATGTTATATATTCCTAAGTTGTCGAGTTCTTTGGAGCTACTTAAGCTTACCTAAAAGGGAGTCTTGCTATCAAGTTATCAGATAAGTACTTACTTAATATAAAATTGGTCGAAAACTATTAAAGTAACTTTTAAGGCATGGAGAAGCAGTAGAATAAGCTTCAAGGGAAATTAAGGGTTCTTGCGTTTACTATTACTTTATGTCAAACTTAAAAGTGAGTTATTTTTAAAAGTATAAGAAGTTATGGTTTCATGATCCATACACTTTTTATATTTCCTACCCTAATTATATTTATGCCCGATACAGTAAACCTCCCCTAGACTACAACCTTCGTCGCGGCAACACGGAGTATTCGAGAAATAGCTAAAAAGTAGATTTCAATAAAGATGAGTTAGACGGTACGAATCAATTTCCGAGAAACAAATTGAAGCAGATAAAACGGAAAGTTCTTTGAATAAATACTGCTGTATTTTTGCGAGAGCTCGTCGATGTTTACCAATAAAATTCCCGACGTTGATTTTAAGCGTTTTCATGAAAAACAACTTATCAAAGTTCGGAATCGAACATACTTACTTACTTTTTAATAAATACGGATCTAGAAAATAGAAGAAACCGTAAAATTGCAAACCACCAATACAGCCCATTAACGTCCACACAGCTGGGCACAGGCCTCCACTCGCATAGGAGAGAGAGAATTAGAGCTAAGACCCACCACACTGCTTCAATGGGGGTGTTGGCGGGCTAAAAAAAATTGCAAAAGAATATCTCCGGCTCTCTATTTGATTGTATCTAACAATAATCAGAGAGAAAGTCTCTCTGCAAAATATTATATAAAAAACCGATAAAATACCTTTAACATCATCATACTAATAGGATAAATGCGAAAGTGTGCTTGTTTGTCCTTCAATCACGCCGCAACAGAGCAACGTATCGATATGATGTTTTGCATGGGATTAGTTGAAGACCTGGAGTTCCCGTGGGAATCAAAAAACTCATTCCAGGTTATTTCAGGAAGGCTTGAACGCTTAAGATAAATACTTTTGCTGACAGAGATTAATCACTGACACCTTTTCGACTGGAAAGTTTCATGAAATGTTCCTAATGTAAAACTGGAAAGCGTTTTAAAAAGTTTTAAATGTTAATTAAGTATGCAATAACATTATTTTACTTCGTATTTAGGTAGGTGAGTACATAATTTATTAAAAGTGTGTCTTCGCAACTTCGCCCGCGTGGATTAAGGTTTTTGATTCCCGCGGGAACTCTTTAATTTTCCGGGATAAAAAGTAGTAGTAAAATGTCCTTTGGTATCTACAGAGACATTTTACATCCCGGGGAAGGACATTTTACTACTACTGTTTATCCCGGAAAATTAAAGAGTTCCCGCGGGAATCAAAAACCTTAATCAACGCGGGCGAAGTTGCGAAGACACACTTTTAATAAATTATGTACTCACCTACCTAAATACGAAGTAAGAAAAGAAAATTGAAGACTTCCCGCGCGAATTAAAAAACATCAATCCACGCGGACGAAGTCACGGGCATCATCTAGTTTATAATATGGATACTTCAAAATTGCCTATTTCAGATAGTAATAGATACAAAAATACTATTTTCATTTCCTTGATACAAATACGAAGTGGTCTCATATCGTGATCAGCTGTCGAAATATTGTAACCACCACTGTTTGTTTGTACGCTGTGTTTAATCGGTGTACCTAGTAGCAGTGTAAATGGTGGAGCAGTGAGCGTCGAGCGACCTACTTCAGCCCGCTCGATGCCGCCCGCCCGCCCAGAATAGACGCAGCACGTGCGTCCGCCGCGACCAACGTCGCTAGCGGCGCGTCCACTCCACCGCCGGCTCCGAGCCGAGCTACGTGCTGTCAAATAGTTGCTGTCTCTCGTAGTACCTACTACTTCGCGCTCTACCCCGACTAAACTTCACGGAAACCGCGTTGTGATTTAAAGTTTTCTAGTGAAATTTACTACAAAAACACATTAAAAAGTTTCGTCTTCGAATCTTACGTCGGGTTTTCTTCCAAAAATAAATAAATTATTTATAACCTAGTCGAGTTAGAAAGTAAACATTTGTATCTGCTGCTTTCCTATCGTAGTGGCCTTGCTTGTTATCTCGCACCGGTGAAGCTTATTGTCACGTTTTCGATAGTTACTTGTGATTGTTCTATTTCTGTAAGAGTTTTGTGGTTCGTAGAGTTTACATTTATAGAGTTGTTAAACATGGTTTGATGTATTATTGGTGAATAGATTAATAATGTAGGTTTAAACGAAGAAACGTAACGATGTGCCTTATACAGTAATATTGTAGTTTGTTAATTTATTCTGCGATCCCGAAGTTTTAACCCCGAAAGTTACTGTGCGTGTGAGTCATCACCTGAACATAATGCAGTGTTACACATTTGTAATTTTCTCAATCCTACTCATTCTACCAGAACCTGCACCTGCTTGGAGATCTGATACGTAAGCTTTATTTATTAAAAACAGTAAAAACGGAATAAAATAGAAAAAAACAACAACAGTGATAACAACAACATCCATATAAGGACCAAGATAAGGAGGCGTTACCTGAAGAAATATAGTTAACGATAAATAATTAATTAATTAATAATAGTGAACTAAGTAATTAAAAAAAGAATACATATCCAAATAATTTAAAATTATTGTGATATGAAGACTTATATTTTGATTATTATTTACTTACGTTCATGTTTCAAACATTATTTATTGTATTCAGTAGGTATGTAGCTACACAATATTAAAATAATCATAAAAAAGGCTGTATCGTTAAAAAAGAAATAAACTTGAACTTGGTTTTTCAAAGTTGCGACCTTAAAGTTTTGTGAACTATATTATAAGACGTACAATCTATATATATAAAAATGAAACCCGTTTTCGTTGGTCACGGCATCACGCGTGAATGGCTGAACCGATTTCACTAATTCTTTTTTTGTTGTATTTGTTATTATTAGGAGAAGGTTCTTACGGAAAAAAATATTAAGAAAATCTCTCAGAAATATTGAAAAATATACATTTAATTTTGCATACTAAGGCGGTACGAAGTTCGCCGGGTCAGCTAGTTATTTAATAAAACTCAGTACAAACATTCCTGTCCATAATCAATCTCATAATGATCTCAACTCATGCAGTATTTGATAATAGATATTTTTCATATAATATATCTTTACTTACCATAATTTAGTTCGGAACGAGCCCATTGCAATATGAGACTTAAACGTTGTTATGAATGGTAATTAACATTTGTTTATTTTATTATCAGGGTAAAAGAATGGGCAAGAACTTTGGGAGAAGAGTTATGGCGGCTTAGCGAATCATTGACGAAGTCAGACCAAATCAGGATTGTAAGTAAATGAGTAGATGCTTTAAAAAATCCTGTGGACAGTGAATTCGCTTAAAATGTTTATCGTTATTATTTTTTTACTTTTTGTCGATACTGTCTATGTTCTCTATATTATTATTATTTTTCAATACATTTGCTCGAAAAATTAAAATGCATTTTTGCATGCATGTTAATGCAATAGAGGCAGTAAACAGGGCTTATACGTTAAATTTACTGCCCTCGTGATTATTTTATAAGGTTCATAATGATGACTTTGTACGAAGAAAACTAAAAAAAACAAATCTGATGTTGATTAATGAAATTAAGTATTTCATGAGATTATAATTGTATTTAATTATGATAAGGTTTTAAACGCACTTTACTATTATAAATCCAAAACGCAAAGGTTGAATAGTCGAGAGTCGAAGTTAAGAGCTAGAACCTAGAACCATGAAGCCAATTTCAAAAAATGCAATTACAATAACGCACCGTAGATATTCTTTAATCTGTGCTCGCTATTTCTAGAAGTTTTATTTTTTTAGTTGAGTTCTTCTTATGATTGGTTTAAGTGAAATTGAAATAATAAAGTAAAATCCACAATTAGGTATTTTAGATGTGTTAAAACCTACTTACCGTAGGTACTTATATCACTAACTACTATTTCAATATTTATTACAGAAATACAAACAAATGAACGCTAGTGTTAAAAAGAAGGATGGTAAACAAATACTGGATTCGTCATTGCGTTCCGTCAGCACGATGCTCACGAGAAAAATTAATGCCGTTAAGGTAATATTAATTACTGAAGAAAACTTACATCTAGTATAAACCCAATCCAGATGCTATTCGGATAGTAAAAATAGGTTTATCTCTTTTCCTCTTATAATTACAGTCACTGGAGAAAAGGAGATAATGGTAACTGTCATCCTAATAGAATCTGGATATGATAGTATTTTACTAAGGTTTTCTGGGATATTGAATTTTTTTGTATAATTTTGCAGTGTATTCATGCGGCAGCCGAGCGCCTTGCGGCAAATTATGAGTTTGATAGAAACAAAACAGATTACACATATTGCTCCGCGAAATACTCACGATTTTATGACGAAAACGGAACCATGATCGCCCCAGGCGAGCATGTACCCAAATTCGCGCTTAACAATTCACACTATGCAGAGGTGTCGTTGGAAAGGGACTCTCACTTTTATGATATAAATGTTAATACGAGCACCAGCTGCATTCACGTGCCTACGAATATTTTTTATCAAGGTAATGCCTGTAATTACAAATCCTGAAACATAATAATTGTTGAGTAGAAAGAATTCCCCAAAGACTTTCAATGAATATAGATATTAATTTTCGCTTTTCTCATGGTATCACCAGCTTATTGCTAAATAGTTACTGATAATGTTAAGGGGCATACCTATATCAGTTTTATATGACTACCTTGTCGACTACAAGGATTATTAAACAAGAGCGTCAATAATATTAAAATAGTACCTACTGCTTTAAGCGATGGAAGTATGCCCCCTGAGATATATTAAACTTATTTCCAGAGGCTGCCGCACTAAACGCAATACTATGGTCGAAACAGTTAGATGAAGTTTTTATAAAAAATTACAAATCCGATCCTTCGCTGGTCTGGCAGTACTTTGGAAGTGCGCACGGCATAATGCGCTTCTACCCAGGGATGCCATGGAAAAAGAACGGGGTGGACACTTATGACTGTAGAGTCAAATCTTGGTACATAGAAGCGGCTACATGTTCTAAAGATGTCATTGTCCTTTTCGACGTTTCCGGCTCGATGACGGGCTTTAAAAACTATGTGGCGAGGAGAACTCTAGACGCTCTCTTAGCCACTTTATCAAATAATGATTATGTTAATGTATATAAGTTTAATGCGACGACTTTGGAAGTCGTGAAATGTTTTAAGGGTCTCGTACAGGCGACACCAGAGAATGTGGCGACAATAACAGATGCCCTTGAACCGCTGGAAGACGGGAAAAAACCAAAAGTTAAACTAGAGGGCAATGCTAACCTAACGACGGCCTACATTAAAGCTTTTAAGACACTTAAAGAGGTGAGTTGAGGGACTTATGAGATCAGACTGAGAACAAAGATTCAATTTGTATCGGTAGAGATACATAGACACGCAATTACATAGGCTTGGTTTAGGTTTAGGCTATTTCATAGATGTGACACGATTGTCCATTATGTCTATTTCGAATAGAATTAGAAAATTCAAGATACACTTCTTATATTATTGATTTTCTCTGAAAATATAATCCGAACTTTAATTTAATCGAATGGCTCCGCCATTAGCAGGATGACGGCGTCTAAAATCTTGTCTCCTCCGGCTATAAATTGCCGTACCTACTCAATCGAGGGCTTATCTTGCTAATTGCTTTAATTATCTTGCAAAGTGTGATTTCGCACTTTATCCCTGTTTAATGGTATTCCCAGATTTGAATATGAAGTAGTAACAGTAAATAAACAAACATTATTCACTGAGGTAGCGTTTAATGAATAGTACCTAGTAGTAGGTAGGTACTTATGTGACACGTTAATCCAATGAATAAAGCTAGTTTGTATCAATCATAGTGCGTTTGTATGTGGTTAAGGGTGCGTTTCCATCAGACATGTGCTACATTACTAAGCAACGAAAAACGCCTTCCAAACATCGATATATATGTAGGTACTAGATGGGCCCTTTCATAGATTAAAGTTGGGCGTCCGACTTTTGGCTGTCCCGCTTTTCAAACTAGATGGCGTTAATATATTGGGTCCACATTGTTTGGTTGACAGGGCCTGTCTATGTAAATTGAGGTCGTTGCTCCCAAAAGGTAGAGATCTAAGCTATGAAAATACAGCGCGTCTACGTCTATTGGTGTGTTTGACACACATCCGTAACTTATTAACGTATAACACATCTCTGGTGGAAACTGGACACGCACCCTTAAACTCTATGTTTTTTTTTATATTTTTTTAGGAGAGAATAAGGAAAAAGTGTAACGTGAGTAGTCCTCTAGGCTGTAACCAATTGGTGATGCTGATAACAGACTACGTGCCAGGGAACCTTACGGAGGTGTTTGAGGAATATAACAGAGAGGTTATTGATAACAAGACATTTATACCAGTTAGGGTGTTCACGTACCTCATTGGAAAGGAGGTGACTAATGTACGAGAAATACAGTGGATGGCTTGTCTTAATAGAGGTGGGTAATGAAACACTTGGCTTGCATCTTACCAGAGTCTTGCGAAGCAGTGCATTTTTACACTTTCGATTCGATAAATGTAACAAAATTATTTAGAATATTTTTTTAATTAATTGAATAATTAATAATTCTTTTTTAAGTATTTCAATTGTGACTTTGCTAAACAGTTGGTTTCTAGTAGAAAAACAATCATAGAATTCCAATTCAAATAAGAAAATTAAAGAAATCAAAAAAAAGTATAAGTAAAAGGATTGTAGAATATAACCGAGAATAAGCTCAATACATTTTGTAATTTTGTCATAATTTTTACGTTACGAGTGCGTAAATGAGCTTCAATGCATCGTACGTATAAATATAGGTATATTTAAAGCTATTAAAAGTAGTATCAAATTAAATAAAAAATTGTATTTCGGAAACTTCAAATCTCACACTCTAAACAGCGTATGTTGTATAATGTATATTTTCAAATATTTTTGTATGAACACAGCTTTTTAGGAGAATGAACTGAGGATTTCTTGCAAAAAGTTCCAAAAATATTTTGTAGTTCGATGAGGAACCTAATATTTTCAGGAGTATAAGCTATAGCAGATTCTCTAGCTGCAGTTAGAAAGAAAGTTATTAAGTTCATAATTATGTTTTTAGGTTACTTCGTGCATATTCACTCAGTAGAGGAGGTGCAGCAGCAGGTCCTGAAGTACATCAACGTGATCGCTCGCCCCATGATCCTGGAGGGAGACAATCCGCCCCCTACCTGGACCCACGCTAATATCGATGATACGGTAATGTTCTTTCGAGCATGGCAGTCGGCATGCCGGGTATCCTCATCTATAAGGGATAAAATCTAATAAAGAATAATATACCTATAGACATTCTATAAATTATAATTTTACACTCATGGTATGTTTTAAATACATATTTACAGTATTCGTTTTGCCAGAGCAAGTTAAAATACGTAAATATTCATTAAGTTTTCCAGTAGATGAAGTCATAGACATACAAGACACGGCACAGACAAAATATAGCATATTCAAGACAATTATTAAAGGGTTGATCAAATAAAAACGTACAATATTATGTTGTAACGAACTTGGTGTGTGTTTGGACTTGAACAAATGAATACCTACTTACTCGAATCCGAAGTTTAGTAACTTGTTAAAAACAAGGTTACCCTGGATCAATATTTGTAGGTTCGTAACTGATGGCAAATTGTTATTGCTTTTCTGATTAATGTAGAAGCGAAGTTTGTTTGAGAGGTAAACATTATTTCGTATAGGGTATTGGAGTAGGTACTGTCGGTATAGTCTGTTAGCCAAGTTCGGAAGTTCAGGCCCTTGGTATTTTTACTCGAGCACCGTAATTATTATGTGAGTTTAAAGACATACATAATGGAGAAGTTTACCATTTTTAAAAAAAATTTAATATGAAAATTAAGACAATGAAAAAGTTATGGAACTTTAAAGTTGCTCTTGCAAGACGGGAGACGTGACGTCATAATTACCTATCCACAGACTTTATAAAGCCGAATAAAAGAAATAAATGGACTTAACGTGACTTAATTGAATTGAAAGCACTTAATTTGTGTGTGAAGATAATTTTGAAGTATTAAATCTCGGCTACAAAATTTCTCACTCAAGTAAGATACAGCAATCGGTGTACATTAAATAATTAGGTAAACTTTAAAAATCGTCATTTCTCAGTCATTTATTAATGGATTAAAAAAAAAACACTGATTTATTAGTTTTAATCTATATTTTACTTCCGTTGTGTTAAATATGATATTCACATCATGAAAGTTCTCCATTACATACCTAATATTTATTTTAAGATTTTTTTTCTGTTTCTTTAATAAAGTAGTATTTAACGGATTAAATGTATATGTCACCGTAAGATTGTAAAATCCGTTAGATTATAATCTAACGGTTTCTATCCCGCTAGATTATAAACTGTCGAAAGATTGTGAACCGTTCAATGTTCTGAGTATTAATTTATGAAATATTTATTGTTTTTACGTTTTCATGTCTCTTTCTTGTACAGTTCGCGCCCGAGTTGAATGCAGAGTAAATGTAAGTGTCACCATACATTTACTCTGCATTCAACTCGCGCGCGAACTATAGGTTAGGTTAGGGTTTGACATGATAAATCAGGCACTTAGGTTCTATCGGGTTAATATACCTAATATATTACAATTTACCGAAAAATAACGTGTTAAATTGTAAGCAGTATGTTACGGTTCACAATCTGTCGACAGTTTATAATCTATCGAGATAAAAAACGTTATATTATAATCTAATGGTTTTTACAATCTTACGGTGACATATATATATCTATGCAGTTAAGTTTGGCAAGGTGACTCGAAGTAGAAGCTAGCAATGCTACGCCGTAGACATGTGTAGCTAGGTGGTAGGTAGCTACTAGCTAGGTACCCTACTGGATCAATACTAACTAGTTTTAGACTAGTGACCGGCTATTAGTTTTCGAACTAATAATAAAGAGCTTTTAATATTTCAGTTATAAGCTCAACTTAGTTGTTTCAAAAATCATATGCTTAGTGATTATCTCACCGATGACCGGTCACCGATGTAGATAAATTATGTTATCTACTAATTATGCAGCCACATATTTCACATTATTACCTCCATATTGTTTCTGCTCAGTGGATTTATTCATAGATTTATTATATATTAGATGATGCCCGCGACTTCGTCCGCGTGGATTAAGGTTTTTGATTCCCGCGGGAACTCCTTAATTTTCCGGGATAAAAAGTAGCCTATGTCCTTTCCGAGGACACAATCTATCCCTGTACCAAATTTCATCAAAATGGGTTGAAAAGACGGGCCGTGAAAGCGTAGCAGACAGACAGACAGACACACTTTCGCATTTATAATATTAGTATGGAAGTATGGATTTACCACCGGTTTTATCCTAAAAATAATAGTCCCATCGTAATAATATTTTACTGTTTTTTCCATAGCGAACTATATCGTGGGGTGTCAGCAAGGACGTCAAAAGGGTAAGTTACAAAATTGTATATTTCTGCTAAAAGTTTTGGACACGATTATAAAAGTAAGAATAGCAAAGTATATATATGTTTATCCATAACTAGGATTTTTCCAGATCTGGTATCTTGTAGGAATCTTTTATTTTCACGAGATAAAAGTATTCTATATCCTACAGGGCATTGTTTAAAAGCTTTGAGCTAAATTCGTTGAGTAACTAGTTACTAACAAACAAGTCACTTCCGAATATATAGGTAATACTAGCTGATGCCCGCGACTTCGTCCGCGTGGATTAAGTTTTTTTTGATTCCCTCGGGAACTCCTCAATTTTCCGGGATAAAAAGTAGCCTATGTCACTCTCCAGGTCCTCAACTATACCCATGCCAAAAATCACGTCGATCCGTTGCTCCGTTGCAGCGTGATTGAAGGACAAACCAACAAACCAACAAACCAACAAACCAACAAACCAACAAACAAACTGACTTTCGCATTTATAATATTAGTATGATTAATTATTAAAAATATAATGACTTATTAGTCCTATTCTTCTTCCGCTGCAATTTAAGAGCTACTGATCTCAAAGCTGAATGCTTCTAATGGCTATGACATTATTCTATAAAAAAACGGTCAAGTGCGAGACAGACTCGCGCACAAAGGGTTCCGTATACCATCACACAATATAAATAATTATTCTAGTAAATAACAAGAAAGATGTCATAACAACACGTAATCGGCTATGAAATAACTGGTTTAAATATGGCACTATAAACTGGTGGCGCCTGACAAACAATTTGACACCCTATGAGTAGGTACGCAACCGTAATTAACGATTTTTCGATTTTTCCCTGTGCTTGTGCTGTGATACCTTGATACCTTGTACAAGTTCCCCATAGGTTTGATTTAATGGTCAAAATATGCGGCATTAGCGGCCGTATCTTTTGATTGCGATGACTTAGAAGCTTTATTTTTTACAACTCCAAGGGACCGTAGACCTGAGTATTTGATATAAATTTCAACTTGATACCTCTACGCGTTCCTAAAATCGTGACAGACAGAACGACGAATAACGTTGTTAACCTATACGGGTTCCTTTTTTCCTCTTGAGGTACGGAACCCTAAAAACAACCTTAGGAGTTAGGATTTTGATTTGCTCTGAAATAAAGCTGAAAAGAACTCGTCAATAGTATATTGTGTGCTTAAGGGTGATTCGAGGGCTTTGCGAATTTTTTTTAAATTGTATTTCTTGTTTATTTTAGTTGCTAGTATTGTTGTTTACAAAATATATCATATCTGTCAGTTTAGTTGATGGGTAATAAACAAAAGATACTCTAACAGGATTTAAAGGAGGGCTGCTATGCGTATATGAAATTGTATCTAGTTTCTGGTGGCTCAACAGGCATTGAACTCGCATTTTCAATGCAGGTTATATGAAAAAGTTGTTTGTTTGTATATAGTTTGAATTGCCACGACGAACAAAGAAGCGCTTCGTGAGTGCGCGAATCCAATTATTTCTGGACACGTGCTTGTCATAAAAAGAAAACGGCAAAAATTCGCCAAGTGGCTGCCGACTGCCAGCGCGGTACGAGATTTACATAATTACAGCTGAAATAAGAGACGGCTGGAACGACTCGAGTTTTCTCTGTTTTAATAAATTCTCATTAAAAAGTGAAAATTGTCTTGTCTATCTACATTTAACATTATTCAGTTATTAAGTTGTTCGTGGGAATCGACATTAACTTTACCTACTGTGTTATTTTTAAATACTGGCTTCAAAGACATTTAAGAGGCCGGGGTACGCCGCTCGCAACTTCTATTCGAACCGCAAATATAAATTTGCCGGTATATTGCTATCTCTATTTGGCCGATGACACGTACATGATCGCGTGCAAGTGCGATAGCAATGTGAGCGTACAGAATTTGTTATACATTTAGTCTTGCTCCGTGAATACCAAAAATGATGAATGAAAAATTGTTGTGTTTTTAACTTCGTGTTGTTATTTTGTAACTTGACAATATAGGCTATGTTCCTGACCAATTAGCACGTGAGATATCGTTGGTTTTCGTATGAAACAAATAAGGGGAAAACGTGTCATTTATGTCGTAAAAACATGCAAAACTCAATGTGCTTACATTTAATTTTTGGAAAGTATATTGAGAAAATAATTATCCAGGGTCTTAGATAAATACAAGTTCAATCTTAATAATCGCATAATATGGTAGAAATATTCTCGAATTACAAATTTTGGTATTACGTTTGTATGGGCAATTCGCTCTCCGGAGCCACTTAATGTTATTAATATTGTAGCTAATTTCGATCGAAATAATATTAAAGGTTCCTTTTTAACGTAAACGCCCCAACTGCAAAGGCTACCCCCTATTTATTTTCAACAAGTTGACCAGCCCTGGGTTCGCTTGGATGGTATTTACGAAACAAAAAAAAATGATTAAGGTGCCTTGGCACCATGTTGAGCTACGTTGCTAGATCTAAACTGTATCTAAGTGGATATGTCAATCAGTCATAATTTAATCATTACAAGCGATCAATGGAGCATCACAGTTTGCAGCACCAAAAAAGACATGACAGATGTTTCGGTTGCAAGCCCTCATATACCAAAGTATCTGGATAGTTCAGTAAAACTTAAAATATTAATTTCTAGCCGGACGAAGATAAGCTGGTGACATCGGTAGCAATCCCTGCTTTTGACAACAAGTCCGACAAATTTCGCAACAACGCACTACTTTTGGGAGTTGCAGGCACTGATGTTCCCATCGACAGCATAGCGAAACTTGCGCAACCGCATCAGGTATAATTTATGGTATACTAGACGATGCCCACGACTTCGTCCGCGTGGAAAAAGATTTATTGATTCCCGCGGGAACTCTTTAATGTTCCAGGATAAAAAGTAGCCTATGTCCTTCCCCAGGATACAAACTATCCCCATACCTACTAATTCATCAAAATCGGGTGAATAGATGGGCCGTGAAAGCGTAGCAGACAGACAGACAGACACACTTTCGCATTCATAATATTAGTATGGATCTTTGGGAATAAGAATAATTCATTCATTTGCTATACAAGAAATGGGAGGAAACAACAAGGAAATTAGGAACATAACTTTCGTGTAAAGAAAAAGTAGAAAATACAATCCCATTTAAAATAGGCATTGACCAGAATAAATAATGTAGCTGTATTATGATTTATAACCGACTTCCAAAGAGGATGAGGTTTTCAATTCGGCGCGTATTTTTTTTACGTATTCACACCGATTTCTCCGAGATTTCTCAACCTATTTGTTTTTTCTAAATATGTTGTTTCTAGCTTGGCGTCAATGGATATTCGTTTATTGTGAGCAATAATGGATACTTACTGCTGCACCCGTTGCTAATAACTACCGTAAGTTTTATTATGATTACATTTCTTATGGTTAATATTAAGAAAACGATAAACAATCCGGAAGACAGTTTTATTTCCCTAGACAAGGTAGTAACTTGATTTGGAATTCAAAAGGACGAGTTTAGAGTTAGACCCTTAACTCAGGAATTATTTTATTTTCAGATCAACGAAGAATTGCAAAAGAATTACAATAGTGTTGATTTCGTCGAAGTAGAGCAAGTGGATGATGGGAAAGGTCCCAGAGAATTAGGGGCCAAGATTATAGGGCTAAGGGAAAACTTAGTTAATGCAAGGGATGGTAATATGACCGAAGTTGAGGTTCTCTATCATTATGATAGTATGAGGTACGTTGCAACTGTCTCGACCAATCTAGTGATTAGCATGTTCGACTGCGGCCGACAAGGTCCCGGGTCGAGCCATAAAAAGTGTTGGATTTTTCTGGCAAGAAATTCTCAGTACTAGCCCGGAGTTAGTAAGTTGGCGGCGTTTCACTCCGTGCCTCGAAGAGCACGTTAAGCCGTCGGTCCTGCGCCTGACCTCTCACCGGTCGTTTCGGATGTTCCGTCCCATCGGGCTATAAGAGTAAAGGAACAGAGAGTGCACCTATGTATGCGCACACACTTGTGCACTATAATATCAATGCGCAGATATGGCTAATCTCTCTGGAGTTAGGCCGCCGTGGCGGAAATTCGGTCGGGAGGTCATTATTATGGTACGAGTAAAGGCAGACGGTAACCTTTCCAAGATCTCTTTCTTTCTCTTGTAACAAATATCAGAAGAGAAATACGAGTTTAATTAATACTAAACAAAAAAATAGATCGTTAACAGTCAAAGTACCTACCCATTACAGATAATCGATACTTCCATTAGAAACGGATATATTAAACTTTCTCCGACAAGGATACACAGAGGGGATTCTATTAACACTGCGTGATGATAATGCCAAACGTATTTTTCAATATAACTATACATGACTCCCGGATAAACTCACGTGTTATGTCGGGAAACACGCACACACACACACAAAAAGTACAGAGCTGTACGACATGTGGCCGCAGTCAAGCAGCGACCCCGTCGCGCGAACAGGCTCATGAATAAGGGCCCCGAACGGGTTCGAAACTAGTCGGGCATTTTTCCGACATAACATGTGAGTTTATCCGGGAGTTATGTATAGTTATAATGAATATCAGTCACGATAGTTTAAACGTTAAAGTATTTTTCATTTTTTCAGGAGGATCGCTCGCGTGAAACACGACTATTTCTTCAACAGATTGGAAGGCACCCCGTTTTCAATGGGTATATCGTTACCCATGGGATACGGAGACACTGAGCTCATGCTAAAAGATAATCCCCTCGAGGCGAAACAAGGTCAAGAGCTTGTTGGTGTTAATGTCACCACATATTTCGATTTTGCTTACAGAGTTCACCCTGACTGGTGAGCGGATGTTTTATAACTTAGTTTTCTTTATTCTTTGTGGAATATTTTAATTTGATAAATTCTCTGGGTTTCAATTCATAATTATTACTTTGATTTTATTTCAGGGTATACTGCAAATATCACTATTTAGAAGGGCACGAGTCTAACAACTCTGAAATTGAAATCTTTAAATTCTTAGTTAATATATCTAGAAACGAAATAGATATAACCAAAAAACAATACGGAGAAGAAGCACAAAGTGTTGAATTCAATGAAACCCGTAAGTATCATAGGGTATCAGTAGAACTTACATAAATGACTATCTAAACTAATATTATGGTTGCGAAAGCGTCTCTGTCTGCTACGCTTTCACGCCCCATCTGTTCCACCGATTTTGATAAAATTTGGTAAGTACACAGATAATTCGCTACATTATTTATCCCGGATAATCAAATAATTTCCACGGGACTCGAATAAGTTATAACCTAAATCGTCGCGAACGAAGTCGCGGCCATCATCTTTTACCTGTATAAGGTACCTATATATAAGAGCTGGTTTGCAAATGAATTCATTGTTGGCAGAGCATTGTAGCACGACGCCTTTGGGAAAAGATGATTACTACTGTAACGAAGATTTAGTTAAACAATTAGTATTTGACGCGAAGCTCTCGACTCCATACTTCAGAACATGGGAAGCCAGTGAGGAGGAAAGGAGCTTAGCTGAGAAATACAACGTGAACGTGCGTTTTATAGCCACTTCTAGCGGACTTACAAGGTGGCATTATATCTTTGACGACTCTAAAAATGAAAAGGTTGATAAAGAAGGCGTTAGAATAAAGGAATATCCTAGAGAGTAAGTCATTTTTCTGATTTAATTTGTGTTTACCCATATTGCTATAGATTTTTATACCTGGGACGAAGACAAGCCTTAGGCTTGCGCGGGGACATAGGAGCTACATTTGAACCTTCATGAGAGAATTTACCCTACATTGCGAGATTGATTATTGATGCTGTACTTTATATCAAGCATGACCATGACATGACATAAATAAAATAAAAAAATGACCGACATGAAAATATTTGTTATTTTAGAGTGTTCGGCGATTTTTACTATAATGCGATTGAAGAAACGTGGTACAAAGCTGCAGTGTTGCAACACATGATAGACAAAGAGTCGCTAGTGATCGCCACAGGATTACCTGTACTGGACAAAAGTATAAAAATACGTCCACCGGTTGCTACAGACGGCGACACTGTTGTTACTGCTAGTTATGCAATCTTCTACAAGGATGGCGACTCGGAGACTCCAGCGGCAGTTGTCGGCTTTCAATACATGTTTTCTAACTTTCAAGAAATATTTTATAAAATGACCGAACGTACCGAGGTGAGAAAATACAAACATCTTGCAGAAATTAGAGTGTGCGTTTCGTAATTTCTTTGTTGCGTGCTGTAATTAAAACCGCGATTGCCTGTATATAGATTTTCTCCCGGTTACAAATGATAAGAAGCACCTGCATTTTTTAAAATATGCTAACATTAATTTTTTTAATTTGTGTATTTTAGTATACCATAAGTATACCTTTATTATCCGGAAAAACTTTCAGCATTTACTACCCTCACTGGGCACACGCCCTTAGTTTCATATAGTTTTTCTTTTATGAAGACGGCTTTTGCGATACGCTGATACCTAAAAAATATATTTTCAGGGCGACTTGAAATGTAACGAGTACAGTAACTATGACTGTTATGTCATAGATAGCTCGGGATACGTAGTAATGAGCAGGGACAGTGGAGATGTGGGCGAGTTCTTCGGATCTGTGGGGTCCGGGAAGCATACCCAGCAAGTGATGCAATCCTTCGTCGACAAGAAAGTGTTCGAATACACGGAGGTGTTCAACTATCAGGCTCTGTGCCCAGATAGTTTGCTTCCAGAACCTAACTGCGCTTTTTCTTTATACACAGTAAGTAAATGCATAAATTCAAATTCTTAAAGAGAAATATTTCATAGGCATCAAGATCCAGTCATACCATTTTTAAATTTATTCAACTTCAACCATTGATGTAGAATTTTTTTAGTACCTATTTCTATTTCAATGACTTCAACAATAATATTTTTGATATTAATGTTCTTTGTTTCATACGACTTAAGAGTACAGAGAAGACAATTGAGTTTAATGTTGTATATTTCAGCCGTTCCGCCTTGCAACGAATTTCTTCAAATGGTTGTTAGTTGAGGCCTTTTTAGTAATATTTAACATTTTCAATTGGGATGAATATACCTACGCAGCAAGTTTCCATGAGATGTACGATTATGGTGAGTCTTATTTAAGAAGCAGATAACTAGCTAATATTACTTATTAGCTTTCCTCAAGGTCTTCGTGATTCCTGTAATCATACTTTCGTTGTAGTTCTATGTTACGTCTATATACGTTGTTACGGCGATTGTTGAAGTTGTACCAATTTCGTAATCTATATATATATATATATATATATATATCACCGTAAGATTGTAAAATCCGTTAGATTATAATCTAACGGTTTCTATCCCGCTAGATTATAAACTGTCGAAAGATTGTGAACCGTTCAATGTTCTGAGTATTAATTTATGAAATATTTATTGTTTTTACGTTTTCTTGTCTCTTTCTTGTACAGTTCGCGCGCGAGTTGAATGCAGAGTAAATATAAGTGTCACCATACATTTACTCTGCATTCAACTCGCGCGCGAACTATAGGTTAGGTTAGGGTTTGACATGAATATCCAGGTAGGTATCCACTTAGGTTCTATCGTGTTAATATACCTAATATATTACAATTTACCGAAAAATAACGCGTTAAATTGTAAGCAGTATGTTACGGTTCACAATCTGTCGAAAGTTTATAATCTATCGAGATAAAAAACGTTATATTATAAACGTTATATTATACTATACTCATCACGATATCTCAGGAACTACAAAACATACAGACTTAAAATTTGGAAGGCACGTTTCTTCTATAGTGTAGACATAAGATACAAAACGATTTTGAGAAAATTCACCCCTAAGGGGTTGAAATGGGGGTTGGAAGTTTGTATGAAAGTCCTTTGTTTTTGAAGTTAGAGCCATGAAAAATGGCAATCAAGTTATTAATTCAAAATAATAAAAATCTGTATAAGCAGTTTTACGAAAATCCACCCCAAAGGGGGTGAAATGGGGGTTGAAAATTTGTATGAAAGCCAAAGTTTTTGTAGAAAGAGACATAAAAAAATCCAGAATTTCGGTTATAAGTTTTAAATAATAAAAACCCGCAAAAACTATATAAAGCCCCTTTAGATAGACTTTTTGCAGCGGGAAAATTTCATAATCTCATAGGAAATCAGAAATTGTACGCGGACGAAATCGCGGGCGACCGCTAGTAAATAATAATTATATGTTATTATTGTCTTACAGTGGCCGATGACGCTGAGTTTATAGAAATAGAAACTGAGACGGATTCATACGATACTACGACCAACGTTCCACCAGTCGAAAACGGAACTAAAGACCCTAAGGAACCCGAAAAAGAGAAACTGTTTTCTTGCGATCACAGCATCACACTGTACATTTTGAATCAGTTATATTTCCTTAATTCGATGGGATTGTATCCCGTAATAAGTGAAGAAAAGGGAGGAGAATGCTTTCCACCGTATTGGGCTTCTCTGGTCACAAAAACCAATTTATTACTGGTGGTGGTCGAAAAGGGGACAAAGACGTATGAAGGTTGTAAGGAGCCGCCGAAAATTGACCCCATACCAACTCCAGAATCTGTGAAAAGTCGTGAACCATGCCATAAACTGGACTTAGGACGGTTGACCCGGAGAGCTTTGGAAGGATGTTATACTTATCACGACAAGGTAATTTTTTATGGTCTGAATCTAATCTTGTTTAAAAAAAGAGCAACTGCTGAGTTTCTTTGCCGGCTCTTAGCAGAATCTGCTTTCCGAACCGGTGGTACAGTCTAAACATGACTTAACATAAGAGACACCTGTATGTCCTACATGTTTTAAATAAATTGAATTGAATTGATAAAGTAGTCAAATACAAAGTCTGACAAAAAAGTTAGATTTTCCTTAAAGCGCCACATAGAACGTGTTTACGATGTTCATTCCAAAATAATTGTATGAAGCACGTCACACTTCGGAGCGCGACGTATTGTGAACGGCTTCATACATCGTCTAGGAGCCGTGTTGTACACTTCCCGCCGCGCGTCGCGTCGCTTCTGGCGCGCTTTGTCCCAGGCTGAGCTTTTATTCATATTTTTGCACTGTTCTTTTTCCAAAAAAAGATCAACACGCTGGTAAAGTGCGTATTGGCAGACTTATTACATCTTTTAAAATAATATTATCATCATCGGGTGCCATCTTCAAATTGAAGTTTGGCGGTTAGCAGGTGAAATGCCTTCAGATTTTGAGCTAGGTATCTTCTTTAAATCCGCGTAATTATGACGGGTCCAGTCCTTTACGTCATCCATCCACTTCCTCCTCTGTCTTCCAGGTAATTAATTTTATGGAGAACTCAAATATATGCAGGTTTCCTTACGATGTTTTCCTTCATTGTGAAAGGAAGTGATTGTTTATTTTATTATTGCTTAAAATTCAGGCAGCTTGGAATAGTTAGAGGGGCGTGCCTGGGATTAGAACCCCTGACTCTTCGAGTAAGAGAATGGATGTATGGATTTATCTGATACTAGCTGATACCCGCGACTTCATTAGCGTGGTTTAAGTTTCCTTTAATTCCCGCGGGTACCTACTCCTTAATTTTCCCGGAATAAAGTAGCGTTTTTCCCAGCTTATGTCTGAACAAAATTTTATCAAAATCGGCTAAAAAGATGGCTGTGAAAGAAATTAACAAACTAACTCACATTTAACCACCCTGTCATCATGCAACCAATCTCCTTTTCATAAAAAAACCTATAAAGGTTGCCTGGAAGAGATCACTCATAGTGATAAGGCCGCCTTTACACCGTAAAAAGTTGTAAATTCTGACACGATTCGTGTTACCTCTGTTTTGTTATTTGTTTGTGTGTAATAAATTGTTTTTACTTTTACTTACTTACTTTAAATTTATAAAATTAGTTAGGGTGTCTGATCTATTGATATTATTTTTGTTCACAGGAAAGAAATATAACAGACTGCGGTCTAGGAAGCCTTACAAGAGCTAATATTTTAACAAATATATGTATGACCCTATTAGCGTTTTTAGTGTCGAAATTATATTCATGATAATGATTATGTATATTGTATTTATAAAAGAAGTTATTTATTGAAGTTAAAAATGATATATTTCGTCCCAAAGATTTGTACCTTTCTTACTTTCGGAATAAAAATATTTATCCTTCACTGTCATTTTTTATTTTAATTATATAACTATATAATTCGCATTTTATAATCCATTTACAAAACTGACTGGTCCTTCACTGTTCCTAATTCGTCTAATCTTACTAATATTATAAATGCGAAAGTTTGGATGTATGGATGTCGGTATGGATGTTTGTTACTCAATCACGCCCCAATGGCTGAACGGATCTGGATGAAATTTGGCACAGAGATTAAGTATAGTCTGGAATAACACATAGGCTACTTTTTATCCCGGAAAATTAAAGAGTTCCCGTGGGAAACACAAAACCTCGATCCACGCGTACGAAGTCGCGGGCGTCAGCTAGTACCTATATATACTTACTCGACCAGATGATGCCCGCGACTTAGTCCGCGTGGATGAAGGTTTTTGATTCCCGCGGGAACTCCTTAATTTGTCGGGATAAAAAGTATGTCCTATGTCCTTCCCCGGGATACAACCTATCCTTGTACCAAATTTCAGCAAAATCGGTTGAAAAGATGGGCCGAAAAAGCGTAGCAGACAGACAGACAGACACACTTTCGCATTTATAATATTATAGAATGGATAAAGTATGGATAGAATGGATTCGTCTTATACATATACTACAATAATAATATGAAACCCGAAAGAGAAAGAGATCGCAATGGCTACTACATGGTATTAATATACTCTTTTTCCCATTACCTATACAATATGGAACAATTAACAATACGCGGTGATGGTGAAGATACCTCACCTATACCTAACCTCACCGATACCTAATAATAAACTGATTGAAATTATTATATTTTCATTCCTTTACTTGATATCCTTTTGACACACTGACCCAGAGAAGAATATGTACGAAATCGATGCGCTCTGCAGTTGAAATGAAACCACAAGTTGTATTCACACAACCATTGCTCATATTATACCGAGACCATTCAAATACAGAATGGAGCAGTATGTCCGCGCAAGAGCAACACGGCGCATGCCCGGCCCCACGCGACTGCGCACCGGTAAACCCACCTCCTATGCCGTTATCAATTTCGAGTGCTTACGAGAACAAGGGTTCCACATATCCCTGATAATATCCCCTAAAATAGTTCATTAAATCGTGTCTATAAAGATATACCAATATGAGAATGGTTTAAACGTGAACAGTGCAGTAGGTGGTCAAATTGGATTAAGTGTTTCTAATGTGCTACCGTATTTGCATTTCTGCTTTATTCCTAATTCTTTTGTCCCTGGACTCCAGGGATTGCTCATCCAGTATACAAAATGACGTACCTACAAAAATATCTTTTAATACGTAAGTACTTTTGTTAAAAAAAAACAAGTTAATTTATATAGGCTGTTTTTTTATAAGTAATAACTACATTTTTTTTTTGTAGGTAGGAACTAATATAATTTTTTAAGTAGGTACATAAATTATTTGATATACATTTTGTTTACTAAAGATTGAAGTTCTAATTTTTTTTTTAATATTGTATAAATAATTATTTAGTCTACAGCTATGAGCTTATTAAATTAATGACTAATATACTTATTCGTACCTAGTAACTTGCATATTACTTAAGTAGATATAAAGAAATCTGATTCAAACAAAAAGAGAGTGTGAGTGGTACATTTATATTATAATAACGTTAATTAACCGAATATTAAATTATTTTGTAGCGTGCAAGCATGGGCTGTTAAACTCGGGACTGAACTTTATCACTTTGGAGAATTTATTACGAGAAAGAAGGAAGTGCAAGACGTAAGATTGTTTCAATCCATTGTATTTCAGACGTGTTAGTATTTTCAAGGCTACATAAATACACAAACTTGTTTTTAGAGCTTCAAATCCGCACAAATCGAGTCGAGAGACGGCGAGAAATTGGTCCAGAGCATGGCAGACGATATACGAGCTATGATGGAACTCAAAATTAGTGCAGTAAAGAGGATAGTAGAAGCGGCTGAAAACATGGCTTTTGACAAACAAAACGAGGCCGTTCCCGAAGACTTTCAATTTTTCAACAGCAAGGAAATGGAAGATTTGTATGATGATATGTCATTGACTACAACACCCGAACCTGATTTCACTATGGAGAACTGGATAAATCGACCGGCATCAAAGAACATGCATTTGCACCAGAATCATCACTTTTCTCACATACCCGTTAACACTAATTTTAGTAGCGTGCACATTCCTACAAATGTTTATGCCTGGGGTCAGTAATAGGCAATCAAATATTTAAAAACGTAGCTGATACTCGCGACTTTGTTAGCGTGGAATAAGTTTTTTGGAAAAAAATGTCACTTTCCAGGTCCTCAATTATGCCCATGCAAAAAAAACACGTTTATCCGTTGCTCCGTTACCGCGTGGTTGAAGGAAAAACCAACAAACAAACAAACTTTCGCATTTATAATGCACTAGCTGATGCCCGCGACTTCGTCCGCGTGGTTTGAGTTTTTTGATTCCCGCGGGAACTCCTTAATTTTCCGGGATAAAAAGTAGCCCATGTCACTTTCCAGGTCCTCAACTATACCCATACCAAAAATCACTTCGATCCGTTGCTCCGTTGCGGCGTGATTGAAGGACAAACCAACAAACCAACAAACAAGCACACTTTCGCATTTATAATATTAGTATGAAGTATGATATTAGTATGATTACAGACAACATTTTGCAGTTCATATGACTATGAATAATTCCCATTGTTTCAGCTCCTGACGTTATCAAAGGTATTCATTGGTCAGAAGGTTTAGATACACATTTTATCAATAATTACCAGAGCGATCCGACGTTATCTTGGCAGTACTTTGGAAGTTCGACTGGATTCATGAGACATTACCCTGGTGCGATAATTTATTACTTTTATTTGTTAAATGAAATAAAAGGATATAATAAGGCAGCGTCGTGACTATAATATACACAGAGGTTATCTGTGTATATTATAGTCACAAGACGTTATTCTTGGTAATTTTATCAAACGTTTTGTCTAGCAATGAAATGGCGAGCAGATCCTGTTGACATATACGATTGTCGAACAAGAGCCTGGTACATGGAAGCGGCGGCGAGTCCAAAAGATGTAGTAATTTTGGTCGACCGGAGTGGTTCTATGACTGGGCAAAGAAGGGATATAGCAAAGCACGTAGTAACCAACATTTTGGACACCCTTGGAAATAACGATTTCGTCAGCGTAATGACATTTGCCGATACAGTAGAAGAAATTGTACCTTGTTTTGAAGATTCTCTTGTTCAAGTACGTACTTAATCAGTTTAAATATATATGCTATCTCATATTTAATATCTAGTTCTTTTACATTTATCTATTTACATATTAAATTTCAGGCAACACTCGCAAATCTTCGCGAATTAAAGCTGGCTTTAGACAATTTTGAAACCACGGAAATAGCAAACTTTTCAGCGGCATTGACCAAAGCGTTTGAACTTCTTGAAATTTATAGAAATAATAGTGGTGGAGCAAATTGTAATCAGGTATACTCGTATATAGCAATATAAATACACATTTGAATTGAATTAGTTATTCCGACGTCGATATGAATGTCTGGATCTTTTTTTACAGGCAATAATGTTAGTTACCGATGGCGTGCCATACAATTACAAGGAATTATTCGAGAAGTATAACTGGAAATATGATACTCCTGTGCGGGTTTTCACGTACCTGATAGGTCGCGAGGTAAAGGTAGTACCATTTCAGGTATTACTGTGTGTTGTAGTCATTGTGCGACCTGCATAATGCCTTCCTTATCGTACCTTCTACCAGTACACCTTGAATGTGGTACTCTTCTTTCTTCTATTTCTACCTGTCTAGAATGTGTATAGAAGTCACGTATGTCCAAATACCATCTTCCATTTGTGCCGCTTTTCTTATAGCTTTTATAGTAGATAGTTAATTATTTGTAGTTACACTCGTGTTGTTTTATTGTTTGTACTTTGAATGTTTAATTGTCTTGATTTCTAAATTCTGCTTGAGTCTGTGGACGTGTGGTTTGAAAAATACTCGTATGTCTTTTTGAATCTAATTTTAACGGCGGCGCATATATTATTATTATAGCGCTGACAATTGTTATATTATTTTTAGGTGCCGAATTAATAGTAGTTATTAATTTAACGTACCTATATTTCTCATTAGAAAAGTGCAATGATTTAGTCTAGCCTTTTAGTTTTTTATAGTTAAATTTACATTTAGAATTAGAAGGAGATTTATTTCTATTAATTTATGGCTTCTAGAATCTAGACAATAGAAATAGTCGTTTAGTAAAAATAAATACTGTAGCCTTTTATTTGGCGCTTTTCCACGAGGCTGCATCGGACATCATATCACTCGTATATAGAGGACGAGCATGGTGACAGTGACATTTAGAGTATTATAATATGTGACGAGGTCGTACCAGGTGGCGGATGTAAGAGAAGTGAAGTGGATGGCGTGTGCAAACAAAGGATTTTATGTGCATTTGAGCACGCTGGCAGAGGTTCGGGAGAGAGTATTGGAACATGTCAACGTGCTCGCGAGACCGCTGGTGCTGCAGCGAGAGAAGCATCCTGTTGTGTGGACCCCTGTTTACGCTAATGTTACGGTAATATTTTGAAATCATATACCTTCACCCCCTTCGATTGCTTAGGAAAATAAAGGAAATGTTCCGATAACTTGCATTATTTAAAGGATCCAAAGGTGGCAGATTACTTGTGGGAACAGCGAGAGAGAGCAGAGCAAAAGGAACGGTTTATGAGCCAACGACGAGACAAAGTACTCTTCAATTCGGAACAGGAACAAACTAGAAGATGGAAAATAACGCAGGTAGAAATTGACTTCATTTGAAGACATTTGTTTATCTGATACGAGTCTGGAGTAATTTAGTAGAAATCTATGACACTTACGGACTTATTGAAAAACAAAACTCAATTTCAGATGAAACAGGGTCAGTATAGTGAACTTGGGAATTCGAAATATCAATTGATGACTTCTGTTTCGATGCCTGTTTACGATTTACGACACAACGAGGTACGTTCCCGTTTATATTCTATCCTATTAATTTTACTCTATTTGTCCCCTCAATGGTTTAATTTTGAAAAAGAGGCTACTCATTATTAAATAAGATTTTCAGTGCATTAGCATTTGAATTAAAGATTCGAAATACTAAAGAAATGGTTACTCTCTTTTTCATAATAATTTAACTCTGAACCAACTTTTCCAAATTCAAAATTGTTTTATGCATGGCCGAGAAATATTAATTAATGAAGATTTTTACAGATTGGTTTATTATGTTTTCTTCTAATTGGACGTAAGCTATCCTATTGGTGTACACTATTTCTATGAACTTTATATTTGGTCTTCTTGTTTTGTATATTTCATAATCAACTACCTTTTTAATAATATTCAGTTTTGTTTGATGGTTTCCCCTCAGAACATCACAGAGAATGTACTGATAAATGAAGCTTACTGGGTATCAGTTACAAAAGAGGTACTACACTTAGAAAGTTTTGACGATTTTAATGTAAAGTTTTTGCAAGATACAAGACATTTTATATGATTTAGTTTTTTGGATTTCAGTAACGGTAAATTCTTATTTGGCCCCGTTAGCGATGCATCTGTCCTCGATAGATGTGACCGCGCTGCGGTCTCGGTCGCTACTGACCGAATAATGTGTTGTTTGACCCTCTTGGCTTACTGTAGTATAGTAGTTTTCTACTAGATAGTAGGCGTAGACCAATAGGGTGTTATGAATTAACTTTTCTATCAGTTATTAAGATTACTACTTTTGTGCAAGAATTATCATCTATATTACGCACACTATCTAATCGATAAAACATATTTTGCCTGATTTTAGTGATGTCTTCGTAGAGACATTTTTAAAGATTGACTGTATTAAAGAGAGTAAATGTAAATATTTTTCATTCAAGTTTTATGCAGCCCGCCACGAGAGACGAATGGGGCTTTTGTTACTTGAGTATTTATTAAGTTGAAAGTACTGTTTCTAAGAATGACAAAACTTTTGATATACTAAATATATTTTAGTGTAAATATAAGTTTTCTCATTTATAGAGGATTACCTATATGTTATTAATTTTATTGCATTCGTACGTCAACAACCAATCGCAGTCCGTAGAGGAGAACGGCCAAAAGGAGGTAGGCACACGCTCTCTTAGACTTGCTTGATTGATGACGGATGATTGATGATGTAAGACTTCTTAAGATTTTACCAAAATAGAACAATGTTTTTATCGCGGTATATTATAATGTACGAAAACAACAGATATCTGAAAGACAAGATATATTGTTTCGATATTTACTAGGAGTAATAATAAAATAAGTTCATATGATTAATAATTTACAATGTCAACAGATTCTTACAATGGACCGGAAAGGTTACCAACTACCAGCCCATCTAGAACGTAGTGGGTTTTAGTTTAAAGTGTAGTGTTTTTGATGAAATATATACCGTAATTTTTGATTGTGTAGAATGCTAGAACATGTAATGAAGAATAATTTTATTAGACATCTTCAAATCAAGTAGTTCGTAAGCATATTACCTAACGGGGCGTAGATGCTAGACGAAAATAATATTTGCTAGAGATAAGCAAACTTTTCAATATTTTCGATTAAGTACTTAGTAGAAATTAATGATAAAAATACCTAAATCGGTTGAGTAGGTAGTATTACTATAACTTTATTTATGCATTAAAGTATACCTATATATTTTTAATAACCATAACATACCATTTTTGTATGTGTAGCAACTTTTCTTGGATTTTTCGTGATTTTTTACATATTATAAAATTTTAATAGAAATTAGTATGCCCTTGATCGATTATTTTAGAAAGCAGTTGTTAAATGCTTCCAGATGCGTATTGCCAGATTATTAGGCGTCGCAGGAACGGATGTTCCACTGTCAGAAATCCAAGCGTTGATGACACCATACAAGGTAAAATTGATTGAGTATAATATTAAATAGCCTTGAAGATAAGATAAGTGCTTCCTTGTCTACTATGTTCCTGTTTTTCTACGTATTTTATAACCTTTGGGTACAAAAAAAATAGTATGAGCGAAAAACCATGACCTAACTTTGACATAAAATTACAAGAAATATCTATACCTAATGCAAAAATGTCTATGATACAGATTGGGGTGAATGGCTACGCGTTCATGGTAACAAATAACGGATATATTTTAATACACCCGGATTTGAGGCCTGTTGTAAGTACTACAGAATCTGAAGCTATCGTAATTTTTAATGTTATTTTTACTTCTTTAATTGAAATCTTTTATTTACAGTTTCAGCAGATATTAAAACCAAGTTATAACAGCGTAGATATGATTGAAGTTGAACTTTTTGATGACGACCGCAGTCCAAGGAACTTTAGCAAAGAATTGACAGCGGTAGGTCGTAATCACGGCTTATTTATTTATATTTTTATTTATTTATTAGTAATTCACAGCGTTAAATAATAAATGTTGACAATAGTAACTAAAGTCATTAGAACTAGTGTTTTATGAAATCACTAGCTGACTTCTAATCTAATTTAAAAAAAATTCTAGCTCAGAAAAGAGATCATCGATCAGAAAACTGGAAATAAAATCATGAATGTGAAGTATCATATGGAGGATATGGTAAGTTTGCGTTTTTTGTACAGTTTACTCTTCACAAAAATGATATAAATCTAGCTACACTATGCCAAGATGAACTGATAATGAACACTAAAGTAAAAATTATAGCATTATCTATAGATTCATATATCTACTGGCATGAATTGATCGAAACACGTATATTTTCAGAAACGGGTGTCCCGAGGGAAGAGGCACTACTACTGGACAGGCATTAGCGATTCACAATTTACTCTAGTGGTTTCCATTCCTGAGAATTACGGCCGCCATCGGATCACACCGCCTCCTACAGACGATATTCACCGATTGTCTTTAACGTCTAAAAATATCTCCGCTAGACAGTATCTGTCCGATAAATGGAGCGTCCATCCGGATTGGTGAGTATCCTATCTGACCCATGGCACTCCGATCGACGATATCCAAATATAAAAATTACCGGTTCTGTAATATGGCCGAATCAAGAATTCCCACTGTATCCTTCACTTACTTGGCCGAGAGATTTTATTGCAGATATCTTTTAGGTGTTTTATCTTTCTACTCAATGTTTCTTACAATTTCTATTCTGTTCAATTTCTTCTAGTGATATAAATTTGGGTAACTGTTCTAGGCTCTACTGTCGTCACTATGAGCGAACATTCTCATCTCCTGAGGAGGAGCTGTCATATTTCCTGGAAAGGGTAGCGAAACCCGGATGGCGATGGCCGGCGAAACCACGGCCGCCAGAACACCACAAAAATAAGGGTCACGAGAGACATAATGAAGGTATACATCTAATCAGTAAAGTTTGTTTAGTAACTGGTTACCTGATGATCAGTGATGATTAAGGTAGAACCGCTATCAGTAGGTAGTATAATATAGTTAGGTAAGATCCATGCCTCAAATTAGTTACGGCAGATGCTACTAAATGTGGAACAATACACTTGAATTGATTTAACGAGACGATTTTTCTGTTTTAAAATGTGGAAAACTAAAAACGTGTTTTTGACTAATTTTATGATTAAAATTCCTATATTTTTAGGATCTGAAGTGAGGGAAAGAAACAAGGCGCCAAATGTAACGCCACGAAATGAATATTATTGTAAGTAATACTGAACATATTGAATACGAGGAGAAATAAAAATATCAACATTGTAACTATAAAACCTGTTGTAAAGATTTATTTGACAAACAAATTGATTAATTTTATTTTAAGGTTAAGAAAACATATTACATATATATTATATATAAATATATATAGATGAAAATTATTTTACTATTATTCGGTAGGCGACCATGGATTGATGCAGGCACTGGTGTATGACGCCAGGAACACTGCGTGGTTCAACAAGAGCATATCGGAGTCTGCGTCAGATGACAAAGCGTAAGTACGAGTCTTTAAACATTAACTTTAACATTAGGTTACTAACTAGAATTTCATAGTTTGAAGACATATAGTCCAATTTTAGGACTAAGAAAACAAAATTTAAGTACAGCTACAATATTCCTACAAAGATAATGTTTTTAAATTCTGCCCAAAAATTAAATACACATGTGTATTGACTATTATCATAAACTCATATTGAAAAATATTTTATGTTACTATATATCTGCCTGGATAGCCCATTGACAAAAGTGATTGGATTGTTGCCGAGGTAAAGTATATGGGATGGACAAATACCTTTAAGCATAGTTTTATTAAGTTGAGAATATAATATATGTACCCATAAGATTAACAAAAGATATAATATATAAAGTGAAACGGTACACGAACCACAGACGATTTATTTGTAGTCGTAACTGCTCCCGAATTGACTTTTATTAGCCATACAAAAATATCTCTTCAGTAGCATGCGCACAACGAAATTATCTCGCGACGAGAGGGAGAGATGTTGTCGTTGCCGACTAATTTTTCGTTTAGGTACCCTTATATGCACAAAATGCCGTATATTACAAGAAAAAATTAGTCGGCGTGTAAAGGTTCGTAGAGAAAAATACCACAGATGAGAAATATTTCTTTTATCTCTTCTTAGCTTCGGAGGACAAACTTGTGATAACGGGTAGACATAATTTAACTCGTTGTGCGCAGCCCTACAGGACGATGTATAATTCGCTGGATATTACGACAAGGCCGCCTCTGATAAAAACAATGCGCGAGAAATGCACTAAAACCATATTTTGGAGTGAAATTGATTTTTATGTATAATATTAATGTGTTTTTCGTATTATTGTAAACCATTTTACATGCTCACAGGGACTGTAAGTTTTGGGGTTGTCATTGTGATTTTACTGCAGCCATTGGATTATCGTAAGTCCTCTTCATACTGTCGTGTTATTTCGGCGGATATATAGCAGATTTCAGGGAATATCAAGGATGCACTCATTACTGAAGTCGACGTTATGACAGAAGGCCCAAGAAACCTTTTGAATGGTCCTTGGTAGTACGAGTAGCTTATTCAGTCGAAGCTTTCATGGAATAGGTAACTGTATCTAATATAATGGTACCCAGATAGATTTCGGTCGTGGAGTATCTTCAGCTCTAATAAAAATCTACCCGAATTATGGTCCAATTTGGTTCTGTCCATAAAATCGTATGTTGTTGTTCTTTAAATAAATTATTTACGTTTGGTCGTAGGACGGAGTTCATCCAACGATTTGGCTACATCAACGCGTTCCTGGCAACTCACAGTGGCCTCACAAGATGGCAAACACATCCTCCTAAGGATCACGATGACAGGTAGGGTCCTTGAAATAACATAATTTTTACAGACTTCCAAAAACACTATCTCGATTTAAACTGACTCTTCTCAAAGGGTTGTCTGTAAGACATTTGCTTCATCTTTCCAGGAATGAGTTTGGCAAGCAATTTCCTCGAGCAATAGATGAAGTTTGGTACCGTCGTGCTGTCGAGCAGCATTATGTGGATCCTCTCAGTTTCGTATACAGTGTGGAATTAAGCACGGAGAAGTTCCCTCTCAACGTTAGCAATGCTATGGTGACAGCTGCACATGCAGTATTCCACGGAGATGGGCATAGAAAAACACCAGCAGCGGTGGTTGGATTTCAGTTCAAACACGAACGTCTAGCTGAGTGGTTCCAGAATATAACTTCAGCCGTACGTGTAATTTGCTACTAGTAATGAAGCTCAGTTTTACTTAAGTTGATGATGAATGGTCCTTTCGATAAAATTGCTGCTTGTCTGTTTTAGTGCGAACATAGCAAGGAATGTGTAACGTGTAACATCACAGACAACTGGGATTGTTATTTAGTGGACAGTAATGGTTGGATTATCGTAAGTGAGGATAGTAGTCAGACGGGGCAATTTTTTGGAAAGGTAACATAAAACAATAAACTTGTCTTAAATAAAGTTGGTGTCAATTTTGACTCTTTGCTTATCTTGCAGATACGACCAGACATAATGATGAAGCTGGTAGAAGAAGAAGTTTTTAAAACAGTCCACATTATAGACTATCAAGCTGTCTGTTTTAGAGAGAGGAAGATTACGAATCCTGCATCAACGATCCTGACGGTAACGTTTAACTTGTCTTCCTGCCATAATAATATCATCAATCATTGGATGATTCATCATACCATAAGCTTTTTGAAGATGTAACCTAACATGTTTACTCATTTCAGCCTCTTGAAAATTTGCGTCTGATAATGGCATGGTTTATCACCACTACGGTTTGGTTTTACAACTCGATTGCACTCAGTTTAGCTCAGGCTTCGAGCTATACGTTTGACTACGGTACGTCTCCAAACTCCATTATCATTATCCATACTCAATGTATCATTACGTACGTGTTGCATTCTCGTTGCATAACCAAATTGTTGCATAGAAAAGACGACGTAAGTTAGTAAGTAAATAAATTATTTGCAAATCGATGTTGCTCTTGAGCGTTGTCAGCATGAACGTACAATTAGCATGACAACGGGCGCTGCAACAATCAGTGTACCTATTCTAATTGTTGTCAAAAATATATGTTGTTATCGTTGCGTTGTTTATACAATAAATAAAAACCATTGAGGAACAAAAATGTAACATGAAATCCGTTCTTTTTACATCTTTGGGCAAATAAAAAATTAGCAATTGATTTTATTAAAGAATATTTGTATCAATGTGCAGCTTTAAGAATATATGAAATCTGTATCTTGCTAACTTCCAACTTCTCACAATAATTTCAAGTCACTGTCGCACAACTAGGATCAGATATGCATGCAAGTGGTCTACATAAATACTTAACTCGGGATTCTTTTAGTTCATAGCAACATCAAAATTCTCTCATGGAGTCATCAATTGGATGTAGCCAAATGTTTAATGACAGTAGTAACGACTCCATCTTATTTTCAGAGTTTGTTTCAACCACTGGTGAGTTTATAGATCGAACACAGTAGAGTGTTGCTCTCTGGCACAGATGGATTTACTAACGCTCTTTGTTACATCTTATTTCAGTGTTGATCCGTAGATAACGATTTGGAATGTGCATGTTTCATACAACCTGACCTGCTCCATTTCGTATGAAATATATTATTAATATAAGCCCTTTGTGATTTTACAAATACATTTTAGAGTTGATTGATTGAGTTTCATAGTTGCGAGTGTGTGATTTATGTGGTTATTTAGCATGATATGAGGAACATCTGGTATGCTTTCTGCCAAATTGATGTGCTATAATTTAAGCGGAAATAGAATTAGCTTTTTTATTTCTTTTTAATATTCTGAACATTATCGTATACATTATTTTCATTATGTTCAGTTATGACTGGCATAAGTATTATTTTCGTTAATTTATTTATAATGGCATGTATTCCGCGATGTTTATATTCTGCTAAATTTTTTTCTACTATATTATGCTTTACGTCTTCCAAGATATTGTATCTGTTTTGCGCATTGCGTATATATTTCCTTGTTTATAGTAGGTACGAGGCTATTTTATTCAACTTTTTACAAAACTTCTTACTTATTCTAATTTTTCATAGTACCTAATCTTTATTAAGGCATCACTTAACTCCATTATTAATATCCTCAATTAAGTTTCTGATCACCGAAAGAAAACCGAAAATAATATTGCAAAATATTTACCATCCATCTGCATGTATAAAATATATTATGATTATGTTAGTAAAATGTGGTTTTTTACGCAGGAGCTTACCAATACGAAAACGACGAAACCGACGACCCAACGATGACCAAACCGGCGACGACAAGAATAGTTGAGAGAGACTTCGAGAAGCTTGTCCTGATAAATAGAACAAGACCGACGCCATGCGATAGAGAAATGTATCTGTACCAATTGGATTACAAGAATCTTGACGAGAAACTGAACAAACCCGTGAAAGAGTGCGACAGACCGTTCTACGCGCAGTTGGTGAATTACACAAACATGCTGCTGGTGGTGGTCGATGCGATGTGCGCTAAGCAGGACGTGCCGATATATCCGATAGAAGCCACGGAAGTCCAGTATAACGAATCCCTGCCGTGCTTGAAGCACATGCATCCATTGTACAGGAAGCAACCGAATTCTTGTATTCGAAACCATACGGAGGTAATACTCCATGGTCCATGGACACATACTGACCATATCACATTTTTTTATTAGTACCTACATAAATAAGACGTTACTTCCCCTACACATAAACATCCTTAACACGAGTAGGTAGGACACATAAGTTTACCAGAAAATGTTAAATAATTGGGATCATTTCAGGAGAGCAATATCGACATGTGTGGACGCGGCAGTCTACCCCGAAGAACGTCGCTATGGATACCACTAAGCATATTCTTCATAATTAGATATTTTTAAAGTAAAATGTAGCCAAAATATATATCTATTGTGCCCAAAAATATTTGTTACCAGATTACTAACTGTTGAAAATTTGCTATAGTCTAAAGGAGTTATTTTTTGCATATTAAAATATAATTTTGTTTCTTGATCTTCCAGTATTAGATACATAGCTTATAATTTCAGTGAAAAAATATACATGTCATATAACATATCAGAACTTACGTTTTAAGGATCATTGTTGTTGTATATTAATACTTAAAATACAAGTCTCGCCTATTAGCGAAGCCACATAGGGAATAGGTTGGCCCATAAAATTAAGCTTATTCCTTGTTTTGTGGGTTTACCTTTGAGGTCTAGTTTTATCCAATCTGTGTTTATGCGTTTAGTAGGTTGTGGTGTTAGGTTTCGATCAAAACCCCGCGCAACTTTGTAGTACAGTACGCTTAGTCGAAGTTTTAATTCGATTGATCGTATAAGAATTCGACAACATTAACGTCAAAGTAGAATGGACCCAAAAGCCCTTGATTTATAAAGTCACACATTCAGTATAACCGATTTTAATTTGGAAACGTATCGTTTGCAAATTCTTACACAATCAATCGAATTAAAACTTCGATTAAGCGTGCAGGACCTAATATGAAAATTGACATTTAGGCTTAGGATATACCTACATCATATCAATCATGTTTTCGATCTATACAGGTACCAATATAATTTAAAATTGCATATATACCTACCTATTTACAATATTTTAAATTAAAATTATATAGTTACCACGTTATTTCAACAATTTATTTTGGTTGTTGATTAACTCCGTCCTAGATTTTTAAACTGGGGTCGGAACTGCTCTTATTTCCGTCATATTGATTAGGTCAAGTGTTGGGTAAGTAGCTCTTAGGCCGGCCATACACGGATAGCTTGTGTGACTTCATAGTGAACTACAGTCTTCTACGTACACACATACGTGCAGTGGCGGGCACGACATAGAAGCATAAAGGTACTGCTTACCCTAGTTAAAAAAGCTCAATGCATAATTTTCATCATTCCCTACCTGAAAGTACATACATTTACTCTGCATTCAACTCGCGTATCTACGTAACCAGCTTCGAATACTGTGCACACCACTGCATACATGGAACTGCTCGAGCAGTTGCGACTGCTTCGGGCGGTTGGCAGCAGTTATCAATGGTAGTTTCAAGCTGTTGACTATGACTGCAAGAGCGGACCGTGTGTGTTGATCACTGGCTAACTGCTCGAGCAGTCCGTGTATGACTGGCCTTAACTTCCGCACTTTCTTGTAGTAGTTATTTCTCTGCATTGTGTAAGCACTTGTAACAATTCAACTTCTGTAAGTTTTGTTTACTCAAAACTTACTGCATTTATCAATGACTTGATAAAATTAATTATTAAGTACTTGAACTTCTGCAAGAAAACTTGGCAGTGGACACTTGGCCTTGTTTAAATGAATTAGTAATGTTGTACCTACCTTTAGGTTGTATAGTATAATTAAGTTTTAGGATGAATAAATTCTCAGTGTTAAGTGTTTTGAATCTCATAGGTTAGGTCATAAAATATAAATTTATGTTTTAAAAATATATTGTGTATATTAAAAGTTTTTAATGTGACTTCTCTTTCCTTTATGAATATTGTGATTCATTTGGTACAAAATAAATATTTATTGTATTTTCGTAGTGTTTTATTTTGTAACAACTAAATTTATCCACTAAATTATATATGTTCTAGCATACTAGTTTATTAGGTACTTCATGAGAAAATTGTACAACTTAAATTGAAAACAAATCTAAAAATCAATATCTGCCAATAATGCCATATTTTGAAGACAATCCAAACATGATGAGGTTTAAATTTTTTATTGCTAACTTCTAGAAATGCTTATTAATTAAATATTCAAACAGTTATTAAGTATTTAATTAAAACTCACCAATTGTAATTTTCATTATTGTATTTCAAAGGTACTACGATTTATGATGTAATTTCATTCAGAATATTAACTTTTTCCACCAGTCTCAGCTTTGTACCTGGCAATGAAATCATTAATATCAGCCATAACAGTCTGGTATCTCTGCTGTCTCAGTAAAGCCTCCTGCAGTTGTTCAAGAGGCTCCCCGCCTTGCATGAAGATCTTTAAACTGTGAGTAGTTCCACCCCCCTCTCTGTGCTCTGTTATTCTGTCCTGAGGATAGTTATATGTTCTTATCTTCTCATTTCGATTACTCTGTCCAATCTGAAAGGAATAATGTAATTATATAATACAAATAGAGTAACTTTAATGGTTTCAATGCTTTTACATGTTTAATTATAGGTATTTGAAAAGGATTATTGCTATACCTACTCTATGTTTTTGGGTGATCATTGAATGAACTAAATGTCTTTTTAATCTGGTTCAAAAAAAGGTAAAGCAAGCATTATAATCTATTCAATTTACATAAAAAAAGTGTTAAGTTTTGCCAACATAACTGCCATCATAATTATTATCTGAAGTGATTTTATTTGAAAAATTATAATAAATTAGCTCATGCCCGCGACTTCATCTGCATGGATTAAGGTTTTTTTTATTTCCTGCAGGAACTCTTTAATTTTCCAGGATAAAAAGTAGCCTATTCCAGACTATAATCTATCTCTGTGCCAAATTGTGTCCAGATCCGTTCAGCCATTCTGGTGTGATTGAGTAACAAACATCCATCCATCCATCCATCCATCCATCCATCCAGATATTAATAATTGAATAATTTACCTGTGATTTCCTCTCACTGTTAATTTTAGATGACTGCTCCTCCTCTTGTTTCTGTAGTAAGAGTGTGCGTAACTTCTGCAAGGCAATCTGTTTGTTCTTGATCTGTGACCTACCCTCTTGACATTCTACCACTGTTCCTGTAATCAGTAGATTATACCATTATAGATAACCAGCTGATGCCCGCGACTTTGTTCGTGTGGATTGAGGTTTTTTGGTTACTGCGGAAACTTTTTAATTTTCCCGGATAAAAAGTCGCTTATGTATAATTAAAGACTTTAATCTATCTCTGTACCAAATTTCATCCAGATCCATTCAGCCGTTTTGGCGTGATTGAGTAACAAACATTCATACATCGCTACATATTTCTTGGAGAAAGCTAGTTAACTCTAGTTAGTGATTAAATTTTGACTCTCTACTGAATTTCTAGGTTTTTTTTCAGTTAAAATTTCATTAAAAATTGTGTTGTTTATGCTTTTTACTGGTACTGCCATCTTGTACCACCTAGACAACAGGCGCCACCTTAGTACCCAAGACTCAGCACATACAATTCAAGGAAACAAGATAGATATCCCTAAAATTTGGAAAACTGGTAGGTATTACAATGGTGACCATCAAAAGCCAGTGAAAGGATTAAATATATAAGGATAAAATAGTTTTAAAAACAGTACCTGTAGGTATATGGGTAATGCGCACAGCACTGTCTGTAGTATTCACATGCTGGCCTCCAGCCCCACTGGCCCTCTTAGTTTCAATGCTCAGATCTCTGTCAGGTATGTCCAGCTCTACATCAGTGGGCTGCGGCAGAACAGCCACAGACACTGTACTGGTGTGAATACGACCCCCCTTCTCTGTGGCCGGTATTCTTTGGACACGATGTACTCCAGCTTCTATTCTCATTAGCTCAGGGGCACCTAAGTGATCGAATTAAAATAATGGCTTAATATAAAATAATTTCAAACAAAATAGTTTTCTATAAAACTGTCAAACCAAACAATAGATACTGGTCATAAAGGCATTGATTTGAACAAAGTTCTTATTGAAAATGACCAATATTTGTATGGATTAAGTACTTACAGGTTTTTGTTTAAAGGAGACTGAGCAAAACTATATGGAGTTTGGGCTAGTAACAAATGTTTTTGTGTCTCGATAAAAGTTTGCTTAAAATAAAGTTTGATAACCCTACTTTCATAAACAAAAACAATTTTTAATTTATTCCTCCCAGTTTTTGAGAAAAACAATTTTATGTAAAAGGTTAGGTTAGGTATGGTAGTAGGTACCACACTTCACCAGGACGATTCTACTGCTGCCTATGGTAAAACCAGTAAATAGTTATTGCCAATGAATCAATATTTGAAGATATATAAGGTGCCATTGTATTTATATTTTTAAATAATGTCTTTAACAGTACCAGTGAGTATTACTTTGACCTTGCTAATAGACAACGCTTACCTATACCTACCAGAAGCCTACCAGCTATTCGAACTAGTGTACTAGGTCCCTAGCTCTGGAATATATGCTTCGTTAATAATTACTGAGACATTACTAGGTTGAGTAAGTAACTATTATTTAAACTGTAGTTGGGCTATTGATAGCAAGAACTGCAAAAATAAAATTAGTACAACGAAACTACCAAAACATTGCGTTTTTACAAAGAAAACATGCACACTGCACAGGTAGGTACTTACTTATATAAAAAGTAGGTCCTTTTTTAGGTAGGTAAGAAAGATTATTACAATCTTGTACATTGCATTGTTTAAGGAAAAAAAAAACCACAGACAACTAACCTGCAAGTGTTTCAACTAGCACCGAGTTGAGTCGATTCTATCAAAATGGTTTGCAAATAAATATCGATATTTTTTTATAATACTATGAAAATGATAGTTTTTAATCGATTAAAAGTCGATTACCGCCCGTTTTTATTTCATCGATTTCAACAATAACATCACAAGGTATGTCAACGGATAAAAATGGAGTCTGGTTTTACAAATACAATTGGAGTACTTTTAAAATGATGAAAAAATCTCGGGATAGGCAGCACTTTGTTTTTTGTGCCAAACTGAATTAAAAAATTAAACTTAAATTATGAAAATAATTATCTTCTGACACAAGCATGGCCTGTGTTTGTTCAGTCTCCTTTATATATGAATATAGACTTTAGAGAAAGACTATAGGTAAGTACTTAAAGTTTCTTTGGAGCTCAAAATGAACTCTTGAAACTAAATTGATATGAGTCGAATGAAAGGGATAGCGACACATTTAGACCTAACCTATAATTAAGAGATAGACATAGAGAGCCACAATATGCATGTATTTTAGGTTCATTTAAAATAAAACACATAGCTCTTACCCATTCCATTAACCAGCAAAGAAGCTTTCCTAATCCCTCCGAGATCAGATTTCTCTACAGATGCAATGTCAACCTCCCAATCTTTATATTCGCAATATGACTTGTACATCTCAAATAGCTCCCTTGCGAAGAGCATGGCCTCCTGTCCGCCCGCGCCAGCTGTAACCTCAACAAGTACACCACCTTTGGTCAAAAATGGCTCAAGAAGTATTGACTGCAGCTCTCCATCGATCTCTTTCATACGTTTTAAATAAATCTGAGCCTCCTCTTTGATCATTTCTTTTATTTCCTCATCCTTTCCGTCACGCTTATTCAACTCTTTCAGTGAGTCTATGCTTTCGAAAAGAGCTATTCGTTGCTCTAGGGCAAGAACTATAGGTCTTATTTCCTGAAGCCGCCTAGTTTCTTCAACATTTCGTCGTGGTTTGCTTTCCAAATTGGCATGTTCTAGCATCAAACGATTTAGATAAGTTTGCACAGCCGGATCCGATAAATTGATTGTATTTTGCGCCGAATATCGACGAAGAACCAAATTTTCTAACTTGTACAAGGATCGTATCAATGTAAATCTCAATAAAGACATATTTTTAAGTTGAAAGTAATGAATAGTTTTGGGTAATTTTTCTTTGTTAATTATAAAATTCAATTCAAAACTTCAAAACATCGTAAATTGCAAAATGAAATGCACCGACCAGAAAACGTCAAAACCTGGTCAAAACTTCACGTTAATTTGACACTTGACATTGAGATAATTTGAGACATATTTGAGACTTATAATACAGATAATATATCTTTCCATAGACTTTTAAAAACAAGATAATCTTCGTTTTTTACTCAGATTAAAAACCTAACCTTAGGTTTTTAATCTGAGGTTTTTTAATATGATAGTTTTAAGAGGTAAGGAGTATCATCTTTTATTTATAGGAAAAAAGTTGAAAAAGTGTCCAGTGGTTGATATAATAACAGTTCAAAAACCTTCCACAGTGGCGCTGCTGTAAGCAAAGTTGATGAAGTGAAGTATACTGAGTTAAAAAATTCAATTTAATTGTCGACTAAAGTAGATAAAACTTTCAACAACTTGCGTTGTACAAAATAATGATGAATGTTTTCTTTCTTTGTTTATTTCTCAAACCTACTCTATTATTAATGGGGAGGGACAATTTATCCCGCTAGGTGTCGCATCGTCGCTGGTGTTGTTTACCTGTCCATTTAATTTTCATAAAATAATTAGTTCCTTCATGTGCCTAAAAATGTGTGTGTAAATGTGTGTGTCATTAGTGCCTAAATGTTGTGCATTGAATGTACAAAAACTAAAAAATGTTTTTATACAAAATTAATTCAATAATATCCATTATTTTTTCCATGTAGGAGTTGAAGATTTGAATTTTTGAAGTGTAAAACTTCATTAGGAGCGTTGAGCACTTTTTGGTTTTGGGGTGGTAAAAATGTAGATTCGCGTGACCGTGACGGATATGATATGCTCGCGAACAGCGACATGTTCGCTCACATACATAAATATACTAATACATTCGAAATTAAACTTGAATGAGTGTTAAGGTGGATGACAAGGGTCTGCCCGCGAAATTCAAATTTAATTTGGTTTTTCACAATTTGTAAACTAATACGACAAAGTAGGCTTATGGCATTCAAATTGCGAGTCTAGGAATATCATCTTCACAGGTTTATATAAAAATCTTTACTTGAAAGTGTCCAGTTTAAGAAATTAGTCAAAATAATGAGTTTGACGTGAGTTACTCACAAATTAGTCATTAAATTGTGAAAAACCAAATTAAATTTGAATTTCGCGGGCAGACCCTTGTCATGCACCTTAAGGTTTATATTTTACGACCTCCGTTCCAATGTTTGATGTTTAACTTTTTCTTTTTTTCAATAGAACAATTAATGGTTAATAAACCAAGTAATAATAATTACCTACTTGTGAAATGTTAGAGCGACATCTATTAGTGAGTAGTATTCTTTTTTTAAAGCGCCATCTAGTATGTAATATAACTATCTGCCTCATCATACATCCAACGATCTGTAGATGCCGTAACTAGTTAAAATACATATTGCACTAGATTGTAGAAAAAGAATACGCTAGTAATATAATAAGTCTATGATTTCCTCACATTACGGTCTACGTAGTACGTACTACTTTGCCTGGCAATTAACCACCGGGACCCACCCTGTACGCTACCAGATGCAATAATAGTTACTCCTGAAGTTAAACCTTGACATACATAGACTTATTATATTAATGTTGACATATTACTTTCTGTTAATTTTGAAGTAAGATAAATAAAAAGACTCAGTACATCCATAACCATACTAATATTATAAATGCGAAAGTGTGTCTTTCTGTCTGTCTGTCTGCTACGCTTTCACGGCCCATCTGTTCAACCGATT
Source organism: Erebia aethiops (assembly GCA_923060345.2). Classification (NCBI taxonomy): domain Eukaryota; kingdom Metazoa; phylum Arthropoda; class Insecta; order Lepidoptera; family Nymphalidae; genus Erebia; species Erebia aethiops. The sequence goes on along the minus strand of OV281089.1, from coordinate 15,005,852 downwards.
TTGATGAAATTTGGTACAGGGGTAGATGGTATCCCGGGGAAGGACACAGGCTACTTTTTATCCCGGAAAATTAAAGAGTTCCCGCGGGAATAAAAAAACTGTCTCTTCACCCGATTTTGATGAAATTTGGTACAAGGGTAGATGGTATCCTTGGGAAGGACATAGGCTACTTTTTATCCCGGAAAATTAAAGAGTTCCCGCGGGAATCAAAAATCTTAATCCACGCGGACGAAGTCGCGGGAATCAATTAGTATGTTATATTTTGGTCAGTAGTATTCCGAAAAAGGGATCACATTAGCTTGATAAAACTAACGACAAAACCTACTGGTTTCGGTACAGTTTACTAGAAAGGAAGGCAGAAAATTTAATTAAAAAAAAATTTTATTAGAAAATAACAATGATTAACGTGTTTCTAAAGATATGTAACGAATTAGTAATTACCTAGTTTCAACCAGTTGAATAAATCGATGATGATGATACCTACTAGGTAACTAGAACGTAGATTGGTTACTAAGTAGACAGATTCGAACCTAAATCACGTTAAACATGTTCGTAGCTTTAACGTTTCCCGTTAGGTACCTACATAAAACGTAGTAGGTAACGTAATGACAGGCCAACTCCGTGTAAATTGAAACAGAAATGTGAAATGGCATAAATGGGTTCCTATTATAATTGCAGCATTTCTTTCGACGTTTACTACGGCACGTACGAAGAGTTGTGGTAGTTTTGAGCAAGCTAAATTTAAAATTAATTAAAAAAAATAACATGTAACTCAGATGTGATAGGTAGGTAGGTACTATTGATAATCTTTATAATAATTTTTCAGTTTTCATAATAATTTTAGAATAAATTTAAAATAGCATTCTAACGACACGAATAATTGCTGTCAAGTAGGTAAGTACCTACTTTTGAAGAGTTGGACCGTTTTTCATATTATTATTTTGGTTGATTCATCGATGATTCTTTCAGTGTTGCTATAAACTATTTTTCTATTAGGTGCCTTGTAATATACCTATGTAGGTATACAACCTTGACAGACTCTAGCATCGTTATAATATTAGATTAAGTGATGGTCAAGTAATGGTAGTCTGCCTAGTGTCAAAATGGAGGGAAATTTTAAAGAAAAATTAGGTCGGAACTTTAAAAACATTTCTCATGAAATGTTCTTACTTAGGTATAACTGCCTCGTTGGTCTAGTCATCTAGTGGTTGGGTGCGAGTCTCGGGTAGGGCCATAATTAAATATTGGGTTTTCCCGACTGGAAATTCTCAGTACTAGCCCGGAGTTAGGAAGTTGGCGGTGTTTCACTTTCACCCCCGTGCCTCGGAGAGTACGTTAAGCCGTCGGTCCCGGTTAATAATTAACCGGGACCGATTATTATCATCAGCATGATAATAGTCGTTAAAGGGCACCAACCCGCATTGGAGCAGCGTGGTGGGTCTAAGCTCTAATTCCCTCTCTCCTATGAGAGTGGAGGCCTGTACCCAGCAGTGGGACGTTATTGGCCTGTAGTGGTGTGGTGGTTTTAACATATGACGAAAACCCCATTGAAACCATAGAAGAGAAGTAAAGTAAGTAAATTTTAAAAAAAGCTGATTGCAAAATTTAGAAGGTACCTACTCGTACTTAGGTATGTTGGTTGTATTAAAATATTTCAGGCACCTCCTTATTTTAGATATTATATGTATATGTAATTCGCCTATTTTCCATTGAGTAAGTATTAGGTATGAGATAAATGTATATTATTTAAATATGTCTGCATGTGGTCGCTGGCTCCCAAACTACAATGTTTTGTATTAATGAAATTATTAGAAGAAATAAAGGCAGGAGTAGATACAAAGGTTTCTGGGCAGACCGCAAGACCGTAATTTGCGTTTTGCCACATTCTCGCGTGCTGTTTAGTGCTAATGATGAACGGACATACGGACATCCATTGTTATGGTTCAGACCACATCGCTTCCTTTCGTTTTTAACTGACTTCCAAAAAAGGATTCTCAATTCGGCGCGTTGGTATCTTTTTTTTTTTGTATGTCGGTACATATATCTCTGTGGTTTCTGAACCGATACTCTCGAGGATAAAAAATTCTGACTTCAAATCCTCAATCCTGACACTAAAAAGTTAAAAATAAAAATTCTTCCCAAAAAACCGACTTCCAACTACTATAATATATACCTAATACTTAGTAAATGAAAAAATAATATATAAACTATTATAAATAGTAATTTTGATTTCTACACACTATGTTGAAGTCGGGCGGGTAGGTATAACAAGGTTAAAGAAATGTTGACGCATCAGGCTCGCCCGACTTCAACATAGTGTGTAGAAATCAAAAACATTTTTTACTTTACAGTGGCTTTGGAAGTCGGTTTTTTGGAAAGAATTTTTGTGCGTTGGTGATCATATTGCTGACAGCGTAGATGTTGCCCCGCTAGAATTCTTCAATTTTCCGGGATAAGAACCTAATAATAACATGTTAATTCTTCGGATATAAGCTATCTCCATTCCAAATTTCAGGCAGATCAGCAAATCGTTCAGTCATTTTGGTGGCGTTGAGTACCTACTTAGTACTAAGTTTGTATGTTTGGTACTAAGTTAGTACCAAACATACAAATATCTTTATTAGTAGGTACTGTACTTAACTAAAGTTAAAGTTCAAAAAGCAGGTACTTACCTGTTATTGGAGGTTATTGGAGCCGCTAGAATGGAAATCCGAAATATCATAGGTTCTCTATATTATTCGTCGGAAGTCATGAGTCCAAGTGGTCTTAATGATCGCTTCTTAAGCACTTAAGGACAGGTGACCTTTATCCAAAGTTACGCTTCTTCAATTTCATTTGATTTAAATGGTCTACACCTTAACTACCTAATTAATAGGTATCTTTAAAAATAAGTAAGTATTAATCTATTTTAGCCAGGAATTCTCTTATAAGATATTCACATAGCTGCCGTTTATCATAGCCGTTATCGAGCTCGAAACCCGGGGCTATTTAGAGACCGTAACTAAATCGATACATCACTACAATTACAGAACACGTAATTAAGTACTTACTATACAATAAAACTTAACAAATAATGTCGTGTTTGTGCATCGAATACTTTAGTCTCGTCGATACTTTAACGATGTGACTTCGACTTGTTTACATTTCACGTGCCACGTGCATACAAGTGCCACGTCAATTTATTAAGCTAATACTAATGTTACAAATACGAAAGTGTGCTTGTCTGCCTGCCTGATTGGGGTATATTTAATGTGATAACTAATGATAATGAATACGGGGCAAACCCTGTTAGGCTTAGCGTGTCTATGGAGTAAGACGGTTTTTCAGTTATAAGGCACCTGCCTACTAAACTATTCTTATGATTTTGCGATATTGAAAAAAAGTAGGTACGGATTGTTTATTTAAAATCAAAAGTACCAGGCTCAGCTAGTTAAGTGCACGATATGTATTATAACTCGTAGCAAATGACACGGTAGCTTCGTTGTCTGTCCGCTCGTTTGCTCAAACGGCATTGAATTAAATTGATAGCCTCTATATACCTACCATAATGGCGGCTAATGCAGTATAATTACAGGCGAATTGATGCTAAGGGTGAGCTCATATGGCAGTCACACTAATGCGATCAATTTCTATTACCTAAGTAATTTTAAAAAGTACCTACACCACACTTTTTAAAAATTTGGAATACTCAGGCAGATTATTTGACAATCTATTGATCTTTAAAAAAATAGGTATTGTTTTGGGTGTCCGCCTCTTTCTTATTGAATAAATTTAAATTAAAAAAAGATATATTTTTAACTTTACTTCATTTCAACTATTAGACGTGCGTTTGATGTACAAAATTGAAATCGAACTACAATATCAGCATTAAGCTCATAAAATATCCATACATACTGAGTTTTCTAGGGATAATAAAGTACCTACCTAAGTATACTTTTCCTTTGACTGTAAAAAGCATAGTGTTATGACTATAATCCTTTCGCAGCGCTTATTTGTATCTTTATCCGTTGAATTATATATTTCACCGTAAGATTGTAAAATCCGTTAGATTATAATCTAACGGTTTCTATCCCGCGACTCGCGAGATTATAAACTGTCGAAAGATTGTGAACCGTTCAATGTTCTGAGTATTAATTTATGAAATATTTATTGTTTTTACGTTTTCTTGTCTCTTTCTTGTACAGTTCGCGCGCGAGTTGAATGCAGAGTAAATGTAAGTGTCACCATATATTTACTCTGCATTCAACTCGCGCGTGAACTATAGGTTTGGTTAGGGTTTGACATGAATATTCAGGTAGGTTCTATCTGGTTAATATACCTAATATATTACAATTTACCGAAAAATAACGCGTTAAATTGTAAGCAGTATGTTACAGTTCACAATCTGTCGACAGTTTACAATCTATCGAGATAAAAAACGTTATATTATAATCTAACGGTTTTTACAATCTTACGGTGACATATATAAAACAATGTATATTTTATGGTTAAATGTTGATGATTTCAATCTGTCAATTAGGTAGACTGGTATCAATTCCATACTCATATGACAGTACGACAGGATTGTCTTAGTAGCAGTCTCTCACATCAACATGGACGCGCCTTTAGTATCCACCTTACGAGCATGTTACAGTCGTGCGTCACATTAATGAGTAAATTTGTCTTGTCAGTCTGGAAGAGCTTACGAGTCGATTAAAAATGTCTTTATACATGAAAGCCGACCGTGTTATCGTTTTGACAAGTACCTACCTAGGCAATGGCGGGAAGTGATTTATTTTTATAAAGACGCCCTGTACGGTACGCCCTGTTGGTAAAGTCATTCGGAAGTGTTTGATAGATTTTCCGCTATGAGCGACACCTTACCTGTTGTCCCAGGTGAGCGACGAAAGCGACGCGATACGTCTCCATAGAAAATGACAAATTTATCTACGCGACATGGTAAACGTAGGCCACGTGAACTTTAAAGGGTCAGCTTCTGTTTGACAATTTCGCGTGGCATTGTCGCGTTTGTCGCTCACATAGATACTTACTAGGACAATGCCTAAGCACGGGCTGGTGAGCGGCAACGGAAAGCACAAAGAGATTTAGACTGGTTTACTTTATTATAACATCTTTGATAAAGCACTGCGTTCGTAAGCCGTCGGGCCTATCAGGCTCCATCCAGCTCTTATTAATTAGCTTTCCGGGATAACAGAAAGGCTACATGCCTATCTTATAATTCAGGTTATGAGCTTTCTCCATAGAAAATTCAGCCAAATCGGTTCAGACGTCATTTCGGCTTGAACTAGTAACAAATGTCCCAAACTCCCAACTACATAATTTCTATATTAGGTCAATAGGCATAGTTTTCACATATCATAAATAGGCCAAAAGTTTTACGACAGGATCCGTTGTCCCTTACCAGCTTAGTAACAATAGGAATAGGTACATACTGGTAAAGCGAAAAATGGACCACATGCAGTAATTCTAGCGCAGAGTCCTTAATCTTGTAGAATGTAGAGGGTTCCGGACCATTTCCCGGGAGAAATGGAAACACCCGTCCGTATCCCGCAAATATTGGCTCGCTTAGTTTACTCTCCTACACGTAAATTACCGAACATCTAAAGTGGTTACGTATAAAAAATATTTTGTGTAGAACCTTGTGTTCAAGTATTGATCAAATAATATACTTAATTTTTTAAAAAACCGACGATATTTTTTGCCAAAATGTCCCGGTTCTTTTGAACAAATGTTGCAAGGATTTAAGTTGTTGTTGGGCATAATAATAATCATTAATAGCAGAAAAATCAATTTAAAAAATTGAGAAAAATATTTTTTTTACCACATCCATACATTTATTTTCTCATTCTTTCATTCAGTAATTTGTTATTCAGACTAACATCTATTTTTATACACATGTCCCATGATGCTTCACAACTAGGGACTGGGTCCATACAAATTTTCCCATTGTTCTTTGATTATCTGTACAATTTTATCCGTCTTCAAATTTTTACTTTAAAAATGACTGCAATTCATGTGCATTATCTACCTCCCAAGGTATTTCATATTTAAGCTACGTACCTACCGGGTAACGATGAAAAAATAATGAAGTCTAAGTATTTAGCGAAAGCTTAGAGTCTAATGTTTAATAAAAAAAAAAAAAAATTAATTAATATTTTGAGATACCCAACCTTATTTTTTAAATTTCCCCCCTTTACTCTCATTTTTCGCTAGACAGACTACCTATCGATGTTTTATCAATGATGTCTCTATCATATCTATGGCAAGATAACATTGATGTAGAATTTTAGTATGCAATATAAACCTGTACCCCTTTATATTTCTTTATATGTTACATACAGCATTTTCACAATCCATCAACCAAAATAAAGGGGAACAAAGGTATAAAATAAAACAAAAAGCAAATCCAGGTTAATTCCACAGGCAGATTTCAGTGGCAGCTCTGGCCGTTGGGGCACATTAGTCGTGGACCATTGCCGCAGAGTGCGCGTTCGCACTTAGCCTATTCCGCTTTATTTTGCCACTTAAATAAATATCGCACGTTTGCGCAGTATTACCTCTTACACTACTTTACACTTTGTGTAGGAATTTATTGCTTGTTAGGGTCTTGCTTGGATTTATGTATGTGCTTAAGAAAGCTGCATTAAACGTACATTAGACTAGACAGGTTACCGAGATAAATAAAATAATAACCATAGTACCTACCTATATTTCTGTGTACCTATTTTAAAAATTGCACCCAACACAACCTGCGGTATGATTTACTCAGGTACAATTTGCTAGAAATGGCCGGGAACTTAGATTATATCGGGGTAATATACCTAACAGTCAACAGATTACAATCTACCGAAAAATAATGCGTTAAATTGTAATCGACAGTTTACAATCTCGCTAGATAGATTATAATCTAACGGTTTTTACAATTTTACGGTGACATAATATATAAATAATGTAAATCTCATGGTCATTGCATTCAGAACCGCCCGCCTAATTTTGCTACTGTATAGTAGGCGGGCGGAAATTATGCAGGAAAAGCGAGCAAGCGAGAGATACGCATTACGCACCACCTCTACGTAATAGTACCTACACGGATACATCATCGAATAGACGTAACATGATGCAATAAAATTACCATAAGTTCAGTGCAAGCAGTAGGTAGCAGGCAAATCATTGATTTGAAATCAACTGTCTAAAAAAAAAAACCGACTTCAAAAACCACAAACACTAAAAACTAAAAAATAATTTAATTTATTATGTATACAAGAGTTAATGTAGTTCTATAATAACATTTTTTGGAGTCGGTACCAATTAGCCGCATGAACCGTCTACCTACTCTTCATTATTGTTGACGTGACTCCACATTGGCACCGACTCCAAAAAATGTTATTATAGAACTACATTAACTCTTGTATACATAATAAATTAAATTATTTTTTACTTTTTAGTGTTTGTGGTTTTTGAAGTCGGTTTTTTTTTTTGAAAATTTTTTATTTCACAATTTTTAGTGGTCCCACTGTTTTAAAATACAGGATGTAACCAGAACGCTAGTAAAAACTTAGCGGTCTAACTTAGACAAGTCAAGTACAAAGTCCTTTCATATGATACCCCACTTGGTATAGTTATCCTACTTTGAAATTTCAAACCCCTGATTTTCCCCACTTTTTTAATTAAACTAAAAATAATTTTCAATTTTTTTGATTTCCATGATATTGGGCCACTATTATATACAACTATTCCAAATTTCATGTCAATAGCTTTAATAGTTACTGAAATAATCGACTGTGACAGACGGACGGAGAAAGTCGCACCATAAGGGTTCCCATTTTGGTACGGAACCCTAAAAAAAAAAAAGATATGCTATGCATGGTTAAAACATACTGTTTACAAAACTATCACACTGATCGCGAGAAATTTACTCTTATCCATTGAGGAGTTCCGTTCTCCATCTCCGGAGATATACATCAGATCTTCACCAAATTAAAATGGGACCACCTCTGAAGTATGACCTACCAAACAAAAAAGAATTATCAAAATCGGTTCATAATTGGCGGAGAAATCGCGTAACAAACATACAAAAAAAACATACAGTCGAATTGAGAACCTCCTCCTTTTTTTGAAGTCGGTTAAAAAGTATATTTCTTATCTGGAATTGCTTGCATGTCTGGACTGGCTCGGGCTAACAGGGACGAGTTGGATGGCTAGAATTTAGATTGTTTTTTTATTATACTGATAAATATCTAACTTAAATTATGCCATATTTTAATTATGTTTAGAGATATCAAATTATAGGTACAATAGGTATAATATATAGGCACAGTCATCATGAATTTCAAAAAGATAAATCATAGCCGTAAGTAGGAGTTTAATCACTTTGAAAGTTTCGCGACGCTATCATGTCGCCGAATTTGTCTTCCCGCAGCGAAACGTAATTCCATTTATTTATGGCTTACCAAAACATTTACCCTATTATTATTATGTTGTTACGGCTGTATTAAAGTGCCATAAAATTTATGATGCTTGCAAATTCTTCTGCAAATTATTTTCAACTGTAATGTAACTGGTTAAGGTCGGTTTTGGATTGATTTTTGTTTTGTAGGGTAGAATGACAAACGCGGAACGTCCCCTTCGATTACGGTGTCGCAAAGAGGCGAGAAGTCTCCGTAACGCGACTCAGCATATTGTCAAGTTGGGGCATTTTGGGGCTAAAAGGGGTTCCGGTGAATAGCTACGTGGCAAATTGATTTTGATTAAATTTTCTCTTTATTCGCCGTGTGAATGGTATCAAAGCGGCTTTTTAACCGTCTTTAATTACGATTGTTATACATTACTGAATGTTCTGTTCTATTGTGATTCGATGAAATGAAAAATAATAATATTGGTTGATAGAATTTTTTGTGAAGTTTGCTTGCTTTTTCTAATCGGCATGACAAAGAAATGTTATGAAACATTCAAAATTTTGTACCGCCCGCCCACGTTCCAACTTTTTTGCGATGTTATGAAAATATGCTACCTACTTACAGCTAAATTCCTTTACGGTAAAGGCAGTCAAGTTATGGAATGCGCTGCCAGGTGATATTAGACAGTCAAAATCTTTGAGTATTTTTAAGAATCGTTTGAAAGAATTTTATCTTACTTATATGCTATAAATTATTTATGTATTTGTTTACTTTTTGTTATGTAGTTTATATGTCTGAAATATTTATATATATTATGGTTCTATTGGTATATATTTTAGTATTTTATTTGTGTAATTGTTGATGTAATATTAGAATGTATAGTTTATGTAGTATATTATCTATCCCGCTTCATTGCATTTGCTTCTATAATTAAAGGTTGTCTGGAGGAGATCACTTTTAGTGATAAGGCCGCCTTTGCGCACTTGTTATTTCTTTTTGCTTGTTAACTTTTTTTGTTTCTTTTTAATTTTTTGTGTGGCAATAAAGCATTTATCTATCTATCTATCTATCTTAATTCCATATAGGTACTTACCTATACTTTCTCATTCTAAGCTGTTCTGTGGTTAGTATATATGTTTACGCAAATCACTATGAATGTTATAGAGTGGTTTATTCACGATTGTCTCTCCTTATCGCATCACATCCTGATAGCATCTCCTTACACAGGTCCACTTACACTCCTTACTTTGTCTGGTGGGAGGCTTCGGCCGTGGCTAGTTACCACCCTACCCGCGGCAAAGACGTGCCGCCAAGCGATTTAGCGTTCCGGTATACGATGCCGTGTAGAAACCGAAGGGGTATGTGTTTAATATAACTGCCATGCCCCTAACAGGTTAGCCCGCTTCCATCTTAGACTGCATCATCACTTACCATCAGGTGAGATCGCAGTCAAGGGCTAGCTTGTAGTGGATTAAAAAAAAACTCAGGCGGCGTTTTGACTGTTAAGCCAGGTATGCTCATTATTTCAGGCCCGAAAGAGTAAGTGACAGACATGTCTTCCCTGCGAAGTTTCAGTTTAGGGGTATCACATGCGGTAGTAGGTATTCCAGGTTGCGACATGTTCGTTGCCTTTAATGTTTGCACTGTAGATAACTAGTCTGTGTTGAAGATGACCGAGGAAGCTGAAGGACCTTCGCTAGAGTCGACTGTTGAGCGGGGGTTACTAGCCTCGAGACATGGCCTCCTTACCCGGACGGGGCGTGGGGTAATCTAAGTACCCCGGTCTTTAAGCCGTATTTGGCTAGGGTCTGCCTTAGGCTATAGAAGCCTCTTAGGTGCCTGCGGATGACGTCATCACCGCCGCGACCCCGTGACAAGTCCTACCTATTATCTCGGCGCTACGGTCGATAGAGTAGAGACTACAGTCTATGTTCGAGTCTAGATGGCGTCATGTGTCAATGGTTAAGATTTTGGCCTTATATTTGGTGGGTCCGGGATTTGCTCCCCGGCACGCACCTCTATTGCTTTTTGGTATTTATCTTAAATTGATAGTAATTAATAATTACTTAATTGAATTCATAGTAAATTGATAAACGTAAACATCGTGAGGAACTGACAGTTCTCTCTTGTACCTGAATGCATATTCATTTTTCATTCAATTGGCCTCTCAACCTGCATTTCACCAGTATGGTGGACTATGGCATAAGGTCTTCCTACTCTACGTTATATAATATGTACTTAGGTATCTACCCTACATAATACATATTCATATGATTTATTTCACTGTTTTGGGATGTTTGTTTATTGAATGTTAAGTACCATAAAGGTTAGGTTAGACTTAAAAAGTACCAACTAAGTTCAAAGTTCTTCAACAGACATAAAAACTTACCTTACGATTTTATAATAGTGTATTAGCCTCTTAAGTCAAAGCAAAAAGGCTATTACCGCCTCACAAAAATAATAACAGGCATCCTTCCCGCAACTAATCAAACAAATTTTCAAATCTCATCCATCATGTCAAGCGCAAGCGTTAATTCTCAAGAAGCTCATTTGGAGGGAATAACCATCTAAAGCCCGTTTAGGTTAACGTAAGCCGCGTTAATCCGTTTTTCATCGGACCGACGCGACGACGTAGAGTTAATGGCTCGAGGCAAGACTATGTTTATAGAAAACAGCTCTGCTTGTTTCTTCTCTAAACAAGATCAATTGATTTTTTATCAACTACAAGTTAGCTCTGGATTGCGATATCGCCTGATGGGATGGATGATGCAGTCCAAGATGGTAGCGGGCTAACGTGTAAGGGGTACGGCAGTTAAATTAAACCCATATTCCTAATCGGTTTCTACAGGGCATCGTACCGGAACGCTAAATTGCTTAAATTGCCAGCTTGGCTGCTGGCAAGTTATATGATGCAGCTTTTAAGGCTCCAAATTATATAAATATTTGCATACACATAAGTGAGGTAAGTACCTACTTCGATTCCCAAACCAATCCATGATGTGGTGCTCTATCTCTTTCGTAAGAGCTCTGTCCCTCCCTACGTTTACGGTCCGCGCCGAAAAGTCTGAGAAAGCGTTTTTAGACTCCAGCCTCATCAGTACGCTTACTCTGAGTTTTTACATTGCAAATACGGTTGATCGACGTGAGAACTCACCTCGCCAAGTGTAAGCGAACGGTCAAAGTAAAATAGACCCAAAAGCTCTTGCTTTAAAGTCACAAATTCAGCGTTTGGAGCGCTGGCTGTGAATAAATACACGAAATGATGAAATGAGCTCCAAACCAATGCTGTTAAGGTTCATTTTACTTTAACGTTCGCTTACACTTGGTGAGGTGCAGAGCTCTCACGTCGATCAATCGTATTTGCAATGTAAAAACTCGGAGTAAGCGTACAGGCAAAAAGTATTCTATATTATTTTCAGAGACCATACCGATTACCGACGATATAATAGTCATAGTCATAGTCATAGTCATTTATTTATTAAATATTGGTACACTGTAGGTACACTTATTTTCGTCTAAAAATTACTTAAGTACTTAAAAAGTATGATGGTGATAATGGGTAACGGTATCTTAAAACTAAAGCTACGAGGGTTCCAAACGCGCCCTGGTAATAGACTAAGATTTGAACGACAAATCGTGCTTCATATAGTTGCATGAATATCTAGTACCTACCTATGCATTTGGTTCTTATAGTCAGTAGGTAAGTACTAAGTAGGCATATTAATAGATATATTTTTTAAGTTTCCTACTCAAGTTACGTGCTCTAAACTTTGGTTGCTGGATACTGATAATTTTTTTGCTATAGTTTGGGCAGTCAGGTATCTATGTTCCTATGTACCAAGACCTACCTTCAGCTGAGCAAAAACTTTTATTAACTAGCTGATGCCCGCGACTTCATCCGCGTGGAATAAGTTTCATAATTTCCACGGGAACTCCTTTATTTTCCAGGACAAACTGAAGCCTATGTCATTCTCCAGGTCCTCAATTATATCCGTGCAAAATATCACGTCGATCCGTTGGTTTGTTGCGGCGTGATTGAAGGACAAACCAATAAACCAAGACAAAAAGATACTTTCGCAATTATAATATTGGTATAAAAAGTATAATGCTTTTGTAAAATAAGTTTTTCTGATCTTGAAATTTCTCGATACAGACGATGCGTTACTTGAGTCATAAAACAATTTCAGTGATGCGGATATTAGAAATGACTAACTGAATTTAAGCCGGCGTTTAAGACAATTAAGTCGCATAAATTGATCTTCGCCTGCGTCGGCTCACCGCGAAGGCTAAGCTTGTATTTACGACGCGTTTTAAGTGAAATAAATAAATCACTACCACTAGAGCGCGCTCGCAGCTTGAGTGCGAAGTGTGTAATTTTTGAAGGATTCCCCTTCAGAACAATTGATATACAGCCGGCCGCGGGCGAAACATAAGGCAGTGGGCTTACTACCAGCGCCATAGCAGTATCCATACTATCCATATCCATACTAATATTGCAAATGCGAAAGTGTGTCTGTCGGTCTGCTACGCTTTCACGGCCCATCCTTTACACCGTTTTTGATGAAATTTGGTACATAGGTAGATTGTATCCCGGGGAAGGACATATATATGCTACTTTTTATCCAGGAAAGTTAAGGAATTCCCGCGGGAATAAAAAAACTTAATACACGCGGACGAAGTCGCAGGCATCGTCTAATGGCAAAGTAGGCAAATCTAAATTTTATAACTACTACTACTACAGTATTATTATTTTGTTATAAACAACAAAATTGTTATAGTTATTATATTATTTTCCGGAACGAAAAGTAGCCTATGTCACTCTCCAGGTCCTCAATTATATCCATGCCAAAAATCACATCGATCCGTTACTCCGTTGCGGCGTGATTGAAGGACAAACCAACAAACAAAAACACAATTGCATTTATAATATTAATATGATTGACGTTTGATATGATGTATCATGACGTCCATTAAATAAGGATTAAATTCCTAAAACGAGTGCATCAGCAAGATTAAAATAATACTGCTTGAAGCGATGGTAGTAAGCGCTCAGATTTCATGCCCCGTTGTCGGTGCGACGATGAGCGGCCCGTGTTAAGAACAATAATAATAAGCTTAACGTATTTAGCGTTTAACGTTCTTTTTAAGTGATCTTTATCGTGATGTAAAGCTTTTCGATTTTTGATTTTTCTCATGATGTTAAAAAAGTGTAAAATAAACCATAATATTCCGTTGAAAGTGTAGGTAACATAGGCACGTCAGAGAATAGCTTATGATTTTATTGAAATAAATAAATCTGTAGGGGTGGCGACTGGCGCTCTTTCGGAATGGCTCTTTCAGCAGTGGACGTTCGCAGGTTGAAATGATGACGATGGTTACTTACATTGAAAGCTAAAAGTGCAAAATAGCGGGAAAAAAATACCGGGTAAGGGTGCCCAAAAGTACTTAAGTAGGTACGTACGTACAAAAGTAAGGAAGTAGTATTTTTTTGCCTTTAATAGGGATGATGACAACTCAATCAAATCAGCAAGTCTTTAGCAAACTTAAAAACGCACTTCTAATATTGGAAGTTGTATGAAAAGCACAATAGTGACGTCATCAAATTTCAACGCACTTTTTTTCTTTAATCTATATTTTAAAATGGTTATCAAACGTAAAACTAACCAAGGATGTTAATTTTAGGTCTTTTGGAAGACCCTCTATTTAATAATCAGTTAGAATTTTTTTTTTTGATATAGGCATCATCCCTATCAAATGGCCCCAGCCCCCAGTGCTATACACCTTAATAGACTTGCTCACTAGGCAAAATTCGTGCTTTAGTTATGTATAACCGAAACAGCGCATGTGAATTTGAGTTATTAAGTTGTATAGTAAACAGGCAGGTTTTATTACACACAGGTTTACAAAGCTGTTTCCTGTCTTTGACTTCAGTCTTATTTCGATTCATATTTGCAAACACATAAAACGCAAAGGAACATTTACAATTTCACGCGTCTGAGTGTGATTTTTCAAATTTCCAGAGATGCTAAAGTGACCCGGAGCGGGATCCATTTATGATCGGTGTACCGAAATGGCCGACAAATGGGGGCCAAATGAGAGGCTTCGTCAGCCGGTGCCGGCCGCTTTATTCAACTGACCGCCTTTTGATCGATAAAACACGTTCACATAACACACAGCGGTATACATTGCTGGGGGCATATTACGATCGCTTAATGCCGTATTCTTTTAAATATTGTTGACGTTCGTGTTTTAAACTCAAACTCAAAGTATTTACTTAATACTTATGTCCAATTACTTATAAAACATGATGGTGATAATTAGTTACAGTATTTTAAAACTAAGGCAACGAGGGTTCCAAACACTCCCCCTGGTCTGAGAAGAGTCAACAAACTTAGCCGGTTTTTTTAAGTATTACCATCTCACGACATATATCGTAAATTACTTATTTAATAATTATAACAATTAGGTACATACCCATGCCTTCCTATCATTCAAATAATCCTTTACGCTGTAATAGGACTTTTTAATTAGTTTACGCAATTTGAATAAATTAGAATTATATTATGAATTATAATCCTTATTGTAGGAACATGAAAGTTCGTGACATATTATACTGTCGTTTTGTAATGATACTACTTTAAGCGATGGTAGTAACCCCCTCAAACTTATTTAGCCTTTAATACCGAAGTGGTAATTGCATGTCTGTACATTTTAGAAGTAGGAATTTTTGTGAAAAAGAATCCGCAATTTTTTGAAAATTTAGATGTTAAAAGCAAGGTTCTACTTAGAGATCCCACAAAAAAAAAGAATGCCAGGATGTAGAAGTGCCATTTTAGTAAGAAACTGTGCAGGAAAATCTATTATAGTGTACAATAAAATTCCAAAATCAATTAGAGAACTCAGATTCAATCTATTTAAGTCAAGACTTAAAAGGTGGCTTACAGAAAGGTGCTTCTACACAATAGATGAATTCTTAAATTTCAAATAATAGATAATTTTATAAACAAAATAGGTAATTTTGCATGCCTGATTATAAGGTGAAACATTTATACTGGAATCTAACAAATAACATCTCAATGTAAAAAAATGTTTCTGCAAATAAAGAATTTTGAATTTTTGAATTTGAATTTTGAATTTGATGCACAATGATTTCTGATTGGCTGCCATAATATCATAATGCCATCATGCCATCATCATTTTAGCTAAAATAATTTACAATCGGATTATGATGAACAACGTCAACAAGCTCCTGAAAAATTAAAATGGAACTGGATTATATTTTGACGATAAAATAGCTGATTTATTAAAAACGATTATTGAAAAACAAACGGATTTTGCGCAAAATAACGATTAGTTGGCTCCTAATTTTGGTCTAAAAGTCTTTTCAGTGAGTGTTATTACCTACCTGCTGTAATAACACATTTTACGTGCGTTTTGTTGTTTTGCTTGAAGTAGTACAAGCAATGCAACCAAAAAACGCAATTGCTTACCTTAAAATCTTCGAAATAAATTCTCCTCCAACTTTGTATTCCGTATCGTAGACTCCAACGCTCCCGCGGCTCCTCACACCCAAAGCAGCAATGGATGCAAGTTGCGGGGAATTTTTACGCTCTATAGTAGAGGTAGCCTGAGGCACTTTTGATTATACGTTGAGAGAAGGCTGATCGCGTTCGACGGACGAACACCTCGAGATCAAACACGAGGCGCGCCGACAGATATTTTTGTTTCTATTAAACAACATCCGACGTAATAATGTTTAACAATCGTGCAGCGATAATTTGGATACAGAAATGTATGGAGTCGTTTGTTTTAAAACTTTTTAATGAGTGTTCTTGTTTGTACTGCAATTAGGGATTAATTGGGATGTTATGGATTGATAGACGGTTGATTAGGAGGTTTGAAAGGTTTACGATTTATGTTATCAAAAAATTAATTATGAGTCATTAAACCCTTTGGTTTCGAAACACATTTAGTCTCCACAACCCCTATTTGTGTGGTAGATAATTGTTTTTGGAGTATAGAACTTTTATAATATGTATTGTTAAGTCAACAATTTTCAGGAATAGTAGGAGATAGATAGATAAACGTTTATAATATCAAATTAAGTATGGTAAAAATTTGTGGTTTGATGTGTAAACTTATACAATTTCAAATAATAACGTATTATGTAATTACAAGCGTAGCTACGATTAACACAATAATCAAGCGATTATTATAACACGATGATTTAAGTGAGCGACTCTACAGTTTTCGCTGGGCACGCTATCCAGATAAGTGGAGTCAGAGGATCTTGGATTGTTATTAAATATTTGTGTTGTAGTGCGATTAGCGCAACTCACCGGCTAATTTATCGACTACGGTTCGGCGGTGCCACGAAACGAATGATTATTAGCCGATCTAAACCATCGATTCAAAGTTATCGATTCTAAAATTCTTTTGGCAAACGATAGCCGCTCACAGTCACCGTGATTCGCATAAAGCTTTGTTTGTCATTGTTACCCCGGCCTTTGTTGGGATGACGTTAAAAACCTCTTACTACTCTTAAAAGTGAACCCAACCCATCAATTTCTTTAGTGTTATATAGGGTCACAACTTTTTATATGAAAAATTAACGCTTTTTTACTGTGCCTGCCTAATGCCTATAGAGTCATATTTAAAAATATACTACTATAGTTCGATAAACGTGAAAATGAGTGTTTCAACGCCTGTTATCTTTTTTCGGTCCGTCCGCTTAAATGAGACAGCTTGCATCCTGCTGATGGACAAAGGTTACCTATTTCTACGCTATTTTTAAATATAGGTACCTATATTTACAGGAAGTCGCGAGTTTCGTAATATACTACTTTTATATAATACGAAACTATAGAAGAGCACTAATAAATATACTAATATGATTAATTAGGATGTTACGAGTGTACGACGGAAGTGCATAAACGTTATTAAGTAGTTAAGTATATCTAAGTAGAATGCCCGCAACTTCGTCCGCGTTTATTAATTTTTTGATTCCCGCGGGAACTCCTTAATTTCCCGGGATAAAATATAGCCTATATGTCCTATCGATGTACCAAATTTCATCCAAATCTGTTGAACACCGTGAAAGCGTAGGAGACAGACAGACTCACTTTCGCATTTATAATATTAGTATGGATATGGATTAGGAAGAATTGTTAGTTCTACTAGACTAGAAAAAGATCGTTTTGCAAAGCTTCATAACATAAATAAAGCTTAAACGCGGTTCATTGTCTAATAAGAATTACTTTTCTCGCGGCGGCGCACAATGCATCGGCACAACTCAAAGCGTAGATATTTATCATATTGTAGGGTAACCATTAACCAGCGCTAGTACTCTACTCTCAAGTCTCGGCTGAAAATCATTTTATTCTTTGGAAAGCTTTGTTTTGACGTACTTGTCAACTATTCAACTGATTAATTCTTATATCCTTTATTTATCCCATAAAATAATTTGAATTGACATGAATGAATTCAAATGGAGATGAGTTCCATTTAAATAATCGACATAATTTTATTTTACTCTTAATTTTTGGAGTTTGTTCCATATTTATCAATCATAATTAAAATTCTTTTTAATACTCAATTACGTGCAAAATAGTCCTAGCGTTTATTTTTGCAATGATCTAAATTTGTTAGCGTCGTACAAGTGTGTCTGTCAATCATTCATTCAACATTCATTGACAATGTGTCATTTCATTTTTGAAGTGAAACGAAAATGGGTCACCAAAAAGAGACAAACGTATAGGTATGGGATTTAGCCTGCGAGAGAAATGTCGGTGAACTTAGCAGAGCAAATGCTAGCAGATCAAAAATAAAAGGGAGTTCTGTTCGCATGCAGATGAGTTCTATAGTTCCTGATAGATTTTAGAGATAGTTCTGCCGAGTTAGCCCAAAAAACGCCGGATGAAAAAATGATCTGCTAACTTCCGGTAGCAGATCATTTTGTTTAAAATCAAATTTTAAAGTGAGTTCTGTGCGCATGCGACTGAGTTCTATAGTTCCTCATACTTTTCAGACATAGTTCTAGCACTTAAACCTAGAAAAAAGTCAATTGAAAATAATGATCTGCTACGGGAAGTTAGCAGAGCATCTGGCAGACCATGAAATAAAAATTCACAGAAAATTGAATTATAGCTTCAGAGGCAAAAACTCTACGGTTTCTACTAGAAGAATAACAGATCTATAAATTCCATTCAAAATCTTGCTAAGAACTCTCATAAAACTTCCAGCAGAGCATACAAGAAGAGTACAAAATACCATCGAAACGCGATAATAACTACGTTTTAAAAAATTCACTGAAAATAGAACTCTCGCCTGAGAGGCTAGAACTCCGCAGTTTCCGATAGAAGAATAACAGATCTTCAATATCCAGTACAAATCTTGCCTGGAACTCTCATAAAACTTCCAGCAGAGCATACAAGAAGAGTACAAAATACCATCGAAACGCGATAATAACTACGTTTTAAAAAATTCACTGAAAATAGAACTCTCGCCTGAGAGGCTAGAACTCCGCAGTTTCCGATAGAAGAATAACAGATCTTCAATATCCAGTACAAATCTTGCCTGGAACTCTCATAAAATTTCCAGCAGAGCATACAAGAAGAGTACAAAATACCATCGAAACGCGATAATAACTACGTTTTAAAAAATTCACTGAAAATAGAACTCTCGCCTGAGAGGCTAGAACTCCGCAGTTTCCGATAGAAGAATAACAGATCTTCAATATCCAGTACAAATCTTGCCTGGAACTCTCATAAAACTTCCAGCAGAGCATACAAGAAGAGTACAAAATACCATCGAAACGCGATAATAACTACGTTTTAAAAAATTCACTGAAAATAGAACTCTCGCCTGAGAGGCTAGAACTCCGCAGTTTCCGATAGAAGAATAACAGATCTTCAATATCCAGTACAAATCTTGCCTGGAACTCTCATAAAACTTCCAGCAGAGCATACAAGAAGAGTACAAAATACCATCGAAACGCGATAATAACTACGTTTTAAAAAATTCAGTGAAAATAGAACTCTCGCCTGAGAGGCTAGAACTCCGCAGTTTCCGATAGAAGAATAACAGATCTTCAATATCCAGTACAAATCTTGCCTGGAACTCTCATAAAACTTCCAGCAGAGCATACAAGAAGAGTACAAAATACCATCGAAACGCGATAATAACTACGTTTTAAAAAATTCACTGAAAATAGAACTCTCGCCTGAGAGGCTAGAACTCCGCAGTCTCCGATAGAAGAATAACAGATCTTCAATATCCAGTACAAATCTTGCCTGGAACTCTCATAAAACTTCCAGCAGAGCATACAAGAATAGTACAAAATACCATCGAAACGCGATAATAACTACGTTTTAAAAAATTCACTGAAAATAGAACTCTCGCCTGAGAGGCTAGAACTCCGCAGTTTCCGATAGAAGAATAACAGATCTTCAATATCCAGTACAAATCTTGCCTGGAACTCTCATAAAACTTCCAGCAGAGCATACAAGAAGAGTACAAAATACCATCGAAACGCGATAATAACTACGTTTTAAAAAATTCACTGAAAATAGAACTCTCGCCTGAGAGGCTAGAACTCCGCAGTTTCCGATAGAAGAATAACAGATCTTCAATATCCAGTACAAATCTTGCCTGGAACTCTCATAAAACTTCCAGCAGAGCATACAAGAAGAGTACAAAATACCATCGAAACGCGATAATAACTACGTTTTAAAAAATTCACTGAAAATAGAACTCTCGCCTGAGAGGCTAGAACTCCGCAGTTTCCGATAGAAGAATAACAGATCTTCAATATCCAGTACAAATCTTGCCTGGAACTCTCATAAAACTTCCAGCAGAGCATACAAGAAGAGTACAAAATACCATCGAAACGCGATAATAACTACGTTTTAAAAAATTCACTGAAAATAGAACTCTCGCCTGAGAGGCTAGAACTCCGCAGTTTCCGATAGAAGAATAACAGATCTTCAATATCCAGTACAAATCTTGCCTGGAACTCTCATAAAACTTCCAGCAGAGCATACAAGATGAGTACAAAATACCATCGAAACGCGATAATAACTACGTTTTAAAAAATTCACTGAAAATAGAACTCTCGCCTGAGAGGCTAGAACTCCGCAGTTTCCGATAGAAGAATAACAGATCTTCAATATCCAGTACAAATCTTGCCTGGAACTCTCATAAAACTTCCAGCAGAGCATACAAGAAGAGTACAAAATACCATCGAAACGCGATAATAACTACGTTTTAAAAAATTCACTGAAAATAGAACTCTCGCCTGAGAGGCTAGAACTCCGCAGTTTCCGATAGAAGAATAACAGATCCTCAATATCCAGTACAAATGTTGCCTGGAACTCTTATAAAACTTCCAGCAGAGCATACAAGAAGAGTACAAAATACCATCGAAATGCGATAATCACTACGTTTTAAAAAATTCACTGAAAATAGAACTCTCGCCTGAGAGGCTAGAACTCTGCAGTTTCTGATAGTGGAATAACAGATATTCAATATCCAGTACAAATCTCTCCTGGAACTCTCATAAAACTTCCAGCAGAGCATACAAGAAGAGTAAAAATACCATCGAAATACGATAATAACTACGTTTTAAAAAATTCACTGAAACTAGAACTCTCGCCTAAGAGGCTAGAACTCTGCAGTTTCTGATAGTGGAATAACAGATATTCAATATCCAGTACAAATCTCTCCTGGAACTCTCATAAAACTTCCAGCAGAGCATACAAGAATAGTACAAAATACCATCGAAACGCGATAATAACTACGTTTTAAAAAATTCACTGAAAAAAGAACTCTCGCCTGAGAGGCTAGAACTCTGCAGTTTCTGATAGTGGAATAACAGATATTCAATATCCAGTACAAATCTCTCCTGGAACTGTCATAAAACTTCCAGCAGAGCATACAAGAAGAGTAAAAATACCATCGAAATACGATAATAACTACGTTTTAAAAAATTCACTGAAACTAGAACTCTCGCCTGAGAGGCTAGAACTCCGCAGTTTCTGATAGTGGTATAACGGATCTTCAATATCCAGTACAAATCTCTCCTGGAACTCTCATAAAACTTCCAGCAGAGCATACAAGAAGAGTACAAAATACCATCGAAATGCGATAATCACTACGTTTTAAAAAATTCACTGAAACTAGAACTCTCGCCTGAGAGGCTAGAACTCTGCAGTTTCTGATAGTGGAATAACAGATCTTCAATATCCAGTACAAATCTCTCCTGGAACTCTCATAAAACTTCCAGCAGAGCATACAAGAAGAGTACAAAATACCATCGAAATACGATAATAACTACGTTTTAAAAAATTCACTGAAACTAGAACTCTCGCCTAAGAGGCTAGAACTCTGCAGTTTCTGATAGTGGAATAACAGATATTCAATATTCAGTACAAATCTCTCCTGAAACTCTCTTAAAACTTCCAGCAGAGCATACAAGAATAGTACAAAATACCATCGAAACGCGATAATAACTACGTTTTAAAAACGAACGTGTGTTTGTTTGTTGATTTGTTGGCATATTAGTCTGCTGGTTTTTTCTTCAATAACGCCGCAACGTATAAAGTTCATGACCTTGAGAGTGACAAGACAAAAATACATAGAAAAGAAAACAAAACAAAACAAAGTGCGCAAGGGCGGTCTTATCACTAAAAGTGATCTCCTCCAGACAACCCATTAATTAAGAACCTTAAAGATAGGAGCGGGATAGTGCAACAATATAGACAGCCATACAATATACTACATAAACATTACATACTAATAATAATACATAAATAATTTTATAAATACATATAAACATAAATATACTTACCTATATGTCACCGTAAGATTGTAATATAACGTTTTTTATCTCGATAGATTGTAAACTGTCGACAGATTGTGAACCGTAACATACTACTTACAATTTAACGCATTATTTTTCGGTAAACTGTAATCTATTATGTATATTAACTCGATAGAACCTATAGGCCTGCGGCCGGGCACTTAGGTTACCTGAATATTCATGTCAAACCTAACCTAACCTATAGTTCGCACGCGAGTTGAATGCAGAGTAAATGTATGGTGACACTTACATTTAGTCTGCATTCAGCTCGCGCGCGAACTGTACAAGAAAGAGACAAGAAAACGTAAATACAATAAATATTTCGTAAATGAATACCTACTCAGAACATTGAACGGTTCACAATCTTTCGACAGTTTACAATCTCGCGGGATAGAAACCGTTAGATTATAATGTAACGGATTTTACAATCTTACGGTGACATTTATACCTATAATATAAACCTACATATACAATACTTAAATATTCTATAGCATACTAGTATTACTGTTAAGTAATAATCCTCATTGACATTGACATAGCCTACTTTTCATCCCGGAAAATTAAAAGAGTTCCCGCGGGTATCAAAAAAACTTAAACCACGCGGATGAAGTCGCAGGCATCAGCTAGTACCCAATTATAGTCAGTCAGCACTGGGCAGCTAGATGGCACCACTTGCACTCTGGCTCGCGCTATGCGAGCCTTACGCGAGCCAGAGTACAAGTGGTGCCATCTAGGTGGCAGAAAGTAAACTAAATTAACTTGGACGCAAACAATAATTATCCATACTAATAATATAAATGCGAAAGTCAGTTATTTTGTTGTTTTGTTGGTTTGTCCTTTAATCACGCTTCAGCGACGCAACGGATCGAGGTGATTTTTGGCATGGGTATAATATAGGCTGCTTTTTATCCCGGAAAATTAAGGAGTTCCCGCGGGAATAACAAAAAATTTAAACCACGCGGACTAAATCGCAGGCATCAGCTAGTTAAAAATACTAGCGGCCACTTTTTGATAGGCAACCTGGCAAATATATATTCCGCCATTTAAACATAAAAAATAGTTTTTGGTCACGTAGGTTACTCGATCCTTGTAGCAATCTTGCAGCGGAATCTTAGTCCATAAATTTATTGTATTCTCAATATAAATAAGTGGATAATATATAGTCTATTAGTTTAATATATCCCTGGGCATCCAACGTCAACGTGCTCTCTAGATGGCGCTGACTCGACTTTATTCAAGGTATTGTTTATAGCTTATCTCTGCGTCATATCTGCAATGTTATCTCCAATACGGTTTTCGTAATTACGACACGTTAATCTTTTTTGATTTAGGAGACTGTATTAAATCTAGTTATGATAAAATTTACTTCAAATATTTAAAAATATATAACTGGACACAAATATACAACGTAGTGATTATCGCATTATGATGGTATTTTGTACTCTTCTCCTATGCTCTGCTGGAAGTTTCATGAAAGTTCTAGACAAGATTTGTACTGGATATTGAAGATCTGTTATTCATCTATCAGAAACCGTGGAGTTCTAGCCTCTCAGGCAAGAGTTCTAGATGCAGTGAATTTTTTAAAACGTAGTAATTATCGTATTTCGATGGTATTTTGTACTCTTCTTGTATGCTCTGCTGGAAGTTTTATGAGAGTTCCAGGCAAGATTTGTAATGGATATTGAATATCTGTTATTTCACTATCAGAAACTGCAGAGTTCTAGCCTCTCAGGCGAGAGTTCTTTTTTCAGTTAATTTTTTAAAACGTAGTTATTATCGCGTTTCGATGGTATTTTGTACTATTCTTGTATGCTCTGCTGGAAGTTTTATGAGAGTTCCAGGAGAGATTTGTACTGGATATTGAATATCTGTTATTCCACTATCAGAAACTGCAGAGTCCTAGCCTCTCAGGCGAGAGTTCTTTTTTCAGTGAATTTTTTAAAACGTAGTTATTATCGCGTTTCGATGGTATTTTTTACTCTTCTTGTATGCTCTGCTGGAAGTTTTATGAGAGTTCCAGGCGAGATTTGTACTGGATATTGAATATCTGTTATTCCACTATCAGAAACTGCAGAGTTCTAGCCTCTCAGGCGAGAGTTCTAGTTTCAGTGAATTTTTTAAAACGTAGTGATTATCGCATTTCGATGGTATTTTGTACTCTTCTTGTATGCTCTGCTGGAAGTTTTATGAGAGTTCCAGGAGAGATTAGTACTGGATATTGAAGATCTGTTATTCTTCTATCAGAAACTGCGGAGTTCTAGCCTCTCAGGCGAGAGTTCTATTTTCAGTGAATTTTTAAAACGTAGTGATTATCGCGTTTCGATGGTATTTTTTACTCTTCTTGTATGCTCTGCTGGAAGTTTTATGAGAGTTCCAGGCAAGATTTGTACTGGATATTGAAGATCTGTTATTCTTCTTTCAGAAACTGCGGAGTTCTAGCCTCTCAGGCGAGAGTTCTATTTTCAGTGAATTTTTTAAAACGTAGTTATTATCGCGTTTCGATGGTATTTTTTACTCTTCTTGTATGCTCTGCTGGAAGTTTTATGAGAGTTCCAGGCAAGATTTGTACTGGATATTGAATATCTGTTATTCCACTATCAGAAACTGCAGAGTTCTAGCATCTCAGGCGAGAGTTCTAGTTTCAGTGAATTTTTTAAAACGTAGTGATTATCGCATTTCGATGGTATTTTGTACTCTTCTTGTATGCTCTGCTGGAAGTTTTATGAGAGTTCCAGGCAAGATTTGTACTGGATATTGAAGATCTGTTATTCTATATCAGAAACTGCGGAGTTCTAGCCTCTCAGGCGAGAGTTCTATTTTCAGTGAATTTTTAAAACGTAGTGATTATCGCGTTTCGATGGTATTTTTTACTCTTCTTGTATGCTCTGCTGGAAGTTTTATGAGAGTTCCAGGCAAGATTTGTACTGGATATTGAATATCTGTTATTCCACTATCAGAAACTGCAGAGTTCTAGCCTCTCAGGCGAGAGTTCTAGTTTCAGTGAATTTTTTAAAACGTAGTGATTATCGCATTTCGATGGTATTTTGTACTCTTCTTGTATGCTCTGCTGGAAGTTTTATGAGAGTTCCAGGCAAGATTTGTAGTGGATATTTAAGATCTGTTATTCTTCTATCAGAAACCGCGGAGTTCTAGCCTCTTAGGCGACAGTTCTAGTTTCAGTGAATTTTTTAAAACGTAGTTATTATCGCGTTTCGATGGTATTTTGTACTATTCTTGTATGCTCTGCTGGAAGTTTTATGAGAGTTCCAGGCAAGATTTGTAGTGGATATTTAAGATCTGTTATTCTTCTATCAGAAACCGCGGAGTTCTAGCCTCTTAGGCGACAGTTCTAGTTTCAGTGAATTTTTTAAAACGTAGTGATTATCGCATTTCGATGGTATTTTGTACTCTTCTTGTATGCTCTGCTGGAAGTTTTATGAGAGTTCCAGGCAAGATTTGTACTGGATATTGAAGATCTGTTATTCTATATCAGAAACTGCGGAGTTCTAGCCTCTCAGGCGAGAGTTCTATTTTCAGTGAATTTTTAAAACGTAGTGATTATCGCGTTTCGATGGTATTTTTTACTCTTCTTGTATGCTCTGCTGGAAGTTTTATGAGAGTTCCAGGCAAGATTTGTACTGGATATTGAATATCTGTTATTCCACTATCAGAAACTGCAGAGTTCTAGCCTCTCAGGCGAGAGTTCTAGTTTCAGTGAATTTTTTAAAACGTAGTGATTATCGCATTTCGATGGTATTTTGTACTCTTCTTGTATGCTCTGCTGGAAGTTTTATGAGAGTTCCAGGCAAGATTTGTAGTGGATATTTAAGATCTGTTATTCTTCTATCAGAAACCGCGGAGTTCTAGCCTCTTAGGCGACAGTTCTAGTTTCAGTGAATTTTTTAAAACGTAGTTATTATCGCGTTTCGATGGTATTTTGTACTATTCTTGTATGCTCTGCTGGAAGTTTTATGAGAGTTCCAGGCAAGATTTGTAGTGGATATTTAAGATCTGTTATTCTTCTATCAGAAACCGCGGAGTTCTAGCCTCTTAGGCGACAGTTCTAGTTTCAGTGAATTTTTTAAAACGTAGTGATTATCGCATTTCGATGGTATTTTGTACTCTTCTTGTATGCTCTGCTGGAAGTTTTATGAGAGTTCCAGGCAAGATTTGTAGTGGATATTTAAGATCTGTTATTCTTCTATCAGAAACCGCGGAGTTCTAGCCTCTTAGGCGACAGTTCTAGTTTCAGTGAATTTTTTAAAACGTAGCTATTATCGTATTTCGATGGTATTTTGTACTCTTCTTGTATGCTCTGCTGGAAGTTTTATGAGAGTTCCAGGCAAGATTTGTAGTGTATATTTAAGATCTGTTATTCTTCTATCAGAAACCGCGGAGTTTCAGCCTCTCAGGCGAGAGTTCTAGTTTCAGTGAATTTTTTAAAACGTAGTGATTATCTCAATTCGATGATATTTTGTACTCTTCGGTTATGCTCTGCTAGAGGTTTTATGAGAGTTCTAAGCAAGATTTTGAATGGAATTTATAGATCTGTTATTCTTCTAGTAGAAACCGTAGAGTTCTTGCCTCTGAAGCTACAATTCAATTTTCTGTGAATTTTTGTTTCATGGTCTGCCAGATGCTCTGCTAACTTCCCGTAGCAGATCATTATTTTCAATTGACTTTTTTCTAGGTTTAAGTGCTAGAACTATGTCTGAAAAGTATGAGGAACTATAGAACTCAGTCGCATGCGCACAGAACTCACTTTAAAATTTGATTTTAAAGAAAATGATCTGCTACCGGAAGTTAGCAGATCATTTTTTCATCCGGCGTTTTTTGGGCTAACTCGGCAGAACTATCTCTAAAATCTATCAGGAACTATAGAACTCATCTGCATGCGAACAGAACTCCCTTTTATTTTTGATCTGCTGGCTTTTGCTCTGCTAAGTTCACGGACACGCTGGTATAGAATACAAGTTATATTTATGATTCTGTTGTAGGCTACTTTTCTGTAGTTTGTATTTATTTATTTATTTATTTGTATTTATTTATTTATTTCTACTTTGTATCCTAACAGGTATAGCACATGCTGAGTGAAGACCATTTTGGGGATCAAGTCTCATCTCGCCATGTTTTTTCTTTCTTCTGATAAAGTCTGTTTTTTTTTGTCTTGTTTCCCTGAATAAAGATTTATTTCTTTCTTTCTTTCTTAAGTTTCACTTTGGCCGTGTGTGAATTGCACACACACACTTTTTTTCTAAAGGTTTTACAGGATTAACTTATGGACGAAAATAACTCGAACAATATTTTTGGTATATTTAGTAGTCCGGAAAAATCACATCGTATATGAATCCTACAAACAAGGCGCATTAATACGCAATAACCACGCCCCCTTCACGAAATACTAGATCCGTTTGAATGCCCCTTTACACCGCACCCCATTCTGTATTTAACGATGCAATGCATTAATACGTTTCAATTGTCCGGATTTCATATTTCACTTCTTATAAATAGTAATATTCAGAAACGGTTATGAATCATTAGGAACGAATACCTGTGTTGGTGGACTATTTGCCCAGAACCGTTCGTTCTGTAGGGAGACTCGTGCTCGGCAGTTAGTCGGCTATGGGTTGAATTTCTGATGATGATACTATGTAAACCAACATGACCAACATTAACAAACATAATAAATAAAGTTAAATTGTTCAAGCAACAATGTATCACTTTAATCCTGGTACATATTTCGGATTTCATGGAGTATTATGAGAGGAGCGGAGTCAGGGAAGTTTAGCGCGGAGGAGTGTACAAACAAATGTATATAAATTACTTCAGGTATATATTTTAGGCAATAGAGCACCTAATGTCTACATACAGGTACCTACTCCCATACATTTTCTTTTCTTGGGTCGCTCCGCTTGTCGCACCGCTTCATGGGTATAGGCAGTACATAACGGTGCTAGGGCGGGCGGAAACATTATTTGATTATATAGAACAATGATAATTACTAGATATGTTGCACACTCTGTAAATAGGTAGATGTACAGAAGTGTTGTAATTAATCTTGAGATTATTTGAATTTATTGCACCGACAATAAAGTCATCCAAAAATTTAAAAAAACTTTATTGCATAATTGGGAGCTTTTACAACAAACCTCAAGGAGTGAAGACAATGTTCTCAGAATTTAGTACAATAAATTTGTAAACGATACCGCATAACTACTGTGTAAGAAAAACTGACTGGGTATAAAATTGTAGCCAATAATAAACTGTGAAGATGTTATACATGGCTGGCTTAAAGAGGTAAACAAAGCAGAGCTTTTCCGTTGTACAGGCGATGGATTAAACTTTATTCAAGCGAGTCGTTTAACGAATAGTTTGGATAAAGTTAGCGGCACACCTGTGCTTCGACGCTCAGTTTATGATTTTATAGCATTACACCTCGCTCTGGGATAGACCCCCGCTGGTAATTGCTTCATGAAAGCCTCGTAAACCGAGCGGTTTATTGGTCCAAAAACTCTCATAAAAAATTAAATGAATCTACACAATAATTATCTACCTACTGTTTTTCCGTGCGTCCCGCTTTCGAAATCATACTCGTATTTCATGTAACGTTTTAACTACATTTTTAAATGTTAACTATAAATTTTAAGTGTGATATTTTCTTTAAATTGATTACACCATTTGTTCAATAGTTTATGCATATTCTAACACTAATAAGTTGATTAGAATATCAAGATTACAATTTTTGTTTTGTGAATAATTAATTTTCTTAAGCTGTTTTCACACGATAGATGACCCTTTTCCGAAGACTCTGTTTCGAGATTATTCTTCTTCTGAGGTTCTAACTTCTTAAGTTATCTGCTCTTAGTCCTAGGCAATATTTGATTATCGATCTAGGAACAGTACTATTCGCCTTTATGTGTGGCAAAACGAAAATGAAAATCGGGTGCGCATTGGGACGCCCCGCGGCGGTCGGCGGCTTTGTGCCGACCGCATTTGTCATGTTAACACTAAACGTGTGAAGAGAGGTTATTAATGAGGAAAAGATTATGTCGGCTCGGGCCAATTGTGTCCATTGTCGGACCGCGCTCGATGCGCTGTTTTGCTTTATTTGCTTTCAAAACCAATATGCTTTACGTCCTTTCATGTTATTGAAGCTTTGAATAGGTTTGAAGTGATTTATGTACCTACGTCAATGGTAAACAGCGAGATTGTACGGTTTTGTATTGAAATCCGATTCCTAATTTTATATTGATTGGTAATGGATTATTATCTACTTGTGCCCACATTTACGACCAAGCTTGGTCTACCCACAGAATACATAACAGTACAAGTCTATCGTCAGGTAGGTATCCTGAGTGTATGATCTGCCATTGTATATTACAGGATTTATTTTAACTCCTATACAATAAATCAGACGCTTGTAAAGCCTATTTTTTGGTCGTTTTCGGAGGTAACAAGTTTGCTAAAATAAACAAATAAAATATGTTTTCCACCCTAAAACTTCCCGGAAAAAGCCTTAAGGCTAAGTTTTCATGTTCACTCGCAGTTTGCAATTTGCAGAGTGCATTAAGCAGTAGAACACATAGCGAGGTAACATTTACCGAGCAGTGAGCTCATGCAAATATGTACTTTGAATGTACAAATAGCTCGTTACATTGCCGTGTAAGCGTCCCGCCTGTCCCGGCTCTGCAATTACTGCAAGTAGAAAATTAAATTAACACACACGCACGCCGTAACTTGGGGGGGTGGATACGCGACTAGTATGGGAGACCCCTTAATATATTCAAATTGTCCTTTATTTGCACGTGCCTGCTCGGAATGATGTGTTTTAGAGGGTTCCGACGGAGTGGTCAAGCGGATATTACAAGCAGCCATTTTGCCTTAGCCACTAATTGTAGGTTCGTAGTCATTTCATCGCCAGCTCGGAGGAGCGTCTTTTTGCTGATTACTATGTGGTTTGTATTTTTCGAATTAGCACTTCAAACGCTTCCGTTGTGGTCTATTGTTACGGTTGATTGTCGGTTGCATGTGTTGCTAGATCCGATGCTAACCTTCGCCATTGAAAGCACACGATAATTGCGGTTGTAATTGAAATGTAACAGCTGTTTTAATTATTGCTTCAGAAAAGGTGGTTTTTACGTCAATTATATCGGGAAAGCATGTTCTTAGTTACCTGCGTTACACTGAAAACGAATGAATTACTAGCTTAAAAAAAGAGAATCATAATATCGTAATAACTTATTAGCAGTGGGTTTTGAAAATGTAGCGATAGCGACGAATTTTATTATAATTTATATTTTCAGTTCGACCCAATTTACTCGAAGCTCGTAAAGATGGCGTGAAACACAACGATTTCATCTCCGGTTGAAACTTGTATATTTAAACTTACATCCAACACGAATTAATGTAGGTAATTTGTATGCTAATTTCGAAAACCTGATTTATTAAGATGTTTCTAATTTGTTTCGTCAAATTTAATTTATTGAATTAGCTTATGTACCTATATAAATATACCTACCTATTGCGTAAATGTTTGATTTGGCCAATGTTTATTTATTTTTGTAAGATAACATATATGATTTTGTAAGACAATGGCTAATATGCTTGCTCCTCATCTCTTGCATCCTTCATGCTTGGCGTGGGTGTGACGAAACCATAGAATACTAAATAGTACTTTTAACACGAAATTAGGCATTGGATATTAAAATACCCAACGGCCTCTAAGGTCTTGATATACCTAATATTTAAAAATTTATATGGTAAAACAAAAGATGTCATAACACACAGACACGCCAGTTATTTAATAAGGTAGGGTAAGTCCGGGGTAGTTGGCCATAGTTCTTTTATTGATCTCACAAAATACGATTGTTTCTATCATTATTTTTATGTGTAATTAAGGTTTCAACATTTATCTTAGACCCTTCATAAAATTTTACCAGTTAACAAAACAATTAAACAGTTTCTACTTGCTTACTATTTGATCTTTTTTCTCAGGTGTTATGCATTACAAGTGTTCCTCCTAAATACGGCTCGGAGCGAACTAAATGACAAGTAGGCTAATCTAGCCAGAACCTTCTGAAATATTTGCGTAAGCCATTTTCCCCTATGGCCAACTCCCTCGGGCTTACCCTATCGTAGGAATAGATAGTAGATATTGAAATTGTATGCCAAAAACAAGAAACAGATACCTATATAACAACACTAAAACAATAAAAAATCGAATACTATTCTATTCTGTATTAATTATTGTGCGCTGTGATGCATTCTTCTTTAGGTAGGTAAATAAGGCTATAACCTATAACCTATCTGTCCCGATTACCAAAATTGGAACTACTTTTATGCCTGTATAATTTTTGTTTTTATTTTATCTATATATATAAAAATTAAACCCGTTTTCCTTGGTCACGGCATCACGCGTGAATGGCTGGACCGATTTCACTAATTCTTTTTTTGTTGTATTTGTTATTATTAGGAGAAGGTTCTTACGGAAAAAAATATTAAGAAAATCTCTCAGAAATATTGAAAAATATACATTTAATTTTGCATACGGCATAAGGCGGTACGAAGTCGCCGGGTCAGCTAGTTTTTAATAGATATAGGTCGTCGCTGTCAGTTGTCACCGGGTCAGACAAGTTTATGGGATTATAGGTACCTAATTGTCCAACAGTCCAAAAACCCAGTATGTATAACTTTTGAGGAGATTTTAGCAAAAATAATTATCGAATAAAGCTGTTTTTTCTGTCTCTTATTATACATAATATATCTTAATATCATACTAATATTATAAATGCGAAATTGTGTTTCTTTGTTGGTTTGTCCTTCAATCACGTCGCAACGGAGCATTGGATCGACGTGATTTTTGGCATGCGTATAGTTGAGGACTTGGAGAGTGACATTGGCTACTTTTTATCCCGCAAAATAAGGAGTTCCCGCGGGAATCAAAAAAACTTGAACCACGCGGACGAAGTCGCGGGCATCAGCTAGTAATCTATATTTTGATAACAAACCCGTTCATAACAAAAACCCACATTTACAGCATCAAACCCAAAAAAAACTTCAAACGAAATCAAGCAGGGCAATCAATAAAAATACGAATTCGGCGTCAATACAATTATTAATCGAGACCATTCTTGATTGGAACCAATAAAATTATGTAATTTATGGCCCATCAGTGGTGCTTTGCGGTGTCCTTGACCCTAGGATCACGTGGACTGGTGTTTATCTGGTGTGAAAAGTTTCTTAGGCACAATGTATTGATTTGTTACCTAATGGGAACCACGGCGAATGGTATGAGGCTGGTGGGTATCGGGGCTCATTCCAAAATTATTAGAAGACGAAATATTTGAACCATAAACTCAATTTAGATTTTTTTCTCTGCATGCATATATTGATTGTGTACAGACCTAAAGATATAAATATTATGTAAAATATTCTCTTGGCTATTTGGGATTTCCATGCATGTGACGGTACCTATTACCTCTTTATCTTACCCTCAGAGCTGAAATAACCTAGGGGCAAAAAATTGCATGTACTTGATACATATTTTGGAGCCGCACATACTGTCGTGACAGGACAAAATGTCCTTGCCCTCCGAATCTCGCTCTAACATTGTGTTCGGTGCTAGTCTGTCGGAGTTCTTATTCAAAAGCAACATTGATTTCGAACAAATGCTGAAAGTTTTCTACTAAAACGGTAGTCTAGCAACACAGACCACTCTAAGGCTGAGTGGTCTGTGTCTAGCAAACACGGCCGTAGCATTGTTTTATACTTAATCAGCTCTCTTGGTGTCGTGGAAATACAAAACTTAGCCGGATGATTTAAATGTGATGGAATTAATTTTTAAATTGCCGGGGTGCTGTATCATAAGCGGAGAGCGGTATTTTGAATCCCGTATTTCGAACCTGTTTGTTGTAGGTAAACTTAATTATGGTACCTAGTTTTTCTATAAGCTTAAAGTTTACCTAATTAATAGATTAATATACTTAGTATATACCTAAATATATGATGGCGGCAACTTCGTATGTGTAGATTTAGGTTACGTTTAAACCCTTAAGAATAAAATAATTCCCTTGATTGGGATAAAATAAGCCTATGTCCTTTTCCGGGATACAAGCTATCGATGGGTCTAATTACATCTAAATCGGTTGAAAAGATGGTTAAAGCGTAACAGACAGACAGACAAAGGTGGATATATTAGCATGGATATGATGCCCGCGACGTCGTCGGTGTCGATTTAGGTTCTTTGGGAACTCTTTGATATTCTTGGATATGTATATCAAAGAGTATTCCAATTAGATTTTGATTTTCTCTATTCTTTCCCGGGACGCAAGCTACCTTAAGCTAGGTATCGGTTGAAGGGGTGAACAGGGAACAGACATACAGATAGATAAACTTATTTACACACTTTCGCACTTATAAATATTTGAATGGATTCATCTAACGCTGCTTGAGAAAACACTGCAAGTGCAACAGTAAAATAATATGTCCCTATCATAAACTTATTATCTAGTATCACTACTGGTGTGTACTTTTAATCTAAAGCTTGTAACCTGGAGACGGATTTAGGATAGGGATTTTTAGAATGCCCAAACCTTATAATATTATAAATGCGAAAGTGTTTCTCTCTGTCTATCTGTCTTTCTGCTACGCTTTCACGGCCCATCTTTTAGTGATGAAATTTGGTACAGAGATAGGTTTTATCCTGGGGAAGGACATAGGCTACTTTTTATCCCGGAAAATTGAAGAGTTCCTGCGGGAATCAAAAAATCTTAATCCACGCGGACGAAGTCGCGGGCATCATCCAGTATTGATATAACAACAACGGATTTTCCCTAGCTAGAAGCCAACATATTGTAAAGCTTGGTGAATTTCCTAAAATAAGGCTGTCCGTAATTCAAGTTGATTTTGTGGTAGGTAACAGCACCTGCTAACTAACCTCTTTAAATATTCATTATTGTACCTAACACACCGCGCCGCGGTGTGCCTACATGAAATTGATTTTATTTGTATGGACTCTGTAATAAGTTAACCGATCAATTTTGCTTTTCAATTAATATCGTAGGCATATTGAATTTTTATTTGGAAACTTTATTTAATTAACTATGATTATTTCAAAATTATAACACCTTTTCTCTTCAGAATATATAAGAAATGGGGTTAATCCATTCTCCTTCAACAGTATCACTGTTCAATGATTACTAATCACTTCATTTACATCACCACCTAGGTACTTACACACAGGTACATATTTAGATTTTACACACATATTTTTTGTTTAAGTCCTTTATACTTTCGTGAAAAAAACAACACGTGAGCACCGAAAGACGTTGGTCCTGCGCCTGATCTCTCTCCGGTCGTGTCGGATTTTTTGTCCCATCGGGCTATGAGAGGAACCGAGAGTGCACCTGTGTAAGTAAGCGCATATATGTATATCTCGCGCGCAGATGGCTAATCTTGATAATGAGCATGGAGGATGAGGAAATTCAGTAGTCGGGAGGACATTATTTATAGCCTACCATCATGAAATATTTGAGAAGCAGCTGCAGTAGTATCTGAAGCTCTCCTGTCTTGGCCTAAACTGCGTTGACATCGGTCCACGAGCGATCCTCCCTTATGAGATTTCAACCATTTATCAATCGGTTAAATCTATTATCAGTAAAATATTAGTAAATACTCACCCTCTGCTCGCCTCATAGAAGCATTGGTGTTCATTAAGGTGGATGACAAGGGTCTGCCCGCGAAATTCAAATTTAATTTGGTTTTTCACAATTTGTAAACTAATACGACAAAGTAGGCTTATGGCATTCAAATTGCGAGCCTAGGAATATCATCTTCACAGGTTTATATAAAAATCTTTACTTGAAAGTGTCCAGGTTAAGAAATTAGTCAAAATAATGAGTTTGACGTGAGTTACTCACAAATTAGTCATTATTTTGACTAATTTCTTAAACTGGGCACTTTCAAGTAAAGATTTTTATATAAACCTGTAAAGATGATATTCCTAGGCTCGCAATTTGAATGCCATAAGCCTACTTTGTCCTATTAGTTTACAAATTGTGAAAAACCAAATTAAATTTGAATTTCGCGGGCAGACCCTTGTCATGCACCTTAATAATAACATCACACTGTTAAAGTCTCCACCCATACGTTTTGTACCATTTTGGCTCGCTCCCTTGTACATCCGGTGTTATTGGGGCCTTGTAAGTGTGTGTAGGAAATATAACATTTTAGGTGATAATCATCGTTGTCTGTGGAAACTACTTAGGTCCGTAACCGAAGTAACTAATAATTTAATCTGTGGTTGAGGAAAATCCAAAACAAGCCTAAGCTTGCTTAAGCTAAGCTTAAGGAGGCTTATTAATGTTTTAAGTTCTTACGTCATTATAGACGTAGCTAAATCTTACTATCTAAGTAGGTATTCTTTTCCAACTTATTCTAGTAGATTTTTCGGTTTGAAATTTTGATATTTAACTGCTGCGAGTTGTAATAGCAGCTACTGTAGGTACAGCAGCGAAGTTAGAGGTGTTTCTAGGTATATTTTTGTAAGTTCCTGTAGAACAATAAACTTAGAACAATATACTCACAAGCGAAAAAGCTTGCCAAAATCAGTTAACCATTGCCTATTCAAATTTTACACCAATATACCTGCCCTAATCGTTGATTAGACTAGAAGTGGACGCTGGGCACGCGAGTGATTGTCCGAGTTAGATCGAATAATCGAAATTACTAACACGATACTAAACTAACCGGAACTCGTTCCGGCGAGTTCGTCCGAGCACGCGTCCCGATTCGAAAAGCTTACCCCAAAGTAAAATAGAGACTCCATAATTTAATCACTTACGGGACACCACAAAACCCAAATAAAGTATACTTTGTCTGTGACCTCGGCAATAATCATTAAGCCTCGTAATCATTTGGGGTCAAAATATTATGTCGCTATCTGAGATGTCGGGCCACGTCGTTCAACTTCGCCCGAGATCGCACGACAAGTCAGACAACAGGCAAATGGTCGATGTCGAATGGCGTCAGTCGACGTCGGCTGACATATGATACTATATTAGGAAATAAACTTTAATTTTCTAAGGACTTAACAAGTGAGCGAGTGAAGCTAAAATTTAGCTTCTTGTAAACTGATTGAGTCAGTAGTATCGATTCGGGGCTCATTTGTATTATGTATGTTAGGTAATATTCAATAATAATATTCAAAAATGAAAAATTCATAAACAAAAGCGTCAACAATATTAAAAAAATAGGGATGGTAGTAGGCCCCCTGACCTTTGAACATTTACCATGTTGTGCTGTCGCTAACGCTAAGCGTTTATTACTACCTAAGGATGATGTAGTAGATAATAGGTTAGTCAAGTAGTATTTGTCTGTAATTTTTATTTTATACACCTGACCAGTGGCGTGCACAGGTTTTGAAGTTAGGGTAGGCATTCGTTAGTTAGAATACCTTTTTACTAGCTGTTTTGATGAAAAATGAGCATTGACGTGTGTGCATTTGGGTAAGCAGTGCTTTTATGCCTCTATGAACTGCACGCCACTGTACACCTCAAGTCACAAGACAAAACTTAAGAAGACTCTATCCACCAAACCCTCGACTGTTGGTGATCCTACTTAAACTTCGAATACATACTATTAAATAGAACGTTTTTGTTTAAATCCGCGTCGAATCGGAAATTTGAAGACTGTTGTTATTCCGGATCATCTTATATTTACGGCTTTTATTAGTTTGTATCATGCGACGGGAGTAGGTACGGAATGTGTTTATGGGTTCACGCTTCGTCTTCCAAATTCCTAGATCGATTTTACAGTCTCACCGAAAAGGTTTTTTAGAATTTTTATTAGAATATGTTTTCGTTGGAAAATTATACACACAACATTAAAATGTTGAAAAGTATCAAAGTTATTGATACCAATTATTATTTATGGTTTGTTTTAAAATAAGAAAGAGAGCGAATTATTGAATACTTGGAAACTAAATGGGACTCCGAAATTTTTTTTTTATCCACTACAAGCTAGCCCTTGACTGCGATCACACCTGATGGTAAGTGATGATGCAGTCTAAGATGGTAGCGGGCTAACCTGTTAGGGGCATGGCAGTTATATTAAACCCACACCCCTTCGGTTTCTACACGGCATCGTACCGGAACGCTAAATCGCTTGGCGGCACGTCTTTGCCGGTAGGGTGGTAACTAGCCACGGCCGAAGCCTCCCACCAGGCCAGACCAGAGAAAATTCAGAAATTATAAATTCCTAAATTGACCCTATCGGGGATCGAACCCGCGCTACAAACTGCGCCACGGAGGTCGTCAATTTAATCGATGTTTAGGAATGTTTAGGAATATTTTGGTACCTACTCGTGCCTATCTAAAATCAATCAATCTGCATTTGTTTTTGTACATATGCCTTACCTTCAAAACTTTTTAACCGACTTCAAAAAAAGGAGGAGGTTCTCAATTCGACTGTATGTTTTTTTTTATTGTATGTTTGTTACGCGATTTCTCCGCCAATTATGAACTGATTTTGATAATTCTTTTTTTGTTTGGTAGGTCATACTTCAGAGGTGGTCCCATTTTAATTTGGTGAAGATCTGATGAATATCTCCGGAGATGGAGAACGGAACTCCTCAATGGATAAGAGTAAATTGCTCGCGATCAGTGTGATAGTTTTGTAAACAGTATGTTTTAACCATGCATAGCATATCTTTTTTTTTTAGGGTTCCGTACCAAAATGGTAAAAATGGAACCCTTCGTGCGACTTTCTCCGTCCGTCTGTCACAGTTGATTATTTCAGTAACTATTAAAGCTATTGACATGAAATTTGGAATAGTTGTATATAATAGTGGCCCAATATCATGAAAATCAAAAAAATTTAAAATTATTTTTAGTTTACTTAAAAAGGTGGGGAAAATCAGGGGTTTGAAATTTCAAAGTAGGATAACTATACCAAGTGGGGTATCATATGAAAGGACTTTGTACTTGACTTGTCAAGTTAGACAAGTCGACGAGTAACGATTAAACGACGTTATTCTTAATAACGCTAAGTTTTTACTAGCGTTCTGGTTACACCCTGTATTTTAAAACAGTGGGGCCACTAAAAATTGTGAAATAAAAAATTTTCAAAAAAAAATAAAAACCGACTTCAAAAACCACAAACACTAAAAAGTAAAAAATAATTTAATTTATTATGTATACCTACAAGAGTTAATGTAGTTCTATAATAACATTTTTTGGAGTCGGTACCAATTAGCCGCATGAACCGTCTACCTACTCTTCATTATTGTTGACGTGACCCATTGAAATAGAATGAGTACTAAAAAAATTCTACATCAATGACGTGACCACACATTTTTTACTTTTTAGTGTTTGTGGTTTTTGAAGTCGGTTTTTATTTATTTTTTGAATTTTTTTAGTGAATTGCAATGCATTCAGGATTATATTATCATACCTAGAACATTTTACGAGAAAGGTCTATAACTCTATACGAAATGTAATCTGAAGATAAGCTTAACTGTGCAAGGATTGGGCAAGTCGGCTGGTTATGAATAACTAAACCTCTTTTTCATTACTTTTTCCCATTTATAAGAAAAAGTGTAGTTGTGTATAATGCCCTGCAACAAACCATTTATGCTTTCTACTCTATGAAACATAATAAAGGAAAAAAAAAACAAAACAATTAGTAACGAAACATTAGGCGGATCATACAGGGACGTTTACCCTTTTATTAAAGCGGTAAAACTTTGTGAATCTTTGTCATTGTACAAAAGCTTTTTCCGAAACGGCAGACTCGCTTCACGGCGCGTTACAGAATCATAAAATGAAATGAAATAATGTTTATTGTGACAGCTCTTCCCGCATGACAAAATACGCACATTTGTAACAGGCAACAATGTTGTAAATATAGTTTTAATAACCGTGTCATACAATTGAAATTACTTCTAATGTGTTTGACTGGGTGATACAGCATTGCTTATTTGCCCTAGTAGTGATTCATGAAAATTGCTCATTTGCCTTAGTGGTGATTTGCCATACTAAGTACAGCTTTACTAAACTATGGCAGATGCCCGCGACTTCGTCCGCGTGAAATAAGTTTTTTAAATTTATACGGGAACTCCCTTATTTTTCGGGTTAGTATATAGCCTATGACATTCACAAATAATGTGGCTTTCTATTGGTACCAGAATTTTCAAAATCGGTTCAGTACATCCAGAGATTACCCCCTGCATCGTCACAAACTCACAAACTTTACCTCTTTATAGTATAGATTAATCGAGTGTCGAGGAATAGTTATTGTTTTTTTTTTTTAATTAATACTTTTTTTTAAATAAATAAAACGAGGAACTTCCGCATCAGCAAAATAAATATTGACAGACCCCCATTATAGGTAGAGCTACAGGAAAATCACTGGACCGAAGCAATACAAAACCGTAGAGTGTGAAAATTATTCCTTCTGGAAATATTTTTTAAGTCGTGGAAATGGACATCCATAAACCTATGGATTAAACCTAATAAAAATATTACAGCATAGGTCCCTACAAGTACAGATCCTTAACTAAGGTTTGTCTCTTTACAAACGAGTACCAATCTGTCATAAAATATTTACTCTTTTTACGGTGTACCTACCGTCTATGTATTAAGTACCGTAAAGTGTAAACCACGTTAACCAACTGTGTATGTTGGTGTATTGGTCAAACAACGCAATAAATTAT
Organism: Erebia aethiops; assembly: GCA_923060345.2. Classification (NCBI taxonomy): domain Eukaryota; kingdom Metazoa; phylum Arthropoda; class Insecta; order Lepidoptera; family Nymphalidae; genus Erebia; species Erebia aethiops. Next base: position 14,965,888 of record OV281089.1, on the reverse strand, counting down.
CGCACCGGCATAATAGTGACGCCGTAAACAATGGATTGCGGTTACGAGAAAAAAATCAAAACAAATATTTCATGTCGCAATACAGCGTACCCGCATCTGCAAGTCCGGAATTTGTCACAATGAAATACGGGGATAAAAGTGTAATGGAATTGGATTGCCCCGATGCGACGCGGTAACTAATAAATTGGGGCTCACCGCAACGTCGCGCCTCGTAACTCAAGCCCAGTGTGCCGCGAAATCAATAGAGCTGGGTGCATCATATTTCTTTGCGAATAACATGATATGTACCTACTGGACTTTTAAATACCACCACCACTAACATAGGTGCTAAGTACATCGTATATGGATGATGATGATTGCGAAAATTATGTTTAAATTAGAAATGTTTGAAATTGGAATTATTTTGTATCACAGTTTACCTACATTACGTAGTTCTTAGTTTTTGCATTCGTAATTTTGTTTTGTTTTAATCTGTGTCATTGTAACTCCAAATGAAGATATATATTTTTTATAATTTGATCTCTAGCCAAAACTGCCCTTTAAAAAGCTGCAAAATAAAGCAGAAAGTGTTATATGCCGGCGCGGCGCTTCAATTTTGGTGCTACGGGCGTAGCATATGTCTACTGTTTTCCTAAATAAGTACATTATAATGCTTACTCGTTTTCTACTTAAGAAATAGGTAAATTTTCGAAACCAAACACTATTAATTTTCGGGTAAAGAACACAAAAGACCTAGAGAACACAAAATAATCTTTTTCCAATATAGGAAAATAATAAAATTAAAACTAATCGACACACAGTTACAAATATTAACGATCGAATTTTTGAAACAAAAACATGAAAAATAAACGTTGCTGTCGAACAACAATAATAATTAATAGGTACTATTGTGGTACAAGCAGTCAATTCGTCAATTCATTTGAAGTGCGAATCGAATAAACCTAATGGAAACATGGCGTGCAATCAAACGGCAAAGGCAAGAACAAGCATAAATTTATTAACGATCCTAAAATATCACCGCATAAATCGATATCCGAGCTGTCAGTTTATCGACAATTATTCTTAAGGCGAGTCACCTCCAAGATTTTAGGAGGTGAGGTGTGGGGTGCCGCCCGCGCGTCTCGCGGTACATTTCTCGTAGAGACTGGCGGGGAAGCGGGCAGCGCGGTATATTCTGAAACCGCTTGGCAACGTTCAAGTTCTGGGATTAATTTGAATTAAATAGATATAGGACTTCAGTTTGAAATAAATTTTAGCAGGTTCTCATTAATACTTAAAGAGGAATTTATCCATATAAAAATGATGAGCAAAGTCGAAAATTTTATTAATAAAAAATTCGTTTTAAACTTTTAATTTAGCCTGTTTCAAGATTTTTTTTGATCGAGTAAAGTACATCCTATCGTGTAACAAATTAGCACATTCTTTAGACAATATCTTTAAGTGTATCGGATATTTTTTGTAAGACCGTTATTTAATAGTAAATACCGAAAAAATTTGATCTAGCAAACCAGTTTTCACCGCTGAGCTGAGGTGACTCGCCTTAATTGGATTATGAAAGCAGTACGCTATCCTGCGGCTATGGTGGTAGCGATAAGCGGCAAAACTAATACCTGTAATCTCAACTACTACAACTGTTACTACCTATAGACCTAGAGTTATTTTAAAGACTCACTGCTTTGAAATTGAATCCGAATTTGACGACCTCCGTGGCGCAGTGTGTAGCGCTGTTGCCTTAACGTGCGGAGGTCCCGGGTTCGATCCCCGGCAGGGTCAATTTAGGAATTTATAATTTCTGAATTTTCTCTGGTCTGGCCTGGTGGGAGGCTTCGGCCGTGGCTAGTTACCACTCTACCGGCAAAGACGTCCCGCCAAGCGATTTAGCGTTACGATACGATACCAGTACGATGCCGTGTAGAAACCGAAGGGGTGTGGGTTTAATATAACTACCATGCCCCTAACAGGTTAGCCCTCTACCATCTTAGACTGCATCATCACTTACCATCAGGTGTGATCGCAGTCAAGGGCTAGCTTGTAGTGGATTAAAAAAAAAACCGTTTTCACAACAAGTAGCAGTTTGCATTTAAAATAATGAAATTATTACATTTTATGCAATTTTCGAGTTATTGTAAAAGACGTCTGTTATTTTCGCCGATAGCCCAGACATCAAATCCATAGTAGTAAGTACATCCAATAGCTCCTAATTGTCCATTCTTAGCAAGAGCTGTGTGTGCACCAGGGATTAGGTATTTTTCAGTGCAATTCATATATGTATTGAAGGATAATACGATTGTTGCGTGAATCTTAGAATGTAGGTATTAATGTCTCGTAAATCCTCTACGTGTTGGAGCTTTGCCTTCTTACTTGGTACAGACGATCTCCGTGGCGCAGTGTGTAGCGCTGTTGTCCCGGGGCTCGATCCTCGGCAGGGTCAATTTGGGAATTTATAATTTCTGAATTTTCCCTAGTCTGGTATGGTGGGAGGCTTCGGCCGTGGCTAGTTATCACCCTACCGGCAAAGGCGTGCCACCAAGCGATTTAGCGTTCCGGTACGATGCCGTGTAGAAACCGAAGAGGTATGGGTTTAATATAACTGCCATGCCTCTAACAGGTTAGCCTGCTACTTCTTAGACTGCATCATCACTTACCATCATTTGAGATCGCAGTCAAGTCAAATCAAATCAAATCAAATCAAATATTTTTTATTCAAATAAACTTTTACAAGTACTTTTGAATCGTCAAGTGAATCTACCACTAGCTAACTTGTGGTGGAATTAAAAAAAAATACTCATTATTGATACAGAAGAACTGCACTATGTTAACTATGAGACTACACTACAAAAATCATCTGAACGCAGTGCTAACTTAGACCAGCTTAGCTACCGGCTTCCAACGAGGGGGTTGATCGCTAAAAAAAAAGATCGTGAGTATCTTTAAGTACTACAACTTCATCACTCATCCTCTTATAGCTTGTACCCTACATCACCCCGTTTCGCATCGCCGCCGGTCTCGTGCTGATCCACGGAGACAGCTCAGAGGCATCTGATTGGCTCGGTGGAACGGGGCGGACGCATCCACGACGCCTCTCGTACCACAAACTCATCAACTAAAACCTCTTTAACGAGTGTGACACGCACCTAATTACTTTCCAATATTCGTTAATTAGCTGTTATTAGTTATCCTTAGCCGTGCTTGAGTAATATTTGAAGTTTTTTCAACAAAATGTTCGTTCGTTCGTTCGTTTAACAGACAAAGTGTGACTGCAGCAACACACGATGTACTTAATGAAGTATGTCATACAAAACGCCAAAACTAGTTCATTCTGCCTGAAGTAGGTACCTATTATATTCAATGTACTCTGTGGTACCTATCAAATGGAAAGGTCTAGCCGCATTTGAGATGCACGGAGGGCCGCGTCGTGCAGTGCATTTCCGTGCCGCGTCGCCAACCCCAAGGATGGGCCCAGCTGGCAGCTCCATACAACCTTAAAAAAATAATACTTGCTGCTACGTGGACTCTTTAGTGGGTCTAAACTTATTTTAACGACCAAAAGTATGAACCACTGCAAACTGCGAAGGACGATTGAGACGGTACGGTACGACAGCATCACGGTTCCTACACAGGTTCTGAAGAGTGAGCCACGTTCAGGTTGACATACTTAACACGTGGTTGCCGCCACGCATTGTGTCTAATTCTGAAAGGTCACAAATAGTCCCAGTTAAAACCTAATACATGGTTTTCTTGTTTGAAAAACGGTTCAATTTGAACTGTAAAAGCCTACGTACATAAACATTTTCACGTGCAACAAGAATACTGATAATTATGTACTTAAAGTTAAACCGGCCACGTGCAAGACACTATATTATATACTTTTTAAATACAAGTTTATTGTATGGGGACCCCCTATAATTTATAGCTTTATTTTATTTTCATTATAAATTGTTGTTATAGCAGTAATTTTGGAAGAGTTAGCAGTATATAGTACTGCTCACTCTTTGAAAATTTCATGTGTCTATCTAATTACGGTTCCAGGGATACATCAAAAAATCATTTTAATTTTTAAGCAAGCTGAAACTTGTTTTTTACTGAACTCACTGAAATTTCTAGTGCCGCGTGGACCCTCGATAGAAAACAGTTAATTTCGATATCATTTCGGTATTAATTCCTGGGCCGTTCTCAATTAATAGCGACGTAATAAACCTCGCTCAAAGGTTGCCGCAGAGACATAGCATTAACCGACTAATGGGTTATGATTATGATATTTACAGCTACACCCGACGGATTTAAGCCCCGGTTCCTATGCTGTGATTGAAATCATTTAATCCTAGACTATACTACCAAAAGTATAATAAGTATACCAGAAAGTATTATTGAAAACTTTCTGGTACATAATAATGGTAATGGCTACAGATACTTAGAAATCGATAAGTGTCTATTATTTGACGTGAAAATATGATATTCTAATATTTCAGTAAAAATAATTAGGAACATGTTACTGAAGTAAAAATGTTCTGCAACAGTTTTAAAATATGGCATATATATCTAACTAGCTAATGCCTGCGACTTTGCCCGCGTGGTTTAAGTTCTTTTGATTCCCACGGAAAATCCTTAATTTTCCGGGATAAAAAGTAGCCTATCTCACTTTGCAGGTCCTCAACTATACCCATGCCAATTCGTTGCTCCGTTGCGGCGTGAGTGAAGGATAAACCAATAAACCAACAAACAAACACACTTTCGCATTTATAATATTAGTATGATTTTAATGCACCTAAGCCAAAGTACACACAAACTACCAAAGTCAAAACCGTAGTTTTACGTAGGAAGGTACATATCTAATCGTATTTTTGTGTAGTGCACAAGTAATCGATGGATACATTGAAATAGGTACTAAAATTCTACATCAATGGATGGATATGTTATATAAGGTATTAAACTATGTACCCACGTAGGTTTTCTCTTTAAGTTATCTATAGACTTTACAAAGAAATGATTTACGGAAATTCAGAAATCGAGCGGCAACTGACTTCATAAATTTGTAATTTTGAACGTTTTGTTCTGTCCTGTCTGTAGTGGATTGGAAAGATCCATGCGACAAACAGACCTGGGATATAAGTATTTTTGGAAGACGCGACAAAAGACAAAATTTTGATAAATCCACGACGTAGAGCCGTATAGAGGGGAACTTCACCTTATTCAAATGAGGCGGCTTGGGGCAAAGCGTTGCCTAAATATTAGTTTAATATTTGGGAGATTGTATCGGGGCTTGATATCCATAACGTTGCAACTTGTAGCAACAAATTAAACAAAACTAAACAGAATATAACACAACTTAATATGTACAATGGATGTTGTATTTTGTATTTTATTTTTTCAATATACTTAAATAATGAAAAGTAAATAAAAAATTTCGTTTAAATTATTATATAATTTTTACACTCAATCTATTATTAATATTATAATAGCGAAAGTTTCGATGGATGGATTTTTGTTACTCAATCACACCACAACGACTGAACGGATCTAGATGAAATTTGGCACAGACATACATTATAGTCTGGAATAACACATATATTACTTTTTGTCCCGGAAAATTAAAGAGTTCTCGTGGGAACCAAAAAAATCTCAATCCAGGCGGACGAAGTCGTGGGCATCAGCTAGTTCTATACCAAAGTAGCTTTTAAAATTCCAGTTGACACCCAGTATATTCAGGATACGCCATTGCCACTAGTAACTTTTCTACTAGATAAATCATTGTTGAAATGTCACTTCGTACCTATCGGTTTTTTCACTGTAGGTTTTTAATACCATAAAACTACATTGATTTTTAACTTGTTTGTCCGTACTACCGCATCGTTTCGAGCTACAACCGCAGGGTATTGAGTTGAATAAATTATGTAAATAGTACGAGGCGGGTTCTCGCTTTCTTGTAAATGATTTGGCGTTCTGCGTGTAATGGCGGGCCCGCTCCACGCACGGATCTGCGTATTAGTGCTCGAATTATTTAATTACTAATTACTATTTATAGCCTTTATAGGACGTGGCGTGTTTGCACGCGAGCTGCTGTGTGACGAGCTTTATTTCTTTCAATAGACACGAGTCGATTTCATTTTTATGAGACTATCTATTCTTGGAATAGCAGGTTGGATTAAAATTTGAGCGGGTGCTTTTGTAGGTTTCTATAGACTGTAATGCTAAAGGTAGATTGGCAGATGGCAGTATGCAGTCAAAGCGAAGCACACATTTTTTTTTAATTTATAAAGTACGAGACTGAACTACACAAAATGTCTATGAGTAGTAGTAACTAGTAAGATTAGTTATTTTGGAACACCTAAGAATAGAAGCTTCGCTGCGCTTCGACCAATGTGCCTTCAGCCTTATATAAAACAATACGGCAGCAGCTAAGTGAATTTTGTACCTAGCTATTTAACTATTTAAACCTACATCGACAAGGTGGCTCCAGCGGCCAGCGCAGTTTGGTTGCGGCAATTGTTACTTTTTAACACTCTTTTATTGACTTCACCAATAACTATGTATGTAAACAAATCTTGAAAGTCGAATTTAAACTTTGCAAAAGTATATTAGTTAAGATCCGGTTATACCACGACCTTCACCGATCTGTTTAATAGATGAAACCTACTTTTTATTTTTATTTAAGAATAGATAAATACGCCTAAAATAGGTTGCCTATCAAAATCCGGTCCAGGCTATTTTTAAATTAGGTAATTTTTTTTTTGACTAGTTTATTGTAGCCAATGCCATATCATCGCGTTTTTTATAAAATTACCTATATTTTGATATATAACTCAAGCGGTTTCGATCCGTTTTAAGTTACCTATGGACTATGGTAAGTTAGTAGGTAAGTTCCCAGTTATTAGGTTTCATCTATTAAAAAGATCGGTGAAGGTCGTGGTTTAACCGGATCACAGACTATAGGATTCCCTGAAACGACCTCAATTTACATAGACGGGTCCTGTCAAACAAAGAATGGGGACTTATTTTACTAACGCCATCTAGTCTGAAAAGCGGGACAGCGCTATGGCGGGGACAAGGACAGGATTATATAACCTATAGGTGAGGGGAGTCAAGCTAAGTCGGACGCCCAACTTTTTTCTTTGAAAGGGCCCATACATACATATCGATGATTCCATCAAACTGATCTGATGATGGTACCAGGACGTGGATAGTTGAATTCTTGAATAACTTCTAGTAGGTAAACTCCTCGAGTTCAGGCTTCAGCAAGGACCTAAGGTCCTTGGGCTTCAGGCAGGCACATTGAGTCAGTAGTTTGGGCTCATTTGAATTAACGATAACAATACATTAGGTACGCTTGTTGGAGAGGAGGTTGATAATGGAGCCAAGAAGCAGAAAGCGTGTTTATACTTTTTAGCATTTATTAAACACTAGCAGATGCCCACGACTTCGTCTGCGTGAAATAAGTTTTTTAAATTCCCACGGGAACTCCTTAATTTTTCGGGTTAACATAAATAGGCTATAACATTCACAAATAATGTGGCTTTCTATTGGTATCAGAATTTTCAAAATCGGTTCAGTAGATCCAGAGGTTACCCCCCTAGAACCCCACAAATTTTACCTCTTTTTAATATTAATCTTATATATATAAAAATGAAACCCGTTTTCCTTGGTCACGGCATCACGCGTGAATGGCTGGACCGATTTCACTAATTCTTTTTTTGTTGTATTTGTTATTATTAGGAGAAGGTTCTTACGGAAAAAAATATTAAGAAAATCTCTCAGAAATATTGAAAAATATACATTTAATTTTGCATACTAAGGCGGTACGAAGTTCGCCGGGTCAGCTAGTATTAGTATAGATTAGAAAATAAACCATAAACCATTAGAAAATAAATTTCGACTTGCAGAACACTAATGATATTTCAAATGAAGTCGAACAGAAGACAAGGAAACAAAGTACTTATTCTAAATTTTAATATTTTTAATAATGAAATAAAACTATTGATATCCAATAACAAATTAATACTAAAAAATAATTGCAAAGTAAATTTAAAAACACATTTACGGATCGCGCTCTCGAACCAACCCGCGACGGCAACAAAAAGAGTGAAACCTCAAGCACGCTAAAGTCAAGACGTCCCATTTCAATTGGCACTTTACGGCGTGCATTAGCGTTTTTGTACAAATCACACCACGCGGTTCTTGTGTGGTGACCAGAGCTCTGGTTTTTACCAGGATTGTACCACAATGGCCGAAAAGAGCTCCTAGACCCAGTGTCAGCTTTGTACGCTCGGGTTGCCTTTAAAAGATCACTTTAGTGATAAGGCCGCCTTTGCGCTTTACCACAGTTTCCTGTCTTTTGTATTGTATGCATAATTTTGTACCGATGTGTTAAGATGCAATAAAGACTTATACTACTACTACTACTACTAGTACCTATGCATCCTTTCATAGTCATCTGGCATGTAAATTACTGCGTTAGGTAGGTTGTCATGCAAGGAAGTTTCCCGGAAAATGTTATCCGTATCTGGCAACTCTATACATATGGTCTTGCTTAATTTTGATGACGGAAAGATTGGCCATGGTCCCAAAAGCGAGACCATTAAATTCGCATTCCATCGTGTCGCGAAGAAAACCAGACTAGCCGGCCCGGGGCAGAGGTGCAAACAGGGCGGGCCGGTACTCCACTCCGCCACCTCGTTCCCAAAGTAGTGACAAATGGTAGCGGCATCTTTCATCTCCTTAACTCTTAACAACCGTCATACAAAAATAAACCTTAAAATCAACTATTATATGATTCATTCTTCATACGCAGATCACGGTGATTAACCAAATGATATCGCAATAATGAAATTTGGAAATAATCGCAAATAACTTTCGAAAAGCCTTTAACTTACATCTACCTGAATTGAAAAGGCTAATTACAAATGAACCTTTGTCAAGTATGTTTATTAAGGAGATGTTTAAAATGAACACCTGTAAATATGTTCGAAAAGATAAGTTTTGCTTAAGTACTTATCAGGCTTACCAAACAGCTTTTTCAAAATCTGACATCAAAACTAATAATTTTTTCAACACACTTGCTCATAAAGTGGCTCTAATTTCACCGCAATTAGGCACATAATGACACCTATAATCAAACTGTGACTTTTTCATTGCTACTATTCACAAGTGAGTTATAGAGCTTTTATTTTATTTTATCTACTAAATAAAATTATTTTTTAGTATTATTTTCTTCACAAGTGTGTTGAAAAACGTCGTATGATACACGTGTGTATTGATGATTACCGTCCTCGTCTATCTTAAGACCCTCACCTTACGGCTCAGGTCTCAATAGCGCCTCAGCGGTAATCACCAACATTACACACTAGTACCATAATGTATACTATTACTAAACAGTGTTGATTAATGAGTATAATTCCTGTGTCTCCAACAATGATTGCCTTAGTAAGTACAATGTACATCACCTCAATAAACGCTTACTACATTGCTAATTAAAGCAAGTGAATAAAGATTTTTTGTGTTTTATATGTTAAAAAAGGAAACGCCAGTGCGTCTATTTGTCTGTACTTAACTTAATATTTTCTGGGTAAACAATAAGTGAATTTTCCTAATGTTCCTTTTGATTTGCTACTTTCAAAAAGGAGAATATTTCCTTTCCCGATTTCGATGGGAATGCACTTTTCCGACTCAGACTGTTGGCCTGTTGAATAATAAAGGTGCTAAAATTCTACATCAATGAATAATTAGTAAAGAAAAAGTTCTTCTGTTTGATAGGTAAAAGAAAATTAGTAGGTTTCTCTCAGTATATCTCAAAGGTTCAGGACTCATAAGATTGAAGTCTTACGAACTCACAAGCGTATAAAACCTCAAACAAATTGCAATTTATCAATCAAGCGCTTATCATCTACCTACGTAATCGATTGCAATAATTGTCCACCGTTACAATGTCATATCAAAGTAATTGCTCCGTGTAATCGGTAATACTTCGTAGTACGCTATAATTACAGGGAAAGGGAAGGGGAAACGGTCGCCGATGAAGACATAATTCCTTGCCATAGCTATCAATTCATGCGACAATTTGTTGATTGCTAATCGATACATTATTATGAGATAGATTGTAAGTTGTAACACGCAATAGTAATTTGCCTAGGTTACCTAACTATCGTCTTGATACGTATTTCTAAGATAAATTGTAGGTAATTGTACTTAATTAAAACAGAATCAGACATTATGGCCAAAATTAATCTCTTGTAAGAATTTAAACGTTCTCTAAACTAAATTAAAATGACAGGACTAATTTTATTGCTACCTCTTTCATAATGCTTCCTGGGGAAAAGGTCTTCACTCAACCTCTACTATAAGTTTCAAATGAAATATTTTTTATTCAAATAAACTTTTACAAGTGCTTTTGAATCGTCGAGTGATTCTATCACTGGTTTCTGAATGCCATTTCTACCGAGAAGAACCATCTTACTCGTTCTACTCGGTTCAACTCGGTGGTTGCTATTTTGATAAAATAATTAACAATTACATCAATGTGTAGATACTAGATATTTATCAGTAACCGCAGACCTAAGCATTGCTTGGACCGAGTCATTAGATTTGGTTCTGCCAATATATTATTTAGTTTGGTTGAGAGATCGCAACAGAATAAGTAGGTAAGCCACATTGCTTCCTACTTGACGAAATGTTTTAAATGCCGCACTCAGTCGCATATATCTTATTCAATAGGTATACTTTAGGAATTTCTTAGTACAGATTTTAATATAAAATCTATTACTGAGGAGTAATGATTAGCGAGTACGGCAGTAAGACCAGTAATAGATAATGTGTACCTATAGGTACAGAATTGTATAGTGCACAATAATTAGGTTTAATGGAAATTGCAAGAAAATGCTATTTCCAAACATAAAACGGCAAGTACAAGTTACTTAAAAAAACTAATTAGGTACAGCTTCAAGCTATACGATTATATTATAACACTAGATGATGCCCCCGACTTCGTGCGCTTTTTTTAGTTTTTTATTCCCGCGGGTACTATATGATTCCGGGATGAAAAATAGCCTTCCCCGGAATACAATCTACTTCTATACCAAATTTCATCAAAATCGGTTAAAAAGGATGGGCCGTGAAAGCGTAGCAGACAGACAGATACACTTTCGCATTTATAATATTAGTATGGATTTACCTACTTTATCTGGTAACTTAATCGCAATTTTTATAATATTATTTTTATAAAAATCTTTATTTTTCAACATTTTATTATAACAGAAAAACAAGAAAACGTAATTGCAACAGCAAAGTAATTAGTTCCCGTGAATTTATTACACGGTGCCAAGAAAAACTTTATGAAGGCTCAATTAAATGATGCTTCAGAAAAGGTTTTACCTTACCTAACCTTTATATAAACCGTTGAGCTTCAATAGAGGTTATCCATAAGATGTAAGCCTCTTTTTTGAGCTAATAATCTTCAGCTAAATGTAAGCATCTAATACAAATTGCTTTTTTTTCTCAGTCAAACAAGAGAATTATTATTAATTTTTTATGTAGGTATATTTTTTGCTTTTAAAGGGGACTTGAAGTTATTGGAGTTTACCTCCATAAGAATCGATTTTCATATAATATAAGCCCAGGGTATGAACATTTTTGGGGAGTAAAATCAAATTCTCCGTTACGTTATTTGATTTATGTTTCCATGGTAACACTTGTTTATGTTGCCATGGTAACACTTTTCGTTCGTTACGAGTAAGCTCCAGTCGTGCGTCGGAGCTGACACACACATTTTTTTTAATGTTTGTTCTCTATTTTATCTCTGACATGATGATCGGAGGCCATTGATAGGACAAGGCTTCATGTTTTTTTTAAAGGGGAAGTTTAAAAACTCTAATGTAAAGTACTTAGGGCGTACTTACCCATACATTAGAGTAAAGCATTTTTAACAAAAGAGCTGGTTTATTGGTCAAGGATTTTTGCATGGATTTAGTCTTTTAGGTTTCTTTTTATCCCGAAAAAAAGTCACGGGTATCCTCTAGTAAGTATACCGTGTATCAATCAGTTAACTTTCCCACGTTCGCTAGCGGACTACCTTCGAAATATTGAAAGTATCTGTTAGTGATACATTGCTACATGTTCAACACGTCAAATCAATTATTTTATCAATTGTTTTAATTTGGATTCAATTAAAATATGAATATTGCCCCGTTATTGTTAGTCACGTAGTGTTTTGACCGCACTTTCGAGCCATCAATCTAGTTAAAACAATAGCATCGGAACCACGAGCGCAGCAAATCGTGACCGCGTGCCGTCGGTGTGTTAGCCCGAGAGTCCATAGCATCTTTTAAGAGGGCGCTTGATAAAGGATGAAAGCTTGCGCCGCGTACTGCGCAAGATACGCAACGCTAAATCTGAATGTAAGTCTGTATCTGTAAAAATATTAAGTCGCGTAAAAAGCCACGAGATCATAAAATCATATACTTAATATTATAAATGCGAAAGGGTGTTTGTTTGTTCTTTAATCACGCGGACGCCGCAACGGGGCAACGGATCGACGTGATTTTTGCCATGGGTATAGTTGATTACCTGGAAAGTGACATAGGCTACTTTTTATGCCGGAAAATTAAGGAGTTCCCGCGGGAGTAAAAAAAAATTAAAACACGTGGCAGGTGCGTGAAAAGTTGCTTTCGGAAAAAATACGGAAATTATTGAAAACCTAGGTACTCTGTAAAACTTATGTTAAGGGCACATGATTAAGGCGATTCGAAATAGCTACCATCTCCGTTAGAAATTCAAAAGTTATAAAACTTCCACAGTCCACAAGCCATTAGACTAGGTTTAACTAGACCTAATAGCTAACTATACCTATCCAATTGGTACAAACGTAGATTCACACCATACCAACTTTTGACATGCACAATCACCTTCGCAAAATAGCCTACGGTCTCCCTGGCTACTCAAAACTTCTACAAGCAATTATTCGATTACACACATAACACTGTAATAACAACCATATCACAAGGTGAACTCACGTATATATTATCTTCTATTAAACAATATTGTCTCTGACCAATCAATATCGCTCGAAAACTTGCGCGGAACGCGGCGAAATCACGAAATCGTTCGTGTTCTGTCGCTCCGCAGATATTATAACAAAAAAAAAGATGTTGAAGTTAGAACTTTATTTATTTAGTAGGTTCAGTATCCGTTTGATGATACAAAGCGTACAAAGTGGAGCTCTACATCGGTCTACATTTTGTCTATACGCTTTCGTTGTGGTTACAAGAACGCATTCGTTTTCCGTCGGCTGAGCTCATGATCCCTTTACTCTGCTTTAGTTTAGACAGTTTGCGTAGGTAACCCTAAAATATTATTAGCCTGTGGCACGACACCGACTCCAAAGCGATTCGGAACAGCGTAAAGAACGCTCGTTTAACGAAAGTACCACGAACAAAAGCGCTCATGCCTCGTCTTAATTAATATGATTAATGACGCGAAGCCGCGGCTCGTTTTTGAACTCGCTTTACTGTTGTAATCGAGAAATAAATTAATTTTGTTAGTAGTCCTTTCTAATAGAATACGACCGACGAGTGCCGAAAACGCTTCCAAACGTTACGTTATTTTCTCGGATCATTCGTTTCTCTAATTTAAAAAATTGGGCGTTAAAACTTACCGATTAAAATTTAAATTTACGACATCAAGCATAGAAAGAGGAAACGGTGACCGTTTATAGAAGAGTTCCACTAACAAGGTGGGGGCAATCCGCTTTTATGTTGGCGGTTTGTATCACAATTTTTTTTCTGTGCTAATGAAATAGGTACCAATTATCATTAGATATAATTCTTTTTAAATAAAAATACCTAGTAACGCTACAACATTTTTTTTTAATCCTCTACAAGCTAGCCCTTGACTGCGATCTCACCTGATGGTAAGTGATGATGCAGTCTAAGATGCTAGCGGGCTAACCTGTTAGGGACATGGCAGTTATATTAAACCCATACCCCTTCGGTTTCTACACGGCATCGTACCGGAACGCTAAATCGCTTGGCGGCACGTTTTTGCCGGTAGGGTGGTAACTAGCCACGGCCGAAGCCTCCCACCAGGCCAGACCAGGGAAAATTCAGAAATTATAAATTCCCAAATTGACCCTGCCGGGGATCGAACCCGGGACCTCCGCAAATTAAGGCAACAGCGCTACACACTGCGCCACGGAGGTCGTCAAAATAGTCAAATACCTTATGATAATCGTGAAGCCATTACGAAAGTTCGCCGTAAAACAAATAGATTTCGCGCAGACGCGTTAGTTTAAACATATTTTCTCATGTTCCTATCTCGAGTTGACGATTAGTTCGGAATAGTTCGAACCTTGCCCGGTCGGGATAAGGTCTGTTCGGAGCGGTTTCGAGAGACGTGGTTTCGCCTCGGGCCGCGATTGTGGCGGAGATAATTAGAGGCCGGGGCCTGTGGGAGCCATAAAAACGGCAAATTGACCGGCGGGATAACCAGAAAGGCACAATGTGTTAGATAATAATTTCCAAATTACAGGTTGTGTTGGTTCGCGAGCGAGGATGGACGCGTTCTTTTTTCTCGGACGCCGACCGAGGTGCTAAGGGCAGGCTAATTATTATTTGGGTATCGAGCGAGGTTCTTAATGCAGCTGCTACCTGTATAAATATTTATTATTAAAAGTTCAAACGCCAATTTTGGAGGAATCCAATTAAAGTTGTTATAAAGTTTCATCAGTGCTTTAACGATCTGCCTATTAGGTATGCCTCCGTCTCATTATTTGATGGATTAAACTGAATTTAAAGAACGCCATCTTGAATTAAGATATATTATTTTGAAGAGAATAAATAATTACAATTTCATTTCTCGGGATAATATACCTTCTTCTTCTTCTTCGTGTCCTGGGATAATTTTCCGCACTTGGACGTAGGCATCCTCTGCGCGTGGCTAATAGGTATACGTAATATGTACTATAACTTTATCTAACATATAATATTACTAGATGATGCCCGCGACTTTGTCTGCGTAGATTAAGGTTGTAATTTTCCGAGATAAAAATGCCTAGCCTAGCGTAGCCTATGTATGGCTTTCCCGGGATACAACGTGTCTCTGAACCGAATTTAGTAAAAATCTGTTGAAAAGATAGGCCGTGAAAGCGTAGCAGAAAAACAGAGTGACACACTTTCTCATTTATATAGAATAGAATATAGAATAGAATATTTATTTATTTGCATGATTGTAAGTAAGTAGGTAGGTACATAGTACGGTGTTATTATGTAATAAGGTGAGCATGTTACAATCAGCCATACAATGGCGTGCAAAATACTTAAAACTAACATAGGTTTCATAAAAGGTTAAGGGACTAAACAAGTTGCAAGCTTTAAAAAATTTGTAAAATTAAATTAAACATAAAATAAATAGACAAATGAGAGTTTAAATCGGGTGATAATGATAAGTTTTAAAATTCAAGAATTCTTTTAAAGAATAGAAGTTTTGGGCTACTAGCCATTTATACAACTTATTTTTAAATAACTAGCTGACCCGGCGAACTTCGTACCGCCTTAGTATGCAAAATTAAATGTATATTTTTCAATATTTCTGAGAGATTTTCTTAATATTTTTTTCCGTAAGAACCTTCTCCTAATAATAACAAATACAACAAAAAAAGAATTAGTGAAATCGGTCCAGCCATTCACGCGTGATGCCGTGACCAAGGAAAACGGGTTTCATTTTTATATATATAAGATTGAATTGGTAATGCCTTAATATCTTTTGGCAGCTTATTATAAATTTTTACGCATAAGGCTGAGCAATTTTTTAAGTAAAATTAAGTATTTTAAGTATAATATAAATCATTACTATGGATGTACCTAACTGTATCAAATATCAATAAATATATCTAAGTACCTATAATACCTACCTAAGAAACGCAACTTAAAGGAACCAATGGTACACTTGTGCTATATCATGGAAGTCTTTACATAAGTATGTACAGTCGCGGTCAGAAAATGTTAACCACCATAAGGTTCATAATTATATGCATACCTACATCTGTGTCACGAGGTCTTATTAGCCATAGGTACTCGTAGTTCATAAATTTTATAACATGTATCGGTCGCTGCAGTAGGTAGGTGACAACTTGATAGGATTGATAAAAAATCCTTTGTAATATTTTCATTAAATGTCACTTTATCAAATTAAAATTAGTATCGGACTTGAAATTAGGAAAAGAATTTCATTATAAAAATGCTTGAAAACTGTTGATAACTTGTAAGCGTAATAAATACTTACCTTGCTAAGGCATTTCAGACCTTACCTACTGCACTCAGTGTTATAAAGAATCGATTCGAAAACTGGTAAACATTTTAAAACTGCGACTGTACCTACATAATATAGGTACCTACCGCATACGTAGCAATATTAGGTAACCTCCCTTTTTATTGGAATTAATGACATATCATGAGAAGAAATGAGCGTGCCTGACTCTAACTATGCACTTGTTACTTAATTGAATTTCAATTTTAAAAAGTATCTGTTTCATGTAGGGTTACCATAATGCTTCTTTAAGTCGAAAACTGAACTGAAATAAAGTGTAAGGTATCGACCTTGAACGAATGTAAGTAGATCATGCTGTCTGAAGAATTTAAGAAGACCATACAGAGACCACCAATAAAAGGAAACGCGCTGAATTGAGAACCTCCTCTTTTTTTGGAAACCGGTTAACAAAGGCCTCGCTGCAAGTTTAACTAAGAGAAACTCTGTGGCGACCTCTGTGGCGCAGTGTGTAGCGCTGTTGCCTTAACGTGCGGAGGTCCTGGGTTCGATCCCCGGCAGGGTCAATTTGGGAATTTATAATTTCTGAATTTTCCCTGGTCTGGCCTGGTGGGAGGCTTCGGCCGTGGCTAGTTACCACCCTACCGGCAAAGACGTGCCGCCAAGCGATTTAGCGTTCCGGTGCGATGCCGTGTAGAAACCGAAGGGGTAGGGGTTTAATATAACTGCCATGCCCCTTACAGGTTAGCCCGCTACCATCTTAGACTGCATCATCACTTACCATCAGGTGAGATCGTAGTCAAGGGCTAGCTTGTAGTGGATTAAAAAAAAAACTGCTTCGAACCGAACAATTATCTCCCAGCGCTCATAAAACTCGATTGACGTGAACAGATAAATAGCTATAGCATCCTAGCAGCTTCTAGCGTGTGAGGTGAGGCAAAGATCATCTTTGAGACATTGCAACTGAGTCGGAGTCTCAGAGAACTACTAAGACTAACTAGGTATGTAAGTATTCTAAGCTTAAAAAACTGTTTCAATCAATAAGTCTTTTCACTTACCGAAGTCGGCCAAAATATGAACACAGATGCATATTTTTATTCATTTTGTTCCACATGAATTACTCCGCTTCTCCTTTGTCACAAATAAAAATTTAAATAATAAAAACTAATTGTGGCATGGCATGGTAACCCCAGCGACAGGGAAGCGCTACGACCCCGCTATTGGCCGGTCATGGAGGGCGGGGCGTTGCTCACTCCTCCTAGTCTCTCCTAGAGGCCAGATGACATCTGGGAGAATAGAGATTTCAGCTTACAATCTTTTCGCTCAAAAAAGAGGTAGGTATCTACTTACCTACTTATGGAAAAAATTGCAAGACCATCTAAGAACATAGGTAGGTATTTTGTAAACGTTTGTTTGTTTGCGCTCCAATCAAATAAGAATCAAGCTTTTTTGAACCACTAGTCAAAAAAAAACTTTAAGTAAGTAAATTCTACATTCCGTTTTAATTCCATACCCGGATGAATAAGAGTTCCTGTGGTTAAAACCTGAGGGTCGTCGATTAATCCTATAGAGCGACAGGTAGGTAGTTTGATTGCATAGCCACAAAAGTCAGATTTCCAGTTTGTTTGTCGAATTCTCGAGCCGTGTCCCAATACAATTGTGTTTGTCAATGATAAATGGACGCGCGCGGCGCTTTTCATCTCCCACGGTCAAAGGCGCCGCGGAAAAATTTGTCGAGCAAATTCAAACTCTGCCACGTACACGTTTAGGTTAATTTTCCTCTGTGGTTCTATAATTACAACACAGGACTAAATGATACGGTACTAATCAAGGTAGGGAATAAACGCTGATAAGGCGGTTTAATATCGTTTGAAAGGAGCCTTTCGGCGGGAAGTCGTATTCACGTATAATGAGTTTATTCAGCACTTAATGGAATGAATCGCGGTAAGCAAATAGTGTCTGAGACGAGATGGAATGGAAGAACGAGGAATGATATTTATTTGTTGCAGAACTTTAGGATTGAGAGCGTGTAGGTATTCTTGCGTGAATGTAATGTAGGTATACCCTAGAACTAGACACATGAGTACCTTAATTTGAATGGTAAGTTTTTGGTAAATTAAAGTTCTTTCTTTAAAAAGAAGTCAAGGTTTCAGAAGAAACTTTAGGAAATTTCTCTCAGCGTAAAGCTTCTATACAAAATACTGAAGCATTAATTGTAATGTAAAATTCTAAGTAGGTATTGAGTACGTAGTAGGTACCTATCAAATCAAATCAATCATACCTATATTTATTTATTCAATTTAGGTAAACTTATTGACGTCAATACTTACATATAAAACATTATCTTAAACCGAGTTTCTTGCTGGTTCTTCTCGGTAGGAATGGCATTCCGAACCAGTGGTAGATTCACTTGACGATTCAAAAGTACTTGTAAAAGTTTATTTGAATAAAAAACATTTGATTTGATTTCATTTGATTTGATTTAAAACTAAAGCTACGAGGGTTCCAACAGGTCTGAGAAGAGCCCACAACAAAAATATAGTAACTAATAACTATAAATATGTATACCTAGTGGACCTATAGTTCTAGTAAAAGCAGATACCTAATCCGTTTCCACAGTACCTACCTAAATAGTTTACAGTTTTATCGTTAGCTAATTTCGACGGTAAGTAAGTAAGTATTTTACTCTTGAGTATAAAGAGAATTTCTGGGTGGTCTCTACTTACTTAAGCTTATAAATATGTACTTAGATATTCAATAATAATGCTGTAAGTAATGATCATCTGTTATTGAGTCTAATCCCTAATGACGCGTCTCTTTTGAAGTGAAATCAGATGTATAATGGGACAGAATAGGTAATAGTGCGATGTAATGGTTCTTCTGTTTGATTTTTAAGCATGTACGAGTACAATACGAGTAGGTATTGCTAAGTGCAATGAGAGGACTTTTAGGTATAACTAATTTTTATTACACAAATCACTGACGGTAGCTATATTTTGCCTCTTCTGGTACCTATTCACAATATATTATAATGCCATTAAAATTAAAATGCCGTTAAAAATAAAGTTATTATTACCTTACCAAATTATCATAAAGAATTCAAGATGTTATGAAGTAACTAACATTATGCACAAAACACTTAGTTAATCACAACTTGTGAATGTAAATGTACCTTTTTTTTAACGAGGTGGAAATCTTCATAAGATACCTGGCTTCTTGGGGTGGAAGCCAGGTTATGTGAGATTCTTACTCAATAAAGCCCCCTCGGAGGCCATCCTACGCGCATGTTGGGAAGCTTCGAGATCTCATATAAATGAACGCAATTGAAGCCTCCCTGGTGCGGCACTTGGGCTCGTCCCTAAATGTAAATGTACCTACGTAACAAAAAGATTTATTAAATCACTAGCTGATACCAGCGGCTACGTCCGCGTGGATTGAGGTTTCTTGGTTCACGCAGGAACTCTTTAATTTTCCGAAATAAAAAATAGCCTGTGTTATTTCAGACTATAATCTATCCATCCAAACTTTCGCATTTATAATCTTAAGTGTAGATTATATACTCGTAGATTCAAAAGCGAAAAATGGCTCCCAGCAATTACCATACGACATTATAATGCCGCAACCCATTGTCGTCTCGGCCGATACACGAAATGTACCTAATAGCGATCGACATTAGCTAGAATGCTAATGTTCGTAGATCAATGCAAGTAAAGCACAATGGTGGAGGGGAGGAGATGGATTCGCCACGCTCGTTCCGGCCCGTGACATTACCACAAAGGCGTTAGATAAAAGATTGACGGCCAGACCACCTTGTGTGCCGTTTGTTTCAATAAACTAAGATTCAATAACAGTTTGACATGTCATACCTTCCTACTGGTTCTCTCTCTCTCTGTGTTGTATTCCTCATTACTGAGGGTCGTGACCCCTTTCCATTAATCAAATAATGGTAGGAGTTTTCTTGGGATAATACTGCGGTGGGTTCCCACGTCCATACGTGGCATACGTCCACGTGGCATACGACTGCAGTAAGAGTATTTATACTCTTAGGTTTTTGTAACGTCGTCTTAGAAGTGTGCGCAGGAATAGTCTTTGTGTGCCATTTCATCGTACAGCTGCATTTCGAGGATCTTTTACATACTCCGCCACTAAATGTTGGAACAATATACCACCACCGATAAAAGATCTTAAAAACAAGTATTCGTTTAAACTACATCTATCTATCTTAAAAAATTTCTTCTTAGCAAACAATTAGAGTTCCAGGATCATATTGTGGCGGAGTTTTCTTTTCTTTAGAGTTTAAAATATTATGATGTTTCTTATTTATTTATTTTTAAAATATCTGGTTATTAATATAATGGGTTAATTTTGCATGTACAGTTTATTTATTATAGTATAGTATATTTTAGTAGGTATAGTTTATTTACTTATATTTGATTGGTTTTTTTTTATCATTATTTTTTAATTTTTAACCAGAAATATTATTTTATTAGAATTTTAATTCACCTGTACAGACAGCCCTTTAGTATAAGTAGAATAATTGAATAGGTACCTAGTAATAATAAGTAGATAGTCGTGGCGTCACCTGGAGTAGGGCTCCAGCTGAAAATCAGCGCAGAATGCTCTTGTGATTTATTGCAAGGCATTCTGCATTATGCTGAGCTGATGCCTTCTTTCAGGTTGTGCCACACACGACAAGTGCTGTCATGGTGCCTCTAGGCATGAGTTTAATGCTCAAGTACTGGAGGCACCGTGGTAACATTTACCTTAAGGTATTGTATAATGTGTGGCACAATGTGAGAATAAATAGTTTTTCTTTCTTTCTTTCTTTTCTTTCTTTCAAAGTGGATACCTACCTACACACCACCACCACCACCATTACAGCCTATTAACGTCCCACTGCTGGGCACAGGCCTCCACTCTCACAGGAGAGAGGTAAGTACTTACACACGCTTTTAAATAAATTGAAACTTGTGTCTCGAACGAAACGCGCGGTTAATATCGGCGCGGGAAACGGAAGGAAGCAACGTAGCACTCGTAGCACGAGTTTCTCGTAGAGCGAATGTAATTTTTTTTTCCATTTTTATTCCCACTTATCCATTCATAGATAGTACATTAAAAAAAACTTTGCGCTGTAATGTTAGAACTTTCCGTATTAGATGAGCTTTCCTGATAATACTTTCACGGAAGATCAACGAAACATGTAAAAACGTTTGCTTAACTGTTTTTTTTTATTATTATAATTATAATTTTAAAATTGATTTTCAATTAGTTACCTACTGCCGTAGCACTCGTAGCACCTTCAGTAAAAGAAAGTAAGTTACATAATTAAATTGAGCACTATTCCTGGTAATATATACCTATAAAGTAACTTAAACTAGTGAACCGATTCGCAACTAAAACAAGATGATCGGATGGAGGTGAAAAAAATTAACATAAAAGCTCATCTCAAGATCGAGTTGTATCAGTGTGAGATTTTCCGATGAATTAAACATGTTTTCATTGTGAAGGACGATAGGTTTATGGGACTATGGGACGACGGGTCGTTGGGACGCGGGGCGTGGGGTGTGGGGCGAGGTACCGGCGCGGGCGGAGGCGTCGGTACTATTAACGCGCTTAGAGATAACATCGGCCGACAAACTCGATTAGTGGCCCGAGTGCTTTTATTGTGTGTGGTACAAGTTAGGAGTTAAAGGCGTTTCCTCCTATTATAATATTAAAAAATCGATCCAACAGTCAACGATCAAGAATTCTAATTTCATAGTCTACTTACTACGAAATAGTTGACTGCAAATAATTAATTGACGTATTTTTTAATTTCTCTACCTGTACTGTGCCAACTGTCACGCCTATTCGTGTGACTGATTTCGTAGCAAGTACATAGTACCATATTTAATTATTTAAATTGACAACAATACTGCAGCAATATCTATTTAGTATTAGCCATCAAAATATTTTATTCTTTGGTAAAAAGGAATCTTCTTCTTTTTTTAGTGCCATCTCCTATCGGAGATTGGCGACCATGAGGGCCATCTGCACCTTGGATGCTGCTGCCTGGAGTAACGATCTGGAACTGTTCCCATATACCATTGGCGTAAAATCACCACGCCACGCAAGCCACGATTTGCTTCTACGGACAGGTGGTCTTTTGCCGGCAATTTTCCCTTGAATTGTGAGCTGGAAGCGGTCGCATTTCCTATTCCTAGAAAGGAATGGTGTTAATTAAACATTAGGTATCTTGTAACTTGGACCTTAATCTTTGTTGTAACCGCACTATTATCAGTATGTTATTATTAGAAGTTGAATATCTAAACACGACCTGTTTACGACAAGCTTTGAATTATTTGCATACAAAAACATTATTTAATTAAAATTGGTGTTTTTTTTAAATATGACACCTTTCGCATAGGTACATGTTATATTATGTAGGTAACTTTTCCCAACGCAAAGCCCACCATAAAGCTTTAACAATGTATTATAATATTAGACATTAGATTATTTAATAGATTCGATAGATTTTTTCCGTGGGTACCTACACTTTTTTACTGTACTATCTAATGTGATAAATTTACTAAAGTACTTAATACAATTTGTCAAGGGCTAAAGCTATTAATATTCAGTGAAATGACGAAAACTCTAGGCACATTTACTCAAACTCTTAAGTGAGCCCAGGTTAATTAGTGTTGGCCTCCAAACAAGGCTTTGTCGGTGAGTTGCCTCACTCATAACTCATGAGAGAGTAACCTCCTCCAAAAAACGGCACTCGTAGACGCGTCGGCGCAGGAACAGAGACGGGGATACGTAAAAGAAAGAAAAGGGCGCATCCCTTCGGCCATAATACGAAATGTTTATAGCTGGAGCACTTCCTTTTAATTTTTTTAAGCACTATTTCAAATATTGTTTTAATTGATTGCCGGTAGACCATTTGGCGGCTCGGCGAGGCAGCGGGACGATCCTAATTATAGGGAGTAATATTGTTCCAAATTAATATGACTCCTTTGATATATAGTACCTACGTTATTTAGAATTTCTGACAGATGCAATTAGGAAAAATGTTTACACCGTTGCTTATTGTTTCTTTTTTAAAGTCGTGCTTATTTAATGAATATCTTAAGGTAAAGTTACTGCCAATATATATTAGGAAGGCTCATGCAGATTAATAGTTAATTATTTACAGATTCGCTAATATCATCAAAGAATAAGTAGGTTTATTATCTATATTTTCCCTTAGCTTACCTTAAAGGTAATCAAATCGCAGGATTTCTGTCAAACATGTCAATTAATTATTTTAAATACCGACAAGAGGACGTATAAGAAAATAAAGCTCTGTGTTGCCACTCTTCTGAATTAAGAACAATTTTATTAATGTCTATGGCATTAAGGGCGAAAACATACTACAGACAAAAAAGTTCGCGGATGCAGTTTTATAGGAGCTGCATAGACTACCGCGATAGGACAAAACGTGATTTCCAGTCGAAGCGGGCGTTTATCCTGTCCGATCCCTAGTGTTTTTTTCCCTAAGAACCTATAAACATGAAATATAACTTCGCAACGGTATAAAGAAATCACAAAACAATGTTTGCTAAGTACGCCGGTCGCCACAATGCCGCCCACACCGTAATTGGCCGTAAAGTGTCAAGCGCCCGCATCACCCGCGCCCGGGTGACCGCAACGGATTCCATTGTTTTCACGTGCCACTATGTACATTGCTCTCTGTATAATTCTAGAGCTTTAAAAAGCCTCCATCTGAATAGAACAGATACAAATAAGACGTTATAAGTAGACAAGAGTTAAACAACTCCTTTGCAGTCGATTATCTATGCAGCCAACGATGTATACAGACTACAATCGACTCAAAGGCCTCCTATCATCGTTAACAGTTAGCAGTAGGTACAAGCGTCTACATGGAACGTCCACAGAAACACGCTTCGCCGCTGCGCCTTCTTCTTCAGTCGCCTGGATCCAGCGGTCCCTTGCGAGACAATTGATGTCGCCCGCCCACGTAAACGAGTCACAAGGTCACTATTTCAGCACCTAGAGTGGCGTCCCCAACGGTAACTTCTAGCAGAACTTATAGAAGAAGCTTTCTTAAGAAAGCTTCTAAGTTACAAAGCTTTGTCATTGAGTTCTGTTGGGTTCTGTGGGCTCAGTGACAGAGGTTTCTGGACGTATGAATAAGGGTCTACCTACATCTATCGACGCGGAACCAGCTTGAGCCGGTCAGAAAAAGCTCACCACATCTATAATAATAATCTCTAGACGCTCACATAATTTTTTTATATGACTGGCTTAGGCCGGTTCCGCGTCGATAGGTTTGAGCAGTTTTATTTCTTAATACAGTTTTATTCTTGGGAAGCATTTTAAATTTTAGGTAAGTATTATCATGAACTCCTTATAGAAAAGGTATTTCAACTATAACCATTTTTTTCCTTTAACTATCCGACTATTTTATATTTACTTCATAACATACAATGGGAAGTAGAACCAGCAATGAATCAAGCCCAGGTCATAAATATTGTACAAATAATCAATCTTACTCTATTAGATGGGGCTGAATAACAGAAATTGACCCACATTCGCCGGAAGCTATAGTTTACTGCGATGCTACAAACAATCCATTACGAACATAATGGCCATTGTTTTAATGTAAACGAAAAATAATCGCAGGATGCTACCTTGATTTATTGTATTACAACATTCTACTATGTAGTTTACGTAATATAATCGTACCTATATAGGTAATAATATATCGGGTATAAGTAGGTAGGCATGTACTATGTACAGACTTTGTAGGTAGCTATCACTCACTTAATGCCGGCTTACTGATCGAGATTCAGATCGAGAAGGGTTTGGCCATAGTCCACCACGCTGGCCAATTGCGGTTTAGCGGACTTCACACCTTTCTGACCATTATGAAGAACTCTCGAGCATGCAGGTTTCCCCACCAATTTTACAGCAATTTTACAGCCTGGTATGTCAACTTCGTTTTACAAAATGTTCAAGGTATTAAAGATTGTAATTGTAGCTATAGTTCGCGCGCGAGTTGAATGCAGAGTAAATGTGAAAGACAAAGACGTGCCGCCAAGCGATTTAGCGTTCCGGTACGGATGCCGTGTAGAAACCGAAGGGGTATGGGTTTAATAGTCATAGTCATTTATTTTTATTTTTTATTAATTTATTTTTATTCACGGGCTAGCTTGTAGTAGACTAAAAAAAATGTATGTATCACCCACAGTTATTTTTTCTATGGTATCACCATACATTTGCTCTGCATTCAACTCACTCGCGAAGTATAGGTACAATTTAGTGAAACATGTTTATGCAGCTAACATTTTTCACGTTTTTTTCATTTCTTCTGTACAGCATCTACTGAGTAGGTACAGCTTTTATACTACGCTGCTGGTCATGACTAAGCTCTTTACAAAACTATACCCTACCATGCCCGCTACCATCTTAGGCATCATCACTTACCATCAGGTGAGATTGCAGTCAAGGGGCTAACATGTAGTGGATTAAAAAAAACCTTTTAGGTAGAGTGAGACAACCGGGAATCGATCTTGGGGTAGAGTGTGGCTACCTTGTTTAGACATAATATAACAAAATTAATCTTCAAAGAAACCTAAAGTCCTTCATCTTTTGAAATATTTAAATTTCAATTGAAAGCATTCTTTCACATCCCTTTTATTGCGGGCGAAAAATAAAATGGATAGACGTTGTAGCCACTTATTATTCATTGTTCTCGGGGCGGGATTGAGAGCTTTTCCCGGCTCCGTGATTCGGCTCATTTTTTAAGTAACAAAACAAGTAGCTCTCTTAAGAATAACATTGGAACAAGACTACTGAAATGAACAATAAATGGAGGAAAATTAATCTCAGAATTCTTCGCACGTGCCTCGTAATGGCAAGGTTCACGCAACTTCATAATGGGTCATACTTTTGCTACAGTGAACTTACGTACCTACTTACCTATTAATAAAATTTACATACACATAAGTTACTTTAATGGACGATGGACGGACGCACGTGAAAATCCTTGCATGAGACCTAGATGTCCAGCAATGGACGGTAGTTGACGATGACGACGACGTTAATCGATACATATAACATAACCTATTCTATCTCTAATTACTACTCATCACTATTCACTACGCGTATTATAAATGCGAAAGCGTGTTGTTTTCTTGGTTTGTTCTTCAATTACGCTGCAGCAGAGCAACGGATCGCAACCGTGATTTTTTGCATGGATTGAAAATGTTCTCCCGCCCGAACTGCAACGTCGGCGTGGCGACCTTGATTTCCACATAAATAATATAATATATAGTGGAATGAAAATAGTAAGACCGTGAGCCTTGAAGACATACTTAAGCTACTTTTTATCACACAAATCGAAAGTAACTAATAGCAAATAATAATTTGGTTACTTGAATGTCAGGTGCGCTGATAAATCAACACAAAAGATCTATACTCAATCACATAAAATGCTTTAATTAACCCCACTATATTTTAATCCAAACATTGAATTCAAATCAAAATCGATCGGCCACGCTCACAGTCTCGGCCCAACAAAAAACTAATTGACAACAATCAACAGTGTTGTAACAAAAAACAATATTTTCTATCATTGTCATTAATAATGGTTAGAAAAAAAGTCATTCACACCTTTGGTGAGCGCTAACATGACAAATGCAGTGTACGTCGGCCGCCACAAAGCCGTATCCGAGCCCCAACGCCGCGGGGCGCCGCGCCGGCTTCAAATATTAATTATCTATAACACAACGAACACCTTTTAGGAGATTATCGCACTTTTGTAAGACATAATGCAACCATCTCGAGATCAAGATAGTGAACAGTTTATACGATTGTAATAACCGGATCCGGCCATTATTACTACTGCAGCCCAGTGCCCAGCGCCCAACCCCGTACTCGTTCACTACCGTTTTTTTTTTGTTAATTTGAGGATTATGTATGTTTTCTATAAACATTAAATATTTTAACGTCCTTAATTATTTATTATAGCAGGGATATCAATTAAATATTTTTTCAAATATTTTTTTTAAAATCCACTACAAGCTAGCCCTTGACTGCGATCTCACCTGATGGTAAGTGACGATGCAGTCTAAGATGGTAGCGGGCTAACCTGTTAGGGGCACGGCAGTTATATTAAACCCATATCCCTTCGGTTTCTACACGGCATCGTACCGGAACGCTAAATCGCTTGGCGGCACGTCTTTGTCGGTAGGGTGGTAAGTAGCCACGGCCGAAGCCTCCCACCAGACCAGACCAGGGAAAATGCAGAAATTATAAATTCCCAAATTGACCCTGCCGGGGATCGAACCCAGGACCTCCGCACGTTAAGGCAACAGCGCTACACACTGCGCCACGGAGGCCGTCAATAACGCTTCAATCTCACGAGATAGGACACATTATTTTGGTAAGTAGATATTTATAGAGAATTTTTTATTCAGTTCATAAATTATTATTTTATGCACCAAAAACTCTTTACCCAAAAGATTAAATTCATAACTAGTAGACTTTTTACTTTACTCGAACAAAGTACCGCGGCAGTCCAGTCTTTATGCGCTCTACATTACAAACGACCTTATAGGATCGTAATTATTCAGATATACGTAGTCTAAAAAATTAAATATCAGTGCCTGGGGTGTTCCAGATTGCCGTAATTATGTAGGTACAAAAGTAATTTTAAAGTTGCACTGCCTCATTTACTTAACTAAGTACACAAACTATTTATCTTAAAAATTTGGCAGGATTTGTTTTCAACATTACGAAAAATAACATTTTTTTTCTAATAACCTTTATCGGTTTGAACTTTGGAGTTAATTTAATTTACTGATGTTCCCTTAAAAGCACATCGCCTCGGGCCGTGCCATGTGTTAGCCGTCAGGACGAACAAATTGTGCATTAATATGAAAAATAACTACCGTTGCTTCAGGGCGATCAGATCTACACATTGTATCGAATTTATATATACGTAACATGTTTAATTTGAACCAAACCCCTAAGGGGAGTTAAATGCTAGCAAATTTAATTGTTCTGATAAAAAATACCGAAGATTGTGTTAGGAAAATGTTACGGTCTGTCATGCGTTTGTACCTTAATAAATTGTGCACCGTTTGTACCTACCCTACTAGTTACTACATTTGAATATGACATATATATTTTAGTCTCATATTCTAATTATATACTTAGTAAATAAAATGTAATAAGTGCTTTGCTTTTAGTGTAATAAGATTTTAATGTAGGTTTTAGGCGGGAAACTAAATTAAAACTTGTTAGAGCTCTAAAGATCAAATAACGATTTTTATAGATTAAAAACAAAAATAAATGTACCTGAGTCAACCTGCAACCTTAAGAGATTTACATAGGTATCTGATAAGCTAAATATATTTCATAGGTAGATACAATTCAAGATTCAAGATTCAAGTCATTTATTCAATATAGGTAGGTATACACTGTAGGTACGCTTATTGTCGTTAAAAATTACTTACTTAAAAAGCATGATGGTGATAATGGGTAACGGTATCTTAAAACTAAAGCTACGAGGGTTCCAAACGCGCCCTGGTCTGAGAAGAGCCCACAACAAACTCAGCCGGGTTTTTTTTATTATCACCATCTCACAAATCATCTTAACTAAGGAACTCTCAGAGACATTAGAGCAAATTATGAAATGAAATGTAATATATATCGGTACCACCGACGATCATACAATGCCGACCAAAGCGGTACTGTCAACTGGTCAAATAATCAACAAAATTATTATAATAAATTAATAACCAACCTTATATGCAAAGTTTACATTATAGGTAGGTATGACCAAAACGATCAGCCAAACTGAACTTTCAAACTATAGTGCACAAGAACTCAATTGTTTTTACAACCTCTAAAACTCATACTAACATACTCTTAAATCTTTTGATAGTAACGTACAATATACGTACAAATTCAATCAATTAATTTTCAATTGTAATAGCAATCAAGTAAGTATCAATTTCGCTTGTCGAGAACTAAAACGTAAAATTTTATGGGAGAATTAAAGTTAAGTGGGAAATCCGAAAGGAGTGTTAAAACTCCAGAGAGCAGATGGCGGCTCGATACAAACTCAATTATTTACACTCAATAAAAAGGACATTATATGAGTATTAGAAAGAAACCGTAAATCGTAAGATGGGCGATCAGGGATAACTGTAGCCAACGGAATGAGAAATAAAACACGTTCCCATTTTACATTGGTACCTACTCAACTTTCATCCATGATTCGGTGAACTACTATCATAGCAAATCGCAATTTAGGTATTTGAGAGCTAGTCAAATCGGCAACTTTTTTAAACGTCAAAACGCGTGCTTAATAATAGAGTTTGTATGAAATTTTGGATTGTTACCACTTACCTCATCAAAGTTCGACGCACATTTTTACTTTAATCGATAGTTTTAAATGGATGGATATTACTTTTGGGAGAACCTTTATTTAATAATCACTAAAAATAATTTATTTGAGTACCTAGTAGTCAAATACCCAATTACCTACTTACTTACTTGATAGGCAGAAGGTGTATGAATTATAATTTCGCAATACCTATGTATTGTATCCAATTCTATAATAATATCTATGTAGCCAATTGTTTCGCTTTCATCTAGAGATGATGATGTGTACTTAGCTTATAAGGAGATTCACAAATTGAGCTGTGCTGGTGTTGCAATACTAAAAGCAATAAAACAAATTGAGAAGAATAATCGTACTTTAACTAGAATTACGTACCTAAACCACGTACATACCTACTTACATAAACGTAAACAATTTCGTATCTATGTGTAAGCCGTAATTACCGAGTTTCTTGCTAGTTTTTCTCTGAATGGCATTTTGAATCATTGGTAGATTCATTCGACGATTCAAAAGCACTTTAAAAGTTTATTTATTAAAAAAAACATTATTAGGTTACGATCAATCTCTTTTGCTTTTTGATATGCAGTACATATACATTATATACCTACTTACATGTAATGATTACCTAATTACATGTGGTCTACCTAACTTCTAACCAAGAATATCTAGGAAAGATAGGTAAAAGTATTAATTTGTGATAGTTACCAACTAGCGATGGGTTACCAACTTCTGCTATGTATTTATAAGCTGGAAATAAAGTAAAATGCATTAAATCAGATTAGACATGCAAAGCTGTTAATAAAAAAAAACTTGAAATTAAACCACCAAAATATAATTTTCATTTCGTTCCCATTGTAAATCTATTAGCCGGAGATATCTAGTAGATGGTTCTAATCCACCGCGGCTAATCGGGCAGCTTTTACGACGTCAGTCCTTGATTCAGTCACGGCAAATATCACAAGTGGTACAAAAACACAGGTAGACGCAAATATTTGTGAACAATTTGTAGAATTCACACTTAATAACAAGGTGGAGGTGGATCTGCGATGGCGGCGTCTTCAAAGGAGTCATTATGTGAGGTGCTATGATTGCGTCTATGCGGACGGCATCTTTTGAGGAAATTGCTAGTATCTGTTTAGTGGTTGTGATAACATTTTATGGTTTATCAGTTAGTAAACGAAATCGACTGTTTTTTTTTTGTTGTACCAAAACTTTAAAAAAACCTATAAAAAAGAAAAATTGTGAGCAAAGAAGCTCTACTAGAGATATGTACAAGTACCTAACTGTTCGCAGTGAGAGAAGTTGTGAACGAAGAATAAATCCAGAAATAATATAAGAATATTATTATCCAACTTAGTTTGGATAGGCATGTCCTTGATTTACCACACCTCTACCAAGAACAACATACGACGTAGGTATATCAAATGGGTCAAAAAGTGTAATTATATTATTTTCATTTTTGTACAGAAATCAACTACGAAATATAATTATTAATTTTGTAGTTTGAAACGAGGGACCGTAAATAATATGATATCTAGACAATAACGATACCTACCTATATTTGAATTTTGAACTAAGTAGATGAGGCGCCTTCACATACGACTTCGTACGCGCGGAAATATATTTTTGATTCCCGCGGGAACTCTATAAATTTCCGGGATAAAAACTAGCTAAGTAGCTATCTATGTCCTTCACCGGAATGCAACTACTTAAACTAGAACTCGGTATTTCATTAAAATTGGTTAAAAAGATGGGCAAGCGTAGCAGACAGACATACACTCTTTCGCATTTAAAATATTAGTATGGATTTGTATTTCTTTCGAGAACTCCGGGTACTGCTCTTTTAATCTAGATAACGAAGTTTTCTGGAGCAGCCTGCATCAAATCCTAAAAGTTGAATCACCCTGGACCCAATGCCTCTCAAGGGGAAAATTTTCAATTTCCATTTTCCACTAGCCAAGTTGTGACTTGTGAAACATCCCACCTATCGTTGCGTAGGTGCACGTCTTGTGTGTTCGTTGGAAGCAAAAGAGCGCTTATGAGCATTTAGTTCCACTTTAACATCGTATCATCGAATGGGTATACCTAAATCGAATGGGTTGTTACACTACACTTATTTATAGAATATGAAATGGGATACCAAACTTTAAACATAATTGTATGGAACCGATTGGTTTATTCAGTTTTCAGGTATTTTTTACCTATTTATTATTATGTAGCTTACTGTAAAGTGTAAACCAAGCAAAAATAACTTTATATGTTAACTTTTTTTAAATCCATTATAGGCTTACGCTTGACCACAATCACACCTGATAGGAAGTGATGATGCGGCCTAAGATGGGATGCGCTTGCCTAGAAAATGCCTATTCACTCTTGATTTATTTCCTTTTAAAGTAAAGGAGTAAGTTTTACTTGCAAAGTACGTTACTTTACAAGTAAAACTGTAAAAAATTTAAAATGTAACCTCCTCCGTACAATTATTGTTCAAAATCACATAAAGGCGTATCATTAAAATTGTCGGCGTAACGAAATCTACACAATGCAGACGTAATTTTGTGGCACAAAACCGTTGCGTACAACAATTAGACGATTTAAATTTAAAAAGTATGAAAAATAAATAGATTTTTAACACATGTATTCCAATTATAAA
The DNA here is from genome assembly GCA_923060345.2 of Erebia aethiops. Taxonomy (NCBI): domain Eukaryota; kingdom Metazoa; phylum Arthropoda; class Insecta; order Lepidoptera; family Nymphalidae; genus Erebia; species Erebia aethiops. The sequence goes on along the minus strand of OV281089.1, from coordinate 14,933,597 downwards.
TTGGAATTGAATTTAACCATGAAAATTATCGCTATGTTGCCGGCATAACAAAATCACCCTTGCAAAGTTTTTATATACCTAAGTTTAGGTAACGTTATTGCCCCTTTGAACTGCACTAATATTATTGCACTAATATTTTTAAGTTATGTTAGGGTAGTTACATTGTGCAGATAAGTAAGTATTCTAACAGTATTCAAAAAATCAATGTTTGTCCTCTATATGCGTTCCGAAACCATTGGTTGTTATGAAACTTTGGTAGGGTGTTCTGGGAACGACAGCGAGGGATCCTGGCCTAAAAAAATCTATATAAAAATAATATTTGTTTCTTTACGTGGCATTACAACGCATGCCGAGTTCAGCTAGTATACCTATATTCTATATTCTGTGGCATTAGGGTTTACAGTTTCAGTTTCAGTTTCAGTTTCTTTATTATTGCAATTCCATAGTTACATTATTTCTTAATTAACATATTATTATAATCATTAGTAAATAAAGCATGCTATGGATACCCAGTCGGGGCCAGTTTGGGTGTGGCAACAGAATAGTACATGGTGGTAGGGAGACCGATTTAATTAGTCTTTGTCAGTATCATTTAGAAATTCATCAATATTGTAGTAACATTTTTCAATCAGATAGTTTTTTAGCGTGTTCATGATAGTGAATACTTATATTCGTAATTCTAACCGGTTAGATAATTCTGGAAGTCACAAAAGATATTATAATTAGCTTGTCCTGGTTCTGTGTTTTTGGGTGCAATGGTTTTATACGTAAGTGGGAAGTTTCTTCCACTACAAGTTATCCCTTGCATGTGATCTCACCTGGTGGTAAGTAGGTAAGTGATGATACGGTCTAAGATAATAGGGGGCTTACCTGTTAGGGGGCTTACCTGTTAGGGGGATGACGGTTATATTTAACCCATACTTACCCTAATCGGTTTCTACACAGCATAGAGTAGAAACGCTGAATCGGTAGGGTGATAAACAACCACAGCCCAAGCATCTTACCGCACCAGTCATGAGAGAATTTGGAAATTATAAATTCCTACATTGACTCTGCCGGGGATCGAACCCGCGATCTCCCTGTGAATAACAGCAGCGCTGACCACTGCGCCCGGGAGGTTTTCAAACATAGATTTTCCGAAGCACTCAGCGCTCAAATCAGCCATGTCGAATGCGTGGGGTGTTCTCATGGAGTTCACTTGTTCGCGTCAAATGGCGCGTGTCACGACGCCCCCGTGTTTACCATTTCTAGGCTCAGATATCTACCGGATTTCAAATATTTTCTATTGATTTTTTTATTACCGCCTTAGTTGGTGTGTTTCGCTTGACAAATCGAATTAAACTGATTCTTGCTAAGGCAGGGGTAAAACTTACATTAGGTACGCCTCCAACAATCACAGACAGATGCGGAATCGTTAGTTTTTTTATTAATGTTTTATTTTAAAACTAGGTATCTAGACATAGGTACTATGTACAAGGTAGGTATTATTATATTTTCTGAGGTCTAGGAAACCCAGAAAATCCTAATATCATCATTCAATATTCTCATTTCAAAGGTAGGTACTTCAAAAAGATGAGCTTTCAATAAAAAGCTATAGGTACTTAAATGTTAAATCTGAGCTGCTCGGGTTGCACCTGCAAATAATTTATTAATAAGCCGACGAATGGTTATTTCTGTCACTCCTACTCAATATTATCATAGCTGCGCTATCCTATAAGCACTCCCGCCGATTTGGTATAAATAAAAGTTCTCTACCCACGCCTATTAATAATGATCATCCAATCATTTCAGCCTCTCACAACATCAATAAGTGCCCACTTCTTTAATCATTGCAATTTCGAAACAAGCTCAAGTGTCGATGTCGAATAAATTTCGTATAATGTAAACGTGATAACAATTTGAATTCTTCTGTAACGGGTCCAGAGCCGACAAAAACAACAAACAAAATGAACGGCGAGCGATTGGTGCGCGCGGCGAAGGGCGGGCCCGGGCCGGCGCCCCGCCCGGCTGCGACGCAGGCTTGCTCGCTCGCCCAGTCCTTATCTCATGTTACCCAGTGAGAGACGTGTTGCCTCAAATATCAATAAACAAGTGACATAAATAACATTTATAACCGGGAAAGTGCCGAGCGATGCCACGGCCGACGCGCGAATCCTACGGAGACCAAAAACCGCCTTTCTCCTACATAGCCTTAACCGCCATGGCGATCTGGAGCTCGCCGGAACGGATGCTCCCGCTGTCGGAGATATACCGCTTCATCACAGATCGTTTTCCATATTATCGAAGGAATACACAGAGGTGGCAGAACTCGCTGCGCCACAATCTCTCCTTCAACGATTGCTTCGTGAAAGTGCCGCGTCGCCCGGACAGGCCCGGCAAAGGAGCCTACTGGACGTTGCACCCCCAAGCTTTTGACATGTTTGAGAATGGATCGCTGCTACGCCGCAGAAAGCGCTTTAAGCTGCATAAAGGTGAAAAAGATAGTCTTAATGCAGAGTTGGCGGCGCTGGCGAGCTTTAACAGAGCTTTCTTAGCGCGGCAGGCGAGTACCGCGCCTAGTATGTCTGGTGGAATGTATGCGCCGGCAGTCACGTTGTGCCCTAGGTTGAGCCCAGAACCAGAAGCGCCGGACACATCAGTACTGCTGCCTGTACCCAGACCACGTCGGGCTTTTACCATAGATGCATTACTGGAGCCTGAGCCGCGAAGAACGCCATCTCCCCTAGCGGCACATCAGCACCCTCACTGCCCCATGCCGCTACCACCAGCGCCGTATATCTTAGCTGCACAACGGTATCATGCCGAGTTGCTGGCTGGCTTACAGCAGTCATGCCTACCACCGCTCTGGACGTGGAGAGACACGAGCCAATTTTCACATTACACGCTTAATTCATGAATGGTAAGTGCTCCTTAAATTATATCATGAAAATAAAATACTATTATCAGAAAAAAATATCAGAAAAAAAAATTGTGTAAGCTGGTAGTTTGGTTTTTCAACAATACTGGCATACCGCAGGCCATTTCCATCAGGCGCATTTATTTATAAGGCTTATTTATGCATCTGTAGTAGATGCATAAATAAATACGAAAGCTTAGATGTTTATAAGTTTGTAAGATTGAATGTTTGTTACTCCTTCACGCCGCAACGATTGAACTGATTTGACTGAAATTAAGAACGGAGGACGAAAGTCGCGGTCATCATCTAGTTGTAGTACCTAGAACCTAAGTAACCATAATTACTAGTAAATGTAGGTAAGCCACTTGCAGATAACTTACGGGCCAAGAATATGGGTACAGAAAAGTCAACTGTGGTGCGTCATACTGGAGAATCCGCCATATTTAATTTCTGACTACGTCACATACCCGGTTTTTAAGGAATTAGGTAAAGGGATAAGCGAGTGCTAGGTAATCTTTATAAATTTGCATTACTCACTGTCACTGTCAGTGGATGTACGGTGAAAATTAAGAAAACGAAGACAATTTTTTTTACTTTTATTATTTTAATGAATAAAGCAATCATAAGAAGTAAGGAAAACGCAGCAGATATATTGGAAAATTTCTAAATTATTCAATGGTGAAAAAAACGACTGTACATATTTTGGCAAGTTAGGATTTTCCTCATTTTTATTGAATTGATTTTGGGAAAATGTTTTATAAAATTCTTCCTTGAGCTCATTTTTTGTTAAGTTTTTCAGATAATTCTTCACATATGGTAGGTTGCTGTGTCTTGTTAGATAGCTAAAAAAATCTGGATGTTTTTAAAATAAAATCGTCAGGACAACCATATGACGAGTAATATGACCCGCTCCGACTTCGCGCGGGTGGAATGGAGAAGTTTACCATTTTTATTTTTTTATTTAATATGAAAATTAAGACAAAATAAAACAAAAATATGAAAGAATCATTAAAATATCTCAACAAATTAAAAAGTTATGGAACTTTAAAGTTGCGCTTGCAAGACGGGAGACGTGACGTCATAATTCCCTATCAACCGACTTTATAAAGCCAAATAAAAGAAATAAATGGACTTAACGTGACTTCATTGAATTAAAAGCATTTAGTTTGTGTGTGAAGATAATTTTGAAGTATTAAATCTCGGCTAGGTATTAAAACTCATTCACAAAATTTCTCACTCGAGTAAGATTAAAAAATTTGGAGTAAGAGATAAGATAAGAGTAAGATACAGCAATGGGTGTAAATTAAATAATCAAACTTTTAAACCGTCATTTCTCAGTCATTTATTGATGGATTTGAAAAAAAAATACTGATTTATTAGGTTTAATCTTTATTTTACTTCTGTTGTGTTAAATGTGATATTCACAACATCATGAAACTCCTCCATTATCTTATATCTATACTTAAACATTTACCTACCTATATAAAGTAAAGTAAAGTAAACATTTATTTGGTAAAATATGGTGTATACAAGATGTTATAAGGTTAATAAGTACAAGCGTCAAGCATATTTTATCGTTACCGACGTCCAAATGTTGAATTAATATAATATAATTCTTGGACCGAATAAAAACAATGATCTAAGAGATATTTGAAAAGTTCTTTTTGAAATAATGGTAGATTTAGTTATTTTAGTTTATTCGGTAATTTATTATAGATTTTTATGACCATACAATAACAATTTTTACTAAAGAGACTTATTAGTCTTTGATGAGGCAACGAAATGTTATTTTTGTAGGTATAGTTTGCTTGTATGGTTGTGAGTATGTACTTAGAAATAAATTGAGGTTTTTGAAAACAAATAATGCAGATTCATAAATGTATAGGCACGGAAGCGGTAAAATCTTTTTAGATTTAAATAACGGTTTGCAAGTTTGAAGACAGTAGGTAAGCATTGCATAAAATTCTTATAGTAACATTTTTTTTTGGGTTCTAAATGCTGTATTCATCTCGCTTGAGTTGCCCCATATTATTACACCATATCTCAATAGTGAGGAAACGTATCTATAATATGGATAGTTAATGCTGCCTCTAGAGAAACAGTTTTTCTTAATCTAGATAGCACAAATATAAATTTATTGATTTTTGTACTTAACTGAAATATGTGTTCTTTCCAGTTGCACATTCTATCTATAGGTATAAGGTATTCCCAAAAATTTGGTTGTTTTTAGTTCTTCTATGGTAGTTTCTGTTTTGAATCTTTGTTTAAAAACTGCATGATGTTTGTTTTAGTTAGATTTATGTTTAAATTATTTTCTTCTAACCAGTTGATTACTTTAGTTAGTGTAATAATTATTTTATCTTCAAACTCTTTATCACTTTTGTTTTCACCTTCTATGATGAGGGTAGTATCGTCTGCAAATAAAATGCACTTTTGTTTCATGTAGTTTGGAAATTCATTAATGTATACTAAAAATAGTAGAGGACCGAGGATAGAACCTTGCGGTTCACCATACTTATTTTTGAAATTTGATCGATAGGTACTTTTTTTTTAATGCACCTTCTAAAACTTCTATTTCAACACATTGTTGTCTTAAAGATAGATAGCTTTTTATAACCAATCATTAGCAGTGCCTCTAATACCGTACCTCTGTAGCTTTACTAATAATATTTCATATGACACTGAATCGAAAGCTTTAGTCATATCTAGGAAAATAGATGCAGTTGGAATTTTGTTATTTAGATTTTCTGTTATTATTTTGACACGATTAAATTTTTTCTAAATCCAAATTGATGAGGTTCTTATAGATTGTATTTAATTAAGAACTCATAAATATTACACAGTATGGTTAAAAATTATTAATAGTATAAATTATTTTATTACACTGATCGCAACTAATTCGCTGCTACCCGTTGAGGAACTAGGGCTTCCTGCAATTAAAATGTTCAAAAAATTTAATGGACTGGTCAAGCTACAGTTGTATCATAAGCATAGATACATAATATGGATAAGACTCGTGTCCTGGAGCCCAGGTAGTGGGTAGTCAAGGAGGGTTAGACGTCATTTTATACGCCCTTAAATAGTGTTGATTCAAAAAGTCGCCAAGCCAACAAAAGCCTAACAAAGACCTCGGTCATAAATCAATTAAATATTGTCCAATTAAATTACTGAAATCAAAATTATGACTCATACCTTCTTTTGATTTCAGTAATTTAATTGGCCAATATTTTTAATAGCAAGTTGGCCATAATATAATTTAACATTATAATATTTATAGGATCTCGTTTATTTTCTCTAGCATCGACCCACTGTAAGAAATAAAGAAGTAACTAAAGTACTAACTTACTTATTATTATTAAGTGTTTAACTCAGGACTAAAAGACATTCTACTCGATTACGTTGTGGAGGCTAAACCTCTCGTATCGCCCGTTTTATTCCCTTGTAGGACAATATACTATTATAGATATGTCACCGTAAAATTGTAAAAACCGTTAGATTGTAATCTAACGCTTTTTTTCTCGATAGATTGTAAACTGTCGGAAGATTGTGAACCGTAACAACGGCTTACAATTTAACGCATTATTTTTCGGTAGATTGTAATCTGTTAGGTATATTAACCCGATAGAACCTAAGTGCCGGGCAGTAACTGATATTATTTATGTCGAACCCTAACCTAACCTACAAGAAAGAGACAAGAAAGCGTAAATACAATGAATATTTAAAAAAATTGACACTCAGAACATTGAATGGTTCACAATCTGTCGACAGTTTACAATCTATCGAGATAAAAAGCGTAAGATTGCAATCCGACGGTTTTCACAATCTTACGGTGACAGATATATTGAATACTAGCTGATGCCCGCGACTTCGTCCGTGTGGAATAAGTATTGTAATTCGCACGGGAACTTCTTGATTTTCCGAGATAACAAGTCACATCGATCCATTGCTCTTTTGCGGCGTGATTGAAGAACAAACAAACACACTTTCGCATTTATAATATTAGTATGATATGCAGCATAGGTAGTAGGTAGGTATATTATATTGTAGGTTTATTATGTTTAGTATATTTTTTTATCTTTCTATCAAAAGTTAATAGGCATCTTCTAGGCAAGCGTATCCCATCTTAGGCCTCATCATCACTTCCCATCGGGTGTGATTGTGGTCAAGCGTAAGCGTAAGTACCTAATTATAAATTAAAAAACCTGATCTCAGAACCTGAACCTGATGTCAGAGAGCCTAAATTCCTAACCTAATGTCCGGAAAATTTCTGTCATCTTGTAATCCTTAGCCAAGAGGATATTGAATTTAGATACTTAATATTACTTCTTTATTACATTTTTACCTGCAGTAGGTACAATTTAACCTGCTGTGTAAGTAGAATTGTATTTATCACTTAATACCTCTTATAATAACCTGAGTAAACAAATTATTAAAATTCAAAATATTATCTGTCTCCTATGCAGCCTTAACTTACAATACGTATTATTGGTTATGTGGGTTTTAAGGGTAAGGAAGTGCCTAAATTGTAAAAAAAACATACTGTCAAGTAGGTACGGCAATTTTTATTTTTATTTTATGGTGGTACAATTAATAAAGAGTGTAATAATAACATCGCCTGACATTGTACTGTTGGACCGGGCACAGTCGCGGGCGGGTTGTTTTTGGTGGACATCACCATCCATATGACGAAAACATTGTGAGAGCTGAGACCATTCCAATCGTCATATTATCGGCGAATGTTTTAGGTAATCCCAGTCAGCCTCGCTCACCATCTGAGGCGACTGGGATTCCGTGGCAGTTCGCTCGCAGCTAGTTACTAGCTGGGTAGTTACACCAGGGGTAGGTGCGCGGGTGGCAGGGCTCGCTCACACACACTGATGACAAGGGTCTGCCCGCGAAATTCAAATTTAATTTGGTTTTTCACAATTTGTAAACTAATACGACAAAGTAGGCTTATGGCATTCAAATTGCGAGCCTAGGAATATCATCTTCACAGGTTTATATAAAAATCTTTACTTGAAAGTGTCCAGTTTAAGAAATTAGTCAAAATAATGAGTTTGACGTGAGTTACTCACAAATTAGTCATTATTTTGACTAATTTCTTAAACTGGGCACTTTCAAGTAAAGATTTTTATATAAACCTGTGAACCACTACCTGAATATTCATGTCAAACCCTAACCTAACCTATAGTTCGCGCGCGAGTTGAATGCAGAGTAAATGTATGGTGACACTTACATTTACTCTGCATTCAACTCGCTCACGAACTGTACAAGAAAGAGACAAGAAAACGTAAAAACAATAAATATTTATTATTAAAAACATAAATTAATACTCAGAACATTGAACGGTTCACAATCTTTCGACAGTTTATAATCTAGCGGGATAGAAACCGTTAGATTATAATCTAACGGATTTTACAATCTTACGGTAACATATACATAATATAAATTTGCCTAATTTACCGGTACAGGTGTCTTTTATTGGTGTGATACTTATTGAAGGAGAAACAATTTGAACAACTACACCTGAAAACATCATTAATTTTTAATGCTGAATCGAAAACGGCTGAAACTTATAGTTAGGGACAGTTGGTTAAACATTGTTTCGGATAGTTATGAATACTCAATTTTTATGTTGCTCTGTTGAAGTAGGTACAAACTAACAAACAAACACACTTTTGCATTTAGGTATAATATTAGTACGATTATATTAATTAATAAAATATAAAAATTAATAACAGTCATATAAATTCAAGAACTGATAAAATTCTACTTAGGTCAGATGTAATATACCTAGTTAAGTGCGTGATTGCTACTATTAGTATAAAAATTGCCACTTCCTGAGCTTTTGTGGATGCTTCTGACAGTTTTATCAAATAGGTAGTCACGGGCGAATTGCTAGTTAATATCTACTAACCAAAAGCTTACGAAGCCTAATTTGCCTACTTGGATGTTAAAAACGTATGGGAACGTATAGTTTTTTAAAACCCTTTTATCCTTTGTTTTACCAGAGAAACGTGGTATCCTACAATACCAATAGGCATCATAAGATGCAAGCAATGCAAAGCATTGTATAATTATGAATTAATTTGCGTCTATGGTAAGGTTTCTATGGAAAAGCGAAGTGGAAATGTCGAAAATCTGTGTGAAGGCCTGTCAATGAACACAATTTTAGTTAACACTTAGTACTAGTATACTAGTATACTTACTATAATCTGACTGCCTCGTTGATCTAGTGGTTAGCATGTTCGTTCTGGTTTCGGGTCGGGCTATTTAAAGTTTTGGTGGGTTTTTCTCACAATAAATTCTCAGTACTCGCCCAGAGTTAGGAAGTTGGCGGTGTTTAAACTCCGTGCCTCGGAGAGCACGTTAAGCCGTCGGTCCTGTGCCTGATCTCTCTCCGGTCATGTTAGATTATCCGTTTCATCGGGCTATGAGAGTAAAGGTACAGAGAGTGCACCAGTGTTTGCGCACACACGTGTGCACTATAATATCTCCCGCGCAAATGATTAATCTCTCTGGAGATAGGCCGCCGTGGCCAAAATTCGATCGCGAGGACATTACATTTACTATTTATCATAAGCCGAAATGCCATCTTATCGCTATTGAATTGATCTAGGCAATATGCCGAGAACACTAAAGGGCTGATTGCGCTGTTGAATCTAAATGGATTTGCCTACCAAATATCTTGTAAAGCGAGTGGCACAAGTCATTATTCTTACATCCATAACTAAGTCAAATTTTGGTAAAAACTGGAAGCCCTGACTTTTGTAACCCAAAGTGGTTATTTTAAAAGCTTTTATTTAACTTGCAATGTACTCGTATGTTTGTAACTATGTTTGTTCGGGTGGAGTCTTGCAACTCAATTTTGAAGCAGATATCTTCAACCGATTGAGCTGAAATTGTTTATACACGTTTAGTTTGGATCATCGGTCGTCATTCTAAATCCAATATGGCGGAACGTCCAAGATGGCGAACTAGTTATTTTTTAATGCACTCCTATACAATATGGGTATCAAATAAAAAGGGCTTGCTGAGAATAACCCGAAAAATAAAGAGACGTCACCCACAATCCAATATGGCGGACGAAGTTTTTTATGCTTTCCTACAAAATGGGTATTAAATGAAAGGGCTTAGATAGATAGATAGAATTGTGTAATGACGTTATAAGTTGATAGTAAAAATTTTAAAGGAAAAGTTTATTTTATTCTTTTTAGCGCATATTTAAGTAAAAGCTTGTTTTTAAAAATGGTTTTTACTTGTAATTTATTCAGGTTTTTTATAACGATAATTACCCATTACCATCGATGGTGCAATCGACTCTAAGCCAAAATTTTAGCTTCTCATAGCCGCCTCGTTTAAAGTTTAAAGAATTCAGAGTCACATTATACTTACCTACCTACCTTTGGTACTTTTTGTTAAACCAGTATTTCCATCTTTACAGGTACATGGGTTAAGAAGAGAAGAAGTGACGAGATTCTAGTTATATAAGGAACTTTAGAGGCATAATATTATATAACGCCTCAATTAGACTGTGTTTAGTCATTAGTGGATTAGTAAATGTTAGTAGCGTGGGCGGGAGTTGGAAGTTTACCATCTGCTGACACTTCAACATCTGGATATCTAATACTTAGGTAAGTTTGTGACAAACTCCTTAATCGTTATTTAGTTCTAATATACCTAATTTACTAGACACCCGTTGCTTGTGCTCAAAGAGATTTAATTAGGTAAGCACTAAGCACTATTAAACTCTAAGTATAAGCTAATTTTGTCTTATAAAAAATAAATTCATTCAAATAATTCATTAGGTATCATAGTTCCTAGTGAAAGTATACCTACCCGTGCCAGAAAACTCAAGAGTGTTACCTATAAATTGATTATCTTTCGTTTATCATACAAAATAGGTATATTTATATTATGTATTGCATTTTAAAAGCTCGAAGCTTAATCTTAAATTTTTTTTAATAGATTTTTTTTAAACTGAACAAGACTAAGATTAATTGTGGTTCTAACCTCAGCCTATCCTGTTAATAATTATAATATCATACAATGGGTATCCAATCCTGGATAGATTGATCTAATGCCAGCACCACATCAATAATCCAAAGGCGAGCCTTCGAGCATTCACAAAAATAATGTAATGAGCAAGTAAATAATCAACAGCCACGAATAAAGAATTTATTTATTTTAAAATTCGGGAATAATACGTTGTCTTTGCATGCGTAGATTCCATATCCATTGATAAAGTTTGGATTATTCGTTCATGAAATTAAGAAAAAAAAGCTCACGAAAATTTAAGTTAGGTACATAAATAAAAGTTTTACACTAACCATAAAGAACCATAAAAAGTAGATATTTTATTCAAAACAAAAAACAACGTACCTACCTAAATATTGTTTTTCTTTTCCAGGAAAAGAGAATTTCAACGAAGCCAATTTCAGAAAAAATTGAAGATTAATTTATAATTGTTGTTTGAAAATTAATATTTTTTTAGAATTGTATAAAAAGGAATGAAAATAGGTTGAGGCTCTCGTAGTAACTTTTGAGGTGGTGCTTAGCAGCCGGTGATGGCTTTTATCCCTGTTTAAGATCAACTAGACTCCTGACTTATGTGGGCTCGCCACACACTTTTCCGTGAAAATCCGATATTATTACAATTTCCAAATATGGTCTCTGGTCTGGTCCGGTTATAGCGTTCCAGTATACGAAGCCATGTTTGTTTGAACTACTAAAATACCGCTTCCAGATAAGCCTGCTTTCATTTCCGACTGTATCATTCATTCACCTGTGACATAGTCAAGGGCTAAATTGTATGTGATTTTAAGAAAAAGCATCTGCAATATATATATTACTATATAATATAATTACTATGTATAACTACCTCCTCAAAATTTCCTACGGGCTCTTAGGCCAATACAGTGAGAAAAATATCCCGTGGTTCCGACTGATTTTCTTCTTCCGAAAGGGAGAACATTTCTTTCCCATTTCGTAAAGACTTTCGCAGTATTCCGATTTATTAAGAGAGGGAAAAGTTCTCCCCCGTGTAAGGAAACAGAACGAAAATTAGAGGGAATGAAGGGAAGAACTATTCTACTCCTCTATGACTTAGGTATGATTAATGTAACGAATAATTATTTTATTTTATGAAACTGTGATAGTTGAGTTAGATTTAAATTTACTGTAAATATGTACAGAATACGTAATTAGTAATTATTAATTTAACTATGGAAATAAATACTTAACTTATTGTAATTTTATCAAAAAGAAATAAATTATACCTATATGTTAAAAATTGAATGTTTTTAATTCGTGTTCATAATTCGTTTTTTTATCAATAAATAAAAAAAATGTAGAGTAAAATTAAAGATTGTTTAATTCTTCTAATATTTGACTTTGTTTATTAGGTAGGTAACGTAACTATGCCATTAGCTACAGAATTTTTGATTATTAGGTCTACTTTGCCGCTTTTACGAGTACCTATCTACAAGAGTTATATAAGCAGGCTTTAAGTAGGCTTTAAGCACATTTAACTTAACCCGATTGTACACGTACAGTGCCACAAGTATTTAAGTTGGCGGTGGGGGCGTCTTAAGGAACTAAAGTCGTCTTGCACAAAGCACAGATCTTCAATCATTGTAATAAAACAAAAACCATTATCATTAACCCCCATTAGGTATCATGGCAACTGATGATAACGATCATTAACACCAGGCGGTTAATTAGACGATGCCGGTCACTGGGGTCAGATGCCAATCGATCTGTGAAAATCTTCAAACACTAGGGATATATGGCTTATTGGCTAATAGGTTAATTACAGAGATAAGCTAAAACAAAAATGAGATGGCTGAATCAAATGATTGTTACAATAATAAGCGTTGAACAAAAAAATTTTTTTTATTAAAGCCTGCATCACTCAGCCCTTTTCATTATGTAATATATTTTCTCAAAGGTGTGTGAAGTCTCGCTGCGTAGTGGATTATGACCTAAGCCCTACTCATTCTTAAAGGATATCTGTCCTCTGTAGTGGGTCGACGATGGGTTAAAATTATGTTATAAATTAAAATGTTAATTCTTTGGCATAGGAGTAGGTGATTTTTATTTACCTTTTCCTACCAGTACCTACTTATGAAATGGTTTTGACGAACTCCCTGGCGCTACCACCAACCGTGAAGACAAAAAAAATACGCGCCGAATTGAGAACCTTCTCCTTTTTTGAAAGTCGGTTAAAAATACAATTAACACACTTTGTAGTTGGAGGCCCTGAGGATAAATTTTGTAAATTTAATCCAAAAATTTGCGATTGCTTCGCTCGCGAAAGCATAAGTAGGCTAGGTACTCAATAGGTACTCATATTATCCATACTTACATTCCACTGAATTCTTATTTTCAGTCGAAAGATTTTTTTTTTCTAAACTTTTGCTTTCTTCGGTCGCAAAGATTTTACAGAGTTAAGTATGTTAACTTATTTTACTTTGATTATTTAAATTTTCCTCCGTTTCTCCCCAAAGCATAACTATCAAAATAAATATCATACAATTGCAATGCAGAGAATACAACTCGCATGAAAAGTAAAAGGAATATTGAGCCGATTAAACTCTTTTCAATTATATTTTCTCTGATACTAATTTCCATGTTAATTTTTTTCTCAATCATTAAACAAAATATTAGTAGGTACGTAGAAGTAAGTAAAAAATATTAAATTCGCGGAACACTGTTGTTTTATGTATATTTGAACTGTACACCTCAATATTTTACTGCCGGTCGAGATGACCCCCAAGTTCTTTATTCTCTATTCAGAGATGCCGTTACGGGTCTCCGTCGGGATAAGTCCACCTCTGTAGGTATAAATAAGTACTGTATTATAGCTCAATATAGGGAACACTTCAGATGTCTCGAATAACAATAATTTCTAAATGCAAATAGCGCCGAAACATTTGCAGCATCACGCAGCATACCTAATTCAAGGCACATCCCTACACCACACAAGAATAGCATATTAGGCATATCTTATGTAACTGTACAAAGCTCAGGTCCATAAAAGGCGGCGTCCACAAACGATATGTCACGGCACGTAGCACAATGCAAACAGCGGCGTCTCTGTCGGCGCTAGTGTTGTACTGTCACAACACTCACAACACGCGACACATTCGTCCGGCGCCGCGACGAATCGCGACACAAAGCCGATGAAGTTGAAAGCGGTGTCGACAATGGCTTTGTGCGCGGGCGGTCGGCGCGGCTCCAGCGGTACTGCTTCAATGCTCTGAAAGTGAGCATACTATTATAAGGCATACCTACTTGCATGTTCTTTGGGCAGAAGATTGTGTTATCCTTAGACCCTGAGGGTCAAACCCAAATCTAAGAATCCAAAGGTAATAGGGATGATGACAACTCAATCAAATCAGCAACTCTTTAACAAACTTAAAAACGCGCTTCTAGTATGGAAGCTGTATGAAATTCACAATAGTGACGTCATCAAATTTCAACGCACTTTTTTTCTTTAATCTATATTTTAAAATGGTTATCAAACTTAAAACTAACCGAGGATGTCAATTTTCGGTCTTTTGGAAGACCCTCTTTTTAATAATCAGTCAGAAATAATTTATTTTTGTTATAGGCATCATCCCTATTACCGGAGAGATTGCGTCTTGACTCGTCTTTCAAGCTAAACGTATAGCGTAAATCTAATCTAAGTTATTATTTTGTTATAGAAGCAAAATTCACTTTTCAGTCACATTCCCGTGTATTCACACGTGACACAGAACAAATATAGCAGATTCCTAATTCTGTGAATAATTATTAGTCTAAAATATTTTTGTCATGCCACCACACTGTGCCACCTGGGAGTTGTGACCTGAGTATGTGGTCATTGATGTGGATGCACCTTAACATAACTTCAAAAGTATTCCATGTGCCTAAATAGGTAGGTTTACTGTTAGTATTAAAATATATATATATTGAAGAATCGTCAATAACGAAGGATGAACGCGTCTTTTTTAATGAGCCTTATAGATATCTCCATTATAATATAGGTAAATTCGGTTTCTAAAGGTAAGAATCATCAGATTATTTCAGATAAAATCAATTTCAATACACATCAAAGTGTTACTGCAGTAGCCGAGTATAGATGAATCGAGCGATTAGATTTTTATTTATGTACACTTAAGTAAATCGAATCTAATACATAGATCGATATCTGATACCGTAACACGGGTAGTATCTGCGTTGAGCATCTACACTCTTCAGCCGCGATACGTTCGCAAATGGAACCTAATCAAACTTCAGCTTTTATTATTGTTCATTAGTCTGATCCGTCCGCTTTCAATTGAAACAATATTTAATGCTTTGCCGGCTGGGAATAAAATAAAACGGTAGAACCATAAACATTCCACATTTATATTCGACCTCTGACGGTCGAATGCGTCTTCCTTTTTCGACTCGTGTGTTTCGTCCCATTCCCACTTTGTCCGCGCCGACCCGTCTGCGTCGACCGAACTCTGCGGTTAGGCCTAGTGTACACCGAGTGAGTTGGTGATTTAAGATACAACTCAATTCAATAGCAGCTACTTTATGTAACAAGGTACTTAAAGCAGTCAAGATTAGCAGACCTCAGAAAATAAAATATCATTTAGTTTGTTACTGATCTGAGATTAGGCAAAATACCCACCGAAGGTCAAGTCTCAGTACTTCTCCGATCAGCCCGTTGCAGCCGAATCTGTCACACGCAATCAGTTATTTAAAACTGCGTAGTAGGAGCCTATTGAAGCTCTGGTGAGTCTTGCGTCTCCTATGGTGCTTGCAGATAATTTTATTTATTTCAAAATGATAACCTTATATTATCTGTACTGCAAGGAATTAAAAAAAATGTGTTGTTGAATAAATGGAACGGAAAATCGTTTCTTCTTTTCTCAATTCATGGTAAATGGAGCAACTCGACAGCGCATTCGCTATGTGTAAACTAAGCTTTACAGATGGCGAGATAAAAATGTATGGCTCATAATGTTTTAACAGTCTCACCATTGAGCGCATCGAGTCGAGATGCCCAATTTAATTTTTCTCCCCGCGTCAGTAATTGCCTCGATTCGTTCTATGCGAGCGGTGGAGGAGTCGTCTGATGTGGGTGCTTTCTTAATCGATTTTATTTAATTGATTTATTTATTATCGACACTATGCATCTGGTGTAGGTATTTTAACAACGTAGGTAGAGAACGAAATAATAGAATAGGTTTCTGCAGGCTTAGCATGCGCCCAACGAGATATCTCGCGACGAGAGAGATATGTTGTCGTTGCCAGCTAACTTTTCGTTTAGCCTAACATGCACAAAATGCGGTATATTAAAAAAAAAACTAGTTGGTATGTAAGGTATCATAGAGAAAAATACCACAAATGAGAAATATAACTTTTATCTCTACTATTGACATACGTAACGAGACAAGTAACCATGTTAGCTTCGTTAGACAAATAGAGATAACGGGTAGACATAATTTTACTCGTCGTGCGCATGCTAGCCCTACTGCAGGTGATCGCTTACCAAAGACAGGCTCGCATAGATTGGGCAAACAATGGGTTTTCCAATTATGAAAATGAAAGGCGAGTTCTGCAGGTTTTGCTTCTTGCCTCTCGATATGCGACCGACATTAGTGATCATAGTGAAATAAAATAAAATCGAAAGAAAAAAGAAAAATAAAGATTCAAAATAATTGGCACTCCTTAAGTAATACTTAGGTAATTTTATTTTTAGATATTGCCAAAATATTGAATATACTTAGGCGCATGTAGTCAAACGAACTCAGTCTTGTCTCAGATGGTAAATATGCCACAAAATTAGATAGGTACAGCACGGGTTTTATGGATATTCAAATAGATTTTAAGTAAAACACTACGTAAATTTTTCATTGTTGGGTAGAATGTAAAGTAAATTTTGCAACGTTATTACTTCTCATACGAAAATTGGTCACAGCCGAACACAATGCACTCGCATACCGACATCCACCTGTACCATAGACAATGTACGCCGGCATCACAAAGAGCCGCGGCATATACAAATAAATAACGTCAGAACAACAAATATTTTAATAAGCACCTCTAAAGAAGTGTTCAAAGCATATAACACGCGTGACGCACTGGGTCGACGTTTGCCGCACAAGACACCTGCATGCGACAAATGTAGTGTCGCATACCATAAAATTATGAACTTTATTTGAAAAGCAATAAAATTTAATATCCTTTGAAATGTTTAAAGCATCTCAGTGAAGCATTTATGTCTCGGACGGCATGACCAATGACAGTGTATGGACAACGCCGGCGAATCTTATAAGAGAACCACTTTTATGACAAGCCAAGAAAGAGGCGATAGGAAATTGGAAAAGGCAAGCGTGAATGCGGCAGATGTATCATAAAACCGGCAGTTGCGTCCGGCACATAATTCAAGGTAAATAAACAACGACAGTTTATCGCACTCCACTCCGCAATTTATATCTAGATACTGCTATTTTTAAATATCTCTAAGTTACTAGCCGCAGAAGTGCTAGTAACTCAAAGATATTTAAAGTTGGGTAAAGATGGGGAATAATTGTCTGCACTGAGAACCTGACATTATATCTGATTTTTTTTCAGAACTTTTCCTGTCCCTATTACCTACCGAAACGGAATACTGTAAGTAAAATTCGTACTGAAATATGAAAAGAAAAACTGTCTATTATCTTACAAGCGACATGCTTGTTAGATAATAGAAACTTCCTAAAACAATCAGAATTCAGAAGGAGTTTTACAAATTTCACTCAAAAAGCTGCATAAGGACTAGATAAGGAGTAGGTTAACACAATGAACAGTTCTATCTACAGCTATTAATAGAGCTAGCTGGACTCTAAATGATTTCGGAAAAAAAAGTAGATTACATATGGTTAGATATTTATAAACTCTAACCTATGGTTAGAGTTTGGGTCGAGTTTCTTATTTAAGTACCCACAACTTAATACGTACATAATTATCCCTATTTTTATTAACCTGTTATATGTAACCAAACTGTAAGGAAGTATGTATAATAATTATTCGTAGTGAAAAATATTATAATTGTTGGTAATACCTACCGAACTTTATGCTATTAAATATACCTAGATATATAACTAAGCCTAGTCAATTACCCATGTATAAGATTTTATTTCCTTAATTTAATTTTGAGAGCATAACCATTTTCATGTAATTTTGTATAGTTACCTGCATTTAACAGATATTGATGCAAACGATTAGGTATAATAATATTATTGAAAACATATAAACCATTTTTTAATTTACAATAACAGTATTTTACGTTAATTTACATTTTTACATTTATTATTACCTACCTACCACAAATTTTAACATCCATAATATTATACCTACGTTATGCATTAGAGTCACTAATTAACAAAATACATTCACTCAAATTAAAATCAACGACTACTAAGCTGGACTAATACGATTTTTATAACTCCGCTGTCCTCGTCTCGAATCCGGAATCATAGGCTAGTCGTCAAAAATAAATCCAATATTTATGACTTAGGGCCTCTACAAAACGGCGACATGTGAGATGTATTACATATTTAAGTAGTGTCACTAGCTTCTTTTTTTATTGTGTTTCGTTTTTTTTGTATCATTTTCAATTTTATAATCTATTTACAGTGTTAGATATGAGCTTTATAGCTCTTTATAGCGTGGCGGGCGGCGCACTTAATTTTTTAATATTTTCGTCCGGAGCAAACTGAAAATCAGTAGCATTGGCTACCAATACCCAACTGGGGATTGATAGCCAATGCTCAGCACTAGGCTGAGTTTGCGACCTATTGTGTTGTTGCTAGTCGTAGATTTTTTTATTTATATTCTTTTTAAGTCTGCAACAATGTAACGCAATAAAGGATTTATTTATTTATTATTATTTATTTATATATAACTAATCCTTATAAGTTCAATCATTTTAGTAGAATGCTTACAGAAACGTTTGTAAAAGTGAGAAAAGGTAAGTAAATATCCACTTATTTTAAAAAATTCTACGACTGTACATGGTGAGTTTCAACCCCTCTTGTACCTAATACCTGTTGAGTAGCGTATACTTTTAGGACAAACAATATCCAAACAAGAAACAGATAGACTTGACAGTTTAAATAAAAGCGTAGGAATAATAAGTAAGTAGACACGTCTTGTGATTTCTTATTCCGATATTTTATAATTAATATCAATTTGATATACTTACAATAAATGAACGGATTTAAATGAAATTTGGTATAGCGGTAGCTGACACCCCGGGTCAATATACGTATAGGATAATTTTTATCCCGATAGAAAATAAGGTTCCTGCAGGATAGGAGTTTTTTGTTGATTTTACTCCATAACTCAGTCAAATTGAACTGATTTGAATAAATCCTTCTTTATTAGAAGGTATGTATCATCAGGTAAATTTTGGTGAAGATTTGATAAATATTATCAGAGACAAAGGACAAAACTCCTCAACAGATAACAGCAATTCACTTGATTAGGACTTAATAATATATTTTTGGTGGCGTTTGAAGGAAACAAAATTATAATTATAAAAAATTGCGACCAAGAGAAAATTTGTCAGCAGCCTGATGGCTGACATAATTTACTGTTTACATCGGTATTTCCATAATATTTCGATGCCATATGTTTGCCTGTGATATGTGGACTTAATTTCGTGTATTAGAAATGTCATCACTCAATCTGAAGTCTGAACCAGAGTTTAAGTATCTAGCTTGAAAGTGATTTTTGGTATGGGTTGAAGACGTGGAGAGTGACATAGGCTACTTTTGATCCCGGAAAATTAAGGAATTCCCGCGGGAATCAAAAAACTTAAACTACGCGGACGAAGTCATGGGCATCAGCTAGTTTGATATATAATATATATTTAGGCCTGCAATGGACTAACGTCTTACTGAAGTAAGAGGCCTATCTGCGTAATATTTTGGTATACCAAAGTAGGAAGGTATAATTTACACTAATTATTTATTATTATATAAACCATCTTACCTGCTACGTGATCAAATGCCCTTGTAATTAATGGTAATTTCATAACGTTGTATGAGTGGGTCACAGTCATAACAGGATATCCGTAAATTTTCCACTAGGTATCGTCATTACGAACTGAGTGTAACCTAGTGGGAAATCTAGAGGGAGATTTTCTTACCATTTAATCGCGGCAACGTTAACTACAATTGGTCCTTACCAATTGTAAAAATGTACCAATAGGGATGATGACAACTGAATCGAATCAGCAACTCTTTATCAAACTTAAAAACGCGCATCTAGAAATTGTGATTAGGGCTTTCGAATACCGGTTTTTTTCAATACCGGGATCCCGGTATTGGGAAAAACTTAAAATTAGGTTGTTTTTTACTTAAAACTAGTGTGAAAGTACCATAAAAATTTTTTCACCACATTTACTCCAAAAGAGCATTGACATTTCTTCACTGGTTTTGAGCAATAAAGGTGCTCTTATTGAGCTAATATGCTTCAGATACAAGTTTTAAACTTAGCCGAATAAAAACAGTAGCATGTAGGTATACCAAGAAATTTATGCAATAGTCACGTTTCATTTATAGTGTCACCAATACCGGTATCCCGGTATTAGACATTTCAATCGCCATCCTCACCATAAACGTCAAGTTTTTTAGAGGATGGCTCCGATATTAAGATTTGTATATTGTAAAGTTTGTTTTGATCAATAAATTAAAAAATAAAATAAAAAAAATCCCGGTATTGGAAGCCCTTAATGTGATGTCATCAAATTTTAACACACTTTTTTTTACTACACTCTAGATCCTAATTTCATTTTCTGTATCCGAGAATATCTCCAATTCAGAGCGTTGTTCACGAACCAAATCAACTACAGTATTACTTGTATGAACGCTTGCGTCCGATTCGTCGAAACGGACGCAGTGTGAAATCGACATTGACGTTTTCTAGATCAAACTTGTCTCGGATTCCGATCGGATGCAGAGCGGAAAGGCTTAGGCCGCACGAGTAGTCATGTTATGAGGCTGAAATTGTTGCCAGTAGCATCCTGCAATTTCGTAAAGATACGCAAGCGGAGGTGGTCTCAATCTCTGACTTCAGCCACTGAATAAATAACAGTACTGAGTGTGCTCAGGAACTTTTCAACCTTGTTTCCCCTTCACCGTGCAAGAAACCGTCAGCGATGGCATCCATTATGTGGTTGACGTCCAGTCTGCCCGAACAAAACAAATCTGCTCTACGTTCCTGATTCGAACCGCCAGAATGCCCTTCCTGCGCGTAGTCCCTGCCACGTACAACTTAAGTAGGTACGTTCAAGGCAAGATTGAATAGGCATCTTCTAGGCCAGCGCGCTCCAACCTAGACCTCATCATTGCTTTGTATTAAGCATGATTGTCATTGTCATGAAGCGAAAGCCTACTCGTATCTCACAATAAAATAAAAAATAAAAAAGTACGTACCCAGCGCACGATTACGTATTGCATCTTAATAGTGTAAATACATACTTAGCTACTTATAAATTTAAATACTATTTCCTAATGCAACGAGTGCAAATTAGTCGTAAACATATCAACTTATGCAAACAAAATAATTTTGTAAGCTATTAGGTATGCGCATAAGAAACATATTACCTACTTAGCGTTTAGTAATTTACACTAATCGCGTATCGACGAACGTCTATATATATGAACGCGTCTGTTTGTCTGGCTGACCATTTTTAGTTGATAACGGAAGCCCGGGAGTCACCCAGTGATCACGACACCTGTGAGGCTGTGACGATTAACAAACTTCTCAAATGGGTGCTTTCAAGCTGTCCCAAAATCCTCAATACTTACTTACTGCATTTTACCATTCTCCTGAACTAAATTAGGGGTAATCTGCATTGTATTCCACATTGCTGAGGGCCGTGACTCCTTTACATTAATCACATACCTATTATAATCCGTCAATCTTTTTTCACAGGAATTTTCTTGGGATATTCATGCGATGAGTTCCTAGGTCCTTGCGTTAGTTACATAAGTACTTGCCTGAAAAAGTCGCGGGCGATTCTACGAGCCTGATTAAATTCAAAATAAATTAATATCAACAATCAATCTTTACTACCATAATTTGATTTTGACATATTTATGAGCATCTATACATAATAATTAATAATTTGTGAATAATAATTATTAATTTACAAATAAGGCCGCTCGTACGAATACGAATCAATATGAATATGTAAATAATTAATACACCTAATCATGATTTACTACATTATTGAGATATATTCATTAGACAGTAACTAAAGCAGTATTTTATAGACCTTACCTACTGTGCTGTTTGTCGAAACCAAGCAAGCATTCACATCCGGGAAAAAGCTGATTTTAATTAAGTTATCATTAAGACATGAATTGAAGCTGTACCTATTGGCTATTCGTCCAAGCATGTAGCCTACAAAAATTCACAAATTTCGCAGTCCCTGCAAGAATCGGAGCATTGAAAATGAATACAAAAACTTAAGAAGCCTAAAAAATAATTGTGACCTGCTAAAAAGCAGGTCACAATTATTAATTATTAAAAAAAAAAATTCGCCATTTTATAGCTAAACTAACACCCCACAACACCCCCAAAAAACCCGTCTTTTTTACATTCTTCAAAATTCCAAAAATAGTTACCAGCTGATGTTGAAGATTTAAACGCTCACACGTGTCTTGATAAATTCCTCAACCCTTGGTACTGTTCCCATCTCGATCCTCCCAAAATCCTCGGAGCTATGGCCAAAATTACGTCTCAGGCGATTTGCATCTGATAACCATTTTCAATGGTAGGACCTTAAACGATTCAGATGAAATAGTAAACAGGCAGATGATGATGTAAAATCAACCAGCCGTTGATGTTCCCCATTCACCTCAACTAAACATATAGAGCCATATTAGATAGTATTCTGTGATAGAGCTTTTTTTTTTAAATTTTTGTACAAAATATCGTCTTAAAACTAATAGAAAAAAAAGTGGACAAAGGTAAACCTTATCTCTAAAAAGAAATCTCTTCCAGCCTTCCTTGAAAGTGAGTAAGTTGAAATTGAGAAGTGGAATAGGTACAAAAATAATATACTTTATTGAAATTATTAAATTCTAAAAATATAATATAGCTTAATTGTTTGTTGTATAGAGCTTTGTTTGTTGAGGAAACAACCGTAGTCAGTAGCCGAACATGTACCTACCTCCTTATAACAAAAGATATTTAAGGTCTAGACTCTAGTCGCCTCATATCTCAAATCTCACATTCTCGAGTTCCGAGTGTTAGTTTTCAACATTGATGATTTAGCTTTCAAGTATAGAGTTCACAGGAGTTCGGAGTTCCGCTGGCGAAGTGTGGATTGGCAGACTTCACACATCTTTGGCTGTAGAACACTCTCAGTACGCTTACTCTGAGTTTTAACATTGCAAATACGATTGATCGACGTGAGAGCTCACCACGCTAAGTGTAAGCGAACGTTAAAGTAAACTGAACCTTAATTGCATTGGTTTAGAGCTCATTTCATCATTTCGTGTATTTATTCACAGCCAGCGCTCCAAACGCTGAATTTGCGACTTTATAGCAAGAGCTTTTGGGTCCATTTTACTATGCCGTTCGCTTACACTTGGCGTGGTAAGCTCTCACGTCGATTAATCGTATTATTTTCCTCACGACGTTTTCCTTCACCGTTAAATAAAGTGATATTGAAAAAAAATTGAGGTTGGTAACTACGTGCCCGGGATTTGATTAAGTACACTAAAATGAGGTAATGTAAATATATATACAGGTACTTACCCGACTTTCCTATCAACAACAATCAACGACCATCAAACATTTAAATAGCAAAAATGTTATGTACCTAATGTTTGGTAGGTTGCAGAATACCGATATCAACATAGTATAATAACAAGGAAAACAGTACTTGGCCGTATCAAGAGTAAAAAACTCTGTCGATACTGAATATCAGCCATTATGATGTTTGTACCTAGGTACGTGCCCGGGATTTATTACATTATGAGGTAAATTTAATATACAGGTAAGTAGGTACCTACCTATTTACTAGGTTTTCGTATCAACAACATTCAACAACCATCAAACAAATTCCAAAAGTGGTAAGTTATGTTTGCTAGGTCGCAGAGTTCCGATATCAAGATAATATTGTTTATCAAGGAAAACAGTACTTAACTGTATCATGAGTAAAAAACTCTGTCGATACTGAATATCAGCTATTATGATGTGCAAATAGCACGAGCAAAGAGCACGTGTCTCTACTTATTGGGATTTGGTAAAAAATATTTGTTTTGTGAGTTATTTTAGTTATGTTAGACAAAGTTGTATGGAAGCAACTGACTTTGGGTCCAGCTCCCCACAGGATAGTATAATAACTTACACTAAGTATTGTATTTTATTTAACTTACATACTTACTTATGTATTGTAATAGATTGTTTTAAAAAAAAGAGCAACTGCTGAGTTTCTTGCCGGCTCTTCTTGGGAGAATCTGCTTTCCGAACCGGTGGTAGAGTAAAAACATGACGTAGCATAAGAGACACCTGTATGTCCCACATGCTTGAAATAAATTGAATATATTATAGTAATATTCATTATTGTAAATATCTTTGATTACTAGTTATTACTATGCAGTAGGTACGCTGCATATATACAACAATTCTAGTTCTTCAATTCTTCTTCTATATTCTTCAATAATTCTTCAATTAATTAAGTATAATATAAGAAATATTTATTTACATAAATTGGATCTACTGCTATACCTTCCTATTAAATTAAATAGGTCCATTATTTTGACCTACCTCTAGATTTTCTAAATAAAGGTATGTTGAACTTAATTTTTTTTTTTTGATTGGCTTGCGCTTGCTTGCAATCAATTATTTTATGAAATTGCTGATACCCGCGTCCGCGTGGTTTCAGTTTTTTGATACCCGCGCGGAACTCCTTAATTTTCCGGAATAAAAGGTAGCCTATGTCACTCTCCAGGTCCTCAACTATACCTACCCATGCCATAAATCACGTCGATCCGTTGCACCGTTGCGGCCTGATTAAAAGACAAACCAACAAACAAACACACTTTCGCATTAATAATATTTGTATGATAATATCCTATACATAATGCCGTAGCTAGGCTGGAACAAAAGAGTTACCATACAAAAATAACTCAACTACAAATATGTATCAACCTACCTTAGCAACACGCAGTCATCTAATTAGCTTTTAAACCGCAAAACAACCTCATAATAGCATCACTTATTAATACCGCTCGAAAATGGTTTGCTTTCATCTCGGAAAGTCCTCCTTTTGGTCCCAAATCCATCAATTTAGGTGATGGATGGACCATTGGCGCAATCGAAATTCAAATTCGCTAAATCTTCCCACACCGCATCGCGAACGGCGAAATTGTGATCGGCTGATCGCGATCGATTAAAATAATGCTTTTGCCCTATTTATTTATCCAAAAATAGGGCATGACAAAATATTAATTACCTACTAGGCTAATTATTGATCTAAGCCTAAAACTAAAAAAATGCCAAATTTGCTAGATATGCTGGTGGATGTAAAAAATCTAGGAATCGGAGAGTAAATCTAGGAATAATTTTATTGGTAATTCCTAGATTTACTCGTGGTCCGAGTAACTCTAGGAATTACCAATAATTATGTTCCATGGCTATTTTATGCTTGACTTAATTATGGTTAGAGAAACAGAATCAGCCACTATTTCACTAGTTTTTACCTAATTAATAACTGTAGAGTTTTTTTAGAATTAAATCAAAATGTATGTAGGTATATCATATGCACACAAATTCCTTCTACAGTTCTATCATAAAACATTTACTTTTTGATAAGTGATTGAAAAATATATGAGTTTTCCTAAACCGATAACGATTATGATTCGCAATCGCGCCAAATAGTTAAGAATACTCGGCAAAGCGAGTGTTGTGTGTGTTTTTTACTCCCGCGATATTCCCTGGGGCGTGTGCAGAGGGGCGAGGGGTGATGCGCCGGCGCAGACGTCCGGGCAGCAAAGCCTGATTGCTGGGATGTACTCGCCTCAACACTCGCTATCCATGTAATGCTGAATCAACTGTGATGACTGATGAAGTTATGTGTGTGTTTTCCTTTTGGGATGCGGCTATTGAGGTCCATCGCCATGTTAGTATGAAAACACTCTGCGAACAGGACATGGCTGGACAAGATTTCTGCGCGGTACAACTGTAGAAAATGTGTCGTTACGAAGCGTCGTACGTTTTGTCCTATCACGATAGTCAATGCTGATCTAGGTGTAAAAAACAGCGCGCTTGGATTTTTTGTCCGCCCTGTCTCTCTGTAAGTACCAAATTTCGACAGTTTCGGTTGAATAGATGGGCTGTGATAGCCAGTGGTGATAGCAGACAGACACACCTTTCTCATTTCTAGGTAATAAGGATACGAAAGAACTCTAGCTCTAGCATCCAAAGCGATTTAAGTCGCACAAAGCGTGATAAATACATCTTTTCATAATATAACGTGCACTGATATTCCAGCAGAGAAATATTAGATATTTATTACTTCTCTACCTTCTTAAAAAAAATATTTGTGTACATTACTACGAATGTAAGCACGACCTTTAAATTGCGCATAATGTGGCTGCCTTTAA
Organism: Erebia aethiops; assembly: GCA_923060345.2. Classification (NCBI taxonomy): domain Eukaryota; kingdom Metazoa; phylum Arthropoda; class Insecta; order Lepidoptera; family Nymphalidae; genus Erebia; species Erebia aethiops. The sequence continues at coordinate 14,907,053 of OV281089.1, read as the reverse complement.
AATGAAATTTTATGGGTCAAAGTTTAATTTACATGTAATTTTGTTGGTAGTCCAAGCAAAAATAAAATAAAGTCATCCACGGAGTGATAATATTATGAAGGATTTTGCCGATATTCTTCATATTTGTAACGCATGAGGCAAAAGTTCGGTTCGGACTCGGAGGTATGTTCGGCTGTATGTGTGTTTTTTCCTCTCGCGATATTTCGCCCGAGGGCAGGCGAGGTGAGGGGGGAGGTGGTGAGGGGTGAGGGGGCGGGGGGGAGGTGGACGCATCGCAGACGCACGGGCAGCAGGGTGATTACAGGGCTGTGCGCGCCTAATCACTCGCTACGCCGCGCTGGCTCGACGGGCTGCGCGGTGGAGCTACGAGAAATATTTGCACCCAATTTATAATGATCGGAAGTGTGTTTGTTTGTTGACTTGTTGGTTTGTCCTTCAATTACGCTACAACAGGAAGGCGTGATTTTTTGCATGTATGTATCATGTATATATACTTTTTTGTACACCACAAATATACAAAAGAAATATATTACAAACAAGAAAACAACAATAAGTAGGTACAATAAGGCGCATGTGCGTAGGTGGCATGGGTATAGTTGAGGACATAGGCTACTTTATATCCCGGAAAAATAAAAAACTCCGCGGGAATTGAAAAAAATATTCCTAAAAAGTATAATACCTAGTATGCCATTTCTTGTTTGTTGCTGGTTGTTAGCTTATTTGCTACACAACAGAGAAACAAAACAATGATAATAGGTAAGTTTGACAGTTTACATGCTTTTGATAAGTTTGCAAACTAGAAACAGTATGAGAACTTGTATATTGGTGCAAACTTGGTTAAAGCTTCTCAGAACATGTGGACCTATTTTTTGAAGGCTATGCGCTTGGTTTAATAATAATAATGTATACTCTTCAAGTATATAAACCAACTATATGTGAGTAGAATGCAGTCTACGACTAAGCCTACATAGAATTAGTATTGTTAGCCCTAGTTCATTCTGTTTCAATCTAAAGGTACTTTAATTATGTAGAAAATATCTAATAATAAATAATAATAATAAAATCTCGTTATTTGCAAAAATGATATAGGTTCACATTAATAATTTGGCCTCTATCTCCCAAAAAAGTAAAAACTGTGTTAAGGGAGCTAAGCCATTCGATATTGAAATTGTCCATGAACACTTTTTATGAGTTTACTCTTGTTAAAAAAATTTGAAGCAGAGTACATTAAAAATAAAGGGTAAAATTAATTTCTTGCTCCATACTTTCTTGTAGGCCTCGTTACAATCTCCGCCGGTGCATTATTAACAAACAAGACAAAAGATCCGCCGCTAACTACACGTCCCCATATCTCGCGTTTACCTTCTTACTAATTTCCCAATCATTCTGAAAACATGACGCACCGTACCTTCACTAATTTAACAAAAATGTACTTACGAGTATAATAAAACTAGCTGATGCCCGCGACTTCACCCGCGTGGATGGAGGTTGATCTTTAATTCTCGATTTTAAAAAAAATGCCTATGTGTTATTCCAGACTATAGTCTATAATCTACCTCTGTGCCAAATTTCATCCAGATCCGTTCAGATGTTCTAGCGCAATTGAGCGACAAACATCCTTTGCCTTACCTACAATCATTGTGCTAGTGTATGTCCGTTTTTTATCCAAGGCTCTTTCTGCACTGCAACCGATCTGAATCCAGGAATTCTCGACTTGAAGTAGCATACTATTTGTATGAAGGGATGTGCACTAGATCCGAATTTCGTTTTCCGATTCCGAATCCGAAAATCCGGATCTAGTGCACAATCCCACATAAAGTAGGTATTACGGTAGAGATAATCTGGTACTTAAAATATCCTACTTTTCCATTGTTAAAAATTACACAAAATGTTTGTCTGCCAGTCGTTTTATTTGCTTCAGTTCATCGATCTTTTATATATTGATTAGCTGTTAATATAGTAAAGTTGTACCACAGACAGAATAGTACGTTGGTTGTACTGCAGAATTATTTTTTAGGTACCTACTTACCTAGATATTTTCTAATAATTCCGGTCAATGTCAGACAGTAGCTGTGAACAAAAAGTATTGAACAAAGATATACAAGACTGATATTATTGGACAAAGATAGGTGGTCTTGAACTTCTTTACGAAAGGTAGGTTCTAAGGTCTTATACTTATCAAACACGCTTGGGTTCCTATACCTAGTTCCAGTTTACATCTTGGATTCTTTATTAATATCACCCTCCTGAGGGAAAGCTTGAAGCTGTGACAGAAAAGTTCCTCACAACAATTGATCAATAGTTTATATCGGAAGATAATATTATGGAGTAACCGCATGTTACAACGTATATCTTCATTCTGACATCCGTGTTATTACAGTTCCAATAGTTAGGTTATTTATACCATGATTGAACAGCGAAAAGTTTTTAATTACTATGCAGCTAAGATAATGCTAAGATGGCAATAATATTATGATACTAAAAAACTACCCGGCTGAATTTGTTGTGGGCTCTTCTCAGACCAGGGCGCCTTTGGAACCCTCTTAGCTTTATTTTTAAGATACCGTCACTGATTATCACTATCATGCTTTATAAGTAATTGGACGTCAATTTAAGAGTAGGTACAGTGTATACCTAATTTGAATAAATATACTTTGAGTTTAATAGCAGTAAGCCTCCAAATTGATTAAATTTTCGCACCCATTGAAATTGCGTAGAGGTCGTTGAATGACTCAAGTTCAATACCTTGAATTTTTTACTAAATTACAGTTTTAAAACGCCCTCAAATGTACATTCCTTGCGCTTGCAACTCCTGTGTCAACTCCACGATGACAGGCGTCAACCGCCCGCAACGCTTGTCAAACATTAACATTCAACCGCAGTGAGGCAATTTTAATTCAATCACGACATTTCACTGACTCCTATACTCATTACGACTTCATTTTGTTATAACAACAACAAAGCCCACTTTTGCGTTTTATTCATCAGCCGAGGTTGACAGCTTTTGTATGGGAATCAATCTTGCGTATTCATAATGATGTAAAATCGGTTCCAGTGTACAGTCGGTTTCAAATATTCAGGTAGATGTAAGTGCCTATTTACGTTGTACACTGATCTCTAAATGGATATTTTATTAATATATTTCAACCTGCTTAAGATAGAAGAGACGATGCAAAACCTGCCCATTTAGTGGAGATTAAGTACATAACCAAATAAACATCAATAACACAAATAACCGGTATGATAATATCTGTGGGTAAGTAAAAAGTGTAAAAAAATCTTACCAGCCTTGTACTTTTTATATTATTCAGATTTCAAAACAATATAATATCAATATATACCTACCTACCTAATTGACTTGAATTTTTGTATTGACAAAAATTCAAGTTAATTAGGTATTTTTAAGTCTTGCTTTAAATAGTTACTTCTATTTGATTGTTTTATATGCATTTTTTATATCATTGATCAATAGGATAATCCTAATTTAATCTAATTTAACCTTACCATTTCTTATCATTCCCATGTGGTCTGATTTGAAATTGCATACTAAAATTAGTTAAGTTGCTTAAATATATCTTCTCTCGACTGTACACGACAAAGCTAATGTTGCTCCTTTATTTTTTTCTTTGTTGTGAATTAAAATATGGTTGAAATATTAATGCGCTCTTTTGGGGTTTTGTGCCTTTTGATATAAAAGTTTCGCAGCCTGTTATTAATGTCGGGCATTATTCGTGAAGCATTCAAATGTTTTCGCCGGACGTTGAGGCAAAGTTGATAAAAATAGATTCTTAATGTCCGACATTCTTTACTGTTTTTTCGGCCAACATTTTCCTGGTATGTGACCTATATATCTACCTACCTATATACTGATTTAATTTCTAGACTTTTTTATTTATAGATTTAGATTTCTGTGATAGCCCTTCTGTTATGCTTTGTACAATATTATCTCAGCCAAAAAAGTAAACAAATTAAGTTATTTGGTATAGTTGGTTGTAGTATATTTTGGTTTTTAGCAAATAATTGACTATCAATTTAGTGTCAACGGACTCCTTGCTAGGCCACAGCCCACTGTCAGATTTTATCGGTAGTTACTCACGTAAGTAGCTTACGTGAGCATCTTGCAAGCTACGGCCGACGATAAGTCTCACAAGACTGTTTGCACTTGCTTTATCGTGTTACTCTTTTCATCGTAAGTTAATCTGAGTAAAACTTACACTTCAATTGAAGGCGAGCTAAAGATTTTAACGTAGCCACCAATCATTTTTTGATCATTAGGTAAGTATGTATTTATGAGTGTTAAATCAAAAACACACTACGGACAAAAAATCCGCCCGCGCTCTTTTGTAAATGGAACTGCGTAGACCACTGCCATAGGACGAATAGTGTTTCCCATATTACCACAGAATAGGATATTACGAGCGTTTTACCCAGACATTTTGTTGTCGGTGGTGTGTTTTTATTATTTCTGCATCTGGTTACTGGGTATAAATTGAAAATTACGAGTTGGAGTAAGTCTTGAAATACATCGTAAGTTCGTTATTATAGGTATAAATTGCAGACTAGAGTTTCTGTCAGGCGGTTTATTATTACTCCTCACATTTATAGACAAAGGTTAATATTTCGAAAGGTAAAGGTTTCAAACATGGTGAGACAAGGTGTTTCGCTGACGAAGATTATAGGTAAGTCCGGTAATATGAACTACGCTATAATTTACGAAGACAGTAGGAGTAACTGAGCAAATAAATGCGGCGCCTACAAATGTATAAATAAACACCGGCCGTAAACAGATCCATCCGTTTGCCTAGCAGGGTTATTCCACACCATAATAATATTCTAAGCAACGATAAAAATTTAAATTGCTTTGTGTCTATTAATATTATCCCTTTTGCATAATACTTATGAATAGATGACAGACATTAATTTCGCTTTTCTCAAAAAATTTTGAACAAAATTATTTTGCATATCTATTATATTATTTTAAAAGGGTTTATTATAAAACTAACAAACTTTTTCACGGCTCAGCCGCAGAACAGATCCCGGGAATTTCAAAATTACTTAAAATCACGCAAAATCACGGCATAACTTAATAAAAGATTATTATTATTGCTTTATCAATAACTCATAGATAAAAAAAATAAGAGAAAATAATATTATATATATATATATATATATATATATATATATATATATATATATATATATATATATATATATATATATATATATGTCACCGTAAGATTGTAAAATCCGTTACATTATAATCTAACGGTTTCTATCCCGCTAGATTATAAACTGTCGAAAGATTGTGAACCGTTCAATGTTCTGAGTATTAATTTATGAAATATTTATTGTTTTTACGTTTTCTTGTCTCTTTCTTGTACAGTTCGCGCGCGAGTTGAATGCAGAGTACCTAAATGTATGGTGACACTTACATTTACTCTGCATTCAACTCGCGCGCGAACTATAGGTTAGGTTAGGGTTTGACATGAATATTCAGGACGTTTCATTTTGGCTATGTATATAGTTCCTATGGCCTACTTATGTCCTACTAGCTAATGCCCGCGAATTCATCCGCGTGGATTGAGGTATTTCTAATTTTCCAATTAGCCTATGTGTTATTCCAGACTATAATCTATCTCTGTACCAAATTGCATTCAGATCCGTTCAGCCGTTGGGGCGTGATTTAGTAACAAACATCCATCCAAACTTTCGCATTTTTATTATTAGTATAGATATTAGATCCACAGCTATGGCTATTTGGGTGTTATCCTATATTGTTATTCGAATATTATCTACTAGCTGATGCCCACGACTTCGTCCGCGTGGTTTAAGATTTTTGATTCCTGCGGGAACTCCTTAATTTTCCGGAATAAAAGGTAGCCTATGTCACTCTACAGGTCCTCAACTATACCCATGCCAAAAATCACGTTGATCCGTTGCTCCGTTGCGGCGTGATTGAAGGACAAACCAACGAACCAATAAACTAACAAACTAAGCTACTAACTACTTCTTAGCCGTACGTCACGGTTAGCTGGTGCCGCTGCAGAATCCGCTGCCGCGAGGAAGAGGGGCAAATATGCAACTCTCTTGGGCCAATATTTATTTGTCCCACTGGCGGTGGAGACGATGGGATGCTGGGGTGGAGATGCAAAAAAATTTATAAAAGAGATCGGATGTCGTTTAAGGGAAAGGGGCTGTCGTTTAAGGGAAAGGGGTTGTGACCCACGTTCTGGTTCCTACCTGGTTCAAAGGTTATCCATCGCCATTCAGCGCGGCAATGCTGCAAGTTTGATGGGTACGTTTGGCCCAGAGGCAACCAGGGGTGGTCTTTTTGATTAGGGTTTTATTTTTATTTTTGTTAGTAGGTATATAAGGATTTTAGATTAACGTTTAGTCTATAAGTTTTTATTATATCTTGTAATTTTGTTTTAAATGAATAAATACTTCAAATAAACTAACAAACCCAAAAATAAACACACTTTCGCATTTATAATTTATAATATTAGTATGATTAGTTCATTCTAAAGCTTTTTTTTCTTTGCATGATCCACAACTTTTGTGAAGAGAAATTCAAAATGTGTTGTGGACTAACCCTCTTGTGACAAATGTTCTGATTACTCAAAATGTTACAATAATCACGTAGGCGTATGCTTAGGATAGGGAGAGCTCTGTCGCCGCCCGATTAGCTGCAAATTGTCTCCGGATCATCATCACGTCAATAAGCTTCACTTGCGTCACTCGTCGCACATGGTTGAAAAACTTTTATAAAATGTACGTGTAAATTATCTTGTATGAAGGTATTTTAATAATAATAGTAGATTATACACCAAGGGGATAAAGCACTGTTTTATGTCACGGGCGTTACATTGAATCCAACGTAACGAAGGACTCCAAATGTAAGTTAATTCCCGAGAAAAGCGAGGGAATTAAGATTGAGTCCTGAGTGCATTGAGGGATTCAAGCGCCCAAGAAAAAAACAGTTTTATCCCGGTGGTGTATACTCTACTTTTCTCACTTTATGCGAGACAATAAAAAACCAGGCTTATTAGATAGTGTTTATTACAGCAAATTAAAAGTGCAAATTGATATTGGAGACATTATCCCAATTATGGAAAGATAACGTTATATTTTTATTTGGTACGTTTATCGAGGTTGAGCTATCTAGTGTTTATTTGAGTTGTGATAGAATCTTCTAAAGGTACTACTAGCTACGGCTATAGCAATTTCTATCAGCTGGTGTGGCCTACTCGATTTGACAAACAAATGAAGTTCGTCTCAGTGCGAACCACGCCACAGTGATCGCGTGATCAGTGGGCCACGGCTTCGGTTTTAGAAAATCGAGTTGGCCGGGCCCGCTGAGAACACATTCTGTAAGCGAAATTAGACTTTATCGACATAGCAATAAGAATTATGAAAGTGAAAATCACATTATTGACCAGCGGGTTATAATGAAATTCAATAGAACATTATAACCCGGCTAAAGCCAAGAGTAATGTCTTGCTTTCGGTAAGGTTTACATGACATATAATTCGGCATTGTCGAGCATGTGGTGTGAAAATATTATTAAGTTTGTTTCATAATTAAGAATTAAAGAAAAATAAATATTAAGAATGAGTGTACAATGCAGGTAATTCGTATATAGTAAGAATGTAATATAATAATAAAATCACTTTATATTATAAACTAAATAATAATTGTACGCCGCGCCGGTTCGGCTAATATTTTGAAGTACATAAATTATGCCAATAAAGTATCTGAATCTGAATCTAAAATTATTAGATTTTCAAACATTGATATTTAATTCAGGAAAGGTATTCTGATATTTCATTTTAGAGATTACGTCGTCTCCTTACAAAACCTACAATTAACGATTGCAATTTAAAGTCGTTGAGTTTGTAGATATTGCAACTCAGTAATCAAATTTCTAATCATGAATCTGAAGAAGTATTTATACCTTGATAGTAAAGAAAATCCCACTCGAATCAGTAGGTAGATCGTACTAGTATTACAGACAGACACACTTTCGCATTTATAAATATGCATGCGAAAGTGCGTTTGTCCTTCAATCACGCTGCTATTGAGCTACAGATTGACGTGTTTTTCAGTATGGATACAAAATTACAGACCTACAGTCACAAAGGTTGCTATAAACAAAACATGAACAGAGGTCTTGGATAGAAGAGACCTCTTGGATAGAAAAGAAAATAGAAGAGACCACTGTGTTCCTGGGGGTGACCTTAGATTCAAAGCTTCAATGGGGCACTCATATATCAACTCTGGCTGGCAAACTCAGCTCTGCTGCTTACGCTGTCAGAAAGATTCGACAGTTTACTGACGTTGAAACTGCAAAAATTGTATATTTTGCTTACTTTCATAGTATTATGTCTTACGGAATTTTACTATGGGGTAAAGCAGCAGATATTCAAAAAATTTTTGTATTACAAAAAAGGGCAATACGTGCAATTTATAATTTAAAACCGCGCGAATCCCTTAGAGAGAAATTTAAGGAAATAGGTATTCTCACAGTAGCCTCGCAATATATTTATAGTAATTTAATCTTCGTAAAACAGCACATTCATAATTACAAAAAAATATGCGATCTGCATGATAGGCAAACTAGAGGCCGCCATAAGCTCGTGACTCCATCGCTCCGCCTCAAGAAGGTCCGAAGGTCGTTTGTGGGAATGAGCATTCTATTTTATAACAAAATTCCACAACCTATCTTAAACTTGCCTTTACACAAGTTTAAGAAGTCCATTAAAATTACGCTCCTGAAAAAGGCTTATTATACTGTTGAAGATTATGTAAATGATAGAGGAGCATGGATTTGATCGCTCCAGCAATGCTGGGGACAGCGGTTACTTATTATAAATTAGTGTTTGAATATTAGTATTCAATTCGATGCTTTGATACGGGTAGACTGGGTATGTCACGCTCTCTTTAAACATTTCTGTGGTGGTGTCGTGTGGTGCGGGTTGTTACGTTCCCTCAAATATGGTCGAGCGAAGCAATGGCTGGATCATGCGTCATGCTCGTGAACGGGTGCCACCGGCGGGAATGGGGCTACTTTCTGTCTGCACGTCTTTGACATGAATTGAATAAACAAATTGAAGAAATCCATTAAAAGTAATAATAATAATAATAATAATAAGCCTTTTTATTTCTAATCTCATGATATTTACAATTGTATATAACTACTTTTTAGATGAAATAAGTGTTAGTTGTGTTAGTGTTTGTCTTATTCTAGTTAGTATTGTTAATTGTTGCAGTATTTGTTGGTTTAAAAGTATGCTCCTGAAAAAAGCTTATTATACTGTTGAAGATTATGTAAATGATAGAGGAGCATGGATCTGATCGCTCCAGCAATGCTGGGGACAGCGGTTACTTATGTACACATTGATATAATAATTGTAAATGAATTATTTAAAAAAAGCAACCACCGAGTTTCTTGCTGGTTCTTCTCGGTAGGAATGGCATTCCGAACCAGTGGTAGATTCACTTGACGATTCAAAAGTACTTGTAAAAGTTTATTTGAATAAAGAATATTTGATTTGATTTGATTTGATTTGATTTAGAAGCAGGCGGTACTTTGCGGAAGTCAATCATAATGAAGGAACTACTCGTAGAAGTATATCATAATGAAGGAACTACTCGTAGAAGTTTATTTCGCTATAATCCACGACAATAGGAAAATCTATAGCGAATTGAACTTCTAGTTCCTTCATTATGAACAGAGCTTTTCCCGAAGAATTTAAGAATTTTTAAAAACCTAAATCCACGCGGATAAAGTCGCGGGCATTTAATAAATATAAATTATATAATTTAGTAAATAGGTAAATACTATTTCAGAAATAATTACAAAACAGAAACACAATCAAAATAAAATAGCTAACTACTTGGCAATTTCCTCAAAAGTATCGCCATTAAATTAGCTTCGGTTAAATATTTTATTCAATTTAGATTGAAAATAAATAAAGGCCACTAAACTTTCTAAAAATGTTATCGTAATTTAAGAATTTACTGTTATAAATAGCAATTCCCGGTACTTAATCTAGGTATCTTTTAACATTTAAAATTTGAGAAACTTGCATAATAACCGAACAATTAAGTAATGGAAGCCAATTTTGTGCAAATGTATCGACAACAGACAATAACTAACTATTAACTTTTCGCATGTAAACATTAGATAAATCTTTTATGAGTCACTAACCCGCGCGGTAACGATTTGTTTAATGGATGCCGTTTAATTCCTTAACACTTTAGTGGAATTGTATCTGAGAACATTAAAAAGATAAAGAATTGGTTAGTTTATTACAACATTTATCTATACGTTATTAATATAATAAACTTTAGGTGCCTTTTATTTTTTCATATAGGATTCAATTTTTTCAGAATTTAATTAGAATTTGTTGTAATTTCCTTAAATTACCTTGAAAATTTCAGTATAATATTATGTAAGTCGTGAGATGATCACGTCAATAATAAAATGCCCGTACCAATTAAGTAAGTATCTTTTAATTCGTATGTACCTACCCTACCTATATAAGATCAAATTAACCAAACAGAATTAGGCTAACGTTACAAATGGAATATTGGACAGGTATTAACAATAGTTACCTACGTGTCAAGTCCCACACACTCGGCATTACAAACAAAGTACAAAAAATAGGACGCGTCCTAAACGAAGTCCACAAAAACTGCCTCATACAAAACGGTATCGGGCGGCGAACACAAAGGCGTCGGCAACACTCATTTCACACCATCATCCGACGGTGAAGCCTCGGCCTACCATACGTGACCTAATGACAACTATCAGAAACTCTACCACACTATTATTTTCAACCTACAGCACAATATTGAACCTTATTATTTTTCTCGTTCAGTTTGAAATGGTTTTCGGTTATCGTGACATATGACGTTGCAGTCTGCAGATGAGAATATCGTAATGGACATTTCGGAATGTGATATTTGTGCAAAAAATATAGCTAATAATCACTACTAATGACTACATAATATTTATAGGTCTATCTTAGCCTTTATTTTAGAATAAAATTAAATTAGTTTAATTTGGCAGAAAAAATACCATTTCAAAGGTTCACTGCAGTACCGTTATGGTCCCAAAATATTTTATGTATTACTTATTATATTTAGTATTTTTATTCAAAGATATTTCAGCGAATAGAAAGACAACTATTCAATTTTTTTTGTGATTATTAAATTGTTTTATTTATTTTTATGTTTGAAAACCATTTTGAACTACCGATGGAAGTAAATCTAAAATAAAGTGTGCATCTATTTTGATGACGTCACAGTTCAGTATTTCATACAACTTCCCATAGTTACGAAGCGTGACGTTTGCAAAAAAAATGCTGATTTTCAGGGTTGCTGATTGGGACTGATGGTCAGATCTCGTGTGCGGGTACATATCCAATGACCAAACTAACTAAATAAAATTTGATGAAGGATTTCTAATTGCTGAAAGATTTACTACCGCCGATCAGAAAAACTTTAGGAAAGACATCATCACCGGATTAGCATTAAGTACTGAATAGGTAACAAATGTCCACATAAGAAACGTAAATTCCAATATACAATACACACAGTTTACAGTTTGGAAAAATAAACAATTTTTCGTTCAACTTTTTTGAACGTAATTGGCAGTTTTCAACGTGTCTATTAATAGTTTTACCGTTTTACTGGACCTACAAACAAGATTAATCTGTTTTATTTTTACGTGTTGTATTTAAAAGAGCGCTATGAAGCTTTGATTTTATCTCTTTTATATGTGCAATTTTGGATCAACAATGGGTATCTACGAACATTTTCGAATACAGTTAAAGTATTTTTATTGAAGCGTGAATAGCGGCACACTCTTCGGTAAAAGTTTCTCTAATCCATTACACTTCACAGCAACCTCAGGTTATGCAGTCACGGCGAAAGGCCCACTGGGATGGCCTTATAGTAATGGTTGCTTCTGCTCGTCTGTGTCCATCGCTCTCATGCTTTCATTTATCTTCATTCTTCTTCATTCTTCTTTTCATTTACCTGGTGGTAAGTGATGATACAGTCTAAGATGGTAGCGGGCTAACCTGTTAGGGGTACGCCAGTTACATTAAACCTATACCTCTAATCGGTTTCTACACGGCCCCGTACCGGACCGCTAAATCGCTTGGCAGCACGTCTTTGCCGATAGGATAGTAACTAGCCACGGCCGAAGCCTCCCACACAAAATTAAATTATAAATTACCAAATTGACCCTGCCGGGGATCGAACCCGGTACCTTCTACGTTAAGACAACAGCGCTTAACACTGCGCCAGGGAGGTCGTCACTCCACTCCTCTGAGGCAATGTCTCCTACTGACCTGCCGAAGAAGTCTCTAGAGAATACAAAGCTACAGGAAAACTGTATAACGTCCGCAAAACACCTTCTGTTATTGAGCACTGTGAAGTTTACATGTAAAATGTAGTGTGTTATAGATAAGATTAAACTAAAGATGCATAGCGCGCATAAGTTAGTCTGTTCTCGTTTACTAACAGAGGGTAAACCATTTAGCCGAATAATTTATTATTGTCTATCAAGTATGTTAGTAACTATGCTTGTTTTTTAAAAAAGGCTCAGGAGACTTTTTGTCTCCGCAGCCCGTCTACACGAACTACGAAGGGCTATTCCAAACATAAATTCATTTAATTAAATTATTGAATAGGTACGCTTTATCTATTTGTAAGTCACCTTTCAATGTATCTTGCGTAGGGGCGGTACGGTGATGCATAATTTTAATTCTTTTCAGTTGCATTAGAAACTCTATGCGATACGTTTTAAGGTTCAAGGATGTTGTGTGTATATGGTTATGAGATTAGAACAATCGCCGGAACCACACTGCGGGACGTCGTAAATACGCTGGCCTTTAATTCTATCGAGGCTTGAGCGCGGCTCTTTGAAGACGATGTTAATGTTTTAGGGAAACGCCAAATCATTGAATTGGACTAAATACTAATGCGTTACATCCCCATTATTCTTATACACTAAGCTGGTACACTCGATTGAATTTCCCCCCAACGTCAAAACTTAAAAAAAAAATTACCAAATAGAAATATCGAACCATACGATACGAACAAACAAACGATACAGGTTTAATGTAGTAGTAGTTTGATGTAGTCATATGTAATCATGACATCGCAGACAAAACCCATCAAAATAAATATCAACTTTCGATTAAAAAAAGGCCATTTAATCAATTTACATTCACGAAAAACGCTACCTAATTGCGATGTTGATAATTTATTATTCGTGTTTGCTTCAAGTTAATTAATAAAGCTTCTGTTCGTCTATTTAATTTTTATAACTACCGGACTCGATACAGTAGTTAGGTATGTCTGTATCAAATAAAATTGCAAAAAAACTGTTAAGACCACGTCAAAAATACAAATTAATTTACATAAGTGTATACTAGAATTAATTACATGTATTAATCGGTAGTAAATTACTTCTTTATGTTAAGTTAACGCTGCTTGAAGACGATAGTCTAATATTGGAGAGACCGAGTGCATCAGTGAGCAGCATACTCGGATGTTTTTTCAGAAATCATAAATTTCCAAATTGACCCTGCCGGGAATAGAACCTGAGGCCTCTCAATATAAAACCACAGTGCTCACCACAGCGCCAGGAAGGTCGCCAATAGACATGGAGTTTAGAGTCCAAAAAAGCTTAAAGCCAAAGGCTTACGAGCTTTTATAATTTTATTAAGTAAGTAATAAGTGGGCTGATGTCTTGTTGACCGTTTTTTCTCAATGTGTAGAGGGAGCCTTATTACTTATAAAAGAATTTGATACGGATCTTTAGCTGCAAATCTAGACTTAAGTTCATTATCCTTATAGCTATTTATAATGATATTCGCCGCCTGAGATCAGACATTTGCCGTTTTTGCACTATGCATAGGTCGCGACCTTGGTTCTCGTTAGCAGACAATCATTTCAACAAATATTTGTTGCAGTTAAGTGAACAATGACTTGGACTTAAGGCAGGAGACCGCTTTTGATCTGTGACCGATATATGTTAAGGCTGCCTTTCCACCTGAGATGTGCTCCTGTAGGTGGGTTTGACACACATCCATAGCTGAGCAACGTAGCACATCTCTGATGGAAAGTCACCTTTACGTCTGCATAAGCGCATTTTATCCTAATTCTAAAACAAAGTATCATCTTAATACCTCTTTTTCGATTGTTGTAGGATTATTGTTTTGTATAAGTATACGCCTAAAGGGTTAAATAGGTACCTATCTAATTCATGAAGAAGGTTGAATGAAAAACAATATTCCTACCAATACGAAATACGTATGCGTTACTTGTATAAATAATGTGAAGATATATTTTATCAACATAGCTCCACCTAGATTGTTATGCATCTACAACTTTTTAAATACTCATTGTAAATCGAGAAGCGTAGTTACTTATTTGTTTAGTTTTTAATGCTAATGACTGTTGCATTTCTATAATTTCACAAAATTGACAATAATTCTTAACCCACATCATATTATAGTATCACGGCGAGATAATAACATGGTTCTCGTTAAAAAATGCAGAAAAACCGACTGATATACACAATGTGTTAGATATTAATTTCCAAATTAGAGGTTGCATAGGCCTTCAAAGGTGTTCGGGCAAAAACATCAACAGAAGTGCTAAGAGACCGATTATTATTTAAGGTTCCATAATAATCCTCTTCAAACATCTGCCTCTACAAATATTTATTGTTTGGTTTGTATTGAAACTGGAATTGACTCACACAGGTAGGCTTAACGCGTGTAAGTAAGTATTTGTATAATAAACAGAGGGAACAACACAGAATAATAACCATAGAAAAAATAAAACATAACAGAGATATAATCTTAATCTAAATAGAAAAAAGAAAAAGGTGACTAATTGACTGACGGATCTATGAATGCACAGCTTAAACTACTGGACGGATCGAGCTGAAAATTGGCATACAGATAGCTTTTATGAAGTAGGTATCCGCTAGGAAAGGATTTTTGAAAATCAACCCCTAAAGGGGTAATATAGGGGTTTGAAATTTATATGAAAATCGAACCTAACGTTTCGCTCACGTGAAGTGTGGGCAAAAGCTAGTATAGTAGGTAAGTAGAGAGTAAAATAAACAGAGGGTTCTTTTAAGGGCAGCTTCTGTACATGATATACTTACTAAACCAATTTTATGGTACTTTTAAAAATACAGATTAAACAAATTACACTTACAAAAACATTTTTTTTTAAAGTGACTGCGCAATGGCGTTAAGGCGCAGTGCAGATGGACAAGTTTTAGATCGACAAATACCTACTACAAAAAACACAGAGCTGAAAAGTGTCTAGAGTATAGGTACGGTACTATAGGTACGGCAAAAACTCAAAAAATATTGATTGGTTTTTTTTTTGGTTTTAGATCAAATGTTTTTAGTGTTGTGCCTAGATTATCACAACGTAGTGTCAAAGCATTGCTCAAACTAAAGCAAACTATGGTCAAAATATATTCTTAATCAGAGAATGTAATACTTATATAATAAAAAATATGTACCTACAATTTCATACAGCATTGGACAATTCGTGTCAGAATTAAAAAAATACATAAAGTACAATATTATGTACTTTCGTAGAATTTATATATATTGGAAACTAACTTTAAATTTAATTCTATTGATATTTGTATTAATTGTAACTTTACTATATTTATTATTGTTTTATTTTTCTAAATTTATTTTATACTTCACAAAATAATTCCCGCACTACATTAAGCTTAATAGTGAATACTTTAAAGGCGTATGTGCAAACTAGATTTAAGTTGTTATTTGTTATTCAATATGATGTATGTATTCCAATAAAGAAAAAAAAAGTATTATGTTAAAGATTGTAGAAAAGTTACCCATAAGAGTTTAATTAATATTTTTAACTAAGTAATCCTATATATTTTCATAGTTACGATGTCTTATGGTAGGTAAAAAAGGTCCGCAAACTCAACTGTGAGCGAAATGATGTGTGCAAGACAAACCATGCTGAAAAAGGGTGCACAAAATACAGACAATTGTACCTGTTGCAGAACTTAAGTCAAAGATAAGTTAAATAATGCGCCTAGCACAGTAATTATAGTAATAATGTACCGCTAAGGCCAATATCACACTAGGACATTATGGCGACGCCACAGGTCACACCAACGTGGTGCCTTGAGCTACCAAGCGAGAAACGCCAGAAGCCCGATTCAAATCGTAATCATTTGACAGCTTAAAACGTATTACTCGAACTATTTAAGAAGTTTATACATGCTTTTTGACGTGCAGCCATCTATGAACTCCATAAACAGTTCGAGTTATACGTTTGACAAACGTTTACGATTATACGATTATCTTACACAATCGGGGGACAGAGCAGACACCAGTGTACTTAGGTACCTACACGTGCGAATGACATCGTCACGCATATGCAGTATTTGGATGGGGCCACCAAATTGGATGCGCAGCCAAGCGGACACCGCGGGTGAGGTACCTCCATAGAGCTGTATGCTATACCTACAGTGATAGATACCGACGAGGCTCAGAGACGACCGACCGACTCAGTTTCAAGGAGGTCAGCTTAGCCCTATTTCATCTTAGAATGCAGGTCTACCACTAGGTGACAGGTTTGTGGCGTGTTTCTGGTATGGAATTTCCGCAAACACTTATGCAAGATGGCGCTAAAAACAAAGCAAATAAATAATGCTTTTGTAATGGGAACATTTCATAATAAATATCAATATAACCTTACATAAAATGTCAATATTTACTATCCGTGGAACCTTTAAAATAATTCCGCTATTTTGGCCTAGTAATGCGACATTTATGACCCTTTGTTACAATCTTGTTAGCAACGAGTAAACATGTGTTATTTATGCTGCAATTGTTTCGTCTAAGTATTGTAGACTCTACATACTTACTTACGAAGACGTACGGTAATCATATAGTCACAAGGAAATGAACGTCACTAATCGTGAATACGACACAGTAATGTATATGTCACCGTAAGATTGTAAAAACCGTTAGATTGTAATCTAAGGTTTTTTATCTCGATAGATTGTAAACTGTCGACAGATTGTGAACCGTAACATAGATACTGATTAGATACAATTTAACGCATTATTTTTCGGTAAACTGTAATCTATTAGGTATATTAACCTGATAGAACCTAAGTGCCCGGCCCCTGAATATTCATGTCAAACCCTAACCTAACCTATAGTTCGCGCGCGAGTTGAATGCAGAGTAAATGTATGGTGACACATACATTTACTCTGCATTCAATTCGCGCGCCAACTGTACAAGAAAGAGACAAGAAAACGTAAATATAATAAATATTTCCATTGAATGGTTCACAATCTTTCGACAGTTTACAATATCGCGGGATAGAAACCGTTAGATTATAATCTAACGGTTTTTACAATCTTACGGTGACATACCTATATATATCTAATATAAATAAATAAATGATTTATTTATTTCATGTAGGACAACTTGTGCCACTTATGATACGTTAAGACTCTCTACCACCGGTTCGGAAAGTGCTTCTACTGAGAAGAGCCGGCAAGAACTATATATATAAGAATATAATATTACTTTAATAATTATTATTATTAGAAGTATTCAGGGGTGATTCTAGGGGAAGTGCCTCTTAACCTTGACAAATCCTCATTTATCCAGTTTGTAGTTGGTCGGGGCCCCCAAAGTATCTATAAAAATAGTATATAATTATAAGGTTAGATAGAATTATATTATTAAGTTGATATTTTGTGTATTAATCTGTGCTTAACGTCGTGGGTATCAAATGTACTTTAGAAATATTTACTATTTATCAATGCACTATGTACTTGTTATAAATAAAATTCCGTAAAATCAAAGAAAAATTTGGAAGCTCGCTTCGCTCACGTTTATGTTATTTCTGACCAACAAAACCACAAAATAAACCGGGGGCCTCATTCAGATCACTTGCCTCTCTCCGTAGCACCCCTTTAGACCTCATAATAATTAGGTAGAGCTTTAATCAAATTGCATGCTCAGTCACTTGACCACTAACCTACGGAGTTAGTTACAGTTAGCAAATAGGTACGCCTGAGATTTTTAATCACTCGTGCGCGCGGGCGCTGAGCCTGTAAGCTCATCTGCGGATAATAGTAACCGCGTTATGCCGTACTTGCACATTTTCTAATTTACGCGGGTAAAATTACCTGACAATAATTACACGTATCCTCAATTTGCTCTGGTTTAGTAATCTCCGACACTAAACAAGTGCATTTATTTATTATGTAGGCGTACCATAGCTGACGATTTTACCAGGATAGTCTCGATGCGCGATAAACGCTATACCTATAAGAACTTTTCCCGCTTTAACACAGATTTAGTAGTAAACTTTAAGAAAATCCTAAAACTACTTTTTAATATGTGAATATCTCCTGAATTTGAATTGATAGCTAAGTTGAATAAAATATTTTCAGATTATAGGTATAATAGTGAAAATAAGGCTAGCCTCTCAGATTTACTTTTAAATATTCAGTGAGAACAACAGTGTCAGACAGCTACTAATGTGATTCCAGTTTCTTTAAGTACGGAAAAACATATTTTAAAACACAATTATGCTAAGCATTACCTACACACAAAAAAAAACTTTGTAAATAAGAAATTCAATGTAAAAGCCAGTCACAATATTACCTACTATTTTTTAATTACATCACTTGCTTGTAAGTGATTACTTAGCAACCTGATTTGTTGCTCATTAATATTCCTTAGTTATATGTTAACAGTTAACGGGGTAACGCAAGTAACAATACTATCATAAAATGCCAATTTTAAAATACACTTTACTCGTTCAAAGTTCGCTAAAATACATGAAGAACTCACTCAGAACATAATATTGCAATTTTTTATACTAATTTTTTTGCTTGCATTTGGATCCATACCCTACACTATACGGATTAATAATGATAAACTTTTTATTACTCATACTCATGCCCACTCAATTTGATACATAAGGCGCAGCAATGCACACCTTCAGAATGGACTCAAGGTGCAGCTTCATATATGGAATCAATAGTCAAACTATCTACTATTAACTTTAGTATACGGTAGAAAGTAGTATAATGAAGACAAAATCATAATTAAATGCACATAAATAAGAAATTTTCTAATTAAATTTTTTACAAACTATTAAAACCGGGAAAGCACAACCTACCTAGTCTCAAATGAAACAGTGTTTAAATTTTAACTTATAAAATAAGAGACAGCTTGTTTTTATTAATGCTGAGTAGGTAATAAAAAATAATCTTATGGTTTAGTTTTTATTAGCATATAAAACTATGTTACGTATCCGCCTCAACAGAACCTTAAGTATAGTATTTATTACTCATAGTATTGCTATCTTTCTATATCTTTTATTAATAAAAACTTCATTAAAGCGTTTAACTACACCAAAATTAATACCTATTCAAATGTAGACTTAACAATCGGCAAACAGGATAGTCCAAAAAACCACTTAACCTTATAGTCCAAGATCCCAGAGCGATCTGACATAACTTATTTTCACATAGATGAAACCTTAGGTTTTCAGTATAGCGTCTCATGTTCTTTGAAAACATGCGTGCTTAGTGGAGCTGGAGCTCGCCTTGTGACCCCTGGGCAGATAACAGGTAACGAAGGTATACAGCTAAAGTATACAGGCGTCGTTACCTGCGGAGTCGTTATCGGCGAAAATAAGTTATGTCAGATCGCTCAGGGATCTTACTCCATAAGCGTAACCTACCAACCTAATAAATAAATCTGATAACTGATAAGTATATTATTGGAGACTGGAGTCAGTATTTATACCTATTTTCCCGAGGAGAGTGAGTTCTGAGCTTTACGCGAGTATTATAAACACAGTATTATACACTTTGTTTTCTCCAAGGGAGAAAGAAAACAATATGGAACGCAAAATGGAAAATAACACCCTATCTGCATTTCAAATAATTTTGTACTTACTTAAAAATTGATAAGTCAATGCATAAAAAAAAGAAAGTAAATTACATGTGCTGTTGTGATAAATATGAACTCTATTTACTCGAGATTATAATTAACATTGGGAAAATAGCTATTTAAAAATTTGGTTTAAGTAACTATGAAGAAACATCACCTTTTTACGTATTTAGCCAAAGGATCAATGAGTCAGCAACTGTACAAGTGGATGCAATATCACGATCTATTAGGCTACAAATGCGGTCGTTACAGTAAGTTAGACCGTGAAAAAGACCACCTCAGCGACGTCTTTTTTACTATACAAAATGTGCCCTTTATCTTACGCCCCCCACGATGGACCGGCCATATTGGAAATGTCCGACAATTTAAATGAAAAAGCGTGGTAATTCGATTAGGTTGAGTTATACCATCCGGAATTACGTAAAGCTTCCAACCAAGTGTTTGCGATAAAAATGGAAAGAAAAGTGCTTCTGTAAAAAAATTATCATGAATGTTGGTATGGTAACTATTTTATAGCCTCAGTCATCATGCTCAACAGGTTAACATAAAATATATGATTTATTATAAATTTAGATTTTAAACCATGTGTCGTGATCTGTTACAAAGAATTTTTTATGGCTGTTGCAGGACATGTAACAGATGACAGGGTCAGACATCTCTATCAAATATCAATTCAATCAATCAAATAAATATTATAAATGCGAAAGTTTGGATGGATGGATGGATTTATGGATGTATGGATGGATGTTTGTTACTCAATCACGCCTCAACGGCTGAGCGGATCTGGATGAAATTTGGCACAGAGATAGTTTATAGTCTGGAATAACACATAGGCTACTTTTTATCCCGGAAATAAGAGTTCCCGCGGGAACCGAAAAACCTCAATGCACACGGACGAAGTGGCGGGCATTAGCTAGTATAAAATAAAAATCTTTTAAAATACTTTACGATTTGATGGAAAAATAATAATTTTGTCACCTACCAACAGTTGATTGAGTTGAGATACGAGTATTTTTGTAAAAGTTGACCAACAAATTTTTTAAAAATTCATTTTTGAAAGCTTAAGTAGGTAAGTGGATTTTCAAAATTGTAAGTGGATGGCATCAAGTGTAATTGTGGATTTGTCATTTTTAGCCGTATTTCTAAAAACCTTCCTATCTGTAGGTACAACTATATTAGGTAAATGATGAGTAAATGTGTGCGTTTTTACCTGTAGGTATCTGATTTTGATTTTCTTTTCTTTGAGAATTCTATGGTTTTAGTTTGTTACCGTCTTCTCTTCACCTTTATGATATCTACATATATAACGTTTACAGAATAAAACAAAGCTTCAATTAGCAATATGTATTTCATTAATCAATAGGTAGATACCTACTAGAATTACAACAATGAAAACAATATTTACAATAATGGATAACTATTATGATCTATTCTAGTAACAATTAAGCAAAAATAAATAACAATTATTTCAAGACGACAGATGATTTTCATGCAACATTTAGAACAAACTTTTAAAATGAAAAAACATTATTTACAAGTCGTATCTTAAAATGACATTATTAACCGTAGGATTAAAGTTTATATTTTGAATTTAATAAATAATATTCACTACCTATTTATAAATATCTACAGTGAGATCACTACCTAATAAAAATTATATTAACATGTCCTGGCAGTAACTTCATCGTGCTCAGTGCGAGCAATTTAGGCCTCCCACCGCCGCCGCTTCACTTTATTTAAAAATCCTACATCGCAAAAACTTTTTTGCGATGCTAAACTGTCCACACTCAACATTTTATACCTACCAACATCTTGCTAATTTGTCAGACTCATTAAATAAAACAAATGACTGTTTCTTTTGAATCAGTAATAAATTATTAAACAAGATGTAATGAACTTTGCGGCTGGATTATTATTATATAGTCTTATAAAATGTATTCTGTACTTACAACCTAGCATTGCACGAAATATTGGAGCAGTTCGCGAGAGAGGGATGATGTCACGCGACCGGGAGCGGCGGCGGCGGCAGATAGCAGGGCCGCAGCGCGTGAGCCGCCGCCTGCAGCAGCTCGGCCTGGTACCGCTGCGCAGCCAACACGTAAGGCGACGGCATCGTAAACTCTATTCGCGGCATGGCCTGTACTGCCCGCATCGTTAGCAAGGAATTCGGTGGAGAAGGTGACATCCGAGGCGGCTCCGGTTCCAACAAAGCATCAATCGTAAACGCCCGCCTCGGTCTTTCTCGCGGCAACATCGTAGTGGACGCAACTTCTGGTAATTCAGCTGGTTCCGGACTTAACTGAGGACACATGGGTGGTGTGTACAAACTGGCGGTGGGCAAGGGCGGCGGCGGCGGTGCTCCTGCCTGCCGCGCTAAGAAAGCTCTGTTAAAGCTCGCGAGGGCCGCCAGCTCCGCATTCAGATTATCCTTTTCCCCTTTCTGTAGTTTGAATCTCTTGCGGCGACGAAGCAGGGAACCATTTTCGAACATGTCAAAAGCTTGCGGATGGAGAGTCCAGTAGGCGCCTTTTCCGGGCCGATCCGGCCGTCGGGGCACTTTCACGAAGCAATCGTTAAAAGAAAGATTGTGTCTTAAGGAGTTCTGCCAGCGCTGGGTGTTGCGGCGGTAATACGGAAACCGGTCCATTATAAACCGGTATATTTCCGACAGGGGCAGCATCCGCTCCGGCGAACTCCAAATCGCCATGGCAGTCAGCGATATGTACGAGTACGGCGGCTTCTGATCGCCGTAAGATTCGCGCGACGGTCGCGGCATCGTCACTTACACCAGCGACCGAAAAACAACAGACAAGACTTATAGATGAGGAACTACACAGAGTCTGATCACGTCACTTCAATACGAGGTGTGAAAAAGAACTGAGGTGCGGAGAGGTCGGCAGCCAGCCTGTCTGGCCGGTCGGCCCACCCGCCCGGTCGGGGACTTCGAGAGCGGGGCTCCACTGTGCTAGCCCGTGATTGGTTCACCCTCCAGCCAATCGTGAGAGCCCAATTTCAGGTATGATGTCGGCTTTCGCTTCACTAACAAGGAATTTAAATTGATATTATGTTTATATTGCCTCCAAACATCTTTTGTGATGACACCGCTTTTTATTTAGCGTATGTAAATTACGATGATACAGAAAAAGAGATTTGAATTATACACCAATTCAACGACGAATGAATAATATTAAAAGTCTCGCCATTAAGTATACCTAAATTAAATGCAATGCTGTCTGTATGAGAGCTTCGGTTAAGTCAATTATAATATATTATTCAACTGAATTCAACCAGAATCATCCAGCAAGATCATTAAGAATAATTTTATGAAGGTACCTACCTATTAGATTATAAAGTTCTAATCCTAATGTCCCTAAAATCCCCAAGTTTTCTAATTTTTATAATTAGCAATCTACATACTCGTAGGTACGAGGTGAGGTCAAAAAGCTCGCGGAATGGGAGAAAGGAACTAATATCAAACGTGAAATTATTTTTCCTTTGGTTATACTTATTAGATCCTCGAAGCCATAACACCTCAACTTTTTCACATATTTTATGTAAGTATATCTTTAAAACACGTGAGTATTACCTTCTTCAAGATCTTCTAGACAAATTTTTGTATTGAAACGAATTAAAAAAATCGTACTTAATTAAAAAATATCTGGATGACCGAGCTTTGCTCAGTATTTTTTTTTGGTAAATCGTGTTTTTCAGTTTTTCATTGCTGAAAACACGGATAAAACGACATTTTCTAAAAATGAATCCTAGCTAGATCGATTTTTGGCCCCCGATACCCCCTGCATACTAAATTTCATGAGAATCGTTTGAACCGTTTCCGAGATTCAGATTAGGTATATATAAATACTAGCTGATTCCCGCGACTTCGTCCGCGTGGAATGAGCTTTTCGTAAGAAACGTTTTCGTGCGACCATTTTTTCTCCGTCTTACATTGCAAATCCGACATAAAATAATATCGCGGCTATAAATTAAGATGTAAGCTATCCTATCTTTCAAGTTTGATCAAACTGCACACGGTGTGCAAATTTAATTTAAAATCGGTTAAGTAGTTTAGGAGTTCATCGCGGACAAACGTGACACGTGATTTATATATATTTTAGATATATACAAGAATAACTCGTTTAAAAGGTATTAGATATTGGTAATAAATTCTTAGAATATTTAAGTAAGTATTTCTTAAAAGTGATGGCACGGTGGGGCTATTTATAAATCATTAGCAAATGCCCGCGACTTCGTCCGCGTGGATTGAGGTTTTCGCGGGAACTTTTTAATTTTCCGGGATAAAAAATAGCCTATATGCTATTCCAGACTATAATCTATCTTTGTACCAAATTTCAGCCAGATCTGTTCAGCCGTTGGGGCGTGATTGAGTAACAAACATCAATACAACCATCCATACATCCATCCAAACTTTCGCATTTATAATATTAGTAAGATGGCAAGCACCAAAGTCATTTGTAGATTTTCTTACCTAAGTCATAGAATATTTTGAACATTATTTAGCAATTTAGAGTAGACCTAGATACCTAGCTAGAAGATACATCAAGAAGATGCGTAAGATAGGAAGTCTGAACTAAGAAAATAATTCGATGATTATAATGCCATAATAGGTAAGAACTGGGAAGAATCTAAGAGCTAATCCTACCTAGGTACCTAGATTAGTATACGGATATATACTCGTGTGGTATATCTCACTGTAGTATGAAATACCAAGCAAACAAACAATTGAGTAACTATAAAAACCTTCCAACATTTTAGTTTCTAGGATAACACTTCTAACATAATTATTAACCTAAAAAGATTTTTTTTATTTCTCTACATAATGTAAGCCCTTGACTGCAATCTCACCAGGTGGTAGGTAAGTGATGATGCAATCTAAAATTTTAGCGGCAACCTATCAGGGGTATGGAAGTCATACGATTTACCCGATGCCACTAATCGGTAAAGGGTACAGGTAGTTATTTAAATAGATACGGAAATTCCGATATGTTAGAATTTGAAACTTTAATTAGATGATTTCAGAACATTACGGTCCCTCCAACATTACCTAGGTAATGTGACCAAGAAAACACTTTTTCGAACTCTAACGGATCTGTAAGTTTTAATGTTGACATTACTGTTAACGGTTTTCCGTAACAGTTATAGGTATTAGAGAGACTCGTAGTAAGAAACTTACCTAAGTACCTATATAGAAATAGAAATAGAAATCTTTATTATTGGTTTTATCATAGTATACAGAACAATGTATTCCTGACCCCTAAACTAGGTGGACCCGTATCTTAGGGGCCAGTGCCTTCCCAAACATTGATTAAAATATCATAGGCTTAATCTCTAGTAGTTAGTGCACTATAACAATTTAGCATTTTTCAAAAATGTGTTGCGATTTCCATTATCTCTAACAAGTATTTTTTTTATTTTTTAATTTTTACTTTACTTTTTAAAATTTTTAACTATTATGACAAATAGTAACAATTAATGTGAAGTTACATACTTAAATGAGCTTAAAACCTACGTGTGTGTGTGTGTGTGTGTGTGTGTGTGTGTGTGTGCGTGTGTGTATGTGTGTAAATGCGTGTGTGCTACCATACATATCATTGCAAGTTTGCAACTTATGTAATGTTATGAACTAGATCTGTATTTACAATTATTTCTGTATCTTCATAGTTATAATTAGTAAGGAATTTTTTGAGACAGTTTTTTAGTCCATGTCTACTCATTTTATAGATTTTAGTCTTTCTGTTAATGCATCTATACAAAAATGGGCCCAGGTAATTAAATTGTCGTCTAGCAAATTTTGTCTTGGTGAAAGGTAGGGTAATGGGCTTTTTATAGGTATTACGTCTATCGTTACTTTCCTGTAATATGGGACACAAATTATGATAGCGAAGTACAGCATGCAGCAGCATATCAAACTTAATTAAGTACTTATAGGTTATAACACTAAAAATATTTCATAGCTTATTATACGTAGGTAGGTACCTTTTAGAGCGCGCTACAAAATCAAACTCAAACATATTTTTTTATAAGTGCTTTTGAATCGTCGAGTGAATCTACCACTGGTTCGGAATGCCATTCCAACTAAGAAGAACCAGCAAGAAACTCGGTAAGTAGTTGCTCTTTTTAAATAATTCATTTACAATTATTAGGTATATCAATGTGTACATAAGTAACCACTGTCCTTAGCATTCAGCAAGAGGTAGGTAGTACCTACCTACTACCTACCTAAACTAAACCTACTAGGTTTTTTACTTTCATTATTTGCAGAAACTTACCAAAACTCAAATTAAATCGAAACAAACACCTTCCAGCAAATACTAAATTGACACCATTCTAACACGAAACCTTCAATAATTGTAAAATACTCTGCAAAAAATATAAAAATACAGCAAGCAACGAAATAGACTTTTTTATCTAAACCGTTGGATGAAATCGTGAACTACACAAAGGTGTTTGAACTTTAATAAGAACTAAGTCGTTTTCGAAACTCATTTTTCTTTGATATATTTCAGAGATTTCTTGGAAAATGTCCAATTTAATTTATTGCTCAACAATTGCTTTAATGTCATTAGGTACTTTAGCTAGATTGTGAGGAAGACGGAAATCAGTTTTTCCTCTATCTGATAAAAAAATCAATTCAATTCAATTTATTTCAAACATGTAGGACATAGGTGTCTCTTATGCTACGTTATGTTTTGACTCTACCACCGGTTCGGAAAGCAGATTCTGCCAAGAAGAGCCGGCAAGAAACTCAGCAGTTGCTCTTTTTATTTTAAAAGAACGACAAATTATCAATTTTACCTATCCACCCACACCGACTTTCATGAGCAAGGGCGGCAATATTTAAGTTTGTATACGGCGTAAGTAGTTTTTGATATTAACCTTCAGTAAAATACAGATGTTTTACAAAGGGGTTTAGCCTTTAGGCACCTG
Source organism: Erebia aethiops (assembly GCA_923060345.2). Classification (NCBI taxonomy): domain Eukaryota; kingdom Metazoa; phylum Arthropoda; class Insecta; order Lepidoptera; family Nymphalidae; genus Erebia; species Erebia aethiops. The sequence goes on along the minus strand of OV281089.1, from coordinate 14,880,093 downwards.
CCACCTGCGGATTTTGGCAAAATGTTTAATTATTAATAATTATTCGTATTTTTACGTAATTATTTTTTACAAAAAATTATTTATTACGTAGGTAGAGTCTTATTTTGTCATGTTTAATATGGTACCTATAAAAGCAATGCCTCTTTAGAGGTAAACTAGATATTTCAATTAAGCACACTTAGATAGGCTCATTGTTCATTGTTGTATCGACATAAGTTTAAAGTTTGTATCATCAAGCGTGAGAAAAGCTGTATTCCCTAAGAATAGAACCATTTCTGCCAAAATTTAAGTTATATCATCCAAGATTAAGTTCATAGTTACGTGTACAATTGTATTTTCATTAATTATAACGAATGTAATCATTATTAACCTCCATGAATGTGGGAACTTATTAAGGTTTGTTCATTCAACAATGATAATAACAACTTTGTTCCACAGTAGGTACCTAGTCGTTACATTGAGTCAAAAGATAAACTAACAAAAGGATTTGATAGTTGTAATTAACTTATTAAAATCTTTCTAGGAATAATCGCTTTAGAGCAGTTAGTTCACTAAGAGGATTTCTCGGTTCTCCTATTAATTTAATTTTTACGAAATGCTGTCTTCTAGTCTTTCAAGCGACTCTCCCTCAAACTCTAGACCAAAGGACAACAAGTAGTACTTAGTAGTAGGTACATACTCTTCCGTGCCTCGGAGAGCACGTTAAGCCGTCGGTCCCGGTTATTATCACTAACATGATAATAGTCGTTAAAGCCCGCCAACCCGCATTGGAGCAGCGTGGTGGGTCTAAGCTATAATTCCCACTCTTCTATGAGAGTGTAGGCCTGTGCGCAGCAGTGGGACGACAATGGGCTGTAGTGGAACATACTCTTCTGCTTCCCTTATATTAGGACTGCCACAGAAAAAGGAATCTACTAGAACTCCTATTTATACCTACGCGTAATATGCAGTTTGCAGAACAAACTTTCTACGAACTACGTATTACATAGAAACAGTCTCAAAAAGCTACATTATATCCCTCGTATTGTGGCGTGCATACTCCTTTGACGCTGGCTGGTCATAGCTTCGACGTCTATTTTTCAAATGTTCAAAATTCGAGGCATACGCAGAACAACAGCGCTGTAAAGAAGATGGCCATTACTACACAAGCCATAATACGATAAGCATCCAGTATATAGTGCTTTTAGCAACTCCTCTGCTTTGTATTTTTATATACCTGATATTCGTCCACTACAGCCTATTAACGTCCCACTGCTCCTCCACTCTGGAGTGTTTAGCCCCAGACGAAGCTACGAGGTGAACATATCATCCCCTCAGTGTTTGTGCTTATGTTGTGCTATGCCCACTATCGACATTACACAGCGGTTTAACTCAACCGATTTGCAGATCAAAGATTAGAAGCAATTAAGCCCGCTCGAATATACGGCGAACCCTCGGTGCCTCGGCGTTGTATGCCTTTTGGGCCTTTTCCCCGTTTATAAATTTTATCTTGTATTTGCGCTCGCCCAGTGATATATAACGTTTGTTAATTAGGTTATCATTCCGGCGGCATCTACAAAGGGCCTCAAGGCTCGTTGATATTAAAAATGCTTATAACTTTTATCATAAATCACCCTTAGGGCAAGTTTAGGGCGCGAAAATGCGCTCTACTTTGAACAAAAAATATGCAAGTAACGGCGTACGCCTTGAGAGCTTTTTTAAGTTACCCGGGACGCGGTGCTTAGAATTAATTATTTTGGTAATAGCGAACCAATGTCATTTTTGGCCTGACAGAAGAATACCTCACAAATTTTGCAAAAAAAATGGCATGGCTTACAAAACATATGCGTTTTAATTTATTTAATAGCAACTTTTTCATACAAGAATTGTTCTGCGGCGATGGCGAAGAAATTGTCAAATATTGATATTTTGCTTAAAAGTGGGTGAAGTGTCTTTTCACATAGTTGACCGACTAACCAAGTGGAGGTCTTATAAGTTGGCATATAAAAGTAAGGGTCAAGGCGTTATGGAAAACTACAAGATATAAGTATACTTAGATAGATACTAAGTTCCATGAGGAATTAAAGCTCCATCATCACCATGTCACATTTGTATTAAGTTTGTTTTAGATGTGGGTTTCTTCCTTCATTCGATTTTTATCCCTGTTTTTTTAAAGATAAATTTTCTTGCCTAGTTTCAAAAGCGGACTTACTAGGGACCTAGGGGATGCCTACGTTAAATTCAGTTTAGAAGATAAACATAGTCAGGTAATGAGTCTAAGTACTGTACTGGGACTGTACTGCCGCATGATTACTGTGAGCTTCTCCGTAATAATAAAACATCGACACGCCTTTATCGAGTGCCCGCTTGATAAGCACCCGTGACGAATTCGCACACCATGCACTTATACGTATGTTTAGGGTTGCCACATACATAGAGCTGCTGAGTAACAGAAAGCAAGGAAGCATGGACGGTATAGTGTTAAGATTATATGTCACCGTAAGATTGTAAAATCCGTTAGATTATAATCTAACGGTTTCTATCCCGCTAGATTATAAACAGTCGAAAGATTGTGAACCGTTCAATGTTCTGAGTATTAATTTATGAAATATTTATTGTTTTTACGTTTTCTTGTCTCTTTCTTGTACAGTTCGCGCGCGAGTTGAATGCAGAGTAAATGTATGGTGACACTTACATTTACTCTGCATTCAACTCGCGCGCGAACTATAGGTTAGGTTAGGGTTTGACATGAATATTCAGGTAGTGCCCGGCCGCAGGTTTAGGTATTAGGTTCTATCGGGTTCATATACCTAATATATTACAATTTACCGAAAAATAACGCGTTAAATTGTAAGCAGTATGTTACGGTTCACAATCTGTCGAAAGTTTATAATCTATCGAGATAAAAAACGTTATATTATAATCTAACGGTTTTTACAATCTTACGGTGACATATAGATAGAACTGCTAAACTTGTAGCGCAGAAGGCAAATTTTCGAAGGACGTAGGTTCAGCCATTGGCTCAATATTTGGTAAGGACTCCCTTATTGTTTGATAAGGCCTTGCTGAATATATTTTGATTTGACTGGCAGTGTTTCGCTTGTAAATAACTTTTTAACATCGTTAAAATAACACAATAATGATCACACGTAACGTAACGATGACATCTCCGTAACTAGGTATACTAACTACTATATTTATTTGACCAAGAGGTCCAACAATTTCCATAAAACTCTTCCGCTCGAGACAATTATAGATGCTGAAGTAAAGCTCACATGAAACAATTGGGATTATTGGCAACAACCCTGTTTGTGCGTCAGACCACGTGTATTGTATGGTGTCAGAAACCTGGCTAAACAAATTCAGACCCTATAACATAATCCATAGAGTATTTAATGAAGATTCAAATCAATCTGTTGGGCTCTTTATAGATTTTCGGCCTGAAAATAGCCCAGATATCGATAAAATAATATCTCCAATTATAAAGCTCTTTTCTTGGACTTTTACGCATTCTGCCCATTTTTTGACATAAAAAGTATCCGTTTGTGTGGTATCATTGAAGTTTTTTTATGGTGTGCTATTTTTCTCGTGTAGTACTATTTGAAGCTACTATTAAGATGTGCATACTATGAGGAGGGCTAAAACTAAGAGACTAATAATTAAAACGATACGAACCTACATACATAGCAATACCTCTGCACAACTAGAAATCCAGTAAATTAAAAAAAAAGCTCCTGAAAAATGATAAAATGCTTGGAACTGCGATTACATATGTACATACTGTATCAAATTTTTTTTTCACATGAGTAACCGCAGAGTTTCTTGCTGAATCTTCTCGGTATGTCAATCCGAACCAGTGGTAGATTCACTTGACGATTCAAAAGCACTTGTTAAAGTTTATTTAATTAAAAAACGTTTGTATTATGAATTTTTGAATAGTTAGACCTCGGTATGTAAAAATGACTATCCGAAACTACAGCTTTAGGTACAAATTCCTAGTAATGCAGCCTTAAAGTGTCTATAATCCCACACACGCAAGTGCACAAGATAACAAGATGCAAGGAGTATAACGCATTGATCTCATACGTGACGAATCACATAACAACTTGTTATTTGTAAGCTCAACTAGCCGCCCCATTATCTTACAGGTTTCATCTCATTCTCTGCAAAAGAAAATACCCAAAAATAAACTTTATCCTCATTAAGTTAAGGACTATTCCTAGCATTTTATAGGAGCTTTTGTTACATTCTACATATAGAGATTGAGGCGCGGCGGCGTTAAATAGCTTCAGATTTCAATATTAAATTACGTATCACGGAGTTATGGGAACTGTAAGGAGTATTTTATCTCGTTCTCATTAGTTTTCAAATATAATTTAGTATTATAATTAGGCACTATAACCTCATCCTTTAAAAATGGTTCCTAATTTTATGAAACTCAATGAGATTTTGACAGATTTTATTATTAACTCGTAAAGTGCGTATCAGAACGCGTATAAAGTAGGGTTCCGTTAACACACTAAATAATAATTAAATTAATAATCATCGATAGGTGAACGTTCCAACTTTCAAACCTAAGTTATAGGATGGCATCGTTTCAACCATTTTTATCCAAGCACTAAAATAATTTTGTTATCAACTTATAGCACTTATAGTCGATTCTACTTAGCAGGTAATGGCTTTCTACTACTAGTAGGTACCTAGTAGAAAGCCATTGCCGACGGGCGCTAACAAAGTTTCAAATCAAACCCAAGGAAACCATAATACAAAAGAACACTCGCAAAATCGTGAGTAAAGTGCATCAAGTTTATGTTAGTTTTCCTTTAGGCGCTATGCAAACGAAGTCACGTCAGGTCGTGGCAATCACTGAGGTGACAGCCCCATAGAAACCCGTTGTATTTTCCTGAATCAATATAGATTGCGTAATTTCTTTCCACATTGAACACTTGTTTAAAGAAATAGCTAGCAATGTATGTGCGTTTGAGGAAAATTTTCTATGTGCCGTAATATAAACATGGGTCGAGTGAGGGTTGTCGGAAACGGAAGCGCCAGCTTGTGCTAGTAATGAATTTGCGAGGGCGGCCTCCCTATGAAAATAAATTGCCCTGTAGTTCTGTTGTTTTGATTTTAATGGTTTAGTTTGCCTTCAGTAATGGGTTAGTGGTAACGAAAAAAAAAGGTTTCTTTATAAATGATTCACAAACGTAGATAAACGTAAGTAAATATGTATAACTGTCTATTTTTCACCCATTTCCTCATCCTACAATTAAGTATAACTTTGAGAAAGTTCGTTACATAGAGTTAGTATATATACTAACTCTATGGTTCGTTAGCTTATCCTTTAATAACGCCACAAGGCTCTTTTTGCATAGCTATAAAATGGCTTAAAATAAAATTATGGCTACCAGACTAACATTTTACGAATCTGAATCTGAATCATTTTCGGCACGGGTGAAGAGCAAACATCACATAAATGTACTCAAAGTTGTACTAAACAGGATCTACCTAGTTTTAATTTATGCTAATGTCATAAACAAATGCGTAGTGTGTAATTATCCGAATTATGCATTGGAAAGAGTATTAAATCAACTATGTTCTGCTTCTGTGCTCGCTGATTAAGAGATCCATCAAGATAATTCTAATTTCATTAAAGAATAGTCAATAAACTTAAAACAACACATTACTCTAATTAATGGGAATCCCCGTCTAGATGCGTCAAAACAGACCAATTTTAAACATCAAAGACGCCGCTACGTAATGGCGGAATTACATTTGTTGGTTAGCATTATACTCGAATGACTTTTACCCGAAATCCGTTACGTTATTTAAGTGAGTACAAAAACAGCCTAGCATTCGGTCCTCAGAAAATGTCTTTATAGCAGATTTTTATTATTTTTGCACAAAATATCGTCTTAAAAGTAATAGAAAAAGTGGACAAAGGTACAGCTTTATTATATATATTTATATCTTCCAGCCTTCCTTGAAAGCGAGTGACAAACACTATAACGTGACAGTATCAAAATATACCGACCCTTCACGTGGCCTACGTCGCGTAGATAAGTTCTAGTCATTCTATATGGATTCGAATCGTCGCGTTGTAAACCGTTGTCCTACGTGAGCGACAAACGCGACACCGCGACTCGAAATGACGCGCCGCGACAGTATCAAACAGTAGCTGACCCTTCACGTGGCCTACGTTGTATGTAGACAAGTTTGTAATTTTTATGGCGTCGTATCGCGGCGCTTCTGTCGCACATAATAATATGACAACGGGTCACCACTCTCATATTTTGAAGGACGTATTCGAAGACGTCGTGTGTGCGCATAATTAATTTACCAAATTACTTAGGTACTCCTAGATAGATAATAGTAGGTGATGCCCGCGACTTCGTCCGCGTGGATTGAGATTTTTTGGCTCCCGCGGGAACTCATTAATTTTCCAGGATGAAAGTAGCCTATGTGTTATTCCAGACTATAATCTATGTCTGTGCCAAATTTCATCCGGATCCGTTCAGCCATGCTGGCGTGATTGAGTATAACAAACATCTATCCATCCATCCATACTTCGAAACATTCGCATTTATAACGTTACTATAGACTATAGACTATACCTATAGATTTGTCGTTCAGCGGGATTTTATAAATTCGTACTTATTCAGAACGCTTTAAATGTGTAATCCCGCCACACTTATCATTCGCTCAAGATCTAATTCGAACACATAGTTGCTGCTAACGAAGATTAATTACGACGAAAAACTAAAAATACAACAGGAAATAGTAACAATATATAGGTATCTGACGGTACCTAGTTACGCAATTTAATTAAGTTTACAAACATTAAGTTTACCTACAGATGCAATTATAATGTACCAAATTGCCCTAACAAACAGTCGTTGTGTTTACGCGATGTCTCTATAACTTAATGGTCCTAACATTCCCATTTCCCACAGTCTGACAATACAAATAAAGATTTCCTGATAATCTACACTACCTACTGTACGTAGTTATATAGACGTCGAGTTATATCACGCCACAGATTTAAGTAATGTTATAAACTGTGAAATGGTATTTTCACTAAATACTGAGCTCTACTTATGTATTAAAATGACATAATAATAACAACTATGTATGTATTTAGAAATAACAACATTCATGCAATGTTACAACGGTTTTCATACTAATATTATAAATGCGAAAGTGTGTTTGTTTGTTTGTTGGTTTGTCCTTCAATCACGCCGCAACGGAGCAACGGATCGACGTGATTTTTGTTGAGTATAGATGAGGATCTGGCAACTGACATAGGCTTAAGGAGTTCCCGCGTGAATCAAAAAAAACTTTATCTACTCCAGCATCGAAAAGTTCCAATTTCGAATTTGACAACTATATATCGAATTGAACCCTCTTTCGTGTTTGCTTCTCATAACGATACAGTTCGTTGTATGGGAGCTGTATCGTTATGAGTCGTAGCTGTATCGATATGGTTATCTTCATAAATAGGATACCTATAGCTTAGCGGCTCTGGGGTTCTGGCACTTTCCCAACCAGTCAATTGATTTGACTTTTTTATTAATTTACAAAGTAAAAAATTATAAAGACGTCCTTGTCGTAGATAAAATCTTGTATGCAACTGTACGTAATTATTCATTTAAATTCTCGTACTATCCTATTTTGATAGCATCCAAAAAACAGCACTCGAATTAAAATGACCCTCATTACGATACAGTTGCATAAATAGCTATTAAATACGCGGACGAAGTCGCGTGCATCGGCTAGAAAATGTATTAAACTACTACTTACTCAATTAAAAGTGATAAGAATCAAGAATTATTGATAGTGTCATAAATGCCATAGGTAAGTATATCAACCATAATATAGCAGCCTGAAAAGTTGAAAAAAGCCCTTAAACAAAAGTTTAATGAGTATATTTTCATTTTAATTTTTAACAAATTAAATAAATAAACCTATAAATAATTTCAGAGGTTGCAATAGTAATTTTACTAAAAACCCGTTACAGTTCAAACAGATTTGAAAAAAACAACAAAAACAAACCGTTACCCCCATAACCGTTCGAAATTCAATTTATCCGGGTCAGATCGAGTGACCACAAACACAAGACGTAGAGCAACAATTATTGCGTTGATTATATACCGCGGCGAGTGTAATAATTCACTGTAGCCTCTAAACTCTGTAATTACCGCGATGGAAACCGGCGGCTCGCTGTCGGAGATAAAAATCCAGATTGGTGGATTACTATCGACCGAAAACTAACAAAATAGATCTTTTATGTGCATAGTGCACATAAAAGATCTATTTTGTTAGAAACATCGTGTAAAAGTCGCATTCTTGTATATAGAAAACATCATACTAATATTATAAGGGCTGTGCGTTTGTTCGTTGGTGTGTCCTTTAATCACGCCGCAAGTCGCAACAGAGCAACGTAATAGTTGAAGACCGAGAGCGAAATATGCTAGGTACTTTTTATCCTGAAAAATTAAGGAGTTCCCGTCCAAAACTTAGTCCACGCGGATGAAGCCGCGGGCTTCAGCTACTAGTACCTAGGTACAAATTTAAAACGGTTGTACTCACTTATTTTGTCAGAATAAGCTCGACTGTTATATATTTTTTTTTTTTTTAATTTTATAAATTTTGAGCGCTAACACTGAAGGAAAACGTCGTGCACGCCTGAGAGAGTTCTTCGCACGGAATAGATAAATGGTTCTTCGTATAATGGTTCTTTATTGATACAGTTGTTTACTCCACACTTGGCCAGCATGGGCTATGGCCAAAATATTTCTCATTCTGACTCTCTCTCGTCGTCGTCATGCTCAGTAGTGGACAGAATGTTAAATGATTTATTTTACTGACGTAGGACTGCTTGTGCCACTTAAGACATGTCAAGACTCTATCACCGGTTCGGAAAACGGATTCTACTGACTTTATCTAATCTATCTGATGGGTTGGTGATGGTCGATTAGTTTTAAACCCGTCCGGGGTCCTTATTTAAGAATCGTACTACGCTTGTTCTCGCAATGCGGCGTAATGCTGTCTGTATGCTGCAAGAGCCCGTAAAATCATAGATTTTTCAAAGTTATTAATTACTAGCCGATGACCGCGATTTCGGCCGCGTGGAATAAGTGTTTTTAATTCCCACGGGAACTCCTTAATTTTCCAGGATAAAAAGTAGCCTATGTCACTCCAGGTCTCCAAGTATACCCGTGCAAAAATCGCGTCGATCCGTTGCTCTGTTACGGCGTGATTGAAGGACAAACCAACAAACGAACACACTTTCGCATTTATAATATTAGTATGATTATCTTTTAAATAGTCGCAAGCAGCAAGTAAACAAGTAAATAAACCTATTGGCTATTTTTTTTTAATCCACTACAAGTTACCCCTTCACTGCGATCTCACCTGATGGTAAGTGATGATGCAGTCCAAGATGGTAGCGGACTAACCTGTTAGGGGCATGGCAGTTATATACCAAACCTATTCGGTTTCTAAACGGCATCGTACCGGAACGCTAAATCGCTTGGCACGTCTTTGCCGCCAAACGATTTGCTGGCTATTTTATTAATGTGTAATACCTACTATGGTAATACACCAACCAACATATATTTTAAATCTGTGGCAGATATAAATGGCAATATATTTTTTAGATCCGCAGCATCTAATATTCTTTTCTTTATATAAGCAAATGCGTTCAAAAGAACGCATGTTTGGTTCTAAGAAGCACGCGGCTCGGCGGTTTACAAATTACAGGGCGCCTCTTACCACTAGCCCCAATTTCACGCGATGAACCAAACATTCGAATTAGCCTGTAATAGCCCCAATTGAGTGGTATTACTAGTTTTGTGTGTAACAGTAACTTTTAGTTGTTTGAAAATTTGTTGTGACAATAACAAAGTTAATTTCGAACTTATAGCGGAATGTAGAGCGCTTTATTAAGTAAGTTCAGTTAAGTAGGTACCCAGTAGTTACGTAATATTTTGATAGTTTCAAGGAGCTTTGTACTGTTTTAGTATGTACCGGTAAATTGCTGAACTAGCTGATGCCCACGACTTCGTCCGTAAATTTTTCGGGATACAAAATATAACGGGGTAGCCCAGATATATATATAACCATTAAAAAAATGCTCCTGAAAAAAGCTTATTATACTGTCGAAGATTATATAAATGATAAAAGCGCATGGATTTGGCTCGCTCCAGCAATGCTTAGGACTGCTGTTACTTATGTATCTTTAGATTAATGCAATTGTAAATGTACTTTATTTTTTCAAAAGAGCAACCACCGAGTTTCTTGCTGGTTCTTCTCGGTAGGAACGGCATTCCGAACCAGTGGTAGATTCATTCGACTATTCATAATCACTTGTAAAAAGTCTATTTGAATAAAAACATTTGAATTTGAATTTGAATATGTCCTTTCCCGGCACACAAGTCTATGTCTGTACCAAATTTTATCAAAATCGGTTAATAAGATGGGCTGTGAAAGTGGAATAAATACCTAAACAAAATCACATTCGAAAAACAAAAAAATTTAAACACAAGCTTACTCTACATTTCTATGTCAATTGTTTCATAGAGCAAGGTTTTGTTCTAAGTTGGGAGATCCTTCTGAGACTAAAGTTGAGGCTACGATCGTTCTAAACCTACTAAAGTTGTATTTAGTAATGCTGTAGACCCCTAGAAATAAAAAAAATAACTGAGGAAGTGAACTTTGTAACTATTCTAAGTACTAAATGAACTAATTAGTAATTAAACAAAAAAGAGAAACCATCATCGTTAGTCCTTAGCTATTCGATTACTACATTAATTTTCTTAGGGTTACTGTTGATAGGTAATACAAACTTTCTAAAGTATCATAATATGAGTGATGAATTTACAAAAAAATACCTACATAAGTTTGTACCGACACGCCATAAATCAATGCGTAATGTTAACGAATTGCGGAAGAAGTATACAAAACATTTAGGCGGCCACACGAATGAATTGTATTTAAAGCGATTTATACACGATAATTCCAATACATAAAACATTTTACTATAGGAAGCGGGGCACCATTATTCAAAGATATTTATTCATGTCGAATGATTGCCTTTCTTTTGTGGATCCACAATGGAGTATCCGCTTCGTTTTCCATTTGCGCGGCGCTTTATTGTGCACGCTTAGAGCATTTGTTTCGTAGGGACTATTCACAGTCGCCGCGCGCCGCCTTCTCGCCGCATGTTCTATTCCAAAATTAAATGGAGTCACGATTGATGAGTTTAGACATGACCTGTGACACGAACTACCGAATGCCTTGTAGATACGTACACAGTAGGGTTGTAACGGAGGCGGAAGCAGAGGCGGATGCGGAGGTGAAGGGGCTTTGCCTCCGCGGATGCGGAGGTTAGCGGGGGCGAAGGTGGATTTCTCTGATTTCCATTTTCTATGTGCTTTGAAAGCGATGAATCCCACATAAGATTTTTTTTGAGGATTCTTTTAAGAACTCTTTTTGCTTGTTGTAATGGTGTAACTGACGTCACCTGCTTCGATTTGTACCTCTCGCTTTGTAAGTCAACGTAAATAAACCTCCGTTACAACTCCGCAAAAAAACGGCGGAGGGGGATGCGGAAGCGGAGGTACGATTTCTTGCGAAAGTTCCGCACTTACGGAGGCGGGGGCGAGGTTCCGTTACAACGCTAGTAGTACAACCAGGCTCCGTTTGTTTGGAATGCTGTTTATTTCACCCTTTATAATACACGGTAATTATTGCTAGCCGAGCTCGGGCGCTCGCGTTTATATGGACATCGGTCCGTCTTTGTTTAATGTTTGGGTGCGTTCAACCGCCTAATAGGATTTTTTGTATGCTCGTATAGTAGCTACATTAAATTTAGGTTAATTTACCTTTTAGTCGAAGCCGCCTGTTAAGTATTCATCATTGAGATTTGATACGCAAACTAGTCGCTTAACGTAAACAAAAACTAAGGAATGTTACGGATATTTTTTAATTTATTGTTATTAAGTTTTTCCTGGTGTGAGGCTTCGGCCGTGGCTAGTTACCACTCTACCGGCAAAGACGTGCCACCAAGCGATTTCGCGTTCCGGTACGATGTGGTGTAGAAACCGAATAGTGGTATGGGTTTAATATAACTGCCATGCCCCTAACAGGTTAGGCCGCTATCATATTAGACTGCATCGTCACGTCACACCATCAGGTGAGATGATAGTCAAGGGCTTACTTGTAGTGGATAAAAAAGGTATCTATCTAAACCTTTGTCTTTGAGCCATCATCCTCCTAAGAGCCCCCTAGCGTTTCTCCAGTGTCGGATTTGCGCTAGGCAAGACCTTGTAGCGTCACACTCGTAGGCGTGACGTCATACTATACAAAGGCGAACGTATCAGCGCGTAGTAGTTCGCAGCGTCAGTGCTGCGCATAGGTTCGAAAATCGCCTACGCTGAAAAAACGCTAACCGTTAGCATTTCTCCAGCGTAGGCGTTCGTCGTTACGTTAGCGGCAAACGTAAAGGTGCACTAAAGGTCTAGGCAAATGCAAATCGCGACGGCAACGTCAAAACATCAAATTAGCGAGTTTTCGATTTGAAGATACATATAGTAGGTACAACAAAATGATTTTGCAGCAAATGTCACGTAGCTGTCTTACACTGCGGGCGATGAGCGAGTGACGGGCTATATATACGAGTAGGTACATACTCATATTTTTTCCACTTAGTTTCCTCGTCTAATAGCATTAATTAGTAAGACCGAGTGGCCGGGGTCGGCGGAACGAACCGCGGTATCGGAGGGCGGAGGACGGTCCTCGATAAATCAATTTAATTTAATTCAATTTGAGGCGAGTTCCTCCCGGATGGACGTCATGCAAGCTACGCAGTTAGGGCCAGCGCAAACTAAATGGAGTAGAGCTTTTTTATAACTTTAAAATATTAACTCCCCTTTCGGTATACCTAGTTAAGACTGTTCAATAGATCTGCGAGATTTTTCCTCATTATTATGCTTAAGCTATTTTGACCAGATATAATATTATTCACTACATTTTAAAAACTTATGAATGCCTTTAAGTATATTATTAAGTAGATAATTGTAAATAATTATACAAATTCTATTCCGCAGATAGGGATAACTGAACCTTAACGTATACCTTCGTGTTGATCCATAAGTACAGTACCCGGCAATAAATATTGCACATCGACCTTTGGAAAGAGACAATCGGTTAATTCGGTTTCGTATAGCGTTATCTCTGTCGCACACTACCTATATGTCCATATAGGTAGTGTGCGACAGAGATAACGCTATACGAAGCCGAATTAACCGATTGTCTCTTATATGTCCATATAGGTAGTGTGCGACAGAGATAACGCTATACGAAACCGAATTAACCGATTGTCTCTTTCCAAAGGTCGATGTGCAATATTTATTGCCGGGTACTGTAAGTAAGGTAAGGCCTTTCAATAACTGCTTACGTTGAAATCATTAATCAATCTGATTAATGATTGAAGAACTGATCTTGATCTGGATGACGATCTGTATCGTATTGAAATATATACTTACCTAATACCTAGATATTGCCGTACCGTACCGTAACCGTATCGTATATAGGTAAAATTTAAAAATTCAAAACCTAAGTAGAAATTAAAATACCTGGATCTCTTGTCATTGATCTACTTACCCATTTATTTACGCTTTCACGCCACAAACATATATATTATATACGTGGATAGGTCATACGTGATTCCCGCGGGAACTCTTTAAATTTCCGGGATAAAAAGCCGTGATACAACCTACCCATGTACCAAATTTCATCAAAATCGGTTGAACGGATGAGTCGTAAAAGCGTAGCAGACAGACAGACACACTTTCACATTTATAATATTAAGTACGGATTGGTTTATTTTAAAACTAAAACACAGAAATATAGGTAAGTAGATACGGTGAACTCGGCTTCACTGCATTATGAAGAGTGGTGTGTAGATTGTTTGGGTCTAATGCATCCGTATAAAACAGATTCGTTCCATTAGGCATTAAAATTAATTATAATTACGAATGTTCTCAATAAATCAATCAATTAATTAAGCTTGACTTGAGGAGACTTTCTCACGCCAGACTTTGAAAGGCGTAAGAGATATCATATTAATATTGTGATTGATACAGTTGAACGTATCCATATTCCATATACCTGGCACCTGCTACTTTAACAATAATAATCATAATTGTAGTAAGGAACTTGTAAGGTTATAAAAATTACTTCAATTAAAATGATATTTTTCAATTTAGCTAAAAAAGTAAGTAAACACACTTTCGAGTTTATATTTCTTTACTTTTATAAGTACGGGTTATAAAAATAGGTTTTTGTATATAATTTTTAGGAATATTTAGAGTTAGTGTTTTTAATGTAAAAATGTTTAAAAGTGTATATACCGTATTACTAAGGTTAGCTTAAGAAGTTTTTATCCAATTGTGTTATTATCATGGTGTCATAAAAATGTTACCTATAGTATGAAGTTGGTAAGTTTAAAAGAGGCGTCAGCCTGCTAAACTGTTTTATTTATTATATATTGTTTTATCTAGGACACTAGGATATAATATAAGATGTGTGTATCGTAAAAAAGTATTGAATATTGAAGACATTTTTAAAACAAACAAAAATTACCTGTAGATACCTCCAAAACGAAGAAACTACTCAAAAGGATCATGCCAGTGCGTACCTATTAGTATTATGTAAATAGGTACTAACCACTATCCCTGTGTAGAACGACCTTCACCGAGCTGGTTAATGGATGAAACCTACTTTTTATTTTTATTACTAGATAAATACGCCTAAAATAGGTTGACTAATTAATTTATCAAAATATAGGTAATTTTATAACAAAAGCGATGGTATATAGCATTGGCAACAATAAACTTGTCAAAAAAATTTAATTAATTTAAAAATAGCATGGACCGGATTTTGATGGTCAAGCTATTTTAGGCGTATTTATCTAGTATTAAATAAAAATAAAAAGTAGGTTTCATCCATTAACCAGCTCGGTGAAGGTCGTTCTACACAGGTATCTAAATTCGTATCGTAACAAAATACCTTAAGAATAATTCGAATATTAAGTAATACCCTACTCCCAGGGATGGTTATAGGTACCTCTTGGCTCTTAAATGATGCTTAGAAATCAATTTAATGTGAGTGGGACACTCCTCCCGGACACGCGTCACGCAAGGTACGCAATAGATATTAATGCGGCCACAGATTGTAGAGCCTACGTTTAACGGTCTGTAGGGAAATGTAAAGGGAATGCCTTAATTCATCGAGTACTTCATATTGCGTCTTATTACTGAGCATCAGCAATATGACTTGTACTTGATTCCATCTAGAATTTTTTTTTAAATTTCAGCCACTATAGATAGGTAATGCCCGCGACTTCGCCCGCATGGATTTAGTTATGAAAATCCCTGTGAAAACTCTTTAGTTTTTTGAGGAAAAATTAGGTAGCCTATGTTCTTCTCCAGGAAGCATTGAAACTTATAGTCAAAATCGGTTAGACAGATGAGCCGTGAAAGATAATAGATGCAGTCAGAGTGCATGACTTAATAAAAAACCCAAATTATTTAAAGGCCTTGGCTTGATATGAGGCGGTAACAAATGCATAAAAAAACTTCGGCTTGTTGGTTAAACGATTCTTGCCTCACTTATATCTACCGAAGAACAAAACTTCGAAAGTAGGCCTGGTATATCTAATTGAAAATCAACATAGAGCTCATAATAAAAAAATAACGTCCTCTCGACCGAATTTCAGCCTGCGCGGCCTATCCCCAAAGAGATTAGCCATCTGCGCGGGAGATATTATATGTATAGTGCACAAGTGTGTGCGCAAACACAGGTGCAGTCTCTGTTCCTTTACTCTTATAGCCCGATGGGACGGAAAACCCGGTACGACCGGTTCCTACCGGTCCGGTGACCTCTTGGTCAGGCGCAAGACCGACGGCTTAACGTGCTCTCCGAGACACGGGGATGAAACACCGCCAACGTCCTAACTTCGGGCTACTGAGAATTTTTTGTCAAAAAACCCAATACCTATTTTTTGTGGCCCGACCCGGTATTCGAACCCGGGACCTCGTTGGCCGCAGTCGAACATGCTAATAGACTAAGAGATAGCTGCACTTTTTGTAACCATCCCCAGAAAAGCTGATTCTGTTATAGCTGGGTGCTACACTCTACACTGATGATGGTAATGAAAGTCTGACCGCATGCTGATGGGCCTTTCACTAGATATGGCCGGTCAAAGACGTGTTATCGTTACCAAAAATGAACCATAATTAGAAAAGCTGATTCTTGTACAGTATTAAAGTATACGCAATGCCTATGTAAACAGTATAAGAACTGACGCTTTACATCGGGCCTTTCACTAGATATCACCTGTCAAAGACGTTATGAACATAGCATACTGTAAAAAAATATTAGCCATTATTACGTCGTCGCGTTGATTGCTGTTAAATAAATTCTTACGCCTTCATAATTTTTAATAGTCAGTATAGAGGTCATAGGAATGTATCAGTAGGTACAAAGGTAAAAATAATAACCAAAGGCCCTTACACGGGATGGTACAGTTGGTAGGTACGCTCGTCGAATGAAAACAAAACCACAGCGTATCTAATCAGCACCATCAAAGTAGATCAGTGTAATATTCCGTTCAAGCCAGCTCTATTTCACACATAAAAACAACTACTTAAGTAATTCAATTTCTTCGCATTAAAACGAATTTGTTCTACAGTCTCAATACAGACAATAAACAAGATTTCGACGGGCATGGTCCAGGGAATTGTAGGCTTTAAGTCTTTTAGTTAAATGCAGTTGTAGCATGCATCCAGAAGTAATATAAACTCAGAGTGCATCGTACTCTATAAGGAGTTTTCACGTTCTATTTTTTGAAAAAGTTGAAATTTTATAAGTTTCGATCGAATAGATCTAGGTACGTAAGTAGGCACGAATTTTCTTGCAGGAAAATTGAATGATGGAACACTTAGTAGGTATACTGTATACTGTAGCTCTGGTAGCCTCTGGTTTCCTCCGGTGAAAATTGACCGAGTAAGTGAGGTTTTTAAGTTTGAACGTAATGAACGTAAATTTTAAAAAATCGTAGGTAGTAACAAAATAAGCGAATTTTAATTTTAAAAAAAATTAATCATAGGACCATAGGCAATCATAGGAGGAAAACAGTCATAGGACCTTTTTATATAACATTTTAAGCTCTGCATATTTTTATTAGAACTTTTTTGTCTAATTTTTACCGTTTTCGAGTAATTGCGAAAAAACACTTTTTTTTCAACCCTTGCCGGGACACGAAAACCTTTACGTGTTGTTTTTGTATCATTAAAAACTAACATTATATCAAAAATTGAGTGCCAAAATGTTGATTTCAAATCTTATTTGACTGGACATATAATATGTCACCGAATAAATAAAATAATCCATGCGGAAAAAGGCAACACAAGATTTAGAGCTGTCATTTTAGTTTAGTTTAGAGATTGTGTTGTGTGATTGAACAGAACATAGATTTTGGATTGGTCTCCGCTGCGCTCCTACGTGCTACCAATCCTAAATCTATAATGAAACAGAATTGGCACAATGTCATTGGAGAGATTTCAGTCAAGGGCTAAAATCGAATAATATACTCCCTAAAAGGACAACACATACGGCCAGTGGCGTGCACACATTCGGAACCAAGGTAGGCATATTAGTTCGGTAGATACCTATTTTTAGGCAGGGCACGATGAAAAATAAGCATTGAGATTTTTTTACTAGGGTAAACAATGCTTTTATGCCTCTATGTCGTGCACGCGACCTAGGCTACCTATAGGTACACGATTATAAGCAGCTACCTTCCTAAACATTTTGTGTGTAGTCCCAATAAAATTTCTATCTCTAATTTCTATAACTGTACTTAGTATGAAAAACCAATAATTTACAGGTTTCTTGTGAGCTTTTGTACAATGAGCTTATGCCGCGACCACACAGATCGCCGTTGGTCACGTTTCCAATGAGATCGGATCGCGATGACACCCTTGAAATGATTTTAATAGCGTGATTTATAGAGCAAATTAAACATTTGACTTGCCGTGAATTCGACGCTGAGTGGATCCGTCACGCACGGACGTTGGCCGAGCGGTACTACTAGTGTACAGTCGCCTGCACAACACAGTCGTCTGCATAACGCACTTGCGGCATAGCTTAGATGTGTAAGAACCTAAGTTAGGTGAAGCAGGTGACAGCACAGAAACTCTATAACTGTCTATACTTTACTTAATATTATAATTGCCAAAGTTTGGATGGATGGATGGATGAATGTGGTCATGTACTCAATCACGCCAGAACAGCTGAACTGACCTGGATGAAATTAGGCACAAAGATAGATTATATAGTTTGAAATAACACCTATGCTAAAATGTATAGGCCGGAAAATCCAAACAACCTCAATCCACGCGGATGAAGTCGCGGGCATTAGCTAGTATTGTTATAGTGGCCACCGTCTCGAGCAATGGACATGCGGACTCATGAAGGGATTTTCATTTTTCACAATCCACTGTCTCGTGCTGCGTGATTAACGGCGACTTCCTGTAATTCGTTCAATGAGTTTTCATCGCATTCCGATTTCAATGAGTTTGGTTTTGCGCCTTTCAGTCAAATTTCAACTTAAATTCTGGTTTAAGTAATTTCTGATGTTTGTAAACTAGAATGAGTAAAACTTTTTTTAATCAAATTAACTTATAAGAGTTTCTAATCTCTTGGTAGTTCGGAATGTCATCCCTCCCGAAAAGAACCAGCAAGGTATGCTGGAGCGAATCAAAATTATATCTTATGCAGATGACACAGTCTTACTTATAACAGGGAATACGTGGGAAAACTGTGGTGTGGTGGTGTGTGGTATCAGATTGGTTGGCCGCAAATTTGCTTAGCTTAAATGTGAGTAAAACTAAATTTCTTACCTTTTCACCTTCCGCTGCCTCTCAACCTTCTATTGATAAATGTAAATTGAGAGCGCATATCTGTAGTCATTTTGATTATAACTCAAATTGTGACTGCCCTGGTGTAGAATATGCTACTAATATAACATATCTTGGACTTATTATAGATAAAACCTTGTCTTGGAATTTGCACATATCTAATTTAACATCCAAAATAAGGAAATTAATATATATATTTAAAAACCTTAGGTCATCAGCTGATAGGAGTACTATATTTATGGTTTATTATGCTATTGTCCAATCGCTACTCATGTATTGCATATCAGTCTGGGGAGGTACCAACAAGACAACAATGCTACAGCTAGAGAGAGCACAAAGATCTGTTCTGAAAGTTATGACAAAAAGACCTTTTAGATTCCCCACAATAGATCTGTATAAAGATTGCAAGGTTTTATCGGTCCGTCAACTTTTCCTATTACAAATAATAAAACGTAAGCATAGCTCCATTAGTTACGATAAAAATCAAGTAAAGAGAAGAGTGGATCAAACCTTTCGAACAGAAGGACACAAAAGTAAACTTGCTGGGAGACAGTACTATATCATCAGCTCTAGACTTTATAATCAAATTAATAAAGCAATTAACATAAATCCTCTTAATAAAAATCAATGTAAACAACGAGTTAAAGAGTGGTTGCTTACTCAATCATATGCCGATACTGAAAAACTGCTTGAAGTACTAGTTTAAAAAAAATATATTTTATTTGTATAACCTATAATCTATATTTATTCATCCTATTCACACACACACACACACACACACACTCACACACACACATTCATATTTGATATCTTAAGTTGATTATTTAGATTTATTTGTTCATACCTATTTACCTGCAGATTGCATTTATATTGTTTCAAATGCGCCATTTATTTAAGGAGAGCACTGTCGCCTAAAACACAGGTTTATACCTTCCTTAGGGACAGTTGGTTTTTCTGTATGTACCTATTCTGTTATGTAAGCACTATTTTTAAGAATACTATGTAAGATTGGTAAAATGCAGAACATACTCGTATTTTTGTTTTTATATATTTTGAGATCAATAAACATTTATTATTATTATTATTAAATGTACCTACTCGTAGGTGCGCTATGTTATGTTAGTCGTTTTAATCAACTTACAAGAAGGTTCACAATTCAGCGCGTATTTTTTAAGTTTTTATATAAAGTTTATAGTTTTAATAATTTAAACACCTCCGTGACCACCTGTACGCATAGATCAGCATTCAAAGCTGATTAATACGCGCTACCGTCTTGAAGTTTTTACTTTTTACCTCGCGGGCAACGTCGCGCGTCGCGCGTGTCCGTGAGAACCGATTTACTCACTTACAATACTAGTAATATACCTATACAGAACGTGTTCTACGTGTTTCTTTTATGTCGAATAATAAATAATCATTAAAACTTATTTTTAACAGTTTTCTAATTGTGGTTCGTGTGACGTTTCGCTGTGCACTCACAAATAAAGCTTCGACTCGCACACAATAGGTATATAAACGACCAATATAGCAATAATGTAAACTCAAAAATTTTAATAAGTAAATCATACTAATATTATAAATGCGAAGGTCAGTTTGTTTGTTGGTTTGTTGGTTTGTCCTTCAATCACGCTGCAACGGAGCAATGGATCGACGTGATTTTTGGCATGGGTATAGTTGAGGACCTGGACAGTGACATAGGCTACTTTTTATCCCGGAAAATTGAGTAGTTCCCGCGAGAATCCAAAAAAACTTATTCCACGCGGACGAAGTCCCGGGCATCAGCTAGCTAGTTCCCTATAATCCGCCAAAGCAGACAAATCTAGTTATGTGATACAGCGTGTAGCTTGCGATATTCACCGCCCAGTAAGCCAGTAATTGGCACCGGCACAAACACAAGCACGAACACCAAACCGCACAAATTATTCTCAACGTACGTTTCACTCCAGCACCGGCACATCTTCAGGAAATGTTGACTCGACAATGCGCGATAGTAAAATCCACGAATACACGACTTTACGATCGTGCATTATGGTAGTGTGCAGGTAGATTGCATCCCGGGGAATGCCATTGGATACTTTTTTCCTGGAAAATTTAAGAGTAGGTACCTACCCGCGGGATACAAAACACTTTAATCCACTCGGACTAAGTTGCATCAATCATCATCTAGTATACTTAATATAATAAAGGAAACCTATCTTCTCATAACAAACTTCAGAAAGGCAGTTAAGATCTACCTATACCTATACTGTGCCTATACTTACTGCGTTTTAATACAAATAAAAAGCGAAAAATTAAGGTCAATCCCGACAAATTTTTAGTTTCATCTTTCTAAAATAACTTTAATTCGAAGAAGGTAGGTAAATGGAAAACATTAAACCCAAACAGAAAATAGCCCGGCCAGCACAGTTATTTCTTTGAAAGTAAATACTTATTTCGAACGCGGGTTTTTTTAATTTCACAGAGTTACCACCGAAGCGTAAAATTTTCATTAGATCGCATTTGCACTCAACATTCATAGATTTAGGATTGGTCTTTGTCGTAAAGACCAATGCTAAATCTATGTCAACATTATGACTCTTTTTAATGTCATAAAATTTTGGATTCAATTTTTTTAATGAACTAAGTCACAGGGCGATTGGCTAAAATGGCTAAAATATAAAGATATATAAAAAAAACAAATATAATAGTGTTACGTTTGTTCACTGCAATAGGTACTTAGTCATTTTATTATTTCCATGTGAAATCGAAGACCGCAGTCAAGCGCTAGGTAACTTTTCATCTACTTATTTAAAAATTTAAACTTAGTATAAATTAAAAACCGGCCATTTGCGAGCCAGACTCGCCCACCGAAGTTTTCGTAATTAACTATAATTGGTTAAATTAATTTACTAGTTACTGGCTTATTCTTTACAAAGGTTTATAAAAATCTGTGATGATTTGATATCAGGGAATTATTTCTTTGAAATGAACGCAAAACTGGATAAAAAGCTATTTTAAGAATTTAAGTTTTTTTTTATCCACTATAAGCTAGCCCTTGACTGCGATCTCACCTGATGGTAAGTGATGATGCAGTCTAAGATGGTAGCGGGCTAACCTGTTAGGGGCATGGCAGTAGATAATATTAAATCAATACCCCTTCGCTTTCTACACGGCATCGTACCGAAAAAAAAACCCTTACCTAGTCAGAAATCAATCCATTTCATTGGATTGGCTGATAAGTTTTTGAAAAATATATTGACTCGTAAGTTCAGACTTATGAGTTAATATTTTCAAATGCAGTATCCTGTATCAGTAGGTAAATACTGCACAAGATTTCACGCATAAGATGACTTTCGTTTTAAAGTTCTCTTGGAAACCATCAAAGTGGTCGTCGCCGGTGTTCAATACCTATTTGTTATTGAGTCGTCAGCCGGAACTACCCATTGTGCGCGAAATCAAACTCGGGCAGCTTTATTACGATTTACGAACACCACACTGACCGGGAGTCCATTTTTATTTAAATGTACGCAGGTAGATTATTATTATTTACATTCATAAAAATACTGAGTAGAAACCTATATAAGTTTCTGAAAAAAAAATATAATCTTCATCATCATCCAACATGACGAAATCGCGTAGGTAGATCTACGATGGATCGTAGATCCTCTACGCGATGCACATTTTGTGAGCGTTCATTTGTTAGTATGCATTGTTGAGTTTGCAAACGATATAATTAATTAGACCAGCTACTAACCAGTTTTAATTTGGTTGGATGCCTAATTATCACGTATCGTATGCAATGCAAGTGTGGATTTATCACGTGCTGGACACAGTCAATGAATATCTAATAGTGTCAGCGAGAATAATTAAATTGTAGACTAATAGGTTCTTACCTATAGTAAAAGCTGGACTAGATAGGTAGGTACACTTAGGTAGTAATTGCGTGTGGCAATAAGGCTATCTACAATAATTATCACGATTAATGAGCGTACTAGGTACTCATCAACTATAATAATTGTTGACATCAGGTTTTTTTCTTTAAAGGTGTTTACGCCCGAGGGTAAGCGTTCTTGATTCATCCATAATAAGTATATTAATTGCTCAAAAAACCTTAAACCGTGGAGCATTAATATAAAAAACTGCCTTATAAACGGGGAGCCGCGGAGCGGATGGTCACGGTGCACTGCGGCTTTATCATCCCCTTTAATAATGCGATCCGGTGGTGTCCAAAGTGAAAGCTTACAGCGGGTTGCCAATGTGCATGAAACCGTCAAACTTATCTGACCCGGTGGCCAAAATTGGAACTAATGCTTATATATCATAGTTTTATATATAACTAGATGATGTACGCGACTTAGTCCACGTGGATTAAGTTTTTTCGATTCCCGCGGGAACTCCTTAATTTTCTGGTACAAAAAGTAGCCTATGTCCTTCCCCGGTATACAAACCTATCCCTGTACCAAATTTCAACAAAATCTGTTAAACAGGTAGGCCGTGAATCTGTTAAACAGGGAGCGTAGCAGACAGCCAGACAAACACACTTTCGCATTTATAATATTAGTATGGATATGGATTATAACTGATAGATAGTTTTAATTTTATTTTTCTTATCTACGCTGTCACCGGGTCAGTTAAGTTTGTATAGCAATTTCAGCTTTTACAACACATGAGCACATGAGTAAAGAAATTCTTTACTCATGTGACATGAGGCAGGAAAGTAGATTTGTAATTAGTGAGTATTCGTACCTACGTACCTACCTAATTAACTTGCTTCAGTAAAAGCTGGCCGGTATGTATAAGTATATCCCTGTTATATTTTAAAGTAAGTACTAAATCTTATCACTGATTAAAAATTAAATAAGTATTTAAAACTTACAAGTAAGATTTTATAGATATGAGTACCTATAGTACCTACTAAACTACTACTTTTAAAGCGATAGTTCGCAACCGAGGTTTGAGCGATCGCGATCGGATCGGCAGGCGTGGTGGATGGGTGGGCTGCTCGGAGACTCCGCCCCGCAGCACCCACGCTCGTTGCGGCAACTAATATGATAACGAGGATCGACTCGGCGCAAACCGCATCTCCGCTCCGGTACATATCATTACCGACATGATTGACTACGCTCTTGCGCCTCTTGCCTCTTGTTAGTTACCTATATACCTAACTACCGACCTGCCAGCCTTCATACAATAATTTATAAGCAAGCACCTTTGCAGGTTTTTCAGTATTAATAAGCGGAATTTACCTACGAATTTATACTTACAGTTTCTAAATTGGATTCAGAATTTCATAAATACGGGTGCGTATCATTCACAGTAAATCGAAAAAAAATAATAAACGAAACCGAAAAGCACAAAAAAATATTTATATGGACGCATTTTTATTAACATGCCACGCCATCTAGTGTTGAGTAGCGATAGTAAAAAAAATCTTTATAAAGGTGATGGTATTATTTTTTTTTTGTAGAATCTTATTCCTAAAAATAATTATCAAAGATCTCTTGGTCCAAAGATTCATAGTCCGGTCCATTTAGAACACATCCGACAGTAGGCATCGCATATAATAATATGCTACTATTATGTTGAAAACATGCGGTATCCCGATTCCGTGTATAATATGATATTTACTCATTGATGTAGAATTTTAGATGGTAATACTACAAAACCAAATAAATGATTTAATTAAGAATTTACATTATGTACTTGAAAAGTGGTTTTATCTACTTACATCAAGACACGCGGTAGCGTGTCAAAGCCAAGCTCAAGCTAACAGAACTGGCGAGCAGCACCGTGTGTATTACACGAACCATCCAAATGGTTCGTGTAATACAATATTACACGAACCATTTAGATCTCGATTTTACAAGAGTGAACGATTTCACCGACTCTGAATTACGTTGAACCCCTCTAGATATTTAGATATAGAAAAGATCATCATGGTTTTACCTAGGAATTTCTAAAGTTTGACAGATTTCCTATAAACTTTACAAAGCATCCTATCTTTACTAATCCTAATCATCCATTTATTTTATTCCTAGGTTAAACGGAATTGGTAAAATCGGCGTCTAAGCAGTTTTTGCTATAACTTCTAACGTAATTATGCGTAATATGTACATTTTTACCTGATTCATGGCGTACGTGGTTAATTTGGAATATAATATATCACATATTATGTGATTTTCGTAACAAGGGGTGTTTGGTTACTAGATTAACAGAAGTAATGTAGACTTTATAATAGAACTTTGTTTGAAAAATTTTGCTCAATAAAAACCTTGATAGAAATAATATAACTTTATTTACAACTTGGAAATATAAACCTCATACATAATTTCATAGGTAGATAGTTAACAAAAAATAAATGAATATTTATTATCAAAATTCCCAGGCATAAAAATAGGATATAAAAGATTTCTAAAATTGTCAACTAAAAGATATTTACAACAACTACAGCTTAGAAGTAAGTTCTGGTACAGCTTTGAACAGATCCGCAACCAGGCCCAAATCAGCAACCTGAAAAAAAAACAGGTTTAAAATTATTTTTGAAGACATTATTTTCCCTAAGAAACTGTTGTCTTAACATGCGGAGGTCCCGGGTTCGATCCCCGATAGGGTCTATTTAGGAATTTATAATTTCTGAATTTTTCTTGGACTGGCCTGGTGGGAAGCTTTGGCCGTGGCTAGTTACCACCCCACCGGCAAAGACGTGCCGGCAAGCGATTTGGCGTATCGGTACGATGCCGTGTAGAAACCGAATAGGGGTATGGGTGTAATATACTGCCATACCCTTAACAGGTTAGCCCGCTACCATCTTAGACTGCATCATCACTTACCATCACGTGAGATCGCAATCAAGGGCTAACTTGTAGTGGATAAAGAAAAAAAATTGGCAGCCATAGCAGTGCCGATAGACGTGAAAACGATTATTTTATTTTTATTTTTCCTTAAAACTAGAATGTACTATTATTTATACTATCTCAAGAAGAACGGTCACGCGTTTCCACATTTTTACCCCCTACCAAAAGGTGCTCAACGCGCAATTCAAAAATCTTATAAAAAAAATTGTGCGCGTCCTACAAGGACACGCGCGGTTTTGAAGTCACAAAAACCACATCGATCAGTTGCTATTGCGGCACTCTATCTATCTATCTACTACACAATCAGTTACTCTATTTACCTGGAAGATGGGCGCTTCGGGATCCTTATTGATGGCGACGATTGTCTTCGAGTCTTTCATGCCCGCCAGATGCTGAATGGCACCGCTGATGCCCACAGCTATGTAAAGGTTCTAAATAACAGAAATTATTAAATGAATAAATAGATAATTTATTGATCACTAGCTGATGCCCACGACTTCGTCCGTGTGGATTGAGATTTTTTGATTCCCGCGGGAACTCTAATTTTCTGGGATATAAAGTAGCCTATGTGTTATTCCAGACTATCTCTGTGCCAAATTTCATACAGATCCGTTCAGCCGTTCGGGCGTGATTGAGTAACAAACTCCCATCGATACATCCATTCAAACTTTCGCATTTATACCTTTTTTGAGTTAAATGTTCCTTCAATTGTTCCGTGTATTACTAAACAATAAAAAGTATTTAAGTATGTATTAGTAAAAGTAAATTATTAGTACATGCTGAGCGGTTGTTAATTCAAGAAATAGGCCTGTTTCTGGCGTGATTGAGTAACAAACATCCATTCATACATCCATTCATCCATCCATTCAAACTTTCGCTTTTATAGTATTTGTACAGATACTCAATTAGCAGAGGGAT
Organism: Erebia aethiops; assembly: GCA_923060345.2. NCBI lineage: Eukaryota > Metazoa > Arthropoda > Insecta > Lepidoptera > Nymphalidae > Erebia > Erebia aethiops. Next base: position 14,853,380 of record OV281089.1, on the reverse strand, counting down.
GGGCTGGTATATCATTTGATTGTGATTTTAAAACAATAATCCAAGTAGGTAGCTGCTGACCAAAATTGGAGTTCCAAATTTGGTCTTTGTGTTTGCACACCTATCAGTAACATAGAATAATAATCTTTGTTGGGTTGTATTAATATGACTTGTCCGCTAGATCATACAACAATTGAAGTGCTTGACAGACTCAAAGCTTCAGTCTAATACTCACAGATTAAAGATGTAGGCCTTTAGTAATTAACAGACATCAGCTGCGAACACAATCTATAATCTATCTACGTCAATAGCTAGTAACAGAGCGTCATATCTAGGGCTTCCAATACCGGGATCCCGGTATTGCCTAATACCGGGATCCCGGACTTTTTTCGTCCGTTTAAATACCGGTATTGAAATGTCTAATACCGGGATACCGGTATTGGTGACACTATAAACGAAACAGTGACTATTGCATATATTTCTTGGTACATGCCTCTGTTTTTATTCGGCTGAGTTTAAAATTGCACATTAGCTCAATAAGAGCATCTTTATTGCTAAAAACCGGTGAAGGAAAGTAATTTTTGATCACTGAGAGGTAAAAATTTGTGTTTGAATTTAGAACCCTGTGGCTTGGCATTTCTATTTCATTGACTTATGTCATGAAACGTTCAGAAATCTGTTTTTTTTTTCAATGCAATTTTTTTATTATGATTTATTTTCTTTATAAAGTAATTTTTGAATTTTTAATTAATTTGTGTTTCGACTAAACTATGTATTTTTTCGAGTAAAATAATGGCATTTCTTTATTGAATTTAAGCAGAAAAGTGCTCTTTTGGAGTTAAAAAAGATGAAAAAAGATTTATAAGGAAAACTGTTTTTTGGTGCAGTTTCCTTCAGAAAAGACAAGTTTTAAGTTAAAAACAATCTATGTAATTTTAAGTTTTTCCCAATACCGGGATCCCGGGATCCCGGTATTGAAAAAAATCTTTCCGGTATTAATACCGGTATTGAAAAAAACCGGTATTCGAAAGCCCTAGTCATATCGTGTGTGCAAGCTTCAGAAATCCTTTGTGGGGTCGAGTGTACGTACCTACACTTTTGTAACATGGTTCCAAAAGAGTTTCTGGATTTGCCATTACATAAATTTAAAGACTGTCTTAAACCATTTGTTAAGTCGAGGTTATTATACTGTCGATGATTTTCTTAATGACAAAGTTGCATGGAAGCAACCAGCCAGCGCATCCAGTGACCCACAAGTCAGTGTAATACTTATAATGTAACATAATATGTATTGTATTTTTTACTTATTGTAACATTTTCCTTTTTAAGAAAAGTGCAACTGCTGAGTTTTTCGCAGGCTCTTCTCAGTAGAATCAACTTTCCGAACTGGTGGTAGAGTCTTAACGTATCATAAGAACATATCATCATATCATATTGCATCACTAGCTGGGGTAGTTGCGGAAAAACCCTACTTCTACGACTAGAGCGAGCTCAAAGAGCTATCCTAAAAGTGATGCTAGGGAAGCCTATTCTCTTTCCAACTAATGAGTTATATGTTTTATGCGATGTACTTACTGTCAGACAGAATTACATACTCCACGTAATATTACGTAAGCACAAACAGCTACACTTTGACCCCACCTTACAACATCGTAAGAGAAGGTCTGATAAAGTGTGCAGGATCAAACCTTGCAGAACTGATTTAGCTAGTAAGCACTTCTGTAGTGCTAGCTCAATAATTTACAATAAAGTTAATTATCACTTAAATATATACCCTGAAAACTTACGCTCATGTAAATTACTTACATCTAAATGGCTTAGAAAACTCTCTTATAGTGACACAGAAGATATCGTAACTATGAAATAATCCACTTAAACACATACACGAACAAGATCTCTCTCTCCCGCGCACACACACACACACACACTCACACACACACTCACACACACACACACACACACTCACACAAACACACACTCACAGTTTATTATTTTTATTCATTATGTGTAATTTCTCATGAAATTGTAATCTGGAGGTGGGCGTTAGCAACTGCAACACAGTTTCAAACTAACGCAGCTGTTATCGTTCTTTAGTTTTTAAGGACCCTTTGTAATTTTTGAGAAATAAATAAATAAATAAATAAATAAGTGACACAAGTTGTCCTACATGAAATAAATGAATCATTTATCATTTATGATTCAGGCCGGTTGTCTCAACTGATTGGTTGATACTTGAAAACGTGTTGAAATGTGTACTTTTTTTGTAGTTGATCTAAGTACCTACTTTTAACTTCTTTTGCATGTTGAGTTGGCCTGTAAGTGTGTAATCAATGGTAGTCATAAGATTACAGTCAAAACCCATCTTACGACATCATTTATGATGACATATTGGTTATAATGACCGAAAATTAGTGCCAATTTTGATGTTGCTTATAGAATTAACATCGGTTATTAAAACAAACCGGCTATTGTGACTTAGTGGTCCCTTCGATGTTGTTATAACAGATTTCTACTGTATTTATCTAAGTTGTAATAGAATAAGTCAAATGATCATTGTATTACCGTTGGCTTCCTATTAAATAAAAAAATAAATGTGTTCATAGCTGATGTCATTTTAATAATACGAATTATGAGCCTTAGTACTACAACTCACACTGTACCCTAGTCAGTAGTGATACTCACCGGAGCGACAATCTTGCCGGTCTGTCCGATCTGCAGATCGTTGGGTACGAAACCCGCGTCGACGGCCGCACGCGAGGCGCCCACCGCGGCATTCAACTTGTCCGCTAGATCATATAGCAATTTGAAGTTATCGCCAGACTTGAGACCGCGACCTGCAACATTCATCATACTAATATAATAAACGCGAAAGTGTTTGTTTGTTTGTTTTGTCCTTCAATCACGCCGCAACGGAGCAGTGGACCGACGTGATTTTTGGCATGGGTATAGTTTAGGACCTGGAGAGTGACAGAGAGTGGAGTTTTATCCCGGAAAATTAAGGAGTTCCCGCGGGAATAAAAAAAAACTTAAACCACGCAGACAAAGTCGCGGGCATGAACTAGTATTAAATTTAAAAAGGCATATACAAAAAAATTTTTTTTTTTAAATTTTATCCAAAAACAAACTCTTAGCTTAGCTCTTGGATCTCTTTAATTCCACAGATGTCCTATATTGAGGATAAAAAGTCCATACTAATATTATAAATGCAAAAATCTGTGTGTCTTTCTTCTTCTACGCTTTCATTGTCCATCTATTCAACCAATTTTGATGAAATTTGGCACAGGGATCGATTGTATCCTGTGAAAGGAATCTTTTAATCCCTGAAAATTAAAGAGTTCTCACCGGAACCAAAAACCTCAATCCATGTGGACGAAGTCATGGCATCATGTAATAACAAATAAATATTGCACAATCATACACTAGTGTTGTGTGTTAGATACAATTATTAGATTATCATTATGAATGATACGAAATTAACCAATAACGGACACATAGACTCTATGTCCAGTCGCTTCCACTTGGCATTCCAGAATTGACATACATAGTTTTCTGTGATAGTGTTCCATGTTAGTAACAAAAGGTGTATGTTTGCGCAGCACCTTCTAGTCTTGCTGTAGCACAATATGTTGTGTGGTATCTAGTTTTTTTTTGCTTTGCCCAAAATTAGTGTCAGTTTGAGATTTTTTTAAAGCAAACATTTAAATGGTCTTAGCACTTTATACAGGAAAGTTTTTGATGAGAAATGAACTTACCACCAGAAACAATGTTCTTAGCACTAGCAAGCGATGGTCGGTCAGATTTTGTGAGTTCCTGTGACACCCATTCCACTAAGTCAGACTTATAGCTGCCGTCCGGAGCCTTCTCCACAGCCCCTGATCCACCTTCCAGAGGCTCTGGAGGGAATGCAGTGCCTCTTACTGTGATCACTTTGATAGGGTCCTTGGCCTCCAAAGTCAGAACTGCATTACCTACAAAATAATTCCACATGACCGTAAGCTCACACATTTACACAGAAAGCTAAGTATTCATCAGCATAAACTTAAATGAGGAAAGTATGGCATACATCTCAATGTTTATCATTAATCAATAATGAAACTATTTAGGAATAACTACTCCAATATCTGTATTCTGTATCCAAGAGGCATTCGGACAATATTCTGCCTAGCCTAAAATATTGACCTCATGTTACTAAAGAATGATAAAATGATTTTGTCTGTTTAATGTGAAGTATAATAGACTAGAAGTTAAAAACGGGGCATAAAATATTTGTGCATCTTCTAGTCAGTGTTCCAATTAACTATTTAGTTGACCTGCCCCAGTTTGCACAATTTTCTTTTCTAAAGATTTAGTATGAATGTGTAATACTTATAACTTAGAAATGTTTAAATGAGCAGAAGGTCATTAGCTTAGAAAAATACAGATTGCCTCTTTGTTTTTTATATGGATTAAACTAAAATCTACAAAGTAAAAGCTAATTTCAAACTTTGTGAATGCTCTGAAGTGCATGCCGCGGATGCATGCTCTACTACATGCTGATACTGACTTTAAAGCATTCAAGACATTTGGTGTCACCTTTACCTGCATAGATCGTTCTGATAAAAGTGTTAGCATCCTTAACACCAATGATGTCAGTGATTGGTGACACATCAAGCTTAGCGGCCACTCTAGGAAGCAGCGCCTTGCCAAATGCAGTTGCAGGTGCCAAGATATGTGTGAAATTAAACTGTTTCTGTGTCGCTAGTACTAGCGGAGTGAGAGCTTCTGCTGGGAATCCTTTGAAAGCATCACTTTCAGCAACAAGCACCCTTGACACTCCACCTGCTTTTGAAATTGCTTCTGCAGCCTATAAAGTAAACAAGAAATCTTAGGAGCCAGGTGAAAGTTTAATGCTACTATAATGATGATGACCACTATTTTGTCCATAAGTGTTTGATTAAATTTTCTATGGTGCAAGTTATTTCCAGGATAAGAAATTTCTTAAGTGTGTGCCAAGATTGTGAGCTTTCTCAGTGCTAATTTCATAAAAATTGATTGTAGTGTAACAGTAGCAAAACTATTATTGACCCCTATACTTACTGTCTTGTAGATAAATAATATGTTTAGAAGTTTTGGTGCAATATTACTCAGACTCAGATTAGTTGTTTGAAACCCCTTCCAAAGTTGATGGCTACCATCTTAGCCTGCATCGGTGTTGTTAACAAGGTCTAACTTGTTATCGAAATGAAAATGAAATCTACAATACTTACTGGACCACATTTAGTGCCAGCCACAAGGACAGCAACTTCTCCGCCGATTTTCTTCGCCGCACTGAGGGTATTTTGAGTTACTGGAGTTAAAACTTCATTATTGTGCTCGGCTATGATTAATGTACTTTGCAATCGCCGTAACTAGAAAACAGAGTAAAAAGTTTTAGATTTAGAAATTCTTACATAAAAATTGCGACCTGCACAAAGCAAACCTAATTGTACAAACCTGCGAAGACAAAAACAGATTCCTCGTACACGGCGAAAACATTATTACTTCCTAAACTAATTTAATTTGAAACCTATATTTACAGCACTAATAAAAAGGTTAAACTAGTTTACCAAAGTCCACGGAAAGTTATCAAAATTCAAAAGAAAACAAAGAATGAAAGTAGTGTATTATCTATGAATGAAAGAGACCACAGATCAGCTGGGGGACGATTGGCTAAAAATGACAGCTACTGTGCTACAGTGTGTAACGATTATCCCTATATGTTACTTGTCTCTGGTAACGATCGCAATCCCTCTGATTGGTTAACACTTCTCCACTATTGAACACTATTGAACAAAATCCATTGACGCAGCAAAAATATCATAAGTTCAGCCAATCAAATCAATAGAGACTGTAACAATGATTGATGCATGCAGTTCACTAGAGTAGGAACCTTTGTAAAATAAAAAATACCATGAAAGAAAAGAAATGTTAAAAGAACCACAGACTACAGAAATGAGCACAGATGGCACAGACATAGCACAGTGGGCACAGTGTCACTTAAAGACACAGATCTAAAATTTCTTTATTATGTCTGTGTTTAAAGAAGACATAAAATAACACTGTAGGTAGCATAGAACCAGATAGACCTTTCTATGTCTACGGGTCTGGTCTACGGTAGGTAGGGTAGGCTCATCGTGGTGCTCTAAGACTTCTAACCATAGTTTGAGATGAGAAAACTTCTAACCATAGGTAATTTGAGATGAGAAAGAGGATAGAACTCAGAGCCGTAAAGCCAGGTGTTCATAGTCCGTGATGCTTGGATGAAGTGTAATGTCACCTGTCAATCACAGCTTTCGTGCAGCGTCCATTTGGAATGTTGCCAACTTAGTGGAGTTCCCACTAAATCTGGTACCGTAGTAGACACACCAATTGTCAATTACTTTGATAATATCTAAAGCAATCTAAAGTGGTTTTTTTTCTTCAGTAATTGGTGAGGAAATGATATCATCGCCGCTAATGCGCCCTGAACCACACCAGCCCTTGCACCCAAGCTTCAGCCTGATTTGCATAAATGGTTAATGGTTATGGAAATTTTAAAGGAAACTACAAACAATTCAGAATTTCAGAGGCTCTCGGTGTATAAATGCGTGCTTTGTGATCCAGCATTGAAATAATTAGTATTGGCTGCACATGGTGTAGAAATAATGACTACTGGCTAAACGCAAATTATACTGCTATTGCTCGCTTTCAGTGTTGCAAAAAAAGTCTCTTTTTAAATAGTTTATCTAACCCAGTACTTATGGATTAAAATTTAAATATTATAGGTATGAATAGGTATATTTAAAAAGGTAGGTATATTATTTTAAAAATATGTTGATATACTATCACTAGGTATATGTTAATTCTATTTGATAGTGTAAAAACTGTTAAATAGTGTAAACTAGCCGGTGCCCGCGACTTCGTCCATCCATCCAAACTTTCGTATTTTTAATATTAGTTCCATCGTTTCAGTGGTTTCTGGTGGTTTGTAGAACGAATGACTTTTAAAGCCGTCGCAAATTTATGTATTACGGTTCTCCGATTCGGTTGCGCCCGTGCATTCTGACCGGACATTATGATTACTTAGGTTTTGTACCCGAACGGGTAGAAACGTACCTACCGGCCAACGGTTCTTTTGTATGGAATGGGCACCTTGAAGTAGGATGTATATTATATTCCTTCGGGTGCCCTGCTCAGGCATCAGTTCAGGGTACCTGACGCGAAAACCTGACGTCATGATCGGCCGCCGTTAGTGGGCTTGGTAAACACTAAACAAAAAAAGTTGGCAACATTTTATTTGTCATTTTCCAATTTCCATTTTCCTACATTTTAATTTTTATTTAATTTTAGTACTTGTAGAGTGCAAAGTTAATTTGAATTAAGTTTTACTCATTTCGAGTCACATTTTTAATAGCCATAATTGAAATTTAAAATGGCATCGTTACCAATCGTATCCATTACACGTAGAGAAACTTTCAGCTCCTGTCACAGGCTGCATAGGTAAGTAAATAATTAATCGTTCATATTAAAGTAATTTAAAGTTAAATTGGTACATTCCAACACAGAAGATTTTATCACTAAACACTGCAGTGCTATAAAAATATATTCCGTACCTACTTACCCTTTGTTTAGCATAGATTCTTAGATAAAAATATATGAGGTTATAGTTACTTAGTTTAAGTAAATATAATATTTTTTTACAATATAAGATTAGAGAAAAACGATCTCAGAATACAGAAATATGTATTTACCTACTAGGCTGCTACAGTAATTATTTATTGTAATTATAGGTATAATTTAATAAGATATATTTTCATACTTATTTGTTTTAGTTTTCTACAAATATACTGTCACATATTCTAGAAAATATCCCATGTCAGCATATTCCTTTAATTGCAATTTCACACTTTTAAGTGTAGGTTTCTAACATACTTAGAAATGTATAGGTGTTATCACACCATCAATGTAATGGGGGTCAATTTTTATTGCTGGGCAATAGCTAGTTAACAATAATTGAAGTCAAAGTCAAAAGAAAAAATTTAGAGTCATTGATTATAGTCATTGATTATTATTTTAGAGTTCCAGAGGAAAAAAATAACCCATAAAGGATTACTTTGTTGTCCGTCTGTCTTTCAACCACCTTTAACTCGGGAACAAGTAGAAGTATCAATGAGAAGTTGATTTCTTTTGTTTGTTGACTAGTTTTATTTTTCTTGCAGTCCATTTCTTAGTGATGAAGACAATAAAAAGTTATATGGAAAATGCAATAATCCAAATGGGCATGGACACAATTATGTTGGTAAGAAAATATTTTAGTTTTAACAGTCCATTGTATTCACCCAAGACTCATTACGCAACTTATAACTCAAATATTTTATAGCTAATCTTAGAGGTTGGATAGAGATAGAGAGTCTGCTATGCCTTAGTCTGCTATGCTTTAGTGTTATTTAGTCTTGAAAAGACAGGCTGTTAGAGCATAGCATAGCAAGCAGACTGTCTTTTTAAGCTGTTAAAACATAGGATACAGACAAACTAACTTTCAGATTAATTATAGCATTAGTATGGATTAAAGAATAAGGATAATAAGTAGTACTTAGTAGAATTATGAAGTTGATCTTAGATGTCATGGTTTCAGTACTGGTGACAGTAAAAGGGCCAGTTGATCCTCAAACTGGCATGGTGATGAATGTACATGATCTCAAACAGTACATGCAACAAGCTATTATGGACCCTCTGGATCATAAAAACTTGGACCAAGATGTGCCTTACTTCAAGGCTGTTGTAAGTTAAAATATTTGATAAGTTTTCTAACATCTCCAAGTGCCTATTGAGAAATATTACTTATTTATTAATTGATTTTTAATGCTTGAAATTATTAAACACAATTAGTGATGCTGATGACTCAGTGACTTTTTCTGGCCATTAATAATTTTATTCTGCTATTTACTTTTTTTTTTAAATTAAAAGTAATAATATGTTTAATTCTTTACCTATAAACCATTATGCTGATTAAATTACCCAAAATTTACATAAGTAATGCAATGTGATAAGGATATTTAAAATTACATATTTATATATAATTTTCCTGTACTCAGGTAAGCACAACAGAAAATTTAGCTATATTTATTTGGGATCAACTACAAAAAATTATGGACAAACCACAGTTGCTGCACGAAGTTAAAATATTAGAAACTGAAAAGAACCATGTAGTTTATCGCGGTGGTTCTACATACCCTAGGAAGAAATTTAATTCGGCAGCTCTACATTCTAACCACCACGATGTCTCTTCAGATTCCGATTGAATTGCATCCATTAATCTTAAAATAAATAACATAAATCTTAGTCGAATTTATGATAAAAAATATTCATAGATTTTTTTAATATATTATTATAATGACTGTTTTTGTATATCTACATTCCTTTTTTATATTTTTAATGTTTATCAATAAGTGTTAAATGGAATGTATGAAAACTATTAATGAGTTGACTAAAAAAAATATTAGGTATGTAACATTGTAAAAAAGAAATCGTTTCTTGATAAATGCATGTGCTTGAGATAACTTAGGCCATTTTAGACTGCTGCTACAATAAATTTTTTTATTGATGTGGACAACATTTTTCTTGTGAAAAATTACAGAAACCAAATAAAAAATTTTTTTCTATATCTGATTTTTTAATATCTACTTAGTGAAGATAAATAATTCCCAATCACATGAAAATATAATTTATCATAAATGGTTATCAAATAAATATTATAAATGCGAAAGTTTGGATGGATGGATGTTTGTTACTCAATCACGCCCCAACGGCTGAACGGATCTGGGGATGAAATTTGGTACAGAGATAGATTATAGTCTGGAATAACACATAGGCTACTTTTTATACCGGAAAATTAAAGAGTTCCCGTGGGAACAGAAAAACCTTGATCACTAGCAAGAAAAAACAAGATGTAAAAAAAATGTTGTACCTACCTTGATTGAATTGCATTACATTTTACTCTAATGGTGTTACCTAAGTCAAAACCTGTGAGCAAAAACAAATTTTGTTCACTGGTTATAAATGAATTTAAAAAAAAACACTGAGTGAACAAAAACGACTTGCAAAAAACAGCAAAGGCAAAGTTTTTTGTAATATGTTTCTTTTGCATAGAGATATAATATAGTGTTATATATTATCTCTATGTTCTTTTATATATTTGTGGTGTACAATAAAGTATACATACAAACGCGCTCTTTTTGAGCTAGTGAGGTGAAAATGATGTTAATCTGTATAACTGATTATCAACAGTGGCGTACGCAAACTCGCGCGTGCACGGAGCGAGTGTCTGCCACAGGCGTAAATAGGGATGATGCTTATTCAAAAATAAATTATTTATAACTGATTATTAAATAGAGGGTCTTTCAAAAGACCAAAAATTCACATCCACGGTTAGTTTTAAGTTTGATAACCATTTTAAAATATAGATTAAAGAAAAAAAGTGCATTGAAAGTTGATGACGTCACTATTGTGAATTTCATACAACTTCCATACCTACTAGAAGTGCGTTTTTAAGTTTGATAAAGAGTTGCTGATTTTATTGAGTTGTCATCATCCCTATTGAACTTGTATGAGAAATCCCATTGCACGCGCCCGCGACATTCAGCGCTTTTCACGCTATTTTTCAATACAGACACGGGAGCGTGCTCTCGCGCGTTTTAGCGTACGCCCTAAAACGGAACGCTAATTGCACAGCAGGTGAAGCCCACCAGACCTTATCCAAACCACCTCATGAGCATCACTTCGATTACTGTTGCTGATGCCCGCGTGGTTAATGTCTTTTAATTCCCCCCGGGAACTCCTTTATTTTCAGGGATAGAAAGTAGTCTCCAGGTCCTCAAGTCTCAACTATGCCCATGCAAAGAATCACGTCGATCCGTTGCTCTGTTGCAGCAACGGATGTCCGTTGATTGAAGGACCTACCAACAAATTAAAACACTTTCACATTTATATTAGTTTGAAACCACATTTTTTTAAAATGAAAGTTAAATATTCCAACTCAAGCCTTTATTTACAGAATTATTTCGTTTTAATTGCACACATTGTGCTATATTGCAAATGAGTTTACAAAAAATATTAAAATATTATTCTCACTACTCGACATAATATGTACTTAGCTGTTAAATATTATAATACATAATTATTTATTAGTAAAACATAAATAATGATATCTTTCATTCATACATATTTCAGTCACCAACTTCAACTAATCTATAAGCATAATAATTTGTGTACATGCTTGAGCTTATATTATTATAGTTTCACTTTAACACAATTATTATAATTTCACAAAATTTGCTTACTAAAAATATCAGGTAAATAACATCACAAATCACAATAATATTCAATGTGGATATGGCTTTCTAAGCTACTTTTTATATTTTATTATAAAAATACACATAGAAATAAAAAAAATTAATAAAAAGATAAAGCGTCATAAATGACTATAAAATAAATAAAAGTAATGTTATTTAAAATAATAAAAATGTAAGTAAAAAGTTTTGGCTATATTCACTGAATTCAAATTTCAAACCAAGAGTGTGTAGATACATTCAGGTAGGTTTCAGTGTACAGTGAATCTAAACACTTATTAAAAAAAAAATATTATAATTACTTAAATAATATTACAATACAATATTCATGATTCATCACATACATATAATTTAATACTACATATTGCACATCTTTACTGAATAGTCTTAACATCACAGATTGGCACTCCTTTACGGGTCAAAATAATAAATTATTATTATCTTATCTTTCCAAAATATTATGTCGTAAGTAATATCTATTGTCTTTTGTACAAATCTGCCTGTCTGATAAAATCTCTGACCAGATTATGAACCGATATAATATCGGTGATGATAGCGTTAATCGATTAGCTGCCATAGTGATTTCGGCGTATTTTTTACTTATGAAGGAGATACCTTAATAATTCATATTTAACACAGCTTAAAATAGTTTTTTAACCGACTCTTGTATTCAATTGTTTGACATAGGGACTGATTCTGTAGTGCACAATCTCTAAACTAAACTAAAATTAGAGCATTACAAATATTGCTAACCCTTTCATAATACTTCCTACGGAAAGGGACAGAACTAGATTTAAAGCTGCCATTTTAATTTAGTTTAGAGATTGTGTTATACAGAATCAGCCCCATTATCTTACATTCCAGTTTTTCTTAAAGTAATTTGTCTTTGATGTATCATTATCATAAGTTAAAATCTGTAATCACGTAATTTTTTGATCGTTTCATACCTTCTTTATGATTAAAAACCAACGACCTCAATTTACATAGACGGGCCCTGTCAAACAAAGAATGTGGGCGTATGTCTAGTAACGCCATCTAGTCCGAAAAGCGGGAACTTGCTTGCAAGTAAAAAAAATATCATACAGTTTGCCTCGGAAATTAAATAACGTGTTTTTGGAAATGTATAATTGTGAATTGAAACACTTAGCTTAAAATAAAAATTATACAGTGCCACTTTAAATTTCCAATTATACAGTAAGATTTTAGATGATAACTTAATAATAACAAATTATCTACACGATGAGCGACCGTGACAGCGGTAGGACGGGGACAAAGACAGGTGAGGAACGTGTTCAGCAAGTCGGACACCCCACATTTTTTTATGAAAGGGCCCATCTAGTACCTACATATATATCGATGTTAAAAACTAAAAGTTGACTAACCAAAAATCACATTAAATAGTTGCTGTTCTTTATTATCAAAATTGATAACATGTAGCCAATCATATTTGAAGATAATAATATCTCAATCCTACCAAGTAGGTATCTTATATAGAAAAGTTTATTTGGAGGTAAAACGACAGTCTTCCAATGTTTTTATGATAACATCGCGGTACCTATGCCCCAATGTCCCCTAACTATGCATGACAATCTTAACAGTCGTATGAAACACAGTCATTCAATAAACACGAAATCAGAATAATCTTAAATTTATCTAGAATTAGACCCAACCTATGCAGCAACTTGAGCTGCCACTAATTACTTCATAATCAGCATTTATGTATATTGTACCATACCATTTGAGTACCATCCTGAGCTAAGCGCTTGTGGTATAGAGCTCGATAGAAGTTAATATCGACAGATGTTCGATAAAATTTCTATTCACCCTGAGCATTGATACATACAAATTATATTATTATATCAATGACCCCGTGATAACAAGTAATTGCTAGTCACCTAAATTTAAATTTGATCAATATTGACCTTATTAGGCAACAAAACCATTCAAGTCTCTACAAACTATGTCTCTGTCAATATTTACAACTTTTCAACATTTAGATAGCTAAATGTCTGTCCTTTTTGCACGGGTGTTTGATTGTAATATACGGGATACCTAGTTCGAAATCGTTTCGTGGCCAATACTTTAATTGAGGCTTTTGTTCGGGACGCTCCTCGGACACGTTGAAGTAAGCAAAAAGAACTAGGGCAGTGTAGCTCGCTATGAATATAAGAACGTGCCACACTCCATGCATGTATGGGAAGTCTATGGAAAGCCATGTCTCGCAGAACAGTCTGTCTATGATCCAGGAAAAAATTGCTAAGAAACAAACTCCTACGCACCGCAGACCCAGCCTGTAGACACGTGCACATTTCACTCTGAAATATACAAAATTGGGTTTTTTTATTTAAACAATTTTAAAAAGGTTCTGTATTCGATCCGTATGTAACATGTATGTATGCGATTTTATCGGAAACCAATAACACACATAATGGTACATGTATAATATAGTTCTTTCAGGAAGGTTTGATTTATATTACAAAATTGCAATAGGGCTTATCTGTCTAATTATACGTGATCACACAATTCTTGGAACGACTGAATTGAAAAATCAGTCTAGTATCGTCCAAGTTATAGGTAGAATGACTCAAATTTAACACAAGCCTAGGTGTAGATATGTCACTGATATAATCCTAATACAAAAATCTAATTAAACCTAGGTTTAATTAGATTTTTGTATAAAAGCTTAAGTATAGTGAGTAAATGTAGATCCGAAAACGCTGTGGCGGTGTTTATACAAGGCATTAATACTTTTGTTTTTAAATCCACTACAAGTTAGCCCTTGACTGCGATCTCACCTGATGGTAGGTAAGTGATTATGCAGTCTAAGATGGTAGCGGGCTAACATGTTAGGGGCATGGCAGTTATATTAAACCCATACCCCTATTGGGTTTCTACACGGCATCGTACCGGAACGCTAAAGCACTTGGCGGCACGTCTATATACTATATAATACTAGGTACTAATATTTATTATACGCACCTATTTAATTCTTTGCACAGAAAACCGATAGCCGGCAAGGCGAGAGTCATCAGGGCAAACGCGTTTGCTTTCGGATGCATGACCAGCAAGCCCGTAGACACGACAGAAAATAGACTGGAATAGAAAGCTAGCTTCCTCCTGAAATTAACAAAAGAGAATCACATCATACTAATAATATAAATGCGAAAGTGTGTTTGTTTGTTGGTTGGTCCTTCAATCACGCCGCAACGGATCGACGTGATTTTTGGCATGGGTATAGTTGAGGCCCTGGAGAGTGACATAGGCTTATCTTTTAACCCGGAAAATGAAGGTTGTTCTGGCGGGAATCGAAAAAACGTAAACCACGCGGACGAAATCAGCTAGTCAAATATACCTACTTTATACGATAATACCAACGCACGTGCTGCTGGATTGCTCGAGCGACACAGACCAACGCGAACGCTACCATGGTTCCCCAACCTCGCTCCGGAAAGCCCTCGACAATCTGGACGGTCTCCTAATTTAGGCTTCTGGAGCGAACTAGGATGGCCGACTGGTGGGGAGGGGCAATACACGCACAACAGACGAGAAGTTCGGAAACCTGTCCAGAAGGATGAAAGAACCACGCGGACCAATCCGTAATAATAAGTAACAGGTCACAGAGCTCAACGGTCTTAATAAGGGGGTCCCATACAAAGTAATGAACCCCAAAAGTCTCACAGCCGAACTTTTTTTTTACTCCACTACAAGTTTCCCTCACCTCACATTGGTGGGTGATGAACCATCACTGACGATGTGGGTTAACCTGTTAGGGGTATGGCAGATATTATATTAAACCCATACCGGCCGAAGCCTCCCACGGGTCCCACCTTTACCCTCTACCTACCATTTACGGTGCGCCAAATTATGCTAATGCTAACTATTAAAATAGATTAATGAGACCATAGCCTTCACAACTGTAATCGATAAAGATGTCTATTAGACTATCTATCAGAGCATTAGTTATAAAAACAAACCAAGAAATAATTTCCCGTACCTAATCAATGATAAAATAAACAGAAATGCCTTATCAGCCTTTGTGTGGTAACTATGTAATTCCAAGGACAATTAAATAAAAACAAATCAGTAGCAATTACAAAGATAATATTATTTAGCACGCAGTGCTTATGACGTAGTTACTGGGACTGGAGGCTTCTGCGTAGCTTGAATCGACAGTTTTCAAAACAATATTTATTCATGACGCCTTTTATGCTCTTGCAAGGGGAACTCTTTAAATTTCTCGTGTATAAATGTAAAAGTAGCCTATGTCCATCCCCGGGATACAACGAATCCCTGTATAATAGCGGCGGCGTAAGTTGAACTATGCGCAGACACACATTTCGGGCCTCATACGAAGTGCGGTATGAGGTGCGCCGCGAGCCCATACACCTCGCTCCCCGCGCATGCTCCGCTCGGCTCTGTAGTACAATGTATCTGCGCAGACGACCACCATTTTGGTTCAACTTACATACAGTCGAATGTACCAAATTTCATCAACATCGGTTAAACAGATCGGCCTTGATGTGTAGCAGATAGACAGATACGGTCTACTTTCTCATTTAGTAAGGATTTGCCTTTTCATTTATTTTTCAAATGGGAATGAGATTTTCTCTCGAAAAACTAAGAAGTACCTACTTCAAAACGACCTTTAAAAACAACTGGCAAGAGTACAGTCGACGAGTATCTATAGTTCGCGCGCGAGGAAATGTATGTGTCACCTTACATTTACTCTGCATTTAACTAGCGCGCGAGGTATAGGTCATCCGTACGATGAATTCTTTAATATGAAGTTGCCGCATTCGTGATAACGTAAATAGCCCGATGTAGAAACAAAGGCGGGATTAGCAACAAGCGTGCCGGCAACTCGCAACGCAAATTACTAAATACCATACCCGTGTTAATATACCATGACTAAGAGTGTTAATTCATACCCCAAAGTAATTATCACTCGAAACAGAACTGCGAAGGTTAGGTAAGTGCTACACTAAAAAAACGGTATTTAAATTCTCCAAGCGTTACGAAAAACGGTTATTTTGGTTTCACATTCATTTATAGCATGTAACAATGGAACAACTAAATAATTAATAATAGTAGATAAGAAAAATTCGGTATGCAATGTCATTTTTACATCAAAAACAGCAAATGAATTTCAATAAGGAATTATAACAAAATGTAGAACACATACATGAACTAAATTATATATCTATTGCGCAACATGTTCAAGATACCAACACAGTCATAACTGTTTAAAAAATAAACTTAAATTGTTTACTACAATTTACTTTCTCACTGAAAAGGTATCTATTGTATATTTTTGTGTCCTTAATTTTCCTTCTTCTTTCATTGTTAAAAATACAAAATAGGAGTGTAATTATAGTTACCTATTGCCTCCTAGGAATTTGGGAAAGTATCTCTTGGGAAAGAACATTGCAAAAGCAGCCATGAACACCCATAAAATGGCCAGCTCATCTAAAAGTTGTCCTAAAAATAATAAGAAATACAATCAGTAAAGCTTATAAATAGTTAAACAATTATTGAGTCAGTAATTTTTTCGCAATAGTTAATTGTGCAATAAGTACTTCTGGAACTTCATCACTACAGCCCATTAACGTCCCACTCCTGAGCACAGGCCTCCACTCTCATAGGAGAGAGGGAATTAGAGTGGTTCTAAGACCCACCACACTGCTCCAATGAGGGTTTTATCATGTTAGTGATAATAACTGGGACCAACGGCTTAACATGCTCTTTGAGGCACAATGCCAACTTTTAACTCAGGGCTGGCACTGAGAATTTCAATAGCTAACAATTTTTATGCCCGACCAGAATTCGAACCCAGGACCTCGTGATCCACAATCGACCATGCTAACCGCTAGACCAACGAGGCAGTCACTGGAACTTATTTTTCTTGAATTACTAGTAAAGTTATAATTTTTCCACTTACCAACTAAGCTCAGCGTTGCATGAAAATAAGCTGAGCTCATTCCAACAACCATCAAGAGTACCCATAACACATTTATGGCTGGATTAACAAATTTTGAATACTCTTGGAATAAATGTATAAGCACTGGTGGCAGCAAGAAAAATAATACATTGCTGATCTGAAACAATTTAATTATTATAAAACAGTATTAAATATAGTATTTTTATTTAAATATACTAAAATAATAAAAAAAACAAATGGAAACTAAACTTGGAAAAATCTAAATTAATGCTTAAAAAACAGTTTAAAAGCTGTAAATGTAAACAATTATTTTTTTCAAAACCAGTCATGTGTGAAAGGTTCCGTACCACACAACATAAATTCTTTCCATAACAAGATGTCATAAAAACATGTACTCTACAAACGAAACAAAAGTTCTTTAAAAATTAAGTAATTATACAAATTTTTATCTTATTGCCTATACAGTTTGTCCTTGTTACATTTTAAGTATTATGACTAATAGTTATTACAACACTATTAAATAAAACTGTGTCTTATTCTGCACAGTGCACATAATTATTTTGAAAAAAAATTTTTGAAAGGCACTACAAATTGATACTGAAGCCAAAACTGTATTTTTTGTCATTTTTGTTTGTCTGTATGTCTGTATCTTTTGATGATTTGAGTTCATCTACGACTACGTTCATCTACATCTATGTTCATCTACACTCACCTATTATCCTGAAATTCAGCACAATTCTCTTGCAACTCAAAATGTGTACTTAGTTGTAAGTAATATTTGGGCTTAAAAATCAAGAAATTTGTGACACATTCTACCCCCAAAGGAGTATAATAGAGGATGAAAGTTTGTATCGGATTTTAAGGAAGCTAATTCCACACAAGAAGTCGTGGGCAGAAGCAAGTTATAAGACTATTAATATGGCTTCAATAAATTACAGACTATTTTACAAGGTATACCAATGGCCTGTGAATTAATTTAATGATAACAAAATTGGAGTTTAGTCTTGGCACATATGATACCATGATATTAGACCACAAGAAATCAGGGTGTAGTAGTGTCAAGATGCTTTCAACATACCTGATTCAGTTAAAGTACTACGCAATCAAAGCCTATCTATCCAAACAAAAAGCCGTGCATTAGTTTACCTACAGACATATATACATCAATCAATAAAATAAAATAGGCACATAAATTTATTTATTTATCACAAATTGGGTTACACAAAGGTCAGATTGAGACTAGGTCCCCTAAACTAATCATAATAATTTATTTAATAACACAAGGATTGTATCCATTACTTACAGTATTAACAAATTCGGCAATAACAGGGGATATAGAGTAGTTTGATTCACACCAATCCACTGGCGAGCTGCCACGTTCTAAGTGCGACCACATTTTCTGCCCAATTTCTTTGTTTACAATTTACAAGCGGCGGGGTCGATTCGATGAAATTTTTTAACAGAAATCAAATTCACCAATTCACACTATCTGCAGTACTGTAATGAAGATGAGCTACCCCGACTTCCGTGATCGATTTATTTCTGTAAAGACACTTTATAATTTAGATTTAGGTTCCGAACGCAAAATATTAAATAAAGGATTACTTTAGCACAATAGAAACATCCATCGTCAATGAAAATAGTTTTACAATGTTTTCGTTTTGCAAAACATTGTACACTCACACTGTACCTGTACAGAAACGTCAACGAAACTCAAATATCAATGTCATTGTCATTAACTTTTATTTATCTGTCAAGTGTCAAATTGTCAGCAGGGCGACCGCGTATCTTTTGCATCAATCATTGATACATCGCTATCACCTCTGATTGGTTAAAACTCTTCCACTATTGGACAAAATCCATTGACGCAGCTAGAATACCATAAATTTAGCCAATCAGAGGTGATTGCGATGTATCAATGATTGATGTAAAAGATACGCCGTCGCCCTGCAGGGTTCAACCACAGAACAATAAATACAGTAATAACTAATATTGGGTACCATATGGGTTCAACTGTCTAGAGATGTTTATATTCGATACTTTTATTAGGCTCAGAAGGACTGGAATCCAGAGCTGTTAAACCAGTTAAATAAAAAATAAGATACTTTTACTACTCATAGATATATTTTTTCGTTAGATAAAAGTCCAAAACGATGCGAAGAGCGTGAGCCTGAGAAGGATATATTTATTTAACACACTTCAGTCTACCGGGAAAGAGATGGCAATGAAGCATTGTTAAAAAATTACTTTAATTATAAAAATAAAACATCATACTAGTATTATAAATGCGAAAGTGAACGAAGAGCAACGACGTGATTTTTACATGAGTATAGTTGAGGACCTGGAACGTGACATAGGCTACTTTTTATCCCGGAAAATTAAAGAGTTACTGTGGGAACCAAAAAACCAATCTACGTTGAACAAGCCTTTTTTATTATCGATATCACAATAATCAGGCTCTAGCACCAGTTTCGCATTTTTTATAAACTGGCTGTACGGCTCTGGGTTCCAGCCCTTCCGATCGGACCACAGACAAATGACAGACCACAGAGGTACGTTCGCCCACATTGGAGAGGCCCTTACATTCTATACATACTAGCGTTTATACAAATATGATGGAAATATGAGACAGAGAGTGAAATATCGTTTGGTCTCATTTTATCTAATACAATAATTTCCAGTGATAAAAGAGATAGCAATATTTTTGTTTCTGCTCATTTTAGAAACATTTGGTTATACAACTGTCACAATGAACGAAATGTGGAACGGTTCGCCATTTTCTGTTCACTCTTGGTGGTAGGTTTGCTGTCAAAAGTTTGTTGTTATAATTATTATTTATGAACATTTAACCCTAGTATGGCAGCCATTTTATGTTCATAATCAGCTGATAAATTGGACACGTTTTGACATAGCTTAGGGCATGTCCATTGTGAATACATATTCCTTAGTCATTGTTCGCCCAGAGACAACTTGACAAGTAACATAATATGTCTCTTGACCTTTCGACTCCAACGTCCATCGGTCCTCCGACACACGTGACCAGCCCACTGCTACTTCAGCGTGCCAGCCATATGAGCTATGTCGGTCGCTTTAGTTCTTTAGCGAATCACTTCGTTCCGGACTTTATCCCTCAAAGAAATTCCGAGCTTAGCTCTTTCCAGAGCACGCTGAGCGACCTATAGGTTATCGGTGTAGCTACTAGTCTCGCTGTCAGTGTCCATGTTTCGGCACCGTAGGTCATTACTGGTAGGACGCATTGGTCGAAGACCTTAGTCTTTAGGCACTGCAGTTATTCACCAAATTGATGCCATCAATCATTGATGAATTTATGGCAGGTAGGTACTCTTGCTGCGTCCATGAATTTTGGACTGCGATCTCTGTAGCTGTCTTTTTAACCAAGTAATATAGGCCGCAGGGCGTGTTGCCAGTGATGACTTACGGTTCCGAAACATGGTCAAAGGCTTAGGGCCACTCAGCGGACGATAGAGAGGGCTATGCTCAGTGTATCCCTCCGTGATTAAATCAGAAATGAGTGGAGATTTGTAGGAGAACCAGAGTAATCGACATACTTAGCTCGTAGAATAGCTCAGCTTAATTGGCAATGGGCGGGGCACATCCAATGCCACATCATTCAAAAAACCGATAGGCGTCCCAAGGTGCTTGAATGGCGGCCACGCACCGGAAAGCGCAGAGTTGGACGACCCTCTCTAGGTGGACGAACGATCTCAAGGGAATAGCTGGGAGCCGCTGGAACTTTCAGCGGCTCCATCAAGTGATCATAGCTGTTTTCTATTTCGATGGGCGTAAGATTCATATCAAAAGTCCATAGGTAGGTATCAATAAAAGCATATTATATACATCAGCAGTAGATAACTCGTACCTAGCACCGATAGTAAGTACCCAGTGATGACTACCACCGGTACTACCGGTGAATTGTTAGTAGGTAAGTACCTACCTACTTACTTCAATGTGTAGATAGGAATTATAGGCAGTTGCGGTAAATAGTTACCTAGTTACTTACTTATTTTCTAAGCCTTCGCGATTTTAATCAGCATAATAGGAGTTCAAAAGTTCCATAGTTCTACATAAAAATAAAACCAAGAAAGCAAAATTTTTGTGAATTTAGGTATAAATTTTACGATGACAAACACAAATTATCATGAGGACTCGGGTGAGCTTTTAAACTTTAAAAACATTAGAAGAAGAAATCCCTACTTTAATAAAAAGTGAACCTATTACGTAGGTAGGTAATTAGTACCATAATAGTTATTGAATCGCAGGACTTGCCGCTCATTAAGTAGCGGAACGTAAGAAGACATGCTATCTATTCGCCCCCTTAACAAAAATCATTTACCTAAGTAGGTATCTTTAACAGTCTATCTACTTAGATTTCTTTAATCGCTATTAAAATAAAATTAAGATCGCTATTTCAGATGTAGCAAAAGGTTCAGAAAACAGTTTAACTCTGCCTGGCAGTGATGATCTCGATTTTTCAAAGTATTGGGTAAAACCAAGCATCGACGTTGAAGTAATAAGAGGCAAAAAATTAAGAGAACAAAAGTTGAAATCTCATCCGATTGCACGTGAATACGATGTGGTTGATATTGATTTCGACAAGCCGTCGTGTTCAACGACTCCATTTCAAAGCACAAGGTACATATACATATGAATATTAGTAAGTACCTAAACCCCACCACCCACTCCCACCCACTACAGCCCATTAACGTCCCACTGCTGGACACAGGCCTCCACTCTCATAGGAGAGAGGGAGAGTACCTAAACAGTACCAACCTATTTAGAAAAGTATCCTAAGAGACTAATCAATGTTAGATAGAGATCATTGGTCACCAACGAGACCCGTCCGGTGCCCTTAGTCAAATAAGAATAAGAGCCCCGGACGTTTTAGAAACTAGTCGGACATTTTTCGACTAAACATGTGACTCATAACCGGTGGCATATAATTATAATATTATGTTTATAATGTCCTCCCGATCGAATTTCGACCACGGCGGCCAATCTCCACAGAGATTAGCCATCTGCGCGGGAGATATTATAGTGCACAAGTGTGTGCGCATACACGGGTGCACTCTCTGTTCCTTTACTCTCATAGCCCGATGGGACGGAAGATCCGACACGACCGGGGAGATCAGGCGCAGGACCGAGGGCTTAACGTGCTCTCCGAGGCACGGGAGTGAAACACCGCCAACTTCCTAACTCCGGGCTAGTACTGAGAATTTCTTGTCAGAAAAACCCAACACTTGTTATGGCCCGACCCGGGACTCGAACCCGAGACCTCGTCGGCCGCAGTCCTACATGCTAACCACTAGACCAACGAGGCAGTCAATTATGTTTATAATGAGTACCTATCACTCACGATAATTTTAAACGTTAAAATGAAGATTCTATCTCTATTCTATCTCTATTAATCTATCTCTCATGTATTACAGATCACTGTTTTATTAATAAGTAGTTTCTAACCAATTTTCATTATACCTATGTAGGTATTATGCTAGCCATCCGACTTCACACCGCACAAAGAAGAAAAGACACAAGAGTCCTGTTAAAGTATTCAATAGACCGAAAGTAAAACGGCAAGCGCAAAAGAAATGCCCAATGAGAATTGCTGAACTGGCTGTACCAACAAAGCGCCATTGCATTGAAACTTGGAGGAATAAGAGCGATACACTTCCTAGTTTTATGGTTAGGTACCTAGTTAATATTAATATTAAAAAAATAAAAAATTATTAGTTAATAGATCCTATTTTTTTAAAAAAAATTGATTATATTTTAATCTTTTTAAAATTCAAAATTCAAATGTTTTTTATTCAAATAAACTTTTACAAGTGCTTTTAAATAAAATTCGCGTTTTCTTGGCTTATTCCAACAAGATTATATAAACAGATTTACTTCATTTTATCATAAATAACTTTCTGAACCAACAGGTAGAAAGACTACGACAGATTATTATGGACGAAAAACCTATAGTAAAAATAAACGACGCAATAAACTGTTTCAAGGCACGAAAACGATCAGTCAAATCAAGGTGATACGTGAAAGATCAATAAGTAATTAAATCATATTTTACTATGGATAAATTTGTAATAAAATAAAATTGATAGCAGGTCAGAAAAACTACGATACCCAAATGTAAGAAAGACCAATTTGGATCAGATCAAATTATTTAGTGGGATCTTTGGATATAAGATATCAAGAAAATTAATTGCACCACTTAACATCACACTTAATCCACAGTAAGAATTAAATAAATGAGGAGAGAAATATTTTGCAATGATGTTTCAATAAATATTATCACTGCATATTGTATTTCAGACTTAAAACAATATCCGAAATAGTAAATGATGAAATAAGTCTTATTCTATCCAAAAGTCACCAAATAACTCAGGAAATGAACTTTTATATTCAAACTGAAATTGCAGAAAAGGTTAGAAATGTTTTTTTTTCAAGAGCTTTTCGATTAATTATGTTAATTTTTTTGTATTGTTTAAGGTAACAATCTGGATAGCTCATATTCTCGAAGACGCGTCTTACAAGTTATTGCTCGAAGATTTCCAAGGTACCTACATAATATGTTTAACATACCAACGAAATTAAAAAATATATAATGTTCAAATTACAATACCTACCTATATTATAAAAAAATGAAATAATTTCAGAACTAGAAGAGGAAGAAGGAGTTGTATGGGAAATAATCGACGAATTGCTTGATAATGTTGTGGTATGTATACATACTTAAGTAATTATTTTTACAGAATTCTCCGGGATAAAAATAACTATGTCCTTCCCTAGTACACAAGGAGTAAGCACGACCTATATGCCTGTACCAAATTTTATTAAACTCGGTTAAAAAGATGGCTTTCACAGCGTCATAAACATACTCACATTCGCATTTACAATATTAGTCAGGAAGTTAGAATAAAGATATTATTTGTTATATACCATACAATTACATAAACAAATTGTATTGCAGACAATTTCTGAACCTGAGAGTTTACCAAGCATAAGTGAAATTACAAGCATATCGGGGACCCAATCAGATCTATCTAATGAAATACCAACTATACAGAATAATGAGCCCAGTGTTGATAATTATATTGAAGTTAAACAATCAGATATGGTACAGTCAATTCTAAACAAAATTATAGAACACGTTGTTCTAGATGGAAATATTATATTAGAAAGTAAAAATACGTTAATAGAAAATGTAACAAGCGAACTATCGGATATCAATCATAACGATATAGATAAAAATAATTCTGATATAATAACAACTGAGGATCAAAGTCAAATTTCTGACATTATGGCAAAGGAAGATGCTTTTATAAAAGAGTTAGCGGTAGACGAAATTAAGCCAGATTGGCGAAATGAACTTCATATTAAAAGTACAAGCGAAGGAAAAACAAGCGATAGCGTATTTTCTAATACAGAAATTAAAGAATTACAAAATACGTATGATTCGAATTATATAACGTTAGCGAAGGATAAGGATAAAAATGCCTCAACGCCATCTAAGTATGCGTTTAATACAAATGAAACGACTGATGCAAGAGAAGAGAATATAAATGCTATCAATATTGAACAGACTAAACATGAATACCATCCTTCTAAAATATTACCAGAAAATATTTTTTTGGAAAATGTATTGAATAATTCAAGCCCTAATAATGAAATCAATAGCGGAGAAATTAATAATTTAGTAAAACAATTTGATGATCCTGTGGACAATAATCTTATTAAAGCCGATGCGAATGACGATAACCTTATAGACAATGTTGATAACTCCGCCGGCCGGTTAGAAGCAATCGACATTACTCCTGAAGATAGCATAAAAAAAGTAAAATTTTCTGTCATAAATATGGGTAATAACTTAAAATGACTAAAATACCTACTTTGCTAACGTTTACGACGTGTATCCATATATAATTTTTCCTATAAGTGAGTAGTATGTAAGTACCTACATAAAATAACAAAAAATAATTTTCAGGTCTCGAAAGGGAAACTGAATTAAATAGTAAAAGAAGGTACGAGAAAATCAATAACTGTTAAATACAGTATAAATATTTGTCATCTATCGTGTATACTAATAAATATTTTTAAAATGTTTTACAGTAACAATCTGGCAACTAATGATATCTATGAACTTATTGAAAGCGACGCCCATAAAACATCAAAAGATGTAATGATTGTAAAATCTATTCATTTAGCACCACCAAACCACAATTTGCTTAGTAAGTTTTTTTATGAACTTTGAATTAATGAAAATAAAAAAGATGTAGTAAGTAGGACGTAAACTAAATTTATATAATTTTTTTAAGGTGACGCAGATGAACCGTGGCCTGATGATTTGCATTTACCAATGATTAAAGTCACTCTAAGCGTAAGTAAGTCAGTATTGTCTTTAGGAAAGCTAACCGAAACAGAAGAAAAATATACGACACCATCAGAAGAAAAAGACAAACTTGTATTCACAAATTATAAAGAACCAGTGATAAATATCTCAGGGCAGCAAATCCAAACTGTAAACAATTTACTGTTGAGTGAGAATAAAGTTACAGAGCATGTGGAATCATTTATTGGCAGTGACGATTCTACAGAAACCGAGTGGAAATCCAAAGAATATAGAGATACCGGAGACACGAAAAATGACTTTATATTCTTTCATGACTATCCTTCTGAAACACCCAAAAGAAAAGAAGAAAAACATAGAATTACTGGAAACAAAATCTTGGGTGATAGCATCGATTTAAACGACACGAAAGATGATCCTACAGTCTTCTCAGAACATTCATCTGGTATATTTAAAGAAAAGTATAATAGTAAAGAAAAAGATTGCTCGAGGGATACAACGTTTCTTTCAAAACTGACTATTGTTCATACACCATTTATAAACATAAGTCCTTATACGTTTAAAAATATTCCGTCCATTAATGAAAAAATAGTGCAAACAGATACAAGGGCTCTCAAAAACCTTGAGCTAAGTAAGTAATGGCAGTTAAGTATGTAATTACTACGGCAAAGGATATAGGTACCTTAGCTGTTAACAATATACCTAATGATGATCAAAATTATAGGAACCCTCGCATTATGTATGATGGAATTGAAACCGGGTAAATTTTAAACTGATAGATATGGCACGCAAGAATTGACATTAAGGTGCATGCATGTTGTTACAGAATTTTGCCGTTTTAGAAATTTCAATAGGCTGTAGTTATTCAGATGAGAGTAAACATAAACGTAATACAGGTATAATTATATTAAGATAGATTACGATACAATAAAACAATATAATACCTATTTGAATAAATTAATATTTGAATCTATACTAGGTACATACTTATACGCGGACAAAATCGCGGGCATCAGCTAGTTAAAATATAAATTAATAGCTGATGCCCGCGTGGATTGAGGTTTTTTGGTTCCCGTGGAAACTCTTTAATTTTCCAGGAAAAAGTATAGCCTATGTGTTATTCCAGACTATAATCTATCTTTGTACCTTTCATCCAGATCCACTCAGCCGTTCTGGCGTGATTGAGTAACAAGCATCCATTTGAGGTTTCTTGGCTCCTGCGGGATCTCTTTAATTTTTCGGAATAAAAAGTAACATATGGGTTATTCCAGACCATAATTTATTGTGCCAAATTTTATCTAGATCCGATTGAGTAACAAACATTCATATACATCCAAAATTTGGCTTAAAATATTTAAGTATAGATTAAAATGTATGCCAACAGCTGAATATCAAATTAACAAGACCGAAGTTAGCAAATGGTGTCAAGGATTGGAAAATGTCATTAATAATTTGGAGATATGGTCGTCTTGGGTGGAAAATACGTGCACTTATATTGTGTATTTCAAACATAACGGTAGGTCTCCGTCTAAAATATCTACATATTGTGTATAATACTTATTTAGAAGCCATCCATTTCTGCGCACCGCAGATGGTCCGACTTTTTCCACAGGGTAAATGATAAATGATTTATTTATTTCATGTAGGACAACTTGTGCCACTTATGATACGTTAAGACTCTCTACCACCGGTTCGGAAAGCTGCTTCTACTGAGAAGAGCCGGCAAGAAACTCAGCAGTTGCTCTTTTCTCAAAAAAGAAAAAGGTTACAATAAGAAAACAATACAACACATTGGTACATTATGTTACAAGCATTATATTGACTTGTGGGTCACTGGAGGCGAGGCCGGTTGCTTCCATGCAACTTTGTCATTCAGAAAATCATCGATATACACTATCGATGATTTTCCGAAAAACCTCGACTTAACAAATGTTGTTTAACACATTCTTTAATGTAATCATCATTCTTTAATTCGGTAGTTTTTGGAAAGCCATAGCACAGCCTAATAGGGTTAATTTTGGTCTAGATTAAGCATAACTTTATGTATTGAAGTTCTAGTAACGTAAGCACTAAGTAAAGGCTGTGCAAAACATGCGCAACAGAAGATCGGCATTTTTTATCATTGATTTAGTATTTTATATGCAGAATACAAATCCCCGAAAATAACAAAATCAATTACACAAAAATGGATAAAATTGCAAGAAGATATAAAATTGGATGCAGCACTGTGGTTTAAGTTGAGCAAGGATCTTCAAATAGGCCTGCACAGCTATATAAACTACTATGAAACTCCTACGGTAAGAATGATGAAGGCCAGAAATATTTTTTAAGAGTAGGTTTACTGAAAGTTATAGATAGTCTAAGTCCACCATTTCAATTTACAAACATTGCTTCAAAATCTTTCTAGTTTTTATCGGAAACGCTGATGAATTGAATTCGCCTTAAATTTTAAGTATGTTATATTTTATTTAAGAGGCCGGTTCGCGCCGCTCGCAACTTCTATTCGAACCGCAAATATAAATTTGCCGGTATATTGCTATCTCTATTTCACTGATGACACATGATCGCGTTCAAGCGAGATAGCAATATGAGCTTACAGAATTTGTTATACATTTAGTCTTGTTCCGTGAATACCAAAAATGATGAATGAAAACTTATCGTGCTTTTTACTTCGTTTTGTTATTCTGTAACTTGACAATATAGGCTATGCTGCTGACCAATTAATACGTAAGATATCGTTGGTTTTAATATGAAACAAATAAGAGGGAAACATGTCCATCTTGTCGTAAAAATATGCAAAACGCAATTCATTTACATTTCATTTTAGGAAAGTATTTTGAAAACATATAAATCCAGGGGACTAGATAAATACAATTTGAATCCAAATAAACTCTCATTTTGGTGGAAATGTTCTCGAATTATTAATTATTTTGGTATTACGTTTGTATGGGCAATTCATTCTCCGCTGGCACCTTAACTATAGCTTATTTTTAAATCACTATTCTACCGTCGCAGGTAACATCGCTTTCTCCCTCTCTTTTCCGGTACACTTAACACTACAGTGGTGTCCATCATGTTTCGACTCTACCACCGGTTCGGAAAAAATAAATTCTGCTAAGAAGAGCCGGCAAGAAACTCAGCAGTTGTTCTTTTTTTTTTTAACATTTTAGTATCGTTTTAGACGTCATCTGCAGAATTTAAATTGATCATCACAATATTGACCCTAAAATTCAAGGTTCTCGAACTCGAATAGGGTACCAAGAGGGTAATAGGGTACTCGAATAGGGTAGGGTAATACAGGTTCAATACAGCGAGGTATTAAAAAGGATATTTAACAGCTGTTTTTTTAAATACACCAGCGCTTGGCTGCATAGTGGTGCAGCCGAAAAGCGTTTTTTCATACGCCAACGATACTATATTATTACTCCATATATATTTCAATGCCTCCAAATCCAAATATCATATCAATGAGCCTAGATATATCGTTATATTACCGTTATCGTGTTGGAAAATGGTAAACATCTTAAGGCTTGTCTAGACATTCTGTTGGTTTGAAGTTACTCAAAAAATAAAAATTCCATAGCGACATGTCATTTATTACAATTAGTATATTCGCGTAGTTTCATCATATAAAATTAATATAATTTATCTTACTGACTAACCCTAAATACTTGATGGGTAGTAAAATCTAAATAGGGTGTCCAATGTTTACGAAATGAGAATCCAATCTTATCTTTTCCTCTCTCTCTGGAACTACTTTTTTAAAAATAATACAGTATTTTATATTATTTCTATCCATGCTCCAATAGGTTGCGAAAAGTAAAATGAGTTTTTAATTGTGTGCACAGGGATATTGTAAAGTGAGAACCAAAAAAAATTTGAGAAAAATGACAAAGGGGATTGAAACTTTCTGGCATAGCGACCTGCCGCCATTTTGATTTTTTTTCGAAATCGCGGCGCACGATGAAAGTGGTATGTATGGATAGAGGACACATAGACGAACAAATAATGTCAAGTAACATAGTACCCCAAAGTGTCACGTTACCGAGATATTTGGAGGTAAAGATAGACATATGAGGACAACGACAATCATTAAAAATAGACTTATTACGTGTCTACAGGTGTTATAGTACGGGACTAATAAACATTGACCCTAAAATAAAAAATGTAAAGCTGATTTTTGGCACAAGTGTTCCTTGGGGTCTGAGAAGTACCTCTTAAAAATCCCCCCCCCCCCCTAGGCCGCGGGCTTAACCCCCCACCCCCCAAACGTCTCCCCAACCGCAGTTTTATGTAATTTTCTCAAAAAATATTAGTGCTAGAAAAAAACTTTCTATGGTGAAAATTATCTTCATTAAATTATCTACAAAATAATATTTCAGTTCATTTCCATAAGACTAATAGTTTCGGAGATATGTTAACCCTTTGTGCATGAAAAGAAAATATTTTGCATGTATGGCTTTTTGTAATGTAGTTTCTTGTAATTTCCATAAAAACTGATAGAGCTACAAAAATATTGTCTGAAGCAAAATGAAAGGCTATTAAATTAGCTATAAAATGATATTTAGTTTATTTTGATAAGAGTAATAGTTTTGGAGATATGCCTACCTATTGTGTAAGATAAAGAAAATAATATGCAAATATCGTGTACGTTGTTTTTAATTTTCGAAAAAAAATAACAGAGTTAGGAAAAACTGATTGAAGCAGTAAGAAACATAGTTAAATTACCTACAAAATAGTATGTAGGTAATTTTGATAGCACTAATAATTTCGAAAATATACCTGTCATAGTTAACATAAAAGCAATATTTTTCAAAATTTTATATGTTTTCTGTATTTTCTAGAAAACTATTAGAGCTAGGCAAAAAACTCCCAGAAGTAAAAATAAACAACATTTAACCACTTATTTAAAAAAAATTAGTTCATAAAGATAGGACTAATAATTTCGAATATATATATCCATGTATAGTGTACGAAAAAAAATAAAAAAATTGCTAGAATCCTATGTTATTTGCAATTTCCACAAAAACTATTAGAGCTGGAAAAAATCCTCGGAAGAGCAATGAATTTCACTAAATTACCCACAAAAAAGTCTTATGGTGAATTTAGATAGGACCAATAGTTCGAGAAATATGGCAACCTATATTCCAAGTTTTTTTTTTTTTTCGACAACCGTTGGTATATTTTGAATTTTCACAGAAACTACTAGAACTAGGAAAAAAAACATAAAAAGCAAAAATGAACTTCATTAAATTATCTTCAAAATAATTTTTAGTTTATTTTAATAGAACTAATAGTTTCGGAAATATGGCTGCCTAACTGGAATAAAAAACTAAACCTTTGTAAAATCCGTAAATGTTTATTGTAATTTCAAGAAAAAGTATTAGAGTTAGGAAAAAAGCTTTCAGGACTTAGTACAAAGATTATTAATTTACCTATAAAATAATGTTTAGTTTATTTTGATAGGACAAATAGTTTTCGAAATATACCTTGCTGTTGTGTAAGAACCGGTGGTAGTCATGTAGACTTAGCATAGTACTATGGAATTAATAGAAATTAACCTCTAAATAAATAACGTATTTTTGATTTTAGGCGCAAATGATGTCCTCTTTTCTCCCCACTCCCACAACCCCCCTCCCACCTCCAATCTCCCCCCTCCCACAACCCCCCTCTCACCTCCCCCCTACCACGACCCCCCTCCCCCTCTCAAATATCTAGCCGATTGTGCTTTTTTGTAATCGTATTCAAGTATCAAATCAAATGTTTTTACTCAAGTAAACTTTTACAAGTGCTTTTGAATCGTCCAGTGAATCTACCATTGGTTCGGAATGCCGTTAACAGTTAAAAGTTAATCTGATAAAATTATCTGCAAGATAGCTGTTGGATGTTGGTGGTTCATTTACATATTTTTTTAGATAAATGCATATTGCATACCTACATATAGTTGAAAGGACTTCGAGACGTAGGTATTTATTATTATTATATTAGTAGGTATTATTAAAGCGCATCATCATGGTCGTCATCATCACCTTTTTCCCCATCAATGGTAACATTTGCACACGAACCATGTCATTCCACCCGCATTTCCTTTGCAATCCTATTCGTTATTCTTCGGCCGACGCGACGCCTTGTCTTTGTTAGAACTTTAAACGAATATAAATAATAATATTTAATATACCTATTATTTACTGAGTGTGGTGTTGTTTTGTAGATAAAGATATCATGATTATTACCTACTATTAATTTATTGTAATATAGCATCGATCATTATCAAATAGAATGTGTAGGTACAAAGTCAAAATTATTGCAAAATATTTTTCTGTCATGCACATTTTCGATCGTCATATTTCCGAAAGTATTCGGTCGATTGAAATGAAATAAAAAGCATTTTGTAGAAGATTTTATGAACTTTTATTTTGTTCTTGTCGTTTTTTTCCTAGCTCTTATACATTTTGTGCAAATCACAAGAAACTTACACGATTTCAAAAAAAAAAAACAAATGCGTCAAATAAGCCGGCATATTTGCAAAACTATTTATCCGATCATAATGATTTAAATGCCATATGGTAGATTATTTAATGTTAATTATTTTCGCCATAGATGGTTTTTGTCTAGCACTAATATTTTTTGAGAAAATTACAAAAAACTGCGGTTGGGGAGACGTTTGGGGGGGTGGGGGGTTAAGCCCGCGGTCTAGGGGGGGGGAATTTTTAAGAAGTACTTCTCAGACCCCAAGGAATGCTTGTGCCAAAAATCAGCTTTACATTTTTTATTTTAGGGTTCCCATACATAGCTTGCACAAGTAGCCTGGGCTATTAGATTGTATCCAAATAATCGCTCCCAGGTTGATTATTGTTATTACTGTTTATTAGAAGAGAGTAGGTACATTACATACTACTCGGAGCACGAGAAAACTACTACTACAATTAATTATTTGCCTGACGGCGGCGGCGGCGGGACGCTATGCCAGCTTCCATACAAAAAGGTTCAAACCCCTTTGTTCTCCATCTGTTTTGTTGTTTGAGGCATCAACCAAACAGTCAGCCAAGCTTCATTAACATGAAAGAAAACTATAATTTTCCAGAGCTTGGACACCCTAAGTAAACATCCATTAGAACATTCCGTAAAAATTCAGTTCATTGCAATTCATTCACTTAAAATGAACACTAATTTGGTTAAAATCGTATTTCCTTATGTAAGAATCGCGACATGCTGCTAAGATCCATTTTCCATTAAAAGCTACATCCCTTATTCCATCACAATCTGATCCAGTCAATTGTACCCTTATCGCAGCAAATTCTTCTTTAATTGATATGACAACACAGTTTCCATCTTGCCTTCCTATTACGAATAAATGATTTGTTAATGTAGCCATGCAAAAAACTGGACTCGCTGATTCGTGTATTTCTTTGATTATTGTGCCATCTTGAACATTGAGGAGTACAAGCTGAAAGAGTTTGTGAGTTACGTTAAATAATACAGAATTATGAGTACTGAATATCAAGATATTAACAGAGGTAAGATTTGCGAAATAAATTAGCCCTACATTCACCATCATCTTTGATTTCTTAGGCTCTATATTTAGCCGAAGAATTAAAGAAATAATTTATGCTCACAGTACAGTTGAAGAAAAAAAAGTAACAAATAAATGTTTACAAGTACATATTGTGCTTATTTATCCCAGCAGGGTTTCTACTACTTGAGCATTTAGGCAAGAAGCAGATACTGTCATAATAAAATATTATTATTTATATTATTTATATTTATATTTTATTTATATTATATAGCATAGCCCAAAAAAAATCCCATCTCAGCAAAACGCTATATGAATTATATGCTTGAGCATCTCGCTTACTAATGTGCAATTAACCTTAAAATTCTGGTGGCGCATTGCATGTTTACACCACTATCAAAAAGATAAGTGCTGAATTGAGAACCTTCTTCTTTTTAGGAAGTTGGTTAAAAATAGTTTAAACTACAATAGCACATATTTGACAGATACGATTTTTAAAACCCATAAAAAAAAATTAATGTATTGAATAGAACTGATTCCAGTTACCTTTCCATCTTCGCAACCCATGACAATTGTTTGTTCGACGACAGTACAAGCGTTACATGCGGATGACACTTCCTTCCTAAATATTTCTTGCCTCTTCCCCACATGGATGCAAATGATTAATCCATTTTCACACCCAACTACAAGAATCTTGTTTCCTGTAGCTATCTGGAAATAGAGTTCAGTTAATAAGAAAAGAGTGCTTTTGTCTATATCACAATTCAGAACATGCCTTGTCTAGGCAGCAATGGCTATATATACCTCTCTTATTTACTTATAAGATAGAGTACATGATTTAATATATAAAAGAAAAGCATGGAAAGTATGAAAAAAAGTCATTTTTAGAAGTGCTAAAATATAGGGTTAGGGGTTACCTCTCTTTCATTCTCAACTTCCACTTCATCAGGAGTGACTCCAATCGCACAACAATTGATGGGCCCATGGCCTTCTATTAGGCTGTCCAGGCATTTTGACTCACCAATATCCCATAACTTGGTAAATCCATCTCTGAAAACAGGTTATACCTAGTACTGAAATATTTTATTAATCTGTGATTAAATGTACAAGTACAAAATACAAACTTACAACAGGATAATGATCATTTACAAAGTTTAGTTCTACAATCTTAAATTCAAGGATCAAAGCACATTGCAGCAGAGTGCAAACAAGGTATCACAATATATTTTAAATAAAATTTAAAATATAACTTTTATAATGTAATATATTGAAATCATAAGTTCTTGCAATGCTCACATGCACACTGTACCTTGAACCTTACAGCTAGGCTGAGAGCTCACTAATTTTAATTCTTCTGTTTTTTACGTACCTGCTTACAGATACTACATTCCGGCCTTTATCAACAATGCAGACATCAGAAACTGACATTGTATGACCTTGTAATGTTACTGGGTTAATTCCAGACTCGGCAGACCAGATCCTGCAAGAGCCATCAGCCCCCGCAGAAATCACCACAATGCCAGAGGGGAAAAACCTGCACTTGTAAATTGGGCCACCGTGGCCATCAAGGTCCAAAAGCGCTTCATCTGTGAAAACAATGTTATATTCAATTGATTGGTCATGCCAGCTTTACATCAATTCAAAAATGCTCCAAATCAAATTATGTGTTTGTTTGTAATGCTAATTACAAATGGATTATAAATCTTTCAAGAATTCCACATAAATTTGTTATTTATTAGACCATAGTAAGTAGTTTTATGCTTGAAGTTGCTTTTTTTATTTTTTTTTCATTTTATTTATAATGGTACACTAACAAAAGACATATATTAATTAACACACAAATTATAACATTATGACCCTAACTTAATATTTTTAGTACAAATTGATAATAAACATCAAATTTAAACTCTTTTTAACATACGTAAAATATGTTATAAAGATGAATAAAAGCATTAATATTATTATTATATATTATTTCTTATTATCGTATTATGTATATATATTATTCATTCGCTCAAACAAATCCACATTCCATTCTATACATAAATCCACAATCTAACTGTTTCTTTCGCCATTGCCTCATTAATCTACTTCATAACAAATGCAAAATTACAGGAACATAAATAATAAATAACTTACTTGTTCTTGTGTCCCACACCAAAAGTTTATCGTCCTCGCAAGAAGACACAGCCAGTGCATTTTCAGCCAATGCAACAGATAACACTGCTTTTTTATGAACATTGTGCGCCTTAGTAGCTGCTACATAGGCTACCTTCAACCCAGATTCGACATGCTTCAAAACCAGGCATAACGTAGACTGGGAAACAAATTCGTATGCATCAGAAAGATTTATCTTCACTTTCTTATCAGATTTGCTAAGAGTCGTCCAAACTTTATCATGAACACTGTTCCTGTTTAAGTATTTAGCGGATATCCAAACTTCATCATTGGGCAATCTGCAATACATAAAAGTAAACTGTTATGATCACACAAACAGATAGATGATATTTATATTTATTTATTATAACAAAAGGAAAATCGAATGTTTTAAAATTACCTGAGAATTTCGTGCCAGTCCCATTGAATAGTTACCACCGGCATTAAATTAGACATTATTCAGTAGGTACCTACTCAGTGAATAAAGAAGTAGCCAAGTACAGTATACCTTGATTCTGTTTCTGAAATTTAAAAATCTCTAAAAGTTTTCAATAAAATTTCAAGATTTCACACCGTCATTTAAAATGATTTAAAAACACCACCGACCAGAGGATATTACCACCGGCAATAAAAAAAGAGAAACACAACGAATTTTTTTAGAACCACAGACAAGTAACCACAAGTAACATACACAGAGACAAGTTAACTTGACACCCAGGGCGACTGCGTATCTTTTGCATTAATCATATTATATTGGTTAACACTCTTCCACTATTGGACGAAATCTATTGACGCAGCAAGAATACCATAAATTCAGCTAATCAGAGGTGATTGCGATGTATCAATGATTGATGCAAGATACGCGGTCGCCCTGCTGATTTGACATTTTTGTCACAGAATCGTACGGCCCTGGATTAAAGTATACGCTTAATGCACTACATTTTCAAGGGACCCTTTACTTAACTTGGTACAGTGTATTAACAGTTAGGGACTAATGCTGAGATCTAATAGAGCGTACTTTGACTTGGCTCAGACTTTACTTAGAGTTGAAACGAGATAGACTTACGTGACGTGAGTAACATAAATCTGTCTCGTTTTATCCATGTCTTATGTCTAAGTAAAGTCAAAGTTCACTCTCTATGTATCGATCTCCCTACATAGGGAGCCCGAATCCCGATTGGGCGACCATCGGGTGACCGGCTAAAAATGACAGCTACAGTGTAACGATCGCAATCACAACTGATTCGTTAACACCACTACCACTATTAGACAAAATCCATTGACGCAGCAAGAATACCATAAATACAGCCAATCAGAACAATTGATACTGTAACAATTAAAGTTGCCTGGCAGAGATAGCTGCTAAGCGATAAGGTCGCCGATTTATTTGTGTACTTTATATTTTTGTGTTGTGGTGTACAAAATAAAGAGTAATAATAATAATAACAATGATTGATGCAGGTTTCACACAATCGCCCTACAAAAAAAAAAGATAAGTAAAAAAAAAAAGATTGACAGTTGACACTTGACAATGACATTCATATTATCATATTTTATGCATAGATTTTTATGAGCATAAGTTACTTGCTGGTCGGTGGTTCCAAGAAGGTTACTTGTCTCTGATTGGTAGTGACTGGTCTATGGTACTTAAATCTGTGGATGGTAGTGGGCGAAGAACATATGTTACTTGTCTCTGGGCGGGGCGACCGGCGAAGAAGATTGCTGATTGGAGGCTGATTGCCACTATGTTACTTGTCTCTGCTGATTGCTGCTTTTTCTGGTCGGTGGATTCATAGATAATATACTAGAGAGGTGGATTGCTATTTGCTGTTCTGTTTTGCTATGCTTTTCTCCAAAAAAGCAAAATTCATAAAATTAAATAATATTGCTAAAATAAATACTAATTCTCAGAAAAGTTATGTCATTTAATTTTACTTTATATTGTGAAAATGCATTTTTCTATCCCTGATTTGCAACAATTTCGTGATGATAATGGGATCACTTACACGGTAAGGATATATTTATTCACGTAAAAATATTAAAGATAAAGATAATGATAAAGATATTCTTTTGATCTCAGAGTCTGTACTTTCAATAAGCATCGCTTCAATGCGTATGACGTATACAATTTTATATTCATTAAATATACCTAAGCTTGGAGTTGGATGGATACTTTGATAACTTGTTGATGTTTTTGTTTCTCTAGGGCTTCAACATCTATATTGATGGATTTTTTCACTGTACGGCACGCTATAAGCAACTGCTCAGCCTACACGAGCAATTGCAGGCTCAGTACCCTCATTTCAAGTTGCCACAATTTCCCCCCAAGAAATTATTTTTAACAAGTTCTCAGTTAGACGAGAGGAGGATTCTTCTAGAAAAATATGTTCAGTCAGGTAATGTAATAAAGTTTATAGCATATTGATATACCTACTTTGTTTGTCTAAAGTTTTAACTAATGTAAAGTGTTTCTTTTAGTTGGACAGAATCCAGTGTATGCAAACTCGGGTATCCTAATAACATTCCTTTTTTCTGCTCAACAAGAAACTCATTCAGTGAGAGTACATGTAGTGGACATAGAAGTATCTCTAATGAACGGTTATAGAATACCACTGTCTGTTTCATCCACAGACTCCTCTAGTACTGTTTTAGACATTGCTTGTAATTATGTGAACTTGTCAAAAGACTTTGCGAAATATTTTTCATTATACCTTTTCAATTGGAGCTGTGCTAAGGATGGCCAGCCGTGTATGAAGAAATTAGAGGATTATGAATCTCCTTATATTTCCCAAAAATATGTAAGGCCAGAAGACAAGATTGTTTTGAGAAAAAGGTAAGAAAAAAATTGAATAAAAAAAATGTATTTTGTCAGTTTCTTTATTTCTTTATTTATTTCTTTATTATTATAAAAACATGCCAGGGAAGACTTTACAGTTTTTACTTTTTTTTTTCAATTTATTGTTCTTTTTTCTTCTTAGTATTTTTAGTTCAAATTTGTTGGTCCATTGAAATATCATCTTGAGCGTATTGTCCATGAATATCACTTAACTTTTGATTATATCCAATGAATTGATTCACTATATTTTATTTCTCTGCAAATTAAGTAATAAATTAGATGCATGATCTACTAAAATTATGTATACCTTTTTCAGCTACTGGGATCCATGTTATGACGTTGATCTGATGATAGACAGGGTTTCATTAGACTTACTGTATCTCCAGCTCATCGAGGAGTTAGATCTTAGTTGGATGACGGCTGATGCAGAATCAAGACAGATTCTGTCTTCATATGAAGCCAAGAAACAAAAGAAAGAGG
This sequence comes from Erebia aethiops, assembly GCA_923060345.2. NCBI lineage: Eukaryota > Metazoa > Arthropoda > Insecta > Lepidoptera > Nymphalidae > Erebia > Erebia aethiops. The sequence continues at coordinate 14,814,767 of OV281089.1, read as the reverse complement.
TAACTTTATATGCCTGATTGATCTGAGTTAACTACTTGCAAACCTTCAGGCTTATATTTATAAAATTTAAGTATCTATATCTTTTATAAAAATTAAAAATCTTATAATTTATCTGGTACTAGCTGATGCCGTTGAGGTCTGATGTCTGTGTAATTGAGGACTTTGGTTCTCTTCCGCCCTCTGAGTCCGCGGGTACTCTCAGAGAGTTCCCGCGGACTCAGAAGATTTAAGATTATTATTTTATTTTGGTTGTATTTATTTTTTACTAGCTGATGCCCCCGACTTCGTCCGCATGGAATAAGTTTTTTTGGATTCCCGCGGGAACTCCTCAATTTTCCGGGATAAAAAGTAGCCTATGTCACTCTCCAGGTCCTCTACTATACCCATGCTAAAATTCACGTCGATCCGTTGCTCTGTTGCAGCGTGATTGAAGGACAAGCCAACAAACAAACTGACTTTCGCATTTATAATATTAGTATGATGGTGTACAATAAAGTATATTATACTTTACTTTCCGGGCTAAAGAGTAGCCTTTATGTTATTCCAGACTATAATCTCTGTGCCAAATTTCATCCGGATCTGTTCTGCCATTCTGGTGTTATTGAGTAACAAACATCCATCCATCAAAACTTTTGCATTTATAACATTAGTATAGATACTTGTTTGAGTCTTGTACTGGGTGCAGTCAATTTATCTGCAGGATATCACTGGGGCTGACTCGGTACTCTTAACTGGGTATTTGTTAGCTATAATATGGTATGCCGCATATCAACAGTTGAGATACTAAAACTTTCCAAGTCTTTTTTTTAACCACAATATCAATTTATATTAAAATGGTGTTAGTTGGTTGTTTATGCCAAAGATACATAGTCACATTTTAATCATTAGCTAAAATTGTACTATGTAATATTCTATTTTAATGCAGGAAAATATATATTAAATAAATATTTTCCTACAAATATATAATTTTGACTGTGAACATGGTGTCAAATTATTATTATTCGCAACGTGTGGCATTACAACATGTGTAATAGCGAACATGTGTCACTATAATCAAGTTATTGATATTTTATCATTATGATATTGGTGCTATGATCAGTGCCTCCAGACACTAGGATGATTCAACAATAAATGAGATCATGTATCATATTTTCATTATAATCTATCAGGTACTATTAAAGGAAAGCTGGATCAATCATTGCTACAATCTTATCTAGATAGAAAATACAAAGACATATCCCACTCTTGAATTTTATTCTGATGGTGAAATATGTTTTTAACCGACTTCAAAAAAAGGAGGAGGTTCTCAATTCGACTGTATGTTTTTTTTTTTGTATGTTTGTTACGCGATTTCTCCGCCAATTATGAACCGATTTTGATAATTCTTTTTTTGTTTGGTAGGTTATACTTCAGAGGTGGTCCCATTTTAATTTGGTGAAGATCTGATGAATATCTCCGGAGATGGAGAACGGAACTCCTCAATGGATAAGAGTAAATTGCTCGCGATCAGTGTGATAGTTTTGTAAACAGTATGTTTTAACCATGCATAGCATATCTTTTTTTTTTAGGGTTCCGTACCAAAATGGTAAAAATGGAACCCTTATGGTGCGACTTTCTCCGTCCGTCTGTCACAGTCGATTATTTCAGTAACTATTAAAGCTATTGACATGAAATTTGGAATAGTTGTATATACTCGTAATAGTGGCCCAATATCATGGAAATCAAAAAAATTGGAAATTATTTTTAGTTTAATTAAAAAAGTGGGGAAAATCAGGGGTTTGAAATTTCAAAGTAGGATAACTATACCAAGTGGGGTATCATATGAAAGGACTTTGTACTTGACTTGTCTAAGTTAGACAAGTCGACGAGTAACGATTAAACGACGTTATTCTTAATAACGCTAAGTTTTTACTAGCGTTCTGGTTACACCCTGTTTTTTTAAACAGTGGGGCCACTAAAAATTGTGAAATAAAAAATTTTCAAAAAAAAAATAAAAACCGACTTCAAAAACCACAAACACTAAAAAGTAAAAAATAATTTAATTTATTATGTATACAAGAGTTAATGTAGTTCTATAATAACATTTTTTGGAGTCGGTGCCAATGTGGCGTCACGTCAACGATAATGAAGAGTAGGTAGACGGTTCATGCGGCTAATTGGTACCGACTCCAAAAAATGTTATTATAGAACTACATTAACTCTTGTATACATAATAAATTAAATTATTTTTTACTTTTTAGTGTTTGTGGTTTTTGAAGTCGGTTTTTATTTTTTATATAGTATGTACCTACTAGCTGATGCCCGCGACTTCGTCCGCGTCGATTGAGGTTTTTTGTTCCCGAGGAAAATCTTCGATTTTCCGGGATAAAAAGTAGCCTGTGTTATTTCAGACTATGATCTATCTCTGTGCCATATTTCGTCGAGATCCGATCAGCCATCTCCAGATCCTTAACAATACCCATGCAAAAAATCACGTCGATCCGTTGCTCCGTTGCAGCGTGATTGAAGGACAAACCAATAAACCAACAAACCAACAAACAAACACTTTCGCATTTATAATATTAGTATGATAATTAACACAATAATGTATAAGGTAGTTCATGGATTGAACTGCCTTTAATAATTATTGTTTTTATTGGCTGAACTTTTGGTAATCTTCCTGGGAAAATGTGAGGCCTTGCACAACTCGTCATTGTGGGTGGATACTTTAGTCTTTAGGCGCTGATTATATTTACAACTTCTTATTTTCCAGTACATCGAACTAGCGCGAACCCTCAGACACTACAGCAGCATTCCAGCCGGTGAAGCATTAACGGACGCAGTGAACGTGGGTGAGCCTATTGCCGCCACTATACGCGTCCGAGTCTCCCTCGCCTCCAAAGAGTTGACTCTTTTGAGTGTGACCCACCCCACTCACGAGCAACGATATAAAGTTACCAGGATGAGGTGCTGGCGTATAACTACTTTACACAATGTGAGTATTTTATATTTATGATAGTATTTTTCCTGGTGGGAGGCTACGGCCGTAGCTAGTTACCACCCTACCGGCAAAGACGGTAGGGTGGTAACTACGGTGTCGTGTAGAAACCGACTAGGGGTATGGGTTTAATATTACTGCCATACCCCTAACATCTTAGACTGTATCATCACTTACCATCAGATGAAATCGCAGTCAAGGGCTAACTTGTAGTAGATAAATTTATTTATTTTTCTGATGTATAGGTGTTATAAGACTTTTAAGTAGAAGGTCCCTATTTGACATTACAATTTACTATTAGACTCAGAAGTATAGATATTGTAAATGATAAAATTCTGTAAGTATTGAATTTTTTCTTAAAAAATGGAGGGACGGGATATTGCCTTAACCCTTGGGTACCATATGCCTTAAATTACACTTATCCATGACATAAGTTTAATATCTATGTATTTAAGTAGTATCAATTTCCACACCTTGCAGAAATTTATTATGGCACAGAGTTAACGAGCATAGGGAGGACCAAGTTTTACTTGAAGCTAACATTAACGTTAACAACATGAATGCAAAACCGGAATCAGTTTTCTTATCAAGAAATTTGCTTAAGAAATTCTTTCAACTTGACTAACTTCTCAGGTGGAGCAATCACAAACAGACGGAGATGACTCTCTGCTAGATGAGCCTAGTAAAAACTTTGAATTATCATTTGAATATCTACTAAGCAAGGACAATTTAGTATGGGTTACACTGCGGACGGAACACGCTATTTTCATTAGCGTTTGCTTACAGGTAACTATTGTTTGCTTACAAATCTTTGTGTATTTAAATTATTGATTTTGGAGGAGTGCTATATTTCCAAGTTCATAAGCGATGGGCATGGTCGACGTTTGTTATCCGGCCGACGTTTTTTTATTACTTTTGGCGGCCAACACGAGTTTAAGAACGCTATGTACGCGATATTTATGATATAAATAATTAATAAATTGCTAATCAGGGCAATTTTGTCTGTAATATGATCTATGGCAGCCAAGGCAACTATACGTCAAATTTTAGTCCATACTTTATTTTAAATTGTAAATATGTTTTATTTTTCATATATTTTCATATTTATTCATAATAAAACTACAAAAATAATAACAATAAACCACGAACACAAATAACAGTAGCATAAACTAAAACATGAAAGTTGAACTTACATCATAGTTTGGCCATTTGCGTGGGTGGTAGGTCTGACTCCTAACTAGATATAAGGTTTAGTAATGAGGTTCTGCATTGTTGTGACATATGTTTTTATGTGCGTTTTCAGTCAATAGTGGATGAGTTGATGCGTCAGAAGAATGGAGAAGGGCCGACGTCGCCGCGGTGCAAGCGCGCTAGTCTCACCTACCTGCGCCGCGACGGCTCCACGCATCTCATCACCCCGTCCTCTTCTAGCGATACTCTCAGCTCTGTGGTGAGTACTGCAGTCAATGGTGGACGAGTTGATGCGTCAGAAGAATGGAGAAGGGCCGACGTCGCCGCGGTGCAAGCGCGCTAGTCTCACCTACCTGCGCCGCGACGGCTCCACGCATCTCATCACCCCGTCCTCTTCTAGCGATACTCTCAGCTCTGTGGTGAGTACTGCAGTCAATGGTGGACGAGTTGATGCGTCAGAAGAATGGAGAAGGGCCGACGTCGCCGCGGTGCAAGCGCGCTAGTCTCACCTACCTGCGCCGCGACGGCTCCACGCATCTCATCACCCCGTCCTCTTCTAGCGATACTCTCAGCTCTGTGGTGAGTACTGCAGTCAATGGTGGACGAGTTGATGCGTCAGAAGAATGGAGAAGGGCCGACGTCGCCGCGGTGCAAGCGCGCTAGTCTCACCTACCTGCGCCGCGACGGCTCCACGCATCTCATCACCCCGTCCTCTTCTAGCGATACTCTCAGCTCTGTGGTGAGTACTGCAGTCAATGGTGGACGAGTTGATGCGTCAGAAGAATGGAGAAGGGCCGACGTCGCCGCGGTGCAAGCGCGCTAGTCTCACCTACCTGCGCCGCGACGGCTCCACGCATCTCATCACCCCGTCCTCTTCTAGCGATACTCTCAGCTCTGTGGTGAGTACTGCAGTCAATGGTGGACGAGTTGATGCGTCAGAAGAATGGAGAAGGGCCGACGTCGCCGCGGTGCAAGCGCGCTAGTCTCACCTACCTGCGCCGCGACGGCTCCACGCATCTCATCACCCCGTCCTCTTCTAGCGATACTCTCAGCTCTGTGGTGAGTACTGCAGTCAATGGTGGACGAGTTGATGCGTCAGAAGAATGGAGAAGGGCCGACGTCGCCGCGGTGCAAGCGCGCTAGTCTCACCTACCTGCGCCGCGACGGCTCCACGCATCTCATCACCCCGTCCTCTTCTAGCGATACTCTCAGCTCTGTGGTGAGTACTGCAGTCAATGGTGGACGAGTTGATGCGTCAGAAGAATGGAGAAGGGCCGACGTCGCCGCGGTGCAAGCGCGCTAGTCTCACCTACCTGCGCCGCGACGGCTCCACGCATCTCATCACCCCGTCCTCTTCTAGCGATACTCTCAGCTCTGTGGTGAGTACTGCAGTCAATGGTGGACGAGTTGATGCGTCAGAAGAATGGAGAAGGGCCGACGTCGCCGCGGTGCAAGCGCGCTAGTCTCACCTACCTGCGCCGCGACGGCTCCACGCATCTCATCACCCCGTCCTCTTCTAGCGATACTCTCAGCTCTGTGGTGAGTACTGCAGTCAATGGTGGACGAGTTGATGCGTCAGAAGAATGGAGAAGGGCCGACGTCGCCGCGGTGCAAGCGCGCTAGTCTCACCTACCTGCGCCGCGACGGCTCCACGCATCTCATCACCCCGTCCTCTTCTAGCGATACTCTCAGCTCTGTGGTGAGTACTGCAGTCAATGGTGGACGAGTTGATGCGTCAGAAGAATGGAGAAGGGCCGACGTCGCCGCGGTGCAAGCGCGCTAGTCTCACCTACCTGCGCCGCGACGGCTCCACGCATCTCATCACCCCGTCCTCTTCTAGCGATACTCTCAGCTCTGTGGTGAGTACTGCAGTCAATGGTGGACGAGTTGATGCGTCAGAAGAATGGAGAAGGGCCGACGTCGCCGCGGTGCAAGCGCGCTAGTCTCACCTACCTGCGCCGCGACGGCTCCACGCATCTCATCACCCCGTCCTCTTCTAGCGATACTCTCAGCTCTGTGGTGAGTACTGCAGTCAATGGTGGACGAGTTGATGCGTCAGAAGAATGGAGAAGGGCCGACGTCGCCGCGGTGCAAGCGCGCTAGTCTCACCTACCTGCGCCGCGACGGCTCCACGCATCTCATCACCCCGTCCTCTTCTAGCGATACTCTCAGCTCTGTGGTGAGTACTGCAGTCAATGGTGGACGAGTTGATGCGTCAGAAGAATGGAGAAGGGCCGACGTCGCCGCGGTGCAAGCGCGCTAGTCTCACCTACCTGCGCCGCGACGGCTCCACGCATCTCATCACCCCGTCCTCTTCTAGCGATACTCTCAGCTCTGTGGTGAGTACTGCAGTCAATGGTGGACGAGTTGATGCGTCAGAAGAATGGAGAAGGGCCGACGTCGCCGCGGTGCAAGCGCGCTAGTCTCACCTACCTGCGCCGCGACGGCTCCACGCATCTCATCGCCCCGTCCTCTTCTGGCGATACTCTCAGCTCTGTGGTGAGTACTGCAGTCAACAGTGGACGAGTTGATAAGGAGAACAACCAGACTTACGAATTATCCGATGCTGGTTCTCGCGTATTTCGTCCATTTAGTATTCTCAACATTGAACGACAGAAAATTTGTATCTATCATGATCAAGTTCTTATCTTCTATTGTAATAAAACTTTAACCTTTTTTTTTTAAATTTTAGAATGGTGACTCATCAGGCAGTTCCAGAGAAATATTCTCGGTTCAGAAGCTCACGGAAAAATTCGCATCAGTTGCATTCAAAACGGGGAGAGATTGTGTTGAAAACAATGCTTTTGAAGCAATCGGCGACGAGGAACTGTAAATACTCTCGAATAAGCTATACTTATTTTAAATAGGTTTTCTATCTAGATCGGATAGCACTGAACATAATGAGTTACACTGTTTAGATCGGATATATTGCAGAAGTTCTTTTCAATTCGGATAAAGATAAAGGACAATTAACCATGTCTCGATGTGATAGTAATATGTGTGGTGCTACAAAAAGGTCAGGTATGACACTTGGGCATTATGAATGTATAAGCTATAGGATAAATAAAAAATTTGAATGATTCCTCATTGTGCTCATTGCAATGTATAGTCTGTCGATTTTATCTGACCCGGAGACAGCGTCGCTAGTATATATATTTAAAACTAGCGAATGCCCGCGACTTCGTCCGCGTGGATTGAGGTATTTCGGTTCTCGGGAACTCTTTAATTTACCGCGATAAAAAGTAGCCTGTGTGCTATTCCAGACTATAATCTATCTCTGTGACAAATTTCAGCCAGATCCGTTCAGCCACTGGGGTGTGATTGAGTAACAAACATCCATACATCCATACATCCATCCAAACTTTCGCATGTATAATATTAGTAAGATAAGATAAAATAAAAACAAAAACTTAAGAGACATAAAAATTAGTTCCAATTTTGGTCAAAGTTTGACGGACTCTAGATAGTTGTATTTAATGTCTCGTACATATCGTTATAAATGTTTATGTAACGTTGTAATAAGACATTATGGTATAGTCCCTCAAACTTATCTGACCCGGTGACAGCGTCGCTAGTAGATATGAAAAATAAAATGCTTAACAAGCATAAAAATTTGTTCCATTTCTGGCCAAAGTTTGACAGACTAAATAGTTATATTTAATGTCTCATGAAATAAAAAGCTTAACAGGCATTAAAATTTGTTCCAATTTTGGCCACCGCATCAGATAAGTTTGACGTACTGTACAATATTGGTAATATGATTACTGTCATTTTCCTTTACAAGTATTGCGTTTACCAGTGTACTTCATACGTATAATAATTAGAACTTTTTCCAAAGAAATTTGGTAAGTTTGTTGCCACTATTAATAAATTATATACTGGGCTTTAATTTAAAAATACTAAATACCCCTTACAAAAAAAAAAAAATTATATACTTACTTAGCTTTTTTTACGTTAAGTAATTCGCCAAAAATAAAATGACTATTTTTATCTGGCTTTAGTAGGCACCAGACCCTATTTTTTGACGACCTCCGTGGCACAGTGTTGAGCGATGTTGTCATTACGTGTGAAGGTCCCGGTTTCGATCCCCGGCAGGGTCAATTTACTGTCATGCTACAGGTTAGCCCGCTACCATCTTAGACTGCATCATCACTTACCATCAGGTGAGATCGCAGTCAAGGGCTAACTTGTAGTGGATTAAAAAAAGCAGTCGATTGATGACCTGTCTACCGCCTGGGCCACCAACCATACTAATATTTTAAATATTTATGTTTTGATGTGGTTTTTTATAAGCATCTCTAAAAGTCATAGAAAAAAGTTGTTCCTTATAATGTACAGAAATTGCCGGCCATGGTTTTAAGTGTTTTTAAATTTATTCTGTATAAATAAGTTTTGTCAATTCCCACGGGAACTCCTCAATTTTCCGGTATAAAAAGTATGTCTATGTCACTCTCCAGGTCCTCGACTATACACAGTTGCACTTTTTGTAACTATCGCTTGCAAAGCTGATTCAGTAATAGGTTGGTGCTACACTCTCCACTGATGTCCATACTGAAATTCTGCCCGCATGCTGATGGTTAATATAATTACGGTTCATTTTTGGTAACCATATCACGTTTTTGATCGGCCATATCTAGTGAATGGCCCATCAGTAAGCGATACTTACAAATAGTGCAGCTCTGTCTATAAGTATGATTACTATTAACTTACTCTCATTTTATGTCAAATATGTATGTACATAATGTCTTTATTATTGCTTTTTTATTTATATACTTAACAAGTATGGCTATGATATTTTTTAAGACTTTTGGCTTGCTTCTCTGGCCATACACTTGCCATAGTTAAAATCTTAGGGAAATTTAAATTGTATAATAACTAATTAATTATATTAGCACAGAAATAATTAAGTATTGAAATTTTTAAATGTACATTGCTACTTATATTTGTAAGTAATACCAATATGTAAATATTATGTATTACATAGAAGAGTTATTTACTTAAAGCCAAAATAGATTAAGTATATCGATTTTATATTAAAATAATATATCACAGTAGTAGACACTTGTTTATAAAATTTGATGTTTACAATAATTCCTTTTGTTATCTGTAAAATCGAATCATTAGGATTCTCTTTGTTACCTTATACAGTTTTGTTATATTATATGGTTACAGTACATATTTTAAGCCAAGCAGTAGTTAGTATTTTGTGATCAAAATTATTTTCTTTATAAATTGCTAAAGTTAGTAAGTACCTACATTAATTCTGCTCATAGAATCAATTTTTATTAAGTTTATCAAAAAACAAAGGATCAAGTCATATTTTATGTTTATTACCTACTTAGGAAAAGTACACATTTTTGTATGGATTTAATTTTTTTTGACATGAAAAGTTTTTCTTCTAATCCTTAGTTTTGTATGATGAAATGGCTGATATTTTGGTTTGGGACCATTTTTGTATAGTAAAAGCTCCTTATTCGCGGTTCCTTCATTCGCGTTTTCACTATTCGCGGATTAAAATAATGCGCAATTCGTATATTCGCGGCTAAAGATTTCTTCATTCGCGTTACACATTAAACGTTAACCATTGTTACATACATTGAAGATGAGGCTTCAACAAGCACTAGAAAAATTACATTTAATTTGAAAAATCTTAGTGAAGGTTTAAGAATGGCAAATGAGCTTTGTGATTTCTTCCTGAAAATTGATCCGTCTATGGAACAAAGTCATAGAGGCAAATCGCTAATGCCGCTATTTAATATCAGTCTGAAAGAAAGGAGCTTTTAAAAACTGCCAAGCAAGAAAAAATTTACAAAATTATTTAAACCATTGTCTAAGGCTTGAAAATAATAATTTATCAATATGGTGAAAAACTTTACCTAAATTGATTTTTTTAATGTAGATATTTGTTTTTTATTTTGTCACTTAGCGTATCTCCTATAATATAATCCCATATAAATTACCATTCCATATTCACGGCATATTTAAGGAAAATATACCCCGCGAATGAAGAGCTTTTACGTATTATTATTATTATATTATTATCTGCCACTTAGGCCATAAACTATATTATTATGCCATAATTACAGGAAATTTCTTGAAATAAAAAGATTTTACAACTGTTTTTTTTTTCCTGCAATCAGACTTGCTTGCAAGTGGTGATGCAGCCTAATGGAGCGCGCTTGCTAGAAGATCCCTATACACTTTTGATTTGAAGGTACATATATTATAAAAGAGGAGGGGAAAACGGAAGCCGGAAGGGCATTCCATGTCCTAGGTGTTCGCATTAGAAACGAGGAAGCAAATCGCTTCGTAGGTACGACCCCGCGAAATTTCGACTGCGTAAGGGTGCAGACCTTGTCGATGCCTTGCTCTTCGATGATAAAATCGAATAGTTCTTGAGCACACTCCGAAATCTATCCTGTAGAATACCAATAGACAGGCAACTTTGCACCGATTTTCCAAGCTTTGCAGCTTTGAACTGACCAGCTCTTTGTTACAAATAAGTCTCCTGGCGCGACGATCCACCTAATCCAATGCATCAAGCTTATACTTGGCAGAGCTATCCCATAAATGGCTGCAGTACTCCATGCATGATCTAACTTGTGCTTGGTACAGGATAAGAAGCTGTCTCTGTGTTGAATTACCGCTTGACTCTGTTGAGGATGACAAGTTTTTTGCCAGCTGTTTTTGATGAATTGTCCAAAGTTGAAGTTGGATGATATGCTGATACCGAGGAGCTCGACACTGTCGGTAATTGGACTAGATATATTTCGGAGAGGCAGAGTGAGGGAATGAACTCCGTTTCGCGGTGAATACACACGCTTGCGTTTTGGTAGCGTTAAATTTGACGAACTTTGCGTTACCCCAGTCAGACACCTCCTTCAAGGTCAAATTAACTTATTCTACCAAAGACCTCTGTGCATAAGAATCTCAGCTCCATTGGCCCTACCGGCAAAGACGTACCGCCAAGCGATTTAGCGTTCCGCTACAATGCCGTGTAGAAAACGAATAGGGGTATTGGGTTAATATAACTGCCATGCCCATAACAGGTTAGCCTGCTACCATCTTAGACTGCATCATCACTTACCATCAGGTGAGATCGCAGTCCAGGGCTAACTTGTAGTGGATAAAAAAACAAAATGGACTGGATATGTATCTATAATGGTGTTGCATAAACTTTCATCTATTGGACCTTTTTATGTAATGGCTTAGTGAAAACTAGTAAAGCACCTCTGATAAATCAGTGGTATGCTCCAAGACAGCTACAGTTTAGATAATTGTCACATACAGCTTAACCCTGGTAGGTAAACTGGAGGGATGTTTCAACTGTCTGGTATTTAGTCAAATGTATTTAGAAACAGACTTCAATTACATACAGCTAAGTTTTAATTAAATAATGATTAGTTAATTATTAATATAACACAAAGTAGATAAAAAGCTAATATTCTTTCTCCCACTTTTCACGTTCTTCTCTTTCTTTCTTGACCTGCTCGACAACTGGTGTAAGGTAAAGTTTGTCTTCTTCATACTTAGTCCACTCTTCTTTAGGCAGAATGATCTTTTGCAATGACAACTGCATAGCGCGGATCATGCGGAAGTTACGCTCGTCTACAACATGGGCTGGAAGACGGCGAAGCGCTTCCTGAACATCTTCATTCTCATACAAACAGTCATCACGATATAGACCTAAAATTATTTCACTGATTAACGCCGATCTGGATACGCATTTATTAAGCTTCGAATGTACTTTACTTACCGTATTTATTGAATCCTGATAGATTGTAAGCCCATTTGCTCAGACTACCTGAAATAACAGTCAGTTACATAATTATTTAACAACCAAACAAATACAATTAGAGCAAGTAATATTCATAAAATATAACACTTACTACGAAGAACGGCCGTAGTTCTTAATGCCATTATTTGGAAATTTGAATCTTTGCAAGATTTACTCGAAATAGAATTACTCAAGAAAAACGCAGTCCCAATTTCCTAAATTGAAAATTGAAATGAAAGTGTCAAAAGATTTAAGATGTACCTCAGTGTTGGAATCGGGCTCCCATAAAATTATTGTCTATGGAAATTCAAATTGTACTATTTACATTGATGTAGAATTTTTTTAGTACCTATTCTATTTCAATGACTATTTACCAAAAATTATACTACGTTTTGTTTTTGTGTTGACTACGTTTGCTGTGGCGGGAAATTTAAACTTTGAACGGTTTTATCGGTTTCGAAGCTAGGCTGTAATAATAATTTTGAATTGTTTATATTTTACAATAAATAAAATAATAATAGGGACTTAGCTTTGACTGTAGAGGGCAGCACTTGAAACCGCCCCCTAGTGGCAATTTTTTTTGTCATATTATTTAGTAAAAATAATATATAAACAATGTGTATACTGTTTGAAAACAAAAAATCTCTCTGCTCGGCTCTGGGTTCTTGCCCTTCTAACCCTGTCATTACTTCTCATTTTCATTTGATGTAGCCATTCGGAAAAAAGTCCGTGCATTAGGGGTAAATGTTAAATAAATAATTGGGTATTAAAATTATGGTATTTTCGCGTACAATCCAAGCATTACCATACTATATACTACGCAACATAAAATATGGTACAAATAGTATAATTATACTACGGAATCCAACACTGATGTACCTATTCATCAAAGTGACAGTTGACACTAGACACCACAGACTAAGATAGATTAATATTTTTTTATTTCAATAAAAGCTTTCACTTGACCACAATCACAGCAGTGGGAAGTGATGATGCGGTCTAATTAGATATATAGTATCAAAAAACAAACTATATGTATATGTCACCGTAAAATTGCAAAAACCGTTATATTGTAATCTAAGAGCCGAGCCACACGGTGCGGCGTCACACCGCACCGAATTACTCCGCACCGCACTGGCGGCCACACGAGCAGTGCGGCGTCGCAATGTTCTTACGGCACCGCAACAGGGTTGGCTTGGCTTGCCCAGTTGACGACAGTCTACAATAAAAAACCGAGCGGCGCGGCTGCGGTACCACACTGCTTGCACCCTTCCCCGCCTCGTCTGCCTCGCGCCGTTGTCCGGTGCGCCTGCGGTGCGGCACCGGAGCGGAGCCGCACGCGCCGGGTGGCATACCATACATTTATATATGTAGAAAAGCGTTGCAGCACCGCTCAGGCGCCGCACCGCAGGCGCACCGCACCGTGTGGCCTAGCCCTCACTAGCGAGATTGTAAACCGTCGACAGATTACTATTTGACGCATTATTTTTCGGTAGATAAAAACAGCTGGCAAGAAACTTGGCATCCTCAACGAAGTCAAGCGGTACTTCACGCCAAACCAAGCAAGCAAACAAGTTCGATCGTGCATGGAGTACTGCAGCTGTTTATGGGACGGCTCTGCCAAGTACCAGCTTAATAATAATATAATAAAGTTTTTATTAAAGGCATTAAACCCATCATACATCGATTAATGCAATGGATTCGGTGGATCGTCGCACCAGGAGACCAATTGGTAACAAAACGCTGGTCAGTTCGAAGCTGCAAAGTTTGGAACATCGGCGCAAAGTTGCATATCTGTCGGTATTCTACAGGATATATTTTGGAGAGTGTGCTCAAGAACTAATCGATCTGGCTCCTTCGTCACCTTTTTATTATCGAACCGCAAGGTATCGACAAGGTCTGCACCCCTACGCAGTCGAAATTCCTCGTACTCGTACGAAGCGATTTGCTTCTTCGTTTTTATTTCGAACCGCTAGGGTATGGAATGCCCTTCCGGCTTCCGTTTTCCCCTCGTGTTTTAATATAAGTACCTTTAAATCAAGAGTGAATAGGCATCTTCAAGGCAAGCGCGCTCCATCTTAGGCTGCATCACCACTTGCATGCAGCTAAGCCCTAGCTTATACATTTAAAAAATAAATAAATTGTAAACTGTTAGGTATATTAACCCGATAAAACCAATTTTTTATGGTGGTGGTTATTTATGTCAAACCTTAGACACGACCTTAGACTTAACCAAGAAAACGGAAATACAATGAATATTTCAAAAATTGACACTCAGAACATTGAACGGTTCACAATCTTTCGACAGTTTACAATCTATCGAGATAAAAACCGTTATATTACAATCTAACGGTTTTTGCAATTTTTCGGTGACATTTCTGGGTGGTGTCACAGACGAAAGTGTTACATTTGTATCTAGTTTTGTCTGTGACACCACTGGTGAATAAAATATTTTTCTTTCTTTCTTTCTTTCTTATTTAAATACTATGTTTGACGTAACGTTTGTCGTGGTCCGTAAACGATATCTTCAAAAGTCGTGATACCAATTTTCCATAGGTACAATAATTTTAGCGATAGCTTACTGTTACTGCATCAATGTCAAAAAAATGTTTTGTCCTCAACGACAGGGTTGCCAGATGAAATTTTATTATTTCCCCCAAATCTATTTTAATTTTTCCCCAATATGATACGTTTTAAACCAAAAATCCCCCAATTTTGTCACCAATAAAAATAAATATAAAATTAAAACTGCTTTTATTTTACTGAGGAAAAAAATTGAATGAAATACTTGACTAAGCATTGAATTTTTTATTCTTCATTAAAAATATCAAATACTTCATTTACTTTGTCTGCATCTTCTGTTTGATAGACAATTTCAGACTTAAATAAACTTATCATTCTAGAGCTTGGCTCAAATTTTGTGCACCCGCCGTGGTATTGTATGGCACTTCTCACTCTCATAATATGATCAACAGTTTTCGTATGCATTCTGTTTCGCAATTTATTTTTGACGATGTTCATCATCGAAAACGCCCGTTCTACTGCAGCGTTAGAAAATGGCAAACTCAAAATAGCCGTGGCAAGTTTTGTTAAATTAAAAAAAACCGCATCTCTGACAAAACGCCCCAAGTCGCACGCAACGCAACACCCATCTTCTTTTTCTGGTCGGTGACACCCCAGAGACAAGTAACATATAGGGATAGTGACACCTATCCCTATATGTTACTTGTCTCTGGTGACACCCATACCACAGACCCATACACCACCCATACACACAACACAACATCGCAAAACCACAGACTAGAAAGACGGCAGACCATACACAGACAGTCCGAAAACCACAGACAGAGAGATTTTTTATATGGCTCTGGATTCTTGTATTTTAACCATGATATATTAGCTGAACGAAAAGTACGTTCGTTTTATTGCGCTTTCTATTTTTTAATATTTTTAAAAGTTTTAGCCCCAAAGTTCCCCATTATTTTTTTTATTTTCCCCAAAATTTTCCCCAAAGATTCTGTTTCCCCAGTTTTTCCCCAAGAGTTATTTTTTGCCCCAAAATTGCGAAAAAAACCCCCAATCTGACAACAGTGCTCAACGACCTTTGCCAATGACCTTTGCTCGTGAAGCCAAAACCATGTTTTGACATAGATGCAGTCCTATTGATTAATGCAGGATTATAAACAATCGCCGTGCCGTACACAGAGAAAAAACCTAATGACAATGTCAATGTCTCGGTGACAGTTGACATGAAAACCACGAAAATCAAAAATGAAAAAAATAATTTTTAGTAGGTACATACTTTTTATTTTCTAGATGATATCATTTTATTTTATCATTACTAATTAGTTCTAGTTATATTTTTCAGCATTTGTGATGAGATTTTAGGTAGCGAATATCAGTATATTTGTTATATAAGAAGAATTATTGTAGGATGCTAATTGTTTTGAATTATGGACGAAAGAAATAAGTATTAAGATGGATAGATAACCCTAGCATAACTTTCCAGATTTTTTATGTTTCAGATATGTACTAAGCAGACAGATATTTGTAATATTGTAGATAAATACAACCGACAGCGAGTGATAACACTGCGCTACTCGTGTCCGTTTCGTGGTTCTTATCAAGCTATTTGTTTGCCAGTCTTCGTGCCCTCGCTCGACCCCCTAGTTCCTTGGCCCGCTTATCACAATCAACATGAATAAAATGAGACGACAGAAGGTAATTATTTCACATTCTGTTGTACGCTCATACACGATCGCACATCCGTAACTTTCAAATACGATTAAGTAAAGCAGTAAAAAAATAATCTGTAATAAGTTTTTTCACGGTCAAGTTTTAGTTTTTTAACTAGTGTTGTGATTTTCTGTTAATCCTGCATCCAAGAGGAGGAATGCCAAGTGACTGCCGGGACTGTTTGGGAATTCGTTTTCGAATTAACACCCTGCACCAGACTTGGAAGTGGCTGCATCAGACCATCGCCCTACATGAATACCTGATCTCCCTCTCCTCGGCAGACACTGACGCCGGATTGTCCATGCATTAAAGTGCCGAACATTTTAGTGCTTCTGTTCATATAGACTGCTATTTTAAGAAATTTAGACTTAAGGACTGCCTGTCAAAGGTTCATACAAAAAAGAATCAGTTTCACAAATCATTAAAAAATTAAAAATGGCACAATCGATGATGAGAAAGATTGCCATGGGCAACATGTTTGTTCTGGTCGGTTTGACAAGAAGAACAAGTTCACGAAGCCTGGTCACAGGCAAGAACTTGGCCAGTAAGAAAGTCCGCAATGAGTTGCCCCCGGAGGGGGAGGTCACAAAGTCTGTGTTCATGTCTCAATCTACAGACATCTTTACCAATTTGGCCCTAGAAGATTGGATGTACCGTAACATGGACTTCAGTAAACACCATGTGATGATGGTGTGGCGAAATGAGCCATGTGTTGTCATTGGTAAACACCAGAATCCTTGGCTTGAGGCCAATGTGCCGTTCTTAGCTGAGAAAGAGATAGCATTGGCTCGGCGTAACAGCGGTGGAGGCACTGTGTACCACGACCGTGGCAACCTAAACATTACCTTCTTCACACCTATAGAAAGACATGATAGAAAGTACAATTTGGAGCTCGTCAAGAGAGCGCTGTATAGGGGATTTGGAATCAAATCATTCATCAATGATCGCCATGACATCATTGTACAAGACAAATATAAAGTATCCTTTTTAAAATGCATCTTTCATATGTAAGAAATTAATATAATATGTCTGTTTGTTAGCAATGCAATTGCAAATCGTTCATCTGTTCATAGTGTTGAAACTTTGTACAGTTGCTGTTGACACTTGGGTTATAAATTCTGACATGGCATAGCACAATACCATCAACATACCATTAAGTGGTGTGCTAGTTCCAATGCAATGAATGCGAAGCATTAGTTAGTTGCCCAGTATAACTGAATCTTTTTTCTATTGATAAACTTAAAAACAAAATTCTGAGCAATATTTTTCTAATAATGCATTTTCACAGATGAATATGTAGTCACATTTAAGTAACACTATTGTATTTTAAACTCTATTCAGTTAAGTATTTTCCTTAATGATAACTGTTAGGTCTCTGGAACAGCTGCTAGGCTATCACGCTTAGTTGGATATCATCACTGCACACTTCTAGTCAACTCCAACAAGGCAGATCTCAGCAAGGCACTCGCTAAACGAGAGGTGGGTAGCTTGCACATCATCTTATGTGTTCAATTTTATTTTGCCTGTACTAAAAAAGTGATTTTCGCATCATTAAGTAACCTATTAAATTTATTGATAACCTTTGTAGATAATAAGTTTAATATAAACAATGCTTCAGTATAGGAAATAGGAGTAATAAGCAAAACTTTTATTAAAGGAATATATGTTATAAGTACATGAATTTTTAAACAAAAAGGAAACTAATTCATGCTCAAAAATTTTTTAGCTTTTGGAAGTAGAATTAATAGGTGCTGAAAATGTACCTATTTTAAATTCAAATGAAAGTACCTAATTGATTGTTGTAGGTAAGCCATTATAATGTCCATGTGCGTATTTTTAAATAATAGGCGATGGCGTTGGTATTTTAGGCGGGCGACACAAAACTGACGTGTAACGAGTAAGGACTTCATGTAGTTGCAAGCTTTATTTCTATAAATTATACTAGCTGATGCCCACGACTTCGTCCGCGTAGATTGAGGTTTTCGATTCTCACGGGAGCCTATGTGCTATTCGAGACTATATAAAAAGATAGATTTTATAGCAAATGTTTATTTTCATATAATTCAAAGTAACATTCCTTTGTCCTCAATTTTTCATATACAACTCATTTACTAGTAAGACAAAGTCTTTGTATAAAAGTATTGTTTGTTTGCACCCCTTTGCTACAATGGATTATTTCCTAACACTGCTTTGAATTGCTCATGTGTGTCACAGGTCACCTAACTTCCATATTATGACTCATTTTACTGTCTTTAACGATCGATATAAGTTTATAAAACCTACTTTATAAAATAATACGGAACCAAATAGAAAACTTGAAAATGTTTTGTATTAACATGGCTCTCGGATTCTCGATATCGACAAGCTATCAAGTTTGGTCGGGTAGCATCCTATTAACCGTTTTTGGGCCACGGCAGACCTCTAAAAAGATTAACCATCTGCGCGAGATAAATATACTGTAGACTGTAGTGTACAAGTGTGTGCACTATAGTAGGTGCCGTTTCTATTCCCTCACTCTCATAAATATGTCCATAATACAGCATCGCATCTAATTTATTATTGTGCGATTGAGTTACTCAAATAATCATTTTAACTAACTAATCTATGTTAGACAGAAAGATACGTACGCAACTTGGTAATTTTTTCAATGATCAGCTTTTAATCCTGCAGCTAGACTAGCCGAAAGCCTAATTCTTTTGTTTGATTAATGTTTTCTGTGCCACTAACACTATCTGTTCCACTAACATTAACCCTAACCTATTCCTTCCAATACATTACGTTAAGGACACTTAATTTTATATAGCATGGCATACTGCAGACCACTGCGACGCCGTCGACGCCCTCCCCGGTCCTCAACCTGGCGGATGTGGACAACAGGGTAACGGTTGAGGCTTTACAAACGGCGATCGGCTACGAATACCTGAGGACGACGGCTCTGCGCTTGGAAGACGGCGGCGAGCGACAGATCCTGAAACAGAGAGGCTTCCAATTTGTAAACCCCACTGAGGACTGGTTCCCTGGTAATTATAATCTACTTGTTGATTAAGTTCTTTTTCTTCCCGCGGGATAGGTTCCTATAACCAAATTTCATCAAAATCATTTCACCATCTTAGACTGCATCATCACTTACCATCAGGTGAGATCGCAGTCAAGGGCTAACTTGTACTGGATAAAAAAAAATCGGCTGAAAAATGAAAAGATGGTTAGTTTTAGCGTAGCAGACAGACAGATGGACAGATACAGACAGTCACATTAAGTTCAAAGTGTCTGTAAAACGCAAACTTATTGAAAATCCTACAAGGTACAATGTTAAAGATTATTTAAATGACAAGAAAGCTTGGAAATGAATAACTAACGTTTCTGATTGTTTCAATATTAATTTTGAGTGATATTTTGAGAAGGTTATAGTAAAAAAACCTTGTTGAGTTTTTTGTGGGCTCTTTTAAGATCAGGGTGTTGGGGACCACGATAGCTTTAGTTATAAGATACTTTAATTAATTATAACCATCACATCCGTATTTAACTGTTTAATTAAACAATAATATTACATTTGCCATTCAAATAGTGTACAGTAGTAGAGTAGACTTTGAATAAATCGTTTTTGACTTATTTATTTTTCGCAGGTCTCTCGGAGTTGAAAAATGATCTAGAGTCATGGGACTGGACGTACGGTAGAACGCCAATGTTCACTTTGAGCCGATCCTTCCCCGTGCCCGCAGAACTTCTCGCTCCGTCCAGAGTCTACTCAGCTACCCAGGAGTTGGTCATCACCATGACAGTGGAGAAGGGCCTTATCGATGACGTCACGTTAAACATACCTCCCGGTTTAGTGGAGTCTGGTTTCCACGGGGAGGCGTCCGTAGTAACTCAACTCAAAGGAAAGAGATTCACTTCTGAAGCCCTCTCGGCTCTGGAGGACGCGATGTTGACACGTCACTCCACGAGAGATGTGAAAAAGTTGGACGACAAAGAGCAGTTTGTCGCCAAATGCTTCGATCAAGTCGTTAATACCATCTAGTTTGGTTTATATAGGCTATCCATTAATTACGTCGCATTATATGCCGATAGAAGGTTCCGATTAGTGGACCAATAATATTTCTAATAAAGTAATTATGGTAGGTGGCTAAAGAGTCACAATTAAGGAATAAGAGCGAACGTAAATAAAA
This sequence comes from Erebia aethiops, assembly GCA_923060345.2. Lineage (NCBI taxonomy): Eukaryota > Metazoa > Arthropoda > Insecta > Lepidoptera > Nymphalidae > Erebia > Erebia aethiops. Next base: position 14,794,420 of record OV281089.1, on the reverse strand, counting down.
CAATAACAAATTGAAAGATAACTAACCAACAATTAAAATAAAGACAAAACTTTAATCAAAAGATATAAAATAAACATAAACACTTTTTAATTAAATAGACTCAAAGTGCATGGATTCATGATTCGCTCTAACTGATATTCTTCGGCATAAACTTGCCAATGTCCTTCCTTGAACTTGAGGGCTAAATTCGCATTAATTAGGAAGCTGTGACAAGTAGGTATCTACCACTACCTACATACGTGAGGCTTCTACAGACCGTGGATCTTTGTCACGTGATTATTTGATGGTCTATATAAATCTTATAGGTGCTATATATACATAATTATACTGTAAATATTATCATCATTTTAATAATTAGGTACGTTGTTTGTCCAGTGGTTGTTATCGCGTAGTGTACGATATTAAGATAAATGGTTCAAAGGTTAAATAGTCGACTGTAAATACTTCGTTAATTGGAAAAGTTTTTTAAAATAAACAAAAAATATAATATTTTTGTACAATATAGTTATTGTATTATCTACTATTGTTAATAATGTAACAGTGAAAAAAATCTAAGCTTCGTTATTATGTGTTCTTTTAGTTAAGAGTTTTATTTAATGTTGTTAGAGGCACGTAACGCGGTGTTGCGATAACGTTGTGAATTTGTGATGTTTTAATTAACAGAATTGACACATTTGCGGGGTCGCGGCGTGACGCAACACCGCTTCGCGCGCCCCCACCGCCTATTTCCACGGGGACAGGGCAATTAGCCAACATTACTAAAATTAATAAAAAACGGAACGAGTACCTCTTCTGAGGTACGGAACTCTAAAAAGGAATGATGTCAAATTGCGACTAAGCTCTTCCCGTGTGAAATAGCGACAAAGTACCCGCGAGTCGCACACCTGTGCCGAACGCTACAAGAATGCATCATATCATTTGTTTTAATTTAAACTTTTAATTTACTTACCGGATTAATTGTATTTAACCATATAATTTTTACTTATAAAATTAAGTTTGTATCCTATATCGATTATGTTAGACTTCTATTAACCCAGACCATTTCATCATTCAGCCGCGCATTGTAACATCTGCCCCAAACGGGTCCTTTTTTGTATGAAATGGACATAAGGCACGCTTAGATTAATTTATATTAAGGCTTTTTGTGTTAACGTTATTATTGTTATGATATCATTTTTTATTAAGTTGTATTGAAATAAAGCTTTAAAAGTTATACCGCAGTTATTTTTCTCAACACCTATTTCAAGTTAGTTACCTGCATTTAATATGAGTAATCTTTACATAACATTTTTGCCTGACGTCTCAAGGGGAAGGTTGTTCGTTGATGGACACACAATGTATGTTGATTACGAACGATCGTATAATCCATACAAGGTTGGTATATATGTAAGTACGTATATATCATCAACAGAGCAATAAATATGGAGGGTCGTGCGCTCACAAGTACTGGATTAACGAAAATATGCGCATTTGTCCTCGCACAATAAAAACTTGCTTGTGACTTGCTCTTCCTCTCGCTTTCTGAAAAGGCGGGTGGTGGTCGTTGGCCGCTGCGTGCAGCCAGTTCGCGCTTGATCTCAGTGCGCGCGCACCGTGCGCCATATTGATTTATAGCGCGTTGTCATGACGACCGCGTAAACAATCATCGCGGGAGTTTTACATTTCAGTGAAGTGTTTGTTTACGTTCTGTTCTGACTTAGTTATCAAAGTAAGTATGTACCAATATGGATGGCACCTTTAGGTATATAGCTGCTGAGTTAAAAAATAAGTAAGATAACTGCATATAAGGGGCCCTTAATTTTTATCAATATTTAGTAGATAAGTAATTAAGGCCCACTTGCACTAGGACTCTTAAATTGATTTATAGTCCCACAAACATAACCGAGCGGGTGTCAGCGTCGCTAGTAAGTATATATTGAAAACAAAATAAAAACAAAACTAAACAGGCATAAAAATTAGTTCCAATTTTGGTTACCGGGCCAGATAAAGTGGGACTTTAGTTAAATTTTGTCAAAAAGTGACAGCATTACTTTAACTCAAGCGGCTTAGAGAGTAATAATAATATTATTTATTTATTATTTATTTTACACTTTATTTGTACACCACAACACAAAAAGGAAAAATAATAATTAAGGAACACAAATACACAGAAGGAAGTAGAATACAAAAAGGCGGCCTTATCGCTTAGCAGCGATCTCTGCCAGGCAACCTTAGGAATAATACGAACACTTATAGGCGTGAACTTTTACCATACCTACATATTACATAGGGTAAAATACAATTCGTCCAAGCAAAATACCATTAAAATACCGATGCAACGAGATATTCCTCTAAGGGGTGAACAAAAAGGTCTCGCATTTCGTATTCAGAAGGTATTGTACCAAGGTATCCAGAAATCTTATATTTTTTTTTAAATTTAAGAATGCCTGAATCGCTGTAACAGTTTTTCTATAACAACTTTACTTTAGCTCTTAAATATAAAATGCCTATGAAATACAGACAAATTGTCAGATGGACCAGACCGAATTATACCTAAAGGTTTCTTGTGAACCCTAAAAATTATTCTCGTAAATCGTAGCGACTTGGACTTGTTATTTTATTATTGAGATTCGGTGCGCGTTGAACTCTTTTCCAGGCGTTATTTAGCGGAGCTTAATTTAATCCGTTGAATTGGTATGAAATGGCTGTAGCAAGGCTTTTAACATAATTTTATGGCAAGTAATTAACCAAAGTGATTATAAATATCTAAGTACTAATGTCTAACTACCGTAATGTCTTTGTTGTTAACCGTTTCAATAAAATAGGTACATCAACAAGTACTTATACCTACTATAATGCAATTGCAGAGAGTTTTAAATAGGAATTTTACTATCATAGTATCGTTTCTGTTAAATAAATCAAGCAAGTTTAAATCAAATCAAATCAAATATTTTTTATTCAAATAAACTTTTACAAGTACTTTTGAATCGTCAAGTGAATCTACCACTGGTTCGGAATGCCATTCCTACCGAGAAGAACCAGCAAGAAACTCGGTGGTTGCTCTTTTTAAATAATTCATTTACAATTACTATATCAATGTGTACATAAGTAACCGCTGTCCCCAGCATTGCTGGAGCGATCAAATCCATGCTCCTCTATCATTTACATAATCTTCAACAGTATAATAAGCTTTTTTCAGGAGCATACTTTTAATGGATTTCTTAAATTTGTTTATTCAATTCATGTCAAAGACGGGCAGACAGAAAGTAGCCCCATTCCCGCCGGTGGCACCCGTTCACGAGCATGACGCATGATCCAGCCATTGCTTCGCTCGACCATATTTGAGGGAACGTAACAACTTTTAGGTATACCTAACATGATATTTGAGGCTATTTTTTGTTAGTTTTATTAGGCTAAGTGTTAGCTTACCTAAGTATCTATCGTATGTATGTATGTTTGTATGTTGATATATATATCCTTTAGTAGGTATGTGTTTGCAATACGTAGGTACGGGTACTAGGTAGATACTATATAGGTGCCATCTTACAGTAGGTACTTAGGCAACACAACAGTGCTATCAAAGACGGCCGCTGTTAGTATGCTGTTCCCAATTAAGATGTCCGACATCTGCTGGGTCTGGTAAAGTTATAAGTTATTAATTGGATTTCCTACTATTTTATTCATGAAATAAAATGTTAGTAAACTATGTATTTTGAAATCAAGTTCCATATATGGCTGTGAAGAATTTTATATGTGTGGTATAAATATTATGTACCTACCTACTTACAAAAAAGGGCTGAACATATTTTATTTAATGTTTCAAAATTAGGTAGAGCCACGTAGAGCATCTCTTTCCTCGATCTCTTAGATCTCTGAGAAGGGCAGGATATCTTTGGAGATACCTATTCTTGGTAATTCACGATAATTATATCTTCCGTGGGTCTTCCCACCGGAAGCTGGGGCAGTAGGTACCTATACATAATAGTATGTAAGATGTTGCACAGAGGGCTACATTTTATCTCAACAAGATTTCAATGCTCTGAGTTTGAAGATCCCTTGGCCTGCACACTGTCTTACCTATTGCAACTACTTAAGTATCTAACCATGTAGTATTTAACCACCCAGTTGATGAATGATGCAATGGTGAAGCAATTTATAATTGCCAGGACACAGGCTTGACAAATCTGGGTTATAATAATAGCCTGTGTAATATACCTGGAAAATGTTGGTAATCTTTATAATGAGTACTTAAGCATGTAGTTAACTTCTTGCAAAAATATCTTTTGAAGCGCAGCTTACATAAAATACTCTTATATTAGTAGGTAGGTAAATATTGTATAAACTAATGCGGTAGCACGTCAACAGATTGTTACATCAAAATTTACCTACACATATCTATAAATTATACCTATTACCTACTAACATGTAGCTGTATTTGTGTATTCTGTGTATGGGTTTTTGAAGACGCTTAAAAGTAAATGTAATACCTACTCAACTATGTTGCATAAGATTATATTCTCTTGTTTAGTTTCAGAACTTGTTTTAAGTTGTAGTTTTTTTAGAAAAGACAATGGTAGAACTAATTTGTTCGTGAGTGTATAAAAACATAACATTATTATTGCTTGCATTCAGTATGTGGATCTAATCGATTAATGCATCTCTTGATAGCGACCGGTTTTGGTATCTTCCTGGTGCAGATAGACAAAGAAACCCGGCCTTAGAATAGATACATTTATTCATAAGTGGCTGGTTATTAACTCATAATAATTAGATTGCATGCAGATTAATGCAATTTCGCTTTCCCTGTTTTAGTAATCTTACTTCTTATCTTACTAATATTATAAATGCGAAAGGTTGGATGGATGTATGGATGTATGGATGTTTGTTACTCAATCACGCCCCAACAGCTGAACGGATCTGGCTGAAATTTGGCACACAGATAGATTATATCTGGAATAGCACATAAGCTACTTTTTATGACGGAAAATTATATAGAGTTCCCGCGGGAACCAAAAAACTTCAAACCACGCAGACGAAGTCGCGGGCATTCGCAAGTTAGGTATATCTTAGGTACTGTTGACGCTCTGCAGGACTTAAAAACCTTGAAATAGTTGTTTTTTTATCTTCCTAGTTGTAAATAAAAGGAAGTGTTAAAGTTGTCTTTTCTATATTTAAATGTATCTAGGAATTTTAAAAGTCAGGTATAACGGTTTAGATACGAAATTAGATTATTTAATTACTTAATACGACGGACGCGAACAAAAAATAGAACAATTTTGTGTATGACTACGTATGGATTGTACGTAACTATGACGTTTACAAATAATCTTTTATTTATTTTTAATTTTATTTATTTTATATTTAGTTGTAAGTCTTTTTGTAATTGGTATGTAATTATTGTACTGGGTTTTTACCTTTAAATAAAGAATATTATTATTATTATTATTAATAAGGTAGGCACGTAATGTAAGCTTTTAATGGATTATTATAGCAATCATTTAATTATCTCTTAGCAATGTGACAATATATAGGTACTTAATTAAAACTTCTAGGTTGCTTGTTACCCCATAAAAATGTTTGCAACTAGGTACCACATAGTGCAGAGTTTCTTTACGCAAGATTAGCATACAGACACAGCTATCAGCTACTTTTGTATTGTAATTAGTATGATCAATTAAGAAATCGCGTGTGGGTTATTGGTTGTTTAGACAATAATAATAATTATCGTGGGATTTATCAGTGAGAGATATCTCATACTAAATGATGTCCGTAATTTCGTCCGCGTTTCATTTTTCGTCATCACGACGTCCATTCACAGTCATTTCCGACGTAAATGACGTCGTAATCTTCGTCGCACGGACGTACGAAATGACATATCCCTCAGGACGTGTCTATAGTGATGTCTATATAGGACGTTTATAGGACGACATCAGTAGTACGTCATATAGAACTACAATTAGAATGTAATATAAGCGTTAGTAAGACGTCTTTTAAGTTCGTTATTAGGACGTCTTCTGAAGACCTATGGTTGGTATGGACCTACCGAGTAGAAACTATAGTTTCTACTCGGTATACCTACCTACCGGGTATCCCAAACCATACATGTCACAGAATCTGGTACCTAACCCAAGGTACCCAACCATACTATGTCACAGAATCTGTCTTTGCCTTATCTAGGTATCCACCTACTCTTGAGATGCATTTAGCTCTACATGTAGATTGTAGGTACAATAAATAAGTCCAAACAGCCATAATAATCCTCTGTTTACAGCCCGGGCGACAACTGCGTTTTTAAACATTTCGAAACACAACAATACCAAATTGATCATTGGGTTGCGAAATCGTCTGACTCGTCTGAAGTTATAACTGTACCAAATACTGTTTGTTGCAACAAGTAAGATTCTGTATGTCTTTTGTTTGTGTTTTATTGCATTGCGGATAATGTTGCATAAGCGGTTACATTTGGTTACTTGACCTACATCAAAATAAACAAACAAAACATAAGTTGTATTACTGAATTAGATACATTATCATTATTATTATATATTATTGCTATGTAATAAATCTATATATCTGCATAGTATGTAGTACCTAACTAGTAATCATATCTGCAGTCTAATTATTCTTTTTTTTAATATAATAATTCTTATTTCAGGGGAGGCAAAGAAAAACAAATTGAAATGGAAAAAGAAAAGATCGTGTTTAAGGTAAGTTAAAAGAAATCCACCACTTTTATCGTACCTAAATTAGGTACTAGATGATGCCCGCGATTTCGTCCGCGTGGACTAAGTTTTTCGATTCCCACAGGAATCGGAAACAGAAACCGGAAGGAATTTTCCGGGATAAAAAGTAGGTATGCTTATGTCTTTCCCCGGGATACATCATATCCCAGTACCAAATTTCATCAAAATCGGTCGAACAGGTGGGTGTGAAAGCGTAGCAGACAGACAGATAGAAAGACACACAAACAGACAGACACACTTTCGCATTTATAATATAAGTATGGATATGGATATCCATATCACCATACATTTACTACATTCAACTCGTGCGCGAACTGCAGTAGGTACGACGTATTCGATTGTTGCCGATACAAAATAAAGACTTTTAAATTACACATCTTATATGAAAATGATACACATTATTATTTATTTAGTTATTATTTTAGTCATGGAAATTAGAACCCACTACTTATAGATATTATGGTGATCCAGAGCGCCGAACGGCGAGGCGTAGGCCTATCAGTATCATGTGGTTAGTCTAAAACTTGTGAAGAATTCTTTATAGTTAAATAGTTAGGTGATAGCGTTAGTAATGGTAAGTACCTACCTAAGTGACTATTAGAATTTAGATAGTTTTGGCTTTATGTAATATAGGTTCGCCATTGTATGTAAACTACACTTACATATAATTATTTCTAATGACCTTCTATGAATAGCAAATCTATTTATCACTATATTCATCGATTAAGAATCTCTCAAGCAGGTCTCGCGACTGGCGGCGTAGGCGGTGCGAGTGTTGTTTGGCGTGGTAGGTATGGCACGCAGGCGGCGCGGCGGCCGGCGCCGGCGCAGCTCGGTGGCTCACATTGAACCATTGACACGAATTCGACATTATCACACGGCCACATTTGTCATCGAAATACTTAATATCGATTATGATCGATATACAAATACCTAAAGTTTAAGATATAGAACATATTAGACAGGACCACCTTGACAGATTTGGGACTCTATAATCTGATAGAGGTACTTTACTTAAAAGGTAAGGCCTCGCTGCTATGAGAAATTTGGCCAAAGGCTATAAAATAACCTATAAAAGCGAGTTAACTGCATTGTATTGGAAATTCCATAAATAAGTTAAGACAATATGAGTCAAACGAACGGCAAAAAGTTTAAAATTTTAAGGATAAAAATTAAATATTTTTGAACTGCACGTATTATTTATTTTAGAAGTTGATTTTTGTTGAACTGGGAAATTTCGCTTATCTCATAAATGCGTGCAGCTTTATAAACTTTAGTTATAGTATAGTTTACCTAAAAGCTTTTCGGTACGTTATATAGATGAGTAAGGAATACAAATGGGATGAGTTAGGAAATAAAAATTAATGGGATGAGAATTGAGATGTCATGGGATGAATACGGAACACCCCAAAAATTTCGTTGCACTCATCGTCTCTATCGTCCGGTAAATTGTTACGAGTAGGAACCAAACAGAATGGTTATGAAATAGTTTAATAGATTCCTTTAGTGTGAAATAATTTCCCACGGTATTTTATAAGTTCAACGGAGATCCTTTGAATTCACATTTATTTAAATTCTAACACTAATGAGATGTGTCACCTAAAGTGGGACATAATTTGGCTGGAGGTCAAAAGTTTGAAACGCATTGGAGTTGGTTGTAAATATTCAAATAGGTATTGGAACTATTGCAAAATTGCGCATTTTCATGGCGTCAATCAGCGATCGACCTTCGACGGCCGCCAAACAGGCTGCGAAGAGACTTGTACAAGAATGTCGATAACAATGGACCATGTATGAACAAAAACTGTAATTAAAGTAATAACATAACTAGGTATATAGACACACTATATGAATCAAGTTTCCGATGTCAAGGGCTATAGGTATACTGAAAACAAGAAGTTTTGGTGGACAATGCATCACAATACCACACCAAATATCTTTAATAGATCTCTAATTCTTTAACAGAGAGAAAGAGAGAGAGAGAGAGATAATAACGGGAAAAGGAGTAGGGTAGTTAAACATAAAATAAACACATAAAAATAAAAAGCTGCCTGTCCCAAAAGTTCCAGCGAAAAATCTCTATAGAGAGAGCTTCTAAGAGAGAGTGTAGAGCTTATACTTATTGAAGGTATATAGAGAAGAAAAATAGATAAGGGCACTCGTTAACTAAACAAAATTGCAGTGTGTCAACTGCCCATTGATATACTTATTGAAGGTATAATAAATAGAGAAGAAAAATATAGGCACGTGGTAATTAAACACAATTGCAATATGTCAACTGCCCATTGACGTTTTTAATCGTAGAATATCCTGAAAAAGCCCAGTGGAAAAGTAAAGAATTAACTGAATATATACCATGCACACTGCGCTTCATATAAGAAAATATCCATTAAACATAAACCATTTAGGTATGAACAAGTTGCCATACATATGTTCTATAGCTATATCCTATAAGAATTTAGCAGGCAGTGTTAACCTAGACTCAAATAAACAATAGAGCTGTTTATATGCTAATTGGAAATCGTGAACAGCCGACAACAGATTTGTCATTTTATCAATATGTAACGCTATTTCGTGTCTATCCGAGATCTATCTTTATCATGTAACATTTATTATGTATTGTTATTTATTTTATCACTTTGAATAGATTGAAGATAATTTAAATGAAGTCATTATACAGGCGTGGCACCCGACACAAATAATTTGATTTATAACATATTTCATTTATTTATTTGCACAGAGTGAGATTAGCTAAAGGTGTTATAATATTTTAACAGTAGCATACAATCTGCCATGGAATGGAATGCAAAATTAGACGTAATTATTATCATTCTTAGCATAACACTTAGATAATAATTAACATTCATAAAAAAATACACGACCACAACAATGAAAAATATATTGGGTTGAAGCAGGCGTTACCTTGCGGAAGTCCATGACAGTGAAAAAACTAGAAGTTTAATTCCCTATAATCCGCCACATAAAGCAAATCTATGTGGTATAGTGCGTATCTTGAACTTGTTGCCCGCGATATTCACCACACCACATAAACCACATAATACACTCAACGTTCGTTTCACTCCAATACCGGAGCATCTTCAGGAGATGTTGACTCTACAATGCACGGTTGTAATCGTGAACAACAATCGTCAACAATGAAAAAATAAAATAAATATAATACGAATAAATATAATAAATAAATATAATAATAGAAATAAATATAATATTTTGACGACCTCCGTGGCGCAGTGTGTAGCGCTGTTGTCTTAACGTGCGGAGGTCCCGGGTTCGATCCCCGGCACGGTCAATTTAGGAATTTATAATTTCTGAATTTTCCCTGGTCTGGCCTGGTGGGAGGCTTCGGCCGTGGCTAGTTACCACCCTACCGGCAAAGACGTGCCGCCAAGCGATTTAGCGTTCCGGTACGATGCCGTGTAGAAACCGAAGGGGTGTGGGTTTAATATAACTGCCATGCCCCTAACAGGTTAGCCCGCTACCATCTTAGACTGCATGATCACTTATCATCAGGTGAGATCGCAGTCAAGGGCTAGCTTGTAGTGGATAAAAAAAAAAATATAAGTTACAAAATTTATATTCATACCTATTCCATCAAAGCATTATTTTTATTTATTATTCTCTCAAAAGCTGATGCCCCGCAACTTCGGCCGCGTGGATTGAGTTTTTTTGATTCTCGCGCTGAACCTATACTTATTTTCAAATGGCTAAATGGTTAATACCTAAATACAACTTATACCTGGTACATGTATCTATTGTTATTTGTTTATCTAAAAAGCATGAAAACAAAATACCTACTTATTAACACGTAACTTTAAAGCAAAGAGATTGCAGGGAGTAAAATAAAATATACCTACCTAAACATAAACCATAAATCAAAACTTAACCTTCCCAAAAAATAGCTTAGCAATCAATAATTAGCAATACAACTTATAGCGACTTACCTGATGATACATACCTTCTAATAAAGAAAGATTTATTCAAATCAGTTCAGATTTTACTGAGATAACTATGGAGTAAAACCATCAAAAAACCTTAGTTTCTAGTTACAGTTTTATTATAAGTATACATTTTAATTTCTTCATTACTACTAACTATAAAGTGTCTGATAAATACTCTTTATATCATACTTGCTCAGTAACTAGGGATTACTATGGTGGAAAGTCTCCTTGTAAGTTGGTGTTTGCAATTCAAGGCAACATTACGTCGCACTATGCTTGAATTGTAATGTTCACATTACAGTTCAAGCTATGCAAAACTCCTTGGTAAACAATCTCTTTTCTTATAAAATGGTAAGAAAACTTTTTACTGAAAAAAAAACACTGAACATGGCGGCATTTAATTTCCATACATTTCAAACTATGCAAAACTCCTTGGAACTCAGAGCCGTAAAAAAAAATGGAAAACTATTTACGAAAAAAAAATGGAAATGGCGGCATTTCATTTGATCTGAAAGTTTGTGAAGTTTGTTCGTAAAGTGATTTAAGTTATTTATTTACCTCGCAAGAATGATATAAAGTAGAATGCTTACCTCGGTTGCAAGTAGCTATTACACCCTCGAACTATATTCACCCTCGCTCGCTGCGCTCGCTCGTGTGACTAAATATCTCGGGGGCACGCGATCCATTAGCGCCCTATGCGAGCTGCGCTCGCACTGGCGCCAAATTGGATCTTGTTCTGTAATAGCTTACTTACGTCCCTTGTGTAACAATCTACTAATTAATACTGTAGTATCGTTTTTTTTAACAACAATACCTTTATTTTATTTTTGAAAGATACTATAATATGTACCTACTTAGATTACGGTCATAATGCACTACGATAGTGATGTACTTAGGATATACCTAATATTATATATATCACATATTATGCCTACTAACTAAAGAAGAATGGTAGTAACTATTAGCCCAATCTGCCTCTAATTTGCGTTTATTGCCGAAATCATAAGCTGGAGCTATTAATTCAGCTGCGTGTAGGCTTAGATTTTGAAATCAAACAATCAAGGGCAGTTTTGCATCTGCTCTTCGACATAAAAATGCTAATGCTACAAAAAAATTAAGTTAATATTGTTGTGGTTACTAATTTCGGTGTAGTGCATTGTATATTGAGCCACTGTGACCAGTGGATTGCCTAAACACAATTTTCACAGATGTAGCTCGGTACGTACCGACTACTACCACTTTATTAGCATCCTAATGTAAAAATGTCGCGATAGAGTTGTTTGAGCAACACTTCAAAAACCATTTTGTACGAACCACACCAAAGTATATTCACTTGCCTAAACCATGCAAGCCTCCGTGGCACAGTGTTGAGCGCTATTGTCTTAGCGTGAGGAGGTCCCGGTTTCGATCCCCGACAGGGTCAATTTGGGGATTCATAATTTCTGAATTTTCTCCGGTCTGGCCTGGTGGGAGGCTTCGGCCATGGCTAGTTACCACCTTACCGGCAAAGACGTGCCGCCAAGCGATTAAGAGTTCGGGTACAATGCCGTGTAGAAACCAAATAGGGGTATGGGTTAAATAACTGCCATGCCCCTAACAGGTTAGCCCGCTACCATCTTAGACTGCATCATCACTTACCATCAGGTGAGATCGCAGGCAAGGGCTAAGTAGTGAATTTAAAAAACCATGCAGGTAGTTAGATACTTACCGAATACCACGCCACATGAATGCCCTCCGAAAATGAATGAAAATGATTGTTGGAGAAGGAACAGTTTTGAATTTCGATTACTTTTCATGCTCTATGTTAGTCTATCTATATCTACCTATATAAAGAATCGTACCGGAATCAAACCATAAGACGCTTGAAAGCACAATCAGGTACGGTGCACCCCTACCTACAGTCTTGCTTGTATAGCGGTAGCTATATAATTCGTTGTAGCCATTCTCCTACGCTGACCCGCCCTAAGATCGTATTCATATGTAACATTCCTATGAAAAGAAGCAGCACCTTTATGCACGCCACGGGGCAAAAATTATAAGTCCATGAAAAGATGAGTTCACCAGTGCCGTTTATTGATTGTTATTGAAAATTATGCCTCCTACCGAAACCTTTAAGGGCTTGGGCTCACACAAAGCGTGACGTTTTGCGACGCATGACGTCAACTGTACAATTGGATGTCTACCTACTTACCTGGAAAATAAAGTGGCTATAAGTCTTCTTTTTTTTTAAATAAATTTCTGGACGCCCCGATGGACACGTTTCCTTTACGCGTTGTTGTCGTCGAGCGGTGGGTGTGCCCAAAACCTAATTTTGTATCTACTTTAGTATAAAATATCAATGGCAATCCATTATAGATGATTGTCGACTTGGAAATGCCACTGAAGCGCAACGCCTTGGGCTTTCAAATAAATAATGTTGTTTCGTAAAGGTAACCAATGTACTAAGTGAATTAGAAATACAATACTATTATGATGATTGATGACCTTGTGATAGAGCAGAGCTATGAGCCTACTAAAAAAGTTCACTGTTTCTTATTTCTTATTTATTCGTTCAGTTAAATATATAATACTGTGATATAAAATCTATATTGCAATACTTACTAGTACTGAAACTAATGAATATTAAAATAATAGGTAATTAGTACTTACATAATATTTAATCGTAGCTTAGGTGCCTACAAATGCTTTGTTTTCCGGTTAAGGTGTCGGAACGAAATATTAGGCTATGTATACCTAATAACCCAGATTAAATATATAATGAAAAAACAGCCCTTAATATAGTAACAGTAGGTATAGAAGGCAGAGTTCTTCGAAATATAATTGTATACATAGATGGCAAAGATACGTTTATTCAAAGTCCGTAAGAAAAGGTATTTTTTAAAAAATAAATATTCATGACAATCTATTCAGCATATAATATCTTGCGGTTAATGCAATTAATGAACTAGTCAAAGATATCCTTATTTAATAAGGAATTCCGCCGGAAAAATACCTAATTAAGTCTTGCAGTTATATTTATGTAAACCGTCATTAATTCGTGGAATTTGATATGTACGACATTATATGTAGATTGCATATATTAGGTGTAAATTAGAAAGAGGGAAGAAACTTTCCCAAGTGGTTCCTTAGGGCTACCTTTAAACTTACGCTGTGTGCTCAGTGGCTCGCTTTAGCCTATAAGCTGGGAGGTACCTACCATAGACCTCACATACGGATTGTACTTCGTGACTATGAACGTGTATCATTCTATCTGGTGTCGTGTTGTCGAGGCATACCTCAGATGCTATGTTCATTAGCCTAAATTCTTCGTTAGTCCTGTGTGGTTCGCCTTCATGCATTATTGCACTAAAACAGGACCTACCAATGAATCGATGGTCAAATGATTTTTAGGCTCTACATCCACTACACTATAGACCCAATTACTAACTTATTATCATGCATAATAATTTATTATTCGGTCTCACTCTCAAGATAAAATTATCGCGTCAACTGTCAGGAATCTTCATAGTCTGCTTGGCACATTTCCACTTCGCTCCGCCCCGCTCCGCTTCAGCTGACAGGCAGCCTTAGCTTCATTCACTTGCATTGTTGCAAGTTGCAACAATGCAAACACAGGTCAAGTAACTTTATGTTCTCTATCATGGTAGAGCACCATGATGATTGACCTGTGTTAGTGAACATTGTTTAATATGCAATTGATTATTATAGATTTCATGGTACTCGATATTATGGTACTGATGTGAGATAAGTATTATATTATTCACATGTCGTGATGTCGCGACATTCCTCATGTATGCTACATTAATTAATCTGCAAATTGTTGATGCAGTTCGTTGCATTATTAAATGTTTATCCGTTGAATATCAGTAACTTAACTTTTGGTTCGCTACAAAATGATTAATTTATATCACGGTTAATTCCAATATTGTCTGTTTATTGAAACCAATTCATGCTATGAACAATAATTTAAGGATTCCTGTAATGTACCTAACATATGTCTTTGCCGCTTCTTGGTCCAAACGCGAACAAAGTAGCGTAGCTTTATCTACGCCTGAGCAACATTGTGCAACAATAGTCCATGTCAAACATTTAAAAAATAACTTTGTATATAAACTGAGCCACATAGAATGAGATCTGAAATTTGGGTACGATTATTTGGGGGTTGGAGGATGAATTCCGCAACTGTCGCATTAAAAGTCACATACAAATATTAAGAAAGTAAGTAATTAATTGTAATTTTTTATTATTTGGTGCACATTTAGGTACATTAGTAACATTTACGTACCACTAGTTGCTCGTGACTTGGTCCGCATGAGGTTTTTTGATTCCCGCGAGAACTCTTTAATTTTCCGGAATAGAAATTATCCCATGTATTAATTCAGGGTATATACTATATTCCAAAAATTTCAAATTCCAAACTTTAATATTTATAATGTTAGCAGGATTTGTTTCATATATTATATTATGATATCATAATGTCGCTATTGTGGGTAAAATGTTAGCGTCACCTCCATGCATTGTAGCCCTAGTGCGAAACCTTCGCCTTTACGTCACCGGTTGCCTCAATAAATTCAATAATTGATTATGCCTGCTATGTATAATGACAATCGCGCTTAATCAATCGATTATATTCTTACAAAAAATTACGCAAATGTAAATAAATATTATGTTTAAATATTGCATTTCTTAAATTAGTTTTAAGTCTTAGGTAAAGCACCTAAAAAGTTTTTAGTTCAAAATAAAGTATTAAAGCGGTAAAAAGAAAGCTTATCTTGACATATTTACCTAAGATTTTTTAGCTATCTTTGAGCAATCGTTGCTGAAAATTTATATGGGAAGAAAAAAGTTTAAGGTACTTTAAATGTAGATTATCTCACTAGATTATTGTAGCAGCCTGCAGCAGCTGTTCTAGATATTTAATTGCGTAAATAATAAATAAATACAAAAGTTGCGTTCTAGTTTTATAAAAAATATATATATTGTCATATAATACAGGTAAACAAGAAAATTTAGCGTAATATTTTAGTGCATTTACCTACTATTTAGTTATTTTTTGTTCATTGAGAATTCAAAAACTGTTATTTCATTACCAATTTATCTATATAACAAACACACTTTTGCATTTTTAATATTAGTATGAACTTATGAAGTATGATTTATATTTACCAGTTTTTGACAATATATTATTTTCAAAGATTTATACAATATTCATGATGATAGTCTTTCAGTAAGACATCAAACATCTTCAAGGTCAGGGTTGTTAACTGTTTTTTTAGCGGACCTACTATCAAATTGTGCATAAGAATTAAATGGCTGTTAAGGCTACCCAAATCCTTCTTTTATACGCTTGATTTCTACAATAAGGCAAATACATTTATTAATTGGAATCGACAAATTTATTATTTTTTGTATTTGGGAAGTCGAATAGCAGTCACAGGTGTCAAATAAACCTATTTTTATTCAATTTTACTTCTTTAATTTTAAACAATATGTAACCGAATCAACTAAGTTTAAAAACTAAATGATAATAAATTGCAGCAAATAATACCTAATTCTAAATATATAGCATTTGAAAAAATTGAGGAGACAACCCTACTCAGCCGGCGTGGTGCAATGGGTCAAGGTCCTGTTAATAAAAAATCTCGATTATGTTTTTACCAGTATATTCATACATGAATACCTTACCCGAAGCCGGTTACGGTGTTTCGAAACTACTAAACTGATAAATAAAACAAAAACGTCTAATAATAAGCTAAGTTATGTTTCGTGTGTTAGCATAACGTTATTATGTATTAATTTAATGTAACAGAAAACTTAAAATACCTACTTAACTTAAGTAACACAAGGTTGCCGTGTTCTACAGAAATCTACTATAGATCTATCTATATCTACCTATTCATAATATAAACCCGAATATGTTTGTTTATCCGTTACTTATATTTCACGCTTTTACCGCTAAAATTAATTAGGTAATTCTTAACAGGCACCTTCCATTATGGAGACGCGGACAAAAGAAATAACACGGAGTATCCACATACCACAGTATTAAAAAGCAAAATAGTCCACGCAGTTACCTACTTAGTTACTAACTATACTATACTATTTACTTAATTAGTATTTCTTAGTTTACTGCAACATTGATTTTGATGAAACGGGATCGATAGAACAAAATTGCAGCCCTTTACCACGGAATATATAATAGTGCCTCTACGTAGGTGTAGTTTATTAACACTGGAATTAATAGTCAAAATAGGGGCCTCTTTGAGGTATCTGGGACCATAAGAGTAGCATTATAGTACCAAGGGATAAAGATTCTCGTACCTAAATCGGTATAATATCAAAACATTTCGGAGCGTAATAAGCGGTAGTGGTAGTAAGTACAAAGTGTACCTATCGTGCAATACTATATTGCACCTACTGTTTAATGTTAACGTCTATTATTGTATTGTATACTTACCTGAGCCTCTGAGGGAAGTGAAATGCAATAACGGATAATTAAATTTTAATAGGTGCGTTTCTGCTAACAGATCTAGTGGATATACAATAATAGTGTTGATAGTTAGTAAATATGTAGCTTGACTCGATGGCTCGCCCTGCGCCCAGGCTTTGCACGGGTGGTCTAACTATTGACTAAATGTGAACCTGGAATACTGCATACACAGAATAACTTCAATAGCGGCTCTATTTTTAACCCCCGACGCAAAAAGAAGGGAGTTACAAGTTTAACGTGTGTATCCATCTGTGTATCTGTGGCATCGCAGTTCCCAAACGGATGAACCGATTTTAATTTGTTTTGTCTTTATAGAGAGTGTTCTAAGCTATGATTCTAGAAAATCGGTTCAGCCGTTTGAGATCATCAGCTCTTTTCTAGTTGATGAAATTAGTACCTGTTACTTTAAAATGTCGGGGTTATTTTCCAATGCTTGCTATAATATTTAGAGAAGTGAAGGGAGTATGGCTCTACGAGTACCTATGTAAAATCCGACAACACAAAGAGATAAGAGATATAGATACCTGCCTCACATATTATAGGTGTCTAGCTTGACATGGAAACTCGCTTCACATGGAAAAAATTTAGGGACAAATGCATAATATCTACTAATTACACGCCACAGGTCCATTACATTCTATTGTATTCTAATTCATTTGCCTACTCAATTATAGGTACGAAGGTTACATCCGTCACGACCATCTCGGTGACATAATAATGGTTAATATCGACATAAGTGTAATAAATAGATTATCAAGCTGAATCACCTTGAATTCAGGTTTCATGACTAATTTGCTTTGTTACTGAATATATATGTAACTGTAACATTTCCGGGCTAATATGTACCTACCTACAATAGTAGGTTAATAAGGTATGCTAGGCTGAGTTTTACTTCACGAAGTGCAGAAGCAACTTGTCGCTTAGGTATCAAAATAAACAAAATCTTAACGAGGTAGGTATGCAAGAAGTCAAGAAGTATCATTACAAAACACATAATATGAAAGTCCTACCTACATGAAAGTAACAGTTAGTTTACACCAGCTGATAACCTAGCAATTTTCAAAAAGGGGATCTTTTTAGGCTTGGTTTGTCTCCTGAACTGAAGGTACCTACGTTTAAAACTAAAGCATAATAAACTGTTACTTTAGTAGATTTTAAATTTTTTCTCAATATGCTGAGTGTTTTGCAAGATAGCCCTAATATAGGCTGGAGCTTGCTCTAAATAATCTCATTTTCAGTTCAGAAAAATATTACGTCATATCTGGCGAACAGT
The DNA here is from genome assembly GCA_923060345.2 of Erebia aethiops. Lineage (NCBI taxonomy): Eukaryota > Metazoa > Arthropoda > Insecta > Lepidoptera > Nymphalidae > Erebia > Erebia aethiops. The sequence continues at coordinate 14,775,979 of OV281089.1, read as the reverse complement.
TTAAGTACCTAAATATTCCTATACTATAAACTATAGACAAAGGTATCTGAAAATAGATACGTAGATGCGAAAATAGCTTATCGTAACACTTAGGTATGTTGTCTCAAGAATAAAGTAAACTCAGACAAGACAAACAATCAAAATTAAAACGTCTAGAAAGAGACATGTAATAAAATGTAAATAAAATATACCTACGGCGCGCGTTAGGTATAAAACGCTCCAAATATGAAATTATCTAACGTTAAAATAAATAGATACATCGTATCTATAGGTAGGTACTTGTGCCTACTAGTTACTAGGTAATAAAAACAAATTGGTTTTCCGTAAGTTAAATAAAAGTAGGTAGGTATGTAGGTAATTGAATAATAAAAATTTAATTATGAACTAACGAAAATAAATAAAATGTAGAAGAAAAGTACATGCTTAAAGTACTAAAAGAACTACTTTTTAATTATTTTATTTATAAATTTAACATTGTTTTTTTAAATAATATGCAGACATATAAAAGGCCAAAGAGCCTTTCTATACAATCTAATAACAAATAAAATTAGTTCAAATATATAAAATATGCAACAGTAAATCTAAATATTGCTATATATTATGATTTTAAATGATGCGATATTGGGCATGATATTTAATATTTATGAGGTTATATGACGGCAGTTGGATGGCAGCATAATTTACCGTGATAGTGTATATAATGGGCCTTAGTCTATTCTATAGTACCCATTAATACCTATGATATGAGCGAGAGGCTCCCACTTAGCGCAGACGACAGAATGTGTCGTTGGGGTCTCCACGCCGCACACTCCATCAGGTTGTAAGGTGCTGTATCTTCAGAAGCACCGCACTCATGGCAGGCTGGTGTTTCCTGCCGTCTCGCAATCTGGTGCAGGTACTTACCAAAGCAGCCATGTCCTGCAAGCACCTGCACCAGCCTGAACGTAAGTGCTCCATGCCGCCTAACAAGCCATTTTTCAAAATGAGGCCGAATTGCCTCCACCGTCCAGATAACAGCGGCCGGGGTCTCCTAGTCCACCTTCCATCTACGGACTATAGTGCTACGTTGGCCAGGGCTCTCATTCTCTCGATCTCCTCAGCCCCCACTAGCTCTCCTTGGGCTCTCACGTCCGCTCGGTAGCGGTACATTTCGGTTAGTACATCGGCCTGGAGTTCCCAAGGTGGATCGCACGCCGAGCGCCAGGCCGCCGGCCTAAGATAGGAAGAACTTAATTCCGGAACCACCATAACTAAACTATATAGATCATTAATTTGGGTTTGTAGGCTTGTTTTTATCATACAAGGAGCTTTCAAATTACTTACAAAATTGTAATGTCAAGGCCTTATTGTATGCTCGAAGGGGAGAATTTTAAAATAAAAAAAAGCCGAACAATCCACATCAATTATTATAATACCGTGAACATAATAACATAATGCCGAAATCGTGATGTGTTTTAAGTTTTTTCTGACGACGTTCCTTCAACTATGGTTTGTTGCTGTTTGGAAGGTTTTTCCAAACAGCATCAAACCTTTTTTGCTATCACAAAATTCAATACAAAATTTAAAAATTTAAATACCCACATTGTATTCATACAATGTGAATTATATTTTAAACAGTTTTTTTAATCCACTACAAGTTAGCGCTTGACTGCGATCTCACCTGATGGTAAGTGATGATGCAATCTAAAATGGTAGCGGGCTAACCCGTTAGGGATATTACAGTTATATGAAACCCATACCCAGTGGCGAGTTCATAGTTAAAGGCACTAAAGTTCAGGCATAAAGGCACTGCTTACCTAAACGGAAATACGTGAATGCTCATTTCTCATCTAAACAGCTAGTAAATTGGTATTCTGACTAACTAATGCCTATCCTAGCTTCAAAACCTGTGCACGCCACTGCCCATACCCCTATATATTCTGTTTCTACACGCTATCGTATTTGTTTGTTTTCCGGGGTTTCCCCATTTTCCCACTCCCAGCTTAAAAGTTGTCTTTATTCAAAGTTTCGTCAAGATTAGTTCATCGGTTGAGTGTAATTAAATAACTCGGTGTGCACAGTCCGCACAAAGACGGTGCAGATCTATAGGGTTTTCACTTTGCATTTAGTCTCTAGGGATTAAAGTTTTTTTTTTTAATTTTGCGGTACCATTGCGTGATATCCTCATTCGGTTATCCAAAATTTTTAGTCTATGGTTGTTGGGTTTTACGGTTTCAATACCATAGACATTTAGTTTAAGTTAGAAGTTTAGTTTTTAGACGAAATTAACTAACGTCATAGAGTGAACTGTCATAATTTCCCCTTCAATTTTTGCCACGCTGTCGTCTGTGGCTGTGCATATTAGCAATAATTTTTGCCCTTTTTTGTTTAACTTGCCTCTGTTTTTTTCATAATATACCTTGGTTACAAGAACAAGCTTTTCATTAATACTTACCTGGATTCCCAACAATGGTTACTATCAACAGCCAAAAAATTGTCACTTAGTTGAATGTACCCATCGTATCATTGTCGTTGTCGTGTAATTATATTATCATTGTCGTACAGATTATCGTATCGGTTACTTGGTACTACTGTATTTTTTGCATTATTTCTTGATAACGATACGGAGAAAAATAAAGTTGGTATTGCAGTTTGCAGCGAAATCATAGATTTTTTTAGTTGTAATTATTACATTTATTTAAATGGATGTTTTATGGATGATAATTAATCCATTTCAAATTTCGATGTACAATACGTAATAAGTACAAGGTGAAGGCAGGTAAAGTGAATGTGACTATTTATTTGCTAATATCATCAAGTAAAAATTTCTTAGGTACTCCTAATTTGAAAGTGTAATAGAAAGGCAAAGAAATAATTAAAAATCGTTTTTTATTTTATTTTCTCGCAATCGAAGTGAAAAGTGTTTAACCACGGGACTAAACGCCATTTTACTCGATTCTATAGCATACCTCGCTATGCTCGGTAAACATCTCGTAAGATTAATAATTATTAAAAAAAAAAACTATTGACATGAGTAAGTAGGTAATATTATGATAATTATAGTACCTATATATTTTTTATTATACAGTATACACCTACAGGAAATAATCTTTTCAGTGTAGGCAATCATGAAGTAATCCTAGGAAAAAGTGACTATTTATTTCCTTATTTAGATTTAGATCATATAGAGCTGAATCAAAGACACGGTTAAAATTCTTTAATAAATCAGAGGCTAACGTGCTATGTTAGGTTCCTTATTTCTATTCTCTAGGGTACTCAGCATTCAATCACAAGAAAAAAAAGTTATCCTACCTGTTCAAAGTTTCATACCTTTTAGACTACTGAATTTAATTTATATTTATTTGGCAACCAAAACAGATAAATACTGATCTACTTTACTTAAAGCATTTTAATCTTATTGTAAATGAACAAATAGTCCAATTTTAATCCAATAATGATCTTGAGAATCTGGGCAAAAATCAGTCAATGCTTATTTTTGGGTATGAATTATTAGGTACTTATTATCATGAGTCATGACGGTTTACCCAAAGAATAGATATAGAACTACAACAGAACGAGAACAGTCCGTAAATTCAAAATTCGTATTAGTATTACTTATGCTTAGTATTCGTAGTCGTATTCGGAGGAATAGTATTCGTATTCGTATGTTATTCGTATTCGGAGGAATTAGGCTTATTGCGCATTATAAGGAAATGTCTTGTGTCTTATGAGTCTTATATTTTGTATGCGCGTGTCTGATCCGACACAAGAAAAAATATCTTGTGATATTATGTAAGGTCTCATGCAACATCCATTGCGACTGAATTTCTTATAAGACACTTCTCATTAGACACAAAGGCCTTATTCCATAATAGGCCCTAGGTACGTGAGCCACAACCCTAATTAATAACCTCATCCCTTTCTATTCGGGTGGAATAAAATCCATCACTACCTTTCACAATCTTATTTCAAGTCGAAATAAATAAATATGTAGCATAATAACATCGACATATAATAAGTAATATACAATCAAAAAATATATAATTACCTAATCTTAACTACCTACCTACCATCATTACCATTAGGCATCTACATACTGCATTTTTATGGGGGTATTTAACTAAATATTATGTTTAAAAAAATATCGTGACAATTATTGACATATTGTGAGTAAACATCAAGTGATAATACCTGCGCTAATTGGAACTTCTGTTTAAATGAACAAAATATTTTTGTAGGTATTATTTATTAATAAACAAGCTGTGTTTTTATTTTTATATTATTGTTGCTCATTAATCTTTATTATTGTTACTATATTATCTACCATAATAATTATGGGTCATTGCTTAATTTTATGCATTAGCGACCTTAATCAATTATATGTACTTATTATTAATTTATTAATTATTAATTATTATTAATAGAATATGTACAGTATTGAATACTAAGACGAATGAAATGAAAAGCCGTAGGTAAAATTGAAAGATTTTGCAATGCATTTTGTGCACTATATTATTATTCTTATCACGTGCTCTGTGCTAGAGTACGTTGATTTTTCCGTTCTTACCAAAATTAGGTCAAAAGGAACAGTTTTATAAATCGTACCTACTCGTTTAGCGGGAAATTTTTTCGAGTCTGCGGTCGTGTTGTCTTATCAATAGCTATTAAATGAGAAATAATCTATACAAGTATAATTCGTATTATTTGAGGAAATAATAAAGCTTTGCGCAATGAAATTGCGAATAAATAGGTTGGTAATTGGTAATAAAACCGACAAGGACGTGATAAAACTCATACCTACTATGTGGTTAGGCGGCCCGCCCTACGCAACGCAACCGCGTGGTTGATTATAATCAGGTACGCTTACTCTTAGTTTTTGTTCGATTGATCGTATAAGAATTCGATGACATTAGCGTCAAAGTAAAATGAACCTTAGAAGCGTTTATGCGTTCATATACGTTTATGAATACGATACGATTCCAAATTAAAATCAATTGTGCTGAATTTGTGGCTTCAATTGAATGCTGTTAAGGTTTATTTTACTTTGACGCCAATGTGATGGAACGTTCAATACGATCAACCGAATTTGCAATTTAAAAACGGAGTAAGCTATAGCGCCCCCGACTTCACCTAGTAATTCAGGCAATTAACTCTATTTATTATTCTAAACGTAATTGTTATTGTTAAATTTGGAAGAGCTAGGCCTTTTGCCTCTGGTATTCTTATGCTTAATTGAAGGCCTTTAAGGAAGGAATTATTTGTTAATTGGGGCTGATTCTGTAGTGCACAATCTCTAAACTAAGCTATATGCAGAATCAGCCCCTATATGTGCCTATGCTGAAGTATTTTTTTTAATTTTTTTTTCAATTGTTGACTTAGTAGAGAGTAGGTAGTTCAATTTTTTTTAGACCGTAACGTTCTAACTTCTAACGTCTTTTCCCTTGAAAATGGCCGCCAATCAGAACCGCTGTTTTGAAGCCGTCATATTTTACTAAGGTTAAGTCATCAAGTATATTGGATGTGAAATATCAATACTTATCCATACTAGTGGTTCGCCCCGAACTGAGACCTCGCGGCGCCATCTATTGACATAAATGTGAAGTTCTGTTAAAAATACTGAAGCTCATTAAAAATTAAATAATTCCGTTTCCTTACAATATTTATCTAATTTTAGTATATGTTGTTCAAGTACAGGATATAATTGAAATAATTGATCAAGTTTCAGGCCTTACTTTACTATATAACGAAAAGTTAGTGCCTTTCAGAAAATTTAGAGTTCTGAGTTCTTCTTTGGACGTTAGATCTCCACTTTGAAAGCCCCCCATTTCGTCAATTTTGGGGAAAAATTAAAAAAAAATATATTTGGTCTGTATTCCTAATTATCTTTAAAATGATATACCGCAACCCTATGTAACTTTATAATAAATATTTTACTTCGCATTCGCTTCTATGAGAGCCCCCCTGAAATAAAGATTTTTATTTTTTTTTAAGCCATATTCGGTGGGAGGCTATTGGTTTACATATTATATTTAAAGCTGAAGTAATTGCGTTCAGTAATTCAGAAGTTATAATGCTCTGACAGACGGACGGACGGACGGACGGACGGACGGACGGACAAGTGCCAATTCACCCAAGTAGACTCAGAGACCTTCGCTTCGCTCGGTCAACTAATATTATAAATGCGAAAGTGCGTCTGCTATGCTTTAAGGCGAGTCACCTGCAAGATTTTAGGAGGTGAGGTGTGGGGTGCCGCCCGCGCGTCTCGCGGTACATTTCTCGTAGAGACTGGCGGGGAAGCGGGCAGCGCGGTATATTCTGAAACCGCTTGGCAACGTTCAAGTTCTGGGATTAATTTGAATTAAATAAATATAGGACTTCAGTTTGAAACAAAGTTTAGCAGGTTCTCATTAATACTTCAAGAGGAATTTATCCATATAAAAATGATGAGCAAAGTCGAAAATTTTATTAATAAAAAATTCGTTTTAAACTTTTAATTTAGCCTGTTTCAAGATTTTTTTTGATCGAGTAAAGTACATCCTATCGTGTAACTAATTAGCACATTCTTTAGACAATATCTTTAAGTGTATCGGATAGTTTTTGTAAGACCGTTATTTAATAGTAAATACCGCAAAAATTTGATCTAGCAAACCAGTTTTCACCGCTGAGCTGAGGTGACTCGGCTCATCTTTTTAACCGATTTTGAAGAAATTTGGTGTAGAAATAGGTTGAGTACTTCCCGGGGAAAGACATATTTTTATCCCGGAAAATAAAGGTTTTCGTCTGGGAATAAAAAAATTCATCCATTTCTCATCGGGTAGGGATAATTGATAATAATAGGTATTACAACCCCAAATAACTATTTCAACCGCAAATAGGTAGGATTGTTAAAGGCAATGTATATGTTACCGTAAGATTGCAAAAACCGTTAGATTGTAATCTAACTAGCGAAATTATAAACTGTCGACAGATTACAATTTAACGCATTATTTTTCGGTGGATTGTAATCTGTACATTAGCCCGATAAAACCTATTTATATTAATTTCAAAAATTGACACTCAGAACATTGAACGGTTCACAATCTGTCGACAGTTTACAATTTCGCTAGTTAGATTACAATCTAACGGTTTTTGCAATCTTACGGTGACATATACGTCAAGTAACTGTCTGTAGTCGTAGTTTCATTCTGCAAGGATGAAAGGGTAGCTCAACTCAACTTCAGAATAATAATTATTTCGACACCTAGAAACCTAGTTTGTGATTATAATCACGATCGACGGTTGCTGTCTTGACTTAACGTTGCTAGACCAGCTCAATCGACTATTATCATGCGCTATAGCAACTAGGACATACCTTATCCCCGAAAGTTAGATAATAATTATTACAATATTGCAAGCTGAGGCGGGCAAGACCCGACCTCCTCAACGGGTTATCAGCCATCACAGTGATAACAGGGTGACCCGTTTCACTTCCAGTATCAAATTGCGACGACGCGACGCGACGGTAAGTACAATGTTTATTTGGTAGCTACTTACTAATTGCCATAGCTGATAGTTATTTTGCAGCTCTTAATTACCCATTTATATAAGTATTTATTATTTATATAAGTAGGTACCAATATTTATTTTGTCAACTCGTTGATATATTACGTAGGTACTTAATATAAATACATATTAAAACTCATTAAAAATTAAATAATTTCGTTTCCTTATAATATTTATCTAATTTTAGTATTTATTGTTCAAGTACAGGATATAATTCTAATAATTGATCAAGATTCAGGTTCAGCCTTTCACAAAATTGAGAGTTCTGAGGTCAATTTTGGACGTCATATGAAATCTCCACTTTGAAAGCCCCCCATTTCGTCAATTTTAGGGGAAAAATTTAAAAAAGAAATGTTTTTGGACTCTATTCCTAATTATCTTTAAAATGATATACCGCAACCCTATGTGACGCTATAAAAATATTTTACTTCGCATTCGCTTCTATGAGAGCCCCCCTGAAATAAAGATTTTTATAACTTTTTAAGCCATATTTAGCCGGAGGCCATCGGTTTACATATTATATTTATATTTGAAGTAATTATGTTTAGTAATTCAGAAGTTATAAGGCTCTAACAGACGGACGGACGGACGGACGGACAAGTGCAAATTCACTCAAGTAGACTCAGAGACCTTCGCTTCGCTCGGTCAATTAATACTATATACTTACTAAAAAGTCTTAAAATTAACCACAAACAACCAGGTCTAAGGCTTGCGCAAGTTATATCTAAATAAAATTACTTAGAGGCGTGTTTTAAAAAGATTTAAAGAAAAACGTCGTAACAACAATAAATAATTGATGAGAAGCCTACCGCGATCACGTAACCGCGTAATAGCATCTCTTGCGCAGCCAAGTCTTCTATATGCCTAATAGAACGATATTTTTATAAGTAAGCACTTACACCATAAGTTATAACTTGTTATGAAATATTATGTTAACATGAGAAAGACAAATGTAGCCTTAGTAGACCTATAAACGGGCTCATATTAAGACTAATCTTGCCACTTATTGTAGAACCTATAACTGCTAGCACATGGCCATGCAGCATGCTATAAGGATAATTTAGGGTAGATAGCTTGGCCGCCGCGTGTGCTTTCTGATATCTATCGTAGGTATATGTACCAATATATCAATACAAAACAATTCTAGAATTTGTAGTAGTTACGTAGTAGTACCTTACTAAATATGGGGCTGATTCTGTATAACACAATCTCTAAACTAAACTAAAATGGCAGCTTTAAATCTAGTCCTGTCCCTTTCCGTAGGAAGTATTATGAAAGGGTTAGCAATATTTGTAATGCTCTAATTTTAGTTTAGTTTAGAGATTGTGCACTACAGAATCAGCCCCATTCTATTTAAAATACCTGAGTAAATAATGATTACGTTACTAAATAGTTACACAATAAAACGAAAATATAAGAAATGTATCTGTCTTAAGAGCAAGTACCTGAATGTAAACAATGTCATTATTATCATTTATCATTGCCGTCAATGACCCTGCTCTGATATAGAATGACCCCCGCGGAATATCAGGTGTTCCAACGTATGCACTTATTATACTAAGTATATTTAACTGACATCAAACTTGCTAATTAGAACGCATTGTGTATAAAATAGCGTATAGTAGGCAGGTTAAGTGCAAATCAAATCACTTTGAATAACGTGTAGGTAAGCTAAGTAATCTACAACTAGTAGATTTATAATCGTAAAGGTTTAGTCATAGATGACGCGAGCCAACAACGACACCCTGCTTTTCAACGAAAGCGTTGTGGTCGCGAAGTGCGACGCGTCGTGGGCTGCGGCACTATCTCTTAGAAGTTACACTACAAATATAGATAATATTATAATTATATTATTACGAGGAAACAGCAATTTAATCGATGCAAGGACACAATAACTACTTAGTATGAAGCCCGTCAGGCAGCGGAGCCATGTGCATTTTGCAATGTGAAGTGCAGCTGTCGTGTTGCAGCTGAAATGTGCCACGCGCTGCAGTCGCGCAGTGTATTTGACAATAACTTTATTACAAATCGCCAATTAAGTATTTATCTCCTACAAACATAAGTATCACGTAAGCGGAGCATTTATGGATAAATGTTTAAAGTTACAGTAACAATCTCTGGCGTTCACAGACCACGGTGGAGATCCGTGCTTATTTTAAAGTAGGTCTAGGTACCTAGTAGGTAGAAAAAGGTTTCAGAATTATGTAGCCTACATAATACTTAATGAATTATGTAGGTTACATAATTTATTTAAAATTTATAAAAAATGATAATGTATGTACCTATAGGCCATAGGCCATCTCTAAAAACTTACGTACCCACGTACGCGAGTCTTTCAGCTGCCGCGTCGCGCGAACTGGCGAACTGACATGAATATGGGGCCCCTAGCCGGGCACTTTTCCGACTCAACACGTGAGTTACACCGGTAGTTATTTAATTGTTAAAACTTACGTACTTACACAATATACCTTACAATAATTATTATGTAACAGTTTTAACTCATAGAACTTTAGTTTTTAGTTATACTCGTATTGTTAAATATCACTTGCTTGAACGGTGAAGGTAAATATCGTATGGAAAGCTACCCGACAGTTTTTCTTAATGTTTCAAAGAGTGTGTAAAGTCTGCCAATCAAAATATAAAAAGTAAATTGTAATATCAGTAAGTTGGTACCTAGGCACATATTATACGCTGCAGTTATATTTAACTAGCTGGTGCCCGCGACTTCGTCCGCGTGATTTAAGTTTTTTTGCTTCCCGCGGGAACTCCTTAATTTTCCGGGATAAAAAGTAGCCTATATCACTCTCCTTGTAGAGGATCGGTGTGACCCGAGCCACAGCGAGGGAGTGAAATAAAACACTTGTTGTTGTTGCGTTGGAGCGGAGATGCGTACGCTCCGGAGTCTCGTTGTGAAGTGCGTAACTCGACCGGGGGCGGCCGGTTTTTATTCTATTTTGGAGCGTGCACATATCGCATTGTTTATTAACGAGCTGGTATAATCGTACTTAACCAGTAGGACGCTTTTATACATTGCGTAATAATTATAATTATGAAACTTATAATAATTAAAACTAAGTGATGCACATGGAAAACATATAAAATACTTATACAAATAGAAAATCATACACATAGAAAACTTAATACAATAGGTAAGCGAAACAAAGAAATATAACGGCATTACATAATATACTAAACTAAATTAAACAATATTAAACTATAACTATTACATTGCATTAAGCAATAGTAGTTTAATATAGCTACATAAACATTCGTACATGATAGTTCAAGGCACTTAATAAATATGTACTTAGTTTGATCACATAATATTAGTTTTAGTTACTGTGCTTTAGTAATATAAATCTTCGACTGTTCTCAAGTCATAATCATAAGTGATTTGAGATACAAAATATTGCTTGAAATAATATAAATTATAAGATATCGATACAAAGGTTCTGATAATAATATTTCCTACTATGTTGTCTAAATCGTGGCTATGTTTCGTATAAATTTGCTATTGTAAATAATTTACTTAAGTATCATATTTAGTTAAGTACTTAAGTATCCATTCAATTCTATATAATATATTATCGTAAGATGCAATACAAAATGTAGTAATTTTGAAATAATATAAAATCAGTAGTACATAATTATAGTAATATAAAGTTAAACTATATTACTGACTAAGATGCCTTAATCATGGCCCTACTATGTATTCTGTGTAATATTGTGGAGTTTTGCTATTATCCATCTAAAGTAAACTATTTATTTATTAACTAGGTATATCTAAGTAAGGTCTCGCAAAACGCTTACAAATAAGTGACCTTACTAACAGCAAAGTATTACATCATAATATATGATTTTTAACTAATAAACAGGTAACTAAAATATTATAAAACACTAAATATTAGACTCTATCATCTATTACGTAAATTATTTACATGAGGTAATCGACATCCTAATTATCTATGAGTAGAAGATTCAGGACCCGATCTTGCAAGATTCGCAAGTAAAGAACAATCTTCAACAGTCTCCCCCTCGTGCGAAGATGGAATCTGGAGCACTATCCTTGGTGGAAGAAGATTGTCCGATTTTTATTAATCGTGGAACGGGTCTCTTCATTACTCCTGCGGTGGTACAAACATCAACTGTGTATTCCTATCTTGGCCAGGCTTAGTATCAATGATTTTGTTTTAGGCCACGTGCTTCGTGGAAGGGAGTTATCCATGGTGATAACATTATTTCTTGCAGCTGGGTTTGCAAAGCCATCGTAGTTGTAATTGTCTTTTGGCGTTATTGTCGGTAAGTATTCAATAAGCCAGTGTTTCCAGAAATAGTCGGCGAGTCTTAGTACCGTTTTCCAGGTAGTGAGTCCGATAAGCTCGCTATCAGTGAAGTCTCCAATACAATAGGTGCCATTTGATCTTCCGATAAGACAATGGTTGTGAGTTAGTCTTTCTTGATCGCCGGGATCCCAAGATGTCTCTGTTATTGCTAGTTTGTGTTTTTTCTTCGGTCTATAATATGGTTTCCAGCTTGTATAGTTTCTGATATTTATAGTCATGGTGGTTACCTTCTTGGTTTTATTTGAAAGTAATTTAATGCAGTTGACTCTTTGGAGAAAGCGGGCCTTAGCTCGGATGAATCTAGTCCATGGAAAATATCTTTTTACGTCATGTAATGGTATTTCGGAGTGACTAACGGAGACAAATGTTTGTGTCTTTTCCTTTCTTATTGGTGAAGGTGGTCGTCTACTTGGATTTTCAGGCCATTCGTTGGCATTAAGTAATACAATTTTGGGGCCATTTAAACATCGGTGATGGATATCGAAGTTTCGCGGTGGCGTTCTTATGGCGTCGTTTAGTTTCGTGGGTATGTTCCATTCGCATGTTTTTGACGAGTATTCTATTTCGGCCAATTGATATGCGACGAAAATTATACAGGTCGCGTTTCGGTCGGTTCGTGTTCTATCGCAGTTGGTATTACAGCGTGGGTCGGTTCCAATCCATGCTAGCACCGTTCGTGAATCTGATTGATAGTGATTTATTTTTATGGTGGCTTCCATTTCGCTCTGTGTACTTGAGGCTGCGCGACAATCTAGAAATACAGTCTGAGGTTCTAGCTGTATTGATGTTGGTTTCGGCGAGGCTACTTTTGTTTTTGCTTTTAGCAGCTTTGTTTCAACTTCACTGTTGTTAGAGGTACGCCAATGTGTGTTAGTTGCGTAGATGTGTTCACTGGTGGTTGCGGAGGCAATTAGCTCCCCCTCGTTTTGGAAGTTTGTGCATCGTGGTACGCTTATTAGTTCTTCTAGCGATTTCAAACTTTTCACATAGTTTGTCCTAGGCTGAGTCAGGTCGGGGGTGGATTCGTCCCAACGTATTCCCGGATGCCATAGTTTTTGATTTATGGCTTTTTCTTGAATTAATTTCGGATTGGCTGGACTTTTAGGGTCGAATGTTGACATCACAGTACTTGTTACTTCTCGTGTGGTAGGTTTATGATAATTTATATCTTCTAAAGTGTTGCGTAGGTTCAGGATTACATTCGAAGCATCGTTGGTATTTTGCAATAGTATTTCTGATGTTTTTCCGTATTCGTCTTGACTGCATATTTGCCTGTGTTCCGGCTTATCTGTCGCTAAGCCTTTCATAGCGGAAAGATGGTTTGAAGTCCATTCTTTCAGTTCGTGGCCGCCGTTTTTGAGGATTAGGTCTGCTTTACGATTCATCTTGTTTCTTGTAAACATCCCTTTTATGTCGACTGCTACAACAATGGGGCATTGTCTTAATCTTATCAGTGTGCTGGATAATGACTGTGGCGGGTCAGTTCCAGGTACTAATGCGTCCCTTAAATTTGTTCCTATTGTTTGTTTTATTGCATTGTAAATGATTCTAAGCTTTCCATTTTGCGGATGTATGATTTCAAAGTATGGCAAGTACCATTTTCTTGGTATTGTTGGTTTATTGGGCTCAGCGTAGCCGCTTGACAAATAATTCAATAGTTCCTTGCTGTAACTAATTTTGAATTCATATTGGTTTTCTGATTGGCATAATGCGTTGTTGCGATTTAATGGCATTGTTTTGTTATCTTTCTTCAATGGTAGTCTGCATTTGAATCGGCCTTCCGGTAACTGATGATTTATCTTTTCTGAAATATTCAAAGCTTGCAGATCTGGATCGTTAGTTTTTATTTCCGGAGTTATTTCAAATGAGTTTAAGCTGAAGATAGACTTAATACACTCATTTGTGTTTTCTGTCTTTGCATTGTATGTTTGATTTATTAATGGAACGGGTTTAGAGGTTTCAGATTTGTAACCGTGTAATATCCATCCCAATCTGGTTAGGGATGCCACTGGTTTCGAGGGATCACCAGTTTTCATGTCTCTTGAGACAATTAGATGCCAGTTGTCTTGGCCTATGATAAGTGTTGGCGGTGATTCATCGTAGATCAGTTGGTCTTCAATTTCATTTAAATGAGGACAGTCAGCGATGTCTTCTTTCTTAACAGATTGACTTCGTAGATTTAAATAGTTAATAGTGTGTGCTTGTAAATCTTCATAGTTTCTTGATAACAGGCCTTTAATTCTTACTTTGATATGCTTAGATTGTTCGGTATTTATTTGATGGCCGCTTATTCCTTCAAGTAGTAAGTTTTTACTAGGTCCTGTAGCTCCTATGTGATTCGCTACTTCTTCTTGTATGAGTGTCACTGCTGATCCTTCATCTAATAGGGCATGTACGGTGGCTGATCCGTGAGGTCCATGTAATTCAACGGGAATTATTTTCAAATAGCCCGTGGAGGTGCCTATGTGATTGACTGATATAACTTTATTGCCTTCTGGTTTATCTCGATGTAAGAGTTCGTGGTGCTCTCTTGTACACTCGTCTTTGCCACATGGTTTGGATTTGCATGCTAGATGCCTGTGGTTGGTCTTTAGGCATTTAAAACACATTTTTAGTTGTTTTACGGTTTCCCATCTGTCTTTGATTGGTTGGTTGGTAAACTTCCTGCATTTTGTAATGTCGTGCGCTCGTTCACACAAGAGACATTTTTCATTTTCCAATGTAGAGGCGGCTAGTACTATTTGCATTTCCTCTTCGAATTCGTTGTTGTAGGAAACGTCTAAGTCACTTTCATCGTGTTGAGTTATGTTTACTTGTCTTCTTATTGGGCGAGAATTGTTCGTTTCCGTCCTCGGTTTGTCTCTTGGATCTGGTTCGTCGAATTCGTTAGAGATTTTTGTTAGGAATTCGGATAGTAAATTTAACATTGGCTCTTTTCTTCTGTTTGATTTAAATTCTTGCCATCTAAATCTGACAAGTGTACTCATCTTGTCCACTATCTTGTCTGAGATTTCGATTGAGTATAGATATTCAAGTTGATCCAATTGTTTTATTGTATCTACTGTGTTGAAGACAGCGCTGGCGAAAGTCCCAATACCTTTCATGTCTTCTGTCATTCTTGGTAATTTGTGTAGTTCTGCGATTAATCCTTTTATAATGTAAGTTGGTTGGCCAAATCTCCTTTCCAATTCTTTCAGTATACTTTCTGGTGTTGAGCTGGTATACAAAAGTGACTTTACGGCTTCTTTTCCGTGACCTTTGAGTGAATTTCGTATTCTCGCAATATTTTCAATGTCGATGAAGTACGAAGCGGTGCTTGTGTAGTGTTTTATGAAAGGTATCCAGTTAATCGGATCTCCATCGAATGGTGGTAGGTCGCTCATGTACGCGGGTGGTTTTCTTGGAGTTTCTGGTTTATTATCTTGTTTTAAAGCTTTCGCGAGCAATTTAGATAATACCTCCAGTCCTGGTTCTGTTTCATTTGATGTTTTATTCATCCAATCGTTAACACTGGATTCTATTTGTTGTACATCTTCAACGTCTGAATTTTTGGCTAGTTGTGCTAGTTCAAGCTGAGTTCGAGCTAGTGCAGCTTCGGCTTCGGCCTTTTCAATTTCCTTCTTTTGAAGTGCCAATCTCGCTTCAAGTTCAGCGCGTTTACTTTGCGACGTGCGTGAACCCGTTGCTTTCTTCTCACGTGGTACGTTGCTTGTGACATTTACTGGATTCCTCATCACATGCTTCGAGTGTACCGCGCCCGTGGTTTGATCGGTACTAGCCATGCTAGTATATCGATCGGTGCTCGTAGTCTGTTGGGAACTACTTGACTGCCCAGTCTTGGATGAGCTCACAGATTCCACTTCGCCCGGGTCCCTGTCCTCGGGATGTACCTTCCTGCTTCGGGTTTCTATGGTGCTCATCTTGGTCGGGTCCTTTGTCTTCCTGTCCCTAACAGCCCTACTTCCTACAGCCCTAAAGCCCTACCTCCCTAACGGCCCTAGCAGTCCTGTTTGAGGGTCCCGAAGAACACACTCTCCCAGGGATGGAAAAAAGGGTAAGGTAGGTGGGAATCGCCCGGAAGAGGGTCACACGCAAGACTAGCTGCTCGGGAATTGGGAGGAACGCCCAACCCTTCAGCAGGCCCACCAGGAGGCCACTAGCTTACGTGCACCGTACCGACGCGATCAGACTGTTACAGTTCACCGGTTAAGGCGAACTGGCAGTATCGTCTGGTATACTGCTCCCGCCGTGAGGCGTTAACTCGCCCGTTCACCGTTTGGCACCGTTAGGTGGTGAGCGGGAGAGCCGCGGTAAACCGCGCTTATAGAGATCTGTTCAACACGAAGAAACGATGTCCCCAGGCGCCGCGGTCTTCGGCAGCTACTCGTAGCCTGCTTCAATGCACCCGCAGCGATGAGTCGATTCCTTTTCTTCGCGATGACGAATGCTCTTGGTGTCGACTTGCTTGCTCGGCGAAACGCTCTTCCGGGTTTTGCGGTCTTCCAAACTCAGGGGAGCCCCGCAGCCGTGGTCGAAATCCTTTTCGCCTTGCTTGGCAGTTGCGACGTTTTGATTCTGTAGCGCGACGAAGCGATCCCTCCCGACGCTCTTGCGGTCTTCGGCTGCTACCCGTAGCTTGCCTCAATGCACCCGCGTAGCGACGGTGGATTCCTCTTGTGTTGCTAGGCAGACTTCTTGACGACTTCAGTCCGCAGCGTTCTTGAACGATCTTCCCTGCCCGCAGACCCGTTCTGAGGGGATAGGTTGATTCCTCTTCAATCTTGCTTTATTGCGGAGAATCTTGAGACTCGTGACTTGAGATCTTGATCTTGAGTTGCTGATATCTTGCGTTCGAAGGACCATGCACTGTAGAGGATCGGTGTGACCCGAGCCACAGCGAGGGAGTGAAATAAAACACTTGTTGTTGTTGCGTTGGAGCGGAGATGCGTACGCTCCGGAGTCTCGTTGTGAAGTGCGTAACTCGACCGGGGGCGGCCGGTTTTTATTCTATTTTGGAGCGTGCACATATCGCATTGTTTATTAACGAGCTGGTATAATCGTACTTAACCAGTAGGACGCTTTTATACATTGCGTAATAATTATAATTATGAAACTTATAATAATTAAAACTAAGTGATGCACATGGAAAACATATAAAATACTTATACAAATAGAAAATCATACACATAGAAAACTTAATACAATAGGTAAGCGAAACAAAGAAATATAACGGCATTACATAATATACTAAACTAAATTAAACAATATTAAACTATAACTATTACATTGCATTAAGCAATAGTAGTTTAATATAGCTACATAAACATTCGTACATGATAGTTCAAGGCACTTAATAAATATGTACTTAGTTTGATCACATAATATTAGTTTTAGTTACTGTGCTTTAGTAATATAAATCTTCGACTGTTCTCAAGTCATAATCATAAGTGATTTGAGATACAAAATATTGCTTGAAATAATATAAATTATAAGATATCGATACAAAGGTTCTGATAATAATATTTCCTACTATGTTGTCTAAATCGTGGCTATGTTTCGTATAAATTTGCTATTGTAAATAATTTACTTAAGTATCATATTTAGTTAAGTACTTAAGTATCCATTCAATTCTATATAATATATTATCGTAAGATGCAATACAAAATGTAGTAATTTTGAAATAATATAAAATCAGTAGTACATAATTATAGTAATATAAAGTTAAACTATATTACTGACTAAGATGCCTTAATCATGGCCCTACTATGTATTCTGTGTAATATTGTGGAGTTTTGCTATTATCCATCTAAAGTAAACTATTTATTTATTAACTAGGTATATCTAAGTAAGGTCTCGCAAAACGCTTACAAATAAGTGACCTTACTAACAGCAAAGTATTACATCATAATATATGATTTTTAACTAATAAACAGGTAACTAAAATATTATAAAACACTAAATATTAGACTCTATCATCTATTACGTAAATTATTTACATGAGGTAATCGACATCCTAATTATCTATGAGTAGAAGATTCAGGACCCGATCTTGCAAGATTCGCAAGTAAAGAACAATCTTCAACACTCCTCATCAACTATACCCATGCCAAAAATCACGTTGATCCGTTGCTCCGTTGCGGCGTGATTGAAGGACAAACCAACAAATCAACAAAACAAGAAACCAATAAACCAACAAACAAACTGACTTTCGCATTTATGATATTAGTATCATTATTAATTACCCCACTATCTTCAATTATTTTGTAAACCTTGTTATTGTAGATTTCCATTCCGAAGAGCGAAATATTGACCCTGCTTTACGGAAACGTAGTCTTAATTAGTTAAATAAAATATCTATTTTAAGCAGAGTTAAAAAACAATAACATCCAGAGTCACATTGTCACTCGGTTATATCAGTTTGTTACTAACTGATTATTGTATAAATTAAAATGGATTACATTTTACCTACTGTGACTCTTTATATGTAGACTAGTGTTTTAGCATCCATTTGAGAACTTCTTATAAAATACCTAATAGATGAGGCCTGGGACCCTGCGTCGCTGGATTTAGATTTTTCACAATTTCCGTGGGAACTTTTTCATTTTCTAGGATAAAAAGTACCTACTAGCTACTAACTTCTTTTCACTCTAGAAAATCAAAAAAATCTACGGAAAAAAAAAACAATTTACGAGGCTGACGTCGCGCGTATCACTAATTCATCACATCAGTTCAACCTATCGCTGGACCAACAGGCTACAGGCTACGCTATAGAAATTGCAAATAGTATGAAACCTAGTAAGTTCTGGGGCCTGGGCCAAAGCTTGGGCATTCAGAAGCAACCACTGAGTCCACTGACCAAGTAAAGCTTTAGAGAACGGTTTATTGAACCTTTGAATAACCTGAATTACTTACCTATATTATAAGCACTTATAATTATCGACAGTATCCTAATCGCGTATTTCCTCATATTACAGTAAATAAGAGAAACTACTCAAACTAGTTTAGAGTTGGAATTGGATAAAATACAGGCTAATTACAACTTTCTGATATTAGCAATTTGCGATGTACCTACTTGTTATATCTTTTGCGAACGAGTCCATAAAACATACCACGAGATAGATACTTATAAAGAGCGTATCATACCTATTAATTAATCACATAACACATAGTATAAGTATACCGATGAGTTTCTAATATTATAAATGCGAATGGGTGTCTATCTGTGCGTCTGCTTTTACGGTCCATGTGCTCAACCGATTTTGATGAAATTTGGTACAGTTTTAGGCTGTATCCCAGGGATAGGAGAAGGCTAGGCTTAGGCTTTTTATTACGTGAAATAAAAGAGTTCCAGCGGGAAACAAAAACCTTAATCTACGCGAATAAAGTCGTGAGCATCATCTAAGTATGAAAAAATTCACGCGGACGAAGTCACGGGAAAGAGCTAAGTTATAGTTGAATATAAAATTGACCCAAAATAGACAAGACATAATATGCAAGCCTATTATCAGAATATTATGTTGCTAATTGCTATTTTTACACTAATTGCTATATATTAATTTTCATATTTAATTGAAGCCAAATAATTAAAGCCCACAAATTGGTATGCAAAACAAATAATTGTTCTGTGTAGGAGGATATCCGTCAAAATGGAAAAAATCAAACGAGCAATGTTAAGTATACTTAGCTGTTTTTATGCAATTATCTTAATTACGCAATGATGTTCCCTATATGTTCTCTTGATTGCTTACCAATTAGTTCAATCAAGAAATGATCAAGTCTATCGAATAATTAATCGAATAATTGTTATTTACACCTCTATATTTTAATTTTTTTTAATTTATTTATTTAATATTGCACAAACAAATACAAAATTTATGTATCTCGCCAAACTACACACGCAGTTTGTTGGCGAGTTCGCGCACAACTTATATTATGCATAATATAATTAAAATTAAGAAACTTACGCTAAATATTAATTATTTACTTAACTATAGTGTGTTATTGTTAACCAGTGAAGGAGTCGTTAATAAAGACTTCCTTTAGTTTTTTCTTAAGGACTCCTTCACTGACTTTTTTACCTACTCTTAACCACTCTATGCTATTAAATATCTTAGATACTAAGTAACGATTTAATCTCTTACCATAATAATTATTTACTCGTAGATCGACCTTGTCTAACTCTTCTGACATTTAACTTTAACCAATATGATCGTTCTATGGGTTGGTATAGAGATAGATAGGCAGATAGTTTGAAAAGTATTTAACAATCCTACTCTATGGTGTTTAACCTAACTAACTAAATAACATACCCTTAGGGTATGAGCTTCTTTAGGTATCTTCATGGTAGGAGCTTCCTCAAAAAGAGATTTCAAAAGAAAGGGATTACAAAAGAGAGGGATTATAACTTTGACGAACTCCGTGGCGCAGTGTTGAGCGCTGTTGCCTTAACGTGCGGCGAGGTCCCGGGTACGATCCCCGGCAGGGTTTGGAAAGATATAATTTCAGAATTTTCTCTGGTGTGGCCAGGTGGGAGGCTTTGGCCGTGGCTAGTTACCACCCTACCATCAAAGACGTGCCGCCAAGCGATTTAGCGTTCCGAAACGATACCATGTAGAAACTAGAAACCGATTAAGGGTATGGGCTTAATATAACTGCCATGCCTCTAACAGTTTAGCCGGCTAGCGTCTTGCATTGCATCATCACTTACCATCAGGTGAGATCGCAGTCAAGGGCTAACTTGTAGTGGATAAAAAAAAGGTCCAGGCCAAATTGTTTTATGCCGTTATATAAGCTTACCCTATTCAATCATTATAGTCCGTTACCTTGTGGTTTTGATCAGCGTAAGAGGTTGTACATACTTAACATGTGCTTTGCAATAATTTAAGTAGCATCTTGAGCTCGTCTATGAGTGAGGTCAGCCGATTGCGAGTGATGAATGTTGCCCCTCAAGTGTCTAATTTCACTGAGGTATAAACTAAATTATTACGTTTCACGCGTTATTTGGCAACCATGTGTAAGGAATGTGGAATAACTGCCACGCCCCTAACAGGTTAGCCCGCTACCATCTTAGACTGCATCATCACTTACCATCAGGTGAGATCGCAGTCAAAGGCTATCAAAAATCGATAAAATCAAAAAAGTCGATAAAATGGTTTCGACCCACTTTCATTCTAATTATACCTAACGGGTTAAATAGAAAATAGATAAAATAGTTTCTTAACTTCCGTCTCCGAATCTTGGTAAGAATCCAAGCGCGTTGACCACTTAGGCTCAAGTTTGCATCATAAGTCATAACTATAAAATGACTACATTAAAGAGTACCTACCAAACTATATCCGATTGCGTACCTAAGTATCTAATTTTCTTGAAGAAACAGATGAAGCTAAGATTTATAGTTAACTAGATGATTCCCGCGACTTCGTCCGCGTGGATTAAGATTTTTTATTCCCGCGGGAACTCTTTAATTTTCCGGGATAAAAAGTAGCCTATGTCGTTCCCCGGGATACCATCTACCCCTGTACCAAATTTCAGCAAAATCGGTTAAAAAGATGGGCCGGAAAAGCGTAGCAGACACACAGACAGACAGAAACACTTTCGCATTTATAATATTAGTATGGATTCTAATACAAAGCTTCAAGTTTGACTTAAAAGTACATGTCCTACATAAAAAGGCTGTTTTATTTTATTCTAAACAACATGATGCCATAATGGCAATATTACGTTAAATCGTGTCTTGCAGTAATGTAAATGGTCCCATGCGCTTTGCAATAATGATGATGGTAAAGTGTCTTGAGATCATCGAGCGGGGTCAGAAAAGTTCATTGAAGCCACACCCGATTATATACTATTGAGAGTGAAATACCTACTGCAATGTCTCAAAGCCACGATTTGTATGGTGTACCTTTTGTTGAAGTTTAATTTCTGCATCGTCTTTGTTGCTAGAACATAATATAGCTTTCTCTTCTTAGTAGTTTCTCGTATGTACTTTGATCACCAATGAACTGTTTTTAAAAAGCTCAATATTTATTTAAAGCACATGGTTCACATAGGCCGAATCTTAAACACATTTTTAAGAAATGTGTAATATTACTTCTAGCATGCTTTAACTATGTCTATTCTATTGTTATCTCCATCACTGACTTAGTGAAGAAGTTCATCATCAACTGCCGCGGGCGGTCGATAGTTGCAACTGTAAAGCTAACAAGTAACAACTCTACATTTTAGGAATGAATTAATCTCTATCGTTTTAAAAATGAAATTGTTTGTATGAGCATGCATCACCTGAAATTAATCAAACCTTTGAAATGTTCACAGTTAAACCACTCAGTAGGTACTTATATCTAGTCGCTAATTTGATCAAATGAGATGACTGAATTAGCTTGAGCCGAATCTCACGGAGCTGAAGGCTAACTTGAGTTAATAAATTCCAACAATTTAATTATCTCGGACCAGTTTTGATTCCATATTAAAATGGGCGTAGGTTGCGTACGATCAAAGTGCATAGTTTGCGTCATTTTGTGACCCGCGCACAGACTCAGCACTTTTGACGCCGATCCAATAAAGCAAAGATAAGTAAAGTTGATTTATAGGGATTATAATATATGTAGTACAACTCACCGCTCACGTCATGTAATGAGGGTATATGCGATGTTCTGTTTACAAAATTATAAACACAGTTAATTGTCGACTTTGAACAAGATGAATCAACCATGCCAAAAGTATACAAATATTACAACGTACAAATATGTATTGACTAATTGTATAGAGACTAGGTACAGCCATATAAGTTGCAATACAAACTACAAACTTCCAAAATATATTTTAGTTTCGGAAATATGCCATAGGTCGAGACTCGAATTGTGACAGAAATTAGATTAGACATAAATTCTTTATTATAATGACTTACGATAAAGAGAGAAATATACACATAAAAAAGGATTACGTTATTCAACCGGTATGTTCCGATATGTCATAAATATGGCAGTTGCGACTTTAAGCCCGACCTATGACTTGTTACCAAAATTCAAAATTGCATCGTAACTAGTCTCATAATTGCATTTTATGTATTCAAATCAGGTATTTATTGCTAATTGTGGCAACCGGATAGATTTTTTATATTTTAAAATACTTGTTTGAAGGCAATTAATTAATACTTAGTATCGCTTTTGTTTTTACAACGCGGAGAAGACTCGTCGTCGTCTACAACTGGACATACTTACTTAGATTTCTTTCTTCAGACCGCAGTCTCACGGCGCCTGGGTTCTAGCGGCAATAGGTAGGTGGACATAGGGCATAAAGCTTGACCAATAAGTTTTTCCATTATCAATCCATTTACCTCCATGTTACCTTACATGCACTACACTGTAGTATAGTATAGTAGTGTAGTACTATCGCAGAACAATGGACTTTTGGAGAGCGCACTGCGTCTTCCTCGACCACACGTTTCCACCACCTTCTCGAAGTTGGAAGTCATCCCAAAGTGCACTTATTCGTTCGTCTCCACCCTGAATCGCTTCTGACACAGTAGCCATTGGTTATGCGAATGACAAGACTGCTTCAAGTTTACCTATCTGGTGTCGAAGGTTATTAATTTTAATATCAGGTATAGTCAGTAGGTATATCGGCTATGATCCAAACATTGGGTATCGAAAGCAAAAGCAGATTTAGAACACAAAAAATGTGCACCGCGATATTTAAACCCAAATGCCTGTCAGCCTATTGAAAGCTCTGGCGTATCCTTGTCGATGTAATCCTAAGCGTTCTTAATGTCAAGCTGTAAAATATGATAGCTTATACTCCTTATGAGGCAGGTAGCGATTGCAAACAGAAGATAGCATATTGTAGTTAAATAGGATAATAAATTACTAATAGTGATTCGTTAACTTTGATATGGACCACTGCCTAGAATGGATATTTATGTCCCATAGTCCAATACGACTTTCAGGTTAGAGCATCTATACTATTATGTAAAAGTGTGTTTGTTTGTCATTCAATCACGCGGCAACACATACACGATAGTTTTAAAGGCGACTTGTGCTACTATTTATCTCGGGAAATCTATTAGTTTGTATCCCTAAAAATTGAAGAGGATAGGATTTAACAAAACTATATCCACAAGGATGAAGTCGCCGGCATTATATTCCTGCCTCAAAATATTTCGTATCACACTTAAGTACTAACTACTGTTATAGTACTATCAGATTCAGAAGAGGTCGAGGTCATGATCATGACCAATTGTTGATAATAAGTTTTTAACCAAAAAGATAAGGCACGCTATTTTTAAAAAAAATTCATTATTCCCGTTTAAAAGTCTGTACATGACATCATTTTCCTCGTCCTGTTAGCATGTTTACCATCAAAACTAGGAATAAGTATACGAGGCAGCTTTTATTCTGCAAATAAGTAAATATTATGTTCTTGTATAACTCTTAATAAGCTTTTTATTAGCTTGAGACGATGCGGGAGGGCGGTGTCCATTTTTAACCGACTTCCAAAAAAGGAGGAGGTTCTCAATTCGGCACGTATATATTTTTTTAAATGTATGTGGTGCGTACTCCTTGGTTTTTGAACCGATTTGAAAAATATTTGTTTCTGAGTCGTTAGAAGAAGCTCTCGAGGTGGTCCCATAAAAAATTCTGACTCTAAATCCTCAACCCTGATACTAAAAAGTTAAAAATAAGATTTCCAAAAAACCGACATCCAAAGCCTAATATAGTGTGTCGAAATCAAAATTATTTTTTACTTTACAGTGGCTTTGGAAGTCGGTTTTTTGGAAATATTTTTTCATAGGTACGAGTATTATCGGTCCAAGCTGCAGTAGTCCCTATCGGGTGTTAAGGAATTATATTCGAGCAGCGCGACGGCAATATTTAAATTGTTTTTAAATTGTAATTAAAGCTTTTGGTATGTTTAAGAACTCCATTAAGGAACAATAGGTAAACCTACCTACTTATACGTGAGGAAATCATTCGTCATACCATCTAGTAGTTTCGAATGCAATTTAAGGTCAAAGTGCAATATAAATGGTATATATAAAATCCAAACATTCTCAGTTGGTGATAAGATAAACATTCGTTGTTAAATGACGTAAAGTTGTAGTGATAGCACTAGAGAGAACATTAATTTATCACGGGGCTATCAGAGAAATGGTTCGACCTAAGAATTTTCCGCTTGCACTCATAATGCCTGATGTAAAATGCCTAGATAAGAAATGATGTTACAATCGTATGTTAAGATAGAGCTACATTGTATATGCACTATGCATGTTTGCGCTTTATTATTATTATATAGTGTGCATTATATTATCACTAGTTGATGCCCGCGACTTCGTCCGCGTGGTTTAAGTTTTTTTCATTTTCTACTCCTTAATTTTCCGGGATAAAAAGTAGCCTATGAATACAAAAATCACGTCAATCCGTTGTTCCGTTACGGCGTGATTGAAGGACAAACCAACAAACAAATACACTTTCGCATTTATAATAATTATTATAAATCTTTATAAATAAATAATTATTATGAATGAATATATAATTATTATGAATATTAGTGAGAAGTATGATTATTTGAGCTAGGTATAGCTATAATGCTAGCTATTCTAACATTTTCAAATTCAGAATGAAAAAGGAACATAACCGCATACCTATAACAGGCACTTAACTATAATAACTGTGATAATTCCGTCAGCCATATTAATTCAAAACGAAGTAATTAGCATTTTAACCTATACTACTGAGCTCTAGTCTCCTCTCAGAATGAGAAGGGCTTGGCCATAGCTCACCGCTCTGGCCAAGTGCGGATTGGCAGACGTCATACACCTTAGAGAAAAAATTTAACAACTCTCGGGCATGCACTATTCAGGTTTCCTCCCGATGTTATCCTTCAACGTTAAAACAAGTGATTTGACTTCTTATTTTTATTGATTACAATGGGAATCGAACCTCCGTCCAGCTAATTAGGAAGCCGGGTGCCGAAACCACTAGGTTATCATCGCTTATTAGCTAACAAATAAAATAACGTTAAGTATGACTATATTCTCTGTGACTAGATTTCCATCTATACTATATATCTGTTATTGAGAGATTTAACATCCTCATAAAAGATCTAGTTCTGAATTGACCAGTTTAATAATCGGTGGATTCTTTGAAAAGCGAAAACAATGCAAAGTGTTATTCTTAAAAGATAAAAGCTATGAAGATACAGCATTTGCCTTACATGATTATAGGAAAACCTTACATGTTTCAAGCTAATAACAGCTTACGGACTATATCTATTCTGTGGTTGCGGTTGAAAGCGTGTGTCTTCCTGTTATTGTAGCCCTATCATATAGACCAGATCTCGTGAAAGTCACCACAACAATACATAGTGCACTGTGCAAGTAACGAGACAGTTGGTTCAAATGATATACGAGTATAATATGATTCAATAGGAAAGGGAATCTTGATAGGCGCATGATGTGTGTAATAGAATCATTAGTGCGTCTAGAAATTGTGAAAGCACATTCCTATATCTATGAATTGTTTCGAAGATAAATCTTAATTTTAGAACTAAAAAGAAAAACAGACAGAACTAACACTTACTTAACTTTACTTAACAGCTTATCAATTTGTTACTCAACAACAACAAGTTATATCAATTTGTTTCATCAAAAAAAATTAAAGCGTTATTCCATTTTCAAATCTGAAAAACATAGTGAAACTTGTCAAAGAATCTTTTCAAGTGTAGGCGCACCATTTAGCATAATATTTATATGTTACCGTAGGATTGCAAAAACAGTTAGATTGTAATTTAACTAGCGAAATTGTAAACTGTCGACAGATTACAATTTAACGCATTATTTTTCGGTAGATTGTAATCTGTTAGGTATATTAACCCGATAAAACCTAAGTGCCCGGCCTGCGGGCACTACCTGATTATTTTAAATGTCGACCCCTAACCTAACCTACAAGAAAGAGACAAGAAAACGTAAATACAATGAATATTTGAAAAATTTACACTCGTAACATTGAACGGTTCACAATCTGTCTACAGTTTACAATTTCACTAGTTAGATTACAATCTAACGTTTTTTGCAATCTTACGGTGACATAGTCTATTAAACAAGTTAAACAACTGTATGTATTATGTACGGAAGTCCTTTTATGCTTCAGCGCTTCGGTACCTAGGTACTTGACCGATTGCGATTGCCGATTGCTATCAATATAATATGCAGTCGGAAACGATATTTCTTGTGCGTATACCAACCTACTGCATAGTGATGCTGCAGTTACATAACATCTAATCGCGGACCAAGAAACCAGTAAATTGTATGCCTTATTACCGTGTTATGGTTCAGTAAGTAAGCCACTTACTCAATACATCATTTGAAAATGTTTCGTTGAAACAATTGTTTTTGATAAGCATCAACAGACCAATTTTAATAGAATGGGGTATTTCTTTCATCTGCCAGAGCTGTTTTTTTAATTTCTAGTCTGCCCTTATAGTGTACTATAGTTTTTAAAAATCTCGTTGTAGCTTTTTGATTTTCTGGGATATAAGGTATAGCCTATATGTCCGCCCCCGGGATACATCCCGGCTCTACAATAGCTACTTTGTCATAATCGGTCAAACGGATACTAATATTATAAATGCGAAACTTTGGATGGATGGATGAATGAATGTTTGTTACTCAATCACGCCAGAACGGCTGAACGGATCTGGATGAAAAGAGATAGAGTATAAAACCATAGGCTTTCTATCCCGGAAAATTAAAGAGTTCCCGCGGGAAGCACAAAACCTCAATCCACGTTGACGAAGTCGCGGGCATCAGCTAGTTGATTTATAAAATGTTTGATTTAGCAGCAAGTTTTTTTAATCGTCTCCGATGCAATAGTGTCAGCCGGATTATATTTACTTTACTTTACTTTACTTTAATACTGACTAACTGAAATTTAAGTTTGAGCTCAAAATTCCTTTTTTGTCTATTACGCATAATACAGGTGGTGGTCTTAGTAAAGTCATGAAAGGTGAGGTCCGCATACCTTCTTATTTCTACATAAGTTATCCGTTCTCGATTTGTATGCTCTGTCTAAATATTCTATTGGGTGGTATTCAGTAGCGTTTAAAGGAAGTTACGTAAACCGTTTAACTGGAATTTCTTTCTCTTAACTACGGACCTATTGCAGAAATCAGTCACGCTTGAGAGTGAAGATTTACAAATAGGAAAAGGAAATTAGTCATGTACTACATATACACGTAGCTACTTACTTGTTATTGTTTATTTATTTATAGATAGTTCATTAATGCTAAGAAACTAGACATATTTAAAAAATCTAGTCTAATCTTTTTTTTTTTTATCCACTACAAGCTAGCCCTTGATTGCGATCTCACCTGATGGTAAGTGATGATGCAGTCTAAGATGGTAGCGGGCTAACCTGTTAGGGGCATGGCAGTTATATTAAACCCACACCCCTTCGGTTTCTACACGGCATCGTACCGGAACGCTAAATCTCTTGGCGGCACGTCTTTGCCGGTAGGGTGGTAACTAGCCCAAAAAATGATCCTAATGTAGAATCTTGGATTTATATAGGCCCGCTGAAGACAGAGCTATCTTTTTCAACAGTCATGGCGGGTAGTACTTTCCTATACAGTAGCTAAAATATTCGGCATACCCTCAATACCCCATTGTACTTGGCGAAGTATTTCTTCAGGCACCTAGGTACTATTGTCATTTAATTGAAACGAAAGATCAATTACAGACATTCAACACACCTGACATTAAACTTAGTAATTTCTAGTCTTTGTTATTAATGGCATACCACTTCGACGCCCTTGTAGATGTTAATGTCATGACATTTGTAGATCCGAGATCGGGACAAAGTTATCGACAATGCCTCTAACCTTATTTGTGTTGTCGTGAAATGTCTGAGATAAAAATTTGTAACATCATTGTTTGTGGAAATCCGAAGTAGATACCCACCTTATAAGAATTTCAAGGGTGTAAGAAATATTCAACAATGTGATGTGTGCAATCTTTGGTGCTTTTCTCTGAAGCAAGTCGGCGCATGGTTGCCTCGTTCAAGTCGTTTTTAAAGCTATTTTCCTGAATTATTGGGGAAGTAGTAGGTATTCTACTAAATTACCTTCTTAGCAAGTTCCTGGGTCGATTCATGCTACAACGCTATATTTTATTTATGAACGGATTCTTACAAGACTAACGGTTAGGGATGGTCAAGCCTGTTCCCCATCCGGGCTCCAAAAAGGCGATAGTGTTCCGTCCAATATTACGGCTGAACAGTGGACTGGATATTAGATATGCACGCGGTTTAGCGTGAATCATCCGTAAATCTAATTGAATTGAATTTCCATTAGGTACAATCAGTCTAACTATTCAGCAAAACATTAGTGTTGTTCAATTAGAATGATAACTGAAATGTCAAATTTAATTGATATTAGATCTATTGAATCTTTAAACAAGTAGGTAAGTACTACCACAAGTTAATAAGTACTTAATGTACCAACTATGTTTCGTTTACTGTAGTAAGTAAAATATGTCTGAAAAAATTTAAATTATAGTTCTCTAAAGCAAATCTATAAACCCAGAGCTAATGTACTAACCCCAGTTTGAGTTAGATTTTTTATTTATTTACTTTGAGGTACCGAATATCTCACCCACCTCAAATATTCCTAAACTCCGTTAGAATTTCTGAAAATTCTTTCTTGGTGGGAGTAAACTTACATGCAAAATCCAGATTTTCCTTTTACCTATGTCATGTGGTATATTAAGTGTATTTAGATAAGGTTAAACAATAAAAATACATAATATGTACACCATTCTTCTAATTATTAGTACCCCTACATTACCAGGTACCAATATCCATAGCGAAAGTGTGTCTGTATGTGTGTCTGTCAGTCTGCTACGCTCTCAAAGTCTATTATTTCTATCGACTTTGATGAAATTTGGTATAGAGGCAGTTTGTGTCCTGGAGAAGGACATAGGCTTCTTTTTATCCCGGAAAATTAAGGAGTTCCCGCGGGAATAAAAAACTTAATCGACGCGAATGAAGTCGCGGGCATCATCTAGTTGTATAGAGTTTTAAAAAACTTTTGCGATGGAATCTAAGCCGTCGCGTCGGCATAATATGTAAGTTACATGTTATCGGGTCGTGACACGTGACCACGTGGGGCAACCAAATAGCAGTTATTAGTTAATCTTACTTACATTTCATATCAAGCGGGGCATAGTAACACAAATATTATACAAAACATCTGATAGTGATATACAAATAGTCATTTATCTCGGAACTGTAAGATCACGTGAGCTTCACGCGTCTACTACGCATCGTACTTTGTATTTTATTTACAGTTTGCACACATTTATCTTAGGTATTAGATTACCTATTCTGTGGTATTAGTTTCATAGCTACCTATACCTAATAAGAAATTTAGATCTCATGAAACAATTTAAAAATCAACTAAGTAAGTACATTTTAAAATGTACTAGCAGTGTATTTATTATAATTTTTGCGCAAGCTAAACGTTAACGAATTTAAATGTATATTAACTAAATTAAGTTATTAATATATAATATTTATTCATTTAAAACAAAATTACAAGATATAATAAAAACTTATAGACTAAACGTTAATCTAAAATCCTTATATACCTACTAACAAAAATAAAAATAAAACCCTAATCAAAAAGACCACCCCTGGTTGCCTCTGGGCCAAAGGTACCCATCAAACTTGCAGCATTGCCGCGCTGCTGAATGGCGATGGATAACCTTTGAACCAGGTAGGAACCAGAACGTGGGTCACAGCCCCTTTCCCTTAAACGACAGCCGATCTCTTTAAATTTTTTTGCATCTAAAATTGTTAACTAAATTGTTTTTTTTAAATCGAATTTAATTTTTTTTTTCTTAGCTTCGTTACATTGTTATGTCAAAAATAAATGTAGATATACTTAACTAAATAAATTAAACAGGTAAAATCTTTAGTTAGATATACAAATTCTAAATTACAGCAAGCCAACTTTTATTGATGCGACCACTCGATTATAATTGGCAGTTTTGTAATATGTTTTCGTGTTTGCAAATAGCTCGATTACATCGTCAAATAAATCAATGACCTAAAAGATGCTCGTAAGAAGATTTCGTCGAATTTTTCTCATCAATTTCACTAATTATTATCTCGCTAGTTCGTAATTGTCTAGTATGTTACAGCATATAAAACGTCATATTATTCTTCATACTGGAGATTTATGAGATACTTAGTAAACCTTCCGTGGTCATGTAAAGTTTTCTTTAAAATGGTGTTGAGATTTCTCTATATCGTCATCGTAAATCGTAATAATTTATATTTCGACACTAGTTAGGTAGATCATTTATTCTATTACAATTACGTATTTTTGTGTGCAGAGGTTTAACAAGTGGTATTTCTAAAATATTGTGTTATTTTTGACATCTCAAATTAGGCCATAAGTACATGCGAGGTATATATAGGATATATATATGCTTATTTATCTTTTAAATAATGTATGCCAATCATTGTTTTTAGGTCCAATCGACATCACATAATCTTCTAGGCAAGCGCTCTCCACCTTAGGCTGCATCACCTCTTGTATGCAAGTCTGATTGCAGCCAAGCGCTAGCCTATATGCCTAGTTAAAAAAAATTGCTTAGAAATCGAAGTGCGAATCTTTTAAATTCTGTAAGATAGGTCGTAAGGTAACTTATGTTTCAAATAAGTAGATGCGATGTTATAGCATTGTACTATTTACCTATTCTGTGGTTATAGCTAGGATGGCGCATTCTGTTCAACTAATCTAAGTTACTAGCACTAATTAAGATTTGGTAGATATAATTTGAAATTCAGGCAATAAGGCATCATCGGTAAGCGGCTTTACGGTTTTACTAATGAACAGACTATCTTTAATCACAATAATATTTAGTGCATTTTTATAATAGGTTCCTACTGTGAGAGACGAAATACCTATAAAGTAGGGTTATTACCTTATTAAAATAAGCACAGTAAAAGATTTTCGGCAGTTGAGATATTTAAATCCTAAGTGATGTCTAAATAGGATTTTAATTTCAAAGTAGGCCTGCAATCGCGCCGCAATTAAAAGTTTTGCTTCACAATCGTATTTCTCGAGAAGTTACTATTCTGCAAGAGTTTCTTCATTTTTACTGTTGTCATGTCACCTTCAATGGTTCTGAGTAAAACCTTATAACTCGAGCTTATTAACGGAGAGTTTAACCAAATCCGTGGATAAGTTTTGACCAAATAATAAATCTATGGTCTTGACTAGGACTATGATGTGTTTTATTTGCACTATATTCTGTATAATTCTGTACATATTATGTAACATTTACCTATTTTATATCTAGCCAAGGGTTGCCTGATGGAGATTATGTGCCCTACGTCTGTAGGGCCTTTTTATTCCACCTTTTTTTTGTTTAAGAAGTTTTGGATAGGAGAATAAAATATTCATAGGTTATTATTTTGTTACTTCGTATTAATTAGCTACAATGTTATCCGATGTTAATGGCGTAATTGTAGGTAAGTACATAGAAATTGAAATCTATTATACTGAATGATGGGCAAGCTTGTGCTAGTTCAGCTATCTATATTATAACTATATTATATAATAACTCGGTTTGTCTGTCATCTTACGAGTAGTAGGTACGTACAACAGGTTAAGGTCATCTACTTGTAAAGATGTATTTCTGAGAATCTAGGAGGAGGCAGGTTGGTATTCGAACAATATTCTATTATATTACCGAGCAGGTGTTATAACACGCATAGGTTTCATAAATAAACTCAAAACTACATTATGTTTAAGGTACGCTATGCTTCTAAGCTTCTAAGGCTACACCTAAAGATAAGTACACAGAAATAGGGCAATTGATCAAATTCTTGTAATTAAATAAGAAAAAAGTTGCCCTTCGTAGCGAGATTGAATAGTAAGTAGACATTTTGAATTTGTTTGGTTTTAATAAGTTATACCCGAAACCACCCGAAATAGGCTGTCAAGCATATAAACCGCTAGACTAAGTATCAGCGCATACATACAACGCTTAGCTCTAAATTTTCAATGAATTTTGTTATAATGTAAGGTATCATTGTTCTATAGGTATGTATTTTTATCATAATTTATTGTAGGAGTGTTTACAACAAAAGTCATTCCTACTCCAGAGTAGGAATGACTTTTGTTGTAAACAACTAACATCACTTTTGTTGTCTCTTGCCCAGGCAAGAGTCCAAAATCTAAAAGAATCAAATTATTAAGTTTGTAACCTGTGTCATTTGATAAAGTGTTTCAGTATGAGAATGAGATACTTAATAATAATATGTAAAACGTTTAAAATTTTAAATCCTTTGAATTTAATAATAACACACGACACATCCTATATTGAGGAAAGAATTATGACCGCATAAGCACAGCTGTGTTCTTATGTGAATCATTCAAGATTGCGAATTTACGTACAATTTCATCATCTATTTTATCCGCGTGCAAAAGCAGAATTCCATTAGCATTCATCGCTCGCCTCGAAGCCTTCTCAAAGCGTATCGATCGCGAATGTGAATGTCGACCGCCAAGATTATCAGCTTGCAAAATATTCGCTATTGTGTTCCTATCAGGCGCCACTATAGTGATGTTCTGCTATTGCCGGGATACCTACTACTGTCTGCATTATCGTTCACACGTCTTACCACCGGCTTTATTTCCAACTAAACAGAAATATTCTTAAGAATTACCTACTGTCGCAAACTTTTAAGTTTTACTTGTCGGCTGCCGGCCCGACTATTTGAATAATAGCGTTTCTTCTTCTTTTCTTGGTTTTTTTCTTTCAGTAGTGCCAAAACAGCACAGTGCACTTCGCCAATGTCGAGTAACTTGAGGGAGGCACGAACATAATATACCCTTTCCGATAAAATTTGATATGCCTTTATTATTAGACTCTCGGTGGCATCAATAAAATAAAAATTACTATAAATTGCCCTCGTTACATACCTACGTACCTACGGAGTACGGATATACCGACCATAGACAGTATTACTAGGTATCTATTACATATAGTACAATACCTACCTACTTGGTCGATTTAGAAAACTATTATCACATTTTTTTGTATGCGCAACACTATTCGATCTCGCCATTAAATCCGCCCCAGCAATGATATCCTATTCAAATAGGCATTCAGACACCAGAAGCCTTGACGTCCATCACTCTTGTCATGACTGGTGGTATTGTTCCAGCACATTATACATGCATTACTGTCATTGTTGCCTCGCTGCAGATCACTAGATAGCATCTAAAATGAACAATTTTAATAAAAAGGATACCCGGCTTAGTTTTTGTAGGCTTCTACTCAGACCAGGCGAAATAGAATTGTGCATTATACCCCAATAGCTGTTATCACCCACTAAATTTATAAATTCACTGTCAGTCAAGAAGATTACATTGTTAAAATCATCCAAAACAGTTAAAAATATTTGGAAAGTTTGAATTAATCAATTTATATTAATGTTGGGCATGAGTTAATAAATATAATTTGTGTTTTAATTATTGATCCTAATAATATAAAACTATACGACAGTAATGGCCACAAATCGTTCATGCATAAGTACTGAATAAGCATGATGACAGTAACAAAGAATCAATGAAATTATAAATATATCTAATAAAATTCGATTCATGGATTATAAAAAACGTATTTTTTTTCCTATTTCGAGTAAGATTGCTATTTATTTTGATAAAATAAAACTATAAAATACAGCAATCCGCCATATTGGTTAAAACACCAATGAAGCGACAATGACGTCACAATTATTTTCGAACCTGCACAGAGTACCTTGGTAAAAATAATAGTGACGTCACAAACGACGCCATGACACCGCCGAACGTTTTGGCGTGAATTTTAAAATTTAAATTTCAAATGCCAATTTCATCTACCAAACCTTATTTTTCTTGATTTTTCTGCCGAAATAAGATATTTTTTCGAAATAGTAGATACTTCCGAACATAATCTGACCATTTTTCAAAATCAGTCATCATGCCTATTACTTATAGCTAAAATTTTTTAAAATCTATTTACCTTATACTTTATACAGTATCTACATGTATTAGAAGATGATATTTTTGTTACTTTACGACTGCCTATTGCATATGCAACCAGTGTATAGTATTATAGGTTCTTTTAGCAAGAATATCGTGATATTGTATTTGCATAAGTAGACTTTCCTATGAAACCTTAATGAATTTTATTTCTGTAGCTAATGCATTTTCATCGCTTTATGGTAATCGCCTTATTCAAGGTGGAGAATGAACTGCAGTTAAAAAACTTTTTAATTTCCATGACTTTAGATTTCTACTATCATATTAATTTTAGGATATTAATGCGCCAGTGTTGTGACGGATAAAATGCATAGGCATTCTTACCTACGATTTTTGCAATGAAAATATAAAAATCTAAAATTCCAGTTTAAATTATTATTTCTGCTACGTACACACTACACACATACACCTTATTTTACAAAAACGCCAGGTGATGTTCGATCAATTACTTATATTTCATTATTTACGGTATAGTAATAATTGGATTAAACATCCAATTATTGTAAATGTGACTGTATTATTATAAAAAATACGAGCCTAATTGTAGCCTTTTTGTAAGTCGGTTAACAATGGGAAGTATGTCTATCGTAAAAACTTCGTAAGTAGCATAGAAAGTGCTACATTACAAACTATTTACCTAATTACTACGAACATCCAAGCATATGTGCTTAGAATTATGTGATTTTAGTTTTAAGCCACCTCCCGTTATTCCACGTAATTTCTGCCACGTACCTGCAAATTGTGGAACCGGCTTCCATGTTCTGTGTTCACTCATGATTATAATATGGGGCTCTTCAATGGTCGGATAAACAAATATCTTAAAAGCCAGCAAAGCATTGGCGGTTCCTCTGGTGCTGCAAATGTTCATGGGCGGCGGTAATCACTTACCATCAGGTGACCCGCCTGCTCGTTTGCTCGCTATATGTATTAAAAAAAAGCATCATATAAAAGTAAAGCCCAAGAATGTAGTCGAACAAATCACGTTATTGTTATGTGATCTTATTGAGCGATATCGTGGTTCAACAGAACGCGACTCTAGATAAAGTGGATATTCCAAATAAACTGTAAATATTATTATGTTCCGAAACCAATTTTAAAACATTGCAAATATTAAACAAGTAACTTTGCATTATACTCGTATATATTGGAGAAATTTCATGATGTTGTGAACATCATATTTAACACATCGGAAGTAAAATATAGATTAAAAGTAATAAATCAGTAGTTTTTTTTTACAATCCATCAATAAATGACTGAGAAATGACGATTTAAATGTTTAATTATTTAATGTTCACCGATTGCTGTATCTTACACGAGTGAGAAATTTTGTGAGTAAGTTTTAATACCTACCTAGCCGAGATTTAATACTTCAAAATTATCTTCACACACAAATTAAGTGCTTTTAATTCAAATAAGTCACGTTAAGTCCATTTATTTCTTTTATTCGGCTTTATAAAGTCTGTTGATAGGGAATTATGACATCACGTCTCCCGTCTTGCAAGCGAAACTTTAAAGTTCCATAACTTTTTCATTTGTTGAGATATTTTAATGATTCTTTCATATTTTTGTTTAATTTTGTCTTAATTTTTTAATTAAATTTTTAAAAAATTGGTAAACTTCCAATAGGTATACATAAGACCTGTCCGGGCAGGAGCAATTTTTGTGTCAGAACATTTTCTAGTAGACAACTTCTATAGGTACATAGTACATTCTAATAAATTTGTATATCACTCATAATATGAAAATGCAAATCGAGAAAAATGTTTTTAAGCCACCAAGGCCTTTTATTTGTATGGTAATTTATTTATTTTTTCATTCGCCTTGATGGTACCTACAGTGAGAATTGTTTTAACACCAATTGACGGCCACTTTGACCTCAAGTTCATGGTAGCAGTGAAAATCATATGCGAAATTCAGTGAATCCGAATCGAAAATTCATTTACTTTTAAAGACGTCTGAATAGTATTTAAATTGTTTTTTTTAAAATCGTTTGATTTGATTTCGTGTTTCAATTTGGTACCTACATTTTCGAATCGAGCTCATGCAACAACAATATTCAAATAACAATTGCTCTAAAATTACGTGACTGATTTTGGTGTTATTTTGTATAATTATAATATCTTTGGGTGTCTGTAAATTACAAAAATAAAGTTACATTAACGAGCTAATTTTTGCAGTATGCTACAAAAACTTTAAAAAATTGATACCTATTGGGCCTAAATTTCCTATAAACATTTTTTTAACATAAGTATTAAAGTTAATAGTTAAGTGTTTACACGAATATTTTTAGCTGCCTAACAACAACAACTACAACAACAGCTGGCTAACATTTTTTTTTCGTAAGTATCTGTAGGACCTCAAGATCCATAGAAATTGTTATTTTTTGACAGAGATTCTAGGGAGGAGGCGATAGAGGTGTTTTGTCCATAAAATTATGCGTATTACTTGCCCTTAACTTATCGCTAGGTCGCGACAGGACCTACTGTATATCGCGATAGTTTAATCAAACTGTAACTGAAAATTAATTGAACAGCCTATAAAACTATCAAAATCACCTAACTAACGGACATCGATACGCGTATAGCTCAAAAGTCAAACCATTCGGTTCCAAAACTCCCACTCAGAAACTATTTTCAGAAATAAGTCCAATCGAGCGAAGCCAGGACTTGTTTTTATTAGCTTAGCTTAGCTTTATTATCTTATAATTACCAAGAAAATATAACAAATCGTTTTTGCTGGCAAGGGTTTCCAGATTAAATTATTATATTGTACAACCAAATCAATATGCCCGACAAGTTCAACCTTTACATTTGATTATTTATTTGCATATGCATATGCCATTAATAAAGAGTGCTCTTCAAATGTCACATTAAATAAATGTTTTATATTTACATTAATCTAAACGTTCATGATATAACTGACAATAAAATAATGTGCAATATAATAACATCATTACAGGAGTAGTAACTACCTATATTAATGAGTGTGTCAAGGTAGAGAAGACCTATCTTCCCATTGACTCATCTCAATGCGTTTTAATGCGTAGGAATTCTTATTGTGTGCTCAAATGAGCAGGAGCTTCATTATCACAACGCCCATTAGGCCTATTCATCTCTGATACCATATATGTAATGTATCATATTGCCATTACTAAATTATTGTCGAACACGTAATAGTAATTATATTATTATAAATCCGTGTGGAATTTGACCTCTGTAGACGCAGCAGTGAGAATGCTCATCTGAGAATACATAAGGTTCTACAATGACAGTGATTTATATTATTTACCTACTAGCGTCGTTATACAACGCCAGATATTATTAACTATATATTACCTATCCATTGCTAATGATTTGCCGGTAGTAACGTGTTCATTATGTACCTAATACATATATACATACATATTATATTATACAGAAGCTTTCCGTCCCGGCAACCGCCAGCAATTTGGCGTATCTTATTAACGAGTTGGCCCTTGACTGTCGTCTCACTGTGTGTGAGAGACGATGAAATCAGATGGTACACCCCCCCCTACGTTTTAAGCTGTCAACTGATTACGATTTGCTTACACAATTGGGCAATTCTGAATGGGATCTGGCCGTTTTGGCAGAACGCCAACGCGCCATCGTTTGTACTGTTAAACCGCGCAAAGCTTTGAAAATAAACAAAGTTAAAAAAGGTTTAACTATAATTATGATGGTAATCTGAGCTGTGATTTACGATCATTCCGTATTCCACTGCAATTAATAATAGGCTTCTTGATAAAAAGCTACATGAGAGACGCCTAGAGGTCAGCGACTATTTTCCTTTAAACGAACTATATCCTGTATCAAGGACAAATTACTATGTCTTTTACTACTTCTGTACCAGGAGTTTTCATATTACTAGAGCAGCAATATCCCGCAAAATGGACTATGTGGATATGTCACCGTAAGATTGTAAAATCCGTTAGATTATAATCTAACGGTTTCTATCCCGCGAGATTGTAAGCTGTCGAAAGATTGTGAACCGTTCAATGTTCTGAGTATTAATTTACGAAATATTTATTGTATTTACGTTTTCTTGTCTCTTTCTTGTACAGTTCGCGCGCGAGTTGAATGCAGACTAAATGTAAGTGTCACCATACATTTACTCTGCATTCAACTCGCGCGCGAACTATAGGTTAGGTTTGGTTATACCTAATAGATTACACTTTACCGAAAAATAATGCGTTAAATTGAAAGCAGTATGTTGCGGTTCACAATCTGTCGACAGTTTACAATCTATCGAGATAAAAAACGTTATATTACAATCTAACGGTTTTTACAATCTTACGGTGACAGATATACGGATAATCTGGCTCGTGTGTGTAGTGAGCTTTCGTTTGTCATTGAGTTTATTGGCACTGACCCTATAGACTTTATCCGTTAAAAATATTGTATTTATCACATTAACATGGCATAACTATTAGAGTAAGGGCCAAGAGGAGTTCATAAATGTTTTAAATGATTCGAACCTCATATTATCTATGTAATTATTTATTAATCCACGGGAAAATAATTTCCGACATTTCTGGGTGAAATCAGCTTTACGCGCACCGAGCAGAGAGCTGCGCAGCAAGTCAACTGCTGCAAAATATGTATACTAAAAACTTTATATTGTCTGGTGACTTTTTCAAAAACTTCTGCAAAATTAAAATATTTTTTGGCCCTGAATGGGCGCGCTATTTTTACGCCAAATCGTTCTGCGATGCCGCTCCATGATCCAACTCAATGTCTCTACCAATAAGGTGCATAGTAATCAGGTTTGGTCTTGAAATAGTGCTGAATTATTAGAAAAAAACTTGTCAACCTTCACCTTTAATTAGAAGTGCTTATTAGTTTAAAAAACATTTGGTTGAGATGAGTAGATCCATAAAGCGATAAGTGATTAATGCAAATGAATTTTGTAATGATATCTAATATTAAAGATGAAATATTGAAGAAATATTTACCGTACTTTATCATTTGAAATATGTTATTTTGTAAAAAAATAAGGAATACCTATTTGAAGTTTTAATGTTCGTTTATTGTCTGGCCAATCAAACGTTTACAATTTTTATACATCATTTATCTTTATGATGTTGCATAAAAACTGCATCTTTTAATTAAACGTACCTATCTAACAAATCTGTCTGAGATATTTTACACCAAAAAAAGATATCCTTTTTAGCAGTAGGTAAAGGCACTTACTAAGAGCTCCTCACCGGCCGCCGAAGCATCTTCTTGATGCGTCTTATTGTAAATGTAGGTACCTATATGTATGTAATAGCGTTGTGACTAGAATATTGTGTAGGTAGGTACTCTAAGGTCCAGTTTCGCATGACCACAAAATGAGTTTATGTTAAATTTTAATACACCTGTCCTTTTCATGTCAACTCCGGAATAAAGTTATCAAAAAGTGACAGCATCAAAAAATTCAATTACTTAAATCAGTTTAGGCAACGTGTTGGGCAAGTGACCCTAAAACCACAGAATAGGTATACCATACTACCTATTCTATGGTAAAACATATATTCACCATAACCTTAAATCCATCGTAGTCCATTTTGATAATCTCCTTATGCAACATAAGGAATTATTTCACTATACAGTCACGACTTATTTGTCATCAGCTTCTATACGTCGTGAAAAACGATTCAGGATAAAATAGGACGTGTACGAATGTTTAAAGGTGTTTCGGAATGTATTTATTACTCACAACTATTCGCTGGCAATTCGCATGAAACACAGATCTAGAAATAACTCTGGTTTTGTAATATGAATAAGATATTTAATTATTAGGCACCATCCCAAAATCTGCTACCACAATGCTGCAATGGAAAGGTGTTCTTATGACCCTCTGAGAAAAATTACTCAGAGGTCAGAAATTAAAGTAGGTATTATAGAAACTCAACAATAATGTCTTTGACACTAAAATATGTCATAGAAAGTAACTATAGTAAAAAAAAACATTATATCAAGCACTATGCACATAGCATAGCAGAAAAATATAGAAAACTTGATGAATAATATTCATATTATTTATTATAAACGATTTTATCAAATCAAAAACGTGCCGATATTATTATTTTGTCCTATTGCTTAGTAAAAAATGTACTATACCATTGGAAAAACTATTTACCTACCTTTTATAAAATGATTTCAACATCCGCCATTACTCCATAAAAGAAAACAACCGTGTAATTTTATTGCATGCCCTTGAAAATAAACTTGTTTTGCAGATGATGCGAACTAGAGAATATTAATGTAGGTAATATTTTATTAGTGCAGGATAAAATTGTTATTACTATTATGTTCTATACCGCTCAGGCAATAAAATAGGTATAAAATTATACTTATGTAACTCTATATTGTCATTCACTCATTATTTTCTTAAAAATTAACTAAAGTAAGGGGTAAAAATAGTACAATAAAGGTGGCTTGAACAGTGTACCCTCGGTATATTACCAGAGTGAATGGTATTACTGCTATTTATAAATTCCATAATGTACTGAAAACCCAATACCCAATAATAATGGGTAATATTACCCATATTGGCATATAACGCATGTAAGGCATGTAAGGCTCATGTAAGTACCTAAGTAAATTTTTAACAACTAAGTTCCTCTATTGTTGTAAATTGCATTAGAACTATTCAAATACATTATTTTTTAGTGATTATTAAATAGAATATATCCCAAACGTCGTAATATCCACGTCCTCGGTTAGTTTTATGTTGAATAACCATTTTAAACTATCGATTGAAGTAAAAAAGTGCGTCGAACGTTGATGACATCACAATTCAGTATTCCATTCAAAGTCCCATACAAAGCACGCGTTTTGACGTTTAAAAAATTGGTTCCTGATTTGAATATTTGTCAAATACCCCATTATGTTATCCAACACTATGGTGGTGTCGTTAATAAAATATACTAGTGGTTCGCCCCGAACTGAGACCTCGCGGCGCCATCTATTGATATCAATGTTCAGCAATGCTCTTGTGCATATTCAAATCATACATCATTCTGCTGAGCTGGAGCCTTTTTTCGGGTTATGCCACACGTAAACTCCTGTTATCCCGGCGCTTCTGTCTTAGCTCATTGCTGATGGTGATGATGGAGGCGCCAGAGTAGCATACTTGAGGTAAGCAAATTTGT
Source organism: Erebia aethiops (assembly GCA_923060345.2). Lineage (NCBI taxonomy): Eukaryota > Metazoa > Arthropoda > Insecta > Lepidoptera > Nymphalidae > Erebia > Erebia aethiops. The sequence goes on along the minus strand of OV281089.1, from coordinate 14,733,865 downwards.
GGCAAAACTGGAAAATAAATGTTTTTTTTTCTTTCATTAAGTTCTGTCAAAAATACTGAAGCTCATTAAAAATTAAATAATTTCGTTACCTTACAATATTTATCTAATTTTAGTATTTGTTTTTCAAGTACAGGATATAAGTCAAATAATTGATCAAGTTTCAGGCTCAGCCTTTCAGAAAATGTAGAGTTCTGAGGTCAACTTTGGACGTTAGAAAATCTCCACTTTGAAAGCCATTTGAAACCATTTCATCAATTTTAAGGGAAAAATTAAAAAAAATATATATTTTTGGACTCTATTCCTCATTATCTTTAAAATGATATACCGCAACCCTTTGTAACAACGCTATAAAAAATATTTTACTTCGCATTCGCTTCTATGAGAGCCCCCCTGAAATAAATATTTTTATAATTTTTTAAGCCATATTCGGCTGGAGGCCATTGGTTTACATATATTACATATATTTAAAGCTGAAATTATTACGTTCAGAAATTCAGAAGTTATAATGCTCTGTCAGATGGACGGACGGACGGACGGACAAGTGCAAATTCACTCAAGTAGACTCAGATACCTTCAATTCGCTCGGTCAATCATTTTTGTATTATGATATTTGAATACCAACGACTTCTGCAAACCTATGATATTATAATGATATATACAACGTCGTGACCTGTCATGACTTTAATAGACAAGCTGTTAATACCTAACTTTTCCGGGTGTAGGAAATAACATACATATCGCATTAGTAGTAGGAACATGCCTAATTTTAAGTGTACTTAATCAGCGAAATGTTAAATGTAGATATTTCATTTTAGAATTTTTTGATCTTAGATTTTTCAGTTTATAGGTATATATAACTAAAACTTAATAAAACCAGAACAATCACAGGTTAGAATAAAACAAAACGACTTATTGTACTAATTTATTAAATGAAAACTGCAACTTATTGTAACAAAACCTATAAGAATTTTAAATTCTACAATTTTTTTTTTTTACTTCTGCAGAGTTAGCGTGGCCAGACTATCTTGACTAGTAGACTTTTCACCGAAATAAGAACCTAAAATATTTTAAATATTTAACCTAAAATATTTTAAATATTTAACCTAAAATATTTTAATATTTGAAATATTTGAAATATCTATAGATATAAAAATGAAACCCGTTTTCCTTGGTCACGGCATCACGCGTGAATGGCTGGACCGATTTCACTAATTCTTTTTTTGTTGTATTTGTTATTCTTAGGAGAAGGTTCTTACGGAAAGAAATATTAAGAAAATCTCTCAGAAATATTGAAAAATATACATTTAATTTTGCATACTAAGGCGGTACGAAGTTCGCCGGGTCAGCTAGTTTTAAATAATTATATAAAATATTTTCATGCAAAAAATAATAATACAAATTTGATTAGATTTGATGGAAATATTAAGCAACGTAAAAATATTCAAAGTATGGAAAAGACAGCTTTCCGAAAACAAACCATTCTGTATGATACGTCGCATCGAATCGATACGTGCGTACGTGTTTTTTTTTAGTGGTCCTAAATCTAGTTTTTTATTTATTTTGTGTCTGCGGCAATGCCTATTTACTCGACCCGGATATTTATCAACCACACAAAAGCAAGCTTGCATCGCCATTTATATCTAGCCCACGATTTCTGTATGCTATGTTAATATAATGTTTTTCGTGACCTGCTAACTGTCGACTTGTAATTGATGAAACTAAAACAGATCGAACAATTCGATAATACGCACTGAGTTCGTACCATCGTTCGTTATGTTATTCGCGAACGTATAAATTTTATTGAGCAATTGAAGTTTCTAAGTAAACCATCGAAAATGAACAAAATACTTATCTATGAACTAAAATTTATTAATATTGTAGCTACTTGTATATTTTTTTATTCGTCATGTTTAGCTCCTAAACTCATATGAATGATTGCGTTATTTAATTCAATAAGAGTATATTTTTGGTAACTTTAATTAATTGTATGAAATATTATGTTCACATTATAGCCTCTGATCCTTTGACCCTCATTAGCTTAACTTTTATGATTTCTACTGATTTGATGACATCACCTGACGCAACGACGTGTAAAGAACTTGCTTAATATACTTAATATTAAAGCTTCAGTTTTAAATTTTTATTGGATTCACACTTCCACGTTTCTACATTCTTACCTTATTATCCTTACTAGAGTTTTAAGTTTCAAGGTTTTTCCTGTATCAAAAGTCTTCAGTCAACTAAGCCAGGTGTATATTGTTTTTGGCATATAATATAATATATATATATACAAGCATCTTTTTACTAAGCAGTTGTTATAGACCATTGGCCATCAGACCATCTTACATAATAATTTAAGAGTATTGTGTACTTATACCTAAGAACATTTGTACCTAGCATCAAAATATATCTTTAAGGATAGAGGCCTGTCCCTACCTATGTAAACTACAAACAATTCATCATATTTGTATTCAAATTTGGCTATCAACAAGAAATCTGTATAAAAAAGTATACTGAAGCTGTTTTCGCATTCAGTCCATTAGAATCAGTTGCAAATTACAATTTAGTAACTTGTTGAATGATTCTCTAAAATATATGTTATGAAGTATGACCGGGCAAAAATGCGGATAACATCAATGAAGGCAAACAAAAGTTCAACTTTAACCCACGTACTTCTTCATATGCGCTGGTATGCGCAAACAAAATATGAGAATGTCAGACAAAGGTCGCTTTGATGCTTTGGCTTATTGTTTTTAAACAAACGTGTACACGAGCTTCTTAGCACCTATATACTAATCTGTTTAATAGTATGCATGCCATATATAGGAGGTCTATTGTAATATTCTGTGCTTATAAAAATTAAAGCCTTTTTGCTTCAAACTAGGAGATACTAAAGTATATTGTGTGAATTGGTTGTAGGTTCAAATTCTTCTACGATACTGCTTTTACTTTTCTTAAAAAATAAAAACTAACGTCCTTATGTATCTTATGTACACCTTTTGCGCTGAGTGAATACGGTGATTCTCGAAAAAAAACGTAATACATATTACACAAATAGCTGGAAATAGGTTTCCACAAACAATTGCACAATCATATCATACTAATGTAAAATAAAGAAAATGTTTGTTTGTTGGTTTAGTGGTTTGTTGGTTTGTCCTTCAATCACGCTGCAACGGAGCAAAGGATCGACGTGATTTTTGGCATGGGTATAGTTAAGGACCTGAAGAGTGACATAGGCTACTTTTTATCCCGGAAAATTAAAACTAAAACCACGCGGACGAAGTCGCGGGCATCAGCTAGTGATAAAATAAATAGGGAATAGTTACAGCTGATAAAAGTAGAGTAGAGATTAGAGTAGTTCAAGATATTTTCGTTACATAAGCCGATAAAATAATAATAATTATTAATTAATTAGATGCCAGTGATTCCAATTCACCGATTGAGGTTCTGACTTTTGACATTGACGCAAACTCATATGTTTTCTGTTACGTTTATTGTTACTCATCACTAACGTTAGTCAGCACTGGTTTATACAGTGAGAAGCGTGATATTATGTTTATATTTCACACATCCATCAACACATTATTAATTTATAAATATACATAAGTTAATGAAATTATACGATTTAATTAAGGATTTAACTTCTGATAAACAAGATTTATGCGCATTCGCAAATGTTTACATTTCCTTCTTATCTTCTTCTTCGTCTTTCCCATGCCCTCATCCCATTTTATTTGGGGTGCCTTTCTTTATTTGATGTCCTTCTTACCAAAGTGGATCTTCTTTTCTAAATAGCATATTACATTGTCGCTGATTATAATTTCCATTTCCAGGGAAAAGTCTAGTCGTATCGCCTAGACAAATGTATCATTACTTTCCATCGACCTACTAACCTTTTAATTTAAATACAGATTTCAAAAAAATAATAACTAAAAATTTATATTATTATGAATCTCTGAAAACAATTTATTGATGTGTTATGTAGAGAAGATAGATGGTATCAAAATAGACATTTCAAAATAATCTACATAATAATTGTATGGGAGGTGTGTGTATTTGCAATACTCAAAGGCTAACCAGTTAAAGGTTACGTTTTTAATATACATAGTAGGCGATCTTAAACTTTGTGAAATAATGTAAGTCACCTTTTAATGTTTGAAGGAATGAGTTATGATTTTTGAATTTGAGGTGAAGGCGATCGAAGTCCTATAAGAAACACTGTCGGTATAGTTAGGAAATATTAGCCCGATCTTCATTCACTAAAGCGTTTTTATAATATTATGAACTATATTAAACTAGATGATGCCCGCGACTTCTTCTGCGTAGATTTAGATTATTGTGGTCCCGTGGGAACTCTTTGATATTTCGATTTCTGGCATTAGTAACGATATATATTCAATAAAAGAGGTGGACATTTAATCTGTCACGGCCACTGAGAGTAAATAGGGGCTTCATTACGTAAAACTGATTGCTACAATGTAATGATCGCGATCACCTCTGATTGGTTAAAAGTGGTCCATTATTGTTGAAAATCCACTGGTATCATATTCATATACATTACATTATATAACGGAAATCACAGTAAGTAGCTGTAATAATTACTCGAGAATGCAGTTTATTACAGATGACGGTTTGATGAATTACTTCATAAGCCGTGATCCCGTTTAACTCTTTTGTACTGTAGTAGAAAATAGCAAAAAAGAGCAAGTTAGTCATCAACCTTGGGATGTGCCTTGGGCTTGTTGGTTGAGAAACATGAACAGAAGCTGAATTTAAGTGTTTCTTGAACTTTTAATAAAAATAAAGTACCTGACTAAAATTCTAATCTAAATATAATATCAACATTTACGAGTACCTTTTAGCTTCATATAATTACTTCCGCGATGAGGTCTAATACGGTAGTAGTAATCAAAAGTTATGTTAAAAGTTATTTCAAAAGGTTAGTTTCATTTCTATCTTTCTTTACATATCTGTCCTTTATTTCTTATCAGAATAGCTGAGAAAAGCCTAACATTAAGTAAGATTGCATTTCTAATTAATATGAAGCAATAAATATTAACAAAAAATCCCCTCTTTATACAGTTGTTTACAATAGCGACAATTGCGTTGTTCTGTTAGACTGTATGCATGTAGGTAAACCGTTAGCAAATGAATGAATGCTAGGTATACTTGTTTTATCCAAGTGTTACAATAGAAGCTTGTGATTAATTCTGCCACGTTTCCATTGTTGTTGACGATACGTGATATAGGCATTGTAATTTATTGGTAGGTACTATATTGATTATTATAAATGGTAAAGTGTGACTGTTACCTTTTCAACGGTCATCCACTTAACTGTTAATAGGTCTTGAAAATTAAAAAGAAATTGGATTTTTATTCCGGAAAATCCAACAGTTCTCACGGGACTTTGTGTGAGAACTACCAAGTCGCGGGCATCATCTAGTATGATAGCAAACACCAGCTAAAACCCAGTGGCATAATCATTCGGCGAGGTTATAACAATTCATTTTTTACGATTTCTTAGCATTTAACATCTTTGTACGGAAATACCAGCTTTGAATTTCTTTGCATTTTTGGACTACCTAGCGCGGAAATTGAAACTTTGTTTTCAAGTTGTATAAAAGCACCAAAACTCCAACCAATTTTAAATTTCCTTTCGTAAAGGGAAAGTAGATTGGTTTAATTTATGAAATACCAATTATATAAATCCCTTTTATATTATGAGGAAAGCGGCATATCTTTTTGGATATTTTCGGTGCAAAAGATAGCAGCAAGACAGTAAAATACTATAACAAACATCCAATTAAACTTCCTTACAGATACAACCAACGTAGGTGTAGAGTGAATTGAGACCTCTGTTAAAGAGCGAAGTCGTGCCTTTTTGGTTTTGCATAAATAGAGCACGCAGTGAACATGATCAGTGATCACGAGTAGGTATGATTTGCATTTGCATTTGCATATGAAATATATTAGGTAGCTTTTATGTGATTTTTTTTCTATTGACGTAAACGGATACGGAGACGACATATATGTAGGTATTATTTAACTGAAGGTTTGTTGCTGTAAACTGGTGAAACATTATTTACTAGATACAGCCCACGACTACGTCCACGTTGGTTTAGTTTTTTAGTTCCGCACGAAATCTTTGATCTATCGTGATAAAACGCCTTGTTATCCTGTATTCTATGTCCGTCCTTGGGATGCAAACTACCTATAGGTATATCAAATTTCATCAAAATCTGTCAAACCGATGCGATGGGCCGTTAAAGGAAACAGACAGACGGACGGAAACACTTTGGCATTTATATACCTAACTATATAGGTACTCATATATTTAGTAATAATGGAAAAAATAAATTCATCTCGGTGGGGCCTCTACGTTATAAGGATTCATACTTTAGGAAGGAGGGAGGACGTTATTCAATTAGCTTTGAATATAATTTTGTTATCAAAAACTGTCAAAAACGATTTTCAAGACAACTTATTGCGAAGCCGTACTTACGAAACCAATACCATTGAAATTAATGTAACATCTTTGTCGATCTAAATATCCATTTAAATGTGATTTATTATCCATTTAGAAAAGTGTGAAATTGCATGGATGATAGATCTATCATCCATGTTCGGATCCGAACTCCGAAGTCAATGGACACCTTGTGGGTTCCCACAATGGGAATTGGAACAAGTCTTCAAGTTTGCTCAAGGAAATGAGCATTATGATATTATACGTACTACACAATTAAGCAATAGGTACTTGTGCAGAGTGCTAGTATTTAATGGAAAAGTTTTATTTTTAATCTCTATAATGAGTGCTTTTTTATCCAATGGTACAACATAAAGTGCGTGATTGGTTTTAAGCCTTGAATTTTTTTAGCAAGCTTTACACTTAGTAGGTATAAAAAACAGTCTGGATAGGCTATGCTTTGCGCAGTACCGCGGCCAAAGTGTAATTGTACATGCACCTCACTCTCAAACATGTAGAACTCCCATCCCTCGTTATGACTCAAGGCACGGCGCTGGCGCTGGCAAAGCATCCCCTGTCATTAATATGACTCAAACTCAAGTAAACTTACTATATTAAGGCATCAAAACATGTAACTTAAAGAGTCGAGTAGAAAATAACAATCTGATAAACTAATACTGAAATAAAAATTAGCTGTCATTGTTATATTTTGTTGATATAATTGATTGACTTTCGAATTGGCAAATGTTTAGGAAGTTGTAATGTGAATTTTAATTCGATTGAGATCAATTATATGCACGTTAGTGATTGGCATTTGAGATTACACTTAAGTGTTCGATAGCATGAATGAACATAAAAACGTAGTTTTTATGAATTTATAAAATGCTTATATTTTTGAATCATGTCTGGTCAAATGTGTGGTCAAAAATGTTAGGCACTTAAGTGCTCAATTTACAATTTGTAATCTCGAAACAGAAGCTTAACAATTAGGTACAAAGCGGTCTACCAAGCTATGTGAACAACCGAAATTATCTCGTATCTTCTGGATATAATGGGTTGCGTAAAAATATTCTCAGGGTACGGTTCTCGACAATGTGGTGGTGTAACGGAGTGTCATCTAGCAGTCAGTTGTTCGCGTAGGCCCACACTAGCAACTCATGTGATTTTCTTGCGGTTTTCTTGGCCGATTATACACGCAGGTGGCTCTATTCAACGTTCGAACCCACCTATCGGGCTTCCGATCTGCCTGCACCTACGTTTATATTGGTCCTCGTATCTAATTTGTATCATGCCTATCTGAACTTTAAAGGAATTTGTGTTGTGATGTGATTAAGTTGTATGTGGCTTGTTTGTCTAAAGTATGGGAGAATTTAAGAGACTCGCTATATGAAGTTGGTGTTAATTAACAATTTGTTGATTTACTTTGTACCAAATATTAAAATACTTATCTATTATCGAAGAAGAACTATACCTTAGAATAATTGGTCGATTATGCTGCAGTTCTTACAAATTTTATAAGCTATTTTAACTTGTCTTTACTCTTTACGGCAAACAAATTTAAAAATTGAAGTGGTGATTCTTCAATTCTTGAGATTAAATTAGCTTGATCTACACTTAAATTGACACTTTGACGACCTCCGTGGCGCAGTGTGTAGCGCTGTTGCCTTAATGTGCGGAGGTCCCGGGTTCGATCCCCGGCAGGGTCAATTTGGGAATTTATAATTTCTGAATTTTCCCTGGTCTGGCCTGGTGGGAGGCTTCGGCCGTGGCTAGTTACCACCCTACCGGCAAAAACGTGCCGCCAAGCGATTTAGCGTTCCGGTACGATGCCGTGTAGAAACCGAAGGGGTATGGGCTTAATATAACTGCCATGCCCCTAACAGGTTTGCCCGCTACCATCTTAGACTGCATCATCACTTACCATCAGGTGAGATCGCAGTCAAGGGCTAGATTGTAGTGGATAAAAAAAAATAGTTATTGAATTTGTTTCTGAGTGCAACTCAGTGTAAATGTCAATAGGTACTTTGTTTAGAATCAAAAGAAAATGTATCATCTGTTTGAAATTTCTGTTTTTAATTAACTCACGAAGGACTGAACCAAGTGATTATTATTGCACATATTCACACGAAACAATATATTATTTAGTGTTAGGAACGTCGTTGCTCCTTTCTAACAAATTATACATAAGTATTACCACTGTATCTCACTACCGCGATTTATTTTGTTGTCGGAAATAATTTATTTACCTTTGTTAAAATTAATTGAGATTGATTGCTTAGCGATTACAATAACTTTTTGACAGGACAGTTTCATTATTCATGTTAAATTATAGTATTTAACAACAAAAATATTTTTTATTATTCCTTACATAAATATTCCTAAAAGAAGAAATATTAAAGATTCGTTTTACTGATAAATTACGGCGATAACATAAAAAATGTGCGATCAACTATGCGATAGCGTGACATGTCATGAAAAGGAATAAACCCAAATTCAATTACTTAATTGAGCGTTTAAAAACATAATTTTAAAAGCTTTTTGTATTTGGACGTTATCATGAGCGTCAGCGGCATATATACCTATTTTCAATTTTCAAATTTTATTTTATTGTTTATCAAAGTTATTATATATTAAAAAACTATTAATCAATAGGTACATATTTATCAAAATTTTAACAATCTAAAAAACCATCAACGTTAATACTTTTAAATGTGCTTTTAATAATTGCAAAAAATTAAGTGTCTCTCTTCTGAGCTTCAGGTTTTTCCGTCGATCATTTAATCGAAGCGTTATTTAGCTTAAGATTCTTTTCCAAAGTTCCTCAATTAAATCAATGGCCGAAGCGATTTCCCCAGTAGTCCTCAGTAATCAGTAAATCACTAGCTGTCAGCCAATGCTAATAACATGTCACAGTTCAATGCTCTAATAACTCGTAGTTTATTAATTACCGCAAGAAACTGCAATTTTATGTATGTTTCTGGTTTCTGGCTTCTACGTGTGGAGTTTGAACAAGAAACGTAGTTTAGACTTTAATATGAAAAATAGAAGTACTTACTGCCTTATATTTTTCATATTATATAATAGCTATTTATGCAACTGTATCGTAATGAGGGTCATTTTAATTCGAGTGCTGTTTTTTGATACGAGGCTTGCCGAGTATCAAAATAGGATAGTACGAGAATTAAAATGACTAATTACGTACAGTTGCATACAAGATCTACGACAAGGACGTCTTTATAATTTTTTACTTTGTAAATTAATAAAAAAGTCAAATCAATTGACTGGTTGGGAAAGTGCCAGAACCCAGAGCCGCTAAGCTATAGGTATCCTATTTATGAAGATAACCATATCGATACAGCTACGACTCATAACGATACAGCTACCATACAACGAACTGTATCGTTATGAGAAGCAAACACGAAAGAGCGTTCAATTCGATATAGTTGTCAAATTCGAAATTGGAACTTTTCGATGCTGGAGTAGATAAATAAAGTTTAAGCAAGAGTTTGCTAGGAAGGAAATAAATTAAGCACAATCTGAGCTACACCATGCTTGGAGGACAGGCTATCAATTAAGCCTATTTTACTATTAGTTACCACAGTAGTTACTATCAAAACTGTTGGACCTACTAATTCAATGGGCTATTACTATGGACTATTACTTGGGCCGTAAAGTTTCATGCCAGAAAACTGGCACTAGTTTTCTGCCTGGATGGGCCCGGGTCTTACCTAGTGTTGTACTGCAGTATCATAGATACAATGCCCTTCCAGCGCATGTATTCACTGCCACGTATAACTTAAGTACCTTCAAGGCAAGAGTGAATAGGCATCTTCTAGGCAAGCGCGCTCCAAGTTCCAACCTAGACCTCATCATTTCTTTGTATTAAGATAAAAGCATGATTGTCGTCAACCGCAAGCCTATCTCGCAATAAAAAAAGAAAAGATTTGTACGTTATTTTGCGAAACACATTATGTAAAAATATTAAATTATAGTACCAACTAGTTGATCATCTAAGCACATTTGGTCGTAAGCCCTACTAACATTTAAAAGTAGCCGCCGCGAAAGGGCATTCTTCAATGATCTTAATTCGAGCAACCTGTCCATCTTGCAACCTTTAACCTATCGCCTTAATTCAGTGGGAACATCGTTATCTGTTTTACTTTTGTTATCTGATTTTGGATTAGAAATAGGTGTACGAGATTACGTAACCAACCTGATTTTATTATTTCAAGCAATGTTTGATGTGAAAAAGATTTAAAAGAAGTTAAGAGAACGACAAACCATTCGCTGTATTTATTTTAAATCTTCTGTAACTGAATTAGAAATTTTGTTTAAATTTGAAAAAAAAACTTTGATCTTTTTTACTAGTTCCCCGTAGTTTACTAGAAAGGTATAATTAAATATCATAAAACAACTCATGTAAACATTGTCTATCGACGACACATGGTACTGTTAGATAGATGAGATAATATGCAAATTAATTAGTTATGACTTAAGTACTAAATTCCGAATATAACTCTATTAAAACTCTGAAGATAAGATCAAACTGTAGTCACAAATAAACCCGAGCGTTTAAGTTTAAATGGTTTTGATTTATTTATATAACTCTCGTATTAACCACGAAAATTATGAAGTATGTACTATAGCGTACAGTCTACGTATCCTAGCGACAACACGTTCAATTTCATTTTATCTTCAAAACATTCATAACTGTATCTTTAAGAGTATTATTACTAAGTTTACAGCTTAGTCGAAATAATAATATAAATATTTATATGTATAGTCCTATTTACCAATAAAGCATTTTCTTCGCCATTATAGATAAAAAGAGTGCAAACTTTTTGCTTTTAATTGGATCAGTAGTCAGCACAGACAACACAGTATTTTTGCCGACGAGCGATCTGCGATTTACCGCAACTCCTGCGAAAAGTTCTAGATTCAAAATTATAACAGTACATCATAGTCGAAATAATGACTATTTTTGAAACTATACTTAGTTACATTATTCGAGTATTCGGTTTTCATTTAGCTTTCGATTTCAAGTAAGGCGCCAAAGTGCATCTAGAAGTAGCAACTAATGAGTGCTATTAACATGCTATTTGTAGTCATCGATCTCGTCTTCTCAAGTTCACCCGATAGACGTCCACTACTGGAAAATGTCTACGGGGCACGGTCTTGTGTACCTCTTGTTTCCAGCCATCTCTTGTTTCCATTGGGAGCCGCCCTATTAATAGTCATTGTTTGTAAATATTTACAAAAAAACCTTTCCAATTAATTAGTCAATTATTAAAATTCGCAGACAAAGTGATTTTATGTACGCTGCGCATGCGTAATAAGAATTTACGCGACCGCGGCGATCACCGAGGCATGACGATGTTACTAGTTACTACGCCACGTACCGCTACGCGTTATGGGTTGACGCTTCTCATTAACGTATTAGACCGACAAACGCAATGTGCGATATGCATTTTGATGCCTAATGGATCGCATCAATTTGACCTAATAGTCTGTGTATCAGGTCCAATAATGTCACGTGGCAATTTTTATAAGTATCATTTTTGAAAAATAGGTAGGTAGGTAAGTGCAGCTGAAAATCTGAAGATGGACACTACTCCAATTGTGGCAAAAAGATTTTAGGTATATACGATACAAATAACAATTCCTAGATATTATTAACGTCAGCCGTGAAATTATTGAGCCTTGACTGATGTCATATGCAACAAGACTTGACAATTTAATTTAATGACGGGTATCAGAATTTATTCAGAAATATTTACATTAACATTAGTGGAATCACAAGATCTTGCGCAGATAATGAAAACATAATATCATCAAAATGAATTTTATGTAAGGGCTTAAAGATCTGATAGAGATAATTTATAGTTATGTATTCAGTTTCGCTAACGCTTTGAAGCGCAAAGGTGCAGCCAAATAATAGGCATGCCTTAGTTAATACAAACCTACACAGATACACGTACATAGATCAAGGACTACATTTGTTATTTCGTTCTGTGCGCACAATGCAAGTAATTACATGGCTTTGCTTTCATAACTCTGTGAAGGTGTTCGATGTTAAATTGTCTCGTGTTTGATATACTTAGGTACTTATTTTCAAAATTGATTGTCATGAAAAGGGCGAGGAGCACTTTAGGACGAGATCATCAGACGGTTTCGTCAACGACGCTATTATTATAATCTATCTAATGATTAGATTAGCATAGATTAGATTCTAATCTATGCTAATATTATAAATGCGAAAGTTTGGATGGATGGATGGATGTTTGTTACTCAAACACAACAGAATGGCTGAACGGATCTAGATGAAATTGAGCACAGAGGTAGATTATAGTCTGGAATAGCACATGGGGTACTAGCACGTAGGGTTTTTATCCCGAAAAATGAGGAAGTTCCCGCGGGAACCAAAAACCTCAATCCACGTGTACGAAGTCGCGGGCATCAGCTCGTTATAATATATTATATTATATAATATATAATATATACGTAAAAATATCAATTTAAAAAAGTCAGGTATCTGAATCCTCGCACATAATTGATTCTTGCACCTACTAGGTAGGTACCTACGCCATTTTCAATCATTTATTGTACCACCAAAATGGAATATTTTTTCGGCGACTTGCCCAATAAAATATTGGATTCTCCCAGCATATACCTACTTGCAAACTCCACTCTTCCAAAACAATATAGGCGATTTCTCAATAAATATCATAGGTAACACATTTATTTTATAATTTGAGTGCTAAGCAAATAACTTGAAAAAGGTATCGTTAGACGTTCGTATCGATGGATGGGTGAGTAATGTAAATTGCTAAACTGGCACTAAATAGGTTACACTTGAAGTACCAGCTCATTTAGTATTATTCGTCGTTTACGCGTAAATTTGACACTGCCCATTAATTACACGGTTCAGATAACGGAGATTGCGTTCGAGTGATTATGATATATTAAAGTTCCCTTACTCTCACAATTCATCAAAATTTTGCAAGCGATTTTTATCAGAATGCCTCTCAAGTGAGACTACTATCGGTAGTTAATCATCTTCAGCGGAATAAAACAGGTTTATTACCAAAATATTATGCTCGATCGTGGGAACCAATGAAATTGTTAAAGATTGCTAGCACACGCCATAATAAATGTTTCGCTTAGAAAATTGTACTACATACTATCCTAAAATGGTTAGGGCTAAAATATACAGGTATACCTAAGTAGGTTACGGAGTTTTAATGTAAGTGCCCATGACTTATAAGCGTAACGGTTTGTTCCATTGTAGGTATCTATTTGAATCTCATTCATTTGTTTTTATTATGGGCTACATTACTAGGCTACATCGAAGGAAGAACATCCTCAATTAAAAGTTAATCGAGAACGTCATTTGTTGTGTAACATGGGGTCTGACGAAATCAGATTATGATCAGGAAACCTACAAATGACCTAAGTTATCAGCGAATCTGTTGCATTAACGGCACATCAGTTGCATAAAACATAGAACACCCTGTCAGTTGCACAATCGCGTCTACTTCGAGACTTCAGACTTCACTCTCGTTGTCTGTCAGTCGCCATTGTCGCGCACGCGCTTTTATTTAGTTTTCTGAGAACGTTCCCGCGTAAACGAGGCAAAAAGCGCGGGAACCACATTCACAATAATGGCCGACTTTATGCCACGAATGTTATCTACCCAATAGTAACCTATACAACACTGTGATTGTTCTCATTATTTCTTTCAATGTAACTTACTTAGCTTGTTCAGCATTAATATTACCAACAAAAAATAAGTAAACGGTGAACGGTAGCGCTTCTTACACAAAATCCATATTATTTGCGTCTTCAAAGGGCGGATAAACAAATTTCTTAAAAGCCAGCAACGCATTGGTTCTGCAAATGTTCATGGGTGGCGGTAATCACTTGCCATCAGGTGACCCGCCTGCTCGTTTGCTCACTATATATATTTTTTTAAAATATTTAAACAATACCTTTATGCCTTTAAATATTTCTCATTCTTTATATGCTAAAATGAACTAACTAGATCTCTGAGAAGGTATGAATACTCTCCTTTAGAAAATTTACTGTAGATAAAGTGGCAAATTCTGTTTTAGACAATCTCTAAACTAGCAGCTTTAAATCTAGTTCTGTCCCTTTCCGTTGGCAGTATTATGAAAGGGTTAGCCATATTTGCTGTAATTTAATTTAGAGATTGTGTACAACAGAATCAGCCCCATTGTTTAAAAATTCAACGGGAAATTCTGAGTTATCAAACTTCCATATAATGCCTGTTTACGCATCCTGCAAATTACTACTAAAGAATTTGTTGCAACAGTCGCAAGCAAAACACAATAACAAAATTGTTTCTTGTAACAAACAAGCCACATAATTAATCTACGATTCATTCATTGTCAGTGCTGAAGATTGTGATTAGTGCTCGCTGCATAGCCCAAGGTGCGCAGACATTTGTAATCGAGAATGTTAAAAAATAACTAATGTGACATGAACAATAAATCAATAACATGGATTCAAGTCGAATATTATTTATGATAGTTTTGAAACACCTTATGCAATATAATAAGTGAGACATCCCTACAAGATGGTTAATGGCAACTACGTACTGTATGGAGACAGACCGTCTTCTGAATCTGAAACAGTGGACGATCACGTGCAAACTCGAACAGCCGAGAGAAAAACTAAACGAAAATCAAGTAGAATCTCAAAAGATGTACAACACAATCACAAAATATCTGATATAGACAATGAGACAGATGCGGTGAAGTTCGAGAAGAAAATAAAGGAACCGCGTCTTCTCCGTTACGTTCCAACTACAGACGTAGAGGAAAATTATATAACTGAAAAATTCGAGACTTATGATTTGAAGCCAACTGAAGAGCTTCCGAGAAGACATGCTTTTACGAAGAAACCCAAGAATCCAGCGGATGGGTCAGTGAACTACGCATATTCCCGTTCTAGCAGCAGTTGCAGTTCACCTAATTTGCCGACGATTTCTGAACACGGTGAACAGTATGGTACTTATCGAGTGCGTTCGCCAACACAAGCCTCGTCTATCAGCAATCCGATTACGGGCTACGAGACGAAGCTCGACAAATATTTCGCTAAACCAAGGGAAGTGAAGACATTCGCAGCAAAGGTAGGCTACGACGTAAGTTGCACTTTGTAGGTATGTATATGTAACTTAGTGATGTTGCATAAGGCGTAACGTTCTAAGTTTTCCTTGTTTGCTAAAAAGCTATTGTTGTTCTTGCTAAAGTCTTACATGACGATAGGTAAAGGATTAATACGGTAGGTTACCTACACGATGTATATGAATGCGTGCAGCGTGGTAAATTGCAATAACGAATTAGATATACGGCGGTAGGTAAATCATAGAGTTACGATACGTCAAGAGGTAAATCAATTTTCTCTGGAGTAGATATTACTTATAATAACACCATCAGATTTAATTTATCTGACATGAAACATAGTTAGTTTCTACGATACCAGCATAATTTTCTATCAAATTCAAGTGGTTTAATGAAGGGCTTACAAGTCCATAAGTAATTTATCCCTCCACACGTGTCTAATTTGGATATTATTTCGGTATTTAGTTATAATCATATTCAGTTCATGAAATATTAAATAGACGTGTAGATATTAACTGACCTTTATGTAATGGTTCTACATTAGAATTTTATCATATTGTGGAAATAAATAGGTACCCCAGCATATTAAGTTTAGTGGTTTAATGCTATTGGTATTGACCTATTACGTGGTACTTTACCTACTTAGTCTGCCGCAACTAAAGTGTAACAAAATAACACCGGAGTTTCAATAGTAGGCCATATAGTGCAACCGTAACTCGCATCAATGCGACGTCATAGCTCATTAATGATTATACCAAGCTCATAACTCATTACCACTGTTTACAAACCTTACATATGTTATACTAACTCTTGTATACAGTATATTATATATAAAATTATAATAAACTACGTATTTTGTTTGATTTGTAGGTAATCAATAGTTTTATAATAAATATAATATAAATAATGCCACGTTTTATTTTTTATGTGATATAGATTTTTGAGTTAAAAAGTAGCCTTAATTAAGAAACCTGCGCTTACATAACACTCTTTTCAAAAAACCGACTTCCAAAGCCAACTATAAAGTAAAAAATAATTTTTATTTCTACACACTCCGACTTATTTATTATTTATTAAATTTTGATTATTTATTTTTGACGACCTCCGTGGCGCAGTGTGTAGCGCTGTTGCCTTAACGTGCGGAGGTCCTGGGTTCGATCCCCGGCAGGGTCAATTTGGGAATTTATAATTTCTGAATTTTCCCTGGTCTGGCCTGGTGGGAGGCTTCGGCCGTGGCTAGTTACCACCCTACCGGCAAAGACGTGCCGCCAAGCGATTTAGCGTTCCGGTACGATGTCGTGTAGAAACCGAAGGGGTATGGGTTTAATATAACTGCCATGCCCCTAACAGGTTAGCCCGTTACCATCTTAGACTGCATCATCACTTACCATCAGGTGAGATCGTAGTCAAGGGCTAGCTTGTAGTGGATTAAAAAAAAAAAAAAAAAAACACTATGTTGAAGTAGGGCGAGCCTGACGTGTCAACTTTGCCTATTTTTAGGGTTCCGTACCAAAATGGTAAAATGGAACCCTTATGGTGCGACTTTCTCCGTCTGTCTGTCTGTCCGTCTGTCACACTCGATTATTTCAGTAACTACCAAAGCTATCGACATGAAATTTGGAATAGTTGTGTATATTAGTGGCCCAAAGACACTGGAATAAAAAAAAATTGGAAATTATTTTTGTTCTCATTTAAAAAGGGAGGAAAATCGGAGGGTTGAAATTTAAAAGTGAGATAACTGTACTGTGTGGGGTATCATATGAAAGGGTTTACTTTGTACATTCTAAAACAGATTTTTAATTATTTTTAGTCATGATAGTTTTTGATTTATCGGGGAAAAAGTCTAAAAAAATACCGTTCCCCCCCCCCCTTATCTCCGGAGTTTACCAATCGAAAAATCTGAAATAATTATGGTCAATAGGAATTTATGTATATTTTACAGGAAAACTATAGCCAATGCTCTAACTAGCATAGTTTTTTTGATATTAACAGTAAACCTCTACAAACAAAGTTAGTTTTGCGGTTCATTAACAAAGGTAATTATTACCGTTTTACATCTTTGGTCGTTACAGTTTTCAGTTCGGAACCCTCGGTGCTCGAGTCCGACTCGCACTTGGCCGGTTTTTTGTTATACTTGCCCGACTTCAACATAGTGTATAGAAATGAGACAGATTTTTAAAAGAAAGACAGCTGAAAGGTGAAACAGTAAAATATTTGGTAGTCATAAAAACAAACGAAACGAACAATTTTACAATGATAAAGAACCTAATAGGTACTTTTCTGCCTCAAGTAGGTCACCGATTGGTTTAAAAAAAAAAGATTATGACACAGTAAATTATTATGTTAATCGTATTATGTTATCGATACTCTATTTACATATTAAAATAGGTACCTACACTAAATCAGAGCCGGCTAAACGGTCACTTATCATATTATTATGCTAACCAAAATCGTAAATTTGGATTTAAAGAGAATGGCAAATAATATTTTTATCGAAGAATTTAATCGAAAAAAAAGTTATATTATTATGGTGCTGTTGTAATAAAAAGGTCTTCACGAAACAAAAAATTAGGTTGAAATTTAGTATCGAAAATTATGTGTAAATGTTGGCTTTCTTCCAAGATCAAGGGTCAACACTCAACTCCCTGGTCACAGTATAAATTGCAGAACCATTATATTATTTCGATTTGCATAAATTATTTCACATTTTATTATATTGGAAAAAAAGCTCAAGCTTTTGGAACATGGATCCATTAATAAAGTTTTCACATTTTTGATAATTTTTTAAGACGTTTTATGTGAGTCACTGCGTTATTGTTATTTGTTTGGTCAGTCAGTCATTGTACTGTTTTAAATCTACTAGAATCTTACTGATTGGCGCCATTGAACTAAATTGGAAGTTATAGATATAAAAAACCATTGCTGCTAATTAAAATATTTCTACGACATGGAATGAAATAAAATTAAGATTATTTAGGTCCGGATCCAGATGGATCTGGATGAAATTTGAGACAGAGATAGATTATAGTCGGGAATAACAAAGGCTATTTTTTATCCCGGAAAATTAAAGAGTTTCCGTGGAACCGAAAAGCCTCAATCCACGCGGATGTAGTCGCGGGCTTAGCTACTATACCATAATATAGAAATTACTGCATTCATAAGATTGTCGCAGATTCTTTTGCAATTTCAGTGTTAAGGCGAGTCACCTCAGCTCAGCGGTGAAAACTGGTTTGCTAGATCAAATTTTTTCGGTATTTACTATTAAATAACGGTCTTACAAAAAATATCCGATACACTTAAAGATATTGTCTAAAGAATGTGCTAATTTGTTACACGATAGGATGTACTTTACTCGATCAAAAAAAATCTTGAAACAGGCTAAATTAAAAGTTTAAAACGAATTTTTTATTAATAAAATTTTCGACTTTGCTCATCATTTTTATATGGATAAATTCCTCTTGAAGTATTAATGAGAACCTGCTAAAATTTATGTCAAACTGAAGTCCTATATCTATTTAATTCAAATTAATCCCAGAATTTGAACGTTGCCAAGCGGTTTCAGAATATACCGCGCTGCCCGCTTCCCCGCTAGTCTCTACGAGAAATGTACCGCGAGACGCGCGGGCGGCACCCCACACCTCACCTCCTAAAATCTTGGAGGTGACTCGCCCACACAAAACTCAGTAACATATTTGATATTTGGTTTACTTTGACTCAGAAAACTAGACGCCCCCATTCTTCGGCCGTTGATACAGTAGGCATTAGTTTGATTTGGCTGTTTGTTTTCTTTATTGTTTAATTAACCGATTTCAAAAAGGAGGAGCGTCTCAATTCGACTGTATGTTTTTTTGTATGTATGTTACGCGATCATTCCACCAATTATGAATCAATTTTGATGATTCTTGCTTTGTTTGTTAAATCATACTTCAGAGGTGGTCCCGTATACATTTTATCGAAATTGATTGAGCCCTTTTTGAGAAAATCAACAAAAAACTAAATATTATATACCCAGATAATGTTTTGGTTTGTGGTTCCCTTGAAGAGTGTTTTTTTTTAAATTAATTATTATTTTACAAATCCAACGTGCAAATAATTATGTCAAATATTTTTAACCTATTTGCAGTTTTCTCTTGTTAATCAATATATTTTCACCACAATAGTTCAAACATAAACTCATAGTAGATAAAAAAAAATGCTTATTGTATTCAATTATTCTATGGTATTCAATAATATGAGTAGGCAGCTCTGGTTGGCAGGTATTGGTATAATAATATGATCTACTCTATTAAATTATATGATAGTTTTATGATTTTATCTGGCAGAACTGATACCAAAAACCATAGCCTAAAACTACTTATAA
The DNA here is from genome assembly GCA_923060345.2 of Erebia aethiops. NCBI lineage: Eukaryota > Metazoa > Arthropoda > Insecta > Lepidoptera > Nymphalidae > Erebia > Erebia aethiops. The sequence continues at coordinate 14,713,899 of OV281089.1, read as the reverse complement.
AAAACTGTGTCTGTTCTTGGCCACTGTCACCCTTTATCCTAATCAGCTAAGCAAAACCCTTCTCACGATGCAAGCAAACTTGGTTATGTATAAGATTGCAATATTTTTCTTTGTTTGCAGGGTTCACACCCAGACAGCCTATATCGTGTACCATCGGACAGTGGTACTGGCGCGGATAAATTCATGAGAGCGTTACGTCTTCTGCGATGGCCCCTAGCACTCTTCACGGTCTGCGTGGCGCTTGCTGTATTCGTCTACTTCCTCATGCCTGGTAAGATTATGAATACTCACTTTTAATTATTATTTTTTAAACCCAGTACTTATTACTCTTACTTCTGATTGAATGACTACTATATAGATTTTTACTTTGCTAGTTTATTAGCATTGAATTGCAAAATGGTCAAAGATCACAATCATTTCATGCTCTTGCTCATTACTGTCTACTTGAATACTTTATTTATTATATCTCAATCTTCGGTCTTATCTTTATTATTAAGTATGTATCTTTTCTTCATTATTTAAATTAAGTACTTTTAAGATTGTTGTCATGTTACAGTTTTTTGCCAAAATTCTCTACCAACAGTTGCAAGCTAAACATAAACATTAAACTTGCATGCTTTAATATTTTTACCAACTATAATTTACCTTCTAGTTCGTTATCAACAATAACTAGACACTAAATAAAATTAGCGGTATCGTCCTTCTGATCTCAAATCATTACTTTCAATTACTTTCACCGCTTTTGATACCATAACCACTATCATTTACCTTTCGTTTACGTTGTATATTTTTGGTGTAAAAAATGTTTTCTTGGTAGATACTTAATAATATGATACCATCAACATTTTTGGTGCTTCGACTTACGCAATTCGTGTCGATTCAATTAAGATAGAAGAATTATTTGTTACAATTCATTGCCAGATTCCTAAATCCTCGACAGATTATTTTTAGTAGTATGTAAATGAACGAAGTTTAGTTTTTGAGATTCTAATTTCAAGAAACGTCCGTTAGAATAAATTCAAAGGACCATTTATCGTATGCATATTTCTTGTGATATCACGTCTGCCAAACTTAATAACTATGACGAGTCTAGTTTTATAACATTTCAAAGTATTAAATTAAAGGCGCAGAAGGTATCGTGCAGTGTCAATTAATAACAATAATTGGTCCCAAACAATATTTCACCAAAGTCTTGAAAGTATATAAAAAGGTTTATGCGTTGAAAGTTAAAGATAGCCTAAAGCTGCCGACAAAATTATTGAACGTTAACGGGTTATATCCTCTTCTTAAAAATTCATAAAGTTTTTATTGGAATTCAGCACCAATTAACCAGAAACTTTTCAAGGGACCGTTTTATGGCTAACATAGCGCTTAAAAATACGATAATTAAAGGAGCTTCGCCAGGGAGTCGTAAATAACTTTCTAACCAGTTAAATGTTTTTTTCATGAGTGTACTTTGTTACCTATGGACCTTTTTGGGATTCTTTGATCTCATAATAAATATTCATACACTTTCTCGCCCTGCACGCGAAGGGTTAAGAGATATCGTTAAAATTATAATCATATTTTTCACATATGGCGCTGACGAGATTATACGGCCATCCTCGTATCTCCTTAAAATGCTTTGAATTGGCTCTTTTTGCAAAGGATTGAGCAAAATGAAAGTTGACCTCCCAACGGCTATTATTGTGTACAGATACCTACTACTTTACAAATCGTACATAATGCATGAATTTTACACAATGAACCCTCTGAACCAACTTTCTTTTATTATTTCCTCTTAATACCAATATTTGCCATACAGTTGGTCGTTAATCAATTTCAACAATTTTTTTGCGATTACGTACATTAACCTATACCTGATGCGACTCCACAATAAATTTCGTAAAGGTAGAGTATCGTTCGTGCTTACTTTCATCAAAGATGACCAAAGAGCTGGCGCATAATTAGTCCAACGGCTTAGCTTCGCCATTCAACGTGGTAATAGCGTCAGTGTTTTTGGCACCATCAGGTATTGGTAAGTATGGGCACCATGCCCATTAACGACCATTTAATTTTATCTTTCAGTAATACTTTTATTAATTCTAATTCTAAAATTATATATAGGTTCAAGTACATTACGTAAGATACACCAATTGCATGACATTTATTATATTCGTGCATTAAAATAAGTATTCTACAATAATTTGTCTCCAATTAAACTGACTTGCCTGAGGTTCAGGTAATTGGCTAACATATAAGTTGTCTTGTTATCAATGTTGGTTAAATGTATTACTTAAAGTAATTTATTCGGGCTTGTGTACTAGGTCATAGTAAATTATATGGGTCTTAAATTCTAAACGAGGTCACAATCAATATCAATAATATGCAATTTATATTCATAGAGTAGATAACATTGATTTTGTGTCTCCTATATTTTCACACGAAATGATGCATTTCTTTGATACCTAATAATATAATAGTTCCGTTGTCGGCAAAAATAAAATTTCCTCACATATAAACGTCAAGATTTTAGTAAACAAAAGTGCACAAGACTGATGCAAGTTCTATTAGAAGCTAGAATAAAATCGGCCACCAGTTGTGCAAGTGATAAGGATTGATGACGATCAGGTCGAGCTCATCTCACGGGGGCGTGCTAGTGACTTCTTGAACCCTGGCTTTCACTGTCGAGCCATCTCCAGTCCAAAATTGCTTCCTTTGTCGTTACGTCAATATGAATGTTATATGGCTGTCATATTCTGCATAATAGGCTTAACACCAATTTATAACTTTGATATCATAAATTAGATAAATAAATAAATAAATTAGATAGAAATTGAGAAATATATCTTGTCATGTAGGTACGTACAGTATATTAAGTTTGCTGGCAATGGTTTAATTTTTTTTTATTGACTCTATTGGTTAATTATTATTTGTTTAACCAGAGTCGTATTTTCTCTACATATTACTGTGTTGGCTTATAAATTAACTATTGGAACCTGCAAAAAAATTGCTGGCAAAGTAACGTTCAAACGAATGAATAAAATTTTGTAGCGCCTAAACTTGCTGTTATGAAATAGTAGTAGTGACTTTATTGCTTTTATTGCATCATCAATACAATAAAAAAAAGTAACATGAACTCAAATAATATTTTATTTAAGCAGCTTTCAGCAACGGTCTCCGTGGACTTTTGGACGATCAGACCATTGGCTTTAGAAGCGCGTACTACAAATAAAATATAAAATTATACTAATTTGGAGTAAAACAACAAAAATTTTAAAATGAAATTTAAAAGTAAAATTTGTGTATTTACAGTAAACATGAATGCAGATTCGGATACTGTCAACGCTACATACTGGGAAGAGGGCGTCTCACAAGCGCAGACACACGGCATCACAGGCAAGAACCATATCAAATCTGCGCAGAAAAAAGCAGAAAAGCCACGACCTCGTGGTATGATATTTTTCTTAGCTTCATAAATATTGCTTTGGGTAAAACGTTTCAAGTGCTAGTTGAGGATTCAATGTTTGCATTCTGGAATCATATTTTACAATGGGTAGGTACTTACGCGTAGTTGGAAGTTTATGGGAGTGGGTATTTTGGAGAAAATATCATCATATCATACTAATATTATAAATGCGAAAGTCAGTTTGTTTGTTGGTTTATTGGTTTGTTAGTTTGTCCTTCAATCACGCCACAACGGAGCAACGGATCGACGTGATTTTTGGCATTGGTATAGTTGAGGATCTGGAGAGTGACGTAGGGTACTTTTTATCCCGGATAATTAAGGAGTTCCCGCGGGAATAAAAAAAAACTTAAACCACACGGACGAAGTCGCGGGAATCAGCTAGTTAAGAATAATAATTAGCTTTTGAAAATATTGGAAAAGTCGTCTGTAGTTAAAGAGTGTGTAGTTCTCATTTTTTTCTATATCGCAAGTCTGTCATTCTTTGGGTCGTATTTTATTTATAATAAGCACAATTAGTATTTTGCGAACATAAATCACTTCCACAAACCAATTTCTATATGGAATTTATTTATTTCCCGCACTGTTTTCAAGCACATTATATTATTTCGTTGAAACTACACAAAATAGTTGTAGCATAAACTTGAATATCTGTAAATGCAGGTACGAAGACACCGGAAATCGATTTTTATGATGCTGACAACGGTCAAAACTCTGACCTGACTACTTTAATAGATTTAATCACAGAAAGAAGTCAGAAAAGGAAACTTCCAATACCACCCGTCTTTCCTACGCATATATCTCCAGAAGTACAATATGGAAACGAGAGGGTTGACACAGAGAAAACACGTTCCCCAAAATTACTGAAAGATCCAACTACTGTAACTAGTGATTCAACTTTAAAACCACATATTACTCAAAAACCAGAAAAACCACTCGCTGTTTACTTTAAAGATGGTAATGGAGTGACCACAACTAGTACAGAGGCAATACCGGTGACAGAATATTTTGCAAATGCGGAAACTTCAAATGATATTAATGCTTACGAAAAACAGCAAACAAGGAAAGGATCGTCGCCCAAGTCTGAAATTCAAATAAATGAAGTGCCTTCTACACCTTTACCTGTTTATGAGAAACCAAATTATGTCCAGCAGAATTTCAATATTGAACCCAATCTTCCACCTGAAGTTCAAGAGTATTATGTCCGCCCCGTCATCGACAACGACGTCAAATTTACATCAGGTCACTCAAAACTTTTTGGTATATCTATAGAGGACGCAGAAAATATGAAATCAACTACCCAAAACTCGTTGTACAATACCAGAGTATCTCCAACTTTACCGACTTGGCGAAATAGAGATGATGCCACCACAAAAAAGTATCCATTAAATGGTATCTACGATGGTAAGTTTTGAGCTGTTCACATTTATAAAAGGGCGCTTGCGGTTTCAAAGTTGATATTACAGGTATGCATTATCTATATCCAAATTTAGTACTTAGTAATAGTGACTTTTCACAGGGACTATTATATAGTAGCACTCAGCACTACTTGTGTATATTTTATTGTATTATCAAATTGCAACTTAACTGTAGTAGATATATTATGTTTAATTCAAACTCAAACTCAAACTCAAATTAGTAAACCAAATATTATATTATCAGTACTAATAGCTTTATTGAAACAGATAGCAGGTATCTTGTAGCAATGCTTTCAATCATCTCATTATTTCACCAAGTCAAACCATTGCGAACTTTTTAGTTAACTTAATTTACATTGTCTGTGACCAACCGTAAAGTAACCCCTTGGTATGCTCTCATTGCAGTTCCACAATGCCGATCCACACGTCTTCCTCTATGCCGTGGAGTCCTGCCGTATGACCTGGCTACCGGTCCTGCCTCCGTCGGCGACGTTGATGTTACTACACTGCTTCCTCAAATCGAGTACCTCGTTAGCACGAACTGCAGTCAACGGGTCTTACACTTCGTTTGTACGCTCCTAGAACCTGAATGTAGCCCACCGCCTTACTCGCAAAAATTGCCCTGTTACAACTTTTGTAAAGGTTTGTTTGAAATCAATTTGAAATTTTAATACTTAAAATATCTTTAGAACAAATAATGCAAAAGAATCACAATTTACTCAGGTATATTTTTTTGTTTACCGTAAGTACAAAATATTATTTTTTTTGGGATAAAAACGAAATTACCAAACCATAACATCCGTAACCATAACATATTATTTTTTAAAAATTAACAAGCTGCGCTTAGTGTAGTTGATAGCAAAACATTAATTTGTGACCTGTAAAATGTAAAAATGTATTAATAAGTACATATTTGTACAGTTAAGCTGAAATAAATATTTTCATTTTCATTTTCAATATTGGGTTTATTGTTTTAGCTATCGTGGACCACTGCGAAAACCTAATACCGAGGGAGTTACGGGGGATGTTTACATGCAGTCAGTACTCCAGTAACAACTGCGCAAGCGCAAGAACACCGTGCTTTACCCGCGAGCTGGCGTGTGGGGATGGTACCTGCGTGCCTCGGGATTGGATCTGCGATGGCACCAGAGACTGTGCTGGAGGAGAAGATGAGGCGCCTTGTTCTAAGTGCGATGACAACGAGTATCGGTGAGTGCTCTAGTTATACTTTTTTTTAATGTATGGGCCTAGCGCTTGGCTGCAGACAGATCTACTTGGAAATGGTATAGCAGTCTAAATCTAATCGGATCTAATCGAGTTTATTAGTCTTTAATATTAAATGGGCTACTGAATTTTGAATGATTGTTACTAAAATTAGAAAATTAAGTATATATTTTCGTTGGCTGGCAACCTGCTTTCTCTCAAGCCTCATTGTCGTCGATCTACGACTGCAAACTTTATATTGTTTGGGCTTGAATTTCTTTTCCATATTACAAGAGCTTCGCTAAAAGGTTTTAAAGGTGTGAATTCCCTAATTTGTTGGTAGAATTCGTACTAAAATATATTGTTTTACCTATACAGTTGTAGTTCCGGAATGTGCATTACAAAACGCTGGCTGTGCGATGGCTACGCGGACTGTCCTAGTGGCGAAGATGAACATAAAGAATTGTGTCAGGGACGCAGACTTGTGAACTCCCCCATCAACACTGAAGACATTGATGAGCCAGGCGAGGAATCAGCCGGTTCAGCGCCCGCACCTTCTGTCCGCAAGCCTAATAGGCTGCCTCTGGTGAATCGCAATGGTGTGTACTTGAAATATCAAAAGCTTTAGCATGCCAAAGTCAGTCTCAAGCAATTTCGATGCCGTGTAGAAGCCGAAGGAGCATGGGTTTAATATAACTGCCATGCCCCTAACAGGTTAGCCCGCTACCATCTAAGACTGCATCATCACTTACCATCAGGTGAGATCGCATTAAAGGGCTAGCTTGTAGTGGTAAAAAAAAAGAATTCTCTTCCTTATGAATTGTGATTTCAGGTGAAAATGACAATAGTAAGGAGCTATTGATGACCAGTGACAGCAATAATGCCTTCAGGCGTAACTTCACTCGCCGTCCTTCACCATCCCGACTTTCACCATATAAGCGACCAAAGCCTCCAGCTGATTTCACACCTGATCCCGATGAACTATCAGCGGTTCAGGCTACGCTAAAACAATCAATGGTTAAGGAGTCAAAAACACCTAAGCCTATTATGAATAATGAAGACGCGAAGCAAAATGAGGATAAACAAGATTCTTCGGAAGATATTGGCGAGTTGGGGTTATTCGAAGACATTGAAAAAGTTAAAACTGAAAACAAAGAAAAAAATAACGATAGAAACAAAAGTGACGATGAAGAAAAAAGTGAGGAAAAAGAAAAAAGTGGAAATACTGAAAAGAAACAAGTTCCCAGGCAAAATATACGCAAGCAAGTAAATCGAGTGAAGCCGACAGATTCACCCCATGCTAGTCCAATGCCAACTCGTTTGGATAAAACACTAAATAAACTTGAACGAGTTATCGATGGAGCTTCTCTGTTGAAGGTATACTTTTTTATAATGCTTAGTAAAATTATGTTGTAAATATCGTACCTATGTTAGGTAGTTACTTAGGTATTCTCTAAGCCTTCCTTTCCTCTTACCATTTTTTATCCATTCCAGAAAGCGGCCCAAGCTCAACAAGAAGAGATCCAAGATTCGCCTGAATCTAACGTCACTATATCTGACAAGACGGAGGAATTATCTCCAAGTGGATATAATAGCGCTCACGTGTCGCCTTGCCCCAGCGGAGAGCTGCGTTGTGTTGACGGCCGATGTATCACATTGGCTCAACTCTGCGATGGAACTATCGACTGCTCTGACCATGCGGATGAAGACAACTGCTATACATAACGCACTCGCATCTTCAATAATATTATAAGCTTAGTCAGAACTCAGAAGGCATACTGGCAATTTCTGTTTTACAAAATCTCTAAAATAAACTAATTTGGTAGGTTTAAGTGGGAAGCATTAAAAAAATAATAGCATAGCATTAAAAAGGATATCCATACAAATAGATCTGTCGTTTTATATAAATTTAGAGATTGTGTACAAAATAATTAGATAGCACTCTTTAAAACGAAACTAAGCTTTTACTTGCCTCCATGGTTGAACTCTATATTATAGAGTATATCCCTTGGCCATAATTAATTATTATTATTAATTACCTATAATGCCACCTGATATAAATTATGAGTTTTGATGGGAAAAGATTGATGGGAAAAGATGTTTCCGAAGATTTTTTCAATGTGAATAAATAATATTAAAAAAATATATAAAATACCTGCCGCAATGCGGAAGATACATTTCTGCTTCGCACTAAAGTAGATTTTCAAACACAAGTAATTAAAAGAAGGTACTTAATAGTACGTATAAATAAATAGGGTAGTGTTGTGTTATTTTTCCTAGGTACTAGGTATATAATATGAAATCGAATTATTTATCTGCGTACTTACCTATTTCCAAATAATATTAAGCCTTGTTACGGTGCTAATGTTTATATTAATTTTACTGCATTAGTTTATTTCTTTGCGATATAGTAGTAACCAAAATTATGGTTGATAACGTGTAAATAGTTATCACCCTTTATGGGGTGCGTGAGCGTTTACTTGTAATAAGTAATTTTAAATTGCGAGAGGTCAATATGCGAGATGGCGTACAGCACAATCTTCGATTCTCTAACTTCTTCTTCTTCTCTAACTAATTCTTCGGACTCCGGGAAGCCGCTTGCCAGTTGAGAGGAACAAATTATTCCCCAGATCTTAATATCTACTAGGAAAAACAACCACTTGCCTGCATTCCAGGAACTCTTCGCTCTCCTAGATTCGGCTGGGTCAGGCGGCTGCGACAGGATGAGTCTAGATTGGCTGCTGCGTTAGGATATTTTTGCGTGCGTGTGAGTTCGCGGCGGGTAAGTATATAGTGGCTAGCTGTTGTAGTCGCTAATTCCTCACTGTATTATTTCCGAACAAAAAATATCAGAGAAATAACGGGTTTAGTTTATCACTACCGCCCCAGACGACATAAGATGATCTAAATCCGCTGCTGGCTACAGTTATGCAAATTCAATAAATTTGTGTTGCTTAAATTTAACACTTATTAACTTTACGAATAGTTAATTCGATTTGCACGATATGTTAATGCAAGTAGATATTTTTATTTTTAGCTGTGATAAAGCAATGCATATTACCTATTGGTAGAATAATTCAATGTTTAAGTTTTTCTTCAGAATATGTACCTATACTTATATTGCGTTTCTTTTTTGTTTTCATATTGGACATACGTAATAAAGTTATCATGACACCATAGTACTATAGGAATAATTCTTTTGCGTGCATTTTTGAAAATGTTGTCCTTTTAGTGTAGTATAAAATGTACAGAAAAATAAAATGATTATCCAAAATTAAGTAAGCTATCCTAATTTGTATGTGAGCTATACGTTATATTATCCAATTTTTAAGTTGGTACCCCGTACCTAAAGAAGCCTAATTTCTGAGATTTTAGCTGTTAATAATGTTACAATAAATGTACGCTATAATTTACATAGGTACCTACAACGTATTAATTTTATGAATTCTACTTTACAAGAAAAAATAATTGAATTCTTAAATTAAGTTCATAAATATCTGTCGAATTCTATGACAGCTTTCGCAAAGGTTTAAATAAATTGTGGAAATAATGGCATTCGTTTTTTCAACTACTGAGATAAGTTTAGTTTTAAGTTCAACATAACTACTTAGATATTTAAGTAAGGTAAGGTAAAGTAGGTAAGGGTAATTTAAATTTTTTTGTTTAGGTATCTTTGTAAATAATGTTAGAAATATTTATTTATTGTGAGATCTCTAAGTTTTGAATGATATTTGTGTTAAATAATTTTTACTTTAAGTTAAGTTTGTAGGTACATACTCGAATAACTTGCATTCGGCTACTTTCAAGTATTTATGTTTTAGTATCGTCGGAAAAATTAACCGCCTTTTATATATATTATAATGTTTTTCATAAAGATAACAAGTTTTATCTAGGTTTTTATATTTCGGATATCCAAAGTAACGTCATAATAAATTTTAGCAAATCAAGTAGTTTATGTAAAATACGCCTACGTTTTTTAAGACATTACCAGTTAAATATTTTGCCTGTATTTAATATAATATTGATGAAAAATTTTAGCTAAGTATAGGAATCATAGTTTTATTGATAGCTATAGATTTACCTAGAATATTAACTTTTATAATTTTGATAATAAATAGTATGCCATGTTTTATAAAATTATTGTCTTTTATTTCTGTTTTATACATACCAGCAGCAGGCTAAGCACGTCGAAGGCCCGGGCATCAGTGGCCTGAGGCAGTATCACTGGATGAAGCCTCTGGTCATAATATGCTGTTATTTGTGGTTTAGATTTTAGAAGGAGAGGCGAAGATACTTGAATAACAATCGTCAATCCAAGCTAAGACGAACTTTTTTTAACTAATTTATACATATTACATATAAATAAAAAAATTACGATTATTGGCACCATAACGGCATACTAAAATTAGCACAGAGATACCTATTGCCCCCCGTATACCCGAGGTCCGGGGCGGTTCGTAAAATGTATCTGTCACCGTAAAATTGTAAAAAACCGTTAGATTGTAATCTGACGCATTTTATCTCGATAGATTGTAAACTGTCGAAAGATTGTGAACCGTTCAATGTTCTGAATGTCAATTTTTTTAAATATTCATTGTATTTACGTTTTCTTGTCTCTTGTAGGTTAGGTTGGGGTTCGACATAAATAATAATCAGGTAGTGGTAGGCACTTAGGTTCTATCGGGTTAATATACCTAACAGATTACAATCTACCGAAAAATAATGCGTTAAATTGTAATCTTTCGACAGTTTTCAATCTCGCTAGTTAGATTATAATCTAACGGTTTTTAGAATTTTACGGTGACATATCTACTCATGTGTATCTAGTTTTTGGAAATCTTCTCCGCAATTAGTCATCTATTCTAGATATCTATTCTAAAAATAAGCATCGTAATTAAATTTTCAGTTAATCCGAGCCATGTCACTGTTTACGCTCTGCGATTTGCATTAGAAACAGTGACTCACGTATTTTATTTTTTAAGATTAAGTAATCTAGATATACGATGAGATTACGCAAATGAATCGTCTTAATATTTTTCAGAAAACATATTGTGATAATATTGTGTTGTAGTATGAGATGCAATGAACATGTCACCGTAAGATTGCAAAAACCACAAAAACCATCAGATTGCAATCTAACGCTTTTTATCTCGTTAGATTGTAAACTGTCGACAGATTGTGAACCGTTCAATGTTCTGAGTGTCAATTTTTTAAATATTCATTGTGTTTACGTTTTCTTGTCTCTTTCTTGTAGGTTAGGTTAGGGTTCGACATAAATAAACATAGTATGCTGCCCGACCACAGGCCGGGGGCGGGCACTTAGGTTTTATCGGGTTAATATACCTAACAGATTACAATTAACAAACAACTGAGAAGCTACTTTGGCTACTGAGAAGAGCCGGAACGAAATTCAGATAATAATATAATTGTTAATTATTGGCATATAAACAAAATATAATAGGTAGGTATGGTTCGTCGCTAGTGACTAGTAAGTAATAAAAACAAAATAAAATACAATTTTGGCCACCGGGTCAGATAAGTTTGACAGACTTTACCTACATATCTATTTCATGTCAAGCCTTGAAAATAACTGTCGTCAGATAGGTACAATAATTGGTTATGTAATAGGGATGATGCAGTATATCAAAAATAAATTATTTCTAACTGATTATTAAATAGAGGGCCTTCCAAAAGACCTAAAATTCACATCCTCGGTCAGTTTTAAGTTTGATAACCATTTTATAATATAGATTAGGTAAAGAAAAAAATTGCGTTTTATTTATTTATTTAATCGTATGGCGTTTGGTACATAATACATTATTTTTTTCGTCGCTCGTTTAGCACCACCCAGGGGACACGTGCAGGGAGGTAGAAGGTAGCTCCCGGACGTGAGCGACGGGGCATCCCCCAAGCGACGGGGCATCCCCCGATTGAAAAATTGCGTTGAAATTTGATGACGTCACTATTGTGAATTTCATACAACTTCCATACTACGAGTAGAAGCGCGTTTTTAAGTATGATAAAGAGTTGCTGATTTGATTGAGGTATCATAATCCCTATTGTCTATATTCTAGGTACCTACTACCTTAAAGTTATTGAAACCAGAGTGAGTATGCTAGGTAGCACCGAGTAAGTAGTAAACTTATGTTGTATGGTCTGTGCTAGGTAGGGACACACGAGTAGGGACATCACGGAAACAAGGGTAGTGAGCTTTCGATTGGGCAATTATTAGGTATCTATTTTCTTACCTACTTACATAATATTTATCACATCTGCCTTGTTGGTCTAGTGGTTAGCATGTTCGCCTGCGGCCGACGAGGTCCCGGGTTCGAGTCCCGGGTCGGGCCATAATTAAGTATTGGGTTTTTCTGATTAGAAATTCTCAGTACCTACTAGCCCGGAGTTAGGACGTTGCCGGTGTTTCACCCCCGTGCATCGAAGAGCACGTTAAACCGTCGCGTCGGTCCCAGTTATTATCACTAACATGATAATAGTCGTTATAGGCCGCCAAACCGCATTGAAGCAGCGTGGTGGGTCTAAGCTCTTATTCCCTCTCTCCTATGAGAGTGGAGGCCTGTGCCCAACAGTGCGACGTTAATGGGCTATAGTGGTGGTGGTGGTGGTTACAATAATTATAATAATATCTATAGATAGTAGGTATATTATTTACATACATATAACTACATTATTTCTTTCTTTCAAAGAATCGACTGATTACCTCATCGATATTCAGAATGTTTTTGCGCAAAACGGAATTCGCTTGAATTGCATCTCGATCGCCTTGTTTTGGTTTTTGGTGTAGTTACCTATCCGATTCGTTCTTGATTTTGAGGTCGTGCAGTTTCCTCTTAGATACAACTTACAGCTATCAAAAATTCATTACGTATAATGGTCTAAATATAGTATAAAACTCGTTTCAGTGACTCTACGGGCCTACGAAACCTACGTATGCCAATATGTCCTACTTAGATTGATTATTCACATATTCACATATTCTTAGATTGACATGCACATGAAAATCTTTTTGCTTTTAGTGAACCGATTTTGATAACATTGTTTAATCCAACTTGACAGGACTCTTAACCAAACAATTATGTAATCTGTGCTTTGATTTAGAATTAGTGAATCCTTGCGAATTACGAAAATGTAGCGCGGGACTATTGCCTAAGGACTAGGTTACCTTGAGGGTCACTAGTAGCAAGCCTTGATCAAATACACCGCGCAACGGCTGCTGCATTGCATGACGGCCTCAGCGCGACAAGTCTTTTTTTTACTTAATTATTGAGTAAGTATATACTGACCGTGTGATTCGGAACGTATTATGGGTTGCCTTTGATTTTCGGATATATGTAAAAAGCCCAAATAGCCTATGTCCTTTGCATCTGTCTGAAATAGCGCGTCTTCCTGCTCGATGCTGGAATCCAGAAGGATTCAAACTATTTCTATTCTATAAATTTCGTAAAAATCGGTTAGACGGATGGGCCGTGAAATTAAGGTAACAAAGAGACAGCCAGACAGTCAAACAGATACACATTAAACTCTTTGTTGCTATAAAATTGCTAATAATTGCTAAATATGTATAATTGTATACTACCTACAAAACAGATGTTCAACGAGATGCGGAAGTACGAAAACCTGCCCAGAAGGAAGACAGATGTAGGTACTTGTACTTAGAAGCATTTTTGAAATAGATAGGGCTCTTTTGCCTTTAATAAAAAAACTTTTATAGATGGCGCCACGCGTCGTGCCGTCGTGCGTTGTGTATGACCAATGCCCTAGATCTGGAGTATTCGGAGCAGGTGTCATCGACCGCTGGCTGGCTAGAAAGCCGTGAGTCAGCGAATGTTGGTCCCGGCTGCCTTGACGGCATTCGTGATGAAAACTAGCTACTGCATGCAACTTGTGGAACATAGCCTTATAAGGTTTACGCACAATAATTACGATCAAATTAAGAAAAGGATCTAAGGACTAAGGAAATAATTACGTATTACAATAATTGAAATGGATAGATAATAATATTTTAAACTAGCTGATGCCCGCGATTTCGTCCGCGTGGATTGAGGATTTTTGGTTCTCGCACGAACTCTTTATTTTCCGGGATAAAAAGTAGCCTATGTGTTATTCCAGACTCTATCCCTGTGCCAAATTTCATCAAGATCCGTTCAGCCGTTCTGGCGTGAAAGAGTAACAAACATCCATACATCCGTACATCCATACATACAAACTTTCGCGTTTATAATATTAGTAAGGATTGAAAGTGTGATTATAGGTTCTTCTCGGTAGGAATGTCATTCCGATCCAGTGGATTCACTCGACGATTCAAAAGCACTTGTAAAAGTTTATTTGAATAAAAAACATTTGAATTTTGAATAGGTATAGGTAGATCGGCTCTATTTCGTTTTTAACGGGAAAGGGAGCTTGTAGTGAGCTCATTTAAGTTACCTTATAATTCACAGCCTGCTTACAACAAGAAACGTATACTACAGTGGCGGCCTCAGGGGGTGACAACTGGCAACGGCAAGCAGGGCAACCGTCCGGGGCCTAGCTCTTGCAGGGGCCTCGCGCTCTTGTCCAACAGCGAGCGCTACAGCCCAAGTAGAAAAAGTCATTGGGTACTAATATGTATTTGAATCTCGCGCCTCGCAAATATCTACCGCCCAAAGCCTCGCAACGACTAAGGGTCCTGCGTATCTAAGATAAGCTACTAGGCTAGATATAAGTCAATTGTACGGGTAGAAAAGCAATTTATTGCGACGAATAATCATAGAGCCAATACGATTCATCTTCTTCTTCTTCGAAGAAAGAATATATATATGTCACCGTAAGATTGTAAAATCCGTTAGATTATAGTCTAACGGTTTCTATCCCGCTAGATTATAAACTGTCGAAAGATTGTGAACCGTTCAATGTTCTGAGTATTAGGTAATTTATGAAATATTTATTGTTTTTACGTTTTCTTGTCTCTTTCTTGTACAGTTCGCGCGCGATTTGAAATGTAAGTGTCACCATACATTTACTCTGCATTCAACTCGCTCGCGAACTATAGGTTAGGTTAGGGTTTGACATGAATATTCAGGTAGTGCCCAGCCGCAGGCCGGGCACTTAGGTTCTATCGGGTTAATATACCTAATATATTACAATTTACCGAAAAATAACGCGTTAAATTGTAAGCAGTATGTTACGGTTCACAATCTGTCGACAGTTTATAATCTGTAGAGATAAAAAACGTTATATTATAATCTAACGGTTTTTACAATCTTACGGTGACATATTATATAAATATATATAGAAGTGAACTAATAACATCACCTTAGAAGATTGAAATCGGTGAGTCTGCACTCAGCAGTATGGCCCCAGGCAGCCTAGACGAGACGACGTACGTCGAGGTTATTGTAGGCGTCTTTATGGTAGGTTTGGTTAATAAGCTGCTATTTTTAACCGACTTCCAAAAAGGAGGAGGTTCTCAAATCGGCGCGTATCCTTTTTTTTTATTATACAGCCAGAGATATGTCTGAGATTTCTAATCTGGTAGGTGGTAATATACCTATACAAATCTTTAGATACAAAGGAATGACATATTACCTGCCTAGGTACTTTAAAATAATAAAACTTTGTGTGTTTACTGGTGTCTCACTTTGAAGCACTAGTTGGCTGAGTCATCCCGGTTTCCGCTACCTATTTCAAAATAGATATAAATGTTCCAACTTCCACATGATCTAGCGTGAAAATCCGCCTTTTGAAATGATCTGAATGTATTTTTTAATCTTTTTTTTATTAAATACGTTATTGTACAATAAAATTTACTGCCAGAGGCGTCTTTACCTATCAGGTGCAGGGTGTGCGCACACGAGTACCTATATAATATGTGTGCGTTGCACACGGGCGCAGCGGTCCTATAGGGGGCGCCGAGCGCCGCTCGCTACGGAGCCCCAGTCGGCGCGCGCGTTGGCCGACCGCGGCACTTTCATTGACCAACGTTATTAAGAGCACCGCTTTGCATACATTTTGTACAGCATCTGGAGCTCTTCTTATATACTTAGTTGTACTTTGTACCCATTCCATTTTGACGGGGCGCTAGGGTAATGTTTGCACACGGGCGCTACATGGGCTAGAGACGCCTCTGAATTTACAGAGCTAGGCCGATGGCAAGAATGCTGGTTGCATTTCCGTACATAAGATTAACCTAGGTATCGAAATCCGTTACGGAGATTAGAAGTTACGAATGGAAAGGCAATTCTTCAATTTCAAATTCAATAAGTTATTCTTCGACATCAAGCCAAATTCTTGGGATTGGACGTAAAATTATTTTTAGTAAATACCTACATATAAAGTACTTAAGTAGGAACTTTTAAGTAGACCGTTAAGTAGACCGTACATATACAGTAAAGACAGAGTTCGGTAGAGATTCAGAATTTCCATCCTGAATAATTTTGGTTCGAGCTTTCCGATTAAATATAGGTAGGTAGGATCATCGAATCAGGTTATGAACAAGATCGAATGAAAGTAAATAAACATTGAATACCGAGGTAAACAAACTTGGGGACTGGTTCCATGCCTTGTTAACCAACTCACTCGGTACATTTATAGCTAAAATACTTTCTAAATAGGTGGGTATCTGCCTGTTTATGTGTTCTGTGTGCATGGAAGGTATCTGCTATGTAAGTACGATAAACGTAGGATCTTAAGTACCATGTACCTACTTATTTTACATAATAGTTAAGTACGTTTAAACTAGATAAAATTACGATGTTAAGTGGTTCAGGAAAGTCAATAAGCAGGTATCTAGCATCTATGATTACACAGCATATTATACCTACCTAGTCGTGTATTTTAGGTACCTATAAAGTAGAATTCTAAATAGGTAAGTAGGTATAACATACTCTCAGTAGAGTCCAAGGAGAGTAAGATAGTCCCTATTATATCCTAGACCTCATCATTGCTTTGCACTAAGCATGATTGTCATCAAGCGCAAGCCTATCTCACAATAAAAAAATAAAAATAAAAATATTCTTTGGTAGGGTTGGGTAATACTTGCGTAAAATACTCACGTAGGCTAGGATTCAATTCATAATATCAATAATATTATGAGAAATTAAACTCTAATATCAATAATTAGTTTATTTTTAAATAGATAGGTAAGTAAGTATCTCGCGAATCGCGATACTAATCTCGCGACAAGCTTATATACCTATCATTTAAATTGTGTAATGACGTTCTAAAAGTTGATAGTAAAAGTTTTAAAGGAAAAGTTTATTTTATTCTTTGTAACGCATTTAAATAAAAGCTTGTTTTTAAAAAAGATTTTTTACTTTTAATTTATTTTTTAGTAAAAGTCAGCAGTCGTATTAGCAGCAAGTCTTTTCATTTGATACCCATTTTGTAGGAAAGCATAAAAAAATTAGTCCGCCATCCTTCGAAGTCCACCATATTGTATTTAGAGTGACGTCACTTTGGTTGCTATGGCTATGTTTCACTTTATTTTTCGAGTTATTCTCAACAAGCCCTTTCATTGGAAACCCGTATATTGTCGGAGTGCATTAAAAATAACAAGTCCGCCATCGTGGATCTTCCGCCATATTAGATTTAGATTGACGTCACACAGCTAACCATGCATTTGTCATCCAAACTAAACGTGTATACAAAATTTCAGCTCAATCGGTTGAAGATTTTCTTGCTGGTTCTTCTCGGTAGGAATGTCATTCCGAACCAGTGGTAGATTCACTTGACGATTCAAAAGTACTTGTAAAAGTTTATTTGAATAAAAAATATTTGATTTGATTAGATATCTGCTTCAAAATTGAGTTGCAAGATTCCACCCGAACAAACATAGTTACCGAAGTACATTGCAAGTAAAATAAAAGCTTTTAAAAAAACATAATTAAGTAGGTAGGCCTTACGTGCCCGGTACAAACAAGGTATCTTTGCGTACCTAGCTATGATAACTAAACTGCCACTGCCACTAAAGTAGTCTGTAGGTAATAAACCGAATGACTTACTTACTTAAACTTACCCACGTAGCCCTAGCCTAGCCAGCTAAGTGTTAGGTCCTATAAAAGACTACGTTTTTTACGTAATACGTTTACGTATATACGGTATAGGTACCTATAGTTATTCATAGCATTTACGAACGTAGTGATTATATACTCTTTGAGCATTTACCAGTTATAATAACGATCTTGTGTAGTACGGGAATGCGTACTACTTAAAGCCAATACTTATGGCATTGCTGAACTGAGTACACTGGCTGGTGATTCATTTCTCGGAATTGACCTTGCTATGAGTCATTCGCTGGAAGGCAGAGTCGGGGATACCGCGCCTGTCTGCCGGCTGCTTTCTAGACGCACTCCGTTCACTGTGAACGCTTTTATAGATAAAGTATTTTGTGTCAACTAGTTTCTCAATTAATCATTAAAAAATGTGTTTCTTCAAAAAGCGAAGGAAAACCAGATTTTGTTGATTTTGTACAGGTACTCTGATATTTGAAAATATTTCTGTGAGTTTCCAAAGTTGGATATCATGATAACAACCATGACGTCATTTATATTATTAAAGGTAAGATTTAAAGATAATACATTTTAAAATGCTTTTATTTATTAAAATATTTCAAAGATAAGCTCCATTAATTGTCTTGATGAGTAATTCTTTTAAAAAATTAATGAGTTTCCTATTTGACTAAATACGATTGTTGACGTTGACGTTTAAGATGTTATGTAGTACCAAAATGTACAAAGCATAGATATCTGTCTCTTTTTAATACAGCAAAAAAGCTATTCCTGTCGAAAGAGAGAGCAACATTGGACTAGAATGTAAAACATTCAGGCTATTTCCTATTGCATTTGCCATATGTCAGAAAGGAATAAAAAACAGAAAAGTTGTTTGTCTTGTCAGCCTAGAGTTTTGATGTTGTGACATCAAAGTTTTGATTAGTAGCTAAATAAACAAAATTTTAATTGAAACAATTGAAAGTAACACGCTCAAGAGCAAGCTCTATTATTCTAATATACGTGGTTTATTGTGTATTCGTGAGAAATGTTACATTGATCATCTGTAGTGAGTGACACTTGTTGAGCAGGTTTTACTTGTAACTTTTCAGACAAACTCTTTCTTGTTGAGGATGAATAGAGAGGATAATGTGAATTGGTTTCACGGAAAGATTTCCCGGGAAAACGCGGAAAAACTTCTGAAGGAAGGTAGGTTTCGTTTGAAAAGTATCTTTAAAGTTTACTGTTTGGGATTTTATGAGTCTCTCTTTTAAAAGTTTGGTTAATTAATGTTTCAGAGGGCGAGGATGGTGTTTTCTTAGTTCGGGAAAGTAATACTTCGCCAGGCGACTATGTACTTTCTGTTTTACATCAGGTAAACTTGATGAAAATACCAATGTTTCCAAAAGTGCACTAACAAAGTTAAAAAGTTTTTATAGAAGTAAGTAGGTTTAACTCATAAAACGCAATACTTCACAAATTAAGGTTATATGACTATAATAGTAAAGAGTTTAATCATACAAAGTTATACAAAGCCAGGGCTTTCTGTGCATAAGTAAACATTCTTAACATAGTTTAAATTTTTCTGCAAACAAATTTTTTAGGGTGAAGTTGTACACTATCAAATAAGAAGACACGGTGAAGATGCATTCTTCTCTATAGAGGAACATACAACTGTACATGGCTTGGACACCCTGATCCAGCATTACCGAGGAGATTCCAATGGCCTTGTTACTCGGCTGTCTGTGGTGTGCAAAGGCGAGCCACCACCGCATGAGTCTAGAACACAGGGGACAACAAATTTACTACATAGGTAAGTCATAACCTTTGCCCTTCAAAGTTAGGTGTTTTAGGAATCTGTATGTCCTTCCCCGCCTCTGCCTCGTTGGTCTAGCGGTTAGCATAGTCGACTGCGGATCACAAGGTCCTGGGTTTGATTCCCGGTCGGGCAAAAAATTGGTATTGGGTTTTTCAATTCAGAAATTCTCAGTGCCAGCCCGGAGTTGGAAGTTGGCGGTGTTTCACCCCCCCCCCTCGGAGAGCATGTTAAGCCGTCGGTCCCAGTTATTATCACTAACATGATAATAGTCGTTAAAGCCCGCCAAACCGCATTGGAGCAGCGTGGTGGGTCTAAGCTCTAATTCCCTCTCTCCTATGAGAGTGGAGAGAGGGAATTAGAGCATTAGAATTAGAATTAGAGAATTCTAAATTATTATACATATATTTTTTCATTCTAAATAATTATACTTACCATGCTGCAGGTATTTAATGCCTGCCTCGTTGGTCTAGCGGTTAGCATAGTCGATTGCGGATCACGACGTCCTGGGTTCGATTCCCGGTCGGGCAAAAAAATTGTTAGGTATTGGGTTTTTCAATTCAGAAATTCTCAGTGCCAGCCCGGAGTTGGAAGTTGGCGGTGTTTCACCCCCGTGCCTCGGAGAGCACGTTAAGCCGTCGGTCCCGGTTATTAACACTAACATGATAAGTCGTTAAAGCCCGGCAACCCGCATTGGAGCAGCATGGTGGGTCTAAGCTCTAATTCCCTCTCTCCTACGATAGTGGAGGCCTGTGCCCAACAGTGGGACGTTAATAGGCTGTAGTGGCAGGCAGGTATTTAATAATATATAATTAATTAGGTATTTAACAATACAACATTGATGTACTTAATAATTATTGTATTTGCCTTACTGTTTACATACATATATGATGAAGGTATCAATATCTTACAGCATTCCTTACAAGTAGGTGTACAAATTGTTTATTATGATGTCAATAGCATAGCAATGATAGCTGAGGAGGAAGTCCTATTAACTAGTGAGCCACACAAATTGTCCTTAATTTTTCTTTGTTGTTTTATTGCTTGAATGAACGGAACAGTTCGGTATGAGGGTTCTTTTGAAAGGGTTATCATTCTATCAAGTAATTTATCTACTTAAATTGATCAATTAAGTGAAACGCATGTGTGATGTACGTTATCAATTTTTATTCTTCAATACGTATTTTTGAATGCACTAATTTTTGCAGGCTTATCTGAATGTGTGTCTGATAACAAGCAAACGTACTTAGCAAACTTTTTTGTCATAACTAAGAACTTAGCAACCAACTTAATTTACATTAAAAATATAAGTTAATAAGTAGGTATTCAAATATTAACTAGTCATTGCTCACACAATTAATAAAATAATGTCCTCCCGACCGAATTTCCGACACGGCGGCCTATATCCAGAGAGATTGGCCATCTGCGTGGGAGATATTATAGTGCACAAGTGTGTACACAGGTGCACTCTCTGTTCCTGTACTCTCAGCCCGATGGGATGGAAAATCCGACACGACCAGAGAGAGATCAGGCGCAGGACCGACAGCTTAACGTGCTCTCCGAGGCACGGAAGTGAAACACCGCCAACTCCTTACTCTGGGGTAGTACTGAAAATTTCTTGTTAGAAAAACCCAATACTTGTTATGGCTTGACCAGGGACTCGAACACGCGACCTTGTCGGCCGCAGTCGAACATGCTAACCACTAGACCAACGAGGCAGTTCACACAATTACGGCAGATGCAAACCACATACATCGCTTTAACAAGAGATCATCATCTTATACAGGGATTTCTTCAAGAGGAAAGTGGTAATTTAAAAAAATGTCATTGTTCTGGAGGTCAATGGCCTTGTGTGTTTTGCTGTGTTGCATTAAGTGATGAACTGTAAACAGTGACAAGTTTATTGATAATTTCCTGCTTACCGAGACCCTTATGCCCATACAATAAATATTCAGTGAGAAGGACACTGACCAGAGAGATAAGGCCAACTTCATTCCAAATTATTAAAACTACATTGGAATGTTTGCAAAATATATTATAACTAGTTATAATTTATACAAATATAATTTATGCTAAGTAAATATGCTATTTGAATAGGTAGGTACTATTTCTTAATAGTTAGGATAAAATATCAAGGATGGTCAGTCAGTAAGGTGAAAACTGAAATGAATATAGAAATGTAGGACAATATGTGCCACTTATGATATTCAGGAAGAGTCCTGAATATCATACTGAAGCTAAAACTGAAGCTTTTACATCTGTGGTGGTAGAGACCACCACAGATGTAAAAGCTTCGGTTTTCACTACACAGAGAGGCAGAGTAGTCAGCAGGACTGTACTGCTACTGTGTACTTTGTCTTTTTCATAAATTGTATAATGTTTATGTAGGAATATCATTTAAACATGACTTATATCCTTTTCCTCTCCTACTAAGAACAAGAATTACTATAAATCATATGTCTACTCTAAAAACATGACTAATGAAGTTTTTATTACATTTTGAACCTTGAAACTTTAATAGCCAATAATGGTCCTTAACAACTTCCACAACACTCGGATATTAATCTAAAGTACAAACACAAGCACAAGTGTTAATGTAATTAATGAATCATTAACATAAACATTGTGATTCATCACCAAACATTAAACAGATGTATCTCCAATTGATGCTACAAAAACGTTATTGTCATTGTCACTTGAAAACATTCCCAAGGTATGAGTAATATTATCTGTATATTCTAATGCATTCACATGTGAATATTTTCATTGTCTGATCATATTATGGTAATAAATAATAGTTATATTATAAAAATATGATGCAGTTATAATTAATATATGCATTAGGCCATGGGAATATCACATGTTAATCTATTTGTACAATAAAAAAAACTAAAGAAGTACGTCTGTATGCGTGAAAGTAAAGATTAGGTATTTACATTATCTGTAAATGAACGAATTACGAATGATTGATGCAAAACAACTGGAGGCAAATTAAAAAAAAAGTTAGTTTGCAGTATCAAAAGCTGTGAAAATAGTCCAACATTTCTAATTTTAGAACGCCCCATCTGAAAATGGTGGTTTGCAATTTATTATTACTGAAAAAATCGAATGAAAACTCATGTAAAAACATGCGTCGTATTCCTCATTACTGAGGGTCGTGACCCCTTTCCATTAATCACATAATGCTAGGAGTTTTCTTGGGATAATAATGTGGTGGGTTCTCACATCCTTCCGCATAATAAAACTAATCTACTACTAAACATCTCTTTCGATTATTACCAGGGCAACAGAAGCAGGCGACTTCAACATAGTGTCTCAACTGCTCGCGTACGGCTACCGGAGCCGGGACGCAAAGAACCAGGACGGGCAGACTGCTGTACACATAGCTGCAAGGGCTGGTCGGGACAAAATCCTGGCCAAACTCATAGAGAGTGGCGCCACCGTCAATGTCCGGGATTCCTTCGGATACACGCCTTTACATGTAAGATATGATTTATCTTCAAAAGGCCAACTGCTATGATTAAGGCCGATAATTGTGTATTTTAATGATAGTTGTCGCTAGAAAATAGTTGAGTTTTATTTAGCTCAAATTTTACATTTAATTTTGCTTCTGTGCTTCAAACTGTCGCGAATAGACATTTAAGATTTCGTCAAGGCCTTCGTTTGCTTAAAATGACTGCAGAATCTTATGATTTCGTGTCATAAGAAAATACTTTTGTCAAATATGTCCGATGTAAACACCGTCTATAATTTGCAGCAATTTTTATAACTACATAATAACTGGCTGCCAAAGATGTTAATGTCATCTTACTCATACCTAATGAACAAACGGAAACGATGATTGGATTGGCAATAAAAGTATGAAAATAAAAAATGGGATCAAAAAAGGACTTCTAGAACAGATCCAGGCTACTTACCTACTGTAATATTGATAATGGCAACAAGGATCTCAGGGGTTTTATTGGTCTTCTTTTATTTCCAGTACACTTGCCAAAATAACTTGCCGAGTACCACCGAGCTGCTGATAGCGAAGGGCGGCGCCAACTACCAGATGCGGCACGCGCCAACCGGGAAGGTGCCGCTGCACGACGCCGCGCAGAGGGGCCATATAGACTGCATAAAGGTAATGCACAGTTTCACACTGTGATATGCGTCGCTTGCCGAGCTCGACCGAGCTGCTGATAGCGAAGGGCGGCGCCAACTACCAGATGCGGCACGCGCCAACCGGGAAGGTGCCGCTGCACGACACCGCGCAGAGGGGCCATATAGACTGCATAAAGGTAATGCACAGTTTCACACTGTGATATGCGTCGCTTGCCGAGCTCGACCGAGCTGCTGATAGCGAAGGGCGGCGCCAACTACCAGATGCGGCACGCGCCAACCGGGAAGGTGCCGCTGCACGACGCCGCGCAGAGGGGCCATATAGACTGCATAAAGGTAATGCACAGTTTCACACTGTGATATGCGTCGCTTGCCGAGCTCGACCGAGCTGCTGATAGCGAAGGGCGGCGCCAACTACCAGATGCGGCACGCGCCAACCGGGAAGGTGCCGCTGCACGACGCCGCGCAGAGGGGCCATATAGACTGCATAAAGGTAATGCACAATTTCACACTGTGTTATGCGTCGCTTGCCGAGCTCGACCGAGCTGCTGATAGCGAAGGGCGGCGCCAACTACCAGATGCGGCACGCGCCAACCGGGAAGGTGCCGCTGCACGACGCCGCGCAGAGGGGCCATATAGACTGCATAAAGGTAATGCACAGTTTCACACTGTGTTATGCGTCGCTTGCCGAGCTCGACCGAGTTGCTGATCGCGAAGGGCGGCGCTAAATACCAGATGCCGAGCTGAGGAATCATTTATAAAGACTGTATAAACCTATTTCAGTGTGTACCTTAAGTGTTGAAACATTTCCCATAGATGGAACTATGGACTAGCAAAGGGGCCAGTGCATCTTCTTGCGGATATTTTCAAATCGCTATCAAGTTAGCCCTTGATCGCTAACCTGGAAAAGTTTTTGAAAACCCATAACCCTAATAAGTTAAAGCGCTGTATTGTATCGGAATTAGGAGCATTTAATCAGAACAATTAATTCTGAAATTAGTTTCCGAAAATAAGTGAGTTAGGATCTATAAGGATGATAAAAGTGTCAATTTGTTCACAGGTCTTGTTAAAACTAAAGGCGCCCGCCCATCCTAGAACATTAGCCGACGATACTCCTGCTCAACTAGCCAAACATTCTGGTCACACGGAATGCTATCAATTACTCAGTAAGTAAAGTTATGTTATGTCTATTATAATTACATATAATTATAATAGATTTAAGGAAGATGAAGATTTAAAATATACATAATAACCGAATGAACTCACGTAGAAGCACCGCGGCAGTTAGTGAAACTAATCCATTTTACATACAAAAATTGCATTAACATGCGACTACTAGCGCCGCCCACCTCTAGGGGTCTACCTGACACGGACTATAACTTTTAGGTGCGCTTGACGTAAAACTGATGGTACCAAACACTTTAGTGATAAGGTCGCCTTTTTTATGTAATTTTGTAAAGTTTTACCTCAGAATAGTTCTTTACAAAAAAAGTATAGTCAATTTTCGAAGTGTAACTTATTTAGGCGCGTTGAGCACTTTTTGGTAGGGGGTAAAAATGTAGAAACGCGTGACCGACACCTCGCGTTGTTATGAAGACAAAAGTACTTAAATATAGTACATTCGTAATTAAACTTAGCCTTAGGTTTAAATTTTAAATATTTTTATTATTACTATACATCCATACTAATATTATAAATGCGAAAGTGTGTCTGTCTGTCTGTCTGTCTGTCTGCTACGCTTTCACGGCCCAACCGTTCAACCGATTTTGATGAAATTTGGTACAGGGATAGGTTGTATCCCGGGGAAGGACATAGGCTATTTTTTATCCCAGAAAAACAAACAGTTCCTGTGGGATAGTATGCTCTTTTTCTCGCATTTGTTGTTAAATTATGCGGCAAGAGCACAACGGATCGACGTTATTTTTTGCATAGGTATATTTGAGGACCTGGGAGAGTGACATAGGCTACTTTTTATCCCAGAAAAACAAACAGTTCCTGTGGGATAGTATGCTCTTTTTCTCGCATTTGTTGTTAAATTATGCGGCAAGAGCGCAACGGATCGACGTTATTTTTTGCATAGGAATATTTGAGGACCTGGAGAGTGACATAGGCTACTTTTTATCCCAGAAAAATAAACAGTTCCTGTGGGATAGTATGCTCTTTTTCTCGCATTTGTTGTTCAATTAGGCGGCAAGAGCACAACGGATCGACGTTATTTTTTGCATAGGTATATTTGAGAACCTGGATAGTGACATAGGCTTATCCTGGGAAACTAAACAGTTCCTGTGGGATAGTATGCTTTTTTCTCGCATTCGTTTTTTAATTAGGCGGCAACGGTGCAACGGAGGAGGAAAGTGATTGAGGAGCTGGAAAGTCCAGGGGGACCTGTTTTCTTTTTCGGCGTAAAAAGTCTCCCTTGCCCGGGATGTAACCTACCTCTGTACCAAATTTCAACCAGTCGAAATCGACCAGTCGTATTTTCGAAGATTTATAAAGTTTAAGTAAAGGTGGGTTACTATGAGCTCTTAAAGCAGGACAGAAATTGAACTGCAGCACACTTCAATGCAGTGTCTGCCTACCAGGTCAGTGCCCTGAAGTTCAGCGCAGTTCAATTTCTGTCCTGCTTTAAGAGCTTATAGTAACCCGATAGATAGATGGCGTTAGTTGCATAATAGTGAACACAAACAGATAAGTATATATAAGTTTTTCTCAAGTAAGTATTATTGAAAAAAAAATCAAAGTAAATAAAAATTTTCAAACTCATACTCATACTATGCTCATACTCAACAGTACATAACATGCATAAGCAGTGTCATGTGCCTAAAATAATTTTGTATGCATAGGTATCAAAGTTAATATATTTTTACGCGGGCGAAGCCGCGGGTAAAAGCTAGTATAATAATATTTACAAAAAAAAATTAAATATTCGTTTTCACTTCTATCGGCAGTCCCTATGGGTGCCAATTTTTTAAAATGCATTAAATATTAAGAGCTATGTACTAACGAAAAAAAAGTACTGGGCGCAAAAGTAAAACCAATAAAATATTCTTATTATAGAAAACCACATACCCGAACAGCCAAACACAACGAAGAGCCAGTGGTATCACGGCACACTGAACCGCGAGGAGGCGGTCCGCACGCTAGAGGAGTACTGCAAGCAACACAATGTACGGGATAGGGCGTCTGACGGCGTGTTCCTAGTGCGCTACAGCGAGAGACACACAGGCGCCTATGTGCTTACTATGCTTACCGAAAACTTGCCGTACAACTTCATTATTAGGAAAGAGGTGAGTTCCATCTCTTTATCCATAAAAGATCGATCGATCGCTCTATACTCTATATATACTATTGGGGCTTAAGTACCAGGGCATCCGAACCGCGAGGAGGCGTCCGCACGCTAGGTGAGTACTGTAAGCAACGCAATGTAGGGGACAGGGCGTCTGACGGCCTGTTGCTAGTGCGCTACAGCGAGAGACACCGGCGCCTATGTACTTAGTGTGCTTACCGAAAACTTGACTTACAACTTCATTATTAAGAAAGAGGTGAGTGAGTTCCTAGACAGTTTCTCTTTATCATATAAGATCGATCGATCGCTCTATTAAAGAATTATCTGTGCACAGTCCCATATACTATTGGGACATAAGTACCAGGGCATCCGAACTGCAAGGAGGCGGCTCGCCCGCTAGGTGTACTGCAAGCAACGTGACAAGGCATACATTTCGCTCTATATTAGAGAACGTCATGACGTCGTCTCAGTTTACTATCCCAGTATTAAGATCCGAACTACTATTCAGGTATAAGTACCAGGGTACCGCGAGGAAGTGGTCTGCACGCTTGTAGTATTGCAAGTGATACAATGTACGAGACAGGACGCCTGACGGCTTCTTCCTAGTACACTATAAGGCGAGAGACACACTATTATATTATGTTTATACAAATCTTCAATCTGGAACGTTGCCAGAAAAATCTACACAACACGTTCAATCACTTGCACTAAGCAATATTAAAGTCCAAATGAAATGTTACAGAACGATTGGCTGTTCATAGACAACGGGCCGTATCTAGAATCTCTGGAGAGGCTAATAGAACACTATAGCAGTGTTCTGGACGGGCTCCCCACGAAACTGACCACGCCCGTGCCGCCCAAACCCAAACCACCGCTACCCGAGGTATGTACACGTAAATATATACAGTTTAACAGGTTAGCCCGCTACCATCTTAGACTGCATCGTCACTTACCATCAGGTATGGTCGCTGGTCGCAGTTAAGGTCTAACTTGTAGTGGAATATAACTTCAGTGGATAAAAGTGTATTGTTCATCAAGGGACTAAAATACTTAGCTTACCGAGCGTATCGAGGAATGCTATAAAATCGAGTAGAATTCCTTTTAGTCCGGTGGTAAACACTCTACTTTACACTTCAATTGTGAGAAAATAAAATAAATAACGATTTTTAGTTATTTCTTTGCCTTTCTGTTACATTTTCATATTAGGAGTAAGACCTTTGTTTTCACTTGATGATATCTATTATCTATATTATATCCGTTCTTTTAGACATCTGTCTATTTAGAAGTAAATTGTACGGCCGGTTCTGATGGCCAACTAGTGCATAAATGACGAACTGATGAACGTGATGAAAATGATGAACGTTTAGCTTTAGTGTGACGCTTTCATTTTATGTATTTGACAAAAAACCACAAAACAGGTGTCTAAAAAAACTAATTTATCATAGGACATTTCCAAATCAACGAAAACTAACTTATCATATTATGACACTGCCAAATTAACAAGTAATAATTGAGTCATGCATCACTAAAGGTGGTGTTAAAATTGCTAAGAATATTTTTTTTTTTTCAGTTTTCCACAATGCCACGCACCAAGAAGTCATCACCAAGTCGAGCTGCCATGAACCAATCACTATCATTAGTCAAACACGACATATTGAACGACAACCAATCAGTGAACAACAACACCTTCGAACTATTAACAAGAAACCTCTCGTTCTCGTCGGACTTCACCAATGACAGTATGAACAACAACGACGAAGCGCCTAGTGAATGTGATACGTACAAGGTGCCAGTCAATAATAGCGCTGTGGTCACACTGGCGGAGAATTACAATGAGATATCTATAAATTCAGAAGGCCAGCTATCCACGTTGCAAGGTAATAAGAATTTCGATGATTTACGCGTGGATTGAGGTTTTGGTTCCCGTGGGAACTTTTTAATTTTCCGGGATAAAAAGTAGCCTATGTGTTATTCCATACTCTATATCTATCTCTGTGCCAAACATCCTAGATCCGTTTGGCCGTTCTGGCGTGTTTGAGTAACTAACATACAACCATCCAAACTTTCGCATTTTATAATATTAGTTTAATAGTATGGTGCATTGCTGTGTCTGTTTTTCTAATACGCTTTCATGGCCTATGTTTTAAATTGATTTTGAGGAATTTTGGTATTAACCGACTTCCAAAAAAGGAGGAGGTTCTCAATTCGGCGCGTATCTTTTTTTTTCTGAAACGATCTATAGATTGCATTCCAGTAGGGCTAGCATGCGCGCACAACGAGTAAAATTATGTCTTCCCGTAAACTCTGTCTACCAAAGCTAACATGGTTACTTGTCTCGTTACGTCAAAAGTAGACTTAAAAGTTATATTTCTTATCTGTGGTATTATTCTCTATGAACCCTTATATGCCGACTATTTTTTTCT
The DNA here is from genome assembly GCA_923060345.2 of Erebia aethiops. Lineage (NCBI taxonomy): Eukaryota > Metazoa > Arthropoda > Insecta > Lepidoptera > Nymphalidae > Erebia > Erebia aethiops. Next base: position 14,684,226 of record OV281089.1, on the reverse strand, counting down.
TGTAATATACCGCATTTTGTGTATGTTGTAAACGAAAAATTTGTCTGGAACGATAACATCTCTCTCGTCGCGAGATATCTCGCTGTGAGCATGATAAGCTTGCAGGGATGGGCATATTATGCTACTATATCCTGGAAAATTAAAGAGTTCCCATGGGACCACAAAAACATAACCCAAGTGGTCGAAGTCGCGGGCTTCAAAAACATTAAACATTAGGAGTGGATCCTTTACTTCTAAACGTTAACCTATAAAAAAACTAAGAAAAGTTTTTTTTTTCAGAGTTCATACCATTCAACGAATTAACACTGGGCACGGTGCTAGGCGAAGGTGAATTCGGTTCCGTTCTACGTGCGGTTTACTCGCCGCCTGACCAAGTGCCCATACAAGTGGCAGTGAAGACATTACACGTGCAACACACTGACACCAACAAACAAGAGTTCCTGTCGGAAGCCAAGCTCATGATGTCATTACAGCATCGGTGTATATTGCGCCTTATTGGAGTTTCTTTGGTAAGTGTAATCCATGTGTAAGCCATACCGATATTGAACATGCTAACTAACAATTAATAGGTTATATTTTTTACCCACGACGTAACGCAGACGGTACATGTGTTTGCACTAAGAGGTTTTGCGTTTGTTTGTGCACTTTTTAACCGACTTCCAAAAAAGGAGGAGATTCTCAATTCGGCGCGTATGTTTTTAGTTACCAATTTCCTCGAAAACGATTGATTCCTGATAATTCAAAAGGGATTTCTTAAAAACCTAAATTCAAGGGGATGAGGATGCAGAAATAATCTTGAATTAATTTAATACATACAAATATATTATACTTACAATTTTAATTTGTATATGTCACCGTAAAATTGTAAAATCCGTTAGATTATAATCTAACTAGCGAGATTGTAAACTATCGAAAGATTACAATTTAACGCATTATTTTTCGGTATATTGTAATGCACTACCTGATTATTTATGTCGAACCTTAACCTAACCTACAAGAAAGAGACAAGAAAACGTAAATACTATTAAAAATTGACACTCAGAACATTGAACGGTTCACAATCTTTCGACAGTTTGCAATCTATCGGGAAAAAACCGTTAGATTACAATCTAACGGTTTTTGTTACAATGTTGCAACTACAATAATTTTGGTTTACCATTTTCGTACGCCCAAAATCCTCTATACTGCTAATACTAATTACATTAATAATTTTATTCCAGGGCCCTCCCCTCGCTATGGTCCAAGAGTTAGTTCCCCTGGGTTCGTTACTAGACTTCCTGTTAAGGCAGCCGGAGAAAGCATCGCCGGGATACGAGTTACGCCTATGGGCGTGGCAGGTCGCTTCTGGGATGAGATATCTGGAGAGGCGGCGATTTGTTCATCGCGACCTTGCCGCCAGGAATATCCTGCTGGCATCCAGGTTAGTGTTGGTGTGGGTGTAGGTTTTCATAATTGAAAATTTCCCTGTGTGTGCGTGTATTCTGATTGAGTTGGTGTGTGTGTTCGTGGGTTCTGATTGAGGGCGTATAATAAGGATGATACCTATATCAAAATAAATTATTTCTTACTGATTATTAAAAAGAGGTTCTTCCAAAAGACCCTCGCCGCCAGGAATATCCTGCTGGCTTATAGGTTAGTGTTGGGCGTGGGTGTCTTTCCATGATTAAAAAAGTCCCTGTGTGTGTGTGTGCATGTGTGTTCTGATTGAAGGCGTGTAATAGGGATGATACCTATGTCAAAAATATTTTTTATACTTCTACCATACCTTTACTACTGTTTTAATCATACTTTTGCGGGTCTAAAGTCAGTCTTCATGCCCTAGGGCCGTAAACTAGTCGATCGATCGCCCAACTGGTTGACCAACCCCATACTGTAAACAACAGAGTCTAGGCTCCAGACTGGTCGACCAAACGATCGTACCATTTGACATAAAAGTTTTTAAACCAAGGAGTATGTGTACCTGCATAAACACTGGCAGCATGAAAAGCAAAATGACAAATGGACAAATGTGACTCTATCGAACGTGAACATTCACTTTTAATTTGTCTTTTCTTTTTATTATTTACTAGACCTATGTATCCTACTTACTATGATTTGCAATAAATATCTAACCGTTACAGTTTGTTTTACTGTTATGGTAGAAGTATAAAGTAGAGTATACACCACCGGGATAAAGCAGTTTTTTTCTTGGGCGCTTGAATCCCTCACTGCACTCAGGACTCAAACTTATAACACCCTCGCTGCGCTCGGGAGTTAAATTTGGAGTCCTTCGTTACGTTCAGGATTCAATGTAGCGCCCGTGACATAAAACAGTGCTTTATCCCCTTGGTGTATAAACTACTATTTTCTTACTGATTATTAAATACAGGGTCTTCCAAAAGATCTAAAATTCACATCCTCTTTTTGATAACCATCTTAAACTATATTTTGATGAAGTCATAACTATGTATTTTCTACAAACTTCCATAGTAGAAGCACGTTTAAAGAGTTGCTGATTTGATTGAGTTCTTATCGTCCTTAGAAATTGTGTGCCCCGAACGTTTTATTAGGGATTTAAAGTGATACCTCGACTCCTGTTTTTTTTTAATCCACTACAAGCTAGCCCTTGACTGCGATCTCACCTGATGGTAAGTGATGATGCAGTCTAAAATGGTAGCGGGCTAACCTGTTAGGGGCATGGCAGTTATATTAAACCCATACCCCTTCGGTTTCTACACGGCACCGTACCGGAACGCTAAATCGCTTAGCGGCACGTCTTTGCCGGTATTGTATTGAATATTTTGAATCGTTATCGTCTTTCGCATGTCATGTTTTACCATTAACTTTTTTTCTAGATATCAAGCTAAAATCAGCGACTTCGGTTTGTCGCGCGCTCTGTCCACGGACAGTTCGTACTACAAGGCGAGCCGCGGAGGCAAATGGCCCATCAAGTGGTACGCGCCAGAGTCCTACAACTACGGCACGTTCAGCCACAAGAGTGATGTATGGAGCTATGGCGTCACTCTGTGGGAGATGTTCTCTTATGGCAAGCAGCCGTATGGCGAGATGAGGGGCATTGAGGTCAGTACCGCCTATTTTTTGAAGTGAAAACTTCTTTAGCCGCGTTGAGCACTTCTGGTAGGGGGTAAACTTGTGGATTCGGGTCACCGACATGCTCCGCGCTGACAGTTCGTACTACAAGGCAAGACGCGGAGGCAAATGACCCATCAAGTGGTACGCGCCAGAGTCCAACAACTACGGCACGTTCAGCCATAAGAGTGACGTTTGGAGCTATGGCGTCACTCTGTGGGAGATGTTCTCTTAACATATATATTTGATAAGGCATTTACGAGCATTCCTGAACAGGTTAGCCCGCTACCGTATACCCGATTTCGTACGGCAAGGCGAAACGTTTTTGTTCGACGTTTCTGATACGAACCGCTAGGGTGTGGAACACCCTCCCAGCGCACGTGTTTCCTGCCACTTATAACTTAAGTACCTTCAAGGCAAGAGTGAATAGGCATCTTCTAGGCAAGCGCGTTCCAACCTAGACCTCATCATTGCTTTGCACTAAGCATGATTGTCGTCAAGCGCAAGCCTATCAAGCAATAAAAAAAAAGGCGTCTTCCTTCTAAGGTTCAGTCATGCTGCCATCGCTTAAATCCGTATTGTTTTAATATTGTTGATGTTGGTTTTTTTGAATTATAATCCTTATTTTAGGGACGTCATGACATAAAACTGTCATTTTGAAAGATTACTGCTTTAAGCGATGGTAATAACCCTCTTGGCGACCATTACCTCGACGATCGTCGAACGTACTAAACGTAATGGATCGTTAAAGATTTGCGCACTACAGCTGTTATTGATAACAATATATAGGAAGAATGCGTGACGTGAATCATTTCGCATGCGACGTCGCATCGCAGTTTTGTGTTTGCACCCTATCTTCAAACGTTATATCACTTTTCATTCTAGTGATAAAAACTGTTAAAGTACAGAAATATAATCTGATTTAATAAATTTCGAAAAGTAGGATATACTTCGGTAGAATATGAGTCAAACTGCAAATTCTCATCGAAAGAATTACTAGTATTGAATGTGTGACACGCAATTCGAAATGATACGCATGGGACGAACGTTGGTCATTTTTTGCAAGACACCTATTATTATTAACATTAGCGGCCGCTACTCCTAACGTCATTCGTATTTTCACTGAGGAAACCAACATTATGCAATCAACATAGGACCTTATTAATTCGATACCAACCATGTGGGTCGGCCGACGAGGTCCCGGGTTAGAGTCCCGAGTCGGGCCATAATTAAGTGTTGGGTTTTTCTGATTTGAAATTCTCAGTACTAGACCGGAGTCAGGAAGTTGGCGGTGTTTCACTCCCGGGCCTCGGTCAAGCCGGTTAAGCCGTAGGTCCCGGTTATTATCACTAACATAATAGTCGTTAAAGCCGCACTGGAGCAGCGTGGTGGGTCTAAGCTATAATTACCTCTCTCCTATGAGAGTGGAGGTCTGTGCCCAGCAGTCGGACGTTAATAGGCTGTAGTGGTAGTGGATGTGGGTTCTAAAATTGCAAGCCTTTAATACTGCAATATTTTTTTCAGGCGATACAAGTAGTGGAAAGCGGCCAAAGGCTCGAGAGGCCCGAAGAGTGTCCGGACGAGATCTACCAAGTGATGCTCGACTGTTGGGCCTACAGCCCAGACCTGCGGCCCACCTTCAGCAAACTGGACGATGTGTTCTCACAGAACCCCGACTATGTGAATATAAGCCAACTCGCGGCGGAAAGTGACGATATCCATGTTTAGTTTTGACGACATCCCTGGCGCAGTGGTGAGCGCTGTGGTCTTATTGTGGGAGCTCCCGGGTTTGATTCTGGACAGGGAATCTGGTCTGGTGGGAGGCTTCGTTAGTAGTGGCTTCGGTACCGTGGCTAGTTACCACCCTACCATTAAAGACGTACCTACCGCCACGATTCCGGCATGATGCCGTGTAAAAACCGATAGGGGTATTATGGGTTTTCATATACTGGCTGCATCATCACTTACCATCAGGTGAGATCGCAGTCAAGGGCTAGCTTGTAGTGGAATAAAAAAAGGGAATTTAACCACGTAAGGTTAAATGATACACCGGATGGTGTTACCTACAAAACTCGGTGGGTCGGCGCGGACGTGTTTTCGCACGAACATATGTCTTTAGAAAACTCGTTTTCGTGACACCAGTTTGCAGTGAATAGTTATAATATAAAAACATAATATAATAATTTAACCGACGACAATTGGGCACAATTCTTTGGTTTGGCTGGACGCCGACGCCACCGAAACTCAGCACGTGAGCGATATTTAGCAATAGTCAGCTGAGCTTATTGAAAGGCATTTTGATAACTGTAGGAGGTTTCTATCAGGTTACGGCTCGCGCACACACATCGTATATTTGGACTTACGCTTTTAAACATCCCAACTTTTATCCGGGTCTGTTTCTTAATCTAAAATCAATAGTAATTAAAACATTATATTATAGGTTATAACAGTGGAGAATAATAAGCAGAACCTGCATAAATAAAAAGAGGAGGATTTTACTTAGTTTGTATGTGTGATTATATGAGTTTTATTGCGCGTTGTATTGAGTAGAAGAAACCTTCATTTACCTCTCTATTTTGTATCCTTAAATGTGTCGTAAAAGTAATCTAATATTTGATAAAGAACATGCCATGATGTGCCTGATAAGTGTTAAATAAGTTTCTAGTATTGTTAGGGGAAAACCACACCACAAATTTTAAATGTTCAAAATTTTAACATTTAAATTTGAACTTCAAATACTTGTTCATGATTGTAATGATATTTCGTCTTATAAAATAATTATTAATTAAGTACTTCATTAATTGCAATATATGAGCCCAAATTTAACTTAATTTAAGTATCGTGTCACACGCACTAATACACAAATTACATTTAAAAATTTATCATTGCTTTTATATTTATATGGTTGTTTGCACACAAGTCACTATATAAAATTAACAGTTCGAGGAGTAGAGCTATCATTTTCACAATGTTCCCTGCGGAAATAGGCACTATTTTTGCAGCACTACATTTAGGCGTCAGGCACGAAACTAGCGTCGGCTGAACGACGGCGACAGCGGGGCGATGTGGTCCGAGAGCTGGCGACGAATTTCGGGAATCCAGTCGGAAGTCCTGCCAGTCTGGTAGAGCGTTTGCGGTTATTTCGCTGCTGCGCAGCATATAAAATTTGCAAAAAAAATCTTTTTTGTTGTTTTGACTTGTTTTTTTTTTTAATTTAGTACTTATAGAATTCGAAAAAAAAAACAGACGTTTTTGTCGGTTATAAAGTATTACCAGACCTTTTCAAAAATAGGTATTTTATTAAAATTTCCAAAAAGTACTTTTGGAAATCTGAAATTTTAATGACGTATTTATTGAGTAATTTTTAATAATACCTGCAAATTGCCAGACAAATTTTGCGGTTTTAAACAATTCCCAGACGTGAATAAAGTTTTCAAATGAGTACGACAAAAATGCGGCGAAATTCGTCTCCAGTTCTCCGATTAATCGCATCGCCCCGCTGCCGCCGTCACGTGGCCCCGCTACCGCTAATTTCGTGCCCGTACACTTAGACCTGTCAATCTAGGGTGTTCAAGCAAATATACATCATAGTAGAGATTTGATAATTTCCAAACCAACTGTTGACTTTGTATTTTAGGGGTAATGAGTACTTCACCATTTTATGAGAGCATTCAAGAACTAATATTTAGCATAAGTAAATATGTACTTCCAAGCCTTTATTTAAATAAATCATTCAATCGTGTTTAATAATACCGTTTAATTAAGTTCACACATTAATTGATATCTTAAGTGCACACTTATGCTGTAAATAGCTTTTGGTTTTAACTTTTAATCAGTACAACTTCGCATTTTGGACACTTTTTTTGGGTTTTGGTCGTGGGGAAAAACATCATCGTGGTCAACGACCTCAATTTACATCTACTACATATTTATATCGATGATCGTCTAATGATTTTTCCGTACGATTAAAGCTTGCAAAGTATTCTTGCAATCAGCGAAAGTTGTACTTACTAAAAAAATGAAATATTTTTATTATAAAGTAACGTAGTTTTGCATTCAAACGAAGATTTGTTTCAACCATTGAATGCTAGTATTCGAGTTTTAATAGAATATGTTAATTTTAAACCTTTTGATACAATCTGTACATTCCTTTTTATTGTAAAAAAGTGAATTTTTCTATTTAAACATTTATGAATTATAATACACAACATATTCTTATACAATTTTTATTTTTTGTACGAAAATCGCATCTATGAAATTTATTTATATTATAGATTTTAATTTAATTAAAACAAAACATGATTTTTGAAAGGTATTTAATTATAAAATTGAGTAATTTGTACATTTATAAGATCTTACCTATTTTACAATTATTAGTTCATAAATGATGTAAAAAAAAAACGAATTTACAGGAATGAGTCCTAAAATGTCATGAAATTTATTTGGCGCGTTAGTTGCCTAGCTTCAGAAAAGCGAATAAAAGGCGTGTTATTTTTAACGTCTGGGTAATTATACGTACGTAACGTAATTAGTAGGACGTAATATTTAGTGTGGGTTAGGCCACTTTCGCGCTGATTTATTCAAATTAAGAGCCGCCATACACGGACTGCTCGAGCAGTTAGCCAGTGATCAACATACACGGACCGCTCTAGCAGTCATAGTCAACAGATTGAAACTGCTGCCAACAGTCCATTTTGACTGCTTCAAGCTGTCCGTGTATCCGAGGCCTAAGAATGATATCAAATTCTTAGTTAAATTCGTCATGAAATGCCATAGTAATTTTTGTCGTTCAATTTATTGCCATGAGGTTGTGTTATTTCATGTACAAAAGTTTTATATAGTTACCCAAATTATCTGTTTAGTTTATAGAGAATTTATATTAAATTCTATTTTACGAGTCTGACTAAGTGAATAATTTTATAGTAAATTAATAAATTTAATCTTGATATGTAATTGTTTTAAGCCAATGTGATAACGGTATTTATGAAGTGAATAAACTATTCCATATTTTTGCTTCTCTTTATTTGTTTTATTTAGAGTTTATAGAAAAAGTGACGACTTAAATTTTACTAATTCTATAGATTTATAAAAACGGTTAGAATATTTTGGCCTACCTGCCGTCCTGCCATTTTTATTATTCTGTCGAAATAGTGACCACTCATAAAACCTGTATTATTCAATAGCTGCTGGCATTAATACATGCAAGTATTATAAAAGACAAAATCGAAAGCGACATGTTTCCGAGATACATAATGCTTTTGTAATTATTAGTAAGCACTGCTTTGATAGTTCATATCTCGGAAACTTGACCCTATGGACGATTTGGTCATCTACTGATTGCTTGTATTGATGCCAGCTATCAATACAGGTTTTATAAGTGGACGTTATTTCGAAAATAAAATTACGGACGGCCAGGCTCCACACTAAAATATTCAAATCCCTTTATCCAATCCAATAAATTAGGACCTGCGCAGACGAGGGACTATTTTCTTATTATTTATTTTAATGGATTTTCCTTCGTTTTATGTGATCTATTTTGACGGATAGGAAAATACGCGGTAGACTGCACCTCGTCTACTCAGGCCCTCAGTTACATCTAAAAAGGCTAAATAGGTATCGCTCCAGACACTATTTACTTGTAGACAGGTCCACAATAACACAATGTTCACTATTTCAAGTCTCTCATAAGTTCATTTTACAGTCTCCGCAAAAATATTTTCCCATATGTCCTATGAAATAAGCATCTAGTAAAAGCAGACCCCGATTACGGAAAAGCTGAAATTCATTGTTATGATTGGCTCAATTTATCTTCCTGCAATTATGACGTTAGGCAATCTGAGGTGCTTAGGTAGCTCTATTCCGTAAAAGCTTAAGCTCTGTAAGCTTATATCATTGTTACAATCTCAATAACTATTAACTTTAACTGGCTAAATACATGATATTCTTGTTGCGACAGTGACACTGAAGCTTTTTCTCTTCTCTCGCGTAATAGGGCCCAGGGCCCCCGGCCCGGTTATGTTTCAATTTTAACTATAATATGCAGGAGGGGGAGTCTCCGTTCTATTACCTTCACTATATTCGCTTATAGCGTCCACTTGTGACCCTGCGGTGCCAAATATGGGGAAATGTCGGTCCGTCACAGGCAGCCGTCTTCGATACAGCGGTGGAGTATCTAAATCTGGGGTCATAACATTATGCCAAAGTAAATTAGCTCGTATGTCACCCTCAAGTCTTCTGTCTCTGCGCCGCCGCTGCGCCCGCGCATTCCGCAAACTAGAAAAACATGTTAAGGCGCTTATGACGCTTTACAAGCGTATTTCCGTGTTATTGAATATCTATCTCCTTCTTCAAATGACATCACATAATTTTGAAAAAAATGTAGTGCAATACTTAAACTCATGCTCTTCAATTGTGTGGAAGCCTTTTTTTAATTTTTTGATTATTTAGATAAATACAAGCAATTTAAAAATAAGTAGATTCGCATTAGATTGTCTATTAACTTCTTTACCCGTGCACAAACGAAAGTGAAATTTCATATATACTATACAGAATATTTTTGCAGTAAATCGTGTGCAGTTACTTTTTTGGATTTCGAAGTTTTTCTACGAAAAATTAATATGCAACGTATATTTCGGCCAAATAATCCTAGCGGGTGTTGCGCGGGCGACGGGCGGCAGATGGCAGTCGCCTTTCAGACGGAGTGGATGTACACAATTTTCCCGCCAAAACGCGCCTGTTTACGTAATAATGCGTTTTTGAGAGTTATCATAAATAAAATATTGTTTAGTGTTCATAGTAAATGAGAACTGAATTATGATTATGAAACATTTTTTATTTTAGTTTTGAATTGTGTTTTGTGCATGTTAGGTTAGGAATATTAGGATAGGATTAGTGGACTACATCTTAGCACTGTTGGACGTTTATTATTATTTTTGTACTTTTTCGTTTCTTTTTTTATTGTGATAATAATCAATACCTACCTACTCATCAAGATGCCCAAAATAACAAAATTAAAACGATATCAAAAACAAAGTATGTATTGAACATCTGAATGCTGCGTAAGTACCTACTTGCTATAAATATTTTTGTCCTTGATAGCTGGTAAGTACGTAATTTTTAATAAATATTCTACATACGCATGTTACGAGTCAGGACTAGTACCTACCTAGATCCTTACCTACTGAAAATTCCATGGCAAAAATTCAAGAACACACCTAAAACAATATTTAGTCCGACGCGGGATTTGACCCTGGACATCGTCACCCAGTCGAACCTAGACTAACATGTAGGGATACCTGTTTAGACCGTACTAACTACCTAGTACTTTACCCCCCGAGGAAGATACCTACTTACTTGTAACCTAGGTACCTTACTAATATTTAGGTAGGTACCTAATATAAATTATTCACTATAGTTATGTAGGTAGGTATTTCGAGCCGCCCTTTTCAAAAAGTAGGTAGGTACCTAGGTATTTATGTAAAATATATTATTAGGCTAGTGCGGCTGATTTCCACCTAAAATAAGTAAGTACCTAAGTAATTAGTAAGTAACTAGATGATGCCCGCGACTTCGTCTGCGTGGATTGTTTTATTTTATTTCCGCGGGAACTCTTCAATTTTCCGGGATAAAGAGTAGCCTATGTCCTTCCCCGGGATGTAACCTGTATATGTACCAAATTTCATCAAAATCGGATATGTAGATGGGCCGTGAAAGCGTAGCAGACAGACAGACAGACACACTTTCGCATTTATAATATTAATAAGTACCTATATAAGTAGGTATAATAAGTAGGAATAAGTATGGATTAACTATTTTTATATTTTTTTTACCTATAAACCTACCTAGATAGGTAAGTACCTCTACATAGTACCTACATCGAAAGGAATTAATAAAGTAGGTAGGTAGCATAGAGGTAGTTTGTGTTCAGACTTATTGTAGATTCTAGATTTACTTACCTACTTATTGTAGAAGCCTCTTTCATTTACAAGCTGATATAAAATATAATATCATAATCTACACCGTACGTACCTATCCAAGTAAGTAGGTAGGTAAATACTTCTAAAAAGACTGACAGACTGACTGCTCTACCTAATTATGCAAATAGGTAGGTACTTACATATGGATACTATCTAATGTTTATTTTTATTTTAGAAAAGCGAGAAAAAGACGAGCTTTCCAACCAATAGACCAAAATATCGCTTTTCCAGAGTCAAAGGTTGGACACCGACAATCCGAATCTGGGAATAACACAATTAGGTATGTAAGTTCCCTTGCGTCATGGCTCATAAACGTTATGGAGGCGGCAAATAAAAAAGGGCGGAGGTTCTCCAGTATGCTTATTACATAATATTATGTATATTATCCAAAGTGAAGAATCTTTATCGGCGCTAAGAATAATAAGGATATATATATTAAAGATTATTATTATATATTTTATAGTAATTAAATATATAATAAATCTAAAAAAAAATTAATATTATCAAAGTCAAGTCTTAAAATTTTCTTCATTTTTCAAATACGATCTAATTATGGATGGATATGGCGGTGAATTGAAGCGAAAATTTTAACTAATAAAATAAAGAGATATTAATTCGGGTTTAGTTCCTGACCTGTTTATGAGATTACTTTAAAATCTTTCTGAACACAGCTTTCATATTATTTAAAATAAGGTTACATGGTTCAGGTTCGTTAGTTTAAGTTTAGTTAGAGTTTAGAGTTTAGTTAGTCTAAACTCTAAACTCTTGTGAGAACGAACCTGAAAGCGTTGTCAGAAATTCCCAGCATTGACCGACTCGCCGAACCCAATTATTTTTTATTTTTTATTATATTTTTATAACTAAATGGTTTACCTAAATTGTACTTACCGTCTTTAGAATTGTGTTTTATATATTTTTTCTAGTGTTAACGAGGATGTCGATGGAAAAAATGAGATAATAAACAAAGAAACTACAGAAACTCATAATATATATTTCATTGATGAAATCAATCAATCCGATGTTACAAATGAGAATAATATGGTACGTTATCCAATTTAAACTACGGTATAGGGAAATTACGATGCGGTATAAGGAAGGTATTTTAATTGAATAATGTTTCTTGGGTAGGTAATGTTTAAGGTGCTGTCAGTTCGTAAAATCGTAAAAACTGGGGTGCTGATCACGTCAATTGTAATGGATTTTGTTCAACCCCTGATTTTGTCACTACCCTGCGATATTTGCACACACAGACAAACGCCTAAATTTGCTTACATTAGTGCATTTCTTGTTTCAGCTTAAAATAGAATTTGAACAAGCAGTTAACCCAAATCCAAAGAAATATGGCAGAAGAATAATTGTAGACATTGATTATTTTGTAAAGCAATTGCATATGGTACTAATGTATTTTTTTAAATTCCTTCTTGATAACGATACGGAGAAAAATAAAATTGGTATTGTATTTATTAAACATCTCGTATGAAATGGCTTATTTTAGTCCCTTGATGAACAATCTACTATTATATGTTGAGATATTGTAGATTTATTCGTACAATTGTCAAAGTTAATCAGGGGATAGTGTTGTTTGCTGATGATACATCACTTTTGTTTAAAATAAATCGTTACGAAACAACTTTTGACGAAGTAAACAATTCTCTCACTAAAGTGGTACAGTGGTTTGTAGCTAATAACCTACTCCTCAATGGAAAAAAGACAAAGTGTATCAAATTTACATTACCTAATGTCAAACAGGTAAAAACCACTGTACAACTTGATAATGAGGAATTAGATTTAGTGGATACCGCTTTTTTTCTCGGAATAACGTTAGATGCTAAACTCCAATAGGGCCATCACATAAATGACTTATCGAACAGGCTTAGTTCTGCTGCATACGCGGTTAAAAAGATTCGCCAGTTGATAGATATAGAAACGGCGAGATTAGTTTATTTTGATTACTTTCACAGCATTGAAAAATCTTATTACCATGTAAAGGATTACTTAAAATATGTCAAGGAGGCTTTGCAATGATTTGCTCTAGTGGCTCTGATAGTCCCTTAGTTAAGATGATTTGTGAGATGGTGATAATGAAAAAAAAACCCGGCGGAGTTTGTTGTGGGCTAATGCATATATTCGATGAAAATATTTTGTTTTCTAATATCATAATCTTTCATAAAAACAGTCCCGTCGTGAATATTTATAAAATGTTCCATAACTAACAAATTAAAAAATGATGTGTGCGCTTTTTGTAAATTTAACTCTTTTATTTTCCGGGATAAAAAGTAGCCTATGTCCTTCCCCTGGAAATAAACCCCCTATGCCAAATTTCATCAAAATCGGTTGTAGAGATTTTTTTTTATTCCCGCGGGAATTCTTGAATTTTCCGGGATAAAAATGTCTATATATAGCCTATGTATTTCCCCGGGATACAACCTATCCCTGTACCAAATTTTATCAAAATCGGTTGAACAGATGGGCCGTGAAAGCGTAGCTATATAGCGTATATATACAACGTACAATACAATTTAATATACCGTAATTTTTTCTGTGTGTTTTACTGTGAAAATAATTTTTTACAAATACAACCAACCATTTTATTTCATATCGTCCAACCTTATTGTGTAAGTATGTATCTCCAAACAACTTGTGTAGTTTTTTGTAGCCTGATATTTTTAAGGAAGGTATCCATTCCATTTGAGTGGGGAGAACCCGGGTTCGATTCCCGCAACATTGGCACTTGCCATCTTTTCTAATCTTGTGACATCTTTTTTTAATAAAAGTACTTAATTTAGGCTATTTAATAATAAACATAACTCTCATCATAAAACATTAATTTTGAATTTTCGACATTACCGCATCCGACCACTTACTTCGCTCTATGGTACGGTGATACGTATCGGTGAAAACTAGAATGGTATAAGAGATGGCGCCACGGAATAGAGAGACGCAATGAAATGACGCGAGATGGCGCGTTGATGACCTCATGCCATGTTCAATAAGTTCAGTCCATTTCCACTAGTTGGCGGGAAAATAAAAATCGTGAGCGAAGGGACGCTCAACGCTCAAGGCCATTGGCAACTTGGAGGCCCTTAACCACAAATAGGCCCCGACTATGCCTATCGCTAAACCTAATTCAACGCCAATCACAAACGCTTGAACGGCCGAAAAGTCTCGATCGAATTTCTGGAATGGCGTCAAAGGTTTTGTATCCTGTGGCCTAATTGGTAAAGTTTTATTTTCAACAGTTATATTCCAGACTTTGTCAATATCCACTGATTCTCTTTCCACTACCATAGATATTATTTTCTCGGATTTTTGCAGAGACTTCTTTTTGCATTGTTTTTCATATTTAATATTGTGAGAAAGTATCCACGTTTCCACTGCGATAAAATCGGGATTGCACTGCCAATATTCATTTCTCAATTCTAATCTCTCCAGTTTTCGTATGGGTTTCAGCACATCTAACGTGATGGTGACCATATAATTTTCGCTTAGGTCTAACTTCTTTAAATTAGGCAGTCTGGTAAATAGTCGTTCTGGTAACGATTTGATGCGGCAATTGTTAAGATTAAGGACCTGGAACAGCATAATATTAATAATTATAAAGTGTTAATTGAAAAATACTACATAATAACCTCTTCTGGTTTAACCTCTTCAGAGCAACATACTGAAATCTTTTTAAATAACTTAACAAAATTCTCAATTTTTTAAAAACCTTTTGCTGTAGGTATACTTTGCAGTGGTTTAAGTAGACAGTAGTCAAATGATGACCGGTTCGCTGCTCTGAGTGCGCGTCGCGTAGAGTTATTTCTTCTTAGAGCAGCCAAAATTTACTCAGGTTAATATTTTACTTTTGAAGTAAAAATAATTTTTTTATGAGAATTTTGACAGAAAGTTTTAAAACAAAATTTGTTCAGTAGGTTAATAGGTATAACAGTACTTTCCCTTAGGAGGTCAATTTAAAATTAACCCAGTATTTGTATCTCCATTACCCACTAGTCACTACACTATCATCTCTCTCTCTATAGAGTGTGTGATAGTTAGGAATTTCGAATTTACTAACTTGGTTTCAAGTTCTTCAACCTACTTACCTGTAACTTTTCATGCATTATAAATGGTTCATTTTTCATTGTTTCAAAAACGTTCGATGACAAATCCAATATTTCCAACTTCGGTGTTTCCCAAAATACATCTGAGGTAATAAATCTCAGTCTGTTGTTACTAAGGTCCAGATTGGTTAGTTGGTTCAATCCAGCGAATGCGTGTAAGCCAATCCAGAATATAAGATTATCAGACAAATTCAAGACTCTCAGTGAACTGTATCCAATTTCCTGAAATCGAAGATATTTTACTTAGTTCCGCCAAGTGAGCAAAGTTCTCGCCGAGCATTGCATATTATTTTGTTTGCCCTGTTTTTTACAATCGCACACGCAAACAAACACAAAAGCTCAGCTTACGGCTCAAAGATTGTGCTTAGCTACCTTGACTTACCCAGCCTACCTAATATTTATTTTTATTATATTTAAATGAAAAAATTGAAAAGACTCCTGTTGTTGTGGTTATAACCGTAAAGCATTTCTATGTAATGCCCTAAACCACATCAAAATCGGTCCAGTAGTGTGAAAATGGCAGCTACATTCAAAAATCTATCAAACTGGAAGCGAATGATAAAAATATAATACTACAATGAACCAAACTCAATAAGGATAAAACTTGCAAACAAAGAGTAAATCTACCTTAAAGCAAAAGTTTTCCAATTCACTTATCACGTTCCGACTCAAGGTGTATACTTGCACCTCTTTAGGCACTCCCACGTCCACGCTGACAATGTTTTGGTCGACACACACAGCCCTGTTCAACCCATTGTCCATATCACAGTCACATTCTTTTGGACAAATTGTACCCCCACAAAAACCTATTTGCAACCAAGACAATAAAAACAATATTAACCCCCACATGATTTTGTATTCACAATTACTAACATTGCATGCATCCTGAGTAACCTATTTGTATTAGGTAGAAATACACTGACGCATAGAAATGGAGTAGTTTTCGTCCAAACTGATAAAACTGATATCGTGCACGATAAGATAGCTACGTTACAATAGCATTATCTTTGCCTCCTTCATTTTCGAAATTATAAGTAAGTAAATAGAGTAGGTAGGTACATGAAAACACGAAATATAATTATTTTGTCAAGATATTTTGGCTTTTATTTAGTTACATTACATAAAAAATAAAAATAGTTATAATATAATAAGTGTATTTCCTGATATCTAATTTTTAAAATATCTTAAATCTAATAATAAGAAAATCATACATAACTGTTACACTTTTATTTAATACTTATCATTACCCTAGCTGATGCCCGCAACTGGGTGGGTTGAGGATATTTGGTTCCCGCGGGAACTCTTTTATTTTCGAAGTTTCTTCCTCAGACAGAGATCGTGATAAGTAGTGTATTTCTGTATAAGAAGTGTATTCCTTTTTAATTCCTGAAAGGAGCAATACATTTTGATGAAATACGGATTACAATCATCTGGCTTTCTTTAAACTTGTTGATTTCTTGCCAAATAGAGGTAATTGTGATCATCACATTGCTATGGCCCTAAACAGTAGCCATTTGTGTTATTCCAGACTAAAATCTATCTCTGTGCCAAATCTCAGCCATTCTGGCGTGATTGAGTAACAAACATCCATCTATCCATCCAAAATTTCGCATTTATAATATTAGATATAATAATATTAGTAAGTAATAAAATTTTCAATAGTTCTAAATCCACACTGCACACTGCCAGCTTGTAAAACTTGTAAACAGAATAACAGATGGCGCTAGTGGTAAGTTGTATTGCGCTATCATGATATGTCTTACAGATGTACATAATTGCTTACAATATTATTGCAATTTGAAAAGAGTAACTACTGAGTTTTATTTTTGAAAAGTAATCACCAAAGTGGTGGAAATTACTTGACAATCGAAATTTTAATATACCTATTTAATAACAATAACAATAACTATAAATAATAGAAATGTAAAATGCTTACAAGAATTAGAAATAAGAATAGTAAATTGTTTATCAAGGGTCTAAAATGAGTCAGTTCATACGAAATGTATAGCTTACCGAGCGTAGCGAGGTATGCTATAGAATCGAGAAGAATCTCTTTTAGTCCCGTGCTAAACACTACTTTTCACTTCGATTGAGAGATAACAAAATAATTATTATTTCTTTGCCTTGTTACATTTTCATATTATTAGGAGTAAGATCTTTATTTTCACTTGATGATATTATCAAATAAATAGTCACATTCACTTTACCCTATACCTTCACCTTTTATTACGTATTGTGTATCGAAATTCGAAATGGATTAATTTCACATCCATAAAAATAAATGTAACAATCACAACAAAAATTCTACAGATTTCGCGGCAATCCGCAATACCCACTTTAATTTTTCTCCATATTGATAATAAGAAGCTTATGG
The DNA here is from genome assembly GCA_923060345.2 of Erebia aethiops. Taxonomy (NCBI): domain Eukaryota; kingdom Metazoa; phylum Arthropoda; class Insecta; order Lepidoptera; family Nymphalidae; genus Erebia; species Erebia aethiops. The sequence continues at coordinate 14,666,704 of OV281089.1, read as the reverse complement.
AATTAAAAATAAATACATGAAGAACCATAGACATAGAGCTGTGACGATGGGTACCTAATATTAACACTTTGACGCATACTTAATTTCAACCAAGAATTGCGTGCGTAGACAGAGAAAAGAATAATTACAAGTGGATCGTATTAACATAGCATAAGTAACAGCTATTTATTCATTTCATACAGTGGGTCAACCAGGGGTCAACGCTCACACAAATGGCAGACCCTGACTACCATCATACCTGTAACATATTTTTTAGTTATAATAATCTAGGATTATAATGTTATCTGTGACCGGATGATGGTCTATGGAGGAATGGCGCAAAGACTACAGTGTATGAAAGGAGAAATGGCGATGGCAGTCATCTTATACAAAATGTTGATAGATCATTATACCAAGCAAGTAATGGTTACCATTGTTTCATTTAATATTATATAATTTAATACAATACCACTACAGTAATACGTAGTATTCTATACTAATCTGTGACTACAGTTTTAACAGTCCTAGATGTACGGTGTCGGTACTGCATAAAAGACAAGAGTGATAGAATTTTGTTTTATAAAAATAATTCTATTCTTCTATCACCCCGCAGCTTCGCTTTGTCTAGATGCCTTCATTTGAACGACTATCTACGAAAGATACGAAAGAACGTATCTTAAGCGCAAAACACAAAGCGCACACAAAAGGCGGGTTGAATAGGCATGATGACAGTAACCAAGAATCAATGAAATTATGAATTTTTAATGAAATAGGATTCATGGATTTTAAAAAATGTATTTATTTTTGTATTTCGAGTGAGACTGCTATTTATTTTGATAAAATAAATATGAAAAATACAGCAATCCGCCATATTGGTTAAAACACAAAGAAGCGAATGACGTCACAATGGTTTGTTTCTCAGATTAAAAACCTAAGGTAGGTTTTTAATCTGAGGTTTGTTTTCAAGCTTTGACAACAATGACCTTCTATACACAAGGACATCGCACTGGTGCGCATAACAAGGGACTAAGTAAGTGTGCTTAAACTCGTTGTAAGCACACTTTTTTCATTAGTCGCATGATCACTGCGAAGTTGTCAGGATGCCTAAGTGCGCGTTCAAAAAGTGCCGAAATAATACATTAACGACGCAGAAAAAAGATGGTGTGACGTACCATCGATAAGTTAATTTTATTTACGTAAGATAATATGCAAAAAAGTGTAAAATACGTAGTAAAACTATTGAAAACACAAGAAATATTTAAAATTATTTACAATGTTCCCATTCCCTTCTCTCACGCACATCGGAAAGAGACAGATGGAAGGGTGCGTCATGAATGTCAGAAAAACAAAACTGTGGAGTAGCTTTTTTTTTGTTCCATGTAAAATCTATTGGCAATTAATGTTATCACATTTTTTCACTATCTTGTAAGTTTTCCCAATTAAGGGCCTTTAAGCAATCAGGCCGCAACCAACTGTAGGTATAAAACTCGCCACACTACACTATATATCTGTATGTACGCATATATAGCACTACGCTCTAGGCTCGATTTCGCCGGCGCGGCCCTGGATATCCCCACAGCTGTGATTCCTATTTCTTTAAAGTGTACCTAGAAACAGTATGACAGCGGTATAAGGCGCCTTAAGAAAAAACATATTACATGCCTCGAAGGTAATATTTTTTATCTTTACTCGATCAAATATAAATTACATAGGGTAAGTTGCGCAATCTGTAATGGCTGTTCTTTTAGATTTCCTGTACACGAGATCACAAGTTATTCAATAAACAAAAATTCTCCTCTTTTCGGATCTAAATCAAAAAATATCGATCCAAGGGAAAAATTGATAAGGACTAAAATTGTAGGAAATTTAATTTCAAATAACTTTGGTTATAACCATTTTTCGTGTAAAATTGAAAATAAACGAGTTATTCAATAAACAGAAATTCTCCTCTCTTTTCGGATCTAAATCGAAAAATATCAATCCTAGAAAAATTGATAAGTACCAAAATTTTTTCCGTGTCAGCCCCTCTTTTGATCTAATTCGACTGGGCTAATATAATAGTTTCATATTTACAAAAACGAAAAATCTCTCAGAAATAACAAAAATTAATAGCGCTACACTACTCCATTCCCTTTTTGTTCCAGTCTGTTTCTAAAATCACCTTATTAAGCTTCGAGTGATTAATCGATTTACATTGCGGCTTAAACACAGAGGTCAGTTTACAGGGCTTGAATGTCAGCGGCAATGTATAGATGGAGCAGTCGAAGCAAAATAGGGTGAATTAGAAGCGTGTGCCATGTTTGGGCTCTGTTTTTGTATGCCACGATTTGTCCATTTGTATAGAAGGTCATTGTTTGACAATCACAAATTGTTTACTGCACACTGCACAGACTCAGAGTACATTGGTAAAAATAATAGTGACGTCACAAACGACGCCATGACACCAGCGAGCGTTTCGGCGTGAATCTCAGTGAATTTTAAAATTTAAATGCCAATTTTATCTACCAAACCTTATTTTTCTGCTGAAATAAGATATTTTTTCGAAATAGTAGACACTTCCGAACATAATCTGACCATTTTTCAAAATCAGTCATCATGCCTATTGCTACTACACCAGCGCCACTGTGGAAGGTTTTTGAACTTCTATTTAAAGCAACCCCAGTGGAACCAGTGAATGCGTCCAAATCAGAGACAAGTAACTTATAGGATAGGCCAAATGAGTTGAAAACACCGTTGAAAACTGAGGTTCAAAATAATTCCTATGCTCAGATTAAAAACCTAATCATAAGTCAAACCATAAATTAACTACGTGTCAAACCTTCTTGACCTTTTTTACTTACTCTGAGGTCAAACGTTGATACCATGGAGGCTCAGATTAAAAACCTAGGTTATTAGGTTTTTAATCTGAGCATGGAGGTAACAAAGTTGATACATAATCTGAGGTTAAACCTAATGTCAAAGTCGAAAGTTCTTTATCACCTGTGGCGTTTGAAATCTTGAAAGTGTTGCCAAGTTACGCGATTTTTCGCTCTTGTAGGCTATCTCGAAGAGTATTGTAGTTGGCGACAAAAATTGGGATCGGCGACTGGTTTATTTATGTGATACGGAATGTGCGATTTTATTGCTCAAGCAGACCGTCAGATACTACACAGACAGGAGTACACCTGTATATGCTGCCTATCTCGATCTCTCTAAAGCTTTTGATCTGGTTAGATATGTCATTCTATGGTCTAAGTTAACAGATGCCGGTATCCCACAGGCGGTGGTTAACATTTTTAAACTTTGGTACGACCATCAGACTTACCAGGTCAAGTGGGGGGGTGCACTTTCGGATGAGTATAGATTGAGGTGCGACGTGCGACAGGGAGGTTTGACATCACCAGCGCTCTTCTACATAACTCAGCTAATTGTAGAGCTCGGCAGCACCGTTGTCGACTGTCGGCTGCTCTATTGATGGTCGCTGTATAAACAGCATTAGTTACGCAGACGACATGGTGCTGTTGAGTCCATCGGTGAGTGCACTCCAGAAGCTACTGGGGATTTGCGAGAGCTATGCGCAGAGACACGGCCTGCAATATAATGTGAAGAAGAGCGATCTTCTAGTTTCGGGCGAAGGCACGGAAACCAAGCAGGTACCGCCAGTGACACTGGGAGGGATTGATCTTCGGAGAGTGTCAGAATTCAGATACCTTAGCTATGTGGTAACCGAGGATCTGAAGGATGATCTTGACACGGAGAGGGAAAGGAGAACCGAAATAAACAAAATTTATTTTATTTATTTTTTATTATTTGGGGTTGGCGACTGATTTAGGCTTTCCCATTTATTTTACTTTGTTGATCTCTGTAATGGTAAGTAGAATATTAGGTTCGACGTTGTGGATAATAAAGGTTAAAAAATTTCTTCAAATCAAGAGTGAATAGGCATCTTCTAAGCAAGCACGTGTTCCACCTTAGACCAGCTTCACTACTTCCAGCAAGTATTTACTATTTATTTATTTTATTTTACACTTTATTTGTACACCACAACACAAAAAAGAAAAATAATAATTAAGGTACACAAATACACAAAAGGAAGTAGAATACAAAAAGGCGGCCTTATCGCTTAGCAGCGATCTCTGCCAGGCAACCTTAGGATTAGGAGAAGTTAAGGAGATTAAATTGCGGGTGGTGTATTAATATAAATAAACATACAAACAAATACCTACATACTATTACATAAACCATTTACACAAATAACATAATACTCATAATAAATAATATAAGAAAATAAACTAATATATATTATGTATTTAGTATTACTATTAAATAACAATGAAAACTAATCGTCTGTATTAGGATAAAATTTCGTCTTATGCGATGGTATGCTTAAAGTTAATTTTCGGGTTGTTCGTATTTCGGACTGATCTCCCACAAATTTAAACTTCTCCTTCAGGTAAGAGGGAGTTTTTGGGTCAAATAGCACACGGTAGTCGGTACAGAATTAGTGAAAGAACATGAAGATCCCGGCGACGGCGAATAGGAAGCCACTTGAGCTTTTGGCGAAATTCAAATACACGGTGCAAGTATGATTGCAGCCAAGCGCTAGTCTAAACTTAAATAAATAAAAATTAAGAATAACACAGAATTCTTATTCGCTGTAATTCTGCTTTGGATCTTACCTTCCGAAAATTAAAATCACGGTGGATCTATGTTTAAAAATAGCCTTTTTAGGTTACATTATTATCAATTAGGCGATTTCAGGCTACTTTGCAGAAAAAAATTAGCTTGGCGACTTGAACCACATTGAACCGACAAGTAACTCGGTTAAGTAACAAGTAGGTAACTAATACTTGTTACTTAACCGAGTTACTTGTTTTAACCGGTTAGAACCGAGTGACCGAGTTACTTGGCAACACTGTCTTGAAATGTGCTGGTGTTTTGAGATGTGTGAAAAATAAAAATGTTTTGATGTTTACTGATTGCTTTTAATAATAATTGGGATCGAAAATGGCCGATATAAATAGTTTATTTGATTGCTTTGATGAACCAACGCAAAATGAATCTTCTATTCAACTACCCAACATCAAGTTTGAAGAGGCATCCTCGTAAGTGTTTCCTAACCTGTACTCTCCATCCTTCCTAACCATTTTCGTAATATCGTAGCTCCTTTTTGGTTTCAATTGCATTTTAGCTGTCTCTTACATTATACGGAACGTATATTACGCTTTGGGAGCTTTAGTTTATAGCATTCTTGATACTAGGGGTTGAAAATAATGTTCGATATTGCGTCTTACATTAATAATTATAGGAAAAATTACAACTGTCTTAATTCTTACATAAAAACCAAAATTTTAGTTATTTTTTATTATATGAAAGGCTTAGCAATATTTTTAATGCTGTCATTTTAGTTTAGCGATTGTGCAGTGTGCACTACAGAACTTCGCAACACGTCGAGCAAAGGGGCTGACCCTTTGCTCAACGTGTTGCGAAGCTGAAGTGGCAATGGGCGGGGTGGGACACGTAGTTTGAAGAAACAAAAGCGCAGTGGTGGTAGTCCCCCCATTGAGTGGAAGGACAACATCAAATAAATCGCAATGAGTTGCAGGAACCAAGGGGCGCAAGACAGTAGTGTGTGGAAATCCTTGAAAAAGACTTTTATTCAGCTGTAGATGTCTATCGGTTGATAACAATGAAGTGATACAATATTTCTTGTTCTACAAAAAAGTATTGTGTTATATTAATAAATACTTTATAGGGTACCAGATAAACCAGCTGTAACCATTAAACGTCCACATGAAGAAGTCCAATATGCAGATACCTCCAAAAAAGTCAAACAAGATGATGAAGATATTGGGGAAATCACCAGTGATATAAAGTAAGTTTTGCCAAACACTATTCTATAGACAAAGATCTTACAACTCATCCCACATTCACTTTCTTTGCTTTTCTTACCAACACATATATGATGCTGGACAAGTTTTCTTTGTCAGTAGTTGTTGATACAATAAAACTACAAAGTAATGACAGCAAATTCCCACATCATTTCCCATATTATAAATGCAAAAGTGTGATTGTTTATCCTTCATTAATGCCACAAGTAAGCAATAAATTTACTTGATTCTGTGCATGGCTATAGATATACTTGAGAACCTGGAAAGTAACAGTACTTTCCAGGTTCTCAAGTATATCTATACCCAGGCTACTTTATATCCCAAAAATTCAAAAGGCTCTCACAGGATTTTAAAAACCTAAATCCACAGACACACATACAAAATTATTGGCTTCATCTAATTCATTATAATTTGGTTTAGGATTCTTGCACCAATATTCTAAATCCTTTTTATTTCATGCTTTTCTACTACATTTTTGACTTTGCTATAGGAGATTCATATAATATTTATTCTATTTTCTGCTGTCCAGCTTAGATCTCCTGGCATCAAGAATAGTAATACACACACTAGAAACACACGAAGGTTGCACCCACGAAGTTGCCTTACCACCAAACCAGGAATTTGCGCCTCTCGTACCACTCACTACAGAGCCTGCAAAACAGTACAGCTTCATACTAGATCCATTCCAAAAGGAAGCCATTATGTGTATAGATAACTTACAGTCTGTGCTAGTATCTGCACATACATCTGCGGGGAAGACTGTTGTTGCTGAGTGAGTAACTTTAAATTTATTTAATGACATTAAGAACTGAACATGACTAAGCGTCGATATATATGATGTACTAGATGGGTCCCCTTTCATAGAAAAAAGTTGGATGTTCGATTTGTAGGGCGTGACCCTCACCTGTATAAGCCTGTCCTTTTCCCCGCCATTGTCCCGCTTTTCAGACTAGATGGCGTTAGTAAAATAAGTCCGCATTCTTTGTTTCTGTCCCCGTCTGTGTAAATTGAGGTTGTTGTGTCTAAGTGATAATTTGAAATCATAGAGGAGAGGTATGAATATAATACTAACTTATATTATCCTCGCTCTTATGTGGAGAAGCTTTAAACAAGTTTGGTATTATTATTTATCTTCTGTGCACTGTACTAAAGAACATTTCGTTTTACTCTTTAATTTATATAATTAATTCTTTATTTTTAAGTTTTCTTTTCCCTTATTTTAAAATGAAAAATATATGAAGTAAAAGTATATGAAGCCCTTTTAAGAATTTGCAAATGGCTTATAAAAATTTAAGAAGTGGATGTGACCGTCAACTGTGACTGTCACATCCTTAAACTGTTAAGGATTTATATACAATTTTAAATGTTTCCATTAATAATTAATGTGCAGTTAACAATTTTAATAATAACTTATGTTATGTTTAACAATTAATGCCTTTGGCAGATATGCAATAGCCCTTTCGCTAAAGAATAAGCAGAGGGTTATATACACAACACCGATCAAGGCACTCTCCAATCAGAAGTACAGGGAGTTCTCTGAGGAGTTCCATGATGTTGGCCTCATCACTGGGGATGTCACAATCAATCCATCTGCTTCATGCCTTATTATGACTACAGAGGTATGTGCAAACATGTTTGTAAAAGCAGTAGCTTGCAACAAAATTTATAGATTACTAGCTAATGCCCGCGACTTCGTCCGTTTGGTCTGAGGTTTTTCGGTTCCCATGGAAAATTTAATTTTTTGGGATAAAAAGTAGCCTATGTGTTATTCCAGTGTGCTTAGCATGCGCACAACCAGATTATCTCGCGACGAGAGAGAGAGAGATGTTGTCGTTGCCGGCAAATTTTTCATTTACACTAACATGCACAAAATGCGGTATATTACAAGAAAAAAATTGTCGACATGTAAATGTTCATAGAGAAAAATACCACAGATAAAAAATTTAACTTTTATCTCTACTTTTGACGTAACGAGACAAGTAACCATGTTAGCTTCGGTAGACAGAGAGAGATAACGGGTAGACATAATTTTACTCGTGGTGCGCATGCTAGCCCTGCTGGCCATAATCTATCTCTCTGCCAAATTTCATCCAGATCCTTTAAGCCATTCTGGTGTGATTGAGTAACAAACATCCATCCATACATACACACATACATACAATCCATACAAACATCCATCCATCCATCCAAACTTTCGCAATTTTAATAATATACCCATGATTTTAAATGCATGATGGGGTTTTTAAAAATCCCAACAGACAGCTTTGATATTGCAGGTTTAAAGGTAATGTTGGTCCCCTGGGTGCAACCTATATCTGTACGAAATTTCGTCAGAATTAGTTAATTAGATAGGCCGTGCAATCTAACTAATAGACCAGCAAAAACGCTATTACATTGACAATAAAAATTAATCATATTAACTACTTACCTTTTTATATTGTTGATTTTAGATTCTGCGGAATATGTTATATAGAGGCTCTGAAATAATGAGGGAAGTTGGATGGGTTGTGTTTGATGAGATCCATTACATGAGAGACAAGGAGAGAGGAGTTGTTTGGGAAGGTAAAAATTACTTTGACAGTGTAACTGCTTCTTTTCTTCTAAGCAAAAATTTTAAAATTCAAAAGTAAAGTAATAATTAAGGTCGATGGGCTAAGGTATATTATATACTAGAATCTAGTCGCGGGAATCATCTAGTAACTAGATGATTCCCGCGACTTCGTCCGCGTGGATTAAGGTTTTTTGATTCCCGCGGGAACTATTTAATTTTCCGGGATAAAAAGTAGCCATGTCCTTCCCCGGGATACAATCTATCCCTGTACCAAATTTCATCAAAATCGGTTGAACAGATGGGCCGTGAAAGCGTAGCAGACAGTCAGACGGACAGACAGACACACTTTCACATTTAATATACTAGATGATTCCCGCGACTTCGTCCGCGTGGATTAAGATTTTTGATTCCCGCGGGAACTCTTTAATTTTCAGGGATAAAAAGTAGCCTATGTACTTCCCCGGGAAACCATCTACCCCTGTACCAAATTTCATCAAAATCGGGTGAAGAGAGTTTTTTTTTATTCCCGCGGGAACTCTTCAATTTTCCGGGATAAAAAGTAGCCTATGTCCTTCCCCGGGATACCATCTACCCCTGTACCAAATTTCATCAAAATCGGTTGAACAGATGGGCCGTGAAAGCGTAGCAGACAGACAGACAGACAGACAGACAGACAGACAGACACACTTTCGCATTTATAATATTAGTATGGATATGGATATGGATTAGTATGGATATAAATTTCCCATACAAACGAATGGGAACCGATCATGGTGACAGAAGCATTAAAATTTCGTTTTGTAATTTTTACTGTACGTTCAATATACATAGTACCCAACCGTCAATAATCCATTTTTACTAACAAAATCATTTTGCAGTCTAATTTTGATATTGAAAACTTTGATAAATTGAACAAAAATATGCTTACGTGAGTGTACTCTGTATTTTGCCTACCACCTAGAGAATTGGCTAAGAACTAAATAAGATGTCAAAGGGTTCAAGCGACGTTGCCACAGTGTGTGTGGTGTAATCGTAGAAATAATAACATTATTATGGATATATGCATTATAATACATAATGGATTAAACACCAAGAACCGAATGACGTCACAATTTTTTGTTTTCGAGCTTTGACAATCACACTATTATTTACTGCACACTGCACAGAGTACATTGGTAAAAACAATAGTGACGTCACAAACGACGCCATGACACCGGTGAGCGTTTCGGCGTGAATTTTAAAATTTAAATGCCAATTTTATCTACCAAACCTTATTTTTCTGATGAAATAAGATATTTTTTAGAAATAGTACTTTATTTACTTCCGAACATAATCTGACCATTTTTCTAAATCAGTCATCATGCCTATTATTTACAAGTCTTGCAATATAGTTTCTGATTGGAACCGCTAGGGTGTGGAACACCCTCCCAGCGCACGTGTTTCCTGCCACTTATAACTTAAGTACCTTCAAGGCAAGAGTGAATAGGCATCTTCTAGGCAAGCGCGTTCCAACCTAGACCTCATCATTGCTTTGCACTAAGCATGATTGTCGTCAAGCGCAAGCCTATCACGCAATAAAAAAAAAAAATAGCCGGTGGTGTTTTCCAGAAACACTGATCCTCTTGCCCGACAATGTGCACTACGTGTTTCTGTCGGCCACTATACCCAACGCGCGCCAGTTCGCAGAGTGGGTGTGTCGTCTGCATACTCAGCCGTGTCACGTGGTGTACACAGAGTATCGACCCACGCCACTGCAACACTACATATTCCCCGCAGGCGGAGATGGAATACATCTCGTTGTGGATGAAAAGGTAGGTAAACATTTATTTCTTTTTATAAGCAGCCTAATCCTCCGAAACTACGAATATTATCGTCTTTACCCATCCTTCAATCCTAATGAAGAAACTAGAAGTTTAATTCGCTATAATGCGCCACAGTAATGTAAAATACTCGACAATGCACGTTTTTAAAGAGTCGGAGTGAAACACATTATGTTGAATATCATACTAATATTATGAATGCGAAAGTCAGTTTGTTTGTTGGTTTGTCCTTCAATCACGCTGCAACGGAGCAACGGATTGACGTTATTTTTGGCATGGGTATAGTTGAGATTAGATTAGATGAAAGCGAATAATTATTAATTAATCAAATAATGCAGTGCATCTTAAATTTGTATGTATTTTAGGGCCAATTCAAAGAAGACAATTTCAACACTGCAATGGCAGTACTAAGCAACGCCGGGGACGCGGGTAAGGGCGATCAGCGCGGTCGTAAGGGCGGATTTCGCGGCAACAACAACACTAATATATTCAACATCGTTAAGATGATCATGGAGAGGAACTTTGCGCCCGTCATCATATTTAGTTTCAGCAAGAAGGACTGTGAACTGTACGCTATGCAGATGGCCAAACTGGACTTTAACACTAGTAAGTCTCACGCAGGAAGCAAAATCTATACTTATTGTTATATATGTCACCGTAAGATTGTAAAAACCGTTAGATTATAATATAACGTTTTTTATCTCGATAGATTATAAACTGTCGACAGATTGTGAACCGTAACATACTGCTTACAATTTAACGCGTTATTTTTCGGTAAATTGTAATATATTAGGTATATTAACCCGATAGAACCTAAGTGCCCGGCCGCGAGTTGAATGCAGAGTAAATGTATGGTGACACTTACATTTACTCTGCATTCAACTCGCGCGCGAACTGTACAAGAAAGAGACAAGAAAACGTAAAAACAATAAATATTTCATAAATTAATACTCAGAACATTGAACGGTTCACAATCTTGCGACAGTTTATAATCTAGCGGGATAGCAACCGTTAGATTATAATCTAACGGATTTTACAATCTTACGGTGACATAAATATACTATTATAAATGCGTAAGTTTGGACGGTTTGGACTGCCTCGTTGGTCTAGCGGTTAGCATAGTCGACTGCGGATCACGAGGTCCTGGGTTCGATTCCCAGTCGGGCATACAAATTGTTAGGTATTGGGTTTTCAATTAAGAAATTTTCTGTGCCAGCCCGGAGTTGGAAGTTGGCGGTGTTTCACCCCCGTGCCTCGGAGAGCACGTTAAGCCGTCGGTTCCGGTTATTATCACTAACATGATAATAGTCGTTAAAGCCGGCCAACCCGCATTGGAACAGCGTGGTGGACCTAAGCTCTAATTCCCTCTCTCCTATGAGAGTGGAGGCCTGTGCCCAGCAGTGGGATTTTAATAGGCTGTAGTGGTGGTGGTGGTGGATGGATGTATGGATGGATGTTTGTTCAATCACGTCAGAGTTATTATAGTCTGGAATAACACATAGGCTACTATTTATTCCGGAAAATTAAAGAGTTCCCGCGGGAACCAAAACCCTCAATTTAAACGGACGAAGTTGCGGGCATCAGCTAGTTGTTTATATTTTAAGAAACACCTTTTCCTTCCCAGTTTTGTCGTCAAGTAGTTTTTTGGTATAGTTTCTGCTTCTTTTTTGCCTCAGGCGTCCATTACATGATATGTTTTTCTAAAACTAAAACCACTGTTGTGATTGACGTATACCATAATCTTAATCATGCAAACTCTCATCATTCATTCTTCAGTCATAAGTTTTCATGTTACTTATTTTCTAACTCTAATGGATATTAAAGGGTAAAACACACAAAGAGCGGGCGCGGTTCAGGAGCGGGTCGGTTCGGGTGCGCGGTGGGTTTAATTCCTTGTATTTATATGCAAGACATCACAGCGACACCCGCCACGCGCCCTACCCGCGCCCGCGTTCTGTGTGATGTCGTCCATATAAATACAAGGAATTCAACCCGCCGCGCACCCGACCAGACCCGCGCCCGCTCCCTGTGTGTTTTGTGTGTGTAACAGCAAAGTGTTTTCTGAACAGTCGAGGAAAAAAAGCTAGTGGATGAAGTGTTCAACAACGCTATGGACGTGCTATCAGAGGAGGATCGCAAGCTACCCCAGGTCGAGAATGTGATTCCGTTGCTGAGGCGCGGTATTGGCATACATCATGGAGGGTTACTGCCTATATTGAAGGAGACTATTGAAATATTGTTCGGCCTGGGACTTATTAAGGTATTATTTAGACCAATTTATGCATGTTGGTTGTTCTTAAATTTTAAAGTAGTAAATTTTAAAAGGATGGATAATATTTCTATATGTTCTCACGTATGTGGTCACTGATACGTCTTGTCTTTTAAATTATTAGTAAGTATTTCGTAGCTTTAGTTTTAAGATACCGTAACTGATTATCACCATCATCTTACTTCTTCCTATTCTTACTAATATTATAAATGCGAAAGTTTGGATGTATGGATGTCGGTATGGATGTATGGATGTATGGATGGATGTTTGTTACTCAATCACGCCCCAACGGCTGAACGGATCTGAATGAAATTTGGCACAGAAATAGATTATAGTCTGGAATAACACATAGGCTACTTTTTATCCCGGAAAATTAAAGAGTTCCCGCGGGAACCACAAAACCTCGATCCACGCGTACGAAGTCGCGGGCATCAGCTAGTATTTTTTAAGTAACGACGTCAATAAGTGTACAGTGTAACTTATTACATTGACTTTATTTCTATTATTTTCAGGCACTTTTCGCGACAGAAACTTTCGCTATGGGCCTCAATATGCCGGCAAGAACTGTGGTCTTCACAAACTGTCAAAAGTTTGATGGAAAAGACTTCCGCTTTGTGAGTACCTTTCCATAACATATTTATATAGTTTTTAGGGTTCAATGGCAATCGGTTTCTCCACTGCGACTTTGCATGAACCCTATGTTAGGGACAATAATAATGGTGAAAAAAGGTATATTTTAAAGAATGATAGAATTTAACAAAGTATACAATTTCCCTTCCCTATCGGTGCCTAGCGATCTCTGTCAGGCTCATACCTGCAGGCTGCAACCAATGCAATGGTGTAGAGATAGACCCATATTTTTATGTTCCATAAAAAAACAACCAATCTCTTTAGATTCATCAAATCCCTCTGTTCGCCTGTGTGACAATGGGGCCGATTTTGTTTAGCACAATCTCTCTCTAAACTAAACTAAAATGAAAGCTTATATTGCTATCCCTTCCATAATACTCGGGCAGCACTAGGTTTAGAGCTGTCATTTTAGTTTAGAGTTTGTGCTAAACAGATCAGCCCCAATATCTGTTTAATTTTTATAGATAACCTCAGGGGAGTACATCCAAATGTCAGGGCGCGCGGGTCGTCGTGGCCTGGACGACAAGGGTATAGTGATATTAATGATCGACCAGAAAGTGACCCCCAGCGTCGTCAAGGATATGGTGCAAGGCAAAGCAGACCCCATCAACTCCGCCTTCCATCTCACGTATAACATGGTTAGTTTCGTGCACTCCGTACAGCCATCAAGGCACTAACTCTAGGGATTTCGAGGCGTGCGGGTCGTTGTGGGTTGGATGATTGATAAGGGGATCGTGATACTGATGATCGACCAGAAAGTGACCCCCAGTGTAGTCAAGGATATGGTGCAAGGCAAAGCCGACCCTATCAACTCTGCCTTCCATCTCACGTATAACATGCTTAGTTTCGTGCACTCCGTACAGGCAAAAAATTGGTGGATAGGGACTGCCGATAGAAGTGAAAACGAATATTTAATTTTTTTTTAATTAAAAAAAATCTATTTAATTATATAATAATAATAATTTAAAATAATAAAAATATAAACCTTAAAACTAAGCCATTAAAGTTTAATTACGAATGTTCTATATTTATATTTAAGACCTTTTGTCTTCGTAACAACGCGAGGTGTCGGTCACGGTGTCGGTCACGCGTTTCCACATTTTTACCCCTACCAAAAAGTGCTCAACGCGCCTAAAGAAGTTTTCATTTCAATATATCTAGGGATTTTGGGGCGCGCGGGTCGTCGTGGGTTGGATGATAAGGGGATCGTTATACTGATGTCCGACCACGAGATGACCCCCAGCGTTGTCAAGGACATGGTGCAGGGCAAAGCCAACTCCATCAACTCCTCCTTCCATCACACTTTTAATAAATTATGGGTAGATGTCGTTGTGTGAGCTCCATACAGGCATTAAGGCTCTACCTCAGGGATTACACCTAGATTTCGGGACGAACGGGTCGTCACGGGTTTCATGATCGACCACAAGATGACGACCAGCGTCGTGCAAGGCAAAGCCGACCCCATCAACTCAGCCTTCCATCTCACGTACAACATGGTAACTTTTATACATCGCACCTCATAATTGTAAGCCATAATGCAGTGCCATTCTGTTTTAAGTATTTTTTTAATCCTGGCAACTTAAACTCGAAAGCTTGTAACGGAGTTGGAGAAAAAAAATACTTAAAATATTATTATTTTTTTGTTTAATAGGTTCTAAATTTATTGCGAGTAGAGGAAATCAATCCGGAATACATGTTGGAAAGAAGTTTCTTCCAGTTCCAAAATCAAGCGGCCATTCCAGATCTGATTGACAGTAAGGAATTTTTCATTTCGATTACTACAATTTTCCTTTCGCCACCACGAATTATTTATTTATTTATTTATTTAAAAACAAGTATACATTTTTAAACATAACAATTTATAATTTAGTTACGGTGTAACAAGAACCCTGATCAGGTTTATCCGTACACCGGTATTCCTCGTGTTCGCTCGTTTCATCGTTCTACATTTTCATCTACTAATTACTACTACTTACTATTTATAATTAATTATTTACTACTTTACTACTTATAATTATTTATTAAATTTATTTTTTATATTTATTTTATGAATGCTTCATATATTTAAGATTCTTGCACGATTTTTTGACTTTGCAATTTGAAACTCAAAATGTACTTTGCACAGCGTATTCCTTGACTTCATACAGCTATACAGAACACAATAAGCGATAACTGGCGAATGCGGGACGAGTGGCCTAGTTGTGACAACGCATGTCAGTCGATTGCGATTGTTAAGCAACTTTGACCCAAGTCGGTAACTGGATGGGTGACCGAATTTGAAGTTTCAAATTTAGTCTTCGCTTCCTCCGTGCCTCGGAGAGCACGTTAAGCCGTCGGTCCCGGTTATTATCACTAACATCTGATAATAATCGTTAGAAAGACCTAAGAGTTTAAATAGTCTTAGTCGAGTCGTATGCGGAAGGACGTAAGAACCCATCGCATTATTATCCCAAGAAAACTCCTACCATTAATTGATTAATGAAAAGGGGACACAACCCTCAGTAATGAGGAATACGACGCAAAGGGAATGTGTCTTTTTAGCATTAATTAGCAACAGCGATTGAAAAATTTGTAACAATTGACAGAGGTAAAAGCGAAGCAGAAAGAATACGACGCGCTCACAATAGAGCAGGAGCACTCGATCGCTTCGTACTGCAACGTGCGCTCTCAGCTCGACCTGTTGGGCTCGCAGTTCCGCGCGTTCATCACGCGGCCGGAGTACTTGAAGCCTTTCCTGCAACCGGGACGACTGGTCAAGGTGAGTGTTGTTCATTACAATTGACAGAGGTAAAAGCGAAGCAGAAAGAATACGACGCGCTCACAATAGAGCAGGAGCACTCGATCGCTTCGTACTGCAACGTGCGCTCTCAGCTCGACCTGTTGGGCTCGCAGTTCCGCGCGTTCATCACGCGGCCGGAGTACTTGAAGCCTTTCCTGCAACCGGGACGACTGGTCAAGGTGAGTGTTGTTCATTACAATTGACAGAGGTAAAAGCGAAGCAGAAAGAATACGACGCGCTCACAATAGAGCAGGAGCACTCGATCGCTTCGTACTGCAACGTGCGCTCTCAGCTCGACCTGTTGGGCTCGCAGTTCCGCGCGTTCATCACGCGGCCGGAGTACTTGAAGCCTTTCCTGCAACCGGGACGACTGGTCAAGGTGAGTGTTGTTCATTACAATTGACAGAGGTAAAAGCGAAGCAGAAAGAATACGACGCGCTCACAATAGAGCAGGAGCACTCGATCGCTTCGTACTGCAACGTGCGCTCTCAGCTCGACCTGTTGGGCTCGCAGTTCCGCGCGTTCATCACGCGGCCGGAGTACTTGAAGCCTTTCCTGCAACCGGGACGACTGGTCAAGGTGAGTGTTGTTCATTACAATTGACAGAGGTAAAAGCGAAGCAGAAAGAATACGACGCGCTCACAATAGAGCAGGAGCACTCGATCGCTTCGTACTGCAACGTGCGCTCTCAGCTCGACCTGTTGGGCTCGCAGTTCCGCGCGTTCATCACGCGGCCGGAGTACTTGAAGCCTTTCCTGCAACCGGGACGACTGGTCAAGGTGAGTGTTGTTCATTACAATTGACAGAGGTAAAAGCGAAGCAGAAAGAATACGACGCGCTCACAATAGAGCAGGAGCACTCGATCGCTTCGTACTGCAACGTGCGCTCTCAGCTCGACCTGTTGGGCTCGCAGTTCCGCGCGTTCATCACGCGGCCGGAGTACTTGAAGCCTTTCCTGCAACCGGGACGACTGGTCAAGGTGAGTGTTGTTCATTACAATTGACAGAGGTAAAAGCGAAGCAGAAAGAATACGACGCGCTCACAATAGAGCAGGAGCACTCGATCGCTTCGTACTGCAACGTGCGCTCTCAGCTCGACCTGTTGGGCTCGCAGTTCCGCGCGTTCATCACGCGGCCGGAGTACTTGAAGCCTTTCCTGCAACCGGGACGACTGGTCAAGGTGAGTGTTGTTCATTACAATTGACAGAGGTAAAAGCGAAGCAGAAAGAATACGACGCGCTCACAATAGAGCAGGAGCACTCGATCGCTTCGTACTGCAACGTGCGCTCTCAGCTCGACCTGTTGGGCTCGCAGTTCCGCGCGTTCATCACGCGGCCGGAGTACTTGAAGCCTTTCCTGCAACCGGGACGACTGGTCAAGGTGAGTGTTGTTCATTACAATTGACAGAGGTAAAAGCGAAGCAGAAAGAATACGACGCGCTCACAATAGAGCAGGAGCACTCGATCGCTTCGTACTGCAACGTGCGCTCTCAGCTCGACCTGTTGGGCTCGCAGTTCCGCGCGTTCATCACGCGGCCGGAGTACTTGAAGCCTTTCCTGCAACCGGGACGACTGGTCAAGGTGAGTGTTGTTCATTACAATTGACAGAGGTAAAAGCGAAGCAGAAAGAATACGACGCGCTCACAATAGAGCAGGAGCACTCGATCGCTTCGTACTGCAACGTGCGCTCTCAGCTCGACCTGTTGGGCTCGCAGTTCCGCGCGTTCATCACGCGGCCGGAGTACTTGAAGCCTTTCCTGCAACCGGGACGACTGGTCAAGGTGAGTGTTGTTCATTACAATTGACAGAGGTAAAAGCGAAGCAGAAAGAATACGACGCGCTCACAATAGAGCAGGAGCACTCGATCGCTTCGTACTGCAACGTGCGCTCTCAGCTCGACCTGTTGGGCTCGCAGTTCCGCGCGTTCATCACGCGGCCGGAGTACTTGAAGCCTTTCCTGCAACCGGGACGACTGGTCAAGGTGAGTGTTGTTCATTACAATTGACAGAGGTAAAAGCGAAGCAGAAAGAATACGACGCGCTCACAATAGAGCAGGAGCACTCGATCGCTTCGTACTGCAACGTGCGCTCTCAGCTCGACCTGTTGGGCTCGCAGTTCCGCGCGTTCATCACGCGGCCGGAGTACTTGAAGCCTTTCCTGCAACCGGGACGACTGGTCAAGGTGAGTGTTGTTCATTACAATTGACAGAGGTAAAAGCGAAGCAGAAAGAATACGACGCGCTCACAATAGAGCAGGAGCACTCGATCGCTTCGTACTGCAACGTGCGCTCTCAGCTCGACCTGTTGGGCTCGCAGTTCCGCGCGTTCATCACGCGGCCGGAGTACTTGAAGCCTTTCCTGCAACCGGGACGACTGGTCAAGGTGAGTGTTGTTCATTACAATTGACAGAGGTAAAAGCGAAGCAGAAAGAATACGACGCGCTCACAATAGAGCAGGAGCACTCGATCGCTTCGTACTGCAACGTGCGCTCTCAGCTCGACCTGTTGGGCTCGCAGTTCCGCGCGTTCATCACGCGGCCGGAGTACTTGAAGCCTTTCCTGCAACCGGGACGACTGGTCAAGGTGAGTGTTGTTCATTACAATTGACAGAGGTAAAAGCGAAGCAGAAAGAATACGACGCGCTCACAATAGAGCAGGAGCACTCGATCGCTTCGTACTGCAACGTGCGCTCTCAGCTCGACCTGTTGGGCTCGCAGTTCCGCGCGTTCATCACGCGGCCGGAGTACTTGAAGCCTTTCCTGCAACCGGGACGACTGGTCAAGGTGAGTGTTGTTCATTACAATTGACAGAGGTAAAAGCGAAGCAGAAAGAATACGACGCGCTCACAATAGAGCAGGAGCACTCGATCGCTTCGTACTGCAACGTGCGCTCTCAGCTCGACCTGTTGGGCTCGCAGTTCCGCGCGTTCATCACGCGGCCGGAGTACTTGAAGCCTTTCCTGCAACCGGGACGACTGGTCAAGGTGAGTGTTGTTCATTACAATTGACAGAGGTAAAAGCGAAGCAGAAAGAATACGACGCGCTCACAATAGAGCAGGAGCACTCGATCGCTTCGTACTGCAACGTGCGCTCTCAGCTCGACCTGTTGGGCTCGCAGTTCCGCGCGTTCATCACGCGGCCGGAGTACTTGAAGCCTTTCCTGCAACCGGGACGACTGGTCAAGGTGAGTGTTGTTCATTACAATTGACAGAGGTAAAAGCGAAGCAGAAAGAATACGACGCGCTCACAATAGAGCAGGAGCACTCGATCGCTTCGTACTGCAACGTGCGCTCTCAGCTCGACCTGTTGGGCTCGCAGTTCCGCGCGTTCATCACGCGGCCGGAGTACTTGAAGCCTTTCCTGCAACCGGGACGACTGGTCAAGGTGAGTGTTGTTCATTACAATTGACAGAGGTAAAAGCGAAGCAGAAAGAATACGACGCGCTCACAATAGAGCAGGAGCACTCGATCGCTTCGTACTGCAACGTGCGCTCTCAGCTCGACCTGTTGGGCTCGCAGTTCCGCGCGTTCATCACGCGGCCGGAGTACTTGAAGCCTTTCCTGCAACCGGGACGACTGGTCAAGGTGAGTGTAACCACTACAAGTTAACCCTTGACTGCGATCTCACCTGATGGTAAGTGATGATGCAGTCTAGGATGGTAGCGGGCTAACCTGTTAGGGGCATGGCAGTTATGTTAAACCCATCCCCCTATTCGGTTTCTACACGGCATCGTACCGGAAATCGCTTGGCGGCACGTTTTTGCCGGTAGGGTGGTAACTAGCCACGGCCAAAGCCACTCACCAGGCTAGACCAGGGAACATTCAAAAATGATAAATACCCAAACTGTTCGATCCCCTGCGGGGGATCGAACCCGAGACCTCCGCACGTTAAGACAACAGCGCTCAACACTGCGCCACGAAGGTCGTCAAAACACGGAGGTGTTGTACGCAGTCGGGACAAAATACAAAAGTTACCGATTTGTTTGCAAATAGTGCGGGTGCATATAGTCCCACCAACTTAATTAGCCAGGTGGCCAATATTTTTGGCCAGGTTTTTGTTTTTATTTTATCTTTAATAGAGAATATTGAATATTGGACCTCCTCTGTGGTGTTTCTTATACCGCAAGCAATTAGTATTTTATTTTTCTGTATCATTGTTTTTTTAATTGACATAGCAAGACATTGTTCTCAGGTTAAAACAGAAAAGTTCGAGTACGACTGGGGCATAATCGTGAACTTTAGGCACAAGACTGGCAAAGGGAAGAAGGGACAGAACGAGAACCCGCTCACAGCTGACACGGTCATCATCGTGGATATACTGCTTCACGTCAAGAAGACCAAACCAGACGACGCGGACACCAATGCGCCTTGTCCGCCTGGAGAGGTGAGGATCAATTTATATTGGCTGTTCTAAAAGGTTGCATTATGTGAAATACGAAGCTGTGTCATCACCGCGTGCCTTCTTCAAACCGAAGTTTGGCGTGATCATGCTAAAATCTTTTCTATTTTGAGCCGCATCTTTTAGCATTGGATAACTAAGCCCTGTCCACCCCTTTATACCGTCCAACCACTTGCGCCTTTGGCGAGCTGGAGCTCTCTTGCCTGCAATCCTTCTTTCCCAAAACTAGTCTTGGAAGTGAGAATTGGGCTCCTCTTTGCAGATGTCCGAAGAAAGCCAGTTTTCTCTGCATGATGGTGGACATGAGGAGTTCTCTGTTTTTGTGGACTTACACACACAACAGCGTTGTCCTTGTCACTTGTAGTAAATAATAATTTAATCAGTTCGCTTATGTGAAGTGAGTTATATAATGTAAATATTTGTATGGGACAAATTAACATTGCGCCGCTTTTTCTTTATGCCCCACAGAAATTTGAACATTAAGAAGTGGTAATTAGGTTTAGTTTATTTTGAAACAACGCGTTGCTCGGCGTTGCGTTGCATGACTCGGCTGCAATGTACCTTGAACCTTAGATTGAAGGTCTTTGTTTTTTTTTATAGGCAGGCGATGTAGAGGTAGTACCAGTTCTCCACACTTTAATATACCAGATTAGTTCACTTCGCGTATACTATCCCAAGGATCTGCGACCGGCGGACAATCGCAAATCCGTGCTGAAAACTATTGGGGAAGTAAAGAAACGCTTCCCCGAAGGACCCCCCTTGCTCAATCCTATAAAGGACATGAAAATAGAGGATCCAGTATTTAAGGAGTGTGTTGATAGAATAAAAATTTTAGAAGAGAGGTAAGATGATTAAAAAAGCTTTAAATATTACGCTATACTCATCTAATCGAAAAGTTAAATGTATTCTGTGTTTAGGTAGGTATAGTGGTAACTCAGAGGACTTCGTTAACGAGAGTTAATATAATAGATAACGAAAAACAGTTGATTTCGTGCTAATTTGTATTTTAGAGGTGTGGTACCCCGTTCTCTTAGGTGAGCGACAGAAGCGACGCGACGCAATACGACACGTAGGCCACGTGAAGGGTCAGCTACTGTTTGATATTGTCGCGTCGCGTTGCCGCGTTTGTCATGCAGCAGCATGTCAGCATTTGAAGTGAGGGACCGAGTCCCGCGACAGCAAATTTTGGCAAGGCTTTGCCAAAAGTTTACTTGTAGGGCAAAATGTAGCATCCCGTACGTTTTAGTCACTTTCACTATATTGTGTTTTAGATTATACGCACATCCATTACACAAAGATAAAAACCGTGGTGCTCTAACAGCTGCATACGATAAGAAACAGGAAATATACGAAGAACTCTCACTACTAAAGTCTGAACTGAAGAAAGCGAAAAGCATACTGCAGATGGAAGAGTTAAAGAAAAGGAAACGAGTTCTCAGAAGATTAGGATATTGCACTTTAACTGATGTCATAGAATTAAAAGGCAGGATAGCTTGTGAATTAAGTAGGTAAGTTTAAAAAATGCATCCTTATTAAATCTTATAGTATAATATTCTCGCCATGTAAGTTGACTATTTTGATCAGTTTGGAGATATTAAATTGCATATTATTTAAGAATTCGAAGCTATGGACGTTCATTCACAAGTTCTGAATCTTTGAGAGACGGACGGACGAAAATTCACCCAAGTAGGCTCGGAGACCTTCCTTTGCGATACACATTTGAACAAGTTTGATAGCCTTTGAACTCGATTGTAAATAATTGTCATCATCAACCGATAGGTTGATAGGTAGGAAGATCCAGTGCTGGAGTACGTAGGGACTTTCACACAGCGCGGCTTGGCGCTGCCTGAAATCCCTGCGATTCACTTCTCTGGTTCACCACCGGGTCTGCCATCACTGGGCGTTCCAGTGCGGACTGCAGAGTCGCCATTTCAGTACCCTGGGACCTCAAAGTTTATCGGTTATTCTGAATATGTGCCTCGCCCATTGAAACTTCAGCTTTGCAACCCGTCGGGCTACGGATCTCCTCGTTTCTGCTCTGCAGTGGGCGATGCATGGAGAGCATCCCTGAGCGATTCTGAGTTTTCTCATGAGGCCCATAGCTAGATAGTGTGTCTCAGGTGTTATTACTGGCAACGCAAATTGTGTGAAATGTGAACTGAACTTACTTTCGTACGTTTCTCGCCGTTTTAGCCGTTTAGGTTTTCGTTGTGGCACTTCTACCCAAAGTAGTTTAATCAAACGTTTATGAAAACCATTACCAGTGCGGACGAGTTGCTGCTAACGGAGCTGATCTTCAACGGCGTGTTCAATAATTTGAACTCGGAGCAGAGCGCGGCGCTCGTCAGCTGCTTCGTGTGCGACGAGAACTCGAGCCAGGCCTCCGCCACCGGCGACGAGCTCAAGGGCGTCTTGAGGCAACTGCAGGTATGACCAGTCGGGCTTTCAGGTATAGCCATAGAAATAATATTATGAACTTTAATTATATATGTCACCGTAAGATTCCAAAAGCCGTTAGATTGTAATCTAACCAGCGAAATTGTAAACTGTCGACAGATTACAATTTAACGCATTATTTTTCGGTAGATTGTAATCTGTTAGGTATAGGCCGGGTACTACCTGATTATTTATGTCGAACCCTGACCTAACCTACAAGAAAGAGACAAGAAAACGTAAATACAATGAATATTTCAAAAATTGACACTCAAAACATTGAACGGTTCATAATCTTTCGACAGTATACAATTTCGCTAGTTAGATTACAATCTAACGGTTTTTGCAGTCTTACGGTGACATATAAATATATAGTGTATCTAGAATGCTTAATCATTTGCGTCTTGCAGGAATATGCACGCCGTATCGCCAAGGTTTCGATCGACGCGAAAATGGACCTAGATGAAGACGAGTATGTGGGCAAGTTCAAGTGTACGCTAATGGACGTGGTGCTATCGTGGGCAAAGGGCGCCAGCTTCTTGCAAATTTGCAAAATGACTGACGTCTTCGAAGGTGAGATTTAGGCTCCTAAAATCGTAATAATGTACGTGAGCTGGTACACACGTGTACCTCACGTATTTCGCGGTCAAAACCTTAAGGTTCATAATTGCATGGTCTGTCTGTGTCAGAAGGTCGTTATGAGGTTTGATTAAGCATAGATCCACCTACCGGCAAAGACGTGCCGCCAAGCGATTTAGCGTTCCGGTACGATGCCGTGTAGAAACCGAAGGGGTATGGGTTTAATATAACTGCCATGCCCTTTACAGGTTAGCCCGCTACCATCTTAGACTGCATCATCACTTACCATCAGGTGAGATCGAGATCGTAGTCAAGGGCTAGCTTGTAGTGGATAAAAAAAAAAAAAAGATCATAGAATTTTCAAATTTTAACTTTTTCCGTAGGTGGCAAATGTGGCAACTAGATTGAATAGATGTAGAAAACCTCTTTCAATATTTTTAGTAAATGACACTTTAACATTATGCGGTGATGCTAATGAGTCAAACTTGAAATAAAAAATGAACTTTATTACTTATAAAAAAAGTCAATATAGGTAAACTCTTTTTGTTGAATTCGATGTTTGAAAACTTTTAGACGTAATAAATACCTTGCTTAAGCGTTTTAGACCTTTGCACGCCGTGTTTTAAAGAATCTAATTTGAAAACTGGTAAACATTATCGGACCGCGACCGTATATGTGCACATGTCATTGAAATAGAATGAGTACTAGAAACAGGGTCACGAACAAAAAATATCGCAAAAATGTCCCAATTTGCACACACATAAACATTTGTATGCTGAGTGGGAAATGTAGAAAAAGGTATTATATTAGCAACAACTTCAGTTAATTATGCACCTTAAGTTTAACACATAAAGCTACATTACGATTAGAAAATATTAATTTTTAAGACGTTCTGTCATCAGAGAAAAGGTAGGAATAACCTTTCAATCCAAAACAAAAAGTAATTTTTAAAATAAGTACAAAAATATTTATTATTAAAATAAAACTTAATATGTAAGCAATAAGGTACTTCATACGTTGCCAAATTGATACTTTTACACTATTTTGGAACAAGACGCAACTCTTGGCATCACATTGTCAATATCAACAACGTCAATTTATTATATACCTTAAAACTTAGATTTTAAGTTGAATTACGAATGTAGTATGTTTATATTAAAGACCTTTTGTCTTTGTAAAAAGGCAAAAACAAAAAATTCAATGGAACGAAATTCAAATAGAACAATGGAGACATGGAGTTGCTGATTTTTTAAAAGTTGTATATCGTGGTGGTATGTGGTCGTGTATATTTATTACTAGCTTACGCGCCCCAGCAACTCACTTATGTGTTATACTTGTACAGTATGTTTTATTTATCAAAATAAATATTGATACAGTTTTGGTGGGTAGCACTGCGAAAAACCACGTAGGTTTAAATGGCGTACTCTCTCCTCTTCTATCAATATTTATAACTATACAATGTTATGATATGCATAAGTATCTGTGTAAAAACATGAGGAAACTAAAACTAAACTACCTAACATTTGTTTAAGAAGTAAGATTTTAACTTAAAATTAAATTTTCCTTACTTAGTTTCATTTTAAAATTAATATCAAGGTTAAAAATCTACGTTTTATTGACGTATTACACGTAAACTTAAAAAGTACCAAGTAAACTTTATTCAGATTTAGCCTTTACGGCTTTTATTATTTTTTACTACATTTTTTTATAAAATATTTATGTAAAGTATATAATATCTTTATGTACCCATGTATTTTATGTGTATTTATGTAACTAAGGTATGTGTGTTTCCAGTAATATCAATTTTATGAAAATGAATTTGAACATAATTAATGTTATCTCATATCTGTATATTTTAGATGGCTTAAACAACTCTACTGCATAACGAAATGGATTACCAGGGAATCACTAAGCAACAATACTTTTAAAACACCAACACTACTCCATGCATCCCGTCTATCCAGAACAGTCAATGTTTGTTACAATATTTGACGCATTGTCACAAACATTGGCCAAAGGATATTAGCACACTTTTTATATGAGCACTGCAGCATTTTGACGCGTCGTTATGTTGGCTAAGGTTGGCCCGTACTAAAGTCAAATAAGAGCACTTTCGTATTTGTGCTGTAATTTGTCGGGGACATTTTTGAAGCGCTAATCCTACATCTAGTATAGGTACTAAAAAAATTCTACATCAATGGCACATGTCCATAATCTAAGTTATTGTTGTGTAGGTAATACTAATACATAATATTATAAATGCGAAAGTATGTTTGTTTGTTGCTTTGTCCTTCAATCACGCCGCAATGGAGCAACGGATCGACGTGATTTTTGGCATGGATATAGTTGAGGACGAGAGTGACATAGAATACTTTTTATCCCGGAAAATTAAGGAGTTCCCGCGGGAATCAAAAAAATTTAACCACGCGGACGAAGTCGCGGGTATCAGTCAGTAGGTAATAAATATATGAATAAACTGTACGTTAAGATTAGTCACAATCACAATCACGATCGTCGTCACGATCACAATGCCGGATGGGGCCGGGCCCCAGGACTGATTAAGTATAAGAAATTGTAATAGCCTACAAATAGTCAGTTTGCATGGTACAGAATCAGCCACAGTTTCGCTAAAAAGTGCTGTAATCCTAATTTCTACTCGCTACTCCAGTCTGGAAGGTGTTTTTTTTTCTATCCACTACAAGCTAGCCCTTGACTGCGATCTCACCTGATGGTAAGTGATGATGCATTCTAAGATGGTAGCGGGCTAACCTGTTAGGGGCATGGCAGTTATATTAAACCCACACCCCTTCGGTTTCTACACGGCAGCGTACCGGAAGGCTAAATCGCTTGGCGGCACGTCTTTGCCGGTAGGGTGGTAACTAGCCACGGCCGAACCAGGCCAGACCAGGGAAAATTCAGTTAAATTATAAATTCCTAAATTGACCCCGCCGGGGATTGAACCCGGGACCTCTGCACGTTAAGGCAACAGCGCTACACACTGCGCCACGGAGGTCGTCAAAAAGGTATATCTTATGGGGGCCGTATTATAATTCTGAAATGTTTGCTGCAGGCTCAATAATTCGTTGCATGCGTCGCCTGGAGGAAGTGTTGCGGCAGCTGTGCCAAGCCGCCAAGAACATTGGCAACACGGATCTAGAGAACAAGTTCAGCGAAGCGATCAAAATGCTCAAGCGCGACATTGTATTCGCCGCCAGTCTCTACATGTAAACTACTTGATCGAGTAAATGTTTTTTATGTTGGATCTAACAAGGTTTGTGTTATGTTTATCCCTATTTTTCCATGAACTTATTTAATGAGAAATTACAGAATTATATAATATTAAGAGCTTGTTTCATAAACGCCAAGTATCTGACGAATAAACTTGATGTTTTGAAAGATGTTGTTTAAGAATTCTGTACAAATTTTTAATCTGGGGGCACAGTAGAGCTGCCGCCAAGACGACGGGGCACCCTTACCTTTTCTGGAAGCGTTTCATCGAATTTTCGAACCATCGTAGCTTCGGTTCGGATGACACTAGAAAGCTGATTTTTTTAGGATAAGATGTTGTTGGCGTTTATTTGTCAGTTAAGGTTTACTTGGCGATTGTGAAACAGGCCCTTAATCATCGGTTTTGGTCCTTCGAACTGGATTAAGCACCTTTTGATGAATTATTATTATCCTTATTCCCGCAATGATATTAGGCCGCAATTACATGCGAGCATAAACAGTCTTTCTTCCAAGTAAGTAGCTTAGCAAGTAGCAAGCAAGTAAGCTACTTACGTAACAACATACGTTACGTTTTTATGGTACATTCATATGACACAGCACTGTTAATTTATGACTGTAAAGGGCAAAACACAGAGAACGGGCGCGGGTCGGGCGCGTGGCAGATGACGCTGTGTGATGTCGCCCATATAAATAAATACAAGGAATTCACTCGACCCGGCCCGCGCCCGACCCGCGCCTGTTCCCTGTGTGTTTTGCGTTTAAATGTTGGCAAGACCAAAATTAATGTAGGGAATAAAAATAAGGGCTATAAACTTAAAAAAATAATTATCCACAATGTTATAAGAGAACTTTATTATTATTGTAATTACTGTTTAGTGTTTATCTATAGCATGAATTGGCAAGTAACAAAAAGAAACAGTATTCGACTAGAATTACACTAGAGAACCATGTTCACAGTCGGCCGTGCCCAAATACACAACAACTATATCGTTTATAATAATTAATTAACTAATTAATAAGAAAGGATAATACGAAAACAGCGACATCAAAATTTGCCTCTCACAAGTTTTAAAATTTCGAGTACCATCTAACACCTAAAAAGCTTTAACTTGGGATGATTATAGAGTGATACAAAACGTGATTCGTACGAAATAAACACTTATTATATCTTGTAAAAAATTGTACATACACTGATATGAGTGTTGAACGTGGCGTAAATTTAGAAATCACTGTTCTTTACATAAAATTAATTGCAAATACGTATCTTAAAATAATAATTAAGGGGACCTCCTTTCATATTTGAAAGGACGAGTAAAAATTAAGTGTTGATCGCGAAAGAAGTATATGAATAAGTTTTAGAACGATATTATAGTTTTTGTTAACTTGTAAACCTATAAGGCAACATATTTTTTACGTGTTATACTCTCAGAATATGATGCAACAATTTTTTATATTTGCATTCATGGCGTCATAAAAACAGGATAGGAAAAAAATTTGGAATAAAAAGTTTTACGACGATGAAATCGAGATCCCCATAATTAATGCATTCGAATTATATAAGATCACAATTGAAAATATTCCAAAAAATTGCTTACGCTATAGTCTCTTTGGTGCCTGAATTGATATGTCCAATAACTAAACGCGAAATGAATTCTAACTTTGTCTAGCTATTACGTTTTGCGTAACTAAACGAGGTATTTGTTTTGTGTCTATAGTATAACTAAACCCCGCGAAGTGCAGTGCACGCCGCCCGCCTATGCTATGATAAAGATAATATACTCTATTATTATCGTTTAATACTTAGTTACAAGAAATACTCGCCCCGCGTTCGACTGCTATGGAAGACTCGACGCTTACAAGAAGCACTTTTCAATACATTATTCCAGTCGTTCGCCACTCACCAGGTGAAACTATAACGCCATACATCGACTCCTTACTGTTATATTTATACAAAATGTACACAATATCTCAAAAGCGTCCCCACTTAATACATTTACGCCGGTCGTGAGTATGCTCGGTGCGGTAAACGTGTAAATGCCTTCAGTTATTTTGATAATGGTGAATTGATCACAGTAAATAAAATTTAAATACTACATAATATATTCATTATTGACATCGCTGGCAAATTATCTGGATAATTTTAAATTTCTTTATTATAATTTTAACGTTTAAACTATCGTGAATGATCCTCCGTCAAAAACTTGAGTTTACAACAGTAACGTGGATATTTTTCGAAATATTGAAATAGGCTGTATTGAGATAAATGCTTTTCAGCAATGATGTGATGGTGATAATTTTCAGGAGCTTGATAGAAATTATGGGGAAAATACTTCTTCGAAATACTGAATTTAACAGAACACCCAGAAAGCATTACTGTGATTAATTACCCTTCGATCGGACCTTGAGCATGCTATTGTCCTCTGTTTTGGTACTACGGTATTTCGACTATCGGTCCCATTTAACAAAATCCATAAATTACAGGCTTAGCTGTGGTTTGGCACAAATTGCGAGACATCTTTACATTTATAAATCTTTGTACTATTTAATATTATTGTTTCGATTACGCGACTGTTGAATGGACAACAGCAAGCTCTTTTTTAAGATTAAATACACGATATTTCAGTATGTTATGATGAATCTGACTTTAAATTCTATATAACATTTATGATAGGTACAAACAGATTATTTAAACTTTATGTAAGTATATACGTTCTTACAGAGATATTCAATAGTATGTATATTATGAACTATAGTAAAGGTTTTAGATTGTAAATGCGATCTCATTTTATTTTACATCTGTGATGTAATATAATTTGTGTATGTGACATAATTTGAGCTAATTTGGCGATAGATGATTATCAGGTCGGTTTGTTAATTGTAGCATTTTTTTGCTACTAAATAATATATTCGCACGATATAGATTTTGTTATATAAATAATAAATAGACCACATCTAGATTCCTGGAAACAGCAATACGCCCGGACGGGAGTCTATGCAACATTCGCATCCAACGCGATTATATTTTAATGTCACTATTGCGAACAACTGATATAAGTTCCACCTTTATTTGAGTGAATTTGTTACTACCTACTATGAATGATAAACATTTCTTAATGTTTTTCGTCGTTTGGGTGAGTACCTAGTGTCACACTCACAGGCACTCGCCTGCAAATTATTACCAATTACAACCTACCTTTATGTCAGCTAAGACTAAATTAGCTCTTATCACAATGAGATCGATACGTTTTGATTGTATGCAGGACAGAAGAAGTCGAATTCGAACTACATAATGTATGAACATTAGCAACACACATTACACATTAGTAGTAGGCCCTTATTAAATATTTACATTAAAACGAGAATTGTTTACAATATCTCAAATACTTACAACATTATTCGAAGATTAGGCGAGAGAATTTCTAACAATTAGATGATCGGGAGCCGCTAGAGAGGACACCGAGAGAAACTATACCACACATAGATTCTAAGATAAGTTTGTTAATTTGAGATTCCTATGGCGCCATTTCTAGTTCAACCCTGTATTGCATTTAATTTAAAATATCTAATTTACAACTAATCATCGTTCTTTCATCGAATAGGAGGAAACGTGCGTTTCTGGAACACTAACGATACACTTAAAATTATGCGTTTTAGGAATGTGTGAATTGAAAATGCGAGTCTTCACTCTACATTTTTTTAAAAACATAGGACGAACTGAGGCGTAGGTATGTTGAAAATACATTAAATTATATATTATCTTATGTTAAAATAATAATTTTCAAGGCGATCGATAGGAATGTAGTCATTTTCACACATTTTTATGCTCCGATCAATATAGTTTATCATCTCAGTATCAACTCTACGATGCTTACTCGTCGACTCGTTAACATTAATCTAATAATGGTAATACACAGGCACACGTAAAGATAGCAACGTAACTCCTACAAACAAAACTTCTCTTATTTACAGTAATAAATAAATAATTAGGCTATGCAACTAGTCAATATGTTTGCAATCATTATGCTGAACAGATAATTAGATATCGAGAAATAAATCGTGTTAGGATCAACATAGGTAAATTTTTCTAAAACAGTTTTTAAACGATATTATTATATTACAAATATTATTTATCTTTAAAATATCTATTAACATTAGCTATAATAATTTATAAGATCTCCAAGTTTGTGATAATCCTCAATTAAATTTAACAAGATATTAGTTACCTACCTATTTACCGATTGCGACCTCGTCATTACATTATGAGACTGTCAACTTAACAGAGAGGAGAAAATATTTTAAACATCATCTTAGCCTAGTTCGAATCGATAATCCTGTCTCAAAACAAGATCAAAAGTTCACTTGGTCGGACCAATACTTCAGTCGGTAAAATTGATCAAAACTTTAAATATCTCGCGTACACCACAAAAATGGGCCAAGAAAAGGCCTATTCTTCTGAGGCATTCCTTAATCCGCTTTGACACGCTACTACTACACTTGGTACGAACACAATTACAACAAATTACTCGGATATAAAACCTTACTCATTATAAAACGTTTTTTAAGTATATTAGTCAACGTCCTTTCACCACTGCTACAAAACGAAGATTTACCACATTCTAGTCAAGTATAGGGACTGTACTCTGAGTGCAAGTTCTCTACGAACTTGTTATGAATCAATATCCTAATAGACTGCGTTGCAGGCCTATAATAGGAAATTGTAACAAGGCAGTGGCTCTAGGGAAACATACCTGTACGATTTACTGAAAATCATCCTTACACTCAGGGTACAGCTGCAGTGTCATCGCGGTATACAACGTTTGCGTAAATAACAGTAAGTATATACTATAGTAAGAATACCCCAGCTCGGCCAGGCAATACGAACACGAGCCCTTCAGCACAACTTGCATAAAAAAGTTCACACGAATAGTCTTTTCACACAAAAACATCGCTCGAACACCGCGGTAAGGTGACCCGCGAAGCTTTCCCTTTAAAAGGTAGGTATGTAAAGGCGTTTGGAATTAAAAATTATTCTGTGATATGGAACTTGATATGGCAGAAAGCTTCATACGGTCGGGAAACCTGCGGGCAGGTATTGGTTTAGAATGTGTAGGGGTTTTTGGACAGTCACGTAGTAAGAGTTAACAGGGACCGCAGAGCGAGCGTGGCGAGAACTGCGAACAGGGGCCGAGCACGTGCGCCGCGGCCGCACGACTGAATCTCGATTTCCTGAAAAAAAAAGTTGGTGTGATAGCGAAATTTGACAACATTCGATTTGATGAGGCGAATGGTGTCCCAATATTGTGATTCTGATTTTTGATGCATAATGGAGATAGTTGCTTTTAAAGATCTCTCCAGATGGTCGATGGCGGAAAAGCTGTATCAACCATTTCTACAACCTGAATTATTGGTGTATTTGGCTGAATTAATGCGCTGCAAAAATGCATTTAGCTAATAGCGAGAGAATGGTCGGCCAGTCACTTTAGTTGCCATTTTAGTACATTTAGTGGGACCGGACCTTCATTTTTCAGAAGGCCAGAGAGATCATTATGAGAAATTATGATAATGTACCTCGAAACCTGGGTGGCCTGCTTGAATTCTAAAGTGGGCTCGGCTGGCTGGAGCAATCCGGCGGGTATTGCACCAGCGGCCTCACTTACAACGGTCACTACGTCTGAGGCCCGTATAAAAAACCAACATAAGCCACGAACAGGTTCTCAAATCTCAGGTACCATCATTTGAGATAGTCTTCTTACTTCTTAGTGTTTGACCTCCGTGGCGCAGTGTTGAGCGCTCTTGTCTTAACGTGCAGAGGTCCCGGGTTCGATTCCCGGCAGGGTCAATTTGGGAATTTATAATTTCTGAATTTTCCCTGATCTGGCCTGGTGGGAGGCTTCGGCCGTGGCTAGTTACCACCCTACCGGCAAAGACGTGTCTCCAAGCGATTTAGCGTTCCGGTACGAAGCCGTGTAGAAACCGAATAGGGTATGGATTTAATTAACTGCTATACCCCTAACAGGTTAGCCTGCTACCATCTTAGACTCAGTTCACTTACCATCAGGTGAGATCGCAGTCAAGGGCTAACTTGTAGTGGATAAAAAAAAAGCTTGATTTCGGGTCCAAGTGCGGGATAGATATCCTTGACAGAAGAACTACCTCGGGATGGTATGAGACGCAGGAGGGTGGACGACGCCGGGGCAGCGAGAGCGGCGGTCGCCGGCACGCAGTACGCACGCCCGCCTCGCGCGCTCGCACGTCCAGCCGCTTGGCGCCGCACGGGCACAGAGTGTCCACTACTAGTAGGATTAGGTTGCTGTGTGGAATCTTCTGGACGCTGAACGGCCTATTAACAATTTAAAAAAAAAAACGCAAATTATAAGACCTTTATCCAAAAATTCTTCAATAGGCATGATGACAGTAACAAAGAATCAATGAAATTATAAATTTATCTAAGAAAATTGGATTCATGGATTATAAAAAACGTATTTTTTTTCCTGTTTCGAGTCAGATTGCTATTTATTTTGATAAAATAAAACTATAAAATACAGCAATCCGCCATATTGGTTAAAACACCAATGAAGCGACAATGACGTCACAATTATTTTCGAACTATGACAATCACACTATTGTTTACTGCACAGAGTACATTGGTAAAAATAACAGTGACGTCACAAACGACGCCATGACACCGCCGAACGTTTTGGCGTGAATTTTAAAATTTAAATTTCAAATGCCAATTTCATCTACCAAACCTTATTTTTCTGCTGAAATAAGATATTTTTTCGAAATAGTAGATACTTCCGAACATAATCTGACCATTTTTCAAAAACAGTCATCATGCCTATTGGGTATTAGACAAATAGTCAAATCAGCAACTTTTTTTCAAACGTCAAAACACGTCCTAAGTATGGGATTTATATGAAATTCTGGAATGTGACGTCATTAAAGTGCGACGCACTTTTTTACGTTAGTCTGTTGTTTAAAATGGTTATTCAACATAAAACTATCAGAGGACGTGGATGTTATGACTTTTGGGAGTTCCTTTAATCACTAAAAAATAATTTATTTGAATAGTATTCAAATACCCAATTACACTGGATTAATACTACGTCCAAGGTTGAATACCGATGAACTGCTAATGGTTTTGAAAAACGTTGCGCAGGAACCTGCAACCTGAGAGTTCTTCATAATGTGTGTGAAGATATCGCACGTGGTCAGCTTGGTTGAACATGACCTAAACCGTTCTCATGAAAGGAGACCCGTGCTCAGTTGTCTCCGGCAATGGGTTGAGATGACGAAAAATGATAGATCAGCTCTTAGAACTCTATTTAAGTTTTAAACAAGCATTTTAACGTCTGTCTGATACTGAATTTTGGTAATCAACTGAATAAATAACTGACTATTATATTTTAATGTCACAAAAAGGGCAAATAAATACATACCTCTCACACCCCGAATTGTGGCAATTCGTGAGCTTTCCCTTTAGTGGTTGGGCGGCATTGAGCCTCGTAGACTGCAGTGTGAACAGTTCAGCGCTGGTGTCACAGGGTCGCACGGCGGCGGAGCGCGCGGCCTCCCGCGGGGGCTCGCGTGGAGGCCCCGGGCTCACCACGGGTACTTCGTGCCTGTCCGTGGCGCCTAAACCGTCGATAATGATTTCGTAGGTTCCACGGTCCCGGTCCAAGTCATCCTCGTGCTCTAAGTCCTCATTTTCATAGTCCTCGTAATCTGTTTAATAGTGTAATTTGTTTAATATTTTTACAATATATCGACAGTTGTCACTGAAAGAAACATGAATCATATACTAATATTATAAATGCGAAAGTGTGTTGGTTTGTCCTTCAATCACGCCGTAACGGAGCAACGGATCGACGTGATTTTTGGCATAGGTATAGTTGAGGACCTGGAGAGTGACATAGGCTACTTTTTATCCCGGAAAATTAAGGAGTTCCCGCGGGAATCAGAAAAAGTACCCACTCGGATGAAGTCGCGGGCATCAGCTAGTTTGATATATTTTTTTAATCCGACTTGCATTTCAAACGTACCGATTTCTTCCTCTGGGTGTGGACGAGGTCTTCCGTAAACAGTATCCCACAGAGGAAACCACACAGCTAACAAGTTCGCCACGTATCCTCCAAGCCAAGACAGCGGCTTCATAGGCGACAACTTGTTTGAATTTCCACTAAATGGGTTCCTGGAGTCGGGACATCGTCCTTGATGATCGTGCACGGTGACCTTTTTGTAGATTCTATCTTGAACGAGTGAATCCATGATTGTTCCATCAACCTGACCGAAGAATCGGCCCGTTTGTGAAGCATCTTCCGACAAAATAATGAAACCGTTGTCGTCCAAAATATAGCAGTCTAACTCGTCGCCTGCGCACGTTTTCTTACATACACTGCCAGCTGTGCACTGAGAAAAATTTAAATTTATTACATATTGTACTACAGTGTGAAGTTCAGGTTAAAGAATTTATTTTTCTCAAAGAAATTGTTAAAATCCCTTACAGAGAAAAACACAATTTTTATGATATACTTAAATATTTCGGCAATCACATACAATAATCTCACTTTATAAATACTTATTACATTTCTAGATCTACCCTCATAAATTAATTATAATTCCGGTTGAAGAATGCGAGGTCGTTGCCACAGTGTAGTCAATCAGTGGGTTAATTTAGTTTAAGTTTATACTAAAATATTCCAAAATTCCCAAATAGGGAAACTAACCGTAGACGTGACATTCAAGAAATGTCTAGCAAGGGAGTCCAGCTGGAAATGCAGCCCAACTACTGCAGCAGGAGCTCGATGTCCCCTGGATTCCACGAATACTGCATGAGTTGCTAATACTAGAGGAGGCTTCCCGCTAAAGTCTTCTGCTTCACTACCATCACGGAACGGTACGGAAAAGACAAAGCTTTCCGGTTCAATCGAATGATGTTCAACTGCACGCCGGTACCACTCTGAGTCGAAGGCACGTGCGTGTTTCTCGCTGAAGTGTCTGAAACGATGAGCCAATTTTCAAAAAACTACTTTACTGATTTGAATATTTAACACATGGGCAAATGCCTTGGACGAATTTGTTTCATCCAAAGCATGCCCATTTCTCATACAGGGCAAGTTTGCAAAAAAATATTTGTCTCTTATAAACGATATTGATTTAAGACAATTATATTGGAGTAAGCTAAGTCAGTAGATACATACGGTTCAGAAGAGTCAGTCGTCCTTGAGCTGTTGGTGTTTTCAGTCCATTTCAGTAGTCCACTTCTGGTAGCGATGAATGACAGAGTAACAACGAACTTGTGGAACCGGCCTTGCCTGAAAAGATGCGTTGTATGAGATTTGAACATTAACTATTGCTGAAATCATCCCGATAATTTAGGTAAGGTTATCTATTTTAGATCCTCTAATTTCTCTCAAATTTTTCTGTCATCATGGTTCTCTGAAACGCCGAATGCAGGTGATGCTCAGGTTTCAACTTTGACTTATTTCTACATCAAATTTTATTACTCTAATTTTCCATCTCCAGATATTACGGTTCCGATTTCTAGAGACGTGTTGTTTACAGATTTCCGAATAAGCAAACTATCCTTTTGTACAAAATTTTTATGCTAAGGCTAAGTTATCCATATTATATAGACGTACTTATCTAGATACCTAGTATAAAATATTATAATATTTTGGACTATTCATTTATCACTTTATGTTAATATGGAATACCTTATTTTGCATATAAATTAGAACGAAATTAATAATAACAAACGCAGTGGTAAATTGTACATAAAATCCATACTCCAAGCAAGCTAAAACCTGTTCAAAATTCATTAAATTTTAACCTAGTTACCTGGATCCTTTGCTGCTGTAAACGGTATAGTAATAGAAAACAATATGCGTCCTAAGCTAAAACTCTTAGGAACAGAGTTCCTCTCAGGAAGAGAACTTCGTTTTAGCTAGAAGTAGAGAAGCTAAGCTAGCTAAAGACTCATAATTAGTATCTGCTTTAGTTGAGTGCTGGTGCGTATTGCTTTCCACTGATTTTAATAAAATGGTCACCTTTTTAATTAACATAAGCATAGCTTACTTGGCGCTACTTGTCACACCAACCATTGCAAACGGCGAATTAAAAAAATTACCGTGTTTTGTTTAATGCAAGAAAACCAACTAGGTAACCTCTATTGATTTGAAATGGAAATGTTATCTAGATTAACAGGGGAATTATGAGCATTCAGGCTATTTCAATGAAGAATTAGCTCCTAATAGTGTCAAATGAAAACGGGTATAGGATTGGAAAACCAAGCGGCCAAGTTACGTTTAAATCTGGATTTTCACTCATTAAATAACTTCTAAGGGCCGTCATCAGGGGTGCATCACACATTGTTTCTATTCTAATGGGATATGTTTTCGTATCGTCTAGTTCTTTTTTTTTTAATTCTAATTATCTACGCGAAACATTAGTATGGAGTTTTCTTTGTTACGTTACCTTGTTAGAAGTGCCATTAATGTTGCTATCGGGCTATTGTGTGACAAACACATAGTAATTAGTGATCAAAATAAACTTAACATAAAGTGCGTCGAGATGTTGCTTATTATCTAAAAGTGCAAAGTGTCATGCAATATAATTTTGCCGATTTGTTTCATTCTTTTTTCACAACCAAAGACCACCATTGTATCGAAGTTTATATATTTTGGCATTCATTTCTTCATAGACGCATAGGCTTGCGCTGGAAAGACGTGTCTCGTGGAAAGCGCTGGGAGCGCAATAGGCATGATGACTGATTTTGAAAAAAAGTCAGATTATGTTCGGAAGTATCTATTTCGAAAAAATATCTTATTTCAGCAGCAAAATAAGGTTTGGGAGATAAAATTGGCATATGAAATTTAAATTTTAAAATCTATGCCACAACGCTCCCCGATGTCATGGCGTCGTTTGTGACGTCACTATTGTTTTTACCAATGTACTCTGTGCAGTGTGCAGTAAACAATAGTGTAGTTGTCAAAGCTCGAAAACAAACAATTGTGACGTCATTCGCTTCTTGGTGTTTAATCCATTATGGCGGATTGCTGTATTTCATAGTTTTATTTTACCAAAATAAATAGCAATCTCACACGAAATGGAAAAATAAATACATTTTTTATAATCCATGAATCCTATTTCATTGGATAAATTCATAATTTCATTAATTCTTGGTTACTGTCATCATGCCTATTGCCTTTTAGGCAAATACGTGCCAGTCGACTCTTGCGTTCGAAATTTGATTAGTACCATCAGTAATCAAGTTTACGTGTAATATTGTGGGTCTTTTTTGGGAGTGTTTAATATCTAACGCACATGCTATAGGCGGAGTTGATACTTACTGGTTGTGATGGCTAGCATGTCCAGTGTGAGCGTCCAATTCTTTAATTACCATTGCATCACGGACCAGCGACTGGACTAGTGTTTTGTCACCTGTAATTTAAAAATATGTAACTGTAATTTTTATCTTTATGTTCTCATGACCGAATCTTTATGTTCTCATGACTGTCTCGTTGGTCTAGCGGTTAGCATAGTCGACTGCGGATCACGAGGTCCCTGGGTTCCATTCCCAGTCGGGCAAAAAATTGGTATTGGGTTTTTCAATTCAGAAATTCTCAGTGCCAGTCCGGAGTTGGAAGTTGGCGGTGTTTCACCCCCGTGCCTCGGAGAGCACGTAAAGCCGTCAGTCCCGGTTATTATCACTAACATGATAATAGTCGTTAAAGCCCGCCAACCCGCATTGGAGCAAGGTGGTGGGTCTAAGCTCTAATTCCCTCTCTCCTATGAGAGTGGAGGCCTGTGCCCAGCAGTGGGATGTTAATAGGCTGTAGTGGACCGAATTTCGGGTACGCTGCCAACAACTGAGTCTAGTATCTACGCCTCCTGCGTAGATATAGTTGACAGTCTCCGTTATGACTTGCTTCCCGACGTAAGGACGTACAAAATGACCAGCTTTTAGACTTCGTGCTACTACTGCCTTATAGGCTGGGAACTAGAGTTAGACCAACGACAATCGAGACAGTTATCATTGACATGCCACATCTCGCTAAAAACCATTTTAAATTCAGAAGCTGCGTTGCACATAAATTATTTAACTACAATCTTCAGTCCACACCGTGCTTATTGACGACCTCAGTGGCGCAGTGTGTAGCGCTGTTGATTTAACGTGCGGAGGTCCCAGGTTCGATCCCCGGCAGGTTCAATTTGGGAATTTATAATTTCTGAATTTTCCCTGGTCTGGTGGGAGGCTTCGGCCGTGGCTAGTTACCACCCTACCGGCAAAGACATGTCGCCAAGCGATTTAGCGTTCCGGTACGATGCCGTGTAGAAACCGAATAGGGTTTAATATAACTGCCGTGCCCCTAACAGGTTAGCCCGCTACCATCTTAGACTGCATCGTCACTTACTATCAGGTGAGATCGCAGTCAAGGGCTAACTTGTAGTGGATAAAAAAAAAGGAAAGTTTAGATGCAAAAAAAGGATAGTTTAGATGCAATTGATTCTAAACTGAACAAAATTAACTGGTTTAAACGTATGGATTTCAGCTTCAACCGAACCTGGAGCCTCCGCACGAGGTCGTTGCCTATTTCCGTTAAGTAGATGTACTCACAATAGTACGCGTCGCGGTCCTGTTTCTTGTGCGCGTTGTGCAACGTGAGCGCGCGCGGCCGCAGCGACATCCACTTCCAGCCGGGGCGGCCGGCGCGCGTCAGGAAGTGCAACAGCTGCTCCTCTGGCGAGTTGAACGATTGCTCCGACGTCGATGCGTATTCGCAGTACACCCTTCAATAGTGAAATTAAATGTCTTTAATTTATTATAAATTAAAAAAAATTGCCAGTCATAGGGACTGCCGATACAAGTGAAAACGAATATATTTTTTTTTGAAATTATTTATTATATAAATCTTAAAACTAAGGCATTAAAGTTTAATTACGAATGTACTATATTTATACTTAAGACCTTTTGTCTTAAGAATAGAGGTGTCGTGTGACCGAAACCGTTCCATATTTTTACCCCCTACCAAAAAGTGCTCAACGCGCCTAAAGAAGTTTTCACTTCAAAAATACATAAAATACAATAATACTTAAAAATAAAAATAAAAACAAAATCCAATACAATTTTATTAAAACGGTAAGGATTTTTCTCTCGCTTCCCTATAGCGACGGTACACTATGCCCTCAGGCCCAAAGATGAGGAACACATTTTTGCTGAACACAAGGCTGAGGACAGATGGTGGCGTTCACTAGGGAAGTTCTTCAAAGGTGGACGTGCGCATGTTGATGCAAAAGATGAACCTGAGTGATTGAGCTATCAACGCCTAGCTCAAACACATTTGGGATTTTACATTGAGATGTTCTCTGCAACCTAGACTCCACTCAAAGAAATTTTTTCAGCAAATAAACATTTAATACCCAGAGTGAAGCCGGAGCAGCTAATGAACAAATGTATATAAAAACAATAAGTAAAAGGGGCTAAAAGAACTTACCAATCTGGGTGAACTTTCCAGTTTTCTCCTTTAAAATATTCTGTGACTGCATGAATAGAAACAAGAAAATTAATACCTACTTGGTTATATTTTAAAGTTCATAATTTTTAAATGAAATTTTGAAACAATATTTTTGAGTAGTTTCCATTCGAATACTCTACAAATCTTATCTACGTCCGTTTCAGTTTATGGCAACATCACGGTTATTCCCAGTTGTCCCCTGGCATTGTCCCCAAGGGTGACAACTGGGATTTTTATTTAAAATAATTCCCAGTTGTCTACTACACAACTAGCGATATCACTTCAATGGGGACAGTTGGAAATGATAGATTTTTATAATCCCAGTTGTCTCCAGAAGCGACAATCGGGATAAAATCAATTAATTTGTCACCGGTGTCCACAGGTAAAAGAGGACTCACAATGACACACTTTGTAAATTGAGGCATCGATTTAAGCCGGTGATCGCAATACTTCAGTCACTACTGGTAAAGCCGTGTGTGTTAATTGGTGTGGTTTGTTTTCAATGATATTCATCCAAGTATAGAAAGTAAAAACTGCTACGCTACTCTGAATGGTTCACTTACCATTGATAGGGCTATGTTTAATCTCCTGTTCAGCCTGCAGCTCATACATGCCATAGCCGTCTGGTAGCACAGCTGCCAGTGAATACGGCGTGCCGTCGACAGGACTATAGAAATATCTCTGTCGCCGAGTCGCTACCCGTCTCATTCCCTCGTATTGCACTTTAACACCCATCTCTGTCTCGCCTTCGCGCTGCTCTATCATGTCGTGACGTAACTGCAAATTGAAGTACCTATGAGTTGTAGATTTTTCAAAAAACTTCATACAATTCATGTGATTCAAAGGTTATCCATCGCCATTCAGCGTGGCAATGCTGCAAGTTTGATGGGTACCTTTGGCCCAGGGGCAACCAGGGGTGGTCTTTTTGATTAGGGTTTTATTTTTATTTTTTGTTGGTAGGTACGGTAGGTATTGAGGAGATTTGGTTTGTTTTTTGGATTTGATTTAAATTTATTGTATAGTTTGTATAATATTTAGATTTTAAATTTATTTCTATTGTGATTAAATGTTTAATAAAGAGCAGAATTCATGTGATTAAATTAGTTTAATCTCTAATATAATTATTTGAATTTGTTTCGTGCAATCAACGTAGGTATGTGTTAAGAAAGAGCGATGAAAATAAAGGAAAGAAGAAAACGAAAATAGACGCTGGAGTCGAAAGAAAGGCATCGAGCTTAAAGCTGCTTGACAAATAGAGGTATTGGGCGCCCCCCAGAAATGTAGAGCGACGATATGGGGAGGATGGATGGAAATCGCGTCGGTTGAACGTGATAGCCTCTTGTTGGCGCTACTTAAAAGAGGCCAACATTACTGTAGAATTTTAGTACCTAGAGGCCATTGGCCAACACTCAACAGTATGCGCATTATTGGCTCCCTGAGCCAGTGGATAATGGATGTATTTACTTACTTCGAAAAGTAATGAAGTAAGGTTGACCCTTGCATTTTCGTCATAATCCACCAAAAGCTCTACATCCGTGACATCAACACTGGAGTAAAGAGGCCGTAGTGTCTCAGTGTACTGAAATAAATTGCATTATACACATAAAATATTCATAAAAGTATGTATGAATATTATAAACATGAATAAAAATATATTTAGGCTTCAATTTTAATTCGGACAAATTTTATCATCAAAATTGGGTAGATAGAGATACCAAAGAGCTAACTTAGGCAAAAAAGAAATTTCAAGGTTCGAAATCCCAACTCAGAAAGTAATATTAATTTTCTCTTACCTCC
This sequence comes from Erebia aethiops, assembly GCA_923060345.2. Classification (NCBI taxonomy): domain Eukaryota; kingdom Metazoa; phylum Arthropoda; class Insecta; order Lepidoptera; family Nymphalidae; genus Erebia; species Erebia aethiops. Next base: position 14,624,859 of record OV281089.1, on the reverse strand, counting down.
TCGTTTGTATGCTGCAATAGAGAAATATATAAAAATATTTGTGTTAAACTAGTTAACTTTCAAGTTAGTAATAAATTGAATACAATTACCAATACCAACTTACCAAAGGTCTCAAATCAGGATGATACAAAACATGCCCGTTGTTATCCAGCATAAATGAATAACCATTCACCCCCAACTGTGAAACAAAATAGATCTATGAATTAGTTACATTACTTACTTTGGAGATTGGATATTGTATGTCAGTCTAGACTCTAGTCTAGAAGTACTAGAATCACATAGTAGGGTGACCATAAAGAAGACAATGAAGAAGACCGTATAGCTGAATATAATTATATAACGGTCTTTTTTTGAAAGCCTTGCAGGATCTATGGAAAAGACATAACGTGTTCTCAATAAAACCATGATATATTGGGTCCTCTATTAGTGTCAATTGTGCGGTTTGATATTAGATAAAAAACAGTTTATGTTACCTTGTAAGGTGGCACGAGCTTCTTTATTTGATCGACAGGAACATCCGTACCAACTACGCCAAGCAAGTTAGCTTCTCTTTGCTGAAACAAAAGTAATGTGTGAGATTTAATTAAGCTAAGAAGGAAACTTATTTAAAGTGTCTAATATTTCATTGATAGATACCGTGTGGTTCCTTCTGTCGAAAATAGGAACCGTTACTGATGTCATTAACTGACCCATTCCGTCGTCATCGAGGCTGCTACTCTGTAAGGTAAAGAAATTAATGTCGTTTCAGTTTGCATCTTATTTTATTTATTGTGTACTCAGGGCCCATTTCTCAATCTGCGAGTACTTAGTGACGAAATGAATTGATGTTTTGACTTTTTGAAACTTTTGGGGATTTAGAAACAGGTCTCCTTAAACAAATGTTCCTTATTAGAGGCAGCTTAATGTACCTATAGGTAGTTTTATGGTCCTGGCTATTTGCCTGCCATATTTTCTATTTTTCTAGCCCGTTTATTTAACTTATTTTGTATTTTGTTATTTATTTAGTAGTAGTATTATTGCATCTTTACATGCATACAAAACAGAAGACAGGAAACTGTGGTAATGCGCAAAGGCGGCCTTATAACTAAAGGGATCTTTTAAAGGCAACCCTAGGTTATGTTATGTAACCCTAGGTTTTAGGTTATATTCTCACCCGTCCCCCGATGTACACTGGGCTCCAATGGACTGGGTGCAACGTCTGGTACATGACCATAGGACGAGCTAGCACTTCTACGAAATGCAGCACTTTGTGGCGAACCTCGTCGTGGTCGTTTATCGTCACGTGAAAACCTGGATACAAGGAGAAGCATGTTACAATGATGGTTACAGTATGAAAAGCCGCAGCACATCCAGTCAGCAACCCTGACGTACAATTTACGTAAAAACGTAGTTAAATATATAAATAACATAGGTAGTAGGTACAATAAATAAGTTAGTAGGTATGTTCTATAGTATTATAAGGTATGATCATGGAATTGATATTTATAGGTAGAAGCCATTTCTCAAACTCTACTTTTGCTATCTAATTTAGATATTAAAAAAAATGTGTTCGATCGATTTTCTTCTTCCAAAAGAATTTTCTTCAGAAGAGGGAACTTTTCCTTTACCGATTTCGGTAAGAATTTCAGCATATTCCGATGTCGTAAGATAGTCGAAAAAGTTAAAGCTCTGTTTTGAAAGTAAAAGTAAAAGTTGCTTTTAGCAGAAGCAAATCAGAAGGAACGTGAGGAAAATCTTACAAATAAAAGAGAATTGAGCTCACCTTTATTATTGCACGCCATTTCCTTCATAGTTTTGCCTGCGGCGGCGTCTCCCCCTACCCGGTACGTGAATATGCGCACGGGCATATGCGGCCAGTTCCATGCACGGAACACGGCTGTCACACCTGCCGCGCCTCCTCCAGCTCCCACTATAGCTATCGCTTGATTGCATTGACAACCCAGACCCGTCCGGTTATACTGTAATGGTAAATCATACTAATATTATTGCGAAAGTGTGTCTCTCTGTCGGCTACGCTACAACGGCCCATCTTTTCAACCGATTTTTAAAAAATTAGGTACAGAGATAGGTTATATCCCGGGGAAGGTACTTTTTATAGAATAAAAAATAAACTTAATCCACACGGATTAAGTAAGTAAATATTTTGTTTCCTTGCTATCGCTACAGTTTCAGATTTCTAATATCTACTATAATCGGCCAGAGAAACTGGATTAGTTACCTAACTTAACTGAACGGTAAGGTCAAAGTAACTGACTGATAAGTTGCTTTTATGAAGATACAGCAAGAAACGCGACAGTTACGAGTTGTCTTTCAAAATTTTCATTACAGATTGAGCTTAGCCTTAGGTAAGTAATTCTGTGCTTGTTTCTTTTGAATTGCAAGTGGTAGTTACGTCCTTACGCATTTAATGTGACTTTATATTTTGAAACCTTAGAATTCAATTTATGATTATTGGTGCTATACTCATTCATGATCATCATCATTTCAACCGAATGCCTATTTACTACTGAACACGAGTCTCCTCTCGTAATGAGAAGGGTTTGGCCATAGTCCACCACACAGGCCCAGTGCGGGTTGGCAAACAAGATTCGAATTAGTACAAGTACTAATATATATACCTTTTTACCACTCGTATGGAAGCAAAATAGTTATAAAGTCTATTACGTATATTTTTTTGCTACGATTTTTCATAATAGAAAAGTGACCATCGAACATTTCGACTGAGGCGTTATTGTACGTATTATAAAAGCAATTTTCATACCCGGTAGAGAATCTCAAAGGCCGAGGTGAGAGCGCCGGTTAAATTGGCCGCACCGCCGGTAGCTTCTGCGGCCCACACAGCGCTTTTCAGCTCTCGTATTGTTTCGGGCACGGCCTGGAAAGAAAAGTTATTTTTAAAAGAAAAACTTAACACCTTTTTTCAGTAAGCACAAGGTCACGATGAGATGACGAAGATAGAATATTTAATAAATTAAATTACTTGTAGGACCATCCGCAATTTTCCGAATCAGTTAATTCTAGCATCCGAAGGCTAAATGTACCTATTTAAACCGTCAGTAAAACGTATCGTAACTCATTCGATTCGATTTAAACATACCTGAATAGAATCATAATCTCAAGATACTGTCTTAAGATAAAAATTCATCGGCGATCAAAAATGTTCGTTTGGTTTTCGTATTAAAAGGCTCCTTGATAGTAACGTGTACCGTAGATTATCCGTGCAAAGCCAGGTCTATTTTATTATATACCTTAAGTTTTTTTCTAATGTCTTCCTTTTAAATATAAATACCAAAGCTCGAGTCCAATAAAAGTAAAATCCTGTCGTAGAATCTATTAATTACTTAAAAATGGCATGAAATTAAACTCACGGCTGCAACTTTAGATACCTACTTACATGAAGAGTTGAAAGGTACGGCTTGATGTGCATTACCTAATACCTTCACAGCTAAACATAGACGCAAAGGTATAGACGGTTATAAGAGTTGCTACAAAAGTGCAACGGGTGCCAGACACTTACCTTTGCCCGTGATAGGGTCAAGGATTTATGTCACGAATCCACTTAGGAACACTACAGTCATAGGTGTTTCTAACGTGTTCGCGACTGGCAGTGACATTTAAAATGTTATTTATCTGAAAATATGCTTTATGAGACCCTAGTCACGTTGGTTGAAAACTTTATTTGAGAAATTTTATTTAATTCTAATTTACAAAATTACGAATTCAAAAGGTTTTTTTTCGTTCGTGTAATTTGCAACTTTGAATGTTCTTCTGTTAAAACCATATCGTCTTTTTATATTCTAAAAGCGCCGCAATGCACGCATACAATTCGTTGGCAAAATACAGGAATAGTGTTTTGTGGTGGTCCTTGTAATGTCTACGACTTGTAACCGTAACATTGCTACGGCCTACGCTTAAGAATAGAAAGAAAATATCGTCAAAACATTATAATATTTATTTATTTATTTCATACCTATTTGCAATATTGAATAGTTAATTACAAATATCTAGACAAATGAAAAAGTGTCTGCAATTCTAGCGAAGTTCTGAGTGGAGGTTTCGGGTCAATAATTCCAATCTCGCGACAAGTCAAACTTAATGTCATATGGAATACGTCGTATAAGAGAGTCGGAGCCAAGTTTCCAACTTGCGATAAAGTTGCGGCCTCACTTTACCTGTCAAAAGCTTACCTACTCGATTTTCCACATGGCTCAAAGTGTATATCGGAGCCTGGAAGTTTTACGAGGTGAGTAAATGAATATGTAATATTATGAAACCTACTTTGTGAGTTGTAACTGACTTCAAAATGGAAAAGTTCTCCATAATACAGCTCCTCGTACTCAGGTGTTATGCCGTCATCGTAACTTAAAATATGGGCGGGTTTCTTTATTCATGCAGATTTAAAATATAGAATTACTAGCTGATGCCCGAGACTTCGTTCGCGTGGATTGAGGTTTTGGTACCCACCAGAACTCTTTATTTTCCGAGGTAGCCTGCGTGTTATTCCATAATAAATTCCATGAGAAATTTCATCCAGATCCGTTCAGCCATTCTGGCGTGATTGAGTTACAAATATCCATACACCCAAACTTTCACATTTATAATATTAGTATGGACAGGTAATTTTGGATGGTGGGGAGCTATGGCTAGTTACTGGTTCGATGCCGTGTAAATACCGATAAGGGATATGGTTTAAATAGAACTGTTATACACCTAATAAGGTAAGCCCGCTACCAACTCAGACTGTATTATCAATTACCATCTAGATGAGATCGCAGTCTAAGGCGTGGGCTTGTAGTGGAATAATAAATATTTGCCCTTGGTAAAAAACGTCTTCTTAAAAGTTTATTTCGACTACAAGCTCAAACGAAAACTTTCCACTCTAAGAAAAGTGTAGTCTCCCTAAATTCCATCACTAAGGTGTGGAGCTACTGAACAAATGATGAATGCCGCGAGATGTTTCCCCGTGACAGTTCAAGGGCGCTCTTTTGTATTCACAAGACGCCCTCTATTGAAAATATCCATTTACTTACGGAAGCCAATAAAATAATGAAGCCTACATACTTTTAAAGAAATAATGTCTATTTGACCTTTAATTACAGGGACATACCTACCTAATCTTGTAGCCTTTTGTGTGTCCATTACATGTATTTATGGTTTAAGTACCTTTTTTAAAGCATATTTTTACCATTTATTGTAACGACTCGTTGGTCTAGTGGCTGGCATGTTCGACTGCGGCCGACAAGGTCCCGAGTTCGAGTCCCGGGTCGGGCCATAGTTGAGTATTGGATTTTTCTGACTAGAAATTCCGGTACTAGCCCGGAGTTAATACCGCGTATAAAGCTCGGTCATCTACTTATCACTAACATGATAATAGTCATTAAAAAGCCCGCCAACCCGCATTAGAGCAGCGTATAGTGGGTCTAAGCTCTAATTCCCTCTCTCCTATGAGAGTGGAGGCCTGTGCCCAGCAGTGGGACGTTAATGGCCTGTGGTGGTGGTGGTGGTGGTACAACTCAAATCGTCAGGTCTAGAACCTTGCTATTTTATATGCTGATTTAGTCTTTTTAGCAGTAGTTTTAGAAATTCCACCCGACCGAAACTTGGCCCTGTTAGCTAGTTAGTACTTCTGATATTCAATCTATCAATCCAAAATATCTAAGGTTGTCCGAATTAAACTTACTTCGATGGATTGATGGATCCAGATCAATCATGGTTAAATATTCAGTTGTTGTGATTGGTTGAATTTGAGGTATAATTATTGTTGTGACATTGTATTTGTCCATTTGCGAAAGATTGTTAACCAGTTAGAGCTGACTGCGATCACTACACTATAGCCATCATTCTTACGTAATAAGACCCCAGATGAAGATCATCTTCATTCAAATTTCTTGTTCTGCGGGAAACGAACGAACGTCTATGGTGCCTACGTAAAGTTGAAGGTATCTAAATTGATTTTTCATATAACCTGCATTGAAAATGCGAGTTTCAATGCCTGTTAAGCCACCCGAAACTAGTCAATTTTAGACGAAAGCCCTCCTTTCAATCCTGTCAGAGTATTGTTTATTTCAAACCATAGACTTAGAATTTTTTCGCTACGCTCAATAGACTGACAAAGCGTGGGAGCGAGAGGTATTTAGATAATAAACACTGCCGCGAGCGAAAAAGAGATAGCGACACAAAAGGCCAGTATGTCATTGTTTACGCGAGTAAGAGGCCATAGCGTACCGGCCTTTTCCAAGTCGAGGTGAATTTTGTGTATTTAATTAATAATCTTACGATTAAAACTTAAAATCTTTGTTTTGCCACCATGGTGTCTTGTTCAGTGAATGAATGTGACGTTACAAGACGTAATAACCCGCATTAATACACGTTTCACAGGTAATTACTGAATATTTTTCTGAATTATTCATAATCATTATTTCGTCACTTGTTGTTTGAAAATGAGGCAAAATAACTATTGAAAGCTTAGATAATAGGTTTCCCTTAAGACTTTTCATCAAATTACATTGCTAAATAAAGAATTTTTGGATATTTTGTGTAAAACTTAAAAATGTTTGGTTACGATAGGGATTGACAAAGTGATGACGTCATAAGTATCGATAGTCGATAATCGTGTCTGCCGGTAGGTTTGACGTGATAGCTCATAAGCTTAGGTGTGTAGAGTACAATATTAAACACTACTTTCCTGTAAAAGAAAAGAACGAAATAAATATTTTCCTTAATTTTTGTTTTATTTGGCGTGTCTTAGATTTCATATGTACATGAAATATATATACAGGGTATACTGTACATACTGGTAATTCAGTACATTATGTATTTAAGTGCTTATCGGGGAGGTCATGCTATGACTTGAGCGCCATATATGGTTATTATTTATTTTTATTAACTTGTCACTTTTACATTATATCAGAGTATTATTGTAATTAATCAAATTAAAACTACTTGCACCCTTAAAAAAAATAGCGGCGGTAAACTAACAATTTTTATGAAAAATCTCAAAAACTGCTCTATTTCTCAAAAAAATTATAGTGTATATTTTCAGGCAGAATTTTTAAAAAATATCTCTATTTTAAAAGCTTTCTTTCGAAATATCAAAAAAAAAACTTTTATGGGGCTAAAATATCTATAAGTATCTCATAATATTTACAATGTTATGTTCTAGGTTTCCAACCAATTCTTTGCTACGTAACAAATGGTTACGGATTATAGATAGGGGCTCCTGGTTTCCAAAGAAAAATTCTACTGTTTGTAGTAAGCATTTTGAATCGAAATGCTTCTTACAAAGGAAACATCGAATATTGAGTTAGCACGAAAGTAATGAGATCCCCAAAAAAACTCTACAAAGAACAGTGGGCAAAATTGTATGGACCCCGTCCCCAGTGGTGTAGCATCATGGGCTATGCGTAAAAAAATAGATATTAGTCTGAATAATAAATAATTAAATGAATTAATGAGAAAACTAATGTATGAATGGACATTCTTTTTTTCTTAATTATTTGTATGTATTAAAAGGATTATTAAAACAGTTAAGTGTGAAGACTGTGTAGGTACATAGTTTATTATCGGACCCAACAGCTCTATGTAATAATTCGTTAATTATTAAGAGAGACTATTCGAAAATACACAATAAGTATATATATATATCCAGCTAATGATGTTGCATTGTGTTGTAACGCTGAAAAACTTTTTAGAGAAAACATGGTCATCTCATCAATAAATAATTTGTACCTAGCTGTAGCTTTGTTGCTATTTATGTATTTGATTTTTTTAAATTAAAAGATAGTTATATTTTACTTCGTTAAACTAACTCATTAGAGTCCTATGATTTCACCAGTAAGACTATCGATAATACTATGCTAGAGTCAAGACAACACTATTTCACGCACACATTTACATTTCATTTTTTGTAACACCGTAATCTGTCACTGTTGGTCTTGTACATTCTAAGTCTATGTTTCAAACCATAGATTTATTATTGGGTTCGCGCGCTTCACCCGCGCGAACCCAATAACAAATCATATGTTTCAAACCTTTATAAAAATTGACATTTTAAACATCAACTGACAGATCTTACTTCTTACTAATATCATAAACGCAAAAGTTTGTGAGTATGGATGTATGGATGTTTGTTACTCTTTCACGCCAGAACGGCTGAACGGATCTGGATGAAACTTGGCACAGGGATAGATTATAGTCTGGAATAACACATAAGCTACTTTGTATCCCGGAAAATTGAAGACTTCCCGCGGGAACCAAAAATCCTCAATCCACGCCGACGAATTCGCGGGCATCAGCTAGTAACTAATAAAACTCGCACTTTCAATGCAGGTTATATGAAAAATATAGTATGCGCCGCGGGATGAAACACGATTTCAGACTTCGGTTGTCTGAAATCGTGTTTCATCCCGGAATCTTCGCAAATCGTCTTGTTTTACCCCTAGGCACACAATATAACATGGGACATGAAAAATTGACTAATGCATCAAAATAGCCGATAAAAGTGAGTCAAACACAAAAGGCTTCCATTTGTCAACGGCCACAAAATTAAACTGCGATCGAGAAAAGTATATCGTCTTAAAAGTTCCATAATTTCAACATTAAGTAGGTACCGTGCGTGAAGAGACAACAAATGATGAATTTCATGAAACGACTTGCTGGAAAAGGGCGTACTTTTGTATTCATAGGGCGTTTTGGATCGAATATCCACTCAGTTTCCGCAGAATAAATAATAGCAAATGAAACGATCGTTCTTGTAATATAATTTCAAGTAAAAGTTCCGTAAAATAAGCTTTCTTAAAGCTTTCGACTATACTTGACTCCAATAGGTATATCTTTCTATGTCCAATTATTCCATTTAAAAAAATTCAATACAAAATTTAAGTACTTACTTACCTATATAAGTACACGTCATATAAAATTCTTGGTAAAAAGAGCCCGACATGATTATTTTGTATCCTACATTTCATACGAGAAAGTTAAATGAAAACTCTACACTAGGATTCATTTAGGTTAAGCTTAGGCTTACGCGGAACTGTAGAACATCCTCTCTTGCTTAAGTACGTACAACTCCGAATGACAGAATACTAACGCTCGGTTGGGAAGTTAGGGTGTCTCCATACTCCATACGTAGGTTTTTGGCGGTGAGATCCTTTTTGCGTATCCTCGCCGTGATTCATAACCGGTACCAATGGACCCCAAATTGTACCTATCATTTTGTTTTACCTTTCCTACTAAAGTTCTATACTGGTTACGGTTACTAAAGTTACGGTTTGGTCTTTATCGTGGGCCGTGGACTGGACGTACTTGATAAGTTGATACGTTTAATAGTTCATTAGGTAGCACCTTTTAAAGAATCACATTATGTGTCCCAATTTTAATGGATCTCTAAATTAAAGCGCGTTTGATTGAATCCATTTAGGCGTGTAACTCAGTACACACCGATTTGATACGTATCGGGAACGCGGCACGCAAAACATGCATTTGGTTAATTTCGTTCGTTAAAATGCCCGATGATGGTTTATTATTAATAAAGTGAGTTCGAATCGAACAATAATAAGCTAAACTTGATGGTAACTCTAATTTTATTATTCAAAAGGCGATTGTTCGCTTGCTGTTCCAGTCTCCAGTAAATTTAAATGTAATTACGTAGTCTTTCAATAAAATTCTTTTGACGTTTACATTGAAGAGGTGTAAAAAAAATCTAACAAAACATTAGATGCTAACTAAGAATAGATAATAAATTATTTATTTGACCTACTGTTTTCAGGGAACCAATTAAACTAGATTAATGTAAACAAAGTGAAAGCGTCATCACAGATCAAAGATGCTTTAAAGCTCATAAACAGTGGGTTACTAGCTCTTACCTAGAGAACACACTTTGCGGGATAACCACGTACTGAATTCTTTAAGTGCACTTTAAAATCACTTAGGACTAAGTAGTAAGTATACTTTTGAACTACCTTTTATCTACAGCTCTGGTTGCATGGTTTCGCATATTATCCACTAATAAATGGCATTAAAAAGACCTTTTAATTTTAGTTGAATCTTTGTCCATTAGGATTTCTTATTTAAGGACATACTCATACAGGACATACTCATTCTTCTTTAAGGACATACATCGTTTAAAAAGTTCCTATAACGCCACGCGTTCGAAAAAGGTGGTTGACAGACAGACAGACAGACAGAAGAACAACAAAGTGATCCTATAATCCCCCTTCCTCTTGAGAAACGGAACCCGAAAACAAATAGGCAGACTGATCATCTAGATTCTAGGCAATTTAGATGGAAATCCATAATACTCTTTCGTCTACTTAACTACTCAGTAGCACAGTAAACAGATGCAACCAGTATGGAAACTACCTAGAAACGTTCGAAACAGACTCACTCACACAAACGTGCGCATCGACGAGACCCCAAGCGCTCGTCGCAGTGCCGTCAGTAGTGAGTGCCGCGTCATCGCATGTTCGATGCGCACGTTTGTGTGAGTGAGCTGTTTCGAACGTTTCTAGGTAGTTTCCATACTGGTTGTTTCTGTTTACTGTGTCAGTAGTCAGAGTGGGTATCTCTATGAGATAAAGTCAGATATTGATGCAGTCCATATTATGAAGAGTATCGGAAGATCCCTTGAACCTTGTATATATAGGTATGCAGTGACCGTGACAGTGTACCTGTCGATTGCAATCACCTTTTAATTGGTTATCACTCTTCCCCTATATTGGTCAAAATTATTTGTTGCAGCTATGATACATGTAGTAGTTTTACATGGTACTATATTGTTTTTAGGGAAGTTTCTATGCAATAGTAGGTATATTATCACCTACATTCTCATGAATAAATTATTATTTATTTATTTATTTATTTATTTATTTACTTGTACAAAACCATGTTGTTTTGGCATGAGTAGTTAGAAATTTAATATACATATAATGCATGATATTTCATGGAAATGAAACCCAATATACTCGTAATTTGGATTTTGAAAGGAAAACTTTTAGAACAGGGCATTAATAACTCATCTGTTGGTAACATAGGGTTGTCACCCATTTGTATATTCGTGGATGTCTGAATTTATACCTTTTTAAATACGGTATATTACTAATTGATTTCAATATAATTGTCAACACACTTCTTACTAATTTTATAAAATGCGAAAGTTTGGATGGATGTATGGATGTTTGTTACTCAATCACGCCCCAACGGCTGAATGGATCTGGCTGAAATTTGGCACAGAGACAGATTATAGTCTGGAATAGCAAATAGGCTTTTTATGCCACACAGACGAAGTCGCGGGCATTCGCTAGTTGTTTAATAAATTATTGTAATTTTAATTTAGTCTTTTGATCATGCTCGACAATTTTCTTTTAATCTCAAAAATATTCATTCTAAATATTCATGTCATTTAATGAAATTATTAAAAAGGATTGCGAGAATTTTCATTTTTATTTCGCAAGTTTTCGACGATTTAATGTTCTGTTTTAAATATATTTCTCGGTTGGCAGCCCTATCTGTATTTAACTCATTCCTCGTGATGAATTCCACATATGTATGTAAATCATCCATTGTGTAACATCCGCAGACAAGGGGATGTGGAGGTAAGCGCAATTTCAGGACTACGTGTCTGCTCGGATGATTAAATAACAGTTCGCGTAAATTTTATGCAGGTGTTGCAGTGGTAGGATTCTCGATTGAACTATCGATTTTAACACTACTCATCTCGCCGATAGGTGTATCGGCGATGATGCATTTAGGCATGCGAAGTAGCTTTAGCGCGCTCAGTGGATACTTCTGTCGGCCCAACTATCAAGATGTGCTGCAATAGCCACAAGAAAGATATGTCGCGCCTGGGACTCTTTGATTTTCCGGCATTAAAAGTACCCTATGTGTTATTCCAGACTATAATTTATCTCTCAGCTAAATTTCATCCAGATCCGTTCCCAGTAACAAACATCCATCCATCCATCCAACCTTTCGCATTTATAATATTAGTTTAGATAGGTTGATAGGTGCTAACTTTCTTTATTACATTTATTTTATCACTAGTTAATGCCCGCGACTTCGTCCGCGTGGAATTAGTTTTTTTGGATTCCCGCGGGAACTCCTCAATTTTTCGGGATAAAAAGCCTATGTCACTCTCCAGGTCCTCAACTATACCCATGCCAAAAATCACGTCGATCCGTTGCTCCGTTGCAGCGTGATTGAAGGACAAACCAACAAACCAACAATCAGACTGACTTTCGCATTTATAATAATATTAGTATGATATGATATGAAGTATGATATTCATTCTCCTACTTATTTTTTAAAGTTTTTGTTATATTCTATGTCAATGTGCTTTATAGTGTCTTCATCGTGAGTCTTTTATCCATAAAAAGGCTTTGAAATCGATGCAATACAGGACATGAAGTTTCTGATAGTTCGTAAATATAAAACACCGGTAGAAAGTGCAAAAAAATTACCTGAGCTAAAATCTTCGTATAGCACGGATGGAGTTCTGAGACTGACTCGCTGTATCTGTACACGTTGACAAAGTCGTTTGGGCCAAGAGTGTCGAGCAACGCGGCGACGGTGGCCTTGGCGAGGTGACGGCTAGAGGAGCCGAGATCGTCCGAATCGTCTAGAAGTATCACGAGATCTTTGGGCGAGGTGGCAGCTTCGACGAACCAGTTCGATGATCGAAAATCGTAGAAGTCGCGTGCGTGGTGTGAGTAGCCGTCTTCGGGAGGCCAGGACATAGCTGTTGAAAGACACAAAGGCGCATAATCATTCTGTGTTTGTATCTAATAAGTAGGTAGGCAGTTCATTCTCATATTTCAATAATAACAATACGTTTTTAAGCAGTTTGGTACTACACGTGCAAAGGAGGAATTACTCATAGAGCCGTGACACGGTGTCACTAGTGAATTGTCGTAGATGCCCCTAAAAATTTATAATGTAGGGTAGGCAGTTCATTCTCATATTTCAATAATAACAATACGTTTTTAAGCAGTTTGTTACACGTGCAAAAGAGGAATTACTCATAGAGCCGTGACACGGTGTCACTAGTGAATTGTCGTAGATGCCCCTAAAAATTTAGGTTTAGATGAATCTTATTCGATTCTTAAGATTAGTAAGGATAAGGGTTATAAAAATAATCGAGCTATGGTCCGTGCTGTTGCAAAAAATTGATAATCGACTGTATACGCCCTCACAACTTGGGTTTATAACCTTACCAGTTACTTACCAGGATATCGCCTCATGAAGCCGGTGGAAGAGGCGTAGTACTGCCACGATAAGGTCGGGTCGATTTCATAGTTGTTGACAAACAGTGGATCCAAGTGTTCCGACCATCCGATCTGATTTTGAACCTCTCCGTCTGAATGTATAGAACAAAGAAAAACAAATGATTGCAGCATCTATCTATATGTCTTATTTATCGTATAGCGTATACGCTATACGAAGCCGAAATAACCGATTGTCTCTTTCCAAAGGTCGATGTGCAATATTTATTGCCGGGTACTGTAATGACTAATTTTTATGTTTCGAAATAAAGGCTATTTTTTTTTTTGATACGTTTTACTTAATAACAAAACTAATAAAATGTTGCTAGGTATTTATCTATGATTTCTACACGAGCGAACCCGGCATCGCAGTCAAATTATTTATTTGGTTATGCTAGATTTTTGAGCTTTGCTGGCTTAGTTTCACGAGTAGATAGGTGTTTGAATAATTTTTTAGAACATAGTTCTTTTTACGTAATAAAACGCGAGGCTGGCTTGGAAAAATCGTATAGCTCTTAGTAGCTCAGCCTGAAAAGAGCCGCGTCGTAAGCAAGATGTCGCAGGTTCGAATCCCACTAACTATAGCGAAAGTTACTATGTAGTATGTTGCAATGACATGCGGCTTGTTTTATTTTACTGAAGATACTTATAGTTACGACTAGGTATAGGTTAGTAGGTATAGTTTGTGTGAAGAGGGAAATTTCCTGTAGGTATAGAGTTTGCTCATGTCATTTAGTTAGACTCAAAATTATCAATGTAGGTTATTTGAGTTAAGCTGACTAAAAGTTTTGATTTCGAACCAAGTCATAACTGACGGTTGGCTTCTCTATGAATAGATCATAAATTAATTTTTCGTAATGAAAGCACTGCTAATGAACAGCATGAAGCTAGCAGTAGATGTAGAGAGGTCAGAGAACTCTACCTCTGAGATTCTCAGATAGCTAAAAAGCTATTCAATTTGCTAATTGTACCTATATAAAAGACTACAAAATAAAACATCATTCGATACCTATTAAGTCTTAAGGTTGTACCTACTTACCTATTACTTGACTACTCATAAAAAAATGCCTTACATGAATCTAATATTTTAACAAGAATTTTTTGAAGTTTGTTTAAGATAAAAAGGTCGACGACCTTTTAGAAGACCTCCGTGGCGCAGTGTTGAGCGCTGTTGTCTTAATGTTCGGAGGTCCGGGGTTCGATCCCCGGCAGGGTCAATTTGGGAATTTATAATTTCTGAATTTTCCCTGGTCTGGCCTAGTGTGAGGCTTCGGCCGGCACCTTACCGGCAAAAACGTGCCGCCAAGCGATTTAGCGTTCCGGTACGATGCCGTGTGGAAACCGATTAGGAGTATGATTTTAATAACTGCCATGACCCTAACAGGTTAGCCCGCTACCATCTTAGACTGCATCATCACTTACCATCAGATGAGCTCGCAGTCAAGGGCTAACTTGTAGTAGATTTTAAAAAAGAAGGATTTTTATATCTTTGAATAGCCTGATTACATCCAATATCTTTGAATAGGTAGAATTTATTATCTAAAACTAGGTACAGTTAGCTGAATTAACTTTTCTCATTGATTCTACGATATAACTCAGAATAGTTTCCCCTCAGCAGCAACCAAAACTCAATGTAGGTTAATTGAGTTTAGCCGGCTAAAAGCTTTGATATAGTGCTCACTCGTGATACCTTATAGCCGCAACACTATAATCCTGCAATATGTATTTACAAAGTTGCAGTTACATATCATATTTAATACTTAATATTATAAATGCGAAAGTATGTTTGTTGGTTTGTCCTTCAATCACGCCGCAATGGAGCAACGGATCGACGTGATTTTTGGCATGGGTATAGTTGAGGACCTGGATAGTGACGTAGGGCATTATTACAGAAAATTCACGATTCCCCGCGGGAATAAAAAAAAACTTAAACCACGCGGACAAAGTCGCGGGCATCAACTGGCCTACCTATAATTTGCTGTTTTTGAATATGATCATACAGTATTGGTCAGCGTCAGCTCAATACTGAGCACGAGTCTCCTCTCAGAATGAGAAGAGTGTTGGCGTTTAGCCACCACGCTGGCTGAGTCAGATTGACAGACTTCACCTTTGAGGATATTATGAAAAACTCTCGGGCCTGCAGATTTGCTCACAATGAATGAATGAATGAATGAATATACTTTTATTGTACACCACAAAGGAAAATAAACATATGTAAACTTAGCTAATAATAAAGTAAGTATACAGTTTGGCGATGTTTTGCTTCGCCGTGAGAGCGAGTGATATTTAAGGTGGAAGACAAGGGTCTGCCCGCGAAATTCAAATTTAATTTGGATTTTCGCAATTTGTAAACTTACGACAAAGTAGGCATAAGGCATTCAAATTGCACCCCTAGGAATATCATTTTCACAGGTTTATATAAAAATCTTTACTTGAAAGTGTCCAGTTTAAGAAATTAGTCAAAATAATGACTAATTTGTGAGTAACTCACGTCAAACTCATTATTTTAAAATGATATTCCTAGGGGCGCAATTTGAATGCCTTATGCCTACTTTGTCGTAAGTTTACAAATTGCGAAAATCCAAATTAAATTTGAATTTCGCGGGCAGACACTCAGAAAAGTATTGGATAGAAGCAGGAGTTACTTTGCGGAAGTCCATCATAATGAAGGAACTAGAAGTTCAATTCGCTATATTATCGCGGATTATAGCGAATTAATTTTCTAGTTACTTCATTACTTAGCTCAGAAAAGTTTAAAGTAGGTAGGTATACGTGCCCGAGGATTAAACCGCCAGTCACCCGAGGCCGACGTCTAATCCACTGGGCTATCAATATCTACCTATCGGGTTTAAATTGTACTTTTTAGGGTTCCGTACCAAAATGGTAAAATGGAACCCTTATGGTGCGACTTTCTCCGTCTGTCTGTCTGTCCGTCCGTCACACTCGATTATTTCAGTAACTACCGAAGCTATCGACATGAAATTTGGAATAGTTGTGTATATTAGTGGCCCAAAGACACTGAAATTAAAAAAAATTGGAAATTATTTTTGTTCTTATTTAAAAAGGGAGGAAAATCGGAGGGTTGAAATTTAAAAGTGAGACAACTGTACTGTGTGGGGTATCATATGAAAGGGTTTACTTTGTACATTCTAAAACAGATTTTTAATTATTTTTAGTCATGATAGTTTTTGATTTATCGGGGAAAAAGTCTAAAAAAATACCGTTCCCCCCCCCTTATCTCCGGAGTTTACCAATCGAAAAATCTGAAATAATTATGGTCAATAGGAATTTATGTATATTTTACAGGAAAACTATAGCCAATGCTCTAACTAGCATAGTTTTTTTGATATTAACAGTAAACCTCTACAAACAAAGTTAGTTTTGCGGTTCATTAACAAAGGTAATTATTACCGTTTTACATCTTTGGTCGTTACAGTTTTCAGTACGGAACCCTCGGTGCGCGAGTCCGACTCGCACTTGGCCGGTTTTTTTATTTTTAAATACTGAGGTATAATATCATTATCATTAAGGGAACATTATTGATATAAAAAACCGACAAAGTGCGTGTCGAGCCACGCGCAGTGTAGGGTTAGGTACGTATAGTTGCCCGTTGGCCGTTACATTATGCGAACATTTATGAGTCGGTTGACTATTATTCGGTAACTTTTAAAGCCTACTTAGCTGTGATAGTTTTCCTTTTTACTTCGTTATATAAAGTACTGCCAAGATTTTTTTCACGTATCCAAAAACAATCGTTTAGTTTGCAGAGGGGGACACAGGACTTAAATAAAAATTGGCACTTATAGCTAAATATTTCGGAAACGAATCCCTGGATCGAAAAATAGTGTTTCCACGCCCACCATATTTTAGAACGACCTATCCAATGGCATCCCACACTATGGGATGAAAAAAAAAATACCGTCCCCCCCCCCCCCCTTATCTCCGGAGTTTACCAATCGAAAAATCTGAAATAATTATGGTCAATAGGAATTTATGTATATTTTACAGGAAAACTACATATAGCCAATGCTCTAACTAGCATAGTTTTTTGATTTTTTTTTTTTTTTATTAATCCACTACAAGCTAGCCCTTGACTGCGATCTCACCTGATGGTAAGTGATGATGCAGTCTAAGATGGTAGCGGGTTAACCTGTTAGGGGCATGGCAGTTATATTAAACCCATAACCCTTCGGTTTCTACACGGCATCGTACCGGAACGCTAAATCGCTTGGCGACACGTCGTTGCCGGTAGGGTGGTAACTAGCCACGGCCGAAGCCTCCCACCAGGCCAGACCAGGGAAAATTCAGAAATTATAAATTCCCAAATTGACCCTGCCGGGGATCGAACCCAGGACCTCCGCACGTCAAGGCAACAACGCTACACACTGCGCCACGAAGGTCGTCAAAAAATCGTCGTCGTCGTGATATTAACAGTAAACCTCTACAAACAAAGTTAGTTTTGCGGTTCAATAACAAAGGTAATTATTACCATTTTACATCTTTGGTCGTTACAGTTTTCAGTACGGAACCCTCGGTGCGCGAGTCCGACTCGCACTTGGCCGGTTTTTAGTTATGTTGTTAAAGTAAATAAACATAAAGTTCACCGTCCGCATCCGCTAAGCTACAATCAAAATACTTATGAATCAAGGGAAATAAATACTGCACGTACCTACACATTGATCCCTAAGTGTGAACATCTATAATCTATAAGTTAATATTATAAATGTGAAAGTTTGGATGGATGGATGAATATATGGATGTTAGTCACTCAATCACGCCTGAACGGCAGAACGGATCTGGATGAAATTTGGCACAGATAACACACAAAAAACCTCAATTCACGCGGACGAAGTCGCGGGCATCAGTTAGTTTATTATATATGTAGAAAGAAAGAAAAATCATTTATTCATCTTGTGCCTCGTACATAAAATCAAACTTTAAAATTAAGCTATGGATTTATCTAGACTAATATTATAAAGAGGAAAGATTTGTATTTTTGTATGTAACGAATAAACTCAAAAAGTATTCATTAGAAAGCCACATTATCACTGAGTAACATAGGCTATATTTTATTTTCAAAAAAATTAGAGATCCTTACGAAAATTGCAATAATGTGAACTAAGTCGGAAAAAATCGTCTCTTCTGAGAGCTAGTTATAGTTACACGAAAACAATGTATGGTGAAATTGTTCTTCTTAAAAAGTTCTAAAAAATAGTCCGCGGTAGCATATATCTATCTTTTAAGGTTGACTCACAATAACCATTTTTATGATTTTCAAATTTGGTCTAAACCAATGCTTTACTTGCGAAGGTGTTTTTACCGACATAGTATTAATCCTTATCAAAATAAATATATTAATCATCTCAAGTATTTAACTAAGATAAAAATTGTCCTTTACACCATTTAATTTAGATGAATAGCTTATGAGATATCATAGAAATAATAAGGACGGGGCGTACTCTTACAATGTAATATTAAAATGTAACCTGCCCACTGCCCACTGGCTATATTGGGTAGGTATATATTAGGATTATTAGTGCTACCCGTGCGAAGCCGGGGCGGATCGCTAGTATAGAATAACTAGCGAATGCCCGCGACTTCGACTGCATGGTTTGAGGTTTTTTGGTTCCCGCGGGAACTCTTTAATTTTCCGGGATAAAAAGCCTATGTGCTATTCCAGACTATAATCTATCTCTGTACCAAATTTCAGCCAGATCCGTTCAGCCGTTGGCGCCTGATTGAGTAACAAACATCCATACATACATCCATACATCCAAACTTTCGCATTTATAATATTTATATTTGATTGATTATGTAGATGGCGGCTACCTACATAACTCAGTAAATAAAAAGTACTTCTACTATCAAAGTTTGGTCAGAAACTCTGTGTAGATTTGGTGTGTTGTTGCTTGATCGACAAGTTTCCCCTTCCCTACCCTACACTACCTTTTTAATCTATATCCTCTGCTACAGCAAATAGGCGGTGATAAAAGACTTGAAAATAAATTGATAACTGCAAAGATTTATGTGGTGTTGTGTTTTGTCGGTGCGAATTGCTGGCTTACTTTATTGGGTGGTGAATATCTAATATAGCTGCAAGTTCAAGACACACACTGTACCCCATAGATTTGTCTACTGCGGCGGACTTCTAGTTCATTCATTAACTGCATAACCATTATCCAATTCTCTGATTTGTATACCATACGCGTGTAACCCAATGGATAATTTAAAGGCAATATTGACAAACGGAAACTCTACATTCACAATAACCTATTTGTTTTAACAGTCATGATCGATTCAAGCGACTCATTGAGTCCGCTGATTGTATCGGTTGATTTAGTAAATGTCGCTGCGAGTCGGAACTGAAAGCAAAAATAGGCGAGTCCATTTGCTAATAAATCATGTCACCCTAATTTTGCTTGCGTATATTACAATTGCGGCTACGGGTGTCGCAACACATTGAATAATTTCGCCCTGGTCTTGATCCATATTAAAGATGTGTCAGTTTCAATTTGGTATGTCATTAACCCGTGCTAATATTATAAATGCGAATGTGTGTTTGTTTGTTCGATTGTCCTTTAATCATGCCGCAACGAAGTAGGTAACGGATCTGCTTGTTTGCGTGGATAGGTATAGTTCAGGTCTGGACTGTGATAAAGGCTACTTTGATTTTTAAAAATGTATCTACCTAGTAGGTACCTACTTCTATAATTGCCCTGTAGCTGTACCTTCAGTCAAAATTTATAACATTAGATTAGAGAACTTTATAACGTAGATTGGAGAGTATAGTTCCAACATTATTCTGAAGGTGATAGCTGACACACAGGACAGCGCTTTTAAAGCGCACTGGATGTCAGCTTTAGTTTGTAAGTATATTAATTATATTAACTAACATAGAATAAGTCATATACTAACACATATTATTATTGTTGTTGTTGTTTAGTATTATTATTTTTTATTATTTATGTTACTTATTAGAATTACTAACATAGGATAAATCCACAGATATAAGTCTTTTACTAAACATTATGGACCTTTGTTGTCTGTCAATAAAAGATTTAGGTACCTATTCATTCATTTAGTTTAGTTTAGTTTAGTTTAGTTTGTTTTATATTGTCTAATTTTTATTTTAGTTTTAAGGTATTTGTAGCCTGTGGAGACGAATTGGGCAACTGTAATGTCTCCCCAGGCATGTTTCACAAATAAAGAATAAAGAATAACAAGTTTGAGTAAATTTATAAGTCTTCGGTCAACGTTTACACGCACAGCTCGAAAATGACGCGAAAATTTATTTTAAACACAAAACAATAGCTATAATTCTTCCTAACTGTTAAATCTATCGCTTGATAATACCTATGTATCTACCAAGCTCGGTGAATGGTGATGCGCAATGTTTAAAGATAATTTGTAGTCGTTATTCAATCTAAGTAATTACTCATAAGGATATAAATATAATCAATATTAGTTACATATATTATATTTTGCACTACAATGTTTTGCGATTCATCCCGCCTTTAGATGGGTGAGCCTTTAGTCGATGGCCGTATATATACCTCTCCACCCCGGCCCACCCTCGCATGTCAACAATATATTACGTGTCATTATTTAAGGCGAAAGCCACTGTCACTCCGGCACAAGTTACTAAAAGCAACTGGTGTTATTAAATATTACGGATAAGCAATTACTTTTCCATTAAAATGTTTCAATCATCGTCATATTTTATCAATATAAAGGTGGTCCTGCATTGCTTAAACTATTTTCCCACAATCCCACAAACTTATTTGATCTAGTGACCAAAATTGGAACTAATAGTTATGCCTGTTTAGTTTTAGTTTTTATTTTATTTTTAATAGATACTAGCGACATTGTCACCGGGTCAGATAAGGACTATAGTTAATTAATTATTGTGACAGCTATCACATTTTGACGAGTTTATTCTAGGGTTCACATGAAAAGGACAAAAATATTTTATTTTTTGCTACGAATAATTTTGTTATTCGAAGAGGCATTGAACAAATTGACCTGTACATCTAATGTAGGTTTTTTATGCGTCTTTTTATTTTCAAAAACATAGTTTTTGCGCTCTGGTCAAATCGTAGGTCCATTGAAATAAAAATTCTACTTCAATGCGTAGGTCAAAGCGATGGAAATAAATCATATTTTGTTATGATAGGTACAAACAAATATGAAAAAGGTTCTATTTTCCACAGCTGCTCAAAAACATTACTTAAGCTTTTCTGTCTCTTCAGTATCATTAAGAGTTATTCAATTAAGAGCTGATGCACTAATTTAGGTTCTATTCACTCGAGTAACCGGACGTCATTCATTTGGAGAACCCACTCGTCGCGTCTAATTATATTAGGTCCCTGCTTCTTCTGAGATGGAAGAATTTCGAGATTTAGAATTTTTGTTTCATGACATAAATTAAACGTACTATAAACTAGCTGATGCCCGCGACTTCGTCTGCTTTCAGCTGTTTAATTTCCCAAGTGGACACTAAAAATCTAATTGAACTGCTCACAAAGATTATTTTAATTTATTTATGCATACCGATGCAGTCGGTACAATACAATCGTTTACTACATTAATACATTGTAAAATTATGATGACAAACCAAATATAGACCAAACATATTTAATAATTGCTAAATAGATAAATTCCATTAAACATCACGACAAAACCATATTTAAATACGAGTATAATATAAATATTTAGAAACGGTAGTATGTATTCTGGGGAGAATTGAAATGTAGAAAGGAACGTGTTTCGTCTAGATGTTTCAAGCGAAGCGGATTGGCGGCACATGGGAATATTTAATCCGTGACATCTGGCAACATTGTGCGATTCCAAAAACGTTTTACGCGCTTATAAATTTTTAGCTTAGCGAGAGAATATCGCATACGATCTCAAATTGTCGTTAAGCTTCGAGCCTTTGGTATAGTACAAAAAATAACATTCAAATTGTTTCTAGTAGAAACGTACAAACATATTCAACAATATGAATAAAAACACGGGCCTACGTCGTTTGCTACGCTGTAGGCACCTACGGCACTAAAACGAAGAACTTAAAGCCCCTTAAAAGCTTTGAAAAACTATCAGAAAATACTCCATTCGATGCGCATTGCGCATATTTGTGTGAGTGAGCTGTTTCGAACGTTTCTAGGTAGCTTCAGTACTGGTTGTAATCTGTTTACTGTGAAAATACTTTACCTTCAGTGTTAATCCTCGGCGGCATAAGTACCGCACTGTAGCTTGTATTGACGGCAATGTGGTCGAAATGCCGGCTCGGTGACAGCAGGAGGCGGCGCGCTCTCGCGGCAAGCGTGCCATCATCGGCGTGAACGTTCAGCCATCGCGCGTCGTAGTAGGAGCCCGGGGAGCCGTCTATACTGCTTCTGCCTGCTGATAATGCTGCTGCTTCAGCCGAGTCCATTATGCGCTGAAAATATTGTTAGCTTTAGTACATGAAGTCCATTCTGTTAGTGCTTATATTGTAGATTGGAAAGTGTGCCACTGTTCTCTGTTTGTCTGCTTCAGTTTTATGGCTCATACGTACTGATACTTAACTAATTTTCAGGAAACCTGCAGAGATAGGTGATTCATATCCCGGAGACGGGCATAGGCTTCTTTTATGCAGAAAAATCAAAGAAATCCCATGGGTGTTTAAACACGTGAACAAAGTCGCGGGCCTCATCTATTGAGGAATATAACAAAAAGAGAGAATATAGGTAAGAATTATGATATTTGTCAAGAAATTGAAACTACAATATTTTATTATCATTATTTATCATTTAATCTAATTTCTTTGATTTTAAGAAATTCAAACGTCGCGTTGCGCCTATACATGGTATAGACTTTTCGTACTATAACATGTATGTTATGACCCCCAGGGGGGATAGGTACATTGATAGGGCCAAGTGGAACAGGCCGACGCGACGTGACGTTTGAATTATTTTTTTATAAGATTTTTACTTGGCTTTCAAGAAATGTTAAAAGGTAACTTTTAGCGATTAGGAGTATCTCACGTCACAAAATTGTCTCTGCGTTGCCTAAGTTAGAAGAAAGTTCTAATTTTATGTTATTCACTGCCCCTTTCTGCAAAGGACAAATGCCTGCCATAGAAATTAGAATATTATGATATAGAGCCATATTTGGCTGATAAATATAATATGGACCAATTTATCGTAATACAACAGGTAATACAATCTAACAGATTTTTTTATTACTTACAAATTATCAACTTGACATGTGTTTAGAAAATATTACAAGACTGCCAGAATATAATTTACCTATGGAGCTGTTTTGAGTTACACAATACCAATATTAGATCAAATTAATGACCAAACCTCGGCTAGAAGAGTTGTTAAAAAGAAATTAGTTTTCGGCTGTAAACTTTTGTGCTACAAACGCGTTTTTTGCAACTTTGCCCGCTAGAATTTTGACATATCGACCTTAAAGTATCTAGATTTATGTAACACAGTTATAAAACACATATTTTTATAGCTTCATAAGACAAAGTGCGTACTTAAATAACATTTTTACAAGCTTTTATTTAACTTGCAATGTTTGTTGGTTTGTTTAGGTCAAATCTTGCAACTGAATTTTACGTTACTACTTACTACTACTAACTAACGTTCAGTTAGGTATCCCCATCCCCACCACTTGAGCTGAAATTTTGACTGCACGTTTAGTTTGGATGACTGCATGGTAAGCTACGTGACGTCAACGTAAATCCAATATGGCAGACTCCCAAAGAGGGCGGACGAGTTATTTTTATGGACCCCCATGATATAGGTATCAATTAAAAGGGGTTGCTGAGAAGTGTAAACGAAAAATTAAATGACGTCATGCTAAATTCGACATAGCGGACGATAAAAGCTTATTTTAAAAAAATGATTGATTTAAGACTTATTTTAAATATTATAAATTAAAAAACGTGACTTCAATTACTATGGAAATAACCTTAGACGTATTTCACCGAAATATTTACAAAGGGCTATAGAGTCTTCTCGATGTGGATCCTAAATAATTACTTACTAGACTTATACCTACTGAATAATTATGAAATTATTAAATAAAAAATGCAATTGTTATAAGAGATGATATATACGCTATAATTGGTCGCGGCATTTCTGCACACAGAAAAATGCTTTTTGATTTTTGTTCTATATTTCTACACTTATGAAAATCACTGTAGCTACGTATTTTTGCAGGCTTGTTCAAAGACGGCCTTGATGCATAAAAATGTAATTATATTCTTCAGTTTCCTTTGAAGTTTTTTGTAACTAAATTCTTCAGGGAGAGCAAACTGCCGTCTATGCAATTTTCTCTTTTCATTCTTAAAAGCAAACTTAGATGGAGCCTCATTACTCTTACAAAGAAAAAAGTGTCCATAATGTCAGTCTACAATCATTTACATTGTAAGTTAGTTTTAAGGCTAGGAGTTAGGACATACACAAAACGACGAACGTGTCACACCGATGGGTGGTAACTAGCCACGGACGAAGCTTCCTACCAGACCAGACCCATAAACTGACTCTGCCGGAGGTCGAACCCGGATCCTGTCACTTGCTCACCATACCGCCAGGAAGGTCTTTGTCGGAGGATTTATAAAGGTCCAAGTTTTCATTATCATATCGTATGGCTGTAGTTACAAGTATCCAGGCTGGTACCTATAACTATTTTTATTTTCAATACAACTCGCTGAATAGAGAAATATTTTATGGCTTCAATGGCTAAGAACAAAAGCATCCACTTATTGATCAGAATAATTCGCCTCGCTAATTGCCACCGATTGTCTCCGCTTCCCTTACCCCATCTTTGTGTTCGATCCTCCTTGATCCAACATTTTATAACGAAGTATTTCCGTAAAGATTCACCCAGACTGCCTCTTAATGGTTAGAGTTATGATTTAGCAGTTTTCAGTATCACCCGCAGCTTAGGCAGTTAGGAAAATCAATATACTCGTATCATGACCCTTCAGGGGTCAAAAACCTTATTTTAAGATCAAGTCTCGCTGTGATATGACCTTTACTTGGGTATACAAGTATAAACTTTAAACAGACAAATAAATATTTCATTAGGCACGGCTTTTGAAATCAAATCATGTAATATACCTAACTGAAAAATAGTTTAGTATCCATTGTAGAAATGACATCTACAGGATGAGAAAACAAAATTAATGCAATTTTTTTGCATTTATATTAAATTTTAAAAGCATATAAAGCGTTACATATATATATGCCTCCTCCTACAATTACATAAGAATGTTTTTGTATCTAATACAAAAGTAGTTGTGAAGTTTAGTCACCGTGTGTTTCTAAGCACGCACAAGAATAAAAGAAACAATATAATGTCCAAACTGCTTCACATTGCCTGATGGGAGGTTTAGGCCGTGGCTAGTTACCACCCTACCGGCAAAGACGTGCCGCCAAGCGATCTAGCGTTCCGGTACGATGCTGTGTAGAAACCGAAGGGGTATGGGTTTAATATAACTGCCATGCCCCTAACAGGTTAGCCCGCTACCATCTTAGACTGCATCATCACTTACCATCAGGTGAGATCGCAGTCAAGGGCTAGCTTGTAGTGGATTAAAAAAAAAAAAAAAAAAAATTCACACATTATTACCTAGAATTTTTATAAGTTCTGCCTACTTAAATATATTGATTATTAGACCTATGAATATAATTATATTTTTACCTACCTTAGAGTAAATGTTGCTATTCCTGTGGACGTGATAGTGTGATATTGTTTGTTACTAAAAGATGATGATGTTACTATGTGTACTGTGGTTAAGTATAGAATACCTAATGAATTTGTATGAAAAATTTGTGAATATTGCAATGTCACAGCCAAAAAAAACTTTTAATTGCGGCCATAAAGCGGCTTAGATATTTTTATGAGCAGAAATTCTCTTCCACCCTTTCTTTATTTCGTTAATTTCGTGTCGTAATTACCAGCTCGAGATATTACGTTTAGCAAGTTCGCAGAGAGGTCCTGAGAACAGTTTATAAATGAGAGTTTTTAGTTGCGAGAGGGAATAGTCCCATCGGAGGAACAAGCTCCAAGTAGAGACGAAGTAATTAAAACTTCCACCCGTCCTTATAGTGTTTGTAGACTGGACGCGCTCTCACTGATTTATACAAAAACGCTAAGTTATCCCATCTTATTATGCCCAAGTGGTTATATTTCCAGTGTTTTTTGTAGCTGTCTGATAACTAAGTGTGCTTACTAAATGATATAAAGTTTAAGTTTAATCATTTGTTTTATAGTAGCTTAATAAGTAGCTGGACTAATATGATATTTCACGTAGCGGAATTGAAAATGTTGAGATGGACGGGGGGAGTCACTTTAGTTGATACGGTACAGAATAGGCATATTCTGGGCACCATTAAAGTAGCGCAGATCGAGGATAAACCCTTAGAGAGGCGTCTGCGGTGGTATGGCCATGTTATGAGAAGACCTGAAAATCACATGACCAGAACTGTAATTAATGTTAGCGCTGGACCCAGACAACGGGTTAGACCCAGACAAAGCTGGATGGCAGTCATAATGATCGACCTGAAAACAGCCCACATTGATACAATGACGACCCAAGTCCGAACAGCTTGGAGAAAAATGGTTAGGAGAGCCGACCCCAATTAAGATGGGATAAGGCTACATCTATATATATTAGTAAGTACCTGGACTAATATGGATTATACTGGATAGGGGGAGAATGAGTAAAATAGCAATGTACCGACCTTTTTTTTATTCAAAACCAATCCGAATGTTAGCTATCAAGATCAAAGATCTAACAGAACTAAAATCCAATAAGTCTTAGATTCAACTCCAGCAAAAGCTTAGTATAAGCGTTGATATAGCCTCGTTTATGGTCTATATGAGTATTTTACCCAGTGGTGGAGTACGAATAGGCGGTATCATAATAAGTTGTGAACAAGACTCGAGCCAAAGTGGCTGGAACTTGGCTTGACAATAAAGTTGAAAAATCGGGGGGATTGCCGCGGGCGTCGCCAAGAAAAAACGACACCAACATTTCGCACTTAATGAAACTGTAGCTGAAACAAAATAAAGGAATACCGCATTTACAGAGAACTAGGTATTGTTTCAGGAATACGGAGGCTTTCATCGAGAATCTTAATGGCTACATTAAAATACCTATTTGAGGTGGTTTTTATACGATTTTTGATTAATATTTCAATGTGAAAGCCCTTATAATAAAAGAATCTACTTTTGAGCATCAAATATATTCTTTGAAGTAAGCTAAATTAAAAAGCAGAATGGATGAAAATATTCAATTTATCATTGGTTCTGGCATAAGTTACAGTATTTTTTTTCTGTTTCTGTTTTTCATGATCGGAAGGGATTGGTTTCTTAAATTCCTATTGGATACATAGCAACATGTGGTTACGAATTTATATTCAGAACAAACTGAAAAAATATGGTAATATTAGGGGACTCGACTAGGTACGTTTTCAACGAATTTAGGTTTCGACACAATACATCTACAAACAAATATACCTATTTGGAATTGTATCTTTGCTCTAGAGCCCCTTTAAAAGTAATGGTATGTAGGTCTTTATCGGTAGCTGCTTAATTCAATATAATAAACAAATCTGCTAAGCTCTTGTTACCTATCATAAAATAATTGTTCAGTCAACTGTAGCTACGTACTCCAAAGTTTAATCGATTGTATTAAAGCACTCGAACATCTTGTATGTACCTACCTATAGGCATGTGCTTTTATGATATCATTATGGTGAATAGCTTGTTTGAAACGATACAAAGTCACAGGATAATTCACAAACCCGGGGAATCTTACGAGATAACAGGGCGTTGGCACCACGCTCTCGTCGCGGCAGACATATTGCAAGGTTGGCTTCACATCGACAGAAAGACTACTGAAATAAGTTCGTTCTATGTAACGATTCCTAGTTACTTGAAAACTCTATAAAATACACAAACAGAACTTTATAAAAAAATGGAATTGGGAAAAATGATAGTAGGTACTTAAAATATGTATCTGTCTATCATTTTTATAGTTTATACAAAACTTGAGCGTTTATCTGACAAGCTTCATTTGTATGCTATGTTCTTACTTGTTAAATGTGAATGGGTCTTTATGCCAGCCTACGGTACGCCTTCATACAAAATTAAAAACTTTCAAGCAGTTCAAGTCATTCAACTAAACTTCAAACTCTTTGCTAATTTAACTAGAAGAAAATTAATACAATTACTTTAAAAGTTCACGTTTTTTATAATTACTTTTTACATAGTATAGTCTATGTGGATCCTACGAGTACCTCTATTATTTTTAACGTCTATTAATGTTAGTTTAAAATGCTTTAACAGATAATTGGTTTGGTTTTGCCGGTATCCATTTATTACAAAAAGTCTACAAAAGAGCTTAATAATATGCCAAGTCACAAAATCGCCTAATACTAATAGCTGTCATAAATTGAATTTGGGTTTTATAAATCGGACGGTCAAATATATTTTTAAAATTGACATGTCAAAATGTACTTAATTTCTTAAGTTTTTCCTTTGAATGTAATTTCATTACCTATCTAGTAAGTTATACAAATACAAAAACTTCAGGTTTACCCAGAAACATACCTAATGCATAGGTATTATAATTAGAATATGTTATCCGTATCAAAGGCTTTACATACTAAAGCGTGCTTTAAATTCCTTAGCGTACCTAAGTGCGCGTACGTGAACAAAATTCAGGTGAAATTACGAAGCTATTGCCAGCGTCGGCGGCAGTCACCGATTGAGCAATAAATCATATTATTATAATAGCCTAGCTATAATGTAAACAGGCCACCCTCTAACCTCGGCCTCCCCGCCCTCTATCCAAACAAAGCTTCATTTAACGAGACAAAAAATGTCAAGCAACGTTGACAAATTAAAACTCATATTATCACATTCGTATTTAAGCTAAAATATGTCTAAGCATTGATGTAGAATTTTTTTAGTACCTTTCTATTTCAATGTGTCTAAGCCTTTGATATACATACATATAATTAAATCCCATAAAAATTGATGCGCAGGTGTCGTTTATATTCTCATCATTAATTTAATTCCAAATCATGGACCTACATTTTTTTTAGTCCATGTTCGAATTATGATAAAATATTTTGACGTCATACAAAGATGATCCAATTGACCAGATGACCCAATTCTAAAATATGAATGTGAAACTGATAATGTAAATTGTAGTTCGAGCTAAACGATGTTTTTCAAAAAGCTACGAAATCTTAATTTTATCACAAAGACGAATATATTCTTCGGAGCCCTAAAATATTCATTGTAGTAACCGTAATTACATAAACCATGTGGTTTTAAAACCTCCAATTTATAACAGCTAATTTTAAATACTTTGAAACGAGTTTAATTAATTTACAAAATCGGTAACTAATGTGATAAATGTGCGTGAAATTCTATCCAATACTAGAGCATTCATCCGGTACGCGTAATACAAAACAGGCGGCCTAGTTTCAAATATACGCTAAACGCTGAGTACAGCCTATAGGCAGGTAATAATCCTATCGACCTAGTACGCGTATAATATAAGTTTAGTATGACTTTAAACTATTTTATTATAGACCTTGTGCTCAAGTCCCCATTACTCGACGTGCAAGATAGTATAGAACATAGCAATAGCTCGATAGAATAACAATAGTTCAAAATCGTATTTGGAACCTCTTTACTTGCTGCGTTCTCAACCGATGTATTTACACTTTAGCTGTGTTTCACTGAATTCTTCGCATTTATGATAAGTACCTTTAAAGGAGCTAATATAATAGTTTATTGTGAAGCTTATAGATGTACCTAACCGCATTTTACCTCCAAAAGGAAAACAATGAAGCATCCTTTGACGTCATTTTATGAGCGCAAGCAAGCTTGGATCGCGATATAAGACTTGTACCTAGGTATTTCTGTTGCAAGGCGTACCGCCAAATTCTTGAGGCATGCCACTGGGTGCAGGGTGCAAGAAATAGGGTGGCGCAAGGGGCGGAGAAGGGGGGAGGTCCCTGCAAGTAGTGCATTCCCCGACCTTAATGTCGCCATCAGCAAATTGCGAACACCATCTGCTGGCGACAAGAAATCTGTGACATAATTCCTATACCATCGGTTTGCGGACGCGAGCGGCAACCGCGAGCGACGTTTATTCTGTTCATGCCATTATGTAGGTATTATATAGAAAAGTGCACTCTGGCAACTTCTTAAACACATCTTTAACAGGTCCTTCATCTCTAACATACAATTCAGTTCGATTGTATTAATGGTATCGGAACCCTATACTGAAGAGTTTATTACCTACTTATATAATTAAATCTTACTAATCGAAACTAGAACCTAAACGAAAGTTTGGATGGACGTACGGATGTACGGATGTTTGTTACTCAATCACGACCCAACGGCTGAACGGATCTGGCTGAAATTTGGCACAGAGATAGATTTTAGTCTGGAATAGCACATAGGCTACTTTCTATTCCGGAAAATTAAAGAGTTCCCGCGGGAACCAAAAAAACCTCAAACTACGCAGACGAAGTCGCGGGCATTCGCTAGTTATGTATATATTAAAATATCATTATTGTAAAATTTGAGCCAAAGCCTTCCTTTGGCACAAACGAAGTAATTTAAAATGAAGTTCTCAAGGAACGTCTGGGGCAGAGATCAAAGTCAAGTGTCAAGTTGATCAAAGTGTCTGCCTGCTAAGCACTTTACACTTCGATTGGTCGTTCTCGAAGTCAATGGTTCGCGGAGTCGATTTTCGACCTTTGCGGATTTAGGGCTAAAACACTCAGACAAATAAATTTCGTCTGGCGGAAGAAAATTCCGCGTCATTCACTATGGAAGGCGCACACTAGGCAACATTTCATGTCCTGTTTTCAAGAATGTGTTGTGTTGTGTGAAGCAATCGTCCACAGACTATACCTACTGTTACCATGTTAAATTCCAATTCTGCAGCACCACAGAATACACATGACAACATGTCTCAGCATTAAACTAGACTTCTGTTTCAATTTGTAGCATGCCACAGTGTTGCATGTTAGTCCAAAGTAAATTAATCATCGTGAAGAGTTATGGAATAAATCATATTTCATACTAATATTATAAATGCGAAAGTTTTGTTTGTTCGTTTGTCCTTCAATCACGTCGCAACGGGGTAACGGGTTATTTTTGGCACGGGTATAGTTGAGGACCTGAAGAGTGACATAGGCTACTTTTATCCCGGAAAATTACGGAGCTCCCGCGGGAATCAAAGTAACTTAAACCACGCGGACGAAGTCGCGGGCATCAGCTAGTAACAAACATATTTTAGTTTAAAATATGTAGATTAAAGTGATTTCAATTTAAAATACTATAGCAAATCTGAAACAATTTGTAAATATAATACAGGTCCGTTGGTTCGCAACGTTCATATTAAACAGAAAATAACTACCTATCAGGTTCAAGCTAATTGAAATAATTAAAACGCTCGTCCTAGGCAATGACGTCACACTCACAAGTGCACTTTGTTAAATTGAAATTGTATGACAAATTCTGAAAACTTTCAGGCAAGTAATCTACTTTAGCATACTAGAACATAATATCATCTGTGTATATCTGTCTAGGTATCTATCAGTTTTACGTGGCCTAAAAATGCGATCTTTAGGAACTGAGTAACATACCTACCTACAAACTAATACAAAATATATTCATAAAAACAATCATACTTTTATAATACGACCATGTTTCCACCGAACGATAATATTTTAAGGGTATTCTCGTAGATATGTATAAATTTTATGATCCGTTTTCCGCTATAACATTACATTGAATTTCAATACGGCGGGTAATAGCTATCGGATTCCATTCGGAAGCTTATGACGGGACACTCGACCATTCAGAGAGCTCGAATTACTCGTGTAAACGTTGGACAGATCCAGCAATGGGTGTGTAGCTGTCACGAGCCGAGTTATTAAATAGCACTGAGCTATAGACCCTAGAGATACAGACATTTTACATCAGACGTAAAATCGCATCGGATTTAACAAAGATGGAACTACGATAACCTCAAGGCACTAAACCATATTATGTCAAGCATTGGACGTTTATGTATTTAATATATTATTATATTAACAAGTTACGTTTTTAAATTAACACAACTTAAATATACTAGATGAAGCCCGCGACTTTGGTCGCGTGGATTAAGGTTTTTAAAATATTTTCCGGGATAAAAAAGTAGGCCTTCCTTGTGTCATGTGTGAATGTCCTCGCCTAGGATGTTATATTTATCTGTAGGTACCTGTATCAAAATCTGTTGAACAGATAGGCCGTGAAAGCCTGCCGACGGATAGATGGACAGACAGACATACTTTCTCAATCTTAAAATATTAAATATGGATTTATCTACTCTTGTTACAATGCAAGTGTAAATTAAAAATTAAAAATAAGCCCCGATATATTGAAGTAACAGGATACCAATTTCAATTTGGCCTGCAGTGGAAGTTGCTCAAACCTCTTCATCACCCAGAAAAGAGCTGATGATCTTCAAACGGCTGAACCTATTTTCTTGAGTCATAGCTAAGAACACTCTCGAACAAGTCACCTTTCAAACAAACAAAAAAACTAAGTCGAAATCGGTTCCTTTTTGAAGCTACGATGACACAGAGACACATAGGCAGACTCTTTTTGCGTCGGGGTTAAAAACAAAATAATAATACAAGTTGCGTCACATTAAAGTAGCGATATATTGGCAGACAAAGTAATAGCAGGTTGAACTGTATAATTTGGTATGCACCACAGAGATATAAAACAACACAATTGGATCTCTTGTTCATCCAAGCTGTTTTATGGGACATCACCACCTCTAGTTTATTGCACCTCTTTGTTCAATACCATCCCGCGGGAGTGCACCGTGACCCATATCTAGTGCACCACCCGACTTATATACGAGTGGACTTTATTGATTCGCAGTCTTGAGACGGTGTTTCGTCTCCCTCGCTCCTTGTGCAAGTCCCGCAGGCTACTTACTCAATATTCCGAAGGCGACGCCTGCAGTAGCTTAAGTACGCATTGTATTGAATGAGGTTTTCACGCGCATTGTGAATTGTTGTGCACCTCAGACTGTACACGAGACATAAAATGTTCTTCTGTTCAACGTGACACTGGTAAGGCCCACTTACAGGGTTATCCTTTTAACGGGTTATCCTTTTAACCCCGAGTGAGCTGCTACTTTGACAGAATTCATACGTGTATAATACTTCTGTCAAAATTTCAAATTTATTCCCGGTTAAAACGTAACCCGGCGTGTCTGCAAGCGGGCTTTATGCAATATACCCTATTTTGGCACTAGTGCGATTTGGATGATCTAGACTAAGAAATCTGTATAATTTCAGTTAGGTTTGATGTAAACAGATTCTTTGGAGATTTTATATTTTGTTTATCGTATCACGCAAAATCAATTTATACGAAAACTTTCACAATTCGAGTAATATTTCTTAACGGTTCTTCTTACGAGTAATGTATTTCGTTGGTTTGTAATTCACTCATGCCGCAACAGAGCAAAGGATCGACGTGAATTTTTGCATGGGTTTAGTTGAGGACGGAGTGAGAGAGAGAAATAGGCCACTTTTTATCCCGAAAAATTAAGGAGTTCCCTCGGGAATTGAAAATACTTATTCCACGCGCACGAAGTCGCAGGCATCAGCTAGTGTAATATACCTAGCATTACCTTATTATGAAACAGATATACTCTACACTTAGCATATACTTAAGCTAATATTTTTGGAAAACATAGGTTATTATCAAAGCATATGAAAATCTATCCTACTTAATATTATAAATGCGAAAGTTTGGATGGATGGATATTTGTTACTCAATCACGCTAGAACGGCTGAACGGATCTGAATGAAATTTGGCACAGATATAGATTATAGTCTGGAATAACACATAGGCTACTTTTTATCCCAGTAAATTAAAAATTTCCCGCGGGAACCATAAAACCATGATATTATTCAATCGAAGCGGGGAGTGAGACATTTTACTAGCTATTACTCGATAATAAAGTATACAAAATAAGCCTACGCTACCGAGGA
Organism: Erebia aethiops; assembly: GCA_923060345.2. Taxonomy (NCBI): domain Eukaryota; kingdom Metazoa; phylum Arthropoda; class Insecta; order Lepidoptera; family Nymphalidae; genus Erebia; species Erebia aethiops. The sequence continues at coordinate 14,590,514 of OV281089.1, read as the reverse complement.
AAGCCCTACGAGGCTACGTAGCGTAGCGCGTGGGCGGCAGTGATGCTGCGTCGTGAGCAAAGGGCAGAGGTCAACAACCTGTTGTAACACGCATTTTTGAAGTGAAACTTCTTTAGAATCGTTGTGATTTGAAAATGCGATGAAACGAAAATGTGACACCAAAAAGAGACAAACATATTTATAAATAAATAGAATTTAGCCTGCGAGAGGATGAGATAGAATACAAGTTATATGTTCGCGACCAATAGATGGCGCTGTACGATATTGAGTCGCGCTATTGGTCCATTGTGCTCAAAAGGGGATATTTATCTCATGCTCTCGAAGGCTACTTTTCTGAAGTTTCACTTCTGCCGTATGTGAATTGCACACACACACTTTTTTCTAGTACTTTAATTGGTTAAAGTACTAATTTACTGGTACTCGTTAGTTTGATTAGATTGAGTAGTCATTGGCGCTTTTCGGAGGAACTTAATGAATGTATTTGTTCCTTCACTTTGTACTTTTAAAGCATTTTGGCATACTTAACTCATTTTTGCAAATGTGCCCTTGCTACCGAAGCAATATACTTAAATCTATAGTTACAACTGGACGATTCCTGTATATTTAAAACTTAAAATAAATAAATATTGGAGGACGTTTTATTATGCCCAAACCTTTTGTTCTTTAATTTTTCCAAAATTATAATTTGAAAACATTGATGTAGACTTTTAGCATAAAGTCATACCTATGGGTCATATACATTGGGGCTGATTCTGTAGTGCACAATCTCTAAACTAAACTAAAATTAGAGCATCCTACGGAAAGGGACAGAACTAGATTTAAAGCTGCCATTTTAGTTTAGTTTAGAGAGTGTGTTATACAGAATCAGCCCCAGTATATAGATATATTTTTCCTATACCGCTTCAGATAATATGAAACGTTGTGAGGATAACATTGTAAAATATAACGAGGCCCGTTATTTGGACAACCCTTGACCCTTAGCCATTCTATTCATTCCACCTTTATCTTTTAGTTTAGGCCGTTATCCCAAAGTATTTTGAAGCACTTCTATACGAGTAGTTTTAATAGGTATCTTAACCTTCTTCGCCTACTTATGTTTAACTAGCTATTGCATATGACGTCGCTCACTTTTGATTGGTAAGTTTTAGCTGCAAAGGTTTAAAAGATTCAAAGTTCATAACTCACAGACTTTCATGTAAATTCCTACCCCATATTTTAACCCCTTAGCGATTGAATTTTCAGAAATCCATTTTGAGCGGATAATCTAGCCAATCACCAATATAGTAAATCTGTTTCCTCTAATAAAGCTGAATAATTCTTAATTGAAAACACTACAATAAAACTTAAAGCTAGGTAACCTTATAACTATCATTTTATAAGTATATTAGGTAAATGTAATTATAAATGTTTCTTATACTACCTAGTTACTAGCTACTAAACTTGAGTAGGTACATAAATATTAAGCTATATATATATATATGACGGAGGCCGAGGTGACACCTCATCATCGTGGGCATGTTCTTCGTCTTGATCTCTTTGCATTATGTGGGTACTCGGACAAATATACGCGAGAAGCTGATCACGTTATTTATTGCACACACTATATTTACACTTCGTAGAATATTAGGTTAGTTAGAATTAACACAGTAGTTCAAACAGAAATCACTTTAAACACTTTGTAGATTAACTAAGTAAACAGTAGCACTAAGTATATAGCGAACGATGGGTTTGGCGCGGCGTGGCGGTATTACTGGGAGACCATGCTCCACCAAGTTCTCAAGCACAACTGTCCCTGGGCACCAGCCCCTCATCTTTTTATCGAGTCGTCACCCCCGCCACACCAACTCCATCCAGGCATGAAAGTATGTCAATTGACTAATTGAGTCAAATGAGGTTTTGAATAATCGAGTACAAACAATACCTGAGTTCGCTATAGATGGCGCTTTAGAGTCAATTGAGCGATTCATTAAACTAGTACAATTAATACCAGATAGATGGCGCTTTACATAATAATCATTTTCATTTTAATCTCAGACACGGCCAGAACTGACACGTCACACGTCCCTGTGTGATACCCCTGCCAAAGAGAAAACATTCTGCAATACATAGAGTTCTTCGCTCGGCCCACGTACGGCCTTACGTAACAAACCACACACTAACGGTTAACATCAAGTATCTTCAGCTTGTTAACAAAATTACAAGATATAATAAAAACTTATAGACTAAACGTTAATCTAAAATCCTTATATACCTACTAACAAAAATAAAAATAAAACCCTAATCAAAAAGACCACCCCTGGTTGCCCCTGGCAAGGTGAAGAACGTATTGTTTAGATGAATTGTTTTCGCACAATAACTTTATCTCTAATACACTCTGCGCTAATCATAATAAGCTTACAACAAATTAAGTCTTATAGAATCTGAACTCTAATTACTTTCTAACTCGACACAAACGATCGCTACACTTTCTCAAACTCAAAGCCAACTCTACACGATCCAAACAACAACCTTGTCGTTTACTATCCAAACAGTCACCCAACTGTTCATCGTCCCAACAGCCAACTCGCCGTTCATCATCGAAACAGCCAACTCGCCGTTCATCATCGAAACAGCCAACTCGCCGTTCATCATCGAAACAGCCAACTCGCCGTTCATCACCGAAACAGCCAACTCGCCGTTCATCATCGAAACAGCCACCCCGCCGTTCATCATCGAAACAGCCAACTCGCCGTTCATTATTGAAACAGCCACCCCGCCGTTCATCCTCCCAACCTTATTCTTTACACTTCTTAAACGACCAGCACTATAGATACGCACGGCTAATAACTAGTGTAAGTACATTAAAAGGGTTATTTGAATCTACATGGTTCATCTTTTTGCCTTCTCTATAAATAATATCGAAGTCAAAGGCCTGTAAGAAAGCCCACCACCTGTGGACTCTGGGAGTCTACGCGTAAAACACCGTCAACTTTTTGAAAAAGAATAGCACCGTAGCCATCACTGCACTGGCGTCCGTGTGGCAGCGTATCTGTCAACAAAGAAAAGAAACATTTGAGGCACCTTAGTTACAAGGTTCGGCCTACCTGACTCAAAAATGAAGCAACGTTATTCATCTGTACACAATTAATCAAAATCAAAATCATTTTTCCGAATAAAAAGTTCCCACTAATCAAAATTTATCAAAATAACAGTCACATCACTACACAATCCATTAAAGGAAACAATAATTGCTTAATCGTACAACATTAGGCCCAACCGCCACACGCAGTGTAGCGACCATTGGTCACCCAAGATAACATCACTTGTATCCCCACGGGGATTCGCCCTACACCGAGTAACCAACTGTACTCTCACCAGAGACCCAGGCCACCATAGGCCAACACAGTAGTCTCCACCACGAGACCCAAGCAACTAGGCCAACACAGTAGTCTCCACCACGAGACCCAAGCAACTAGGCCAACACAGAAGTCTCCACCACGAGACCCAAGCAAAACAAAGTTGCCAACCGTAGTCTCCACTGAGACCCAGGTTTCACCACATAGTCGGATGCTCATTACACCAATACAGAGTTTGGAAGTGACACATCCGATGTCTGCAGCTACGCCTAGCCAATGTGTACGTTTAAGCTTCCTCATCAATATGATCGTCACTATCGTTATCCAACTCTAAGGGAACTTCATATTCAAATTTCGGAGCCTGTCATGAGCGTACTTGTAAGTACGATTACCAGTTAAAGATTTCAGAACATATCTGTCACCATCAATAATTTCAATGACTTTAAAAGGTCCCTTAAACTTAGGATCAAGTTTAGTCTGGTTGCGTTCTTCATTTTCAACAAAACAAAATTATTAACATGAAATCCGATTTAGTTGCATCAAACCTAGCTTTATCATAGTTTGAATTTTTAGTTCTCGTTATATTATGGGACTCGAAAAAGGTGAACAACTAGGTTGGATAATACCTGCATCTAACATTTCATTAATTTTATCACGAACTAACTGTCGCTCATCAGGCGAAAGGCGGTAAAGACGACGTTAAACCGTTTTACTCGGATCTACTAAACGAATCTTTAGTTCCCCGGTTGTGACCCTCGAACGCGGTAATCCGTTAATAAAAAGCATCTGAATACTCCCTAAGCAATGACAATAGTCGCGATCTATCCCCAGCCGGTATATCCGTATCAATACTCGAAAAATCAATATCCGAATTAGAAATACTAGATTCATCAACAATCTTACACTTTGAAATAGAAAAAAGTGTCTGCAGTCATCGTAATTGAAAAACCAAGCTTTAAAATCAGCGAACGAAAAAAAAATATCACGACCTATCATAATATCGAAATGTAAAAACTCATCTGATATAACGTGAAACAAAATTTCTAAATTATGTCCATCAATCGTAACCTTACTTAAAATTTGCAATTTACTATCAACACTTGAATTTCCAATACCGGTAATGTTAACGATTTTATTATGACGCACACCAGCTGATAACCTATTCGCAACACTTTCCTTGACGAGAGAGCATTCGGCACCAGAATCATAACAAAATGAAAACGACCGACCTGATTGATTTAATCGACCGGTGACCGGGCGAATCTCGCATGCATCCACGCGTCGCCGCTCAGACACCGCAGGACTGGTGCCGCTGCCCGCGGCGCCGCGCGCGCTGCCGCCGACTCTGCGGGCACCACCGCCGCCGCACTGGGTCGATACATGACCCCGTTCACCACATCGGAAACAAACCACTCAAAATTAACAGCATTGCAGCCTGATAATTATAATCTACGCGATGCAAAACTACTTTTGTTATCACACATGTAAAATCACTAACGGAGACTAAATTCTGTCAGGTAGGTACTCGTATGTCAACTCATAGTAAATTTGAATGAAACCAAACTTTTGAGGGTAGAAAAACAATACTCATTTTAAAAACAAAAAAACTAAGTTACGCAAAAACATTTATCGGTACAGCATGTTTTAGCAGAATATTACTTTATGACTCAACACTCAGCAAACTTACAGGTTTCAAGTTATGCACTCAAACTTAGGGTATGAGTCACCTTTTTATCACAAAAATATTTTTGTACCCGGTCGGTACCCACAAAGGTTGATCACACACAACCACAAACATGAATTACTGTTCATTTACTTTGTGGCTACTCTTGGTGGGCATGACATCCTCTTACGTAAGTAAATTAAACGGTCTTACCAATGTCACATATTACGTCATATCACCAGAGGCTCGATGGTGTCATCACCTCACCACCATGCCAGGCGAATGCCAGCCGTACCACGGGAAAGCGCGCAGCAAGGCACAACAGCGTGTCGCGCAGACCACTCCGTCGCTCCGCTCCGATCGCGCCCTCGTGGCATGCACACCCAAGCGCACTCGTGAGGCGCCTGAAGCGTGAGCTGCGCAACACCACAGCTCGGCCACGCTCCGCGAGTCAGCGATATTATTCACCTGGGTGGAACTTCCTGCTTCATCACCTACGTGGGCCTATTTAGCGGTCCTTTATCCCCGCTTCTGATGACGGAGGCCGAGGTGACACCTCATCATCGTGGGCATGTTCTTCGTCTTGATCTCTTTGCATTATGTGGGTACTCGGACAAATATACGCGAGAAGCTGATCACGTTATTTATTGCACACACTATATTTACACTTCGTAGAATATTAGGTTAGTTAGAATTAACACAGTAGTTCAAACAGAAATCACTTTAAACACTTTGTAGATTAACTAAGTAAACAGTAGCACTAAGTATATAGCGAACGATGGGTTTGGCGCGGCGTGGCGGTATTACTGGGAGACCATGCTCCACCAAGTTCTCAAGCACAACTGTCCCTGGGCACCAGCCCCTCATCTTTTTATCGAGTCGTCACCCCCGCCACACCAACTCCATCCAGGCATGAAAGTATGTCAATTGACTAATTGAGTCAAATGAGGTTTTGAATAATCGAGTACAAACAATACCTGAGTTCGCTATAGATGGCGCTTTAGAGTCAATTGAGCGATTCATTAAACTAGTACAATTAATACCAGATAGATGGCGCTTTACATAATAATCATTTTCATTTTAATCTCCGACATATATATATATGTACCTACTTAAGTTATATATAGTTCTTTTGTTTTATGTCTATTAGCTGATGCCCGCGACGTTGTCCGCGTGGATTGAGGAATTTTCCGAATTTTCTTGAATTTTCCAGGATAATAAGTAGCCTATGTGTTATTCCAGATTATAATTCTCATATCTCTGTGCCAAATTTCCATCCATACCGAGGTACACACATTGATCGATCCATCCAAACTTTCGCATTCACAATATTAGTAACATAGATATTAGTGTTAGTTAGTGTTCGTGTAACGGAATTGGCACTGATGACCTGTCCGTTGCGAAACGGTAGAATTCACAAAATAGAAGTTAAGGAAGTTAGTTAATTCACAAAAGGAAGTTAATAGTTATTGCATGCAATAACTATTAACAATTTTTTTTACCAATAATATTTTGACGTTATACTTCGATTTGCATTATCGGAATGACTGCAATCTCACTGCAGGTGAGATCTATGTATCGGAATGTTGAAATAAAAAATCAGACTCTGTAACGTATTACAGTAAAATCCCGATTATCCGAATCAAATAAAACCAGGGGTATTCCGTATAATCGAAAATCCGGATAATCGATTTTAAAGTCAAATCAAACAATAATTAAATTTTAATAACTTTTTATCATACGTCATTTAGACAAATCATTACGTCAAATCATTTCTAAGTCGGAACCGTGAAGAATGAGTCCGAATAATCGGATATTCGGATAATCGATGTTCGGATAATCGAGATTCTACTGTATATAGTATACACTAGATCAATTGAATAAGTAACAAAAATTTGGTCCTTAAAATTAAGTTTTTATTTATGGTTACTGTTTTGTTTTCAACAGAACAAACGCTCAAAACATGTAGTACACCTACCGAATTCGTAATCCCAAGCAGTGGGACTACAATAATAGCCGTCAGAGTGCACAAAATTCACGCAACAGTGAATCCATGGCAATCGCTGGCACCATTCCACTAATATGATTCCTTTTACAAACTGGCACGGACAGATATTATAGTTCATTTTCTAGGACTTTTTATTATATTTCAAAGTTGTTTTACGTTCGATTGCAGTAGAATTACTATACAGACGTAGAATTACGTAGATATACAACATGTATGATGTACTCGTTTAACATTGTATTTGAAGCAAGTTTCAAAATGCATTCTTATTGGGCTATATAAACCCAAATATGAATGAATTTTGAAATTCGTTCCAACTTCAGCTGATGCCCGCGACTTTGTCCGCGTGGATTGAGGTTTTTCCGTTTAACTCTAATTTTCCGGGGTATAAAGTAAGTAGCCTATGTGAAGATCTATCTCTGTGCAAAATTTCATCCAGAGGCGTTCAGCCGTTCTACCGTGATTGAGTAACAGACATCCATCCATCAATCCATCCAAACTTTCGCATTTATAATATTAGTAATAAGTAAAAGATTTATTTTTCTATACTTCTTTTTAATAGCTTATCGGAAATAATATATTTTTCAATGTTTGTATGAGCAAGGTTGTATTTGCGTGATTTGCTTCGTTCTTGCGTGACACAGTGAGCTCTAAAACTATTTTTACTGTGTTGGAAATGCTAAAATTGGATTTTTTGAATGGGCTGATTCGTAATATTTCGTAGTAGGTTGCACGTAGAATAACCTCGACGTCGCAGTGGTGTGGACGACTAGCCGGAACTTTAATTCTAATTATTTTATTACTAGATGATATACCTACCGTTTAGATATTTTAGTTTTAAATCTCGCAGGAAATCTTTAAGTTTCTGGCATAACTAAAATTCAACATCAATGGTTTCTGGAAACAAAGTGTGCGTCTCCGTTATCTAAGTTAAGATAACTTACCAAATTACGTCGAAATCGTTTGGACGGATAGGTTGTCAAAAGGTAGCAGACAGACAGACACTCTTTCGCATTTATAATATTAGAAGTGATTAATCTATTGTTAAACTAGGTTTGACAATAGGATTCGCATAAAATTATACTATTACTAAAAAATGGGGACGACCAGACATAGGGATGTCAGGTCATCCCCATTTTTTCATAGAAACCCTGTTCATAATTAAAACAAAAAATAATAATTAAAGGTAGTCAATTGGTATGTACTGGTCCCTTTTGTTTGTATTAATAAAAATGTACGCGCGCCGATGTAAATTCGTCCCGGGGTACAAATCACGAAACATTCCAATCTCTTCGGTTAATTGAATGCTGGAGGCCTTCATTACGTTAGGAGGGGATGAATTGACAAAAAAGGAACTTTTACAGAATGACGATGGCGGAGTTGGAAACAAAAACCGCAAATAGCATTCGGGGGGTAGCGCGGTTCGTATAATTACGCCTTGATAGCTCAACGGTGGATGTTTACAACCAAAATAATTAGGAATTCAAGATTCGAGCTCGTCTTCCTAATAGTCATATATATGAGTACCTCTACTATTTCTCTCACAAACATTCACGATCTCTTCCTTTCATAAATCTTGGTGTTTCGCAGGGTATTAAATTATTTACTACCAGAGCACTTAAGTACGTTCTTAACGAAATTTTAGAAGTCTCAAATGTTTTGAAGCACTTGCTGATTATTTTTCGTGATGCTTTTTGTCAAACATTTTAATCTTAGGAAACTAGAAACACCTATAGAAACACCTAAAGATGGAGTTCGTAACCAGAATCATACAAAAATACGCAGAAGCTCACCAAAATCGACTTCGTCATCATGTGAATTTGGAGGCTGTAAAGCTTTTAGATAACACGGACATCAAAAGGAGACTTAAAAGAATGAAACCATTCGAACTAGTGTAAAAAGTGCATAAGTGCTGTGTAGTGAAGTAGTGTTTGTGCTACTTAAGTAGGTCGCAAAAACGTAGTGAACACTAAGTACATTAGAATAAACTAAGGACAGTTATTGGACTGCAAATTAGACGTAGAAATTAATTTTAAGTAGAAGTTTAAGCTAGAATAATATTACTTATTAGCCCATTGGCTAGATGGTAGTAGACAATAAAGTTGCCATTATATGGCAATGGAACTTTATGGTAAGAAAAAAAAAAAAAAGGAAACTAGAGCCACAAGAATATTATAGTCTGACTACTAAGACTGTCTCGGCAATCAGTAGAAAGTCCCAAACCTGAGAGATCGAAAATCGAAACAAGAGATACTTTAGTGCAAGACAGGAAGAAACGACAAAGAAGTTTTAAGTACTGAAAAACATAGGGAGTGAACGTACGAACGTAGAGAAACCTATACATTTTGAAATCGGTAAAGATAAAACATTGCAATGAGAAGGATCAAGGTAAACATCGGGGAAGGTAAACTACGCGAGGAGTTTTTGCAAAATCGTCAACTTTGCATCAAATTGAAAGTTCAAGCGGGAAACGGCCGCAGTCGGATTAGTTCGAGATTCAGAAGAATTCCAATATCAGGGGTGCGGGCTTACGATAGGGGTACTGGAGGGGTGAATAGGGGCGCAGAGACAGCGAGCGTCGGTATTCAGCCCTACTGGAATATGTTAATGAAGTCGACGTCTGCCCTAGGCAATTATCGACGCCGGACACTACTTGTTTCACTACATGGTCACATATAAACTAGAAGGTCATCAGCTAGTTATCATCATCATCCTCAACAGATAGACGTCCACCGCCGGACGTGGGCCTCCTGCAAGGATTTCCACACGCCGCGGTCTTGCGCCGCCTGGATCCAGGGGCTCCCTGCGACTCGTCTGATGTCGTCTGTCCAGCTAGTAGCTGGGGGTCTGCCATCTCTGCGCTTTCCAGTTCGGGGTCGCCACTCCAGCACTTTGGGACCCCAACGTCCATCGGTTACTTTAGTTCTTCTGCGGATCTCTTCATTTCTGGTCTGATCGCGCAAGGAAACCCCGAGCATTGCTCTCTCCATCGCCCGCTGAGTGACCCTGAACTTTCTTATGAGGCCCATAGTTAGCGACCAAGTCTCGCAACCGGCAGCCAGTTAGAGCGATATTATATATTTTTTAGTTTTTTTAGGCTGTGTGTGGCTGCTGGTATTTGAAACCCAGTTTTTGGTAATCTATTATGACTTCGAATCCATATATTATGACGCTGATTAATAGCCGAAAAGATTTGGTGATTTTAATTAATTATCATGTAGGTAGTGCATTTTTTTTACTTTGACTAGTTTGACTTTTAACACAAAATAAAAAAAAGCAACTTAATGTCATGTAAAAATAAATATTTAATAAACAATATATTACTACTCTTTATTACTTCTTTATTACATTTTAAAGGGAATCGGAAGCTCAGAATACGAGGCATCTCATTGTAAATATAACAATTCTCTAACTGTAGGTTCTACGAGCAAAGCGATTTGTTTCATTAAAACAAAAACAAAGACTCCTTGAAAGGCAATTTTTTTTCAAGCGGATGCGGAGCGAAGAATGCGTTTTATTCCTTACATAAATTGTACTAACTTTCAATTAAAAGAAATAAAAAACATGGTATAATTAGCATTCTGTAAAATAAAAATTGTAGTGGTAGTTACTAGGTAGGTAGGTACCTACAGTTTTAAATAGCCAAATAAGTTTTATAAGGCTTCTGTTAAAAGATACTTCTAAGTATTAGAGTAAGTCGATTAGTGACGACTGAAGACCTAAAAAAAGCAATCATAATGTTACAAAAAATACGCGTGATCATGACGTATGATATCTTACTATCGTGGCTAAATATCGTGGAAAATATTAACAGGAATACGTATTAATGTTTATATTTTCCTTCTGACGTGATAAGTTGCGACTTTGGCCACGCTGTATAGCAACTTTCTAGTACGACTAAGTTTCGTAAATTAAAAAAAAATCCTTGATCATGACTATTCAATTTGCAATCCTCTATGTACCCCTCCCTTCAAAATCGGTTCAGCGATGTCAGGTAGGTCAAGCACGAAACTACGTCCTTCCGTCGTCCAACGTCTATAATCTATCTCAGTGCCAAATTTCATCCAGAGCCGTTCTGGCGTGATTGAGTAACAAACATCTGTCCATCCATCCAATCTTTCGCATTTATAATATTATTAAGTTCGAATCAAGAGTGAACAGGCATCATCTAGGCAAACGCGCTCCACCTTAGGCTGCATCACCTCTTGCTTGCAGCCAAGCGCTAGCCTATAAAAAAAAAGTATAGATTGTATCTACTTACCATAACAGCGTTGATCTTGAAATCCATATGGTTTTTGACTTCGGCGGCCAGCTCGCGGACAAGCAGCAGCCCGTCTTTGCGCACCACCTCCACGTTGTATTCATGGTATTTCTGTATTAGAAACATTGCCTATTAGTTTTACGTTTATTGAAATTTTCAATCCATTCACTGCTAAAACTATACCTATGTAATATTATCAATGTGAAAGTTCTGATGTTTGTAGATCTATGTTTGTATGTGTATCTTTCTTCCAATTTGAGTGAAAATTGGTATGGAGATAGTATGGATATTTTATCCTGGAAAATTCGAAGAGTTCACGCGGGAGTCAAAAGTTTTTTTTTGTATATGGATATATAGGTATGGATATTATGAGGTAGGTTTTGTTTAATTTTGTTTGTTTACTTATGTTTACTTTATTAATTACTAGCTGACTAGCTGATGCCCGCGACTTCGTCCACTTGGTTTAAGTTTTTTTGATTCCCGCAGGAACTCTCTAATTTTCCGGGATAAAAAGTAGCCTATGTCACTCTCCAGGTCCTCAACTATACCCATGCCAAAAATCACGTCGATGCGTTGCTCCGTTGCGGCGTGATTGAAGGACAAACCAACAAACAAACTCCCTTTCGCAATTTGTAGGTACAGATTTCTAACGAAACGCTTCTGCGTTCGTATCGGAAGAATAAACCACAGTATTAAACCCAAGTCAACAAACGACTTATATTATGTATGTGGTTTTGCGTCATTCTTAACTACAACTGACGTTAAAAAACCACCCCATTTCCACCCCAATATTAATAGATTTATAAGCAAAGAAATTGAATTCATAGCCGACAAATAATTAACCCAATATACATTAGTCTGTGCCTTAATTACATGTTCAATTTGGGGTTCAATGACCCGGTGTAACAATAGTAATTCGGGACGGTATTTCAACAAATAGAGCAGCACTATAATTTCAGCGCCGAGCAGGCTTGTATTTAATGTTTTCATGAGGGCAGATAAACATCGGCATAGGAGTGTATCGCATTTGCAATAACGACTGAAAGAAAAAAAAATTCAAATCGGAAACCACGGAGATATGCATCGACATACATTAAAAAAAAACAAAAAAATACGCGCCGAACCTTTTTTGGAAGTCGGTTAAAAATATCAACAAGGTCCCGATTCGTACTTATAATCGTGCTATAACTTAATTATTTTTGTTTGTTACTAGAATACTGTAACTACGATCTGCAACGATCTAGTTATAATTATGTACTCAAATCTATATATTTAATTGTTGTGTCTCTTTTGATAATCCTAATTTTGACTCTACCACTGGTTTGGATTTAGATTCTACTAGTAAGAGCCGGTAGTGCACAGATTTCTTAGAAATTTTATTTGATAAAATTAATCTTCAAATAAAAGTAGGTAATCTACAAAATAAGTTGAGGGATTAGCTCGCCCTCTGCCGGCGAAGCCGAAAAACGTTCCGTTCCGCATGTATCTAGTTATCTCTTTAGTTCAATATGCTCACCGACCAACTTCAGTAATATAAGTCTTCGAATGATTTTGTCTCTGGATCGTTAGGTGCACACAAATCGCACATTAAATCATAATTAGCTTGACCAACTACTATAAGCAAGGTGGCAACATTTAACTTTTCATCGATTTGGTTGAGTTCGATAAATAGTTCCACACGTCACCATTTTTTAATCGTTAAGTCAAAGCACTCAATATAACCAATACGGCATTTCGATAAACGATCACTAAATTGGCAATTAAACGTATTTTTACTCGTCGCCATTTAGATATTGAAATTACTAATGTAATAAATACGCGAGAGCAACAATGAAAGACCGGGTCGGTAACAGAACTATTTTATTATTTTAATACCCACATGGTTCCTTTTTTCCTCTTGAGGTACGGAACCCCTAAAAGCAGTAAATTGGGGGCTCTAATTTATGCCACATTATAAGCGTTAACGGTTAAATTATAGGGATCGAAGACCTGTCAAATTTAAAAATGGAACGAACACGTCCGGAATTTCGCGGATGCTGGCTGCCAAATTATTGTTATTCGACAGAGGCGCCCGCCCCGCGAGCGGTGTTATTGAATTTTGGATTGTACCCGATGTCGCTTTTGTTGTGCTATCAAATGTAATGAGATATATTTCTCCGGTTTTTTGTATGATATATTCTATTTCGTTACTTAATAAAAATTGAAAAGACGAGAGATATTAAATCAATTTATTATATAGATTATAAATAATTTCGTTTTACATTAGTATTATTTATGGTCTCACAAGGATAAAGTACACTTTAACAGTAAGATCGAATGACAAGATACAAGCTTAAATATCTAAGTAAATATTGATCCAAAGGTTTTTATTTCTAAAATGAATAGGTACTTTTTTGGAGATCGTTTACCTACAGCTCTAAGTTAAGAATTAGTTAAATGGTATCAAATCTTAAATAACATAATTATGAAACTTAATGAAAGGAATTTTACCCGAAAAACAGTAGTAGATAAATAAGTTCTTTATTGCCACACATAACATAGAAATAACTTACAAATAGAAAACAGAAAACAACAGTAGTAATAGCTTCATTCAAGCTCGTGGTTAATTTGGCGAAAGCTTAACCGTATAAAGATAAAGGGAGATTGAAAATTAAATGGCACCCTGTATAGGTATTGTACAGTGGCACTAAACCTTTTTACTGCAAAGCAGTCACCCAATAAAGTTCGCTTTAAGTACCCTGTGAAGAGTCTGAACGTGGGAGAAAAACAGGGGACAGTGCAGACCTGAGAATTGTCAGTTGTCACATTACTATTTACCAAAGTAGAAATATCTCGAACAAGTGTATGAGTGATATCTTTAGGATAGAGTATCGCACTCTCTTTGCGTCGTATTCCTCATTACTGAGGGTCGTGAACCTTTCCATTAATTGCATAATGGTAGGAGTTTTCTTGGGATAATAATGATGCGGTGGGTTCCCACGTCCTTCCGAAACGTAGGAACGAAGGAAACGAAAAGGTCAAATTTGAACATCCCGATTCGGTCACCCATCCAGTTACCGACTTGGGCCAACTTGTCACAACTAGGCCACTCGCCCCTCTCCTCCTCATGAATACTCATAATGATTGTAAATTACTTAGGTAAGCACCTACCTATTCATCAAGGTGTCACTCGAGTGTCCAAACCCATTTTTTATGGCTTATGTATTTCAATATAACACTGTGTGCGTATAGACATGCCCGGGAATCGAACTAGCATTCCCGACTCGAACCGACGTCTTAACTCCACCGCTATCTAAAGCTATCACCACTCAATCGTTACTGGGTACGATGGTAATTACCTGCTAACATAATATAAATATCATTGCTATTGAGTATCAAAACCGGGGCCACTTGACTACCACTACCACTGCAGCCCATTAACGTCCCACTGCTGGGCAGAGGCCTCCTCTCTCGTGAGAGATAAGGAATTAGAGCTTAGATCTACCACGCTTCTCCAATCCGGGTTCGCGAGCTTTGACGACTATTATCATGTAAGTGATATTAACCGGGACCGACGACTTAACATGCTCTCCGAGGCACGGGGGTGTAACGCCGCCAACTTTCTAATTCCGGGCTTGTACTGAGAATTTCTAGTCCGAAAACCCCAATACTTAACTATACCCGACCCGGGACTCGAACCTGGGGCCTCGTCGGCCGCAGTTGAGCATGCTAACTAGACCAACGAGCCACTTGCCTACACTTATCACCAATGCGCTAGTTAGTTAGTTTAACAAATTAAATTCCACTCAAGAATTATTATGAATTCCGTTTTATCCATGGATATGAGGTTATTCCGCGCTGCGCAAAATACTTCATATTCTAATGAGCAGCTTCGCCGATCTACTTCTGTGGAAAGATGGGTCAAGTGTATTTTAATTTGTATGCCACCGTAAGATTGCAAAAACCGTTAGATTGTAATGTAACTAGCGATATTGTAAACTGTCGACAGATGAACCGTTCAATGATATAAGTGCCAATTTTTGAAATATTCATTGTATTTACCTTTTCTGGTCTCTTTCTTGTAGGTTAGGTTAAGGTTCGACATAAATAATCACGTAGGTTTTATATACCTAACAGATTACAATCTACGGAAAAATAATTAATCTGTCGACAGGTTACAATATCGCCAGTTAGATTACAATCTAACGGTATTTGCAGTTTTCCGGTGACATATACATTATTTTTTGTCATTGTCGACACCAACGAGTCCAACGACGTAAACATAAAATCCTTCTGTCGGAGAAGTTAATTAAATTTGAAATAATCCAACCACTAGGAATAGGCCATCTTTTCAGATAGCACAAAACTTGCCACCAAGGGTAGCTTGTTCAAATCCTATAAATCTCAAAGTTGGTGAATTATTATATTTTGCAAATTTCGCTGATAAAGAAACACAGTGGTTGCAAAATTCAATTGAGATCGAAGGACTGTCGCAGAAAGTATAGCAGGCGAAACTACAAATATTTATATTAATCAATCTTACTAATATTATAAATGCGAAAGTTTGGATGTATGGATGTCGGTATGGATGTCTGGATGTATGGATGGATGTTTGTTACTCAATCACGCCCCAACAGCTGAACGGATCTGGATGAAATTTGGCACAGAGATAGATTATAGTCTGGAATAGCACATATGCTACTTTTTATCCTGGAAAATTAAAGAGTTCCCGCGGGAACCAAAAAACCTCAATCCACGCGGACGAAGTCGCGGGCATTCGCTAGTTATTTATAAGTAAAACTACTACTTTTTAATAGTTAATAGAACCCATAATAAAACTGGAAGCACACTGCATTATTATACCTATAATACAAGTATAAAACCTAATACAATGGTGGATCACTGTATATTTAATAGAAGGCGTGGGCCCTTAGTGAGATTAGAACTACGACAAAGAAAGAGAGTCGTGATTCGAAGGAAGTTATACTAACGATAGGTACTTGACTCTACGGTTTTTTTCCACTACAAGTTAGCCCTTGACTGCGATCTCACCTGATAGTAAGCGATGATACAGTCATA
The DNA here is from genome assembly GCA_923060345.2 of Erebia aethiops. NCBI lineage: Eukaryota > Metazoa > Arthropoda > Insecta > Lepidoptera > Nymphalidae > Erebia > Erebia aethiops. The sequence continues at coordinate 14,574,192 of OV281089.1, read as the reverse complement.
GATGGTAGTGGGCTTACCTGTTAGGGGTATGGCAGTCATATTAAGCCCATACCCACTAGTCGGTTTCTACACGGCATCGTACCGGAACGCTAAATTGCTTGGCGGTACATTAGGGTTGTAACTAGCCACGGCCGAAGTCTCCCACCAAGCTAAACCAGAGAATATTCATAAATTATAAGTTCCCAAATTGACCCTGCCGAGGATCGAACCGGGGCCTCCTACGTTAAGACAGTTCAGCGCTCACCACTGCGCTAGGGAGATCGTCAAAAAGTTTTATTCTACAATCAACTATCAAAATCTTAACTCTTATAAGGGTTATTTCATGAAGTAGCTATTGCATTACGGAGTGATTGCCACCCTCAGGGACACATTGGCCGACAAGGAAGCGAAATTCAATTAAGGCAGTTAATTTAACCGGCTCTCTTGTACCCACCCTCCTTGCGAACCATGATTGGGTGTTGTTAGAACGATAACTAAACATCAAACTTTCATAATGCAAACATAATAAATTATTATCAACCATGTCAATCACTTCCTTGATTACTTACAACTATTTGGGTACGTATAAGTTTTAACAGAAATTACATTAAACTTCATGCTAAAGGTCGATATAGTTTTAGAAGAATTCCGAACGCTAAGCATCTGTTTTTTGGGTTTTGCGCATACACCAAATATTTAAATAAAAAAAGTCGATTAGAATAATTTGGGATGCTCGTATTTATCGAAAAACTCTGTCTCAATTTTTTATCGAGATTCTTTCATACTATGACGTTTAATCGGCACTTTCATTTCTCCACAACAATATAGACATTCCTATTTTATTGCTATTAAGCAATTGCTATAGATTACTATAGCATAAACTTATAATATTTTTAATTTCTCTGTCTAGTTACTCTACAAAGCAAGTTTTCGTAATATTGCACTCGAGGACAGGGGAATAAACCTAATTTAAATCAATTATAGGTACTAACTACACATATAGGTTGGTGGATGGGTGGATGGATGTGAACTTACCCTTCATAGCCATAGAAACATTGCCGGAACAGATTTTTTAGCTTCATCGAAAATTATTTAATTGACCCATCTAGTACGATTAAAATCGCCAGATATACTCGTAAGGTCTATGCAAAAGATTTTATAATATGTACATATAGTAAACTATTTTGCTCATACACCATTAAAAAAAATGAATATGTAAATAATCCAAGTAGGTATTTGTACAGTGTGTTACGCGGCATTATGCCTTATGCCTTAGTGTGGATGAGCCTTTATCGTAAATGTTTCGCTCAGTCTACATTATATAATATTGTTGCATAACCCATTTCGACCTCCACGGTCTACCTATTGTTAGACATTGGAAATGCCGCAATGTAACACTAAGCTAGGTCATACTTGCCGATCTAGATTTGTTCGGTAAAGATTTTTCCACGCATTATGATGCAAAATGAGATACCAGCTAAAAGTATTTACCTAATGAATGCCCCGAATTAAAATTTAATGTAGTTTTAAGACTGGCGTAACTAATACATTAATATTATAGGAGTAAATAATAAATAATAAGTATACTTATTCATTTAAAACAAAATTACAAGATATAATAAAAACTTATAGACTAAACTAAAATCCTTATATACCTACTAACAAAAATAAAAATAAAACCCTTATCAAAAAGACCACCCCTGGTTGCCTCTGGGCCAAAGGTACCCATCAAACTTGCAGCATTGCCGCGCTGAATGGCGATGGATAACCTTTGAACCAGGTAGGAACCAGAAGTATAAGTATACTTAGGAACTTATCTATCGATAACGACCATGTTGTAATAATCACATAAGATTATCCATTACTTAAACAATTTATTAGAATTTAGCAAAAAATTATTGTGTATTAAGTTCAAATTGATAACAATTTCCGTACCTACCTATAATTATGAATAAGCTTCATTAGGTTAATGTAGCTAAAATGCACAGACGAGTAGAACGCATCTAAGATGACATTTTTAGATTTTTTTTTAAAAATAGGGTAGTACGTATTTGGTACTAAATTTCATCAAAATGTTGAATCGATATCTAATTTTATAATGTGAAGTCATCGTATCTGAGACCCATGTGAAAAATAAAACTGCTTCATGATATGAACTGTCGCGGTAATTAAAATAACCCACCAGACCCAGGACAGGACGGGATTCTATCATGACCACAAATGATTTTACCAAAATTTTCGGTTCCTTATTGTATGTGTCTATGTTCATCTGTTTTGTATCTTGTTGGTGTGCAATAAAGTGTATTTTCATTTCATTTCGGTTCACATACGACCACATCCACAAATATGACCCAACGCACTCTCGTGTCGTCTCGTTTCGTGTCAAAATTTAAAAAAAAAACACTTTTAGTCGAAAAGCCAAATAAAAGACGAATACGCTTAGTCACGACCCGCGGACCCACCGTCCCGCCGCTCCTACCCTGGACGAAACTTTCCACTCCCGGGCGCATTTATACCGTACGATTCACAAGAGAAGTCCATTTAGCCGCAAAACATTGGTGCGGAAAGGTTAGGCCGTCCCGCCTTGCTCGATAGCACCGTTAAAAGTATATCTTTTTTTCTTCTAGGAATTTGTGGTTCGTATCAATTTAATTACATTATATGGACTATGGTACATAGATGCCTATATGCGGTCAACTAAGATATTAGATATTTTGTGGTTTCTGTATAGCCAGCCGCATTTGATTCGACCCATATACAATACCAATTAGTTAACCTAATTAAGCCCTTATATGTTAGGTATATTTATAATTGTGTTTTCAATAAAATTTAAATGTCTGAATTTATCAAAATGATTATATATATTATGAATCATTTTGAATATTATATTCATGATATAAAAAATTTTAGCAAAACTCTTGCACGTATTCAGTAAAACACTAAAAACTACAACAAATCTGGAAAAGGTCTGGATTATTCTACATGCCAGATAAGGTTAAAATCCCACTTTAAATATCTTACTCACTTCTTTCATAAGCTTAATATCCTTAGGTAGGTGAAGGGATAATGATATTAGCAAATAAATTTAGCAAAAAAAGCAAAATAATATTTTTTATTATCAAATAAGTACCATTTCGTTATTGGACTTACCTACTTGTTCTTACCTACTTTGAAGTTTTAAATCATTGACAAACCTGAAACCAACAGACCCAGGAAAGTTATTCCGTTTTTTTAAAATACTGAGGTATAATATTATCATTCTCTCTCATTTATTTGTACAAATTTATAAAATTATTTCTAAACACGTTTTACATAAATATATAAAATACTATACAAAACACTATCATACAACACTAACACTATATTATCATTATCATTAAGGGAACATTATTGATATAAAAAACCGACCAAGTGCGTGTCGAGCCACGCGCAGTGTAGGGTTCCGTATAGTTGCCCGTTGGCCGTTACATTAAGCGAACATTTATGAGTCGGTTGACTATTATTCGGTAACTTTTAAAGCCTACTTAGCTGTGATAGTTTTCCTTTTTACTTCGTTATATACAGCCAAGATTTTTTTCACGTATCCAAAAACAATCGTTTAGTTTGCTGAGGGGGACACAGGACTTAAATAAAAATTGGCACTTATAGCTAAATATTTCGGAAACGGATCCCTGGATCGAAAAATAGTGTTTCCACGCCCACCATATTTTAGAACGACCTATCCAATGGCATCCCACACTATGGGATGAACGAAAAAAAAACCATCATCCCCACTTTAAGTGTACAAGCAGGGCCGTCTTAGACTACCAGGCGGTGCAAGGGGTGCGTGGCACCCGGGCGCAGGAACCTAGGGGGCGCAATTTTCAAAAATCAGAGGTGGTCAAAATGATCGATCTGGTCAAAATAGATAGTAGGTAGTTGCACCCCAGCAGCTTCAGGATTAAAAAATTAGATAAAAAGAGATAAAAGAGAGCCAGAATTTTTTATGGGGCCGTCTCGCAAAACATTCTCTACAGATTCAAAAAAATCACGCAATTCGGTCCTGAAATCTCGGAGGAATCGAATTACGAGTACTTACAGAAAAAAAATCGTATTATTGAGATTGAGGGTTTATTTTTTGTTGGCAATGGGGGCGCAGGCTGATTTTCGCATCCCTCCGTCCAGTATGGTTAAGACGGTCCTGTGTAGGAGATTAAAAAAAAAATCATAATTTTATTATTAACCAAAGATATATAACCAAATTACAGCTATCTAGTACCAACATCAGTCTAATCCTTGTTGACTACATAACCCTAACAAGACAAAAGTCAAAACAAGAGATTGAAATGTTCTATGTTAAGATCCATTTTCGTATCTAGCTGTTATTATCAAAGCAATATTATAGTCGCAATTACCTACTGGAGTTCAAACACTTAGGTTGGCAACTAGGTATTCATATGTGATTCTACATAATAACGCTAAGTTAGACTGGCTATTTATATCCATAGGAGCAGGTAGATAGGTACGAGTATTTTACTTTTGATCTAACGACACGGCCGGCAAACTTTCCTCCACAAACATTTATTATAACTAACTTAATATAATATTATACCTACATAATATATTAAGTTAGTTATAATGCCTTAAGATACATGACTATTTATTCTGTGTGAAATATAATATATGTGTGGCCGATTTTAATGAAGTAATAAAATAATTGTAGACTTTATACATAAAATATATATTATTGCAATAAAAATAGATTTTCAGAGGCACAATAAAATATATGATTGAGTGGCGCGGACTACCGCGACAGGACAAAATGTGTTCCCCTACGACGGAGCAGTTTTCGCAATTAGACCTTCGCCATAAAAGACCAAACGAGGGAATTGTGTCAAAAAAATTTGCTCAGTTACTAATACTTCGTCAATTAATACAATTTTAGAATGAGAATGCTACTTTTAATTAATACAAGAAAGATACCCGCGCCGTGGTCCGCGTAGATTTAGGTTTTTGAAACCCTAACAGAACTCATTGATTCTCCGGGATAAAAAGAAAATATCCTTCCCAGGGATGTAAACAATTTCTCGTCAAAATCGGTTGAACAGATGGGCCCTGAAAGTGTAGAAGACAGACACACTTTCCCGTTAATATTAGCATGGATGCACATTTTACCTTTTTTATTTTAGCACGTCAAAGATAATATGGTGGCATTCAGCACATAAATTACTTGAATCTTGAAAGTGCAAACTTCTATTTTAACTTGAGTATAGTTAGATATCCTTCAAGAAGTTTCTCGCAAGCTTCACATTGAGTTGAGTATCGACGCTACTCTCCACCTCGTTCTACTTTTAACGCAGACAGTGACCTAAACCACTATTATATAGGGGTCTTTCATAAAATGTCGGCGAAATTAGGTTAAACTCCGTCCACACTGAGCCGCGGGAACATCCGACAAACGAACAAAACACCTTTTCAACAAATTTAATGATACAAGGAGTGAGTGATCGAGGTGAAACGGACCCTATTGCCTATTTTAAATATAAAATAACTTGGCTAGCCGCTGGCGGTTGAACGACTCACATTCGGCATCATCGATTTTAAACCGTTTCAATTCGAATAAGTTAAAATTTAAATTTTTACATTCGTCTGAGGATATTAAGATACGTATGAAAATCTGAAATAATTAGTATCGGTAAATCGGTTAGAGGCTCTTATAGTATTAATAAATAAACTTAATTTTGCCGTTGTTGTTTTTTGAGACGATATATCATCTATTTATATATGTTTCTATCCAACATGCGTAACCTTCAGTCGGCGAGTTTGATTCTACTTTCCGCGATGATGACTGGATCGCAGTATCATCATCATTCTGCTAAAAAAGTAAATTATGAATTGGATTAAACATTTTGTCCTATCCTGTTCGTAGTGTTCGCCTAATATTCCCAAACTCGGCAATGATATCAGAAACATAGAGTTCGTTGGTTTAACTGTTTGCAACAACAACAACAATTTCATGTCAATTTTATAAGATTAACAGTAAGAAATAAATAAATGTCTAATAATGAGTAGATATTAAATGAAACCGCACCTCCGGATCGGAATCAGTGAAATATTTCATTACCATGTCCGCTCCTGTGATAAAACAATCAAAATTCTCCCGAGATCGCACTGAAAGTAATATAATGTTTCGAAAGGAAACTTTGCCATCGGAACTTATTCAATATAAGCGGCGCCAGGAGCCAACTACCTACGCCATATCACTGCGATAAATCATTTATATTTACTAGCTCTCATTTACTAGCCCTTTTTCTTTCTTAGTTAATTGCCATTTGTTAGATGGAATTTTGTTTATTTAATACGTTTATTATCTATGAAAGCCTTTTACTACGTCAATACAGACTTTTACTACGTAAATACGATCAGAATAGGTACTATATTTCACATGTTTGCGGAAGTGCGAACGTGGGTTTTATAGCATAAATTTTGATACTAAAGGCGATGGAGACACAACACAGTAGTTGCTCAACTTTCTTTCCATAAAACCGACTTCCAGCGCCACTGTAAAGTAAACAATAAGTTTTTTGGAAATAATTTTTATTTTTAACTTTTTAGTATCAGGGTTGAGGATTTGGAGTCAGAATTTTTTATGGGACTACCTCGAGAGCTTCCTCTAACGACTGAAAAAAACATTTTTCAAATCGGCTTAGAAACCACGGAGATATGCGGTAACATGTCCTTAAAAAAAAACGCGCCGAATTGAGAACCTCCTATTTTGGAAGTCGGTTAAAAAATAATGACAGGTGTACATAGGTATATTAAGTTTACCATCATCATTATCATCCACACATCGTCGTCACACGGGTCTAGTCTCTGGCAGTAGACCCTTGCACAGTATGAGAAGGATTAAGCCCATTTTCCACTACGCTAGAACAACTAGAGCTGAGCCAATGATTGAGATAAGAACTGATTTACTGCGAATTAAAATTGGAAGGAATTAATAGGGAAGAGATTCAGAAGTAAACACGTACCTAGTCTGTCACGTAATATAACGTCTACTTAAGAGTCTGCTCCAATACCACTAGACCTTGACTCTTGAGAAATGCCAATTAACAATAACCTTATTTCCGTGGATACCTGGTACGACCTACTTATGGCATTAAACAATACAACATACATTCAATACTTTTTTTTTTACTAGCTAGCCCTGACTGCGATCTCACCTGTTGGTAAGTGATGATGCAGTCTTAGATGGTAGCGGGCTAACCTGTTAGGGGCATGGCAGTTATATTAAACCCATGCCCCTTCGGTTTCTACACGGCATCGTACCGGAACGCTAAATCGCTTAGCGGCACGTCTTTGCCAGTAGGGTGGTAACTAGCCACGGCCGAAGTCTCCCACCAGGCCAGACCAGGGAAAATTCAGAAATTATAAATTCCCGAATTGACCCTGCCGGGAATCGAACCCAGGACCTACGCACGTTAATACAACAGCGCTACACACTGCGCCACGGAGGTCGTCACTTAATTAGTATTCAGATGCGGCAAATGAAGTTTAACTTCTGCGGAAGTAAATCTAATGCAGCTGTGAAGTAGCACCACAGATTAAATAAAACTTACTTCAATTCATATGGGCTAATGGGTCCTGCTATATAATTGCTATATAAGATGATATTAGGTAGGTATTATTCTAATTTCCCTGAACTTTTATTTCTGATTTGATCTAGCTTAGTTCAATCGAGTCGTATCTATCCTTACTTACGAATGTTTATACATGCACGGAGACCTAACAATCCAGTCTTAACATTTGAAGGAGTCTCACTCGTTGACTCACAACGCAATCGAAGGCCACCGTTAATAATCGCAGTAGTAAGTGTGCTTGTGAGTACGGCGAGTGTATACCAGTATCCGATATCCCCCTTCTCGTAACTGGGTCGCGAGGAGGCCCGCGGGAGAGCACTAGGAAGGGGGCCAGGGGTGCGAACTCTCTCGTTGCGTTTTTGTAGCGGCGCGTCCGACCGATCGGCCCACTGTTGCCCCTCGCTTCGCATCACTTCTAAAGAATACCACACACTTCTCTCGAATGCCGCCGTAAAATACGTTTACTCACGTTTTGTATTTGATTCATTTTTGTGAAGTGCCGCCCGAACTCCCAGAGGTCGACGCCGAACTTTAGCGCCCAATTTTTGACTCTGCAACAAAAAAGAACGTTAGTCGTACAATCCACACGTGAATTCGTACATCTTATGATCTTATCATGCGTCGTTTGTCACAGCGTTTAATTAAGTGTGTGGGTGGATATATGTGCTCGTGCTACATTTAGACGTAAAAAGCTTGTCGGGATATTTCAAGAAAGCTCGAAGGATTACTTGTTTTCTACGTAATATAACTTGTATAAAGGAACAAAGATTCATTTCTCGGTCTACCCGTATTTTTTCTACTTAGTACATATTTCAATCTGGGTCAGGGATTTTCCTTTATGCTAACATTTCATCATGCTTTTTTCAGGACTTTAAAAACACTGATTAATTACCGGTTACCATCTACAAAGGATAATACCAACCCGTTATTTTGTAACGAATTACTGCTGAGCTTAAATCACATAAAGCTACTGCTAATGTTTCTTTTGCGTGATTACTTAAGTCTCTCATTTCATGTCTTCAAAAATAATTTGAATAGTTTTTATTACTAGATAAGATATTTTAAGACCTAGGTCTGTAGCCCTAGTTAACTAGGTAGTAGTTCTTGTAAAATAAGAGGGAGATTTTAGATACCTAAAATATCGTTGCTTATTTGATATCACAGCACATAATATTATTAAAAAAAACACCTGAGCATTTAACTGAAAATAATTACTCAAAACAGATCTCTGACGATAACTTATTAAAATATTCCAAAAAACGAAAATAAGGTCCAATGTATTTTATATTTGCCGTAATTATGTATAGACACAGTTTCTGCTTCGGTTCAAAAGTCCCTCAGGACTATGGACAAGGAACATTCACAACGCCTTTCACCTGTCACGACTAGAAGGTGGCGGACATCCAGTTTACCTTGCTCCAACTAAAGCCAATCTTCTACGTTTAACCAACGATCTACCGATGAGATACCTACAACTTTATCAAGATTGGCTATTTGATCACATTTGATTCTAACAAAAAGCCAGTCGTACGAGCTCCTTAAATTTAATAATTTCTCGATCTAACGTAAATTACAATTATATCCCCAAAACGTGTATTAAAATTGGGAATGATTCGACGGAAATGTGATTGGGAAAAAGCGAGTTGAGCATTTTTTCCAATCGGTTGGGCACCCCTATAATGCTATTAGGTATAGCATTAAGTAACTCTTGTGAGGTAAGATTCACATTTATTTGATCGCAATATAAGATGCGAGCAGCCGTTAGAAGGAAAAGGCCAATTAGATTTTTATGGTTCTTAATATTTTGAGAATATTGCATTCCCTGCATATAATATGTCACCGTAAAATTGCAAAAACTGTTAGATTGTAATCTACCTAGCGATATTGTAAACTGTCGACAGATTACAATGTAACGCACACTTACACTTATTTATGTCGAACCCTAACCTAACCTACAAGAGAGAGACAAGAAAACGTAAATATTTACAAGGAATATTTCAACTCAGAACATTGAACGGTTCACAATCTGTCGACAGTTTACAATATCGCTAGTTAGATTACAATCTAACGGTTTTTGCAATCTTACGGTGACATATATACATATTAAATTTATAAAATTTGAGTAAACCTCAATAAAGTTGTTTGAAAGAAAATGATTATGAAATGTGATTATAGAGGTGTTTCACTATTATATTTTGTAGCTGTTAGAATGGTTTCCGGAAGGAAACTATAAGGCTAAGCAACTTCACTAGAAATAAAACTTGCACAACTATAACCGCCCACCAACTTATCTGGCCCGGTGGCCAAAATTGGAACATATTTTTTTGACTGTTAAGTTTTTGTTAGTAAGAAAACTAAATACGCTAACATCGATGCTGTTACCCGGTCAGATAAGTTTGACCATGGAGGTAGGAAATTGGTACCTTTGTCATGTCGATGTTAATTTCAGTTGCTTAAAAATTGCTCAGTGTAAAGTAAGTTTATGACACACGACACACGTTGCGATTTAACTGAACAGTCTAACTGAGCAGTTAAAATTACACGTTAGTAGAGTACATAGAATGGTGCAAGAGATGTACCAGATCTGACATCAACAAGGTCACCCCTTTCGTAGCAACTATGATATTTCTGACCTTTTTCATATCAACGATGCGTAAACAAAGCAATCATTTGAATTTGATTAATAATTTCCAACGAAATTAGGCCACAGCTCCACCCCAGGACCAATTTAATTAACGTGTGTAACGAGCCTTGCGTAGCAGGTACGACGCATTGCCGGCTCCATTGAAAATTTTTTCCTTCTTTATAAGTAAAATATTTTTTTCCCACGGGAAAAGAACTATAAAAGAGGAACAAATGGAACACTGCTAGCTTTACCGGTTATAATCCAAATGCGATCGAAATGATACTTGACAATCATCAATGACATTAAATATTGATCTACCCTCAAATATTTTAACGTTTAAACTGTCGCGAGTGATATTCATTCCGCGACGACGCTTCGTTAGCGACCGCGTCGCGCGAACTGGCTCATGAATAAGGGCCCCGAACGGATTCGAAACTAATCGGGCACTTTTCCGACAAAACACGTGAGCTTATCAGATAATTATGTACATTTAAAATAATACCCTCAAAAAATTTTTACATTACACATAGATCATTACGAGTGCATAATGTTGGCAAACATTAGTATAAGTCTACACCTTAGTATTAGCTTATTTTTATTCATATCATTACACTTTTATGAACTGTCTTTTAGTCCTTTGCTGTCTTTAATATTGCAATCATGTATCTCTGCAGACGTTTTTTATTCTATATCTTTATCCATAATATCTTATTGTTAAAAGAATTTAAAATAGTTTCATTTAGTATTCAAAGCTCTTTTGTAACGTCAAAGAATGCTGTGAGATATTCGTTCAACATCAATATTGACTGCAGTCAAGTCGAAGAGAGATATTAAAATTTTTAACCGACTTCCAAAAAAGGAGGAGGTTCTCAATTCGGCGCGTATGTTTTTTTTAATATACTTAACAAGTCGAATTGCAAAGCTGCTTTTGAAATCTTAGCAACATGTTTCTTATACTTAGGATGTAGAGCTACACAGAATAAACTTAACCTAAAGCCCAACTTAGCCTGAACACAGATTAGAATCAGAAGAACCCGGGACCTCTTCGTTAAGACGTTACGTTTACGTTTAACAGAGCTCACCACTGCGCCAGGGAGGTCGTCAAAACCCCACTAAATATCTATTGAGAATAGTTGAGTCGTATATATTGCAGTTGGAAAAAAAATTCACGTGAAAATAAACGTTGGAAATGAAAAAGTCACGTGAAAAAAAAATTTAGGTTCTTCTCCAAGGACATTGTAATATAATAGTCCGCAGCTCAAACAACTATATTATAAGAACAAAAGTAACTGACCGATTGACAAATAACTCACCCATTATTCTCTTTGGAGTGCTGTCCGTTTTTTAATAAGTTTCAGTTGTTTATTATTTCTGTCAGTTAGATTTGGCAAAATATTCTCATTAGAAATCAGGAATGTTCTCGTCCATTGTTTCACAAGTTGGGAATTATTTAAAACGTTCCCCCGACACAGCTCGGCTCTCAACATGCTCGAAAACATTTTAAAGATCCCTTTTTAAATACAATCTTCCAGGGTCATATTTTTCCTTAAAATCAGTTTCGATGTTAAATAAAATTAAAGTTTCGGTAATTTCCATGTTTAAGGTGCCGAACCAAATTGATATTTTTTTTATCAACTACAAGTTAGCCCTTGACTGCGATCTCTGATGGTAAGTGATGATGCAGTCTAAGATAGTAGCGGGCTAACCTGTTAGGGGTATGGCAGTTATATTAAATCCATACCCCTAATCGGTTTCTACACGGCATCGTACCGGAACGCTAAATCGCTTGGCGGCATGTCTTTGCCGGTAGGGTGGTAACTAGCCACAGCCGAAGCATCTCACCAGGCCAGACCAGAGAAAATTCAGAAATTTAGTTTTGTCCAGCTGATAGTGTAACGAAGTGTTACATATTTAAGTATTATTTATGTATAATGTTATTTTTTTTACTATTTAAAGCCATATTTTATCTAATCTTATTTATATATTAACATAACTGAACGTATTCAAAACTAATTTCCGAACGCGACTTTGCTAGCGTCTGATATTAGTAATGGACGGAACCCGCGGCTTGAAGTGAGTTACTTGTTAACCTCATTCAGGCCCGGTGCGCTTCTAGCATCGGGCGTGATGTTTTTTTTGTCGCGTTCCAGCGCACTAGTTGGGACGCGACGACTTCCAAAATGCGATTTTTAATGCATAATTAAATAGTATTTAAATTCCGTGCAACATTTCTCCCGTATTAGGGTAAGTTTTTGAATGGTACCTAAAATACGTCATCGTAGTAATTTTCATTGTCATTGTTCATAGTTCTTTTTTATACATTCTTAATTTTGTTCATTTATTAGTGTAATTAGTAAATTCATTATTCCAATTGTCCATTGCAATCTTTATTTTAGTATTTCGTAAAAAGTTTTATCAAACTTCGTTAGTAACTTTCCATTGGATTGCATCATCTTTTTAATTTTTGTAAACACCCTCATTTTTGTTTCTCTAGTTAATTTTACCTTTGCTTTTCCTAGTTTTGGGCCTTCAGCCAAGTAATAGTTATCATATCCATTGTAAACTCCGTTCTGGATCCACCACACCGACAATTCTATCACGCCAAAGTACCTCCTGTGTTCTACACAGGCCAGGGCCGGATCCAGGACGGAATTGATATACCAGACGTTAACTAGTCGGTATTATCAATTCCAGGAGCAAGGTTCGCACTTCACCATCCTGCTGGCTTACCATCCAGCCATGTCATACCAGCACCGTTCGGGATCCCAACGTTGACCATCTGCTGCGCTCCTCATCCCTGGGCCGCCTACTACCATCGCGGCCAATCACCCAGGAGAGTACCTAACTACCACCGAGGTCAAAGCAGATATCACGTTACACCACGACCCTACAAATTTGTGTGCCTACCACTTGAGCATAGTTGCGGTATCTCTGTGCCTATTTTAGAGTTCCGCAAATAAACGTTTTTTTACCTTTTAACTTTTTGCATTTTTTTAATATAATTTCATCCCTTTTCTAAATTAAATTTATTTACTTTTTTATTCCACCCCGGCACACTGGCGCCCTTCACGTGGTTGATTTCTGCTTTATCTTTTGTGGTATAGTGTTAGTTTTGTAAGGTGTGTGTTTGTAAAACGTTTTTTTTTTTGGTTTGCAGTAACTGAGGTGAACGCAGCGATTGTACCTAAAGTTGCCACTGCTGTTGTTAATTTTGTTACTTTTTTTTTTAAATTTTCGTTTTGGTACAGTCGGCCGAAAAATTATTGTCATTTTGTTTTTTTTATTTCATAACTTTAGAAGATCTGTGCGCACTAGTGCAAACTTCGCATTATTTATTTTATATTGAATACCTAATGTTTTATTTTTAGAAGTTGTGAGCGTGCTAGTTCACACTTCGCATATTTTACTTTTAGGTATTTTCTTTTGTTTTACTTTTGCTTAAAGTCTTGTTAATACATATATAAATTGTAATTATAAAGCTGCATTCACACCACTTGCATACATTTTTATGATATTTTTTGTTATTGTTAATTTTTAGTAATTAACAAACCAAAACGTTCTGTTTAGTTCTTTGTAACAGAACGGAGTATTTAATTATTTTTTTCAGATATTTTTTGTACCATTCACAACTTTCCCCTAATTTTTTTGTGGTTAATATAGGGATATTTTATAATATTTACCTATTTTGTTTATTATATTAATATATAATACTTTTTGATACATTATTTATTTTATTTAAATATATTTCTTACGTAAATATTTTATAGTGCCTTCTGCAATTATAATATGTATATGTTTGCTATTTACATTCACTCTCACCCATACGATTATTTTTCCTTTTTGCAACCGAGTCATAGGCCGCACTAGGCATATGACTCCATTTTGTGTCAGGCCGCGTCTTGTAGCGTTTAGCTTTGACGCACTAGTCATTAGCGCCTAGTTACAAGACGCTCTTTTGAAAGGTGATGAATGTTAGGAATATGGATGGGCGAATGATACGAATGTATGAAAAGTAGTATGAAAGATGTGCTAGGAAATTGTATAAAAGTAAATTTAATTTGTAAGTACGGATTTTATTTTTAAAATAAAATCCTTACGAGGGAAGCGGGGTAATGTAACGAAGTGTTACATATTTAAGTATTATTTATGTATAATGTTATTTTTTTTACTATTTAAAGCCATATTTTATCTAATCTTATTTATATATTAACATAACTGAACGTATTCAAAACTAATTTCCGAACGCGACTTTGCTAGCGTCTGATATTAGTAATGGACGGAACCCGCGGCTTGAAGTGAGTTACTTGTTAACCTCATTCAGGCCCGGTGCGCTTCTAGCATCGGGCGTGATGTTTTTTTTGTCGCGTTCCAGCGCACTAGTTGGGACGCGACGACTTCCAAAATGCGATTTTTAATGCATAATTAAATAGTATTTAAATTCCGTGCAACATTTCTCCCGTATTAGGGTAAGTTTTTGAATGGTACCTAAAATACGTCATCGTAGTAATTTTCATTGTCATTGTTCATAGTTCTTTTTTATACATTCTTAATTTTGTTCATTTATTAGTGTAATTAGTAAATTCATTATTCCAATTGTCCATTGCAATCTTTATTTTAGTATTTCGTAAAAAGTTTTATCAAACTTCGTTAGTAACTTTCCATTGGATTGCATCATCTTTTTAATTTTTGTAAACACCCTCATTTTTGTTTCTCTAGTTAATTTTACCTTTGCTTTTCCTAGTTTTGGGCCTTCAGCCAAGTAATAGTTATCATATCCATTGTAAACTCCGTTCTGGATCCACCACACCGACAATTCTATCACGCCAAAGTACCTCCTGTGTTCTACACAGGCCAGGGCCGGATCCAGGACGGAATTGATATACCAGACGTTAACTAGTCGGTATTATCAATTCCAGGAGCAAGGTTCGCACTTCACCATCCTGCTGGCTTACCATCCAGCCATGTCATACCAGCACCGTTCGGGATCCCAACGTTGACCATCTGCTGCGCTCCTCATCCCTGGGCCGCCTACTACCATCGCGGCCAATCACCCAGGAGAGTACCTAACTACCACCGAGGTCAAAGCAGATATCACGTTACACCACGACCCTACAAATTTGTGTGCCTACCACTTGAGCATAGTTGCGGTATCTCTGTGCCTATTTTAGAGTTCCGCAAATAAACGTTTTTTTACCTTTTAACTTTTTGCATTTTTTTAATATAATTTCATCCCTTTTCTAAATTATTTATTTACTTTTTATTCCACCCCGGCACAATAGGTAGTTAGGTATCTATGTTCGTGGCCATTACTGTGATAAAAAATTATCACAGTAACGCTCTCGATGGCGTTAGTATTTACAAATAATAATGGCATGGCATTCGTTCAGAATTATTCAAAATGATCTTCAGCTACAATCCAACTTTTGGTGTCATTCATCCTCTCAAGTTGCATCTATGGTGGCGTCGGTTGGGAATTATTTAAAACTTTCATCCTATGCTGAGGGTGGAGATGCCCGTATTCCGATGAGAAATGTTTACAGACAGCTGTTCTAAACCCTCAAACAATGTAATTTGGGTTCTGCAGAAAGGTTCGTTATATAAATACTCGTATGAAATGGATTTTATACCTACTCCAAACTACAGAGAGATAGATTTAGTTCCTACCTTTATCTATTTGATTACGGTTTTGCTAATGCCTACCTGAAAACCAGTTAGTCATATCCACTGAAATTGGTTACCCGAAAATCTTACTACGTGTCTCCATTACCCACTGATTGACTCAGCACATTATTATCATGACCTTAGCATCTAGATAATTTCCTAGGGTCGTTATGATTTTATAGAAATCTACAAAGCCTAACTTTGTTCTATTAATAAAATGACGAATAGGTCTTGCTTTAACGTTGAAGGAAAGCGTCATGAGGAAACTTGCATGCCCGAGTGCTCGAAAGCTCAAAACTAGGAGAGTCTAGATATTGTAATTTTGAATTTTATTTAAAACTGATAACTTAAATGCCGATTTTCATGTCTCTTACTTCAAAGACATAGGACTTTCATACAAACTTCCAACCCCCATTTCTAGGGGGGTAGGTAGGGGTAAATTAATTTCTCAAACCCGTTTCTTAGCTGATGTTTACGTCATAGAAATAATCTACCTACCAAATTTCAAGTTTGTATGCTTTATAGTTCCTGAGATATCGTGATTAGTGAATGAGTAAGTGGTATTTCGCTTTTATACATAATATATTATATAAAATAGATGATGTTCTTTATATAAAAAAGTTTTTAAAGTAGATCACGCAAAACTCCAAAATCTACTCGGATGCACTTTGGGGGGTGAAGCTTAGTAAAGTATATAGTTTTTATGATAAGTACCAATTTGCATATGTTTATTATTATTCGACGAATTCTCATTAGCAGTGTTATAAGTGGCCATTGTTTCAGCAAGTTATGCCGTCAAATGCAGCTGTTAGTTAGCGGTGTTACCAGATATTTCAGGTGTTCGGTAACGTCGTGATCCGACTGAACCTCTACAGAAATTCTTACTTTCTCGCGAATCATGTTTAGTATTATCCAAGGAAATTGATATTTGAGCTTTCGGTAAAAAATTAAGATATACGCGACTCATGATTTATTGAATTTCTACCCATAAAGAAGTAGGTATATTGATTTTCTATATTTATTTATTCAAATTAGGTACTCTGTACACATTTTGACGTCGAATCACACCTTAAAGTGATGGTGATAATCAGTTACGGTATCTTAATTAAAACTAAAGCTTTATATAATAGGGGGTGATATTTTATAACGGTTTTGTTTGTCATCTATTATAAAGAGGTAAAGTTTGTGAGTTTGTGACGTTGTAGGGGGTAATCTTTGGATGTACTGAACCGATTTTGAAAATTCTGGTGCCACATTATTTATGAGTTTCATAGGCTATATATTAACCCGAAAAATTAGGGAGTTCCCGTGAGAATTTAAAAATCTTATTTCACGAGGACATCTGCTAGTTTTCATATAAAGAAATACGTTTCAGAATTTTTGGGAACTGCTTACTCATCGATTTTTGAATCGATCCCACGCTACCAAAATCGGGGTGGTTTCAACTAGGCGATCATAGACTCGTTCCACGTTACATATTGCTTTGGAATAAGTCCATGAGAAATGATTATTTAATCTTATTAAAAAATAGTCCACTCTAAAACGAACCAGGAAAAGAAGCCACTGGCGTTCACATGCATGATTTTGTAAAGTGTTTTAGATTTGAAAGGCCACTACAAAAACTCTAGTAGCTGGCCAGCCTGCAGTCACAGAGAAAACTCGATTGCGTTGAAAAACAAAGAATAACGGATTAGCAGTGAAGAGATCCGCTTAAAATATCTTGTTACTGTAATCGGTTTAACCCGGCTCGGGAGTCTCTGAGCGAATAACCCGATTTGACTCTCACCTGATTTACTGCTACGTAGATTGATAGCGTTAGCCTCCGATATTCAGATTTTACTTAAATCAACCTTAGACTAGGCTCATAATTTTATTTGCTATTTTCAACGTAGGTACCTACGAGCTGTAATTATTCTAATCCCGAAGCGCAACAAGTTTTGTTTTAACAGGATTAAAAATGATAAGAAACTAGCAAAATAGTACTATATTTCGTACTATTTTGCTAGTTTCTTATCATTTTTCCTATATTTCGTTGAAATTATTTAATCGATCACACAGAGATACGAGTATCTATCACCCGTAGAATGGACATATAGTTAACCTATTTTTTATCTCGAAAAATCAAAGAGTTCCCACGACATTAAAAAGACTGAATTCACGTGGGTGAAGTCACGGTCTTCACATAAGTGGTTAATTATAGCAGTCAAGGTATTTTAAGTTGCGACAAGTTCATCCACCGGATTCCTGTTCACCCGTGAACCCACTTAATGGACGAGTAACAGTTTTACATGAGGATAAATTATGCAATACTTAGGCCTAATTACACAACCCTGCCTAAACTGATTTTTTTGACGTTGTAACTTTTTGATAAGTTTATTCTAGGGTTGGCACGAAAAAGACAGTTATAGAAAATTTAACTTAAAACACATTTAACGGCCTTGTGCTAGTGGGCCTTAATCACACTTCTATTGCCGGGTACTCGAAGACCAGACGTTCTTGAACTTAGTTCATTAAAACGATGATATCTGTTTACAGCCGATAGTTTTATTAATCAGCGTCGAGCAGACGGGGTGTCAGACGCGCCCTTACGTAAGCCTGCCTCCGTAGTACGCCCGCACCGGGTCCCCGCCCGCCCCCTCTCTAGATCAATACCCGAGCCTTTGACATGTGCCCCGCGTGCCGCTCCGCAAATATTTACGTTGTGGATACTGATCATAACTAGTTTCATTTGCCTGTTTGTACACTTGATAGGAAGATTTTAATTGGCAGGCTTATTGCTTCATCGATCCAGACACGATAAGGACAGGCAAAGTTTTATTAGCGAATGCCGTGTCTGTTGGCAGTTAAATTTGATTGTATTCGTATTGTTATTTACCATTTATAGATAGATTTTGCATTTTTTCATTTTATTAGTTGTTTATTGATCAGGCTTGACTACGAAAGTTAACCTAGAATTTAAAGCAATCTTATATTGCATGTGTTATTAAAATCCGAATTTTACCCCTAATCGGTTTCAACACGACATTATACTGGGCAAAGCTATTACTTGGCGGAACCTTACATAGTGTGGTGGTAACAAACCGCGGTCCAAGCCTAGCTCACGATAAATTGAGCCAATTTAAAGCCTTAAACTTGGGAATAGAATCTGATTAATTGCACCGCTGCGCTATCGAGATCATCTATCGCAGTCAAGGGCTAGCTTGAAGTGGATAAAAAAAAAACTATTTTTATATCCCAGGGCAGATCATTATTCTATCTCTTTGAAATTTCAATAAAAATGTAATAATTGTATTTTTATTTAACTTTGTATATCAAACACACACATTTCAATCACATATTATCATAAAAATCATTAGATCAAATCATTGCAAAAAAAAGTGACCATCTCATAAAATCACTCGGAAAGAGTTTGACTAAACAAAATTATTATGTCCACGGGGCAAAAAGAGACAAATTAGATATCATTGAAAAGGTCCTGGCTCGGGGTTGCGGTTTTGGAGGTAATTTTTTTCTTTCCCGCCTCAACTTCCGACTCGGATGTCAACAATAATTCTCCCTGGAAGATTCCTGAACGTAATATATTAATAGGTGAATCGAAATAAACAGGTTAATAATGTGGACTGCAAATACTAAGTAATATTTTTACACGAAGTTCTAACTCGATCATTGGTGTGCTTTAATTAGTATAGTTCAATATTTTTTACATTATAAAATACAAAAATATTTAAATATCCTTTGCCAGCGACCGTCTGCTGCTTTGCTGCCGTGGTAATTTCAAAATATCCCATTTATATTGGGCCCACCCTCGAAACCACTGTGAAACTCATTTTCAGGATTTCCGCTTTCTACTTTATGTCCCAGGGTTTTGGCTGGGCGTTCGTCGGTGAGTCAATCAGTGACTGAGTGAGACTAGACTAAAAGTACCCTCGACGTACGATTTTGGGGATTTCTGTGGTGTGGTGAAAATCGCGGATAGGTGCAGGATACACACTGTCATATATTTTCCAATTGTCGCAGATTTGCGAATTAAATTTTTATTTCCTTCATTATGATGGACTTCCGCAAAGTAACGCCTGCTTCTATCCAATATTTGAGACAGGATTATCACTTTTTGTATCAAAAAATAATAATAAGTTAGAAAAATCTAACTGACATAAGAAAATCCAGGGTACAAACATAAATAAAACTGAAAAAATAGGTGCGTACAGTAAAATCAATTATTACTATGACTAATGTAGGTTGTGGTAGAAATTACTATAGTGGAATGAATCGCGGTACGATTTATTGGAAGTAATGAAATGGAAACGCGTAGCCTGCGAGTTACGCCGCTACGATGCTACGAATACCATCAAAATGGTTAAGGGCGTAAACGCACTGGGACATGCCAAGATGTACGCGTTTGAGTCGGCAAGGAATCGCGTGTCATGCAAGTCTCCTGTGCAGCTCCATATAAGTGTGAATTCTCTGTATCAAAATATATCAGTAACTGGTGGGCCCGGCAAAGGTTATCCTGCTCTCAACCTAGAAACCGATTGCAAAAATCTAGGATTAAACAGGATAAATTGTATTAGTCAATTATAATAATAAAGTTCTCTCTAAAAATAGGGATAAATAAGGGTAAATTATTTGACGTCGGTTTATAATATCATGAGTTGTGTGGGCGTATTCGGCAACTTGCTCTACCACGCACGTTACAACTACGCTCTGCTGATTTTCAAACCATAGTGCAAAGGTCGAGCATTTAACTCCGTTCGCCTATTTTATCTTTAAACGCCCCCACGTAGCGAATGACAAAGCCTTTAGATATTTATAGTTTCATTCGAAATTATTTACGTAATTAACCTGATAAGCATTTCATTTCACCGTCAGTACTATTGTAGTTCTATTTTAAGAACAATAATTTACTTCATAATATAATATCATAATTAAATTACTGCCTTTATGAAAAGCGGCGGTAGGTATCTCAGGCTTCTAAATTATGGTAAGTTTTCATCTAGTAAAGGGTGAAAGAAAATTAGTAGGTAGTACATTTAAAATGGAAACCGTTGATTCACAATTGAGACATCACATCTTCTTAATCATAAGGTCGTTTGACACAAATAATTTATCTGCAAACTTTAGTAAACTTTTTCTCTAGAAGCCCTGCCCTGGCTTCAATCTGTTACTGCCACAATACATGGTTATTGGATTGTACCTATTATGGATTATATCATCGATGTGATCGCAATTCATGAACTAGGGATTAGCCATCTTACACGTTGTCCTACGTGAGTGACAAAAGCGACAACACGACTCCATGCGATCCAGTAGCTGACCCTTCACGTGGCTTTCGTTGTCCCGTAGACAAGTTTCTCATTTTCTATAGCATCGTATCGCGTCGCGTCGCGTCTGTCGCTCACCTTGGACAAAGGGTTACCGGCGGTTCTCAAAAATCTATTTTGATCAAATTGTCAAAAACTCGAAATAAAACTGGGTCGCAATACTAATTTGTTGGCAACAGACAAGTTTTTAATTAAACGCTTCATAAACGTTATTGTTGTTACTCACTTAGTTCATGTTATGATTTTTTATCGAAAAGAACGGCAATTAGATGTAAATAAATTTATTGACGTCGAATTATTTTATACGGCTGAATTTTCATTTCATTGAAGAACGACGACGTCAGAAATGATAAAAATACGTTACAATATCGCTAGAAATAAAATAAAACCGTATTAAGACTTGAAATCTTTAGCAAATCGAAAACAAACACAAAGTGTCATGTCTTTATCCATTAAATCAGTTGTCATTGCAAACATCCTTCAAAGTTCGTTTACATTCGCGAAACTAATCCATCACCTTTCCAACAGTAATTTAAAACTTTTTCGTTTTTGATATCGCTGCGTTATTATAGAACTCTCACTAAAACCATCGATCCAGGGGATAAGGCAATGAATCAACCACAAAGAAGTAAGAACATAATTCTATATAACGACTTCTATTGAAACTTACATTTTTCAATGATTTTTATGGCAATAGTCATCTCCTGGATTCAGATGGGCGTAAATTTAATCCATACTATATACCTAGTCAATCAATTTTATTGCAAATTTGGGTAGGTGTACAGAGTGGTATTAATCTAAATTAGAATATAGCTTCCCAAATTTTACCTTACGGCATGCAATATTTCAAACTCAAATTATGTATAAACTAGCTGATGCCCGCGACTTCGTCTGAGTGGATTAAGGTTTTTTGGTTCCCGCGGTAATTCCTTAATTTTCCGGGATAAAAAGTAGCCTATGTGCTATTCCAGACTATAATATATTTTTGTGCCAAATTTCATCCAGATCGGTTGAGCCGTTAGGGCGTGATTGAGTAACAAACATCCATCCATACATCCAAACTTTCGCATTTATAATATTAATAAGTTAAGTTAAGTAATAAGTATAAGTATAGATAGATTATTTTACTAAATACAATAAATAACTAAAATCAGATAAAATTAAATAAAAAAAGAATAAATTAACATTAATAAATAAATTATCTGAATAATAGTGATAAAAGTCTCAATACACGCCACCATCAATGATACACGCAGATAAAGTCGCTAGCGTCATTATTTTATGAAAGACATAATTAAATGCGTAATTCTTAAGGCGCTGTGAGCTCACGAGATCAAAATAAAGGCGCGCGGGGGTGAAATCAAGCAAGCGCATGTCGCATAAATAGTTACAGTTCAATACAAATTAATCCGACAATGTGTTTGATTTAGAAATGTAAATTTTATCTTAAATTTGTAGAACAAATTATTAGTTTCAATAAGGAGAAAAATTGCTTTAAATGGTAAATTAGGAGGTATGTTTAAAATAAATTTCAATGCAGATATTTTTGTTTAATTGTGTTTTGAGATGCGTCAATGGCTGCTAAAAGGTCTTGAAAACAGCAAATTATTTTTACAAGCATACATTATGTCACCGTTTGATGGATACACTGCTTTTAAAAACCCCTTTTTACGCTACACAGGGCCTTAAGCCTTCTATATGTTTTTCTTTTAGTTTGTCTTTGCAAAATGTTCTCAATTACGCGAACAGTCAGATTTACAGTAGCCACATAAGCTGTAAGTATGGAGGCGAAAGGTACTTGTACCTACGCCTACTACAGTTCACGCTTTTATTGTTTGACTAATGGAGAGTAAAATCGCTTTAACCCTTATTACGTAGGTGGAACCACTTAATTGATTTCTTAATTACATGTTACTAAGTACAGCAATTATAGTATAAGCTGTCTAAGGACCGTTAAATCGCATGGCGGTACGTTCTTGCCGGTAAGGTGGTAACTAGCTACCGCCAAAGCCTCTCACCCCACTAGACCAGACCAGAGAAAATTCAGAAATTATAAATTACTGAATTTCCGCTAACGAACTCGGGACCTCAAACTTATAAGACCACAGCGCTCATCACTGCGCCATGGAGGTCGTCAAACAAAATGACCCCTGTTCACTGTACTGAAACTATTTTATTTAGTTTCACGTAGCTAGGAAGAAATAGTCTATGAGCCGGTGCCTTAATTGCCTGTCAATAATACGCTTCGTTGAATACGGCGAAGTCTATGCAAATAACGTTCTGGGGCCATACACTATCAGTTAAGACTTCAGGCTTTAGTTGTGACGAAGTTAAAAGTTTAAATAATTTTCAATAACCACCACCGCCACCACTACAGCCTTTTAATGTCACACTGCTGGACACAGGCCTCCACTCTCATAGGAGAGAGGGAATTAGAGCTTAGACCCACCACGCTGCTCCAATGCGGGTTTTAATATAGTGAGTTTCAATAACATTAACAGTAGGTACACACAAGATAAAATCATTTTTTAATATGAAACTTGGGTTACGAGTCTTAAAAGTGCTACGGCGTAGCAAGTAGCAATGAGTTGGATAAGTTTTTGTCATTTCTAAGCATATAATAGCTAGGTATAGTCCCGATCCACGAATAATGCACATATGCACGATACATAATAGGTATATAACAAGTACACAAGATGTGTATGATGGTAAGCGTTGGTAGTCTAGTGGTTTAGACGCCCGGCTTCCTACTCAGGTGGTGAGGGTTTCTATCCCGGAGCACGCACTTCTAACTTTTTCAAGTTAGATATATTGTTTTTTATTTGCATGATAGGTTTGCTCTTGACGACAATCATGCATTTATGAGGTCTAGGTTGGAGCGCGCTGGCCTAGAAGATGCCTATTCAGTCTTGCCTTGAAGGTACTTAAGTTGTACGTGGCAGGGAATACATGCGCTGGAAGGGCATTCCACATTGCCATAAGCGTTTTAAGATGTTAAATTTACTTGCTTTAACACAGAAGTAAAACTTCTAGAGAAAATAAATGACCGAGACTTCTTCATAATGTTCTTAAAGGTGTGTGAAGTATATCTACCAATCCGCACTTGGCCAGCGCGGTGGACACTGGAGACTCGTGCTCAGGAGCCGGCAACATGGAATACATAGAGGGTTGAAGTGACACAACATGTGCCTAATTCTTAGGTCGTAAAGTTTCTATACGTTGTTCTATAGTGTATAAACCGGCGCTCTCTTGGGAATATGTTTGGCAAAACGCCGCGCCTGTTAAACAACGTGTGTCCTGCAAAATATTATACCAGACGCATATGCTAGGTGCTTCTGGATTTATGCCACTATGTACGCAAACTGTATGTACCTATTGTTCTTTTCTGTTAAGTGTTAATAAGTGTTGGATTTTCTAACGATAATAATGGAGTCTTAATGTAAAAAAACTTCTTACGAGATATTTCACCGCGGTTTTTGCCTTATCAGTGGACGGAAAGGCTCGCTAATTTTTGCGCAAAGAACCAGCCTGGGTATCGCGGAAATGTAGCAGGCATTCTTGCCAACACCAGCATACAGTAATTAAGTTAGGCTAGCTAGCTATAAGTTTTATTGTAACGTTAAAAAAATCTTGTAGCATTGAAGAAGACCTGTTATGCAATAATCTTCCAAGATAATAATTGTATCATTGCATTCTAATATATTTAAGCCGTGTCCTCACTAATAAGAATTTGCTTTGTGCATTGAGCGGCGTTAACTCAAAACTCAAACTCAAAAGCAAATTTATTCAAAATAGGTACCTACAAAGTACACCTTCTGAACGTCATATTTATATAATATTTATTTATTAGAACTTTAGTTATAGTTATTATTTTACCTGCAAATTAAATTGTTTTACTCGAAAATACGTCCCAATGATGGAAAGGTGCTACGACGCAATAATTTTCCTTAAATTTTCCTTTGTTGACTTAAAAGATAAACATATCTTAGAAAAAATATCTGAGAAGCTCGTAAAAAACGACCCGGAGTTCACCCGACGCTTTAGAGTCTTTATACATTCTGAAGTTTTACTCTACTCGTACCTACCTATTGCAGCTTTAACATAGGTCTACATTCTGAATCTTTTGAACTGTCCTTATAGCGAGCATCACTTTTGCAGTTTTGCAAAAAGCTACTGGCTTATCTTAAATGTCAATTAAGGAAAAATAGATTCTTCATAGTTTAGGTTGAAAACTGACGGAACTACAGAAAGGTCTAAAAAATTAAAACACCTGTGTAAAACAAACGTTTCACCATGTTGCGGTAGTCCATGCAGCTTCACAGAATAAGGCTGCGCAGACGAGGAACTATTGTCCCCGTAGCACAGTTCTTTTTTCTATCTTGTAATATACGGTTTTTAGCCGTACTGTTAGTCCATTCATACTGCACACAGTGCGGAAAAAATCTGCAGAATCCGTCGTCTGCGCAGGCCTAAAAGTGCGCGCGCAGATTTTATGTCTGCCTAACTAGTTTTCTGCGTAGTATGCTCTCGCCCTTAAAGTGCACAAGTCTGTTTCGCAGGTATAGCTAACTACCGACCCGGTAGCGCGGGCGCAGCAATTAGTATTAAATCTTATAATACTAGCAGATGTCCGCGACTTCGTCCGCGTAAAATAAGCTCACAAATAATGTGGCTTTCTATTGGTACCAGAATTTTCAAAATCGATAAAGTACATCCAGGGATTATCCCCTACAATGTCACAAACTCAAAAACTTTACCTCTTTTAAACATTAGTATAGATCATGTTGAATTTATCAGCAACTCTTGAAACTGCCGCTCGTAACTTTACTGCATTTGATGATATAATAGGTATTACGCTGGTAATTATTGCGATATCAATTATTGTCATTAAATGCCACTGCATTAAACGTAACCTAATAACGTTTCCATGTATTTAATCGCTACCCATCTTACTAATATTATAAATGCGAAAGTTTGTATGTATGGATATCTGGATGTATGGATGGATGTTTGTTACTCAATTACGCCCCAACAGCTGAACGGATCTGGATGAAATTTGGCACAGAGATAGATTATAGTCTGGAATAGCACATAGGCTACTTTTTATCCCGGAAAATTAAAGAGTTCCCGCGGGAACCACAAAACCTCGATCCACGCGTACGAAGTCGCGGGCATTCGCTAGTTTTATAATAATTATTATAAATGGGAAAGTGTGTTTGTTCGATAGTCCATAAACCACGCTACTTCTATCCTGAATAATCAAAAAGCTTCCACGGGATATTTTTAAACATTAATCCACGCGGACGAAGTCGCGCCCATCATCTAGTTAATGATAAAGCGTCCAAAATAAGTAGAGTGATATTCAAGGCCCTTACTTAAGCTAATTCTCTAGACCTTTATCCAAGTAGACACTGTAAAATGTGTCTCCCCTTCGTTATTGTCATTTCCATTAAAACATAATGTTACCGTTGAAAATTTAGGTATTTTCCATGATTTCGTTTGAAGGTTCCATGAAAGTAAGTAAAATTCAGAAACCATTTTCAGTATTTAACAAAAGTTATAAAGGTACTTATTAGATATTATATAATATAATGATCTGATGTAAGAATAATTCCATAAAAAGCTTTTGATAAGAAAGCTTAGAAATAGGGATGAAGGAGCCTCTACCTAAAAAACAATAGCGTTAAATGGCATAACTTACTCATTGTGGGGGATATCCTCGAGCTGGTTGGCAAGCGCGGCTGCCAGCAAGGCGAGCAGAAGCAGCGGACGCCGGGTCATGGTGCCTAACGCCATCGCACTCCCCACATGACAAGAGAAACAACACAGCACTGACTTCCCTTACATGGAAGCACTCCACCGTTCGCACTGCACTGCTATGCTACAAGATCTGAGTCATCGGGTCATGCGGGAGACTGGACGTGGGGCGGGCGCGCCGCGGTTCAACAGAGTGTCGCGCGGGAAGGCTTCGCGCGCAACGCGTCCCGCGCCCCGCACCCCGCCCAGCCGCAGTGACGCTGCGCGCGAATCATACGCCCAATAACGCAGCCTTACTATTGAGATTTATTTGATCATACAATGGGGTTGATGGTCAGTGACGGCCCTTCCTTTTATTGCGTTTTAATCGACTAAACACC
Organism: Erebia aethiops; assembly: GCA_923060345.2. Lineage (NCBI taxonomy): Eukaryota > Metazoa > Arthropoda > Insecta > Lepidoptera > Nymphalidae > Erebia > Erebia aethiops. The sequence goes on along the minus strand of OV281089.1, from coordinate 14,546,849 downwards.
ACCTAAGCTTATCATGCTCTGAACCGGAATATAATTTACGTTCATCCAGATTTTGTTGGGGCTGGGTCGTGTTAAGAGTGTCGTCAAAGGACCACGAAGCGAAGGGTGTTGAAGACGCGATGGTCGAGGTTGAGGGTTTCGACCGCCACGCACATGCGTGGGCACGCCGCCAGGAAATCCTTTATTGATTCCCGCGCTCCCGCTTTCTAAGGAATGTCGCAAGCGTTGTTGCCGCCGAAATTCCGCCCGCCCCTATTATAATTTGGACTAAGGATCACCATACGCGACGTAGATTGCCTTAATTTAATGGAGCAATAACAGATAACCTAGTCGTTACGAGATCAATGTTGGATACGTGCACGTTGATTGGTTTGTTTCATAATGATTTCTTTATAATATGTTTTGAAAATGGAATGGAAAACCTATTAGTTATGATTTAAGACAAGTAATTATAAGAATAATAGTTCTTTCAATTCTTTACAATCCTAACCAGAATTAAACATTTTTTGTAAGGAAAGTCGATCATTAACTGCAAGGAAACCAGAAACAGAATTTTACCTATCGAGAGACAAACCCTGATTCAGACACTACATCAATTCAATCTCTTTATTGAAATTTGATGCACTGTACACTTTTTGAACGTCAATAAAATATAAAATGTGATGGTGACAATTAATCACGGTATCTTAAAACTACAAGTGCGAGGGTTCCAAACGCGCCCTGGTTTGAGAACTTTGAGAAGAGCCCACAACAAACTCAGCCAGGTTTTTATTTGCTCCAACAGAACCTTCAATGCAATGCAACAACATCATAGTATAGATCATTGAAGTAACTACGTCAGCATTAGAATTAAGGTACCTACTCAAAAAGGATAAATGAAAGTCAAATTGTGCGTAGGAAGATTTGTTACGTCAGTTTCGATGCGGTTAGAGGTGAAACCAGTCACTATATTGTTCAGGTAGTCAACCTACATATTTATCTCTTCCTTAAGAATGGAGTCAAACTGAAACTTTTACTCATATGCCAAGAAAAATACCAAGATTACAGAAGAACGTGGCATTACAAAAGTTTAGATCCTAGGTCCCTTTTCAGCAGTTAACACGTTCTGGTGTTGAATATTTTATATTAATTTTATCTTTTGCAATAATCAGAATCTTTCACATTATAATAAGTGGAAAAAAATTTACTATTGTATTATTTTCAATAAAAAAAAAATAAAAAAAGTGGAAAATGAAAACAACAGCATACATGAAAATATTTAATTTTTATACAGGATAATGTGATGAACGTTTCCAAAACGATTCTTAATTTAATTCATTTACAATCGAGTAAACTTATTTGTTTTAACAATATTTTCTGTAAAAACATCAGAATATTCTAAATATTTTTTTTAAACGTAGACAAAAATGCATTCTTGAACATTGCTTAAAATTTATATAAATGTTTTACGACATTACGTCCGTTTCAATTGTACAAAAAATACATAAGATACAAAAGTAAATATACTTTTGTCAATTGTGCGTTGGCTTTCCATTATGCTCTAGGACTAACTATCGCTATATTTACATAACATTAAATTACATAAGCATAAATTAATACGAACTAATAAGTACTCTGCACAAAATGTCACAACACTAATCACTAATTTCATATAACTGAGGTCAGTTTTTTCAAAGCTCAGATGATGGGATATCTACATTACATTACATTATAAACATTTATGTAACGGTTGTAACCAGTTTTTAACTCGCATGAATATCACTCACAAAACGCTAAAATTACAAATATCCGTTGGTACTCAAAGTTAAAATATTTATTCAAACTGGGTAACATTGTATCCTGATTGAACAGGGTCACTACTTTAATCATGGATATATTAGGTCTATGACTATATTATGTTTCTAACGCGCTGTTGAAATAAGTTGCTACCGTAGCTGCCTAAATTGGTTGCCGTAACTAAAATAACTTCAAATGAACATCTGAGATATCCCACACCGGCGCACTGCACGGTTTTGTACGCTAAGGCCTAAGAGTTTGAGTTTTGATCGCTTAATGCAGTCTTCTCCGTAAACATAGTGACTTTAAACAAAGATCACAACAATATAGTTAGGTGTATAAAAATCTAAGTAATCTCATAAATAAATGCCTTACCTAATATACATTCTACTTAAATAATTTGTACAATAATCTGAGTGCTTTCACAGACTCCTTTCTCTGTTGAAATTAATAATTATATTTATTTATAGACACAAAATAAATAATAATATGATAAATTAATTAATAATATTCGACCACAGTCTTTAGACGTGAAAATTGTAACAAAACATATGCGGACAAAAATAGAAGAATGTCAAAATAGGAACCCGAAAAATAAACGTATATCAACGATAGCTTTTTTGTATTTGGTCTATACAATTAAAATTGAGGATACTTTCTGATTTCCTTTTTACACTGCGACGTCTAACTAAATTGATGAAATGTTAATGTTGATGGTCTCCGAAATATCAACCTTCATAAGGATCGAAAGATGTGAGTCCATCCACCAAAGACAGACGTCTACGTAAATAGCCTATGATCTTTATGATGAATCACAAAATAGAAGCACTATGGAATGATTTCAGTATCGTTTCTTACTAACACAAAACAGTTCCGATACTAGCACTTCTGAACGCACTTATTGCGCACTAACCAATTTGTCGGTCCGTCTTCCATGCCTTATGCGAATCGACTCGTTCATTATGTTGAATCCGTCGATCGTGTCAGCCACATGTTTAATCCCATCTAGAATGCAGCCTTCACTAAACCATAATTAAACGATATATCTTAAATTTACGTTTCAAGTAATACTGTCTTAAGTTGTCAACGTAGCGCGATACTTCGAACCCTAAAACATATTGACGCACTAATTTCAAACTAAGTACACAGGAACATTTCACATAATTCATGTTTGTGAATGAATAAAACCTTACGCACTTATGCAATGGAAAAGCAACTTGATTCGCAATTTATAACGCTATGTGCTATCGTCCCGGCAAGTTCAATTCACTTTCCTCAATGTCGGGAAGAATCGCTTTCATGTCCTGAATCGCGGCAGTTTTCTCGCGGCGACGCGCGATGGTCTCTCTCGTCTCTATACCTGTCCCTTCGGTCACGCTCTCTCGATCTCTCTCCATCTCTTTCCCTGTCCCTCTCGCGATCTCTGTCTCGGTCTCTGTCCCGATCCCTATCTCTATCGCGGTCTCTTTCTCTTTCCCTGTCATCATCGCGATCCCTTCGGTGGTCGTAGTAACGGTAAGAGCGCCGAGATTTCCGATCACTCGGCGTTACTACCTCCACTTTTATGTTCGCTGTTGCGGTCACCTGTAAACACAACATCTTTTGTGATCATAGAGTATTAAATTCTGAAAATCACTATAATTGTTTTTTTTTAAGTAAACCAAAGTATTTTACAAACATCTTCCATATTAGTATCGTAAATCTGCCTAAATACTTTATATCTGCCTGCTACGTTTTCACGGCCCATCTGTTGAACTCATTTTGACAATATTCGGTACAGAGATATGTCTTATCTTATCCTAAAGATAGACCTTTACGTACTTTACTTACATATACTTTTTAATCTGGAATTTCAAAGAGTTCCCGCAGTATTTTCAAAAAACTACATTCACGCTGACAAAGACGCGGGAATCATCTAGTAATGAATAAAAAACACTTACCTTAGTGGTAATGGCTCCATTATGTGACTTCGAAGTTGGCGTTGACCTGCCGGACGTAGAATCGCTTCCATTGTACGTAGTCGTCTCAACCACTACCTCGGGTTGAACGACTATGGACTGCATAGAGGATTGCACTGAGTGGTTCGAGCTGTGCCAACTCGAAGGCTCTTCGGTTATGGTAGTTAGCGATGGTCCGGAAGGCCGTGGCGCCGATTTGTTGGTTCGACTGGACTTGTCGCCTCCGTTTGAACCTGAACTTGACTTCCGAGGATGCACGGGAGAACTTCTCGGTGACGGCGTCGATAGACGTTCGGGATGCTCCAAGGGTTGCACCTGTAGAAGTCGAAACATATCTAATACACGCCACAAATATATGAATTTAATTTTTTTGTGTATTGAAGCATCGTCATCATCCAACCAAGCCTATTATGGATGCATAGCACGAATTTTTTCAAGCTCAAGAGTCACATTTATTATTGGGCGGGATCGATTGTGCATTTTTACTATTGAAGTGAAAACTTCTTTAGGCGCGTTGAGCACTTTTTGGTAGAGGGTAAAAATGTGGAGCGGTGTTCTTAAGACAATAGATCTTAAATATAAATATATTATATTCGTAATTAAACTTTAATAGCTTAGTTTTAAGGTTTATTAACTTTTTTTTAAATTTAAATATTCGTTTTCACTTCTATCGGCCAATTTTTTTTTTAATTTTTTATCCACTTCTAGTCATCTCTTAACTGCGATCGCTCCTGATGGAAATGATCCAGTCTAAAATGGTAGCGGGATAACCTGTTAGGGGCATTTCAGTTATATTAAACCCATACCCCAATCGGTTTCTACACGGCATCGTACCGGAAAGCTAAATCGCTTGGCAGTACGTCTTTGTCGGTAGGGTGGAAACTCCCACCAGATAGGTGTGGCATAAATTAATGACAGTATTGATGTGTGATTAAAACGAAATAATAAAGGGCTATTAAATAATTCTGAAATGAGTGGAATGAAGTTAGAATGTTACTAACCTCAGCAGCCGGCCCCAATATCGAGAGTATAATGGGGAAGAACAGCAATCCGTCAACTAAGCCGAGTACCACAAGCGCTAGCAGCAGTCTTAGGAACAGTCGCGCGACAAAGCCAAACTCGCTGGCTGCCAACATGGAGGCTGCCAGCGCGGCTGCCAGAGCGCCGTGCACCACTGGCGCTAGCACTGACTCTAGCGCTAGAGACGCTCGGCGACGCTTGCAGCCTATCGATGTTACGAAACCCTGCAGAAAACAATAAACAATTTAATACGGTACTAAAAGGTAGTTTTTGAAGTGAAAACTTCTTTAGGCGCGTTGAGCACTTTTTGGTAGGGGGTAAAAATGTAGAATGGTGTCGGTCATGCGACACCATTCTTCTTAAGACAAAAGGTCTTAAGTAGTACATCGTAATTAAACTTTAATGCCTTTGTTTTAAGGTTTATATTTAAAAGTGATGAGTAACCGTGGCTGACACCTCGCGACACCATTCTTTCTAAGACAAAAGGTCTTAAGTATGTACCTATAAATAATATAGTACATTCGTAATTAAATTTTAATGCTTTTGTTTTAAGGATTATATTTTAATTATTTTAATAGTGCTGTGTTGTTTTTTGAATTATTTTAAATATTCGTTTTTACTTCTATCGGCTGTCCCTATGACTGCCAATTATTTTATTTTTTAATTAGTTGTCAGTTTTTTAAATTATTTAATTTTGTAACAAGAAACCAAATTGCAATTTTGTAACACTGCAAATTATTTCAGATAATAACTATTGTTTACCACAAAATCCAACTCTAATCTTCACAAATTCTTTAAATTTCTTAATGTGGAAATTTGGTATTCGAGAACGGAACAAAAATAATCTGCGTGGTATCCCAGATATTTGATAATTATATTATAATTTAGAACAGAATTCGAAACAAAAAACTACCAAACCTACAATTAAATAGAATAACTAAATTGAATATAGAAAAACATCCAACTCACCAAGCATAAATGAACGGTGAAATGCACGCCGCGGCCGACGGCCAGCACCAGTAGTACCGCTGGCATGGCGGACAGCTTGACGCCCAGAGCCGCCATTATACCCAGCAGTTGTAACACCAGAGTGGCCAACGACAGAGTGACCAGCACTGCCGCCCACGCATTCAATAGCAGCACCATTACAGCCTAAAAAGATTATGTATTTTAGGAACGTGTGAATTCCATAACCACATGTTACATTTATTGGATAGAAGCAGGCGTTATTTTGCGGTCCATGATAATGAAAGAACTAGAAGTTTAATTCATAATCCGCCACAGTAGGCAAATCTATGTGGAACAGTGTGTATTTTGCACTTACATCTTCCAAACCACTTCTCTACACCCCGACACCGGAGCATCTTCAGATGTTGATTCGATTGTATACAATCGTGCATTGTCGAGTGATGTTGGGTGTTGTGTGAGAGATTTGTGTGGTGTGGTGAATATCGCAAGCTACAAGTACAAGATACACACTGTGCCACATAGATTTACCTTCGTGACGAATTCCACCACACCACCACTACAGCCCATTAACGTCCCACTGCTGGGCACAGGCCTCCACTCTCATAGGAGAGAGGGAACTAGAGCTTAGACCCACCACGCTGCTCCAATGTGGGTTGGCGGGCTTTAACGACTATTATCATGTTACTGATAATAGCCGGAACCGACGGCTTAACGTGCTCTCGAATTGAATTGAATAAACAAATTTAAGAAATCCATTAAAAGTATGCTCCTGAAAAAAGCTTATTATACTGTTGAAGATTATGTAAATGATAGAGGAGCATGGATTTGATCGCTCCAGCAATGCTGGGGACAGCGGTTACTTATGTACACATTGATATAGTAATTGTAAATGAATTATTTAAAAAGAGCAACCACCGAGTTTCTTGCTGGTTCTTCTCGGTAGGAATGGCATTCCGAACCAGTGGTAGATTCACTTGACGATTCAAAAGTACTTGTAAAAGTTTATTTGAATAAAAAATATTTGATTTGATTTGATTTGATCTCCGTGGCACGGGGGTGAAACACCGCCAACTTCCAAACTCCGGGCTACTGAGAATTTCTAGTCAGAGAAACCGAACACTTTATAATGGCCAGACCCGGAACTCGAACCCGGAACCTCATCTGTGACGGATTATGGCGATTTATTTTTATTTTGTGCAATTATATTATATACTTACAATGAAAACTGCAGCCAAAGCGCACGCCAGAGCCAGTAGCAACGAAGTCCTCAAGTATAAATACTGCTCCCAAAACAGAAACGGTATACCAGAAGGAAAGTTCGGTAATCCTTTAGCTTCATACTTCAAACATAGCTCTCGCACAGATCTTATCAGCGTCTTAATACTATCAGTATCACTAAGTCCCGATAAATAGAAGGGTAATTGGGTATAGATTAACGGTGATGACTTTTTAATCTCTAAATGGACATCTTCGGGGGAGTGGATCCATCTTTGTGGCTGCGGTTTCAGATTGCCTTGCGATGCTCCGTAAGCTAATGCGTCGTTCGTCGCCCAAGCTGAAAGATAGTTATAAAATGCTTTTGGATTTATAATCCCGTCTTTATCGACTAATCTGTGACCGGAATTGATGAGAGATTTGTCAATTGGATTGTCTACATGACCAGTCTGCACCATCAGCTTATAAGCTAGTATTCCTTCGTCACTCGCGTTCTTGCACCAGTATTCTTGAGTAATGCAACCGCTCGCTACTTCTTTGTCAAACGCATCTTGTAAATCTAGTAACCAGTCGCGGAATAGTCCCAACCAGAATTTGGTGAGACCTCCATTATCGTTTTTAATAATGTTCGGTATTCTAACAAACTGGTCGTGATACTCGTATAGCAGTTTCTGATTCGTGGGGTATTCAAAATCACCCTGCGTCACAGCGTACATGTTATAGAAACCGAAATATTTCTCTTGGCGCGTAAGGAATTCGTGTTCATCAGTATGTTCTGGCACTATATCTGTGAGGTCCAATCCGTCCTTGACTTTCGTCGCCCCCCAAACGCTGGCCAAAATCACTGCTATTAAAGCTAACATTGACGTGACCTGTAAACGAAAACAGGAACATTGTTACTTCCATAGGTATCTAGCAAAATTCATTAATATTCTCATACTTAAACAAAATATTAGACTCGAATATATTATGTAGATTACTTTTATTTAGATATGAATGGTACCTTAACAGCGGGGCGCATGATGAAGGGTGCATACTGGTTCTTGACCCACTTGGTGAGCGATAGGCTGAGACAACACGTTTTCGCCTGATCGCCCGACACATCCGGATCTAAAGGTTGCCTCGTAGTATCTAGCCTAGTATTCTGCAAAAAAGTAATGGACTATAATAATTGATTTTGCGCGTTAAGGAGAATTATATTAAATTTCAATTGTAAACATATTTCATTGTTTGATGATTTTTGGATGGATAATTTTGTATGGATGAAATTATCAAGTTACGTCACATATAAACAGATAAAAAAATTGTTCTATTTTTGGCCACCGGGCCAGATAAGTTTGTGGGACTGTGTGAATGTGTGTGTGTGTGTGTGTTTGTGTGTATGGTTAGTTATTTATACAGATGGAGAAATTTGCGAGAACTTCAATGACAAAAAATTTGTTTAAGAATTCAATGCTGTGAATAACTAGACATAATAATACCTTGTCATTTTTCCCACTCCTCGATTTCGCTCGCTCTGATATCTTTTTCTTAGGCAACGGACTTTCGGGCATCAAACAGCACAGTAGATCGGCCCTCGCAGACGATCTCCGCCGCAGGTCCAGAGATATCATCGCGGGGAACACCAGCAACATTGAACCCAGGTTGAACAGAAGCAAGATGGCCGCCTATAATGTAGAAATTGACTTTTAATATTTGGGATATCTTAAATAGAGTAGAGGCATAGAGATAGATTATTGTCTGAAATAACACATCTAGGCTACTTTTTATCTCGGGAAATGAAGGAGTTCCCGCGGGAACCAAAAAAAACCTCAATCCACGCGAAAGAAGTCGCTGGCATCAGCTAGTTATACATATTTGTCTTTATCATTTAAAAAACAAGCCCTAAGCTAGAGTTCCAAGGCTTATAAGGTCGAACAATTATCATAATATAAAATTAAATAGTCATCGAAGAAGTGTGTGAATTATCTATTCTATTATTAGCGAGACCATAGACTTAGAATTTTTTCGCTACGCTCAATGAAAGCTTAGATAATAGGTTTCCCTTAAGACTTTTCATCAAATTACATTGCTAAATAAAGAATTTTTGGATATTTTGTGTAAAACTTAAAAATGTTTGGTTACGATAGGGATTGACAAAGTGATGACGTCATAAGTATCGATAGTCGATAATCGTGTCTGCCGGTAGGTTTGACGTGATAGCTCATAAGCTTAGGTGTGTAGAGTACAATATTAAACACTACTTTCCTGTAAAAGAAAAGAACGAAATAAATATTTTCCTTAATTTTTGTTTTATTTGGCGTGTCTTAGATTTCATATGTACATGAAATATATATACAGGGTATACTGTACATACTGGTAATTCAGTACATTATGTATTTAAGTGCTTATCGGGGAGGTCATGCTATGACTTGAGCGCCATATATGGTTATTATTTATTTTTATTAACTTGTCACTTTTACATTATATCAGAGTATTATTGTAATTAATCAAATTAAAACTACTTGCACCCTTAAAAAAATAGCGGCGGTAAACTAACAATTTTTATGAAAAATCTCAAAAGCTGCTCTATTTCTCAAAAAAATTATAGTGTATATTTTCAGGCAGAATTTTTAAAAAATATCTCTATTTTAAAAGCTTTCTTTCGAAATATCAAAAAAAAAACTTTTATGGGGCTAAAATATCTATAAGTATCTCATAATATTTACAATGTTATGTTCTAGGTTTCCAACCAATTCTTTGCTACGTAACAAATGGTTACGGATTATAGATAGGGGCTCCTGGTTTCCAAAGAAGAATTCTACTGTTTGTAGTAAGCATTTTGAATCGAAATGCTTCTTACAAAGGAAACATCGAATATTGAGTTAGCACGAAAGTAATGAGATCCCCAAAAAAACTCTACAAAGAACAGTGGGCAAAATTGTATGGACCCCGTCCCCAGTGGTGTAGCATCATGGGCTATGCGTAAAAAAATAGATCAATCAATCAATCAATCAAATATTCTTTATTCAAATAAACTTTTACAAGTACTTTTGAATCGTCAAGTGAATCTACCACTGGTTCGGAATGCCATTCCTACCGAGAAGAACCAGCAAGAAACTCGGTGGTTGCTTTTTTTAAATAGATATTAGTCTGAATAATAAATAATTAAATGAATTAATGAGAAAACTAATGTATGAATGGACATTCTTTTTTTCTTAATTATTTGTATGTATTAAAAGGATTATTAAAAGAGTTAAGTGTGAAGACTGTGTAGGTACATAGTTTATTATCGGACCCAACAGCTCTATGTAATAATTCGTTAATTATTAAGAGAGACTATTCGAAAATACACAATAAGTATATATATATATCCAGCTAATGATGTTGCATTGTGTTGTAACGCTGAAAAACTTTTTAGAGAAAACATGGTCATCTCATCAATAAATAATTTGTACCTAGCTGTAGCTTTGTTGCTATTTATGTATTTGATTTTTTTAAATTAAAAGATAGTTATATTTTACCTCGTTAAACTAACTCATTAGAGTCCTATGATTTCACCAGTAAGACTATCGATAATACTATGCTAGAGTCAAGACAACACTATTTCACGCACACATTTACATTTCATTTTTTGTAACACCGTAATCTGTCACTGTTGGTCTTGTACATTCTAAGTCTATGAGCGAGACTGATTGAAAGAATATTTTATTTTATTTGTTTGTGAACCCAAAGAAATAAATAATAAAATATTCTTTCAATCAGTCTCGCTACAATTTCCTCTGAATGCAATGCAATGCGAGCGTTAAATGTCTCTTGGTCACCTGAGCTACCAATAAGTAGCAATTTACTAAATGTAGGTATGAATCTGATGGATTAATTATTTATTATTCATTATAATATTTACCTGTAAACAGAACACCCGAAATGCCGGTATAGGTAATAGAGCTGCAGCTAAGAACGCCATAACATTGCACAAGGAGGCCAACAGGACGCTCAATCCACTCTTCTTTAACACTAGGCCAGTCCTCTCTTCTCTCGGCACATCTCCCGCTTGTTCCACGTACGTGTGAGTGAGAAGAAACATATCCTGAACACCTAGTCCGAGAGCTAGGAATGGCACTATTTGAGTACTTGATGCATTAAATGGTATGCCTGAAAATATTTTCGTAACATTAATCTTTATGTAAACAATTGGGAGTAAGTAAGTAATTTTAAATGAACAGCTATGAGACATTTATACGGTTTGACGATGTCATAAACATAACAAAAGAATTATAAAGTAAGAAAACCAGAAAATCGACAGAAAAATAACGTAAAGCAAAATAATCACCTAATAAAGCACAAAAGCCTAAGCCCGCGGCAACTGTGATTGAGAGGAGCAGTACTCCAGCTATACCCACTCCGGCTTGTGAACGAATTGGATCTCGCCATTGGATCAATGTTACGGCAACATAAATTAACTGAAAATAAAGTAAAACGTGATAAAAACAAAAGAAATGAAGAAAATAAAATACTGTGTAATGTAATGTGTACCTCATACTTAAAAATTCAATGTTCAGGATTATGATAAACCTACCAAAATCAATAAGATGAAGTTTTAAAATTACGAAAACACCCGTTATTTATATTTGTACATTCACGTCGAAGACGCTATATATACAGTAGAAGTTAACGTGAAAAAGTAAAAGACGAAATATACATATACCGATGAACCTACCATAAACATGTATCCTAAAATAATGTTCTTTAGTGACACTTCCGAGAATTTTCCAAGTATGTCATTCAAAGTTGACGTTGAAAACGGATAGAAGCTGTATGCTGCCGATACCGAACTCGAGCTGGTCAACTTTTTTACCTCCTGCAATAAAAGGGTTATTTTAAATAAGTAAGAAAGTGCCAACATTAAATTCGATAATAAATGAGATACATGCTCATTAAAGTGGCATTAGTGGAGAAAGTAAAAATAAGACATACAGCAGCGAACTTTCTCTGCCAAGCGTCCAGTATGGCGGCAGCTTTTTCTTGATTCCAACCAATTTGGTGTACTCTGTAATGGTCGGCCCAGTATTCGTACATTTCTCGCTCGCCCATTAACTGCACTACAGTCTGCAAAGCGCGCGCGCTTCGCAGGGCTGACGTCGAGTTCCTGGTTGCTCCTCCCACGATTAACTGTTCCGGCCAGTGCATGTACGCAGCCGCGAAACCGTAACACCCGTGAGACAGCTCGGCTGCTACATCTGGAACCTAAGAACGTAAACATTAACAAAGTGGTCACTAGTAGCAGGTGTCCAAACGGTTACATCTCAATTCTGGCAATTCCTGAACAAAGCGCAACACAAAATTTACGATTACGTGGAATTCTCCATTTGTACAAGAATCATTGATATAATAGTGTCATTGTGACGGATGGTGCCGGCAAACGAGGTCTATTGAAGCGTGTATAATGCGCCCGTATAATACGCAGGTCCGACCGCGCGGGCGCTGGAACAATGCGCGCCCGTTCCTTGCCGCGGTCCTTCGCCGAACGTGGGTGGCACCGCCTCACCTCGTGCACAAAAACGCACCCTACCCACTCGACCGACCGTTCAATGCGCTATTTGTTTAACACAATGATCGAAATGCTTCAATACAGAGAGAGCAAACAAAAATTTACATCCCGGTTTCAATAATACAAGTAATCCCTTGGTATTTTATATCCATATCCATAGTATATATTATATACGAGATTAATATTATAAATTCGAAAGTGTGTCTGTCTGTCTGTCTGCTACGCTTTCACGGCCCATCTGTTCAACCAATTTTGATGAAATTTGGTACAGGGGTAGATGGCTTTTTATCCCGGACAATTAAAGAGTTCCCGCGGGAATCAAAAATCTTAATCCACACGGACGAAGTCGCGGGAATCATCTAGTTCTGAATAAATACCCAATTTGTTATTTGTTTATCCAAATTGTAATTCAAATTGGTATAATATAAAGTGATTGAACAGAGATTGAACTTTCTAGAAGGCGCAAAACAATTCGGCCGGGGCAGGTAGCCGCAACATCTGCCGGGCGCGCGGTGATCGCTTTCATCCCGTCCCTTATTACAGTTTCCAAAAAATATTTTATTATAATGGAAAGTATTTAAAGTTAATGCCGTCGCCTCGATAGAGTTATTTTATTTTCCTTGATGCTATACGATTTATTTATGAGCCAGTAAAACCGCCGTAAATTGAACTCTTCATAAACGACACGGGAGTCGTAGTAATGTGGTCCTAATGTGGGTCTCGCGCGGCCGTAACAAATGAATCGTACATCTCAATCATTATTTTGGGCACAAAAAGCGTCGGTAATTTATGACTTTAACTCTAATGGCAAAGCAGGCATTTTAAATTACACGCTCCGAGATAAGTGTGTTATTGAATAATACTTTTTTATTATTTAACTAGCTGATGCCCGCGACTTCGTCCGCGTGGAATAAGTTTTTTTTGATTCCCTCGGGAACTCCTCAATTTTCCGGGATAAAAAGTAGCCTATGTCACTCTCCAGGTCCTCAACTATACCCATGCCAAAAATCATGTCAATCCGTTGCTCCGTTGCAGCGTGATTGAAGGACAAACCAACAAACCAACAAACCAACAAACCAACAAACCAACAAACAAACTGACTTTCGCATTTATAATATTAGTATGATATGATTTATTCGTCTCAATTACCCCTTTTAATGGCATATAGTAATCCGAAAATCAGTATGTTCAATGTTCTTGCATCCAACTGAACATTCCGAGAGTTCTTTCAACTAGAGAAATAAATTATTTTATGATATTTGGAATCCTGCTCTTATTTTCTTTTCCATAAATTAGGCAAGAATATTTTTAAGCCCGAATCTTTCATAGACAAAACAATAGAGTTTGAAATCTCACTTACATGTCCGGATTTTTTGTTCGGCGCCGTGTCTGGGCAATGGGGGTCGGTGGGGTCTAAGCACGGCTTCTTCATGTAGGCGGAAGTGATACCGGCCCTCTTCATGTAAGCCTCCATTGTGCTCAGAGGGAACTGGAACTTTAGCTTCTTCACTTCTTCCAATACTTCTAGCGGGTTCAAATGTGTCCATTGTAGTTTGTGTTTGAGATGACTGAAATAAATTCCACGTGTTAATTTGTATTCTTCTTACACTTTTTATATGCCTGAACAGCACTGCAATTTCTTATCTGGATAGATTGAGAACTTGCCTATGTCAAAATTAAATTATTTGTATTATTTTCAATAAAGGTTTTATAAGATTCAAAAAAAAAAAATTGTTAGTGATTATTCTATTGATATAAGATGCCGCACTGAAAACGAGAGGGGTATGGATTAGAAACTGCCATATTTCCCAGTTAGCCCGGGCTTATCTTACACTGCATCGCAATTTACCATTTCATGATAGAGCTAGCTTATTATCGAATAAAAAATATACTCACGGTACAAATATGGGGTATTCGGGACCAAGCAGTTTGGATCCCTCCCAGAAGCAGTCGAGCGGCGTGATGATAGCACACGGGATGACGTTGTCGATGATCGACTCGATGTGGTGGTAGCCCTCGAAGTCCGGGATACTGGGACTGTAGCAGAGGTCCTTCAACCGCCACTCGATGTCGTACATATGAATCGTCACACGAGTCGCGGCGCTCACCACCTAAAACAAATTTCAGGATTTTTTTAAATAATGTCAGCTGTCGAATGATCTATGGAAGAATTTCTACTCTCTACGTTCTTGCCCAGTTTTTAGCGGCTATTTGCGACGTGTTTGATGTCGTCAGTCCCCTTGTTTACCGGCACTAATTTCGGCACTTTGGGAACACAATCCTAATTTGATAACGTAGAGAACTCTGAGCGTAGCCACTAGCCATCTACATCGCTTGCTATCAGAGTCTATCTTTCGTATCAATCGGTTCAATCCTATAGTATATTATTTTATACTAATAATAAATTATTGTAGTACTTATTGAAAACATTTGACAGCAATTTTATACAAGAAGAAGGATTGAGGGAAAACAGATCTTGGATCCTCCAAATATGATCTAAACAAATCCTAACCATTATCATGAGCAAAGAGGCTTATGATATAGAGAGATTTTAGATTGATATTGGGCTAACTTGAATTTATACTATGTATGTAGTGATGAATTCTGACCTTTAAGTGCTCTAAAAGTGCACCCGCGTGTAGCAAAGAGACGTCTGGATCTTTGGCAGTCTGTATCACGAGCTGGTGCGTCGAGGAGTCGGCTTCACCCAACGCCTGGGCCGTATACTTCAGCTCAGCTTCCAATCTTCCTCCCTCTGGAACGAAAGACAATTTTAAACAAACGCCAATATTATAAGAGTTTTATTGTTATAGAAAAATTAAACAGGTCTTTAACGAGACAATCTTTTCCCGGCTCTTGAGAATGCAATGTTTTTAGGTTCACTAGTATTACGGCTCCACTCAAAGATATTGTTTAAGTATAATAAATACTTTTACTTATTACTGATTTATCTGGTTTCTTAACTTTACTTAGATAAGTACGTAATTTAAAATTCTCAAATAAATACCTATTGCAAGTTGCAACATATATTTTTACAATCAGGTGGAATTTAAATTTTAAAATATATGTTACTGAAGCTCTGAAATCGTAACATACGAGTATCACATAGTGCAACGTTTTTTAAATCGTCATCGTCCACGGCCATACATTCATAGCGATGCCTAACGGTTTAGATTTTAGAACTTTGAAACGTTTCTCAGAGCGTGGTATTTACGTACCTACCTACCTCCTTTGTTTTCAGATATGTAGAGCCTCCAGGTTTCTCAAATAATAATAAACAAACAGATGATGCCCATAACTAAGTCCACTTGAATGTAGGTTTTTGATAAAATAATAAAATTCGCGTGGGTCTTCCGGGATAAAAACCTTAGCCTTCGTCCTTTCCCGAGATGTTACGGTCTATTTTGGCAGATGGGCCGTGAAGGAGTAGCAGATAGACAAACACGTTCATATTTTATACCTAGTATTGCTAATGTATTCCTAACGAAACATTACTATTTACATGGTACAACCATATATTATAATGTTTAAGTTGTAACCAATACTTTGAAAAAACAAGCTTCAGTACCTACCTACCTACTCCGAAAGATTTAAGCAAATAGGTAATTTTATAACAACCTAATTAAGTAAGTAATAAGTATGTACCTATAAAAATAACTAATATCATCCAAGATTCTAAAGTGTTTGTACAATTTATTGGTATGTTGAAGGTACATTTCAGTGGGTGGTCTGTTTTAATTAAAAACTTAAAAATTTGTTTGCAATGCGTAAAGCGATACATATTGACATTTATTTTTTAATGTTAATGCGGTGAAGTTGGTATTAAATAAGTTTGTGTTTATCGCCCGGATGGGCATCGTCCGCTTTCATCATTAAAATAAATCGTCGGTTAATGCGATTGTCGCTACAATCGGACATCTTAATTTACTTTCATGCTTCTTATACTAGTGCGTATCAGATAGTGCCCATCGGTGTCTTTCATTTACATAAACTTGAACTGGAGTCTTGGACTTTGTTTGTCTGACCTCAATAGAAAATAAAAATACGAAAAATAACTATAAAACTACTTTATGAAAGTACCTTAAATTACTACTTAGAAGTGCTATTCTCCTTAGAAATTAGCTCATAAGAGTTCAGACACAGCAGTGGTAAGTATGGTAGATGTAAAAGTCGTTTGCTAATTGACACATTTTGTTGGATTTAAATCACGTAAAAAAGCTGCTCAAAGGCCAAAGCTCGTATTTCAAGACAGTGAGATATCACAATACTAGAGCGGGCCAATGTCCTGCAAAACAATTTTTTTTTTAAATATATAGGCTAGCGCTTGGCTGCAATCAGACTTGCATGCAAGTGGTGATGCAGCCTAAGATGGAGCGCGCTTGCCTAGAAGATGCCTATTCACTCTTGATTTGAAGGTACCTATATTAAAACGGGAGGGGAAAACGGAAGCCGTAAGGGCATTCCATGTCCTAGCGGTTCGAATTAGAAACGAGGAAGCAAATCGCTTCGTACGAGCCCGAGGAATTTCGACTGCGTAGGGGTGCAGACTGCAGACCTTGTCGATGCCTTGCGGTTGGAAAATAAAAACTGTAAAATAATAACAGACATACAGACACACTTTCGCGTTTATAATATTAGTATGGGAATATGACGCAACTCCTACTAGGTGTACAAAAATGCAATTTACTCAACTCCACGTCTGTATGCATTCGTCTTTACGGCCAACCGAACTCTTAATTTAACACAAGTCACGAATGTGGGTTAGTGCACGTTTATAAGTCACAATTCTTACAAAACATTGTATTCGTTCGAAAGATGCGCATTTTTACGTCTGATGGCATCTCTCTAATCCTTGGTGACAATTTATTCTCTGAAAACTATTTTTCAAGTCCGACCACGAAAACTGTCTCTACAAAAAATGTTTTCTAATTTCATCCTATCCCATCAACGCGAGTAACTTATTGGAGTGTCGACACATTTGTTTTAGGGGCGGAGTAGACGTGATAGTTAACTCAACAGAGCTGATTTATAGATAACGTGACAGCTTTATACGCCCAACTAAGCTATACATAATTAAAAAATATTTTTAGCACTTTTAAAATATCAACAACGTTACGTGGCACTGTGGTGGCACGTAAATAGAATAGCTTCATTAAAAAAAAAGTATTTACTTAAAAAATTATACTTAGTTATTTGAAGTTATTCGGAAATAAGAGACTGGTACAGTGTGCTAAAGAGGCGTTAATGTATTTTGGTTTTACCTAACCAATCACATTAAAGAACTAAATATGTTTCCGTTGCAAATTGACAGTTCAATTAAATCATTTTGTGGCTCTACAACTTCATATATTTTGTGGTTCAGTGTGCATTATCTGAAAATGTCACGAGAATTCGTTCCAATTAACACCCGGCTTCGTGATTTATAGCTTGGTGGGTTGCATTTTTTACACCAACCTGTCTTTAGAAGCGCAAGGTGTTAGTTAGTGAAAAAATATGGAAGCGTCAATTTGGCAAAATGTTGAGACGTAACCTGTTCGTGCAACCTGTCCTAACTTAATTATTGTTTTTTTTATAATTAGACTATACTTAGGTACACATACTCATTACCCCTATGTAGGATATAGGCTCAATAGTATATATAGTATAAATATAGTATTAAGATTTAAGTACTTAATCAATTTTTAAGTTTTTTAAAACCAATCTACCACAGCACGGTAATTACACACTTTAGACTATTTAACAGAAATAATCGTCTTCAAATAGCATAAATACATTTAAAATCCTCCCCTTAAGAAGTTGTGGACAGGATTCGTTCCCCTTAGGATGTTGAAAAATGTCTCTTCTAGGAAGTGGTATTTGTATTTTGTAAGCATTCGTGAGAGACACGCATCCTAAGCTGTCGTGAACGTCCTGACGTGTGAGCATGCAGTAGTTAACGCCTCGTCACCACGCGAGGAATGCTTTTACCTATTTTTGGTCGCAAATTTTATTTTATTTAATATTTTTTATTCCACTATAAGTTAACCTTTGACTGCGATCTCACCTGATGGTATAAGTGACGATGCAGTCTAAGATGGTAGCGGGCGAACCTGTTATGTGTATGGCAGCTTTATTAAACCCATACCCAAGTCGGTTTTTTCACGGCTTCGTATCGGAACGCTAAATCTCTTGGCGGTACGTCTTTGCCGGTAGGGTGGCAACTAGCCACGGCCGAAGCCATCCACCAGGCCGAACCAGAGAAAATTCAGAAATTATAAATTCCCAAATTGATCCTACCTCCTCCGTGGCGTAGTGTATAGCGCTGTTGCCTTAACGTGCGGAGGTCCCGGGTTCGATCCCCGGCAGGGTCAATTTGGGAATTTATAATTTCTGAATTTTCCCTGGTCTGGCCTGGTGGGAGGCTTCGGTCGTGGCTAGTTACCACCCTACCGGCAAAGACGTACCGCCAAGCGATTTAGCGTTCCGGTACGATGCCGTGTAGAAACCGAAGGGGTATGGGTTTAATATAACTGCAATGCCCCTAACAGGTTAGCCCGCTACCATCTTAGACTGCATCATTACTTACCATCAGGTGAGATCGCAGTTAAGGGCTAGCTTGTAGTGGATAAAAAAAAAATGATCCTGCCGGAAATTGAACCCGGGATCTCCCACGTTAAGACATCAGCGCTAACACTGCGCCAGGGAGGTCGTCAGAAGAATTTATTGCTACCTACAATCTACTAGATGTCATTAACCTCCAAGGCTGATTGAGGCAAATCCACGAATAACTTTATTAGTGCTTTACTATAACTTTCAAAGTTGATTAAAGGTTTTTTATCAGAAATGGTAATCGCTAGTAACCAATCTTGTAAAATAATCTCATTGATATGATTGATGACCCTATTTTCAGAATAATCAATGATTATCAGATAGGCCGATTCGCTATTTGCATCATCGAATAAAACTTCCGAAATTACAGACGTTTCTTGTATATGTCGACATTTATTGTCTTTATGAATATTAATAAGCATAGTACTTATCAGAAAGCTTATTAGGGCCTATTATAAACTAAACTGTTACACTTTAAATACAGGCTAATCCTAAGTAATTAGTAGGTATTTCTGTTATCAAGTTCATATGGTAAGCATTTCTCGGAACACTTTATATGTAAATCAACTAAAAGCACAAAAGGTAAACAAAAAGGTGATTGACGCTTCACAACTTTTTGCGGGAACACTGCAAATAAAAGTGAGACCATTTTGGCACCTTTATCATGATACTAAGGCTTAGGCTGCACTTTTTACTTATACCTTTTGCTTAGAAAGATTGAAATATGTATGTGTTTATCTGATCGCGCCGTTACTGCTCGATAAACTACTATTTTAGTAAAATTAGAACGCTTTCGCCCACTGCAGTAGTAGCGATGAAAACTATTTAAAAACATTTCTCAATGAAGTTTATTATTTCGTTTATTTTCATATTGGTTATAAAAGGAGCAAGATTCAATGTTTCATGTGAACGCAATTTTATCAGAGGTACTACTCAATGGTTGTTTTGTTGGCTAAGATTGATTTTAAATGAAACATCGGTAACTTATCTCAAACAGAAAATCTAAAGTAAGTATACTCAAAACAGACTATTAGGTATTAGTTAGTATTATAAAAGCGCACTCCAATCTACAGAACCATTTTTTGATGGGTTCAGTCAAGCCAAACCCTTCACAGAGTTGTCGGAGCTAAAGATAGCTGACCCCACTGGTGCCGGATATTAGGGATTATCATAAAGCAAGTGGATCGGAATCGAGCGTGGTGAGAGACCGCACAGAGCGCCTCTATTTTAACACCTATAGGGAGACGTGGGCGCGATTTACGACACGCATCATGCTCCAAAACACACTCACAGTAAGTAATATGTTATTTTGAAGGGACTCCTGCCATTGCCAGGCATATGTCCCATGAATGAACTATCCACCTAATGCGCCGTAGGAGTGCTTCTGATATATCGACAGCATACTCTCATCAAAATCAACGTATTCGCGTCAAATACCTATTTGAGGGCACACCATCGTCCACCACATATCTTGATGATCTTGCGCGATTGAGTAATAAACTACCATCCATCCATCCAAACTTTCGCATCCATACTAGTTAATATTATAAATGCGAAAGTGTGTCTGTCTGTCTGATACGCTTTCACGGCCCATCTGTTCAAAGGAGTTTGATGAAATTTGGTACACGGATAGTTTGTATCCCGGGGAAGGACATAGGCTACTTTTTATCCCGGAAAATTAAAGGGTTCCCGCGGGAATCAAAAATCTACGAGGATGAAGTCGCGGGCATCATCTAGAATAAAATATTTTAAAGTTTTAAAAAATATGCGCATGCCATTGACATGAATAAATTAAAAGGTTAAAAAGTGAATATATTCAAATTGCTGGACAGTAGGTGTACAGTTTCGATGCTATCTGTTAAAATACCATGCTGTGCAATAGCCGCGGGCAGAATACACGGCAATACGGCAAGGTCACCGCAGGTTATCGCCGCAGTTGGCGCGACGAGCTTTCACACTTGCCGCCTTCGAGCTTCGTTTGCGCGGGCACATTTATTGACAACTTTCGCGTCTAAACAAGCTACTTTTCGATAGAGATAGATTTCGATAGAGGCCCGATTTTCTAAGAAAATCGTAATATTTGAGAGTTGAGTTGAATTGGAGTTATATGGTCTGCGATTTGTAAGACTAACACTAATATCATCTAGATTCTCATTCTGAGTTTAATTTATAGGCATAGCGTTATTTCATAAGTAGAATACAACTGAACGAAAAAACCTTGACTCTTCAGAAATCGAAATTAGGACTTGAGACTTGACTTGTAATTCAAGAGATCCTTCGCCTGGAAATCGTTTATTTAATACCGCCACACGTTTTGAATTGAATATTATATTACTCTTACAACAATGTCTGCTTGCGGAAAACAATGTGCGGGAACATGGTGAATTGGTGATTCTCGGAACGATAACTGAATAAGTATTATCAATGCTTTCTGGCAACAGTCAATGCGAATGTCAAGTCTTTCATTACATTCTCAACGCGTGCGCGCCGATAATGACAACATTTCTACTCGATGCGGTAGCGGACGATCAGCGCGCTCGATCGCAATGAATGACGTACCGGCGGGGTGCGGGGCGAGCGGCGCGGGGTGCGGGGCGGGTACGTGCGCGCGCGCATGTGGTTGTGGCCACCCGCACGGAGCCCGTGTGGTCCTCCTCCGTCCCGCGCGGCCCTCCGACCGCTCTATGCAAATTAGCCCGCGTAGACAACAGATGGATGGCGGAATAAACAAACCGTGTCCTTTGCAGTCGATGCACTAGCACGACAACAACTATGTACCTAGGCAGAACTCTATCCTGTTGCATTTTTCCGACGCGTTCCATTCTCTAGTTAAATACCAGAACCTAGATTTTAGATGGCGTGATAAACAAACCGTGACCTTTGCAGCTGTTGCACTAGATAAATAACAACTATGAAGGTAGAACTCTATCATGCTGCATTTTTCCGAGGTATTATTACATTGTACTATTACCTTTTCTATGGTATTATTTCTAACCAGGATATCTGAAAGACTACATATTACAATATTGTCACAACTTTTCAACTTTATCTCCTACGGTCTGTGCGAATAGGAGCACAATAGGTCGATTATTCCGTTGCTTTGGCCCACGCACTACAGACTGTCACTAGTGATAACTCAGATGATATATTTGAAATTTAACCCACTCAGATTCTAACTGTAACTTTAGGGACGAGTAAGATTAGGTACGGGTAAGGGCAAGGTTAAGGTTTTAGCTATAGGTAGTTTTAAAACTACTGACTTCACTAGGATAGACCAGTTACCACTTACCACCAATCAATCAAGCAACCATATTTGAACAACAGCTAATGAACTGGTTTCACTCTCTCTTTTGTTCTAATCCTATCAAAATCCGTAACCAATGCAACAATCTCTGTAAGCGAAAGTTTTAACATTTTATTAGGAAATAGAAGTAAAGATTGTAAAATTCCGGTCACGGTCGGTCGCTAACCAAGAATCCAGTTTGTAGATAAAATGGGTGTTTACCTATATCGATTCTACTCCAAGCTAGAAAATTGTATTGCGCGTAGAATTTTATAGGCATTCACATATTCAACGTAGGTACGTTACATACGATTTTATACTCTATAGTCTATTAAGTACTTTGTTCGCGCAAAAATCAATAGAGCCATATTTTTGATTCGTAAATAAATTCGTAAAAACTATTGGTAAAAAATTGTTAACAGGCTCCACAGTTCAGTCCACTCCCCAAATGATGTTATAATGGTTTTTGTCCGTGGCTGCAACGGTTCAAATGTAAAAGATCCAGCCAGCTTAGGGTGAGCCCTGGCATGGCTTATATTCGTCTGGACAGAGAAGACGTCTCAATCTCGCAGGGGCTCATGAAAATTACTGCGAGCGATGTAGCGGCGAAGCTCAGCACGACGTCCCTACACAAAAGCGAGCCGGACAATCAAACCCCAGTTTTTTGTGACCCGATAGATGTGTTATACATTTTTTGTTTTATTGGTCGTAATTTCACGTGGGGATATTTATGAGCGGCCGCGGACCACCTAATTAAGTTGTTAGGTGACTTCAGGACGTTTCGTATTGTTTAACAGAGGCGGCTTTTGTACCCCGATAAGGCTTTGAGGCCGTTAGCTGTGAATGTTTGTATTATTTGGACAGTAGCCGGTAATATCAGAGATGGTTTTTTCAATTGTTTATTTGTGAGAAACGTTTTGAATAGAACTTTTATTTGTGTGGCCCAGATTTATCAGTTCAGATACTGAGGTAGAAAGGTTTTCAATAACCTCTGAAGTCTGAGTCAAGTGTGAGTAGCATTTGGATCTTGATTTAATATATAAAAAGCTATAAAATTCGTAAAGATACCTCACTAAAATAGTTTAAAGAATAGTATATCTTAATAATTGATAAAATTCAAAACATAAAAGTGAAGAACATAATATTGTAGAGGCAGGTACAGGACCTGCATAATATGAATTGAGATATATATTTCAAAAAGAGCCGAGACACAAACTAAGGGCAAATGGACAGACGACAGGTGCATCAATAATTCGCCCACTTCCAATCCGTATATACGTAATTATAGTATGTAACTATAATATGCACGTTTTTCGCAAAATTATAATTGGAGATATGTCTTCAAGGAAATCAAGACAAGTTAAGTAACAATGTTACAATGTAACGCAGGTAAGAAACTCATTCATTTGATCAACTAAAATCGTTTTTTGCTGTTATTTACTTTGTTGATGGTGAATAAGAATTTAACAACCACATAATAAAGAGACAAATTGTTGTTTGCGAAGATAAATGTAGATGTGGTCAGTGGTCAGGGTCACTATGACATCGTGTAACGTGTTGTATTTTAGCAACTTTCGGATTAGTATATTTTAATATCCAATACCAACGCCAACCCACATTGGAGCACCGTGGTGGGTCTAAGCTCTAATTCCCTCTCTCCTATGAGAGTGGAGGCCTGTGCCCAGTGGGACGTTATTGGGCTGTAGTGGAATCCATACTATCCATATCCATATCCATACTAATATTATAAATGCGAAAGTGTGTCTGTCTGTCTGTCTGTCTGTCTGTCTGTCTGTCTGCTACGCTTTCACGGCCCACCTGTTGAACCGATTTTGATGAAATTTGGTACAGGGGTAGATGGTATCCCGGGGAAGGACATAGGCTACTTTTTATCCCGGAAAAATAAAGAGTTCCCGCGGGAATTAAAAAAAACTGTCTCTTCACCCGATTTTGATAAAATTTGGTACAGGGGTAGATGGTTTCCCGGGGAAGGACATAGGCTACTTTTTATCCCGGAAAATTAAAGAGTTCCCGCGGGAATCAAAAATCTTAACCCACGCGGACGAAGTCGCGGGAATCATCTAGTATCTAATATTATTTTTAATGGTGCAAATGAAAACGGTACATACCTACTTGTTGCATTTGCACCATTAATGGTGCAAAAGTAACCACGCGAGTCAGGAAGGTAATCATGAAACCATACTGGAACTCGATCTAGCTAGGATCCTAAAGTTTCTATTAGATACCTATTACCTACCTACCTACATTCCAATCAACACAAATCAATGTTTTTCTAAGCACATTAAACATATACAAAATGGCCAGAGAAGAGTATGAACCCCGTTTACCAAATAAGCAGACAACATTTTTACGACAGTAATAAATTATATATGCCAGTTCCTCCATCAAATCACTAATAAGGATTGCTCAAATCTTAGGGACAAATGTTAATTGTTTAGCTATTAGTTGACATTGCATACCAATCAAGGGTGCCCATTTGTGGACTACAATGGTCAAGTTACCTAGCGAATAAAATTTTACAACACCCATTGGGGAGTGGGGACGATCAAGCCCGTATATTTGCATTTTAAATATTATATTCGCGAAAACGTTAAAGTGAAAGTCTCGAGTAAAAGATGTTGACACTCGTTTTTTTTAAATGAATTTATTTTATCCATTGAAATAGAATGAGTACTAAAAAAATTCTACATCAATGATTTTATCTTAAGTAATTTTTATTCATTATTTAAAAATTTAAGAACATTCAAAATATTCACATAGGTATAGGCCCTAAAAATACATTATTTTAGTTATCGATTTAAATTAGTATAATATTCGAATAAGTACCTAATACTAACTCTGCGATGATATGTGAAGCTGTGAGTCTGCCCTACAAGTTACAACCGAACTGCATCTGTACAAGTGTGTACGTCACACCCGCATAGGAAGTGCATCCTCTGCCAGAGACTAAAGTTCCGGGTGTCACCACTACTTAGTTTTGATATAACTATTCCCGGCCACTTCCGGTTCAAGTTCTTTCTAACTCCTAACGATAAAAATATCTAATAGTTTGGTATCAAAAAGAGAATTTCGGGCCCCGTCCCTCATTTTCACGTAATGCACCTAATTTCATCATGTTCACCACTTCGTGTCCTGGGATTATTTTCCGCACTTGGACGCATGGCGTCCGCTGTACGGTAGTTCACCCAACTTATGAATTAGGTAATTTAATTTCGTATTTTATAACGCAAGACAAATGTTTACGTAAGAGAACCCGCTCCCGCGAATAGACATCTACTTACAGTATCAATTACTTTCGGTATTACCAAAGTCTTGAAAACTGGTAAGACAACACAAATACATATTAAGTAAAGCCACGGATACCTGTCCAAACTATTTATGAGATAGAATTTTACGAGTTGACAGCCGACCACCCACAGCACCTAATAAACAACGCGCAGCCAGCAATAAATTGCCAATAAAACGTTAGAAAGGCACAATAAAACCATTTTGCAAACGCTACTAAAATATTATCTATCTAAAGACAATCAATGGTAAAAGAGAAAAGAGATATAAAAAAACCTAGCCAGCTAGCTATTTGTTTAGAAAGAGTTTTGTTTGAATACTCAGTATGTAGTTTACTGATGTCAGATACATATTATTGTTACCTATACATTTAACTTTTACCCTTGTTCAGTAGTAATCTACTCAGTTATCTACATTATGTTGTCAGATAAATATTAATGTTCTTATGCATTAAACTTTTACGCATTACCCCTGTTCAAAGATCAGCTTAATAATTATAAACAGCTTTATGCGACAAAGGCGTTTTTATGCGACATCAGCGACGTCTAACGATCTAAACTTCTAACTAATTGTAATCGAGCTATAACATTATAATTTAAACGTCCTAACATCCTGCGTGTCGTGCATCAAAGACATAGCGTCTGAACGTCCGTGCACGTATCGCCCATAAAATTGTTGCCGGCTACAATTATCCATTTGGCCGAACTTAACTGAGTTCAATAGACATTAAATCAATATACGACAACGACACTCAAATGAACCGGACACATGTATGTTTTAAAAAGATGTTTGGAGAATTTAAATTCGCCATGTTTATCGTATAAGGGGCCTAATGTGCCGCGGTACGCTTGTAGTCGAGGCCCGATGCAAGACACGTCTCGGCAGACGGAAGCGGCTAAGCTCAGATATGCCTGCCCGTTGCCCTTCCCCTCGCTGCATTGGTATTCAACGAAAAGCGCAATGTGCCACTATGTGTTTATCTGATATACTTTTACGGGTTTAAGATTGTATACAGTCGATAGACGGGCTTATTCGGTCAAGAGCTGAATAATTTTTAACCACATAAAACGTACCTTGAACCCAGAGTTGGTCGACTCTCGTATGTATTTGAGCGGATTTGAGACCGACACAAAACGTGGACAGGACGAGGATGGCCACAAAGAGAACTTTGCCGGCGTCCCCCTGGAGGAAGCAGCCCAAAATAAACAGCTGTTCCTGGAGCCACGCCCGGATCCACAGCGACGTTCTTCCACCTTCGATGTTACCCTGTAAGAGGAAAAAAACATTATAAAAGACTCACACTTATGATATTATATCTTAGCTGTAAGTTGATATAGTTCCGTTCAAGACATAAAGTAACAACTAACAAACAAAACAACGTAGGTTAGGTAGCACAATTCATAAATTAAAGAAAAAGCACCCTCTCATACATCACATAGATTTGATTATAGGGAATAGGGGCGTACCACTTAATTTATATAAAATATTATATCAAAGTTTCATGCGTGTATAATTAATGAGTGAACAGTAGCGTCTATTTTATCGCGGGATCTATATTCCTGGTCCACAAAGCCGAGCTTTGGCGGAAGATGTAATACATATTATAGCGAACTTTTAAACGTCGAAATAATTTCTCAGTTGATAGTGATTAATGAGAGATGCGGGCGGGCCGAGCGTGGCGCCATGGAATAGCCGCCAACCACGCCGGCCAAGACGGACTAAGGGCCAACACACATAAAACTTTTGACGTCTACGATAGGCGATCCGACCCCCAATTTTGTAAGAAAATCGTAATCAGATAAATTTGTCAAACGGATAATTCAAACTGTTTAATAGATGCCTGCATTTTATGAAAGCAGGTATGATCTCCATAAACAGATCGAGTAATACAGTTTAAGCTCTCAAAAACTTACGATTTTTTTTGTCAATCAGGCCACTCATCGCTTTTCAGAAGTTTTATTCACCGAGGAAAACGTCAGTTCTATAGCATCTCTCATTGAGATACCACGCTCAAACACTGAACTTACTGCAAGTAGTGAAAACGCTCTGAGTGAGAGAAAACGCGATGCAGCACGATCAACCGATTATAATGCATTAGATCCTACAAAGCGTGAAATTAGGCCGCAAAACAAAACCCGTATTTTTGACCGAGCGAAGCGAAGGTCTCTGAGTCTACTTGAGTGAATTTGCACTTGTCCGTCCGTCCGTCTGTCAGAGCCTTATAACTTCTGAATTACTGAACGTAATTACTTCAAATTTAAATATAATATGTAAACCGATGGCCTCCAGACGAATATGGCTTAAAAGTTATATCATTTTAAAGATAATTAGGAATAGAGTCCAAAAATATTTTTTGTGTGGCTTTCAAAGTGGATATTTTCTAACGTCCAAAGTTGACCTTAGAACTCTCAATTTTCTGAAAGGCTGAGCCTGAAACTTGATTAATTATTTGAATTATATCCTGTACTTGAACACAAATACTAAAATTAGATAAATATTATAAGGAAACGAAATTATTTAATTTTTAATGAGCTTCAGTATTTTTAACAGAACTTCACAATGATGTCAATAGATGGCGCTCTGTAAATGTTTAACTCTTTAGCTATTTTGCGTCTAATGTTAATATATAGTTAAAATTATCTTATGGATACCGCGAGGTCTCAGTTCGGGGCGAATCGGCGGCGGGGTTAATCTTTTAAAGTATCCTATAATATATGTATATTGTGGCACAACACATTACTCGTTATACACAGGCAGACAGTAGGTATGTGCATGGTAAATAATAATTTTATAAAGTTTCTACATCTTACTATATATTTTTCAGATTGAAATGCGAGTGGTAGTAACTAGTAGCCAATTTTAATGAAATCCAACTTAAGTCTAACAAACCGGAAATTAGACCGTTATAGTAAATTAAACGTCCCTAGCCTATTTACTTCGTGAGCTTAAGCTTAAGAGATCGAGATTATAACAAAGAAGTCGGTTAAAAGAACCCATCAAGGTAGACAATTCGATTGTAACAAGATAAACTTTAACATGGTAATAAAACGTATGGAGACTTTTCCCACATGGTTTTATAAACGTGAGGTTAGAATGGTTATCTATCAGGTCTCTTTGCCGCTCTTGTCTCGTGTGCAAATACCTTTATGTAAAGCAAACTCGAGCCGTCTCGATTATGTAACATGCGGCAGCCGGCAGGACATGAACGATTATCGATTTGCGAACGCAATGCATTCCATAAAATACTTCAACTGTAGGTAATTCAAGGTATTAACTACTCGGTATCATTTAAATATAATAATGTGATCATCTAGTGAAATATTTAAAGCGCTTGTTACTTTAAAATCTCTGATTCAAATATTTTCAGTTTTGGGAAGCTAGTTGTTTTGTCTTACGAACTCTAACCAAGAAAACAAAAACAAATTCTAACAAAAGAAGTGTTTCGCATCGCTATTACTGGCTTCAAGCCACTTTTGCGCTGATGGCGTAAATGTTTATAGCATAATTATATATCTTGTCGTAAACATATAAGAAATAAAAGAAAAAACAAAGTATTGAAGCGTAAATATCTTCATAACACGTCTCCTCAAGTCGTCAAAGTTATTATTCTGAACAAAATTATATGGTTGATGCAAATATGCTTACCGCGTTTGGGTATCCTTATTTTATTTTAGCTATAAATTAAGCAATTAAGTAGGTTAGTGTAAATTTATGTAGGCATGTTGTTTGCCAGGTAACTGATGGAAAAAAAGATAAAGTCGCCCGACCGCCCGTGGAAACGTGCGTAAAATAATTATACCTACATAATAATAAGTAGACTAGTGGTTCGCCCCGAACTGAGACCTCGCGGTATCCATAAGATAGTTTTAACTATATAATGCGCGCTCATCTTTACGTTCATAGACATCAGTACTATCAGTAGACTATTTTAATATTCCACGTAAGATGGTGCTAACGTCTATTATTTGTTAGCACAAACGAATAATCTTTTACACAGCGCCATCTATCGACATCATTGTGAAGTTCTGTTAAAAATCTCATTAAAAATTAAATAATTTACGTCCTTTTAATATTTATCTAATTTTAGTACCTATTTTTTGTTCAAGTACAGGATATGATTCAAATAATTGATCAAGTTTCAGGCTCAGCCTTTCAGAAAATTTAGAGTTCTGAGGTCAACTTTGGACGTTAGAAAATCTCCACTTTGAAAGCCCCCCATTTCGTCAATTTTGGGGGAAAAATTTTACGTTCAGTAATTCAGAAGTTATAATGCTCTGACAGACGGACGGACGAACAAGTGCCAATTCACTCAAGTAGACTCAGAGACCTTCGCTTCGCTCGGTCAATTACTCAAAAACAAAATAACTTGGAGACCCTGTATTGTTTTTCTTTTACCAGCAACAAAGTAGATATTAGTTCAGTTTAAGTGAACGGTATACCATATAAGTTATAACCGCGTATTACATAATGTCTGAAGCTAATGATGGTCATTAGACGTCGTCTGACTGGTGTAATTCCAGAGAACTCCATAGGCATGATTTTAACCTCGAGCTATTCGGTTCCGGTGTCCGTACAGAACTTAGACATGCTTCAATCAGAGTGAGTTTGATACCAGTAATGCAAAAAACCTGAAAGTCAAAATGAATGCGAGAAAAAAATGTAAAGGACTGAGTTTGTATATATATGCAATAATAATGGATACTATTAATCTACATAGGTATAGAAAAGTTGCAATGCACAGACGGTTTAACTGATCTGTAAACCACGCCGACGTGTTTTTCTAGATACCTATTGACATAAATTATGTATAGGCTACAAGAAAATTAAAGTGTTCCCAAGCGATTTTTATTAAATCTTATCACATGAGCACGAAATCGAAGCCAACGTTCAGTGATGATATATAAACCAAAATTGGATGTGTCTAACAAGTATTAATTTTTTTGCTTGTAACCATTAGATTAGATAGACAAGCGTTGGCTTTAGTTACAGCAAAAATTCTTTGAGTTAGTTTTCATATCGATTTAAAAAAAAACACGAAGTCAACGCATGTTCGGAGTAAATAGGTTCTAAAAGACTTAAACGATACATACAGTTTTGATTATAAACAAAAAATAATAGACCCAATTTGTAGAGACGATATAGAGTTATCATGTCCGATAAATAGTATTAGATTAAAAGTATGGATTAAGATGAATTCCTTCGGATGAATGGAGAATAAACTTGAGGAGTCACGCTGGGTGGGCGTGACGTCACGCTTGGAATGCGCCTGCGCCGCCCGCGCCGCGTCCCACGTGGAGTACGCAATACTCCCGCCATCCAAACTCTTCTCAGAATCTCCATTCATCTACAAGAAGACCTAAAATACCTGCAGTCGGTATAAATTGCAACAGTCCAAAAAATCATAATATGAAATGCGTTAGTTATTGAAAAACAAACTCCAATAAAACAATTCAATTATTCTGGTGCCTTATTAAGTAAAAGCTTATTAGCTAATTTATCAGAGTCCTACGCAGGAAAACAGGAAATATGTATTTCACGAAACCTCGTAGGATAGACTTAAATTGTAACACTGTAGTTATAGCTGAACAGTACATCATTATATATGACAATAATGTTTTTAATAAGTAAGTTTTATCTTTACTGAAGCCATGCTACCATTATTGTAGCTATCAAGTATCAACAAACGTCTCAGGAGAGTTCACGCTGACGCGAGCGCAAATACAGGATTAGTGTGTGATCTGCAATGCGGGCACGACGGAGACGTATCCTGCTGATAAGAAATCAGGTCACCGTAAACGCGTTCTCACGTCTAGCGGCGCCTGCTTCTCGATAAAACATAGACTACATTGAAAGCGATCTCACAACAATAGTAATTAAATGATAAGACCCGTTCACGGAAATAAAGCTGTCACCTGCAGTTCTGTCAAGGTAACTCAGAACAAATTCTCATGGTTCTGCCAATATTGCTGGAGCCTATCAGTTTGGTCTAGCGAACTTGATTGTAACTTTTGCAGACTGTAGACAGACATCTACTCCCACACTGTCAATCATGTTTAGAAGGAACATGTGAAACGACACTTTTCTTTATAAGTTTAGTTTTTTTTATTAAAGGCATATAAAACCCAGTATAAAAAAGTCAATAAAAATATAGTGCTAAGAAACATTTAAACTTACGGCTAACTGAAATGGTTAAAAAACTCATTTCAGATGTCACACGTCAAAAGACACAATACATATAAACATCAAAACTTACGGCTAACTGAAATGGTTAAAAAACTCATTTCAGATGTCGCAGGTCACAGGTACTTACTACTTTCTGTTCTTGTCACGGTGCACAGACAGCCAATAGTCAAAAATAGGGCTAGGACCCTCACAGATGACCTTGAGGATTCGATTGTTAGAGCTCTGAAGCCTTTCCCAGAAAGACGCCACACGAGCTCTAACAATGCAATAGAAGTCGGGCACTCTTGCTGCGGCAAACATTGTAGAAGCACTGCAATACCGCGGCAGCCCCATGAGAATTCGGAAAGCATCGTTATATTGCACACGTATTGCAGTGTATGATTTTCTCAAAAAGTTAGTCCATAGCTGGCACGTATAAAAGCACTGACAGTAGGCGTTAAATAGTGTTATTTTAACAGCCTTACTGCATTTGCCAAATCTACGTGCCAGCAAATTGCATCGAACCGAGAGTGCCCTCCTTTCTCTCTCAATGTCACTGTCGTCCCTGAATTGCTCTGTCAAAATATGTCCAAGGTATTTGAACTTCTGTACAACCCGAACTGCCTTACCATTCAACATTATTCCTGGAATCCTTTCCGGACCTTTTCCTGATTTAAAAACTAACATCTCAGTTTTATCAACATTGTATTTCAGTCCATGAGCATTCACATAATGCTCGCAGAAAGAAAGCATCTTTCTGAGGCCTTGGATAGAGTCATAAGAGATCCCCTTGAAAAAGGATGGATGAGTGAAGAAACCACATGTGTACATTTTGACTGACATTTTAACTCTTAACATCTTAACACAGCTACTTATTTATTCTATTATCAACTTGGGTCAATGTTTTTTAATCAGCACAGCAATTATTGTCACCATCCTCAAATAGCGCGATGTTTTCGGCGCCATTCACAGAGGCCTTTTTAGTCCTTCTCCCAAGAGATCTAGGTACGCACACACAGTGCCTTTATCATCTCACAGGAAACGGTGATGAGATAAATTTAGACCACATCTGGATGATACGCGGCCCGCCGGCCGACTTTGTGTCTTATCGCAAGTCGTGCCCGTTATAATTATATCATTTTGATTGTGAGTAAGACGACTGGAAATAGTATTAAATATTTATTTAGGATTTATCAGTATACGAACAGTTAGCTTCGTTCAATCGTATCTTAATTACCTATTGTAGGAAACAGACTACGATGTGATTACAAGTTATTAATATCACTAAAAGCATTTGATTCGCATTTTATTGTTGTTTAAAGTCTGCAGTAGATAATATTTATTAGAATTTCTCCCAATTAACATTAATGTTCAATGTTAATTGAATTGATGTCTTCATAGTTCATAATAATGCAATGCTCCCATCAAAATACGTGTCACGCTTAGCCAGATAATTTATTCGATTAGAACGTATAACATATATAATATACGTTCCAGATTTCAACTGCAAGTTTTCAAAGGATTGACAATCTTGTACAAACTGTTTTGAATTACATAAGTATTATTATAATATAATTTCTAATAGATTTAGAGTGGCATTATTAGCATAAATATTCATTCATTTTTGGTAATAACTCAGTCGCTTACTTATATAAATTATGGTGATGTCCAAACGATATTCATTAAAATTTAAATCTTTAATATTAATTAGCATAATTGAATGTTCTACAAATTTCCTAATCCTATATCAATTCTTGTCGTCTAATATAATTGTATAGGTAAGTAAATGACCTCCCGCCTTTACCAAGAGGGTTAACAGAGGTAAGATTTTAAATGTTTGTATGAAACTCCTATCTTTAGTTAATTTTAATCTCAATAGACACTGACAAGGATATTCTTATGTCGTCAATTGGCAGTCGGGCAGCAGGCAACAAGCTCTTCTGAATGTCAATGACATGTGTGTGCATGACTTTACGTAATCTTAGGACTGTGCTCGCCGCTCGCCGCCCACTGCTCGAGAACAAAAATCAATTGATTCGTTTTTATTCTCATTCTTAGTTCACTGTTAACTCAGTTCGTAAATTAGATTTTCTAATCTTGTAATTTAATGTAACGTATAAACTTTTCATCGTTTATTTTAACTAACCAGCGTACATCTTCCTTCTCAAATCCATTGCGAAGTTTTACAATAATTGATATAAAATTCCATAAATTGAAAAATTAACGTCAATACTCAATTTATAGGCGGAAAGCTAATCAATACAAAGTCGAGAAAGTTGCCAAGTTAGGCATCCAGTGGAACCGGTCTGAACGGCCATATGATGTCGGTCCCACCGATAATGCACTAGGTTACTGGAAAACATAGGTACGTTGTTCAAATAAAAACGTACCAGCCGCTTACATAACTTATGGTTATGATTTTAAGACTTAAGAGCCTTGAAAATATGCCGTTTCCAATCGACTGGGCTTAAATTACCCAAGCATGACATGGGAGATGATGCTTGGCTAAATAAAAATTATATTCTACAAACTTAAGTTTATAGTAAAGCATCTTGAAACACTCTTAACGTAAGATTTAATATAAGCAATCTAAAAGTAGACTCTAGACCAGGAGGGGCATATGGCGAATTACTGAATCGGAAGCAAAAGGTAATGACGGGGAAAAAATGACAATGTGCACTGGTGTGTACTCGCCACGTGTCGCGTTCACTGAGCTGGTAATCACCCAAATGATTCAACGTAATTCAACACTTGCGGTTACCCAGTTAAATTGCCTGGATTCTTTGCGGTTTGCCCTGATTTCATAAATGGAGAAATTGCACGCGTGTTTAAATGAACATCTTGTAAGTAATTGTGGTTTTGAATTTTGATGATGTTTTTAATTTTGGGCTAATTGCATACTTATCACCTTTAGTGAATTAATTATTATCTTCATGGAACTTAAAGTGAGGAAATGGAGTATTTGGGGTATTTGAGTCTTCTACAGTTTATTTTCTAAGTTACTCGTAAAATGGTCATGCACATCCAGATTAGGAAGTTGTTCAGAGCTGCTAGGTTCAGATTGCTGCAAACTTCTCTAGATCTTAGGAAGTGACACAAATAAAAAAAACAAGAATTAGGTAAACGATGGACAAATCCAACTCTCAGAACCAGAATCATCAATCTGAACTTGACCAGCACACTTTCCAGCACAGAAAAGCTAACGAATATAAAAATAAAAATAAAACATAAAAAGAAATAGGATTACATGCTAAGAGGGGATTAAAGTTTAAACAATCCAATAAAGATCAGCGAGCGAGTGCGAGCTAAAGTCAAGGGTTAGTGTCCCGTTGTTTTGAGAACATTTTGAGAAGTACCTAATGCCATTGACCCATTAGGAATTAGTGGTGAGATGAGCAGAGCTCTCAAGTTGGTCTATTAATAACGAATAAACCCCCATGTAATCTTCGTAATCCCTTAAAGATGTTGAATTCCAGAAAATTTGGATTAGAACTAATCGTTCATCGAGGGTTCGACGATCTCAGGGATAATCCTTTTTAGTGCAGATGAAGCTTTGGACAACAGAGGAATATCGAAGAGGAAATCCTTGTTGGAAACAAATTTGTTTGTAGATTGTCAACAAATTCCGTAGAAGCTAATTAGCTATTCTATTCTTACAGAAAATACCCAGAAGTCTGATGCACATTTGAAAATCGTGGGTGTAGTTACAATCATTTATAGGTTTCGAGCGCAGCTGCCGACCGCCGGCGCACGCAATGTTTGGAGGAAGATAAATAATATGGAAGGAATCACGTGGAAACGAGATAGAACACATCTTTAAAGAAAAGGAAAGCACAACTTCTCTCAACAAGCGGGAAAAGGATGCATGATCGGAAACCACAAGATGTCTCAATTCCACGAGGTGAACGCTGTGCGGTCCTACCAGATATACATTTTTTAGAAGTGCATTCTTTATTTTAAAATAAGTTAACAAGTATGTTTAAGATTGAGTAATAATTTTTGATAGCTTTTTATAAATCTTATATTATAAGGGACTTTATTATAGCTTTGACGCGTCCTTTGCCTTTGTTTAAAAATACAATTTCTTTAGGAGAATAACTAGTGGTGACAAGATTTTAAAGGATTTACTTCCGTAATCAGAGTCGCTTAATCAATACTTAAGCAACTCTTTAGTACCTATAGATTGCAATGCAAAATGTATTAAGCACTAACACTGAGTGCGATAGTTAGATTTGTTTTTTTTTTTAATATTTATACATATACTTGAGAACTTCATACGTTCATGGGTAGACAAAATCAAAAAATGAAATGTCTACGTCGTCGTCTCTATTCATGTTCAGCGCTCTTCACGTTGATGTCTCTGTCGGCGCCGCGTGCTCGGCCTCCGCGCCTTTCCCGCTGAGCCTTAATTGCTTCATCTCGTATACGACCGACTTACATTATACCTTCCCATATTATTATGCAGTACATTATCAATGTACATTACAGCTGTTTTTCTGCCTCGTAAATTTTAGAACTTTCAAGATGTTTTAATTTTTAGTTGTTTTTTTCAAAACTATTGAATGGAACAGGATTCATAAGAAAGTAAGGAATTTCTTCATTGAATTTATACAAAACAGTGATCAAAAGAGATTAGTGAGAATTATTTTGCACGACAAGAACAGAGACCACCCGGGCGCATGCAGACTTCTGGGAAAACTCTACCTTCCGCGAAAGAATCCCAATGATATAAAGTAAAGGCTCTTGAGTAAGTAGTTAATTTTATTGATGTCTTATCTTTAAATGAAAAAGATCACTAAGTAATTCATTGAATGACAGTAAGTGCATAATGTAGAGCATGAGCTTCTTTCGTTGGAAAAAGGAATATAGTAGGATTATTATGAGAAATATTTTGAGAAGGTACAAAAATCTGCGTCTCTTTCTATATTACGTTATTTAATAGAACATGCACGTTATCAATGACGTTTTCTCGCGTAAAAGCCTCCAAAGTACGGGCGGCCTTGATAGTACACACGATTTCCACTAGTCGGCGCCACGGCCCCGCGCTGCCGCGTTCCACAACGCGATTGACGTTCGCAGAAAAACAATCACACGTGCAATATGACAATCGCAATTTGACACTGATAGATTCAGTTAAGTAGTGAACACTGCACCTTTTCGAGTTCGGAGAGCGCTAAAGCGGCGTCAACCCAACTGGTGCGTATGTATAGGTCCGCGCTGTGGCGCGCCTCGGCGGCGGAGGGGCTCTCTTGGGCGGCCGCTATCCGAGGATTCGAAGGAGCCTCGGAATCGGGAGCCACCATGATCTCGGGGCCAGTCTTGTCACCAGTATCCTCATGAAGACGGCCGGAATCCGTCTAGCGGCGCACGCTGTCATATCACTCGCCGCCACATAACCACACACTTGTACACCGGA
The DNA here is from genome assembly GCA_923060345.2 of Erebia aethiops. Taxonomy (NCBI): domain Eukaryota; kingdom Metazoa; phylum Arthropoda; class Insecta; order Lepidoptera; family Nymphalidae; genus Erebia; species Erebia aethiops. The sequence continues at coordinate 14,509,626 of OV281089.1, read as the reverse complement.
ATTCTTCACTCTGTTTATCACTGACCGTACGAAATACGGAACGTTACCGAGTTTCGATTATTTAATTACGTGATAGCGTGTAGACACTGGCACGACCCGAGCAACACTGAGTCAAACGCTGGCTGGATACATGTACTGCATGTTTGTAGAGCCGCCATCATGGTTCGACCGATTATGTTGCCGCTCTGGGGTACGAAGTCGCCCGAGCGTCGCCGGATATTGTCGAAGCTCCGACCGTAGGACCACACACGTAATATTCCTTTCTCCCTCTTTTCTGAGAGGAGGGGATATGACGAAGTAAAATAAAAGCATTGAATGAAACTTACGACGAGTAACGTCATGAAAGTTGAAAACATCACATATTACCACGTTTTTAATGAAAATAATGCTGAAAAATAAATAAATATTAAATCAGAGAGCTTTTTAATCCGATTACATTTATGTGAATTGGTTTCTGGGTACTTGAGACGACACTTCAAATTTCAATTTCAATTTTCAATTTCAATTTTCAATTTCAATTTCAATTTCAATTTCAAATATTTTTTATTCAAATAAACTTTTACAAGTACTTTTGAATCGTCAAGTGAATCTACCACTGGTTCGGAATGCCATTCCTACCGAGAAGAACCAGCAAGAAACTCGGTGGTTGCTCTTTTTAAATAATTCATTTACAATTACTATATCAATGTGTACATAAGTAACCGCTGTCCCTAGCATTGCTGGAGCGATCAAATCCATGCTCCTCTATCATTTACATAATCTTCAACAGTATAATAAGCTTTTTTCAGGAGCATACTTTTAATGGATTTCTTAAATTTGTTTATTCAATTCATGTCAAAGACGGGCAGACAGAAAGTAGCCCCATTCCCGCCGGTGGCACCCGTTCACGAGCATGACGCATGATCCAGCCATTGCTTCGCTCGACCATATTTGAGGGAACGTAACAACCCGCACCACACGACACCACCACAGAAATGTTTAAAGAGAGCGTGACATACCCAGTCTACCCGTATCAAAGCATCGAATTGAATACTAATATTCAAACACTAATTTATAATCAGTAACCGCTGTCCCCAGCATTGCTGGAGCGATCAAATCCATGCTCCTCTATCATTTACATAATCTTCAACAGTATAATAAGCTTTTTTCAGGAGCATACTTTTAATGGATTTCTTAAATTTATTTATTGGCAAGTCCAAAATAGGTTGTGGAACCTTGTTATAGAAAACAATGCCCATTCCCACGAATGACCTTCTGACTTTTTTGAGGCGGAGCGATGGAGTCACGAGCTTATTACGGCCTCTAGTTGGCCTATCGTGCAGATCGCATTTTTTTTTATAATTATGGATGTGCTGTTTTACAAAAATTATATTACTGTAAATATATTGCGAGGCTACTGTTAGAATACCAATTTCTTTAAATTTCTCTCTAAGTGAATCACGCGGTTTTAAATTATAAATTGCTCGTATTGCCCTTTTTTGTAGTACAAAAATTTTTTGAATATCTGCCGCTTTACCCCACAGTAAGATTCCGTAAGACATAATGCTATGGAAATAAGCAAAATATACGATCCTGGCAGTTTCGATGTCAGTTAACTGTCGAATCTTTCTGACAGCGTAAGCAGCAGAACTAAGCTTGCCAGCAAGTGTTGATATATGGGTGCCCCATTGAAGCTTTGCGTCTAAGGTCACCCCCAGGAACACAGTAGTATCTTCTATTTTCAACATGTCGTTATTTACCATTAGTTTAATATCACTTGTGGATCTGGCATTCGGCAATGCGAACTCGACACATTTAGTTTTTTTTGTATTTAAAAGTAGATTGTTAACCGTAAACCAGTTCGTGACTTGAGAAATTGCAGTATTTACGTCGTCAAAGTTGTCCTTATGTCTATCGACTTTAAAAATCAAGGACGTATCATCAGCAAATAGTACAATATCACAAGTGTTACGGACAAAATATGGCAAATCATTGATGTACACTAGGAACATGAAGGGACCCAAAATGGAGCCTTGAGGGACACCCATTAGTGAGGCTGATCCGGATGACTTCACATCGTTGACACATACTGTTTGAATGCGATTACTGAGGTAGGATGCAATGAGGCCAAGCGCAGTGTCTTTGACTCCATAGTAGCTCAACTTAACTAAAAGCGTCTCGTGCTCAACGCAATCAAATGCCTTAGACAAATCACAGAAAATACCAATAGCATTCTGTGATTTCTCCCACGCGTCGAATATATGTTTTAACAGCACGGCGCCCGCATCAATTGTCGATCGACCTTTAGTAAAACCATACTGCTCGGAGTGAAGAAGTTTATTTGAATTAAAGTGCTGAAGCAGTTGGTTGAGCATAATTTTTTCAAATATCTTGCTGAGTGTTGGCAAAATTGAAATTGGTCTGTAATTATTTGGATCGCTTTTGCTACCCGATTTAAAAAGTGGAATCAATTTACTACATTTCATAAGGTTTGGAAAGGATCCTGAGTTTACAGACTCATTAAAAACTAGAGCAAGATATGGTGCAATAACATCAATAATATTGCCGATTATTTTTACGGATATACCCCATAGGTCTCCGGTTTTTTTAAGTTGCAAAGATTTAAATACTTTAATAATATCATATGGGGTCACATGTCTAAACTTAAACAGCACACTGCACTCGGTGACACTATCCTTGAGAAGTTTCTGGGCTTCTGTTGGCGAGGAGTTAAGGAAACTAGTAGTGGTGACTGGAATATTTCGAATATCGCAAAGCTTTTATTCTCAGTAATTGAAGTTATTACATCCGCACAATTGCCACAAAGAGAGCGTTTGCCAGTTAAACATTATTTCTGTACACAGATAATAAAGGCGGATCAAACATTCGGACGTATCGTATCATTTTGTTTACATAGTTTTCTTAGTAAAAAGTGAAGCGAACGCGCCCTCGGCAGGGCGGCGGACGAGCCCTTTGAAGTTGCCGACATAAAACGCCGCCGGCGGTGATTTAACTAATGAATTTATTTAGCGGGCGTGCCGCGAGAGTGCCGCCAAGTCCACCCGCTTCAGCCATACAACTACAAATCTATCGCAGCCCAACCGTACGACTCCATTATCGGATTGTTCATCAATAATGGTCCTTCGTGCAACGAAAAGTTAATCTTGTGACATGTACGCCACTTCAGACGATCGATCAAAATTAATGACAGCTTACAAAGTTATTCATGTTTTATTTTCCACCGAGATAAATGCACAATACAGATTTAACAAATCCATTACAACACCTAAGATTTCAATCGTTTGTGATTTTAAAGGAATATATCTAATAAATAATGATTAATCTATTGTAGCGTTTAGCCATTTAAAGTTACTGGCTGAGATTTAAACCTCAACGAAACTATTTGTATACTTTACTCTTAAATCCTCCATAAATAAACACAAAACCCAATAACCTTCTAGTAATATTAACCTTCCAGTGAGTGTGCGCTTACAATTTTTAGTGTTAATACCACCATAAATGTTATGTAAAGTGATATAACCAATCCATTCGTATTTGAAAGTCTGACATAAAATTTTGAACACTCCAATTTTATTGTTATGCCACTAGTATATATAGTGCGTTAGTATATCGTATTATAGTACGTTACTAGGACTACTATTGTACGGTGTACGGTCCATTCATTTACAGCCCTAAAATTATCTTAGCTCTTATATTATCTTAGCGAAGCTTTCGTTATAAAGCTCTAGGAATTTCACAAACTACACAATGAACAAAAAGAACTAGACAAAACAAATCAAATAATCTGACAATACGAAATAGAAAGGCATACCTACTGCCTATTTTAAATTTTGGTTGCATTCTATTAGTTTTACTCATTTACTCTCGTACAGCTATTTTTCTTTCTCGCTCGTATTTTGTGTTTATTAAAGTTTGCGTTAACTATTTCTAAAAAAATAGCTAGTATACTTAGGTATTCTACGAGTATGAATGAACTTAAAATATCATAATGCGGAGTCGATTAAAATAACCTTATTTCAATTCTGTTTTAATTCTACAAAACCATTACGTGGCTCATTAGTTATGCACCGAAAAAACCTAATAAAGTCATTAAGCCAAGGGGGAAAGGGGTAAGGATTCCTTCCTTCAGTAAGCTTTTAACATATTTTTATGGACTACAAACATTTTTGTTTTAATAGTTTTATTAAGTAATTGAGACACTTTAAAAAGATTTGACGACCTCCGTGGCGCAGTGTGTAGCGCTGTTGCCTTAACGTGCGGAGGTCCTGGGTTCGATCCCCGGCAGGGTCAATTTGGGAATTTATAATTTCTTAATTTTCCCTCGTCTGATCTGTTGGGAGGCTTCGGCCGTGGCTAGTTACCACCCTACCGGCAAAGACGTGCCGCCAAGCGATTTAGCGTTCCGGAACGTTGCCGTGTAGTAACCGAAGGGGTATGGGTTTAATATAACTGCCATGCCCCTAACAGGTTAGCCCGCTACCATCTTAGACTGCATCATCACTTACCATCAGGTGAGATCGCAGTCAAGGGCTAGCTTGTAGTGGATTAAAAAAAAAAGATTCTGATTTACCATAAGATAAGATAAGATAAGTTTATTTCATAAATATAGTGTGGGACAACTAAATAACATTTATAGCCTTACCTACACCTAGGATAAAACTAATATACCTAGTTGATATACATTCTAAATATTATTGTGCACCTGTTCTCCGAACTAGTTAAAACTGTGTCTCGGAAAACAGGGCTTCCAACTCGAGACACAAGAAGAATACAACAATGTATACCATAAAACTGATTTCAAGAATGTGCAATATTATTGTAACCTTTCAATATTAACGACTTCATTTCGTGCCGGTCATAAAAAAAGCAATTACAGGTACAAATAATACATGCCTCATTAATGCCCAATGATCGCTAGTCGCTTCAATGCATTGAAATAGAATGAGGTACTAAAAAAATTCTACATCAATGCTTCAATGATATTTAAAATTATTCTTTCCACCTATCGAGTGCCCATTAAGATGTCAAATTGACAAATGCGCCAACGCGCAGCAAAGCGCCGCACGAGACGCCCTCTGAATCTACGATAATAATGATTGCACAATTTAGGACCCTGTGACAATGACAAAATCAATCCTTTAATATTTTTAAAAGGACAGAGTTAAAGGTTTCGGACTTCGGAGGAAACCCCCGTACGTCCCTAATTGGATCGTATACGAAAGCTAAAGATTAGGGGTTTTAGGGTCATAGCCTCCATTTTAGTATATTTGGGAGCTAGATATTGATATTTGATGATGTACCGAAAATACTAATATATTCACTAAATGCAATTTAACCTACAGCTACTTATAGTAGTTTTAAGCTAAATAAAACAAGTGCTAAAATGAGTTTATTTTCTGCTTTTCTAACTAGGTACGTATGATGCTTTAAATAAGTACTTGATGATGCAATTACGCATGATTATCGAAACATAATACCTAGGTAGGTAGTTTAGAATGGTATCCGATTACGATAGCTATAAATTGAACTAAGGTTCTGTAAGCTAACTCAAACAAGCGGAATAATATCTCACTTACACCTGACGACAAGACGATTTCACAACAGCCTTCCGAGAATTTCTGGAAGCGTAAATGTATCTATTGAATCAAATTTACTCGTGGCCAAGAATTCAACGAGATCCATCCCGTGATATTAGGCACCGCAAATATACCGTAGCGACAACTTTATTAGTGCAACTGCAATGTCTTTATCAAGATCAACTTAAGGTCTATTATACTATAACACATTCGATTTTGCCAACAATGGTTTATGGTGTCTTCGGGGTGGTTTACCTTGGACATTTTGACACTTCGGGCGAAAACGCAGCGGGATGCCTCTCTATACATCTTCTAGGAACGTCGCGTGGGATACGATTGAGACCACAATGTTGAACATTTCAATTATAAATGTGGTACATACTCGTACTACATACGATAGTAAAGCCCTGGACACATTATGCGCGGCAATGTGATGTACCTATTATGTTTAACAATAATTACAAGTCTATTACGTTACGGTATGATCCAGATGGACGCGCACTTACTTGGAAGTTTTGCCACAGCCCTAATCGATTTCTGCACACCAACGTTGCAGTCTGCAGACCTCTAAATTACTTGGCACCAAGGACACGCTCAAGGCGAAAGCACACTACGGACACGATAAAAGTGCGCACTGTAAGGGATATACGTTTTGCCTTGTTGCGGAAGCCGTTGCAGCTCCATAATATAAAAGTATGCGCGCGGACATTTGCTTTGCTGAACAATTTTTTGTCCGTGAGACCACGAAGACTACCTACGCCATACTGAAGCTTCCCACAAGACCGCACATAAGCCATTTTACTAATTATTAATTAACGACTCTCACAGACAATTGACAAAGCTGGCAATGGAACCAGGGACCTGCTCGCATCGTCGCGTCGCGTCGCTTTGACTTCCACCCTCGGGCCTCGACGCGTTGTTTCTGACATGGCTTTAAAATGTTAATATATCTCTTACATCAAGAAAATAATGATCTGCGATCACATCGTGTCTCTTTTATGGTATTTAGTATTTACTCATGTGCCGGCAAAATATATACCTAGTAAGTAAGTAAAATCTACGTTAAAAAACACAATATCCTGCGAAACCACCGGCGAAATAGCCTATTATTTAACTTGTGCTTCTATCAGTATTCAAAGAACTTCAGAATTTAATTCATCTGCAAGTCAATAAAGTATGGCGCTCCCCAAAACAATCGCGTGTTGAAATACTTTATGTATTCAGCCCGAATTCTGTATTTTGTGATTCCGGTCAGTGACCAGAGGCTGCTTAGTAAATTGGCGGAGTCCAAGACTGGCGAGACGTTGACTTTGATGGATTTATGGCGCTTCAGCGAGGTGTACAGAATTTAAGCAAGTAGTTATGACCTATGGAACCTTAGTACCAAAAACATAGACAGCGTTTTCAAATGATAAATGATTATTTTTATTTCACATAGGACGACTTGTGTCACTTATGAAACGTTAAGACTCTACCACCGGTTCGGAAAGATGATTCTACTGAGAAGAGCCGGCAAGAAACTCAGCAGTTGCTCTTTTCTTCAAAAAAATAAAGAGGTTACATTAAATTTACAATACAACACATACGTTACGATACAAGTCTTACACTGACTTCATTGTGGGTCACTGGATGCGATGCCGGTTGCTTCACTGCAACTTTGTCATTAATAAAATCATCGATAGTATAAAAGCCTCGACTTATCAAATGCTGTTTAACACAGTCTTTAAATTTATGTAATGGCAAATCCAGTGACTCTTTTGGAACCATGTTATAAAAGCGTACACTCGATCCCACTAAGGATTTCTGCACCTTGCGCGCACGATATGACGCTGTTACAAGTTTATGGCGGTTTCTAGTACATAGATTGTGAGTATCACCTATTTGCTTATAACGATTAATGTTCTGCTTAACAAAGACTATATTATTGTATATGTATTGTGAAGGCACCGTAAGAACACAAATTTCTTTAAATTTTTCACGAAGTGATTCGCGTGATCCGAGTTTATAAATAGAACGGATGGCTCTTTTCTGCAATATAAAAATTGATTGGATATCAGCTGCTCTGCCCCCTTTCGTAATTCTATTTCAAAACTAAAAAGAAAATCTCGTTGAACCCATATCAGGTTAGGACCCATCTTAGGACCCATAGGGCCTTCTCAATTCTTATGACGACAAGGTACTCTCATTAATTCGATTATGTTTAGTACTTCACTCACTCACTTACTTCGACAAAATGCAAGCACGAGTCTCTTCTCAGAATGAGAAGGGATTGGCCATAGCCCACCACGCTGGCTAAGTGCATGATGGCAGACTTCACACACCTCTGAAAAACTTGCGAAGAACTCTTGGGCATGCAGGTTTCGTCACGATATTTTCCTTCACCGTTAAAGCAAACACAAAGTACTTATATTTAATTTAAACGCCCGTAAATACGAAAAGTTAAAAGTGTGTGCCCGCGGGGCATTTTTATCTAATATTAAAAGAATTGGTTCATCCATCCATCCATCCATCAGCCTGTATTCGTCCACTGCTGGACATAGGCCTTTTGGAGAGCGCGCCACCACACACGGTCCCCCGCTTTCCTCATCCACCCACCTCCCGCTACCTTTTTACGGTCGTCGGTCCAGCGGGCTGAAGGTCGTCCCACACTGCGTTTACGGTTTATTATGCGGTAAGAATTAGTTGCCCAAATGCAAACAGTGGACTTAATATAATCGTAGTATATACTACATAGCTACAGTCCCACAAAATTATCTGACCCGTTGACAGCGTCGCTAGTTTATATGGAAAGTAGAATATTAAAAAAACAGACATAAAAATTAGTTCCAATATTGGCCACCGGGCCAGATAAGTTAGTGGGACTTTTATTCCTATTATTTTAAAATTGACATTTCATATGACGTACCTTGACCACACGAGTGTACCTATAGTGCCTTGGCGTCCTTAAAATACTAAGATTAGAATTCTGAAACAAGAGCGTCATCAATACTGAAATAATACTGCATTAAGCGATAGTAAGCCCCCACTCCCCAGATATACAGGAATACAAATACATTCAATAATGTTCATTAATTTACGATTATTTAAGATAGCAAGTGACGGCTACAAATGTACGGGCCAGATAGCTCATAAAATCAATATCAGATTTCAATAAACGCTCGTAAAACAGTGCAAAACACTGCCCAGTGGGAACAATAAACAGTTTAAACGTGGTAGGTATGTACTTTTACCTAGGTTATCCAAAATAGATGCACCATGTAGGGACCACCAAAGAGACTGTGACGGGGTTACATTTAACGTAACGTAACGACATTTAGATAGTGATTACCCATAAACTCAGGTTCGTAGACATCTCTACAAGAGCCCTACGCTACGTACGAGTAAAGCTACGTTACAAAGATTGTCATCGTCAGTCTGTGACGATTACGTTCGATACGTGTATACGAGTATAAAACAATGTCACAAGTCTCACCATGAGTATTGTTTTACTTTCTTTAGAGTACTAAACTGATTCAAAATAGGTATGAAACTTTCGTACAAGAATTTGTACAAGTAACATGACATTGAGGCCTTCAGATTCCTCATAAAATATAGCAAGTCAAGCAATAAAAACAGTTATTCTTCGTCAGAGAATACTTAACTATTTTATGTAAAGTATAGATAGATAAAAAGGTAAAAGTAGACCGTATATGGTATCTATCTTTAGGTGCCCTATTCAATATAAATAAAAAAGTTTTTTCAATCTTATCTTACTTAATATTATAAATGCGAAAGTTTGGATGTATGGATGTCGGTATGGATGTATGGATGTATGGATGGATGTTTGTTACTCAATCACGCCCCAACGGCTGAACGGATCTGGATGAAATTTGGCACAGAGATAGATTATAGTCTGGAATAACACATAGGCTACTTTTTATCCCGGAAAATTAAAGAGTTCCCGCAGGAACCACAAAACCTCGATCCACGCGTACGAAGTCGCGGGCGTCAGCTAGTACGATAATATGTTATAGAACAATTCAGTTAATATAAATAGCAAAGTCAGACAAAATACCGTAGAAACAAAACTACAATCAACTTTTAACACACGCAGCCATTCGTAGTTTGAATCGTTTGCCGTGGCCCAAAATAAAGGCAACTAAATAAATTATAATTTAGCTTTAATAGCCCGCGTGGTGGGTGGTCTGAGCGGGACACCTAATTGGATAAATTGCTCAGTTAGAGATACGATAAGCGGAATTAAACAAATTGTTGCTTTACTTTCATTGTGTAACAGCTTGCCGCACGTAAATTGCTATCCGAAGTGATATCTTTCAGATCATTCATCGGGATCTCAAAAAGGACTAAACTTAAAGTTGTGTAGGTAATAAAAAATATGTGATTATAAGTATGTATATAAGAAAAACTAGTTTTGAATTTAATATTACGTATGAAAAGTTTATGTGCTAGATATTTATTAAACTGAAGCAAGTGCGAATGATTTATTATCATTTTATTATTGTTCGTTGAGGAGTTCCAACCTAGTCTCTGAAAATCTTCAACAGATTTAGAAGGGGACCGTGAACCTACAGAGCAAAAATTTAATCGATCTATCTTTGTCATTTTTTTCCTACCTCGCCAGCTCACTCTATAAATAAAAATATCTAGTAAAAAATCACTAAGTTAGCAAGTCATCTTTCATTCGCTACTGTATTAGCCATCGATTACGAAGTATGATCGTCTAGTATCTCTCTGGGTGGTCCGATTGACGTCTCTATACGCTGCCCTCTCTGAACGCGCATCTAAATGTCCTTATAATTCACCACATTTACTACTTTGCTATGAACTGTGACCATAATTTTTGAATTGAGTGATTCCGTCCCGTAGACACTAACTAATGAAAGTTTACACATAAAATGTATATTTACAAATGTTCACAAACACGTGTGCTTAAACAAGTTAAATACAAACAATTACACATTTCTTCATTTATTAGTTAAGGCCGTAGTGTCTAGTGTCTACAATTACATGATTGTAGATTTTACGTAAGCCAAATGTAAACTACCATTTGTAATAGACCTTATAGTATTATACCTGATATTAAATTCTTCTTTGTCATAATTATAAATTCTTTGAATAGAACCTAGCCTAAATAGCCATTTTCCGGCAGGCTTGCAAAATGTAGAATGTTATAGTCTAAATGCATAGACATTATGGATCGGTTCTAAAGCATATTTCAATTTGAACTATGGTATAGGTATGGTATTTGGATATAAATACGATGTTGTGTTAATAGTATTTGTATTTAGTATTATCCGTAGCACTATTTTAAATCGCTCTTGATACTAGTGGGTATTATGAGCGGTGGTGTAAAAGAAGACGACTGAAGATATTGCGTTGAGACTTAAAATTATTTATTTTTTATTTGCTCCAGTCAATGGTCACCATGTTCGACGTCTAATAGCGAAACGGGTGGTCTGATTGACGCATACATATCTACGCAATAAATGTGCTTGCATGTGTTTAATTTATTCAAAAAGCAAACAGATCCGACACTAATATAAGCTGAATCATTAATTTATAAGACGCTATTATTAGTAGTTCATATTTCCCGTTTCGGATCACTCCCTTTATTAAACAGACATTTATTGAGTGAAGCCAAAGAAAAATAGCTCAGAAGAGTTATGAATAACTCCATAAATCCTTATTAAAAGTATAAATTTTCCAATTATTGTGATACAAATTTCATACGTAGCATTTACTTGACGTAGGTAGGCTTTTCTGTGACCTAAATGTTATAGTGCTTATAATTTATATATCACTTGATGATGCCTGCGATGCAACTTCGTCCGCGTGAATCAAGTTTTTTTGATTCCCGTGGGAACGATTTAAATTTCCGGGATGGAAAGTAGCATATGTCCTTTCCTGGGATACAACCTATCCTTGTACCAAATTTCATCAAAATCAAGCCGTGAAAACGTAGCATAGGTATAGACAGATAGACACACGTTCACATTTTTAATATTATTTCATGTATTAGATTATAATGGGGCTGACATGTACCTCCACCGCCACCACCACTACAGCCTATTAACGTCCCACTGCTGGGTACAAGCCTCCACTCTCATAGGAGAGAGGGAAATAGAGCTTAGACCCACCACGCTGCTCCAATGCAGGTTGGCGGGCTAATTATTCATAAAAGCTCCTAAATAAATAAAGAAAAAAAATTATAATATTGGTATGGAAACAGAATAAATCACGAAAAATTCTGAAAGTTACAATTCTGCGGCCACCCTAGTCAAACTGCATCCATAATAACCGATATTACCGATCGATGGCACATGTGTTTTTTGCTGCAAACTTAATTAGCACTAAAACGTGCGTTGAAAGCTCGCTTAGTCGCTTATAGTATCGGAGTCAACCGTATTGTTCCTTGGGTTGATTCTACATCACCATCATTTCAACCCATTGCGGGCTCACAACTGACCACGAGACTCTTCTCAGAATAAGAACATTTTGGCCAAAGTCTTGAAAATAAAATTAAAATAAGCTTGTAATGCCTGCTTCTAGGCTTAGTAAAACTAGCAATTCAATTGTTGGAAACAGTGTCCGCTTCTACAATAAGTTCCCAGAAGACATTTTGAAGATGTCTCTGAATAAGTTCAAAGTTAATGTAAAACTCATTAAAAAATCTTATTACCATGTAAAAGATTATTTAAATGACAAGGAAGCTTGGCAATGATTTTCTCTAATGGCTCTGATAATTCCTTAGTTAAGATGATTGTGAAATGGTGATAATGAAACAAAAACCCGGCTGAGTTTGTTGTGGGCTCTTCTCAGACCAGGGCGCGTTTGGAACCCTCATAGCTTTAGTTTTAGATGTCGTACTGATTATCATCATTATATGATATATTTTATAAATAACCGGACGTCAATAAGTGAAGTATACCTACCTAGATTTAATAAACGTTATTTGACTTTGACTTTGACTTTAGTCCACCACGCTGGCCAAGTGCGGATTGGTAGACTCAAGACACACCACTGCGAACATTATGTAGGACTCTCGGGCATGCAGGCACTGCTAGTTTCCTCACAATGTTTTCCTTCATCGTTACGATAATTTATTATTTTAAACCCCCAATTATTGTTATCAAATCACACTAATATTTGACAGAAATATATATTATTGCAGAAGCTCCATATAATACTCCTTCCTTCTGTCTACAGTAATACTCATTTGTGAAGAAGAAAACATGATTCAAGTATGGAATGAATTTCAAAACAATGCTTTGTCAGGGACGAAGTGGGGACGAACTTATAAAAGGATGCGCGCGCTGCTGCCAGGCCTCTTCCTTGTCTACCGTCGCCGTGTGTCGTTCTTGTGTGATTTTATTTTGTTGCAGTAATATTTGTACTGTTCATGCTAATAAATGAGCCAGGAGAGCTTTTTGGTCTTTCTTCTTCAAGTATCCTCTAGAAATTTGCAATAATATAATATGTAGATTCCGTTCAACGATTTATTTTGACAGGTCGATTAATATGAAAGCTCTCGTTACGATATCAAGCAAAAATGAAATACTGTCAAAAGCTTCTTAACATTTTATGAATAGTCCACCGCTATCTACGGAGTCTACGCTATTTTGATCCATAGAAATCTTGCAACCGTCTCTTATTCACAAGGACAAACATGTCCCAGTGAATTTACTTATACTTCATTATGTCGGCGCCGATAATAAATAGAGATTAACATCGGGCACTTGTAAAGGAATAAGTAATGTTCATTTTACATTAAAAACACTAATCGTCGGCCTGATGCTTTTCATTACTGACATTTTAATTTGAACGCTTCAGTTCTACACTTATTACTACCCATAAAAATGTATTTGCTTTTTCTGTTTGTTTGTGAAACATTGGCAATGTAAATAAAATAAATATCCCGGAATAATCCGTGCTAATTTAATAAATGCGAAAGTGTGACTGCCAGTCTGCTACCTTTTAACGGCCAATCATGGTTTTGAAAAAATTTGGTTCGAAGATAGATTTCATTCCAAGGACGGACAAAGGTTTCCACGCATAAAAACCTAAATACACGCTGATGTAAGTATTAGCGGGCGTCATCGTTGAAAAATAATAATATCTAAAGCGAGATATATTACACGTATCTTATTGGAAATATTTTATTTTATTTTAAAAGAAGCTGAATCGATTAATGAAACCAATATCACATATTACTAGTTGAATCTATGTAATAAACCTATGTCCCAAGTCATAAAAATACTAAAAAGAAACTATTTCACATGCTAAGTCTAACTAAATGTGAATCTCAAACGCGAACGGCCGCAAAAGGTTACCCTCACATTTCGGTTACAAAAAGCCCTTATAAATAAAAATATAAATAGCCATATGAAGCAATAAATTTGTTTATTGTACAATAAAATAATATAGCAGTCGTGCTGGGTGGTCCGCAGACAAAAAGCGGGGCACGATGCTCGGTAACCCGTTACCATAGACGTGACGCTCTCCCGCACACTTCAGATATAGCTTCATTTTCCGGCCACAGTATTATGTAATTATTTTTAAGTAGGTTAATCCATAAAATCAATTTTCATTTTACTTTACAGGCGATTGTCAAAACGTGTTTTAGTTACCTACATACTTCAATCGCGTTCGTGGTCGTGGTCGTGGTGGTACTTCCGTTTTCAACGATAAAATATAGATGGCTTTTCTGTAACTTTTCTATCTACATTTCAGTAATGACCAAGAGTACCAAGAAAAGAAGAAGAAGAGTACCTAAAAGGTAGACCGAGTTACGGCAAATGAGTAGTAAAATAGTAATTCGTTTATGGTATCAAAATCAACATATAAATTAATTATGATCATAAAGAAATTAATTTGGTTAAGTAGTTTTGATTAAATTAGTAAGTACTTATAATACAACTATACTTTTTCTGATGAAAAACAATTATCCACTCATCTACTTCTTACAAAATAATTAAACTAAAGACGCTGGTTATCGTCTAGTCTAAACCAGTCTTTAGGTTTTATTATGCAAAGTAAATTTTGCAAAGTGCACGCTCAGGTGGTGAGCGTTGATGTCTTTTCAACGAGAGTTCGAAAGGTTTTTACAAGATATTATTTTTATCCATTTATTTTTTTATTTACCTATGTGTAAACATAATATATATATAGTTAATTTTTTTTTTTTAAATAAATTAATACTTTATCTGCCTGTGAAAAAATTGAAGCAGCTTTTGTCTACCCTATTTTAAGCCGGAAATCCAATAGGTAGCTGTATCCTATAACTTAGAACTCAGCAAAAATATCGATGTACTTAATTAATGCTTTGTAAATTGATACGAAATGATTGGGCACGCCCAGCGCGCTTTATCTATCACAGGTAGTCGAGAGTACCACTTCATCACTTCGGATAATTCTGCCAATATTGTATAATTTGAGCTACCAAGGGCTTCGGCAAATTATAAGCGTATATTCAAGCTCTTCGTTGGATCACTATTATTTCTTTTGTGCTTTGATGCAGAAGTTGAAAAATCGTTTGGAAGTTACGGTTCCAATACGGTTACGGTTTTCATTTATATGAAGAAATATTTCTTCACGTAGTACGAAGTAGTAGGTACGAAGTACGTACCTACGCTTCTGACACACAGGTATTCTTATGCTTAACAGAAGGCCTCAGCCCCAATCATTTGTTAATCAGGTTTTTGGAAATAAATCATTTTCATTTTCAATTACAGTTTCACGTTAACGTAATCAAAGTAAACAGTGTACCTTGTGTTTACGTACCTACCTATAGTACAACTCGCACGCGCTGCAATGCAAAAACGCACCCGCAGTTTACGCTCTAATGCCCACGTGCTTGCGTTTAACGTGAACACGTTCTTCCACAGAATATTTCATAGTACAGTTCTACGAAGATTCATACTCAGTACGTAGTATAATAAATCTACTTATCCTAGTTAGCAAGGCCCTTGAAATTATTCTTGACCTTCAAAGTAAAGCATCAAAGAAGGGACTAAGTATTTTAATGGTGCCGATACCACGTGTCAAGAAGACCATTTATATCCAAACACATGGTGATTACCTGGCGACAGGACCTATTAAGGACAGCCTCACCCAGATTGTTGGGTGTATTTCTAGCTAAAAAAAGGCCTAATCGAAATATAATCACTCTATTGACAGTCTTACTTTACTTCTTTAAAGATAGAGCGGCTACGACTTATTTGCGCTGACAAGTGACAACCATTTGAAAAAATGGGGTCTTGAGATTGAATCTTATATACTGAAATCTCTCACTTTATATGGTATATCTTTTTTTTTTATTCACTACAAGCTAGCCCTTGACTGCGATCTCACCTGATGGTAAGTGATGATGCAGTCTAAGATGGTAGCGGGCTAACCTGTTAGGGGCATGGCAGTTATATTAAACCCATACCCCTTCGGTTTCAAGACGGCATCGTACCGGAACGCTAAATCGCTTGGCGGCACGTCTTTGCCGGTAGGGTGGTAATAGCCACGGCCGAAGCCTCCCACCAGGCCAGACCAGGGAAAATGCAGAAATTATTAATTCCCAAATTGACCCTGCCGGGGATCGAACCCGGGACCTCCGCACGTTAAGGCAACACCGCTACACACTGCGCCACGGAGGTCGTCAAAAATCTCATTTTATAGTAGGTATACACTATAGTAAATTGATGTGAGGGACTGGGTGTTATCGGTCAAAATTCATTAATCTAGCATAGACGTATACACCCTTAATTACCCTTACTAGCTCATTAAGTAGGAAGTAGGTATATTCATCACGTGATAATGCGCTGCACAACGAACATTATTGAGAAATCATTTTAGAGCATTAAAAAACTATAATCTTCAGGAACCAAACAATTCTTGGAAGTATGATAGAATTTGCTCGGTTCGGTCGTCGGAAGCGCCAGCGATTCCCTGGACCTCCTTTTTGAACGATGGCGCCGGCATGCGGCAGTCCCAATATCGCATATCTTAATAACCCGATACAGAAAAGCGGTACAACTTCATCGCTATAAATCAACATTGATAAACATTTTTAGCATTTACGACCCTACGAAAAGAGCCCCTTTTTCTTTGACCAACTTTACTCTTCAAATGTTTCCTATATACCGGCGTTCCCGTGTAAGTGGTGGTCACTCATTTGTCAGGAAACGAGAAGGTATTCAAGAAAAAATGGTATAAATGTCGGTCTCAATCAGCCAACAGGATGTTCTCACCAGTATTATTTGTAGTCTGGATTGTAAAATTAATTATATGTCTGCTAATGCTTTTGTTGGAATCGTTGAATGATTTTCGTTCTACATAGGTAAATTAATGACGAATGTGTTTTTATGTTCAAATAATAATTTGTAGACCTTATTGTTTTTTAATTTAAAAAATGATCACACACATATCTTTTAGCTGGTGTGTTGTGGAACTTAAAAATATATAAAGTCCCAAGTAAGTGAACCGTTAAGGATTTACGTAATTTTTCAAATTCACAGTGGAACTTTCGTACTTATCCCAAGAAAACTCCTGCCATTGTGTGATTAACGGAATGGGGTCACGACCCTCAGCAATGAGGAATACATCGCAGAGAAAAGGAGCAAGCGTGTCGCCCTGCAGGCCTATAGTGGGAATTTATTTACATATTCGATTAATAACTACGATTTATGGAATCGATCGAACGTCATCCATCACTTTCATCTACTTATCCTTAAAAAAATACCTAAATATTTAAATGAGACCGACATTAATTAATGTAATACCCCATTTAAAGTTGCTTAATTTATGAAGGTCCTTAAATAAATAATATAATATTAAAACGTACTCATATACTTAGATGGATTTCTGCAAACTTTTATATTCCTAGCTGCTTTCAAATTAGACCTTGCATGTCACATGTTACATCGATTTCATATGATCTATTAAAAATAGTGAGTAAGGCTTTAAAGTGTGTTGAATTGACGTGGTTTCAAGAATCGCAATATTTTCGGAGTCATTCAGAGTTGGCGCCTGAGCGGCCGTTTGTGTAATTCGGCAGCGCTCTCGAAATTCGAGCACGCGCCAGACTCACTCTCATGTGCATTTCTTGGAAAGTTTGCGTATTTCATTTATTCATTTTAAATTTCATGTCGTTATCATCATATTGCGGCACTTGCCTTTCTACTGTCCTGGCATCAATGATCGTTTTCTTCTATTTATTGTGGTCCTTTCGTCTGCTATTTGTATAGTAAGTATGTGTTTTGGCAACTTTTTAATAAGTATTCTGATTCTATACCTAACATAACAAACGTATTACAAGCAGCTTTGGTAAAACTTAAGCAAGACGTTCGAAAGGTAGTAATAGTAGTAGTAAGTAGGTAGGTAAACCTATGCATCTAAAGGATTAAAGAATTTGGAAAAAAGTAAGTAGGTATCATGTCTTGGGCTCTAAGTTATGGCATGGTATTTACCACACTAACCTTAACGCGCCACACCCTATTGCCATAGTAAAAAAAAACATCTCGCGTTCTACCACAGAATAGGTAATAGTACGTGTTCAACAAAGCTATGAACATTAGCTGTACTTTATCTGCGGTTATACTTACAACATATTATACAGTAGAAAACCGAGTTCCTTTTAAACAATGATTTATTTGTCCATTTTACGTCTGATGAGTGTCAGATAACTTTGTTGCAGTGTGCTTAAGTGAGCATTTATTTATATTCATTACATCTTAAACATGAATAATGTGAGCTCTTGGAAATATGTCAAGCCACAACACTGTCATCCTGACCTTTTGCACGGACATAAATAACTTTTAACGCTATGGTTATCTGCTTCAGTGTGCTTGGCCACAGTTAAGGGTTATGTTTGGTGGATAACAAATGGAACTGGCACATATATCTACCTACGTTGTTGTTACCCGTACTTACTTTTTAGTGTCGTTAAATTTCGAATCGTCCTAAGCTGGAGCTCAGGCAGCGTCACTCTAGATCTTAATTTAGAAGTCAATGGTACGACATCGCATGAAACTCACTGAATGGTAATAGTAAGAATGGTGATGACGACTATTAATAATTTTACTCGAAATAATTATGAGATACTTTTCATTTGCACCGGGCAGGCCAACTCGGCAGGCGGATTTGGTTGATCTTCTTTAAATAACGCTAGATTGATTCATTCAGATACCTAGATTAAACTTTTTTGTATGAATGAAAATATGAAAATTTCTTATCAGCATTTGAGATGAAACACCTGAAGATACATAATATGTATAGTAACGGACCTTTTCATCTTACTTTTACCGAATTTTTCAGCTATTTGATATATATTGGACCTTGTTAGGCAGTTGGGTACATACAGTTGGTTACGTTCCCTCAAATATGGTCGAGCGAAGCAATGGCTGGATCATGCGTCATGCTCGTGAACGGGTGCCACCGGCGGGAATGGGGCTACTTTCTGTCTGCCCGTCTTTGACATGAATTGAATAAACAAATTTAAGAAATCCATTAAAAGTATGCTCCTGAAAAAAGCTTATTATACTGTTGAAGATTATGTAAATGATAGAGGAGCATGGATTTGATCGCTCCAACAATGCTGGGGACAGCGGTTACTTATGTACACATTGATATAGTAATTGTAAATGAATTATTTAAAAAGAGCAACCACCGAGTTTCTTGCTGGTTCTTCTCGGTAGGAATGGCATTCCGAACCAGTGGTAGATTCACTTGACGATTCAAAAGTACTTGTAAAAGTTTATTTGAATAAAAAATATTTGATTTGATTTGATTTGAAAGCAGTAATAGGAGCAATTAATCAAAGAGAACAAGATAAATTCCATATGAGTGTAATACAAAACGTTTTACAAATTAGATACAGCTGCATATGGAACGATAGCATTCGCTTGTTGTGGGAGCGATCGATATGCGTCGGGCACGGTCGTACTTATCAGACAAATCAGATTTCAATTGGAGGCTCGTACGTCAATCAGGGCGTATCGATGTCCAGCGCCGGTAGCGGTTTGGCAGAGCGATAGTGCGGGCCGCGAGCCGCGAGCGGCGCCCCTGCCACGTGGGTGGGCGCCGCGGGTGGCCCGCGCGCTGGGTGGCCCACGCACACACGCGCCGCGACACACCAACACATGCCACGCAAATAAACACAATAATCAACTAACGATACTTTACTCCGTCACCGGATAGACTAATCTCTCGGATGCTATTGCAGGAATCGCGCCGTGACACGCGCGCTCACCTTTCCTACCGCACTCGGACGAATTACGTTCGATTGCTGCTAATTTTCTTGTTGGGGCACGATCACGTTAAAGCGGTTTAGAGGCCAGTAGGTAAAGGCTCGTGTATCGCTACAGAAGAATCAACTTCTTACTCACCTAGTCACATAGTTTATATTCCGCTGTAAACGTTAACGTTGAAATTGATCTGTAGATTTTCTCTAACACAAAATGCAAAGTACCTAGATACTAGTGAACCCCAAATAAGTAACCAACTCGACGAGATGGCAGAATTCTAAAGGTAAGTATTAGGTATTTAAAAAATAAAATTCTAAATCTAAATCCCAATGTATACTTATCCAGGGTCAACTTACTTATCAAAATATTTTTTTACGCTGGTCCAACTTTTTAGCCTCAAGGGTATCCGGAAGTCAAAAAAACCGTCTAAAAACTGATTGATATGACATTATTGAACATATACTCGAAAAAGATGAAAGACGATCGCTTGTTTAATCTTTCAAAAGCCTCTACCTAATCATGGGCTTATAGACTTTCCGATTATAGTATCTTGAGAAACCAATATATCAAGGCAAAGAAAGCTCCAAGTGGTTGGACAGCGCCATTGAGTTAAATTACCAGGAGTAGCTAACCTCATATTGCCCCCGGCGGCAAAAGGGCGTCTCTACATAATATATTATTTCAAGACGTGAGCTTTGAATATTTTCTAAGTAAGCATACCCTCGATCTAATTACATATATAATTCATGTTACATTACCTAACAAAAAGATGCGTTATATGAAAATAACTAGTGACCATCCCCAGCTTGTAAGGGAACCTCTATGCAATAATTCAGCTTTCTAGGTACAATGGCTTGTGTTGGAGTTGTTAAGTCAGCCAGTGAGAGAATCAGAACAATCGCCGAGTCACGGTGTATGTGAGATAAGTAGCGAAATTATAGGAACACGGTAAAATCAAGTCCAAGACCAATATTCCTAATTAACAAAAACACTTCAAAAACACAGGTGGCCCTCCCGATAAAAACACCATAATTTTTTTAGTTACACCATAAATAGGGTACCTATATTTTACGGGATATTACTGACTATTATAGAAACTCTATGGTCCGCGTTATCAAAGTTTGGACAGTGGACAGCACCTACGCGTGAAGCAGTTGCCAGTTGCCACGGTAGAACTGCAAACTAAAAAGGTACTTAAGGTCTAAAAAGAAGCTACATCCATGTCTAGTTACCAACTTTCCGGTCTAAGCATCCACTGCGCAAAGCGATTTAGCGTTCCGGCACCGATGCCGTAGAAACCGGGGTATGGATTTCATTCTACCTCCATTCTTCTATTCTTTCATTCTTCTTCATTATACCTATTGCTTCGTAGCCGCCTGCCTTCATCTCGGATTGAATCAGCTTTGTCGTTCCTAAAATCCTAAGAGATGAAATCGTATACCAAGATTTACTTACATCTGCCTAGAAAAAAGAGCAACTGCTGAGTTTCTTACCGGCTATTCTCAGTAGAATCAGCTTTCCGAACCCGTGATAGAGTCTTGACGTATCATAAGTGACACAAGTTGTCCTACGTGAAATAAATAAATCAATTATCATTTAAAACGCTGCAAAACTCGATTTTGAAATTAATGACGTACACATAAGGAGTTTATATAGTATCCAACAATAGATATATATTACTGAAAATTTATATAACTCTGCTTCTGCTCTGATCTTTGGCTTTTTTGGATTTTATCCATGCTTATTCAGCAAAATAAAAAGAGGAAAATTTCGTATGCAGTGTATCAAACAAACTCAATATAGACAATAAGTAAATTAACAATTTAGCACGCATTGTTCCAGCTATCGCATTATTCTAGCTCGGCTCTTTCTGAGAATCTATTGACGCCGGCATATACCTATTGCATGACCTGATAGTTTTCATACATCCTTTATTCAAAGAAGCTAAAACAAGGAACAACCACCGCCACTACAGCCCATTAACGTCCCACTGCTGGGCACAGGCCTCAACACTCATATGAGAGAGGGAGCTTAGGCCCACCACGGTGCTCCAATGCGGGTTGGCGGGCTTTAACGACTATTATCATGTTAGTGTTAATAACAAGGAACAAATCTTATTTTGTAAAATCGCTTTATTTGGTTAAAATATATTTATAGCTTTCAATAAAAACCGGTCAAGTGCGAGTAGAACTCGCATACGAAGGGTTCCACACCATCCTACAAGTTTATTGTATAACCCCCTTAAAATATTATTTATTTTTATAGTAGCTAAAGTAATGGCATAACTATTATTTCCCACAAAAATTGCTTCCGTTGTCTTTATAAGCGGAACCTACTAGTAACTACCTCGGTAAATGAGTAGGTGCGTCTTTCAATATGCCCGTATGGATAATACGGAAAAAGAACAAGAATTATTTTACAGTAGCAGTCTTTAAGTTTGAGTCGGTAAATTCCGAATTTTAATGTTACCATTGTTCAAAATTTCCTGTTTTATGACCAGAAGCCTTCACTGTTGTTACATATTACAAAACAAAGGGTCACCGCTGCTTAAATGATTCATGATGAGGGTTTCCACCTGTACCTAAAGTTAAATACCTAGCCAGTTACCTCGATACTATGCATACCTGATTTTAACTAAGTAGGACTAGGTACCTGATACTTATACCTAAACAGTTCTATTTTTTTTATTCCACTAAAAGCTGTAAAGTTCTTTATTATCCACTACAAGTTTAGCCCTTGGCTGCGATCTCACCTGATGGTAAGTGATGATGCAGTCTAAGATGGTAGCGGGCTAACCTGTTGGGGCATGGGTAGTTGTATTAAACCCATACCCCTTCGGTTTCTACACGGCATCGTACCGGAACGCTAAATCGCCTGGCGGCGATAATAACAAAATTTATGATAACTTATGATGCAGTCTAGCGGACTAACCTGTTAGGGGTATGGCGGTTACATTAAACACATACCTCTATTGCATTTTACATAGCATCGTACTGAAATGCTGAACCTCTTTGGCGGCACGTATTTGCCGGTTCAGTGAAACTAGCCACGGCCGAAGCCTCCCACCAGATAGGATCCACCAGTTCGTACTTACACCAAAATCATACTTAATATTACTAGTGGTTCGCCCCGAACTGAGACCTCACGATATCCATAAGATACTTTTAACTATATAATGCGCGCTCATCTTTACGTTCATAGACATCAGTACTATCAGTAGACTATTTTTTTATTCCACGTAAGATGGTGCTAACGTCTATTATTTGTTAGCACAAACGAATAATCTTTTACAGAGCGCCATCTATTGACATAATTGTGAAGTTCTGTTAAAAATACTGAATTTCGTTTCCTTATAATATTTATCTAATTTTAGTATTTGTTGTTCAAGTACAGGACATAATTCAAATAATTGATCAAGTTTCAGCCTTTCAAAAATTGTGAATTCTGAGGTCAACTTTGGACGTTAGAAAATCTCCACTTTGAAAGCCCCCCGTTTCATCAATTTTAGGGGAAAAATTTAAAAAATATATTTTTATACTCTACCTATTCCTAATTATCTTAAAAATGATATACCGCAACCCTATAAAACACTATATGTAACGCTATACAAATATTTTACTTCGCATTCGCTTCTATGAGAGCCCCCCTGAAATAAAGATTTTTATAACTTTTTAAGACATATTCGGCTGGAGGCCATCGGTTTACATATTATGTATATTTAAAGAAATAATTACGTTCATTAATTCAGAAGTTATAAGGCTCTGACAGACGGACGTTCGGACGGACGGACGCACAAGTGCAAATTCACTCAAGTAGACTCAGAGACCTTCGCTTCGCTCGGTCAAAAATGCGAAAGTGTATTTATTTGTTGGTTTGTCCTTCAATTACAAAAATTAATTTAATTTATCACCAAAATAAAATATGTAACAACTAACAACTGTTCAATCCTATCAGATTTAAAAATGCTGAAAATCACTAAAAGCCAGCCTGTTGAAAATGGAAACCCTCGTTAACAAATCGCACCCAGTTACTACTTTGTGAGCGCTTGGTGATCGCCGTGCCCTCGCCAAAATCGAGTATTTCGTCAAGCATCATCAAAAGGAATAACAATTGAATGCAGTAGCGTTTTACATAAACTTTGTTTACACAAACTGTAGAAGCGCGACCGTAGGTACCACTGCAAACAATAATTTAACAAACTTCTTAGGGTTACAAAGTTTGCACAGAATCTTACAAATTTCAAAGTGGCAGCGTAAAGAGAATTTAAGTAACTACTTTGGAAATATTTTTGATAGCATTTATTGTTAAGAGTAAATATTATTATAAATGACTAGGTATAGCTATAGAAACGTCATGCAAGCATGTACTTAAGAGTTATGGGCAAGCCTGGCATTACTATTACTGGCATTATTTCCCTAGTTCATATGCAGATGACCCAAATCTGACCCATTTATAACGACGTCGACCTAAAGAAAGTGAGAGAAACTTTTTTTTTTTTTTTTAAATATATAGGCTAGCGCTTGGCTGCAATCAGACTTGCATGCAAGAGGTGATGCAGCCTAAGGTGGAGCGCGCTTGCCTAGAAGATGCCTATTCACTCTTGATTTGAAGGTACCTATATTAAAAGAGGAAGGGAAAACGGAAGCCGGAAGGCTGTTCCATATCCTAGCGGTTCGGATTAAAAACGAGGAAGCAAAACGCTTCGTACGAGCCCGCGGAATTTCGACTGCGTAAGGGTGCAGACCTTGTCGATGCCTTGCGGTTCGATAGTAAAAAGGCGACGGAGGAACCAGATCGAATAGTTCTTGAGCACACTCTCCGAAATATATCCTGTAGAATACCGACAGACAGGCAACTTTGCGCCGATGTTCCAAACTTTGCAGCTTCGAACTTTTTATTATTCCTTTTGGTTTTCTTATTCCAAAAGCTTTAAAGGGAGAACTCTCATTTATCAGATGTCAATAGGAATTTCGGAGTTTTCCGAAATGATAGGAAAAGGAAAAGTCTCGCACTAATCACCTCTTCCAAAGGTACTTATGCAGATTTAAGAGTTTAATGGATCTATATAGTGACACATATCAACGACGTCCAAAAGAAGAGCTTCTCCTAACATTGATAGTTTCAACAAAATTCTACAACTACTAGGTCCTACTTTGCCATCCCTGACTATCTCAAAAATAAGAGTCATTTATAGAGAAACGCCGACCGGCACATAAACAATGCACACAAACGACAGTTCCAACACTTCATTCGGAGAATCTCAATCGGATTAATTTCATCGCATTCCCCAAGCACATTAGGAACGTTTACGAATATTTAATTGGCCATTATAACCAATTAAAATGCCAAGTAGACAGATCAACTTCACTGCGTAATGATAGACCACCAAGTTACAAAACTTATAATTCAAAACTCAAAAAACAGGCGCTCATAAAAACAATTAAGTTTGACCGCTTTACCATAAAGGAGAGTAACATAACCAATCTTAGAGCAATTAAGGATGGTAATGGCAGGAAAGGATAGTAACGAACGTGAGCGGCCATTACCAGGGGTGGTATCGCCATAATATTTATTCTATGAATTGAGGGCAAAGGTTATAAAAATAAACAGAACGGATTTTTTGTCAAGAGTTTAAAATTTTTCCTCTGGATCGTTTCTGCAAAATTGTCCACCTTATTCATACTTGATATAATTTTAAAAAATGTTAGTCATGTTCATGTTAATGAAATCCGTAAAAACATTTAGAAAAGTGCAAAGATATGTTTTATTATTCGGCGTCCTCATATTATCGTACCATCAGACACCATAAAGACACCACTAAGGTGTCTGATACTACATTAAAATAGCTCTACATTACTTAGAAGGCAGGTACTCGTAAACAGAAGAATTATTTCCTAATTTCTTAGCTTGAATTTTCGTACCTTGATAGGTAGGTACTCAGAGACTAAAATAATATTCACAGGGGAACTCGTTAATTTTCCGGGATAAAAATTAAGTAACCTATGTCCTTCCTCTATGCCAAATAACAACAAAATCGTTTGAAAAGATGGGATCGTTGAAGACAGGCAGACCGGCAGACAGACAGACACACTTTCGCATCTATAGATAAATGCGAAGGTTTGGATGGATGGATGGATAGATGGATGGATGTTTGTTACTCTATCACGCCAAAACGGCTGAACGGATCTGGATGAAATTTGACACAGAGATAGATCTGGAATAGCACATTGGCTACTTTTTATCCCGTAAAATTAAAGAGTTCCCACGGGAACCAAAACACCTCAAACCACGCGGCAAACGGCATAAGCTAGTTTATAATATAAGTATGAATACCGCGCCCACAAACAAATTTTAAATATTTGCCTCTCTGTCTGTATATGAAGATAAGTATAACATGAGTTTGTAAATTGTATAAAGCAAAAATCTATTCATTTTCATTTCACTGTTTCGTCTTTTTAGGGTTCCGTACCAAAATGGTAAAATGGAACCCTTATGGTGCGACTTTCTCCGTCTGTCTGTCCGTCTGTCCGTCCGTCACACTGGAATAAAAAAAAATTGGAAATTATTTTTGTTCTTATTTAAAAAGGGGCGAAAATCGGAGGGTTGAAATTTAAAAGTGAGATAACTGTACTATGTGGGGTATCATATGAAAGGGTTTACTTTGTACATTCAAAAACAGATTTTTAATTATTTTTAGTCGATTTATATTTATCGGAAAAATACCGTTCAACAGCCCATGGAACTAATAAGTACTACGAGTACTTATTAGTTCTATGCAACAGCCAAAAAAGGTGTGTCACTTAGTTGAATGTCAATGTTACCCATAGTATCCTACCCATATATTATATCTCTATGATCCTACCCAATTATCCTACAGATCTATGTCTATGGAACTACTGTATTTTTTTTAATTCCTTCTTGACGATACGGATTAAAATAAAGTTGATATTGCATTTTGCCGCGAAATCATAGATTTTTTAGTTGTTCTTGCCACCATTCCACGCGGGCATGATTTAGGTATATAGTTATTAGGTTAGGCTAGCTTTTTTTTTTTAGCGAGGGGGAAATCTTCCGAAGATACCCGATCTCCTGGGAGAGAGTGCAGGTGATGTGGGATTTTTACCCACTAAAATCCCCTCGGTGGCCATCCTCTGACCATATTGGGAATCTCCGGGAACTCTCAAAGAACATACGCCGGAGACTCCCTTGCGCGATGCCCATTGGGCTCGTCCTGGGTGATGTAATCCCTGATGTCATGTATCAATCATGATATTGACAATATGAGTCGCATGGACAATGAGCGGCCAAAGCCCCACTTTCAGCCACTCGCGACTTCGAGGTCCCTTTGTACATTTTGATCAGGGCGTCGGTCGGTGTCGCCCTGCTGCCTCCGTCTCCGAGTCGGATTGGAACGTTCTCGTTCCCGCTCAGCATTCTCCTTTTTGATCATGACAGCGTCACAAAAAGAGACCACGGCCCTCCATGCTTCATTCGCCGCCAGCATTGCCGATATGACAGCAGGCGGCGAAAGATCGCTCCCTACGTAGCTGACCAAAACTCGACGCTCGGGTTCCCAGGCGGGACACTCTTCAAGCGTGTGCTACGTGGAGTCAAGGTCGTTCTCACAATGGTGGCACCGTGGTGTTGCTTCGCGACCGATCCGGCACAGGTACTCACCGAAGCAACCATGCCCGGTAAGTACCTGTGTCAATCTGAAGGTAACGCTGCCATGCTTTCTCCCCAGCCAGGCTTCAAAGTTTGGCAGGATAGCACCAACAGTGCGTTGGCGTGCGTTTCTTTCCCCTTCCAAACGCATACGCCAATTTACAAGGGCCTGTTGGTGCGCTTGCCGTCGCAATGACCCGCCATCTCGACCATCAGCACTGCTTTGGCAAACCGCACGGTTCTGGGTATATACCTTCGCGTCCATATCCGCCAGAATGTCAAGAGGCGGAAAGCGGGCCAGGACAGTAGCCGCCTCAAAGGATATCGTGCGATATCCTCTTGCGACCCTGATAGCTACCTTGCGCTGCACGCTATTAAGCTTAGCTCTGAGACGCTGAACACCACAGAGCCGATTTGACCATACCGGCGCCCCGTAAAGGGCTATCGACCGAATAACCCCGGCGTACAGTCGACGAACGCCTTCCTGTGGCCCCCCGAGGTTGGGCAGTAGGCCGTGCATTGCACCAGCAACTTTTTGTATCCTGGGGAGTAGGCGCTCAACATGTTCCTCGAATCCCCATCGCCCGTCCAAGGTAAGACCCAGGTATTTTAAGTGCTTTCCTACCTGCACTTCTACGTTGCCAACGCGAATCGACGAGCTGGGGGGCTCGAGTCGCCTCGGTAGCCTATGGAACCAGAGAGCCTCTGTTTTTTGAGGCGCTACTCTGAGTCCGAGCTCATGGATTTTTGCGACCACGCATGCCACGCCGGCCTCCGCAAGCCTTGATGTTTCCTCAAAAGTATTACCTTCGGCTAGCACCAAGGTGTCATCCGCATAGCAAACTATAGTAATGCCAGATGGGACATCAACACGAAGGACTACGTCGTAGGCTAAGTTCCACAGAAGCGGCCCTAATACGGAGCCCTGTGGAACCCCACAATTTACTTGTCTCCTGTGTGTATGTCCGTCCCGCCCTGTGTATGTAATTGCCCTGTCGCACAAGTATGCCCCGACAATATTTCGCATATACGAGGGTACGTTGTGGTGAGTTAAAGCTTCCCGTATAGCGGTCCAAGGAAGGGAGTTGAAGGCGTTAACAATGTCTAAACTCACCGCTAACGCCACTCCACCCCCACGAACAGCCCGTTCCGAATAGGTGCGAACGCGGAGTATCGCGTCTACAGTTGATCGGCCCTGCCGGAAGCCAAACTGACTTTCGCATAAGTTAGGGCCTACATGCGTGAGGTACTCCGTGAGGCGAGTAGCTATAATCCGCTCAAATAATTTACCTACTTCGTCCAGAAGGCATATGGGTCGGTATGCTGATGGGGACTCCATAGGTTAGGCTAGCTAGCATTAAGTTCTATTGTATTATTTTCAATAAATGTTTTAAAAAAAAGTTGTACTTATTGTTTATTGGATGATAATTCAAAATTCGATGCACAATACGTAATAAGTACAAGGTGAAGGCAGGTAAAGTGAATGTGACTATTTATTTGTGTATCATTAAGTGAAAATAAAGATCTTACTCCTAATATGAAAATGTAACAGAAAGGCAAAGAAATAATTAAAAACCGTTATTTATTTTATTTTCTTGCAATTGAAGTGAAAAGTAGAGTGTTTACCACGGGACTAAAAGCCATTCTACTCGATTCTATAGCATACCGAGCGTATCTCGTATGAAACGACTCATTTTAGTCCCTTGATGAACAATCTACTATTTTATATAAGTACCTAAAATGACCATCCGGCTTTTCCTTATTTTCAATTTCATGTTTTTTCCTTATTTCAGAATCAAATTTAATTTAAGTTAAGAATTGATATTAATATCAAGATAATTTTATGCAAAAGTTTTCTTTACGCGTTTAGAACTCGACAAGGATTTTTTAAATCAAAGTTTTTTAAATCAAAAAAATATCTTCCTTAGAAACATATTTTTAATACCGCTTAAAATTAAGAACCGTAACTTTTCTCATTATAATATCCCATACCTAATGGCAAAATCTTAATCCCTAATCGTATTTTTGTGGTTTGAAGCTAATTAGTCCTTTAAAATAGCAACAAATCACCGATTAAAATAAATTGCGCTGTAAAATAAAAACCCAAATTACATTTCATCTTCTACAGCGGCCATAAATTTTTCAAAGTTCATAAGAATGTTAAATTTTCAAATTAGTCGTACAAAACATACAATAAAAATTTTAGTGTGTAATAATACCTAATCATGCGAACGAATCGGTTACTTGATGTCACTTTTACGATGCCGACAGAGGTCTTGGCATATTTGATACTAGTGTGCTGTCCCTGTTTTGTGCAAGATTAAATCCTATTATATATTTTAATTTTAGGAAGGTGGGTACAATAATTCATTAGTGCCTACTGACGACCTCCCTTGGGCAGTGCTGAGCGCTGTGGTCTAATATTGGGAAGTCCCGGGTTCGATACCCAGCAATTCAAGAAATCATGTCTCAGGTCTATTCAGGAATTTATAATTTCTAAATTTTATCTGGTTTGGTCTGGTGGGAGGCTTCGGCCGTGGCTAGTTGCCACCCCACCGGCAAAGACGTGCCGCTAAGCGATTAAGCATTCCGGATTACCTATTCAGTGGTTCCGGTACGATGCCGTGTACAAACCGGTTAAGGGTATGGGTTTATAACTGCCGTACCCCTAAAAGGTTAACCCGCTACCATCTTGGACTGCACTTACCATCAGGTGAGATCGTAGTCAAGGGTAACTTGTAGTGGAATGAAAAAAATGGTTGATTTGATGTAATTTTTTATAAAGAGACTCGAAGTGTATATCAAATAAATATTATAAATGCGAAAGTTTGGATGGATGTATGGATGTTTGTTACTCTATCACGCCCCAACGGCTAAACGGATCTGGCTGAAATTTGGCACAGAGATAGATTATAGTCTGGAATAGCACATAGGCTATTTTATCCCGGAAAACTAAGGAGTTCCCGCGGGAACCAAAAAACCTCAATCCATGCGAACGTAGTTCCGTATCAGCTAATATTTTATAATATCCCAACGGAAACTAAGATTTGACTAAGATAATTGTATAATATTAAATTTTTGACCGAGCGAAGCGAAGGTCTCTGAGTCTACTTGGGTGAATTGGCACTTGTCCGTCCGTCCGTCCGTCCGTCCGTCCGTCCGTCCGTCCGTCTGTCAGAGCATTATAACTTCTGAATTACTGAACGCAATTACTTCAGCTTTAAATATAATATGTAAACCAATGGCCTCCCGCCGAATATGGTTTAAAAAATAATAAATCTTTATTTTAGGGGGGCTCTCATAGAAGCGAATGCGAAGTAAAATATTTTTTATAAAGTTACATATGATTGCGGTATATCATTTTAAAGATAATTAGGAATAAAGTCCAAAAATATTTTTTTTTTTATTTTTCCCCCAAAATTGACGAAATGGGGGGCTTTCAAAGTGGTGATTTTCTAACGTCCAAAGATGACCTCAGAACTCTAAATTTTCTGAAAGGATGAGCCTGAAACTTGATCAATTATTTCAATTATATCCTGTACATGAACAACAAATACTAAAATTAGATAAATATTGTAAGGAAACGGAATTATTAAATTTTTAATGAGCTTCAGTATTTTTAACAGAACTTCACATTTATGTCAATAGATGGCGCCGCGAGGTCTCAGTTCGGGGCGAACCACTAGTATTTTATTTATTAATAGAACCCAGGACCTCGTGATCCGCAATAGACTATGCGAACCGTCAAGCTATTACAAAGACCAAAGAAGATAGTAAGTATACTTAGATAGATAAAGATGCATCCGCTGTCTCAATTTTGTGAATATTAAATATTCGAAGCGTAGCAAAACATGATGCATGACGCTTTAAAAACTATCGCAGTCGACGTGGGTGGCCTTTGTCATTCGTTGCATTATAATCAATTTGTACGCCTAACTCTGCGCCGGCGCACCCCTCGCAATGTGCCGGATAGATAGGTCTTTCGACACGCATCCTGCGTCTATTAACTACTTCTTTGTCGCACTAGCAATACTCCTTTGAAGAAGCCGATCATATTATGACAGAACTGTGAGGTGTACGCTGTACACTGAGCTACATTTAATAGTACCTAATTGATTAATTTTTACTAGGTATGTTCGGTCACCAGCTTATCTATATTCTCTATCACAATGGTAAATTAAGGCAATGTTAAATATAACCTTTATAATATATCTAGATTTTTTTTTATCCACTACAAGTTAGCCCTTGACTGCGATCTCACGATGGTAAGTGACGATGCAGTCTAAGATAGTAGCGGGGTAACCTGGTAGGGGCATGGTAGTTATATTAAACCCATCCATCCAAACCAACCCATCGTATGCGCAAGGTGCAGAAATCCTTTGTGGGGTCCAGTGTACGTTTTTATAACATGGTTCCAAAAGAGTTTCTAGATTTGCCATTAGGTACCTACATAAATTTAAAGACTTTGTCAAACAGCATTTGTTAAGTCGAGGTTATTATACTATCGACGATTTTATTAACGACAAAGTTGCATGGAAGCAACCGGCCTCGCATCCAGTGACCCACAATTCAGTGTAATACTTGTAATATTACGTATGTATTAATATTGTAACCTCTTTCTTTTTTGAGAAAAGAGCAACTGCTGAGTTTCTTGCCGGCTCTTCTCAGTAGAAACAGCTTTGCGAACCGGTGGTAGTCTTAACGTATCATAAGTGACACAAGTTGCCCTATGTGAAATAAATTAATCATTTTATTTCATTTCCATACCCCTACTCGGTTTCTACACGGCGTCGTACCGGAACGCTAAATCGCTTGGCGGCACGTCTTTGCCGGTAGGGTGGTAACTAGCCACGGCCGAAACCTCCCACCGCCTGGTGGGAGCCGGACCGTGGACCGAGAGGTGAGAGCCTAGCCCAGGGAAAATACAGAAATTATAAATTCCCCAATTGACGCTTCCGGGGATCCAACCCGGAACCTCTACACGTTAAGACAACAGCGCTCAACGCCACGGAGGTCGTCAAAAAGAAATAGAAACAAGATAGATAATGAAAAGCATACCTACCTGCACGTATTCTATGTAGTTACGTATTTTACAGTCAAATATATGGAAATAAAGTTATACAAACAACAAGAGCCATAAAATAACATAACATCGAGAAAACACAAAATTTTATCATAATGGTATGCGAATAAGACCACCCACATCGACCGACTGTTGCGGCTTAGTTATGGGCAAATTTTGCAAACAATGCAGACTCTGGTGTGGGATGACTCAATTAGTAGGATTCAGGAGATAATAGGACGCACAATGGACCGTAAATAGCTCTAGACGCCACTACGAGTCGTAGAGATGTCCTTACTGAGAGATTTATTTTTGATTTACAATTTGTTTTCTATCGTAGAATAGGATCTTTCTTCATGAGATGAAAGGAATGCTAGGAAACGTGCAATGGATTTGTAAACAAAACTTTTGTAAGTATTTGTCCCTTCAGTCTATATTTAAAAATGGCAACTAGAGATGGAAAGAAGACTCAACTCTCGGATACAGTATAATAAAAAGATTTTGAATATTTTAATTCCTATAGTCTAGCTAGGTCGCTTGTACTAAACGCACCTCCATACTCTGGCGGTAAAATTTATAAATTCTTGTAAGACATTCTGCCGACGAAACTAAATGAAATGACGATGAAATAACAAAAATTCAAGTAAACAATAATATAATCAATCATTAACGCGTAATCGTCAGCAACGAAAAAGTAGTAACGGCAGGATGTTCTCGGTTCCCAGATATTTTTTGGAGTTTTTTCTTCGCTTCTTCAAGGTGGCATTGAGCTGAACAAAGTTAGCCCCGAGCGCGACATCAATAATTCACTCTTCAATCTACACAGACTCAGAGTTTGTTTCCATTATCAGGCATAAAAAACTTGATCGTTTTAAATGCGACGATGACGCTTTGAATTTCCACAGTATGAATAAAATTTGTTCTACCATTCAGAATAATAGTACATTATGGTACTAGTGTGTAATGTTGGTGATTACCGCTGAGGCGCCATTGAGGACGGTAATCATCAATACACACGTGTATCATACGACGTTTTTCAACACACTTGTGAAGAAAATATTATAATACTAAATAAAAAAAACCAGTTTTCACTCCGACCGCTGGTAGTGTCCGACGTAACAAAGCTTTGCAAATAGTTGTATTTGAATATCACAAACACATGTGAAGTACTTATATTTAAATTTTAAATAAAACAAGAAGGATAAGATAAGAAACTAGACAGTAAAGGATGATCCTAGGTCGGTAAAAATCGTAAACCTAGAAGCTGTGTTTATGATGACGCTCCTATATCAAAAAACAGTTGAAAATTATTATTTCCTATTTATAACGAACAAAGCTTAGATTTTTGGATGATATGCTATAGTTTTGCACTCATGAATGATTCATAAAGGCAATATTTTAGAAAAAGTAAACAAGTCTCTAGTCTGTTAATCAGTAACTGACGAATACCAAGCTTTAGAATGGTCCAAAAAAACTATACATATGTATATAAATTTTGCTATTGATCAACGACGGCTAAGTACGCATGAGGCCTGGGAAAACATCGTTTCTTATTTTGCAGGCAAAAGCTTCGCAATCCTCCGTACTTTTAAGTTAAAATATCTAAGTAATACTATAGGTTACCAATGTATTAATGGAAACGAGCCGGGGACGACAGATATCGGTCACGGAGCTGACCGTGCTTCCTGATTCAATATTGCCGAGCTCCGTGGATAATCTTCGTGCGATTATTTACATTAATCCATCCCCGGGACCTCTTGTTCGAAGTTTATTTTCCCAAGTATTGTCCATGTTTATTTTTCTTACAAAAAATCATTGATTAAACAAACTCTACAACCGTTGAAGAGCTTTAATCAATTA
Source organism: Erebia aethiops (assembly GCA_923060345.2). NCBI lineage: Eukaryota > Metazoa > Arthropoda > Insecta > Lepidoptera > Nymphalidae > Erebia > Erebia aethiops. The sequence continues at coordinate 14,475,232 of OV281089.1, read as the reverse complement.
TTGTTGACTATTTCTTTCGGCCCGGATTCTTTACTCATTTTTTACGATGTTGAAAAAGGTCTGTGTTGATTTTAACTTCATTTTGTGTTGCATATTTTGTTAGAAAGGCATTTTGATTTTTATTTATATAGTAGGTCTACATCCATATAAATAAAAAGTAAAATTAAAAGAAAAAATAACCAAATTTTATAATGCATTATTAGCAAAAAAGAAATTGATAATTATTTAAGTTTCAAATGTAAAATCGCAGGCATTATCTAGTTGGTAATATAAACTGCTACCGGTTATCTCACAACTTTGCTTTTTTTGTTCCGTAAGCTTACGGGCTGTCATCGGTTTCAAGAAGTATAAAAAATGTCGTCGCAAGTGGAGGACGGAGGTGTTTGAACAGTCAGTTGTCGGGCGCTTGCTACCTCGAGAGGACAAACAACAGCCTTAATTCTTTGACAGTAGAACTACTTGCTGCTTTCTGAGGTTTCGCATTGTTGGTTTTTAAGGTGTCCACTATTTGCATACTGTTTAGGACATTGCTCTTTATGTATGTTTTAGTTTCTATGCTGGAAAATTTTTAGAGTAGGTACATTTGAGTTCAGCGTGCACAACGTTAGGTTTTGTTAGTATTACTATCTAAGTACTACTTAAGATGAAATAAAATTTAGCATAATCGACTTATGGACAATTGTATCTACCAGATGCATCCAAAATCCGATAATTAGGTAGTACCAACAGTAGGTTACGACGACAAGATTTATTCAGAAACTTTATCTACATCTACACAAATCAAATATCAAATCAATCAATCAAATAAAATCAAATTCAAATAATAATAGTTATTATTATATTATATAAAAAATATTATAAATGCGAATGTATGAATGTATGGATGTATGGATGGATGTTTGTTACTCAATCACCGCCCGAACGGCTGAACGGATCTGGATGAAATTTGGCAAAGAGATAGATTATAGTCTGGAATAACACATAGGCTACTTTATATCCCGGAAAACTAAGGAGTTTCTAACTAACAAAAAAACTCAATTCACGCGGACGTAGTCGTGGGCATCAGCTAGTTAATAATAAGCTTTAAGAGCATAGCTTTAGGCAATAGGATTGCCTAAAGCTATGCTCTTAAAGCTTATTATCTATGCTCTTAACCAAATGAAGACGTTACTCATCCCATCTTTAAAATTGTTCTATATTTCTCTGTAACTATATCTGTTCAGGAAACTGTTTCGAAGATTACCGAGCTAATCTTCGAAACAGTTTCCTCGTTCCATGTTCGAAACAACTAAACTGATTTTTTTACGCGATCTCACTTAAAGTCATGAACCATGCAAGGGACGACCTAGTAGCCTTCTATTTAAAAAAAAATCCGGCTAGTTTTTTAAAAATAAAATTCTATCTAAACGGAGGCGGAGGCTTATGAATAAACGAAATATGTACCTATAATTTAATCATGAGTCGGTAAATATGGCTAACGTATCCATGTGTATTGTGTCGTGTACGCGAGGTGCGCTTTGTAGTGTGTACTCAGGACGCCACAGTAGCTGCGCTACCTGTGCTACGCGCTACCTGCCTCGCGACTGCCGCACCACCCTAAACAACGCAAACAATGCTTATCAGCCCATAAAAATACTAAATCCTCAGGTTTAAAGCGGCTTATTACGTATACAAACCTATATACGAGCATTTTGTGCAGGCAGCTCTCTGATGCAACTGTGCAAATAATCTCCTTGCAAGTGAGATGTCTCAGGTAACATGTAGGTATACTTTCGTACAAACCTGCTCTATAAAAAAGACTTTTTCATTACTGAGATTGTTTGATGAAAAAATTAATAAGACGTAATCGTGACAGTTGATAATAATAATGATAAATATATACTAAAGCTACGATTAAAGAAAAGAATAGTATTTTTCCTAGTTAGCTATATTTCTTTATTAGCTGATGCCCGCGCGACTTACGACTGCGTGGCTTCAGTTTTTTAACTCTCGCGGAAACTTTTCCGGGAAGAAATTGTAGCCTATGTCACTCTCCAGAAAATCATCAGTCAATCCGTTGCTCTGTTGCGGCGAGATTGAAGAACAAACAAACACACTGGCATTTATAACATTATCATTATATTATTAACATTATGATCATTGACTTATAGGCAACTTCCAAAAAGGAGGAGGTTCTCATTCGAACCGAATTTTTGTTATTTTTTTTGTAATTTTTGTTGTAATTATTTTCATAGAAGTCTTCTACTAGCTACCTATTTTGTCTTGTGAGTTAGGAAAATATGTAGAAAATAACATACATAACTGGGAAAATATATTGTATACTATACCTAAGTACATAATTTTCAGCCTGCAGGGCCTCATGTTTGTTTTTTTTTTCATTCTTTTTTTGACTTTTGATTCGTCTGCCTTGTAAGGAATTAACCCTTCCACTTTTACCTTAAACACAATTTTATGTTAAAAGAACGAAATCATAAATCTTTCAACCGAGACATGTTTAAAGCGAAAAAAGTAACACATGTCCGCGTCGTGTTATAGAGGGACTAATTTCTTTTAGGGATTAATTTTTTTTACGTTTTTAAGATACCCAGCAATGCCACCCACGACGATTGCAAGACAACGCTATAAGTATGAAAGGGGAGATAATATCTTGAAACATTAGTCTGAATAGCCCATTCAATGTACGTACTTACTTGTTGTGATATACTTGAAGCTTGTTACAATACGATATATGATATGATTTGATGACTCTACTCTATGTCGAGGGGTACGAAAGTCCGACTCCATATAAAACTCCTGGGACCTTGGGTTCCTGGCGTCTAACCATTTTATGAAGTCTTTACTAAAGCAGATTGAAAAAAACAGTTAATCTAAGTATTTACCTGCTTTTAGCCAGGGATATTGACTTAACAAATCAGAAATTACTTGTGTTCATTTTATATACTTACTAACTATTAAATTTAATATAATTTACTACTATTTAAATAAAATAAAAATATACAATTGTAAAATATGAGTTAAAATGATGCAGTCAAGTCACGCCTAAAGGTTTTCTTCACTTTACCTTTCCAAAACTAGGACTAAAATTCAGTATATCGTCTTACATTATAACTTCAGCTGTAGACTGCTCCAACACAGCAAATTTACACCAACCCTACTCGTGGACACTAGAAGTATATGTCTTATAATACTTATGAAAAAGAGAATTAAGATTTTATAAAACTGTGGCCAGTAGACCCTGAACAGTGGACGGTACTCATTCTAAGAGGAAACCTGCAGTAGTGGGCTGGCTATGTGATGATGATGAGACAGTAGTAGGTGGATAACTTAACTGTCTCGTTGGTCTAGTGGTTAGCATGTTCGACTGCGGCCGACGAGGTCCCGGTTTCAAGTCCCGGGTCGGGCCATACTTTTTTTACTTATTGGGTTTTTCTGGCAAGAAATTCTCAGTACTAGCCCGGAGTTAGGAAGTTGGCGGTGTTTCGGAGAGCACGTAAAGCCGTCGGTCCTGCGCCTGATCTCTCTCCGGTCGGAGAGTAAAGGAACAGAGAGTGCACCTGTGTTTGCGCACACACTTGTGCACTATAATATCTCCCGCGCAGATGGCTAATCTCTCTTGAGATTGGCCGCCGTGGTCGAAATTCGGTCGGGAGGACATTATTAGTAGGTGGATAGGATACAAGGTTTTTTAAGAAGGTTAATGCACAAAACAGTCTGATGATCTCCCATCGTGCGAATGACTCCATCGAATGCTGGTGAGGCGAATCACATCTGCCATTAAAGCCTGACCACGAGTCACGACCCTCCTGATGACCACGACCACTCTACAAAGAGTGCTACATAGAAAAAATAATCATGGGGGGGAGATATTGCTGGTAGGGGTGATGTATATTACCTCCTGAGAAAGTGACATACTATAATATTATGTAATTGCATGATGAAGTTCAAACCACAAACTGTATTTACCTAATAGATTAGTCATAGGTACTTAGGTAGGTACGTATAACTTTACCAATAAAAACGATAAACCGCTATGGGCGTCAACTATACTTTACTTTTTATAAATATACTAGCTGATTCCCGCGACTTCGTCCGCGTGGAATGAGCTTTTCGTAAGAAACGTTTTCGAATCGACCGTTTTTTCTCCGTCTTACATTGCAAATCCGTCGTAAAATAATATTGCGGCTATTAATTAAGATGTAAGCTATCCTATCTTTCAAGTTGGATCAAACTGCACACGGTGTGCAAATTTAATTTTAAATCGGTTAAGTAGTTTAGGAGTCCATCACGGACAAACAACGTGACACGTGATTTATATATATTTAGATAAGGATATACACGACTTAACAAAACACTTTGCGTCTCAATAACCAATTTGTTATAATGATTTTAATAATGAAAAAGTGCTCTATCGAAATAAACCAAATATCATATATAAGCGGTAGGTATTCGCCCTGTATGCCGGTTTGGCAGTAAAACATAATGACCGCGAACAATTCCCTTTGACCAGACGATGTGAAATATGAGGGTCGAGTACTAAAATAAAAGCCCAAAGCTGTATTATCGAACTGAGAGGACATCTTGTAAAATGTTATATAACCTACTCTCGAAGGCCTACTTAGAAATGTCGGTATAACATTATTTAAGAATTTCAAACCAAAAGCTTGAAAATACCGCTGAAAAATACTTAAGTAAGTAAGTAAGTAAATACCGTATCATGAAGTCTAAATTGGTAGAGACCTAACCTGGCAGGGGTAAAATATGGCAGTCGTTACATTTAGCATAATATACATACCCCTACTCAGTTTTGTATACGGCATCGTACTGGAACGCTTAATCGCTTGGCGGTAGTCTTAAGCCGGACTCAGACCAGAGACAATATTTTTAGAAATTATAATTTCCCACATTACCCCTGCTGGACATCGAATCGAACCTGGGACCTCCTATCACCACTGCGCCAGGGAGGTCATCGTATTGTAGGTACATTCTTATTTTTCTTTTCTAGTGTGTCACTTTGAATTTTAACAAGTCCAGTTGTAACCAATTTTAAAGACTCTACATCACCTCTGCATTTAGGTACCTACTTATATTACAAGGTTAATAAACTGTTATACATTACCTAAATAGGACGTACCTATCTAAGTTCGACTTGATTTTCAATTCAATCCACAGAAGTAACTCTCTCTTTTATTGTAGCTGTGTACCTACTCGATTATCTCAACCGCACAAGAATGAAGCGGTCGCCTCGATCAAAATAAGGTCTTTGAATAATTTATGGATAAATTATTTTTTATAGTTCATTGTATTAAATGACGCGATAATCGGACTCAATCATGATCAGTTTATACGAGTATCGGTTTGTAAAACGAATAAAAGCTCGGGTTGCGTTCTTAGGCCACGTATTTTTTATACAAGTTAGCCTTTGACTGCGATCTCACCTGATGGTAATTGGAAAATGATGATGCAGTCTAAGATGGTAGCAAGCTAACCTGTTAGGGCTACGGCATTTATTCTAACATCTATACCTCTAATATGACTAATCGGTTTCTACACCGCATCGTACCGGAACGCTAAATCAGCGGCACATCTTTGCCGGTAACTAGCCACTGCCGAAGCCTCCTACCAGACCAGACCAGAGAAAAATCAGAATAAATTGACCATGCTGGGAATTAAACACAGGACCTCACACTTTAAGACCACAGCGCTCACCACTACGCCAGAGCGATCGACACTCACCATCATTTTGATTTATTTGATAGGTAAAACCAAAAGACTATGCACATGTTTTTTTGATTGAGCGCAAGGAAAAGGGCAGACTTATTTGTATCAATTTTATTTTGTATATCACATTCATATTTTTTAATCTACATAAGTATCCATACTAATATTATAAATGCGAAAGTGTGTCTGTCTGTCTGTCTGCTACGCTTTCACGGCCCATCTGTTCAACCGATTTTGATGAAATTTGGTACAGGGGTAGATGGTATCCCGGGGAAGGACATAGGCTACTTTTTATCCCGGAAAATTAATGAGTTCCCGCGGGAATCAATCCACGCGGAAAAGTCGCGGGAATCATCTACAATAAAATAAGTTGAACACCCACTGGGCGATTACGCGAAACTGATTGGTACAGGTAACTAATCAAGTGAACGTAAATATCACAATCATCTCTGATTTGCCGACACTGTTTAAACCTAAATTGGACAAAACCTATCGTCGCAGCAAGAATATATTAAATTCAGCCAATCACAACATTTGAAATTGCAACAATGATTGATGCAGCTTTTTCGCCCTCAATCCACTAGGCTCCACTTTTTGGATCCACCAGTGGATTGAATAGGACTCTGGTGTCCACTAGGATCCACCAATGGTCTGGGTGGATCCTATAACACTTCAACTTTATTAGGATCCACCGTCTGGCTGCACCAGTGGATCACTGAAAGTTCACTGTGATCCTATTCTTTCTTATGGAGTGGAGTATTCTTAGTGGAGCCTGAAACTTCAATTCGGAATCGGCCAGCCTGCACGGCTGATCGATTGATTGATCGATGAACACGGACGAGTCCAGATAGTCCTATTTAATAAACAAAAATTGAATTGATAGTACCCATGACGTTTTGTCATATCACTGGCTCATAATAGCGGCGTATGAGATTCATGACGTTGAAAATACTCCGAGGTGACGCACCCAGACGCACCGCTGCACTAGATCCGATATGACGCGAGATAACTTCTCGCTATCTATTTCAATATTACTGGAGCGAACGCAATATCTTACCAATGTCGGCCTCATTCTGTCTGCCGCCCAACAGCCCACGACAGACCACCCAAGTCGCGTACCACTCTAGGTACATAAGGCGTCTATCTGTTTATTATTTACGTATACTTTACCTTCACTAATCTCTATAATACTTTGAACTATCTTTAAACGAGATTTCTGCCTGTTGTGTTTAGTATATACCTTCGGCTGCTTCGGTATTTTATACTTCTTATAACATATGTAAGTTTAAAACCTTTATTTAAGGATGGATGGAGGTATGAATTATGACAGAATCAATCGATTACCATGCTGGTTAAGAAATGTTGATCCAAATCGGTAACTGGATGGCTAGCCGACTAATTATGGGTCGAGGTCTTAATGGACATGGACGCCGCCGGTTTAATTCAAATCGAGGAATCTTACGCGATTATTGAAAAGGGAAAAAGGAACCCTCAAAATTCTAATTGCTGGGGATTTATATTTAACTAGCTGACCCGGCGAACTTCGTACCGCCTTAGTATGCAAAATTAAATGTATATTTTTCAATATTTCTGAGAGATTTTCTTAATATTTTTTTCCGTAAGAACCTTCTCCTAATAATAACAAATACAACAAAAAAAGAATTAGTGAAATCGGTCCAGCCATTCACGCGTGATGCCGTGACCAAGGAAAACGGGTTTCATTTTTATATATATATATATAGATAGATAGATAGATAGAAGATTATAGATTATTGATTAACATCTAAGACCTAGGTAGGTACTAGGTACCTATATAAGTAGTTTAATAAGAAACAGATGTTAGTAATTTTTGACTAACTAGATGATTTCCTGATTCCCGCCGGAACTCTTTAATTTTCCGGGATAAAAGTACCCTACTTCCTTCTCTAATTTCATCAAAATCTGTTGAGCATTGAAAGCATAGCAGACAGACAGAAAGACAGACGGACAGACTGACACACTTTCGCATTTATAATATAATAGTAGGTATGGACATTTAAGACCTAGGTAGACCTATATTATATAGGTAGGTACTTTAGTAAGAAACAGATGTAGGTAGTTAATAATGTAAAGTGTTAACTAACTATTGAAATATCTAGAAATAGTAGCTGACTTGATATACAAGGATTGTAAAATCACATATGAAACGCGACAAGTTTTCAAATCACAAGCGTAGGATTGCATACAGAATATTGTGTGTGACTAGCAATAAAATATGCATACAATATCCACGATTATTATAACCTGGCAGTTTCGCCCACTCGAAATGCCGACACGCAACGGAATCTTATGGGACTTGGTAATATCAGATACCTGAGCCAGTGGTAGATTCGTTACCACCGGACATAAAATACATGTCCGTCTAGGCCCGGAGTTCTAACTTCTAACGACTAAGTACCTACCAGTACCACAGCTAAGGTACCGTGTAGAATGCTGTTTAACATACCTGCAACTGTAGATAAAATTATATATCCACCCTGCGTTTGAATAATTTTTAAATTTAATTTATTAAGTAGGTAATAAAACTATTCAATTTCAATTGAATAAATAAACTTATAGGTTTTTTGACCAACATTAAAATTTTCAAAGTAAACATCCAAAACAGTCCAAGTAACACACCTACCTACTTGTATATTAACTTGGCCGTAAACGAACACCTACATACTCGTAATAAGCGAGTCCACTCATTAGTTTCCAATCGATTTCCTCATCACAATGATTGACAGGTAAGTTACCTATAATTACAGCACTAGGAGTAATTTTACAAGCGCTTAGTTTTACAACGCAGGGCTAAGCACAAAGGCCTATGCCGATGACCTTCCGAGAAATGGCCTGGCCTGACGTAGTAAGCGACCAGGGACCACCCTCGGAGGCGATTGTTGGTGTCGAGCTTTGTTAGAAGACACTTGACGCCTTTATTTCGTGTAACAATACAAATTAAGACGTTTTGTAACGTAAGTCATATTCGAAGAAGACGTAGCCAGCTTGGACCTTCAGACAGGCGTGAAAAATAACTTTATTAACCTAAATGGAAATCTACTTTTGATATATTTTTTCTATATCATATACCTATGCGATGCCATCTTTCGTACCACTTACTTATTCCTACCTGGTTACCAAATGGTTACCAACTTGATTACCTACAGGTGCGTTTATCCTAAGTGAAAGTCACATACAGATGGTTGATCTCTCCAAGCTCCATATTTATAAATTCGGTTACAAAATCTTATTACCAGGGTTGTAGTTGGGTAAGAAAAAAAGCACTTCATTAATACTCAAGCTTAAAGTTCGAAAGTATTAGGTACCAGCCTATTTTACATAAATCGTATGATCAAAATCTTGACAAGCATGCGAGGTGCGTGCGTGTTTTTGGGTCAAAGTTCTGACTTCTGAGTGGTGTAGTACTATAGGCCGACCGTTTAACTCGCGTATCGCCTGCGCGGTAAGAAGGGAGCGGGGGCGGGTAACGCTACACACGGAGTCAATAATCCAAAGATTTATCTCGAGATAGACATTGTTGGTAAAGAATAAAATAATAAGTATCTTTTTTTTAATCCGCTAACATCTCCCCCCGCTCCCTTCTTACCGCGCAGGCGATACGCGAGTTAAACGGTCGGCCTATAGTTACGTGTGACGTTTGAAAAGTTATTAGATAAGGGAAATAATACGTGGAAAAGCAGGACTTATCCACAACCATAGCATGATAAGGAAACCCTAATTAGACCTACTTGATATTGGTACCTACCTACTTTTAGACACAAAAAGAAGTAAGTACCTAGGCAGTTCAGTCGGCACAACAATCGAAGCACGATGGGCCATAAAACTCTTTAATAATCAAATCAGCGATCTACCAAAACCGAGTGTCATATATCTTCTATTCAGTTGTCGTATTGTTTCGTTGAGTGGCTTTCCAGGGAGGCTTGCAGTATTTGCAGTTTGGCGAACAATGTTGCAAATTAAATAAGCATACCGAATTGGTAGGACAATCGTCACGGACGCGCGTGCGTGCGTGCGTCGCATGCTAAGTCGGCGTATGTCGTCAATGCTCCACGATACTCCGTCATAGCGGCCTAGCAGGCAGCTAGAGGATCTAGCAACGACATTTGATAACTTCAGTCACAGTGGGCACCTAAATTACTGTACCAATAATCTGGTTCTAACATCAATCATTGCTACAATCTTAATGGTTACGGAGCTCCATAACATCGCTGCTAAATCCAAAACTATCGGACATCCGATAATTTCGTATCCGTCCGTATCTGAAACCAGTATAATATTATTCTTATATCCGTGTCCATAGCCAGATACGCGTATCCATAAAACCCCTGGATTAGCCAATAGCGAAAGTGTTAGCCAATCAGAGGTATTAATTTTAGGGTGAGTACCTAATGGCTAATAGATAGCCCCTTGATTTTATCTGACACAATTTTTCAACTATACTTAATTAGCCTTAACGGACAGGCTAATTAAGTATAGTTGAAAAATGGACAGATAAAGCAATATGATCAACAAACCTTCCGTACCAATAGGTCTATCTGTGTACATCTTGGCGTCTTTAAAAACCGAAGAAACACTAAGTATACAGGACGTTGATAGAATAGATAGATATTTGTTTGAGTTATAGCCATGCTATAGCCTATTCAAAATTCAGTAGGTCCTATTTAGAAACTCATATCTCCAATATAGCCAGATAAATCTAAAACGTACGTGAATAGATACAACTCAAACAAATATTTCTTTCAACTGTTCTGAAAAAGGAGAAAATTGAAAGCTTTTATGGCATTCAAAAAATGTACCAATCCTTTCATTCGACTGCAGCATTCAATCATCAGAGGTCACAATTCTGTTCCCCCTCTCAAGCTAAACAATTTTATACACGGTGGAGTAATTTAACTCGCATTAGGGCTGACAGGCAATCGTTTAATCCTTTCATTGGTGCTGAATTGAATCGACTGCGCGAGCGCGGTGGCCGATGACTCACGTCGTAAAGTAAACTTCTACGGTCTACCTTCGTCATGTTTTGAAAGTGAGTTTACTATACAGAGTGCTACAATTATTATTGTTAGGGTAAAGAACCTACCAGTAGGTAAGTAGATACAAGAGTTTTTAAAAAACTCGTGCGTCATGGGTGTCATAAATTGGTCTATCGGTTTTTTTCGTCCAAGGTAAGTTCATACGAGAATGTTTTTATACGTTCATACTTGGCACAACATGGCAAAGACGCAGGCATCTGCAAGTCTCTGAAATGAAATTGGACAACCAGATTAATAATTTTCCACGATAATCCCCTGGTCGGAAAATCGCTAAGACTGTTTTATTATGAAGCTAATAAAAATAAAATAATAAATAAAAAGTTCGATTCATTTTTAAAAGGCTACGCCTTGGTCCCATTGCTTCAAGTTCCTGTATTGGTTTTGCCTCACTAGCCGTTCTTAAAATAACAACCTGTATAATAAGCCAACTAAGGTTAATGTATTGATTGATTGACTTTAATGTATTGATCTAAATGTCATGAACGCAATATAAAGCAGTACTTATGATACAATGCGCTGCACAAGAAAGTGAACGAAATAGTAAATCTTGTCATAACTACGAATTACAAGGCCCCAATTAGCTATAGGTAACTAAATGGCCGAAGCGATACAATATGTATGGTATGGTATTACGATATACCTTTTACACATTACATTATATTTTAATAGAACTCATGTTCTTAGAAAACTTGAAGTTTTCCACCTCAATTCTTGGTTCTACGTTTCAAATGGTCTCTTTTCATCTTAGTTGATGCCAAGGTCACCGACAGCATGATCCGACTTTTGTTTGTGGTAACTTCGGTAATTTAGCACATTGCACCATCAAAGCATACTGACAAACAAATAACAAAATCTCTGCGCTACTTTATTACCTACTCGTAAAGTATTGTGCAGACTTCTGCCCTTATAATAAATTTCTTCTTGCAAACAAGACACCAGGCAAGCATAATCTACTTATTCCAGCTAAATACTTCCAACTCATAAACTTTGCACGAGCTATGGATAACAGTGTGTATCAATCTTAGATCGCAGATATAATACCGATATAGCATCGAGATAGGTGATCCGACGTAGGATTGGGATCGTCCATGCACGTACGACCGAGCTACCGCACGCAGTCGAGTACGGTCCGCGGCGTCTCGCGAACCTCATTCATCAACCCTGATTGATTGCAACTGTCAAAACCGTAATGGCGGCGAGTGGCGGCCATATTTGAAACGATGAATGCACCTAAGCCAATATTAATGCAGGTTATTGATGAGCACCGCGCAGACAAGTTCACGGTTACTTATTAGATGTGTGATTTATTGAACCCGACGTCTTGCTACAGCGTAACTTTAGTGTAACGAAGAATTTATCCCTCCCTTTACGTGTATATGTGTCACCATACATTTACTCTGGATTCAACTAGCGCGCGAACTATAGGTAGTTTAATCCTCTATTATTTGGAAAGGAAACTTGCTTTACGTAGATACTTACATTATGTCGTCCTTTGTTTTTGATTATGATTAGCTACTTTATTACTTTCCTATTGTAAACCATTATTTTCACGTTCAAGGGTTTCATCATCACAATAAATAACCGAAGGCACATTTTCGTGGATTGGCACTGGCAGTGTGGTAAGGTAATTGGCTACTTGACAGCTGTAACTATAAAATATGAAATATGTTAGATTTGGTAGCTTGTGGGTTAACAATAATTATACAATATGTATTTTGCATTAAAATAAATTGTAAATATTTTATTTTTGCAAAAAAAAATTGAGATTTTTTATCTGTGGATTACAAGAAGCAAAACGCGGGCGGTCATGATAGAGCCCCGTGTGACGTCACATTTCAAAAAAAAAAACGTCGTGTGTACTAACGTTTGCGTATTGTTGAGAAAATTAACAGTAATATACTTCGATTTGTGATTGTGAGCGGTTAAATGAAATGGGATTATATAATATGCTTTACAGCTGATAGTACAAATCTGCCTAAAGTCGATTCATTTATGGTTGCAAATTTATTTGCGTGTAAACTTTTGCACTGCCGAATTTCGTAATGTATTATAACTTCCATGTAAGTACCGAAATAAACAAAGTAAGTAATAGTACTTAGGTCTCGTGTTTAAGACCTAAGAAAGTGCTGCTGTAAAGTGACAGAAATATAATTTATTTTAATTTTGTCATGTTTTATGAAGAAAATGTCAGGTTAGGTTAATTCATTTTTGGTAGATCAGAGTTTTAAGTTGATTTCTTCAAAACACGAACATCAAAGTGGTCTTCACAAAGTAATACCGCAGATATTTATCCGATTTAAATTCCGGCTCTCGGCAGATTAACTCTAACCACTGCTTTCGACGTTTAAATTATGACATAGGTAATATAGTATATAGGAATGTGTTTATACAATTTGTCAGGATATTAATTACTTATTATTTATTGTATTGTATTGTTCTACACACGTCTTGTAGCTTGTAATTTCCACTATTGCATTAAAGAAGCTGTAAACTTTGCACTTAAAATTAAATGAAACTTGGAGCGTCGTATAGTTAACTTTGTTTTATTTTGAGCTGAGCTGTGACGTCACAGCTAGCAAATGTCACGTGACCGGCTGTTTTCGCGCGAATTTAAAATTAATGTATTAAAAATGTATTTTTTTCTAATAAATAACGCTTTTTTTGAGAAAAAGTTAATTGTAAGAGGTATAAAATGAACCTACGTACATTTTTAAGTATTTTTCCGAAAACTGTCAAATAGCCAATTCTGCCATGTCATGTTAAATAAGTGGATACTTATTTGGCAGATTGTACACTATTCTATCTATATTCACGTCACGTTGATTGCTATTAAAAAATATGAAGGCGTAAAATTTATTTAACAGCAATCAACGTGACGACATAATAATTGCTAATATTTTTTTACAGTATGTACCTATGTTTATAACGTCTTTGAGAGATGATATCTTGTGAAAGGCCCGATGTATAGCGTCAGTTCTTATACTGTTTAGATAGGTATTGCGTATACTTTAATACTGTACAAGAATCAGCTTTTCTAAGTATGGTTCATTTTTGGTAACGATAACACGTCTTTGATCGGCCATATCTAGTAAGAGGCCCATCAGCATGCGGTAAGACTTTCACTAACATCATCAGTGGAGAGTGTAGCACCCAGCTATTACTGAATCAGCTTTTCTGAGGATGGTTACAAAAAAGTGCAGCTATCTCTTAATCTACAATTATCCAACTCGGATGGGCAGCGTTCGGAAAGCTTCGAGATGTCTTCTCCTCCAAGATTCCTCAGTGCCTGAAAACTTAAAGTCTTCGAACAGTGCGTGTTGCCAGTGGTGATATACCGATGTGAGACTTGGTCGCTAACTATGGGCCTCATAAGAAAGCTCAGTCACTCAGCGGGCGACGGAGAGAGCAATGCTCGGGGTTTCTCTGCGCGATCAAATCAGAAATGAGGAGATCCGCAGAAGAACTAAAGTAACCGACATTGCTCGACGTGTTGCGAAGCTGAAGTGGCAATGGGAGGGGCATATAGTTCGAAAACCGATGGACGTTGGGGTCCCAAAAGTGCTGGAGTGGCGACTTCGCTCTGGAAAGCGAAGCGTTGGCAGACCCCCTACTCGATGGAAGGACGACATCAAACGAGTCGCAGGGAGCCGTTGGATCAAGGCGGCGTAAGACCGCGTCAAAGTCCATGCAGGAAACCTATGTTCGTCAGTGGATGTCTATCGGTTGATGATGATGATGATGACTGTATTCATTACAGTGTCAGATTTATAGCTTGAAATCTTACTAAGGTTCCAGAAATAATTCGATCAAACAAACCGCAGCTGTATCATTTTTGAAGAAAACTGTTTCTTACGAAAATTAAGTAGAGTCCTACGAAGTGTCAGAATTGTAGGTCGATTTGGGATTTGTTATTCTGATGAAGGCAAAATGATTAATAAAATTTTTTTGATAAAGTTTTAACAAATTTATTTGACACTTTCTGAGATAAATAATTTGAACTGGTTCAAAACATCCGTTACATCACAATGGTTTTTTTTAAATATTTGTATAAATGTATTCTACCCTCCTACTTTTTTTATTCTACAATTATTTACAAAGATACAAAATCCAAACACAGAACTAAAAAACGTGTCTAGTACCTACTCCTGTTTGAGTATTACATCACAAAGTCGAAAAATATCTCTACATTTTGTAAATTTCTGTATGAGCAAGAACGTCATAAAAGAAATAAAATACGACGATGAAATCAAGTTAACATTTATTTACATATATGTACTTGCTACGCTAGGAGCTTAGTTTATCACATTGAGATTAACGGTCGGTATATAAATTATATATCGCGAAATAGGTATACATATTTGTTTTATGTATAAAAGTTGGTACACCAATTCCTCTTAATTATTAAATTAGGATGTTTACCTGCAACACAGCAAAAGATTTTGTTATTAATAAGCACAGATTCTCTAGAGTCTACAGGGTATCCAGTAAATAGTGAAAATGCCTACTTCAAGCATTGTAGACGTGCAGGCCTTAAACAGTGCTTGAGCATAGCTCACATATTATGTCAGCTATGGGTATCCCCAACTATCCCAAACCCCATGAAACTTTTACTATATGTGTCATTTATGTATTGTATGCAACGACCTCAATTTACATAGACAGGCCCTGTCAAACAAAGAATGTGGGCCTATTTTTAGCAACGCCATCAACGCCATCTAGTCTGAAAAACGGGAACTTGCTTGCAACATCTTGAATGAAAGCTTGAAGACGTATGACTCGGTCATAGATAATATAGGTCATAGCCGTAAGGCCAGTTAGTAAAAAAAAATCATACAGTTTGCCGCGGAAATTAAATGATTGCGTAATGGATAAAAATATTAAATAGGAAGATTAAATAACGTTTTTTTGGAAATGTATAATTGTGAATTGAAACACTTACCTTAAAATTAAAATTATACAGTGCCAAACTAATTAAACTTTAGATGTTAACTTAATAATAAGAAATTATCTGCACGACGAGCGATCGTGACAGCGCTACGACGGGAACAAAGACAGGTGCGGAACGTGTTCAGCAACTCGGACGCCCGGCGTTTTTCTATGAAAGGGCCCATCTAGTACCTACATATACAGGGTGGCCGGTCAATTGACGTCACAAAAAAAAATTTAGGTCCGGTATGTTGTGGGGTATCAGAATCACCCCCATGTATGTTCCGCGATTTTTTATAGTTTCGGAGTTATGATTTTTTTTTCGATTTTTTGAGGAATTTCGACCTGAACATCTTAAAAAAATTCTAAAAAAAAAAGCACAGACTTTTTAGAGTTTTTTTTTTTGCAACTGAATTTCCATAAGTTGCACTTTTATGCATAAAATAATCAGCTTCGTAACTTTGATGAAAGTTATGAAAATGTTGGTCTAAAGTTAAAAAATTACATTCTGTGAATTATGACTTAAATTTTCAACTTTAAATTAAAAATCTAAACAGGTGACCTTATGATTTCTTAGTTAGTCTTAAAAATGCGCCAGACTCTCAGCTTTCATAATAATAATAAAAAAGTGGTACTTAAGGGGGGCAATTTGGCTAAAATCGGTCTTCAAAGACAGCAAGGTGGAAAATTCTTAAAATTAGCCAACTGATTAAAAAAAACATTATCATTCCTACGGTTAATTTAATGATTAGAGAATGCTGAAAACCTATCGTGTTTGTTGGATAAGGAAAGTTTTAAGTAAGAAGTAGATCATAATTTAAAAATCATTTAATATTTTTAAAATTTACAATAAATTTTCAAAGTGGCCACCTCCAGCAGCAATACACATTCTACACCTTCGTAAGAAATTGTGTTTCAATCGTCTAAATGCTTCTCTGTTCGCCTTGACAACACGTTGGGCTTCTGCAATCTTCTGCCTCAGCTCTTGTTCACTCGAACATTCTCGGGCGTATGCTATTTCCTTGTAATAGCCCCAAATGAAAAAACCCCATCGATTTTTTCATGTACTTAAATTTATACTTAAGACCTTTTTTTTAAGAAAACGGTGTCGGTCTCGCTATACCGACACCGTGCCCTATTTTACCCCCTACCAAAAAGTGCTCAACGTGCCTAAAGAAGTTTTCACTTTTTATTTTATTTATTTATTTTATTCCACTACATGTTAGCCCTTGACTGCGATCTCACCTGATGGTAAGTGATGATGCAGTCTAAGATTGTAGCGGCCTAACCTGTTAGGGGTACGGGGGTCACTTTAAAAATTGTAGCTGCCCTGTACTTGGAAAGATAGACCCAGCCTGCCCTAAACAGCATGTAAGCCTTGATTCTGCGTCTTATGCGACTCTCATCCTAATAGACAGTGAATGAGGAAAATACCAGTGCTGGAAGACTAAACGAATATCCTGTAGGAACTTACTTAGCTCAGTTCGAAGCCCGCGTTGGACTGTATCGCATAGAGGAGCTTCTCGGCCATCACATGTTCTGAGTGGTACTCAGGGATCTTCAGTAGATTCATACACGTGGAAGCGGATGGCAGGCGGTCTGTAGCGCCCGCCGACTGAATGCAGAACGGTGGTTGTAAGTCCTACAATAAATAACATGATAAAATGGCTGCTTCAAACGGCCGAACTGGGCTAAACTAGCCTTGGGCTCTTTATTTTACTTAGAACGATGAAAAGGTATGGTAATATACGCTTAGTCTAGCTGTAAAATTGAAGATCGCGGATAAAAGCTGTTATCGGAAGCAAACTTTTCTTGGTAACCCCTTTAAGCCACAGCGTTGAATTAAAAAATATATATCTTTGGAGCCATTTGTGCAAAAATTTTAGTGCGACATAATATTAACATAGTGTTTCAACATCGGGAAAATTAATTGTGTGCCTATATCAATTGATGCTATGGAAATGCGGTCCTCCTAATGTGTTTATACCTGACGCCTACTATAAATTAATATTTATGACCTGAAAATTCATGTAAAATGTAGAAGAAAATTTTACCAAAATAATCACAATCCATTTCAAGCCAAAGAATGATTTATGCAATCAATGTGTCTAATCAATAGTCTAAAAGTTACTTAATGTGTAAATTAAGTAACCCATCTTGACAAAATTTGGCAGCCTGCTTATGGACGCAATATAATACTTTTATCCTGGAAAAGTCCAAATGCCTAAAATAAAATCTGGTCGCCGCGGATAGATCAGCTAGTAACTCTAACAACTCTAACCTTAAATCCTAATAGCGGCGGGCGGGAGCAGCTGGTGACGAACTTGAGAAGCTGTCGCCGCTGCTCGTCCGTGAAGTTCTCCAGCACGCGCCAGAAACACTGCACCGTCGGATGCGAATCCGAGAACCCGCCTGTGAGGACAATGTACGTATTTATATTTATTTATTTCACGTAGAACAACTTGTGTCACTTATCACACTCACCAAGTTAAGACTCAAGAATCTATCACCAGTGAGCAGTAAGATGAAATTTAGCACAGGGATAGCATGCTATCTGTTTACTCTTTCAACAGGGACTTTTTTTAAGTGGCCAATGACAACATTGTCTTGGTCCAACAGATTAAGAACAAAAATCTATTAAAAAACAAGTATCAAATGCAGTTTTACAGACTGTGTTTCTAATATAGGTCAATTGATTTTCAAATTACAACATTTTCTTACTTCTGCAGAGTTACGTAACCAAACTCTAACAGGCGCCATACTGCGTGTGAGACATTAAAGTCAATAGGCACCTCCGCGCCCGATATCAGCAGCTGCATCTCCCGGCACGAGAACATCCACAGCCATTCCGCGTTTATCACCGATGTGAGTCCCCGCTTACAACACTCACCGCCATACTGCGTGTGTCCGCAGGTCTTCGATGTCGATAGTCACCTCCGCGCCCGATATCAGCAGCTGCAGCTCCCGCCACCAGAACATCCGCAGCCATTCCGCGTTTATCACCGATGTGAGTCCGCGCTTATACCACTCACCGCCATACTGCGTGTGTGTCCGCAGGACTTCGATGTCGATAGGCACCTCCGCGCCCGATATCAGCAGCTGCAGCTCCCGCCACCAGAACATCCGCAGCCATTCCGCGTTTATCACCGATGTGAGTCCGCGCTTATACCACTCACCGCCATACTGCGTGTGTGTCCGCAGGACTTCGATGTCGATAGGCACCTCCGCGCCCGATATCAACAGATGAAGCTCCCGGCACGAGAACATCCGCAGCCATTCCGCGTTTATCACCGATGTGAGTCCGCGCTTATACCACTCACCGCCATACTGCGTGTGTGTCCGCAGGTCTTCGATGTCGATAGGCACCTCCGCGCCCGATATCAACAGATGAAGCTCCCGGCACGAGAACATCCGCAGCCATTCCGCGTTTATCACCGATGTGAGTCCGCGCTTATACCACTCACCGCCATACTGCGTGTGTGTCCGCAGGTCTTCGATGTCGATAGGCACCTCCGCGCCCGATATCAGCAGCTGCAACTCCCGGCACGAGAACATCCGCAGCCATTCCGCGTTTATCACCGATGTGAGTCCGCGTTTGAACGCATTGCACTGGGCCCTTATTTGTCTGCGAACATTTAAAGTACAATAATCAAAAGCAGTAATAACCCACGTACACAAGGAATTATATTACAATCTGGGGGCATACTAATATCGCTTTCGTTTTAGAATTATGTGAATCCTTCGTTTTGTGTCACGTACCTTGACGTCCCTAAAATGTCATTTTGAAATAATACTGCTTTAGTGATTATTAAGTGACCCCCTGGTCAAAAATCATAAGTAACTGCTACAATGCGTGTCAAAGCACGAAAAAGGTTTTGACACTCACAGAAGAATAATCAGTAACAAATTGTGAAAGCTGTGGTTTTGTTGGACTTAGGCATCTTTTAAGTAGCGCCAAATTACTAAAGAGGAGGTTCTTAAAAACTTTATCTTATAGATAGAATATCAACGTACCTATTCAATTTGTAGTCAGCAACAAGATGAATATATTCTATCCTATTTTCAGATGTCACAGGAATGTTTGCACCACCCGGTTTTAATTCTTCTATCTGTAAGACGACAAATATCAAGTATGCAATTACTTCAGAATTACAACAGTTATTTGTTCGAGACTTTAGTTATCTAATCTATACTAATATTATAAATGCGAATGTTTGGATGGATGGACGGATGTAAGGATAGATGGATGGCTGGATGTAAGGAAGGATGGATGGATGGATGGATGGATAGATGGATGGATGTAACGATGGATGGATGTTTGTTACTCAATCACGCCAGAACGGCTGAACGGATCTGGATGAAATTTGGCACAGAGATAGATTATAGTCTGGAATAACACATGGGCTACTTTTTATACCGGAAAATTAAAGAGTTCCTGCGGGAACCAAAAACCTCAATCCACACGGACGAAGTTGCGTGCATCAGCTAGTAGTGGATAAATGTTTTGATGGTGTCACTTACCCTCTGCTCTCCTAATTCATCGCTAACTATAGTGAAGTCTAAGCCCAGATCAGTGACATCCTCTCTCCTATGTGACTTCAGCATCAATAGACCCCTGTACAAGGCGGGGTCCAAAGACGCCAATGCGTGGACGTCTGGCTCCCGGGTAGAACACATCTTCGCTAGGAAGAATTCCGCTAGAGGTAGTTCTACTAAGAGATTTTCATATAAAGCCTGAAAAATTATTTGACCGTTGTAATAACAGTTTTTCACGAAAGTTCAAGTTCGCAATAGAAGTTTGGTTTACATAAAAACAAGAAAGCATCATTTTGTAATACATTTTAGTAACAGCCTTTCAATTTCATAATGCTGAGGAAATTTATTAATATAATCAGGACAAAAGCATAATCAAATATGAAAAAGGAATATGGAGGTTACATTTCTAAAGATGCTCGGCCTTCGCTGAAAGTCACTAGACTTTCAGCAAAGTCCGAGCAGCTTTAAGGGTTAAATATTTTGCTACTTAAGTTTCAAACTACAATTACTTTTACCTTTAGATTGCCTAATGTATAGTGCTTAATTCGTGCATCAATTTCACATTTTGACAGTGCGTGTATTGGAAATCTATCTGAAATATCAGCCTTTAAGTAGACTAACTCTTATGCAACACGCTTGGATATATAACTTACCTTTCCCAATATTCTTCCAACGAAGTAATAATGCATTGGGAAATCATCATACAACAAATGCACTCCTGGATTTGGGTATAACATATTGTCTTTTGTAAGACGAAACAAGCCTCGATTGGGATCAAAAGCTGATCTGCAAATTTTTAACAATGATAATATTATGTTATTCGGGAAAAAATCCGAAGAAATAAAAAATCCATACTTCCATATACATACTAAAAAATTGTAAATGTGAAAGTCTGTTCGTCTGTACAAGTTAACTGGGCCAAGGGAAGCAAATTCTCAGAGTCAATTGGGTGAATTTTTTTTTGTATTTCCATCAGATAACTTAATTACTTCAAATTCACAAATAACATGTAAATCCTTGGCCTCATATCTAATAAATTTATCTCTACAAAAAACATTACAGTTGTATCTTGATAGATATAAACACTGACAAATTGAAAAGTAGTGAGATGTGTGTTAAGTCTAGGAACACTTACTTTAAAAGTTCTGAAAGGAATTCTCTAAATAAGCCCCCTCCATCTACTCCAAGTTCCTCAGCGCCAGCCTGGTTAATTAGTTGCACGCGAAGTTTGAGCTTTAGATCGGGCTCTAAAATAAATACAAACCGATTGCCATTTGACTTTTGAACCCATTGAAAGACAAGAATCGACAGAGTATGCTGAGTCTCATAAGTAAACTTCTTGCTTGAGCGTATTTACCACAGAAACATTAATCTTCAACTTATACATATTACAAATTTTATTGAGGTGTACTACTTGGCTGGCATGGCCAGCACAACATCAATAATAATTCACGACATTTTCATCGACTCATCGTTACCATCATCATTTCGACCAATCGTTGGCTCAGTACTGAGCACGAGTCTCCTCTAAGAATGAGAAAAGTTTGGCCATAGTCCACCACGCTAAGCGTGTATTGGCATACTTTACACACGCCTTCGACAACATTATGAAGAACTGTTGGACATACAGATTTCTACACAATGTTTTCCTTCAAGCAAAGGAACAATTTCCTTAAAACAATTCTCGACGGTCATGCTAAGGGTACACATTCATAAAGACAAGAAAGAAACAATGCAATGCAAACAAGGAATGCTGTTTTTAAAACGCACCATTATCGGGACTAAGTTTATCAAATGCATCCTCGTATAAATGCGTACGTCGAACACTTATGGTTATTGAAGGGCCTTCGTTAAAGTTTGTCATCTCGTACCAGTGTTCATGTTTTTCCCTGAAAATGAACAAAAATTTAACGATGGCTTTGGAACTTTGTATTTTGTCAATTATAAGTGAATGAACTGCTCTCTACCTTATTAGAAGACCTTGAAATATCAAAACCCTTGTTGAAAACGGAAGAACAAATGGAATTTCTCTTAAAATTGTAACAGTTCTCAGTTCTTTGATTGTTAGCGGAGGACCTTCGTCTGTGAATGAGAAAAAATATAATACATAAACAAAATATAAAAACAATACACTATTTATATTTTTTAAAGAGGAATTTAATATCAACACAAAATTTAGGAAAGAAATAAAAGAAAAGTCATCTTGGCTGCGCTTGTTGGTTGGACCTTCGGGCCGAGCCTACTCAAGCAACAACCTGACTTGTTTTCATGTAGAACCCAATCGTGAATCCAGATGCTATTAGGATAATAAAAATAGGTTTATCTCTTTTCCTCTTATGATTACACTTATTATAGAGAAAAGGATAGAACGTTACATGTCAGCCTAATAACATCTGGATAATATGATAGTACCTATGATAGTTGCATTTGATTTTTTTTTTCGGAAAAGAGGATTGAAGCTACGAGTCTACAGCAGAATTCTAGTAGGATTACATGATCAGTTGTATCGTATTTTTTGCGCCGTCACCTACAAATGGACCACCTACACACCGTCGTCTTTCACTGGCTGGAAAGCCAGGGCAAGTGTCGCGGCATTAACAGGGGCACTCACCATGGTCGGACTGCGCCAGTCTGGGCACGTAAGCTCGGTAGGGGCGCGCGGAGCGGGGCGTGCGCGCGGCGGCCAGCGCGGCCTCCGCGCCGTCGCCCGGCACCACCGGCCCGGCCGCTATCCACGCCTCGTTCACCGCAGTGCCGGGTTGAGTGCCACAGAACCCCAACCTCCCATCGCGGGCGTATAGCGCGCGCAGCAGTTGCGTGCACACCTTCGCACATTAAACAGATTACAAACAGTACTGAAACTACCTAGAAACGTTCGAAACAGCTCACTCACACAAACATGCGCATCGAACATGCGATGACGCGGCACTCACTACTGACGGCACTGCGACCAGCGATTAGGGGTCTCGTCGATGCGCATATTTGTGTGAGTGAGCTGTTTCAAACGTTTCTGGGTATTTTTAGTACTGGTTGTATCTGTTTACTTTGATAAAAGTCAGCTAAAATATTTTTTTGGCCACCTTGCTCTGGCGAGCAATGCGACGAGACGAGACGAACGAGGGTTTATATCGGTACAATAAAGAGGATAATATTATTTTTGCAATAGTGTTTGTTCACTTTGTGTGTAATTAGTTACTTTGATCGCATCGGGGCTTATTTGTACAATTTTACGACTCACTCGGAAAAAATATGACGACCGTTTTTGTTTTCAGCGCCCCAAATGAATTAAATGTTATGAATTAGTACTTTAACCACCTTAAAGCTGCCTCGTTCGCATATATCAAAGTCGTCGGCAGTAGGAATATGTATTTATGCTGTGGTATGGTATGGGGTTGCGAATGGTAAACAACGTTTTGTACGTGTTTGGAAGTTCTTACCGAAAACCGATTATGTATAATAAAACTACAACTACAATTTTAATTTTTTACCAACAGAAGTGTAAACAGAAAAATTACCAAAAATACTATTTTTATAAGAAATTTCTACCAGTATTTAAAAAGCTACAACTCACTTTAAACAAATGCGCCCACGCAGGCGTTTGGTTTTTATCAGACAGCTCTAACTGGTACGTCCCCACAGCGTCCTTGTATTGACCCATCACAGACGGCCTGTACTCCGGATATGCTAGCTCGACTAAACCGAGGCATACTTGTTTCAGCGTGCGACAGAGACCTCCGAGTTCTGAGAACGCAAACGCATGGGCTCGCCCAGAAACTGAGCTCGACGAACTTGTTACTGAAAATATTCAAAATATTAACCTATTCATGGGTGCAGGGCAGAGAATAATTAAATTCGTAAGGAAAAGTAAAAAAATATCTCACTATATCTTCCACAAATTAGACGCCGAAACAACTAGGTTCACATTATTGAACCGCCATAATCGTACTTACCCCGGGATTTAGCCTAAGCCTCGTTCATTCATTCAAACATACATTTACATACAGGTTAGCCCGCTACCATCTTAGACTGCATCATCACTTACCATCAGGTAAGATCGTAGTCAAGGGCTAGCTTGTAGGTGGATAAAAATAAAAAAAAACATTTTTCACACTTATGTGTGGTACACTAAAGAACTCCATGTTGTGCTGAGTGCCAACTGGCAATCAACAGAGAGAACAGAGCATAGAAAACTGAGTTTGTGAAACACCATAACCGATGTATCTGCCCCCATTACCGAAGAAGAGCGTGGATGGAAAGGGTCAAACCTGCTGTATAAAATGGAAATTTGTTGAAATGGATAAAGATTTGTCTACTTACTGCTCATTTTTTCACTCCCATGTGTGTCTCTAAAGAACTCCGTATCGTGTAGAGTGCCGATCAACAGAGAGAACAGTGCACAGAACACAGCCAAAGGCGCCAAAAGTTTGTGTACCCCCATAACCGATGTATCCGCCCCCATACCGCGAGACAGCGCGGATAGCAGTGGAGTGGCTGAACCTCCAAATGAAGACTCGTGGCTCATGTTGCTGAGCCACTGCCAAAGTTCACGCAAGAAGATTGGCTTAAATGCTAATGTGTATAGTAATCTGAAAAATATTGCACCTTCAGTCCAACCACATATTAATTATCACAAATTGTCTGCCAGAAATCTTTTGTCGCTCTCACTCTGTGAACATCAGAAACGTTCGTCCGATCCGGTAGCAGAGTGACAGACTGAGGGTTCTAGTACAAAATGTATGAGCAGAGTGTTTTGGGTTTTGTAAAATAATCCATATATGCTGAAGATCTAGTCAGAATTCAAAATAAGGATACAAATACCCCAGTACAAAAAAGTTTGAAACCTGCCTTTGACCTGATTTCATCAGGCAACTCATTCTCAGTATGTTCAGTTATGTATCATTCATAAAAAATACTTTTCCGGATCAAGGTACTTAAAAAATCAAACTTACCTATACTTATGTAACGCCATCCTATGACTTAGAAGTAAATTATGACATATCTTGGACATACTATCGAGGAACTCATCGCACAAATCGTTATCAGTGATCTGGGAGCAAGTGACCATTATACAGCGATCGGGCTCATTCAACAGCTCTATACATTTAGTGAGCAGCATTTGCTCGCGTATCGACGTCGGGTTGGGATCATTGTCACTGTCGCTATCGTCGTCGTTATCGGCCGCCGTCTCTTGGCTGTACAACGAGTCCTCGTATTCGTATGTTATCTGCTTATTGCATACGTTGACGGTTAATTTTGCTATAATTTTCAGGTATTCTAGTACAATTCGATTGTGTGGCAGTCTTGTGTTGTCTATTTGGAGTAAACTGTTTGCTGTAACAAAGAAACGTGAAGTCTTTTATTTAATTCCTCTATCACACACAACATGCTATTAAAGATGAATAAATGAAGTGTCGTGCGAAAAGGGAAGCAAGCAAGCGTCTTGTTTATACCTTAAGGGTTTAAAACGCTCCCCTACTGCATCTTTAATGTTGACTACTGAGTATTATAAATACTGTATTCATTTGGAACCCGCTTAATTTGCCATAAATCTATCATTTTGTATGGATGACCTAAACCCTTCATTGGTTGTAGTATTAGCTAAATTAATTAGCCTAAGAAAATGAGTATAGTTTATTTGGTTGTGCACAAATCTCAAATAAATAGACAACGATAACTTCATAATATTTTTGTTGGCTTACCGAAACCTGGAGGTTCCAGAGTTAAAATGGAATGCAATAACCACGAATCGTTGACCAGTCGCCCAGAACTAAACTTGTCCATGTATAAACTATGTAGCAGTGCCAAAAATGGGAACCGTTTATTAGGATCATTAGTGAGTGCCGGTAAGATGAACATTTCCACTGGTTCTGGATAAGGGTTACATAGGAATGCTGCTGTGAACTCCGTCATAATTGTGTCGCTGAAATCAAAGAATTAAAAGAAACATGTCTTAGTAAATGAATGTTGTATGAATACAACAAACGAATCTAAGTAATAACTAACTAACCTGTTTTATCGGAAAAGTGCCTGACTAACTTCCAACTAGTTCCTTGGTTTAGTTTAGTTATTTAGTAGTTAGTTCGAGTAGCACTTTTCCGACAAAACACGTGAGTTTAACCGGTAGTTATTTATAGTTAAAATGACTATTACTCACAATAGTTTAAACGTTAAAATCTAAGTAATTTCTATGGGGGTGAATTGTTTTCATGCCACATCTCTGCTCCTTGCTATGAGCACAAATTAAGGTTATATGTTTTTCATCAATACAGTAACATACATAAAATGCAGATTTATAAGCACATTATGCAGATTTATTTTATTTCTTCGTCATCCTAGATCTTAAACTAATTTTTAGTTAATTATGCCCCTTAACTAGGAATAACATATATAGTAATGAACTGCTTTTATTTTGAAAGTTATGTTCCTTGAAAAATCTTCAGTAAACCTTTTGTTGGTGAAACAAAGTAATACTTCAATTATTAGCTATGTAATTGTAATATTCAAAAGAGCATTTGATGTTAAAAACATATAATATAAAAACAGTGCAGCTAAGCCAAAGAAAAGTAGTTTACAAAAATTAGTACCTTCAATAGAGTTAAACTGAAATAAACCTTAGCATATTTACGGGCTATATATCCCGCGAATAAAGAGCTTTTACTGTAATATAAAAACAGTGCAGCTAAGCCAAAGAAAAGTAGTTTAGAAAAATTACTACCTTAAATAGAGTTAAATGAAATAAACCTTACCTATATTCAGGTACATTAATTTGCGAGGTGAGGTGGAGGGGCCTTTGTATGAGATCTAACAAGGCTCCACACAATGGTGTAGGTGGATTGGGCGAAGGCCCGTATAACGGTGGTGTCTTCTGACACAGCAGTAGACGCAAGTCCTTGTAGTAGCCTGCAACATTTTTATGCATCTACTAACTTCTTTTATACAAAAATAATCTATCTGATCATTGTCTACTATGCATTCAGGTTTCCTTCAGAGTTGAAAATATATATGTCACCGTAAGATTGTAAAAACCGTTAGATTATAATATAACGTTTTTTATCTCGATAGATTATAAACTTTCGACAGATTGTGAACCATAACATACTGCTTACAATTTAACGCGTTATTTTTCGATAAATTGTAATATATTAGGTATATTAACCCGAAAGAACCGAAGAACCCGAGACAAGAAAATGTAAAAACAATAAATATTTCATTAATTAATACTCAGAACATTGAACGGTTCACAAACTTTCGACAGTTTATAATCTAGCGGGATAGAAACCGTTAGGTTATAATCTAACGGATTTTACAATCTTACAATGACATATACAAGTGTTGCTGAGACTTGCGGCAAAACTCGAAAGACTTAAATCTGAATAAAATATTAATATAATAAATAAAGAATACCTCTTTTTACTAAGTATAAAAATGTTGTCCCAATAATATTGACAGCTTCACTGCATGACATAGATGTTTCAGCAGAACTTGTGGAGGTGAATACTTCGAACATTCGGAGTGGAACAGCTAGTGGTACCTGGAGAGTCATGTGTGAGTTAACTTTAAACATAATAATATAAATAACGTAATAATAATATTTTTGGCAAAATTTTCACAGACAGATACACTTTCACATTTATAATATTAGTATGGATGATAAAATATTGCTTTCTCAAGGTTCAAGGTTTCTTGATACTTGTACACTATAAATTAAATTAAATTAATATATAACACTAGCTGATGCCTATGTGTTATTCCAGACTATAATCTACCTCCGTGCCAAATTTCAGCCAGATCCGTTCAGCCGTTAGGGCGTGATTAAGTAACAAACATCCATCCATATATCCATACATCCATCCAAACTTTCGCATTTATAATATTAGTAAGATAGTATGTAAAATGTAGAAGTCCTATAATTAATTTTAAGGGACTGACCATGCTTTATATATATATATATATATATATAGAGATATCATACATCAATTTATAGGCAAAGCCTAAGGAATAAGTCAATCAATTTAAAAAATAATCTCAAACCTCTGTCTTTTTTTATACTTAACAATAAGATCAAACAATATTATTTTACTGTAAATAAATGTACCTTGGTGTCGTCTTTCAATAACCGAAGATGCAATGCAAGGAGTCTTCTTATCTGTATTGAAGAGCCACCACTTTGAAATACCCTTTTCCATTGTTTAAGTAGCAGTTGTGATATTGAAACCTAAAAATTAAGTTGAATAATTAGTTATTAAGATAGGTTGATGGAATTAAAAACCAAACAAACTGTTGGTCTACACTTATTGCTACCATCTTAATTATAGTGATTGGCTGAATTTATGGCACTTTTAGGGTTCCATAGGCAAAGGAACACTAGTTTCGCCATGTCTGTCCGTCCATCTGCGGCTTAGCTCAGAAGTTGTCAGTAATAGAAAGCTGTAATGTGGCATGGATTACTAACTATACATAATATTATTGTTAATCATGCCAACGAAATAGTCCACCGACTGATCACACGATAAGACAGAAAAAAAAATGCCAACAAAATGGTACAGTAAAATTTAAAAAAAAAAATTGTAGGGTATCAGTAGTCTGTCCCTACAAGTAAAGTGGGGATGAATATTTTTTTCTCATCTATCCCATAGGCCCTAGGGTGTCATTAGATAGGTCCTTAAAAATTGTATGGGTGGTAAAACAAAATGAACTAGAGGAAGATGGGAAGCTAAAAGATTAAAAACTATCACAACTAAGTAGGGTTTACAAGTCAATGGACTAATAGTTGACCAACATAATATAAAATGTCCACATATTGTGATGGGCTATTATGGAACCCTACACTGTTTTTTTTTTTCAATCAACCCATTGTCATTGCTAAGAACACTACACACCTAACTATAATTTAATAATTAATTTGTATGTATGTCTATGTACAATTTTCACAACAAACTTACGATAATTATTTGTTAAAAATGTCTTTTACACTAATTTTAATTAATATTTTGAGCGCTATCTATACATGCAGTGCAATTATTTTAAACTCGCAAAAATCTTTTTAAAACCACATTTTGTCAATTTCTGTAAGACTTAATTTGTTAGAACACAATGTTGGGTTCTGAAAATTTAATCCATTCAATAATATGTATAATTTTTGCGAGTTTTTAATGTAACACATTTATATAACTAACAGTGTCATATTATTATAACATGTGAAAAGAAACTTCACATTATATTAGTTACAGAACATGTTACAAATTGTTCAATACTTAGTATTATTCAAGTATGTTTCATACCAATCTAATACAATCCTTTTGGTCATCATAGAAGAATAGAATCTTAGCCAGAAGCCAAGATATTAAACTTTGATTCTCAGCATCACATTTAGGGAAGACATTATCAAATTCCTCCCTCTCAAGTTGTTTACAGTTTTTCCTTGTTAAATAGCTTCTTACAAACGCCTGAATTTTTATAGCACTGTGTAGTTGTTTCCTGTGTTCCTGTGAACAAATTAATATTAAAATTGTATGCACTCCCAAGGTACAATGTATTAAATACTATCTACATGGCATACCTACATATGTTGTCAAAGCAGGGTACACTACACAGGTAACAGGCAGACAGACATTAATGATCGAATTATTAAATTACGATTTCTTAATATTTTAAATCTGATCTAAACAGCTATTATTATAATAAACAAACAATCTATAACAATTTTAATTGGATTTTAAAGTATACAGTAAATAAGTAGTAAGTAAACAGGTGAATTCCATGATAACTACCATACAAGAAGCTTAATTTGCTATAACAAATTTAAAACAATAAATCTGTAAGGTACAATTCTACAATATGCAATTGCAAAGAACGTCAACATCTCTGAGGATGCAGAGTGAAATGTATGTTGATTGTGTGTGAAATTTTTGTGTGGTGTGCATTGCTTTCTTGGTTGCTCTCTTTTCCTGCATGTTTAGAAGTCAGATTTGTCTATTTTAGTGGAATAAGCTAATTAAGCTTTTTGTTCTATGGTTACTGCAGAAGCTTATCAAATAAGAATATAAACTGTTTTTGCAAGGAATATAATTCATACATAGAGATAACATGAAGATCATAAGAGCAATTTAGTTTGTATTTGATGATTAGACTTAGTTTTTAGTGAAAATAACGATAGCTAACCTCTCGTTTCTGTCTTTGTTGTTGTGACTGCAGAATTAGAGCATCCCTGTCAGTTTTTCGTTGGGCACTTGCGCCTGCTAGATTTTGCTGCGGCTTGCGCCTAAAATCCCCCTCGAACGAGTACATGCTGTGTGATTACTAGAAATAAAAATGGACAGGGAACAAGAAACTGTAAACAAGAATCAGCTGAATATTCCCATTTGACAATAAGAAGAATACGTCACGCTAAAACTCACTGTATAATATTTGTAACATGCGCAATTCGTATTAATTTGCACTTATAAGTTATTTGTTATGATTTAAACATATTTTTCCGTATTTTATTTAGATCACTTTATCATATATTTAAAAATGTATAAAAATGGGTTGATGATAGGTGTTTTTTCATTTCATTTCAACAATTTCTGACTTTTGAGTTTTGGATCATTTTTTTATTTTTTTTACTGATTTACAAGTTTTTGGGCTCTGGATTCCAGCTTATCTGAGCCTTTTTATCACACAGTTTTATCACTTTCTTTACAGACTAAAATACAAATACAAGAAAACGACAATAGTTTATCCCACGTTTATGTGCCTTCGACTATGTATATGTTTATCTCAATCAAAAACTTCAAAAATATGTATTTCTCTTCTCATAAACGATATTTCTGAGATTAAAATATGGAAAATGGACTATTCGACTCCCAATCCCAATCCCAATCGTCGAAGTTGGTTCGTCTGTTGCTAATTTAAATAGAACTGGCAACATTATCTATGACTCAACGGTCACGTGACCACATTAGCTTGGGTTTACAAAGTTGAGATAAAATTATTGTTCGGTGCAAGCTTTTGATAGTTGGCGTGTGTTTAAAAACAAATCGTGTTATTATTAAGTATTGTGACTGAAAAACCGTTTAAAA
The DNA here is from genome assembly GCA_923060345.2 of Erebia aethiops. Classification (NCBI taxonomy): domain Eukaryota; kingdom Metazoa; phylum Arthropoda; class Insecta; order Lepidoptera; family Nymphalidae; genus Erebia; species Erebia aethiops. The sequence goes on along the minus strand of OV281089.1, from coordinate 14,443,920 downwards.
ATGTCGACTAAATCAAAAAAGAGTGTGTCATCATCCACTCATGTTAGTGTAGTGTCGTCAGTGCAAAGCCCGCCGCAATCTAGCACTCCTGTTGGTAGCCGCCCTTCCAGTTCAGCCGGCCGGCCTAGCAGCCCATTGAGTCCTACAAGGCATTCTCGCCTCCAGGAAAAAGATGCATTACAAAACCTTAATGATCGTCTCGCGGCCTATATTGATAAGGTTCGCCAATTGGAAAGTGAAAACTCAGGCTTGCGTCGGGAGATCCAAACGACACAGGAGGTGGTCACCCGCGAGGTCTCCAGCATAAAGGGCATGTACGAGCATGAGCTGCAAGATGCCCGGAAGCTTTTGGATGACACTTCTAGGGAGAAAGCCAAATTGGAAATTGATATGAAGAGGTTATACGAAGAAAATGATGACCTTAAAAAACGGTAAGATTGTAATATTTTTATATGAACTCATAGCTTTTTATTACATTTTTGTATAAATATCTTGACTTGCGACAAATAAATCGACTTATTTTGGTAATCTGTTCCGGCTAACCTTAGCATAGTTTACGTCATCGGCGGCGTTTTGAGTCGAGCTTGGAATGACGAGCGCGCGCGACCTCGCCTTTACGACATCGTGACATCATACCTCGATATAACTACCCAATCACCTACTTGTACTAATTTTAACTCATGCAGCCGTATAACTTACCTGTTGTCTATTGCAACTAAAACTGTGTCAGTGGTTTTGTTTGTAAACAAAATTGTAATCTCAGGCATGGCTAAAGATTGCATAAAATATAGTAAATTATAGAAGGTGCAGTATCATGAAATATTGCACCTTCTCTGAGCTACAATAATGTAACTTGTATAATACGGAAGTATTAGTTTATTATTAAAACAAATAGAAAATGCACCTCTGCAGTGCAAGCATGCTTGCATGCTTGTAACATATGATAGATATAATGTTATGGATGAGAAAACTCACACACTATAAAAGCAGCCTTAGTCCCAATCTATTTGTGTCAAGGTGATTGTCCTACTTTCTCTGATGTGAAAAATAAAAATTTAAACTAGAATTTGGAAAAAGATGTGCTGTAGCAGACTCAATTTGCAGTCCTAACAAAACACTAAAATTACAATTTAAAATGCAAAAGTTTCATTATTTTAAATGTACACTATTGAACTTGCCTTTATGAAACACATTGTATCTCTCAATGATTCAACACCCGTTAAACCTATTTAGTAGATCTAGGAGGTTGCTAATTCAAATCACTGGATTGTTGTGGTACCAGTTAGGCCAGTTAACATTTTCAGCAATTCACTATATCTAGGTAACTAGTGATATTCGTTAAAAATATATATCCGCGGATGCAGATATGGATTTTAACTCAATCGGAGTCGAACTCGCTACAATAAATCTGACAAATATTTGGTTTTAAGAAATAAAAAAATAATCTGAATGCAAATAGTTTTCCTTTGCTACCTAGTCACCTATATATAGAATTTCATCTTTGTATTGAAAATTAATAAGGTAAAAGGTCCGTCAATAAAGCAATGGATAAGGATCTTTCTTCACCTGCGGATATGGATACACATATCTGACACATCACTAGTTGCTACTATTTTATTTATGTGTACTTACTGTTTCATGAAATTGAGGAATAACTTGTGGTTTTTACACAATTTCAGTACCAATTAAATTTTCTGAACCATTTATTTAATATAATATTATACTCTGATATTCATTGCTTTTTTTTGTATTTCTGTTGATTTTATGAAGTTGTTGTTACTGTGACATACTTCAGTTGAACAGCCATACTAATACTATAAATGTGAAAGTGTGTCTGTCTGTCTGCTTTCACGGCCCATCTGTTCAACAAATGATGAAATTTGGTAAAGAGGTAGGTAACATGCCGGGGATAAAACATAGGCTACTATTTATCCCAGAAAATTAAAGTGTTCCCATGGGAATCAAAAACCTTAATCCACATGAAATCACGGGCATCATCTAGTATTTTATAAAAATAATAACCTAACTACTATCTATTAGATTTTTCATTTAATGTAATTTCAAAAGTAAGTATTCTTGGCACTCGAGTTTCTACAGTTTATAGTTTTAGTAAGTTTGGGTTAAGGCGAGTCACCTCAGCTCAGCGGTGAAAACTGGTTTGCTAGATCAAATTTTTTCGGTATTTACTATTAAATAACGGTCTTACAAAAAATATCCGATACACTTAAAGATATTGTCTAAAGAATGTGCTAATTTGTTACACGATAGGATGTACTTTACTCGATCAAAAAAAATCTTGAAACAGGCTAAATTAAAAGTTTAAAACGAATTTTTTATTAATAAAATTTTCGACTTTGCTCATCATTTTTATATGGATATATTCCTCTTGAAGTATTAATGAGAACCTGCTAAAATTTATTTCAAACTGAAGTCCTATATCTATTTAATTCAAATTAATCCCAGAATTTGAACGTTGCCAAGCGGTTTCAGAATATACCGCGCTGCCCGCTTCCCCGCTAGTCTCTACGAGAAATGTACCGCGAGACGCGCGGGCGGCACCCCACACCTCACCTCCTAAAATCTTGGAGGTGACTCGCCTTAAAACAATTGAAATGTGTGGTCAGTAAATTGCCTTGGGGTGTTGACCCTGTGAGCTACGTCATAAAGATCGCCACCGCGCGGCGGCCTTTCGCCCACAGCATATAAGTAAGCTTAACTGTGACTTCATCTACTTTTGGGGCTCTTTAATGTAAATAAATTCAAGCAGCCAATTTTTTTATGAAAATGTTGCAGTTTTTTTTTTAATTAACCAACTTACTAACCACAATTACAGTAACTTACAAACGTTCACTACATATTCCGTCAAATGAATGATAGTATGTTGATGATTAAATAAGAGCATGATCCCAATAACTATATGGCTCAAACCACTGAGTCTAGAACTTGAGGTTTTGCTAAGAAAGAATATTTTAAGTAATTTCACCCAAGCAAACCCAGGTCAGCTAGTAAACATATTAATAATTCTCTCAAAGACCCAAAATAATTTGCTTTGAGACTTATTTATGCTTACTGCTGTTGAGACATCCACTCTCTTAGCAAACTAGAAAATCTTCCACAAATAAAAACAGTTCAAACTTGAAATGAACGCGACAAACATCAGTCATCAATGAAAATGCAGATGACGTCAGCACCATTTTCGAATGTGTGACAAATGACAATGACGTCATTTGCGTATTTATTCTGAAATATTTGCTGTGCCAATCATACAAGACTGTTGTTTAAACAAATTTCTGTTGCTAGATAGCTATCTTCTAACTACTTACTTTGGAAAAACAATAATTTACGTTACGAGCATTTGAAGAATTTATGTTGCCATAAATGGTCAACATACAGTTAAATGGTTTTATAGTAATGGCAGTAGACACATATTTATCACTGTATGAGGTAACAAGTCGTCGTCATTGACATTATAAGCTCTACAACACTAGAATAACCTTATCAGAGGTTGGTTGATTAATAATATTGGAGATCATGACATAAGCTATGAAAAATGTCTCACAACAGTTAATAGAGTGCACAAGCACAACAATAACTATAATGATGACATGATCAGTCTTCATCATTGAATATTATCCATTGATTTTTTTAGGACAATATTCAATGGTAAAATCACATAATAATCAATTTTGAGAAGCGGTTTTCTCGACATCGTCGCGTTTTCCATGCCAAAAAATATAAAACCGTACCGTACCATTTAATATGTTATATACGGATCTCATCACTTCTGATTTGATCAAGTAGAAAATTCTGAGCATATCGCCACATTTGTAGTTATCCATCTCATGTAGGCTCTTCATTGCCTGCAGACGAGAGTGACGAGCTTTCGTCTTGTGTCCATTTCTCTATATTATACAAAGTCAGTTTAATTCTTCAGTATTCTCTAATCCCGGTCTGCACTCTGCAGGTCTTGTTTACAATTCGCGAGCTGCGGCAAACATGAAAGGCCATATGAAACGTGAAACTGATCGCGTAAATGCGAACCCGCGACAATATCCACTATTCTATTTCACAATTAGAATCATGTCACCAACAACGCGGGAGGTAAAGCTATGTTGCAATAATGTGGACAACGGCGATATTAGATAATTTTTATTTTCGATACCACATCGATAAAGCACTGATAGGTAGGTCATAAAAAAGCGTTCAAACATTTTGTTTCTTTCATTGTTATTATAGTTGTTCATCAATCGATGATTCACTTTATGTGTCGATTGATTATTTATGAAATAACTAGCTGATGCCCGCGACTTCGTCCGCGTGGAATAAGTTTTTTTGGATTCCCGCGGGAACTCTTCAATTTTCCGGGATAAAAAGTAACCTAGGTGTGTCACTCTCCAGGTCCTCAACTATACCCATGCCAAAAATCACGTCGATCCGTTGCTCCGTTGCAGCGTGATTGAAGGACAAACCAACAAACAAACTGACTTTCGCATTTATAATATTAAGTATGATACATCGTTAGACCTGTAGCATTATATGGTTCAGAATGTTGGGCGGTGAAAGGGACGGATGAAAGAAAAGTACATGCGACCGAAATGCGAATGTTGAGATGGATGTGTGGTGTGACTAGAATGGATAAGATTAGGAATGAATATATAAGGGGAAGTCTGAAAGTAGCGCCAGTGACAGAAAAGATGAGGAGTAATAGGTTAGCATGGTATGGGCATGTAATGCGGAGGGAAGAAAGGCATATTACGAGAAGAATGATAGATATGCATGTGGAAGGAAAAAAGAGTAGAGGGAGACCAAAGAAAAGATGGATGGATTGTGTGAAAGAGGATATGAGTATAAAAGGGGTGAATGAGAGGTTGACGGATAACAGAAGAGAATGGAAGGAGAAAACATGTTGTGCCGACCCCACATAGCGTGGGAAAAGGAGAAGAAGAAGAAGAAGACATCAATACTCATTATGATCGAAGAATAGATGAACCATCTAGTTTACAGAGCACAATAAAAACATAGATGATCAAGTAACTAACAATTTTTACTACAAGCCAGAATTCTGCTAAACGTAAACGTAAAGCATCAACTTAGCAATTTAACATATTATTATCGTGAAGCCGAATTTAAAGTCACGGTGGTCACGGTTATATTTGCTTGGTTACGTCACCGACAAAGCTGCGATCACATTCCCGCATAACCAGCAGAATAACGGAAGTTATTTTGAGGCTGTCTAAGCCCTCCTCATAATCTTCATTTTAATAGCTATGTATTTGATTATCGCCGAATAGTTTTACAAATAATCTATAATTCATTGATAAATTAGTGATTAAACGAACTTACAAAGTGAAGTTCAATCACAATCTTATTAATATTATAAATGCGAAAGTTTGGATGTATGGATGTCGGTATGGATGTTTGTTACTCAATCACGCCCCAACAGCTGAACGGATCTGGATGAAATTTGGCACAGAGATAGATTATAGTCTAGAATAGCACATAGGCTACTTTTTATCCTGGAAAATTAAAGAGTTCCCGCGGGAACCACAAAACCTCGATCCACGCGTACGAAGTCGCGGGCATCAGCTAGTAATTATATATGAGTCGCTTCATTCGAAGATATAATTTATTTAACAGGTATTTATTATAAACAATTCATATTTTCACATACATACTTAATTATATATTTTATTTAATGAAATGTTTTGTTTATATTTAAATACTAATGAAATTATTTATTTATTTCACGTAGGACAACTTGTGTGTCTTATACGTTAAGACTCTACCGCCCGTTCGGAAACAGATGATTCTATTGAGAAGAGCAACTGCTGAGTTTCTTACTCAGCAGTTGCTCTTTTCTTAAAAAAGGAAAAGGTTACAATAAGTTAATAATACAACACATACGTTACGTTAATTAGTTTAATAACCTCGACTCAACAAATGCACACACAATAACACAGTCTTTAAATTTATGTAATGGCAAATCCAGAAACTCTTTGGAACCATGTACTAGCCTTGTAAGTACTCCTTGAGTTTTTAAAACTTTTCCTTACTCACAATTTCCTAAATAGTGGTATGAATTACGTTCACTTACCTTTATTGTTTTCCCGCGGAACCATGCAACCCATAACTACCGCTTATCTTTCTACTTATCAGAGTCGGTTCTGCGGCTTTATCGTGAAAAAAGTAACAAACAAACAAACACAATGTCGTATCTTAGTAAAACTAGCACACTAGTGTGATAATTTCATAGATGTTCTCATAGTAGAAACAGACGTTAATCGAGATTCCATTACAGTTTGCTTTTTCAAACACAAGTTGCCTTCCGCATTTTAAGTTATTTTCGTCAACAATATGGCACGCAACTAGTAGGTAGTACCTACTCGTATCACACGGAAGAGTCCCCCTCTATTTAGATATTATCACGATTGGTCACGCTATCTTGTTTGGGGGAGATTTTTTTTTAAAACTTTAACTCTGAAAACGAATTGAGTATTTCTCGATTATTTATTTGTTACCTCATTTATCGGAGCCCTACAAAGACAGTAATGTACTCTACTACTGATGAAAAAACTTTATCAAAATAATTGTCTTTCCGTTTACATGATACGACCACAGGCTGACGAATTGGTCAATTCTTTAAATAAACACCACCACCTATTTGCGCCGTGAAAGACTCAAGTTTTAAAAAGTACGTAAGTAGAGGAAACAACGACATGCAACCTTTACTAGTTCTTGATCATAATATCCTAATTCTGAATTCTGAAAGACCCAAAAACTTTAATCTCAATAAACAAACTCTGTTTCAAATTTACATGAACCCTAATATAATTGTACTAAGTAGGGCTCAATAGATGGTCAATTTTGGAATTGGGCACTAGCTGATGTCCGCGTGAATTGAGGTTTATTGATTATTTTTAATCTTCCGGGATAAAAAGTAGCCTATGTGTTATTCCAGACTATAATCTATCTCTGTGCCAAATTTCGTCCAGATCCATTCAGCCATTCTGGCGTGATTGAGTAACAAACATTCATCCATCCATCTATCCAAACTTTCGCATTCATAATATTAGTATCTAAGAAGTATAGATAGATCCTTAGCTCAATTCTAGCACAAAGATTTCGATTAGTTGAAGAAAAAAAATTCATTAGTTGATTATATTTATCTACCTAAAGAATATCTTAACTACTAAAAATATATTCAGCCTTCTTCTACTCATAAAATATTGAGGAAATTAAAAGAGTATGCGGGGCAATGTCGTGTAGCTAAGCTCACAGGCGGTACTCTATCTTTATTACCGACGAGGTCGCGTGTACTTCTCTAAGTTTTTATGTATGTCAAGAACACTATGCAAAATTAACTTTATATGCATTAATTACTTAATGTAGTTTTGCTAATTGCAGTTTTTTGCTTTGCGTTCTTAATCAATGATTTCTTAACTAACTATTGTATTTCGTAATATATCAGGTATTTTCAATTTGAGTAACTTAGCACTTGAGAGCGATCACACTAGGTAGTGATGAAGTAAGAATGCAGCTTTAGAAGAACGCGAACGCGAAGACTCTTTCTACAAGCCTAAAATATAATATTACTAGACGATTCCCGCGACTTCGTCCGTTGATTCTCTTAATTTTCCGATATAAAAAGTAGCCTATGTCCTTCCCGGGGTAATATAAGTAACCCTATACCAAATTTCGTCAAAATCAGTTGAACAGATGAGCCGTGAAAGCGTAGCAGACAGACACGCAGACACACTTTCGCATTTATAATATTAGTATGGATTATCAAAAGACTTTTTTTTAACAAATTGAAGTGAGTCTAATCTCACACATTATTTATATTAATATTATCAGATCACACATTACGACACGAGGAACTATAGAATCGTAAGCAACGAAACTTTTAACCTGATGGAGGTGTAAAATAAAATGCGAAATATGTGTACGGCTAAGCATTTTCGGCTTTATGAGCATTTTGAAAAATGCATATTGCTATTAGCACTTGCTTAAATTATGATCAGGAATAAATCAAACCTGTCCTCTGTCACCTGTCGTCTCCGTTCGGTTGGACCTTTAGGCAATTCTTAAAGGTACAGTAAAAAATCTCCATGAAAAAGTTTTTCAGTTTCTAGACCCGACTGTTTGAGCTGTAGGTATGTTTATACTTGATTTGCAGCTTGGACAAGAAGACCAAGGATTGGCAGCAGGCAGAAAGCATGGCGCGTCACTACGAGACCCGCTTTACTGAGGAGATCAACAAATACAACACTGCACTTGCTGACAAGAAAAAGGCCCAAGACGAGGCCAAGGTTCGTAGTTATCAGATATCATTAGGTTATATTACATAGGACACAATATGTTTAATCTTATATCAGGTCAGTTTTAAGGAAAAATCTTTTGAAAATTGTTCAAACACCATTTCCTGAGCCATCGGCTTTACATCGTTGCTAAAACCGCAGTCTAAAGAGTGCCTCACTACACACAATCATACTAATATTATAAATGCGAAAGTGTGTGTGTTTGTTGGTTTGTCCATAAATAACCGTGCAACAGAGCAGCGGATCGACGTGATTTTTGGCATGGTTATAGTTGAGGACCTGGAGGAAGACCTATGTCACATAGGCGGCTTTTTATCCCGGAAAATTAAGGAGTTCCCGCGGGAATAAAAAAAACTTAAACCACGCGGATGAAGTCGCGGGCATCAGCTAGTATACTCATAAATGGAGTAAAACATCTTAAGGCGGGACCTGAGGGTCTTTTTATGTCCTATACGTCCATTACGAACAACTATTACGAAGCTGGCGACGAATTTCGCCGCAATTTTGTCGTTTGAAAACTATATACGTTTAAAACCGCAAAATTTGTCTGGCGATTTGCAGGTATTATTGAAATTACTCAATAAATACGTGATTAAAATTTCAGATTGCCGAAAGGAAAGTATATTTTTTGGGAATTTTAATAAAATATTTTTGAAGACAAATAACCGCAAACGCTCTACCAGACTAGCAGGACTGGATTCGCCAGTTGACGAAATTATATTTTTTAACAATTTCAGTTTGCGTAAAGGGCCTTCCCGAAATTCGTCGCTAGCTCTCGTATCACATCGCCCCGCTGTCACCGTCGCTAGTTTCGTGTTTGACGCCTTATATCTGTCACCGTAAGATTGTAAAAACCGTTAGATTTGTAATCTAACTAGCGATATTGTAAACTGTCGAACGCATAATTTTTCGGTAGATTGTAATCTGTTAGGTATATTATCCCGATAAAACCTAAACTACCTGATTATTTATGTCGAACCCTAACCTAACCTACAAGAAACAGACAAGAAAACGTAAATAAAATAATGCAGAGCGACAGTATGATACTAGTGATGAGTTCAAGCAGCATGTTCAACTGTTTTCCAAGAAATTTAAAAGAGATTGCATTGTGGCTAAATCAAAACATATTCAAACTAAGATAAAAAATAGCTCCAATGTAATCAAAACTACTTGGAACATAGTGAATGAAGAAACAGGAAGAGCAACACGGAAAAATTGTGAATTTAAACTTAATGTCGGTAATACACCTGTAACTTCGGACTCTGAAGTTGCTTCTGTTTTTGAAGGCTTCTTTACGGATATTCCTGTTTCTACCACAGAATCGTTGAACTCCTCACCAAATGCCGCTCTTACTTTACTGGAGGATAACGTGCCTGAATGTAATAACGTTTTTAAATTCCGTCACGTTAGCTGCTCTGACGTTATTAAAGCTTTCAAATTAATTAACAATAAGAAGACAAATGATTTGTGGGGCATTTCCGTTAACGTTGTAAAATCATTGATTGATATCGTTGCACCCGAGTTAACATTAATATTTAATAATTGTATTGATTGTGGGGAGTTTCCTGACTTAATGAAGCATAGTAAAATAATTCCTCTATTCAAATCTGGTAGTACCAATGACCCCACTAACTTTAGACCTATATCTGTACTACCAACTTTCAGTAAAATATTTGAAAAATTAATATTAATTCAATTGCTTAATCATTTTTGTAATAATGACTTATTACATAGTAAACAGTTTGGATTTACACGGGGTCGCTCAACAATCGATGCTGGTGTTGAGCTGGTTCAGAATATATTCGAAGCCTGGGAGGAGTCACGTGATGCTCTTGGCGTTTTCTGTGATTTATCCAAGGCTTTTGATTGTGTTGATCACGAAACATTAGTCAGAAAACTGCACCATTATGGAATTAGAGGTGTAGCACTGGATATGATGAATTCCTACTTAAAAAATAGGATACAAAAGGTAGACGTTAATGGAAAGCGGTCTTCCGGATCGATTGTAAAAATGGGGGTTCCACAAGGTTCAATTCTAGGGCCTTTTCTATTCCTCATTTACATTAACGATCTTACTTATCTTGCCAAGAATAATCATGGGATAGTATTGTTTGCTGATGATACATCACTTTTGTTTAAAATAAATCGTTATGAACCAACTCTTGACGAAGTAAACAATTCTCTCAATAAAGTGGTACAGTGGTTTGAAGCTAATAACCTACTCCTCAATGGAAAAAAGACAAAGTGTATCAAATTTACATTACCTAATGTCAAACAGGTAAAAACCACTGTGCAACTTGATCATGAGGAATTAGATTTAGTGGATACCGCTGTTTTTCTCGGAATAACGTTAGATGCTAAACTCCAATGGGGCCATCACATTAATGACTTATCGAACAGGCTTAGTTCTGCTGCATACGCGGTCAAAAAGATTCGCCAGTTAACAGATATAGAAACGGCGAGATTAGTTTATTTTAGTTACTTTCACAGCATTATGTCATATGGTATATTATTATGGGGTAATGCTGCTGATATTAATTCTGTTTTTGTGTTGCAGAAGAGGGCTGTTCGAGCCATATATAATATGGGACCAAGGCAGTCACTAAGAGATAAATTTAAAGAAATCAATATTATGACAGTGCACAACCAATATATATTTGAAAATTTAGTACACGTGCATAAGCACATTGATAAATTCAAGAAGAAAAGTGATTGTCATAATGTCAATACTAGACATAAAAATAAACTTGTAATGCCTGTTTCTAGGCTTAGTAAAACTAGCAATTCATTTGTTGGAAACAGTGTCCGCTTCTATAATAAGCTCCCAGAAGACATGTTGAAGATGTCTCTGAATAAGTTCAAAGTTAATGTAAAACGTAAACTCATTGAAAAGTCTTATTACCATGTAAAGGACTACTTAAACGACAAGGAAGCCTGGCAATAATTTGCTCTAATGTCTCTGATAGTTCCTTAGTAAGAATATTTGTGAGATGGTGATAATTAAAAAAAAAAAAAAACCCGGCTGAGTTTGTTGTGGGCTCTTCTCAGACTAGGGCGCGTTTGGAACCCTCGTAGCTTTAGTTTTAAGATACCGTTACCCATTATCACCATCATGCTTTTTAAATACTTATGTAACTTTTAGACGAAAATAAGTGTACCTACAGTGTACCTATATTTAATGAATAAATGACTATGACTATGACTAATACAAAGAATATTGAAAACTCAAAACATTGAACGGTTCACAATCTGTCGACAGTTTACAATATCGCTAGTTAGATTACAATCTAACGGTTTTTACAATCTTAAGGTGACATATCCAATCATTTTCAAAACTAAATTCTATCATGATTCATGACTTATTCGACTTATTCATTTTAATTCGATCGTAATTCATAGCTGTTGTCTGTTAAAATGTCAAGGAGGTCTTACTTTACGTCGAGTGAAGTTTACACGGACTCATTTCTTTGTAATGTCGTAGGAGCTGGCGAAGGAGCTGGAGAAGCTTCGCAAGGTGTACGCGGACACGCGCAAGACTCTGGAGGAGGAGATGCTGTGCCGCATCGACATGGAGAACACGGTGCAGAGCCTGCGCGAGGAGCTCTCCTTCAAGGACCAGGTGTTCCAGCAGGAGCTGCAGGAGACGCGCACCCGCCGGCAGGTGGAGATCTCCGAGATTGGTGAGTTTTCACGGTGCAGAGCCTGCGCGAGGAGCTCTCCTTCAAGGGCCAGGTGTTCCAGCAGGAGCTGCAGGAGACAACAGATCAACGTGATTCTTGGCATGGGTATATTTGAGGAACTGGAGAGTGTGATAGGCTACTTATTATCCCGGAAAATTCGGGAGTTCCCGCTGGAATAAAAAAAGACTTAAACCATGTGGACAAAGTCGTCGGCATCAGCTAGTCTGTAATATGTTCGATTGTGGGTTTTTTTTTCATGAAATGACAACTTTAATTCATGACTTCAATAAGATAAACCTGTTCGATAAAATCACCTGGAACTTCTTAATTAACATACTAAGGATGATTGACTGACGTTCTATAGAATGTTTCACGAAAATCAAACAGCTGAACAGTTCGATAAAACATATTTTAGCATATTTTCTTGTTTTTTTTTCTTTTACCTGCTATTTGTGTAACAATTAATGAAGTGCATGTTCATTGTTTGTCACAATTTTTTATCACAAGCAGGTGTTGATAATTTTGTTAACCTTGGTTTTCTACCAACTTTTCTGTCTGAGTAGTAAAACCGGTTCATTTGTTGAAAGTATCTATACTAATATTGTAAATGCGAAAGTGTGTCTGTCTGTTACGCTTTAACGGCCTATTTTATTTAATGGATGTTGATGAAATTTTGCATAGAGGTAGCTTACATCCCGGGGAAGAAACTGGACTACTTTTTCTCCCGGAATATTAAGGAGCTCTCTGGGAATTAAAAAAAACCTTATCCACTCGGGCTTAGTTGTGGGCATGATCTAGAACAGAAATAAAATAAAACCCATTTTGAGGTAATTACTGTACTTATTGATGCATAACTAAGAAATTTGTCTGTAAGATCTACAAACAATTGTAGTAACGGCGAATGGACGAAAGCAATGCACATAATACAAACTGTACGTTTCCTTACTTCTTAACCCATGGTGTGAACACTCACTACTCAACCATTTACTTAACCTACCTACTTATGCAGACTTCATTATTTCCAAGTTACTTCGTATGAGTTTTGTTACTTATTTTTTAATTTATTTGTTTACTTAATATTGTATTGTATCAATAGATGGACGTCTCGCCCAGCAATATGAGGCGAAACTACAACAAAGCCTACAAGAGCTGCGTGAGCAACAAGAGGCCAACATTAAGGCCAACCGCGATGAGATCGAAGCTCTCTATGAGAATAAGGTAATTAATATAAAATGGCTTCAGAGATTGTGTCTTTCTAGCCTTCCTGATGAAGGCTAGCTGCACATTATATAAAAAAAAATCTGTCAAGAATATAATCAGACGCTAGCCTGAAGGCTCTCAGTTCATACGTTTTGAAAAAGGCCTTGCAGATATTATGCAATAGGTTGCCAGGTTTTGGACGGGCGGCCTAAACACGATCTTGTTTAACAGATTATTGCATGCCTAATGGGGCGGATTCTATTATGCACAATCTCTAAACTAAACTAAAATGACAGCATAAATATTTCTAACCCGTTCATAATACTCCATGCGGAAAGAGACAGAACTAGATTTAGAGCTGTCGTTTTAGTTTAGTTTAGAAATTGTATTAGACAGAATTGGCCAAAATTATCAATTTCCAGATTTATCACTTAAAAAATTTGTTAATTACAGTAGGTACTGTACAGTCATGTACTGTTTTCTATTTTCGTCTGTTGATGATATTGCAAATATTATGCACTGATAAAACATCATCATCACAAAAGATAACAAAGCTGGATTTAAATAAGGTATACTACGTGTAATAAATAAGTAAAAATTTCACATTCTAAGTACAAAATAAAGTCAAAGTCATCTGTATTGTTTTTCCGTGGGAATATTTTTTTTTCCACACGGACGAAGTCGCGGGGCAACAGCTAATATTATATTATATGATAATAAATTATCATCAAAAAAATTGTAAAACCATTTCACATGTATTAAATAAGTAAATTCTAAATTATTGAAGTGAAGTAGTTTGTGAATATGTTGCTGCTTTTTTTATGACCAGAGGTCTTTGTTATTTACCGTTTTTATCTGGTTTCTTGTCGAAATATATCAACAGATTATGTGTATTTTTGTATTCACCTTATATTTTTTCGCGTGCCTACTGCCTCATACCAACTCCCGCGACAATGCCATGCAATGTGTCATATGGCACTAGTTTTGAGGGAGCACAGATTTCTGGAGATAGACATTGGTTTATCTATGCATTTGAAACCATTTCGTGATCTGCATCAATAGAAATGTTTTATTTCATGTAGGAAAACTTGTCTCTTGACATACGAGGTTGAGACTCTACCACCGGTTCCGAAATCAAATTCTACAGAGAAAGAGCTGGCAAGAAACTAAGCAGTTGCTCTTTTTAAAAGAATATCATTTTTATAATCCTTTATAAAGTTACAATATATGTCCTGTAGTACCTATTATACAGAATGTGTACATACATTAATTGTACTGATATTTACATAATATTTACTGTACATACGTAAATTAGACTTGTAGGCTGCTGAATGAGAAAGCCGATTGGAAAATCATCAATGATATTATAAACTCAACTTTAAAATATATACGCGCCGAATTGAACCTCCATCTTTTTTAAAGTCCGTTAAAAATGCAGTTATACTCGTACATAGTCTTTTTATAATGCAATGAGAAATCTAAGAATTCTCTTGGAACCATGCTATAAAAGTTTACATTAGAATCATGTTATAAAAGTGTACAATGACAATTTCCTCTGGGGCAGATGAAGAACCTGCAGTCGGCCGCGACTCGCAACAACAGCGCGGCGACGGTGGCGGTGGAGGAACTGCGCACCATGCGCACGCGCATCGACAAGCTCAACGCCACTCTCAACGAACTCGAGAACAACAACGCCGCGCTCAACGTGAGTTTTTTTTAAGACTACTTTCGACGATTGATTAGAGTACTGGACGATATAAATTTTAAAAAACTCGAACCGGGGTCTTCTGATTTCAGGACCGCCCATTTTCCCACCTGAGCTGTTATAACCTTGTAGATGATGGCGAAATTTACCTTCATATTCTAATGATATTGTAGCAGTTTTTCATTGCCTGAAAACACGGATAAAATGACATTTTCTAAAAATGAATCTAGCTAGATCGATTTGTCGCCCTCGAAAGCCGCTGCATACGAAATTTCATGAAAATAGTTTGAGCCGTTTCCGAGATTCAGATTATATACACGAGCAATTCTTGTATACATATATATTTTTTTTTTTTTTTTTTTTTTTTTTTTTTTTTTTTTTTTTTTTTTTTTTTTTTTTTTTTTTTTTTTGGTTGCTATAGAATAATGTTTACTTTATTTAGAAGAAGATATAGCACACAGATCAGAATATAATAATAATCTTAATATTATACAAGTTGTTTCACACTTTGTTTCACTATACTAACATTATAACATTTAAACATTTAAAACAGACCTTTTGTAACAGACCTTTTGTTACTGCTGCGCTAGGAAACCTGTATGACAGCAGTAACGACTTCCTCCAGGATCTCACTGAGTGACTTATAAGTGACAGAACATAATAAAATTATTAATGCAAAACTAAATTAAATTAAGTATACCACAAGCAGTGCGCGTTAGATAGTGTGTGCATCTAGTTGTGTGTGTATGTGTGTGTGTGTGTGTGTATGTGTGTGTGTGTGTGTGTATGTGTGTGTGTGTGTGTGTGTGTGTGTGTGTGTGTAATGAAAAGGTAGTGTTAGAGTGAAACTTGTGTTAATGGGTTGTCTCTTATCGATAGCAGTTAATGGGATTAAGATGAAAAACAAATTAGGTAATGATTGAAAACAATCATTTTTGAATACTTATTAAGTCTTCTGTTTCTTCGTAACTCTTACATAAGAGAAATTTAGTTATTTCTTTTTTGCATTGAAATAAATTCAATGAATATATCGAAATAGACTTACTTAAGGTATTATAAAGAAAAGGCCCTAGAAAACATTGCTGTCTCTGAGCATGGGAAGTGGAGAATTTTTCAATCGTCATAACTCTGTCTTTACGTCTTTGATTATGGAAATCCTTCGATTTGTATAAATTAAGATTTTTATGATATTTGAGTACAATTTTAAGAATATATAACTGTCTTACAGACAGGATTTTTGTTTCTGAATATAATTCTTTGGTGGGAAATAGCTTAGGTTTATTATACAGTACTTTGAGGACGGCTCGCTGAGCCCTTTCAATATTTAACATATAGGTTTTATAGGTCCCACCCCAGATATTGATACAATATGCTAAAATAGAATGACAAAGAGCAAAGTATGTCATCCTCAGAATTGATGGATGAGAAATAGTTCTTAAACGTTTAAAAATTACAATTAATTTTCGAATTCTACTTGTTAAAATTTTGGAGTGTTCAATCCAACTAAGTTGACTATCTATTTGGATTCCAAGATATTTAAGACAAGAGACTCTTTCTACGATCGGGCATCTGCAGATAATTTGATTAGAGGAACAAGAGTGAGCTTTAATGATAATATGTCCCATATCAGGCATAAACCGTAAAGTTTTTGAAAAGGCGATACACTTAGTCTTGCTAGTATTTATTGATAAAGAATTTGCCTGAAGACATTTAATGACCTTAGCAAGACCCGTTTCCGCTAATTGAGAAACTTCATTCCATGTAGAACCATGAAATAAAAGCGTGGTGTCGTCAGCAAAGGATACAATTTTCCCACCAGTAAGTTCAAGGTCGCACAAATCATTGACGTATATCAAAAACAAACAAGGCCCCAGTATACTTCCTTGAGGTACACCAAAAGAAATAATGGATTCCTCACTCAAAAAGTCCCCTACTTTAACCCGTTGAGTTCTATTTGAAAGGTAGCTTTCAAAAAGACCGAGCGCAGTTCCTCTGATACCTATATACAAGAGTTGCTCGTTTAAAGGTATGAGATTAACCTATTTTATTGTGAATCATTGACTATACACAAAGAGTGGCAATAATTAAATATTTGTCTCCCCCACAGAACCGCTGTCGCGAGTTGGAGCGCCAGCTGGAGTCGGAGCGCGCCCGCCACGCGGAGGACCTGGCGTCGCTGGAGCAGGAGCTGGCGCGCCTGCGCGACGAGATGGCGGCGCAGCTGCGCGAGTACGCCACGCTCATGGACATCAAGTGCTCGCTCGACCACGAGATCGCCACCTACCGCGCGCTCATCGAGGGCGAGGAGGACAGGTGAGAAAACACCCAATACTTTCGCACTACACCACCCTAGAACGAATAACCCATAATTGGGCCTGTGTCGCCTCAAACTGGTTTGTTATTATAGACTAAAAGATAGCTGTACTTTTAACTATCGCTAGAAAAGCTGATTCAACAATAGGTGGGTGCTACACTCTCCACTGATGATGGTAGTGCCCGCATGCTGATGGGCCTTTCACTAGATATTGCCGTTCAAAGACGTGTTATCATTACCAAAAATGAACCATAATTAGAAAAGCTGATTCTTGTACAGTGTTAAAGTATACGCAATTCTTATGTAAACAGTATAAGAACTGATGCTATTCATCGGGCCTTTCACTAGATATCACCTCTCAAAGACGTTATGAACTTACATACTGTAAAAATATTAGCAATTATTATGTTGTCACATTGATTGCTGTTAAATTTATTTATTTATTTATTCTCTTCCGTCCATTATCTTTACAGAGATTCTCTATTGCGATAATGAAGTTAAAATATTAGAATATTTTAGGAATTGTAGTTAATTTTAATTAGTTTTTATTTTTTCATAGTTAAGGTCTACCTTAACTATGAAAAAAATAAAAACTAATTAAAATTAACTACAAATTCCTAAAAACCTTAAATCCTATTAAATAATATAAAAAACAAAATTTAAAACCAAAAATACTATCTACTCATGAATCTAATCGTCCAGATTGCTATCGTTGTGAATTCACTCAGAGAGCAACAAAATGGGTCTATCTTTTTTCGGCTATAAGATTATTAAATTCTTACCCTCATAATTTTTAATAGCAATCAACGTGACGTGAATAATTACCAATTGCATTTTCAGAAGGAGTATTAGTACTGATTGTAAAACTTGTGGCCAATTTAGTAAAAATGAGCAATTTAGACTTTATTGATTATTTTTTCGTAAAATATAATAAAATGCTGTTCACAAACCATTAGTAGAGGTGGATATAGGCTTCTTCTTGTCTTGGGCAAACATAGTTTTCTAAATTAATCGATAGTAAAACTAAACGAAATTGGAATTGAATGAATGCAATAATTTTCATCGCAGATTGAACCTGACGACCCAGTCGCCCGGACGCGACTCCCGCGCATCCATGAGCGCGTCTGCGAGCGCGAGCGGCGGGCGCGTGACGCCGGGCCGCCGCGCCACGCCGCTGCGCGCCGCGCGCAAACGCACGCTGCTCGACGAGAGCGAGGAGCGCAGTCTGCACGACTTCAGCGTCACCTCCAGCGCCAAGGGGGACCTCGAGGTCGCCGAGGCCTGCCCCGACGGCAGCTTCGTCAAGATCAGGAACAAGGGCAAGAAGGTACGCGCAAACCGTTTTAACGCTCTTAGAATACACACAATCTACCTGATCTACAGTGTCAAACATGCCTCATTTTCTTTGTCTTTGTCTCCGCGTATCATAGGCTATATGACGTCATAAAAAATCTGATATGGTGGACAGATACATATCTAGATTTTTGAATGAAATTAAATATCCAATTATCCCAGTAGCGATAAAATTTATAGGGGAAAAACTTTTCAGATGTAATAAAAAAATGTTTAAAATACAGACGCGTCCACAAATGTTTTTTAAGGTAAATCTGGATATGTTTAATAAATAAATAGAAGTAAATAAGTAAAATCACTTTATTACACACAAACAAATAACAAAACAGAGGTAAAACGAATCGTGACAGAATTTACAACTTGTTACGGTGTAAAGGCGGCCTTATCACTATGAGTGATCTCTTCTAGGCAACCTTTTTAAGATAGGAGATTGGTTGCATGATGATAGGGCGGTGCACACGTGTAAATTTCTAAAAGAAGATTCTATTTATAGAAGTTGTGTTTTCAGTTTAATTTATGTATTTTAACCCTGCAGGAGCAAAGCCTCGGTGGCTACCAAATCATTCGCAAAGCTGGTGACATGGAGACAGTGTTCAAGTTCCACCGCACTGTGAAGCTGGAGCCCGGAGCGATCGCCACCGTGTGGTCGGCGGACGCGGGCGTGGACCACGACCCGCCGCGCGACATCGTCATGAAGGGACAGAAGTGGTTCGTGGCGGACAGCTTCACCACCACGCTGTTCAACAATGATCAAGAGGTGAGTGTGTAGTGTTCACTCCACCGCACCGTGAAGCTGGAGCCCGGAGCGATCGCCACCGTGTGGTGGGCGGACGCGGGCGTGGACCACGACCCGCCGCGCGACATCGTCATGAAGGGACAGAAGTGGTTCGTGGCGGACAGCTTCACCACCACGCTGTTCAACAATGATCAAGAGGTGAGTGTGTAGTGTTCACTCCACCGCACCGTGAAGCTGGAGCCCGGAGCGATCGCCACCGTGTGGTGGGCGGACGCGGGCGTGGACCACGACCCGCCGCGCGACATCGTCATGAAGGGACAGAAGTGGTTCGTGGCGGACAGCTTCACCACCACGCTGTTCAACAATGATCAAGAGGTGAGTGAAAGTCATCAATCCTCTTTTTGTTATTCGATGTTTGAAAACTTATGATAATTTTGATGGCAATGTGTTTTAATAAGAAGTCTTTTGTATCCAGGAGGTAGCAGTGTCGGAGCGACAGCGGCGACAGGTCAGCACAAGCGCGCAAAGACACCGCGAGATGGCGCACAAGTTCCCTCGCCGCGAACAGGTGAATTTGCCTAATTTTTTTTGAATAATTCATAATATAACTGTTACTATAATTTATTACTCTACTGTTGACAAAAAAAGTGTGTGTGTGCAATTCACACTCGGCAGAAGTGAAACTTCAGAAAAGTAGCCTACGAGAGAATGAAATAAATATAACTTGTGTTCTATCTTATAGGCAGGCTAAATCCTATTATACATATGTTTGTCTCTTTTTCGTTTCATCGAATTTTCAAATCACGACGATTCTAAAGAAGTTTCACACGTCAAAAAGAAATATTTTTTAAACAATATTTTTTCCTTTTTAGCTTGGGGAGGTTCGCGAAGGTGAAGAAAACTGTCGTATAATGTAACGTATGCAGGATAACGCGCTGCGTACCTGTTGGCGCAATTTTTCTTATTTACATGGTGCCTCACCACCCCTTAGGTTTCAATTTCGCCCTTTGGGCTATCTCCTACCATATTTACTTAAACAAGTATTATACTGAGCTCGACTTGCATAACTCTGTAGAGGGGTAAGATTGACGGTGATGAATAAAAAAAATACTAATTTCATAATATTCTATGCTAGACGTACCTACCCATTCTTGCCCACCTATTGTGAAGTTGCGGTGCCTTAAAATAATTATTATGAACTTGACGTTGTATATTGGACTTAAATTCAAATTTCACATCTGTGTGTAAAACATTACGTAGCAAATCACAAGTTAATCAAATCTTCACCGCCGTACAAGGCGTCTTCTCACATCAAGCTCAGACTTAGTGAACAAAGTACAAACCTTAATCGTTCACTGTTATTGGTAAGTATAAATTAGATAAAATAATTAATTATTATATACGTAACATCCCCACCCATTAATTTGCACTAGATGGATAAATGTTTCAGTCATTAATACAAACCACATTTCATAACACAACATACAGTAGATAAAATCTACTCAATTCTCTATTTTATTAGTAATTATGGACTAGTAAGAAGTAGTAATAGCTTAATTAGATTTAAGATAGAATTGACGTATCACACCCACTGTCAATGTAGATTTAGGCGTTTGTCATGATATTATTAAATGCTATTTTTGTATTAACACAAAATGCAGGTGCAAGTCTCAAATGACCGGCCCCCTAGTACCGATCTTGTGAGTAGCGAGTACCGCAAATAAATCCTTTATTTGCTAGATTGTAGGTATACAAAAGTGATGTTACAAGTAAAATAGAAACTAAGCCACAATCAGCTATGCAATGCACCTATGCAAACACACTGTCGTAGTGAAACCTATGAATTAAACACATGAAATTATTGCTATTTGATAAAATGTAGGAATCTTGCAACAACTGTTTAAAAGCAGTTCTAAAAATAATATTATTACATAATGTCAGCTAATAAATACTTGTTATTTATTATTGTCACTTCAATTCAATTAATCACATTTACTAACAAAGATCGGTGCTAGAGCCCCAGATGTCTCATTATCATGAGATGTAATAAGAGCATTATTTGGGTATTTGACAAGTTAAATCAGCAACTTTTTTTCAAACGTTAAAACGCGCGCTCATTAGGGGATGTTGTATGAAATATTGAAAAGTGACGTCACCGACAGATTAAATTGGTTTTTGAACATAAAACTTATAGGGGACTTACGACTTTTGGAAGATCCTCTATTTAATAATCACTTAAAAGTAATAATAATAATAGTTAGTAATAATAATAGTTGTCAAATACCCAAATAAAATACAAAATATGATGCAATTATGGGTTGTCTTTATTTTTCTCTAATCTAATATATTTTTATCATAACGATTATTGAATTGTAAGATTTATATTAGGATAAAAATATTTTCACATGGTTATATTTTCTATTAAATTAGGAGAGGACGGAATCTGATTTGGTTGCATTTCTTTTTTGTTAATTAATCATGAGTTTTTTTTTTCAACCCAGATGAGTAATATTTTCCATGTGTAAATTTACTTTAAAATAAAGGTATATTTAGGTTTAATTGTGAGTTTCATTTTCTCTTCATTCCATTTTCAACAACCTCAATTTACATATTATATGACGTATATCCAATAGTAGTTAATCTATATTGTGTATATCGCAGTAGGTAGTCAACACATACCGACGTATGGAAGTCGCTTTTTGATGTATGCAAGTCGCTGAAATCCGCCGTATTACAAAACTGCACTATTTTGCAATTCAGCGGCTCGTTCAGGCGTATTGTCGTTGCGATACGTTCTACATTCTACAATATGGCTGCCTTCATTCAGCCGCATTGTATTTTGAATTGCATTGTAAAGTGAGCATAGTAACGAATTAAATGGGCTACGCCCGAAAACTCGCTTCGCGCTTGACAAATATAATCTACATAGGGGTAGACACAATAAATATGAGACTAGACATCAGACCAGACTAAGTGGAGTCTGGGGTTGGGCGCCCAGATTTAATTCTAGTCCTGATTTTGGAGATGGACGGTAGTACCCTTATTGTTTGAGCATAGGTGTTGTGTATTAAATCCAAACTTTCCTACCTCCATGCCCAAATCAATCATCTGCATCCATGGAGGTAGGAAATTAGTACCTGCATGCATGATGCATATCTTCCTAGTTCCTGAACACTTGATGAAAACGGTAACTTTGTGCATGGCAATGGCGACGATGGCGTCAAAACAGGAGACTTGGGCTCGTCTAATAACTATAGACCTATTTCGCTGGGCACCGTAGTGGGCAAGGTGTTTGAGCGGCTGTTTTACAGCCCGAACTGCTGGAAAATGTGTGTATAGATGACCAGTATTATTATTATTACTATTACGTAGTAACTAGTACTTAATCTGTGTAGATGACGCAGAGCAGTAATACGTCTGTTTACGCTTGCTTCCTGGATTTGAGCCGCGCATTTGATCTAGTGAATTATGAAATTCTCTGGAGCAAATTGCGCAGCTCAGAAGTCCCTCAACAAGTGGTAGAGGTGCTGAGATATTGAGGTGACACGACCTCTGACGCTTATAGGTCAGAATGCGGTGTTCGTCAGGGTGGAATAACCTCTCTGGACCTTTTCAACGTGTATGTCAACGATTTGATCGGCGAGCTGGGACGACCGCGTATCTTGTGCATCAATCATTGTTACAGTATCAATTGTTGTGATTGGCTGAATTTATGGTCTTCTTGCTGCGTCAATGAGATTTTGTCCAATAGTGGAAGAGTGTTATCTAATCAGAGGTGATGGCGATCGTTACAATGTAGCTGTCAGTTTTAGCCGGTAGCCCAGGGCCACAGATTAGGTATTAGTTACTACGTCCCAGGGCTGCTGGTATCGGCTGCCACATCGATGGTGTTTGTTTTAACAATCTTAGATAAGCGGACGATATGGTGCTTCTTAGCCCGTCGGCCAAGATCTCAGAAAGTTACTGTCAGTCTGTGAGAATTATGCAAAATCCCACGGGCTGAAGTAAAATGTCCTAAATACTGAGATACTCGTTTTGAGAGCGGGAAAGGGTCTGGAGAAGGTTCCCGAAGTGTTTTTGAATGGAACAGCGGTTCGGGTTGTTAGGCAGTTCAAGTACCTTGGTCACATCATCACTGATGATTGCAAAACGATCTTGACATGGAGCAACACTATAGTCTTTGACATGGAGCAACACTGTAGTCTTTGACATGGAGTGAGAAAGGCGAGCATTTACCTATTACAATCGTCCTTCGTTCTTTCGTTCTTATATTTTGGCGCTATACCAGACCTTTTTTAATTTTCCCGCTATTTCGCACTGCTTTCAAGAGAGAATTGTCTATGGCTCAAATTATATTTCTAATCATGTTCTAATCTGACAACTATAATATGAATTTTGATGCCACCAATGAGATTGAATAGTCAAATTTAATTAGCTCTTAGACCTTCCGACTACTGTCCAAGCTATGTAATCAAAGCGTCCAACACAGTCCGAGCTTATAATTCCATTCATTCATATTTATCTGTAAGGTTGGCTAACCTGAGACCATAGAGTAAATGGTCAAGTGTCAATCGTATTGACAGACAGGTTATTTTTAGGTGATTTTTAGGTTAGAAGATCGATACGTACAAATTCACTTTTAAAATGAATTTAATTTCAATAATTTCTAAAACAAGCACTTGAACTGAGAATTGCTAATTGAATGGAACGCACGGGCAATAGATTTTGTGAGTATCCATAATAATTACAGCTATTTTTTGATGTGGTAAAAATTCCACACTAATATAAATAATATATGCGATAGTTTATCTGTTAGCTACATTTTCAATCCCGTCTGTTGAACCAGTTTTGACGCAGAGATAGCTGGCATGCCGGAGATGTACAAATGCTACTTTATATGCCGGAATTTCTAAGACAAGAGTTCTGAAGTTGAAAGTTGCAGTATAAATCATCTAGAATAAATCGCGCGCGTGTTGAATACAGAGTAAATGTATGGTGACATATACATTTACTCTACATTCAACTCTGCCTTTATCAACATATGAAAAGATTACCTGATGCCCGCGACTTCTTAGTGGTTTAAGATTTTTTAAATAAGTAATTCCCCCGGGAGCTCGTTAATTTTTAACCGACTTCAAAAAAAGGAGGAGGTTCTCAATTCGACTGTATGTTTTTTTTTTTTTTTTTGTATGTTTGTTACGCGATTTCTCCGCCAATTATGGACCGATTTTGATAATTCTTTTTTTGTTTGGTAGGTCATACTTCAGAGGTGGTCCCATTTTAATTTGGTGAAGATCTGATGAATATCTCCGGAGATGGAGAACGGAACTCCTCAATGGATAAGAGTAAATTGCTCGCGATCAGTGTGATAGTTTTGTAAACAGTATGTTTTAACCATGCATAGCATATCTTTTTTTTTTATGGTTCCGTACCAAAATGGTAAAAATGGGCCACTAAAAATTGTGAAATAAAAAATTTTCAAAAAAAAAATAAAAACCGACTTCAAAAACCACAAACACTAAAAAGTAAAAAATAATTTAATTTATTATGTATACAAGAGTTAATGTAGTTCTATAATAACATTTTTTGGAGTCTGTGCCAATGTGGAGTCACGTCAACAATAATGAAGAGTAGGTAGACGGTTCATGCGGCTAATTGGTACCGACTCCAAAAAATGTTATTATAGAACTACATTAACTCTTGTATACATAATAAATTAAATTATTTTTTACTTTTTAGTGTTTGTGGTTTTTGAAGTTGGTTTTTATTTTTTATTTGAAAATTTTTTTCCTGTATAAAAAGTAGCCTATGTCAGTCTCCAGGTCCTCAACTATACACTCGTGCAAAAAATAGCGGTGATCCGTTGCCGGTTTGAGGCTGTGTGTGGGTTAGTTGAAAGGACAAACCAACACTTTCACATTTATAATATGTTTGATTTTTACCAGTGTCTAGTATGCCAGTACAAGTTGTCATTTATTAAAAAATAATAACCTGCCACTACTGGTGAACGAAATAAGAAATATTCTACTACAAGTCTTTCTACTTTAATGGCTAACTTTTTTTTGAAGTTTCGGTTTCAGTTTCGGCAGAAACTGAGACTTTTGCCGAAATTCGGTTTCGGTTTCGGTGGTAAAAACTAGTTTCGTTTTGGACACTAATAATATCATTTTAAAAATAGGCCATGTTAATAAACAAGAAACACGTTCATAATATTTTTTGAAATCATACTACTAATAATTATTATCTGGGTTAAAATTTAAAATCTGGATAAGTATATATTCACAGTTCTAAGAATTATTTTCTTAAACTGTACTTACTAAATTATTAGAATTAGAATTTAAATTAAAGATCCAAAAAGACAAAAATATCAAATGTGAAATGTAATTTGTTAGTATTTAAAGTTTTCAAATTATAACATGCCAAATGTGGCAATTTTAAATATGGGGCTTAAGGCCGCCTTAAAACAGTAGAGCTATGCTATTGTAAAACTAGGATTGGATAGTAATAAAACTATAAATATTCTATAAATTAATTATTCTCTAAGATAAACTCTTTAATTTTCGGTGATAAAATGTACCTAAGTGTTAATTCAGGGTATAAGCTATCTTTATTACAAATTGTAGCCATATTACTTCAGTCATTGTGAGTGAAGGAGTAACAAATATCCAAAGACTAATTATTTTGATGCGTCCAAACATCAAAACTTTCCCATTTATAAATATTCTTTAAAATAAAGTATAGGTATGCTCTGTAAGTTTGTCGCCATATTTGAACGAATACAATAAATAATGGAAAGTTTAATACCTAATAAGTTCTATTAAAAGATACAAATTTTATGGATGAAAACTTGAAAAAAATCATTCATAACATTTTGATATTAGTACTTTTAAACAGAGATACATATGGGAGGTCCTCGATTCGATCTACACCAGGGTCAAAGTAGGATCTAAGTATATTTTCTGGTCTGGTGGGAGGCTTCGGCCGTGGCAAGTTTCCACGCTAGCGGCAAAGACGTGTCGCCAAGCAATTTAGCATCCTGGTGCGATGCTGTGTAAAAACATATTATTGGGGCTTATAATATGGATCGCCCATCTACCATCGCATAATGTGCGATAAGGCATCGCTTAGGTACGCTTTTCTGCAAGTAGCGGCCTGCTTCACCTTTTAGGTTATTAGATAATATATTTATTAATAAAACTCTTCAGACTAAAGAGCTATGCTATTTAAAAAAAAATGTATATTAAACCCATACCCCTATTCGGTTTCTACACGGCATCGTACCGGAATGTTAAATCGCTTGGCGGCACGTCTTTGCCGGTAGGGTGGTAACTAGCCACGGCCGAAGCCTACCACCAGGCCAGACCAGGAAAAATTCAGAAAAAAATCCCAAATTGAGCCTGCCGGGGATCGAACCCGGGACCTCCGCACGTTAAGACAACAGCGCTACACACTGCGTCACGGAGGTCGTCAAACATACTTAAATAACTATGACATGGTATGCTTATACCGGTACATCCGGACATGAGACGGATCGGATGCCGTTTTTGCGCCTTGACCCGAGTGGGCGTAACAGCGCAATAGGTCACGGGGGAGAGACGCGCGCGGGGGGCATGTTTGGACGGGCGTAGTAGCGTAGTGACGTCAGAGACGCGCTGTATCGATCCCGGGAGCCGTCACAACACTCCGCGCCCCGCGCCGCCCCGGCCCAGTCAGCATCGCGCAACTACGCAGCGCGCCACCCGGAATGCCGCCCTAGCTAGAATACTTATCTAAACAGGAAGTACCCAGAAGTCTGCTAACTAGGGTAGGTAACCGCGATGGCCACTAGGGTTAATGTTGATACTATATAAAAATCTAGTAATACACTCGCCAGCGCTACCGGTCCATCTGAGTCTCGATCGACCATCTCTCAGAAGGCTTGCAGGTTACGGCGCAGCACACTGCAGTACGAACTGACATTCCACTTCTGCACTCCTGCGAATCCGCAGGTTCCACTGCGCACACCTATAATAAGACGAGAGCTTTAATATTGTGCTATAATTATAATTGTCGCCATATTCATTTCTAACATACACTTACATTATTGAACACAATCAGTCTGGCATATTCGAAAAAAAATACATTAGTTCAACTGTTAGATATGCTGAAGACAGAATTATTACGTTGATTCCTCCTAATTCTCTATACTTACACCCCCTTAGCTCAGAAAATCAGACGTGATAGCGACCTTAAAATATGTTAATGAATTGGTGCGCGATGTTGATGGTCATTAACATAACGCCTATCGGCACAATTTGAGACTGATATCGATAACTCATTATATAAACTTGGCGTCCTCGAAACAGAAGAATAATATACTTACGTAATCTGTATATAAGCGAAATACCACTCATTCACTCACTGATCACTGACGGAACTATAAAGCATACAGACTTGAAATTTGGAAGGTAAGTTCTTTCTATGGTGTTGACATCAGCTAAGAAACGGTTTTGAGAAAATTCACCCCTAAGGGGTTTAAGTGGGGGTTGGAAGTTTGTATGAAAGTCTTTTGTATTGAAGTTAGAGACATGAAAATTGGCAATTAAGTTATTAGTTAAAAATAAAAACCTAAATAAGCAATTTTCCGAAAATCAAAAAAATCAAAGAGGGTGAAATGGGGTTTGGAACTTTGGAAGTTTGTATGAAAGTTCTATGTTTTTGAAGTAAGAGAATTGTAAATCAGTTATAAGTTTTAAATAGGTAATAAAAATCTACATAAGCTCTACCTATAAAGTTTCTATAGAGTATAGATAGGCCTTTTGCAGCGGGAAATTTTCATTACCTAGGTAGGTATCTCATAGGCAATCAGAAATTGTACGCGGACGAAGTCGTGGGCGACCTCTAATTCTGTTACATTTTAAACTAGTTGGTGCTAAATTCAAAAGACAATTTAATAACTATCACGACAAAAGTGAAATCGATTCTTCTGTAGCTGATGTTGCATGATGATGGTTGCGCGTCATTTGCGCGTAATAAATTCTGCTTATAGACATTATACGTACCTACCCCTATTTAATTAGGTACTATTTGGACAGTATTGTGTACTCTAAATACTTCGTCAATGCCAATCCGAAACATTTTAGATACTGCACCGAAGTCAAACGCACTGAAATATTTAAAAAAAAAGTTATATAGTTATATCTCTTACAACACTAGTTTAACACCTAAAAGTGTTAAACATTAGTTTAAAACCACCTTCTTTTAAGAGTTAAGTTACCCCTGTGGCAGAAGTGTACGCTCTTCCTACAATAACAACAAAATAAACGATATGTGCGCAGTTCCATCGAGGTGGTGGGGTGGACCGTGGAACTTTCCTTTTGCTTTTTACGTTACAAAACCTTGACCTAATTCTGAAGAAAGCTAAGTTACGCAGTTGCTATTGTTTTGAAATAGGTAACTGAGATATTCTAAGTTTATGAAGACAAAAGTCTCACATTATTATTGTTAGGTTTTATTTTTGTCCTCAATATTCACTAAAAACAACGTTTTAAAATAATGTACTTTCTTACTTCATTTCAGAATACAAAAATGTAAAACATTCCGGTTACTTCGAATAAATTAAAAAAAAACATAATGATTAAACAAACTGATGCTGATGCCAAGAAACAACCTTTAAAACAATTTAAAAAGATTCCAATATACGTAGTAGAGGAACACAATGATGCTCTACAATTTATGTACTCCGCTATTGGAGGAAAGAAATTACCAATAGAAGGGACAACTTTACTGCATTTAGATGCACATCCAGACATGCTTATAGATCGTAAATTAAAGGGGCGAGAAGCTCGATCTGGTAGGAAACTTTTGCCTTTATTGCAAATAGAAAATTGGATTGTGCCCGCGGCGGCAGCAGGCCATATAGGTCGAGTGGTGTGGCTGCGACCACCGTGGGCGAAGCAATTTAGCGACGGCACTCGCGTTATACACGTCGGAGACCACCCTGCCACGGGCTTGCTCCGAGTCAACAGTAAAGAACCCTATTATTTGTCGGATGCATTGTATTCATCGAAGTTGCTCAGTGAAAAGGCATTTACATTCACCGTTGCGGAGCTTTCAGATGTCGACGAGGATCGCATAAATAAATTGGTTCTGAATCTTGGAATAAGTCAGCCGTATGTTCTCGATATAGACTTAGATTTTTTCAGTACTGGAAATCCATTTCTTAATTTATTCGAGAAAATTGGATTGTACGATCGGTTGGAAACTATTTTTGCTTCGATTCTCCCGTCCGATAGCAACGCAAAAGCTTTAGACGAATTTACAGAGCTACGAGAATCTCAATTGCAAGAACTCGAAAATATATTCGAACATCTAGAGAAATACGGTTATTTAAAGCTTTATAAAGGGCCAAATACCGATATTTATAAAAAGGTTTGAAAATTGTTTAGCTTGACGTGAGACAAGGGCTTTATATCTTAAAATGTTTGCCATGATTTATATTTGCCAGGTTTGCGATTTAGTCGAGACTATTACTGCGGAAGCAGAACGACTGGGCCAAACTCCTGACTGGTGGATGATATACGCAGCAGGGTGCACAAGAGATCAAAGCGGTTTGCCGTATCACATAAGCACGGAAGAAGAA
Source organism: Erebia aethiops (assembly GCA_923060345.2). NCBI lineage: Eukaryota > Metazoa > Arthropoda > Insecta > Lepidoptera > Nymphalidae > Erebia > Erebia aethiops. The sequence continues at coordinate 14,413,993 of OV281089.1, read as the reverse complement.
ATAAAAACTGCCATTACGAAAACCTTAAAACAATTTTTACATAAACTGCCGCCGCCTGTTTTGATTACTGTAGCTAGATCTACAGAGGATGGCTATTGTCCGCAAGACCAAGTAAGTTTCGTACATCAAATCGAGTCTGTAGGTCTCGCAGGACAATTTGGCAAACAATAATTGAGTATCGCCCCAAAACCAGAATATCGGGTCCAGCTCCTATTATCTTGTGATGCACAGATAATGCTATCAGCAATAAAAATCTGTGCATCATATCATCGCATGTGCATCGGGTCCAGTTCCTGTAATCTTGTGATTCACAGATTTTTAATGCTATCAGCAATAAAAATCTGTGCATCACGCGTGTTAGGAGTTTAGGACCTATGGGTACCACCTTTGCAGGATAAAGGCAATTTCTATCAACTTTCCCCATGCAGACATTAAGGAGTATTCACTATTTTATAGTCATGTAAAAATTGCCATCTCACCTCTTATCTGTCTTAGTACTGAGCAAAGGTCCTCTCTGAAGGGCTTATAGCATCGTCCTCTATGCTGGCCAAGAATGCGGATTCGCAGATAGAGAAATCATAGTCATGCAGGTTTTCCTTCAATCATAAATATAGTGATTTTTAACACATCCCGAAATTTTAGAGGTGCTAGCTAGCTAGCCCCAAAGAATCCTCGAATAGGATGTCGAAATCTTTAATCTAGCATTATTTAAAATAAAAATTGTTCCCTAAACACACATTACTTAAAATTAGTCTATCACGACTTTTCCCAAAATTGTGCCTTCTGTAGTCTTCTGTAAAATGGAAAATTATTGTCTTTTACAGGTAAATATGATACAGTCACTCGTCTTGGAAACAGTCAAAGAAGTTTTTGTAACGGACGAACCTAATTTACATTATTTAAACACGACTAATCAAGGTTGAATTATTTTTACAAAATAAAGTTTTTGTTTTAAAATGAAATGTTTTATTTCATCTTGGACATGGAAACTATAAAATAGGTCTATGATCTTGATAATCAGCCTTTTTCAAATCGAAATTCCAACTTCGATGCAGATTGCATACCTACCTATTATTGTGCTTTAATATTTTGCGAATGTAGTATTATGAGAATAAAGGTTTTCGGGGTGTAGATCCGAGGGATGTGGGAGTAACAGCTATTATTTTCATTTGTGCTGTGGGGCTCGAGCACTTTTTTGATGAACTTTCAAAAGGATTTACTAATCGAGTCTACCAGGGATCCAGAGCTAGCAGCTGTTGCCTTGGCTAATGATTGTTTTGCCATTAAAAGAGGCAATGCTGCCAGCGTTTCTTGAGCACTATGCATCGCTGCGGTGGTTTCTATGATGTTTTACCAATTTAAGAATTAAAAAGCAGTAGTTAGGTAATTACCTAGAAGGTAAAACTGTGACCCGTCAGAGGGAAGCCGGGCGGGTCATTTGTCCGTCAATCACGCCCCAACGGAGCAACGGATCGACGTGCTTTTTTGGTATGGGTATAATTGAAGACCTGGAGAGTAACATAGGGTACTTTTTATCCCGGAAAATTAAGGAGTTCCCGCGGGAATCAAAAACTTAAACCACGCGGACGAAGTTGTGGGCATCAGCTAGTGGTTGGTAAAATAAATGTATCTAATTGTCAAATAAAGAGCTACAATTTGAGAGAGTTAGTTTTAGATAGGTATTTATCTACTATATAAGCTCATACTAAAGGCACTAAAGGTGAGGAGTGTGAGGACACGAACCAAGGAGGTAGGTATGAATGAGGTGATAAAATTCACGTTGCGGTGTCTTTAATTTGCTTGTTATCAATAATTGACCTGGCCTGACACTGAGCACTGCTAACTACGCCTCCTAAATCCGGCATTGCGAACGGCGCGACGTGAAAATCATTTAGCTAGTTAATTATTTGTATGACTTACAACTACTCCTATGAAGCAAGGTCGCATACCTACCCTGTATAATAGTACATTATGTTACTAGTGCGTAATGTTGGTGATTACCGCTGAGGCGCCATTGAGACCCGAGCCGTTAGCCGTTAGGTGAGGGTCTTAAGATAGCCGATGAATAAAAAATAATTTTATTTAGTAGATAAAATAAAAAAAAATATAGTTATAATTCACTTGTGAATAATAATAATACTAAAAAACAATTGAAATAAAATAAAACTCTTTAACTCACTTGTGAATAATGAAAAAGTCACAGTTTGATTATAGGTGTCATTATGTGCCTAATTGCGATGAAATTAGAGCCACTTTATGAGCAAGTGTGTTGAAAAAATAATAAATTGTATTGTTCTCGCATAATACATATTATCATATACACACGAAACTGTTTTAAGTATAAAAATTTAATTTATGAAACATCCTATGACAGGACTTCGTGGACATCATCTAGTGGGAAAATGGAAATAGGTACATACCTATTTCCATTTTCCCACTAGATGATGTCCACGACTTAGACGTTTAATTTCCGGGGGAACTCTGGAATAAAAAGTAGCCTACTATGACTCTATGTCCTTACTCCTTCCCCGGGATGTAACCATTTCCATACTATTTCTTCATCAAAATCGGTTGACAAGATGGGCCGTTAAAGCGTAGCCGACGGACAGATACACTTTCGCATTTACTAGCTGATGTCCGCGACTTCGTCCGCGTGGTTTAAGATTTTTTTTATTCCCACGGGAACTCCTTAATTTTCCGGGATAAAAAGTTCTATGTTACTCTCCAGGTCCTCAATTATACCTACCCATGACAAAAATCACGTCAATCCGTTGCGGCGTGATTGAAGGACAAGCCAACAAACAAACACTTTCGCATTTATAATATTAGTATGATAGTATACCTACTTAGTAGGTAGGTATGGAATATGGATAACATGTCGCGCCTGCAGAGTGAGTGAAGCAATATGTACCTACCTACTACAAAATACAACAAAAATATTTTTTAGAGTTCCGTAGCCGTACCTCAAGAGTAAAACAAAAAAAAAACATACGCGCCGAATTGAGAACCTCCTCCTTTTTTGGAAGTCGGTTAAAAAAGGAACCCTTATACTTTATAGGATCATTTTGTTGTCTGTCTGTTGTCTTTTCCTCGGGAACGCGTGTAAATTGAAATCAATATCATATACGTCTACGGTCCCTTGGAGCTGTAAAATTCAGGCTTTTAAGTCAACGCAACAAAAGATACGGCCGTTTATGCATATTTTGCATATTAACTCAATCGCACTTGCCAATAAATCAAAACCCACTAGGGTAGGTACTTCCCGTTGACCTAGAATTATGAAATTTAGCAAGAAACGAGGACTCACAGCACCGTTATTTATATTTGTATAGGTTTAGGTAAGTACTTATAGGAAAAAATCCGAAAATCGTTAATAAGGGTTCCGTAATCTTAGGGTATCGAATTGATTGTCAGGCGCTACCAATAAAGCGCCCAGTTATTTCACAGCCGTTGTTATGACATCTCTCATATTGTGTGGTGGAAGGTACAGGTAACGGAACCCTTTGTAAGCGAGTCTGACTCGCACTTGACTGTTTTTAATTTTTAATTACACTATCGCTTGACTCACAATTTCACCTGGGTGGTAGTGATGCTGCAGTCTTATACCTAATACTCGTAGTGGGCTAACCTGTTAGGGGTGTGTCAGTTATACATATTAAACCCATACCCCTAAATCGGTTTCAAGTTTCAACAGGGCATCGTCCCGGAACGATATATTGGCTTGGCGGCAGGTCTCTGCCGGTAGGGTAAGAAAGAGCCGAAGCCACCAGGACCCGATCAGAAAAAGTTCAGAAATTATTAATTCAACTGACCCTGCCGGCGATCAAACCCCGAACCTACAACTTTTAAGACAACAGCGCTCACCACTGCGCCACGGAAGTTGTATGTTGCTGTGCTCTTAACTTATGCGTCGTAATAGATACCTACTACATAAATATGTATGTGCCTAGTTTCGGAAAATTCATACTAATATCCATCCATACTTAATAATATTATAAATGCGAAAGTGTGTCTGTCTGTATGTCTGCTACGCTTTCACGGCCCAACCGTTCAACTGATTTTGATCAAATTTGGTACAGGGGTAGGTTGTATCCCGGGAAAGGACATAGGCTACTTTTTATCCCGGAAAATTTAAGAATTCCTGCGGGAAACTAAAAAAATTATCTGTTTAACCGATTTTGACGAAATTTGGTACAGGGGTAGGCTGCATCCCGGGGAATGACATAAGCTTTTTATCCCGGAAAATTAAAGAGTTCCCGCGGGAATAAAAAAAAACTGAATCCACGCGGACGAGTCGCGGGCATCATCTAGTTCATAATAATTATGAGGTAGGTACCTATCATGTAGTTTCTCATCATAATATTATCTATCATTGATCGGGCGAACAATTTAGTCCTTCGATTGGGGGCGATTGGGGTCAACTGCACATCGAAGTGGCCACACTCGAGTCTCATTACTAACGTCGAATTACATCATGCGGCGGCCATGTCTGAAAGTTATCAATTAAATCCAATCAAAAGTGCTAATGGCCGTACCGTTCGTGTTGTATCCTTAATTCCTTAATGTACCTATCGAAACAAGTATCCTTCATGAAATTTGATAAAATAAAATTTTCTAGAATACCTATTACAGAAGCGAATCTAACTTGCCTACACAAAATAAAAGCGCGCAGAAAATCATATTTCAGATGCCTTTTGAATATCGCGAGCGAAACCAGCTTTTTGTAATAAGTACCTAAGTATAGTGAGCGCGCGTAAATAGGTAATTCTATAGAAATGATTCTATGGGGCTTCAAATTTAGAATATACTTAGGTACTTACTCAAAATATTTAACGGAGCTAGTTTGTGATTGGCTTGGAAAACCCCCTAGAGTCCTGAGTCTAGACCCGAGGCCGGACGCTCGCGCCACAGCGTTCCACGAATCCACTCAGTCCATCTACGGTCTATGAAGCCGGTGACTTGATGTGAGCCGATGTAAAAGGCACGATATGAAAAAAGTTGCTTTCATTGATAAAATATATTGCTTGCGTAAACTTCGGTTTTCAATGACTCGTTGATAAGCCCTCGTGGCGCCCGTTAGCAAACATGAATGCCTGGCAGGCAATGATGTTATATTTATAAAATATCATTGCTGGCAGGTCTACGTCATACTCATAACTACCCACGGAACAGAAAAGTCGGGAGTACTTAGTACAGATTTCCAAGACACTTTGTATAGGGCCTCCAGAAAGGTAGGTAAGTGGCTCTAGTCCGTAAAACTTAAAAAAACTTGTGTTGCTCTGAAAAGTAGGTACCTAGGTTGCCAGTTGCCACTAATTGCCACTTGCTCGTTTTGCTGGAAATTGAGTTATCCGATTGATGATTCGAGTCTCTACCTTTAAGTTGGTAGGTTTTTTTTTAACCACTACAAGTTAGCCCATGACTGCGATCTCACCTGATGATAAGTGATGATGCAGTCTAAGATGGTAGCGGGCTAACCTGTTAGGGGCATGGCAGTTATATTAAACCCCTATTCGGTTTCTACACGGCATCGCACCGGAACGCTAAATCGCTTGGCGGTACGTCTTTGCCGGTAGGCCGAATCCTCCCACCAGGCCAGACCAGGGAAAATGCAGAAATTATAAATTCCCAAATTGACCCTGCCGGGGACCGCACCCGCGACCTCCGCACGTTAAGACATCCATTACAATCTTACGGTGACATATTATATATTATACATGTTACCATAAGATTGTAAAAACCGTTAGATTGTAATCTAACTAGCGATATTGTAAACTGTCGACAGATTACAATTTAACGCATTATTTTTCGGTAGATTGTAATCTGTTAGGTATATTAACCCGATAAAACCTAACTAGCGGTAATCTAACTAGCGGTAATCTAACTAGCGATGTTCTGAGTATCAATTTTTGAAATATTCATTGTATTTACGTTTTCTTGTCTCTTTCTTGTAGGTTAGGTTAGGGTTCGACATAAATAATCAGTTAGTAATAATAAATTAGTTAGTTGCACTTAGGTTTTATCGGGTATCAGATACGGGTATACATAACAGATTACAATCTACCGAAAAATTATGCGTTAAATTGTACCTAATCTGTCGACAGTTTACAATTACGCTAGTTAGATTACAATCAAACGGTTTTTGCAATCTTACGGTGACATATATAGCCACATTCGGAAGGCTAACTCACAAAATCATGACAACCAAAACTGAACTCTGTTTAAAGTCGTAAGAGCGATTACAGATATCAAATCTAGGATTCCCAGTGATCACAAAATATGAGGAAACTGATATCAAAAAATAAGTAAACGAAAGGAATTTTCCTGTTTTTTTGTTATTGGATCGATTGGATTGACGACCTCCGTGGCGCAGTGTTTAGCGCTGTTGCCTTAACGTGCGGAGGTCCCGGGTTCGATCCTGTAGTGTATACCGTTATACCTAATGTGGGTACTTTGTTTATTATGTACATACAGTCAGTGTGAATTACAAGCTTGGTCTGCAAACGTCGTTTTATTGCTAGAATATTTCAGTGGCGATCGAGGATTACGAATTAAGATAATTAGTGTTAGTATTTAACAGTGAACAATTAATCATGTCGCGGTCGTTCGGGAAAATAAGTGAATTCAATTTGAAATCGGGAAATTGGACCCTATACGCAGAAAGGTTAGAAATGTACTTCAAAGTTAACTCAATTGATAAGGATTTGTGGTTACCCATGTTAATAGCGGGAATTGGTGACGAGACATATGAACTACTGAGCAGTTTAGCGAGTCCCAAGAAGCCGGCGGAATTAAATTACGATACTGTGGTGTCATTGATGCGTAATCATCTGCAACCTAAACCGTCCGTAATGGCGGAACGTTACCGGTTTAGACAAAGGCGACAGGGTGCTAACGAAAATGTGTCACAATACGTCTCGGAACTTAAAAAACTAACTAAATACTGTGAGTTTGGTGCAAATCTGGAAGAGAATTTGCGTGATCAATTGGTTTGCGGATTAAAATGCGACATGACGCGTCAACGACTTTTTGCCAAAGATAGTTTGAGTTACGCGGGAGCAGTAAGACTAGCAATGGCGTGGGAGGCAGCCGAGCGAGATGCGGCGGCTATGGATCCGGCAGGCGGAGCGGCGGCGGCGACGACGGTGTCGGCGGAAGCGCCCAGCACCAGCAGTACGGGTGCGGGAGCAGTGCATGCGCTGAGTTCAGCGCGGGGCCGCGGCCGTGGACGCGGGACGCAGCCAGGCTCAGGGCGAGAGCCAGGAGGGTGCCAGGCCTGTGGATCCAAGGCGCATCGGAAGGAGGGGTGCCGGTTTCGGCACTTTATCTGCAGCAGGTGTTCTGAGCCCGGGCATCTGAGACGAGTGTGCCCCCAGCGTGGAGGTCAGGCGGCTAGGGGTCGGCGTGGTTTCAATCACGTAGCAGCGTCTCAGACAGCGGAGTCGGACGAAAACAGCCCGTCCGAATGGGAAGAGGAGCTGAATCAGCTGTCGTTGAATAATTACAGACCGGTGAGCATACCACTGAGTATTGATGGTGTTAAAATAGACATGGAGGTGGATACGGGCTCGGCAGTGTCATGTGTTAGTAAAAGTACCTATTTAAAATTTTTCTCAAGGAGACCGTTGGAAAAATGTCAGTTAATACTTAAATTTTACGATGGTAGTAAGATTAAGCCTTTAGGCATGATTAAGCCGGTGGTGTGCTATGGGAGTGACAACATGAATTTAGAACTGTATGTTATAGACGGGGGTACAACATCTCTGTTGGGTCGTCAATGGTTGGCAGAATTGAACATAAAAATTCCGTCATTGAGAGTGGAGTCTAATTTTAATTGTGATTCAGAAAAGCCTGTCTCTGATAGTGTAAAACTGTTACTCGACAGACATGAGGAGTTGTTCAGTGCGGGGCTTGGAAGGTTCACGGGCGGGCGCGCGACGCTTCGGTTGCGCCCGGGGGCTTCGCCTGTGTTCTGCCGCGCGCGGCGTCTTCCGTACGCGCTCCGCGGCCCCGTAGACGCAGAGCTAGACGCCATGCTCCGCGAGGGCATCATCGAACCGGTCGACACTTCGGACTGGGCGACCCCGCTCGTACCGGTACGTAAGGCGGATGGAGGACTCCGGATTTGCGCTGACTATAAGGTAACTTTGAACCCTGTCTTACTGGTCGATAGATATCCTTTGCCGAAAATTGACGATTTACTGGTGAATTTAAATGGGGCTCAGATATTTTCTAAGATAGATTTGTCGCAAGCATATAATCAAATAGAATTAGACGACTCGAAAGCGCTGACGGTGATTAATACCCATCGCGGCCTGTTTAAGTATAATAGGTTAGTGTTCGGATTGGCTTCGAGTCCTGGAATATTCCAGCGGATTATGTCGATGTTATTGAAGGATATACCGGGTGTGGAAATATTTTTAGATGATATTATAATCGGTACTAAGGGGGACCAAGCAGATCATTTAAAAACGTTGGAAGAAGTATTACAAAGATTAAAATTAAATGGTATGAAGTTGAAAAGGAATAAATGTCATTTTATGCTAAAGGAAGTCAAGTATTTGGGTTATATTATTTCGAACGAGGGGGTTAAAGTGGATCAAGATAAAATAACGGCTATTTTGAAGATACCCCGCCCGAGGGATGTACCACAATTACGTTCATTTTTAGGACTTGTTAATTTTTATGCTAAATTTGTAAAGAATATTAGTAGCTTACTGTCACCTTTATACGAATTATTAAAAAAAAGCGTATCGTGGAAATGGAACGATAGATGTGAACGTGCATTTGTGAAAGTGAAAGAAGTTTTGACCAGTGCACCGGTGCTCTCGCATTATGACCCTAGTAAATCGTTGGTGCTGACGTGCGACGCGAGCGCAGTAGGTATAGGCGGAGTGTTGACTCAGTCGGCACCGGACGGCAGCGAGCGAGCGGTCGTGTATGTTTCGCGCGCTTTAACGAGCAGCGAGAAACACTATTCACAGATCGAAAAGGAAGCGTTAGCGATTGTTTATTGTTTTAAAAAGTTACACCAGTACCTCTACGGTAGGCGGTTCACATTACGCACGGATCACAAGCCATTAGTATCAATTTTTGGCCCAAAATACGGTGTGCCAGCGATGGCCGCAAGCCGATTGCAACGCTGGGCAATAATATTATCTGCATATACGTATGATATTGAATACGTGAATACGAAGGATAACGGAGCCGACGGTCTTTCTCGGTTGGTCGTACCCGCCGTGAGCGATCGATCGTATGACGTTCCGGAACAGTCTTATTTACATTTCGCCCAAGAAGCACTGTTACTTGATTACAATAGCGTTAAAAATCAAACTATGCGGGACCCGTTATTAAGCAGAGTCTTGTGTTATATTAGGGACGGTTGGCCGGCTGATAACGAGATAAGAGAAATGCAACCTTATTATAACAGGAGAAAAGAACTTTATGAGGAATTAGGGTGTGTTATGTGGGGTTACCGCGTAGTCATCCCGGAGGCTTGCCGAACTAGAGTATTGGAGGAACTACACGAAGCTCACATGGGCATCGTGAAAACGAAGGCAATGGCTCGTAGCTACGTGTGGTGGCCCGGCGTGGACGAGGCGGTGGAGGCGGCGTGCCGCGCGTGCGCCGTGTGCGCGCGCGAGGCGGACGCGCCGCCGCACCACGCCGTGGCGTCATGGCCATGGCCCGGCAAGCCATGGACGCGCATTCATGTCGACTTTTTAGGACCTCTGTTTAATAAAATGTATTTAGTAGTGGTAGACGCGCATTCTAAATGGATTGAGGTATTTCCGGTTTCAAGTACTGCAGCCTGCCATACTATTGATAAATTGAGGGAAATATTCGCCAGATTCGGGTTTGTTAGGCAGCTGATCTCGGACAACGGTTCTCCTTTTCAGTCAAAAGAGGTAGCAGATTTCCTGAAAAACAATGGAATTGAACATATTTTTTCCGCACCTTACCATCCAGCATCAAACGGCGCCGCGGAAAATGCGGTGCGAACTATTAAAAAGGTTATAAAGAAAGCGGTTAGTCAAAATATGAATGTTATGTCCTTTGTGAACACCTTCCTTTTACATTATAGAAATACAGAACACTGTACTACGGGAGTTAGTCCTGCGTCACTAATGTTAGGTCGAAGACTAAGAACAAAATTAGATTTAATAAGACCGGATAGAGAAAATAAAGTCAGGGAAAGACAGGAGCGACAAAAAGAATCACGGGGTGGCGTAGAACGCACATTAGAACAGGGGGCGGACGTATGGTTGCGACAATACGCGGGTCAGCAAAAATGGGTGCCGGGAAGAGTGTCGTCTAAGTTAGGGGCAACTGACTACCGGGTAGTCGACGATATCGGCAGGGAATCTCATAGACATATCGACCAGTTAAGGCGTAGGTTTAGCAGCCAAATACGGAGTTCCCTGGAGCCATCGCGTGCCGAGGGCGAGGGGAGGCGCACGGTTCCAAGTGAGGATGGTCCGAAGACCGAAACGCCTGTCCACTCGAGGCGAGGTTCCTTGGCCGAAACCGAGGAAACTCAGCAAGTTACTGGAAACGACGACGGAAGTCCGAGACGGGCCGTGGCAACCCCGCCAGCCAGTGAACCTTCTCAGTCTCGTCCTATACGTCAATGTCGTTTGAAAAATAAGCCAATATTGGTTACTACGTAAATTTATAATAAATCTAGGATTACTACTTAGTTATGTTAGTTTAGGTTAAGTTCGTACTTAGGGTATCTAGTAGTAATATAAGTATTTTGTAATAGTTAATTTATGATGTGTGTTTGTTTTGAGAGTAGCTTTTCACTATAGATTTGGGGTAAGATTTAAATATAAGAATTAGGGTGGAGGATTGTAGTGTATACCGTTATACCTAATGTGGGTACTTTGTTTATTATGTACATACAGTCAGTGTGAATTACAAGCTTGGTCTGCAAACGTCGTTTTATTGCTAGAATATTTCAATTTCCGGCAGGTTCAATTTGGGAATTTATAATTTCTGAATTTTCCCTGGTCTGGTCTGGTGGGAGGCTTCGGCCGTGGCTAGTTACCACCCTACCGGCAAAGACACGTGCCGCCAAGCGATTTAGCGTTCCGGTACGATGCCGTGTAGAAACCGAAGGGGTATGGGTTTAATATAACTGCCATGCCCCTAACAGGTTAGCCCGCTACCATCTTAGACTGCAAAATCACTTACCATCAGGTGAGATCGCAGTCAAGGGCTAGCTTGTAGTGGATTAAAAAAAAAATCGATGCCTTGCATAATAATTATTGAAGGAACCCCCTAGGAAATGGATTCACTCCTCCTTACCCTAATAATTTCTCCACTAATATTTAATATTGTTACGCGAGAAATTGTACGTAATATCATTTCAGACATAGTTATAAGTCAATATGCAGATGATTTCGTGTTATACATAAAAGGAGCAAATTGGCATGAACAAATTTTCAAAATGCAATGTGCTATTAACATAGTAGTGGAGAAGTTGAGACTAATTGGCTTGGAACCCTCTCCTCACAAAACTAAAATGTGTTTGTTTACAAGACAGCGGAAAGTTAAAAAATTTAATATTAAAATTTATGGTCAGAATATAAAGGTTGTAGATAACATACGATATTTGGGCATCTGGTTAGATAAGTCCTTGAGATGGACGAAACACTTAAATGAAATTAGCGAAAGAGCAACTAAGTACCTTAATATTCTCAAAATTTTAGCTGGATCAGGTTGGGGTATTCACCCGAAACATTTGCGCCGAATATATATTGCTTTAATACGTAGCAGAATGGATTTCGGCTGTTATCTGTATGACAACTCTGCTAAAACACACCTGCTAAGGCTAGATAGAATACAAAATCAGGCACTTAGAACTATAGGCGGGTTCATTCGGAGCACACCAATACACGTTATGGAAAATGAAATGGGTATTCCTCCATTGTTCATTAGGCGGAAATATCTTGCATACAAGTACTGTATTAAGGCTCAATCATGGTGTAATAATACCACTATCAATAGTATAGCTGATCTAAGTAATGTAAGTGAATCAAGCTATTGGCTTAATAAGAAGAAGCCTCTTCTTGCTATCACATACAGTGAGACAAAAAAAGAAACTATTGACGCTACGGAAACGATGGAGATGTTTAATTTAGAATCATGGGTTAGCTATATAAAATGTGATGATATTATTTTGACCAACTTAAACTGTGTTAAAAAAGCTAAGAGTTCATATGATGTTACTATTTTAAAAAATGAAGTTATTCAAGAAGTTAATAATATTTACGGTGAGTATTACAAAGTCTATACTGACGGATCAAAAACTCAATCTGGTTCAGGTGCTGCGGTATATGATCCCAATCGAAATTATCATAAAATATTTAAGGTTAATAATGAACACATATCTATATTAACAACTGAATTGATAGCAATCTTTGAAGCCCTTAAATATGTTTCAAATAATGATGTGAGAAAAGCAGTTATATTCACAGATAGTAAAAGTGCATTACAGCATATTATTAAATGTACTAAAGGTTGTAATGGAATTTCTATAGCATACTCTATCCTTAGACTAATTCAAAATTGTAGAGATAAGGGTTTTTCTTTAAAATTTCAATGGATTCCATCCCATATTGGACTAATTGGTAACGAAGAGGCGGATCGATTAGCAAATTTGGCTCATATCAATGGAAGTAGTTACAGCATTAAACCTCACTATATTGAAGTTTTTTCAAAATTCAAAATTATTTGTTTTAAAATTTGGAAGGAATATTTTAATGAAAGATCACTTGAAAAAGGGATATGGTATAGAACAATTCAATCTGAACCTCCTCGTAAACCATGGTTTGTAAATAGCAACATTAATAGAAATAAGTTAGTTATAGCATTAAGACTAAGATCCGGACACATGCCATTAGGGAAGTTTAAATATTTAATGAAGAAAAGTGACTCTCCCAATTGTGAAGAATGTGGTGATGTTGATGATGTTTTACACTTGCTATTGGCATGTGTTCGCAACCAAAATTTGAGAGAATCTCTAACAGATGAACTAAATTTAAATTTTATGAATATCGGTATTTTTAATTCAATTTTTAGCAAACCCTTGGGCATTTCGGCTATGAAAGTGTTTACATTCGTTAGGGATTCTCTAAAATTGTTATAGCTTTCGATTTAATTATAATTTGTCTATAATTTTGTGTGTAACGATGGGGCTGGCATATAGGCTTACTATAAAAGCCCCAATAAAATACCAGAATAAAAAAAAAAAAAAAAAAAAAAATACGGTAATAAGTACCTACCTATCTAAACTACCGATCATTCCTTCTATTATTCATAGTCATACTACTTAGGTAATAGTGTTAAAAAATGCAAAAGTGTGTCTCTGTCTGCTACGTTTTCACGGCCCATCTGGTCAACTGATTCTGATGAAATTTGGTACTAGGTATATATGATGCATTATGCAATACGATTCAGGTTGCATGCATACCTAGATTTATTATTGGGTTAACCCAATAATAAATCTATGGTTGCATGATGCATCCCTTGCAACTTACATCCCAGGGAGCACTTAGGCTACAAGTTCCCGTGGGAATTAAAAAACATAGGACCAAGTTTTTCTGGTACCTGACTATCATGCAGTAAAAATTTAATTATAATTTTGCTAAACAATCGAAATCTAGATCTAGATTCTAGGTGTATAAAAAATACCTACGGTCTATGTTGACACATAAAATAACGCTTGTCACACAAAAAAATTGTACTTAATGTTGTTTTTTTTTACATTTTGCCTAGTCGAAATTATCAGGTTGTAGGTGATAGTAGATTGTAAATAAACCGAGGGGTAGGTGGTAAAGCAACTCATATATAGGTTACAGTCTACATGATTATATGCACAAGCGAAGCGAGGACAAGGACATGTCTATTATTATAGACCATACAACCAACAAATCAAATCAAATCAAATGTTTTTTTATTCAAATAAACTTTTACAAGTACTTTTCAATCGTCAAGTGAATCTACCACTGGTTCGGAATGCCATTCCTACCGAGAAGAACCAGCAAGAAACTCGGTGGTTGCTCTTTTTATTAAATATTCATTTACAATTATTGCAATCAGACATGGTTTACCATAGAAAAAATAAAGTGGTTTACTATTCGGTGTCTATACTCTGTTATCTATATAGTTTGAGGGCCTCACTTTGGCAGTGGCTTTACATAGGTACTTACTTACCTGTGTATCCCGAGTTTTGGGTTAATTTATGCTTTATAAGTACGGTCTACGTCATGTACCTAAGTCGGGATTCGGGACTGGAAGAGTGGAAGATCAGTCAGATAGACTATGAAGAGATGAGATGAGCTTAGGGCGCCAAGGAAGGATCGATTCGTATAGCATTTCTTGTACCCTCGCGCCATACCGGAGTTGGAGTCGGGACACTACTCATGCATGTGCGGACTGCGGCCTCCGGACTCCGGAGTCGGAACCGACCAAAAAAATAAGCACGCGAGAACGGGCGAGCCACATTCCTCGTGGGTCGTCGGTCGGCACTCGGCAGCCCCGCGCGCGCCGCCGCTTCCCCGGGCCCAATCCCCACTACCACCAGTCGTATGCGCGCGTCGTCCGCGATAACTGGTCTGTGTCTCTGGTTCGTTTGTTATTTACTCTACCGCGCGCTGTGTGCCTGTGTTTACAAGTGTTGATAATAATCGAATATATTAAACAATAATAAATAGTGAGTGGTGTTAGTGACGAATTGATAGCATTGTTCTGTTTTCATTTGTTTGTGACAATTAATAACTAACAGTGGTTCGCGTGAAGCAAACAAACACGGCAGACGCCGAGCTCAGGTAACGTTTCGTATGTTTCCAATCTGATTACGTCTAGCTAGGCGTTCATAATAATATGAATGCCCATGTCGTACTAGTACAGGTGTAAGTTAACGCGGGCCACGTGATGCGGTATTGTATTTATAAACGCCGTAGGTAACCACGTGGTGCGGTGGTGTAAACTGTAAACAACCCTGCCCTTCTCTTCGGCGTAGCATATCGCTCGTCGCATGCCCATCCCTCCGGGCTCCGGCCCCGGGCCCCGGCCCCTCGCGCCATGACAATACATTATCTACATAATATTCAATCAAATCCATGCTAAATGATAAATAGAAACACATGATCTAGTTTCGAACAACATGTTGGATTTTTAATTAGGTAAGTAAGTAAATAAATAACTATTATAATAATTTAGGTAATATAGGTAAGTATTTTATTTATCACAATATTATATTAATGGATCCAGTTAGACTATGTAACTTGTTATTGTAGTGTACATGAGCCAGTATTTCTTGAATCTTAATAAGTACTAATATTAAAATAATATTTCTATTGATTGGAATAATATTATCATACCTACCTAGGAGTTAAATAACAACGAATTGATACAAAATATGTTTCTATTTACCTACATAAGAATGAAAGAGAAAATTTTAAGTAGGTACTTACCTAAGAAAGTATTTAAAATTAAAATTAATTTAAGTATGATGATCACAGTCAAGGGCTAACTTAAAGTGGATAAAAAAAACATAGTAAGTATAATCTTGTTGAATTTATAATATTAAAATTGGATTACTCTACTGTGTTCAGGGTATTTATGCACACAAAAGGCCTAGGACCCAGAGCTTTTACGGCTATTTAGGATAAGGTTTACCAAAGTCCTAGACTAGAATAGGGAGACTAGGCCCTGTTTTAATAAACCAACATCAGCTAAGAAAATGTTAGCAAGTTTGGGCTTAAGATGCTGACTTATAACTGTTTATTGTTTAAATCATTACTTATTTTAATACAGCTAACTACCATAGATTTAGCATTGGTCTTTACGACAAAGACCAATCCTAAATCTATGCTAACTACTTGAAAACATAATTCTAGGTGATGTTGGTTGATACGGGCCTAGATTCTGTATCAGTAACTGATGTTCTGCTAAGTAGGACCTAATAACAATCAAGTACTCGGCCCATTGGAGTCCCAGGGTAAACAATAAACATAAAAATAAATTAAATTCTGACGTAAGTACCTAATTAATTAAATTTTTAAACCAGTTATTCCTCCTTGGGGACTTTAAGTTAAATAGTCTACCTTAGACTATCCATAATCATGATCATAATATTTATTTGCCATACCAGTTTAAACTAAGAAGCTTCGAACATAGAGTTTGTTTCCTAATAATTCCTACCTAGTTTGCTATAAAATACATACTTATATGTATAATTTTATAAACTATAAACCAAACGAAATAGGTGTTGTAGTGTCAAAAATTGTTTACATCTGCAATAGGGTACTTACTTAAGTTCTAATTACAGTAGAATTACACTTATCCCGCACTATTAAAAACCAGAGGGTGCCAGATTATTGGAATTTTCCGATTATTGGTTTAATATTATGTACTTAAATAAAAGAAATAATTTCATAAAGAGAATATGATAGTATTTGTATTAATATTCTATGTAACGACTTTTTTATAACTGTAACATATCTCTGCGTGAAGCATTGTTACCTTCTGGAGGACCTAATGAGAACCTTAGTAATACCTATACCGAAAAATAAAACGGGTGATATCTCGAGCGTGTCTAATTATAGGCCTATCTCGTTGGCGACAATTGTGGCCAAGGTGCTTGAACGGGTCTTACACACATGAAAGAATTGTTTATTGACGATGGCCAATTTGGCTTTCGCCCTAAACTCTCGACCGATATGGCAGTCTTTTCCCTGAAAGAAATTGTCATATACTATAATGAAAATAATAAAAAAGTATATGCGTGCTTTTTGGACCTGAGTCGTGCATTTGATACTCTTAATCATGACCTCTTATGGACGAAAATGCATGACTCAGCAGTCCCACCGTAGGTTGTGGGCTTGATGGAATATTGGTACTCCAATCAGGCCAACAGCGTCAGATGGGACATTGCAGTTTCGGACAGCTACAAGTTATCCTGTGGAGTGCGGCAGGGTGGGGTCACCTCGCCCGACCTCTTCAACTATTATGTCAATAACCTGATTGTGGAGCTGAGCGGCACACCAGTAGGGCTCAGATTAGATGGCAGATATGTCAACAATCTTAGTTATGCCGATGATATGGTGCTGCTCAGTCCCTCAATCAAGGGCTTGCAAAAACTTCTCAATATCTGTGAGCGCTATGCGCAAGAGCACGATCTGCTTTATAATGTGAAGAAGACTGCAATGGTTGTTTTTAAGTCGGGTAGGGGACCTCAATTTGTGCCTGAACTAAGACTATATGATCAGCCTGTTAGAACTGTAGATAGGTTCAAGTAGGTACCTTGGTCACATCGTTACTTCGGACATGAAAGACGATGGAGACATCGAGCGCCAGAGACGCGCATTATACGTAGTCGGTAATATGATTGCCAGGAAATTTTGTATTGCTGCGCCTGACGTGAAGGTAACGCTTTTTAAATCATTTTGCCAAACGTTCTACACATGTCAACTCTGGACCACATACACTAAGCGGTCACATAACTCTATCAGGGTCGCCTACAACAACATATACAGGCAACTCATGAGACTATCGCGGAGCTGTAGTGCCTCCAGTATGCTCTTTGACGCACGCGTTGACAGTTTTAACGCTATACAGAGGAAAAGGATTGCTTCCTTTATGTCCAGAGTTGACATGTGTACGAACAGTATAATTAAGAGTTTTTCTGACCGCCTGCGCCTGACTGCAACATACAATCGATAGCTGGCTATTGCCACGTAACATACATTCTTGTTAACATTATTTTATTTGGAAATTGTCTTTGTTTATTTTTAATACCTAATAGTTGTGTCAACCTTCTATGGACCTTGTTGTCTGAAATAAAGATAAATTATTATTATATCTCACAAGTCACAACTAAATAATTACATAGTTTTGAAATAATCCTTTATGAAGGTCTGTTTTTGGGATAGGGATGCGTGGGCGGAGAGTGCCGGATTATTGGACGTATCGGTATATTGAAGTGCTGGATTAGTGAGATTTTACTGTAATTACCTATATTTAGTTTATAACTTGCAAGTGAGGGTGCTTTACCGCCAGATATGAGCTACGTTGCTATTCTACGCTATGGATGAGTTTGTTTGTTAAATAAAATAATAAAATTAACCAAACTTTGTCAAACAAGAAAAATAGTTAATTTATCATAATTGGGCTTATCCCAATATAAGTATTTAGTGATTAAAATTAAGAACGTTAGAAACTACATTCAGTAAAAAAAAAAGTGTAATTTAAAGCTATACACACACTTGTCTATACCGCACGCGGTGCGTTGCCGAATAAGCACTTTTTAAGTACTTAGACTATACCTACTTAATAAAATAATTTATTAGTCTATTAAATAACATGCACACAGTCATATTTGCTTTGTACGCGTTGAAATAGGGGGATCAGTCAGTAAAGGAAGGAATTCACAAAAATGCCGTTTCTTCACTCTTGCATTCAACATAAGGGCCAGATTATGTGGCAGAGGACACGGACGCCGGATGGACATTCCATAACGAACTACGCGTTGGAAAAGGAAAGGAGGAAGCAAAGCTTCTGTAATCTGTGCATTGGTGGAATGGTAAGCACAAGTACCTAGTTATGTTTTGATGGCAGTAACTGCGTAGTTCGTGTAGTTATTCACCAAATATATGTACCTACCCACGGAAGGCCGATAGACAGACAACCTTGTGAAAGCGAGTGTTGCAGATATAGTTAATTAGGAACTGTGTACTTAATTATTGAATGGTTTCTGATTAACCTTTTTAAAAAAGTAATGGATTTGGGTTTTTCTTTTAATAAGTTATTGGTAGGTATTTTCCGGCTAGACAAACAGTTAATAGAATTTTGCAATAAACAGGACACATGTACTTTTAACCTGCCTATATACCTATTTTGGTATCTATAACTCTGATCTTCTGAAGGTTTTCCACCTTAGAGACGGAGGATAATAAATAATTAGGATAGAGGAATTTCTAATTGTTAACAAAACAGCTGTTTTATTGGTGGAAAATATACCTTCCGACTATGGCTTTTAGAGGGGTTTATCTTGCGTTTTAATGAGACCAATGAACTAATCGTTAACATATTTATACATTTTAATGAAATAATATCTAGGTGCCTCAATTATAGTAGATAATTTATGTTCATTCTATTCACTAACCAGATATTTTAGCAATCTGTGCAAGCTAGTAAACTAGGTAATTACCTACTTAAGTATAAGTACCTACCCCTAAAAGTCTTACAACAGGAAGCGATAAATATAATATGTTACATGTATAGGTACATAATAAGTAGGAAAACGTAAGAGATTGTCTAGAGAAAAAATAACATAGGTACATATGTATGTAATAATTAACGGTATCATAGGAATTTCCTGTATTTTAACGATCGCTGTATGAAGTTGCAGGGACAGGACTCAGGAGTACAAAATTAACGTTATTTAAGTAGGTAAGTAACTAGTTACGTATTAAGTAATTTACAATGGTAAATAACGTTATCTTTTATCAAGCATCGATATAAATACGACATACTAAAATACGGTAACCTTTCACCTAGTTATAGTCCAATAACGATTTTGTGCGGCAATCGGCATATTTACTAAGGCACATAATAATATTATATAATAAGTATGTTATATGTATTTTTAAATCCAATGAGATAAATTTGATTCTCCCGGATAAAATCATGCCCGTTTCCCAGTTGCATTTGCAGGATAGGGTAGATCGTAGTTTCATCAGCACACCTCGTTGGAACTCAATAATAAGGGGAAAAACATGCAGGAGATCGGTTCTGCGTTTGAGCCACCTATCAGTTGTACACATTCAGATTTATGAATTAAGACTTAATATATGGATTGCTTGTAACATTAACGTTTAGATTTTAGTGGATGTGATTAGTGAACGATAGAATACGCGTATTTATACCGACATATACCATATGTAATACCTATCTAGTATGCACACCTTGAAAAGTCTTATCAAAACAATGTACGAAAAACATTTCGCAGTTCTTGGCCTTGGAATTGACTTATTTGATAAGCCGCAAGCGATCTCTCGTTGCGTCTCCGCCTTGTTCAAGTCTGATTTGTCTCATTTTGTGTGCAATATAAAACAAGTGTACTTTTTTTTGGTAAAGTTTCAGGCAAATTATAGACGGACGGAGAGTTTTTAATATAGGCTACTCCAGAAGACATGCTCCGTCGTCCCTTCATTCAGTGTGATACCGCGTTTTACAAAAACACGATAAGCGTAGCTAGGACAGACACGACTGGAATCGGGATGACAGGTCATCGCTCTGGGTAAATTTTAGATTTATAGGTAGCTCACAAGCATATCGACAGTTAATTGCCTTCGAAATTTTAACATTTAACATTTATCATTTAATTTCGCCGTTTACAAACAAACGGCGAAATTAAATGATATGCCTGCCACATTGGCAATTTCATGTGCGTAAATCTCTGCGTAAATAGGTACAATAAATTCCCACGCAAAATGCTAGTTATATTTGTAACGCAAATAGCAATGCACTGTGAAGCATGTTGCAAGGCTAGACAGACGTACTCGGCGCAGGTATCAAACTGCAATGAGGTTACGTCGAAGTGTGGCTCGCACGCTTTTAGCTTTCCGGCGTATATGGGATGCGGGGGTGGGGACTGGGGTGCAACATTTTAGCCGCCAAGCATCGCGCCGCCGCACCGCCCGCGGCCCGATCGATCGTGCTGCGTTGCGCTGTTCTATTATTTATTACCGAAAATATGGCGGCGTGGTGTGGCGGTCGTCAACCCCGCTGTCCGCCACGCTACGGCGCGTAAACAACGTGGAATGCAACGCGGCAAACTGGTACCTCCCTTCCCGGCCTGCTGGCTTCTACGCGCCACAGACCGCAGGCCCTGCTACGGGTTCTACCGTCTCGTTTTTACCTACCGACGAAACCCAACACTTTCTACCTGTCTCTTTCAGAGTGACGCTACACTAGTCACAAGCAGCATGCATGCAGTCCACGTGTATAAATTCCTGCGTAGTTAGCAAGAAACTCGATAGTACCTAATAGTAATACCTATATAATTACTAATTAATTGCGTAACTATGCAACATAGCCGGTTCTTGTAATACCGTAGGTACCTTTGATAGGTTGATACTTGATAGATACTTAAGTACTTCGTTCGGATATCGTTTTATCATTATTATTATTCCTAAATTTATAGATTGACAGACGTATCATAATAAACCTGGTAGATCTTTTACAAGGGTAAATTGAGTTATTTCTATTTCGAATATAGTGTCTATTAATTCCACGCGGATTTTTTATTTGACGGACGTTGTGTCACGTATGACGTAAGTAAAGTTCGCTTCTATTGCTTATAAACAAAAATAAATAATTATAGAAACTAAACGAATAGCGTTTTTTTTGTGTTGCAGTGCGCCTTAAAAATTGCCAGCCGGAAATACTTTAGGTTTGGTAGAGTTAAAGGTCCTTGTAGAGAATGTATGACATTGTTTCCACTCACATGCTGACTAATTGAATATCTACCTACTCAAGCTGCTGTCTTAAATACCGTAATGGGACTTGGGAGATAAGTACATGTACCCACTGAGTATTGCACTACTGACCCGCCTGCTTACATGAATTGAGCACCTAGCAGCAAAGGGGGGTCAGGTCAGAGTGAACAAAGGTGCCAAACTTTTTAAATTGGGATCTGAGTACCTGACCCACCCAATAGCGGCCTTAGGGGGTGGCAAGCAGGGCAACCGCCCGGGGCTTCGCTCTTGCAGGGGCCTCGCAGAAAAGTCATGAAGTACTAAATACTAATGTGTATTTGAATCTCGCGCCTCGCAAATATCTACCGTACCGAGCCTCGCAATGGCTAAGGCCGCCCCTGCCCTTTTTGATACAATGTCCTCAATTAGGTAGTGATAAATCTTAGTATCTCAGTCTTACCACACCACAATAATGTGGTTTGAAGACTTTTGAATACGAATTACGAACTGATGATGTGTTCCGGGTTTCAGGCGCAGTAAATATTTATAACTTACATTCTTATTTGGATTATATTTTTCTTCTGACGGGGGAAAAACAATTCGCAACATAGGTACATACTCGTACGCCAGTGCAGTGGAACGGTGAAGTTGTTATCTATTATGTTACAAAAATCTCGTGATAAGCATAGCGTTCCGTCAGTTGGGCGCCGTGGTCGGCCAGCGTCATGATGACGTAATATTTGTACACATAACACGTAGGTACTAGATAGGCATTGAGTACAATACCGCTGATTACAATGTATAGTAATATGAGGCATAGTCACGACACACGACACTAACGACAGGCGCCACGGTGCTCTATGAATGCTTGCCGCGATTTAGGTACATAGGTTTTTGATCGGATGCATATTAGGATTTATTTAACACATTCAAAACTTTACATTACAATTTTATGATAAAAAGGCACAATTTCCTTAACAAGTAGATACATAAAGATCACTGCGTATTTAATATAGAAAACCCTTGAGGATAGGATACCTTGATAGGATGAAGGGTTTTTATGTTATGTGGTCTACATTGAACATTTTTCTTTGGTTAGATCACGGAAAACGAGTTTCCACAAAAAATGATTGTTATTAAAGCTCGGTTCGCAAAAAATGGTCACGTTGAATGTCAACGTTGGATACTCATAACGGATGTCGGCAGCCATGTTATCTTGATCGAAAACAATCTAGTATTTGACATTGTTGGCGAATTTCCTCAAAAGTTGAAGTCATTGCCTGCTTGTTTTGATTACAAATGGCTAGGTAGTTCTGCGAATCTCCAACTGTTTGCGAAATACAATAGGATTGGTTTGTTTTTTTAGCTCTAGCCTCTTACTACTGAGTGTTTACTTTAAACGAGCTTTTCACGCGAAACGGTCACTGATGATTGCAATTTTGGGGTTAATCGGCTACCGTTTATAGTTGAGTGCGAGTAATATTTAGCCGTCGCCCGGTAAGTCGTGGGAACCGCGCTGGCTCCCACGCTAATTACCGGGGACTTAAGCTCTTTGTGCTCTTTGCGAGCCGCCAATGTTAGTGAATGTTTATTATCAATGAAACTTCGCCTGACAAAGGGACAGTCGCAGCGATTAATGTAAATTTTAAATCAAATGCAATAAGTAAAAAATTGACTCATAGCTAAGTAACTCCTAAAGTATTTTGAATTTTATTCAATAGTGATTTATTCTACTTACTTGCTTAATTAAGTAATTATTGCATTTTTTATTTTAGTAATAGCAATTACCTACTTCGGAGTGCATGATTATAAACCTCATCCAATATTATTATGAGTAAATAGCATTATTTTAAACTAATTATTATCTGCCTCACTGAGAGTCGCTTAATCATTACTCCTTAGTATACATTTTAATACAGAATCTATGCTAAGGAGTTTCTTAGGTAATGAATGATAATGACTAATGAATTGAGTGTGGCGGTATGTAAAATCAACTATAAATTATTATAAAAAAATGAAATGTTATGCATTTTGTTCAGTTATAGTCACTTATTACTAATTATAAAAGATAAATGGCTCTGATATTAATATTTAAATAGACATTTACTTAAATACTTAATATAATTGTTATTTTATGATAATGAGAAGAAAAGGCGACAGCACTTTATTTTATATGCACAAACATCGATGCACATAAAATAACTAGTAAATAATAGTAGGTGCGTTTCCACCAGTGTGTGGCACAATTTGCTTCTCTCGGTGGGCAAACATGTTCGCAGTGTTCCGCCCACAGATCACGGAAACAAGGGAGATGTGCTAAGGGGGCGTGTTGCTTGCGAACTCATCAGGCACAAAATAGGCCTGATGGCCGTTTTTGTCTTTAGTCGCATGTCATTCAAAGATTGGTTCACTTCTCTCGGTTTTTAACAAAATGCCGCGTTGTTCAGTGGTTGTTTGTAAAAATTCAAGCTGCAAAGTGAATTACATGAAAGATGGCATCTCATTTCACACGTAAGTACAAATAAATTGTTGTGATTTTCCATTAAAATCAATAAAACATTATTTAGTGGTATCATAATGTAATAAAGTGAGAAGTCTATATCTCATTATGAACAAAAACCATTGCTTGCTTAGTAGAAATCTATCAATGAATCGGCCAGTCTTACGACGCAATGGTTAAGTGTTCTTTACCGATTCTTTCACTAGCACGATAGATCAAATTTCGTAGTTCGGCCGCTGTCGGCGTGCCGTGAACTAGAGATGTGACGATGCAGGTACGAGTACAATGCAGTTGTCGATATTTTAACGACCAAACGATGATCGTTTAATAATTAAATATTTAGTTATTGTTTAGATAGTTTTAAATAATTAATAGTACCTTAATTATAACTTAATAAACAATAATTGCTATTTTAACGTTTAAACTATCGTGAGTAAAATTCATTATAACTATATTTTTAGTCATAATTATTACTATTTTTTTTAATGTAAGTACTCGACTTACTTAGCTGACGAAACGTATAAAAAATATACTAGGTGAATTAATATAATGTCAATTTACGTAGATACTCATTACTCATTTATTGATATATTTAATGTCACTCTTCCTTCACCTCGTCCTTTTTTCGGAAAGTCGGTTAAAAATAATCTAATATGAGATGATTTTTTACATCTTATTTTTGGTAGTCATTGTCAAAAACCCAAATATTAAGAAATTTAGCATCGATAGATCCATTTTAGTCAACCACTAATTGTATCATATTTGAATTTTGCACAGCACATCGACAACGTTTTACGTTTGTGTGAGTAAGATGCACGGTGATTGAAATTGAACCCTGTTTGGTAAACAATAAAGTGTATATTTGTTCGTGCCTCATGCACTGATCTATCGGTATGTGTGTGTGTGAGTGAGACTTCCTGTCTATTGTATTTATTTAGTTGCTTGTATTGGTAGCAGGTAGTAGGGATAGGTAGGGATAAACTGGAGACAGCAGGTTTCAAAACAATTTGATTCATAGGCATATCTCCCTTGTTTCCGTGATCTGTGGTTCCGCCCATTCAATCGAGATAAAAATGTTCTTGCACAATTATTAATGTTCTGCACACCATTTTTGTGCAATTGTACCATTATGTATATCTGATGTCTATGTCTATGTCTAGAACAGTGTGTGTCGCAGCCGGATTGTAGAATCCGCTGTATTATAAAACGGCGATTTGACCGTCAGCTAGATTGTAAAAAAGCTAAACGAACGTCCGCCGCATTGAATCAACATTTTGCGTCCTTCAATGTGGCTAGCCGTCACACGAGTAGTGTAGCCGTATTGTAATAGGATGATGACAACTCGATCAAATCAGCAACTCTTTATCAAACTTAAAAACGCTCTTCTAGTATGGAAGTTGTATGAAATTCAAAATAGTGACGACATCAAATTTCAACGCACTTTTTTTCTTTAATCTATATTTTTAAAACTAACCGACGATGTAAATTTTAGGTGTTTTGGAAGACCCTCTATTTAATTATAATCATTTAAAAATAATTTATTTTTGATAATATAGGCAGTGGGTCATCACCTTATTGGGCGGGTCATGAGCCGCGGTTTCGTACCTACTCGTAAAACCGTGTAATCAACCGCCGCATATAATGCATATGGCCTGTTTTGTTTGTTTGCAGCTCGGGTCATGCGGCGCGCGGCGTGCGTTCGCGGCGCGGCCTGATGCGGCGCGCGGGCAGCTGGGTCGCGTGGCCGGCGGTGGCGTGCGCGCTGCTGCTGGCTTGCGACCCCGCCGGGGCTGCGGACGTGCTCGCCCCTGGCAGTGAGTACACGCATTCTAACTTTGATTAGCTATTTGCGCGGAAGATAATTATACCTGGTACACAATCAGTGTGTTCGCTAATAAAGGTGCAGTCACGACCCGAGAGAGACCAGGTGCAAGACCGACGGCTTTACGTGTTCTCCACGACAGGAGAGCTTAATTCCTAACACCACAATTTTCTTGGGAGTGACCTTGGATAATAAGCTTTGCAAAGAGATGCGTAAATCTGTCATTTGCTATACTAGGCGAACTCGAAAACCTGAGGCGAAAACATCGACAATTGACTTGTGTACACAATTTTAGCATATTGTATAGGTTACATTGTTTCGGTTGGTATCACATTTTACTTGTATGATAGTTGATAACGTACACTGAGGCACCTTTCTTGTTTACCCATTTTTAATACGACAAAAATCTTGAAAGATCTAGTAGTCAAGTAACTTATTGAGGCTATAGAGTACAAAAAAACGGCATCTGCACTATAGGTAGTACGACGGAGGTCATAGTTAACGCGCGCGTACATGTGTATAACTGTGGTATAACTGTGCAGATAGCCGTTTCTACTCATACTTAGCAGTATAACCGCCTGTACTTACAATTATTACCAGGGACTGAAAAACAGATTCATAAAGGTCACAGAAATATAAGTGTTACAGAATGAAAGTGTAACAGAATCGAATCTGTAACCCTTTTGAATGTGTTTTTAATTCTGTTAACCCGAAACACTTATATTTCTGTAACAGAAACGAATCTGTAACAGAAATGAAAGTGTTTTAATCTGTAACCGAAATAGCGACGTTGCCAAATTTACTGTTGACGCGTATTCAAATTTGAACCTAAGGTCTAGCACCGTTGGTTGCAAGAAAAACATGGGTATGTTGTGTCAGTATGTGTGAAGTCCGATGAAGTGAGAAGAACGCGTTGTCACACCGTGCAGTTTGTTAGGGCATGTACCTATTAGGGTTACAGATAAAAACACTTATTAACAGAAATAAACGGTTACAGATTGATTGGGTTACAGTATCGTTTCTGTTTCCGTTATAAGTGTTTCTGTTTTATAAAAGTTTCAAAAAACAGTGTTTAAACCCCTTATTTCGGTTACTGTTTCAGTCCTTAATTATTACTATTTGCTTGTTATCACATTGACGAAAACAGAATTACATACGTAGATAATACCTAAGTATAGACTAATGCGGGGGATTCAAGTGTGAGATCTACAGAGCGAACTTTGACTTTGCTTAGACTGAAGACATGGTTAAAACGAGGCAGAGATCTACAGAACGAACTTTGACTTTGCTTAGACTTAAGCTGAGTGGTCTGTGGACTTAAGATTAAGACATTAAAACGAGGCAGTATTATGTTACTCACATAAGTCCATCTCGTTTTATCTCTAAGTAAACTCTGAGCCAAGTCAAAGTACGCACTGTAGATCTCAGTATAAAGAAGGAGACGCCATTATGATAAATTATATTAGTTGTCTTGAATATTATTGATTGTTTCCTTAGTTTCTACACTTAAAATATCTAAATCAACTATCTATAAATTATTAACTTATTATTACTACTGAGCTAGTTAAATAGTGCTTAAGTAAATAAAAAAAACAACTTGTGACTACTCACCCAATTCTAAAAGGCACCTGACGTTACCTTACGTGAATTTAGGTTTTGGTTTGCGGCGCTCGTACGCTAAAACTATTGATTCTACAAAAAAAACGTTATCACATAAATTGTAGCGAAATTTTCTCTAATTTAATTTATTACGTAACTAATTTCATCGTAAAATTAGTCCGACAAGAATAATTGTCTAAAAACTGTTTTTGGGTGCCATTTTTCCAATATGGCGGCGCGTGCGGCAAAAATACGATGTGACAACGTGAAAATTCGGAAAGAGCACGTCGAAATCTGCGAAATTCTGAGAAACTGCAGGTATCCCCCTTTTTGAGCACCAAATGACTTTACTAGGGGGATATAATTACAGTTTCAGACAAGTCAATTTTGCCGACTCCTGCATCGTGCAGTAACCGAAACGTTCGATGTCTGATCAAAAATTTTGGCGGCTTATTTTGGTCACCAGTCCTACTTATCTGTAGTATAGTGTTACATACGATACTAAACTATGAGGCGAGCATAAATGTCACTCGAGACAAAAAACTTTAAAATTGGGCTTAGATGGTTCGGTAGTGTTACTACGTATTGTAGAGTCGCTATAAAATGTCCAATTTTGTCAGCTCTGTAGGCAAAGAATAGAGATAGATGTGTCTCTGTGTTTACTTTTGCAATAGATTTCCACATAGCGTCGGCAACATCAGTCGACAGTTCAGATACAGTAAATTTATTGTAAACAACCTGCCTTTACTGCGACATTGCGTGAAATTTGTTTGATATTGATAAACGAGTTGGCACCCCACACTTTCCCACGCACCACTCTTGTAGCGGTTCTGTTCACCGCGTGTTTTTTTCGCAAATAGCACAAAATATTATGACGATCACGACAAAAATTAGAACATAATAATTATTATAATTATCGACATACGACATCTTCAATAGTTGGCCACTTGTTCAATTTCTCCCAACCTAGATCTGAGATCGCTCCACCAATACGACCGCTTTAGATATTATGTAGTAACTATTAAGTACTAACTACTTCGAAAGATTTTTCGAACATAGTTCTTTACGCACGATGAAATGCGGACCTGGCATGGGAAAATCGTACGGATAAAAAAGCGTTAAACTCTGTCTCTCTTCTTTTACTATAGATGGATAAAGATTAGAGACTGAGTACCTGTATTGTAAATATTTTAGCGTTACGTTGAGTTTGGACGTCGCGTGATCTCCATAAAGGTCATTGTCTCCACTCTCCATACAATTTTGTAAATTTTAACCACAGTTGACGTGATCTTGAAAAGTTACATTAATAGCTCAGTCTAGACTGTAGAATGGCTCATAAAATATGTATAGTCAAATAGAGCCAGTATTTTTTGGAATTAAGACGATTAGTTACACAACATGGTTATTGGTTCCCTATAGTTACCTAGGTGTAGGTTATATTGGTAATTATTGACTAACCTCACTCACTAGCTGCTGATGGTATCCACTTCGCGTGCATTTGAACCAAAAGTAGCCTGTCAAAAAAATCCCGCCACTTCGGCGTCATTTGCGGCGTGATTAGAAGACACAAACACACACCTTCGCATTTATAATATGGATTACGTGCGTTATGCAACTAACTAGCTACGTGTAGTCAAAGGTATCGCCCGGTTCAAAAGCGCGACATAGAAATAAATTCTCTAATCTACTAACTCTATCACTGTTTTGTTGTTGAGCAGTAGAATGGAAGCCCATTTGTTTTCGGCAGCTACAGCATCTGCTACAACTGTCAGCGCTTAATTTAGTGCAATTCTCTACTGCCACCTTTGGACTGCTTTCTCCGTCCCACCCCTTTAGACTCCTGTACTGTACCCCTGTTCTATAAGATTTTTCTTGCAATTTCTTCCGCATTCATTTTGAATTTACCTATTTCTCATTTTTCCTACTGGTTAAACTTGACCCAGCGGTTTGAGGTACAGTATGTTTATAAAAGTATATCTACACAATCAATCTTTAGCTCAGCCAGTTTCTCGTTTTATATTTGAAAATGTGGTAGACTTGCTAATTTGTTATGTATGTAGTTTGATAATGCTCTCTTCTTACTATGCAGCTTGAAATAGGTACTACTTAGGTATTTCTTTGAATTATGAACATTTTTAGTAACTACTTAAGTACTCAATAGCTATTTAACCAACAGTTTGTTGAACTACTTGCAATGTCTCCCCTCCCTCAAGTCTGCCACTCCACTACGTTGTACAATGTAGAATTATAATATATACTAGATAGTAGATGATGCCCGTGGCTAAGGCCCGTATTAATAATCTCTGTTACATAGATTGCCAATACTTGAGATCCTGTTCTTACCTGATGTTGTTTTATTAATATTCCTTAAGGGCAAAACACACAGGGAACAGAACGCGTCTTCCATATAAATACAAGGAATTCATTTTAACCCGCCGCGCATCCTACCCGTTCCTTGTGTGTTTTGCGCTTGTCCGCATGGATTTCGGTTTTGACTCCGCGGGAACTCGGGGTAAAACGGGCTTTTTCCGGCATACAATGTAGGCTAGGCGGATAGGCCGTGAAACAGTAACTGATGGTCATACTTTCCCATAATTACGATATCACCTATACTCAATATAGATTGTGTATTACATTCAAAACAATTAATTTTCTAGCACGCTCTTCCCCTTATCTACCAACTCTTAAAAACATCAACGAGTGCTAAGTTGACACACGAATAGCTTTTACGTTTTATCTTCACTTTACCAAAACCGGATACGCGATAGCCGATAACAGCCTTGCTGTAAATATTATTTTGCAATAAACAACTGCTATAGGATATACCTATTTCATTCTTTATTGATAGAGTCAATAGAGCTATCGTTTGTCATTTCAGTAGTTAAGTAACTAGGTATATGTAATGCTAGGCCGCGCTCATTTTGGATGCGAATTCGTTCGTACGTGGGTACGAACTACGAACTATGTGCGTGCGTGCGTGAGTATGAGTGCGCACACTGGATTACTTTTTTTCTCCATCAAAAAAGGGTTTTATCGCTTTCGTGAAGTCCATGTCAGGCCTTTGTTTCATAATGAATAATCTGTATATCTTCAAGATAATTGCGGCCGGCGGCATCCTCGCAGACTGGGGGTCTGTGAGGCTGCCGCCGGCCGGGTGCGCCAAATTTATATTAAAAAAGGGACGAATTGGGTGAATTCTATCATATTATTATGGAAAACTTAAACAATGACGCCATACTGTTGCGGATATTTTAAGTACGCAATACTCATGAAGAAATTCAGTAAACCAATTTAATCGTCTTCACTATTGCTATACACCTCTCATCTGCCAAAATTATTATCCTGACAAACCAATAGTTACAATCGAAAGGAAGCCAAATAATTGTTATGGTCAATGTACAATCAAGGGCGGTGGTTCCGAAGCGTGGCGACGACTGGCGAGCATAAAGAGCGAGCCGCCCCCGCCAGCCGCCGCTACCACGCCGCCGGATATTCGCAAAAACTTCCGCGGCCATTGATCCTCACCATCGAGAGGCCACCCGTCGCTCGCGATTTTTTTCTTTTGCTGTATTTGAACGTGTGCTATTGAACCCGATGCGTCGTTCAGCCGTACAGCGTACTGCGGCGTGCTCGGGATCGTGGTATCGCGCCGCCTTTTAATCCGTCAGATAACGACTCAACTGGAAAACTCGATGTGTTGTTTGTTTGTAATTCCGCTCCGCTCGCCGCCGACGGGCTGAGGCCTCGTTTAGGAGGCGCCCCGTGTTATCTTGCGAACAGAGCCGAAATTCATTCGAGCGTGTAATATTATGTGCGCCGATATCGAGCTCCACGATGTAAACACGCGCCCGCGCCGCGCATCCCGCGCCCGCGCTGTCCTCTGCCATCTTTATTGTGTTCTTTTTTGTTTAACAACCGTTAATTAATTTTGGTTAACCATTATGTATTCATATTATGAATTCTTTAAAGAAGTGCTTAGTCTAAGGTAGGTATTTCGTCTAGTCAACAACATAAAAAAATCTTTTACTACTGCGTTGTTCTATAACTCAAGTAACCGGCCAAGCAGTAACTCATTTTCTCGAACTTTTGTTACGCAAAACCACAGTCTGAGCGTCCTAAACAAATTGTTTCAAAAACATTTTCAACATGTCTTCTTTTCTTAGCACAAAGAACGGATACAGCTTGACCCACTTTCACGCCATTCATAAAAATATTACAACTTGGTTATCGCCGGACTTTGAACTGGCCGGTAAAAGAACAACTAACTATTTCACAATAATTTTCCCACGACACCGCAGAATATAATAATAGTACCTACTTACAAACGACACGACAATCAACTGTATTTACGATCGATCAAGTTACTTTTAGGTTAGGGCGGTTTCAGATTAGCGTATTTTTTTGCGCGTGTAACACATTACGCCACATTTTGCGCTTCAACAAACCGAATGCACGTATGACACAATATATACCATGTGCTTTTCCGGCGTGTTCGCTCGAGTCGAACCCGTGGGTCAGTCAGATGTAGTAGTCAGACTCAGCAGTATAAGTACGTCGAGCTTATAAGCGCGTCAATGCTCATTGAGTTATGCGTGGGGTAAAGAGTGCACCTATACGTGCCTACGCGCGCTTTAAAAAACGACCTTATGCGCGCCAAAAAAACGCTGCTAATCTGTAACCGCCCTAAGAGTGCCCTTAGGATCAAGTAATAAATTAAAAAAAAAAACATTTTTAATACGTCAGTTAATAGTAAGTGGAGCGCGGACTAATAGGTAGTCGTAGTGGGTACTCCTTGATATCTTAAAATTGTATTAATTATTTTATACGTTCACTTCCTTACTTCTTACTCAAGTAAGTATAATATCTTATTATTTTATTTTAAAAAGTAGGCTAATAAAAAATCAAAATATTTATGCAACGAATTTATTTCGAGAGATGACTGTTTATTTAAATCAAATGTACGTGAAAACTCAACAAGGCCGTGAGTAGCGGCGCAGGCGCGTTCCACTAAAAAATTAAAATGTATACAAAACAAGGAAATTATGGTATACCAGTGCAGTAATTTAACGTTTTTGTTTTCATATCTACATGTACTGCTACATAATATAGCATCCTATTACTGTTTCCATCTTTGACAATCAAAAATTATTGGATAGAATCAGGTGTTACTTTGCGGAAGTTCATGATTTAGCAAGAAAAGATTACAATAATAATTATTTTGCTATAATCCGCCAACAGTTAGCGGAGGAGATTCCGCTGTTGGCGGATTATAGCAAAATAATTGTAATCTTTTCTTGCTAATCAAAAATTAATCTAATTAAATACTGCGAACAGAAAACGGACGTACAGAATTCAGTTTGTACTTTGAAGCAATAATTCAGCTCGTAGACAGGAGAGCGCCATATTTGCGCCGAGGCAATGTCGCAGCTTCGCAAGATATACTAGATTAGTCGTTGGCCCTACACTGCATTACTAGTGGTGCAGCTGAAACTGAGAGTTCTCCAATCTCTATTATGTTCTCAAAGGTGTGTGAAGACTGCCATTCCCAACTTGGAACTTGGACAGCTTGGTGGATTATGGCGAAAGCCCTTTTCATTCTGAGAGAAGACACGTAATGAGTGACCAGTGGTTGATGATGATAATAATTTAAGCTCCGAGCTCCAATCCGAAATCCAATCTCCGAGCGTTGGGAAAGACTGCCAAAATCTTTTGCCAGCTTTTGAAGTGGTACTAGTTACGTTTTACGTCCTATCGCTTACTACTTACTTAAATTAGTCTGTTTTTATTAGGTGTAGTTAGCTGATAACGATAGATTATATAAAGTTCACAGAAATCACGTGACATTAAAATGTAAGTACCTAATATAAAACAAAAAACAACTTACAGTTCCAGTACATAGTTACTGCCTTTCCACATGGATTAGATTACTGGCAGGGTCAATTTGGGAATTTACAATTTCCGAATTTTCTCTTGTCCCAAAAATAATTAATTCAGCCTTCTTAGTTTCGAAGACAGCGGGTCCTGAAGAGTCTGTAATGTGACCTAGTCTTTCTGTAACAAAAGGGATAGTTAAGTAAGTACAACTATTTTTTGATTTTCGAGAACTTGGCCCTTGGCTGCGCGCGTAAAGTTAAAAATGTTTCGTGTCACCGCGCCCCCCTATCTCGGTATCTCCTTAGTGACAGTCGGCTACATCGCGTGAACGAATATACCAGCTGTCGGGGTCAACGAACGTCGCAGAAACAACCCCAACTACGACCCCCTTGTATCAACATCCAACCATGAATTAAATTTCCGTTGGAAACCTAACTGCGCACTTTGTAACCGGATAGCATTACTTACAATGTTTTAAAAGACTTCAGTAAACTAAACGGTATTAAAAACTTTCTAATATTTATTTCTTTTTTAGCATTGACTACATAATATAAAAGTATAAACTGACTGACTGATTGAATTATCGACACGTTGATCTAAAAGGTTATCTCTGCAACATACACCCGCGGCGTGGGGTGAATTTATATAAAAAATACCACAATACCCATGCACCTCAGTGAATGTTTCGAGAAAGATTATGTAAACTATGTATATTTTAGAATTATAGTAAGAATTACTAGTTGACCCGCCCGGACTTCTCTCAGTTGGAATTCGTAATATACGAGTAAAATACATTTGTCACAACACACACCAAACACAATTTTCCGAATCATTTTTATTTTAGTAAGTAAGTAATATGATCGGAAATTATTTTAACTTTATTTACGTGCACAATAAGTTTATTGTGTTAGGTAAATTATTGCTTGCGTAATAAAGTTTTACGTCTATTCTCTTACTTAATTATTTTATAAAATTTAATTAAAACAACAAAGTTCTTGTTCCCACAGGTTTTCTCGAGTTGGAAACTGTGAAACAAAACTTTTATAATAAAACGCTATCTGACTCGGGCTTGCTTGAGATTCTGCAGACAAATTATTAGTTTCAACGAGTTTCAAAATTATGAGCATTGTTTCCAAGAGTTCAATATTCATTTCTTTGAATGGAAATAATTTGTCGCTCTTTGCCTAGACTTGGGTAGTTGATTTTAGATATATTCATTTAATATTACTTCGAATAGTTAATAAATTGTACGTACCCATTTCCTCTAACTACTTAATCCATTTTAATCAATATTTGTCAAAAGTGGTCTGTTTTTTAATTTTTCACCGCCCATTTGCTGAACAACACTACTGAACTGAACTATCTGAATACAAGGTGTCGATCATAGGTACTTAACCGAAAATATCCCGGAA
Source organism: Erebia aethiops (assembly GCA_923060345.2). NCBI lineage: Eukaryota > Metazoa > Arthropoda > Insecta > Lepidoptera > Nymphalidae > Erebia > Erebia aethiops. The sequence goes on along the minus strand of OV281089.1, from coordinate 14,379,295 downwards.
ACTAAAGAGAAGCTTCTCACAAGCCTTTCAAATAGCTAAATCCACGTGGTTAAAATCCTGGGTATCATTAGGCTCTAATTAACTCGTAAATAATAAAATAAAGGCCTTAGTAAAGTAAATTGTAAATAAAAAGAGCATCTGCTTTCTGGCCAGTTCTTCTTATAGTACGGGACTAATAAACATTGACCCTAAAATAAAAAATGTAAAGCTGATTGAACTAAAAACTATTTTGAAGGTAATTTAACTATGTTTCTTACTGCTTTAATCAGTTTTCCCTAACTCTGTTATTTTTTTTTCGGAAATTAAAAACAACGTACACGGAATTTGCATATTATTTTCTTTATTTTCCACAATAGGTAGGCATATCTCCAAAACTATTACTCTTATCAAAATAAACTAAATATCATTTTATAGCTAATTTAATAGCCTTTCATTTTGCTTCAGACAACATTTTCGTAGCTCTATTACTAGCTTTTGCACGCGACTGTATCCGCGTGAACTTGGTGTTTCCTAAACAAATGTAACTGGGTATACCGTTTATCTTCTTGCTATGTTTACCGAAAACTCACCGAAAACTGATCTCGTCTCAGAAAACTGACCGACTGAAATATTGTATGCTTTCTTATTTGTTTGTTGCTTATTTTAGAAAAAGTAATTTTATGAAATCTATACTATAATATTATAAAGGCGAAAGTTTGGATGGATGGATCTATGGATGGATGGATGTTTGTTACTCAATCAGTCAATCACGTCCTAACGGCTGAATGGATCTGAATTAAATTTAGCACTGAAATAGATTATAGTCTGTAATAACACATAGGCTACTTTTTATCCCGGAGTTCCCGCGGGAACCAAAAAACCTCAATCCACGCGGACGAAGTCGTGGGCATTAGCTAGTAAGTAATAAATTCTAAATATTGGAAACTTGGCATTTATCTAAGAAGACAGGATCTTGAGAAATTCTAATCCTCGCGCGCGAATGCAATCAATCATGCCTCTTATTATATCTATAAAAGATTTAAAACTCATTTTGGCATGCGAACACAGGACGCGAGTGAGTCTTCATACTGTTCCTACTCCCTTCTTCCTTGTATTGTATTGAATCTTCATCACTGACCAGCATGCTGTTTCTTTCGGTCCTCAAATTCAGTACTCGATTATTATTAAGTGCGTAGAGAGCGAAATGTTTTCGTTTGTATTGTTATTGATAAATTGATAAGAGCGGAACGGCCCGAGCGATTGCGTAGGTTGCCCAATTCCAGCGATAACGCCTATCGTAACAAACAACTGATAAAATTGATGGCGCCGAGATACTGGGGTGCGATACTTGACTTGCCTGACGTCTGTGTCATGTGGTCTTGGTAGTTTTCATTCAGCTTAGGGCTGATTTTCTTGACTAATTCAACATAATCTCTGTAAAACTTGCAAAGCGGACAATTTTGTAACTTCAGTTTAACTAATTAGTAATTAGTGATAGAATAGTCGGCCCTTTTATCAACATCATCATCATCAATCCCAACCGATAGACGTCCACTGTAGGACATGGGTCTCTTGCAAGGATTTCCACACGAATGATGTACCTAGTCAGGGACTGAAAAACAGATTCATAAAGGTTACAGAAATATTAGTGTTACACTTAGTGTTACAGAATGAAAGTGTAACAGAATCGAAGTTGTAACCCTTTTGAATGTGTTTTTAATTCTGTTAGTGTTAACCCGAAACACTTATATTTCTGTAACAGAATCGAAACTGTACCAGAAATAAAGGACTTTAAAGTGTTTTAAAGTGTTACCGAAATAGCGACGCTGCCAAATTTATTGTTGACGCGTATTCAAATTTGAACCTAAGGTGAAAGCACCGATGGTTGCAATTGTTTTAAGAAAAACATGGCCATGTTGTGTCAGTGTGTGTAAAGTCCAATGAAGTGAGAAGAACGCGTTGTCACACCGTGCAGGTTGTTAGGGCATGTATCTATTAGGGTTACAGATAAAAATAAACGGTTACAGATTGATTGGTTTACAGTATAGTTTCCGTTAAAAGTGTTTCTGTTTTATAACAGTTTCAAAAAACAATGTTTAAAGTTTTTAAACCCCTTATTTCGGTTACTGTTTCAGTCCTTAGATGTAGTCTATCCAGCGAGTAACTATGTACCGTAAAGCAATGTCGGCCCTTTAGCAATCTTTAATATCATTATTTTTCATGTATTTGTTAGAAGTCGGAGAAAAAAATTTCATCAATTACTTGTACATTTTTCATTTATTAATATAAGGTTTTTGTCAATCGATGCCTTCGCCGCATTCTAGGTGTCCACTGGCCTGAGAAGATCAGTAACATCGATCTCTTACGACGATGCAAGGAAGCTCCAATAGACGAACAGATTAAACGACGCAAATGGGACTGGATCGGCCACACTCTACGTAGAGAGCCAGGCAATATCGCGAGGCAAGCTCTCGACTGGAATCCTCAGGGAAAAATAAAGCGTGGTCGACCCAAACAAAGCTGGCGGCGTACGGTTCTGGCAGAGGTCGCGAGGATAGGGATGACGTGGGATGAGGTCAAGGGGCTACCTTCTAACCGGTCGAGCTGGCGCAACACTGTAGACGCCCTCTGCCCCACTTGGGGACTCTCCCTCTGGGGGACCACTCCCCCTCTGGGGGACATAGGACACTAACACAAAATATAAGTAATAACGCGACTCATCTTTATGAAGGGGTTTAAAACAGCGTTTGCCTAAGTACGCCGGGCAGCTTGTTTGTAAAGTTAATTACTCTATAACAAAATTCTTATCAGTTCTATAGTTTTAACCTACATATAAATTACTTATTATCTACTTCTACTATCTAATAATACCTAAATAGACTTTGTAATGGACCTAGAAAAGAAAACAACGTAGCAATTAGATTCTGATTAAGTAACTAATTGCATTTAAATTTCCAGTAAAAGGTCAAACGCGTGCCCATTGTAAGTTGCAACTAATTACCTATTAGGCTCAACCGCTGGCGTGATAATGATACTGATAACATAAAATTCATTTTATACGTATTACGCGAATAGCGTCATCAGTTATAGATTTCAAACGACAATTTTATATTTTTACTCTGCAGTCAGCACAAATAAATTTTAGCTGTCCTATTTAATCTGTTTAACCTATCTAGTTCTAGATTATTTGGTAGAGCTATTTATTTATCAGTGAGGACCGAGAAATTGGATAATAATCTGAGTGTCAATTTTTAAATAAAATACCTTGGCGCTATTTCCGGTTTTCTGAGTGTAATCATATTACAGACTACTTAATTAATATTTAATTATTTAATGATCAATTTTTTTTTCGCACCTGACACCGATCTGACATTTAGGTATAGGTATTCAGGTAAACTGGTGTAGACTGAGGTTGTAGACGTGAGCAAAACAGGAAAAAACGTTAATTTATAAGCCATCTTACACAATACAGATGTACCAACAAGTTGGCCACCGACTCATACCGACCAGCAAATATGTATAGTCCGACTACGATAGGAAAATAAAATATTTGCTAAAATCAGGAATATCTATCAGATTTAAAAAAATATACATTTATTTCTGTAGGAACAAAACTGTTCGAGTTATAAGCAAAAACCAAAAAATGATAAATTTAAAGACCTTTCGGGGCCCCCTTGGGACGTTGGGAATGGGATTAGTTATTGCTCACCTCCTAGAGTTGGGAAGACACACACAACATTTTAAGTAAGCACAAAATAATTTATTTGTTTTACTATTAGAGGAGAAGTAAATAAAAATACCGCGCCAGAGCCTGGCCAATTTTACCGTAATCTATTATTTTATCTGTACCGCACTTTTATTTACCGTTATTATTATCCGTAACTATTTTAGGTACGCTTTGTATCTGATTGGAGATTTTATGCCAGAGAGGATGGTATTTATGGGCCACCGACATACATATACATGTACCTACATCTGTAGGATTGGATATATGACTCTGTAGGTGAATCCATAGGATATGATGTGCTCGGCAAGGCTGTAATGCTGTGCCTGTATACAAATAGAGCGAGAGGTGACCCTGACCTACCGCACACTGCCGGCGAGCGATGCGCCTGCCCCGCGCGCTCCTACCGCGGCCGCGATAAGCGATCCCTCGATAGATATAAACTGAGCCGTAACAAGCGAGTATATACTATGCTCCTCTTACACTGATAATGGTAGAAACAAATTTGCAACACGGCCCTGCAATGACTGTTGAATCAAAACGCTATATTTTATAAACAACAAACAACACTTGAATAGCAAGCCCTGGCTTGTGGGAACTGCGATGTTTGAAGATTGGCTTTGGCAATGCAGCAAAGCTGCTGCCATTGACACAAAAACGCACTGTCAGTGACGCGCTACGGCTGGACAGTGATGACTGGCGTCACATTAAATGCACGTACGAGTAAAAAAGTAGGCGCATGGACGGACACACTGCAAGCAATAAGTGAAAGGATGACGCTGCGTGACTGCATCTGCAGCGCACTGCTTGATGTGATGCAAAGTTGTGAACTCCTTCAGAGAGTTACTATTAGTAACAAGTTTCCAAAGCCGCGTTTGACACGCGCTGTGCGATCAAGCCTATGTCCTCGCAGTGCGCGTGCACTGCGTGAATGACTATTCGCTCGTATTGCACTTACGAGTGGGTTCATACTTCATAACATGTTCGTAAGTCGTAAGTACTTAGTATTGTATGTACTAAGTAGTACGAAGTCATTATATTTTGTATTTATACTCCGTAATGTTTTGACGATGTGCTTTGATAAACAAACACTTCCTTACTACGAAGCTGAAGAATAATTATCTCTGTTAATTGCGTACGTACTGTAAATATTACATAGGTATTATGTAAATGAAATAAAAATAGTTTATTGGAGTTTGGTAATTAGTGCATCGTAAAATATTCAATTAGCTATAGCTATAACTTAAGTCATTTCAATATTTTACGTATTATTCAGATACATAATATGTACTTACTTACAGAGAACATTTAATTAGAAAAACTTCATGTTGTTTATGTACTACGTACATATTAGAATTTAGAATAGTCAACAAAAAACATACACCCAGTGCAGGCTTAAAAATCGCACAAGTTCTTTGAATATTGCACAGATATGCCTAAAGGTATTAAAATAGTAGGTACCTACTGTAAACTAAGATCAGGTGTCAGTAAGTTGCAACAATGGCATATTATTAATACCATCGGCAGAAAACATTACACTAGGCGCCAAAACAGCGGCGATGCAGCGCGGCACGAATCGGTCTTGCCTTCGGAATAGGATATAGCTAACCTGACTCAGTCGCTCACGGAATACTTTCCAGTTTCCACTGTTTTCCACCATACGATCTGATTAACTAATGGACAGTGTCCATTAGTTAATCGTATTATTGGTGTTTACTTACTTCGCGTAGACGATTATGAAAGTGAGTTTAGTTTAAGTGATAAGGGGCTAATTGTGTTGTATATAATTTTTAAACTAAAATGATGGATTTTATTGCTATTCCTTACTTAATACTCATTGAGGAAATTGGGAGCACTAGATTTAGTCCTGTTAATTTAGTTTAGTTTAGTGATCGTGTACAGCGCAGAATTGGCCACATTTTCTCTCTAAATATCCAAAACTTGTATTTCTTGTTGTCACTTAAAGCTTAGTTGTCTGGTGAACAGAATGACTTAATAAATAAATGTGCGAGTCACCCCCTGCCATTTTATCCGTGTAAAATAACATTGGTCAGGCAGGGGCCATAGTACTTCCATAGAGCCATTTCACCAGTCCATTATAGCAACCCAAACCCGTAGACCCATACCTAACATTTGTGTCCATGTTTTTTTTTTTTTAAATCCACTACAAGCTAGCCCTTGATAACGATCTCACCTGATGGTAAGTGATGATGCAGTCTATGATGGTAGGGGGCTAACCTGTTAGGGGCATGGCAGTTATATTAAACCCATACCCCTTCGGTTTCTACACGGCATCGTACCGGAACGCTAAATCGCTTGGCGGCACGTCTTTGCCGGTAGGGTGGTAACTAGCCACGGCCGAAGCCTCCCACCAGGCCAGACCAGGGAAAATTCAGAAATTATAAATTCCCAAATTGACCCTGCCGGGGATCGAACCCAGGACCTCCGCACGTTAAGGCAACAGCGCTACACACTGCGCCACGGAGGTCGTCAAAGGTCGCCATGTTTTGCAATAGTCCTGCACTAACCAGGGATTGTCCTTGGGTGCACTCGCATAGTGCATATATAGGGATATTCGCTGATTGGTGTCACATTTCCTTTAGAGTAAAATTGTCTAACGGGCCTCTGCGAGTTGGTTTCGGCCCCTCGTATGCCTTCCAAAGGTCCGGGATCCAATGGTCCCGAGATGGAAGAGAAAATGACTAATAATATGATAATAAGTCTATCTTTAACTACTTAGTACTTACTGCTTTGAGATGTAGAGCTTAGGTACGCCATGAAAATAATCGCTTGCCTGCAGAATTGACCTGTTCATGTTTTTAATTTGTACGATTATTTTTATTGTTTCCACCTAACATTTAATTAGTCATTTTATTCAATCATGATTTCATTAACTATTTAATACCTAGGTTAAAACATAAACATTTGACTCATCGGTTTTACCACCAATCAATTTAAAACTTCGCGATTAATTGGCACTTTTCTTGCGTACAAGGTCTCATGGATGATGGAAAGATGTATTAGTACCTACCTGAAAAGTGAAATCTTTCGGTCTATGAATCAATCGGTTAAAATAATCACTGGTTTCATTCTTAATTTTTACACGGCTGCCCAAAAAAGGAGTGTAAGTTTATTTGAAGAAAAAAATATATTTTTGGCAGTGCAGTCGTATTTTTCAATAGGCAGCCTTGTTGTTTGTATCATCGTGGACACTCTCGACTCAACTGTGATGTGCTTCTATTTCTGTAGGTACTTGCTGTTTACTTTTCTAATTAGCCGAAAGAATAGACGCTAAAGCGGCTTGGAGTAGATATCTATATTTATCCCTAGACCTAAATTCGAAAGTGAAACCAACATGGGAAATGGGGAATGGGAAATGCAAAGATATCGCTTTTAATAGTAGTTTGTGAATTTGGGATAGGTATATAAGAGCGGTCACAATTACGAGTTGACTCCCCATGTTGGATGACCTTTCCCGGGATACAAGTACAACCCATCTCTGTACCAAATTTCATCAAAATCTGTTGAACAGATATGCCGCGAAAGCTTAGCAGACAGACAGGCAGACACACTTTCGCATTTATAATATTAATTAGTATGGATTATGCTTCAAGTATTTTACAGTCGAAAAACTTTCTAGACGTGAAAAACAAAAATGTTTGCTTTATTTATAAGCTCGTCAATATTTTAGTACTGTCATTTAATTATGTTCGTTTGCATTATTTTTACTACCTAACATTTAACGAAATACGTATAGTTACAATGATTTGATTTAATGATTTATTTATTTATTTCACATAGGGTACAATTATTAGGGTACAATTCAAAAGGGTATCATTATCCCACCAGGGTCAGGGTACGTATACAATAATTACTTTAACACTTGAATGCATCCACGAAATAGAGAAGTAAGAATAGAAGTTACTTCTCTCATCTCTGTTCTTTGATTGGATCTTTAAACCACACCATCTTAATGCCAATTCCGACTTTAGGCTGTAGTTCTAAAGAGTGGAGGCATCGCTTCGATTAAAGGCATAGAGTGGGGTAACTTAAGGCGCGGGGGTTAAATCAAGCAAGCGCATGTCGCAAAAAAATTATATTCACTTTTCAATACAAATGAATCCAACAATGTGATTGATTTAGACATATGAATTTTATATTATATTTCTAGAGCTAATTAAGAACCGGTTTCAATAAGGAGAAAAATTGCTTTAAAAGGTAAATTAAGAGGTATGTTTAAAATAAATTTTAATGCAGAGATTTTCTTTAAATTGTGTTTTGGGATGCGTCAATGGCTGCTCAAAGTTCTTGAAAACAGCAAATTATTTTTACAAGCATACATTATGTCACCGTTTGATGGATACACTGCTTTTAAAACCCCCCTTTTACGCTACACAGGGCCTTAAATCAGTACCTAATCGAGACATTTCGCTGGAATCGAGTTCCGCCTGGAGTATACCAAATGTCTTTGACTATACCTATTCCAATAACCTTTGTAATTTTGGTACATGGCAAGTACAACGTATAAAATTAATGGTTTGGCTTGATAAGCAACGGGCCCCCGAAATGGGCCTCTTGCTGTAATTACTCGCGCAGTTATTAGTGAAACTATTGCTAAAATTGCACGGATATTATCGTCCACCTGAACGCATGAAGTTCGCTCCACTTTGTTTTTGCGTTCAATGTCAGTGTATGGGCTAATTTTATCACGATTCGAATACGCTACGTAAATATGTAGTACATATCTCGCTCGATGAGGCCAAAAGTCTGTTTGTTTTGATTCATCCCGGCCTATATATCGTAAATTATAATATTGAACGAGGATGAAGATGATTAACATTGAATTTATATTGACATTTCTAAGAATGCCTCATTGTTTAAACTTCAATATTTAAACAAAAGCCTTGTTTACATTGCGATAGAGTTAAAATATTAAATTAAGTAATATTATATCGCGTCGTTTCAACCTATAGACATCCACTGCTGAACGAAGGTCTCCTGCATGGATCGCCACAGAGCACTATTATATACTACTGAGTACTGAGTAATGGGCCTAGTTATCTATACATGTATAGACCGTATAGTCCGAAAGCTGGCCACAAAAATCGGCAAGTTTTGTAATGGCCCATAATTCAATATCATTAATTAGAATTAAGGGTAGGTACATGAGACAGCAGCCTTCCCGCGCTCGTTATCCGCACTATGAGCGCCTGCTCACGGCCTCTGTATCCATTAATCTGTGGTCTGACTCATCATCTAGCTAGCATTAAGTTCTATTGTATTATTCTCATCATCATCATCATATGTCCAGCAGTGGATAGACGTCCACTGCTGGACTCCTGTATGGACTACCACACGCCACCTGAATCCAGCGGCTCCCTTCGACTCGTCCGTCCACCGAGTAGGGGGTTGACGTTATGGTCTGACTATTTTTTCTTAAATTATGTTTATGTTACCGGCGATGCATTGTATAGATTAGCTAGTCGTTCCATGTAATGCCGGTTTGGTTTGGCAATGTATAACTATAAAAAATGTGATCTTTCGTTTATTACTACATACCATTCATTGGTATCGTATGTAATACCTAGATACCTGAGGAGATTAGGTAAAGTATAAAATGTGAACAAATAAAACATTTTACTCACTGAAAATCAACTCTAAAAATTACAAGGCTTTGACTAGAAATTGTTAATAAAGGCAACATAAAGGAATTGCAAATAAATTCTTAAATGTCAAATGTCAATCATTAATTTAAAAAAAGCATTTATCTACTTATGCTGACACAAATCTGTTAATTGGATGGGCTACGCCGGATGACTCGCGCTTTACAAAATACTCTAGGCCCTAGGGGAATGAAAATAATCATAACATTCGTGCTTTGGCCAAGGATGTACATATGCTATATATATATGTACATTAAGCTATCTTATTCTTACGTATACTATGTAGAAATCGTAAAAATTCGACGATAGTGAGCACAAAGACAACAACAAATGTGCGAGAGGTGAATGTGCGGGCATCCGCGTGACGGTGGCGACTGCGACCAAACGTTTTTCATCGCTATTTCCGCAACAAGTGTTGTTTTGCAAAGAGAGGCCAAAGCGGGGGAGCCAAACGCCTTCCTTCACCACGCATCTCATCGCACCGAAGTGCCCACAAGACACGTTCTGTCGAGCTTCTACTAGTAGATCTCTCTCTTTGCGTCGTATTCCTCATTACTGATGGTTGTGATCTCTTTCCATTAATCAAATAATGTTAGGAGTTTTCTTGGGATAACAATGCGGTTAGTTCTCACGGCCTTCCGCATAATGGGCAACTAGTGGATAGGGGTAAGAAAATGCATTTAATAGTCCTAATAAAATATTCGTATCGATCAATCAATAATTGATAGATAAATTTTTAAAAAAATTATTCGCTGTTTACGGTTAGTGTAATAGTGTGCTTTTTCAAGTTTTATTATGTACTATTTTAAAGTTAGATAAAAGTCACAGAAGAAATAACTAGCTTACGGCTTAGGTAAATCTACACAATATGCAACAAGTAATGCAGTAAGCTTGAACTATAAAACTTAAAAAAATACTAGCAATATTTTTTGATAAATTAAAAAATAGCTTACTGCCTTTTTACGATTGCTCTTCCGTCACCTTGATATAAATTGGATTTGACGATTATGTTTGATGTTAAATTTATTTGACAGTTTGTTTTTTTGTCGTGCTATACCTATATCGTCGTGCAAAATTGCGTCAAGTGTAACATTCGCATGCTTCATACGTCACGACTCACGACTCACGCGGTACAATCGCGGTACGTAAATAACGCGTGGTCATCGACGTCGTCATGTTTGCCTTTTCGGGAAGTTATGCAGTATCTACTGTACTACTATACCTACGTATGCAACGAACCGCTCGCTTTCGCTTAAGTTGGTCTGTTTAGCCGTTTTAGCTGTTCGCTTATAGCATTTGTAGAATAAATACAATTTATTATGAAAAAACAGACAAAAAATAGCATAACGCTCCCGTTTTCCCGTTGATATTTTTCCTCGGCTATCATCATCACAAAATAATTTTGTGGCATCGTGTCATCCACCAACTGTTATGTTTTTACTCGGACAACCTGCCTTTCAGGACGAGGTAGGTGGTTAAAAACCGCTCAATGAAATTAAGGTGTAACTACATACAGATGTAGTTAGGATAGGTAGGATATACAACTACATACGATGGGCGGTGAGTGGTTTTGAATCTGCAGTTAGGTTGCATTCCGCGACCCCACCATTCTTCAAACCCCATCACACATCATGCCCGACGGTGGGGAAGATCCAATCGTCCTGACCAGTGACCGTCAACGATGCTATATAAAAATCTCTCGCACTGGCGACATAGGTGCATGCCGAGTAGCAATCCATAAATTAAACTATAGGTCCTTATTAACAAGAAACCTACATCAGCAAAGTACAAGTTCTCAAGTATCGGTCAATCTATCCTTGAGAGTGGTCATTGTCATACATAAATAATATTATAACTATAAAGTATCATACTAAGTAATACTATAATGCAAAAGTAGGTTTGTTTGTCCTTCAATCACACTGCAAGTTGTAAGATCCGTCGCTCTGTTGCAAGCAACAGAGCGACGGATCGACGTGATTTTTTGCATGGGCATAGTTGAGGACCTGGAGAGTGACATAGGCTACTTTATCCCGGAAAATTAAGAAGTTCCCGTGGAAATCAAAAAAACTTATTCCATGGATGAAGTCGCGGGCATCAGCTAGTAAACTCGTACTTAGGTATTAGTGTCGTGAATCGTGATGGCCTTGCATCGGAGAGCTTGCGGTTTCGAATCTTTCCTTCTCTGTGAAACTATGCAAAGTGCAAACTATATTTTATATTTTCATATTTAAACCTGCATTGAAAATGCGAGTTTCAATGCCTGTTGAGTCTGAAACTAGTCAATTTCAGACGAATACGTCAGAAAACCAACACTTTCCGCAATAGAGCAGAAAGTGATGGTTTTGAAATGAAAGTGTTTAACGCTGTTTTAAAGTGTAACCGGAATAGCTACGTTGCCAAATTTACTGTTGACGCGTATTCAAATTTGAACCTGAGTTGAAAGCACCGATGGTTGTAATTGTTTTAAGAAAAACATGGCCAATGTTGTGTCAAGTCCAATGAAATGAGAAGACCGCGTTGTCACACCGTGCAATTTGTTAGGTCAATTAGAAGTAGGTAGTAGGTACCTATTAGGGTTACAGATAAAAACACTTATTAACAGAAATAAACGATTACTATTCTGTTTTAAGTGTTTCTGTTCTATAACAGTTTCAAAAACAGTGTTTAAAAGACTTATTTCGGTTACTGTTTCAGTCCTTAGTCGCATTGAGTAGAGTGTATCGTTAGTAGGAGTGATTTATTGAGTTATTCGATAATTTTCTATTGGAACTCTGTTCTGTTACTTACTTTAATGAATTAATCAACAAAGTTCTTTAACAAATAAATTATAATAAGTAATACGACGTATTGCGGGAATCCTATGACTAACTTTGCGGCTTGCTCAACCTTACGAGCAACTCTCAAGTCCTTACACCAAGCTTATTACTTACTTGATATAATTTCATACAAAATTCCTTATCAAGTACCTAAATGCCTACACATTTAGGTACTTGATTTAAAGGAACCTTCAAATAAAAGTGTTTCGTAATGGGTGTAAGATTAGGAAGTACCTACATGAGATATTAAAACTGTAGACTATATTACTATGCCGTAATGCGCAATTCAGAGCTGTAGGAATGCCGCAAGCAAGGGGGTTCTTCTTAGGACGGCCTCCTGCAGACCCCCTCACTCCTTGTTTCCGGGTCGACGACCGCGCCTCGTGACCTTGCCGACTCGTTCCTAGCCCTTTTATTATTTTAATTAAGTACAGTATAAATAAATTTAAGTGTAGGCATATGTATAGCCTATGATATTGAGGGTTATTTATAAATCGATTGTGTTTGTTGCAAGTACGAGTCTGAAATCGAATCGTTGACCGAATTTGCCCTTTAATATCCTTCCGTGTTTGAGCACTTGAAGCCGGTGGTCTCAGCTATAATTAAGACTCCTTTAACATCGTTAAACTAACCCATGTTTGTGTTATACACAATAATTATGTAGAGACGAGCGTCGATGTATAATATGTTATAGTCCAAAGCCGAAGTACGGTACGGGCGTACGCCCACACTTCGGAATCCTCAGAAATGGCCAGAGGACTTGGTCGATAGCTAACTTCGGCTTTTGCCTAAGAAGTTTTCAGGACAATCTCAACGTGCCTAAATTTCTGCTTTGGTATAGTCCAAAGCAGAAATTTAGGCACTTAACATATATAAAAAAGAGGTGAACCAATTACCGGTTGCAGAAGTTTTTCGGATATCATTCGCTCCGTAGTCCGTGTGAAAGGCACACCCTGGGTCGAGATTATCGGCATTTCACAATAAGTGAGAGAGCAAGTCGGAAGTTATTGTGAATCGATCGTCATTCATCACAGTGCATAAATCTTTGGTGATACTCCTGCTGGAACTCCTGTGGAATGCCGGGAACACTAGGACAATTGAGAAAATTAAAATATGTATAAGTTTTCCTAGTTACAATAATTTGGGCAAACATCGAAGAAAGTTTCGCGGTATGCATCCGCATACTCGTACGTTGAATAAATTGAGTGGAAGAATGATCGGTATGGCGTGGTCGGACATGGCCGGTTGTCCGTTAATGAGTCACTGGCGACCACGACCGGCCACAGTGGTTCTACACCGCGGTCTGCGTCGTAAACAACCGGAGCTACTCCACTATAAGTATGTCCCTGATATCGCCGCGTGCAAATAAATTATACGCTCCGCAGATTTTTGGATGCTCGTCCAATATTTCAGTGCCTGTCATGAAAGTTGAAGCAGCTGTTTTGCTCCTACTCTATCAGTGTAGATGCCTGTGATTGATATTTTCATTAAAGTTTATCAGTATAATAAACGTACTACACGTAGTCTGTTCCTCATGAAGACTGACCTCTTTTATACTCGAGAAGAGAAAGCCAAGATGGATTGGAGAGCTTAATATCGTTAACCGATTAAACAAGATTTTATTGGCAAATGGATATCGATGGTTCTGGATGGTAGGTACGATTTGATAATAAATAAAAATGTACCTAAACATATATTTTAAATAACTTTTAAAAATACATAAATAGTTAAAGGCCATTAAATATACAGTATACTGTAAGTTCAAATAAATTGTCCTGAGATAGAGACACATTTTTACACAAAAGTACATACTTATCTGAAAAGTCTTGATGAAAGGAAGCCCTGGAACCCTACGATATTAATGGATCCTGAAGATTTCACATTCGGGTCACGTCCATGCGTCCCCACCCCGGGGCCCGGGCCTACGCACTTATTACATTCCTCGAATATTATCCCAACAGAGAACCTTCCTATATCGCTTTGAACATCATATGCAACATTATCCCGACTAAAATTGGCATCATTAAATTGAAGCGTCTACCAATTTTATAAATAGCCACTTTTATCGCTTATTATTGCGGGTATTGTAAGATATAAAGCGAAATGGTAAAACATTTTTGTTTATTTTGTGTTAATCAGTTACTAACTACCTAGTGCCGTTTCGTTTTTGCCAAATTCCAGGAAATTAATAGGCAGCATAACATTTTTCAATGGCAAATCAGAAGAATCTGTAGTTATTTCGTGGTGAAAGGTAAAACTGGTCTTAACATGCCATAACATTGCGCTACCACTACAAATTGCCCATAAGGTGGTTTAATCATTACCAAAAATAAATTCATAATTTAGTTTTGATAATGATAAAACACCCTTTCAATATGACGAGTACCTAGGTACATATTTTATCATTATCAAACACCTCAAAATTTGCTCTATTCGCTAATAATTAATGATCTTTGTCAGTCACCTATATGCTTATCCTAATTCGTTTACCCCAAAAATATAATAATAGTAAAAACGAGACAAACGATAAAAATATCAATCAGCGATGAAAAGCCGTTAACTTATCTAACCCTACTCGACTCAAACGTTTTATGTTTTTATAATAGAGCGTTAGATCACTATCAGAGCTGTTTCATAGCGCTTCGGTGGCTTTGTGCATTCCAAAGTAGTCAAAGTACATAACTCGCTTTAGTACAAGTTCTCAAGTAGTGAGTACCTTACAAGTGGACGCAACATATCGTGATTTCTGGACTCTTTTGGTAGGTAATATTATAACTACCCTCGCGGCGGAGTAACGAATTTGTTTACGTGAGAACTCACACTTCTCGACATTGAGGCTTGTGTACGTTGACTTTATTTGAATATCATTTTGGATAACTATCCATTCATTTTATATGATTCGATAAAAACATCTCCTTTACATATTGCTCGGGTGCGTGGAAAATTTTATGACGCTCCGCCACGTAGGGCATTGAGCCCGAAATAGAACAAAATATAAACAAACACACTTCGGTAATTATCAGGGTTTCATGGCCAAACAACCGTTTTTGACCAGGTGAACATTAAATTTCAAATCATACCTAGGTAGATAGTAGTTTTCAGTAACGAAATATACCCAACTATTTCAACCGTCCCAGCTTGCGAAGTCAGCTATCAAAACGAACTTACCTATCAAGAATCATTGCAAGATCCTTACGGTCCAAAGGTAGGTATTTAAAACAATGGTTTAAGTAGGAGGAAATAGAAATACACGAAACATATATTTACAATTTCGATGAATGAAAAATATGTATAGACTGCAGAGTTCCTCAAATTGGAGCGTAAAGCTTTGTGAAAATAGGACTTCCAGTCTTTCAGACTTCCAGTCCCATTTCACAGAGCATGTTGGCACAATAGATATTTAAAAGAATGTACCTAATACTTTTTAGTTCTTATGTGTTGTTTGCGTCGTTACTCGAACTTTTGACTAATTTACTTGATGAATGTGTTTATGATTGAATTAAAGAGGTTACAGAACTCGTTATATGAGGCCCCAAATCTCCCACACCAACTGATTTTTTAGCATCAGGCTTCGAATCCGAGTATGTTAAACAGTTACAAAACATGATTAATCGAATACTTACCTAATAGGGTTAAAAGTAAAACTTAAAACACATTCAAAGTTGCGTTTTATTATATCTAGATCCAACAAAATATTGTGCATACTGAGTACTGACTAAGGATTGAATGAAGAACTGTTAAAATCACTTATTCCGGATTTTGTATAACTGTTATAAAAGATACACATTTATAAATGTAACAGACACAATACTGTAACTGACTGGCTGATCTATTAACGCACAGCTCAAACCGCTGGATGAATCGACCTGAAATTTGGTATGCACATAGCTATTATGACGTAGATATCCGCTAAGAAAAGATTTTTGGAAATTCCATCCCTAAGTGGGTAAGATAGGGGATAGTATCTAACTTTTTCTGTAGATCTAGAAGTATGGAGAAAAACATGAAAGATATATTCGAGCTCTACCCAATAGTTAGAGGTACCGTTACCAGTTTTCCACTTCTTCGTCCAAGGTTTTCCATTAGACATCCGTGCAAGCCTCGCCGCATACGCTAAATGTGCACAGAGCCTAAATATCTCAAATAAAACTGTTTACTATTATGCGCTTACGCATACGCATCCCATTGTGAATAAATAACAACTGACATCGTAAATTTTGTTATTGCCCCGATTGAATATCCGCCAAACGAATTTTGAATATTATAGCGAGTTTAATTTGCTTATTTCATTGATATTCAAATAATTTTACGAGTTCATGATCATAAATATCACTTACTAGATGATACCAGCCACTGTAGTAACTCTTCGGTTTTCCGGGATAAAAAAGGAGCTATGTATTATGTACTTCCCCGGATGTTTATAGAGTTAGATGGGATGGGATGGGTGGCTGGGATAACACATAGGCTACTTTTATCTCGGAAAATTAATGAGTTCCCGCGGGAACCAAAAAACCTCAACCCACGCGGCGAAGTCGCGGGCATCAGCTAGTATAATATAATTATGTATTGTGAGTTGATCACTTTTCATTCAGTAAGTAGGTATTTGTAATTCATATTTGTTTGTTAACTCTTGCTGTAGTTAGTACGAGTAGTAACAGTAGGTACGTACTAGTTCACTGCCTACGTTATCGTTGATTGCGCAAGTTGTTTTGCTCCGTATCCACCTACCCAGTTATTTGTGAGGGAGACCTAACCGCCATTCTACATTTTAATTAGCTGTTGCAACTTGGCCCCTATATGTTTTAACCGTGTTAATCACAGACTGTTGTTTATATACCTATAGCTAGCTGATGCCCGCGACTCGTACTCATGGATTGGCGTTTTTTTTTTAAATCCCGTTGACGACCTCCGTGGCGCAGTGTGTAGCGCTGTGCGGAGGTCCTGGGTTCGATCCCCGGCAGGGTCAATTTGGGAATTTAATTTCTGAATTTTCCCTGTTCTGGCCTGGTGGGAGGCTACGGCCGTGGCTAGTTACCACCCTACCGGCAAAGACGTGCCGCCAAGCGATTTAGCGTTCCGGTACGATGCCGTGTAGAAACCGAAGGGGTATGGGTTTAATATAACTGCCATGCCCCTTACAGGTTAGCCCGCTACCATCTTAGACTGCATCATCACTTACCATCAGGTGAGATCGTAGTCAAGGGCTAGCTTGTAGTGGATAAAAAAAAAGAACACTGATTTTCTTCAGTAAAATATAACCTAAAGAATATATATATATATGTATATCACTCTTCAGGTCTAGGTAGTAGGTATATCCGCATTGATGTAGAATTTTAGGACTACAAAATATCGTCGATAAGTTGCTCAGTGTCCGTTGCCCCGTGATTGGAGGACAAACTGACAATACAAACAAACACTGACATATTTTATAATATTGTTAAGATGTAGGCGTTCATTAGGGTTTTTGAAGCTCATGGTGGAAAACTAAAGTTTCTTATTACGGGTGTTATTTGACGGCCGGCACCGCTATCGTAGAAAAATTACAAACCCAGAATGTTTGAAACTATTCAAGCATTTTATGCACCACCAAAAGCCGCGCTTGCGGGCATAGAGTATAGTATTTATGTATGCCTAACGGTAAGTACATACTAATCACTGAAATTTAAAGTATGGAACATAAAAAAATTATTTATAGCTTCGATTGCAAAATGAACGTGCAAAAAGTTTGTAAGTAATTTGCATTCGTTGTAACAATCGCTGTGAATGAACAGCAACAATAACACGCTGCGCGCCATGTGAGCCGACCATTGATGTCTTCATTCAGAGACCGGAAACATAAATCAACGTAGTGCGACGATACGCCTCTGGATTATCCCATATAGGTACCTTCTTTGGAAGTTTACCGCGTTCCAGTTTATTATTCACGACATATCATCGAAAATTCCCTTTCTAGGTACTTCTTGTCCGTCGTTCCCTCAGCTTTGAGGATCTTGAGTCCATCGGACCCATGCGGTTCGGAAAAACCCGAGGAGCCGAGGGATTACAAATATTGCGTTTTTTTTAAATTCTCTATTGAAAGCCGCATGCGAATGGCATAATACATAATAACAATGTTCCACTGACGGAATTTCAACTATCTAACCCAACTCACCGCCAACTTCCCAATAACTGTTAGGTACTGAGAACTATAACCGGGCGGTTACTGAGAATTTCTGAACGGAAAAATTTTAAAGAAAGAAGGTAAATACCTATTAAATTCCTCAACGGTGACAGAGACAAACATTTAACATACATTCATAATATATTTATGGTATTGTATTTGCATTATCGACCTCATGATCCGCAGCCGAATGAGGTAGCCACAAGACTAACGATGCAATCTCGTACAATGCAGTGTACCCATTGCTTCTTTTAAATCTATCCCAATTGGGTTTCGTATCGTTTTGGGCGAGATCTGCAGCGGTCTCTTTGGTCTTACGATGCTGTCATGAATTGATGTTTTTTCACAATGCTGCTCTCGTTTTCCGTTACCAAAGCAAGCCAACATGAGTGAGTATGCAAGCTTAGTATGGTCTGTACTCTGTACCTCTAGTCTGTATCTTCTCTTTGGCCGTTATTACACTGTCGTATTTATATGATCATATTATTATTACATTAATATTTAACTGAAGTGACAAGTGTGTGTGTACCAAAGTGACAGGTTAGTGTTTATCCCGGAAATTCCGGGAAAATGGGATGGGGATAAACTTATTCCACGCGGACGAAGTTGCGGGCCTCAGCTAGTCGGTAACAAAAGTTGGCGAAATTATCGGCTTGTCGGGCCTACGAAAAGTCTGACGTGGACGGAGGTCCATATATGGGGTCTACACCACTACACTCTACAGTTACATGGAAAAAAAGTTAAGTCTTCAGTTTCTTAATATTTTGCCGTCAATGAAAATGGGCTTTGTGATCGTAATATAAATATCATAATGTAATGCAGGCCTTTGTAACACTTTTTAACTTTGGCGCGAAAAAATTTTGATTCTTTATCTTCTAAAGATTGTTATTAAAAATTATGAAGGCGTAAGAATTTATTTAACAGTAATCAACGTGACGACATAATAATTGCTAATATTTTTTTACAGTATGTATGTTCATAACCTCTTTGAGAGGTGATATCTAGTGAAAGGCCCCATGAATAGCGTCAGTTTTTATACTGTTTACATAGGTATTGCGTAAACTTTAATACTGTACAAGAATCAGCTTTTTCTATTATTTTTTATTTATTATTATAATCTTATAAAATAGGCATAAAATTTCCTAATTATGGTTTATTTTTGGTAACGATAACACGTCTTTGAACTGCCATATCTAGTGAAAGGCCCATCAGCATGCGGACAGACTTTGACTACCATCATCAGTGGAGAGTGTAGCACCCACCTATTATTGAATCAGCTTTTCTAGCGATAGTTACCAAAAGTGCAGCTATCTCTTAGTCTATACGTCATCACTCAATTATCCGTATTCACGCGCGATCTGCCGACCGCTCACTTGCTTTCATAAAAAATTATTTCATGCTTGCTATCGCATAGCATATTTAAAAGCATGCTAGATATTTATAGTTTATAGCCTGTAGCGTTTGGTTTTATAGCAGTTTTGAACAACTCTAGTGACGAGGATAAACATTGTTGTATGCCCATTAATTAAAATTCAATCCAACATACAGGATGTTTTTTATTGCGCAGAATGACGCATAGTATATCAGTATATTTACTTACATTCTGAATGTATACCTTTATGCTAGGCTAAGGCAATAGGCATTTTTAAGGTATGCACTATGCACTAAAGTACCTACTTAAAACATTGTATATTCATTTGAAATATTTTTTCATTACACTGATATACTTACTTAATATAGAAATTATATTTTCAAAGAAGATTTTATAATCCAAGCAAAGGAATAAAGAGACGAAAGTTATAAAACTTAAGGCGCTGTCAGCTCTTAAAATCAAAACACAAATCGAGAGGTTGGCTCTCCTCAGTCGTCACCCCTCACGCCAGTTATGCCCACTTCGGCCGGGTGGCGCTCCCGTCGCGGTTTTCTTTATTTTCGCGCGC
This sequence comes from Erebia aethiops, assembly GCA_923060345.2. NCBI lineage: Eukaryota > Metazoa > Arthropoda > Insecta > Lepidoptera > Nymphalidae > Erebia > Erebia aethiops. The sequence continues at coordinate 14,359,013 of OV281089.1, read as the reverse complement.
TTGTCATAGCATGACACGGATGCCCTCGGATGACAAAACACGGTAACTCAAAATTTGTGAAATTGATAGAATAACGTAAGTGAGTAAATCACGTACCAAAGTCTCTTACATGAGTAGGTAATTGACAAAATACCTATTGTAAATCGCATATCGTGTGCAAATCCATTTTAATACTTAATATTATAAATGCGAAAGTGTGATTGTTAATTGAATTGCCCGTCAATCACGCCGCAACGGAGCAATGGTTCGACGTTATTTTTGGCGTGGGTATAGTTGAGGGAGAGTGACTTTTTATCCCGAAAAATTAAGGAGTTCCCGCGGGAATAAAAAAAACTTCAACCACGCGGACGAAGTCGCGGGCATTAGTTAGCCCAGCATACTAATATCCATACAAAATATAATAAATGCGAAAGTGTGTCTGTCTGTCTGCTACAATTGCACGGCCCAACTACTCAAACGATTTTGATGAAATTTGGTACAAAGATAGATTACATCCCTGAGAAGGACATGGGCTACCCGGAACCATTATCCTGGAAAATTAAACAGTTACCGCGGGAGTCAAAAAATCTTAATCCATGTGGACGAAGTCGAGGGCATCATCTAGAGTTACATAAGTATCTTATTTACATAAACTACTTACGTGAGTTAATTACAAGTATAATTGTGGCATAAATCAATATCATACGTATATACAATGTACTTACCGACTAAGAGTCTGATATTCATTTTTTGTCAGAAACAAGAAATACAGATGTTATTTCAAAAATTTAAATAGCAAAAAGATGTTGGAATCATTGAAATCAATTTCTAGTCTTTTGCAGACATATAGTATTATTTACAGTGTTTGAAAAATACTCAAAAATAAAAAACGAAGAAAATCATACAATTTTGGTGTCATGATTTTTTATCTTTACATACAGAATTATCTATATGGTAGAACTTCGTAAGAGCCAAAACCGCAAATTAGCCAATTTATGTAAAATTTCAAATTTGTACGTTGTTTCCGTACTCTAAAATTATAAGTTTGATTGACAATATTATGTCCGAAGCAAAACCTATTATATTAATTAACTGGACTTAGGTTGGGTGAAACTAAACAAAAATCCCACTCAATCAAAATTAAAAATAAATCTCGGGAACGGCAAATTTTAAACTCAAGGAAACGGGAATAAAATTGGCCGATTCCCGGGAATTCCCGAGAATCGGGATTTTTTTAAAAATAGGTATTGCTACTTTTATGTACCTTATATCCAGTTTTTTTTAAATTAAATACAAGTTAGCCCTTGACTGCGATCTCACCTGATGGTAAGTGATGATGCAGTCTAAGATGGTAGCGGGCTAACCTGTTTGGGGTATGGTAGTTATATTAAACCCTAGTCCATATACCTAATCGGTTTCTACACGACATCCTACCGGAACGCTAAATAGCTTGGCTGCACGTCTTTGGCGGTAGGGTGGTAATTGGTAACTAGCCACGGCTGAAGCCTCCTACCAGGCCAGACCAGAGAAAATTCAGAATATTTAAATTCTTGAAATACAATGCAAGAAAATATTGTTGCCGTGAATTCATTACGGTCCTTTAAGTAACTCTTTCGAAATTGTCAGTCAATTGAACAAATTGGTACTCAATGGATTTCTAAAGGTTTGTACACGGTTAAGCTTTTACGGCCCCGAGTTTTGCATTGGAAACGAGTATTGTATATATTAAATTATTCAGGTGTAACAATGGCGCTGACATCTGGTGAAATAACAAGGCGGCATATAGAGAAATTAAAGAGGGACTCTTAAAAGTTCAAACAATAATATATAAGAAAATAACACTTGGAGCTCGTAAAATCTAGAACAAGAAAAATATCCGAGGTGAGATAAAATATCAGAAAGGGAGAATCGAAGAAGACAAAACGCAAAAAAAATTGTTACTTATAATCATTCTTACAATGTGATTTAACATACTATACATTGGTTGGAAGTTCTACTTATATTTTATAGACGACATTTTACATAATTTAAGTACAAAATAAAGAATAAAGAGTTTAAAATACTCAAAAGTACCTACTACGACTATTATAGTTTTATGGTAAGAAAGTACAATAATTCTTAACATTGTGATCAGTGCCCTTACTTTTCCTTTGAGTAATTGTCAAGGTTCCACTGACAAATTGTCCTCTCAAAAAATCCTCCAAAAAGTTTGGACAGATGGATGTATGGATGTATGAATGGATGTATGGATGTTTGTTACTCAATCACGCCCCAACGGCTGAACGGATCTGGCTGAAATTTGGCACAGATATAGATTGTAGTCTGGAATAGCACATAGGCTACTTTTTATCCCGAAAAATTAAAGAGTTCTCGCGGGAACCACAAAACTTCGATCCACGCGTACGAAGTCGCGGGCATCGGCTAGTATTGCATAAATACTTATAATATTGACAATTTATCATTAATATAAGTTATTGTTATGTTATATTTAAATGTATATTTTTTATCGTAAACTAACTTACTTGCAAAAACAAAAATAAAAAGCATTGTCTATTTCAGAAGTTATATAATAAATTATGACATAAATTTGCCTTTACGTTAGTCAAAAGAACTAAAATTATCAAATTTTGATAGTGTTTCTGTTATTTTATGTTTGCCTGTCCTATTTTTGTGATTGGCATGATTGTTAAGACTAGTAAAACACTTCTGTGAATCTTATCTAAAGTTGTTTTTTTAAGTGCCTTTTGTGAGATAAAGTTTAGTTACTCAATGGAATAATTCTCCGTCACTTAATTTTAAAATGATTGTTTTTTTTACTATAATTTAACATAATATTTGTAAACAGTGCTACTGCTCATAAAGATAAATAACTAAGAAACACAAATTTATCAATAAAATAACAAAACATGATGAAAAAAAAACATCGATTTTATTTCATGTACAATTTTACAAAAATACGCCCAATTCCCAAATTCACTCTGCTGGGGATTAAACCCGGTACATCCCACGTTAAGACAATAGTGCTCAGCACTGCGCGAGTGAGGTACCTAGTCAATAGGGCATGCTCCCGATAATTCCTGGTACCAAAAATTCCCGGTACTTCTGAATAATTTTCAGTCCCGGTTCTCCACACCATAAAACCGGTACTTTTGATACTTTTGAGACTCGAAGTACATACATTCTGTCGATTCTTCTCTAATTAAGTGTGGATATTTCTGCATGTAACAATAATTTAATTCACTATACTGTATTTTATGCTCACAAATTCGAGGTATTAGTTTAAAAACCCCTATTTTTACTTTGGCTATAACGATTATTTTACTGCCACTTCGTACAGTTTCGTATGTTAGTCTTTCTGGTAAGTATTATTTACCAGCAGAGAAGAGCTTTTTTGAAGATCAATGAATTGATGGATCTGTCACTGGAATAAAATTTGTTCAGCCATAATAAATTACAGTAGATTATGCTATATTCTGTTAATTGTATCGTTACTTTCATAAATTTCACATGAAGATTGACAGGAAAATATTGATAGACTGTAATATAAAATATACCTCATAAGCCCGAGGCTACTAAATTTTGATTTTTGACTCCACTGTCAATTATACCAATAGCAGAGGGAAAGAAAATATGGATATCCGTATCCATAATTCCCTAAGATGCTCAGGAGTTCTCCATACAATGTTATGTAAAAACCAAGACTGTGAACAGTCCAATCTTTATGTATGGATGTGAATCCTGGACAGTAACGCAGCAGTAACGAGGCTCTTTATGGCTGATAGGAAACGTCTTTAGAAAATCCTAGGGTCCTCGATCCTAGGATCCTCCATACGTACGGGGAGGACGGTGAATGGATACCAAAAATACTAAGAGGTACCATATCCAATATAATTGTAGAGACCAAATCAGCGTGCGGCAAAACCAAAAAACGGCACAGAATAGGAGAGAGTAACATCTTCACGAGATTCTCTTGGGAATACTGAGTATGGGTTGGAAAATATTGTTGATTTAGATTAACATTTGTAATTCTTTGAGGTTAGGTTACTACGTACGCCTGTCTATAAAAAAAGACCCGTAAAGGATCACTTTGTTGTCCGTGTATCCAAGCCTCAAGGCTTGTTTCTCATAAACTGCTTGATGTAGTAAATTTATATTTTCACTGGCTTCTAATTGCTATAAAAGTAGTTACATATGAGCGTATCACGATAAAAAAAAAATCAACTTTTCAAAGTGTATTTTCATACAAGACGCAATCTCTGTAAAACCTATGAACTACAATAAAACTTTGAAATTTGTAACGAAGCGAGTTATGGTACAAGTACATGAAAAAATCATGAATTTACAGTCCTGTGTGAAATATTATGCGATAAATTTTTGTATAATGCCTAATGAATAGTAATATTCAGTATATTCCTGTGTGAAATATTATGCGATAAATTTTTGTATAACGCCTAATGAACAGTAATATTTGGTCTATTTCATACTTTCTGTAATGTCTTAGCCGTGTTTTTGTGATAATTTAAGGTAGTATCGAAAGTATTGAAAGTCCCGGGAATTCCCGGTTCCGTGCCAATATCGGTCCAAAATTTCCCGGTACTCAAACACAGCACCGAATGCATGCCCTAGTAGTCAGGGAGAATTATAATAAACAAGTTAAGAGATCAACTTGTTCTCAAATATTTCTCAAGAGATAAGTTAAAAAAATACTCTGTACACAAAAACGGGAAATCACAAAAAAAACCAACGACGTATTTCCCGGAAATTTCTAACTCCCGGGTCCCAGAAACGAAACCCTAAGGGTATCTAATATCCAATCAATTAGTAATAAAACTTGCAATAGGCACTTATTTGAAGTATTTGAGACACTACTAGGTCCTTACTCAGCAAGTTTTCCATATAATAATATTATCTGGTCGGTCTGGTCAAGTAGCAAGCTGAAGTGGCAATGCTTGATTTTCAGTTTTCCTTTCTGTCTTACCACTGTTTTGTTATTTTCCATTCATATCAAAAATTGCACTGGAGGCATACTACTATCGCTTAAATCCGTATTGTTTTAATATTGTTGACGTTCGTGTTTTTAGAATTATAATCCTTATTTTAGGACCTTCAAGGTACGTGACATAAAACTGACATTTTTAAGTAATACTGCTTTAAGCGATGGCAGTGAACCCTCTGACAGTAATTGGATGTTTGACAACTTACCTACTTCTTGGAAATATTAAAAGACGTCATTGTTACAACCAGCAGGAGTTTTTTTTTTAAATAGTGAAGCGACGTGCCTTTTTATGCGATATTTCGCAACTCGTATGTCAATCTAGTAATTACTAGTACGATTTTAATTTTGAAAATAGTTTTCAAAATAATTACGAAGCTGCAACACAAGCTCACTTGATTGTCATTTAAGTAGCGTCATCTTTGGCGTTGGATGGTTTCTATGACCTGCCTTATTGATGTTGCCAAATAATAAAATATACATTTACAGCATTGCTTCACCAAAAATATTTATTTTAATACATAAAAAAGACATTTTAGACGCCTGGGTATGTTTATAAAACAATACAAAAAGTTGTAATATCAATGTGTCAAATCGATTAAAACTTCTTCGTAAATGAAGTCGATTGTTGTCAAAAATCGAATGGATAGCGCATTACGGCATCATTATTTCGAGCTGTCAAAAGTTTGGTCAGAGAACACATATTCATACTTTATTTGATTATGTATTTTTAGTTATATAAAAGAAGATAGCTCACGAAAGTTGTAATATCCACGTCTTCTGTCAATTCATGTTGAATAAACATTAGTCTTATTCATGTTATGTTTGAAAACCATTTTAAAATATCGATTTAAACGCTGGAGCAAAGGAGCACAGATCCATCGTCTGTGAAGTTCTTTCGAACACTGGCGGAGGTGAAAATGAGCTAGCGCTTCTCGAAAAACCGGAATACAATGGAAAACAGAAAATATGTGTACTTTTTAATAAATATTAATAAATCAATGGATGTCATTTAGAATTTGGAATTTAATGATATATTTTTCAAGTAAATTGAGGTTTTCAATTTGGAGATGTGTTGATTTGAAAACTGAAATAAGAGGTATGTTTGAATTTATTTTTTATGCAGCGAAGTTGTTTAAATCGTGTTTTGGGATAAAACAATATCTGAGTTAAGGTCTTGAAAACATCATATATTTTTTTCAATCTTCCATATGCCACCATTTAATGGATACACTGCTTTGGAGACCCCCCCCCTGACCACACACAGCGCCTTAACTTTTTCTCTATAAGTACTTTCTATAAATTATGTAAATACAAACAATTGAGAAAAGGTCGTGGAATCTAAAGGAAGTTTAGTAATTACTTGAAAGACCTCATTGAATTTTAGTTGCACCGAAAGTGACTCTTGCCTGCTCTTGCTGAGCTATCGTTTTGGTATCACATGCATGATGATTGCATGATGCATCTAAGATCAAAGTCAAATCTTTTTTATTCAAGTAGACTTTGACAAGTGCTTTTCGTCGAGTGAATCTACCACTGGTTCTATATACTAGTGGTTCGCCCCGAAATGAGACCTCGCGGCACCATCTATTGACATAAATGTGAAGTTCTGTTAAAAATACTGAAGCTCATTAAAAATTAAATAATTCCGTTTCCTTACAATATTTATCTAATTTTAGTATTTGTTGTTCAAGTACAGGATATAATTGAAATAATTGAACAAGTTTCAGGCTCATCCTTTCAGAAAATTTAGAGTTCTGAGGTCATCTTTGGACGTTAGAAAATCTCCACTTTGAAAGCCCCCCATTTCGTCAATTTTGGGGGAAAAATTAAAAAAAAATATTTTTGGACTCTATTCCTAATTATCTTTAAAATGATATACCGCAACCCTATGTAACTTTATAAAAAATATTTTACTTCGCATTCGCTTCTATGAGAGCCCCCCTGAAATAAAGATTTTTATTATTTTTTAAGCCATATTCGGCGGGAGGCCATTGGTTTACATATTATATTTAAAGCTGAAGTAATTGCGTTCAGTAATTCAGAAGTTATAATGCTCTGACAGACGGACGGACGGACGGACGGACGGACGGACGGACGGACAAGTGCCAATTCACCCAAGTAGACTCAGAGACCTTCGCTTCGCTCGGTCAATTAATTTGGAAAATAAGTAATATATTTATCTAATTGAAGAAGCACACATGATGATGATGATGATGATAATTATCTAGGTAGGTATGTCCTAATCTTTATCAGGATTAGGTCAAAGATGCTTATTTAAATTGCAATCTAACCACAAGAATAAATAAAATAGTATTCACGCTATCACGATTGTAACACGTATGCAATTGTACCTTGTGTTCCTATTGAAATTCCATCATGCTTGTCCTACTTATGAAGTATGAACATAATAATATTGTGCAGTAGGTACGCAGTAGTTCAAAACTTCAAACCATCATTGTTCTGAATAGAGGCGCGTGATCATCTGTAACATTGTTTACGTGTGTCGTAACAGGGAACGTATTGCGCACGTGACGTTGCGGCGCGCATACGTGTTGTTGTTCTTGTATCTAAATGTGGTCGACCGACGCCAATTATATTGGGACAAGCAGCTCTATTTGCAGTGAAAGTGCAGTGACTCAGACGCAGGCGGCTAGAGCGGCGCCGCGCGCCTGCGTGCTCCGAAATAGAGCCGGCAGCCGCGACGCCAAACGCCTGCCTCCTATATCTACCGCTCGTAGTGATGCACACCCACACCTCCATCCTACAGTTATCAATTTATCATTTGCGACATGAAATCCGTAATGCGACTTCTACGTTGGCTCAGTGACCCAGAGAGGATCTTTTCCTCCGACCAGTCTCCGCCACTCAAAGCTGCCGCTCTTTCTTGTCCTGCGCCGCTTTACGCCAATAAAACGCTTATAGATCTTTGTTTACTTGATATTTCGTGAAATCAGCGATACAGCAAGTCAATTTTCTGTTAGATGATGGGTCAAGTTCCCAATAGCCCTTTTTCCGCACGCCTTCACGCCAATCCTCCGTCGGTGTTTTTCTCTACTCTAACTTACTTTTGGTCTCTAATCTAAGCATATGGGTCTCTCCAAATTTGTGCACATCCATGAAATACACACATTATAGACGTGGTACATCTTGGTCCTTGGTTTGGAAGAGGCAAACCTACTATTGTCGAGATGAAATTCGGAATCGATGGATGCATTCCTAAATTGTTTTGGTTAATCTCGTGTGTTATGGTCTCCATACAGGCTTAATTAGCTTTATTAACACTAGTAGTATGAGTACAGCAATTATATTCGGTAGGTATCCTTTATAATTTTCGTTAAAGAAGATACCGGCTTTACATGGTGAAGTTTTTAAAGTATTTAAAGTGCTATAAAATCTTGTCAGAAAGAAAACAATTCGGATCCAAAATGTAACCGTACTATCATACGATGATGTACTTATAATATTTTTTTACTAATTATTGTTATCAAGTACTTAATATGGTAGGAAGGAAGGTAAGTATATTAGGTATTCAGAATTTTATATATCAATTCCTCTTTCCTTTGTGTACTAATAAATCGTAATTACGTGCATGCTCTGTTCGGTTGTGCAAACACAGTCGACTACTAACAGTATTAACTCTAGTAAATGCCGCCAAGTAGGTACTAGGTACCTAGTGCGGATTATCGAATGCAATGACGCCATGTGCATCATTGCATTACACTCGGAACCTACTACGTTGTGTGGTTGTGCTACATAATATGACGCAACCTTGTTTATCCAACGAGCATCACTGAGCGAACTCAATGACTATAATTTTACGGAATTATCGTAAAACGGGCGGTAGCTGAGCTTACCATTAATAACGGGCCGCGTCCCCGTACTATGTGATTAATTTGCCGATACTTGATCCGTTTAATTAAAAAAAGATGCCTATCTAATATCTATTAAGTTTTTCTGTGTTAGGTAATTTAGTTTTACTTTGAGGCTCTATAAATAGCTGCTGGTATATATTGTGCATTGAGTAGTTGTCACTTGTCAGTTGTCACGATACGGTTTCGTAGTAGGTACGGGGCCGGAGGGTGCGGGCGGAATGGAGGCTGTAGTAGCGACGTAGTAAGCGCGGGGAGCGGAGAGAGGGGAAGGGCCGGGGCTCGTAAGCGTTCAATAATTCCGTTTCACCAGTGTAAATCAGTGTTGTATGTAGTCGAGAAATAACGTTATCGAATATCGATACTTATTTTATCGATATTCGATATTTTATGTTAGACTTACTGTACCGCCAGTATAAGTCTTATACTGGCGGTACAGCCGTAAGCGCTGTAGTCTTATAAGAGGGAGGCCCCGGGTTCGATTCCCGGCAGAGTTAATATGAAAATTAACTTCTGAACTTTCTCTGGTTTAGCCTAGGTACCACCCTACCGACAAAAACATGTATTTTATATATATAAAAAATTATTACTATTACTATATATACGTCGTGGTCAACTAATTAGGGACATTCAAGATAGTGAATAGCAATAACCGGTTTTGCACATATAAATATAAAACCCTATTGATTTCTCAGTAACTATTATTTGCATAATTTGGTCCGATTATTATGCTCTAAATGGCTGTAAATAAAAGATTAAATAAATAGAAAAAAGTGTTTATTATCAAAGGTTAAGCATGTATTCAATTTAAGGTACACTTCTGTAGCTGGACATTTAATTAAGGACAGTTAAGTAAAATGAAAAATACAGTTAAACAAAACTAATATTCTGCAGTATTTTAATTTCTTTAACAACTCCATTTTATTACGGGTAAAATCAGTACCCAGTAGCAAAACCTTTGTTAGTAATTACCGCTTGACACCGATGTGGCATAGACATTATCAGTTTCTGACATGTTTCGACAGGAATGTTTGCCCATGCCTCACAAAAAGCTTCATAAAGTTCATCTAAAGTTGTGGTACGATAAGTGGCAACTTTTTTCTTGATTTCGTGCCAAAGGTGCTCGATTGGGTTGAGGTCCGGGCTATTTGCTGGCCAATCTAGCACTGATACCGACTGGCTGTTAAGAAACGACTTGACTGAACGGGCGGTATGTTTCGGGTCGTTATCATGCTGAAACGTCCATATAATAGGGAAATGTTCCTCAGCATAGGGAAGCATAGTTTCCTCTAATATTGCCTTGTATTGATGTTGGTCTAAGTTACCCTGAACTTTCCTCACAGGTCCCACTCCACGTCCAGAAAATGAACCCCACATTTTAATGTTTCCACCGCCATGTTTCACCTGCTTTTTTGTGAATCTTGGATTCATTTCCGCTTTTACAGGACGCCGTACGTATTGCCTTCCATCTGAAGAAATCAAATTAACCTTGGTCTCGTCAGAGAACAATACATGTTGCCATTGGGCGTAGGTCTAATGTCCATATTTACGTGCAAACGCCAAACGTGCATTTCTATGTTCTTTCTTCAGCAACGGTACTTTGCGAGCCACTCTTCCGAACAACCCTGCTTCTACCAGACGTCGTCGAACGGTCCTCGCTGATACACCGGCTCTTTCGTCTGCCCCAAACACTTCGTGTTTAATTAAAACAGAGCCTAGAAACGGATCTTTCTTGGCTAACCTGCATATCATTCTATCTTCTTGCGGAGTTGTTTTTCTCGATCTTTTTTTTCTGGGCACATTTAAAGCTGTGTGCCTGAAATGTTGCACTGCATTGCATACCATAGTTTTTGAACAATTTAAATATTCTGCTATCCTTCGGTATGACCAACCACGCTCGACAAACTTCATGATAATTTTTCGTAGTGTTGCATCGCAACTTTTATTTTTGCCCATTTTTCTTCTAATAATTCTCAAAGCTTTAAATTAAAAATCTAGATTGCCGCCAAAACCACCACGAAACAATAGGAGAAGAAATAAAAAAAATAGAGATTCAGATTTTTAAAATAGAACGCAATATCTCAATGTCCCTAATTAAATGGCCAGCCAGCATTCTTTGAACAAATAGCACTGTGATAATGTATCAGCTATACTGTAAAGAGGTTTAATGTTTAAGAAGTTGTTATTGTTTGTATAATCGGGCACATAAATGACTAATTATACTTACATGTAAGAGATATGGAATATTGTTTAGACTCGTTGGAAAATAAAAAATAAATTCATAATTTGGTTTAACTAGAGAGTGTCCCTAATTAGTTGACCACGACTGTATATATGTATATAGTAATAGCAGTTATTTGGAGTGAAATTATCAATTCTTATATTTTTTGGAGTTTAACTTCTTTAGAATCGTTCATATATTATAAGCCCGGGGTATGAAAATTTATAGGGAGTAAAATCAAACTTTCTCCGTTACGTTATTGACTTTATGTTTCCATGACTGTAATGTACTTTGATCAATATAAATTATATAAATAAATGTATTAAACATTCTTTTAGTAATATAAAAAAATGCGTTAATTTACCCTCATTTACTAATCAATATATTTTATAATCGTTCGTAAAGAGTAAACTCCAGTCGAGCGTCGGAGCTGACACACACAATTTATTTTTATTTTTAAAAACAATGTCGATACATGAGAATGGGCATCACTAAGGCCTGCAAGGAGTACAATAACATTCCATGCACTATAAATAACTGCTGGGTCGCTCGAGCCCCGGAGTGCGGGGCGCCGCGTCTTGCTGAGTGCGCCGAGTTCATTTGCATTGCAATGCACTCGCCGTGCGGCGTGCACAGAGCTACTAAGTACGTAGTAGTTAGTATTATCTGCACTAAATAATTAATCTTCTGGTACTGAGTAGAAAGTTGATATTTTTTGTCGTGCGCGCGGCGGAAAACTGGTCTTTGCTGCAGGTCTTTTCAGAAATATAGAGTTACAAATAACTACTCAACGACGGCAATAATGTCCATTCACAGTTACACGTATGGCGAGACTAGCCTACCCAGCTGACCCACCCACCCTCGTTCATCGGCTGGCGCGGAATCGAGAACGCAGGGACTGAAAAACAGATTCATAAAGGTTACAGAAATATAAGTGTTACAGAATGAAAGTGTAACAGAATCGCAGCTATAACCCTTTTGAATGTGTTTTTAATTCTGTTAACCCGAAACCACAGCCCGAAACACTTATATTTCTGTAACAGAAATGAAAGTGTTTTAACGTGTAACCGAAATAGCGACGTTGCTAACTTTACTGTTGACGCGTATTCAAATTTGAACCTAAGCTGAAAGCACCGACGGTTGCAAATGTTTTAAGAAAAACATGCCCAAGTTGTGTCAGTGCGTAAAGTCCAATGAAGCGAGAAGAAGATGATGATGTTAATATTATTTTTATCGCAATGGAATTATTAAGTACTTAAGTATAAAATATACATAAATCAAAACTTCAATCAAACAAACAATCAGTGAAGTTTTTTTGAAATCCAAAATTATTTTTCAATGGATTGAATAGATGAATTAATTATTTAGTATTTTAAATACACAACGATTGCGGTCTCTTGCTTATGTGTAATCGCTGAGTAACTAAGGAGTAACCTAGCCGAGATTTAAAGAGTGGCCTCACTACCAAGTACCTACTAATACATCAAAATGATCTTCACACACATAGTGCTTTTAAGTCCAATTAAGTCACGCCTCATTACTTTATTATTAACGAGCGTAACTTTAAAGTTTCATTACTTAGATATTTTAACGATTTTTTCATACTGTTGATACCTATATTTTATCTTAATTTTTATAATTAATTATTTTAATATTAGGAAACTTCTCCATTGTAGTCAATATCTGCATCGTCGCGCCGTCATCCACCCAAAGTGTTTGTACGCAGTACGCACTACGCACTATCTATTTCTGGACCACTGTTGCTTGCAGTCCGTACTCCGTACTGTTCTATGCAATTTTCGGCTGCGACGTACCTAATGCAATCTCTGAAATTAACGACCGAACAATGATTGCTGTTATTGGTGATATTTATGGCTATTTGTTGTGGTGTGTCTGAATAGCCCCTAACAACATTTAATAGCTTACAATCGACTGTATGTAAGTTGACCCAAAATGGCGGTCGTCTGCGCAGGTACATTGTACTACAGGGCCGAACGGAGCATGCTCGGGGAGCGAGGTGTGTGGTAACGCTCGGTTCTTCACCGCGCACCTCATACCGCACTTCGTTTGACACCCGAAATGTGTTTCTGCGCAGAGTTCAACTTACGCGGCGGCTATTATACTAAAAGTTCGGGAATACACAACCCTCGTATCTTGCCCCGTATTAAGTATAAAGTATAAAATTATAAATTGTATAGGACATCACTAGCTAGTAATGTCCTATACAATTTATACTTATAGTCACAAAACATGGAATCTGACTTCCACCATAACTAACTCGAGAAAACTAACAACATACAATTTGCTAAACCTACACGCGTACGCGCGCTTTCTGTGCGACATCCTGTCGTGCAGTTTTCGCGTAGTTTCTTTTGGCGGCTAATCAATCTTTAAATAGAAATTGGGCAGCCAAACAAAACACGATTGAAATTGAACGTGAAAAGCTGAACTTTTCTTTATCGCACAATTTTTATGACTGTAGGTTACCCGGACGCTGTATATCATACGTAAAAGGAAAAAGTAATAATATGTTTAATTAATTCTGGTTGCTCATACTCATAATACCTACCAAATACATAGTTTCATTCACGATCTCGTATCCCTCACACACATTTTACAAACAGTAGAGTCATGCCTGACTCATTGATTACTGTGTGTAGGTATGTGCCTATGTATAGGGAAGTACATGTTATGGTGAAAAGGTCATCTATTTGTAATCAAGGAAATGATTGGTTCAGTATTTTTTTTAATATAATATATTTGACGACCGCTCTGACGCAGTGACGAGCACTGTTGCCTTAACGTCGGAGGTCCCGGATTCGATTCCCGGCAGGGTCAATATGGAAATTTATAATTTCTGAATTTTCCTTGGTCTGGCCTGGTGGTCGAACGTGGCTAGTTACCACCCTACAGGCAAAGACGGGCCGCCAAGCGATTACGCGTTCCGGTACGATATCGTGTAGAAACTTATTAGGAGTATGGCTTTAATACAACTTCCATGCTCCTACCAGGTTAGCCCGCTACCATCTTAGACTGCATCATCACTTACCATCAGGTGAGATCGCAGTCAAGGGCTAACTTGTACCTACCTACTAAATTAAAAATGAAATAGATAAAACATTTGTATTTTGAATTCTGTACCCCCGGAACTCCTTAATTTTCCAAGATAAAAAGTAGCCTTTGTCCTTCCCCGGGATGCAACCTATACTAAATTTCATCTAAATCGGTTGAAAAGTTGGACCGGGAAAGCGTAGCAGACAGAGAGACATACTTTCGCATTTAGAAAGAAAAGAAATAAATATTTAATACAAGTACAAGAAATAACCAAGTACCTAATAAAAAATCGCGAAATGTGAATTGATCCCCAAAATGGTCTTCACTCAGCATCATGTGCTTTATCAGTAAGGATATAGCGAATTTATAATATTAAGTACAAAGAGTAAATTTCTAATTATTATAAAATACTTGATGTTACCAGCGTTCGTCTGCGTTGATTTTGGTTTTTTAAAAGTACGGGAACTCTTGTTTTTCCGTGTTTAAAATACCTATAATAGTTGGGACCCCAGGATGCCACCTGTCTCTGTACCAAATTTGTCAAAATCGGTTAGACATGACATACACACTTCCGCAATAATAAAATGACGGCGTTTTTGATTTTCCGGGTCAAAAAGTACCCAGTACCAAGTTGCGTCAAGGTTAATTGATTATTGAACAAATAGGACGTGAAAGTGTAGCAGACACACAGACACACTTTCACATTTTATTTAGAATGAATAAATGCGAATGATCTTTCTGTATGGATTAAATTTGAAATACTCTATAGTACTTAGTATTTAACTAGGAACTGACTCAAGTTTGGAAGCGAGTAAGAGAAGCTACCTATTATGAAGAGATGCCTTTGTATAGGTAAGTAAATTGTAGTACCTATCTACCCAATACCGATTTAGTTTTTATAATTTAACGGATGGACGCATGTTGCAAATTGCAATATTCGTTGTTTTTTTTGGCCGCGCGTGTATGAAATGCAATACAATTAGGTAAGCAAACGAAAACTGAAACTGGTAGGTGTGTTTGGTTAGCGCCAATATCAACAAGGCTTGCTTGTTTGCTAAGACGCCATTTCACTACCATCCCGCGCAGTTTTCGCGCATGCGCAGTGCTTCAACTGCGTCGGACGCGATTTTCCTGAAAATTTTATTTCATATTAACTGATGCCCACGACTTCGTACGCGTGGATCGAGGTTTTGTAGTTCCCGCGGGAACTCTTTAATTTTCCGGGATAAAAAGTAGCCTATGTGCCAAAATCTCTCTCTGTGCCAAATTTCATCCAAATCCGTTCAGCCGTTGGGGCTTGATTGAGTAACAAACATCCATCCATACATCCATCCATACATACAAACTTTCGCATTTATTATATTTGATATTTGATTGATTTGATTGATTATTTGATCATCGTTTTGATAATTCTTATTGTTAAAAAACTTTGAGATGTTGTTTGTTTTGAAGCCAATAAGTTTGTTCTATCCTATGTCCTAACTAACCTAACCTAAAGCCTTCCATTCGCTACACTAGGGGACAAAATATTTATGTCCCGCGACGCGTGTCCCTAGTCTAGAGAGGTCGGGCTGTAAAAAGGTAGCAGACTGACGATACACTTCATTAATTATAATCTTGAGTGTGGATATCGGATCCGATAAGTATCTAGATACGACGAAAACCCTCTTTATGTGGGAAGTGGGAACTGCGTACAAAAGCTAGAGACGTTGAACTACGCAATAGTGCGATGCGAGTTGCGACCTTGCAACCTTCGATGGTTAATTATGTAATATTATGTATCATAAAAACAAACTGGATTATGAAACTCGAACGAGCGTTGTTTTATCGCATTCTACAACACTATAGTAAACAATCTTTATAAGCGTATGGAAATATACATTACGAGATGCCCGTGGATTAAGTTTTTTTAATCCCTGCGGGAACTTAACTTTCCGGGCCTATGTCCTTCCCCGGGATACAAATTATCCCTGTACCAAATTTCATCACAATCGGTTGAACGGATGGGCCGTGAAAGCGTAGCAGACAGACAAACAGACACACTTTCGCATTTATAATATTAAAAAGTATGGATGAATTGAAATTATTTAAATGTATTATGATTACTTCAACCACATATCGTCATCAATGTGTATTTTTTTTAACCACTACAAGTTAGCCCTTGACTGCGATCTCAACGGATGATAATTGATAAGTGATGATGCAGTCTAAGGTGGTAGCGGGCTAACCTGTATAATATACAGGGCGTCCCACGGCTATGCCCCATGAAGGGGGAGTACCTTAAATATCGTAGATGGAACATTTTACTGAAAGAAGACTTCTTTTAATTTAAAATACAATTTAAACTGCATTTTAGATTTGTATAGATTTTGAAATAATTGCCTGCAATTATTTAAAAATCCACCATACGGCATAGCCGTGGGACGCCCTGTATATTTGCCCTGTATATTTTGATGGATAACAAAGCAGTTTTTGTTTTGTTCGAGAATCCAAATTGTAGATGCGAAAGTGACGACCTCCGTGGCGCAGTGTGTAGCGTAACGTAACGTGCGGAGGTCCTGGGTTCGATCCCCGGCAGGGTCAATATTTGGGAATTTATAATTTCTGAATTTTCCCTGGTCTGGCCTGGTGGGAGGCTTCGGCCGTGGCTAGTTACCACCCTACCGGCAAAGCCAAGAAATTTAGCGTTCCGGTACGATGCCGTGTAGAAACCGAAGGGGTATGGGTTTACCATCCGCTACCATCTTAGACTGCATCATCACTTACCATCGTGAGATCGTAGTCAAGGGTTAGCTTGTAGTGGATTAGAAAAAAAAGTGACCTTCTGACCATTTCACGGCCCATCGGTTTGTCAGATTATGAAGATATTTGGTAGTGAGCTGAAATTCCGGTGACGGACATAGGCTATATTTTAAAAGCTGGAAAATATAAGAGTTTCACTGGATCCAAATTCTAAATCTAAGCGGACGAAATTGCGGACATCGTCTAGTTTAAAATATTTGTTTGTAATGAAGTAAATCAGGAAATAATATGATCTTTAATCAGCGGTCTATCTTTTTACAAAACTAGTCTGTCAAACCACAAACTATCCCTAAACTAAACACCCGTAGTGTAGGGTTGGGTCATGGGGGGGTTGCACGTGTATATTAATTGATCAATTGATTCCAATACCCAGCCTCAGGGGTCCATTAGACTCCATCAGTCAATTCCATTGATCATGAGTGATGGAGCAGAGAGCAGAGACTTATAGTATACATATCTATCACAAAAAAAGATAACTGCCTGCGACTTCGCCCGCGTGTTTTAAGTTTTTTTTATTCCCGCGGGAACTCCTTAATTTTCCGGGATAAAAGCCCATGTCACTCTCCAGGTCCTCAACTATACCCATGCCAAAAATCTCGTCGATCCGTTGCTCCTTTGCGGCGTGATTGAAGGACAAACCAACAAACAAACACACTTTCGCATTTATAATATTAGTATGATATGGACGGCAGGTTAGCCGTCAGTCAAAGCAGTGACCTAGTATCATTAGCAAAATGTAAGCATTAGAAATTAGAATTGATGCTTCATGGGCATCGATATATATAATATGTAGGCACTAGATGGGCCCTTTCATAGAAAAACGTCGGGCGTCCGAGTTGCTGAACACGTTCCGCACCTGTCTTTGTTCCCGTCGTAGCGCTGTCACGATCGCTCGTCGTGCAGATAATTTGTTATTATTAAGTTAACATCTAAAGTTTAATTAGTTTGGCACTGTATAATTTTAATTTTAAGGTAAGTGTTTCAATTCAATACATTTCCAAAAAAACGTTATTTAATCTTCCTATTTAATATTTTTATCCATTACGCAATCATATAATTTCCGCGGCAAACTGTATGATTTTTTTTTTTACTAACTGACCTTACGGCTATGACCTATATTATCTATGACCGAGTCATACGTTTTCAAGTTTTCATTCAAGATGTTGCAAGCAAGTTCCCGCTTTTCAGACTAGATGGCGTTGATGGGGTTGCTAAAAATACGCCCACATTTTTTGTTTGACAGGGCCCGTCTATGTAAATTGAGGTCGTTGTTCATGGGAGATCATCATCCATCAGGTCATAATCCAGTAAAAGGCGGAAATACAAAACATTTACTAATAATCGAGATCAATAATTAATTATTATTGTTGTTTTCCTTAGAACTGACTAATATCATAATATTGATATTACAAACAGATTAAATGAACTCGTAAGTCCTAGTAAACGTAGTGATTAATGCGTTTATAGTAGTTTATTGGTATATATTATTTATTTATGGCTTTATATAATATAAATATAAATAATATATACCAATAAACTACGTTCTTATTGTATCCTCATATTCTTTATCGTAGTAACAGAAATGAAGATGAGCTACAAAGTATAATAATGATACAAAATGTAATAACATATCTACTTAATACCGTATGTTTATGCATTATTATATAATGTGATAAGTAACTCTTTTCAATAGCTATCGTAAAATAGTAGGGAAATACCTAGGTACCAAAAGGTGATTTTATTTATAATGAAATAGATTTCTTTAGTACGTTACAATTTACAACGAATTGTATATGGTCATTCACGCCCAGCGGGCACTGGCACGGGACTTTTTATTTATCACATTTATTTATTACTGTATTTCCCTGTGCTTCATAATTTTACACCAGAATATATTTTTTTGTGCTCTATGTTTATACTTTCACAAAACTGGCTTTTTCGCTTTATACTATGTAATAAGTTCATCTAATGTATAAAAGGATAAATTATAAATGATTTATTTATTTCATGTAGGACAACTTGTGCCACTTATGATACGTTAAGACTCTCTACCACCGGTTCGGAAAGATACTTCTACTGAGAAGAGCCGGCAAGAAACTCAGCAGTTGCTCTTTTCTCGACTGACTGATCTCTCAACGCACAGCTCAAACCACTGGACGGATAGGGCTGGGCATACAGATAGCTATTATGACGTAGACATCCGCTAAGAAAGGGTCTTTGGGGGGTAAAAAAATAGGGCTTTGCAATTTGTATGAAAATTGAACCTAAAGTGAGCGAAGCCGCCGTATTATAAGAATATCTATCTAGTCCTTTCACAAAACTTGTTATTTTGTTTTGCATTAGTCTACCGCGGCCGTGGCCTTGACTTTAGCAATAAAATGATAAGATTAAAATTGTAACTTACTTTTTAAGAACAACAATCTAACGCCGCGCTGAGATCTAATATGTGACGTATTTGACATTTAAGCTATTGGGTAGATGGGGTAACTCAAAGTAGTAAGTAAATACGCTCTACAGAATATCTAAGGCGAGTCCCAAGCTTTCCATCTTTATAATAAACTAAATTCTCTTAATAATGTACCCAAGCAGCGACCAAAGTCAACGTTACGAGTCAGTAAGAGAACTTGGAAGGGAATGAAGTATATGTTATTTTTTTGTTACAGTATGTCCGTCGATGGACATCAGAAACAACCCAGACGCAATGGAGAAGATAGGAGCGTGCCGGGTGATCGAAGGCCACCTCAGCATCGTCCTCATGGAGCGCGCCACAACCGCCTCCTTCCAGAACGTCAGCTTCCCCAAGCTACGCGAGGTCACCGGCTACATATTGATATATAGGTAGTTAATATTTATTGCTCCTAACATAAGTTCATTTTCATTCTTATTTTATTCCACCCACTAAATAGTTCGGCTATTGAAGCAATTTAAACATAGCAAACCCCAAAAAGGTATTACAAATGAAAACTAGGTATTACAAATGAAAACTCTTTTGTTTGCAACCTTTTCGCGACCCAAGCGGTGAACCCATGTTGACGTAATTTTGGAGAACGAAAAGAGTGGAGAACTGGAGACGGATTTATGCAGGTTAATTTTTTATTCCGGAAAATATCTTCGAGTTATTAAAAAATTAAGCTAGTATTTCATTCATCGTCTATCTGAGAAGTGACAACAGCTGCAGTAAGTTAATATTAATTACTAAATGATACTGATGAATCCGCGTGGATTGATGTTTTTTAATTCTCGCGGGAATTTTCCGGAATAAAAAGTAGCCTTTGTCCTTCTGCGGGATGTAAACTAAGTATCTCTATACCAAATTTCATCAAAATCGGTTGAGTAGTTGGGCCGTGAAAGCGTAGCAGACAGACAGACACACTTTTGCAATTATAATATTAGTAAGTATTGATAAAATTGATTGAATAAATAACAATTGCCGAAATTGCAGAACATAGCTGAACTGATTCTGATGGGATTTTTTGTGTGTTTTTGAGTGGGTCCTAGGAGGGTTCATATTCACAATTGAACCCGCTGGTGGCGCTGACGTACTAGTTTTTTCTACCGATTATTTCTATTCGTAATACCTAATTTGAAATTCAATAAGTTATTTCATCACAAAGCGTAACTATTAACCGCAAAATTTGATTCAAAACGCCAAGTTTTTTTCCACCCTATTAAGCCTAAAAATTACGCAAAGGCTTGTTTATTATATTAACTAAGGGTGTTTCAAAATTATCTAGATAAATAAACGTTAACAGGCCAATCAGGCCTGGTAAATAATATGACCCAATGCCGAATCGACCTTACCATAGTGGCTTTCTATCGAATTCGTAGAAATAAGCGTTGCCATCGGAGGCTAAATGCCTTCAGCATTCAAAATTGTCTACTTATTGATTTCGTAGAAAAATTTGAATTGGAGGCCAAATTTTCAGTATCTATTTGTAACTAGGTATGCCAAAAGTAAATTTCTATTTATGTAAATAAAGGTAAAAGAAATATCTATAAACATTATATTACTAACTTGGTAGTAGGTAAGTAGCTACCTACTATTGCTAATTGCTATCTTATATATTCGCCCTTCGTGGAAATGTTTTTTTTAATTTCCACGGGAACTCTATTATTTTTCCGGGATAAAAAAGTAGCCTATGTCACTCTTCGGTCCTCAACTATAGTCTATACATGCAAAAAATCAAGGGCAATGCAACGGCGATCCGTTGCTCTATTGCGATGTGATAGAAAGACAAACCAATAAACTTTAGTAATGGGCTATAGATATAATCAATTTTAATTAGATTTCCTTTTTCAGATTGAAAGGTGTGCGTAACCTCGGCGACCTGTTCCCGAACCTATCTGTGATACGAGGCATGCAGCTATTCAAGGATTTCGCTCTCGTTATATTCGATAATGGCCTTGAGGTATATATTATTCTAGTGCACAACTTACTTTTTCAACACACTTGCTCATAAAGTGGCTCTAATTTCACCGCGTTTAGGCACATAATGACACCTATAATCAAACTGTGACTTTTTCATTACTATTATTCACAAGTGAGATAAAGAGTTTTTATTTTATTTTATCTACTAAATAAAATTACTTTTTAGTATTATTATTATTCACAAGTGAGTTAAAGTTTATTTTTTTATTTTATCTACTAAATAAAATTATTTTTGGTATTATTTTCTTCACAAGTGTGTTGAAAAACGTCGTATGATACACGTGTGTATTGATGATTACCGTCCTCGGCTACCCAGCGGTAATTACCAACATTACACACTTGTACTATAATGTACTATAATTAACTACTGAATTTAACGATAGGTTAATAATAGGTTAGGGATAGGATAAGCGGTCACATCTCATGCCATACTTTTGTACCAATTGGCGTCCCCCATATCTCCTTGCCTACTAGAATGGTGCCAGCGGAGAATGAATTGCCCATACAAACGTAATACCAAAATAATTAATAATTCGAGAACATTTCCACCAAAATGAGAGTTTATTTGGATTCAAATTGTATTTATCTAGTCCCCTGGATTTATATGTTTTCAAAATACTTTCCTAAAATGAAATGTAAATGAATTGCGTTTTGCATATTTTTACGACAAGATGGACATGTTTCCCTCTTATTTGTTTCATATTAAAACCAACGATATCTTACGTATTAATTGGTCAGCAGCATAGCCTATATTGTCAAGTTACAGAATAACAAAACGAAGTAAAAAGCACGATAAGTTTTCATTCATAATTTTTGGTATTCACGGAACAAGACTAAATGTATAACAAATTCTGTAAGCTCATATTGCTATCTCGCTTGAACGCGATCATGTGTCATCAGTGAAATAGAGATAGCAATATACCGGCAAATTTATATTTGCGGTTCGAATAGAAGTTGCGAGCGGCGCGAACCGTCTAAATAACCTGTGTTCCTTTTGCCAAAATATTTTAGTGCAGATAACTGTCGTGATGGAATGCAGATACGGTCTAGCCCTAGTCTTATGTCTATTCACTCTTGCCTTGAAGGTACCTAGTTACCTACTCGAAACTACTATTATGAGGCAGGAAATAGGAGTGTGGAAGGGACATAGACCTACGGTCCGTAGTGGGTTAGTAACGTATCAGAAACTACGGGCGTCTATTTACCTTTGCCTAGTATGCTTCGTACGGGCACCAGATAAAAGCTTCAGGTGAGATCGCAGTCAGGGGCTAACTTGTATAGTTGATAAAAAAAAAGATAACGCTGTATGCCATTACTCCGCGATATTATACATGCAGTGTTTCCCGATGTCATATGATGATGTCATTGTTATTTATAAGAATGTAATTGTACACTTATATATATATAATATACACTGTATAAGAATTGAATAAATTACACATTTAAAATTATTGACACGCTTTAAAAAGCGTTGTTTATCTAATAAATCAACAGCTAATGGATTAATTAATGATAATTTTATTTATTATTTACTATCTATGAATGAATGAATGAATGATAAGTGGAGAGGAAAGTAAACACTTTTTTATTAGCACCCGACGACGCGTGTAAATGCTGTACGTACCCGTCAATGATATATTTTCTGTAGAACAAGATGATGGCCGTGTTTTCGTCCGCGTGGGTTAAATTTTGAAGTGAAAACATCTTTAGCCGCGTTGAGCACTTTTTGGTAGGGGGTAAACTTGTGGATTCGCGTCACCGACATGCTCGCGTTGTTACGAAGATAAAAGGTCTTAAATATAAATATACTACATTCGTAATTAAACTTGAATGCCTTAGTTTTAAGGTTTATATTTTTATTATTTAATTTTTTTTAATATGCGTATTTATATTGGCGTTTGAAAATTTGATATTATTTTCAATTTTTAATACTAAAATTCTAAGTTATAAGTTTTCACTTTTATCGGCAGTCCCTATGACTGTAATTTTTTAAAATTCCCACGGGAACCCCTTAATTTTCCGGAATTAAAATCCTTCCTCGGGATGCATTCTATCTCGTCAGTTGAAAAGGTGGGCCGTGGAAGCGTAATAGACAGACATATATAGTCAGACACATTTTCGCATTTATAAAATTAGATATTAGTACTATGTTATAAATCCGTTTATATGGTCTACTAGCTGATGCTTCTTCTTCGACTTCGTCCGCGTGGTTTAAGTTATTTTGTTTCCCGCCGGAACTCCTCAATTTTTTGGGTAGTAGTAGCCTATGTCACTCTCCAGGTCCTCAACTATACCCATACCAAAAATTACGTCAATCCGTTGCTCCGTTGCGGCGTGATTGAAGGACAAACTAACAAACAAACACACTTTCGCATTTATAATATTTACTAGATGGTGATAGCAATTATTAATCCAAAAAACCGCAATGTCTGGTGCAGGAATTACGAGTTGAGTGAGGACAATGGTAACAGGCTTTCACACAAACATACTGGTCTTTTCCACCTTATCTTTGTTTATTTAGTAGTAGGTATATTCAAAGATTGAAACTAAGTAAAACATTCTACAAATATAATAATATTGTTCGTTTTTATGAA
Organism: Erebia aethiops; assembly: GCA_923060345.2. Lineage (NCBI taxonomy): Eukaryota > Metazoa > Arthropoda > Insecta > Lepidoptera > Nymphalidae > Erebia > Erebia aethiops. Next base: position 14,335,069 of record OV281089.1, on the reverse strand, counting down.
ATTGCTTTATAAGGTAGACTCAACGCTGTGTATTATGGCTATTAAGAGGAATTCTCCCGGCGATTTCTCCATACAAAAACATTTGTCTGTTTCCTCCGTGGATAATTACAATATTGAAAATATTCTTGCACCATAAAATTTATATGTATCCGTGCCATGCCCCTATGTTTTCCTTTTTTCGATAAATTAATAATTTTAAGAACATAGAACCTTCACAACCTGCAAAAAATGGCCCAGTTTTCGTTCCATCATCAGACATCCCGCAAATAAATTTGACGGATATAATAAAAAAAAGAAAAACATACCGACATAGCCTGAGTCCTTGTTAAATTATTCGTAAAAACAGAATTAAAATCGGTTCAGTTTTGAAGGTGGAAACAGAAAAATACGAGAGTGAGAATTCTACTGTTTTTCATAGGTATAATCGGTCCAAGCTGCAGTTGTCCCTATCGGGTTTCATCGGCCTCTATTCGGGGAGGTTAAATACGTATACACACACACATATGTACATAGTTAGTGAGTTCAAGCGTAGTCGATATAATTATAGTATCGATAATCTAGTGTTGTTTATCGACATCGATATTTAACTTTTTACTTATTCTGTGAGTATATAGTCCATACCCAATAATTGCCAGTCGGCAGTGGGCAGCACATGTCAGGTTTTTTTTTATCCACTACAAGTTAGCTCTTGACTGCGATCTCACCTGATGGTAGGTGATGATGCAGTCTAAGATGATAGCGGGCTAACCTGTTAGGGGCATGGCAGTTATATTAACACTGCGATATCTCCGCACTGCCGGCCGCCCCCCCTATTTCTATTGCGCGTTAATTTATTTCTTGACTGCCTCCTTGGTCTAGTGGTTAGCATATTCGACTGCGGCCGACGAGGGTTCGATTCCCGGGTCGGGCCATAACAAGTATTGGGTTTTTCTGACAAGAAATTCTCAGTACTAGCCCGGAGTAAGGAAGATGGCGGTGTTTTACCCCCGTGCCTCCAAGAGCATGTAAAGCCATCGGTCCTGCGCCTGATCTCTCTCCGGTCCTGTCGGATTTTCCGTCCCATCGGGCTATGAGAGTAAAGGAACAGAGAGTGCTCCAGTGTAAGCGCCCACACTTGTGCACTATAATATCTCCTGCGCAGATGGCTCTTTGGAGATAGGCTGCCGTGGCCGAAATTCGGTTGAGAGGACATTATAGCAATCCTGAACGCTGTGGTCATATTGTGGGAGGTTCCGGGTACGATTCCCAACATGGTCCAAATGGGAATTTATCATTTTTAAATTTTCTGTGGTCTGATCTGGTAGGAGGGTTCAGCCGTGGCTAGTAACCACCCTACCGACAAAGACGTACCTCCAAGCGATTTAGCGTTACGGTAGATGCGTGTAGATACGTCATGCCGTGTAGAAACCGTTAGGGATATGGGTTTAATATAACTAACCCTAACAAGTTAAGATGATTGTGAAATGGTGATAGTGAAAAAAAAATCCCGGCTGAGTTTGTTTTGGGCTCTTCTCAGACCAGGGCGCGTTTGGACTTTGGAACCCTCGTTACTTTAGTTTAAGATATCGTACTGATTATCACCATTATATTATGTTATATGTTATTAATAACTGGACGTCAATAAGTGTAGTTTATATTGAATAAACGTTTTTTGACTTTGACTTTGTCTAACATCAGGTAAGATCGCAGTCAAGAGCTAACTTGTAGTAGAATAAAAAAAACATATAAAAATAGTTCCAAACTGAGTAAATGACCTCCCTGGCGCAGTGGTGTGAGGTGTGCTGTAATGTAAGCGCAAGGTCACGGGTTCAATTCCCGGCAGGGTCAATTTGGAAGTTTATATATCTGAATTTTCTCAGTTCTGGTCTTGTAGCAGGCTTCGGCCGTGACTAGTTACCACCCTAACGGCAAAGACGTACTGCCGAACGATTAGGCGTTCCGGTAGCAACTAACCGATGAAGGCTACTTAGGGCTTTAATGTAACTAACTGCTTTATGCCTGACAGGTTAGTCCGATACCATCTTAGACTGCATCATCACTTACCGTCAGCTAAGATCGCATTTTAAAGCTAGGTAACTGTTAGTGCATTAAAAACATTAAAAAAGGAATCAAAAACAGAGAAATAAGTCCAGGGTCAGAGTTATTAGAAAGCAAAAAATATACGAAACACAAAACACATCTAGGTAGGTATATCATTTTTCCGACTGCGAGTAGCTCAAACACATATTTTAATTTTATTTAGGAACTCGTTCGAGCGAGCGGCGTGCGTACGCATACATGCGCATTGAATAAGCGTTCGGTCTTCTCCGGGAGCAGCGCGACGGCAATATACCTACCTGAATACCTACTCTCAACTTTGCCCGTTCATTCGCATTGCTCTTAAAGCCTGAGCGCATTACAGCGGCGCTGTGCAGCGCTGCACAGCGCGACACAAAGCGTCAAAATATTATTTCAATCATGTCGTATGGTACATGTCACACTAGAGCGGTGCTGCTTTGTGCGTTGCTGCGCGTCGCGGCCTACTTCCCTCCGAGAGAATATTTTGCCGCGCAGCGCCGCTGTAATGCGGTAATAATATGGTGTCAAAACATAATATTATTATGACGCATACGATAAATAACTAATTATGTATCGAGTTTGATATCTAATTAAAGGTCTCTTTGGGTGCTAAATGCTAATTTAGCTATAACAACTACCCATACGAATCTTATGTTCCCTTCAGTAAAGATCAAGATTCTAGCTCTGTGGTAAAGATTCCAGACTTCTTTGTACCAATATGTACTGGTATCATAAAAAAAGGATACAACTTAGGAGATCCTTTTAGAATTTTGCTCAACTGATACATAATCAAGTTTTCTAAATAGTTATGAGTACAAGAAACTGGTTTGGTGACCGTAGACTTTAGGAGGCCGCCGTCAATGCCGTCAAGTGATACATGAACGGTGTCGATCGGCTGAAACCTCTAGGTATCCTATAGTTGACCTCTGCCTGCATCTGAGTTTGCGCTGAGGGCATGCTGCATGAGCCCTTATTTAGTGTGACTTCGATTGATCTTTCCCTTTTTCGTTCTTTTTAGTCTTTGGGACTTCGCTCTCTTACGAGGATAGAGAGAGGCGCCGTCCGCATTCAGAACAACGACCGGCTCTGCTACGCCAACACTATTGACTGGACGCGCATCAATACGGAGGCCGATAATAATATCATCAGGGTAAGCATTTTGTTATCCTTTTTAGCTTTGTTCCTACTTTTGTGAGCTTCCTATTGCGGTGATAGCTTAGTGGTTGAGAAGCCCGGCTTCATATTCATATGGTCGGGGGTTCGATCCCCAGGCACGCACCTCTAAATTTCCGGAGCTATGTGGATTTTAAGAAATTAAATATCACTTGCTTTGACATTGAAGGAAAACATCGTGAGGAAATCTGCATGCCCATGCATTCTTCGTAATATTCTCAAAGTTTTGTGAAGTCTGCCAATCCGTAATTGGCCAGCGTGATGGAATATGACCAAACCCTTCTCATTCCAAGAGGAGACTCGTGCTCAGTAGTGAGCCGGCAATGGGTTGAAGTGAAGGTTAGCACAATCCTACTGTACCACTTCTAGTCGAGTCGTATGCGGAAGTCTGGAAGCTGCATTATAATCCCAAGGAAATCGGATCTAATATATTGTATTGAATGTTCACGACTCTCAGAATTGAGGGTGTGATGTAGAATAAGATTGACAAACATGCATCCATACTTATATTATAAAATATGCGAAAGTGTGTCTTTCTGTCTGTTACGCTTTTTCGAACCATCACTATACCAAATCATATAATCTCTCAAATAAGAGGAGAAACTGACTGATTGACTATCATATCAATGCATTGCTTGAACCACTCGTACTCTGCGTTGATTTAACAGTCAATCTAGATTTTGCACTGCATAATATATATTGACATACGGCTAAGAAAGTATTTTAAGGCGCTGTCAGCTCTTAAAATCAAAACACAAATCGAGAGGTTGGCTCTCCTCAGTCGTCACCCCTCACGTCAGTTATGCCCACTTCGGCCGGGTGGCGCTCCCGTCGCGGTTTTCATTATTTTCGCGCGCTTGTCATAGCATGTCACGGATGCCCTCGGATGACAAAACACGGTAACTCAAAATTTGTGAAATTGATAGAATAACGTAAGTGAGTAAATCACGTACCTACCAAAGTCTCTTACATGAGTAGGTAATTGACAAAATACCTATTGTAAATCGCATATCGTGTGCAAATCCATTTTAATACTTAATATTATAAATGCGAAAGTGTGATTGTTAATTGAATTGCCCGTCAATCACGCCGCAACGGAGCAATGGTTCGACGTTATTTTTGGCGTGGGTATAGTTGAGGGAGAGTGACTTTTTATCCCGAAAAATTAAGGAGTTCCCGCGGGAATAAAAAAAACTTCAACCACGCGGACGAAGTCGCGGGCATTAGCTAGCCCAGCATACTAATATCCATACAAAATATAATAAATGCGAAAGTGTGTCTGTCTGTCTGCTACGCTTGCACGGCCCAACTACTCAACCGATTTTGATGAAATTTGGTACAAAGATAGATTACATCCCGGAGAAGGACATAGGCTACCCGGAACCATTATCCTGGAAAATTAAACAGTTACCGCGGGAGTCAGAAAATCTTAATCCATGTGGACGAAGTCGAGGGCATCATCTAGAGTTACATAAGTATCTTATTTACATAAACTACTTACGTGAGTTAATTACAAGTATAATTGTGGCATAAATCAATATCATACGCATATACAATGTACTTACCGACTAAGAGTCTGATATTCATTTTTTGTCAGAAACAAGAAATACAGATGTTATTTCAAAAATTTAAATAGCAAAAAGATGTTGGAAATTGATCATTGAAATCAATTTCTAGTCTTTTGCAGACACATAGTATTATTTACAGTGTTTGAAAAATACTCAAAAATAAAAAACGAAGAAAATCATACAATTTTGGTGTCATGATTACAATTTTTTATCTTTACATACAGAATTATCTATATGGTAGAACGTCGTAAGAGCCAAAACCGCAAATTAGCCAATTTATGTAAAATTTCAAATTTGTACGTTGTTTCCGTACTCTAAAATTATAAGTTTGATTGACAATATTATGTCCGAAGCAAAACCTATTATATTAATTAACTGGACTTAGGTTGGGTGAAACTAAACAAATTAACTTTTTAAAAATCCCACTCAATCAAAATTAAAAATAAATCTCGGGAACGGCAAATTTTCAACTCAAGTAAACGGGAATATAATTGGCCGATTCCCGGGAATTCCCGAGAATCGGGATTTTTTTAAAAATAGGTATTGCTACTTTTATGTACCTTATATCCAGTTTTTTTTAAAATTAAATACAAGTTAGCCCTTGACTGCGATCTCACCTGATGGTAAGTGATGATGCAGTCTAAGATGGTAGCGGGCTAACCTGTTTGGGGTATGGCAGTTATATTAAACCCTAGTCCATATCCCTAATCGGTTTCTACACGACATCCTACCGGAACGCTAAATAGCTTGGCTGCACGTCTTTGGCGGTAGGGTGGTAATTGGTAACTAGCCACGGCTGAAGCCTCCTACCAGGCCAGACCAGAGAAAATTCAGAATATTTAAATTCTTGAAATACAATGCAAGAAAATATTGTTGCCGTGAATTCATTACGGTCCTTTAAGTAACTCTTTCGAAATTGTCAGTCAATTGAACAAATTGGTACTCAATGGATTTCTAAAGGTTTGTACACGGTTAAGCTTTTACGGCCCCGAGTTTTGCATTGGAAACGAGTATTATATATATTAAATTATTCAGGTGTAACAATGGCGCTGACATCTGGTGAAATAACAAGGCGGCATATAGAGAAATTAAAGAGGGACTCTTAAAAGTTCAAACAATAATATATAAGAAAATAACACTTGGAGCTCGTAAAATCTAGAACAAGAAAAATATCCGAGGAGAGACAAAATATCAGAAAGGGAGAATCGAAGAAGACAAAACGCAAAAAAAAATTGTTACTTATAATCATTCTTACAATGTGATTTAACATACTATACATTGGTTGGAAGTTCTACTTATATTTTATAGACGACATTTTACATAATTTAAGTACAAAATAAAGAATAAAGAGTTTAAAATACTCAAAAGTACCTACTACGACTATTATAGTTTTACGGTAAGAAAGTACAATAATTCTTAACATTGTGATCAGTGCCCTTACTTTTCCTTTGAGTAATTGTCAAGGTTCCACTGACAAATTGTCCTCTCAAAAAATCCTCCAAAAAGTTTGGACAGATGGATGTATGGATGTATGAATGGATGTATGGATGTTTGTTACTCAATCACGCCCCAACGGCTGAACGGATCTGGCCGAAATTTGGCACAGATATAGATTATAGTCTGGAATCGCACATAGGCTACTTTTTATCCCGAAAAATTAAAGAGTTCTCGCGGGAACCACAAAACTTTGATCCACGCGTACGAAGTCGCGGGCATCGGCTAATATTGCATAAATGCTTATAATATTGACAATTTATCATTAATATAAGTTATTGTTATGTTATATTGAAATGTATATTTTTTATCGTAACTTGCAAAAACAAAAATAAAAAGCATTGTCTATTTCAGAAGTTATATAATAAATTATGACATAAATTTGCCTTTACGTTAGTCAAAAGAACTAAAATTATCAAATTTTGATAGTGTTTCTGTTATTTTATGTTTGCTGTCCTATTTTTGTGATTGGCATGATTGGTAAGACTAGTAAAACACTTCTGTGAATCTTATCTAAAGTTGTTTTTTAAGTGCCTTTTGTGAGATAAAGTTTAGTTACTCAATGGAATAATTCTCCGTCACTTAATTTTAAAATGATTGTTTTTACTATAATTTAACATAATATTTGTAAACAGTGCTACTGCTCATAAAGATAAATAACTAAGAAACACAAATTTATCAATAAAATAACAAAAGATGATGAAAAAAAAATATCGATTTTATTTCATGTACAATTTTACAAAAATACGCCCAATTCCCAAATTCACTTTGCTGGGGATTAAACCCGGTACATCCCACGTTAAGACAATAGTGCTCAGCACTGTGCGAGTGAGGTACCTAGTCAATAGGGCATGCTCCCGATAATTCCTGGTACCAAAAATTCCCGGTACTTCTGAATAATTTTCAGTCCCGGTTCTCCACACCATAAAACCGGTACTTTTGATACTTTTGAGACTCGAAGTACATACATTCTGTCGATTCTTCTCTAATTAAGTGTGGATATTTCTGCATGTAACAATAATTTAATTCACTATACTGTATTTTATGCTCACAAATTCGAGGTATTAGTTTAAAACCCCCTATTTTTACTTTGGCTATAACGATTATTTTACTGCCACTTCGTACAGTTTCGTATGTTAGTCTTTCTGGTAAGTATTATTTACCAGCAGAGAAGAGCTTTTTTGAAGATCAATGAATTGATGGATCTGTCACTGGAATAAAATTTGTTCAGCCATAATAAATTACAGTAGATTATGCTATATTCTGTTAATTATATCGTTACTTTCATAAATTTCACATGAAGATTGACAGGAAAATATAGATAGACTGTAATATAAAATATACCTCATAAGCCCGAGGCTACTAAATTTTGATTTTTGACTCCACTGTCAATTATACCAATAGCAGAGGGAAAGAAAATATGGATATCCGTATCCATAATTCCCTAAGATGCTCAGGAGTTCTCCATACAATTTTATGTAAAAACCAAGACTGTGAACAGTCCAATCTTTATGTATGGATGTGAATCCTGGACAGTAACGCAGCAGTAACGAGGCTCTTTATGGCTGATAGGAAACGTCTTTACAAAATCCTAGGGTCCTCGATCCTAGGATCCTCCATACGTACGGGGAGGACGGTGAATGGATACCAAAAATACTAAGAGGTACCATATCCAATATAATTGTAGAGACCAAATCAGCGTGCGGCAAAACCAAAAAACGGCACAGAATAGGAGAGAGACGTAACATCTTCACGAGATTCTCTTGGGAATACTGAGTATGGGTTGGAAAATATTGTTGATTTAGATTAACATTTGTAATTCTTTGAGGTGAGGTTACTACGTACGCCTGTCTATAAAAAAAGACCCGTAAAGGATCACTTTGTTGTCCGTGTATCCAAGCCTCAAGGCTTGTTTCTCATAAACTGCTTGATGTAGTAAATTTATATTTGCACTGGCTTCTAATTGCTATAAAAGTAGTTACATATGAGCGTATCACAATAAAAAAAATTTCAACTTTTCAAAGTGTATTTTCATACAAGACGCAATCTCTGTAAACCTATGAACTACAATAAAACTTTGAAATTTGTAACGAAGCGAGTTATGGTACAAGTACATAAAAAAATCATGAATTTACAGTCCTGTGTGAAATATTATGCGATAAATTTTTGTATAATGCCTAATGAATAGTAATATTCAGTATATTCCTGTGTGAAATTTTATGCGATAAATTTTTGTATAACGCCTAATGAACAGTAATATTTGGTCTATTTCATACTTTCTGTAATGTCTTAGCCGTGTTTTTGTGATAATTTAAGGTAGTATCGAAAGTATCGAAAGTCCCGGGAATTCCCGGTTCCGTGCCAATATCGGTCCAAAATTTCCCGGTACTCAAACACAGCACCGAATGCATGCCCTAGTAGTCAGGGAGAATTATAATAAACAAGTTAAGAGATCAACTTGTTCTCAAATATTTCTCAAGAGATAAGTTAAAAAAATACTCTGTACACAAAAACGGGAAATCACAAAAAAAACCAACGACGTATTTCCCGGAAATTTCTAACTCCCGGGTCCCAGAAACGAAACCCTAAGGGTATCTAATATCCAATCAATTAGTAATAAAACTTGCAATAGGCACTTATTTGAAGTATTTGAGACACTACTAGGTCCTTACTCCGCAAGCTTTCGATATAATAATATTATCTGGTCGGTCTGGTCCAATGAGAGCGGACGAGTAGGCAGTAGCAAGCTGAAGTGGCAATGCTTGATTTTCAGTTTTCCTTTCTGTCTTACCACTGTTTTGTTATTTTCCATTCATATCAAAAATTGCACTGGAGGCATACTACTATCGCTTAAATCCGTATTGTTTTAATATAGTTGACGTTCGTGTTTTTAGAATTATAATCCTTATTTTAGGACCTTCAAGGTACGTGACATAAAACTGACATTTTTAAGTAATACTGCTTTAAGCGATGGCAGTGAACCCTCTGACAGTAATTGGATGTTTGACAACTTACCTACTTCTTGGAAATATTAAAAGACGTCATTGTTACAACCAGCAGGAGTTTTTTTTTTAAATAGTGAAGCGACGTGCCTTTTTATGCGATATTTCGCAACTCGTATGTCAATCTAGTAATTACTAGTACGATTTTAATTTTGAAAATAGTTTTCAAAATAATTACGAAGCTGCAACACAAGCTCACTTGATTGTCATTTAAGTAGCGTCATCTTTGGCGTTGGATGGTTTCTATGACCTGCCTTATTGATGTTGCCAAATAATAAAATATACATTTACAGCATTGCTTCACCAAAAATATTTATTTTAATACATAAAAAAGACATTTAGACGCCTGGGTATGTTTATAAAACAATACAAAAAGTTGTAATATCAATGTGTCAAATCGATTAAAACTTCTTCGTAAATGAAGTCGATTGTTGTCAAAAATCGAATGGATAGCGCATTACGGCATCATTATTTCGAGCTGTCAAAAGTTTGGTCAGAGAACACATATTCATACTTTATTTGATTATGTATTTTTAGTTATATAAAAGAAGATAGCTCACGAAAGTTGTAATATCCACGTCTTCTGTCAATTCATGTTGAATAAACATTAGTCTTATTCATGTTATGTTTGAAAACCATTTTAAAATATCGATTTAAACGCTGGAGCAAAGGAGCACAGATCCATCGTCTGTGAAGTTCTTTCGAACACTGGCGGAGGTGAAAATGAGCTAGCGCTTCTCGAAAAACCGGAATACAATGGAAAACAGAAAATATGTGTACATTTTAATAAATATTAATAAATCAATGGATGTCATTTAGAATTTGGAATTTAATGATATATTTTTCAAGTAAATTGAGGTTTTCAATTTGGAGATGTGTTGATTTGAAAATTGAAATAAGAGGTATGTTTGAATTTATTTTTTATGCAGCGAAGTTGTTTAAATCGTGTTTTGGGATAAAACAATATCTGAGTTAAGGTCTTGAAAACATCATATATTTTTTTCAATCTTCCATATGCCACCATTTAATGGATACACTGCTTTGGAGACCCCCCCCCTGACCACACACAGCGCCTTAAGACTAGCTGACGCCCGCGACTTTGTACGCGTGGATCGAGGTTTTGTGGTTCCCGCGGGAACTCTTTAATTTTCGGGATAAAAAGTAGCCTATGTGTTATTCCAGACTATAATCTATCTCTGTGCCAAATTTCATCCAGATCAGTTCAGCCGTTGGGGCGTGATTGAGTAACAAACATCCATCCATACATCCATACATCCATACCGACATCCATACATCCAAACTTTCGCATTTATAATATTATATATAATATATAATATATATATATATATATATATAGTAAGAAGATATACCACCCGAGCAAAGCTGGGGCGGGTAAACTAATTACTTAAATAGCTACGAAGTTCTTTAAAACCTTGCTATGTTTATGCTATGCGGATTACATACCAATACCAGAGCGGTAAGTATGTAAAGACGATATTGCGGTTCGCATTTCTCAGCCAATAATATAAATAGATAGATAGATAAATTCTTTATAAATGTTCCTTTACAAAACTTGTTTCGGACTGGGGCCGTGGGATTTCTTTGTTATTAGTTCCGCTTTTGTTCTGCCATAAAAATAACTTTGTTGTTATTGTATTGATGACTTGCATTCCGTAAGATGATTGCCCCACCTACTCTCATAAATTTTTTTCGTATTGTTATTGTGATTTCAATTCTATATTGAACATGCATGTTTTGGTGGACAACCAGTTTTGTTGCTGATCCATGTTAAAAATATTTCTTCTAATATTTGAAGACAGTAATTACTTAAAAACTAAATAAAAATTATAGGCGTGGCCGGGAATCGAAACCAAGACTAAGAGGCGAAAGTCTTAACCACTAGGCTATAACTGCGTAGAACAGAAAAGTGGCCGAATTACCAGCTTAAACAATAAACATTTAAGTTACTGGACTATACTAGAATAAGTATAAATAGGAGATAATCCAATCGTATTATTTTCAAGTGCAAGTGATCTTTTTATCTAAACATATAAGAGGAAAAGGTGACTGACTGACTGATCCATTAACGCACAGCTCAAACTAACGAATCAAGCTGAAATTTGGCATTATATCTGCAGTTTGGCTACTATGACTTAAAAGTTTTTTGAAAATTCAGTAAAACAGTTTGAAAGTCGAACGAAGTCGCGGGCTAAGCTAGTTTTTTATAAGCTCCGTTTAAAACTACTGATGATTGTTCCAGTCAAACTACGACACGCGGCTTTGTGGTTTATGTCCGAACGCGCAAAGTCGGATGGAAGACCACAGGCAGATCCAGTTTCAATGTCCAGCAGACTTCACGGGCCGACTGCTGTGTTGGGACGACAAACACTGTCAGAAAAAAGGTAAAGGTCCTTATTTTTTTTTTTTTCCATTTTCATATTTATGAAAAAGGAAAAAAAATAGGTCCTTATTTTAGGACAATGAAACAGTTCAACATCTAAGATCGGGAAGGTTGTTGTAAAGTCGAGTCTTCAAAACAATGACTAAGGAATATGTATATGCTTCAAAATAAATGCTTAATTTACGTCATGTATTGAATCAGCATGTGACACTTTATTTCACAGAATTTCTCCACAGTCCTAAAAATTATCGGTTTTTGAAATATTTGCATAATGATTTTTGAACTACATTTCATATTCATTATGGTTTCCCACCCCGCCAGGATTTTGCGTTACGCTTGATCGACGCGCGAAAATCATTATTCCCTGGTTATCTTGAATTAATTAAAAAAGTATTAGGTATCTCTGTTTATGTAAACAAAGCGAGAAGCTGTGTGGGTGGATAGGAAAATTCCCCAATGCCCAGGCAACTGGATATCCCGATAAATATAACTTTAATATTATAAGATCCATTAAAATTCCATTCTATTAATTTCTGTCCCATAAAATTAAAGAGGGCAATTTATCTTTATACAGTTCACAAAATCGCCCGTCGCGTTTCGTGTCTTAGCCAAACCACCAAACTGTTTTTAGTTTGCGCGTCAGCTAAGAACTGTCGTTGAACCCGCGTAGTGGATGATTTAACAGATTTTTCGGGGCGATGTAATTGATTTTTGTAATTTTTCATCGTATTAATTAATTATACAAGTAAAGGTCTATTTTTTTGGAATTATGCAAATAAAGCTACTACTCATCCCATTTTTATTAAAATCGAATTAGCCTCTTTTGCAATAAGTAATTGTATATTGTAATGATAATATTTTTTGAATTCTTTAATTTGCAATGGGCTTAGGGACACTTTTTATCCTGGAATGTAATGAGTTCTCACTGGATTTTCTAAAAACCGAAATCCAAGCGAATGATATCGCAGGCATCATCTATTCTCACCTTTTCGCTTCATTGGTCAGGCACCCAAAGTCGCGGGAGAAATCTTTTTTAATTAAGTCTATATTACTATATTCACCTTTCCGAACCGGTGGTAGAGTCTTAACGTTTCATAAGTGACACAAGTTGTCCTATGTGAAATAAATAAATCATTTATCATTTATCTAGTGTTCCTTCATCATCATGTACATGATGTTATATTGCCCTCAGATTGTCCAACGAAATGCAACGGTCGAGCGTGTATGTCGGACGGCACGTGTTGCCACCACACATGCCTGGGCGGCTGCGACGGGCCCTCGCCCAGCGACTGCCACGTCTGCGCCAACTTCTCCCTCGGCTACGAGGACAAGCGCACCTGCGTGGACCGCTGCCCTGCCAATACCTATGAGGTACCTACAAACGCCACTAGAACCCGACATCCCAAGACTAAAAGACGCTCGATAAAAGACGTTAAGAGTTAAGCTCGCCATTGACGATAAGTCAGTTGACTTACGCGAAAAATTGTTGCACACTCCGGCAATTCAACTGGAAGCAGTGCTTTGGCGCCACTCTGAAATGCACCTCACTATGGCTGACCCACAGCTAAGTAGGTAATTAAGTAATCAAACAGAACTAATTCATATTTGCATTGCAAAAAAACTACTCTCACTATTTACTTTTTCTAATCTACTTTATATATATGCAAACCAATACTTAAATTTAAAAAAAAATGTGTTTATTGCTGGCCATTGACGACAAGTCATTTAACGTAAAACGCGATATAAATCAATAATAATTTGATCATAAGTGTGAAATATGTCAGTCAAATTTAAGCGCCATGCCTGCCATAATCAACAGCCTAAGTAATTTAACGTCATGACGTCTTCGTGAAATTCGTAGGCCATGGCATCAACCCGCGCGTCCTTGTCTAAGAAGACTCAAAAGATTTGAGTTTGAGTTTAAGTAAAGTGACTTAAGTCAAAATATTTACCGTCACGTGCGAGCGTAATACTATCCAACTCTGTGTGCAGTTATCTCGGCGGTGCGTGACGGAGCAGGAGTGCCGCTCGACGCCGCCGCCGCAGAACGACTTCGCGGACGCGGCGCAGCGCGCGCCCACCATCCGCGCCTATAAGCTGCTGTTCAACCGCTCCTGCGTCTACTTCTGTCCCAGCGGATACATGGAGGTGAGGTATCCTTCATCATCCATTCAACCTTCTCCACTCCACAGCCGCAGAATGACTTCGAAAGAATAAACATTTCCTTCAAAAAAAAGTGTAGGGTAGTTATCATTTTTTGTCTTGAAGAAGGAGGTCCTAGAAGTGTCTTCTTAAAAATCTGTACTCGTAGGATGCGGACTTCTGTCTGTTATGGATAACTATTGACTGATATGGACAACTTAGTTTAAGGCACTATCAGAATTTTTGGGAGTTGCTTTGAGGACATTTGCTGTTTAATCTGTTAACCCCTCAAAGAGAAGGATTTAGGCATAGTCCATTACACTGGTCAAGTGCAGATTGGCAGTAATCACAACCCTAAAAACATAATGAAGAACTTCCGGGTTGCGCAGGTTTCCTCACCATCTAAAATGAAATTAAATTTCTTAAAACGCACGTCTAACTCCAAAAAGTTAGAGGCGCTCAATTCATTAGTAATATGTATTACTAGCGAAAATACCCGCGACTTCGTCTGTGTGGTTTGAGATTTTTTGGTTCCCGCAGGAACTCTTTGATTTTCCGGGATAAAAAGTAGCCTATGTGCTATTTCAGAGTAGAATCTATCTCTGTGCCAAATTTCAGTCTGATCCGTTAAGCCGTTGGGGCGTGATTGAGTAACAAACATCCATACATCCATCCAAACTTTCGCTTTTATAAATAATATTAGTAAGAAGTAAGATAAGATAATATGCATGATGACAGTAACCAAGAATCAATGAAATTATGAATTTATCTAAGGAAATAGGATTCATGGATTATAAAAAATTTATTTATATATATATTATTATTTTTCTATTTCGAGTGAGATTGCTATTTATTTTGATAAAATAAAATTATAAAATACAGCAATCCGCCATATTGGTTAAAACACCAAGAAGCGAATGACGTCACAATGGTTTGTTTTCGAGCTTTGACAATCACACTATTGCTTACCTACTGCACACGGCACAGAGTACATTGGTAAAAATAATAGTGACGTCACAAACGACGCCATGACACCGGTGAGCGTTTTTAAAATTTAAATTTCAAATGCCAATTTCATCTACCAAACCTTATTTTTCTGCTGAAATAATATATTTTTTCGAAATACTAGATACTTCCGAACATAATCTGACCATTTTTCAAAATCAGTCATGCCTATTGATTGGTCTGTTGGTCAGGTTGGCAACAAATACAACACCACATGCCAGCGGTGTCCGAACCGAGGCTGCAACCTGGAGTGTGCGGGCGGCAAGATCGACTCTATCACCTCTGCGGAACTGTTCCGCGGCTGCACTCACGTCAAGGGCACGCTGGATATCTCGCTCCGGACCGGCGGAGGTGAGTAGCGTTGTTTCAAAAGATTTCTGTTTACATCCATGCACACAGTGCACATTTTCGTTGAACATTCATTTGAATATTGTCGCGACGGGGGACACCCCGAAACGAACCCGTCGCCGTGTCGTAACTAGTGACGTCATAGCTCTCTTGTAGGGCTAGGCTTGCGCCAGCTGGATCCAGCAGCTCCCTGTGACTCGATGTCCTCAGTCTGCTTATTGGAGGATCTGCTAACGCTGCGATTTCCAGTCGCTATTGTAGCACCTTAAAACCATACCCTCAAAACTCAGACATTTTTAAATTTTACAAATAATTTTAGATTTTGACATTTTAATAATAAAATTTATTTATATTTTCCATATATGCTTACATTGTAAGATTGTTTTGTACCACTGTTGCACGCCCGAAGCGGGAATGTATCCATGCTAATATTATTATAAATTCTAAAGTGTGTCTGTCCGTCTGTCTGTCTGTCTGTCTGCTACGCTTTCACGGGCCATCTGTTCAACCGCTTTTGATGAAATTTGGTATAGTTCCCTGGGAAGGACATAGACTACTTTTCGTCCCGGAAAATTGAAGAGTTCCCGCGGGAATCAAAAAATCTTAATCCACGCGGACGAAGTCGCGGGCAACATCTAGTAATACAATAAATTACTATAATTTCAATTTTTAAATAATTAATAAGTTAGGATCTTAACGTGTACAACACGTCCGCAAAGAGCAATTAATAACAATAAGTGATGGTTGTGGTCAGGGAACACGATGGCGGTGCTGGAGCAGGCGCTGGGCGAGGTCCGCGAGATCTCGGGCAGCCTGCGCGTGGTGCGCTCCTACCCGCTCGTCTCGCTCATGTTCCTGCGCAGCCTGCGCACCATCGGCGGCCGAGAGACCGACAACAAGTGAGTCTGTAATGTCCACACTGCCTACCTATCTATAACCTGTAATATTACTAGCTCATAGCTGATCCCCGCGACTTTGTCCACGTCGATTGAGGTATTTTTTTCCCGCGCGAACACTTTAATTTTCCGGGATAAAAAGTAGCGTTATTCCAGATTATCATCTATCTCTGTGCCAAACATCCAGAATTCCAGATCCGTTAAGCCGTTCTGGCGTGATTGAGTAACAAACATGTATCCATCCATCCTTCTAAACTTTCGCATTTATAATTTTAGTATAAGTAGATAATAGTGACCGATTCTGTATGACACAATCTCTAAACTAAATTAAAATGACAATTTTTAAATCTAGTTCGGTCCTTTCCGCAGGGAGTATTATCAATGGGTTAGCAATATTTTTAATGCTGTCATTTTAGTTGTCGTTTAGAGATTGTGCACTACAGAATCAGCGCCACTGGGTAAATTTAAAAATACTTAAAAGTCATTTTATTAATGAAAAACTTTTGCTCCACTACTTTTAAAGAATCCATACTAATATTATAAACGCGAAAGTGCGTCTGTCTGTCTGTCTGTCCGTCTGTCCGTCTGTCTGTCCGTCTGTCTGTCTGTCTGTCTGTCGTCTGTCTGTCTGCTACGCTTTCACGGCCAAGCTATTCAACCAATTTTGATCAAATTTGGTACAGGGATAGGTTGTATCCTGGGGAAGGACATAGGCTACTTTTACATAGACATAGGCTAGGAATCGAAAAACTTGGTCCACGCAGACGAAGTCGCGGGTATCATCTAGTCTTAGATATTTACAAAAAAAAAAAAGATTTTTACTGTACACTCTATTCACTTTTCATTTTCAACCCTGTAGTTTTAGTTGGCACTACCAATCAAACTTAACTACAACATTTGTTTGCTCTAGAGGGCAGAGCCTGTACATATTCAACAATCCGAATCTCGAGCTGCTATGGAACTGGTCGAATCACGGCACGATAACCATCGAGAGAGGCAAACTATTCGTACACTTCAACCCGAAGCTTTGCTACAAAAACATCGAGGAGCTCAAAAACATGACCCTCGATCCGATCTCCACGTTCAGCGAGACCGAGGTGTCGCGAGACAACAACGGCGACCAGGCTTCTTGTAAGTAAGATACGTGTAAGTAGTTCGGGACGAGGTAAACTTCACGATGGTATCTACATTTCCTTTAGAAAATGACAAATTATTATTATGTGTTGTATCTTGTTCGTTGATGTGTTGTGGTGTGTTGTAACGCTGAATGGGACTTGATGGACTAATCGGAAGCGCCTCTAGCGTCAGTGCAACTGACTACCCCAATTATTTATTGTATTGACACTACTAGCTGGTGTACTAAAACGATAAATTAGCGGGGTCAGCTTATATAATAGGCATGATGACTGATTTTGAAAAATGGTCAGATTATGTTCGGAAGTGTCTACTATTTCGAAAAAATATCTTATTTCAGCAGAAAAATAAGGTTAAGTATATAAAATTGCCATTTGAAATTTAAATTTAAAAATTCACGCCAAAACGTTCGCCGGTGTCATGGCGTCGTTTGTGACTGTTATTTTTACCAATGTACTCTGTGCAGTGTGCAGTAAACAATTTGTGATTGTCAAAGCTTGAAAACAAACCATTGTGACGTCATTCGCTTCTTGGCGTTTAATGCATTATGGCGGATTGCTGTATTTTATAGTTTTATTTTATCGAAATAAATAGCAATCTCACTCGAAATAGAAAAATAAATAGGTTTTTTATAATCCATGAATCCTATTTCATTAGATAAATTCATAATTTCATTAATTATTGGTTACTGTCATCATGCCTTATTATTGTATTATTAGTTAGTATTCTTTGGAAACAGTTTGCGTATCAAAGTTAAAAAATAATATTTCATCTTTAAAATATAATTTTCTGTTGTGTCACAACACGTCACAACACAGTGTTATGTTTGCTGTTTTATTTCTCAATGTTATATATAGTATTTTCTTTTCCCAAATAGAAAGGGCTAGGTAGACCAAAGAATTAACTAGACGTACATTTTATTAATACGACATTGAAATAAACGCAATTAGCTGTGACTGCACCGTAGCCCTATGAATCATTGCGGCTTATGTTGGATACCCACTGTAATGTAACAGTTCGTAGTCGAATAACATTGGTGAATACACCAAACAATAATGTATAGTTCGCGCGCGAGTTGAATGCAGAGTGAATGTGACACATACATTTACTCTGCATTCAACTCGCGCGCGAACTTTACGCACAAACAATTATACAAAACAGGTCGATTTTGACTGGTTAAAATGTGAAAAACTATTCAGTTGGTATGTTGAGCTGGTGAAATATTGTAGGTAGGTAATAGGCTATGCTATGCAAGCGTGAATCGAATTGCTACTTTACATGTGACCACACTCAATGGGTAACCGAGAAGTAACCCTTATTTGTATATGCGTTAAGAATGTGATATGGTGATAATGAAAAAAAAACCCGGTTGAGTTGGTTGTGGGCTCTTCTCAGACCAGGGCGCGTTTGGAATCCTCGTAGCTTTAGCTTTAAGATACCGTTACGAATTATCACCATTATATTTTATAAGTAACTTGACGCCTGCATGACGCTTGACTTGCCTGGTGGGAGGCTTCGGCCGTGGCTAGTTACCACCCTACCGGCAAAGACGGCCAAGCGTCTTAGCGTTCTTTCGTTCGTTCTGGTACGATGCCGTGTAGAAACCGAAGGAGTATGGGTTTAATACAACTACCATGCCCCTAACAAGTTAGCACGCTACCATCTTAGACTGCATCATCACTTACCATCAGGTGAGATCGCAGTCAAGGGCTAACTTGTAGTGGATAAAAAAAAAGTCAATAACTGTAGTGTACCTACCTAAATTGAATAAACACTATTTGAGTTTGAGTTTTGTGTTTGTTCCGCAGGCTACGAGGAGATGCTACACCTGAAAGTGCACGAGCTGCGGCAGGACGTGGCGATCCTCACGTGGAACATGTACTGCATCGACGACATGCGCAAGCTGCTCGGCTTCTCCATCTACTTCGTGGCGGCCGACCACAACGTCACGCTGTACGGCCAGCGCGACGCGTGCTCAGACACGTACGTGTTACATATATACATTTTGACATTTAAGGCCCTGTGTAACGTATAAGGGGGTTTTTATAAGCAGTGTATCCATCAAACGGTGACATAATGTATGCTTGTAAAAATAATGTGCTGTTTTCAAGACCTTTGAGCAGCCATTGACGCATTAAAAAACACAATTTGAAAAAAAACTCTGCATTGAAATTTATTTTAAACATACCTCTTAATTTACCTTTTAAAGCTATTTTCTCCTTATTGAAACTAATAATTAGCTCTAGAAATATAAGATAAAATTCATATTTCTAAATCAAACACATTGTCGGATTAATTTGTATTGAAAAGTAAATATTAATTTTTTTACAAATTATTTCATGCTTTTTTTTGCGACATGCGCTTGCTCGATTTCACCCCCGCGCGCCTGTGTTTTTCATCTCGTGAGCTCACAGCGCCTTAAGCTAAGGCGCGGGACATATAGAAGAGGCGACGGGCGCGGCGTGCGACGCGGTTGCGGCGAGCGGGTGCCAACGCATATTTCATACAAAATGTATGCCAGCTTCGAGACGCCGCGCATACAGAGGAGGCGAGGCGCGGACGCCGCTTTCATACTTCCAAGGTTAAACTTCCGCCGCGCCGCCGCTGCGCCTCTCGTATATATCCCGCGCCTAAGCGTGGACATGCCATCTGCATCGTAAGCATCGGACGCATCGCATCAGACGGATGAATTTTTCACAATGCGTCCACCACATCCGCAGCCATCGGATTTGCCTACGCAACTACCAGCAATCGGATTGCAAACGCCACTTCATTCGGATTTTCGTAGTGAGCGTACGTGCGAAATGTGTCTGAGAAGCTTGACGCTTATTGTTAACTACTGATTACTTGATGCCCGCTTAAAAAATATGAAATCCTTGTGTGGCTGGTTAAACAGCTTCCAAAAAGGAAGAGGTTCTCAATTTGGCGCGTATTTTTTTTTTTCAATGTAATTCTGTTACTATTTTAAGACTAGATGATGCCTGTGACTCAGTCCGTGTGGGTTAATGTTTTTGATTCTGATGAACTCTTTAATTTTCCCGTATAAAAGTAGCCTATGTCCTCCCCCAAATACAAACTATCCCTATAGCCATGTACCAAATTTCATCAAAAACGGTTGAACAGATAAGCCGTGAAAGCGTAGCAGACAGCAGACATACTTTCGCATTTGTAATATTAGTATGGATTTCAATTGGCTTCAAATGTGATTATAGCTTAGCAAATGTTTTAAACGTGCATTATATACAGTGGACGCTTCCAGATGGAATGTCCGCGACAAGACGATGGAGGAGGTGCTCAACAACACCGCGACCACGCCGCCGCCCGCCACGGACAAGAAGGCTATACTGGAGAGCTCCTGTAGCGACGTGCAGCCGCTGTTCTACGCTCTCACCAAGCTCACACCGTTCACGCGCTACGCCGCCTACGTCAAGACATACACCACGCAGCAGGACAAGCGCGGCGCGCAGAGCCCCATCATATACTTCAAGACGTTGCCCGGATGTGAGTACCATCCAAGAGACATCACTTGCTAGAATTTGGTCGGTATGTGAAAGATCTGTTGGTTTCAATGGTACAGCCAAAACAAGACGTAGCATAAGAGACGACAGGACCATTGTCGATGGCACGACACAGCGACATACACCAGACTAAATTTCACGAAAGCTTGACTTCATTCATAATTTTATTACATTTTTAATAATTTACTAGCGGTCCGCCCCGGCTTCGCACGGGTAACACTAAACATCATAGTAGTCCATACCCAATAATAGCCAGGCGGCACTGGTCGCGGCCGCCCCTATTGCTATTGCGTTTCTATGATATCTTCTAAGATATTCGTCTAAATTAAGAGCGTTCATTCCTTGAGCCGCTTCGCAAGTTTAGGTATTTATCTCTGGTAAATCCTTTGTCTCGGATAGTCCTTTGTTCAAACGAGCGAACAGAAGGCGTCGGGTGCAATGTAGTTTGACAAACCGTTTCGATCCTAATCCCATTTTCAAACAGGCTATTATTTTTTCAATATTAAAAAAATATGTTTTTAATTCACTTTACATACGTTTACACTTTATATAAACTTTTTTTAATATAAAGTGCATTCATATAAAGAGTAGGTTGCATGATTGTTAGTATAGATGTTTTTAAGTACCTAGGTACATCCATACTAATATTATAAATGCGAAAGTTTGTCTGTCTGTCTGTCTGCTACGCTTACAGGTACGAGGTACATTGTATCTCGGGGAAGGATATAGGCTACTTTATATCCCAAAAAATTAAGGTATTCCCACAGGAGTTTAAAAAAAAACGCGGACGAATTATAATTTCTCTATTTTATTGCACTCATATAAGACAAGATATAAAGAAAAATGCAGAATAATTCGTATTTATTTACAAAATCACATTTAAACTATGTTTTCCTATAACATAAATTGTCTTTGTTTACTTGTTTTCTGTTAGTTAAAAGATACATTTTGTACAAAAAGAAATAAAAATATTAGCATTATTTTGATTTTTACGTAATGTTATTTACATTATAAAATTATTAGAATTTGTATGGTTCATTTATATACATGTCACTACGTTTCGTCTTAGTTTTCACATTGCAAATTCGATTGATCGTAACCATTCGAACATATTAGCGTTAAAGTAAAATGAATCTTAACTGTAAAGATTTAGAGCTCAATTTCGTGTATGCATTCACAGCCAGCGCTCCAAATGGAAACGTTTGAAATAAAAATCGGTTGGAATTTGTGACTTTAAATCAAGAGCCTTTGGGTCCATATTACTTTGACCCCAATGTGATTGAACGCTCGATTACGATACCCGTAAATGTTGATGCCGTCAACAAAAATCTTCTGAGTTCAAGCCATAGAGCGCTTTCAGCTTTTGAAGCACTTTTTATTAATTTCCTTGCCTTCGCTAATTGTTCACTACGTAAATATTTTTTTCTTTTTAGTTTGAAAATTGGAGTTTTAGAACCCATATCTGAAAAAAATAACTTATTTACTTTCATGAATCCTAAAGAATGAAAGAAAACAGTGCAATAAAACTGATAGGCACGTGCAGATGCAGGTGTTTTACCAACGTAGGTTTTTGTTTATCATGATAACAATAGCGATCACGGGTCAATAGTGGTACAATAATAAAAGAAAGATCCGGTTCGGCAAATATAAAACACAATCATCAAGTGCCGCTCTGTAAACGATAACCACTTGTAAAAGGTAATAAAACTATATAATCCTGCAGGTGTTGCGCTAGTATACTCAGTTTACCAAAATAACAATAGAAGTTTACTGCGCCTGCGGTAGTAAAAAAATACAGCTTTACAGCCAATTTTTCAAATAACTTTATGCTGTACTAACGAGTGTATTGTTATTTGTTAGAAATAAATAATTTTGACAGTAAAATAAAAACTCGATCCCAAAAATGCACATAAAAATAACACAAAAACCTAATTAAATTTTTTCGTGATTGACTGATTGACCGAAAACGTACAGCCAAAATCGATAAACCTAAATATTTGATTCATTGAGTAGTCTAGGTGTGAACTGTGAACTGAGGAAGTAGGAAAAGGCTGATAAGTGTACAGTACATTAGACTGTCCGAAAGCACATTGCATATGTTTACTAATGTACAAGCATGTGGCTGCATCCCTGGACTGAATTTCAAGGCATCTGTGGATAAGACATGCTGGTAATTAATTGACAGGCCGACAGCAATACACTTTCGCATTTAAAATTAGTAAGAATTAAAAATTTATAGTAACTTACCTATTTAATATATTATATAACACGATACCCAATAGTGAGCAGTATCAGTCAGTAATTCAAGCTGGAGGTCATCGATCCAAAGGTAAACAATATCCAAATCACAATGCAAATCAAACCAATAAAATCCCAAGTCAATTTCACAATCGAACACAAGATACCGCGCGTATGCCATAAAAGACAATGAACGAGTGTTCATGAACTGACTGAAATTTCAAAACGACAAGGGGATTAGTAGAGATAAGGGGTGGCCTGTCTACGTAGAGATTGCTGGTCAGCCTATAATAATAGTAAATTTAACCACAAGCCCTATAAATGCAATTTTATAACTAATAACTAATCATTGTTTATAACTAATTCTAGTTAATTTTCTGAATAATGTGTAAAGGTTTTTTATAACAGTCTGATAAACATGACCTTGTCTGAATTCTTATTTAAATATTTACCATCAATACAATTTGCCTTTAGTATAACTATAAAGTATAAAATACAAACCCTAAACTCTTTAAAACTAAATAGTTTCATCTATCAATAAGAAAAAGCAGCGAGTATAAAATGCCTACTATTGAGAAGTGACAATCGCACTACAATCTCAGGTATATTCTACGTATTTTATTTTGAGTTGCGGAGACAAAAAGCGTTACGTCCACCCTCGGAGAAGCCTCGGCTACGACTAGTTTTCCTAGTGCTTGATCGCGCAGTTTTGTTGTGTGTTTGAAACTTATTTTTAGAAGTAAACTATTGTTAAAAATATTATTTTTTTGCTTTATATAATTGAAAATATGTCCTACTATTAGGAGTTGTGAATTTTCTTTGCAAATTAAGCTAAATAACCTCCTAAAATGACGGTTTTATGGGTCCTTAATTTTGTCAAATGAAATTTTCTTTGTTTCGAGTTTTATAATACAAATAATAGCAAATTAATAATTTTTCTCTTCAACTATTGTAGTTCAGGACCTTATACTCAATAAAAGTATCTCTTTTTTTGACCACAATGAGTAAATTATGATGTTCGCTAACGTCAAAGTTTACACAAAATCCAAGATTCAATAACAGCCTCTTGGTATTTTCGCGATAAGGAACAATCTATTAATTAATTTCAAAATGTTGTCAGTCATTGTGGTAGATAAGCGATTTGCCTACAATTTGGTATAAATAAATTTTGAGTTTTAATGCTATGAATAATAAAATTTCAGGGGACAAAAGAGCTAAATATTGATCCGAACCGTTACAGCTCGAATGAAGAGTCTTAAATGATTTAAAGGGTTTGTAAAGTGATTTTATTTTGATAAGGATTAAGACTATATGTCAGTAAAAACACATTTGAAAGTAAAGCTTTGGTGTAAACCAAATTTGAAAATAAAAATGGTTATATTATGCTATCACGAACTTTTTTTTAGAACTTTTTGAGAGGAACAATTCCACGATACATTGTTTTCATGTAACTTTTACTATTAACGCAGCGCACGCGACGGAAGCTCTCAGAGCAGACGATTTTTTCCGATTTCATTCACATTATTGCAATTTACGTAGGGATCCTTAATTAAAAAAAAAATATATAGCCTATGTTAATCGCTGATAAAGTAGCTTTCTATAAGTGACAGAATTTTTAAAATCGGTTGGGTAGTTTTTGAGTGTATCCATTACAAACAAACAATTAAATCTTTCCTCTTTATAATATTAGTTAAGATTTAAAACATTTTTACATTTACTTGGGTTCTTAGCACCCTTAGCGCCTTGTCGACTTATCTTGTCATAATTTAATGTTTTGACAAGACAAGTCTTTAGTCTATGTTCTTGGAACAAGACTTTTTATACTTCTTGCCTTCAAGAAGGATGCTGAGCGGGCATTTAACGCATTTTACGATGATAGCTTAAATGTGTGCACGTTGCAGCGCCGAGTCCGCCGCTGGGGCTGACGGTGGAGTCGCTGGAGCAGAACGCGGCGACGGTGAAGTGGCAGCCGCCCGCCATGAGCAACGGCACCATCGCCTTCTACCACGTGGAGGTGCAGGCCAACCACTACAACCGGCCCAAGATACTCGCGCTCAACGTCAACTACTGCAACAACCGTGGGTATCCCCTTTTCATTAATATTATACTTTGGAGGTGTAGAGAAAGGACATGCGGGTCATGCACCGACTCGCATGTCCATTCCGGACTGCCAAGTGGCACACCACATAGACTCGTTCACAAACACTCTCACACAGGGAAAAATACACACACACACACACACGCACACACACACACACACGCACACACACACACACACACACACACACACACACACACACACACACACACGCACGCACGCACGCACGCACGCACGCACGCACGCTAGCGTCACGCCCCGCCACACTCACCCTGTTTGCCAGCGGTAACGCGAGATTTGAAGTTTATGCAATGACACCAAATTGATGAAATTATTACCTACCCGTCGAAATATCTGCGAACCTCGCAGGAATACGATTCTCCCCTGGCGAATACGGGGTGAGGTGCGGGCAACGGCACCTCACCCCGTATTCGCCTATTTTAGTACCATTTCCTGACCATTCACGACCGTTTGACAGGTCCCCAGATATTTCGACGGGTTATACACTTGGTGAATACCCCGTCGGGTGGTGATTTGATTGCATCGCGCGTTGCCGCTTGACATGTTAACATGCCAACACGTGTCAACGCGAGATTGTTTGGCAATCTGAATTTAGGGCCGGCCTTTCATATATTCGGAATTCCGTTTCGGAATCCAGATTCGGAATTCCGTTTCGGGATTTTGAACATACGTGATACACATACGTTTTTTTCCGTTCGGAATAACAAGGCTCAGATGTTGGGAGACGCTATCGTCTGAATTCAGATATTCTTTCAACGAATATGGACGACGATTTTCTCATGGCGATTGCATTGTTGCTGTATCTAGTTAAAAAGAAGAAATACGTCGTCGTTACTGGGTGCATCCCATTAAAACGAGATACGTCAGTCTATTTTTCCGTTCGGAATACCGAACGCACAGGCTCCCATTCGGAATTCCGAAACGGCAATAATTTCGAACGTAAAACTACTGTGCGTGTGTGATAGATCCATAGATTTAATATCGATTTGCGGCGTTCGGAATCCCGAATCGGAATTCCTTAGCCTGTATTAATGGATCGTTTTTTTTTGCAGCGAGCGCGCTGGTGAATTTGATCGCGGTGCGCGGCGAGGAAAGCAGTGCAGGCACTGATAAGAAGGACACGAATCTTACGGGTGACGTGAAGGGCGAGCAGTGCGCGTGCCGAGACGACGCGCGCCCCACCACGCGCTTCAGCTCTGTTGCTGAAGAGGAGCGCATCGAGAGCATCGACTTCGAGAACGCGGTGCAGAACTTGGTGCGTGCTATACTTGTCAATTATAATTAGCCTATTTTCCGCTTCGTGAATTGGATTGCGGTGAGGCGAGCAGGTACTGAGAAAGTGAGAATGGTGCACCTTTTCGAACAGTGGATCAACAGTAGTGCCCAATTAAATACCAAAAGTTTATATCATAATCTTAAGCTGGTCATGTTTACGCAACAGGTATACGTGAAGAAGAGCGTGAACGAGTCGTCGTCGAGCGAGTCGGCTGCAAGCCGCATCCGCCGCTCTATCGACGTGAGCGTCAATAGCATGCTGGTCATCCTGAGCTCGGCGCACATGCCCTTCGTCGGCAGCAACTATACCAACGTCACCGACGGAAGTGAGTACGACTCCTAGCATCCGTCAACAACACGGGCGAGTCGGCCGCGAGCCGCATCCGCCGCTCCATCGACGTGAGCGAGTCTATTTAATATTTTTTTTTTAAGTTTAATTATAATAAACCAACGCCTCGGGGAACATTACAAATACTTTTGACAAAATATGTGGCTAAGTCACGACAGTAAAATTACGGACGTTTTAAACATAATATTGTTATTGTAATAGAATTAGTTTTTGATGGAGAGTGAAAATGGCGAGTAAAAATACTAGTTCTGTTCGCTATTTTGACAGCTTGGATTCTGCGCACGGTAATCCCTAAACTTGCTCATATCTTTGAGTAAAAACAGAAAGTTTCATGCCGTCTTATAGAACCTCGGAGTCGTTAGTACCTATAATATAATATTATGTTTTATTATTTATATAAGTTATGACACATTAAATCACCTCATTATAATATTGATGGTGAAATGTTAATTACTTAGTATTTTATTACTTTGATGAGGGTTTTGTAACCATAAATAACACTACATAGTAGGAGCTGTTAAAAATACTGCACGTGTCGGCGTGGTGGCGTCTTACCTTTTATTACCGTAGTTTCCAAGAAGTATTATAATATTATGTACCAAAATGCATATAATCTACATTTTAATCTGTTCAAGTACCAAGGTCCACGACAAATGTTTAAAACTTGTAGTCCCTTTCCTACAAAGCTTTTCATTATTGCTACCTGATACCTCTTAAATTTTAATTAACTGAATACTTCAAACTGGCAGGCCTATCCCACTCGTTCAGACTGTAATAACCTCTTCTTGTCAGCAGGATCAGTATGGTATTATATGCGCTCTCCGCTGACCCTCTTATTGTTCTCTATTCTTTTTCCTTTCTTTTCGTGTGACCCTCAACATCTTACCGCTTTACGTTTTAGCTTTTTCCTGTGATCTTATCGTACTTGTGTCACGTGTAACGTCACTACATTTGACAGCATACGCGTCCATATATTTGGGTGGGCGTTCACACTATCTTCGCTGAGGATCTCGTGATCCGCAGCCGAAAAGGCTTGTCACATGACGAACGAGACTGTGTCAGTGACTATACCAGGTAGTTTTAACGACCTCAATGGCGCAGCGGTGAGCGCTGTAGTCTTGTAATGGGAGGTACCAGGTTCGATTTCCGGCAGGGTCAATTTGGGAATTTATAATTTCTGAATTTTTCTGCTCTGGTAACCAACCTACCGGCAAAGACGAACCGCCAACGATTTAGCAATCCGGTACGATGCCGTGTAGAACCGTTAGGGGTATGGATTTATATATCTGCCATACAGCGTACCACAAGCAGGTAAGCCCGCTACCATCTTAGCTATCATCGCTTACCATCAGATGAGATCGCAGTCAAGGGCTACCTTGTAGTGAAAAATAAAATTGCCAGTCATACGGACTATTGCCGACAGAAGTGAAAATGGAATATTTATATTTTTTTTAATTAAAATTATTAAAATATAAACCTTAACACTAAGGCATTCAAGTTTAATTTCGAATGTAGTATATTTATATTTAATACCTTTTCTCTACGTAACCACGTGAGCATGACGGTGTTCGCGAGCATGTCGCTGTTCGCGAGCATGTGAGATCACATGGCTCAGGTGAGATCGTAGTCAAGGGCTAGCTTGTAGTGGATAAAAAAAAAAAAAAAAAAATGTCACGCGAATCTACATTTTTACCCCCTACCAAAAAGCTCAACGCGCCTAAAGAAGTTTTCACTTCAAAAAGTAGTAATGACAGCTACGTATTTTCAGAGTACGTAAAGAGTTTGTACTACGACCTGGAGGGCAGCGCGCGCTCGCTGCGCGTGGCCAACATGCGCCACTTCACGTGGTACACCGTCAACATCTGGGCGTGCCGCGAGAAGCACGTGAACGAGTCCCAGAGCGACTATGAGTTGTCTTACTGCTCGCCGCGCGCACACTACACCTTCCGCACGCTCGAGGGAGGTACGTATCAAGGGATGATGACAACTCAATCAAATCACCAACTCTTTATCAAACTTAAAAACGCACTTCTAGTATGGAAGTTGTATGAAATTCACAGTTTTAACGTCATCAAATTTCAAGGCACTTTTATTCTTATTTTAAAATTGTTATCAAACTTAAAACTACACGAGGCTGTGAATTTTACGTCTTTTGGATGACCCTCTATTTAATAATCAGTTAGAAATAATTTACATTTGACATAGGCATCATCTATATTGTTCGAGCCCATGTTTGACATTATTGTGTCCTCATAAGTTTTTTTGTGGGCCTTAGCTGCTTATAACCCAACAATATATAAGTATGAAAAATAGGGTATTTGACAACTATTCAAATACTGGATGATGCCCGGGACTACGTTGTCAAATTAAGTTTTTTTCTATTGTTAAGCATGGAAGCCAATTCGGGGTTCAATAAACTTCCATACCCCCCCAGTGAACAATAAATAATAAACCCATTCCAAGTAAGCGTGGTGCTTAATATGCATCGTCGTTTAACAAAAATCATGTTCCAGAAAATGCCGATGTCGTAAGAAATCTCAACGTCGCAGTTTTGAACAAAACGCAGCCGGAATTAAATGTGACGTGGCAACCTCCAGAGGATCCCAATGGTTTCGTCGTGGCTTACAAAGTAAAAGCGTCACTCGTCGGCGACAGCAAGAAGGTTTGTTGAAATGAAGATGTTTTTAGTTTTTAACTTCACAAAGTATGTAATGTTTAAAAAAAATATATGATGATGGCATAACAATAAGGCATGTTCTAATGAATAAGATCACTTTCAACTCACACAAGCAATGCATAAAATGGTCAAGCCGTTGCGCTGTGCTGCGGCGTGATTGAAGGACAAACCAACAATAAACACACTTCTGCATTTATAATATTTGTATAACATAATGTAAGATGTTGGGTTTAGGGTCAATCGGGGTACGGCTTTGAGGCATGCGTCGTTTCCTTACGTCGTCGGTCACATGTCTCCGCTTCATTGAAAAATTTATTTGTACTGTACCTCTAAAAAAGTTTATTTCATTGCCAGATAAAATTTCAATGTTTATAGGAAAGAAATACTTAAATAGGTCTAGTCTAGGTTGGAGCGTGCTCGAATCGATGCCTATTGACTCTGGCCTTGAAGGTATTTAAGTTAAACGTGGTAAGAAACACGTACGCCTGAATAGCATTCCACACCTTAGTTGTTTGTATTAGAAAGGTTTCGTGCGAGAGCACACAAGGAGGTTAAAGTTCCACCAAATAGTAATAAACATGAGGCTGTTGATGCAGGATGTGGGTCTACTGTCGAGCTGTACCACAGCCGAGGACTATGAGGCGTCGGGTCATAGTGTACCGGTGCGCAATCTGGTGCCCGGCAATTACTCTGTGAGCGTCACGCCCGTTACCCTCTCCGGCGTCGGCAAGGACGCCGCCGTGCGCTACGTCTTCATACCGGTGAGCCCTCACATATTATACAGAGAGAGTTAAATTAAGACTAATAATCTGCTAAGGCACACACACGTGTTTATAATACTGAACAACTTGTACTGTACGACTTAAAAAAATTAAATAAAAAAAAAATAACCACATCAGTTCAGAAATTTCGGAAAAATCGGTGTAAATATAATAAATAAAAAATAATAGTTTAAAAAACTAAAAAACACGCTTTTGACGCAGACACTCCGGGTCTCATGAAAACAAAAAATCGCTAATCCTGATTATTCTAGTAAGGATAACGGGTCAAACTGTTTAAAATATTGAATTGTCATCGGTCCTTAATAAGTATGCCAAATTTCGAGTTAATCCGACGTTTTAAAGGGGGTCAAAATCATGTTCAAAGATTCCGTTACATACTAACATACTAACATACATAGGTTACAAAATAGTGTGTATGTGTTATGAATATGTTTGTCTCTTTTTTGTGTCGCTTTTTCGTTTCATCGAATTTTCAAATCACAACGATTCTAAAGAAGTTTCACTTCAAAAAATATGTGCCGAAAGTAGAACCCCCTCCTTTTTGGAAGTCGATTAAAATCAACCACACTCTGGGCCACTAGATGCAGTCTCCTCATTGATCGATTCCACATTCCTCCAATGCACTCAGTATTCAACAGCATGCAGATTCGTGTGAAGGGGGGAGCGGGCGAAGATGACTTTGTTAATTTAATCTAGTCAAGACTGCCTTTGATTATGAAGGGTAGAATTTGAGGTTGCATATCCGCAGTATTCTTATCACCTAAAATTCAAGCTGATTTGTGTATAATATAACTAGCTTTAAATGTCAACGACTTCGTCCGCGTGGTTTAAGATTTTTTTATTCCTGGGAAAACTTCTTAATTTTCCGGGATGAATAGTAGCCTATGTCACTCCAGGTCCTCAACCATATCCATTCCAAAAATTACGTCGATCCGTTTCTCCGTTGAGGACAAATCAACAAACAAACACACTTTCGCATTTATAATATTATAGTATGATTATATTCATTCTTCGAATGCATTCTCCTGAAATAGTTTGTAAACGTTTGAGATCTTTCTCACCGCTTTTAACTCTACTATCTACTATTTCAAATAGTACGAGGTCAATCAGAAGTCAATCATAATATAAGTAACACAGTAAACAGATACAACCAGTATGGAAACTACCTATAAACGTTCGAAACAGCCTCACTCAAACAAACGTGCGCATCGAACATGCGATGACGCGGCACTCTCTACTGACGGCACTGCGACGAGCGCTTGGGTTCTCGCCGATACGCACGTTTGTGTGAGTGAGCCTGTTTCGAACGTTTCTAGGTAGTTTCCATATTGGTTGCATCTGTTTACTGTGTATGTAATATGGATGTGTTTACTGAACAGGAGCGCACGGCGGAACTGAGCTACGAGTGGGTATGGGGCATAGTGGGTGGATGCTTGGCGTTGCTGGTGATAGCCGCGGGTGGGTTCTGGTACGCGCGGCGCGCGCTGCTCCCCCTGGCGGAGACTAACAAGCTGTTTGCGACCGTTAACCCGGAGTATGTGTCCACCGTGTACGTACCGGACGAGTGGGAGGTGCCGCGCAGCAGCGTCGAGTTTATACGCGAGCTCGGACAAGGATCATTCGGCATGGTAGGTTGAGTGTTCTATTCTATCTCTTATCATTACTTACAGGCTTATCACGCACGAGATATCTCGCGACGAGAGAGAGACGTCGTTGCCGGCTAATTTTTCGTTTACCCTAACATGCACAGAATCCGGTATATTACGAGAAAACAATTACCGGCATGAAAAGGTTCGTAGGGAAAAATAACACAGCTAAGAAATTAATCAAATTAAATATTCATTTATTCAATTTAGGCACACTGTAGGTACACGTATTGGCGTCGATTATTTACTTATAAAACATGATGGTGATAAATATTACTACTTTAATATCTACTTTTGACGTAACGAGACAAATCATATGTGTAACCATGTTAGCTTCGGTAGATAGATAGAGATAACGGGTAGACAATTTTACTCGTTATGCGCATGCTAGCCCTACTAGAAATAGCTGCGTGAGGGTTTAGGTACGCGCGGCGAGCGCTGCTATGTTCTTGACAGAAATTCGTACATTTTTGTTGGATTTTGTAATAACAGTAATAAAAAGCATTATGATTTGTTAATTTTCTAGGACATACTAAATTTATCGAAAATGTTTGCAGGTGTATGAAGGTATCGCGAAGAACATTGAAAAAGGCAAGCCGGAAACTCGGTGCGCTGTGAAAACTGTCAATGAACATGCCACTGACAGGTGAGGCACCTTTTATTATTATGGAAGAAAATATCCTTGCTTTCATATATCCAATATCCACTGTAATGTTAAGTACACATATACACGCAATAGGCATGATGACTGATTTTGAAAAATGGTCAGATTATGTTCGGAAGTATCTAGTATTTCGAAAAAATATATTATTTCAGCAGAAAAATAAGGTTTGGTAGGTAAAATTGGCATTTGTAATTGAAATTTTAAAATTCACGCCAAAACGCTCGCCGGTGTCATGGCGCCGTTTGTGACGTCACTAATACTCTTACTAACAAAATAATGTACTCTGTGCATTAAACAATAGGTCTTCGTATTAGGTATTTTGTGTGAAGAATATGAATTAATTCTGAATTATGGCTAAATTCTACTATTTATTTCTTCGAAGATCACTTTGACGTAAAATTTGGGAAACACAAATACTTGATAAACACCAACATCTGTATAGAGATGGTTGATTGTCAAAGTTCGAAAATAATTGTGACGTCATTCGCTTCGTTGGTGTTTTAACCAATATGGCGGATTGCTGTATTTTATATAATACAAAATAAATAGCAAAAAAAATTAGTTTTTTATAATCCTATTTATTAGATAAATTTATAATTTCATTGATTCTTGGTTACTGTCATCATGCCTATTGTAGTTAGTAATAGTAGCTACTGTACGGCTCGTATAAAACGACTAGTCCGCGATATCGTTACATTATCAGAAATGTGTCACGCACGGTAACCCTTCCCTGAAATCCACTTAAGTTTCCTTCCTTCTAAAGTTCCTTCTCTAATTTTAACATACTGTGATATTGTGACTCAGGTAGGTTCTATTTAGGGACTATATTTGTGTACAGGGAGCGTATCGAGTTCTTGAACGAGGCGTCGGTAATGAAAGCGTTCGATACGTTCCACGTGGTGCGGCTGCTGGGCGTGGTGTCGGCCGGCCAGCCCACGCTCGTGGTCATGGAGCTGATGGAGTGCGGCGACCTCAAGACGTATCTGCGCTCTCACCGTCCCGACGCGGAATCGTCGCTGCCTAAAAAGGGGGGCGATGCGCCGCCCACGCTGCAGAATATACTGCAGGTGATTTGATACTTTTTTTCAACGCAGTGCAGCTGAAAACCTTCAATTGCCTCACAATCTATTTGCATAGGGAATAGCTTTTCGTTGGTATTTAATGTGGTATTTCCTTGGTATAAGTAGTATATCTATAGGCCGACCGTTTAACTCGCGTATCGCCTGCGCGGTAAGAAGGGAGCGGGGGCGGGTAACGCTACACACGGAGTCAATAATACAAAGATTTATGTCGAAATAGACATTGTTGGTAAAGAATAAAATAATAAGTATCTTACATATCATCCGCTAACATCTTCCCCCGCTCCCTTTTTACCCCGCAGGCGATACGCGAGTTAAACGGTCGACCTATAATAATTACAGAATAGAATTTTACCGAAATTTCAGAATAAATGATAATGGAAACTTTTAATATGGTAGGCAAAAGCTAAAAACCGTTTATATGTTGTTTTATGTACATAAAACTAAACAAAGTACTTGGGAAAATACAATAAATTTTAATCGCAACATGGTGGTGGCATGTCATTCCAATTCTTAGTTGCTGAAAATTTATAACTCCCACTGTATGGGAAAATGTTGATCGATTTATGTTTTAGCACCGAAAAAATAGCCTCAGAATTAAATCTGAAAAAACTTCCATAGTCTTCAAAATTCTCAATTTCACTGTTGAAGCGTTAGACATAACAAAAGACCATGCAGCATGCTTCACAGATAATAAAACGTCACTTGTTGTCACCTTGTTTTCAGATGGCTATAGAGATAGCGGACGGCATGGCCTACCTATCGGCCAAGAAATTTGTGCACCGCGACCTCGCGGCGCGCAACTGCATGGTCGCCGGTGACCTCACCGTGAAGGTGGGCGACTTCGGAATGACCAGAGACATTTATGAGACTGATTATTATAGGAAGGGCACAAAGGGCCTACTGCCCGTCCGGTGGATGAGCCCTGAAAGCTTAAAAGATGGGGTGAGTTGTATTATATTAAAATACTTTAAAGTTACATTCTATGCAAACGTATGACGGTTATCTTGATTTAATTATTTTTTAACAGGTGTTTTCAAGCAGCACTGACGTGTGGAGTTATGGTGTTGTTTTATGGGAAATGGCCACACTCGCTATGCAGCCATATCAGGTGTGTATTTATCTTATTACAAGAGCTGACCATAGTATTAGTTTATTATTTTTGGACCGAAGTTTCTTATGGGACGATGCGGAGGGGTACCCGAGTCCGTAACGAAAATGCGTCGAGTAAGATTTTTATGTATAATTTATTCGAAATTAAACCTTAACTAAAAAGCATTGAAAGTTTAATTTCGAATGTAGTATATTTATATTTAAGATCTTATGTCTTCGTAACAACGCGAGCATGTCGGCGACATGCATGTCGATGACGCCGCGAATCCACATTTTTAACCTACCAAAAAGTGCTCAACGCGGCTAAAGAAGTTTTCACTTCATAAATTCAGACACCGATAACTTTTGCGGCATGACATTACCGTCATCAGAGAATCAAAAGTCTGTATAAAATTCCTATACATACTTACATTTTCTTCTTCTTCTTCGTGTCCTGGGCTATTTTCCGCACTTGAAGCGTAGTCGTCCGCTGTGCGTGAAATCCACTGGTGCGACTCCCTGCCGGATCACTCCATCCAGCCAAGCTCACTCCAGAATCCAAGCAGGCCGCCCAGGTCGGCGAGGACTTCCGGTAGTGTTGCTGGGGAGCCAATGTAGGCTTCTCGTTGGGTGGAAACACCGCTGCACTCGAGCAGCACGTGTTTTGGTGTCTCGTCGCTCTCCATGCAGGCTCTGCATAGAGGGCTGTCAGTGATACCTAGAGTAAATAGGTGTTTGTTTAGAGAGCAATGTCCTGTTATCATACCTACAACTGTCCGGAGTTTGACTCTGTTTAGTTGCAGAAGTTTTTTGGTTAGTGGTTTATTAGGGCTGGGTATCGCCTCTTTTGTTTGTCTGCAGTCTGTAGTGTTTGCCCATAGTTCGGCATGTGTACTTACGGTTTGTTTTCTTACCCATGTTTTGTATTCACTGAAGGGTATCGGGACGATCGGGTCGGGTCCCACTACCTTCAGGTTTGAGGCTCGTCGTGCTAGCTCGTCGGCTGCGTCGTTTCCTATGTTCTCACTGTGACCTTTTACCCAGCCCAGTGATACTTGGTTCGAGTTAGTTAAAGTCTGTAGTGCATTGTGGCAGTCAAGTATGAGCCTAGAGGTAGTTGTGTTTTTTGCCAGGGCTCTCAGTACTGCTTGACTGTCACTGTTAATGTTAATTTGAAAATTTGTTACCTGTCTGTTGGTCAGAGCTATGGCCGCTACCGTGATTCCGACGCACTCCGCTTGAAAAACAGAGTTATTCTTACCGAGGGCGTAGGCTATGTTTATGTTTAGTTCGGGACAGTATACTCCTGCGCCGGTTCCCTTGTTTGTTTTTGATCCGTCTGTATACACATCTATTGTGTCTATGGTAGGTGCTTGAGTTGTGGTCTCTGCGGTGTTAATCTTGTACCTTTTCTCGATTATGTGTTCTTTCTGTGTTTTATCACATATCCACTCTAAGTGTGGACATTTTGTGTTTTCACTCGACAATATCTGGGTGTGCGTTGCGTTCATGTCTTTCCAGAGCCCATAGGTTTTTATCCTTAGTGCTGCTATGGTAGCCTCTTCTTTTATGTGAAGATGTAGAGGTGGTATTCCTAGCATCACCTCCAGGGCACTTGACGGAGTTGTGCTCATGCAGCTGGTGATCGCTAGGCAGGCTTGTCTTTGAAAGCTTCGTAGCTCCTGTTGTGTTGTTGTCTGATTTGTCCTGGGCCACCATACTAGTGACGCATATGTTAGTGAACTCCTGACTACCATTAAGTAAAGCCACAGCATTATCTTTGGTTTCAGGCCCCATGTTTTCCCAATCATGCGTTTGCATTGATTTAGGATTATTGTTGACTTTTCAATTTTCGTTTCTATGTGTTTCTTCCAGTTGAGTTTGCTATCTAGAGTTACCCCTAGATATTTCACTTCTGGTGATAGTGATAGGCTAATGCCAAAGAGTGTTGGCATTTTTGGGATGTCAGGTTTCCTTTTGTTTGTGAACAGAACTAATTCAGTCTTTTTCGGATTTACTGTTAGTTCGTTGTCGTTGCACCATTTCTCTATAAGTTTTAGTGCATCTTGCAGTATTGCACTGAGTGTGTTTTCATGTTTTCCACTTATTAGGATTGTTATGTCGTCAGCGTATCCTATAGTTAAGAATCCGCTTTTGTTCATTTTTGTTATTAAGTCATCTACGACCAGGTTCCAGAGTATGGGAGATAATACTCCACCTTGGGGGCAACCTTTGGCTACGATCCCTTTAGTTGTACCGTTTATGTCGAGCTGTATAACCCTTTTCTCTAGTAGGGCGCTTATCCACTTACGTAAAGTACTCGACACTTTGTATCTTTTCAGAGCATCATCTATGCTTCTGAACGTGGTTTTGTCGAAAGCGCCTTCAATGCTTACATTTTATTTTCCTGTTAAATTGTTACTATTACCATTAGTGCCGTCACCGTGCAAGGTTAGGTTTTTTCTGGTTTTGCCATTATAAAAGCGCCTATTCGCCCCCATTTAAGTAGTTGGCACCAACACATTTTGTAACATTTTTCTTTTTATGAAAATAGCAACTGGTGAGTATCTTGCTGGCTCTTCTCAGTAGAATTAGTTTCCCTAACCGGTGGTAGAGTTTGATTTTCTCATATGTGACACAACTTGTCCTAAATAAATAATTCATAGTCTAATGTTGCGTGGTGATTTGTCTGCAGGGGCTGTCGAACGAGCAGGTGGTGCGGTACGTGGTGGAGGGCGGCGTGATGGAGCGGCCCGAGCACTGCCCCGACCGCCTGTACGAGCTGATGCGCGCGTGCTGGGCGCACCGCGCCACGCTGCGGCCCTCCTTCCTGCAGCTCGTGGCCGACCTGGCGCCCGCCGCGCAGCCCTACTTCCGACACCGCTCCTTCTTCCACACGCCGCAGGGCCAGGAGATGTACGCTCTGCAGCGCACCGCCATGGGTGAGTTGTAGCTCGAGTCTATGGATAGATCTAAGGTGCGGGTTATATAGGAGAGGCGCGGCGGAGATGTGGCGGCGGTGTGGCCTTGAAAGTTAAAAAGCAGCGTCCGCGCCTCACCCTCTATATACCCGGCGTCCCGTCGCTTGCATACATTTTGTATGAAATATGAGAAAAGCGGCGGCGCGCCCGCGCCGCACCTGCACCTCGACCGCGCCGCGCCAGCACCTCACCCGCGCCCGTCGCCTCTCGTATATATCCCACGACTAATAAGCGCTGGTGTCTTGTTTATAAGCTTGTTGAGGCGTGACGCGGTGGCGAAACTCAGCGATAGAGAGGATATAGATTGGTTATCTTATAGACGCGATGAAAAGTTTTACCAACCTTTGTTTGTATTGTGCATAAAAAGCATAAAATCATTTTTGGAGAAGCCTGAGCGAAAAATTTACAAGCACTAAAGTTAGTGGTACCACTAAATAAAAGATTAACTGTAAGTAATTAAAAAATGATAGCCATAACACTGCCAAACGTTTTAAGCATTGTTTTAGCAGTTTTCATTAAAACTAATTGCATAATTTTTAATCCTTGGCTCTACCACTTTCCCACCTTTCATAATCATCACATTACAATGCATTTTGCATATATCTATCTATATCTGCATATATCTAGTAATTACCATGAATATTATCCCTCAGGTCATGCATATGTAAGTCCACAATCCACATGTACTCAGTAATCGCATTCGTAGAGTTGAATATAGAATTAATTTGGCTGTCGCAAGTCTAAACTGAACTAAATTAAACAGAACTAAATGTACCTGCATGTTTTTTTAACAACTATCCCTAAGATTTTACAACTTTTAGACATAATGAAAAAACTAGAAGTTTAATTCGCTATTATCCGCCACAGTAGGTAATAGTAGATTGTTACACAAGGGATGTAAGTAAGCTATTACAGAACAAGATCCAATTTGGCGCCAGTGCGAGCGCAGCTCGCATAGGGCGCTAATGGATCGCGTGCACCCGAGATATTTAGTCACACGAGCGAGCGCAGCGAGCGAGGGTGAATATAGTTCGAGGGTGTAATAGCTACTTGCAACCGAGGTAAGCATTCTACTTTATATCATTCTTGCGAGGTAAATAAAACATTGGTAATGCAAAATGAAATTTTAATTAGAATAATTAGCAAATTTAGAGAAAAAATAGAAAAAAATGGTTACTTATTATAATTAATTATAGTAATATTGCTAAGTTTTCACGTAGCGCTCTTTGGACTTATCCGGCAAAAGGTTTTGCATCATTTGTTCTGCTTCAAGCAAACAAAAATCAGGCTCTCCTCCTTTTTCATCATCTGATGAAGTGCTTGACATTGTTGTAAATAACTTAAATCACTTTACGAACAAACTTCACAAACTTTCGGATCAAATGAAATGCCGCCATTTCCATTTTTTTTTCGTAAATAGTTTTCCATTTTTTTTTACGGCTCTGAGTTCCAAGGAGTTTTGCATAGTTTGAAATGTATGGAAATTAAATGCCGCCATGTTCAGTGTTTTTTTTTCAGTAAAAAGTTTTCTTACCATTTTATAAGAAAAGAGATTGTTTACCAAGGAGTTTTGCATAGCTTGAACTGTAATGTGAACATTACAATTCAAGCATAGTGCGACGTAATGTTGCCTTGAATTGCAAACACCAACTTACAAGGAGACTTTCCACCATAGTAATCCCTAGTTACTGAGCAAGTATGATATAAATGTATCTTGCACTTGTAGCTTGCGATATTCAGTACTTTATAATCGTGCATTGTCGCGTCAACATCTCCTGAAGATGCTCCGGTGTCGGAGTGAAACGAAAGTTGAGAATAATTTGGAAGATTTGTGTGGTGTGGTGAATATCGCAAGCTACAAGTGCAAAATACACACTGTACCACATAGATTTACCTACTGTGTAACATCTAGTTCTTTCATTATCATGGACTTCCGCAAACTAACGCCTGCTTCTATCCACTTGCTTCTATCCAATACTTCGGACTTAAAGATTTGTGAACAGCCGAATTAGCACGAACTGCCGTTTGTGCTGTTGGTTAACTTCAGTAAATGATAACATATAAGTTACAAGTGTATATAAAGTAGTATAAGTAGTAATGTTTAACCCTTGTTTGTTGCACGCTCGTGCCTACAGAAGTGTGTGCCGAGCAGGCGGCACTCTGTTCACTGTAAGTAACGGTCATTGCATGTTGTACTCAGTTTTCGTAGATCACTTCATGTGTTATCATTTCCTGAGTGACCAATTGTATCATTGTAGCACAAATTGGATGTACATGTCACCTTAAGATTGTGAAAACCATCAGATTGCAATCTAACGCTTTTTATCTCGACAGATTGTGAACCGTTCAATGTTCTGAGTGTAAATTTTTGAAATATTCATTGTATTTACGTTTTCTTGACTGTTTCTTGTAGGTTAGGTTAGGGTTCCACATCATCACCATCAACCAAATACCTAACAGATTACAATCTACCGGAAAATAATGCGTTAAATTGTAAGCAGTT
The DNA here is from genome assembly GCA_923060345.2 of Erebia aethiops. NCBI lineage: Eukaryota > Metazoa > Arthropoda > Insecta > Lepidoptera > Nymphalidae > Erebia > Erebia aethiops. The sequence continues at coordinate 14,294,925 of OV281089.1, read as the reverse complement.
GTTGTGCAGTACCGCACATAAGATAATTAATGAAAACAAATTTACTTTATAAAACTGTTTAATTGAAAACTAAATTAATGTACAAAATTTAGCGAGTTTGCGTTGGTGTTGGTCGCTTGACTTAAAGTAAGTAAGTGCATGAATTGCACTTTTTTGTAAGACGGGCACGCCCGCGCACCGGTGATTGCCCGCACCCCCGCTTCCGCGCCTTTTAGGGGGAGAATTTAAATGTCGCGCGAACAGTTGTTACGGTTCACAATCTTTCGACAGTTTACAATCTAACGAGATACCAAGCGTTAGATTGAAATCTAACGGTTTTTACAATTTTACGGTGACATACACATAAGGTTTACTAAAAGCGGCACCCCGAGTACGCTCTCAAAGTCGCAATTTGCAGTGTTTGCGCTTTGCGGCTTTTGAATTGTACGAACGCTGGTTTTCGTTTTTAGTATGGAACCAAATTGTGTATATCTATTTTGTGATTGTAGCGTAGACACAATCCGCGAGGTGTAAGCTGAGCTTTGCATTTGTGTGAGTGTTTATGTTAAAAGCAGTACTCAATTATTTACACTGAGTTAAGTCGTACTCACACAAATGCAAATCTCAGCCTATACAGCAAGGGCTAGTGCTATAGCACTCAAAAGCACAAATCTCTACCTTAAATTGATAGATCTAAGTTGTGCCAGTCCTGTTCGCATTGTGAAATGGCTTGTTTTAGAGCTGTCATTTAGTTAGAGATTTAAGCACCATCGAATTGGCACTATTGTCGGCTTGCGAATCACAGTAGAAGTTCAAAATGTTTCGCGGTTAATTAAAAATTGGCGTTCTGACATTTAAACCTAAGCTCCAGATAAAACGAGGCAGATTTATATGTAGGTATGAAATAAATCTGTTTCTAAAGGCTTAAGACTTAAGTTATTCTTTAGCATGTTGGCCTGAGGTAAATAATTAGATTGAATCATTGGTATAGTATTTTACCATTATGAATTGATAATTATATTTATATTTGCAACTAAACATTTGGATGCTATTTTTTTTCTCTTAGCATTGCCATTTAAATCTATTTGTGCTATTAGAAACGCTGACCATCTTATATTGTGTTTTGTACTTGTAGAAAAACTAGCTTATTCCCTCGACTTCGTCCGCGTGGATTAATAACGAAATAAATAAGTCTAAATACGTTTTTATGTATGATAGAATTTTATAAACAAGCTATGCTGAAGTTAACCAGAACGTTATATTTAGAACTAAAGCGGTTGATAACGATATATATATAATTTAAATGGGGCCTTTTAGTTTCTAAATTGCCTCATTGGGAAGGGACACCAGCGAATCTGTTCCCCTTATAGGTGGTTATGTTATTTAAATTGTAAACTGTGTCCAAGAAATAACTGCTGATTTTTACAGTGTCTCTGTGTATGTTCAATTTCAATATAACTTTCAGAAGTCAGATCGTCACATTACTTTGTAAATCTTGAAGCAGAAAGTTGACTTGCTGCAAGTTTACACGATACGATTGATGTGCAAGTAAATTGCGAGACACAGTGATGTAGTTGTTTGGAGGACTAATGAAGTGATGTGTCTGCGGTTGCAGTGGAGGAGGAGAGTGAGAGCGCGGAGGTGAACGTGGGCGCGGTGGCGACGGGCTCGGGCTCGAACCTGTTCGGCGTGTCGGGGCGGCTCGCGTCGTGGGTGCGCGAGCTGTCGTCGCTGCGCTCGCGCGCCGGCGATGACGCGGCGGCTGAGCCGCTGGCGCCGCCCGAGCCGCGCCCCATCCCGCTCAAGGCGCGCGCCGGCCCCAACGGCGTGCTGCGCGAGCCGGCGCGCTAGCCCGCGCCGAGCGCCCGCACCGATATCTACCTCAGGCCGCGGCGCCCGCCCGGCTCTTCGAATCCTAGGTGTAAGCGTAGCTAGTGAATCGTTCGCCGCGTCGTTTATTTATTGCCGCCGCGCCCCGGCGCCCGCCGGCCTCTGCATTTATCGCGTCGAGCGCCGCGCGCCAGCCTCCGGGGCCGAGCGGAGTGAATCCTATATAGTTTACCTCAGTAATATAGTTGTATCGATGTCATTTGTGACGCAGCCTATTATCGTTAAGTTTACCGTGTAAGCTGTAAAGTGTGTATAGTACCTAACCGTGACGTAGTGAGGTCGTGTACAAATTATTTTAATTCGTTTATATCGGACTCGGCGCGGATTCGTCGTTTAGCTTAAGTTTTTGTTATTGTTGGAGCGCTTTTTTTGAAGCGCGTCGCTTGCCGCGGCGCAGGGTTGCCACTCGTCGCGTCTGCTGATAATACTCATAGTTCGATCGGCGTATCGTTTTCGTTTGTCGTTTCTATTTTATAATGAGGAAATAATTTTCATAGATCGGATTTAACCACCAAAGACTTAATACAAATCAAAACGCTAAATTAAGATTTTATTATTATATTGTATTTAGATACGTTAATATTTTGTGCATGTAGCGCTGTTCGCGTCGAAGGCTTCTTCGAGTACATAAGACGAAACTGAAACCGATGTGTTCCGTATCAATTACAATGCAATATATATTCTGCCATTGTTGTTACATAGTCGTTATATATGATAATTTTACAATTATTGTGTAGTATGAATTACCTATACTCTGTAGCCAAAGTCTAGCTAATTTGCAAGACCTTTATACAATAAACTGACAAGTAAACTCGCATTATACATAGAGCTACGATCGATTAGTTGTATTGACTAATTAATTTATTATCCCAGTAGAGGACGAGCAGCGGCGGTCACGATAGGAGCATGTGTTGATGCTTATAAAGTAATTCTTTAGATTAACGAGTTGTATTCGAAAATTTTCATAAAATTTTTAAATAGTTAAAGATTTTAATAGCATTCTTTATTATGTAATATACGCTAGACGCACTATACGTTACAGTATGAAATAGTGAGCTATTTGTACAATAGTTGTATATCCAACCAAAGTTAGACTCCATTGTACAACAATCCTGGACATTGGCCGCACTCCAGCGGTGAGCGGCGGCCAATGTAACGTTGATAACTTTACGATAATGTGGTTTAAGGGTATAAACGAGTGCCTTCAGAAATCCAGCCTTCATTGGAATGCAGGATTGTTGATTGAAAGAGGAACATGACACGAAAACACGAATGTTGACTTAATTTTAATTTTTAAAGGCGAATCGTTGCATTAGCAGCTCGTGTTAAATGAATTGGTAGTCATATATTAATCAACTTGACGGCAAAGTTTACTATAATTGTTACAAATAAACCCCATAATTACGTGTAACGAATATTATAACCTGTAATCATAAAATAAATAATATAATTTATTGAATACTTGTAATTTTATATATACTATACTATACAATTGGATATCAATCAAGAATTTTTATGAAATTTCCATTAAATTAAAACATTTTAATCAAAGAAATACGTACAAAGAATAATTGCAATTTTTTAAAAAAATAAATAATAATAACTGGAGCAGCTACTGTGACGTGATACCTCTAAAATGACAGTTTTGTATTTCTGACTTCTTTTATCTTCAATTATTTAGGACAGCTATAATAAATTATTTTAAAAACCCCTATTTAAATGCCAATATGTAAAGTTGAATACCTCTTGTTAATTTCACTGCAAATGTATTTAATTAGTAACTGAAGGGAGTAGAACTTAGAAAAGGTGAGGTATCTTTTTAAGCAGATATGAAATAAACAGACCAATCAGGTTACATAATAATATGAGAATAATCTCATTGTTCTCCGCCCATATCCACTGTGGTGGATACCGGGCTTTAAACCATACCTGTTGGCATTTGAATAGTCTCAAAATAACAGTAACGAGGATGGCCAAATGGTGTGGACAATTCTGAGATGCTAGTACTCGTATGTTATTTGTAAATCGTATTATAAATCGGGTCTGATATTTGGATTTAATCCACGATATCTAAAAACTTAATTAAAAATATTGTATAGTAAATACTGATAGCGTTTCACATTGTTAATGGATAGTAAATAATTTATTTAAAAAAAAAGGGCTCAAGGCGCATTGCATTTGGTCTTAATTCTTTACCTTCTCTTCCAGTGACTTGACCAGTTTTATGTAAAAAAAATGTTTGAAGTGATGGGGATTCGATGATTAAGAAATTGCATAGTGCCTTAAGCTCGTTACAATAGTGAAACATACAGGTCGACACATATAGCGAAACATATTTTCTACTTTGTTAATAAAGGTGTATGCTGATCGGGATTTTTTCCATGTAAATGTAAATTCAATTTATACTTCGTTTTCTACCATAAGTTTTAAATACAGAAGAAATTACTTTGTGTATAACAATTATAGGTGTAAAATAACGTGACATAAAAAAATTGGTGACGAGCAAAGTAGTGCTTGTATTCGAACTGATACATTACATGTAATGGCTCTCGAGCAATATCCATCTTAATAGGAAGCTAACTTGGCTGGAGTGTCGTTAAGTAAAAACTTGACTGTGTTATACAGCGGTTGTAGTCGCTTTCTTCGAGCCAGCCGAGGCACTCCACCGTCGCTCTTTCATACATAAAGCTTATAGTTAAGGTTTAACGTTCCAGCGTTAGTATCGTTTACCACAAGAATTTACATTACGATGAGCGGATTCAAGCGGCAAATTACCGCGGCGTAAAAATAAAATGAACCTTAATCTCCTTTTTTAAAAGCTCGAGTTCGTCCATACGCGGCGCGTTGCGCACACCAAACGGATACGTTGCGAGATTAAAATCTGTGATACTGAATTTGTAACTTGCAATCAAGGGTCAATAGGTCCATTTTACTCGGACACTTAAGTGTTTTGACGTTCGATTACGCTAACGTCGGTGTGATTTAAGTTCTTGTGATGAGGGTACAGTTATTGTTGAGGGCAGCTAAGAGTGAGATGCGAGCGCGTTTGCGTGGAGTGGCTGTGGCGAAGTCTCGCACAACGTTGCCTCACACAGCGTTCTTTGCGGGCTTTAGTCGTCTATTCGTTATAATATGCATATCATGGTTAACGCCCGATTTGCAGATATTAAGTACAGGGGAAAATATTTGGTTTTAACAAATATAAATAATGTAGTGGATAATTTTAATTCAATTCCATTCCATTGCAACATGGCTAAACAAGGTGGTATGTTGAATTGGAATCGCAAATCATCTTTGATCATAAGGGTGATTGTACGGTATGATACGCGTACCGAATTTAAAGTTACTTAATCTGAATTGTAAATATTACATTATAGATAGATATTGAAATAACAAATTATTTATTGACTGAGTGAAAGTTATTTCAATCATTACATCAGTATTTATTATTGTTATGATTTCCACTGATTAAGGCACATTACCTCATATTAGTGATTATGTTATTCGTAAATTGTGGACTGATAAAATTATTTCCAATCGATGTGTTCCTCGAGTGATTTGTGTGCGTGTTGTATAGTGTCGGGGTGGCGTTGTGCTATATGCTCAGTTTAGATACAAATTCACCAAACTATTAAGATAGTGTATAATTTTTATATTTAATTTAATGAAAACCGAGTACCTATTAATAATAATTTTAATATTTATATTATTAAAAAAAAATTACAAGAATTAGCAAAAAAATAGTTTTGAATATCGATGTATCCTAAAAATAACCCTTGTTTAAATATATTTTATACCAAGTTAATAAAAACAAGGTCTATAACGTTCTTAAAATAAAATTTGTTTTTTAATTGAAATGTTTTCTTATTGCTTCTCCCTTGCCTTGATGAATTTAATATTAATATTATATTATTATACAGAATATTGTTGTGTTATGGATATATAGTTTATTATATTTCTATTTATTATTATTTTTTTTCCTTAGTGCTTTGGAAATCCAGATTTGAGGCTTCTCCTTTTTCTTTGGTATATCACAAACGCAAGGCTTTTCATTAACAAATTTCAACAGAAGAGTATACATTTTTAAACAACCTTTTTCACCATTCTGTTTAATTTTTTCCAAGTCTTGGATGTAATATTCAGGTAATTCATGCTCCATAGCACCAAGTATTATTATTTCCTTGTAAGTCCACGAAGGCCATCTCTCTACTGGTATCACTTCGTTGTCGCCTCTCGGCAACGGATTCACCTTGTGTATGTATACGCGACATTTAAAATTGCCCATGTAGAGCGTTAGGACTTGAACGTGCTTTGGATAGTAAATCTTTCTATCAACACCTTCTTGTCTGAAAAGTTACATAGAAAGTTAAATGTAATGTATCTGTCACCATAAGATTGTAAAATCCGTTAGATTATAATCTAACGGTTTCTATCCCGCTAGATTATAAACTGTCGAAAGATTGTGAACCGTTCAATGTTCTGTGTATTAATTTATGAAATATTTATTGTTTTTACGTTTTCTTGTCTCTTTCTTGTACAGTTCGCGCGGGAGTTGAATGCAGAGTAAATGTAAGTGTCACCATACATTTACTCTGCATTCAACTCGCGCGCGAACTATAGGTTAGGTTAGGTTCTATTCAAATTCAAATTCAAAATGATTTTTATTCAAATAAACTTTTACAAGTACTTTTGAATCGTCAAGTGAATCTACCACTGGTTCGGAATGCCATTCCTACCGAGAAGAACCAGCAAGAAAAGCGGTTGCTCTTTTGAAAAAAAAAAATTTACAATTTCACTAATTTGTAAAATACATAAGTAACAGCTGTCCTTAGCATTGCTGGAGCGAGTCAAATCCATGCTCCTTTGTCATTTACGTAATCTTCAACAGTAAGTAGGTATAATAAGCTTTTTTCAGGAGCATAATTTTAATGGACTTCTTAGACTTGTGTAAAGGCAAGTTTAAGTTAGGTTGTGGAATTTTGTTATAAAATAGAATGCTCATTCCCACAAACGACCTTCGGACCTTCTTGAGGCGGAGCGATGGAGTCACGAGCTTATGGCGGCCTCTAGTTTGCCTATCATGCAGATCGCATATTTTTTTGTAATTGTAATGGGTTAATATACCTAATATATTACAATTTACCGAAAAATAACGCGTTAAATTGTAAGCAGTATGTTACGGTTCACAATCTGTCGACAGTTTATAATCTATCGAGATAAAAAATGTTATATTATAATCTAACGGTTTTTACAATCTTACGGTGACATATCCAAGAGCTAACTCCTACTTACCAGTTCTTACTTATTCAGAATTTCCTAAATTAGGTTTCTGACCGATCCTGAAGCCGTTGCCTACGTGAGACGAGTATTCAGTTACGTAATCATTACGGGTCCGTGGTCCCACAGCTTTGTCCCATATTGACGCAGTAGTAAGTAGGTAGGTACTCTTTTAAGCGGGAGGTCCTGGATTCGATTCCTGATTGGGATTCCTGGCTGGGGCAATTAGGGTATCGTAGTTGTCGTCGTCTCAACCTGTTTGCTGATAGCAGATAGATAGGAGACCTAGCTGGTCTCTGGCATGGATCTCCATAGAACACGGCCCACTCCCAGGCACTCGCTTGAGAACGTCCGTCCAACTAGTGGGGGATCGTCCAACGCTGCGCTTTCCTGTGCTATCCTATTAGGTGGTTATATAGGTGCTTTCCTATTAGGGTATTATTATTTACGAATAACACTGTCTTTGGCTTAGTCAAGTAGGCTTCAACTGTTGCTAGTTACCACCTTATCGCCAGAGCCGTTGTGCCAAGCGAAGTATGTAGCGTAGGAACTATTATTTACGATAACACAGAAACTATGGGATTCCATTCCATCTTAAACTGCATCATCACTCGCAGTCTAGGGCTAACTAACTAGTATACCTATTAGGAATAAAAATTATAAACACGTGACTACTAAGTTTCGTCTTTCAGCTACTAGTTAAGTACTAGCTTTACGAACTGAAGAGTGATTACGATACTATATTTGTATATAGTATCGTAATGACTAAACGATACTATATAAAAAGTAGTAGTAGTAGGTACTTGAAATAAATGTTATTACTTATTTGTACACGTATTACATACTCATCAAGTGTAGCAACATGTTCAATTCCCAGCCTCCATATGACGCCCCAGACGTGCGCGTTGGCAGTGGGCACCAACGTTGCCGTTGGTCCTCCCCAAAACTTAGAATATCTTATAAAATCTAATCTGTAATTCTTTAAGAAATTCAGGGTTTGTTTAAATCGGTTATGAATATCTTTAGTTATACTAATAAGTATTCTGTGGTGATACCACAACGTTTGTACTCGTATTTAAATTATATCCTCTGGATTCCAATCGACGCGACGCCCATTACAAATTGCAGACTCAGGCTCGCTTTTACTACACCTTCGAATACCTATTAACCTCCACACTACATACCGTTAAGCTAAAATGACTGAATGTCTACGTATGTACTGAAAGTTATTGCAGCTACCCTCCGCATTTGTGCCCTTCAACCCGCAGTGTTGCTCTATCTAGAGTCTAGACTAGACCAAACAGTAAGACTTCCTATCTCTATGGTCTACACAACTATGAGCTAGTCTAGCTCCACTGTTAAGTCAATGGAGCTAGTGATATAAATTTGTTTAAAAAAAAACTAAGTCCTACTTAAAAGGTGAAAAACACTTGCATCTAAGCGTGCTATGGAGACATATTCTGCACTTGGATTATTCATATGAATTCTAAATGAAAACATATTGCTGCCATAAGAATAATATAGAAATGTATCTGGCTTGTTTATTTCGTGTCTTAACATGTCTATTGTTCAGTTAAGAAATATTTATATGAACTTTAAAATACAAATAAAAGATTTATCAATGAAAGAATTTAACAATATAGTTTGACAATTGTTTCCAAAATAAAGAAGTAACCAGCCAGTTGCATTTTTTATGAAGTACTTATTTAGTCTGGAAAAACCAGTTCATTAAAGTCCGTCAAACTTATCTGGCCTAGTGGCCAAAATTGGAACTAATTTTTATGCCTGTTTAATTTATTTTTCGTATCTATTAGTAACACTGTCACTGGGTCAGATAATATAAGTTTGTGGGACTGTACATTGTGGTTGATGAATATTAATTAGAGAATATCAGGGTCCCAAGGAAATAAAAATAAACAATAAAATTATATAATATGTACCATAATCAACTATACTATATTTACATTAATATTCATTATCATTAATAGAAAAATATATTTACACAACATAATTTTGATTTATAATATGGAATCTATGGTTTAATGAGTGAATCCAAAAGGATTAAGGTTGTTACGTTCCCTCAAATATGGTCGAGCGAAGCAATGGCTGGATCATGCGTCATGCTCGTGAACGGGTGCCACCGGCGGGAATGGGGCTACTTTCTGTCTGCACGTCTTTGACATGAATTGAATAAACAAATTGAAGAAATCCATTAAAAGTAATAATAATAATAATAATAAGCCTTTTTATTACTAATCTCATGATATTTACAATTGTATATAACTACTTTTTAGATGAAATAAGTGTTAGTTGTGTTAGTGTTTGTCTTATTCTAGTTAGTATTGTTATTTGTTGCAGTATTTGTTGGTTTAAAAGTATGCTCCTGAAAAAAGCTTATTATACTGTTGAAGATTATGTAAATGATAGAGGAGCATGGATTTGATCGCTCCAGCAATGCTGGGGACAGCGGTTACTTATGTACACATTGATATAATAATTGTAAATGAATTATTTAAAAAAAGCAACCACCGAGTTTCTTGCTGGTTCTTCTCGGTAGGAATGGCATTCCGAACCAGTGGTAGATTCACTTGACGATTCAAAAGTACTTGTAAAAGTTTATTTGAATAAAGAAGATTTGATTTGATTTGATTTGATTTGATTTGATTAATAATTATTTCAAATGTTTAATTTTTCTAGCATTTTAGGTGATGCCTTCTGTCCGTTGTGGGGTATTTTCTTCAGCTGTAATATGTATTCTTTTGGTAAGTTGCATTCAATAGCCCCATTCACAATACAGTCTAAGTAAGTACTAGATGGTCTCCTTTCCAGTGGTAATTCTACATCAGCACCTCTTAGAGGAGGGTTCACTGTTTGTTGATATGTGCGACACTCTATCATTTCACCCTCAGGGGTCCACACATTAACAGATTTAGCAAAATACCAGTTGGTGTCCACACCTTCCTGTCTGAAAATGGACAAATTTGATATTATTAATAAAGATAAAATTTACAGTAGCTAATGATTTTTAGAAAAGATTATTTTAGACTTCTTATCATGTTTCATTGTTCCTATCTAAATTTGTTTGATGATGTTAAGATAAAATATTATGCTTACACTTATACCTTGAAAAATTGCAATAATAATTTTATCTTCTTTAACAACTCTTGACAATATGTATGACATAGTCTAATATCCACATTAAAGATTCATATTTTAATTTGAGAAATTTTAAACACAGCTTTAGATTAACAAATTTAAAAGTCAACTACTTGCCTATCTAAAGCTGGCATGTCACAATTATGGAGCCTCCAAATGGCGCCCCACACATGTATCTGAGCGTTTTCGGTTGGTACGATTGTAGCTGATGTGCCTCTCCAATGGTCAGAATACTTCATGAAATCTAGTTGATGACCCTGTAACAACACGTAACGATTAATCCTAAACTTAACCGTCGTCGTTTCGCCGACAGGCGATCACAGCTGGACACAAGTCTCTTCTAAGGATAGCCACTAGTTTACCACTCAAGAACTCTTAGTGTTGCGCTTACCATCGCGGATTCGCGATTCACAAGCATATTCGCAAGTTCTTTATTAAATTAAATGCCACAAACTCACATCAAGTCTGCCGATGCCAATAAACTCGGCAGTCGGGTTATTTATACGTATTCGTTTTTTCAGCAGGTTGCTGCCATAGGCGAAGTAAAGAAACGTGCCTTTAATTTGCTTCGCCATAGTAATTTAAAGTTTAAAGTTTTAGTCTAAAACTATTTAGAAAACTTATTGAAAACAAAACAAAGTACAAACAACTTGCACTTTTGAAAATACAGATAAATGACATTGACTGAACGTCAACATCATAGTTTCCTTAGTCATTGATAATATGACATTGACAAATATGGGTAGGTCAACGACCTCAATTTACATAGACGGGCTCTGTCAAACAAATGTGGGCGTAATTTTAGCAACGCCATCAACGCCATCTAGTCTGAAAAGCGGGAACTTGCTTGCAACATCTTGAATGAAAGCTTGAAAACGAAAACGTATGACTCGGTCATAGATAATATAGATCATAGCCGTAAGGACAGTTAGTAAAAAAAAAATCATACAGTTTGCCGCGGAAATTAAATGATTGCGTAATGGATAAAAATATTAAATAGGAAGATTAAATAACGTTTTTTTGGGAATGTATAATTGTGAATTGAAACACTTACCTTAAATTTAACATTATACAGTGCCAAACTAATTATACTTTAGATGTTAACTAATAAATTATCTGCACGACGAGCGATCGTGACAGCGCTACGACGGGAACAAAGACAGGTGCGGAACGTGTTCAACAACTCGGACGCCCGGCGTTTTTCTATGAAAGGGCCCATCTAGTACCTACATATATATCGATGGGGTAGGTATGTTCCCGCAGTGATAGCGCGTATCTTTTGTCGCAATACCTATCACATTTAAAAATATCCATGGATCGTATTTGTCCTTAAGTCTAGTTCGCACTATGCTAGTATTTTAGTCTAGTAGCGAGTAATTTAGTAGCTAAACGTGTCTGAACACCAAAAATTTAGTCGAGTAGTTTAGTAAGGAATTTAGTCGAGCCGATCCATTTTATTCTATTTTTATCGGGCGAGTAGCACCTCCCACCACGCGTACGTGCTCACTGGCCGACCAACTAAACAAGTCTGAACCTGTCGAATTAGTCGAGTTCATTAGTTACCGCGAACTATCGAATTGATCGAAGTATTCTTTGGGATCTTCCAATACTAATTCGTTCAGAAGACAATTAGTAGCTCCTAGTTTATCCCTTCTATCGATCCATTTTCGTTTACATAGCTTCTTTTATTAATCAACCTCATCTACCTCCTCTAAAATCGTCGTTATGATTAACTTAATCAGTTTATGTATAGGCTGTTCATCTTACAAAACACCACTCACTTGTAAACTGTACTCGAACGAAGTGCGAACGATTTTGGTGCAGAAGCGAGTATTTTAGCTACTAAATAACTCGCTACTAGACTAAAATACTAGCATAATGCGAACTAGGCTTTATAGCCTGCTTCGCGTAAGCTTTTTCAGGAATGTTGCAATGGGTCGCAAACCACAGATTACTAGTCACGAACGCTGAATATCGACATTTTGGTGGTGCAGACTTATAAGCCAATGACTAATTTGAATATCTATGGTAAACTAGCAATTTAAATCGACATCGCAGTCTTCCTATAACACAGAACACTTTTAGTACTCCTAGCGGATCCTATAGGGCTATAACCATAGAAATAGTATGTATATTCATACAACTAGAAGGATCACTTACGCACGAAACGCGAGCCGAAAGAGAGCTAATATTAAGGCGCGTTGTCTCTTTCTAAGCGAATACCATAATTTTTATTAATTACGGACAAAATAGAAAAATATTTTCGGTGATAGATGCATGATTATAACGGTACAAAATTATTTGTAAAAAAATATATAAATTTTTAAACATTGAAACGAACAAATTCTTCATAATTATTACATTTGTTTTTTAATAATTTTAACATTGATTTTAAATTTCCTATTTTAACATCCCTTCTTGTGATTTTTTGAGTTAAAACTTTAATTTTTCGTTTTAACTTGGCTTTTCTTGGTGTGGATGATAATTGGGTCTGAGTACTTATATCTTCCAAAGTTCCAGGCTTGGGTGAGTTCAACTGACATGTTGCAAGCTGAATTGAACTTAACACTGTATTTTTTTTTGAGTCAGGAACAATCTGGAAGTACAATTTTACTGAACAAAATATTGCGCATGGATGGCTACATATAATTGCAGGATTGCACACGAAATCATAGATACAGGGCAAAACTTCATAAGTAAGAGTGTTTCATAAAAAAACTTTAAGAACATGTGACACATTACACAAGTATAACTCCTAAAGTTCTAAATATTAATAACTAGATTCTGCCCGTGGCTCCGCTTGCATGAAATTCGGTTTCTTCATAATCCCGAACCAAGGAATTTTCCGGGATTAAAGTAATCTTTATTATGTTAATCTAGGATATTAGTTGTCTGCTTTTATAATTAGGAATAGGATATGGTATTTCAAAACAGCAAGGCCCAGTTGTTTCAACTAACTTTAACAGACCCGTAACCGTTAAATATAGCGTTATGATCCTTATTTCCATAGACGTAAATATTACGTGTCTATTACTAAGAGTTATTATAAACAATCGAGCCTGTGTTTAATTTTTTATAGCAACAATAATATTAGGTATACTTACCTTTGCAAAAACAGAAGGAACAGCTTGTGATTTTAACCTTTTTTAGCTTCTGTCAAAAAGTCTTCATTTTTGAAACGCATACTGCAAACGACACTATATTTGGCCTTTTTTTAGAAACGGGCAAAGCTTGAATCCATTTGCTCTTCGTTTCTTCATCATTAGGTAATCTGAAATTAATATTTTAATACTTATCATAGAAATTAAGACCAATCGGCTTACAATTCATTTTGTACGTATTTTCTGTGGCTTCGCCCGCGTTTATTTCGGTTATCACAAGCCCCGTGAAAACTATGGGGAGCATTTTGAAACCTTCCTACATAATTTTATACAACGTTACAACAATTCAATCCGTCGAATATTTTGGAGAGTTTTCATAAAAATACTGACGCTGAACTTTTATTGCAAAGATTGAAAGGCTGTGGTAAGGCGAAATCATGAGAATCGTCTTCGAAGTTCATAACCACAGGGGCACCCTAATCCTTTTAATACAAAATTCACTCACCTGTGGAAAGATATGCCACAACCCGGGTACGATTCACTTTTATACCCTCCCACAACACAACTTTGAACCTTATTTAAACTTTACAAATCTCAAAAAACTTCAAAACTCAGAGCATTGCGAAACCGACTCACCAGACGCTCACAACAACAAAACAAAAGAACGCCATATTGGTCTGTGGTCGGGTGAAACTGGAACTGTGTTGTTGCCAGACACAAGAGTATCATTTCCTTTATTTAACGTTTTTGAACCTGATGTTTTTCAGATAAGACTATTTTTGTTATTATAACAGGGTAAAATATTTAATGTGATAAACCTCTGCAATATTAAAGGCCGTATTGCGGCCGTAACTCTTAAAAGATGAATAATATAATTTTTCGAAGTTTTATTATTTACCTTCCTGTAAACTGATTTTTGTGTAATGGCAATTCCGAGAGAGACAGACGAGACAGCGCGACTTAAAAGTGAGTCCTTGTCGAGACCGAAATTCCTTATGAGTGAAAGGTAATCTAAATTGAACTTTATTTTAAAAACAAAAGGTGTGAATTTGTTTAACAAAAACACATTAGTGATCGTTCTAGTTGTATGAATATACATACTATTTCTATGGCTATAACTGCGTTACCTATCTAACCAAGTAATATTTTAGAGTCTGTGGTATCTTGTGATTTTCTGTTTATTAATTGGTTTTGTTTTTTAATAGAAATAATACTAAACACTTTAATTTAAGAACCCATGCGCGTATGTTAGTAAAATAAACAGAATCAACTGCAACTTTTATTTCACTGTTCAGTCTGTTCACAATTATTTACAACAAAAAACATTTCTTCTGCTTGGTGTCAGAAAAAACAAGGAACAAACCGAAAACGTGGGCCAAAGACCAATTTCACCTCTTTCAATTTGTTCTTAGATGTATGGCCACTACCACAGAGCAATGTCATTATTCAAAGATAAAGCAACAAAGCCACTTTCTGCCAGCCACCTCTCCTCTCCTTCCCCCACCTTTACTACTCACTGCTACCCCTCTCTCACGCTCCGCGCTCGTTCCAATATAGATAAATAAATAACTAGATAAATACGCCTAAAATGGCTTGACTATCAAAATCCGGTCCTGGCTATTTTTAAACATTTATCTATTATTAAATAAAAAGTAGGTTTCATCCATTAACCAGCTCGGTGAAGGTAGTTCTACACAGGGATCTAGCTATGTATGTTTGTAGGTACTGTATGTTCTAACCTTTGATTATGTATCTGAACGAATGAGTCGAATGAGGTGTCAATCGATTGACGATTCATTTTTAAGGTCAATGGGTGACATAGGCTACATTTTATACGAAAAAAAAGATATTTTTTTGCTATTGTATCGAGCGGCGTGTCAAACGAAAGAGGAGAAAATTCTGAGTTCATTGTATTGTTGTATTCATATGTACTTATAGTGCATTGGAACGAGCGCGGAGCGTGAGAGCTCGGTGAAGGTCTGGGTATAGCATTAAATGCGGATCTCGGACTAACATAGGTACATACCTAGACTGCTAAAACCATAACCCCTCCTATTGGCTTTGCTGTGGCTTTGCTGTAGTCAGGTAAAAAACTGCTCCATAGGAATTTCCTATAAAAAAAACAAGAAATAATAAAAACAACAATATCTTTATTCTTATTGAATATTTATTACTAATTATCACTTTGATCTAGGCACTCACACAAAATATGGCACTTCCTATTTTGTCACTCACTAAATAAACCGTTTTTCTTTCGTATTTTCGGAATAGTTAGTATACAAAACAATATATTAGGGACTACAGGTTGTTTAATAACTAAAATAATCCATTTTTAAGCACCTTCGATCTTCCATGTTTACCAATGCAATACTGTACAGTGGCATAAACTTTGAGTAACCTGCGTTCCACTGCTTTGAAATGATCCTCTGTGGCCAGAGTGTGGCCTCGCAGTGCTCCTAACTTTTTTATTGTATCAGTTAAACTGCCACCAGAAATCATTTCCAGGTTTTGCCATGTTGATGTTGTAAGACTGAAAAAGAAATAAAACACAAAATAACTAAAATAATATCTTACAGTGCTGCAAATGTAGATCATAGACAATTTTATAATAAAGAGTTAAGAGACAAATAAAAAGTTTTCCAAGCATTCTGAGAAAATGATTGTTACAGTGTAACAATATGAATGTACGTTTTACGTTTGCTTTACTTGCGTTTAGTTAATCACAACAAAAACATACCACAATGCTAAATCACATCTGCAAGAAGCTAGGGAGAAGAGAAGATAAAGCCTAGTAAGACTATTGAGATTTCATACAGTCACAATAACTTAACTAGCTGCCATTGGATTTACATATTGTATCTGAAATGTGCCACCTGTAGGGCTTTATTTCAGAAGTTTTTACTCATTCTCACTTAATAAAACATGTATGTGTCAACATGTAATAAAAAAATCTGTGTGTCACACATAATTGAAATATATTATGTACAATGTACGTATTATATGCAGCATGTTCAGGATTTCACTTTATAAATAAGTCTCCTATGAAATTATCATTAAGTATGAAATAGAGCTTTTGATTAATGACACTAACTTAATAGTACTTAACAACAATAAAAAATGCCAACCTCAAAGCTGCTAAGTACTCTGTTCGGCAGCTTGTCAAATATGGGAGGAAGTACTGCGAACAAACTACCCCCCGAAAAATCTTATTACTTACTTCTCATGTTGCGGCTAAAGAAGTTTCATTTTAATATAAACTTACATACAACATTGATAGAGCGGTGCTAAAATATCCAACTCATCCACCATTGCGTTCCCCAAGCCTTTGCCATTGTCTAGCAAAATAATCTGATCTTTGTAAACTTCATAGCGATGTCTGTCACCATTTTGTATGAGGAAATCGAAAATTGCTACATCAATAAAATTAAGCAGCCTTTTTGCACTCAATATTCCTTTAACTTTCCTAAAATAAAAATAAAAACACATTAAAGACAAATAAATGGTAAGACCACACATCGGAAGAACCTAAACATCATAATAAGGCATGAAATATTGTAATTGATTGTAATAAATAGATAAGTATAATAAATAAAATTGGTGTCATTATCAATACAGTAAAGAGTTAACTTGAATTTTGTAATTATCAATAACCATAACATGAACACTAATAGTCTGTCTGTGTACTGATAACTTCGACAAGTAAAAGATAAATATTTCATCACAATTGATTACTTACTTACAAAAATCATTATCGATTTCCCATTCCATTTTACTCATACTGTAAGATCTCCTCCATGGAGACTTGTAAATTTTGAATTTTCTGTCCAAATAAAGAATTGCGGCTCCTTCTATTTCACCATTGCTGTCAGGGCATACTGTCTCATTTAATTTACAGTAAAAACATTTTCCGTAAATACACAACGATCCACTTTCTAAAATTATGAAAAATGCATATATGAAGATCTACCCATAAGTTGATTTTGCAGTACATGATCGCAACACTTGAGAGGTGATACTTGTGCACAGCTTTTTCTATGAATGTATGGAGACCCCTTAATTATGTGTGGCTATAATTAAGTGTTGGGTTTTTCCGACTAGAAATTCTCAGTACTAGCCCGGAAGTTGGCGGTATTTCACCCCCGTGCCTCGGAAAGCACGTTAAGCCATCAGTCCCGTTATTATCACTAACATGATAATTGTTGTTAAAGCCCGCCAACCTGCATTGGAGCAGTGTGGTGGGTCGAAGCTCTAATTCCCTCCCTCTTATGAGAGTGGAGGCCTGTTCCCAGCAGTGGGATGTTAATGGGCTGTAGTGGTGGTGGTGGTACAGAGACACATAGTAGTTTTGCATTTGGCTATCGCATGTTGCTGTCTTGTACACCTTTACAATGAAATAAAATTAAGTTTTTATGATTAATTTTTTTTTTTTATTGTGAGATAGGCTTGCGCTTGACGACAATCTTGACGACAACCTAGACCTCATCATTGCATTGCACTAAGCATAGTGCAAAGCAATGATGAGGTCTAGGTTGGAACGCGCTTGCCTAGAAGATGCCTATTCACTCTTAATTAATTGCAAGTTTTAGTAAAGTTTGAGCACACTTTTAAGGGTTGAAATTTTGATTTCAGTTAGGGCATCATCACAACATCTAGTGTTATTATAATCATTGTTAATCCATGACTTAAAATTACCATTTTTTACCATAGTCCGCTTTAAGCCCACAGTAGCAACCGGCATTATGTCCTTGTGGATATGTATGCGTCGTATGACAGAAGGTGGTATCCATCTAAAGTTTAGAACCATTGCTAAGTAATAGGCAAACACTTCAGAGTTATGGCGATCAAAGCCTCCATAGATGTTCCCATTGATTACATGGTTCAAGTTGTAGCGTTTAGGCTTGAAATAAATCTTCTGCTTACCCTAAAAACATAAGTACATGTAGTATATTGTATATATGAAAAAAGTACAGACAAATTTTCAAGAATCTACATTGTTTTTAACAATGAATAACTTATTTTATCAGTTGTAGCTATTTGAGAAAAGATTTATTAATCTATGCAGTATTAAGTGAGTGAGTATAATGATTGGTTTATTCAATCACTCTTAAGTTTTGTGTGCTGCAGATAACCACAACCATATGAAATAAACCCAAGTCTTTACTTGGGTTTATTTCATACGGTTGTGGTTCCTGAATGAATCCTGCTAACTGTCTAACTTCTTAAATTATTTGAATTAGAAAGTGCAGATTTTAAAACTAAATGCAGATAACTTACTTCAAGTAGAAGTAATAGTTTTAATTGTGTTCCTTTTGGAGCATTGTCTACCAATGCTATCTGTGAGGTTTGTATGGCGTGTAATATTTTACCCGGAGCTCCATTGGTGTGCGGAAATAATGACTCTTCACTATTCCACTGCAAATAAAAAAAATACATACCATAACTATTTTTATTTAACAACAAGTCAGAGGTATTTTATCAGCTGTTAAGTGTAGTCATACTGACTTATTTAGAAGTGAGATAAATATATAGCAGGTTAACAAAACCTATAGTATAAAATTTTAATCATTATTTGGGGTAACAAACAACTGCTGAATCCTCACAGATTTTGTGTATGAGGCTCACACTACACAAACCTGACACAATTTGGAAATATTGTTGTTTGAGGGAAAGGCACTGCGACCCACATTCTGGTTCCTACCTGGTTCAAAGGTTATCCATCGCCATTCAAGTGGCAATGCTGCAAGCTTGATGGGTACCTTTGGCCCAGGGGCAACCAGCGGTGGTCATTTTGATTAGGGTTTAGTTTTTATTTTTTGTTATAAGGATTTGTTTTAAATTTATTTTATAGTACCTAAGTTTAAAAATTATATTCTAGCATATTTGATTCTATGATATTCAAGTAGTGACAGGTGGCACATAGTCCCAAACGGCTAGAGACAGAGAGGCATGGAAAATGTTGGAAAAGGCCTTTGCCATTAGGCAAACGGACAGCAGGATAGTAATAGTTAAGATTAAGAAATGTAAAATGTCTGAATAAAGGCTTGATTTATTTATTTATTATTATATTTGATTAGTAAGTAAATACTTATATTAAAATTTGGAAATTAACAATTAAAATTGGAACTGTCCCAAACTCCCAACCAGGAACCAGTTTAAAAGTTGAACAATCATTTTAGCTTGAAGTACTGAATAGAAGATAATTCTTCTAATTTTTAAATTTCCAAATCAACCTGCAGGTATTTATAACTTTAGACTAAAATAGTCATAGTTTGGCAAATAGATATTATAATAAATAATTAGAAAAGCCCACTTTATACAATCTAAATAGTTTACTTACACTATCTGTTTCACTCCACACATCCTGAGTATTAATATTATGATGACTAGTGTTAAATGAAAATAATAAACTGTTTTGTATTGGTAAAAACTTGTGATTCTTTATTTTGTAGTTGCTTGGCAAATAGTTTAGGTAATCATAAATGTCTTTAAACACACTAGAGGTAAATTCTAACTTAATACTTGGTACGTTAAATTTTGGATATCTTGTTCCAACTGAGTTAAGAGTATAGAAAAAGTAAATATTCAGGCCTACGAGAGCGAGAAGGAATATTGAAAATCCAAAAGCATAATTCATCGACATTATGTACAATACGAAGATAGGTTTAAACTTACACTCACATGTTTGCCTTGTAACGTACTAATCAATAAAACTCGCGTTATTTTATAAACGGAAGATAATAGAGATTACCAATCGTGACTCGTTATGTATTAAATCGTTACCTATGTATTATATTAAATCATTGTTCATTGTTAACTTTAAAAATGAATCTACTCAATAAACGAGAGAGGAAATATTTATATTTATTTCATTAAAATGAGATTTATTTGCAATTTGCAATGTTTTTGTCATTTTTTAAATTTTTATGATGAATCATGAAACAGAGACAAGATATCCATTTTTTATTTTTTATTTTTTTATTTAACTGGTTACAAGATATCCAGATCATGAAAGATGCAAAGAGTTTAAAATCACTACGTTCTAAGAGACGGCACTTCATACATTGCTTTTTATCCACCACAGATTAGTATAGAATACTAGGTACGTATTTTATCCACGATCGAGCACTTCTTTAGCCAATATTACAGACAAAATCAAGAAACCAACCTAACAAAATTAAAGATCATCTATTGACAGAACTAGGGCTGCCTGTATTCGATTAAAAATAGTGATGCGCTTTGTCCGAATACCGATATCGATAAAACCTACAAAAATTAAAAATCGGGACCTCCCCAAAAATTGGGAATTTCAGATTTTCTCAGGATGGGTGAAATGAAACTAAAATTTATGTTGGCAACTATTAATTTTAATATAAATTACAATGGGGTTACATAAAGTGTATCCTTTATCACTTTTTTCTTGTCATTACAAAAATGTGAGTATTACAATAACTTTTAAGTTTAGTTTAGAGATAAACATTTAGTGTTAAACATTTAGAGATTGTGTACAACAGAATTAACACACACACAATTAGTAATTCACCGACAATTATTAATTCGACGACAATGTAACAGAACAAATCAATAATTATAATTTATAATTGCTTTGCATTTGAATACAGTGTCTCTTTATTTGTCTTCCTGTAGCCTGTAAATTGATTTATTCTGTAACATTGTCGACGAATTAATAATGATGACAAGGTACATTTAGTTTTGTTTAATTGCTCCATTAATTTCTTTTTTCTGGGGGTCAAATCTGGAATAGGGAAATTTTGGAAAGATGCTTGACAATGATTTTTTATTTTTATTTAACTGGTTTAACGGCTCTGGATTCCAGGCTTGACAATGACAGACCGAGTAACCAAAGACTAAGTAGAATGTATTTGTTACCTCCATGGTACAGTGTATATTATTCATTGATAAAAGGAGTGACAGTCCTTTTTTTTTCTATAGTATAAGCTTTTTATACATCCATTACAT
Organism: Erebia aethiops; assembly: GCA_923060345.2. Classification (NCBI taxonomy): domain Eukaryota; kingdom Metazoa; phylum Arthropoda; class Insecta; order Lepidoptera; family Nymphalidae; genus Erebia; species Erebia aethiops. The sequence goes on along the minus strand of OV281089.1, from coordinate 14,273,545 downwards.
CCTACTCTATGTAACTGACGTCGGACGTTAAAAGTTATGAAAGCTCCATGAAACTAATAAGTACTACGTACAACTGGAATGCGTACTACAAACTTATTTAACTTATTTTTAATAAAATTTAATCCTTATCTCACGGACATAAGGACCACTACGCACGCAGTATAAAAATGAATCCGAGTGAGACATCCACAACATACCGCGGTGTCCCTTTCTAACAGTGGTCTTTGTGTTGCTATTTCACATTTAACATTATACTTCAAATTTGGTACGTTTATAAAAGAAATCTGAAAAATGGTTATACTATCGAATTAGTCACCTCCTATCCTCCGATTCAAATTTCAAGCATTTAGAAAATTAGAACGTCACTTGGTTTCGTGTTAAAGGCGGCAATCGTAGTAGTAATAAAAATAAAAACGTTGCAACCATGGAATTATTATGTAATAGGATGGTTGCAACACAAACGGCCATTTTGATGAATCTTACGATAGACGAAATTTCGGGTGACATAAATTTAGGTACCAAGTATACGGGACAAGTATCGTAAACTATGAAACACGAATTATAACAGGATAGATATTTTTTTCATATTTCAGATTACCAAAAAATGATACATTGCGTGAAAAGTGGTTAAGCATTATACCTGGTGGTAACAGAAAAGTGACCCAAAATTCTGTAATATGCAGCAAACATTTCATGCCAGAGGATTATATTCCTAATTTACCACGGCCCGTTTTAAAAGAAAATGCTCTTCCCTCACGATTCGTCGTGGTAAGCAAGATCAATTTTATTTTTATCTTGAATAGGTACGTTTACAGATAATGATAAAAATCCAGCCCGTAACTGTTCCACTACTGGGCAAGGGCCTCTTCTCACTAGGAGAATGCATGAGCATTAATCACCACGCTTGCTCACTGCAGGTTGGTGATTTCAGACTGTCAAGTCCAGGTTTCCTTACGATGTTTCCTTCACCGTATGTGCTGTATCACCGTACTTCAACAGAATGAAATTAAAAACATTTTCAAACATGGAGACTGGCATAGTGATGAGATGAGTTCAGGAGCGACAAAGAGTTAAAAATATTTTTTGTATGAAAAATTTGAGCATGTTGATAATTTTATATACCCAGTATGTTCGAAAAGTCAAATATGTATGGCTCGAAAAGCCAAATATGTATGGTTCGAGAAGTCAATTTATGTTTCGCTTTACAGCAATACCAGTTTTATTCAATTTTTAACAGACTTAAAAAAAAATTTTTTTTGTTAAACCATCACCGATAATTATCTATTTTTACCTAAATGCTTCGTAATTATCGATCCTAAATGGATCGCTGGATCCAGGCGGCGCAAGACCGTGGCTTGTGGAGGACCCTACAGGAGACCTATGTCCAGCAGTGGACGTCCATCGGTTGACGACGACCTAAATGCTTACTTGTGTAAGAGACTTACTAAGAGGCAATAGGCACTACATATAAAATATCAACATCATTATAAATATAAATATTTTAAAATTATTTGCTGATTTTCATTTCTTCATAGAGGTATATTTATATCCCGTATATTGAAGTATCCCAAAATTCATAAATAGTGTGGTCACTCTTGTGGAAAAGGGACACAACTGTCAGTATGGTATCTCTCACTCGGCACACTTTATTAACAAGAGCTCATTCCGGTTGTACGTAGTACTTATTAGTTCCATGATTGGCTCTGACATTTACAGATTCATGCCAGTGTTGCCAATTCTGGAATATAGTTAGTACTGGGTGCAAATATTTTTTTAAATGCCTAAATTCTTAAGTAACCCCCATGAGAAAACTTATTATCGAAGAAAAAAGGCAAAAGGGCTGGTATTAGGGGCAGGGCTGGTATTCGGGGCAACCACCCTACTCGTGACTAACCGGCAGTTAGCCAACTTGAGACTTTACTTGAATATGGTGAAAGAGGCCTACTTAAAATTAGCTACGAGCGATCTTAAAAACTAAATGACTAATGAAGATGAATAAGAATGGTACCATTTTAAAGGCTATACTGTAAACTAAATATAATACTTACCATATTCATTGAAATTGGACCCGTATTTCAGGAGATGTCCTGGTTTAAGTGAAGGAGTAACAAAAAAAGACAGTTTCAATTTGTTGATTCTTGGCGAGTTGCGCGACATTGACCCCCTATAAAAGCGCATGGTATCGGAATTTTCTTATCAATTGGTTGTTAGAAGTTGACCAGTACACATCTCCGCTAAATTCAATTCGTTACCTTGGACCATAATGGATACCACACCTACAGAATCAGCACAAATTGTTGCCCTACTGCAACAAGGGCTTAGCCAGCGGGTTGTCGCACGGCAGCTCCACATAAGTCAGTCTTGTGTCTCGAAAGTTATGTTTACAGACGCTTTCGGGAGACTGGAGGCTTCATTCCGAAACCAAGATCTGGGCGGCGCCGGTGCACTTCGGAGAGAGACTACCGTTTTATCACGGCAACTTCTCTTCGAAATCGCTTTCTCCGAAATCCTGAAATACGGGTGTAATTTTAATTAATTTGGTATTAATTTAAAGTTTATATAGTATATATATAAGTAATAATATAGCCTTTATAATGGTACCATTTTCATTGATCTTTATTAGTAATTTAGTTCTTAAGATAGCTTGTAGCATTTCATAAGTGGGTGATTCCATAGTTTTGCTCGCGAGTGTATAACACCGCAATATAATATTTAGGTACTTATTATAATATATATGTTATTGCCTACTCGTAAGTATACTTGTAGTTGAATATCCTGTCCTCTCCAGTCTCCAATCTCCATACTCTTTGTGAAATTAAGATCAATGTGATCTTTCAAAAATTCTCAATACTACTAAATAGGCTGACTGGTCTCAGATCTTTGCCTGTTTATCTGTGTATATGTCACCGTAAGATTGTAAAATCCGTTAGATTAAAATGTAACGGTTTCTATCCCGCGAGATTATAAACTGTCGTAAGATTGTGAACCGTTCAATGTTCTGAGTATTAATTTATGAAATATTTATTGTTTTTACGTTTTCTTGTCTCTTTCTTGTACAGTTCGCGTGCGAGTTGAATGCAGAATAAATGTAAGTGTCACCATACATTTACTCTGCATTCAACTCGCGCCCGAACTATAGGTTAGATTAGGGTTTGACTTGACATGAATATTCAGGTAGTGCACTTAGGTTCTATTGGGTTAATATACCTAATATATTACAATTTACCGAAAAATAACACGTTAAATTGTAAGCAGTATGTTACGGTTCACAATCTGTCGACAGTTTATAATCTATCGAGATAAAAAACGTTATATTATAATCTAACGGTTTTTACAATCTTACGGTGACATATATAATATCTATGGTTGGCTTATAAGCAGAATAGCCCATAAACATAGCGCGATACAAAGTTAATGTGGTGCCATCTATCATCGCTTGTAGAAACCCGAAACCCTGTGTTTGATTGTTGGTTTATTGGTTTGTCCTTGTAACGGAAATAACGGATCGACGTGATTTTTGCTATGGGTATCTATAGTTGAGGACCTGGAGAGTGACATAGTGAACTTTTTATCCCGGAACATTAAGGAGTTCCCGCGGGAATCAAAAAACTTAAACCACGTGGACGACGTCGCGAGCGTCAGCTAGTGGAATAATAATTACATAATATTATTATTGATTACCAATGACCTCAATGAGTGGTGGTTTTTCTTCACGATTGTCGCGGGCCGCTCGTGGTGCGGACCTCGAGGCCGTGCCTCCTAACCCGTTACCCGGGCATATCCTCTCAGATGGTGTTATGCCGCTCGTCGTTCGAGGCCTAAAAGGCCAAGGCCAATGCCATTCGTGGCTTTAAGCCTTATGGAAATCTTTTCCGTAGGTACTTCAGTGCTTTAATTTGTGTCGTCCTCGTCGGCCGTCGCCTTCAGTGGCCGGTCGTCACTGCCGTGTCACGCAGTCGATTCTATTAGCCGACGCGGGTGATGTTGGGCAGTTGGTTGTCACTCTACGCCGACGACAGCGCGTATCTCGCGTCGTCCTATCACCAGTTCGTCTCCATCAACCGTATGCAACGCCTGCTGCACCTAGTTACCCCCAGAATGGCTGGATAAATGGAAGACATCAAACTACTAAGAAAACGCAATCAAAAGATATCTACAGCCGTTTATGCTGCAAATTTTCGACACTCGCAAGGGAATCAAAACCTACAGGGTACTTACTTCCCGTGAACTCAGAATCTTGAAATTTGGTACGAAGCAACGCTATAAGAGCACGCAGATAAAGAAAAAGAGCACTGCAATAAGAGCACAGATAAAGGAAAAATTGTGAAAAGCATACATTTTTAGTTTTAATCATATAATAAAAAATAGTTTTAATAATTTCAAATTTGCTAGTGTTACGGATTTCATTTAGTATAAAAAATACCATAACTTTTACTTATATACCTACCTACCTACAGGTTGCCTACAGGTACGGAACATACTCGTACCTCGCTACGGTCGGTAAGGTAAACATCTCGTAAGAAATGGCACATTTTAGTCCCTTGATGAACAATCCACTACAATCGGCTTCAATGAGTGTAGTATGTAGATATACCTACTGAACATTGAAAGATTTTTATCTCTGAGCGTAGCAATAGGTACCAGTCCTCTAGAATCAGGAATGCTATGTAACCTATGCTGTTATTGTTGTATTTGTTTTGTTTTTGGATACAGGAGTTATCAAGCGTGCGATGAGTGGCGAGTCGGCAACGCTACGCGACATGCGGCAAGGCACGGGATGTTTGTCTCCGATGCTAACACGATTACGCCCAATCAGCAGCGTCGCCGCCCTAATTGGGCACCCCTATGCGAGGGCGGGCTTTTTTAACAGCTTGCGCAAACATTATCTCCCTGCCTCAGCCGGATGCCGACAAAGCGCACGGCTCACGTGAATTAGGATGCCTAAGATAAAAATATTTAAATCCATACTAATATTATAAATGCGAACGTGTGTCTATCTGTCTGTCTGTTACGCTTTCTCACTGCCCATCCTTTCAACCGATTTTAATGAAATTTGGTATAGGGATAGTTTGTATCCCGGGGAAGGACATAGGCTACTTTTTATCCCGGAAACTCCTAAGAGTTCAGTTAGGGAATCAAAAAACTTAATGAACGCGGACGAAGTCGCGGGCATCATCTAGTCATCTAAGTAGTAATAAATATATATCATATATACTTAGTATTACAATTTACAGCAGTCAGATTTCGAAAATTCCGAAGTTGCCACAACTCCAATTAAATGTCTTCTACAATGACCTTTTGTATAGAAGGTCATTGGTCTTCTAGGTGTATTTTGACTTTCGTAAATCTTGCATTAGTTAATTCATATTTTTTTCTCTATTCACTTATTTTACAAAATACCTAAGCAATATTAGGTAATGGATGTTAGGGTGGAATAATATGCCCACTTCGTTCACCTGGATTAAGGTTTTTTAAAAGTCCCGTGGAACTGTAATTTTCCGGAATAAAATTAGCCTACTAATGGCTTTCCCGGAGTGTAAGTTGTAACCTGTTACCTATCTCTGTAGGTACCTCTTTAAATTCAATTAAATCCAATAGATGCAGATGCAGACAGACAGCAAACATTTTGGAATTTTATCCCGAAAAATCAAAGTTTCCAAGGGATTTTTCAAAAAAATAAATTCACAGGGACAAAATCGCGGCCATCAGCTAACAATCTAACAGATCACAAAACATGAGCTTGTGCCGCTTAGGTCTTGCGGTGCCTACTAAAATTTTCACAAAATTTTCATACTTACAGTTCCTACCTACTATCATATTTTATTCATTACATTTGCCTATTTAGTGACCTTAAAGTCGTCGTGTCAGGACGTTCTTTGCAAAACAAATTACTATTTGTTTTACTTGCCTGAGTAGATACCCACAGGATTCCATTATCAATTTTACACTAGGCACTGACTAGCAATCGGGGGTCGATCGGGGCAGCCGTGTCACGGGGCGCACCGCGCGGCCTACCGCTATCTATCACTGCTGCAAATGTAGAAACAATTCGCATCTCACACTACGAATAAACAATTCCTACTTATTACTAGGGCTGCCCACCTTGACTTTTTTTTTTATCCACTACAATCTACACTACAAGGTAGCCCTTGACTGCGATCTCACCTGATGGTAAGTGATGATGCAGTCTAAGATGCTAGCGGGCTAACCTGTTAGGGGCATGGCAGTTATGTTAAACCCATACCCCTTCGGTTTCTACACGGCATCGTACCGGAACGCTAAATCGCTTGGCGGCACGTCTTTGGTAACTAGCCACGGCCGAAGCCTCCCACCAGGCCAGACCAGGGAAAATTCAGAAATTATAAATTCCCAAATTGACCCTGCCGGGGATCGAACCCAGGACCTCCGCACGCTAAGGTAACAGCGCTACACACTGCGCCACGGAGGTCGTCAAAAACAAACATATTATTATATCATACGTAGATCAAAAATATATCATACTAATATTAAAAATGGGAAAGTTTGTTTATTTGTTTGTCCTTCAATCACGCCGCAGCAGAGCAACGGATCGACGTGATTTTTTGCGTAGGCATAGTTGAGGACCTAGAGAGTGACAAAGGCTAAGTACTTTTTATACCGAAAAATTAAGCAGTTCCCGTGGGAATTAAAAAAACTTATTAGTCGTTTAAGAAGTCGCGGGCATCAGCTAGTTCTATCTAAACTACATATTATATTTACTATCCTTTTGTTCTGTTTTTCCTTAATTAACGGGGGGGGAAAAAGGTAAACAAGTAGAGACGCGCTTTGCACGACGGATACCGTGATCTAATTTGCTTCTATAGCTGAAAAGCGTAAGAGACGCGCCACGCACGGTGGTTAAAAATTCGATAACAGTGAAAAACCGTAAACAGTCGTTTATCTTTTAGGAAAATTAGGTAGGTAGGTATACATCGACAAACTTATCTGACCGGTGACAGCGTCGATAGTACCTATCTATTAAAAATAAAACTAAATGTCATACAAATTTGTTCCAATTTGGGTCACCGGGCCAGATAAGTTTGTGGGACAAATGTGGTGGTGACAAATAAAATGTTGATCACTAGAAGATCTATGGTATTTTTATTCAATGGGTCGTCTACTCACAGTATCTATTATTAAAAGTATACATTCAAAGCACAGCCCTATTGTTTTCTACAGTGGTATAGAAAACGCCAAGTCATAATTTAATGGCGTCAGAAATTCGTCTGAATTTTGGCTCTTGTTAAGACTCTTTTAGTATCTAGTACACACGGACCTACTTAAAAAGAAACAAACTTTATTTTCTCTAATTGTATAATTAATATTCATAGTAGGGTAGGTAGGTACACAGCTATAAACAGAGCATTACATTTTAATTTCATTATGTAAATCTTACGATCATATTTAATTAACTTTATTAAGTATTTACAATCTTTAAACCTAAACGTAAAATAATTATATGATAAGAAGCAACATATTATATCTAGGACAATTTTAAAATTGTATATTCATGAGATTATCGCCTTCCTTTTCGAATACTCATTCACTATCACAGTTAATTAATTTACAATTTTCCGTAGTTTTACACATTGGTCGAATTTTTAGTTTTAACGCAAGTCCAATAATTTCGCGTAACTTTTTAATCTTTCGTAGAGAGCCGATACCGATCAGCACCGTACCGTACCGTATAATAATATCTATTGGCGAGTAGAACCATAGAAAAAATAAATAAGTAGAACTAACCCATTGCTGAACTATATACATACTACATCTCCTGAGCACAGGTCCTATTTCAGAATGAGGCTAATTGACTGATTTCAGGAACTTTGAGAAGGAACATTATGAAGAAAATTCGAGCATGCAAGTTACCCCCCGATGTTCTCCTTCACTAATAACTCCGCAAAGCTAGAGTTGCGTGCCTGGTGGGACTCGAAGTCGAATACCGAATCTCTCGAATAGGCTATAACACTAGGGTCTAACTCTAGGCTAAATTAATATTATAGTAGAACAACAACACAGCAAAATAAGAATTTATTACAGGCTGAAACGGCGCGAAGGCTGTACCTATCTAAATTCGGGGTCGATATCTCGAATTTCGCTTTTCGGTTTTCACAACGAGAGAGAGAGCGCAATACGACAAAAACTGAATTTTCGCAAAAATATTTTATGCTAAAAGTATAAAGAAATAAGCTAGCCTACTCGCCAACAAAATTAACGTTCACACCCAAATACACACTCACGAATTAATTAACAGTTGAATATTTTCCAAGAAATGATTTTATAAATCTTTTTCGAAACATGACGTCAAAGTTTTTAGGGCTATGTGTCAGCAGGCGCGGAGGCGGGCGAGGGTGCGGAAGCGGCAGGCGGCGGCGTGTGGCCTCGTGCAGCCGCCAGCGCCGCCGCGTGCCGCCGCGCCTTGAGCCGCAGATCCGCGATGGAGGAGGAGCGACATCGCGCTGCCAACGCCGCCAGCCCCGCGTATGGCGGACACAGAGCTGCCGCGGCTGCTGCGGCTGCGGTGGCGTACTGCGTACACAGACCATAGTACAAAATACAAATGTAAAATCAGATTGCCATGGATCAAGTGAAATTGATGACCCAATTTCAACTTTTGAAATATCGATAGATTTATCGAATGCTGACTATTGGTAAAATATTAGAAAAATGTAGGCTAAAGGGTGAATACTGTATGAGAATTCATACACAATTTACTGACATTAATGAATTGTCAGACAAATTCAGCCGTCATCTCAACCAATAGACGTCCACTACTGGACGAAGGTCTGCTTCCAGCGGCTCCCAGCTACTTGCTTGATTGTCTTTCCACCTCGTGTAGGTCGCCCAACGCTGCGTTCAAGCATCATTCAGGTTCACCGTGACCTTGGGACCCCAACGCCTATCGGTTCTTCGAATTATGTGCCCGTCCAATGCCATTAAAGCTTAGTGACTCTTCGAGCTATATCAGTTGAAACAATACAGTCACTACCGCCACTAACCTGATGCGCTGCAGCCGACAGCAAAGCGGAGTCAAAGGGCGCGAAGGCCGTCGAGGCAGGGTGTGGTGCGAGTGGCAGCGGGGGCGGTGGCGGCCGCGGCGTCGAGCTCGCTAGACGTGGCACTGACACGTATGGCGCCACTCGACATGGCTCCAACGGCGTGCCTCCCCCGCCTACTAGAAGACCTGATAAGATGTAAAGAAAGTACTAGCCCGATTTGCCATTCACTAAATGGAAATTCCCAATTTAGTCACGTTCTAAATTAAGAGTTTGTATTTTCGACCGCTTTTGCTTATCCATTATCGTGTTGGATGGATAGCTAGATAGGAAATACCATACCATATAATTTATAGATCAAATGAATACGTAACTAGTAACTACCCAGTTAACTTTGCCAAAAAAAGTTAGAGGTATATTAAATTGTTTTTACAATATAAAATCTGCATGATTAGATGCTTACGAGTAAGTAGAGCATACCTAAGATTTTGTTTAAACGCGTATAAGATTTAACGTTCGTAGAGTAAACCAATAGGTACACACAAACAAATAAATAATTAAAACCAAGCTACCATCAGCTAATATATTACAAAAAAAATACGCTGTCCTATGAGTACACTGAGCACAGATGAGTACACTGGCACTATTGCTTGGTAGAATAGCAGGGTTAAGCCGTCTGAGCTAAATGAGCGTTAGCTTTTGGGTCACCTGAGGTATGGATCAGATTCTGAGATACAACATAATAGAATTCTCCGTGTCAAACGCTAGCGCAGCAAAAACGTAGTTATGGTAGAGGCACTTACTCGTAAGAATATGAATAGACTCCGCAGCACCCGCCCTTAGGTTCGAGCCTGTTAAGTAGGTATTAGATGAGACGGCAGAACGTCCCTAATGAAATTTAAATACTGTAGCAAAGTGACGACGCTCAAGCGATGCAAATCGAGTGCCTGCATTGATCCGCCTCGATTGGCAGAGACAAACGAGATCGCCGACGCGCGGCAAATCCGCACAGATCCGTTCCCGAACTCCACTTAATTAAATTGATATTTAAGTAAAGCATAATTTGCTCGTAAATTAAGTGAGATTCGTTGTTTATAGCCCGCCCCGGGCGAAGTGCGCAATTAATAAATTAACGCGGATCTACCCGACTTAAGGTGTTCGGTGATGGTTCGGGGTTGCTTTTCTAAAAGGTTATTAATTTAATTTGCCGTTCACCTCAGGGCTTGATCAATTGTCTTGAGTATTTATTGCAGTAAGTTACTAACTTATTTCTGAGACTACCCATGTTTTCAAATACATTTTTGGAATTTTCGAAGCATAAAGAGTGTGTTGATTAGTTTTACCCCAGCTGACTGATTATGTAAAAGCTGCATCAATAATTGTTATATAATAGATATGTGATTGGCTAAATTTATGGTATTCTTCCTGCGCCATATGAATTGGCCAACAGCGAAACCAATCAGAGATGATTGCGTTCGTCGCTGTGCAGTGCCGCCCGTGTCACGAATTAAACAGATTTTCCCTATTAGGTAAGTCGTTAAGTGTTCTGACCTAAGCTGATTATTTATGTCGAACCCTAACCTACCTACAAGAAAGAGACAAGAAATCCAATGAATATTTCAAAAATTTACACTCAGAACATTGAACGGTTTACAATCTGCCGACAGTTTACAATACACCGAGATACAAAGCGGTAGATTGCAATCTGACGGTTTTCACAATCTTACGGTGACATATACGTGTCATAAATCGGAATCGTAAATCGTAGATATCGACATTTGCTCCCCATTTGTCACCCCCGGATATCTGCAAGTTATGAAGGTGATAATCTACGTACGCTCATATTTATAATGATTGTACAAACAACGTAGATAGAGTCGGCAATAATGCAATATTACGTATGTGTGGAGCTGAGTTGGGTTGGACCGAAGCGAATGTGTAAATCAGAGCCCCGGTCGCCCGTCGACATTATCAAAATGGATGCTCCCCACTCGTATGAGTTATTTCCATATTTGACACCGAATTACTTTCGAGAAGTGCCGACATAAATACGAGCGGGAGCGCGTCCGGCGTAGTGGCATCCTACTCGTGAATTACGAACCCTTAGCATGGGCTTGCATATTTTGACAACGTTGATATAGGTTTCGAGTTATTGAAATCTTATAAAGTCAGGTTAGAGCGCTGAGAGTTAGAAAGTAATCAAGTTAGGAAACGTGACATCAGTGCCGAGAGTAGGTAACTATCATTTAATCTGTGGTCGAGGGCTAAGGTAGATAAATCACATTCGAACGACCTCAGATTTTATACTTACCTAATCATCGGTACAAATACAGATGAAAGTAACTCCAATGTCAATTTACTTCAGTGTAATTTTTGTGTTAGGTATAAGATGAAATCAAAAGTACCGAAATCTATTTTGCCCAAATTTACCGTGTATTCCCAATAGAGTTAATTCCCCAGAGAGATTAAACGACTTTAAAACAAGGTTATGTGGTTCTATTTTTAAGTGAGGTACGAGTACCTGATACGATTTCGATATTTTCAATCTATCAACATTATCGAGATATGTAAGCTGGTACTAGGCCTCCTCCGCGCTTCGACTTGCCCTTCACCCAGCGACCGCCGTGCATTTATTTGATTAACTCTCAGTTGTTTAATTTAATTTAATCAGATTATAAGGTAAGCTTGCGCGGGGGCATCCTCGCTCTCGCTTATTTTAAAGCGTCCGGAACATCTTTACAGCGGTTTCTGCGTAATAAAACATCGCCACCCTCACCGTGTGCGAATAACTTTACAATTTCATGAACAGGGGAACAATTAGGCGTCGATGTTTTTTTCTTTTTGAATTTTACGGTTGCTTTTATTGTTTTTATAACGGGTGCCGCTCGCGCGAGATTTATGTCTTCGTTAAAAATGAATTCTTAATTTTATGAAGATTCGGTGCCGACGTTGTGTGATTTGTTAGTTAGGTAACCAAAAATATTACTTTTTATTTTGTTTTTATTACTTTGCAAATACAGCACTAGCATTTCGTCCGCATGGATTAAGTTTTTCTCGTTTTCCAGGAACTTTTTAATTTTCCGGGATAAAATGTAGCCTAGATTTAGAATTTAGGTTATAAGCTACATCATACCTCCATTTCAAATCGCTTCAGTCATTGTAACGTGAAGGAGTAACAAACATCCATACATAATAACCTTACAAACATCAAAACTTTCTTACTTATTTATAAAATTTGTAAGGTAATATTGTGGTACAGAAAAAAAATTTCAACTCACATGAGAATTCTAACAATTTATAAAGCAAGTCATTGTACTGATGCGAATTGATATTAACACACTCGTGGAAACATAACGCGAAACCGCAAGCAATTGCGTGGATATGAATCAATAATGGCACTAGTAATCTCAACGCTTGGTAAAGGGGCAAAACATAACAAATAACCGTTTCATTTCACTTTACATGATTGTTCTCGTGTTAGGGCGAGGCGCGGGAGGGGGCAGAGGGGAAGGGGGCACATAAGTTAATAAGACATTTAGCAGGGGACGGCGGGATTGCGTCCGAATGGCTCCCGTGGGGAATCATTTTATTCGATTCTGGAGAGCAGCTTTTTTCCGCTTTACGCTCTGTTTAGCGGTTCTTCGGGGCTCTTGCAATCACGGGGAAGTAGCGTCTTGGAGAGCCCGGCAGCCGTCACTTTGGGTTTGTCGACGAGCTCTTACGAGCGGGGACAGCGCTCGCCACAAATTATGTGTATTGTCATAATAATTGGTTATGATAACATAACATTACATTTGTGGGACTTTGCTTCAGTCGATAATTAGGAATTTGGGAGAAACAAGCCTCGCTTAGTCAAATAAAAAATAATAATATACACATTAGTTCTACGATTCTACGCAGAAGAGGCCGTTGTTCTACGTAGATTCCCTATACATTAGTTTACACTCAGCTACGCGCCCGCTACGACGTAGCAGTATACCTACGTGTAAAAAATAATAATATTATGTCTACATCCTTTGTCCAAGCTACATAAATTGACAATATTTTTGCATCAATTTATTGGCATTAGTAATCTACCTAGTTGTCCGATCCCGGCTTCACTCGGGAAGCAAGAAGAAAGAGGAAATAATTTTGGAAAATTCTTTTTTGAGGATCTACGTTATAGAGCAAGATCTACGTTATCTACGTTCTACTATTCTTTTGTACAAGATATTGTTATTAAGATATTATTGTAATTTTCATGTAAAATATTTGTCAAAAATTTCTTTTCTCTTCTTGGTCTTCTTAACTATAAGCTTTTTATTTTCTAATTATTTCCTATGTATACATTACTGTTTATTATTCTACCTTTGCGAGCTATTTTTATCTCATGTAAATTCTATCTGTGAAAACTTGTAATTGGCGTTATACTTATTCTTTATCTATCTATCCATCTCTGTTGTAGCTGTAAGTTTTCTGTACCAAATAAAATAAAATAAAATAAAAAGATATCGCAATATCTCTTTAAAAAAACCCTTGCGACCTAGTAATCAATATATCGATCAAATAGTTATTTTATGACTGCCATAATACTATCCGGAAGAACCTATAAACGACTAGAAGCGGGATCGCTCAATCGCTAAGTGCGTTGGTCCATTCCCCAAATTTATCGTTTCCCGTGTACCGCTCGCGAGTTTTTTACCGATTCGCGCGATTCCCGCCGGCCCGTTTTAATTATTCATCCGTGTGAGTTATGGTCGAATTAAAAAACTGTTAGAGTCCGACCGGCGCGCGGCGGGCACTGTAATCAAGTTAGACGGAATGATGGAGAATGCATAATGTGATAGCCGTACTTGCGTTAGCTATGATTTTGATTTTTGATACTATAGATAATACTACAGAGATTTTGTCTTTCATCATCATCATTATCAAAACCAATCGCTGGCCCACTACTGAGCCACGGTCCTCTGTCCTCCTTCTCCCCTCCTCTCCTCCGGGTCAACTTTGTCACGATCAAGCATTACTAATTACTAGATTATTAATTATTAATTACTAGATGCCCGCGACTTCGTAAGCGTGGATTACCTAAAGTATTTGATTCCCGCGGGAATTCTAGCCTATGCTAGCTATAGCCTATGTCCTTCCCCGGGATACAACCGATGATTTGGTGGATGATGGATGGATTTGATCGCTCCAGCAATGCTGGGGACAGCGGTTACTTATGTACACATTGATATAATAATTGTAAATGAATTATTCAAAAAGAGCAACCACCGAGTTTCTTGCTGGTTCTTCTCGGTAGGAATGGCATTCCGAACCAGTGGTAGATTCACTTGACGATTCAAAAGTACTTGTAAAAGTTTATTTGAATAAAAAATATTTGATTTGATTTGATTTGAACCTACCCGCGCGCACTAAATTTCATCAAAATCGGTTGAACAGATGGGCCATGAAAGCGTAGCACACAGACAGACAGATAGACAGACGGACAGACAGACAGACACTTTCGAATTTATAATATTAATATGTATTTCGTAATTTTACGTTCAGAATAGGTACTTATCCTTTGTAGTATTGTATCAAATCCAGTTTGTTACAGCACGATAAATTAAAAAGTTAAACATGCAGTACTTAGGGCAGTGTAAATTTCCACTCGAATAAATGTTATTGTGTGCAGCGAGCGATGCCAACTCGGGGGTAGTAGTTTGCCAGAATCATTTGCAATTTCTACTTTTCGACTACATTAAGCGGTGAATTTATTCAGCATAATACGTGATTCGAACATTTGTTTCCATTATAACAGCTATCATTACCAGCGTTAACTACATTTTGGTGTTGTCATCTCTTCCAACGAGTTGCATATAGCAACCTTTTGTTTTATTTCATTAGTGATCCGTACAAATATTATCAATCCAAATGGATGTCTGTTTATTTGATTGCGTGTTACTAAGTCAACGAATTTAAAATAAAAAATCTACGTCTGGACTCGGACATAACTAACGCCATATAATATCATACTATTATCCCGGGAAAACAAAGTGGTTGGACTAGTTTATCAGGCAAAAGCTTATTTAAAAAAATATCTGAGTCACAAGACATATTTTACTAAGTGTACATATACAGTACATGCACATGATGTGCATGTATAATCAACTAGCTGTTGCTGACGACCGCGTGGATTGACGTTTTCGGTTCTCCGCGGGAACTCTTTAATTTTCCGGGTTAAAAAGTAGCCTATGTGTTATTCCAGATTATAATCTATCCCAGGGCCAAATTTCATCCAGATCCGTTCAGCAGTTCTGGTGTGATTGAGTAACAAACATCCATCCACCCAAAACTTTTGCATTTATAATATTAGTAGATAGATACTATCGTCAGTAATACTAATACAGTAGTATCGTCAATAAACACAGTGAAACGACGCCCATGATGTTTACGGACGAGCTGACTTTGCGGTCGTAGCACGTTCTACGCTAAGTCTACGAATAGGTCCATACAATTATGACGTATACCTACCCTAACGAATGTTTTTTTTTAATTTTTTTTTATCCACTACAAGCTATAGCCCTAGACTGCGATCACACCTGATCGTAAGTGATGATGCAGTCTAAGATGGTAGCGGGCTAGCCTTTTAGGGGCATGGCAGTTATATTAAACCCATACCCCTTCGGTTTCTACACGGCATCGTACCGGAACGCTAAATCGCTTGGCGGCACGTCTTTGCCGGTAGGGCCACGGATCATCGGTAGCCACGATGATCCGCTACTAAGGAAAATAATTCAAGTTTATAATAATTAAATATAATCCATCCTCTTTCTCGACCTAGCACGATTGCTCACTCTAGACTCTGGGCATCTCCGGCGAACGACTGGACAAATAATCTATTTAGGCTGTGGCAAGGCGTAATTTACATAAAAATAAAATTAAACGTGATCTTACCTTTATGCATTTGGCTCTCGTGTTTTCGACACTTCGCACGTCGGTTTTGAAACCACACCTAAAAAAATTTATTTATTTAGTTTAAGTAAATATTATCAAAGGAGCAATGTTAAATTGTTTAACGATATAATATGTTATGGTTATAATCCAAAGCTTTAGCCTTTGGGCCAAGCTCTCTGGCCATTTCTGAGGGTTGCCTAGCCCAATCGCGATGTGCCCGCACATCGGCTTTGGACTATAAAAAATAAAACCAGATAATAGGTATACTGTGTTCACCTAAGTAAGTTGGTCTAATAATTTCAAAAGTGATAGGAACTTACTCGTATTATAACATGGTTTTATAGTCATAAAATGAAATAGATTTACCTACATAAAATACCTACATAAGTCGTATACCTACTACTCATTGTTCCATGCCTAGAAAGAAAATTCTATTTTCATGATTTCATAGAGAAACAAATCAGACTACAAATCTTCATGACATCAAATATTCAAGACACAATTTTCTGTTCAAATACGTTGTACTCGTACCTAAGAATTTTCCTTACAAGTAAATATAAATACAAATAATAATATGTAGGTATTTAATTTTTTTTCACGGTCGAGGTCGGTTAATCTTGCTCTCCGAGACACGGAGGAAAAATTCAATTCGGACGTCAAAATATGTCGGTCACCAATCCAGTGGGCCCCTTGGTAATGTAACTTACCCATCGATTGACATTCGCTGTCTGAACTAGGGCTCACCTTCTACAAATATGTCGTTACGTTGTTATACAGATTATATGTACATGTAAGGGTAATATGTAGATATGCAACCACCGGACACAGGTACTTGCTAGGTAGATAGACAGTAGATACACAGACGTACAGACAGATAGGCGAATGTGCAAATACGGTTAACCGCATTAGCGAAGAGGGCACGCGGAGCGCTGATTGCAGACAGTGCCTGCTATGCCTACAACTGCCCCTCGCTTATAGTACATATATACGGTGAATTAACCCTATGTTTATAAGTAGGTACATTATATTTATGGTCATGTATTAAAACCTATCACTTCACACTAATATTATATTAGGCGAAAGTTTGTGATGTGCGTGTATGTTTGTTACTCTATCACGCGAAAACTACTGGACGAATTTGACTGTTTGGAATGTATATCATATACCTAGTTTATACCATGGATACTTTAATTTTCCTACTTTAATTTTTCTTTAATTCCCGGAAAATTAAAGAGTCCCGCGGGAACCCAAAAACCCTAATCCACGCGGACGATGTCGCGGGCATTAGCTAGTAGAATATATAAATGGAGAAAATATGATTAAAAAATTAAATTATAATAATTTGTCAACTGATTTTGACGAAAAGATTAGAGATGCATCCCGGGGTAGAACATAATAGGTATAGGCTACTTTTCATGCTAGGAAATCAAAGAGTTCCCACGGAATAGTCAAAGTAAAATCAAAGTTTACGCGAACGAAGTTGCGGGCATCATCTATAGTTTTTTTATAAACATGCATGATGCATTCGTTTTGTCCGGTTCGCAGGCCATATGCCTAATTTGATTATTTCGTTATACTGGAATGTTTAGCATAAAATGAAGAGGTGTATTTACATGTTTGCTTGCTATTTAGTCGGAATTGTCTAATGTAATCAGAGCTAATGAATTCTCCCCTAGTTAGCTATCGGTCGTCGCCCGTCGGATATACATATTATAATACACGAAATGTTTGTTTTGAAATAAACAGATAAGTTGCATTAAGTAATGTATTGATTTAGCTTATTATTATAGTTTTTGTAACAACGAAGCCTGTACCTACTGCGAGCTATTTAGTTTTTTTTATTCCCGCGAGAACCCCTTGATTTTAAAAAGTAGCCTATGTCACTCTCCGGTCCTCAACTATATCTACCCATACCAAAAATCTTGTCGATCCGTTGCACCGTTGCGGCGTGATTGAAGGACAACCCAACAAACAAACACACTTTCGAATTTATAATATTATAATATGATATTTTTGGGCGTTTGGTTTTCTAGGGCCGATCGGTGTCGGTTAGAGGAAAAACGGTCTTAGGCGTAGGTATACAGTTGACTACAATCACTGCAAATAGAAGGTAATGGCTGATGGTATAATAATATGATGAGGTGGAGCTCGTTCGCCTTGAAGTGCTCTTTTCTTTTAAAGCAATTATAGGTAACTATTATAGCAAAACGCAGTGCGTTCTGAGAAACGAGCAAGCGAATCGCCCTTACATAGGAGTCCATGGAATTTCGACTGATAAGAAATCAAATCAAATCAAATCAAATGTTTTTTATTCAAATAAACTTTTACAAGTACTTTTGAATCGTCAAGTGAATCTACCACTGGTTCGGAATGCCATTCCTACCGAGAAGAACCAGCAAGAAACTCGGTGGTTGCTCTTTTTAAATAATTCATTTACAATTATTATATCAATGTGTATACCTACATAAGTAACCGCTGTCCCCAGCATTGCTGGAGCGATCAAATCCATGCTCCTTTATCATTTACATAATCTTCAACAGTATAATAAGCTTTTTTCAGGAGCATACTTTTAATGGATTTCTTAAATTTGTTTATAGGCAAGTCCAAAATAGGTAGTGGAACTTTGTTATAGAAAAGAATGCCCATTTCCACGAATGATCGACCTTCTGACTTTTTTGAGGCGGAGCGATGGAGTCACGAGCTTATTACGGCCTCTAGTTGGCCTATCGTGCAGATCGCATTTTTTTTTATAATTATGGATGTGCTGTTTTACAAAAATTATATTACTGTAAATATATTGCGAGGCTACTGTTAGAATACCAATTTCTTTAAATTTCTCTCTAAGTGAATCACGCGGTTTTATCGTTTATCATTTACCATAATGATTTCATTGTAAATGAGCTCTAATCAGTTTTAACAAGGAATTTAAGTGGTTGTGTTTCTAAACACCTCCACTTGACACTAGTGAAGACGTAGAGCTCGGGGTCAGGGCTTTTATCTATTTATTCGTTTTTCCCCTACGACCGGACACCACTTAACGCCAATCGGTCACTAATCGCGATATATCGCCGATAAACCTGAGCACTTGTTGGATTAAAGCTAATAGTGTGAGGGTATTCAATTGAAGACCCTATTAAGAAAAGCACTTACCTACATACATTATTTAAGTCCTTTCGTGTAGTGTATACTTAACGCTACTTAATTCAGCTAACGCCATAAAGTAACTCAGAAAGTATTAATTATTTTAATATTTAGGCATTTTATAGTTAGCTATGTCACGCCAAAAATTTATTTTCACCATTTTGGATTCGAACCCGGGCCGGGACGTAACGACCCCAGCCGAATAGAGTGTGACCACTAAAATGCTGAGGCCGTCAATCAATCATACTCGATATTATAAGTGCAAAAGTGGGTTTGTTTGTTGGTTTGTCCTTTAATCACGCCGTAACGGAACAACGGATCGACCAATTCCAATACTCCATAGACGCATATCGTTTTTTACAATAGTGAAGCGACGTGCCCTTTTATCCGATATTTCGTAACTCTTACACTCAGTAATTACATTTACAAGTACGACTTTCCTTTTCAAAATAGTCACGGAGCTTTAACACTAGCTTTCTTGATAGTCCTTTAAGCACCATACATCTTTGGCGATGGATGGTTTCTATGACCTGACGGATTCATGTAGGTACATTTAAGGTACTGTTTTATATAAATGATTTATTTTAATACATACACTACATAGACATACATACACTTAGACAAAATACTTAGTCATAAAAACGCTTGGGTATGTTTATAAAACAATAAAAAAATGATGAGCAAAGACAAATATCAATGCAAAGACGTGCCGCCAAGCGATTTAGCGTTCCGGTACGATGCCGTGTAGAAACCGAAGGGGTGTGGGTTTAATATAACTGCCATGCCCCTAACAGGTTAGCCCGCTACCATCTTAGACTGCATCATCACTTACCATCAGGTGAGATCGCAGTCAAGGGCTAGCTTGTAGTGGATTAAAAAAAAAAAAAATGTGTCAAATCGATTAAAACTTTTTCATAAAGAAAGTTGATTGTTATCAAAAATCTAAACAGTTTCGCATCAAAATATCAGAATCGAGCTGCCAAAAATTAAATAAATGGTTGGACAAAATATACGTGCCTCCTTCCATCGGAACTATTAGGCCGGGTGTAGACACCCGGCCTAATAGTTCCGATGGCTGGCCACTAGGCTGTACGTATAATCGATAATTTTAAAATGTTAGCATTGTTCATCTAATGAAGATACAATATGGTATCATGTGATTGTTAATTCTGAGAGATGGACGATAGGGTGGTACTTAATTGTTATGTGTAATTACGTGCATTAGTAATGAGGCATCCGACGCGACGGTATATTCCAATTGGAAGGGGATATGAGCATGTAGTAGCTCCTAATTGATATCGCACGTGATCATTTCAATAGCGTGTTGACTGTTGTATTGTAATAATTATCAGCCATAATTTAATTATGAACTTTTTACAGAAGTAACAGAATGAACTTGTCTATTTGTGCACCCAGAGACTGATAGGTTTGCCAGCTCCCCCTGGCGCAGCGTTGGGCGCTGTTGTCTAACGTGGGAGGTCCCGGGTTCGATTCCCGACAGGGTTAATTTGGGAGTTTATAATTTCTGAATTTTCTCTGGTCTGGCCTGGTGGGAGGCTTCGGCCGTGGCTAGTTACCACCTTACCGGCAAAATCGTGCCGCCAAGCGATATATATAGCATTCCGGTACGATGCCGTGTAAAAACCGAATGCAGTATTCCGTATGGGTTTAATATAAGTGCCATGCCCGTAACAGGTTAGCCCGCTACCATTTTAGACTGCATCATCACTTACCGGAACGCTAAGTATATAACTTGGCGGCGCGACTTTGCCGGTAGGGTAATTGTAACTAGTCACGGCTGAAGCCTCTCACCAGGCCAGACTAGGGAAACTTCAGAAATTATAAATTCCCAAATTGACCCTGCCGGGGATAGAACCAGGGAGGTCCGCACGTTAAGACAACAGCGCTCAACACTGCGCCACGGAGGTCGTCAAAATTACGTCACTAAATTCAGGATAGTGTAATAAGCCTTTTACCTGAACTCTAGCTTCACTGAGGCCGAGGCGCTGGCTCAGCTCCTCTCGCATGAAGGCGTCGGGGTAGTGCGTCTCGTCGAACAGCCTCTCCAGCTCGCCCAGCTGCTCCAGCGTGAAGTTGGTGCGCGAGCGACGCTGCTTGCCGCTGCTGTTGCTGTTGACGGTGCCGTTCGGCTTGTCCGTGAGATCTAGAGAGAGAGATAGAGAGATCGACAGAAATTACAGAATCACAAAACAAACAACTCACATTACACAGTAAACAGATACAAACAGCTCAAACAAACAAACGTGCGCATCGAACATGCGATGACGCGGCACTCACTATCTACTGACGGCACTGCGACGATCGCTTGGGGTCTCGTCGATGCGCACGTTTGTGTGAGTGAGCCTGTTTCGAACGTTTCTAGGTAGTTTCCATACTAGTTGTATCTGTTTACTGTGCATATTATCATCATCATCATTTCAGACCATATCGCCGGCTCTGAGTGGGTACGGGTCTCGTCTCGAATGAGAATGGTTTGGTCATAATCCACCACGTTGGCAAAGTGCGGATTGACAGTCTTCTCACACGGAATATTTTTAGGCATGGTGTCCAGACAATACCACTGAATATGCTAGTAGGTACGTACAAGAATTACTTTATTCAAATGCCATACCATGATGGTAATAATACACTGTTTATTTGACTTTGCTGAATGGCAAGGCTAATACATTTAGCTTGATATATACCTAAGCGTCAGCTCTTGGGTCCCCTGACGCATATATCAGTTTATAAGGTACAACATTAAGTTTTCGTGTCAGATGACATTGGGCCGTGCGTCGTAATAACGTATTCCTTGTAGTCCTGAGTATGAACAGATATTACAATTTGCAGGCGGTTCTAGAGAATTATAACAAAGCAACTTATTTGAAATTGTGTGTGAAATCTACCGATCTGCACTCGGCCAGCGTGGTGGACTATATGTATATGGCTATCGTGCTCAAAAGTGAGCTGGCAATAGGTTGAAAACTTGAAATGATGATGATGACGTATTAATGGGTCCACGGGTCGCGAGTCGCAACTCGCAACCCCTATAAATATATGAAAACGTTAACCCGTGGTCCCATTGATTTGAGAATGCTATCGATTTGTTTGGACTATTTTTTAATAATGCCTGAGTTTAACCTTATAGTGTTTTATGTCATTTTGGTCTAAAGATAATCTGTACAACTACAAGTCAAAGTTAAAGTCAAAATATTATATTTATTCAATTTAGGTACAATGTACCTATACACTTATTGACGTCCAGTTAAAATATGAACTAAAGCTACGAGGGTACCAAACGCGCCCTGGTCTGTGAAGAGCCCACAATAAACTCAGCCGGGTTTATTTTACATTAGCAATACTTACTAGAACTTAAGTTAGATAATATTTAATTTAGAACTGATTGTACGAGTAGGTACTAGATGCAGCAGAGAATAGACGTTGAAATGTTCGAACGAACGAGCGATGCGTTGAGTGTCGTTTGAAGCAATTTAGCAAATTGGGAAGCTCTCCTTTTTATACGGCAATTATGTAAATGGAGGGATTATCCAAACGTAGGCGGCGCTGCGGGCCACACCCTCTCCCCTGACGTCCCGAGGGTATTTTAACTCCTTCGGCATCTTAGACTTGCGAACGGTGATTAATTGTCGAGCGATCTACAAAATACCCCCATTTAATACTGGGTGATTTATTCGATTGAAAGTAGGTACTTATCCACAATCGTCGTAACATCGCCACTTAAAAAAATACACTTAGTCCTGAATTAATTATTAAGGTCCCGGGTTCGAACTTCGAACTCCGGCAGGGTCAATTTGAGGATTCATAATTTCAGGTTTTTTTGTGGTCTATACTGGTGGGAGGCTACAGCCGTGGCTATTTACCACCCTAATGGCCTGAGATTAAGATATGCATAAGTAAGATTTGGTAAATTTAAATTATAATCCATGGATTAAAGTTTTTGCTTAGGCAAAACGCGAAATGCCGCCGGGCGCCTACGCGTCGCGTCGCGCCCGTTTTGATGCCGCTAACGAGTAGGTAGTTCAAAAGCGCGGTTTTCAGTTATTATTATTGTTTGCATACAGCTGACTGGCTTGAGAGAGTTCCGTAGCAAAACAAGACTTATTTTCGCCCAATATATTCGTCTATAGCGTCACTGTTGGTTTAAAAAAAAACCGGTTGAGCGCGAGCCAGACTCGCGCACAAAGGGTACCACCACACAATATAAATTATGTTAGTAAATAAGAACAAAGGTGTCATAATAGAGTAGGAGATAACTGCACTTGGTTAGTAACAATCGCTAGAGAGGCTGATTTAGTAGATATTTGGTGGGTCCTAGGCTCTCCACTGGTGGGCAATCTGCCAGTCTGTAGTCATAATAGTTTCCAAAGGTGCAGCTAGTTATCTTTCATAATATAATATAACAACACGTAATTACCTAATTTATCCGCTGTAAATGACTGGCTTGAATATGGCGCTAAGCTGGTAACGCCTGACAAACAATTCGACATCCTATGAGTACGGAACCCTAATTAACGATTTTCGTTTTTTTTAAACTTATGCTGTGAGACCTTGCTCCTGTCAAATTTCATGATTCTAGGTCAACGGGAAATACCCTATTTTTGATTTATTGGAGAGTGTCAAAATATGTACTCTTTTGATTGCGTTGACTTACAAGCTTCATTTTTTTACAGCTCCAAGGGAACGTAGACTTAAGTATTTGATATAAATTTCAATTTGATACCTCGACGCGTTCCTGAAAAAAAGGAGGTTGACAGAAAGACAGACGATGGACAACGAAATGATCCTCTAGGGGTTTATTTTTTTCTCTTGAGGTACGTTCCAAAAACCGGCCTAATTCGAGTCAGACTGACCAGTAGGCCTGTTTCCGAACTCAAAAGCTATTGAAACTTGTAAAGAAATATTAACTTGATCAATTTAATTTACTGTTTATATCTACAAACTATCTAAACTATCTGCAAACTTTGGCGATAAGTGGGGAACGGTATTTTTTTGAATTTTTTCATCACTAGTTAAAAGCTAAGCGCGGCTTCAAAATAAATAAAATCAATTTTTTCAATCAAATTTTAAGCCGATATCGTTAGTATAGTGTTAGTTACTGAATATTAGGTATGCCAGCGTGCGGCGCGACAAACAGACAGCACCCTAAAATTATTCCATGTATATCAACATCAAATAAATAATGTTTAGGGAAAGCCAGGGTCCAATTAAAGTACCTAAGTATAACTACCTATCAAGGTAGCCTATTTCAAATGGCGAGTGTCATTCACAAAATGATAGATATATAAGCTCACGACTACTTACCGTGTTTATGGTCATCATCATCCTCTTCCCGTTTATAGTTCTGCACAGGCACAGGCGACACGAGCCAATTCCTCGGCCGCTTTGCCGGCGGCGCCTTCTCCTCTAGAGCGGTGATGTCCACCTCCTCGTCCACGTCGTCGGCCTCCCCGGGCTCCGGCGGCGGTGCCGGCGCGTCGCCGCCTTCCAGCGACTTGCTGACGAAGTCCGCCAGCCGCTCCATCACCATTACTGCTTCAAACACGCGACCGCGCGCGCGGCCATCGCCCGCCACGCTCTACGGAACACACTGCAGTGGAGGCGGTTCGAACGCCTACACCACCACATAAATAACAACCCCGTCACAAACACTACCCTACTAAACCCTATTACGATCCATTTTCAAACACCGCTGAAGTGAAGGCGGAAAACAAACCCCGCCCAAGTCTCGCGCAAGCGCCCGCCCTTGCATGTTCCGTGTGAAACGCTGAAGACTGAATTTGCCGACGGCGAATAATACACGCCTACATTATCGTTATATTGAAAATGAATTTTTTATGCGGTCCTTTTGTGTTGTGTACTGATGTAAATCTTAGGTGTGAAACGTTCTGTGAATTGGAAAAATGTGTGGACTCTTCAAACATAATAACGACTATAAATTGGGCGCGTTTTCCCTGGTCTTATTTTCTTTCGATTTTATTTTAAAATATTTCCATCTCTAAGGGATAGATATTTTATGCTCCCTCTCATAGATTTAAGTTATAATTAATATAGATTAATTATTATATTCTACAGCAGAAGCAGGAGAAGCAAACATGTTTATCTTATTGCGATACTACGAATGTACATATTATAAATAGTATTTGAAAATGGGAGACTGCGTAAGTGAAAAAATATACCTATTTGATAATTTAATCACAAATCACAAGAGGTTTTTTTTAATAACTATATAATAAAAAGCTTGATGTAGATACTTCACTAAAATAAAATAATTCAATCTAAATAAATTAAAAAGCTATCAATAAAACTAAGTAGATCTCTAGGTATATAAAATTAGGTAGCCTACAACAAGTAGGTACTTCGTAGCAAATTATAAGAATAACAATGGAGTCAACTCGAGAATTAGAGCACATTTAGCTTTTACTGACTCAAAAGTTAATTAATACTTTTTTAACTTTTACAGCATGGTCAAGATGCCAAAACACAAAGTAAGCATGAAACTTCATTTTTTGTAACCTATATTCTTTGGTACGAGTGAAAAGAGCATAATTTGAAATTATTAAAAAAAAATACTAATCATAAATCTAAATTAAATAATAGCAGCAGTAATTCCAAATCCAAGACGAAACTTATCGTTGGGATGATTCAAAAGGGCCGATATCGCGCAGGCCAACTGTGCGTTTTTTCCTCCTAGAGCCCTTTGCAGCGTGGCACCCACCAGTCCGTCCGAATCCAAGGAGCCGCGGACTGTCCACGCGTCTGTATGCCACTCGTATGCCAGCGTTGCTACTGCTCGTCGGATAGCAAATCCCACCTAAACGACGTATTCATTGATTTATTTTGCACAGAACACTGGTGAATTCGCACGCGTTAGCATAACTTCCGATGACTGATAAAGATAAATCTACCTAACGAAAAGGCAGTAGGTACGTAGGTATACCACAAATAATTTATTAATTTTGTTCTGTGGTAAAGTCATGTACAACGTGTAAATGCGACGGTGTGATTTAAGGGCGGACGATCTCAAGTAAGTTGGGAGCCACTGGAAGCAAGCAGCACACACGTGTTTTATCTTAGAAGATCTATAATTATACGAGTCCTTCGTCTGAATAACCTTTCATGCAAGTTATCTGGATATGAACAACTCAAGGATGCCTTAAAACCTCTTGCAGTCGCAGATTCTTGTTAATCTGAAATCGAAAGATGTAGAAGGAACACGATAGATTGAAGCCTGATGCCTGAAGACCATATTATGTGACCTCCGTGCCGATGATTTGTGATTTGAGGTAAGACGAAAATATCAACCTAAACAGTATTTTACCTCAAGCATTGCAGCCACAGTGAGAAAAGGCTTGATAGCTCTCGCGTAGCACAGATCCAGTCCCCTGTTCCCAAGGGTTGCGCTTACGGAGTGGTTTTCGCCGGACCACCGCGCAGCGCCAGACGCTGAGCTCAGTTCGGACGCCTGTCCACGCGCTACTACCTCCGCGCCGAGGGAGATCTGATCTGTTATAGCCTGAGCACGAAGACAAATTAATCCAACTAACTAGAACTTAATAGATACTTACGAAGGATAAATTAATCTCTATTTTAAAATTATGACTCATTAGCAGTATTTTTTGTTAGGCATAACTACGAATCCCGTAGTAATATAACAGACTTTTTGTATTCGTGCTAGAAGTAAAGATAACAATGACCGGTGTGTTAAAAACTACATAGGTAGGTCCTTATTGTCAGTAACGTGGAATGTGATGAGCCAGCTGCCAGCTGTTCATTCATACTCATAACTCACCTGCAAGTAATGTAGAGCAATGAATTCTCGGTTCACACCAATTACTGACGCAGTAAAGTTGTTGAAGTAAGCGTCGAAGATACTTTCAAAGCTATACAATTCGCCATCGGCCACCTGTGCAACGACTGTGGCCCTAGTTCCCTGTGAAGGTCCGACGCGAATCTCGCAGCTCATTTGTCCACCTGGCGCCGCTTCCATTACGAAATATGGTAAACTTATTGGTTTACTCTTATCCGCGTAGGATAATAAAACTTTGTAGCCACCTGGAGTGACAGAACTAAATGACATAGAGTGCCCAAGAACCCAGTTATTGAGCGCGCTTTGTTTAACAGACACACATGCCCCTTCAAAACACTGTGGCAGTCTGAATCTGGCAGCATTATGGATGTGTCGGAGCAATCCTGGGTTGGTTGCTCCTGATGGGAGCTCTAGTTCTTTTTCTCGCTCACAAATACGACCCGTACGAGAGCCTGTAACCCCAGCTCCAGTTATTCCCCGGTCGCTTGCTGACTTCTGTGCGTCTGAAACCCTGCACGGGCACTTTGGCGCAGCCTGGGCGTCTCCCCCGCCAGCTGCATCAGGGGGACACGGCCCGATTGTATCTTTTCTAGGACTGTTTGTTCCTGAGGGAGGATTTGATTTTGCATAGATAGTCTGCATTCCATACAATTTTAAGAGATCAGACAAAGATGGAATATAGAACTTTGGTCCATTATCTGTTTTGTACATAATTATTAACCTGTGTACCTTTCTTCTTTTCTTGGTTTTTGGCTTTCAGTAGTGCCAAAACAGCACAGTGCACTTTGCCAATGTCGAGTAACTTGAGGGAGGCACGAAGGAGATTGGCCGGTAACAGAGTGCCAAAATTATAGAAAATGTTCTGTAATAGAAGGCATATTTATATATTGTGTACCTTTAATAAAAGTATTAAAACGTTGTCGAGAAAGACAAATTGATTTGACAGCGGTTTTGTCACAGGGTTTTGTAAATAGAATAAAATATAGAGCACACCGAGATAGGATATAAATGATAATTATTACGGATTATGTATTATGTAATAGCTAACAAACAGATAAACTCTCATCTTAGCTTGTCTTACTTTGAACCAATTTTAAAGTATATTAATATGAAATAATTCGTTCTCGTTTCAAAACGTTACCAAAGTTGTCACTTGGTAGCTGTCATTTTGATTTTTCATTGACAGTGACATCTCTCAGCTCAGCTGGTAAAAGTTTTTTTTTTGTAACTATTTACAAATACGTTGTATGTACGTCATCCAGGGTTTTTACTTTATTTCCTTGTTTGTTGAACAATAAAAAATATCACCGAGCTTCCACTAAAATGTCTAGCAAGTTAAGTGCTAAGATTTTTGAAATATTCCGAAACTTTAAATCCGATGCCGTGCCGCGGCCACCTCGGCGCAATGAATCATTGCCTGAAGATAACTCGCAGGCAGAGGCTCAGGATGAAAATGTTGATTTCACCGAGAACAACGAGGATATATTTGTTCAACAAGATGAACCCAAGAAAGGCGAGAAGAAACCGAAGTACAAGAAATCTAATTCCATGCCAAATAGAGAAAGTCCTGATATGCCAGAGGATGATCGACGGAGCAGTAACGCAAGCAGCATTGTCAACACTCAAGGTACTAAAGATCATTTACCTAAACCAGGCATTAGTAATATGGTGCTAAGAACTCAAGTAAATGTAAAACTGTTTTATGTTATTAAATAAATAAATATTTATCTTATGACCTATTTAGTATACAATGTAGCCTTGCAAGCATTTTTATCTTGCACCAATTTCACCTAGATAAAGGTTTCCTGAATAAAAATAGATACTCTTAAAATAAGTAGGTGTAGTAATTATTTATATCTATTATGCTTATCTGTTTAAACATAAAGTGACTCATAAAGCTATAGAGATTTGTGCACTAACCTTCAGAGTTATACAGCTAACTTTATAGTCAAAACCCTAATTTTCTGTTAAAGTAGTATCAATCAAACAATCAATCAAATCATTTATTCAATATACCTATATTAACACTGTGGGTACACTTATTGACGTTGAAAATTACTTACTTAGTCAAAATTGAAAGTTTTTAATTAAAATTAAAAGTAGTTAAAGTTGAATGTACTACACAAACAGTTTCCCTTCTTAAATGTTCCACATTATGGTGAAACAACATTGATGTCCACCTGGAAGTGTACACAAGGCAAATACACAAACAAATGCTAGGTATTTTAACGTTTAAACTATCGTGAGTGATATTCATTTTAACTATACATAACTACCGGATAAAACAGTCAGACAGCGACCACGTCGCATAAGCAGAATCATGGATAAGGGCCCCGAACACGTTCGAAACTAGTCGGGCATTTTCCAACATAACACGTGAGTTTTATCCGGTAGTTATGTATAGCTAAAATGCTAAGAAACTATCGGTGAACTTATTTAATACTATTTAGAGACTAATCAAGTTTAATTACCAGCTACTGGGCCGGTGATCAACATTGTGAACTCCAAACATGTTCGATGTGGAAATGAAATTGTCTACTACATGGGTCCAGTTTATGGCCAACGTGGCCAGCCAAATACGTCTTCTCCCACATGTGATGATGATGAGGAGCCTGTAGAGAAGACTAACCTTATACAACTCTTATTGGAAGCTAACAATAAGGTGAATTTTTAAAGCAGCAAAATTTTCAGACAAATAATAACATCAGGTAGGGCCAAATATAACTTAGGCATGAGCTATGTGTGGCCAAACCAGCACCCAGACTTTGTATGGTCAAAACAAATTGTAGTACAACATAGTATAACATAGATTATGCTAAAATGTGGAGGGATTTTTCCCCATTCAGAAGCACATGCACAGAATAGTTAATAGTACAGGTGGCACATGTATTGAAAATTACTGCCCTAATTATGCAGCAACAGCACAACTTTTTCCGAACATTGCGTGAAATAAATCAGCCCTAAAAATTCTTTCACAAAATCTAAGTATTGCATTGGTGTCGTTTTTGTTGTGCATTATTTTAATCAGTTCATAATATTGTTTCACACCAGTGACAATGCAGTTAATTATAGGTGAAAATTATTCCCCTAATTATGCAGCAACAGCACAACTTTTTCCGAACATTGCGTTTTTGTAAGCTTGTTTGTACAATAATACACTTATTATAGATAGAATAATGCAGTAGAAACTAAGTAACTTTTAATCCATGATTGGAGCCTCAAAACAATTTATGTTTGTTTTGTTTGTCATTTTTAATATGGACAGAATTCCGATAATAATTCTTGCAGTCTAATGAAGGGATTTACTTTTTAATGCGCGCTGAATTGAGAATAATGAAGGAGGTTTACTTTTGAAAGTTTTTTGATTGATGAACTTATTTAAATTATAATAATATTAGGTTCTTTATCTTCTTTTCAGCCAGAACATGATTACATAGATTATATATCAAAGCATTTGGGCAAAAACTGGCACAGTTTCTTCCGCAGACTGGGTTACAAGCAAGGCCAAATTGAAACTGCCGAAATTGACATGGCTAAAAATGGAGTAGCTGAGGTGAGACCGACATTTTTTTAAGTGAAACCTTTAGCCTCGTTGAGCACTTTTTAGTAGGGGAAAATCTTATTGAGCTTATCTCATAAGCGTCACCAACATACTTATGATAATTGTATATCTATATCTATTAGTATATATATATCTATAGAATACATATATATACATATACACCTATATACCTGACCGTGTGCTGTATGCGTTAGACGCCTTTTAGAAGGATGAAATCTTGTGAGTTCGCGTCACCGACATGCGTAATAGTAGTATGTCTGTAGCTATACATATATTGTGCAACATTTGTGCTGTGTATATCTTTACAAGTAAAATTGAATGGCTTTAGTTTTCACTTATATCGGTAGTCCCTATGACTGCCAATTTTTTTTTATTATACATAAGCGTCAACGTGAAATGAACCTTAAGCGCAATTATTTAGAGTTCATATTAAAATGTTCGATATTTCAAAATTAAAATCGGTTGAACTGAATTTGTGATTTTAAATCAAGAACTATTGGGTCCATTTCACTTTGACGCCAATGTGATCGAACTGGCGTCGTTGTGTTTCGTGCTATAGATCTACCATACTTTTTGTCTTCATAGTGTCCCGTCCACAGGTAACGTCCGGTGCGATTGCTATATCAATCCCTCAATTTAGTGGGCGTTATATTTTAAACTAATAATTTTTTTCTATTGTTTTAGGCTCGCTATAAACTGCTCCTGGATTGGATACGCAATGACGTTGATGGTACGCTGGGCAAGTTAGCTAATGTTCTCTGGGAGGATGGTGAGAGGCAGATTGTTAAAGAATTGGCAGCAATGTACAACAAAACACAAGAGTAAGGAAATTCAGAATGGCACATTCACAAGGCTGTATTTCGATAATATGTCACCGTAAGATTGAAAAATCCGTTAGATTATAATCTAACGGTTTCTATCCCGCGAAATTATAAACTGTCGAAAGATTGTGAACCGTTCAATGTTCTGAGTATTAAATTATGAAATATTTATTGTTTTTACGTTTTCTTGTCTCTTTCTTGTACAGTTCGCGCGCGAGTTGAATGCAGAGTAAATGTAAGTGTCACCATACATTTACTCTGCATTCAACTCGCGCGCGAACTATAGGTTAGGTTAGGGTTTGACATGAATATTCAGGTAGTGCCCGGCCGCAGGCCACTTAGGTTCTATCGGGTTATTATACCTAATATATAACAATTTACCGAAAAATAACGCGTTAAATTGTAAGCAGTATGATACGATTCACAATCTGTCGACAGTTTATAATCTATCGAGATAAAAAACGTTATATTATAATCTAACGGTTTTTACAATCTTACGGTAACAGATACATAATTACGTTAGTTATATTAGGTTAGTAATATCGTTTCTCTATATTATTGTTGTAAAAAAATATTTTTATATTCTTTGGGAAAGATTGTCTAGAGCATCCTGTAGGCTTGTCTTTCCTGTAGTCTTTTAGACAGGATAACTATTAATATTCATATTACCAAGAACATTGTCCAATTTACATGAAGCTTGATTAAGCAAAATTGATTGTGTGGCAATATCAGCTTTTGTGACAAACTTATTTACTATAATTTTATTATATTTCACACTATTTTCTATGATAGTTTAAGTGTCCTGTATTAATTTAAAATACTCAAACGTGAATTTACGTAAAGTAGGTAACTAGAACGTTCGTTTTCGTTCGTCAACTTGTTGATCAACTTTTTAAATATTCTTACAAGATTTCCTTTCTTTGAAAACGCACACACATATAGTTGACGTTATTATGTTCAGTTGTGTGATAATCTTGTGTCAACACAAGATTATCGAAACACACGGTTGATTTAACTATTTAGTACTTCGTTAATCCAAATGTACGAAAAGGCCAGTGGTATTGAATTTAGAGACATAATATTATAGCCATACAAAGCAACACCCCATATAAAGATATGAGTATTTTGGACCGAAATATACGTCTTGGAGCTAACTTACTTTTGATGTTGCATAAAGAATTAACAACGAAATGGCTTTTGCGACCTTTTTGGTACCTTCGATGTTTAACTGTTTTAAAATTAGTTTGTGTAAGATAAGAGTTCACAATTCATATTTTTATAATGTTTACAGGGTATAGAAGTTAGAACTAAATATGGATGTAATAACTTGACATAATATTTGTTCATAAAGAAATCTATTTTAGATACGAATTATTTTACCGTATTTCGGAATAACTTACAAACTTTTAATGCATTTTTATGTATTCAAACAAAACATATACTACTTAGGACTTTAGGATACCTACTTGTTAAATGTACCTATGCAATTAAAAGCGAAGTAATTGTGGAATAATGCTAATCTACAATATCAGTTCTTCCATTCCAATAAATAAGTAAGTAGGTAAGTAGAAAGATTTATATATCGAAATATGTTCTATAAGTAATATTAAATATACGTAGGTAATACTAAGTCGAAATTGTGATATCAAACATTTATATGAGAAAAGAAAAATTATATCGGATTTTTGCGAAATTGTTTATCTAGATATTATCTAGATAAGTAATTGTCTAGTCATGCACCCTGAAACAAATCATAATACTTTTTACTTAAGTTTTGCATGCCAAATTGGAAAATTTTGATAAATATCCTATTCTTAAATAATTCCTATTTCTGAAATAAACTCTATATTATTTTGTATTATGACAAACGTGTCTTATTTGATTATTTTACCTTATTTAATTAAGTAACTTACTTTTAGTCAGAATCGCAGAAAATATTTTTTTCTGATATAGATATGCCACATAAAGTAATAGTAATAGTAACGTTGATTGCTGTTAAATAAATTCTTACGCCTTCATATTTTTTAATAGCAATCAACGTGACGTGAATAATTGCTAACTTTTAATTACAGTATGTATGTTCATAACGTCGGTGAGAAGTGATATCTAGTGAAAGGCCCAACCCAAAGTTAGAGAGTGTAGCACCCAGCTATTACTGAATCAGCTTTTCTGGGGATGGTTACAAAAAGTGCATATGATATTAGTAATTTAAAATTTTTAACTGCCAACTGAAAGTTTCAATACCTATGATACTGGTTTTTTAAAATTCTTAATTAAAGATTCTTAAAATAAAATCGCTGTGAGATTATTTCACACCCATATTATGAACCTTATGAACTCAACATTTTTCTTAAATCAAATACTTAACAGAATACAAAAAAACTATGTACATTTCTACAGATAGGTAGGTACATTTCTACTACTTAAATACAAGACAAAACCATCAAAGTAGGTAAGTATGTAGTAAGTGATTACTCGTACCCATATGAGATAATAAAAAAACTATTAATTACTTTATTGTAGTAGGTAACTAGTTTTTTTATAGTGTAAGATAGTTGTCGTCGGCGTCCACACGCGTTTGAGATAATGCCATTACCAAGTAGAAACGGGTTAAAAATCACTCAAATTGACGTGAAAGATGTGAGGTTTCCCACTTCCCTCGGAGGACATGGATCAGACGCTTTGGTAATGTATTTTGCAATTTTAATTTTATGACATTTATAAACTTTATGATGTTTTTATACGTTCATGTGTATCAGCTATTGTATCTAGTTCAGATGCTTAAACATAAAAAAACACTTGGCACGTGTAATGATAAAACTACCAGTTTTGTAAAGAAACTAACTATAAATGCATTTTAATAGGTATTGTTTATTGGCTTTCTTTACTCATGTTTCACCGCCTTTAGTATTTCAAAAAACGGTAGATATTGTCTAAATGACCTAGATCTGAAATTTTTAAGCTTGAATATAAATGGGTATGGGTTTAATATAACTACCATACCCCTAACAGGTTAGACCGCTACTATCTTAGACTGCATCATGACTTACCATCAGGTGAGATCGCAGTGAAGGGCTAACATGTAGTGGAATAATAAAAAAATACCTACTACTTTGGTTTTATAGCACACAGATCCCAATTACTCCTGTGCATATGTGACGACAAGCACGGAGAATGGCAAACAGGGCTTCGGGCTGACGTTCACCTGCGGGCGAGGCACTGAAATCGTCGTGTTGACGGTTCGAGCCATGAAGAAGTTCATCGTGGGGCGAAACGCTGCGGACATCTTCGCCGATTTCGCTGGCTTTTGGCGTTCTATTACTAACGATTCGCAGATGAGATGGGTAGGTAATTCATCATCAGTGCATCTAGCTACAAGAATAGGCAGGGCCGTCTTAACCATACTGGACGCCGGGGTGCGAAAATCAGCCTGCGCCCCCATTGCCAACAAAAAATAAACTCTCAATAATATGATTTTTTTTCTGTATGTAAATCGATTTCTCCGAGATTTCAGGACCGAATTGCGTGATTTTTTTTAATCTGTAGAGAATGTTTTGCGAGACGGTCCCATAAAAATTTCTGGCTCACTTTTATCTCTTTTTATCTAATTTTTTAATCCTGAAGCTGCTGGGGTGCAACTACCTACTATCTTTTTTGACCAGATCGAACATTTTGACCACCTCTGATTTTTGAAAAGTTTGAT
Organism: Erebia aethiops; assembly: GCA_923060345.2. NCBI lineage: Eukaryota > Metazoa > Arthropoda > Insecta > Lepidoptera > Nymphalidae > Erebia > Erebia aethiops. Next base: position 14,238,558 of record OV281089.1, on the reverse strand, counting down.
AAAATGTTGCCCCTTGCGCAATTAGCCCCCTAGGTCCCTGCGCCCGGGTGCCACGCACCCCTTGCACCCCCTGGTAAAGACGGCCCTGAGAATAGGTATTGATTCAACAATATTCCTGTAGGTAAATTTTTGTTCTAACCTCAGATAAATTAAACGTTCCAAGGTTCTAATAGCTAGATTATAACTACAGTAAATCACATCGTTGGTATAGGCAAAAAACTAAATGATTTTAGGACTAGATTACAGTCATGATTTGTAGGTACCTACATTTTTCACCGGTAGAGGCGCGGCGTATTTCTTGATAACCTAAACTAAGCTTTATTTACTTGAACATAACGGCGCTTTTTGTGTTTTGCTTTTAGTATACCAATTACGACCGTATGCACACATACATACGTACGTATGTTACATAAGGCTCACAGTAAGTACCTGCCGTCCAAAACTTTAAACCTGATAACTCCTGTTATTTGAGTATGTGGTGTAGGTACCAACATCTAGAGTAGTACTTATTAAAAACAGTTGATAGAATAATATGTGAAATGTAAATCAATACAAAATAAATAGGGCATTACACGCCCCTCAAGAAAACAATAAAATCGTTATTTACTTATGGAGCGAGTAAGATAAAACAAGCAAGCTAAGATAACATGGCACAGATGTTGTAGAAACAGCCTGTACAAATAAATGTACCTACAGTTCGCGCGCGAGTTGAATGCGGAGTAAATGTATGGTGACACATGCATTTACTCTGCTTTCAACTCGCGCGCGAACTATACCACCTTGAATTATGTTTCCCGCATAAATTCCGAGACGTCCAAGGATGATATTATACGGTAGATATATTCTGAACACGTATAAAAATCGCCATGGAACAGCTGCAGAAGGTTCGCGAAGATCTGGTTGTTCACAGATGACTGAAGTGCATCTGACCCTGGATAAACTTAAGTCCAGTAGGACAACCTACTTCAGCTCGTATGTCCTTACTGTTCCGGCTTCGTGCAAAGACGTTTTCCTCAGCTCAGACTTTTGGTCTGAGGGCATAGTTTACCGTCGCTTCAGGGAAGCCAGATCCAGAATCCCTACTGTTTCATAATTATTTAATTTATTTTCATATGTATTAATATTTTTTATTGTGTTATATGTTGTATTATGTATATATTTCTATGGGCCTAGTTGCCTGATGTAAACAAATAAATAAATAAATAATTTAATAATTTGCAGCTCGGCCCCGAAAAAGGCGTTGTGCATCTAGCCGTGGCAGCTATCCTGAATTCTTTATGGGATTTGTGGGCCAGACTTGAAAACAAACCTCTGTGGAGACTATTGGTAGACTTAACACCAGAGGTTAGTACCTAAATAAAATTTCCCAATAGTTTTTTACTTTTGTATTTGGTTTATAGCCATATTCCATTAACTTTTTAAATAATTTTACGCTTTTTCGTTTGCACATCGTTCATCTTGTTGAGTTGAAACATTGTACAGTTGTTGTTGACACTTGCGTGAAGGGTTCTCGCTATTAAAAACAATCAAATACCGGTGGAGCGCGAATCACATGCCAGCTATAAAATCTAGTTCTATAGTATCAAGATCAAGAATAGTCTACCAAAACAACTGCTGAAGTTAACTTATCAAAATGAATGCTTTGTTACAAAACATTAAATCTAAAGGTCACCGCTCAGAAAGTCCTTATCTTGTTGTTATAATAGGTCATTAATGTTGTTGTCAGGAATTGGTATCTACTATAGATTTTCGGTATATAACCGATGTGATAACTAAAGATGAAGCTATTCAATTGTTAAAAAATAAACTTGCTGGGAAGGACGGAAGGGTAAAGGAATTGTTGGAAAAGGGTTACCCGGCGTATACGACACAAGTTGGTAAGAGATATTTTCCATAAGATATTATTATTCAAAGTTAAGGAATTTGAAGTCACATCCGCGACACTTATTTACCGACGCTTCACAGAATACTTCATTTATGTAGTGAGTTATTATTGTACGAGAAAAAGTTATCTTTGGGCCAAGGTGCTCCTTAAAATGTAAGCATTGGCAGTGAAACCGGGCCTTAGTGTCGCTTCGTTACGTGGTAATAATAATAATTAGTATTCTTATAATGTAAGTAGGGGCTTTAGGTATTGTGAGGCTCTGGGCGGTAGATATTTGCGAGGCGCGAGATTCAAATACACATTAGTACCTAATGACTTTCTACTTGGGATGTAGCGTTTAAGAACGCGAGGCCCCTGCTAGAGCGAGGCCCCGGGCGCCACCCTCTAATGCCGCCACTGACTGTAAGTTAGTGTGTTAAGTTCTAGCACAAAGTAGGTAGGTTTAACCTAATATAACCCATTGTCGGCAATGATTTCAGGTTGGATGGGTTACAGCGACGAACTTGTGAAGGAATTGTGCAACAAATATTTAAGCCTGGGTTTCAAACACTTTAAAGTCAAAGTAGGACTCAATTTGGAAGACGACATTCGAAGGTGCAGTGCAGTACGCAAATACATAGGCGACGAAAACACCTTGGTTAGTACAGTCATAAATGATATTTAAAAAAATATATTAAAAAAATGATAAAAATGATCGTAAAGCAGCGTAAATACATATAGTGAGACGCCCTTGATGTTTTCCGATGAGTCGGCTAAACAGTCTGCACCGTACCCTGTGACTCTGTAAGAAATCTGTCTACACGTCTCCGTCGACAGACTATAGCAGTAAGGTTAGGACGAGTTGTCACATCTCAACAACGCAACTTATTTAAGATTTTGAATTTAAAAACACTAACGCAAACGTCATAAACAGGCTTTTCTTAATTTTCAAGGTCGTCTAAGATCTACCGGCTGCGCGTCAAGCGAAATAAAAGTTGTAGTTCTTAAAGTACGACTCTAAAACAAGGCCCTAATCTATATTCATTTTGCACAATATTGTACCTATTTCGAAACTCGAAATTTGCTATGACGTAATATCTCCTATATTACTGTGATTATATGCGTCATTCAGAACTTTAAACCATTTTTATTCGTTTGTATTCCTTAGATGGTAGATGCGAACCAAGCCTGGAGCGTTGGAGAAGCTATCGAATGGATGAAGAAACTGGCGCCCATGAAACCGATGTGGATTGAGGAACCAACCTCGCCCGACGACGTGTTAGGACACGCTGCTATAGCACAGGCTCTGAAGTAAGTCAGTTTTATCAAGTTAATCCAGTAAAATTTAGTATATACCAGGAAAGGCGGGTAGTTTTGATTTCTTTAATATATTTTCGGGGTGCTAAAATCAAATCTGAGATTTACTAACAAAATCTATGACTATACATAACAAACAAAAAAAAATAGGTTGGTCATTTGCTTATAACTCTAATTCAATATATTATGATATCGATGAAAGAACAACCCGAACGTATGCCAGGACTACCTTCGTCTAACCTCATCGTAATGAAGGAACTAGAAATTTAATTCGCTAGGTATAATCCGTGACAATAGTAAATCTATGTGGTACAGCGTGTATCCCGCACTTATAGCCCGCGATATTTACCTCACCACAGAAATCTTCCAAACTACTCTCAACGTACGTTTCACTCTGATACCGGAGCATATTCAGGAGATATTGACTCGACAATCAATGCACGATTGTGAACCTCGTCGTGAATGAACAGAAAACAAATATGGCGAATTATTGAAGTGAAAACTTCTTTAGGCACGTTGAGCACTTTTTGGTAGGGGGTATTTATTCGTTTTCACTTCTATCGGCAGCCCCTATCCTATGACTGCCAATTTTTTTTAAACATCTACTACTTTTAAGAAGCAAACTAGATGAAAATGGCGGCTCTAATAAAATCCTTCCCGCTCGCACACTGAACACAGCGTGGAGAGAATGAATATAAAAATACAAATAGGTATTCGATTTCTAGGCCGTACGGCATAGGAGTGGCGACGGGTGAAATGTGTGCGAATCGCGTGATGTTCAAACAGTTCCTGCAGAGTGGCGGCATGCAGTACTGTCAGATCGACTCGGCACGCATCGGCGGAGTTAACGAGATCCTGTCAGTTTACCTCATGGCTGAGAAACTTAAAGGTGTGAAATGATAAGGATGGCGAATTTAATTTAGTGGAACCTTCCTCCTATTTCCTTTTTAAACGGGAGCGGGTGATACAATTCGACCGTAAGTCTGCTTGTCCATTGAAGCGGAGAGGAGCGTTCATTGAGCAGACTAATCGTATTCACCTGTCAGGAATCTGATTGGTCTGCTTGGCACATCTCCGCCCCGCTCCGTTTCAGTAGACAATGGGGCTGATTCTGTATAATACAATCTCTAAACTAAACTATAATGGCAGCTTTAATTCTAGTTCTGTCCCTTTCCGTATGAAGTATTATGAAAGATAAGATAAGATAAGATAAAGATTTATTCAGATAAAGATCACAAGTACAGTAGTAATTGCAACAGTATGTGGAACAGTGATTTCCGCACTAGGATTCCCTGTATCGCGGAAATCACTTCCTTCCATAGGTAACAAAAATAAAGTAATCTAGAAATAAACTTAATAAATAAATATGCGACCTAAACATTAGTTGTGTGTGTGTGTGTGTGTGTGTGTGTGTGTGTGTGTGTGTGTGTGTGTGTGTGTGTGTGTGTGTGTGTGTGTGTGTGTGTGATGAAAGGGTTAGCAATATTTGTAATGCTCTAATTTTAGTTTAGTTTAGTGAATGTGCACTACAGAATCAGCCCAAAACAAAAGGTAGGTAACAAAACCTAATAATAACAAGATCTTTCCCAGAGGGAGTATTGCACGAGGACCGCTACTCTGTGGAATGTTTAAAGGAGCGGCTTTGGACAACAAATCACACCACGAATGGACCAGACATTCGCTTTGGAATTAGTTTGCGTCTTGAGTGACAGCGCATCGCGTTTGCGGAATCCGCGATGCCCGAAGGAACGTTGAGGTGTACCAGTTGAAACTTTTGGAGTGTTTTTTTGATGAATGGATGGATGGTTTGATGTATGGATGGATGTAAGTTACTCAATCACGCCAGAATGGCTGAACGGGTGGCTGAAATTTGTTTCAGAGATAGATTATAGGAATATAGGTCTGGAATAGCACATAGGCTTTTTATCCCGGAAAATTACAGTTCCCGACGACAAAACAAAAAATCTTCAAATCACACAGACGAAGTCGTTATGGCGTGATTGAGTAACAAACATACATCCATCCCAACTTTGTCATTTATAATATTAGTATAGATTTTGGCTCTGGTGGTTTCAGTGAAAGTGTGCCCTCACGCGGGCGGCGTGGGTCTGTGCGAGATGGTGCAACATCTCCAGCTGTGGGACTACGCGTGCGTGTCGGGCACTATGGAGGGACGGCTCATCGAGTACGTCGATCAACAGCACGAGCACTTCTACGACCCCTGTGTAGTGGAGAACGCTAGATATCTCGCTCCTAAGGTATTATTTTTCACTGAGTATGCTGCGTAAACCCTACTAGTCGCTACAGCGTCACCGAAGATGTGCTCTAGTCCAGTCCAGTAGTGGGTCTGTGCAGATGGTGCTACATCTCCAGCTGTGAGACAACGCGTGCGCCCTCAATCCACTAGGATCTACTTTTTGGATCCACCAGTGGATCGAATATCACTCTGAAGTTTGCGTGTCGGGCACTATGGAGGGGCGTCTCATCGAGTACGAGTACGTCGACCAACAGAACGAGCACTTCTACGACCCCTGTGTAGTGGAGAATGCTAGATATCTCGCTCCTAAGGTAACTTCATTATTTATGCCCGCAACTTCGTCCGCGTTTTAAATGTTTAGAAATCACGTGGTTTTCTGGGATAAAATGTAAAGATATATAAATATTCGACTTGGTTCACTTGCCGACTTGCGCAACACCCCCTACACCGATTTAGTAAAAATATCTGATGCTGTCACTTTTTGGTTAGTATATTCCAGGCCAAGGTTGCCATGAAACGGACAGGTATAGAAAATTTAACTTTAATCGCATTTATAAGCCTTGTGCAAGTGGACCTGGGTCTCGAGTCTCGTTTTTAGTGTTATTTTTGTTATTTACAGTTACCGGGATACAGTACACAAATGTACCCAGAGACTCTTCAAAAATTCGCTTATCCCAAAGGAAGCGAATGGCAATCCATGTTCAAAGATGGAATATTTCCACCCCCGGATGAAGTTGAATTAGTGAATGTATAAACAAAAACGTCATTTGTGTAAAATATATATATATATTCGTCTTAAAGTATTTGGAAATATAACACTGTCCAAAAATTGTATTTTAATTATTTACTACTAACGTGTCCTGCAACAGTCGTTGAATACGAAATAACCTTGTCTATTAAAAATCATTTCAGAAAATATATAGTGTCAATAAATGAGAACTCCATGCATTATTATCTTGTCCGAAGAATAAAATATAAAATAATACATAAATACTACTAACCTAATTCTGCTTTAAACGTCTATCTTCTTAACTTTACTGTTACATAATTATGCATATTTGTTGTTATTTTGGGCCTCATATTGAAAAATAAACCTGGGAGTTGCACATCTATCTCTATTATACATCGTACTTAATCTATGTTCATAAATATTCAAATTCAGACACAAAATAAACAGAAATAAATACCTGAATTAAATATACTAAGTTCAAGTCTTCTTTGAAAACGAGAAGGCGCTAAGTTTCGATTGTTTCGGTGCGTTTGTGACTGGGGGCTCTTCTACGCTTTCGTTCAACTTTCTCTTCAGTCCATTTTCTGTATTTTTACTTTGGAGCGATTTGAATGTCCTCACACAATGCCGGGTTAACTCAGACGGAGTAAGTTCAGGGTTCTCCTTTTCCAAGGATGATTTATTGCGAGAAAACCAGTCCACGAATGTTTCCCCTTCATTTGGTTTTAAATGCTGTAATGATAACAAAACAATGATATTAATATCAAATTAACTATTAAACATTCTAGTTATGCCGTCACTACTCGATTTAAATGATAAGCGCATCCAGTTTTTAATGATCCAAATTATTTCCACCTTATTACAATTGAACTCACAAGGCTATCTCTGTCGAGAAATAGATCGCTTGAAATAACCTGTAAAAAAATTAACTAAGAAGTAGCAATTTTTCAGTGACTGATCTTAAGCTTTAATGTAGGATAGTGATATGGTGGATATGGTGGATAGCAATATATTGCGTAATATCGTGTGTGAGAATGAAATGATTTATTTCACGTAGGACAACTTGTGCCACTTATTATAAGACGCTAGAATCTACCACCGAAAAGTAATTCCACTGAGAAGACCCGGCAAGAAACTGAGCAGTTGCTCTTTTCATAAAACGAAAAATGTTACACTTTGTAAATAAACAATGTACGATTATATTATGTTCCAAATGTATAAACTCACATCACTGTTTTCGCTTTGGTCTTCGGTAGCATGCACCTCTACAAGGGTCCTCTCGGTCAAGCTTAGTGGACTCTGTACAACTTTTGCTGTTTCTTGTTGCTTTCTAAACGGATTCCTTGCACCCCCGGGCGATGATTTTATTGGCTAAAAATAATTTCAATAACATAAATCTATACTATCAAATAAATAATATAAAAAATACGAAAGTTTCGATGGATGGATGTTTGTTACTCAATCACGCCCGAACGGCTGAACGGATTTGGATGAAATTTGGCACAGAGATAGATTATAATCTGGAAGTCACATAGGCTACTTTTTATCCCGGAAAATTAAGGATTTCCCGCGGGAACCAAAAACCTCAATCAACGCGGACGAAGTCGCGGGCATCAGCTAGTAATAATTGGTTCCATAATAAATAAAATAAAAATAAAAAATAAAAATAGCTTTATTTTCCTTTTGCTGATTTAAACATGCTTAATTTATTTAACTTAGAACTAAAACTACCTAATCATATCATTTTTTTTTTTTTTTTTTTTTTTTTTTTTTTTTTTTTTTTTTTTTTTTTTTTTTTTTTTTTTTTTAATTCGTAGCTTGCGTGTTATCAAAAGGACCGCTTTCAGCGGTGAAAGCCTCCTCCAACTTTTTCCATACTTTTCTGTCTCTAGCGGCTCTGTTCCATGTAGTGCCTGCTACTTTTTCAATGTCATCGCTCCAGCGCTTCCGTGGTCTGCCTGGCCTGCGTTTCTTGTAAATGGGGTACCAGTTGGTAGTCGTCTTCGACCATCTCTCGTCTTGTACTCTCTGAATATGCCCAGCCCATTTCCATTTTAGATGAAGAACTTTCTTTGCTACATCGTTGGCCCCTGTGGTTTTCCTAATTTGTTTGTTTTTTACTCTATCTTTGAGTTTTAGGCCCAGGTAGCTCCTTTCAATTTTTCGTTGGCATATTTGAATTTTGTTTAGGTTGCTTCTGGTTAATGGCCATGTCTGACATGCATATGTGAGACATGGCAGTAAACATACCTCCATGGCTTTGGTTTTTAGTTTTATAGGTAGTTTACTCTTAAATATTTCTTTCATGGCCCAATACTTATTCCAGGTGTTCTTGATTCTTCGCTCTATTTCGCTATCAGTACAGGCTTTGAACTTGATCAGGTGCCCAAGGTAAATGTACTCATCGACATATTCCAAGTTGTCAGATGATAGGACAATTGGTACTTTATGCCTGTTTGACATTATTTTAGTTTTATCTAGATTAACTTCCAGCCCTACATTTTTGCTTTGGACACATAGTGACTCTATCATTTGTTGTAATTCTTTGGGGTCTTCTGAAAGGAGCACTATATCGTCGGCAAATCTTAAATGTGATAGGTACTTTCCGTTTAGATTTAGACCTTTATTTTCCCAATTAATTTTCTTAAAGATTTCTTCAAGTACAGCAATAAAAAGCTTAGGAGAGAGCGGGTCACCCTGTTTTACTCCTCTTTCTATGTTGAAATCTGGACCTGGTTTTTCCAAAGTTATCCTGGCTCTGCTATTTGCGTATATGGTTTTTATCAGATCTATGTATTGTTTGTTAATTCCTTGAGCTGATAGAGCATGCCATATAGAGCTGTGTGAAATTGTATCAAAGGCTTTGCTGTAATCTATGAAACATATGTATAAAGGCTTATCGTATTCATTGTACTTCTCTATGATCATTTTGAGGGCGTGGATGTGGTCGATAGTAGAGAAGTTGCGTACGAATCCAGCTTGCTCTACCGGTTGGTGTTCGTCTATTATGGTGCTGAGTCTTCGTAGTAGAGTCATGGAGAATAATTTATATAAACATGACATAAGACTGATTGGTCTGTAGTTGGTTATCAGCCTTGGGTCTCCTTTTTTGAAAAGTAGGACTATATTTGAGCATATCCACTGTTTTGGTAGTTCATTTTTTGTGAGTATTATGTTGAATAGAGTAGTAAGTGGAGATAATAGCGTGTCTTTTCCAAGTATTAACATTTCGTTCGTTATGCCATCTGGACCTGGGCTCTTTTCTAATTTTAGCTTACATATGGAGTGCTCTATTTCTCTTTCCATAAATTGGGGCACGGGGTCTATATTTTGAAAGGCCATTAATTGATGGTTGTCATCGTTTTTAGTGATGTTCTTGTAGAGACTGATGTAAAATTCTGTGGCCACTTTTAATAGGATCTCTCTGTTTGTGACAAGTGATCCAGACGTGTTACATAGCTCACTCAAAATAGGTTTTCCCGTGGTTAGATACTTATATGCTTTCTTGACGGCGCCTGTTTTATTTAAGTAATTCTCTATTACATTCAATCTGTAATTTTTAGTGTTAGTTTTTATGCTTTTATGTATTGATGTATATAGTTCGCTGAGTTTCTTTTTTTCTTTTCTTGTTCTATGGTCTTGGTTTTTAAGTAAAAATTTTTCCTCTTTTAATTTAATAATTTCTTCAGTTATGATTGCTTGCATTTTTGTATTTTTGTTAGGCTTATTAGAGGAGATACTACTTTTTAGGATGATTTTTTCTATTCGGTCGTAATATTCTTGTACTGACTTTGGCTCTGTATCTTCATATTTTGAGAGTTCTGTTTTGTACCTCATAGAGTCTATATTTTTCTGAGGCTTGTGCGAGAAGTTAGTCCGTGATCGTTTTTTGCTATTGATGTCTATCCTTATTCTGACAGGTCGGTGGTCACTTGGGTGTTTAATATTGCTGAGAACACTAGAGTCTTCTACAATGTAAGGCATATTTGTTGCAATGAAATCTATTTCATTTTTTGATGCGCTATCCGGCGAACTCCATGTCCATCTTAGCTTGGGTGATTTTTTGTACATTGTATTTGTTATTTTTAGATTATGTTGGAGACAGAACTGAATAAATCTTTCACCTCTTTCATTTCTCTTTCCATAACCAAACTTTCCCATAGCACGTCCCTCGCCGTCTTTGGGCTCTCCAATTTTCGCGTTCATGTCTCCTAATAAAATAAATTTAGATGAGCTTATCTCAATGGCTTTTTCTATGGACTTGTAGAAATTTTCAATTTCGCTTTCGTCTGAATTCGATGTTGGGGCGTAAACTTGAGCTACCGTGCAAGGCATCCCACGGATATTGGCATGGATCAGTGCCACTCGATCCGAGATTCCGACAAAGTCGTTTATTATAATATCAGGATGTTTTTTGACAAGGAACCCTATACCATTTCTTCCCTTAGTTTCGCCATGTAGATACAAGCGGTATTTTTCTCTATCTTCTATGGTATGTCCTTGTCTTCTTGTCTCGCAGATGCCTAAGATATCCCATTTGACAAATGATAAAGCATAGTCCAATTCTGTTATTCTTATTTCGTTTGCTAGGGATCTTACATTAAAAGTTACAATGTGAATTTTGTTTTGATGTTTTGGAGGGTTGTGGTCTACTACCCCCATGGTGACCGGCCATACCGGGGGAGGTTGTTTCGTATTGAGTTTAGTACTTTCTATTTTGGTAGAGTCTCTGCTAGAGTTCTGGTAGAGGTGGTGAGGTTTCGCTGATTGCTATTCCTTGCTGTCGTTATCTATGGGTATCGGAAGTGGCTGGGAAGATTCCTCCCTTCGTTGTACATAGTTGGTTATAGAGCTCTGGTTGCCCCGAGTTAATTTATTCTTTTTAGCTGTCTGGTGCTTTTCTGTTGGTCCAGAGCTTGATGATGGATGTAATAGTGATTGGGGTGGCGTAATTTCCAACTCTCTCTTTTTTGGATTTTGATATTTCGTAGAGTCCGTTGCCGAGTTTTCTGGTGTTTTAGTAAACTTACGCCCCCTTATCACAATCTTATCATAATTTAGGTATGCCATTTTACCCTCGCTCCTTTCCTTTTGTAGTTGCTCTTTAAGTGACTTCCTAGCTTCCAGCACATGGGGAGGAAAATCTTCTTTTACATATATTTTGGTATTTCCAAGCTTATTTTTGTTTCTTAGAATTGATATTTTCTTTCCGTACGTTGTAAAAGTAATGTTTATAGGTCTTATTTTACCATCGCTTGGTCTTCCCATTCTTCTTACTATTTCCAGTTCGTTGCTTGAGCATTTCACTCCCATTGTGCTTATGGTGTTTAGAACTTTTTCTTCTAAGCTTTCGTAGGACTTTTCCCCCTCTTCTATTCCGAAAAATATTAAATTTCTAACTCTTATTTGTTTTTCTATTAAGGAGATCCTTTTTTCTTGGTTTTCGTTAGTTTGGTTAATTTTCTCTATTTCATTTTGAATTTGGGTAAATTTTTGGTCAATATTTTCATTTATTTTTGTGGTGATTCTCTCTTCCTGCTTAGTCAGTGTGATATTCATGTCGCTTCTAATTTTGAGTCTCAGCTCATGCAATATTTTTTCCAAGTCTCCAGCCATTCTTGTTGTTTTGGTACTAGTTGTGACCTCTAGCGGTAGTTGATGAAATTAAATAAGCGCCACCTCGTGCAGCCCTCGGGTATTATTATGACCAACCAATATGGGGTTGTTTACTTAGTGGCTATCTTAGTGGATGGGCGCACCAATAGATGTCGCTCTGTTGTTTGCACAAAAACCGTTAATTTTTCAATGTTATTATTCTTGAGCAAAGTTTTTGCTTTTTCAATAACACTGTTTTTTCCACAAATTTCGATATAATAATAGTAACTTGAAAACTTGCAGCTATTTGGGCACTTCTTATCAGTCGCTAACTGTGAATTTTCTAAAGTTTTTTGAAGTATCACTTTCCAACAGTATATTTAGATTTAATGTCTTATTTTCACTTTTTGAGTTGAGATAACATTTTCACATCACAATCGCACTTTTATCTAACGAAATATGACGTTTTTATTCAGGGAAAAGCACTTTTACAATTTTATTTACTTGTTTTTCGTGGAGCTGTTGTTTACGTGACGACGGTGCTGCCACCTCTGGTGAACCTCTGGTTCCATAATTTACAAAAATAAGGCCCACTTGCACAAGGACTCTTAAATTGATTTAGTTACATATATTAATGCTGTCCCTTTTTGGCAACAACAATATGCATTTGCCAAAAAGGGACAGCATTACAAAATTTAACTAAATCAGTTTAAATGTCTTTATGCAAGCGGCCCTAAATCTTAAGTCTACTGATACATTGTATGGTCGGTCTCTGCAGCCTAATTTAGGATACTGTGGTTTAGGCTGTAGTGTGCAGTGACATAGGCTTTAGTAAATACGAGCCGTGTGTGAATGTTTTCTACATAAGATTGAAAGATTTTTAGACCCAATAGCCAATCAGTCTGTAATCTGTCGACACGCAAATTAGCAACAACATTTATTGACAAAAATAAGGTTAAGAAATAACGTTTGTAATTACAAAAATGGTCAAAAACATGCGAAAAAGATTACTTACAACTGGTTTAATAGGAGTATCGTTTTCAATTTTCTTCTTAACAGTTTTCTGCGGTATAATTAAACTCGCATTGAGATCCTGCTCTGCATTAGCGACGTCATATGTTTCCTGAGTTTCCAGTTCTTGGAAGTGCGAGTTCTGGGCTACATTGAATTTGTCGGCCTCTCTTTCCCACGTTTCGGCAAGATTTGACAATTTGTCGGCCAAATGCATGCGGCCTAACCTCGACGCGTATTTGGCCGCGAGAGGGAGCAAGCGGTCGTCTTTTAGCAGCTCCATTAGTTCGAGAGCCCTCTGCTCGATTTCGCTTCGACAGGCGAGCTACGAACGAGATTAGTGGTGAAAATTGTAATAAAATTCTACTCATAAAAGTATGACTTTATTTTTTGTCTCGGGTTTAATTGAATGGCAAACTTACATACTAATATTATAAATGCGAAAGTGTGCCTGTCTGTTTGTCTGCTACGCTTTCACGGTCCTTCTGTTCAACCGATTTAGATGAAATTTTATATATTAGGTTACATCATGGGGACGGACAATTAAGGAGTTCCCGCGGGAATAAAAATCTTTTGAACACACTTGCTCATAAAGTGGCTCTAATTTCACCGTAATTAGGCACATAATGACACCTATAATCAAACTGTGACTTTTTCATTTTTATTTTATTTTATCTACTAAATAAAATAACTTTTTAGTATTATATTATTTCACAAGTGTGTTGAAAAACGTCGTATGATACACGTGTGCATTGATGATTACCGTCCTCGGCTATCTTAAGACCCTCACCTAATGGCTCGGGTCTCAATGGCGCCTCAGCGGTAATCACCAACATACCATAATTTACTAATTATAGTACATTATGGTACATTATGGTGGTGGTAGTATGGTCCGCGTGGATTACCACGCGGACGAAGTCGCGGGTATCATCTAGTATTATACTCACAGCAAATAATTTGAGAGCAGTTTCCCTGGCTGCCTTCACGTCAACTTCCGATGTGGTGTGCGCCCATCGCACTAACTGTTCCTCGTATTGGCCCTTTTCTGTATCCAATTCACAAAGGGGAATCTGAAATATATGATCTTTGTTATTCCAAAAATAGAGGATTTTCTTTTATCCACTACCAGTTGGCCCTTGACTGCGATCTCATCTAATGGTAAGTGATGATGCAGTCTAAGATGTTAGGGGCATGGCAGTTATATTAAACCCATACCCCTATTCGGTTTCTACACGGCATCGTACCGGAACACTAAATCGCTTGGCGGCACGTCTTTGCCGGTAGGGTGGTAATTAGCGAAGCCCAAGCCTCCCACCAGGCCAGACCAAGGAATATTCAGAAATTATAAATTCCCAAATTGACAGGGGCAGGGGACAAAATACGGGCAGGGGCCCGTAATCGAACCCGGGAACTCCGCACGTTAAGACAACAGCGCTCAACACTGCGCCACGGATGTCGTCGTTATATGCTTTAATATGATGTTTTCCCGATCAAATTTCAACATCAAACATGCTAATCAGTAATGCATAACACCTCATAGGTTATGCTTTTTAAACATACATGGCTAATATACCTGTATAGAAAGTTCAGCTACGATTGGTTTAGGAACTGTCATAGGGAACGAAGCGCCTCGGCAAAGAATCGCTCGCACCTTTTGTGTTGGCTCACTTATCTACGAACAGAGCAGTAAAACATTAAAGACTGTAGAATATGAAGGTACATCATCTGCCTTATCGGAACTATTTCATTAATCATTATAATATGTAGTTTCATGAAGAGAATTTGAAGAAAAAAGTCTGGTGGCTATTGGCTGAAAATATAATATTATGATAATAATTAATCGACCTAAATATCTGTAATCTACCAATAAGTAGGTAAACAACATTAGTATTTGTACAAAAAGACCAATCTTTGAAAATATAACAACATTTTCTAGAAACTAATAGACAGATTACCTAAAAGTTTGTTGTTAATTTGGGCCGATCTTACAAAGAAATGTTGGTGTTCTTTAGCGCTAATCCATACTAATTACTAATATTATAAATGCGTCTGTCTGTCTGCTACGCTTTCACGGCCCATCTATTCAACCGATTTTGATGAAATTTGGTATAGGGATAGTTTGTATCCCGGGGAAGGACATAGGCTACTTTTTATCCCGGAAAATTAAAGAGTCCCAGCGGGAATCAAAAACCTTAATCCACGCAGACGAAGTCGCGGACATCATCTAGTATCTTTATATTTCTGGTATTAGATAAATCTTACCGAAACTATAAACCAAGAATCCGAAGCGCCTTTCGAGTGTGTAGTGGTGTCACATATCGGCATCCAAACACCGCTAGACACGTCATATAATCTCAGTGTGCCAGCATTATCGTAAAAACATGGCGATCCTACATCTGTTGTTCCGATCCAAGATAATTTGGACCCTGGGGTCAAGGGCAGAAGGACTGTTTTGCTGCGTACTTGACGACCTACAAAAAAGCGTCTGTAGATAGATTTGTATTAAAGTTATATATTGATGAAAGAAAATAAGGGGACTTAAAACAAACGTTCTGTCAGTTACTTGCATTTAAAGATCTGTTGTATTAGTTATATCAAATATTGAAAGATTAAACTAATTTGTTTTTTATTCCACTACAAGTTAGCCTTTGACTGCGATCTCACCTGATGGTAAGTGATGATACAGTCTAAGATGCTAGCGGGCTAACCTGTTAGGGGTATGGCAGTTATATTATTAAACCAATACCCCTACTCCCTAGTCGGTTTCTACACGGCATCGTACCGGAACGCTAAATCGCTTGGCGGTACGTCTCTGCCTCCCACCAGACCAGACCAGAGAAAATTCAGAAATTATAAATTCCCAAATTGACCCTGCCGGTGATCAAACCCGAGACCGCCCACGTTAAGGCAACATTGCTCAACACTGCGCCAGGGAGGTCGTCAAAAACTAACTAAGCGAGTAATTATTGTACTGTAGAAGTCTACAAGGTGGTTAATAAATTGTTTCCTTCACAGAAAAAACCAATACCTGACTACTTGAGCCCCAAAAACCTTGACAGAGCAAAAATGTAATTACTGGACAGTTTTGCAAGTGAGTGTGCAGTTTACATGTTGTAGTAAAAATTGTATAATGATCTATACTATTTTATATACTAGCTGATGCCCGAGACTTCGTCCGCGTGGATTGAGGTTTTTTGGGTCACGGGGGAACTCTAAGTTTCCGGGATAAAAAGTAGCCTATATGTTATTCCAGACTATAATCTATCCCTGTTCCAAATTTCCTCCAGATCTGTTCAGCCGTTCTGGTGTGATTAATTAACAAACTTCCATCCATCCATCCATCCATCTAAACTTTCGCATTGATACTAATGTTTTGATATATTACTACATTGATATTATGGAACCAAAAAACCTCAATCCACCCGAACGAAGTCGCGGGATAGTAGAAATATTAAAGAAGAAAAAGGTACAAGAAGTTAGTATAGAATCTGCTTATTACCATTAAGTGCCACAATATCCATTGCAAGATGCTGGTCTGAGAGGCCGGGGTCTGTGTGGTGGTATGTTGCGAGCACGGTGGTGCTGAAGCCCGCCAAAGCTACGACCGGCCCGGCTAACGATATCACCTGCGCAAAATAAAAATAAATATATTATAAATGCGAAAGGTTGGATGTATGGATGTATGAATGGATGTTTGTTACTCAATCACGTCCCAACGGCTGAACGGATCTGGATGAAATTTGGCACACAGATAGATGATAGTCTGGAATAGCACAACTTTTTATCCCGGAAAATTAAGTAGTTCCCGCGGGAACCAAAAATCCTTAATCCACGCGGACGGAGTCGTGGGCATCAGCTAGTAAAAAAATAAGTAAGTAAGATGTGTTAAAAACGAGTGTGCTTTAGACCACATAACTGAAGTAAAACTTCTTTAGCTCCATCTATATGTAACTGAAACAAATATATACGAAACTTAACTGGCTATGACAGAAAGAGAGAAAGAAAATGTGTGCTCGCACCTCTCTCTTGTCCCTACAGTAATATACGAAACGTAACTTTCTCTCTTTCTATCTTCACTAACTTATATCTCCCTCTCAACTTTCGTTCGCCTCGCCCGATCACACTTTTTGTAACGCTCTCGTCACGCATTCACCAGCTTACTCCCCAAGTCAAGCGTGCGTATTGAAGTTTTACTTCAAAAAAAAATATTCAAGTAGACTTTTTACAAGTGCTTTCGAATAGTAGAATGAATTTTCCACTGGTTCGGAATGACGCTCCTACCGAAAAAAACCAGCAAGAAACTCAGTGGTTGCTCTTTTGAAAAGAAAAAAAAATATTTACAATTACATTAATGTGAAGATACATAAGTAACATCTTTGTCTTTCAATGTAATGCTTACTTACGTAATTCCTTCGAGTAATGTGTCTAGCGAAATATATTACATGTATTAATAACTAGTCCGCCATATTGGATTAAGAACGACGTCAGTTACCTAATGTCATACAAACTAAACGTGTATGCAAAATTTTAGCTCAATCGGTTCGTGATAACTGTTTTAAAATTTAGTAGCAAGATTTGACTTACACAAATTAGCAAAAAAACATTGTAAATTAAGCAAAAATCTCGTCAAGTGCGGGTTAGAACAACACGCTTCCCAATACTAGCCCGGTCCGGGCTAGTTGGCGGTTTATCACCTCGTTCCATAACGTTCACGTTAAACCGTCGGTCCTATGAATAATCTTTTTTCGGTCGTGTCGGATTTTCCGTCCCATCGGGCTATGAGAATAAAGATACAAAGAGTGCACCTGTGTACGCGCACACACTTGTGCACTATAATACCTTCCGCATGGCTAATATCTCTGGAGATAGGCTGCCATGGCCGAAATACGGTCGGTAGGATATTATACTTATCAAAGTAGTAAAGCCCACCTGTCTCTGCGTCCCACAAGGCGTGAACAGTCTAAGCAGCCTCGCGTTGGTAGCACACGCGACCAGCCTACTGGTGGCGGCTACACAAAGGATTTCCTCAGTGTCGGGCAAACTCACGCTCCATTCCTTACTGCTGCCCACTAGCAATATGCACACCAGTTTACTGCGGACAAAGTTAAGGCCCCAAGTTAACCCTTGACTGCAATCTCACCTGATGGTAAGTGATGATGCAGTCTGAGATGGAAGCGGGCTAACCTGTTAGGGGTACAGCAGTTATATTAAACCCATACCCCTAGTCGGTTTCTACATGGCATCTTACCGGAACGCTAAATCGCTTGGCATTACGTCTTTGCCGGTAGGGTGGTACCTGGTACCTAGCCACGGCCGAAGCCTCCCACCAGACCAGACCAGAGAAAATTCAGAAATTATAAATTCCCAAATGGACCCTGCTGGGAATCAAACCGTTAAGACAATTCATTCAAACATTCAACACCGCGTCAGGCAGGTCGTCAAAAACATTTGGATATTTACAACTTTAGTAAACTATTTATTTGACAACACTATTAATACAATAACTGATAAATTCAAATATGCTTTTGGGTTTCTAATCTTTATGATAATAGAAGGTACCATCAGGACAATGAATTCATTTATCTGTATTTTTGACTGACTTCCAAAAAGGTTCTCAATTTAGCGCGTATGTTTTTTAATAACATAGGTAATAGCCAAATGACAAAAATATTTGACACCAATTAACAACAAACTATTTATTTATTTTAGAAAAATGGGTCTTACCTAGGCGTTTCGCAAGCTAACGCCAGCACATGTGAAGATAAACTGGCCATGGTGTGGTTGAGATAGTTGTTGAGGTGTATGCCATGGTGGACTCCCGAGTCGTGGAATTCCACATCTATGCTCGATTCACCACTCTCGGCGGTGTGACAGCGGACGATACCTATGTCGTTCCAACACATGTATCTGAAAATGGATAGTTGGATTGCTATTTGTCAATTAATCAAATCAGCAACTCTTTTAAATCCGCTTTTAGTTTGGGAGTTTGTAAATATTATATTGTATATGTCACCGTAAGATTGTAAAATCCGTTAGATTATAATCTAACGGTTTCTATCCCGCTAGATTATAAACTGTCGTTCTGAGTATTAATTTATGAAATATTTATTGTTTTTACGTTTTCTTGTCTCTTTCTTGTACAGTTCGCGCACGAGTTGAATGCAGAGTAAATGTAAGTGTCACCATACATTTACTCTGCATTCAACTCGCGCGCGAACTATAGGTTAGGTTAGGGTTTAACATGAATATTCAGGTAGTGCCCGGCCGCAGGCCGGGCATTTAGGTTCTATCGGGTTAATATACCTAATATATTACAATTTACCAAAAAATAACGCGTTAAATTGTAAGCAGTATGTTACGGTTCACAATCTGTCGACAGTTTATAATCTATCGAGATAAAAAACGTTATATTATAATCTAACGGTTTTTACAATCTTACGGTGACATAATATATAAACCTTAGTTTTAAGGTTTATATTAATAAGTGCTGTGTAACCTTGGCCGACACCTCGCGTTGTTACGAAGACAAAAGATCTTAAATATATAGTACATTTGTAATTAAACTTTAACACCTTAGTTTTAAGGTGCCAGCGGAGAATGAATTGCCCATACAAACGTAATACCAAAATAATTAATAATTCGAGAACATTTCCACCAAAATGAGAGTTTATTTGGATTCAAATTGTATTTATCTAGTCCCCTGGATTTATATGTTTTCAAAATACTTTCCTAAAATGAAATGTAAATGAATTGCGTTTTGCATATTTTTACGACAAGATGGACATGTTTCCCTCTTATTTGTTTTATAATAAAACCAACGATATCTTACGTATTAATTGGTCAGCAGCATAGCCTATATTGTCAAGTTACAGAATAACAAAACGAAGTAAAAAGCACGATAAGTTTTCATTCATCATTTTTGGTATTCACGGAACAAGACTAAATGTATAACAAATTCTGTAAGCTCATATTGCTATCTCGCTTGAACGCGATCATGTGTCATCAGTGAAATAGAGATAGCAATATACCGGCAAATTTATATTTGCGGTTCGAATAGAAGTTGCGAGCGGCGCGAACCGGCCTCTTAAGGTTTACATTTGAAATATTATTATTATTTTATTTATTCTTAAATTAGAAAAAAATATTTTAAAAAATTTAAATCTCGTTTTCACTTCTATCGGCAGTCCCTATGACTGCCAATTTTTGGGTTCCGTACCAAAATGGTAAAATGGAACCCTTATGGTGCGACTTTCTCCGTCTGTCTGTCCGTCTGTCTGTCTGTCTGTCCGTCCGTCACACTCGATTATTTCAGTAACTACCGAAGCTATCGACATGAAATTTGGAATAGTTGTGTATTAGTGGCCCAAAGACACTGGAATTAAAAAAAATTGGAAATTATTTTTGTTCTTATTTAAAAAGGGGGGGAAAATCGGAGGGTTGAAATTTAAAAGTGAGATAACTGTACTGTGTGGGCGTGGGGTATCATATGAAAGGGTTTACTTTGTACATTCTAAAACAGATTTTTAATTATTTTTAGTCATGATAGTTTTTGATTTATCGGGGAAAAAGTCTAAAAAAATACCGTTTCCCCCCCCTTATCTCCGGAGTTTACCAATCGAAAAATCTGAAATAATTATGGTCAATAGGAATTTATGTATATTTTACAGGAAAACTATAGCCAATGCTCTAACTAGCATAGTTTTTTTGATATTAACAGTAAAGCTCTACAAACAAAGTTAGTTTTGCGGTTCATTAACAAAGGTAATTATTACCGTTTTACATCTTTGGTCGTTACAGTTTTCAGTACGGAACCCTCGGTGCGCAAGTCCGACTCGCACTTGGCCGGTTTTTTTTATCCATTACTAGTAAACCCTTGACTGCGATCTCACTTGATGGTAAGTGATGATGCAGTCTAAGATGGTAGCGGGCTAACCTGTTAGCCTCAGAATCGTCATATGGAAAAAAACGACAACTACTACTAACCTGTGTTCTAGATGTGCTGGGGTAGAGGAGGGTTGGAAGGGTGGCTGCGGGGGAGTGGATGCGGGCGCGGGGGGAGGGGCCACCGACCCCGGCCGCGAGTCATCCCTGTCTACCAAGCCGAGGGTTTCGTTCTTTATCTTCTCCAACGATATAGCGTTGTCGTCATCACTCTCGTAATTCTCGATGAGGTTGTCAAGTATTTCGTCGTTATCTGAAAAAAATATGCCTATTCTTAGTTTAAGTACTAAGTTTTACCTAAGTTCCGTGATAAAATCAGAACATGAACCTTACCATAACTATTCTCTGTAGTAAGTATAATTAGTTACCTTAGTATTATCCCTCATTTTTAGTTTTATTCCCGTTTTTTTTTTTTTTTTAGCTTTGTAACGAATTTAATTCCTACGCCTCAGCAGTCTGGTGTGGCAAAACGACACAGATTACCACCCAGAATAAGCTTGGCAGTCTACAAAGAACGGCCTGCCTCCTTATTACGGGAGCTATGAACACATCGCCAGGAGCAGCCCTGGAAGCTCTTCTCAATTTACCTCCTCTCCACATTTATCTGAGGAAGGAGGCGAGAATGAGTATGTACAGGATCACCTGCCAAAGGAAGGCAAACTGGAGCTCCCAGGCACTGAGGGACTTTCATAACTCGTTGCTTGGGATCCCGGTTTTGGGAATGCCATCTGACATGATGGTCCCAAAACACTACTTCCATAGGCCCTATAAGGTGGAAATTCCGGATAGAGATGACTGGTTAAATAACAGAATCACTTGGTCATCGGGCAGCCTCAAATGGTACACCGATGTTTCGAAGTCGGGCAAGGACGTAGGATGTGTAATCTTTGGAGAGAAACCTCGGGTTAAGATTTATCGTAATCTGGGTGTCCATTCCTCCATATTCCAAGCGGAGGTTTACGCCATTATAATTTGTGCGGAAACTATCCTGCAGAAGAACTACGCCAACAAAACAATGTACATTCACTCAGACAGCCAAGCAGCTCTATCAGCCTTGTCATCAGAGGTAATCACCTCAAGACTGGTTGACTGCTGCAGGGACACACTAAACACCCTGGCCCGATGTAACAGGGCGGTTCTTCGCTGGGTACCTGGTGTTGGAGACTACGCCTCACAACCTGTTTCCACGCGCGGGGCGCGGGCAGCGGGCGCGGGACATCGCGCACTCCGACACTTGCGAATTACCATTTTACATTTCATACGCGGCAACTGTGCACCTTGATACCTTTATATACAGTCCGCAAACATATTATTTCATTGTATTATTGGAAATTATAAAGTTCAACCTTATTTACAAGACTTTCTCTTAACACCTGGGCATATGGGAATAGTCGGCAATGAGAATGCCGACATTCTAGCTAAAACGGGCGCTAAGGATAGGCAGATTGGACCAGAACCGGTCTGCGGGATACCTAAAAGCCTGGTGCAGCTCACCCTGCTTACCTACTGCTTCTATGAAACACTCACTCGTTGGAGAAACCTAAGTGGTCTAAACCACTCCAAGGCGCTGGTTAAAACCTTCAACAAGAAGGCCGCCTCCGAGGCGCTAGCGCTCAGCAGGAATAACTTACGCATTATAGCGCGGACTTTAACAGGTCACTGCGGTCTGAACAGACACATGTTTAACCTTAAGCTCAGGGACACTGATATCTGCAGATTATGCCAGGAATCTACTGAGACTCCGCTGCATATCATCTGCCAATGTCCTGCTCTAATGCACAAACGAAGTATCCATCTGGGCCAACACATTATTGACCTAAAGGACGCTTCCCGTATTCCAGTCAAGAAAACGCTGCTATTCCTGGCGGATACAAGTATTGGCGAGGAAATCTGAAATAGAGGTGATCAAAATAGATCGGAGACGGTCGCAGTGATACAGGACGCACGGAACTGGCCTCAACAAGAAGAAGAAGAAGAAGAACGAATTTAATTTATAATGTGTTTACTTTTAAGTGGGTACTACATTTACCTTTATTTTATTTTATAGGATAAGTTTGTATGTTTTAATGTAAGTGTCCGTTAGTAGACCTAATAAATAAAAAAGTATAATAGGGATGATGCCTATATAAAAAAAATATTTTATTTATTCTCCACTTACAACTAGCATTACAGGTTTCTCTAATACTAATAAATTATTTCTAACTGATTATTTAATAGAGGGAGATTTATTACCTAAAATTCTCATACTCGGTTAGTTAAAGTTTTAAGTTTGATAACCATTTCAAAATATAGATAAGTAAAATAAAAAAAGTGCATTGAAATTTGATGACGTCACAACTGTGAATTTCATACAACTTCCATACTAGAAGCACGTTTTGATTGAGCTGATTTGATTGAGTTGTCACCATCCCTATTAATTTGAGGTGCGGTTTGTGAGATCCATATATAATGTAGCTCGGACACCTATTAGAGTTCTGGTAGAAGGGCTAACTTATAGTAGCACTAATAAAAAATCCTTCAAATAGATTAATGCCACATGGTTTACTAAGATGTCAGAACTTCGTTCATGAAGATGAAGATCTTGACATAAAAAGAAAAACTATAAAAGAAGTTGATCACTGAGCAAAGAGCTATAAAGAGCGAATAAACACCCACGACAACAAACTTGTTCAAACAAACAACTTGCTAGTTCTTCTCGGTAGGAATGCCATTCCGAACCAATGGTAGATTCACTCGACGATTCAAAAGCACTTTTAATTTTAATAAAAAAGAATGAGTTTAAGTTTGAGTCTAGCTTCGTCACTCAGCTTCCCATGGAGACCAGAAGGCTGAAACGCTCTTCTATTTGGGTCTTCATCCAGTAAGGGAAAAAAATTCTTAATATAAGACATAGAGCCTTCAATGGGAGGACAACCTCACACACCACGGAAATTCTCAATAAGATCTGCTTAAAGCTCTCGCAACTGATTGCATGATGGAAAAAAAATTTAGATTAATAAATCACCCACAGCACAGGTTCAAGGTCAGATTACTGGTTTCATTATATAATTTCTGTGTTCTGAATATAGCTTACCATCGCCATCAGCTCTTTCAACCATTTCAACATCATCACCATCAGCCCTGGCACTGTCCTTGCCATAGCAGTTCACCAACATGCCCAACTGGCCCGCCACATCACAGTACACGAGGACTCCATTGCCTAAAACAAAAAGTGAAATATAAAATATATTGTCAACACATTATTAATAATGGTAGGATTAGGGTTGTAACGGAACCTCGCCTCCGCCTCCGAAATTGCGGAACTTTCGCAAGAAATCGTACCTCCGCTTCCGCATCCGCCTCCGCCGTTTGTTTGCGCAGTTGTAATGGAGGTTTATTTACGTCGACTTGCAATGCGAGAGGTATACAAATCGAAGCAGGTGACATCAGTTACACCATTACAATTTACAACAAGCAAAAAGACAACTGTACTTAGAAGAATCCTCAAAAAAAAAAAAGTATGATTCATCGCATCCTAGAGCACAGAAAATGGACGATATGATCGGAGAAATCCACCTCCGCCTCCGTCTCCGTTAAAATCCGCATCCGCGGAGGCAAAGCCCCTTCATCTCCGCATCTGCCTCTGCTTCCGCTAAGAAGCCTCCGTTACAACCCTACTTTGAATTGTGCTATTATGAAAGACTAAGAAAAGGTGATAAAAACTGGAAAAATGTGTAAAGAACTGAAAATATGCCATGCACTTGAAAATTGTGATATGATTGCATAACTTAGCTCCAAAACAGATAACAGAGACGCTCATTTATTGTATTAGGAACATTACCTTTAGGATTCCATGCCATAGCAGAGACATTATGCGAGGTGGGATGCTCAATAATGCCTATACAGGTGCCAGAATCTACCTCCCACACAGCTATCTGGCCCGCTACTGTACTGCCAGCAAGATACTGCCCACAAGGAGAGAATAAGCACTGTGATATGGCACATTTGATCTAAAAAGAAATGATGTATCGTTATATTATATGAAACTTTTGTTGTGTTAAATATTTATTTTGATTCCCTTAGAATTAGATCATTAATTCAGTTTCATTTGTTTATATTACTGCCTCACTAGATGCTACCTAGATTAGCTGATGACTATGCTAGTAGTGCCAAGTGCAAACATAGAATTTTCCACTATTATTTAGTTTTAGAATGAGTAAGTTCTGTAATCTATACTTCTATACTAAGATTAAGTTTGGATGGATGTCTGTTACACAATACCGCCAGAAAGGCTGAACGGATCTGGATGAAATTTGGCACATAGATAGATTAGTCTGGAATAACACATAGGCTACTTTTTAACCCGGAAAATTAAAGGGTTCCTGCAGGAACCAAAAAACCTCAATCCAACCTGACGTAATTATTAAATTATTCTAAATATATAAAAGGAAAAGGTGTCGACTGACTGACCAACTGATCTATCAACTGAGCTCAAACCACTGGACAGATTGGGCTGAAATTTGGTTATTATGACGTAGGTATGTGCTAGAAGTAGGGAATAGGTATGAAAGGTTTTTGAAAATTCAAAGCCTAAGGGTGTAAAACAAAACTTTGAAATTTGTATGAAAATCTAATATAATAATTATGAGCGAAGCTGCGGGAAAAGCTTAGGCTAAACTTTAAGGGGTAAAGCAAAATTTTAAGCATTACAACTAAGCACTATACAATATAGCATCATAATATTAAAACATAATTATTATAATGATTTTCTCTATGTGTAAATATATGTTAACAAACTTACTGTACTGTGAGTAAATGTCATTCGTTGGCTCCAGCTTTCACAGTCAAGAATAATGATTTCTCTGTTGTGTGGATACGCCAGATACTTCCCTTCTGATGGCTCAAAATCCATACGACCTGAAGTAGTAAACTTTTATTTCTGTACATACTTAATTACAATTTAGCTGTTTTTGATTAGCTTATAATATATTTAACCCCTTGCATATTATTGCGGGAACTCCTTAATTTTGCAGGATAAAAGTTAAAGTTGTTGATTGCTATTAAAAATTATGAAGGCGCCTTCATAATTTTTGCTAATAAAAATTGCCGACATAATAATTGCTAATATTTTTTTATAGTTTGTAAGTTTATAACGTCTTTGAGAGGTGATATCTAGTGAAAGGCCCGATGAAGAACGTCAGTTTTTGTACTGTTTAAATAAGTACTGTGCATACTTTAATACAGTACAAGAATCAGCTTTTCTAATTATGGTTCATTTTTGGTAACCATATCACGTTTTCGATCGGCCATATCTAGTGAAAGGCCCATCAATATGTGGGCAGAATTTCACTATCGTCCTCAGTGGAGAGTGTAGCAGCATATTACTGAATCAGCTTTTCAAGCGATAGCTACAAAAAGTGCAGCTATCTCTTAGTCTATTAGTATGAATATATCCCACAACTTACATAAAACTTTAGCTGCAAAGAATGTATTAATTTTTGGGACACATGAGACTTCTTTTATAACTTTCTGTGTGTCTATATCCCAGACCCTCAAGGCACCATCTCCAGAAGCTGTGCAAGCATATTTCATGTGTGGACATATTGCAATACTCAGTACAGGGCCTTTATGCTCTGACATCACAAATAAGGGGGCACCTCCTTCGAGGCTGCAGATTTTTGCTTCCATGTTTTCTGAGGTACATCCTAAGGCCTACAATAGTAAAAATGAGTTAGAATGAGAAAGGATAATAATCATATACTGCTAAAAATCAAGTACATGCAATAACAGTAATAGAATTGAACTGTGTTTATAAAGCTCAACCACACTATATAACGATTAATACAAATGGAATTGCCTTCAAAAGTTACTACTACTAAAAATAGGCACAGTTTTTATTTAATAATTATAATTATTTTAACACTAGATGATGCCCACAACTTTGTCCATGTGGATTCAATTTTTTATTCCCGGAGGAACTCCTTAATTTTCCGCGAAAAAAAAGTTGCCTATGTCCTTCCCGGGATGTTACCATTATATCAAATTTCATCAAAATTTGTTGAATAGATGGGCTGTAAAAGCATAGCAGACAGACACACTTTCATATTTATATTAATATGGATTTTGACCAAATACCACATCTTACCTCAATTTTGGGTTGCGACATAATATGTGTAACTGGTGCAGTGAACCTAGTAATAATTCCATCTTTATCAAACGCTGGGAAGGTGTATGCTTGCACTGCGTGGTTGTCTGTGGCCACATATAGTCTGTTGTCTTTGAAACACACTGCAAGAGCATTCTCACCAACACAGTGAGAATTTGGATCGTCATCTTCAATACCCAGCCATATTCTGACATCACCATCGTGGCCACAGGTTATGATATGCCTAAAATAAACATTAATTAATATAAATCATGCCATATGATTGTTTAATGCTAATACAGCCTTGATTGAAAATACTTTCATGGGATTATTAAACAAAAACCAACCCAATATCATCAAGGCTTAAGGAGAAATTATAGATTTTGCAGTAGATGGTACTTTAATGTATCTAATTATAGGGAGCACAGGAGGGGTCATGGTTTAACCATTTAAAAACTATTAAATGAAATTTTAATACTACCTTCCATCCTCAGTGTAGCACACGTCTGTATGCCCTTCAGCGTGAGCATATCGCAGGGGTTTGCTGTCGATTTTCATTTTAATTATTTTACGACTTCAAAATGTATGCTAACGTAAGGGTAAAACAGCACTGCACATTTTTTGATTATTTCAAGATGACCTTTTTCTGAGAGACAAACCGCTTGGAAAATCAGATTATAATTTGTTAAAATAAAATTCTACCCTTTTAGCCAAATTATTAACAAATTTAGGTACTGCAAATTTATTTATTTTTACCGGTTTCTACTTTTTACTTGATAATTTTACTGCTGACAATTGACATAAGTTTTGGCGCGGTTTCTAAACTTTTGAACTTTGAACCAGAGACAAGTAACATAGGCCTACTACACTGCACTTTTCACAGGGACCCTTCTGTTTGAATCCGTATAGTGTAGTAACATCTAGGTGGAAAGGGTCCCTAAATTGTTCCTTATTGCTTTGTAATAAGCAACGCCAAACTTGGCGGCCACGCCCACCATTCCCGGGGGGCCCTATGAAAAGTGCAGTGTAATAGACCTAATGGAAGAATTTTATCCACTAAAATTCTATAGTGATTGCGATCGTTGCACTGTAGCTGTCATTTTTAGCCAATCGCCCACAGGCAATGACTAAGGAAACTAAAGGACTTGTCATACCTACGAAAAAAAGCTGTATACCAAAACATTAACTGGTGACTAAAATGGCGACTTACCAAAGTGCGGCCCTGATGACTATCGATAATATTTATCGATGTGGTTTATTACATACTCAAAATACAGTTTGTTCTGTATTCTGAGGCTATGGGATGCGTTTTGATGCTGGCAAGAAGTCCGGATTCTGTACGATAATGCTAACCCTACCACGCTTTTAAGACACAGCACCAATAAAACCTATACTAATATTATGAAGAGGTAAAGTTTGTGAGGTTGTAGGGGGCAATCTCTGGATCTACAGAACGATTTTGAACATTCTGTAACTAATAGAAAGCCACATTATTCATGAGTGACATAGGCTATAATTAACCCGAAAAATTAAAAGACTTTTTCATGGTAGTCGGATTTGCAAGTCGGAGAAAAACGGTCAAACGAAAACGTTTCTCACGAAAGCTGTCTTAACTGTTAGGAGGACTGTACCGTCAGTCTCCATAGCAACAGTTTTTTTATTATTTTATAACTTGTCATACAACTGTAAAATAAAACATTCGTCACAAGTTCCAACAGTATTTATTTTACTTTAATATGGTAGCAGAGCAAAAATAAAGCGATAAATACGTTGATCACGATGGCGTCGGGCTCAAGTACAAAAATTGAGACTTTAAATAAAGAAAATTTCGACACATGGCGAATTCAAGCAAGGGCCGTACTCATCAAAAATAAATTATGGAGTGTTGTTGAGAAGCCGCTGGATCTTGAGAAAGCTGATGAAGAGAAGAGAGAGAAGGATCTTTTAGCTCAATCTGAGTTAGTACTTTTAATTTCACCCTCTGAATTGAAGCAAATAAAAAACTGCAAAACAGCTCACGAGATTTGGACTTTGCTTGATTTTATATATGCCAGTAAGGGACCGGCTAGAAAGGCCTCTCTTTTAAAGAAGTTAATATTGTCCAAAATGGAAAATGGCAATATTAGAGAGCATTTAAATAAGTTCATGGACGTGGTAGACAAATTGCAGGATATGGACATTCGTATTCATGAGGATTTGCTCACTGTTATGATGCTATACAGCTTACCACCTGACTACGAAAATTTTCGTGTAGCGATAGAATCCAGAGACACGTTACCGAAACCTGAAGAACTCAAGGTAAAAATTTTAGAAGAATCAGAAGCCAGACAATTTAATAATGGTTCCAACATCAATACTACCAACACTAAAGATGAATACGAAGAAGAGACAAATTTCGTAAAAACATGCAAATTTTGCAAGAAGAAAGGACATGTTATCAGTGAATGCAGAAGGCTGGAGAATAAGAAAAAGAAAGAAACGAACGAAGAAGTTCCTAAAACTTCCCACACTGTATGTATGCATTCCAAAAGTAAGAGTTCAGATGATGAAAAGAATACATGGATTCTTGATAGCGGTTGTACATCGCACATGTCTCATAACAGAAACAATTTCGAAAATCTCGACAAATCTAACTTTCAACTGTTAAGATTAGCTTCCCAAGATGCAACAGCTGATATTACTGGTAAAGGCCAAGTCACTATTATGCTAGATGCCAACGTTAGAGGTAAAAGTAAAATTCAAGAGGTTATTTTGACAAATACGCTCTATGTGCCTACCCTATCCTCGAATTTACTATCCATAGGTAAAGCCACAGAATCTGGATGGACTGTCTTATTTACAGATAAAAAGGCCACAATTACACATCCTAAAGAAGGTATTATACTCGATGCGCCAAAAGGCAAAGATGGGCTGTACTACTTAAATCCTGCATCGTGTAAATACAACAACAAAGATAAATGTAACTTGGCAGAAGACACAAAAATTCATAAATGGCATAAATGTTTAGGTCATATGAATGAGGCCGATATGAAATTGGCATTGAAGAATGAGACACTTATCGGTTTGGATTTCAAGTCAGATGAGAAGCTTGGAGATTGTGAAATATGCATTCAAGCAAAAATTAAAAGACTGCCTAGTAAACCCAATAATACACCACGCACGACAAAACGACTTGAGATAGTGCACAGCGACGTCTGTGGTCCGATGACTCAAACCCTCGGTGGAGAAAAATACTTCATAACTTTCATCGACGACTATACTAGATACAGCCGAGTCTATTGCATAAAACAAAAAAGTGATGTATTGGACAAATTCAAACTTTACAAGGCAGAAATGGAAAATTTCACTGGTGACAAAATTATCAGTCTCCAGTCCGACAATGGTTTGGAATACTGCAATCATAATTTTGATAACTTTCTGAAAGAACATGGTATTACAAAACGATTAACAGCACCATATACACCACACCAGAATGGTGTTGCAGAACGTAAAAACCGTACCCTACTGGAAAAGGCTAGGAGCATGATGATCGAATCCAAAGCACCTCAAAGCCTTTGGGGAGAAGCTATTCAAACTGCAAACTACCTATCCAATCGGAGCGTCAATAAAACTATTTCTGCACATTTTGGTACTGTTACTACACCTTATGAGAAATGGGTACAAAGAAAGCCTTGCATCCTCCATCTGCGTCAGTTTGGAATAAAAGCCTTTATATTACTGAAAGATGGCAAAGAACATAATAAATTCAAATCAAAAGCTATACCTGGGATGTTTGCAGGCTATTCAGATACTTCCAAAGCTTATAAAATTTGGGTACCTTCAAAACATAAAATCATAATTGCCAAAGACGTTCGATTCACTAACAAACTCTACTACACCGAAACACAAAATTCAATCTCGGAAATTACTAAATCTTTGAAGGATAATGATAAACATTACGCCGAAATAAACTTCTTTGATGATGATGTTGAAAGTGAGTATGAGTCAGTGCAAGAAAATGATGAACAAGAATCAGTACAAGGTAATGATAATGAAGAAATACCTATCCCAGATACAGATGTTAATGACACTATTATTGAAGTAAATCCAACTGAAGAAGTTACCAATGAAGCTCCTCCTGAACAACGAGTACTTCGTGATCGCAGCATTCTCAGAAAACCACAAAGGTTTGATGAATTTGTTCTCGCTGCTACTGAAGAGTTTAACAACTATAGAGAACCTTCAACCTATCGCGAAGCTCTTGAAAGCACAGACAAAGAGAAGTGGTTAGGAGCGATGCTGAGCGAGATCAATTCCCTTCATGAGAACCAAACATGGGATATTGTTCCTTTACCAAAGAACAGAAAAGCACTGCCTTGCAAGTGGGTATTTAAAGTTAAGACCAATCCAGATGGTAGTGTCGAGAGATATAAAGCAAGATTGGTAGTAAAGGGATTCTCACAGAAACCAGGGGTAGACTATGACAAGACATTCAGCCCTGTAGTGCGCCTTACTACCGTCCGTACCCTATTAGCAGTAGCTGTAAAAGAGAAATTATCTCTCTGTCAGTTTGATGTGTCAACAGCATTTCTTAACGGTAACGTAGAAGAAGAAATCTACATGAAACAGCCCGATGGTTATAGCGATGGAACAAACAGAGTGTGCCGCCTGAAGAGGAGCTTATATGGCCTCAAGCAGGCTCCAAGATGTTGGAACACCAGTATACATGAATTTCTTGTGAGCTCCAACTTCACACAGAGTACTTCTGATCCATGCCTATATATCCGAGAGAATGGAAAATCTAAAGTGTTGATTGCACTTTACGTTGATGACGGGCTAGTTGCATCAACTACAGAGGATGATGGAAAGAAATTCATAAAGGAATTACAAAATCGCTTCAAAATTGTAACAAAACCAGCTTCATATTTTCTTGGTATGGAAATCGAAAGATCTGACAATGGTAACATAACATTAAGTCAAAAAGCTTATACAAAGAAAGTACTAGAAAAGTACAAGATATCTGAGTGCAAACCAGTTAAGACACCAATCACAAAAGAGACAGCTAAAATAGAGAATGCATCAGATGAAAAGGAAAGTAGTTTAATCTTCCCTTATAGACAGGCTGTGGGTTCCTTAGCCTACCTTATGGTTGGGACTAGGCCAGACATCAATTTCGCTGTCAGCTGCGCTTCAAGAAACCTTGATAATCCATCACGAGCAGACATTCTAGCAGTAAAAAGAATACTACGCTACCTAAAAGGTACAATGAATAAAAGTCTAGTATTCGGTTCGTCAAATAATGCTCATAACAAATTAATCTGCTACAGCGATGCAGATTTCTCAGCAGCGCACTCAACGTCCGGCATACTTTGTTTGTATTATGGACCAATCAGCTGGCGGAGTAACAAGCAAAAGACGATAGCTTTATCGTCGACGGAGGCAGAGCTAGTGGCAGCTTCGGAGACAGCCCGGGAAATTATATGGCTACAGCAGATGTTGGAGGAAATCACTAAAACTGAAAAGCCACCACTTCTTTACATTGACAACGAGTCAACAATAAAGCTAGCATACAATCCGCCGTACGAGCAACATAGCCGAACCAAGCACATACAACGAAGGTATCTCTATGTCAGAGAGTGTGTGGCAGCTGGCATACTTGAGGTCAAGCAAGTTACTACTGAGGACCAACTGGCTGATTGTTTCACAAAGCCCTTATATGCACCCAGGCTGGAAAGGCTAACTAAAGCTCTTGGCCTCAGTTCCTAAAAGAGGAGTGGATGTTAGGAGGACTGTACCGTCAGTCTCCATAGCAACAGTTTTTTTATTATTTTATAACTTGTCATACAACTGTAAAATAAAACATTCGTCACAAGTTCCAACAGTATTTATTTTACTTTAATATTAACAATTATATGATTGAGTTCTAGAGAAAAGTTGTTGAGTTTGATAATGTCTACAAAAAAGTCAGCGACAGCGTATAAATATGTCTAACTTTCATATTTAAGTAAGTAAGGCAGAAAAAGATGAAAAGACTTCGTGGTAGTCGGAACCAAAAAACCTCTTGTAGTACACATTGGTAGGAATATGGTTTCAACAAGGGGTAAGACTATTGGAAACAAATATACGGTTGTGTTGAATTAAGGAGCAATGAAATAAAACTTACAAATCGCTAACAAAACATTTTTTCGCTCATTTATCTTCATGTCATTTTTTTAACAATGTAAATTTTTTTAAAAGTATGTAGAAAATGCTAAAATATGTTTATGAATATTAAAAACCATCGTAGGCTTTTGAATTATTACAAGTTTTTTAAACATTTACTATTATCACTAGTTGACCCGACTCTCACCCCTGCTTCGCACGGTGGACCTACCTATTGCATAGACAAAAAATCACCCAAGTGCCGAACTCGATGCACATTGGTCTTCTATAGGTAGCTGTTGTTGTAGCAGGAAGATGGCTGTAAGAAGTATATCTTATGTACAAAACAAAAACTAAACATTAGTAATATTTGAGTAAATTTGCACTTGTTCGTTTGATCGCCCGTCCATCAGTCTGTCAGAGCCTTATAACTTCTAAATGAGTGAACATCATTACTTCAAATTAAAACATAATATGTTAAGACCGATGTTCTCGAGCTGAACATTGCTTAAAAAGTTGATATAATAATTATTTTGATAATAAAATATCAAAATGATTATTCAAGCAAATATCGATATCGATGAAAATTCATTGCCCACAGGCGAGTTAACGACAAAACAGCTGGCGAGTGACAACTGACATTGACAACTCACAACTGACAGCAAGGATTCTATATTTTGTCAATGGGGGCTATCGCGTGTGAATTTGCCACTAGAGGCGCTGGTGTCGCGTGAGGTCCAAAAACAGTCACTTTTCACTGGTTTTGGCGGGCTTCGTGACATAAATTATAATTTCTTTAATTTACCTGTTGAAAAGTGATCTCCTTCGTAAAATTATCGCAAATATGGATTATTTAGCGATTAATGTGAACGTTTTGAAGGCGGAATTAAGAAAAAGAGGTGCATAAATAAGCGCAAAAATTTCTTGTTTTGACGTTGTTGAGCTCTTTCTGCACGTTTTCTTTTAATTTCCTTTCTCTCTTCTCTCTTGACTAGGTAGGTACAACTTTTGGCTTTAATTTAGGAGACGAATAAGAAAGATAATTACTTACGATTTTCTGTACTTATTTGATTCTTTGGGTAACACATAATCCTCGGGGTTAAAATGTTTTTTACAAACACGAGATTTTTTTGTCGTGGTATAGTTATTCCTGCAAATCGCCACTAGCCACTGTTTTAGAACAGTTTTATCTTTTGGAAACATGTGTCCTCCTCTTTTTTCCGAACAAAACGGAACTGCACAACATTGCGGCATAGCTACTCGATATGATGATAGATAACTAAACTAATACCTATTATAAAGAGGAAAGATTTGTTTGTTTGTTTGTAATGGATAAACTCAAAAACTACTAAACCGATTTTAAAAATTCTTTCACCTATATAACTGCGAGTAACATAGGCTAATTATTTTGTTTTCAAAAAAATTAGAGATCCTTACGAAAATTGCAATAATGTGAAATCGTCTCTTCTGAGAGCTTACGCGGCGTGCGCTGCGTAAATAGTTAAAGTTACACGAAAACAATGTATGGTGGAATTGTTTCTCTTAAAAAGTTCTAAAAAAAGTCCGCGATAGCATATGTCTATCTTTTAAGGTTGAGTCACAATAACCATTTTTATGATTTTCAAATTTGGTCTAAACCAATGCTTTACTTGCGAAGGTGTTTTTACCGACATAGTATTAATCCTTATCAAAATAAATATATTAATCATCTCAAGTATTTAACTAAGATAAAAATTGTCCTTTACACCATTTCATTTAGATGAATAGCTTATGCGATATCATAGAAATAATGAGGACGGGGCGTACTCTTACTGTGTTATTAAAATGTAAGCTGCCCACTGCCCACTGGCTATATTGGGTAGGTATATATTAGGATTATTATATATTATATTAGGATTATATAAGCCGGGGCGGATCACTAGTAATTAATAAACTTAATTAGATTCAAGATTTAAAACTTTGTTTCGGCGCCAATCTTATAAAGTCGCCTTTGACAGCTATACCTCTGGGCCTTAGTCAACAGTGGCGCCAACTGGTGAGCAAAGAAACGATAGTCCCCATTGTGCTTGGTGCTTGCTTGTCTCTGGCGGCAAAGAAGAAATCTTGAATCTAAAAGATCAAAGAAGTTCTTTGGTTTTGTTTCATCATCACGTCTTGTCACTACAATAGTTCAATTTTCATTAAATAAATTTTAGTTTCACTTTGTCCAACACTTTGTGTGGTACGTGTGGTATCGCGAGTGGCTTGCAGCCTTGCTGTTTAACGTGCTGGATCGATTGTTTTAAGGTTATTCCACCGGTATTTCACTATTTCTATCATTTAATTTGAGTTTATCATCTAATTTTCTAAAGTAATTTTAGTAAAGGGTAGGTATGTGTTTTTTTGGTATTTTGAAATATTGTACAAAACGGGATCATCAGTGATTTGAAACTTGAAACACTTAGTACCTCTTATAGATTAAAAAAAAAATTAAAACTCAAAATAAAAACACTAATATAATTTTTTTCAACTTAATACCTACACGAAATATCTAAATAGTATCCTATCCTAATTCCTATGTCTTTTAATAGTCAAAGTCAAAAGTAAAAGTATCGAGACATTTATTATAAATTATACTTTTTCTTTGAAAGTATACAATCAACCAAATATTTATATAAACTACCAGTCTAGTATATATTTAAATTAAGTAGTACATTTTATTGCAGTGCAACCTTTGTTTCCATGTTAACTACATATACAGTTAATTTTAATAACTAGCAGTAAGGTCAGGTAGTGTACAAGTTAATTATTTGAACTTAGGTTAAAATTATACCGTTGTTGTAGGTAAATAATAGTGTTTAGTAAAATAAATATACGTGCTGTAGGACTTGTAGGTAAACAATAGTATTTGTACTTGTAGGTAAACATAGCTAATGACGACTACAATAAGCTTACTAATCATAGGGTTGTACCCATAAATTATGCAATGCTGTCCTGCTAATGAGCATTTCTAGTTTGAAGATAAACTATTAGCTATTTTGGTCTTACGAAAGACTTGAGCCTGGTATTTTGCGATCTGCATTCAATAAATTAGTCACAAGACCGAATGATTCAATTGAAAATTAATAAATCATAGTACTGCTGTTTGGCAGTGCCATTCCTTTTGCCTGACACGCAAGACGTTCGTCGGCTTAGTGACAGATATTTTTACTCACTTTCCCATACAAACATAATTTTATGACAGCTTAAAAATATTGATTAGTTTGGATATGGATAAAAATTTGGATTCACGTTCTTCAAACAACACATATCTCGCTCTTGTGTAGATCCATATTGTTGATTGAAAAAAAAAATGTTCATTCGATCAAGTCTTGTCTCAACAGTGTTCTCCATTATTATTATTAATCTGTTCCAAATAATAACAATAAAGTTACTTTAATTAATACAGATGGCCAGCCAAGGATTTCTGAAACAAAAACCCGGGTATGCAACAATCGCGATCCACGCTGGCCAAGATCCAGACAAATGGAACTCGGCAGCTGTTGTCCCACCCATCGTCACCTCAACAACTTTCAAGCAGCCTGCACCCTCTGAACATACAGTATGAAAAATGTTACTTGTACCGCTTTTTACAGGATTTAATTAGATGACCTTTCAAACTCTTCTTTCTAACTTTTGGACAAGTTTCCACATGCTACCCACACTTGTGCATGCTATCAGATGCTGCAGTCAGGCCAGTTGCTGTGGCTAATATTATGTGGGAGGTCAGGGCTTAGATTCCCGGAACGCGGGAACCTCCCACGTTCCGGCTGCGGTTATTTTATATTTACCACCATATCGGAAATGTTGAGGTTTTCATAAACGCCCAGCCAAAGCACTTGGACCTAGAGAGTTGAAGTTTTGCTCAGATGTTCCTCCTATAATATAGATAAGAAATAAGGTTTTGGAGTTTTCGATATTCCTACTGGAGCAAAGCCACAGGCGGTTGCTGTTATAATTTTTAAAAAAAACTTAATTTTGTCAGATAAATTATGAAATAGTTAAATTTTTAGGGTTTTGAATATGGCAGATCTGGTAACCCAACAAGAAACACGCTCGAAGAGTGCTTAGCTGCACTAGATGGTGGGAAATATGGCCTTACATTTGCTTCAGGCCTAGGAGCCACCACGACCATAGTAGGCCTGCTGAGCAAAGGAGATCACATTATATCCTCAGACGACATATATGGTGGCACCAACAGATTGTTCAGGTATGTGCCTTTAATGCTTATATGATTAAATTACTAATATCGTTCATGTGGATGTAGCTCTTTTTAAGTCGCTATTCCAAAATTATAGTGGTGATTATACGAGTAGTTAGTGTAGTGAAATTACAGCCCATTGTGGTTTAAATTATATTTATTTGTTAGATGCAATGCAAGTATTGTTCTTTGTTATCTTAACTGAACCAAATATGATGTTCAAGATATAGCTTGAACTGTGCCTGTAGCCTGCATAAATCATGCTCATTTATGTAATGTTTACTTTTATTGCAGACAAGTTGTAGAGAGGTTCGGAATAGAAACATCGTTTCTTGATTTTACTAATCCAGAAGATGTCGAAAAATCAATTCAAAAGAACACAAAGGTCAGTTATATTGACTGTTTTACACCCATTTCCTGTTCATAATAGAAATAGGTGCAATTCAACAGAAATAAAAATACTTTAAACATGAGTTTCTACACAATAGCTTATGGTAATTTACAGTAGATTACGACATCCTTTCATATTGTATTCATATGTATTCAATTTTCTTATCGATGTTTAGTAATCCATGTAACCATAACACCCGATATCGTTAGGTGTTTAAGTTTATTGCATTACGTTTGCACAAAAATGATAACCTCTTTAAAATGTTCAGATAAAAACCACTTTGGTAATAATAATTGCAAATAACATGATACCAATGCAATGTCAAAATAATATTACGAAAAATCTAATCTTTTTTCTTATCTGAATGTTTCATAATTAGTAGTTATCAAGGAATCATCATGTTCTTGAACCTGTGGGTTCAACTGATAAATTGAAATTTGAAATGATCCCATTGTGTCTAAAAATTCCCGATTGGGTTATTTTAGAAAATAGCAAATTGATTGTTAATTTTGAGAAATGAAATTAACGTAAAAGTTTCAACGTTTCTCTTTTGGTTTATTTCTCGATCCCAATTATTAGTTACTCCACTCATTTGGTGTTCCAAAATAAATCGAGTAATCAGTAGGTACTTATTGATCTAATTCGTCAGTAACAGATTTTAATTGAAAACGTAAAATGCCTTCCTCAAAGACTTTAATTACTCTGTCTAGAGCCGTCTTCTTTAATTAATGTTTCAATTTGAAACATGGCTTAAATACCATAGAAGCATGATCTAATTTCACCATCTATTTAATAGCCTTAATTGCTTTGATCAAGGAGTGGACTGAAATACAAAAGTGAAGATTAAAACCCCATCCCAGTCCCTTCAAAGTCAAAGTAATTTATTTAAAGTGGGTCGCTGTACGCTTTTTGAATTTAACAATAAATAGTAGCAAGTAAAAACTGAGAGAGGTCCTGGTCTATAAAGAATTCCACAACAAACTGGGCCGGGATTATATTATAAGAGATAGTTGCACTTTTTGTAACTATCGTTTGAAAAGCTGATTCAGTAATAGTGGGTGCTACACTCTCCACTCACCACTGATGTCCATAGTGAAATTCTGCCCGCATGCTGATGGGCCATTCACTAGATATGGCCGATCAAAAACGTGATATGGTTACCAAAAATGAACCATAATTAGAAAAGCTGATTCTTGTACAGTATTAAAGTATGCACAGTACCTATGTAAACAGTACAAAAACTGACGGTCTTCATCGGGCCTTTCACTAGATATCATCTCTCAAAGACGTTATAAACTTACAAACTATAAAAAAATATTAGCAATTATTATGTCTGTTGTGTGTATTACATTAAAGATTTACGGTTTTAATTTATTTAGTTGGTCAATTAATTCAATAGATATAATTATTTTTTGTTTCTAGATGATATGGATAGAGACACCAACAAATCCAAACCTGAAAATTGCAGATATAGCTACAATCTCTAAAATAGTCAAAAGTCACAACAAGGATATCATAGTAGTTGTAGACAATACGTTCCTAACTTCATACCTCCAACGGCCATTAGACCATGGCGCTGATATGGTCATGTACTCCTTGACTAAATACATGAATGGACATTCTGACGTCATAATGGGAGCGGCTGTTTTAAATGATAGTGAAATTGAAAAGAAACTTCGCTTCCTGCAAAACGGTAAGACTTCTTTAGCGATAAAAATAGCGTTTTTAGATTTTACTAGCTGATGTTTCGTACGCGTCGACGGAGTTTTTCGGTTCTCGTAAATTCGTTAATTTTCCGGGATAAAAAGTAGCCTATGTGTTATTCCAGTCTATAACCTATCTCTGTGTCAAATTTCATCCAGATCCGTTCAGCCGTTCTGGCGTGATTGAGTAACAAACATCCATCTATCCATAAGTACATCCATACTTTCGCATGTATAATATTTATATAGATTATTGGGGATTTCCGCGATTTCGATGGTATAAGAATGTCTATTTGCTTGTGGTAAGTACAGTGGCGTGCAGGCAGAATACCTTTTGCTGTTTTGATGGAAATTATCGTATTTCTATTTGGGTGCTTTTATGCCTCTATGAACTGCACGCCACTGGCCTTAAGTAAAGTTTGCCGCGGTAAAAAGCCTGAGCTATACTTGCAAGAAAAAAATCCGTTCATATTGGTACACACATTTCGAAGATTATGCCTGGACAAACAGATTTTTTTTAATTTGAAGTTGTGGAAAATAACCATGATGCTCATACTTTGTATCTATTAAAATTCTTTGGTAATGACTTGCCCACAGCAACTAGCGAGTAGGGAGTAGGTACCACATGACCTAAACTGGGCCATTGATTGAGGGATCGGATTGCAACAATGTTCAGTTTGAAATTCGAAACTGCCAGCTTACCACAGAGTCCATAGTAATTCAATGGGCAAATAGATCACCGCACTCCCCGTTACTAATGCCCGTTTTCACCAGATGTCACAAATAGATACCACCTGCCCAATAGGTTACCGTTTTCACATTGCTAACTGTTACCAGATGAAATAAGAAGAAAAACACATAAATTATTAACATAAAACAGAAAAAAACGCGTGCGCAACGGCGGTCTTATTACTAAAAGTGATCTCCTCTAGCCAACCCGTTTCTTAAGGAACTTTAAGAAGGGGAGGTAAATGGTTACTTACCACGCATGAGTGACGCAAAAACAGCCTGGTTTTCGTTTAGGCATTTTCGGTGAAAACGGGTAGGTAAAAGTCATCGCCCCTCAAAATTATTTCAGGCTTATAAAAGTTTCTGGTAAAAAAATTGCCTGACGTAAAAAAATATCGATATTATCTTATCATCCAAAGTTTACCAATGGGATGAATCTGGAAAAGTAGCTAATCTAAATCTACGCCTCAAATCCATCTTGTTTATGCCAGAAGTCTGAACCTCATCAATATGAAAGGTCAAGAGAAGTTATAACAAATAATATTTTGCAAATTATAATGCACTCACTAGCTGATGCCCGCGACTTCGTCCATGTGTATTTTTTGTTTTTAAATTCAATTTGTTTTAATTCACTGCCCAACCATTCAATCGATTTTGACTATTATGGTACAAGATAGGCTGCATCGAGGGGAAGGAAATAGAATATTTTTTATACCTGAAAAATTAAAGAGCTCCCATAGGCTTTTGAAAAAACAGAATCCACGCAGCTGTCGCGGACATCATCGTCTAGTTTCATAATATCAACGTATTAATAAATCGCTAATCGCGCTTTTTACGTACCTACGCAAATGTGCATGTCATTGTCCTCGTAAATTATTGTACCATCATTGTATCTAAATATTACGTCATAGTGTATTTTTTAAACGGATAGTCATACCGCTTGCTTATAATTTTCAAATTTTCCTTACCACGTAACTATGACTAATTTCATACCAGAAGTTATTAATTGTATGGTTGTAGTAACACAAAACTTTAATTAAGGCATCAAATAGGTTTATGTACTACTTTATAATATATTTTTAAAGCCTCAAGTTGAGTATTGAGTATACATTAATTCATTATCATTTAAAAAGTTTTAATTAATTAATTTTATCGAAGTATCCTATACTGTTATGATAAGTGCGATACTTTGTTTGCCCTTAAATCACGTCGCAAGTCGCAACTGAGCAACGGATCGAAGTGATTCTTTTTGAATATAGGTACATATTTATGGTGGAGAGGGACATAGTATTAATTCTATCCCGGAAAATAAAGAAGTTCACAAGGTATTTCTATAAGGAAACCTAAACCGCGTAATATGCGTTCAGTGTACCTAACGTTCCGTATTTGTGCAATTTTGCGCTTTGTGCAAAGTCCAGATCTTAAGTAATGTCCTCCCAACCGAATTTCGACCACGGCGGCCAAGCTCCACAGAGATAAGCCATTTACGCCGGAGATATTAGTAAACAAGTTTGTGCGCAAACATAGTTACAGTACCCGGCAGTAAATATTGCACATCGAGCTTTAGAAAGAAATAGTCGGTTGCGTCGGCTTTGTAGAGCGTCGTCTCTGTCACTCAGACTCAGTGTCAAAACGTCACATACGAGTGACAGAGACGACGCTCTACGAAGCCGACGCAACCGACTATTTCTTTCTAAATCTCGATGTGCAATATTTACTGCCGGGTACTGTACACTCTCTGTTCCCTTACTGCCATTGCCCGATGGGACGGAAAATTCTACACGACCGAGAGAGATCATAATTATTCAGATCCACTAGCCTATAAAACAACTTGCTAACGCATACCTATGTCTTTTTCTAGCGATGGGCATCGTCCCCTCACCTATGGACTGCTACTTAGTGAA
Organism: Erebia aethiops; assembly: GCA_923060345.2. Taxonomy (NCBI): domain Eukaryota; kingdom Metazoa; phylum Arthropoda; class Insecta; order Lepidoptera; family Nymphalidae; genus Erebia; species Erebia aethiops. The sequence goes on along the minus strand of OV281089.1, from coordinate 14,196,653 downwards.
CAGAAGCCTAAAGACCCTGGCCCTTAGAATGGAACAGCACAAGAAATCTTCACTAGTCGTAGCGGAGTGGTTACTGAAACATCCTAACGTCGTTGATGTGTATCATCCAGGTGCGTAGTGAAAGAAATACCCCCTATTCTCTAACTCAGTCGCTATCAAAAAATGAAAGCCACTGAGCTTATTTGAAATGTATTTTTCCAGTAAAGGTTTGCTATGAAATGTTATTTTTATTTTAAATAATATAGCAGCAAAGTATATTGAACTGATTCGGTGGCTTTCGTTTAGTGATTAATGACTAAATTACAGAATAAACCCCTCATCCAAATACCTTGAACGTTAAACCCGTAAGACACGGATCAGAGGTGCAATCATGTAAGGATTGCCGATCCAATCGTTAAAAGTTCGAAGTTAGGGTATCGTACATACCTAAACGTATGAGAATGGATACACCAAATTGAGCTCTAATGCTGTTATGGTTTATTTTACTTTGAGAACTTTAACGATTGGATCGGCAATCCTTACATGATTGCACCTCTGCTTGTTTTTCCAGTATGAAAATTTATCGTATAGTACCCAGTAGCTATTTAAATCATATTTTAATAGGGTATTTGACTTTTTCCAACGTCAAAGCTCGTGTTTATTAGGTATAGGATTTTGTATGAAATATTGAATAGTGACGTCAAAGTTCGACGCACTTTTTTACTTTAATAGTTATTCAACATAAAACTAACAGAGGACGTGGATATTACGACATTTGGGAGATCATCTATTTAATGATCACTAAAAATATATTTATTTTTTAATAGTTGTCAAATAGCCAGTTGTATACCTAATATTACGGAGATTATTATTGAAGTTTTATTTTATTAGGAACTTCGATAACCGTCCTTAATGGAAACATCGAAATAACAAATATTCCAGCCATTAAGGTACCTACCATGTAAATTTAAAAAACATCCAATACTACTCTAATTGCGTAATTAGTGGGTCTTGGATTTTTTTATTATTAAGGATTACCCGTGTAAAGAATGTACCACCGTTGTCATAACACAGACAACATTTAAGAATAATTTATAATTCAAGTTTCAACATTTGAAAATAATTCATAACTCAAGTTTATCGCGAAATAAGTTAATTTTGCCAATCATTATAATAGTTGACATAATATTATTATCTATATTGAAATTGAACTTGACCCGGATAAAAAATAAACCCTATTAAGAGTGTTTTGTGATGAAAAAAAAATTGGGACCACAAAAATTGCGATAAAATCATATAAAGATCATTATAAATATTAAATTAATTAAATTATTGTTGTTATCGACCGCGGCTCGGTACAATATTATTATAATTATAAACCCATAAGTATACAATCAATCTAAATACATAGCTTTATCCACTTACGAACGAACGTCATTCTTTTTATCGGCAAATTTTATTGCCAATTCAATGAATATTATTATCTTAAGCAATCAATCATCATTCATCTTATCAGCTGGCGGACGTCCACTTGTATTTTAATACAACTAGTAGAATAGAATAGAATATATTTTTTTGCATGATTGTAAGTAGGTACAAGTACGGTGTTATTAAAGTAATGAGGTGAGTAAGTTACAATCAGCCATGCAATGGCTTAAAAAGTGAGCAAACAACAACAAAAAACAAATAATTATAGTATTTTTCCCCGCCATTTTCCTCAATCAAAACCTAGATATATCACTGTAAAAATATGTCTAAAATGATCGTAAATACATTTTGATGACGTGTTTGGCCACATTTGTAAAAATTAGACTGGGACTTCCGAGGAAGGGAGGGAATCTTAGGGCCGGCGCGTATCTGGCGAAGCGCAGCGCAGAGCATTTTTCAGTGCCAAACCATTATCAACTTTACCGTTGTGTCTATCGTCTCGGGGACTAGTACTTGTGTCATTTGATTTTTTATATTATTTCTACGTTACCAAAGTCGATAAGGGGTTGGCAGTGATAGATGCTCAGCGCTGCGCTTCGCCAGATATCGGGCGGTATTCTGGGTAGCTTGAATTCCAAAATACGATGGGCAACTCGATGACTCAAGAGCGAGTTTCAAGGGTTGACCTGACTTCCAAAAAAAAATCGGGCATAGATCACGGAGAAATATATCGATATCTGGCTTATTTTCAGGTCTAGCTAAATAAAAGGAAGAAAGCGAGTCAGAAATGTGGTCTTAATTATTATTTTAACCCTTCAGGTCTACCCTCACATCCACAATACGACGTCGCGCGGAAACAGATGACCGGCCATTCGGGCGTGTTCAGCTTCAGACACTCTGGAGGGCTCAAAGAGTCTAGAAAGTTCCTCAGTTCCCTCAAAGTGTTCACACTGGCCGAGAGCTTGGGAGGGTACGAGAGCTTAGCTGAGTTGCCGTAAGTAATCAAACAATTAGTTTATTGAACTTTTTTTTAAGTTTATATTAGTGGGTTCGGGAATTCTACAACAGCTTAGCTCTTCCATAATTCCATTATTTTATAGTATACTAGCTGATACCCGCGACTTCGTCCGCGTTTTTTTGATTCCCGGATAAAAAGTAGCCTATGTCATTCTTCAGGTCCTCAACTATACAAAAATGTCCATGCAAAAATCCCGTTGATTCGTTGGTCTGTTGCGGCGTGATTGAAGAACAAACGAACACACTTTCGCATTTATAATATTAGTATGGTGGGGGGACCTATTCATGGCTTAACGTCCGATCACAATTTAATAGAAATGCGGGAAATCGAAGTCTTCAAGAGATTTTGGATTGACCCATGGCTCATATGTAAATTTGTTCATTTTTCAAAATATGCATTAATAGTGTATTCAAGGATTATTTTCCCTCCAAGTATTCTGAAATATTTCACGCGCCTTTAGCACATCCGTGCATTTGTATGCGGTAGCGAAACTGTTATTTAAAATAATTTACATAGAACAAGTCAGACTAACAGGTAAGGGTCCGTTTTTGTCCGATTTAATAAAGAATTCAATTCGATAGTTATTTTTAACCGACTTCAAAAAAGGAGGAGGTTCTCAATTCGACTGTATGTTTTTTTGTATGTATGTTACGCGATCATTCCGCCAATTATGAACCAATTTTGATTATTCTTTTTTTGTTAGGTAGATCATACATCAGAAGTGCTCCCATATAAATTTTATCGAAATTTATTTAGCGCTTTTTGAGAAAATCAACAAAAAATTAAATATATTATCCAGAAAATGTTTTGGTTTGTGGTTCCCTTCAGAAATTTTTTTGATGAGTCTGTTTTTAGTTTAAGTATAGGTATAGTTTTGAAGCCGGTTTTTTTTTTTTTAAAATTAATTATACTGTATAATTTCCCTAACTCTAGATCCCTGATGACGCACGCCTCAGTTCCCGCGGCCCAGAGGGAGGAGCTGGGCATCACAGACGCATTGATCAGACTGTCAGTCGGGCTGGAGGAAACTGACGATTTGGTCGCTGATCTGGACCAAGCGTTCAATCAAACGTTTCAATAACCAGCTAAATATAGGTATAACTATATATTTTAAAAGCAAACCGTTATTTTTTTAGTAAATAGATAAGAATAAAGGTGCAAACATTTGTTTCATAGATAGTTTAAAATACAATATCTCAATGTTTGTTTTGTGTGACCAACTGGAGTGAAACATTTTATGAATACAGTATAATATATTTTCTATCGTGCTAAAGATGTGTATTTTATAATATGACTTTATTAAGATTGGTTTACTCATATATGAATTATCAATAATTGTAATGCGAAAACCATGGAAACAATAAGTAATTACAGCCCAAACTAGTATCCAATATCCACATTATCGCTTGTTATAATCCCTTTAGATAGGCAAATATAGATCATAAGATAAGAAAATATTATGTATTTTTTTTATAAAATGGAATGTTTTGCATTTACGATTATATTATTTATATTAAGGTAGCTGTACATTAAAAATTGAAAGAAAAATTACATTTATAAAAATTCGAATATTATTCTGACCATACGGTCATGTATTCAGTTACAAGGTTTGAATGACGAATTCTTAGCTAATATATCATCACATCATAAGTATTGACCATTTTATAATAAATATTTATTATATAAATATAAAAAATATATGCAGGGTTAATTTAAATATACCAATAACCTGTTAATGGTAACTTCTCTACATAATCGACAAGATATGCACCCCTACGCAGTCGAAATTCCGCGGGCTCGTACGAAGCGATTTGCTTCCTCGTTTCTAATTCGAACCGCTAGGATATGGAATGCCCTTCCGGCTTCCGTTTTCCCCTCCTCTTTTAATATAGGTACCTTCAAATCAAGAGTGAATAGGCATCTTCTAGGCAAGCGCGCTCCACCTTAGGCTGCATCACCTCTTGCATGCAAGTCTGATTGCAGCCAAGCGCTAGCCTATATATTTAAAAAAAAAAAAAATTGAAAATCTTGTTTTACAACTATTTAAAAATCCAAACGTATTTATCTAGGTCCCTGGATAATTATATTTTCAAAATACTTTTCCAAAATTAAATGCAAGCACATTGCGTTTTGCATATTGTTTTTACGACATAAATGACATGTTTTCTCGTTATTTGTTTCATATTAAAATCAACGTTATCACACGTACTAATTGATCAGGAACATAGCCTATATATTGTCAAGTTACAGAATAACAACACGAAGTTAAAAACACAACAATTTTTCCGATGCCACTCACAAATAATGTGACTTTCTATTGGTACCAGAATTTTCAAAAACGGTTCAGTAGATCCAGAGATTACCTCCTATACAACCTCCCAAACTCACAAATTCTACCGCTTTATAATATTAGCATAGAAGTATATTTGTAATGCTTTATAACAGATCGCACTACGTAATCCTCGCGAACCTTTCGGCTTTCGCAAACATTCGCCTGATGTGTACGCACCCTAATAGTTATTAATATTTTTAAATTAACGCTGTATAGTGTATAAAGCGGTTTTTGCATATACCTAAGTTCTGTGATTTTATTTCATGTTTTTTTATAGATATGACTTTACAAAAGACAAAATAGGTTATTTTAATAATAATAATACTTACACAATTTATAATATGTAAATCAGTTAAAGTTTTTTTATTTAAATGTTATATGGTAAATATATTTATATATCACATATTTTATTGTATAAACAGTTTTATGACGCATTTTATTTGTTGCTATGTTAACTTTTTTTTAAATATTATTAATTTGTAATATTTTGATCGTCTTACGTTTTTGTGCATATTTGAAAGTTTTAAATAAATATTTTTTATGTCCAATATATAATTTCTTTTTGTAATAAGTTTGGTATAATATGTATAACGTTAAGTATTTTAACAATTATGTGATACTTGACCTCTGTTATTAGTACTTGATGAATAAAATGAATACTACAATCATTTTATATTTTTTAATGTGTTTGTACATATAACAAAGAATTCCCGTTATTTTTAAACAGATGAGCTATCCTAATTAAACGTTATTTGTAAATAAAAATTAAGTATCTGGTTATGTTCCTTATTTTATGGTCCTATGGGCTGTGGTGTTTTAAATCTCAAAACCTGTTAAATAAACAAATTATAATATTTGTTATATTTTATAAGAGCAATAAATTGTTTATTACGAAAATATTTTATTTTAATCAAACTCTTTAGTTAATGAGTACCTTTAGGTTAACCTAGGACAAAGCATTAGCGAAGCGAATTTATACAGGCAAAAATCTGATGTGCTGGGTTTTGTATAAGTACCTACAAAATATATGGGAAACATATTGTGTTTTTGGATTCCCGCAGGAACTCCTTGATTTTCCAGGATAAAATGTACCCTATGTCCTTCCCCGGGATAGGTACATCATACAACCTATCCCTTTACTAAATTTCATCCGTTGGGCCGTGAAAGCGTAGCAGACAGATAGACAGACAGGCATCATTTATAAGGACAATAATAGTAAGGATTTTTTCGAATTAAAAATTAACGTCGCCAGCAGCTTAAACGGGTTGGTAGATTTATGTTGCATTTTGTACATTTTGCGTAGGAATGTTAAAATTCTGCGACTGTGAAATAAAGACAGGCCAAGTTGACGCGTCATGCTCGCCCGATTTCAACATAGTGTGTAGAAATCAAAATTAATTATTTTTTACTTTACAGTGGCTTTGGAAGTAGGTTTAAAAAAAAATTATCATTTGTTCTGTGATAATGCATAATTATATACATAAATAGAGGTCGTTGCTTGCTGGTATATGATCGTATCATTTTGATTTTATGTTTTGAATTCGTAAGTTCGTTCTGCTATCTGTGGCATAAAACTTGTTTTGTTGACGTCGCGCCGCGCCGTGATTCTTGCATCTTACAAGCGCACTATTAAGAGGATATGGCATGAACGGGAACCTTTGAGAATAGGTATTGAACAATTATATTGCCGTCGCGCTGTTTCTCAAATAGAATTCCATAACACCCGATAGGGACAACTGCAGCTTGGACCGATAATACCTATGAAAAACATTCGAATTCTTACTCTCGTATTTTTCTGTTTCCTCCTCCAAAACAGAACCGATTTAAATATTTTTTTCAAGAACAATTTAAGCAAGACTCAGTCTATGCCGGTATGTTTTCTTTTTTTTTGATTATATCAGTCAAATTTATTTGCGGGATATCTGATGATGGCGCGGGAACATGGGCCATTTTTGCAACTTTTGAAGGTTCCGTGTTCTTAAAATTATTAATTTATTGAAAAAAGCGAAACATAGGAGCATGGCACGGACACATATGGATTTTATGGTGCAAAAATATTTTCTCTATTGTAATTATCCACGGAGGAAACAGACACATGCTTTTGTATGGAGAAACCGCCGGGAGAATTCCTCTTAACACACGAGTATATCTACTCTGTGCTATTAACCTATTAGTTTTCGTGTAGTTGCACAGAGTACTTTTGTCTATATGTTTAGTTGCCAACCGCACTCCGCCGCTGCACCATTTCTGATTTTTGTGCTCACGGGATTCTTCGTGTATATTATAATCCCGATCAACCGTTTCAGAAAGCATAGCAAGGTAAGAACGTCTACGTCCAGACAGTTGTAGCATTACCTAATACAAATTGTTACCTATCTATTGACTTACATAAACGGTATATCTACATATAGGTACATATTATATGCATGATTTATAGAGTCCTTTATCTACAGTCCGCGCGCGAGGTCCGAGGAATTTTAGGAATGTTGACGTAATGAGATAAGAGTTGTGATTTAGTCGATATTACGTTATCGATACTACATAGGTAACACATCTTCAGTATGTGCGCGTGCTTTGAATGAATTATATTATGAAATAATAATTCTATGAGGATGGTAGGTAGGTGCAATAAGGAAGAAAAAACAAATTGTATCATAAACTGTTAATAAAATTAAAATGAACCTGTACAAAATGAACGTAAAAGCTAAATAGTTAATCACTGTCGCAATCAGAATAATCAGTACTTTAAGGAATTTAAAAATTAAACAGCTATTTGCACCCACAAAGAAACTAATAAGTATGTTTAGTATAATTTTATAGTAGTACCTACATTCACTGCTATCGCAAAATTAAAAACTGGACTCGATAAAGCGTTCTCTCGCGTCAAGGTCGGCAATAGTATTGACTATCAGTGTTTCCACTTTAATGGTTTCCTTTCCCCGCGCCTCAATTCAAATTTCCCCTTCTCAGGGCTTTTTTCCCCTCAAAAATTTTTCTGCTGTAGTTTTTACTTTTGGCCCTAGTGTAGTAACTAAAAAAAAAAATATTTATCGATTTTCTTTTATAGCCTGCCCAAGTACCCACGCCTCTGGTGATACTTATTATATTATTATTTACAACTAAATGCGTCAACAAAATCATCGACAAAATTTGTCGACTTTGCACATCACTACTTTGATATAACTGCACATCACGTGACGGTTGTTTTATATGAAAAATGGATCGGTGGCTAATTAATAATTCTGCTAGAAAATCGGTGAGTTTGTGCTTCCATTTTTATATTGGTCAGTACTTAATTTAATGCACAATGAAATCTAGGTTAGAATTTTAGGTTATGAAAAATGTTTTTTTTTTTTATGTAGCCAGCTTAGAAACCTATTGCAAACACAAACAATTCGAAACTAAAACTAGTTGCGGAGTTTCATCCGCGACCTGTCAGTGCTCCATGTCACATTGTGTCAAACACAGCGCGCGAAAAATAATTAAAAATGACCGCTTGCGTAGTAAAGAAGTGTATTAACTCATCGGGAAAAAGTGATAATATTGCCTTTCCCACGTAAAACTACTTACATTTTACTAAACTAAACTAACTAAAATAAATAATATAAATTACTGTCTTATCAGAATATGCATCAATCCTGTGTGTAAAATCAGGCTTGAAAAGAACGGGAACAACTTCTGTACAACTAATGAAAAATCAGCTAGAAATACCACACCTTAAGTTTGTACAGTCCAATGCAACTGCAAGCGAATCTAAAAAATAGACTAAATATGAATAAAGTATAATTAAACGATTCGTATTTTATTTATAGCCTCACCAGAAATCTATAAAACTTGGGGCTGTATACTCACCTCTTATTCCAAGTCAGTTTACGCAATCAGCACATACATTTTAGCACAGAATAATATTTTAGGCCTTAAACAGAATGGAAATAAGGGTAATTATACGCCACCTGCACGTGTTGTCACTGTTTCTTTTATACAGCAACACGCTAGTCCATAAAAAAAATTGTTCCGAAATTTACTGCAATATTTTAAGCTAGGTTTTACCCATGATTTCCCGCAATTTCCCCTTTTAATGTCTTCCCCTTTTGCTCCCCTATGGACCCTAATTTCCCCTCAAATGGGGAATTTCCCCTCATTGTGGAAACACTGTTGACTATTGGGAGCGTGCCGACTGCCGGGTATGAAGCGACGGTCGGGCGCGGTGCGCATCCGCCCTCTACCTCAGAGCTCGCGTGCGGACTATAGGTAGGTAGTTAATCGAAGATACATTATAGCCACTTATGATATTCGATTTGAATCCTATGATCTACGAGTACTTATTTTTAGTTTTAATTAGGTAAATAAAAATAAAAAGACCCGGCTGAGTTTGTTGTGGGCTCTTCTCAGATCAGAACCCTCGTAGCTTTAGTTTTAAGATACCGTAAGTGATTATCACCATCATATTTTATCATTGATGTAGAATTTTAGTAATTTTAAGTAATTTTTAACGTCAATAAGTGTACCCACAGTGTACCTACCTATATTGAATAAAATATGATTTGATTTGATTAGATACCCTACCTACATAAGTAAATTGTATACTTATTGCAGATGACGATTCGTTGGGGCATTGTCACCGCCGGCAAGATTTGCCACGATTTCGTTAACGCAGTCAACAGCTACCCAGATAAAGGGGACATGGTTGTAGCAGCGGTTGCAGCTCGGGACAAATCCAGGGCTGAAGAATTTGCCAAAACACATAAAATAGCTAAAGTATTCGGCAGTTACGCTGAAATGGCGAAATGCAACGATATTGGTAGGGTACTCTCTAATTCTATCACGGATAACGCCGTTCAGAAACTATTATTATTGTAGTCATAGATTCAAGTCTGAAACGCAAAAACACGACCGCTGCACGATGGCATGATGTATGTTGGCCGTTGATGGGCTGATATGATAGTGGTATTATGAATTGTAATAAATCACCATCATTATCTTAGCGGGTCGGGTAGCGGCCGATATAATAATTAATACTGTGATCGATTTAATAAAGTTCCCTCAATAACACCTACCTTCGGCGCCGCCGTCGTGTGACGTCTCGTGATAGTAATTTTGTCTCATGGATTGAGTAGGTACTCGATTGAGTAATTATCGAATCATTTCAGATGTGGCCTACATAGGTGCGCTTAACCCGGACCATTACCCCCTCACTAAGCTATTCCTCGAATCGGGAAAGCATGTTCTTTGCGAGAAGCCATTATGTTTGAACTATAAACAAACGCAAAGTTTAATCAACATTGCGAGAAATAAAAAACTCTTTCTCATGGAAGCGGTATGGTCTCGTTTTTCGCCATCTTACATAGCTTTAGAAAAAGAGATTCAGGCGGGAAAATTGGGAGAGCCCCAATTCCTGGAAGCAAACTTTGGTATACCAATTTCATCGGTTGACAGAGTGTGGTGAGTACCTAACCTACCTTGTACCATTGTATGGTTACATTCATGTATTCTGTAACCATAAAGATTAATAATTACACTGCAATTTTTAGCAAAAAGGAAATGGGCGGAAGTGCTATCCTCGACCCTGGAATTTACACGTTACAACTGGCTCAATACGTATTTAAAGATGAGCCTATAAAAGTTACTGCGGTTGGAGAATTGAATGACGGAGGAGTTGATTTATTGGACACAGTTATTTTGGAATACTCAGGCGGTAGACGAGCTGTCCTTAACGTGCATGCAAGGTTGAGACTGTGGAATAAAGCAACCGTCGTTGGTCCTTTTGGAAGAATTACAGTTCGTATTTTTTTAATTCATACATAGAGGTCCAAATGAAGTTTCCTGTCCGATTTTATATTTTAAGCAATCGATTTATAAAAAAATGATCTCGAAGACAACGGACCTCCTTACAGTTTTAGTACCTAACGTAAAAAAGTAACGAGAATGATTCGAAAACAGTTTCATCAATTATACTTCTTTAAATTCTGAATATCCTGATGATGCGTTAGGCAGAGACTTGGTAGGTAACATCCTTCGACCCTCGATCTCTGACCTACGGACGGATCGGAGACCTGCTGGCTTGGTTGATTCACGTCCCGTTTCACTCTTAATCTTTTTGTGGATTACCAAAATATATTTGGTGTTACACGTACGTATCCTATACAGTTCTAGTATCAGTATCAAGGGCTCTCAAATATCTTTAGCAAGGATCCAAGATCCGCATTCTAAATCGTTGCAGGCCCCACACAACAGACGGTGTAACGTAAGAGCAGTATATTTTTAACTTTTGCAGCCATTCGCACAACTCTTGATGTATACAGAGAATCAGGAGAGAACATCAATCATCTAAACTTAACTAAAATTAAAGCATTTTAAAAATGTTGCTAACCCTCTCTAAACACTCCTTGCGGAAAGGGACAGAACTAGATTTAAACCTATCATTTTATTTTAGTTTATAAACATACAGAATTGGTCACATTCAAAGTATTGTTTCTTAATATTCTTATTATTATTCTAATATTCCACAGCTCGAGGATCCATTCCACTTCCCCGACATTGTCACCCACGTTGACGGAAAAGTGGAAAATTTCCCTTTACACAAGTCCAGCCTCAAATACAACTTTGATAACAGTGCCGGGTTAGTTTATGAAGCTCTTGAAACAGCGAGATGCATAAGAGAGGGTAGGTCATTTATGTTTTTTATCATAGCAACTGAAGTAAGCAATGTATTACTTTCACCAAAAATAAATATATTGTGATTCCGAACCGACATAGCAACCAGCTGTGACCTGCGTCCTGCACGTAGCTATGCAATTGGTTGCGGCCGTCGACCACCACGACAGACTATCTTGTGCTGACTTGACTTGTGTGACGACCTGCGTGGCGCAGTGTTGAGGGCTGTTGTCTTAACGTGCGGAAGTCCCGGGTTCGATTCCCGGCAGGGTCAATTTGGGAATTTATAATTTCTGAATTTTCCCTGGTGTGGCCTGGTGGGAGGCTTCAGCCGTGGCTAGTTACCACTCTACCGGCAAAAACGTGCCGCCAAGCGATTTTGCATTCCGGTACGATGCCGTGTAGAAACCGAATAGGGGTATGGGTTTAATATAACTGCCATGCCCATAACAGGTTATAGCCCGCTATCATAACTTACCATCAGGGTCAGATCGCAGCCAAGGGCAACTATTACCTATTGGATCTTGCCTTGAAGGTCAACGAAGCTACACGTGCAACTTTCAAAGAAGTTACATATGGCAGGAAACACGGACGCCGAAAGGGCATTCTACACCTCAGGAGTCTTCATATAAAATGTCCAATCAACTGCGATGCTGGATTTGTTAATATTTTTCAGGATTGATAGAATCACCGCGGATGTCCCATCAAGAATCCCTAGCATTAGCAAAACTCATGGACACCGTGCGTCAGCAAGTTGGAGTGCATTATGACGTCGACGACCAGGAGTTCTAATACTATAACCCTGTGCGTTCCGCAGTCCGGTAAAAATAGCCATATTCTGCTAAACCTTAACGAGAAATGTCTAGTGCTTATCAATGAATATTTGTACACTTTATTAATAAACGGTTTGAAATATTTTCAATTTGTTTCTGCATTCCTAATTACCATGATGACTGATTTTTTTGCGTGTTATGTACCTAATAATTTGTATAATTGAATCCATGCCACTCATTACAATAATGTTTATACAGCAAAATTCTATTTCTGCTTAAATGGGTTCATAGAGATACGATACCTCTTACTAAATAGATAGATATGAGTAGGTACCCAATCTGATTAGTTTTTATATTATACTCTACTATGTCTACAGTGAAGAGTATTTTCGTACACTATGATCTCCAAACAGATGGCTTAGAGTGTACCTATAGTCCCACCATGTCTCACTAACGTATCCGACTCGGTGGCCAAAATTGGAACTAATTTAAATGCCTGTTTAGTTTTTGTTTCTATCGCGACTTCGTACGCGTGGATCGAGGTTTTGTGGTTCCCGCGGTTACACTAAAACATAATACTATCAAATCAAATAAATATTATAAATGCGAAAGTTCCGATGTTTGGATGGCTGGATGTATGTTTGTTACTCAATCACGCCCCAACGGCTGAACGGATCTGGATGAAATTTGGCACAGGGATAGATTATAGTTTGGAATAACACATAGGCTACTTTTTATCCCGGAAAATTAAAGAGTTCCCGCGGGATCCGAAAAACCTCAATCCACACGCACGAAGTCGCGGGCATTAGCTAGTTTATGCATATGATTAGAATTAGCACTACTAGACAGATAAGACACAATATTATCTATCGAATAATTTGGAAATGAATTCATAGTGTGATTTATAATTAAACAAACAAAAAAGGATTTCATTGTATAATACAAAAAATATCATTTTTCTAATAAATTCGTAGAATGTTTCTAGAGTTCAGTTTTAAAATACAGATAGTTTTTAAAAAAAATTCGCTTAATCAATTTAATATAAAATATTTGCATGAATTAATTTGATATTATTGTTACATTATAATATTATATTTTATTATGATGTTTGTTTTGTATATGGCTACTAATATCTCACAATAATTTACTCCTTGCAAATACAAATAGGACTTCATATTAAAATATAAAAATCGAAGATGTAATCAAAATTATTACTCTGCTAAATGTACTGCTGAAATGTAAGCATACCGTCAACCGGGGTGTATAGGGATCCAGGGGTGAATAGGGATTAAATCAAGATTGACCTTTACACGGAAAGTTATTTAGGTAACCATAGACAAAACCACATTTTTTTACAAGAAAATTGTAGTAGAATATTTACTTTGTAGGCTGGCAACATATTTACACTAGTGCTGTTTTCCAAAAGTAAATTAGTGTTCCTGGAGCACACTACGGAAAGGGTAAGTACGATTAAAGGTCGATTATTTACAATAAACGGATAAAAGTGGAGCCTATTAAATTTTATCATATTTGAGGTGAATAGGGACGCTATCTGGGATAGGGGATATTTTCTACTTTTGGACAATGACACGTACTTATAAATCTAGCCGAAACAAAAATTATAAAAAGTATGACGCTTCTGTTATAGAAATGGCACTGCAAGAATATAATAGTTCAAATCAATCATTTCTGACTATTTCGCACAAATATAATATCCCGAAATCAGTCCTGCATCGACATAACACACGTGTCATGAAAGAGCAAGGGGGACAAACTGCCCTAAGCCCGGCTGAAGAAGAATATTTAGTAGAGTACATTAATGTATGTTCCGAATGGGGATATCCCCTTGAACCTTTTGATTTCAGATTGTTGGTAAAAGGATACCTTGATAAAATGGGTATAGAAGTTAAAAGATTTCGACATAATTTACCTGGACCTGACTTCATGTCATGCTTTCTAAAAAGGCATAAGAATAAAGTTAGCACAAGACTCAGTCAAAATATTAAGAGAGCTAGAGCAGCAGTCTCGCCACAGGTAATAGAGGAATATTTTGGGGAGCTTGAAACATCTCTTCAAGGTATACCACCGTCTAACATAGTCAACTATGATGAGACTAATCTAACTGATGACCCAGGACGTAAACGGGTACTAATCAAGAGAACCGTTAAATACCCTGAAAGAATAATGAACCACACTAAGGGTTCCACATCTCTTATGATTGCTGCTGCAGCCGACGTCTCTCTCTTACCCCCATATGTGGTATATAAAGCGCAAAATATATACGACACATGGAGGCAAAATGGACCTAAATGTTGTAGATATAACTGCACACCTTCCGGCTGGTTCGATGGGAATACATTCCATGACTGGGTTAAGACGATTGCTATACCATATTTTAATGATAAAATTGGACCCAAAATTTTGATAGGTGATAACCTAGCTTCTCATTTATCTATCGATCTAATAAAAGAATGTCAAGAAAGTGGTATAAAATTCGTTTTTTTGCCTGCTAATTCGACACACTTAACTCAGCCATTGGACGTGGCCTTTTTTAGGCCTTTAAAAAGTGCATGGAGAGACTTGTTACTTACTTGGAAAAAGAATGACGGCAGGACGCAAGCTACAATTCCAAAAAGCATATTCCCTTCATTGTTGAAAAAGCTATTGAAGAAAATAGAGTGCAATGTTTCCAATAACATACTCGCTGGATTTGACAAATGTGGTATATGTCCAATCAATAAACAGAAAATTTTAGATATATTACCGTCGTACACTCCAAATCTTACGGGTTTTAAAGAAGTCATTGATGAAAACGTGCTATCTATGTTAAAAGAAATGAGATATGGTACAGCACATACCCAAAGACGTACTAATAAGAAAAAGAAAGTGGATGTTGTTGCAGGACGGAGCGTAGAAAATATACAGGATGATGAAAGCGATGAAAGCGGTGAAATTAATATACAAGAAGTAACTGATAATAACTATGGAGCAGTAAATAACACTAATGATATTGATCAAGAAAAGTTTGACTCTAACATAAACAGTGAAGCTGGTCCTAGCAAACAAAATGTTGAAAGAAGAGGAAAGACAACTAACGTGACTGATGTAAAACAAGAAAAATTTAAGGAAACAGCACCTACTAATCAAAATACTAACAAAGGAGTGAAAACGACTAACAAATCCCTTATAAAGAAAACTAAGACTAGAAAATCAATAAAAAATAATACAGTAACTGAAAATCGAGAGAAAGATGAAGCATCTAGTAATGTAAAGACTGGTAGAGGAGTGAAAACTACTAATAGGGGCATAAAGAAAACGAAGACTGGAAAACCAATGAAAAGTGATACAAAGAATGACAATCCAGAGATAATTTGTTGTGATAGTCTCAATACGGTTGTAGGAAATACATCGCAAAAGAAAATTTTGACTGAAACCTTCGAAAATGAAGAGATTATTGAGAATGTTGAAAACATAGATTTAATGAATAAAGACATGAATGAATTGTCTGTTGTACCTGCATCACAAAATATAACTTTGTCAGAGTCAGAAACCTTCGAAAATGAAAAGTTTCTTATGGATATTGAAAACATAGATTACATGAATTTAGACATAAATAAATTGCCTGTAGTATTTGAAGAAGTTGAAGTTGTTACTTCTGAAAAATCAAATGCCGAAGACAAAACAAATAAAAATATTCCTGAGAACAAAAAAATTCAAGTACTCTCAAATAAGATTGTGAAATTGGCACCAAAGCACAACAACAAAGAGAAAAAAGTAAAAAATACTACTAATTACATAAAAAAGCCATTATACTACAGGAATGACGTTGAATTATTGAAAGATCTCATGGAAATTGACTCTGAGTAAATATGTGGTGAAAGCCTTAAATTAATCTCTGATTTTAATTATTAAAATATGGTGTACCTAGATTTAAGAAAAAGTGCCATTTTCTTTAAGTGTTGATTTTTAAAAGTTTTGAAGATTATTTCTGTGAATGTCTTCTGTTATCAAAGATTTTGTGATTTTATAGTAGGTAATAAATGTTGCCAAATGACCTTGTTGTATTCACGTTATAAAGATTATTAATATTATGGTTGATTAATAAAGTGATCTTTGTAAAAATTCTTGAATATTACTAGTATTTATTGCAATACTTATTATGTTCATAACCCAGTGCGCCCCACGATTTTACCAGAGTAAATTCCGCTCCTCCTGAAATATCTGGATATTTCATCGCAAACGGTTTAGTAGATTTTTCGTGAAGAGGTTACAATGCAACATACCCAAACTTTCGCATTTATAATAAAAAAAAATGTTAGGGTACTACCTAGGTAGGTACTATGTTTCTACTTATGTAGTACCTAGGTTTATGCTTTTATGATTGAATTTGTAACAGCCCTAACAGTTTTTCTCTATTGTGACATAGCTCATCCCCATTGACCCCTACATGAGTTTGAATAGGGACGACCCATATTTTAAGGAATTATGAGTAACACAGCGATTTTATAAGTTCATCTTTTACTTTTTCTTAAATTATTAGCTTTAACTCAAGTTTTTACATCATAAATTACATACAGTTTCTTAATAAAAAACAAAGAAAACGCTAACTAAAGTTCAGTTTCGTCCCTATAGACCCCGTTTGACGGTATATTTTGTAGTTCGTTTCCAGCAATATCTTACGTGCCCATTGATCAGGAACATAACCTATACTGTTAAGTTGTTCCTTCATCAGTTTTGGTATTTACGGATCAAGGCAAAAATAATGTATAACGAATTGTGAACCTTAATATTGCTATCGCGCAAGCACGGGGCTGATGTGTTATAAGACAAAAAGAGATAGCAATATATCGGTCAATTTTTGCACGCGCCTTGAATGGAGAAGTTTCATGATGTTGTGAATATCATATTTAACACAACGGAAGTAAAATATAGATTAAAACTAATAAATCGGTGGTTTCTTTTTAAAATCCGTCAATAAATGACTGAGAAATGACGATTTAAAAGTTTAATTATTTAATATACACCGATTGCAGTATCTTACTCGAGTGAGAAATTTTGTGAGTGAGTTTTAATACCTAGTAGTCGATACATCCAAATTATCTTCACACACAAATCAAGTGATTTTAATTCAATGAAGTCACGTTAAGTCCATTTATTTATTTTATTCAGCTTTTTATAGTCTGTTGATAGGGAATTATGACGTCACGTCTCCCATCTTGCAAGCGCAACTTTAAAGTTCCATAACTTGCTCATTTGTTGAGATATTTTAATGATTCTATCATATTTTTTTTTATTTTGTCTTCATTTTCATATTAAATTAAAAAAAATGGTAAACTTCTCCATTATTAAAGTTGCGAGCGGTATAGCCTAAGTTCGCGCGCGAGTTGAATATAGAGTAAATGTATGTCACCATACATTTGCTCTGCATTCAACTCGTGCGCGAACTATACCTATTGAAAGTATCTTTATGTACTTAATAGATAGTCAACTTAGTTGTAAAAAATCTGTTAACTTATTTGTCAGATATCACTTTTTTGAGTGAACATTCAGTTTAGAGATTTTGTACAGTCAAATTGCCACTAATATTAGTTTTTTGGTGATTTTAAGAACACATCATGGATTTAAAACTACCTGGCAGTACAAGATAGCAGATTACGTCATGAATCCTAAATGTTCCTTCAGTCTGCCAAGTCATACTGTCTAAAGTATCGAGACACTAAACATATGAATAGATTTAATGGTGCAGCGGCAAACTTCGAATTCTCGTCTTCTGTACTTAAATGAGATCTGGAACCAACATTTATGATTATTCATTATAATAGTTTATCATAAGAAAGCCTTTAGTAAAATGTGCCTTAAAGAAAGCTAAATGAAAATATAAGGACCCCAGACCTTTTTATGGTGCAAAGACTGATAGCAGCTGATAGCTAAAGAGCCTACCATCAGAGTTACACATCAGGTAGATTAACAGACTTTTCCTTGAACATTTTTTTTCCATTGCCCAATTTGTAACATTTTGTTTTCAATCAATGAAAAATATTAAAATGAGAACTCATCATTCAGGTTTCCTCATGTCCACAAATAACTCTGAAAAGATAGGTTTGCCTTGCCTGCATGCCCTGTATTTGACCTCAGAGGCCAGAAGTCAATCTATCTTAGGATTTCACCTTTTAAGCACTTTCTTATAGGTATTCACAATACCATGAGTGTTTTTCTTAGAATTCTCAAAATATATGTCACCGTAAAATTGTAAAAAGAGTTGGATTGCAATCTAACGCTTTTTATCTCAATAGATTGTAAACTGTCGAAAGACTGAACAATTTGTCATTGAATAAAACACTTTATTTGTCTGGTGTATTTATTACTTTAGTTCACATTAGTTACTTAATAGTACAAACGCAGCTATATAGTTACACACGTTACACAGGACATCCAACGAGACAAGATGGCTGCCCGTCCCAAGATCATAGATTACTAGAAAGACCATAGATTAAGTATTGCCACATATTACACAATTCAATGTTCTTAGTGTAAATTTTTTAAATATTCATTGTATTTACGTTTTCTTGTCTCTTTCTTGTAGGTTAGGTTAGGGTTCGACATAAATAATCAGGTAGTGCTTAGGTTCTATCAGGTAAATATATCTAATAGATTACAATCTACCGAAAAATAAAGTGTTAAATTGTAATCTTTCGACACTTTACAATCTTTAAATTGAATTGAATTGAATATGAAAATTACCTGATTTCTGCACATTTCCTGGCTAAATCTCTTAATATGCTAATTGTATCTGAGACGAGAGGCTGTCTAGTGCATGCAAGCAATGCGTAGATCCATTGCCCTGTAAGAAGTTTATAAATTGTTATACTATATTAGTTAGCCCTTGACTGCAATACACATGCATCACACATAACATCACATGCATAAATGAAAATGCAGTCTAAGATGGCAAGAGACTGTATAAATTGGTTGCCAGCCTAATCTAGTATGAAATATAATGATTGTCATCATACAAGAAACTCAGGTTGTGCCTAATAGGCCATGTGCTAAACCCTCTTAAGATGATACCTATTAGGACAATTTAGAAATTGGTTGGACTTGCCATATAATCCATGCCATTCCCAACACAATAAAAACATTTTTATTTTTGCATTAGGATATAGCCGTGTGTACTTACTAACACAAACAAATACTTGTCAGTAAGACAAGCTTGGTTTAATTGAAAACTTGGAATTCCATATGTAATATAATTCCAAATCTATTTCATATTTTCAGCATTTTTATAGAACACAAATATTATTACCAGTACATATCCAGAACATATAACCAGGATTGTTGACTGTGTGTGACACAGTCCTGGTTCATCTGTTTAATTGATTTTGATGAAATTTGGTATAGGGATAGTTTGCATCCCAGGGAAGATTAGGCTACTTTTTATTCCGGAAAATTAAAGAGTTCCTGCTGAAATAAAAAAACGTAATCGATACAGATGAGTCATGGGCATCATCTAGTTTAATATCAATTTAGTTGAAAAAACTTTTGAAAAAGCAAATAATTGATAAGATAATAATATTATATGCACAAATAATCACCTGTTTTATGATCTATAGTTTCTCCTGGTCGAACTTCATCTAGCATCTCTGTTAGTATTTCCAAGCCCCTGTCTAAATAAGCTTGATGAACACCAATTACATGGGACAAAGTTGAATCTCTATTCTTTAAAAAGTTTCTCAACCCTTCATTTTCATGCTCTATATTTATTTTTTTCACATTCTGTGGCCAGGCAGATTTGTTGTTTAAAAGTCTGGATATGTACATACGGACATCTGAAAAGTCTGCGACTTGAATGTTTTGCCATTCTATAGTAGGTTTTAGACTATCTGGTGCCTCAGCATGAGGTAGCTAAAATAAAATAAAACCAGTAAAGTGTGAGTCAGACTTGCAGACAAAGGTTTCTGTAGCACCACATAATATAAATTCTTTTAGTAAATAATAAGAAACATCATAACAACATGTAATCAGCTGTTAAATAATGGCTTACTTATGGCACTAAACTGGTAGCACCTGACAAACAATTCAATGAACCCCTAATTATATATTTTCGGATTTTTCCTATACTTGTATTGTGAGACATTGCTTCTTGCTAGGTTTTGATTTATTGGCGAGTGTCAAAATATGCAGCATAAACAGCCACAACTTTTGATTGCATTGATTATAAGCTTGATTTTTTTTACATTTCAAAGGACTGACCTAAGTATTAGACACCAATTTCAGAAAAAGGTGTTTGACAGACAGGTGGACAATGAAGTGATCCTTTAAGGGTTCAATTTTTTTTGAGATACAGTTACATACTAAACCTAATGAGTCTCCTCTTAGAATGTGTAGGGTATGGCTAATAGTCCACCATGCTGACTGCCCAAGTGTGGATTGCTAGATTTCACATATTTTTGATAACATTATGTAGATCTCTCAGGCATGCAGGTTCGCCATTGTGATCAGATTGGACAGTTAATGATTTATTTAACTTTTCACTGCCAAGTTAACACTTGATCCAGATCAGATCTGAGATCTGATGTAGGTACGGTACAACTTAGTCTAAAATAGGTTGTGCTAATCTGTTTAGTATCTCTCATAATATATCACCTTCCACCATACTCAACCTGAGTCAAATTATTTTAATATTTTGAATAAATACAGATTACTGATTACCTCTTCCACAAACTGAGATTGATTGCAGGCAAATTTAGAATAGTCTTTATTACATTTTGAGACAGCAGCATATTTTTCCCTTTCTTTCCTAACATTCAGAAGGTATTCTTCGCCGTTTGTGGGGACTTCTTTGAGCACCACACTAGAGCTGATTTGAAAACAGGGAGACATCAAGGTGTCTGAATCTTCATCTTCGCGTTTAGTTTTGTAAACACACTTGCTTGTAGACATATTATTATGCATGAAGAAACACCCACCAAAACAAAATCCTCACGGTTTAAAATTACTTTCTACAATTTACAAAATTTAAAAGAATGCAATAAAGCAGGCACCAAAGAAATTAACATCATTAAACCATAGATTTTCATTAAACATTCAATTCAGAGACAAGCACCAAGCACCGGAGACATTAAGTGTTGCCACCCTCAGATTTGGATTTTCCCCTAACTCCTCGTGAAATTCCCCTAAAATAAGCACTTTTCAAAATGTTTTCCCCTAAAAAAAAATTTCTAAGAATAAAACACAAATGAAAGTGCATTAAACTTTTATTCAACTTTTTTTATTATATTAAACTTAAAAAAACTACTAAATCAATACTATTTGAAGTCTGAACCATATATAAGGTTTATATATGTAGGAAGTACACTACCCTCAGATAAGTTTTGACCAATTATTATGGTGAAGATCTAATTATGCAGCCATAATTCACTTACATAACATTTAATGATCATATTACATGTCTAACACAAATCTATGAGGATCTTGACCTTAGCCCATGAAGTCGGAATGAAAAGAACAAGAATAATAATTTCGTCCGTGTTTATTCAGGGCAAAATTTTTTTTTTATTTTTTATTTATATTTATTCTTCGCATAGGCTTATAAAAAGCGCTTACGAAAGTCTGATTGATATAATACAATACAATATTATGTCATAAAAATTAATAATTTACCTAAGTACCTAGTCATACAAAATTTAAATAATGTGATTTACAAATATGTGTCGTATCTTCATAGTAAAAATGTCATAATAAAAATGTCATAAAATAAAATAATAAATGGAATAAAAAAAAGGTACTCAAGTACATAATTTTCATGTCATAAAATAAAATAAAATATGTAATCATAATACAATATTACAAGTACACAAGTACATAATTTTTATCCTTGGTCATTGAATAGCTTGTGCAGTGTTATATTTTCCATGCGTTTTTATCTTCTAAGTATTCATTTATGTTGTAATAACTTTTTTTAATAAAAGTTTCTTTTAATTTACTTTTAAACTGTCTATCAGAAAGATCGGTCATGTCTTTTGGAATTCTGTTGTAGAAGCGTATTGAGCTGCCCATAAATGATTAAATTGTTTTAGAATAAATCTAGTGTTAATAATAGTTAATTAGTTAATATAAACTGAATACTATGTAATATAGTATATCTATATTATTTTCATATGTTCTTGGAATGCATCCATTGTTTGTTTCGTATTCGACATCATTCTCTTCTTTACGCGTACACAAATCTATGAGCGGGAAAGAGAAAAATATATTTTGTTTGATACTAGCCATAGAGAAATGTAACATCATAGTCGTAATTCCTTGATTCCTACTTCCATGGGTAAAATCGGCACACCAAGTTACGTTCAGATACACGCAGACACCGATTCGAACCGAAAGTTGAAACTTTCCCTAAAAAATTCCCTAATCAATTTTTTTCCCCTAAAATATTCCCCTAAATAATTTTATACCCTAAAAAATTCCGTAAGTGCTTAAAAATCCCCTAAATCTAGGGAAAAATACCCTAAGGTGGGGCCACTGCCGGAGACAAGTATTCACAGAGTACATTATTCAAGTGTTGCCATGTCCAAAATCTGTTCGACGGTGATACCACTCAAAAAATACGGTAGGTTCTAAGAAATTACGGTGATTGGGCCCTGGAGAAAAACGGTAGAAATAAAACATTACTCACAAAATGGCTTTGTATCGTGCATGGAGTACTGCAGCCATTTGTGGGACGGCTCTGCCAAGTACCAGCTTGATGCATTGGATTCGGTGGATCGTCGCGCCAGGAGACTCATTGGTAGCAAAGTGCTGGTCAGTTCGAAGCTGCAAAGCTTGGAACATCGGCGCAAAGTCGCCTGTCTGTCGGTATTCTACAGGATATATTTCGGAGAGTGTGCTCAAGAACTATTCGATCTTGTTCCTCCGTCACCTTTTTATTATCGTACCGCAAGGCATCGACAAGGTCTGCACCCCTACGCAGTCGAAATTCCGCGGGCTCGTACGAAGCGATTTGCTTCCTCGTTTCTAATTCGAACCGCTAGGATATGGAATGCCCTTCCGGCTTCCGTTTTCCCCTCCCGTTTTAATATAGGTACCTTCAAATCAAGAGTGAATAGGCATCTTCTAGGCAAGCGCGCTCCATCTTAGGCTGCATCACCACTTGCATGCAAGTCTGATTGCAGCCAAGCGCTAGCCTATATATTTAAAAAAAAAAAAAAAAAAAACAGAGAAAACAAACTTCGAGAAGCGCAAAAAGCTCACGACTCGACTACTTGAAGGAAACAAGTTAATACAGTAAAATTTTAAATGTATCAACTAAACCGACTAAATGTAATTGTGAAAAAAATGTTTTAACTTATAGAATAGACGATGGTGTAGGTAGGATGTTAGGCTGCAAAAGCCAAACTGAACGTATATATTATACGAAAATATAACCTATTATTATATTGTAAGTTTACAATTTGGCCTTATTAATGTTACAGATAAAAACAGGTTATATTTGTATATGTCACCGTAAGATTGTAAAATCCGTTAGATTATAATCTAACGGTTTCTATCTCGCTAGATTCTAAACTGTCGAAAAATTGTGAACCGTTCAATGTTCTGAGTATTAATTTATGAAATATTTATTGTTTTTACGTTTTCTTGTCTCTTTCTTGTACAGTTCGCGCGCAATTTGAATGTTAGGGTTTGACATGAATATTCAGGTAGGTTCTATTGGGTTAATATACCTAATATATTACAATTTACCGAAAAATAAGCAGTATGTTACGGTTCACAATCTGTCGACAGTTTATAATCTATCGAGATAAAAAACGTCAGGTATATTATAATCTAACGGTTTTTACAATCTTACGGTGACATGCATACAGAATTATGAGCAGAATTAAAAGTGGTTAGAGAGACATCACAATGGGGAGGGACAGGCAAAGCTAATCTCAGATGGCGCCACCCTCGCTGGTAACTGTCAGGTTCATTTGCGTACATTTGAGGTTAATTTATGCGTCTTATTTAAATTGAATCTTGGAATACAAATATGTACTCTTCAATGACAGTACCTAATTTAAAAGAAGAACTAAAAAAAAGGAATGCTGCCCTAACTGGAAAGAAATCAGACCTCATCACTAGGTTAGTGCATAGTGATATTATTATTCTATAAATGACATTGCTATTGTTTGTTTACGTTTTTTACTAACCTCATATTTACTTAGATTGGAAGACTACGATAAAAATTTTGGAGTTACATATGGAGATACACATGTGAATGAAGATTCAATAGTCACTCCAGCCAATGACGCATATAAAGACATAAATGCTAGCACCGAACTTCCACCTTTCACAAGGCAACATATACAAGGATTTATAGAACGGTGAGTACCTACCTAATGAGTTTGAATGTACATACTTAAATACAAATCCTTATTCATACTACTTACTTACTATCCTAAATGCGAAAGTTTCTATAGTATGTGATACTCTTTAAGGGCCCTTTTTTAAACTGATTTTGATGAAATTGGCACGAAGATAGGGTAGGGTGAGAGCACATAGTATCCTTTTTATACCATAAAATTTTGCAGTTCCCACAGGAATATTAAAAAATCTTAATGTAGGTAGGTACTTAGTCGCTGGCATAGTAATGTTTATATTTCACTAGCTGATGCCCGCGACTTCGTCCGCGTGGATCGAGGTTTTTCGTTTCCCGCGGGAACTCCTTAATTTTCCGGAATAAAAAGTAGCCTATGTGCTATTCCAGACTATAATCTATCTCTGTGCCAAATTTCATTCAGATCGGTTCAGTAGTTACGGCGTGAAAGCGGAACAAACATACAAACAAACTCACTTTCCCATTTATAATAGTAAGGATTCTAACTTATGCATATGAAAGCATGTTAAATAGATATTTATTTACAGGTACAACAAGACTATTAAAAAATCAAAGCAGATGTACGAAAACAGGCATTTAGTGACAGCCCGGGTAGCTGTATCAGGGGATTACATATACTTCAGAGGACAGGTTAAAGCTTCAATGAAGAAGATTATGTATGTTGTAGACCTTAAGGTCCAATCCATTTGTGGCTCTCAGGCGGACAATATGTGTTCTGTTGAAGAAACGCATTGTGAATGTGCTGCTGGCAGTGGACTTGAAGCTCATTGCAAACATGTGCTTATTTTAATGTTCGGTATAGAAGAAATGGTCCGACATAAATGTATTACCTTATTTCAAGTATGTACTCAGCAATTAATGGTTTTCAAAAGACCTAAACCCTTTTATGCCTCACCAATGCAATGTAACAAAATTAGTAAGAGGCAAAAGGAAATAAATTATGACCCAATAAAAGAAGAACACATACCGGAATCATACAACGATTATGTAAAAAATTTATTTATTAATTTTGGCCAAACAAAGGCACCTATAAAGCAAACCATTCCTCCTGCAAACACATATGCAGTTGAATGGGACCACTCTTTTTACTTTAGTACTACAGGAGAAGACATAATTTTAAAAGACCTTTTATTAAAAAATGTCAACAAAGATATGGTAGCAGACATAGAAGAAAGGACTCAACTACAAAATAGTTGTGAAGAGTGGAAAATGTTAAGAAAAACGCACATAACAGCAAGTGTTTATTTTAATGTATGCCATTGCAAGCCCATAAATAAAAGACATTTGGCACAAAAAATAATGGCACCAAAGCAATTTAATACTCGTGCCACGGTGTATGGGCAAGTTCAAGAGCCAAATGCGATAAAAAGATTCGAAGAACTATATGCTGTACAGGTAAAGAAATGTGGACTCTTTCTTTCTGTAAGCCACCCTTATCTTGGTGCATCTCCAGATGGACTTTTTGGTGATGATTGTGTTGTAGAAGTAAAATGTCCATATACTGCCAAGCTTCAAGTAATTACTCCAAATAATGTACCATATTTAGAGGTAAATAATGGTGATTTATGTTTAAAAAAAAGTCACCCATATTATACACAAATTCAAGGACAACTATTTTGCACAGAAAGAAAATTATGTATATTCATAGTGTTTACAATAACAGACATACAAATTATCACAGTAGAAAAAGATGAGAAATTTATTGAAGATATGGTTGAGAAGCTTAGTGACTTTTACTATAATCATTTTATAGTCATGATTTTGGAAAAGTATTTGTATAAAAATTATAATTTTCCAGGAAAATCATGATCATTAAATCAAATCAATATTTGTTTAGGTACACTCTACACTTATTGATGTCTGAAACTTATTGAAAAATTCTATTACAATGTAAAGGATTACTTAATGACAAGGAAGCTTGGCAGTATATTTCACTATAGTTCATTAGTTTAAGATGATTTGTGAGATGGTGATAATGAAAAAAAACCTGTCTTGGTTTTTGGGCTATTCTTAGACCAGGGCGCGTTTAGAACCCTCATAGCTTTGGTTTTAAGATACCTTAATTGATTATCACCATCACATTTTATACTTAGGTACTTGATGTTCAAAAAGTATTGAAGCTTGACCTCCGCAGTTTCTCAACAGGTAGGCCTTAAAACGAATGCTCATAATCTGTTCTACCCTATAATCGTTGATAGCTCTGCACTCAAATTTGTAGATGAGTAATGATTATATATGTTGTATTGTATATTCTTTATTGTAGGTACACCACAAAAACATAAACGAAACAGATAACAAATATGAAAACTTAAAACCTAGGTACAATAAGGCAGTCTTATCGCTAAGTATATGTTATAGTCCTAAGCCGATGTGCGGGCGCATAGCAATTGGCCTAGGCAATCCTCAGAAATGGTCAGAGCACTTGCTTTAAAGCTAAAACTTTTGCTTTTACCTAATGAATTTTCAGCCCAATCTGTATATGCCAAAATTTCTAGCCAAAAGCCATATTAGTGATATGGAGGTTTGCCTTTGGACTAGGCAATCCATCAGACTTAATTAAAAAACATTTACCAAATTATTATGTTTATTTTTATTCAAATACTTAATTAATTATCACAATTTACATATCTTAGTGTGATTAAAGTTACCAAAATATATTACTAGCTGATGCCCGCAACTTCGCTACTTTACTACTAATTTTACTTATTAGCCAATGTTACTGTTACTTTTTGTTCTTTTTTTACTTATATTATTATTATGTAAATAAAAAATAAATAACAAATGCTTTTATTATTTTCTTCATCATCATAACCAGTCAGTAAGTCACTCACCTTTTCCTTTAATATATTTAATTTACTATTCCCTCTTTGAAGTTACAACACATTAAACAAACATAAAATATTTTGCTTGCAAGTGGAACATAACTGTGATCAAGATCACTTTTCAAAATTTTGTAAGTCTTTGTAAGCCCTATTAGCCTTTCAATATGAACTCTTTTACTTGCAAGTTCCCTATCATGGAGAACAGTCAAACCAGGTAACTGACTTTTACCTTTTAGAAAAGCTGGTATGTTAACTTTAACATTTTTTGAAATAAAAATGTCCTGGACATTGAAACCTCTATCTGCTAAGATTGTATCTCCGAATTCACACTTTGTTAACAGATCACTGCGCTCTATTGTCTGTCTGTCACTTGTAGACCCACCATATGCAGGAGAGCAAAATGATAACAACCCCCCTGGTGTAGCTCCTACCAACACTTTCAGAGTATTGGAGTGTTTATAAGTGCTCCATGAAGCTTGTTGAGCAATGGTATTTCCTGGCTTTTGCACAGGAAATTCTGTGCCATCTAATATTACACGCACCATTTTGTCATATTTTTTAAAAGATTCTGGCATGTAAAAATTCACTAAACCTCTGCTAGGCCAAATATTTAGTTTATTCCACATTTGGTACATGAAGTTAACCCATGTAATAAATATGTTAGAAACAGTAGAGCAAGAAATACCAAAAAAAATTGAAAGTTCAAAAATTGTTTTGTTTTGCCGCAGTTTCATAAGTGTTAAAAAAAATTGGTCTTCATGCAATATATTTAAGATGTGGTGACTGAAATACTGAAGATGTATTTCCACTCGGCTTAAAGTCAAATAAACTAAAAAGAACTTGTCATAGGACTCGAAGCCTGTGTAAAATAATATAGCTTTATCATTATTTTGAAAGCGACCAACAGAGCCATATATATGTTCTCTATCTATTTGAGTGGACTTCTCTGACACAGACGATTTCTTGATCAGTGTCTCATCAAAGTTTTCCTTTACAGGTTCTTTTATATTAATTTCACAGCCTATGTCGGGAATTTGAACATTGTCTACTTCTGGTTCTATATTTGCGAAGCCTGTACTTGGATTAGATTCACTTATTCGCGTACTTCGCGCTTCATATCTTAAATGTCTTCGAGACTTTGATCCCTCATCCTTCGAAAACCAGAATACTGAAGGCACAGCTGCTTTTTTCAAATTTCTACGTTGATGTTCCAAGCCTAAAAGGATAAGTACAAAAATAAGTTGCAGTATAGGTAACAATATACCTTTAAGTAAATGTTTTCAAGACAAATATACTAACCAGTGTATGCGCTCTCGTCATAAAAATCGTCAGGTCTAAAGTGAACGCTACATAACCTTGCCGATGAACTGGGTTTCCAATTTTGTTGGCGCAAGGCTTTGACCCATAGTCTTCTTCTTTTCACATCAGCAGGAAAACGGTGTGCGCCTTTATTATCGCATTTGAATGCACAACATTTAGGCATTATAATCAACTGAAAATTAAACTATCGCCTAAAAAATATATGGTGTTTGACAGGTAAACAACACCAGCGACGATGCGACACCTAGCGGGATAAATTGGCAGTGTCCCTCCCCATTCACACATCAGAGACAAGTAACCTGAGAAGTACTTAAACCACAGAACACTTATTACTCCTAGGCCCTAGCATTTTAACATAGTCATATAATCATACTCATTTATTTTGCATTCCAATAGAATTCAGTAAGTAGTAATAGTAATTCACTAGTAATTTACATGTAACCCCAGTGGGACACTTAAAGGATCTCCGCTAGGAGTATAAGTGTTCTATGTAAAGGATATACATACTTAAAGCAGAGACAAGTTAAATATTAAGTATGTTTAGATATATTATTGTAAATTGTAACAGTAATTTTATCGGGGTGCAGGCTGCAGAGTGCAAATGAAAACAAAAATATTTTTGAATTATCTACTTGTACTTATTTCTAGAAATAGTGCATGAAGGTTGGGATGTCTTCTTCCAGCAATATATCTCAATCGGCCTATTCTCCGTCTGAACCTGAAACTCCTCAAGTAAGCATTTTATTCCGTAAAGAATCTTTAGAGTAACACATGGTGATTATCTTCTTCATCTACATAGCTCACCGACTCTTTCATTTATTCACATTTCTTATTCTTAATCTCATGTCCAGTTCTCCCAATAGGAGGGTGAAGTTTGTATTAAATTTGGTTTTAACCCTTAGATTTTAACCATTTTATTAGCTAGTAAGTACTTGCCCAGCGGTACCTAATTTTGTAAATATATTTATGTTCTTGCTTTTCAGAATACACCACAAAGTAGAATTCAGAATTTTAACCAGTCATTAAACCACAGTGACCTTGGCCACAGTTTTGAACAATCATTAAAAAACGCTCACAAGGAACTCCACCAAAAACGGATACAAGCACTACGAAAGGAACTTGACTATTTAAAAGCTACAGAATGGAAGTTTGAGTATGACAAGGGCTTTGTACAATAGCTTCAAGATTTTACAACTTTGATCAGTTAATAAATACTTCATTCAAATATGATTTCATACATTACATCATTTTTTAATTACTTATTTGGTAAGGACCTTAACGAAGAAAGTGATCTAGAGAAGGAAAATTTCTTAGCAGGTGAACTGTTAGCCCTACAAATACAAGCCGAAAAAGAGTCAAAACCTGAAGAGTCAACCACAGTTAGAGAACCACCTAAAAATGCATTGTGTTTTCAAAAAACAGGTATGTAATGATACATCAAAAGAGAAATGTTATGGTACAAAACAATCCAGCCACAGCCATCCTAACTGCCATGTATTGACAATGGCAGAAGCAGACTATACCTGACCCTTATGATGCGCCTTCATTCTGGGCATATACCATTCATCCAAATGTGAATGTGCCAGAAGATGTAGTCCATAATGGAATGTACCCAAAACAATGAGTAAGAAGGGGAATATTCAAGGATTAGTTCAACACTGTGCTGGCCTACCCGCTGTCAGCGAAAAGCAGCTCAAGTGTTGCAGATGGTTAGGATTGGTATTGAAAAAAGAGAACAATATCACTCTAGTTTCAAAGGCAATCCTAGTAATTTATGTTCTTTTCCATTATAATATGATTAGTGTGTCTATGTATTTATAATTAGTTTTACTTAACTGAATACTTCTGTTACTCTACGGACAGGCACATTCACCAAGCGGATAATCCCTTAAAATAAAAGTGGGTAGCACTGCAATTTTTGAATTAGTTGTTGAATTTAAAACTTATGGCTATATTTGCACTGTGAAATCATGCGTGCGTTTTTTTTCGCAATTCTGTAACTAGAAATCAAATGGATGTATATGCACGTGTGCATAAAATTCGCGCAGTAAAAAAAATCAGAGGTGCTATCATGTAAGGATTGCCGATGAAATCGTTAAAGCTTGGCTTCAAAGTAAAATAAACCATAATGGCATTGAATTAGAGCTCAATTTCGTGTATCCATTCTCATATGTTAAGGGTATTGTACATACCTAAATGTATAAGAATGGATACACGAAATTGAGCTCTAATTCAATGCAGTTATGGTTTATTTTACTTACATGATTGCACCTCTGGTTATATTTGAGCTAATATTAAAGTACTGTATTCATAGTTTTTTTGGCTTATACCAATAAACAATAGGGTGATGAATGTCAACCTAAGCCTGTCTGGGGCATTATTACGTAAAAATGTTTGCTACTGTGCAGCAATCACAATCACTACAGATTGGTTAACACTTCAGCTATTGGGGGAAAATCCATTGTGGCAAGAATGCCATAAATTCAGCCAATCACAAGAATTGAGACTGTCACAATGATTGATGCAGGTTTTACACATTAATACTACAGGTGAATGGAATTCAAATGACATAATTTTTACTTTTCAGGTCTCATAACTTACTGTGGTGAAAACTATGTACTAATTGATGGCATGATTTACTTTGATATGACTGGATGTACTGTAGATGTGAATGTTAATGACAAAGTACTTTATTTATGTTACAAAGATACTAATGACTCTATAGTTATTGTAAGAATTTTGGAAAATGAAGGGTTGTTTTGGGGTGATGAGGTAGAATGTGAAGAAAAGAGTTTTAGTGTGATAGAACACATTTTAGTAGGCCAGGTTGGCCATAGACAAGATCGGTCAGTTTTTATCTCAGAAGGTGACTTGAAATTCAACTTAGATGAAGTTGAAGGTACTTTTGTCCCTATGCAAGGGGACTGGTTGGAAATGAAATGCTCTGTGCAACAGGATGAAAATAAACCTGCTGATTTGTCTACAAATCAGGTAAAAAGAGCACAATTAATTATCACTACATAGCATAACATATTCATAGTCACTGTAGTCTGCTCACTGCAGTGATAAAGTTGAACATAATATCTACAGTTTTTACCCATAGTAAGAGTATATTTTATGAGATTCTTGATACATTTGTTTATAGGTATTAGGTACCTAATTAATTAGTGTTATTAATTTTGCCTAAATGCTCGATAAATCACTCACTGCATATAAGATTATCTTTTATAAAATAATTTGCAAGTTACAGATTTCAACTATCAAATTATTATTATACTAGCTAATGCCCGCGACTTCGTCCGCGTGGATTGAATTTTTCGGTTCCCGCGGGAACTCTTTAATTTCCCGGGATTAAAAGTATGCCTATATGTTATTCCAGACTATAATCTATCTCTGTGCCAAATTTCAGCCAGATCCATTCAGCCGTTGGGGCGTGATTGAGTAACAAACATCCATCCATACCACTCATCTATCCAAACTTTCGCATTTATAATATCAGTATTGCGATCATATTGATTGTTATTAGGTATTAGGTGGGTAGTCCTAGGTAACTTTTCTGTTGTAATGTTTTAAAATTTACAGGTATTGAAAGTAATATCTTTTAATCCAATAAGAACCAAAACAAAAAGTGCAGTTGTAACAGATTGGTCTGGAGCAGATGGGGTTTGTGACAGACAGATTTATTTCAATAACACTGCTTTGGTAAATGGCAGCCATCCCACTATTGGTTCAAAGGTAAGTTGCCAATTATATTTTCTAATCTAGAAGATTTCATACAAGAGAAAATATATTTTTATAAAATACTTTTTTTTGGTTATTTATTGTAGGTACTAGTTGAAGCAATTGAAAGTTCACAAGGCGGATGCAATTGGAGAGCAATAAAACTAATTGTAATTGACACTGGACCTCCTCAAAAACCCCAAGTTGAGATACCAAATGAGGAACAGATAAGTCTAGAGATAGAAAATGAAAAAAATATAGAGATGACTTACCCCTTAAAATTTGAGCAAGTCAATTTTCATTGCACTGAAAAAATTATGGTAGATATTACTAACAAAAGTAATCAGACATATATTTTGAATAAATGGGTGGTGCTCAGTAAAAAAAGAGACTCGCAGGTGAACATTAAACCCTTTGTCGATCAACCAATCAGAATTAACCCAGACCAAACAATTACTTTTACTATTACATGCAATCCTAAATTTTTGGGAAATTCGAAAGAATGCTTTGTAGTTTTGTTTAAAGGCTTTCAGTTAAAGAGGTTTATTGAAATAAATGTAGTAGATAGTAATAATGCTATGAATCGTAGTATTGATACTGACAAAATAAAACGGAATTCAATGATTGAGGGTATGAGGAAAATAAGGAATAACCCCAATACTGTCATTCACAGAGAAAAATCATTTAAATCACCAAATTTTGTAGCTGTTAAGATAGGTCAATTTCTTATTCCAGACAAGATTTGGTCAATTGTCCTGGGTGATTCAGAACAAATGGTATATACCAATGAATTTCAAAAGATTGTATCCCACATTGAAAATCATTTCCCATGTTTGGCACAAGAATTAAATATTACTAATTACATTGATAGATGGCATACTCTTATACATTTGGAGGAAATTCAAGCAAATATCAACATGAGGGCTCATGATAGAAGTAAAGTTTACTTGACACACTGTGCTGAGTATCTGAGTATAGAAATACCAGGGCTTGCTGAAAAAAGACCGTCTCTCATTAAAGGCGATAGAGCAATCGTTACAGACACATGGGGCTCTGGTGCTCCACAGTATGAGGGATATATTCATGATGTTCGTGGAAATTTCATTTTGTTGAAGTTTAACTCGCACTTTCATGAGTCTTATGGTGGCAGTGATGTTTCAATAGAATTTCATATAACTCGAACAGTTTTCAGACGATCGCACCATGCAATAAACTTGGCATTATCGAATTTGGGGCCAGAAATTTTATTTCCATCTCGCTTAATAATGAAACCACAACAGATTCCACAAGAAAATTTAGATAAAATCGATTGGTTTAATCAAAATTTAAATAAATACCAGAAAAATGCTGTTCAAAATATACTTAAAGGTGAATGTCGGCCGATGCCATACATTATTTTCGGACCCCCAGGCACTGGAAAGACTGTCACAGTTATAGAGACTATTTTGCAAATATTGAAATTTGTCCCTGAAAGCAGAATTTTAGTTGCTACTCCTTCTAATAGTGCCTCTAATTTGATAACAGAGCGACTTGTACAGTACAAAGGGAAGTTTAGAGGTTCGGTAGTCAGGCTTATTGCATCCTATTTAGTTGATTCTGACAGCATACCAGAAGTCGTAAAACCATATTGTGCCACTATCGACATAGCAATCGAAAACACATCAAGAAACAAACATATTGTTAAAAATAATATCAATGTAAACTGCTCAAAATCGTTTATAGGGAGACATCGTGTTAGTATCGGCACATGCTATTGTGTGGGCGCTTTAAAACATTTAGATCTGCCTCGCGGACATTTTACACATGTAATTATAGACGAAGCCGGACAAGCAACGGAGCCTGAAATAATGATACCGCTGACTTTTACAGACAAGGGCCAAGGTCAAATTATTCTCGCCGGTGATCCAATGCAGTTAGGGCCCGTCGTCATGTCCAAGTATTGCCAAGAATTTGGAATGGATGAATCATTTTTGTGTAGACTCCTTGATAGGTTTCCTTATCTCAAAGATTATGAGGCGTATGAAGATGGCTTTGATAGAAGACTTGTTACCAAATTAAATGACAATTATAGATCATTGAGAGAAGTTTTAACATTGCCTAGTGAAATGTTTTATGATGGCACACTTGTACCTAAAATAGACAAAAGTCTGTCATGGACTGGTAAATTTATAACTGCAACATCTGAAATTTTTGACTTGCAAAGTCGTGAGGGTGGCATTTTTGTGTACGGAATTAAGGGTGTTAACATGAGAGATGAAGATAGTCCTTCTTGGTACAATCCTCAAGAGGCTTCGATGGTTGCTCTAACCACATGTAAGCTTTACAAAAAGAATCTGACAGCAGATGAGATTGGTATAATCACTCCGTACATAGCACAGGTTAGCAGCATCAGAATTTTTGTGCATAAATCGCTTAAGTTTTCTCAGTCTAATATTTAATTTTTGTTTTCAGACAAAATATTTGCGTGTCGTTTTCGATTCCATGGGTTTGCCTCAACCAAAAATTGGGACAGTTGAAGATTTTCAGGGACAAGAAAGGCCAGTTATATTGATTTCTACTGTGAGATCAAACGAGGCAGTAATAGAAGAGGACATTAAGCATTATATTGGATTTATAAACAACCCAAAAAGATTAAATGTTGCATTAACCAGAGCACATGTTTCATCAATACTTTTTTGCAATCCACATCTATTAAGTAAAGATCCATTGTGGAATAGAGTAATTGCCCACGCGGTTGCCAATGAGAAGTATATGGGCTGTGACTTGCCTGCTGAATGTGAAAATAGTAATAATGTTTAGAAATAAAAATGATAGTAGGCTTGTAACTAATATAATAAGAAATTAAATACCTATTAAAGTAAGTATTAAGTATGGGTTTTTCTTAATTCCTTTTTTAGGGTTTCATAAATAAAGGATGTCATCGGGGCCCTATTACTAAGCCTCTGCCGTCCGTCCGCCGTCCTTCCTTCCGTCAGCGGGGTGTATCTCACGCGCCGTAATAGCTAGATAGTTGATATTTTCTATTGCCGCTATAAAAATATAATTAAACAAAAAAAGGGCTCCCCATACAATAAACGGGCATTTAAAACGTACATAGTTAGTTAGTTAAATCTTGGACAAGGATATGGACTATAGAACCCATTGTGTGCGAGTCCGATTCGCAATGGGCTGGTATTATTTATTTAGCACTGCATCTGTGATTATATGCAAAATTATAAAATAGACGACAGTCATCATTAGTGCAAAGCAATTATGAGGTCTAGACTCTAGGTTGGAAAGAAACTACTCTGTCTATTTTCGCATATACATAAACGGTTTTTTTGGCTGATACCACATGAGTGAGATTTGAGTAAGTAGGTAGTTAAATATTGAAATATAATAAAGCTAATTCCATGCCACTTACTTAATCAATCATTTAAAATACCTGGGATTGTTCCCAAGGGATTTTTAAAAACAAATAACGCGAAGTCGCGTTGTCAGCTAGCATTTTTTTAATGAAAGCATTAAAATATCTGAACTTTTGAAAGTAAAGCAGGTAGGTACCTAACTAAACTGATACACATATTTTAGGACTTAAGGTTCAATTTTGTAATGCTGACAGAATTAAAACATTTAACTAATAAATCAATTTAGGAGAGCTTGTGCAAGTGTTTTGTAAGGTTACTAGGCCAGTCATTGATGTAGATTTTTTTTAGTACCTATCTATTTCAATGAGGCCAGTATAGTGATTTTGAAAGATTTATTATATACTAGATGATGCCCGCATGTAATATCATTGGATGCCCGTGACCTTGTCTGCGTAGATTAAGGTTTTTTGATACCCGCTGGAACTCTTTAATTTTTGGGATAAAAAGTAGCCGATGTCCTTCCCCTGTATACAAACTGTCCCTATACCAAATTTCATCAAAATCGGTTGAAGAGATAATTTTTTTGATTCCCGCGGGAACTGTTGAATTTTCCGGGATAAAAATTAACCTATGTCCTTCCTCGGGATACAACCTATCCCTGTACCTTTCATCAAAATCGGTTGAACAGAATACAGATCGGCCGTGAAAGCGTAGCAGACAGACAGACACACTTTCGCATTTATAATATTATAGTTACTAACGGTAATTTCTAATTTAAATTTCAATAAACTAATATATACATTTGAATTAAAGACATCCCTTTATAGTTTATAGTATCTAGA
The DNA here is from genome assembly GCA_923060345.2 of Erebia aethiops. Lineage (NCBI taxonomy): Eukaryota > Metazoa > Arthropoda > Insecta > Lepidoptera > Nymphalidae > Erebia > Erebia aethiops. Next base: position 14,160,048 of record OV281089.1, on the reverse strand, counting down.
TTATGTGGTGGTCCAAGTGGTCTGAAACCCCTATTACACTGCATTTTTCACAGGGCCCTGTAGGAAGGGTGGGCGTATTACAAAGCAATAAGGACCGTTTTAGGGACCCTTACCCCCTAAATATTATTACACTATGATTCAGAATTAAGAGTCCCTGTGAAAAGTGCAGTGTAATAGGGGTACCACAGATGAAACCGTAGACAGAGAAATTAATGTAGACCAATCCATATCTCCTTTCACTACCACATGAAAGAGATGCAGCGATGAGATGTTACACAAGATAGAATGAGAACAAATTATTTTTTCTTCTATCCCTTTCTGCGTGTCACGGGTTTAGTTTATTTTGTTCTTTATAGCACATTATTGTGTGCATTTGGGAAGTGTTTCAAAGTGTGAAGAAAAAATTTGTAATATTCAAACTCAATTACTAATTTATCCTAAAATAAAGAGTGCCCTACATAAAAGGTGACTATAACTTAAACAATAGTGCATTGCAGCGTTTTACCTATTATTACCTATCCCTTTCGGTTACACGCTGGCATTGATTCTAGAGGATTCTATCGATGGATGAAACCGTCAAGTGTCACTGTGTCAACCATCTGTCACAAACTGAGTCTGTCACCTGTCTGTCTGCTGTCTGTCACAAACAAGTCATTGGTCACAAATCTCAAATGAACAATTTAGCGATTTTTTGTAATTTTTATTTTTAATTTCAGAATTATCTTATCAAGTGATAAATTATGCTTTTGCATGAGTAAAACTGCAAGTGTTTTATAGTTTTAAAAGGATTATAATTATTCTTCGATTATGGAAGCAAACAGTGTTGTTCTATGTGACAATCTAATCAAATGGTTGCAGACTTTGAATCTTAACGCCAAACATGGAAATCCATCAGGTAAAGCCTCATTCCTTGTTGCTCCATTGGAATTTTATGGAAGAGGGCCTATATTAGGTCTAGAATATTTTCTTGCTCTACACCTCCATGCAAAATGATAACAAACCATTATGAACCAAACTATTTGTTTACTTAGTCTACTTGGCCTAGAAACTCTAGAGGCAAATTGACGCTAGAAGTTACAGAATTTCTAGTAGGTAATCCAAACACATGCCAATGAGAAACAATATGCACTGGTTTAAATTTCCTTATCATAATGACTTTTATATACTTAGTATGAAAAGTGAAAGTGTTTGCTAGGTGTTGACTGTTCACAGAGCTATCAGATGGTGTGGCAATAGCAGAGGCGCTTACTCAAATTGCACCTGAATATTTCTCAACATCATGGAATTCCAAAATTAAAACGGATGTTGGTCATAATTGGAGACTGAAGGTTAGCAATTTGAAGAAAATATTGGAAGGTGTTGTTGGTAAGTTGATGAATGAGATTGTAATAAGTACATATTTTATTCAAAAAATATTACCAATATATTAAAATTTTTCATAAGTTTCACTTAGTGTATTAGAGTGGCGATGAAATATGTAAATTGTCATATGAAGACCTTAAAGTCTCAAATGACTCATAGGGGTATAATCGGTTTGATGTAGGTGGTTACAAGGTGCATATTTACATTTGTACTAATGGCAGATTATGGATTGCTTAGACACTATGAAACATTGTCATATTATGCATCAGTTTTTGTATGGAATTAAAATAAATTATATTTTACCTATCTTTTTAATATCTAGGAAAATGTCTTACTAAATAACGGCCCAAGTTTTGGAAAAAATATTTTACATAGATCTTATTCCAATATTCTTAATTAATAGGAAGCAGAAAGAAAGAAAACACATTGATTCACAAAAAAAAATCAAAAGCAAAATTTTTAAAAAGCAGAATTTTTGATGCTTAGCAAGATTATTAAATTTTTGTTTCTAAGATCTTTCTCTAAATTGTGTAAAAACCTACTCAAAGGGATTCTTAGATTGGTTTTGATAGTCCCATCTTGATTTTCTGGGATAAATAGTAACCAATGTTAACACTCAAATGAATAATGTTGTAGATGTACAGATTACAAAAAGCTTAACTATGTATTTTTTACAGATTACCATCAAGACATCTTAAACCTGAGCTTACAAGAGTTTTCTCGGCCAGATGTAGTTAACATTGCTGAGCATGCAGATCCAACAGATTTAGGAAGGCTTTTGCAACTGGTTCTCAGTAAGTTTAAACTATTTGTATATCTTTCAGGAAGCCTCTGAAAAATTGTAAAAGTGTTTGCAGATCATACATAAAAGATACAAAAAACCTAAAAAAAATATGTTTTAAGTACTATATATGTCACCACCAAATCATAAAATTCAACTATTTATAAACAGCGTCGTTTTGTGTTATGGCAACTCGTCGTTCATCCGGATTCTTGCGATAAAATACTCTATCATATGGCTGCCCACGTTTAGCCAGGTTGTAATCAAGTTGAATTATAGGGCCTGAAAACTTGCTTTGTCGCCTCTTTATTCAGCTTTACGTATTCGACTTTCATTCTGTTATGAAGGTCGCCGGCGGCCGGTATTACAAAACGGCGCCAGTTTTTAATACAGGTAAACGTTAGACAATATGTTGGATTCTACAATGCAGCTGTGACATATAAACAAAAAAGGCAGCCTCATTTCTTGTAGCAGTCTATAGCAGGAAGCCTTTAGTGAGGAGTGAGATGGGTTTTGCACACATGATACCCATTCTTTTAGAATATTAATAATAATTATAGAGAAAACAAAAACAGAAACAGTGTTGGACTGGATGAATGTGTTAAATACTTACTGTTCTTTCTTAGCGAAAGCTTTTTTAGCCTGTAATGTATGTTTTACTGGTACTGTTACCAGTTACTGGTTATAGTGGGAGAAAAATAAGGTTTTAAGACATGCAATTCCAAGAGGTTATAAGATCCATTTCGAATTTTATGCATTGAGCTGAACAATTCTTGGGCTGATTCTATTAAGTTTGTTTAATGATAAATTATAAAATTGATTGATTGTTAATGTTGATCTCTCCTGAGTAGAATATCCGGTCCTTATGTGGTATAGAGTCTGAGATAAAATCGGTATAGTATCGCGGAACCGTAACGCTATATATAATATCGCTTCACTTCATCGTACGTACAGTTTTGCAGGCCGTCAATGTTTTCTACTAAAATATAACAACCACAATATAATTTATTAAGGACATCATTACGTACTCTATTATGAGTTATGCATTAGGATATTTTTTTTGGATTGGCCTTTAATCGTACCGCAATAAAGCAATGGATAGACGTGATATTTGCGTGGGTATAGTTGCGGATCTGGAGAGAGAACTAGGCTACTTTTTTTCCCGAAAAATCAAAAAAAACTCTGGGATTATTTAAATCCACTGCAGTTGTAAATATAAGGAATATTTATAGCTGTAGTGGATTTAAAATTTAATGATTTGTGTATTAATTTTTTTTATATCGACACGTTGGATTTCTAATGAAGTCACGTTTAATTAATTGGTATAGTCTACACTCTTCTACATTGGCACTGCATTAAAGGCACTGTACACTTTTTGAACACCAGTTAATCAATCTAACAATTAAATAAGATCCTGGGTAATTTGGGAAGTGGAGGGTGCATAACTGCCTCGTTGGTCTAGTGGTTAGCATGATGGACTGCGGCCGACGAGGTCCCGAGTTGGAGTCCCGGGTCAGACCATAATGAAGTATTTGGTTTTTCTGACTAGAAATTCTCAGTACTAGCCCGGAGTTAGCAAATTGGCGGTGTTTCACCCGCGTGCCTCGGACAGCACGTTAAGCCGTCGGTCCCGGTTATTATCATCACTAACATGATAGTAGTCGTTAAAGCCCGCCAAACCGCATTGGAGCACGGTGGTGGGTCTAAGCTCTTATTCCCTCTCTCCTATGAGAGTGGAGGCCTGTGGGCTATGCCCAGCAGTGGGACGTTAATGGGCTGTAGTGGTAGTGGATGGTGAAGGGTGCATATACAAAGCAGGCAGACGTCTACCGATAGACGTGGACACCGTTGGACATAGTTCTCTTGTAGAGTCTTCCACACGTCACGATCTGGCGCCGCCTGCTTACAGCGCTTTCCTGCGATTTCGTCTGTCCACCTAGTGGAGGGTCGCCATTCCAGCACCTTGAGACCTCAACGTATATCACCCTCAACTTCAATAAGTATGTAGTGTAGTAAAAACTGCGCAAATCTCTATCTGCTTTATAAATGCATTTCAATGACAACAGGTTGTGCAGTCAACTGTATAAAGAAAGAGGAATATATCACGCGAATCATGAAGTTGGAGTTTGCGTGTCAGCGATCCATAATGCAAGCGATACAAGTGAGTTAATAATCAAATAATGAATGTTGATAATCTGTGGATTAATTAGTAACTCACTGGTATAAGGCTAGGCTGGGTTCATATTAGATCATAAGGGCGCGAGATACACGTATCTCCGACGCCCCTGTACGGATAACCCAAAATACAAAAACAGAACGGAACGGAAGGACGCAAAATAATTATTTTGCGATACGCTAATGTGATGCTTTATCTGAGACTTCCATATTATGATTTGAGTCCTAAATACCACCTACCTAATATGACGTCTATCATGCAAGTCAAATTATCTAGTGTGAACCCAGTTGAGGCTAATAATATTTGCACATAGAAAAATAAAATTATTGTGTTGTACGACCGGACAGACAACCAAATAAACAGGCACCTTATTCTACTGAATTTTATGAAATATCTCATACCACTTGTAGTAATATTATATTGGACAATCTTTTGAGTTTAATTTCGAAATACCTATCCTTTGCTCACTTTAGGAAGGAAGTCAGGGCCCAGATTCAATGTTTCTTTCTAGTTTTAGAATATTGAGTCGGCGCTCGATATACGCCGTTATATTGCTTAACGTACCTAACGGCATAATAATGTGATTGTTGTTTTACGAACCCTAAAGTAAATCTATGATGCTCTTCGAGAGTTACAAAAGAAATAAAGAGCCTCAGTTATAGGAGAAACTCTGATACATTAAAAAAATCTTTTCATCGCTGAAATTATAAAATCGCAGCGGTTCTTATGTAATCTTTGGTTTCGGTACTACTTTCTCATTAATTTAATTACTGTATTATAAATATTAAGTCGAACTAATTGAAATTGTAAACAGTGCAGAAAATGGTCGTAATATTTATTGCAAAAATAAATTAGCACATATTATTGCTCAACGGCACTTTCGATGATGAATGCTCGTTAGTCGCTGCAAAAGAAATACGTACGATTTAGTTACGCACAGTTTAATGTCCTTGGATCACGAATTGTACAGCAGCGCATAACGTAGTTAGTTAACGCCTGTAGTGTTGGTGTTATGTGATCGTCTAACTTTTTAATATTTTACCGCGAAAACGTTCGTACATTCATATCAGCTGAACGTTGAAGTTATTGAGTGTTATTAAGTTTGAGTCTGTTCGTTGGATTACAATGAATTGGGAAACATGATAGACACGAGATTAAATCTTTAAAAGTGCAATGATCTTAAGTATTTTTCCCACGAAAAATTGTTGTACATAATTTTTATAACTTCAGGTCTTAAAAGTTAAAAATCTTTTAGAGTTAGTTTGTTTTTTGTGAAGTGTTTTGAGCGTATAATTTTTATTTTATGTATTTTTTGTGTCCAAATGAGTTAAATGTGTTGAGTTTGTGTTTTGCTCGCAAGGAATTGGAGAATATAACACTGGGAACGAATCGCAGTAGCGTACACTCGGAGACGACTAATGTAGATCAAACTGATGCGGATATGAGAGAAGCACTCGCGCAAAGATGCCATGAACTTGACACACAGGTAAGAAACCTTGATATTATCACATGATTAACATGTAAATTAAACTCACGTTTCTTTCCTCTGCCTTAATCCTCAGGCCTCAGGCGTCAGGTTTTAGACCTCAGGCCTCAGGTTTCAGGCCTCATTTCAAAATATAAATTGAGTATATATTTAATTTCCATAGGTTTCGCGTTCAGAATCTTTTAAAAAGGTTGAAAGCTGTAAGTAGTAGAAATTGTATTGCTTTCACTCCGATTTCGTAAGACCATTTACATTTTTTAATTGACAACATTTTGAAAAAAAAATGTAACGCTCTCCTTGATTCGCTGATTTCCAAAAAAATATGAACCACTAGATGATACCGACTTTGTCCGCGTGGATTATTAAGGTTTTTAGATTCCCGGGGGAACTCTTGAATTTTCTGGGATAATATATAGGTAGTATAAAGTAGCCTATGTCCTTCCCCGGGATACAACCTATCCCTGTACCAAATCTCATTAAAATCGGTTGAATAGATGGGCCGTGAAAGCGTTGCAGACAGACAGATGGACAGACAGATATTTCCATACTAATATTAGTATAGAAGTATGGATTAGCAGGTGAAAATTATTCCTAGGTGAAAATTCTCCAAGAAGAGAAAATGACGTTACTGAGCGAAGTCAGCAGGCTGACTGCCGCAAGAGAAGCGGAGGGTGACAACAATGATGCGAGGGACTTGGACGAGGCCGGCGCGTCCCTGGGCCCCGCGCACGCGGGCACGTTGCGTTATAGCAACATGCGCGCGCAGCTGGACGCTTTGAAAGATGAACTAGATAAGGTGGAACTCCAGAGGGATGACCAGAGAGCCAGGGCCGAGACTCTGGAGAGGGAACTGGCTGTAACCAAGTTAAAGAATGAGGAGTTACAGGTAAGATCTATTTCTCTTCTTTTAACTACTTTTCAGGTTTGAACGAGATTAGAGACTAGGTCTTCAGGATTAAGCCAGTGCTTCCACGGGTCTCGCGAATTCAGGCACGTTGCGTTATAGCAACATGCGAGAGCACTTAGACGCGTTGAAGTACGAACTAGATAAGGTGTAACTACAGAGGGGTGACCAGAGAGAAAGGGCCGTATCATTCTTTTACTTGGCTGTAGCCAAGTAAAGTATGATAAAATTTACAGGTGAACTTTTATTTTTGATTAGTGTGCCCGGCAGACTTTATCCTCCATAAATCTAAAACCAGATTGTAACTACACCTACTGGGTCCATTTGTGAATCTAAACCATACCCAGACCCACTAAAGCACACAAAAAAAAAACAAAGCCAGCCCAGCCATTTTCGAGTTTTTACGAGACTAATGCACTGAAATAGATTTTTATTTAAATAGATACTAGATCTCGTAGATATAGTTTAGGGTTTTTAATTTTCAAATATAATTTTGACGATGACTTAAATTTTATGCGATATAGGTCCTAAGTTTGGAATTTTGGCCGTGTTAACAGTTGGGTCGGATCTTTATTGTATTATTCTTGTTTAAGATCGCAGCATCAGAGAACGTGGTGCTAAAGGATGAGCTGGATGCGCTACGCGAGACAGCGGCCAAGGCAGCCGCGCTCGAGGCGACCGTCGCTTCTTACAAGAAGAGAATGGAGGAGCACGTCGACTTGAGGCGACAGGTTCGTTTATCAAAATTACTGTTTACGACTAGCGACCGCCGCTTCGCTTTCGTGTGAATTTTAAAAAAATTCGTCCCTTTTCCTGGTCTACGACTGGATTGCAAGAAAACATCTGAACACAGTTTTCTAAGTCCAATGGCTTGGGCTGGGCGTTGATGTGTCAGTGAATGAGTGAGTGAGTGAGTGAGTGAGTGGGGACATTTTTTTATTGTATGAGACCTACCTGTGTTGTACCTTCGTAGTTAGGTATATCTAAAGGTTTCGACAAGTAGATACGTTCCCTTTCAAAGTCGCTCCTTGTAAACACTTGAATCATTAGATAGCCATTAGACCATGCTAAGTTAAGAAGAAAGAAAAAAATTCAGGACGCTGGGTTCGGTTTACGCTACAGAAAATAAAAACCTATTATTTTCTAACAAAGGAGTTAGAGGATTTATGATAGTTGTATGATGTGGTGCCGAATAGTGATAAGGCCGCCAAATTGTATATTTACTTTGTTATTAACAAAGTTTTAGCTGTATTTTATTAATGTATAATTTCGTTTGTGGTGTACAATAAAAGTTTATTCATTCATTCATTCATGTGTTGTCGTAGGTGAAATTGTTGGAGCGCGCGAACACGGAGCACGTGCAGCGCGCCATCGAGCACGAGCAAGCGGCTGCGCGCGCGCACGCGTTGCGCGCTCAGCTCGACATATACAAAAAACAGGTATGCTGCGCGACATAGCACTGTCTACTCTGTAGTCAGGGTGAACGACAGTGCGATGACTCCTGACTTATCGTTGAATCAAGTATGCCGAACTAGGGCTGAGCCACTGCAGATATCTGATGATGTATCTCTTTGCATTGCTTATCAATTATTAGATTTCAATAAAAAATACAAGGGCGGCATATGTGATGATAAGTCAAAACATGTTATAGCTAGCACCATTCAAATAGTCGCGTATGAAGTTAACAGCAAAACGCGTCGCAGTAACATTTAACTACGCGACTATAGCGTTACGTGAGAGCTGCTCAAACTAGCACTTGCACCTCAGTTCAGAGACGTCATGTATGGCCAAACCGTTCTTATTCCGAGAGGAGACTTATGCCGTCATAATGAAAAAAGACGTTTCTACATAAAGTTCAAAACGGAGAAAAAAAATAGTTAGTATTTTTGAAACTAAAAAATTCGCTGTGTGAAAGAAAATGCACAAAATAATAATTTTGTAGTGCAAAAGTGTGTATTTAAGTTCAATCTATCGGAATATATATGCAAATAATAATAAAATATATATAATGTAATAAATAAATTAATTTTTCTTTTTCTTCTTAGTAAAAAAAATACTAGAAAATACTTTATACTGCAATGAATAGACGTTTCTGGCTAGATACGTCTTATCAATTTAGTAATTTACGAAACGTCTTTCCACCTTGGTGTTACCAGGTTCTTGTTAACTAAATAAAAAAGACGTTTTTAACCATTTTCTGCTTTAACAGCAACTTAGTAACCCTACTCAATGCTTAACTCAAAAAATAACCTGCATATTTACAATGAACAAGAACCTTCATTTGCTATAATCCGCAAAAACTGGGTCAATCTGTACATTATAAGTATGCGACATTCACTATGCACCGCCCATACAGATTTATCTAGTTTTTGCGGAAAATAGTAAATTAAGATTATTGTTCACTGTTCTTGTTGTTTATTTTCTTGTACGTTGGACATCCGCAAATTAACCTGCTTCCATCTACTACCTGCAGGTTGTTAGCTCCTTAACATCCTTTACCAAATAAAACGATAGAAATCGATTATATTTTTCAGAAAAAAAGTCTTAAACAATTATTTTAATTATGTCAACATGAATTTTTAATATCTTGAAACAAAAAATTATAAAAATTTCAAAATTTGTACTAATAATTCTTATTAAAAATAATCACAGCCTTGTAACTTCTTCTTCATAAACCTGAGTAAGATCAACACTATTTTTATTAGTAGGTAGATTGTACCAAAATGTTTTTCTGTTGTCTGGTATTAAGGGTGTCAGTTTTTGTATGATTGCTGACTTGCGTTCTTGAGAAATGCCTCTATACTCTTTCTTTGTTTTTTTTAAATTTTTTATTCTAAGAAAATTAAGTGTTTACTTCATTATCGAAGGCAGTCTTGTAATGTATAATGTTTTTACCCCGTTTTTGCAAGATTTTGTGGCGTGGCTTCGTCATTTGAGACTTCAGGTGACTCAGGGACAGTTGCGTTGATTGGTTGTGAGTTGGGAAATGTATTCGTAGAACAATCTGAATCTAAACTTGAGGGTACATAATCGTTATCAAAAAAGGAATCGTCAGAATTAAAATCCAGGTAATCGTGTGAGCTGTTATGATGATCTTCAACATTCAAAGAGTTACTTTGAATGATGAAGATCATCATATCATCGCTGACTCTTGGAAAAAACTGGTTTCTGGACTGACCAACGGAATTATTTTTGAGCATCGATATAAACGGCTCGTTTTGTCACACTGAAACAAAATCAAATAAATTTAATGAGTAGTGAAACATACTTAAAAACAATTAAAAATTATGTGCAATTAACATTATCCACATACCTTTTACGTAAAGTCTATTTTTTCTTACTTCTCTTGTACGGTAAACAATCTTTTTATTACTTTTTAATGTAAAATTAGCTTTAAAGATATTTAAAAATATCTTTACGTGTGTAGATTTTTACATATAATCTCTTTTTATTTTATTTATTTTAACACACTTCCTTTTTTATATTTTTGAAACAACCTTTACTCTAAAAAGTAATGAAAGATAGTTAACATTATAAGACTAGTAACAAAAAATGGAGTATAAATTATCAGGAATCTACGGTATATACTTAAAATAATCAAAAAGTAAGGAATTTTATCTTACTACTTTTCCGTAGTCGTTGCCCGGAGAGCCGCGCGCGTGGTATCGTCCTGACTGCCTAGGGCTAAGAAGGCGTAACCACAGGCGCAACTGATTGTAAAGTATTTCCAACCGTGATCCCCACTCACCCCGCACACAGCATTATACTAAGTAGAAAAGACGCTAAAGCCACTTGCGCCTGACTATTTTTCGTAATACTGAGATGAAAAGGCACATTTACGCAGAACTGTCTTTTTTTCTTATGAACATGCAAAAATGTCTTTTCATTTTATGATCAAATACGTATTTTCTTAATAAATAAAACGCTTCTACTTAAATGCGTCTATTTAACTTAGTATATGCCAGTAATGTCTTTCCTAGTTAGTAATATTTAGGTCATATCGCAGATGCGTCCTATTTGAAAGTAAGATTTATAGGGTTGTGTTAATTTTAAGCCAAATATAAAAATACTGGTAGATGCGTCTTTTTTTACTGATGCCGAATATGTATTTAACTCAATTTCGAAAAAAATGTCAGAAACGTCTTTTTTCCTTATGACGGCAGCAGTAGCGCTCCGTAGTGAGCCGGCAATGGGTTGAATAGATAGATGATCTTAGCATCATTAGATCTTAGATCAATAAAATTAATTGATCCGAGGGTATGATATTGAAAACTTTATGTGTAGATGACTCAGGTGTCACCTAATTTATCGCGTTCATTTGAAGACTGCCAGTGTACTCGAAGGTGAAGCTTTGTTTGTGTGGGTAGATTTTCAAAATTATTTTTTCAAGTGAAATAACAGCCGTGAACTGTGTAGTTTCTTAGGTGGCCTCGAGATTTAGCTCCAGTGACGGTCTATTGCCGACGTTACTTTTTGGTTTCCGTGCTAGCGTGCCGTGGCTTCGCATTATAACCTATCAATTATGTAAACTAGTGATAATAATGTACGTAATTACATGAAATAATAGATGTAAGTACCTACTTGGCGTTGATTGATTACAGATACTATTTGTTTGGTGAAAATAGATTTAAGTGTAATGAAATGTACATATTTTAGATACATTATAATAATATATTATATTTAATAATAATAATTATAATATTTGGGAACTTTGTGACAATGATAGGACCTATCAATTTAGAGAGATTTGTGTATAGTCCCACAAACTTGTCGCTGTTGTATATGATAAATATAAAAAAAACAAAAACTAGAGAGACCTAAAAGTTAGTTCCAATTTTGGCCAGATAAGTTTGTAAGACTGTAGAAACGAAAAGAAACTACATTATGGATTTATTAAAAATTGAAAATCTAATATTTGGTTAAATTAGAAATTAATGGTAGGTATAAGTAACTGATACGTAATCATTTCCTAAAAAACATGTACGTTTTCTTACTTTCTTTCCTCACTTTATTTTCATTTCCGTTACGTATTAATAATTGTTTTAAAGTAATGCACTTATTCCATACTAATATTATAAATGCGAAAGTGTGTCTCTGTCAGTCTGTCTTAACTGTCTGTCGGTCTGCAACGCTCTAATAGCACATTTTTTCAACCGATTTTGATGAAATTTGGCTTTTTATCCCCGCAAATCAAAGAGTTCCTGCGGGAATTATAACAAACATAATCCGTCCGTCCGTCTATAGTGTCTACTTAAAACACATAGCTGAATAGTGTTCAGAGTAGGTACATCAAAACCTTGAAAACCTGAACAACATAAGTTTTTCTCTATTATGTCGAGAAGTTGCCCCTAATAAGACGTTAGTACAATTTTTGAATGAGCCCTTAAAAGCGGTTTAAACAAATCGACGCATGACATAAAAGTGAGACCTTTAAATATCGTCTGTTATGTCAATTAGGTGACAGATTTGAACGAGAAGTTAGATGCAGAGATAACGAAGGCGGACAAATTAGAGATCGAGAACAAAAAGTTGAGCAGCCAAGCGGCGTCGCTGCAGCGCGAGCGAGACACTCTGTTGCACGAGCGCGAATCCTTGCGGGAGACCGTCGACGAGTTACGCTGCTCCACTATTCCCAGTGGTAAGTGCATATTGGGACATACCTCACTACAACTAACCACATCTCATTTCCAGAAATTTCGCTTGGAACAGTCATCGTTTCAGCTGAATTTTGCTTTTTCGCCGTTGTAATTTTACTTAAAATGTTAGGGTGTATTTCCAGCAAAGTAGTGCGAGGAAGTTGAGCGGTGCGAGGAGCTGAGCCGATATAGCCGAGCTTTTAGGCTGCATTTTCGGTGGGCTAACTTCCTCGTTGGTCTAGGGGTTAGCATAGTCGACTGCGGATTACGAGGTCCTGTGTTCGATTCCCGGTCGGGCATAAAAATTGTTAGGTATTGGGTTTTTCAATTAAGAAATTCTCAGTGCCAGACCGGAGTTGGAAGTTGGCAGTGTTTCACCCCCGTGCCTCGGAGAGCACGTTAAGCCGTCGGTCCCGGTTATTATCACCAACACGATAATAGTCGTTAAAGCCCGCCAACCCGCATTGGAGCAGCGTGGTGGGTCTAAGCTCTAATTTCCTATCTCTTATGAGAGTGGAGGCCTGTGCCCAACTGTGCCTCGTTTTCCGCTCACCACTTAAAACATCTCTTACAATGTATGGTGTGAGCGTATCCACCGCCCCCCCGCTGCCCACCTAAAATGCAGCATTAAACAGTGTGAACACTGTGCGAGGAAGCTGAGCCGTGCAGAGATGCATAGCGGACTCGTTCGCTCCGCTTAGCCCTTTTCCACCATCCGTTTCATGGATTTCTTCCTCACTACCACGCACATCTATGGAACACGCGCCCTATGGTGTTTGCGACTTGCATGCAAATGCCGCAAGTGATTGCGCTTTTGCCGTAATTTTGTCTGTATTATTTACACGTTCGGGACAATCCTTGAATGTGACTGCTTTATTGTGGTACGATTGGAAATTGAATCGATTTACGTTTTTTTTACTGTGATATAGGCTTGCGCTTGACGACAATCATGCTTAGTGCAAAGCAATGATGAGGTCTAGGTTGGAACGCGCTTACCTTGAAGATGCCTATTCACTCTTGCCTTGAAGGTCCCTAAGTTATACGTGGCAGGAAACACATATAACTTAGGTACCTTCATAATTTCCTATAATTTTGTGCCCGGAGATATTTACGCTAGTTAGGTTTGGCAGTGGCTGTGGTATGTTGTAAGGTTTATATATCTATTTGAATTGAAAAAATCACATATTATCAACTATATTGTATCTGTTGTCTTATTGCAGGCGCGAGTGAAGATAATGTGTCACGAGAGTTGACGCGAAACGACTGCAAAGAAAGATTAATAAGGCTAGAGCACGAGAACAAGCTCTTGCGGCAAAACCAGGGCGCGCAAGCTGACCAGGCCTCTGTACAGGTAACATTGTATACTAATTACTAATCTATCTCCCTTAGATGACTTACTGCTGAAATAATGGGTATGTTCCGATATACACTGCGAGCACTGTAAGGTGTGACGTCTAGGATAGGAATAAACTCCTAGTTCCTTGTGAAGGAACTAGAAGTTTAATTTGCTATAATCCGCCTCAGTAGACAAATCTATGTGGTAGGTACAGTGTGTATCTTGCATTGGCAGCTTGCGATATTCACCGTCCAGTAAGCCAACAATTCGCACCGGCACACACCACATAAATCTTCCAAATTATTCTCAACGTACGTTTCACTCCGACACAGGAGCATCTTCAGGAGATGTTGACTCGACAATGCACGAGTGTCTTTACAATCAATGTGGTGTGTGTTGGTGCGAATTGTTCGCTTACTCGGCGGTGAATATCGCAAGCTGCAAGTGCAAAAGTGCAAGATATACACTGTACCACTGTATCCGCCAAAGTAGACAAATCTATATTTGTCTACTTTGGCGGATTATAGCAAATAAAACTTCTAGTTCCTTCATTATCATGGACTTCGGCAAAGTGACGCTTGCTTCTATCCAATATTCATTATTTTAGTACGGAACCCTTAAAAATAAACGAATATTCGCAGGCGATGCTCGAGGACTACGCGTCGCGGCTCGAGGCGCAGCGCGCCAAGAACAGAGAGGCGGCCGCGAGGATCATGCAGCTCGAGGCGTCGCTCGAGGCGCCCAACCCGAGGCTCACCTCCGCCATCGAGGACAGTCAGCGGAAATGTAAGGCTTACGTGCTAGAAATAATAAGACACCCCAGACTTGACTTGACTTAACTGTCAGGATAAGTCTGGAGTTAGAAACTTGACGGCCTAGCTGGCCTGCAACCAGCGGCGTGCACATTATTCGGAGCCAAGGTAGGCATTGGCTAGGTAGATACAGTACCCGGCAATAAATATTGCACATCGACCTTTAGGTTAGGTTAGCGTTATCTCTGTCGCACACTACCGATCGGTAGTGTGCGACAGAGATAACGCTATACGAAGCCGAAATAACCGATTGTCTCTTTCCAAAGGTCGATGTGCAATATTTATTGCCGGGTACTGTACCTCTTTTCAGACAGGGACAGGGTATGACGAAAAATAAGTATTGAACTTTTTTTAACTAGAGTAAGCAATGCTTTTGTCTCTATGTCGTGCACGCCACTGCCTGCAACTTTTTCAGCAATGATTACGGGCTTTAAACGTTGCTGCATGATTGAAGGACGAATCAAATAATACTTTCGCATTTATAATATTGGTAGTGTACTAAGGGTAATGATGAGCGCACTAGGGCTCATCCTAGCGCGTTGCAAAGCGCCTCAGGTTTTTCGCAAAGGCAGGCATCGCAGCGACTCCGTCAACTCATGCCTCTTTTATCTGGGGAGAACGAAAATCCTCGTTGAATATCCCAGGTGTTACGGAGGAATGCCCGACTATTGGGGATGTTACCCAGCGGCCTACGAACTAAAAACTTCCTCCCCCTCCTCCGCCCAATCTTTCAGGTAAAGCCTTTGCCTTCCGTCTGAAAGATGGTGTGGGAGATTTAGTGGACTGGGTGCTTGAAGAAGAAGAACTGTCGTTATTCAGTACAGTTCACGCGCGAGTTGAATGCAGAGTAAATGTATTAACATGTATGTAACTCGCGCGCAAACTATACATAATATTAATACGTGACAGGGTGAATGAACCGTTAACGAACTGTACATAGACTGTAAATATATTTGATGTTGTGTTTCCAACAGATGGCTCATGCGACTCATGCCCTTTAAGCCGTGCTTTGGTCGTGAGGTTTTGTGAATATATTGTTGTTTCAGCGCTCCAAGTCGAGGAGTTACAAGCGGCGCTAGCGGAAGAGAGGCGGCGCGCCAGCAAGTTGCAAGAGACGCTGTCAGCGCGCGAGGCCGAGCTGCTGGCCACTGAGGACAAGTACAAGAAGTGTGTTGAGAAGGCCAAGGAGGTCATCAAGACGCTCGACCCCAGGACCACTGGTAACTATAATCTATAGAGACGCTATAGCGCTCTGAGTGGGAGCTACAAGTGACACTCAGAGCGCGAGGCCCTAACAAGTTGCTGGCCACTGAGGACAAGTACAAGAAGTGTGTTGAGAAGGCCAAGGAGGTCATAAAGACGCTCGACCTCAGGACCACTGGTAACTATAATCTATAGAGACGCTATAGCGCTCTGAGTGGGAGCTACAAGTGACACTCAGAGCGCGAGGCCCTAACAAGTTGCTGGCCACTGAGGACAAGTACAAGAAGTGTGTTGAGAAGGCCAAGGAGGTCATAAAGACGCTCGACCTCAGGACCACTGGTAACTATAATCTATAGAGACGCTATAGCGCTCTGAGTGGGAGCTACAAGTGACACTCAGAGCGCGAGGCCCTAACAAGTTGCTGGCCACTGAGGACAAGTACAAGAAGTGTGTTGAGAAGGCCAAGGAGGTCATCAAGACGCTCTACCCCAGGACCACTGGTAACTATAATCTATAGAGACGCTATAGCGCTCTGAGTGGGAGCTACAAGTGACACTCTCAGAGCGCGACGCCCTAACAAGTTGCTGGCCACTGAGGACAAGTACAAGAAGTGTGTTGAGAAGGCCAAGGAGGTCATCAAGACGCTCGACCCCAGGACCACTGGTAACTATAATCTATAGAGACGCTATAGCGCTCTGAGTGGGAGCTACAAGTGACGCTCTAAGAGCGCGCGGCCCTAACAAGCTGCTGGCCACTGAGGACAAGTACAAGAAGTGTGGGGAGAAGGCCAAGGACCAAGGATCAAGACGCTCGACCCCAGAACCACTGGTAACTGCAGTCTATAGAGACGTGACAGCGCTCCGAATGGGAGCTACAAGTGGCGCTAGTGAGAGGCGCTAACAAGTCGAGGTAGGATTGTAACTAGACATGGCGGATAGGTTGTTTCCTAGGCATGGCCGGTAGGTAGCTTGAGGCTTTGGCCACGCCTAGCCAAAGGCTCACTCCAGACCGGGTTAGAGAAGTAAAGAATTTATCTATTTCTAATCTGGCCCTGCAAATAAACCATGTTCCTCCCAGAGGTCGACAATACACGAAGGTACTGTATCTGATATATTATAGTAGATATTATATCCTATCCCTTGATATTTTGAGGGTGTTAATTCAATGATTTTTTTGGATTTTAAAGATGTAAATGAATAAATGGTTTTTGATTTTCTACGTCTTAATAATAGATAGATTGATGGATAGTTAATTTTTACTGTCAAACAAAACATACAACAAAAATATAATAATTTTCAACATAATTTTTTAGTTGTTATGAGATATAAGTAAATGGTAATTGAATAAATGGTTTTTAACTTTTCTCTGCTAATAAATAATTAATATCGTTTGCAGGCCAACAATCGATGTCAGACACCACACTGGGCTACTCGCGCGGCGCGGGCGCAGCGAGCGCTAACGCGTCCAGAGCTGAAGCGGCGCCGCCCAACAATATCAGACATGAGTAAGTCATTTTTAGTGTTGCGTACCTAAACCCTTATGTTCCGACTATGTATGTCCAGTCAAATTAGGTATGCATATTTTACTAACTATTAGATACAAACTTGATTTTTTTCCTATTATTGAGACCAACAAGGTACTCATGTAACTACGATCTAGTCGAACTAATTGGCTAATAAGGTACTTTTATTTTAACCTAAACTTATAATTTATCTTATGTACTAAGAATTTTTCCGCTTACGCAACTTAGTCTTTCTTGACAAACTTTAACTTAGAGAGTCGAGGTAGCTCTTACTTCAAATGTTTTCCATACATTTCTATGCAAAGCAGTAAGTGTCAGCTGTCAAATATCGTAAATCGCGGACGCGTACCACAAAGTTAACATTAGAGTTTGTCATTTTAGATTAGATAAGAGATTGTGTTATACAGAATCTGCCATATTATTTATGCCACTACCGTTCGTGCCGCCAGTGGGCGCGGGCCCTTTAAGGTTATCCGTCGTTCGCTTTTCGTTTGTCTTTATAGACTAAGAGATAGCTGCACTTTTTGTAACTATCGCTTGAAAGGCTGATTCAGTATTAGGTGGGTGTACTGCGCATACCTACTATAATACTGTACTAGAATCAGCTTTTCAAATTATGGTTCATTTTTGGTAACCATATCACGTTTTTGATCGGCCATATCTAGCGAAACGCTCATTTGTACGCGGGCAGACTTTCACTTTTGACATCAGTGGAGAGCCCTACACCCACCTAATACTGAATCAGCCTTTTAGGCAATAGTTACAAAAAGTGCAGCTATTTCTTATAATATTAGGTCTGTAATTAAATATCAAACATGACAGATGGAGCGGTAGCGGCAGCGGCAGTGGAAGCGAAGAGAGCAGTCGAAGCGCGACCGAGCAGCGCCTTCTCGTGTCAGCGTGGTACCAGCTCGGAGCGAGGTGCCACCGGGAGGCGGTAGAGTCTCGGTTCGCGATACTGTCCGCGGGGCATTCGTTCCTCGCGCGACAGAGGCGCCAGCCCGCGCGGCCGCGGCCCGTGCCTGTGAGCCCTGCGGCCGCACCCTCGCAATGACGCGCGACGCCGTGACGCGTGACACGCGTCGCCTACGAGACAACCTCCCGTGTTGTTACAATGGACATTGATCTGTAGTATGCCTAACTGTCGATGTTAACTTGTATTTGTGTATCGGGATGTAACAAATACTTTGTTACCGGACTTCATCGAAATAATGAAGGAACTAGAAGTTTAATTCGCTATAATCCGCGACAATAGGAAAATCTATGTGGTACAGTGTGTATCCCGCACCTATAGCCCGCGATATTCACCACACCATAGAAATCCCCAAAACTACCCTTTAGAGGGTAGTTTTGGCAAAGTAACACCTGCTTCTATCCAATATTCATCGAAATAGTCACTATCAAGCTCAAAGGAACAAGGCGATAAAAGGACGCTGTAATCTGGCTTCACAATACTATGTGCGGGGTGTTCCATGCCGCACGCGACATAGACGCTAGCCGACAGCAGCCTGAGCTTGTGAGCATACAAGTTATCCCTCAATCAAGTTTTCCCTTACCGTATCCATACTAATGTTATAAATGCGAAAGTGTGTCTGTCTGTCTGCTCCGCTTTCTTTTTACGAGGGAAGCAGAGCGTGGAATCGTTGATAACAATTAACAATTCAAAATACTATATATAAAGGCAGCGCCCGACGAAACACGCCGCGCGTCTATTGTTTTTTCACATTGTTAAGTTTCCAGTATACCAATTTCAGTCGTATGACAACGTATATAAAGCTGAGTTTAACTTATCAACATTCAAAATCCTTATGGAACAAGGTGCAATAGCTGAAGTGATTGTTGGATGAAGATAGAATCAATAGCTATGTGTTTTGAGTCAACAGTTATGAACTTACGCGTCTTAGAGAAAAAATCTCTTATATTTTTGCAATGTTTCAATAAATTGTAGAAAGTAAAAATGTCCAATCTAGAATGCACTAGAAGTTAGAACATTAATTATTAATCATAAGAAAGATTAATAATTAATGTTTTTGAACTTTTTGATAGCAAATAATAAATTTATTTGCTATCAAAAAGTATAACTTCTTGCGTGCGTACATAAGTACACACACTTTTTTATTTAAAAAGAAAGAAGATAGACAACTGGCACCAGTTGGTACTGGTTAATAAATAATGTTGTCTGTGGTTTAGAATATTATGTAGTTAATTTTAAGTATTAATCATACTTAACATATTATTATTGTCAGTGAATTTCAACAGTTTTTCCGTATAAGCAACTCATTCATACGGGACCCACAAAATTTCTACCCCAGGCCACAATTACACTTGTAAGTTTTACTCACACTTACATGAGTTACTTACTAAATATAATCTAAGTATAATCTTGTAAGTGGCCTATCGTTATTAAATCTTTAAAAAGTGACTGACTGACTGACTGATCTATCAACGCACAGCTCAAACCACTGGACGGATCGGGATGAAATTATGAAAATTCAACTCCGAATGGGGTAAAATAGGGCTTTAAAATTTGAACATAAGCGGAGCCGCGGGCAGAAGCTAGTGTTAGGTATGTAAGACACTTATGTAATCTACTAACGTAAAAAGTGTAGTTGCGGCCTTATAAATAATTCGGCTGACATTTATTTGTTTCGTGTGAACTGTGAACGAATCTGAAGTCATAGGAATCTATTTTATTTGAAACTCCTGTAAATTGTAGAACAAAAATCCAGTAAATCATCCAGTAGTTAATCATGTAATTATCAGTATTGGTTGTCCGGTAATAATAGTTTAATTTTTCTAATTGATATTCGCCCCATAATACGAATTACCATAAATATAAATTACATCATACTATATGTACCTACATTTTATTTTGGAATTAACTATAATATATTATTTTATTGTATTATATTTAGGTTTCTTGATTGCTCACTGAAGACTATAAGACGTAATAAATGTATCGTGTGATTTTCATACAATATTATTTTTGTATTATATTTAGTATACGCTTTGTAAGAAAACTCTGATAGACTATAACTGATTGATGTATGATAACACCACTTGTTTACGTCAAAAAATAATAATGTAACGGTTATAAAATAAATACTTACCGACTATGGTCACGCGCAACTATGATCGGTGTACCCCGACTAGTTATGAACCCGTTTCAGATGCGTGGCTATTAGCGATAATGTAGGCTCAAGACTTATTGGCGCTCATGAAAAGCAACGCGTTGTGTCTTTTCTGAAATATCACAAATTATCCAGCATTTTTAAAGTAAAAACTTGTATAGGCTCGTTGAGCACTTTTGACACCGTGACCGTCACCTCGCGTTGTTACGAAAACAAAAGGTCTTAAATATAAATATAGTACATTCGTAATTAAACTTAGTTTTGAGGTTTATATTTTAATTTATATATATATACATATAAATTTTATACATATTTATTTTTTAATTAAATTTTAATAAATAGTTAAATAATAAAAAAATATTCGTTTTCACTTCTATAGTCCCTATGACTGCCAATTTTTTTTTGTTTAATTAGTCTGTAACATGCTATAGATAAAAGAACGTGATGGTATTTACAGAAAATATTAGTTGTATTGTCTTCGTTATTAATTATTTATTGTTGATTTTAAGTTCACCGTACATAATAACAAAGCGCAAACTCCGCTGCTGGAGTATGCGAGACTTGCCTTCAGGGAGTTTCATGCGTCATTTTCTTCGTTTACGAATTGATTCAACTGGATAGAAGTTCAGAATACTTTGTAACATTTAAGAAAAGACGCGTTGCGTTGAATCTGCCAATTTGTCATGAGCCTTACTCAGCCACCGATTCGACTGTAATATTGTTAGTCGACACAATAGGATATTTCAATATTTATTTGGTGCATTTTTATTATGTGTAAGATATTATTTTTAAGTTTAAAGTGAATACAAGATAAAATATAATTGAACACAGTTCACCTAAATAACATATATTTTATTATATTAGTTAATGCTGTAAAATATAGATATTTCGGTTATATTGACCAATTACTTACCAAACAAAGTTAATGAACAAATGATAGCAATATTTTATTAAACATTAATGATTAAATAAATTTTATTTTAATTAAGTTAATATTAGCTTATTGTCATTTTTATTAAATTAAAATAAGTTCATTTTATCATTATTAATTTTTCGTGCACTCGTGATACCAGTCTTGTGTAAACGCAATTGAAAATGCAATTTCATTTTTCATTCAATTATTGTGATAATTCTGTTAGATTTAGATTTTTAGAAATGATTCATTGATTTCGTGTTGATATGCACAATAAAAAGTAACATTTTATATTTTAAATAATTTCATCATTTTAGGTTAAATTGTATTTATCGCACATGATAACCAGTTTTGTTTTTTAATACATTTAGAGCGTGATTTAATGTTTATAAACATTTATAATTTATTATTAGTTCAAATAAATTTTCTTATCTTTATAAGTTCTTGTTATTTATTACATAGTTTTTAAAAATATCATTGTTCCAGTTTTAATTATTGGTAGGTTTATTTGGTTTATTGGTTGGTATGGTAGGTTGGTAGAAACATAGACATAGAATTTTTTCGCTACGCTAAGCCTATGGGTAGAACCTAAAGATTATTTCAACCAGCATCTTTAGTTCGCGCGCGAGTTGAATGCAGAGTAAATGTATGGTGACACATACATTTACTCTGCATTCAACTCGCGCGCGATCTTTATATTAGTTAATCTTATAAATGCGAAAGTGTGGATGATGGATGATGGATGGATAGATGGATGGATGTTAATACTCAATCACGCTAGAACGGCTGAACGGATCGACCTAACGTGCCGCGCACCACAATGAATTGAAGTATCTTTAGGAATCTAGATTTATGAAGTGAAAACTTCTTTAGGCGCGTTGAGCACTTTTTGGTTGGGGTAAAAATGTGGAAACGGTGTCGCGTGACCGACACCGTTCTTCTTAAGACAAAAGGTCTTAAGTACATTCGTACTCGTTTAGTTATAAATTATAGTACATTCGTAATTAAACTTACGTAAATTAAATAAATAAGTACCTTAGTTTTAAGGTTCATATTTTAAATATTTTTATTATTTTAAAATTAAAAAAAATAATTTTAAAAAATATTTAAATATTCGTTTTCACTTCTATCGGCAGTCATACGACTGCCAATTTTTTTTATAAAATAAAATAAGTAATATCGATTTCATAATTTATTAGTTACTGAGATCACAAGACACAAAATAAATTTTAATATCACAACAAACAAAGCCTATAAATAAACATAATCACAGTCATACGATCATTTTGCAAACATATTAAAAATACTTATAAAAACCGTAGTTTTAAAAAAAAATGTGATTATAACCCTAAGAAAATATTAAAACTGAGTTGATTTCGTTTACTCACTATTCAATTTTTGAACACTTACAAGACGTAATGGCAGTTACGAATACGAGTCAGCGCAAACTGAGGCCCAATTGTCTGAGCAAAACGTAATCATTTGACAGCTTAAAACGTATTAGTCGAACTGTTGAAGGAGTTCATACATGCTTTTTGACGTGCAGGCATCTATGAACTCCTTAAATAGGTCGAATTATACGTTTGACAAACGATTGCGATTAACTTACACAATCAGGGGGCTGAGCCATAAACCCGCCTGCATGTTAGAGCATCTTTCGTACCCTCTAAGCTTGTTTATCAGTTATTAATTTGTTTCTTCAAGTACTGCGATTTCAAAAGGAATACTGTACAGAGCTTAGTCTACTTGGAGCTTCCACATGTTTCCCTTGAGAACTTTAAAAATCAATCAAAATTCATAATATTACCGTTTTGAACTCTATTCTAATGATGATAAAGCTGATAATGATCCGTAGAAAACTTTACTAGAGCATGCTTGCGGAATTTTTCTCAGTGTGCGCCTGCACAGTATAATAATTAAGACCATTTTATCTAATTGGAGAATTTAAGGCTGATTTGATATTCGCAATTAAGTAATTCCTAGTAAACGCTTAGCTTAAGACAACGATGTGGGTTTAGTCGAAATCTTCATCAGAGTCTGTTTTCAGAACGCTGTCCGACCCGGAGCCAGGTTCGCTGTCTACTGCTATTTCACTGTAAATAAATACACGTGTATCAGATTTATGTAATACCCTATGTATATGAAACCTACATAATGTATCCTACTGAAATTAGAGTGGTCCTTAGCTCAATCTAAATTTATAAATATTTATTTCACTGCTTGAAAATACAGGCTACTTATAAGGTTAAGGTAAGTAGATAGATAGAACTCTTTATTGTACACACTTCACTTAAAACAAAGACAATAGACAAAAACGTTAAAAGATAAAACTGAAGAGTGCAAAGGCGGTCTTATTGCTAAAGCAATCTCTTCCAGACAATACCAGACATCAAATTATTGTTATAGGTAGGTAGGTATATTTAACATGTTTGGTTTCAGCAGAGGCGTCTTTACCTATGGTGCAGGGTGTGCGTTGCACACGGGCGCAGCGGTCCTAGGGGGCGCCGAGCCACAGCCGAGCGCCGCTCGCTGCCGAGCCCCACTCGGCGCGCGCGTTGACACTTTCATTGACCAACGTAAAAAGAGCTCCGCTTTGCATACATTTTGTATAGCATCTGGAGCTCTTCGTATGTACTAACTTGTGTTGTTACTTGTACTTGGTATCCATTCCATTTTGACCGCGCGCTTATTAGGGGGCGCTAGGGTAATTTTTGCACACGGGCGCTACATAGGCTAGAGACGCCTCTTATAACAATGTTTTGTGAAATGGACAGAAATGAAACGTCCTTCCGAGTTTCTGCTGATTTTGGACCACAACGCCCTTCCTCCATAAAGATTTAAAGCCATCTGCGCGGGAGTTTTAAACAAGAATCAAAAGTGCAAACCGCTTGCAACAAGCACTAGTGTAGGTATATTTCGTTACTGTCATAATTACACAAATTTCTTTATTAGAAGTATTGAAAGTTAGGGAAAAATGCATATGTCACCGTAAAATTATTGAAAAAACCGTTAGATTATAATCTAACTAGCGAGATTGTAAACTGTCGAAAGATTCCAATTTAACGCATTATTTTTCGGTAGATTGTAATCTCTTAGGTCACAGATGTAGTACTAAACAGATACCGCGCTAGGAACACGGCAGGCGCGCCAACAAAGCAAATACAAAACGAAAAGCAAATACAAATCTCATTTAGTTGGATGCGACGCGTCGAGAAGTTTCGACGTAACGTGTGTTTAAACAAGTTTCTCAAAATAATGCCTTCTTGTGTCTTGAAACACTGTAAAAATTGTTCCCAAAAATTAAAAAAGGATAATGGTGTTTCTTTTCATAGGTAAGAATTTATATTTTCATTCTGTAAGTTTTTTTTCCCTTTTTATTTAATTGCTGATGACTTGAAACACAAAACCTCAACGATATCTATCAGTGTTGCTAATTTACGTTGTAATATTTTCCCTTAAATTAAAGAAGGTGTAAATGAGCTGTTAGTAGATAGTTTTTTTTTTGTGAAACAGCTACGCTGCCGGCGTATTTCGAGGTACGCCGATTAGCTTATAGGTACGCCAGCTGCTTTTGAGGTACGTCAGCTACTTTGATGGTACGTAGGCTACTTTTAAGGTACGCCAGCTTCTTTAGAGGTACGCCAGCTACTTTAGAGGTACGTAGGCTACTTTGGTGGTACGCAGGCTACTTTGCTGGTACGCAGGCTACTTTTAAGGTACGCCAGCTACTTTAGAGGTACGCAGGCTACTTTGCTGGTACGCAGGCTACTTTTAAGGTACGCCAGCTACTTTAGAGGTACGCAGGCTACTTTGGAGGTACGTAGGCTACTTTGGTGGTACGCAGGCTACTTTGCTGGTACGCAGGCTACTTTTAAGGTACGCCAGCTACTTTAGAGGTACGCAGGCTACTTTAGAGGTACGCAGGCTACTTTGGTGGTACGCAGGCTACTTTGCTGGTACGCAGGCTACTTTTAAGGTACGCCAGCTACTTTAGAGGTACGCAGGCTACTTTAGAGGTACGCAGGCTACTTTGGAGGTACGTAGGCTACTTTGGTGGTACGCAGGCTACTTTGCTGGTACGCAGGCTACTTTTAAGGTACGCCAGCTACTTTAGAGGTACGCAGGCTACTTTAGAGGTACGCAGGCTACTTTGGTGGTACGCAGGCTACTTTGCTGGTACGCAGGCTACTTTTAAGGTACGCCCGCTACTTTAGAGGTACGCAGGCTACTTTAGAGGTACGCAGGCTACTTTGGTGGTACGCAGGCTACTTTGCTGGTACGCAGGCTACTTTTAAGGTACGCCAGCTACTTTAGAGGTACGCAGGCTACTTTAGAGGTACGCAGGCAACTTTGAAGGTACGCAGGCTACTTTGGTAGTACGTAGGCTACTTTTAAGGTACACCAGCTACTTAGGAGGTACGTAGACTACTTTAGTGGTACGCAGGCCACTTTGGTGGTACGCAGCCTGCGTACCTCTAAAGTAGCCGGCGTACCTCTTAAGTAGCTGACGTACCTTAAAAGTAGCCTACGTACCTCCAAAGTAGCCTGCGTACCTCTAAAGTAGCCGGCGTACCTCTTAAGTAGCTGACGTACCTTAAAAGTAGCCTACGTACCTCCAAAGTAGCCTGCGTACCTCTAAAGTAGCCGGCGTACCTCTTAAGTAGCTGACGTACCTTAAAAGTAGCCTACGTACCTCCAAAGTAGCCTGCGTACCTCTAAAGTAGCCGGCGTACCTCTAAAGTAGCTGACGTACCTTAAAAGTAGCCTACGTACCACCAAAGTAGCCTGCGTACCTCTAAAGTAGCCGGCGTACCTCTAAAGTAGCTGGCGTACCACCAAAATAGCCTACGTACCTCCTAAGTAGCCTGCGTACCTCTAAAGTAGCCGGCGTACCTCTAAAGTAGCTGACGTACCTTAAAAGTAGCCTACGTACCACCAAAGTTGCCTGCGTACCTCTAAAGTAGCCGGCGTACCTCTAAAGTAGCTGACGTACCTTAAAAGTAGCCTACGTACCTCCAAAGTAGCCTGCGTACCTCTAAAGTAGCCGGCGTACCTCTAAAGTAGCTGGCGTACCACCAAAATAGCCTACGTACCTCCTAAGTAGCCTGCGTACCTCTAAAGTAGCTGGCGTACCTCTAAAGAAGCTGGCGAACCTTAAAAGTAGCCTACGTACCATCAAAGTAGCTGACGTACCTCAAAAGCAGCTGGCGTACCTACGTACCACCAAAGTAGTCGGCGTATCTCTAAAGTAGTCGGCCTACCTCCAAAGTAGTCTCCGTACCTCCAATTTAACTGGCATATCTTGAAAGTATTCGACGTACCGCTAAATTACTCAGCGTAGCTCCAAAGTAGCCAGCGTACCACCACAGTAATATGCGAATCTCCTTTTCCAGGATACAAGCTATTCTCCTACCATATTTCGTTGAAATCGGTTAAGTAGTTAAGGTCTAAAGATAGAACAAACAATTAAAATTTCTTACATTAATTTGGCATTTTTTCATTAATGTGGCAACATTTCACGCACACTGATGCATGTGTCCAGACAGTGCTGTCACGCACACTAGAATAAATTTTGGCCGCACTGTCGTGTTCCGAGCGCGGTATCTGGTACTACATCTGTGTCTTAGGTATATTAACCCGATAAGATTAGATATTAATGTCGAACCCTAACCTAACCTAGGTAAGTACAAGAAAGAGACAAGAAAACGAAAATACAATGAATATTTCAATAATTGACACTCCGAACATTGAACGGTTCACAATCTTTAGACAGTTTACAATCTAACGAGATAAAAAGCGTTAGATTACAATCTAACTGTTTTTACAATTTTACGGTGACACATATACATTTTGTTAACTGTCAACAATGACCTGACTGTCAACAATGTTGAAAATGTAAACGTGCACCACCGTTAATCAGAGGAAAACGCAAAATACGGGTTAGAGAATGCTGTAGAGTTTAAAGTCGGTATAAACCACTCGCCTGTTTTCTTCTGCACCGGTTAAATGAATTTCAACGATATTTCTGTCAATCAAAATTAAGACTCGTTAAGCCTTAGGGGCACTTAAAGGACGAAAGGTAAAAATGCTATAAAAAGCTTATTATAAGAAAATAGGTCCGATATAGATACCTATAAAATTACATAAAATTATTATTATGAAGTATGAAATACCTTTTGTGTTTAATAATGCGTCTTACATTGTCGTAGACAGGTACGCCACAGTTTATCGGCTTCGTTAGGTAATATAAAAAAAAATTAAATTGACTCGAGAGTCGTTAGATTGACTAGCTGAGTAAATAATATTTAAAATTGCCCTATGTCAAGTTTTTATTTAAGCCTAATTGAATTTTAAAAGTATTTCTCATAAACACGGGCTCTCATCATTAAAATATCAACATTGTAATAGCTTGTTTATCGAGAAAATGATTAATCGGCAATAACAATTTTGATGATGGCAATTTTAAAAATTGACAATAATTAAGTAAGCACGCGTTTAAGGAACACTACCAGTTTGAAACATAAGTAGATAACTATTCATAATTCATTTTATAATCTGTTACTTTTCCGATCTTGACGAAATTATGGCCAGACATAGGTCATAGAACAATTTATGATACATAAAAAATTAAAAACAGACTTCCCATGGGGGCGTTCTTTCATTCGGACGAACTGGTGGACACCAGTTAGTAGGTAGGGGTTTCCTATAAAATTAATAAACTTACCCGTTAAGATCCTTAGTGAGCTGAATGTCAACACCGTTGGCGTTATCGCCGAGACCGTTGAGAGCCTCGCAAAAGTCGCTGCCCACGCTCTGGAGGTGCTGAGTATTCAGATGGAATCCCTGGACGCAATAAATTATGTCATATGGCGGCGTAGGCGACATAAACCCGCTTTAAGGTTGGACGGTTAAGATATTTAGGCTGGCCGCATATTATAGTCTATCAGAATATCTCTATAATTGCACAAAATATATTTTCGGACTGACTTAGCTACCTATCACATTAAGAGTATTTAGGTACGAGAAATAGAAAATACCTAGGTACCGGGAGTAGTTGACAATATCTCGATGTTCAAATTAAAATAGGTACAGCTACTACCTAGTGAGAAAGCGTTAGGTATTGCATTTTCCGAGACGTAGTTAAATGGTTAATTTGCGTGGATACCGAGCGAATTTCCTGGCAGTAATAGCATGATAAGCTGAAAGCATAATATTCATATTCCTCATCTCATCGAGAGATCTAAATAGCCTTAGTTAAGTCCGCCATACGTTTCCGCGTACTCAGGATTTTCCTTAGGATATATTTTTGATATTATATTAGGTTGCTTCAATAAAACCCGTACCTTGTTTTTCAATAAAGACGTTTTTTAAGCTGCGGAGTCTTATTTTGACCCGAGTCTCTCTTTCGAGTTCGATGTAAGTTAACATTAGGTATAGCAAGCTTAGATTAAGTAATAAAAATGTAGTTAGTTAGGTACCTGCCTACTTAACTACATTTTCAGATAGGTATATTACAGACCTATTATATAAGGCATATTGGATACTTAGCTTCGTTATCATTAATCTCAAATATGCCATCGCATCGTATGTAATTGGAAAATAAATGCCTTCAAAGCGATACACGTACCTACTTGTTGCTGATAATAATAATGTATCTAGTAGGTAGATAGTTTTATTGTTTGCGTTCTAATTTAATAAATAATATTTTATCAACATACGAATCATCTCACAAGTCTGACTTGCTTTAAATTGTTTTTTTTTAAAATTATATCGAGTTCATTGAGTAGGTACCTGTACCTACTACTACGTTGTATACTATATCTACTTTAATTTGTTTATCTTTTCTTTTACAAAACTAATGTTTTTCCGCCTCGGATATGCCAGTAGGTGAAAGAATCTTGAAAAATAAGATAAGCTATGAAGATCAAGCAATTCTATATTGGTGGGTTTTCACGCATGCCTTGCTACGCAGAATTAATGAAGAACATGCCAGATATTCTTCAGCATAGAAGGTACAAATTAATAACCTTAAATGGTCCCCGATCGAAACCGCAGAAGGAGGCCTCCATCGTGTAGGATCTGGTGACTCCCAGATGCCTCCATACTGTGACGCGCGCTGTGCTTTCGCGTTCTCGTTCGACGCGAAACGAACACGAGCCCAGCGCGAATGCAGGCGATATCCGGTGCATGAGAGCTGGCAGCATCTAGTAAACAGAAATACTTATACAAGTTTTTTTTTAAATAGCGAAACCTGGGTTACCTGATGTTGAGTAGGTAGGTAGGTAATTATATTACCATGAATATTTGCCAGAACAGAGGAACTGAAAATGCGCTGCCAGCTATTGAGTAAAGTGTGTCTGATCACCTGATGTACACACGAATAAGTGAAACTTATTCGCTTTTTGAGTCATTTTGAGTTCCGTGCCACAATTAATGCGCTTCCTCGAGGCGTGCATAGAGGTACAATAGGCAAGGAAAGAGCTCTGAACGGTATTCTAGGGGATATTCTGGAGGAGGCTAAGTTGACAACGGAACCAATCGCTCGGTGGAAAAGATTGCCGGCTTCATTGGTTCAAGTTTACAGTTTTTTGTAAAAAGTGTAAAAAGTTCAGGTGCGTCACTCGAATTAAGCTTCAAACAACGAAAGACAATAAGAAGGTCCTTTATTACGTCAAATCTGTTACAATTTAAAAAACTACAATGCTGAAAATATTTTCGATTTAATTAGCTCTGCCTTACGACCCCATATGAAGGTTAATTAAAAAACTGGTAACTCGAATAACGTACAGCATACGGAACCCTAGATTGAGTGCCGACAACGCAATGATGGTTCGTCTGGTGCTTCAGACATCAGATGTTCATTAGCGGCAGTCCTAATTGTCTAGATAACATCAGGTAATACGCATGCGACTCGTTTGCTTGTTATTTGTAGAAATAAATGGAATTAGCGGCTACATAGGAATAGGCTACCTAATTCTACGTCACGTAAATGAATAAACAATCTACGTGTATTAATGTCGTACATCTGGAATGTGGCGCTAGCATTTTGCACTGAAAAGCGAATGAAGCAAAAAACCTGACCTATATATTTTTTTGAAATTTCAATCCATGCCGTGGATAAGTGAGCGCTCAAGGCTTCAAATATTGATAAAATGATGAATATGTAAATATACCTACTACCTATACACTTGAATTTAGTTTAACTGCAATAGGTAACCCTAACAGATTAGCCCGCTACCATCTTAGACTGCATCATCACTTAACACCAGGTGAGATCGCAAGTCAAGAGCTAACTTGTAGTGGAACTAATAAAAAAACATGCATAGGCCGTGCCTTAAATAAACTTGTTGTCACACATTGCAACTTTTTGCGTGGTTTTCTCAACGCCCTTTTTTGTAATAATATGTTAAATCCGGTTAAAACATTCGTGTCAACAAGCTGTAACTTCGATCCTTCTCTTGTGCTGTAAGAATCGATGAAGTAACGGAATTACAGGAACAGCTAGTCGGAAAAAGGAAAAAGTTTTAATTAACGAGCTTTGTGCAATCCTTTACAAGTTAGAACTAGTATTGAACAGGGTCGGCACGATGCGTGGGGAAACGGGTGGTTGGTTTACCCAAGTGCTGATTGAAAAATCAAATTCTAAATTTAATTTATTTTATAATTATATACTATTAAAGAACTCACATCTTGTTTAAATCTGGAAAAGCTCAATAGTTTGTAACTACTACAAAGAATCCTAACTTTTGATATAGGTAGAACTTCGGTACCAAGTGGCAGAGAATTGGTTTGTTAAATTTCCTACGTCTCCTGACAGAACTATTTAGGTACTGTTGTTAAATTTTAGTTAAATTGAGAAGAATATTTTCAAAACTAAGTACATTTATGGTACCTACTAACATAAGCACACACAAACACATTAAGTACAATATATTATGTACCCTATTATATTACCATACCTAATTATAAAATACAACGCGCGACGGGGCGATCTTACACCCTATTCATATTTTATTCTGGCTACGGGCCTGGTGTATCGAAGCTATTTTCGCAACTTACAAGGTATTTAACAGGTTCATCAGGAACCAGCCGATCGTTGCTGCACCAACTCTCGGCGCCGGCGCATCCATAAAAGAAAACATTCTTCTTGCGCGAGTGGCCGTGGTAGTCGCAGTATACTAACGGCGGTTTCTTCCAAACGCGTACTAAATATTCTATAAGGCCCTAAAGGTGGAAAGAAAAAAGTTTAGCTTAGGTATTTTTCTTTATTTTTTAAGCACTAACTACTACTTAGTTTGAAATGTTTCCAAAGATTTGCATTTTCCTCACGATGTTATTTTGTTAAGGGTCCCTCAGACAGCAGACGTGGGATGCTTTTTTTTAATCTCTTTTTTTTGGGGGATTTTATTCTTTAGTCTCGGTCGAGGCTAATAAACTCAGCCGTGCCAAAAGCAACTCCCAGCAAGAAAAATTGGCGTGGGGCTTTTTGCGCAGGACCTAGCTATTGTTATTTTGGCTTATTGCTAAAAAGTTACAGTGTACATAAATGCGGCTGTGATTTCTCTCTCGGCTCTACTCGTATATATACTCATAGCAATTACAGCCACTTACTCCAGGTACTTTACGCTGTCTTAGTAGATAAGTAGCAATATTGGTCTGTAGGTATACTGTCCTAAACCTTTCCTGTCAACTGGGCAAAACCCTCTCCGATTTTTCAGCAATTCCCAATTCTTTGCCTTTTTTGGAGTAAGATGGCCCGAAGAGATTTACCTAAATGTAATGTAATATGAGTTATATTACTACCCAATCCTCTAAAATAATAAATAAAACGCTCTGCTACAGAAAACCCACCTATAGCTTTAAATAGCCGCACCAATTAGTCAATGTCTTTATTTTTACTCATCTGGATGTTTGGTCCCCGTATAAAATTAGCTCGTAAATAGAATTGTCTTACTTTAATCACTAATGAGCGAAAATTCTTGGTGTAATTACCTTGGTATGGTAAATAGAAGGATGCAAAACGGGGCTCGGCTTGCACC
The DNA here is from genome assembly GCA_923060345.2 of Erebia aethiops. Lineage (NCBI taxonomy): Eukaryota > Metazoa > Arthropoda > Insecta > Lepidoptera > Nymphalidae > Erebia > Erebia aethiops. The sequence goes on along the minus strand of OV281089.1, from coordinate 14,127,747 downwards.
AGCGTCGATTTAAATCTTCATTAGTTAGGCCGCAGCGATGGCTGGAACAACATTGGCATTACACATAGAATACTAGTACATATAAACGTACTAAATGATTGATTAACCACGGTTACGTTAGGCAGTCTTTTTTTTGCTGAACGAAATCCATCCTCCAAAACGTACCTAAGTTAAGCAAAAGTGAGCAACTCATCACTCTGAACTCGCATCGATTTTTTTTGGCTATTAAAGGATGGGGTTAGAGGGAATCCTAGACCGGACCCTTCCGCATATAGGTAACTAGGTTACTTTATGAGTAGGTAGGTATGTACGAAAACACGACTTCGGTCATTACCACAGACCATACAACTACTCGGTGGTCACTGGTCATTACCTAGGTGATTATTTAGTATCATGACAGTAATAATAACGCTTCGTGGTTTTTCAGAAAAGCTTCAACGTCGGAAAACCTTGTGTGAATAATCCAGATACATAATATCTTGGAAAAAAAACCTGTGGCACCGCGTGTCAGCGTGCTGCGTGGTAGGTCTATAAGCTTTAAATCCCCGTTTAGAATGAGACAGGAGCCGTTTGCTCTGCCGCGGGGTTTGAATAGAGCCTGCCTTACTTACAACCATAATACCTTCTTCTCGTTAATTAGGTACAGCTACTTGTGTACTTTAATCACGTAGGTATAGATTACCAGGAAGCTCAGTATATCTTTATAACGATAAGTGCCGTGGACGCGTTCAGTGAAGTGACAAGCCCGTATTCTGTTTGTACTATGCCCGTAGGTTGAGTCGGTATCGTCATTTCAATATCAGACTAGTTAGGGACGCAATGAAGCTTAGGAACTAAACATATTATTGGCTAAGCTATATCAGGTTACTAGCCGCGAGTCGCGACGTGGAATCCATTAGAAAGATTTATTTTTAGCTCGGTAACGTATTGCGTGTTTTCCATATTGATATAAATAATATCAAAATTGATAGAATATATTAAATAATTTATATTATATTATAGGGTCTATATGAATATTTATGGAAGCTCCGGCCGTGGCTAGTTACCTACTACCCACTACAGCCCATTAACGTCCCATTGCTGGTCACAGGCCTCCACTCTCACAGCAGAGAGGGAATTAGAGCTTAGACCTACCACGCTGCTCCAATGCGGGTTGGGGGGCTACACTACCGGCAAAGTTATTGCCAAGCGTCATTCCGGTACAATGCCGTGTAGGAACAGATTAGATTTAGGTATGGTTTTAATCAGGGTTTAATAATAATATAACAGCCATACCCCTAACAGGTTAGCCCGCTACCATCTCAGACTGTATCATCACTTACCGCCAGATTGCAGTTAATGCACAAAATAGGTATCTAATAGGTAGTACAGTTGATAATACTACGCAATAGTACCTATGCAAAGTGTGCAAAGTGTACAAATGCAAAGTTCTTGAAATCTGATTTTTTTTTCTTCAAATTGAAACTAAATAAATGACGTTACCAGTAACTACAAAATTATACACTCTTACTGCCCAGGCACTGAAGGATGGAAGAGAAAACTAACCTAGGGTGATAGAGTCTAATAACAGCAGAGATTCTTTAGAAACAGACTGTAAGATAAGTAATCGCTTGTTGCACATTTTGTAGTTGGTAAGGTAAAAAGCGTCAATTTTCGAGAAAATTTATCGTTATGTAACTTTATAAATATTGGGATTTACTTCAAGTGAAAACAAGTGTAATAAACTGATGTATAAATAGAATCTTGTCACCGCGGCATATCTTCGATCTTACATACTATTACACGCTATAAAATATCCATTTCAGTTACTTAATAGTTAAGTAAGTACAAGATTGTAAATATTATATTAATTATCAGTATAAATTAGGAATCTAAATAAGTAGTTACTCATGAAGTGTACTTAATTTAATTTAATTTTTCGATAAATTGATCGATATTATCTGTTAATTTATGTTTATAATAAGCAATTATTTTGATGTGCTCTATCTAGTACCTACTAGCAGATGCCCGCGACTTCGTCCGCGTGAAATATTTTTTTTAAATTACCACGGGAACTTCCTAATTTTTCGGGTTAATATATATTATAGCCTATGACACTCACAAATAATGTGGCTTACTATTGGTACCAGAATTTTCAAAATGGGTTTTTTTAAATATATAGGCTAGTGCTTGGCTGCGATCAAACTTGCTCAGTAGATCCAGAGATTACCCCCTACAACCTCACAAACTCACAAACTTTACCTCTTTATAATATTAGTAGGTATAGATTAACCACTTATAGTTTGTATAATTCCGGTTTAATTTTCCGGCTGGATTAATGGGCTGGAATAATTTGTGAATGTATCCTTTCTAAATTAGCTAAAGTCCGGTCTGGTGGGCGTATTCACCCTCAGCAAAACCATACCGACAAGTGATTAAACATCATTAAGGATCACGACGTTCCTTGACGTTCTTATTAAAAAAATCTTTAGAAGTCTTGTCTGGTGGAAGGCGTAGGTAAGCCGTGACTGTCAACGAAACGGCAACATAATACGTATGACCAAGCTTTTCGGTACGATATCGAGCAGAACCTGAAGTTTTATAAACTGATGTAACGACTTCGATGAAAGCGCGTTTTCATCACATCATCACTTACTATCAGAGGATATGGCAATCAAACGATTTACTTCTCGTTGAATAAAAAAGAAAAGTGATATCAGTATAGGTAGGTACGTTTTTTATTTGTTTATCTGTTTATAGAGACGCTGGCACGCACGCCTTATAGGTTTTTTATTGGCTTTTCCAAACGATTGCTTATCTGTATCTACTCTTTGTAGCTCCATCCAATTAGAAAGGAAGCCCGGGACAACTTAATCACTGACTGGCAAGCGTATCTTTGACGACACATCTAGCGCAGCGGCACGAATACTCGAATAGCTAACAGGGTGCAAGATTTGATTCCCAATTGGATATCTGCTATCGTAATAATTTTTTATTAAAATAAATGGTATTACGGTATGAGGATAGGACTTTTATATAGGTAACTAACTACTAAAACAGCCTCGATATCCAGCCTCGCGCATATTGGGTGACTAAGATATTTTAAAAAAGCTTTTTTTAGGGTACTTTACCACTACAACTTTGCCCTTGACTGCGATCTCATCTGATGGTGAGTGATGATGTCAGTCTAAGATGGTAGCGGGCTAGCTGCGGGCGGGCTGTTAGGGGTAGGTATGGCAGTTATATTAAACCCATACCCCTAGCCGGTTTCTACACGGCATCGTACCGGAACGCTAAATCGCTTGGCGGTTCGTCTTTGCCCGTAGAGTGGTAAACAGATACGGCCGAAGCCTCCCACCTGGCCAGACCAGAGAAAATTTAGAAATTATGAATTCCCAAATTGACCTTGCCGGGAATCGAACCCGGGATCTCCCACGTTAAGACAACAGCGCTCAACACTGCGCCAGGGAGGTCGTCAAATCCATTTTAACATAGGTCGTGTCTCCCACGCTTGACGCCCCTTTGGCGACCGTTTGCATAAAGTTTGAAAAAGTGTACTAAAATATACCTAGTCATGAATTAAAGTTAGGAAAGTAATGTAAAGGTACCTACGGTTTAAAAAATAATACCTCTACCTGTTACATAGTGCTATAGAGTGGTAGTGAAGGTACATTCATAGCAATTATTTCATTAAATGCGTGACACGACCGCACGGTTATAAAAGTTTAATAAAATGATAATTGATTCACGATCGTACTTAAATGGTTTTCGTATGACGAAGAAAGCTCTGTGGGCAATTTGATATGACATGCTATTAAATTAAATGATTGGCTGACCACGTAGGAACCTGTGGGCTTTAAGCCTTCGTACACGTAGGATAATTATATTTTAATCAATTCTTCTTCTTTCGGTGCCTCTACCTACCATCGAAGGTTGGCGATCATATTATCAACTAACTTTCGACACTGCAACTCTAAATAATGATCGGGTGCTTTTATTGAACCACTGGCATAAGTTCTTCAGCCAGGATGTCCTTCTCCGTCCCACGCCCTTTTTGCCTTGTATCTTGCCCTGGATAATTAATTGTAGCAGGTCATACTTAGGACCACGATGTTTCCTCTTTGTAACAGTTAACAATCTCCTTCCTTCCTTTTAATGAATGCAAAGTCTTAATCGGCCGCGGCGTTAATAATTATGCAAAGCGTGTAAATTATAAGTCTTTTAGGCTTATTATTTTTTTGTCGTGGGTAAGCAAAAGGTTTTGACGGGATAAAAAAAAATTTAATCCACACGACGAAGCCGCGAGCAAAAACTATTCACCAGATAAAAATCTACCCGTGTTAAAAATGTAAGCGAGGCATAAATTTTATTAGCGCAGCAATCGGAATAATCCAAATAGAGTGGCCAGTAATAAATAAAGTACGATAAAGCTGCATGTATGTAAGTCAGCAAGTCTTCTGTTTTGCATTCTCACAGCATGGGATGGGTCGTTTATTAAGGTGATCGCTAACTATGAGACGATCCACAAAACCGACCAGAACCGCAAGAGCCGCAAAAGGGGTACCAAAAGCAGGCACAGAATACACGTTAATGTATTGAGAATACAATAGATACGGTGAGCCTATGTCGAAGCGCAGTCTACACTTTACAGACTATGGACTACAGAGTACAGACTTGGGTCTCGGAAGTTCGCGCTTTTTTTGGCGATCTGCACTGCCCCTACCGTCACCACTTTTCCTACTCACTTACTCGCCAATTATACAAATCATCATAGATCAGTGAGCTGACCATTATAATATGATGATTATGCTATCTTTTACATACTGGCTTTCTTCGGACATCTGCAAAGCCCAATTATCACTTCCAAGACTAGTTTTGGAAGGATTGTAGGCAAGAGAGCTCCAAGTCGCCAAAGGCGCAAATGGTTGGTTGGAGGATAAAAAGGGGTGTCCACCCCTTCATATCGGGCTATTATATAAGGTTTAGCAATCCATGACTAAAAGATGCGGCTTAAAATAGAGAAGATTTTCGCATGATGACCGCCAAACTTCGTTTTGAAGAAGGCACGCGGTGATGATGATTGATGATACTAATCTTTTACATATCTGCCTCTGCCGTATTTATCCTTGTGTGGCAAGACACACAAAGATAACTTATTAATTTACCTGAATTTTTGCTATTGGTTGAGGCCAGTCAAAACAGAGATAAGACAAATGCAAGTAGTCCAAATGACTTTCACCCAAAGCGCATAGTTGATTCGGTTCAGTCGGGCGGCCCTTTCTGAATTTTTAAAATAGCGAAAAGCCGCGTGACGGCAGAAGTAAGATGCGGTGAGAGGCATCGTCATAGCATTGTCATACTCAGCATTTTAAGTATGTACTGAAAAATCCTGCGACTGTATGCGATCCCCTTAAAATTTTAAAATAGAAAAGGTATGTGCTAACCTTAGATATGAGAAAGAAAGATAAAGTTTTTAGATTACCATAATAGGAGTTTAATTTATGGATTTGGGATTTCGTTTATTACATTTCATAGTTTATTATATTATTATATTATTTCATATGTTTAAAATTTCCCTTAAGTATTTATATCTCAGAGTAGGTAGGTACCTATTGAATCAGATATTCGTGTTTTTTATTTTTCGCTACATCAAGGCATACATAAATAATATTATTTTCTGTGTTTACAATAATTGTGTAATTTTTCTCCTCTAATAATATTGTTCAGAAATAAAATATTTGTGATTAAAATATGTATCAAATTACATTTTCCCTAATGTACGTTGCAATAATATAATCTGTGGGAAAGGAAGTGCGTACCGTTGGTGCTTTCATTACCTGCGTCTTGATTAAGAAAGAGTAACGTCTCCAATTGTGTCATTATTTACAGCTATATTCAGTGCGTCTACAATCTACGACAATCCACTGTATTCCCGACCGTTATTACAGAGTAATTTCTTGCTGTGTACGTGTTTCTGACATAATCGCATTACGATGGTTTACATTAGGGTTGTTAGGGATATGAAATTTTGGATCTGGATATACTTACATAGATATAATTTTGGGCTATCGCTATTATTTATAGATTTTATTTTATTTTATTTTTGATACTGTTACGGTTCCATATATTCTTCACTTTGGATTTCCGATATATCCTTTCTCAATTATGGGCTCCCACCCACGTCAGACAATCGGTTCATACTGATTGCGAGATTAAAACACACGTTCTACAAGTAGCTCAAAATCTATATCGTCCGATTCAATTTTCGGTGGAAAATGAAAGGATCGGAATTCGGATGTTAAGTCGGTCACAAAATCGGTGATAAAATTGGCCCGATTATCAGACCTACAAAAAGTCTGACGTGGGCGGAGACCCTTATAGCAGAGCTCCATTACATCCCCGGTTTACAAAGTGCGAAATACCTACATAAAAGCTCCAACTAATAGCACGGTGATCAATCTTGGATACTGTTACCTATTCATTATTTATTTTTGAACTTGTCTGTACGATAATAGATCCTTGTCTTTTTTATGACTTAAGCACGCAGATGAGCGGACAGGTCACCTGTTTGCAAATTATTATATTCGTCGCCTATAACCAGAGAGGTGTCACATTATTACTAGAGGCGCAAACATCATGGCGCATAAGCCTAGCGCGCCCTCACCTGTTAATTACCTGGGTATGTCTGAAAGTAATAAAAACTTTTTTCAGAAAACTCTTTATATAGTCTTTTAATAATGTCCTCTCGACCGAATTCCGGCCACGACGACCTTCTCTGCGAGAAATATAGTGAACAAGTGTGAGCGCAAAGACAAGTACCCTTACTGATGAGACGGAAAAACTGACACGTCCAGAGAGAGTCAGGCACAGGACCGAAGGCTAGCGTGCTCTCCGAGGCACGGGGATGAAACATCGCCAACTTCCTAACTTCGGGCTAGTACTGAGAATATCTTGTCAGAAAAACCCAATACTTTTTAGGGTTCCGTACCTCAAAAGGAAAAAACGGAACCCTTATAGGATCACTTTGTTGTCCGTCCGTCTGTGTGTCAAGACCCTTTTCTCAGGAATGCATGGAGGTATCAAGCTGAAATTTATATCAAATACTCAAGTCTACTGTCCCTTGGGGCTATGAAAAAATCAAACTTCTAAGTCAACGCAATTAAACGATACAGCCGCTTATGCTGCAAATTTTGGACACTCGCAAGGGAATCAAAACCTACAGGGTACTTCCCGTGAACTCAGAATCTTGAAATTTGGTACAAAGCAACGACTTATAGCACAGATAAAGGAAAAATTGCGAAAAGCATACATTTTTAGTTACATCATATAATAAAATATTTTTAATAATTTTAAACTTACTGATGTTAAGGATTTCATTTAGCAATAAAAATACCATAACTTTTACTTATATACCTACAGGTTGGTACGGAACCCTCGGTGCGCGAGTCCGACTCGCACTTGGCTGGTTTTATTTTTATATCGTACAACTCAGGAATTGAACACGGGACCTCGTCATCCGCAGTCACAGTTAGGTATAGTCTTTTACTCTATAAAATATTAAAATCTTTTCAAAACATGTGTTTACTCCGGATTCTGCATAGATTCATACCAGCTCGTGGAGATACAATCGGGAGTTTGTTACACGGTTAGGATATAAACACTAATTTAGTATCACGATTTTCTCTCGTTAAACTGGAAGGTCACATACCGCTACCCGGAACTGTTATTTAAAAAAAAAAAAAACTACTAAACTTAAATAATAAATTACGTTAATTTTCCGGCTTATAGAGCGAAAGATTGTCATGAATTGTATGTCTAAACTCCAAAACAAATTACCTTACTCAAAAAAGAGCAACAAAGGTATCTTGGCTTTGCCGTGTATACGCGCGAGTTTCAATGTAATAACAACTAGGTATGTGCAGACTTAATACTGTATACATCCAGTTTACGCGTTTGAAGAGTCAGTACGCACCATTAACAGTATCACGGTATGTGTCTTGACGTGGCAGTTTTTTCCCCTGATGATGGAGCAAAGCTTACGTCCAATTAGGAGCGGTTCAGAGAAAGGACATCATTAGCGGTCGGCGCGCAGGTCCTCGACTCTACATCGCGGACTCGGGAGGCGCGCGTCCTTCCCTGGCAGCGGCCTTCGCTCGCCGACCGGTTGCGCATCTTTTACTCTAATCAGGGAAAAAAATAACCGCCGTCCGCATGCGCAAACGAAAGCGAACAAGCGAGAAACTGCGCCCGGTCCGCCGTGTTTTATGCACATTGTTACGTCCGAAAAAAAAACAATCAGGGCTGCATGGAACGAGATTAAAATCATACATTTGTCACAATTAAGTACGATCGTTTAATTCCTTATAGCATCACATGGCCACACCTTTACTGCGTCTATGAATATTCTTTGAACGTGGCTGGATTGTAACTTGTAGGTTTATTTTAAAATATTGAGAGCGTACGAAAAACAATAACACAAACGCAATCCGCGGCTAAGATAGCCTTTGGTATGTTAAAAATATTCAGTTGTAGCCCTTTGAGACGTGTAGTGATGACCGAGGCTGGTTCAAGGGTCCGCCTGCCATCTATTTATAGACTGCGCCGAGGCGATGCTATCGGCCCTTAGCGTACCTCGGCCCCGCACGATCCCAACCCGCCCCTAAGCACCCCTCACATAACGATTGCCCAATAAAAGAGACCAAAGAAAAACTACCATATTATATTCGTACCAGCTATTTATATCATATGTCCATTGTTTCTGCCTTTGATTTAATAGCCCCGGGCGGGTCTATTTCGAGCTCGAGACGCTGGTTTAATTGATTAAAATGAATAGCAACAATTCGTTTTCAGGTTAAAAAGGATCCGGAGTGTCCTAGTAATGAAGATTTAAAATACGATAAAATCGTCTTCGATATCGAATATGTCCCGGAGTCCGTCCGTGGCGTACGCTAAGCTCATCCGTATGCTCGCCGCAGAGGCTGCTTCCTGCGCACAGCAAGGGAGGGGGCGCTCAATCACGGGTAGCCGTTTCCCGTACGTCCTTATATTATACTTGTCTTTGTCTAACTACATAAACAAACACTAAATGGAGCTCGCCGAGAGTCGGTTAGGATATCTCGACGCGAAGTAGCGTTCGCTGTCAGGATTCGCCAGGCAGTGTCAACTCTGTATTCCTAGGCGACACCGGACACAGGGCGAGTTATTTATGATGGCCGCGAGACAATCGGCCGGTCGCAACGCTTATCCGGTGTCAGCGACGCGGTGCCAATAAAATGACGTGGCCATCTTCATTAAACACCATCCTTTGGAATTATCACACGTGCCTAGCCTATATTTATAGAGCTGGTGAATCACACGCTATGTAAGTCAGTAATAATAACTTTGGCATGACTAAAGGAATTGTCTTCAACAGTTTGCATTCCCCCGCTAAGTTTATTATTGCTGCGTCCGCGTCGTAGGCTTATTATCTTCGGTGCTTTAGATTCGCTTTGTTGATTGTTGGCGCATTTTCCCATAATGTCCGCGTTGTTGGGTCGAGCTAACGGCGTCGGCTACACTAATTGATTTTATTTGCCGTCTGTTGCGGAAGCGTAGCAATTCGCCACAGGTCTGGTTCAATGACACGACTCCTCTCGGACAACTGTCCCTGCGCCGCTGGAATGCAGTCTCTTATATCACGTCATGTCATTTCATTACAACAAGTCGTAGATAGCATATCATACAGTGTCATTACCATCAGGAATTCTTTACAATAGCGAACCGTGGATATAAAACGCGTTATACCTTGCAATAGCATATCAAGTATATTAGAAAATGTTAACTATAATTGGTAATTAGGCATCACTACGATATAAGTATTTTGTTACAATACTCATTGGATTTAAAATTAATAAAAAACATAACACAACCTTCCTTTGGAAAACCAGATACACTTGTCTTAAAATTTTATGATAGACATAAGCTGAGGTAAGGTTTGTTATAACTCATAAAGGCTAGAAGCTTTTAATGCATTTAAAACCCACAATACAATATGTCCATTGTCCGAATCGTATGTACCTATCTGAAACCCGAGATGAAGAAATGACAAGAAGTTATGATAAATTAGTGCAAGAAAGACGTTGGCAGTCGTCTTTTCCCATTAGCTAGACAGGTTTTATTGACTTTGGACGTAAAGCACGACCTTCGTGGGTCTTAATTTACAAAATGAATATATTTATAGTTCTTTAAGAATCAGGGATAGTCGATAGGTACGCGATAAAGGAATGGAATGCGATTTATTCTAAATACACCGAGAGTCTGGAATGAAAGTAGGTAGGTCAAATAAACTGATAAGGTTGAGAAAATCTATGAGTTTTGCACAGAAAGGTTTTATGAATTCAAAGAAAATAAGTTTTCTGAAACTCTATAAAATAAAATCAGCAGCAAATCGAGAGCCTCCTCTTTTTTTGGAAGTCTATTTCAACAGGCTAATTATACCGAACTGAGTGGATAAGTAACTATGGAAATAAAAAAAAAAGTGGAGAAGAAAAGGTCGGAAAAGGAAAAAGAATGCAATGGAGTTGTCGTAAAAGTAATAGCAACAAGGTTTTATTTTTCTCCACTACAAGCTAGCCCTTGACTGCGATCTCACCTGATGGAAAGTGATGATGCAGTCTAAGATGGTAGCGGGCTAACCAGTTAGGGGTATGGCAGTTATATTAAACCAATACCCTTTCGGTTTCTACACGGCATCGTACTGGAACGCTAAATCGCTTGGCAGCACGTTTTTGTCTGTAGGGTGGTAACTAGCCACGGCCGAAGTTAAATGATAATCAGCCCTCAGCAAGTGCCCGAGGTAAGAGGTTAGAGCGCTGAGCGATCAACCATAAATATTGCGGTTTAAGATTATTTTCAGCAGATAAAGCAAAAAAAAAAATACGTAAAAGCTCCCATTTTAGAACTTATTCGTGGGATTTCGTACATTTTGGTTTATTTTTCTCTCACTTCGTGTCAGATTTCATGGCGCTTAAAATAAGAAGCAACCGAAAGGTTTTGATTACCTGTCAGTCATTGAGTGGCAAAATTAGGTTTTTGATCAGGTAGATACATCATCCTATATTGATAGTTATATTAAAGAAATTTGGTATTTTATACAAGGACGAGTATTCCGTTACGAGGATAAAGTTTCGGATAAAAACGTGGGATTTGCCCTGCAATACAAACAAACCATGTGTGTATGGTCACTAGAATTAAGGAATAATTTTCCTAACAACAGTAGGTACCGCGCACTTTTGTTACATAAAAATATGTGATAGGTAATAACGCTAACCAAAAACTGTCTTTTCTATCAATTACAATCTGGGTATCTTTAAATCAAGAGTGAATACGCATCTTCTAGGCAAGCGCATCCCATCTTAGGCCGCATCATCACTTCCCATCAGGTGTGATTATGGTCAAGCGTAAGCCTATAATGAATTAAAAAACAAAAAAAAACAAGAAAAAAATTTGCCGGCTATTCGCTGGTGATACTTAAACAGTGAAGGTCGATACTACTTTATAAGTACTATCTTCTAAATTATCAGGCGTACAAAGACGCATACCGCGACCGTAACCAAAAGAGTTGCCTAAAACCCGCAGGAGTGTGCAACGCGAATGCATGATTTGGCCGAATCGTGTACACCGATCAATTGACCATATCTTAATTGTATAGGTCGTCATTGCCATATTAACCTCTGCTAACGCACTCAAATCACCCTTCTGAGGTCGTACGCATTTTCAATACAGAAAATGCAGCACTTGCAAATTAATGTATACAAGTAATAGTAGGTAGGTATAGATAGCGTGTTGTTTTCATAACTAGGTATATAGAAATTGGACGAAACCCGCGACTTTGACAGCGTCGATTTAGGTTTTTAAAAATCCCGTGGGAGTTCGTGATTTTGCCGGAATAAAAAGTACCGTGACCGGCCGTATACCCACTGTCCATCTTCTATAGGTATTTCTGTTCCGAAATTCGTAACAGACACACTTTCACTATATTATTTAGTAAGTATGGAATTAGAAAAATCATACCCTAGCACATTTATGTGAAATTATAATATTTAAAGCTATAAGTATGCTTGCTATATTATTATGGTGATGACGCGGCGATGACTTGCGAAAGAATGTCGTTGACTCCGTTTCATTTGCTACAAGATGCTTTGCATGAAGCATTCAAAGCAGGGATGTTACGGAGCTTCGACTCCGAGTCCGTTAAGTCGGAACTTCCGATTATTATTACACCTTCGGTTCCGATTTCGGCTCCGAAACTTTTAAATCGGAGGTTTTAATCGGAGGTCATATTTATTCTAATAAAGAATTTATAAAATCAATAAAAATCAAATCGGAGGTCGAAGCGACGGCGGCCTGCGTCGACCGTTACGAACTGGTTCATACCCGTCACGTTGGGAGTCCCTCGCCAGCCCCGCCTTCCGAAAGGAAAAGAGGTTGACTGAATGATGTGTTTATTTGTTCTTAAATGAAAAATATCTCCCTTGTGACGACTTCTGACTCCGCCTCTGACTCCGACTCTGCCTCCGACTCCGGTTCCGACTCGGATAGATCAAATTTAAAAACTCCGACTCTGACTTCGGTTCCGATAAATTTACCTCCGTTACATCCCTGATTCAAAGCATTCTTTATGATGGAGGCAAGAAATGAAATGCAATGAAATGAAATGAAATATAGGTACTCCAGCCAGCCAGTAGTAATTTCCACTATTTACTGAAAGTTTTATGCGGAAACCTTTTGGTAAATAGTTTCTGATTTTTTTAAAGTGGTGTCTAGGATAATCGAGTGATCTACTTTACGGCAAACTCTATAACTATACGAGCAGAACAACTATTTAGTATATATAAAAAAATAGATATACGTAGATACATTGCTGGTGTCTATTTTACATTTTATATTTTGCAAGTAGGTAAGTAGAAGTTATGGTCATTTTTTAGAAGAATGACCTGAAGCGGCCTGGGCCTGAGTAGTAGCCCACATAGTCAAAAAGCCAAAAAGATTGAACGCGTTGAACTCTTTTGGCCACCACATTCTCGTAGGTATTTAAACCTAAGAGGGTGGTTTAAACAAGTTATTTCAACAAATGAAACATGCAGAAATTATAATGCGTGTTGACTGTTATATTTAGACACATATTATACACAATTAGTAGGTAGGTACTGTTGCTGCATTTATACATATCATCCCTACGTGTTGTTAGGTACTTATGGACAAACAACGCGTAGCGGCAGCGATTTTTAGGGTGCCGCACCTCAAGAGAAAATGGAACCCTTATAGCCTTATGTCAACTGCCTTTTCATCAGGAACGCGTGGAGTTATCGATTTGAAAATAATGTCAAATATTACTAAGGTTTATGGTCCCTTGAAGTTGTAAAAAATCAAGTTTCTAAGTCAACGATATAAAAAATACGTCAATTTAAATTAAGGCGAAATTTGGTCTGAAGAATATACATACATACTTTTTTAAAATATTCAAGCAGGGACGCGTTGTGTTTGTCCAAGCCCTTATTGCACGTGTGATTGCAACATATTTCATTTTTTATTTTACTTTACACTTATAGCACGAGCGTAGCGTGACGGGTTTCTCGATGGTGAATCGTGAATGCGACTTCGAATGTGCTCGTATATGAGTAGGTTTATTTGGATTTGGAGTCTCGAGCGAAATAAACCTGTGAGACATTGGCGAAAGAGGTCTTGTAACAAATTGCGTCGTTGTCAGTGTGAATTCAAAAAATCCTTTGGGATCTTTTGTCGTTAGGCTGTGAAAAGGTTCAGACAGATAGACAGTCACATTTTCGCATTTACGAGTATGTTATAATAATAATAATAATAAATGTTTATTGATCTCAAAATATATATTATATTAAGTTTTAAGTTTAAAAATCTCTCCTCATTGCTAAGGGCTTCCCCTTTCCATTAATCACACATATGTGGTAGGTTTCAAATCAAATCAAATCAAATCAAATATTTTGTATTCAAATAAACTTTTACAAGTACTTTTGAATCGTCAAGTGAATCTACCACATTTCCTTTGTGTAATTAAGTACATAAGAAAAAAAAACTGAAATTTTATTTAATATGTAAGTTCATCTAGATGGTATTACCTATATATCCTCTCAAAGTAAATGTAAGTAAGAAGTTACTAGGTAGGAATCTATGCAAAGTGCATTTTTAATTTATGCCACGTTTATTAGCATAACTCCTCGTTTAATAGTTACCCCCCACTAGCTTATTGCCCACTAGGGTTTAACAACCCTCTATGAAGCGAGAGAATTCTTGGGAGAAAATATATTTTTATGCATATTACCATTATTATAAACTAGACAATGCCCGCGACGTTCTCCGCGTGGAATTAGGTTTTCTTTTTAATCCTGTATCCTATCCTGTATTGAGCTCTTTGAATTTCCGGGATAAAAAGCAGCATATCATGTCCGTCTAGCTATTGCTGTATGTCAAGCTATCTCTGCAGTTATACTTAAAAGTTCGCCAAGGCTGTGAATATGACGGACATCATCTATTTAAGTGCTTGAACCATAGAGCCTCAATGCAAGAGGTCTTTTTACGTTTGAACGGGGAAGGACGTAAGTGTATAACAGTCAGATGCCTCGCCAGCTACGGCATTTCTCAGCTCTATTATGCGGCCTGTACTCTCTGCCATCGTAATTCATTAGCCGACTCCGTTCGCCGAGTATTATTTATGACCGTTTAAGTTTTGTCTTGGGATATTTTCAACGTTGCATCACTTTCTTAAGGCTGAAACAAACAGCACGGTGGCCGATTGAATATAAGAATCAGTATATACACACTCTGAATCGCGCGTTCAAGATGCACTTGCTAATATATCAGGGAACTTTTAATTTAAAATGATTGCTCCAGTGTAACTATCGCAATGGGAGGCTTCGGCCGTGGCTAGTTACTACCCTACCGGCAAAGACGTGCCGCCAAGCGATTTAGCGTTCCAGTACGATGCCGTGTAGAAACCGAAGGGGTATTGGTTTAATATAACTGCCATGCACCTAACAGGTGAGCCCGCCACCATCTTAGACTGCATCAAAGCATACCACCAGGTGAGATCGCAGTCAAGGTGTAGTGGATTTAGTGGATTTAAAACTTGTAGTGGATTTAAAAAAAAACACCTCTGATTGAATTACATTCAGAATATCTACCGTTACCGTACCGTATGAAAGCTACCGTTTGACTGTTGTTTATTGGGTGACTCTCGCATAATATTCACTGATAAGCAACGATGCGGATTTTTTAAAAATAAATTCAGCCAATCACAGGAATCGAGATGATCCAGCGATTTCGCAATCGAATTGCTTCAAAAGTCAACAATATTATAGCTCCTTGTATTATTAATTTATTATTTATGAACTAATTGCATACGCTTACACGCGCATTCAGTATGACAGTTCCGTCGCGAACGTTACGAACGCGCAACATGTGTGTTCCGGCCTTTTTCATAGGAATAATAAGGACATTTGAATGGAACATCTTAGGTCAAGGTTTTCTATAGTAGGTACTTCAGTACTTCGTCCCTTTCATAGGTCTTCCTCCAGTGTCTTCGTGTGATTTATTACACGACAGGCCATTTTCTAAACTCCATTGGTTGAGTCCAATAAAATCGTATGTTTTACGGCCTTTGTTGCGTTGCCGGTGCCTTTAATAAATGTATGGATACATATTTTCCTCAAGGGATTCAATTTTCGTTAAATCTTAAGGTGTCATCTTTTATTACTGGACTGTCAAGTGGACATGGAAAGAAAGATTAAGATACCGCTCAAGAGTAGTTGAACATCAGCTTGGTAATAAGTTTAGCACACAGTGCGTATTTTTTAACCTCTTTTTTAAAATTTTAACATATTTTAGGGTATTATCAATCTATATCGAGCAGTCTGTCCACGGCATTGTAATATTTATAGCGCTAGAATAGGTAGCCTGATTTTAATGCGGATTTCTATAATATTTTTTAATAATAAGAAGGTATAGAGTTATTACTTAACAGCAAAAAAAACAAAGACTATTTGAAATGTTAAAAAAAAGTTTTTATTCGAAAATAAAATTACTTATTTCGTAAATCGAAACTAAGCTAAAGAAGATAGATAATGGCATATTCTTATTTCTTATCAATGGTGTTTTATCACTTTGAAGATTGAGTTAGGTTGGCAGGTTTTTAATTGGCGTGAAATGCATGCAAATTTTTAATACCTATTGGGCTTGGCAATCCTCATGTTGGTTTTGGTTTAAATACATCCAGATGTTTACTTTATTTAAATAACTCACGCCGTATCATTGGAAGTATCTCGTCCGTTTTAATAACTGGGTAGGTACATACGCGGTGGGATTTATACTTACACGTGTCGTTAAACCTGTATTATAATTAATCCCATTTCCGGGAATAATTATTATTTGTACGATGATATAAATATTACGTTTGTATTGGCGATTTGTATGGGAAACTGTTTCTGAACTTTTATATTATTCATTTTCTTATTATTTTTTGTAGGCATAACTCACTTAGGTATATATTTTATTTTAATTTTTATATGGGCTTGCTTTATCGTGCGATCAGTCAATAGACTATGAGCAGATTAGTTTAGGGAAAAATTGGAAACTCACTTATATTCAATTAATTATTCTTAAAAATGTTTACATAAATATAATATAAAATAAAGCATAATAAAATAATTGATATGAAGTGAGTCCCATTACTCCCACTCGATGCATATTATTATGATTTGTTGCAAAAATTAAGTCGTGAAACATTTAAAATAAAAAACAGACATAAAATTTCGAGTAGGTATGGTCTTCTAGACACGATGGCAGTGGGAATTTTCTTTTTAACCGACTTCCAAAAAAGGAGGAAATTCTCAATTCGGCGCGTTTTTTTTAAATGTATGATACCGCATATCTCCGTGATTTCAAAGCCGATTTGAAAAATGTTTTTTTCAGTCGTTAGATGAAGCTCTCGAGGTGGTCCGATAAAAAATTCTGACTCCAAATCCTCAACCCTGACACTAAATAGTTAAAAATAAAAATTCTTTCCAAAAAACCGACTTCCAACGCCACTGTATTCGGGCGGGTAAAACAAGGATAAGCAAAGTTGACGCATCAGGTTCGCCCGACTTCAAAATAGTGGGTAGAAATAAAATTTTTTTTTCTTTACAGTGGCGTTGGAAATCGGTTTTTTGGAAAGAATTTTTATTTAGAATACATAAAAAGGGACCACAATAGATAATGAAGTGGTTATTATTTTAGAGGTCGTTGTATATTTAGCTAGATAGGTAAGTATATGATAAATTCCAAGGCCCTATTAGTGGAAGTAGTAAAATCGCCATAAAATTAGGGCCTCGTTTTAGGTTATTTATTCGTTTTTTTTGCGATGCTAAGACCGATTGGAGTCGGATGAAGCCGATGTCGGATAAGATTATTGTAGGTACTTTATTACTATTTGTCATTATATGTCATGAAACAGGAAGTATAATATCACTTAATTTGACTAGTTTCATGTCATTCGCTTTAAACTGGGGATACGGACGCCATATTGAAAATAGTTAGTATAAATGCGAGTATTTTGACGGTGGTAGTGGTGGGTCGTTATCGTATTTTTGACGGACGAAACGCAACCGTTTTCCTGGCGACGAAAACGGTTGCAGAAAACGGTTGTCGTTGCAACTAGTTTTGAAGACGGCTTAAAAACCATCTTCAAACCAGTCGCAACAACGTGTGTGGTTAAATCAATTCATTCTCGACTGTATGTCATGGGCATAAAGTTCATTTTTGATTGTAAGAACTGTTTTTACAACGAACGTGGAACGAGGACGACTACGTTCGCGACGACGTGTGTCGTTGAATCAATTCATTCTCGACTGTATGTCATTGGCATAAAGTTCACTTTTGATTGTAAGAACTGTTTTGTGAAAAAACGTGGAACGAGGACGACTACGTTCGCGACGACGTGTGTCGAAGACTGGTTTGTGCAACGAAGACTGTTTTACCCAGGACGTAGAAACGGTTTCACCGTTGCAGAACAGAAAACGGTCTTTAGAAACGGTTCGTCGTCGCAACGCCCACCACTAGACGGTGGTAAATCAGTCGCCTGCCGGCAGACTTAGCGATTATTGAATACTTTTGTGTTTAGATCGCATTTTGATTTAGAGCTTGACGATAGCAATCGTGGCCGGATCAAATGTATATTATCATTAATTTTAGCCAACTTTTATCTAATTACATTAAATCTCTCGTGGAACCTCTACACGTTTAACCATTTATTCGTGCAAGTTCCAAATGAGAGTACAAATATATTAAAAGTGTTTCATTAATACCTACTTTTGGATTATCCCTAACAATAGGTACTTTAATTATTGTCATTGATTTTATAACTGTCAACAAAGTTTTCTCTTATTTTTGCACAGACAATGAAATTCAGTGTGACTTGTAAGTAAACGGTAAGAACAGTGCAAGAAATTTTCGCTATACAAGCAGCATACAAGAATTTGTTTACAGATCTGTTCTTGTTAATTTAAACAGTGAGGTTAAGTTTATGGTACTTATTCGTAAATTTAAACCTTGCTCTATTCATTGAATTATTGACTTCTTCTTTTTGCATACTTCTGAGAACCCATATTTAGCTACCTACTTGTCTCTCACGAATGTCAAGGGTATTGTTTTATCTCCCAGAGAACTTATCATAAAGGGGGACCAATTGTTACCTCTTCCTCGCTTGAAATAGTCAGAGGCACAATTAGCAGGCACGAGTAAGTTAAAATTAAGAAGGTAAGTATTGTTATAGGCTGAACATTAATTAAAAATACATAGGTACACAACCTTACTGCCTCTATGGTTCTCGAGAGTGACAACAAGGGTCTTAAACTCTAGGACAGAGGGTCAAGATGACGACGCGGCCGTGTTGGTCAGTGTTTGAGTGAATTGCTATATAAAAGTAGGATAATTAAATGGATAACCGAGTTTCCTTCTAATAGTATATAGTATATACGGATGCCTATGTTTATATATTTCCGAGAAGATTTTTTGAAAGGTTCCGAGGAAGGTTTTTAAATGCTGGGCGTTCACGGCCGTATCCTTGGAACATTACTGAAGGTGAGTTGTCATCGACGGGGATCATTCGGCACGCACGATCCGTCACATCTCCAATACAGCCCTTTACACATAATAGCTGGCACTCAGAATGAATTATAGTTAATTCCAATGTAGCACATTTTATAGGGCTCATCGTGTGTCATGTAATAACCTTTGTTAGTCTTTTTGGTTTAAAAGAAGGCAAGGTATTATTCGATAGGATTCATAATAAACGTGTCAATTCAAATTCAAATGTGTTTTATTTAAATTAACATTTACAACTGTTGAACCGTCAAGTGAATCTGCCACTGGTTCGGAATGACATTCCCTCATTTCAAAAACTATGTAGGTACTTTTGAATAGGTTTCTTACAAAATCTACCACAAGTCAGCCATCAAACCAGCAAGATAGTTGGGCAATTGCTCTTTTCAAAAATATGTTTTAAGAATTTTAGTGAATTTAGTAGGTACGAGTTACTGTCTCATCTAAATTGTTGGTCGCGAGTCAAATAAATTGTATTTGTTTCGCTTGCTATGGTGGATTTTAAATCCTGTTTACCAATCGTCCGTTTAAGTAATATCTTTTTTTAAATTAATTTAATTATTAGTACGCATCACCATTATAATTAAAAAAAATCAATAATGACGCAAGGGGAGGTGTCGTCACTAGTCTCGTCCACCCTCTCAAGTTACGTAACAAGAATGCATGAATAATGTACAAAAACTGAAAGGTCATTTCTTTCTTAACGTATTATAAAGTATTGACTTATACACTTCAATCAGAAATAGATGATTACAGACAGCGAAGGGGGCAATAAACTAGTAAATAGTCGAAGGCTTTGACGCGGAACTGCGCGGATGCAATCCTGAGAGAATCCGGAACCGAGAG
The DNA here is from genome assembly GCA_923060345.2 of Erebia aethiops. Lineage (NCBI taxonomy): Eukaryota > Metazoa > Arthropoda > Insecta > Lepidoptera > Nymphalidae > Erebia > Erebia aethiops. The sequence continues at coordinate 14,107,773 of OV281089.1, read as the reverse complement.
GGTAAGTACCTAACAATAGTCATAGGTTCTTCGTGTTATAGAGGTCCGTGGCTGCTTCTTTAATTAATACAATGCGAAAAAAACTGAAGCTTCTCATGCGTCGATGTATATATTTTGCTTTCAATAGAATTAAATCCATTAACTTAACCATCGTATTCATAAACTGTCTCAACACAAAACTCAGTTCGAGTAGGTATTCTAAGCAAAAAACACTGCAACTAACAGTGCAAATTTACCGAAAAACCTGACTATATAAAAGATCGTTATACAGAACTAAAACGAAGCTCAATCGAATGCTATGAATATAAAAGCCAAAAGAGAGCTTTCGTAGCGATTAGAAAGCAATAGCGCACGCAAGATCTCAATCACAACATCCTACAAACACTCGACGTTTCGAGTCAATATTGCCACAGCCAACACCGATAACAAAGAACCATAGAATGGATGCTAAACACGGCGCACAAACAAAACACTTATTAAACACATAAAAGGATTTTTTGTGAACGTTCCAGAGTTTTGAACGTTTGCTTTTATAAAGCGTGAAGAGTTTCCAGTATTACTAGAGCAACAATTTCCCGCAACATACATGGATTGAGCTTGATTTGTAACTGGCTTCTTCATCAGTCCTGCATTTTCTTATTTAGTAATTACAATAAAGAGTGCTATATTGCTGCACGGCGATTTTACTCTTATCGTTAATACTCGTAATATTGTCTTCTAAAATGGAAACGGTAATGTTACTTACATTACCGTAACAATGTTTTTTATTTTTTTGATGTATAGTTTAGGCATGGACGTATGTACAGATGGGCTATAGCGTGGCTGTAATCAGAGGCCCAATTTTCTAAGCAATCTGTAATGTATTATTCGAACCGTCTATGGAATTCATACATGCTTTTTGTCGTGCAGGCATCTATGAACTCCTTAAACGGGTCGGATTATCCGTTTGATAAACGATTACACAATCGGGGGGCAGCTCAGCTTGCTTCTAGTTGGAGCGTAATGTTTGTAATTTTTTAAGTTTTAATTATTTTCTTTTTTGGTTTAGAATGAATTGGTTAGCTTTTTGCGAATGCAGCGGTTTGCTGTGCCACGGTCTAACTCAATGGCACGGGCGATTTTGACGAACATGGTGCTCGTGAGAAACCATCGATTGTCGGCGCAGATGGGCTATTCCGATTGAATTTATGATATTTCAAAATCACGTTCGTAACCTTGAACCGGCGAGAAGCAAATTCACACTGCGCTTTGACTTAACGACACACTGTATGAAACTCTTGGTTGATGTTTACCAGAGTTTCAGTTGGTATATTTTAGATAACTTTTGATATAAATATTTTCGCTTTAAACCTATAGATTAGAATATTACCTACTTAAACAAATTTTGATGCTGATACTTGACCTCTAGGACTTGGACTCTAGGTATTTAGAAATTAAAAAAGCCTACAATGTAATTTATAACTGACTCTACCTATCTATCAGGGATGTTATGGAGCTCCGTAACTGTAACCGAAACATCGGATATCCGAAATAAAAATCTATTCGTAATCGTAACCGAATCAGATACAAAGGTATCGACTAATTTCGGATAGGGGCAGAATCTAAATGAGACATATTATGAAACTAGCCGCGCGCTAAATCAAAAAAATCTAATATTCGTAACCGAAACTATCCGAAACTAACCGATAATACGAAATAATGCTATCTATAGTAATATTATAAAGAGGTAAAGTTTTTGACGTTGTAGGGGGTAATCTCTGGATCTACTGTACCGGTTTTGAAAATTCTGGTACCAATAGAAAGACACATTATTTGTGAGTGTCATGGCTATATACCCCGAAAAATGAGGGAGTTCCCGTGGGAATTTAAAAACTTATTTCACGCGGACGAAGGCGCGGGAATTTGTTATAGTTGATGATAAGTACGTACAATAAATTTGGTATGCAAGAAACGTAAAAAAAATAACTTTAGGTAGGTGATACAGACATGAGACAGTAATCAACGCCATTGAACTCTCTTAATTACAACTTGAAAAGTTGAAATTATGCAACCAGTAACGAAGCAATTTTATAGTGTTAAGACAGGTTGTTTACCGCTGAATTACAATGTTATAACGGGAAAAGTGCGATAAAGAGATCTTACGCAAATTTTATGGAAATAAAAAAAGATCACCAGACACCGACCACTCGAGAACTCGGCTAACCGTGCCACGCAAATGTCTCGTAGGTAAGTAAAAAGTTGACTTTACTAAGTATCTACAAAATAAAAGGCTGTCGAAATGTGTCTAGATGGAAATTATAGGGGATAGCTGAAGCGGCACCTCCGTCCGGTGCGCGCTCCAATCCAACCAACAACGCTCAGTTCTGACACCTCTCCCAGACGGATCCCGCGAGCCTCTGCCAATTATAACGGGAACCTATCCTACCTCGATCACTCTATAGCGGGTGGTGTAATTGCTTAAACACATAATCACCTATGTCACGACAGCGCGAGGCGAATCAATATCACGGCGTCTTATCCGCGACGATCAAAACTAATAGCAGGTCCCCGCTGCCTTGAAAGTACTGAATTATGATAAATATATTTGCTTGCCCGCAAGAATGGGCGAAGCGATACCATCTCCGCAGGAAATTAATAAATGAACTCGATAAAAATTCCTTTGGTATGCGCGGATGCAAAATTTTATCTCTAGTTAAAATCTCATCTCGCGCAGTATGGTACTGAGGCGTTTCGATTCGCCTAAAGGATAGCATAGACAAATAAAGGATCTAAGGCATTTCAATTTATGATTTGTAATATGGAGTTATTTAAAGATCTTGGATTTAAAAAGATAACAGACGAGTCCTGTTAAAAATAATATTCTGGTCTATAAACATCAATATGAAGACAATCCGACTGGTACAATGTTGACTGTTCATATTGGTAGTTGAATCTACATGTTTTTAGTCCAAAATCCATACCTTTAGTTTAATATGTACCTACTTAAGAATTGTACTATAGAAATACCACTTTAATTAATACTTACAGAAAAAAAAAACATTCAAACTTTATAAAAATGTAAAAAAGCTGATCGACGTGACATTACGAACTAAATAGGACCATCGATATTGGGGCTGATTCTGTAGTGCACAATCTCTAAACTAAACTAAAATTAGAGCATTACAAATATTGCTAACCCTTTCATAATACTTCCTACGGAAAGGGACAGAACTAGATTTAAAGTTGCCATTTTAGTTTAGTTTAGAGATTGTGTTATACAGAATCAGCCCCATTATACCTGTAAATTTTCTAAACTGGACGTGGTTTCTTACAGAAAATAACAAGCAAATTGATATTTCTCTATTCGATTAAAATAGTTAAACTCTAATTAAAAGGTCTCCTATATTCGTGATAATTGGCAGCAATTATTGTTACAGGAGCAAGTAAAACATTTAATTGTATCAGTGCTCGTAGGAATGTAGGTAGTTAGGTACCTACAAGGATACCGGTCGAGCGTGATCCTGCGCCATGCATTTTCCGAACAAAAACGTTAGAATCCCGAGTCCGGCAGCGACCAGTTCAAAATATTACTGGAAATGTGTTCCAAATTAGGATTGCAATTAAAGGGCAGAATATTATATATATATATGCTTATGTAGGTAGTAGGTACTCCTTTTTTTAGGTATTATATTATTAAATATATTATTTATTTATGTTTTTTTTTAATCTCATTTTTTGGGGTTTTTATTATATATAACATGTCAACCCCATCGAAACATTATTTAAATACATTTTGGATGATAGATGGATTTGTTTCTTTAAGTTCCATTAAACAATTATTTTTGATTAACGTTTATTTATGATTGGCGATGTTGTAATGTGCTTAAAATCAAAATCAAAATCAAATATTTTTTATTCAAATAAACTTTTACAAGTACTTTTGAATCGTCAAGTGAATCTACCACTGGTTCGGAATGCCATTCCTACCGAGAAGAACCAGCAAGAAACTCGGTGGTTGCTCTTTTTAAATAATTCATTTACAATTACTATATCAATGTGTACACAAGTAACCGCTGTCCCCAGCATTGCTGGAGCGATCAAATCCATGCTCCTCTATCATTTACATAATCAATACATAATCTTCAACAGTATAATAAGCTTTTTTTTAGGAGCATACTTTTAATGGATTTCTTAAATTTGTTTATTCAATTCATGTCAAAGACGGGCAGACAGAAAGTAGCCCCATTCCCGCCGGTGGCACCCGTTCACGAGCATGACGCATGATCCAGCCATTGCTTCGCTCGACCATATTTGAGGGAACGTAACAACCCGCACCACACGACACCACCACAGAAATGTTTAAAGAGAGCGTGACATACCCAGTCTACCCGTATCAAAGCTTACTATGGTTATTAAAGATTGCAAAATAATGTAACATCTAAAGTTATTGTTGTTTATGGAGAATTATTTCTATATGGCTATAAAACGAGTACTGCCATGTTTGTTAAAATAAGAAATTATACGCTGATGTTGCTTATTAAAAACCGAGAGTAATTCACAATGAAACGAATTCTATAATGAAGCCATTTTGTTCGGTTAGTTCCATCCGATCAACCCGCTCGATAATATAGACATGCAGTCTGTCGACGTCTTTTGATTGCCACACTATGGTTTTGTTTAGGCTGTACGTGCGGTCCTATTATAGCTAGTATTCAAACGTCGGCGTCATGCACCCGTTCAATTAAACGCTGTCCGAACCTCGGTTGCATCTCACGTAAAAAAAAACGATCGATCCCGGCTTCTTTTGTTCCCTCTGTGGCTATTAAAGTAATATCAAGATTTTTTGTGAAAATAAACCTGTGAATTTTATTTTATCGACTCGCATCGCGGCCGAACGTAACTCATCCGATGTAAAACAATACGATAGGCATCGGGTTGAATGCGATTAAAAAGAGATTCAAAAACGTTCCTGGAGGCACATTAAGGCGATTTAACTTTCTTCTGGTCCATTTTAAGTGCAGTATCTTGTAGTGAATGGTTCAATAGTATCGAATATATTGCGGCTCCGGATAGTGATTAGATGCTGTACTTTGATAGGCGTTTTTAGCGATGCACTATTCAATAGCCTCCGGATAAAAATGGCAACTGAACAGGCAACTCTAACGAATTTAAAAATACTCAATAAATTAGCAACTCGAGTTGGTTAAGGTAAAAAAAGGTATTGGTTATATTGAACACAGTAGGTAGGTACGAGGTGTGTGGGAATCAACTAAATAGGGTTGACATCTTAGTGAAAATGTTCCGATCGCATTGTTCCTACGTAATAATATCATAGGTAATAATATCAACAATTCACCCAACTAGCTAAAGGACAGGAGAGGATTTTGCAGTAAGAAGAGCAAATATTGGCCGCACAATAAAAAAGTGCCCTGTTCTGTTGAACTGCCAAGAAATCACTAGATTTGACTTGGGAGGAATGATTGAAACAATTGAAAGGTCAGGAGAGGAGAGGAAAGATAAGAGGAGGCAGGAGAACTAATGTGCGGAAAGATGCGCAAAACAGACATGAGTCGCAGTGTTTTTGATTTGACCGTCCAGTCCATACCTAGATGTAGGCAAAAACTACCGTTTTATTTGTCCCTTTTTTTGTTGGTATAAAGTTTCTAAGAACCCAATTATAAACTGTTCATTAAAAAGTGATGTACTCACTACTCAGTTTTTACAGGGTAGGGAATTTTAAAGCAGTGACTGGGCCACACTGGTCACCGGGCGGTGGCCGTGGCGCGCAAACAGAGTGGCACCAATTAACGTGGCTCTCAAAGGCAGATGCTTGCAGTGACTAGTGATGCAGTGGCGGCGCTTTTCAAGTTCACCGCATACCCCTCATGCCTGTTCACGTCAACCACGCGGACGCGGTGGCGAAAATGTTTACATAAAAACACTTTTCCGTAACCACTCGAGTGACAGATTATATTAAAATGCAGACAGTCTCAATTGGAACTGCAAGCTTACAGCGAAATATCATTTGGCTGCACATAATATGCTGTAATTTACTTACTGTAAGCTTTTTGGCTAAACTGCTGATTTTAAGCATTTCATAGCTATATAAGCTGGTAGAGCTTTTTTTTAACCGGCTTCCAAAAAAGAGGAGGGCCGGGCCGGAAGAGGTTTTTCCTCGGCGCCAATTCGGCGCGTTCTTTTAATAATATAAGATAAGATAAACGGTTAGCCATTAAAAGCTCAAGGTTTTAAAACATCGAAAAGTACCGCGATGGTACGTAGCCGCTCCCGTCTCCGGCTCCGCGAGTTAACGTAAACCAGCATTTCATGCTTTTATTTCTGGATGAATCTAATATTCAACCCGCCTCTATATTTACTTCGTAGCGCGTGACTTCCACAGTGTATTTTTTTCTGTAAAGTTTTTCTGCGTCAAAAGCATATATAACAGTTGTAAAGTGCGCTTGTGAATGTAATGTAGAATCGTGATACAACACTTTTTCAGGGACATATTATTTTAATTTTATTATTTTTATATTTTTTTGTTTTATAAAGCGAAATAATGTGTACACATAAAAAATAAAACATGTAACGGTGATTTTGTGCACTTCATTATAGGTGCAATATAATTGTTTTAGTGTTTAGTGGAAAATCTGAGGATAGTGAGACATCCTTTTCTCCAAGCGACAGAACTAACCAAAAGAATAAAACCCATAATAGCAGTACCGACTTAATCGGTACTGCCCATAATGCACAAGAGTGAATACTTTACTTAACCATTTCACGAGAATAAAGTTTTATGATTATGCAAAAACTTTTAGGCGAAATTGAAAAATTGTAATATTACTAGATATGCCCGCGATTTCGCCTGCGTATTCCCGCGGGAACGCCTTAATTTTCGGGGATAAAATGTCACCTATGTCCTTCCCCTAGTTGGAACCTATCTCTATATCAAATTTCATCAAAATTGGATGAAAACATGAGCCATAAAAGCGTAGCAGACAGACAGACAGGCAGACGGACAGACAGACACGCTTTCGCATTTATAATATTATAGTATGGATTATAAAAGCAACAAAACCTGTAAGTTTATAAAGTTGATATATTATCATACCGATACATTTATTAAGCCGTAACATTGAATTTATTGGAGAAATATTCTATTAAGGTAATAGTACCTATGTTACATCGTAGACTTAGAGGGTAGACATAAATAATTAATTTATGTGCTTAAAAAGTCCAGTCAAGCTCCGCTTTGGTTAGGTAGAAGGTTACTACGGTGAGTTTAACGATCATTGATGATTCATGTTAGGTTTAACTAAAAAGTTAACCGCGACTTCGTCCGCACGGATTTTTGACCGAGCGAAGCGAAGGTCTCTGAGTCTACTTGGGTGAATTGGCACTTGTCCGTCCGTCCGTCCGTCCGTCCGTCCGTCTGTCAGAGCATTATAACTTCTGAATTACTGAACGCAATTACTTCAGCTTTAAATATAATATGTAAACCAATAGCCTCCCGCCGAATATGGCTTAAAAAATAATAAAAATCTTTATTTCAGGGGGGCTCTCATAGAAGCGAATGCGAAGTAAAATATTTTTTATAAAGTTACATAGGGTTGCGGTATATCATTTTAAAGATAATTAGGAATAGAGTCCAAAACTATGTTTTTTTAATTTTTCCCCCAAAATTGACGAAATGGGGGGCTTTCAAAGTGGAGATTTTCTACCGTCCAAAGATGACCTCAGAACTCTAAATTTTCTGAAAGGATGAAACCCTGCCAAGCCTGAAACTTGATCAATTATTTCAATTGTATCCTGTACTTGAACAACAAATACTAAATTAGATAAATATTGTAAGGAAACGGAATTATTTAATTTTTAATGAGCTTCAGTATTTTTAACAGAACTTCACATTTATGTCAATAGATGGCGCCGCGAGGTCTCAGTTTGGGGCGAACCACTAGTTTAGTTTTTTTTAAATCCACTACAAGCTAGCCCTTGACTGCGATCTCACCTGATGGAAAGTGATGATGCAGTCTAAAGATGGTAGCGGGCTAACCTGTTAGGGGCATGGCAGTTATATTAAACCCATACCCCTTCGGTTTCTACACGGTATCCCGCATCATACCGGAACGCTAAATCGCTTGACGGCACGTCTTTGCCGGTAGGGTGGTAACTAGCCACGGCCGAAGCCTCCCACCAGGCCAGACCAGGCAAAATGCAGAAATTATAAATTCCCAAATTGACCCTGCCGGGTATCGAACCCGGGACCTCCGCACGTTAAGGCAACAGCGCTACAAACTGCGCCACGGAGGTCGTCAAAAAAAATAATTAAAATTTTTTCAAATCTTTCTCCCGGATACAATACAACCAATTACCAAATTTCGTCAAAATTGGTTGCAAAGATGGGCCATAAAAACGTAGTAGCCGACAGACACACTTTAGCATACTATTAGTATGGTATGGATTAACCAAGTGGTGAATTTTAAAATGACAGTCATTATAACTCTTTTGATAGGAGTAACAACTGAGGCTTTTACCGATCTTCGGAGTAAAATTTGATTTTCGTACTAGTGGTAGAGTCTTGAGTCTTGACCGCAGAGTCTTCACTCTACCACTGGTACGAAAACCTAGATCTATCTTATTTTATAGGAATAAATATTTTTGAATTTGGGTATTGTAAGGGTACCAACCACCAACATGAAAACATAGTAAAGTATGCCTTTAGAAAATCTAGGATGCACTCACTCCCCAATATTGAAACGGGTCTATCTGTACCTACCTACTTATTACATTCTTTGAGGGAATGCCTTACAAATGGGCAAATGCCCATTTGTGGGACTTTATGTTTTATGCTTTATTGCTGATGCGAAATTGTTACGGTTATGGCACGCTCTATGATTCCTTTAAATCGCACTCTTACACACTGAGTTCCAGAGAGAATGCACGACAACTCTGTATCTGGACAAGAAAAGAATTCGCGGCGACCGAAACAAGAACAAATTGAGCAGGAACGCAACTATAGTGCGGTACGAATGTCGAGATAACTCCCGTGTCGCGGTGCTGCGGCCACCAGTCACGCCGCTTCTCTTGGGACATTTCTAATTAATTGACCCGTTTTAACTGCAATGAAATCTGATGGTATTTAATTGATGAGAACCAGACTTGAAACGTGTTTGACTAAAGTAAAATGGCGGTGTAGTTTAAAGATACCCAAATTAAAATAGCAGGGCATCTATTAGAAAACTTGGAATGTAAGTATGTGGTTAGCATATTGGTATGTAAAGAAAAATTACAAGGATTACACATGACACATCCCCCTTAAACCGAAATAATATATTTGTATTAAATGGAAACTAATACAAAAACATATGAAAGCAAAACAATAAAATGTAAAATAAGTAACTAAGTGTAGTGACGCGTGTTTTATAATTTTGAGAGGAATATACTTAAAGCTACAGCTTTATCTATACTACTAGCTGTTGCCCGCGACTTCGTCCGCGTGGTTCAAGTTTTTTTGATTCCCGCGGGAACTCCTTAATTTTCCGGGATAAAAAGTAGCCAATGTCACTCTCCAGGTCCTCAACTATACCCATGCCAAAAATCACGTCGATCCGTTGCTCCGTTACGGCGTAATGGAAGGACAAACCAACAAACCAACAAACAAACACACTTTCGCATTTATAATATTATATAATATATAAAGTAAGTATGATGATTTAAGCCTATAGGTAGGAGGTAAAGGTATGCAAGCCGTACAGTGATACAGATCGGGACAGTCTCGTGAATCCTAGACACGTGGTAAACGAACAAGGCGCGCGGGCGCCTAGCGTCCGCTTGCCTCTGCGCCGGACGTCCGCGCTGTACCGGACCGCCTGTGGGACGAGCCCGAAACATGTTATATCACCATTACCGCCTCGCATCGTAATTTTATCGGTTACCGCGATCTAAGAGGGCAATGTACGTCACGTTACAGGAGGCGAGCGTGGTAGCAGCACTAGCATTGTTTGTGTGGACGTGCGCGCGGGACGCATCGCGGTTATAAGGGGGGGTTCAGGAGAGCGCGCGATCAGTTTGCCCGAGTGTCCCGTGTTGCGTGTGCGCACTCCAGCGAGTGATCCCGACTTGAACTAAGAAATAGAAACTCTCCCGATTTTCAAAATGCTCCTCCTCGCAAGCTTTATCCTGCTCTCAGCAACAACCCTTGGGCCAGTGGCAGGTATGTCTTAACATAATTATGCACTTAAGATAATGGAGCACTGAGACGTATTCTTATCTATTTAACGCAAGTGACATTTTCACGTTTCTCAGGCTTAAGAACATCTTAAGAAGGTTTTCAAAGGAAAACTTAAATTAACTAATATGAAAAAAAAAATGGTTCAAGTTTTCCATATAAATTAAGAAATTTGAACAATATTAAAAGAACAACCTATCGATCACATTAAAAGTCTTCGTTAGCCAGTCCATTTGTTAAGTACTACTACTTAGTTAGATATAATATAACATAGATTAGGAATAGATTATTGTCATTTCTCTAAAATCAAGGGCCAGGATATCTAGTTAGAACTGAAGAGTTGGTATAATTAGGTTCCTCAAATGAGCGGGTGGTAGGAAAACCTACCCTACTGAATAATAGAATAAAAAGTCGAGTAAGTCATTTTCTCTCCAAAGGAGAATTCCACAGAGGATTCCAGAGGATGATTTCATTGGACTCTCCATAATTTTATTAAAATTTATAGTCCCTGTCGTGGAATAAAACTGTTCAAACTAAGGAAGTATGTAGGTGGTAGTGACCACATTAAGATGGGTTGGTATCCTGTTTTCACGCAAGACTCCAGAAGGATTTTCATCATCAACTATAGTGGAATGTTTGCTTTATGTAATGTTTTATATAATAAGTGTAGGCGATGCCGCATTGATACTTTTATTGGCTGGGTTCACATATTATGTTATTTTTGTGTAGGTAAATGTATTGTGATTTGCGAAGGAAGGTGTATCTTGGTTCGTTGGGAATGTTGCAAATGAGCAAGTGTGTTTGTAAGTTTTATGGTTTGTCCTTCAATCGCCAACAAATCGATGACGTTTTTTAAATGGGTATATTTGAGGATCTATAGAGAGTGACATACGCGTATTTTTTATCCCGCAAAATTAAGGAATTAGCCTGGGGTAAACAAAAACCTAAATCCACGCGGATGGTTTCGCAAGCATCGCAAGTACGGATGGATGGATGTTTGTTACTCAATCACGCCAAAACGGCTGACGGGAACTGGATGACATTTGGCACAGAGATAGATAATAGTCTAGCACATAGGCTTTTTATCCCGAAAAATAAAAGAGTTTCCGCGGGAACAAAAAAATATCCATCCGCGCGGACAAAGTCACGGGGATCAACTAGTACAAATATGGCGCGTTATTTTTTACATCAAAATGTTTTACATGAAATGGTCCCAGCGCAATTAATGATCTTTGATGATACAATTACATAGCGTCATCCGCCGCAATAGGTATAATAGGCACAACGACTACATCGAGTTGGTTGGACAACAACTATATTACACAATCCTTCTACGAACCGCTCAACTCTGAACTTGACTTATATTTAGTGTTTCCAATTACGTAGAGCTAATGTAGAGTGCTTTATATATACGAAATATTAATAGGTACTTTATATCATCACGAGACGGTGCTCACGACATCGTCTGCGGGTTTAAAGTTTTTGAAAATAGTAACTGGGTGAATACCCAATTACTTTTTACCCAGTAAGGTAATTCACCCAGTAAATTACATAGTTCATACCTTCTTTTTAAGTAAAGAATAATAAAAGCTATTTTATTTTCTTTTTATTATGGCTTTTTATATATATATATATATTTATATATAAAGTTTACTTAGTTATCATTTATTAGGAGCAAACGAGTAGGTAACAAGTAACAACACATGTAAACATAATAATAATTTTATACTAGTAAGGATTTGGCATGGCAAGGATGGCCAGGAATTCCGAACCAGTGGTAGATTCAATCGACGATTCAAAAGCACTTTTAAAAGTTTATTTGAATAAAAAGCATTTGAGTTTGAGTTTGACTCTGATTACTGATTTGATCGGTATGAAAGGCATTCGCTTGGCGATGCAATAGCGCTTTACAAAACTTTATTCAAGAATAAAAAGATTTTCTATACCTATGTCTAAGTACACTAACATTACATACAAAATAAAGCAGTCAATTTTAAACGTAAAAGTATAAATGTCCGAAACACGATTAAATAAAAAAAAAATTACTAGTTAGGTACTTCGCATTCCTAGTTCACGGGCACGACATAGTCTGGAGGCTGCCGTGTTGACCCGCGGGTCCTCGACCCTCATTGTTCTGTTCTACCATACACGTATTACAATGGCAGTAGGGAGCTTACAAACATTCATCTCCTGTGGGAGTTTTAAATACCTTGCAGTCAAAACAAATTACACAAAACAAGCGCTCTATTTATAAAGCGTACCCACTCGTTTACAATGTTTAAGTGTAATGTATGTGTATTTATGATTTATAAGTTACGAGTGGATTTTGTGGAGTAAAGTTACGAGGTGAAAGGAAAATGAAATAAAACACTTTCAATTAACTTTAAATTTTTCCAATGCTTATTTCATAGGATTAGGTTAATTTTTAATAATTTTGACACGGAGATTTTATTACAAGTAAAAAAGTCTCCGTGTCAAAAAAGCTTTATAAATTTATATTATGTATTAATCGTAGACAGCAGCTTCCAATCTGATGATATGTAGATATCTTTTAACAAAATTCGTAATGAACTTAGACGCATCTAAGCATCTAACACATATCAATGATCTTATCTAATAGAAAAAAAAATATATACTTAGTTAAATAACTCATTATAATTATAAAGTCATGAAAGACGATAATTTTCTTATAAAAGATTAAGATTTTTTTGATAAAAGTAATGGGCAGGTTAAATTTGTAGAACACACTCGTAACTATTTCGAACAAGGTGTGCGATAAAATTAGCAACGTAATATGATTTCGTTCCGCTTTGTAAAATTAAAAACACCTGTGCAATAATTATACCGTTAGTGAGCAAGAGATTTTGGAACATTATGAGCAAGTGCGACGAATTACAAATTTTATTAGGAGTGTGTCTTGAAATGTGTCGTTATTGATACAAGTGTGGTTAAAGATACGTTTGGGAAGAAAAGTATGTGGGGAGAAAAAATACAATGGTGCAGGTGGTAGGACAAGATAATATACATTAGAAAAAATGTATACAATTATGTTACATGCAAAGAGCATTATTTTTAACCCTAATTACGCCATTCTAAAGTTAATTTTGTGGTGGAGCTTTTTCCACAAAAGCTTGGCTCATTTACTTTATACCGGTATAAATGCATAGATAATGTTCGTCATGCTAAGAAACAAAATTGTGAAGGGTCAATGACACCGCTGTCCGCGGGTAAGATTTTATTAGAGTGAAGCAAATTACCTCATCAAGATTACCCAGTGAATACGTAACTGCATTAAAGTTCAGAGCCAAATGAACCACACAAATCAACATCGCTGTGAGCGATTTTGCAAATGAGGCGTATCCGCTGTATATCAGTCAGGTTATCGACATGGCGGCAAAAACTGTGGAACGGAAGTTTTGTTGAGAAAAAATGGTGAGGGGTGAGGAAGAGCGACGACAGGTGCGGGTTCAACGGCCATTGGAATAGTCGCCGAGGATAGAATCGTACCTTTGCAGTTTCCAAGGAATAACATTATAGGGTTATCTGGACCTGTCTTCGATTAGCTGGAATGCAACTACCGGTCTTGTAAAACGCGGTAGTGATATTTTTATGACGTCACCGATCTTTTTTTGCTGCAAGAACACTTCGACCACAGTACATGTCAACGTCATAGAACTTTTTTATTTTTTTATCCACTACAAGCTAGCCCTTGACTGCGATTTCACCTGATGGACAGTGATGATGCAGTCTAAAGATGGTAGCGGGCTAACCTGTTAAGGGCATGGCAGTTATATTAAACCCATACCCCTTCGGTTTTTACAGGCATCGTACCGGAACGCTAAATCGCTTAGCGGCACGTCTTTGCGAGTAGGGTGGTAACTAGCCACAGCCGAAGCCTCCCACCAGGCCAGACCATTGTAAATTCAGAAATTATAAATTCCCAAATTGACCCTAGCGGGGATCGAACCCAGGACCTCCGCACGTTAAGGCAACAGCGCTACACACTGCACCACGGAGGTCGTCAAAACTTAGGTGTAGCTTGAGCCTCTACGATTAGCATTCCATTTCACAGTTTAATTGCAGTCTCCCATTATGCAAAAATATTGTAATGTTAGCTAATATTTAACGTAAGAAAATATCTTTCACGTACATTGCCATTACAGAGCATTATACACTTCCGCTGCATCTGCATAATTCTTTGTGGCAATTATTTATTGCGCATCTGTCTCCAAGAGCTTTCTAAATGAATTCAGAAATATAATGAACGTGTATCAAGTTGCCATATAAGTATTGTGGAGAAGATAGATATATCATTTTTCACTGATAAGATTATTCTAGAACAGGATTTTAGTTACATCTCATACAACTAATTACATTGCTTTAAAGCTACTATTGTTATCATAATAATGTTGTAAAAACATAACATGAACAGTGACGAGGATGACGAAATGTTATTGCATACCGGTGCGAAATGGTCATTAGAAACGTGATTTATACATATAACTTTTATGTCCTGCTTTAAACCTCAATTAACAACAAACTTGTCTGCGAGTATAATTGTGAAGGAAGTTATAACTTATTGGATTTGAATGAAAGCCTTTTGTGTATTAAAATCGAGATTCCCGCCGAGAAAGGAATTAATATTAATTTGTATATGCTATAATGTCGAATTTAACCATCGGAAGACATAAAAGTGGATTAACTTTTTATTAGTACGGTGCCGAAAGTTAATTTTAATTTATTGTGATCCTTCAATACTTTTTTGTGGTAACGTATCTAACATGTCTCCACCAGGTGGCGATTATATCAAATTACTGAGTTATCTGTTTTTTTTACGATTTGGGTTTATCAAGATGGAACTTTGAAAGTATTACTACGGCTACATACTTGAAATCTTTTTGTATTTAAGTTTGAGAGTATTTAGTAACACAAATAAAATAAAATAAATAAACAAATATTTATTTATTCGCAAAGAACGTTGTTTAATATTTGATGTTAAGAAATGTCAATGAGAGGCCATAACATTGAACTAAATAAATAGTTTGGGGGATTAAAATCTGAACTAATTCAAAATTAAATGTAGCTATGCGTACTGACTACCTACCTTTTCAATAAATAGTCAGTAGTTCCTCTCTGACTACCAAACTATAATATTGAAAAATCCCATAATTATCTTTCAGTAGCACATAGTACGAATTAATTAGAATAGTAAAAATTGCGATTTCCAAGTATTTAGTCATACACATAACTCATAAGCTGTATTCAACAAAGATAATAATCTCCTGTGTGCTTAATTGCTTGAAACAATCTCAATTATTTATTAGTGAGAGTAAAAATATATTTATGCAAAAAAACTAAGTATTTTTTTAAATTACGGAACACTGATTGTTCAAGAACATCTTGCATATTTTGTCCGGTTTTGTTTGAAGTCGTTTAAAAATAGTCCGGCTGGTGCATTCCAGCGCGGGGATGCGCGGGAGGGCGGGAGGCTTGGTCGTCCTTGGAGTCGCCTTCTGCGCGTTCTTTCACCATTATCCCAATCCCCTTTTTTGTGTGCCGATCGTTATCCGACCGCGAACAATTCGATCCAAATTCCCACGGACGGGAGCAATCAAGAAGATACGATAGAACTTTGAATTGCAATTTTTTTTACGGATCATCAAACGATAATTTGCGGTTTCTTAAGCCCTGAGATCACTCCGACTGTGAAGGCATTTCGCCGAGCTCGGCTCAAGCAATAATTAGGTGCGCCAAATAACGTAAATAAGCCTGCCTGCTTACCTACATAAAGCCAAAAGGGATTCGCCTTTTGCGTCTTTTATTAGAAAAGAAGACAGATTGTAGTCACTCATTTTCTTAGCGATAAACGGCGCAGTAACTAACTAATAACTTATTTTATGACAAAGCAATGTATATGTCACCGTAAGATTGTAAAAACCGTTAGATTATAATATAACGTTTTTATCTCGATAGATTATAAACTGTCGACAGATTGTGAACCGTAACATACTGCTGTCAATTTAACGCGTTATTTTTCGGTAAATTGTAATATATTAGGTATATTAACCCGATAGAACCTAAGTGCCCTACCTGAATATTCATGCCAAACCCTAACCTAACCTATAGTTCGCGCGCGAGTTGAATGCAGAGTAAATGTAAGTGTCACCATACATTTACTCTGCATTCAACTCGCGCGCGAACTGTACAAGAAGAGAACAAGAAAACGTAAAATTAATAAATATTTCATAAATTAATACTCAGAACATTGAACGGTTCACAATCTTACGACAGTTTATAATCTCGCGGGATAGAAACCGTTAGATTATAATCTAACGGATTTTACAATCTTACGGTGACATATAAAAAAATCTGGATCAGAATGGCGGTCAAAATGTCTAAGGGAGAAAATAATCAACATACTGCAATCTAAAATCTCACTGCTTGCTCTACATAATAATGTAGAGATGTTAATACGGACAGCTTTAAGTTTTCTGCAATCCTGAGAGCTTAAATAAGTGACATAGGAATTTCCTCTTAGGATTAAAATATACGGGTAATACGAGTGCGCGGTGTACCAGCTTACGAGTAGTTCAATAAATTTAAGCAAAGCACGAACATTCGCTGTCTGGTAACTTTAGTGCGACCGTGAAATGGCGGCCGGCTACCTTGCCCTTGTACTTGGCGGTAACGTAATTCACTCGACGGTAGGGTTATGGCGACCGATACGAGCGACTGGTTTGCATTATGTAACGCGATGCACAATCGCATAAGCGCCGGCGCGAGGCGCGACCGCGACTTACCGCCTGCGTGCAGGCGCCAACTTATTGCACCCATAGGTAATATTTAAACGCGTAAGCCAGGGATGGCAAATCTTACGATTTTTGTGTGCACTTATACTTGTATACTTAAGCATTTTGTTACTTCCTGTTTCTAAATTCATAAAACAATCAACTTTTTTTAAAAGTATTAGCATTGGATGTAGCCTGTGGAATACTGCACTTCGAAAAAACATAGTAGGTATATGCGTCAGTTATCATCTTTTACATCAATGGACTTCCCAAAAAATAAAAGTTTCCAAGATTTTCTGCTATTTTTTTAAATAATTTTAAGCCATCGACAATCCGTCTTTTACTCTAGTTTTCTGTCTCAATTAAGTATAATTTATTTTGGTATTGAGTATTTTTTTAACTTCTGAGATCATCCAAAATTAGGCTGGCCTTGATAAATAAATGTTCTTCGGACATCGATAGCTTTGCTGAATGCGTTGTTCATCTGCATCAACAATAAAGTCCACTCCGTGGAGACTGAAGACACGATTGTAGGCTACACTGCAACCGCAAGTCAGTCCTACTCCTGTCCTATGAAACTATGGGGCACTATTTTTAGAGACTAGGTTGCCTTACAACGACCGGTCGTACACCTCTATAAATCATCGTTTATTCTATAATGTCCTTTTAGTATTCTGTATTATTCAACTACGGGATGGTTTTAGTTTAACAGTCTATGTTTGTATCATGTATTTGGGTTTGTTGGTGAATTCCAAAATAATTGCTAAACAACTGTAACATTTTTTTATAAAAGTGTGATACTAGTCTTGGGTTTACCTAATCGTGTCATGACTAATATAATTTAAGTTGAGATAGATGTAACTATCGAGTTTGGTCTTGTTTTTTTTCTAAAGGGTTCCGAAAAAATAATCTATGCATGTTTGTTACTCAATCCTGAACCTGAACGACTGAACGGATCTAGATGAGATTTGGCACCATAGACATAGAATTTTTTCGCATGTTTGGCACAGATATAGATTATAGTCTAGTATTAAACTTACACCAAGTCGCCGACTACTGTTAGTTTAAGGATATATCTAGGTAGGTACATGAATAACATGAGTGGCATAAATTATTATATTTATCTTACACAATAATCGGTCTACGAACTTTAGAGGTCTGACAAACCAGTTACAAGCTATCTAGTTATTAGAAAATTCCGCATGAACAGCTAATTAAAATGTAGGAAGAGATGATTTTACACCGGGACATTTGCATAGAATTCTTGATAGGTTTTTGCTCCCAGCTCTAACTAGATCTTTTTATTACGCGTTACAGAGGAATGAAGATTGTAATTATTCTCCTTTTATATCCAATTGAACGAGTTAGCAAAAAATTTAATCTATTAACGTATGGATTGTTTTGCATTCCCTTATTACGTTCACAAATAGGGGGATGGTAGAGAAAAACATACGAGTAATGTGCAGTCATGTTTATCGTTTGCCTTCTGACTTTTTTAATCAATCATAATATCCAGAAATTCTCAACTGATATAAAATGAACGGTAGAAATATGAATTTTATGAATTAAAACAGCGTCAAATCAAGTCTAGTTTGTGTCGGAGTAAAGGTACATGGGTTCCGAATCCGGCAGGGGATTTTCATCATAGTGATGAGCTCGTGGGCTAGATAGTCGATAGCTGATGGCGATGCAACGCGCACGGTCTTAAACTACATAGATGGCCATGATGGACTTTAATCCAATGCAAGTTCTGACAATATTATTTTTCTGCAATTATAGGTTTTTGAAAAAAAGCACAGCTAATTAGATCAAAATTTCGGAAATAATTAAAAAATACTTTCATCATTTTAGGCACGTATTCCGGCGACTTCTAAATTATTGAGCGTCGATTTATTCAAAAACGTTCAGCGGCGAGTGGAGTAAACTACTATATTTTGACTCTATGAGTAAACGATACAAAACCAGTACAACTTCATTAGTATTCGTTTACCGACTGTGTCGTGAATCTTAAGTACCATTTAATAATAACTACAACTTCCTCCCATTCATTGAGCTTATTTAACGTGAATTTTGAGCGGCATTTAACTTATGGTTCAACGCCGGAACTTTAAATCCGATCTATTGTATTTGAGTCCTAGAATAATTTAATTTAATCGTAGGTAAATTTATGCTCTTCTTAAACTTTTGTAGGATACGTTAACCTCATAAATAACACGAAACAAAAATCATTTTCGGTTCTTCTCTTGGTAAAATCTAGGTAGAATTTTGACATGGGCACCAGCTATCCTACTTGGAATAAGGACATTTATTTCATTTTAATTAAGGTTTAAACTAAGACGTAATACAATATTACTTACCACGGACATTAGTTCCTTTGTTTCTTTATTAGGCAGAAGAAGAATTAATATTGAAGAATGAGATGTGGGTGGACGAAGAGTTGATAAGCCTTTTCCACAGAGCAAGTTTGTGTGAAAGCAAATTAAAGTCAATGTGACTCTATAAATTGGCTTTACCCTTTGTCAAAAGAGCTGCTTGGATGGCTTGGGTGAGTTATTTAGTTCAGCATTGACAATGACGCGGTTTTTATAGCTCAAACATATTTCTTGCTGTACTCGCTAGCATATCCCTCGTAAAAACCTATGCAGTGGGTGCACTAAGAAATTCAAGTCACACGTGACACTATTCGCATTCGCAGCCTAAAACCGTAACTATGAATGGGCTGTAAAGGCTGGTTCGCACGACGCGACGTTTCGTTATGCGTCACTCGCGAAGTGCGTGATCGTTTTGGGCAGGGGCCGTTAGCGACGCCACAGCACTTCCGGTTCGAGGATGAGCGGGCGGATATCCACGCGTCGAGTGTCGAGCGCACACACCGGATAAAAGTTTAAACTTCTGACTTGTATTTTAAACGGCAGGCGTATATTATTGTTAAATTTTGTACAAGGTTTTTAAAATTTTCAGCTAGAGAACTGCCTAATATAGTCAGAGATACGGTGCGATTCCATCAAAATCGTGTGCAGCACATTTGAGCATAAACATTTTCAATTCGTGCGGAGAATAGGCTTGTGCGAGTCCACCGAGAGCTGGTTTGTGCCACACACTGGTGGAATACACATACACGAAATCGGTGTTTTTTCAAGTCCGGGTGGAATTCTTAACCAACCCCGCAATAAACAGCGTTTGGTTTTGTAGAAGATATCGACGGGCGTACAGATTCCTTTCCATTTTTAGAACCAAAGAAATCTATACTAATTATATATATACTAATATTATAAATGCGAAAGTTTGCATGGATGGATGTTTGTTACTCAATCACGCCACAACGGCAGAACGGATCTGGATGATTTTTGGCACAGAGATAGATTACAGCCTGAAATACACATAGGCTACTTTTTATCCCGGAAAATTAAAAAGTTCCCGCGGGAAAGAAAAAACCGCAATACACGGGGACGAAATCGCGGGCATCAGCTAGTTAAAGAATATATAGCAGCACGGGTGCATGCGTTTCTTGGTTAGTCCTGAGTGTGTGCCTACACTATGTGTCCCGGAGGCGTCGCCGCCGCATCAGTATGCGCCTCACATCGCCTGCGACGTGACCAGCCTCTTGGCTTCACTCCCCTCATACGTCAAAACCAGTATCACCACATATCAACCAACACGACAAAATAGCTTCAATCACACCGTAATAAACTCTACATTTGGTAACCAGTGTGGTAAAAACCGTCAAAAACCACTCTCGTCATATCTGGAAAGTTTTCTAAGGATCCTTTTATGACGCTCATTATTGCAAAGTAGAAATAACAATTTTACGATCTCAGCAATAAATAGGTAAGTTTATAATTCACTAGCGAATGCCCGCGACTTCGTCTGCGTGGTTATCTATCTCTGTGCCAAATTTCAGCCAGATCCGTTCAGCCATTGGGGTGTGATTGAGTAACAAACATCTATACATCCATCCAAACTTTCGCATTTATAATATTAAGTAAGATATCATAGTGCGGAATATACCGAAAGATACTTTAGGTTAATATTGTGCAAATTTTCATTTAAATTTTTTTTTTATTGTTACCTTTTTTAATCCTCTTGATAATCTGTGCTGTCTGAGGAAGGCTGAGGACGGTTTGAAGAAACTAGAGATTTTTGTTTAATACACTGAACAAACTACAAAACCTTTTGTTTTACTTTTAGCAGCTCGATTCAATGATGTTCTAAAGCGTTACTGATTCGATTTTTGATATAAATCGACTTTCTTTATGAAGAAGTTTTAATCTATTCGACACATTGATATTTATCTTTGCTCAACAATTTTTTATTGCTTTATAAACATACCCAAGTGTTTAAATGACTAAGTATATTAATGTATGTATTAAAATAAATAATTTATATACAACAGTACCTACAGTAAATGCATCATGAATCCGTCTGGTCATAGAAACCATCCATCGCCAAATATGTATGGTAATTAAAGGACTATCAAGAAAGCTAGTATTTAAGCTCCATGACTATTTTGAAAAGGATAGTCGTACTTGTAATTATTATAAGATACATACGAGTTGCGAAATATCGGATAAAAGGGCATGTCGCTTCACTATTGTAAAAAACGATATGTGTCTATGGAGTATTGCATTTTTGGTGATGGTTGCCTGTCAATAATTAGTTATGACATTTCATAGGCGTGCTTATGTCAAAAGTAAAATTAATGGTTGCTTTAAGCATGTTACTCGTAAGTATCACGTTGACAGTAAATAGAGGGAGCGGAGAATCTTATTCCACCCGTCAATTTGGCCAATGTATTACGCAATGGCTTTTTATTAACGTGTAAGTAGACATTCTAGTACATCGTAAGAATAAAATACAGCGAAACATTGCATCAGGAAAGTGGTCATGAAACACAAAAAGAATTACACACCAGAAATGCGCGACATTGTTTATGCATGAGGTTGCATTATGCATGGATGCCGACGGGACCATGAGGCAGACGAGTAAAACCTGGCCGATGAGATAAACAATTCTATTAACTCTAAACAAAAAGCCGTCTTTGTTATATTGCATGTGGGTAATGTGAGAAATTTGGGGACAAAAAAATCCTAATTAGAAATATAAATACGAAAGCATAATATCTGTCTCTGTGCTTACCTTTTCACGGCCTAAGTACCTGTTCAACCAATTTTGACGAAATTTGGTACAGAGATAGCTTGCATAGATTTAATCCAGTCATTATACGTGGAAAAAACCGGTTTGAAATGCTTGTGAACGGAGAAGGCTAAATTTTGGATATTACTTTCTAGAAAAGCTTAACTTCAAATTGTCGACCAAGATTTCCTATGTACATTTTCCGCCATCTTGAAAAAAGGGTTAAATTTTTACGAGATATATACATTTTGATGCAACACTTT
This sequence comes from Erebia aethiops, assembly GCA_923060345.2. Classification (NCBI taxonomy): domain Eukaryota; kingdom Metazoa; phylum Arthropoda; class Insecta; order Lepidoptera; family Nymphalidae; genus Erebia; species Erebia aethiops. Next base: position 14,085,382 of record OV281089.1, on the reverse strand, counting down.
TTTGTTGCTTTTTTACGATCGATTTTACGAATAATTGAAAAAAATAAATAAATTGGAAATTTGTTTATTGTTATTTTTTTTTCTCGTGAAAGATATCGAAAAAAATTACATTATCAAACTTGTAGAGCCTACAATTGGATACGTGTGGATACAACCGTGCGAGAGTTCACTCGGAAATTTTAAAATAGAATTTATTTAAAAAGAAGAACCAAACCGCCGAAATGAGACTTATACTAGAGATAGTTCCTGGTACGGGAATCAGTTTAATTATATGTAAAAATACCTAACTCTGACTAACATTGAGTATGATTGAAAATACCATTATTATTAAAATATAGATCAAACTGGATTTGTGTTCGCAGGAATCGCTAGCTTAGACGACTTTGCGAAGTCATTAATTTTGTAGATAGCTGGCATATTTAAATTAATTTCTATTTATGAAGTGTTATTATTATCGGCGTTTATTATCTGTTCTGTATTCATCCCGAGATATTAATCAAGTCTCTCTGTGGTTATCTATCAGCCAGTCTTAATGATGTCGCTACACAGCAGTATGCAAATGGGATGGGTGGAAACCGTTTTCCGCATCCATTATGTATCGACAGGGTACAGGATGCGTTAATTTCATTTATAGCTAGCAGCGCTGCTAAAGTACTTGCAACATAAATTGGCTTAAATGTGTACTGCCTCCCATATCTGTCCCTGAGAAAAATGTTAGTGAGGATTTATAAAACCTTCCACTGTAAATTCTCTTGTTGGCATGCGAAAATAAAATTAGAAGCAATTAGGCCGGTCATACACGGACTGCTCGAGCAGTTAGCCACTGATCAACACGGCCCTCTCTTGCAGTCATAGTCAACAGCTTGAAGTTACCATTGATAATAATTGCTGCCATGTATGTGTGTACATAGAAGACTGTTAACTATATGCAGTCGCAGCTTGAAGCAGTCCATCCTGACTGCTTTAAGCTGTCCGTGTAAGGCCGGCCTCAGATCGATGAAAAATTCACTTAAGAACATATTTTCCAATAAAACACCTCTACTACTAGTGTAATTGTGAAGATCCTAAAAATCTTTAAATCACTATGAGTATTTCACAATAATTCATTATAAATACCGAGTGTTTACAGGCGTGTATGTTATGAAGATGAGTCTGCTATTACGAATTAAAAAAAGTAACAGGGTAGGGAGAAGGTAAAAAATATTGATGGCTTTTTTACGACGTAGGCCGCTTATTACAAAGTATAGAGCCCACAAATAAGTTTGTATCCCCTTTGCAAATTAAATATGCGTTGCTAAGGCAGTTTTCTGTATGTCATAATGACGTGTTTATAGCTGAGGACTTGTTTTAGAATATTACCTATGCAGTTGGGTATAATGGTGCAGTTTTTAGGCTGACAACTACGAATGCACGACTGAACGTGTACATTTATTAAAACTTACTTAGTAGAAGGAAACGCAGTACGTGGCGCTGCATCCTTGTAGTAGCTTGTATTTGGATTTTGCTTCGTCCTTGATTAACAAAATCATACATGCGTATTCAAGTGCAGGGTGGTGGTAACCCGCCCAAGCATCCCACCAACCAAAGTAAAGCCAATTTAGAAATTATAAATTTCTTAACTGTCTATTCTGGAAATCCTGCCACTTAGAACCTATTGTCCTAGGTGAGCGACAGAAGCGACGCGACGCGACGCGATATGACGCCATAGAAAATGACAAACTCGTCGTAGCGAGTCGCGGTGTCGCGTTTGTCGCTCACGTAGGACAGCGGGTAAGACCACAGTGCGACACCCGCGGCTTTTTCAATGTGTCATTGATAAAAAAGCACGGATTGTTCTTCGTTGCATCCCAAGCAGCGGAAACTGCACATATATGCAGTTTCCGTCGCGCATCCTGTGTGTTTAAGGCTTTGGGTGTAGAGTCGATAGGACCTACAATAATATGGCAACATTTTATATCAACGAAGTGTTATTCCACCTCGTTTCTTTAAAGTGAATGACAATGCAGATTCAATGGTGTAATGACCGCCGGCTCTTCGCGAGACTCTGTTTATTATGTCCAGCAACAATGGGACGGTAATATTTTTCATTGTACCTACATCAACTCCTTGGATAATGTTCAGAGTAAATGAGGTATACTTGTTTGACATACATGTGTGAAATAACTATAGACTTTTAAAATAACTTGCTTGAAATATCAGTTTGGCTGTATTTGGGTTTCCAATAAATGACTGAATCTTATTTGTGAATGGATAATATGCATGGTGCTGATACGTGGGCTGAAGGGAAGGAATAAACAGAAAATCTATCAAAACAGAAATGCAGAGAGATAGGTATAGATATATATATCAAAGAAATAAATCAGTGACCCTAATCATAAATTATATATCTACTATCTAATGCCCGCGACTTCGTCCGCGTGGATTGACGTTTTTCGATTCCCGCGGGAACTCTTTAATTTTCCGGAATAAAAAGTAGCCTATGTGTTATTCCAGACTATAATCTATCTCTGTGCCAAATTTCATCCAGATCCGTTCAGCCGTTGGGGCGTGATTGAGTAACAAACATCCATCCATACATCCAAACTTTCGCATTTATAATATTAGTAAGATTATTTGACTTGATATTCCTTAATTTTAATCTGTATGAAAAAAGATACGTATTATGGTGTCCTTGTAGCTCAGAATACTTAGTAGCCCTTCGATATGTTATTTAGTTTATTTATACTAATAAAAATGCGAAAGTTTGGATGGATGGATGTTTGTTACTCAATCATGCCTCAACGGCTGAACGGGTCTGAGTGAATAACACAGGCTAATTTTTTCGCTCGGAAAATCAAAGAAATCCCGCGGGAACCAAAAACATCAATCCACGCGGACGAAGACGCGGGTATCAGCTAGTACATCGATAAATTAGCCATTAAATTAGTAGGTCTGGAGTCAAGTCTATTATGTTAAAAAAAGGCCAATGGACGCGTTACATAGGTAATGCTATTATGGAGTAACCCTTAGCGATAAGTCAGTGTAATTATTATTGTTCCATAAAACTAGCGGTTGACCACAACAACGACAGGGATGTTCAATACATTTAATCGGGCACGTAATATCGTGATGGAGGTGTCACCGCAACTCACCCCGATGCATCGTTAGCTGTCTATCTTTGCAATAAGATATTATCCAAAAATATAATATAACTATTATTATTAATGTAGAAAAGGTAATTTTATTTCCGTTAAGTTACCAGGGATCGTACTCGTACTTAAGAAGAAAGTTATAGAGATCGTAGTTCGTATCCCAGGGAAGGACATAGTCTACTTTTTATCCCGGAAAATTAAGGAGTTCCCGCGGGAATCATAAAACCTTAATCATCTAGTGATATAATAATAATTAATTATTGGTTCCTCAGAAACGGTTCTAGCGATTTGGATGAAATTTTGTACCTACGAGTATTATTACTAGATATTAATATTTGACTTACTCTTCAAAACCTGAGTTGCCTCGTGGAGAGCTATGTAGGCACTAGGCATACCTTTAAGGATGTGTTGATAAAAAATAATAATATAAGTAGTTATAACATTTATCAATACACACTCATGTTCAGCAAATTAATTTCATTTCATTTCAAGGTCAAAATATCATCGCTCAGACAAGCCTGTTTGCCAAAGTCGTGTTTTTCTCCAAGCTGCAAAGTTATTCTGCACACAAAAGTATGCGTTCTTTTTTCGCAATCTTCGAAATGAGGCTGCGATTTATATTGCAATTCGATTTGTAACAAAAACTGGCACAAGCTACGTTGATAAATACCTAATACAGAAAGAGTAACGAAGAATTTCCCAACTATTTTTTTATAGACTACTTACTCATATTTTTTAAAAATATTATTTGAGCCGTGAGTTTGGAAAATGTGGGAAAATAAATGCGAGCAAAGTTGGAAAAACAGTTACTGTACATAATTAGTAAAAACTGATTGAGTGAGATTTAATGGGTAGATTCCGCAAGTCTTATCCCCAAAATCATGTGAGAAAGTAAAACTGTTAATTTTTTCTATTTTACACGTCTGAACTCTGAATTCAAAATCCTTGCTCTGTAGCAGTGCTGTGTATGCTTTCCTGTTATCTAGATTATCAAGTTACGTAATTCGTCGTCAAGTTTGCGTTAACCTGTCATTACTTAAAGTATCTCCGCATGGGAATTTTATAGGAAAAGATACGTCTTTAAAGTCATTAATTATCATAATGTGTATTTACACATTATGATAATTAATGACTTTAAATAATTAATAATGACTTTTAATAATTTTAAATCGTTTCTGGAAGATTTCTTCCAGAAACGAATGGTAAAAAAATTACGCTCATTGGTATTATGTCATATTGTGTTGTCTTGCATACTTATTAGAGTCAGAGCCCGTACCCTTAAATCTAGATAAGATTGAATAAGCTATTTATATGGCGCTCGTGGTTAAGAAAATGCTGCTGCAAAGAATAAAAAACTGGAGGAGTCTTGATTATAGATGCGTCGTCCTCGGCGCATTAGGTGATGAATGAAGCGCAGACGCAACATCTCGTGGTCATATTTATCTTTGTAAAGAACATCGTTCATTGTAGTCAAGTGATGGCTGGCTGCATTTATTCAAGACAATAATATTATGAATGCCATACGGGTTCACTAAACATATGAGCATGGGCCTATTACACATTTACAATATACAGGGTTGTTTTCAAAATACCCGTGTACACTCGGTTTCCCTTTAAACTATGTGATGACTTGAACTTCAGAATAGATCGTAGCGTAATATTTGTCTTTGAACTTGGAACTCTGTTTATCTATTGAACCGTTTTTATAGGATCAACGCCTAAGTTTTTCTGGTGGGAGGGTTCGGCCGTGGCTAGTTACCACCCTACCGGCAAAGATTAGCGTTAGATTAGCGATTTAGCGTTCCGGTACGATGCCGTGTAGAAACCGATAGGGGTATGGGTTTAATTAACTGCCATGCCTCTAACAGGTCAGCCCGCTACCATCTTAGACTGCATCATAACTTACCATCACGTGAGATCGCAGTCAAGGGATAACTACATAGTAGTGGATAACAAAAAGTATAAAGTTTTGATAATGATAGTTAGTTGAAGCCGTGAACGATTTTAAAGAAAAAATGCAGTACCGGAAATCGAAACGATCCTGTTATGATAATATTTGAATAATATTCACGATGTCTGTGTTAGCAAGGATTTATGGGAATTGGAACATTATGTAGCCATTAGAATATTACGGAGGCTTCAATAGCATGTTGGAAAAGCTATGAATAATAAATAGGTATTTCCTGACTTCTACATGCACGGTATGAAATTCAGAACAATTTATTACCTACTTCTAAACTATGAGAAGAGTAGTTAATTTAAGTGAGTTATTTTATCAGGTTTAAATTCGAATTGTCAATTCTTTCAGAGGATGATTTACTTTAATTGTTTGAATTTTAAGATTTCCTCTTTTAAAAGCGTCATTAAATTCGTTTCTCTCCCTTGTTACAGCCCAAAGGATAACGACCATCCAGCTGGACGGAGTACAGTACTTTATATCAAGAATGAACCCTTATAGTCCAGAGCTCAACTATTTCCTCGCTTATCAGTATTGCAGGTAAGACATTTCCCAGCGCTGGCATTACGGCGTATCGAATCGCCCATCGAGGTACTTAACAATGACACACCCCATACTTCAGTTGCGAGTCGTATCATATTTCTCCCGGCGCATTCGCTGGATATAATAGTTACATCGTGACTAGGAATGTTTATCCGGCTTATCTTTACTCTTGTCCTACCATAACAGCGCTCGGCTGGGCGTTAACAAGCGTTGCCAGGCGCTTTGAGGGCCCACGAGCGACCAGGAAGTGCAGGGGACATTTGCATTACCGTTAGTGGTTCTGGGAAAACTCGAGAACAATATCGGCACCTTTAGCTACTTCCGCAAGCCAATCCCGCTGTTAAATACGCACAAAGGACTCCAGGTTTTATTATGGCGTAGCTCCCACGGTTCCCGCGTTGCCGGAGTTTATTAAACAGCCTCAATAACAAACGTTTAATGCACTATATAAAATAGGTTTCCTTTTCAATGGCATTCCAATTTTAAAATACGTCACGGTTTGCACTGCGAAATAAAAGATTATTTTTCTAATATTATGTAATCGGCATATTCAGCATTCCTCTTAAATTATGCTTAGTAGGTAAACTAAAGGGATCGTTGTTTAAAGCCAATCTCTAGAATGACATTAGGGAAGAGACATTCGCAGTTCAAGTTCAATGATAGTTTCTTTACGATGGTGAAAAACGATAATAAGTAATTAGAAGTAAAATCCTCAGTCAGGACTCAGGACATTCCCTTTTATAGTAGAAAATACTGAGTATAGCATCTTATTTTCTAGTACAAGTAGCCCATTAGGAATAGAAAGAAGTGAGTCTGAGGCATGGTGCGGTTCCGATTTTGCGGCGTGCACGCTCAAACGACCAAAGGGTCAGTCGCCTCGTAGCTCGGTCACGATGTCCTCCTATTGCGACTTCGTCACGACCTATATATTTACAGTGTCTATTGTTGCTACATAAGTACGTAGCTTTTTAGGTAATTTTATTGAGTAAGAAGTATTGAGTGAGAAATAAAGACGTTGGAACATGACCGCAAAAGTTTTCTCCGAGTGACCGCTGAACTTCAATTCAGAGATGGCACCACATGGATGATGATGAATGATTTAGATGATCTTTGTAGTAGAGTTATGTTATTTGGCACTTGGTTTCCTCTCACAGTATCCCAGTATACTGTGAGAGGAGGTCTTTGACCTATTCTATAGCTTTAGTTAACGTCAAAATGTCCCGGAACGATTCCATGATATGAGGGCCATTATGATACTTGCTATGAATGGCTTAGACAGTCGCCGAGTGACGGGTGAAATATCAGTGTGGATGGCAAAATCGATTAAGGGCACGTCATGTAAGAAGGGTTATATTATGCGGGTAAAAAATAAGGGGAATTGGCTAATGGGTACAACCGCAACAGGTGGCGTGACGAACTGTCATGCCTCGAGAGCCACTCCATGCCGTGCCTAATGGAAACTGTATGTCGCGACTCGCGGTGCTTCGTTTAATATTGTCGTGATAAAAGTCGAGTAACTGTAAAAAGCAGGGTTATTTGCGTTTCTTTCATCGCAGTCGTGTCATCGACTTTGTGGATTTTTAACTTTTGGGCTTATCTCTCAAAAAACTTTGCTCTTAAAATAGTAATAACTTCGGTACCGTCTTACCTCATGTCTTAGCTTTGTATTACTTGGTGAACTTTTTTGACGTAATGTAATTGATGAAGAATGTATGTAAGGGTTATTATTTCGATACCGAAATTTTGAACACCTACATTTTGAATTATGCAGTATAATTGGCAAATTCAAATTAGAAAACAACATATCATGTACAATTAATCAATATCAATCTATTTTCAAGAAATTTTTCCAGAGTTGCTCGTATACATTTTAATAATACTGAGACTAATAAGAAACTACTATACCGTTATGGTGCTAAAATATGTCGATGTGTCAAAGATACCTCAATGGGAAAAACAATTGCTTCACAATGCTGTATAATTAATTCAACTCGAGTACAATTTATGAGTTTTTAATTCGGCGCGAGCAGTTTTTACGTGCTAAGAATTGAGGAGTTGAAACATTCTTATTTCTTGCAATGAAAGCAGTGCATAATTTATGGAAAAAGTAGCCTGAATTTCTTATTTTAATTATAGTCAATGCTAATATAACTCATTGTGATTAGAATTTTAAATCTGCAGAATTTGGGTGGTCGTGTGACATTATTTATAAGAGGAGAAGAATTAGGTAGCTATAATTTCAAAACGAGTTGATTTTATAGTGTTAAATAAAAAAGTTTTTATCAGACAAAAGAGACGGTTTTGTAAACTCATTGAAGTCTTATTACCATGTAAAGGACTACTTAAACGACAAGGAAGCCTGGCAATAATTTGCTCTAATGTCTCTGATAGTTCCTTAGTAGTAAGAATATTTGTGAGATGGTGATAATTAAAAATAAAATAAAAAAAACCCGGCTGAGTTTGTTGTGGGCTCTTCTCAGACCAGGGCGCGTTTGGAACCCTCGTAGCTTTAGTTTTAAGATACCGTTACCCATTATCACCATCATGCTTTTTAAATACTTATGTAATTTTTAGACGAAAATAAGTGTACCTACAGTGTTACCTATATTTAATGAATAAATGACTATGACTAAATGACTATGACTAAATGAAGGAAGTCAGAATCTGGATTTAAAATCTTAGAGACGTGATTGTTATAAAAATGTTGTAACTAAATATGGGAGGTCATCGGTGGATACGGGACTTCGTCGAGGTTTTTAATCTCTTAAGAGTCCTGGAGTGTGCATGGAATGTGGACTGGTCTTGGCAAGGCCAAAGCGAGTGTTTAGCGGATAAATTGCGCTTCGATAAACTGGCTCCGCGCTGTAGTTCTATGGACCTTATATGTTACTATTACCTGTGGACCGTAGTGGTTAGTTCAAATCGTATTTACTGATCCGGCATTTCGAGTTTGTAAATACCCAGTCGCAGTATCAAGTATCAAGTAACTGATCATTAAGTGTAAAGTCTAATCAGGACCGGATCCTGTTTTATACTGTACATTACACAGAAACAGGATTCTGCATAGGTATCTACATTAGTTTTATTTTACTAAAATATTAGATGTATGTTTTTTGAAGATGCCGTTGGAAATTCTTTACAACCTTCCTTGTGCACCCCTAGAGTGTGGAATATTTATTCCAAACTAGATGATGCCCGCGACTTCGTACGCGTGGATTGGCTTTTTATTCCCGCGGGAACTCTTCAATTTTCCGGGATAAAAATTAGCTTATGTCCTTCCTCAGGATGTTAACTGTCTCTGTAAAAAAATGCATCAAAATCGGTTGAGCAGTTGGGCCGTGAAAGCATAGCAGACAGACAGACAGACACACTTTCGCATTTATAATATTAGTATGGATTTTAAATCTTGGCGCACTAGTTTTAGCCTTTGCATTGTTAGACTTCAGTCACGGTACTGTTTTATGTATCAGATTTGTAGATTTTATGAGTATATTTGTATATTTATATTTATTCTTCGCATAGACTTATAAAAAGCGCTTACGAAGGCAGATTGATATTAATAGTACAATACAAAATTAATACAAAACATTATTATGTCATAAAAATTTATAATTTACCTAAGTACCTAGTGATACAAAATTTAAATAATGTGATTTACAAATATGTGTCGTATCTTCATAATAAAATGTCATAATATTGGAATAAAAAAAATGTACTCAAGTACATAATTTTCATGTCATGTCATAAAATAAAATATGTAATCACAATACAATATTACAAGTACACAAGTACATATTTTTTATCCTTGGTCATTGAATAGCTTGTGCAGTGTTATATTTGTAGTGCACTTGTGCAGTGTAGGTAATGTGCATATATACCTAATTTATTCAGACATTGTGATTTAACTCAATTGGAATTATTTAAAATCCTTGTGTTACATTTACTTTCAGATCATTAGGACTGCAGCTGGCTTCGTTCGAAACGAAGGAAAAGGCTGACTCGATAACGACGTATTTAACAAACGCAGGTGAGACTAAACATTCTTTGTTTGAAGTTTTTTAAATTATGCGCTTTTTTGTGTACTTATTTGGGTTTATTTTTTATATCACCATGCAAAATGTGGAACCGCATCCATCAGCGGTGTTCCCGCGACATTGGGTGATATAGGGGTACCCAATAAACAAATATAGGTATAATGGGTTTTATTCAAATAAACTTAAAAATAAATAAAGTGCTTCTGCAATAATTAAGTGTCAAAGTCAAACTTTCTTTATATCTGGCACACCATAATTGCACTTTTCTGGTGAATTTTCATGGGTAGCAATAATAATCGCTTATAAGTTAAATCAAAAAATGTAACAAGGTTAAAAATAAATAAAATATCTTTTGCTATATCTTTTCGTTTATAGTCATTTTTGTAGATGTATTAAAGCACTTTAATTCGCTATTAAGCTATTGTTTTTTAAGTTTTTTATGTAGTTTTTCCGTGGTGTCAACTGAATCAGGGTTCCGGCTGAGCATCAGCGCTGTATGGTTAGCACTTGCACTGAACATACAACATTATGCTGAGCCTGGACCATTTTTCGGGTTGTGCCATACGTGATACAGTTCATTCCTGCGCTTCTTCGTTGTTGTTTAGATTCTAGATCTTGTTTAGATCGGTGAGGTGCAGGGGTGATTAACCTCTTTAGTTATGCTTGTTTATGTGTAAATTTGGAAATAAATGTTTTATCTTTCTTTCTATCGCAGGCTACAATAAATACGACTTCTGGACGTCGGGTAACAATCTCGGTACGGATATGTACCTGTGGATGAGCACGGGGCTCCCATTCAACGCGACCTTCAACTACATGCGGCGCGGCATGACCCTGGACGCGCCAAGCCAGCACGCCGATGACAGTATGGACCCCCTGGATGTTCCTCAGGGCAGCACAGCACCCCAACGCACCGCGAGGCATGGGTACGTATAATTTTATATCAATACTAGCGATTGCCTGCGATTTCCCTCCCATGGGAATTTGGAAAAATACCTTGTTCTTTGTCTACAAGGTATAAAGGGAACCTATGTGAAAAACATTCATAATTCTATGAGTGATTGAGGTAGAGCATAGAGAGAAAAAGAGAGTAGTTGTAGAGAAAAAGAACTGGTTATTTTGGATGTCTAGAGATTTTGATAATATTATCATGAATTGGACATTATCAAATTTTGCGTCAGGTACAAACTACAGAACGAAAACATTTTAATTTGAAAAATAATAAAATAATTTTCAAATTTCTTTGAGACAAAGTCAGACTTAAGATGTACACCAAATAAATGTGAATTATTAGTATATCACATAGTTTCTATTAGGTATATTTAACTTGAGCCGCTGTTAATAAGGGTACCTCCCATACTTCACGACTAATGACAAAGTTTTATTTGTCTGCAAGACTGAAATAGTATAACATAAGAAGTAGTCTGTTTTCCAGAACTGAGCACGTGATGACAAACGGCTGCGTGTCGCTCAAGGCGCCGTCCTTCCACTGGGAGCCTCAGCATTGCGGCGAGATCAAGGACTTCATCTGCGAGCAGACCCGCTGCTATTACTACAACTACGGCTCCATCCCCGTCTCCTCGGCGCAGGGGTAATGCCAGGTGAGATGCCAACCGTCTCCGGAGGCCCACTCCCCGACTAGCCGCGCGTTCTTTTATTTTGATCCATATTGTGCACCGCCTTAACGTTTTTCACTTCTTTAAAACATGTCCATGTGACGACATTTTGGTTTAACATTGGTTTAACACGGTATAGGGTGTGTAGTTATTAGATTTTTGTTCAGTAGTTTGTGTTATCTAACACCAAAACACAGTTAATATTCGTGTTGAAGACGATGTTTCTGGCGCGCTGGCCCGCGGGATAAGGTCTCTGTGCCAACCCAACCACCAAACAAGAGCCCTACACCCAGAGATATCGGTACAACTTTCTCGATAGCATTTTTTTCATTGTCGTGTCTAACATTTTAAATATAAAAAATTAACAAAATTATTTGGTGGGTGGGTGAAGGGGGCTTTGCTTGGTATCTCTTGCTATGTTTAATTCTACTGTTTTATGTATCTAACTTTTAAATGTCTTTGTAGTCGTTTAAGTCTTCGCCAGACTAGTATCATACCTTGAGCCATAACATTAAAAAGAAGATTTCAATAACTTTTGTTTTATAGATTAAAACCGCATTTGGAATTTTCGGGTACCTCATTCAAGTCCAAGCCATTCATTAATTGTTTTTAAATTTTATTTGCAATGAGCAAATGTTCTGGCAAGTCTGAAGCGACTAAATGACGTAAACTCTGAGCGACTCTCTAACGCGAGGGTCGATATTTGTGTGATCGGCAGGAAGCCGCTCTCGATGACGACCACGACGACAGCGCACCCGCTCACGTCGTCGTCGCCGCCACCGCCGCGCTCCGAGCACCTCCCGACGCATTTCACTCTGAATGACCTCATCGGCAAGCTACGACCATCGTCCCTCGACGGCATTCAGTCCCCTCACCTCAAGGCCGGCGCGCTGCTCAAGACGTCTCCGCCTCAAATCGACTCGCATTACTCGCGATCGGCCGATGCACATTCCAAGGAGTCTGAACTGGGACCGAAGGAGGAACCGACTCAGGGCCCGTACGAGGCCGACGAGGGAATGGTGGGCGACGACCCAGCGGCGTACCTCACGAACGAAGCTCGCGAAGCGCACGCTGAGGACGCGCCCTCGACCGCCGAGCCGGATGCCACTGAGCATTCCGTCCACGCCAGCGGTATGCTGGCTCCCCCCGCCTACTAGCATCCGACTCGTCGGTCATAAATAATTATAAGACGTGACTTTTAGGTTTACGCACTACCAAAAGTATTATTCAATATTTTCAAAGCGTTTTGTATGTAAAGCAATATTAAGACATAAGTGCTTGCTTATGAGGGTGATATCGCTTCGTCGTTTATTATTACGAATGTAAATGAGATTTATGTATTGTAGTACTTTTAATTAGTGATATACTCGATGAAGAGTAGTGGGATATAAGGGTTCTTTGGGACAGTAATCTATAGTCAAGAAGGTGCTGGCGACTCGCTCTGTTGTGTGACTTGCCTCCGCTTTCTAATCGATCATTGCAACGAATATTCTACGAAATATAGGTACCTAAATTTCTACAGCAGATTTGTCCGATCTCCGATGCTAACATTTATTAATAGTCTTAAAAATATATTAATTTAATTTAAGAAAATTTTCTGATTTCGATTGTCTGGACATATCATTCGGTGTAGTAATTAAGATAGTGTTTATATTATGTGACGTACCTAGTTTTAAGTATTATAAGTTGGAACTCAAGAATTTAAAGAATAGTGATGTAGTGAGTTAATAAACGTAATATGTATAAAATTAATAATTGTTTCATTTTAAGAATTCTCGTATCGCTTATTACCAACTATATTTTAGACTACGCACATTCACCAGTTCCTCATTTAGATTTTTCTTTCTATGCGATGTTGTTGCAGTATATGATGAGTTGATGCAGTCGGAGATGGAAGCGGGCTGACCTCGGAAGAAGGCTTTTGCCTAATATAATTCGTACTGGCCGCTACCCAGCAGACTGTACATAATATGATAATTTAGAAATTAGCACCCTGGGAGTAGCACCCTGGTCTCTATTCCTATTCATATAAGACCACAGCGTTAACATAAGAGGTGGTCATATGAACAAATGTCAGATCCACTTACCAGCCGTTGATGACTCCTTCAACGTTCAGCATGGGTACGATCTTGAACACATACTTGGTCCGCAACGCCGCGGCGGGCTGGGTGTCACCCAACAAGCAGGCCAAAGTTCCGTCCATCACCCACGACGCGTTGCTTTCCCCGGGGTGCACGCGAGCCGTCAGGAATACTATGTCTCTATCCTAAAATATAAGTAACTAGATAGACGCCAGTGGGGCTGATTCTGCAGGGCGACCGCGTATCTTTTGCATCTATCATTGATACATCGAAATTACCTCTGGTTGGCTGAATTTATGGTATTTTTGCTGCGTCAATGGATTTCATCCAACAGTGGAGGAGAGTACAAACAAAAATTCCTCAAAATCTTATTGGGGGTTGCCTAACAGTATATCTTTCGGTTCTTCGAATTTGACCACCTCCCTGGCGTAGTGGTGAGCGCTGTGGTCTTATAAGTGGTAACCCGGGTTCGATCCCCAGCAGGGTCGATTCGGGAATTTATAATTTCTGAATTTTCTCTGGTGGGAGGCTTGGGCCGTGGCTATAGTTACAACCTTACCGGCAAAGACGTACCGCCAAGGCTTAGCTATATAGGGCTTAGCTATACAGGGCTTAGCTATACAGGGCTTATAGCTATACAGGACTTAGCTATACAGGGCTTAGCTATACAGAGCTTAGCTATCCAAGATGCGGCTAAAAATAGAGATTTTTGCGTGATGACCGCCAAACTTCGTTTTGAAGGCACGCGGTGATGATGTAGGTACAACATACCACTAAAGGATTGGAGGGTGTATCGTCCGCTGATATCGTTAACAATGGAACTTCATTGTTGTTGAGCGAATAGCAGAGAGGCTCGGCGCGGAGGTAGGTGTTCGGTGGCATCTGGGTACTCCATTGCCATATCCTAGACTGAAAACAAAAATAATAATACATACAGTAATGTAGATGAGAATTAATTCGCATTTAAAATTTAGTTTACTGATTACATAGATAAATAGGGACACAAGATAATATGTACTAGATATGATTTTGTAGTCATTAATTAGTATTATTAAAAACTAGCGGACCCGGAAGACGTTGTCCTGCCCTAGAACCTGAAGCTAGAACCCGATTGCAGCGCCCCTACCGGGCGCAATTTCAATATAAACCATCCCGGGACCCACTCAAATACACAACAAATATCCCATCAAAATCGGTCCAGCCGTTTTGAAGTAATGCGAGAACATACATTCCGGCAATTGATTTTTATTTATATAGGTAGATAAACAAACAGATTAATAAAACTAACTAACCAAATATTTTGTCATTCAAAATAGAACCTCGTTGGTTTAGGTTGTTAGTGTTTAGGTAGAAACTAGTAAACACATAGACATAATACTGACCATCATCATCGAATATGTAAATGGGAAATGATAGGCGAGGTAGCAGACATCGTTGGTGTGCGGGAACTCGATGTTGAAGGTGACCGTCAGGTAGCATTTGTTGTTCTTCTGATTGGCGTAGTGGTAGCTGTTGCGGTAGTAACAGATGTCCGAACCCGCTCTCACCCAGCCTGAATGTTTGTAAGAGAGTTTTATTTAAAATAATTCATACTTATAAACAAGAAGAAAATAATCGTTTATACTTTAAAAAATCCCGTGAAAGCTGTTAAATTTTCGGGATAAATTTTAGTTTTTGTTTATCTCCTTTTCTTCGGAAATGAAATTATCTTCGTTCCAAATTTCATTAAAATCATTCAAGTGGCTTTTAGATATCATGAAATATATAGAAGTTTAAAGTCTCATAAAAAACAAATTTTAGAGAAACTCATTGTTTTTGCTGCTTATAATGGGGCTGACATGTAGGTACATAAGTATAAAAGCCCCTAAACAAATTAAAAAATATATAACTATATATTCAAACATTGATAGGTAATTTCTTATAGATCGTTGTTGGTTAGCTTTGCAACGATCTTAGGAGGCAACTCAAATTAGAAAATATTGTCAAATATGTTAGTTACATGCAGGTCTGTAGTATGTTTAAATAAACGCAAATATTACAAGCACCAAAATTCTTAAAAAGGCAAAAGAAATTGCAGGTATCTTAAATTTAGTACCTGGTTTTCCGAGAACTGCCTCCTTCACAGAATACATTACAGGCTTCATGCCAAAGTTGAACTGGCTATCTGATTTCTCACAATTCACAATGTTGAAAATGTAAGGCCTCCCCTGCTGCATGTTGCGCACTTCAAAATAGAACCATTGATGTCTTTTTGGAGAATTTACGTCTGGCATTAGGATCAGCTCATATTCTCTTAGACCTACCTGTCAAAGTACAAAAATAATTAAAAGCATTTAGACTTAGTCTTTATTAGGTGCTAAATTATTTAAAATATTATTAGCTGAGCCGTGCCAGCTATGCTATATTTAATTTAAAAAAAAATATAATCAATTTCCATGATGATTACAATCTTAGTGAGTGCTTGCGTCTTGAAAGCAAAAATTCAAGTTAGCCCTGCTTTTTAGGTTGTGCGTAGATAAACCATTCCCTCTATCAGTCACTCTTGTCAGTAGTAGTCGGAATACATTACAGGCTTCATGCCAAAGTTGAACTGGCTATCTGATTTCTCACAATTCACAATGTTGAAAATGTAAGGCCTCACCTGCTGCATGTTGCGGACTTAGGTTCGGACTTATTTTTGTTAATAAAATTATCAGTCAAGTACGTATCGTTTTTGAACTCACCTGAATAGCTTTTCTTAGATTTCCCGATTCAAATCTGGATTCAAAACTCAGTCGAGATGCGAAAGTATTCACTTTTGTAATTTCTTGCTCATCGGTATTATTAAGGAACAAGTTATCTGCACTTAAACTGAAAGAAAACATGTTTCATTAAAGCTGAAACACCACTTTAAAAAAAACTACTTTTGAGAAAGATGTTTGGTTGTATGTTTGTTGGTACATTAGCATGTTTGGTACCTTTTTGGTGCTGTGGAGTCCATGGTCATGCCAGAAGCACAAAGTGCATCTAAATCATATACAACTTCATTCATGAATGATTCTGGGTTTATTGCTCTTTCAACACACGAAAGCAATTTATTCCTAAAATAACATTTAGAATAATCATTTCCATTCAAGATTATTTAAAACCTGAAGTTGAAGGTTAAAAAATCAAAGTATTAGTTATGATATTTCTTTAAATTAAAAGCTTGGTGTCATTTTGAGGAAAAAATCTCCCGGACCGATCATCAAAATCCAAAGGAAATCCCAAGCCGATAAAACCCAACGGAAAGCAAGCTGTGAGCTGTAACTGTGGCAACATGGATAGGCACGTCTGTTGCAAAAGCAATATTAGCTTAAGTTTAATTTATTTCCTTTTTTCACATCGTCGACTTCTTAATGATAAATCGATGACCCATCACTTCAAGAAAGTATGGAAGGATATTGAGTGAGGGAGCTGGATTAACCCGAAAGTATTAAGGTAGGAGTAGATAACGGCGAAAATGTTATTATCATCTTCGAAATGTATAATTTTAAAGCTAATACTGTACCTGCAAGCAATTCGCTCCATTTTATTCAAGGGCTCAGGCTGAGTGGAACCTTGCCCTCCTGTCATATCAGGATAAGCAACCTTTACAAATGGTATTATACTTTTAACTCTTGACGATATAGTAGAATATACTGATCCAAAAGTACTGTATTTTGAAATGTCTTTATGAATTTTCAGTGAGGAACAAGATGTGGTAGCTGTAAATAATAGATGTATGTAAAAGATTCAAATCTGATACATTAATGCCATTATATCGGTAAATTCAAGCTTAAAATATTATGAACTAGCTGATGCCCGCGACTTTGTCCGCGTGGAATAAGTCTTTAATATTTCCACGGGAACTCCTTAACTATCCGAGATAAAAATATACATATATTGCCTATGTCACTCTCCAGGTCCTCAACTATACGCAATGCAAAAAGTCACGTCGATCCGTTGCTTTGTTGCGGCGTGATTGAAGGACAAACCAACACACTTTCGCATTTATAGTATTAAGTATGAAAGTAAAGTATGTTACACCAATATACTTACATGTACTTTCATGTATTTTATGATAGCCTTGCAAAAATGAATGTGTTTGAGATAACCCTAAAACGGCGTCATAATCCGTGCTTCCTACACCTCCAGCAAGTGACAGAGTTGAAGGAGATGGTTGATTCCGATATCCACTAGTTTGAGGGTTAAATATATCATCTAGTATAGAACCACGAGAGTTGGATCGACTTTTTACCAGTTTAATTTGCTTATTATAGGATCCAAATTCTTTAAAATAAATATAATATCTGTAATGAACATTAATAAATCGTAACACAAAAATAAATTAGTTGAAAGAATGTTTAATTTACGTATGCCATACTTTTTTAAGTCTTCTATTTCTCTCTCATTAGGATTGATCCATAGGGCACTTTGTAAACTATCTCCGCTTTTTGTTATTGGAGATTTTTCGATGTCTTCCGCTTTCATTTCAGTTTCATTATCAAAATCAATATCTGGATAGTCGTCGATGTTCTCGGTGTCACTATCAGGCCCATCATCTTCATTGTCTGAGTTTATTGTCTTTGTATCCGAATTTGCTCCATCTTCATCATCTTCGTGACATGGCCATGTCGCATTTGTACCTATACAAACAAAAATTAAGAACTTTAGAAAAATGTAGAAATTATTAGTATATCTTATATTTCAATAATTAGAACTACAAAAATACCTTTCAGGATAGGGTTCAGGTTAAATGTGGCGGGACTATTTGCCGGCACTGGTAAGGCTTGGTGCTTCAGACATAAAGTAATGACGGAGCACACTCGTGCTAAGAGACCATCGAATTCTATTTCATCTGGGCATTGAGCGCAAAATCTGTGGAGTATTTGTACGTGCTTTTTGATGCAAAGCGCTCGTCGTCCTGCTTCTAAAATATATGAGGTTTAGTTTGAGATAAGTTGTTTAAGCTTATAGTTCTAGGCATACTGTGATAGAGTCAGATGAAAGGGACTCTCAATTTCCAAAGCGTGTTTTCATTACACCTATTTAGTTAAATAATTGTGCTTCGTGGTTTACACAACTTTTGCGAAGGTTTAATTTTTATTTTTAAAACAAACCTCGCAATTAATTCATGCGATCACATTATGTATCATAATAATGAATTTTTTCATGAGGTTATCATGCTCATTCTGTCCAGTCCATTTAGTTCAATAGTTTCAAATATTTTATAAAGCGTGTATACGTACTTATATTGCACAGATGTTGCATAGTCTGTAGGATGTGTGCACAAATCTTTAGCCTCATGCGTCCTTCATAGCGGTCCCATCGGTCGAACACCCTTACCAGCACGCTACAAAGGCCTGTCTTCACGATCTGCATGCAGCATACCTCTGTATGAGTTACCCACGTGTGACTGAACTGACATACATACACTTATTGCATTAAACGTGCAAAATAGAGAAAAAAATCACTCGCTAGGATCGGTCGCTAGTGCGTATTTGTGTTAGTATTTTTCAATTGATCTGTTGTGGTCAATTCTTTTTATTGGGTCGGTGCATAAGTTCGTTCGCTTTTTAGTTGCACATTTGTCAACTTGTTTAATCATCTTAAATCCTGCAGTATTACCCGAATTTTACTTTCATTTGGTTCAACTGAAAAGGTGATTCCATACTTTTGACTATTTTGTCCTTTGGCATCGTTAAATAACTGGCCATATTTTTTAAACCATTATGCGTCTTGAGAGATGGTAGTAGGTCAACCAGAAATAATGACAAAGGTACAGTATACAGTGTCATTCTGCATCGCAGCAATGCCAAAAAGGCAATCTCCATCCAAAGAATATCGTTTTATTATTATTTAAATCTTTATTGCACACAAGTAAAAGAACATAAAAAAAAACAATAAAATTACGACTAGGACAGCACAGTATGCAAAGGCGGTCTTATCGCCTGTAATTGTACTGAAGCCGAAATAATTTTTGCATCAACCCAATTTAAAGACGACTCCAAACATTCAATATGCAGCAGCAGAGGCAGTGAACTTAAGCTAAAGTTGCAAGTGTGTCCGAGATGTCTTAATACAACGATTTTAATTATAAATAGAAAGTATGAAAGACGCGGATCCTTCACTAATATAAAATCTTAAGAGATTTCAAAGCCAAATAAATTAATCACATTCTCTAATCTAAGGTTAGAATAACTATTATTAGCTCATTTGATAGGTTCCTTTCGGTTTTCTACAATAATCCTACAGGAATCCTATAAAAAGTTGTACCTATATCCAAATACTAATTAGATGGTTTATTTACCCCAAGACTAAATCATCATCATTGCATAAAACCAAAATGAGGTTCTATCAGGCGATATTTTAAAAATTCTATTCATTTTTATACTAAGTCCTATTAAAATGGCTTTACAACAAATGTCTGGATTGTTGTACTTTAAAGTAAATAATTGTGATGCGATAACTCTTAACTGTTTTTGCTGAAGTAATCGATGGCGTCGAGGCAGAGCCGTAGACGGGCAGTGGGGATGAACCCCAGGCTCACTAATACTCTTTCGTATGTCGCTATTACTCCGTCTCGTATTAAAATAGAGGTTGTCACGGCTGTAAAAAAATTGAACTATAATGTTAGCCTGTAGACAGTATTGAAGTGTCAATTATTGTGACTTGATCTTAAAGTTATAAGAGCGTATTTAAGGTAGGTACAAGACCACAGAATATATACATATTTACATAACATAACAATACTTACTATTTTTTGCTAATTGTTTCAATATAACTAGGAGTGGAAATATTAATTTACTGTCGGTAAAATGACCTTTTAAAATGAGATGCATTGTCCTCACACAACCTAACATCCGTACTTTCATTGCGAATTTTGGATCTGCAACAAAATATAAATGCGTAATATTATTTCAAATTAATACATTGTTGAACTCAAAGTAAACTTCTTTAAATATGCTTAAGTATTTATCATAAGTCAAAGCTAATAATAGGTAGAATACTCATAGGTACTAGAAGGTAAAATAATATAACATTATATAATAAACGGTTACTTGTCACATAATCTAATTACATATTTCTTTTCAAAAACATAAACTACTGAATTTCTTCTCCTCCAGCTCGATTCAGTAGAATCTAAGGTATCTATTTCCGAACATAAGGTAATCTTGACATTATGCCATAATAGCGACAAGTTGGTTAACCTAGCAATATTATTCAGAATACAGCGGGATGCACAGTATTTGGAGCCAGGGTAGGCATTGGATAGGTAGATAGAGATACCCTTTACCAGGCAGGGCATGATGAAAAATAAGCATTGAGCTGTTTAACAAGGATAAGCAATGCTTTTATGCCTCAATGTCGTGCACGCCACTGTCAGAATATTTTTTCCACAAGTTAGAACTAAAGACTCGAAATGTGGTCCCAAGAATAAGACTATTCAAGTTACCTCTGGGTGCCAGTGCTGCCAACACCCAAACGAGGTCCTGCATCATCAGCTCAGTGTTAACGTTACTGTCCCGTTTGCTGTGTATGTTGAGCAGCGTACGGATCACAACCTGAGTGCCGTTTATCGAGATGAAGTGCTGTGAACATTGCTGTCTTGCTACGTTGTTTGCTGTAATATTTTTCATTTTTGTGTAAATTATATGAATGAGAACGTCCATTTAATAAGGATTAATAATCTAAAAAGAAGTGTCTTATAAAAACAAAATGCTCGCTCCAGCAATGCTTAGGACTGCGGTTACTGTATCTTCACATAATGTAATTGTAAATATATATTCTTTTTTAAAAGAGCAACCACCGAGTATATTGCTCGTTCTTCTCGGCAGGAACTGCATTCCGAACCAGTGTCAGATTCACTCGACTATTCAAAAGTACTTGTAAAAAGTCTATTTGAATAAACTAGTGGTGCGCCCCGAACTGACCCCGACCTCGCGGTCTCCATATTATAGTTATAAATATATTTTGTAATAGTTAAATTTTAACATTAGCGCCATCTATTGACACCATTGTGAAGTTCTGTTAAAAATACTGAAGCTCATTAAAAATTAAATAATTTCGTTTCCTTACAATATTTATCTAATTTTAGAATTTGTTGTTCAAGTACAGGATATAATTGAAATAATTGATCAAGTTTCAGGCGTAGTCTTTCAGAAAATATTGTAACAAAAAATATTGTATTGTATTGTAAACTAGCACATAGTGTGCACGCAGACGCCTGGCAAGCAAATCTGCTTAGTCCAAATTAAAAGGCGCGAACATAAAATTTTAAACGAATTTTACGAACATAAATTTTTATAACATTTACCGAAGCAATGGCTGCGTTAAGTCTTTGATTGCGAAATATATACAGTGGGTTTCATAAGCTGAATAAGCCATACAATAGTACCTTTTAGTAAATTTAATTACAATCATAATGTGAATCATAAAGCTTGAAAGCGTAACAGTGACAAAATTTTATTGCACAATCTCTCAAATGTTATGGTTAACAAGGTCACATACATAAGTAGTCCAATGTCTTTTAATTGTATGTTTTGTTAGTGGGTGTAATAAACAAAGAGCAAACTTTCGCGTTACATTGCAAAGTGACCCTCTATGTAAATATTAAGGAGCACTTTAGGCACGATTTATCTAAAGGGCGTGGCGAAGGCCAAGAGCAAGACGTGGCGCTGAGCAAAGATTTAAATCTTTGGCAGTGGCAACCATTACAATGGGCTTAAGTATTGTTAACTGTTACATAAAGACAAAATTGTGGTGCCCTCCCCACCTCTATCTATATATATAAAAATGAAACCCGTTTTCACGGCATCACGCGTGAATGGCTGGACCGATTTCACTAATTCTTTTTGTATTTGTTATTATTAGGAGAAGGTTCTTACGGAAAAAAATATTAAGAAAATCTCTCAGAAATATTGAAAAATATACATTTAATTTTGCATACTAAGGCGGTACGAAGTTCGCCGGGTCAGCTAGTATATTATAAAACAGCGCGTTATACAGTAAACACCTTAAAAGTTAAGAGTGTCTTACGTTTTATTTCCCGTATTTGTGGGAATTTGATATACCTACATATACATTATGCATACTCCAAATGTCAAAAGACATTCATTTTTATGACCTTCTAGGCAACATTACACTTGCTTTGGGTTAGTGCATTAATTATTCAGTGTGTTACGATCAGAAAAAAATGCATCTTTTAAGGAACAGGTATAAGTACATAATATAATATGTAAATATACAAAAAGCAAGCAGTCGGGAACATCTTTTTGCTATGAAACAGCAGCCGTGCCTTTTAGCAATGCAAAACACACACACTTTGACATACCCTTTTTAAAAACTGGTAATTTGTTTTCTTTCCCTGTCTTTTTGATATCCTTTTTCTTTGTAGTCGGTACTTCAATTGCTACTAAATATTTCATTATTAAAAACTACTTAATAACAAATAATAATAAATAATATGAACAACGACTGCATAAAATCTTATAGGTATATTATTTGAATGCAATTCTTTGCTTGGTGATATATATCAATCAAAAAATAAATACGTTCTTGCAGGATCGCGGGCCGTACGATTTTATTTCAATTTGAAAATATTCACAATTATTATTGAGACCATTAATTTTAGTTTATTATTAAGGAAATCCACGTCGGATGCAGTGGAATATTGTAATAATGTCAGTTAAATAGATGATTTCCTTTTTAAGGATAGTTATACATATTTACCTGAACATTTTTTTCCTTTTCCCTGTTTTAAACATAACGCTTCTCTTAATATAGCAGTGATATAGGTTGATGTTGGAGTATCTCTAGAATTCTGAAAAGTATATATGCTGAATTATTATATGTATTTACAAAAACAGGAATATATAATTGTTCTGACGGTACGTGGGTAACACTGAAAATGTTTAGAACTGGCCAGTTAGAAACATTGCTAATGAAAACTTTTTTGAATTTCAATTTTAGAACTCTTTGGTAACCTAATGTAGATTGCATTCATTTGTCATTTGTTTTTGTGAATTGGCGGTAAATCTAAAACTCTTGTTACACGTGAAAATGAACCTAACGCGAGAAAATTTTCGGTCATTGATTTATTATGACCTTCGTTGTGGGCTTACTCAACAACAAAGCTATGATAGGCTGCGATTAGCATTTCTTAATGAAGCCCCATCTCGTGCCACTATTTATTGGTTTAACGAGTTTAAGCGTGGATGTAGTGATCTCAATGATGATCCGCGTGAGGGACGTCCTTTAACAGCGACTACTGAAGATAACAGCAGTACTGATAGAGGAAGATAAGAGAGTGACCTATCAGCGGATACGGGCAAGCCTAGGCATTGGTATGAGCAAGTTAAAAAAATATTACACGAACATTTAGGCGTCAGGAAGCTTTGTACCAGATGGATTCCCCATACTTTAACCGACGATCAGAAACACCTTCGCATGGACTGGTGTCGCCAAATGTTAGATAAGTTCAACGGCGGTGACTCAAATGCTGTATTTGACATCGTCACAGGTGATGAAAGCTGGATATATTGCTACGAACCCGAAACCAAAAGACAATCCGCTCAGTGGGTGTTTCCTTTCGAGGATCGGCCAACTAAGGTAAAGAAAGGAAGAAGTCAAGGAAAAAAAATGATTGCCTCATTTTTTGGTCGGAAAGGTCATTTCGCGACAGTTGTGCTAGAAGATGGAAGGACAGTTACTGCAGACTGGTATGTCAATCGCTGTTTGCCTGTTGTCTTGGAAAAAATTCGACAGCAGCGCCCTCGAAGCAGGATCCTCCTTCACCACGACAATGCTTCAGCACACTCCGCAAAACGGACCGTTGAATATTTGACTATGGCAGGTTTCGAGATAATGAGTCATCCGCCATACAGTCCTGACCTGGCGCCCTGCGACTTTTATTTATTCCCAAGAACTAAAGATAAAATTCGAGGTATTCGCTTTACGAGCCCTGAAGATGCGGTGAAAGCGTACGAAAATGCCATAGAAGAGACCCCTAAGGAAGAATGGGCCCACTGCTTTTCTCAGTGGTTCCATCGAATGCGACGATGTGTAGAGAGGAACGGAAATTACTTCGAAAAACAATAAAAGTATTGGCAACTTTCTACATTAAGCCGTTTTTCATTTTCTAAACATTTTCAGTGTTACCTAGGTACCAGGTATTCTTACCTCTAATATGGACAGTAACATTTGTATGGCCCCCGATTGTTTATTCCAAAGTTTATCGAGAGTGCTTTGCCGTATATGCTTGTCTGTAAAGAAGAAATTTATGGAATAAGAATAAAAGCAAAACACACAGGACAACACGAACGACGACCTCCCTGGCGCAGTGTTGAGCGGTGTTGTCTTAACGTGGGAGGACCTGGGTTCGATTCCCGGCCGGGTCAATTTGGAAATTTATTTTTTGAATTTTCTCTGGTCTGGTCTGGTGAGGCTTCGGTCGTGGCTAGTTACCACCCTACCGGCAAAGACGTATCGCCAAGCGATTTAGCGTTCTGGTACGATGCGATTAAAGATCTGTTTGAATAGGTACTTTTCAAGTTTCAACCGCTCATAATGACGAAATTTGATACAGAGATATTCTGCGAACGGACAGAATACTTTTTATCCCGAAAAATCGAAGAGTTCATTATACAGGGGCTTGAACATCATTCAATCTATAGAAAAGGCAAGGTCAAGAGTTTTAAATCCAGCAGTTCAACATAATTATTGTAAAGATGCGTCATCAATATAGTTATAGTGTTTCCTCAAATAATATATCATTTCACTAGCGAATGCCCGCGACTTCGTCCGCGTGGTTTGAGGTTTTTTGGTTCCCCTGGGAACTCTTTAATTTCCAGGGATAAAAAGTAGCCTTTGTGCTACTCCAGACTATAATCTATCTCTGTGCCAAATTTCAGCCAGATCCGTTCAGCCGTTTTGGGGCGTGATTGAGTAATAAACATCCATACATCCATCCAAACTTTCGCATTTATAATATTAGTAAGATTTAATTTATAAGAAGATGGCCTCGATTGTGTCCAGCTCAATGGCTTCCGTGAAATTCTGTCATAACAACGCCGGAGTAAGGCCGCTGAAGGCCTTCAAGTGGTATTTTAAAAGTACTTTAACACGGTACTATTAAGTATTCTGTGCTATAACGTACTCGGCCTATTTATGAATTTAACGATGTTCTGGTATAGGTCATTATTCAACTATCCAATCAAAGGCACAACTTTTTTTTATATCTTTATTTTAAGAATAACAAGAATATAATTTATTTTAAATGGTACCTATTAATTATTTATTCAGCTGGTAATACCTATTCCAAGCTAAGACTCAATAGATTGTGACAGTAGGTAACTATATTTCACCTAATTAAAAAGGACTTAGAACAAAAACTAATATGCGTACGTACTCGATAACTGACGAAGATGATAATTGACCGAGCAAAGCGAATTGGTCTCTGAGTCTACTTGAGTGAATTTGCTCTTGTCCGTCCGTCCGTCTGTTAGAGCCTTATAACTTCTGAATTACTGAACGTAATTACTTCAAATTTAAATATTATATATATATATAAACCGCTGGCCTCCAGCCGAATATGGCTTAAAAAGTTATAAAAATCTTTATTTCAGGGGGGCTCTCATAGAAGCGAATGCGAAGTAAAATATTTTTTATAGCGTTACAAGAGTTGCGGTATATCATTTTAAAGATAAAATAATTAGGAATAGAGTCCTTTTTATTAAATTTTTCCCTAAAATTGACGAAATGGGGGGTTTTCAAAGCGGAGATTTTCTAACGTCCAAAGTTGACCTCAGAACTTTAAATTTTCTGAAATGCTGAGCCTGAAACTTGATCAATTATTTGAATTATATCCTGTACTTTAACAATAAATACTAAAATTACATAAATATTATAAAGAAACGAAATTATTCAATTATTAATGAGCTTCAGTATTTACAACAGAACTTCACAACGATGTCAACAGTTCGGGGCGAGTCACTAGTATTATAGTAGCTATAAATTACCAACATAGTCATCCTCGTTATTTACAGGTTGGTCTTTGTGGACAAAGAGGATGTATGGGAGCAAGAAAAAAGCGTGTCGGCGACATGGAGGATGGACCTTATTTAAGTTTACAATACTTGATAAAATATGTAGCATATATCAATTTTCACTGGTACACGACGATGATCTCTAAATGAAATTGTCAAAATGATACTTTTGATGAATCGTCCATACTAACCGCACATCAATGATAATATTATACTGTAACATGTTACAGTTTTGACAGCAATTATGCTTGCTGACTTTGATTGAGAGTGACAAAATTGTATCTAAGCTGATGGTTTATTATTTAGTTCGATTAGTTAAGATTAATTCTGAAAGCCAAAAACCAAGAAAAGAAAGCAGATTAATTAATTAATTAATTAATGTGAATCTAAATAGCTTTGGTATACCTGTCAACGTATTGTTAATGCAAGATGAAAACCGGTAAACATGCTTGGTTTGTCATCTCCAAAATTTCTTTGACCACATTCTCGCCTGACTTAATAGTAATCTTTAAGAAACGATTCCATTATTTTGGAAGACAGTAATTATTATACCTGGGAAAGCTTTCTAGGATTTAGTCTTGAAATTCCTAGTAGGTATTCTAATTAACTTCTCTCTCTCCAGTCGTTCCTTCATTGCTGAAGATCGTGGTCCTGGGGATTTTGCAACTTTGTGCGGATTACATTTTTTCATCGGGTTCTATCGGAGGCCAGTCTTGCAATGGTGTGAAATTTGCACTTCCCTCAGCTGGTCTGACCATCTAGTCGGTGAGTGGCCTCTCGATCTTTTACCCTCGATGTTGCCCGTCACTATAAGCTTTTCTAAGTTGTCGTTCCCACGTTGCATGATGTGACCGAAGTAAGAGAGCAGGCGTTGGTAACATATAGAGGAAAGTCGCGTTTTTGCCTCTAGCTGTGACAGGATAGACGCGTTTGTGCGCTTGGCTGTCCAAGGAATCCTTAACATGTGTCTCCAGCACCACATCTCGATCGCATCTATCCTTTGCCTTTCTCTCGCCTTTATGGACCATGTCTCCACTCCGTACATGAATATTGGAAAAATCAAAGCACGGACCAGACGACTCTTGGTGGTGTTGACTGTTGCTTATACCCCGATTCCTCCATATTCCGGTTAGACGTGTCGCTTTTCGCCATGACACGTCTAACGTCGTCTCTTAACTTCTGGAACACAGCTCCCATCACTGCATATTCGTGAGCCTAGATATGTATATTCCTCCATAACTCCTATAGATTGAATAGTGCAGGATTTTGCGAGTTTTCCAGCGCGGTCAGCTATCATGAGCTTGGCCTTGCTTCTGTTTATAGTCAAGCCCAACTCCAAACTCTCCGCTTGCAGTCTTCGCAGAAGTTCCTGCATGTCTTCCAGTGAAGTAGCCACAATGACAGTATTGTCTGCATTATAATTAACCTACTTAGCAAAAATAACTAAGGTGAATAATAGGTGAGGAGGAGAGGATAAAAATATTTCTTTATGTTTTGTGGATAAAAATTTGGAGACTTCAGCCGTACTTCGAGTAGGTACGGCTTAGCCGAGATGTGCAGAAGTGTTCTCATCAAGAGTCTGGATATTGATGACAATGACATGCCGTCTACGAATATCTGGCGTTCGGCCAGAGCGGCACGCGCAGTCACGTCACCGTGACGCAGGCCGAGGCCTCGTTGACGTTATAGGCTCGGAACAAATTTAGTGGAAAATCGCACATGGATTTCCGTATGTGAAAATTACGTGGACATTTCCATACGACACATTCTCGTAGACTGTCGGGTGCATTTTTACGTTCCTGTGTTCCAATTTGTCCCTGGACTAAGAGAGTCATTCGCACGTTGAACGCTACAAATTTAAATCTAGAGACGAAAATGTATAACAATAGCAAAATAACAAGCATTTTTAACAATGTAGTACATAATACGAGTATGAAGCGGCTGAATAGGGAAAAAGTAAAAATGTAGTTTTTTTTTAAATTGTGAGATAGGCAGCTTGCGCTTGACGACAATCATTTTTAGTGAGGAAAGAAAGAAACAATAAGTATTTAACTAATCGCAAACATATTTGGTACTTTTATAGAGAAAAGAAACCGCTGTGTATGTTATATTCCTAATTTTAGCTTTCTAGAAAATACTGCTAATGTCATGGCAACAAAATATTGGCTTGAGGTCGTGCTGCGGCTTATTCAACGCATGTGTTCATTATTCGTTGAAAGTCAAGACTATGTTGAAAGTACATTTAAATAAAAAAAATTGATTAAGTACTTAACGGCTTTAACTTTTAAATATACCTACTACTGCAAAACAACAATGGCAAGGTTGGCAACGTGCTCTCAGGAAGAATGTAATCAGACCTGATTGCAGACTCGAAACTAGGAACCAACTACGAAATAAAATGTATTGCTGTTTTAATAAGCAGGTAAAAAAAAATTATAATAAACGAAACCGCTAAATTATTAGATTCTGATAGAAAATTAATACTTAAACAGAATTATTATAAATGTATTTGTCTACGGTCTGTCTGTCTGTATTTTGATTGTTACCTTTTAACAGCTTAACTGCACAAAATCTACAGTCACCGGGACAGATTGCACCTTGGAGACATAGGTACATCCGCTTTACTTATCATTCCGGAAAATCGTAGAGTTCTCACGGGAAAATCTCAAGTCCACGCAAATGAAGTCGCGGACATTAGCTAGTTTAGTATATAAGGAAGAACTATTTATTTTATTGCGGACTATAGCGATAAATTATGCTAGCTTGATGTATTGCTGCCACCGGTCATTAACAACGTTTGCCCAGAGCACCCATCATAATATTGACCGAGAAATGTTGCCAACAACATCGTAACCACGGGCTGCTTCCAGCTGTAGTTCTAATGTATCAATTTTATCATAAAGTAAAACTAAATCTATACAGTTAACACACTGTACGGTAGTTAAAAATGTAATGTAGATACTCAAAATGAAATAAAGTGTTCCTACCACGAAAAATCGTACAGTTTGTTTCAATGATTGCTTAAATTAGTTTTTTTGCTACTTATGACGAAAATAATCAAAATAAGTATATAAAAATAAATCCTGACTTACTCACCCATTGAGCGAGTCATATAGCCTTTGGACCTAATAAGCTGTTCACAGAGGTTCTCTTTGTAATGTAATAATAAGGTGGAATATTCGAAACTCTATCGGGAGAGAAGTCGCAGGCGGTCGCTAGTTAATTCATCAAAATCTACGTAAGGTGTGGCTCGGCAATAATGATTAAATCGATATATTAAGATGCTATCACGATATAAATAAGTTACAAATACCTACCTCCCGTAGTCAGAAAATACCTAATGTAACAAACTCTACATCTTGTAGAATGGAAGCAGATTCTAGTTTAATAATAAATTAGAGCTAAACAGCTGTCCACTATCACTGCGCTCAAATAAACAGTAGGATTTTTTATAAATATCACACACTTCTCAGATCCGAGCATGTATAATTTGCTCTAGAACATTTCTAATTGATTTGCTCAAATTCCTTTTAGTGTGTCGCAACGTTATTTAATTTTGTGCATTTAATAAAATTAGCGGGTTCAAGTAAAAAGCTCAATTTTACGAGTATTATTCATTAAACACGAACACAATTTTCGAATGATTATACTATCTAACCTCCCCGCGTCGTAAACTTCAAACATGCATGATCTAAATACTATAATACTGATCATCAAAAAATGTATGTGATTTACATGACGTGTCAGTTACGAGTATATTATCATTATTTGCATGCAACTTCCTATTCTAGCATATGGCTTTATTCTGTTTCCTTTTAAACTAAAGCCCTGCCTAGACAAAAAACGTGAAGGAGGTAACGCGTTGCGGCATCAGCACTACAGGCAACTGCACTACACCTGATTACCACAACCTATAGTATCTTAACATTCGTCAGGGAACGGCTTACTATAAAAAAATTGGCAGTCATAGGGACTGCCGATAGAAGTGAAAACGTTTTTTTAAAAAATAAACCTTACATTAAGGCATTAAAGTTTAATTTCGAATGTAGTATATTTATATTTAAGACCTTTTGTCTTCGTAACAACGCGAGTATGTCGCTGTTCGCGAGCATGTTGCTCTTCACTTCTGACATGCTCGATGTCAGTCTTCGCGAATTTACCCCCTAAGAAAAAGTACTCAACGCGGCTAAAGAAGTTTTCACTTCAATAAAATGTATGCATAAATAGCTATGAAGGCAGTAAATAAAAAACACCCCAAATAGGCTAAGCAGCAACGCCCTCGATGTGTTTTATTGACCCAACATAAAAGGCCAAAGGGTGGCAAAACACCCTGGTACAGGCGGTACTTATTGTAATGTGCAAGTAATGAAGAATTTCCGATGGGCAACTATAAATTAAATGGTAACACCTGGGGAAGGCGGCACGGCGAGGAGTTTATTGTACCCGGAGTAAGTATGGCTGTTAAACACGCGATATTACTGCAATGACACTTATCTACCCCGGATAAGATTGCAGGCAGGTGTTTTCTGCAGTTTGAATTGCAATGTAATATGAACCACTTAGTTACATTTATTTCAAAGCCACACAAATATTTCGGAGCTTTTAATTTTTGTGCAACTTCATGTTGTAATAAGTAAATGAAGTTAGAAAGCGCTAACTTTATAGTAGTCAAGTAGGAATGTTTAAGGGAGAGATTAACTGTCTTCCTTTCTCTATTTACTCAAAGCCTTCTAAGCGAAACGCGTTTTGTCCGGTGCTTCAAGGCCTAGCCCCACTTGAGATACAAGGCACGGCGCGGTACGTATAGTGGCAAATATTCTTTATATGAGTTTGTATGGTGCTGCGTCGCAAAGTGCATGTACATGACGCGTCGCTTAAGTGGGTCCATACAAACTCGTACATAATTGCAGCTAAGTGTTGCGTCGCGCCATTCATCTCAAGTGGGGTTAGACCTTAGACGTGTTAGGCTCTCTATTTAACTCACATAACGACCAGGGGTAACAGCGGCCTATCTGTTCAAAGAGCGTAAATCTTACACGTTTCAGCGAAAAACTACTTGTTAATCTTTTTTTTCAAGTTAAGGAAAACAGAGTAGTAACAGATACTGAATAAACGTACCAGTAACGTACCAGTCACAAAGTTTCCTAATATAGATGTGGAATTTTTCATTTGTAGGGATAGAGCAATTTCTTCTCTAATAGAAACTCAACTATGTTACAAACCAAAAAACAATAGTGTTTCCGAGTCATTCAAACTTATTAACTGCCGCTTAACACGCGAAAAGTTCTGCTGAAATCTGAAATGGGTTGCGTAACTTTGATATTAGTCCGAAGTTTGATAAAGAGCGAGGGAGAATTATGTCGTTAGGGGGTTAGCAAGTGATTAAACATAATGGAAAAGGCATCGTTTTTCACGCAAAGTTCAAAAATTTCAGCGATCATTATAGTAGGTAATTAAATTAACACTCAAAGTAATCAACTTTGATTTAAAAATATTATGCAGAAAATTAAAAATATCCATGACGACTTTCATGGTCATTTTGCCTTTTGTTCGAAAGAAATCCTTATATTTTTAAAAACTTATTTTTGGATTAACTCGAAGCTATTTTCCGTCAGACTTGAAATTTTACAATCACACACAGGTTGGATGTGGGTGTGAGATTGAAATCCTTTGATAACGTATCATTGTATTTGGAATTTTCATTTAAAAATGAGTTTCAGAAAATAATAATATCCGAGCAAAGCCGGTTATAACTACGAGTACTAATTCAATTATTAACCTTTTTCAAACATCGATATATATGTAGGCACTAGATGGGCCCTTTCATAGAAAAACGCCGGGCGTCCGAGTTGCGGAACACGTTCCGCACCTGTCTTTGTTCCCGTCGTAGCGCTGTCACGATCGCTCGTCGTGCGGATAATTTGATATTATTAAGTTAACATCTAAAGTTTAATTAGTTTGGCACTGTATAATTTTAGTTTTAAGTTTATTCACAATTATACATTTCCAAAAAAACGTTATTTAATCTTCCTATTTAATATTTTTATCCATTACATGATTACGCAATCATTTAATTTCCGCGGCAAACTGTATAATTTTTTTTTACTATCTGGCCTTACGGCTATGACCTATATTATCTATGACTGAGTCATACGTTTTCAAGTTTTCATTCAAGATGTTGCAAGCAAGTTCCCGCTTTTCAGACTAGATGGTGTTGATGGCGTTGCTAAAAATACGCCCACATTCTTTGTTTGACAGGGCCCGTCTATGTAAATTGAGGTCGTTGTTTTCAAAACATTATTATTTACAAACAAGTTGTTTACAAAAATAAGATTACGATCACAAACATAAATCACTGGCTCTGGTATTCACTCTCACATTGCCGCAATTTATTTCTACTTGTTATTTTTAGTACTACAAGTTCATTGAAAGACAAACAATTTAATTAATCTGGGAGGCTATCAATTTATTCGTATTCCATCTTTTTGGAGCACACTAAGCGAAATTTCCTGACGTTCAAAAGTGTTTCATTTCAAAAGGGAGATATTTTCTTTTGCCGGTTTCGGCGAGAATTTCTCTGTTTTCCGATTTGATAATTACATAATCAGTTGGATGTAATAAGAAAAAGTACTTATGAAATGTGAAAGCAAACGCTATTGGAAGGCGAAAATCAGCATATTTTCCTCAGTACATATGTCTGTGCCAATTCCATCCCGATCCGTTCAGCCGCTCTGACGTGATTCAGAAACGAAGATCCATCCATCCATCCATTCATTCATCCATCCAAACTTTCGCATTTATAATATTAGTATAGATAAGTATAGATGTTTGATAATGATGATTGGTGATATGATGAGGTTTACTTCCATAATTTCGTTTTTGCACACGATGATACAGCAAGAATTTTCTATTTCATAAAGAATGCAAATGAGCGTTTAGTTTGTGGACCGTTGGTCAATTAACACTATCGTAAGATTTTGTTTTCCGAAAGAGAAACCGTCGAACACAGGGTTGGGATTGTTGCCAAGTAGCAAAAATATTATATAGATGAGCGTCAAGCTTTTAGGTAATAAAGATGTAATATCAAAATATAATTTGTCTAATATACATTTAAGTCTAGACGATCAGAAAGATATAAGATAACTTTTGTGAGATTATCCTCGACGTGACTCGTTGTCCATTTTGAGGAAAGAAAACCAAAGGGATCATAAATATAATTGAAAGAACATTGTTGCTGTAAAGGATTCCTATATTAACTACATAAAGTTCAAGCTTTATTCATAGGTTTTTACTTAAAATATCGAACGACTACGTGATAAAGACGATTATCTGCAATTTATACAGTTTAATGCCAGCCATATTGATGTCGGATGTTCTGAACTTATCGTGCCTTTGATTGCAAAACTATAATGGGAATACCATGTATTTATGTAAATTATAGGGTTCTTTTGTAGTCTAAATAAGAAGGTAGGATCGTTAAATGTTCCAGTTTTAAATTAGAGACAAGAAGAAGATCGCAGACAATAATAAAAAAATACTATCATAGAATCCTAGGAAAATTCGCAAATACTTTATAACTAAGCCCAAAAATACAATATTAGACTGCAAATGAAGTTTCATTTTAATTTCATTTTAATCAACTAATACAAACTCATATTGTAGGGTTTCTTCTTTATTATTTTGGCACGGAACTCTATTAAGAACTATAAAATATTAAATTAGAGATGAGATACATACTTAGAGATTATTTTAATAGCAATAATTTTATAGTCTGATCTAATTCTGGTAATGATTTTGAGAATAGTAGTAAAACAAGTGACGGCAGTTGGTATAAATAACACGTTACTAGGTTTTATGTGCTGCAACATCCGATTTAGTTCTACAGCGATCAAGATTTGAATTGTGGAGACGACTATATATTTACTTACCTAAAATACTCGTTTTATTAGAAATCCATACTAATACTATAAATGCGGAAGTGTGTCGTCTGTCTGTCTGCTAGGCTTTCACAGCCCATGTTTTCAACCGATTTTGATGAAATTTGGTACAATGAGGTAGACTACATCCCGGGGAAGGACATAGGCATTTTTATCCCGCAAAATTAAAGAGTTCCCGCGGGAATGAAAAACCTTAATCCACGCGGACGAAGTCGCGGGCATCATCTAGTAATTAATAATCTATGAACATATTATAGTAAGTTTTAGGTACCTACATAATTAGGATTAGTTTAAGAATTCCAAAAAGTAATTGATATGGATT
Source organism: Erebia aethiops (assembly GCA_923060345.2). Classification (NCBI taxonomy): domain Eukaryota; kingdom Metazoa; phylum Arthropoda; class Insecta; order Lepidoptera; family Nymphalidae; genus Erebia; species Erebia aethiops. The sequence continues at coordinate 14,050,715 of OV281089.1, read as the reverse complement.
TGACAAATTTAATTATTTTTTGCGTTCTTCGTAAACTGACCCAGGCTTCTTTTATAATAAAAACGTCGTTATATTTTCAATGACGTGTATTTTAATCAGCGAAGTTGGGCAAGGCCGTGCATTTTTTATCGCATAAAATTTCTAGATATTTTTTTACTAGCAGCGAGATGGAAGCAAGTCTGCGATTTTATTTTCATACTAGAATGATATTGTGTATGTAACCTACGATTTACTTCTTGTTTATTTTCAGTGACAGAAAGTACCACCATAATTATTATTTATAGTCTTTAGTCAAAAAATATAATATGTATAATTACTTAATAGCTATTTATGCAACTGTATCGTAATGAGGGTCATTTTAATTCGAGTGCTGTTTTTTGATACGAGGCTTGCCGAGTATCAAAATAGGATAGTACGAGAATTAAAATGACTAATTACGTACAGTTGCATACAAGATTTTATCTACGACAAGGACGTCTTTATAATTTTTTACTTTGTAAATTAATAAAAAAGTCAAATCAATTGACTGGTTGGGAAAGTGCCAGAACCCAGAGCCGCTAAGCTATAGGTATCCTATTTATGAAGATAACCATATCGATACAGCTACGACTCATAACGATACAGCTCCCATACAACGAACTGTATCGTTATGAGAAGCAAACACGAAAGAGGGTTCAATTCGATATAGTTGTCAAATTCGAAATTGGAACTTTCGATGCTGGAGTAGATAAACAATCTATTAATATAGTCAAGTGTGTGGAAAATCATATTTTACGGAAAAAGGCGTGTGATGATGAGGAGAAAGAGGAGAGTGTACGACGCCATTCCTCTTAGTCCCGGAGCGGGGCGATATTGTGTGCAGCAGACAAATTAGGTTATTGATATATTATGACTTGACGAAATTATAACGTCAATCTATCGAATGTCTATCAAATATCGATAATTCAAACGCATGAAGGAAACAGAAACTTATGAAGTGTGGCAAAACTGTCTGCAAAAAAATCGTTTAATGGACATAGAGTATTCTATTCTTCCATAAAATACCATGAGGAGATAGCTTTAGCACATGATAGGAAATAGTACAGGTAGTTTTAGTTCGCGTTGTGTCACAACTCACAGATAAAGACAATGCTCGTAAAAATAAAAATAAAAAGTTTGTCTATTGCGGATGATTGGAATAATTTAAAAAAAATACCGTGTGATGTAAGGCGAGAGTTGATTCTTGCGGTGATTGCACGCGCCACTTCTGCAGAGTCAGGCGCTCGCTGCTGGTGCATGCGGAGGCGCTCGAAGAGGCACTCGGACGCTGCGTCGTCCGCCATGCGGTATGCTGCAAATAGTTACATTAAAATTATCATCTTCACTTAGTCCATTGCCGGTTCAATAGGAACTGATAACCGATCTCCTTTCAGAATGAGGGTTCAAGCCGCACTGTGTAAAGTACCTAAAGATTGGCAGACATATTTGAGAACATTTTGGAGTAGTAGTACTTTTAACCGTGCATGATGTTTTTCTTTACCGTTAAATCGTTTAGTTAATTTTAATTGCTAAGCACATAATTTCAAAAAGGTTGAGGTCCAGCCCGATCTCAAATCTCGGAGCCTCGAATAGGTGGCTGAAGTCTCAACCATTACTTACTTCAAAATATTATGATAAATAGTTTGAAAACTTTTGGAAATTTAGAATCGTCCAGTATCTAGATCCAGATCATCTCTCTGAGAAGAATCAAAAGGAACTCGGTGCTTGCATTTCACGTCGCGAAGACGTTTACCTAAATAAATCGGTGTGGGTTTTGTGCATTCAAATTTTAAATATCTTTTCTTTGCAAAGTTGTCCTGTTGTAAATTTATTGTTTTTATATTTAGTCAAAAGTAGTGTCGTTGTAATATCAACAGTTCTGCAAGTAACAGCAGTAATGGCAAAGTTAAAGTAAATTTTTCCACTGAGGGTGTTTTGTCTACAAGTGTTGCTAGTTTAATTATCTAATTATTTAAGTAAGTATATATATACCTATCAGGATTGGTTTGCCATATTCAAAGAGAACTGGATAATATTAAGTTAGATTTATACCTTTTACTTTTATATATTTACCTATATCATAAGTAGTAGTAGTATTAAGATTGTATTTAATTTTGAATTGTTTATATTTTTAAGTATTATTGTATTTTATGATGAGCCTTGTTGCATGAAATCAATGAACAATAATAATAATAACAATAAGATCGCGGAAAAATTAAAACACCTAAGTATTCGTATTTTGTGTATATCCCAGAAACACGTATAACCTTTTGACCAGTAGAGACTCAACTGGGTAGAATGTATTCATCATAGGGAGCATTCCACCCTTGCGTTTAAAAGTTTTTGCGTGCAGCAAGAAATATGTTTTATATTTGAACTTTACATATGGGTAGTGCAGTTACCGAGGCTTGTAGAATATTTATATTCCAGCTACCTCTAATCTCAAATTCTGGGTCAGTCATTAGATTTCCCTAGTAGGGTTTGTTTGGGTACAAACAGAGAGACCTATCTTTGGCTTAGGTATGCCATTATGAGCGAATATTTTTTTTCATATTTAAAGAAATGATTATGCAGAGGTTACATAATAATGCGTTTTTTTGTAATTTAATTCAGAGCATGTAGAGATAAATGCCACTACCAAAGTATAAAATATTCGGTACTAAGTAGAGTACAAATTAACTAATAAAAATTAAATAAACTAGGGTAGGAAGAAAAAAAGTGAAAAAGAGGGGTATCCAAGAAAGATGGACAATATTGTCCATACACCACAGACGAATAAATAAGAGTGAATTATTGAAGCTGGTGCTGGTGCTGGCTTTATCTCCTGGATTGAAGCGTACCTATTTCATTATGTTAGGATGAAATATCGGATATGAAGGACGAAACTCATCTATGGGCGAAAGTTATTCGGTATTCACTTGATTACAGAGTAATTGTTTAGTAAAATGTCTTTGTAAACTATCTATTAGCAGTGGTACACGAAAAGATTTCAGATTTTAGAAGTCAGTTTAGCTTTCAATAACTAGAAAACCCATATTTTCAATGACATGGACATTAAACAATAACTTATAACGAATATGTGCATGACCACCGGTACCATGTACGCCACACTATTTTGTAATCGTCTGTTAATCCAAAAATGAATGCAACGTTGTCGTATTTAGGAAATAAGCATTGTCATGAATGTAGGCCAAAACATACGAACGGCTCGTGTGGACGCGTGTGTCTGGAATTTGTGATGCTTTGCGTAAATACGATAATATTCACGAAACAGCGGTGGAACGTACGTGAGTGCGTTGCAATGTGTTGTCCTTTTCTTGGTGATTGATTGTGACAGTTTGTAAATAAACAATGTGGAAATGTCGTGTGGCGAGCTCAGCGCCCCGCGACGGCCGCCGGCCGACTACTTCAGCGCTTTGGTCGTACTGAAACTGGGAGCGGGGGCGGCGCGACGTCGTCTGATAAAATCTATTCTCCTGCCACGATTAGCATTGGGGGGCCAGTAACTAATTATTCGTATTTTGAACTGTAATTAATTGCTTTCCATTTGAATACGGGAAAACAGCCGGAAAAACTACGAATGACAGTAGGTTTTTAGTAATAAATTATACTCGTAACGGTCTTTCGGTAATCCAGGTGTCTTTACACAGAAATGAACACTGGATAGAACGACCAAGATTATTACGACTTAAAAAGATTTAGCTATGAAAATTCTCTTTCCTGTACTGAATCGAACTTTCTGTTCAAAGCGTAGAAGACCACACCATTGCTCCACGGTGTCAAAAACATATCAGTTACCCACAGACTATCGCCATGGCCAAGTAATTTTCTATTGACATGTAAATTACTATAAGAATTATATTGGAATGAAAAATAAATGAATATGAATATGAATAATTATTAATTCCCAATCGTCTAATAGCTGATTGATTTTGAAAACTGTTTTCGTAAAATAACCTCGTATATTCCTCGTTTTCCCGCTATAGGCGATAATAAGAAAAATCTATACGCAAAATATCTGTAATGATCATAGTTAGCTACTAGTGTTTACAAATCATCGCCCATAAATCGAATTTGAGTAAACAACGTTTAGACTACTCGCCAGGCAATTTATCATCGAGCATTTGGTTTGTTTACAAATTTTGCAGTAAACGTTCAACAGCAGCATTATATGCAAATGTTACTAATTAGTTCGGTTGCACAAAAATTAAGAAGTACTAAACTACTTTGACTGTTCAGATTTTTAAAAGAACACAACCTTCACTATGATTTTACTTATCTGTGTCGTGTTGTGTAGTAGTCTATGGTAAAAAGATGGCTGTCAGGTTTAAAGTTATGAGCAGTAATTATTTGGTTGTAATTTATACTGCGAAATAATTAATATAAATGCGAAAGTTTGGGTGTATGGATGTATAGATGGATGTTTGTTACTCAATCACGCCTCAACATCTGAACGGATCTGGATGAAATTTGGCACAGAGATAGATTAGATACTTTTTATTCCGGAAAATTAAAATGTTCCCGCGGGAACCAAAATCCTCAATCCACGCGCACGAAGTCGCGGGCATCAGCTAGTAAAAATATAATTATGTGTGTTTTAGAAAAGGTAAAAAAAGGTTATTAGAATTTGTTTTTATTTATAAATCTTAACACTGATGCCTACCGTCAATTATTGTGGTGCATCAGTGTGTGATAGGTACCTACTACCGCAAAAGAGTAAGATTTAAAAAAGTGTTTTCTTTTATTAATTTTAGACCTATGTAATCATCATTGAGAACATTATGGAGAACTCAAGCAGGTTTCGTCACGACGTTTTCTTTCACAGTTAGATAAAGTGATAAGTAATTATTGATTTAAACTCCGAAAAGCAAGAGGCGCGTGCCCAGAACTTTTCAAATGATGATGATAAAGTCCTCCAGGCCATTTTGGCCATGGCGACTACTTGGAGAGAACTCCTAGTATCTGGAGGACATTTGATGTGCCCTCATGTGGCTGAGATATCCAATGTTTGCTGAAAATGCACGGGAGCAGTGACATTGACGGGGACATGTCAGAAAACCCCCTCGAATAGGCGCTCGATGTCTTTACCACTATGACCTGTCATATAATTTCCTATTTAAATAGACCGAATTAACACCCTATGTATACGTGTATAGCCAGCGATATAGCTAAGTAAAATTAATTGTAGACTCAACTTACTTTTCTTTTTCGGCTTTTTGATTTCTTGTGTCGTTTGAGCCGTGGAATCAGCCTCTATCAACACATCCTGTCCCAAAATTAAACACTAATATATTGTTTAAGCATAGAAAAATAATTATGAATCGGAGAGATGAAAGAATGAAAGATGAAGAAACGGGTGAAATTGGCATTGTCATTTATTTTATTCTATAGAAGCATTATAGAAGTAACTACTTACTATCGATTTATTTAAGCTCTTTACGTGTTTACTGGAGGACTAAATAAAATAACCTATAACTTGTATCAGAGTTAAACTTAAATATCCTTATTCGGTATTATATTGAAACACTATAATAAGCTTACCCGACATCTCTCATCCATCCCAAAATAGGTACACCGAAGCGTTTTATTTTGATAATTAAATACATTGCATTTCGCAATTGGTACCAAATCGTGTTATTATTTGATATTTCATAATCTGTGAATTAAATGTCACTGCAACTCATTGACACAAAATCTGTCTATATCGCTACCGGCCAGTGTTTACTTTTTATTTATAAAGTTTTTAGTTACATTTTATTTCATCATAAAATGATGCATAAATTAGGTAATTTATAATATATTATGATTAAATTGGGCAGATCTTATTATTTATAGGGAGAAACTGACTGAATGACATTAACGATCATCTCAAACGACTGGTAGGTAATAGAGACTTGACTGGGTACTTATCTAGGTTTTCTTTTAAATGTGAAGTCGACCCCCCACTGTGTACAGTATAAGATAATAATATTATGAGATATATTATTGTTTGTTAGCGGAATACCATGTATACTCCTTTAATACTGCTTCCAGGGTGCTATGAAGTTAATAAAGGTTGAATGCTATGAAGTTAAAGTAAGTAATATTTAATTAAAATCGATCGATTCGCAAGATCAAAATAGAAGCATAATTAAAAGCTCTGGAACTCGAAGTACAATCTTTTGTAAAAGTTAAAGAACTCAAAGGTAAGGAAGAAAGCAGGCAGATGTCAGAAAGTAAGCAATTACTGCAAACATTAATGAATAATGCATAGTTACCTAAAACTGCAATGTAAAAAAAATACAAAGATTATGTAGATACTTACTATAGATAATATATTTATTTCCTGCCATATTAAAAAAGAGACTAGGCGAAGCATTTCACGACAAAACAAGTGCATTAACTGGTTGATATATTAAAGTTTTTGTACCGCGTTCCTGATCAACAATTATTGAACAAGTTAGTTGAAATGTCAGCAAGTGAGTCTACATCGGTAGCAAATGTCACTCGGTGATCTCCAACGATTGAGAACTAGAGCAGCCTTGCGAGGAATAGGGTGACTGTTGACTTGGGATTAATTACAAGGACATACAGTACCTACTACCTATCTATCAACTTAAATATAAAGATAGCTGACTCGCCCCGTCTTCGACCATGTAAATGTGCTAAGTATAATATGGCGGAAATCTAAAATAAACTGAATTTTCTTCACTTGCCTACTTACTTATAAAGTAAACAAGGAGCACGTATTAAGTAACACTTTAGGGCATGCGTAAGCTAAAATATTCTTCATTTATGTAACTTTATTCGATAAAAAATTAAAGTTGGCTATTTGACAATGGATCGATAGAATCATGGTCACATTATTAATCTCTAAAGATATAAATCTGAACAAAGTGGCATGGATATTGAAATGATGCATTGTTTTCATATAACACTGTCACTTTCATGATAATATATCGATTGTTGATTATAATACTAGACTAGGAAAAGCCGGCGACTTCCCTGCATTCTAATACTTCAGCATTAAAATGGTAACTTTTATGTGTGCGTAATATATCTATACTTACTTAATATTATAAATGCGAAAGTTTGGATGTATGGATGTATGGATGGATGTTTGTTACTCGATCACGCCCCAACGGTTGAACGGATTTGGCTTTAATTTAGCACAGAGATAGATTATAGTTTGGAATAACACATAGGCTACTTTTTATCCCGGAAAATTAATGAGTTCCCGCGGGAACCGAAAAACCTCAATCCACGCGGATGAAGTCGCGGGCATTAGCTAGTATATGTATATAATTTGCACATACTGGATATTTTTTTTAACTTAATTACACATAACGTCGGGCACTTCGAATATTAATATCGTGTAATTCGTAAAAGGTCACGCATCATGTTTTTATTGAACCGATTTTGATGTTTTTGTATTAACTCCACATAGATTCGTTAAATGTTTACTAACCCGCTACCATACGTTACGTATGACATGCTTTTAAAAAATTGTGTGTTTAGTATAACTACTTTATAAATTATTTTTACTATCGGTTTTCATACAGACATTTCTTATTTTCTCTTATAAGTAGTATGCGTAGAATAAATTATTATTATAATGAACTACTAAACTTAAGTTGTCGTTAGTTGTTAGTAAGCAAACATAACAATACAGAACAAAACGCATAATATAAAGTTGACATTCTATTGTTGTAGGATTATTCGATTTTAGATCGCGACGGACAAACTTCTATAATGAATTTAGTGGGGTTGTATTATTGCTTATATTTTACTGTATGTTTCTATAGTACAGTGAAATCATTTTCGCTGGGTGGTAAAACTACAACTGTGAAGGTACATATAATAAATTCTTTAATAAAATAATAAGAATCGTTGTTACGATTGTAGTCTTGTCTGTAAGTAGTCTATAATTTTAGTCTAATTTCATAAATTTCAGTCATCATTTTAAGCCATTTCCATCTCACCAAATGGGCACGAACCTGCTTTCAGACAGAGAAGATAAGGGTTTGGCCATAGTAAAGGCGGCGTGCACAGGTTTTGAAGCTAGGGTAGGCATTATAGTTAGTCAGAATCCCTATTTGATAGTAAAATGAGCATTGAAGTAATTCCATTTGGGTAGGCCGTGCTTTTATGCCTCTATGAGCACGCCACTGTGAGCAAGCCAAGTGCGGATTGGCAGACTTCACACACCTCATTGCATTTTGACGACCTCCGTGGCGCAGTAGCGCTGTTGTGTTAACGTGCGGAGGTCCCGGGTTCGATCCCCAGCAGGGTCAATTTGGGAATTTATAATTTCTGAATTTTCCCTGGTCTGGCCTGGTGTGAGGCTTCGGCCGTGGCTAGTTACCACCCTACCCAAAGCCACCTACCGGCAAAGACGTGCCGCCAAGCGATTTAGCGTTTCGGTACGATGCCGTGTAGAAACCGAATAGGGGTATGGGTTTAATATAACTGCCATGCCCCTAACAGGTTAGCCCGCTACCATCTTAGACTGCATCATCACTTACCATCAGGTGAGATTGCAGTCAAGGGCTTACTTGTAGTGGATTGAAAAAAACATTATGATAAACGCCTTGGCATGCTGGTTTCCTCACGAAGTATTCCTTCACCGTCAAAGCGAGTACCTATATCAAACGTACACAACCCAGAAAAGTTAGAAATGCGTGAGAACCAAACCCTAATCATAATGTAAATTTTTTTCAGAGAGAAAATACTGCAATGAAAATGTTTTTGAGGAACGATTCACAACTTCAATCTACAACTATAAGCGAGATCATAGGAACACATAATGTGGAGGTTACACCAAGTACATCAAAAATTCGCGTAAAAAGGCAGAGTGGCGCAGGTATAGAACTATTTACATTTCTAATGCGCGTAGAATTTCTTTCCTTACATCTCACCGATAGAGTCAGATTGTAGAGGCACTTGTCTAGTCTTGTAACCTTATGTTATTAAATTAATTATCAGTAGTTTATCTCAGCCTAAACCACAGGGTATCCTACATTAGGCTGCAAAGAAAAACCATACATTGTTACTGTAGACCTAAGTCTTATTTTTGTAAAATGTAGTGTTTTTTTTTAACCACTACAAGCTAGCCCTTGACTGCGATCTCACCTGATGATAAGTGATGATTCCCAAATTGACCCCGCCGGCGATCGAACCCGGGACCTCCGCACGTTAAGACAACAGCGCTACACACTGCGCCACGGAGGTCGTCAGATTATATGTATATTTAGTACCAAAATTAAAAACTAAAAATAAAAATTTAAAGGACATGCACAAGTACAGCTTATCTCTTGAAGAGATTTCTTCCAGCAGCCCTCGCTACACGTAATAATATGAGTGATTTGTAATTTGATTTATTTTAATGAACTATTTATTCCTATAATTATGATAGTCAGGACTCTACCACAAGTTTGCAAAGATTTTGAACCCGTGCGGCAATGGTGGAGTCTTGATATTTTTGTTATACCATTCATGATGCAAGAGCGTAGGCTCTACCATCGTCTACAGCAGTATTATTTTAATACTAGAAGATCCCCGCGAGTTCGTCCGCGTGGTTTAAGTAGTTTTTTTAATTCCCGCGGGAACTCCTTAATTTACAGGGATTAAAAGTAGCCTATGTCACTCTCCAGGTCCTCACCTATACCAATACTGTGCCTATACCCACGCAAAAAATCACGGCGATCCGTTGCTCTGTTGCGGCGTGATGGAAGGGTAAACAAACAAACCAAAAAACCAACAAACAGACACACTTTCGCATTTATAATATTAGTATGATTTTCTTTTCTAAGGCAAATTTGTGGAAGCGGCGGAAATGCCTCAGATCAAGCTGGTTCGTCTATTTCTGCAAATGTTCAAAAACACATGGGACGATGCTTACATCGGCGGCTCTCATCCTTTCCACCCCAACGTGCCCAAAGCAATCATGGAACTTTACAAGCAGAAGATTGTCGAGTTCTTCATTCCAGATATTGAAGAAAGCAAAGGCAATTAGAGGGTTGCATTGTTGTGCTTAAATATTTGTTTAAAGGTACTTAATATTATATGACTTTAATTATTTGTTTTACTTATATTACTGTTAAATAGAAAGCATTAAATATATAAAAGTGATTTTATTTAATTAAATTTAAATTTAAGGTAAATTTTTCAGTTACTTAGATGTAGTTCCTTATTACAACTCATCTGTCAACCGTTTTTTGGCTAAAGGTATAGGTACAAAAATAGCTTGCACCTCAGAGAATCCTCAGTAATTTTTGTTTGGAAAATCAAACAGTCCCCTCGGGACAGTCGGAAAAGTCTTTTTTTTTAATCCACTACAAGCTAGCCCTTGACTGCGATCTCACCTGATGGTAAGTGATGATGCAGTCTAAGATGGTAGCGGGCTAACCTGTTAAGGGCATGGCAGTTATATTAAACCATACCCCTTCGGTTTCTACACGGCATCGTACCGGAACGCTAAATCGCTTGGCGGCAAGTCTTTGCCGGTAGGGTGGTAACTAGCCACGGCCGAAGCCTCCCACCATGCCCGACCAGGGAATATTCAGAAATTATAAATTCCCAAATGGACCCTGCCGGGGATCGAACCCAGGACCTCCGCACGTTAAGGCAACAGCGCTACACACTGCGCCACGGAGGTCGTAGCATCTCTATTATAATTTAAATTTCTAAGTTCTCATGGTTTATTTGGGAAACACGCCTGTCACATCAGGATTGAGGAGATAGACCCGTCAAGTAATCATTGGAACATGAATAATATATTAAAATGAATGTGCAAGTGAATCTTAAAAATCATTTAAATAGAAGATCTACATATCAATAAATTCGGACGATTTCGGCTAAGTATTTTTTTTCTCATTTATGTTGTTATCGGTTTTACTTCAATACAGTATAATATAGCTATACATGTGTGGACTACTTTTGAACTGTCATCATAATTGTACAATGTTTCAAGCAAATACACGATTGATTGATTGATAGGTTTTTAATATACAGTGCAGTAACTATGCAAGATGCAAACTATGAATACAAATTCGGCAGAGTAATATATCTAGTTTCTTTCTGCTCGCGATTGTAAGTGGGTGATCTCGAATAAGTATAAAAGAGTCGTCTGCGGATTAAAACGAGTACAGGCTACTCGGTACTCAAATGTCTAGTGCCTCCGAGATGAAGGTACGAATTGAGTCTTCGGTGCCAATATCGTATTAAGTAATCAATATGTGCTCTTTCAGTTTCGCTTTAGATAATTTTTTCAATATTAGTAGCATGAGTGTACTGTTTCGTTTACATTTGATTAAGTACTTTTGTTTTTTTCATATCGACTAGTTTTGACGTTTCAAAAATTTCATAATTCCCTTTCGCATCCAAGCGTATAGGATTTGGTGAAAATAGTCTCATATTTTCTTATTTTGATTTTGTTTATCTCCAATAGACCATGATTCCATATCGGATATCTTATTGAGTTAGTCACTTTGTTTATGCTTTAAATTATATATTTTTTAATTTAAAAAGTGCTTGTGTTAATAAATGCTCATATATACGACATGATTATTATGATTTGTTGACCTACGTTCTTCACATAAAAGTTACGTTTGTGTATTTTTAAGTGTCGCGGAAGTTTGTAGTAACATGTGTTGTTTGTTACGCGTAGGTGTTTGTGGTGTTATTATGTGCGGTGGCCGGAGCAGCGGCCAGCAATTCTGTGGCATGGCCTGGTGCAGTGCCTCTATCACTTTACTCGGCACAAGTAAAGACGGTCATACCTCCAGAGATTAGTGGATTTGCATACTCCACTAGCCAATACATTAATGCTGTAAGTATATAAATTGATTCCTTGATTAGGATACTAGACTAAAGTCATCGGTTTAACATCGTTGCAAAGATAAAGGATTTTAAAATCTCTTAGTAGTAAATTGTGAATGGGTAAAATTTTTGAAATAACAGCTATTGTCCGCACGCCAGCTCAGAGGAATCGGGGGCTGAGGTAGCGGGCGGTATTGCACATACTATCCTCGTAGAATTATCATTCAATAATGAATTCAATGCACGCGCACAGATACAAAAGATGTGTTCACAAGCTCACAAACTTTACCTCTTCATAATATTAAGTATAGATCTTGATTTTGATTTTGAGAGGATAGCGGTGTAAAGGCGACGTTCCACCGACTCTTTCGTACTAGAACATAATAAATGCGAAAGCGTGTTTGTTTGTTGGGTTGTCCTTCAAGTTCAATCACGCCGCAACAGAGCAACAGATCGATGTGATTTTTTGCATGGGTATAGTTAGAACCTGGAGAGGGTCATAGGCACAGATCACGGAAACAAGGGTCATAGGCTACTTTTGTCCCAAAAATTGCGGAGTTCCCGTGGGAATTAAAAAAAACTTACTTTACGCGAAAGTAGTAGCGGTCATCAGCTATAGTAGTACCTATACAGAAGAGTTCTGGGCCTTATTAGGTATGTGGATTATTATGCAATTTTCCCTATAATTTAGAACACTGTATGACGAAACTAAGTTTCCACATTACATCCTATACTAATTACTACAAAGTACTACTGGTGTACTAGGTTTAAAGTATATACAAACATACGTATACTAGCGAGCTGATTTTTTGCGTCAAACCTGGCTAAGTTGAGAGCGCTGGGATCTGAAAAGTGGAAAGTCCCCAGTGTTATCCCCGGAAGCGCCAATTTGAGAATTTATCATTTCTGAATTTTCTCTCTGGGTTTTCGCATTTATTTATTAGTTTAATATACTCTGTCCGCCAGTAACTTAGCCGGCTAAGACTGTATCATCACTTACGATCCATGTGAGATCTTAACAAGGGCTAACTTGTAGAAGGATAAAAAAAATTGACTAGATACGTCTTATCTCTCTAAGTTTCCGTGGAATTTTGAATATGGGATTATCACAGCATAAACGATTAGCATGAAATCTTGAATTAAGATAATATTTCAATGTTGAATGGAAGAACACACGGCTTTAAATTAGAACTCGAAAAAATATATTATCAAATCATAATTATTAGGATAGTATAACTAGTATAAGGCACAGACTAGAAGATATAAAGTATTCTATTGTTTAGTATCTCACGAGATTTTTTTTTGTTTATAGGTTCCAGCGCAACGTTACCAGCCACAGTTCGGCTACCAAATATCTTATCCAGGATCTTACCTACCATCCTACTCACCATCACTAGCACCTTCATATTACCCTCCTAGTAGTTTTCTCTATCCTTCCCTGTCGCCTATCGCTCCAGCTGCGCCTGCGCCGATCAGCCCAATAGCCCCTGCACAGCCACCAGTACAAAGCCAACCAGCTGAGCAACCAGCGGGTGATGAAGATACAGCAGTCGTTGACTCCGCAGACATGTCACCTAATCAGCAGCAACAACCATCCAGCGAATCGCAATCAGAACCTCAGCCGCAATACCCAGTTAGCAGCCCCCCTTCATTCCCTCAATTGTCCTCAGACTCGAAAAATATGCCTGAAGTTCCTCAAATACCTCAGCAATTCCCACCTTTCCTTCAATTTTTACCACCCGGTAGTAATTTCCCACAATTGCCTCAGTTCCCTCAGTTACCACAGTTCCCTCAGCAACAAGCTCCTCAATTCCCACAACTCCCTCAAATCCCACAGTTGCCACAGTTTCCTCAGCGACCACAGTTTCCTCAACTGCCACAACCATCCAATCCTTCACTGCCTCAAACACCATTTGGTCAATCCGACAACAGCAATAAAGGCATGAACGATGAAGACACAGTATCTGTGGACGCTGCATAATTTATCTATAACAATAAGATAGGTTTCTATAATATTATAATCCTTAAGACTACTCAATCATGATAAAAGTTAAAACTGACATTTAGGATATTTTGACCAGTTAAATAAATACACTTTTCTAACTTTTACATTAAAATATAATGCGAGTGTTTTCATGACATTGGAAAAAATTGGTTAGCTTCTAATCTAACGAAAACTGCCCTAGACCATCCTAGACTGCCTATGAAACACCAAGCTTGTATATGTCACCGTAAAATTGTATGTTCTTTTTTTTTTTTAATCCACTACAAGCTAGCCCTTGACTGCGATCTCACCTGATAGTAAGTGATGATGCAGTCTAAGATGGTAGCGGGCTATCCTGTTAGGGGCATGGCAGTTATATTAAACCCATACCCATTTGGTTTCTACACGGCATCGTACCGGAACGCTGTATCGCTTGGCGGCACGTCTTTGCCGGTAGGGTGGTAACTAGCCACGGCCGAAGCCTCCCACCAGACAAAAGAGTATCTGATTATTAATATTTGAAATTTATTCCGCGTATTAATATTTGAAATATTTATTGTATGTATGTTTTCTTGTCTCTTTCTTGTACAGTTCGCGCGCGAGTTGAATGCAGAGTAAATGTATGTGTGACCATACATTTACTCTGCATTCAACTCGCACCCAAACTATAGGTTAGGTTAGGGTTCCACATATAGGTTCTATCGGGTTAATTTTATATTAATTTACCGAAAAATAGTGCGTTAAATTGTAAACAGTATGTTACGGTTCACAATCTGTCGACAGTTTAAAATCTATCGGGATAAAAAGCGTTAGATTACAATCTAACGATTTTTACAATTTTACGGTGACATATACATTTGGCGTGTTCCCGAATTCCATGAATTTAATTTGCCAATAAAAGTGTGAGTTTCTTGAATATGGAGTCGAAAAAATCAAACAAGAACAACATTTATACAAACGTATTTATTAGGTACAAAACTAATAAAACCACTATGGTATCAATGTCCGTCATCTGCTGAAAATGGGTATTTATCATACCCATTTGATAAGTAGGTACCCACTCCACTACAGCTTAACGTGCTTTCCGAGGCACGGGGGTGAAACACCGCCAACTTCCTAACTCCGGGCTAGTACTGCGTATTTCCAGTCAGAAAACCCAATACCCAAATATGGTCCGACCCGGGACTTGAACCCAGGACCCCGTCAGCTGCAGTCGAACATGCCAACCACTAGACCAACGAGGCAGTCAGCACCCACTCAGTGAGGTACCCACTCAGTAGATGAAAATGGGTACGATAAATACCCAGTACGTCTAACTGATGTTTGGGAAGTACTCGAGTACCTAATTTGAGAAGTGCAGAATGTTCTAGATACAACATAAGGTCAGATCATGATGCTTGGCGTGGGGTTTCATTAAAAACTGTCGTAACATGGTCAAGTTAATATAACAATATTATGGTATACGACAAAGCTCAAAACACATTAGCGCAGAGGTCAAAGCAAATCATTAAACTTTTACCCTGCCGTAATATGCTACGTGCCTCTTTATATTTCTTGACTAGCTGATGCCCGCGACTTCGTCCGCGTGGATTGAGGTTTTTTGGTTTCCGCGGGAACTCTTTAATTTTCCGGGATAAAAAGTAGCCTATGTGTTATTCCAGACCATAATATATCTCTGTAACAAATTTCATCCAGATCCGTTTAGCCGTTCTGGCGTGATTGAGTAACAAACATCCATCTATACATCCATACATCCATCCAAACTTTCGCATTTATAATATTAGTTTCTAGTATGCCAATTATTAGATTAATTATTATTAATAGATTATTGCCCTAGAACATTTAAGATTACCAAAAGCCCGGATTCCGTTCATAGATCCATTTGGAGAAATCTCTCTTAGTGGTATTTTTTCCGTATAGTCCTAGCGAAAAGTAAAAGCTGTACGGAAACCAGAGGGTATTGAACGAGACTGTGATATTATATCCGCCAACCCCATCGATGACTGGTGTGACTAAACGGTTTGGCATAAGCAGCTTGGCACAGACGATCGTGGTTTCGATACCAGCCGATACCTGAAACAACATATCGCAGGTAAGTGAAAAACGTGAAACTATTCCACTGTTCGTCACTTTGGTCATACGTATATTATGACACAGTAAAATTATAAAAACCGTTAGATTGTAATCTAACTAACGAGATTGTAAACTGTCGAAAGATTCTATTTAACGCGTTATTTTTCGGTAGATTGTAATCTGTTAGGTATATTAACCCGATAGAACCTAACCTACCCACTACCTGATTATTTATGTCGAACCCTAACCTAACCTGCAAGAAAGAGACAAGAAAACGTAAATACAATGAATATTTCAAAAATTGGCTCTCATAACATTGAAAGGCTTACAATCTTTCGACAGTTTACAATCTATCGAGATATAAAGCGTTATATTAGGTACAATCAAACGGTTTTTACAATTTAACAATTTTAAGGATATAACGCGTGATAAAATGCCAATCAATGATGATGTCTTTAGAAGGTATCGTACTAAAAGAAGAAGTTAATTTGGAAGCACTTAGATTGGGATGTCAGCTCAAGAAGCCGGCCTAGGGATGATTGCGTTCTGAGAGTTTTGCGTTGCCGAGTTGACAGCTCATATAAATCGTTTGCACTGGTTACGCAAACTTTGTTATAGAATTTAGTCTTTATTCGTGTCTCGAAAATCACATTTATCCTATTTATTATGCAGTATTCATCGTTCTCTGTTATATGCAGATGGATCTTAGGCCCACCGCAATTATAATAAAAAAAAAACCGGCCAAGTGCGAGTCGGACTCGCGCACCGAGGGTTCCGTACTGAAAACTGTAACGACCAAAGATGTAAAACGGTAATAATTATTACCTTTGTTAATGAACCGCAAAACTAACTTTGTTTGTTTGTTTACTGTTAATATCAAAAAAACTATGCTAGTTAGAGCATTGGCTATAGTTTTCCTGTAAAATATACATAAATTCCTATTGACCATAATTATTTCAGATTTTTCGATTGGTAAACTCCGGAGATAAGGGGGGGGGGGAACGGTATTTTTTTAGACTTTTTCCCCGATAAATCAAAAACTATCATGACTAAAAATAATTAAAAGTACAAAGTAAACCCTTTCATATGATACCCCACACAGTACAGTTATCTCACTTTTAAATTTCAATCCTCCGATTTTCCTCCCTTTTTAAATAAGAACAAAAATAATTTCCAATTTTTTTTTAATTCCAGTGTCTTTGGGCCACTAATATACACAACTATTCCAAATTTCATGTCGATAGCTTCGGTAGTTACTGAAATAATCGAGTGTGACGGACGGACAGGCAGACAGACAGACGGAGAAAGTCGCACCATAAGGGTTCCATTTTACCATTTTGGTACGGAACCCTAAAAAAGTTATGGAAGGAAGGGATCATAAGCCACTGAAGGTACCTGCTGCCTACTATCACAGATAAAATAATAGTTACTTACGAAGGTAAGTACTATTATTTTTATATTCTGTGAAATCATAATGAGGAGTAAACATTGAAAGAAAGTGATAAGATGGATACCTTCATGATAACGTTCATTTTAGCTGGAGGGTCCGCGTTAACTTCAAATTTTTCTGAATAGAAAAATGCCGTGCGGGACATTTTCTTAAAACTCTTGAAACAGTAATCGCCAGTAACATATGTCCGTGCCCGCCATCCAGATTTTTGTTTCTTTCGTGCTCTGAGAAACTCTCGACGTATGCCCATACCTTAAATAATACGTTTTAGGATATATTTTTAAGGTTCAATACCAAAATTGAAAAAGGAACCCCTATCATGAACTGGTGGTTACATATCCCGGTGGGACCATAAACTTAAGACTATTTACTGGTGGTATGAAAGTCCGCCTGACCTGTCTGTCACACTTCCATACCTATTTCAGTAAGTTCTACTCAAGCTACTAAAGCTATTGCCTTGGGAGCAGTTATAAATAATGCAGATCTGATATCCCGATTGGGCTATGATAAGGTAAAGTGACCGATATATAAATACTTTCTTACTTAATATTCGCGGAAACATATCTTGACGAAATATGAAAATTTAAATCACGACATTTTTTGGTCTCTTTGTCAGTCCAATACCAATGACACACGCACTGTAGTTGCACTAGTTCTACGCGAATGAGGTCACGGGCAAAAATAAGTTACATACAACAATATTATATAACTTCTAGCTGATGCCCGCGACTTTCCCGGGATAAAAAGTACTAGCCTAGCATATTATGTGTTATTCCAGACTAAAATAATCTATCACTGTGCCAAATTTCATCCATCCTTCCAAACTTTCGCATATATAATAATACTAGATGATGCCCGCGACTTCGTCCGCGTGGATTAAAGTTTTTTGATTCCCGCGGGAACTCTTTAATTTTCCGGGATAAAAAGTAGTCTATGTCCTTCCCCAGGATTCCACCTATCCCTGTACCAAATTTCATCAAAATCTGTTGAACAGATTAGCCGTGAAAGCGTAGCAGACAGACAGACAGATAGACAGACAGACAGACAGACACACTTTCGCATTTATAATATTAGTATGGATTAGTGTAGATTATTTATAGATATGCAACAGTATTATATGAATAACACGTACTCGAGCCCCCTTCCACCAGCATAAAGTTATCTGGATATGGCCGGGGCAGCACATTACCAGTGATGAAGTTGATTATCCAAGGCACGTAAGGGTATACGTCGATGTATACAGGTGGTTCCCTGTTTAGCCTTTTTCGCATGGCGCGGCGAATGCAAGGTGCTCCACCGGCTGCTATGCCGATAAGCTGGAAAGCGCCTTCCATAGCGTGGCTGACCAGAGGAGCACCAGGGCGCATGCCGCAACCAGAACTGCAGAGAACGTGGGTCACGCCTTCACTTCCTAATTTCTGTAATTTCACGATAGCGAGTACCAAAATAAAAGAATTAAAATTACGAAGGAAGTAATATAAAAGAAATATAAAATAGGACTTAAAATCAGTTTTAAATCGTTTGACCGTTAATTTTACCTGAATTTAACCTAGTTGCAGTAGTTCGGTTGATAGTACTGCAGTTAATCAAACAATTACATTTTTCAGTGACAGTACCAAATACCAATAGTCCAGTGCATTTTGTTAAGAGTCCAGTTATTGAAATACACCGAACTATTGTTTTAGTACCAAAAATTTGGTAATAAAAATTAAAAGGTAAAAATACTTGGATGCGTGTGTCTATCATACTTCATACTAATATTATAAGTGTGAAAGTGTTTGTTTATTGGTTTGTCCTTCAATCACGCCGCAACGGAGCAACGGACCGACGAGACTTTTGGCATGGGTATAGTTGTGGACCTGGAGAGTGACATAGGATACTTTTTATCCCGGAAAATTAACCAGTTCTCGTGGGAATCAAAAAAACTTAAACCACGAGGAAAAAGTGGCGAGCTAGTTAATTAATAATATACAGTAACTGTTTATTTATTTATTTTAACAAATAATTAATAAACATACCGATCGCATTCGATGCCTTCTGCAATCTTTGTGAGTAAACAGTTTCAATGACTTTTTGGCCATCTTCTCAGAGTCGAAGTCACGAGGTACAGCTGCGGAAGAGACAACAACTAAAGAACATTTTGTATTGAAGTAAACATACCTAACTATATCTGGTATTGTAAATGCGAAAGTGTGCCTGTCTGTCTACTACGCTTTAACGCTTTAATCAATTTTAATGAAATTTGGTATAGAAGTAGGTTACATCCCGTGGCAGGCTATAGCATTTTAACCTGGAAATTTAAGGAGTTTCTATTTTTTAACTTAAAAGGCCGGGAGTTAAAAGATCTTTAATTCACACGGAAGAAGTCACGGGCATAATGTAGTCTCTTAATTTATTTATTTATTGGCGTTTGGCGTTCCGTTTCCGCTATAACTGCTAGGTCCAGGATAGGTACATGCAGCACAGACCATTTACTACTCAGTGACGTGCAGATTTTCCTTTATAACCTAGTAACACAATGAGAAAGGATTTTTAGAAACCTAAATTTACGTAAGTGAAGCCGCAGGAAAATGCTATATTAGCTTTGGTTTGGTTATTAATCGGTCAAGTTTGAGTCAGGTATGGTTTTTCAGCATATATGTAAATACTTAAAAAATATGTCTTGGTTTCTTACAGTTTAGGTAGTCCACCATAAATACAAATTTATCTCTTCGTTTCTTTTCACGTTCATGTAGCGATGGCAAGCAAATGGGTATCATGTAATCTGAAATTAAAATTATTAACTTTATGGACTTTTTAAAGGAACCGTGTGGGACGCGAGTTTAAATCACGCACTCTATTCAAAATATGATAAATGGCGCTGTACGAGGCTCAATGTAACAAATTAAAAGTTTACGTAACGATAGTGAAATTACAAATATCATTTACATAAAAAAAATCGCATGGACCCATTTTCATGCATTTCATGAGCCTTTAATATAATATGTATTAGGTGAAATCTCTACTTTTTATTGAATTTTACTAATAGGTCTCGTACGTGGTAGAGTAGGTAAATTCGTATCTATTAGACATGTACCTAAATTTTTTTTAAATTTAGTAATATAATGGTTTAAAAAATATTCTTAAATCTACACCAAGTACACAATAATTATTAGGGAGCAATGTTTCTTCACACAAATTCATCTTATGCAGAATATATCATTCTAATATTATAAATACGAAAGTGTGTTTGTTTATTAGTTTTTTGGTTTGTCTTTCAATCACGGCGCAACGGATCAACGGATCGACGTGATTTTTGGCATAGCTGAGGACCTGAGGGGTGACAGAGGCTAATTAAGGAGGTCCCGCGGGAATCAAAAAAAATTAAAGTGCGTTGATGAAGTCGCGGGCATTAGCTAGTCTACGATAAAATATAAGTATAAAGCTAAATTATTAATGGCTTACGTGATTTAAGTGGACGGAGTAATTTCACCAAGGCTAAACTATTTCCGACACCAAATCTGCAAATGTTAAGGATAGTGATCCTACTAGATACTTAAAGTATACTAAATCATTTACAACATAAAATTATTTAATACTATTGGGCTTAGAAGACGTTGTCCTGCCCTGGACCTTCAACCCGATTCAATTCAGTGCTACCGGGTTCAATTGAATCCATCAGAATCGGCATTCAGCAATTGATTTTTAGTTAGATAGACTAGTTGATGCCCGCCACTTAGTCCTCGTTTGAATTCCGCGGGAACTCCTTAATTTTCTTAGATTTTCCGGTATAAAAAGTAGCTTATGTCCTTCCACGGAACACAACCTTTACTTATCTGTACCAAATTTTATCAAAATGGGTTGAAAAGATGAATGGATGTGAGAACGTGACAAACAAACAGATTTTAAAATGTACGTAATTATAATGCACGTTGTAGGTATCTATAAATCATATTATACTAATATTATAAATGCGAACATGTGTTTGTTTGTTGGTTTGTCCTTCAATCACGCCGCAACGGAGCAACGGATCGACGTGATTTTTGGCATAGGTATAGTTGAGGACCTGGAGAGTCCTGAGTGGATAGCTGATACCCGTGACTTCGTCCGCGTGGTTAAAGTTTTTTTGATTCCTGCGGGAACTCCTTAATTTTCCGAGATAAAAATAGACTATGTCACTCTCCAGGTCCTCAACTATACCCATACCAAAAATCACGTCTATCCGTTGCTCCGTTGCGGCGTCATTGAAGGACAAACCAATAAACCAACAAATAAACACACTTTCGCATTTATAATATTAGTATGATACATCGTTTAAGCAAGACATATTAAAAGTTAGAGATCTAGTTGTAAATGTAGAGCTAAGCTAAAGCTAAAGAATAAATTTCACCGAGTATATTCAGGATGTGGGGCGATATCAATAATTGGAATTTCAATGTAGGCTCGTTGGCACTTGATACCCATTTTGGTCTGCGAGCGAGTCAGGCCACAGTCTTCCTCGTCCCGCTCATAGTCACCAAATATTGTATTTCCCCTGAAAAATAGCAATAAAGGTCATTGTAGAGAATTTAAGAGGATATGGCATGAACCGGAAACTGTGAGAATAGGTATAGGTATATTGCCGTAGCGCTGCTCCTCGAATAGAATTCCATTACACCCTATAGGGACAACTGCAACTTGGACCGATAATGGGGCTGATTCTGTATAACACAATCTCTAAACTAAACTAAAATGGCAGCTTTAAATCTAGTTCTGTCCCTTTCCGTAGAAAGTATTATGAAAGGGTTAGCAATATTTGTAATGCTCTAATTTTAGTTTAGTTTAGAGATTGTGCACTACAGAATCAGCCCCAATGCCTATGAAAAACAGTCGAATTCTTACTCTCGTATTTTTCTGTTTCCTCCTCTAAAATAAAACCGATTTTAATTTTTTTTCAAGAATAATTTAAGAAGGACTCAGGCTATGTCGGTATGTTTTTCTTTTTTTGATTATAATTATCAAATTTATTTGCGGGATATCTGATGATGACGTGAAAATTGGCCATTTTTTGCAATGTTCAAAGGTTTCATATTCTTTAAATACTTAATTTATCGAAAATATACCTACTACCACGTTCAGCCGCTTAGCCAAGCCGCTAAATCTCTAATGAGTAATGACTAATGACTTATCGGAGAGATCGCAGTAGAGGGCAAACTTGAATCGTAATAAGCTGGTCCTGCAAGAGTCAGGATCATCGAGTAGGTTGTATGGTCTGTGGTCAAAATACTCAAAACATAGAGTTCCAGCGTTAAGCTAATTGCTAAAATCTCTGACGGTCATTGTTTCGTAAACGGTAGTTTTTTGTCCGAAAAAAGTTTTTTTTTTTAATATATAGGCTAGCGCTTGGCTGCAATCAGACTTGCATGCAAGTGGTGATGCAGCCTAAGGTGGAGCGCGCTTGCATAGAAGATGCCTATTCACTCTTGATTTGAAGGTACCTATATTAAAACGGGAGGGGAAAACGGAAGCCGGAAGGGCATTTCATTTTAGAAATTATTTTAAAACTAGATGATGCCTGCGACTTCGTTCGCTTGGATAAGGTTTTCTTATTCCCGCAAGAAATCCTTAATTTTCAGGGATAAAAATGTTCTATGTCCTTCCCCGGGATACAAACTATCTTCATACCAAATTTCATACAAATCGGTTGAACAGATTGGCCGTGAAAGCTTAGCAGACAGACAGACAGACGCACTTTCACATTTATAATATTGCATGGATATCTATTCAACAATCAGCGAGGTAGCGTTCAAGAACCATGATACAATTGGTGGCAAGTGTGTGAGTCGCTTTGCTATGTATGTCGGGCATGAGGATGTAAAATAGTGTAATATTTACAATTTGTAATTTTTCGGCAAACGCAGCAAATCAGTAGCAGTGCCTGCAGCAAACTGCTTATGTATGAGAACCACGCGAGGGGCCTTACTGTGGTGAGGTAGACCCGTTGTTACTGTAATAATTGTGACTTGCATTATAAAAGAAAAAAAAAGACAAATGGATTTACATATGTGTATAATATATACAAAATATGTATAATGTATATACATATAATATTTATGTACAAAAATAAACTCACTCGCATCGTATTCATCATTTTGAGGCTCGTGACCCCTTCCCATTAAATGATAAATGATTAATCACATAGGACAACTTATGTCATTTATGAAACGTTAAGACTGTACCACCGGTTCGGAAAGCTGATTCTACTGAAAAGAGCCGGCAAGAAACTCAGCAGTTGCTCTTTTCTTCAAAAAATAAAGAGGTTACAATAATTATACAATACAACACATACGTTACGATACAAGTGACTTGTGGGTCAATGGATGCGAGGCCGGTTGCTTCCATGCAACATTGTCATTAATAAAATCATCGATAGTCAGTCTTTAAATTTATGTAATGGCAAGTCCAGAAACTCTTTTGGAACCATGTTATAAACGCGCAATAACCCTTGCAATAATAATGCTTTATATTTATTTTTATCTTTGTGATTTTTTCATACAAACTAAGTAGTTTTTATAGGATAAATTATATCTTACCCTAGCTAGATCGTCTTCAGGATTCAATATCTAGTTTCTCTGTGTCGTCGAGATCGGGTCAGTGGTTGTCGTGAAAATAGTTTTACATACAAAAGAAGTTGACACAGACACTATGAAAATAAATTCTGATTACTTAAACATTAAGTCTTACCGTGTAGATACTGTGCAAAACCAAGCCACGTAAAAGTATGTTCTTTCAGAATTCCATCAGGCGGCTTCAGGTCAAAATCATCATGACATGTCGCAAAATCTCGCAACGTGCAATATGCTGTATGAACTTTTAACCACAAGCACAAAGTATAAAAAAATGTCTTCATTATTTAAGTGAACACGATTTTCAAGCTCTACTGGTAATGCATGAAGATTTGTTGGTTTTATTTTTTTAGCCCATTATCTCCTATGATATTTTGATAATAAAAAACAAAACATTAAGCTTATTCAAGTTATACTAACTCCTAACAAGTTACTCGATCAAAATCCATGCGTTTATTGCACTCTATGACATTTTTCGTGATGTTTCGATACGAAAATTTATTTGTAAACATAACTGCTCAAGATCTACTTCGTATTGAACAGTATGCATGGAATGTATACTTGCTCGATTCATTGAAATAAATGTATCAATCAGGTAAATAAACTACTGACCCGTCGCAGCTACATTCGGGTGAAATTTCCTAAAACCGTGAAACACGAAATCCTTCATTTTCAATCGAAACCTCACCCATTAGTGAATATCTACGTCATAAAAGGAACCTATAGTATGTGTCACCATACATAAACTCTGCATTCAACTCGCGCGCGTACTATACTTTGAAAAGTGAATCCAATTATTACGTCGTTCCTTACCTCAAGGAGAAAAAAGAACCCTCTAAGAATGACTTCATTGTCCGTCTGTCATATGTATTTTGATACTCGCCTTACTTTCCGTTGACCTAGAATCATGAAATTTGGCAGGAAGCAAGGTCTCACAGCACAAGTACTTATAGGAAAAAATCCGAAAATCCTTAATAGGTTTCGTACTCATAGGGTGTCGCATTGTTTAAAGCCAGTAATTTTTCAGCTGATTAACAGTGGAATTCATAATCGTTGGGTAACCAGTCTCCGCAAAACTGCCCTTCACGATTCGCGTAGTCGTTGAATGTTGAATCAATCTTTGTTGCAATTCATAAACGTTCGCCACAGATTATACGTTCGCTAGACAATTGCCTAGTTGAATGGAGAAATATGGAGATGTCCAGAACATTGTCTAATGATTGACATGTTATCTGTGGAAATTCTCTATGGTGACATACTTTGACGCACTGAGTCTTCTTCTTCTTTTCTTGGTTTTTGGCTTTCAGTAGTGCCAAAACAGCACAGTGCACTTTGCAAATGTCGAGTAACTTGAGGGAGGCACGAAGGAGATTGGCCGGTTACAGAGTGCCAAAATTATGGAAAATGTTCTGTAATAGAAGGCATATTTATATATGTGTTAGTAAACTACACTAAATAATAATAAACTATATAGAGACAAACACAAATAAATTTAAAAATTATCGGAAACTACTATAGGTATTACAGTTTAAGTTTGTTAATTTTAAAATATTTACAAAGATACTTAACATAAGGACTAAAAGCTAACATTAGGACACACTCAACATTTAAGGGGCGGGGAATTTTAGGGGGAAGAACATCATATAATTTATAGGGAAGTTTAGGACAGGAGAAGAAAATGTGAGAAACTGATCACTCGTCCAGACCACACTCACACAGGGAGCTGTCACACTCAAGTGAATGTTGTTATGACATAATAAACATATTTCTTGTTAATTGTAATTGACTAAAATAATTTGTGTTGTGTGGTGGTACGAAACCCTTTGACTCGCACTTGGCCGGTTTTTATGTTTCTAAAGGAGACATCGAATCAAAAAGCTGCATTTTAGTATATAATGTTTATTTTAATATAAAAATTAAACATTTTTACACGTCACATAATATTTATTTAAGTAAGTATAATATAGTACGTGATCACAGAACTATGCATTTTTATATAACATTTAGACTATGTATTAAACTTATAACTTACAACAATTATTGTTTATAAAACAACTAGCTGCGCCCGCGACTTGTTCCGCGTGGAATAGTGACTTTCGGCAGCTTTTTTAATTCTTTAGGCTAATTATTTTTCAAATAAAATACATACATACATTAAAATGGCATTTTTTTGTAATGTTTTTATAATAATATAATAATAATAAAATATGCTATTTACAGTATTTTCTACCGACATCATCACACAAAAGCTTTCATCCATTATTTTTACCCCCTTTAGGGTAAAATTTTTACAAACTTTGAATTCGTATTTATTTATATCTAATCAAAAGCCTAAAAAATAAGTTTCAAGCTTCTAGCTTTAAAAATGACGTTATTTCCATACAAATTTTCTTCCCCTATTTCAACCCCTTACAGCCCCATATTATTAATTTCATTATATTGCCCTTATTTCATTTAAATCAGTTCAGTAGTTTAGGCGTGATTGCGTAACACACAGACAGACAGAGTTACTTTCGCATTTATAATATTAAAAGTATGGATTAATTATCTAAACTAATATTATAAAGAGGAAAGATTTTTTTTTGTTTGTAACGGATATAGTCAAAAAATACTCAACCGATTTTTAAAATTAGTTCACTTAAAGAAAGATACTTTATCAGCGAGTAAACATCATACTAATATTATAAATGCGAAAGTCAGTTTGTTTGTTGGTTTGTCCTTCAATCACGCTGCAACGGAGCAACGAATCGACGTTATTTGGCATGGGTATAGTTGAGGACCTGGAGAGTGACATAGGCTACTTTTTATCCCGGAAAATTGAGGAGTTCCCGCGGGAATCCAAAAAAACTTATTCCACGAGGACGAAGTCGCGGGCATCAGCTAGGAGGCTATATTTTATTTCCAAAAAAATGTGAAATCCCTACGAAAATTGCAATTATGTGAATGAAGTCGGAAAAACCGTCTCATCTGAGAGCTTCCGTGGCGTGCGCTGCGTAAATAGTAAAAGTTACACGAAAACAATATATGATGGAATTGTTCCTCACAAAAAGTTCTAAAAAAAATCTGCGATAGCATATTATCTTTTAAGGTTGTCGAGCACAGTAACCATTTTTATGATTTTAAAAGTACCTACTGATATTGTATTCATCCTTATCAAAATAAAATAGTTTGTTATTTCATTATTTAATATAGACCAAATTTTTTTTTCAAAAATTACATCATTTAATTCAGATGAATGAAACCTGATGTGCTGCCCAGTGCCGACTAGCTATTATTGGGCATACTCCATAGACTATTATGATGATTAGTGCTACCCGTGTGAAGCCGGGGCGGACCGCTAGTTGTTTATAAACCGCGTATTTTTTAGAGATCATTGTCTAGTAGTTACAAATTAATCACTTAATTAGTAAGCAATTTCTTCCCCTTTACTTCTTATCTTTTCGAACATTAGGTACCTATAACTAAACATTCTTAATTTAAACACGCTTGTCCTTAGAACGTGCTTCTACAATAAAAGTTAACAAATAAAGTTAAAATCGAATAAAATGAGCCAGCTATTGATTGGTATTCGATGGATTACTAATAGTACTACTTATACTTGTGATACTTTTTCTCGAAGGTTCGGATTGAAACTGTGGTTTCATTAATGTTATCCATAAATTTCTTGTCTGTGCGTCACATAATATAAAATAAACAAACAGTACAAAGCCTTGCATTGTAGATGTCAAGCAAAAGAGATACGACCAAAGTGGGTTGTTTGAAAATGAGAGGACTCCAAAAATCCACGTTAACCCCAATAAAAAGAATAAATATATAGACAATCGTAACTGAGCACCAATAAGGTCAATGTCTGCCCTTCTCATTTTGCCATCAGGACCTTTAGATATAGCATAAATTACTGAAACAAACAAAGTAATATTTATAGCTAAAATCATACAAATTGGCACAACAACGCCGAAAATTAAATAAAGCCCACTGGGATAGCATATTAAAGAGTTTGATTCTCCAAAGGACGATTCGTTAGGTATATAGTTTTCTCTATCTAATAGTAAAACAAGTAACACAGGAATTATAGGTGTCCCCCATCCAATCAAAGTAAATTTTATCATAAACCTAGAAGGTCGATATACTCCTAAAACTCTTACATACCGTATAAATTGTAAAACAGCTGCTATCAGCATCCACATAAAACTTGCAAGCACTGAATAGTGTAATGAAGCTCCTAAAGAAATGCAAACAGCTCGTAACTCTTTAGGAACAATGAAAATGTCATTTACTTGCACAAAAATAGTACTGTCTAAGTTAAAAACAACCATAAATATCAGAGGTAGTGCTATGGAAGTAGAAAGATGCAGAAGAACTTTTGTGCTTGCTTTTTTTCTCCATATATGAAATACTGAAGCTGTTATCCAAATACCCGAAATGCCCAGCAATGAAAGAAAGCTACCTACTAATGAAATTATATTTAACGATTTGGTATGTATATCTGCGACTGAACTGGTTCTGTTTTTATTTCGTCCAATATTAAGTAATTGGCCAAAGTGTGTTAGATGATCACACTCGCACACGGTTAAGCCCTTCTCAGATTTTTTCAAATTACATCCACTGTTAGACCAATACCCTGGAACATTTCCTACTGAATGTGGGTGGAAATTCCAATAACCACAAAACTTTTTGGAAGATGTTGGATTTAGATCTCTGTATACTAAAGGTATGGGTCGTATAAAGTTACTTAAATAACCTGGCAAAGAGATACCTATTATGCGACTATTCACACAGAAGGTATTTTTTTCTAGTTCTTGAAATATGGCATCATTATGAAAAACGCTGATAATAACATGCATATTAGTTTCTGCGTTTGTTTGATTATTGCATTCATTTCCAATCTTTTTAACACTACTTAGTACTGCGTCTGGTATCCAAGTAGCTATTTCTAAGTTCTCAATTGACATAACTTCTTCTAAACTCGTATTTTTGTATAATGGCCTTATTTCCATGCCTTTGAATAAATCATTTTCTGAGAGTGCTAATTTAATTACTGCCAAACCGCTCACATTATTAATTGAGGGATATGAAATTTGTAAAATGAATTGTGCCTCAGTAGCGAGTTGATACCCAAAGCTATGATCTTTGCGTTCAAAATTATTTACTTTTCCATCTTTTTGAGCCAATATTTCTATTATATTATTCAGTGAGTCTAGTATAACATTTGTTGAGTTAAGGGTTTGGGCTAGTCGCAAGTAATTGTTATTTAGCACCATAACTCTATCCATAACCCATGCTATATTTTGTATATTTCCCATGTCTATTGAAGTTTGATTACCTTGAGCAATACTTAAAATTTGTTGTAGCGACATTGATAAATAGTAAATATCTGCTGGTATGATTATATCAACATCGCGTAATACAAAACCAAGGCCTTCAGTCAAAAAATGAGATGTATAGTTTTTTGGTACTTGTCCTGTAACGAAATTGTATAAAAATGTGGTTCTATCGGAAGGTTGATAATTATAATTACAATTTCCTTCGACATTACCCCAAAAGCTTCCTAACAGATACGTGCCATTACATATTCTTTTTACTGGCAATCCGTTTTCTTGCAAACAAAACTGTTTAGGTGCGGCTATGTGTCCAATAGGTGTTAGCTCCCAATTGAGTATACTCGAGCTATCAATCGAAGTTGTTGGTAAGCAATACATAGAACTTGCTAGGTTCAGAAATATATAATTATATTTTGGAAGGTCTGTTTCAGCTATATTAAGTGTGATATTATAGATTCTTTGAATGTTTCTGGCGTTATTATCATAAACATTATCTACTGCAATGTGCATATGCAATAAAAGCGTTAAATAATTTGAACTGTAATTTAAATATTCCATAAGAATCACTTTCTCAGCCTTGAATATGTACGTTAAGTTAGAACATAATTCAGACACAATATTTACTTCATTACCATCAATATCATCTAAACAAACATTTACTTTTATAATAAGAGAAAAAACATGAACTCCATCCCCTTGAGGATTTACTACAATAATATCTGATTGTATAAAAGAAAAATTAGCTGTATGTCCTTCACACCAGTATTGTGCTGCTTGATCATTGATTATGTCTATTTCATAAACAACTTTGTCAATATTAATCGGATCAGTTGTTAAAGTATATTGGTCCGATTTCACTTCAATAAATGGCATATCATTTATTTGTACTACTTTAGCGAAGCCTTTTACATTAGAAAAACATTGTATACCGCGATCATGTTCACTATATTTCCAAAGACCTGATGGATAATATATAGTTAAATAAATAACATTTTTTTTCTCATTATACTCAAACAATAACTCTGTTTTATTATAAATCACTTCAGTTAGACAAGCCATACATGGTAATGAAGCATTAGCTGATTGCAAAGCAAAAGCAAGAGTACCTTCATTATTGATCGATATATATATTTCTGGAAATGTAAAGTTGAAGTAAACAGAAGCTGCATGTCTTTTTTGACTTATATTAAATGAATCAAACCAGCACCATGTATCTTTAGGTAAATTATTCATTGCAGCTATCTTTTTAAAAATAAATCTCCTTAGATCATCATTTTTATCGCCCATTGATCTATTACATATTTTATTGTCAATGAAACTATTGAAAGTTAAATTAACACTTGATTCTTCTATTCCAAGACACACTCCTTCATCGGGCATATATCTGACAGAATGATAATTTGGTGGGCATTTTGCTGGATAATGAATATCGTTTATATAAAAACATAAACTTGGATAACTATCGCTACAAGCTTCTGTTATTAAAAGTTTTCGTTGGGTGTCTAACAGCAAACAATTTCTAAACTTTGACGCATTGAATCTTAGTATATTATTTGTTGCGACAGGATGCCCCCATTTAGGCCCTGGAATGTGCCACCGCACTATTGGACTGAAAAATTGCGTACGCTTTGCAGGTAACCAAAAAAAAAGTGAAACATTTTTAACATTTAGTGAATTTAACAATGAAATAACATCGTCATTGCTCAAATCTGTAATAACTGAAGCACCGCCACTCTTAAGACAAGGATAATTCCAGGCTGATGATTTTTTAATTTGGTAGCAATAATCGTGATTGGTTTTAGAAATTTTTTCGAAGCCTGGAGGACAACCGGAAAGATTATAGTAGTTAACTATTTGTAGACATGGACCGAGTTCAGAAGCAGGTGGTTCCCACTCAGAACCTACACAATTTCTAGTTACTAATTTTTCATTATAATAACAAGGTGGATCCGATTGGACATTATTTGCTGGAACAGTTTTGCTCCATTTGACTCGTATTCCAGTATGGGTAAATTCCTCGTCACAAATCTGCAAAAGCAGACGTGTTTAAATTTAAAATTTGAAGGTACTCGTAAATTAAGTAATTTTATCATAATTTCGATTAAAAAACTTAACAAAGTCTGTTTGTTACCTGTAATCCAAAATGAATATAAAGGCACAGATAAAAACTAAAAGTAACTTTTAACATAGCGTGTGAAAACATTTGATTGTTGACATGTTATTTTTTAAATTGAATAAATAGGTAGGCGTTAGGTTCAGTCAGAATTCAGCAGCAATATGGAAGTTTCTATGGAGTATCGGATACCGACATATTATCTAGGTCCAATATAAAATTGTAAATGGTGCTCCGTTCAATTTTCTATTATAATATTAATAACTTTAATTTGTTGTGAGTTTTTACACGCACGATAGCTTAATGTTTTTGCCTATTATTATATTTGGAGCGCCATAGTAAAACTTTGCTGGTTTCTCTTGAACAGGGGCATGCAATATAGGTACTATGCATTGTGCTCTACCAATAATAATTCTTTAAACATAGGTACTAAAATTCTACATCAATGGTTAAACAATTTACAATCAATGGAAATAGTTTATAGTAAGGGAGTCCGAGAGGGGATTTTTGGATTTACTCCAGCGCGGCAGATTAATATTTAAAAGGGGGATTATAATATGGTGTCATATTTATTATATTTTGATCTACTGTCCTAGACAGACCCACCAATGTACAAGGGCTCATATTATATGGTGAAGGTACTCTACAGGGTCCAAAGAATCTGCCGCGCTGGAGTAAATCCAAAAATCCCCTCTTGGGCTCCCCTACCATTAATAATTTGCACTCTTAGCCCTCGCACTCGCAATGAGTATAATAGTTATGTTTAAGCAATTCTTTTAATAGCTATTGCATCACCACCGTCACAAATGGTTTCTGGTAAAATATTCCTCATGCTATAGCGGAATTTAATAATATTGGGATCATCCTGTTTTCACTATGACAAATGTAATCAGTTTAATAACATTACTGTCACCATCCCACACCAAAACACTATCGATAGGATATCTAGCCGTATTCACTGATTCTGCGGCATGGAAATAAAGTGTGATAAATTATGTATGTGTGCAGGTAATTGAAAGGCTTAACTTTTATCTTTTGTATGCGCACAGATTTAGCAGAGCTTTTAGTTTCGTTAATATTACCACAGGCAAGTGCTACTGGTATGTTTATGTTTTGAAATGCACATAACAATGGAGTCTATAGTCAAGTTTTCTAGATAAATTAAGAGCTTTACCTTTAGATTCTGATAAACACTTCCCAGTTCCAAGCCCGATTCTGTTTCAAATGATATAATAAGCAAAACAAAAAACTTCTAATCAACGTGATAAGTAGGTATGTACTATAATAGTAAGTACAGGTCAAGAGAAAATCCTCAAAGCTAAATAAATTGACCTTTGACTCTTTGAATAAATATTTAGAGCTTTTTTACAGGTCAAATTTAGTATACGATACTATAAATTTAGTATCTGGTACTTAGGTATGACCTGTAAAAAAGTGAAAAAACCTGAGTCTTAATTATGATGTAGGGATTGCTTTTTAATTCTTAAATAGAAAATCGAAATGTTCAGTTCATCTATTTATTATACGCACTTAATTTACATTTTATATAACAGTACTGTAGTTATACTGTATATTATAGTGTACTGTACTATATTATGTTGTATAGTGACATTTAAAAGTAGCAAATTGTAATAAACCTTATTATTATTTTTCCACCATACTAACGTCGTTTTTATATTATCATAAAGGTACAAAATAAATTTTACCATAAGCATCTAACACATAAATAGCTAGTTGTTATGATAACTATTTAAATATACTTATGTAAAAACACTCTGATATTATGATGAGAATTCTCCTGTCCTTATTATAAATTTAACAGTTTTCATCGTTATTATATGTATAAAAAATATACGTTTTTCACATGTAAATAAGAATAATATAAACATACTTATCATAAAAATATTTTGTAAGAAAAATAATTCCAGCCTATCAAATTAGTACCCAATATTTCACTACATTAATATGTATGTATAATCTTATAGGAGATATAAAGTATATTAAAGAACTTTATGCCATTTATTGTATGCCATTTATATAATAAGGAACTTTACTTTATTTCAACACCTCAATAAAAGATGATTGAGGCACAGAATAATGTACTACTGACTGATATTGAGGTGTTAAAATTATTATTACATTTTGATTAAATTTACATAATCGCAATGAGCACTTATTTTATTTATAAGTATAAAGTAAAAGTATTAGTTCGAATCAACATAATAATAATGAATGTAAGTGAAATAAAAGAATAATAATAATGTATTTTTAATTTTACACCCAATACGCCACCATAAACAACTATAATACAGTAGAATATAAAAATCAAAAGGTAGGTTAGTGATAGATAAATCTATTTATCTAACTATTTACTAACCTTTAGTTTATTATTACACAACGATGGATAAATAATATGACAAAAATACATAATGAATATCTATCATGGAATATATATATATATATATATATCATGGAATATCTGTTTGAGGTAAATAATCTTCGACACCGTCTGGCGGATCACCCTGATGGTTGGCACATATTATATATTTTTGTATGTTTTTTTTCTGTGGAAGAAATCACGAGCATCAGCCAGTATTAATATACTGAATGATGCTCGCGGCCTATATATTTATAGGTACCATTATATTACAATATTATAAATTACTATGTATACCTGATCACTTAAAACGAAGATATATTCTTACTAGTAACACCTACTCCACATTAGTTTTCAGACCACCTTGTGGGAGGGGAGGCGGTGGCACATTAGGTATCGCAGGATCCTTGGAAGAATAATTAAGGACATTGAGATCGCTCGGTTCAGGGGGTGGGGTTTGAGATGTTTGACTTTGATCAGTAGACACAGGAGAAGACACTGGAGCTTCTACTTTTAAAGCCGGAATTGGCGCGCCAGCACCCAAAATGTTTGTCAACGGTTGGTAAAGTGGTAATCCGGTATAAGGGTGGAAGCCAAAAGGATTGTAAGGATCATAAAACCGTAGACCAGGGTATGTGTATGGGAATGCAAATGGCGTATACTGATAGGCAGGGCTAAAGTGTCCCGCTCCGATGGGTAAAATTTGTGGTGGTAAACCGAATTCATTAAGTGGTATTGGTGACTCTGTTCTAGGGGGTTCTGGAGGTGATTGCGGTGAGGTAGGTTTATCGTCTTCTGGAGCAGGACTTAGTTCGGGTTCTAATGGCGAAGACTTTTCCGCTGATTCCGGCTGCATGGGTGCCTCTGTTGTTGACGATGGTGATTCTTCGGGCTTTGAACTTGTATCTTGAGGAACTGCCGGTGGTACAGGAATGAGGCCCTGAAATGTGAATGAGTACAACTATACTAATTATCCAAAGTTTTAGAATGCATAAGATAATATTTTGTTAATAATGTTATTTTCCACTTGTCATTCAATTTGACTTTTTCTCACCAGGGTGGCGTCCGCTATTCGTCAAATTCTAGCCAAGAGGGCTAGTTCAAGTTCCAAAGCCTAGGAACGGTCTTTTGATAAATTTTTGATTCTATCATATACCTACCTATTGCACTTTGAAAAAACTTAAAATCGTATTATGACGACACCATAGTACCTACTTTTGAAGAGTTGGACTATTTCTCAAATTTCTTTGATTTATTGATGATTCTTTCACAGTGTTGCTATAAAATTCTAGATGATGCCCGCGACTTCGTCCGCCTGGTTTAAGGTTTAAGTTTTGATTCCCAGGAATCTCCTTAACTTTCCGGGATAAAAAAATTAGTAGTTTATTTCCTTCCCCGGGATATATATATATACAAATTACATTTCAGCCCCATTATAATCTTATACATTAAATTAAAACAAAATGGTTATATAACAAAATTAGAAAACAAGGAACATTAAAAGAACAACAATATTCATGTAAAAAAGCAATTCTCAAAAATTCAGACTTATGGATTCAAACAGATTCATAGCATCCTTAGATGCAGGTCGAGTAAGTATATCTTTAAACATACCCGTGTCAAATGTGTTCAAACCCTTAAGCTGTACAAATATATTTCAACTTACATTTGTTAGAGGCAGATCTCCATAAAATACAGGTTGGTAGGGGAATGGGAACGCATTGTGGAGCACTGGCTGGTATACTGGATATGCTTTACTCGGTTCCAAGTTTTGATTCGACGTTATCAAGGCGTTGTAAACTTTCGGAATCCTCCCTGGTGCAGGTTCAGCCACTGCTCCGGCAAGTATTACGCAGAGTAACTGAAAAGAGAAATCACAACATGAAATACGCATTTATATTTTAAAAATTCATAAGATTTTAGTTATTATTGGGGAAAGTGGCCTAATCTATAAAAAAAAGTTAAATATATTTAAAAAATAAAATAAGCTTCTCCAACTATCAGACTTTGAACATCATGTACCTATTAAGTAAAGTACCAAGACAAATACAATGCGCCCAAAAAATTAAAGAATTATGTTGAGAAATCAAGGAATCCTAATGACCCACATCAATTATGAGAAATCACCTCCATGGTATTATATTTTTGCATTGTTATCGAATCGCAGGCACGGGCTGGTATATAATATGTTCCCAGCCTGATCGGCTGGGCTGGGAGGAACTTTTCTCAAATTCAGTTGCAAGATCTTACCACATGCCAACATGGCATGGTAAGTTAAATAAAAGCTTGTGACAAAATTAATACCTATCAGTTATTAACATTCCGTTTGCATCCGTATATATGGATAATTATATTTTTTCTATCAATAATTAAAATAATAATCATGACACTTGTAAAACTAATTAGTTAGGTCCATTGTTTGTTTATCTCCTGTCCTGGTAAGCGATAACGCAGCTAATACTATATGTGTAGTATTTAAGGCTTTGATGTTATATTTATTATGTATATGTATTATAATTAGTAGCTTTAGGTATATAAATATTTTTATTTATATTGTTATTTCTGCACCATCTATCGGTTGTATTTGTAGCTATGTCCTATTTACACCATTGGTTGCCTGGAAGAGATCGCTATGTAGCGATAAGGTCGCCAAATTGGATGCTTAGTTTGTTATTAGCTAAGTTTACTGTTGTATAATTTCCTTTGTGGTGTACAAGTATATTCATTCATTCATTCATTCATACTCAAAGATTCTTTGATTTTTTTTACTATTTACATACGGATTTATCTAATTCGAATGAATGTTTTATTAGTTATTATTTTATTATCATAATAAAACATACTTTGTTATTAATTTAAAATGCGTAGTTTCCGTCGTCGAGTTATTTTTATGAAAAAATAATTTCCTCTGCAGGTATTTCTTAAGGAAACTGGTTTAGATGTATTAAGTGTCGATGTAAAGAGTTATTAAGAGAGCAATTATGGTTTGCCTTGAATTCTATACCTATGAATAAGGTCCAAGTTATGTAATAGAAGTTTATTATTATCAACTAGCTGATGCCCGGGACTTCGTCCGCGTGGTTCAAGTTTTTTTGATTCCCACGGGAACTCCTTAATTTTCCGGGATAAATAGCCTATGTCACTCTCCAGGTCCTCAACTATACCCATGCCAAAAATCACGTCGATCCGTTGCTCCGTTGCGGCGTGATTTAAGGATAAACCAACAAACCAACAAACCAACAAACAAACACACTTTCGCATTTATAATATTAAGTATGAAGTATGATTAATGATTATTATTACTTCGACGGCGCGTTTGGAACCGTCGTAGATCTATTTTTAAGACTTTAAACATTAATCTTTATGAGCAAAAAAGTGATACAATAGATGTACTAGAAACCGCCATAAGTCCTATAAGTGCAGAAATCCTTTGTGGACTCTATAGTGTACGCTTGTATAACATGGTTCATGAGTTTCTGGATTTGCCATTGCATAAATTTAAAGACTGTCGAACAGCATCTGTTAAGTCGAGCTTATTATACTATTGATGATTTCCTTAATGACAAAGTTTCATGGAAGCAACCGGCTTCGCATCCAGCAAATCACAAGTCAGTATATTACTTGTTACGTATGTACCTACCTAACGTATGCATATTATTAACAAAGTGTAACATTTTTTTTTGTATGATAAGAGCAAATGCTGAGTTTCTTGCCGGCTCTACTCATTTGAATCATCTTTCCGAACCGGTGATGGTAGAGTCTTGACTTATAAGTGGCACGAGTTATCCTACGTGAAATAAATAAATCATTTAATTTAAACATGCCGTTATTAATTATCCTACGACTCCTACGAGGGACAATAACCTAGAGCCTTTCGGCTTCCTATTCGGGTATACTTTACTGAGTTATGTGCGTTTAAAACAATTAAATCTCACTTTGCTTTAACGGTGAAAGAAAACATAGTAAGGAAACCTGTAGGTATGCCCGGGAGATCTTCATAATGCCTTCAAAGTTATGTAAAGTCTGCCAATCCGCATAGCGTGGTGGACTATAGCCAAAACCCCTCTTATTCGAGAGGAGACCCATGCTCAGTAGTGCGCCGGGAATGGGTTGAAGTGATAATGACCTGCTACCTTGCTCTCACTTAAATAATACCTATTGGGTAGATTGATCCTACATAACGTTTGGAATTAGAATATCTGTTATTCTTGGTCAATCGCCTTGTCTTAACAGTTCGATTTGTCATGCGGCCTAAGTTCGGGCAAATCCATTGAAATACAGAGGTGTATCTAATTGGACAGTGATCGCTTAAGAATAACTTGATATAACGACACAAATTCAGTGTACTTACTATAATTGAAATTATAAACGAGTTAAAAGAACAGCAGAAAAAATTAAACGAACTAACTAATATTCCCCTAAGTTACGGATCCGCCTAGTTTAGGGGTCAGGAATCCATAGTTCTGTACATTATTTGACTCCAATAATAAAGATTTCCTATTTCTATTTCTAATATAATATGAATATAATAGATACTTGACCAAGTTATAATGTAAGAGTACCTAAGTAAGTAAACATACGATTTTAATGCAACAAAATATTCTAATAAAAATTGGTGAACTTACACACATTTTTGATGTATACAAGATAATATTATAACACAATTTTAAAAACAACTTTTCATCGTCCGCCATATTGAATTTAGTGTGACGTCATTTAATTTTCGTATTCATACCAGCAAACCCTTAAGTCCCACCAACTTATCTGGCCTGATGGCCAAAATTGGAATTAATTCTTATGCCTGTTTAGTTTTTGTTTTAATTTTATTTTTCATGTCATACTACTTACTAGTGACGCTGTCACATCATAATCATGGGAGTTCATAAAAAATAACTAGTTCGAATGACGTCACTTGGCTAAATATAAATCCGTGTATGCCGAATTTCAGCTCAATCGTTTGGGGATTCATCAAAATTGGCCCAGTAGCTTAGGCCCTACGATGGAACAAACATAAATATAAACATACATACATAGACTGCTAAAATCATAACCCTTCCTTTTAGCTTTGCCGTAGTCGGTTATTAAAAGCTGTAAAAACTGTAGCTATCACGATGGTGATATGCGATGGCGTATCACCGTCGCATGCGGCGGCCAGCTGGCATCTGCCTACCTTGCTAACTTAATAGTCATAGAGGTAAAATATAATAATAGGGGTTAAAGTATAAAATTGCCGTTTTATTGTAATAGGTACTTCAAATTGACATAGAACCTTCATGGTTTGAGATTTTTGAGTGAAACTTTTTTCACATGGTACCTATATATGTAGTTCCTCTTTTAAAAAATGTGCAACATTCGATTATCGACTTTCAGTTGTTTTTTTTATTGAGCTTAATCAAGAAAGATGGTCAATTTTCTACGTGATAAAAAGTTTTCTTCTCAGGAGGCAGTACAAAATGCTATCACACAGTTTGTCGAATCTAGATCACCAGAGTTCTATCGCAAAGGCATAAATGACCTTCCTATTTTCGTAGATGGCAGCAATGTATAGAGAATAATGGTAATTAACCGACTAATAATATAATTAATGTGAAATTATTTTTTTTTTTTTTAAATTTCACACGTTGTTTATTAAACGTTAATATTCTAATTAATATAACCTATGACTAATCACAATACATCTAAAAATCTTAAAAATAAATAAATAATAATATAATAACTAAAAAATATTATTAAAAGGAGTCCCTTTAGGCAAGGTTCCGAAGATACTGGCAGCGTTCCCCCTTTGAATGGCTAGACTAATTCTTTGTCCGAGGTAGCTGCCAGCTCTTCGGTCTCCTGTGATGTCGACTATAACCTTTTTGCTATTTCCTTAAAAAGCCTTATAGCGCTAGAACCCCACGGACCTAATAATGGTAATTATTTTGATTAAATAAATATGTTAATTTAAAAAAACAACGCATTTCAATTTTTCAGTACAAATCGGCAATTTCACACTTTAACCCCTAATATTATCCATATGTAAACAATGTCTATTCGTTAGGATCTTTACATAAGACTTCGAAGAATGTTCGGCGATGCAATATCATTTTTATATGCAAATAAGCACTTGCTACGTTTTCATTGTACACTTAATTTTATAACATTATTCAAAATTTGTACAGTGCAACCTTTGAAAGCCTACAAGCCTTGACCTTGAGCTAATTATTAAACTAGCGAGATATGAATTTTTATTTTATTTTCTACTTCATAATTATAATGCAATGTCTGAAAGACCGATGACCTTTGATTAGCTAATTGTTTAACCTCAGTGCTATCAATCATAAAAACGTTAAACTACCTAAAATTTGTTTATAGGCAATATTTTGTAGTATAGTTTAGTAGTTTGACGACCTCCCCAGCGTAGTTTTGAGCGCTGTTGGCTTAACGTGGGAGGTCCTGGGTTCGATTCCCGGCAGGTCAATTTGGGAATTTGTAATTTCTGAATTTTCTCTGGTTGTCTGGTGGGAGCGGTACGATGCCGTGTAGCCAACTAGGGGTATGGGTTTAATATAACTGCCATACCCCTAACAGGTTAGATACTGCATCATCACTTACCATCAGATGAGATCGCAGTCAAGGGCTAACTTGTAGTGGAATAAAAAAAAAGTATCAATAGTGCTGTAAAAATAAAGCACCTGAATGTCACCAGAGAGATTTCCTTTGCTTTTAAATGATATGAAATGAATGTATGATACTGCGTTTGCTATGCATCTACTTTGCAATAAATAATTCAGACTTGTATTATTTCACTCGTTGCTCGAATTGAATTCATTTGTTATTAGGTATATTCAAAACATTAGGTATACCCCAGTGTTACGTTATATAATGGGTGTATTCTATCTAACGTTAATAAAGTCCATAATTTCTATTAGGATAACTACTGCTACTCTGAAAGTCGTTTATGATATAAAAAAGTGATAATTTATTTAATTTATGATATATTTTGCTTTGTGTGATACTGATTTTAAGTGAAGGGATAACAAAATGAGTGCATGGCCGTGTCCACTTCGTATGTACTTAGTGCTAAACATATATCATTTTATATTGCTTAAAACACCCGGACTTTTAGTAGGTACTAGGTAATTGATGCAATTATAGATAGCAAACAATATAATGATTATAGGCTATGGGTTTTTACAAGAATATAAATTCAACCCAGATCAAAACAGATAAGTAAGTAATAATATTTCGTATGTTAATTTTTTTTTGTCCACTACAAATAAGCCCTAGATTGCGATCTCACCTGATGGTAAGTGATGATGCAGTCTAAGATGGTAGCGGGCTAACCTGTTAGGGGCATGGCACCCAAGAGATTTAGCGTTCAGGTACTATGCCGTGTAGAAACTGAATAGGGGCAGTTTCTACACGGCATAGTACCTGAACGCTAAATCTCTTGGCGGCAAGTCTTTGCCGGTAGGGCGGTAACTAGCCACAGCCAAAGCCTCCCACCAGGCAACACGACGATTATTTATGACGACCACCGTGGCGCAGTGTGTAGCGCTGTTGCCTTAACGTACGGAGGTCCCGGGTTCGATCCCCGGCAGGGTCAATTTAGGAATTTATAATTTCTGAATTTTCCCTGGTCTGGCCTGGTGGGAGGCTTCGGCCGTGGCTAGTTACCACCCTACCCGCAAAGACGTGCCGCCAAGCGATTTAGCGTTCCGGTACGATGCCGTGTAGAAACCGGAGGGGTGTGGGTTTAATATAACTGCCATGCCCCTAACAGGTTAGCCCGCTACCATCTTAGACTGCATCATCACTTACCATCAGGTGAGATCGTAGTCAAGGGCTAGCTTGTAGTGGATAAAAAAAAAAAAAAAAACACTCCATCATACATACTCGTATTTTGTCGAAAAACTTACTGACACAAATTGTCGAAAGGAGACCTACTCAACTGTAATAAATTAAGTACCTATATTATATAGTGTAGGTATATGTCACCGTAAGATTGTAAAAACCGTTAGATTATAATATAACGGTTTCTATGCCGCTAGATTATAAACTTTCGACAGATTGTGAACCGTTCAATGTTCTGAGTATTAATTTATGAAATATTTATTGTTTTTACGTTTTCTTGTCTCTTTCTTGTACAGTTCGCGCGCGAGTTGAATGCAGAGTAAATGTAAGTGTTACCATACATTTACTCTGCATTCAACTCGCGCGCGAACTATAGGTTAGGTTAGGATTTGACATGAATATTCAGGTAGTGATTGACGATGAAGATTGTAAAATCCGTTAGATTATAATCTAACGGATTTTACAATCTTACGGTGACATATACATTGGCTACCTACTTTTAATGTTAAACATGTGTGTTTTTGTCTGGTTAAGTAATTTTCTTAAATCCCTAGTGACTACATTAGATTAAGAATTTTCACTGCAATTGTCCCTGAGGTTATGAATAATTTGAATATAAACACACGAGTAGTCGTCGCGTTGGGTCATTGCCGAGCTCTAACGCAACTCCGTTTGCCCAATCTTCATAACGTGAAATATCCTATGATACAGCTCTTTAATCTTCTAAAAGGTGGATAGATTTTCCTATAAATATACGCTACATAAAAAAAATACTCATAGGGATGATGACAACTCAATCAAATCAGCAACTGTTTAAATAGTGACGTCATCAAATTTCAACGCACTTTTTTCTTTAATTATTTTAAAATGGTTATCAAACTTAAAACAAACCGAGGCTGTGAATTTTAGGTCTTTTGGAAGACCCTCTACCTATTTAATAATCCGTTAGAAATAATTTATTTTTTATATAGGCATCATCCCTAAAATGGGAAATAGTGCTCGCTTGTACACCATAATATATTACAATAAAGTAAACAAAATCATTAAATAAACGAATTTTTATTGTTTTAAGCTTTTAAATTTAAAGGAAAATAGTTTAATATTTTCGGTTCCCGCGGGAACTCTTTAATTTTCCGGGATAAAAAGTAACCAATGTATTATTCCAGACTATAATCTATCTCTGTGCCAAATTTCATCCAGATCCGTTCAGCCGTTGTGGCGGGATTGAGTAACAAACATCCATCCATACTTTACAAAAAAGTAAGTTAGGATTCAGTTCATAATAATCAATAAATGCTGTGTGTGTATAAATAATTAGTAATACCTAATTGCTTATTTAGGCACTTGTGTGTGGTGTCTCTTATTGTTTGCAAAAGTTGCTAAGCACATAAACCGCTAGGTCAGGACTCAGACAGTGTCGATAACATTGAATTATACGTTAGTACATAATACCTCAATGGTCGATAATAATATTTTACTGTGAATAACGAAATTATAGCTCGTAGTTAGAGTCAATATGTCCAGAATTTTTATATTACAGTCCATAAAAATATAATCCTCATACTTCTAATAGACGAGAATTACGTAAATTTTTTACAGTGCAAGAAAAATCTCAACCATTGAATAATCCGATTTAAATACCTACATGAGATGTGAACTGTTACACTGACACTTAACTTAGGTTTTGCAATCACTTATTGATTACAAACTTTTCCTGCCTGAGTCATCACAAAGAATGTTTTCATCTCTCAAAGTCATCTCAAATAATAATTAATTCATTATAAATCATTGATGTAGAATTTTAGTACCTTTATAAATAGGTACTTATGGTTATTTACTTGCATTATTTCTCAAAAAAAAATTATCGAAATATTTTATTTTAGGATTTAATAAAACATAATATTATTGTGTAATCGTATTTTCATTTCAAAAGGTTCCACTTTAATTGACCATTCCGCTTTGATCTTTCGCCTCTAGTAATCCCTTTGTTGTCATTGTATATTTTTTAATTCTCTTTCAATTTCAAGCAAGCAAAAGTTTTAATGATATTAAGTTGTTATCAATAGAATCCAGCTACTGAAATAATGAGAGACAGATGAACATACTCATATACACATACCATAAAGGTATCTCTATTAAGTATCACATTTAGGGACGGAACCTTAGAAAGGCAAACAAAGAGCGTGTCCATTCGAGTATTTTTTCAATTGTAAACTGCGACGCTTGTCATTGTCCGGTTTGAATCCGGAAATCGGCGCATGCGGTTTACAATGCCAACATTCGTCTGGTGCCGGTCGCAAGCACGCCTACGCACAACACAAGGTCTAAGAAATGGAACAGGCTCATCGAGGTCAAATTAACTCGTCAGTGATATCCTAGGTTATATCAAGCATTAGCCGAGGGCGAAG
This sequence comes from Erebia aethiops, assembly GCA_923060345.2. Lineage (NCBI taxonomy): Eukaryota > Metazoa > Arthropoda > Insecta > Lepidoptera > Nymphalidae > Erebia > Erebia aethiops. The sequence goes on along the minus strand of OV281089.1, from coordinate 14,006,752 downwards.
GCTCTGCTGTCTAAGGACTGAAACAGTAACCGAAATAAGTGTTTTAAACACTGTTTTTTTAATCTGATAAGGAACAAAAACACTAGCAGAAACAGAAACGATACTGTAACCCAATCAATCTGTAACCGTTTATGTTTTTATCTGTAACCATAATCGGTAATTGCCTTAACAAATTGCACGGTGTGACAACGCGGTCTTCTCACTTCATTGGACTTTACACACACTGACACGACATTGACCATGTTTTTCTTAAAACAATTGCAACCATCGATGCTTTCACCTTAGGTTCAAATTTGAATACGCGTCAACAGTAAATTTGGCAACGTCGCTATTTTGGTTACACATTAAAACGGTTTTTTGGTTAACTGATTTAAAATCACATTAAAAACGATTCCTTACAGATTTGATTGTTATTAATTCAACCTGTAACACTTATAATTCTGTAACCTTTATGAATCAGTTTTTCAGTACCCGAGTGCTGTCAATAGTTCAATATAATTAATAGACAGATGGGACACATATTGGATATAAGCAGGCGTTACTTTGCGGAAGTCCATGATAATGAAGGAACTAGAAATTTAATTCGCTATAACCCGCCACAGTAGGCAAACCTGTGTGTTACAGCACAGTACAGTGAGTAACTTGCAGCTTCCGATATTCACCATACCACGCAAATCATCCAAATTATTATGGGACACAGTCACACCAAGGAGTCAGGAGTCTTATTACGTAAAAATGATAGCTACGGTAGGTATTAACCATCGTAATCACCTCTGATTGATGGTTCTTCAGCTAATGGCCAAAATGGCAGGAAAAATACCATAACTTCAGCCAATCAGAATAATTATTGAGACTGTAACAATGGTTGATACAGGCTTTACAGATTACATTATAGGGCTATTGACAGGGGACGGACAATGTCATACAATTTGGTAATGGTTAAGTATACAAATTAAAATTCTTTCGACCATAAACCATCCGTGCATAGGTTTCGTGCAAACTAAATCGAACCTAGGTTTGCGAAAAGTTCGAGTTTAATAATTAGATCAATTTATTTAATTTCCTACGACAATAGGCTTATCTGTGCATTGTATAGGTACATATATATTTGTTTTTTTAAATCTATTTAGTGGGTATAGTTCAATAGGTGGACACTTAAATGTATGTTACAAAAAGTTCAGCAATTGATTTGTACCATAGCATGACTTTAGCCTTTGGCTATGATAGTCAATGACATAGGTAGTACCTATTTAATTTAGTATTTACTATCCATACCAAAATTATAAATGCGACAGTGTGTCTGTCTCTACTCTGTCTATCTGTCTGTCTGCTACGTTTTCCCAGCCTCTCTTTTCAACTGATTTTGACGAAATATGATTATAATATGTTTAGAAATATAGTAAAAAATTTTAATTAGTGACGACTTCAAAAGCGATTGAGCATTGCAGTATGATACTTGGTGATTTTGCTATTACGCGCGCGTGCAGCGTTTAACGTGGTTTAATTGCTCTACACCCCTAACAAGTTAGCCCGCTTGTCATCGCTTGGTTTCAAAAGACAAAGTTAAGTAGTGCTATTGTTATTATAAATTTTAATGTGATTATCTTAGTGTAGCAGTAATCTATAGCAAAAATAATTCGTAATAAATTAATAATACATGTAATAAATATTAAGGAATCCAGATGTAATAAAATTATGTATCCAGTAGTAGCTGTTATTCTAGTGACTAACTTTTTGAATGTTAAGACCAATTAATATTTGCACGCCTATACTATGGCAAAACATGTTTGGTAGCTTTAAGTATACTTGTAACCTACTATCTGTAATGTAGCCCATGTTTCAAGCAAATATTTATTATTATTATTATTACTAAGGGCTAACTTATAGTGGAATGAAAAAAATATATGCGAAATTCAAAAAATGTTGTAATGCGTGCGGTCTGTGCATCATTGTGCATGCAGACTAGAGCGCAGTTCGACGACCAGTATATTACTATACTACCATCGCATAAAGCAGTATTGTTTTAATATTGTTGACGTTCGGGTTGTAGAATTATAATCCTTATTTTAAGGTTATCAAGGTACGTCTCATTAAACTGTCATTTTTAAATAATACTGCTTCAACTGATGGTAGTAACTCCCCAGCCTCAGTTTATTGTAATGAAATTTCTCTACAATATTATGTCGAACCAAAGGGCTTTTATTTCACCTACTTAATAATCTATAAATAAATAATAGGTGAATATAAACTAAATTGAGACTCCAACTTCTTGCAAGACATTTCATCATGGTTAATGGCCTCATTTGGCTCTTTACCTTTTAGTTAATTATTGGAACTTTAGGGTAATACAGAGTGCTTACTAATTACTATCACGGGAAAACAAAAGATTCTTAAATAGGTTTTTATAAACGTAAATCTGCGGGTACTTGTAAGAAAAATTCTGCTAGTAATTCTTACTTACTAGTTATTTGCAATTTTAGTTAGTAGTAATTTAGTTAGTGTAGGTAGTAGGTACGTATTTTTACGTATACTTAGATAATTAAATACTTAGAATCTTTCCTACACAAAAACAGTAGAATAGACTTAGCCGATAGTGTAGGGAAACATGTGAAGCTGCAAAGCTGTAGTGCGACCTTAATTATATTTATTACCGTTCTCAACTATGTTAACAATTAATGATACAGTGGAAACCTAAATTTCTCTCCGCTTTACATTTTTTCATTAATGCTCATATTTATATATCATGCTCATATTTGCTCACTTAAATAGCTCTATATTTAAGTTTTCTTTGTCTAAGTTATTTTAATCTCTCTCATATTTTTGTGAAGATATCATATAACGACGGTTGCGCTTCCTTCAATGACTGGCTTAACAGGGTTTACCTGAACTCATAACATTACAATTAGCTTAGAACGTTATTGTATGTACAATTTAATGTTCAGATTTAATGTGCCATCCGTTCAGCCGTTCTGGCGTGATTGAGTAACAAACATCCATCCATCCATCCAAACTTTCGCATTTATAATATGAGTAAGTACCTATAGATTAGTATCTACAGTTTATAGTTACGTTAGCTAACTTAAAACGTCCATTAATTACAATGGACAAAGGCCTTCGAAGCCTACTCTCAAAGCTCAAGTGACAAAGTAAATAAGATGAATTCAAAACACAACAAAACACTGGGTAGTACAAATGAGTACAAATACTCGACGAACTTGACTTCGCTCAAGCGCAATCGAGAGAGGTCATTAAAAATTATATAAGAAATGCGGCTGTTAGGAGCTGTTAGTATGGTAATGAAGCTTAGATAATAACTCACAGGCAAGTACTGTTGGACCGCCATGTTGCGCGCTAGGCGAGTGGTACTGGAGTGTGGTGGTGCCGACTGTGACCTGCGCCTGCGCACCTCGCTCGCCACCAACGAACTGACTGACACTGGAAGCGATTGTTTAGCTTTCCTTTGTATTCTAGGAATTACTTTCCATCTCATATTCCCCCAATGACTTATATTTACACTTGCTGTTATTTTTTTTCTCATTTAACTGTCGTATATTTGCGTCATAATATCGCTTATGGGTATTTCAGTAGGTTAAAAATTAATCATCTTGTATAAAATGTAGTCTGTAGGGTGAAAATAAAAATCGATTCTGGATCACAAGGATGCGTAAAAGTCACCGGCTTTATTTTTCAAGCTTTTTACCGTTATTTTTCCTTATTTATTTAATTTATTAACATTATATAAAGGGTTAGTACAATAACATATTCTTCAATTCTTACAAAGTTTCAAATCCGATCTTATAATCCATATTAAATAAGATCATCTTCAAACGCCTCTTCTTGTAAATTTATTTCCGTACCTAAGTTAAATGTCCTTGTGAGCGAATGCAACTTCAAGCTTTGCCCCACTTTGGTGATAAGCTTTTAGCTCAGCCTAAGATATCTGCTTAGAGTCAGGTGCAGTAGTGCTGACTATCTATAAAAAATCAATAAATATTGTTGAAAGCATAGACTTAGAATTTTTTCGCTACGCTCGTTGAAAGTATGTAAGCGCATTTAACTTCAGAACGGCTGGACCAATTTTGAAAGAGTTTTAATATGTTAATGTGGGTCTCGGGACGGTTTATATTCAAAATTGGACCCGTTGGAACAACGTCTGCCAGGCCCACTAGTTTTTAACCGACTTCCAAAAAAGGAGGAGGTTCTCAATTCGGCGGATCTTTTTTTTAATAATAAATTTAATCTCCAACTATTCACAATCTCCAAATGGGGATGATGCCTAATGCCTATGTCAAAAATAAATTATTTCTTACTAATGATTAAATAGAGGGTCTCATAAAAGACTGAAAACTATCATCCTCGGTTAGTTTTAAAATATAGATTAAAGAAAAAAAGTGTTTCATACAAACTTTCATACTAAAAGCGCGTTTTTAAGTTCGATAAAGAGTTGCTGATTTGATTGAGATGTCATTATCCCTATTAGACCCGTTAGAGGGGACAACGTCTGCCAGGCCCACTAAGTTTTAATAATAAAGTTAATCTCCAACCATCATGTCATACCTTTTGTTAGAGACAATCCAGAAGTAGGTATTTGAGAGTTGAGAATTTTTTAATATATTTGTACTCTCATTTGGATCTTGCACGAATAAATGGTTAAACGTGTAGGGGTTCCACGAGAGACTTAATGTAATTAGATAAAAGTTGGTAATATTCATTTGATCCGGCCACGATTGCTATCAAATCAAAATGCCTAATATATAAACACAAAAATATTCAATAATCGCTGAGTCTGAAAATGAGGATAAAAGTAAATAATATTATAGGTAAGTAATAAATAAGTTATATTTGAGTAGTAGTTATAAAGGAAAAGGTAAAACTGGGCAAAGAGTTGAACCTTAAGTGCACAAAGAAACACGTACATAAATGACGTACCTATGTGGTACTTAGAACCACGGAATAGATTATTTTTCTATGCTTAGAACCTTATATGAATGAAATAGAACAGAAATGACTAATATCACATAGATACAATACTAGCTGCAGTCAACGTGCCTACAGGCTACATACTATCATATTATAGCAAATTATGCAAAGACAAAATGCCAGTGACTCAACGAGTTTAATAGCAATTTACATATATTGAAGAATCTAGTATCTACTATATTTATGTACTCCTGTCTAGATTATGAAACTCTAATTATTGTTAAATAAAAATTCTTTCCAAAAAACCGACTTCCAAAGCCCCTGTAAAGTAAAAAATAATTTTGTTATGTACACTATGTTGAAGTTGAAGTCGGACGAATTATAACAAAGATAGGCAAAGTTGACGCGTCAGGCTCGCCCGACTTCGACATAGTGTGTAGAAATCAAAATTATTTTATTTTATTATTTTTAACTTTTTAGTGTACTCTAAATCCCCTCGGCTTAGGAGTGCAGTACCATGCAGCATCAGAGTTGAGGAGTTGGGACTTGGGTTTAAGTATGACGTCGTTGCTTGACACCTACAATATGAATTCACCATTAAAAAATTCTAAATCGCTATTTTTAAGGAGTACCCTGCATTAGGGTTGAGGAGTTGGGACTCAGAGTTGAATCCGTATACACGTGACTTGATTCCTACTATATGAATTTACCATCAAAATTTCCTAACTCCCTAGTTATGAGGATTTCATGTAGGATTTGGAGTCAGAATTTTTTATAGGACTACCTCGTTCCACCACCACTTCCTGAAACTGAAAAAAGAATTTTTCAAATCGGTTTAGTAACCATGAAGATATGCACCGACATACATTTTAAAAAAACGTGTGGTGTCATGTGACACCAGCTAGGAACGAAGTTCCTACATAAATATTAATTACAAGTTGTAGTCGAGGTAAAAAGAAAATTGGTGTATAAATTTTTTATCATGATTTTTGAAGTGAAAAATTCTTAAGCCGCGTTGAGCACTTTTTGGTAGGGGATAAAAATGTGGATTCACGGCGTCATCGAATGTTACGAAGACAAAAGGTCTTAAATATAAATATACTGCATAAGAAATTAAACTTTTATGCTTTAATGTTAAGGTTTAATTTCGAATAAACTATACATAAAAATTTACTCCACGCATTTACGTTACGGACGTTTTTGCCGGCTAGGGTACCCCTCCGCGTCGTCCCTTATGGAACTTGGTTCCAAAAAAAAACGCGCCGAATTGAGAACCTCCTCCTTTTTTGGAAGTCGGTTAAAAATATTTTCAATTGGTCAATAGGCGGACGTAACAGTCTATCTTATGCCTTGTTCAATACCTACACGTAATACGTTTTATTTTCCCTATTCCGCATTAAATACCCTCTACCTATAAAATACTTAAATAGAAACGGTAGCGCCATCTTGTGCTATGTAATATAACTACATGCTGAATTAGGTCTGAAGCAAGTGAACTGCAATTAACACCAAAGGAAATTGTACATGAGTAGCATATTATTTTCCGCCCAGTAACTTTGGGTTTACGTGGTATTGTACTAGATGGGTCTTAACTCTGTAAAGAAAGTTAACTTACCGATATTTTAAAAATTATGATTACTTTCATGAATTTATTGAAGAACATAATAATATTATATTATTTATAGTAAACTTCCTGTCCGCCTAACCAAACCTAATATTTCATACAATAAGTCATTGACCTGACAAGCACTATATTTGCACCTGTATGTACATGATACCTAATAGAGTACCTAGGTAGGAAGAGATATATGTAAAAGCTAGACTATTCTGTTGTGGAACTCTTTATCAATTTTATCTAGTTTGGTAACATACTTAATCGTACATTTCTAATAATATAATATTAAAGAAATTAAAGCACGCCTTTACAAAAGACGATTATTTAATTATTATAATAAAATGCACTCAAAATATCATATTATAATAATATTGAGTCTTAACTCCAACAAATTTATTTCAATAAAAAAGTTTGCAAATGTTCCGTAGTAGAAATCAGTTAATTTTTTTTTATATTCATTGTTTTTTTCTCTGTCCAGCTACGCCAAGAAAATGTGGATTATGTACGGACCCAAGAATGTCAGCAACGTTTGTAATTTATATATACTTTTAAATTGATATTATGTAAGATTTGATGGAAGTCGGTCAAGAGATTCTCGAAGTTTTCAAGATATCTAGCATCTACCTTGAATCTAGATAGTAGATAGTTACGTAGGTAAGCAGGTAACTATGTATTTCTCAGTAAGTAATATTTCAGACTCAAATGCAATACGGACTGCGGCAGAAACGAATTCGTCCTTATAGTTAGCCTATTTTTAATGGCCTTATTGAAATATCACGAAACGTAATTACATTTATGTACGTGTACATAGGTAATTAATAGGTTCCTATTTATATGGAATATTCACATTCGCCGACAAAGTCCCTGCGACTTTGTCGGCGAAGTGAAGATTAAGAATTTTTATTATCCGAGTGACGCGAGAATACTTCATGTCTTTGGTTTTCGGCATAGCCTTTTATTATTAATTTTATGTAGTTGTACACGTTAGCTTTTGACTGCGGTCTTACTTGGATCTATCCCGGGATCCCAGCTATCACTGTAGCTTTCGTCAAATAGGGAATGGATGGGCCGTGAAAATTCAACAGACATACAGACACGCTTTCACATTTATAGTATTGGTTTAGAATTTTCGCGACAACTAAGCATTTGGTGTACCTACTCTCAGGTTTTATATTTTATTAGAGCATTCAGATAAAATAATAATGGTTACTTCGTAGTTCGTACCTAACTGTAGAGGTTTGTAAAAGGACATGAAGTAGGTTAATTGCTTTAAAAAAGTTCTTTCTTTTCAATTACACAAAGGCCACAAAAAGTGTTGAAAAGTTATGTAAAGAAAATAGTGAGCGAGTGAAATTAAATTAAAACGCGTCTCTGAATTTTTGAGGGTTGGTTTAATAATAATACTTACCTAGCCACTTTTTAAGCTGTAGTTTCTATATTAAATTTTGCTATCTATTAATGAATTATATATACCTACCTACGGCTATATTATTTATCTTACCACCTACTTCGATCTAAAATCTGAAGATATTCTGAAGAAATCTGAATTCATCGTATATTAAATCGTCAAATTTAAACCCTCACCTCCAATTTCTTTTTCATTCTTCGTCATTATAAGAATGCACTCCGTATTAAAATTTTAAGTAGAGAGTAAAAACCCATAGTACCTATTGATGCTAAGTCAACGTAACATGGATTTAAAAAAAAATATAAATTGAATTATTTTATCGTGATATAAAATACGTGTAAAAAGTTATCTTCAAAGGATTTACCAAGATAAAGTTAATTCAATTGTTTGCCCAATAATTCTTTAATCTGATAATGATCTTCAAAGAAAGTAAATTATAATATGACGCGTGCCTTTGAATAAGTAGATGAGCTATAATTTTATAAATAAATTCTTAATACCTTATCAACATTTTGTTTTACTTCATATATCTGCCTTCTATCTGTTATACTACTTATCTATAATATGTGAAGTGTTATGTGTATGATTTATTATATAATAAAACCGACCATACATGATATTTTGTATCGCTATGTATATAAAAAAAGTGATACTTAATTTAAATATGTGTAACGTCCAAATAATATTTGATAAGAAATTGAAAAAGCGTATTTAGTGATCCAAAAATCATTTCGGTTACCTTCCAATACTACCAATAAGTGTATGTATGTATGTATGTATGTATGTATGTATGTATATACTTTATTGTACACCACGAATATACAAAAACAACATGTTACAAACAAGAAAACAACAATAAGTAGGTACAATAAGGCGGTAATGTATTAATTACGTCAATAACATCACCATCACATATCAATTGCCAGCTCACTACTGAGCACTAGTCTTCTTCCAGAGTGAGAAGGATTGGGCCATAGTCAACCACGCTGGCTAAGTGGCATACTTCACATGCCTCATTATGAAAAGCTCTATTGAATGCAGGTTTCCTCACGGGGTTTCTTTTAGCCCATTAACATCCCACTGTTAGGCACAGGCCTTCACTCTCATAGTAGAGAGGAAATTAAACTAGTTTTGATATGCAACCTACTTTAGGCGTATTTATCTATTATTTATTAAATAAAAATAAAAGTAGGTTTCATCTGGTAAACAGATCGGTGAAGGTCGTTGTATATCCGGCTCGAACTATAATATCAGCTAGTCCACGGTTCATCAACTATCATTGTCTAGTACTGATAAAAATAGGACTGAAACAGTAACCAAAATAAGTGTTTTAAACACTGATAAAAACTGATAAGGCACAAAAACACTTACAGCAGAAACAGAAACGATAATGTAACCCAATCAATGTATAACCGTTTATTTCTGTTAATAGTTAGGTGTTTTTATCTGTACCTAAACCTAACCTAACAAATTTCACGGTGTGACAACGCGGTCTTCTTACTTCGTTGGACTTTACACACGCTGACACAAAATGGCCATGTTTTTCTTAAAACAATTGCAACCATCGTTGCTTTCACCTTAGGTTCAAATTTGAATACGCGTCAACAGTAAATTTGGCAACGTCGCTATTCCGGTTACACTTTAAAACAGTGTTAAACACTTTCATTTCTCTTACAGATTCATTTCTGTAACAGAAATGAATTGTAAGATTTTTGAAGTGATTTAAAATCATATTGAAAACGGTTACAGATTTTATTCTGTTATAAATTCGACCTGTAACACTTATAATCCTGTAACCTTTATGAATCTGTTTCAGTCCCTGGATAAAATATTATTCTCGTGCCAATAATCTAGAAAAATTAAGTTATCAGACATAATATTGTGTAAACCAACACAATCAAGGTATTAGCACGTATTAGTACTTATCTTTAAGTAAATAATCTTGAAAGTTTGGTCACTGACAGGACCAATATAATATTAAGTAGGTAAGTATACCAAGATAATATTGATAGACGTACCTAAAATATGTACCTACCTGTAATCTTTATCATTCCTAGACTGTCGTAATGTACCTACCCGTAGGTACTATTATATAATATACTAGCAGATGCTCGCGACTTCGTCCGCGTGAAATAAGTTTTTAATTTCCCACGGGAACTCCCTAATTTCTCACAAATAATGTGACTTTCTATTGGTACTAGAATTATCAAAATCGGTTCAGTAGATCCAGAGATTACCCCCTACAACGTCACAAACTTTACCTCTTTTTAATATTAGTATATATTATGGTATATAACTATGGTGGTATAATATATATGGTAGTTATGGCCCGACCCGGGACTCGAACCCAGGTCGGGTCATAACTACGTAATACGCATATTATAATATAGTGAATACTAATTAAGTATACCATATATATTATATTACTGACCCATATTTTTTATTTATTTGCAGCCTGCAGTGTCCCAATGTTGGGCAAAGGCCTCCCTTTCCTTCTTCCATTTATCCCGGTCCATAGATTTTTGAGGCTAGTCCTTCATAAAGGCATCGAGTTAATCGCGCCAGCGGCGCCTCGGCCTTCCTTTCTTGGGGCAGCCTAAGCCCTATAGAACACGTCCCCAGGTGGCGGGTAGAGGCATACCCACTAGGCACCCTAATTAGGGTACCTCAGGTTAGGAGGGAATTAAAATACCTCACGTGTACTAAAAAGGCCGGAAAGCATATTCCGTTATCGAACCCCTACTTCAGGCTACTCTGACTTATTCGGAACTCAGGCTGTAGAAGGCTGGAACGTATGGAAGTGCGGCAGTGAAAGAACCCTACGGGGTCAACAGTGCTGCATACTGTCTTTTAAAGAGAATTAACAGACCCAGCACTAATTTCGGGCTTACGGGTGGTAAGCTCAATGGAGGCCGAATTAGTAAGGTTGAAATCAGAATAGGATGTCAACATAGATTGCCGGCGGAGGAACGTATTTTGCAAACGTCAACGGCGGTAACCAGAGGCTGAGTTACGACTCATCCACTGTTCACTCACCAATCCGCATTGGACCAGCTGCAGGTGGGTGAGTTATTTGTCCAAACCCCTTTCAACCTACATGACGCATAATTATTATATTTTATTTATTTCATTATTTCAAATATTTGCCCATAACGGAAAGAGAACTCATTTTATTTGAATCGTGCGACTAATAATTATTTCACCTTATGAACAAAATATAAATAATATACGAACTAAAATGCAGCTTATTATGTGATTCCAAGATCTATGAGGCCATGACATTAAGCGTATAGGTCAATTGATATATATTTTAAGTGTCCATACAAAGTCCATCCAATTATTCCGCTTCCAGAGATTACCTAGTAGGTATATGACGTACCTACTTACTTATTATAATAACTAGACGAGGCCCACGACTTCGTCCGCGTGGATTAATGTATTTTTATTCCCGCGGAAACTCTTTCATAATTTTCCCTAACGTCATTCCCCGGTATGTAACCTACCTCTATACCAAATTTCATCGAAATTGGTTGCTGATGGGTCGTGAAAGCGTAGTAGACAGACAGACAGACCCACTTTCGCATTTACAATATTAGTATGGAATTATAAAAAAGAAGTTTATAAAAATGTTCAATACGCAGCAAGGTGCATATTTAGGTATCTACTATTAATATTAAAGATTAATTCGTGGTTGATAGATTAAAAAATGAGTTCCCAAAAGCAAATTGAAGATCACATATTCCCATCCCAAATGTTAATACATTTTAATCTGAGCACCCAAAAGGGGCTGGTATAGAAATATCTAATTAGGTATATTTCAGAAGGTATAAAATTGTAAAGGCATCCTATTCATCACTTGTAATTCGAGGAAAGAAGGCTCGGTTTATAGAGTTTCTTGGTTTTTATAATTTATTACTTGTACTTAGAATAAACTAGATGACGCCCGCGGGCCGCGACTTCGTCCGCGTTGAAAAATTTTTTTTGATTCCCGCGGGAGGTCCTTAATTTCTCGGGATGAAAAGCCCTACTTCCCCGGGATAAAACCTATCTATATTCAAAATTTCGTTGAAATCGGTGGAAAAGATGGGCCGTGAAAGTGTAGCAGACAGACAGACATACTTTCGCATTTATGATATTAGTATGGATATAGAATCGTTCCTGTAAAGCATGTTTAATTTAAAGATCTCAATATCGAGAAGTTTTTTCGAAATAAAGTACAAAATGTATCTTAAATATTGGGAACACCCCTGTGCTACGAGCACAGATGTCCGTGTGGAAAAGAGGTTGATTAATTTGGAATTCACGGACTCTCTTGCCAAAGGAGCGCTGGTAGGCTTTTTCGGCATGGCTCTCTCAATGATACGATCAAAAGGGCTTTTGCCACCATAGATATTCCTGCGCTCATTGAGCCGGCAGGGATTAGTCGTAATGATGGCAAGAGACCTGATGGATTGACGCTGGTTCTCTGGGAACGGGGACGGGCGCTAATCTGGTGACAAAAGGGCTGACTCATTTTTTGCGCAAAGTAACAGCCTGGCTGTCCAGTGCGAAAATGGAGCCAGCATTCTTGCCACCATTCCACGCGGGCATGATTTATATAGTAATTAGGTAAGGCTAGCTAGCATTAAGTTCTATTGTATTATTTTCAATAAAAAAAATAGTACCTAGACTTAAATATTTATTCATTAATGAATTACAATTACTTACAAGTATTTACACACAATGCATACTAATTTATTGATAAGTATCCCATTATTTTGACGATATGGCTTAGTCAAATATACTCGAATGGTATATAACAGAGCCTTCTTAGGACTAGAAGGGGGAAATGGGGAAGGCACAATATGAAGAATATTGCAAAGGGGCTGAAAAGTAGGCAGGTTCCCAGCCACGCAACCAGGAACCAGGTCGGCAGGAATGCTTGCTCCATCACACCCAAGATACCTTCTCCCGTATTGACCAAATGTTCATGTTGACTACAAACTATCATCCATTCGCAGCCAGCGCTATTTATTTGCAATTGATGTGCAAATGTTTAGGAGCGCCATCTGAAACAATACAAAATCTGAGTTAATTTTGTCAGTATAGTTAATTTATATTTTTTTTTCAGGATAATTATTCTCAGTTATAGTTCGCGAACGAGTTGAATGCAGAGTAAATGTATGGTGACACATACATTTACTCTGCATTCAACTCGCGCGCGGGCTGTAGACTTTATGGACAAATTGTTATTTTAGTTTTTAACATCAAGTTTGACTATCGAAATTTATTTCAAAATTTTAATAATATTATGACTTATTTTTGGTCAGTAATTTTAGAACAATTTAAAATTATACTCATATATTATGAGTTTAATTTTAGTGCAATAAACAAATTGATTTAATATAATTAATGGTTTTTATCAAAAGGTAAATATTATTAAATTTATCAAAATTTATTATGTTTTGATAAATAACAATTAGTACAATTAATCATGAAACATAATAGTCTCAGGCATTGGCCCATGTAATGAGATAAAACCTTAATGTGTTTTACAAAATAATAGATTAGGCACGAGCTTGCCAAAATACACACTTAGCGAGATGATGTACTAATTCATTATTGTGTCAAATAACAATCAAATAAACTCATCACATGATTAGTTAGGTAACAATCTATAATGTCATCATACTTCATATTGATATTATAAATGCGATAGTATGTTTGTTTGTTGGTTTGTCCTTCAATCACGCCGCAACGGAGCAACGGATCAACGTGATTTTTGGCATGGGTATAGTTGAGGACATAGAGCACTCTCCCGGGCTCTCTCTCTCTCTCCTCTTTTTATCCCGGAAAATTAAGGAGTTTCCGCGGGAATAAAAAAACTTAAACCACGCGGACGAAGTCGCGGGCATCAGCTTAATAATTATTAATTGTTTGCTGCTTCAATTATATTTTTTTAATTGGTTACAGACTTGGCAATGTTCAATCTTTTAGTATGTGCCATAAGAGGCGTTTGCATTGCGAGATATAATTAGTACATTCACATGTGTTCAATAACGTATGAATCCATATAAGTATGTAGTGCATTCATGATACACATGTGATCAGTCTGTTGGCTTTCGTTTTGAATTTTTAGAATAATCTCTATTTAAGTAGTTCTACTGTTCACAGTTTTATATTATCTAAACTCTTTATAATTTTTTTTATTGATAGTCATATTACTTCTGCATGAAACATGTGTGACATATTGTGTCTGTTACTTAAATAAATAATATAAAACTACCATATCAGTAAACTTACTCTTAATATGTTTTGTTTTGGTTGACTTAATCCAAGGTCGTACCCAACGTGGCTGTGTAAAATAATAAAAATAAGAGGATAAAGTGGTACAAAGTATCCACTTTTTCTTGATTACGCAATCGAGAAGTTTTGAAAATAAGCTGCTTTCATATATTTCAAAACTCTTTACCTCAATTTAGCTGATATCACTCTACACAAAGATTTTGGTATTTCTGACTATTGGAATTTAAATCCCCCCCGTACCTCGGAGAGCACGTTAAGCCGTCGGTCCCGGATATTATCACTAACATGATAATAGTCGTTAAAGCCCGCCAACCCGCATTGGAGCAGCGTGGTGGGTCTAAGCTCTAATTCCCTCTCTCCTATGAGAGTGGAGGCCTGTGCCCAGCAGTGGGACGTTAATAGGCTGTAGTGGTGGCGGAAATTTAAATATTTTAGCTGTGCGGACTCATATTTTTTATCATTGCTACTGCAATTTTACAAGTGCAATAATAGTTATTCAGAGCAGAACAGCAAAATTGGATGAAGTGTTAGATAATTAAATAACGACATTGCATTAGATATTTCTCAATGAGTTATTCTTGCTTTTTTATAATATTAGCAAACTGTCTAGTGACAATTTATGGCAATCCAAAAATTCGATTTTGAATGACTAAATTCGATTTAGAATCTTTATAAAGTGTATTGTCTGGTAGCACTAGCAAGTAGCAAGTCAATTTTTTCAGGGTTAACGCTGTTTATAAAACAAAATAAAAAATAGGTGGAAATTACACTAATTTAACAACAAATAAAAATACTTTGGAGTCTTGTGACTATACAGGTTTAATCTCCACTTATTTTTAAATTAGTTGCTAAAACTTCCGGAAATTGACATTGACCGGAAGTTGTATTGTCAGTTGACTAATGTGGTGGGCAGTGGTCACTTAAGATGATATTACGTACTAGTTGATTTTTATGAAAGACTAGCTGATACCCGCGTGGAATGAGGTTTTTTGGTACCCGCGGGAACTCAATAATTTTCCCAGATAAACAATTCCCCTGTGACAATTTCATCCAGATCCGTTCAGCCGTTCTGGCGTGATTGAGTACCAAATATCCATCCTTCCATCCATCCAAACTTTCGCATTTATAATATTAGTCTATATTCCGTAGATGAATTTCAGCTCAATTACATTCAATAAAAGTCTTTGTTCTAATTATTGGAATCTTTATCATCACAGCAGTTGTGAAAATTCTAGTAATATTTTGGTCAAAGACGTAAGATTTGATTTGAGTCTCTTAAAAATACTACGCTTAAGTCTAATGACGAAGCAAAATTTAAATTTGGGCAAGAAGTAACAAGGTGTGATGACTACGTAGACCGCTACGAAATTGTTTGGTTTACTTCATCATGGGTGGCTCCAAAGAGAATATATAATCACTACGTTGATGTGGCAATGATTTCATTAAAATAATCCTTGGGATGAGTACAGTGATGTATTAGATGTCGATCGTGTTAAAAACTTTTCCTTGGTTGAGATAAAAAATAAAATACAAGATACTCTTCTTTTTGTCTTTATTTAACCCTAAAACCGGTCAAGTGCTAGTCAGACTTGCGCACAAAGGGTTCCGTACCACGACATAAAAATATTTTAGTAAATAAGAAGAAAGATAACATATAAGTCATAACGACACTTAATCAGCTGTGAAATAAATGGCTTACTTTTATGGCGCTTAACTGGTTACGCGTAACGGTAAAGTACGGAACCCTAATAATCAATTTTCGGATTTTTTCCTTTACTTGTGCTATGAGACCTTGTTTCTTGCCAAATTTAATGGGGTTAACCGACAGACAGATGGACAACGAAGTGATCCTAAAACAAGGGTTCCCTTTTCCTCTTGAGGTACGGGTCACATATTATAGTAAAGAAAAAGGGACAAGCTACAAATTGTGTGTAGATTATAGCGTACTGGATCAACGGAACCCTAAAACAAAGACATTTTTACTTTTTATGGTAACCATGTCAAACAAGAGTTGAACACAAGAAAACATTATTTACGCCATGACAACATGACAGAACTATTGTTAGTGAGGCTCGTCAAATATTGTGTAAGTACTTAGCGGTTCAGAATAGTGTCTAAATAAAAACTTATTTAATTAACAAATAACTAAGACAGAATCAGCTTTAACATGAATCGTTCTTTGATATTCGTAATCTAAAATCACCCGAAAACCTGCAATATTATTTATTACTGGTTTCTTTACAATTTTGAAAAAAATCTTTTGTGCAGCTCATAATAGGTATACAAAACCTATCTATCGGTGTAAGCATTATGAAGGGAATAAGGCCACTTAAGAATTATAAAGTAATTTCACTGTCCAACACAAAACTAAACTTTGAAATTACGCCTTGATGATCAATGATAAATGACGTACTTAAATAAATTAAGAAAGACGAATACATTGTCCATGCTCAATCATTTGCAATGTTTTACAGTTATACAAAAAAAAAAACATACGCGCTGTATGTTTTTTTTTTGTATAACTGTAAAACATTGCAATTAAATCGATTTCGTGTTTTTGCATTTCGATTCACATAATAAACATTTTGTAACGCATTGCACATACACCTATTGGTATTATAAATTTCAGTGTTTAGCTATTATGATGAACGCAATAGTACATTTGAGTAAAGTATAAACTATAAATAACTGATAACCAAAACAAGAACCAACCGAAACGTACTGTTTATTTGTTATCCAGAGGTCACTTCACATAGCACGTGCTATTCCTAATTCCACTGTCACTTTTAACCAACACAATAACATAGTTTCAAGTATCTTGACTAAGTACAGCGTGGAAGCGAGCGCGGCTGCGCGGGCGCACGCAACCGAAGGTTTCGACACCGAGCCGAGGGCCGACTAGTTGTCTCACCCTCTCTTTCTAACCTATAGAGACAGAAACTTGCTAATGAAACAGCAGATACATCGCCGGTTGCACCTCCGTCACTAGCGGTTGACCTTCGCTATCTACCATTATTGCTAATAAACGCGTCTTTTGCAACCGCCTTGTACCCCTTGAGCCATATTATTTGAGAGAAAAAAATAGTTGTATGGATCACAGACGTATTGGTTTATTTATCTATATGTAGGTACATGAAATACGTATTTCTTGAATGTTCGGCTGTTTCTGCTAAGTAGGTAGGTATGTAAGTGCAAAAATAGCTCAGTACAGTACCTTTTTAGAGTTAAAAATTAACAGAACTACCTGAAACTAATTTCTTCTACTTTATAGGTACAAAGTTTAAAAAATTAAAATACAAACACACTTTCGCATTTATGATGTTACTATGATATAGAACGAGGATCGATTGTGGGACGAGTCGCGGAGTAGCCTAGTCGCGGCAACGCATATATCAGTCGATTTCGATTGCTAAGCAACGTTGGCCCAAGTGGGTAACTAGATGGGTGACTGAATTTGGTACTCTTTTCGTTCCCTCCGTGCCTCCGAGAGCACGATAAGCCATCGGTCCTGGTAAGTGGTAAATATCACTAACATCTGGTAATAATCGTTAGAAACCTAAGAGTTTAAATAGTAAACCTCTTACTCGAGTCGTATGCGGAAGGACCTGGAAACCCATCGCATTATTATCCCAAGAAACCCCTTGCCATTATCCGATCAATAGAAAGGTCTCGACCCTCAGTATCTATAATGCTATCACCTACGATAACAAGTATCCATAAATGATTGGGATAATATATTCAGGGTCATCCAAGCCTTTCTGATAGTAAAAAGTAAAAACCCATCCCTGTGCAATAAATAAAATCATCTTTTGAAATTTTGTCATGTACTTACCTAATTATTAAATAAGCGTGCAAGTATGAGCTTGCAAGAAAAAATATTCCTCCTTTTTTTCTTGCTAGAGAGAGAAGGATTTTTTTTAATCATACTAATATTATAAATGCGAAAGTGTGTTTGTTTGTTGATTTTTTGGTTTATTGGTTTGTTGGTTTGTCCTTCAATCACGCAACGGAGCACTTATCTGCGTGATTTTTAGTATGGGTATAGTTGAGGACCTGGAGAGTGACATAGGCTACTTTTTATCCTGGACAATTAAGGAGTTCCCGCGGGAATAAAAAAAAACTTAAACCACGCGGACGCAGTCGCGGTTATCAGCTAGTTTGCTATAAAATAAAATCCTAATTCAACTTTGTCAATGCTCAGTATGATAGTTGTTATAATGGAAGGACAAAGCTAAGTATCACAATATTTTATTTATGTTTATATAATAAATGTGTATAAATTCTACAAATATTCCACTGTACCTCATGGAGTGGACTTTGATCTCGCAAGTCGCAATTAGTTCTAGAATGAAGTGTTTACATGTTCAAAAGTTGAATATTATGACTAAACTAGCTGATGCCCGCGACTCCGTCCGCGTGGATTAAGGTTTTTTGGTTCCCGCGGGAACTCCTGAATTTTCCGGGATAAAAAGTAGCCTATGTGCTATTCCAGACCATAATCTATCTCTGTGCCAAATTTCATCCAGATCCGTTCAGAAGTTGGGGCGTAATTGAGTAACAAACATCCATCCACACATCCATACATCCAAACCTTCGCATTTATAATATTACTAGCTGACTAGCTGATGCCTGCGACTCCGTCCGCGTGGATTAAGGTTATTTGGTTCCCGCGGGAACTCCTTAATTTTCCGGGATGAAAAGTAGCCTATGTGCTATTCCAGACCATAATCTATCTCTGTGCCAAATTTCATCCAGATCCGTTCAGAAGTTGGGGCGTAATTGAGTAACAAACATCCATCCATATATCCATACATCCATACATCCAAACTTTCGCATTTATTATATAGAAGAAGAAGTAAGAAGTATAGATTTATCACAATCAAGTGGCCCAACGGTAGGTAGGTATAGTAGGTAGGTACGTGAATATAAGCTAATGAATAATAATATCAATTATTATCCTTAAGCAAAATTATGTTTGTTTTAGGTTTATAAATATATCCACTCTTATTTTTAAAGGGGATCGTTAAAAATGTATAATTTACGCGTGTAAATACAATTTTTATCTCCAACATAGTGATATCATTTAAAATTTCCACGAAAAACCTATGATGGCACTTCAGCGTATGAATTATTTATTTTGTATTAGTTAGATAATGCAGTATGCCCACTACTTGGTCCACGTTGATTGAGGTTTTTTTGGTTCCCGAGGGAACTACCTATTCACTTTTCCAGGATAAAATGTAGCTTATGTGTTAAGTCAGGTTATAAATCCACCCGGACGAAGTCGAGGGCTTTTTTTATTATAATTTGGCACAGTCTCTAAACTAAACTGACAATTGTCTGACTCTATAATATGCTGTTTCTTTCTGCAGGGAGTATTATGAAAGGAATAGCAATATAGTAGAGCTGTCATTTTAGTTTAATTTAGAGTGAGGTTAAGAGATTGTGTACAACGTGTGTACAACAGAATTGGCCTCAATATACATAATATGTTGAATGTTGTATTATTTAGACTCTCAATCTTGATTCAAAATAATTAATATTTTATTTATATTTACTTTGTAAAAGTCTTGTAAACTTTGTACAGTACCCGGCAATAAATATTGCACATCGACCTTTGGAAAGAGACAATCCGTTATTTCGGCTTCGTATAGCGTTATCTCTGTCGCACACTACCTATATGAGTCATATTATATGAGCCAAAGGTCGATGTGCAATATTTATTGCCGGGTACTGTAATATCTTGCTCTCCAAATAAGCAAATGTTTATAATTGTGATTCGTACTGATTATCTCTTGAGGACAGTTGGATAACTACTTATATACCTACGAGTATGTAGGAAAAATCACTCTGGCTCAATATGGTTTGATGAGCGGAAATCTAATAGGTACCTGCTTGTTCATGACGTGAAATTATTTTATCCCATCAAAAACATAAATGGGAAATGAGAGCCAAGTTCAATATTATGATATATGCCTTGGTTGTTGACTTCATCGACAAAATAAGTGAGATCTACCAAATGCCAAGTTCAATGGTCAGTCACTATTTGGGCCACCTTGTATAGAAAAAGAAAAAAAAAACAATTTTTATTTATTTACTTCCCATTCCGCGAACTTAAAAATGCTCCCTCGTACTATACAATCAATGATGTATATTTATAACTCGGACCAATTTTTATGATGATAATTATCACAGTAAACATATCCAACCAATATGGAAACTACCTAGAAACGTTCGAAACAGCTCACTCACACAAACGTGCGCATCGAACATGCGATGACACGGCAATCACTACTGACGGCACTGCGACAAGCGCTTGGGGTCTTGTCGATGCGCACGTTTGTGTGAGTGAGCTTGTTTCGAAAGTTTCTAGGTAGTTTCCATACTGGTTGCATCTGTTTACTGTGATATTATGTAGTATATTTTATGATTATTTTATTGATTCGACATATTTGGAAACTTACATCATCCACAGATATTCCTCGTTACTTTTGCTCGTTGGCCTCGCAAGTGGACTGAACTGTGTACCTGAAACACATATTTCAATTTTAAATTGATGACCTACATTTGACGTAGGTACGAGAGATTAGAGAATCGCCAAAATAAAACTTGCATTACCCAACCGAATGTGGATAGAGATTCGGATTTCCGAAGGCCACGAGTCGTTAGATTGTAAAAAAGATTCATTTTGTGTTTAAATATACGAGTATTTTGCTGTTTCTATAAAAATCGTTATGTGTATAATTCGGCTTACGTGATGTGAGTTTTTGAAAATTGAGACTGCACGACACTGTTACATGGTATTCAGCTTTATAAATAAAAATTTATAAATCCGACAAAAAACTATTCAGACAATTCTTTAAAATATGTATTCATACTATTTACTAGTTTACCCTAAACTAAATCAACAAGAAGATAAATAATGTGAAATACAGGCGAGTGTAAAACCTATCAGTTACGAATTACGATTCAAATTTGTCTGAATGCCCCAATTTCGTAGACGAACAAAAAAAATAAAGATTTTTTTCTGTTCTAAGGGACACAATTTTTTTATCGGTGAGGAAGGAAGGTAAGTTTCTGATAGAAGTCACAGTCGTTATGAGCTCATGACACGAGGACTCAGTATTCCAAGCTGGTATAGTTCTATTGTGTAAAATTATCAGTTACGAATTACGATGCAAAATTGTCTGAATGCCCCAATTTCGTAGACGAACAATAAGAAAATAAAGAACTTTGTTTGTCTGTTCTAAGGGACACAATTTTTTTATCGGTGAGGAAGGAAGGTAAGTTTCTGGTAGAAGTCACAGTCGTCATGAGCTCATGACACGGGGATTCGGTATTTCAAGCTGCTATATGTGGTGCTTTACAAACTTGAACCGCGAACCGAAATACCTGCTAAAACATTGAGAACTTTTTCATAAAAGTGATTTCAAAATAATTTGAACGTAACTATTTTATTATTTTCCTTATAGGTACTCTTATCCTAACCGACAATCAGAATTAATTAAAATAATAATCTAATTTTGAATTCAATAACAAGTAGATACATATCTAATGTATAAATCAAAGATTAGGGTCAAATTAAAAATGATTCAAGGGCACTGGACATTAAAGTAATCCACTTTTAATTAATTATTGTAAATTTTCATACCTTGTAAATTGTAATAAAGTTAAATATCAAACGGTTACGAATTTTATACCTATTTATTGCTCAAAACCAAGTCTTCCTGTTTGGTAGAGTCAACGACGTAAGCGTGACATGATGACGGTCACGTTTACCGATACAAATAGGTAAACATAAAATATTTATTTTTGAGTAAACCATACTAAAATTCTACATCGATGAAGTAAACCGAACGGTAGTTATTGAAGTCGGATACAAATAAATTCGGGTAATAGGTATAAATTGCAAATAATATGAGTAAGTATTAATAATGAACATAGATTTAGATATTATGATACACACCACAAAAAAGACTAATTTTATCAGAATCAACCATAGGTAAATGTTTTTCAATGTTCCTCTAATAATATTATGTTTTTGTATAGTTTATTTTATTTGATTCGTTACTATTTCAGTAGGCACTAGGCATCTATAATAATATTATTTTGATTTTGCTTGACCTGAGTCCTGAATTTCATAAAAGAAAATATCATCATACTTATAATTATAAATGCGAAAGTGTGTTTGTTTGTCATTCAATCACGCTCTAACAGAGCAACGGATCAACGTGATTTTTTGCATGAGACTCCACGCGGATGAAGTCGCGGGCATCAGATTCAGATAGTGTGAAATATGCTTGCCTATAAAAAACTAATCATTGATTTTCGTAATGACTGATAGGTCCTGTAGATCAATGAGTATTTTACTTCTTAAGATAGGCCGGTATCTCATCGAAAACATCAATGGAATTACAAAAATATCGCAATGAAGACTATTAAGTACTTAGTAAGTAGGTAGACTGAGATAACTTACTAATTTGTTATCATAAACTCCAAACTTTGACGACCTCCGTGGCGCAGTGTGTAGCGCTGTTGCCTTAGCGTGCGGAGGTCCTGGGTTCGATCCCCGGCAGGGTCAATTTGGGAATTTATAATTTCTAAATTTTCCCTGGTCTGGCCTGGTGGGAGGCTTCCGCCGTGGCTAGTTACCACCCTACCGGCAAAGACGTGCCGCCAAGCGATTTAGCGTTCCGGTACGAAGTCGTGTAGAAACCGAAAGGGTATGGGTTTAATATAACTGCCATGCCCCTAACAGGTTAGCCCGCTACCATCTTAGACTGCATCATCACTTACCATCAGGTGAGATCGTAGTCAAGGGTGGTGGATTGTAGTGGATTAAAAAAAAAAAACTAGGCAACAAGGCAGGTATGTTCTATAAAGTCTATAGAATATACCGATTACAGCTGACAACTTTGTAAATCGCAAAGTTTTGCCAGAAGTGGCAGGTTGACTACTCTCCTCTTAGCAAACTGTAAAACCAATGCTAAATATTTAGATTGAACGTGGACTTTGATACTTAAATAAATCTGATAGTATAACATTTTTCATGTTTAAATAATAATTGGTAGGTTCATTTTTAAACCGCATTTTGTAATTTATGGTTTGAGAAACTCATTGAAACATCTAAATAGTTTACTACTATGTGGCTTACGATTTGATTTTTTTACGGTTAGTTTTTTTTTGTTTTTGTGACATATAATTATGTCGCGCCGCATCCTATAATTTTGGTAAATATGCAATTTGCATAGAATTGATGTTTTTCATTAATATTTTGTACTTCTAAATACCGCATACTATTCTATTACAATTTTAGCTCCACCTACATAAACCTAATATAATATTATAGGGGACAAAGTCTAAAACAGTTGAATGCGGATTTGATTTCTGTAGTTTTAAAATAATATTATTCAAACAAGTTACAATCACTTCAATAATTCTAAGGTCACAATAAAGTTGTTATCCTATAAATTCTTGTATATCTAAATTCTGATGTTTAATTTACGTCTTTAGGTAAATTATTTCCGTCAATCACAAGATGACTCTACAGTCTACAAATATGTTTTAAAATGCTTTGTTGTTGCATTTAGTTTGTTAAAGTTAGTTACTTATGCGGCCTTTTTGTTAATCGTAGGTGCATCTACCATAATTATAAACTCTACAAAAATGTTCTCAATGTATGGCTCCTTAGGTAATTATTTCTTCTTTATATCAAAATTAATCCGTTCGTATCCCTAAGTCTGTAGTTACTTAAGCGTTCGCGCATAGTTCATTTAAGTTGTATTTAACTTTGTACAGTAGGTTATTGTTCTTATGACTTGCAGAAAGGTTGCTGATATGCTAATTGCTAGTACTATCAGTAGGTATAAAGTACAAAGTAGCGCACAATTTAGACTGCCATTTGCAACGCATGCCGTGCATTAACCAGTAACAAAATAAACAGAACTTAC
Organism: Erebia aethiops; assembly: GCA_923060345.2. Taxonomy (NCBI): domain Eukaryota; kingdom Metazoa; phylum Arthropoda; class Insecta; order Lepidoptera; family Nymphalidae; genus Erebia; species Erebia aethiops. The sequence goes on along the minus strand of OV281089.1, from coordinate 13,982,574 downwards.
TTGTTTGTTCGGTACTTGAATTTGAACTGGCGCTGTTTTCACTTTCAGTTCGTCGTCTTGAATTAAAAAATAAGTTCCATGGATTGTAGTTTCCAATCTGCGTTGTGTTTTGGGTTTTCGCACCGGATTTATTACTGTGATCCATATTAATTGAATTCTATTTTAATAATTAAATTTTAATGTTTTAAATGTTATTAAGTAGATCGGTAACGGTCTCGCGCGCGTCCGCTGATAAAATAATATTATGCTGCCGGTCCCGTCTAGTTCCCGTCACCCAAGCCAAACACTCCAAACAGTCAGTGGCCGTAGCTGCGAGCAGCATTGTTTTGATCCGATCACAGCCGAAGAGAGACGTAAACATCCGAACTTGTGTTTATTATACACAAATCATGATTCATTTCCACAAAAGGAACATGGCGCCGCGTCGCGTCAGCATGTGCTTAAATCCATTTAATTCCATGGTCAGAGTACGACTGCTTCTATTAATTTAATGTTATGTTATATTTTGAACTTTGAAGCCATTCATTGTTCTACGCACCAAGTTGCTTACAAATTCTTCAACATTGTTATATAGCGAAGCTATTTTATTAGTACCTACCTAGCCTATATACATATTTGCTATATATGCGCCAACCCAGAAATAAGGTTGTTTATTAGAAATTAAAAGACGATACGTTAACAAAAATAGAAAACACATGTCACATTGATAGTTGTCATTTTTGAATGTAACTTAGTAATTTGACTGTCGTTAAACAAGCATTAAAACATTTAATAAAAGCAATTCTTTTTTACTAAAGTAATACACCGAGTAAACATAATATATCTGCAGAAAACCAAGTAGCGCAAAATGAAGATTCCATACGTAGTATCCGGGAACACACGGGAAGCTTACAGCACATCAAATGTTATGAAAGCTTCCTTAGGAGAAGCAGATCGGAAGATTTTAGCTGAAAACTTTGAATGGGACGATGATTTTACTCCAGCGCCTCTTACATATCATGCCGCAATTGCGCTGTCAAGGATATTTCACAGAATTAATCCTCTCTGGAAGATTCTACAAAAAGATCGAGATATCCTCATGGATTTGTATCCTGCTAATATACCTCTCAAGTTCACTGTACCTTGTATCAAGGTACTCGTGTTTATAATAATTAGGTCACTTAATTCGCCCTTATCAAATGTTCCCAAAATTAGGTTCCGTTTGTGCTGTAAATTTCCCACCATATTAAGATAGCTATGATATCTATTATGTTTTTTAGGATGAACAATATTGGAAAAGGTCATTTTATTCTAAGTTTCCCTCAAGAAAGGAAGTTGGTGTCACCTATTGGAAAGGGAAATTTTTGTCTGCATGCCTTCAAGATTATTTAGAAAACGTTAAGCCTGACGTCTTCGTGGAAGAGGAGGCTGTTGAATTAGCTAAACTGGTAATTTTAGACAGGAATTTAAATAGGGTTATTTCCACTATGAGGCATCCATTTGAAAAATATCCCTCAACTCAAAATGGGCATTAAAATATGCTTGTATGTAAATAATAACTCAAATGGCATAAAGTGATATTGAAAATTTCTAATTTGTAGGTGAGCCCTTACATTTACGAACTGGGTCTTAAGCAATTGCAAATAATTCGTCAACCCTTACCTCCAATTCCATATGAGGACTCAGTGGAGGATACTTGTGAATTTAGTGTCCCCAAACTGTATGACCACGTGCCGTTAGAGCCAGTGCTAGCTCGGCTTTATAATCTACAAGAAATATCGCTAATCTTTGGAGTAAACAACCTCGAAGACAAATACTTGACTAGATACTTCGAGCTTTCTTTAAGTGACTGTGAGTCTTTGTGTCGAGGACTTGAACATCTGCAACATCTTAAAGTATTTCGCATCAATAGAAGTAATTTGGACTGCTCTAAAGTGAAGATAATTCTGCAAAATCTGATAAAAAAAGAATCTATTGAAGAGCTGGATTTTAATCATTGCAAAATTGGTGATTATGGTATGAAAGCTTTGGGAGGATTTATTTATTTGCATAAAAATGTGAAGAGAGTGAGAATAGCTAACAATAGATTCAAAGAGGTTGGAGTTCAAGGAATTGCTTATGCTTTGCAAATGAAACCCGCTGCACCAATTGAATTGCTGGGTCAGTTACTGCATATTTTGTTAATGTAGCTGCAGGTAGGTGGAATAGTATAGAATCACACATTCTTATTGTATCGCAATAGTCGTGATTACAACCATGTTATTAATATTATTTTTTTTGGCTTCGCATACATGCATATTAATTAATGGATGTTCTGGTTTAATGCCAAAAAAATCTAGCCTAAGAAATCATTTCAATGTCATAGATTTTTAAGTTAGAGTTGTTTCATGTAATCTTTTATTGACAAGATTTTAGCTTGAATCCAATGTCACTGGAATGCGCAACAATATTCGCTGCAGCGTTTGTCCGGTGCAAGGAAAAACCTCAGACGCTGATTGTGAACTCATGTGGTTTCTCTGGGCCTTCTGCAGAAAAGGTCAGTGTCTACTTACCTACATTCATTCACAACAAAAAAAACTGAAACGTGTACAACATACTGTTAAATTATTTTCTTAAGTTTAACACTTGGTTTAATTCATATTTTCACTAAATGTATCTCATTAGATCATAATACACAATTACAGTCTTGCAAAACACTGCCTAAACAGATTTACTTAGTTAAATTTTTTAATACTTTTTGATAAGTTTATTCGGGGGTTGATATGAAAAGCACAACACAATTATTTGAGGACCTTGTGAATGTGGTATTAATGGCACTTACTGGTCAAGAACCCACGTACCTACAGCCAGAGAAGTGTCATTTTAACTCCCGATTATAGGACACTAGGACAGTGTATCGAATAATGGATGCAAAAGAGTCCTGCATTAATAGTTAGTATTCAGTGCCTGCAGATGTACCTACCAGTTGATTTGTGCTTATTGTCGATCAATAAATTAACACTAATTGTTGCTGCTTTAAGTGGTGACACTTTCCGACGTCTATAAAACATGCAGTTACCACTGCAGAACGAATTATTTAGGTATTCATTAACGAAATTCTTACTCGTATCCATAAATTTAATTCAAAAATATAAATTTTGTATTTCTAGTTTGGAAACTAGCAATTTCAAAGACGATTATTCTGACATAAGTTTGAACAACTTTTCTTACAGATGGCTGGCTTGCTAAGTCTGAACCGTGGTTTAACTAGGCTAGACATGGCTGCTAACAATTTATCTGGCGAGGCGGAGAAAACTCTGATTCGCGCCTTAGAACAAAACAGACGGGTTTTGAGAGTTGATTTGCGTAGTACGCGTTAGTATCGACCAAAAGTTTTAATACTTTGCGAGAGTGATAAAACAGCTCTTAACTTTTCAATTTATTTTCTTATTCTGTTGGAGTTTCGCACTGCTGATTAATCGATGCTTGAAGATCGTCATGGTAACCACTTTTAAATTATAGATCATTAAGTATAAAAGTTTAGTGAAGATCAAGATATATTGAAAACTAATATCAACTTTCTTAAACTGAAACTTAGCTGAAACCCATCCAAGAAAAAAAAAGAAAATACTAATAATAAGTAAATAAATAATAGCTTTAGGTACGTACTTTGAAGCAGAATAGCTTGCCTTGAAATTTTTTTTATACACTACATGTTAGCCCTTGACTGCGATCTCACGTGATGGTAAGTGATGATGCAGTCTAAGATGGTAGCGGGCTAACCTGTTAGGGGTATGGCAGTTATATTAAACCCATACCCCTATTCGGTTTCTACACGGCATCGTACCGGAACGCTTAATCGCTTGGCGGCACGTCTTTGCCGGTAGGGTGGTAACTAGCCACGGCCGAAGCCTTCAGGCCAGACTAGGGAAAATTCAGAAATTATAAATTCCCAAATTGACCCTGCCGGGGATCGAACCCGGGACCTCTGCACGTTAAGACAACAGCGCTACACACTGCGCCAAGGAGGTCGCCCAAAACTTAATCTTAAATGACACCGTGATTATGATACGTTTGCGGGGCTTATTATAAGCCGGCTTCCAAGGAAATATTTACTGAGCCCTATAACCGTAATGGAATCCTCAAAAAATATTTCTATTTGACTTTTGTGTAGGTATATCACAAATTATTATTTTCACGACAATGAGGGGCCTTGTATTATTACTAATCGTCTTTCAGATGTTCCTCAGTTTAAAATTTCCCTCGGGAAAGTCTTATTCTGTGTAAAAATTAATGATTAAATGGAATTCTTACTATAATAGTATATTGTGTGCTTAGGGGTGAAACAAAACGATATCAGACGAGGGTGAAGTGTGCCTGAGCGAAGCGAGGGCTGGTATCACCCGAAATCTGGAATCGTGTTTCATATCCCGTGGTGCATGTGACACTATTTTTCATTTAATCTGCATTAAAAGTGCGAGTTTTATTAAAATTTCTTATTTATTTTAGTTGCTAGGTTGTTGTTTACAAATATCATATCTGTCAGTTTAGTTGATGGGTAGGTAAAATGGCAATTTTAAAATGGTTTGAAATAAACAAAAGATACTCTGACAGGATTCAAAGGAGGGCTGCTACGGCCTACGCCATTCATCAGGTAGAAAACCATCACTTTCAGTCCTAGGGCATGACGTATTCCTTAATTGACTATTTTCAGGTGGGTCAACAGGCATTAAAACTCGCATTTTCTATGCACTACAACTAACTATAATATAACACCCTGCATGCATGAGAGTTCTCCATAATCGTCTCAAAAGTGTGTGAAGTCTGCAAATTTATACTTAGCGTAATTGGCTCAGCCTGTAGCTAGCTGTCGCGTCGTGGCGATGGTTTGTGATCATCATAGAAAAATCTCCCTTTATCTATTCCGTGGTGATCATATTGAAATGCATTACATGAGTACCTATACAACTCCGCGCGCGAGCTCCAAAGTATCCTATGGAATAATGTAATGAGCTAGAGTTGTCTAGTACAAAACGACACTGTTTTCGCAAAATTACTCGCATCGCTGGCGGCGCACAGGGGCTGCTACCTCAGCCCCCGATACCTCGGAACTCGCTTGCGGACTTGTACCATGTCTTCAATTTTTCAGATATTTCTGAAGAAACTCAAGCAAAGGTGGACGAACTATTGGACCGTAACAAGAAGCTGATAGGAGTAGAAACCGAGCCAAGCGATGAGATTCCGCCACTCTATCTGTACGAGCCTGAATATCTGATATGGGAATACAATCCCAACAACCCCGACTACATTCCCGGAAGATACCCCGAAAGAGTTCCGGAAGTTTAACACTTTAACAAAAAAGCGTTTCTTTCGTATACTTCTTACTAGTCTTCATTTATTTATATTCTTTTTTTATTCATTTAAATTCGATAGTTAATTTTGTTTTACGAATATTTAAATAAAGTCAAGAATTGTTTCTAATATGATTTACAACGATTATTTTAATTTAGATATACGTATTTAAGCGTAATATAGGTAGGTATATAGACAATGAATAGGAATTCAAATTATCTATCAGTTAGTTTGTCTAAGCTAAGACAAGTTCATACTAATATTGTAACATGTCTGTCTATGTGCTACGTTATCACGACCCCTCTGTTCAACAGATTTTGATAAAATTTGGTACCAAGATAGGCGGTATCGTGATGAAGGAAATGGGTTGGGCGGGTCAGACGAAGATTAACAATAAACTCGCCAAATAAAGTACTGGCATTATGCATGACCAGAAAGGATGTTTGGAAATTTAAAATTCAACCTCCTGAAAACTCTTTGGGAATAGCTAGTCATTAAGTGAATTCAACTTTTTAAAGAATAGAGTTTCTAAGTAAATGGAATTAATCTTGTAAACGATTAAATCAAATCAAATCAAATCAAATATTTTTTATTCAAATAAACTTTTACAAGTACTTTTGAATCGTCAAGTGAATCTACCACTGGTTCGGAATGCCATTCCTACCGAGAAGAACCAGCAAGAAACTCGGTGGTTGCTCTTTTTAAATAATTCATTTACAATTACTATATCAATGTGTACATAAGTAACCGCTGTCCCCAGCATTGTTGGAGCGATCAAATCCATGCTCCTCTATCATTTACATAATCTTCAACAGTATAATAAGCTTTTTTCAGGAGCATACTTTTAATGGATTACTTTCACTCTGAACCTCAAAGTATTCTTTATTATAAATTACACCGGCAGGGCGCAGAATTTAAACTCTAACCTAAACGGACCAAAATAGTTATTTATGTACCACCACTACAGCCTATTAACGTCCCACTGCTGGGCACAGGCCTCCACTCTCATAGGAGAGAGGGAATTAGAGCTTAGACCCACCACGCTGCTCCAATACGGGTTGGCGGGCTTTAACGACTATTATCATGTTAGTGATAATAACCGGGACCGACGGCTTAACGTGCTCTCCTAGGCACGGGAGTGAAACACCGCTAACTTCCAACTCCGGGCTGGCACTGAGAATTTCCCCATGTAACCCATGTGTGTGTGTTCTTTATGTAATCACTATATAATTATATTTATCACTTGCAGTCATATTTTAATACAAATGCCTATCAATAATTATTGGGTGCTGCTATTAAAACCGTGATTCAGTATAACCGTGTAAATATGCACGATTTTTCTTTTAAAAACTTTCGTTTTCTACAATTTCCTACCAATTTCCCTCAATATAACAAAAATCTCCGCAAGTAATTCAATCTTCGCGAGCCAGTAGAGATTTCTACCACGAAAATATTCACTTTGACAAATACAATAACCGCTCCAGCATTTTTGTGAATAACTCGGATTTTACTATCAAAAACCTTTCTCCATGTACGAATTATATACTTATAAATTATTTTCGCATATTAAATGCGAAAGTGTGTTTGTTTGTTTGGTTATCACTTAATCACGCTGCAACAGAGTAGAATCCTAAATCCTAATAAATCGACCTTTTTGCATTTAGAGATCGAGATTTTTGAATTCAGTTGAAGACCTGGAAACTGGAAAGTGACAAAGGTGTTCCTGTTGGAATTAAAAAAAACGTATTCCACGCGAACGAAGACACGGGCATCAGCTAGTATTAAAGTAATAATAGTAATATTAATAATAGTAGCTAGTAATAGTAGTATTAATAAGTAATGTTATAAGTAAAAGCCCATTTATACACACACTTCAAACTTAATTCTTGACTGAACCAATAACATACAATAGTGAATATAGAAATACCTATTCGCACAGTGTTTCATCAGATAAGTTTGTCAGAATACAAAAATCCATACAAAGCTCACACAGATAACGTTCGTCAGAATGGAAGAATCTAGTTTCGGAAACGCTTAAAAAAGCGTTTCCGAAACTAGATTCGATGGAAAATGAAAACATTTTCCATCGAAAATGAAGCGTATTCTGCGTCAATTCTACTCATCAAATCAAACGTAGAATACGTTTGATTGCCTGAGAGTCGTGCCCGAAGTGCCTGAAAGTGAAATCTTTTTTTTATTTTTTGTCCGATTTATATACATTTATTTTTAAATAATTTTAAACATTATTTATTTTTAAACTAAAATTTTTGTATCACATTTAACGTTACATATTCTGTGTCATATTTGGTCCAAGATCCCACAGCGATCAGACATATATAATATACCGTCTAATATAAGGTTTCATCATGGTTTCATCTATGTGAAAATAAGTTATGTCTGATCGCTCTGGGATCTTACTCTAAAGTGTCGATTTCACCAACTCTGAATAACGTCTAAAGTTGACAGAATTACTACATAACATCTGTCAAAACATCAATTTTAATCCTCGGTTAAATTTACCGCGGAGTTGGTGAAATCGGCACTTATTATCATAATAATTGTTATTATGGGTTACCTGAAATAAAAGTATAGTCCGCGCACGAGCTCCAAGGAATCGAAGGAAGAAGCGACGGCTTACGGTTCGCCACCCCTGATCGTCGCTCCATATCCAGCTTGCTCCCAGCAGTAGTTTAGAGCTTGACGCGTGTAATTTTGCGATAGCAGTATTGTTTTGCACTTTAAACAACTCTAGGTCATTACTTTAACATTCCATAGGATTCTTCGGAGCTCGCGCGAGGGCTATAATTTACCTATTTATTTATTAGCATGATAAAATTAGGCCTTACTGAAAACATCCCTCTTGAATTACAACGATACCTACACTATATCCATTAATTAATGTTACTAGATACTTCTTAGCTCGTGTAAATCGTGTACTGGCATTTATAATTTTGTAGGGCACAATTAACTTTTTTCCCACAAAAATAAGATTAATAAAAAGACTAAGTATAAAAATAATACCTAACGAGTCTAGTGCGGCAACCTCACGGCAATTTTGGCTGTTGGCGGTAATTATTTTCATGTTCAGAAATAATTAATTTACTTACCCTGAAAATCTCGCAAAAAAATCCATTAAAAATTTTAACATACCGTGCAGCGATAACACATCTCTTGTCTACTATAAACGTATATGTACGGCTATATATTTTTTAATAATACTTGTGGCAGACAACAGTGGCAGACAGACGGACATACGGAAACTCCAGTTCATGTGGCTTTTTTCGGGTTCCTTGTTCATGGAGCACTAAAACCTTTGGGGTTTTGGGGCTCAAGAAACATTAACCGGAAGCGATGAACCACGTGTAACAACGTTACACGTGCTTCGTCGTTTCCGGTAAAACTACACACGATGGACTTTTACAATTTCATGTAATGGAGTTTTATAAGGCTCTAAAGGGCTTTCACGTTCTGAATACAGTATGTCTAAGAATTTTCCTTTTCTAAGCTTTTAGGTTGTTAAGCTCACTATAATTATCGTTTATAATAAAATAATATGCACAACTTTTATAATGTTTATCATAAGGCATATTAAAATATGTCTTATCTTATCTTATATCTTATCTTATATCTTATCTTATATCTTATCTTATCTTATATCTTATATATAAAAATGAAACCCGTTTTCCTTGGTCACGGCATCACGCGTGAATGGCTGGACCGATTTCACTAATTCTTTTTGTGTTGTATTTGTTATTATTAGGAGAAGGTTCTTACGGAAAAAAATATTAAGAAAATCTCTCAGAAATATTGAAAAATATACATTTAATTTTGCATACTAAGGCGGTACGAAGTTCGCCGGGTCAGCTAGTATGATATAAAAAAATCAATGTTGAAAAGGGTTCGTTTTAAAGCTTTATTGAAAGTCTACAAAAGAGTTGTTAAATAGCTTAAAATCACAGTCACATTGAGAAACTTTTGATTAAAAGTTAGTAGGTAGATAATTATAACTTTAATAACAGCGAGGTTCCGGTCAAAAAGCACATATTACTATGAAAGGTAAGCTACATTCCTAACGGGAACAACAATATTATTTAACCTTTTGTATCGTATGTATGTTTACTATACTCTTTTGTTCTTTGTGAAAACATGTACCCACGTAGGTATCTATTTTTCTAACTACAGGAAAGTGTACAATTTGACCGAGATAGTCCTTTATTTTTTCTAAAGGGCACTCCTCATACATAACCTCATATGTAGCCTATAGTGATAACGTGGGACGGTCCTTAGATCTCACATCAGTAAGATTGTTTGATTTGTATGGCGTTTGGTATCACCGAGGATATGGCGCAGGTGCTGACATTCTGACCATTATTTTTACATAAATATAAGTTAGCTGTTAAAGTAATTGCGTCTGTACTTAATTGGCTTCTGAACATCATATTGCATCTAAATCTCTCATACGGCTTTGCCAGAGAGCAGTAGAAAGCAGGAAATTGTTCATAGGGGGATAGTGCATCATTAGGGGGTATGGGTTTAGTTTAACTGCGATGCCCATAACAGGTTAGCCCGCTAACATCTTAGCCTGCATCATCACTTATCATCAGGTGAGATCGCAGCAAAAGGGCTAACTTTTAATGGTTAAAAAAATACGTATGAGTATTTGAAACCTCGGGGCCTGTTTGAAGTAAGAAAATATCGTATTTAGCGATGTTATTTGAATCATGAAGCCATTGTTCAAAGGATCGTCGTTAAATAAATGTGGGCCAAGATTTTCTATGTTCTCTGTGACACGAATTTATAAAAATTGTTCAGTATTATTTTACAAAAGATTTCTATAACTAGAACAGAAGGCAGGCGAGTCAATTGTTATTAGAAACTGAAACCGAGATATGCATTGTGCAGATTGTAGCAGGGAAGCCTTTGATGCTTTATCCGCTTTTTTTCAATCTCTTGCATAATAGGTACCTACTGTTTTTGATACTAGAACCACGACAGGCATGCCTAAGACAATTTTTATCACAACTGAATTTAAGTTTTTTACCATAATATTTAAATACATAGATTTCCTAAGTTTTATAAAGCAATATGCAATCGTCACGGCATTAATGCTAAATATTTTGTAGAGGAATGGTATGCTAATGTTTATTTAAAAAAATATGACATACGATACAACGAACTCCCTTAATAGCGATCCCAGAAGTAATAAAAGATTTACTTTTGAAGAACTTTGTGTAACTGAGCGGTTTCTCGCTCACTGACTCTGTTAGTGAATTTAAATGGTCCATGTCAAGTATACCACAGGCCAGATGCATAAAACATATATAACAGCCCGGTGTAGGAGCTAGAAAGTTTAAAGCGTCGTAACCATTTGAGAGTAACCCTTGACTTGGGGCAGATTGAAGTATGTGCTCAAATAACACGCCTGGTTTGAAGTAACGATTCTTGCTGCAAGAAGCTGAAGATATTACGAGTTCTGTCCCAAAGTACGGTATTCATGAATACCGTGTTTCTGCGTTGGCGTTGGTCAACGCGCAGCCTCTTAGCATCAGATAAAAAAAAGTAGGTATATTTTTATTCGCGTAGAACGGATGTCTCTAGATAGAAGAAAATGAACACAGGCCCTCATAATTTTGCGACAAGAAAGTTTATCATTTTGCACAAAACAGATGTAATAAATACATCATTAGAGTAAAGTGACCGTGCAGAATTTTCCTCATCAGATAAATTTAATCCGTTCCTGAAATATCGCTCCTGCCTTTGAAACAAACGGATCAGAAGTACGATTAATCAAAAGCGTTCCGATTCTAAATTGGGGTATGAAACTGTATTGATTGGTTACTCAGAATTCATGGAGCTTCCCGAAGTATAATTTCTGTAGCATTTCCGCAGAATAACTATTCCTACGTAATTACTAGGTACTACAGATAATATTGATTTTATTTCTGCTGCTGCTGTTATTCGCCAATGGTCTTTGCTGTACTCTGGTCACCATTAAATTTTAATTAGAGGTTCATAAAATTTCAAACTGTTCAATGTTTGAATACATTGGGTATTTGACAACTACTCAAATAAATATTTTTTTTGTGATTATTAAATCTCCCAAAAGTCGCAGTAACCACGTCCCCTGTATTTTTTATATTGAATAACTATTTTAACTTCGAACTTTGATGACGTCACTATGCAATGTTTTATACAAAATCCCATAGTAAGCACGCGTTTTGATATTAGAAAAAAAGTAGCTGTCAAATCCCCAAATAAGGAATAATAATTCTGATGGTATAGAACGGAAGAGCTGTTGTTTTGCACTTTCATTGATTAATGCTAATACACAGTAGACTGTATTGATGCGAGAATCCTAAATTGAATAATTTCATTGCGTAACCATAACTGATAACTGACTAGTGATTGTCTAATGTCTATTATAACTGTTGATCGATGTTATAAAATTGTAATAAAATCTAAATTAAAACTACGTTATTTGATAAATCAAAACCCAATGTTCGTTTTAAAACTTTATTCTTCAAGATAATATAATATTCTTAGAGTACCTAATTTAATTATCTTCTACAATATCTTTTAATAATCCGTTTTTCCTTTCGTCCTTTTTTCTCCCATTGGCGGGAAGCGCCCTCATTCGCCTTCAGAATCGCCTCTTTTTTAATTATTTCATTTTACGGCCCTGGATTCAATTCCTTTAAGGCCTTATATTTATTGCGAATGTCGTACCAACCACAGAATATAAAACTAGAAAATCATGACAATTATTTAAATTATCTACAAAATTATTAGTCAAAAAGCACACCCCGGGACGTTCCTGGTGCAAAAGTGACCATGACGGTTGCGGCGTTACCACGCTGGATGGCCATAGACAGCTCTAAAACGACTTCTGAAAAAACTTTTTTTTCATCAACATGGCGTAAGGCCTGTAAAGGTATATCACTAAAATATACTGGCTGACTCTCCACAAGCACCTATATATTGCATATCTACTCCTTACCTAAATTGTACATGCATGCACTTATACTAACTTACCTGCATGCTTATTCTTTGATTTCAGGCGTTGGTGTGAGCTGTGCGCTAATATGGAAGTCAGTCAGTATCTCCATTGTAATTCTTCATTAGGTCTTCATTATTTACTTTAAATACCAATATATTTTTTTTGAATAAAATTATCTTTCATGAAGGAAATCATTGCCTACTCACACCTAACGATTCCTTTCTGTAAAAGAACCCCTGGAAAATGTGGAAGAATTAAGTGTCAAAGGACATAATAATTTACGCAGGCATTGCTTGAAACTCAAAGACGCTCAACATTTTATTCCAGGCACTAGTTTAAAACGTCTCTTTGAGCTTAAAGAAGTCCTTGTCGGTGAAAAATTAATGGTGTAGAAAAGAAAAAAAATTAAGGGTGTAAATTTTTAGGAAACTGTAGGACACCATTTTGACAAGGAGATCTCTGGTTTCAGTTCTGGTTGGACCAATTCACGGAAAGACAATCAAATATTTTTTGTAATGATTATTGTTTTCAGTAGGTATATTTTTTTATAGGTTATTTAAAAGAAGTTTGAAGAAGAAGAACAGTTCAATATTATTAACCCTTTTAATCAATTTAGTTATTTTGTTCATCCGTACCAAAAATAGGTAGGTAGGTACTTACGCAAAGACATAGGCTCGAGAGAAAATTTTACTATAGTCAATTTTCGCGTATTCACTAGTAATAGTTAGGTACATTTTTTGTGGTGGATAAACGGTATACCTAAGTGAAGAAATTATAAGATAAATCTAATAAACACACTATAATAATACCTACTTAATATCTTGCGGCATTATACCTTCCAGCGATGGATCACATTAATCACTGACACTCAAGAAGCAATGCGTAGTTGTGGGTGAACACTTTTGGATATTAGCCCTGTGTCGCTAACCTTTAAAAAATGCTATGTCGAACCTAAATTGGCCTTGTCTCCTACTAGAACAATATGATTGATTGTACGTGGCTAAGGGAGAAAATGACGGGATACGTTCCTCGCAGGCATTTCAATCGATGACGCAAAATTTTCCACTCAAGTTTTTTTCGCTTTAAGTTCTTTCAATGAGTTTTCTGGTTCTATTAACGTAAAACATCTTAGTGAAGACCTTTTTGTCTGCTGTTAGTACGTTATGGATATTGCAAAGTTAGAAAAGTCTCCGGGGATCATGTGTAATTTTCAGGCTAAGGGTACGACTGAGTATCTATATACCCAAGATTTTTGCTGTACTTAACGATTTAAAACCAATTGCAAAAGTTTAAATAAAAATTATCTGGATTTGAATAAATATCCTCACAGGACTAAGAGTCGAGGCTGCATAATAATAATGTCCTCCCGACCTAATATCGGCCACGGCGGCCTTTCTCCAAAGAGATTAGCCATCTGTGCGGGAGATATTATAGTGCACAAGTGTGTGCGCATACACAGGTGCACTCTCTTTTCCTTTACTCTCATAGCCCGATGGGACGGAAAATCCGATGCGATCGGAGAGAGATCAGGCACAGGACCGACGGTTTAACGTGCTCTCCGAGCCACGGGGGTGATACACCGCCAACTTCCTAACTCCAGGCTAATACTGAGAATTTCTTGTCAGAAAAAACCAATACTTGAACCTGGGATCTTGTCGGGCGCAGTCGAACATGCTAACTACTAGACAAACGAGGCAGTCGCATGCATCATATAGCATGGACGATCATCAGGCGCACTTTAACATGTACATAATATATCTAACAGCACTCCAATATTTAAACAAAGTTACCCATATCTTTTAAGTTTTACTAGATGGGGCACTAACTTTGAGGGTCCAAAAGTCATATTAGTTTTATCATCGGCACATCTTTACGTTACGCCCATCTGATAAAATTATAATCTAAGATTTGAAATCCCGTAATCTCGGGAGGATCATCAAGCTGCGTATTATCCCTAACAACCCGTAAAATTACGTAATTTATGGAAATACTCATTTTATTTATTAGGTACATGTAGGACAAACAGATGTATTTTAAGTGGCGTCATTTTATTACTCTACCACCGGTTTGGAAAACTGACTGAGAAGAGCCGGCAAGAAAGTCAGCAAAAGAAAGAAGTCACAATTAAATAATAGTTATACCTGTGGTTATACTTAGCCTTAGCAATGAGAGTGCCACAAATTCACCGTTGGTGATAACGTAGGCCTACCTATTCCCGCACGTGGCAAAATTTATTATTTCTAATTTGTACCAGTCAACGTCGAATCCCGTCGAATCGTCGTTGGGGGATGCCCCGTCGCTCACGTCCGCAGGAGCTACCTTCTACCTCCCTGCACGTGTCCCCTGGGTGGTGCTAAACGAGCGACGAACTTGCAGGCGAAATAAGCGTTCTTTTTATAAAAACGCTTATTATGCACCAAACGCCATACGATTAAATAAAACGTCGAATCAATTCTTACTCAGAGGCATTGCAGAGTTCAAATGATGATTGCTCCTTCGGAACGACAGTAGCCCTAGTAATCTGACCTCTCTCCAATTTATTTGCCCAAAAACTTTACCTTCGTTTCATCGTCGGCTTCAGATGTTGCGACGACCATTTGTCGACAAATAAGATTAGGCTTCGATCTACGGGGAACATCGGGTCGCATTTTTTGGCTAACTTTTTGTCCTTAATTATGTAATATTGAAATCCATACTTACGATTAATATTATAAATGCGAAAGTGTGTCCTTCTGTCTGTCTGCTACACTTTCACATCCCATCTATTCCACCGATTTTGATGAAATTTGGTACAGGGATAGGTTGTATCCCGGGGAATGACATAGGCTACTTTTTATCCCGGACAATTCAAGAGTTCCCGCGGGAATTAAAAACATTAATCCACGCGGACGAAGTCACGGGCATCATCTAGTCATTATATAATTTCTTATTCTTAGTAGCTATAGTACACGCCTATATTCAGTGATGCCTACAGTACGCAAGTGAAATTTGGACTTTCTTGGGCCTCACGGAAACTCTATTGAATTTCAAAATAGTATAAAACATATTCGAGTAACACATAACTTTCTGCTTTCAATTAAAAAATTAATACCTAATAAATAATGTGTTTTACGGCTTCTGGAAAATCCACCTCCAACGCGGCTTAATACGGGGTTAAATTAATGTGTTTAAAATGACTAAATGAAAATGTTTCTGGTTTTTTTTAAACTCATCCTTTTACCGATTTTCTTAAACTCCACTTAAGCGAACCGGAAGCAGTTCGATAGTTAAACATAGGTATAGACGTTTACACCACGTTTAACTACAAAAGGTTCGAACAAGCATTGCTAGCACATCTAATCGGAACAAATTGGGGTGTTTGGCTCCCCAGAGGATAATGTGCATTTGTATAGTACCCCTAAACCAGATAATTTAGTGTGCGCCCACTGTAGACAATGTGGACCAGGCAACGTGCTCGTAAATTAAAGTTCTGATGCAAGACAAGGGCTTTTATTAATGAGAGTTCGGAACTTGCTGAGACATCGCTGCGCTAATGAAGCCAACTCGTTAATGTGATTTACTAGCACTCATTGCATCCGTAAATTGCATGAGAATAACTAATGGCCGGCCAGTTTTAGGAAAGCCTAAAAGGAATACAAAAGGTATATCCATACTTCCATACTTATATTATCCATACCTACTAATCCATATCCATACTTCCATACTAATATTATAAATGCGAAAGTGTTTCTGTCTGTCTGCTACGCTTTCACGGCCCATCTGTTTAACCGATTTTGATGAAATTTGGTATAGGGATAGGTTGTATCCCGGGTAAAGACATAGGCTACTTTTTAATCCGGAAAATTAAAGAGTTCCCGATCAAAAAACCTTAATCCACGCGGACGAAGTCGCGGGCATCATCTAGTCTAGTAATGTAAAGTGTGTCTGTCTGTCTGCTACGCTTTTACGGCCCAAATACTCATCCGATTTTGATGAAATTTGGTACACAGATAGTTTATATCCCAGGGAAGGATATAGGCTAATTTTTATTACGGAAAATTGAAGAGATTCCGCGGGAATTAAAAAACCTCAATCCACTTGGACGAAGTCGCGGGCATCAGCTATGTAGTTTAAATATTTTTTTAATCAGATTCCAGAACAAAACTATACCTAGTACCACAGAATACTTAATAGACTAGTACTCTGTACTGAGTGTAACTTTTTAAGTTAACATAAGTATTATGTGTGCGGAGAACCCAAACAATTAGAGCATCAGCTCATTTTCTGTGAATACACCGCGGTAATGGACATTTTTTCATCTAAGTTATGTTACAGTACACGAGGCGTAAGCATTTGTGTGGGTCAATGTTAAAACATTGACATATTGCCCTCTTTCTGGTGCAGTCGGGTAGAGAACAGTCAATCTTACAAAAAGCAAAACTGAGCTTACGTCCCGCGAACTGTAGGAAGTAGATAGCGGTAGAGATCGATAGGTTCCTATTTAATACTATATCATTTGAATTTTGATGACTTAAAAAAATAGGTTTCAAGTACAATAAACAACTTTTATTATTAACTTTGTACATTGACCAGTGTATCAGGAATTACCTGCTATTTTATTTACACTTACCTTAATATTTGGCAAACATTTTTAGCTAAAATACTTTAATTGTTTATTAATTAAAGATGATTACTGTCATGTTACATAAGCTTTAGTGCACCTACCTACCATTACAATAAAATGTAGTTTACGTTACACAAAATTTTACTTATAATTTCACAGAGAACGAATTTTTGTTAAACAGCGCTACTTCAAAGCATGTAATACGTAATTGTATTGTAGTTTAATATTTATTCCTGGAAGCTGTTAACACGTAACATACCTATTATTAAATTTATTAATTTTCCTGAAAAAAAATTAACCATTTCATTTGCCTTTGGTTTAGATTCCCAATAATCACTTAGTTAATATATTGTAATATATTATTCAATTTTAACATATTTACAAATATTATTTAATTTTGTAGCATTCTCTTATACCTGTTTAAATTTAAGTAGCAGGTATCTACTATACTTTTCCTCAGAGAGCTGAAAGGAATTGCATACTTAGGCATAATTTGAAAGATTTTATTGTGGTTCAGAGAGTGTACCTACTACAGAATTTGCCATATCACAATTAACTCAATATATAGCTTAAAATTTACACTTATTTAAACATAATATTAATACATTAGGTATGTTTCAAGAAAAAAGTATCGACTGAAGCTTAATTCTTACTCATTTAAAAGTTTTGGCACACATTTTCATTTTGGCATTCGGTATTATATTATTAGTCTACGCACCTATTGTAATAATAAAATTAATATCTTTGACTAGTAATAATTGACTTTGATGAGAATAAAACGTTTAAATAGACAAACCGCAGCGGTCTAATTATCATGTTCAGTACGCTTACTCCGAGTTTTTACATTGCAAATACGATTGATCGACGTGAGAGCTCACCTCACCAAGTGTAAGCGAACGTTAAAGTAAAATGAACTTTAACTGCATTGGTTTAGAGCTCATTTCATCATTTCGTGTATTTATTCACAGCCAGCGCTCCAAACGCTGAATTCGTAACGTTAAAGCAAGAGCTTTTGGGTCAATTTTACTTTGACCGTTCGCTTATACTTGGCGAGGTGAGTTCTCACGTCGATCAACCGTATTTGCAATGTAAAAAATCAGAGTAAGCGTACCGATATCGTGATTTTTATCTACGCACTTTTGTCAATTGCATTCTTAATTAGATGTGAGCAATAATATTAAACTAAAATCGAATGTATATTGAAATTATCATAATTCTAAAGACTGGAAAGAGCGACAAGACGTGATGCTTTTTTTCCGACATATTGGAAACTTTAATTAAAACTAACTGCTCTGCTGCTCTATCAATGTAATATAGATAATACTTATTCGATTGGCACAAAACCTAGTAAATAAGATAAATAAATCATCTATCTGTCTACTATTCATTTTGCTTCGCACAATTTTCGCACTAGATACATAGTGGACAGTGGTTCACTTTGCGACGTTTTTAACGACACTTCCCAATACTACGACTCTGCCAATGCCCGCTATCATACGAATATTTAATATTATAAATGCGAATGTGTGTTTGTTTGTTGGTTTGTCCTTCAATAATCACGCCGCAACGGAGCAACAGATCGATGTGATTTTTGGCATAGGTATAGTAATTGAGGACCTGTTACTCATACATTGGTGGTGACATGGGCTACTTTTTATCCCGGAAAATTAAGGAGGAGGGAATCAAAAAAAATTTACCCACGCGGACGAAGTCGCGGGCATCGGCTAGTACATTATATATCCCTTGAGCCTTTTGTCGTTGCAATATTGAAATCAAATTTTCTTTATATATCACTAAACTTAAAATCCTTTAAGCGGGATGTTTCAACGGCGTATTTCCGACGTACACGTTGTTCAGCTGAGGCAGCAGAATCGCGGCTGTGGCGATTGTGGTCACTAGCACGAACACGGCGAGAAGTGCGCGATCAGCTACAACAGCCACCTATGTACACAAATATACATTTTAAAGCCAGTAAAACACACAAGGCGCTACGGAAATATGTTCAATGTGGCTCCTAGAATTGTGACACAAGGTACTGGTAACTAAATGAAGATCACCACGACCACCACGTTAAAGTAAAGTAAACGTAAAATATACTTTATTGTAGGTACACCATTAAAAGAAAAAAAAACACAAAACAACGACGACGACGACCTCCGTGGCGCAGTGTGTAGCGCTGTTGCCTTAACGTGCGGAGGTCCCGGGTTCGATCCCCGGCAGGGTCTTTTTAGGAATTTATAATTTCAGAATTTTCCCTGGCCTGGCCTGGTGGGAGGCTTCGGCCGTGGCTAGTTACCACCCTACCGGCAAAGACGTGCCGCCAAGCGATTTAGCGTTCCGGTACGATGCCGTGTAGAAACCGAAGGGGTGTGGGTTTAATATAACTGCCATGCCCCTAACAGGTTAGCCCGCTACCATCTTAGACTGCATCATCACTTACCATCAGGTGTGATCGCAGTCAAGGGCTAGCTTGTAGTGGATTAAAAAAAAAAAAAAAAAACAATCATTTTAATGGGTATGGCAAAACATGAGGCCTTATCAATCTCTTCCAGGTAACCTTAAGGCAGAGGACGTTACGTTACTAGTTACTACACGTTACTTAGTTATGCGCTGTGTGAAGTACTTCGTACAGGTCCTTATATCACAATTTATACACGCAAACGCGCGCTTTCGGTAGGTACTTAAAATCTCTTTTCGTCGAGACATTTAAGTCCTAAAATTTTTAATTCGTACAAGGAACTATGTGAATGAATTCACAGATCACTGATGCTCTGCTTTAATTGGAACACCAATGAAATTGCGTGTTTTCGGCGCCTTGCACTATAAATTGAGGTTTATATAGTTTTAGGCATTAGATTTTATTGAAAGTCCAGCGTATCATATGCGATATCAGAAAAACCGCCGAGGAAAACAATAAAAATATTATGCCTTCAATTTAATGGTGCGTATACATTCGCCATGAATGGGCACGGAACCGCAATCCGTGATTTATGTTGCTTTATTTTTTTGTGCCAGCATCCATACAGCTATTTTGATAACCTTTACTTTTGTTTATTTTATGATGCTATGCTTGGTTTCAAACTTTCAACGTTACGCTAAAACTACATGGCTGTATATTTTCAAATCAAATAAATTATAGACCCTCAGTGGGTACTGCACTCGTATTTTTTTAATTCCAAATTCTAATTCATATGTCTTTTTTACCCACGCGACGGAAGATCTAACCTGTTTGCAAGTGATAATACCGCCCAATGGCTCGTGCCGTATGCCGGCGATATTACGCGACTTCGGTCGCAGCGCTGTGGTTCATACTCGCCCGCCCACTGCACAGTGACTGTGACTGCACATTTATAGCTAGAAGACGCTACAACTGAAGTCACGCGATGTCGCCGGCACGCTGCATGCGAGTCCAGAAGGTTGAGCACGGTTGCCTAAAAGAGTCCTGTCGGGAGCATGTAGGCATGCTCCCGATGCAACGGGAAGATCTTCCTCCAAGCCGATGTCATGCTCTGAGATCCCAGCTGGGCCAACTGTTGTAGGTTGAAAGTTCTATATATAGTACAAATCCGAAAGAACTTCGTAATCATGATTCAGGCGGCGGCACGTGATTGGCTAATGTGATGGCTGCGTCGTGTTAACTTCATATTATCATGCAGGTATGTGTGCCCCTACAGTCCTATTAACTAAGATTCACCTGTTTCCACTCCAGGTTAGCGCGTTCTAGGCGCTCGTTGGCAGCGACGCGTTGCTCGTGCCGCGCGGCCGCGTCGCGCAGCGTGCAACCGCAGCAGGCGCAGCGCGTGCATGCGCCTGCGCATACTGCCGGCACCATTGCTTCGCTTGCGGCCGCGTTCACCACAGCCGGACCGCGATCTAGTTAGTTTATTAAATTACTTGTGCAAACACATCGTGAGGAAACCTGCATGTCTGAGAGATTTCATAATGTTTCCGAAGGTGTGTGAAGTCTGCCAATTCGCACTTGGTCAGCGTGGTAGAGTAAGACCAAATGAGAATGGATACAGGAAATTGAGCTCTAATTCAATGCGGTTATACTTTGAAGCCGAGCTTTAACGATTTGATCGGCGATCCTTACATGATTGCACCTCTGAAGCCCAATCGTAATCATTTGACAGCTTAAAACGTATTACTCGAACTGCTTAAGGAGTTCAAACATGCTTTTTGAAGTGCAGGTATCTGTGAACTCCTTAAACAGGTCGGATTATCCGTTTGACAAACGATTGCGATTACGATTATCTTACACAATCGGGGGGCAGGCTTGTAAAATAGCGAACAAAGAAAACGCGTGGGCGTATTAAGAGCGGGTGCTCTACGGAAACGGCTTGCTTTCGCTCTCATCTGGACTATGGCTGAAACTCATTGGCCATAGGGTAAAACCGGGATAGATGCCGCAGCAGGATAGATGCCTCATATTCTAAAAACCTAACTTCCCGAACTCGCGACTAAGAATTAATTTTATAAGTAGGAGCCGCAGTCACCCCGTACCATAATTACCCACAGACAGTCGTGCGATGAGGATGCGTTTCGCTCGTACGTGTAATTATCTCCGCAGCGATATTCCCGAACACGTCAAAGATTTAAAGGTTAGTATGTTGCGTTGTATAACTTTATAATTAGTAATAAATTCAGTTATATTTTTTATTACGTCAATATACTGGTTCATTGAGTCTGCATTTAGGTGTAAGTAGATGCTATTTTGTTTATAATTTATTAAAAAAATACTTGGGCATCTATCCCTATCGAAAAGGATAGTTGCCCTGATTTTTCGAGGGATAGGTGCCCCTAAGGGCACCCTTAGGGGCACCTATCCCTGCATACACTGCCATATATGATTACCTACAACACCACGAAAATATAAAAGAAAAGAAGGAGTGCGAGCTCGAGTATGTTCTTGGACTACAGAAAACCTACAGTCGGCTTTGGATGAAATGGACAAAAACCATGGGAATACAACAATTAACAAATTATATTTTTTTTAATAAATGCTTGTAAAATTTTATTTAACAAACAATATGGTTATGCATGTTGAAACTTAAGAATTTCTATTTTAGTTAAACAAACGCTTTAAAAATTTAATTACCTATGTCATTTGTGTGATATTAGAATAATATCTTATAATGATAACAATTAAAAGATTTAAAAAATACAAAATGTTTTTCATTATTATGACCCTTGGACTTCTACCTAACATTTGGTATGGATTTTTCGTTTACACCTATAAAGGGCATCCATCCTGCACTGCAGGCATCTATCCTTCTCAGTTTTTTCATGGTGGGGCAACTATCCATACAGGTAGGCATCTATCCTCAAAAAACATGTTCCACGAAAAGCTAATTTCTGCAAAATCTGTATTTGATAGGTTAAAAAATAATAATAATAATTCAACATTAAGGATTGAGCTAGCTACATTAATAGAAATTATTCGTATAAAATTAATATTTTTAAAATTAGGTGTCCTTTTCAAAAAGTGGGGCATCTATCCCGGTTTTACCCTACTGTTCCAAGGCTAAGATATTTCTTATGAACCACAAAGCCGTTTTACGTAACAGCAATAGAGCGTGACATAGGCATACGACAGACCTGTATGTCAACCCAGAACCGCCTCACTAAATTGGACAACTATTGGTAACATTATTTCTGTTGAATGAATAACAATTAAATTCCTATAAATTTTATACACATTACATTAATACGCTCTCAAAAAGGCCTAAGTCCATCTGTGAATGCATACAGGCTGATGGATGGAAATACACATTGCCTATTCAAGTTAAGTAGAAAAAAAGGTATGGTAGCAAACTAGTACATCGTTAAACTTAAATAGAGAACCTAACAAGTGAATCGATGAATTTCATGAATCGTTATTATTATTCTCGTTGCGGGCAATAGATAACGAACGTCCCACGGATGTCAATTAAAAATAGGAATGTATAAAAAAATACTTACCTATAGTTACGTAAAAATCATCAATATTTTTAAGTGTCCAAGAGTGGCCGAGGGGAAGAGGTTTTGCATATATTTTTATAAAATCTACCGTTATATTTAACGATGCTTAAGTGATTTTTAATGACAGTCGGTAAATTATTTTTGAGTGAAAATATTTAAATGCGTCTTACAATAATTATTTTTAATTTATTCACCAAATCGAGAAATAATCAGCCTGTCTATAATAAATTGTGATTCTATATTAAAACTGTTACATAATTAGTTAAGTACATTATTATTAAAACAGCGTAGCTTACCAAGTGATAGCCTGAGTGATTGCTATCTGTTGGTGCTTAATTGGCGAATACATGGATAATAGAAATATGAACGATTACTTCATTGTGATAAAATTTTAAAAGTGTAACTACTCGCGTTTTTGGCTGTTGAAACATGATTGAAACTCTCTATTTCTAACAGATTGCAGTAAACTAATATAGAACACTTACTGAGGTGGTTGTGATTGTGACGGGCGAAACGCGGCGACGCAGCTAATGCTGGCCCATCGCACTGCACTTCGGCTTTCAACCGTGAGCCAGTTCTTGGGTTCACTTGTACACCACAGCTCACCGCCACGCCGTTGCTGTCTCCCTGGTACATGATCACGAAGAAAATTATGTTACCTGAATTTTCGTCGCCACCCGCAGCGCAGTAGTCACACGTGATACGTCAGCGTCAAACAAGACAACGGGATACAACGCGACGGGACAGTACAATATCAGACAGTAGCTGACCCTTCACGTGGCGTACGTCACTTGTTTTGTCGCGTAAATAAATTTGCCACTCACCAAGAGTTAGGACAACGGTCTTATGTAAAGACGCAACGCATTTTTCAATACCTAAATGACACTTATGACGTCATCAGCTAAAGCAAACTTAGGGCGGTTTGAGAGAGTATCATTTTACCAAATATTGATTGAAGCCGTCTTCTTTACAAATAAAAATTCTTTCCAAAATACCGACTTCCAAAGCCACTGTAAAGTAAAAAATAATTTTAATTTGTACACAC
This sequence comes from Erebia aethiops, assembly GCA_923060345.2. Classification (NCBI taxonomy): domain Eukaryota; kingdom Metazoa; phylum Arthropoda; class Insecta; order Lepidoptera; family Nymphalidae; genus Erebia; species Erebia aethiops. Next base: position 13,958,658 of record OV281089.1, on the reverse strand, counting down.
TATGTTGATTTTGAATTATTTTTTTTAATCGATTCAGAAACCACGGAGATAATATGCACCGCCGAATTGAGAACCTCCTCCTTTTTAGAAGTCGGTTAATGAAAAACTAATTGCATTCTGTGTGGCTCTGGCCACCTCTCTAGTGCGTGGTCAAACTAAAACGTGTGCTAAAATACCATAAGTATTGTACAAACAAAAAACACAATGAATGTACTATTTTTTAAATCAAAAGTCATATTTGACTGCATAATTGCATGTTAAGAACTATAGTACGGCCATTTTAAGCGCGGACAAAAGTTCATTGACGCACCTTCACTATGAAACCCTCACGAAACTAACTTATAACTACGCCAAAACTATAACTGTCTCTTTCGCGCATATGAATAGACGCGCTTACGTGGTCAACAGTGGATTTCATAATAAAAGTCGTGACGTCTCACCACCGAAACATAGGTGTAAGTAACATTTTACGCGTCGTAACATCATGATTCATAATGTACTATAGTAGTACTAACGTATGTAAATATATTATGTAATTAGTAGTTCAGTAATCAACGATCAATTAGTGTTGCGAATAATTACACAATTGCTACGTGAACCTTAAGAATTTGTGAATTTTTTTTTAATAAAAACATGAATAATTACTTCATTTGTTTATTTTCTTTGTCTTTGAACTAAACATAATATAATAATCATATCTATCGACTTTCCAAATCACAGAATTGCTCAGATTGGAAGCAAAACTAAACCGAATTCTGCTACTAATGACTGAAAAATAGCTACTGTTTGTGTTTACTAAACTACAACGGCTACGAGTGATTAGTTTCTAAGATCAAAAATTCCGGGCTTTATCTTCAAACATATTCATAAATACGTAAACGTAGCCCTTGACGGGACCTCAATACATACATAGGAACATCTGGGTCAAATTGCTTATACCTCCTCCTTTTTTTAAAGTTGATTACAAATGAATCAATTACAATACAAGAATAAAAAGATAGACTCCGTACAAGGAGCCGATAGATTATATTATTTTTTACAGAAGACCAAAGTGTTGTTTACCCCTTCATTAGGCGAACGACCTCTCGTTTGTTTGTTTACATTTTGTCCGCGCTTAAAATGGCCGTACTTTAGTCTGCGGGAGCTTTTTTAAAAATAATGTATTAATGTACGTTTGAATAGTGCGCCCTAAACAAAAGCACGTAAGTAGGTACTGTGCTATTTTTTTTTACCCAAGACGCCTACCTCATCAACAATTTTCGAAAAGAAAAATGGTTCCATCTTCGGAATGACACTGATTCGCTAGCAGCTAGTGCCATAACTAAAAAATCCTTATTTTAAACATAGATTTAGGATTGGTCTTTAAGACCAATGCTAAATCTATGCTATGATTTTAAACTATAAAGAGGTGTCGTCATTTGAAAAATGAGTGAGTCAACCGGCTTATCTCAAAAGCTGTCTTCTTTTTATAAATTAAAAAAAATCTGGATTCGCTTACCAAAAGTAATCCAACTTGGTAGACATTACGAAGTTTATGACCACGTTTTAGATTACTCGATCAATTTAGGAGAAGTTTACGGTTGAATTAGTAATTTTTTAGGTCCCGAATTTCAGTTACGAAAGTCATTTCCATATTTTGAATATTTTAAATTGCCTTCGCAATCGTGTACCTGATTAACGTCATTAAGAGCCTGTTTCACAATCACCAAGTAAACTTCATCTGACCAATAAACTTGATGTTTTGAAAGAAGTTGTATAGGAATCCTGTCAAAATTTCAAATTTATTTCTCAGTTAGGGTTTACTTCGCGATTGTGAAACAGGCACTAAGTCGATCTTCAGTAATAATTATTAACAAAATAATATTCGGTACTTGTAATAAAGATGTAATTTTAGAATTAATTTTCCCATTCCCATCTTGTCACATTTGTATATTAATCAATGAAAATATGCTGTAGGTATATACCTACAGCTATTTTGTACTTTTACGATCAAAGAGTTTTACGATCTTTGTGAGTTAATATCTAAGAATTAACACTAACATAGGTACCTACTACCTAAGTAGTGAGGTTTGACTACCATCCTGGCGCAGTGTTGAGCGCTGTTGTCTTAACGTGCGTCTCGGGTTCGATTCCCAGCAGGGTCAATTTGGGAATTTACTTGTAATTTCTGAAATTTCCCTGGTCTGGCCTAGTGGGAGACTTCGGCCGTGGCTAGTTACCACCTTACCGACAAAGATGTGCCGCCAAGCGATTTAGCGTTCCGGTACGATGCCGTATTGAAACCGATTTAAGTATGGGCTTAATATAACTGCCATACGCCTAATAGGTTAGCCCGCTACCATCTTAAATTGCATCATCACTTACCATCAAACGAGATTGCAGTCAAGGGCTAACTTGTAGTAGATTTTAAAAAAAAAATTCAGAGAAGGTTAAGTAGGTACAGTTTATTTCAGTATCATGTTCATAAAACAAGTATCTGTCGTTGTCGTTGTAATGATGTCGTTTTCTCCTATGAAGAAATCAATCAATTTTACGCTTTCAAGGAGCTAAAAATAAGGTTAAATAAATACTTAAATGTTTGTACGGGAGCAGGTGATATGGCTCGACCGTAACAAATGATGATATCATCCACCGAGCGGGTGTTGTGCTCGGGGACCACTGGTCCGACCGTTCATCGTTGGAGGTCGTATATAGGCGTAATTCAGAGAACGCTTCGTTAGCGTGAGTTAAGCTCTTCGTGTTCCTCGTGCGCTACTAGTAATGCCATCTATTGGATTTTGTGCGGACTGTGAAGACCGCTACATGTTTATTGTATGTCTTTATACAATAAATTAATTAATTAAATGCAGTAATGTACTGTGTTCATACTTAAAAATTAAGTATGGTAATTACTTAAATTAGAAAGGTTAGGTACCTTTCTACACGCATTCAGATGGCTGGTAAAATTTGTACAAATATTTAAGTTTTCAACGCTGCCATAACCATGATCGAACATTAACTCCCTTGCGTATACGAAGGCAAGACCAATATTTGATTGATCGAATGGGGTCCGTAATGAAGTAGATTTTAGTAGTCGGTTACTGTATCTGGACGAACTGCTGCGTCATTTAAGTTCAACTCTGGAAACTTTTAATCGAAATTGACTTGCTACATTTCGAATTATTAATTTTAAAGGCTTTTAGGAAACTAACTTATACGAAAGTAGATGATGGCCCCTTTTTGTCCGGGTGGATTAGGATTTTTGATTCCCGCGGGAACTCTTTAATTTTCGGGGATTAAAAGTAGCCTATGTCCTTAAACATATATTTAAAAATAAAGACATACCAAACAATTTAAAAGCTAGAACATTCAACAGTGTCCTAATACCGACACTCACATATGGTTGTTAAACGTGGGCACTCAGTAAGAACCAAGTTAAAAAACTAAAAGTAGCGCAGAGGAACATGGAAAGAAATTTATTAAAAATTAGATTAATTAACAAAGTTCCAAAACAGGAAATACGACAAAGGAGTAAACTAAAAGACGTAATGAGGACAGCAAAAACTGGAAAATGGAACTGGGCGGGACATGTGGCAAGGGCAGGGAATGGAAAATGGAGCAAAAATCTAACAACTTGGTTACCAAGATACTTAACAAGGAAAAAAGGAAGACCTGTTACCAGATGGAGGGACGAGATAGATGCATTTGGAGGAAAACTCTGGTTCCGCACAGCCCAAAATAAGAAGGAGTGGAAGGAGAAGGGGGAGGCCTTTGCCCAGCAGTGGGATGATATATAACTCATAATAATAATAATAAAGTACCAATGAAAGAAAACTAAGTATTATAGGCTTATATAATAATAATAATGTCCTTTCCCGGGATACAACCTACCCCTGCACCAAATTTCATCAGAATCGGTTGAACGGAAGAGCCGTGAAAGCGTAACAGACAGACAGATAGACAGACAGACACACTTTCGCATTTATAATATTAAGTATATATATTTTATCATAGCAATGCCGGTATTGCTAAGCATAAAGGTTGAGGGAAGCTTTTGTTGCAGCGTACATACGCATCTAGTCCTACAAGTCAGTACGATTACCCGACATTAGCAGCAAAATAACAAAATGCCTCTTAGCACAAACCACTAGCCTGGGCTCGAGATTAGAATAAAGCCTAACTAGTCAATGAAGTGAATAGATTGAATTTTGCCACCTTTTACACAGGCTACGTGACCAAATATATTTCGTGACAAAATTCTGTAACAGAAAATTAATCCTCAATAGTCGAAAGTCGGAATATAGTAGGATGTAATGCAGTCTCAAACATTTTATTGTAACTCTTTCCCAATTTTTCTTAGCGCCTGCGATCTGCGAAGGGGAATACCAAAGTGACATAATGCCTAAGGGATGTATCCCTTATGTATACCTTATGCCTTAAAATTTGACATATGAAAAAATTTCCTCCATTATTTTTACCCACGACGAAACGAAGGCCCTAAAGGTTTGTATATTTGTGCACTTATTTGTAACCATTTTCCTGGAAAACTATTGGACTGATTGTAATGCGGTTTTTTGCATTTCATATGTAATCATAATATACTTTTCACACCACATACTCGACAATGCCGAATTATATGTCATGTAAACCTTACCGAAAGCAAGACATTATATCTCTTGGCTTTAGCCGGGTTATAATGTTCTATTGAATTTCATTATAACCCGCTGGTCAATAATGTTATTTTCACTTTCATAATTCTTATTGCTATGTCGATAAAGTCTAATTTCGCTAAACATATTGTGTTCTCAACGGGCGCGGCCAACTCGATTTTCTAAAACCGAAGCCGTGGCCCACTAGATTCGCACTGAGACGAACTTCATTTGTTTGTCAAATCGAGTAGGCCACGCCAGCTGAAAGAAGTGGCTATATAGGCCGTGGCCCACTAGATTCGCACTGAGAAGAACTTCGGTTGTTTGTCAAATCGAAGAAGTTGCTATAGCCGTAGCTAGTAGTACCTTTAGAAGATTCTATCACAACTCAAATAAACTCTAGCTCAACCTCAATAAACGTACCAAATAGAAATATAACGTTATCTTTCCATAATTATTGGACTAATGTCTCCAATATCAATTTGCACTTTTAATTTGCTGTAATACTACTAAGCCTGGTTTTTTATTGTCTCGCATAAAGTGAGAAAAGTAGAGTATACACCACCGGGATAAAACTGTTTTTTTCTTGGGCGCTTGAATCCCTCACTCCACTCAGGACTCAATTTTAATTCCCTCGCTTTGCTCGGGAATTAACTTATAACACCCTCGCTGCGCTCGGGAGTTAAAGGAGTCCTTCGTTACGTTCAGGATTCAATGTAGCGCCCGTGACATAAAACAGTGCTTTATCCCCTTGATGTTTAATCTACTATTTGAGAGGTTCTAATTATCGTTACTAAACTTATAGGCCACAAGGAGCGCTGCAGTTCGTCGGGTGTTTTTTTTTTTAATATTTCGTTACTATGAGAAGCCGGGGTAATTGTTAGCTTAATATTTGATGGAATTTGCGAACCTTTAAAAGATCCTGATAAGTTAATCATATAAATCATTATATAATAGGTGTTGTAAGTTCCCTAACATTCGCAATACGCAAAGGCCCCCAATCAGTGCTTTCATGTCTGAATTCGTTTGTATGTGAATATTATGTGGGAAATGATTAATATTTCCAATCATCTCATCAACACCGACAACGAAGAACTTTGTGGATATTATTATTTATGATAATATTATAACGTCCATGATTTAATCACATATTTTATCATGACGACATATTATTCGCTTAATAGTGAGACTGTCTGTCTGAATATTTTTTCATGATTTTGCGCTTTTGATTATCGCGATGTGTGCAACTCCTTCCGCTTGTAATCAGTCTTTTTTTATACGACTGCCTGAAAAAAGTAGTAAATTGTTTTCAGGGTTCATGTATGTTTGTATGTATGTATGTTTGTATGTATGTACGTGTATGTATGTTTGTATGTATGTGTGTATGTATGTATGTATGTGAGTTTGTATCCACCATAACTTCTATATGCCTGAACCGATTTTGATAAATGAGGTACCGTAAGAATCTCTAGCTTATTGCGGGTGACATAAATTTTTAAAAAAAATTGAAGGGGTGGGCATGGTCCAGCATTAAAGACTAGAGTTGAAAAAAGTAGTCTGAAAATAAGATTAACTATATAATCATCATCTAGAAAATGATGAGTAGATTCCAAAAATATAAACAATATATATAGTTCAATATCCAGTGATTCACAAAAAATATCATTTACCTAATAAAAATATCGTATTCAATCTGGCAGGGCAGTCGTATTTTTAATTATGTTCACTTGTTTAAATATCGTACTTATAAATATATCCTTTGTTCATCCCTAGAATACAAGCTACTTTTATGGCCAATTTGATCAAGATTGGTTCAGCGGCTGAACCTTGAAACAATGGAAGACAACTCAGAGTATAGTAAGTATGGAATAACTACTCATGAGACATGATTAAAAGTAAAGGAAAATACAGCCATTTATAGGTTAGGTTATACCTTTTGCTTAGGTACGTATTATGACAGGTTCCTATCCTTTTATATTTTTTGGTGCAAATGAATATTACGATTCAACATAAAAATGCTTTGAACGTATCTAAGCCGTAGACGTGGTATTAATAACGCGTGAGAAAACCTCCATTCTGTGTAGATTTATTTCTTCTATAATAAAATATGGGGGTATGTGCCGCGAAATTTTCCACGTATATTAGCTGTGTTTAGTATTTTAGAAACGCATATTATTAAGTAATATCATTAAAAAGTACGTAGGTACAGTAAAATGCAAGAAATAACTTGATTGCAGATTTTATATAAAGAATAATAACGTATTAACTGGGAATGGTGTCTTTGAATTTCATGATTGTGTGTTTCATGGGTATGGGTAGTCTTTTATGTAGTCTATGTCAATTTCAAATATGTCTTTGAATTGTGAGGTGCTAGCATCTTACACTTCCAAATCAAGGCGAAGTTGAAGCAGTCTCGAAAATCGGCCGCGTAGCAAAGGTGCGGCGTCACTAGCGATCTCTTTGTACTTACTGAGTACATAGAAATCGCTAGAGTCGCGCAAGGCACTTCACCGCGACTCTAATATAGTTGTAGGTATTTACATTTAATAATCCTAACGCTCGCCACTGACTAAAAGTCGTTTGACTTAAGTCGAACTACTTATTTTTTGAATTTTTTTTAGCTAGCTATCCAAAATTTTAGCTAGCCAGCTTTTAACTAGCCAAAATTTTCCAGCTTTCCATGGATTAAGTCAAATGACTTACCGTCAATGACGAGCTTAAGGAATACATTTATAAAGCGAGGAAGTCTAATGAATGCATTGACAACCTCGACTCTTGCACATTATTTGCTCGTTACTGTCTCTGGGTACATGCGAGACATGAGTGGGATGGGATTATCATCATAGGGCTTACCTTGGCGGCGTCAGTGTCGAACTTGATGCAGAGCAGGCGCGCGAGGCGCTGCAGCACGAGTTCGCGTACGAGCGCCGGCACCGGCTGCCCTCTCACTCCTCTACGAACAAAACCAATACCACTTCGCTGTACGACATTGAAGGTTGAAAACCTTAATAGTTCGACGGCTAGCTTATTTAGCTGCATATTTAGGTATCGAATTCGAATGCTGGGCCAAAAAGTTATGGGGTTTTTCGGTCAAGAAATTCTTAATAGCCGTGCATTGGATTGGCGCAATTAAGTCTTGCTCAGTTTGCTCATTAAGTTGTGCCGGATGGCCGTTTCAAAACAAAAATGATAAATGATTTATTTATTTCACGTAGGTCAACTTGTGTCACTTATGTAACGTTAAGACTACCACCGGTTCGGAAAAATGATTCTACCGAGAAGAGCCGGCAAGAAACTCAGCAGTTGTCCTAATAAAATGCACCTAAATATTATGTTCATACACAATATTGTGAACTATGTTGGATAGCCTTCTAGACAGTCTCCTGTGTCGGATAGCTTCCGTTGAGAATATCTGCCGTCGCCGGACTATGGAGAATATTATTAATCTGTTTCTTCCAATATTATCAATTTTCTTTGTTGGTATAAAAAAAAAATATTTTTGTTTTACATCAGTTAGATGCCTGCGTAATAAGTTACTATAAATGCATGAGAATTAATCAACTTAATGTTTAAGACCGACCTCTTATTCATTACACTGGGCGCAATGCCGGTATATCCGGCGGATAAACACTCCGGTCGACGACGGGTAGGTAATACATTATTTTTGCTTTTGCATAAACACGTTCCAACCAAACGCCCCTGTATTTCCAGTCAAAAAATTAGTTAAGTAGTATATGTTGAGAACTTTTTCTATTTTGACCGGATTATTTACTCAATTTCTTTCACAATAATTTAAGCGCACAATTTTTCACACTTAAAAATGAGAGATTCGGTAGAACTTTATATAACTTCTAACAGCCCAGTTTTCACTACTATTTCTACGGTTTAAATAAATATTCTATTGTTATAATTTTTTTATTAATGATGTGTAACTAATACTTAACTTTGTATGGAATCAAATAAAGCTTTATTCATTCATTCATAAAAAAATCTTTAAAATCTAAATTAAATAAATTATTTAGAAATTTTAAATAGCTTAGTCTCTACTCTCATTGCTTCAGGTTTTAGACAAATGTGTACCTCTAAATCTTTATTTTTGTTTTTGTAATTTTTATTTTATTTATGTATCCAAGTAATCTCAAATAAAGATTTATTTATTTATATAATGATACATTTATTACAAGTTTAATCAAAGATTTAGGACCTGCCTGTAAGATATATTGAGAGTCACGACGGACAACGACGCTGAAAAGGACACTAAGCACGTACTGACTCCATAGTAAAGACCTGAAACCAAATTAAATGTTTGTAGACTCCATAAAATTAGATAGGCTATTATTTTAGGATAGGCAAAACAAAGGACAAGAGGTTGATAAATTTTCTATGACGATCTCACTTCCAATCTATGTATGCGACCGTGGTAATCACTTAACACACTAGCACATATTGGAAGTGGATCCACTCATTCTTTATTATTCTATCGGAAATAGCAGGGTGTTTGTTCCCTAAGTTTTTTCGTGTAATTTGATTTAATAGTTTGTCCCTCACCTTCCATCCTTAAATAATAATCTTCATATTATAAATGCGAAAGTGTTCATACATTTCGAGGAAGGACATACTTAGGCTTTTATCCAGAAACATTAACGAAGTCAGGGGAGCCATCTAGTAATAAATATAACCGTCAATATTGTTCTATCTCTTATCAACACAACAACATGATGTATCTCGGTCTTCTCAACCATTTCATCCCGTTCCGTCCGCCGTTCCGAAGTCGGAACTCAGATTAGAACCATTAGAAATGACTTTTCACCACCGCCTTTTCTGTATTAGAATTACTGGGCCTGTGCTTTTTAATGTTAAAGATCCGATTTTTAAGTGAACTGCATCCGTATAGAGAATAGACAATTATGTTATTAGGTTCAGAACTTCAGATAAAGACAGGAACGAGACTTTTAAAATGCTATAATATTAGTCTATCCATATAAAACAATTCTTGAGTCTGTCAAAGTAAGTTCACGATAGGTACACTGCTCTATCGTGGACAAAGCGCTTTAAAGGCTATTATACAGCGAACACGAGCTAGTGTGTTTGGCCAATATACTTCATCTAGCGTGTACCATTTATAGTCTAGGCAATGGGGCGGTTTGTTGTATGGAGACCCCCGCATTAAATCCTCAGTCGTTGAAACTTTGTCGTTGAGTCTTCTATACTTTTGCTTAATATTAAAAATACTACAGTTCGGATGGATGATGTATGGAATAATGGTCGTTACCCAATCACATCAGAACAGCTAAACGGATCTGGATGAAATTTGGCACAGACATAGATTATAGTTTAGAGTAACATATAGGCTACTTTTTATCCCGGAAAATTAAAGAGTTCCCGTGGGAACCAAAAAACCTCGTAGGTATAAGAAAAAGGTAATGGTTGGGTATTTCACAAATATATCCGTCCTTTTTCACCAATTTTAAAATAAAAAGATATAGAAAGGTACACCAAATTTAGTTTAGAGGAAGATATAGCACTGATGCAATTGGCCCAACATGCTGGTCATTCCAATTTCCAGGATTAAGAGTTTTGATCAGCGTAACTTATAAAAATTAGGAAAATAATGGAATTACAACTATCATCATCGAGTATCTTACTTATAAGTGGTGTCTTTTCCGTAGGCGGAAGCGTGTCTCGTATCGTCATAAGGAAAACTGTCATCGAAAGGAGAGCGCTTATGCCTAGAGTTACTTTCTCGCCGGATTCTGATGGCACGTAGAATACTAGCAGAGCTGAAACAATGTTCAAAATAAATAATGCTAACCACACATACTAATATTATAAATGCGAAAGTGTGTTCGTTTGTTTGTTAGTTTATTTGTGTGTTGGTTTGTCCTTCAATCACGCCGCAGCAAAGCAATGGATCGACAATATGATTTTATGCATGGGTATATTTTAGCTGGAGAGTGACATCTAGGCTACTTTTTTTGCTAGTTCCCGTGGGAATTAAAAAAACCTATTCCACGCGAACGGGGTAGCAGGCATACATATAAAACAGGCAGGTAAACGTAGGCAGGTAGTTACGTATAAACCATACTCCCTAGCTTCAAGCGCCGGAAGTTGCGCAATTTTCCGTTCAGCGCAGCAAGGAGAAGGATAACTTTATCTCCGTTACGTTATTTAGTTTGTGTGTACTGTGAAATGAAAAAGAATTGCGTATGATTTGCACTTATAAGTTATGAAAATACGATGCATACGACAATGTGCCATTAGCTGTATAAGTAGTACCTACACACTGATTCACTATATTTAATGCTGTGTATCCATTGAAGCGGAAGTGGATATTATGTTCCTATTCTGCAGATGACTCGATAAAATTATCATGTCATCTCTTAAAAATCTGGCTAATCGACCAATCACACCTCCGCTTCGCTTCACTACCTCCCCTAAAGTCGAAGATATTTAACTATATAGAAAGATGAGGCCCGTGACTTCGTTCGCGAAGGTTTAAAAATCCCGGGGATCTCTATGATTTTCCAGGATTAAAAGTAGTCTATATCACTATCCAGATCTTCAAATATAGTACCAATGCAAGAAATAACGTCGATCCATTCCTCTGTTACGGCGTGATTGAAGGACAAACCAACAAACCACCAACAATCCAACCAACAAAAATGATAATATTTCTAGCATTTGACTTCAAAGTGAAACGTTAAAGCGGTACGTTTATTTTGTCACCTGTTCATAGAATTACCCTTCAATTAATTTCTTAGCCAAGACATTCCGCTCCCGGATAATTAAAACTTGCCTCGACAATCTCATTCACAGTAAATCGTTGGAAATATCACAGAAAAATCATTCCACTGAAAGAGGGACAAATTCAATTTCAAAGCGATTTGCCTTATTAGATTTCATTGAATTGGCGATAAAACAACGTTATTCATACTTGCCTGAACCGATACAATGGGATTTATGAACGATTTTAAACGTATTGCTTATTATTGTTGTTATGAATTTTCTGTTTACTAAAATGAATATAGTTAAATGTTGCAATAATACATACTAAATTATAAACTATGCGAAAGTGTGTTTGTTGGTTGTCGCTGAAACCTACACTTGTTAAACTTCTTTAGAATCGTTGTGATTCGAAAATTCGATGAAACGAAAAAGCGACACCAAAAAACGACAGACATATTCATAATAGGATTTAGCCTACGAGAGAATGAGATAGAATACAAGATATATTTATCTAATTCTCTCGTATGCTTTTCTCAAGTTTCACTTCTGCGTTTTGTGTGTGAATTGCACACATACACTTTTTGGTTTGACCTTCAATCACGACTTGAGGGAAGGAAAACTTATCGTCATGACTATACATGTATATAGGAAGTTAAAACCCTGGAGTTTGACTCAGAAGGACTAGAATCCAGAGCCGTTAAACCAGTTAAATAAAATAAAAAACCTGGAGTTTGACATAGGCTATTAATCTAAACCATGGAACTAATAAGTACTACGTACAACGTACTTATTATTTCCATGATCTAAACTATCTATAATGCTATACGCCACGTAGATGAAGTCACAGCCATCATCTATATCACTTACTCTTTCAACACATGAATTTCAGAAACTGCATGGTTGGCAAATTATCATCAACATGCAGCAAAAACAACTGAGGCTTATGATTTTGCGTGTAGGATATTTTTATAACGTAGACGTAAAGCTGGACATCCACCATGTTCGCGCGCCATTACGGTCCATCCATTTGCAAGTGCTGTCACGGAGGTGGTACGGACATCGCTACAAAAAACACAATTGCTTCACTTTTCGTTGCCACAAAAAACGCCACAGCTTGGAGCAGTGAGCACTCGCCGTAGAAACCATAATTTCATGTGCCAGTGCTGCAACGTTGCACGCTCCAGGAGCGCGAACGCATAGAAGTAGGAAACTACAATAGAGCATTGTTGGAGCGCGCACATAGTGGATACCCGGCTTTAGACACCCACTACGGCAGGGATTTCAGTAATACCACCCGATAGCCGTGTTACCCGAGGCGTGTCAGCTAGTGATATTATAAAAGCTATTTGTTTGAAGCCCATCCAACTTCGCTGGCTCTATCCCTCGATAGTAGAGCTATCGAGCTGAACTTTTAAGTCCAGCTTAAAATATTTTGCATAGGATGTTCGGCCTGTAATAGCCATCTATTTTATTTGAGCGCTTTCTATTACCGAACTTAAAGAGATTTTATCAGTGCCCTGCGAAAAATATTTTGACGTCACGGTTATTAAACATGGAAAAGATTAAATATTTATTTCGAACGTCAATAAAATATAAAACTTGATGGTGAAATCAATTACGGTGTCGTAAAATTAAAGCTACGGGGGTTACAAACACGCCCTGGTTTGAAAAGAGCTTTAATATGAAAAACTTAATTTCATGAAAGTTTAATCTGTTAAACTACTAAATTTCCACAGGTAAGTATATCAAAAACCTACAACATTTAGAGCGCAAACGTATGTTACGGACGGAATTATTTGGGGGACAAAAAGTTCTCATCACTCACTTTCATATCAAGCTCGCGCACTAGCGCGACAAGACAAAACTTCGTCTCCTTCTGACGCGAAAGTTTGTTCATTCCAGTCGGAAGGTGTTGGGATCTTAATCGTCATCGTACTGACCAATTTTTTGTTTTAAAATGCGTCTTTTGTACATTTAATTTTTCATGTAACGTAACATGAAAGAAAATTACCAAAGTTTTGTACAGAAGTTATACAAGCTACCTCGTCATATATTGGGTGTGAGTTAATTTATTCCATCCTCTTTAACAAGCAATCTCTTAAGTTTCTAAGTAGGTAGATATATACCTACCTACTTATTTTATGTGGAAAACAACTTTGAGATCTTCGTGTACTTATAATAAAGACACATTTGTAGCTAAAACGGGATGTACTCGTAGTAAGATCGTTACTTTTTCATAATAATAAATAGGTGGTGCAAGATTTTCAATATTTTTTACATTTTCTATACAAAAAATATTTATTTTCCAATGATTTTTATACGTTTAGGCCGACTTGCACAAGACTGCCTAAACTGGTTTACTAAATTTTTGTAATGCTGTCACTTTATGTTATGTTTACTCCGGGGTTGACATGGAAAGGACCGGTATAGAAAATTTAACATAAAAACATACTTATCGGCCTTGTGCTAGTGGGCCTAAGTGTCGAAAAATCTGTAAGCTTTTTTTATACACTCAGGTAATGTTATTTGTATTTTGCTGTGAAAGTAAAATATCTTTGGGTGTATGTCTTTATTGTTGCTGTTGGTTTTATTTGCATTGCCTACATACCATAGTGTAGGCGTAACGGTCTAATAAGCTAACAATTCATTACCTATAGGTACCGGGTGTGTGGAAATTACATGGAACATAATGAAACATTACACTATTCAAAGCTACAATTGAAACCAGCTGGTAACAGTACTGTCATTATTATTCGTAACTACATAATAAACTATATGATGCCCGCGACTTCGTCCGCGTGGATTAAAGTTTTTAGATTCCCACGGGAATCCCTTAATTTTCTGGGATAAAAAGCCTATGTCCTTCCCCGGGATATAACCTAAATCTATACTAAACAGCAAAATCGGTTGAAAAAATTGGTCAGGAAAAAGTAGCAGACAGACAGACACACTTTCGCATTTATAATATTAGTATGAAAGGTATGAAATAGTAGATACTATGTAGTCCGTAGTACCAAAAAACCGAACGGTTCAGAAGTTGAAAATACAAATGACACGAGTATACCATACTCCAAAACCTGTAGTCATTTGTATTTTCAACACCGCTTCGACCATCGGATGTGCTCAAGAAATGCCAAATCCGCTAAAATATTAACATGTGAACACGTATGTACCATAGACCCGCATGTGCGGATATACAGATGGTGAACTCGTATGTCGGCTTTATCCCATAGACCCGCATGTGCGGATATATAGATATTCGCCCAACTTATCTTATATATATAAAAATGAAACCCGTTTTCCTTGGTCACGGCATCACGCGTGAATGGCTGGACCGATTTCACTAATTCTTTTTTTGTTGTATTTGTTATTATTAGGAGAAGGTTTTTACGGAAAAAAATATTAAGAAAATCTCTCAGAAATATTGAAAAATATACATTTAATTTTGCATACTAAGGCGGTACGAAGTTCGCCGGGTCAGCTAGTTAGAATATAATTATCTTAGAATTTCAATTCGCATATAAAGCCAAATTTCAAAATAACAGTACCTTATTATTATTATTCTTACCTATTCCATTGATGAGAAGACAAGGAAGAATGAGGTTGAAGACGTAAAACATTGGACGTCTTCGTAGCTTAATTACGTAGGTGATGTCGGGATAGGGCTCCACGCAACACGAATAGTACTCGTTGTGTCGGATCGCATCAAAGCTCACCAAGTCGAATTCTCCGTTCGTTTGGTAGTTCGTAGTGTCACCCTCGTCGAATTGCTTCTTCAGGTCCAACTATTCAAAATAATAATTTGTTTAACATATTATTATCTATAGCAATGAAAACAAACGATAAGTCAGTTTCTATACTGTCAATAGTTTTGTTTGTATTTTATGCTGGCGAAACGTTTTGATAGTGTGAAGTGACACATATAATATTATACTATAATATATGCCCGTGCCTTCATCCGCGTGGATTAAGTTTTTTTGTGTTCCCGCGGAAACTCTTGAATTTTTCGGGATAAAAAGTAGCCTATGTCCTTTTCCGGGATACAACCTATCCCTGTAGAAAATTTCATCAAAATCGGTTGATCGGATAGGCCGTGAAAGCATAGCAGACAGACAGACACACTTTTGCATTTATAATATTAGTATGGATTATAGACGTAGACATTGTAGTATACGGTATACCATGATTTTTTTAGTAAGTAGGTAGGAGTAGTAGTAGGCATCTTCTAGGCAAGCGCGCTCCACCTAAGGCTGCATCACCACTTGCAAGCAAGTCTGATCGTAGCCAAGCGCTAGAATATATATTCAAAAAAAAAAACGGAATTTCCACTCAAACTTAAAGTACGTTTATAAAACGTTTTTAAGCTCCTTTTTTCCTGATTATAATTTTAATAAGAAAAAGCTTTTATAATGTTCTATTTCAATGCTCGATTTACTATATTGCATTATGATGCAATATAGTAAATCGAGCCTATGGGGCCTATGGGCTAGTTATAAATTGGCAATCAAATTAAAAATATACGTTAATTTTTAAAATACACCTGATTTCGACAAAATTAAGAGTTAAGTTATTTCAGATTATGCACTTTGTTTTACAAAAGAAAACTCTAGGTATTAAATTATACCTATTATAAACCAAAGAATTGCAATTAAAAATTTAAATTAGTTGCTAGAAGAAAGAAAGGTCCGTGGTAAAACGGCAATGCCTCTTGCAACGGGTAATAAGAA
Source organism: Erebia aethiops (assembly GCA_923060345.2). Taxonomy (NCBI): domain Eukaryota; kingdom Metazoa; phylum Arthropoda; class Insecta; order Lepidoptera; family Nymphalidae; genus Erebia; species Erebia aethiops. The sequence continues at coordinate 13,942,577 of OV281089.1, read as the reverse complement.
TGACAAGTGACCGAAACAACCAAGTAACGTAATACTCTGAATTCATTTTCTACAAAACATGTTCGAGGATCGCGATCGACAAGTATCTCTAAGTTGGTATTGAAAAGGAAATAAAAGTTGCTAGTGAACCGTGTCTACAAATCGGCTTAGATCGATAGCATTTACGTGGATCTAAGATTTAAACTTAAACATTTTAAAAATAAAATGAAATTTTGCTTCCTTCTTCCAAATATAATATGCGGAAGAATTCTGTCAGCGTGCAAAAGCTCTTATTGGACACAACATGATGTTTGTCGAAATTCATGACAACTATAGTTCTATATATAGAAAATTATATAAATAGCAGAAAGCACTCCAAACGACATTTCCTCGGTAAAAATGTGAAATCAAAAGTATGTACTGACTAAGTAATAAAAACCGCCAACCCGTCGAAAAAAGGGAAAGGTAGCCAAAAATACGTTGGCATTGCCCAAAGGGGTTTTAAATGTCTTAAAATAGCCAGAACGAAAATATTTTGCATATTTACTGATGAATATTGAATTGATTTTGTTATTATTTAAATTAAATGATCTGTAGGTCGCCATTTAAGCGGCCATAAATAGTCTAAAGCTGATTTATAATTAGATATCCGCCATTTCGTCCGCGTGGATTAAGGTATTTGATTCCCGCGGGTTTTCTGGGATAAAAATAGCCGGGAATACAACGTATCTCTGTACCCAATTCTATCAAATTAGGTTGAATAGTTGGGCCGTGCAGACATACACACATTCACATTTATAAAATTTTCATAATTTTCTTAATATTATTGACATGTGCAGGTATCTCCAAAATATAATTATGAAAATACTAGCTGATGCCCGCGACTTCGTACGCGTGGATCGAGGTTTTGTGGTTCCCGCGGGAACTCTTTAATTTTCCGGGATAAAAAGTGTAGCCTATGTGTTATTCCAGACTATAATCTATCTCTGTGCCAAATTTCATCCAGATCCGTTCAGCCGTTGGGGCGTGATTGAGTAACAAACATCCATCCATACATCCATACCGACATCCATACATCCAAACTTTCGCATTTATAATATTAGTAAGATAGGATTACAGTATATTCCTCTAAAAAAAGTGGAAAGTGGAAATTCGAATTAAATTTTATTTCTAACTATGTAGTTATTTGACCACCTTTTTAAATGAACAGAACTCACAAACCAGTCTTGCGAAGCCTCCGAAGTAGGTTTATTTTTAAGTCTTACTTTCTTATCTGTATGTACCTCAAGTTTATTCCGATGCATAAAAGTTTTAGATGACCAATTCTTCTATTGGAAATTTTAAAAAAATGTTCGTAACGAGCTAGCTATGATTTTTCAAACACAAATCTTAAGGTGTCTCCCGAGATATGGAGATTTTTGATGGATGCTTTCTTTTGCCAAAGTATGAGTACGTGAGATGAAAGTAAAATATCAATGCTAACCATTGATGTAGAAATTTAGTACCTACTCGTATCTAATAAAGGAAAATAATTTCCTGTAAAAGTTCAGAAAACAACCTTCCGCTTGTTAGAATGAGACAAGCCCTAATCACATATTATTATAACTATTACTGATTGACTTCTTTACATTTTTTGATTCTTTCTTCTATTTAAAATCCTTATCCTCATACAAGATCCCAATAAAAAAGGGGAATTAATGAAGAAAAAAATATCCTTTATTACTTAATTTGCACGAAAACTTTTCCGAAGCTGATGCAATGGTACTTGCGCTTTTATTATAACTAATAACGAAATAAAAAGTTATAGTAAAAATAAAATAAATATATAATATTATAATAAAAATAACTTTTAGTTGCATCAAAAATATTTTTATTGTATGATGTAACTAAAAGTTTTGCAATTTTTCCTTTATTTGTACTATAAGACGTTGCTTCGTACCGAATTTCAAGATTCTGAGTTCACGGGAAGTTACCCTGTAGGTTTTGATTCCCATTTACGGCTGTATCTTTTAATTGCGTTGGCTTAGAAGTTTGATTTTTTCACAGCTCCAAGGGACAATAGACTTGAGTATTTGATATAATTTTCAGCTTGACGCCTATATGCGTTCCTGAGAAAAAAAGTCTTGACACACAGACGGACGGACAACAAAGTGATCCTATAAGGATTCCGTTTTTTCCTTTTGAGGTACGGAACCCTAAAAAATAATAAATTAATTGAGTATTTACAGTAAAATTTATTTAAGTAAAGATATCTAGGTAGCCGCAGTTCTAAGCATTGCTTGAGCGAGTCAAATCCAAGCGCTTTCTTTATTCACAAAGTTCTGGAACTACGAGTTGACGACCCCTTATTGGAAAGGCTTTTCTTATCATATCAATAGCTACATTTATTTTTGTTGTTGTTGTATATTACAAATATGCTTAAAGCCTAACCTAATCATATATTAATGTTTAAATTATGCACGCGTGGAATGGTACCTGGGTGCGAAGAATACAGGCTGGAAATTTGGTTAAAGTTTTTGTCGATAACTGCAAAAACTTCTATAGCTTTTAACTGAGGCAGCATACTGTTGAATAACGAACTTCTTAATCTAAAGAACTTTCGTTACTTGAAACAAGGGCAATCTTTTCCAGTAGTACGTACTTCAGTGAAATACATCCGCTGTGATTTAAGTCCATTAATAAATGACAGTACTCCATTTCTCCACCGGACATGCTAAGAGAATTTAACTGAAGCTTGAATTACCGCTCTTTGCTGAATTACTTTCTGCCGTTTTGTCGTTTAGTTTTTTTTAATTATCAAAATGGGGTTTAAGATTTTAAGTATATTGAGATGGAACAATATTTTTATTGAACAATAAGTTTTTAAAACAATATTTTGCAGTGACTTCAATTCAGCATTCATTGCTGCATGATGAATCACACTTCACACTAATATTATAAATGCGAAAATCAGTTTGTTTGTTGGTTTGTTGGTTTGTCCTGCAATCACGCTGCAACGGAGCAACGGATCGACGTGATTTTTGGCATGGGTATAGTTGAGGACCTGGAGAGTGACATATGCTACTTTTTATCCCGGAAAATTGAGGAGTTCCCCCGGGAATCCAAAAAAACTTATTCCACGCGGACGAAGTCGCGGGCATCAGCTAGTTACTTATAATACCTATTGTCTATTGTTTATTTTATCTGAATAACTTACGTTTCTTTGATATTGAATTCACTATTCACAAAAACTATAATATGCCTAGGCTAAAAATAACATAAATTCCTCTGTTATTTTTTTTAGCTTATTCGGAATCAAACAATTAAAATATTTATTAATCAGCTGTACTAATAAACGGTTTTGTCGGTGTACGCCCGATCAGTTTTGTAGTCAAGTACAAACTGTGGTCCAGGAATTACAGTGGAACTTATCTTGAACCGTGGCGTGGCGTGAAAGGCGTGAAATCTAGTCGAGAACATACCGACAAAATCTACCTGCCCTGTTAAAATAAATTATACCTCACACCTTGGTGTAAGTAGGTATGCCGTATATTTATTTGCAATTAATTGATTGTAATCACTAATCACTATTATCATAACTTTAAAAAATCTGTTTGCAATAGTTAGATGCATAATACCAACTTATTACAAAGAAATGTGTATTAATTATCGCACATTACACACTCGCTCGGCATTTAATGCATAGAAAACCAACCATAATTAAAAGTGTATGCAAACACAATGATCAGTGCATAGTACATACCCGTACGTAATCAAAACAACGTTGAGTTGGCATGCCATAGGGACATTGACACTGCATATTTTCATCCCCTTTATAGCTATTTATGCAACTGTATCGTAATGAGGGTCATTTTAATTCGAGTGCTGTTTTTTGATACGAGGCTTGCCGAGTATCAAAATAGGATAGTACGAGAATTAAAATGACTAATTACGTACAGTTGCATACAAGATTTTATCTACGACAAGGACGTCTTTATAATTTTTTACTTTGTAAATTAATAAAAAAGTCAAATCAATTGACTGGTTGGGAAAGTGCCAGAACCCAGAGCCGCTAAGCTATAGGTATCCTATTTATGAAGATAACCATATCGATACAGCTACGACTCATAACGATACAGCTCCCATACAACGAACTGTATCGTTATTAGAAGCAAACACGAAAGAGGGTTCAATTCGATATAGTTGTCAAATTCGAAATTGGAACTTTTCGATGCTGGAGTAGATAAAATACTGTACAGTTTACTTGTAGTCTTAGTTTTAATCACAAAATCTACATCCATCCATATTGACGTCCATTACTTACAAGTTACATATATAATATGATGGTGATAATTAGTTACGGTATCTTAAAACTAAAGCTACGAGGGTTCCAAACGCGCCCTGGTCTGAGAAGAGACTACAACAAACTCAGCCGGGTTCTTTTTATCATTATCACCATCTCACAAATCATCTTAACTAAGGAACTATCAGAGCCATTAGAGCAAATCGTTTCCAAGCTTCCTTGTCATTTTACATTAGCTTTGAACTTATTCAGAGACATCTTCAACATGTCTTCTGGGAGCTTAGTGTAGAAGCGGACACTGTTTACAACAAAATGAATTGCTAGTTTTACTAAGTCTAGAAGCAGGCATTACAAGTTTAATTTTATTTCTAGTATTGACAATTAATTATATTGACCTTATGACAATCAAAAAAAAATTCAATGTGTTTATAACGTAAGTATGACATTGATGTAGAATTTTAAGTGTATGCACGTATACTAAATTTACAAATATATTGGTTGTGCATTGTCATAATATTAATTTCTTTAAATTAGTTAGTTATGTTTCAATTCACAACAGCCATTTATTAATACAGTATCTAAGATAAAAATTGTATGCGCTCACTGGACAAGTTATTCTGAAAAACGACCCTTATAATAAGGGTTGTTTTTCATTTAAGAATAATTATACAGGAGTATGTATAGTTGTAGGAACCTGTAATAGTTGTAAGAAACACAGAATAAATGAACACTAGTTAAGTGAAATACCAATTCTGTCAGTACTTTGTATAGTTTTGACAAAATCAACCAAAAATCTAACATTAAAAACAAAAGGGAACATTCCAATAAGTAACGCGGTTTCTTTTAGTATAAGTATGTACCTATAGCTGCAAGAATTTTATAAACACGAACTATCTTGCCTACGAGCTTTATTGGAAGGCTAAAGTAAACTGCCCCGACATCTGTGGCGAAATGAAAGAACTAGAATTCCTTTAATAGGAGCCGTTAAAAGAGATACTCAAGTTCCTGCTTTGGTCAATTGAGTGATAATAATTAAGTGTCGTGCCATTTGGATCTCACTTGTAGTGACTAGGTAGGATCTGTATATATAAGTGTTTGTTGGTAGGGGACAAAAATATAGGAGGTCACAGAAATTGCCTGCCTGAAAATTCATTTCCGCTTTTCATCCGTACTTTCTTAATATAATAATATTTTGTCTCAGACCAAAATGTCTGTCCCTGATTCATTATTTTTCCTTGGTGATTATCATCAAAGAGACGGACGGCGATTTAGCTTTCCTTAACTTATTTAATCTGTGACTACGGTTACGGTACGATATAACATACCGTTAGCGGGGCAAAATACCGTGATCCCGTTTAATCTTAGTTTGTCCCTTCTCTCTTTCCGCCAAGTAATAACTTGTGTTCGAATAAAAAACTACATGTTTTCTAGACTCAGCTAACTTAGGGCCGTCTTAACCATACTGGACGCCGGGGTGCAAAAATCAGCCTGCGCCCCCATTGCCAACGAAAAATAAACTCTCAATAATATGTTTTTTTTTCTGTTTTTTCAGGACCGAATTGCGTGATTTTTTTTAATCTGTAGAGAATGTTATGCGAGACGGTACCATAAAAATTTCTGGCTCTCTTTTATCTCTTTTTATCTAATTTTTTAATCCTGAAGCTGCTGGGGTGCAACTACCTACAATCTTTTTTGACCAGATCGATCATTTTGACCACCTCTGATTTTTGAAAAGTTTGATAAAATGTTACCCCTTGCGCAATGCGCCCCCTAGGTCCCTGCGCCCGGGTGCCACGCACCCCTTGCACCCCCTGGTAAAGATGGCCCTGCATCTAAGCTTTCTTATACAGTTTCAAATACCTGAAATCCGTCATAAGTCCACGAAGCCCACTTCATATTGCACAGTTGCACGTCGAACGGGAACTGCTCAACGTTGATGTCACAGACTGACACGTAGATACCGTGACTGAGCCACGTCACTTCACCGGTGTTCTTTACTATCACATTAGTATTGATTACCGCAGAACGGTAGTTAGGATCTGCACTAAAATAAACAATTATGAAATAGGTGAAGGGACTAGAAGTTTAACCCATACCTACTATCCATATAAATTATTATTACAAATGCGAAAGCGTGTTCGTCTGTCTATCTGTTTGTCTGCTACGCTGTCACGGCCCATCTGTCCAACCGATTTTGATGAAATTTGGTATAGAGTTGTCTGTACCCCGGGGCTAGGGTACTTTAATCCCGGAAAATTAAAAAGTTCCCGCGGGAATCAAAAAACATCATCTAGTCGCCGCGGGCATGATCTAATTCGCACTAATCTGCTACAATAGGTAAATCTCCTATCCAATAGGTATCGACAGTGCCCCAATTTCAATGACCGGGACCGTATCTTTAGGATGCCTTTGTAAGTCGTCTGATCAAAATGGCTGAAAGAAGCCTCATTAACATTGTTTGACAAGGAAATAACAGATATCTTTTAAAATTCTCCGTGCAAGTAGGTTCTTCAGTTGCTTTTAGGTTATGCCCGTGACTTTGTCTGCGTTAGGTTTTTAAAAGTACCACAGATACTCTTTAATTTTCTGATATACTCGTAAACAGTATATATTATGTTCTCCTCCAAGATGTAATCTTTGTACCAAAAGTCATCATCGGTTTATGAGATGGACCGTAAAAGCAGACAGACAGACGGACGGATAAATAGACAGACAGACTCGCATACTTCATAATATTTGTATGGAAGTATGGACTATGTTGAGATTAAGCTAAGTCAGCAATTAAAGCTTGACTTTGAATTTGGTTTAGATTAAATTACTACTTATAAAATGTGTTTACTGAACGATGAAATTAAACGCCGCAAAAAATAACAAATTTTGTTATGCGAGCTGTGTGTTATGCGAGCTCCATTTATATTGTTTAGGTAGGTTACCTATAAAAAAATACGAAAGTCGCATGTAATTATACATAATGGCTAAAGGTAATTTGAAAGAAGAAAATAATTATGTCAGGTTCTTTGATTAACCAATTTTGATTATTTAGTTACTTTAAAATTCGTAAATTAATAATTATCTTTTCGAATAACACAAGTTAAACTAAACCTCTAGGTTTCAGAATAAACTGGATTTGCAAAATGTTTTTTTTTAATCCACTACAAGCTAACCCTTGACTGCGATCTCACCTGATGGTAAGTGATAATGCAGTCTAAGATAGTAGCGGGCTAACCTGTTAGGGGCATGGCAGTTATATTAAACCCATACCCCTGCAGTTTCTACACGGCATCGTACCGGAACGCTAAATCGCTTGGCGGCACATCTTTGCCGGTAGGGTGGTAACTAGTCACGGCCGAAGCCTCCCATCAGACCAGACCAGGGAAAATTCAGAAATTATAAATTCCCAAATTGACCTATTAAAATAAAATATAATTATTATGGATTTATTATTCCTAATAAGGTCAAGGTTAAAATGTCTAAAAAAACAATACCTACGTTTATTGTTTAAATCTGGAGGGTCCGCTTTTCTCTTTAAGCATTAGGTACTCCTTTTCGACGTTCCATTAATTTATCCATGCCTTAAAAATGATCCTGTTGTGTGTGAAAAATGAAGAAGTACTTACTTGTTGTATAGTATAATGTCTGGTTTCCATACTCTTTCGTAAGGTATTCTTATGACGTTGATGCCATCGAACTCGCTTGTATTCCATCTCAGATGGTGATCCGTCCATATCTGCGTGATCCAGCAGTTTGTTGTCAACAGCTGGTCTTTTTCCTCCTGTCAAATAAAAACACAATGACAAGGAGGCATACCACACAATTATTTACCACGACGTCGAAGCAAATGATATCAAACGATATCAGACATGACACATCACATCAAACTTTTTTACAATTATAGCGTGATTACAATCTCACTTGGCTACCAAATATCATAAATCCAGGGTTATTTGGGTGTGTAGGTACTAGGTAGGTATAGCTATAGTATGTGTTATGCACGTATAGTTTTTCTTTAGTTTTTACAACTCGCCAGTTGCTAGTTTCGCTAGAATCATTAATTAATGTTGGAATTGTCACTTCCGTACGATCTCTATCACAGACGGGAGTCTATTCACATGGGTTATTATAATGTAAAATATCCCTCTTAATCAGAGGGATATTGGGGCTGATTCTGTATAACACAATCTCTAAACTAAACTAAAATGGCAGCTTTAAATCTAGTTCTGTCCCTTTCCGTGAGAAGTATTATGAAAGGGTTAGCAATATTTGTAATGCTCTAATTTTAGTTTAGTTTAGAGATTGTGCACTACAGAATCAGCCCATTGTACATATATAATAACCCATGTGATGTGTGACTACACTATGTTATTATTATAAAGAGGTAAAGTTTGTGAGTTTGTGACGTTGCAGGGGGTAATCTCTGGATCTACTGAACCGATTTTGAAAATTCTGGAGTTAAAAATCAGGGACTTCCGGTGGGAATTTAAAAAGCTTATTTCACGCGGACGAAGTCGGGCATCTGCTAGTAGTTCATAAAACCCATGGGGCGAAGCTCGAAAGAAATTTTAAACAGTTTAAACAAATCTTTAAAAGCCAAATATTTGATACTATAATCTTACGACGGATCTTTTATAACCTCCGCTGAACAGACTCTCAACATGATTCTACAAGGATACCTACTGGCCACCTGAAACACCAGGAATAATAATTGATACCTACTGTGGATGAAATAAAACTGTTTAACTAACCTAACAAAAACTATTTGTACACTGGAAAAGAAATCAAAATTTATTTGTGATGAAAATAAGTGTTATGCTAGCAATGACTCGCATTTGTGAAAATTGCTCCCGAGTAAATGAATGCTCATTGCTAAGAGTCGTAACCATGTCCATGAAACACATACTGGTGCTCGATTTCTTCGGAAAATAATCTTTCTGATGCCGCATGTATGATGTTTTTGACAGAAACCAGTACCGGCTAAAGTTACTCTACCAGTTACCACGCACGGAATATTATGGTGAAGGCTCTGGTGAACGCTACATTCAACCTTCCAATATCCATCGCTCAACCAGCACAATCGATACAGTAATGAACATTTTTAATTTTAACTTGTCATCAGGTAAGTATTGAAACAAACGAAAAGTGTCGACTTAGTCTCCTTTGATCCGAATGCCATTAAAAGTTTTAGGTAAGTAGGATCAAAGGTCACCAAAAGCGGGTTTTCCTGGATAATAGGTATGTGTCAACTCTACGGCTTTATTGTAGCTTGAAAAAAATTCCAGTAATTTTATTGATATATCTGACTAGCTCATGCCCGCGACTTCGTCCGCATGGTTTAAGTTTTTTTTATTCCCGCGCGAACTTCTCAATTTTCCGGGATAAAAAGTAGCCTATGTTACTCTACAGTTCCTCAGCTATGCCCATGCCAAAAATCACGTCGATCGGTTGCTCCGTTGCGGCGTGGTTGAAGGACAATCCAACAGACAAACACACTTTCGCATTTATAATATTAGTATGAATGGCCCGCTAAGCACATCTCCGCCCTGCCTCGGTCTGGTAGATACCGGGCAGTCCGGGCACTATACCGCAAGAACGGTCACTTTTATTTCAACACTGTAAGCCGAACAAAATTCCTCGTGTGATGAAATATTTTCCCAAAATGACTCGCATTTCACAAAATTGCTCTCCCGTGAACGAAAAGCCGCTCAAACTGTACATAACTCGTGTGGCTAAATTGAAATTAATTAGCAGTTTAAATGCGCCTTAAACAATGTTTACCACCTGTATAGTAAATGAAAATTTTGAAGGACGGCACTGATTCTGAAGCGCTTTCAATTAAATGGGTATTAAATACACGAGTTGAATTGAAATAATCCATACTTCTCATCATGTGAACTCCATAACATTCTGGAAAATAAACGTAGTTTGACTACAATTATATAGGTCTTCACGCAATATAATTACGTAAACGGTGCCTTGACGTGTCCACAATGCTCCCGTTTATTTGCAGCAAAGATAGGATATGCCAGCCACATGAGGGCACATAATAGGGCAGAACATCAGATGCCCTCCAGATACTAGGAGTTCTCCCAAGCAGTCGCCGTGGCCGAAATCGGCCTGGAGGACATCATAGGTCTTCAACTTTTCAAGTTAAACCGATTTTAACTTGAAAATTCCCTACTCTTACTCTGGCATTTGTTTGAAACTTTACCATGAGCTTTACGACATTTTTAAGGTCAACTCATTACATTTTTATTCCAACTAACAGGTATATTATCTATTATTATTTATCGCATTAGAAGTTTTGAAAATAAATTAAAATAAAACAAAATGTTCCGTTTAAACCAGTAGTTACTTAAGTATTTAGTTAAATATTTAATAGCCGTTATCATTAGGTAATTAATAGGTACCTATATTATTATTAAATGCGAAAGTGTTTTCGTTTGTTACTTTGCCCTTCAATCACGGAGCAAGCGTTACGGCGACGGGTGCACTTGAAGACTTGCAGAGTGAAATTGAGGAAGTTCCCGTGGGAATTAAAAGAACCTATTCCACGCATACAAAGTCGTGGGCATCAGCTAGTCTACCATAATTATTGTTATATAGCACGATACGATCACGCGAACACGAATTAACGAAGGTGAATAATTGAATCGCATTGATGCCTCACAACTCCTATTGTTCGTATGTTCTAAAGATCTCATTATATTCAGAATAAAATATCAGGTGCTTTTGCATTTTGATTAGGACTGTTTTGTTACATTACTCCATACTCAAATTATTGCGAGGTGCCGCGTTTATCAAATTGTTTCATCTAAACCAACAACGGAAATACAAAATTATTTTCTAATAAATAATTATTATTTATTGCTAGTTAGTGATAAATAACAAGAATTCAATAACTACTCGAGGCAAAAACCTATACTTTATAGGAGAGACATGCCACTGAACTAAATAATTACATCGTGTCACAAATAACAATATGTTAATATCAAACTGTATGTTAATTATGAACATAGATCCAATTGCAGTTTGTCAGATGAAATCTATTGTAAGCTAAAATTAATTTTCTTAAGACAACATCAATTTATCATTCATACAGTGACGGTAAATGATAGTTCTACCCTCTCAATTATTATGAAAATGGGCAATGACACAGGTTCTAAGGTTTTGCTGTTATAATCAGGTTTTAGAGGCATTTTCTGCACCTTGGGCTATATTTTTTTTTATTGCGTGATAGGCTTGCGCTTGACGACAATCATGCTTAGTGCAAAGCAATGATGAGGTCTAGGTTGGAACGCGCCTGTCTAGAAGATGCCTATTCACTCTTGCCTTGAAGGTATTTAAGTTATATATTTATGAAAAAAGAAATATCTCATCAATGCGATGGATCTAGAAAATTGAGATTTTGTATATAGATTTTTCAAATTGTACCTTAGTGAAGCAGAGCGTTACTTTAAAAATCCTTACTTAATATTATACCTAAATGCGAAAGTGTGCCTGTCTGTCTATCTGCTACGCTTTCGCGGCCCATCTGTTCAAGCGATTTTGATGAAATTTGGTACAGGGATAGTTTGTATTCCCCGGGATACATACGCTACTTTTTATCCCGGAAAATTAAAAAGTTCCCGCGGGATTTAAAAAAACCGTAATCCACGCGGACGAAGTCGCGGGCAAGCAAATACATTAGTCCAAGTAGTAGGTAATGTTTGGTATTGTAAATTGATTTAATTTAAATTTAGGTGGTAACTTACCGGACCTTCATATCATTGGAGCTATAGAAACCTAGATAAACGCGAAACACCGAGTTTATGTGACCTTTGACCTTGAATAACTTACGAAGCAAACACAAGATTTTATGAGACTTTTGAGACAACTTTTAGGGCGCAAAAAAGAAGGTGTATACGAGTTTCCAGCTTATTATCTCTCATTCCGAGGTGAAACCCCTGATATGACTGAACTAGTAGGCATAAAAACTAACCTCTCCTCCCTCATACCGGTTCTATAACTATATCCATTTATGAAAAAAGGAAAGGCCGACATTACTACTTTTGCATTATTTACAGGTAAGAATAGGTATTTTGCGTAATTCTATAAGATGAATGCATGAATGAATGAATGAATGAAATGAATGAAACATGAATGATGACATTTATTCGGCAAATATAATTATTAATCTTGCTTTTAAAGTCCTATCAAACAATAAACGATGTTAGAAAATTTAGGCTTTCAACTCTTAAGAAATAGCAGAAGTTCAGACATTTAAAAAGTCCTTTGTTGCCTGTTGTTATATAGGATTAGGTACCCACCTATTTTTCTACCTATTTATTAGGTACCTACTTATTTACTAAATACTCAATTTATTCATTACATGTAGGACATAGAGGTGTCTCTTATGTTACGTCATATTTTGACTCTACCACCGGTTCGTAAAGAATAGGCAGTTTCTACTGACAAGTGCCCGCAAGGAACTCAGCAGTTGCTTTCTTTAAAAAAGCAAAACACTGTCTACATAAAGTAGGTATATAGAAGTAGTGTAAGTTATAATACCGATTAACCATGGGTAATTAAATATCATTTAAATAATACTTTTCATTAAGCATAATATTATGAAAACACAATTTTATTTTTCTCAAAACAACTCGCTACAATTGGACACTTCATTAAAATTCCATTACGTTTAGTCTTTCTTTCGGAAAATCACGTCTAGAGATAATAACGAGGGAAACATCTCTCAAGCATTTAATAACACTGTAAATATTATGCTAAGTACTAGTTAAAAATACAAATATTCACTACAAATTACAAAATATAGATACTTAACTAAGGTCGGAGAAAAAGTTTCTTCGTATTTTATACAAAAATTCAAGACATATTTTTTTCAAAGTTTTATTACATTTAATTTAAATATATATATATGTGCCAATTATATTATGTTCGATAACTTGTTGCCTGTTTAGTTGATAGAAATCTTGGGATTACAGATCTTAAACATATTTTTTATACATAGTTTTAAATTTTTGATAAGATCGCGCCTTCGTTCTTTTGTACCACGCAATATTATCCTCACACAGGACAAGAAATAAATATATTTAAATTGAACATGATAAACAAGGAAACAATAGATAGGGAAGATACAAAAAAATATTCTTAATACAAATTATTGTGATATACCTACTCGTAAGCCAGATGAACGTATGATTAGGGTCCTTTAGTTTGAGGGAAATATTTATGTTTGGACTACTTGTACTTAAAGATTTGAAGATATAAACTGATCAACACACAAACGCAAAATGCAACTTGAAAGAAGGAAATAGATTAGGTGTTTTAGTATTGCATATTATATTCATTTGAATTTTCTCCACTCTCTTTACTAAGCAAAATTGAGAGTAATGCAGAGACACTTAGAAATAAATTACGCATGAAACTGGAATTCCGGGGATAAGATTATTTAGATATTACCGCCGTCCGCTATGAAGATTGATTACCTTCATAAATTTTAAATCGAAAAAATATGGGGTTCAATCAATAAAGAAATCTGTGAAAGAAGGGAAACGGCTGCTTAGCTAAATCTTATCGCACAAGGTAGGTATATAATTATGGTGCATTACAAAACGTCGATGTGTTGTGTCTTATAATACAGTTCAAAGCGTACAATATGCAAAGTACAAAAAAAATCAAGCAAGTTGTTCGATTTCAAAATAAGTTATATTAAAAAAAATTGTGTGTGTCAGCTCTGACGCACGACTGGAGTTTACTCCTTACGAACGATTATAAAATATATAAATTAGTAAACGAGTTTAATTGAACGCATTTTTTATATTATCTACTGAAAGCATGCTTGATTGATCCATTTATATATATATTGATTACCTATATAATTTATATTCATCAAAATACATTACATAGTTATGGAAACATAAAGTCAATAACGTAACAATTTTGATTTTACTCCCCATAAATTTTCATACCCCGCTTATATTATTATATGAAAATCGATTCTAAAGGAGGTAGGTAAAGTCCAAAAAGTGGCTTGCAATTTCTATTAATATTGGTGTCGCTTGCATAATAATAGATCATGATTAAAATCTTATTTATAATGAATACAGCTACCAGGCAAAGGCTAAAGTGTAGGAAGCCTAGCCGAAGACATAGAGTTGTACTGCTACTAATGAGAGCTTTTTCCAGTAAAGCAGCTCTCCGCGAGCAGTGTAGCGTATTCGACAAAAAGAATCAAAATTAATTTTAATTTCATTTAGTTTACTCACAGAACGAAAGAAAATATCTAATATTTCTCCGGTTTATTTTTTTAGTCGACTACTACCACCACCACTACAGCTCATTAACGTCCCACTGCTGGGCACAGACACTGGAAACAAACATAGACCACCACTTACCACTAGACCAACGAGACAGACTACGAGTACAGTAGTGTTATAATTGAGGCTTTAGAATTTATTTTAGTAAGTTTGTCGATTCATCGGTTCCCTCGTAAATACCAACACTATTATTAGACTTATAAATGAGGCGATGTCTTTGTATTCGGCTTGCGGTGGCTAAGTTGGGAAAATTGTGGCGGATGTCGAAAATAAAATATTATGTAAAAAGAAAGATTAAAGATTATTTGCACATTATAATATGTGTAGATACCAAATATAATTACCCAAACCTACTCAATATTATAAATGTGAAAGCTATCTGTCCATTTGTCAATAAAATTGTCTGTTCTATCCATCTATATGGCACTCTGAATACTAGTGGTTCGCCCTCTGAGAACTGAGACCTCGCGGCGCCATCTATTGACATAAATGTGAAGTTCTGTTAAAAATACTGACGCTCATTAAAAATTAAATAATTTAGTTTCCTTACAATATTTATCTAATTTTAGTATTTTTTGTTCAAGTACGGGATATAATTGAAATAATTGATCAAGTTTCAGGCTCATCTTTTCAGAAAATTTAGAGTTCTGAGGTCATCTTTGGACGTTAGAAAATCACCACTTTGAAAGCCCCCCATTTCGTCAATTTTGGGGGAAAAATTAAAAAAAAATATTTTCCGACTCTATTCCTAATTATCTTTAAAATGATATACCGCAACCCTATGTAACTTTATAAAAAATATTTTACTTCGCATTCGCTTCTATGAGAGCCCCCCTGAAATAAAGATTTTTATTATTTTATAAGCCATATTCGGTGGGAGGCCATTGGTTTACATATTATATTTAAAGCTGAAGTAATTGCGTTCAGTAATTCAGAAGTTATAATGTTCTGACGGACGGACGGACGGACGGACAAGTGCCAATTCACTTAAGTAGACTCAGAGACCTTCGCTTCGCTCGGTCAATTATATTAATAAAAAAATCAAGCGTAAATGATCATGTACGAATTTTTGAACTCGCTTAAAAACAAAAGTAATGAGGCACTGGAAAATGGATTATCTACGAGTAGGTACTTTTTGTTGTAAATTGTTTGAATAATTATAAAAAGTGCCCTTAGGGCCTAGGGGTACAAATATTCAGGCTTCATTTAGTTGTCAGGGCGTGATTAAGACTAATTACTGTTTACTCTTTGTCATCAACACTGGTTTGTCTCTGATCTGCTCCCCGATTGTGTAAGGAAAACGCAATCGTATAAACGTTTGTCAAACGTATAATTCGACCTAAGGAGTTCATAGACGCCTGCACGTCAAAAACATGTATGAACTAGGGTTGTAACGGAGGTGTTCTTAGCGGAAGCAGAGGCGGTGAAGGGGCTTTGCCTCCGCGGATGTGGAGGTTAACGGAGGCGAAGGTAGATTTCTCCGATCACATCGTCCATTTTCTGTGCTTTAGGATACGATGAATCCCACATTTGATTTTTTTTTGAGGATTCTTTATAGGACAGTTGCCTTTTTGCTTGTTGTAAAGGTGTAACTGACGTTACCCGCTTCGATTTGTACCTCTCGCATTGTAAGTCAACGTAAATAAACCTCTGTTACAACTCCGTAAAAAAACGGCAGAGGCGGATGCGGAAGCGGAGGTACGATTTCTTGTGAAAGTTCCGTACTTACGGAGGCGGCGCGGAGGCGAGATTCCGTTACAACCCTAGTATGAACTCTTCGAGTACGTTTTAAGCTGTCAAAAGATTACGATATGGTTAGACAATCGGGCTTCTGATATATGTAGTGATTTACAAAGTGCGAACCGGTATACCTACTAAAACATTGAATATGGACCTTTTTCAGAAAAATTATATCAAAATACTTTGAACGTAACTCTTTTTCTTAACTCTTTTTCTAAGCTCAACGTTTTAAGCTGTCAAATGATTACGATTTGCTTAAACAATCAGGCCTCTGGTTGTTAAGTGATAACATTTTAACTGCCTTAATTTAAATACCTCGGGTAGCATATTGGTAAAAGTAGTATTTGTAAACATCAAAGCTCCGATCGAGCACTGCGCATACCACTTGTGAGGCTGATCCAAGGTCACTAACTACGAGTGGATACAATTCTCTGCGGTCATGACGACGTGGCCTACTTTTTATCAACCAGATGATGGATTACTATATTTTTGGATTTATGATCGAAGACCCGACAAAAATTCAGAAATGCAACGAAAAATTTTCTGGAGCAAGTTTTCTCTTCCCTACTTCAAACTAATATACCCAGACATTATATGACCCTGAAATGATATGAATGATATGGGTTTTTTAACACAGCACATGAAATTCAGAACGGGAACTCCTTAATTTTCCGGGATAAAAAGTAGCCTATGTAACACATATTCCAGACTATAATCTATCTCAGTGCCAAATTTCATCCGGATCCTATCTGCCGTTCTGGCGTGATTGAGTAACAAACATCCATCCAAACTTTCGCACTTATAACATTACTAGCGAATGCCCGCGACTTCGTCCGCGTGGTTTGAGGTTTTTTGGTTCCCGCGAGAACTCTTTAATTTTTCGGGATAAAAAGTAGCCTATGTGCTATTCCAGACTATAATCTATCTCTGTGCCAAATTTCAACCAAATCCGTTCTGCCGTTGGGGCGTGATTGAGTAACAAACATCTATCCATACATCCATACATCCAAACTTTCGCATTTATAATATTAGTAAGTATAGAAGTATAGAGTATAGATTAGTATAGATAAATGACTTACGACATCAATTATGTGGTGCAACGACACACCGAAAGTCACAAGAAGAGGGTGTGAGGAGTTTTCCACGGGCCGCACTGATGCGTCGTACCTCTGCATCAGGTGTCGGATTAGGTTATATTCTTCGTCACAACACGATGCACCTGCAAATAAAGTAAACTTACATTAGACAACTTTTCACATGAGTATGACTAAAGAATGGGAGGGTTATGAAACCGAGTTTAAAAAAAAAAACCGAGTTTACGAAAAATGTGGTTTTGGCCTAAAATTCAACTATTAAGTACCAAAAAACGCGTTGTTTTTCCAAATCTCAGTCTCTTATGGAAACTCTCATTAGGTAAATTCTCATAAGGCTTACTCTCATTCTCATAAGGTAAATTTATTTGACAACTTTTCACTTGACTATGATTAGAAAATGGGAGTCTTATGAGACCGAGTTTACGAAAAATTTGGTCTTGGCCTCAAATTCAACTGAGTATACCTACTAAAAAACACGTTGTTTTTCCAAATCTCATTCAGAGTACACATCTCACACATGCCTCATCGTTTCTCAAACTTTCATCGAGGGCTCGGAGAGCAGGCAATAGATAACAATTAACAGTGTAGGTAAATTCGACTGATTTATTTAAAAAAATGTCGTTTTGAGTTCAACTTTTATCCTTCTTCACTGTTCATGTTTTGTAAATGTCGTGTTAGGGCGACTATCAACGGACGTGTAGTCGGACGGATACACGTTTTGTCCTATCGACGTAGTCTGTGCAGCTGCATATAACAGTCCGCGCGAGAATCATCTGTCCACCGCAGTATTTCTTTAAATTCGTGCGACAAAAATTTCGACACGATTTTGCCGGTCTTGGTAAATTTTGAAAACATCGTGCTTTTTAATGATTGATGCAATCTTCGGCAAAAATTTGGGAACCTTTTAGTGCTAGTTTAGTGCTTTTAGCCTTTTTTAGCTTTTCACGGTACGGAGGGTTGAAGCTAAGATCGATTTTCCTGTCTAACTTGCAAAAAGCGTACCTTCAGGCACAGCCCTTGAACATAGTATTTTTATATACCGACCTGCACAACCTTTTTCCTTTCACAGTATATAGTAATCAGGATTCAGGAATTTAGCCAAACCTAATCATTAGCTCACGTCAAGTTTGAGAGGCTTCGAATGTGGCCTATCACCATACCGGCGTTCGTCTTAGAGACTGTAAGAGGTGATATAAAAGTAAAAAGCGGCGTTACCTTTTCCATATTACCTCACGCCAATTAAGTACCATCAGATGAGATCGTACTTCGTAGGTCATCTTTTCATCAAATATTAACCTATTGTTTCCAAAATCTAGTTCTGGTAGGTGTTTTCAATAAACACGACGGCCAATAACAAAAGTAATGGTTCGTAAGGTTGTTGGCCTCAAAAGCAGAGGTGAGGGCCTCCTGCAGTTGACAGTACGGATTAAATTCCCTACGTTCAGCGCGCCTGAACACCGCATCAAAGACATATTAATTAATACTGACTACCTAGCAAATAATAACGGCTATACCGATGAAATCTTAGTTATGTACCTGTTTTAAATATAAATTTTTCATCATAGGTCAAGGTGTCTAAGTTGTTGCAGCGTCATCAGATTTTAGAGTATAGTATGAAAAATAAGCATGTGCTTTTGATCCTGGTGTCATGATTATACAATATACTTACATATAATATCTGGATTTTTTTTTGGTAAATCTGGTTTTTTTGAAATTATATTTAAACTAGCTGATGCCCGCGACTTCGTCCGCGTGGAATAAGTTTTTTTGGACTCTCGCGGGAAGTCCTCAATGTTCCGGGATAAAGCCTATGTCACTCTCCAGGTCCTCAACTATATCCATGACAAAAAACATGTCAATCCGTTGCTCCGTTCCAGCGTGATTGAAGGACAAACCAACAAACAGACTTTCGCATTTATAATGTTAGTATGATAATAAATTATATTTTATTTTTTTTAAATAAAATATTCTATTTTTTTATTAATAATATTTTATTTTTTTTAAATAAAATATTAGGTATATTTTATTTTTAAAAAAGGGGGAAAAAAATATCGGACTGGAGACATCTGGACTCGAGCCGGGGTGTTCTGGTTTCGGGACCGCTCGTTTTCCCACCTGAGCTATTACCTTCGTATTCTAATGATATTTATTATTGTACCAGGTTTTCATTGCCTGATAACACGGATAAAACGACATTTTCTAAAAATTAATCCTAGCTAGATCGATTTATCGCCCCCGAAATCCTCTGCATACTAAATTTCATGAAAATCGTTGGAGCCGTTTCCGAGATTCAGATTATACTAGAAATATACAAAAATTGCTCGTTTAAATGTATTAGATTTTTGTCTATCTTTTATCTTCTACAGTATTTTCTAAAAGTGTGTGTTCAAGAGTCAATTTTTAATATACCTACATTAAAGACCGATTGCGTTAGCCTCTATATACCCACGACAGTTTTACGAATACCGTAAAAGTGTGCCTTAGTTGATACTGCATGATTCTATTCATATTTCAAATGCTTCAGCCGTTATTTTGCGCCTCCTGCTAGCGTCATATCACTCACAATTTTAGTTATTTTGGCAACCACATGAACATAACTACTTAATTATATTATCGAAGTGAAACGGGGCATCTAGCCGTGCCTGATGAATGCTGATATTAAACAGCTATACAGCTGTTCAGACTATAAATTTCTGTCTGCGCCCGTCTAGCTATTTTCACATACAGAACATAGAACACTTGGTGCATTGAAGCAGATGCATAGTAGAGAAACAGTACAGAGATAGGTTGTATCTCAGGGCAATTAGGCTACTTTTTATCGCGAAAAATCAGAGTTCCTAAGAGATTTTTCAAAAAACCATAAATCCACGCAAACTAAGTTACGGGCAGCATCTAATCCATATCCATATCCATACTAATATTATAAATGCGAAAGTGTTTCTGTCTGTCTGTCTGTCTGTCTGTCTGTCTGTCTGCTACGCTTTCCCGGCCCATCTTTTCAACCGATTTTGCTGAAATTTGGTACAGGGGTAGATGGTATCCCGGGGAAGGACATAGGCTACTTTTTATCCCGGAAAATTATAGAGTTCCCGCGGGAATACAAAAAACTGTCTCTTCACCCGATTTTGATGAAATTTGGTACAGGGGTAGATGGTATCCCGGGGAAGGACATAGGCTACTTTTTATCCCGGAAAATTAAAGAGTTCCCGCGGGAATCAAAAATCTAAATCCACGCGGACGAAGTCGCGGGAATCATCTAGTATTTTATATCTTTCAAATGAACATGACTATATAAGAAAATCTTATCTTTCTATACTATACTATACTATAATATACTATACTATATACTATACTATAATATTATAAATGCGAAAGTTTGGATGTATGGATGTAGGTATAGATGGATGTTTGTTACTCAATCACGCTCCAACGGCTGAATGGATCTGGATGAAATTTGACACAGAGATAGATTATAGTCGGTAATAACACATAGGCTACTTTTTATCCCGGAAAATTAAAGAGTTTCCGCCTGAACCACAAAACCTCGATCCACGCGTACGAAGTCGCGGGCGTCAGCTAGTCAAATAGGGTTTGGACCCTGAGAACTCCTCACCATTCAACAGCAGCATTTCGGGGTAGCTTTAAATTTGCGGCTACGAAATGCTGGAACGACTTGCCCCCTCCCCTGCGTGATACGAGCAAGTCAAAACGATTGTTTAAATCAAAATTAAGAAAGTTATTGTTATGTCAGCAAAAGGGTGAGGTTGTGGAGTAGGCGCTGCTCATATTATCATACTAACATTATTTAACCATTATTATTATTTATTATTATTGTTGTATGTATATAATTATAAGTATATTATTATTTCAGTTTATCTTTTTCATACTCTGTTTACTTTATCTCGACAGTTTTTAAGCTTCGTTACGTTACACTAACCGATTTTGAATTACCTAACATCTTTGTAAGTATTTTATTTTTATAGTAACTCGTCCGAAACTTGTGGATCCACGGAAGACCAGCGCTGTGCCTGTGCTCGAACCACAGTCATAGCAAAATGCTGAGTGGAGTCCATTTTGGGATCACACAAATCATATTTCTGTCTCATTCCTTTCCACTGTCATTATTGTATTGTGGTTCCAAATAAACGCTTTTTCTTTCTTTCTTTCTTTTCTTTCAAATATATATTCCGAACAGATTTTCTGCCACAGAATGAAGAACAGTATTGAAATCAATCTAGGTATCCATTTAAAAGGTTTGTTCGAAACCACAGACAAATGCTAGAAGCATTGTGCTGCAACTTTTTGTCATCGTTAAAAAAAAACTTTACTGTTACCGTACTATTCTGTGCTATTACATCTAAACACGTATTAAAAGAGATAGAAAACACAAAGATAGTCATCAAGATAGAAGAAGATAGAAGAAAGACATCCGAGGACTTCAAATACACTTTCTGAAATTAAAGTCATTTCTTAAGAGTCGGGTAATATTGTTTTAATTATTTTATCACAAAAAAACTACGAAATCTTCCGCAGATGTCTTGCTGCAGCGTTTTCTTAGAATAATTAAGCGATTTATCATTCTTAATTTCAATTAAACTAATTTATCCAGCTAACAGATTTTAACGAGTATCTTTTCAATTATCCTTAAAGACTACTTAGTGAAGTGACGGCATGAAAATACGCCAGGAACATTCTTCATCTACAATGCTTTAAGGTTATCACTATTAGTTCCGACTGACAAACAGTAGGTTTTTTTTTATCCACTACAAGTTAGCCCTTGACTACGATCTCACCTGATGGTAAGTGATGATGCAGTCTAAGATGGTAGCGGGCTAACCTGTTAGGGGCATGGCAGTTATATTAAACCCATACCCCTATATTCGGTTTCTACACGGCATCGTACCGGAACGCTAAATCGCTTGGCGGCACGTCTTTGCCGGTAGGGTGGTAACTAGCCACAGCCGAAGCCTCCCACCAGGCCAGACCAGGGAAAATTCAGAAATTATAAATTCCCAAATTGACCCTGCCGGGGATCGAACCCGGGACCTCCGCACGTTAAGACAACAGCGCTACACACAGCGCCACGGAGGTCGTCAAAAACTTAGACTTAAACTTAAAGGTTAAAAGAATAAAATATTGCGACTGTCACAATGAGATACCTTCTCGCAACATTCGTTCTAGGTTTACACTTGACCATCCAACTTGACATTGACTGATGATTCTGGACTAGACTAAACTATCTCACGTGGAAGAGTAGGTCTCCTTAATTGGATTTTTACGACCTGACATCCTGTTGAATTAGATCACTATCTAAGATAGAAAACCTTAGAACATTGTATTGTGATTGCCTGAGTTGAAAATTAAGTGGTACGCCTTCAACCTCAAAGCTACTCGCTAGTAAATCAGACGTAGGAATTTTGAGAATTGACGGCGAGAACATTTCATAAGATGTAAAATACGTAGGTGGTATTCGTAAGTTCCTTAAATTCTAGAATAAGTTGTTCGGTTAAAGTCCGCGTGGTTAGCTTAGGAGAGGCGACATACGTATGCACTTTTGCAGACATACATGTCTATCGAGATTTGCAGTAGAAATACAATACATAATCCATAACCTTACATAATAGCTGGAATTAAGTTTATTTGGGTTTGCAAATGGAACATTGAGACAACTATTGTTGAAGTGAGGCCTTGGATTATATTGGAAAGCTAAATACAAAACGAACAACCTCTTTTCTTTAACAACTATGAGCAAAATTTAATGTGGTAAGTAACAGTTTTGTGGATTACGACGTACCCACCCACTGACACTGACAACCTTAGGAAGGTAGTGGGTGGATGAGTAAGGCGGAGGACCGTAGGAAGATGGCGCTTTGTCGGGATGCCGGACGACACAGGCGACGACATAATTAATAGATCAAAACACATACTAATTAACAGCATCTTTAGACAAATCAAAATAAGAGTTAACTAGTATAAGTGCCTTAACAATTTACGATTTGTTTTAATTAAAACTCGAACTGTTCTCACAAAGCAATTTTCGCGAACTATTAGTAAAAATTGGGATTCTAATTATTAAAAATATTAATCCCGACACCACAAACATTACTTTGCTAATTAATATTCAATCAGAAGGTGCGAACTATTTTGAGCTCCGAGAGATTTTAAAGTGTTTCTTAACTTTGTCTTTGTAAAAACGACAAGATAATTGGTACCTTGCTATTACTTATAGTAGATTTTAAAAATATATTTACTACTTGCTTTTTAAAATACTGTTAGGTTAAGGTCCTAACTAATCCATACTATTAATATTATAAATGCGAAAGTGTTTCTGTCTGTCTGTCTGATACGCTTTCCCGGCCCATCTTTTCAACCGATTTTGCTGAAATTTGGTACAGGGGTAGATGGTATCCCGGGAAAGGACATAGGATACTTTTTATCCCGGAAAATTAAAGAGTTCCCGTGGGAATCAAAAATCTTAATCCTGCACGTGGACGAAGTCGCGGGAATCAACTATAACTTCAAGAAAATGACATCTGGACCAAGGTTAGTCGGTTCCCAATTCCCATCATTGCCAAGAGTCTACTTGGGTAAATTTATCATAAGGTGAAGGAATTCCACAAAACGCTTTTCAAAGAGTTAAGCGACGTTGAATAGCACTATTTATTCCAACTTAAAATACATTAAGTGCTGCATTTCTTCTGACAAATATCTGGAAATGCAGGCATCCCTTTTTTAAATAATTCTTTTCAGAAATCGTAAATTTTCCCTCTTAACTCCCTCTTACCTGAAGGAGAAGTTTAAATTTCTGGGAGAGCAGTCCGAAATACGAACGGCCCGAACATTAACTCTGAGCACACCATCGCATAAGACTAAGTTTTATACGCAGTCTTTCACAGTGCAAGCTGTTTTATTATGGAATGCTCTCCCATTAAACATACGACAGTCAAAGTCACTGGAAATATTTAAAAAATCTGTTAAAATGTTTTATTTAACACCATAATATAGACGACTAGTTTTAATTTTTTATTTAGTGTAATGTAAAATACATAATATATATTAGTTTATTTTGATATATTTATTATATGTATTATATTATTTATGTAACCGTTTATGTATTAGTATGTAGGTATTTGTTTGTATGTCTATACTAATACACCACCCGCAAGTTAATCTCCTCAACTTCTCCTAATCCTAAGGTTGCCTGGCAGAGATCGCTGCTAAGCGATAAGGCCGCCTTTTTGTATACTGCTTAGTGTTTTCTATGTATTTATTTGTGTCCTTTATATTTTTGTGTTGTGGTGTACCAAATAAAGAGTATTA
The DNA here is from genome assembly GCA_923060345.2 of Erebia aethiops. Classification (NCBI taxonomy): domain Eukaryota; kingdom Metazoa; phylum Arthropoda; class Insecta; order Lepidoptera; family Nymphalidae; genus Erebia; species Erebia aethiops. The sequence continues at coordinate 13,917,849 of OV281089.1, read as the reverse complement.
ATAATAAATTTTACGTAATTTTAAATTTAGCAAAGAGCAGCCTCTTGTGATAAGATTTTGTTAAAACCGTCGTAAACGGTAACCTATAGTACATAACTTAAGTATACAAATTTCTAGTTTTTATTTTAAAATATATAAAAGAAGGAACTGAATCGCTGATATCGCAGTGTAGTTACTTACAGCCATAGCCAAACCGAGTTCCTCAACATCGTAGACAAGGGGTCTACGATGTTCACACAAGGAAGGAAGTGTATAAGAAGTTGAGAAAAACCAGTTGAGTGAACCCGGGTAAGATCAGCTTGTAAAGTAATACTTAAAGTAACTACTATTACCTATTCTGTGGCGACGAGTTGATAATGACGAGTTTTATGAGCACAAGATTCACGAATGATTCTAATTTTTCCAATTTCAAACGGAAATGAATTCGTGAGAATCTGCTAGGTGAACGTTCTAATAAATGATTTATTTAGTTAAGTACTTACTTACCATATTTTTGCAACACGATATTCCTGAATCCTGCCTTATATTTGAAAATTAGGGGTTCTTAATTATGACTTCTAATAATCTATGACAGAGTGGGGGCCTTTTTTATTTTCATTATTTTTTGTTATAACGGCAATGAAAATACAATACACACTGTGAAAATTTCAACTGTTTATCCCTAGTTATTACGTAAACTTTTTTGTCAAGTTTTTTAGTATCGAATTTTCGACGACAAAAGAAAAAATTAGGCAACAGAATATATGAGTCATGGCTTAAAATTAATCTTTTAATTTATTTTAATTTTAAACAAATAGATCGACTTTGTCAGCGTGACGTCATCGTGACGTGAGATTTGTGAATGTAACAAGATTACAATGATTAATAGTAGCAGATTTCTGCAATTGATAGGTTAAATTTTGGTGAACGTTGTGAAGATTGAATACGATGTACCTATTCAATCAAGATATAAGAATAACGACATAGAATATAGAAAGATAACGTAAGTATTTTGCCACAAACTCTGCACGAAAAAGCAAGGAAATGAAAGCCATACCTACTAATAATTATTATAAACTAGCTTGATGCCCGCGCCCGCGTTTAAGTTTTTTGATTTCCGCGGGAACTTCTTAATTTTCCGGGATAAAAAGTAGTCTATGTCACTCTCCAGGTCCTCAACTATACCCATGCCAATAATCACGTCGATCCGTTGCTCCGTTGCGGCGTGATTGAAGGACAAACCAACATACCAACAAACAAACAAGCACACTTTCGCATTTATAATATTAATATGAAGTATGATACTGTAGTGTATCTGTCTTTCTGTTGTTTTTTTACTCCCCATCCGTTTATTAGCCAATTTTGACGTTAAAAAGTTTGTGTTTGAGTAAACATTTAGGATTTTTAACCCGAAAAAAATAGGGTTCCTTCACGATTCACGATAGGGGATGAAATCTGAAACTGATTTTGACACGGAACCATGCTGACATATTATTTTCAGTTTAGCTCCATGAATTTCTGATGAATAGTTCTCATATTGAAGGCTCCTCAACGGGTATTAATGGCTAGTCAAACGCGATAGTTTAGTAAAAAGTTGCTTTTGAATGTTTTTGGAAGTAAATTTAATGTGTCCACTCGAGCGAAGCTAGGTCGGGTCAGTTTCATAGTTGATTATACTGTACCGACAAAATACCTATAGAACCTCTTATACTTAACGCCACGTTTTATATCACACCTCTAGCACCCTCGAGGCTCTAGCTACAAAGACGAAGCCTTTTGGGTTTTATATTTAGAGGAATCGTCTATACGTCACTTGACTCGCTTGACAAGGGTCGCGAGTGGAGAATGCTGGTTGGTAAAAGTAAGTTTGCGCCCAAGAATTTTAACTCGCAAAAACAATTCGGTATTAAATCAAGACAATACCCTTCACTTAAGCGATTGTAATAGAGGAGTGCGACGGCCTTGAGTCTACGAGTAGCACCTAAGGATTAGAACCTTAAATGTTCGTTGTTTAAGAACATTTTGGTACAATCAACTTCGATCTGATAGCACGGATCTCTCGCAATAGATTTGTTTGAGATTTCAACATTTGGTCCATTCACGATTAGTTGATAAGTCGATGGCGATAATAGACTAGTGGGTAAAACTTTAGCCCCCAATTCAGGGGGTCCGAGGTTCGATCTCAGCCACGCATATCAAGGTAACCTACCCACTGTTATTTAACATGGCTTACTTATTTTCAACATGGCGTCCGTATCCGCCTCTGCCTCATTGGTCTAGCGGTTAGCATAGTCAACTGCGGATCACGAGGTCCTGGGTTCGATTCCCGGTCGGGCAAAAAAAATTGGTATTGGATTTTTCAATTCAGAAATTCTCAGTGCCAGCCCGGATTTGGAAGTTGGCGGTGTTTCACCCCCGTGCCTCGGAGAGCACTTTAAGCCGTCGGTCCCGGTTATTATCACTAACATGATAATAGTCGTTAAAGCCCGCCAACCCGCATTGGAGCAGCGTGGTGGGTCTAAGCACTAATTCCCTCTCTCCTATGAGAGTGGAGGCCCGTGCCCAGCAGTGGGACGTTAATAGGCTGTAGTGGTGGTGGTGGTGGTCCGTATCCGCAGATTAAATCGAATGACATGAAACGAGTCAAATTGAGTGATAATATTATACTTCCTGTTTCATGAGATATAATTATAACCTTATTACCGACCAATTGCTATACTCACGGCCTTGTCAAAAGTTCTTGAGCGCTTGGTTTGCAAAAGACTTATTCTCTATCTTGAACACTTTAAATTGCTTTCTACTCAGCAGTTTGGCTTTAGGAAAAGCAAAAGTACTAATGATGCTGTTCTGGAACTAACTGATAATATCATAAACCACCTGAACAATGGAAATAAAGTTTTAACAGTATTTTTGGATCTTGCAAAGGCGTTTGATACGGTGCCTATTCCTACGCTCTTAGATAAGCTAGAAGGAATGGGTATCCGTGGTATTCAACTTAACTTCTTCCGCAGTTACCTTACTGACCGAACACAAATGACTAAAATCGATAATAACTTGAGTGACGAGCTGTCGATCTCGTATGGCGTTCCACAAGGCAGTATTCTTGGCCCAACTCTGTTTCTCGTCTTCATAAACGATCTTTGCAACCTTCGCATTCCAAACGCTCAAATAGTCTCCTTCGCTGATGATACAGCCATCACCTTTTACGCTAAATCTTGGTCTGAAGTTACAACAGCTGCTCAACTTGGATTCGACACTATTAACGATTGGCTACGCTCTCACTTTTTAACTCTTAATATCTCTAAAACCAAACTTATAACTTATTCTATACGTAATGCTTCCCAGCCTAATACTCCATTAACCCTTAAAGTACATTCTTGCACTGACAGGCTGAGTTCTAATTGAAGCTGCGAATCCATAATTTCTACAGACAAAATTAAATATCTTGGTATTGTATTGGATCAAAATTTGAATTTTAAAGACCATATTGACATACTTACAAACAGGGTCCGTAAACTAATTTTTATTTTCAAAAATCTTCGAAACGTTGCCAATCCCCTTGTGATCCGTAATGTGTACTATGCCCTGTGTCAATCTATTATCCTATACTGCATCACATGTTGGGGTGGTACTGCCAAAACTACACTAAAGCCCCTTGAAATTGCACAGCGGGCCATACTAAAGGTGTCAACGTTTAGGCCAATACTCTTTCCTACCGCCTTATTGTACAAAAACTGTGGCGTCTTAAGTGTTAGAAAACTGTTTATTCTGAACGTGATTCTGCATCAGCACAAAATAACACCATACCGACCTATTGAAAAACGGCGTAAGACAAGATTTGTACTTTACGTGCACCTAAACTAGCCTTTACCAAACGTTTCTTTTTCTATCTCGGTCCATTTCTATATAACAAGCTTAATGCAGAATTACCCATCTATAACTTGTCACTTACTCAATGTAAACATAAAGTCATATCCTTTTTGCTGGATAAAACTTATGAAGAAACTGAAGATTTCTTACAATCTGTTAAATAACCTAGTTTATTTTCTTCTTTTTTGAAAAAGAAAAACAAATACTATAATGTTTACAAAAATTGACAACCAACTTAATAATTAATTAATTAGACACACTCATATCCACGAATACTTAAACACACAACACACACACACACACACACACACACACACACACACACTCACACACACACACACACACACACTCACACACACACACACACTCACACACATTTTTATTTTTATTTCCAAGCCTAATAATGTTCTACTCTTTGCAAATTGTAAATTGTATTCTTATGTGCCAAGCACACAACTTTTGGTAAACCGAGGGAGAGGGCTGGTTATCCTTAACACAGATCTAAAAAATCTAGCTAGGATAGCCAGTTCTTGATCTTGCAACTTGCCGCAAATTTAAATTAAGCACATTATATTTGTAATTGTTCAAGATCATCCTGGATAGTGTAACAAAATGATGGGAAATAAACGATTTGAATTTGAATTTGAATGACAAATAGTAATAATACTAACACTACGATGAGTTAGTCTATCTATCGATGCGGAACCGATCGTCTATAAACGTCGCGTCCACGTAGTGTCGGCCATGGCGGGCGACGTCTTTTTCACTATAAAGCTTTCGGCGCCCTCAGATCCGCTGGCATTAAATTAGAGTCAAGACCTTGGATAAAACAAGTAACGACTGAAGCCTTGGGGTCTAGTGAATGATTCTGGTCAAAGTTCTTGGTTTTACCGTGATGCGGGACCACAACATTTAAGTAGACAAACGGTGACAAGAGATGAATTCAGTTCGCAAATATCAGCTGCTATTATATGCTTCTAATTTTGTAAATGCTCACAACTTTATCGAAGCTGTTTCTAAACGAAATCGCTCGCTTGCTGCCCATTAGTGTTCACATATTTTGCTCAATTTTCCGGCCTCGGGTGTCTTATTAGGGCTCGATTTACTCGTCTCGGTGTACCTACTACAGCCGACGCACTTTCACTCAATATTGGAAATGCGTTAATTTGTCTCGACATTTAAATAATAATGATATATATTAAGTAGTTACATAATACATATTATGACGTATATTTTGGCGAAGTACCTAAATTGTGTTGTGCTGGCTCAGGTACTAAAATTCTACATCAATGAGTGGCACAAACAAAAGCCACACATCAAACAACAACAACAATATGTATATTTTTATATAACATTTAATTGGATTCTAAATACCGTTAAGTTTTATCGACTTCTCTCGCTCAATAATACTCGTAGATGATGAGATCTCAATTAAATCAGCAACTCTTTATCAAACATATGAAAGTTTGAATGAAATAGAAAAACATAGTTGTGACGTCATTAAATTTCAACGCACTGTTTTCTTTAATCTATAGTATATAAAATGGTTCTCAAACTAACCGGAGAGGTGAATTTTAGGTCTTCTTGAAGACCCTCTATTTAATAATCAGTAAGAAATAATTTATTTTATAGACTAGGTATCATCAATATTGTACCTAGGAGAGGCCATTTTGGAAATTGGTATTTGCCCACCAGCTTTCTTAAACGCAGACCGTGTACGTAAAGATGATGTGGGAAAAGGTTCAAGTCTGAGAAAGTCGGTAAACCGCCAACTTCAACCGCTTGTAACAACAATTAATTGTGTTCTATTAACTAGGTACATTATGTAGTTAGCAACAACATGACTGTACGCTCGTCTCCTACTTATTACCTAACATGCACTTCAAGCACTTCAGTCTGCACAAAGTTACTTAACTAAGCATTTCCACTTGCTGAAACACTTGTTTCAACTTGATTATTTACTCTTTTAGAACGTAATATTCAACCAGTATTATTTCTAACTAGCTGATGCCCGCGACTTCGTCCGCGTGTAATAGTTTTTTTTCATTCCCACGGGAACTCCTTAATTTTCTGGGATAAAAAGTTGCCTATGTCACTCTCCGTTATTAAATATACCCATGCAAAAAATCACGTCGATCCGTTTCTTTGTTGAGGACAAGACAAACCAACAAACAAACACACTTTTGTATATTTATAATATTAAATTATGTATGATTTAAATAAGGTTATCAAAGGTTATCCATCGCCATTCAGCGTGGCAATGCTGAAAGTTTGATGGGTACCTTTGGCCCAGAGGCAACCAGGGGTGGTCTTTTTGATTAGGGTTTTATTTTTATTTTTGTTAGTAGGTATATAAGGATTTTAGATTAACGTTTAGTCTATAAGTTTTTATTATATCTTGTAATTATATACATATACTTAATACTTATTTAAATAAATTTAAATAAGTAAAAATATTATAGTAATTTGGACATGCGGCGCTTACTTAGCTTAGTGGTTAAAACGTCCGACCTCCTATTCGATCCTCGGGCACGTACTTATATATTTACTTAGTTACTTACGTTTTAACTTTTAAACCATAGTACTAAAAGTCTACATCAATGTTTTAAACAATTAAATTTCTTTTTTTTAAACATCTATTGAAAACAATACAATAGAACTCAAGGATAGCTAGCCTAACCTAATTACAATATAAATCATGCCCGCGTGGAATGGTGGCAAGAATGCTGGCGGCATTTCAGCGCTGGACAGCCAGGCTAATCCTTTGCGCAATAAATGATCAAGCAAATATCATTTACTTTAACGGTGAAGTAAACCATCGAGAGGAAACCTTCATGCCCGAGATTTTTTTTTGTTATTAGTTCCTTTTCTGGTTGCCTGGAAGAGATCGCTTCTCAGCGATAAGGTCGCCTCTTGTACAGTTTTCCATAATTTCTTGTATTTTAAATGTGTTTTATGTATGGTGTACAATAAAGTATATTTTCATTTCATTTCATTTCAATTTTTCAAAACGTTCTCAACGGTGTGTGAAAACTGCCAATCCGTAGATACTTGTCCAGTGTGGTGGACTATGACCACATCCTTCTCATTCTGAGAGAAGCCTCGTAGGTACTCAGTAGCGAGCCGGCGATGAGTTGAAATAATTGATGATGAAATTAAAATTTAGACGTAGAGCTCTACGTGTTGTAGAGGCATCGTAGAGGCCTACGTGCTACGTCGCACGTCGTAAGAAAAGTTCAAAAATCGACGTAATACCCGCTCAAAAGATATTAGTTACCTGCTCAAGAGTATCATTTAACACATTAGTAACAAAACCCACCATACAGTCTATCACCATACATCACGTAGGATTTGTAGTAGGATAGTATAGTATTGTTCAGTGCTGAAATTGCGTGTGAAGTGTAACTTCAGTACGCTTACTCCGAGTTTTTACATTGCTAATACGATTGATCGACGTGAGAGCTCACCTCACCAAGTGTAAGTGAACGTTAAAGTAAAACGAACCTTAACTACATTGGTTTAGAGCTCATTTCATCATTTCGTGTATTTATACACAGCTAGCGCTCCAAACGCTGAATTTGTGACTTTAAAGCAAGAGTTTTTGGGTCCATTTTACTTTGACCGTTCGCTTACACTTGGCGAGGTGAGTTCTCACGTCGATCAACCGTATTTGCAATGTAAAAACTCAGAGTAAGCGTACTGCTAACGTTATCATGAGTCTTCGATGCGCCTGTTGCGCCGTCTGGTGCTGACTTCCGACGCATCTATGCTTCCATAGATATACTCGTATTATTAATAGTATATTTATGTGCCTATGGTATTACTCTATAGGAAGGTATATTTGCTATTGACAAGACCTGGGAACCAGAAATGAGCCGTTTAAAAATATCGTTAAAAAATTTTTTTTAGAATTTCTCGCTATTAGTGGAAAGAAACAGCCTTTTTATGTAGAGTATAAAAATGTGTTCAACTTTGCGCGTTATGTAATATGCCCCGTATATTCACAGCTACCTACTTAGCGACAAAAGGGAACAAAATATAATATGTAGGTACCTAAGCAGTGAATAGAATAATGGAAAACGCCGCTAGTGTCTTCCTCAACTGTATTTAAACGCAATAAGGGGTCGTATCGAGGGGTAAATATTATGAATATATTTTGTAAGAGCAACTTAAGGCCAGGATTATCGTGTTTTAAACGATTGCATGCATATTGAGTTTAGCCTACCAACTTCCAAGTAACATCATGACGAGGTGTACCAATTCAACTGAATAGATATTTTTCAAAACTAGATGATGCCCGCGACTTCGTCCGCGTGGATTAAGGTGTATTAATTCCCGCGGAAACTCTTGAATTTTCCGGGATAAAAAGTAGTCCTTCCTCGGGGTACAACCTATCCCTGTACCAAATATCATCAAAATCGGTTGAACAGATAATTTTTTTTTATCCTATCCGTGTACTAAATTTCATCAAAATCGGTTGAACAGATGGTGAAAGCGTAGCAGACAGACAGACAGACGCTTTCGCATTAATAATATTAGTATGGATTATGATATACTTAATATGTTTTGACTATTTGACTGAGCATCTTTATATTTTTACGGGCGGTAAGTAGGTACGAGTACAAGAACGCAAACGTTACACGTTAAACGTTACGGATCTCATATATAACTATAACAAAACTTCAAACGAAGAAAAATACTGATTTCTAGAAAGATTCATAGCACCTCGAGTTTTTCTTACTCTCAAATCTGCGGAAATGATTCCTTTATCTTACTAGGTACTTAACTAACTCTCTAAACAAAAAATATTTTAAAAAATCGCATGGAACTCGCATTTCCGGAAACAAAATGGGGCCTGGGCCACTCTTTAGCCCTCTGCTTGCCTGCAAAAGTTCCATCAGAATCGGTAAATGCGTTTCAAAGATTAACACGAGCTGACAGACAAACACACTCACAACAATATTATGCATATAATTTATAGTTGGTAAGTATCTCGTTACCTAGATAAGTTATTATAAAAAGTAAAGCTTACCGCTGAAAATTATTACAAGCATCCAAAAAACTTGAATGTAGCGTCTCATTTTGTATCACAAACCTCAAACAGCCTTTTAATATTTTGTCTTATAACACTAATTAGATAAACTTTAAATGTCTGGTTCACGGCTTTAACTTTGATAACAATAACATTTTTTTCAGGCCTTTAAATTTAATATGTTTGTTAATGTGACAATATGTTACAAGGTCTATAAAACGCAAAGAAATCTCCAAGGTTTCGTGAACATATTTTGGGTAGTAAACAGTTTATGAGTTCGTAAAGCTAGTGGTGCCTATAATTTGGTGCGGCACGGGACCCGCGCGGCTTTCAGCGCTGCGTTCCTAGCACTGCTGTACGGTGGGCCGACTGCCGATACAGCCTACTCCTATACCTATAACAGACATGACAAGTACGAAGAGGAGAAATCAAGAAACGAATAACAAAATCTAGACACTGATATTTTACATTTGGGAAGGTTCTGTCTATAATGCATACTAATATTATGTATAAATGGGAAAGTGTGTATGTCTGTCTATCTGCTATACGCTTTGTCGGCTTTTCAATCGATTTGGATGAAATTTTACATAGTGGTAGGTTTAAATGGTATCGTACCAATAAATCGGTAGGAACTAATACGCAGATTATTTTTTCTGTGGGTTTGTATGTTGCTAATTAAAAAAATTTTGTTACAAAGTTCATCCCACACAGACCTTTCAATGGCTAAAAGAATTGTAAAGCACAAGGAGGCCAAGCTCAAACTATATTGTGAAGGCGAGTGGAAATTTTTTGGTTCCCGCGGGAACTCCTTAATTTTCCGGGATAAAAAGTAGTCTATAAGCTATTCCAGACTATAATCTATCTCTGTGCCAAATTTCATCCAGATCCGTTCAGCCGTAGGGGCGTGATTGAGTAACAAACATCCATCGATACATCCAAACTTTCGCATTTATAATATTAGTATGGATTCAACTTTTCTCAGTTGCAAAATTGGTAATACATATATCTATAGGTACATTGTACCCAGGGCTATGACGGTTAAAAAAAAACATTGATTCATCTGCATATTTGTAAAAAATAAACTCGACAAAATAATTCGTTTTAAAAAAGGTCAGTCTACGAGTACTTTGTAAGACTTTAAGAAGACGCCGCGCTGCAGACTGCTATCTTCACTTCGACTCTACTGCAATGTGCATTGAGCCTTAGTAGCTATCCGGATATCCAAAGACGCATAATGAAAGGCTCTGTCGCTCTGGAAATGAAAGATAAAATAGCGTAGTGGCTTTTCTTCGTGTAGTAAAGTAAGCAACAACCTATTTTATGTCCTTCTAAGTGTAATGGTTCCGTAGAGCAGCTCCAGGCATGGAATTTCGACTTTGGAATGGTGCTCTATGTTTGCATACACTGTGCTCAATGGCGAGTCAATTGCATGGCCACTTCAGCCTTGGCTTACAAATATTAATATCTAACTTTTCTACTTAATACCATGTTAGGTACTTAAAAGAGCAAACCTTGTCCTTTTAATTTTATGATCTTCAAACACAACAACTAAATTGACACTAAATAGGAAAATAAATCAAAAGGGCAAAATAGAAAAAATACTAAGCACCTATTACCTACCTAAAGTACCTATTAAATAATTCAATAAAAATCATCAAAAACTCAAAAATCTTGGGCGATATTCATCTAAGTCAAAAATACAATAACTGCCCGTTATTTTTATTCAATTTGGATAGGTCTCTTTTGAAAGTTAAAATTAACATTATATTCAGGTGGAAAATGGTAATAGATTTTTGAGAAATGAAAACCTAACCTACGAGGGTTCAAAATGAGAAGCAGCCCACAAAAACATCGCAGTAATCGTAACCCATGCTATATTTATGTCAGTTACGTAATGAAATGACACGGAATTAGACTCCTTTCAACCACGGCTAGATGAGATCTGTAGGAAGCCCTTTTTTGTGGGATCGCAGTAAGAAACGAAAGCTGAGATTTGTCATACTAAGTTATACTTACCTACCTACTAACATCTAAGCATATTAGTCATAGTCATAGTCATAGTCATTTATTTATTAAATATAGGTACACTGTAGGTAGGTACACTTATTTTCGTCTAAAAATTACTTACATAAAAAGCATGATGGTGATAATGGGTAGCGGTATCTTAAAACTAAAGCTACGAGGGTTCCAAACGCGCCCTGGTCTGAGAAGAGCCCACAACAAACTCAGCCGGGTTTTTTTTTAATTATTATTATCACCATCTCACAAATATTCTTACTAAGGAACTATCAGAGACATTAGAGCAAATTATTGCCAGGCTTCCTTGTCGTTTAAGTAGTCCTTTACATGATAATAAGATTATTATATTAAAATATAACTATATTAAATAACTTCGTTAGTATAACGACCTGCCTGGGGTCGTAGTGAGCGCAGTAGTGTCTTCGAAGACCGGGTGTAGGACCGGGTTTGATCCTCGGTAGGTTCGATTTGGGAATTTATCTTTTCTAAATTTTTTTCAGTCTTGTTTGGTCCGTCCATGGTGGTAATTACCATCCTCACCCTACCGGCAAAGACGTGCCTCCAAGCGATCTTCATCTAGCGTTCCGGTACGATGCCGTAGAAACCAATTATGGGTATGTCCAAGTCTTCAACTTTACCCATGAATAAATCACGTTGATCCGTTGCTCTGCTGGGGCGTGATTGAAGGACAAACTCTCTACTTGGGTATAAAATTTTCCAAAACCGTGAATTACCTTATTTCTTCAATATTCTAAATATCAAGTTACATGGCTATAACTTGAAAAATGAATGAGTTTCATACAAACTTACAACCCCTATTTTACCCCTTTGGGGGTGGAACACCGTGTGCTATATTCGTAGAGCTCGCACCGAACCCGGGGCGATAGTTTAAAAAGCTAATATTTTCATATTGCTTGGGTTAATGTTATCTTTTAAGATGGGATGTTGGTTATAAATTTATACCTAAGATCCAATAGGTACCAGCTCGTGTTTATAATATTCCAATATTTGGTGACCTGTAAGCTCGGGTAGGTTATAGGTATACGGTCTAGTCAATAGGTAGGTCACCTACCTACCTATAACCTTAGAAATAATAACTAGGACCACACGAGTATATATTTAGACAAGTGCCAAGTAGGTAGGTAGAAGGAAGGTAATTTTGTGTCATGTCTTGTTAAGTATAGTTATCTAATAGTACATATTAATAGTTACTTATATATTACAGGTATTATTATTAATATTAATCTATTAATAGGCTAAGCTACGAGTAGGTATGTCACTTGAAAATGACCTACCACTGGTTTTAATGAAAAATACTTCTCACTCATCTATTTTGATTTACTAGCTGATGCCCGAACTCCCTAATTTTTTGGGATAAAAAGTAGCCTTTGTCCTTCCCCGGGATTCAAACTTTCTCTATGCCAAATTTCATTCAAATCGGTTGAACAGATGGGCCGTGAAGGCGTACTCTGTCACTCTCCGTCCTCATTTATACCCATGCCAAAAATCACGTCGATCCGTTGCTCCGTTGCGGCGTGACCAACAAACAAAACACACTTTCGAATTTATAATATTAAAGTATGATGATCAACCTACGAAGCTATGTCTTAAGTATAGTTCGCGCGAGTTGAATGCAGAGGAAATGTATGGTGACACTGCATTCAACTCGCGCGCGAACCGTAGGCTTACCTACTGCCAATTTTCGCTGTCGCATTTCGCACTCGAAATAGTTTAAGGAGAAGATCTAGGTATATCTTTACCTAACTTATTTATAATATTATAAAGAGGTAAAGTTTGTGAGTTCGTGATTTTGTGACGTTCGCGTTGTAAGGGGTAATCTCTGGATCTACTGAACCGATTTTGAAAATTCTGGTACCAATAGAAAGCTACATTATTTGTGAGTGTCATAGGCTATATATTAGGGAGTTCCCGTGAGAATTTAAAAAACTTATTTCACGCGAACGAAGTCGCGGGCATCTGCTAGTGACAAATAAATATATCGACCACATGCCCTAAATCAAATATATTAAAACGTAAATCTTTTTTTCCTGAAATTTTCGCACTCGCCGTCACGCTGTGACCCAATGGAGTAAATTCAAGATACAATAAGGAATACTACCTAAATATTGCGAAAGGTAGCAAAAATATTGAATGACAGGCCATCCATTTATGATTTAGGTATTTATTGCTCCATGTGTCTCCCGGACTACCTTGGGTTTCGTATTTTCCAAAATTATTTTAACTTTGGCACAGAATAGATATAAAATAATAGTACCTAACGTAGGTACTATTGACATAGTACCGAAGTACATTTCTACCTATATTTATTTATTTATTTTGAACCTAAAGATATTGCCGCGTTGCTCGGAATATGATTTTAAATTTTGTATAGCAGGATTTAAACTTATTGACGACTAAGAACTTAATCGCCAGTCGCCTCGCAATGCCATAATATAATGGAGGTAAAGTTCGCACGCGAGTTGAATGCAGAGTAAATGTATGGTGACTCATACACTTACTCTGCATACAACTCGCGCGCGAACTGTACTCAATTACTCATCTATTTATTTTGGGTAACTTATACGTATTGGGTAACTTATATTATATTAAACGTATTTTCAGTCTTTCAGTAAAACATAGATATAGTAGGTACCTACCTACTTACCCCTTGCAGCTCAGTTCTCAATCGCCAAAAACCAAACAAAAAACGCGATGAAAACAGATACAAGCAGCTGCTTCGTTGGTTCAGTGGTTAGCGTGTTCGACTGCGGATGATCAGATCCCGGGTTCGATTCCCGGGGTCGGGCCATAATTAGGTTTAAGGAAGTTGGTGGGGTTTAACTTCCAAACCTCAGAGAGCACGTAAAGCCATAGGTCTTGAGAGTAACTAACTAACAGAATAAAGCGCGCATCTACGCGGAATAACTAGATCTAATAGTTGTGCATACAGATGCCGCACAGATAACTAAGTAATCTCTGTACAAATCGGCCCCTGTGCCCGTAATTCGGTCGGGAAAACGTTATAAGGTAGGTATATATACCAGCTACTATCATACAATTTACTAACATATTATGTTACCCACGGAAAAAAGTAAACTCTACCTCACACATAGAACTTCACATTTAGGTGCACGGACACGTGTACGATTGATTGGTAATGGGAGGAACTAAAGTAGGTAGCACTCTACAATTCAGTGGCTTCAGCGCTGTTAGTTACCAATGTAAAGGCGTTGACAGTGTCTTGCATTACACTCAAACCCCTCTTTCCCACTGGGCACTCTGGGCAAGTGCCCAAGGCCCCGCGATCGATGAGGGCCCCACAGCTACTGCCAGATCAAAATATACCTCAATAGGTATAAGTTAATCAGATTTTTAATTGATCTTGAAGTTATTTATAGAAACCGTTTAAAATAACAGTTGAATCAATCTAGAATATTGCTTATCTAGTTTTTATGCATGTTTAACACTATTTTGTTAAAACAAGTATATATGCCTTTTCAAAGGGACAAGATCATGATCTTGTGCCATTATCCTAATGTGCCCCAGGGCCTCCAATAGGTTAAAGACGGCCCTGATTACACTTTTAGCACTGGAAAAGTTTGCGTTGCACCGCACTGGCGTCAGCGTCTGTATTATAGGCGTGGATTGATATACCTACCTAAGCTTCTAAGTAGTACTAGATTCGAATGATTGAAGCCTTCAAGGATATCAAGCCTGCAGCCTAAATTACCTTATGCGACAACGGTTTTCGCAGCTTTTTTATCGAAAATTAGAACAGACATAGGTACCTAAGAACATGGGCGTGCGAAGGCCAGGTCTTGCAGATCTCCAAAAAATTGTATCAAAGAACTGTACAGTACCCGGCAATAAATATTGCACATCGACCTTTGGAAAGAGACAATCGGTTATTTCGGCTTCGTATAGCGTTATCTCTGTCGCACACTACCATTGCAAACTGCTTGTTCAAAGATTCTACTGTGCTACCTTCGACATTGCAATATTGTCTGTGCAAGCCTTAAACATTTCCATTGTTAAAAGTTCAAACATGCGATCGTAATAATACGAGTCATTAAGCTCAATGTAAAGATTCTAGTACACACTACTGAACGCTGCTGGATATTGTCTAGTAATTGGCCTATTAAGTGCCTAGGAAATACCTAGGAAATGAGTGCAGAAACCAATTAGGGTTGTTGTGTGGTCGGTGGCGCGTGGGAAGTTGGGAACAGCCCACTTACCGATTACTGCTGCTCGGGGAGACTGCTCCGTGTACCGTGGGTATGTTGGTATGTATGTAGGTACGCAGTACGCTGATAGGTAACTAGGTACTGCTCGAGTGAGCCCTGGTAGGTAGTATTCGTTTTCTCGGTATTGGCCAGGTTCTGTACTCGCCAGATTCCTAATAAGGCAGATTCGGGATTAGACAGATAATTTCTTTCTTTTGCTTACATTTGCAAGTTTTGTTTTGTTTATTCGATGGGTCTTGAAAGAGTGGTTTCCATTCTGGTTCGATGCAATTTGACATGACATTAAATAATAGGTAGGTATGTCTTAGTGGTTATATTTGACAATTTATCCCTTCACATTTCAGGTGATATCATACAGGAACTCAGGAACGCATCAAATTGCGGTAAATGCAGCTCAGCTTGGCATTTTTATTTAATCGTATGGCGTTTGGTACCTACTTAATAAGCGTTTTTATAAAAAGAACGCTTATTTCGCCTGCAAGTTCGTCGCTCGTTTAGCACCACCCAGGGGACACGTGCAGGGAGGTAGAAGGTAGCTCCTGCGGACGTGAGCGACGGGGCATCCCCCAGCGACGGGGCATCCCCCAGCGACGCTCGGGTAGGTTATAGGTATACGGTCTAGTCAATAGGTAGGTCACCTACCTACCTATAACCTTAGAAATAATAACTAGGACCACACGAGTATATATTTAGACAAGTGCCAAGTAGGTAGGTAGAAGGAAGGTAATTTTGTGTCATGTCTTGTTAAGTATAGTTATCTAATAGTACATATTAATAGTTACTTATATATTACAGGTATTATTATTAATATTAATCTATTAATAGGCTAAGCTACGAGTAGGTATGTCACTTGAAAATGACCTACCACTGGTTTTAATGAAAAATACTTCTCACTCATCTATTTTGATTTACTAGCTGATGCCCGAACTCCCTAATTTTTTGGGATAAAAAGTAGCCTTTGTCCTTCCCCGGGATTCAAACTTTCTCTATGCCAAATTTCATTCAAATCGGTTGAACAGATGGGCCGTGAAGGCGTACTCTGTCACTCTCCGTCCTCATTTATACCCATGCCAAAATCAAAACGCATCAAATTGCGGTAAATGCAGCTCAGCTTGGCATTTTTATTTAATCGTATGGCGTTTGGTACCTACTTAATAAGCGTTTTTATAAAAAGAACGCTTATTTCGCCTGCAAGTTCGTCGCTCGTTTAGCACCACCCAGGGGACACGTGCAGGGAGGTAGAAGGTAGCTCCTGCGGACGTGAGCGACGGGGCATCCCCCAGCGACGGGGCATCCCCCAGCGACGCTTGGCATTGATATAATTAAACAGCCGCGGCAAAAAGTCCCAACAGACTTAGCCGGAGTGATTTCAAAATTCAAAAATTTGGTGCGACCTAAGTGCCTATATACCAAGTATAAAAATGGCTGTATAATTTATAAGTGGAGGGGTGCCCTCCCCAATAAATTATATTATGCCTTGCCCACATAAACCTATTTTAGCTTAAAAATTACAGCTGTTCCCAGTTCCATTAAAAAATACTTAACTACCTACCTTAATGTCATTCGAAAGCAGTAAATGGAACAGCTAATTTTTTAAAGGGTTGACTGATGCGTACAGTGACCCCCATTTGGGTTAGTAGCCCCTTCCCCCTTCGTATTAGGTATTAAGTACAAACTTATTCAAAATAATCATGACTCGGCCACTATATGATAAATGACGGTAGCGCAAAGATTGTAAGTTATTTCTTCGTAAATAAGATGCTGTCTATTGAAGCCATAATAAGTACCTACCAACCTACTTAGGCTAGGTGTCGTGGTCGCCAGTTTCATGGAGTCGATTTAGGGGATCACATCAGTTTTAAAGTCTTATCCTGACCAGTAAAAATTTCGATTATAACTGTTACAAATCCCATGAAATCGGTAGTTAAGAAGATTTACTGTGTCAACTTAAATGATGTCTGGAATATTAAGTGCCTACTTAAGTTTAAAGAGGAAAATGTACATAAGTAACAGTAAAAAGCGAAACAGTATGGGTTCCGAAACACGGGAGCTTGGTTCCTATTTCGTAATTGATTGGTTTCACACATCGATGAATCCAACGCTAGAGAGCACGCGGTAGGTACCGTTTTATACCTCCTACACCATCTAAATCATATTATAGTCAGTAGGTACTCGGTACAGCATCGTTCCTACCGATAGATGCCATCATATATAAGTAGCTGGACATAAGACTTTTGCAAGTAGGTAGGTTTGTCACATAAATATGATGTCCACAGGCGTAGATGGTCACCGTTGGTCACCATTTACTTAAGCACAATGGAATGATACCATGTTAATCGGTGCCTTGAGCTGGGTCCGGCCCATTTTATACCTACACACACACGTTATTATGGGCAGTCTGATTTTTAGTTATGTTGAACTTCTCGTTTCTAGTTTGATCTGGTAGAGATACCTACTTCCTACCAGCTCTTGCCATCGCAGGAAGTTATTTATTTGCCGATTTAAAACTATTCCTCGTACGCTGTAAGTAGGTACATACATATTAAAGAAATGGTGACTTCTGTTATACCTATGTTTGTTTAGCTTTATGTACGTACACCACGAAATAAGGAAATGGTACTGTAAGACGAAATTTTTACAGCTCAAAATCTCTTAAAATGCAAGTGGTTGATTCCTAGAGAAACCAGTGTACTTAAGTATTTATAGTTCGCGCGCGACTTGAATGCAGAGTACCTAAATGTATGGTGACACATATAAATACAACTCGCGCGCGAACTGTAGGTACCTATCTAACCATACCAAAGGTCAATTAAAGAAGCTTTTATGTATTATCGTAAGTTAATTAAGGCTGGCCAATTCTATCAACTACAGATAACAGATTTTTAATTTTCTCAGTGCTGTCAATTTTGACAAAAAATATCAGATTGAAGACAAACCGAATTTTGTAATGGCCGAATAAACAACAACATTTTATTTATTTTATTTAATTAAAAATCATCAGTATGAATGACTTCGCTACTTTGGAAAAAACTATAGTGCGTGAACTGTCATGTCGTCTGTGCCTGTGCACTGATGTATCAAAATTAAAACCGCTTAATTCCGAGATAAAACGCAAACTGAAAAGGCTTTTCGATATTATTGTTTGTACATTTTAATGTTTTATTTAAGTAGGTACTAGCGAATGCCCGCGACTTCGTCTGCGTGGTTTGAGGTTTTTTGGTTTTTTAATTTTCCGGGATAAAAAGTTGCCATGTGCTTTTCCAGACTATAATCTATCTCTATGCCAAAGCTCAGCCAGATCCGTTCAGCCGTTGGGGCGTGATTAACAAACATCCATACATCCATCCAAACTTTTGCATTTATAATATTAGTAAGATTATTTCTGAGAAAATTAGGCAAGCCTACAAGCTTTCTCTCTAGCTCAAGTTAATTCAATTTCGCCAAAATCGGTTTGTTGAAAAAAAAGAAAAAAGAAACAAGACTTTTGTCTCATTAATAATACGCTATACGAGTACGGTTTATTAACGGGCCTAATAAAACACCTTTTTTGCAGATTCACACAGACGACAACCTTCCTAAGGCAATATGCCACGATTGCTTACAACAAGTAGCCGTTTTACACCTTTACACTGTGAAAGTAGACAAAACACAAAAGTTTTTGGAGTTCCATAGCATTAAAAGTAACGCAATTAAAAAAGAGCAGCACTCGTCTGAGAAGCTCCATCCTATAATTGCAGCAATTTCAGATCATAAACCACCTACTACAAAAAACAACGATAGTTCAAAACAAGCGACTAATAAGACGAATATACAAGCAACCGAATTTCAACAAGGTGATGCAAAACCGCCTAAAACGCAAAAAGGTAAATCTGCCGCAGACATGAAATTCTTAGAAGTGATGCCTTTAGATGAGTTTGCAATAACCGAGAGCGTAGACAAATCTCTACTGAACAGTTCTACGTCAACTAACAGACCCCCTCAAATGACTGGCAAAGATAAAAGTAAATACGATGGTCAGACAAATGGTGTTCTGGACCCTATTGTGTTAATAGATGGCCGTCCAGCCAAGCAGGGCGCAGCTTTAGACAAACAAATAACTCTTTTTTATAAAATGGAATGCTGTATTTGCCATGAGCAAGGATTTCACTTCAGATCACTGATGAAACATTACAAGGACCGACACGGTGTTCCCGGATATGTCACGTGCTGCGATAAAAAGTTCCACTATTTCTATCCAAAAAAGATTATAGAGCATATGGCTTTTCATCTACAACCAAACATTTTTATGTAAGGCGTTATATATTTTTGTTAATTTTTTTAGTTACTCAATAATATAATTTTTTTTCATACATTATTTTGGTTTTATTAGCATTACATAATGATCATATATTATGTCAGAGAGAGATTTAAACTACTCGTTATTTTCATTTCTATTCAAAACATCTTTCTTTTAATTTAACATTCAAGAAGAAAATTTTGAAAGCTGTACGAAAAACGTTTCCCGATACGAAGCTGCGAAAATTATTGAGTGCCTAACATTTTTTAACAGGTGCCGCAGTTGTCATCAAAATTTCCAAACATCGCAACAACTCTCAGAGCATCAGAGCAATGGAGGGAGGTCAGAGGGCAAGATCGCCTGCCCACGCTGTACGGAACGCTATCCCACATATCACGAACTAGGATGGCATATCATAACACATCGCTCCGACAAGCTCCAGTGTGACTATTGCGGAAAATTGTAAGTACCTACAAGTACCACTGTAAGTATAACAAATCAGATCAATAATAATTATTATTAGATTTTTTTAATATGTATAGCGAGCAAACGAGCAGGCGGGTCACCTGATGGTAAGTGATTACCGCCGCCCATGAACATTTGCAGCACCAGAGGAACCGCCAAAGCGTTGCTTGTTTATCCGCCCTTTGAAGAGCCCCATATTATAATCATGAGGGAACACAGAAGATGGAAGCTGGTTCCACAATTTGCGGGTACGTGGCAGAAATGACCTGGAATAACGGCATCCAGGTGGTGAGGATGAAATTTGTTTCTGCGACGTACCTATTTAGTTTTATGATTACGCGCGCAGCTTGAATGTTACAAAAGTAACTACTGGGACCTTGAATAGTATCTTAGGTCGTACAGAATATAGGCGGACTACCTTTTTTTCGTTTTTACAACATGTTCGATTTATGGCTACCCGGGCACGTACACGTACAAACAACAAATATATTACTTTATTTAAGCACCCTAAATAAAGTAGAATATCTTTGTTTCAGTTTTAGATATTTTCATGGAAGTGGGTAGATACTTATGTAAAATAAAGGTGTACAAATTTCTTAGAATAAAAATATGTAAAATTTCAATTTCTGTAGGTTGAAACATCACCATCGCAAGAAAACAGTAAATCACATGGAGGACGTCATACTTTGCTCGCAATGTGTACGGACTTTGAAAAATTTAGAAAAACAAGAAAAGGAAATTGTAAGTAAGTTAAAGACATCGAGGTACTGGTTTCCTAACAATACCTGTTAAACTCATTTGTAATAAAAACCAATACATAAGTACTCGCCTAATATAATAAAGGAAAAAACTGCAATAGGTACCTATTGACTTGGGTTTGGAGAGGTTAAAACTTCTTTAGCCGCATTGAGCACTTTTTGGTAGAGGGTAAGTGGATTCGCGTGACCGTGACCGACCTGCTCGCGAACAGCAACATGCTCGTGCTCATGCTTAATACCTTAACTTTAAGGTTTATATTTTAATTATTAAAAAAAAATCGTTTTCACTTCTATCGCCAGTCCCTATCTATGACTGTAAATTTAAAAAAAAAACACTACATAGAATGAAACGTTATTGCAGATGCAGCTGGCGGAGTTCCGTCGCCAGCTGCAGTTAGCCGTAGGGGGTGAAAATGAGGATTCGCGTGACCGTGACCAACATGCTCGCGTGACCGACATGCTCGCGAACGAACGAACACATTCGCGATTTTACAAAGACAAAAGGTCTTAAATATAATATAGTACATTCGTAATTAAACTTTAATGCCTTAGTTTTAAGGTTTATATTTTAAATACAAACCTTTTTATATTATTATTACTTTTTTTTAAACATAGTAAACACTAAGTATATTAGAACAAACTAAGGACAGTTAATGAACTGTAAATTAGACGTAGAAATTAATTATAAGTAGAATTAGTTTAAGTTAAATTAATATTACTTATTAGCCCATAGGCTAGATGGATTATAATTAATTGTAATGGAACTTTATGGCAAGGAAATAAAAATTATTACTTTTAATTAGAACAAAAAATTAAATAATTAAAAAAAAATTCAATAGTCGTTTTCACTTCTACAGTCTGGCAGTCCCTATGACTGCCAATTATTTTTTTTCATGCATTTTTGTTTACCTATTTACGTTTAACTTTCCACAGTTCTATCTTGGACGATATTAAATGTTGGTCGGATTCAGGCTATACAGATCATGGACTCAGATACCATTCGGAACTTCTCATCTGCAATGATATTATAGCAATTGTACATGAATGGCACATGAATCGTGCTCATTCTATATCATGTTTTAAATACATTGAAGTCGATTTAATTGTTAAAATTACAGCCAATAAACAATAATATAAATAATTCCAAAGTTATTAAGGACTAACTTTCCAATCGTGACTTAAATACTTGACAAATTTAACAATTTCCTATACTTACAAAAATTTAGCGATTGGAAAATAGGCCCTTAAACGAACCTTTATTTCTCTTTGTTAGAAAGAAAAGGTTAAAGCAAAGAACAGTGACGCTGTAACCCTACAAAAATATCAGAAATTTCGCCTAGCCATGGGACTGTCGGCGGATGAAGATACGTCGACTGATTAAATACAAAATTGAAACGTTTAAAAAAATTGCAATCTTAGTTAAAAGGTTTACTTTACAAAATAAAAAGAATAGCAATTCCGAATTTATTTTTTATTTGAATCTTATTATTATTAAACTAAAATTAATTATACTGGGCCTACTATCAATTGTTATTCCAAGTTTAAGCCTTAAACTTAAGGCTGCCTGTCCACTGAAGCGGAGCGGAGATATGTGCCAAGCCGACCAATCAGATTCCTGACAGGTGACTAGAAAAAATTATAACGTCATCTATACTAAGTTTATGAGTTTGTGACGTTGTAGGGGGTAATCTCTGAATCTACTGAACGATTTTGAAAATTCTGGTACCAATAGAAATCCACATTTATTTGTGAGTGTCGTCATAGGCTATATGTTAACCCGAAAAATTAGGGAGTTCCCGTGGGAATTTAAAAAACTTATTTCACGCGGACATCTGCTAGTCTATCAATAATCCGATTGTTCCGCCCAACACATCTCCGCCCCGCTCCGCTTCAGAGAACAGGCAACCCTAAAGCCTGAAACAAACCCAACGCGTGACGTGTCATGTGATTTACTAAACAGTCAAAATCTCCTCTCAAAATTATAGTAGGTCTTCTTAGTACTCAATAAACTTATCCATATTAAATGCATGATCCATGACAATATTACTTAATCCAGCCTTCGCTTCTTAACTAGAGATCCAAGTAAGTCAGATATGGCTGGCAGGTTGTTGGTTTGATCGTTCGCTCCCGTGTTCAAATTGGAAAGGGGTATATTCAGCTGATTGGACGAACTCTTCTGTTGGCCCTTCATGTTTCTGTGTTGAGGGAAACTTGGCATAAGCTTCGGGTCGCAAGCTGAAACGAAATACAATATTACAGAAAATTATTAAAACGCATTAAAGGGAAGATAAGATAGTAAATTCAAGTCAGTTTAAAATTTTCATGTGCAAAAATAACCCACTGCCGACTCAATACGAAGCATGGGTGTCCTCTCATGATGATAACGGTTTGTCCATAGTCCACCACGCTAGCTTGACACACCTTTGAGACCATTATGGAGAAATCTCGGGCATGCAAGTTTTCTCATGATGTTTTCCTTCACCGTTTGAAGCAAGTGATATATAATTTCACTTCGAAAAGTTGGGAGTGCGTGCGTGGGGATCAAAGACCGAGCCATCCGAAAGATGGTCGGGCGTCTAAACTACTAGGCTATCACTGCTTAACAGGTGCTAAAAAATATTATAAGAACTAGCTGAAGGGCTTAAATTATGCGCGTGACTATAAATGGTTATAGGAACTTATTTTCCGGAGTAAAGTAGCCTATGTCACTCTCCAGGCCTTGAAGTAAATCCACTTTTCACCACCTTAAAGTTACTTCGTTTCAGCGTGATTGAATCACATCAATCAAATCAAATCAAAATCAAATCAAATATTTTTTATTCAAATAAACTTTTACAAGTACTTTTGAATCGTCAAGTGAATCTACCAATCGCGCTTATAATATAGGTCGAAGTACACAGACCAACGCGAACAACACCTCAGAGGCCGTTGACAACCTGGGCGGTCTTCTAGGCTTCTGGAGCGAACTCAGATAGGTGGAGTGAAAACTCCGGCAGGCAGGGGCAACACACTTACAACAGACCTCCAACTGTCCTCCAGTTGGAGGTTAAGTACGATACGAACCGCTAGGCCGTTTTTTTTATACTTGTACCACCAACATGGAAGAAGGAGAATTTATTTACATTTTTAATTAGTACTCTTTCATTCCAGTTCCATCAATTATGCCTCTCGCACTTTCAGTCTTCATACTGTTTCTTTTCTTTCATTCATTCACATGCACACACACTGGGTAAGTTCCCATCTAATTTGACTATTCTATCTTTAATAACTTTATTTTTATTTCCTTAAACTAGATCAGCTCATATGGGGACATGAGTGGGGTTGGGACAGGAAAGTTTTATTTATATTTACAATTTTTCATAATACTTATTTCACTTATTACAATTTTACTAAACATAGCCGGTAGGGTGTGGAACACCCTCCCAGCGCACGTGTTTCCTGCCACTTATAACTTAAGTACCTTCAAGGCAAGAGTGAATAGGCATCTTCTAGGCAAGCGTGTTCCAACCTAGACCTCATCATTGCTTTGCACTAAGCATGATTGTCGTCAAGCGCAAGCCTATCACGCAATTTAAAAAAAAGTGCGGAAACCGGCCCAGTAGGAGGAAAAGAAAAATGGGTAGAATAGGGATGATGCCTATATCAAAAATAAATTATTTCTACCTGATTATTAAATAGAGGGTCTTCCATTCCTAAAATTAACATCCTCGGTTAGTTTTATGTTTGATAACTATTTTAAAATATAGACTAAAGAAAAAAGTGCGTTGAAATTTGATGACGTCACTATTGTAATTTTCATACAACTTCCATACTAGAAGTGCGTTTTTAAGATTGATAAAGAGTTGCTGATTTGATTAAGTTGTCATCATCCCTATTACTCACGCAATGGCTGTTCCTTGAAGTAGGAGCTCTGCAGGCATTCCTCTGCGGTGGCTCTCTTGTTAGGGTCGTACATGAACAAGAAATTCAACAGACGCAAGCCCGCCGCGGACAGCCACGGGAATCGCTGCTTTAGATTGTTGTACGGCTGTTGCTTTAAGGTGAAGTTTTGTAATGCTGGCAACGAACTGAACTCCGGCCAGATCGCGTCTGACGGTGTACCTGTCACACAAATGAGAGTAACTAGCTGATGCCCGCGACTTGATTTGGATTGAGGTTGTTTCAGTTCCCGCGGGAACTCTTTAATTTTCCGGGATAAAAAGTAGCCTATGTTTTATTCCAGACTATAATCTCTGTCCCAAATATCATCCAGCTCCGTTCAGCCGTTCGGGCGTGATTGTGTAATAAACATCCATACATACGTCCATCCATACTTTCGCATTCATAATATTAGTATAGATAAACATGGTATCAAATGATTATTTGGATGAAGTTTGTCTAGTATTCTTCAAAATCCATAGCCTATAAAGAATGCATGAGAGTTTAAACACGGGTGTTTATTAGGGAGCGGTCAATGTAACAGCGACAGGAATTTGATCTCAAGGCGAATCCCACACTGTGACGCGCCCCGCAACTGATCGAGTGGCGGCGTTTTGTGCGGTTGCTGGTAAGTATATTAGTTTGTAAACAAAATCCGCTTAAACAACGCCAGAAAAAATCACTTTCGTTGCAAGATCGCAACCTTGCACCTCCAGCGAACGGCCATGGTACCAGTGCATAGTCAGCGGATTCCACGGAATTGCATCACGTCCGAAGAAACGTGACAGCAAGCATCGCTTAGATTTTAGTATGAAGATGTACGATATAAAAGCTAATGAAATAATGAGAAGATCGTTCATTAATCCTGTCGTCTCACATCGACGCAGGATGCTAGTTAGGGTAGATTAGATTAGCCCTAGGTAGTCATAATGTGAACCGCTGCGTCTAAAATCGACGTAGCATTAGGTTAGGTCATAATGTAAGAATTAATTAATAAATTTAATAGTTAATTAATCGTCGTCTCCTTCTATAATCCTTCTGGCTGCCGCCTTACGTAACTCACCTTGCCGCCTGTGGAAGTAGAACGCAGCTCCACGCTACGTCGCGACTCGCGGGGCGCGTCGCAGTGTGAGATTCGTCTTAGGCATTTCCCTACGTGAGCGACAAATACGAAAATGTGACTCATACAACGCCACACGACAGTTGCAAACAGTAGCTAACTGCCATTTTCTATGGAGTGGTATCGCGTCGCGTCGCTGCTTTCGTCGCTCACCTATGACAAAGAGTTAGGTAACTCGTCGTCGTTTAAAAAAAAAATTATAACTGAAACGACGATACAATAAGGATGAACTGATGCAGGCTTTCCTGTTCAATTTAGCCACTTTATGGGGGTGAAGAACACACATTTGACTACACTGTAGCCACTATACCAAACATACCTGTATAAAAATGTGGTTAAATAAAGCCAAACTCACCAAGCAAGTCAACAATAAGTTCCAGTTGTTCTATCTCCGTCCGGCCAGGAAGCAAGGGTTTGTTGGCCAACAGTTCACCGAGAATGCATCCAGCGGCCCACATATCCAACGCTGGCGTTTGCTTGGGCGACTGCAGTAAAAGCTCCGGTGCTCTGTACCATAAGGTGACGACACGCGGCGTGGCGCACCGAGCGGGGGCGCCTAGCCAACGGGCTAAGCCAAAGTCAGCTGTAAAATATTTAATTGATAAATGATGCCTGCGACTATTACTGTGGATTTACATGAAAATTAGCTTATATTATGTACTACGACAAAATCACTTAAAGGATGGGTCATTTAACTCTATGACTCACAAATTTTTCCATACCAATAATGGCATTAAATCCATATACTAATATTACAAATGCGAAAGTGTGTTTGTCTGTCTGTCTGTCTGCTACGCATTCACGGCCCACCTGTTCAACCGATTTTGATAAAATTTGGTACAGAGTTCATAAAACCGTAATCCACGCGGATGAAGTCGCGGGCATCATCTAGTATCATAATATTATGATGTGATGTAAGTATCCTGACAAACTTATAAAAAAAGTAAAATATGTTTGTAATAGTTACCTATTTTCACACATCCTTTATCAGTGAGCAGCAAATTAGAGACTTTAAGATCCCTGTGCACTATGAAATTGGAGTGCAGATATTTCAAACCCTTCAGTACTTGGAGCATTAAGCATTTGACCTGTGACTCAGTGAAAGGTGATGTCATGTTGTCAAGCAATGATGCTAAGTCTTGTTCACAGTACTCCATTGATAAGAAGATACTGAAAAAAAAGTTACAATAAAAGCCAAGTTCCTTAGGAGTACAATAAAATTAACCCTGTGAATATGGACATCCTGTATACAGGATCCTATAATTTAAAATATTAATTACCTTTATTTTTAATATGTTACCGGGTCATATAAGCTGTTAACCAACTATACTATTTATGAGATATATTACCTTTTGTGGGCAACTTTTACAAGATAAAACTTTTTAAAAAGCTCAATAAATTCACGATCACCAGAGTAGTGTTGTGTTAGAGAATAAAATTTATTTTAATATTTATTTGAAAAAGAAATTTGATATTTCTCACAATATAAAAAAGTCATAGAACAAAAGTTGTTCAGTATTACGTACCGAAGCTACCTACCCTTAAGAGTTGTTCAAAACTGCTATTAATCCATAGCACGCTACGGACTATAAACTGTAATTTTATAGCATGCTTTGAAATACGCTATGATATAACGCACTTGTCATAAGAAAGCGTGTGGGCGACCGGCAGACGCGATATGTCTTGCAGCACACTAAATTTCGTAGCCCGCTAAATTTCGTAACACGCAATGATGACGTTCACTCACAACAGCGCGTTACGCGAGACTAACCATCGGCGAGCGGCGGCACGCTACCGGCAAACCGGCGTGCCGCTACAAGTGCTACGAAGCGCCGCACGCGATCGCTTGATATTCATAACGCCGTAGCGTCATAGCGGCTCCTCACATAATACGATATCCGCGCTATGGATCAATAGCGCGCTATGACATTGCGCTACGTGTCATATTAGCCACCTCTAGCCTAGACACCGACTGCAAAATTGCAGTTTAAAAGCAGTTTTTCTGCAGTTGTCATACCTGCAATAGAACTGCATTTGAACTGTAATAGAACTCACAGTACAGCAGCTTGTTCATTGAAATTTGACTGCATAACTGCAGTTTTGCAGTCCATCTGTCAAGACACTAAGAGGTTATTAGTATTTTTAAATTAACCTTTCATATGGTAGTCCAAAGCCGAAATGCAAGCGCATCGCGATTGGCCTAGGCCCTAGGCAATCCTCAATAATGACCAGAGCTCTGGTCCAAAGATAAAAGTTCAAGCTAATACCTAACAAGTTTTCTACAGAATAAGAGAATTTGTGTATACTAATAAATAGATGAGTGGATTTCCAATCTTTCTTCATGATAATTTTATTATTATTTTAAAATAAATTTTTGAAGTCCCAAAATACTAAACCTGACGTCCACAAAGCATAAGCTCAGCTTTGCATTTGTGCAACTAAGCATACAATAGGACTGTAAAACAGTAAATTTCAGTAAAAATACTAATTTAATAGAATAAGCAAAATTTTACTATATTATACCTTTCCAATGACCTTCCCACAAGGACTTCTTTAAGTTGCACAATGTTTTCATGCCGGCATGCCATCAACACTTGGATCTCACGCAGTCCACTCAAAGGCAGTCCATCCTTCTCAACATCCATCCTTACTTTCTTTAAAGCCACTATGTTGCCATTTAATTTGTCTTTGGCTCTATCTGGAATTTAATATTATATTATTTAGTACAGAATATATTACTAATTATTATTTATTAGACGTATCACCTGCATCATGATATCCATACACAGATAGATAGAAAGATCGTCAGACAGACCCACTTTTGCATTTACAACATTAGCAGTAGCCACTATGTTGCCATTTAATTTGTCTTTGGCTCTATCTGGAATTTAATATTATATTATTTAGTACAGAATCCATACTAATATTATAAATGCGAAAGTGTGTCTGTCTGTATCTGCTATGCTTGCACGGCCCATCTTTTCACCCGATTTTGATGAAATTTGGTACAGGGATGTTGTATCCTGGGGAAGGACATAGGCTACTTTTTATTCTGGAAAAAATCCAAGTGTTCCCGCAGGAATCAAAAAAAAATATCTCTACAACCAATTTTGATTAAATTTGGTATAGTGATAGTTTGTATCCAGGGGAAGGACATAGGTTAAAGAGTTCCAAGGGGAATCAAAAAAATTTAATCCATGTGGATGAAGTCACAGGCATCATCTAGTATATTACTAATTATTGTTTACTAGATGTACTATCTACATCACAATATCCATACACAGATAGATAGAAAGTTCGTCAGACAGATCCACTTTGTCATATCACATATTCAGCCTTCTGCCTTCCTCGTACACTTCCCACCAACTTTAAAGATTTTTTTAAAATCATAATCCATACTAATTCTATACTAATATAATAGATGCGAAAGTGTGTCTGTCGGTCTGCTACTTTCATGGCCCAACTACTCAACCGATTTTGATGAAATTTGGTACAGAGACAGGTTACATCCCGGGGAAGGACATAGGCTACATAGGCCCAGACAAAGTCGCGGGCATCATCTAGCCGCTTTATAAATTACTATATATGGCATTCTTTCAAAATGCTTTTCAAATCAGACCTGAGCTACTTTAGACATACTTAATTAATTTTCAACGAGATCCAGTTGTCAACCTTTGTAATTTTTCATCATCTTTAATGTTTTAAAAGTAACTTACACACAATTCCATAAGTGCCCTCTCCGATGCGGTTCAACTTCTCAAATTCACCAACAAATCGGCATCTCCCTAACTAGAGACATTAAGAATTTTTAGAAATTTCACTGCTTTGAATATTTACTTGTCAATAATCAAACTTTTATTGATAAAGGCACAGACCACAGTTGAGTTCATCAAAGGTTATATTTTTGACTTACTATGTCCTTTTCCGGAATTTCCATTGATTTGCCTGTTCTGAAGGATATTAGCACACCCTTACGTGCTGCTGGACCAGTGGGATCAACAACATCTTGGTTCGAGATTGGTTTTTCAGAATCTGAAAGGCGTTTAGAACTAAAGTATACAATTCACTAACCTAAAAAATTATAACATTACGCCAAAGTTTCATATTTATAAACTTACTCTGCGACATTTTGCTAATTACTGGAACGAATTTGTCCAGATTACAAAATTAAGAACCTATTTATTTTAAGAATTAGATTTTCAGTAGGATTTTTATAACAATTTGTAGTTGTTTAACAAACAAAACAAATTATTATTAAATATCCTTGTTACTTGTCTCTGCAATCAATGACCAGAGACAATGCTAATGACAACCTAGTCCTCATAGACGTGGCATCAGCGTCTAGACAGTATGCGATAGCGATAGTCTTAATGCGATATTTTTTTAAGTATTTTTTTTGTCATTTTTACTTGGTAGCATTCATATTTCATACGAGTCTTTACAAAATATAACCTGTTTTTATCTGTAACAATCAGGTCAAAATAAGGTCAAAATTGTAAACTAAAGTATGAAAGGTTGTTTTCGTATTTACGTTCAGTTCGGCTTTTGCAGCCTAACACACAGCAATACACCATCGTCTATATTATGATAAACCACTTTTTTCGTAAGCTACGAGCACAGTTACCACTTTGTTTTAAAAATGACACAGGATTGTCTGACCTAAACTGTCGGATGAGTCAAACAAAAAAAGTGATATGCTGAGCAGGAGAAGAAAACATTTTCTCGCCCTGTCACTCCTTGTCTTTAGCGTATATTATGCTCATTTCGCTTACCTGTGTAATCTGTGTGCTGTGAGCGTAGCGAAAAAATTCTAAGTCTATGGCTGTGAGTAATAATAATACATCTCCTCTTCCTATTTACTTTCTTCTTTGACATTGACATATCTGTATTAAAAAAAATAGTAGATACTACCTACTCTACTATGTTTTTAATTATAAAGTTCAAATAAATCAGTAAAACGTAGTGATTATATTCTCTTTGTAAATCAGATTAAATTAGGCAACGAGCAAGAGTACATTAAATATATTTAACCATGGATCTTTCACATAAAATCTTTGAACCATTGGGCCGATTTTGGCGTACTAATATGTAAGGATCTTAGCTACACGATAAATATTTATTGCTTTAATTATTTTCAACCTCAAGTTTTCTCAAGTCAGTTTTATTAATTGATTACTATTATTGATGTGTGGCAAAACATAATTCTTACCAATTACGTAAACTAAAGAGAGTCCAAGTCAAAAGAAGCTATGAGAATCCCTAAGTCAGTGAGTCCTCGGATTCAAAAGCAAATAATGTAAGTTTTTCAAATAACATACCTATCAGTAATTACTTATAATAAATTTATTGAAACCCCATAGCAAGTCTTTAGGGCCCCACAGATTACCAGTTCACATGCAGTCTTTAGTCTTATCAGGCAGCCTGCCATCAAAAGACTACTTACATAGTCCACTCAAGCAATAATTGCCTGCCGGCATAGGTCATCATCTTCCATAAACATGGCTTCTATACAATTCTATAAAAGCTGAAACAAACTGGCAATTTTTTGCAATGTTTATAATGAGAGATCTGAAGGCAATGAACTGTCGCAGGACGAGTGTCGAAAGGCCGCCAATCAACTTCCTGCAAATGTGTCTTTAAATTAACCTTGAGATCATGGACTGTCTAGCCGTAGACAAGCGGACAGACAGGCCAGTATCAAAAAGTGCCACAGACTTGAAGTTTCCAATTAACCACAGTCTCAGATTGTCAGATAAACTGCTAATGTGTGGTCTTTTACGATTAACTGATAGATTAATATCTGCTGTCTGTGGGGCCCTTAAAAAAGAACGCCAGACTTTCTATATGTAGAGCTTTGCCCCACATAATATTAAGTAAAATTAGTTTACCAGCATTTACAACTTTTTTTTAAGTGCTAATTACTCAAACATTATTTATTAAGTCAATCAAACACACTTACATTTTTTTTTAGAAAACGTTTTGGTGTCTATGAAAAAGTATTACCTGTTGAAACATCTCCAAGTCGACTAGTTCCTAAACATATTGTGAAGCCTGACTATGTTACTAATAAATTAGTTTTTGTAACAAAGAAACCTGAAATTAAAGATGAGGAACAAATAAGAAGAATGAGACATAGTTGTGCACTAGCATCAAATATTTTAAAGAAAATTCATTCATTTATACAGGTGAGAAGATTTTTTTTATCAACTATAAGTTAGCCTTTGACTGAGATCACACCAGTTTCTCCATGGCATTGTACCGGAACGCTTAATCACTTGGCGGCACATCTTTGCCTGCAGGGTTGGTAACTATCCACAGCTGAAGCTGCCCACCAGGCCAGGCCAGAGAAAATTCAGAAATATTAAATTTCCAAATTGACTCTGCCGAGGATCAAACCCGGGCCTCCTATGTTAAGACAACAGCCATCAACACTGCGCCAGGGAGGTTGTCAATTTGGGACTATTTAGTAATTTCTTTGACTACCTACTGATTTTACCACCAACATTGTTTATGATGAAGCAATTGTTAGTACTTAAAAATTTGTTAGTCTTCAATGAGTGTGACCTCCAGTGAAGATGTATGGGGCGGAAACGTGGACACTGACGGTAGACTTCGTCCACAAGTTAAGAGCCGCTCAGCATGCTATGGAGTGGGCTCCGAATAAAATCCCGAACGAGGAGTTTCAGAGAAGAATTAAAGTGACTGAGAGAAGAAATAGCTCTGAGAGTTAGCAAGATGAAGTGGCAGTGGGCAGGCACTGTCTGTTGGCCACGGCCGCTGGGGCAGACGTGTTCTGGATTGGAGACCGCATACTGGCAAGCACAGTGTAGGACGACCTCAAGCCCGCTGGTCCAATGACCTAAAGAAGGTGGCGGGAAGCTGGTGGATGAGGAGGACCGTGTTTGGTGCGACTCGGATCTCAAAAAGGCCTATGTCTAGCAGTGGATGCATATAGGCTGATGGATAGTAATTTGTAGATTTGTTAAAGCTATATAAAAAAAACAATTTTATGTCATATCTGCATAGGTAACTGCCACACATCTCTAGGGGGTAGTGGACTGTGGAACTGGAAACTCCTTATAAAGAACACTATTATGTATATAATTTTTATTCTCTAACACATAAAATGTAGAAACACCTAACCTCGCCATGAGTTTGATACCACCCACCCACATTTTGGGACCTTAGACAGCATACCACATACCTACATATTATTTTGTTACACCTGAAAAGATACATATTACATATACATAGTTAGTCATGTAAAGAGCATAACTTTGACTCATTTTATTTACAGGCAGCACAACATAGGGCAATATGATAATGATCACAGGATAAGAGCCTGCCATTTCACCAAGATATATCTATCATGAATAAACATCATAAGTTGTTTATTTTTATTTTCAGCCAGGTGTAACAACAGACGAAATAGACGAATTAGTCCATACATTGAGCATAGAGGCTGGAGCATACCCATCACCATTATATTACAAAGGGTTTCCAAAGAGTGTGTGCACATCAGTGAACAATGTTGCTGTTCATGGCATACCTGATCTCAGACCTTTAAAGAATGGTGATATAGTCAATGTTGATATTACTGTGAGTTCAATGTGTATGTGTTTTTTATGTATATGTCACTGTAAGATTGCAAAAACTGTTAGATTATAAACTAGCGAAATTATAAACTGTCGACAGATTGAGAACCGTTCAATGTTCTGAGTGTCAATTTTTGAAATATTCGTTGTATTTACGTTTTCTTGTCTGTTTCTTGTAGGATGTTAGGGTTCGACATAAGTAATCAGGTAGTGCTTAGGTTTTATCGGGTTAATATACCTAACAGATTACAGTCTACTCGACTCGAATCTGTCAACAGTTTACAATTTCGCTTGTTAGATTACAATCTAACGATTTTTGCAATCTTACGGTGACATATACAAATCTATCTCTAATGCTGAGATATATAGAGCATACTTTGACTTGGCTCAGAATTTACTGAGTCAAAACGAGATGGACTTATGTGAGTAACATAAATTTGTCTCGTTTTAACCATGTCTTAAGTCTAAGCAAAGTCAAAGTTCGCTCTATAGATCTCACACTTAAAGCAGCATTTCAACTTAATACTTTTTCTCATCTTTTATAACTTTTTTGGAACGAAAGTTCCTTATAGGACGATGCGGAGGGGTACCCTAGCCGGCAAAAAACTTCCGTAACGAAAATGCGTAAGATTTTGAAGTGAAAACATGCTCGCGTTGTTACGAAGTCGCGTTGTTTCGCGTTGTTAAGAAGGTCTTAAATATAAATATACTACATTCGAAATTAAATTTTAATGCCTTAGTGTTAAGGTTTATATGTTAATAATTTTTTTTTATTTAAAAAAATAGAAAAATACTTCTATCGGCAGTTTCTATGACTTCCAATGTTTTTATGTATAGTTTATGTAAATGTATGTTCGCTATCCAGTGTATAATTATTATTATATACTAGCTTCGTCAGCGTGGTTTAAGTTTTTGTTATAAAAAGTAGCCTATGTCACTCTCTAGGTCCTCAACTATAGCCATGCCAAAAATCACGTCAATCCATTGCTCCGTTGCGGCGTGATTGAAGGACAAACCAACAAACAAACACACTTTCGCATTTATAATATAAAATATTGGTATGATTTTTTATGAATCATTGTGAAAAAAATAAAAGTGTTAAGATAATTTTGTTAAGTAGTTTTTGATTTTTATCGATAAAAAAATCATAATAAAAAATGAATACCAGAATAATTATTTTCTTTTTACCTTGACTAGAACTTGAAATTAATATTTATGTCAAAAGGAACTTCGTTCCTTTCTGGTGTCTCACTCCACCACAGGTTTTTTTGATCATTGAACTAACTGATGTTGAAATAGGACGATAATTCTTTGATTTTAAAATGTGTTGCAATTTTGCAGGTTTTCTTGAATGGATATCATGGAGATTGTTCAAAAACATTTCTAGTAGGGGACGTTGACGATCAAGGTTTACACCTTGTCCATACAACTGAAGACTGTCTTAAGCAGGTTTGAGCTCCAATTATACTGATGATGATAGTAAATCTCACAAGTCACAACCTATTTAATTTTACAGTGACACTTTATTTGCCTTGTAATTTATGCTTTCAATCTATAATCTATATATATAAAAATGAAACCCGTTTTCCTTTGTCACGGCATCACGCGTGAATGGCTGGACCGATTTCACTAATTTGTTATAATTAGGAGAAGGTTCTTACGGAAAAAAATATTAAGAAAATCTCTCAGAAATATTGAAAAATATACATTTAATTTTGCATACTAAGGCGGTACGAAGTTCGCCGGGTCAGCTAGTATATAATAAATCTACAATATAATAAATAGACATAGTATATAATATAACTTCTACTAGGCTACATAATATAATTTGAATATTTTTACTATGTTATTCTTTCCAGGCTATTAGTATATGTGGACCCGATGTACCTTTCTGTGATATTGGTATGAGGATTTATAGGGTTGCCAAGAAAAATAAGCTCACAGTATTACCAGCATTTGTGGGACATGGCATTGGAAATTATTTTCATGGCCCTCCTGATATTTATCACACAAGTATGTATAAGTTATTCATTGGGTCAGTTTATTCAGAGGTATATTAGTCATACACCCTTGCAGAAAAGTGTTGCTGTCACTTCTTGATAAGTTTATTTCAGGATGGACATGAAAAGGACAGCTGTTATCTCATACTATAAAGGAAATCATCGTAATACATTTTAAACATTACACATGCAACCTTAATCAATAAGATTATGCCTGCGACTTTGTCCGCGTGCATTAGTTTTTTTTACTCTTTCGGGTACTCTGAAAAGATGAGCCGCTGACAGCTAGAAAAAAAAGACAGGCACACTTTCGCATTTATATTAAGTATGGATTACTCAGAAAGATTCAGAGCTGCTATGTTATTAATAATTAATTATAATATAATTATTTATTATTAGTGGTTAGCACGTTCGACTGCGGCCGACGAGGTCCCGGGTCGGGCCATAATTAAAGTGTTGTGTTTTTCTCATTGGAAATTCTTAGTACTAGCCCGGCATTAGGAAGTTGGTGGTGTTTCACCCCCGTGCCTTGGAGAGCACGTTAAGCCGTCGATCCCGGTTATTATCACTAACATGATACCTAATAGTTGTTAAAGCCCGCCAACCTTCATTGGAGCAGCGTGGTGGTTCTAAGCTCTAATTCTCTATCTCCTATGAGAGTGGAGGCCTGTGCCCAGCAGTGGGACTGTAGTAGTAGTGGTGGTGGTGGTGTTATTGTATCAGAATACAAGATGCAATTATTGCACCTTGTATTCTGTTTTAACCAGTCTCTTACAACAAAGATTACTAACTAATTATATTAATAATTATTATTTGATTTCAATGTATCACTTTTATTTTTTAGTAAATCATTATCCAGGATTAATGAAACCAGGGATGACATTTACTATTGAACCAGTGCTGTCTCATGGCAAAGAAAATGTGGTAATTTTAGATGATGGTTGGACTGTAGTCACCGAAGATGGGTCTAGAGCAGCCCAAGTGGAACATACAGTGCTTGTTACTCAAGATGGATCAGAAATTCTTACAAAATAAAAAAAATGTTAGCAAGGTCAAAAAATAGTTCTAAACCAATTTATAGGAAATAAATATTTATTTATTTATTTAAGGGCTATTGTTCCTTTTGGTAGGTACATACTGAAATACTGATTTGCCATAAGTAATATCTGCCTTTAGTTTTCAAGACTGATGGGAGTTAATGAATTATGAGTTTTAATTATTTATGTAAGTATTGGAGACTTCAACTGAATTTAATTTGATAAATATTGATGTAAAGATTACATACACAGGTAATTTAGGAAATGTGTAAAATATAAATGGAAATGTAAAATGACAATGATGAGTTCTCCTTTCTGATGAATTTGTAAAATGTCTAAACACCCTCCCAGCGCACGTGTTTCCTGCCACGTATAACTTAGGTACCTTCAAGGCAAGAGTTAATAGGCATCTTCTAGGCAAGCGCGTTCCAACCTAGACCTCATCATTGCTTTGCACTAAGCATGATTGTCGTCAAGCGCAAGCCTATCTCACAATAAAAAAAAAAAAAGGTAAGTCTAAAATTCTGTGGGTTGGGTTAGAAGGATGTGGCGCCACAGCTTTCTAGATTAGTTTTTATAACCACCCTGAAATACATGAGTAGGTACCCAGAAACTGCTGTACCTATAGGAAATATGTGTAATAAAATTTAATGAAGGAACTAGAAGTTTAATTTGCTATACCTACCTAATTCGCCACGGTTGGTAAATCTATGTGGTACAGTGTGTATTTTGCACGAAGTCTTACAATAGTACACTGTCGAGTCAACATCTGAAGATGCTACTGTGTCAGAATGAAACGTATGTCCGAACTAATATAAAGAGAAAAAGATTTGTTTGTTGAGAGTAATTTGGAAGATTTGGGTGGTGTATCGCAAGCTACACTCAGACACTCTACCACAGATTTACCTACTTTGGCAGATTATAGCAAATTAAACTTTAGTTCCTTCTTTATTGTGCACTTCTACAAAGAAACACCTGTTATGGTACAAGTGTGTAATGTTGGTGATTACCGCTGAGGCGCCATTGAGCCGTTAGGTGAGGGTCTTTAGATAGCCGAGGACGGTAATCATCAATACACACGTGTATCATACAATGTTTTGAAAAACACACTTGTGAAGAAAATAATACAAAAAAATAATTTTATTTAGTAGATAAAATAAAATAAAAACTATTTATTTAATTTATTAAAAAAGTCACAGTTTGATTATAGGTGTCATTATGTGCCTAATTGCGGTGAAATTAGAGCCACTTTATGAGCAAGTGTGATGAAGAATTTATTTTATAAATTTCCTTAAGATGTTTGGCATTTTTTTTACCTATGTAATCCGTACAGATACAGAAGAAAAAAATATTCTTGTATTTTTAAAATTTATTTATAAAAGTGGGTATTTGATTATATTTTACATACAAATCTATTCAGTCAAATGAAGACCTCATAAATGCTAAGATATTAGATGATACATTTTTATTTCACATTCAATAAAATCAGATCCAATGAACTCAAGGTTCATTATGTTAATTTATTGCTTATAAAAACATTTAACAACAAAAGAAAACACATATATTATTGGTTATTTAATTAGGCATTCGGGTGATGTTGCAGACATGAAAATTGTTATTAGGTATCCTTAACACGAATGATTTATGTTCCAGTAAACAAACTGATTCATCATAAACTCATTGTTCATTAAACTGAGCCACCCAAACTGTGTTCGATGCATTATTAATTAACAGCTTGCTTTTGCTTCATGGCTCCTGATTGCTCTTCCTTTTTTCGTTGTTTTTCTCTCATTAATTCAGCATCCCTAAAATGCAATGCAATAAGGTTTAAATTTTATGTGACAAATTTACAGTTGTGGTCAGAAAATTTTTACCACCATATGGTTCATGCATGGACCCATCTGAGTCAGAAGGTCGATAAGTGGTTTGATTAGGTATATATCATAGAATTTTTAACTTGGTAATCAGGTAGAAAATGTTGTAGTAATGGCAACTGGATAGGATAGCTGATGTAGAAAACTTCTTTCAAAATTTTTAATAATGTCACTAACAAAGTATGCGATGATGCTAATGTGTTAAACTTGAAATTAGGAAATGAAATCTGTACTAATATTATAAATGCGAAAGTTTGGATGTATGGATGGATGTTTGTTACTCAATCACGCCCCAACAGCTGAACGGATCTGGATGAAATTTGGCACAGAGATAGAATTATAGTCTGGAATAGCACATAGGCTACTTTTTATCCCAGAAAATTAAGCAGTTCCCGCGGAAACCAAAAAACCTTAATCCATGCGGACGGAGTCGCGGGCATCAGCTAGTTTAATTATAAAAAGTCATTATTATCATTTTATTGAATTCAATGTTTGAAAACTTTTGATAACTTTGAAATGTAATAAATACCTTGCTTATGTGTATAAGACCTTAAATGAGGAGAAGAAGACCTTAATGCATGCAGTGTTTTAAAGAATCAAATTTGAAAACTGGTAAACAATTTTAGACTGTGACCATATTATGCTATTCAAGCTATAAAATTATAATTTTGACATATTGACCAATAGGTAACTCAAAGATGAGAAGCAATTGATTCAAAAATTAAACCAAGTAATAGTTATAATGTACAACTTTATTAAATTAATTGTGAAGTGACTAAGTTCTTTATTTCAGTGATTTTAGTAAGGTAAATAAACTTCCTAGGTCCTACCAAACTTTTTCGTATACTTAAGTTGACTTCCACAATTTAGTCTGTGTGGATAATGGTTTTAAAAATTCAGTAGGAGCCCAGTTTTTCCATGAGGTCAACTAAAATGACTATCTTCCATTATTGACAGACAAAAATGAAACATAATTTGCATTTATAATATGGCTAGTGATTTAAGATTATGTTAAGGACATAAATTTTGATACTGGCTTATTCAGCTAACTGACTTATCCCTGCCTAGTTAAGTATAATTATTCCTTCAGTTTACCTCTGATTAGCTAACACTTTTTCTGTAATGGGTAAAATCCACTGTCTTTGTTAGTCATAATTGGATTCCTTCATTATAGGGGGTGAGTTTTTGTAGATGTTACTCTGTGACTCCATCAAATCTATCTATTCATCGAATTTGTCCATTCTTATAACATATCTGTTAAGTTTGTCTCATGTAAATTCGATCCATCATCCAAAGATCTGATGATTAGTTTCACGATGGGGTGAAACTCTTAATATCAGCAAATCAATTGATCACAATTAGCTTATTAAATAAAAAAAAATTAAGCATACATAATACATACTTAAAGGTTGCACATAAGGTAAGCCCACCTGTGTGATATCCAGTTCCTTCAGTAACTTGTTTATAAAGTTAGTAGGTATCAAATACATTACCTGTGTTTTCTTTCAGTAAGAGACAAACCAGTCTTCTCGCTAGCATTTTTCTTTCTCTGCATTTCTTGTTGTTTCTTTTGGTTTTTAGCACGAGCTAAATCTCTTTGATTTCCACCTTTAAAGAGAATGTATCATTACTCTAAAATGTGTTATTATTGTCATTACTAACTCAATTTTCAACCGTAAACAACAGGTCAGTACAGGCCAGGAAGGATCACTTTACATAATGAGGCATCATTACAGTGTACATTTTATATTGACTTCATCAAAATATGATAACAGATAAACCCTCTAGAAGTCTAGAACTTTCTTAGATATCTTATTCAAGTGAATGAAACCTTTTTATTACCCTATAGAGAACAAAATTGTTGCAAATCACTGAAAAATAGTATTGTTTTGAATCATTAGTGTATGTACTTACGGGTCATCGTGGCGTGGATTTTTTACTAGTAGTTACAAAACAGTTGAGTAAAATACTGATTAGTCCGGACGATACGCTAGTCCGGTCGAAACCCAGGACAACGCACCGCCCTCCTTTTCACCAATATGAAAGAAAATTTGAAGCAACTAAAGGATAAATTTATCTCTAAATTCTAAAACAAAGCGTTCACCAGCTGGCCAGAGACAAGTTAACCAGCTGGCCATTTTACCATAGACAACACAGAGACCTTGGACTCCGGTCTTTGACATGTATATAAGACGTTGCCATATTCATAATTTACTCCCAAAGTGGACTCCTGTCAGATAGGATTGTAAATAAATAAAGTTGACCAACACAACTATAAATAATAAAATATATCAATAATTAATAGTATCTCGCGAATGTTTGAATAAATACCGATTTATGTAGTTTTATTTATTATTTTATTTGAACTCATATTAAGTTAAAATCGAAACCATAAAATGTTAGTAAAATACCTACCTACATAATAATTTACCCTAAACCTTTCTTGATATTATTTCGTACCTTTCATTGCTATTTGTAAAACAGCAAAAAAACACAGATTTATAAAGGGAAGGAAAAGAAGAAACCTCTGAAACTCGTAAATAAATAGGCAGAGCTTACTAAAAATAAAATTAATAATGTTTAAAGTGACTTACTAGTGAGAACTATTACACTACACTTTTTCTAGGAACCTTAATCAAATTGAGCGTAGTCACTGAGTAAGAATGTACAAGTGCGCGTGTAGATCTCAAGATAACTAGGCACGGTTATGATCATATCATCGTTCCGTCATCATATTTAATATTGTACTCTGTGAGTCAAACGAACGCTAGCGCTTAGAGCGCCCATTGCGAACTCTTGGCCGAAATTCTGTTTTTAAACTCTGAAATAAATGATTGCTATAAAAACTCTAGCGTCACATTAAAAATTAATCCATGTGGAATAAGTTTTATAAATTTCACACGGAACCACTTTAATTTTCCGGGATAAATATCACTCTCCACATCCTCAACTATACCCATGCAAAATATCATGTCTTTCGTTGCTCTATTGAGGCGTGATTGAAGGACAAACCAACAAACAAACACACTTTCGCATTTACAATATTAGTATGATAGGTACAAACAATAGGTACCGTACCGTTCAGATGTATGTTATCGACATTGCACTTGCAGCGCACTATTGCCTATCCCTATTTGTTACATGTATAAAGCTATAGTTCACGTGCCTATGCTACGCATTAGGAGTGCGGTGCGATATTACTGAACCTCTATGAGATTATAAGACTTTACTTTTACATTACCAATAAATGTGCGAAGAACATCTTTCTCTGTATACGACGAACAATGGTCCCGAAAATGAGATAATCTCAGAGAGAGAAACAGACTCAGATTAATAATCTGAGTCTGTTTCTCTCTGGGTCGTGACTCGCGGTGGTAGCTGTCACTCAGAAGGACTGGAATTCAGAGCCGTTGAACCAGTTAATTAAAAAAAAATGGTAGCTGTCAACTTCTGGTCAACAGAAGACAACAGTAAAGTTGTCAAAATCACAAAATGTCGGTCAATGCACAAGTGCATCTTGATAAAAATGAAAATAATAAAAAGAATGATAAAGCCATAAAGCCCCTATTCTCAAAACAAGCCGAGTGTTCATATGTATCCTGTTATTGGCAAGTATAAATTATTTTTGGCACGTATGTCGTATTTTTTTTAAAAAATATATTGATAATGTTTTGCTTTGTTTGTTTCTTCTGCACTGCAGTGAGGAGAATGTTTGGAAATTGTGTCAGGACGTATCGATACGGATTCCGGGAGAGCTGGATAGATGCTATGTTGTATTTATATCAAACCCTTGTCGCACCGTGCCCCTGTGGAAACAAAGGGCTGGGCGCGAGGAAGACCGTCTCGTCATATGGGTGTGTACTTGTATATTTTTACTATGCGGCATTTTCTTTTATTCAGACGATAATTGTGTAGATATTTTTTCTAATTTTAATATCTACTGAGTATGTTGAGGTTTTCCAATATTGATCTTACCAGCTGATGCCCGCGACTTTGTCCGCGTGGATTGAGGTTTTTTGGTTCCTGCACGAACTCTTTAATTTTCCGGGATAAAAAATAGCCTGCATATACCGCGGTAGCCGTAGCCATAAATGTGTTTTTCCAGACTATAATCTATCTTTATGCCAAATTTCATCCATATCCGTTCAGCCAGCCAGCATGATTGAGCAACAAACATCCATCCATCCAACCAAACTTTTGCATTTATAATTTATATAAATAATTTATATTTATAATTTAGTATAGATTTAGTATTTGTAAGGATTTTACTTTCTAAAGAGCATGTTTTATTGATTTATAAATTTTCACTTAGTAATATGTATAAATAGCAAAAAAGTTGTGAAGTGATATATAAATATTGATTATTTACAGGACTACCATGTTATATTTTTGTACTCAGTGGATAGCAAGACTTGTCTAGTTTACGACTTAGACTCTGAACTTCCATTTCCGACTTTCTTTCACAAGTATGTGACAGAAACATTTCGTACTGATCAAGTTTTAAAATCAGATTTCCACAGGTAAATACTTTTGAAGAATGGCTTCTTATTTTTATGCTTAGTAGTACTTTACCTTTATTTTTCATTATATTATTTAGTATTGAGTAAGTATAAGTTGTATAACAGGGTTGCAAGAAGTGATTATTTTATCATGCATTACTAATTTTTATTTGATAATGATGTTTATAACTGTGTGTAAAGTGAGTTTTTTTATTGGCATTATATTATACTCAGTACTCACCGATATTGGGGCACTGAAATGTATGGAGTTCCCTATGATGCTTTTTCACTGTTGTTGATCACTGTTGTTGCTGATAATGTAATTCTACAATAATTTCATAAGTTACAAAATTCATTTGGTTAATTTAATGTCATTTATCCTTTTTTCTCTATTGATAATTTGGACAACATCAAATTTTTTGTCTAAATATAAATAGTAAACAGCTAATAAATTTTAGAGGTTCGATATAAAATATGTTTATTCTATAAGTAATAATCTCATGAATGTTTCAGATTCTTCCGTGTAGTTCCTGCTAAACAATTCCTGCAACACTTTGCTTCTGACAGACGCCATATGAAGAGACCTGACGGCTCATGGATCAAACCACCCCCTCCATATCCTGCTGTCTGTACCTCTAGTAAGTAACTGTACTAGCTATTGCCTGCAACTACTATTACATAATAATGAATTAATTAATAATAATGTCCTCCTGACCGAATTTCGGCCCCGGCGGCCTATCTCCAGTGAGATTAGCCATCTGTGCGGGAGATAATATTATAGTGCACAAGTGTGTGTCACAGGTACACTCTCTGTTCCTCTACCCTCATTTTTTTTTTTTTTTAATCCACTACAAGCTAGCCCTTGACTACGATCTCACCTGATGGTAAGTGATTATGCAGTCTAAGATGGTAACGGGCTAACCTGTTAGGGGCATGGCAGTTATATTAAACCCATACCCCTTCGGTTTCTACACGACATCGTACCGGAACGCTAAATCACTTGGCGGCACGTCTTTGCCGGTAGGGTGGTAACTAGCCACGGCCGAAGCCTCCCACCAGGCAAGCCCGATGGGACGGAAAATCACGTAACGTGCTCTCCGAGGCACGGGGGTGAAACACCGCCAACTTCCTAACTCTGGGCTAGTACTGAGAATTTCTGTTATGTCCCGACCGACCGACGACGGCTGCCGACGTGGTTACCTCGTCGACAGCAGTCGAACATGCTAACCACTGGACCAACGAGGCAGTAAATTAGTGAATTACTATTATAGTGAACTATTGTTATGGTGAATTTTGATTTTTGGTATGTAGGAAATTTTCCCAGGATAAGTCAATCACACCTTGCATAGTCTGCCTGCCTAGTTCTGTCAAAATAGCATAGACAGACAGACAGACAAAATATATTTGTTTAGTGAATGGTTCGGTTTGTTAAATCTAATGAGTATAATTGAAGCCTTTTATTTAAAATCACAGACATTTGAAGAAAATGCGGCCCTAGCACTACAAAGTTGTCTTTTTTTATTTCAAAAACTTTTAATTCTCTATTTCAGCTGCAACTCATAATTTAGATGAGTACATCAACATGGATCCTGAGGTTGGACCAGGTCAGGTCTTTAACCTCACTGATTA
This sequence comes from Erebia aethiops, assembly GCA_923060345.2. Classification (NCBI taxonomy): domain Eukaryota; kingdom Metazoa; phylum Arthropoda; class Insecta; order Lepidoptera; family Nymphalidae; genus Erebia; species Erebia aethiops. The sequence goes on along the minus strand of OV281089.1, from coordinate 13,873,534 downwards.
TGTACAACGATTCTATAAAAAAGACAAGTAGTACAAATTATGATGGTTAGTTAGCCTAAATATTGTTTTAAGTTCCAACTTCATAACCGTATGTTATGTTTTATTAATTTGTTTGATTATGTTTTAATAATCTTTGTTACTTGTTAATTGTTAAATCCTTATAATACTACCACCTCAATAGACTAAACTAATTTTAAAATATTTTATTTTTATGCCCATACATTCTAAATTTTTGTAACAACAGACTAATACGATATAGAGGTTTTAAAAACAGCAATTTTTTTAAATTAATAAAATATAGCAACATAATAGCACTGGAGTGACCCACTTGCACATAAAGTGGTTTTGCACAAAAATAATTGTAACTTGCCAATTCACATTCTACTATGAAATTTTTCTAATACTTCTTTCTATAAAAATTGAATAATCTAAATATTTTTGTGAATTTTCATACTATAAATGGCAAATGTATACTGCTATACCATTTTATGAGATTATAATATTCTAAATTACCTAGTTAGGCTATGTTCGCACTGCGAATATTATTCGCGCGAAAATAAAATCCCTGGTTTGATATTATTTCACACGGTGTGGTAAGTTACTATATAATATTTTGTTCTGTATGGAGTTGTATGACGCTCACCGCATTCGCAGTGCGAAGAAGGTGAGATCCGTACGCGAAATATAAATCGCGAGGATAAAATTCGTGCGAATTTTTTTCGCAGTGCGAACGTATCCTTAAGTTTCCTGAATATACATAAAAAAAATTGTGGATACCTACTAAAAAATTATGCAATTAGATAAATACATATTATTGTGCATATATATTTTATTAAGAGAGATAAATTTCAAATAAAAATTAAGGTTGAAATATATTTTATCGCACATGAAATTTTGCAGACTTAAAATTAAAATCTGGATTTTTTTAGTGCCATATTGTTTTTTGCACCCATCGAGGGTTTACTTTTTTCCTTTTAATTTTTGTTCAAAGAGTATATATAAGATTGTTCTTGAATATTGATCATTATCGGTAATATTAAACGGTAAAGCCCGAGAGTGATTATTGAAGTACAATATAAAAATTCTTCCATTTTGCAATTATATTTAAATGTGACTGCAAACAATATTATACGGACCATGCTATCATACTTTATTCCTTTAGAGACTTATTTTACTAAGCAGAGTTTTCTTATCTGGTGTCTTAAAATATAGCATACAAAATCCAAATTGATACATATTCAAATAGACTGCAATATTATATTTTAAAAATCTCTCCATGACAATTCAATACTTAGTTCTCATAATGGTCCATTAAAACCCTTTACAATGTTAGTCATAATTTTCCTGTTCATGCTGTATTTATTATTAAACCTGTTATTATAAGTATAAAGATCTCAAATAAGTTTATGAATTTTATGTGCTATATAGTATTTTATGAGTGGCCTTCTCCGTAATGCTAAGCTTCCACTTGTCCGCATCGGACGCATCTCATCAAAGGGATCGTAGTATTCTTTGTATAGAAAGTCACACAAGTGCGTCCACTGATCCGCACGCATTTCGCACGTCCGCTCACTATGAAAATCCAAATGAAGTGGTGTTGGCAATCCGATTGCTTGTACTCGTAGTTGCGTCGGCAAATCCGATCGCTGCCGATGAGGTGGACGCATTGTGAAAAATTCATCCGTTTGATGCGATGCAGACAAGTGAACGCTTAGCATAATTCTCTGTGCAAGGGAGAAAGCAGACCTGTAGACTAGAGAGGAAGTGTGTTATAACATTACACCTACACAAAATCTGTAACCTAGCTTTTTTTAGTACTGTGCTGTACAGTGCGTATTACCCAATCCAGATGTTATTAAGATAATAAAAAATGTTTTATCTCTTTCCCTCTCATGATTAGTCACATGAGCGAAAAGTATAAAATGCTGCCATCCTAATAGTATGAAATTAAAATAAACTAAACATAAAAGCAGCTGCCGCGCTTTCGCTCTGATGGTGCGCCCTGACACTGCATGGGCATTAATTGTTAGTGTGATTTTTGAAGTTTAAACTGTATTTAAATTAAGGGTTTATTGCTTATTCTGTATTGAATATTAATAATATATTGTAGTAGTTTTGATGTTATATATTATCATTGTATTTCTCTTACATGTCTTTAATTAAGCATGATATTCGCCTCAAACATGTTATATTTCTCCAAGTAGAAGGCAAATATTATTTTAATACTACAGATTTTTATTCAATAATGTCATTGAATTTTTCAAATAATTGAAAAGAAATACTGAATTTATTTAAACAAACTTTAAATAGGCACATTATGAATCGATCTGCCTTCTTTCAAAGTATAAAACTAAGGCGTAATCTTGGTTTGTTTTACTAAGTGAAGGTAGAATATTTCAGGAGGAAGGTTTATTTGAACAACACTATGGGGACAACTAGTTTAGTAGTTTAGTAGGGCTAGTTTTATATAATTTAAATGAATTTAAACTTAACATACATAATATCCATATTTAATATTATAAATGCCAAAGTAACTCTATTTGAGTTTCACATGCTTAAGCTAAAACCACTAGTGGTTTTATTTTCTTTTCTTTTTTATTATATTTAAAAGTTGCTTTATAAACTTCTTAAAGGAATTTGATGCAATGTTATCTATATAATTAGATCCCTACGCATGTATAATACACAATAATAATATTATATAATTATACAATCTACATAACTACATATATAAACTCGCCGTCTGTCTAAACTACTGAACCGATTTAAATGAAATTTGTCTAGAGCCTGAGAAGGGACATAGACTACTTTTTAAAGCGAAAAAAGGGCTGTAATGGGTTGAAATAGGGGATGAAAATTTGAATGGAAATTACGACATTTTTAAAGCTAGAAAAACCTATTTTTTAGGCTTTTCATTAGATATAAATAAATACGACATTCAAAGTTTGTAAAAAAAGCTTACAGCCCGGAAAATGAAAATATAGAAGAAACTACATAAATATATAAAATAAAATATGGGTAAAATATGGGTTTGGAATTTGTGTAGTCCACGCGGACGAACTTGCGGGCAAAAGCTAGATAAAACTCCTTTTTTATTTCGTTAATTACAACGATAAGCGCTACAAAAAAAACTCAGACACGCAATTGTTGACTAATGCTTAATTGTACCAGCTATCTACAATCTTTTAGAACATGCTTGCGTGTCGGGCTCCTAAAGAAAAAATAAAAGGCGAGCTACCACGATATAATTATTTTTCAAAAGCACCTTTTACATTTAACATTTTATAATATTCGGTGAGCACGTGTGTCGAAATGATTTTTTTAAAATAAAATTATTAAATTATAAATGGTTGGTAAATAAATAAATAAATAAAAGTTTATTGACCAACACTACAATTTTATACTTAGTTTAAACTAAACTTATACCTACTAATACAAATTAAACATAAACTACGTGTGGTCAGCGGGCCACCTCCTAAGCCCGTGCTGCAGCATGAGAGATAGGTATATATACCTACATAATATGGTAGGTGCATTGTTTATTAAAATAATAATTATGAACCAAACAAAGAAAGAATCATCAAAATTATCAAAAAAATAATCGTCCAATAGGCGGAATGATCGCGTAACATACATACAAATAAAACATACAGTCGAATTAAGAACCTCCTCCTTTTTTGAAGTCGGTTAATTATTACTATTGTTAATTTTATAAGATCTTCTGTGCTGCTATCTTAGCTGCTAGCCTCTGTAGACGATATTATCTACTATAATTGGAATTTTGTCACCTAAAGAGGTGCGCCTTAGCCTTAGCTTAGCAAATTCATACATGATAGTAAAATCAATAATTTTATTATTATTATAGATGTTTGTATAGTTACGCGACGTAATTGTAAGTATCCACTCGCCCTAATGATATAAGTACATTTGGCCTTATTACAATTTTACGGTACCTAATGTGAAGTCATGTTATCAAGAAATAAAATTATGATGATAACCACATAAAATGCTACCTTGAAAATTATATTTTTGAGCTAGCTTAGGGCTTTAAACAAAACCGAGCGTAATTATGCAAAAACCTAATTACGTTTTATTCCAGCGCTCAACTAGGTTTAAAATATTCACCACGTTTTCTCGGCTAGTATTCGTAGCGTTTCGTGCAACCTTATAATTTTGTTACATTCAAAAGAGATTCCTATCGGTTTCCGTGAAATAAAGTGAAAGTCACTGACTTATATTTTACTCATAGATTTATTATATTTACTAATATAAATACTAGTACTAGTATTTGTTGATTGCTTTTATTAAGTGTACCCTATCATTTTAACTGAAGCTACTGTGGATCAAAAATTTGAGAAAAATTAAGTAAATACATGTTTGTGGCGAATTTTATGTCTAATTATATATTTTACTTATTTTGCAAAGGTACCTAGATACTGATATGTTTTGCGTAAGTACCTACTTATGACATTGGACGTTAAGTGATACATGTGTATATTATATTTGATATTTTTAAGTAATTTTATTGTAGTGTATTATGATCGTGAGGTAGCTTTTGTATGTTGTTAAATCTATTTAACGTTTTTTATCAACTTTTATACACTCTTTTATCCTTCCCTAAGCACCCTTAGAAATGTAAATGTATCCGAAAGATACCACGATCATCGCATTTTTGTATAGTTGTTTAGATACTAATGTTATAGTTTTTGCAATTCACGAGTGCGCGTAGCTCAAGTCCTATCCGTGTACATTTGTATACGTGTAACTGTGTGCGTGTACGTGATTGCGCGTACGACTGACCGAGCGCCGAGAGGCACGCGCACACTTACGCAACGCGCATAACTACAAGTAGAGTTCAAGCGCGCTCGTGAATTGAAAGAACTATACAATGGTATTTTGTATTTTTTTACATTTTGCCGATATTTATTCAGGTGACCGTTATACCTACCCTTTATGAAATGTTACACATCATCGACTCTATTTAATGTGCATTTAAGCTTAAGTTTATCAGAGATTACTTAATATAAAGATTTATAATCAGTTGGCATTAATTAAATAAAACATTAAAAAATTTAAGCCTTGTTTTAGCAACAAAAACGTAATTTAAATTATACATTTATCTATATTTATAACGTTATTATACAGTTAAATAATATTAATAATAGAAATAAGGTTTTTCAAGAGCACCAAAAAATTAACCATGCAATTTGTTTAGAAGTTTACTGTAGGTATCTAGTTACCTTATTGATAGAAATAATTATTAATATTAATTTCCCATTATATTTTTTGCAGGGTTTTTATTTGTGTTCAAACTTAGTTTCTAGTCAAATTTTTATACTAAGTACTTGAATGTTTTGTTCTTAAGCTAGAAAGGGCCTAGTTCTTGTAGGCCCATAGCCTGGGTTTCATAATATATACCTACCAATAAAATATATTGGTACCTACAGTTCTCAGGAGCGTTTACACGTTTGCCCGCTGGACCAACGTGAACTGGAGGCTTTACATTTTTCCAAACGCTTTGTAGTTTGTAGTTCTATCGTTATCGATCGCTGAAATCAATTCTCTACTTTTACTATGGGCGATCCCGAAATCTAGTCATTAATCTTTATTCTACTTTATTTGTAAGGCGTTAATATACTAAATTGATAAAAGCTATGTATTTTATAGTTCGAGGCGTAGCTGGATTCTTCTTGGGACCAAATAAAAAAATATTCAGAATGGATGGGGAACACAGTAATTAAATGGATATTGAGAAAAGTAGGGGCTGTGTTTATGTCCCACTAGTTACGCCTTAGGCTCGATTCAAATTATAGTGCTGTTTTCGGTACGTTACAAATCTAGCACTGCGCAACTCAGAGCATTCTTTAAGACTGTGCTAACTTTAAAAATAATGTTATATCAATATCAATATTTATTATTTCAAATTAAGTACACTATGACGTCCAATAACTTATAAAAAATTATGATGATAATCAGTTACGGTATCTTATATCTAAAGCTACCTGAGATCCAATCGCGCCCTGGGCTGAGAAGAGCCCACAATAAACTTGAAAATCATGTTGACACAACTAGCTCGTACATACGAGTACTGAGTACATAACTAGTTTTCGAGACTTTATACATTGACGTCGTCAACATATTATGGGCAGAGACGTTCACTTTTGGATATAGGTCTCTTGCAGGGATTTCCGCTAACCGCGGTCTTACACTGCCTGAATCCAGCGGTTCGTCACGACTTAGTAGTAGGAAATTGTGTCAGTTGATTTTCTATATTATTTCAAGGTCAGCATAAGTCTATAATAGTTTGCCAACAAAGAATACTTACTGTTCCGGCTTCGTGCAAAGACGTTTCTCAGTTCAGACTTTTGGCCCGAGGGCTGAGGGCATAGTTTACCTTCATCTTCAGGGAAGCCAGATTCCAGAATCTCTGCTGTTTTTTAATTATATTTTCATATTAGGTATGTTTTTATTTTATTTTAAGATTTTTTTATAACTGAGTTATTTTATGTTTATAAATTTAAAACAGAATGCTCTGCGCTGCATTTTACGAGTTATGCGAGTTGTCAACATACAGTGTTCGTAACGACTTTTAGGTATTGCGTAATCTTCGAACCTTTTTGTTATAATTAATGGAAGTTACCTTTGGTAATATGGCCTAGCTAGAGCCATAATGCTATGTGAAACCGTAATCGGCGCTATGGTGTGAATCAGCCCTTAATCTTACTACTTAACTAACTATGAGATGTTTCAAAACGATCGAGACCTTCCTTCGAAGCCTTTTGAAGTTTTTTATGTACGACTGACAGCCGATACCTAAGTGATGCTTGTGCTTTCAATGTAACAAGTTTAATTTTAAAATTTTAATAATTCAAGCAAAAATAAATTATTATGACGTGCATTGATTGTTTTATTTGTACCTACTTATGTAATGTAGTTGTAAGTGTATGATAACAATAGGTATATATTTTATAATATATATTATATTTAGTTATTGTAGTATCTATGTGTCATTTATATGTAAACTATAGTATGTATGTTTATTAAGTATATTTTATTTTATACTTTTGTTATTTTTTTTCTTTTATGTGCATTCCAATGCTCCTGAATTCCAATAGAGCCAATTCGAGTCGCATTGAATTATGGCCCTGTCCCCCGATTGTGTAAGGAAATCTTAATCTTTTGTCAAACGGATAATTCGACCTGTTGATATAAAGATGCAATGATATATGCAAAGATAGATGCCTGCACGTCTTATCATACGTATGAACTTTGAACGTTTTAAGCTTTTAAATGATTACGATTTGCTTAGGCAATTGGGCCTCTGGTTAATTGATGCAGTTCCATAGACCATAGTACGTAGGGGGGAATTAAAGTTGTGGAGTAAATTGGGATTAACTGACAAAAATATAGATAGATCTCTGGAATAAAATATACATACATATACTTAATGCATTTTCACCTCACTAGATAGAGATGAAAAAAATTGCTTTCTCTGTTTAGGGATGCTACCAAAGCAAATAACGCTGAGTTGACATCGAGAAAGACGCCGCACGTCGACTCCATAGTCAAATCACAGCCGACAGCGTACGTTGCTATTTATGTCGTATCTGCGTTATATCTATACTTTCCAAAGTGTCTGTCTCCTACGTCATCACATCACATCACACTAAATGGGTAATTCCGATTTTGATGCAATTTGGTACCGAGATAGGTTGCGTCCCGAGGAAGGACAGGCTAAAATACCACAAAACGTGAATCCTGATATTTGAATAAAACCAATGTAATATGAGGTAGGTGTTTTAATACAATTTGTACTACCTACATAATATCATATTTTATACACAGACACATTACAATGAATGCCACCATTAAAAATTTCAATCAGCAGTAGTACACAAACAGTATTATATAGTAGGTAAACACATTAGCTCGTTACTTTTACAGAAATAATGCTTAGATCTAATCCCATTATATTATGGAGTTAAATTGAATCCTCTATACACCTGCAGCTTTAAGTATCCGAAATGACATAAAACAATCCAATTACATATTCTTCTTATTTTGTTCTATGGCCTTTATTAGATTATGGTGCAATAAACTAGAAATATTGTTTTCTTTTTCAATCGACAAGTACGCGGCACATCACTTAAATCTGCCGTAAGAGCGAACGAGAACGCAATATCATTGATGCCTTTCCAAAGTTTTAGTGTCCACAAGTGCCACTAGCGAATGTGTTAACTAAAGTCTAAAGCCATTACAGCTACTACACATCAACCTCGACATCTGCAGTCTGCACTAGCAATCACTGCAAATCCACCTGTAGTAACTTTTTCTTTAACCCTAATTACAAAACTGAACTAACAATTAAGCATAGATTTCCGATTGGACCAATCCTAAATCTATATGCAATCTGAGTGAGTCATTCCAAGAACCAACCATCTAGCTCTTAATTCTGACAATTTAGTTCAGTATACAACAACAACACATCACAAAACTTATAAGATAGGCATACATATAATGTATGCTGCTCATCCACACAAAGCCAATTTGATAATCCATACTAATATTATAAATGCGAAAGTGTTTCTGTCTGTCTGTCTGTCTGTCTGTCTGTCTGTCTGCTACGCTTTCCCGGCCCATCTTTTCAACCGATTTTGCTGAAATTTGGTACAGGGGTAGATGGTATCCCGGGGAAGGACATAGGCTACTTTTTATCCCGGAAAATTAAAGAGTTCCCGCGGGAATCAAAAAAAAACTGTCTCTTCACCCGATTTTGATGAAATTTGGTACAAGGGTAGATGGAATCCCGAGGAAGGACATAGCCTACTTTTTATCCCGGAAAATTAAGGAGTTCCTGCGGGAACCAAAAACCTTAATCCACGCGGACGGAGTCGCGGGAATCATCTAGTGTTTTAATAATATTGACGCTTATAATTTTATATTAGATAAGTATATTCATTGAAGATTAAATATTTTCAGCTAGTAAGCTGAAAATTACAGGTGGATTTTCATATTAAAACTAGCTGACCCGGCGAACTTCGTACCGCCTTAGTATGCAAAATTAAATGTATATTTTTCAATATTTCTGAGGGATTTTCTTAATATTTTTTTCCGTAAGAACCTTCTCCTAATAATAACAAATACAACAAAAAAAGAATTAGTGAAATCGGTCCAGCCATTCACGCGTGATGCCGTGACCAAGGAAAACGGGTTTCATTTTTATATATATAGATATAAATGATTTGCAATTATTTTCTGTAATTAATAATAAAATATTTATAACAATGAGTTTTTAAAATTAATATCAATATCCATATATTTAGCATTTTATATAGCATTGAAATAATCAAAAAGTAGTGTTGTGTCTTAAACTCCGAGTTACTTAATAGAAACGAAATTAATTGCCAAACTACATACTTTTAAACAGCATTAACCTCTGCAATTAATTATCAAATGATCTGTATTAAGTACTTGTTTGCTTACTTAAATAGCCATATTTGATAAAACAAGGAATAAGCAACTTATCAAAAGGTTGTAGTTCTCTTTGGAAATGGAGGATTCATACTGAAAGCGGTCAGCATACCAATGTGAAGTAAATAATTAATGTTTGCCTTTATGTCACAAAAATGGCATTCTTAATTCAGGTTTTAGATTTTTATTCATATAATTTAAATTTTTGTGCAAATATTCTAACTGTTAAAATTTTAAATAATAAATCTATGTTAGTAATAACTAATAAGCAATCACAGGGAAAATAAAACGGGACAAATGTCTTTTGTGATGTTTCACACACAAAATAACTTATCTGTTCGCATATTTGTAATTGAACAGTAATAAAATAAAACTTTAGGTCACAATTACACATATTGCCTAGAACTAAATAACTTAAGAAAAACTAAATATAATGTGCACTTAGTGATGAAATAAATTATTGTTGCAAATTATTTGGTAATTGGCTATAGGTGCGATATAATCAAAGAGCGTTAGGATATTATAGAGCTATTCATTAATTTAGAAGTGGAAATCGCTATTTCCCCTCAAAACATAATATTTGGTTTTATTACAAATTTTTCTTAAAGTGTTTGCAATAAAATTGTTCAGACAAAGGAAAAGGTGAAAGGAAAAGGAATAGGCGCGAAATATATCAAATGTCATTTCTGACAGTCACTCCCAAAATAAAGTGTTTTTATTTTGAAAACGTCAAATACATGAATCCGCCATTGTTACCAAGTTACCCACTCATGTTTAGTGTTCCATAACTTGCAAGGATTAAATCATTTTAGCATTGAAATTACGACGAATTCGTAGATTTGACCAATAGAAACTGGTCTAGTATTTTATTTTCCTTTGTTTCTCTGCTTGTACAAGACTTGGCCTATGCCCCATACAAATCTGAACCGTCTCCTTTGTACTGTCTAACTGTATTCACTATGAATATTTTAAATATCACAGCAAATATAGAATTAGTTGAGGTATAAGCAAATCATAATAATAATACCTACTTGTATCAAATATTCTAATATGTAATTATATATTATATATTGATGTACCTTTCAACGATCCCCTCACATATTGGTGGATAGCCCTTTGCCTCTTAGACTCTCTCAACTTGTTATGATGTAATAAATTATTAACCTTTAATATCTTACTTACATTTGGAATGCAAACCAAATTAACAAAATTAAAAATCAATTCAAAAATCTTTATGTACTACCATTAACAAGGGTTTTCTTCTCAAATTCTTCCCTTTGCCTATAAAGCTCCTTTGCCAGGTCTTGGATAAAAGGATGGTTGAATTTTCCATATGTTGCTTGGAAAAATTCATCTAGCTTTTTTGGTGCATTTTCACGCTTTTCATACTCAAACGCTTGGAGAATCATGTCATAGCGGTCTAGATCCTTTGCAAATTTGGCTTCTGGTGAACTTTGATTTTCATACTCCTGAAAAATGCAAGTTAATAACTTGACGTATAACTTTATAAGTAGTGATCATCATCATATCATACTAATATTATAAATGCGAAAGTGTGTTTGTTTGTTCAATCACGCCGCAACAGAGCAATGGATCGGCCTGATTTTTGGCATGGGTATAGTTGAGAACCTGGAGAGTGACAAAGGCTATCCCTTTTTATCCCGGAAAATTAAGGAGTTCCCGAGGGAATAAAAAAAATTAAACCACAAGGACGAAGTCGCGGGCATCAGCTAGTACTAGATAAATATCAAAGAGTTCTATTTAAGATAATACCTAAAATCATAAAAATAAAAGGGTGTTCATTGGTTAAATAATCATTTGGTAGGAAAATGAAAAACCAAGGGAATTGCCATACCTTATATAAATCATACATTCTGTCCCCAGCTATGCCAGTGAGCTCTGCAATTGTTTTCATTGCCTCATCTTCCCTCCTATGCTTCTCTTCAGGCGTCACTCCGCAGTGTGGTGTGATATCACCAACTATACATTCCGCCAGATCATGTACTAAAGCTGAAAGGAAAAATATTTTTTTTTTTAAATTAAATTTAATGTTAAGGGTAAAAATACAAAAGTTGGACAACTTTTTGCCGTATTTTGCAAACATCATTTTCAACCATAATATATACATTTATTGGTTTGTATGCATGTTATATCTTATAAATATACTATCCTATGCCGGGCCAGCCAGTTTTTTAACTATTTGATGAGTTATTTGCATTTTTTCAAATTTGATCGCCAAAGGACTGACGAGGGTGGCAGAGTACTGATTAAAAATACATATTCGTAGGAAAAAATAAGATTTATTGTAACTTTGAGTATTTGCAAATACAAATCACTTAGAATCTAATAAAGGCACATTTCTTAAGAATTAAAACACATTGAACTTTGGGCATTTTCAAGTAAAAATATCTTAGTATCTAATAAAGACATATCTTATGCATGAAATCACATTGTAACTATTGAAATTACCTCTAAAACTATTGAATACTGAAAATATGAATTACTTCAGTCTTCAAAACAGCCTTTTCAATTTATATTGCTTACCTATTTATACTTTGTGGTAGTTTCCTTAACAGAATTCTGAGAAATTTAAAATTAGAACAAAAATAAAGCTGCTTATAGCAATACTGTATTTTCTATCACAAGGTAAAAATTGCGGAATGTAATGACTATTAGATACAAAAAATAAATAAAAATCAGTTCTTATGCTGCAACAAAAATAATGCTTTTAAATATTAAAATTTATTAACATATTACTTTCCAAAAACGTCAATCTTTAAATTGGTAAAATATCCTATTGCCTCTTGTAACCAGGTTTGGTACAAGAAGTTTTTTTATTACTTGGCCCATTGGTACATCTGACACATCGCTTTCTTCCAATTTAAACAGAGTACCATCATCATTACAAATTTTAAGAAAAGTTACTCTCAATTCACCATCTTCATTATCGACAAAAGAACAGATCCCTGCATAACGATATTCTGCTTTTCCCACTATGTATTTAATCATAACATAATCACCACTGCTATAATCATTTTGAGTTTGTGCTGTTCTGTAGTCACTAAATCCTGGCATAGATAGATTACATTTGGAAGTAGAGCTGCTACCGTTGTATTTGGCGTAGGTGGATAGTGGCAGAGTATCGTCTTCAGAGTCAGAGAATACGGTCGAAACATTTAAATGTCTATCTGGCAGTTCTGTTTCATACCTAAGAGATCCGAGCTTATAATGAGCATCCATCAGGGTTGTAGAAACAACTAAGTGACTTCATTGTAAGTTGATTTGGCAAATAAACAGAGCCGGTCACCTGATGCACATTATAGCATCCCCTTAAAAGCGAGAAATGTTGATTGTGGAGTTCATTTGCTCAATTGCATGGTCTTCAATCATATATGCGCGTATACCATGGCATCTCTCGTGAATGACTGCAACAAACTCTTTCAAGTCAGTTATATCAACTCCTGTAGTGATTACATGATCGGAGGTTCGCTTACAGGTGGCTCATGACACCATCCTTGCCCCCTTGCCTAGACCGGTTTCATGATAGTTCCACGTGTATAATGTTAGGATACATTTGTGACAACTTACAGCCCAACACAGAACATGGTCTTGTTCCTGTATTGAGTTACAGGACCATTACTGAGAAAGTGAATATGGTCAACATTTGGAGTCAGTAACTTTAGGACTGGCTGCAGATGGGCCCAAATTGCTCCCACATTATGGGACAAATTTGATGACGGCATAATGTATATAGTCTGAAATTAGTAAAATAAATTATTTTTTTACTTTAACATAGTAGTAAAAAGATCTGAAATATATAGAGCATCAGTTCCCTGGAAATACGTCAGTCCTTTGGCGCAAGTTTAGACAGCGGACTGACGGCAGCGGACTGATGAATTGGACATTAATTTGAGGATATAATTGAAACTTAATTATTTATCTATATTTTTAATTATTAAGATGAAATATTTATACAAATCACATGAAATCATGCATAAATTGAAACAAAAAATAGCCACTAAAGAAAATAAAGACTCACCAAAGTACTGAAAACTTGAGTGGATCAGCACAAACACACGCGGCAACAACGGCGCTAGCACTGGCCTCGTAAAGGCTGCCGTCAATATGACGCGCTCTGCACCTAACTTCACTACCAACATTCAAACTGTACAACGAATTGATGCAAGTTCGGTAATATTTGGCGGGAATTTCAAATTTTAAGTTGGCACAAAGGACTGATGGGTAAAAGTAATGACAAAGTTTGTTAATTTTTTTAAATAGTTTTTTTACAGATTATGTTAATAAATTGGTGAAATATGTTTTAAACATATATTAAAGAATATGTAGAAATACAAAGATAAACAGTAAATATGGAATATTTTTTTATACAACCTCTTCATTAAGCGTTTTTGTGATTGTGACACGCCAAAGAACTGACGTTTTCAGGATTTATCGCATTATTTAACAAATTAGGTTTTAGAGTATGTAATTTAAATTGAGTGGTTACATAAAAAGGATTTTAGAATTTCATAATATATTGTCACATAACGAAGTGCATTAATATTTTCATATTTATTGGCTGATGACAGCGAGTTGTCCAACTTTTGTATTTTTACCCTCAGTAGCACAACTTGTGTCATTTATGATTTGTCTCCATGTGACATTGGCAAAGTACATTGTGCTGGTGTGGCACTAATAAAAGCCATACGACAAAATAAGAAGAAAATGCTTTGGCAGGACTCTATGACCGGTACATAAAGGTATATTCTACTGAAAAAACTGGCAAGTAAATCTGTGATTTTAAAATCATAACCATTAAATAATGACATAGTTTCTTAAGATACAATATGTTGAAAGATTACTTTAAGGCTATTCTTCTATTCATAAAATAATATTTTATTAATTTTTTATTCTGTTTGATTACTGAAGACCTTGAAAGTTAAGTCATCTCAGTCAAATAGTATTGGCAACTTCTTACCTTGGTATGGAGATAACATACAATGTTGGACATTGGACATAGACCATCCAATACTGAAAGAAATGTACTTTTATGAGACAAAAGTTACCTTAATTAAATATAACTTACCTATTTGTAAACATCTAAAGCGATCAAGGTTTGTGGGGTTGTTCTCTTCCGTGAGAAGGAAAGTCATCAAGCCCATTCGATACATATGGCCAGCAATTGACTCACAGTCTTCAATGTCACAAATAACCCATCCAGTTCTCTTGACATGCTGAAAAACATACAAATTTACATATTAAAATCCATACTAAGATAAGCAAGTGTCTTTATGTTCTTCATTTACCTTTTTGCCTATCTGGATAAAAACCTAAAACCACGTCTAGAAAGTCGAAAGAAAAGCTAGGACACTATATAAAAATTCAATAAATCATGGTCGAGTGGAATGGCGCCAAGAATCTTGCTGTTTCCGCGCTGAACCGACCGCGACAGTTTCATTTTGTGTGCAAAACGAGGCAGCCCATTCGTCCACAGAAGAGGCAATCAAGTTCTGCAATATTAAAATCTTAAAACAAATTTCATACGTACCTTGAGACGACCCACGAGCTCCAAAAATTCAAGGATTTTTTTGTTCTCAACCACTAAAGCCATTGTAATGTTCTAACCAACAGCTGTTAAACACTTCAGTTTTTTTGCTTGAGATTACTGCTTGCTCGAATGCACCTAATTTATCAATCTAACCTTGAGTTATCGAAAAGGGCAAGAGTATTGAGCAATAAAATCACCAATAAAATAAGATTCAATTTGAGATTGAGATTCTTCAAAATGAGTTCAAAATTGTTGTTATTTTCTGGTTATTTTATTTTGACATTTTTGTTTTTTTTTTATTTAACTGGTTTAACGGCTCTGGATTCCAGTCCTTCTGAGCCTGACATGTTTGACATTTTGCTTCGCCTCAGAGATTGGGCTGGCTCACACAGAGTACTTTTTGGCTTCATCAGAGACAAATTCCTTCTATATTATTATACTCTTTGATTCCTTCATTGCTATGCTTGACAAAATATGACAATTAATAATCACTTGACACTTTTGACTGATTTTTTTTAATAACTGGCTTTACCACTCTGGGTTCCAGCCTTGATAGTTAACTTATGTTAAGATCTTTGAAAGACTTGAATCGTCGAGTAAATCTACCAATCTAGAAGAGTATAAATAAGAGTATAAATAAGAGTATAAATCTAGAAGAGTAATTAACCAGAGGTGATTGCGATCGATACACACGTTTATATTTCTTTATTCATTGCACACGTTACACAGCACTGTAGCTGTCATATTTTTTAGCCAATCGCTCTGCTGTTATCGGTGCCTGACAGAGACAAGTAACATTTATATTATGTTAGTACTAATGTTAGCGTTACGGTAATAATATAATATTATGTTAAAATTACTTTTTATGGTAAGGTTAGTAAGACGTATCGTAATTCGTTACATTAAGGATTCGCAACACCGACCGGTATCCAAATAAGTAACTCTTAAATCGTAGACCATTACGTAAAAACGATTGGTGCATTGCAACGATCTCAATCATATTCTATGATTGGGTAGACCAGGGTAGACGCTCTTTTCCAACAAAGGGTTGGGCAAAATTCATTGTCATACTTTTTTTATATACTTCATTCATTTCTTATACTTTCATTGTTTTACTTTTTGTCTCGGAAAATTAAGGACTTCCCGCAGGAATAAAAATAACATAATCTACGCAGGCGAAGCGGTAAGGATTATTTTAAGATACTTAGTAATTATTAATTTTAATATAACTTATTAGCAGCTTATTGCACTATTATATTAAAAAATACTTAGTTTAATTATCAAACCTAGACCGTTAAATCGTTGATAATTTGGTACCTATAACTACGTCTTTACCGGTAGGGTGGTATTGGTAAGTAGTGGCCGGACCAGATCAAAGTGGCAGAATCTATTCCGCCTAGCCATGGACAAGGAGAAATTTAGAAAACTGACTGCTGACCTTCAGTAATGGAGAGGCACATGAAGAAGAAGAATACCTCACTTTTGCGCAAGGATTATTTTCACTGGGATCTTTCCATGTGTTCATCTGGACGGGCTAAAATGGATGTGTACCTGTTGATCAGAACAAATCTAGTGTAATAAATGATTTAAATAATAAATGAAAAATGATTTATTTATTTCACGAAGGACAAATTGTATCACTTATGATACGTCAAGACTCTACCACCGGTTCGGAAAGTGATTCTACTCAGAAGAGCCGGCAAGAAACTCAGCAGTTGCTCTTTTCTCAGAAAGATTTTTTAAAATAATGAATAACCAATACGACACATAATATTATGTACGTTACACGTATTACACTGACTTGTGGGCTACTGGATGCGAGGCCGGTTGCTTCCATGAATTCTTATAAATCGTTGAGCTGTCGGGGTTTTCAAACTTTCATCAGAAACGGTAGTTTGGGGTCTCTTCCGAAGCACTTCACACGGCGTGGATACGTAATGGGTACATTTGATTAATATGATCAATGGACGAGACTCCAACACGTTCTATGAATCCTAATGCTCCCCGGTGTACCGCTACGCAAATTTAAATTCTAACTTTGCTTCGGACTGTCAGTGAAAATGTTGGAGTACTCGTCGTCGGTCTACCAATTAGATTTAGCTCCAAAATGAGCGTTTCAACCCGTTTAAAGTTTAACAAAATTTTGTTCAATGCTCGCAAAGTTTGTTTTACCCTCTTCGTGACTTTAATGTTTGTTATTCGAGAAGGCAGCTGGAATGATTTGGTGTTTGTTCCTTGTTTATTCAGGTTTGTGTGTTTACGTTTGATTATTATGTGTATACGTTTACTTACTTGCCTATCTAATAATATTTTGTTAATGTTGGCTTTAATTTTGAAGACCCAAATACCTTTTCATTTAAAAAATACCTTTATACTTTAGGGTTTATTAAAAATACTGCCACATTCCATCATCACTTACCACCAGCAGAGATCGCAGTCAAGGGCTATCTTGTCATTGATATGATGAAAAACTTACCTACTTAGACCACGGACCACTATAGTAGGTAGGTATAGTAGATACTATACCTACCTAACGGTAGATACCGTTGAGATCTAATGTCAGGAAAAGTCATAGATTGCCCGTGATTGTGTTCTTCATTTTCCCAATCATGGAAGACGCACATTTGACGTCAACAAGAACTTTTTCTCCTACTTGCTCGGAAAGGAATAATGAACCTTAATGAATCCCGGTCTAAAATAAAAACTGAGTAGGTACCTACATCTGTATCTTATTCAATTTTTGTCTATTAGCATTAATGAGTGTGAGTGAAGCAAAATATGGCTGTTTGTGTTTATTGGATTATGAACTCGTCACTATTCAAATTGTCAAATAAAACCTTTTATCTTAGAATACCAATGACCTTGTGTATAGAAGGTCATTGTAGAATACCGTCAATTTATAAAATACCCTATTGCTGGTCAAACTGCACGTGACGTTCCGTAATCTTAATTTTGTTGCTTAATATTATTTTTGCCATTAAATTTGAGGTTGCTGATAGTTAATCTCCCTTCATGTTCCCACATCACTAGGAAGATCCAAACTAGTGAAAAACTACATTTACAATCCATCAATATAACATATTAAAAATTCGAAAAATTCTGAAGAAGCGACGCGACGCGACGGCTGTACGCCAGCCCCGATCGTCACTCCATATCCAGCTCGCTCCCAGCACTAGTTTCGAGCTTGACGCGTGTAATTTTGCGATAGCAGTATTGTTTTGTACATACTTTAAAAAACTCTAGGTCATTACTTTAACATTCCATACGATTCATCGGAGCTCGTGCGCGGACTATACATTGGTTCTTTTTCTAACTGCGAAATTTTTACTGAAATATTATAGGAAATCATATCATGGCCATTCAACATTAGAGTTTTAGTGTGAGGAAACGAGAGTCAACGCCATCTCTATCGGCAATGTAGAATACTCAATACTCAATTTATAGGTGTCTCTTATGTTACGTCATGTTTTGACTATACCATCTAGAAAAGCTTTGTTTCCTCACAATTAGAAAAATGTACTTTATACAGCCTGAAATATGCAATTCACGGCCTCGGTTATTTAAAAAGACCTCAGCTAGCGCTTCGTCCTTTTAAAATCACAATAAGTATTACTCAGTCGTGAATTGCTTATTTCCGGCTAGGGCATGTATAATATTTATTTTTTGACAACTTTATATCGTGTTTAGGGTTCCGTCATAGAACAGAAGCTAGTAATAAGCAGATTACCTAATCGTTGGTTCAGCCATTTCGTTCAGTCCGTCTGTCTGTGTGTCACAGCCATTCTGAGCTTAATACATGAAATTTAGAAACAAATAAATATTGCCTATAATGTTTTGTATACAGTTATAATATGCTAAGCCGTAAAACCAATGTTAAAACGATATTTTATAAAAGTATAGTATTCCTTAGTGACGAACTTCATTTACATAATCTGCACATGAATTTTCTTATTACCGATCCGTTTACAATTAAATTGTAGAAAGTTCGTAGAAACTTATAGCTATAATTTTTATTAGCTCTTGATTGCGATGTATTTGCGACGGTCATGATGGAGATTAAATTGGGAGTGTACTAATCAGGAAGGGATGATCTGCTTTCTACGCGGCATCTTACCAGACCAGAGAGAATTATTTAGATATATGCCCCTGCCCGGGACTCTCCTGATATAGAGCCACATAGCTCTTCACTGCGCCATGGGTGGTCAATAGGGCGTTATTATAATATTAATGCTGCGTCTATTCGCTCTATGCGTCGACTACGTGACTCTATATTTTAGTCGTTATATGGATGAGTAAACTTTGAGGAATCCATACTTTCATACTATCCTTGCTAATATTATAAATGCGAAAGTGTGTCTGTCTGTCTGTTTGGCACATCTGTTCAACCGATTTTGATGGGTATATCGATAGTTTGTATCCCGGGGAAGGACATAGGCTACTTTTTATCCCGGAAAATTAAGGAGTTCCCGCGGAAGAAGTCGCGGGCATCGACTAGTAATATTATAAATACGAAAGTTGGTCTATCTGTCTGCTACGCTTTCACGGCCCATCTTTTCAACCGATTTCGATGAAATTTGGTATAGAGGTAGGTTGTATTCCGGGTAAGGACATAGGCTAAAAAACTTAATCATGCGGACGAAGTCGCGGGCATCATTTAGTTGATACATTTAATAATTCAATACTTAGTACATAATAAAAACGCTTAAACGACTTCAAGGCCTGATTTTGGCTCTTTGAAACTCGGAGAAAATTTAGAGGACATTTCCTCTGTGTTTCAAAAAGTATGATGTTAGATACAGTTCTAAATAATTAGTTATAACTTATAATCTTCCATACTTCCATTCCATTACATATTATAAATGCGAACGTGTGTCTGTCTGTCCATCTGTCTGCCACGCTTTTACAGCTTACAGAGATAGGTTGCATACCAGGGAAGGAAATACGTTACTTTTATCCCAGATTTGTTCCCACGGGGTTTTCAGAAACCTTAGCCCACGCAGACCCAGTCATCGTCTAGTCTAGTAGAAAGTCTAAACTTAATCGTAATCTAGCCGAGTCGTATACCTATATCTATTATGTCGATGGACTTAGTAGGCGCTCATATCCTAGCGTAGAGCTATTTAATTTTTCCTTTAAATATGGGTAAGTAGGTACTTGAGCTTACTTTCTTCAGGCAATTACCTAAAGCAGAGTAGGTAGGTAAGCAATTTGAATAGTAAGGAACGTAGGTACATATTCAACTTTCGCATACTTTCAAAAAGACGAGACTTAATTTTATGGATGTCCGCAACTATCATTGAATTTTAATGCATTGTTACAAATCTTAAGAATATTATGGCCATGGACTTTTTTGGTGTGATACCCATACCACTACGGTGATGTTGTTAAATAATTAATGAATTATTAATACTACCTAGGTACTAAATAATCTAATTGGAATTTAGAAACTACCTTGGGAAATTCATCGATGATTCTTCGTCGGTTGCCTCGACTGCCTCGATGGTCTAGTCTAGTGGATATCATGTTCGACTGCGGCTGACGAGGTCCCGGGTTCGAGTCCCGGGTCGGGCCATAATAATAAGTGTTGGGTTTTTCTGATTAGAAATTCTCAGTACTAGCCCGGAGTTAGGAAGTTGGCGGTGTGTCACCCCCGTGCCTCGGAGAGCACGTTAAGCCGTCGGTCCCGGTTATTATCAAACATGATAATAGATAGGTTAAAGCCTAGTCGTTAAAGCCCACCAACCCGCATTGGAGCAGAGCGGTGGGTCTAAGTTCTAATTCCCTCTCTCCTATGAGAGTGGGACGTTAATGGGCTGTAGTGGAACTTCGTCGGTATTCTAAATATTTGCTACGGAAGTTGGTGTGAGAGACAGAGACGTGATACTTTTCCCACAAATGACATTGAGGCTGGCATAGCACCCGCCCTTAAACTTGGAACTAAATTCTCAGCATAGGTTCCCGTGGCAATGACTAAGGTTTAAGCATGGTATACCTAAGTCGATTACGAAGAGAAAGCGCATTGTTTGCGTTAGGTCCGGTTAGATACCTCAATAGTTACTATGCAATGAATCTCGTTAGCTAGTTAGTTGTTAAAACCTAAACAAACAAGGAGAAAACTTATCCTGTCAATTTTGAGCCTAGATCGTCGTAGGTATACGAAAGAGTTTGGCAACTCATCGCATAATAAAATTATAACCACAACACGTTTAACCTACCAATCGCGATCTTCAGGAGGATCGAAATACAAGGAAATAAATAAGATGCTAATTCTGATGTAGGTACCCAGTCTCTAAACTAAGTCCCTTTCTTCAGGGAATATTCTGAAAGGCATGGCAGAAAAAATTAGCAATAGTTTAGAGAAAATTGTGTAGGTACTGATCAAAACAGACTTCGCCACCAATATAAAGAAAAAGAAAAAAATGTGTGTGTCAGCTCCGACGCACGACTGGAGTTTATTCCTTACGAACGAAAAGTGTTACCATGGAAATATAAAGTAAATAACGTAACGGAGAAAGTTTGATTTTACTCACCATAAATTTTCATACCCCGGGCTTATATGTATATGAAAACCGATTCTTAAGGAGGTAAAATCCAAAAATAAATTCACTCTCTCTGACTGAATTATCATCGCTCAGCTCAAACCTTTGGACTTAGAAAGCTGAGGCACAGAGGTTCGCTTTAATGAATTAATATTAAGTGATCAATTTATGCTTTCAGTAGGGGCAGTTAAATGGGACGCGCCTGCACCCTACGATCCGGTGTGGCTTGCCAGTGTACAGACCCACGCCCCTATGCCATCTGTGAACGAGACACGGACTTGGGGATGGGTCAACAATCACGATGTCCAGTTTAAACTGTTTACAAGGTAAACCAAGAATTAATGTAACTTACTTACGTATCCATCCATCAATCAAATCAATCAATCGTTTATTTGCTTGAAATATTGTACAATTATGATGACAGTTCAAAAGTAGTCCACACATGTTTCGTCAATGTTGACGTGCAAATTTAGAAATTATGTAAGTACCTACTTAATTAATACTTACAATATTTAAATCAGTTATTAGCCAACAAATTTATTTACCAACAATAGTTACCATTTTCCAGCAAAGAAGTACCGCCAAGCGATTTAGCGTTCCGATACGATGCTGTGTAGCTAAACCGATTAGGCGTATGTGTTTAACAAAACTGCCACGCCCCTAGCAGGTTAGGCCGCTATGATCATATTATACTGCATCATCACTTACCATCAGGTGAGATCGCAGCCAAGGGTTAACTTGTAGTGAATTAAAAAAAAGTAGGTTACTACGAAGCAGGTGTTATTTTACGGTAGTGCATAGGATACTCGTACACGTAAGAAAACAATTTTTTTGTTTCTTAGCAGCTTTTTCGTAATCCAGTTATAAAGAAGCGAGGCTTATGAAATTGATATGGTGCCGTGTAGAAACCGATTGTCTAGGGCTATGGGTATAATATATTTTTTTCACAAGTGTGTTGAAAAACGTCGTATGATACACGTGTGTATTGATGATTATTATCGTCCTTGGCTATCTTAAGACCCTCACCTAACGGCTCGGGTCTCAATGGCGCCTCAGCTGTAATCACTAACATTACACACTGGTACCATAATGTACTAATCTGCCATACACCTAACAGGTTAGCTCGCTACCATTTTAGACTGCATCATCACTTACTTACCAGTTACGACCAGGTATGATTGCAGTCAAGGGCTAACTTGTAGTGGAATAAATAAAATGAATTATGTTCGTAGGTATAGTATATTTACCCTCCACTACTAAATATGGCAGTTAGGTATCCCATTTTACGCTTTGGCATTTCTATTTTCAGGCGGAACCCGTATGTATTCCAACTTCTTCAAGCGAACGATTCATCGATGCTGCGCGAATCCAACTTTAACTTTAATAACAAGGTGAAAGTCCTGGCGCACGGCTGGCTCAATTACGGCGACGGTCCCATGCCGGAATCCATTAAAGAAGGTATTAGTATCTTTATGAAAAAAGCCATTTGAATTCTTCATTTCTTTCTGCTTCAGAACTTTCTCGGTTTTGTTTTTGATATTTTAATAAATTTTATATACGAGAAGAAGCTTAATTAGGTTGGCCATGACTCCGATAGCTTTCTTTTGCTTACATTGCAAAAGAAGTAACTCAAAATTGTGAACACCGTAGCAGCACTTACTTATTAGAATTTCATATTAAGTATAATAGTAGTATTGTGCAGCACGTCAAAGTTAATTAATTTCTTCAACATTTTCTTCATTCACCGAAAATATAGCGGAAAATATAGTAGCGGGTGCAAAGTGATTGCCTAATTTTTAAATCTTTAATAATAGATAGCTGCACTTATGGTAACAATCGCCAGGAAGGCTGATTCAGTATTAGTGGGTTATGGTTATAACACGTCTCTGAGCGGCCATATCTAGTGAAAGGCCCATCAGCATGCGTTCAGACCTTCGCTATCGTCATCAGTGGAGAGCTCTACACCCACCTAATACAGAATCAGCCTTCCTGGCCATAGTTACCAAAAGTGCAGCTATCTCCTCTATTATAATACCAATAGATTTTTGGCTTAACATATTATTATCCAGTGCTGAAATTACGTTGATATTTTCTTAAACTTCGCTCACGTGGGTATTAACAAAATCCAACCTTATTCCCCGTCTAAATCATAAACGGAAGTTCTGTGTAAACAGAAGTGATTACAGCTTTCTAGGTCCAAGGGTTTTAAGGGACTAAGGGAAGGCTAATAGCTCTATTAATTCAAATGATTGCAGGACTGATTGAGTGTGTCAGGCCGCATTTTTATAGTATGTAGGTGAATAAACATTTCAGCTGACATAAACAAAATTGTAAATAAAATATTTAAAAGAAAATTTTATTTCGAATAAACTAAAAAGTAAAAAAAAAACTGCATTTCTAAAGAAGTTAATGCAGTCATGTTTGGCAGTTGCAATCTGAGCTTTTTCAGGAAGTCGACTTAAGAAACTTGAGCAACGGAAGACAGCATTTTTAGTAAAGTGCTATTAGTTGACTTTTAAATCCATCTACAATAGGTACCTTAAGTATATAATATTGAAATACTTATTTATCTGTGATTTTGAAATATCTTTATTTAATTAAGCTCTTAAATGTGTAAATATTTTACACGGGCTATCAAAATTAAAACATCTTATTTTAAAATTATCTATTGTTTGTTTGCTACGTTAGGCCCATCTTCAAAACAGATAAACTGATTTTTACGAGTTTTCGTACCTACAGGACTAGGCATGGAGTGGTTAAGGTGCGAAATAAATTCACTTTTTAGCTGGGCTAATATAAACTGTTACTCTTAATTTATAAGCTCTTTACTAAAAGAGCTTTTATATTAGTTACGGTTTTGTTCAGTTATTTGCCGACGACGTTGATATAATAATCTGTATAATAAGTCCATCCTGATGTAGTGAGAAGTGGGAGGATAAATTTGATTCCTGGCAGGGCAATTAGAAAATTTATCTTTTCTAAATTGGCTAAGTACGGTCTGGTTTACAACCACTGGACGTTTCGAATTGACCAAGTCATCACTAAACCATCAAGCCATCACTGCAGGTAAATATTTAATTAAACTGCCATAGGCCATTATATAGCTTCCAAGTTACCCACTTTCATCATGATTACTGACGTATCACGTGAGACCGCCAGCTTCGTTGACCGTCAAGGGCTACCTTTTCATTTAGATATGAAAAGAGTTTCATAAATGAAAAATATGCTCTAAAGGAGAGTTTATCGCAAATAACTTTAATATTGAACATTTAGCGCAACCTGAATGCACTGTTCAAACAGGAGCTGCTTCAGGAAGGAGCCTTAAGCGACGGAAGGTCGCAAAGTGCTGTTGGTGGCTTTTAAATCTTTAATATAAATTGCTTCTCGTCGTAACGAGCTTTTGAGCTTCGGTTCATATAATTTACAGTTGAGGAAGGGTGGTGAAAGTTAAGGAAGTGTAATTTCGATTCATTGAAAATGTTTTACAATCGTTAACAGCCAAGGTACGTTTAAGTGAAAATAGTTCGAGAAAATCAATTTTCTATTTGTGGCTATGAAATTCTTCGGTATTTAAGATAGTTTTCATACTATTACTAGCAAAATTTTATGGTTACAGTCATAGACTTAGAATTTTTTCGCTACGCGTTACAGTCGTAACATTAATGCTACAGTTACTGGATAGTTTTAGCTTAGCCCAATAGCCCGATGAAAAGTATGAGGTTTATTTAAATTTGATTGCAGGATAGTCTTGCGCACAAGCAAAATACGCTCTGAAGATTCCTTTATCACTCTTACCTTGAAAATCGGCAAAACGGAGTTTTTTTAAAGCTGTGTATCTATCAAATGGTACATACATCTATGTTGTTGTTGTTTCAAGACTTGTAAGCAGCCATAGATGCATCTCCAAACATAATTCAAAAAAAATTCCACCCCAACAAAGGAATAAAATTACAGGTAACTAGTCCCTCGAAAAGGGCTTTTATTCGAATGAGCTGAATGAGTTTATTAAAAAGGAACTCGAAAAGACCATAATGTGAACTGAATGCATTATTCTGTATAAAACGGAGATGTTTTAGGCAGTAGAACTAACCGCCGGAAGGTCGCAAAGCGTTGACGGTCGGCATTTATCTTTTATGTAAATTGCTTCTGGTAATGACGATCTTTTGAAATGCCGTTTATTCAATTTATTGCTAAATGAAAGTTTGAGAAAGTGTAATTTTATCGAGCAATTTGTAATTAAGTGGCTCTATTATGTCGCCTTTGTTTCTGCTTATTCAGCTGCTTACTTTGTGTTAATTGAACGCAGAATACTTAAATAGGTAATCAAGTTTATTTCATTGACTAGGTATCTATTGTTTGCCACTTCGTCCGTAGAGAAATTTTGTGTTCATTTAGGACTTCGATGTTTTCCTGCAGCGTAATACTTTGCGCTACAGGAAAACCTAGATTAGATCGTAGGTTAGTAGTTTAGTACATAATCATTCAATTCTAGATCCCTTGGCTCCATTGATTGGCTATAAAAGTGCTCTCAAATACTGACAGAGGGACAAACAACAATTTTACGAAAAAACGAGATTTTGGGTTCTTATCATCATAATGATCAGACTTTCAAAATCACAGCAGACTTTCAAAATCACAGATAATTATTATTTCAATTTTATTTTGTCCTCGGATCAATTGACAGGCGCTCGGTATTTTGCTCTTGCATGAATCTTCAAAATGTCAATATCTCATTAATAAGTCCACAAACATAACTGACCCGGTGACAGCGTCGCTAGTTTATATGAAAAACTAGATGATTCCCGCGACTTCGTCCGCGTGGATTAAGATTTTTGATTCCCGCGGGAACTCTTTAATTTTCCGGGATAAAAAGTAGCCTATGTCCTTCCCCGGGAAACCATCTACCCCTGTACCAAATTTTATCAAAATCGGGTGAAGAGACAGTTTTTTTTTATTCCCGCGGGAACTCTTTATTTTTCCGGGATAAAAAGTAGCCTATGTCCTTCCCCGGGATACCATCTACCCCTGTACCAAATTTCATCAAAATCGGTTCAACAGGTGGGCCGTGAAAGCGTAGCAGACAGACAGACAGACAGACAGACAGACAGACAGACACACTTTCGCATTTATAATATTAGTATGGAAATTAGTATGGATATGGTAAAAACAAAAACTAAACAGGCATAAAAATTAGTTCCAATTTTGGCCACCGGGACAGATAAGTTTGTCGGACACTAGATAAGTTTGGACTGGACTGGACTGGAACACCAAATGACGTATGATGATGTAACCTGATATGCGTGTTTGCCTAGAGCGTCAATCCACCTGGAGCGTAGTTTACAACCGCTGCGTTTTCCTATACCTACCTATTTTGAGGTAATTTTAGTATCTTTTTATTTTCAGCATACCTAAATGTGAGCGACCTGAACATTATCGTGGTAGACTGGGGCACCGCGGCTAATGTTAACTACATACTGGCCAGTTACAACGTAGCGATGGTTGGAAGATTGCTCACAGAGTTTCTTAATTTTCTAATAAGCGAAGGGGTATCAATGGACAACGTACATCTCATAGGACATAGTCTGGGTGCTCATGTTGTGGGTATAGCTGGAGCGTACGTAAAAGAAGGACCCATTGACACAATTACAGGTAAATCGGTTAATGATTTCTGGGTTGGGGCATATTTTTACTTATTAATCCCCAAGGATTGGATAGTTGGACTGGTACGTTCACCAAACGTCTCCTTTTCATTTTTCAATTTATTGTTTTTACTATTTTTCTCTACAGTTATTGTTATAGAAGTTTTCTATAGGCAAATTAAAAAAAGTACCTAAGCGTATATATTATAAATGCGAAAGTTTGGATGGATGTATGGATGTTTGTTATTCAATCACGCCCCAATGGCTGAACGGATCTGACTGAAATTTGGCGCAGAGATAGATTATAGCCTGGAATAGTACATAGGCTGCTTTTTATTCCAGGAAATTAAAGAGTTCCTGCGGGAACCGAAAAACCTCAAACCACGCAGACGGAGTCGCGGGCATTCGCTAGTCGCTAGTCGCTAGTCATACTTCATACTAATATTATATATGCGAAAGTTTGGATGGATGTATGGATGTATGGATGGATGGATGTATGGATTTGTTACTCAATCACGCCCCAACGGCTGACCGGATGTGGCTGAAATTTGGCACAGAGATAGATTATAGTCTGGAATAGCACATAGGTTACTTTTTATCCCGGAAAATTAAAGAGTTCCCGCGGGAACCACGCAGACGAAGTCGTTTGCATTCGCTAGTAAGGTATAAAGGTAGGCAGAAGGGAAATCGTTTATGCATAAACAGTTTTCTATTTAGGTATATTCCTTACCTTCTAGATTGCGACATTGCTATTTTCAATCTTTCAGGCCTAGACCCTGCATTACCTCTGTTTACACTAGGTAATAAAGACGCACGTCTAGACAAGCACGATGCGCGACACGTTGAAGTGATACATACCTGCGGAGGCTACCTAGGTTTTGCAGCACCTCTAGGACATATTGACTTCTACCCGAATGGCGGAACTCGTCAACCTGGATGCGGCATCGATTATAGAGGTAATCCATACTATCCATATTCCATACTAATATTATAAGTGTGAAAATGCGTGTGTTTTTCTGTCTGTCTGCTACGCTTTTACGGTCAAACTGTTTAACCGATTTTGATAAAATTTGGTATAGGGATAATATTTTGTATCCCGGGGAAGGACATAGGCTACTTTTTATTTCGGAAAATTAAACAGTTCCCGCGGGAATAGAAAAACCTTAATCGACGCGGACGAAGTCGCGGGCATCATCTAGTTAGTTATTATGAAATATAATTATCATTTATCCAGAAATGGTCGCTAACTAACTATAATGGCCCTCATAAGAAACTAAAAGCTCAGGGTTATTCAGCGGGTCGTAGAGAGAGCTCATAGTTTCGTTACCCCCATACGACCACAACATACGAGTAGCAAGGAGCTGCTGGATCCAGGCGGTGCAAGATCGCGTCGTGTGAAAGAGTCCTTGCAAGGGGCTAAGGCTGTCGATGCAACCGATAGACGTCCAGCAGTGGACGTCTATCGGTTGACGACGACGACATCTAGATTAGATATTATTGCTAAGTTGATTACAGTTGGTACTACTGGTAGGTCATGCTTGTTGTAGGGGATTACTCCTACTGACATCCACTGCGCTTGGGAGGGCGTTTCACTATAATACGCCACAGTAGGTAAATCTATATGGTACAGTGTGCACTTGCACTTGAAGCTTGCAATATTCACGAGATCACACAAATCTTCCAAATTATTCTCAACGTTTTACTCCGACACCGGAACATCTTCAGGAGTTGTTGACTCGACAATGATGTCTTTACAATTATCATGGACTTCCGCAAAGTGCTTCTATCCAATAACTTTTTCATCCCATGTATTCGAAAAGGACGACTTGGTTCGCCTTTAAGTGCACCCAAAGTTTTCTAAGAAACTTTTAGCGGGCAGAAATGAGTTTTTAGTCCTCTTTATTTCAAAAAGTGCGTCGCAATTATCTTTGCCGCGCACTTTTTGAATTTGGAGGCGCCTTTTATTTTCTCATACAGGCTGATGAAAAGTAGAGTGTATCATTCGGGCGCAAAATTTTTTGGCTCGGGCGACTTACTTTGAATCCCTCGCTACGTTCAGGATTCTACTAAAGAATCCCTCACTTCGCTCAAAAAAGCGCCCTCGCCGTAAAAGTATTATTTTGTCTACTATTGACGTTGCAGGTTAACTAGTCATCATAAATTTTCGTCTTTCACAGGGCTGTGTGCTCATAACCGGGTCCACATGTTTTTCGCGGAGTCGATAATATCTGATGTGCCATTCACCGCCGTCCGTTGCAAGGATTACGACGAGCTTTACTACCAGAGGTCGTGCAAAGGCACGGGCGAGAAGTTGATCATGGGCGGCTTTGATATTCATTACGGGTAAGTACCTAATTATTTTTGTAAACCTACGTAAGCCCTCAGCTTAACTGTTACTTTATTTAGTTGATTCACTATATTAACTGGAGCTCGAAACAAGGATGCGTCCTGAATTCACTCACACGAAAAAGTGTCAGATGTAATATCACAAAAAATTATGACTTGAAATAATGCAACAGACATTGGATAGAAGCAGGCGTTATTTTGCAGAAGTCCATGATAATGTAGGAACTAGGAGTTTAATTAGCTATAATCCGCGAGAATAGGTAAATCTATGTGGTAAAGTGTGTATCTTGCACTTATAACCTTCTATTATATCTTCTAAGTATCTAGCAATCTTCATTCAGATGCAGTAATCGTGCATTGTCGATTCAACATCTCCTGAAGAAGCTCCAGAAGTTATCGGAGTAAAACGTACGTTGAGGATAATTTGGAAGATTTCTGTGGCATGGTGAATATCGCGGTCTATAAGTGCAAGATACACACTGTACCAAATAGATTCTAGTTCCTTCAATAAAACAGACGATAGTCCGCCTAACTAATCTTTATATCAAGCTGCACACTCAAGCGCGACAGGACAAAGCGTGTTCCCTTTCGGCGCGGACGTTTCATGCTGACTGGTCCTTGCTTTTAAAATTGAAACTTGTGCTTATAAGTACAGAGTGTTTTCTTAAAACTAATGTTAATCTTGGTTCCTCAATTTAGACGCCTTATTTTATTTCACAGTTTTATTATGTCAGTGTTCCTTTTATAATCATAAATTTGTCAGCTTTAAATTAACTTATGTTAAACGCTATTGTATTAACAAAAGAATGCTTTACAACGGGGCCAAATCTATCGCCGATGTCGTATAAGAACTTTCTCTTGAAGCGAGAACAATGGCTATTTAAATCTTTGACATAAAGTTAGGGTATCCTTCCGCTCTCTTTTCCCGGAAAATTTTGGCATAATACCTGGTATTTTATAGTAGGTATGTCTCTAGAGACAGCTCAGCTCTAGAGGCAGCGACGATATTGTCTAGCTCTAGAGCTAGACAATATCGTCGAAACGATATTGTGAAACGGTATAAGTACTTAGTACAAAAAAATGTGTAGTATCCATTAGGTATATAATTTTTTTGTTTTTTATTAATAAATAATTTAATTATTTATTGTCTAGCTCTAGAGCTAGACAATATCGTCGAAACGATATTGTGAAACGGTATAAGTACTTAGTACAAAAAAATGTGTAGTATCCATTAGGTATATAATTTTTTTGTTTTTTATTAATAAATAATTTAATACTTTTTTCTTACTAAATAAATAAATGGGAGTGTAATGAATAAAGCTTTTCATAACGCTTTATGAGTACTTAATGTGAAAATATGCCGCCATCATTGAAGCCACTTGCTCTCTAGAGTAACCATATGAAAGCATATTAATTCGATGCATTTGCAGTAATTCATCATCAGTATTATTGAATTATTTTTGATAATTATCCGACTGCTTCCACAGTATTATGGTTGAAGAATTTGGTTGACTTCGAAATTCGATGTTTTTCAAATCTTAATCTCTCTAAAACGAAATACCTTGTGGTCACCCTGTGTGAAAGTCTATTGTTTCGTTTCAGGAAAGACGGAATTTACTACCTCAAGACAAACGCCGAGAAGCCTTACGCCTTGGGGGACGTAGCCCCATGAGTTTAGGGTCACGCGCCTTTTCCTTCGTCTTTTTATAGAAACAATGAAAATTTGCGAATTGACTAAACATTTAACAAAGATTTTATTGAATGTTAAAAGAATAAATGTGTTTCATTCAAACAACTTTAATTGTTCAGCAGGTTATGTAATTTTTTTTGTCTCGAGTCACATTGTGACTTTTGTAGGTAGTAGGCAGTGCCTACTAGGTACTGCTCTGTGTCTGTAAATAAAGAAAACATGCACTTAGGCTGATATGCAAACGACTGTACAGTTTTAATCATGTGTGTGTGTGGATCAGGGTTATTAGAGTACCTATGTCCTATAAGCATTATAATTTATTACTTGCTGTTGCCAACTTCGCCTATAAGTTTTCAAATTCCAGAAACATTGTTTAGTGTTTACGTTTAAAGTTACCCGTAAGGCTAAGCTGACTGCCCGAGGCTAAAAAAACTAGCTGTTTAAAGCTTGCTTAATTTTTTTATATAAGCAACTTGTTTCAGCGTTAATTTTAAGGCTGGACGTCCATTGCTTTAAGTTTAGCGATCTAAGTGATCGCATCATTTTGCCAGCTGAACATCTAGTGTTTATATAAACGAAGGTTTCCATCAAGATGCTCGGGGGCGGCTATAGGATTGAAGCATTTCAGTATTTTACAGCTACTTACAGTAGAACATTTAAGACTCTACAATACGCTATGGACGTTCAGGTTATAGAAGCCAATGTGCGACCATCTTTAGCATCATTAAAATAATAATACTAAGCTGATAAGACGGATTAAGTAAGCATCGGCTTAATAGCATCAAAATGTATAAATTGTACCTATAAAAAATAAACATAAGTGACTCAGTGTAAACTGTACCTGCGTTAAGTTATTACTAAGAATGTAACGTGAAATATAAGCTTTTGTACCTTAATGGATTATATTATTATGCATTTATGTTACATTATTGATTTTATTGACAGTACAATATTTTATTTTCATAAAAAAGTTGATTAACTTGTTCTTCTTTTATTTTGTATACCTCATAATATCCAAATCTTATTTGTATAAGAAATACAGATTTATTTGAACAGGTCTTGAAGTATTGTTCATGTTCATGGAGTAGGAATAAAATACTGGGCAAATATTTTGTGCTTTAGTGGGATTAATAAGTATCCAAACTAATAATCTATATATATAAAAATGAAACCCGTTTTCCTTGGTCACGGCATCACGCGTGAACGGCTGGACCGATTTCACTAATTCTTTTTTTGTTGTATTTGTTATTATTAGGAGAAGGTTCTTACGGAAAAAATATTAAGAAAATCTCTCAGAAATATTGAAAAATATACATTTAATTTTGCATACTAAGGCGGTACGAAGTTCGCCGGGTCAGCTAGTATATTATAAACTAGCTGATGCCCGCGACTTCGTCCGCGTGGATAAAGTTTTTTTGATTCCTTCGGGAACTCCTCAATTTTCCGGGATAAAAAGTAGCCTATGTCACTCTCCAGGTCTTCAACTATACCCATGCCAAAAATCACGTCAATCCGTTGCTCCGTTGCAGCGTGATTGAAGGACAAACCAACAAACCAACAAACCAACAAACCAACAAACCAACAAACCAACAAACCAACAAACAAACTGACTATCGCATTTATAATATTAGTATGATGCGAAAGTGTGTCGGTCTGTCTGTCTGCTACGCTTTCACGGCCCATCTGTTCAACAGATTTTGATGAAATTTGGTACTGGGATAAAGTATATCCTGGGGAAGGACATAGGCTATTTATCCCGGAAAATTAAAGAGTTCCCGGGGGAATCAAAAAAACTTAATCCTCGCGGAAGAAGTCGCGGGCATCATCTAGTTGTAGTAGCAGTAGTTTTAAATGAATGAAAACATATTTTAATATGTCGTCCTCATGACTGTCAGAAATTCCATGAAAATAATTCCAAACAGTACTTACGCAACTGTTTACATGCAAATAATGGCTACAGTGTTCCCAGAGTTAAATACATACTTTAAGGCTATCAATTTACGTAAGTATAATTAATTTTGTTTTTGTATAAAATGTATTAAATAGAATTTGTTCTCTTAGAATACATACTTACGAGAAAATTTTAAATAGGCAAGTATCATAACAATCAATCAAATATTTTTTATTTAAGTAGACTTTAATAAGTGCTGTTGAATAGTCGAGTTAATCTACCACTGGTTCAGAATGCCGTTCCTACCGAGAACCAGCCAGAACCAGCAAGAAACTCGGTGGCTGCTCTTTTGAAAATAAATTACATTAATGTAAAGAGTAACAGCAGTCTTAAGCATTGCTGGAGCGAGTCAAATCCATGCTCTTTTATCATTGAATTCTTCAACAGTATAATAACCTTTTTTCATATAATACCGGCATGACCTCCAACCGGCTTCATAACTTATATTATTGAAAATACCTTTTCGCCGCATTTCATCAGAATAGGTACTTACCTATCTATTTTCAAAGCCTTTTGCACTCATAAAACTTCGAATTTGGATAATTTCGTTTATAAAGCTCGCTATTAAATCTTTTAGGATTCAAAATATAATATAATAATTATTATTTCTCAGTACACCTAAGCCGAAGCCTGTCAAGTCAACATTAATGTGTTTAAGAAGTAGGTACTCCAACAAATGAATGCCTGAAATATGTTCCGAGAATTACAAAGTCTTGAGGTGGCGTTTCTACCTGAGATGTGAGTAAAACCTAGTGGTGGGCGTTGCGACGACGAACCGTTTCTAAAGACCGTTTTCGGTTCTGCGACGGTGAAACCGTTTTTACGTCCTGGGTAAAACAGTCTTCGTTGCACAAACCAGTCTTCGAATAACTTACGTCGTCGCGAACGTAGTCCTCGTTCCACGTTTTTTCACAAAACAGTTGTTACAATCAAAAGTGAACTTTATGTCCATGACATACAGTCGAGAATGAATTGATTCAACGACCCACGTCGTCGCGAACGTAGTCGTCCTCGTTCCACGTCTAAAAACAGTTCTTACAATCAAAAGTGAACTTTATGCCCATACAGTCGAGAATGAATTGATTTAACGACACACGTTGTTGCAACTGGTTTGAAGATGGTTTTTAAGCCGTCTTCAAACTAGATAGATAGATAGATAGATAGATAAATACTTTATTGCACAAAAGAAAGAGTAATACAAAGTTAATTATAATTAGGTAAACAAGATATGCAAAGGCGGCCTTATTGCTTACTGAGCAATCTCTACCAGGCAACCCTTGGTGAGAGGATAGAACAAGATGTGTAGGGTAGTGTGGCACAATAGAATACACGTTATTATTAGTAAGTTATCAAATAATATAAAACATACTAGACGTATTATATATTTATACATTACATATAAATAAATATAGGTAACAATATATATTATACATAAACATACATAAATAGTACATACATAATACATACATAAATTACATATATTATATAAATAATATTACATAAGCATAGCAACGAATTACGATAGAAATATAATTTAGTTATGGCACGACTTGGTTAAGGAAATATTCTTTGAGACTATTTTTAAAAATAGGTAAGGATTTGGAGTCTCTAATATTTTTGGGTAGAGAATTCCATAACTGCACAGCATGCACCGTGTACGATTTGCTGTAAAATTTTGTACGATGGTGAGGAGTTTTGAGTTTATTATCCAAAGTGGAACGCAGCTGCATGTGGCGATCAACAGCACCGAGAAAGTTGAAACGTTCTTTAAGGTAGCTGGGAGTATGAGGAGCTTAAAGGATCGAGAATAGTAAAGAAAGAACATGAAAATTTCGTCGCAACCTAATTGGAAGCCACTTGAGACGAGCACGATACGCACTAACATGATCAAATTTCCTCAATCCATAGATGAATCGAATACACATGTTCTGTAAGCGCTCAAGCTTGTTTAGTAACTCCTCAGTGAGATCCGTGTAACTGCTATCGGCATAGTCCAGTATAGGTAAAAGGAGTGTTTCAGCTAAAGATATCTTAGTTTTGATAGGAAGGAGATTCTTCCAGCGTTTTAGAGAGCCGATAGCAGCAAAGAGGCGTCGGCTGACGTGGTTAACCTGCGGTACCCAAGAGAAAGAGGAGTCAATAATCAAGCCGAGGTTTTTAGCAGTGTCACTAAAGGGCAAGATCGTGTTATCCAGCACAATTGGTTCTATAGAGTTAACATCAACCTTACGGGTTTGTGCTGGATTGCCGATAATGATAACCTGTGATTTACTGGCGTTAATATTAAGGCCATACGACTTACTCCAAGAGCTAATTTTACATAAATCTGAATTAATTTTACTTATACCAGCTGTAATTTGATCTACAGGTACAGAAGTATATATTTGCAGATCATCGGCGTAGAGGTGGAAAGTAGAGGAGAGGAAATTGGAAATTGTGTTAATAAAAATAGCGAAGAGTAAAGGTGACAGGACACCCCCTTGTGGAACACCAGCCTGAACATAGGAAAAAGAAGAGGACTCATTGTCAACACGGACACATTGCCTACGATTCCATAAGTATGAATGAAACCAGCTGACTACTTCCTGCGATATATTATTAGACTTCAGAATGGCTAACATTAAATCAAAGTCAACGGTGTTGAAAGCATTACTGAAGTCCAACAGAAAAATAATTGTAACGAGCTGGTTATCAAGCCCATATCGAATGTCGTCGCAGATCTTTGTAAGCGCGGTGACAGTGCTGTGTCCTGGTCGGAAACCTGACTGAAGAGGATTAAGGAGGTTATTATAAGATAGGTAGATGCGAAGTTGAGAGGAGACTATTCGTTCAGCGACTTTGGATAAAAAGGGTAAGATGGAAATAGGACGAAAGTGAGAAAATGACGAAGGATTAGCTGTTTTAGGGATGGGTAAAACAAATGCCGAACGCCACGTATTAGGAAAGGTACTAGTAGACAAGGAGCAATTAAAAATATGACAAAGAATAGGGGTCACTTCTTCTAAAGCCAATAGCACCATTTTTCGGCTTATGCCATCACTCCCAACTAGTTACAACGACGACCGTTTTCTGCAACCGTTTTCGTCGCCAGGAAAACGGTTGCGTTTCGTTCGTCAAAAATACGACAACGACCCACCACTAGTAAAACCCACTAATAGGAGAGCTTGATCTAACATCAAGCGCATGTCAAGCGCTCCTATATTGGTTGTTTTGACAAACATCAGTCATCAGCAACCTAGCACTTCTCTGGTGTAAAGGCACCAGTGAATTATCAAAAGATTCACGGGGGTAACGAAATATTTTGGAAAATAAAAATATAATATTATTAAGTAGATAATATTATATGACGTTGTTTGAAATATACCGGGAAATATTACCGCACGTGATGATGACCGGCTATAAAACTGTAACACCTAAAAGACGAGGTCGCTCGTAAAACTCGGAAGACGGGAAGGTACTCGTAATTCACGTGGACATTACAGAATATTATATTTGGAATATGTCTCCTCGACACCACCGCAGCATTTCATAGCTTTTCATACTTAATGCTCTTTCTTGCGATTCTTGCGACACTAACAACGAGAAGTCTTTGGTAGGTATTTGGTTGGTTACGCACGTAGGTATTACGATTTATCCTTTATTTAACTTAAAACAATAGAAATATCGCCGTTCATTTTATTCTATTAATTATTCAGCCGGTTAGGAGATGTTTATAGGCGGCAGTGAAACTTAATCTCAAGTTCCCGTACAGTCAGAAATTTGAGCAGTACGAAAATTTTCTTCATTATTGAAGTCTGTGACACAGGTCCGGAGTCATTAGGGGTAAAAGCACGCACTTTTCTCTTTAAGGCTTTATTTAGCCGAAACTATTAAGATGGCAGACACAAATTTATAGTACATTTGTAGCACGTTTATCAGGCTTCTAATTGATATAAAGTTCATTAAGATAACTATCAAGATTCTTTGATTATAAAGCAAACAGATGAAATGATCAGACTGCGTAATTTTACCCCGGCATAGGGGTAAAAGTACGCAATCGTAAGGGTAATAGTTCGCGTGTAGGATAAAAGTACAATATTCAGGATTCGTACCTTTAGTTAGGTAATAATAAAAATATAGTATTAAAAAAAAGATTTATGTAGAAAAATCAGTACACAATTAAAATAATTCAGATATAATCAACGAAATAAACTTATAATACTTCTAAAATAACATAAACTAAGATATCTAGCACTTTGCCATTGGTAAAGTCAAAAGTCATAATTATAGATATTGCAATTCACTTAAGTTTTAAGGAGATCAAAGGCATGTTATTTATGTTTAGGCTTCGGCCGTGGCTAGTTACCACCCTACCGGCAAAGACGTGCTGCCAAGCGATGTAGCGTTCCGGTACGATGCCGTGTAGAAACCAAAGGGGTACCTAAGGGTTTAATATAACCGCCATGCCCCTAACAGGTTAGCCCGCTACCATCTTAGACTGCATCATCACTTACCATCAGGTGAGATTGCAGTCAAGGGCTAGCTTGTAGTGGATAAAAAATAAAAATAAAACTTTTTTTTCTTCCGAAACTAGAGTTATTCCTGGTGTCTTTTTTACATAATTTCGAGGCATTATTTCGCAATCTGAAACAAAAAATATATAAGTACTTACATTTATATCATACAGTATAAGTGGGTATACATTATTAATTGTAGAACTACCTATTTGGTTAAAGTTTTGTAGATGGGGTAAAAGTACGGGGGTAATAGTACGCGTACTATTACCCCCGTACTTTTACCCCATTTGGCTGGTAACAAAAACAAAGAGCAATAGTAAAAATTTCAATAATGCTAGGTTAGTATGTAAGTTTGAAATAAATTGTTTAATAATTATACAAAAACAAGAAAAAAAGCTTAGCTTGATAACCACATAAGATTGAGTGTCACCAACTTTTCCGTAGAACACAAAAATACGAATTTTTACCTTAATTTAACTTATTGAGTCATAATTCGCGGCATACCGCACGCACTGCTCTCCAAGTGGTGACACATAATGGTGGCCCAAGCGCGCGTTCTCCCGTCGACCAAGCTCCCCCGCCCGCATACCCTTCACTGAAAAATCGGCATTGCGAACTTTTGCCCACTGCGGACTTTTACCCCGAATAACTCTACCTACTTAGAGGCATCACGAAAGAATTAAGCGAATAAATTAATTAGGTATTACAGT
Source organism: Erebia aethiops (assembly GCA_923060345.2). Taxonomy (NCBI): domain Eukaryota; kingdom Metazoa; phylum Arthropoda; class Insecta; order Lepidoptera; family Nymphalidae; genus Erebia; species Erebia aethiops. The sequence continues at coordinate 13,835,144 of OV281089.1, read as the reverse complement.
AGGCTAAGCCTAAGCCTAAACTTAATGGTAATGTTCTTGTGATTATAGAATTCGATTGCTATCGCAGCCTTCCAACCAGAAATTACGACCTAAATGCTGACAGCATTTGATAGACCACACGGTGGCAGTCTAGGAAATCCGCTTTTCATTTGTTCTATGAATACCGCTCTTGGTATCGCTATATCCATACTTCTATATCCATACTAATAGTATAAATGCGAAAGTCTGTCTGTCTGCTACGCTTTCACGGCCCAGATGCTCAACCGATTCTGATGAAATTTGGTACAGGTGTAGATTTTGACCCGGGGAAGGACAAAGGCTACTTTATCCCGGAAAATTAAAGAGTTCCCGCGGGAATAAAAAAATCTTAATCCGCGCGGACGAAGTTGCGGGCATCATCTAGTCATACTAATATTATCACTGCGCAAGTGTTTGTTGGTTAGTTTATTGGTTTGTTGGTTCGTCCTTCAATCACGAGCAACAGAGTAACGGATTGACGTGATTATTTCCATGGTCTTGAAGAGTGACACAGGCTACTTTTTATCCTGGACAATAAAGGAGTTCCCGTGGGAATTAAAAAAACTTATTCCACGCGAATGAAGTCGCGGGCATCAGCTAGTAACACATAATTTTAAACGTTAAAAACTTGCATTTTTGGGAAATATTTCAACGTTGCGTTCACCACGCATCGAATCATTATCAATTCGGGGTTCTCACTTTTCGTCTCGACTAGTTCTAAACCATTACTGCGTGCTTTGTATTTTTTTTTTAGCTATCGCTTGACTGCGATCACTCCTGATGGTCAGTGATGATGCAGTCTAAGATGGTAGCGGGCTAACCTGTTAATGGCAGTTATATTTAACCCACACCCCTTCGGTTTCTACACGGCATCGTACCGGAACGCTAAATCGCTTGGCGGCACGTCTTTGCCAGTAGGGTGGTAACTAGCCACGGCCGAAGCCTCCCTATATAATATAATCAGCAAAAGAAAGGGGTTATATCAAATTCTTATAGGTATTAAAAAAAGTGGTCTTGAAGATATCCTATTGATACAGGTAGAGGTAGGAATTAAATTCGTAAGCGCTCTGTAACTAACAGCCAACAGAATCAAAGTTCGAGTACGTTCAACTCCTAGACGGACTGCAATTAACTTATGTAAGAACCTTTACCTTATCTGAGGATAAATTTAGAAGTGTTGTTATCACACGTTTTATAGTAATAATAGCAAAGATTATATTATCATTATTACTTCGAAAGAATAATAAGTACTTATTATATTATCTGTACATAATTGATAATACATAATATGCTAGGCAGTAGGCGTAGAGTAATGCTACGCCACGTAGGCGATTCTGTAGAATATATTTAACGGCATATCAGTCAAATAGATTTTGACGAAATTTGGTATACTAGCTGATGCCCGCTACTACGTCCGCGCTTTTTGGTTCCCACCGGAACTCCTCAGTTTTCCGGGATAGATGTGTTATTCCAGACTATAATCTATCTCTGTGCAAATTTCATCCAGATTCGTTCAGCCGTTCGGGCGTGATTGAGTAACAAACATCCATGCATACATCCAAACTTTCGCATTTATAATATTTATTTGATTTTAGGTTCATTGGTATGTTGCATTCCGGGGAAGTACTTAGGCTACTTTTTATCCCGAAAAATCAAAGAGTGCCGACGGGGTTTTTTTAGAATTTGAAATTGATACATCCCATCTATTATATTATAAATCCCAGTGCTTAAACTCCGAAAAGCATTTTATTTAGGGTGGCGAAATGCATTGCAACATCGTCGGTTGCTCCTGTACATTTTGCTGCGTCGTTAAAGGCGTGGTCAGACCCAACGTGCTGTGGCACGATGAGTATTGAGTTTACCTTATGAACTGATCTTAATTTGAACGACCGTGGAGACGGACATAGATAAGTACTTATTATTACGGAGTTCCAAGACAAAAAAATACGCGGACCAAGTCGCAAGCATCAGTTAGGTGTGTAATCATAGCACGTGAGTAGTAATTGGCGTAATATGATAAGAGATAGCTGCACTTTTTGTAACCTTCCCCAGAAAAGCTGATTCAGTAATAGCCGAGTGTTACACTCTCCACTGATGATGGTAATGAAAGTCTGACCGCATGCTGTTGGGCCTTTCACTAGATATGGCCGGTCAAAGACGTGTTATCGTTACCAAAAATGAACCATAGTTAGACTTTCATTACCATCACCAGTGGAGAGTGTAGCACCCAGCTATTACTGAATCAGCTTTTCTGGGGATGGTTACAAAAGTGCAGCTATCTCTTAGTCTATAAGCACTTACTTGCGGCACAGTACAGTCTACAGTTCGCTACAACGTTTAGTACGACATTCGGCACCTATAACACGTTACAGCGAATAATTTTTAAGACGCGTCACACGTTTTGTGTGCCTAGTGCTTTATTCCACTTTATTCGACCCGATATGTCCCGGGTCCTCGGTTAATATTCTACCGGTACCTCGCGAACAACTCTGAGGAATACAAAACACTGAACAACTATGAAAATGTTTGGAAAATACGACATGTTGTTCTGAAAATTAGGGTAACTTTAAAATGCATTGAAAGTTATGTGACACTTTAAGTAAGGTTAATAGTTTGAATATCTATCCATCCATACAATATTATACTAGATGATAATATCATCATCTTATAAGCATCTTGTAAACAGTTGTAAAGTATATCGCAAAACAATTTGAAGGGTATTCAAACCTTGTGTTTATTAACAAACATAAACCCACCAAGGCATATTATGTGTTTACTGTTTCCAAAGCCAGCAAGCTTTTAGCTTCAAGTCTTCTTAGTAACCTTCAAGTAACACTAAGAGAATATAGCAAGTTACGTTAAATTTAGTGAGAGACGGGACAGTCATAATTAAGTTTTCAATGGAGCTTAAACTGCTAGCTGAAATGTGGTTTTGCTGCAAACACCGGAGGGCGAACTCGGCTATCACAACTCACAAGTCCGTGCCACTTTGTCTGCCGCTGCCCGCTTGTCGTTGCGAATTACGGACCCATGACCTGCGACCAACGACCTCAATTTACATAGACGGGCCCTGTCAAACAAAGAATGTGGGCGTATGTCTCGTAACGCCATCTAGTCCGAAAAGCGGGAGCTTGCTTGCAACAATGAATGAATGCTTGAAAACGTATGACTCGGTCATAGATAATAATAGGTCATAGCCGTACTAAGCCGTAAGGCCAGTAATAAAAAATATCATACAGTTTGCCGCGGAAATTAAATGATTGCGTAATGGATAATAGTAGATTAGTAGCCAAGGGCTGTAAGGCATCAATTGCAGCCCGAGATATTTAGGCGCACGAGCGCAGCGAGGGCGCCTATAGTTCGAGGGTGCAATTGATGCTTACACCCGAGCTAACTACTCTGCTTTACATCTCGATTGTGAGGTAAGTAGAAAAAAACCGGCATTACAAGAATAAAACATTTTGTTGAAATTTATAGTGAAATGAGAACAATTTTCAGGCAAAATATTGTTAATTGCTGCTTCAGCTTATATTTTCATTGAATCGGGAGTGCAGCTTATATCTTCATCACTTGCAGAACTCATGTTTTTTTCCTAATTAGCACATAATTACAAAAAAATCCCAAAAGCAAACAATATTTAAAGTAAAAGTTTTCTATTACCACCTTTTTTCATCTTTTTTTTTATTTTATTTTTCAAGAACGAATTTGAGCTTCGCCGTTCGATATTTCGCCTTTTTTCATCTTTTTTTTTTAATTTTTTTTTTCAAGAACGAAATTGAGCTACGCCGTTCGATATTTAAAATTGATGACTATTATACTCATACGAAGACAAGGCTGAATAGCGAAGCGACCTCTTTTGTCATTGGGCTGAATGCATGATTTGTTTTGACGACCTCCGTGGCGCAGTGTGTAGCGCTGTTGCCTTAACGTGCGGAGGTCCCGGGTTCGATCCCCGGCAGGGTCAATTTGGGAATTTATAATTTCTGAATTTTCCCTGGTCTGGTCTGGTGGGAGGCTTCGGCCGTGGCTAGTTACCACCCTACCGGCAAAGACATGCCGCCAAGCGATTTAGCGTTCCGGTACGCCGCCCTAGGGCTTTTCTAGCTACATTATTACCCTAGAGCGCTAATTGGTCACCTACAAGCCCCATTTGGGGGTAATAAGGACCTACTTACCGAATAATATGAGAGATGTAAAATATTAAATAGGAATATTAATAACGTTTTTTTGGAAATGTATAATTGTGAATTGAAACACTTACCTTAAAATAAAAATTATACAGTGCCAAACTAATAAGACTATAGGTGTAAACTTAATAATAACAAATTATCTACACGACGAGCGACCGTGACAGCGCTACGACGGGGACAAAGACAGGTGTTCAGCAAGTCGGACGCCCGTCATTTTTCTATGAAAGGGCCCATCTAGTGCCTACATAATATATATCGATGCCTGCGACTCGCTTAATTTGATATGCGTATGTTACAGTCAAAAGTATAACAGTATGGCAGGCTAAACGCTATGTTACCTCTACCGTTAAACTAGTAAAGGTTAGCATTATGTGAGTAAAGATTGACTTGAATCGTATTCAAGCCTCCTGGTATATACATATGAGTTTGGAAACGTCTAATTGTATGATAGGCAAAGCGTTACTGTTAAATTTTGACTGTCAGTAAAAACGAAGTTTGCCTTCTTTTTTCAGGTTTTCTTTTGTTTCAGTCAATAAGTAAATGTCCACTGTTGCGGGCTTCCAGGGCCTTTGTGCTAATATTTTCCTTTAAAACGTTTTCCCAGATAGATAACGATTTATTCAAGTAATAGATAATATTATTATACATCAATAGATGTACAGCTAGACGGACGAATCGCCGAGACTAATGGGGGTTCCCATCGGACCCACCTGATAGGGTTTATGGTACACTAAAAATGAAATATTGAACAGATTTATTTGGCACTAGCTTTTGCTAGAGTAGTTTCACCTGTCTTGAGAGCGGTCGGATTTCTGACTCTAACGTTCGTTGCGTAGATCAGAGCTAGGCCCGCAAACCGATATGAGCTAAAAACTGGTTCTCAAATATTTGTCTTCAGCATATATTGACTGATACCTACTTGAGAACGTGTTCAAAGCTGATAGTGTTTATTAGTGCAGCCCTAGCCTTCTTTGGTTACGCTTTCACGTGCCTGGATAGGCATAAGAGTTGCACGTTGCAACTTTGGATACTGATAAAATTATTTTTAAATAAAAAAAAAACCGCCTTCAAAAACTAAAAAGCAAAAAATAATTGGATATATTTACATATTATTATTTCTACCCACTATGTAGAAGTCGGGCGAGCCTTTTTTTTTTTTTTTTTTTTTTTTTTTTTTTCGCTGGGAAATGCGTTTAGGCATCCCTCTTGGAGGAAGGCAGGTGAACTGCAGTGCCTCCGAGAGGGTATGTGGGACTCACTGGCACTCCAGAATACCCACTAAAACCCAGCGGCGCTCCTGCGCATCGCCTTAAGGCTGGGTTACGGGAGCACCGCGCCTCACTCCCGCTTTTTCTTCCGCGACCGAGGCTCGACGGGCGACAACTGTGATGGGTCGTCCGCCCGGAGCCCTCGCTAGGGTGGCAGACGGCGGTCGTACGCACGCCGTCTGCGTCCCGCCCTGCGGCGACGAAGAGGGTCCGCGGTGGCGTCAGCCTCCCGCAGTCGTTCCGCCGCCTCCTTCTGAGTCATCACCTCCTCGCAAAAGGAGGCGACGGCACTCCAGGCCTCCTCGCTGCCCACCATGGCCCGGACGACGGCGGGCAGCGAGAGGTCAGGTCCCACCTCCGCCACGAGTGCGACGCGCTGGGGCGCCCACTCGGCGCACGACTCCAGCGTGTGCTGCGCCGTGTCCTCCGCGTGGCCACACTCGTGGCACACCTCGGTGGGCTCCCGTCTCGCCACCATGCACAGGTATCTCCCGAAGCAGCCGTGCCCCGAGAGAACCTGCACGAGGTGGAAGGAGAGGGCTCCGTGCTTCCGGCCGGTCCAGAGCTCCAGGACGGGCCGGATCGCCTCGATCGTCCGCCTGCCGGCAGTCGGCGCCAGAAGCCGCTCCCGCCAATGAGCGGCGAGATCGGCCTCCGCCAGCCGCCGCCAGGCGCGATCCTGCGCCGGCGTAGGGTGTTCCCCCCGGTTGCGGGCATCCACCCTACGCCAATACGACGCCGAGAGCACTTCGGCGTCTAAGTCCCAGGGCGGCGTCCCCGCCAACACACAGGCTGCCTCGTACGATACGGTCCGATAACCCCGTATCACTCTGACCGCCATGACCCTCTGCGGTCTCCGCAGCAGGGCCCGAGTTTGGCGGTTCAGAGTGCCCGACCATACGGGCGCTCCATAGAGCGCCATGGACCGCACGACGCCCGCGTAAAGGCGGCGACACCGCGAACTCGGTCCGCCCAAATTTGGCAGGAGCCAGCTCAGGGCCCCGGCGGCTCCCACGAGCCTCGGGACGAGACGCCGAAAATGCTCCTCAAATGTCCACCGGCTGTCGAGGACGAGTCCCAGGTACTTCATCGTACGCTCGACACCGATTGACACTCCGCCCACCACCAACTCGGACCGGGCGGGAGGCGCCCTCCGAGGCCCATGAAAGCACAGGGCCTCGGATTTGTGCAAGGCCACCTCCAGGCCCAAGACCCGTATCCTCGCTACGATGTGGGCCACGCCAGCCGTGGCCCTACATCTAGCCTCCCGAAAGGTGCTGCCGCGAGCCGTGACGAGGGTATCGTCGGCGTAACATATCACGTCGACGCCCACCATCAGGGCCCCGCGCAGCACCCAGTCGTACCCGATGTTCCACAGGAGGGGCCCGAGAACCGAACCCTGTGGAACACCGCACGACATCGTCCTCTCCGACCAGCCTGCGCTGGTCGGATACCCGACCGATCGCCCGGAGAGGTAGGCGGCCACGATCCTCTCGAGGTACTGAGGAACCTCGTGGTACCTCAGCGCTTCCCGAATGCAGCTCCAGGGCAAAGTGTTGAAGGCGTTCGCGATGTCGAGAGACACCGCCACCAACACTTCGCCCGCGGACACCGCGCTCTCCGCAAGGGCCCTCACGCGCAGTATGGCGTCGACGGTGGACCTGCCCCTGCGGAAACCGTACTGGTTGTCGCTGAGGTCCGGCCCCACACTCTCCAGGTGGTGAACGAGGCGAGCGGCGACAACACGCTCGAAGAGCTTGCTCACCTCGTTCAGCAGCACGATCGGTCGGTACGACGACGGCTCATGGGCCGGGCGGCCGGGCTTCCCGATCAGGACCAGTCTCCCCTTCTTCCACGCCCCGGGAAACTGGCCCCTCTCGAGGCAGGCACCGAACAAGGCCCGGGCCCACGGCTCGAGCGGCCCTAGGGCAAGAGCCCAGGCGCGGCCAGGGATGCCGTCGGGGCCCGGGGCGGTGTTTCTTGCGCGCATGCGCATCACCGCCGCCGCCAGCTCTCCCTCCGTGACCGGGGGCGCGACCGGGCTCCGGACTCCCTCCTCGGGAGGAGGCGCCATGCGAGGCGCTCCGCGGTCGGCCCTTTCGGGGAACAGGGTCGCAACCACCGACTCTACAACGAGGGGCTCGAGACTCGATGTTATTGGAGGGGCCGAGGGTCGGAGCTTCTTCCGGACCGCCTTGTAAGGCCTTCCAAACGGGTCCCCATCCAGAGTCCCGAGCATCTCCTCATGCGCCAGGTCCATGGCCGCACCGATGGCCTCGCGCAGCGCTCTCACAGCGTCCCTGTAGAGGGAGTAGAGGCGCTCCTCTTCTCCCTCGTCTCTTCTCCTCCGCCGGCGGCAGCGGGTGTACTGGCGTCTCGCCGCAACGCAAGATCTGCGTAGCAGCGTGAGCTCATCGGACCACCAATACACCGCTCTCCTCGAGGGGATGGAGTGCACCCTCGGCATCGCCCTGTCGCAGACGCTCGTCATCGCCTCGCCGAGACGCGCCGCCTCCGCTTCCACTCCGCCCAGGCCGCCCTCTCGGGGCGCAGAGAACCAGGCCTCGACGAGGGCAGCCTCGACCAGGAAGTCCCGGTCCATGCGTTTCAACGACCAACGAGGGCCGAGAGGCGAAGGCCGAGTCGCATCGCTCGCGCTAGCCGCGCTCGCAGAGACGGCAAACCTGATGTAGCGGTGGTCCGCCAGTGTCTCCACGTCCTCCATCACCCTCCAGCCGCGGACACGGCGCGCCAGAGTGGCATCAGCGAAGGTGACGTCCACGATGGAGCCGCCCTGCCGCCGTACGCAGGTTTGGACCGACCCTCGGTTGAGGACCGTGAGGCCGGTCGCCGTCACCCACTCCACAAGCTCCTGCCCCTTAGGGTCCGTCGCTGGACACCCCCACGCCACAGATTTGGCGTTCAGGTCTCCAGCGACGAGCACGCGGCCGGAGCGACTCCTGCCAATCAGAACGCCGACCTCGTCCAGGAACTGTTCGAAATCGGCGAGACTCCGATTCGGCGAGAAGTACACCCCGACGACCAGGATGTCGCCCACCACGGCAGAGACGTATCCCCGACCTCGGACTACGTCGACGAAGGCCGGGGAACCCACCACGGGACGGGACGTCAGCGCCACCACTCCGTCCCTGTCTCCCACCCAATCATCCCGGGTTGGGACGCGGTAGGGCTCGGCGACCACGGCCACGTGGATCGACCACTCCGCCATGCTCTGAAACAACAGGTCCTGAGCTCTGGCGCAGTGATTGATGTTCGCCTGGAGGAGGTTCAGGTCCATCACTGGTCCGTAGCCATTGGAACCTCCTCTGCCCCTCGTGGCGCTTCCGCTTGCTGGGGTGGGGGAGGAGGCCTGTTGCCGCTCTCTCCTCCCTTCTTCCCTTTGGGCGGGGGCACGCAGGCCCTGCCACCCGCCCGGTGTTCTGACGGCCGCCCGGCCGCCGCACAGACTGCGCAGCGCAGCGCCGCGGTGCAACCGCGGGCCTTGTGGCCTGGTTGACCACAGCGGTAGCACCATCCGCTGCGGTCAACCCCCTCCGCGCATTGGGTGCCCATGTGCCCGGGTGCTAGGCACCTGTAGCACATCAAGGGGCGGGCCTCCAGCAACTCGACCCGGGCGGACACCCACCCCACCGTCAGGCGCCCTCCTGCCGTGATCTTTTTGGCGGCAGGGACGGGGCAGCGCACCAGAACCGCGCCCAGCCCGTCGCGTCTAACCCCCACCTCGCCGGCTCGCACCTGCTCCGCGGGGCACTCTCCGGCCCTGGCGATCGCCGCCGCCACCTCCGCACTGGTGACGGAGTCGTCCAAGCCCGACAACCGCAAGTCAGCCGACTTTACGGGTCGTGTGACTCGGACGACCTCGTCACCCAAGACCTCCCGGAGCCTAGTGGCCAGGGAGTCCGCCTTCTCCGCGCTGTCGGCTCCGGCACCGGGGATCTCGAAAATACGGCCCCCAGTTGCCGCTCTTCGAAATCGGACCCCCTGGTCGCCCAAGACTGCCGGGTCGATCCTCGCCTTCGCGGCGGCGATCACCTTCTCGTAGGTGGCGCCTTTTTCCGCAGCCGCCGGCAGCAGTGTTATAACTACCGCCGACGACTGAGGAGTGCGGAGCTTACGGGGCTTGCGGGCTCGGGCGCGACCCTTCGCCTCTGGACGCCCCCCAGAGCCGACCCTCGTCCATTCCGCCGACGGCTGCTGCGACTGCTCCTGCCGTCGCTCTTCCGGGCCAGGTGTCTGACCGCCCTGCCCTCCACTCCTCTTCTTCCCTCCCTTCTTCCTCCTCTTGTTCTTTTTCTTTCCCTTTTTCTCCTTCCTCGCCTCCCTCGTATCGGAGGGTAGGGAAGAAGAGGAAGGGAGCGGGTCTTCCGTCTCCGGCCGAGTCCTGGGCGGCCTCGGCGCCGGCCCCGCTGGGCCCTGAGGCGTGCCGGGTCCTGCGGGTCCGCTAGGCGGCCCACGGGCCGGCGCCGTTCTCGGCGGGGGTGCCCCCGCTCCCGTCGCTCCGGAGGGTCCCGGAGCCGGCATCGACGCCACGCCCGCGTACGTGGGCCCGTTTCTCCGCCTATCGGAGGCCAGAGACGGCCTCGTGTTCCGCTCCGGGAGGAGTCTGTCCTCGAGAGCGGCCAGGCGGGCGTTCAGCATCCTGCCGACCTGCATCATCACTGTGCGACAGATCTCCTCCACGGAGGGCGCGGCAGGGGTGGCCCCCGGACGTCCACTCCTGTCCTTCTCCTTATGAGGAGGAGGCCGCGACACAGAGGGCGCCTCCTCCGTCCTGCCCGGGGGAGATGGGGCGGGAGCCTGCTTCCTCGCCCTCTCCATGTCCTCCCTCATTTTGGCCATCTCCTTGCGGAGACTGGCCATCTCGGCCTGCAGACGGGCATTGTCCGCCTGCAGCTGCCGTGTCTCCTCCGACACAGTGCGCGACGCCAGAACAGCAACGACCTCCTTAATGGAGGTCGCTGCGTCCTTTAGGTCGCGCACAAATGTGCCCTTCAGGTTGGAGGACTTGGTCGCTACCTTTGCTATGAGGTCCAAGTCCTCCAGTACGTGCTCCTGGAGCCGGGCAGCGGTCTGCTCGTCTACCCGCCTCACAGGCTCGCGCGCCTCGCGCCTGAAGCGCGCCACGGCGGCCTCCTTCATGAGAGCCGTCTCCGCCTTTTCTCTGGCCTGGGCTCTCGCCTCCGCCGTCCTCTCCAGGGCAAGAGTGTCCCGAGCTTTGCCCAGGCCAACGTAACGCCCATGAATGGGCGGACGCCCTCGTCCGCGCCTGACGGCTGGCGTCCCCGGCCTCCCCTCATCGGAGGAGACGTCGTCTCCCTCGCTGAGGCGAGGCCGTTTTACCCCCGGCAAACACTGCACTGCCGTTGACGACGCAGAACCCGACCTGGGCCTGCTGTCTGCGGATACGAGGCTGCAGTCGGACTCCGACATATCCGCTACCTCCGTATCCCCTCCCGTCTCCTTCCAAAACCTCCCTGAGGTTCTCTTCCCCTCCTCGCTCCTCTTCTCCTCCACCGTTTGGTTTGGGTTTAAATTTTTTTCCATTTTGAATCCCACGAGTATGGGGGAAATAAAACGTCCGCCCGGGTGGTGCCCCCTGCACCCGAGTAAGCCTACATAAGTCAGGGTTTCGGCCGGTTCCCTGACTGGGGTGCGCTAATGACTGATGCCCTGTGAGGTCAGGGCGAATCCTTCAGCCATTCATCCTCTCGCCGCGCACAGAGCTTAGGATTAGGATCATTTTTTATAGAGGTTTGTTCCTCGTGATCCAGGCGACCAAGCCAAGACCCTCGGTCCCAGTGTCTGTCGTGAAACATGACCACGTCCGACACTCCTAAGGGGTTCCGAGTTGGTGGCGAGGACTGCGCGAGACTAGTTCTCACGCAGCCCGCTCGGAGGCAGGGTGAGTGCGCACCGAGCTCGCCCGAGGATACCCTCCCCTCCAGAGGATCCTCCCTCCTCCCGAGCGTTCCCACGCTCCCCTCCTGAGCGTTCCCCCGCTCCCCCCTCCCGAGCGTTCCCCCGCTCCCTTGGGCGTACTCGCCCCCCCACCCCACGGAGTTCCTCCACTGTGCCCTCTGCTAATCAGAGGGACACGCGGAGAACCTCTTCCCCCCCCGCCAGGTTATTAGCCATGGCTAACAATATCCCATATAGAGAAATTATTAACCATGTTTACCGGGGTGCACCGGCCCAAGCGCTGCCCTTCCCTCCGGACGTATCCAAAGGGACTGGCAGCGCCCAAGCACTCTTGGAGGTTACCTGGCCCACCACCCCAAGTCGGGCGAGCCTTGCGTCAACTTTGCTTATCCTTGTTATACCCGCCCGACTTCAACATAGTGGGTAGAAATAATAATATGTAAATATATCCAATTATTTTTTGCTTTTTAGTTTTTGAAGGCGGTTTTTTTTTATTTAAAAATAATTTTATTGATTGCTTTTTAGTGCTGTAAATATAAAAAAAAAAAAAAAAAAAATAGGTTCTGAAAGGTAGACAGACTACCTAATAACTATCTGGGTCCGTGTCCTTATAAAATTTAAGTTCCTTTGATTTCCCCAGGATGCCATCATCAGACCTAATGACCATGGGACCACCTGGAAAGTATACCCTTCCAAAAAAAAAAGAATTTTCCAAATTGGTCCAGGCGTCTTCGAGTAATCGGGGAACATCTGTCTTCGAAGATCTTCATCAGATCTTCACCAAATTTATATGGGACCACCTTGGAAGTATACCCTTTCAAACAAAAAAAGAGTTTTCAAAATCGGTCCAGGCGTCTTCGAGTAATCGGGGAACATACATAAAAAAAAAAAAAAAGATTCCGACGAATTGAGAACCTCCTCCTTTTTTTGAAGTCGGTTAAAAATCCATGTAACGTCAACAGCGGTGAGCAGAATTCATAATTGGAAATGCGCCTCTTGCCGGGCGTGTAGGTACGCGATTCCCATTTACATATACTTATATAAAATCCTATTAACTCTGTAAATACATATTCAGGACAAACATTGCAACTGTGTTTAATCCAGAAAGTTCCCAAATAAACGTATGTAATCAAAAGGGTTTGAATATCGTCTTTACCTACTCCATTTCTTAAGACGCCTTTACAGATACCTATCGCCTGTGTAATGTAGATAAAGGCGTAATAAGGTAAGGGTTTATGAGTGTGGAATGTTAAGGACTGTATACCCCTAACTAACCCCCATGTAAACTTTCGGGGGGGTTTGTGCAGTGCAGTTTGTGAGGGGTGCTATAGTTACAGAATTTAAAAAAAACATGGTTTTTGTCGTTCTCTTGTTTGTGTACGAAATCTTGTTTGTGTTCCGCTTTTCACCGTGCCTGCCTGCTTTAACCTGAGTTGCAATCAAACTTGACGTACGAGCGTAACGATATTGACATATTATTATCTTAAGGCAACTCCTTTATTATATTATGAATAACTCGGGAACTCTTTAATTTTCCGGAATAAAAAGGTTTAGCCTATGGGTTATTCCAGATTATAATCTATCACTGTGCCAAATTTCATCCAGATCTGTTTAGACGTTCAAGCGTGATTGAGTAGCAAACCATCCAAACTTTCGCATTTATATTATTATAGTATAGTATAGATAATAGAGGGGGGTCATGACTAAAATGAGGATTACGAATTACGATGCGGAGAGAAAGTATCTCTCCAATTTTTCAGTCTATTGTTGGTTGAAAATTCTAGCATTGAAATCATTAGACTTCATCCAATTAAATAACATTGTTAGATGGCAGGGTTTGTATCGCATTAGCTAAACTTTATACAATTTCCGGCAGCCAGGAAAGCCAATTAGCAATATCATCCGGTTGCAGAGTGTAACGAGCTCCGAGCTCCGATGGGCGACCAAACTGTTAACACGCTCGGGGCCAAATTCACTTAGACTTTTAGGCCTTAATTGAAATAAACCTTTTTTTAACTTTGCACCCCAAATAATCTTAATATAATAAGGAAAAGTTGACTGACTGACTGATCTAACAACGCATATAGCTATTTGATACATCGGGATGAAATTAAGCATACACATAATATATGTAGCAATTCTGATTTACTAGGTGAACCCGCGACTTCGTCCGCGTTTTTTATTTTTTTTTGATTCCCGCGGGAACTTCTTAATTTTCCGGGATAAAAAGTAGCCTATGTCACACTCCAGGTCCTCAACTATATCCATGCCAAAAATCACGTCGATCCGCTGCTCCGTTGCGGCGTGATTGAAGGACAAACCAACAAACCAATAAACCAACAAACAAACACACTTTCGCATTTATAATATTAGTATGATATCGCTCAGAAAAGATTTTTCCAAATTTTTGTTGAACAGAGGTTTGAAATTTACCAATGAAAATGAAATTTAATCTATACTTATTACTTAATATTATAAATGCCAAAGTTTGGATGGATGGATGTATAGATGTATGGATGGATGTTTGTCACTCAATCACGCCACAACGCGCAACGGCTGAACGGATCTGGATGAAATTTGGCACAGACATAGATTATAGTACTACACACATAGACATAGGCTACTTTTTATCCCGGAAAATTAAAGAGTTCCCGAGGGAACCAAAAAACCTCAATCCACGCGTACCAAGTCGCGGGCCACAGCTAGTATGATAAACCGCGTGCAAAAGCTAAGCTAGTACCACGACGTCCCTTTTTAGGGACACGCAAAGTATACTTGATTAAACTGTTATTCTTATTATTGTGTTGCGCAAGAAATCAAGGTTTCGTTTGGATTCCAAACCATTTATGCATTTTATGATAATCAACGACCTCAACTTAAATAGACGGGCCCTGTCAAACAAAGAATGTGGACCTATTTTATTAACGCCATCTAGTTTGAAAAGCGGGACAGCGCTATGGTGGGGACAAGGATAGGGTTATACAGGTTAGGAGCGTGCTCTAAAGGTTGGACGCCCAATTTTTTTCTATGTAAAGGCCTACATAATATATATATATACCTACTTAAGTATCGATGATGATACTAAACTATGTTTGACGAATGACGATATAATATGCTGATTTTATTTTATTAATACATAACTTTAAAATAATTAGGTATGTTTTGATAACACAGTCATCACCTTCCTTCCTCCAAAATTACCCAGTTCGTAATTGTAAACTTATTATGCGTATAAGCTATGTAGCTATTAAAACTCTCATTAATTTCGTTTAGCCTCGTGTCTCGTCTCTACAATGTATAGTACATTAATAATATATGTACCTACGTAGGTAGTCGTTTATCGCTGACATCGAAAATTTAATTACGAAAATTACCTCCACCCACTCCGAACCCTGTTTTCTCACCTCGAAAATTTGCTAGTGTAAGCCCAATTTGCTACGAAATTGTTATAGTTGAAAGTACTAAGGGTAACATAACGGTAAGGGCATCGTAACGGTAATGTTTAATTTAGGTACTAAAATCCATACTTCCATACTAATATTATAAATGCGAAAGTGTCCGTCGTGTCCGTGTCGTGTCCGTGTATGTCCGTCCGTCTGTCTGTCTGTCTGATACGCGTTCACGGCCCACCTGTTCAACCGATAGTGATGAGATTTGATATAGGGATAGGAAGGACATAGGCTACTTTTTATCCCGGAAAATTTAGGATTTCCCGCGGGAATCGAAAAAAATTAGTCCATGCGAACGAAGTCGCGGGCTTCATCTAATATTATTATATTTGCCATTAGGTACCTAATATACATGCAATGTCTTTATTTACATTTCTGTACAATTGAAAATAACCTTTCGAAGGAGATAATTGAATTGTATTTCATTCGAAGTGTAGTCATAAACGACTGTAGTTCAAAGGGTCTCCTCCCTTATCCTCTTAACAGAGACGCCTCTACTTCCACAATTGCAGAGTATAAATAGTTATACTCTGCAATTGTAGATAAAAGCGAACTATTAAGTACAGACTATTTCATATTATCCTAACAATTTACAAGTCAATGAATATTTAACCCTCATTTTGCGGACTTAAGGCTAAGATAATCGAATTTAGGGAAGTTTTGTTTGTTTGTTAGTCTACTGAATCGATTATTATTAATTTTTGTTTATACTGTATCTACTAGCTAACTTAAGGGCCAGTTTACCTATGCTGCAAATCCATATTAAATGCGAAAGTGTTCGTGTGTCTATCTGTTTATCAGCCAGACTACTTTTTCACAGCCGTTTCGATTTTCACAAAACTCGTTACAGAGATAGGTTGCATTCCAGAGACGGACATAGGCTAAGTCTGGAAAATGAGAAAAATAGGTAAGGTAAGGTAGGTAACACGGGTTTAAAAAAGCCTTAATAAACGCGGACGAAACTGCGAGCATCGTCAGTGGCGTGCACAGGGGTAGATATTGGTTAGGTAGATACCTACTTTCAGGCAGGGCATGATGTTAAGCTTTTAACTAGGGTAAGCAATACTTTTATGCCTGTATATAGTGCACGCCACTGCTCATCATGTGTTTGTTATAAATAAAGTTTTACAAACAGAAACATCTAATCACGCGAGTGTACCTACACTGCGCACGAATTCCAATAGAACTTTCCCCGAAGCTAGTTCCCAACTGTTCACTTATTGTTCACTGCTCATAGAGCATTTCAAATTGGCAACGACTTGTTTTCCGCCCGTTGTGATTCAACTTGGAATGCAGCTTATTAAACTTAACACGCTTTTGATGTCGGGTGTAATTAAAATGAAAGCTCCGCCATTTCGACCTAAAAAGAACAAAACAATTGACGACATCGCTCTAGAATACAAATTTGATATCAAAATGCAATTTTTATTACAGACATTTTTGAATGTCAATATAATCATATCAAGTCTTTTAGCTCGACATGCTCGTGTAAAAGCTTTTATGTCAAAAGAGTAATGTTATGTTATCTTTATAGTAAGGTGCCTAGTTACCACATAAACTTAAAGCTGTTGTGTTTATAATACAGCGAAAGCGCACTAGACCGAGTCCACCTTATTTTTCTTCATAAGGAGCGCGCATATCAAGCAAGGTCCTCCGACGCGGAAGTTCTACTTATTTTCGCTCTTACAAAATGTGCCATTCTACGCTTTTTTTTTTGTTCTTTTTTATCCACTACAAGGTAGCCCTTGTCAGCTTTGCTTTTAAATTAAAGTAGAATTTTTAGAAGATATAAAAGATTGTGTATTTATTTATTGATGAAGGTTTGACTAGGCTGATATTTGACTGATTCGGTGTATTTCACTCGGTCAGTTTGTTGGCGGGGATACGCCAGCGAGCTAACCTGGTAGGGGCTTGGCAGTTATGTTAAACCCTACACGGTTTCTACACGGCATCGTACCGGAACGCTAAATCGCTTGGCGGTACGTCTTTGCTGGTAGGTCTTTGTCTCATATTTACTGTGTGCACAAGTGCTCTGAGATAGGGGAGATGCCCCTATACCTATAGAAAACAGAGTAAATTGACCTACTCGTACCTACGCTACCTAAGTATAACAGTATCTGTCAGATAACTCCAGACTAAGCTACAAAGAAGGATTAATTAAATAAAAAAATTACAATTTAAAATAATTATCGGGTATTTTTAATTCGGTATTTCGAAATTACAGGCAGACATTTTAATTTTATTTGCAAGCACAGAATTATTGATAGAAATTAGAAAATAATATGGTAAGTTCTCTCATAAGCTTGGACAAACTTTAGGCTGAAAAGCGAAGTACCTAAGCTTAAAGTTTCTAAACAAGAAATAAACACAAATAAAAAAGACATACTTGGCATAAGACAAACAAAACCTGCTAACATGAAAACGACGAAAACTATCTATACTATAATATGTACAGTCCATTACACATATTGCTCTACTTTTGAACTAACACGAGGCTTTGGACCAGTATTTTTAAAACAGATTTTGGTTCTGTTTACATCATACTAATAATATTATCATACCTGTTACGTTGTCGGTCTGCCTCATCAGCGAAACGTGCCGCGAGTGTCAGATTCTGATGTGAATACGTCAAACCGGACAATTAGTGCTTTTCGCTTACCTAACTTCGGTGCGAACAGACATCTTTACTTATTATATTATTTTACATATTGTTATACCTTTATACCTACCACTTGTTATACCACTTAATTAAATAGTTATACACCCCAAAAGGACTTCATCATTACAAACCTGCTTCGGGACAGCCGCCCAATATAACTTACCAATATCATAAATGCGAAAGTGTGTTTGTTTGTTGGTTTATTAGTTTGTTGGCTTGTCCTTCGATCATACCGCAACGGAGAAACAGGACATGGGTATAGTTAAATACCTGGAGAGTGACATAGGCTACTTTTATCCCGGAAAATTAAGGAGTTCCCGCGGGAATCAGGAAAACTTAAACCACGCGGACGAAATCGCGGGCATCAGCTAGTTTATTATAAAACTTATAGTATCTGACTTTACTGACAATATCCTTATTAAGAACTGAGGATCCCTTTGGCCCAAATTCTCAAACGTAGTTCTGCCATTATAATAATTAATTTACCTATGATATTTATTAATTATTATAGGGTTGAGTCAATTAGCTATTATATTATACTCAGCCCTATAATTATATCTCCGAATGAAACGTACTCATTTAATTGGGATAGAACTTACTTACAGACTTTTGACGACCTCCGTGGCGCAGTGTGTAGCGCTGTTGCGGAGGTCCCGGGTTCGATCCCCGTCAGGGTCAATTTAGGAATTTATAATTTCTGAATTTTCCCTGGTCTGGCCTTCGGCCGTGACTAGTTACCCCTTACCGGCAAAGACGTACCGCCAAGTGATTTAGCGTTCCGGTACGATGCCGTGTACAAACCGAAGGGGTGTGGGTTTAATATAACTGCCATGCCCCTAACAGCCCGCTACCATCTTAGACTGCATCATCACTTACCATCAGGTGTGATCGCAGTCAAGGGCTAGCTTGTAGTGGATAAAAAAAAAGATAAGTTCGTTTAATCATCAATAATACCCCCAGACAAAAATTGTGTGCAGATATCCAGCGTATTAGTACTGGGTAATTAATATGTCACTGTATTAGTCAGTATTAGTTTTGGGGGTGTAGGCCTAGGCTTCGAAAACCCCAATCCATGCAATTCATGTTTCGGACAGAGTTAGCACATTTTATTGCTACATAACACGAGGAATTTATCTTTTCCCTAATTAGTAACTCAACCCTTGAAGCTAAATAGAACCGTAATGTGTTAAAGGCTCACTTATCTAGTCCAGAGAGTAATAAATTAGGTATGTCACGTAGACCTTTAATTAGTAATTGGACCTTTGAAACTGTCAGTTAGGATTTGAAGCTTAGGCTTACTCTTACAGTTGATAGATAGTATGAAGTTCGACACAACTGATATTTCAACGGGATCCTTGTTTAATCCTAAACTTTAACTTGATTGATTAGTTAGTTAGAGTGAGTATACCTAAGCTTATGTTACGAACTCATGAGACATAATATTGTGATAGTACTTTGGTTGGGATGTACTTATTTCTATCATATTTTATGCTTGTAAGTACATATTTGTTCCTAAATTTCATTAATTGTTTGTTGACTGTTTTCGTTATTTTGGCCTAGTAATTTAATAAATAGGTCTAAGTTAGTAAATAAGACTAACTTTAGCGGAAGGAATAATATACTTATCACTTAATATAAAACATTGGTTATTATCCCAAAAGGGAATAAGTTGTTATTTTATACTTAACTAGCTGATGCCCGCGACTATGTCCGCGTGGTTTGAGGTTTTTGGTTACCGCGGGAACTCTTTAATTTGCCGGGATAAAAAGTAGCCTATGTGTTATTCCAGACTACAATCTACTTCTGTGTCAAATTTCATTCAGATCCGTTCAGCCGTTCGGGCGTGCGTGAGTAACAAACATCTTTCCATACATCCATCCAAGCTTTCGCATTTATAATATTTATTTGATTGATATATTTTGATGTATGTAAATGCAGAATAACATAGGTTAGTCCCGTTCTAGGTAAGCGTTTCATATAAATATGCATCATCATTTACAATTGCTGCCAAACACTGAAATATGTAGGAACAACCTGTTTGAATTTTTTTCCCCTGAAATTTATTTTCGGGGACCTTGAATATTAAGGTTCAGGCATAGGTAATTTGATGTTCCAAACTTCATTAAACTTCTGCCCCCTATTTTGTAACTCAGTGGCTATCAAAAAATGAAAGCCACTGACATTTATTTTTTATCCAATCAAAGTTTGCTATTAAATTTTATTCCTAAATCATATAGCAAACCTTCAATGGATACAAAATATAGATATGTCAGTATAGCTTTCATTTTGATTGCCACTGAGTAAGAGAAATATGGCTGCAGTAAATATTTCGTCATTAATGATTCTCAGCATGATGATCTAATGATTAGCAAGTAGAATAATAACTAACAGAAATGGATCTACAGTCAGTGCTAAGGCAAAGTTTGAAAACCAAGGTTGAAGTAGGTACCACCTATCTGTTCTACCGTGAAGTACCTACCTGTTTAATATAACATACCTTACTATAGAAGACTGTATTAGTATAACAAAACACTGAACACAACTCATACGGGTAACATTCGTAAGGGCATGTCAAGGATTTAAAGGAAATAGAATTTCAGAGAGATTAATGCTCTAATGCCTACTTATCTCAGTAACGAGAATCGCTTATCCGCAAGATTCCGACAGGGGGTGGGGTTCGTGTGAGCCCTTGAGCCCAAATTACAGAGTTTTAACAAATTTCACCCAATTCAGTTAAATTTATTACATTTTGTCTTTTCACCGGATGAAATAATCGTTTTTAGGGCCCGTCTTTTTCTTTTGCTAAATACTTAGGCTTGCGCTTGGCGACAATCATGCTTTAAACAAAGCATTGATGTGGTCTAAGTTGGAGCTCGCTTGCCTAGAAGATGCCTTGAGTTATACGTGGCAGGAAATACATAAGCTGGAAGGAAATTTCAAACCTCAGTAGTTCGTTTCAGAAACGTAGAGAAAAACCGTGCGTTCGAGCAGATTGTCCGTCCCAAAATCATGAACTTTTGTTTCATCCAGTCTATCTATCCGTCTGTCTGACTAATTGTGGCCACTGGCCACTATTTTTTTGTACTGTACCATTAATAAAATGCTACATCAATGTACTGTACACAAATATTTAAATTCAATCAAGTAAATTCACAATTCAAAACTAATAAAAAATCATCCACTGCAACTATTACTTCGACATTTATTTATTAATTACATAAATCAGCACAGACAGTATTTGAAGCATTTTCTTGTGCATTTTATGTGGATGTGTACGAAAAAAGGTTTCATTTAATCAAAAGCGGAAGTATAGTTTCTTCTAAACTCATGTTAAATACGAACGAAATGAGGAACTTTCCAGCCTACGTTCGAAAAAACACGGCAAAGCTTTAAAGTACTCAAATAGAATTTCACAGTAATTGATGTACTAAATACTTTCTTATCTCAGTAAAACGAGAGTCTCGTCTAGAAAGAGTTGACAAAATACTCGTATAGAAAGCAGGAGTTGAGCCCCAATTACAGAGTTTTAACAAAATTTACTCTGTTCGGTAAAAGTTTCTTAATAAAATCTATATCTATATCTATATTCTATATCTATATATATAAAAATGAAACCCGTTTTCCTTGGTCACGGCATCACGCGTGAATGGCTGGACCGATTTCACTAATTCTTTTTTTGTTGTATTTATTATTATTAGGAGAAGGTTCTTACGGAAAAAAATATTAAGAAATTCTCTCAGAAATATTGAAAAATATACATTTTATTTTGCATACTAAGGCGGTACGAAGTTCGCCGGGTCAGCTAGTAATATATAAAAATGAAACCCATTTTCCTTGGTCACGGCATCACGCGTGAATGGCTGGACCGATTTCACTAATTATTTTTTTGTTGTATATGTTATTATTAGGAGAAGGTTCTTACGGAAAAAAATATTAAGAAAATCTCTCAGAAATATTGAAAAATATACATTTAATTTTGCATACTAAGGCGGTACGAAGTTCGCCGGGTCAGCTAGTTATAAATAAAATAGGTAATTTTATTTCAAGTAAAACGGTTTTATTGAAAAGTGAAAAGAAAGATAATAACGATGTAGATAATATTGTACTATGAGCAAAAAATAATTGGGTAGGTCCTAGGTGTACCAGTCATCACACTACTCTCCTCATCCATCTGGGGCATTGATCGGACTCGAAAATAAAATAGTGTAGAGACCCAAACAAGATCGCATGCAGCGTACTAAATTACTACATCAATGCATGCAGTACATCACATCAGCGCAAACCTGTTACTGATGTCATCATATTTGCTTCATACGTAGCACCTTGCTGTTTTCTTTTTGTGAAAAATGTTTTGCGTGTGCCTACGGACTGTGGCTTTAACAGTTCTTGCGTCTACTACTACAGCCCATTGACGTCCCACTGCTGGGCACAGGCCTCCACTCTCATAGGAGAGAGGGAATTAGAGCTTAGACCCACCACCATCGACCATTTATCCAGTGGTAGATTCACTTGACGATTCAAAAGTACTTGTAAAAGTTTATTTGAATAAAAAATATTTGATTTTTTTGATTTTGAGACCCACCACCATCGACCATTTATCCAATGGTCGATGCCCACCACGCTGCTCCAATGCGGGTTGGCGGGCTTTAACGACTATTATCATGTTAGTGATAATAACCGGGCCCGACGGCTTAACGTGCTCTCCGAGGCACGGGGGTGAAACACGGCCAATTTCCTAACTCCGGGCTAGTACTGAGAATTTCTAATCAGAAAAACCCAACACTTAATTATGGATCGACCCGGGACCTCGTCAGCCGCAGTCGAACATGATAACCACTAGACCAACGAGACAGTTTGCCTTTAAAAGTTCTCGTTATGCGTCTGTTGGGAACTAATTTTGCTTTTGCCGAATCAAAAGATGCTAATGAGATTGTGTTGATGGGTTAATTTGTTTAATAACAATATCCCATAGGAATCTTGTCTTAATAGTAGGTACCTATCAGTTTTTTTAATAAATAAAATATGAATAGTTATGAGTCGAAGGTTAAAATATCATCTGCTCCAGCTCCACTATGAACTTGTTAGTCTTATTTCATTTGGGAAAAATAAATTCATAGAATTTCTATTTTCACGTGCATCATTATTTGACTGAATCATAATAAATTTATTTTCAAATTGTTGTAACTCCTTTTATATGTTGTAAATTTTGATTCGATGTTATTATACAATTTTAGCCAATTTTAATTTACCGTACAAAGTTACGACTTACAAGCTTAGATAGAAAGTGTAAGCTTTGGAACAAACCAAAATAAATATTGCATCTTCCTCGACTTGGCTTCTAGATTAAGTAACGTCGCAATGAATTAATTAATCCATACGCACCCTTTCGATTTACGGTGTTGTTGGTAATTTATTATTTAGCTCAATGTATTGCGTCAGGATTAAAGTTTCCCAAAAGGATTAAAGTGACCCTAAAAAGGTCCACAAAGGCGTTAAATCACTAAAACTTACTTTAACAATATAAACTACTTGCGTAATCTGTGGTATTTCTGAAGCTGGGAAGTAATTTTCACAGTGGTATATTATGTGGAAGCAATATTGCAATATTGTGGTTTCGTGCCTATTTTTATGACACGGGAAGTTTGTGTTAGTCCCAGATAGCAGACCCGCTATATTGCATATTTGTAAAACTAAGGTAACATAGAAAAAGTCTATTCAAATCATCATTTCATGGGTAGGTATTAGAGCTACTAGTTAACTACAGCTACACATACACACACACAGCACACACACACACACACACACAGCTACAGTTAGTTAGCTTTGAACTACAAAAAGGTAACAGTCAGTCAAACCCACTTTCGCAAGCTTTATAATGACGTCGTTTTCAAAATTGTAGGGCATTGTCTTATGGACTCTCACATTCGGTCATTAACACATGAGTGTTTCAATATTCATCTTCAACTGCGCACTATAGGCAAGTCAGACAAAAGCGGGGAACCGACCTAAGTAATGACTGAGGCAGCGCTTTTCTTTTCTACGAATATCACGATCTACGAGTAGCTAAGCTCTTGAGAATTTCCAGATACATACACTACATTATTCTAAGCTTATAACCTATGTTTATTTTCATAAATAGAAATGTGTATTAAAAATTTGCGACTAAGTATCTTTTGGTCCGAAATGAAATAGTTTTGTATAATTCGAATATATTGTAATCACTATACTATTATATTTTATTTACCTGTAGATCTCCTTATCAAATCCACCGTCCAAAGTTGCAACTAGTAGACGAAACTACTTATGTATAAAATACTTGAATTGTAATCTTCTACAGGTTAAAATTACTCACTTCTCTAGACATTACAATAATTAAACTATTCAACTAGTGGGCGACTATAATATACCTACCTAAGTAGGTAGTATTGGACCGAAACATTATCTCTTCTCTAATATTATCAAGAGAAGCGCGTTCTAATAAAGGTAGGTATATTTTAACCAAAGACTTCACCGGTGACCCAACGAGTTGAATTTATGTCTGCAATTCCTAGCGATGCGACACCTGGTTCAGATAGTTCAGTTCTCCACTAACTTTATTAATATCAAATATTATGTGACCTCTAATGCGGTGAAATCTGCTCAGTTCCATGTTTTTTTTTTAATTCTGTTTTTAGGGTTCCGTACCTCAAAAGGAAAAAAACGGAACCCTTATAGGATCACTTTGTTGTCCGTCCTTCTGTCTGTCAAGACCCTTCTTCTCAGGAACGCATGGAGGTATCAAGCTGAAATTCATATCAAATGCTCAGATCTACTGTTCCTTGGAGCTGTGAAAAAATCAAACTTCTAAGCCAACGCAATCAAAACATACAGCCGTTTATGCTGCAAATTTTCGACACTCGCAAGGGAATCAAAACCTACAGGGTACTTCCCGTGAACTCAAAATCTTGAAATTTGGTACGAAGCATCGTCTTATAGCACAGATAAAGGAAAAAATGCGAAAAGCATAAATTTTTAGTTACATCATATAAAATGTTTTTAATAATTTTAAACTTACTAATGTTATGGATTTTATTTAGCAATAACTTTTACTTAGATACCTACAGGTTTCTACGGCACCCTCGGTGCGCGAGTCCGACTCCTGTGCCGAGCTGTGGGACGTTAATGGGTATGCGTCGAATATGCGATATCGAATATGCGTATCACACTGACTGACATAATGAGAACGGCAGTTAATCTATACTATAATATTATAAATGCGAAAGTTTGGATGTATGGATGGATGTTTGTTGCTCAATCACGTCGGAACGGCTGAGCGGATCTGGAAATTTGGCACAGATATAGATTATAGTCTGGAATTGCGCATAGACTACTATTTCCTGAGAGAACACACAACTTTTGACTGAAGAGTTCCCGCGGGAACCAAAAAAGTCTAAGATGGTAGCGGGCTAACCTGTTAGGGGTATGGCAGTTATATTATACCCATACCCCTAGTCGGATTCTACACGGCATCATACCGCAACGCTTAATCGTCGCTAAACGTCTAATCGTCTTTGTCAGTTGAGTGGTAAATAGCCACGGCCGAAGCCTCCCACCAGACCAGACCAGAGAAAATTCAGAAATTAGGTACATCCACCAAGGATTTTCCGCGTAATCCTCTCAGTGCTCAGTGTCACAGTTGACGTTTATCGCGGACATCGGAAATTCAATTATAAACCTGCCTCGCCTGGCTCACCACCATAGCATAAATCAGTATTATTTCAATGTTATTGGCACTCTTGTTTTCTGGCACTCTTGTTTTCATAAATGTAATCCTTATTAAGGGACGTCAAGTCTGACATTTTAAAATAATACTGCTGTAAGCGATGATAGAGTATCTGACTTCGCCCGGCACACGCTTTCCTCTGACCTTATTTTATAATTATGTTAACCAATTTGCTGAAACCTTGCATTTAGTTTTCTATAAAAATTAAAAAAAAATTAAATGAAATATTTTATTTCTGTTTGCAAATTTTAATAAGATGATATTTTTAACACGCCTAGTCTAGGTTACGAAAGTAATAGATCATTCTATGGAAGCATTTCTCTGTAGCTGCTTGTTAAAGTCTCGTCAAAATCGGTTCAGCCGGATCGCAGTCAGAAATTTAAACGGTGCTTAATCGAGCTTTGATTTAGTATGCTATAACTTTGAATTCGAGTTAAATTTAAGAAGCCTTATTTCCAAATTGCAAGAAAATAGAGTAATATAAATATTCTGTCTAGAGATTATTTTATCCATTGAACTTAATTCTTATTATTTTATCAGGCAAAGCTAAATATAAAAACGCGCTCTATCTATATATAATATATATCATATATAAAAGGCACTAGATGATAAACTAACCTTTATTATCTTTGGAATTAAGGCGGCGACACGCGTGCCCTTTGAGTCTACTTAGAACTTCGTAATGTATCCCATCAACCATAATATTATGGAAACGTACACAAAACCGGGTTTAAGTATTTATCAAAATGACGACTCTCCTCCACTCCACCAGTGTGCACGGCCCTTATATTTAATTTGCTCGAATATTTAATATCCCAATATTGGTTATTTATTATTCTTAAATGGGGAAAGTTATGAACAATACAATATAAACATTACATTTACATATCAGTACGTGACTCCAAATATTGAAATAATATACCGAAAGAGGGTGTTGTAACAGGTGCTATTGATTCCGTTTGTTCCGTTTATCGCTTGTTATTTGGTTTTGGGGGCTTCCGCAAGATGAAACAATAAAACAAATAATAGGACGTAAGAGAAAATATTGGAATAAATCTATATTTCTATACTAATATTATAAATGCGAAAGTTTGGATGGTTGGATGTATGTTTGTTACTCAATCATGCCAGAACGGCTGAACGGAACTGGATGATAGTGTTATATAATTCTAAACACCTGGTTATGCTATCAACAAAAGTCAGCCCTTTATATTAAAAACTTGCTCTTTAGAATACGAAAGGAAAGTTAATAAAAAAATAAAATAAAAGTTAATCCATGCCAACAAGCTGAAATCACCAAAGCGAGACGTAAATATGCTTACTTAAAAACTTTATTTTTGTAGTTATTGTTTAAATTAATTTGTATAAATGTGACGTCACCTGGGTCACAGCTGAAAACCAACGCCTTGCTTTGTTCATGCCATTTGTCGGTATACAATACAGAGCTTAACGCTGAGCTGTACAGCCATTCTGGGTCGTATCACAGAAGAAATTGTTACATCTATGTTTTGTCTGTGACACCATTGGCGAGTAAATTGTTTTTTTTTTCTTTGCCAGAAGGAATTACGACAATTTCTCACTTGCTGCGACCTCTGCAGCTAGTATGGTACACTTTCTCTTTTCAGTCTCTGATTATTTAAAAAAATTATCATTGCCACGTTACAAAATCCCCACCACCATCTGGGAGAAACGATAAAATTAAAAGCGAGATGGTATAGTTACATTTACGATGTTAAACGGTAGTGTCCATAAGTGCGACTAGGTACAATTTCGTACTCTCGTAAAGGTAGTCAGTGTGAAAGCTTCAACTGCAGTATCTCTCGTAAACCTTCAAATAGAAATTTCCTTACATCTTGTACCTACACATTACACAAACAGAGAAATAGAAATCTGCTTTATTCATATTTCGTTGTACGTCATATTACCATCTATTTTGTCTGGTGAGAAGTTATACCACCCTAACGGCAAAGACAGCCCGCCAATCAATTTCGTTTCGATACGATTCTACATAGAAACCATTTAGATTTGGGTTTATAACTGCCATACCAAGTTAGCCCTCTACCAACGTAAATTGCATCATCACTTCCATCACCACCGTCATATCACCAAGTGAGCAGTGAAAGGCAAAATTTTAGAAGAATTAAAAAGCGCATTCGCATCTAAAATAATTGACAATGTGGATGACTTTAGAAGGCAGCAGTTTAGTACCTAAACCTTTCATGGAGTGGCATACCTTCTGTAAGTACTGAACCACAGAATACTAAACTATTACTGACTGAATGGTATCTTTCCCGCTTTGTGGTCGATTTTGATGTGCCAGCTGTCGCACTTTCTCGATCGAAAATTGCTTTCTTGCCTTGGTCTAGAAGCAATTTCTTGCCTTGTTTGTTTTGATTACTACGTTGCAGGTTTTATGAATCACGTAATACCTCCCCCCCCGATGTCATCGAGCCCTAGGGCTCTTTTCTCGGCGACGCCTAGCGCTCGCCCAACCCCCCGGTGACGCTGTAGCGGCCAGTAGGGCCTTGCAGCATACTCCATCCGAAAAAAAAAAAAAAAACGTAATACCTTGTTGTATAGTGTGTCATACGTATTTGCAAAATTTCGAGTTATGTTTATGTCATTTGGGAGCTGGAACAGATAAGAACACTGCTGTTAATGTACTTAACACGAAGTGGTCTCTTGGGGTGTTTCTCGTGGAATAAGCTTGATACCAGTGCGTGACATAAGTATGTATATCCTCAGTTTTATTGCCAGATGGTGTTCTTCCAGGTACTGAAGCATTTGGGTGTTAATTATATGCTCCATAACTTAAGAGAGCAGGGAGGTTATCGCAATAGGCCTGTAGTTCGATGGGTCTGAATGATCGCCTTTCTTTGGAATAGGGTGGACTAAGGCAGTCTCCCACGAAGATGGAACAGTGCTGGAGGAGTAAGACTGACGAAACTGACGCGTTAACCGGAGTCAACTCGGGAACACACATTTTAAGCACTACGGCAGGGATACCATCAGGCCCGCTCGCCTTGTTGACGTTGAGACAGAGAAGCGCCTTACACACAGCGCTCTGAGTGAAGCGAACGTCACTGAGCGAACTTTGACACCACGGGATGGTTGGCGGTGTTCTCCCCCCGTCATCAAGTGTCGAGTTACCAGCGAAGAGAGAGCTCAAGATATCTGCTTTCTCCTTGGCGGTGTGGGCTAGCGTATCGTCAGGTTTTCGTAGAGGTGGAAAAGTTGAGCGGCAGAAGTTGGCCTGTATGGCTTTATTAATAGAATAGAATAGAATTATACACATTATTATTATGTTGATTTCTACAACAAAGTTTGTTTGTTAGTTTTCCTTAAATCACGCTTCAACAGAGTTCGAGTTAGAGAACGCTACGCAGTTCCCCCAGTATTTTTAAACCTTATATTAGAAATGTGAAAGTGTACCTATCTGTCTACTTATCTGCTAGGCTTCAATAGCCCATCTTTTCAAACGATTTTGATGAAATTTGGTACAGAGATATGTTGTATCTCGGGTAAGGACAAAGGCTACTTTTTATCCCGGAAAATTAACGAGTTCCCGCGGAAAATATAAAAACATAGCCAACACGGACAAGGTCTTGTTTAGATACCAATTTACGATCTGAATTACCTATCGCGAAACTACTTTTTATCCCAAAAAAACAAAGGTCGGGATTTTCGACGCGGACGAAGTCACAAACATCAGCTCCTATATAATATTAAGCATTCGAAAACTTCATTGTGCATATATGTAAGTTCGTTACGGTGAACATTTGCATGTCAAATGGAGCGAGCCACGCCTGGGTAAAGCGGAACTCTACACTTGAAAAGCAGATTTGGTCTCCGATGTTTGCAGTTAAACCTTTGCCAAATATTTTGATTACACTAAAATGTTTGCTTTATATTTTATTTTATTTCAAAGACTGAAAGGGAGAAACAAGAGATTGGTATAATTTACAGAAAATGTGATTTACTATACAATGTAACGCAATCACTTCTAATAGGCTTACACTTTTTTGCTATTGACTAAATTATGGTCTCAGCAAGCATACTATAAATTCTTGCAAAAAATGATTGATGTAGCTTTCAGATAGAGGGCCTGATTCACGAAATAATACAAAATTAAATCAAATTTTTCATGGCAGGAGAATTCAATTAGACAGTTGAAGACCTTCAAAGTGCAGTTCAAATATTTGCCGCGCAAATGACAATGTAATGAAGAAGCTTAGAAGGCTTGTCTAATAACTCTGCTCGCACTTTAATTAATCCTTGGTGTAACTTGTTATGCACTTAGCACTCCTGTTATAACTGTCACTTTGTTAATTAAAACGATACAAGGAAGTAAATATGACGAAACTTATTTAATATTGTATTATTTATGATACTATCTGTTTATTTCAGTACAAGGAGCATCTACAATATGAAATAAAATGATGTATTTCACGTAGGACAACTTGTTTCAGCTCTGATATGACTTAAGACTCTACCACTGGTTCGAAAAGTAGATTCTTCTAAGAAGAACCTGCAAGAATCTCCTTTTTACAAAGAAAGAAGATAGAAAATTTTCACGACCTCCGTGGCGCAGTGTGTAGCGATGTTGCCTTAACGTGCGGAGGCCCCGGGTTCGATCCCCGGCAGGGTCAATTTGGGAATTTATAATTTCTGCATTTTCCCTGGTCTGGCCTGGTGGGAGGCTTCGGCCGTGGCTAGTTACCACCAAAGACGTGCCGCCAAGCGATTTAGCGTTCCGGTACGATGCCGTGTAGAAACCGAAGGGGTATGGGTTTAATATAACTGCCATGCCCCTAACAGGTTATCCCGCTACCATCTTAGACTGCATCATCACTTACCATCAGGTGAGATCGCAGTCAAGGGCTAGCTTGTAGTGGATTAAAAAAAAAGGAAAATTTAAAAATGGGTATTTTTTGTTGATTAAAATCAGAGAATGTTAATAAGGAAAGAAAACGGCAAGTCAGCGGTGGTTCGAAATTGATCTCTTCTCTTCCTCTGTTGTAAATAGGTAATTAGGTACGAGTATGTACTTGCTTTTCCTGAAATTATGTAAAAAAATATGGAAATTATTGGTATTATAACGACGGTATCTAACGAATTAAAACTATCGCATTACGATAGGGTACCAAGAAGAGTGATATCTGATAATATTATGTAGCTGGCGGCAACTTTTTTAACTCGCTGGAGTCATGAATTCTCTATCAGTTTCCGGGAAGCTCGTTATACTGAAATGGCTCTGGTGCATATCGATAAGGCTTGTTTAACTTTAATTTTTATCGATATTAGCGTATAACTGTAACAGTTGACGTTGTATGACGACCTCCGTGGCGCAGTGTGTAGCGCTGTTGCCTTAACGTGCGGAGGCCCCGGGTTCGATCCCCGGCAGGGTAAATTTGGAAATTTATAATTTCTGCATTTTCCCTGGTCTGGCCTGGTGGGAGGCTTCGGCCGTGGCTAGTTACCACCCTACCGGCAAAGACGTGCCGCCAAGCGATTTAGCGTTCCGGTACGATGCCGTGTAGAAACCGAAGGGGTATGGGTTTAATATAACTGCCATGCCCCTAACAGGTTAGCCTGCTACCATCTTAGGCTGCATCATCACTTACCATCAGGTGAGATCGTAGTCAAGGGCTAACTTGTAGTGGATAAAAAAAAAAGTTAAATTAGGTAGGTATGTAGTCACATAAAGATCGATTGAGAATAAGGTCCTAATAGAGAATCGCACTACGTTAATATGTAGGTACGTCAAATATGTGAAAGAAATAGCAGTTGGCGGCCACATTCTGGAACTATAAACTATGGTGATGCGCGTAACTCCAAAAGGAGGAGTATTAAATTTAAATTTTGGAATTATTACTGCAGACTATTAAGTACTTAATAATTTATTGAACGAAAAATAGGCCTAATAATTTTGTTTGAATCGACAAATGAAATCGTCATATTTATCGTGGTATTTACTATACACAAATTATATATTTTACAAATTATTATTTATTATATTATTATTTAAACATGAATGGTTTCTTTGCTTTTTTTTGCGGTCTAATTAATCATTTTAAAAATCAAAAAGTTACACAAGTAGATAAATTCAAGTTTCGAATGAAAATTATTTGGTGCTCCTCTCTGGAATTTTTTCCCTTCAATCTCGAAATGTCAATACATGAAAAGAAATACAAATTACCTACATTATCAAAGGTTTTTTGAATTGCGACATCGTTATTACTGAAGTGTAGCTTAAATTTCGGCATTGGAGTACTTACTCGAAGGTTTGGGGTAAAGGACTAAAGGTTAATGATGATATTCGGTGAGTAATAAAATGCTGTTACGCCAATTTCATCCCCTTGTATTGCTTATTGACAAAAGCCGACGAATAAATTCGTGTGATTTAATTTGGTTCCAATTATGTTTAGATATTTGAATATTCTGTTGAGTTTTATTTCCGTGAAATTTGTTATTCTTGCCTGATTGTTAGATATAATAGTGTTTTGAATTATTCTTACAGCCCTTGTTTGATATGAAATGAAATGAAATGAAATGATTTATTTATTTCATGTAAGACAACTTGTGTCACTTATGATACGTTAAGACTCTACCACCAGTTTAGAAAGATTTTCTACTGAGAAGAGCCGGCAAGTAACTCAGCAGTTGCTCTTTTCTTAGTTAAGAAAAAGGTTACACTATGTAAACAATACAACACATACGTGTACATTACGTTACAAGTATTACACTGACTTGTGGGTATGCGAGGCCGGTTGCTTCCATGAAACTTTGTCATTCAGAAAATCATCGATAGTGTAATAACCTCGACTTAACAAATGCTGTTTAACACAGTCTTTAAATGTATGTAATGACAGATCTAGAAACACTTTGGGAACCATGTTATAAAAGCGTACACTCGACCCCACAAAGGATTTCTGCACCTTGCGTACACGATATGACGCTGTACCAAGCTTATGGCGGTTCCTAGTACAGATTGTGAGTATCACTTATTTGCTTATAAAGATTAATGTTCCGCCTGACAAAGACTATATTATTGTGAATGTATTGTGAAGGCACCGTAAGCATACCAATCCTCTTAATGAACCTCGTATGAACTGTTTGGCTTGTTATTGTTAAGTATATTGACAAAAGGGTACCTACTCATAAAAGCTACGTTTGCATTCTGAACTCTTTCTGAACTCTTTCAGAATATCAAAAACATCATTTATCACACTATCACAGTTTACCAAATAGCTCAGGTAGGATATTTTGCGCATATAATATGTATATAATATACTTGTAGATATATTTTTTACTAGACACTATTTATGATTACGTAAATTTTCCTGAAACGAAAATAATTAATATACCTACCTATGCGTTATTATTCTGGTCTGGGCGATGCGGATATTTGAGAGAGAAAATTGAAAATGCAAAAACATCTGCGGTTGAGCGGTCTTTTGAAATTATTATTACAATATCTTTAAATAAAATTGATTCTTTTATTAACATTAACCTAATTAATATTTACTTATTTTCGGTCAGGTTTACCGATATTTTGTAAATTACCAGTTTGTATTTACTTTACATATTTTTACGGCATCGTTTTTGATGAAATCTGTTTTTGCAAAAATCCATACTTGTACTGAGGTATATATGTATATAAAATACATATATACTGTATACTATACATAAGTATATACATTAGTAGGTACATTGGTACATTGGTAGGTAAATGCGAAAGCGTGAAGAAATACCTGCTACGTTTTCAATTTTCAGGGAACATCGGTTCAACTGATTTTGATGAAATTTGGTAGGTTGCATCCTGAGGAATGACATAAGCTTTTTATACCGGAAAATTATAGAGTTTCCGCAGATCATAAAACCTGAACCTCATGAAGTCACGGGATTAAATTAGTAAGCTAATAGATACGTACTCGTATCATCTGTGTGCTTATTGTTCGTCATTTCGAGGCCAAATATGAAAAGAGCAAAAGGACAAATGGAAGGATCAATCCCGCAGCGGGCCAGTGTGAGAAACCAACGCACTGCCAGCACGCACATGAATTCACGGGATTCATTTAGTAAGCTAATACGTACGTACTCGTATCATCTGTATGCTTATTGTTCGTCATTTCGAGGCCAAATATGAAAAGAGCAAAAGGACAAATGGAAGGATCAGTCCCGCAGCGGGCCAGCGTGTGAAACAAACGCACTGCCAGCACGCACATGAGTTCACGGGATTCATTTTGTAAGCTAATACGTACGTACTCGTATCATCTGTATGCTTATTGTTCGTCATTTCGAGGCCAAATATGAAAAGAGCAAAAGGACAAATGGAAGGATCAGTCCCGCAGCGGGCCAGTGTGAGAAACCCACGCACTGCCAGCACGCACATTAATTCACGGGATTCATTTAGTAAGCTAATACTCGTATCATCTGTGTGCTAATTGTTCGTCATTTCGAGGCCAAATATGAAAAGAGCAAAAGGACAAATGGAAGGATCAGTCCCGCAGCGGACCAGTGTGTGAAACAAACGCCCTGCCAGTAACTGACAGGTGTCGGCGATAACAAATGGAGAGCACTTCCCGGCCGTGTATCAGATTAATAACGAGCTTCCTCGCACATGCTTTTTCATTCAATTTAGATTTTAGTTTATTATTTCGTAGTTTATTTCTGTGCCTCACAAAGTGTGTGGTTAATTTAAAAAGGATTTCTTTGTTTGCTACGTTTGAACGAATTGTGTTAAAGAAACATTCAATAGAGAATTCGTCCATTTAGTAGGTAGCTGTAGTGTACTTACTAATTACAGTAATGCAGTACACTAATTACAGTAGCCTCACAATATATTTACAATATTAGACAATATTAATTATGCCTCAAAATAGTCCAAACGTTGTTAGTGGGAATGAATTTTTTTTTAAATCCGCTATTCTATCCGTCTGGTGATACAGTAATGCAGTACAGTGTCTACAGTAGCCTCACAATATATTTACAATAGTATAATTTTCGTAAGACAACATTAATAATGCCTGAAAATAGTCCAAAAGTCGTCAGTGGGAATGAGCATTTTTTTTTTTTAAATCCATAGTATAATATTTATTCCTGCGGGAACTATTAAATTTTCCGGTATAAAATGTAGCCTGTACCTAGTATTAACACATTAATTCAGGGTGTAAACTATCTTCACAGCAGTTACTTGTGTATCTACAAATTAATGAAAATATAGTAATTTTTTTAATCCACCTAGCTTCTTGCTGGTTCTTCTCGGTAGGAATGGTATTCCGAACTAGTGGTAGATTCACTCGACGAAGCAAAAGTACTTGTAAAAGTTTATTTGAATAAAAAACATTTGAATTTTGAATTTTTCATTCCAAATTTCAGCAAAATCAATTAAGTCGTTGTGTGTGTGTTGTTGAGTAACAAAAATCTAAACTTTCACATTTAGGTATAATATTAACTAGGCGATGCCCGCGACTTCCTCCGCGTAGATTTTTTTTATTACCCCGGGAGCTCCTTAATTTGTCGGGACAAACAGTAGCCTATTCTTCCCCGGGATGCATTAAAATCGATTGAAAAGATGGGCCGTTAAAGGGCGTAGCAGTCAGAAAGACAGACACACAGCAGACGTAATCACATAGATTACCTGTAGGTAATTATATATAGCAAGGGATTATAAAGATAGCAAAATGTATAGGTAAATACGGACATAATATTTTGGCATAGTTGCATTTCTCATTTCGATATATACATTAGTAAGCTTCGCGTAAAGTGATACGTCAAATAAAATATTCAGTGAAGCAGAGCTCCGGAAGTCGTTAGAGGATAGAGCAACAAGACCAAGAGAATACAACTGTATTTCTGAAGTTTGGCGTATTTCTCGCTGCGATAGTCTGCAAGATTTGTGTTTGACTGAGAAACCGAAAATTTTGTGTGTTTCTGGTTATGAAAATAGTTAAAACCAAAGCGCACGACTGTGATTATGTGCTCGTTTTGCTTGGACTAACCATCAAAATGGCACAACTGATTTTGATGGGATTTTATAGATAAGGACTTTACTTCATGACATTGCCTAATCTATACTTACTAATATTATTAAAACGAAAGTTGGAAGTTGTATGGATGTATGGATCGATGGTTGGATGGATGTTTGTTACTCAATCACGCCAGTACAGCAGAACTTTGGCACAGATATATTTTATAGTTTAGATTAACACATACGCTAATTTTTATCCCGGAAAATTAAAGAGTTCCCGCGGGAACCAAAAATCCTCAATCCACGCGGACAAAGTCGCGGGCATCAGCTAGTAAGAATATAAGGCTATTTTTACTACAAGTTATTTGTCCTACAAATACGCGGAGGAAATCGTGTAGGTACTTAAGGAGGTAGTACATTGATGTAGAATTTTTTTAGTACCTCATTCTATTTCAATGAGGTAGTAGAGTATTATTTTTAACTCCGAAAGTCGACTTGCATGCACGACATATCTAGGTGCCTACACACGTTTTATACAAAATGTTTTGTTCATAGATATTATTGTTGATATTATGTTATTACGAGTGGAAATGATTTAATTCGTATTTCATTAAAAAAATATACACATAAGTTATATTAAAAAAGACTTAGTAAGTCTTTTTTAAACCATAGTAATTATAATTAGAGAGCTTAGCTTTGCAAAAGACTGGATGTACAAAGTGAAACCTGACCATTGTTTTATAATAGCCTAACAAAAGCCCATATATGTTATATTATATTATATACGCTTTGCAGAGTAGGAATTTTTACTTTGTGTCGGGAAATAGAACGACTGGTCCGATAAATTCTTTGTCAATTTTACTGTCGGCTGGCTCTAGAGCTGTCGTCTCTTTTATTCAAAAACAAGATAATGCACGCGACTTCATCAATATTCAATATTTATTTATTCAATTTAGGTACAATGTATACTTATTGAAGTCCAAAGATAAGATAAAGATAATTTATTTCATAATCACAATGGGAAACTTAATAAAATTTGAAGCCTTACATCTAGGATATAACTACTATAGTAGAAAACAATCAAAAATTTTATTGTGCACTTGTTTTCCGTACGAGTTAGAACTGTGTCTCGGAAAACAGGGCTTTCAAACTTATAAAACAAGCATCCGCCTAATTAATTAAGGTGTTTTGTTTCCCGTGGGCACTAATTTTTCTGGATAAAACGTAGCCTATGTGCTAATTCAGGATTTAAGCTCCTGCATGCCTTTCAGCGTATCCCTTCAGTCATTGTGGCGTGAACGAGTAACAAACATCATAACGTACAAACTTACAAAGTACAACTTATAATAGTAGTAGATACTTATATGAGAGACATTCCGATTCCATCTCGACGTGTGCAGCGTATGAGTAAATTTATCTCGCGTTGGTCTGACTTCAATGCGTTCCTTTCAGCTATGCTTACTGAAGCGACAGAGATTTAGGTTGAAACTCCACAGTTTTCAATTCTCATAATATACTCGTAGGTACCTCGATATCATCGAGAAAATTTCACAAAATGAGACTGAAAATATTGTATTTCTCGTCTCTATTCAACTTACTTTGCAGTTAGCTCTTAGAATAATATACTCTCTCTTACTAATATAATATACTAGCTGATGCCCGCGACTCCGTCCGCGTGGATTAAGGTATTTTGATTCCCGCGGGAACTCCTTAAATTTCCGGGATAAAAAGTAGCCTATGTGCTATTCCAGACTATAATCTATCTCTGTGCCAAATTTCATCCAGATCCGTTCAGCCGTTGGGGCGTGATTGAGTAACAAACATCCATCCATACATCCATACATCCAAAGTTTCGCATTTATAATATTAGTATAGATAGATTATAAACATTTTTAAGCTGTTTAGTTGCTTGGGTGGATTTTTTAGTTACTACTGAACCGATTCTAATGGGACTTCGCTCACGCATTTCGATTTTTACCCGACTGCGGAACGCACAGGGTTATGTGTTCATCAGTCTATATATGTTTGTATGTTCCTTGCAGGACAGCTACAGCCTAAACGCGTGGACCGATTTTGATGATTGTTGTACCAGTTTGTGCCGAATATATCATTAGAGTGTCACTGTGGAAGCCGAATTTGAGAAAAAACAAAATGGCGCCCTCTAGAAGCCATAATGTAACAAATTAAAAAATTAAAGTGGATAGACTATGGCAAGTGGGGTATCGATGAATAGGTCTTGCAAAATCATAGTTAGGTTCCCTTGATCATTTTCTCATTTTATTTACAATGTAGCATGTTAGCATATATAAATTGTAAGAACAGACCCTTATCTTTCTACACAAGTTTTCAATCTTTCTTTTAAGAAAAATTATAGAAAACACAAAGGGAAATAATATATCTGAAGGTACAAGTTTTTATCAAAATAGAGATGATGAGATTAATTTAAAATAATATCCTACATCTTGTTTCAAAGCATTTTCATTAAATATTTAATGTGATATTTTAATATAAACGAAAGAGGATCTTTACTCACGGTGAACAGTCAACTCGAGTTTTAATAACATGTGACGACACAGGCGTATAAGGTCTCCTGAAATGCTTTTCATGTTGAAGCGTTAAAAAGAACATATTGCACCAGTTAAGTCGGAAACTGTATAATAGGTATGTATAATACTTGGGGGTTACTCAATGGAGAAGTTTTATGATGTTGTGAATATCATATCTAACACAACGGAAGTAAAATATAGATGAAAACTAATAAATCAGTGTTTTTTTTTTACAATCCATCAATAAATGACTGAGAAATGACGATTTAAAGGTTTAATTATTTAATGTACACCGATTGTGTATCTTACTCGAGTGAGAAATTTGTGAGTGAGTTTTAATACCTAGCCGAGATTTAATAGTTGAAAATTATCTTCACACACAAATTAAGTGCTTTTAATTCAATTAAGTCACGTTAAGTCCATTTATTTCTTTAATTCGGCTTTATAAACTCTGTTGATTAGGGAATTATGGCGTCACGTCTCCCGCCTTGCAAGCGCAACTTTAAAGTTCCATAACTTTTTCATTTGTTGAGATATTTTAATGATTCTTTCATATTTTTGTTTTATTTTGTCTTAATTTTCATATTAAATTTAAAAAAAATTGTAAACTTCTCCACTCAAGGGGCGAAAAAACGAATTCTTATAGGAAGTAACTGTTCCTCTTATTACTACTATCTCTTATTAGTAGCCGTTTTCTACTATTGGGTGGTAGCTGGTAGGTCATGCTACAGTCAAAGATTGAAGTGAGCTTACTTGGAGAAATTGTGGCAGTTTATTAAAGACAATGCCTCCGGTGTAATACAATCCGGTACAATGCCACTTGGATAAAGGTAGGAAATGATATGAAATGAAATGAAATGATATGAAATGAAATGAAATGAAATGAAATGAAATGAAATGAAATGAAATGAAATGAAATGAAATGAAATGAAATGAAATGAAATGAAATGAAATGAAATGAAATGAAATGAAATGAAATGAAATGAAATGAAATGAAATGAAATGAAATGAAATGAAATGAAATGAAATGAAATGAAATGAAATGAAATGAAATGAAATGAAATGAAATGAAATGAAATGAAATGAAATGAAATGAAATGAAATGAAATGAAATGAAATGAAATGAAATGAAATGAAATGAAATGAAATGAAATGAAATGAAATGAAATGAAATGAAATGAAATGAAATGAAATGAAATGAAATGAAATGAAATGAAATGAAATGAAATGAAATGAAATGAAATGAAATGAAATGAAATGAAATGAAATGAAATGAAATGAAATGAAATGAAATGAAATGAAATGAAATGAAATGAAATGAAATGAAATGAAATGAAATGAAATGAAATGAAATGAAATGAAATGAAATGAAATGAAATGAAATGAAATGAAATGAAATGAAATGAAATGAAATGAAATGAAATGAAATGAAATGAAATGAAATGAAATGAAATGAAATGAAATGAAATGAAATGAAATGAAATGAAATGAAATGAAATGAAATGAAATGAAATGAAATGAAATGAAATGAAATGAAATGAAATGAAATGAAATGAAATGAAATGAAATGAAATGAAATGAAATGGATACTGAAACGCGTATAATCACGTCTTGGTGGCATATTTTTGCTGGTAACTCTCAAGGTAAGTCACGGCCAGTAACTTCCACTAGACCAGACCAAAATCAATTTTGAATTTTCAAGAATAAGTAAGTTTTTCTATTTTCAGCCTAGTAGACTGGAAAATTAATTATTAATTTTCTAATAGTAGCAAGAAAGCGTAAAGTAAAATTATTAATTAATTATAATTTTATAAAGAAATTAAGAAGCGAAATTGAAATTTTGAACCGCCTGCGATAAATGTCAAGTGAAATATTGTACGTTGGTTGAGTGGATTTCGCGGAAGTTCCGCTATGATCCCTAATTAAAGTAATCGGAACACGCAATTATTTAGCTCGTTCGCAAAATTATTTTAATATAGGTTAAAAAGCAAAGATGATAACACAGATTTACCTATATAAGACTAGTTGATGCCCGCGACTTCGTCTGCGTGGACTAAGTTTTTCGATTCCCACGGGAATTTCTTAATTTTCCGGGATAAAAAATAGCCTATGTCCTTCCCCGGTATACAAACTATCCCTGTACCAAATTTCATCAAAATCGGTTGAACAGGTGGGCCGTGAAACGTAGACAGACACACTTTCGCATTTATAATATAAGAATGGATAAACGCATGTATAGCCACAAACTTATCTGACCCGGTGGCCAAAATTGGAACTAATTTTATTTTTATGGCTGGTTAGTTTTTTTATTTTTTTACTAGCTGATGCCCGCGACTTCGTCCGCGTGGAATAAGTTTTTTGGATTCCCGGAGGAACTCTTAAATTTTCCGGGATAAAAAGTAGCCTATGTCACTCTCCAGGTCCTCAACTATATCCATGCCAAAAATCACGTCGATCCGTTGCTCTGTTGCAGCGTGATTAAAGGACAAACCAACAAACCAACAAACCAACAAACCAACAAACCAACAAACCAACAAACAAACTGACTTTCGCATTTATAATATTAGT
Organism: Erebia aethiops; assembly: GCA_923060345.2. Taxonomy (NCBI): domain Eukaryota; kingdom Metazoa; phylum Arthropoda; class Insecta; order Lepidoptera; family Nymphalidae; genus Erebia; species Erebia aethiops. Next base: position 13,794,771 of record OV281089.1, on the reverse strand, counting down.
ATGAAGTATGATTTTTCATATACACTAGCGACGCTGCCACCGGTCAGAGAAGTTTGAGGAGCTATACGTTTTTTTTTCTTTTTCTTTCTAATCCTGCTACTAATTATTATGTACTTTACTCTTACAATTAGTATTCCTAGGCAATTTTTTTTTCGCTATACATGCTTAGTATCCATACTAATATTAAAAATGCAAAAGTGTTTCAGTCTGTCTGTACGTCTGCTACGCTTTTATTACCAATCTTTTCAACAGATTTTGATGAAATTTGGTACAGGGATAAGTTGTATCCCGGGTGCAGAAACCTGCACCTGCCAAAAACAAGCGCACAAAATTAAAGTTCAATTATAGAAAATGATACGATAATTATGAATGACTAGCTGATGCCCGCGACTTCGTCCGCGTGGATTGACGTTTTATGCTTTAATTTTCCGGGATAAAAAGTTGCCTGTGCTATTCCAGAGTTCCAGACTATCTCTCACACTACACAGAAGTCACATCGAAGAGACACAAGATGGAAGATCTATCTTTGTGCTAACTTTCATTCAGACCCGTTCAGCCGTTCTGGCGTAATTGAGTAACAAACATCTATCCATCCATCCATCCAAACTTTCGCATTTATAATATTAGTAGTATAGATTTTTTACCGCTCTTCCGAATACTAGTTTTCCGAAATGGTTCGCCTGTTTTTTTGTAATTAATCTGAAATCCAAACACTTCATCTGGCAATTAAATGCGGTTTAACTAAATTAGCGCACACAATCCGTGGTTGACCTGATTGCATGTTTTGCCGAAAACCAACATTAATCCGTTTTACAAATCTACGTAGGTATAACTAACCTGATTAATGTGTTACATGAAATGATTTATTTTACTGATGCACATAGAAAGCTCATGGTCTTTTAACGGCTGTCCGTGTGCTACGCTTTCACGGCCGATTTCGATGCAATTCGGTACAGTGATGGGTCACGGGGAAGGACATAGGCTACATTTTATCCCGGAAAATTAAGGAGTTCCCGCGGGAATAAAATACGTGGACATCATCTAGTAAATAATAATTGGATTGTATTGGTGATTATGCGGCGGAAGTATGCCTCTCTTGTAGAGAGTTACATATTATTTGTTCCGTTTGCCGTGGAGACCCTGGGGCCGTGGAGTCTTAGTGGCAAAAAATTTTTGCGAGATATTTAACTGTTTAATTGCCTCATGTTGACAGAAGGCAAAGGATCAGCCTGGCTGTCCAACGCGGAAATGCAGCCGGCATTTTTGCCACCATTCCACGCGGGCATGATTTAGATAGTAATTAGGTTAGGCTAGCTAGCTTTAAGTTCTATTGTATTGGTGATTGATGCAGCTTTTCCGTAACCTGTATAGTAGAAATAAAATTAGCTCGATAGATACAATTAGTTTACTCAGTTCAGATTACAAAAGAATCTTGAAGTAACAAGAGATTACTAATTTGTAGCCGTTCCCATCGATCGGTTCGATTTTCCTTGGTGTTAAACAATTACACTCAATTCGCTTGAATCAGTTTTTAAACAGGTTAATTAACTGTGACAAAAATAATCCTGTTCTTTCTCCTTGCTCCTCTCGCCTAAGGTTGTCTGTGAGAGATCACTCTAAGTGATAAGACCGCCTTTGCATGTAAAGCTTTGACTGTGTTTATTTGTTAAAATCCATTTTCTGCGTATGTGTGCAATAAAGTATTAAATAATAAATATTTAAAAAAAATCTTATATTCCGTATTCGCGAAAGACGTTGCGTTCTCAAATAGCTCATGTGTATAGAAAATACAAGAAATAACTTATCTAGTAATTTATAAACTATCAATTATTTGTGTTTAGTAATTATATTGTACCTACAATGTACAAGTACAGATAAAAGGTGTAACAAACTTTTGGGTGAGTTTTTAGTACCTACCTATCCATAATTTATAGCGTATGGTAAGTACCTTGGCAATTTTCTACAATATAATCGAATTGAACTTCAATCTTGCATCCATACTTATTTACTAAGGTTATGTCGAACCTTAACCTTTCCTACAAGAAAAAGACAAGAAAACGTAAATACAATGAATATTTCAAAAATTGACACTCAGAACATTGAAAGTTTTACAATCTTTCGACAGTTTACAATCTATCGAGATAAAAAGCGTGAACGTATAATACATTCGAAAGTGTCTGTCTGTCTATCTACTACATTTTCACGACCCACCTGTTCAACCGATTTTGATGAAATTTGATACAAGGGTAGGTTGTATCCCGAGAAAGGCTACTTTTTATCTCGGAAAATTAAGGAGTTCTATCTGGATTAAAGAAATCTTAATTCACGCCAACGAAGTCGCGGGCATCATCTAGTTTGAAATACACCCAAATTTATTTTATTTTATTTCCTAAATTCATGGAAAATAATAATCGTTTTCAGAGAAGGGTTTTGCTGAAATATCAAAGATTCTCTTCAACTCACATAAATATCGGCCATCTTAGATTTTTAGATTAAACATTTACTTTGTGATTTGAAATAAATAAGTGGAAATTATTTCATGAATTAATTTACTAACTAAAGGCACATAAATCTGTATCAGTTGTTTATTTTAAAATGTTTTGATAGGGTTCTGAGCAAAAACTTTTAATTTTTGTAAGTGTTCTAAAGTACCTACTTACAAAAAGATTGGCAAAAATATTTGGGACTAAAACCTAAAATCAGAATGATTGCATGATATTAGGTATTGTTATTTATTTGTACTAGACTCAATAATAATAATCCGTAGGGAAAGTGAAATATGTCCCTGTACCTTCATTTAAGTTAAAGTACCTACATATTTAAAAGTGTGTTGACCTCAAAGATCCGGGATTATCAAGGACCGATTGAAATTGTGTATATAACCCCTCCATTAGGATAGCAATATGTTTGTTCGTTGAAGGGTAAGCCTTTAATCTTGTATACCTACCCTTCAGTTAAATTCACAAGTATGTTTCATGAAAAAGTAAGTAGATATTTTGGTAACTCTTGTAAATATTGATTGGTATATATATATATTATATACCTAATAGATGTTTATTCATTTAAAACAAAATTACAAGATATAATAAAAACTTATAGACTAAGCGTTAATCTAAAATCCTTATATACCTACTAACAAAAATAAAACCCTAATCAAAAAGACCACCCCTGGTTGCCCCTGGGCCAAAGGTACCCATCAAACTTGCAGCATTGCCGCGCATGGCGATGGATAACCTTTGAACCAGGTAAATATTGGTTGGTATTGAAATAAAAGTCAAGGCTTAACTTGTAGTGAAATAAAAAAGTAGATACTAATTGCATTTAGCAATTAAAACTGTGGATTAAAAAAATTGCTTGTTTATCGTGTATACTCGTAATAATCGTGAATATTTTATTTATTAAAAACGTATCCATAATGGGTAGAAATCAAAATTATTTTTTATTTTACAGTGGCGTTGGAAGTCGGTTTTTTAGAAATAATTTTTATTTTTAACTTTTTAGTGTCAGGGTTGAGGATTTGGAGTCAGAATTTTTTATGGGACCACCTCGAGAGCTTGCTCTAACGACTGAAAAAACAAATTTTTCAAACCGGTTTAGAAACCACGGAGAATTATGCGGTAACATACATTAAAAAAATCCTAATTGAAAACCTCCTCCTTTTTTGGAAGTCGGTTAAAAATTACAGATCCCTTAAACAGAACATAAATTATTAAAATACCCATATTAATATATAATAAATACCTACCTCTAAATTTTTTTAGTCTATCGATTACTAAAAAAAATTTCATAGCAATAGCCCGCTATTCAATGTGATAACTCAATAATAATATAATTTAAGAATGAAATTTTAATAATGGGCATTTTTAAAGGGAAATTCGAGCACGTGGATGAAATACAATTCAAGGGGATTATGGATGGGGTAAAATACTTCCCGCAACGCAGCGAATGTGCTAAGTTTAACTTTTAAGCAAGTCAAGAGTCAAACACGTTTAATTATCCGTCGAGAAAGGCTAATATAAAGTTGGTACCTAGCTTTCGCTTTGGTTAAAAGCTCAGCGAATCGTAATCGCGCTGTGAGCTTAACTGCTAACTTTTACTAGTTTCATATTATAGGCTTTCTTTTGCCTTGCAAGCAGAATTCAAACATAAAAATCAAATTGTAAGGTTAGAACGATGAATTTAACTTAAAATGGTCGCTTATAGGCTAAGTAAACTTAGCAATCCATTTAGTGTTCAAATCAAATCAAATCAATCAAATCATCAAAATATTATAACTGCGAAAGTTTGGATGGATGGATGTATGGATGGATGTTTGTTACTCAATCACGCCACAACGACTGAACGGATCTGGATGAAATTTGGCACAGAGATAGATTATAGTCTGGAATACCACATAGGCCTTTTTATCCCGGAAAATTAAAGAGTTCCCGCCGGAACCAAAAAACCTCAATCCACGCGTACGAAGTCGTGGGCATCAGCTAGTTTATTATTGACCGAGCGAAGCGAAGGTCTCTGAGTCTACGTGAGTGAATTTGCACTTGTCCGTCCGTCCGTCTGTCAGAGCCTTAAACTTCTGAATTACTGAACCTAATTACTTCAAATTAAAATATAATATGTAAACCGATGGCCTGCAGCCGAATGTGGCTTAAAAAGTTATAAAATATTTATTTCAGGGGAGCTCTCGTCGAAGCGAATGCGAAGTAAAATATTTTTTATAGGGTTACATAGGTTTGCTCTATATCATTTTAAAGATAATTAGGAATAAAGTCAAAAAATATATTTTTTAAATTTTTTCCCCTAATATTGACAAAATGGGGGGCTTTCAAAATGGAGATTTTCTAACGTATCTAACAAATACTAAAATTAGATAAATATTATACGGAAACAAAATTATTTAATTTTTAATGAGCTTCAGTATTTTTAACAGAACTTCACAATGATGTCAATAGATGGCGCTCTGTAAAAGTTTATTCGTTTGTGCTTACAAATAATAGACGTTAGCACCCTCTTACGTGGAATAAAAAAATATGAACGTTAAGATGAGTGCGTATTATATAGTTCAAACTACCTTATGGATACCGCGAGGTCTCGGTTTGGGGCGAACCACTAGTCCTATTAATATCATAAACTAGCTGACCCGGCGAACTTCGTACCGCCTTAGTATGCAAAATTAAATGTATATTTTTCAATATTTCTGAGAGATTTTCTTAATATTTTTTTCCGTAAGAACCTTCTCCTAATAATAACAAATACAACAAAAAAAGAATTAGTGAAATCGATCCAGCCATTCACGCGTGATGCCGTGACCAAGGAAAACGGGTTTCATTTTTATATATATAGATGTGAAAGTTTAAATCTTAAATTAATGTCTAAGTTTGAAAATTTGAAGTTTTTTTACTCCTTAAAACTCCTAAAACAAAACCGATTTGACTGAAATTTGGAATGTAGATAGAAATATTATGCCCTGAATTAACACATCTAGGCATAGACATTAAACTTTGTCAATGTGGCCAATTCTGTATAACAATAACACAATCTCTAAACTAAACATAAATGACAGCTTTAATTTATCTAGTTCTGTCCCTTTCCTCAGGGAGTACTATGAAAGGGTTAGCAATACTTTTAATGCTGTCATTTTAGTTTAGAGATAGTGCACTACAGAATCAGCCCCATTATCCCGGAAAATTAAAGAGTTCCCGCGGGAATCATAAAACCTTAATCCACGCGGACGAAGTCATCACGCGGGCATCATCTAGTAGATTAAATAATGATAGCGGACAAGCTTAGATATCAGGCTTTTCAGGTCAGGTTAGAAAGCAGGTTGCTTTTTTATGTACCTAAGTACAAAATCAAAAGCTGTCTTATAGAATTTGTAAGTAAATGTGAGGGTATGTAAAGAAAAATTCAACACGAAAGTAATTATCGGCAATGTAGATGGATTACTAGAATGGAGCATTGGCATATTCTAAAGTAGATTTTCTATTCTTAATTGAAATTAACTCAGACTATGTTTTTAGCCCCTTTAATAAAATGTTTTTTTTTTTGTTTTGTATTAAGTCATTGCATAAAAAAAGATGATAATGCCCTGACGCAAATTGGGGATATCGGATTTCAAATTGTTTTTGTAGGTATGATTTGTGAATTTCATGGAATGGCGTTCCTTGTTTTAGTACTGATTTTAGGTTCTGAGGTACAAAGAGTTAAAATGCTAATGCACTAGAATACCTAATAGAAATGGGAATTAGAAAAGAGACTGAAAGCGTGATAAAGCAAGATATAAATGGGATTTCACTGCAGATAAGTATTATATTTTCAGATGTTTTAAAAAATGTTTTCCCTGGCATACGAGGATGCTCATTAATTGTTACTACCCGAACGCGCTGGTATGAACCCAATTAAAAAGTTTTACCTAACAAACATCACTTAATTAAACAAGTTTTTAATAAATGAATAATATAATATTATGAAACCAACCGTGAAATTTAATAAACTCTCGAAGTGAAAAAGTGTACCAAATTGGTTAATTTTGGGCGAAATGTGAATAATAATAATATTCATAACAGCATCGTTTATAGGCTAAATAACTGTGAGGTAATATTTTTACTGCTCAAGGGTGGGAAAAGTCTTTTAATAGCTGTAAACTAATAGCACCTTTACGAGCAGAATTGTAAAATCCTTTTTAGGTTTCTCCGTAATAGAGATAATCGACATGCAAACTATGTATTTAGTCATCATCAAAAGTTACTTTAAAACGTATTTACAAGAGTTACTAGTACTAATGCTACTTACGTAGTTTATAATATTAAATGTCAGTCAGTTTTATGAAGTGAAAACAAACTCATAATTTGGTGAATAGATCTGCTGGGATAACAGTGTAGAATTACTGACGGCATAATAATTATAATTCACGAAATAGTAAGAAATAACTAATTAATAATTATAGAATGTAGTAAGTAATTACATAGAAAAGCTTTAATTAACAGCCATACCCACGTTCGAGTCCGTGATTACCCAGAACAATTTCGAATATGTAATAATCTATCGTATAGCCTTTAATCCCAATCCATGAGCTAATAATCACGCGCCAGATCGAGCTGTTCAAATAACCAAGAGTGGTTATTTATACGACTGAACTGATGAATGAACGGGTAAACTTTCTGGAAAATGTAAGTATTTAACCGACTTCCAAAAAAGGAGGAAGTCTCAGTTCGGCGCGTATTTTTTAATTGAGAATACTACCGAAGTATAATGTAATGTAACTTGGCACCACATAAAATCAGCCGTATGAGCTTAGTACCTATCGTGGCCTACGTTGTCGCGTAGATATGTCTGTCATTTTCTGTTGGCGTCGTATCGCGTCGCGTCGCGTTACGTCGCTTCTGTGGCTCACCTTGGACAACGTGTCACCTAGGACAACTGGTAAGAGAGCATGTTGGGGTATTCCTCGGTAATTATAAAACCCGTAATGTTAAAACGAGGTGAAATACCACACTCGTCCGCAAGCCGAATCACATTTGGTTCTAGATTTGGTGACTCATTGTTATTATAATAATAGGCTTAGAGGTCACGATGAAGAACACGATATTAACACTTGAAAACTGTTGCTATAATGTTCAAACATTCAGATAGCTGTAGCATCACAATAACGCCTTCTTTATATAGGTCAAGTTGTACTTCAGTCTTCAGTGTGTCAGACATTGTTGGATTGCGGCCTTGCTCCAAATTTCTAGAGATAGCATTCGTGCTGCAGTCGCGATGCACACACAGTGTACACGGGTAGGTACATAATACAACACCGCACTCACTTGCATACTTACTTACCTTAGCTCATTCGTAGACAGTAGTTTTATATTGCCCGTGAATTCGCTAGGTAAATGCTATGAGATTTGTTCAAAAATTCTAAGCAGATGGTCTAAAGTGAAATGAAATGTGAGATTTCGTCACATTGAATCATAGTTACGAGTATTGCGTTGGCACTAGCTGGTTTTTCGAAAATTTTACCGAGAAATTATTACCACGGAATAAAAACATACAGTGATACGACGCCGACGATTTAACTGGCTATGGTTGCAGTACTTAGAAAATATACTTTATATTCTTTATATAAATATTCTTTTTAAATTAATCACAATTAATAATATTATCTCTTGATTGATTTCAATAGGTAATATAAAACTTCTATATCAAATGGATTGTTTCTGGTAAACGAAAATTTTCCTACAAGGTGGAATTACGGAATTTTCCGTACCCGATTTTGTCAAAGGCAGTTCAAAGAGATGGAGAACACAATAGTATTTTATTGCCCACTACAAATCTTCATTAAGCGTATACCTACGACCTTCCGCTCCTATACACACAAGAGCACTGGTTCACTGGTTTCAATTTTTGTTTTTCACGTATTGTACTTGGCAGTATTTAATTGAACCTTTTATTGTTTCGAAGCGCTTTCGTACAATAAATTCATTAATAAAATGTACAAATTAGCTTTCCACTATCTATAAGTGATATTAAGAAAGTTCAAGAGTGTTTTCCTGGAAGATAAGACTGCCATGGCCCTAACATCTTGACAAAATCAGTTACAAATGAGGAGAGCCGTATAAAGTCGTCTATTATGACTTGGTACATTTATAGAATGGTTGGTATTTTGTGGTACAGTACGCTTACTCTGAGATTTTACATTGCAAATACGATTGATCGACGTGAGAGCTCACCTCACCAAGTGTAAGCGAACGTTAAAGTAAAATGAACCTTAACTGCATTGGTTTAGGGCTCATTTCATCATTTCGTGTATTTATTCACATCCAGCGCTTTAATATAGATGAATATCTTATGAGATATCATAGAAATAATGTAACGTGCAAGGGAAAATGGCGCGACTGCGGCCGACGCTCAGATTGAATACCTTACAATGTAACCTGCCCACTGCCCACTATAATATATATATTGGGTATGGACTATTATGATGATCAGTGCTACCCGTGCGAAGCCGGGGCGGATCGCTAGTTTGATAATAAAGGTAGAATAATACCAATTTGTTAACGAAAATAATAATTAACAATAAGGTTCACTGATCCACAACAAAGCAAACAGTATCGTTCAGCTGAAGCCAGGTCTCAATTATTTGCTCAACCGAATCTTTAAGTTCACTTTGAAAGCCGTCAGTAAAATAATTGGATTTTCCCATTTCAGTTATTTGCCCTTGCGTATTTACTTTGTTTGGCCATCTACCGTTCAGGGTTCCGTACTTGAAAGAAGAAAACGAACACCGTGTATAATAGAGGTCAATAAATATTCCGAAATTCTCAAATTTCTATTAAACATTATAATATAATATTCAATATCTATTGTGAGAAAATTAGTCTTTCAAGACAACGAGCACAAGAATTAGTTCGCTTTACAAATTTTTTTTCTACTGAACACTGTTAAAAAAATTCTAGTCTGCTCCGGTTTGTTTTCCAATACGTACGTTAATAATGTATACGTTTATTATTTCGATAGCGTATACCTAACCATGAAATAGCTGAATGTTCTGAACAAAACCATATTATTATTATTCGTACAAAAACTATGATGAATTGACAGTGCGCGCGAGTCAACGGCTGTTTTCTTTTATCCTTCTCCATTATTACAAGCACAACCCGCAAAGCCTACAAAGGGAGCGATTTATCCTCAACAATATGACGATTGCTTTTAAATTGCGATTGAAGACAGTTTGTGACAAGATGAAGGCAAAAACTAAAAGCCTGAAGCATTACACAAAACGTGACTGCGGCCTCAGTGTAGGGTAGGATTTGGCAGGAATTTCTGAACCAGTGTAGGATTTGTAATAATTTGTCATCTAAATGGGAAGCCCCGGGTTCGATCTCCAGCAGGATCAATTTGGGAATTTATAATTTCTTAATTTTCACTGGTCCGTTGGGAGGCTTCGGCGTGGTTAGTTACGACTTACGACCCTACCGACAAAGACCGAAGATGTGCCGCCAAACGATTTAGCGTTCCGGTACACTGTCGTATTGAAACCGATTACGGGTAAGGGTTTAATACAACTGCCATACCCCTAACAGGTTAAACTCCAGGTGAGATCGCAGTCAAGAACTAACTTGTAGTGGAAATAAAAATACAGAAAAATAAATCGCGTGCTGAGTGAAGCTAAGCGAGTGCTTAGCTTCACTCAAATAGACAAACATCTATAGTACAACAAAATCGTAACAGAATAGATACTGTTTACAGTAATTGACAGTGTAAAGATGGCCTTATAACTGATCTCTTTCAGGCAAACTATATCAAAGAAGAGAGGCATCTGTGTCTTCGTATTAAAAGTTATATTTTGTGAGTCACGTTGATGCGGAGCGTTCTTGCTGTTCTGCCATTACATGGACTATTTTGAGACTGGGTTTAAAGTTTCATATACATAATAATTTGCCTGGGGAGGCTTCGGCCGTGGCTAGTTACCACCCTACCGGCAAAGACGTGCCGCCAAGCGATTTAGCGTTCCGGTACGATGCCGTGTAGAAACCGAAGGGGTATGGGTTTAATATAACTGCCATGCCCCTAACAGGTTAGCCCGCTACCATCTTAGACTGCATCATCACTTACCATCAGGTGAGATCGCAGTCAAGGGCTAGCTTGTAGTGGATAAAAAAAAAAATATGTGAGTAGTTTTCCAAGGTTTCTCTGAATACCACAAAAACGCCTTAAACATAATAATTATTATGTTCTTGGAGCGAACTAATCTAATACCCTTATTTGTTTGGGTTGTAAAATAAACAGTCCGTACTGAGTGGAATTTTCCACAAGGACACACACAATGTTCAGCTAAGTAACACTCCACTTAATAGTCTCTTAACGACATTAAGAAAACGTTGTAGCAACCATGTTGGCTAAAGGTTAGAGTTATTAGGGACGGGGCAGTCGTAATTAAGTTTTCAATGGAGCTGAAACGTTGCTTACTAAGCATGAGCACCCGTTCGGACGAGAAGTGGTCCCGTCACAAGACCGTAACACGTTTCTCTGTACATAAGTTATGAATCGCAAAGTTTTGTTAGAGGAAGTTACAACCACAGATATGGACGGCCAACGTTGTTATTAAATCATAAACTATCTAAACTAGTTCAAACGAGTTCCTTTTCAGGAAATTGATTATATTTCATCAACTGATAGGTATACGGGCTTATGTAAGTTACTACAAAAATAGTTATTTGTTCGACAATTAGTGAAGTGGTTTAGTATTATGTCCTATTATTAGTTTTATTTCCATGTTATGATGTTATTTTTTATAGCTTTGTAACTGTAAGAATGCTTCAATACAGGAGATAAAGAAACACCAGCTTCAGTAATTCACTATTTATTGGCTCAAGGTCTTTCGAGTTCAAGTAGTAAATTACTCCTGTGGGTTTGAACTAGAGTACAAAATTACTAAGGGGGGATTAACTGGCCCCTATTTTTGTGATATTCCTTACAATACATACCTTATCCGCTAACTTTTCCAATAAAAAATAATTAATGATTCATGTTTGAGTGATCTTTTGACATGTTATAAGGTCAAGTTGCACTAGCAATGTGGTCAAGGGCGCAGCCATTGAATTCCGGCTCAAATGCGGAGACCCACTTTCGTATTCAAGAGCCATTGCCAGTTAAGAAACCGAGTCACGAGGCATATATAATTTTTTAAATTATTATTCAATTTTGTATTATGAAGACTGATAGGCTTCCGAATACAGGGTCGTGGGTTCCACGGACTTTACGGAGTTTGCATTTTAAGAAATTAAATATCACTTGCTTCAAATGTCGTGAGGAAACTCGAAGGTCTTGGCGAAGGTGTGTGAGTCTGCCAATCCGTACTTGGCCAGCGTGGTGGACTACGGCCAAACCCAGAATAGACTCGCGCTCAGTAGTGATCATCAAGCATGCAACTAACGATCAAGTAGCGTGGAAGAAATTGTCTTCACAATTAGCTAATTATGACAATTTATTGTGAGACAACCTTTGCTAAAGTGTAACTGTTGAGCTTCTCAGCCGCTTTTCTAACTTTTTAAGTAGAATCTGCTTTCTTTGAATCTTGATTATGACAGATCAGGGTCTTAGTGTACCTAATTTTAAGTGTGTGTTAAAATAATTTATTTTACTGTTACCACTGCTGGGCACAGTCCTCCACTCTCATCGGTGAGAGGGAATTAGAGCTCAGACCCACCACGGTGCTCCAATGCGGGTTGGCGGGCTTTAACGACTATTATCGTGTAGTGATAATAACCTTGACCGACGGCTTAACGTGCTCTCCTAGGCACAGGGGTTTCGACTCACCACCACCTTCCAACTCCGGGCTGGCACTGAGAATTTCTTAATTGAAAAACCCAATGCTTAACCATCTTTGTGCCAGACCGGGAATCGAACCCTCGCGATCCGCAGTCGACTATGCTAACCGCTAGACCAACGAGGCAGTATTTTTAATGTATATGTAGCTTATTTATTATTTTGCATTGGTTGAAGAAAATCTTCGTAATTTAATAAAAGCCACATTTATTTCATGGCTCCTTCATTAATTCTATTCAAGAATTCTACAAAATTTACTTGTATCTCTTTGAAACTTCATTCAAATCAATTTTTGAATCAATATCAATGAGATCAATTTATCGTATATCTGATTAACTAATGATTTGCTTTTCACCGTGGCTTTCACAAACAAACATTGAAATTGCTTTTCCGAGGTTCAAACTTAATTAGGTAGAGATTACTTAGCCTTTCCGTGACATTTGGAGTTTCTGAGTTAAATCTCTTAAATAAGCGTTGGATTTACTGCTTGGGAAACTTAATGACATTTCTTGGAAGATAAAATAGTAAAACAAGTTAAGAAAAAGTGTGTGTCACTACCATCCAGAATCTAATTTAATATTTGTAAGTAATATATTTTGGTAAATATTTTGCTTAGGGGAACAGCGATTTTAAATCGATTTGGGCGAACCAATTCAATCTGGGGCGATATTAATCAACGAATGCGATTTTCCGGTTTCCGGGATTCACGCGGATATTTATAAAAGAAAATGGAAATTACAAAAGCGATTGCGGTGGACCTGAAATTTACATTCATTTTAATGTATAAAGAGCTTGAGAAACTACTTCGTTTCTGTTCATATATGTAGGTGATAGGATTCAGCTAAAAAAGGTCAGATATCCAACATTGGACAGAATATTGCGGACGTAATTAAACTAGTGCAGGTTAGGTTAGGTTACATGAGCAATTTTCAAAGAAATTTATTACAGTTTTTTTTATTCTCTACAAGTTAGCCCTTGACTGCGATCTCACCTGATGTTAAGTGACGTTGCAGTCTAAGATGGTAGCAGGCCAACCTATTTTTTCGTTCGTGGGAATGAGCATTCTATTCTTTACCAAAATTCCACAACCTATTATAAACTTGCCTTTACACAAGTTTAAGAAAACCATTAAAAAATGCTCCTGAAAAAAGCTTATTATACTGTCGGAGATTATTTATATGATGAAAGCGCATGGATTTGACTCGCTCCAGCAATGCTCAGGTCTGCTATTACTTATACCTATCTTTAGATTAATGCAATTGTAAATTTATTTATTTTTTCAAACGAGCAACCACCGAGTCTCTTGCTGGTTCATATCGGCATTCCGAACCAGTGGTAGATTCATTCGAATATTCATAAGCACTTGTAAAAGGTCTATTTGAATAAAAAAAACATTTGATTTTGATTTTGATATTAGGGGCATGGAAATTATATTAGGTAACCCCAAACCCCTATTCGGTTTCTACACAGCATCGTACCGGAACGCTAAATCGCTTGGCGGCACGTCTGTGCCGGAAAATTCAGAAATTATAAATTCCCAAACTGACCCTGCCGATTGAATTCGGGACCTCCACACGCAGCGCTCAACACTGCGCCACGAAGGTCGTCAAAATGAAAATATTATATCGTATGTCGTACATATAGTGCTAATCTAACGCAAACGGAAACATTCGATCTGACTTAATTAAAACGGGTCAAATAACAAATTGGGACAAATTTTTTTTATCCGGAGACTAGAAAAGATATTGAACAAAATGAAATTCTGAACAAATAAAACGACAAATCATACGAGTATGTAGAATGAAAATCAAACATCTGCGGATTAAAAGTAAACAATCGGATACCTATCGGATATGGAAATTTTTAAATAATTCTATTTTGTTCAGGCTTCAGTGACATAATTCCGGTCACGTATTTAGATTCTAATCAATTTTTCAAGCTTGTTGCGTATGATGTTATTTCGATGGGAATTTTATGATTAGGCTTTTGTTACAATTAAGAAACTATAAAGCTTAGATAGGCGAAACAGTCTTCAAAAGCCTTTTGATTATAAAGATAAGATAAGCGAATTATTATAATTACCTAACGGTTCATTTAAATAGGTATCTAATAATCATAAAATACTACATGATGCCCGCGACTTCGTTTACATGAATTGATGTTTTTTAATTCCCGCGGGAACTCAAAAAAAATCCGGGATAAAAAGTAGCCTATGTCCTTCTACGGGATGCAAGCTGTCTCTGTACCAAATTTCATCAAAATCGGTTGAGTAGTTGGGCCGTGAAAGCGTAGCAGACAGACTGACAGACAGACACACTTTCGCATTTATAATAATTATTATTATATATTAGTATGAATTTAATTTATGAATTTAATTTGTTAAATTGAAATCTTAAGTAGGCACTGAAAAACAAAGATCTCAACAAGCAAAACACGGTTTTGTGAGAAATTGTGATCCATAGTCATAATTTGTTATTGAAGACACCTGTCTGATGTTGGGACTAGGTTTGTTTCACATATTGGATTACAGTGTAAAGGATCCTTTGTTGTTTTATCAGCCTGTTCAGAAAGGTCTCTCTTATGGCAGTGTGGAATATAATATTATGACGTATCTTAATCCTACCACTCTTTGGTGCCAGTTATGATTACGTCAGCATATTTAGTTCATTATTAAAAAACAATACAAAATATACAAATTCTACAGTTACCTAATTATAGAATTTGTATTGTATTATAAATTTAGTGATAAACTTAAATATTTAACTGATGAATTTGTACGAGTACGTCTTTTGTAAACGATAAATCGTTTGGCGGATGTCATTTTCTTGTGTTGATAGAGAATCCGAAAATATTATCACAGGAAATTGATAAACTATTCTAAAGTGTAGTTATACAGAAAATATCCTATATTTGTACCTTTATCTCGACATATCCGATCTCGCAAATAATAGCGCCCAATTCGGAAATCCCTCAGGGGCCGTCAGTGTTGTGTTATTTACTTGGGTACTATTGTGTACTTAATTGATATTTATATGTATACATTCAGTAATATTGATCTTTGTAGGTTGTTTAAACTGCTCTACCAGTATTCTATTAGTTGGCCTATTAACATAGAGCTACGCTCTAGGTTTATAAGAACTAAGTAGGTATATAATAAATAATAAAATAAATAAATAATATTTATTTATGCCAAAAACAACCGGTTACAATTACAATTTAGTTTACATTTTATTAACACTATTTTATTGATACATTGTCTTTTAAAAGTGAGTGTAAGTGTATGTAGGTACTGTTATAATTTTTTCAGTTGCTATTTAAAAAAAAAACCCTAGGCTACTGAAGCTGAATATATTTTAAAATGTAACTCTATGGTAGGAAAACTACATAAATTAAATAGTCAAACAATGATTAGAGTTGATTGAATTTCATAGTGTTGGTCTAGACTTATCAGCATGGTCCAAGTTTCACGATATTAACTGTGAGATTTACGACTATACGAGATTTATGTCTTTATTTATGGGAGCCCACATCAATGGAAGTAAACATGAGTATGAATAAATACGTTGGTTTTACGGTCAGTCCATAAATCAGAAAGGGGAGGTGGTTAGGTTACGACGTATTATCTGAATCAAATATTGGTAAAAGGTTATTTATATTTATTATATACCTTTTACGATGTTGGGTCTAATATGGTAGACCCAATACCGTCTATGGTAGGTATGGCCTCCGTAGGTCTTCAAAATCACTGGAAATATCTAGAGGTATGTCTCTGGTATGGTTACTATGACAAAAACGAGATAATTAAATCGGCTTGGTAATTTATTTGCACAAATGAAAGCGAAATCCAATTTAAACGTTCATTTCTACTTATATTATGGAAATGTCTTAAAGAATTCTATATTATTCTTATATTATACAGTGACAAAGTGCATTTGTTGCTTGGTTCGTGGGCTTGTTCCTCAGCATGCCGCTAAGGAGTAGCGGAACGATGCGATTTGTTGAATCGTCGTCGTCCTCGTCGTCAACCGATGGATGTCCACTGCTAGACATAGGTCTTCATGAAGGCTACTCTACAAGCCACGGTCTTGCGCCGCCTGGATTCTGCGACTCCCTACGTCTCGATTGATGACGTCTGATTTGTTGACCATCCATCCATCCATATGTAGTTAAATATGTGGAGAGTAGAATAGGCTGCTTTTTAGCCGGAAAAAGGAAGTATTCCTACAGGATGTTAAAAAAACCCCGGAAGATGTCGTCGGGTTCTATATTACGAAATAAAACTTCGTTACGCATTCTGTATTCCCCTGAAAGCATCTTATTTTTTAACTTTTCGTGTCCAACTAAGTTTTGTAGCTGCGAGATACATTTTAATTAAGTTTTTCACGAGAAAGAACGTCTTACGGGACATTACGACCTTTGCCCAGCTAGCAATCTTCGTTAGGGTCATTTAATTCGCTTAAGCTTAAACTCGGAAATAGCTAAAGCGGAACTGCTAAGTCAATTTTAAGGATAAGGCTTTTTTCTAAGAACTGGATATAAATAGCTATTCGAATAGTATTTTTAATTATAGTGGAGCGCAAGTCGAAAAACTTATCGTCACGTAATTTCAATAATTTAATACAATTAAGGCGCTGTGAGCTCACGAGATGAAAAACACAGGCGCGCGGAGGTGAAATCGAGCAAGCGCCTGTCGCAAAAAATGCATGAAATAATTTGTAAAAAAATTATCATTTACTTTTCAATACAAATGAACCCGACAATGTGTTTGATTTAGAAATATGAATTTTATCTTATATTATTGGTTTCAATAAGAGAAAAATTGCTTTAAAAGGTAAATTAAGAGGTATGTTTAAAATAAATTTCAATGCAGAGATTGTTTTAAATTGTGTTTTGAGATGCGTCAATGGCTGCTCAAAGGTCTTGAAAACATCACATTATTTTTACAAGCATACATTATGTCACCGTTTGATGGATACACTGCTTTTAAAAACCCCCTTTTACGCTACACAGGGCCTTAACTTATGAATTTATATCAGAGAAAGAGTAGGTACAATGTAATATGGTTGTGTGATTTTGAGCCGACTAGGCATGCAAAATACATAATTATGCTCGTATACGAAACATTGCCGCTGCATCTGTATACTCACCACTACCACCACCACTAAAGCCCATTAACGTCCCACTGCTGGGCACAGACTTACTCTCATAGGAGAGAGGGAATTAGAGCTTAGACCCACCACGCTCCTCCAATGCGGGTTGGCGGGCTTTAACGACTATTATCATGTTACTGATAATAACCGGGACCGACGACTTAACGTGCTCTCCGAAGCACGGGGGTGAAACACCGCCAATTTCCAACTCCGGGCTGGCACTGAGAATTTCTGAATTGGATAATCCAATACCAATTTATTTGCCCGACCGGGAATCGAACCCAGGACCTCGTGATCCGCAGTCGACTATGCTAACCGCTAGACCAACGAGGCAGTCAGCCTGATATCAGTAGTATCACTAATCAAGAAAGCGTATGTATTCTTGACAAGCCTACCTGTTGATTACGTTATAGCTAAGTATTAATACCAAAGTAAATGGTTCTCTTATATAATTAACGAGGAAAACCAGTGTCATTAAAACTCCCATAATACACAGGTAATTAACATGCACTGATACCAAGTTTATAACACGAGGAACGCCTCACGAGACCGTTCCGTATGTTGGTACATTATCAGGACAGTGTTCATATCGTATTCCCTAATGAAAATATGACTCGTTTGGCAAATACGCGTGAACTATGAACAGCAACTTGATTAATTATTGCTGAAAGCTATACAAGTACGTACGCATACGTGAATCGTGATTCTGAATACTCGTTTATTATATTAGTTGAAAATATACATCACAGATCACTGAATTTGGACGAATGTTTTTTGATAACCAATTATGATAGGACGAAACGTTATTTTTAACCTCTACAGACCTAATAAGGTATAAGTTCCCGTTTCCGAACTCAAGTATAATTACATTGGTCTTGACACCGCAATTTACCTGGCTGAAGATAATTATATTCAAACGGGTAATCAAAATGAGAAATATTAGCGAAAAAATAAAAAATAAATCGATCAACAAACAAAACATATTTAGTGTTAGTTATACAAGCACAAAATCATACCCATTTTTGCGTAAAATTGCGTATATTTTAGGAATTTTCCCCAAATCTCTTTTAAAATAATAATGTCCTCCCAACGGAATTTCGGTCACAGCGACCTATCTCCAGAGAGATTAGCCATCTGCGCGGGACAATATAATATTATAGTGATCAAGTGTGTGCGCATACACAGGTGCACTCTCTGTTCCTTTTACTCTCATAGGCCGATGGCTCTCATTGTTATGGCCCAACCCGGGACTCGAACATGCTAACCACTAGAAAAACGAGGCAGTTAAAATAAGTCGATGTCGGTGCGGTGTGTGGAGTTGGTGTTGGTAATGATGGTGGTGCCCGTGCCAGTTTTTAGTATTATACCGAAAAAGTCCTTCTATTGTTATTTTCGAGTGAACTAGGTAGGTCAACATGGGGTTACATTATAACTGTCGGAAACAGAGTCTACTATAAATTGCACAGCCGCAATTTGCGTTGCAACAATATTAAACCAAACAGTTTACTAAACTAATTGATTACAATATATACTTAAGTAAATAAGTAGGTCAATAAAATTATTATTTGGAGAAGGGCTTTTTAAGGAGCTTTTATAGTTAACCTATATTGCCAGCCCCATCGTTACACACTTAGATAAGGGTTGGAGCAATGAAAATACCTGTCTTAAAAGCAAGAGCACAGAACAAGAGGTCCGTGATACTGTAACCGAACCTCTTATAGCCGTTAGCCGTTCGTTGCGTAAGTTTAGTAAACCTAAACTTACGCAGAAGAAGTCGCAGGCATCATCTGGTAAGTAGGTACTAATATCAGGAGCAAATCTTTAAAAAATATTTTTTACTTAAATAAGTAAGTAATTATAAACGGTTCTATTGTACGTCTATTCTTCCAAACTCATACGACGCGAGGTCTATGCGGGGTGAGTTTTACGTTATTATGATTTTCCAGATGATGGTATATACTTGTGCGTACCCCTAACTTAATGGATATTATCTTATATAAAACTGGCGAAACTTACGACTCCATCCTTTGCAAATATAAAGTTAATTAATCATAAGCCTAGCCTATCCGATGGTGAAACAGGAGTTTTTACTTGTTAATTTCTATAGACAACTTTCGCTATAAATTAATTTTTCAGCAACATTACGAGAGCTAAAAAAGTTGTTTTTGAGGGGCACCAAATGGGCCGACTGTGGCTTAATTATTTACACGTCCCTTTCCATTTTATTCATGAGCTTGAGCTAGTTACTGAAATATCACGTAGACAACATTTTTTAATACAAATGCACACAGCTGCACTGTATTAGACTGTTGATATTATAAAAATAGTTTTACGAAAAATATATAAAATTCAAAACCATAAATAAAATGGACAAGTATCCATCCTAAAACTATTAAGGCCCGCTTGCAGAGACGCCGTTACGTTTAACCCAGGAATAAATTTAAAATTTTGGCACAAGTTTTATACGAATTCTGTCAAAGTAGCAGCATAATTTTATCAGTTTCTGCAAGCGGGCCTAAGTAAAATATTTTTACTTAAAAATTAAGTAGGTAAATGCACCTTGGTGACAGGCGGACTGAATTATTTTAGGCTCCAAGAATTAGCCTTGCTATTAAGCACGGATATGCAGCCGAGATTCATTGCATCATTAATTAAGGTTGCATACCAGGATAGCTAAAACTTTTATCATAGAAATATGTATTGATATATTTCGTAATAACATTTAATCCAAATCGCAATGTAAATAGAACAAATCCTTTAGAAACAAATGAAACCAAAGAAAGCCAAAAAATTAAGAGTACAAACTTTTTTGCAGTTATAAAATGTTTTCCACCAAACAAATCAGCAACAGCATTATAAGATTTATTCCAACAAGTTTTCCGACAAAATAAATATGTATCAGTAAATTTGAGACCGCTATGCCAAGCGTTCTCATCTGGAAATGTACAAAATGTATATTCCCATAGGGTTGTTCGAGAGGCACCGCCGGAATATTAACCGAGGACATACCGAGGCCAGGAATAACGCGGAATAAACTGCTGTGGTAAAACGTACATGTACCGTGTCCATTTGGTGTGTAGTTCGTCGCTTGTTTTCTCAACTCTGGGAAATATCTGAGGGAAATATTAGGTACCTACTTACATTTGTTTCCGTTTTAGCGTTTGACCAATGATTATATGACGTATGCACAGGTACACGGCAATTTCAATTTCTTTATTGGTTGCAATTCCATAGTTACATGCATTCCAATGTGCATTGCATACGAATACTATAATAGCACTGCATTTATCACTGCAGCTCAACGTCTCCTCTGCAACATAGTCGCCTGATACCAGCAAGGAATGCTTTTTTCGCTTTTTGCTTAATGTAACATTTATTAATTACTAGTTAATGCCCGCGACTTCGACTACGCTCGTGAGCGTGTCTTTCCTTAAGTTTCCGGGATAAAAACTAGCCTATGTCACTCTCCAGGACTTCAACTACGCCCATGAAAAAAAACGCGTCGATCCGTTGCTCGGTTGCAGCGTGATTGAAGGACAAACCAACAAACCAATAATCCAACAAACAAATACACTTGCGCATTTATAATATCAGTATGATTAATTTTAGCAGAACTATTTTAATTTCTTCTGAAGTAGGTATTATTTTTTGGAATAGATTTTTTTTTCTGAATATAATTTTTTTAATTTGTCTAAGCTAAAATTACTAATTTGGTGGATATTACCAATCCTTAATAATATTCATCGATGCAACATGCCTGACTGCGAATCTGCCAAATCCCGAATCAGACGACTCCAACATCTGTCTCTCTGTACTGAATAAAGGACCTTGACGTTATAAGCAGTACCACTTAAGGGGCTCCCTTCAAAATAAAATACCGGTTATTCAACTTGATTCAGCTGGTTCAAATGACGATATAAAATTCTGAAAAAATCTTGTGCTTCTTTCGTTCATTATCTTCAATTTTGTGCAATTATTTTTTCCAAATATTATTTATTGAATTAAATACAAACCGTGCCAAAAAGTGTTTTTTCACTAATAATGCCTTATAACTTTTATAGCTTTGCAAGTATAAAAACGAAATTTTAATAATAAACGAAAACATGAGTATAATGAGAAAATATTTGTCCTCAATTCTGTGGAAGCACTTTATTTAATTTCGATATCCCAACAAAGTTATAGCATATTTATTTGTTTTTGTGAAATTATAGTGCAATGTGTCTCTGTCGCACCCACATACTGTGTTCGCAAGAGTGAGGAGAGGAAATTCTCAAGGTCGTTGGCGTGGGTATAAGGCTTAAGCACAGAATACTATCCAAGCAACAAAATTATTCCTTTGGCTCTGTAAAATTATACATTTATATAGGTGGTAAATTTTTTATTACTGAAATGTATTTTTGATAATATATTTTACAATGTCCACGCCCATTTTCCTCTCGCGTTTTACGACCGAGTTACCTTTCTAACATTACATTTTTATAGCTGGCCATCATCACGCTCTGCAATATTTGCTAAGATATTGGAAACGACGCTATATACCAACACTCAGGGTATATAAAGAATTATTGTCCATTATGTTTATTATTATTACTCTAACTTTTGTTTCATTGAATTGCCTGCTAAAATGCCTATCCCAATTTGGATATAATTCGATTTTGTAACTTATTATAAGAACGAGCACCGATTATCGATTATGTACCGGACATATCGGGCATTGTCTCTTCCAGCGTGCCTAGACTTGCTAAGGTTTTGAAGTGTTTAAAAATATTCCGTCTATAATATAGAAAAAATATTTTATTTAGAACTATTTTATCATCACTAATATTTTTTTCACGAGGAAGGCTTAGATTTTAATTTACTAGCTGATGCCCGCGTGGATTAAGGTTTTTGGTTCCCGCGGGAACTCTTTAATTTTCCTTGATAAAAAGTACCCTATGTGCTATTCCAGACTATAATCTATCTCTGTGCCAAATTTCATCCAGATCCGTTCAGGCAGAATAGTTGAACGGATTGAGTAGGTAACAAACATCCATCCATCCATCCATCTATCCAAACTTTCGCATTTATAATATTAGTATAGATAATTTGAGTGCATGGAAAAGGTAAGTCTACCTGGTCAAAGCCGTGGCTAGCGAGCTAGTAGTTGTGCACGCGTTCTTTCTATGGTAGATATTGCGAACAATATTACAGATTACCGCTGCAGGTAAACGTGGCACCTGGGACATCGCAGTAAGTTGGCACAGGCCAGGGTACAGAGTCCATTATTATTCAGAAGGCGCCCTCCATGTTATGCGCCGCGGCTTCGTAAAGGTATCAATTTGTTATATTGGTCAGGACTCGGGGCTATTTTATTTTTCACAATAACTGTTGTTGGTTTATCTACCCCATGAATTTAATTAATATTAAATTAAAAGCCACCAACACGGACACTACAGTGTAGTGATCCCAGCAGCATCGGGCACGTGGTAAATTCTAAAAATGTGTATATAGCAGAAGATGAATAATTAATAGCAGTAAAGAATAATAGCAGTACGTACGCTTAGTATAAGTTTTTACACACTCGATTGATCGTATTGAGCGTTCGATCACATTAGCGTCAAAGTAAAATAGATCTCTCGATTGAAAGTCACAAATTCAGTACAACCAAATTTTGATTTCGAAACGTATCGTTGGGAGAGCTGTCTGTGAATGCATACACGAAATTGAGCTCTAAAATGGTTAATTTAAAGTTAATTTCACTTTGACGCTAATGTGATCGGATGCTCAACACGATCAATCGAATTTGTAATGTAAAAATTTAGCCTAACCCATAGAGGCTGGGTAATAACGCACACACACACCTCCTATAAAGGTATCTTTTTGCGATGTTGGTATAGAACTAAATTACAAGTCTTTTAATTATTTCCACAGGAAAGTGGAAGTTTCCTGTCTGTGTGTCGTTAATAAGTTATTTGCGGTTATAATTGGGCCCCAGGGTCGGGAATTTTTGTGTTGAACAACAATTATCACCGACAGTGTCGCTGGCGTCTCTGCCATCCCTGTTCTGTTTAATTTTATTGACTACGCGGATATTCCGGCTCCTCTATAGTAATAATGTGCTGGGAACTAATTTAGAATTTACGCTTCAAGTATAATTTGGACCACTATTTCGTGATCAAAATAAGTACTCCAATTGTAAGATGAAAATTATTTTTATACCTACCTACGAGTACAAGGTAGGTTGGGTTCTATTAAAACCTATCATGATGAACAAATAACAACAAAACCGTTTTAGATAGTTATTTGTTCAACATGAAAGCAAAATTCGTTTTTTTGCGACTGCCTAGTTTGAATCCTCTGTGCGAAGGATTCTATAATACCCAGGATTCTAAGTTAGAATCCTTTACGTTGGTTTTACAGGTGAGATGGAAAGATTATTTATATTGGACGATATCCACAACTACATCTGAGTGAGTTCATGTTTTCTAAAATCAGATGAGGATCAAATCAAATCCCGGATGCAAGCTATGTGCCATATTAGCCGAAAAATAATATTTTTTTCCGTCTCTTTGTATCCGTAGATAATAATATAATTATAATTAGGGCCAATTCTAAATATGTATTTAGAAAAATAAAGCACTTGAAAAAAAACCTTTATTTACGCCAAATCCAGTAGGTAGGTACACTCTAATAGAAAAATCTACGTAGCTCTACTTTCCTACCCCGGCGGTTCTGTTTTCGCAGAGCTGTGTGATTCGCATCAATAAAATGCACGTCGTTACCGCAAATTGCTGACTCATTGTTTGCCGCCGACAAACATTCCCGGGCCCCTTTTCGTTCCGCGAGCAAAGGAACTCTGTTTACAGCAAACCAAACCATTTTGTTTTCACTCTAAATTACTTTTGCTATGTCGTTTTAGCTAAAGTAAATCGGGTTTCTTTTATCTGAGTTTAAAATTACGAAAAATAATATCAAAGAAAATTTCACGCAAGTGCCAATTCCAACTGTGCAAAGTTACTACTCAATCGGATGACCAATGCACGAACGCATCGATTACAACTGCTCAATTTTGTCCTCCTCAAAATTGTCCAGCAACCAAGAGTCCAACTTAAATTGTGCCAAACGAAACGCTATTTAATGAGCATAGGGTGCAAACGAGTGCAGGTTTTTTTTGTGTTTTCTTACACCACCACCACCACTACAGCCCAGCTGGGCATAGGCCTTCACTCTCATAGGAGAGAGGGAATTAGAGCTTAGACCCACCATGCTGCTCCAATACGGGTTGGCGGGCTTTGACGACTATTATTTGAACTATTACCTATTCTGTGCTATTATCATGTTAGTGATAATAACCGGGACCGACGACTTAACGTGCTCTCCGAGGCATGGGGGCTAAATACCGCCAACTTCTTCCTAACTCCGAGCTAGTACTGAGAATTTCTAGTCAGAAAAACCTAATACTTATTTATGGCCCGGCCCGGGACTCGAACCCAGGACCTCGTTGGCCGCTGTAGTCGAACATGCTAACCATTAGACCAATGAGCAGTTTTCTTACATAATAGCAAAAAATATATACCAAACATTTACGTATTCTTTGATGTAAACACGTTTACGTACAATTTATATCAGTAGAAACTGTTTTATTTGCAGTGTAAAGATATCTCCCGGGCCTAGATAGATTCAATAAAATCTGTGATACTAACCGATTTCCCATACGATACTATTACGCTACCATTCGCTTTGTTGTAGGTACTTAGCATTTGTTTACTATAAAAACATACAATCGTCCGTACAAGCCATCAATCTCATTTGAAAAGTTTGGTCTGATTTTTTAATTTCAATTAGTGAACTCTTCTAGGAAAAACATGAAAAATTACTTTTACGTAATAAAAAACATATAAGCCATACATCTATGTTGCTATCGGACCGTGGAGGTACAGAGAAAAAACGAATGTTTTGTAATAGTCCTGTTTGGCAATATTTAAGTACCGAGCCCCTATAGTTGCAACCTAATGGAAAAAAGCGCTAGCAATTTTTAAGTGGTGCTTATGAAAAAAACCGCTGTCGTAAGCGAATTCAGAGTTAAAGCTGCTACGCCAACACTATCAGCTGAATAAACCTTAAAACTTCCGTTTAAAACTGCTCTTCGCCTTTCTTTTAACTTCCTCTATCGTTTGTGGTCGCAAAATAAAATGCTGTTTTAAGATAGACGCAAAAGTTAAAGTGAAGCTTTGGGTTCTGTGGTTTTTATTTTTATTCCACAGTATTCGAAGTATGCATTACAGTTCATTATTATCGCTGTCATATTTTAACTCTAGCATTAAGTTCTATTGTATTATTTTCAACAAATTAAAAAAAAAACTTTCAAATCATCTTACCCATTAGAAGTCCACTACACGGGTCTCCTCACAAAATGAATAGGGCTTTGGCCAAACTCTACTACCCTGGCCAAGTGCGGATTGGTAGGCTTCACATGTTCAATTGTTCACACGCCTATGGACAACTCTCAAGCATGTAGGTATTCTCATCATTTACAATTAAAGAAAGTGATATTTAAATGCTTAGAACCCACACAGCAGAAAGTTAAGAGTTGTGTTCGTGTACGGGATATAAACCAGGCTGTAAATAACCAAGGAACAAGAAGAATACATAATAATTCGCTATAATTATCAGCTAAAGCAGACAAACATACCTACTCCCGCTTTTAAACATGTAGAAAAACCAAGCAGCCAAGCAAGCAATACGCACCGCTACCATCACGCCACACAAATCAAAGCACTCTCAACTCAACTGAGACGCCAGAGCATCCATATGAGATGTTGACACAACAATGCACAATTGTAGGTACAACTGTACTTTACTTTATTTGGTCATCATGATTACAGTAGTTCTATTAGTACTAAAGTTAGAACCTATATCATAAAAAGTTTTCGGCTATTAAGTAAGTAGTAATTGACTTAGATCGGGTCCCGGACAGCTTTGATTCATTTATAGGGGTTATCCGCCCTTTCGTATCCTCTCCCCACTATTTAATTAACCGGTCAATTTGTTCAGGGATCATTCAAAGACTTTAATCTCGAGGCTTCGCAGTTGACGATTCGAAGTTCCTAACTAGACCTACATTCCTACATACGCAGTCTTTGTGACCAAAATTTTTAACAATTAGATATGACGCTTTTTTGGGACCTACTGATTAGGTTGATCCCACCGCAACTTTTTTGCAACCGCAACAATTTTTTTTTGTTGCGGTGGGATCAACCTAGATCCCACCGCAACAAAAAAAAATCTAAATTCAATATTCAAATAAACTTTTACAAGTACTTTTGAATAGTCGAGTGAATCTACCACTGGTTTGGAATGCCATTGAAGAAGAAGACCGCGAAGAACCAGCAAGAAACTCGGCGGTAGCTTTTTTGAAAAAAATAATTACAATTTCATTAATTTGTAGAATACATAAGTAACAGCTGTCCTAAGCATTGCTGGAGCGAGTAAAATCCATGCTCCTTTGTCATTTACGTAATCTTCAACAGCTTTTTTCAGGAGGATACTTTTAATGGACTTCTTAACTTGTGTAAAGGCAAGTTTAAGATAGGTTGTGGAATTTTGTTATAAAATAGAATGCTCATTCCCACGAACGACCTTCGGACTTTTTTTGAGGCGGAGCGATGGAGCCACGAGCTTACTCTTGGTTGCGACTGCCTCTGGTTTGCCTATCATGCAAATCGCATATAACGACAATAATATTGTTGTTACAGACAGTAACAACAATTGTCGTTGCGGTTGGATATCCTATACTTTAAACGAGCTAACGGGTTATAATTATAATAAGTATGACCCAATCATCCCTGAATTCTCTCGGGAACCCAGGAATTCCCTGAGGAATCCAAGGATAATGCGGTGTGTCGGAAACTATTTGCATGAAATATCGTATGGAGCTCCTTGATAATGTTTCACTTTCCAAGTTTATTTAAATTGGTGTCACTGTGATATTTATGGGTTCCCGTGGGAACGCAGAGATAACACCAATCAAATGGAAAGACAGCGGGTGATGCTCAGTCACACCCGACTAAGTTTGTGAACGAAAAATTGCTATACAGTAACTTGATGGGTGTCATGAATATTATAAAGTCTAGAATTAAACTAGCGCGGTCATTATTCAGACATCAAAGGTCCATAATACATCCATACTAATATTATAAATGCGAAAGTGTGTCTGTCTGTCTGTCTGCTACGCTTTCACGGCCCAACCGTTCAACCGATTTTGATGAAATTTGGTACAGGGATAGGTTGTATTCCGGGGAAGGACATAGGCTATTTTTTATCCCAGAAAACCAAACAGTTCCTGTGGGATAGTATGCTCTTTTTCTCGCATTTGTTGTTAAATTATGCGGCAAGAGCGCAACGGATCGACGTTATTTTTTGCATAGGTATATTTGAGGACCTGGAGAGTGACATAGGCTACTTTTTATCCCAGAAAAACAAACAGTTCCTGTGGGATAGTATGCTCTTTTTCTCGTATTATGCGGCAAGAGCGCAACGGATCGACGTTATTTTTTGCATAGGTATATTTGAGGACCTGGAGAGTGACATAGGCTACTTTTTATCCCGGAAAAAGAAACAGTTCCTGTGGGATAGTATGCTCTTTTTCTCGCATTTGTTGTTCATTTAAGCGGCAACGGCGCACCGGATAGACGTAACTTTTTGCATAGGTATATTTGAGAACCTGGAGAGTGACATAGGCTACTTTTTATCCCGAAAAAAGAAACAGTTCCTGTGGGAGAGTATGCTCTTTTTCTCGCATTTGTTGTTCATTTAAGCGGCAACGGCGCAATGGATCGACGTGATGTTTTGCATAGGTATATTTGAGGACCTGGACAGTGACATAGGCTACTTTTTATCCCGGAAAAACAAACAGTTCCTGTGGGATAGTATGCTCTTTTTCTCGCATTTGTTGTTCAATTACGCGGCAAGAGCGCAACGGATAGACGTTATTTTTTGCATAGGATATTTGAGGACCTGGAGAGTGACATAGGCTTATCCCGGGAAACTAAACAGTTCCTGTGGGATAGTATGCTTTTTTCTCGCATTCGTTTTTCAATTAGGCGGCAACGGTGCAACGGAGGAGGAAAGTGATTGAGGAGCTGGAAAGTCCAGGGGGACCTGTTTTCTTTTTCGGGGTAAAAAGTCTCCCTTGCCCGGGATGTAACCTACCTCTGTACCAAATTTCAACCAGTCGAAATCGACCAGTCGTATTTTCGAAGATTGATAAACTTTAAGTAAAGGTGGGTTACTATGAGCTCTTAAAGCAGGACAGAAATTGAACTGCAGCACACTTCAATGCAGTGTCTGCCTACCAGGTCAGTGCCCTGAAGTTCTGCGCAGTTCAATTTCTGTCCTGCTTTAAGAGCTTATAGTAACCCGATAGATAGATGGCGTTAGTTGCATAATAGTGAACACAAACAGATAAGTATATATAAGTTTTTCTCAAGTAAGTAATATTAAAAAAAAATCAAAGTAAATAAAAATTTTCAAACTCATACTCATACTCAACAGTACAAAACATGCATAAGCAGTGTCATGTGCCTAAAATAATTTTGTATGCATAGGTATCAAAGTAATTATATTTTTACGCGGGCGAAGCCGCGGGTAAAAGCTAGTTAAAAATATACTAGTGGTTCGCCCCGAACTAAGACCTCGCGGCGCCATCTATTGACATAAATGTGAAATTCTGTTAAAAATACTGAAGCTCATTAAAAATTAAATAATTCCGTTTCCTTACAATATTTATCTAATTTTAGTATTTGTTGTTCAAGTACAGGATATAATTGAAATAATTGATCAAGTTTCAGGCTCATCCTTTCAGAAAATTTAGAGTTCTGAGGTCATCTTTGGACGTTAGAAAATCACCACTTTGAAAGCCCCCCATTTCGTCAATTTTGGGGGAAAAATAAAAAAAAAAATATTTTTGGACTCTATTCCTAATTATCTTTAAAATGATATATCGCAACCCTATGTAACTTTATAAAAAATATTTTACTTCGCATTCGCTTCTATGAGAGCCCCCTTGAAATAAAGATTTTTATTATTTTTTAAGCCATATTCGGCGGGAGGCCATTGGTTTACATATTATATTTAAAGCTGAAGTAATTGCGTTCAGTAATTCAGAAGTTATAATGCTCTGACAGACGGACGGACGGACGGACGGACGGACGGACGGACGGACGGACAAGTGCCAATTCACCCAAGTAGACTCAGAGACCTTCGCTTCGCTCGGTCAATAATAAATCTATGTTAGAGACACACTTGTCTCTGTCAAAAATGATAATAAACGATTCATTCATTCATTCATAGATGTCCATACTAATATCTCTAATATATGAAATTTGGTACAGGGTTAGGTGTCCCGGGGAAGGACATAGGCCACTTTTTGTCCCGGCAAATTCAAGAGTTCCCTTCAGAAAGAATCAAAAACCTTAATCCACGCGGACGAAGTCGTGGGCATCATCTAGTAATAGATATATGTTAGAAACACACTATACTGGTGCGTTGTGTCGTAACTTAGTAGTGACGCCGCGATGTGTGGTATCTCTCTCTCTGACCATAGTAAATGAATGAAATGGATTTGCTTCCGACGCGTCACGGCACAACACGCTATGCTAGTACATTTCTAGCTTATCAGCTGGTAATGTTGTTCTCTAGTCCCTAAACAACGTATAGTGGACGAGTGTGCCGTAGGGAAACAGCGGGCGAACGACGCGACGCAGCTATTAATTAAAACTGTAATTAATCTCACTTAGACACTGCGCACCGTGTCACTTGCTCTAACGATACTTGTTACTCTGTTGTTTCGCTGCTGTGGCGCGAAATTGAGAGCTCTCTGCTATTTGAAACCGCTCGCAAAATGAACATTCCTTTTTGTATTTTTTAGGTTACAGAAAAACCAAGTGCCTAGTAGTGTACGTTTACATACCTACTTAATATTAAAAAGGAGAATCTGACTGATAGACATAATATTATCAAAGTACAGCTTAAACAGCTTGTTTAATAAACTGCAAGTGTGCATGTAGATTGTAGGTGAGTTTCCTCGGAAAATCTCTACCTGCAATACGTATTAGAAACTGGTACGAAAATATGCCTGTAATTTCGTCCGCCCTTGCGTCCGTTTTAAAAACTCCAGGGGCACTCTCCCTACTCCACTCCCGGAAAATTGATTTTTCCGGACAAAACCTTACCAATGTCACTCTCCAGGTCTTCAATTATACCCATGCAAAAAATCACTTAGATTCGCTGTGATTGAAGGACTTGAAACCGACGAACCAACAAACGGACATACTTTCGCATTTATGATATTAGTGCGGATAAGGATGTTATGAGAGCTAATATTGGTAAATTGCATTTAACGAAATAATCTCCCATTCATATCAAATCCATACCAATATTATAAATGCGAAAGTGTGTCTGTCTATCGGTCTGTCTGTCTGTCTACTACGCTTTCACGGCCCATCTGTTCAACTGATTTTGATGAAATTTGGTACAGGGATAGGTAGTATCCCGGGGAACGACATAGGCTTTTTTAAATTAAGGAGTTCCCTCGGCACTAAAAACTTAATCCACGCGGACGAAGTCGCGGGCATCATCTAGTACCAAAATAAATAAGAAGCATAACCTACATAGAATTCCCGCTTGTTTAATAGACTTGAAGTGAACGCACGACTAATATTAAACACACACGTGGTTGCACAAAGCTAATTAATTTTATGCTTATTGTATTCCTTTGAACCCTGCCAAGTGATTCTGTTATTGGTTCACGAAGATACGAAGACAAATCAGCTAATAATTTGTGAGGTTCGAGCTTGAATGTTGCTTAAAACGTAATTTTCACTGAGGTTAACATGAATCACGCTCGGAATGTTATTTGATATTTCCAGATCGTAATATATTATTATTGTGATACGTTTGGTTTCCAGTAATAAATATCTTATTTTGACGTGATAGCATACATAACCAATCGCAGATGATATTATACTATATAAGTAGAATAATAGTGTTAATAGAAAGGATTTGTGGTCTTGGTACTACCTACCCAAAAAAAACTAAATTAACCTAATATAAATACATACTTAATTAATCTAGACATCTAGACTGCCGTTGATATATGAATTAAAATATAATATAATGTAATAAGTACGCTTATTAAGAATCAAATGCCATACGATTAAAAAAAACTAAAATCTAAGAAAATTAATTATGTAATTTTATATTTTTATCTAATTTTTATCCATCAATACCATACTTTAATACGGTCACGAGTAGCAATTACCAATTAAAGGATCCCCTTGGATCGTAACTGGTGATAGACGTAGTCAATTTCTTTTATTACAAAACTAAGCTCTGAGATTTTCTTGTACATAATATATACCTACCTAGAACCTTGCAAACCTAGTAAACAGATACTAACACTACTTTGATTCACTATGTTGGGATTTGGGAAATTTGGATACCAGTATTTATACTATCTACATAATAAATCACGAGCATTTAAAATTACTAATTTTGGAATAATCAACAATGATTTCTCATTCTAAACTTAAGTATCAATCGGAAGTACGGTCACTGGGTACACTTCGAAGAGCAGACCAAGTGATATGCCTTGACCGAGGATTTTACAATATTTTTTTAAAACATCAAGGCTTTCCATCCCCATCCATCAGTGTATTGATAGCCAAAGAACGCATCAAGTTTAAATCCAATTTTCAGATAAGTTTTGCAAAGATTCCCTAAAAATATCAGATTTAAAATGTAGCAATTTAATATTGTAAATTTAAAAGGATCATATGCATTGATAATTGATATACCTACCTACCTATGCTTTTTAATCCTTTTAATAGTTATTGGTTCAACGCATAAATGTTTTTCCCGATATTCCTGTTTACATTTGGGGATAGGATGTAGGTACGTGTTAA
Organism: Erebia aethiops; assembly: GCA_923060345.2. NCBI lineage: Eukaryota > Metazoa > Arthropoda > Insecta > Lepidoptera > Nymphalidae > Erebia > Erebia aethiops. The sequence goes on along the minus strand of OV281089.1, from coordinate 13,762,370 downwards.
TAAATCAGTTGTCTCTCGAGGCCCGTCGGATTATTGCGTAAATAGTTTAAAGCTTGCATGAACGTTTACAGTATGAACGCACAACGGCGTGAAATGGTATAATACCACAGATAATAAGTACTCAGTGGCGGCAAAATACAATAAGAGGTATCATACATCATACTTCACACTAATATTATAAATGCGAAAGTGTATTTGTTTGTTGGCTTATTGTTTTTTTTTTTTAATCCACTACAAGCTAGCCCTTGACTGCGATCTCACCTGATGGTAAGTGATGATGCAGTCTAAGATGGTAGCGGGCTACCCTGTTAGGGGCATGGCAGTTAAATTAAACCCATACCCCTTCGGTTTCTACACGGCATCGTACCGGAACGCTAAATCGCTTGGCGGCACGTCTTTGCCGGTAGGGTGGTAACTAGCCACGGCCGAAGCCTCCCACCAGAAATTGGTTTGTTGGTGTGTCCTTCAATCACGCTGCAACGGAGCAACGGATCGACGTGATTTTTTGCATGGGTATAGTTGAGGACCTGGAGAGGGACATAGGCTACTTTATATCCCGGAAAATTGAGAAGTTCCTGCGGGAATTTAAAAAACTTATTCCACGCGGACGAAGTCGCGGGCATCAGCTAGTACTTAATTCTTATATTGTTAGTGTAACCGCTTATTATCCTATTTACTTTTGAACTTATTGGTTTTTAAGTTTGCACCATTACATCGCTTCGAGAATTTCTGGTGAAAGGTTTCGATATCCAACCAACACAACATGTGACCAAACCATCTTTTAGAACAGATACTCAATCGTCTATGCACTTAATAAAATGAAATTCAAGATAACAGGTAAGCTCACTCAATCAAACCCGGAGAGAGTAAAATGGTTTCATAAGCGACGTAATTCACAGTGTGATCTTTTAAAAAAATCATTTGTACCTACTATAAGTAAGTAGGTACTTATGTAATGGTATAGCTCATAGGTTGCATTCTGGACATTATCTTTCTAAGAAATTCGCATTTTTAATAAAGTAGTGGATTCTGCTAATTGTTATACTTATTTGTGTATTAAGGCGAGTCACCTGCAAGATTTTTGGAGGTGAGGTGTGGGGTGCCGCCCGCGCGTCTCGCGGTACATTTCTCGTAGAGACTGGCGGGGAAGCGGGCAGCGCGGTATATTCTGAAACCGCTTGGCAACGTTCAAGTTCTGGGATTCATTTGAATTAAATAGATATAGGACTTCAGTTTGAAATAAATTTTAGCAGGTTCTCATTAATACTTCAAGAGGAATTATTCCATATAAAAATGATGAGCAAAGTCGAAAATTTTATTAATAAAAAATTCGTTTTAAACTTTCGCATTCGCTTTAATTTAGCCTGTTTCAAGATTTTTTTTGATCGAGTAAAGTACATCCTATCGTGTAACAAATTAGCACATTCTTTAGACAATATCTTTAAGTGTATCGGATATTTTTTGTAAGACCGTTATTTAATAGTAAATACCGAAAAAATTTGATCTAGCAAACCAGTTTTCACCGCTGAGCTGAGGTGACTCGCCTTAAAGACTAGCAGATGCCCGCGACTTCGTCCGCGTGAAATTAGTTTTTTAAATTCCCACTGGAACTTCGTAATTTTTCGAGTTAATACACAAATAATGTGGCTTTCTATTGGTACCAGAATTTTAAAAATCGGTTCAGTAGATCCAGAGATTACCCCCTACAACGTCACAAACTCACAAACTTTACCTCTTTAATATTATTAGACGATGTACAGCACGTACTAGTCGAATGTAGCAACTAGCAAGTATAGCGCGCAGGCGGAGCTCGTAATAGGCATGATGATTGATTTTGAAAAATGGTCAGATTATGTTCGGAAGTATCGACTATTTCGAAAAAATATCTTATTTCAGCAGAAAAATAAGGTTTGGTAGATAATATTGGCATTTGAAATTTAAATTTTAAAATTCACGCCAAACGCTCCTCGGTGTCATGGCGTCGTTTGTGACGTCACTATTATTTTTACCAAGGTACTCTGTGCAGTGTGCAGTAAGCAATAGTGTGATTGTCAAAGCTCGAAAACAAACCATTGTGACGTCATTCGCTTCTTGGTGTTTTAACCAATATGGCGGATTGCTGTATTTTATAATTTTATTTTATCAAAATAAATAGCAATCTCACTCGAAATAGAAAAATAAATACGTTTTTTATAATCCATGAATCCTATTTCATTAGATAAATTAATAATTTCATTGATTCTTGGTTACTGTCATCATGCCTATTCGAAGTTTTACAAGCCTTCTAAGCCTACCATCGACAGAAGGTCATCGGTAGTCGAAATATTCCTGCATATGCAGCAATACCTGATCAATTGTATAATATTATGATGTAGTTTATTTAATAATAATTTAGGTTACGATGGGACTGGCGTGTCCGTGTCGGACAAAAGTCCCAAATATATTAAGATAAAAAAGTAGGTACTGTAGTGTTCTATCACAACAAAAACTAAACGTTTTCCATACCCCAAATACCTCGACCGAGGAGTATTTACACAGCTGTGAAACGGAAAACAATATCAATGCTGCCGTGATTTTAGAAAAATAAACAAATGCTTTCAATATTAACTATAAATGATATGTCTTTTTGCCTGTTTTGCGCAGATAAAGGTCTGCGAGGTATTAAGCACTGATTGTAGCGCATTATCGTAACAATTTGCATAAGTTAAATGAATATTATGCCCCGATTCCACAAATAAAGATAGGAACCGATTGGATAAGAAATTGAATTTTATTATAATGCTTTCTGTCAACGAGCCTATAATGGCTTTTGGTCTAAGAGCCGAATATACAACGACCTTCACAGATGAAACCTACTTTTTATTTATATTTAATAATATATAAATACGCCTAAAATAGGTTGCCTATCAAAATCCTAACTAGGCTAGTTTTAAATTAATTAATTAAAATAAATTTTTTTTGACAAGTTTATGCCAGTGCTATAAACAATGCGTTTGTTATAAAATTACCTATATTTTGATAATTAACTCAAGCGGTTAACAGATCCGTGAAGTTAAATATGGACTGTGGTAACTTACCAAATTAATTAATTTTAAAATAGCCTGGTCATGATTTTGATAGGCAACCTATTTTAGGCGTATTTATCTATTATTAAACTAGTGGTTCGCCCCGAACTTAGACCTCGCGGCGCCATCTATTGACATGAATGTGAAGTTCTGATAAAAATACTGAAGCTCATTAAAAATTAAATAATTCCGTTTCCTCACAATATTTATCTACTTTTAGTATTTGTTGTTCAAGTACAGGATATAATTGAAATAATTGATCAAGTTTCAGGCTCATCCTTTCAGAAAATTTGGAGTTCTGAGGTCATCTTTGGACGTTAGAAAATCTACAATTTGAAAGCCCCCCATTTCGTCAATTTTGGGGGAAAAATTTAAATAAAAATATTTTTGGACCCTATTCCTAATTATCTTTAAAATGATATACCGCAACCCTATGTAACTTTATAAAAAATATTTTACTTCGCATTCGCTTCTATGAGAGCCCCCCTGAAATAAAGATTTTTATTATTTTTAAGCCATATTCGGCGGGAGGCCATTGGTTTACATATTATATTTAAAGCTGAAGTAATTGCGTTCAGTAATTCATAAGTTATAATGTTCTGACAGACGGACGGACGGACGGACGGACGGACGGACGGACGGACGGACGGACAAGTGCCTTAATTCACCCAAGTAGACTCAGAGACCTTCGCTTCGCTCGGTCAAAGACCTTCGCTTCGCTCGGTCAATAAAAATAAAAAGTAGGTTTCATTTGGTAAACAGATCGTTGAAGGTCGTTGTATATTCGGCTCTATGACTATTTACAGTACCTACTCATGATTATGTTTTCATCCTCAAGGGCATTTTAGGGTATCTAATTTTCCCAGTTCGGTATATAGGTTACTCAAATAAACTGAAGGAAGTTATTTTTTATTGTGATTTAAGTCAAAAGATCAGCCTCGCTGTCCAAAAATGCAGCCAGCATTCCACGTGGAAATGATTTATAGCAGGTATATAATTAGATTTCGCTAGCTAGTACTCAGTTCTATTGTATTATTTACTTAAGTCAAGATTTACTGTAATGAGGTATTATACTATTCACAGTATTTAAAATTGACACTCGTAGTGCCTCAGCCCTCAAGTTACAGGCTATTAACTTGCTCCAAAAACATGAAATTGGAAGCCTGTACAGAGTCGAGTGCGAGTACCTATCTCCTGTAATTACGCGTTGTTGAATGTTTGACAGCTCCTTGATGAACGCTTCGAAAGCTTTGTATTGCCGCACCAGGCACCTTTATCTGGCTTTAGGACGGAGTTGAATCACGTAAAGTGATGTGGCGCCTGTGTAAACGAGGTCTTTCGTAAAGCGTCGAAGGTTAGGTTTTAGTGACACACGAAACACTGTTATTAAAAACTCTGCAGGAGTTATACTATGAAAACGTCAGGAATAACCGGGTTTATATTAATTATTTTAATAAAGTTTATCTATACTTCTATACTAATATTATAAATGCGAACGTTTGGATTGATGGATGTATGGAATATGGATGGATGGATGCATGAATGGATGTTTGTTTATACTCAATCATGCCACAACGGCTGAACGGGTCTGGATAAAATTTGGCACAGAGATAGATTATACCTAGTCTGGAATAGCACATGGGCTACTTTTTATCCCGGAAAATTAAAGAGTTTCCCCCGGGAACCAAAACACCTCCATCCACGCGGTCGGAGTCGCGGGCATCAGTTAGTTCTCTATAAAGTTTATTTATTTGTTTGATAAAATTTTCCAAAAACCATTATAATACCCACCGGCAAAGACGTGCCGCCAAGCGATTTAGCGTTCTGGTACGATGCCGTGTAGAAACCGAAGGGGTGTGGGTTTGATATAACTGCCATGCCCCTAACAGGTTAGCCCGCTACCATCTTGGACTGCATCATTACTTACCATCAGGTGTGATCGCAGTCAAGGGCTAGCTTGTAGTGGATAAAAAAAAAATAGTGAAAGATTTATTCACATAAAACATGGGCAAAAATCTGAAACAATAAAGAAAGTTAAAATACTTTCTACTTGGGTATTTTTGGCACAAACTATAAGAAACGAGTGCCCAACAAGTAGACGTGAAAACTGAAAACTGAACAACTATCTGGTACAGTAAATATATTGTTCTGCTTTTGTTACACATGCTATTCTTGCTTGGTTATGATTTGAAAGTAGTACAATCATGACAATATGTGCTAGATGGGGTGTAGTTTCTCATGATGCAAGTTTAGGATAGTTCGCGCGCGAGTTGAATGCAGAGCTTATGTATGTGTCACCTCAGGCCCCGACGGCATTCAACTCGCGTACTATAGCTATACGCGTATAAAGGCTGGCGTCATGCGCATTTTCAATATTAATAAAGAAGTAATTTTCAACGGTCGCCAGTCACCTAGGCGATTCATGTGGCTTAAAAACTAACACTATAATATATACCCATGTCACTATATATACCCATGTCAATAATCACGTCGATCTGTTGCTCCGTTGCAGCGTGATTGATGGACAAACCAACAAACAAACTGACTTTCGCATTTATAATAAAATAATGCGGTTCAACTAAATTGTTGCGGTCTACTGTTAAAACTTAAAACTGGGTTGAAAGGAATGATTCATGGCTTAGGGAGAAAATGTAGAGAATTTGTACAACTTTTCGATAAATGTTTGTTATGGAGAAACTTCAGAAACTGTATATTTTCCAAACAATGAATCATGGGGGGAAAATTTTAAAAGAAACGACCTTTTCTTTACGACGCACAATAAAGTTGGAGGTGAATTCCGGAATTCTGCTTTTAAATAATGTTGCTGAATAGGGAAACCCGAACAATTGAATGGTTGCACCAGCGGAAAATGCAAAAAGAGGCACAGGCGTGAGTGCATTACTGCAGTTCGTTAAACAACAAAGAATTCCCATTCTTGCCGGTTTGTACACTGCATACGTAGCGATCGTATTACCGACGCTTGAACAGCAGAAAGCGTTAAAATATCACCACCACGTTCCCGGATATTGTGTGTTTCAATTTTCACAAAAATATTTAATTTTTTAATTTTATTTATAACAACAAGGCCGCCCGCGACTTCGTCCGCCTACAATTTACTGATTTCCTATGAGATTATGAAATTTTCCCGCTGCAAACAGCCTATTTATAGAGGCTTTATATAGCTTATAATGCAGGTTTTTTTAATTTAAAACTAATAAACTAAATGCTGATTTTCATGTCTATACTTCAAAATCATAGAACTTTTATGTAACCTTGCACCCCCATTTCACCCCTTTTGGGGTGGATTCTCGTAAAATTGCTTGTACAGGTTATTATTATTTGAAATTAAGTCTCTAACTTTAAAAACGACTTTCATACAAACTTACAACCCCCATTTCACCCTCTGTGGATTACATTAGAAGAAAATTGCTTATACAGTTTATTATAGGTAACTTAAACTAATAACCTAAATCTCGATTTTCAAGTCTTGGAACTTTAAAAACTTGGAACCCTTATGTAAACTTCCAACCCCCATTTCATCGCTTTTGAGGTAAATTTTCGTAAAAGTGCTTATTAAGGTTTTATTACTTATAACTAATAACTGAATTGCCAATTTTCATGTTCTAACTTCTAAAACAAAGGGCTTTCATACAAACTTCCAACCCCTATTTCAACCCCTTAGGGGTAAATTTTCTCAAAACCGTTTCTTAGCTGACGTCAACACCATAGAAGGAATCTACTTTCCAAATTTCAAGTCTGTATGTGTTGCGGCGCGTCGGTTGCGTAGACCCTCGACGACGCCAGGGAACTTGTCCCGCAAAAGTTGACGGAAACGCGCGGGCCACGGAGTGAGCGGGCGGGCAAAAATCGGGACCCGTCCGCCGGTACTCGTCGATGTTGCACTGGTAGGCGTTCCGTCCTGTGCACCCCGGTCGTGCACCTCTACCGTGACAGTAGAGTAGTAGTAGTGTGAAGACTTGAGGTTACTAGGTACTAGGAAATAAAAGAGTTATTTTAAGTACTAGTGATGAGGGTTGACTATTCTGGATCGACTGACTGGCGTTCGGTCTGTCGGGAATATTTATACCAATCAATTCGTAAAGTGCTCCAAATATTCCCGACCGCCAGTGAATGCAACCTTTGTTTAACTCTTTATTGCAAACCTTATTTCTAGCACATAATTAATCTCTAACACAAAAGTTGCTACAAACACATAAATTTTACCTTACTCAAGTATTCTTAAAGCTATTGAACAAAGACCTTTTTTTACCTAATCCTAATAGTTACCGTCGCCGGGTGCCTATGGCCACTTGTAAAATTCCAACCCGGCGCGACGCCCGCCACTCGAATCTTAGCGGAAATAACTACTTTTTAATAGCTAGTAAACTGCACTATGGGTCTTTGTTTCTATTTTTTCACTGAATTCAGGCAACGCTATAAGCTAGTCACCAACATTATGCCTTATAGTTCCTGAGATACCGTGATGAGTCAGTGAGTCGGGGAATCAGTGAATGAGTGGTATTTCGCTTTTATATCTAAAGAAGATTCCGATTTTAATTAAGTCCGATTGTGTTGTGTAAGATTGGTCCGGCGGGAACTCTTTAATTTTCCGGGATAAAAAGTATATGTCCTTCCCGGGATAAAAACTATCCCCATACCAAGTTTCATCAAAACTGGTTGAATACATGGGTCGTGAAAGCGTAGCAGACAGACAAACTTTCGCAATTATAATAACCCGATGGTCCTAACCCGATGTGTGTAAAAATTTATAACAAAATCCCAGACCACATCAAATCCTTGGAGAATTATACAGCTTTTGTCAACTCTTTAAAAACATTTCTGATTGATAAAGTATATTACAAACTAAATGATTTTTTGGAAGAAAACTAAGGCAGCCGTCTCTCTACGACCACTGATTTTTTTGCTGTGCCCCACCGGGGTTCCAATATTGTTACGAACATTGTTATTCTTATCAACTATTGACATGTAAATTACTATTATATTGGAATGCAAAATAAAAATGAATATGAATATGAATAATATTAGTATGGATTTTGTTAACTATAAGAACTCATTAAATAGTCGTATGCAAAAGAATACCCATCGCCATAATCATCTTCAAAAAAAATCTGCTTAATGGAAAAGGCTACGATCATCAGAATTAAATAGTCTCTGAATTTGTGTCATGATCTATTCATGAAATATATATATTATCATGATAAATATTATATTTCGTAACGTGATAAAATCCGTATCTACACTCCCATATACAAAGCTCTAAGCACCCGAGCATTTAACATAATCATAAAACTTTATGTGTGAGACAAAGTGGTAGGTAATATATTTTGCTCTCGAGATATTCTCTCAAACACACATTTCACGCTGAGTTTCACGGTGACTCGGATACGGTTCTAAGATTTACGGTGTACTACTTAAGTGTCGTAGTTTAAGGTCTCGCGTTAAGTGAATACTCGAACGTACCATAATAAAGGAAACACGCGCTGTGTAAAATAAAGTTTAAATGCAAAAGTTAACAATTTATTAACTAGTATTACATCAAACAATGCCCATTCCTACCACAAAATTTATCTATGCACCGTCATGCTAAACTAAAGCCTCACTAGGAGACAAATGTTTGCGACACATAGCTATTGACATTGGGCGATGTAACCCGTTATTCTTGGTGAACGATAAACAAGGTAATGCGACGCGACAGGAACAAACAGTGGCTGACCATTTACATCGTGTCCTACATTGTCGCGTAGATAAGTTGGTCATTTTCTATGGAGTCGTATCGCGTCGCGTTGCGTCGCGTCGCTTTCTTCGCTAATCTAGGACAACCGGTGAAGCAACGTCACCCGACATCTCCAGAGACCCGTGTCGCAGGACATTAGTCCCTTAGCTTCAATCAACACTACGTAAGTCCAAAAAGGGAGAATACCTGAACAAACGACGAAATACGCCATCGAGAGACCTTAGCAGGAGATCGCCTAATGATGAAACTAAAAAGTGACGGAAGAACCAAGGAAAAATGGATGCTTTCAACTTAGTGGAAACTATTACCCGTGTTCAAGCTAGCGACGTTGTCACATCATTGTATGCAATTTCAGCGTTCAGTATCTTCGACGATGCCAGCGATAAAAGTTAATAGTCTTGTCTATTGCGATATAGAAATTTCTTGTTTGAAGATGATTTTCAAGGTGCTCATAACAGAGAAGACCGTTAAACGAGTATCTACTCATTACATTAATGGTTTAATTCGTATTAAGCTAAACAACAGGTTCATTTCATAAACTAAAAAATCTGAGATAGTATTTTCAATAGAAACTATGCATGCCTCATTTTCTCACAAGACTGTCATAAAAAAACAAATACTATTGAATTTATATTATTCTAATGCGGATATTGATACGGATGTTCAAGTAACTAATTAAGCAAAAGACGTAGGAATAAAATATTTTTTAAATTGTACTGAAAGATTTATGTCTGACTTTCTCAGTGGTATCTGCTGCTTAGGATATTTTTATAGCAAAATAATAAAATATGTATGCAATCAATTATATTAATTAAGAAATTAAATATCTTTTATTTTAACGGTTAAAGAGACCTGACAACGACATTCGTAAAAGTTCTCTGTAATTTTCTCAAAGTCGCGTGAAGTCTGCCCAGCCGCACTGGCTTAATCCCTTCTCATTCTAAAAAAATACACGTGATATATAGTGGGCTGACATGATGGGACGAGATGCTGTATCCAATTATTATTGATCGATGAAATGACACTTTTACAAATTGAAAAAGAAGAAAGTAATTTAGGCTAAAAGACCGAGTTAGCAATGAAAAGTGAAACGTGTTCGAAATGAAAGCTGATAAGTACTTCAGTTATCTTGTAATGGGCAGTCATGCTGAAGCGTGGCGGCGCTTTCGAGTTAAATGAAGATATTTATCGTTGAAAACAGACGTGACTAGTTTTTCTAATGAAAAAGTTTTTGAAGAAGACGATTACTGTTATGTTGTATATTGCTAACCGTTATACGAGTACGATTCGTTAAAAATATGGAAAAAGTGATAAAGTCCTCTGGGATATTTATAAAAAGAAAGTAAAAGTGAGGTCCTGCATGAAGTGAAACGATTAATAAGCGCGCCAACTCGCTTTGGAGTGGCGTGGTGGGTCTAAGCTCTAATTCCCTCTCTCCTATGAGAGTGGAGGCCTGTGCCCAGCAGTGGTACGTTAATGGGCTGTAGTGGTGGAACGATAATAACCCAGATACGTAAGTTGGATAAGGTAGTGTATTTCTAATCATAGAAAATACTCCTTATTCTGCGAGATTCCTGTGACCGGATGATATAGTTACTAGAACTTTCGCGATTGTAAGTCCGTATCTGTCGTCATAAATATGATATCATTAATTTATCAACTTAGCGAAACTTTAGATTAATGTTAATTATATTAATTAGTAAGTAAGTGTTGGATGGGGTTGAAACTAAATCCGACAAAAAAAAACGTTATTTCGAGGAGTCGTTTTACATGACATTAAAAATAGTAAGTGACTCTAACATAATATTAGAGTTATAAGGAAATATGAAATAATATAATTTTGCTATGGGACCTTAGCGGTCATAAATAAACGTATCAACTTAAATACGGCAATATGAAGGCAATAACTTGCGGTCTCAAGAGAATTTATCAACGCCAACCTTTTACCAAATGTAATGTAAATATTATTCTTGGATTCAAAATTGGCAAGCGTTTAACCGATCCTACTTGCAATTTACTATATTGGGAGAGCCGAAGCGATCACTTCTTTTCAGTAGCTGAAGAGGCTTATTTATCGCGCTTCGGTAAATCGCGGCATCTTTTTTTCAGCGGCGGCGCGCAGCAGACTCAAGCACGGTGTGCGTCCTCCGTTTTTTAAGCATACTCATTTCAACCGAATGTTGGGATAAATCTAAGATACATAAAACTTGAATCCACTGTGTAAGAATTGCGTCGGTGTCTTTTTTCGGCGGCGGCGCGCGGCAAACTCTAGCACCTTGTGCGTCCTCCGTTTTTTTATGCATGCTAATTTCAACCGAATGTCGAGATAGATCTAAGATATATAAAACTTGAATCCACTCTGTAAGAATTGCGTCGGTGTCTTTTTTTCGGCGGCGGCGCGTGGCAAACTCAAGCACGGTGTGCGTCCTCCGTTTTTTTAAGCATGCTTATTTCAACCGAATGTCGACGAGATAGATCTAAGATACATAAAACTTGAATCCACTCTGTAAGAATTGCGTCGGTGTCTTTTTTCGGCGGCGGCGCGTGGCAAACTCAAGCACGGTGTGAGTCCTCCGTTTTTTTAAGCATGCTAATTTCAACCGAATGTCGGGATAAATCTAAGATACATAAAACTTGAATCCACTCTGTAAGAATTGCGTCGGTCCGGCTTCCATCAAGAAGATAGAATAAACCACAGGAATAAACGAACACATTCACGAAAGCTTCAAATTTATAGGCAAGTAGGCAATGTATAATACCCGCGGCGTAAGTTGAACTCTGCGCAGACACACATTTCGGGTGTCAAACGAAGTGCGGTATGAGTTGCGCCGCGAGCCCATACCCCTCGCTCCCCGCGCATGCTCCGCTCGGCTCTGTAGTACAATGTACCTGCGCAGACGACCGCCATTTAGGTTCAACTTACATACAGTCGATTATAATTTATAAGCACAGTTTATAGTGTAGAACAAAATCACGTGCCAAAGTAAGAGGTACGAGTTACAACCCGGGGATGGAGATAGGCTAGGCTATTTACTTTTAAACCAGAAAAGTAAGAAGTTCTCTCGGAATAAAAAAAATACGTGGATGGAGTCACAGACACAGTCTAGTCCGCTAATAAATTGAAAAATGGTCGAGACTGCGAAGTGAATCCAGTAATCGAAGCAGTTAATTTGAATGTAAAAGCTTCCTGGGTTGACTAGTTTCCGCTGGATGTTGGGACGGGAGTAGGCGGGACAGACAACTGGCACACGACCCGAGCATTAATTAAAATTGTAACCCACTTATATGTTTTGTACTGATTTCGCTTTATATTTTACCAGTTAGTGACCACTCGCGGCTTCGCTCCCGTAAATTTTTTTTGTTACATCAAAGTAATATTATGAATGCGAAAGTATGTTTGTTTGTACTGTAATCGGGCCACCACAGAGCAACGATTTTTTGCATGGGTATATGGGCCTGGAGCGTGACGTTAGCTACTTTTTATTCCGGACGAAGTCGCGGGCGTCAGCTAGTGTAATATTATTAAAATAATTATTCTTATTATACTAGTAAATTTTTGTATAATTCTGGACAGTATTGAAATTCTATTGTTACAAATTAATCACATCGGCAGTAGAAATGCCATTAGTTTTTTTATGTACATAAAGCTTTCGAATACCTACCACAATAAAATATCGTAAAACTGAACGGTGGCACGTAATTTTTTAGACACGTTCTGTGCCAACAAGAACAACATCCAGCGTGTTGCGACAAACGTTAGCGGTGGTCCACGAATGTGGAATTGGACTATTTCTCTTTTTGCGATCGGAAACTGTCGGTGTTCACTTCAGATATATCGCGGGCAGTATAACTTTTACACGTTGTTACACCGAGAGGATTGGACAACATTTTCCAGAATTTTGTTCTATGTATTCGTATTTAGTACGACCCAGCTTCGCAAGGGCTTAACTTTTAAAAACTTTTAAGAAGGATTAAAAATCAATTTTTCATTAATCTACTCCATGGTGCCTTCAAATGCGTAGATTGATGAAAAATCCAATGGGAACTCTTTCCCCATGGGACTTTTCGGGATAAAAAACCGATTGTTCTTTCCCAGGACGAAACCTATATCTTTATAGTTTCTAATCGTCAACATCGGTTGAACAAATGGCCAGTGAAAACGTATCAGACGGGCAGACACACTTTCGTCTTTCGCCACAGAATACTAAATATTTCTACACTAACGAACTTTTGTATTAAAACACTACTTAGTATTGATTACGCAAAACATCCGCTTCGGAGGGGAGTGTCATTTTGTCCTGTCGCGCTAGTATGCACGCTCCGTAGAAAAGTGACGCGGACAACTTGTTTGATTGTTGTGACAATTATTTTTGTCCTAGTGTATGTTTCGCTCAGAGGCTTAGCGCGTAAAGCCGATACTACGTATAGTGTTACTTTACCGCAGTCTAAAAAAAATCGTAAAGCGCGCACACAGGCAATAATTTTTTTTCCTTTGAGTCGTCTCTCACTTAAGTATACGTTTTTAATAGGTAATAAAAATTCTTTCCAAAAAACCGGCTTCCAACGCCACTGTAAAGTAAAAAATAATTTTGATTTCTACCCACTATGTTGAAGACCGGCGAGCCTGATGCGTCAACTTAGCTTACCCTTGTTATACCCGCCCGATTTCAATATAGTGGGTTGAAATCATTTTTTACTTTCCAGTGGCGTTGGATGTCGGTCTTTTGGAAATAATTTTTATTTTTAACTTTTTAGTGTGAGGGTTGAGGATTTGGAGTCAGATTTTTTTATGGGACCACCTCGCGAGCTTCCTCTAACGACTGATAGAAAAATAATTCAAATCGGTTCAGAAACCACGGAGATATGCACCGACATACATTTAAAATATATATATATACGCGCCGAATTGAGAACCTCCTCCTTTTTAAAAAGTTAATTAGGCGTGTAAGCAGAGTACAAATTATAATAAGAGACCAAATTGAAGGGGACAGAATTTACGAGCCCATACCATCCTTATTTTTTTAACCGACTTCCAAAATGGAGGTCCTCAGTTCAGCGCACATTTTTAAAAATTATTATTAGGTACTCTAGTGATCGATCAGAAATACTGGAGGTTATTTTCCTAATTTGTTCGCAAATTAATTCGTATCCATTCAAAATGAAGTCATGTTTAGTTCTATATTACAGCATATAGTTACAATAATTTCAGTAACTTGATAAGGGTAAGTGGATTCTTGCCTACCTACTTATGCAATAATGTAATAAAGGGAGGGATAGACCCTTACCTTTTCCCTCGACATCAAGAGAATATAATATTTGCTTAGAACACGTTAATTTTTAAACAGAATTTGTGAATCCTATTTGAATTTCTCATTATAATATAGGTAAAATATACTACAGTAGGTACCACTTATCAGGTTCTTACAGCAGGTACTGCATGCGTTTCTATATCGATAACATTCGATAGAGACCAGGCAGGACAAAACGTCCATGCGAATTGTCCGCATCAGAGGGGAACGATTTTTTGTCCTGTCGCCTATACTACGTGCTTCATATAAAACTAGCAGATGCCCGCGACTTCGTCCGCGTGGTTCAAGTATTTTTCCCCACAGGTACTCCTTAATTTTCCGGTATAAAAAGTAGCCTATGTCACTCTCCAGGTCCTCAACTCATGCAAAAAATTAAATTGATCCGTTGCTCTGTTGCGGTGTGATTGAAGGACAAACTCTCTATTTAACATCCTTGGGGATAAAATGTTCAAAAACTGTGAATCACGTATTTCTTCATTTCAAACCGAAATTCCAAATACCAAGTTCTAACTTGAAAAATGACAGATTTTCATACAAAGTTTCATCCCCTATTTTTATATTCTATGGGGGATGAAATTTTGAAAAACTTTGACACACGTATTCTTTATTTTTTACTGAAATCTAAAACACCAAGTTTCGTTGATATAACTTGAAAAATATCTTGAGGAATGGAAGACTTTCATACAAACTGTCATCCCCTATTTCAGCCCTTTGAGGGTCTAATATTCGGAAACTGTGAAACACGTATTTCTTAATTTTTTACCTGTAGCTTATATACCAAGTTTCCTGGATATAGCTTTAGCAATGACGGACTTTCATACAAACTTTCAACCCCTGTTTCACCCCCTTAGGGGTGGAATTTTGAAAAATCCTTTCTTAAGTGAGCGCCTGCGTCACAAAAGGAACCTACTGTCAAAATTTCAAGTTTCTAACTCTTTAGGCTGTGCGTTGATATATAAGTCAGTCAGTCAGTCAGTCAGTCAGTCAGTCAGTCAGTCAGTCAGTCATCATTAAGTATTGGGTTTTTCTTACTAGAAATTCTCAGGACTAGCCCGGAGTTAGGAAGTTGGCGGTGTTTCACCCCCGTGCCTCGGAGAGCACGTTAAGCCGTCGGTCCCGACTCCCGGTTATCATCACTAACATGATTATAGTCGTTAAAGCCCGCCAACCCGCATTGGAGCAGCGTGGTGGGTCTTAGCTGTAAATCACGCTCTCCTATGAGAGTGGAGGCTTGTGCCCAGCAGTGGGACGTTAATGGGCTGTAATGGTGGTGGTGGTGGATTTTACTCTGCCGTAGGTATATTTATCTACTCCAGCATCGAAAAGTTCAAATTTCGAATTTGACAACTATATCGAATTGAACCCTCTTTCGTGTTTGCTTCTCATAACGATACAGTTCGTTGTATGGGAGCTGTATCGTTATGAGTCGTAGCTGTATCGATATGGTTATCTTCATAAATAGGATACCTATAGCTTAGCGGCTCTGGGTTCTGGCACTTTCCCAACCAGTCAATTGATTTGACTTTTTTATTAATTTACAAAGTAAAAAATTATAAAGACGTCCTTGTCGTAGATAAAATCTTGTATGCAACTATACTTTGTGTTTTCTAATTAGTCATTAGGTTCTTAGATAATTTTGTTTATATTGCTTGCTTGTATCTTATTTCATTGAGGACGATACGAAATAGCTATTTATGCAACTGTATCGTAATTAGTCATTTTAATTCTCGTACTATCCTATTTTGATACTCGGCAAGCCTCGTATCAAAAAACAGCACTCGAATTAAAATGACCCTCATTGCGATACAGTTGCATAAATAGCTATTTCGTATCGTCCTCAATGAAATAAGATACAAGCAAGCAATATAAAGAAAATTATCTAAGAACCTAATGACTAATTAGAAAACACAAAGTAATGTAATATTCCCGAGAAGAAAGGTGAGATCTGTTTTACCGAAAAAAATTTACTTACTTACTTTGAATTTAAGTCGAAATCTTCAAAGAATATTCTGGCATCCTTGGAGGGTCGTGGTGTTTCATGCTGGTATTTGTTGCTTTTCTTGCATGCGTAGGAGGGGTAGGGTGGGCGGTGCACAATGCATGCAGATGCATTTAATGTTCAATACTATTGAAGGTTAAGTTTGTATGCCTTTAAGGAACTTCTCTCTACAATACAAGTAATCCTAGTGAATATTGCTATCCGTTTCATTAGAAAATGTTGCAAAACGAATAATTCTTTTTATCTTCCATAGTTTTAGACTTGAAACAATTAAACAGAAACAAAAATGAATTATAAACGTCACGTCCCAAGTATTTTAGCTATTGCCTATTGGCATATATTTTACCTACTTACGCCAAATGCTACCTACATCTCTTTCTCTTCATATGATACCTACTATTATCTAAAGAGTAGCAAGTAAGATGATGTATACAGGGGCCTCATCAACAGCTTCGATCGTAGTTAATTACAAACCTGTCATCAATAAAAATCCATAAAGCAATTAAGGCAAGGTCCTTTTAATAAACGTCAATCCCCGCACAGAATGACATATTTTTTGACATATTTTCACGTGAAAACGCTGCGTCATGGACCTTTCATAACGTCAAACTTTCGAATCATCCTTCGCATAAAGCTTTTCGAGTGCCTTTTGAAACTGACTAAACAAACATTTATCTCTCTACTCTTATTAGGCATATGTATTAAATTGGATTACTCCCTTGATTCCACTCGCTTGGAAGTTGCGATAGTTGGTTTTCTGCGCGCTTTATACGATCTGCACTTTTAGGTACATATCTACATAGTCTACTCGTTACTGACCTCTACTTAACTGAGTTTGTTTTTACAATTCTGTCAAAATAAATGTTAATGGTGAATAGTAATGCCTTAAGAAATGTTGCAAAATTAATAAATTATTAATTGTTATTTCCATAGTTTTAGAGCTGTCAATTTAGTTTAGAGACGTGTATACAATCAAATTAACGTCATATTAGGTCGTAGTACAGAATCCATACCTACTTCCATACTAATATTTGCCTGTTCTGTGATAATATTATAAAGGCGAAAGTGTGTGTCTGTCCGCTTGTCTGCTCCGCTTTTACGGACCATCATTCTGTTTAACTCAAATTCAAATTCAAAGTCATTTATTGCATTAATACTTTTAGGCAGAAAATGATGAAATTTGTGCATTGAGCTTTTTTAACTAGGGTAAGCAGTACCTTTGCGCCTCTATGTCGTGTATGCCACTGAGTGGTAGGTTGCATCCCGGGGATGGACATGGGCTACTTTTTATCCTGCAAAATTACCCGCACTTCCCGCTGGAATCGAAAAACCATAATCCACGCGAACGAAGTCACGGGCATCATCTATTACCTACCTACCTATGATAGTATAAATACATAGCCGGTAGATCATACTGAGTAGGCTATATCCATATCCCCTACCGTACCAAGTGGGAACCTATGATTATGTAAGGTATATCAATGAACGTTAACTCATTATCCCTAGTAAACACCTCGTTTGTCACCGACAAAAATGGTCCTTGAAACTCAAATAGAAATAAAAAATTAGGATGTTGTGTGGTGTTCATACCGGTACGTGTTATTGATGTGATACATGAGCGAGGAGTGTTTTCCATTTGTTATTGCCGACACCTGTCCGCCGCTGGCGCTTGTGTTTGTTTCACGCACTGGATTAACTGTGGGAGCCCTTTATTTGCGCAATTTTATAACCGAAAAAGAATGACAAAAATACTGCGAAATTTGTTTTAGTGAGTTTGGAATT
The DNA here is from genome assembly GCA_923060345.2 of Erebia aethiops. Taxonomy (NCBI): domain Eukaryota; kingdom Metazoa; phylum Arthropoda; class Insecta; order Lepidoptera; family Nymphalidae; genus Erebia; species Erebia aethiops. The sequence continues at coordinate 13,744,460 of OV281089.1, read as the reverse complement.
TGTTATTAATCGGACATACGTGATTTTCAAACGGAACGTGATCATATTTTGTAACGCTTGTCCAATGTGGACCATTTTTATTTTTTTTAACAACATACTACCTAGTGATACCCAGGTGGTTATATTTCTTGTTTCCTGGGTAAATAAAAATAGGTTAGGTATTATTGAGGACGTCACCACTCCATTTGATAGCTCGTCTTATTTAAAAATGAACGAGCCTCCAATAGCTATACCCAAAACTTGGAGGTCGTTATTGGTCTGATTGTTTTTCAGGCACCGGCTATTTGGACATGAATTCTATTTCCGGATTTGTTGGCCAACTAGTTCATGAATGACACGCAAGTTAAGTAATGTGCGTTTATTTTTGGATGAGACGACCCTTAACTAGTTAATCAATGAAAGCAGAAAAAAAAATCTATTAATTCAAAGCTCCGTGACAATGCTTAAATGACCTTATTTAAATCAGATCTGCCCGATGGAATAAGTAACGCTAGATTTGAAGCTATAAGGTTGGTAACACTGGGAAATAGGGAAGGATAATTTAAAGTTTATATATGCAATATAAACTTTAAATTATTTCTTTTGAATGTGGGTGGTGCTTAAAAACGTGGCTTTCAGCGGTGAGACTTGAAAGGTGTCTCAGTTCCGGCAGTTTCTGCAAAAGTCGTGAAAAGAGCGATATGCACGTCTGTTCACACCTGGAGTTAGCGGGGAATTATAGTTACTGCCTCTTTGTGCTTATTATATGGGTACCTACTTTAGCTATTGCACGTGTATGCACTTAAGTATATATGTATTATAGTCACGAAGTTTAAATAGCCGGTTCGCTGGTACTACCATAGACTACATAGCTATTTGAGAAAATAACGTAAAATAATCCAAAAAAAGATTAAAGAAAAGTAAGCCCGACTGTCTAATGCGTCTATTTGTATCGGACTTATAATATACCAATCTAAAAAAAACAGGAACTTTAGGTGAATTATTCATTAAACAACAAAATATATCTCTCGCTGAAGGTAGAATAATGCAAACAAACAAATCACACAGCGTAAATTAGAGGCGAAGTGCAAAACAACGGTGGTGAATGCACGTTGCATCCAGATTTCATGGCTGCAGTTAATTACACCGTACGAGTGCTCTAGATGAACTTTCTAAGTCTCTGAGACAATTTTACACGTATTGTGTATATCTTGTACGGATCGTTTTCTGAAGGTTGTTAACAGACACTACAGTGAAAACTGAACAATTTAAAGAAAAAAACTCGTAAAAGTGGATCGGTTGATACCATTACTGCTTACGAAATTTAAATATAGGATAATGATAAAGACCATCTGAAACAACTTTTCACCAAACGCTGAGGTACTGGAACTTGTATACAAAAAGAGCGAAGTCAGAGTTACAGAGAAAGCGCCAATAGCTGAAAATAAACCTAAGAGTAGTGTTAGAAGGAAGAGTTGCTCCAGGTCGCAAAGCACTCAAGTATAGAGAATGGACGAAACTTTTTCATGATCATTCGAAGCGGACAGAAGGATGTTGTAAAATAAAAAAAAAGTGAATCACACGAAATCTCAACTAAGTATACTACCCAGCTAAGACCAAAAAAACAATATTGGAAACAGCCCGTTACTCCCATGTGCAAACACTGATCAAAGTAAAAACACCTAAACTCGACCATTAGCGAGAATGCACCGTGATAGAAAAGTAGGTAAACAAACAAATCCTACATTTCACGGAAGTTTGGAAACAAAATAACGGAAAGCATTGGCGAAGTGCAAAAACAACATCGGCGTATGCATTCCGCATGCACGTTCTATTGCGGCAGTTTATTCCGCATTATTCCTCTCTCGCAGTATGCCCCTTCTTAATATTCCGCAGATGTCTTGCGAACAACCTTGGGAGAATGCGGAATCTATACCTACATTTCCACATGAGGACACACTTGGCAACTTTCAAACGTTACGTGATAATATAATATTTTCAAAAGAAATTGTGACTAACTTATTTAAGAAAAAATCACTAATGAATTAGTTTAGGCGGTGATAGCTTAGTTTAGCCTCCCATTCAAGTAGATCCATGGATCGAACTCTGGACCACACCTCTAACTTTTCAAAGTTTGCTTGCTTTACAGGTAACTAGAGGACAGTACCCTAAGCACTTTCTGTGAGGTGGCTCCATGGTAACTTATGGAAACTAAAATATTTTGATTAATATTATTAATAAAATATATTAAAAAAGGGGAAACAGACGGTCTGATGTATCATCATATAGCTGAAATCAGCTTAAAATAATGACTTTTTTTTTTTAATGGGAAAAAGGGAAATGCTTATTGTGGGATGCGACTTGTGTCTGTACTTTGGCACCAAGCCACCTTAGCCGTACGTCACGGTTAGCTGGTGCCGCTGCAGAATCCGCTGCCGCGAGGAAGAAGGGCAAATATGCACCTCTCTTGAGCTAATATTTATTTGTCCCACTGGCGGTGGAGACGATGGGATGCTGGGGTGGAGATGCAAAAAAAATTACCCTAACCTGTTTTAACCTACCACCAGTGGACTAGACTTCACGAGTAGGTAGAGCCTTAGAGCTGAGAGCGATTTCAGTCAACCGTTGATAATATTGTATAACACAGTACGGTTGTAAATCCAATTTGTTTCACTTGCAGCGTTAAGATAGCTCTGGGGTCTAGACAGATCCAATAAAGTCCTTGATCCTAACCGATTTCCGATACGATGTTTATTGTTAGTCTTCGCTAATACAATAAGATGAATGTAAACGAAAGCGTCCACGCTTTATTCACTTTGTTTTAGTTATAGTCATCTATTATGATTTTCTTTGTGAAAATTGTTTAGATTTGCAATGGGTACTTTTTTGTGAAACTATGTTCACGAGTTATTTGATTGTTGCATAATATTATTGCACATTTTTAGACAAATTTTATTTCACGATTTGATGCAAATCCATACTAATAATAATATTATAAATGCGAAACTGTGTCTGCTAGGCAGACGGACGCTTTAACGGACCATCTTTTCAACCGGTTTTGATGAAATTTGGAATAAGATATAGGTGGTGTTCCAGGGAAGGGCTACTTTTTATCCCGGAAAATAAGAAAGTTCCCGCGGCAATAAAAAATCTTAACGCGGACGAAGTAGCAGGCATTATCCAGTAATTAAATATTTTGACTTTGACTTTGATCATTAGACATGGGGAACCGGCTTGGATAAAACAAACTCTTCCAAGGAAACCGGTTAACTTAAGATCGAAAACAAAGGATTACAGGCACCAAAAACAATGATGTAAAAACCGTAGTTTTTTCACTCAACTCTTTAGGGTACCTATCTTATTAATACTTTCTTATGCAAGTTAATAATAGTTATTGTAATCACTTTAATATCATTCCATTAATTACGAAGCACAAGTAGAATCAAAGTAAGAAAATCCAATTACTAGAATAAATAATTGAAGTTACAATTATTATTATTATAGCACCGTTTCTTAATTAAAGCATTTCGCAAGTAGGCTTAATAAATTCGTGTCGCCATTACAGTAATTGGGGATTACGTCTACCGAAGAGTTAACAGGACATTGTTCCGATATTCAACAGACTTTGTCAATTTAATTTTTAACTAAATGAATGTTGAAAACGCTTTGTTTCTCCTGTGATCAACGAACTTTATGTATCTATGCCTGTGACAACGTGAATGACATTTTTGTTGTAAAAAATATATAGTTTATTTTAAAATCCATTTGCTTTTTCATATTTTGCTAACGGAAATATATACGTGCAAATTGTGTGTAAGACTTGATTGATGTTTTCATGATGAACAATTTTAAGTAATGTATGAATACGTATTTTTTTCTCTTTAGGTAATCAACGAACTCTTGATATGCATGACATTATTGATTTTTAAAAAAAGCGGATAGTTTAAATTCCACTTGCTATTTATATTTTGCTAACGGAAATCTATAGGCGCAATTTGTGCGTTAGACTTGCGTGATATTTTTATGATGGTCTATTTTATGTAAATAATGAAAATAAGACAAAATAGTAAATTGATAATCTCAGTTGAATTAAGTCAGTTTTCTGCAAAAAAAATATCTAAATTTGTTTATACAAAATTGGAACCAAATCAGTTTGCGTGTGTTTTTAATTTAGGTATGTGTCCTGAATAAGTCGATTTATTTGAGACCAGTTAATTGGTTAAAGTCAAAAATATATACCACATGCTCATCCTTATTTTGAGTTCACCATTTATAAAGAACTAGCTGATGCCCGCGACTTCGTCCGCGTGGTTTAAGTTTTTTTGATTCCCGCGGGAACTCCTTAATTTTCCGGGATAAAAAGTAGCCTATGTCACTCTCCAGGTCCTCAACTATACCCATTACCCATGCCAAAAATCACGTCGATCCGTTGCTCCGTTGCGGCGTGATTGAAGGACATACCAATAAACCAACAAACCAACAAACCAACAAACCAACAAACAAACACACTTTCGCATTTATAATATTAGTATGATGTCAGTATGTTATATGTGAGTATTCATATTTCATTAAAGTTCGACCGTTCTGTGCCTTTCAACTGACTGAAAATTTATGTTACCACAACATCGCATGCACACATGCATTCGTTACTGTGAATTCAATTTGTCCAAACATTTCAAATATGCGGACTTTGTAACAACAAGTTTGGGTAAGTATTCACATAAGTTCTGCGTTTCGTAATCTTATTAAAAAATATAATCCGCACTCCTCCTTTTTTTTTCACCGCGTTTGCCTGTTCATTAGCTTCAAATATCATATTTAGGACATTGCATGTGTAAAATTTATTTGAGTTTGTTTAAGTCACCGTAAAATTGTAAGAACCGTTAGATTGTAATCTAACGCTTTTTATCTCGATAGATTGTAAACTGTCGACAGATTTTGAACCGTAACATACTGCTTACAATTTAACGCTAACCTAATCTAACCTATAAATGAATGCAGAGTAAATGTATAGTGACACATACATTTACTCTGCATTCTACTCGCGCGCGAACTGTACAAGTAAGAGGCAAGAAAACGTAAATACAATAAAATTTCATAAATTAATACTCAGAACATTGAACGGTTCACAATTTTTCGACAGTTTACAATCTCGCGAGATAGAAACCGTTAGATTAATTAAATCTAACGGTTTTTACAATTTTACGGTGACATTTTATATACAAGTAAAAATTGTTTTTTTATTTATTTAAATAAAAATTAATTTACTAAGTGTAACGGTTTACTACTATTTCAATACCTAGGCACAATATAGGTACGTACCTAATATCTAGGTCAAAATATGTCTGCTATATACTATTAGAATTCGGGAAACACGATTTACGTTACCGCCACGAGCATTGGCTCTCGAAAGAATTTCCATTTTACATTTTCCTGTCCCAAATCTTCCAACATCAAGATTTCTTTTAATTGAATATTTCAAAAGAAATAACGTTTGCAGGGGCAGAATTTCTACCTGGCTACTAATCTTCGTTGGCGTCAGTTTTCACAAATTGTAGGGACTTTTCTTGACATTTTCAGCAATTTCGTTCGTACTCCTTTTTTACATAATATTATATCTTTTCGGCACCGAAATATTATAAGTCATTTGTATTGAAACTATATAAAAAGTATAATTCATTAAAATTAATAGATACTTACCTAAATATTTCGTTTATATAAAAGATTCGTTTATTTTCTCTTTAATTGATTTAGTTAATTTTTTTAATAACTCTAGTTGTCACTTTTTGGCAACCGCAATATGCTCTTCCCAAAAAGTGCAACCAAATGAATGTTAGTATACGTTTATATGTTTCGTATGTATTAATTTAAACATTTTAATGATTCTTTTTTGTAATATAGTAATTTAAGGTTGGTCTTAGGAACATTTGCTGAAGATGGAGGAAGTTGGAACTCCTAGCATAGTAACAGCATAAATAACTCGTAATAATTATTCAGTGTAATAGTTTATCAATATATTTTAAGTTACTTGCATATGTATATATTTTGCTGCCATTTAATCACTTCTTCTGGAAGTTATCTATCTATATTCGTTTATATGAGTGTATACCAAAGTTAAATTGTGAGGAATAACAAATACGTCCTCCAGCTCATAATTCAGGGGAAAATAGCCGGCAAAAGACCACCTGGCCGTAGAAGAACATATTGGCTTAAGAATTTACGCCAATGATACGGGAGAGTACCCGATCGCTATTCCGGGCAGCAGCGTCAAAGGTGCAGATAGCCCTAATGGTTGCCAACCTCCGATAGGAGATGGCACTAAAAGAAGAAGAAGATACCAAAGAGCTAGGCTGTACGTTGAATTGAACAAAGTATTGTACTCGCATAATATGTATCAAAGCTTTATATGGGTAGGTACGATTTAATAGTACGGTACATAATATTTTATTACTGGCAATAATCGTGGTAATCACCTTTGACGCACTGATTTGTAGGTCTCGCCATAAAACAAACATATTTATTCATACTCACATTTATGGCGCTCGATAAAGTGATATGTTCATAAATATGGCGAGGAATAATGCGTAAATGCTCATAACCCGTCAACTTTATGAGTCATCCATCGCCTTTAAACAACTGAGCTCTCGAAATTCAATTCCTTTTTTTAATTCCACTAGGTACAAGTTAGCCCTCGACTGCGATCTCACCTGATGGTTATAAGTGATGATGGTAGCGGGCTAACCTGTTAGGGGTATGGCAGTTATATTAAACCCCTAGTCGGTTTCTACACGGCATCGTACCGGAACGCTTAATTGCTTGGCGGTACGTCTTTGCCGGTAGTAACTAGCCACAGCCGAAGCCAGACCAGGGAATATTCAGAAATTATAAATTCCCAAATTGACCCTTCCGGGGATCGAACCCGGGACCTCCGACGTTATGGCAACAGCGCTCAACACTGCGCCAGGGAGGTCGTCAAATAATATAACAAGTAATTATTATTTTATCGTGCAGTCTTCGGAAGGTAGAATCCTTTCTTTTTTGAGATCTGACTGCCAACCACTAAAACCTAGAACACCCCAAGCTTGTTACTGTTTTTTACATTATGTCGTGTGGCCCCTAGGATTTTTTAAAAATATATATAGCGAGCAAACGAGCAGGCGGGTCACCTGATGGTAAGTGATTACCGCCGCCCATGAACATTTGCAGCACTAGAGGAACCGCTAATGCGTTGCTGGCTTTTAAGAAATTTGCTTATCCGCCCTTTGAAGAGCCCCATATTGTAGGTACCTAAAGAGAAATGCTGGTCATTGCAGTATTGCTAAGACAATGAGTAATGGAGCCGGTCGCTGGCAGTTTGTCTACACAATTGTTGCAGCTATTTGTCCCCATCGTAACTGTAAGGCATTAATACGACTCCAACAAATGTTCTCCTTTCGATTTTGGGTTTATATAAGAAGCTATAAGACTGAGAAGAAATGAATGTAAGAAGCATAACTGTGGTATTACTTTGCATCACACATTAAAAGTTAGTAATATGTGTTGTCACAAATCACGAGGCTGTAAATATACAGGCATGGTCTTGTCTCGTTAATTTTTTTAAATTACGAACCTATATTTTATACTTTACTATTTATATTATGCAAGAGTACCCAAGTAACATTTTAGGTTTTAGAAAGGTTTTGTAAAGGTTCTAGAACCTTTGTATGAAAATCTGCTCGTAAGTCTTAATAGGCTCAATAACGTTATAATAACCTTATATTAACCTCCTGAGTGCAAAAAGGGCCCCCGTTGTAGAACCTTTCTGAGACCTACAGCAAAGCCTATAGCTCAAATCCAGAACCTTTCCAACTACTTACACAGAACCCGAATATAACCTTCACAACCTTAATTTATGGTTAATATAACCTTGCTAGACAGCTTTTAAGTTCTAAATTAGTCTTGGATGTAACTCTATGACAACTTTTAACCTTTTTGATGGACATGAATAAATGCCTTTCCAGGACTTGCGGGTTTTAAAAGGTTTCTGTGTAAGATGTTTTTTACACAGAATCGTGGATTTAAAAATAATTCATAATGGCGCCTTTTACTGTCATTATACCAAGTTTCAAAATGGCTAACTAGATAGGACGTACAAGTGTTATATTCATAAAAAATAATAAGTAATTTGCTGAAGTCAGGAAAAATAAAAAAGTAGTGCGACTGGCACTTTATCGTGAAAATTTAGGATAATAGTGCTATATACGAGGTGGGCCTTTCGTAAGTTAAAGTTTTGAAGATATTTTAATAAAATAATTACAATTAAAATAATTATAAAATTAGTTGGTTGGTGGTAAGTCGCATTAGAACTAATAAAACTTATATCCATGTAAGAACATTTTATTTTGAATAGTACACGTTTCTTAATTTTGCCTTATTGATTTAAAATATTGCTTTTTGTTTAGATTTTTGTTTTATTTTAGTGAAAAAATATGGCTGGCGTTAGGAAATTACTAGAGAGTATTAAAAATAACCAATCCAGGACTGTAACAACTAGAAGCTCTTAATGTTTGCCAAAATAAGACCTAAAGGTAATCTCGTGGAGCTACTTAAAACGACAAGGCTGTTTTCGCAGCTTTAAGGTTATCGCCAGGAGTTGTTCAAGACTTGCCAGTCGCGAAAACAACCGCTGAGCACAATTAGTTCCTTTTAGGTTTTGGTTGTAGGAGAAAGTGCGTTCGACGTTTCGACACGAGTATTGAACAAACAGCTACAGGCTGCTCTTAGAGTTCAAGTAAGTTCCTATTTTTTCGATTATGTTTGATAGATAACGACAGTGTTGAGAATATAATAGAATAGAAACGTTTTTTATTCAAATAAACTTTTTTACAAGTGCTGAGAGTAGGTATAATTGACATTTAATTTCTTGACTTATTTTGGCCACAGAAATAAGGATTCAGATAGTTTTATTTTACAGTACGATTACTAAGGGCTCTTTTCTAGACACGTGCGGTCGCGTCACGCAGTGCGTCGCGCGGTTCTCCGTTTATTATTATAAGAGATAGCTGCACTTTTGGTAACTATCCCCAGAAAGGCTGATTCAGTATTAGGTAGGTGTGGGGTTCTACACTGATGACAAAAGTGAAAGTCAACCCGCATGCGGATGTGCCTTTGTCTAGATATGGCCGCTGCAAGACGGTTTATGGTTACCAAAAATGAACCATAACTAGAAAGGCTGATACTTGTACAGTATTAAAGTATGCGCAGTACCTATGTAAACAGTACTAAAACTGACGCTATTCATCGGGCTTTTCACTAGATATCACCTGTCAAAGACGTTATGAACATTCATACTGTAAAAAATATTATCAATTATTATGTCGTCACGTTGATTGCGGATAAATAAATTCTTACGCATTCATAATTTTTACCGCTCAGGTCTTTCAGTACATTACTTTTTACTACTAATTCAAACACACCCGGTGTTTGAATATGCAGCAATGTAATTCGTGTATTTTTTACTTCTGAACTGTTCCGATAACAGCCGAGAAATGCCAAGCGGTAAACTCTAAGTAAGGTACATCTTTTCGGCTCTTTCATTAATTTAAAGTTGTGTTTTGTTTTCAGTATGCCTGACAAGGTCGTCCAAACCATAGAGAATGGAAAAATATGCCTTTTCGTTGTACCCATTGATGTAGAATTTTTTTAGTATGGTTGTACCCAACGACTGGGAGAAAGTGTGCACTCTGTCTTGGCCACCAAAATCAGAAGCCAGCAGCATGTTAGATGAAAACTCTGTCCCTGGAAAAAAATGGTTGATCTATCCATGTAGCGTCAAAAGGATTTCAAAGGCCATATTCTAAGTCCTTTACTGTATCAACACTTGTTTCTAATGTATGAACTTCAAAGTCTTTACTATCTTCAGATAAACTGCCATCATCACCATCATTGGATTTACTGTTTTGTGATTCCTCAAATATTTCCGATGGTGTCGTGTCATCTGTGGTTTGAACTGAAGAGGAGGTCTTTCAGGAGGTTGTGTATCTTCCATGGTCTCAATGATCTGTAAAAATAATTAAAATAGAACAGGCGATCAATCTAGTTTTAATCCATAAGACCCCTTTTCAAGATTAGCCATACTTCATGATTATTTTATATTTTGGTATAAGGGCTCGTACAAATCGGCGACCTCACCGTCGCTAACAGCGATTGCCGACCTGTAAGAACCCTAATAAGTAGTCTTTACCAGTCACCTCACTACCTACAATAACAATTAATAAAATTAATAAAAACTTACCGATGTATTCAATATTCGTAAGAAATTTTTACGCACTTTACGTTTGAAATGTCCACTCGGTTATTTTGAAATCACCCTGTGTCGGTTCATCTTTGCTTTACAACTGCTTTGAAGTCGCGGAAACAACTGACGTTTTTTGAGGATGTGCCTCTACAGCTTAAAATATTCTCATAGGACTTTAAACATGCCTTCAGCTCATAAACAATAGCTCATTGGTTTGGTTTTCACCTCGTAGTCCTAATTTGTTCGCATAGACAACTCTTACAGAGCCTAAAGGTTTAAGGTAGGTTTTAAAAATTACTTATAAGTGATTTCAACATTCCATAACTTTATGGTAATATCAAAGTTAAAAATTAAACCTTTAGATCTCACTTTAGCAAAATGCTAGGCTTTTCAGAACTTAATCAGGAGTCTACGACAGCTTTAAGATCCTAAGACTATATGCTCTTGACACACAGGTCAAAATAACGTTAATTTAAGCTCTTGTAAATGGCTCCAAGGTTGTAATAATAAACAATTAGTTTTAGGACTTATTAATCATTCTCAAGTACTTAATATGACCAGATAGTAAATCATTAACCTTTTGACGACTCATATATAACCTAAAGGCATTTTTTACAACCTAGGCCCGAATGAAATGTTACTTGGGTATATCTATGTCCGTTTGCCTGTTATCTTTTCACGGCTTTTCCATTAAACCGATTTTGACGAGTCTTAGCAAAGAGAAAGTTTACAACGCGGAAACGGATAAAGGCTATTTTTTATTCTGGAAAAACATAATTCCCACAAACTACAAAAACCTAATACAACACAGGTATCGTAAATTCGCAGGTATCGTACTTGTATAACTATAGTCCATACTATTAATATACTTATACTATACTAGGTCCGTCTATTACCGTCCGTATACTACACCGTCGTGGATTAAGATTTTTTTGATTCCCGCGGGAACTCTTTAATTTTCCGGGATAAAAAGTAGGCTATGACCTTCCCCAGGGTACAACCTATCCCTGTACCAAATTTCATCAAAATCGGTTGAACAGATGGGCCGTGAAAGCGTAGCAGACAGACAGACAGACAGACACACTTTCGCATTTATAATATTAAGTATGGAAGTATGGATTAATATTATTGATACGAAAGTGATGTGTCTGTTAGTCTGCTACGCTTCCACGGCCCATTTTTTCAACCGATTTGGATGAAATTTGGTTGCATAGGTTACAGGACTTAAATTATCTTAAATAACTTAATCCACGCGGACAAAGTCATGGCCATCGTCTAGTATCATATAATCGATATTATTATATAATAATACGATATATCTAGAAAAAAATATAAATTAAGATTTATGTGTATAGGAAAAAAACAATATTTCAGTAAAAACGTTAATTATATCAGTACCTAAATATACTTATATAGGTTTCTTTATACAAGCCTAATGAATTATATCAGATCTTAGAATTGATAGGTATAATATTCCATGTGTATAACTGTGCTATTCTATCCACTTAGCACTGGAACTTATACCTCGGCACGTAAGTATTAGTGTTCGCTAAATCTTAGAACCGTATCCAAGTTACCACTCTGCGTGAAATATATCCTCTGGGGTCTGGGGAATGTACCGCCACTTTGCTTCACACAAAGTTTTATGACTATGTTAAACTCGACCGTTTAGAGCTTCGAATGTAAGATAGAGATACTGATTTTATTGCTATATCAAGAATTTATACAAATGTCGGCATTTGTTAATATTTATGTAATACAAGATAATACCCGCAACTTATTCTGCCTGGTTTAAGGTTTTTGATTCCCGTTGGAACTCTTCATTTTACCAGGATGATAGCATGTGTTCAGGTCATCTTAGACTGCATCATTACTCACCATCAGGTGGGGTAGCAGTCAAGGGCTTGTAGTGGAATAAAAAACTCTAGGACAATACGTCTTTTCCCTTCGACGCGGTAGATTCGGGCAGATGTTTTGCCTTGTCCGGTCCCTTGTGTGGTGTCGCTTTTTCTTCTAAGATCATTGGGTGTCGCCCTTAAACTTTATTTCTTCCACAACTTTATTTGGGTGAGTTTAAGTTTTTTTAAAAGAGTCCCTTGGAATTTGTATAGATCCTTTCTTAGTAGGGTTTACGTTATAGAGATATTAAATAAATTTAAATTTAAGTTTAGAGTCTCCAGTTAATTCTTAAAAGTTCACATGACATCATGATACTATTTAAGTAAATTGAACCTGCAAAAATGGAACAAATAGAAGGTTTCTTTCTTCAAAAAGCTAAGTTATTAAGACGTTTAATTTGAAACAGTTATCTGAAAATAGTTTCAAGATATAAAATTAGTGAGATAAATACAACATGTTTTAAATAATGTGTGCTTTTTTATTTGCATCTCATTACGAAAATATATGTACATTTGAGTAGAAGCAATACAATATCCAATTCGTAGCGAATAACTCAGACTTCCCTTTCGACTTGATTCATTGCCTATGGAGAAGGAATCCCTACATTTTTCTTTGCTAATATTATGGATTATTCGCACAAAAACGATATCCAGATTTATGCAATTCAAAATGAAAAAATCTTAAGTCCTAGTACGGATCGTTGGTTATAGACATGGAAATTGATCACGTAATCTGCGAACATGCTAACGAAGAGGTTTTACAAAGAAATGATGGCTTCCGCAAAGCGTTACAGGGAAGTCCACCAAAATCTGAAATATAATTTTACCGATTCAAATTTGGAAGTACGGATACAAATAGAATAATTTTTAATCATGCTTTGTAATACTTAATGGCGAACTAGGTATATTGATTTTTAAGGTATACCTACTTATACCTTGATTCTACTAATGTGACGTCAACAATTAAAAATAAGTAATAATGTACTTTATCTCAAAAGTATGCTCGACATCATCTTTTGAAGATTATAAAAATAAAATGGCCCAAACAAGTTTTAGTGGGATATTTTAAATATCTCTCCTGTGTTTCTAGCTGTACGAGTATAAACTGTTTGGTCTTACTGCCTCTATGGCTCTCGAGAGTGACAGCACTGTTGGAACGCTTGGAGCTCAGATTAAGAGGCTTGGAGGGAGATCGAGGGGTAATGTCAAGATGGCTACCGTATCTGTATTCTGTAAGATAAAATAAGGAATAAATAATAATCAAGTGGATAACCAGTGTTTCCTTAATACCTACATATTATTGGCTGCATGATATACAATTATCAATTTATGTATTGTACCTACTCGCATAGTACCCATACACATTCAACAAATTAATTACATCCAGAAGTCGTCAAAGTGAAAATCCGGCACGTAGCACCTTTGACATGCATAGTCTAAGAGACGTCAAACGCTCTACAGCGTGCTATGTAATTACAGCGCTAAATTGATTTTGTAGGAGGAGTCAGTTTCAAAGTGCCTCCGATTCTGTTAATGCGTCTCTCCAGACATGTACTGTTATTAAGTTTAAGTCCGTAGTAAGTACATGGAACTCCTATTGAACTACAATAGAGTTGTTTTAACTCATTTTAGTCATTTTCCGTTATTTTTGAGTATCCACGCAATCGATATTAATTCATACATTAAGGACGTATTTCCGAAACGGATAGGTATGAAATCGCACTACTACACATGCTTCATTCCCACGCACACACATGCACGAATAAGCAGCGTTGAATCAACTTGTACTTATCGATACTTCGATATATTATTATATTTATTTTTCACTTCCGGACTTTGGGCTCGTTTTATTAGTTATAATAAGATCTTAGCTCAAGACTTGGTGGAGTGACCTGAAGATATACTTCGACGACTACTACTGGAACTCATAGACGCGTAGAGCTAGGCGTATCGAATTTGGACTCAATTTGTTAGTAATGATGAGATCTTACCTCAAGTCTTGGTAGAGTGACCTGAAGGTATACTTCGACGACCACTACTGGAACTCCTAGACGCATAGAGCTAGGTGTATCGAATTTGGGCTTGTTTTGCTAGTTATGATGAGATCTTACCTCAAAACTTGGTGGAGTGACCTGAAGGTATACTTCGACGACCACTACTGGAACTCCTAGACGCGTACAGCTAGGCGTATCGAATTTGGACTCAATTTGTTAGTTATGATGAGATCTTACCTCAAAACTTGGTGGAGTGACCTGAAGGTATACTTCGATGACCACTACTGGAACTCCTAGACGCGTAGAGCTAGGCGTATCGAATTTGGACTCAATTTGTTAGTTATGATGAGATCTTACCTCAAAACTTGGTGGAGTGACCTGAAGGTATACTTCGATGACCACTACTGGAACTCCTAGACGCGTAGAGCTAGGCGTCTCAAATTTGGACTCAATTTGTTAGTTATGATGAGATCTTTCCTCAAAACTTGGTGGAGTGACCTGAAGGTATACTTCGATGACCACTACTGGAACTCCTAGACGCGTAGAGCTAGGCGTATCGAATTTGGACTCAATTTGTTAGTAATGATGAGATCTTACCTCAAGTCTTGGTAGAGTGACCTGAAGGTATACTTCGACGACCACTACTGGAACTCCTAGACGCATAGAGCTAGGTGTATCGAATTTGGGCTTGTTTTGCTAGTTATGATGAGATCTTACCTCAAAACTTGGTGGAGTGACCTGAAGGTATACTTCGACGACCACTACTGGAACTCCTAGACGCGTACAGCTAGGCGTATCGAATTTGGACTCAATTTGTTAGTTATGATGAGATCTTACCTCAAAACTTGGTGGAGTGACCTGAAGGTATACTTCGATGACCACTACTGGAACTCCTAGACGCGTAGAGCTAGGCGTATCGAATTTGGACTCAATTTGTTAGTTATGATGAGATCTTACCTCAAAACTTGGTGGAGTGACCTGAAGGTATACTTCGATGACCACTACTGGAACTCCTAGATGCATAGAGCTAGGTGTATCGAATTTGGGCTTGTTTTGCTAGTTATGATGAGATCTTACCTCAAAACTTGGTGGAGTGACCTGAAGGTATACTTCGACGACCACTACTGGAACTCCTAGACGCGTACAGCTAGGCGTATCGAAAATGGACTCAATTTGTTAGTTATGATGAGATCTTACCTCAAAACTTGGTGGAGTGACCTAAAAGTATACTTCGATGACCACTACTGGAACTCCTAGACGCGTAGAGCTAGGCGTATCGAATTTGGACTCAATTTGTTAGTTATGATGAGATCTTACCTCAAAACTTGGTGGAGTGACCTGCAGGTATACTTCGACGACCACTACTGGAACTCCTAGACGCGTACAGCTAGGCGTATCCAAAATGGACTCAATTTGTTAGTTATGATGAGATCTTACCTCAAAACTTGGTGGAGTGACCTGAAGGTATACTTCGATGACCACTACTGGAACTCCTAGACGCGTAGAGCTAGGCGTCTCAAATTTGGACTCAATTTGTTAGTTATGATGAGATCTTACCTCAAAACTTGGTGGAGTGACCTGAAGGTATACTTCGATGACCACTACTGGAACTCCTAGACGCGTAAAGCTAGGCGTATCGAATTTGGACTCAATTTGTTAGTTATGATGAGATCTTACCTTAAGTCTTGGTAGACTGACCTGAAGGTACACTTCGACGAATACTACTGAAACTCCTAGACGCGTAGAGCTAAGTGTATCGAATTTGGACTCAATTTGTTAGTTATGATGAGATCTTACCTCAAAACTTGGTGGAGTGACCTGAAGGTATACTTCGAAGACCACTACTGGAACTCTTAGACATGTAAAGCTAGGTGTATTGAATTTGGGCTTGTTTTGCTAGTTATAATGAGATCTTACTTCAAGACTTGGTGGAGTGACCTGAAGCCTGAAGGTATACTTCGACGACTACTACTGGAACTCATGGACGCTTCGATGTAGTTGTGTCGAGTTCTGATACGTTTTGTTATTTATGATGAAATCTTACTTCTCCGTCAAGGCAAGAGTAAACAGGCATTTTCCAAGCAAGTGCGCTCAAACTTAGGCCTCATGCTTTTCATAAGCATGATTGTCGTCAAGCGCAAACTTATCTTGCATTAAAAAAACTCTGAACTTTGTGGAGTGACCTGAAGTTATCTTTGGAGGTTATCAAGTGGAGTAATGGAACACTAAGGTGACTAGAGCTCGGTGTGTCCAGTTTACGGTTTATGTTTGTTATGATTAGATTTTACCTATATTGTACCTGAAACTTCCAACTAGGAAAACGCCTACTTTTGTAACAAAAAGGTAACAAAATAAAATGACTTATTGAAATTCGAAAATGGTTGTCGAAGTATAGGTCACTCCACCAAATCTTGAGGTAAGATCTCATCATAACTAAGAAAAAAAAAAAAAAAACAAAGAGCCCAAATTGGACACAACTGGCTCTAAGGGTCTAGGAGTTCCAGTGGTGGTCGTCAAAGTATACCTTCAGTCACTTTTCCAAGTCTAGAGGTAAGATCTCATCATAACTAGCAAAACGAGCCTAAATTCGATACACCTAGCTCTATGCGTCTAGGAGTTCCAGAAGTGGTCATCGAAGTATACCTTCAGGTCACTCCACCAAGTTTTGAGGTAAGATCTCATCATAACTAACAAATTGAGTCCAAATTCGATACGCCTAGCTCTACGCGTCTAGGAGTTCCAGTAGTGGTCATCGAAGTATACCTTCAGGTCACTCCACCAAGTTTTGAGGAAAGATCTCATCATAACTAACAAATTGAGTCCAAATTTGAGACGCCTAGCTCTACGCGTCTAGGAGTTCCAGTAGTGGTCATCGAAGTATACCTTCAGGTCACTCCACCAAGTTTTGAGGTAAGATCTCATCATAACTAGCAAAACAAGCCCAAATTCGATGCACCTAGCTCTACGCGTCTAGGAGTTCCAGTAGTGGTCATCGAAGTATACCTTCAGGTCGCTCCACCAAGTTTTGAGGTAAGATCTCATCATAACTAGCAAAACAAGCCCAAATTCGACACACCTAGCTCTACGCGTCTAGGAGTTCCAGTAGTGGTCGTCGAAGTATACCTTCAGGTCACTCTATCAAGTCTTGAGGTAAGATCTCATCATAACTAACAAATTGAGTCAAAATTCGATACGCCTAGCTCTACGCGTCTAGGAGTTCCAGTAGTGGTCATCGAAGTATACCTTCAGGTCACTCCACCAAGTTTTGAGGTAAGATCTCATCATAACTAGCAAAACAAGCCCAAATTCGATACACCTAGCTCTACGCGTCTAGGAGTTCCAGCAGTATTCGTCGAAGTGTACCTTCAGGTCACTCCACCAAGTCTTGAGGTAAGATCTCATCATAACTAACAAATTGAGTCCAAATTTGATACGCCTAGCTCTACGCGTCTAGGAGTTCCAGTAGTGGTCATCGAAGTATACCTTCAGGTCACTCCACCAAGTTTTGAGGTAAGATCTCATCATAACTAGCAAAACAAGCCCAAATTCGATGCACCTAGCTCTACGCGTCTAGGAGTTCCAGTAGTGGTCATCGAAGTATACCTTCAGGTCACTCCACCAAGTTTTGAGGTAAAATCTCATCATAACTAACAAATTGAGTCCAAATTCGATACGCTTAGCTCTACGCGTCTAGGAGTTCCAGTAGTGGTCATCGAAGTATACCTTCAGGTCACTCCACCAAGTTTTGAGGTAAGATCTCATCATAACTAACAAATTGAGTCCAAATTCGATACGCCTAGCTCTACGCGTCTAGGAGTTCCAGTAGTGGTTATCGAAGTATACCTTCAGGTCACTCCACCAAGTTTTGAGGTAAGATCTCATCATAACTAGCAAAACAAGCCCAAATTCGATACACCTAGCTCTACGCGTCTAGGAGTTCCAGCAGTATTCGTCGAAGTGTACCTTCAGGTCACTCCACCAAGTCTTGAGGTAAGATCTGATCATAACTATCAAAACAAGACCAAATTCGATACAAATAGCTCTACGCGTCTAGGAGTTCCAGTAGTAGCCTTCGAAGTATACCTTCAGGTTCACTACCACGCTCGGGGAAGAGAGACTGTAATAAATTTCTAAATTCTATCAAATAAAAAAAATATGTTATGTAGGTACCGTACCATAGGTACCTTATCGATATATCAGCAACTCAACTCTACTCAAGTATTTCGTGTTCGTACAGCGATGTTTTTCGACACCGGGCTGCTTGCAACCGAGACACGGTCCACTCACGACGGCGGTCAAACGCTGACTAATTTATAATTTCAAATCAAACCAGAGACCGAGTAAGATCAAAATAACCCTTATTTTCACTTCGTTAAGATTTACAAAATATGTGAAAAAAATACAAGCGATTTTTATTTAATTTCTTGTACTATATGTACTATTTTTAATATTTTCCTTACCAAAATTTTGAGGTGAACATATCTACTATCAGATGGTATTTTTTAATGACAAAAAATCGGCGTATTTACAGTAAAAAATGTACCCAAATTCGCCCCTAAATCGTCAATTTTGAGTGAAGAGGTTAGGGAAAATCATTTTTATAGTATTCAAAATAAAGATTTTTAACAAAGTTATTTCCAAAAATTGGAGATGTAGGATCAATCTATGTATAGTCATTTTTAGTTCCATCTTATTTTGCTTGACTTAGTCAAAAAATGTACCGAAAACTCCAATATATTTGCAAATACGCCCTTAAGCAAACTGATTTTTAACAAGGACGAGAACAATACTACGCAATGTGATACTACTAGGAGCTACACGTGTTCTACTTACACGTTTAATACTGGACGTACATAAATTATATAGGTATGTATCATTCGGTGTGAGTATCGCTTTTTTATTAATAACATAAGCATTCTTTGATATAAAGCATGTAGGTAGATTGGCACGGGCGGCCAAAGAAAGAAAGAAACAATACGATTTTAACAATGGGAACTTAATATTTATCCTTGACAAAAAAAAATTAAGTATTATAAATAAAATATTAAATACTATGTAATATTAAATACTAGCTGTTGCTCACGACTTCATCTGCGTGGTTTAAGTTTTTTTGATTCCCTCGGGAACTCCTTAATTTTTCGGGATAAAAAGTAGCCTATGTCACTCTCTGGGTTCTCAACTATAGGTACCCATGCCAAAAAATCACGTCGATCCGTTGCTCCGTTGCGCCGTGATTGAAGGACAAACCAACAAACCAATAAACCAACAAACCAACAAACCAACAAACAAACACACTTTCGCATTTTTAATATTAGTATGAAGTATGATGATGCCCGCGACTTTGTCCACATGGATTAAGGTATTCTGATTCCCGCCGAAACTCTTGAGTTTTCCGGGATAAAAAGCCTATGTCCTTTCCCGGATTACAACTTATCCTTGTACCAAATTTCATCAAAATCAGTTGACCAGATGGGCCGTGGAAGCGTAGCAGATAGCCAGACAGACGGACGCACGGACAGACAGACACACTATCGCATTTATAATAATTGTATGGAATATGGATGTTTTATGTCATGGATAAATATTTCGATTATGTTAAAGTCGGAAAACCTCATAATAGCTTAGGTAAGACATCGAACTGAACTACGAGTATATAAGCTTTGCCTATAAAAACTTGTCGGAACCGCTGTATCGGAGATATAAAAACAAATATCGCAGACATCTAAAATATTGAGAAAGATTGGGTTTGGATTTGTTTGTGCTTTAATTTAACGGTCAATCGACAAATAAAATCCAATTTCGTATCAAATCGATTCCTATCCCGAGTAGCTAAATGAGGGTCTGATATTCATTGACTTATGTAAATGGGTACGGTAATACGCAACAATCTGTATTTAATAGGCTCGAGCCTTTATCTACCCCTAGCAGGCAAAAGTAGATACCTTCAATGTTCTTAAAATGATGGGATTCAACACAATTTTGCTTTGACGAAATCAGAAACAACATTTTATTCAGCCTCCAATTTATGTTTGAGTTAATTTTAACGTTGGAATATTGCCTGATATTACTTAGATCACATACTCAGATAAAAAATGTATTTTAGACATAGAAGATCGCTGATTTTAGTAAATGATATTGCAGAATACAAGAAGGATACGATTTGAATGTCATTGAGCCTTTGTCTGAATAAACAAAATATGATGAGATGAGAGAATGAGATTTGTCTATTGGGTGCATTTCTTTAGATTTAATAGGTATAAAAAATAGATTTTACAGGGAAAACAGATTTAGAAAAAAAAACATAATTATTATTAAAAAACACAAGTATTAAATGCATTGTTTCGCAGTACAGACTGCTTTCCATTAACAGATTTTCATAATCTATCATTTTTTTGCAGACTTAGCGTAGCCAGATTGTAGATTTAGTGCTAATTTGGTGGAAGCTGCCCGTAGCCCGATGTACTCGTATTTCTGTAAAGTTCCATGTACCAAAAGTATCATTTGACAGGGATTTTAGTACGATTTTAGCACTAATTCATACATGTGCCCATATAGGAAGGCGTATTAATTACAAGCTGATGCCCGCGACTCCGTCCGCGTGGATTAAGGTTTTTTGGTTCCCGCGGGAACTCCCTAGTTTTCCGGGATAAAAAGCCGGCCTATAATAGCCTATGTGCTATTCCAGACTATTATCTATCTCTGTGCCAAATTTCATCCAGATCCGTTCAGTTGGGGCGTGATTGAGTAACAAACAACCATCCATCCATCCATCCATACATACATCCATACATCCATACATCCATACA
Organism: Erebia aethiops; assembly: GCA_923060345.2. Classification (NCBI taxonomy): domain Eukaryota; kingdom Metazoa; phylum Arthropoda; class Insecta; order Lepidoptera; family Nymphalidae; genus Erebia; species Erebia aethiops. The sequence goes on along the minus strand of OV281089.1, from coordinate 13,723,507 downwards.
TCCAAACCTTGGCATTTATAATATTGGGTATAGATAATGAAGGCTATTTCAAGTTAGCAACAAAATGAATTCCCCTTACAAAGGGTTTGTTATTGCTAAGTCTTCGATGTACAATCGAGTACCCGAAACTAGTTAATAGTTAACTAACTATGATAATTAAACTTATGATAGAGTTTATACTATCTAGCCGAGCTTATTCTCTGGAGTAAGAAACTTAAAAGATGTTCTTTTACAGGAGTGAGGTTTTAAGGTAATTTATTATCCTCTTTTGGATTGGAGTTTAAATTTATTAGACAGTGAACGAACTCTGAAAAGGCAGTCATATATTTAACCAATACCTATACCTGAACAGTATAATATCATAGGAACGTTGAACGTTTGATAATAATAATAATTTTACTATCCATTTAAGAACTATAATATTGCAAATTATACTAAACCATGTCTAGTTGTCTGTCACCTTTTCCTAGAATCAACAGAGGAGCTAAGACTTAGCTCACCGGTATAAAAGATTTCAATGATATTTGGTACAGTACAGAGATATCTAGTATCTCGGAGACGGATATGGACTAGGTACTTATTATCCGGAGAATCAATAGTTTCTAGGGGATTTTGTAAAACCCTAAATTGAAGGGAATTATATAGTCACAAATAAATTATTTATCATCACACTTTATCGCATAAGAGCAATTAATCTAAGTAGGTATACATGCTCAAGTAAGTATGTATATACTTACTTAGATTTATTGGTGGACTAAGTTGTCCACCATTTCTCATGTCCCTTATTTTCTCGACATGAAGTTCGAAGGAAGTTCTTGGTCGATATATCTGTCATAATTTCGGTTTGCTGTCTTCGTTTCATTTATTTATTCAAAATGACACTATTATAATATAATATATTATTCAAGGGTTATGTTAACCGTTAAAAGATTGTTTTATTATACTGTTTTGCTTATAGATACACCTTGAGAAGGAAAAAGTAAAAGCATATTTTTTAACAACAGGTGGAGTGAAGTAGGTACATTTTGGGTGCATTTTCGAGTTGTTCTGAGACATTAGAAGAGAATTGTTACTTGATGAAACAATGGAGGCGAATGTTATTGTTACGACCCACGGCAACGGGCAAATTTAGGGACAACAAATTGTACGCTACTGTACTGTGTTAAATTTAGGAGTACTCCCTTAATTAATTCGGCTCTTATGTACTAAATTTAAGGACGTAGTCTGTGGACGTTATTTGCTAGAGTAAATTTAACGCTCTTTTAAGCAAAATATCTTGCTAACTACATTACCAGAGGAGATTTGTTTGGTACCATATCTAACCTGTTGCGAATAACTTTCTTACGTACCTAACTAAGTACTTAGTTTTTCAAATTTTGCTAATTCAAACATTAGAATCGCGATATTTTAAGAATGGTGATTGTTAGGAAAACAAATATCAGGACCTTTTTTGTAGATAATTGTATGACCTACAATTTTTGTCTTGACTTTATTTTTGAAAAAATTTGCCGTTTTCGAGAAAAATCCAAAATACCGATAATTTTGACCTTTGACCTTGAATAACTTATTTAGCACACATGGGATCGATGGCGACTTTTGTTACTTTATTTCTACTGGTATACCCAAAGTCTTTAGCAAAATTCAGCTCTGTCGGAGTTTTTGTAATTTGAAATGTCTATTTTGACCGGACTTAATACGAGTAAAAATGTACTCAACAAGATTATTTAATTCTGTATTTATTTTAATTTGAATGTATTTAAATCGGAAAAGTTTCCGTTTCTTAAAATGTACCTACACAGTTTTAACTTATAGTAGGTATATTTCACTATTCTCACTTTCTGGGGCATCTGGAAGAAATCTCTTCAAGAGATAAGTTATTCTTGTGCATGTCCTTTCAATGTTTATGTTTTATTTTTAAGTTACTGGTACAGAATATCGGAAGTGTAAACGAGCCATTATTGTGAAACTGTATTGGTTGTTAGTCTATGGTCTTTTTAATTGTCAAAACGTCACATAGATATGACATAGATTTATTCGCTCTCTTTTGCTTACTCTTTTGCCTGGACTGACAGCACGTAGTGGTTATATTCCCTTTGACTGACAGACCGGTGAACGTGTTTTGTACTCCCTAAAATATAATCCAAGTTAATCTATTTTCTTGTTCGATTTTCACGGCCTATCCCTTCACAGAATGTTTAAATAAATAAATAAACATCAAGTTAGTTCCCAGTCAAGGCTTTTAATCAAGTATAAAGAAATAAACTTCGGCATATTGTTTTCCTATCCGTTCAAAAATTAATAACCTCCACAATAGAACGCCACACAGATGATATCAGTATTAGCGTTCCAATAAAGCTTTCCACGTCGGAATAGTCATAAACTGCTCCAGTTATTGTTCATACAGACATCAGCATTTCAATTGTCGTCGACTCGTTTGCCGCTACATGTCCTCTTTGATATTTCAACTCGAAAAGCAATTCATGGACTGTTATTTTCTCCCACGGACGTAATTAAAACTTGGCTTGACGCGCAATGACAGCATTGTGGAGTAGAATACCGTTTATCCATTTGATACCTACATTCGTTACAGCACTGGAGCAATCACATGAAATTATGATAAGTAGGTAATATTGATGTTGTAGAGTTCTGATATAGCGTTACACTATATCTGCATTATAAAAGTAATTATACCTCCCTGGCGCAGTGTTGAGCGATGTTGTCTTAACGTGGGAGGTTCCGGGTTCGATTCCCGGCAGGGTCAATTTGGGAATTTATAATTTCTGAATTTTCTCTGGTCTGGTCTAGTGGGAAGTTTCAGTCGTGGCTAGATACCATCCTACCGGCAAAGACGTACCGTCAAGCGATTTAGCGTTTCGGTACGATGCCGTGTAGAAACCGACTAGGGGGTATGGGTTTAATATAACTGCCATACTCCGAACAGGTTAGCTCGCCACAATCTTAGACTTCTTAGGCATCTTCATTTACCACCACCACTTACCATCAGGTGAGATCGCAGTCGAGGACTAACTTGTAGTGGAATAAAAATAAAAATACTCCATCAATCATCATCATCATCATGCAGTAATAATTATTAATATATAATTAAATTTCGTTGATTAGGGGAATAGCTTTAATAAAACTGCTGTCCCCAACCTTTACCAGGTTAGCCCGCTACCATCTTATACCTACTGTATCATCACTTATCATGATCGCATTAGTGATTAACTTGTAGTGGAACAAAAGGATTTTCTTTTTCTAGGTTTGAATAAAACTAAATTAGATTTCAATTAACTATAGATAGAGTTTAATTAACTATATCCTAGCAAAAAGTCATGCCGTCAGTCTTTTGCGGCGCAATTGAAAAGCTTTTTATTTTTTATCCACTACAAGCTAGCCCTTGACTACGATCTCACCTGATGGTAAGTGATGATGCAGTCTAAGATGGTAGCGGGCTAACCTGTTAGGGGCATGGCAGTTATATTTAACCCATCCCCCTAATCGGTTTCTACACGGCATCGTACCGGAACGCTGAATCGCTTTGCGGCACGTCTTTGCCGGTAGGGTGGTAACTAGCCACGGCCGAAGCATCCCACCAGGCCAGACCAGGGAAAATTCAGAAAATATAAATTCCCAAATTGACCCTGCCGGGGATCGAACCCGGGACCTCCGCACGTTAAGGCAACAGCGCTACCCACTGCGTCACGGAGGTCGTCAACCAACAAACAAACACACTATCGCCTTGATGCCCGCGACTTCGTCCGCGTGGTTTAAGTTTTTTTTATTCCCGCGGGAACTCCTTAATTTTCCGGGATAAAAAGTAACTTATGTCACACTCCAGGTCCTCAACTATACCCATGCCAAAAACCACGTCGATCCGTTGCTCCGTTGCGACGTGATTGAAGGACAAACCAACAAACCAACAAACAAACACACTTTCGCATTTATAATATTAGTATGATTTGATAGGAATTTCCCAAGCGTTATCCATAGATAACAAAGGTACCTATGTTACTTCTTACTAATCTTACTTCTTACTTCTTACTAATATTATAAATGCGAAAGTTTGGATGGATGTATGGATATATGGATGTTTATTTACTCAATCACGCCCCAACGCGAACGGCTGAACGGATCTGGCTGAAATTTGGCACAGAGATGGATTATAATCTGGAATAGCACATAGGCTACCTTTTGTCCAGGAAAATTAAAGAGTTCCCGCGGGAACCGAAATACCTCAATCCACGCGGACGAAGTCGCGGGCATTAGCTAGTATCATATACATCATCAGCCGCCAACCCGCATTGGAGCAGCGTGGTGGGTCTAAGCTCTTATTCCCTGTGGATGCCTGTGTCCAGCAGTGGGACGTTAATAGGCTGTAGTGGTGGATATATACATCGTAACATAGACAGGTGCTTTATACGCACACGTTAATATACAATAACATCAGCTAGTTAACAGAGTCAATTAAGAGTACCGCGTTTCGGCTTTCATCACGGGGCGACGGGGCGTGTGCGGTTGCTCATGATATTGCGTTACTGCGCTCCATTAGATGCCTAATATTGTTCCCTGTTAACCCAATTATTCACTTAAGACTATGAAATAACCCTAAAATTTGAAGTGAAATTGAAGTGAATTTGAGTGAAATGGAAAGTGAAAATAAATAAATTCTGTACCTGAGATCTGTTATGTTTTATTTTTAACCAAAGTAAATTTAGTGTAATCATAGTAGGTCATAATTATTTTATTCAAATATAATTCCCTCTTTTGTTCTTTTATTTTGAATAGAAAAGGGGCCTTAATATTTTCTGTGGTCATTTAGTTACACAAAAATAGTTAGTTTTACACTAAATAAGTAGTTAGTTCCAAAAGTATCATATCATTATCCTTATTAAATAGAAGGAAAAATATATTAATGGACGAAAAAAACAAATATCCTATAAAAATACATAATTTTCATCGCACCAATGTTCATAGGAAATTGTCGAAGAACAATTTTTCAAGTGGCAAATTAAAAGACGCGTTGTATTGTGAACTAGCGCTTTAAAGAATTGAAGTCTCGTGACCCTATTCTCTAACGATCGACGGAACTACACTGAGCTGAATATTTTATTTGTGGTCTGATTATTGCTGCATTCTATCTAATGTATGGTTTTTGCATAAAATACTAGCTGTACCTAGGTATGAATTAATATTCGTCAACCGTATCTATTAATAAATTTGATCTAAATATGGTTAATTCCATAGACTTAGAATGTACTAGCGAAAAAATCCTATGTCTATGGTTAATTCTGCCACTATAAATAAGGTTAATTCTGGATAGATGCTCTACTTTTTGAAAAAGCGTTCTTATTTTAAAAGAATTAATTTAATTTGAATAATTAGAATTAATATTGCTATTAATTATTATATTATTATTTTCATGTAATGTTACGACTTGTTTTTGTTGACCTAACTGTTACTGGTGTGATCGAAGGTTACCGTACCGTCCATGTTATAGTCATAATATTTAAATTAGTTGAGCTGGGTGGAAATTTTCCATATCCCTTGCTAACTTTAAGCTAAGTAACTCAGCAAGACGTGGAAGTTAACTATGTTATCTTAAAGTAGTTAAGAAGTTATGAGGCTGCTACTATGTACTTGGGTTGATGAATAAATTGAGTCCAGCCTCTAGATTTATAATTATCGTATAGGAATGGCATCCCGAAGTAGTGGTAGATTCTTTTTTTTTCTTTTTTAATCCACTACAAGCTAGCCCTTGACTGCGATCTCACCTGTTGGTAAGTGATGATGCAGTCTAAGATGCAGGTAGCGGGCTAACCTGTTAGGTGCATGGCAGTTATATTAAACCCATACCCCTTTGGTTTCTACACGGCATCGTACCGGAACGCTAAATCGCTTGACGGCACGTCTTTGCAGGTAGGGTGGTAACTAGCCACGGCCGTCAGTTGAAGAATCAAAATTATTTGAATCCATACTAATATTATAAATGCGAAAGTATGTCTGTCTGTCTGCCTGTCTGCTACGCTTACAAAGTTTTGGTACAGGGTTAGATTATATCCCGGGGAAGGACATAGGCTACTTTTATCCCGGAAAATTAAAGAGTTCCCGTGGGAATCAATAAATCTTAATCCACGCGGACGAAGTCGCGGGCATCATCTAGTAAAAAATATTTGAATTTTATCAAATGGAATATCCTTATTCTATTTATTCACTGACCCTGACCCAAGTAAATGGAAGGTTTTGTGTAAAACAAATTATAATAGTTTTGCCCATTTGGACCACTAACCTAATTCGACATGGCTGTTATTATTTATGTTGCATTATAAAAAAAGCTATTAAATCCAATGTTTGCCTTCCCGCCTTCATCATTTATAATGATGAACAGAAACTATAAATGCTGTGGGTTCCGTTTGTTTAGAATCCTAAACAAATTCATTCGATTCTATATGTAAGACGGAGATTGAGGTTCATTAAAAGATAGGTTTTTCTGTTAGTTTTGCGGCATGTACTGCTTTGATAGACAGATACCCTATATTGTAAGGCACAATACACAGATAGGATGGAAATTGGAATGGAGCCGAGGCACGTCTTCCTTAATATTGACTTTTTATTACTTAAGACACAGCGGTGCGCGCGATTTAAGTCTCTCACATGTTTTGTTTGGTTGATATGTCTAGATATTTAAAAAAAAATTAAAAATGATTTATTTATTCCACATAGGACAACTTGTGTCACTTTATGATACGTCAAGACTCTACCACCGGTTCGGAACGCTGATTCTACTGAGAAGAGCCGGCAAGAATTAAGCAGTTGCTATTTTCTCAAAAAAAGAAAGAGGTTACAATATTTTAAGCAAAACAATACATACAAGTATTACATTGAATTGTTGGTCACTGGATGCGAGGCCGGTTGCTTCCATGCAACTTTGTCGTTAATAAAATCGTCGATAGTATAATAACCTCGACTTAACAAATGCTCATGACACAGTATTTAAATTTATGTAATGGCAAATCTAGAAACTCTTTTGGAACCATGTTATAAAAACGTACACTCGACCCCACAAAGGATTTCTGCACCTTGCGCACACGATATGACGCTGTTACTAGCTTATGGCGGTTTCTAGTACATAGATTTTGAGTATCACCTATTTGCTTAAAATGATGAATGTTCTGCCTAACAAAGATTATATTGTTGTATGTATATTGTGAAGGCACTGTAAGAACACCAATTCACGAAGTGATTCGCGTGATCCGGGTTTATAAATAGAATGGCTCTTTTCTGCAATATAAAAATTGATTGGATATCAGCTGCTCTGGCCCACAATAAAATGCCGTATGACATAACACTGTGAAAGTAAGCAAAGTAGACAAGCCTAGCCGTTTCAATATCAGTAAACTGTCTAATTTTCCTGACAGCAAAAGCAGCCGAGCCAAGTTTACCCGCTAGTGTCTCTATATGAGCGCCCCATTGAAGCTTGTCCAAGGTCACCCCCAAAAAAACTGTGCTGTTTACTGCTTGATATAGGGTTTAAGGCAAACGCAATTCCCCATACAAATAACAGGAAAGCAACATCACAATGCAACAACAATGAAATATAGAACATGGACTATTTAAAAATAAACTCGCTGAATACTTTACAAGGTGATCATAATCGATATTGCATGTTTTATTCAAGAACCATACCAGCTGGGTTTGTGTTAGAATCGCTGCAACAATCAAAGCGTCAAATGAAATATTCAACTCGCATAGTTCCGGCGATCCGCCGAGAATGGTGTAACGAAACTCGTATAGCCAAAATGTAGAATACACAGTGTTTGGCGCTTCTGGCCCTTTTTTTTAAAAATCCGCTACAAGTTAGCTCTTGACTGCGATTTCACCTGATGGTAAGTTATGATGCGGTCCAAGATGGTAGCGGGCTAACCTGTTAGGGGCATGGCAGTTATATTTAACCCATCCCCCTAATTGGTTTCTACACGGAATCGTACCGGAACGCTGAATCGCTTTGCGGCACGTCTTTTCAGGGTGGTACCTAGCCAAGACTGAAGCCTCCCACCAGGCTAGACCAGGGAAAATTCTGAAATTATAAATTCCCAAATTGACCCTGCCGGGGATCAAACCCGGGACCTCCGCACGTTATGACAACAGCGCTCAACAATGCGCCAGGGAAGTCGCCAAAATGTCCACGGTCTGTACATCGAGTTCGTGCCATTTTCAAACATCATATACTCTATGTTAAATCATTGAGTTAGGAACGTCATGCTTTATATAGATTGTATACCTATATGAAGATCACTTGCAGGTCGATTGCATACGACAAAGACGTACGTAAATATTCAAGTCAAGAAAAAAGTGGATTAGGACTTTGTTTCACACTACGTTGATAAGACGGCATTTGTCTGACATGCCGAAGAGAAAATTAGACGATGCCCGCGACTTTATGAAAACTCTTCCGGGATAGAATATTATATCCTTCCCCGGTATGCCACGTATGCCGGTATGGTATGGTACGGTATGGTAACTTTGTGCAAAATTTCGCCAAAGTTCGTTGAACAAATGGGCCGTGAAAACGTAGCAGAAACATAGTCGGGCACACTTTCGCATTAATAATATTAATATCATACGGGTTAGTACTTAGTACGGTCCTTACAAATCAAGAATACCTTCGATGCACACACAGAGCTGCGTTGGGCATTTTCTGAGATAAATGAGAAATAAAGTTCTGGAACATTATGCGGAAAACGGCTTTTCCTCAATAAACAACTTAAACTCACGACACGCCATTACTAATGTTTTCTTAATGTCATTAAGGGTCTACTAGTTGAAGTGTTACTCGATGCGACCGACCCCAGCGACACATTTTTCGGTTAAAATACCACACCCTATATAGTGTTTGGTTTAGAATCTACGTAAATAGTATTCAAGAGTGATCGTAAGACGAGATATTTTTTACCCGACTGCGCCAGAACAAGGGCAATGTTTTGAGGTGTATGTATTTATATACATGTATGTGTAGGTATGTAGATTCTAAAACATAAGGCGTCGTTAGTTATGTCTTGGTTGTGAGAGTGATACTGGGTTGTGTGTGTCACCACCTTCAAAAATACAATATAAGTAAGTTTTGATTTTTTGTTCATTGGCTAAGAGCAGTGGCGTGCACAGTATTCGGAGCCAGGGTGGGCATTGGTTAGGTAGATACCTTTCTCAGATAGAGCACGATGAAAAATAAGTATTGAGCTTTTTAACTAGGGTAAGCAATGCTTTTATGCCTCTATGTCATGCAAGCCACTGGCTAAGAGTATATTGGATGAAAGAAAATAAATATTTAAATTTAAATGCTTTTCAGTACTTTTGAAATCTGTTCATTTTTTTTTAATAATTTTTTTTATTGAAATAATCCTTAAAAGTGAGAAATGAAGGCTGACCTTCACCATGATGACACACTTTTTTCACTGTCATTTTTTTGCATCCCTTGAGCTTGGAACCTTGGGGACCTTGGTGAATAGGTTTTTGTTAAAACATAGTGAGGTTTATCATTCAGTTTTTTAAAAATATTTAACGTTTGGAGCAAATAATTAGTCCAAAACTCCAAAAGATATTCATGGGATAGCACATTTTTGTATTTATTATTTAATAAAATAACCAACCAGAAAAAATATATAATGTATGTAGGTTTTTAACTTTAACAAACCATCCTTTGACTTTAATTGAAGTCTGAAAATGAAGTTCCTAACGAGATAGCAACTAACAAACTAACTGAACTCAAGAAGAGATCTTAGTAGAAAATTTAGTGTTTCAAGACTGTTTTCCTACAAATCATTAGCCAGTGCGAGTATCTTTGTGTAGTACCTAGTAGCGGAATTATTTGGCAAAGCACAAAGGAACTGAGTTGGCAAACAAGCCGAAAGCCTCGAACAGACGTGTGTGTGTGTGTGTTTCTCATTGTACATTGAGATAGCTAGCGATGTACACACGTGTAGGGTTGCCAAACGTAAATCGACGAAACGACATAATGTTGGTACTCGTCATTGGTACTTTACATAAAGTTGCCAAATATTTTCCTTTAATGTAGTCGGTTGGTACTTAGATACATATTTGTATTTGCATTCACCATTTTATGGCAAAAATGCATTCATGTAGAATTTTAGTACTCATTCTATTTCAATGTAAAAATGACTTGTTTTTTATATTTTACTTTTCTTTTATGAATCGCTAAGATGCAAAAGTCCTTTCAGCGTCCGTCAAGTGTAATGACATGTTGACTTGTGTTTGGCTACTTTATGAAGTGATGAAGCAATAGCTAATTGCAGTAATAATTAATTCATTGAGCCGGTAGGGATTAGTCGGGATGATGGCAAGAGACCTGATGAGAACCAGTGGTAGATTCACTTGACGATTCAAAAGTACTTGTAAAAGTTTATTTGAATAAAAAATATTTGATTTTGATTTTTGTTTTTTTTTTGATGGATTGACGCTGGTTCCCTGGGAACGGGGACGGGCGCTAATGTGGGACGCAACATGCGTGGACACATTGGCCCCGTGTCATATCAGGGAGATAGCATCAAGGCCAGGAGCCGCAGGAGAAAAGGCTGAAACCGGCAAGCGGCGGAAGTATGCCTCTCTCATAGAGAGTTTCATATTTGTTCCGTTTGCCGTGGAGATCCTGGGGCAATGGAGTCTTAGTGCCAAAAAATTTTTACGAGACATTTCACCGCAGTTATTTGCCTCATCTGGTGACAGAAAGGCTGGCTCATTTTTTGCGCAAAGGATCAGCCTGGCTGTACAGCGCGGAAATGCAGCCAGCATTCTTGCCACCATTCCACGCGGGCATGATTTATATAGTAATTAGTTTAGGATAGCTAATTTGAAATATATTATGTTCTTTAAAATAAAAATCAAATTTGAATAATATACTCATACTAATATTATAAATACTAATATGTGCCTATCTGTCTGCTACGCTTTAAAGGTCCATCTATTCAGCCGATTTTGGTGAAATTAGGTATAGAGATAGTGTGCATTCATAGGCTTTTTCTAGAAACATTAATGAGTTCCAGCGGGAACCAAAAAACCTCAATCCATGCGTACGAAGTCGCGGACAGCAGCTAGTCTTATATATATAAAAATGAAACCCGTTTTTCTTGGTCACGGCATCACGCGTGAATGGCTGGACAGATTTCACTAATTCTTTTTTTGTTGTATTTGTTATTATTAGGAGACGGTTCTTACGGAAAAAAATGTTAAGAAAATCTCTCAGAAATATTGAAAAATATACATTTAATTTTGCACACTAAGGCGGTACGAAGTTCGCCGGGTCAGCTAGTTTTATATAAATAATAGGCATTGAATCATATGAAAGTCCAGAAAATCTATGTTACATGGAAGCCCTACTCCTGTGTCTCAAGTCTAAAGTATGCCGGTGGATAGCATGTTGGTTTCGCCTTCGCCACAATGAATTAAAACTTTCCCATTCAGAGCAAACGTTGTAACTAAACTCCTGTAATACCTGGACTATTTTATTCATTAACGAATTAAATTCTGAAGTAAAATTTTATATTTCAATTCATTTTCATTTTTGATCTAAAATTATTTTAGGTAAGTCGGTTTGTTGTTACATTAAACCGCTTGTTGTTGTGTAAAAGAATCTGAGAAAATACGGATTGAGAAAATTCCGTACTGAATTTTCAGTATTTCTTCTGATCTGAATACGAGAATAGGTTCAGTTGTACAGGGCTACTGATATTTCGGAGCGTACTTCTTAAAAAAAGGCTAAGTAAGAATGAATTTCTTTTATGGAAACATCTAGTATGGTAGTAGTTTACGTACCATTGGTGAATTCACAGTTAGATACTTGTTCACAGTTATTTTGATAGCCTGCAGGTGGTTGTCTCGCTAGATAGTAAGAACTCCAGTCTTAGATAGATAATTGTGAGGCGTATATCAAACCATCAGTTTCTATGTTTTTACGTAAAACGCTAGACAGTACGGTGCTCGATGGTAACTAAACACGGTTGAAACATGACACCACTCACCAGACAAGACTAGAGCCTATTATAAATATATCTGTACGCTTACTCTGAGTTTTTACATTGCAAATACGATTGATCGACGAGAGAGCTCACCACGCCAAGTGTAAGCGAACGGCAAAGTAAAATGGATCCAAAAGCTCTTGCTTTAAAGTCACAAATTCAGCGTTTGGAGTGCTGGCTGTGAATAAATACACGAAATGATGAAATGAGTTAACCAATGCAGTTAAGGTTTATTTTACTTTAACGTTCGCTTGGCGTGGTGAGCTCTCACGTCGATATAAAAACTCAGAGTAATCGTACAGTTCTTATACTGTCTAAGCGAGGAATCGATAACTAACTTGTCTTCACACTGTGCCGCGATATTTTTTTAATACGTCCATGGCTAAGTATGAAGACTAACTGTGATCATGATACTCGTATAAGAGACACTGGGCTGATTCTGTAGTGCACAATCTCTAAACTAAACTAAAATTAGAGCATTACAAATATTGCTAACCCTTTCATAATACTTCCTACGGAAAGGGACAGGACTAGATTTAAAGCTGCCATTTTAGTTTAGTTTAGAGATTGTGTTATACAGAATCAGCCCCATTATCAAGTCTTGAAAGACCAGTGTTACCACAGCTGCGCTATTAATGTAGTTTAAAATTCACGAGAATTTACCTTTCCAGTAAAATTTATCTTTTGTCTTCAAGCTTTATTATTCTCGTTCCTGTACAGCAAACGTTAGTTCCCAGGCTTTAGGCGTCAGTCGACATTGACTGCGTGCGAGCAAGCAGAAAAGTCTCTGCCTGGCTTTTATAATGCAAATGAGTGTAGGTAGTTTATGGGTTGCAGTAAAATACACTGCAGGTTTTTATTTCGACCTACCGTTAAAACCAGCAAGAGGCATTCCAGCACCCAACGAAAACATGACGTCATCATCGGCATGCTGTTCAAATGCGTCAACAGAGAACACTATTGTAGGTATCCCAAAGGGTATTCCTACGGCATAATTTTTTTTTAATAATCAACATTAAAATCGATACGGCTACTTGTTGGGTAGCACTGCGAAAACCCACGAAAGTTTAAATTGCGTGCTCTTCCGTCAAAATATCAGAATTTTAACTATTTATAGCTAGCTAACTTACTAAAGAAAAGTAAAACTAAACTACCTACAATTTACTTAAAAAATACGATTTTAACTTAAAAAATCTTTAAAATCTAAATTAAAAACTAAAAACTAAAAATTAAAAATATAATCTATGCCGCTGCAATGAGGCAATGTGCCCAGAACGCTGGCTGCGTTACCCCGCTGAATAGCCAAACTTATATGTTGGCCGAGGTAACTGCCAGCCCTCCGGTCACCTGTGGACTCTGTGAGACGAGAAGATAGATCCTTAAAAAAGGATCTAGCATCTTCGCCCCACGACCCCATGGTTTCAACACCAAAAGGCACAAATATGAAATTATTTTCTATAGTTTCTTATTTGCGCCTCTTGGCTCTTTCTGCATTAGTGGCCGCCGCCCCCGCCGTCATCGAGGTCGCCTGCAAGTGGGACAACGCCAGCGTATCCACGCATGTGGCATCCCAAACAAGCGACCTTCCTAGCTTCCTTCTTTAACTTATATTTTTAAATTATTTTTAGTTAATTCCATTTTAAATTTATTATCGATACTATTTATTAAGCGAGATTAAACAAACGATAATATAGAAATGTGTATACGAGTATACGTGAACGTGGGAGTATGAATTTAAAATGCCAAATTATATTATGTTATGTAGTTTTGGCAATACAAACATTATTAAGTTTGGATGTTTTGTTCATTAGTTTAGTTAACTTTTTTTAAGTCTTATAGATAGGTACATCTGATTTTAGCAACTGTAGCTTGTGTTATCTACTACCACTACTACTACGTTCCATTAGCGCTTTCATACCTAAAGTATGTTCTGGATTCTGTGGTATACCTACTTACGCCTTGTCATCAAATTAGGTACTAAGTGCGGGTAATTAATCAAATTTTTTGTCGTGTATGTTATATAAGTTCCCAAAGTGATAGCATGTCACTACGACAACTTGCAAGCCTCAAGATTAAAGTCTTTGAGTGATCCTCGAACAAATTGGTCGGCTAATGAGATAGTGGGAGGCAGATGCGGAGGGGCGGATTACGTCTTAATGAATCAAAGTTATCCAGGCCGTAGGTTTAAGGCTATCAATTACTGTTAATACCCGACCATTTTTTGTAATTCAGATGACTAAATATATAACATATATTATTTTAAATCTGTTTATAGTATGTACCAATTAGAATGTACGTTTATGTAGTTATGTTTTTTATGCAATTTCCCGTCTCACAGCAAATAGACCATTCATGTAGGTTGCCTAGCAGAGATCAAGAATTAAGACGTATTTCTTTTTCTCTCTGCCACGAATTCCTTATTAATATGGGCGGTGACTCTCCACTAATCATATTTAATTGATTGCTGATTGCCGCGACTTCGTCTGTGTGCATTGAGGTGTTTTGGTTCCCGCGGGCACACTTTAATTTTCCGGTATAAAAAGTAGATTATATGTTATTTCATACTATAACCTATCAATATGCCAAATTTCATCCAGATCCATCTAGCCGTTCTGGCATGATTGAGTAACGAACATCCATCCATCCAAACTTTAGCATTTTTTATTATTATTATAGATTCGAATAGGGCTTTTCTTGATATAACGATGTCTTAATAGCCTTTCAGACCTTTTCGAATACCACTTGAGAGAATAAAAATTAGACTCTACGACGTCGATGGCTTGACGTACTTTCCAGAGAATTTAAGGCCAAATTTGGAAGTCTGCGCGTAGTAAGATCAACTATCGATTTGTATCAAAGCTTTTTAATGCAATCGTCTTTCATAACTAGGATAGGTATATGCAATATATCCCCTATAGGTATGGCTAGACCAGGGCTCTAAATCTATCTCAATATCTATCTCAATCCAGTGAGTCGAAAAACGCGGGGTGCGCTTGCCCTTTCCTATAATCGTCGTCGTCGTCGTCAACCGATGGACATAGGTCTCTTGTAGGGTCCTCCACAAGCCACGGTCTTGCGCCGCCTGGATCCAGCGACTCCCTGCGACTCTCTTGATGTCGTCCGTCCACCGTGTCTGCCGACGCTATGCCTTCCAGTGCGGGGCCGCCATTCCAGCACCTTGGGACCCCAACGTCTATCGGTTCTCCGAACTATGTTCCCCGCCCGTTGCCACTTCAGCTTCGCAAATCTTCGGGCTATATCGGTTACTCTGGTTCTCCTACGGATCTCTTCATTTCTGATTTAATCACGTAGGAACACTCCCAGCATAGCCCTCTCCATCGCCCGCTGAGTGACCCTGAGCCTTCTTATCATGCCATAGTCAGCGACCAAGTCTCGGATCCGTAAGTCATCACTGGCAACACGCACTGTTCAAAGACAGCTTGGTCTTCAGACACTGAGGGATTTTGGACGAGAAGTTTTCCTATAATATCATATTATTATTATTCTAGCGCTAGATATTGCGCAGGCAATACGCTTACAACTGCATGCATTTTTCTGCACCTCCAAAGCACTGCTGATTTTTGTAGATAATAGGAAAATTCTACTCACTCTGCACTTTATCAGATTATCTCTCTTTTTAGGAATAAAACCGATAGGTACCTACACTTTTATGATCTACAGTTCGCACGTGAGTTGAATGCAGAGTAAATGTATGTGTCACTATACATTTACTCTGCATTCAAATCACGCGCGAACTATAATTAGTACGCATAGTCGATTGCCTTCAAATATTAGGTTCCTAATACCTGCATGGATTACTAAATGAAGACTCAATTTACAAAAAAGTGTCATCGGCCATATTTTGTCGGTCACCCATTTCATTTTAGTAGTGCCTAGAAACAAGTACAAATTAACATAATATTGAACAGTGTGAAATTCTAATATTCAATTCACTTAATAAATTTCAGGATGAATCCTGCTCATAAATTCTATTCCAAATTATGTTGTTTAATAATAAAAGCAATTATGCTAATCAAATTATTTAAAGTAGGTAGTTAGATTTTCATAATAAATTGGGAGCTGGAAATCATTTGTAATTGATATCAACTTCGTTTTCATTAGGTATTGTTCAGACTACCTCCTAGCCTTGCTGCTGGCTTAACGTGGGAGGTCCCGGGTTCGATTCCCGGCTGGGTCAATTTGGGAATTTATAAATTTTTTTTACCTATATTTTACCTAAATTACCTATATTTTGATATATAACTCAAGCGGTTCCGATCCGTTAAGTTACGTATGGACTATGGTAAAATACCATTGTCCACAGGTAACTTCACGGATCTGTTAACCGCTTGAGTTTTAAAAAACAGGTAATCTTATAACAAACGCGATGGTATAGCATTGGCTACAATAAACTTGTTAAAAAAATATATTTAAAAATAGTCTGGATCGGATTGTAGGCAACCTATTTTAGGCGTATTTACTATTATTAAATAAAAATAAAAACCAGGTTACATCGGTCGGTGAAGGTCGATCGGTGAAGGTCGTCGTAAATCGGGATCTCGGACTATGTTGACTAATATAGTTACTGTCGGCTGTACAAAAAATCATACCTCCTGGGTGTTTTTTCATTCGACGTCACGATAACGATTTATCGTTGCCAATATAGATTCACAGATATCGGGGAAGTAAATTAATGACGTATTGAGACCCCTATGAGACTTTTACACTGTCCGATACAATATCCTCGATACCGGTTTTATGAATGCAAAAGTGTCCGCCTGTCTGCTACGCTTTAACGGCCCATCTTTTCAACTGAGTTTTAGTAGGGGTAAGTTACAACACCGGGAATGACATACGATACTTTTTATCTCGGAAAATTAAGGAGTTCCCCCGGGAATCAAAAAACTTCATACATGCAAAGGAAGTATCATGCAGCATAAAATAATATTGTCGCCGATATGTTATATCTGTCACCGTAAGATTGTAAAAACCGTTAGATTATAATATAACGTTTTTTATCTCGATAGATTGTAAACTGTCGACAGATTGTGAACCTTAACATACTGCTTACAATTTAACGCGTTATTTTTCGGTAAATTGTTATATATTAGGTATATTAACCCGATAGAACCAAGGCCGGGCACTACCAATATTCATGTCAAACCCTAACCTAACCTATAGTTCGCGCGCGAGTTGAATGCAGAGTAAATGTATGGTGACAGTTACATTTACTCTGCATTCAACTCGCGCGCGAACTGTACAAGAAAGAGACAAGAAAACGTAAAAACAATAAATATTTCATAAATTAATACTCAGAACATTGAACGGTTCACAATCTTTCGACAGTTTATAATCTCGCGGGATAGAAACCGCTAGATTATAATCTAACGGATTTCACAATCTTACGGTGACATATCCATACTAATATTATGTGTGAAAGTGTATCCGTCTATCTGTCTGTCCGTCTGTCTGTCTGCTACGCTTTCACGGCTCATCTTTTTATAAAATTTGGAACAGAGATAGGTGGTATCCCGGGGAAGGACATAGGCTACTTTTTATTCCGGAAAATTAAAGAGGTGCAGCGGGAATCAAAAAATTCTTAATCCACGCGGACCAAGTCGCGGGCATCATCTAGTACCTACCTACTACTTTCTCTCAAGGATAATCTGAAACCTATGATGAAACATCTGAAATCCATTATGAAGAAAGGTATAAGGGGTTTATCGACTTTGCCCCAACATGCCCCACCAGTGGGGCAAAGTCTACCGTGTGTAATTTCTACAAATAAAACACAAGTTACTTTTGATTTCTCTATTTCGGTGTAACAAACATCATTTTATTACTTTAATTGAATCTATTAAATTAGCATTTCATTCAGTACAACTAGAGTGTTTACTATTTACACCTACGTCTTTTAAATTACAAGAAATGTACAGTGACTAGACTGGTAATTAATGATTCCAAGCATAGTAGCATCAAGTTCAATTCGACTTAGATTCTTAGTGTGATAGTTAATTAAATAAAAGATTGAAATAAGATAACCACACTCAGAGTCGCTTAATCTTACTTACTTAAGGAACTCCTTAGTATAGATTTGGTATATTGAAATCTATGCTCAGAAGTTCCTTAAGTAACGATTAAGCGACTCTAAGTGAGGCAGTTAGTTCGAATACAGTTTGAGTTAAGGTGCAACCACACTTCTGCGCTATGACGTGCCTTAACGCAATCTAGCGTGGTGACACATCAACCGAAACATGTCTAGGTAGGGTCAAAGCGACAGAGTGGTGTGATGCTAGTGTTGCTAGAATACTGGCATATAGTACGTGACATATCAAAAGGAGCTATGAGCATGCCTCCGATATCCTTTGCGTTACGACACTCCACCACAGTAAACAGATACAACCAGTATGGAAACTACCTAGAAACGTGGCCTGGTGGAAGGCTTCGGCCGTGGCTAGTTACCACCCTACCGGCAAAGACGTGCCGCCAAGCGATTTAGCGTTCTGGTACGATGCCGTGTAGAAACCGAAGGGGTATGGGTTTAATATAACTGCCATGCCCCTAACAGGCTAGCCCGCTACCATCTTAGACTGCATCATCACATCCAGTGAGATCGCAGTCAAGGGCTAGCTTGTAGTGGATAAAAAAAAAAAAAAAGTTCGAAACAGCTCACTCACACAAACGTGCGCATCGAACATGCGATGACGCGGCACTCACTACTGACGGCATTGCGACAAGCGCTTGGGGTCTCGTCGATGCGCACGTTTGTCTGAGTGAATCTGTTTCGAATGTTTCGAGGTAGTTTCCATACTGGTTGCATCTGTTTACTGTGACTCCACAGTACAATTACTTGTTTGGGCTTTAATAGCTAACGAACACAGTGAATATTTTGATACACTCAATTGAACTCAATTTAATAAACTTTGACAAAACACGAGGGACATGTTTTAGAGCCACATATAAAAATCAGTTTGACTTTTAATTAAGACAGACGATGTACTTCGGCTCTCAGAGTAAGACTGTTTAACTCAAGGCTTCGACTTCTCTCAACTCTGTCTGTGTGTGTTGCCCTAAGTAATACAATTAATAAAATTTCTGACAGAAAATGTACCTACTCGCGCATTAACTTTTTTCCTTTGACGTTCAGGAAACTCCTTTTCTGTAATGTAACAAATCAGAATGTGTGCGTTGGTGCGAACGCAATAATGTACCTTCTAAATACTTCAAAAGAAGTGTGTGCTGTAGAGTCGTACAAAATCTCTAAATTAAATAAAACTTTAATTAGTGACATCCCAAAAGAACAACTGTATTTATTATACAACTGTAAATTAATGATATAATTATGTTAATATTAACAATTAGCTAAGGCAAAGATAATAATATTATAAATTAGGATAGTCTTTTCGTTAATATGTCTTGCATGAGTATTAACGAATGAGTACTAGAGTGCTACTAGCCTTAATTGAAATCTTATAAATCAAGAACAACTGGTTTTAATATTAATTGTTAGTTCATGACTTAATACAAATATTTTTAAATAATTAAGCATACAATTCATACAATTTATGGGCTGCCCATTTTATCTAAAAAAATAATATTGGATGTATCAGAAAAGATTTTAATGGAATATCTATTGTTGCAGCAGCGTGCAATATGCCTAATTGAATCGGAGCTTTTTTATTCACAAGAGTCTGTTTCGTTAGTAACAACTAACGAATCAAAAAGTTGCTGTTATTATTTTCGGTCAAATATATTTTTATTACATTATCAATTTCTACTTATAAAATGTATGGAATTAGAGTAAATGATAAGGTAAAAAAAACTCGATAGTTTGATATGAAAAAAATATTTTAGGCCTATGTTTACATAGGCATAAAATATAAACCAAATAATCATAGTATGTAATTTTACCATTATATTTCAACGTAGATGTCAAAATTCAATTACCTATTTTTTGTTATTCCAAGTATTTATGTGTAATTACAGTTTAGAAGAATGTCAAATACCCGTGCTTATCAATTTTATTCAGAGGGCTTTTTCACTAATCCGTTTTGAAAAAGCGTCGCCGTCAGAATGGGATCCATCCAGTGTACATGACCTCTTGCGATAGTATATTATACAATATCGTCATTTTGGATTTTTACTAATTTCATAAGAAGCCGTGAAATATTAAAAATACATACTGACTGATATTTAAGTGAATCTTTCTGTTTTGTTGTGACTCCAACTCCATTATGAAAAACTTAATTACCTACCAAACACTTTAGTACAAAACATTTCGATTACTTATCATAGTTTAGTGATTTTAGCTATTATTTTCTAATTGACATTTGTGGTACCATTATAGTATAGCACAATTTAAGTATTAAACGAAAGAAAACAATAACTTTAATAAGTTCGTAAGTAATAAAGTTTGCAAACACTTATTTATGGTATTGCTAATAAGTAAACAAAAAAGAGTGGTACGTAGTTTCAATTTTGCAAGTACCTACTCCGTTACTATAAAATATACCTTTACGCCTTTCACATAAACCGAAAAATACTAACTACTATACGATGTCCCTAACAACAGTTCACACTGACATCAAATTCACATCCAATGTTCATAGATCGAAATTTACGCTTGAAACGTTGTCTATCATCGATCACAATGATTTTGTAGAAAATAATGCTATGTACACGCCTTCAACATCACAACTGTACATACTCAATTCACTATATTAATTATTACTAAGTTACACATAAACAGTCATCACTATTATAGTATAGCCGATTATATATTATAGTCTTTAGACGAACATAATAATCCCAAGTAAAAGTGGTTATCCACGAACCACAATACGACACAATTTGCAATCACGAAACACGACACACTGCACACGACGTTTCGTTAGTACATCTTTTGTTTGTCATTAGTGGCGGGTCCAGCAACGACATTGCGGCTTGAGATCGAGCGGTGTGTAGCACATATTAATTGTTTCTCATACTAGAGTGGCTATTACTATTAAATTCTTAACAATAGTGACACCCCCAATAAACCTACAGAAAAAACTTTCGCCGCATTGTGTTTTAAAAATAAAAAAAGTAAGATAAAGTTAAGATAAAGTCGTAACCGCATTATATCGCGTCGTGCGATGTTCAATGGAAAAACGCCTTCAATATAAATAGAAGCGCCATCAAACATGAAACCAACTTCTAAAATGAACAAGTGTTATTTATGCAATACACAAGTACTTATTGCTAAAAAAGATAACATTCACTCAAAACTTCTTGTAATTAAAGTATATGTACTTGTAAAAGTATACCCGAGAGGATAATAAAGAAGTCATTATCTCGAGTTGGAACGCAGTGGTTGGCGCATGCAGTTGTTTCCTCGTACGAAACAGGCAAACTTTTGTTAACAAGGTACTATTAAAAATGGGGTACGTGTATAATAAAATCAAGTTTTACTCAAAATAAAAACTTTTTTACCACTTCACGGACTTACTTCAAAAAGGCGTTAACTATAAGTGGATTTTGCAAGTGTGTTGGTGTTAAACGACATTAAAGCTAAGAGTTCAACCAGTCAAAAAGTGTATGTCAACTGTAATGAACCTCTATAATTCGCGGTAAGTAAATAAAATAACAAAGAATATTATTTAATGCCCATATTTAGGTGGGAGTCACAATATAACCAAAGTTGTAGCGAGCAATAGCACGGTTTTCATTACGACGCGCATTACAAAAATGAAATTTCACTAAGTAAAAACGTTTTCAGCACTTTATAAAATACCTTCTACCGACCCTAAGTCCACAAAGTAAAGAGAATAATAAAGAAGGCATTAACTCAAGGTGGGACGTGGTGAATGAGGCCAAGCTAGCCGAGTAATTGTTGCGGGAACCTACACTGTACAGCCTACAATGTCGAACGAATACAAAGGACGTTGTTTCTTTAGTTACTTCAAAGGAAATGTTGCTTTTAAAACCTCTTACTTAATACAACTCACGGTCAGTTTATAACACAATATTTCGACGTCAGCAATCTACTAAGTGAGAAGAATAATAGATAAACAGTGATGTTGTGCTCAAAGCGAGAAGCCTTGGCGGAGGCGGCTGGAACTGGCGTGGGCGGGCCTAGCCGATTGTTGGCACGCACCACTTGCGACCTCCAGCGGATGGTGTATAGAGGCTGCTGACGGGAGAGTGCAACTAATCTGTAAGAGAAATCCTGGCGTCAAACAAATTGGCATTTGAAAATTAAAAAACCGGCCAAGTGCGAGTCGGACTCGCGCACTGAGGGTTCCGTACAAACCTGTAGGCATATGTATAAGTAAAAGGTATGGTAGGTATTTTTATTGCTTAATGAAATCCATAACATTAGTAATCTTAAAATTATTAAAAATATCTTTATTATATGATGTTACTAAAAATTTATGCTTTTCGCATTTTTTCCTTTATCTATATATGTAGGTATATTTATAAATAGTTATGTATTACTTATTATTTAAAATAGTTTCATGTTATTTATTTAACCCTTAAATTGTGTTTACTTAAAAGATAGAAATATGTGAAAGTTGCGTGGTTTCCTTTAAAGCCTCTTACATCTACACAGCCACAAAACAGGATTCACGCAGCTAAAGTAATACTTCGTCCTTTGCAAATAGTAATCCGGATTTTTTCCCGGGTATCGTAAATATCCACCTTTGAGCATTATGTAAAGAATGTAACAGACAAAATTCCCAATTCATCGACAAAGGTGTATGTTTTCACACGTCGTTATTCAGGATTTACGTGGATGTGTCGTTACGGAAACTCGCCACGTACCCGCTTACGGGTTCCATCTAATATGTACAAAGAAAAAGACCTTTGCGCTGAGAAAATACTCCCCTTTAAAAGCATGTGCTTTTACGGATTTATTAAGGTCAGATCGGGTATTTTGGGGAAGGGCCATTCATAAATAATTTACCAAATAAGTGATAGATACAAACGTTTCTTTCCTAGCCTAAATACCGAGAATCCAAAAGGCTTTTACAAAAATGCTATCCACTCTCCTAATAAAAAACATACATTTAGCTGTACTAACTAGACGTGGGCGCGTTCAATTTTAAAAGGTCTGTCGGGCTTTAGCCTCTGATATAGTTACCAAAAAGGATTAAAATTTCAAGCGTGAAATATAAATTCACCCGATTCACCGTGTGGAAAATTTTAAAATGTACCTAATACAAATTCGTAAAGAAAAATACAAATTGTAAAAAACGTAAACGTTAAAACGTACAAATGATAAAAATAATCGTACCTTATAACAACTGTGTTAAGTCTCCACGGCAGAGTGAAGGTGTGATTCTTCTGTCTAGCACAGAAGGTATAAAGCAGGTCGCCGGCGGACGCAGCCAGCCCGCCATCGCTGTGTGCACCCATTCCCGACCATTCGTGAAGCGTAATATTCCAAGAGCTACACGACTTATCCTAGGGATTTATAAAACGCAATTTTGAATATTCGCTTTGCAATTTGAAATTTATTCGGAAGTTTTATGTAATAACCGAGCATCGGTGAGCGCTTCCGAAAAGAGATTCAATAACTTTAATACTAACTTCCGTCTAAAGTTTTAATCTTGTTTCTAATAGTCGAAGTTCGAAAGGATTACGGTCTGGATTACCTGTTCGGAAGTAATATCTATGTACAGCTGACGTTCCACATTGGAATCCAGGACCCAGGTGCATTGTTGATAGAAAAATTCGTTCAAACTGCCGGTCACGGTCACATTTCTTGATGATATTTCTCCTAAGAAAAGAAAGGACATTTTAAAATCTTCTGTAAAAGATAAAATCGAATAATTACAGCAGAACCTTGCATAAAAAATATTCGGATTATGTTGGAATTTTAGGCACGACCTAAATTCAAGATTCCAAAACAATAATTTAAACGACGCGCTTAGTATTGAATCGCGATTTTGAAACGTAAATTTCAACTCACCAAATTTTGTAATCATAAATACCCACGTATTTATGCTCTCGAGTTCACTGCAGTCGCGGAAAAGCAAACCAAAATTTCAAAACAAAAATCATAACATTTTCAACGACGTAATTGGAGCATTATACGATCTCGCTCAAGGTTTTTCATTTCAAACCAAAAGTGGTGTGAAACTGGGGAGCGCGTAATTTTCTCGGACACGCTCCTGACTAACGGGCACAATATCCAGCGCGTTCTAACAAACGTTCGCGGCGCGTCGGGAATTCGAGATTGAAGTGTTTGTTTTCCCTTTATACGATAGGGGATCTTTGGAGTTCATTTTAGAAGAGTTGCCGATTTTATATTGCTATCGGCTGAACGATATTGCCACATTATCTGGGATTTATTTTCGAGAATTTAAACGTTTGAGTTCTATCTAATGTATTATTTGATCAGATTACAGGGGCGAAAAATTAGTTTAGTAAGAGTATGCCAATATCCACTAAAATACGAATCTTGGGGTCACTGAAATATCGCTGAAAATTTAATTATGTAGGTATAAAATTATACCTTTAACCGAGTACCAAAATGACTAATTCGATAGTGAATCCATTTTATGACAGAAAAATGGGACATCTTTGTCAGGTTTCTGTTACCCTGGTATACCGGCTTCGCTGTTGTCCAAACTCTGATCGATGATACCAGGGCTCTGTCACAGCTTGAGCGTAGCGAAAAAATCCTATGTCTATGGTCACAGCTATCTCTTTGAAGATACTGTTAAATGTTGCTTGAGCTTTAAAATTTACTAAGTACCCACTACTGATCTCGATTAATAGGATTTAAAAACCTCTAATCTACCTGTGTATCTATCGCAGGTAATAAACGGTTTACGGTACCTGTATAATATTAACTTACCCGAGTGCGTGGTGTAAGTACGCTGGCCGCACATCGCGTCATCGTTAAAGCTGTATGCGGCTGCATAATCAAATCCTCGACTAGCGTACGTATAGTGCGCTACAGAGTACTCCAGCCGAAGGCTAGTCCAACTCCGTACTACCACAGGCAGCCAAGCAGCCTAATAGAAAAGAAAATATTTGAGCTGAAATTTTTAAAAATTATATTGAGTCTTGGAAGCGGTCTTGGAAGGGGTATGGCAATTTGGTAAGCCCTGAATTTTTTTATGCAGCCTCGTACCGACGGCTTCATTTTCTGGCAGCTACGGCCGAAGTATAGCAGCCTAAACCCTATAAAAATTACAAAATTCCCTTAGCGGGAATCGAACTGTGGCATTCTCTTTCCCTTAAAACAAAATTACATTACTTTTCACCGAAATATATTACTATAGTGGTATAATATTTTTTCCACCTCTCATGCTCTAAAAAGATGTCATTATAGCTTAGCGTAGGCGGACTAAAGTTATCATTTAGCCATTAGGGATTAATAGTAGATTATTAACCAAGCAGTGTCTTCTGTCGCGGGTGACGATTTAAATCGCGAGCGTAACGAAGGACTCGAGGTTTACTCCCGAGCGTAGCGAGGGTGTTAAAAACTTAAATCACGAGCGAAGCGAGGGATTTAAAACGAGTCCTGAGTGTAGCGAGGGATTTAAGTTCACCCAAGACTAAGACAGCTTTATCACCGAGGAAAATACTCTACTTTTCGTACCATTTGCGAAAAAATTATCACAATAATAATATGAGATAAGCATTTATTAAAAATAATGACAATTAAAATATTTTTAGAACATTAACTTATTTATAAAAACAAATTAAAATAAACTTAACGTTTATGTATTTGAAGAAAACAAAAACGCGGCAAATTCCTAGACTAATATTTTTTTGTCGGAAAAGCAAAGGCATCAAGCTCATACGGCCTCGTCGGTTTTCGTAATTTTATTTAATAATCTTATCTGCCATTGATGTAGAATTTTTTTAGTAATGTTATCTGCATAATAAATGCGTATTCCTTTTTCAAAAAGATGTTTATTGCTTTATCTACTCCAGCATCGAAAAGTTCCAATTTCGAATTTGACAACTATATCGAATTGAACCCTCTTTCGTGTTTGCTTCTCATAACGATACAGTTCGTTGTATGGGAGCTGTATCGTTATGAGTCGTAGCTGTATCGATATGGTTATCTTCATAAATAGGATACCTATAGCTTAGCGGCTCTGGGTTCTGGCACTTTCCCAACCAGTCAATTGATTTGACTTTTTTATTAATTTACAAAGTAAAAAATTATAAAGACGTCCTTGTCGTAGATAAAATCTTGTATGCAACTGTACGTAATTAGTCATTTTAATTCTCGTACTATCCTATTTTGATACTCGGCAAGCCTCGTATCCAAAAACAGCACTCGAATTAAAATGACCCTCATTACGATACAGTTGCATAAATAGCTATTATATAGGTACAAACTCAATGGTGTAAACACAGATGTAGTTCAGTATAAATTTCGGTAAGTATTCCAAATTTAAATCAAATTCTCCCCCTAGAGGATGAATGAAATTCAGTAGAATTTTCTTTCCCTGTTTTTAACAGATTAAAAATGACTATTTTTATGTTCGCTTTTTGTGGCATAGAATGTCACGTTTTTGAGCAAGTGGTACGAAAAGTATTTTTATTCTATTTTTGCAACGACCTCAATTTACATAGACGGGCCCTGTCAAACAAAGAATGTGGGCGATTTTTAGCAACGCCATCAACGCCATCTAGTCTGAAAAGCCGGAACTTGCTTGCAATATCCGCCATTGCTGAATGACAGCTTGAAAACCACAGTTGAAAACGTATATGACTCGGTCATAGATTAGTACAGATACGCTTGTTGAAAATAATACCTACATCAGTGTACTCTCTGAGGTAAACGATAAATGATAGTATGATGTTGTTATTTCTACCAACTTTCCTGTAAAACTATTGGACAGATTATAATGCGGTTTTTTGCATTAGATATGTATAGCTTGTGAGAAGGTTCTTAGATATATTTTAAGGTCAAAGTCCACTGAATGGGGAGTTGCAGTACGTCGTGGGTTTTTTAAATTTTATTATTTTTTAGTTATTGATACTGAAGTTTTGTCGAAAATTGACAGAAATAAAATCATTTTTAAGGTTGCGTACCAAAATGATAACCCTTGTGGCGCGACATGTCCGTCCGTCACACTTTGTATAATTCAGTAACTACTAATGCTAAAAACTTGTAATTTATTGTAGTTAAAAATTTAATTCACGTCAATAATAAATTTTATCATATTATTATTATAATAATATTAAATTAAATTTAAATAGAGTTTAATTTTTAATATTAATGCCTATTGTACGGTCTGCCCGTCTCTAATCTTGATTGCATTTTTTTATCGTAGTGGGCTGACTATTCTACGGCTGGAACCCAAAGCCCAAAGTTTTTACTAACTGGCCAGTTAGTAAAAAAAAATCATACAGTTTGCCGCGGAAGTTAAATGATTGCGTAATGGATAAAAATATTAAAAAGGAAGATTAAATAACGTTTTTTTGGAAATGTATGATTGTGAATTGAAACACCTACCTATATATAAAAATTATACAGTGCCAAACTAATTAAACTTTAGATGTTAACTTAATAATAACAAATTATCTGCACGACGAGCGATCGTGACAGCGCTACGACGGGAACAAAGATAGATGCGGAACGCGTTCCGCATCTCGGCGGCCCGGCGTTTTTCTATGAAAGGGCCCATCTAGTACTTACATATATATCGATGTATTTTTGCCGTACTATCCTTATATTGGTATGCGTGCAGATATCCTCATTCCGTTATTCAAAATTTTTAGTCTATGGTTACTTTCAACAGCCAAAAAATTTATGTCACTTAGTTGAATGATAATGTTACCCAACTTATCCAAAAACTTATCCTACCATTATCCTACAGAGCTAGGATACTACTATATTTTTTATATACTGTATTTTTTTTTCTTCTCTTTAACGATACGGAGAGGAATAAAGTTGTATTGCCGTTTGCCGTAAAATCGTAGATTTTTTTGTTGTAATTATTACATTTATTTAAATGGATATTTTATGAATAATAATTAAGCCATTTCAAATTTCGATTTACTTTTCGACTATTTATTTGTTAATATCATCAAGTTAAAATAAAGGTCTTTCTCCTAATAAGAAAATGTAACAGAAAACAGACAAAAAATTAATTAAAAATCGTTATTTATTTTATTTTCTCACAATCGAAGTGAAAAGTAGTGTTTACCACGAGACATACCTCGCTACGCTCGGATAAACATCTCGTATGAAATGGCTCATTTTAGTTCCTAGATGAACAATCTACTATTGTTTCGAATATTAATGAGATTTTCAGATTTTCTCTGTGTATTATTAAACTAGTCAATATCTGTGTATTTCTCTATATACTATTACCACTGTTAATACTATTAGAAAGTCAACTTGTCACCCTGTAATTAGTATTTCAAGTTAATTTGTAGTACTCATGATTCTTTTATTTTTAACCGACTTCCAAAAAAGGCGGAGGTTCTCAATTCGGCGCGTATGTTTTTTTTTTTTTTGTATGTTTGTTACGCGATTTCTCCGCCAATTATGAACCGATTTTGATAATTCTTTTTTTGTTTGGTAGGTCATACTTCAGAGGTGGTCCCATTTTAATTTGGTGAAGAACTGATGAATATCTCCGGAGATGGAGAACGGAACTCCTCAATGGATAAGAGTAAATTGCTCGCGATCATTGTGATAGTTTTGTAAACAGTATGTTTTAACCATGCATACCATATCTTTTTTTTTTAGGGTTCCGTACCAAAATGGTAAAAATGGAACCCTTATTACTTTCTCTTTCCGTCTGTCACAGTCGATTATTTCAGTAACTATTAACTATTGACATGAAATTTGGAATAGTTGTCACCACTAAAAATTGTGAAATAAAAAATTTTCAAAAAAAAAATAAAAACCGACTTCAAAAACCACAAACACTAAAAAGTAAAAAATAATTTAATTTATTATGTATACAAGAGTTAATGTAGTTCTATAATAACATTTGGAGTCGGTGCCAATGTGGAGTCACGTCAACAATAATGAAGAGTAGGTAGACGGTTCATGCGGCTACTTGGTACCGACTCCAAAAAATGTTATTATAGAACTACATTAACTCTTGTATACATAATAAATTAAATTATTTTTTACTTTTTAGTGTTTGTGGTTTTTGAAGTCGGTTTTTATTTTTTTTTTGAAAATTTTTGTATCTATTCATGATTCTATTATTTTGTTTCTATTTCTGTGAAATTACTTTCCTAATACGGCTTCAGATATTTTAGGAAACCAATACCGCGCATCGATAACTTAATAAGTTGATTTTTGCATAGTTATAATAAAAAGAGAGGGACGGACCCTTCCGCAATATACTTCGGGTACGGCAAATATTAACTTTTGTAACAGGATGATGTAGGAAAATGTACCTATGGCGAATGTTGACTGGGATTAGGAAATTATGCAAGACTTTTTCAAAGTTTGAATCTTCGTACTGTCATTCTGACAAATGATTCGGAGAAAAAATATGGAGATCTTCTACGGCCTACGCGGTCCGCTTCAGCGGGCCGCGCATCCACGCGCCATACTAGTATCTTATACCTAAATGATAGCATTTAGCACAGATACTTATCTATAGAGATAAGTATCAGCTGTGTTTAATAGGTATCTATTATCTAATCAGATTCAATCTAAGCAGATTCCTGTCGATGATAATTAAAAGTTGGAGAAGACCCTAGTTACTCTCAATATTGTTCAAAAACATCGTTCACAAAATTAATAGATAATGTATTTTCAACGTTTTATTTTTGATCCATAGTTCTTCAATTAGGTTAAGTAAAGTTTGTTATCTGTTAATTGCTATTCGGATTTTGGGTCATGTCTCGATTTGGTGTTGAAGAAAGTTGAAGTAAAGTAGAACATGAAAAATGGATAAGACGCTGCTAAAAGTAAATTGTTCTTAACAAAGTTGCTTTGATGACATTTTTGTCGACAACTATTAGCCTGATAAGAAACCATGTCTTTCGGCGAGCGATGGGTAGATATAGAGCTCTTATAGAGCTTTATGCTATGGTATTACTCTCAAAGCTCATTGAGAGAACGAGAAATGCATAAGAAAACGCAGCCTTGAGAGATTCCTCACTATTGGACAGAGTAGATACGATCTCAAGCGATTGGACACGATTGGATCCGATCTCAATTTGTGGGACACGAGCGGCACAAAATACAGAGGAACTATTATGTATTACATTTGTGTTTGTATTTCAGTGAGAGTCTATGCCTACACATTCAAACCACGAGAGTTGCTTTACGAAAATCATGTTCGTTCAAAGGATCGCAGTTCAAGTGACTGAGTCGTGTTTACAAGTGAGAAATGGGACAGTTTACGACCGGTATCAACGCATAGAAGCCAGCAACCCATGTTTATGTGACAGTGTTAACATGGATAAGACACAAAGTAACATAAATTATTATTTTTTACTGAATTTATTTTCAAGTAGGTAAATACAATCTTTGCGATTTAAGCGGATCATTGTTATACGACCATTCGAGTGACTGAGTCAAGTTTACACTCGAGAGAGATATGAAACAGTTTACGACTGGTATCGAGTCACTTAACCCAGTAACCCGAGTTTACGGGCAATGTTACTTAGCACATGTAATATGGATAAGCCTTAGAACATGGAGAATTATTTGGCGATAAAGCTGTTATTCAAAGACCCTTAAGGTGCTTTTTCACGAACGACCTCATAAAAAGATAATATTTGATACCCAATCCGAGCTGTAATATTACGCAGATTTGTACGTAGACACTGACACTATAAGAAACCCCACCACCACCACTACAGCCTATTAAAGTCCCACTGCTGGGCACAGGCCTCCACTCTCATAGGAGAGAGGGAATTAGAGCTTAGACCCACCACGCTGCTCTAATGCGGGTTGGCGGGTTGTAACGACTATTATCATGTTAGTGATAATAACCGGGACCGACGGCTTAACGTGCTCTCCGAGGCACGGGGGTTAAACACCACCAACTTCCAACTCCGGGCTGGCATTGAGAATTTCTTAATTGAAAAACCCAATACCTAACAATGTTTATGCCCGACCGGGAATCGAACCCAGGACCTCGTGATCCACAGTCAACTATGCTAACCGCTAGAGCAACGAGGCTATCTGAAACACGGACACGAATTTGCTATCGAATGCACGAACTAACACGTTTTTGTTGTCCAGTAATCAGTCGCTACTGAAATCTTAACTCGTATAAAATATTCGGACTACGAGTATATCACTCGTGTGCATATGACGATAGTGTGTCATGACCGCAAATCACGTATTTCTGTCGTCCGTAAAGAACGGCCTTACAATCGGGCGTCTGCTCGCGCTTTATTGCTTTACATACTTAATGGTTACCCTTTCTTAATTATGCGGATTGCGCCGCGACCCGGACGCCAGTCGTAGAAGGGTCGCCTCATCTCCGTGGGGCGTTAACCCGAATAACACGATCAATTTATTTGTTACTGACTTTTACATGAAATATCGTGTAGCTTTCGTAAGGGTCTTCCGGCTTGTAGAATGGTTTACTTCCGACGAGGGCATGTAATGATTTATATCGTTGGCGCCTCAACCGATGAAGATGTTTAGTAAATATCATAGGTAGGTCTTAGATTAAATATCAACGCATATATCTCTTACATAAATTGATAGGTATATACCTAAATTTAAAAAGACATGTATCGACAGCTACGTTCTCATAGAAATAATAAAGGTCGGTAAGACATATCCTATGACCTATTCTCTACGTTATATTAATTATCTACCATAGGGTAGATACAGGAAAGCTTACATAGCTACAACCATAAATAGTTTGTTCGAATCACCACTTTAACGATTTGCATAAAGAGACTGCTCAGTTATAGGTTACATAAAGTGGGCGATTTTTTTTTCGCTCGTCTTGATTTTCTTTTGCGGTAGATTATTTGTCGTTAATTTACTTGTTGAATATATATTGATAAAACTCTCTTGTCCATGCCAAAGAAAATTCCGCTCTACCTACAATATGACCTGCAGTGTGTGTTATTGCTTATACAAATAGGTTTAAAATAAAGGTTTACAATTTTATGCTGTGGGCTGAACGTATAGTAGTTGTAGGTGAGTATAGTATTTACATGTATTAATTAATTAAAAAAAGCCTTGTCAGGATTTTGATAGGCAACCTTTTTTAGGCGTATTTATCTATAATTAAATAAAAATAAAAAGTAGGTTTCATCTGGTTAACAGATCGTTGAAGGTAGTGGTATATCCGGCTAAACAATTGCAAAGATGCGGCAAACGTAGATTGGTCGATTGGCACGCGAGTATTTAGCGGCACACTACGACGCTGTATAGTTTGTTGGTGCTTACCTGAAAGTCTCCACACAAGCAGGACAAATGAGTGCCGTCCCCTGCTACAAGAGCCACGTGATCGTGATACTGCAAAGGAGTGGCTGCGCGGCACTCACAGCCCGCGTCGCCACACGCAGTACGACAACCGCCCGTGCCTGTGGCCACGCTACCAGGTTGCTCTGCACTCCACATCCGATCCAAACGCTGAATCTAAGGGATTTCGTATGATATATAACTAGTGGTTCGCCCCGAACTTAGACCTCGCGGCGCCATCTATTGACATGAATGTGAAGTTCTGATAAAAATACTGAAGCTCATTAAAAATTAAATAATTCCGTTTCCTCACAATATTTATCTACTTTTAGTATTTGTTGTTCAAGTACAGGATATAATTGAAATAATTGATCAAGTTACAGGCTCATCCTTTCAGAAAATTTGGAGTTCTGAGGTAATCTTTGGACGTTAGAAAATCTACACTTTGAAAGCCCCCCATTTCGTCAATTTTGGGGGAAAAATTGACAAAAAAATATTTTTGGACCCTATTCCTAATTATCTTTAAAATGATATACCGCAACCCTATGTAACTTTATAAAAAATATTTTATTTCGCATTCGCTTCTATGAGAGCCCCCCTGAAATAAAGATTTTTATTATTTTTTAAGCCATATTCGGCGGGAGGCCATTGGTTTACATATTATATTTAAAGCTGAAGTAATTGCGTTCAGTAATTCAGAAATTATAATGCTCTGACAGACGGACGGACGGACGGACGGACGGACGGACAAGTGCCAATTCACCCAAGTAGACTCAGAGACCTTCGCTTCGCTCGGTCAATAAATTCCGCTATTACATTATTTATCATTCATCGCTTCATTGCAAATTATTGTAATGTATAAGCCCGTATGCCCGTATAATAAAATTGATTAATGTAGGCACATAATGTCCAATACTTGAATTATTACCTCAATAGTCGCGCTTTGATTAGAAGCAGGTATAAACCGATGCGTGCACATAAGTCTTTCCTCGATATTCCAAAAGATATGATGGTGCGACGGAGCGGCGACTCCGCCGTGAGCTGGCGATGCTAAGCCGTAGTGAGTAGACGCACATGTGGCATCAGGTGACGCTGTGCCTTCGTGCTGTTCTGTATCGAAAAATACAAATTTGAATCCCAGAATTCCTTGATTTATTATAAACTAGATGATGCCCGCGACTTCGTCTACGTGTATTAAGTTTTTTGATTCCCGAGAATTTTCCGGGATAAAAATGCCTATGTCCCGCCTGGGATGTATGTAACCTACCGCTATACCAAATACCAAACGTTAGATTACAATCTAACGGTTTTTACAATCTTACGGTGACTTTTATTTAGATTATATATATATGACAGACAGACAGACACACTTTCGCATTTATAATATTAGTATGGGTTAATTTGATCCGATGCTGTGAAACCATAAACGAAATGATATAATTTGGTACATAATATACTGTATATTATTTTAGATCAATTTCAACTCAATTAAATCCACGCAGATTTGCACGGTTGTTACGATAGTTTTTTACTACAACACCAAATTAATTAGTAACAATATCTAATATTTATATTGAAATTTAGAGTATTTTTAGTTTCTTACCATCATGAAAGGCGAACGCTCCGTCCACAAACTCTTCATCATCAACGCTTTGTGATGTCGCTCTCCTCACTAATATCGTCAAGTTTGACCCCTTGGACATAACTGCTTGACGAAAAAGGAACCTTCCAGAAGGATCCCTCGCTTCTCTTACAGACGGTCCGCATACGCGTAGAAGAGCTCGATCTCCTCTTTCGAATCTATCTCCCCTTTCTCCTCTTGCACCAAATTCATGAAGTCCTTCTAAGATCTCAATATGAGATCTGCAACTTTGTAACCTAGTAATAGAAACATCTTCCCATTAATATCTCACAATCACCATCATTACATTGTAAGTACAAAAAAAGTCTTTATTTCAATTAAACAAAATGATTTAACTCAGTTTTGCATTTGCACCTTCCGATGACTGATGTTTGCATATAATGTTTATATCTGAATAAATGGGTATTTGACTACTAGTCAAATAAATTATATTTTAGTGATTATTAAATGGAGGATCCCCCAAAAGTAGAAATATCCACGTCCCTTCTTAGTTGTTTTTAGTTACCATTAAAAGAATTACCATTGAACTAGTAAAAGAGTGCGTCAAACTTTGATGACGTCACTGTTCAATATTATACTATAATATTTTATCCCAAAGGTAGGTACCTACTAAGCACGCGTTTTGACGTCTCACATAGGAGTATTTGCATCGTAAACCCGGTCATAAGTCAAAATCAAAAATTTTAATCTATGCCTGTCAGAAAGTATGTTTCTTTTAGCTAGATAACCGGTTCACCGAATGGCAGCCCCCCTGCGCCCCTTACTTGAGGCATCTACCCGCACCGTCAGTCGGAACCCAGCCATTTTTTGAACCGCATGACTTTGTTCGTCGCTTTAAATTTTTCAACATTGTTTTACGTGCACTGTGCCTTTTTGTGACTGATATAGGATAAAAAAAATTATGAACGTGGAAGAAAAAGGTATGTTCTTTATATTAATATGTTATTAATAAGTTTTATGTAAACATTTCACACCTAGAAACCATTTTGAAAACCCACATCCATCTCCCGTCTTTTTTTTTAAATTTTCTTAAACAAAAGCTTTTTAACTACTTGTCTGACCTTGTCTGATTGAACTATTTAAGTAGTTTTAATGCTTGGACCCTTGCAGATTAGAAACTAAAATAAAATTGTCCCCCACTGGCCACCATTTTATTTGCCACTATGATTTCTCAAGTATGAAAAATAATTATTTTTTACAATTATTTTATTTTGTTTTTTTTTCAGTAGTTTCTCCAGAAAAGTTGAAGAACTTCACCAGGCGGGAACTTTATGATATTTTGATGGAGTTCAGAGGGAAGAAAATTGAAGAAAAGCTTGTTATGATGGAAAACGGCTAGTTCAGCTGACTTCATGTCCAGAGGGAGAAAATAATATTTTAAGTCGTGCGTTGAGGTGTTTTAAGAGCAAATTTAATAAAAAATGGAGAGCAGCTAATTACACCAATAAGCACGGCACACGACGACGACGACACGACGGCAAGCACTTTCGAAAATATGGTTTGGATTTTGCCCGAAAATTTTCGAGGCTGCAATGCAATAACGATGTATTAAATCGACTATTGCTAACATTCGATCTATTTATAAGTTGCAACATACCGAAAAAGCTACAAAAAAGACAACATTAACCTTTTTCTCAAAAAGCTATCTATAGCTATCAAGAGTCTAATAGTCGCAGTTCATTGTTAGAAAATAGTGACAATGACGACGACGAAACCACATCTGAACACGAAAGTGATTAATGATTATTTTTTATGATTATTGATCAAGGTTTATGTTGTTTTTTTTTGTAGTGGTTGTCTGTCTGTTGCATATAAGTAGTTCATTAGAAATATTAGTTGCGAGTAGAAACATGACGTTTGATTAAGACTTGAAAAATATAATTTGTATAATTTAATTTAAAATAATTTGTTTAATTTAAATGCAAAATTTTGTATAATTTTTTTTATTACTTTTATTTAAAATATATCTAATTACGATCAGATATCGTATTTTATTCAAAATAATGCCAAATCACACTTAAAATAATTATGACCGGGTTTACGATACAAAAACTCCTATCGCGTCTGGAAAAAGTTCTCAAATACCCAATTCTCTACTCCACCAATTCTTGGAATCACCAGGGACAGAACCTATCGTCTAATGGATGTCTTAGAAAACGTAAACATACCTTAAATTATAATTAAATAGTGACACTTGGACCACATCCGTTGGAATTCCAACTAAATGTATAGAACATTGCGATCGCCATGCTGCGGTCCTTGTATCGAAATGCCCCGAGCGGATGCCGCCCGCGCCATAACCCCGTACAGTGGCTCCACATCCAATGTGGTCTGCTTTATTGGTCAATATCTCATTGGATGCTGCATCGCTTTCTGCGAGAATATTTCTCTCACCTTCAATAACAATGGTAAGTAAGTTACATGATATAATTGAAACACAATACCTACAGTTAAAAAACGTCGGAGGTCTGATGATTTATTTGGCCATATAAGTAAGAAATGGCAAAATAGTTGTCCTTAAGGGAATCTAAGTATAGGGAATAGATTATTGTTTTACCATGTGTTAAATGTGTAAGCGCCGCAAGAGGTGGTGAAGCCGCAACTGTGGGTGGCGGTGCACTTGTGTCAATTTTTTCCAAAAACTCCAGCTTTGCAATGAATCCATTGTAATCATAAGGTGGAATGAGTGGTCCAGAACTAGACAAAGAAATCAAAAATAAATTTTAAAAGCACGTCCATATATTATACAGTTAGCGTTGAAATCTGAAATCTTGATTTTATTTTCACTATCAACTTTGCGTCCAGAAAAATATTGAAGAAAACGCGATGCATGTTTTTATCTTATTTCCTGGATTCGTTTTTAATATAAACGAGAAATTTTAAAAAGATAAAATGTAGTAAGAGAAGTATAGAAATAACTTGAGATGTAAGTGAGTAAATCGATCAAAAAATTAGGTCAGGGCATTGAATTTTTAAAAGACTGTACGAGTACCGCAGCAAGAATATTCGATATGAACACATCGAATATCGTGTCCATATATAATCTTAATATTGTGTGTGGATTATTCGGGTATTTAATTTAAAAGTATTGCTTATTTTGGCAGCGGTTATCTTGAAGATAATTTTATTATTAAACTATGATCATGAAACACGAAAATTTGTACGTTTGTAAATTTGTATAAATTCGCGGGCATTTTCTTGTGCAGCTATAATAATACATTCTAGGTGAGTATTATTGATAAGTATTAAAAGACAAAACCTGAAAAAAAAACGATCTTAATTTTTACACAACTTGTAAGAAAAGTAAACCAGAAAACAATTTGAACGAGCGTATTCGAAAAGAATATAGGTTGCATGTAACAAGGCAATTTTAAAGGAAAATTTCTAGCAGGAATTGGAATGCGAAATATCTTTCTCTCCTAAAACAGAGGAGTTTACATGAACTATGCAATAGTTCAATCTCAAGTTTCTCAAGCACTACCTACTTATGTTTTTCTAAGTTATCTCCGAAATACATGTTTTTCGAAAACCGTGATTGTAAACCGGGTTTTAGTTAAGAACTTGAATCACATTTTGAAGCACAGGTATTAAGTTTTTTTTAACTCTCTTTCCTAAAAAGGCACCTTTTATAACTGAAGCATAAGGCAATTTAAAAAGACCATTACCAGGAGAGAAGCGACGCGAAAGTACTTTTTGTTACAAAAACTACGTAGTTTACGTGAAAGTATTATTTTCTTGAATGTGCTGTTTTTGCTCTTATACTCGTATACCCATGTTTTACTTGAGCAAACTTTATTTATGAATTAATAAAGAATGCATTTTAAACGTTCTCGAAGAATTTTTAACTTCTATATTGATAGGACCTTTTTAAATGAATAGGCAAAGCAAACGAGCTGACGGGTCACACAAACACAATGTTAAGTGATTACCACCGACCATGAATATTTGCAGTACCAGAGGGGTTCCTCTGTTGTGCCGAATTTGTTTATCCGCCTCTTGAATAGCTTTATATTGAAGTAAAGTTAGTTAAGGTGTTGAAAAGAATCTTACAATTATAGTTTAAAGGACATATATTTATTACTCACCTAGTTCAGACAAATAATGATACTGTCTCCAACTTAAGAAGTAGGTCAGAGAGATAGCTGCGTATAGTAGAGTTCTTTACAAAGTTTCTGTTGGCTTTATTGTGATTGGGTCTGAAGTTCCTATCAATATTTGTGCTAATTTGGTCGTAGATCAATATCCGTGTATTTAGGTGATATAATAACATTGTTCCAATAGACTCTTTAGATCTTTTAGCACCGATATTAATGGTATTTTTCAATTTGAAAGACAAGCAGTATAAAATGTTTTTGCATAGGTACTATTTTTACGCCAATACAAGTTAGTCCTTGACTGCAATCACACCTGGTGGTAAGTGATGATGCAGCCTAAGATGGTAGCGGGCTAACCTGTTGGTGGAATGGCAGTTATAATAAATCAGTTTCTACACGGCATTGTACGGTATATCTTTGCCGGTAGGGTGGTAACTAGCCGCGGCCGAAGGAACCAGAGAAAATTCAGAAATTATAAATTTCCGAATAGCCCGAACCGGCGATTGAACCCGGGACCTTCCACTTATAAAACCATAGGTACTTAATTAAATTTGCCGTTCAGACAGTTACGGTATGGAAAATTTGTCATGTTTAAAATATACACGCGTCCAACGCTTATTAAATTGTTTGTGGTGAGACCGTAAGTGTTTTCAAATTATACGATTTGATATAATATAATTACCGGATCCTATTTCAATACTGTACATTTGTACCGAATATGGTTGCAAGTTTTGAGAGAAGCACATTATAAGTACCTACTGTATGTATACATTGCAATACTCCACACTTCTTATAAAAGTAAACTTAACAAAATAAATCAAGAATATAAAGTGGGCACCAATAAAAAGGTTGTAATTGAAATACGGAAATGCTGTCAAAAGTGAAGCGAATCTCCCATTGAAACGATTACGTACTTGAATTCCAACAATAGGTTTGGCCCGGGATGCTCCAACGTGGCGATTCTCTCAGAACAGAGCGACGCCAGCAGCGGCGCCGAGGGCGAGCTGCCAGCCCGCAACGTTAAATAGTCCGTGCCACAATGACTGCAAAGAGGTGATAATTATCAATTGTCCAACTGCACCAGGGCAGTGCGAATGCGTTGAATAGGACTGTGCTAACGACTTGCACCGTCGACTAAACTCTACTGAAGTCGAGTCTACTGCTGAGATCTTTATAGCGTACTTTGACTTGCCTCAGACTTTACTTGGAGTTAAAATGAGACGGACTTATGTGAGTAACATAAATCTGTCTCGTTTTAACCATGTCTCAAGTCTAAGCAAAGACAAAGTTCCCTCTATAGATCACACACTACGTTTTTCAAAAGTAGTTGGTACATAATACTTATATTTATGCGTTACGTAAGAGTAGTACGTATGTTAGATACTGTAGATTAGCTCTTGACTGAGATCTCACCTAATGGTAAGTGATGATGCAGTCTAAGATGATAGCGGGCTAACCTGTTAGTGGTATGGCAGTTATATTAAACCCATACCTCTAGTCTTTTTATACACGTCATCGTACCGGAACGCTAAATCACTTGGCAGTTGGCGGTACGTCTTTGCCGGTAGGGTGGTAACTAGCCACGGCCGAAGCCTCCCACCAGACCAGACCAGAGCAAATTCCCAAATTGGCCCTGCCGGAAATCAAACCCAGGACCTCCCACGATAAGATAACAGTAAAATAAAATAATAATAGTCGTAATAATTATCTATTGATAAAATATTCAACATAATGTAATGTGTTGAGTTAATAGTGCAAAACCTATGCCTAGAAATAATAACACTATCTATTCCATGTATAATTTAATTTGAATAGGTATGCTACATAAAATGGGACACGGTTCATCATTAAAACGTGGCTATTCATATCTTGAAATTAAATTTTTATAACGAATCTAGGCTGCAATTTGAATTCATTTCCTTTCTAATTGGTTTAGTACAAGTGTTATGTATATGACACCGTAAAATTGTAAAACCGTTATATTATAATCTAACTCGCGAGATTGTAAACTGTAGAAAGATTACAATTTAACGGATTATTTTTCGGTAGATTGTAATCTGTTAGGTATATTAACCCGATTGCGGCCGGGCACTACCTAATTATTTATGTCGAACCCTATACCCTAACCTACAAGAAAGAGACAAGAAAACGTAAATACAACGAATATTTCAAAAATTGACAGAACATTGAACTGTTCAAAGACTTCCGACAGTTTACAATCTATCGAGATAAAAAGCTTTAGATTACAATCTAACGGTTTTTACAATTTTACGGTGACATGTATAATTCAACCTATATAATTTTGTCAACTTAATATTCAAATTACGAGGGCTCCACAATTAAATACTGAGTAGGTACCTAATTTTTATTAAATGTGTAATAATGTAAATGAGAAATTTACATTTTGTTTACAATACGTTGGTTTTTTCCACATTTTCCAGCGAGCGTGTCCGCGCGGGTGTAAGAGAGATACGGGGAAGCTCTTTTATTTGCAGGGACGATTGTTCAATGGCCTTTCAAAACATACGAATTCACATGCGGGCGCTTGATAAAAATACTGACTCTGGAATTTATAGAGAATGGGTGTCCCGAGGTATTTTAATGACGTTCTTTTTATTTTGCAGTGAAACT
Organism: Erebia aethiops; assembly: GCA_923060345.2. Lineage (NCBI taxonomy): Eukaryota > Metazoa > Arthropoda > Insecta > Lepidoptera > Nymphalidae > Erebia > Erebia aethiops. The sequence continues at coordinate 13,682,749 of OV281089.1, read as the reverse complement.
TAATACTCTAAGTAAGCTTAGTTACTACCCACTGAAGCAACGGGGAGACGACAAACTGACCAATCAGCCCCCCGATGGTCTTAAAGTTGCCGATCAAATTCAGTGTCAAAGTAAAATAAACTATAATAACATTGAGTTAGAGCTCAATTTCGTGTATCCATTCTCATCCGTATAGGGAATCGTACATACCTAAACGTATGAGATGGACCGATGAGTCAACCGATGGACATCCACTGCTGGACATAGGTCTCTTGTAGGGTACTCCACAAGCCACGGTCTTGCGCCGCCTGGATCCAGCGACTCCCCTGCGACTCTCTTGATGTCGTCCGTCGTAAACGTATGAGAATGGATACACCAAATTGAGCTCTAATTCAATGCAGTTATGGTTTATATTACTCTGACGCCGAACTTTGACGATTTGATCGGCAATTCTTACACAATCGCACCTCAAATTATGAAAAAAGTAGAAGTTTAATTCGCTATAATCCGCTACAGAAGGCAAATCTATGTGGTACAGTGCGTATCTTGAATTTGATGCCCGCGCCAATCAGATTAATAAAAGATGATGCGATAAAATCACGTCATCTCTAGAAATTTTGGTTGGTCGACTAAACACATCTACGGTTTTTTTGAGCAGAAAGAAGCTCACAATTGAACTACCGCGTACATTATTGGTAATACAGAGAACTATATGAAATAAACGTACGTGAATGTTTTGTCATACAAAGAAGTACATAATTAGTTATTTGTATGTGAAGATCGATGTGAACGATGCGCGTCTCCAAGAACGCAGCTACAACGATGCGCTTGTGTCTTCTAGCAGTTCTTTATTTTACACCTAATTCCCTATTCCAATTCTATAAGACGCGCTGCTTGCTTTGTGTTTATTATTTCAGCCTTAATTGCTAAACTAATTTATATCTAGACAACGAAACTTGACGATGCAAAAATAAATATCTTTTAGCCAAAGTTCCAAAAAAGATATTGAATTGGCGCTAAGAGAAAAATTTTCTACCTGTTTTACATGCGTTATCTTTTATTTTATGCAAATATGAAATATGTATCAATGGATATCGAGAAAGGTAATATTTACTCATAATATTAACAAAGGATTGTAAGAAGTATATCATAGAAAACAAATAACTAATATAGTCCAGTTAACTTTGAATATAAAAACGATCTATTAGCAGCAAACACGTCCACAAGAAATGGAAACAAAGCCAACGTTTTACAAACAAAACTCTTTACTCAAAGATAATTACGAGAGTCATCGTCATTCATTCACTAGTCTTTTCTATTTATGTTATATATTTTGTGTATAAGTCATGATGTGTGCACGTGTTTTGGGTTATAACTTAGAACCGATCCTATTATTTAATACTTACCTGAAATGTTGTAGTTATTTCCTGTTGTGTGTACCATATAAACAATAAAGAAATAAAGAGAGAAAATCTTAACAACTAGCACTTAAGATAAATAGAGCTGTTGGTAGCGTTTGAAATTAAAAATTTTATGCTCGGTAAAGAAGCTCGGCAATACTCTCTCTGATTGTAAACTCAATCGCTGGAGAGTATTATTACATCCGTTGCGAAACAATGCTATAGCTTCAAGTTACACAAACAAGGACAAACATTTTGTACAAGAATCTAAGCTTCTGTTTGTTTTGTGCTAGAATCTTGCTTTTGCAAGCAGCATCCACCACCACCACCACAGCCCATTAACGTCCCACTGCTGGGCACAGGCCTCCACTCTCATAGGAGAGAGGGAATTAGAGCTTAGACCCACCACGCTGCTCCAATGTGGGTTGGCGGGCTTTAACGACTATTATCATGTTAGTGATAATAACCGGGACCGACGGCTTAACGTGCTCTTCGAGGCACGGGGGTAAAAATCCGTCAACTTCCTAACTCCGGGCTAGTACTGAGAATTTCTAGTCAGAAAAACCCAATACTCAGTTATGGCCCGACCCAGGACTCGAACCCGGGACCTCGTTGGCTGCAGTCGAACATCCCAACCACTAGACCAACGAGGCAGGCAAGCAGCATGAAGACTCATAATTATTAACGTATCTACACACGAAACTACAAGCTTGACAATTGACATGGATAAATGAACAATCAATTTTGTATAAGCTTGCCGAACTCCCGTATAGTCTACACACTGCTTAAACAAGCTGGAGCAGCATCAGTTTTAGATTGAACGATGGACAAAGAAGATACAGTTGACTTGCTCTAGTTGCTTTAATATTTCAAAAAATAGACTGTCTTCAAAACATTTTAATAACAAAATTTAACTTTTTTGGGTGAAAATAAAACCCACATTTTGTACATTATAATTGTAAAGTTACTATACCGTGTTATTAACTTATAACAGAGAAAAACTGAAACGAACCACTTAGCGTAATTTGTATTGCACACAACTAGTTAGGTACTTACTCAGATTATCTAGAAACTTGAATAAGGAATAGTTATGTAGGAATCTTACAAAGGCACCAGCTGAACTCACAAGGAGGAGAAACAAACCCGACCTTTCACTTACAACACTCCTTGACTGTAATTACGAGTGAAAATTCTACAAATGGTATTCACGCCGATTAAATACGCCCAGCTCTGCAGTGTTTAAATGTATATTTAATGGCAGGTCAATTCAATAATTAAATCTGTTTAAATTTATTTCTATATGTAGCGGTTTTACTCAATCCGTATGGCGCTGTGTGTGGTCAGGGGGGGGGTCTCCAAAGCAGTGTATCCATTAAATGGTGGCATATGGAAGATTGAAAAAAATATATGATGTTTTCAAGACCTTAACTCAGATATTGTTTTATCCCAAAACACGATTTAAACAACTTCGCTGCATAAAAAATAAATTCAAACATACCTCTTATTTCAGTTTTCAAATCAACACATCTCCAAATTGAAAACCTCAATTTACTTGAAAAATATATCATTAAATTCCAAATTCTAAATGACATCCATTGATTTATTAATATTTATTAAAATGTACACATATTTTCTGTTTTCCATTGTATTCCGGTTTTTCAAGAAGCGCTAGCTCATTTTCACCTCCGCCAGTGTTCGAAAGAACTTCACAGACGATGGATCTGTGCTCCTTTGCTCCAGCGTTTAAATCGATATTTTAAAATGGTTTTCAAACATAACATGAATAAGACTAATGTTTATTCAACATGAATTGACAGAAGACGTGGATATTACAACTTTCGTGAGCTATCTTCTTTTATATAACTAAAAATACATAATCAAATAAAGTATGAATATGTGTTCTCTGACCAAACTTTTGACAGCTCGAAATAATGATGCCGTAATGCGCTATCCATTCGATTTTTGACAACAATCGACTTCATTTACGAAGAAGTTTTAATCGATTTGACACATTGATATTACAACTTTTTGTATTGTTTTATAAACATACCCAGGCGTCTAAATGTCTTTTTTATGTATTAAAATAAATATTTTTGGTGAAGCAATGCTGTAAATGTATATTTTATTATTTGGCAACATCAATAAGGCAGGTCATAGAAACCATCCAACGCCAAAGATGACGCTACTTAAATGACAATCAAGTGAGCTTGTGTTGCAGCTTCGTAATTATTTTGAAAACTATTTTCAAAATTAAAATCGTACTAGTAATTACTAGATTGACATACGAGTTGCGAAATATCGCATAAAAAGGCACGTCGCTTCACTATTTAAAAAAAAAACTCCTGCTGGTTGTAACAATGACGTCTTTTAATATTTCCAAGAAGTAGGTAAGTTGTCAAACATCCAATTACTGTCAGAGGGTTCACTGCCATCGCTTAAAGCAGTATTACTTAAAAATGTCAGTTTTATGTCACGTACCTTGAAGGTCCTAAAATAAGGATTATAATTCTAAAAACACGAACGTCAACAATATTAAAACAATACGGATTTAAGCGATAGTAGTATGCCTCCAGTGCAATTTTTGATATGAATGGAAAATAACAAAACAGTGGTAAGACAGAAAGGAAAACTGAAAATCAAGCATTGCCACTTCAGCTTGCTACTGCCTACTCGTCCGCTCTCATTGGACCAGACCGACCAGATAATATTATTATATCGAAAGCTTGCTGAGTAACGACCTAGTAGTGTCTCAAATACTTCAAATAAGTGCCTATTGCAAGTTTTATTACTAATTGATTGGATATTAGATACCCTTAGGGTTTCGTTTCTGGGACCCGGGAGTTAGAAATTTCCGGGAAATACGTCGTTGGTTTTTTTTTGTGATTTCCCGTTTTTGTGTACAGAGTATTTTTTTAACTTATCTCTTGAGAAATATTTGAGAACAAGTTGATCTCTTAACTTGTTTATTATAATTCTCCCTGACTACTAGGGCATGCATTCGGTGCTGTGTTTGAGTACCGGGAAATTTTGGACCGATATTGGCACGAAACCGGGAATTCCCGGGACTTTCGATACTTTCGATACCACCTTAAATTATCACAAAAACACGGCTAAGAGATTACAGAAAGTATGAAATAGACCAAATATTACTGTTCATTAGGCGTTATACAAAAATTTATCGCATAATATTTCACACAGGAATATACTGAATATTACTATTCATTAGGCATTATACAAAAATTTATCGCATAATATTTTACACAGGACTGTAAATTCATGATTTTTTCATGTACTTGTACCATAACTCGCTTCGTTACAAATTTCAAAGTTTTATTGTAGTTCATAGGTTTTACAGAGATTGCGTCTTGTATGAAAATACACTTTGAAAAGTTGAAATTTTTTTTATCGTGATACGCTCATATGTAACTACTTTTATAGCAATTAGAAGCCAGTGCAAATATAAATTTACTACATCAAGCAGTTTATGAGAAACAAGCCTTGAGGCTTGGATACACGGACAACAAAGTGATCCTTTACGGGTCTTTTTTTATAGACAGGCGTACGTAGTAACCTCACCTCAAAGAATTACAAATGTTAATCTAAATCAACAATATTTTCGAACCCATACTCAGTATTCCCAAGAGAATCTCGTGAAGATGTTACTCTCTCCTATTCTGTGCCGTTTTTTGGTTTTGCCGCACGCTGATTTGGTCTCTACAATTATATTGGATATGGTACCTCTTAGTATTTTTGGTATCCATTCACCGTCCTCCCCGTACGTATGGAGGATCCTAGGATCGAGGACCCTAGGATTTTCTAAAGACGTTTCCTATCAGCCATAAAGAGCCTCGTTACTGCTGCGTTACTCTCCAGGATTCACATCCATACATAAAAATTGGACTGTTCACAGTCTTGGTTTTTACATAACATTGTATGGAGAACTCCTGAGCATCTTAGGGAATTATGGATACGGATATCCATATTTTCTTTCCCTCTGCTATTGGTATAATTGACAGTGGAGTCAAAAATCAAAATTTAGTAGCCTCGGGCTTATGAGGTATATTTTATATTACAGTCTATCAATATTTTCCTGTCAATCTTCATGTGAAATTTATGAAAGTAACGATACAATTAACAGAATATAGCATAATCTACTGTAATTTATTATGGCTGAACAAATTTTATTCCAGTGACAGATCCATCAATTCATTGATCTTCAAAAAAGCTCTTCTCTGCTGGTAAATAATACTTACCAGAAAGACTAACATACGAAACTGTACGAAGTGGCAGTAAAATAATCGTTATAGCCAAAGTAAAAATAGGGGTTTTTAAACTAATACCTCGAATTTGTGAGCATAAAATAGAGTATAGTGAATTAAATTATTGTTACATGCAGAAATATCCACACTTAATTAGAGAAGAATCGACAGAATGTATGTACTTCGAGTCTCAAAAGTATCAAAAGTACCAGTTTTATGGTGTGGAGAACCGGAACTGAAAATTATTCAGAAGTACCGGGAATTTTTGGTACCAGGAATTATCGGGAGCATGCCCTATTGACTAGGTACCTCACTCGCGCAGTGCTGAGCACTATTGTCTTAACGTGGGATGTACCGGGTTTAATCCCCAGCAGAGTGAATTTGGGAATTGGGCGTATTTTTGTAAAATTGTACATGAAATAAAATCGATGTTTTTTTCTCATCATGTTTTGTTATTTTATTGATAAATTTGTGTTTCTTAGTTATTTATCTTTATGAGCAGTAGCACTTTTTACAAATATTATGTTAAATTATAGTAAAAAAAAACAATCATTTTAAAATTAAGTGACGGAGAATTATTCCATTGAGTAACTAAACTTTATCTCACAAAAGGCACTTAAAAAAACAACTTTAGATAAGATTCACAGAAGTGTTTTACTAGTCTTACCAATCATGCCAATCACAAAAATAGGACAGCAAACATAAAATAACAGAAACACTATCAAAATTTGATAATTTTAGTTCTTTTGACTAACGTAAAGGCAAATTTATGTCATAATTTATTATATAACTTCTGAAATAGACAATGCTTTTTATTTTTGTTTTTGCAAGTAAGTTAGTTTACGATAAAAAATATACATTTAAATATAACATAACAATAACTTATATTAATGATAAATTGTCAATATTATAAGTATTTATGCAATACTAGCCGATGCCCGCGACTTCGTACGCGTGGATCGAAGTTTTGTGGTTCCCGCGAGAACTCTTTAATTTTTCGGGATAAAAAGTAGCCTATGTGCTATTCCAGACTACAATCTATATCTGTGCCAAATTTCGGCCAGATCCGTTCAGCCGTTGGGGCGTGATTGAGTAACAAACATCCATACATCCATTCATACATCCATACATCCATCTGTCCAAACTTTTTGGAGGATTTTTTGAGAGGACAATTTGTCAGTGGAACCTTGACAATTACTCAAAGGAAAAGTAAGGGCACTGATCACAATGTTAAGAATTATTGTACTTTCTTACCATAAAACTATAATAGTCGTAGTAGGTACTTTTGAGTATTTTAAACTCTTTATTCTTTATTTTGTACTTAAATTATGTAAAATGTCGTCTATAAAATATAAGTAGAACTTCCAACCAATGTATAGTATGTTAAATCACATTGTAAGAATGATTATAAGTAACAATTTTTTTTTGCGTTTTGTCTTCTTCGATTCTCCCTTTCTGATATTTTATCTCACCTCGGATATTTTTCTTGTTCTAGATTTTACGAGCTCCAAGTGTTATTTTCTTATATATTATTGTTTGAACTTTTAAGAGTCCCTCTTTAATTTCTCTATATGCCGCCTTGTTATTTCACCAGATGTCAGCGCCATTGTTACACCTGAATAATTTAATATATACAATATTCGTTTCCAATGCAAAACTCGGGGCCGTAAAAGCTTAACCGTGTGTACACGGTTAACAACTTTAGATAAGATTCACAGAAGTGTTTTACTAGTCTTACCAATCATGCCAATCACAAAAATAGGACAGCAAACATAAAATAACAGAAACACTATCAAAATTTGATAATTTTAGTTCTTTTGACTAACGTAAAGGCAAATTTATGTCATAATTTATTATATAACTTCTGAAATAGACAATGCTTTTTATTTTTGTTTTTGCAAGTAAGTTAGTTTACGATAAAAAATATACATTTAAATATAACATAACAATAACTTATATTAATGATAAATTGTCAATATTATAAGTATTTATGCAATACTAGCCGATGCCCGCGACTTCGTACGCGTGGATCGAAGTTTTGTGGTTCCCGCGAGAACTCTTTAATTTTTCGGGATAAAAAGTAGCCTATGTGCTATTCCAGACTACAATCTATATCTGTGCCAAATTTCGGCCAGATCCGTTCAGCCGTTGGGGCGTGATTGAGTAACAAACATCCATACATCCATTCATACATCCATACATCCATCTGTCCAAACTTTTTGGAGGATTTTTTGAGAGGACAATTTGTCAGTGGAACCTTGACAATTACTCAAAGGAAAAGTAAGGGCACTGATCACAATGTTAAGAATTATTGTACTTTCTTACCATAAAACTATAATAGTCGTAGTAGGTACTTTTGAGTATTTTAAACTCTTTATTCTTTATTTTGTACTTAAATTATGTAAAATGTCGTCTATAAAATATAAGTAGAACTTCCAACCAATGTATAGTATGTTAAATCACATTGTAAGAATGATTATAAGTAACAATTTTTTTTTGCGTTTTGTCTTCTTCGATTCTCCCTTTCTGATATTTTATCTCACCTCGGATATTTTTCTTGTTCTAGATTTTACGAGCTCCAAGTGTTATTTTCTTATATATTATTGTTTGAACTTTTAAGAGTCCCTCTTTAATTTCTCTATATGCCGCCTTGTTATTTCACCAGATGTCAGCGCCATTGTTACACCTGAATAATTTAATATATACAATATTCGTTTCCAATGCAAAACTCGGGGCCGTAAAAGCTTAACCGTGTACAAACCTTTAGAAATCCATTGAGTACCAATTTGTTCAAGACTGACAATTTCGAAAGAGTTACTTAAAGGACCGTAATGAATTCACGGCAACAATATTTTCTTGCATTGTATTTCAAGAATATAAATATTCTGAATTTTCTCTGGTCTGGCCTGGTAGGAGGCTTCAGCCGTGGCTAGTTACCAATTACCACCCTACCGCCAAAGACGTGCAGCCAAGCTATTTAGCGTTCCGGTAGGATGTCGTGTAGAAACCGATTAGGGATATGGACTAGGGTTTAATATAACTGCCATACCCCAAACAGGTTAGCCCGCTACCATCTTAGACTGCATCATCACTTACCATCAGGTGAGATCGCAGTCAAGGGCTAACTTGTATTTAATTTAAAAAAAACTGGATATAAGGTACATAAAAGTAGCAATAACTATTTTTAAAAAAATCCCGATTCTCGGGAATTCCCGGGAATCGGCCAATTTTATTCCCGTTTCCTTGAGTTGAAAATTTGCCGTTCCCGAGATTTATTTTTAATTTTGATTGAGTGGGATTTTTAAAAAGTTAATTTGTTTAGTTTCACCCAACCTAAGTCCAGTTAATTAATATAATAGGTTTTGCTTCGGACATAATATTGTCAATCAAACTTATAATTTAGAGTACGGAAACAACGTACAAATTTGAAATTTTACATAAATTGGCTAATTTGCGGTTTTGGCTCTTACGAAGTTCTACCATATAGATAATTCTTTATGTAAAGATAAAAAATCATGACACCAAAATTGTATGATTTTCTTCGTTTTTTATTTTTGAGTATTTTTCAAACACTGTAAATAATACTATATGTCTGCAAAAGACTAGAAATTGATTTCAATGATTCCAACATCTTTTTGCTATTAAAATTTTTGAAATAACATCTGTATTTCTTGTTTCTGACAAAAAATGAATATCAGACTCTTAGTCGGTAAGTACATTGTATATACGTATGATATTGATTTATGCCACAATTATACTTGTAATTAACTCACGTAAGTAGTTTATGTAAATAAGATACTTATGTAACTCTAGATGATGCCCTCGACTTCGTCCACATGGATTAAGATTTTTTGACTCCCGCGGTAACTGTTTAATTTTCCAGGATAATGGTTCCGGGTAGCCTATGTCCTTCTCCGGGATGTAATCTATTTTTGTACCAAATTTCATCAAAATCGTTTGAGTAGTTGGGCCGTGCAAGCGTAGCAGACAGACAGACACACTTTCGCATTTATTATATTTTGTATGGATATTAGTATGCTGGGCTAACTAATGCCCGCGACTTCGTCCGCGTGGTTGAAGTTTTTTTTATTCCCGCGGGAACTCCTTAATTTTTCGGGATAAAAAGTCACTCTCCCTCAACTATACCCACGCCAAAAATAACGTCGAACCATTGCTCCGTTGCGGCGTGATTGACGGGCAATTCAATTAACAATCACACTTTCGCATTTATAATATTAAGTATTAAAATGGATTTGCACACGATATGCGATTTACAATAGGTATTTTGTCAATTACCTACTCATGTAAGAGACTTTGGTACGTGATTTACTCACTTACGTTATTCTATCAATTTCACAAATTTTGAGTTACCGTGTTTTGTCATCCGAGGGCATCCGTGTCATGCTATGACAAGCGCGCGAAAATAAAGAAAACCGCGACGGGAGCGCCACCCGGCCGAAGTGGGCATAACTGGCGTGAGGGGTGACGACTGAGGAGAGCCAACCTCTCGATTTGTGTTTTGATTTTAAGAGCTGACAGCGCCTTAAACTCATATTTTATCAATAAATAACGTCAATAAGGACTCGATTTGTACATCCAATGTCAATACAATCGACAATACAAATAACGAAGCGTTGTAAGTGATTTAGCGTCCCTACAGATTTCTTTGAATTTAATCAATTTCCTTTATTTCTTCACCAATTTTTGCTAAAAATAAATCTATACGATGTTAGTGCATATTGATAGTGGCATAGTTGAAATTCTAAACCTAAAACGCGGACTCAATGTGGAATTTTCCCCATTTTTCTTTCACTTCGAATTCATTAAACTACGTTGAAAATAGAGGAAACCAAGACAGCTTTTCTTTAAAAACGTACCTTTAAAAATAAAGGATACTCACTCTCTTGGTAACATAATGGAGGTGAAGATGATCTTGACTCGCGTGTGAACTGAATTAGTCGCAAAAAGGTAGCGGCAGCGACGGTGTGGTGGGTATAAGCCAGGGTAGCCTGGACTTGCCAAGACGCAAGTACCAGATCCACGACACGACACATCTTGGTACAGCCAGTCGCAGTCTGAGGACAACGAGATAATGCTAGATACGTTGATTAAGCGGTCGGCAGGAAGAAATGCAAATGCGGTTGGGGACGGATCGGGGAGCCTCGGGGGGGAGGTTATTTTTAGTCCGTGCGAGTCGGACACACCCTGCCATCAGGCAGGAGTCCATAAGGGATTTTTTTCCTCCTCCGGGAAATAAAAAAAAAAGATACGTTGATTAAATATGCGTTACTAGCTGATGCCCGCGACTTTGTCCGCGTGGATTGAGGTTTTTTGGTTCCCGCGGGAACTCTTTAATTTTTGAGATAAAAACTAGCCTATGTGTTATTCCAGACTATAATCTATATCTGTGTCAAATTTCATCCAGATCCGTTTAGCCGTTCTGGGTGTGATTGAGTAACAAACGTTCATTTGAGGTTTTTGGTTCCAGCAGCAACTCTTTAAATTTTTCGGAATAAAAAGTAGCTTATGTATAATTTATCTCTGTGCTAAATTTCATCCAAGTCCATTCAGCCGTTCTGGCGTGATTGAGTAACAAACATCCTTCCATCCATTCATCCATCCAAACTTTCGCATTTAATATATTAGTAGAGAAGTAGAAAAGGATATCCCCACAAACTACGAGCATATGCGAAAAGTTGTACGTCCACACATCAAATGGATTAATTATTATTTATTACTTCCATCAAATATAATAATGTCCTCCCGATCGAATTTCGACCACGGCGGCCAATCTCCACAGCGATTAGCCATCTGCGCGGGAGATATTATAGTGCACAAGTGTGTGCGCATACACAGGTGCACTCTCTGTTCCTTTACTCTCATAGCCCGATGGGACGGAAGATCCGACACGACCGGAGAGAGATCAGGCGCAGGACCGACGGCTTAACGTGCTCTCCGAGGCACGGGGGTGATGCACCGCCAACTTCCTAACTCCGGGCTAGTATACTGAGAATTTCTTGTCAGAAAAACCCAACACTTGATAAGGCCCGACCCGGGACTCGAACCCGATACCTCGTCGGCCGCAGTCGAATATGCTTACCACTAGACCAACGAGGCAGTCAAACATAATATGTATTTAAAGGTAACTCGGATGAAATAAGCTTTCAACTTTATTTCCCAGACGATCCTTCGGGAACTTCTGACAAATATTACACATTTTGTAAATTACGTATGCAGTGATGTGTAATAAATCTCCTGAGTATATTAATGTTAAGAATTACAAATTGAAATTTTATATTATACTAGATGATTCCCGCGACTTCGTCCGCGTGGATTAAGACTTTTTGATTCCCTCGGGAACTCTTTCATTTTCCGGGATAAAAAATAGCATAAGTCCTTCCCCGGGATACCATCTACCCCTGTACCAAATTTCATCAAAATCGGGTGAAGAGACAGTTTTTTTTAATTCCCGCGGGAACTCTTTAATTTTCCGGGATAAAAAGTAGCCAATGTCCTTCCTCGGGATACCATCTACCCCTGTACCAAATTTCAGCATAATCGATTGAAAAGATGGGCCGGGAAAGCGTAGCAGACAGACAGACAGACTGACAGACAGACAGACAGACAGAAACACTTTCGTATTTATAATATTAGTATGGATAGTATGGATTTGTACGTTTGGACCATGGTTTGGACGAGAAAGGAAATTTCAATTCCGCTCGTATCTTTATAGAACACTCAATCTACAGAGACTGTGACGAGGGTCACACCTTTGTCCAGTACTCTTACAGGATTATGAATAAATCTTCGCTGCCAATAAAATACTCCTAATATTATTAAATTTTCAATATGAAAGAGTGAATCGAAGCAATAACGACAGATATATCCAATAAATATCGCTTTCATTTGTATTATAATTGCATATAGAGTCCAAAATTTCTTTGCCATAAGAAAAGTTTTATTTCACCAGCACCCGAAGCCAACAGTTCTAACCTTTTCATCCTTCAAATAAAATTAATCTATAATTATTCTAATCTTACCCGTATGTGGAATTCTAGAGCCGCCTCTCGGATGGAATCCCACTCCTTGTGTGTTGCTTAGAGAAGTAAAACTGAAGAATGCGAGAAACTGCGACCTAATTGTTTTTTCTGTTATCCTGGTAACAAAATAAAAATACGTCAAAAATGTGAAATGATAATCGGTACCCCCAAAGATTAAACAAGAAGACCTTTTCAGCGTCACTGCGCACGTTTTGGAGGACTTTAGAAATTGGTCGAACAATGCCCCAAATCAGTCTGTATTCCCAATAGGACACTATGCTCTGAGCGTCGTAGATCACAAATTCTATGTCCCCTTTGTCGAATAACCACAATTCCGAACCGAGCATTACTAATCCTTCCGTACAAGGGCACACGAAATACTGTTACGACTACGAGGAATTTCGTTTGTTTATGGATTTGGTTCTTTAATAGTAGGTAGTGTAGCAGGAAAATATAATTATACTATAGGAATGCTAGGACACTAATTTTATAACTTTTTAAGATAAGTTAATTCCGTAATTGAAATCTTTTTGATTGATATTTATCATAACTCATACCGCATCATAGGTAGGCACATATCCCCACGGATAGGATAATTCAACCACTCAAGATAAACAACTCAGATAGTTTGTAATTTGACTACCAATGATGGCTGCTTACTAATTTGCTGCAAATATATTCTGTTAATATTGGCTGGGCCTAACACTAACGAAAGCAAACGCCATTTCATATGGATTCAACGCAACCGCAGAAATGGATTTGGGGTTTAAACAGCATTATCAAAATATCTGTATATTCAAAACATGCAGCGGCAATTTAGTTCATCGAATACTAAACAGATCGTCAGTATCACTTAATTTATAAATAATAAGCATTTTAGAGATTGTTATTATTATTATTATTATGTGTACTTTTAAAATACACCTAAGTACAGTAACTTGAATTACAACCATATTTTCATTACTAGAACCAAATAAATTAGGATGCCGCGAATTCGTCCGCGTGGTTTAAGTTTTTTTGATTCCCGCGGGAATTCCTTAATTTTCCGGCATAAAAAGCAGCCTAGGTCACTCTCCAACTATACCCATGCCAAAAATCACGTCGATTCATTGTTCCGTTGCGGCGTGATTGAAGGACAAACCAACAAATAAACACTTTCGCATTTATCATATTACTAGCTGATGCCCGCGACTTCGTCCGGGTGGTATGAAAAATAATTTACGTTCTATTCTTAGACCTACCGAATATATTTATTTTATTTTATTTTTTCGTTAATTTTCCAGTGTTTTTAATAGTTATTCTGCTATTCGTCAAGGAGACAAATACAACAAATCAAAAACCATGAAAATCGGATCAGTCGTTCTAGAGTTATAAGTGTTCGAACAAACCAGACTTTGTTTTATATATATTAAAGAAGTATGAAGTATAGATATTTCAATGAACAAAATCCAAAAACTAAAACAGCCTACTAGCTAGTTAGGTACTCAAATTAGTCAAAACATTTTTGTTCTAAATTAAAAAAAAATGTAATCCTACAAACAACTAGTGGTTCGCCCCGAACTGAGACCTCGCGGCGCCATCTATTGACATAAATGTGAAGTTCTGTTAAAAATACTGAAGCTCATTAAAAATTAAATAATTCCGTTTCCTTACAATATTTATCTGATTTTAGTATTTGTTGTTCAAGTACAGGATATACTTGAAATAATTGATCAAGTTTCAGGCTCATCCTTTCAGAAAATTTAGAGTTCTGAGGTCATCTTTGGACGTTAGAAAATCTCCACTTTGAAAGCCCCCCATTTCGTCAATTTTGGGGGAAAAATTAAAAAATAAATATTTTTGGACTCTATTCCTTATTATCTTTAAAATGATATACCGCAACCCTATGTAACTTTATAAAAAATATTTTACATCGCATTCGCTTCTATGAGAGCCCCCCTGAAATAAAGATTTTTATTACTTTTTAAGCCATATTCGGCGGGAGGCCATTGGTTTACATATTATATTTAAAGCTGAAGTAATTACGTTCAGTAATTCAGAAGTTATAATGCTAACAGTGTTAACAAGTGCCAATTCACCCAAGTAGACTCAGAGACCTTCGCTTCGCTCGGTCAATAATATTTGAAGAATAAGTAAACTTACCTAAAGTCTAGTACCGAAGCTCCGTGATCAGCGAAAAGCACCACAGGTGGGGTATATCGCTCGTTGGTTCCACACAACCTGGTTTGCGCAGTACCACTAGCGTCTTGGACAGCACTTCCATCGCCCAGCTGCAACCATCCGCCTACACAACTAAATCAATATTTTATTGATTTTTTTAACATCCAAAAGCATAATTATTACACAACAAACTTCTTCAATCTTGTAGGGGCAATCCAAATTCGTGGTTTTTAATAAAGTAATTACGAATTTTCATTGACGACAGCTTGGTTCGGCTGTAAGCCCACCTAGGCAAGTTACTCGTACATACGTTTCGTATCTATTCTCTTTCTATAATCGTTTCGTTTTTGATCGCTTTAGCGAAAGCGATTAAAAACGCTAACCACTTATATTTTTCTTCGCACTAAAGCGTTAACGATTATAGAAAGAGAATAGACATAAAACGTATGTAACTTGGCTAGAGGGGCTGGTCAAGTTACGATTCAAGCATAAACTACACATATTAATATATTTATAAATAAATAACTCAGTTGATTGCGTCTCCGAAGTCCTGTTAGAGACTACCTAAATGCACTATTGGGACCTATGTCATATTATAAATATGTTGTTTAATCGTGATTTTGTTATGTAGGTAAGTACAAAGTGAAAATATTTCGATTAAACCCGTTCCAACGAGTTATTATAATAAACTAGATGATTCCCGCGACTTCGTCCGCGTGGATTAAGATTTTTGATTCCCGCGGGAACTCTTTAATTTTCCGGGATAAAAAGTAGCCTATGTCCTTCCCCGGGATACCATCTACCCCTGTACCAAATTTCAGCAAAATCGGTTGAAAAGATGGGCCGGGAAAGCGTAGCAGACAGACAGACAGACAGACAGACAGACAGACAGAAACACTTTCGCATTTATAATATTAGTATGGATTATTCACAAACCACAAATGACGTGTAGTGGATTATGAAGTCTATGTCAACACAATATTAGTAATGAGTTGTGGCATTGAGGTACATCACTGATTATAATAATTACCTAATACGTAATAATATATCCAGAGTCAAATCAATTAAAAATCCATATCCATACTAATATTATAAATGTGAAAGTGTGTCTGTCTGTTTGTCTGCTACGCTTTGACGGCCCACCTGTTCAACCGGTTTTGATAAAAGGGATATCCCGGGGAAGGACACGACATGCATGGGTATAGTTGAGGACCTGGAGGACCTTTATCCCGGAAAATTAAGGAGTTCCCAGGGAAATTTAAATAACTTAAACCACGTGGACGAAGTCGCGAGCATCATCTAGTTTTAACTAACTTCAACTTTATTAATTATAAGTAAGTACCTACCTACATTTAAATAGGGACGGAAGAATTTTAACAGTGTAAAAGTTCTGTTAATGTCACTAAACCGATTTGGACGATAATTCCACAATTCGAAAGCTGACTGAAATAATTCCACGTTCACTAAATTTGATCAATATCATGTAGGAGAAACTGACTTGACCCCCACTAAGAGGTATTTTGAGTAACTCATAATAAAGGGTCAAGACGTTAAGCTTCTGAAGCCGCGAGTCTCAGCTAGTTTATGAATAATTTTGTTGAAATTAAACTCACAAACAGACCTGCATCGGGGAAATAATAAATTATTGTAAAGATACAACATAGATAAAAGTGTTGGTTTTCACCACTATTAGTATTCTTCGCGGTTTATAATTCCTGCTTTATTCACAGAATATTAAGGTTGCCGTAATTCTGAGAGTTTTATTTAAAGCATTTATTTTTTATTGTGACTATGCGTCCAGATCATGAAATAATTACCATCTTCCATTATTTTATCAAAAGTTCTAGTAGTGCGAACCCTACTATTTTTAATTTCACTAATTCCATAATGTATGAAATAACATTATTGATGTCTGTAAAGATTACGTTATAAAACTCACATTTGTTACTTGATATTTCTATTATTCTTATTTATAGTTTTAAAAAAAACATTTATCGAAAATATGTAATACAATAGAACTTAATGCTATAGCTAGCCTAACATAATTGATACTTGATTGTAAGCTAGACATTGAAATAAGATCCTTGCTCAAATGTGAATGTCGTGACTCTGGTTACACAAACCAATACAAAGCAATTGGCAATTTTCGGCCTTGAATGTCTGGTCTAGATCTTATTTACTTACGACTCGAGGAGTATCGTATTACAGGACGAGACGTACTTTTAAATAAAACCTTGGTTCGATTAAGCCCTCGAAGACAAGAATTTTTATATTAAAACCTCAACTTCAAAAGTACTTAGGTCGATGTAAACTATGTGGCAAAAATCCGATAAAAGAAGGAATATAATTATTGTTTTCATCCAAGTGATGTAAATCTATACTTATAGTATAAAGAGGTATTCTTGACGACCGTGGCGCAGTTGGGAATTTATAATTTCTGAATTTTCCCTGGTCTGGCCTGGTGGGAGGCTTCGACCGTGGCTAGTTACCACCCTACCGGCATAGACGTGCCGCCAAGCGATATAGCGTTTCGGTACAATGCCGTGTAGAAACCGAATAGGGGTATGGGTTTAATATAACTGCCAAGCCCCTAACATGTTAGACGGCATCATCACTTACCATCAGGTGAGATCGCAGTCAAGGGCTAACTTGTAGTGGATAAAAAAAGGTAAAGTTTGTGACGTTGTAGGGGCTAATCTCTGGATCTACTAAACGGATTTTTAAAATTCTGGTACCAATAGAAATCTACAATATTTTTGAGTGTCATAGGCTATTTATTAACCCGAAAAATTAGGGACTTCCCGTGGGAATTCAAATAAACTTATTTCACGCGGACGATGTCGCGGGCATAATAATTTAAATAATTTTAGAATCCTCGGTCCAGACATAAGGTGGTCAAAATACACAAATATGTCCTACATGTTTGAGGCTGCAGGGGTGACCTACTTATTTCATTTTAGTTCACTCTACGTACAAGATGTTTACGAAAGGCTGAATAATTTGAACAAATTACAAATTACAAAAACTAATTACAAATTTAACTATTCATTTGTAGATGCGAAATAGTTGATCCGTTAAAGAAGATCCGTCTTCCTACATTATATAACCACAGTCCAAAAATACACTGTTTTAAATTATTGGTAAAATTCTATAATCTTACTTAATATTATAAATGCGAAAGTTTGGATGTATGGATGTCGGTATGGATGTCTGGATGTATGGATGGATGTTTGTTACTCAATCACGCCCCAACAGCTGAACGGATTTGGACGAAATTTGGCACAGAGATAGATTATAGTCTGGAATAGCACATAGGCTACTTTTTATCCCGGAAAATTAAAGAGTTCCCGCGGGAACCACAAAACCTCGATCCACGCGTACGAAGTCGCGGGCATCAGCTAGTATAAACATAAACTAATCGCCAAGGCATCTCTATTAACTATGTAGTTCTTCTATCAATGAAGTGTAAATCCTTAATAATCTAATTTCTTTTAATTCCTATTTAAATGCACCCAGCATTTAAAAATAACCTCTGTATATTTATAAGAAACAAATTCTTTTGCAAGTGTTAGGTTGGATTCATTTCATTCGATTCAAATTATTCACAAGACGTTTCCCTCTTTAAATGTGAAAACCTCAACATGTACCTATAAATGCTATAATTTTCTATGAGTTTATTGTTTCTGTTCTCTCATAAATTAAGTGACTTACAATAAAATTATATTTTTCATAACCAGGCTTTACCTTGAACCGTTAAATCTTCCAACAGATACCAGTCGGTAGAGTTGAATCTCCACCCGCTGTCCGGCGTCAGGCTGCAGGACGTAAGAGCAAGCGCCGGGACCCTCGATTGATGGAGACTTTATCTGGCCGAATGTTTTGCCTGATTTGCTCTTGAGGATCCGGGAGTCAATTGTTATGTTGCACACTAGAACAATGAAACAGAGCTGAAATACTTCTTGAAAAAATCTCCCTCTTAATATTGATTGAAGGTACCTTCAATACCGTACCTTCAATCATGATGGGCATCGTCTAATGAGCACCTGAACAGAGCAATATAAAAACCACCTTGGCGCAATGGTCTTTTATTGGTTCGAACCCCGGCAGGATAAATTTGGAAATTTATATTTTTTTAATTTCCTCTGGTCTACTCTGTCGGTTCGGTCAGGTCTAGTTATACCAGTTACCACCCTACCGGCAAAGACGTCCCACTAAGCGCTTAAGCGTTCCAGTACAATGCAGTGTACAATCCAATTAGGTATTGGTTTAATAAGACTGTCATAGCAGGTAAGCCCATATCTCTTATCTTAGTCGTCACTGCATTACCACGAGGTGCACTCAAGGGCTAGCTTATAGTGGATACAAAAATGAAAGTACCTCCAGGCATGATTCACAGAAATTATGGACACCTAAATGGAGCAATATTATACCTTGGAGCGCAAATGATCCAAGTGACATTTTATCAGATCCGAAATATTGATGTAATCCTGTTTTTGTCATTCATACAAATCCATAGAAGTACAAATAGGTCAATAGTTTTCACTAGGTTAGGTTCCTGTGCAACAAGAATTATGGAATGTTCTACATAAACCTAACCAATGGTACCAAAAACTTAAAATACATAAAACTCGATTTTGACTAAAATATCACTTGTGCTCCTAGGTACCTATCGTTTATTTATTGTATAAAAAGCTTACTGCTAGAGCAGTACTGTTCCAAGCCACACTGAGAGCATCTCGTAGGCGCGATATCACCGCAAGGGCAAGCCCCGTCGCGTACGCAGCACGCGCAGTCTTCTCTCCCGCCGGGACACGCGCAGCCTGATGACGACTGCGTCCAAAGGTCCACCTGGCCTGTGAAAAATAGCTTTTTAAACGTAGGCAATACTTGTAAAGGACACTAGCATACTCGCCTTTGTGATAGCCTAGTGATGGTTAACACGCCCAACCTGCTATGAGTACCTCCAACTTTTTAGATTTACTAACTAAATATCACTTGCTCGCACAGTGAAGAAAAACATAATGAGGAAACTTGCATGTCAGAGATTCTTCATATCGTTCTAAGGGTGTGTGAAGTCTGCCTATATGTACTTCTAATTCTGAAAGGAGACTCGTGCTCAGTAGTGTACCGGTGATGGGTTGAAATGGATGGCTTATCCGGCTGCATGGCCGTGACAAGAGAGGGGTTACGTCAATTATCTCTGATGATTAAAACCAATTACGGGTATGGGTTTAATAGCACCATTGGTTCCATGGTTGCATAGGTACCATCATGGGTTTATTTTAGGCACCTCCCAGACCAGGGTGCGTTTGGAACCCTTGTAGCTTTAGTTTTAAGATACCGTGGTTAATTATCACCATACTTTGTAAACGTGACGCTCAGAAGGTGCACCGTGTAGATACCTACCACTTTGAGTTTGAGTTTGAATCACTGCTATTATCTAGATAAGACTGCATCGTCACGTATCACCAGGTATATCTTGCATTTGCAGGCTAATTTGTAGTGAAATAAATTAAATACTTACTGCTGCCATCTAAAAAGATGGGTGTCCAAGCGATTTGGGCGGAGACGGCGGCGTATGCGGCGGCCAGCAGCACCGCTACGGCCCGCATGGTGCGCGCGGGCATCCACCGCGCTCTCTCATTGGCCCCCACACCCCCGACTCACGCACAAACAAAAACAGTGAACGACCGCGCCCCGATTTGCATGATTACACAAACACTGTAGTTTTTATTGTTATTTCACAACGCTCCTAGTTTATAAGGGTTTTATTGCGGGTCTCTTCAGTCATCTGTTTTCCTGGTAATCTCTCGGCTCTGAATCCCACGCGAAGAGAAGTCTGGAACAAAATATTATTTGTTTAATTTGTTGTCCATGGAAAATTTTAACGGAAATAATAAATAAATACATATTTTTCTCTGATGCTCTAGTGGTTTGTAGACGGTGCGTACTGCGTACAAAATGCGTACATTTCTAGATAATAGAATTTGAGAATTATTTACTCGCTACTGAACTCGCTCTAATAATAACATTTTTGTTTTGAGCTACAGTAACAATAGGTCCTATCTGGCTTTGGTATCAGATGCTTATCTGGTTTTCAGCGAATACATCTAATAATAAAGCTTATGTGTGATAACCAGTATGGACGGGAAAAGTACAGAGAAATTCACACGGGGTCTTAGTGCAAGCCACCCTACACCAAAGTATAAAATGAAGATTATGAAAATGAAATAGATATTTCCTAACTCGGAATCTAAAACGGACTAATACACCTACAGGGATTACTAGTCATGCAACAAAACTATAAGTATATCATCCTGCACCGGTAGATCATCGAAACTGCAGTTTATTTCAAAAAGTACTATCTCATAAATATTTTGTTTAAAAGAACTGCTTATTTTTGTAAAATAAGAGAACCACAAACGTTTTAAAATTACGTAACTAAATCCGAACGTATTTCCAAGAAAGCACCGAACTTTAAAAGCGTGAAACGAAATTGTAGAAGATAAAGATCGCTAGCTGCGAGTGTGCACCGTGCACTATTTTATCGTCTCTCCGACAAAATCAATATCGCGCTGGCCAAATTCCACAAAGCAACCGAACTCCGAAAAGTAATGGTTTGGTTGGCTGTTTTACAATCAAACATAGCGTAGATCGTGAGCGTTCTCCTGTTTACTACGACAAGTTTTTAAGTAGATACCTATGGGTGGGTTCGTCAAGTTATAAATTAATGCACTAAGTGGACGAACGACACTAGACTGACGACCTCCGTGGCGCAGTGTGTAGCGCTGTTGCCTTAACGTGCGGAGGTCCCGGGTTCGATCCCTGGCAGGGTCAATTTGGGAATTTATAATTTCTGAATTTTCCCTGGTCTGGTCTGGCCTGGTGGGAGGCTTCGCCCGTGGCTAGTTACCACCCTACCAAAGACGTGCCGCCAAGCGATTTAGCGTTCCGGTACGATGCCGTGTAGAAACCGAAGGGTTTAATATAGCTGCCATGCCCCTAACAGGTTAGCCCGCTACCATCTTAGACTGCATCATCACTTACCATCAGGTGTAAGATCGCAGTCAAGGGCTAGCTTGTAGTGGATAAAAAAAAGACCAACGCTAGAGTTGCAAGAAAGTCACAGTTAAACAGTGAGGAGCACCCCGCTCAAAAATTACCCAAGGATGTTAGGCCAGATTGCAGAAACGCCGGGTGTAATCCTTTTAACCCAGAGTTAGCTGCAACAAAAGAATTCGTATAAAACTTCTGTCAAAATTTCAAATTTATTCCTGGGTTAAACGTAACCTGCAAGCGAGCCTAATATCCTTGAGTAATACGCCCCGCTTCTCACTGTTTAATTATAGCTTTCTTGAAAATTTTCTTTGTAATATTATATTAAAGCCATGTATTCACTAGAGGTTGAAGCAGACTCCTATATACGGGGTTATATTATATAATGTATACGGGGTTCAGGGTTCGATTTCCGGGCACGTACCTCTAACTTTTCGGAGGTAAGAAACTTTTAAGAAATTAAATATCACTTGCTTCAAACGGTGAAGGAAAACATCATGAGGAAACCTACAAGTCCGAGAGTTCTTCATAATGTTCACGAAAGTGGGTGAAGTCTGCCAATCCGCACTTGGCCATCGTGGTGGACTTTGGTCAAATCTTTCTCTTTCCAAGAGGAGACTCGTGCTCAGTAATGAGCCTACAGTAATAGAATGAAGAATAAATGAATTCATTTAAAGGACATATCGCAGGAACATATGATATCGCCCAACAAATATAGTTCGCGCGCGAGTTGAATGCAGAGCTTATGTATGGTGGCACATACCTAAGCTGTGCATTCAACAGACAAAGTCGCTCGACATTAATTGGCTTGCCCACTCTACCCATACAGAGATGTTGCTCGAGACATAACTATAAGTACTGCCATGGAACACCGAACACCGTATTTCCGAAGAGATGACAGTTCTCTTTGAGTGTTCTATCGACTCAACAACGGGGAGTGTTCTGAAGAGTTATTAAATCTAATACTACCTTCCGTGTTCTCTAATCGCACCCTTCGTCGCGTAGAAACAATTTATCCTCATCACCTGGATGCCTGATCTTCATCCACCTCCCGTTATTCCACGTACCTCCACGTGTTCCCTAATGACTACAATATATAGGGGCTCTTCAATGGGCTGCTAAACAAATTTCTCAAAAGCTGGCAACGCATTGGCGGTTCCTCTGGTGTTAATGGGTTGTGATAATCACTTAACATCAGGTGACGCTAGATATAAAAAAAAATTGCAGTCATAGGGACTGTCGATAGAAGTGAAAACAAATGTTTTTTTTTCTAATTAAAAAAAAGACAAAGTTAAAGTTTAATTACGAATGTACTATTTTATAAGAAGAACGATGTCGGTCTCGCGTATTCCACATTTTTATCCCCTACCAAAAAGTGCTCAACGCGCCTAAAGAAGTTTTCACTTCAAAAACAGAGCGTCCTAACTGCAAAGCCTGTCGGACGACTGACGAGGGACACGTATAATAGGATTGTCGCACCGGCAGTCGCGCGCGTGTCGTCTCTCTGTAGCGTCGACTAACGAAGTATCGCTGATGCAAGATGATCGCCAGATGTCGCTTGCGATGTCAGTAGATTTTCCCTGCGACGTCGCCCAATAAGTAGCGTGCTTTTTTTTCTGTGATCGGTGGTAGCGTGTCGGGCGACCAGTCCGCGGGACAAAAGTCCCTTTATTGAAAAAGGATTTCGCGGGACATTTTTGTCCCCTTTCTACAAATCTAGAAAACTATATATCTAATCTATACGCTTCATAATTTTAAACAAAACAAAATTAAAACAACCCAGAATAACAAATTCATTTATTAAATCATAACAGGTCAAAAATTCAGTCGTTGGAATTTAACGAGGAACATTAAATTTTCATTACCAGAAACGATCACAGAATAATAGGAATTAAACACACTTGAAATAACAGCCCTGAGATGGCAATGCTTGAGTAGCGGGCACGTAATCTCCACATTGCGGGCAGGACTGACAAGAGTGGCACGTATTCTTTTTCTCGAAATAGTAGCAACAATTACCCTGATAGAAAAAATAAATATTTTTTAATATTGTAAGTAATATCAATTAACTACGTTTAAAGGAGAATCAGCTACCTACTAACTCAAGGAAAATGCACCTCGATTCAGCTAAATTGAGATGAGCTGCTTCAATCATTATTTTTGTAAAAGGTTCGGAGGAAGGTAACGACACTCGTAACACAAGTTATCTTAGTACGAGTGTCTAAGCACTCCTTTGTTATGTGTTTGTCTAGTAGTTTTAAAGAGTATATGATATTGTACATATTGTTGTATTAAATAAATCGAAATTAAAATCGAAATATGTGACAAGCTCTGAGTAATTTGAGGCAAGCCATATTCAATCAAATTTCGGAGAGTAATTGTAATTTCTATTTCTTTCTAGTAGTTTCAATCAGAGTCGTACTTTCATTTCTTAATGACAAAGTTGCATGGAAGAAATTGGCTTCGCATTCAGCAGCCAACAAGCCAGTGTAATATTTGTTACATTACTGTAATATGTATTGGCCACATGATAACAAAAGAGCAACTTTTGAGTTTATTTCTGGTTCTTCGCAGTAGAACAGCTTTCCGAACCGGTGGTAGAGTCTTGACATATCATAAGTGACACATATTGTCCTACGTGAAATAAATCATTTCATTTCATTAGATATGAAGAAGCAAATGTATTCATTTAAATAGCTTGACCTGTGAGCCTGACGTCCAGAGTGGGACTTTAGGTTGACTATTTAATAGATATCTTTGAAAACAATGTTTAACAAAATAAATAGGGACATGTTAGACAAATTTAGATATGTACCATTACCATTCAAGGTTAGTTCTATCTTAAAAGTATCAGTAGCTATACCTTATGAGGTGTAATCGTAGTAAGCTTTTTATTTGTTTAACAATAAGCAAATGAAATGCGATACATTTCTAGATTAAGCTGGGATATATCTTAATATTATGAAGGAGTTTAAAAGAAAAATAAATTATGATATTATTCGGACTTTCTAATAAAACAATTTCGCTAAGTTCCCTGTCTCATTTGAAGTAAATAAACGACTTATTTGCATAAGAAGCAAAGTTTTCCTACTCGAATCACGTAAATTAATTAACTTTGTAATTAAAAATCTTAAGTCTAAATTCTTTTCGTTTTACTCCGCTTTCCGTTAATTATCAAGGAAGTGAAATCTTGCTTTCCAATTTTCTAAGCTCTTAAATGTTTCACTCTGGTTTCTTTAGAGTATAAATATGTCACATTATCTGGCCAAATAAGGTACAGTATAGACCGTTGCATTGTTTAAAAATTAAAGCCCATTTCAATAATATTTACTATTAAACGAGTATGCAATGAAAAACTAAATACCTAAGTACTTTTTAATATGTATAAATTAATATAACAAAACTAACAAAAACCCCTTTTGTTAAACTAACAAAAGCGTGGGTGTCAAGTTTTTTTAAATTTTCATTTATTTGCAAGCGTGTGATGCAAAAATCTTAACATCAAATATGTTAAGAGGTTATTTCGCTATAATAAATGCCGCCAGCTCCCAACGTGATATCGGCCAGAAAATAAGAGAAAATCACGAAGGGTCGTATTTTTAGCTTCAGTAGAAAATAAATCCATCACCCACGCCGCCGCAACCAATGAATAAGCACTGTGGTCTGACGGACGATCGGTATAA
The DNA here is from genome assembly GCA_923060345.2 of Erebia aethiops. Classification (NCBI taxonomy): domain Eukaryota; kingdom Metazoa; phylum Arthropoda; class Insecta; order Lepidoptera; family Nymphalidae; genus Erebia; species Erebia aethiops. The sequence goes on along the minus strand of OV281089.1, from coordinate 13,657,172 downwards.
AAAAACATTTGCAATCAGCCTCGCGGTAATGTCAAATCGTAAGTAATTTGTCCGAGAAAGGGAGCGGCTACGATATTGTTCACTTTAGTGTTTTAGAAATCAAATTCACTTTAGTGTACTAGAATTTTAATTCTGGGCGTTTAAATAAAAATTAAGATTGAATAAAACCCACATTTCACCGCAGTTTATTACCAAATCATAATCTAAAATTAGGTAAAGTTTCTAAAATGTTTGCGTCAAGAATAATAAAAGGTTTTAAGTACTTTATTACTTTTCTTTAAGCATCGAAGTAAAAAAGAGAGATAATAATATTACAATCTACTTTAAAGCTGAAATCTTTAATGGAGGGAAAGATATTGAAATTGGCTTCATAGTTAATATAAGTTCCCTTTCTACCCAGGTCTGAAGTGATTTTATAATAATATTTAAATTCCTCAGGGCATCACTGGCGGTATTTGTTCGACTTTTTGCTTTGGTTGCGTCAAAGGATATTGCGTGGAAATAAAAACGGGTGCTAGCCTGATATAGCTTTAGTTGAATATTCATTTTGAAGAATACGTTGCCTTGCCTATTTAAATTAAAACTAATAACAATAACTCGAAGAACCCTAATAGTTTCTATAATGTAGCGATTATTCCTTGTCCTGAATATAAAGCGCTTTTCAATTTTTCCCTTTACTTTCACACTGAAATGCATCTTCTAACGAAATTTCTACTTTCTACGTACACGGAAAGTGCTTCATAAGTTTGATGAGTGAGTGAGTAGGTACTGTACCGTTTTAATTTTCGAACCTCTTTATCTCACGTAACATTTCAATTAGATGCATACCTATTTTTTTTTATAATTATAAACAGGGGTTCCCTTTCATAAAAAGGGTCCTGATGCATACCTATTTGAAACTTGCAGATTGTCATCATATTTATAAGCTTAACCACTGTTCCAAATTTAATTATGTTATTATTACGTGGACCAATTTTATGAGGGGAGTAAAAACAGCGCGACATATTTCGATTAAAGTGAAACACTATGTGCGGTAAGTCAGAACTTGGCCTGACGCACTGCCGTGCGCCTCAATAACGAAGAAGTCTAATTGAAAACGATTTTGAGGCATTTTTCGAAACAAACGTCGCAAGATTAAGCAAGTTTTGAATATGAAAATAATTCAAAAATATGATTGTTTCCTCTGGAAAACTAAGAAATAAACTAACTGTAAGGATGTACCCGATCATCTTGACTCTGGTAGCGGTGAACTTCTTGATCAGGGTCTATGCTAACTGAAGATACTGCGAAAGGCTTTCGCCTTGGCCGATTGCCCACGGCGACTTCACATGCGCGGCGCATCAGAACTGTAGGCTGGTTTACCTGCAACAAAAAAAAATTTGCTACTTATTTACAGCGAAGCAGGCTGGAGGTCCGTACCCCTAGCAATACTATACCATTCCTGTACGATGCCATGTAAATACCGATTAAGGGTATTAGCTCCTTTCGAGTCAGACTGCATCACTTACCAAGTTAGATCGTAACGTAAAAACATTATAGTATAAAAAACTACTACAAAATGAACATAATTTAAATATCAAAATTTTACTGAAAGCTACAACTATGATTATATTACGCTGGAAATAAAAATGGTTCATGGTGGTAGGTACCTACTTATGTAACTTATGGACTTATGTACCTAATTATTATTATGCTGTTTCAATTTCACACTAATTCTGAAACGTATCTTAATAATTAAGATCTCATTCAAAAATAAATTAAATAATTTAATTAGCCTATAATATAAACGATCCCAGTCTTATTTCAGCCTCTATCTCTAGACGCCTTTAACTCGGGTATACTTATTCCAATATTTCAAAATGAAGTTATACTTAGGTACAATATTAAAATTAAATTCTCAACGCCACGTACGTTATTTTTATAGATTTTAACTTTTAATGTATTCAAGCTTTGTATCAGTCATCCAATACATCTTCTAAAGACACTTCAATAGGTTCGTTCTTTAGCGATCGGCACTTCAATGGATTGTTGAATTCAGGTACTTTGACTGGATCTTTAACTTTCAATGCGACCGGACTAACTTCACATTCTATTGCTACGTCACGAGGACATCGTTTAAGAAAGTTCGTAGTGCCCAATAACTTAGAATGTTCTTGGTCTTGCATTCCATTTCGCTTGAATGCAGTCACCGGTAATTTTCGCACCTGCAATTGACAGTCGTCTTTTAACTTTGCACATTATCTTGTTTTCCAATAATTGTAAAGAGTATCCACAAAAATGTATTAAAGTTAAACAATGATGTAATGTCGTTCGTACTATCATAAATTCATTAAAGCATAGGTAACCCTTCCTAAGTTCATTAGTCACTGTCATAAGATGTCTTTCATAGACAAAATTGATTAATTAACGCACCCATTCAGGTCACCGCTTCTTAGAGCCAATACTAGGAAGTTTCTTCATAGGTTTGACGGGTAAAATAAGTGGAGTATCGCTCCACGTGGCATTTCTCCAACATTTGCGTATGTATGATATTCCACTGCTTTCTAAAAATTGCTGATCTTGAAGGCCGTTTCGCTTTAAGGCGCTGGATGGTAGGGGATTTACCTGCCAATTCGTTATTTCTTTTGGCTCAAAAATGTGCACTCAGGGACCAGATTTATTTTAGAAACAAGGGAATGTAAATATTGATATAATTTAAAATAATTCCTAATTCACTTTTTATCTTTCTTCCTTTTAATGGGTAACATTTCTTGTGTAACTTTCGGAAATATTCTGCGGATAGGTTCCACTGCAGTGTAAACGCGGCATTCATTGCCTATACATCCAGCGCACAAATATCGTTGTGCGCCTCTGTACCCATGGATTTGGTCTTGTATACCATTTCTACGGTACGCCGTAATAGGAAGTCTACCGTGTCGCGTGGGAACGTACTGTTCCTGAAACCAACCACAAATATATGATTTTTACTACCACAAATTAAGTTGGTTCCAGGAACATCGTATTACTAAAAAATTGCTTTACATCGTGAAGATTGATTGATTAGTAAATTCGGCGTACATTAATTCATTACATACTCAGAAAATGACTACTTATTATGGTGTGGTCTATGATGCTATACAAATACGGTTTTGATGTAAACTTACGATTCGTCCATCTTCGTACCGGTAGCATGGTATCACATATTTTGTTTTTATTGGTTTGCACGGATTGTTGCATGGATTGTTGCATGGATTGTTGCATGGATGGTTGCATGTAGGACAGCAGTCCTCCCTTGGTGGTGTCGGCGATCTACGCTTTCTATGCGATTCAGGTTTTGGTGTTTCATAACAGCAATTATCACAGTTTTTTGAAGGCTTGCTTTGTGGTTTCTCGCAGTAGTATATAACTTGTCCTTTTGGACAGCAGGGTAAGCAAGGGTAACACACCGGCGGTGGCTCGCAACACTTTTCCGGCCCGCAGGGTGTCATGAGCATTGGTGTAACGGCGTAATCCCCTAATTCATCGAAGCAATATGCCATTTTTTTATTTTTCCTTATACAGTTTTTCTTAACTTTTAATTTATTTACATAATATATAAATAGTCACGTAAAATTTTTCAATTTGACATCCAAAAATAAAATCGAAGAAAATGAATATAAGTTTAAGTACCGTCAAATTTAAATAAATTTTGTTTTTAAAAATTCCTAGACAGAACCTTGATGGCCAGGAATTAATTTTATTTTTACATAAAAACTGCTTTTCTGAAGTATATATATATATACTTCAATGATTTCCATACAAGTATATTATTAATGCAGGTGTGTCTGTCTACCTGCCCATTTTTCAATCGATTTTGTTGAAATTTGGTATAGTGATTACTTTTATCCCAGAAAATTAAGGAGTTCCTGCGGGAATAAAAAACTCAATCCACGCGGACGAAGTCACAGGCATCATAATACCTAGTTCACAATCTTATCTTACTATTATTATAAATGTTTGGATGGATGTATGGATGTTACTCAATCACGCCCCAACGGCTGAACGGATCTAGCTGAAATTTGGCACAGAGATATATTATAGTCTGGAATAGCACATAGGCTTTTTATCCCGGAAAATTAATGAGTTCCTTGGGAACAAAAAAACCTCAAACCCAACATACGAAGTCGCGGGCATTTTTTTTTTTTTATCCACTACAAGCTAGCCCTTGACTGCGATCTCACCTGATGGTAAGTGATGATGCAGTCTAAGATGATAGCGGGCTAACCTTTTTTTTTTTTTTTTTTTTAAATATATAGGCTAGCGCTTGGCTGCAATCAGACTTGCATGCAAGAGGTGATGCAGCCTAAGGTGGAGCGCGCTTGCCTAGAAGATGCCTATTCACTCTTGATTTGAAGGTACCTATATTAAAAGAGGATGGGAAAACGGAAGCCGGAAGGGCATTCCATATCCTAGCGGTTCGAATTAGAAACGAGGAAGCAAAACGCTTCGTACGAGCCTGCGGAATTTCGACTGCGTAAGGGTGCAGACCTTGTCGATGCCTTGCGGTTCGATAATAAAAAGGCGACGGAGGAACCAGATCGAATAGTTCTTGAGCACACTCTCCGAAATATATCCTGTAGAATACCGACAGACAGGCAACTTTGCGCCGATGTTCCAAGCTTTGCAGCTTCGAACTGACCAGCGCTTTGTTGCCAATTAGTCTCCTGGCGCGACGATCCACCGAATCCAATGCGTCAAGCTGGTACTTGGCAGAGCCGTCCCATAAATGGCTGCAGTACTCCATGCACGATCGAACTTGTGCTTGGTACAGGATAAGAAGCTGTTCCGGCGTGAAGTACCGCTTGACTTTGTTGAGGATGCCAAGTTTCTTACCAGCTGTTTTTGCCTTAGATTCGATGCATTGTCCAAAGTTGAGGTTGGACGATATGTTGATACCAAGGAGCTCGACACTGTCGGTAATTGGAACGGATATATTTCGGAAAGTCGGAGTAAGTGGGAATGAACTCCGTTTCGCGGTGAAAAGACACGCTTGCGTTTTGGTAGCGTTAAACTTGACGAGATTGGCGTCACCCCAGTCGGACACCTCCTTCAAGGTCAAGTTGATTCGTTCTACCAAAGCCTCTCTGTGCTTAAGAATCTCAGCTCCACTAGCTCGGGGACCGGACATGTATCTCTCTGTAACGGTGCTGTCATCTGCATACCCAAAGATACCGGGTTTTAGCATGTCGTTGATGTGAAGCAAAAAAAGCGTTGCAGAGAGAACTGATCCCTGAGGGACACCGGCATTGATCGCCATGAGATCAGATGAGGAGCCATCAACGACTACTCGAAATGATCGTCCACTCAGGAAGTCTGATATCCAGTCGCAGAAGCCAGCGGGTATCCCATAGGCTGGAAGCTTGGTCAAAAGGCTCTCATGCCAGACCCGGTCGAAAGCCTTCGAGACGTCTAGCGAAACAGCAAGTGCTTCACCATACCTCTCGATGGCCTCACCCCAGATGTGCGTGGCATACACTAAAAGATCCCCTGTGGATCGATTACGTCGAAATCCGTACTGTTGGTCCGACAGGAGGTCATTTTCTTCGAGGTATGCCAGTAGCCTGTTGTTCAGCACACGCTCCAAACTTTTGCAAAGCATGGAGGTGATTGCAATAGGCCTGTAGTTGGCCGGGTCAGCACGGCTGCCCTTTTTTGGGACCGGCTGTACATTCGCAATCTTCCAAGCCTTAGGGACCTGAGCAGACTTAAGGGAGAGGCGAAACAAGCGTGTCAGAACTGGAGACAATTCGGGAGCACAGGTCTTCAAAACCATTGCTGGTATTCCATCTGGACCACTTGCCTTATTCACATCCAGGTTGCGGAGCACTTTTAGCACCTCATTCTGGCGAACGTGTATCTCTGACATGGCAGAGCCGCAAGATGGTAAACAAGGTGGTATAGCACATCCTGGATCTAGATGTGAATTTTCCGCGAACAGAGTCGCCAAAAGATTTGCTTTATCTGTCGCAGTAAAAGCCAGCGATCCATCTGGTTTGAGTAGAGGAGGCAGCGAAGGACGACAAAAATTTGATTCAACCGACTTCGAGAGAGACCAAAAAGCCTTACTACCACGTGGATAGGATGCTAGTTTGGCCCCAATACGGTTAGTACGGTTGAAACAAGCCTCTTTAAGAACCTTCTTGTAGGACTTGGCGGCAAGGTTGAACGCTCTCTTCTTTGCGTTGACGTCCGGAGCCTTAACGGTGCGGGCTTCTGCCCATGCTGCATACGCTGAGTCTTTGTGGGCCGCTGCTTCGGCACATTTAGCGTTGTACCACCGTGGAACTTTGCCGTCCAGTGATACGTCAGCGTATGGTATGAAGTACTCCATAGCTTGACGTATCACCCCGGATATGGCTTGTTCGCAGCTCGACGGATCACTCGAAGAGAAGCAAATCTGCCGCCAAGGGTAAGATGCGAAGAAGTGTCGCATCTCGTCCCAGTCTGCCGACTTATATCGCCACAGCCGCCTGGTTCCGGAAGGACCCGAGTCGAAAGGGCGATAGCTCGACACCGCTTTTACCACACAGTGATCAGAAGTGCCCAGGGGGGCCGCAACTGACACTGAGAACCGGTCTGGGTCGGTAGTCAGCAGAAGGTCCAAACAATTAGGTGTGTGACCGTCAACGTCAGGAACTCGCGTTGCTCCTTGGACCAGCTGTGAGAGATCTAGCGATAGAGCAAATTTAAGCGCCTCTCTCCCAGCGTGGTCGGTACTCTGGTATGGGAACAACCAATCCTGATGGTGAGCGTTAAAGTCCCCCAGAAATACCATTTGAGCAGTTGGGTATCGACGTTGAACGGTGTCTGCCGTCTCGCTGAGGTACTCAAACAATCGAGTTGTCTCCTGGTCACCACTGTGCGACCGATAGACACAGGCATACACAGTCTGCTCCACACCCGTATCCAATAAACACCACATGGTGGAAAAAGTGGGTACCTCCAGATTACGGAGACGCCGGCAGCAGATATCACTGCGAGCGAACATACAGACCCCCGCGCGAGCTTTAAAGTTATGCTCCAGCGAATACCCCGGGTACTGTAGATACGCTATATCTGATGGTTTTCTGATTTGCGTCTCCGTAAGAAAAAGTAAATGCGGCCTCTCAGTCTCTAGATGATGGTGGACTGCTGAGAGATTAGAGTGCAATCCTCGTATGTTCGAGAGGTGCACTTTGAGGGAGAGGATGTGCAGCCGCCGTTTAATCTTCTTTTTACTCTTTTTCCTTTTCATGGGTTTTTTGTGGGAGTGAATAGGAAAGGGAATGGCAGTTGTACGAGGCGCTGTGTTCTTAGACCTCGCAATTTACGAAGGGACTGCACGTTTGGAAGGCTCGACTGGAGACTGCGGGGACGCCCGAACCCCCCTGGGAATCGCCATCGGGTCCTCTCTCCGGTCGCCAACCGGCACGATGGAAGCCATCCCAGGATTTTTCGCGAGGTGGCGGGGCAGCCTTTCATAGTTGGCTTTCCTACAATTGGGCCCCCTACTGCCTGCGGTCGGCCAGCGGTAAACCGTGCTTCGGATCCCGCTAACCTCCAGGTCGAGTCGTCCGGCGCAGCCGCTCCGCAAATCGGAACCTGTCACCAAACACAACGCAGCTGTGGTACATACCCATTCCCCTTGATCTGGCTAATACGAGCATCGCGCCGGAACACGACGCGCCCCATGGCACGACAAATCATGTCACGAGATGAGTCGCTTGGCGGCGCGGCTTTGCTCGATGGGTGGTTACACTAGCCACGGCCGAAGCCTACCACCTATGTTACTCGTTTGGCACCACCCGGGGATCACGTGTAGGGTAAAGAGGGTTATAACCTGACATGGTACATCCTACGGACGCGAGTAACTTCAATCCCCAAAACCTGTTAGGGGCATGGCAGTTATTCGCTAGTATTGACATAAGATATTATAAAGTACCTATATTTTACAAATAAATTGAAGCTTTCTACAGCTTTCACAAACAGTTTCAGACGCCGCCGCCTTGTCGCCGCCGATTCGAAAATGCAATTTTCTCAATGCAAATCGAACGCCTCAGACAGATTTAATGCCTTTCTGCTCATCATTTCCGGAGAGAGTTAAGGAAATATCCTCCGTTTCCCACAAAAGCGGCTATTTTGTGGGAAACGGAGGATATTTGGCAAATTGTCTCCACTGTCTAGACGGCGTAAAGAAATTATAGAAATAATCTAATCGAAGCAGGAAACAGCTGAGATGGTTCAAAATAAAAATCATTTGATCAAAAAAATTGTCTAGTCTAGTAGAATTTGTATAGCCGATGTAGTATAAACTGTATAACTTGCATAAAATCCTAATCAAGATTGAGACTTGAAAGATCTTACAGAAATCAGTCTAGGTTAGGTAGCTGATAAGTCATGTTACTAGGAATCTGCTTAAGTGATACTTATATTTATGACAGTACTAAACCGAAGATCAGAAATTGGTTTTCATGGGTTGTAGCTTGATTGACGAGGTAACCAGATAGAGCCACCATCGGAATGACTAGTTTATTTAATAATCTAAATGCGAAAGTGTGTCTGCTGTCTGCTACGCTTTCACGGTCCATTGGTTCAACCGATTTTGATGAAATTTGGTACAGGTTACTTTTTATCCCGGAAAATTAAAGAGTTCCCTCGGGAATCAAAACTTTTAAATCATAGAATACGAGTAGGTTTTAATTTGCTGTGGGGATTTAGAGCTAAAGAAAACCTTAATGATAACCTGATAAATAGCTAATAAACGTGCAAATTTTTCTGCCATACCTATCTCAATCTTAGCTCATTATATGTAATATATAGTGTCATATTTGCAATGGTAGAGTCCCGGAAGTAAACAGCTTATGCGTTTAGAAGTATTGGAAGTCTTGGTATGATTTCAAGCACAAATATTTTAAAACACTATAGTTACGTAGATCTACTGTAACTGTAAAAGATGTAGAACATTTTTATCTGGTAAATCGATGGGTAAGCAATAATAAGTCCTCATTTCAGTTCTTTCATAAAATCCCCACAATTTTTAGCCTGATCTGGGAATGGAACTCCTCATCTCATCTTGAATCTAGTCGAACATGCTAACTACCAGACAAATGTAATGCAATTCACCTTAAACTATTCCAGTCACATCTCGCATATAATATGACCTTAATTGATAAGTCACAAAATAGGTAGGTACTGTACCGCCACATACGAGTACGTACATACTAGGAAATAATTTGTAGTGGGCCTTCATGATCATGTTAGGTAGGTGCGGAGGGACTTTAGTCCGAAAGCTATGGTTCACGAGAAGATTTACGATCTGTTCCCTACGGAGCTAAATTATGCGAATATGTGGGTCGGAGCAGACATATTTCAAAATCTAATAAAGTAGGTTTTTTCGGTATGAAAATATTCTTCCGCAAGTGGTTGTATATCAAAGAAAGAAACGCCTGGGACTAACACAATCATCATCATGACCATCAACAGCCAGTATCCGTAACAGATCCACTATTGGGCTTAGGCCACTTTCGGATTGGGCCAACCTTGCCTACCCTCAGCTGTTTGCATCCATTTGATGCCAGCCACTCTCCGGATGTCATAGAAAATACAATACTCTACTTACCGCAACTACATGGCAGGATACTGGAAAGCGGTTCCAATACACACTTCGCAATGTGAATGCCTTCTTGAAACGGTTTCTTGTAATGCGACTTCTTGAAGCAGTATTGGACAATTGAATGTAATTTAACATTGTGATAAAAGTACTAAGTAGGCATTAGATAAGAACAGTGATCCGAAAAGAAAACGATGGAAATGTAAGCATACAGAAACCATAAAATAAGGAAATGTTCAATAGCATACCAAGGCGTACATTATTCACCATTATACCATGAAATAGGGTACTCGTATATGCGATCGAATGACATCAAAATGGAACAGAATATAAAATACGACGAGCCCTGGAAGCGATACGATATTGTAACAAGGAGCGTCATTTGTCAATAGCAACGAGATTTAGTGTCCTTTTAGAGATCGTGTATAGAAAGGGTATAAGGGGACTATTTTTGCAACATCCGTTCATCTTCCTGTCGTTGCGGGTAGGAAATACGCGCATATTTCAATAAAAAAATATTTTTTCAGTCAAATATCAACATTTGGAAGGTATTTTCTCTTTGTTTTACATACACTCCAGCTCCAAACTGATTAATTTAGAGGAAAATTGGCTCGCTTATAATATCCCAGGTTAAAAAAATTGGCAGTCATAGGGACTGCCGATAGAAGTGAAAACTTATAACTTTGAATTTTAGTATTAAAACTTGAAATTTCATAATGTTTAAATTAAAATTATCAACATCAATCTGGTTTTCACATTTATTAACACTCCGAACAACAATTATAGACATGTTTAATGGTTTATTTATTATTCAAATACATTACGGGCTGTACAAGATCATGACAAAATATAAATACAATTTAATTGAAATAACAATTAATAAACAATCATATTAAAAATATTGCACAATACGTCACAGCATGTCGGTGACGCGAACCCATAAGATTTTCCCCTACCACACTTTGATAGGGGAAAATGTTACATAAAAATCTAAATACGGCTAAAGAAGTTTTCACTTCAAAACCACACACGGAGTCACAGCTAACGCATTTATTCTTATTTCGGCATCTAACGTTAAACTATAATGTTAACTTGGGATTTTGACTGTCTGTATAGAATGTAAAGTTAGCAGAAACCGTGATTTACGGATGACGAAGCTGTTGGTGTATTGCGGCCTAGTTTTGAACCAATCAGGGGTGGTTCTAGCCCTAGGGGTTCTAGGGGTTCTAAAGGTCGTTGTGCTCAGCGGAACTAAAATCTTATTGGTAAGAATTATTCGCGTTAGTAAGTAGTTAGTATCGCGTTAGTAAGTAGTAAGTATTCGCGTTAGTAAGTAGTAAGTATTCGCTTTAGTAAGTAGGTAGTAGTTAGTAAGAAGTATTCGCTCACGGGCATTAGGTAAAGTAAGTAGTAGTAATATTATAGCAGTCTTTGATTTACTTATAATTTACAGCTTCGTGTTAACTTTTACTTTTTAGAGCTTTTCTAGCTATAGAGTTCCCATTGAAATAGTATTTTTATCCTATCGGTACTCTGAAAGTATTTGATTCAAGAAGTGATGAACAGATTTTGATCTAATTACCTAGTTCAAAGTATCAACTAATGATAAATAAGATGTACCTTTGAGAATATCCTCATTCGTTATCTTATATGATAAAATCACATTTCAAAGCGATAGGTATAACAAAGCCAATGCATTAACATAAATGTACCTCTGTCAGATATGTTAAACTTTAAAGTGGTTTCAACAAACTTCAATGCTATTTTGGCTAGTGCAAAGCGTAATGGCCGAACAGATAGCACTGAACAAGGGGAAAAAACTTAAGCTCGTGAAGTAAACCATACATAAAACGTTTTACTTGGTTTTCAAGCGGTAAAATGCATTTAGTGTAAAAATGTGTTTCCCGAATGTTTTTTTTTGTTTGGGGACATTTTAAATCATACTGTGCGTTGTTCAGGTGACGCTTAAAACTGTTGACGGTAGTTGTTGCTGGTACATAAAAGCAACGGCACAATTCTTCCTACGGAAATAACTTCAAAGCTAAATTACAGAATAAACATAATATTTACTTATTATTGAAAAAGTAACAACATCGTTATTTTTCCTGATGAGCTGTCACAGCCAACAACATACGGAAAACAATTGAATCTGCCCAAGCCTGTGGTGGGCAGATACATTCAATTGTTTTCTGCACCTTTGTCATTGACTTGGTAATTTATCGATAGTATCAATCAGAAGATAATGTTTTTATCATTAGTTTAGTTTCTAGAAAATAGACAGAATATTAAATCTTTGGTCTAGAATACAATTAGAATTATTATAAATCTAGTGAAGAAAAAAATTGTGTGTCATCTCGGACGCACGACTGGAGTTTACTCTTTACGAACGATTATAAAATACATATATAGATTAGTAAATGAGGGTAAATGAACGCACTTTTTATATTACTGAAAGCATGCTTGATCCATTTAAGTAAATTAATTATTTAATTTATATTCATCAAACTACATAACATAGTCATGGAAACATAAACAAGTGTCGATTCTTAAGGAGGTAGACTCCAAAAAGTACGTCACAGTTTAGATAAATCCGCGTTACTTTTTAAATCACAAGTTTAAATTAAACGACGGATGCAAAAGTATAAATAAAACAAAAATTTAAAGCCGAGCTGGCGCTAAATTCTCAAAATTGTTTTGCAGTTGTTGCAGTAACTATTCATAGTGAATTTTTCCGTCGACACGTCGTTATGTATTGGTTTGTTTAGTAGTGCTTGTTGGCTGCCAACACACAAAACCTAAAAAAAATGTTTAACTGTTTTAGCGCGACTGAGTAACGAGATAACAAATAGGGAGAGACCTTTCACCGCCTGCAGTTATAGCAGCAATGCTAGCGGAAGAAGACTCATGGAGGGCAGTGGTCTCCTTTTGTGAAAGAGTAATTCGAAAATACGACGAAACGCTTCCAGAAAAGGTAAGTGCCCTGTTCCTTTGGCTCGTCTTGGCGGGGCACTCCTGTGTCCCCAGATGATTCAAAAAGAGACAGCTGAGCGAGTTCGTGAGCGCACCGACCCTTCTCGGAGACGGCCACATCAGGGTGGTAGTGATCAACGCCCCGAGCCATCGGATTAATAGCTCCTGTCGACGGAACTCCGGGGTTACGATTGGCCAGAGATGGGACTCTTTCCACTCCTCCTAATCTCAAGTGACCGCTGGATGACGGCAGCAGGCCGTGACTCCAGCTGTTAGAAATAACATGAGGTTGGGTTCAATTGACCCAAGGATGAGCCGAGCACGGACGACGCGCATCATGCGCTTCGTCCCTATCCTATCCTATGTGCAATGCAGCTGTCAACTTGGGTTCTACGGCAGGTCTACGCCAGCTCTACGTAAACTCTACACACAACAGTTTCTACCATAAATGATTGTGGTGACCACATACAAGCTTTATCAGCTGGAAAAGATAGATTATAATTCAACTCAAATTTGATAGTAAAATATACGACGATATTTTGACGACCTCCGTGGCGCAGTGTGTAGCGCTGTTGCCTTAACATGCGGAGGTCCTGGGTTCGATCCCCGGCAGGGTCAATATTTAGGAATTTATAATTTCTGAATTTTCTCTGGTCTGGCCTGGTGGGAGGCTTCGGCCGTGGCTAGTTACCACCCTACCGGCAAAGACGTGCCGCCAAGCGATTTAGCGTTCCGGTACGATGCCGTGTAGAAACCGAAGGGGTGTGGGTTTAATATAACTGCCATGGCCCTAACAGGTTAGCCCGCTACCATCTTAGACTGCATCATCACTTACCATCAGGTGTGATCGCAGTCAAGGGCTAGCTTGTAGTGCATAAAAAAAAAAAAAAAAAACAATATCGCGAGTGGATTTTGTAACATTATGAGGCCGACGTCAACCGATAGTAGTAATTTGCTGGACATATTAAGACTCTTGTGGGGACTTTCAAATGCTCCATCAGCATCGGTCTGGCTCCATCAGAAATTAGCAGCCTTACGACTCATTTTATGTCCTCCGTCTACCTTGTGGGGGTCTGCTAACGCTGCGCTGTCCAGTTTGGGGTCGCCATTCAAGTACGTAACTAATGTTAGATAAGCAAACGGAAAAAGTTTGGTCTTGTGTAATGGTTTCATTTAATACGTTTTGAGGTTTTATACAATCCGAAAATGAAAGGTCAGAACGAAACTCAATCAATTAAGATTAATCATAAGGTCACCGATTATACACTAGTATAATACAAATGTAATAAAACATACTAATGTTTTTAGACCATAGTAGGTAATATTTTCCATGCAAATACTTATTCCTAATTATTGGGTTTTTTGCTGAGTTTTTACCCGAAGTTCTAGAAACTTCCAAGAATTGTTCCCGTGAAGTTACTAGCAGAGTTTTTAGAATTTTGCCAAGTGTAAAATGTAACGGTCGAGCGGACGGCGTAAATAGCAGATGAAAAAGGGTGAGCAAGAAAACTTTCTACTGTACTTTAGTAGAAAAGTAATTTTGAAATATCTTTCAACTTTTATTTGATTTTAATTGAGTTTACTCATAACAAAGTGAGAGCTTTTATAATGAGAAAACGTAATATTATAATTAGTAAAAATTCTTAAGGCGCATGTACACATTCGCAAGAGAGAGTCAGGAAGAAAGAAAAAGAAAGAAGAGAAGTGTTAAAGGAAGAGAAAGAGAAGAGGAAGAGGAAGTTTTGACGACCTCCGTGACGCAGCGTGTAGCGCTGTTGCCTTAACGTGCGGAGGTCCTGGGTTCGATCCCCGGCAGGGACAATTTAGGAATATACTTAATCCCGTAGCTTTAGATGCCATAACTGATTATCACCACCATCCATACTAATATTATAAATACGAAAGTGTGTCGGTCGGTCTGTCTGCTATGATTTCACGGCTCATCCGTTCAACGGATTTTGATGAAATTTGGTACAGGGGTAGGTTGTATCTCGGGGAAGGGCATAAGCTACCCCGGAATCTTTATCCCGGAAAGTTAGAGTTCCCACGGGAATAAAAAAAATCCTAATCCACGCGGACGAAGTCGCGAGCATCATCTAGTACACCATACTTAGGTATGAGTTTCATGTTCAATAACTAAAAGTGGGAAAAACAATAAACAAAATAAATGTGGGTTATTGGCGGCTCGTGATCTGCCAGTTTTTTGTATGCTCTTCCTCAATAAAAAATTCAATAATCCCGCGATGAATTGGCAAGTTCAACTCCATACATATTCAGTCAGAGGAAGCGACGCACTGCGCAAAACTTTTGGCACTCTCGCTTGCATACAAAAAATGAAAGTGGCTTGCGACGGTCGAAATGGCACATTTCTCGCGTAGATCTTAACTTAACCTACATATTATTCTAATACCTTAACTTTGTGTTTCTACTTTCAAGTGTCATCGTGCAAACTTTGAATGTAATATTCTGCAGGTGTTGACTTAGCTCTAAGCGCGAGCTTTGAAGGTACTCATTTAAGCGCGCGGTGTCGTGTGCATAAATGAGAACCTTCATCCAGACGTAATTTTAATTTTCACTGCAATACTGGTGCAATTATTATTTTTTATTTTTTAATCCACTAGCTAGCCCTTGACTGTGATCTCACCTGATGGTAAGTGATGATGCACTCTAAGATGGTAGCGGGCGAACCTGTTAGGAGCATGGCAGTTATATTAAACCCATACCCCTTCGGTTTCTACACGGCATCGTACCGGAACGCTATATCGCTTAGCGGCACGTCTTTGCCAGTAGGGTGGTAACTAGCCACGGCCGAAGCCTCCCACCAGGCCAGACCAGGGAAAATTCAGAACCTATAAATTCCCAAATTGACCCTGCCGGGGATCGAACCCAGGGCCTCCGTTCGTTAAGGCAACAGCTGATGTTCGTGATTATGATGCTGTCTCAACTACAAGTGTAGGTGTCTGACTTTAAGTGTCACTTAAGATGTACCTGAAAACGTTAATGAGTTGCTTGTATTTTCACAATGTCTAGCCGGGTATTTATATTATATTACTAGCTGATGCCTGCTACCTTGTACGAGTGAATTGAGGTTTTTTGATTCCCGCGGGATCTCTTTAATTTTCTGTGCCAAATTTCATCCAGATCCGTTCAGCCGTTCGGACGTGATCACGACTTGATTGAGTAACAAACATCCATCGATCCATCCATCCATCCAAACATACATACATCCATCCAAACCTTCGCATTTATAATATTAGTATAGATTTGTCATACGGGGTGTATCGCGTCTTTCATCGCGCGGTTGTGTGACGAGATCGGAAGCAATGTGTGAAAAAAATATGCACCGAATTGAGAACCTTCCTCCTTTACGTAGACACGAGTCACGTTTGGTGCGTTCCGCTGGATACAACTTACATTGCTGTAACTTTTTTTACAACTTTACAAGTTAGCCCTTGACTGCGATCTCACCTGGTGGTAAGTGATGATGCAGTCTAAGATGATAGCGGGCTAACCTGTCAGGGGCATGGCAGTTATATTAAACCCAAACACTTATTCGATTTCTACACGGGATCGTACCGGAACGCTAAATCTTTTAGATTCTTCGCCGGTAGGACGGTAACTAGCCACGGCCGAACCTGCCCACCAGGTAAAGCTAGACCTATTGTCATATATTTGTACCTAGAGAAGTCGGTTCTTCATGTTTACGGAAGCTTAGAAATTAAAATTATTAATCTATATTAATTTTAAAGGAATGGTTCAAAACACTGACGTCTTTTATACTTGTTATCCCGTATAAACGGAACTCCCACGTTATATCGTGGGAAATTATATTTATTAATTACTAGATGATGCCCGCAACTTCGTCCGCGAGGATGAATTTTATTGATTCCCGTGGGAACACCTTATTTTTCGGGATGAAAAGTAGGCTATGTCCTTCCCCTGGATGTAACCTACCCCTGTACCATATTCCATCAAAATCGGTTGAATAGTTGAGCCATGAAAGTGTAGCAGACAGACAGACAGGCAAACACTTTCGCATTTATAATATTAAAAAAAAAAATAGTATGGATCCTATTCTCAGAATTAGTTTTAGGATCGAGATATAAAAATGAAAAATATTGAAAATGGCTTGTCACTTAGGCTTACGAAAGTAAGTAGGGTTATTTATAGGCTCATGGCATTAAAAATCAATATGTAAGTCTGCTAAGCCTATCGACTAGTTACCGTGACTGGGTTAGTAATATTATAATCCCTTGATTTTCCAATAAAATGTATGAGCATGTTTTGATTCTGATTTTATGAGTTTTGGTAGTATGTAAGTATGTACAAGGTTCTCCCCGTCTACCTATAATATTTATACTGATAGTAACTATTCTAATATTATAAATGCGAAAGTGTGTCTGTCTGTCCGTCTGCTACACTATCACGGTCCATTTATTCAACCGATTTTGATGAAATTTGGTATAACGGTAGGTTACATCCCGGAACATTAAGGAGTTCCCCCAGGGATCAAAGAAACTTAATCCACGCGGACGAAGTCACAGGCATCATATAGTGCTCTTAATATAGGTATACGTAAATAAACACTGGAGTTAAAAAAATCCAACGAGAGAATTTTAACTATGTCACACTCGCTTCAAATAAACGAATCGCGTGAATACATTCATAGGTATGACGGTCGTTTGAGCGAAAATTTCAGTTTAAAATGAAATATTTTCATTTAAATCATTTTACTTTATTTAAGCAACTTCAACTCCACCTGAAATTTTTCGCTTTTTCCCCGAGGGATATCATTAAAGTTTAACTACAATGTTGGTACAAAATTTTAATCCGTAAAACATTTTGCCGCAGCCATTAACCAAGTTTTCAAGGCCGAGTTAAAAACCGTACGTTCTTGAAACACTAATGGACTAAGTTGTGCAGTAAATTCGCTCAAGAGAGCCAGAAACAAATTTCCCGCAGTACTTCTTGCTTAACCATCCAGCTTAACTTTCCTGAATCGCGCTGCATTTATTACTTACTAATGTAACATACGAATTACAAGTACCGATCCTTTAAAAATATTTTTTAGGGTTTCATAGTAAAACCAATAACTTTCATCAGTGTAGTTTCATCCAGTACCTACGCCAGTCCGTCAGTGTAACAGCCACTTTAAAAGAACTGTACAGCTGTTGAAATTTCATGATGATAATCATGAATTAATGAATCCGTCAACGGCAAAGTTGAAATAATGGGACTTTGTACTGCAGGCCGAGGGGGAGTTTTATAATGAAGGAACTAGGAGCTATAATCCGCCAAAATAGACAAATCTATGTGGTACAGCATTTAGTTTGCACGTGTAGCTTGCAATATTCACCGCACAGTAAGCCAGCAATGTGCACCGGCGCAACACCACACTACACAAATCTTCCAAATTATTCTCAACGTACGTTTCACTCCGACGCCGGCGCAACTTCAGGAGATTTGACGACCTCCGTGGCGCAGTGTGTAGCGCTGTTGTCTTAACGTGCGGAGGTCCAGGATTCGATCCAGGGTCAATTTGGGAATTTATAACTTCTGAATTTTCCCTGGCCTGGCCTGGTGGGAGGCATCGGCCGTGGCTAGTCACCATCCTACCGCGTTCCGGTACGATGCCGTGTAGAAACCGCATAGGGGTATGGGTTTAATATAACTGCCATGACCCTAACAGGTTAGCCCGCTACCATCTCAGACTGCATCATCACTTACCATCAGGTGAGATTGCAGTCAAGGGCCAACTTGTAATGGCGTAAGAAAAAAAGATGTTGACTTGACAATGCACGATTGTAAAGTCCTTTATAAATTGATTGCTTCCTGGGCGGTAATTATCGCAAGCTACACGTGCAAGCTACTCGTACAAGCTGTACCAAATAATTTGTCTCCTGTGGCGGATTATAGCTAATTTGAATTCTAGTTCCTTCATTATCATGAACTTCCCCAAAGTAACGCCTGCTCTATCCAATATGAGAGTATTCGATCGCGACAACGTTTACCATTTATATGGAACTAGCTGATGCCCGCGTCTTTTTCCGCGTGGATTGAGGTTTTTTGGTTCACACAGGAACTCTTCAATTTGAATCAAGTGATTTCAAGTAGTTATAATTTTAAACCACCCGTGTTATTTGAAAGCAAAACCAAGAAATACTTACCTATCTACCAAGTCTTTAATTTATAGGATATTGACGACGAAGGTGTAAACAATATTGAATGAAGTTAGTGATGTATGGATGAACGAACTTGCATGGTCACTCGGAGATCCAGATAGCAGAGCTGCTAATTATTGTTAATACTCTAAGTCGTGGCCACTGAATACATCGGCATATGCGCTAAGATCTAGAACCATATTATTATCCAATAAAACACTTACCATAATCGTAATATTATCATTGATGGTAGAGGGAGAACACCCTTAGGTGTGATCGCAATCAAGTAACTTGTAGAACCTTATTTTTTCCAAAATAAGTTAGGGGTTTTAATACTTGCCCATTCGCAGTTCAAAACTTGGCGATAATTACTTAGAGCTTAGTGATTTTAGTGGGAACATATTATTTTATCTGAGTCTTAGCTCAGATGTATCAACAAACCGTAAAAATAATAAGCTTGATATTTAAATTAGAGATGTCTGACACACTCTTTCATTAACGTACACGATCAAATTTAAATCAGATTTAAAGTCCACCAGGTGACATTGTTTGTATGGAAAGTTTCAAAAGCCGCATATGTTTATCAAGAGTCAACGTAAATGCCAATATAATCGAATGTAACACACGCTAGCTTCCATGTGTTCTTTCAACAAGGATCATATACATACATACATACATTTTTATAAATAAATTAATACCTACAATTATTCATACTCACATAAAATTTGTGTTGAAAAGCCGGCGCTAACTATTCAATTTAACACTCAAAATGTCAAACAAACACTGATCTAGCACCCACTTATGATTGCTCACTCCACGTCCACAAGTTTACGCGCGCGCTTTCATCGATACGATATAATTAGTTTATACACGTGACACAAGTGTCCAACTGTGTCCTGTAATTGGTTTGTCTGTTTAGGTGTTTTGATTTATTATTCTCTTCAACTTACGTAAGTAACAACGTGGTAGAGTTCGGTTGGAGGACGCGCTCCCGGCGAGCGTTCCCCGTGACGCCGGCCGTCACTATGCGAAGTCTCTCTCAGGGCCACACACCGCGCATGTCTCCATCACAATAAGCCCTAACTCACACGTACAGCTCCAGAGCTCGCACGACCCGTGGAGCTTATTCTTCTTTACGTGCGACCATTGTTTCAACGGGTGAATTCACGATGTTTTGAACGTTGCCCGTTTTGCAAATACTTTTCAACATTCCGTGCGATTCGTAAATTATTACGGGCAACATTCCAATAATACCTCTCAATGTGCGCGCTCCTAATTTGCTCACCTGAAGTAATCGTAAGCTTCGACTTAACGTTTGTTGAGACCGTAACAGCTGGCAGCTTTCTTTGGATCATTTCTAGTTTATCGACTATGCTTGATGTGAATTTATTTTTCACAAAAATCTTAAAATAATTCTCTTTGATCTTTGCAACAAGAATTACAAACTGCCTCAAGTTCATAAAGAAACATGTTGAGCTTTTGTTTAAAAACTCAATTATTTTACTTACAACGAATTTTATAGTTTCATGCAATTTTTTTTAAATTATATAGGCTAGCGCTTGGCTGCAATCAAACTTGCTTGCAAGTGGTGATGCAGCCTAAGGTGGAGCGCACTTGCCTAGAAGATGCCTATTCACTCTTAATTTGAAGGTACATATATTAAAAGAAGAGGAGGAAACGGAAGCCGGAAGAGCATTCCATATCCTAGCAGTTCGAATTAGAAACGAGGAAGCAAATCGCTTCGTTCGAGCCCACGGAATTTCGACTGCGTAAGGGTGCAGACCTTGTCGATGTCTTGCGGTTCAACAAAACGGTGACGGAGGAACCAGATCGAATAATTCTTGGGCACACTCTCCGTAATATATCTTGTAGAATACCGACAGACAGGCAACTAATATATTCCCATTTATTGCCATTTTAATATTATTTAATATTATGTATTAAAAATGTTGTAGGTATGCAATGGAATTTCGAAGTTAAGACGCCCTTGTTTGCACGTAAATGACGTCACGAACGAATCAAATGTTCATGTAAATACAGCTTGACATCGTCACAAGTATAGGCTTTTGTATTCTTTCTTTATCGAAAATCGACTCTCATTTCAAATGGAAATCCAAAAATCTCTGAATGGTAATTTTTTTCCTGGTAAACCCCTTTAGGAAAAATAAGTAACGTCCTGATGATTATTTTTATGAGATTAATAATATTCTGTATATTCAATGCGTCAAGTGTAAATGGCTTTAAAATGAGATACAGTCAAAAGCTCGTTTATAACCTTTTTACAAAATATGTAGTGAGATAAGGGGCATAAAAACGTTTTTGTCCTTTTAACATTTTATTTTAACAATGGTAAAAATTGTGAAGCGCTGAACAAAAGCACCTGTCTGTTCAACACTGATATTCACACCAGTCCCTAAATACGAGTGAATGGTCGAAATGGAAGAGGCATTTTTATAGTGGTGCGTAGCAAAAGATAAGAAATGTTTTAGTAAGATGCCTGAAAAAACACAATCAGATGAGAAGCATGATGGAGCAACACTTCTCTTCATTCCAGTCTAAAATTCGGAAAACTCAAATGTTAATCTTAAATACTATTTAGGTATGGTTAGCGGTGAATCCATTAAGGGAGAAAGCGTTTTCAAGAATATTCAACTACTTATCACTAGCGAAATTCTAAAAGTGAGTATTGAAGAACGAAAACATACCACGGACAGGATCGTCGTGTCGTAGGGTAAACAAATTTAGTCCTGTTGTCTTAGTTTTTTCCGCTCCATTAAAAAATTCGCGCGCGGTCTTTGGGTCCGCTAGAATATTTTGTATCCGTAGTCTGTTTTCGCCCTAATTAGAGTAATTTTGGAACAAGTTATTTGGTCATGCTATTTGTATCAGGCATACATCAGTCATCACCACAAAACCCGCCAAAGCAGCTGTGGTTCTGTTGACCTAATTAATGGGAGGTGGGAAGAGGGCAGATTGATATCGACATAAACCCTTCCGCTTTTCCTAACATAATTTTACGTTTAGCTGCAGGCTGTAGTGACATCTAAAAATTTGTGAGTCACTATTGTATAGCATTATGGTATGGGCACGTCTGTCCTTATCCTTTATAAGTAGAAACGAGAGACGAGACAAATAATACTTGCCGCTACGTGTCGCGCCTAGCCGCGCCTCTGTAGTAGGGCCAGATCTTTATATTATGATAACTCAGATTGGATTATGAGACATAAAAAAGTTAAGTTTAAAAAAAATTATAACATGAATTATGTAGGTATATAATATGGCGTTTTAACACGATTTTGTCTTCTATTGTGAAAAACTTGCCGCGTGCATATAATTTGCATTGCACATGCAAATTGTGGTACCAACTTTCATCTGCTGAGTTCACTGAAAACTAAATAGAATAGAATTCCATTTCATTGTTGATCAAACACAATGTATAATATGTCTGTATTTTTCACTTATTTGGTGCTAAAGAGGAACCATGGCTCAACCTCATCCTCATTCATTTGCTCACTATTCATATGAAAAATGTGCGATCACCATTATAAGACCTTATCACACGTCGATTCTCACCGCAAAAACAGATAAGGCAATTCGGCCTAATTAATGAGAGGGGAGACATTAGTTTGGGCATAAAACCTTTATGCTGTCTCTTACATATGCTTGATTCTGTAGTTAACGTTCCGTTTTATTTTATTTACCTACGCAAAATATCCACTGTATTCATTATAATATCTATTAAAAATATAATTAAAAAACAACAGTTTACTAAGCTATTAAAATATATAAAAAGCTATGAAAATTTTAAAAATTTATTTAATCTTCAGAAATCATCGAGTCATAGTTTGTAAATTATCATAACTTTATATCACTTCGGAAAACTTACAGTTTTTAATAACAATGTTTGTCTTCAGAATTTATTGCGTCAGAAGTCAGCGGATCGGATTTTTCGTGTGGGTAACCAAAGGGTAAAATTAGACGGCGAAACTTTTCCAAATTTAATAAAATCGACCTAACTCTTCGCTTTAACTTTTGGGAGCCTTTAGGCTCAACACATACCTACAGATTGTCTACAGTAGACACGTACAATAGCGCCACATGCGCGTTTCTGCGTATTCACGCCTCGTTCTGACAGATCGCTTCTTCAATCTTTTGGATAATTAATACACGCCGCGTTATACTGATCTCTACGAGCTGGGTGCATCGCATCGCTTCTACTCTGTCTCATTAGGTATGCCTTGAACCAAGTCCCCGCGAAATACGACTCAAGCACTCGTCTTACTAAGGCACAGACTAAATAATAAGTATAGTTGGAGTTAACGCTTTACACTCTTCTTATCCGTATTTAATACTAACAAGATAATGCCCGGGACTTCGTCCTCGCGTCAGAGTTTTATTATTCGCACGGGAACTCCTTAATTTTCCGGAGTAAAAAGTAACCTATGTCCTTTGGGTCGGGAAAGAGTAGCTGCAGACAGACACACTTTCGTATTTAAAATATATTAGTATGGATTTAATTGCTATCAACGTTAATATCTGAGGCGATACGTTGTTAGATGAGAATATAATTGAGACTTCATAAGATGCTTTAGTCGTGAGCGAATATTCTGTTCCACAAAATTCATCGTCTATTTTGTACGATACGATATACGACTGTTTATAACTTCACGTCCTTAGATAAATTTTCAATTCGTGACAAAAATTTTATACGCGCGTATAATATTTGAATTTCATATTGGAATACAAATCCTAAAATTATGTTATACATCATTTGTATGGTATAAAATACAGGGATATTTTTTTTAGTAATGGTGAAAACATTATGAACAGGACAGGTGTAGGTATAATATGCATGTCATATTTTCAGAAAATGATGTTTTTTAGGGTTCCGTTATTAAAAATAAATGAGTATTTCGGCGATTTTTGCTTTATTTGCAGTAATGCCGACCTCCGACCTCCGACCGACGACGACCTCCGTGGCGCGGTGTGTAGCGCTGTTGCCTTAACGTATGGAGGTCCTGAGTTCGATCTCCGGCAGGGTCAATTTCAGAATTTATAATTTCTGAATTTTCCCTGGTCTGGCCTGGTGGGAGGCTTCGGCCGTGGCTAGTTACCACCCCACCGGCAAAGACGTGCTGCCAAGCGATTTAGCGTTGCGGTACGATGCCGTGTAGAAACCGACGGGGTATGGGTTTTTTTTTTCAGAGAAATTTTCAGAGAGTAAGAAATAACTGCTTTAACAACAAATAATGAAAATAAAATCCAAACGTATATTATAAACGGTAAAAGGCTACTTTTATTATATATTGTCCCTATACCGATAAACTTGTATTTAAAAAGTACATATTATTAAATCTTGTACGATTGATACGGCACCCTTCGTGTGCGAGTACGACTCACACTTGGCCGAATTTTTAATGTTACGCGTGTCATAATATAGTGTTGATTGATTAATATTGTAAAATAATGTTGGTTTATAGAAGCATAGAAATGGGTTTAATATTTTATTTTACTAGTCAAAAGAATAAATTTAACTAATATATCAATTAAATATTTGCGAGGATTTCATGGTAATTTCTTCAGTGCCACTTAACTGTAATCATGCCCCATTACCGGGAATGCGAAAGTATGAAAAAATTGAATGAAATATGCCTTAGCATAAAAAGGCGCAATAATAATTAAGGGCTATCACCAATGAGATAAATAAATCTCTCGAGGATTCTTTTGTACGTTTGAGTTGGTTTCAGTAGTTGAATAATTTTTCAGTACTTGGTGCATTTGGAAACCCGGTCTTCTTCTTATTTTTGCCCTTGTCCCACTCTATGTGAGGTCGGCACAACATTTTTTCTTCTTCCACTCACTTCTGGTAACCGTCAACGTATTAAAAAGAAAAAAAAAACGGTAGAAATAAATTGTTTAGTCATGTAAAGTTTGAAATGACGTAATGGCGGAAATTAAAGTACTGATTGACTGACTGATTCATGAACGCCCAGCACAATGCAGGTCATAAGGCTGCCAATAATTTTAGCAAAGCCGCGGGCGATTGCTCGCCCAGCATTTAATGTACCTAGACTACGGAAGCGAATAATGCTACGGGAGAGAAGCCGCGGGCGATTATTATATGTAACGAAAAGGTTCGCTTATAATTCATGCTATCGACCCATTGACGATTAACTCTATATATTTCATGAAAGCCGTTCCAGCCACATGGCGCGCGGGTATTCACTGCATAATACAGTTTTAATTTTATTGAAATAGAGTTTGCAAGAGTATTTTAAGCCCTGAGCTCAGAACTATAATCATAAAACACTGATGCCTCACAATAGAACATCAGAGATGATTCCATAATAATTTTTGACCGAGCGAAGCGAAGGTCTCTGAGTCTACTTGGGTGAATTGGCACTTGTCCGTCCGTCCGTCCGTCCGTCCGTCCGTCCGTCCGTCCGTCTGTCAGAGCATTATAACTTCTGAATTACTGAACGCAATTACTTCAGCTTTAAATATAATATGTAAACCAATGGCCTCCCGCCGAATATGGCTTAAAAAATAATAAAAATCTTTATTTCAGGGGGGCTCTCATAGAAGCGAATGCGAAGTAAAATATTTTTTATAAAGTTATATAGGGTTGCGGTATATCATTTTAAAGATAATTAGGAATAGAGTCCAAAAATATTTATTTTTTAATTTTTCCCCCAAAATTGACGAAATGGGGGGCTTTCAAAGTGGTGATTTTCTAACGTCCAAAGATGACCTCAGAACTCTAAATTTTCTGAAAGGATGAGCCTGAAACTTGATCAATTATTTCAATTATATCCTGTACTTGAACAACAAATACTAAAATTAGATAAATATTGTAAGGAAACGGAATTATTTAATTTTTAATGAGCTTCAGTATTTTTAACAGAACTTCACATTTATGTCAATAGATGGCGCCGCGAGGTCTTAGTTCGGGGCGAACCACTAGTGTATTTTAAGTGGTGTGTTGTTTGAACGATGACTTGACGGAGAGTGTTCTTAGCTCAGTAACTTTTCAATATTGTGCTTCCGTCACCGTTCTACCGCAGAACAGCAAGAAACCGTCAGCGACCTGACGACCTCAGTGGCGCAGTGTGTAGCGCTATTGCCTTAACGTGCGGAGGTCCTGGGTTCGATCCCCGGTAGGTTCAATTTGGGAATTAATAATTTCTGAATTTTCGATGGTCCAGCCTGGTGGGAGGCTTCGGTCGTGGCTGGTTCCACCCTACTGGCAAAGATGTGCCGCTAAGCGATTCAGCGTTCCGGTACGATGCCGTGTAGAAACCGAAGGGGTTAGTATAACTGTCATGCCCCTAACAGGTTAGCCCGCTACCATCTTAGACTGCATCATCACTTACCATCAGGTGAGATCGCAGTCAAGGGCTAGCTTGTAGTGGATATAAAAAAACCTTATGTGGTTGACGTCCAGTCCACTCGAACGAAACGATTCTGCTGTACGTTTCTGATTTGAACCGCCAGGATGTGGAATACCCTTCCAGCGCGTGTATTCCCTGCCACGTATAACTTAAGTACCTTCAATGCAAGAGTGAATAGGCATCTTCTAGACAAGCGCGCTCCAAACTAGACCTCATCATTGCTTTGTATTATGCATGATTGTCGTCAAGCCAATTTTTTGATTAAAAAAAAATATAAAATAAACTACTAAGTCGTTTGAAGATTATCAGCTCTTTTCTAGTTAATGTGGGTATGTGAGCAACTTCCACAGGCTTGATCGATTCGGATTTTGATATCCTGATTGAGTCGATGTGGCGGGGTCTTTTTTTAAATTAATTTTATGAACTTTGTCAATTATATGCATATTTAGTATCTCGGTAGGTATAAATTTTTGCTGTTTATTAAATATAAATCCATTTCATTTCATACTTTACTAGATGATGCCCACGACTTCGTCTGCGTGGATTAATGTTTTTCGATTACCGCGAAAACTTAATTTTCCGAGTTAAAAAGTAGCCTATGTCTTTCCCTGGGCTACATCCCACCCCTTTACCAAATTTCATTAAAACCGGTTGTACATAGTTGGGCCGTGAAAGCGTAGCAGACAGACAGGCAGGCACACTTTGGCATTTATAATATTAGTAGGTATGGATCTTACAAGTAAAATATTATTCGGAGAGTACAACCCTTTAGGTGGATATAAAAGTTTCTATTTGTTCAAGAAGATTTATAGTTTCGCAAAAAATGGCACGATGATTTGTTTGGTAACACGGCGACACATTGTCGCTCTCGCCAACCCCTGCGGCACATTGGTGTAATCATACCCATTACGGTGATTGAGAAATAAAAACGGGTGAATAATGTTTCAACGTGAAAAGCTTCCGTAAACCTATATTTAATGTGCTTATATTAACAGGCCTTTTTTAAAATAAAAGTAAAAGCCGGCCAATCGCGAGTCGAACTCGCTCACGAATGGTTCCGTACCATTTACGAAGCATTTAAAACGAATATAATATTATGAAAGAACAATCTGTCAATGTTATGTTATCTGTACAATGATTTACCAAACGAAGTTTCAAATGAAAAATCCTTCGTCAGATTTAAAAAAAAATTAATGAAGCATTTTCAGAGTGCAGTGTAATAATAAGATTAGTATATAGGTCACCTTGTTACTTTATGCATTAATTTTTAAGTTTATTATATATTAGTTGTAATTTTCTCATATAAGTGAACTTTGTTCTTTTTTTGAGGAAAAATAAAACATCTTTAAACCTAAAGAAATAGCGGAAACTATCTCACGAGCGAATACGAGATAGTAGGTGCTCTTAGTCGTGTTGTATGCGGAAGGACCTGGGAACCCATCGCATTAATATCTCTAGAAAACTCCTGCCATTATGTGTTTAATGGAAAGGGGACACGGCCCTCAGTTATGAGGAATACGAAGCAGACATCTCACGAGCACGACCTGCTTCGATGACAGACAGTCAGATTACTGACAGTCTCATCTCGATTCGCCATTGATGAACGTACACGGAACAAACGCGTCTCGATTCATTTCGACGCGATTCTGCTGAAGTTAACTGCAGAGTGCAGACTTAATATTCTCAACCGACTGCCTTCTTCAAAGCTTGATTCCATAAAATGTCGCAGCAATTGTAGCCGCTGCAGATAATTTAGCGACTGATCGTATCCGGGGAAGCAATTAAGATAAGCGAGCTGTGCTGTCACAGCTATACTACTTACGGCCTGCGGTGAGCGAACATGCTCTGTATTATCTAGGTATGTAGGGGCACACCTACATAATAATATAATAATATATGGCGCTGTTAGATCTACGAAGTAAACATGACGCAACCCGAACAAAGTACTACAGTTAGCCAATCACGTGCCGCCGCCTGAATCACGATTACGAAGTTCTTTCGGAATTGATATATATAGAACTTTCAACCTACGATAGATGGCCCAGCTTTGATCCCCGAGCAATAACACCGGCCCGCAGGATGATCTTCTTATTGTGACGGTGGAACACACTTTACGCTCCTAAAGTCTATTATCGTATATGTAGATACTTGTATGCCAGACTCGTCTGCTGGAAATGCCAAAAAGGCAACGCGGCTATACGCCCTAAATCGGAAAACCCATTGCAGCCGTGTGTCAGCTTTTATTGTAAAATGTGGGACTTTAGACGTTTTTTTAGATTATAAGCCTGGGTGCACATTGACTAGCAAACAAGGATTATAAAACAGAAGTACCAGGTTTTCTACGGCAGCTATGGATTGCGCTTCTTTGAGACATCTGAGCCATGCCGTTAAGTACAGCTGCCAAAAAGAAGCGACCCGTTAGTGATTTTAGTCAATGTACACTCAGCCTTAGGATTAAATGCGAAACAATTTTTTTCGTCGAATTTAATTTTTATTGTGAGATTTTCTCAATCCAGCGCCAGTAGGGCCATTTAAGACCATTTTTTAATTGGATAATTTTGCAAACGGGAATACAATAGCACAATATTGTAAGTTTATAATCTTTTACCATTAGCAACTTATTAAGTACCAAATGATGTTACATATTTTATGTTTTTGTTTGGTATTCTTTGATGAAATAATATTAAGAATTGAGATTTTTGACTTTTAAGATTACAAATTCCCAAATAGGTATTACAAAATGATTTTGACGTTTGTTGAAATAGAGAAGCATGCATCCTGGAGACAGAGATAATGTATACGTTTTATTCCGGGAAATCAAAATAATAATACGGCATTTTTGTTTATTCTTCACCAGATATCCAAAAACTACAGTTTATGCATACCAAAGACGATATTATTATCATGAAAATGGTTGGTCCTACCACATGGCGTCCATTGTGCCCACAAATCAAGTGCATAATAGCGTTTTAATTGAGATAGAGCTTAACAGTATAAAGGGTCATTTTGTAGGCGATAAATTTTTATTCATAACCATTAGCAAGCTCTCGAATATGGATCGTAGTCAGTAATGGCTGTGAGAATAAATTTACTAAAGAGAGGCTTTGAACTAGCAATGTTAATTCTGCATTTATTCATTTTATCTACGGATTATTTTCATTTAATTTGAATTTCCTGTCTTTACTCGTACAGCTTTTACAGTACTAGAGTGGGTGCTGGTATATCGGTTAGAAAACTGTAGATGTGGATTAAACTATGGATCGACAAACTTATCTGGCCCGGTGACTTAAATTGGAACTAATTTTATGCCAGTTAAGTTTTAATTTTATTTTTAACTAGATGATTCCCGCGACTTCGTCCGCGTGGATTTAGATTTTTGATTCCCGCGGGAACTCTTTAATTTTCCGGGATAAAAAGTAGCCTATGTCCTTCCCCGGGATACAAACTATCCCTGTACCAAATTTCAGCAAAATCGGTTGAAAAGATGGGCCGGGAAAGCGTAGCAGACAGACAGACAGACAGACACACTTTTGCACTTATAATATTAGTATGGATATTATAATAGGTATGTATAGTATATATGAATACATACTAGCGACGCTGCCACCTGCACACATAATATACTCGTGTGCCTGCAGGGCGACCGCGTAACTTCTGCATCAATCATTGTTACAGTATCAATTGTTGTGATTGGCTGAATTTATGGTATTCTTGCTGCGTCAATGGATTTTGTCCAATAGTGGAAGAGTGTTAACCAATCAGAGGTGATTGCGATCGTTACACTGCGGATCAGATAAGTTTGACGGATCTTAGTTTATGTTTGCAATATGGAGTAGTCGTAAGTCGTAGAGTAAAAAGAGTAAAGAAGAAAAGTTAAAAATAAAGTGTCCAGTGCGTTACTGAAAATAACAGTTCAAAAACCTTCCAGAGTGGCGCTGGTGTAGCAAAGGGTATGGTATGAATTCGACTAAAATAGCGACTAAAATAGTTAATCATTGAAAATTTCAACAACTTACGTTGTACAAAATAATGATGAATGTTTTCTTCCCTTGTTTATTTCTCAAACCTACTCTAATAATATTTGGCGCTTCCTTTTAATGCTAATGTGGCGCCCCCAATGTGGTGCATTTCGACGTACACTCTTTATATGCAGAGATAACACTCCTACTCTACAATCCATAATGATAGTTTGCATTGTCTCGACAACGATGGCAGATTTCGAGTATTCCACAGCTCTGTCACTTCGGAGCTAAATCCGAAATAACCTTATTTTAATGCGTTACCAGTACTGATTTTATTTTGCAAAATATCCTCTTAGGGCGCTGCTAACTATTATAGCTGTAATATACATCGATTTATATATATAGGTACTAGATGGGCCCTTCCATAGAAAAAAATTGGGCATCCGACCTGTAGAGCGCGCTCCACACCTGTATTAGTATGTGTTTGTCCCCGCTTTCCAGACTGGATGGCGTTAGTAAAATAAGTCCACATTCTTTATTTGACAGGGCCTGTCTATGTAAATTGAAGTCGTTGGTAATTTATATGAACTCTTGTCAATACTCAAGTTTTCATCCCTAATGCCAATTAACTACCAACTTTGTTCAGATGTGCAAGCGCTTACTTAGTTTACTGAGATTATAAGGTCAGTTACAGTGCTCAACCGACCGTCAGTGCGTACCGTCGGTGCTGATGATCGCGCATTGACCGACCGTTGTTTGTATCATTCAGTGCTCTGCGTACCAGTAAACTGACCGGACTTGTACAGTCGCTTTCAGTATCGACAGTCGACCGACGGTACGCATGCGCACGCGCTTGACCGACGGTCCTCGTACGCAGTGCGTAGCAAAATACGCGTGCGTACGGTCGGTCTAGCACTGTACGGTTTATGAATTTTCATACATATGACAAGCGCGACTGACGTACGCACTGACGGTCGGTGGAGCACTGTAACTGACCTAAGAAATTAGATTTATTGTTTTGCTTGCATCATATTCATAACAATTTAGTATTCGGAATTTCAAACATGCACAACTACAGATAACGCGAATGAGTTGTTAGTTCTCCAGATCTATAGTGATAACTAGATATCTGGAGAAATAAAGACGTTCGTCATGAAGTCATAAAAATTCCACAAAAAGGCCCTCCTATTCAATAAGAACACGTTATTTATCATGCTAATATTACCACGAGAAAGTCGAGCCATCTATCATTATCGCGGGTTGCCTTTCACGCTTGGAGCTTAGGAAACTTCATAAAAGGGCAATACAAAGGAGATGAGTGTGCGTATACGTACAATGTATCATATTGTCCTGTGTATTTGTACCATGATTGCTTAGTCGCTTAGATACAATACAGGTAAAATACCGGAGCAAATCTAAACTTTGGCTTGGCTATTTTAAGTTGTGGCATACGTTATTAACCATAAAATTTCGTTAACTAATATATAATTTTCCTTAAAAATTACTGAATTGACTTTTATTGGTAATTTAGGAATTGCCATTCTTCATTCATTCAAAAGGTACTATTTGACTGAAAATTGCGTACTATAAATTACGTTACCAGTCGGCGTGTCGTTACCAAAAAAACATGACTTGAGCTTTATACACGTGACAAGCTAAAGTGTGTCTTGCCGACTGCCGATGCTCCAATTCTATGGAATAGGCATGATGACTGATTTTGAAAAATGGGTAGATTATGTTCGGAAGTATCTACTATTTCGAAAAAATATCTTATTTCAGCAGAAAAATAAGGTTTGGTAGATAATATTGGCATTTGAAATTTAAATTTTAAAATTCACGCCAAAACGCGCCCCGGCGTCATTGCGTCGTTTGTGACGTCACTATTATTTTTACCAATGTACTCTGTGCCGTGTGCAGTAAGCAATAGTGTGATTGTCAAAGCTCGAAAACAAACCATTGTGACGGCATTCGCTTCTTGGTGTTTTAACCAATATGGCGGATTGCTGTGTTTTATAATTTTATTTTATCAAAATAAATAACAATCTCACTCGAAATAGAAAAATAAATACGTTTTTTATAATCCATGAATCCTATTTCATTAGATAAATTAATAATTTCATTGATTCTTGGTTACTGTCATCATGCCTATTATATACATGTTGATGTAAAAATGTTATACTCACCTTAGCTAATTAAAATGGTGTCTTGATAATTAATATTATTTTACTGGCCGATTATTCTACCTGCCTTGTCTAGTAGTAGGTATACGAGTTTATTAGTCTAATTTGTAATTCTTATAGTAGGTATTTATTTTCAAAACAAAAAAAGAAACACGCTTTCAACATCAAAGCTACAATCGTCTCCTGAGATTATTTTCCCTAAATGAAATGTTTGTACTGATTCAGACTAGAGTATCCCTTTTGTAAAAATATATTATGTAAGTACATTCGTATCAGAAAACATATTAAATCTATATAAAAACTGCCTGGAAATCGGACGGGATGAAAAGCTGGGTTTCCTAGAGATTTTATGTAATACCTGGCGCCTTAACTTTCCGATATCATCTCGTGATTTATAGTTGTCTGGATTTTCATCGCGCTACTTTTATCACTTTATAATATAAGGAAGTATGTTTATTTGAACATCTTTCTATTTCTGTTTTACAACTTTTTCATTTTATGAACTCACTAGACAAAACCTGCGGAAATCAGTTCTGGCAAGTCACCTATTAATAGACTCACAGAAAGTCAACTTTTGCATGTACTGCTAGTATTAAAAAATTGCAGAAATAGTGTTGCTGTGTAGGTGCCACTTGGAATTTGCCGTCTGCAAGTTTTATTGCCAGTAGACTTAGCGTTAGAAAAGAAGTGAATATTTATTCGAAGCCTGAATCTATGGAAATTCACTTCCCTCTTACTTTTTTTAAATTATTAAAGGCTCACGCTAGACCACGATCACACCTAATGGAAAGTGACGATATAGCCTAAGATTGGGATACATTTGCCTAGAAGATGACCCCTTTGCGGTCATTAATTTTCTCTTTTTTACAAATCTTTGTTTTTCTTATTCGCCTTTTTGAAATGGGCCCCCATTGCACTGTAGCAAACTATATTTTTAACCGACTTCCAAAAAAGGAAGAGGTTCTCAATTCATCGCGTATCTTTTTTATTGTGGTAAAATGAATTATAAAAAAGCTATAATATAGCAATTAAGTATACTTATCACCGCCCTATCCTGAATCAGAATACCATGCTAGTAAAACAACAATGTTCATAATGAGACGGGGCGCGGCAAATTGCTGGCTCAGGGGGGTTACTACCAACGCAAGAAAGCAGTATTATTATGTCGCATACCTTGATGTCCCTTAAATAAGGATTATAATTGTAGAACACGAACGTCAACAATATTAAAATAATACGACTTTGAGCGATGGTATTATGCCCCCCGGCCCGCGCTTTCCACCGGCTCAGGGGAAATTAAAACTTTTTATCCGTGATTTATATTAAAAGGAAACACGGCTTTTAAATATCACTAAGGCACTCCCGCACATGTCTTCCAGCATTGTTTTATATAGGGTACCTATAATGAAAATAACAAATTTTACTTTAGTTATTATCCTATGACTTATCTAAAGTACCTACCTATCCGTGTGAAGCCGCATTGGATAGCTAGTCATACTAATATTATAAATACAAAAGTTTGTTTATTTGTTGGTTTGTTTAATCACGCCAAAACAGAGCAACGAATTGATGAAGACCGTCAGTTTTTGTACTGCTTACATAGGTACTGTGTATACTTTAATCCTTTACAAGAATCAGCTTTTCTAATTATGGTTCATTTTTGGTAACCATGTCACGTTTTTGATCGGCCATATCTCGGCCCATCAGCATGCGGGCAAAGTTTCACTATGGACATCAGTGGAGAGTGTAGCACGCACCTATTACTGAATCAGCTTTTCAAGCGATAGTTACAAAAAGTGCAACTATCTCTTATAATAGATGGAGGTGATTTTTTGCATGTGTACCTAGGTTAGCCCGCTACCATCTTAGACTGAAACATCACTTACCATCAGGTGAGATCACAGTCCAGGGCTAACTTGTATTGGATTTAAAAAAAAATTTGAGGAACTGGAGAGTAGCATCCCGCTATCCCTGAAAATTAAACAATTTCCACGGAATTAAAAAAAATTTAGATAACAAATCTTATATAATTAATAAATAATTTAGTATTATTTATATTTATCTACGTATTAATTACATTTAGACTTACTTATTCCACACGGACGAAGTTGCGGACTTTATCACGTAGATAATAAAACGTATGTAATACTATTAAAATAAGCCTCTAAAAAAATATTTAAAAATTAAAATATTATGATTGATATTAATAGCTATTCGTCGTGATACCTCCAAAGCTTAGGTGGCTGCTTACTACTTCGTCGTTACCGTATCTATACGAGTATGAGGAAGATTATTCCGCAGGAATATAAAGAACTAGACGATGCCCGTAATTTCGTCCGCGGAACTCCTTAATTTTCCGGGATGTTCTTCCCCGGAATACAAACCATCCCGATACCAAATTTCATAAAAATCGGTTGAACAGATGGGCCGTAAAAGCGTATCAGACAGACAGACACACTTTCGCATTTATAATATCAGTATGGGTATTCAATACATTACTATACGATTCCATTCCTCACAGCCGCATATTTACACCTTTGAGTGCGTTAAAGTACCTGTAGCAACTACTTGTGACAACAAAAGGGTGAGGGTGGGCGTCCGCAACGAGTCAGCGCCGCTTTTACAAAAATTACAAGTCTGGTACAGTCACTGTCACTGTGATTCAAATATCTTGGCGGCCTCCGTGGCGCAGTGTGTAGCGCTGTTGCCTTAACGTGCGGAGGTCCTGGGTTCGATCCCCGGCAGGGTCAATTTGGGAATTTATAATTTCTAAATTTTCCCTGGTCTGGTCTGGTGGGAGGCTTCGGCCGTGGCTAGTTACCACCCTACCGGCAAAGCCGTGCCGCCAAGCGATTTAGCGTTCCGGTACGATGCCGTGTAGAAACCGAAGGGGTATGGGTTTAATATAACTGATATGCCCCTAACAGGTTAGCCCGCTACCATCTTAGACTGCATCGTCACTTACCATCAGGTGAGATCGCAGTCAAGGGCTAGCTTGTAGAGGATAAAAAAAAAAAAAAAAAAAAAATCTACAGTATTCAAATAGCTACACTACTTATACTTATTTAAAAAAATGTAAGCAGCTAGGTACTTCAGTATTTAGTAAAACATCTACTTTTTAAAACCTATTGTGCAATTACTCAAATCAACCAGTAGCTATATGATGAGTTCCACCCTCCATCTTCGAATACCTGACAGTTTAATTAATATCAAATCGGTTTTGTAGTTTCATCGTGATTCGTTTACAAACAGTATTGTACAGAAATAGATTGCTTATAAATAAATAAAATAAAATCGTTTTGATTCAGGCAGGGACCCAAAGTATAAAATTAAAATTACAAATTAATAAAAATTAAAATTAGAATACAATATATACTGTCAATTTAAAGGATTTTTAAGGAAAACTATTATGCAAACTGTACGGAATTCTCGATAAAAACTACATTGATGCAAGTCATTGTACATAGTGCAAACAGTCGTATGAAACACGTGCCACTGCATGTCACGCATTCGTCTCGAGAGCTTCAGCTGTAAGGCTTACATTTGAGAGAGTATGAGCACCCAAGTCTCTAGTGCCTGTCTTTACTATGAATAGTTAATGTAACATACGGTGGTGTAGCTAACTTACTGCTTACACCGTGCGTGGGCCGTGAAATCTTTATTTATTTGCTTCTAAAAGAGTTATAGACGCGGTATCTTTCTGCAGTCAAACTGCGCAAACAGTTTCTTAAGATATAAGTTAGTTTGTAAGACTTATTGTAAAAAGGTTAAGCAATATTGGTTTTATATTTACACCTTAACACACTTATTACTGATGACTTGTCCATTTGGCAAGGATATCCAAAATTATTAAGTACTACCTGATGCCCGCGACTTCGTCCGCGTGGTTTAAGTTTTAGTTATTCCCGCGGGAACTCCTTAATTTTCCGGGATAAAAAGTAGCCTATGTCACTCTCCAGGTCCTCAAGTATACATATGCCAAAAATCACGTAGATTAGTTGCTCCGTTGCGGCGTGATTGAAAGACAAACCAACAAACCAATATAACAACAAACCAACAAACAAACACACTTTCGCATTTATAATATTAGTATGATATGATATGATATGATATGATATGATTAATGGATGAGCGACTGATCTTTTTATTCATCTAACAAGCCCATGCTCCCCAGTCGATTTGTAAATTTCTTTTTCAAGGGACGAAGTTCGACCCAAGCCCCCCACTCAAATTATATAGCTAGCGTTATTTAAAAATCATAAATGCTCTTTACACGAAGGATCTAAAGATTGGTCGTGATTATTAATACTAAAACGCGTTTAAAGTTCCTAGTACTAACTTTAAGCAGTGAATGTACATAATATTAGTTTGGGGAGGTAGTATTATTTCGACCACAAACATTGGGCTAATTCAATGGTACAACGACTCTCATTACGCAAACATGGTGCCTAGGCAGTGTTACGGAAAATTTCGAGGTTTACCTTGACTACATGTTGATGTTTTGATAAGGAACTATTACTTTTTTTTGTATATTGTGAATTTCAAATCTGTGAACTGAATTTACTCTTAAATTTCCCAACCAATTGGGCTGAAATTTAGAATAGATGGAGAAAAGTATGTTTAAAAAAAAGTTTCACAAACGATTGGGCTGAAATTTAGAATAGATGGAGAAAAGCTTTAAAAAAATAGTTATGTATATTTAACGTCATATATAGGATTATGATCAACACGATGCATGTTTTAGTAATACTTTCGATTTGCGGCATTTGTCAAAAGTATCGCACCTAGAGTTTAATCACAGAATAGGTAATAGTATGGTTTAACATAAGCGGCAGTATCCAGAAATCGTTTGTTACCAACTAATATTTCTCTTGAACGATATTGAGCAATCAAAATTAATGTTAGGTGAGAAGGAAAACCTTTTTTGTAGGTACTGAAGGAGCTTTCTTCGGAAGAACAAAGGTTGTCATAATAATTTAATGTAGAACACATTTCATTACACACAAGGATCGTAAACAAAAGATAATATTATTTTTCAAGAGCTTATAGGCTTATACGTGTAAGGGAAAGCTCAACAACCAATTTGCATTTCCCATTTTCGCCCCT
The DNA here is from genome assembly GCA_923060345.2 of Erebia aethiops. Taxonomy (NCBI): domain Eukaryota; kingdom Metazoa; phylum Arthropoda; class Insecta; order Lepidoptera; family Nymphalidae; genus Erebia; species Erebia aethiops. The sequence goes on along the minus strand of OV281089.1, from coordinate 13,619,795 downwards.
CATGCTACATTCTTCCGAATATTTTATAACACTCATTCTAAGCCATTTATGAATATTTTACACGCACATAGATTTTAATTATTGATATGATTTTGTAATATCTGATCTAAAGATGAGTATTTCGTATTGTATAATATGGTAGTAATAATACGATTAAATTAAATTGCAACAATTACATTTTCAAATTATGTACATATTATGTAATTAAGCTTATTTAATATAAAATTTCCATACTAATGTTATAAATGCGAAAGTCTGTCTGTCTGTCTGTCTGCTACCCTTTCACGGCTCATCTGTTCAACCGATTTTGATGAAATTTGGTACAGGGCTAGGTTGTATCCTGGGGCAGGATACAACCTACCCCTGGCATAGGCTACTTTTTATCCCGGAAAATTAAAGAGCATCGGAATCAAAAATCATCTCATCGTTCAGCAAGTCGGACGCCCGTCATTTTTCTATGAAAGGGCCCATCTAGTACCTACATATATAACGTGTCAGCTTTGTGTTTAAAATTGAATTGAATATTTAGAAGATATAAAAGATTGTGTATTTGTTTATTGATGAAGGTTTGACTAGACTGATATTTGACTCATTCGGTGTATTTCACTCAGTCAGTTTGTTGGCGGGGATACGCCATATTGGTATAATTTGCGTAAATACGAATATTTTGACGATTGAAAGGCAGTCGTGGCCGCGATCGGGTGAGTGTTTTCTTTAATTGGCCAAGTTTTTATAATTAACTGTTTACATTAAATCTCTCGTGAAACCGCTACACGTTTAACCATTTATTCGTGCACGTTTTAAAGAGAGTACAAACATATTCTTAAAGTAATTTTAATTATTTGCCCCCCTTCTGGAATTACGCTTACAATCGATGCGTACAACTATTATATCATATACACATATCATGCTATAATGCGATTGTACTTTCATCTAATTTCAACTTCGGCCGGCATCCGCACTAAGTCTGAACTGCCGAACAAACTTCCCCTTTGAGTATGCTGTATGATACCGTAAGCCTTCTCAATGAACTGGTGGATAGTGAGGTAAGCTTTGATGTATCACGAAGAATATGAAAATAGGGAGTTACGAAAATTTTATAAATGCAATTCATGATCTTCGGAGCTACTAAAATGAATCACGTTATTTTATTACAAGTGATTCGGCTTCGTCTATATTATTTATGTTAGTATATACTAATGGTATAAATGCAAAAGTGTGTCTGTCTGTCTGCAACGCTTTCCCTGCCCATCTTTTAAACCGATTTTGTCGAAATTTGGTACAGAGGTGGATTACATCCCTGAGAGGGACATAAGATACTTCTTCCGAAAATTAACGAGCACCCGCTGGAATCAAAAACTTTAATCCACGCTAACGAAGTCGCGGGTATTATCTAGTATTATTATAACGAATTGTAGTCTGTTATATATAGACTTGTGACCTTTTTTTTATCCACTACAAGCTAGCCCTTGACTGCGATCTCACCTGATGGTAAGTGATGATGCAGTCTAAGATGGTAGCGGGCTAACCTGTTAGGGTATGGCAGTTATATTAAACCCATACCCCTTCGGTTTCTACACGGCATCGTACCGGAACGCTAAATTGCTTGGCGGCACGTCTTTGCCAGTAGGGTGGTAACTAGCCACGGCCAAGCCTCCCACCAGGCCAGACCAGGAAAAATGCAGAAATTATAAATTCCCAAATTGACCGTGCCGGGATCGAACCCAGGACCTCCGCACGTTAAGGCAACAGCGCTACACACTGCGCCACGGAGGTCGACACAGGTCGGAGGTTGACCTAAGATGAAGAAGGGTAAAGAAGATAATAATATTATTAAAAAAGAAGATATAACAACAAGACACCAGCAAAATGTTATCTGTAAAAAGAGGTAAAAAGCAAAGTGTTCTGACAGTTCTGGCATCAAATTCTTGAGGTATTCTGAGCTGTATAATAACAATGATCTAAAAGTACTACCCAAGTAGTAAAATTTAATGGAAATCGGGGGATAGTATTGGGATATTCTTTACGGAACATTTACGCTCTACACTTCAATAGGATATACCGCAGGAAATTATGTCGGCGTCATTACCTCTTACGGTTCCTACAACGCCTTAGAAAATTCATATTTTTATAAGAAAAAGGTTATGGGAAAATCTTTAACAAGATTGATGTGTACAGACTATGAATAGTAAAATTAAAGCCTACTAAAATAAAGGAGGTAAGGCCAGTATAATATTAAGTAAGTATGTAAACTCATAAATAGGATCCTACCAAAGATTTAAGTAATGTCGGTCCATGTGTGTCGATCTATTGTGTACTAATCTTCAGAAGTCTTGAACAGTTTTTTTTAATCCACTACAAGCTAGCCCTTGACTACGATCTCACCTGATGGTAAGTGATGATGCAGTCTAAGATGGTAGCAGGCTATCCTGTTAGGGGCATGGCAGTTATATTAAACCCATACCACTTCGGTTTCTACACGGCATCGTACCGGAACGCTAAATCGCTTGGCGGCACGTCTTTTCCGGTAGGGTGGTAACTAGCCACGGCCGAAGCCTCCCACCAGGCCAGACCAGGGAAAAATCAGAAATTATAAAATCCCAATTTGACCCTGCCGGGGATCGAACCCAGGACCTCCGCACGTTAAGGCAACAGCCCTACACACTGCGCCACGGAGGTTTTTTATTCTTCTTAAAACTTATCGATATAAGTAAGCTATAAGTAAGTATTTCATATGATTGGTAGATTGTGTCTCGGAACTATATTATTATTAAGTACCTATAGTAATAACTTGTTATGTACTTACCTACAATCAGCAAATAAATAAATGATAAAATAAAATTGAACTTCCTGTCTTTATTCTGTTCACAGTTGAATTGTATCTATCCTGGTTTATGGACCTATTTTGTAAAACAACTAATGGTTTGGATTTAGATTTAATTTCGATTTTAAATCGATTTTTTAAAAAATTGTATAATTTATATTATTAAAAATAAAGTTTCGTTAAATATACTAATGGTTTTATAAAGTACCTAGCTGATGAAAAAATTTTTAATACAGCAATATAAGGTATTAAAAAGAGACTATTTACACACTCTATTAAAATGTCATTGAAACTTGTCCCCGCCGTTTTTACACACACTGAATTCGCATCGCCGATGAATAGCTTCATTTGAACGTTTTTTCACATTCAATTCAATAGAGCCTACAAAGTGTCTGATTTATTCGAAATTTATTTCCAAACGTTCGTTTAAATAAAGCCTCTAGAAGCTTTTCGTTTCATTAAACCCACTAGAAAAAACATTTTATTTTATAAAGTGTTATTTCATTTCATTAGCACCCAAAAATTTATAATATGTAGCCGTGAGTTAAATTGTTTAAAAATCTGCGTTTTTATCAATACACCTTTGTTGTCTGAGGGAAGCATGATTGCTCTCATTGTCACAGGTTCGATATAAATAATTCTTAGCTTTTCAAGTGATTAGAACTAAACATAACCACCGGATAAACTCACCTGTTATGGCGGAAAATACCCGACTAGTTTCGAACCCGTTCGGGGCCCATATTCATGAGCCTGTTTGCTCGACGCAGTCGCTGCTCAACTGCGGGCCGCGTATCGTACAGCTCTCTGCGAGGTGTGTTTCTGTGATTCTTTTTATCACAGCAAAACAAAGGCTTTCTACACTTAGCTGCTTTGATTTTCATGTGTCATAATGATACCTACTTAATCTTCTCACAGGAATAACAGCATCTTGTCAAACTATCACACTAATATTATAAAGGCAAAAGTTTTTAGGTATGTGTATGTTTATTACACAGATATAATAATGTGGTTTATTACTCTGTCACGCAACAACTACTCTACCGATTTGACTGAAATTTGAAACGGAGATGGATTAACATTAGGCTTTGACGAAAAATTTAAGATTCTCCCGCGAGAACCAAATACCCTCAATCCACACGGGCATCATTTAGTTGGACATAATATGTAAATTTTATATGAATAGTCGCAGATTTATCGGACCCAAAGGAGTGCGGTGAAAAGCTAGGGCTGATCCTATTCTAAGTTCTTCACGTTTATGTTCAACGAATACACTGCACGCTGAGTTTGATGGTCTGAGTCCCTGGGGTAGAGTATACAGCCACAGTACAACTTTCTGGTAATGTTACATCACTCATCCCTCATTCATCATACACACTTCCTATTTCACAGTAAAATGTAAGTTAAATTGTTGAACAGGAACATCGACCAAATGAAATAATTATTTTGAATGATGTAATCCAAGCATGTTTTATTCCAGCTTAGTCAGTGAAACAGCAAAGCAAGCAATTAATAATATTATTTAATTAATTAATTATTTAATATTACTTATTCTGTGCTAATATGTCATGATATTAAAAAGATACGTCTCCATTTTAGGTATAAATGCCAATGCGGCAAGAAGGCAGTATAGTTTTAATACACAACGCCATTGATGTAGAATTTTAGCACGGCGCATTATGTATTATACCTAAGCATTACATTCAGCTGTAACTTATAACGCTGTACCTAAATGTGAACGTTTAAGGGCGAAGACTAGTACGAACTGAACAGGAAAAAACTTCCATTCTAACCGCTTTTGACGGTAAGTTTTTATCCCTAACAGAATAGCAGTATGACATTTTGTAGCCACAACATAAGCTGAGTTAGAACCCTTTCGTTGGAACGACATATTTTAGACAATAATTAAGTTAAGTTTAAGATTTTAAGTACTTTCTGTAATTGCTATATTATGTTGGAGCAACAAATCTCCTCCCCTTCAACGCGGACATATTGTGCTGACATTTTGTTATGTCCAGTGACCGGTCCCTAGTTCACCCTTACGAGTACTACATCAGAATACATAGGTTTATTAAAGTACCGCTCTATCACCAGTTTCATATGATAATGTGACGTAGTTGTCACCTTCAAGTTTCCGCATTTAATTACAGACAGGTTGGCAGCCAGGATGAGTTAAATGTCAGTCGTGGGCAAGTCGGAGACGGAGCTCGTAACCACGTGACATACGGTTTTGACGGTAAATTTACCGATACTTGTTCCGACAGGAACTATGTTATAACTTATAAGATAAAGCTTGGTAGATACGTGTACGTTAAATTATGCAGAGTAAAATTATATCAAAATGTTTGCAGAAACGTGGTTTATGCAATCATTGCGATCAAAACAAAGCGATGAGAAGAATTTTCGAAGAATCCAGAATTTCACGCTTTCGTGAAACGATTCTGTACTGATCGCTATTGTCAGTGGGACAAAGTGGGAAGTCCCATGTTCTTGAATCACAGCTGGATCAATTTGGAAACTTGTCTTTCTCTCTTTATATCGTATTCCTCATTACTGAGGATCAATATGTACCCCTTTCAATTTTGGTATCACATAATGGTAGAGATTTTATTGGCTCCCAGATTCTGTCACATAGAACTCTACTAATATAATGAGATTTGGACTTTCAAGTTTAACGACTATAGCTGATTACTGGTTATTAATATGATCTAGGATAATGTGTCCTACAAACATCTACTGTAATATGTATAAGGCTTTGATATTTTGTAGACTTCAACTACAGAGGTCAGTATAATTCGAGCATTCGAGCTTTGTAGTTGTGCCCTTATTCTGCAACGAAAACCAATAAACTGTCTATTTATATAAACGGCAGCAACGCTCGCTGTAATGAAATTCCTTGTGAAACATTAACGCATATTTTTATATCCGCCGCAAAGAGGAGTTGTACTTATACAAGCTTGGCAACATTGCCGTGCCGATGTTTTCAAGCCTCGTTCATTCTAGTAAAAGTATCATGTTCGGCAAAAATTTCTATGTTTTGAGACACAAAAAGCGTTAGCGTGGTCGTTTATTGAGTGGCGTCTGTTGCTTGACATAGGTTTCTTGCAGGGACTTCTCCAAGTCGCGGACTTGTATCGCCTAGACCCAGGGGCTCCTTTCGACTCTATTCATGTCGTCCATCCACCTAGGTTATCAACGCTGCGCTTTCCAGTTAAGATTTCAGCATCTTAGATAAGGAGAAAAATTAAAAAAAACTGAATAGTAAAACGGCATAATCATTACCGATATCCTTTAGTCACATTCTATAAAATCTTTGATAGAGTCTTCTGACGTAAATATTGCCTGTTATTATTAAAAGCTTAAAAATTGTCTACCCCTCACTCGCTCACTTGATCCAAACAACAACAAAAAAACGTGGATAATAAACAGCTGTTTTAAACGTGAACGATCCCATAAATAGCTTCATACATTTTGCTTTCTAAAATCCACTTCAATATTTCATGAAATGCGATGCTGATAATAATTATATATTTATGCTTAAAAGTTTTCGCCTACTGTATTGCAAAAATGTTAAACACGGAGCGAAATAACAAAGTAAGTACGTAACAGTAATTTATTAATCAATACTTAATTAAGTGGAGATTAGGTAGGTCAACTTTGCAAGACCCTTAATGTAAATTTTATAATTAAGAAAACTTGATAGCGGAGAATTGAATATGCCAATAATTATTTAACATAAAATATACTGATAAAAGGCTTCACGAGTAGCTTAAACTGTTCGGATGATAAGAGGTACCTAATGGAAATCTAAATTATTTCAAAATACGCAAATAATAATGAATTCATAAAGAATCTTGGTTTAAAGTGGGAGGCAACCCTTTTTTGTAATTCCCTCTCTGCAGACTGCAGTTGCAAAATAAATAACTGAACCTATTAAAATCTGGAATCGTGCCTAATGCAGAAGGAAAATTATCGTACTGCACCGCTACAAAATACAAATTTCAAATTTATTGTCTTATCGATAGAAATTGCTTATGCCTGAACTCTGGGCTCCAACATTCCAATCGGATCTAAAAGAGTAATAAAAATATATATAAAATCATATTTTTATATATGATTTTATATTTTTTCGATATCGATGAATCGTTTTTGAACATGGTTTTTTTATGCTGCTTCAAACTTCAGTCTTTTTTATTCTAATAAACTTTTACAAGTGCACATGTACAAATTTATACTTACTTTCCAATTCAATGGATTGATTTTTAAAAGCGATTCAAGTTCAATATTTTTATTGAACGTTTTAGTAAGTAGGTATAATAGTATTTTGTTTGACTCAGTCAATTATAAAGGTATTGGTAAAGGTAAAGGCAAGAGACCTTTATAGAAATAATAAGTTTTGCTACTGTCTTCATGGTCTCAGTTGTTATGATTATCACCAGAAATCGAAAAAAGAGTTCTCACAGGATTTAAAAAGACCTGTAGAATTAGTTTAAAATGATTAGCAGAGTCAGGAAAATTCTAGGAGAAACGAAATAGTTAAGTATTTTTTTGTAACGGACAGGTTTTTCTGCCAGCAGCGGACGGACCATTTTTCTTAGTCCCGGTTACTGCAACGTTGGAAAATGCACAGCGCACGTATTTAGGGTACGAGTACACTTGCGACATGTAGCGTGATTAAAACCTAGATAGCTATAAATATACACCATTTCATACGAATAAACTTGAGGGTGTTAACGCGAACCACGTTATCTGGTACAATAGATGACAGGCAAAAATTTCTCATTTTAATTTTGTTGAAAATTTTACAGAACAACTTCATTTAAGTATACTAAGAATAAGGGAAAGTATTATCGGTATATCTTTCTCCGACCTTGTAAGTATTTACCTCGTCTGGAACGCATTGTTGAGATAAGAATAACGTGTGCCTTTGCTGTAAGGGTTCGAAATCATCTTTAAGTAATCTATACTAATAATAAAGAGGTAAAATTTGTGAGGTTGTATGGGGTAAGATCTACTGAACCAATTTTGAAAATTCTGGTACTAATATGAAGCCACATTATTTGTGAGTGTCATAAATTATATTAACCCGAAGAATAAGTGAGATTCCGTGGGAATTTAAAAAACCTATTTCATGCGGACGAATCGGGCATCTGCTAGTATTACATAAAGATGGTTAAGTAATTGATACAAAATGTCTCTAGTGTGGTAATATGCTTAACGCATCTGGCGCAGGTGGTTATCGCGCAGACCCACTAATAAGAGTGGCTGGGAAAAATCTGCACGGGTATTTATGAAGCTGGAAAAGGTATAAAGTGCTTTTGTTAAAATTAAACTTCGCAATTAATAGCGACGCGTACTCAGCATGGACTAAATATGGAGACTGTTGCAACCTGAGACTGTTGGATAGATATCTGTGAGCTATTTATTAAAATCGTAGGTTAGGTTACCGATTAGGGGTATGGGTTTAATGTAACTGCCCTGCCCCTAAAAGGTTAGCCCGCTACCATCTTAGACTGCATCATCACTTACCATCAGGTGAGATCGCAGTCAAGGGCTAACTTACAGTTGATTTTTAAAAAAAGGTTTGTGGAGCAAAGACCGTACCTAGACTTTTAGGTGCAGCGCGGAATAAACAACTCTGGAGATTATCTCCTCCCTACGGAATAATTATACGTATTGACTGACCACCTTCATCATTATATCAGCCTGTCTACTGTTGAACAAGTGCCTTTTGTAATCAGCGCCAACACACCGAGTGTAAAGTGACTGTATTTTAAAGGCTTACCTTTCAAATACAGTCACTTTCCCCCATCAAATTCATTCGTCCATATCCATCAGAATACAGTTAGGTATTCAGATATTACAATAGTTTTACAGAAGGTATCATGTATTTTACCACAGTTTGATATACCTACAAATTTATTTCTTAACTTAATTACAAATTGCGACCATGAAAACCAATAAAAATTATAAGTAAGGTGTAAAAAACATCTTCCTCCTTTATAATGATATCGTCTGTCCAACGTGCCATTTCGTTACGCTTACCTACTACCACAGTAAACAGATGCAACCAGTATGGAAACTACATAGAAACGTTCGAAACAGGCTCACTTACACAAACGAGCGCATCGACGAGACCACAAGCACTCAACGCAGTGAGTGCCGCGTCATCGCATGTTCGATTCGCACGTTTGTGTGAGTGAGCTGTTTCGAACGTTTCTAGGTAGTTTCCATACTGGTTGTATCTGTTTACTGTGCTACTACTATGCGGTTACCACTCTGAAAATTTCCAACTCCAATGGCCATCGTACGACAAGCATGACCCTTCAGCTTGCTGATGACTTGAACTATGTCAGTAACTCTTATTCTCCTTGCAGATTTCCTCATTTCTCTTCCGTGCAGATTTCCCCATGTCCGATATTATTCTTCAGGAAAGGGCTTCTAAAAACTGCAAGGAAAGTGATGTTCATAAAGCAAAAATACCCCAGAAGGTGGCAGTAAGAATCACAAAGGCTGAGGAACATGTGTAGTGGCGTTATGGGGAAAAACGAAGTTCGGCAGTACATGAACATAGACTGCTGTTGATGATTACACGAAAATATTTGCTACTCTAGATGATACCCTAACTTCGCAGTTCTCGTGGGTTCAGAGTTTTTGTAAATCTCATGGAATGGAATCTCGTGGATTTTCCGGACAGTTTATGTCCGCATCCGAGGATACAAGCTGAGAGGATACCTTTATAATTTCGTCAAAATCGTCGTCATACATCATAATAATGTTAGTATAAAATATAGCTGTTGATGTCTCTTGCCCCAAGACATAAATCGTTCAAAAATCTAAGCAGCTCGTAATATTTTCTGTAAGTTGGCAGTAAACCATTATTCTCGGTTTCACTTGGTGGCAACTTGAAAAATGAGTTAAATCGTGGCGGCGACAGCGCAATCCTTTTAATACTACTAGAACATGCATATTTGAAGTGTTCGAATAAATCTGGCCTAGCATCATGCATAATGTTTGTTTTGTTCTAATGTTTTAATTTAGTAAATCGATTCTTTGGATAACCTAATAAATCATACCAATTACTTAGCAATAACTGCCTGATGTTTAATTTTGATGACTAATTTATTTATTGATTTGTTTATTGCTGCATTTTATGCCTGGTTCCGGGTTCGAACCCCTGTGTGTGTGACGTGTTTCTGAGAAATTTTGATGACGTCTTCAAAATTAAGTTTGCAATATAACAAACCAGCTGATGAACACGACTTGGTACGCGTGGATTGAGGTTTTTTGGTTCCCACGGGAACTCTATAATTTTCCGGAATAAAAAGCTATGTGCTATTCCAGGCTATAATCTATGTATGTGCCAAATTTCATATAGATCCGTTCCGAACCGTTGTGGCGTGATTGAGTAATAAACATCCATCCATACATCCATCCATCCAACCTTTCGCATTTATAATACTAAGTAAGTATAGATAGTATAGAAGAATAGATTGTAAAAGGTAACAGACATGTAATCACACTTACATTCATAATTTGAGTATCGATAACAGATAATTTCTATGTACTGAGGGCTACAATTCGAATGTCGCAACTAGCAACCATACCTTTAAAACCGACCGTGAGATGGTAATTTACACTTTACCTTTTTAGCTGAGTTTTTTGCTTCCTTTTCTTGGTCATGTGGGAAAAGGTAAATCTTAAGATATTCTAAGTAGTGCAGTTTTGGCAAAGATTTCACGTGGAAATGAAGCTAAAGCTGTAGCACGAGTACCTACTTCAGTTTAATTTGAGTGGTTAAGTTATAAGTAAGTATATATGCAGACCGATTTATCTATTTTCGCTTGATACTTTAAGGTGCTTTCCGATAAAATTCTTATAATATCAAATTAGGGTAGGGTCATACTATTACCTATTCTGCGGTAGGGACTTTATCTGTGTGAGTTTAGATTTTTAAGACCCCGATGAGATTTCTCGAAATCCTTTCTTAATGCCGCTTTACTTTAGAAAGGGCACCAGCTACCGTTGAGTTGTACTTTAATAAATTATGTCGTTCTTTTTAGGAAGCTAAAAATAATTTTAAACTAGGCAACTCTATATCATACAACATATCCAAATTTAACTCGCATAATTCATCTAACATTTCTCTTAATTTTATAGATTTAGATTTTGGGTAAACTTTTAGGTTACAAGATAAAATTAACATGCCGTTCCAAGAAAAGAAGAATTGCTAGTTTTTATTTTATTTACCTCCATCGTTATTAAAGGAAAATTGGAAAATGTAAAGTGGAAAGCACAGAAATGCAAGAACTATAAATCATGAGGTAATATTGTAAAATAAGGACGCCAGGTGATGTCAAGCTCGAAAACAATCTAGCTGCGGCGTGTTAATCTGCCTGGCATCCATGATAAGAAAAATTTTAATATTATTTAAGTAAAACAATATAAAATTGTGTATTTAAATTCAGGCATCAGGGTAACTTGTCAAGTTAACATCAATATATAGGTATGCGTAAAATGTATCTTAGAATGTAGATTAGAATTTAGAATGAACAGAGGAAAAGTCGTGATTTGGCATCTAGGTGGATCTGCATCCGGATATCCTACATCCTTCTAATCTTAGACTGCATCATCACTTACCACCAGGCAAGATCGCAGTCGAGAGCTTGTATTTGAATAAAAAAAACTTACACTCAGGGCTTTGAAAATTTCCTATAGGCAGTACTAGCTGATGCCCGCAACTTCGTGCGCGTGGAATAAGTTATTTTAATTGCCATGGGGAAAAAAAATCCGGGATAAAAATTTCCAGGCCTCAATAATATACCCATACAAAAAATCACATCGTTCCATTGCTCTGTTGCGGTGTGATTGAAGGACTAACAAATACACTTTCATAGTTATACGAGTACGTTTAAATATTAAAAATGCGAAAGTGTGTTTGTTTGTTGGTTTGTCCTTCAATCACGCTGCAACGGAGCAATGGATCGACGTGATTTTTGACATGGGTATAGTTGAGGACCTGGAGAGTGACATAAGCTACTTTTTATCCCGGAAAATTTACGAGTTCCCGCGGGAATCCAAAAAACTTATTCCACGCGGACGAAGTCGCGGGCATCAGCTAGTACGTTTATAATATTCTTATATCACATTGGTAAAGCAATATTAGTATTACTTTCTACTACAACTCTTTATGATGGCTGATTAGCGTATGGTGAATTCAGGGATTTGATCTTTAATACTTAAGCCTGTTTACGGCAGAGTTACGACAATCCTTTACCAAAAATTACTTTTATTATGTCCAATGTCGAACCACGGAGAAAGAAGGAAAGCAATAAAACGCCTGTATATTTGAAAACCCACAACGCTTGCGGTAATGAAATTCCGTTGGAAATATTAGCACATATTTTCCGGACAAGGAATAAAATGTGTGTTATCGGAACAATCATATTAAATAGTTCATATTATTATTACCACATAGTTATAATAATATTATTATTCTTGCACAAGGTCCGCGCGCGCGCACTTTTATGTGAAGCTGCAGGCAAGCACGACAGGACGAAAAGCATTTTCCGCATGACGAGGAAATTTCACGGGCCCTATGGCCCTATGGCATGGCCCCTGTCTTATTGTACACAGACTGCCATAGGGTCCGTGAGTGGGAAAGAGAGAAACACTCGAATGATTTATGGCCGAGTCTGCAGCGAGATAATAACAGGACTATAGTGGAGTTGCACGGACTACAATCACAAGGCGAAACGTTTTTCGGCTAAGACGCGGTTGTTTCTGTTGACATTTTGTCCTGTCCTACTGTGTAAGATTGTATTCTTGCTGAAACTGAAAAACAATGTAATAGTGGTAACACTGTATGAAGTTGCAAATTAATATAAAAATATAAAGTGCAGTTTGTCTTACATGAGTACATTATTAAAGTTTGCAGAAGATATTATATTTCAGCGAGTGTATTTGCTACATCCTGGAACAACGCCAGGGTCGGCGTTACGCGTTCCTTGGAACAATATTGCTGTGTTTGTTTTCATTAAACGATAGGTAGATTCTAGGTAATACAAGATTGTATATTCACTGAAGTTAGCAAATGAAGAGCGAGTAGGCTGTAGTAGTATAGGCGTTCAATGTTAGTGTGTGTTTAAGATGTTAGCGGAGTATATGGCAGTTATCAGGGATGTAACGGAGGTAAATTTATCGGAACCGGAGTAGGAGGCAGAGTCGCAGTCAGAGGTAGAGTCAGGAGTGGTCACAAGAGAGATATTTTTCATTTAAAAACAAATAAAAACACGTAGCGGAATGCGGGGGTGGCGGGGGACTCCCAACGCGACGGGTATGAACCAATTCGTGACGGTCGAAGCAGGCCGCCGTCGCTATTTGCTATGCTTCGACCTCCGATTAAAACCTCCGATTTAAAAGTTTCGATGCCGAAATTGAAACCGAAGGTGTAATAATAATCGGAAGTTCCGACTTAACGGAATCGGAATCGAAGATCCGTAACATCCCTGATATATATTATGCCACTGCCCCGACGAATAGGACGTAATAGGTCATACGATGCATTCTCGCGGTCAGCGTAACGCGATCGCATGAGTTTCAATGTGTCGCTACAAACGGTTACAAGAAATAAGCGGCGAAATAAGGCGGTCTTATCATTTAGACTACATAGAGCAATCTCTCACAGACAACCTTTGTACTGAATTGAATTTGAAACTGAAACAAATTCAGAATTAAAAACATCTGAAACTAGAAAAGACCTGATGATATTCTAACGGCCGGACAGATTTTATTGAATTGAACCTGTCAATCAAATCACCTTACAATAAAAAAACTAAATCAAAATCGATTCATGCGTTTGGGAGTTACAATGCCAAACTTATAACACCTCTCGGTTTGCATCGGGCATTAAAAAGTCATAGTTTAGTCAGTTGAAATCAATTGTTCTCAAGCCTAGGTATATAGTGTACCTACTACTTTCTCTATTGGCAATTACCTAACAGTATAAAATTGTATCCTTAAAAATCTAGCAAATATTTATTATTTTAACCCTTACTTTATATTTAACACTCAATTAAACTTATTTAGTTAGCTAGTTAACTTAATATTCAAAGAAACAAATTATACTTACCTTCTGCCATTTCAAAGACCTGCTTTCCACGTGACCTAGTTTCAATAATGATTTATTAATCTCCAAGTAAATTCGTCTGGCAACATTAAATGAAAGACCGTTTACATACAGAAAATTAGTTAATATTATTATAATTGCGAAAGTGTGTTTGTTTGTTAGTTTGTTCTTCAATCACGCCGCAACAGTGGAACGGATCCCCAACTATACTCATGCAAAAAAATCACGTCGATATTTTTTTGCATGAGTATAGTTGGGGATCTGGAAAGTGACATAGGCTACTTTTTATCCCCCGTCGGAATTAAAAATAAAAATTCCACGCGGAAGAAGTCACTAGTTCTTCATCATCACCGTCATAATTATAACCCATCAACATATCCTCATCATCTAGTATTTTTATGGGAAATAGAAAAGAATTTCTCACACGAGGTGTTTTTAACTCCAGCAACGGTTGTGGAAAATTTATCATCAAGGATGGTTGTCACACAGTAACGAGCTGCGTCTCCGACTTGCCCGCGTATACAATAATTCATCTTAAAGCTGTCAACATCTCCGTGTAAACGGAGCACCTGTAATTAAATGTGGAAACTCGCTGTTGACAATGAAACATACTCATATAAGCCCCTAGTATACGACTCACATGGATGTATCGTATATGTTTTCTTAGAAAGTTCTTTCTTTCTTATATATTATACGCACCTCATGTTTGAATTTAGTAGAGTGCGAGCATGATCTTTGATTCTTAAAAATTATATTTTTGTTCCGGGTTCGATCCCTGGCAGGGTCGATTTTAGAATTTATAATTTCTGAATTTTCCTTGGTCTGGCCTGGCTTCGGCCGTGTCTAGTTGCCACCCTACCGGCAAAGACGTGCCGCCAAGCGATTAAGCGATCCGGTACGATGCCGTGTAGAAACCGAATAGAGGTATGGGTTTAATATAACAGGTTAGCCCGCTACAATCATAGACTGCATCATCACTTACCATTGGCTAGCTTGTAGTGGATCAAAAAAAAATTCAGATCAACTATTAACCTCTTAATTACACACGCTGCGGTACAAATCAGCGCGTAACTGCTTTTATTTTTCCACAGTGCCGTTCAAGCTATGTTGCGTGGCTTGCGTGCAAAACATGCATTTAAATTACGCCTGCCGTCCGCGTCATGCTGCTGTATTACTTTTTTTGTATTATTTTTTTATTTTAAATATTTATTGATTTAATTATTTTCATTATATTATTTTCTTACAAGTTAGTTAAGTATACTGATCTCCTTTTTTACTAGTGTGTATAAATAGGATAGTGCATGATAGTAGTAGTATAGAACTTAATATTGTCACACCTGTAATGGACAACCATATCGGAAAAGTTAGAAATATTTTGTCATAATTATAGTTATTTTAAGGCTAGATTGTAATTTTAGTGAGTATAGGTTTACTATATACTCATATTAAAGAGAAAAAAATATATATAGTGTATGGAAGTTATTGGTGTGAATAAAGAAACAAATTATACTCGTGGACTTATTCCTGTTTCCTTGCGATCAATGTAATTGTAAAACTTGGAACTAAATTGTCTCTTATTAATTAAAGTTTTTGGTAGAAATCAGTGGATTTCTACAATAAATTCTGTATTTTAATTTATGCACTAAATCAATGGCTGCTCCGATCTGTAAGAAAGATCTTCCAAAATTACGTATGGGTATAAACTAACAGACTTAAAGTCTGCTCAAATTGATGAGACAAAAGCCGTACGGCTCAGTAGTGAGGCAAGACAAGCCGCCAGTTTTCTACAAAATTGCACTAGATGAGCGTAGAATTGAACCTGTTCTTATGAAGTTCGAACACAGGGTTATCGAAAACTAATCCAATTAAACGAATACGATAATGCCTACTGAAGACAAGAGGATATGCAATAGGTACTTATTATAAGTAAATCATTGACATTCAGGGTTGTCAAAAACAAATTCAAACCAATAAAAAAAGTGTGTGTGTGCAATTCACACACGGCAGAAGTGAAACTTCAGTAGAGAAAGCCTACGAGATAATGAGATAAATATAACTTGTATTCTATCTCATTTTCTCGCAGGCGAAATCCTATTATGAATATATTTGTCCCTTTTTAGTGTCGCTTTTTCGTTTCATTGAAATTTTCGAATCACAATGATTCTAAAGAAGTTTCACTTCAAAAACGGACGTGAAGAAAATAACGTGTTGGCTTTTGGAACTGACAACGGTTGAACCCGGCATAGATGTACGTCACCCGTGCAGGAACATATAAATCGGGCGACTGTCCACTCGCCGCAATGGAGCTGTGACAGCACAATGTTCGCTTATCTTAATTGCTTCCACAGATACGAT
Source organism: Erebia aethiops (assembly GCA_923060345.2). NCBI lineage: Eukaryota > Metazoa > Arthropoda > Insecta > Lepidoptera > Nymphalidae > Erebia > Erebia aethiops. The sequence continues at coordinate 13,603,491 of OV281089.1, read as the reverse complement.
CGGCCTCCAATTTATCTGCGGTGTCCGCTATGGTCGCGCCACTTTTAGCAGACCGCGTGAAAAATTTTAATCGCCGCCATGCAGCTGGCCAGAAATTAATTCTGATGAGTAGTCATCCCTATTTACTATTAGCCTTGATATTTATATTATATTTATATTTATATTTATTAGGACGACCAAGAAATTGATACATTGAAAAAATTACTAACTACTTACTAATTACACAATTGTTAAATGTACAATCTATGACAGGTGTCACAACATGCGCCTTAAATGACTAAATGTAAAAAATAAAAAGCTTGCACTGGGATAAAATCAAAAATGCGTAAAATAAAAACAAAAATTGTAAAAATTACAAAACTTCAAGAAAATTATAGCAAAATAAAAATAAGTAAAATTATTAAGAGAAAAAAAAAAAAAAAAATTTAACAATAAAATTACTTATTATACTGAATACATATTCGAATTTTACTTATATTTTAACTATAAGTAAAATTCTATTTTTGTAATTTATTTTGTTTTTTTCTTTGTTATGTGAAATCCGAAATAAAGATTTATTTGTTTAACTAGTTGATGCGCACGACTTCGTCCGCGTGGTTTAAGATTTTTTTGATTCCCGCGGGAACTCGTTAACTTTCTGGAATACAAAGTAGACTGTGTCCTCCCGCAGGATACAACCTATCCCTATACCAAATTTTATCAAAATCGGTTGAACGGATGGGCCACGAAAGGGTAGTCAGACACACTTTCGCACTTATAATATTGGTATGGATAAGTGGATCAATTACCGGTTAAAACTATCAAGTATCTATGCCAACTAATAAAGAAAGAAATAAAGAAAGAATAAGACGGATTGTATTGTCTATCGCATAATAATTTCACTACAAAGAGGACAACGCGCTATGGACCAGAGAAAATACACGAGACATTCTGCAACCTGCTGGATTATTTAAACTAAATATGATATTAAATTAAAAATAAAAACTGCATACTGTACGAGGTATTTGGCACGCAGCGATGCAGTATCATTATTCTGGCGGAACCACACCGGTTAATGTGTCGTGTTAATGACTCATACTCAAAATATCGTCCATTTTTCGCTTAAAAGTACCCATAAAATTCGTGTATTCGCTATGTAAATTGGAACCGAGCGGTTCAAAGAGGGAAGAGACGAGTTGAAAAGGCTACTAAAGAAATAAGTAACTACTTTAAACCAATTGTATATTTAAAGATTACAAAAACATCAGATTTATATAACTACTAGCTGATGCCCACGACTTCTTCCGCGTGGACTGAGGTTTTTTCGTTCCCGCAGGAACTCTTTAATTTTCCGGCATAAAAAGTAGCCTATGTTTTATTCCAGACTATAATTAATCTCTGTGTCAAATTTCATCCAGATCCGTTCAGCCGTTCTGGAGTTATTGAGTAGGTAACAAACATCCATTCATCCCTCCATCCATCCATCCATACATACATCCATCTTTCGTAGTAATTATAATATTAGTATAGATAACAATTAAAACATAATTATGTTTCCTATTAGAAAAAGTATTACCTACCTACACATTTTGGAGCCAAGCCAGGGGTGTGCATATCTAACCCATGCCTAGCAGCACAAATATGCTGCTTGTTTTCTTTATTTTACGGACAACCGCTGCATGTTTTTAATAATTTTATTTTTAAAACAACTACTGTTAAAAATATAAAAGGTGGTAATTGTAAGAATTTAGACTGCCGCTTTCGTATATCCCTCGAAAATAAAATTTACGGCTAGAAGATCGGATTAAATGGAGTGTATGTAGATATTATTCCCTACAAAGTTTGGAGCAGAGCCAGGGACGCGCAAAACGCATGCCTCGGTGCAAGAAAACGCTGTTTGTTTTCATTATTTTATCAGAAACATCCTTAAACTCCATTTTGTTTTTAATATTAATGTAAAAATTACATTTGAATTATATTAAATTAATTATTATATTATACTCGTAGCTGATGCCCGCAACTTCGTCTGGGTGGAATAAGTTTTTTTAATTTCCACGGGAACTCCTTAATTTTCCGGTATAATATCACTCTCCAGGTCCTAAACTATAACTATACCCATGCTAAAAATCACGTCGATCCGTTGCTCTGTTGCGGCGTGATTGAAGGACAAACCAACAAACAAACACACTTTCGCATTTATAATATTAGTATGATTAGTATGATGATTAGGTGGAATTTTTACAACCACCTGAAAGAACGGTAAGTAAAAAGGAAAGAAAGGTAAGTTTTTTACCATTTGCTAACTTTAAATAGGTAAATAGATTAGCTTCTTAGTTTTATTCTTGGGTATAATTCTTTTTATCATTCTGAACTGCGTACATTTTATCTAAATTCAAAAATACAATACAGTTTTTCTCAGAGTTTCAAAAATGTTAATGTTTGAGTTTCATGGATATGCCAACTTTCTAAGTATAACAAAAAGTTCACATAGTATAAAGCTATTTTGTATGCCGTGAAGTGAAAATTTAGCTCGAGGGAGTACAAAATGAGGGGTGAAAATGAGAAATGCAAATACGTTGCTGAGCTCGCCGAGAACGGGCCTAAAATGTTTGAACACTTGGAAAAACAATATTATTTGATTACGTTTTATATATATGAAAACAAATTGTTTATTAAACAGGATTGAAGATCTAAAAATTGGGAGCGGTGTGTTCATTAAATTTGTACATCTGCACCGATGCCGTGTAGAAACCGAAGGGGTATGGGTTTAATATAACTGCCATGCCCCTAACAGCTAACATCTTAGACTGCATCATCACTTACCATCAGGTGAGATCGCAGTCAAGGGCAAGCTTGTAGTGGATTTAAAAAAATAATTAAATTCAATATTCTCTGTACCTATATACGATAAGCTTTGGGAAATTAAACAGCAAAGCAATTCAACATACCTATATAATATGAATACGTTTATTAAAATACATTATTATTACTATCTGATGCCCGCGACTCCGTCCGGGTTTTTTGGTTCCCGCGGGAACTCCGTAATTTTCCGGGATAATTTTCATCCAGATCCGTTCAGCCGTTAGGGCGTGATTGAGTAACAAACATCCATCCATACATCCATACATCCAAACTTTCGCATTTATAATATTAGTATAGATTTTTATTTGGAGGAAGAAGAGCACAAAGCTCATGCAGCATTTTTACATGGCTATAGTTGAAGACCAGGGAGAGTGACATAGTCAGGCTACTTTTTATCCCGGAAAATTAAAAAATTTAATTCCACCCGGACGAAGTCGCGGGCATCAGCTAGTTATAATTAATTATTATGCAGAATTATTAAGGAGATTTTTGTCTCTGACCAGCTAAATCATGCATACCTAAATAAAAGCTACAAGAGGGGTGAGCGAATAAACGTTATAGGAATTATGATGACCATATTAATAATTCCAAGGATCCTATCCCTAAACACACACAAAGAACAAACTTTGCCATAATTGTGTGTTTCGTGTTGCATAAGAAACCTTATAACTAAAGTAAATAAAGTAAGTATTTGTAAATTTCTATACGCCCTATTAGATTTGGTTTCATACATGCAGTAAATAGTTGATGAAATTACCTCTCTTGGGCAAGATAATCCTACTCGGTGAACTGGCTTTTCCTTTTAAGTTATTTCGCTGAACAGATTAACTACCTAAATACGTAGCTTTAGAGCGGTCATACACGGAAAGCCCGTGCACCTGATCGTTGATCAACGTACAACATTTTCACACAACAGCGTATATCCTTGTTTGTCTGTTATGAAGTTGCGTTTAGTGAACGCACTATGAGGTCAGAGCGTACTTTGGCTTGGCTCAGACTTTACTCAGAGTTAAAACGAGATGGACTTATGTGGGTAACGTAAATCTGTCTCGTTTTAACCATGTCTTATGTCAAAGTCAAAGTTCGCTCTATAGATGTCACACTTAGAGGACAATGACCTTTATTCGGAACTAATGTAAACCTATCGTCGTAAAAACATGCTTTGTTTTATGAAGTTGCGTTTGGTGAACGCACTATGTGGTCACATCTCAGGGATCATCCATGATCGTTTATGGCCACTCTTAGATCACAATGACCTTTATTCGGAACGAATGATAACCTATCGTCGTAAAAATATGGTTTGTAAAGTAACCATAATTACGTTCAATTTAAGTACGCTTTTCAAAATTTTTGTAGTTTTTAACAAATTATAACATGTACCTACCTAAAGATTATATGATGAAAAAAAAATTCACAGTTTTTTTCACACTTTTGCAACTAAAAGTGCTCATTGGGTTTTTACTAGGTATAGAATACTATAAAAGTACGAAAGTGTGTCTATGTGTCTCTATATAGACAGCTGGAACCTTTTCACAGCCAATCGATTTAAGAGCCCTCACGGGATTAAAAATACCTAAGTCTTTGGGAACGGTCACGGTTACCATCTCGTAGATATAAATATAATATTATCTCTTCGATATAATAAAATAAGTAAGTTCCTTAAGTTTAAAGAGTGCAGAAATGAATCAGCAAACGCTTTTAGTATCACAAACAGTGAATTCAAACTCTGAAAGTCAAACAACACTTCATAGCGGCTGCAAATGGGGGCGGCTTTAGATTTTATACCCTATACCTTGCATTATGACTAGTAATAATTAGGTACTTAACATCTTTCTTGGGTTTAGGTTTCAGACCTTTCATTTGACAAAGGTTTTTGTATTAATTAAATATACTAAAATCTCATAATAATGGCTTATTTTTGCTATAAAAAATGTAAATCCAAAACAGTAGGTACCTACTACCTACGTTACTATTTTATTAGACGTAAAATTGAAATTGAAAAAAAGTGTATGTGCATTTCAGACACGCCAGAAGTGAAACTTCAGAAAAATAGCCAACGAGAGAATGAGACAAATATAGCTTGTATTCTATCTCATTCTATCGCAGGCTAAATACTATTATGAATTTCGTCGAATTTTCAAATCACAACGATTCTAAAGAAGTTTCACTTCAATACCATTTACCATACCATATTTTGCGAAAGAATCTAAAACTGTTGACCCAAAACTAATCTAAATATATATAAATCACGTGTCACGTTGTTTGTCCGCGATGGACTCCTAAACTACTTAACCGATTTTAAATTAAATTTGCACACCGTATGCAGTTTGATTCAACTTGAAAGATAGGATAGCTTACATCTTAATTTATAGCCGCAATATTATTTTATGTCGGATTTGCAATGTAAGACGGAGAAAAAACGGTCGAACGAAAACGTTTCTTACGAAAAGCTCATTCCACGCGGACGAAGTCACGGGAATCAGCTAGTTTGAATATATAACTAGTATTATTAACAAAGTAAACAAATTATAAGTAATCCCCTACTGAGTACTCTAAACTTTTGTCTACCATCTGCATAATTAATAAACTTATATCACAAAAGGCAGCATGGGTGAACAAGCTTATTAATAATTCTGAATACCTTGTCCCTAATTTATAAATAACCGTTCGTATTATTATACACAACCAAACAAACCGAGTTATGTATTATAAACGAGCATGCAAAACTAAACTTTATTCTTAAAATGAATACAGAAGAAAATCGATTGCACAACTTTTCAGCGTTAGAAATGCTGTACTTTTCATGCAGTAAATATTTTATGAGTTTACCTCTCTTCTACAAACATAAGCCTTTTCGGTAAACCGGCTTATACACTTGGCGTTATTTCGTTGAATGGATTAGCCTGTAACTTGTTAAGATATTCGTTGTCAACGTGAGTAAAAACATGAAAATTTTCAATCTTATTACGTTGAAGCGACTAAACTTCTTGTATGTAAGTACAATATTAATGTATATTTTTGGCCTCTATTTAACTTCTTACCAGATAGAGCAAAAAGTTACATGCATTTTGTTGCTTAAATTATATTCATACTAATCCATACTGCTTAATATTATTAAATGCGAAACTGCGTCCGTCTGCAGTCGGTCTCTCTGTCTGCATCGCTTTCACGGTCCATCTTTTCCACCGATTTAAATGAAATTTATAAAGATTCATAAAGATTCACCGGGGAAGGTCATAGGTTTTTTATTCCCAAAAATTAAGGAGTTCCCGTGGGAATTAAAAAAGCTTAATCCACGCAGAGGAAGTCACAGGCATCATCTAGTAAAATATAATTAAATGTCTATGTTTTGTCGTGCCGTACGGGCATCTATGTAAAAAGTGTCATATCCATACTTCCATACTAATATTATAAATACAAAAGTGTGTATGTCTGTATGTCTGCTACGCTTCCACGGCCCACCGGTTCATCCGATTTTGATGAAATTTGGTACAGGGATAGTTTTATCCTGGAAAATTAAGGAGTTCCCGCGGGAATTGAAAAATACTTAATCCACGCGGACAAAGTCGCGGGCATTATCTATTTTGCTATAATAGCACTCATCATAATCATAAGCTTAATAGTATTCCACATTAATGTCCGTATATTTAAGGTAAATGACGAAAACAGCCCCAATAGCTTCGGTGGCGGATTTCTGTACACGTGTAATAGGGATGATTGTGCGATAGAATTAACATAATGTCTGTTGTCGTTACATTCGCTCCACTAAACAGAATATTTAATGTGCGGTAAGAGATAGCTGATAAGTCAGGCAGCTAAAATATAGACAATTATGTTACAAAGAATGGAAGGAATACTTCGACAGAACGTCTGTAGAAAAAGGTATTATGGTATAAAACGTTGCAGTGTGAACGTCCTCATTTACCTTGGAGCAGTTATACTCGGTTGAAAAGGAAATATGTGGTGATGGCACATAGGCTTAGATCGAGACACATTCCAACCAACAAATTCGGTTTTCTTATGGGAATAACACCTTCCCCAAACTATGAAGTCTGTGGCGTCACAGACGATGTGTACCATTTGTTGGTGGAATGTGCCCGATATCAATCAGGTAGAGACGAATTGATTTAAGATTTACGTCTGAGCAGATTGGTGTTGTTCAGATAGTTTTTAATTAATAAGTAATGCTTTTTGTTGTTCTTAATATAATTTTGTAATTTGTGTTATAATTGGGTACGATAAGGCTGACGTACAGCTTATAAGGTAAAAGCCATTAAATAAATGATTAAAAAAAAAAAGTCAGGCAGGTTTTGCGAAAGTACAATCATTATGTAAAAAACTATAGCGACCCGCTCCGGCTTCGCACGGGTGCAATGCTGATAAAAAATGTTTATTGTGGATTGTCCCTAAGAGATAGACATGATATACTATCGCGGACTTTTTTGTAGACCTTTTTAAGGTGTACAATACTGTAGTACATTATTTTGATCTATCTCGTAAGGTTCAGCAAGCGTTTGCAATGTAAGCGCAAAAAAATGTGTTTATTTACGACACCTCTAAAATTATCAGTGTTTCTCTACTATATTACGCATGTATTATACATAATGCAAACCTTCCTCTTGAGTCACTCTATCTATTAAAAAACCGCATTAAAATCCGTTGCGTAGTTTTAAAGATCTAGGGACAGACAGCGGGAAGCGACTTTGTACCTAGTGATGAGTGAAACAAAAACCAATTTTGCGACAGTAACAATGTATTTAGTCTACATCGATATCATATTTTGACAATAATGAGCGTGCATTCCTTATGGATAATTATTTAAAAAAGTCATGAATATTCTCAATTAGGGAACACTATTAGTATGTAGATAGTAAGGGTGTACTCAACTCCCTCTACATAAAATCAGCGGTTAGTTCTTAAAAAATAAAATGCAGACGCCAGACATACAGTGGGAGGATAGATCATTCGGAATCCTTAGTCAATAAGCGACATTTTTATACAAAAATATTATAGAATTGTAGTATCTACCGCTCAGCTTTATGTTACCGTCGTACAATTTTAATTTCCGGGAACATAATATAAACGTATGGTGAAGCGGAAATCGAACGATGCGGTGGCGAAAAGTGATTAGTTATAAAATGTAGTACTTGCAATAATATTTCGATTATAAAATAACCTGGTGCCTTTCTATGTTTTGCTAATAAATCGTATCATATTATGTATTTATCATACTAATATTATACGAGTGCGAAAGTGTGTTTATTTGTTGGTTTATTGGTTTGATGGTTTGTCCTTCAATCACGCCGCAACCAAGCAACGGATCGACGTGATTTTTGCATTGTCATAGCTCATGACATGGATTGTGACATAGGCTACTTTATATACCGGAAAATTAAAGAGTTCCCGTGAGAATTAAAAAAACTTATTCCACGCGGATGAAGTCGCGGACATCAGCTAGTAACTATTATAACTTATGCCCGCTACATACAAATTTAGTTAAGACTAGACGATGCCCGCGACTTCGTCCGTGTGAAATAAGTTTTTTTAAATTCCCATGGGAACTCCCTAATTTTTCGGATTAATAATATAGCCTATGACACTCACAAATAATGTGGCTTTCTATTGGTACCAGAATTTTCCTCCTACAACGTCACAAACTCACAAACTTTACCTCTTTATAATATTAGTACCTATAGATTAAAACCGATTTATAATACTAACAATTAGTGAAAACTCTGTTTACTACGCAACATCACATTCCTTCCTTCTCACAATCCTGCTCTCGTCCTTTCCACTACAATTGTCTAACAATGCATGCCTCGCTTTGTCTACACGTTAGCCGGACGGACTTAAAAACTCTGAATCAAATCGTGGTTTTTAAATAAATCAAGTGGGCGGGTTTCCACCAAAGCGCAGAGGAGAGGAGATATGCGGAGACTAGCGGCGTAACGGGAAGGGTATTACGACTAATGCGATGCGGAGCGGAGACGTGAGCTGACTAGAGCGAGCCAATACTGTCTCCGAGTGGAAGCAAAGAACAGTATACCGGAGTTGGAAATTAATATATTCCTAAATTATTGCGCGATCTTGCGCGCTTCGAAGACGCTTCGTAGGCCCGAAGATATTCAGGGCTTTAGATAAAGGTTAAAAAGTCTGTCTATCAATAAAAATCACTGAAGTATGAAAATGATAAACGGCAGCTGCACATTCCCGCTTTTGATCCCGGCCTGATACTTTTCCCTATAAAGATTAATTACCATAAAAATTATAATGACAAATCTTTGATAACAAATTCAAGAAGACCCCTAATAAGTCTCGAAATTCTTTGATCGTCTGATAAAAAGTTATCGAAAGCGAACAATGCTGCTTGAAGTGTAAAAAATTGTAAGGGATTCGATGAATATCAACGCCAAAAGTTGCTGTGTAATTCGACACAATTTTATTTAAATTCTTGTCAATTTTAATATTTTCGGAATTTGCTTATTAGGTAAACCTGTTAAGTAAAGGTGTGTCTAAGCCTTGCACCGAGTAGTAAAGCCTTGTTTAAGCATTAAGCGGCAATCGGCAAAAAGTTATTGTTATATCTGCCGCGCATAATATTCGTGGCTATAATCGTCAAGCCCTTACGATAGCATGCGGCAGAATTTTGTCCTGCAAACAATGTTGCTGGCGCTGACGCGCACTTGCCGCTCATTATGTGGACACACCTTAAGAATGAACATGAAGGAAAAATAAGGAAAGTTACAGAAGTAGGTCGTCAATAAAAAAGGCAATAAGTATTTAAGAATATCAATTTATATAATTATAATTACTTAAGTCATGTCAATTAACTCAAAGTATCAAAAATATAACAAAGTACGATAATTATTAGTTCTCGCCGCTGATAACTACGCTAAGCTCTGGAGGCTTAAGATATTCGTGCGCACGTCCAATGTAGGGTGAGTGACGTATACCAAACGAAGGAGCTGGTATGCTCGGCTTCGTGTACATAAACTGAAACAAAATTGCAGAAAAAATTAAGAATTACCTACATGAATGCAAAGAATCAAGGACATGCCAAGCAATCGAGAGTACGTCGCGTACATAGGCGGTAGGTACGTCTACGCAGGTAAGGCGGTAACTAGCCACGGCCGAAGCATCCCACCAGGCCAGACCAAATTCAGAATTTATAAATTCCCGAATTGATCCTGCCGGGTCCATGTCCAGTCCACGTGGACTCATCATCTACCTATAGTTAAACCAAATATGGAATACGTTTTGGAAAATTCCCAATTACCTAATTTACATTCATCAATTCTCATTCGGAATAAAAGGAACACCATTTAACGTTTATAAAACACTCAACTTCAACTAATTAAATTAGTATAAATTGTAAATGGTATATCATTGAATGAAGGATATAGGAATGAAAATTGCTCTATATCATGCCGTATTTCATGCAAAACCGCTTACAACTTGAGTTAGTTTCCCATCGTCCAATAATTAAGAAATGACATTAGGTACAGATGCTAACAAATAATACCTTTTTCTCACAATATGTGTTCGGAGCCGGTTTTTGTGGTTCTTTTGAGGACTTGTAGGGTGCACCAAACGAAAATGCAGGCTTGGTCCTTTGAACATAATTGAATTTCGGATCGTGGTCGCCAGGGCTAGGTATCGTGCCACGAGGACCTAATGCTGGTACAGGGTTTCCAAAGGTGTAGGCTGGCGAACGTCTGAAAATAGTAGTAGTATTTAGGGCCGATTTACCTAACGTTTAACCTAGGAATAAATTTTAAAATTTGACACAATTCCTATTAGAAAATGTATCTAAACAACAAAATTACTTAAGTAAAACTACAGTTAGAACGCTACTCGGAGTTCGTGAAATTAGCCCTTAAATGATAGTATGTGCGCACATACACTACTACATAATATGACTTACTATTTTATTATGAGAGGTCTAGGTATATTGACTATTGAGTAAGAATAATAGAGAAGTTGCACGTTTTTTAATTTTTTTTTGTAAAGTTTACTAAAAATTATAAAGAAAAATTAAAAGAAAAATTTTTTAGCAATTCATTTTTCGTCATTTTACAATAGCGATGATGACAACTCAATCAAATCAGCAACTCTTTATTAAACTTAAAATCGCACTTCTAGTATGGAATTTGTATGGAATTCACAGTTGTGACGCCATCAAATTTCAACATAAAATTTCACTTTTTTTCTTTAATCTATATTTTAAAATGGGTAACAAACTTAAAACTAACTATTTAATAATCAGTTGGAAATAATTTATTTTTGATATAGGCATCATCCCTATCGAAAGTGGTTTTTCTAAAATGGAAATTCAAATGGAAGTGACGTCATTATATCGCTTTAGTTTGAGTATAATAACGCATTTATGTTAAAAACGTATACTTCGAAATACGGTAAAAAAGCCGTACTTACACTAAGCTCTATACTAGCAGTAAGCACTATACTTTACTTTTTTCCCGGTTGGGGTGGTAAATACATATTAGGCGATGGTGTCCACTGGTCCCAGGGTTGATAAGGCGGTCGTGCTGGGGGCTGCATGGAGAACGCAGGCGTACGCTTGTACTGTATTGCAGCACGAGGAACGTATGCCGCCGGCCCTGGAGTTACGGTTTTTTCTTCTGGAGTCTCAATTTGGGGTGATACTACTCCAAGCTTTATTTTGTGAGCACCTTATAATATTAAAATATATCTTAGTTAGCCAGTAAGAAATATCGGTTATTTTAGCGGTATAAGAGCTAGTTTTTCTAGGTTAATAAAAAAAAGAGAAAAGAGAGCGAGAACCTACAGTCCGCACACGAGTTCCGAGGAGTCGGGGTCTGAAGAAGCGACTGCTGTACGCCACCCTCGATCTTCGCTTCATATCCAGACTAGTTTCGAGCTTGACGCGTGTAATTTTGCGATAGCAGTATTTTTTTGTACTTTAAACAACTTTAAGTCATTACTTTAACATTCCATTTTTCCTCGAAGCTCGCGTGTGGACTATACATTAGCAATACCTATTGGGGCCCCACGATGTTGGAGTGGCGATTTGGTACCGGAAAGCTCGAAGATCGACAGTAAGAAGAATTCCCTACAAGAGATCTATGTCCAGCTAAGGAATCTTATTGGTTGATGCTGACGACATGTTTCTTAATCTCACCTTTAGCGCCCATCCCCCAGGTATCGAGAATAGGTGCTGTGGGTTTTAGCACCGGTTTAGTAAACGTTACGGGTGTTCGGTGTCCAAAAGTGTAGGCGGGTGAACGTTTTATGTGAGAATACCCATTTCCACCTGAAAAATCAAGTTATTCTTTTTGATTTGAGGGTTACTTTCATGACGGAGCCATCGGCCATACCCCTGGTGTATCACCATGGGTGGTGAATATAAAGGATTCCATCAAAATATAATGTTTTGACAACTAAAGAGAGCTGTACGTGAAAAATGAGCCCAGGGGTACCCCAAGGATTCTCTACAACAATGAATTTAGGATATGGTTCCGAAAATAAAAATGTTCAAATTCAAATGTTTTTTATTCAAATAAACCTAAAAAAGTGGTTTTCAATCCTGATATGAATCTACCACTAGTTCGGAATAACATTCCTACCGAAAAGAACAAGCGAGATGCAATCCTTCCAATTTGAAAAAGCGATTAGGTATTTCAAACATCGTTATTATGGACAAAGGAATGTAATAAAAGAATTACTACCTCATTACCCCATCCTTTATGTCTACTTTATTTTACTGCAGTTACAAAGTTGTTAACGTTTTTACTAGCTAGTAATAGCTTTTCAACTATTGTTGTGCTGTTTGTGAATTTTATGTGGTCTTTTATTTCTATGAGGTAAAAGAAATAGCTGAACTAAATCTAGTTAAATCTGGTGTTCCCGACTAATCTTTTAAATGGAGGAACCGATTTTGACGGAACTGTTAATTTAAATACCAAAGTACAGTGATCTTTTAAATAAGTATAAAGTACTAGATGATGCCCGAACTCTTTATGAACTCTTTAATTTTCCGGGATAAAAAGTAAGCCATGTCTTTCCCCGGGATATTACCTACCTCTATACCAAATTTCATCAAAATCGTTGAATAGATGGGCCGTGAAAGCGTAGCAGATAGACAGACACACTTTCGCATTAATAATATTTAGTATGGATTTATTTTTGTTCTTACATTTAACAGTATGAGAAGAAGCCGAAATCAAAAACTTTAATTCAAATTATCTGAATTAGTAGAATAAATAAAATAGTATTAAAAGTCTTACCAATTATTTCTGGTGTGTCATATTGCATTGGACCAGGGCCCTGCACTTCGCCAATCGCTGGTCCCCGAGGGTGAGTTGGTTTTGCAGGAACCTGCTTTATCAGTTTCGCTCTGCACTCCCAACCCCACGGCATTTTTCATAAAGTATGTAGCACACAACAAAAAATCGTACGTATAAATAAATAAGTAATTTATTGAAATTGTTATTTAATTTAGCGCAGTATTTTCTTTCAATGTCAATAACGTACCTAGTATTTCTCAATGTCCTATATAAGTATCAATATGGCGTCTAGCCCGCCTGGCGTTTCCGTCACGCATTTGTGAGACACTACATCTGTCCAACCATTTATTTAACTTTTGACATAAGCTCACCTATGAAGTTTCATAATTATTGACAGGCAAAAAAATTCAATACTTCACAGACCCAGATTTTTTTTACGGTAGTGAAGCGACATTTCCTTTTATCCTATGTTTCGTAACTCGTAATATATTCATCTAGAAATTACCAGTACGACTTTCCTTTTCAAAATAGTCACGGAGCTCTTTTGATTGTCCTTTAAGCATAGTCCCTTGGCATTTACATCTTTGGCGATATTACATTTACTGTACTGCTTTATATCAATTATCAAATCAAATTCAAATATCAAATATCAAATCAATCAATCAAATCAAGTAAACTAGTGGTTCGCCCCGAACTAAAACCTCGCGGCGCCATCTATTGACATAAATGTGAAGTTCTGTTAAAAATACTGAAGCTCATTAAAAATTAAATAATTCCGTTTCCTTACAATATTTATCTAATTTTAGTATTTGTTGTTCAAGTACAGGATATAATTGAAATAATTGATCAAGTTTCAGGCTCATCCTTTCAGAAAATTTAGAGTTCTGAGGTCATCTTTGGACGTTAGAAAATCACCACTTTGAAAGCCCCCCATTTCGTCAATTTTGGGGGAAAAATTAAAAAAAAATATTTTTGGACTCTATTCCTAATTATCTTTAAAATGATATACCGCAACCCTATGTAACTTTATAAAAAATATTTTACTTCGCATTCGCTTCTATGAGAGCCCCCCTGAAATAAAGATTTTTATTATTTTTTAAGCCATATTCGGCGGGAGGCCATTGGTTTACATATTATATTTAAAGCTGAAGTAATTGCGTTCAGTAATTCAGAAGTTATAATGCTCCGACAGACGGACGGACGGACGGACGGACGGACGGACGGACGGACAAGTGCCAATTCACCCAAGTAGACTCAGAGACCTTCGCTTCGCTCTTTCAACAAATATTATGAATGCGAAAGTTTGGATGGATGGATGTATGGATGGATGTTTGTTACTCAATCACGCCCGAACGGCTGGATGAAATTTGGCACACAGATAGATTATAGTCTGGAATAACACATAGGCTACTTTAAATCCCGGAAAACTAAGGAACCAAAAAACCTCAATCCACGCGGACGTAGTCGCGGGCATCAGCTAGTAAATTTTATTTAATCGTATGGCGTTTGGTACATAATAAGCGTTTTTATAAAAAGAACGCTTATTTCGCCTGCAAGTTCGTCGCTCGTTTAGCACCACCCAGGGGACACGTGCAGGGAGGTAGAAGGTAGCTCCTGCGGACGTGAGCGACGGGGCATCCCCCGTAGTAAATAATACATTCTCATACGGAAACTCCTTAATTTTCTGGGATACAACCTATCCCTGTACCAAATTTGATCAAACTTAGTTGAACAGATGGGCTGCCAAAGCGTAGCAGACAGACAGGCAGACAGACAGGCAGACAGACACACTTAAGCATTTATAATATTAGTATGGATATCGAGGTCCAGTCGCTGAAACTCCAGAGCAATTTAAAGACATCCACCGGTATTTGAAATATTGATCACTTGAAATATTTGCCAAGCAGAATCAACTACCAAGTGCAATGATGCCATCGATGGGTGAGGCAATTCCGTTCTATTGAATAATCTCGTCGGTCTACGTCTATCCTCTTTGTTATCAATGGTCCAAAATAAAAAAAAATATATACAGTTTGAAAGGTGCCAGGTGGTTTTAAAATGCCAATATTTTTGAATCATAGACTTCTAATATTATATTACAATAGCCTGCCATTTTGATTTTAGCACTGTGACTGTCGTAGTGTTTATGGAGTAGAATCCATCCTGCCGAATGCATATTTCAGTCTGTTTTAGGTTACACAGGGAAAAAGTAACCTTATTATTTTTAATAAATAATTCAAAACGTTATAAACGTTGTATTGTAACATGACGTACCAGTTAAATCCGACGTTTAACGTTTAACGTTATTGACGTTTTCGACATATTACAGATAATCTATATTATATTATATTATATTATTATTATTATTATAAGATATAAAAATGAAACCCGTTTTACTTGGTCACGGCATCACGCGTGAATGGCTGGACCGATTTCACTAATTCTTTTTTTGTTGTATTTGTTATTATTAGGAGAAGGTTCTTACGGAAAAAAGTATTAAGAAAATCTCTCAGAAATATTGAAAAATATACATTTAATTTTGCATACTAAGGCGGTACGAAGTTCGCCGGGTCAGCTAGTATTTAATAATTTCGTCCAATATAAGGTAAATACTTCATACATATAAACAACCTAACTGGCACGAATTGGGTACGAATCAGCTTAAGTAGGTATGGTGATAATATCCAATCGTCGAAGCCGTAGTAAGAGGTGGTATGATGACTTGTAAGTACCTACTACCTTGACCTCAGAATCTATATTAGCCGGTGATAAATAATAATCAGTTTCTTAGATCTTAAATATTAGGAAAATAATTTTACAAATAAGGTAATAAGAAAGGAAAGAGGGAGGATTTATCCAAGAGTAAATATGGAGAGTAATAAATAATCCTGGTATCCTGGTAAGGGGTATGGGTTTAATATAACTGCCATGCCCCTAACAGGTTAGCCCGCTACCATCTTAGACTGCATCATCACTTACCATCATGTGAGATCGCAGTCAAGGGCTAGCTTGTAGTGGATTAAAAAAAAAATCCTGGCTTGCTAACTTTATTCTCGAGAGTAAAGGAAGTTTGATGAAATCTGCCCTACCAGACCAAAATATCTATCTGTCAATAAGTGATATTTAATACGTATATAATTTACCATGCGCTACTTTTCCGTCTCTTCTATAAATTATTATATAACTCTTAGTAACAACGTCGACATTTTCTCTTTCCCAATTCAATTAGACCGTCGCCTTCTAATCTATAATGTAAGATGTTTATAAAGTTTGAAAACAGCTGTCTCTCTTCATTTTCTTCCTTACATATTATTTCAGTTGCTTTTCCCATCCTCTTTTTGTTAGGTAGAAGTTTGTTAGTCTAACTTTTGCTCACACGAATTATATTCTACTTCTATGTTTAATATTCTGAAAGTTAAAAATAACATGATGTTTAAACATAATTGATAAAATTATATTTTCAAATATAGACTAGGTACCGTATATAATATTATTATCTAGTGCAGTACTTCACAATTGCTATATGAATTTTTAAATTTAATATAGTAGATTGAACCAACACACGAATAACAGTTTTTTTTTCAGGAATATTCGTACTTGCCTACCATATAGCTCCATTTTAAATTACGTATTACTGGGATAATAATATATGCTATAAATATTTTTAGTAATATTTTCTAATGTCTTTATCTAAGTTGCGCAGCCTTTCAGCGTAACAATAACATGTTTTAGCGCTGCAAAGTTTTCTATAGTTCTCTAAGAACTAGCGTATTATTTTAATTCATAGAGCCTTTCATGAAATTGAAAAGGAACAAAGGCTAGAAGGACGTAGGGTTTAATGAAGACAAAACAAGGCAATCATTCCTAGCTGGCGTTGCTCCAGTTTTCAGTTTTCTCTGCGAATAAGTTCCCAGTACGTAGATACATACCTACTATAGAGTTGAATAATTACAACTGCAGTCGCAAAACTTATATAAAACCCAAATTTAAAATAATATGACACGATAATACTTACTTCTTTTATCTCCTTCCTTCAGAAAGATATTCTTCTTAAAAATCACATTATAATGTTAATAAATCACGATAGGTAAATAAAATAGAATAATACTAAATGATTGAATGTATATCTTAAAAGGCTTTACAAAGGAACAAAGATTTTTTTTATATAAATTAGTTTTTACAAGTTATTTCGAATTGCCAGTAAAACTATTTATAATAATATGTATAACAATTCGTTTAAACCATTACGGGTATTAAAATAACATTCGTTTCATTTCTTACTGGTCCTTGTTGTTTTGTAATATAAAGAAGTATTTACCAGCGGCTTTGGCGCGCCACCGTGATTCCACTCGCCGTATTTATGGTAATCCGTTAGTTTACGGGTACCTACCTAATGCCCAGATAAATATTTTCCAGCGAATGATTTTATTAAGAAAAAGAAAAGTTTGGGTACACTTGTACCACGAAAGAAACTAATTTTATTACTAATCATCCTAAAAACTGAATTCTAGGTCTGAATTCCACAGGATATTATAACTTTTGGGGTTATAATAACGTGCGTGTAATCAAATAAACTTTGGAAAATGAAGTGAAGTATTTGGAAATTGCAGCCAGCCACATCAATTTATGTAGGCATTATTTAATTTAGTATACACACTTTGATATTTTCCTTTTAGAATTATTTCTAAAACGAAAATATCAAAGCGTAATATAAAAGAAATCAAACAAATAAAATCGAAATGATTTCCACGGTACAGGAAATTGAACTGCACCGGATATCGTCGCAATGGAAGGACGTACGACAGAAAAATGGCTTCCGGTCGAGGTGCGCCATTTTTATTAAGCCCACTGTTGAAAAACCCGGTAAATAAACTAAGGCACAGCTTAAATTATAGGGGTAACTGATAATTTGAATTTTACAGAAAGTATAATAACGAATATTGTTTTAAAGTAAAAAAAAAATATCAGTTTCTAATTAAACAAAGCTCGAAAGTAATAGTCGTAAAAAGTGACAATAATAAAATTATCCATAGGATACCTACGATATCTACCAAATGTGTGTGGCAGCCAAGTTTTGTAAACTTGGCTGCCACTCAAACTGGGGCGGCGCGGCATGGCATATTTAACAGTAATGACTAATGAGTTTCGGCTATCTCGTTCTATAAGTTTGTTGTTAAGTTTAAAATCCATATTCATATATCTACCTACAGTGGATCTTATTTTCTTTACCCCCGAGAGTTCGAAAAGAAAAATTATTATAAAGTTGTTTGTTTATAATTAAGGGAAGCCTGGTCGGAAGTTTAATAAAAAGAAGATTTTGAACATTTAACCACAGAATAGGTAATAATCTTTGGTAATAGTACGGTTTAATCACAGAATAAATAATAGTAAGTGTTGGGTAGTACAGCATTATATTTAAGTTAAGCCAATCGGAGCGAAGCCAGGTCAGTTCAACTAGTGTGTTATAAGAGAATGTAATTGTTTAATTTTCTTTACACTGAGTATAGGTAGGTTCTTTGTTCAACCTCCATTGCGAAAATCACTGAAGACATCGTATATTGAACAAGTTGGAGAAATCGACGTTATTAATAGCAAACTCTCATGCTCTCAACCTTTTAATTAATTACGTGATCGTATGTTACTCTTTGCGGAGAAGTACCTATAAAATGAAAATATGTTCCGACAACTCGTTATCGTTTTTATTATTGTCTTCAAAGTTAGCATTATTAAAAAGTTTTTATTCCGCCATTCCGTCATTTTCGCCGTGCCTAGAGCACGGTCTAGCCTCACTACAGATTCATATGGCGCGGCGCGGCACGAAGCGGCAAATATTGTTTGCATGGAGCTGGTCCCATTTAAGCGACGCAACATAACAAGGAGTTATGTGCGTTTTAAGAAATTAAATATCACTTGCTGTAAAATGTACAGAAAAATATCATGAGGAAGCAAGCCTGACGCTGAAGAGTTCTTCATACTGTGCATAGGTGTGTGAAGTATGCCAATCCGCACTTGGCCAGTGCAGTGGACTATAGCTTATCACTTCTCATTTCGAGACAAGACTTGTGCTCTTCAGCTGTAGTGAGCCAGCAATGATGATGAAACGATAAGATAAACCTTGGTGTTCAAAATACTTTTAGTAGCAATAGTCGTATATGCGGTAGGGAACCTAAAGCGATATCCCAAAGAAACCTAGCATTATATAATAAGTGGAAAGGTGTCACTACCCTCAGCGATGAGGAATACGATGCAGAAGGAGGGAGATTTAATGAACATACCAAGTTTCAAGTTAGGGATAGAGCTACATTTAGTAATGCAGTGAGTGATCTTCTAATTGGGGTTAAACTTCGTCGTGTCCGGCCAAGCTAATAAACTAATCACAGTGACGAAGGCAACTGGCAGTTATATGACTACACACAGTCTACAGACCTCTGAATATTCAACCAAGTTATTACCAGCTGAAACAGTTGCTACGAGCGTTTCATTACTCGAAATTTATTAGGATCTCAATATGAATGACGCGAAATATTCTTGCCGTCTCTTCTTATAGGATTTCGGATGATATTGCGGTAGGATCCTAGATCCTTCCGCATCTTACACAAATAATCAAGATACATAATCATACTATTTAGTATAGATATACTAATAATATGAATGCGAAAGTTTGGATGTATGGATGGATGTTTGTTAGTCTGTCACGCCAGAACGGCTGAACGGATCTGGATGAAATTTTGCACGGAGATCTATACTATCTATGCGAATATTATAAATGCGAAAGATTGGAAGGATAGATGTATGGATGGATGGATGTTTGTTACTAAATCACGCTAGAACGGATGAACGGATCTGGATGAAATTTGGCACAGAGATACATAATAGTCTGGATTAACACATATGCTACTTTTTATCCCGGAAAATACTAATAATATAAATGCGAAAGCTTGGAAGGATGGATGTATGGATGCATGGATTTTTGTTACTCAATCACGCTAGAACGGATGAACGGATCTGGATAAAATTTGGCACAGAGGTACATTATAGAGTCTGGATTAACTCATTGGCTACTTTTTTATCCCGGAAAATTAAAGAGTTCCCACGCGAACCGAAAAACCTGAATCCACGCGGACAAAGTCGCCGTCATCAGTTAGTATATTAATATTATAAATGCGGAAGTTTGGATGGATGGATGTTTGTTACTCAATCAGGGCAGAACGGCTGAACGGATTTAGATGAAATTTGGCTCAGAGATACATTATAGTCTGAAATAACACATAGGCTACTTTTAGGTTTTTGGTTCCCGCAGAAAATCTTTAATTTTCCGGGATGCCCGCGACTTCGTCCGCGTAGTGTTAAAAAAGGGTTTCCACGCCGGGTGCAGCATTCATCCACCATGACGGTTGAAATTTGGGTGACGACTGATCTCTATCGCTTCTCCTCTGTATTTTAAACGTTCAAATCTGAAGGTGAAGACAATAATGCATAATACTGGGTAATTATATTTTAAAAATATAATTTGCTTTATTAAAACAAGGAAACGAAGCGAAAACAATTAGTAAAATGTCTTCTCGAGTCTAGAAACGAGTTTCAATGGTCTCGTTGTTAACAAGCAAATCCACTTAATTTAATGAATCGTTTGACTTTTTAACAATACTCTCTCGTTTTATCTGTCCCACTAATTAATTAATCTCGAAGATTAGTTTTTGCACAGATATTTTTTTGTGGAATGTAACAGTTCGTTTGGTGTGGAAGTTATAAAAATATCTGTCAAGTTTTTAAATTCGAGAACCACAGTCTCCACATATCAATCACTTACCTATTACAAGAATTTAGGATAATTTCCCTGGCTTTATTTTTCCACTGGACAGCCATTCTTTTAGGCATCATTCATTTATTGCTGATTGAACCCGGTGTCTTGATTGGTCCTTCAATTCACTACAAAGCAACGGTTCGATGTGATTTGTTTCTTGGATATACCTAGTTGATCTGGATTGACACTACTTTTTGCTTTTATCCCAGAAAATATAACATTACCCCCAGGATTTTCAAAACCTAAATCCACTCAGACGAAGTCACGATCATCATAATAGTCTTTGATAATCTAAAGTACTCTTTTTTTTTATTCACTGCAAGCTAGCCCTTGACTGCGATCTCACCTGATGGTAAGTGATGATGCAGTCTAAGATGGTAGCGGGCTAACCTGTTAGGGGCATCGCAGTTATATTAAACCCATACCCCTTCGGTTTCTACACGGCATCGTACCGGAACGCTAAATCGCTTGGCGGCACGTCTTTGCCGGCAGGGTGGTAACTAGCCACAGCCGAAGCCTCCCACCAGGCCAGACCAGGGAAAATTCAGAAATTATAACAGGACCTCCGCACGTTAAGGCAACAGCGCTACACACTGCGCCACGGAGGTTGTCAAATATGTACTCTATAATATGTACCTATAAGTTTATACGTATTTCTCATAATACCAGCAACACTAACAATAGCTAAGTACATAACGCTCACGATTTCGCACAAGAAATTGCGACTTGAACATTTCTCTACATCTCTGAAGATGTTAGGAAAAACTGCTCTCTACACTGCTTACACAATTTATGGCGATAGTTGGTCTAACACCGTTCCCGTTACAGCTATTAAGAGCCCACCTAATGTTATAATTACACCTTGATATAGGTACCTACAGGCAATTATTTAACACCCAGAGATTAAGTGCGAATTAAATATAGGGCGACCAAAACACCTGAAATTACTTATTATTTTATGCTAGTGGTGGCTTCCCACTATAATATATATTTAAATATATTCCAGTGGGAAGCCAATATGGGAAGCACAATATTTTAATCATATAGGTATATTATTATCGTTTTTGAAATGCAAAACAATATTGTGTTTTAAATAATTTAATAGTACCACTGCAATGTAATATGATAATATCGAAATAAAACCTGTCAGTATAAAATTGAATCACGTCATTAGCATTGAAGTGGAAAATATACGATCAAAGTTTATTGTCATAATATATTACATTTTTTAAAATTTAATAAAATTAATTAAACACGTGGGAGTTTGGTTACTATTAGGACTTTCCTAGCTAATTATAATATGCTTTCAAATGCGGGTTCGCCTTTCTAGCACCTTGGGACCTTAACGTCATGACTAGCCTTGCACTGTGGCATATTTCCATGCATAGTTTTGGTGGCGCTGAATCAATTCGCAATTCAAAGGATAAGTTTTATACAAACACGCAGAGATGTCCTTCCTATCCTATCCTATTATCCTTAAACAGCCTCAGTTTGCATGCAGTCGAAATAACTCAGCGTGAAGCTGTACAAATTGATATGAAGTTCTATTCTATTGTAAAAGTCTTAAGCAACGCGATAAGAAAAGCGTCAAGATCGTTTTATCTGTAAAAACGCCAGTCAAGTGCGAGTCAGACCCGCGCACCACCGTTCCGTACAACTACTGTACCACAGAATATAAATTGTTTTAGTAAATAACAAAATTACAGAGCCTGACAAACAATTCGATACCCTATCAGCGCGGAACCCTAATTAAAGTTTTTAGGATTTATTCCTGTACTTGTATTGTGTGTACCTTGCTTTCTGCCAAATTTCGTGATTCTAGACGACGAGCGTCAAAATATATCCCGATATAGCCGTATCTTTGATTGCGTTGACTTTTTTTACAGCTCCAAGGGATTTCAGACCTAAGTATTTGGAATTAATTTCAACTTGATACTTCTATGCGTTCCCGAGAAAAAAGTGATTGACAGACCGACGAACAGACAACGAAGTCACACAAGTGATCCTTTATGGGTTCTATGTTTTATCTTGTGGTACGGATCCCTAAAAAGCACTTAAAACACCGTCTTCTGTTCACATCGCCGCTCAACAACTACGAATTGAATTTCAAAGTTATTCGCAAGTTGTGAAGTCATGATTGCACTAAGGTCGTTGTGACTTGTTCTATACTCACAACTTGGTTGCACTTGGAAACTTGGCAGATCGAGATGCGTTTGACGGTTAATTGTTTGGAAACCTGAGTGAGTTGATTTGTTGAAGAAATTGTTTTTCATAACACGAAATAGATAACACGATATAGTAGAATTTATAGTATTTCATCAGTCATCAACATGCGATCACTAATTTTTGTTTTCTATATATTATAGGACCGGTGCTACCACATACCTACTGGTTCCTATAAAGTGAGTCTTTTAGTGTGCCTAATAAGACGACGGCAAGGGATGTTGCAACGAGCACACGTGTTTTCGTTGTTTTATCTATATCAGATTATATCAACCCAAAGAGAATATTTAAATGTCAACGAACACGGGCCAAACCGCACTATGGATAAACCGTTCGCGCAAAACACTCGCTTCCCAAGGAGAAACGTTTTGTCCCGTCGTGCCAGTCCGAGTAACTCCATATAACTGTGCACCCGCGTTCTTTTTGTCCAACAGTTTTTTTTTGTCCTTATAGTATGTTTTCGCCCTAACTTGTGGAGCCTACCTGATCAGGAACAATAAAGATACTCTATATTCGGTACTCTTGGACCCAGTAACGACGTAACGTACAGTATACAGTGTGATTTTTGAATTTGTTATAGTTCTGTGGCACGTTTGCTGTGCCACAGAACTATAAATTGAATTTCTAAGTTATTTGCAAGTTGTGAAAGCATGATTGGAGTGGGGTCGTGGCAAGTTGTTGTTCTCTGCCGGTGAACGGTGATTGCAGTAACATTCGGTAACCCTTAAACTTTTGGTTACGAGAAAACGAATTTAAAAAAATAGTACAAATGAAATCAGATCTTGACTGGCACCTCATTAATAGCAGTTTTCCCTTTGCATCTGGGGCATTAAAAACAGCACCGCGCCAGTTTTTTGTATATTGTGAATAGACATAACAACGAAACGGAAATAAAACGGCTAAAATACGCGGAACACCCCATTACAACTCACTGTTGAAACAAACAGCCAATATCCGATTCAATTTGCGTAAAGGTGATAAATTGTGAGCGTAAAATAGAAATACTGAGTTGTCATGACATCCTCACCAAATCCTTATTCAATGTGTGGA
This sequence comes from Erebia aethiops, assembly GCA_923060345.2. Classification (NCBI taxonomy): domain Eukaryota; kingdom Metazoa; phylum Arthropoda; class Insecta; order Lepidoptera; family Nymphalidae; genus Erebia; species Erebia aethiops. The sequence goes on along the minus strand of OV281089.1, from coordinate 13,579,308 downwards.
CGTGTTTACGACATTGAGTGATTTACCTACATACAGCGTCATTGTATGGAGTCTATTGATCATTGATTTATGCGTTTTATTTTGGGAGTACCCCGTATAAATCAATGCTAATATGTAATAGTTCACTAAAAATTAGCCCTTGACTGCAATCTTTTGACGACCTCCGTGGCGCAGTGTGCAGCGCTGTTGCCTTAACTTGCGGAGGTCCCGGGTTCGATCCCCGGCAGGGTCAATTTGGGAATTTATAATTTCTGAATTTTCCCTGGTCTGGCCTGGTGGGAGGCTTCGGCCGTGGCTAGTTACCACCCTGCCGGCAAAGACGTGCCGCCAAGCGATTTAGCGTTCCGGTACGATGCCGTGTAGAAACCGAAGGGGTATGGGTTTAATATAACTGCCATGCCCCTAACAGGTTAGCCCGCCACCATCTTAGACTGCATCAGCACTTACCATCAGGTGAGATCGCAGTCAAGGGTTAGCTTGTAGTGGATAAAAAAAAAAAAAAAAAAAAAAATCTCACTTGGTGCTAAGAGATGAGTCTGAGATGGTAGCGGGCTAATTATAAGATAGGTATGCTCCTGAAAAAAGCTTATACTGTTGAAGCTATATTACTGTTGAATATTATGTAAATGATAGAAGAGCATGGATTTGACTCGCTCCAGCAATGCTATGGACAGCGGTTACTTATGTATCTACAGTCTACATGTAATAGTGAATTATTTTTTTCAAAAGAGCAACCACCGAGTTTCTTGCTGGTTCTTCTCGGTATAGGAATGATATTCCGAACCAGTGGTAGATTCACTCGACTATTCAAAAGCACTTGTCAAAGTCTACTTGAATAAAAAATATTTGAATTTTAAATTTTATCGCAGTTATACCACAGAATAGGTAGGTACCTAATAGTACAGATAGTTATACTATAAACCCTAATTCACCTAATTGGTATCTTCACGGCAGTGTGCCGGAACGCTAAACGGCAGGTCTTTTCCGGTAGGCTGAAGCAGACCAGACCAGAGAAAATAACAGAAACTCAGTCAGTCTACGCTTTCACGGTCCAGATGTTTAATCGATTTTGACGAAGTTTTGTACATAGATAGGTGGCATCCCGGGGAATATTATGTGTCACGAAAAATTAAAGATGCATGCAAACATAGTCATATCATCTTGAATAATGCGTTGTCCTACGAGCAAAAAACGCAACAACACAACTCGATACGACGCGACGCGATACTATCAAAGAGTATTTATTTACTGAGTACTGACCCTGTAGGTACGTGGCCTATATACGTTTTTCGCGTAGACAAGTTTGTCATTTTCTATAGATTCGTAGATCGCGTCGCGTCACAACCGTCGCTCACCCGGTTATAGAGCATTATTTATTTTCCGATATAGGACACCGGGAAATAAATAATGCCGTTATCAAAAATAAATAACAGGCTAACTTCCTATCGAACAGTCTATTGCCAATGCACCGTCACAATAACAGCCAATATCCAATTCAATTTGCATGAAGGTGATAAATTATTATTGTGAGCCTAAATACCTACGAATACACAATTGTCACCAAATAATCACCCAATTCACCCCTACAGGGTTATTTCTCAATACATTTTCAATCAACTATAGAGGGGTATGACCATAGAGTTAGTATATAGCCTATACTAACTCTATGGGTATGACTCTATGAGGCGGTGATAGCTCAATAGTAGTAATAGTAGTATAAGTTTTCATTGCATCTCAACACATAGGTACAAAGGTCCAAAGGTACAATTATGCATACAAAACAGAAGACAGGAAACTGTGGTAATGCGCAAAGGCGGCCTTATCACTAAAGTTATCTTTTAAAGGCAACCCGAGCGTACAAAGCTGATGACACTAGGTCTAGGAGCTCATGTGCTCTTATTTAAAACTTAGTTGTTCAAACGTCGGCCAGTTATTTAGGTGGTCACCGGTTCGATCCTCCGGCAAGCACTTCTTACTTGTTGGAGTTATATGCGTTTTAATTTTAACCTACTCGTGCTTCAACTGTGAAGGAAAGCATCGTGAACGGACCCTAATGCCCATGCTCATCATGTTGTATTTCATAATGTTCTCAAGTATGTGTGAAATCTGCTAATCCGCACTTGGCCAATCAGAGAAGTTCCCGCTCATATGGCAGCCATGTTTAATGACGTAAAGTCACAATATAATTTTAGAATATTACATTACTGCAACTTCCATTATACCATACGCAAGGGATTCTACAACACTTTAAGCAGATTTCAATAGTGCTATAACTCGATCTGCTTTCAGTGCAATCGAGGCCAGTAACTTCGTTGATACTAGTGGTTTGCCCCGAACTGAGACCTCGCGGCGCCATCTATTGACATCAATGTGAAGTTCTGTTAAAAATACTGAAACTCATTAAAAATTAAATAATTTCGTTTCCTTACAATATATATCTAATTTTAGTATTTGTTGGTCAAGTACAGGATATAATTCAAATAATTGATCAAGTTTCAGGCTCAGCCTTTCAGAAAATTTAGAGTTCTGACTTTCTGAGGTCAACTTTGGACGTTAGAAAATCTCCACTTTGAGAGCCCCCCATTTCGTCAATTTTAGGGGAAATTATTTATAACTTTTTAAGCCATATTCGGCTGGAGGCCATTGGTTTACATATTATATATAAAGCTGAAGTAATTACGTTCAGTAATTCAGAAGTTATAATGCTCTGACAGACGGACGGACGGACGCACAAGTGCAAATTCACTCAAGTAGACTCAGAGACCTTCACTTCGCTCGGTCAATTAATATCAAGTACGGCGTGTGCATTTCAAGCCTTTGAGTCTGCTTGGACTCAATCACGACGTTGATTGAACCATGGTAAACAAATTTGCAATCCACGTGTCATTGCGTGATCGCTTATGTATAATATTAATTTCAATGAGGTTTTTAATTTAACCATTTATAAGGAAAACATCATTGACCTCTCTGTCTTATTATATTTGTGTAAGACTGTCTTGGTAAAACTTACTGCTAAACTAAAGCATTTATATTAGTCTATTTAGAGAAGTTGCCCTCATGTACGAAGCCGAAGTGAATCAGGCAGTAAGTATATGCCTGTGGGCTGTGCATAATATAAACTTATATAAGTACCATAATTTTATTGTAATAATTCTCTCGTAAAATAAAGCAAAAGGATAATAAATAGCGGATATTTGTCACCCAAAAAGGCGTAAAGAGCTTCACATCAAAGAAGATAGATGGGCGAGAGACGCCGAGCGACGCGCGTCCCAGGGGCGAAATTTTTCACCCGCCATTCAAATTACTATTAGGTAGTTCATGCTGAATAATTTATGTACCAAAGTTACTACCGTTAATATCGATTGCATTTTTTTATATATATTGCGTTTTTCTAGCATTATTTCTAAATGTTGTTCTGTGTAGGTAGTCCGTAGAGCTTGGACCTCGTTTTTACCTTTTTTTGTCTTTTTTTATTGCGAGATAGGCTTACGTTTGACGAAAATCATGCTTAGTGCAAAGCAATGATGAAGTCAAGGTTGGAACGCACTTGCCTAGAAAATGCCTATTCACTCTTGTCTTGAAGGTATAATATGTCTAAGTTATACGTGGCAGGAAACACGTGCGCTGGGAGGGTGTTACTACGTAATGATACCTAAATAAAGATGCAGAAATGTCATCAACCTGTAATAATTTATTAGCCTAAGGGTATAGACACAATCCAGTTTATAGTATTATTTTGACGACCTCCGTAGCGCAGTGTGTAGCGCTGTTGCCTTAACGTGCCGTGGTCTTGGGTTCGATCCCCGGCAGGGTCAATTTGGGAATTTATAATTTCTGAATTTTCCCTGGTCTGGTCTGGTGGGAGGCATCGGCCGTGGCTAGTTACCACCCTACCGGCAAAGACGTGCCGCCAAGCGATTTAGCGTTCCGGTAGTAGCTTTAGTTTTAAGATACCGTAACTGATTATCACCATCATGTTTTATTATGTAAGTAATTTTTTTTACGTCCATAAGTGTACCCACAGTGTACCTATATTGAATATATAGTTGATTGATTGATGGTACGATGTAGAAACCGAAGGGGTATGGGTTTAATATAACTGCCATGCCCCTAACAGTTTAGCCCGCTACTATCTTAGACTGCATCATCACTTACCATCAGGTGTGATCGCAGTCAAAGGCTAGCTTATAGTGGATTAAAAAAAATGATCACGACTAAATCGCGCTTATCTTTACGGTTTCGCCGAGATGAAGAGGGAAGAAACTGCGATTAGAATAATTAGTTTTGCTTACAAAAGGAAACGTTTTTATGATCTTTTATTGCGAGTGTCGCCTCCATAACGAACGGCGCGGTCATTTGTTTTATCTTTTGTTGTCAACAAAGAAAATAAACTAATTATTATACAATTCGAAGCACTGTTTCACCCTTTTCGAAGTATAATTAAAACTTAATTTTCTTACAGCTTTGTTTTTAAATAGGTACTTATTTGTTTGTAATTTATCGCTTAGTTGTTATGGGTCTTGATTTGGATTAACTAAAACCTTCAGATTCAAAATAAGAGAGCTTTCATATAAGTAACTATGTAGTAGTCTAATATATACTTATTATATCTAAATGCTAAAAAAATGTCTGTCTGTCTGCCTACTAAACTTTCACGGCCCATCTTTTCAACCGATTTTGATGAAATTTGGGAGAAAAATAGGTTGCATGCCGGGGACAACGGCTTCTTTAATTTCTCCCGGAAAATTAAGGAGTTTCTGCGGGAATCAAAATCATTCATACTTCACAAAATTAACTCGACCGGTATTTTAATATTTCGCTTTATTTTTTGCCATAAAAAATTATCCTGATTAAATGTATCATGGCATTAAAATTCAAATAAAGTGAAATATTAAAAAAATAAAGTAGTAGAATATAGCTGGTGTAGGTGTGTGTGTGTGTGTGATGATGACATATGTTGAGCAGCGAATTTAAGCGTTCCAAAAGCTTTCCGCTAACACATTGAACGATACCTACCTACTTTAATTTTTAATTATGTTGCGAAACCGTATGGAGCTTATGAATTTTAGAGCATCAAATTTATCCTTATTTGCATTACGCTACAAGATGAAGTTTTAATTAGATTTTTTCACTCCTATTTCCGACCACTTTCCCGTTCGCGTGAAAACTCAGAGGCCGTGTTACCACGATAAATGCTACTATTTAACTCCACCTACTGCACTCAAAAATAAACCTTTTTTTCATTAAAAATAAATCCTATATTTCATCCGATGGTTAATATTTTAAGGGGTAGCTTATGTCACATATTTTTCCTTTACAATTTTCCTCTTGACTTTTATAAATATTTTCAGGTTTAATAGAGTTAATCCTGCAGTTTTATGGGTTCCATAATACATCCGGCTGGGGTGCGGTTTAATGGCGAGATGAGACTTTCAATGACAGTGCTATAAACCAAAATTAATACACTACAATTCAGTTATTATTTTTATAGACTGTCCCTTCTGAACATGACGAACGACTTGAGTTCTTTCAACGACAATCCTCTCTCTCCCTCTCCATCGTATTCCTCATTGCTGAGTATCGTGACCCCTTTTTCCATTAAGCACATAATGGAAAGGTTTTTCTTGGGATAATAATGCGGTGGGTTCCCACGTCTTTCCGCAGACGACTCGACTAAGAGTTGCGAGGCACGGAGGAAACGAAAAGACCAAATTAGGACTACCAAATTCGGTCACCCATCCAGTTACCGACTTGGGTCAACGTTGCTTAACAATTGCAATCGACTGATATGCGTTGTCGCAACTAGTCCACTCGTCCCTCAACGACACTTTATAAAGTGCGTAAAATATTTTTGTATAGGTACTGCAGCCTGTTCTGAATTTCATGTTATAATTTTTTTTTTATTCTGATCTGCTGGAAGGTTCAGATTGCCTTGCAAACTAACTGGTAAAGCAGAAACCGATTCTAGAAGTTTTGATTTTTGTAACTAGCAGACAGCTGTTTTTTTATTTGAAAAAAAAATTACCAGTTTCAAATTTGTCACCACTATCAGGTGAACCCTCTAACTTGGAATATTACTATATAAGTTATAAGTAAGTTAATGTAAAACGTATATATTATAAGTTAACGTAAAACGTAAACGTAAACTCATTTAAAAAATCTTATTACCATGTAAAGGACTACTTAAACGACAAGGAAGCCTGGCAATAATTTGCTCTAAAGTCTCTGATAGTTCCTTAGTAAGAATATTTGTGAGATGGTGATAATAAAAATAAAAAAAAACCCGGCTGAGTTTGTTGTGGGCTCTTCTCAGACCAGGGCGCGTTTGGAATCCTCGTAGCTTTAGTTTTAAGATACCGTTACCCATTATCATCATCATGCTTTTTAAGAAAGTAATTTTTAGGCGAAAATAAGTGTACCTACAGTGTACCTATATTTAATAAATAAATGACTATGACTTTGACTAAGAGTAGAGTAAGTCTTATATATAGAGTCTATATATACTCTTATATATTATATAGAGTAACTCTTATAATATAACTATATAGGAGTAGAACTAGAACTAGATCTAAAATTTCATTTCAAAATTTCATATTTATTTATGTCAGTTTATTATAAAAATCTTTTGGCCATATATATGTATTTATTTTGTAAGCGGGCGTGAGCTAAATTTATACCGATAATGATAAAAATATTTCAAATATAAACCTTAAAACTAAGGCATTAAAGTTTAATTACGGATGTACTATATTATTATACTTAAGACCTTTTGTCTTAAGAAGAACAGTGTCGGTCTCGCGTATTCCACATTTTTACCCCCTACCAAAAAGTGCACAACGTGCCTAAAGAAGTTTTCACTTCAAAAAAAAACTAAATGAGCAGACAAATAATCGAATTGATCTGAGATTCGATAAAAGTTCTCACAGCCGGTAGCGCCATTGAATATCTTACAAGTTAAAAGTCTCGACGACGGGAAATGCCCGCCGTTGTAGTTTATACTGCTCTGTTGGTTTTCAATGATTAAGTTTACGTTCCCCGAGCGACTGTTTCCATTGATTCCTGTTTATCGAAGCAAGGCAAATAACAACGTGCCTTGGTATTCCAGGAGTGGCTTTATTGAGACCTGAATACATAAAGATTGTGCAATAATACTCTTGTGTACTGTTACACTATTTATTTTATTGCGAATTGTAGGTAAGTAGACACGTGAATACGGATCGCAAAAGATTACAGAACCTTTTAAATATTAGATAAAACTAGTTGATGCCCGCGCCTTCGTCCCCGTGGATTTAGGTTTTTGGTTCCTGCGGGAACTCTTTAATTTTCCGGGATAAAAAGTAGCCTATGTGTTATTGCAGACTACAATCTATCTCTGTGCCAAATTTTATTTAGATTTGTTTTGCCGTTCTGGCGTGATTGAGTAGCTTCATCCAAACTTTTGCATTTATAATATTGAGTTTAGATGTGAAGTTTTCCTTAGGGCTTGTCTGCTGTAGCTAGTTATATTTTGAGTAATATTATAGTAGTAACTTTGTCCCATTGATGAGACAACTTGGTGGGTCAAAGTTTGAAATTCTCTGAAGCGAAGGTCTCTGAGTCTACTTGAGTGAATTTGAACTTGTCCGTCCGTCCATCCGTCCGTCCGTCTGTCAGAGCATTATTACTTCTGAATTACTGAACGTAATTACTTAAGCTTTAAATAAAATATGTAAACTAATGGCCTTCAGCCGAATATGGCTTAAAAAGTTATAAAAATCTTTATTTCAGGGGGGCTTTCATAGAAGCGAATGCAAAGTAAAATAGTTTTTTATGGCGTTACATAGGGTTACGGTATATCAATTTAAAGATAATTAGGAATAGAGTCCAAAAATATTTTTTTTTTAAATTTTTCCCCTAAAATTGACGAAGTTAACCTCAGAACTCTAAATTTTCTGAGCCTGAAACTTGATCAATTATTTGAATTATATCCTGTACTTGAACAACAAATACTAAAATTAGATAAATATTGTAAGGAAAGGAAATTATTTAATTTTTAATGAGCTTCAGTATTTTTAACAGAACTTCACATTGATGTCAATAGATGGCGCCGCGAGGTCTCAGTTCGGGGCGAACCACTAGTTATCTTGTAGTTTATTATACCAAACCAACATCTGAGTAATCGACCCATAAATGCTATCATACAGAACGGTATGTGTGTGCTGTGCTTTGTGGCTTTGTTGTTGTATATTAAAATCCTAGTAAATTATAATTTCACAAGGAACCATCAATACACATTATTTGTATCGCAATGCGGTTATGTCAATAGCTAGGTAGGTATAGGACGATGTTGATGGATCTGCTAAGTCAAATAAGAGCGGGGTCTCTTTGTGGGCAGGTATCACAGCAGGAATAGGTCTGGGATAAACCGATTCGCAGATAACAGCAAGAGCCGCAAAACTCACAAGAGCGAAACCTTAGTTTTAGTAGGTACCTAGTACCTACGTACGCTTGAAAAAGCGCAACGGTAATTTCAATTTCAATTTCATTTATTATTTCAGGCAGCAATTTGGTCCACTTTAGTGTTAGTAACAATATAATCTTAATAACTATGTTAGTGCTTACAAACTAAGGTGTTAGTAACAATTTTACCTTTATCTATATTAGTACCTAAGAACTAAAAGGGATTTAGTCCTCTGTATGAGTTTCCCCACCAGAGGACTATCCATCTTCCCTGCTATGCTATTCAGAATGCTGTTGCTGCTTCCACGAACTCTGGACAGTAGTTTTTTTTTTTTTTTTTTTTTTTTCCTATTATTGAGAACCAGCGAGGTACTCATTTAACTACGATCTAGCCTAACTAATTGGCTAATGAGCAGTTTTGCTTTAACCTAAACTTATAATTTATCTTATGTACTAAGAAGTTGTCCATTGACGCATCTTAGTCTTTCTTGATAATCTTAGACACTTTGTTCATGTGTTCTATTAGCACTACACTTTACACTGTCACTTATCACTATACACTAACTCAAAAGGCTTAGTCCTTTTTAGTCTTCTCACTAGTTTCGTTTCTGGACAGTAGTGATGCGGTTTTCTTGCGCCAGATAGCATCAAAGCCATCTGTCCGCACCTGGGAAAACAAAGCTGACGCGCTGCAGAACCTAGGTCGCCGCAACAGCACCCTGAACGCATTATTATACTGGACTCGCAGTGCGTTGTAAGCCCTTTGCGTATACCGGAACCACAGGCTCACTGAGTATAAGGATGTACAATAGGCTCTGATCTGAAGTAATGCGTCCTAGATGTTTCTATGACATATCACTTTGTGACGTGTATTTGTAAAATCCTAGAAGCTGTGAATCTTGAAACTATATTTAAGCACTCATAATGCAAAGTAACTATGGCAATATCATGAAATATAATAAGGTACTGTTATCCCGAGAACGGTACGAAGCCATTACGGGCGCTACAATACCACATGCTTCATACAGTTGCCTGCATTACCTACTTCAATTCAATGTGACATTCTCGCGTCTTGACATTCTCATCACTGTACCAGGGAGATCGTCAACAGAGATAGTGTTCATAACTTCATTCAGCATTGCCGATTCAGTTACCTGCGGTCCATATATATATACGTAGGTACTAGATGGGCCCTTTCATAGAAAAAAGTCGGTCGTTCGACTTTGAGAGCGCGAACCCTGTCTTTGTCCTGATCGTAGCGCTGTGGCACTGTTTAATTTTTATTTTAAGGTGGGTAAGTGTTTCAATTCACAATTTCCAAGAAAACGTTAATCTTACTATTTTATATTTTTATCTATCACGCAATCATTTAATTTCCGCGGCATACTGTATGATATTTTTTTTACTAACTGGCCTTACGGCTTATAGGACTATGACCTAATATACGTTTTCAAGCTGTAATTCACGATGGTGCACTTTTCAGCAGGGGTCTTCTCCGGTTGGTCCATGAGGGCCAATCGGGGGTACGGGCTTCGAGGGCTGGCCTCATTACCCGGGCGGGGCGCGGGGTAACATTGTACCCCGGTGATTGTCTTTAAGCCGTGAGTCGGCTAGGGCCTGCCTTGAAGGCTACGGGCCCCTAGGCCTGGTGTCATCTCCGGTGTTGGGTCCGCACTGCGGGTGACGTCGTCGCCGCCGCGTGCAGGACCCGTGTCATGTCCAGGTGTCTCGGCGCTGCGGGCAGTGGGGTCGCTCTCGTGCGCCGAGATGGTGTCAGAGCCGGTGGACTCCACGCTGCGGGCGATATGGTCGCCGTCGCGCGTGGAGTCGGTGTCAAGTCCGGTGTGTGTCGCGTCGTCGTCGTCGCTACGATCGTCTTCATGCCGCGTGGGCGAAGGCGATCGTAGGAGCTCACGAGGTAGTGGACGCCCGGTCGGAGGTCGGGTGGTCGGCGGTGCTATCCCGTGGAGGTGTTCGTACTGTTATAAATTATTATTCTATGTCCACTGACTCGCTGCATCAGCACTATTGCGCTTTAAAACTGGCGGTTCACGATGCGGCCAGTCAGTCAGCCATCAATCAGAACTCCGTTTCGAAAACCCAGCCTCCTGTTGCTGGAGCGCGTAGTTAGTAAGAACCGTGTCTTTTGTATTTCCATTTTTAGAATTTTATTAAATTCAGTGGAAAGTTTTCGTGGTTTTTTTTTATAAAAAGACTGTCGACCCGGCCCTCGTAACAACTGGTGTCAGAAGTGGAACGCTGAGAAGGTTCATGCAAGAGAACCCTTAGCATCCAAAGAATCCTGAGGGCATCGCAGTCGTGGTCGTCGGTAAGCCTCACCCCATAGGGTTGAGCCCGCACCACAACCACAGCAAGCACCGGTCTTCAAGATCGACGGTAAGCCTCAGCTCCGCTGGACTGAGCCCGCATCATACGCGAAATCTACATCTACACACCTTGGCTTGGCTGGACTCACCGCATAATTTCAATATCTTACAATATCTTCAATTACTTCAAAATTATAAAACTTCATAAATCGTGCCAGTTTACGTCGAAATTGCTGCCGCGCGAAATATCTACGTTGCAAATTCCGACCCGTTCATTGACTACACGTGTCAACGCATCGACCTAATTTAACTTTACCTAACAATCATCAAGTGCAGTGAAATAATATCTAAATTAGTGAAGTGAAAAAAAAGTGTGATAATTTTAAGATGTTGGTCGCTATCCTGTTCGTCCTGTGAGTAATTTAGTATATTGTTTTTACTTTAATTCTTATCCCATATTTAAAATATCTCAGTTTCAGTAAATATTTAAAAAAATGAGTACCAAATCAGAGCGAGGAGAAAGTTCCGAACCTAAAGTGCCTCTTTCTGTTCTCACCAAATTCATAAGATCATATGACGGAAATCGCGAGACTCTTGCCGCTTTCCTTACAAATTGTGATAATGCACTTAGTTTAGCTGCTCCCGATCAACAAAATATTTTATGCAAATTTATAATCTCCCAACTTGAGGGCAAAGCGCAATTAGCTTGCAGCCTCAAAAATTTCAATAATTGGAATGAATTAAAATTATACCTCAAAAGTACTTTCGACGAGAAAAAGCACTCGTCTCATTTACTGCTAGATCTCCAAAATTGCAAACAAGGTCAATCTGAAAGTGTGACACAGTACTCCGTCAGACTAGAAGCATGCCTAACTCGAATTCAAGCTGACATTCAAAATTCATGTACAGATCGCAACCTTCTTCTAGGCAAAATCTCCGCTATGGAAGAACTCGCTTTAAGCACATTCCAGTTAGGTCTTAACCCTAATATTTCTAATATTGTCCGCTGCAGAAACCCATCTACTCTTAATGAAGCAATTTCATTAGCCGTTGAAGAGGAAAAGATTTTTAAACTTGTCAGATTTACACAACCAAAACACCCTACTAAATTTTGTTCTTTATGTAATAAAAACAATCACACTTCTTCTGAGTGTTACAATAAAAAGCGCGATTTGACTCAGAGATCATCTTTCCACATTCCTCCTGCTAACTTTCAATATCCTGCACGAATAAATCAAAGTCCATCAAAGGACTCAAATTTCGTCAAGTTCTGTACTTATTGTAAACACAAATATCACACAATTAATGAATGCCGTAAGCGCCAATATAATAATAATCAGCGTCGAATAAATTCACACCCTTCACCGGGTCCTCCTCATAGTAATAATGCTAATGTTAACAAGTACGAATACTCTGAATCTTTAAATGAAGTGACGAACAGTAACTTCCCTAAATCAAAAAAACTCAAACTGGTTTCGGATGCGTGCCTGCCGAAATCAGCAATCCAAAATGGCACTCGAACTACTAAATCTTTTATTACCAATTCTACTAAATCTTATTATACTAATCCTCCCAAATCTTTTATGTCTCGGCAATCGCTACATGACTGCCCGAGTACCACTGAATCGTCTTCTAAATATTTTCCAACTCGGCAATCGCTACATGACTGCCAAAATATCGCTGAATCTTATGCTAAATCTTCACTGACTCCTACAAAATCAAACACAAAGCATCTCAAAGAAGATTGCTCGAATATTGCTATATCTAATTCTAATTCTTATACTAGCTCTTATCCTACTAAATCTTTAAAATCTCAGTTTCCTTTAAAGGATCAATTGAGTCTTACAATGTCTGATGTCATCCAGAATGACTACCAAGGCAACGCAAGCAAAAGCTCGTCGCCTCTCAAAGAAGTCCCGATCTTTGAAATAAGCACCCTAAAAAAGTGTGTGTCTCTACCTCATGCATATTTACATGTAGAATGTAATAAAAAACCTCTCTGTTTCTTAGTTGACACAGGCGCAAGTGTCAGCATTATCAAGCGCTCGTGCTTAACAGCTGAGCCCAAACTATCTCAAGAAATTATAAAACTCAAAGGCATAAACGATAAAGACTCCTATAGCGAAACATTGGGATCAGTTGTGCTTAAAATTAATATAAACAACTGCATCATATCTTTTAAATTCCATGTCATAACTGACGCTCTGAATCTGCAATCGGATGGTATCTTAGGTACCGATTTTCTACAATTTTTTCATACTAATATCGATTATAATACTAAATCTCTTACTATTTCAAATCATATTTTGCCAATTCACTATTCTAGCCCTAAATATATAATACCGGCTCGCTCCGAAGCCATTGTTGAATGCACTGTCTCAAATTACAAGTCCGAGTTACGTCACTTAAAAGACGCACTCATACTCGATCACTCTATATCTGAAGGTGTGTATATAGCAAACTGTATAGTAAGTTTAAAACCTAATTATAAAGTCAATGTCTCAGTCTTAAATACCACTGAATCTCAAGTAGAAATTCAAGACTTCAAGGTCCATTTAACTCCCATAGATTTTTCCGAATTACGCCAAGTGTCTCAATCCTCTGAAATTATCAACCATGTTTCTAATTCTTCATCAAATCGACTCGATCGTGTTTTAAATCTTATACGACACTCACATCTTAACGATGAGGAGAGAAAATCTCTCTTAGAATGTTGTTCTGAGTACTCTGATATATTTTATCTTGAAGGAGATACATTAACTCATACTAACGCTATTCAACACTCCATTGATACTGGTAATAACCCTCCAATCAATGTGAAATCTTATCGTTTTCCCGAATGTCATAAAAGCGAAGTTGATTCCCAAATCCAGAAGATGCTAAAACAGAAAATCATAAAACCCTCTATCTCTCCTTGGAATGCCCCTGTTTGGGTGGTTCCTAAAAAAATGGACGCATCTGGGAAGAAGAAATGGCGAATTGTTATTGATTATCGCCGCCTCAATGACGTCACTGTATCCGAGGTCTATCCTATTCCCTTGATTACAGATATCCTAGATCAACTAGGTCATTCCAAATATTTTAGCACACTAGACTTAGTTTCCGGATTCCATCAAATTCCGCTGAATCCTTCAGATGCACCTAAAACTGGTTTCACTGTAGTCAACACAAACGGCTCTACAGGCCACTACGAATTTACTAGGATGCCGTTTGGACTTAAGAACGCTCCCAGTACTTTTCAACGTCTTATGAATACAGTCTTATCAGGTCTTCAAGGTCTACATTGCTACGTCTACTTAGATGACTGCATCATCTATAGTGCAGATCTCAAATCTCATTGTGAAAAACTAAAAATGGTATTTGACCGTTTCAGAGAATTCAATCTCAAACTCCAGCCCGATAAGTGCGAATTTCTTAGAAGAGAAGTCACATATCTAGGACACATAATCACCGAAAACGGTGTCTCTCCTAACCCAGACAAAGTTAAAGTTGTCTGCAATTTTCCAACTCCTAAAAACCCTAAAGCAAAGCAAACAAAAGCTCGTCGCCTCTCAAAGAAGTCCCGATCTTTGAAATAAGCACCCTAAAAAAGTGTGTGTCTCTACCTCATGCATATTTACATGTAGAATGTAATAAAAAACCTCTCTGTTTCTTAGTTGACACAGGCGCAAGTGTCAGCATTATCAAGCGCTCGTGCTTAACAGCTGAGCCCAAACTATCTCAAGAAATTATAAAACTCAAAGGCATAAACGATAAAGACTCCTATAGCGAAACATTGGGATCAGTTGTGCTTAAAATTAATATAAACAACTGCATCATATCTTTTAAATTCCATGTCATAACTGACGCTCTGAATCTGCAATCGGATGGTATCTTAGGTACCGATTTTCTACAATTTTTTCATACTAATATCGATTATAATACTAAATCTCTTACTATTTCAAATCATATTTTGCCAATTCACTATTCTAGCCCTAAATATATAATACCGGCTCGCTCCGAAGCCATTGTTGAATGCACTGTCTCAAATTACAAGTCCGAGTTACGTCACTTAAAAGACGCACTCATACTCGATCACTCTATATCTGAAGGTGTGTATATAGCAAACTGTATAGTAAGTTTAAAACCTAATTATAAAGTCAATGTCTCAGTCTTAAATACCACTGAATCTCAAGTAGAAATTCAAGACTTCAAGGTCCATTTAACTCCCATAGATTTTTCCGAATTACGCCAAGTGTCTCAATCCTCTGAAATTATCAACCATGTTTCTAATTCTTCATCAAATCGACTCGATCGTGTTTTAAATCTTATACGACACTCACATCTTAACGATGAGGAGAGAAAATCTCTCTTAGAATGTTGTTCTGAGTACTCTGATATATTTTATCTTGAAGGAGATACATTAACTCATACTAACGCTATTCAACACTCCATTGATACTGGTAATAACCCTCCAATCAATGTGAAATCTTATCGTTTTCCCGAATGTCATAAAAGCGAAGTTGATTCCCAAATCCAGAAGATGCTAAAACAGAAAATCATAAAACCCTCTATCTCTCCTTGGAATGCCCCTGTTTGGGTGGTTCCTAAAAAAATGGACGCATCTGGGAAGAAGAAATGGCGAATTGTTATTGATTATCGCCGCCTCAATGACGTCACTGTATCCGAGGTCTATCCTATTCCCTTGATTACAGATATCCTAGATCAACTAGGTCATTCCAAATATTTTAGCACACTAGACTTAGTTTCCGGATTCCATCAAATTCCGCTGAATCCTTCAGATGCACCTAAAACTGGTTTCACTGTAGTCAACACAAACGGCTCTACAGGCCACTACGAATTTACTAGGATGCCGTTTGGACTTAAGAACGCTCCCAGTACTTTTCAACGTCTTATGAATACAGTCTTATCAGGTCTTCAAGGTCTACATTGCTACGTCTACTTAGATGACTGCATCATCTATAGTGCAGATCTCAAATCTCATTGTGAAAAACTAAAAATGGTATTTGACCGTTTCAGAGAATTCAATCTCAAACTCCAGCCCGATAAGTGCGAATTTCTTAGAAGAGAAGTCACATATCTAGGACACATAATCACCGAAAACGGTGTCTCTCCTAACCCAGACAAAGTTAAAGTTGTCTGCAATTTTCCAACTCCTAAAAACCCTAAAGAAATAAAATCATTCCTTGGTCTCGTTGGTTATTATCGCCGATTTATTGATAATTTTTCAAAAATCACAAAGCCTCTTACATCTTTACTCAAGAAAGATGTCTCTTTTCATTGGTCTATGGAACAAGAACAAGCTTTTAACCTCTTGAAGGAAAAACTAACCTCAGCCCCTCTTCTTCAATATCCCGACTTTTCTCAACCATTTATCATTACTACAGACGCCAGCAATTACGCCGTTGGCGCTGTACTATCTCAAGGCTCTATCGGCAAAGACAAACCGATAGCTTATGCTTCTAGAACCTTAAATAAACAAGAAGGTAATTACTCGACTACAGAAAAGGAGTTAATTTCTATCTTATTCGCCGTTAAAACGTTCCGACCCTATCTCTACGGCACTAAATTCAAGATCGTAACAGATCATCGGCCCTTAGTATGGCTCTTCAATGTCAAAGATCCTGGTTCCAAACTTGTCCGTTGGCGCCTCAAACTTGAGGAATACGATTACGAGATTGTTTATAAACCTGGAAAATTAAATTCAAATGCAGACGCTCTGTCTCGCATCCCAATTCATGCTATAAATACAGATAATCTTAATAAGCTTACCTACGAGGCATATTTTAAAAAACAATTTACAAATTCTTTACCAGATTCGAACACAAAAATTGAAGAACACTCACAAGCTTTACCTCTTTCGAAATGCAATATTATTGCATGCCCTGTTTCTCTAGATTTCGACAACTCTATGCCGCATTGTGAGGAATTATTATCAAAGATATCTGACACCGCTTCATTGTTTGAAACCGAACGTAAACAATGCACGGTACAGTCAATTACAAATAATAATAAAACATATTATTTTCTTTTTACTAAAGTTCATCATTACGATGAGACAACTTTTCGCTCTATTTACGACACTTTGATGATATTTCGTGACGAACTTATATTACATCACCCTAACATTGATGAACTAGCTATCTCCGACTTCTCTGAACCTTTTACTAAATTATCTTATACTAAAATTTATAATATTATTTCTTACATATTTCATAACACTAACATCAAAATACATATTTATAAAAATCAAATAATATTTCCAACCCCTACTGAAGTTCCCAAGATTCTCAAAGAAAATCACGACACCCCTATAGCGGGACATCCTGGTGTAAATAGGATGTATAATCGAATAAAAGCCTCTTACTATTGGAAAGGAATGAGAACTGATATAGAACGCTATGTAAAGTCTTGCAAATTATGCCAGGTTAACAAACCTCTACGTGCTAGTAATAAAGCTCCTATGATCATAACTTCCACGAGCACAAAGCCTTTTGAACGTTTAGCCCTGGATATCGTTGGTGTCTTACCTGAATCGGGTGCCCAAAAGTTTAGGTTCATTTTGACTTTGCAAGATGATCTTACTAAATTCACATGTGTCTATCCTATGGTTTCCTCAACAAGTGATGAAGTAGCCCGTAATCTGGTTCACTTTATGTCCTTATTTGCAACTCCTAACATGATCCTCACTGACCAAGCTATGACTTTTACCTCAGAACTATTTAAACAGATTACCAATATATTTAAAATAAAACCTTTACTTTCCAGCCCTTACCATCCCCAAACTAATGGTGCACTAGAACGCAGCCATGCTACTCTTAAAGAATATCTAAAATCCTTTGTCAACGAGAATCAAAATGATTGGCATTGCTATCTACCAACAGCCGTTCTTGCATATAATACGACTCCACATACAACTACTAAATTTACTCCCTTTGAACTGCTATTTGGATATAAACCAACCCTTCCTAATTCCTTATACGACACATATAATAACGTTACATACCACGAGTATGTCCGTGCTCTCCAATACAGAATGAAAATAAGCCGTGAAAAAGCTTTAGAATACATTAGGTCAAGTAAAGAATCCTCAAAACAAATCTATGACTCAAGTTCTAACCCTAACATAGAATACAAAATTGGTGATATGGTATATTTAAAACACCATCACCGACTTCGCAAGGCCTTATCTCCCATATGGAAAGGCCCATACAAAATCATTAAAATAAATGGAAAACATAATATCACTTTATTAATTAATAGAAAACACGTTAAATATCATACTAACTTAATTAAACTTGCTGTACCCTAATCTTATCATTCTTTCCATATTTTTATCCTAGATCAGACTCAAAGTATCTTAACAGTTTGGTGATGAAACTTGTTTCCTTGGCACTTTAGATCCTGAACATGCTCGATAGTAATATTATGCTGCAAATTGCAATCAATTTTTGTCAGATTTCTGAATCTGAGATAATATATTAACTCATGTTAATGAAAGATAATATTCAAGTATTGTACTATTTCTAGCATAAATCAAAATGAGATAAAATTAAATTCTCATATTAATAAGTTAAATTACATATTGTCCCATTTTACTAGTAATAATGAGTTAAAACTATATTTTAAATTTTAAATTAGCATATTTAACTAGATTTTTATCACTTAGCCACTGTAATTTAATTGAAAGCTCTTTATTAGCTACCTATCTCTAATTTTTCGATATTGTTCTCAAAGATTGATATTCCATAGTTCTATTGTTATTCTATTTAAAATCCTGAAGTTCTTATTGGTATGATACGGCATAAGCTAACAAAAAACTAGTGGATATAATATGTACAATCAACGACGAATAAGTTGTCTGTAATAATTATAATTAATAATTAAGTTAAATGTTATTCCATATCTATAAATAAATATAATATCTATATAGAAAAAGGTATAAATTGAATAGTATAGTATACTATACTATTCAATTTATACCTTTTTCTATTTCAAATTTAACAATTGATTACGACAATTTTAACATTAACATAAGCATAACTAATGATGACTGCTGCAATCAGAGAAATCTTATGTTATAAAATATAGCACTTATCATTCTACATTTACTTACATAATTATATCATTTATTTTCCTATTTTTAGATACTTATACAATTTTCAAATGTTATAAGCAGAAAGGAAACAATTGTCTTCAAATATTAGCGCATTGAAAAGAACTCTGTCCAATAATTAAATTAAGAATTTATTAATGTTGGCAAATATTTTAATTTATTGTTAAATAACCTGTATGTCAATATGTATCCTGTAACTCAGAAATTGTATCAAAATATTTACATTTTACTAAATCTCTCCTTTTAGCCTAGTTCTTTTTTTACTACGCTTTATTTTAAATTAAAGCTTCGTCTAAAAGGGGGGAGATGTTATAAATTATTATTCTATGTCCACTGACTCGCTGCATCAGCACTATTGCGCTTTAAAACTGGCGGTTCACGATGCGGCCAGTCAGTCAGCCATCAATCAGAACTCCGTTTCGAAAACCCAGCCTCCTGTTGCTGGAGCGCGTAGTTAGTAAGAACCGTGTCTTTTGTATTTCCATTTTTAGAATTTTATTAAATTCAGTGGAAAGTTTTCGTGGTTTTTTTTTATAAAAAGACTGTCGACCCGGCCCTCGTAACAGTACGGCCCGTTGTCCGCGCGCGCAAACATGCGCCGCGCGAGCGTATGGACGCACTCCTCCACGGTGGGCGTCTTGAGATCGCGATGGATTACGTCGTTCCTCACGTACCTCGGAGCTTCCACGATTAATCGCAGGCATTTGTTTTGCCGGACTTGTAGGCGGCTCTTCTGGTATGCAGAACAGAGCGCATACCAGGCGGGAGCCGCGTACGTCAGCCGTGAGCGGACATAGGCTCCGTAGATCCGGAGCTTGGTCTTCGGTGAGAGGCTTGAGGTGAGGACCTGGTGCAGCATCGACGCGGCAGCCGTGGCGTGGTTCACGACATGATTAATCATGGGAATCATGGCCAGGCCGGCGTCGATGTGGCACCCCAAGTAGCGCACCGAAGTCTGCCACTCTATGTCCTGGCCTCGCAATTGGATGTATGATGCAAGCAAGTTCCCACTTTTCAGACTAGATGGCGTTGTAAAATACGCCCACACTATTTGTTTGACAGGGCCCGTCTATGTAAATTGAGGTCGTTGCCTGCGGCGCTTGCGACCCTTGCGGCTTTTAATATTGTATGCAATGACATCGGCACAGAATAAACCGACGTTACTGCAATCACGTCTCCTGAAGAGACAGCCCACAATCAATCGTTAGACGCAAAGCCCACATTTACATTACATGGCAGCATTATCAGAATCGATTGTTTCCACGCCTGTAAAGCTTTCGCGATTTGTTAGTTAAACACATTTTATATTAAAACTAGATGATGCCCGCTACTTTGTCCGCGTGGATTGATGTTTTTTAATTCCCGCGGGAACTTTTATATTTTCCGGGATAAAAGTAGCATATGTCCTTCCCCGTGATGTAAACTATCTCTATACCAAATTTAAACAAAATCGGTTGAGTAGTTGGGCCATGACGTAACAGACAGACAGACACACTTTCGCATTTATAATATTAGTATGGATTAATTAGATACCTACCTACCTAATGTTATTCCGTTCGCGTGAGTTAAGGTTTTATAAATCCTCGCAACTCTTTGATTTTCCGGGATAAAAAGTAGCTCATACTACTATGTCACTTTCCATATTCTCAACTATGCAAATAATAAACACTCTGACCCGCTGCTCTGTTGCGCAATGGTTAAAGGGCAAACCAACAAACAAACACATTTTTGCATAGGTACATTATAGCCGCTTTCATATCTATGCCGGGCCGATACGAGTAAGGAAGAACGTACCTACGGATGAAGTTACTATAATTAAATCTGTGGTACGGACACGGATTCCATGAGAAACAATATTCTCACCTGAAATGTCAGAAAATGTAAATTATTGTAACTGTGATTGAATCATCAAAATGGCTCCTGTATAAATAAAATAAATAAAATAAATAAATAGAAGTTTATTGACCAAACAAACAAGTTAATTACACTACATTTAAATTATTATATACTACGTATAACACAATTAATTACAAATACGTTTGGCCAATGGGCCACCTCCTCAGCCCGTGCCACAGCATGAGAGATAGGTATATATAGGTATAGCAGGTACTCAGTTTAGCTTAGGCAAGGGATATTTCGACAACACATATTTATGGTAATTTTGCCGCGTAACAATCTATTCTACCCGTGTTTAGGCAAACATTCCAGGTAAGCACGGGGACAATTTTCAAAGTTTACTTTAATTATACTGACATCATTTACGTACAATGTTCACGCTAGCGTTCGGAATATTTCAGAATCAATTAGAATAATTAAAACTTTTTGTAAATTGAATTTGTAACACGATATGATATTCCGATCCATTCTATATCTCTGTTATGCTTTCATGGCACATCTGTTCAACCAATTTTGTGGACAAATAAGTATACAGAGATAAGTTGCACACCGGGGAAGGACTTAGGCTCCTTTATTCTTGATTCTTTTATAATTGTTGCTTATTTATCATCATCATCAATCAAATATCAATCAATCAAATAAATATTATAAATGCAAAAGTTTGGATGGATGGATGTATGGACGGATGTGGTGGTGGTAGAGTTAAAACATGACGTAGCATAAGAGACACCTGTATGTCCTACATGTTTTAAATAAATTGAATTGATGTTTGTTAATCAATCACGCCCCAACGCCTGAACGGATCTGAATGACATTTGGAACAGAGATAGACTGCAAAAACACATAGGATTTTTATCCCGGTAAATAAAAGAGTTCCCGCGGGAAGCGAAAAATCTCAATCCACGCGGACGAAGTCGCGTGCATTAGATAGTTGTAATATATATTAGACCTCCCAATTTAATTTTCACCTTACCTTACCTTTTTCATCTCATTTTGGACTTTATTTCAATGTTCCTAGTACCTACCTAGTAACAGATTTCAAACAATCATGTCTGATGATCCGGGCCTAGAGTAAGCAAATCCAATTTTCGTCCCTCTATCGATTGTCGCATCAAAAGCGGGATTCTCAGTTTATTTGAGTGATTTGTCTCATCAGCTTACAGTGTTCCCGTCTGATTTGTTAAATCAAATTCAATTGAATTCAAGCCTCTATTTTGCTTTTGCTCTCTTGAATCGCGAATCCATACTAATATTATAAATGCGAAAGTGTGTCTGTCTGTCTGTCTGCTACGCTTTCCCGGCCTATCTTTTCTACCGATTTTGCTGAAGTTTGGTATGGAGGTAGGTTATATCCCGGGGAAGGACATACTTTTATCCCGGAAAATTAAGGAGTTCCCGCGGGAATCAAAAAACATTAATCCACGCGGACGAAGTCGCGGGCATCATCTAGTAAAAAATATATCAATAAACGCATTAGTGGATCCGTTCGCAGCTACATCTTAATTTTGTACCAAAATTGGAATTTTCGGATCGTGACTTTACCACTTTGAACTTATTTTAATCATAGATTTATAGCTAGACTATTACCTAAATAGAAAGTTCTGACTCGCTCACAGATTGACTCACCGATAGTAGAAGCAGAAAATTTGCATTTTTTTTTATCCACTATAAGTTAGCCCTTGACTGCGATCTCACCTGAAGGTAAGTGATGTTGCTGTCTAAGATGATAGCGGACTAACCTGTTAGGGGCATGGCAATTATATTATACCCATACCCCTTCGGTTTCCACACGGCATCGTACCGGAACGCTAAATCGCTTGGTCTAGTCTACGTCTTTGCCGGTAGGGTGGTAACTAGCGACAGCTGAAGCCTCCCACCAGGCCAGATCAAGGAAAATTGAGAAATTATAAATTCCCAAATTGAACCTGCCGGGGATCGAATCCAGGACCTCTGCACATAGACAACAGCGCTTAACACTGCGCCACGGAGGTTGTCAAACGGCACAATGTTAACAAGAATTAAGAAGCAAGCGAAGCAGAGTGCTGTGGCTGTTTTATAATGGGTAGTAGTACCACAGAATAGTAGAACTACAGAATATTTAATAGCACGTAGTAATACGAGTATGATAATTATAAGTATCTTAACTTGGTGTAGGACAAAGCTCAAAGCTTGTCAGAACCGATCGTTCGAGGCACACTCTGGTTGCATGCTCCAAGCAAACTCCCCTTTCGAGGCCCAAGTAGAGACCAACAACTTACAAGTCGTAACGACTTCACAGCATTTGTGCCTCCACAACTTTCGACAAACTTAGAAATTGAATTCGTATCGACTGAACGGTGCTGTGACCACGACAGCTTTTAATCCTCGCTGACATAGTAGTCCAGGCAAATTACACTTTTACAAAGAAAAAATTGTTAACAGCATGGGAACAGTTGGAAATGGTAAAGTGACGTATAATAAACGTAAAAAAAATAAATGCGTGAGCAGGGGTGTTTCCAGATATATTTGGGGGATGGAAAGGGGGGGAATTTTGGGTTATTGCGATTTCCGGCGAAAGTTGACGTCGGAGAGAAAAGTGTACCATGGAAAAGTTGTAGATCATAAAAAGATCTACAATTTTAGTATACCTACACGATTTTTTGCACATAACCTCAAAATCTCCGAGTAAAATTCGATCACCGCTTTTTTCTTTTTTTATTTCTCATTCACACAAAAATAATTTTATTTTGACAAAACTTGGTGAAAGTATATATTTTTGTGATCTACAACTTTTTCATGGTACATTTGTCTCTCCGACGTCAACTTTCGCCGGAAATCGCAATAACCCAAAATTCCCCCCCTTTTCATCCCCCAAATATATCTGGAAACACCCCTGCTCACGCATTTTTTTTTTTACGTTTATTATACGTCACTTTACCATTTCCAACTGTTCCCGTCCTGTTAACAATTTTTTTTTTTCGTTTCAATTTAATTTAAGTCGAAATTCCGCTGGCTCGTACGAAGCGATTTGCTTCCTCGTTTCTAATCCGAACCGCTAGGATATGGAATGCCCTTCCGGCTTCCGTTTTCCCCTCCTCTTTTAATATAGGTGCATCTTCTAGGCAAGCGCGCTCCACCTTAGGCTGCATCACCTCTTGCATGCAAGTCTGATTGCAGCCAAGCGCTAGCCTATATATTTAAAAAAAAAAGAAGAAAAAAAAAAAGCTAATTCGCCTGGTCTATAGTGTTAGACGTTACGTTCATTCGTAATCACAGTACATAATACTGCTCTTATGTTAGGTATTTAAAATAATTATCATCCAAAATTTATAACATGAAAGACTACATTATTTATCTAATGGACAAGAAAGAAAAAGAAACAAGCAAGTTGCATTTACTAATGCCAAGTGCAAGAACTCTGTACTCAAAATATTTAAGTATATCGTTTTGTTTCAGGAGGAAAGTGAAGATTTAATCTGGTTGACATGTGACCCCTAAATGGGAAGCTTCGCATAATTCCTTTGTATGGCCAGTCATCAAACGAGTCGCAGTTGAATATGCGACAAGCTCTACAAAAGCAAAACCTCACACAAAGGCTGATTAGTTATAGTGGCAACACTATGACAGATTTCAGGCGGCCACTCTCTCTCTCAAAAAAAAAGAAGGTCGACTCGTAGAGTTATCATACAACCGGATCAACTATTAATAAGGTCATTTGGTAGTTTTACCTGGAAAGTTTCTCGGGAGTTTTGAAAATTGGTGTATTTTATAGATTTCGACGTGCTTCTTCCGAATTTTCACTTTGCCACCTCGTACCTCTGCCGCCCGCGCCGCCATATTGGAAAAATGGTGCCCAAGAACAGATTTTTGACAATAACTTCTTTCGGACTAATTTTGCGATGAAAATAGTAATGTATAAAATTAAACTAAAGAAAATTTCCTACAATTTATGTAGCAACCTTTTTTTTGTAAAATCAATAGTTTCATCGTACGAGAGCCGCAAATCAAAACCTAAATGACCTTCCACAGTTCAAATAAATTTGTATTGTTGGTGTTTTATAAGTTCTTTAGACTACATTAGATTGACTTGGCTAAATCTAGTCTAAACTAACTAAATAAACTGTGCTAGAGTCTTAACGTTTCTTAAGTGACACAAGTTGTCCTACATGAAATAAATAAATCATCATTTTATCAATGCCTGTTGTGGCACCTGAAATTAGTCAGACGAATTCTGCCCTAGGGCAGAAAGTGATGGTTTTCTACCCGCTGAACGACGTTCAATTCAGAAATTCTCAGTGCCAGCCCGGAGTTGGAAGTTGGCGGTGTCTCACCCCCGTGCCTCAGAGAGCACGTTAAGCCGTTGGTCCCGGTTATTATCACTCACATGATAATAGTCGTTAAAGCTCGCCAACCCGCATTGGAGCAGCGTGGTGGGTCTAAGCTCTAATTCCCTCTCTCCTATGAGAGTGGAGGCCTGTGCCCAGCAGTGGGACGCTAATAGGCTGTAGTAGTAGTAGTAGAATGACGTAGCAGCCATCCTTTCAATCCTGTCAGAGTAGGATATTTTGTTTATTTCAAACCTTTATAACTGTCATTTTAACCATCAACTAAACTGAAAAATATCATATTTGTAAACAACAACCTATATAGCAGCTTAAATAAATAAGAAATACAATTTTAATAAAACTCGCACTTTCAATGCAGGTTATATTAAAAATATAGTGTGCGCCGCGGGATGAAACACGATTTCAGACTTCGGGTGATGCCAGCCCTCGCTTCGCTCAGGCGAGCAACGTCTTGTTTCACTCATAGATTTAGGATTGGTCTCACCTTGAGTAACATACTCGTAGTAATCAATTACAATCACGAGAGTTTATAAAAGATCGATCACTGTTTACAATACACTTTCCACATTCAATTATTCTTTGTTGTTGGTTAATTCAATTATGATAATGAACAATTATTCATTGTTTTTATCATCACATTTCATAATATTTTTGATATATTGAAACTGCTGTATATATTTACATTACGTCCGAAATGATTTAAGGCCCTGTGTAGCGTAAAAGGGGGTTTTTCAAAGCAGTGTATCCATTAAACGGTGAGATAATGTATACTTATAAAAATAATTTGGTGTTTTCAAGACCTTTAAGCAGCCATTGACCCATCTCAAAACACAATTTTAAAAAAATCTCTGCATTGAAATTTATTTTAAACATACCTCTTAATTTACCTTTTAAAGCAATTTTTCTCCTTATTGAAACGAATAATTTGCTCTAGAAATATAAGAGAAATCATTTCTAAATCAAACACATTGTCGGATTAATTTGTATTGAACAGTAAATATTATTTTTTTTACAGATGATTTCTTGCATTTTTGGAGACATGCGCTTGCTCGATTTTTTTTAATTTGAATTAACAACCTTCCTGTTACTGATTTCCATTATTTAGCAGACTATATACCTACCTACACCAAATTGCGAGATCTCACGCATAATGTTTAATATAAAAGAACTCACTATTTAGTGCATCAGTTGAATGCTGTTTAAATCTATAGAATTTATATTGAGACCAATATTTTATTCCTAAGCTTAACTAGAGGACTCAAAAGTTTCAGAATTTCAAGTATATTTTTACCATCAAGCAAGTCTATCTTAGAAATCAGAAAGCGTGTAAGATAAAGGCGAGAGCTATTTTCCGCAATGCTGGTTCGGCCATTTTAACCGCGGACAAAAGTTCATTGACGCACCTTCACTATGAAACCCTCACGAAACTAACTAACTACGCCAAAACTATAACTGTCTCTTTCGCGCATATGAATAGACGCGCTTACGTGGTCGACAGTGGATTTCATAATAAAAGTCGTGACGTCTTACCACCGATACATAGGTGTAAGTAACATTTTACGCGTCGGTACATCATGATTCATAATGTACTATAGTAGTACTAACGTATGTAAATATATTATGTACTTAGTAGTTCAGTAATCAACGATCAATTAATGTTGCGAATAATTACACAATTACTACGTGAACCTTAAGAATTTGTGAAAAAAAATTAATAAAAACATGAATAATTACTTCATTTGTTTATTTTGTTTGCCTTTGAATTAAACATAATATAATAATCATATCTATCGACTTTCCAAATCACAGAGTTGCTCAGATTGGAAGCAAAACTAAACCGAATTCTGCTACTAATGACTGAAAAATAGCTACTGTTTGTGTTTACTAAACTACAACGGCTACGAGTGATTAGTTTCTAAGCTCAAAAATTCCGGGCTTTATCTTCAAACATATTAATAAATACGTAACGAATTTGTGAAAAAAAAATTAATAAAAACATGAATAATTACTTCATTTGTTTATTTTCTTTGCCTTTGAATTAAACATAATATAATAATCATATCTATCGACTTTCCAAATCACAGAGTTGCTCAGATTGGAAGCAAAACTAAACCGAATTTGTGAAAAAAAAATTAATAAAAACATGAATAATTACTTCATTTGTTTATTTTCTTTGCCTTTGAATTAAACATAATATAATAATCATATCTATCGACTTTCCAAATCACAGAGATGCTCAGATTGGAAGCAAAACTAAACCGAATTCTGCTACTAATGACTGAAAAATAGCTACTGTTTGTGTTTACTAAACTACAACGGCTACGAGTGATTAGTTTCTAAGCTCAAAAATTCCGGGCTTTATCTTCAAACATATTAATAAATACGTTGACGGTACCTCAATACATACATAGGTACATCTGGGTCAAATTGCTTATACCTCCTCCTTTTTTTAAAGTTGATTACAAACGAATCAATCACAATACAAGAATAAAAAGATAGACTCCGTACAAGGAGCCGATAGATTATATTATTTTTTACCGAAGACCAAAGTGTTGTTTACCCCTTCATTAGGCAAACGACCTCTCGTTTGTTTGTTTACATTTTGTCCGCGCTTAAAATGGCCGTACAGTTTATTCCTGATTCATAACATCTTTTATAAGTTTATAATAAATACGTATACGTTTACCTACGTACGTATATGCGTACTAGGCATTATGTACTAAAGATAATAATCTGCAATACTTTTTTTTGTTGGGGCTAGCTAGCCCCCCCTGCAGGTTTTCAAAAGATTTACAAAATATCCACAATCGGCCATTATATTATCACCACTCGGCTTTGTAGGTTTATAACTGTGCGGTAATTTGTATCGCCCAAGAGTGATAAAAGTTTACTTATTGTTTATTTATTGGTGTAAATATTCTTTTATTTAAATCGGGTGCATTCCCGATTGCTCAATGTCTTGCTTTTATTTGTATCAAAAGGTTCATTTGTGTACCAAGAAAGAGTTTATGGAAATCCATAAATTATTATACAATGTTTAACTTTAAAAATGAAACACGCGATGTGTCGTTATAAGCTCTGGTCTAAAATGTAACTAGTAATATCAAACAAAGTGTTCCAATTATGTTAGGTGAAGCCGCAAATTCGGTATGCTAATCGAGCTTCGCTAACGCGTCGCTTCTAACCTCGCTTCGATAATTAAACCCCCTTGATACTGCACGTTTTCTTTCACGTGAATATTATGTTCATCAACGAATCTTAATTAACTGAATAGTTAAAACTTATCAAAACATCGAAACAAAATACAAATAAGTAAAGCATCCGACTGTTATTCGAAACAACTGCCTATAAGCAAAGCTTAAAGCTTTGCTTATAGTCATCATTTTACGTGATTAATCTATTTAGATGTTATAAAAATCCAACCTTGCTACCTTCAACCCGTATCCAACTTACATATTATATAACCGAGTCAAAAGTAAAAGTTTAATAGCTTTCCACGACCTCCGTGGCGCAGTGTTGAGCGCTGTTCTTAACGTGCGGAGGTCCCGGGTTCGATCTCCGGCAGGGTTAATTTGGGAATTTATAATTTCCCCTGATCTGTAATCAAGTGATTTAGCGTTTCGGTACGATGCCGTGTAGAAACCGAATAGGGATATGGGTTTAATATGCCATGCCCCTAACAGGTTAGCCCGCTACTATCTTAGACTGCATCATCACTTACCATCAGGTGAGATCGCAGTCAAGGGCAAACTTGCAGTGGATAAAAAAAAATTAGTAGAACAATATAATATGTTCAGTGTAATAAATTTCATTACCATAACCTTTAAGGGATCAGATCAAGCGCTTTTCAAAAACTTCCTTGTTTCAATTGACTTTCGCTGTTCGGAACAAAAGTTTGGGAGAACAGTCTCTAATTTGGTACACGCCTGACCTATTTCAATGTTTTAACCAACATTTTAACTTAGAACAAAAAACAAACATAATTGAATTGAGTAAACGGATCTATATGCCCGATCCGTTTACTCAATTATAAACAGCTATACAAGTATATTTATGGTCTCAATAAGTGGTTAAATTAGTCTTTTAGCCTACTTGACCGTCGCGGTCTATTAAAGAAAGATCGAGTAGTATCTGTACGTAGGTATTCTGTAGTAGTATGCTACGTGGGTAAGCTATTTAGAAGTATTAAAGGTATTATTAGTATTTTACTCTTTAAGTACAACTGTACAGTACCCGGCAATAAATATTGCACATCGACCTTTGGAGCCGAAATAACCGATTGTCTCTTTCCAAAGGTCGATGTGCAATATTTATTGCCGGGTACTGTACCACAGTATTGGTCTATTACCTATTCTGTACATTATTTATATGCAAAGTATATAAATATGTATAATAAATTTAGAATACTGTAAGTATTCTAAATTTTTAATTTCCTGTTTTTTAAATAAAATAATCAGCCGATAAAACCTATTTAAATTAAAATAATAATTATTTATTCAAGGACTACTTAGTGTATTACATACGAACAGTAATAAAATAGTTGCTATAAATTTTTCAGAATAGGTAGTTAAATGTATTAAATGTTTGTCCTGACTACAGAGTATGAATAATAAATGCAGCACGGACCGGCAATGGCGGCCACTTTTAATTTTTCATCATTTACATGAATAAGTAATTTGAGAGGGGTGAATGTTTTATGAGATTTACTTACAGTAAATGTAAAGAATAATATTTGCCTTTCCAAGATTTAGCTTCACTAGCAGATTGCGAAGACTAGGTAGAATAAAAATTTATTTCGTGGCATACGTACCACATAAATAATCCTGCTAAGCAACTTTCCATATTTAATTTTGCAGATAGTATCCACCTGCCTCACTGAGGCACACCGGGCCATAGGGCACGTTTTGTCGTGCCCGATATTCGTAGCTCATTATCTTGGTCACTCAGGTATTTCCGTAAACATAAACAAAACTATTGTCAAACACAAAGCTGAGAAGAATAAAATGGCCCACCTTGACCGGAAGCCATTTCTCCGTCGTACGTTGTTCCGGTTCAACGATATCCGGCGCAGTTCAATTTCCTGTCCCTTTTCACCGGAATTTCGTTTGCCTGATTATTTCTATTGTTAATAGATATCTCTACATATAAAGACAAAAGTCCTGACTCACAGAGGTTTCCCATACTATATGCCAGAGTGTTTACTTATTAATTTTGATATTTTGTGATGACGGTGATTGTACACCCTGGAAAATATATTATATTTTCCAGGGTGTACAATCACCGTCATCACAAAATGATCATCGATGAATGCAAACGTAACCTCGCGTTAGCGGAAGCCCATAGAAAACCTAACCTTCAAGTGAAAGAATTCCGAAAATACATTTTTTATATACATATACATAGCGAGCAAACGAGCAGGCGGGTCACCTGATGGTAAGTGATTACCGCCGCCCATGAACATTTGAATGAATATTTAGAATACAATTGCAAAAGGAGCCGACAGGAGGCGTCGAAATTTACAGTTGCCCTTATAACTATGATGGCGAAAAGGTGTACCTTTTGAAATCATGTGAAATTCATGTGAAATTAGCAATTGCACGCAGACGAAGGTGCAGGCAACAGCTAGTTTTAATAATAAGTCTGTCAATCGTTCAATCACGTTTTATTAGTTAAAGTTCAACTAGAACAACTGATCTTCAATTCGTACGCCCAGTGCGGAGGTTGCGCGGAGTAGCCGCGTGCCTCGGCTTCCGGCTGCACTTCATACGGGGTTTGCATTACTCGTAGCAAAAATTGTACCTCTTCGAAGTCGTCTTTCTCCGCGTTAAGGATAGCCTGGTGCAGTAAATACGTGCGCGGTACGTAAACGGGGTTAACGCCGCGCATACGGTTGCGCCGCTCTGCCTCTGACAGCCCCTCCCCCGCGCCCTCCGCACCACTGCCCGTTATGCTTGTAACCTCCACGACCTCCTTGTCAAGTCGTTCGCGGTACTGGTCAAGCCAGCACCTCCATGACGCGTGTGACGCCAGACGTCGCAGCGACCACTGTTCCGCGAGCTTGCTTTCGCACGTCATTTCGAACGGTTCGAGCTCAGCGAGCTGTCGGAAAGTGGCGGTGAAGTCTGCGCCGGTGTTCTGCATCATGTCCAGCAGTTTTTCCACCAGCTCCTCGTCACCCCAGCGCTCCTTCTTTAAACCGATCTTCAACAGGAACGTCTCCAGGATCTTGTTCTTGGCGTAGGTGTCCAGCGTCTTGAGGATGTGTGCCAGGTGCGCCTGCTGCGCTGCAGACATCAGCGGCCGAAGTGCCGAGCCCAGCTGAGCCGCGCTCCACACCATCACGTCGGGCTGCTTGGCCAAGGCGTAGCGCCCCTCCGCGTCGCAGCAGTTGGCCACGAAGCCGCCATCGTATGAGTCCACGAAAGCGAAGGGCCCGTAGTCAAGGGTCAGCCCCAGCAGACTCAAGTTGTCCGTGTTCATTAGACCATGAGTGAATCCGAGACCTTGCCATTTGGCGACGAGATCAAGGCTCCGATGCGCGACGTCGGAGAAAAATCTGATGAAGCGGTTTTCATCCGTCAGGCTAATCTCAGGGAAATGTTCCTTTATAACGAAGTCGGTGAGCTGCTGCAGCAGGTGGAGGTCACCGCCGTGCGCCAAGATCTCGAGGGAGCCGAAGCGAAACCAGCAAGGTGCCAGGCGCAGAAGCACGGCCGCGCGCTCGCGCCTAGCCCCGCCAGCGTAGAGCACGTCGCGCACCACGCATTCGTCGCTCACAACGAGCGCCGCCGCCCTGGTGGTGGGTACTCCCAGCTGGAACATGGCTTCGCTGGTCACCATCTCGCGCAGGCCGGCGCGCAGCACGGCGCGGCCATCGAAGGTGCGCGCGTATGGCGTCGGTCCCGAGCCCTTCAACTGCAGCTGCCAGCGCTCGCCCAACCCGTTAACGTATTCTCCAATCATGTGCGCCCTGCCATCGCCAAGCTGACCGACCCATAGCCCGTACTGGTGTCCTCCGTACCTGTGCGCGACGGGTAAGGCGCCGTGTGGCAGTTTGCGACCGGCCACTAGGTCAAGGAAGTCCCGTGTGCGAGCGACGGTAGGCGCAAGCTCCAGCGCGCCCACGAGTGCCGCACCCGAAGAGCACACTAGACGCACGTTGCGCTCCAGCGGCCGCGGCGACACCTCAGTATATATCACAGTTTTCGCGTTACTTTTAACGTGGTCACGGTTCTCGTCGATAGGCAACAGAACGTATTTTGGATAAACGCACAATCTCCACTCTGACAAATTTGTTTTCAGTAATACGGATTCTCCTTCCATTTTCATGGCGATAGTTAAAATTGCATTAATTTTCAGTTAATGGAATTGAATGTATAAAAATGCATTTCATGCATTTTCTCCTTATTTTCTCTCAAATTTTGACAGTGATTAAAAATATATTATGTCATCTTATCACCTGTGTCAAATATTAATCTGGGCATTGATCATCGAGGTAACAAACTCCATGGCATTGATGTTTCCCACAGACATATTTCCCTTTATAAATCTGTGATCGTTCCTAAGGTTCACTCCAATTATAAGTCTACCTACTAGGTGGTTCCATGGTGGTAACTTGGTAAGTACAGTACGCGCGCCAGCTCTGCATTCAACTCGCGCGCGTACATATTAATTCCTAAGTCCAATGATCGTTTCCCAGAAGTATATGTTACAGCTATGTTGCTCAGCCAAATGACAGCCTGAGCTCAGCCAAGTGATATCGGAGGGCTAGTAGGAGACGTTGTTTATGTATTTATAGTCTATATAGAAGGACGCAAGATGATCCTATTTTCTGCACAATGGGGCATATTTTGTGCAGGACATAGATGCATAGTTTTGTCCCAGTCTGCATGTTTAGTTTGCAGATGGGAAGAAAACTTTGTGTGTTGCGGGATCCTGGACGTGCATTTTTGTATAAGTGTGGTAAGTTCTATGACAGGTGAGGTATTTATGCACGAGTAACAGCTGCATAAGTACCTTGACATAAAATTATTCGTTTTAAGCAGTGTAGTTAACTGTAAATCCATAAATTTTCTCGTCGCCCGGTCATTTATTTTATCGCGACATACCTTTTAAACACTTTTATTTTATTTCTGCTTCAATTTAGTTCCACCGCGAAATTGCATACTTCTCTTATTTAAATTAATATGCGTTTTATTTTACTGAAAACGATTTCGGAAAGTTTCGCTTTATTTTTATTATTTTATATCTGCAATGCTGGTGTTTTTTGCGGATCTACGTAAATTTTATAACGTTAAATTAGTACATTAGAGGTCAGAGGGCAGATTGGCCTGGATACAACAATGCATGTGTATATTAGTATTATTTTGGTGGTTCGAAGGTTGACCACATTCTGAGATGATGAGAAAAAGTTTGGTTCTATTGTACATCTACTGATAGATCCGAGCTCATAATATAGGATAGATCTTAATTCGGGATGAACCACTAGTTATTTATTAATAGCTCTGCATGTGTCTTCGTAAGCAAAATTAGCTTTTCTTACTAACGAGACCTCGTTTTTATTGAACCATGCTATTTTATGAAATCAAAATAAAATACTTGAGAGTATACCTACTTACTTAATAGGTCAAGTATACCCGTAGGTAGGTACACCCAATTAGTCTTCCGAAAATAAATAACGAACTTGTCTAGAAAGCTTTTTGATTATTAGGTAAATTAGCTTTTTCAATATTTTTGTTAAAATATAAAGAATAATACATGCCTTGTTGATATAACGGTAAGTATGTTTGACTGCGAATTACGAAGTCCCGGGTTCGATTCCAGAGAGGGGCCATTAAAAGTGTTGGTATTTCTGGTAATAAGTTTTCTACTACCTGTGTAATAAATTAACCTAAAGGACCTCTATGTTAACCGTAAACTCATATTAAACGAAACAAAAAACATATACTTAACACAAGGATTTTAATAGAATAAAAAGACTAAAGTATTTCGCTCAGTGAAATTGCTTTTCCTCAC
Organism: Erebia aethiops; assembly: GCA_923060345.2. NCBI lineage: Eukaryota > Metazoa > Arthropoda > Insecta > Lepidoptera > Nymphalidae > Erebia > Erebia aethiops. The sequence continues at coordinate 13,545,190 of OV281089.1, read as the reverse complement.
GATACAGCAAAAGTAGTGTAATGGTTTACGTAGTGCTTGAATATTCATAGGAGCTAAATTAGCGATATAAAGCTTCGAACAGCTGATTTGCGAATTAAGAATTTTATCACATAACTAGCGGATGCTCGCGACTTCGTTCGCGTGGTATAAGTTTTTTTAATTCTCACAGGCACTCCTTAATTTTCCGGGATAAAAATAGCCTTTGTCACTCTCCTGCCTGAACTACCCGTGCAAAATACCCGTTGCTCTGTTGCGGCGTGATTGAAAGACAAACTCTATTTCACCCCTTTGGGAGTAGAATTTTCAAAAACTGTGAAATACGTATTTCTTTATTTTTTACCGGTAGCTCACATTCCAAGTTTCATGGCTATCACTTGGGAAATGAAGGACTTTTATACAAACTTCCAACCCCTATCCACTTTCGGGGTCGAATTTTAAAAAACTGTGACACATGACGTACTTCTTTATTTTTTACCGTAAGCCAAAATACCAAGTTTCGTTGATAAAACTTGTAAAATATATTGAGAAATGAAGGGCTTTCAAACAAATTTTTATCCCCTATTTCACCCCTTTGGGGATCGAATTTTCAAAAATGGTGAAATACGTACTTTTTCATATTTAACTGAAAGCCGAAATGCTAAGTTTCAAAAGAATGACTTTCATACAAATTTTCAACCCGTATTTTACCACTTTTGGGGTGGAATTTTGAAAAGCTGTGACCACAGCTGTGACACGTCGTCGTCGTACTTCTTTATTTTTTGACGAAAGCCAAAATACTAAGTTTTGTTAATATAACTTGAGAAATGAAGGACTTTCATGCTAACTCTCATCCTATTCAACCCTTCGGGGGAAGTGTTTTAAAAACTGTGAAACACGTATTTCTTCATTTTCAACCGGTAGCTCGTATACCAAGTTTCATGGATATAACTTGAGAAATGACGGACTTTCATACAAACTTTTACCCTCTACTTCACCCGCTTAGGGATGGAATTTTCAAAAATCCTTCCTTAGTAAGCGCCTACAACAATAAAGGAACCTACTGTCAAAATTTCAAGTTTCTAACCCAAGCGGTTTAGGCTGTGCGTTAACGACAGTAATCGTTATTAGTTAACGATTTTATATATAGATATAGATAGCCGATAAGTAAATTAAAAACTGTAAAACACGTAAAATAAGTCTTTAATTAAAATCAATTTCATTTCCTGAATGTATTCGCACCGTAACCCCTACAAAATGTACTAACATTGTAATATTACAAAATACGACTTTGTTACCTTTATAGCGTAAAAGCAACTCATTTTGGCAACCGATATTTCACGATGACTCGCGATTGGCCATAAGATATTGTATTTGGACAGAAAACCTAATGACTTTTACAAGCTTTTATTTAGTTATTTACCCGTCCCAGTATGTAATCTTGCAAGTTAAATTTTACCCACTTCCCGGTCCCTGATTGAGCTGAAACTTTGCATAATATATAAAGCCAAACTAGCTTCTAAAAATCTTAGGGTGCTTAAAATCATACCTTCTTCCCGGTTAGGAAATTGAGCTCAAATTTTGCAAATATAAAGCCAAACTAGCTTCTAAAAAACTTGGGAAAAGATATTTTGCGCCCAAGCACAGGCTTATGCTATATAAAACGCAAGTTCGGACCCACATCCACATGGAATATTGCTCTTCACCTTTCACTTCAGTTCAATTAGTGCAAACTTGGTTAAAAACAATGCATAATGGATCTATAGGGCTGGAGTAGCATGTCACAAATCACAATTTTAGTCTGATATTCTGTAGCAAGCTACGATCTCTCTCGCGTAGCGTGCTACCACAGAATCGGTCATAGTACGGTGCTACTTTGAAAGTAGTCCGTTTAGTCGCTAATAAAGCTAGTTTTCAACGCAACGTGACTTCTTACCGAAAAGCAAAGTAAAATCCCCTTTGCATACAATTGGGGAGCACAATTTTCAAAGCACCAATATAAAAAATAGGTACGTTGTAAGCACGTTGATTTTTTGTATCTGCTCAGGGAACTAGGAAACCGAAAATAAAATATTATTTTCTATTCGTTGAAGCGACGTACAAGTGTGAATGTACATGAAGTTATGGAAGAATGTTCCAGACGATAAATTCAAAGAAGAATAATATAGCCATATATATAAAATGTTAACGTGGAATTTCAGAGGAAGGAAGGAAATAATATTATCGGTGCAACCATGTATCACGCTAGCGCAGGGTAGTATATTACGGCTCACAGTGTATGGAGCGGTGCGGCGTGGAGCAGTGTTGGCTTCGCGACATTTAACGAAGATGTATACCATCGATCTACCATCATTGCCTTAAATCTTGCTTCCTAACGAAATATGCTACTGCAAATTTTCGTAAGAATAAAAGCACTATCATTAGCTATCTTATATTAAAACCCCATATCTGCAAATTTCATAAGTAGGAGCAGGTCCCACCGGTAAGAGCATGAGGAATTATAATTCCTCATGCTCTTACCGGTGGGACCTGCTCCTACTATTAATCCTCGTACTTCTATTAGCAGTGAAAACCATTATAATCACCCCCGCGCGCCTGTGTTTTTCATCTCGCGAGCTTACAGCGCCTTAAGCTTTTGCAATAAAGACACTTCATAAGGCTGTACAACAACAGACGTTATATCAATAAGCTGTTTCCACCTTTGTTTTAGATAACAATTTATGCTTCATCAGCTGGTTAAAAAAAGGAATAAATATTTATAGGGCTCAAAGAAAAACAAATTACGATAGCATAATATGTCGCGTATTTTGTCTGGTGGGTGACTTAGGCCATGGCTATTTACCACCCTACCTGCAAAAACGTACCACCAAGCAATTAATTAATTGCGAACGAATCGAAACCGTTTAGGGGTTTAATATTGCCTTGCCTCTAACAAGTTAGCCAGTTACCATCGTAGATTTCGTGATTACTCACGTACGTTTGCAGTCAAAGGCTAACTTGTAGTGGAATAAAAAAACTAAAAAAAACTCAAAGTGTAACCTTCAGCCACTCCATATACCTTTTAATTATATAGTTGTGGTAGTGCTAAATAGATTTACGCTTTCTTAGGTATAGAGCAGTGTACGGAACAGTGCCTCGTAACGACACTAACGGAGATGGATGACATCGACTTTACGCTATGGCCTCTTTAGCCTCTCACACAAAAGATTTATGACTGCATTATGGAGTAGGTTATCCTTTTATAATACTAGCTGATGCCCACGACTTCGTCTGCGTGGTTTGTGATTTTTTGGGTTCCCGCGGGAACTCTTTAATTTTCCTATGTGCTATTCCACATTATGATCTATCTCTGTGCCAAATTTCAGCCAAATCCGTTCAGCCGTTGGGGCGTGATTGAGTAACAAACATCCATACATCCATCCAAACTTTCACATTTATAATATTATAATATAATATTATATTACATTTAGATTAAAACTGTTGTCATGCCCGGATATACGGTGAAAAATCAACAGATTCAATGATCCCTCTGATAATGTTAAAAACTACACATTTGGATAAGGTTACATGATTTAAGAAATACGAGAGCGGCATGCAGTTATGGCCACTTAAACACCAGTTTGAAAACCTTTATTTTCTATAATGTTTATTTAAAAATACAACCAGATAATAATAATTGTAATACTCTTTACTTATTTTTTTAAGCAAAACGAATGCAATAATATGACAATAATGTTCATATTATAAGTGAATTATTATGAGTTAATTATTAAAATTATTATGAGGTAAAAATTCGAACTTTTGTGGCACTATTATAAAAATCTCTTCTGCTAGCCCGGTATTAAACGTAATAGCATATAATAGGTAATACTTAGTAAGACTCTATTATAAGTACCATGACTTTCAGGAAAAATAAAATTACATTGAAAAATAACATGAAGTTTCAAAGGCACGAAGGAAATAACATTATCACAGTATTGCAGGGTAATATATTTACGCCTAGAAACACCTAGTACCTAGTACATAGTAGCAACGTTATAGTGCTGGCGTCGAAACAGCGTTTACCGGAGATAAATGACTCCATACAATACCAATATCGTATGTAAAGTCTAAGCGTAAAATTTCTATCGAAGCAAGGAAATAACAATATCCACACACTCGTTTATCATGGCCGTGAAGGGTGGTGAAGTCGCATTTGCTTTTATAGGTCCATACAGTACTGTAAAGCATAATAGCAAAAAATCCTACTAACTTTCTATAATCTATCTATACTAATATTATAAATGTGAAAGTTTGGATGGATGGATGGATGGATGTAAGTTTGTTACTAATTCATGCCAGAACGGCTGAACGGATCTGGATATTTGGCACAGAGCATAGTCTGGAATAAAAGGTTACTTTTATCCCGGAAAATAAAAGAGTTCCCGCGAGAACCAAATAACCTTCAATTCTCGCGGATGAAGTCGCGAACATCAGCTAGTAACTAAATAGTTAGTAGTTTAGGCTCGAGTACTAGATGTTATAAAAATTTAAATTTAAATTGTGTAAGGGCCTACGATCTTGACTCGATTAAGTTCCATCAGATTATTTTGAAACCATTATTGTAGGTGAACATAATATTAATATGTAAGTTCAGTTTTGAAGTGTAAACTTCTTTAGCCGCGTTGAGCACTTTTTGGTAGGGGGTAAAGTTGTGGATTCGCGTGACCAACATGCATGTTCACGAACAGCGACATGCTCGCGATGTTACGAAGACAAAACGTCTTAAATTTAAATATACTACGTTTGAAATTAAACTTTAATTCCTTATTGTTAAGGTTTATTTTATAATGAATATTTTTAAAATGACTTTATTTTGGATTGAAAGGTTATTCCTACGTTTTCTCTGATGACAGAACGTCTTAAAAATTAATATTTTCCAATCGTAATGTACATAATATGTTAGTCCTAATTGGGTATTTGACTACTATTAAAATAAATAATTTTTTAGTGATTATTAAATAGAGGTTCTCCCAAAAGTCGTAATATCCACGTCCCCTGATGGTTTTATGTCGAAAAACCAATTTAAATAACCGATTAAAGTAAAAAAGTGCGTCGAACTTTAGTGACGTCACATTTTAGAATTTCATATAAATCCCATACTTAGGACGCGTTTTGACGTTTGAAAAAAAGTTGCTGATTTGACTATTTGTCAAATACCCAATTAACTGTAGTTTTTGCTAATTAACTAACTACCTTTTTCTACACTTCCCAGTCAGAAATTTAAATCTTTATGTGAAGTATAAAATTGAATGCAATTTAGTTTTCACTTCTATCGGCAGTCCCTATAACAAACATTCATCAACAAACATCTCATTTTCACATATTCACAAATAAATAATTCTTTCTTTCTTTCTTTCTTTCTAACCGGTTTTTTTTTTTTAAATCAATAGTTTATACAGGTTTATTTTAAGAGGAAATTAAAATATAATTTAAAGATATTAAATGAAATGCCATTGTTTTGTAAATATTCGCAAACGAAGATGCATGAGTTGCAGCGAGACCAAAGCATCTTGATACTTCCGACTTCTGAAGAACAAAACAAAAATTTAAACAAACTTCATACTCCACGGTATATCATGTATTATTTGAAAAGATAAACTTTTGTGCATAATTTTCCAAAAAGTTATGTTCCTACACTAAAAAAAATATAGCGATATTCAAAAATAATAAGCTTAAAGTAAGTTTTTTTTATTCACTACAAGTTAGCCCTTGACTGCGATGTCACCTAATGGTAAGTGATGATGCAGTCTAAGATGGTAGCGGACTAGCCTGTTAGGGGCATGGCAGTTATATTAAACCCTACTCAGTTTCTCGGTAGGTACTCATATTCGGTTTCTAACTTTCTACACGGTATCGTACCGGAACGCTAAATCGCTTGGCAGCACGTCTTTGCCGGTAGGGTGGTAACTAGCCACGGCCGAAGGCCAGACCAGAGAAAATTTAAAATTTAAATATTCCCAAATTGACCCTGCCGAGGATCGAACCCGGAGCCTCCGCAAGTTAAGACAATACCGCTCAACACTGCGCCACAGAGGTCGTCAGAAATAATGCATCAGTTGCAACCGCTAGATATGGAATCGACGCAGAGGAGAAATTCAAAGGAAGGCAATAAAATTACCGGGGCTGTGTATCACACCAACGCTTAGTATATTTACACCTCATGTATAGAGTTATGCGGAGCGGCGCACGGTGCAGCGTTGGCATCGAAACGACATTTAAAGGAGATGGATGGCCAACGGAAACGTAAGGCATCGCCTCTTCAGTCTCATTCATTTTGCGTACCAACGCTCTACGTCGACCTTAGATGAATGTTTATAAAAATATTATAACATCCTTGTAATCGACTCTATAGTATATAATTACGACACCACTTCACAGATATTTTCCACATTTCAAAAACACATGTGCTATCCACTGTTTAATAATACAATACTTAGGCAGACTGCTAAAAGTCTTATCACGCTTCTCCGGGAAAGAAAACGCTGTGAAAACTGCACCTAACTGATTTTGTTTTCTTTACCTCAAATGTTAGTCTGTGTATGCTACGAACTAGCCCACAGTGTTTACCTACCTAAGTTTGTTAACTTCAAAACAATGAAAAATGTGCATCTACAATGTAACAGTAGATACTGTGTCAGAAGCCATACACTAGGTGGTTCACAAGTTGGCATATGCAGGCGGGTGGCGCGCGGCCAAACTGGTACACGCTAATTCAATATTGTTTTGTAACCTAGAATCTAGATGCATGTATTGTATATGCCAATCAGCTTACAACACTGTTAAACTTGGATCCGTCTTGAAGTGAAGACTATTTAGTATGTCAATCATAATTCCTCGTGGAATGTTATTAAATACCAATTATACTCTATTGAATGCAGTAACTGAAAGATAACAAGGAATGTAGTCAGGTCACGACACGGTTTTTGACGACCTACATGGCGCAGTGTGTAGCGCTGTCGCCTTAACGTGTGGACGTCGCGGGTTCGATCCCCGGCAGGGTCAATTTGGGAATTTATAATTTCTGAATTTTCCCTGGTGTGGCCTGGTTCGGCCGTGGCTAGTTACCACCCTACCGGCAAAGCCGTGCCGCCAAGCGATTTAGCGTTCCGGTACGATGCCTGTAGAAACCGAAGGGGTATGGGTTTAATATAACTGCCATGCCCCTAATAGGTTAGCCCTCTACCATCTTAGACTGCATCATCACTTACCATCAGGTGAGATCGCAGTCAAGGGCTAGCTTGTAGTGGATTAAAAAAAAAGGTCATTGCAGGCACGTTATTAATTCCATGAGCCAAATAGATAGTAGGTACTACTGTGGGACTGCCTAGAAAAAATTAGAAACAACTATTTATTTTCTTGTTGGCACTGGAACCTACTTACTAAGTTTTTAAATAGTTATACAAATAGTCTGCCTCGTTGATAGAGTAATTGGCATGTTCGACTGCGGCCAACGAGGTCCCGGGTTCGAGTCCCAGGTCGGGCCATAATTGAGTATTGGGTTTTTCTAACTAGAAATTCTCTCTACCCTATGAGAGTGGAGGCATGTGCCCAGCAGTGGGACGTTAATGGGCTGTAGTGGTGGATACAAATAGTAAGTATACCTACTTACCTAAAAAAAATCTACTGTGCTGGAACGACCAAATAAAATTAAGTCAGCTGTGGTGTGGTTAATAACAATGCAAATAATAACTAGGTAATTGTCATTTAATTCGCATTCCGTGATTACAATAATGAATCCCAATGAAGAATTTGTTTATTTAATCCGATATCTGTTTGCCAATTTATTAACATTTTACAGCTAATTACCGCAAAATGCTAGTTGTAATGAGCGAATTACATTTGTACCGAGCACCGACACATTAAATTATAGCGCACGTGTGTATGCGCAAACACACACTCTCTTTCTCAATGATAGCTTTGCGTGATCTCCGAGGCACGGGGATATTCACCACCAACTTTCTTATTTCGGAATAGTACCTGTACTATTATCTATTCTGTGTACTTAGTCTGTCATAGTACTGAGATTTTCCCACAGATTTTCCTGTAAAAAAAATCCTATAGTTACATAATTATGTCCCGACCAAGGAATCCAACCTTTTCCTTGACACCCGCTATCAAATATGCTGACCAATAAACCACTGGCAGTTTACACGCATTTAAAATATTAAATTAGGACGTCGCGTTGTTTTAATTTTTTCTAATTCCACTAAATATTATTATAATTAATTTATAAAAGTTAATCTAAAATCTAAATATTATACAAACTATACAATAAATTTAAATCAAATCCTTATATACCTACTAACAAAAATAAAAATAAAACCCTAATCAAAAAGACCACCCCTGGTTGCCCCTGGGCCAAAGGTACCCATCAAACTTGCAGCATTGCCACGCTGAATGGCGATGGATAACCTTTGGGCTTTGAACCAGGTAGGATCCAGAACGTGGGTCACAGCCCCTTTCCCTCAAACGACAGCCGATCTCTTTTAGAAATTTTTTTGCATCTCCACTCCAGCATCCCATCGTCTCCACCGCCAGTGGGACAAATAAATATTAGCTCAAGAGAGGTGCATATTTGGCCCTCTTCCTCGCGGCAGCAGATTCTGCAGCGGCACCAGCTAACCGTGACGTACGGCTAAGGTGGCTTGGTGCCAAAGTACAGACACAAGTTGCATCCCACAATAAGCATTTCCCTTTTTGCCAAGGGACAAGAGTCAAGCCATCAGGACGCTTACCGTCCGTGCAGCTCAAACCAGGTGGTTCGATCGTTAAAGATGGAATTAACGAATCCTGCATTTAATCGTTTAACACGCATTTTATACCTACCTACTGGATTTTTAATAGATTATTATAGTTACTTTGGGAGACTAGAAAATCGTAAAAATCGAAAAGTCTAATAATTGCCTTGCTTGAATAAACTTACAAGTACCTCTTAATGCCTTTTTCGACGTTGTTGTCTTCAGGTGAACTAATGATGAGATTTCTTTGGAAAATACTATTTATTTAGAGGCATTTATGAATAGAAAATATATAAAACCTTCAATTCTTTATTTTTTTACGGCGCTAGATGAAAAACATTTTATAAGCTTTCAACGTACCTACTCATTTTAGTAAAGTCTTTGTTTATCTCGTTGCTTTGATGTAAATCGCTATAACTAAATAGGCCGTGGAGAATGATATCTCCGTGAAATAGATCCATTGGCGCCGGCGAAGAGGACGAAGATTTATTGCGATTCAATAATGACCGAACAATCTTATCTCGTCTTATTCATCTGACAGCGAAAGCTCCTGTTACTTCCACGAAAATGTTTCTACATTGTCTGCCGTGTTATTCTATAGAACGGTGTGTAAGATAAGCAAAAACACACTACGGACTAGACAGGACAGGAGGACCGCGTGACATGTCCGCGTCGAAGGCGAATGATATTTTGTCCGATTTTCTAGTATGTGATATAAACTAGTACTGCTATTACTACCCTAGAAGAACCTAGTTATAAATCAAAGTAAACTTATTGATGAATTTTCATGCCCTCATTTATAAACATCAAGAAGTCCCATCACACAGTGTGATGACGCATTCATATTTTAATTTAGTCTAGACATTAACAAACCAACAAGTGTGAAGTAAAATCTTGGTAAAAAATATTTAATAATAAAAATGTCTTAATGGTTTCATTGTGAATTATTTTGATATTATAATTGCTGGTAAGCGTGAGAAAGCTTCCAACGTCTTTGTTTTATGGAGACTTTTCATCTCACGGTGCAATTGAAAGGAAACTGAGAATAATTTCCCGTCTAGGTAAATTTGAGTTGGCAAATCCCCCTCGCATTTGCATAGAGCATAATGAGTTTTATCCATTATATACTTATTTAAGTACATAAAAATAAGTTTTGCCTTGTCCTCAACTAGTAATAGTTTATTATGTCTGCTTGTACCTTCATTTGTGTTATAACTCCCAAACTTTTAGAGCAAATGAGGTGCCGTGGGTTTGTTTTGCATGCAGGCAGAATATCCCCATCCCGGCTTATTTTTACCCGCTAGGCTAATGAATATACACCTAATCAGGCGCGCTCTACCTTAAGTGCATTATCTGTCATGGTACGAAAGCTGTCAATCGCTAGACTTTAGTATAAAGTTAAAAATGACGTAAATAGAACGCGATCACAGCTTTTGCATCGCTTTGTCAATACAAAATCCGAAACAAAACATCGTCGCGCTGGTTGAGCTCAGCAGCTTTTATAAATTTTGTAGTATGAACACAAAAAGGAAATAAATAAATAAATAATCAAAAGAGAAAAATGCCAATCCATATCGATGCCTTTGTTTTGCACGACTCAAAAAACAATGTTACACAGTAAGACTACCTACCTAAAGCGATAAAATATTAAAGAGTAACCGAGTAACATACTACAAAGACCGAGATTCTGGTATTTAATCCATACTAATATTAAAAATGCGAATGTCGTTCTCTCTGTATGTTTGCTACGTTTTCACGGCCTATCTGTTTAACCTATTTTGACGGTACACAAATAGATGCAATCTACCACACATTTTGTCTTGGGTTCTCAAAGGATTTTTAAATTATGTTTAGGTACCTACCTAACTGTTTAATAGAGTAAAAAGTTTCTTAAAAAAAATACATTGTTTAACTCTAAATGGGTTCACAAAAATTTGACATCCTATTTTATGTGAAATTATAACCAAAATTTAACATCTTTCAATCCTATTTAAGCAAATTACTCCAAAATAATCATTGTTAACCCAAAAATAGTAAATAACCACCAAAATGTTAACCATATTTTAATTTAACTTGAATTTTAACTTTTCACTCCTAACCAATAGAACCTAAGGTTTTATTAAGGTACTAAAATTAGCATTTTATACCCAAAATTAAGATACAACATAAATTTTCTGTTCTATCCTAATCCAACCTAAATTTAGATTTTAGCAACTACATCAATCAAACAAGATTTGAAGAAAATTTAATTAATTTGGTCTACAAATATGTATATTATTTTGGTAAGAAGAAAGGGTCTCAAAGTATTTTTTGGTGATAAATCCCCTTTTTAACCAACCTAAATAAACGCGAGTGGTATGATAAATGATTTATTTATTTCATTTAGGACAACTTGTGTCACTTATGATACGTCAAGACTCAAGACCACTGGTTCGGATTCTACTGAGAAGAACCGGAAAGAAACTAAGCAGTTGCTCTGTTCTTGAAAAAGAAAACGCGCCGAACTGAGAACTTCCTCCTTTTTTGGAAGTCGGTTAAAAAATGTTACAATTTTATACGGCATCATCTATATCGTATAAAATGATACCAACAAACAGAATTCAATATTTAAAAAATCACACACAATCATTTTGTGTATTTACTTTGTATTTATTAGTCAGGATAATATTATTCGTTTTCATTTATTTAAATTGTATTATTTCACGTGTCCGACATAATACGCACATAATACGCATTGTAGACCCAACCTAGCGACAGCTGGCATCAGTATAATTAATAGCTACGTAGCGACGCGTCGATTAAACGGACGTTGGAATAGTCAATTAGTGGTTGCTAATCATCGTCACTGGCGATAGCCAGCCGTGAATAGTTGTCTATTGTGCGTCGATTGATAGACAGATGTTCGAAATTTCACCACGCTACAAGACTAAAAACTCTATAATATTATAAATAATGAACGCAAAAGTATTTTTGCTACGTTTGTTTGTCCATCAATCACGCGGCAACGGATGAACGTGATCTTTGCATGGAATTAGTTAAAGACTCAAAGAATGTCATAGGCTATTTTTTGTCTCGGGAAGTTAAAGATTTCCGGCAGCATTTTGCAACCTAAATCCACGCAGTCGAAGGCGCAGGCATCGTCTAATAACATACAAAATTCAGAGACAAGCGTATAGGTAAAGTGGAGTACCTCGTAAGACTTGTTCTTGGACGAATAAATAAATATCGACATTTCGACGTTTAATCGTGTCAACCCATATATTTTTAACAGTGGAATTCATAATCGACTTAGGGGCTCGCCTACGAGACGATTCAAGCGCTATGTGTCGAATTCAAGCATTTTGCTTTTCATAGTCGAAAGAAACATAAACTGATAAAAGTCGGATCCTAGTGTTTATTTGTCACTCATAAACGCATTATTAGATACACGTTCTTGAAAGGCATGTGACTCAGCTGTATGCTATTAATTATATTCGACGGTTCTCTGACAGGTTTCATATCACCATGTCCGATGAATTTTCGAAATACCATAAATTAATGTAATATACTAAGCTCTTTGCAACATGCTGAAATTAATAGCTTTGATACTGATAGATTACAGAATTAGCAATGCATGCTACATAAATCCGTAACACAATCCCAAATAACAAATCATTTAGTACCCGGCTCAAGTGTAGTTGTGAGATTTACCTAGCAACACGTGGTTATGTTTTATAGCCACGCTCCATTACAGTTTGTATTTCCCAAAGGATTTCCGAACTATATTCCGCACAGATATTTTCACGGGGAAACTATTTCGATTTGTATAAATATCGAATAAATTACACAAATGGAACATTTTTGATATCGCCGCGGATATTTAAGGAAATCTCTGTTCCAAATTATTTTATTAAATAGCAAGGTACTTTTAGAAAAACTGGGAGAAATAATGAAAACGAGGTACGACGCTGTAAAGATTTTCCTCCAGAAAGATAGATTTTCTACACTTTAATTTAATTTATCTATAGGTTAATAAAGTCTAGGTACCTATATTATAACGTGCAACAGGATCCCAGGTTCCTCTTTTCTTGATAGATGTCTTCGGTTTAATGGGGGTTTGCCCTTTTTGCTTTGTAGGAGTCGTCAGCTTATTCAAGATATTAAACAAGCCGTTCAGTCCTAATAGGACTTTACCAAAGTAAGGCCCGGGATCCCGGTATTATAATACCATTATCATAATTAATACTCACGACTACGTCCACATAGATTTTAGTTTTTTTTTTAATCCAGTGGGAACTCTTTGATTTTATCCAGTATCCTTCTCCGGGATGTAAGCTATCTCAGTAACAATTATTGACGAAATTGTTTAAGCTGATGTGCCGTCAAAACGAAGAAACAGACACACAAACCTTTGTAGTTAGACACGTACTATTCCTAACCTATTCTGTGGTTATAATTATTATTAGTATGGATGTGTAGGTATCTATAATTATTCATTAGAATTTTAGAAAGCTGCAATTATATTAATACCGTTTAAGTGCTAGGTCTACAATATTCGTTACAGAATAGACGGGGTGACTTTCAGATTGGCGTCACATCGTTGGTGAATAATTGTTGCTAATTGAGTTCCATCCACCTGCCCGAGGGGGAGGAGTGGGCGGACATCTGGGGACAACTGAACGCTAGAACGGACGTGACTAACTAACGGCTCTGATTTTAATCACATTTCACAAACCTATCCAGTATCCTACATACATTCTGATTTGCTTATGGTTCATACGAGCACGTGTATTTAGAACATACCTAGCTATCTTTGTTTGAAGGTTGGAAGGAATGGTTGAATTTTAGGAGGGCATTTAAACGCTGACTGTATATAATCAACAAATATGATTTGAAGTACACAGCGTTTATCTATGTTCTTTGGAAATCACAAAGTGAACCTCCGTCAGGTGGACTGTAAAGGTACGAGTTCATAGCCGACTACAGACAGCTCAGCAGCAGGTGACGTGTCGCTGCGACACAACTGGATTCTGTGTTCTCTATGGCAGGCGAGCTCGTGTGGCGGTGACGTGTCGCTAACTTCGGAAGGTAATTCATAGAAATATATAGAAACCAGTTGTGTCACGGCAACAAGTCGCGCCTGCTGCTGCTGTCTGTAGTAGACTACAAACTCGTACCTTTGGACAAGAGTAGGTACTCCGATTTTGGGATTTTGGGAATCTAATTAATATCAGATGAGATCCACAGCATATTATTATGGTTTCCACGAAATTCGAGAGCACTTTGACACAAAAAGTAGATTACGAATCAGTAAGCTGCTTTATTATTTAAAGGTCTACTATTTAATTGGACAGGGATACGTCTTAATTCAGCGAAAAACGTAACGCCCGTATAATACCTACTAATTGGTGCCTTTATTGGCTCTGACGATGTCGAAGATAATCCTGGTAGCATGAAATTGAAACGACATGGTTCGCAAACAACAACCCACGCGGACTGGATCAAGTGCGGCTATGTCATTTACATAGCAACATGTGGAACATTGTTTTATCGGCGCGCTCTATTAGAGTTCGTATTTCCCAGCGGATTCTTCAACTGTTTTCGGAATTGCTAGTTTTTGGTATAACTGAAGGTGAAACTACTATGTAGGCTCCACTTTATTAGCAGGACCTCTATTGTTAGGGTTGTAGTTTTTTATTGGGTTGACCATAATATTTAAAGACGCGATGTTTTTCTTATTAATTTTTTTTTTATTATTGGTTGAACATACCCGATAAAACATTACAGTTTCCCAATACGTCTTATCAGACTACAATGTTACATATGACTAACTAAAATTACACATACATAACAGAAAAGAGCACTACAAATACAAAAACAATAAAAAACACTATCAATTAAACAATTAAATTAACATACAATGACTAAAAATAAACAATACAAATGAAATTAAAAACTACCTATTCTCTAATAACAATTTTATCATGCTTGTGAGCTGGATCAGTGGGGTGTGGAAAATGTCTAGTCCTGAATTTTTACGAACCAGTTATTTACTATAGTACTCTCATTTTATTCATCCTAATTAAACTGTAGGTAATTTGAAGATCTTCGGTAGTAAGTGGCGGAATTCTGAAAGGACAGCAAAAAATACTCGTGAGTTTTCAGGCATTAAAAGAAAGCAAGAAAAGATTACAATTATTTTGCTATAATCCGCCAACAGAAAAAATTCTGTTCACCACACAAGACTTTTATACTATTCTCGACGTGTGTCAGTCCAGTATTTTTAAACTGGGTCGGAGGGCCGCAATTGCCTAAGAAAACCGTAATCATTTGTGAGCATTCGAACTATTTATGGAGTTTAACCCTACATGTCAAAAATCATGTTACGAGTAGAACTCCTTAAACAGTTCGAATAAAACGTTTTAAGCTCACAAATGATTACGGTTTTCTTAGGCAATTGCGGCCCTCTGACCCAGTTTAAAAATACTGGACTGACACAGCCGGAAACCAATGAGGATATTTTAATACAATCAGCCCACTGCACAGTGCATGGCTACGGTATTGATCCGATTATTTGTGGATTCTGAGCCGAGTCGAGCCGGTGCCCGTCTGTGACCTCACACCTTTACAGCTAAAATAAACTCGTAGGTTCGGCTACAAAATTAACATTTGTGTCTTAAAGTTTATATTTTGCTGGTTTATTTCTACATATTATTCTATAGTATGCGTTTGTTCCAATAAATGCGGTTGTGTGTTTGTTTGTTTGTTAATCACTAAAACGAGTCGAATCCCAGC
Source organism: Erebia aethiops (assembly GCA_923060345.2). Classification (NCBI taxonomy): domain Eukaryota; kingdom Metazoa; phylum Arthropoda; class Insecta; order Lepidoptera; family Nymphalidae; genus Erebia; species Erebia aethiops. The sequence continues at coordinate 13,529,660 of OV281089.1, read as the reverse complement.
AAAACTTTCGCACTGAATTCGCATATTCGGCGAAAAAATTGATTTTTTAAAATCATGTTCCAAGGAGAATTATTTATTTATTTAAAACTTTATTGCACACAAATACAGGAGATAGTTTACAAAGTTAAAAAACGATAAAAAGGTTTGCATGCAAATGCAGAGCCTTCTTACCTATATCACTTACAAAAAATACAAATATAGCTTAAGCTGAAGACCAATCATGATGGTCTCCGAAATGCTAGCGTTATTTTTTCTCTTGATTGCTAGGCTTAAATATGCATTAGCGTATACATATTGCTATATTGCCTAAAATTAAATTTTTTGTACACTTATTATTCAAGTGTTGCAAAAACACAAGCCTTGCTAGTGACTGAAACTTTATATTCGCTTGATAATAAAAACGGTAACAAAAAACAAACACAAACAAACACACAACCTCTTAGGGCAAACACATATACCGTCTCCGTATCGTCTAGGGTAAAAATAATTTAATCAATCACGTTCTATATACGTAAAAAACGTCCCTTTTTCTCTCCAAAAGCAATTATCACGAATTATTCCAATAACAACATCTATGTTGGACTGGTGTTAAGATTTACGATTTTATTCAATTCATCGTCCCAGTAATTTACGGGGAGCCGAGATCCATTAAGTGCTTAAGTGCCTCTCGAGCATGAAATTGGGAATGATAATGGAAATGGGTGCCATACTATGGTAATATAGGGCTTTATGTAAAGGACCGATTCATGCGAAATTTCACACCCCTATCCCGACGGCACTTGTCTCATAGTCACGCGTCTTTTACGACCCGAATGACATAATCATCTTTGACTCTCCGTTATCTGAAAAAAATGCTGTTTTCCATGTCACCATCAGGCATCCATCCATCACCTCTCTCTACTAGGTCGTCTTATATCTATTTATATCACTTAAGTATATATATAATTTTATCTTGCCATTGTCGTCGTCGTCACTCGTCAACCGCTGGACGTCCACTGCTGGACATAGGTCTCCTGTACGGTCCGGTCCTCCAGAAGCCACGGTCTTGCGCCGCCTGGATCCAGCAGCTCCCTGCTTGATGTCATCCGTCCACCGTGTGGGGGGGTCTGCCTTCCAGTGCGGGGTATTTAATCTTGTAGTATAATTAAATCCTATAAAAATCATACATAGAAATAGCTTTTTCGTAAGATTTCGTAATAATATATTTTTTAATTGTTTTTCCGACTTCCGTTTTAATTTTTCAAAAATCTTTCTTAGTTCACATTTTTACTTTTTTAGGAAACCGGCATGCAGAATTTCTATACCCAGTGGTTTGAATAGAGATCTCTGCTCTAAAATGACGTTGACCTATTTATATTTCTAATAGGAATAGAAACTCTATTTTTGTATTTCAAATAATAAAATATGAAAACATTATATCTCTGTGTTACAAACTTTTACAGAGTAACCCTATCCGGAATCGTTACACTTCGGTTATTGTTACAAAGTCATTCATCATTTCTAGTTTCATAACATTTCGTTTGTGATGTTGAAGGAAAATTCTTGCGAAAATATTTATTGGTTCTGGGTCACTAACTCGATAGAAATGGAAATAGTCATTCTCATTTGTAACTTTGGCACAATATAGAAGTTTCAATTTCTCTTCACAGGGTATAAATGGGGTAAGTTTAAGAAAGCAATCGGGTTATGTGGTTGTTATGGACACTACGTAGCGCGCGTGAAACCATTTAAAAGTTCTATTATAACCATGTTATAGCTGTAATAAAAAATATTTTTTATAATCCTCTTAACATTTTCTCGAGGTGTCTGCAGAATGGGAATCAGAATTTACTTTGTTCATTTGCCAGTTATGACGTTCAAGTTGTTCATTTCTTGTTCATTTAACCAAAGAACAAGAAGCTTTTTTGCTATAAAACCAAAACAGACAAATCTATAGGTATGGTACAACATGCAGCATGTGATATGCACATGCCAACCTCCCTCGTTTAAGAGGATATGGTATGAGCGGGAATCTTTGAGAATAGGTATTGAACAATTATATTGCCGTAGCGCTGCTCCTTGAATAGAATTCCATAACACCGGATAAGGACGACTGCAGCTTGGACCGATAATACTCGTACCTATGAAAAACAGTTGAATTCTTACTCTCGTATTTTTCTGTTTCCTCATTCAAAACAGAATCAGGCTGTGTCGATATGTTTTTCTTTTTTTAGTTATATTCGTCAAATTCGTAAGCGGGATATCTGATGACTCGAAAACTCGGCCAGTTTTGCATATTCTTAAAATTATTCATCTATCGAAAAAAGCAAAACATATGGACATGGCACGGACACATACTCGTATATAGATTTTATGGTGCAAAAATATATTCTCTATTGTAATTATGCACGGAGAAAACAGACTCATACGATTGTATGGGGAAACCCACCCTCCCGTATCATCTTAAACATGCAGGGAAGCAAGCAAGCAAAACGCAACGCCACCACAGCACATCACAAAAATCTTCAAAGCACTCTCAACGTACGTTTCACTCTAACACCGGTGCATTCTCGGGGGATGTTGACTTAACAATTTTCAGTTCTATCCAACATATTTTAATTTATTACTGTTTTTCTCAGTTTCATCACCTTATATCCCATGTCACACACAGATGTGTTGTACCACAGCTCCCAGTCGGTGGGCCCAAAAGTTTAGTTGTCTATATTTTAGCAATTAGTTCAACTCTCACCAAGTGACGACCTTAGGGTAGCATCGGGTTCAAAGGGATTTGGCTTATCTACTTTAAATTTGTCAACAGTTAACCTCAAATTATTTAAATTCTGCAATTAATAGTCACGTCAAACTTGCTGCATTTCATCCATACTCAGTGGCGTGCAGGGCATAGAGGCATAAAAGCACTGCCTACCTTAGTAAATTATACCCCTTACAAAATATTGAAAATAAAATTCATTCTAAGCCCACTCCTTCAAATAACGACATCTAGTTCCCGCACGGCCTAACTCGCGTCAGATAAGTGACAACCGATGAACGCCATCTATCGTTAGAAGAGATCGCGCGAAGCCGAAAAGCTTACGAACTATCTGCTTCTTTTGCGCGTCATCGTAGGCAGATATCTTTACTCTACTCGCGTCATTACATCGCCATTCCGAGTAGAATCATGAATGAATTACGCGTATAAGAGGCAGAGCTTCTTGGCTTGTGATTGGTCAATCGCCAGGGTTCACCCTTGACCAATCACAAGCCGCCGCCGTAAGCGTCTGCCGTCTATTGAATTTTCAAAACCGCGCGCGTCGAAAGTTAAAACAAATGAAGGTTTTATTTTCGTGTTATTTTCTATAATCCAAATAAGTACTCTTGATTTGTTATAATTATAAACTTATTTTAATTAAATTAATTTATCCACATTTTTTTCCGTTAATTTAAGTACGGTTTTAGATCTCAAAAAATTATTAAAAGGGATTTTTGACTCTAATAATTATAGACTTTTTTACGCCATATTTGTATTCTCGTATTACTTGTCAGTTGTCTATGCACATCACAGAGTACATTGAATATAGGGGTAGCACATATTCATAGAGGTAACATATTGTTTACGCGTTGTTTACTTTCGTGTCAGTTCACAGTGTTTTGATTTAATTTGTGAATTATAATATTTTTGCGGGAATAAGTGAAGTAAATAAAAAACCAATCGGATTTATGATTGCAAAGTTTGTGTAAAGGTTTATTCATAGAACGCACTTCATTATTATTTGGAAAATGGAAGAGTATTCGTGCGAAATCTGTATAGGCGCTGTGTGTAAAAGGTACTTAGACAAAGCTTTATTTCCTTTCCCTGTAATGCAAAATTAGATATTATTCGCAAAGGAAGGTGTACCTTTGTATACATTAAGTAATTGATATTCTCACAAAAAAAAGGTGAAAAGTAACGAGTAGGTATGATTCTTTTAACTGGCTGTGTTCACACTAACAGTTTGTTTTGTTTTTCTTGCGTCTTATTTTGTACCTAATGTATGACATAATTAAATACCCTAATGCTTACCCTAAGCCCAAACCCTGTGCACGCCACTGTCCATACTAATACTATAAATGCGAAAGTGCGTCTGTCTGTCTGTCTGTCTGCCTGCTACGCTTTCACGGCCCACCTATTTTAACCGATATTGATGAAATTTGGTATAGGTTATATCCATAACAGCTTTAAGAATACCTATCTAGATACAATCTATACGAATATTATAAATGCGAAAGTTTGGATGGATGGATGAATGGATGTATGTTTGGATTGATGGATGGATGTGTGTTACTCAATCACGCCAGAACGGCTCAACGGATCTGGATGAAATTTGGCAATTTGGAAAGATAGATTAGTCTGGAAAATTAAAATGTGTTAAAAAAAAATTTTCTCTCAAAATCTCAATTCACGCGAATGAAATCGCGGGCATCAGCTAGTCCATAATATAAATGTACATGTTTCCAAAGATCTTAGATCAATTTTCAGATCCTTCGCAAAATGAGTATGAACTACGACTATGTATAGGTATCGGATATTGTAACTGAAGGTTATACGACTGTACTTCGACCTTCTCGGGTCTGTTGTTTGCATTTTTATGATGATTGCTTGGTTTCCAACACTGTACAGTAAATTGAAGACCTTTAGGGATGAACCGACGCTTTCATTATGAGGCCGTCTGGACGAAAGTGAATTTGTTTTTCTTTGAAATACGTACAATACTAATAACATTTTAATAACGTTTAAAACCAAGTTAGCCGCGTATATGTTTTAAAACAAGTCTTTATTTCTGTACTTAGTAGTATACGCTTTTTTAAACCAACTTAATATACTGTGAAAGAATTGAGTTATGTACGTCCTTGATTGTGAGGTCGAAATGATCGTAGTAGAAGTCGATGCACATTTGATAGAAACAGTTGGTGAGTCCGTCTTTAATATTAGGTATGGAATTTATGTAATGTTCTGTTCTCTTTTGTTTGTTTGTCTTTGTACTTTGGACATTTCCAAAAGGACAAAAGCCTCCAAAAATAAACCACATTTGCCAATAGCAGGGTCCACACAAAGCACGGAAATCTCCCGATACCTTGCTTAGTCCAACACCACTCGGCGCCCGGCCTCAGCCCAAAGCTGTACCACGGCTGTACTCTCCTCGCTCGAAGTCCCACTGCCCCACCATACTTCTTTTGGCACAGCATATACACGGCTTATACACACAATCATACATTCAACGTGTGAATGACTATGTACTATTATATTATTTATGGGTATAATATGACGCAGGGCAAAACTGAACGTTGTACTGAACTATTTTTTCTTATACGGTACAGATTTATGAACACAGTCAAAGACTTGTGGTTTAAAATAACACAGACATCTCAAATTTCTGTTAGTACCTACCGTGAAGCCGCCGCGCTGTTGAGACAAGAAGCCAACACGCGTGCAAACAAAGGATGTTCACTCCACGAAACACTCTACTTGCTACTCATGAGGGTGCTGGCTGTGAAGCACCCCTTGTAACTCTGTATATCTCGTTGACTTTATACAATAGTGTGAGAGACAACCGGCAGAAAATGATGCGTTTTACAATCAAAATCCATATTTCTTTAATAATAATATTATTAATACTCAATTCTATTTATTCCAAGTAGGACATACAAGTACAAGCGTCTCTTATATTACGTCATGTTTTGGATCTACCTACCGCCGGTTCGGAAAAAACTGAGAAGAACCGGCAATATTAATGCGAAAGTGTGCCTGTCTGTACGGCCGTCTATCTGTTTGCTGCTACGATTTCACGGCCCATCTCTTTTTTCCCTTTTCATTTTGACAAAATTCAGTACAAAGATAGATTGCATCCCAAAGAAGAACATAGGCTATAAGTCATAGACATTCTGGCCGAAAGTCGCGGTTTACATCTAGTTTGTTTATTATTAATACAAGCTGGTTGCCTTCGCTTGGATGTAATTACTGAAAATGATTTCTTGATGATGAAAATGATAGCATTGATGTAGAATTTTAGTACCTTGATAGACACTATTAGAAATCTTAAAAAATTTTATCCCAAAAAATTAAAGTCCCCGCGGTATCGTATGCGCCATCTACTCACTAATTTATTTACTTTTTACATATTTTCTGGGAACATTACATAAAAACTATTTGGAAACGGAGTCTTAACTTACTTCCCTAACTTAATAGGGGTACTTGTGGGGAGTGCTCTTAGTAAAGCCTTAATTTTACAACATAATCCTGTACTAGGCCACTCCACAGTTGACGTTCCTCTACAAACAGTAATTACACTCCTCTTGGATAAAATATTTGACAAAAGGACGGAGTGTTCTTTAAGAGGCAGACCGTCTTCGTAGCTGTCGTAATCAGCTCCGTATTCCACTCCATCGCACGGCCGCTTTTAGAGGCTCTTTTACTTACTCTGCCACAAAATGCTGGAATAATATCCCTCCTCCAATAAGGAATTTAAAGAGCAAATTTTCATTTAAATTTAAAATGAAAAAATTCCTTCTGGAAAAACAAGTAGAATTTGAAGATCATGTGGCAGAGTACTCTTTTTTGTAGCTTTTTAATATGTAATATTTAATAAATTTTTTATAATTAATAATATGTATTACGTTTAGTTATTTATTTATACTTACTTATTTATTAATATTATATATATAGTTAATAGAAAAAGATATAATAAAAACTTATAGACTAAACGTTAATCTAAAATCCTTATATACCTACTAACAAAAATATAACCCTAATCAAAAAGACCACCCCTGGTTGCCCCTGGGCCAAAGGTACCCATCAATATAGATATAATCATTATTATAATAATAGAGGATATAGTAGTGTAGTACTCATTCAATATAGTAGTTTAAGTTTATTGGATAGGAATTAGAATAATAGTACGTAGTATTAATGATCCTTTGTAGTTTGTAGACATATAAGTACTTCAATTTACTATTAAACAATAGTTTTTAAGTGTCGAACTGGCTTGCAGCTACGTTATTTTTTTCCGTGGTGTCACCTGAATAAGGGTTCCGGCTGAAAATCAGCGCTGTATGTGTTTGTGCTTGCACTAGACATGCAGCATTATGCTGAGCCTGGACCATTTTTCGGGTTGTGCCACACGTAATGCTGTTCATTCCTGCGCCTCATTCCTGTAATATAGATAATATAATATCTTCTCTAGATTGTGAGGTGCAGTGGTGATCTATCTCTTTAGGTATCCTATTTATGTGTGGCACAATTGTGGAAATAAATGTTTTTTCTTTCTTTCTTTCTTCTTTCTTTCTAGTAGGTAAGCTTAGGAAATATTTCTTAAATGATTTATAAAAAGAAAAGATTTATAAATAATAATAATCTAAGGAGAGCAATACTGATTTAATACTATCTAATTAAAATAGAATATTACTAGGTCTAGGTGATTCTCGTGACTTCAGTCGCGTGGGTTTAAGTTATAAAAAATCTCATAGGAACTTTTGATATTTTAGGAAAAAAATGTACCCAAAGAACTAAAGAAGGTACCTATGGGTAAGTACAAAAAATCCATCCGTATATCCGTTGCTCCGTTGCCGCGTAGCAAATATATTTTTAGATCACATAAGTATTCAGCGGCGTAGATAGTTATAATTGAATTTTAGGAATAAATAGTCGGTACCCTATCCCTCTCCTTTTACTTACATTTCTTACTTTGGATATAAAAACGACAAATCACGTCTATCCGTTGCTCCGTCGGCGAGATTGAAGATCAAACCAACAAACAAACACAGCTTCGCAATTATTATGTCGGTAGTATGGATCATGCAGGCATAGGGAACGAAAACAAGATTAACATTTTCAATCTAAAATGAGTAGCTAAGTAGGTAGGGGCCCGTATTATTAAAGATGAAACCGCGAAATGATTATGTTAATAGGCAGGAGCTATTCCGCGCCGGTCGGCAGCGTGCTAATTAAACTCGTCAAGAAGTCTCGTCGCGTCTTCCGCCCGCCTCGTGTATTACATTACTTACACGCCGTGTGCCGACGAGACTTTCTTTGTGCCTAAATGCGGTATCATACTAGCGTATTGACGACCTCCGTGGCGCAGTGTGTAGCGCTGTTGCCTTAACGTGCGGAGGACCCGGGTTCGATCCCCAGCAGGGTCAATTTGGGAATTTATAGTTTCTGAATTTTCCCTGGTCTAGTCTGGTGGGAGGCTTCGGCCGTTGCTAGTTACCACCCTACCGGCAAAGACGTGCCGCCAAGCGATTTAGCATTCCGGTACGATGCCGTGTAGAAACCAAAGGGGCAATGGGTTTAATATAAGTGCTATGCCCCTAACAGGTTAGCCCGCTACCATCTTAGACTGCATCATCATACCAGCAAGGTGCAGAAATCCTTTGTGGGGTCGAGTGTACGTTTTTATAACATGGTTCCAAAAGATTTTCTAGATTTGCCATTACATAAATTTAAAGACTGTGTCAAACAGCATTTGTTTAGTCGAGGTTATTAAGCTATCGACGATTTTATTCACGACAAAATTGCATCGAAGCAACCGGCCCTGCATCCAGTGACCCACAAGTCAGTGTAATACTTGTAACGTTACGTATGTATTGTGTTGCTTAAATATTGTAACCTCTTTCTTTTTTTGAGAAAAGAGCAACTGCTGAGTTTCTTGCCGGCTCTTCTCAGTACAATCACTTTCCGAACCGGTGGTAAGAGTCTTGACGTATCATTTCTTCAACCGTTTTTCAGCGACCATATCTAGCGAAAGGCCCATCCATATGCGGGCAGACTTTCACTTTTGACATCAGTGGAGAGCCCTACACCCACCTAATACTGAATCAGCTTTTCAGGCGATATTTACAAAAAGTGCTGCTATCTCTTATAATAATGAGAAGGGATTGGCCATAGTCCACTACGATGGCCTACTGAATAAACGAATATCCATTCACTCAACATTATACATATTTCATGGCAGATAACTATATTACACCGATGTAGGTTGACATAGATATGCAATTAAACTGGGATTTACATTCTAAAAATGTAGGACGTTTCCAGCTTTTCTTCATAAAATTGTAGTAGCAGGTAAAACAAATAACGGAATTCCAAATTTCCAGGCTCTATGATCATATGATATCTAAAAGCCACCGCACGAATATTTCGACTACAAACAATATGGTAATTCCACCTGTTTAGTTAGACATGTCGACTGTAGTACGGAGACAGCTTCCAAAGTTTGCTTCATTAATAATAACGACATAAACTCCTGTCGTCTAGACGTATTTATGTATGTCCCACATTCTAATAATTATTCATTTCTCACTATAGCAGGTTTAAGCATTATTTGCATCAGATTGCAGAATACAAAATAGTATACCTACAGTTTTGTAATAAAAAAAGTCCATATCACTACATAGTATAAAACAAAGTCGCTTCCCGTCTGTCTGTCCCTATGTAAGCTTAGATCTTTAAAACTACGCAACGGATTTTGATGCGGTTTTTTTAACAGATAGAGTGATTTAGGACGGTTTGACGGGGCAAGAGGACGGTTTGAAATAAATGTATAACACATGCATAATATAGTAGAGAAACACTGATAATATTAGAGGTATCTAATGTTATGTCGTAAATAAACACATTTTTTTGCGCTTACATTGCAAACGCTGGCTGAACTCTACGAGATAGATCAAAATAATGTACTACATGATAGATGTAAATAATAATTGAGAATAAACAGTCTTGTAATCTGTCATTCGTCTCTATGAGCCATTGGAAACTGACAAAAAAAATTCAGCAGGTACATTAAATTTTAAAAGCGCCACAATATTGTTTTAGTTGTCTGTTAACTGATCTACCCTGGCTTCACTCAAGTGGAATCCTTGAAAATCGTGAAACACGGGTTTCCAAGATTTCATCACTTTAACTGTAAGACCAAAATACCAATACGTCTTTACGTAGAATGACGGCACTTAGATAACCATACATAGTTTCACTCACTACTCGATCCCATAGTGACTGAAACTTTACGGTGTGGTTGGATTTCTTCTGCAAGCCATTGTTTTAATTGCATACTTGCTGTATCAATATTTTATATGGTCGTGTTTCAGAAATACCTATTTATATAATCCTCTCATTATTAGTTTTTGAAGTTTAATTTTGAAGTTTTTAGCTGAGCTCGTACGGAAAAACCATACATTCTCATCCAATAGGTACAAAGTTTCACCTCAATCGATTGGGAATAACAGCCCTCCGATTGTGAAAGGAAATAATTCGACTTACTATTAGGAGTTAATAAATGTCTGCACGTCATAAATCATGTATGAACTCCTCAAACAGTTCAAGTAATACGTTTCAAGCTGTCAAATAATTACGATTTGTTTTGTTTCAAATAATTACGATTTATTGGGCCTCTGTTTTAAAAGTGAGTCTTGCAAGGTTTGACCTAAATAAATCCACAAAAATTGCAAGTTAAATAAAAGCTCGTAAACATTCATTTCGAGGTGGACTAATCTATTATTTTCGGCTAAATAAAGTTTGCAAAATGAAAATGGTCAGATGAAAAACTCGCACGTCTTGGGACTCGCAGCAACTGGCCTCCTTTGGCGCGAGGACATACCTGCGTCAAGTTAACTGTGCACATAAATCTTACCAACTTCAGAGGAGATTTCTCTTTAGGGCGCTTTACTCTTGAGAATTTTTAGAGAACGTGCTTCCGCTTGCTAAAAAGCTTTCGTAGGTATTTTGCTCAGCTAAAATGTATGTAGGATCTCTCTTTGCTTTACTTGATTCCTGTAACCTGAGATTCCAGACTAAACTGTATGTAAGATCTCTCTTTGCTTTACTTGATTCCTGTAACCTGAGATTCCAGACTAAACTGTATGTAAGATCTCTCTTTGCTTTACTTGATACCTGTAACCTGAGATTTCAGACATAGAACTAGTTTGGTCTCACGGCTTCTCTCGTATGAAATTCGGGTCAAGCGATATATAATAGGATCGGGTTGACTGGTTTTGGTCGAACTTAGCACAGCAGAATCTAAAACATTCCAGTGGCTTTTGCGTTATGGGCCAATGTAAACATTTGAATATATATATTTTTTTTAAATCACGACTGCCGGATGCGATATTGAACTTTTCAAATATCCAGTGTCACTGAAGAGAATAATATAAGGATTCTAAAGATACCCGGTACATTTAAATCTGTTCAGGCATTTAAAGTTATGGTGAATTTAAGAAACTTACATGGGTACATACATACATGAACCATAAAACCATTTCTGATTTTACACGACGGCCTAAAAGGGAGTGTCCCTTTTAGGCCGTCGTGTAAAATCAGACAAACTACCACAATTTCAAATATACGGGATTTCTTATGCGGAAACTTTGACCTGCCAACACTGTATTATAATCACAGAACAACAACTTGCACCGACCTTACTTCATCCCTGCTTTCGGAACTCTAGAATAACTTGGTAATTTAATTTACGGTCAGAGAATATAATTGTAGCCGGTGCAGAATTCGTGAATGTGTAACTGTATGTATCTACAATACAATACAGAATATGATAGACGATGTACTTTATATGAAACAAGCCTTATTTATTGTAAAATATTTAAAACACGACTGCGCTGCCTAAAAATTAAAAACATAAATACATAAATCCAGTGTCCCTTGGGATGATAAAAGGATGCTAACGATACCTAGTACATCCAAGTCTGTTCATTTATAAGTTAAGTTGGAATAAAGAAGCTCACATACATACATACATTCATACATGAACAAAACATTACCCTCCTTTTTGGGCAGTCGTGTAATAAAAGGAGGAAGATATCTAAAGAGATCGTAGAGAAGAGCCGAGAATGCTGACGTATGACCACTGTTAAACACCGGATATTATAAGAAACTAAACATTATGATACGTAATCCTTTATCCTCATCCAAATTTTTTCTTTTATGAAAAACTAAATGATGCCTGCGACTGAAATCGCATCGCGGGTGAAATTTTTAATACAGATATCACTGTCAAATTCTGCATGTGCTCTATTGCAGCGAGATTGAAGCACAAATAAACAAAGTCCCAATCTAACACTTTTGCATTTATGATATTAGTACGGAAGTACGGATACGGATTAGTATACAGATATTAATTTGAACTACGTACCAATAGACACAAACGATCCTTACTAAGTGATACCTTCGAGTCGTGCACCAACGTTGTTCTGATACGAAGTATGAATAAGTTCTAGTTCCAGAATTTCTACCGCAGTTTATAAGCAAATTCTCCATATCGATTACCGCATCGATTTCTAAAGAGTTTCTGCCAAAACTTCCCGCTTCGGTAAGTGCAGAATTTATGACTATAGTTGCTCCAACTTTACTCCTTTGCCGTCAACAGGTTTTCTTAGCATTTCTGAGGAATTAAACTACTTTGTAGGGTTCCGTATCAAAAAAGAAAATTTATTGTGTGGAATGAGAATTTCTTTATTATTTACCTATTCATAAGTGTGAAAAACAGATGGACTACCATCTGTTTTTCACACTTATGAATAAATAATAAAGAAATTCCATATTTCGCCCAACCTTATTCCAAATGAAAGAATTCAAAAATATTACTATTACAAGTTACAATACAACTATGAGGTCTAAATTTGTGCCTCGAAATTTTAACAAGGGTAGATCAAGGGGAGTATCATATTAATATGGAAGGATTTACTGAGTATATTCTAAAAATTGCGATCTCAATGTGATTTATTTTTAAACGTGGATTAATTAAAACCATATAAATATATTTTATAAGTCTAGATACGGAATCCTCGTAGGGCGAGTCTGGCTCACACTTGACTGGCTTTTTTCTAGTGGCCAATTCTTATACGACACCACATGTAACATGTTTTTATTTTGACGAACTCCCTAGGCGCAGTGTTGAGCGTTGTTGACCTAACGTGGGAGGTTACGTTAGGTTAGCACGCTTAACCGAGTTCGATTCCCGGCAGGGACTGGGATTGAAATTTGGGAATTTAAAATTTCAGAATTTACTCTGGTCTGGTCTGCTGGGAGACTTCAGCCGTGGCTAGTTCCCACCTTACAAGCAAAGACATACCGCCAAGGCATTCAGCGTTCCGGTACGATGCCGTGTAGAAACCTACTAGGGGTATTGGTTTAATATAACTGCCATACCCCTAACAGGTTAGGCCGCTACCATCTTAGACTTCTTAGACTGTATCATCATCATCATGCAGTCAAAGGCTAACTTGTAGTGGAACAACTCATATCTCGGCCTCTGAGTTATCACTAAATTACACCCGCTAAACGTGAAAGCTTTTGTTTTTACCGCTGATAATTTCATTATTATGTGACAAACTATGGGAAAAAGCGCATACGTAAAGACTTAATTTAAGGGAAAATTGCGAATAAAAAATCATACTTAATATTATTATAAATGCGAAAGTATGTCTGTTTGTTGGTTAGTTGGTTTGTCCGCCGCTTCAATCACGCCGCAACGGAGCAACGGATCGACGTGATTTTTGGCTTGAGTATAGTTGAGGACCTAGAGAGTGACATAGGATACTTTTAATCCCGGAAAATTAAGGAGTTCCTGCGAGAATCGAAAAAAAACTTAAACCACGCGAACAAAGTCGCAGTCATCAGGTAATACATTCATATAGTGTACCTACCCATTTTACTCGAAAGATAAAACTAGTTCAAGAAAATGTATGGATGGTCAGTTCCTCAGGAGCGAAATAGATACATACCTCACGATAATTGCGCACATAAATCTCTCACTTCACAGGAGATTCTTCCTTCGGATACCTCCTCTTGGAAACTTTTAGTGCTAGTGCTTTAGATATCACTTCTGTTCAAGCTAATAGGTAGCTTTTTTTTCTCAATAATACAGTGTTCTTCTTATTTATTTATTTCTTATTTTTTTGTAAACTATTGTCGTTATTGTCATGGTCGTTAACTTTGGGCCTCATAAGAAGGCTCAGGGTCACTCAGCGGGCGATGGAGAAAGCTATGCTCGGAGTATCCCTGCGTGATCAAATCAGAAATGAGGAGATCCGTAGGCCAACCAGAGTAACCGACATAGCTCGAAGAGTCGCCAGGCTCAAGTGGCAATGGGCGGGGCACATAGTTCGTAGAACCGATAGGCGTTGAGGTCCTAAAGTGCTTGAATGGCGGCCTCGCACCGGGAAGCACAGCGTTGGACGATGGTGATCGATCCCACCAGGTGGACGGATGATCTTAAGCGTGCAGCTGGGAGCCGCTGGAAACAAGCGGCACAAGACCGTGCTCTGTGGCGATCCATGCAGGAGACCTTCGTTCAGGACGTGGACGTGGACGTCTATAGGCTGAGACGGCGAATGTTTCCTTAACACAGACCTAAAAAATCTAGCTAGGATAGCCAGTCCTTGATCTTACATTTTGTGTATTTTTTAGTAATATGCGCAATATTTGTTAGCTTCTAATTAGTTTAAGATCAATTACCATGTAACCCTAAAATATAGAAAATAAACGTTTTATTTATTTTAATAAATCGGGTTTTTTAAACTATATATACCTACCAACGCCACGAGCCAGTGGTTCGTATTCGTATGTAGTAGTAATTGCTTACACGTATAATAAGTCACTAGATGATGCCCGCGATTTCGTTCGCGTTGATTTTTTTTTTTATTCCCAAGGGAACTCCTTAATTTTACGGGATAAATATCCTTCCCCGGGATTCAACCTATAGCTATATGAAATTTCATCAAAATCGGTTGAAAACATGGGCCAAAGCGTAGCAGACAGACAGATACACTGTCACATTTATAATATTAGTAAGGATTTTTCAGTTACTCAAATAATTATCAACATTTGGGTACCAAAGTGACCCACATCACAAGATTGTGATCAAGCGCTGACCGATCTTTAATTTACAAACACATGGAGAGACGACAGACAATTCTTAAGACGCTCTTAAGCATTAAAAAAGCGGTTTTGTATGCAGCCTAAATAACATAGATAGGTAAATTTTAAGAATACGACCGATATCCATTACTTGTCCATTACATAATGACGCCAACAACGCCAAATTTTCTAAAAGTTCTCCACTGAATCGTCAAGAGATGGAAATAAAACTGTCCTGTCGAATGAAAAATACATTTGACTTAAAATAACCACATTTATTTTAAAAAGTGCTGAACGCCAAAATGCACTCAGTCTACACGTCGTCGCCCCAGTTTCCCTTGTCCAACGAAGAGCTTTTAATGCAAATCACCCGTGAATAAGTCACTTGAAATTTAACCAAATATAACTCACTTCGTTAAATATTTGACCGAGAGCAACGAGTCTTGGAGTCTAGTTTTAGAGACAATCCAGAAGTAGGTATTAATAAAACGCTTTTAATATATTTGTACTCTCATTTGAAACTTGCACGACTAAATGGTTAAACGTTTAGAGGTTCCAAGAGAGATTTAATGTAGTTAGATAAAAGTTGGCTAAACTTAAAGACAGTATCACGATTGCTATCGTTAAGCTCTAAATCAAATCGTGATCTAAACACAAAAGTATTCTTTAATCGCTGAGTCTGCCGGCAGGAGACTGAATTACCATCGTCAAAACACTCGTATATAATATACTATTTTCAATATAGCGTCCATAAATCGAATGACATGAAACGAGTCAAATTGACAGATTTTATACTTCCTGTTTCATGTGATATAATGACAAACAGTATATTTGTTAAATTTGCATTTGTCAGTCCGTCCATCCATACATCCGTTTAATATAGCTATAAAACTTCTGTAAATTATATGAGATTACCAAGAGCCAAAAAATTTCATTTCACTTTCATTTTATTTCACTGGTTATTTATCATCAATGTTAATAACATTATAACACGACTAGCTGACGCCCGCGACTTCGTACGCGTGGATCGAGGTTTTGTGGTTCCCGCGGGAACTCTTTAATTTTCCGGGATAAAAAGTGGCCTATGTGTTATTCCAGACTATTATCTATCTCTGTGCCAAATTTCATCCAGATCCTTTCAGCCGTTGGGGCGTGATTGAGTAACAAATATCCATCCATACATCCATACATCCATACCGACATCCATACATCCAAACTTTCGCATTTATAATATTAGTAAGATATAATAATAATATAGTTAGTAGTAAGAAGTAAGAAGATAATCATACCAATTGTTATTTATATAGAGAAAGAGAGAGAGAGCATCAGCCGGATTAATGCCTGTCTGTATGTCTGTCTGCTACGCTTTCACGGCCCGTCTTTTCACCCGATTCTGAGGAAATTTGGTATAAAGATACGGGAATAAAAAATACTTGATCCACGTGGACGAAGTCGCGGGCATCATCTAATTTGAAATATTTTTTTGATGTACCACCTTGGCCTACCCATGGAACTAGGAATCTACTTATTACTGAGCACTATTTAGGTACACAGTAAACAGATACAACCAGTATGGAAATCGACGCATCGACGAGACCCCAAGCGCTCGTCGCAGTGCCGTCAGTAGTGAGTGCCGCGTCATCGCATGTTCGATGCGCACGTTTGTGTGAGTGAGCTGTTTCGAACGTTTCTAGGTAGTTTCCATACTGGTTGCATCTGTTTACTGTGCTACTTACCTGCGAAAGAGAAATAGTCCTATTGGTGCATTTTTATATTTTTAGTATAAATACGAAGTTTTATTTATAGGTAACCTATAGAATTAGTGATTAAAGGAACTTACAAATTGAAGTTCTATCATAATTATATGAGTCGCTTCATTCGAAGATTTTTTTTTTATCCATTACAAGCAAGCCCTTGACTGCGATCTCACCTGATGGTAAGTGATGATGCAGTCTAAGATGGTAGCGGGCTAACCTGTTAGGGGCATGGCAGTTATATTAAACCCATACCCCGTCGGTTTCTACACGGCATCGTACCGGAACGCTAAATCGCTTGGCGGCACGTCTTTGCCGGTAGGGTGGTAACTAGCCACGGCCGAAGCCTCCCACCAGACCAGACCAGGGAAAATTCAGAAATTATAAATTCCCAAATTGACCCTGCCGGGGATCGAACCCAGGACCTCCGCACGTTAAGGCAACAGCGCTACACACTGCGCCACGGAGGTCGTCAATATAATTATAAAAGATATAATATATTTAACAGTTATTCGCCGTGATGATATTAATTCTGTGTAGATAATATTAGACAGACGTATAGTAGTTAGTATCCAAACAGTTTCGAATAACAGATTTTTAATAAAAGAATATACCTTTCAAACCTTGCGAATACTCGTGTATTTGTTTAAAATAAATATTGCATTCCGTAACTCGCACGTTAAATGTGTTCAAACTTCAAAATATTCAATAGTCAGTACTTAATTAACTAAAAACTCGAACAAATTTAGATCTGGGCTTTATTATTATTTACACAAAGTGTAAATGCAATCATTTGGAGATAACCATTTTTAGGAAATAATATTATGTAGTCTCCTCATTCTCATATTACCTTCCTATTGATGCCAAAGTGTGCCCGTGTGTCTGCTACCTTTTAATTTACATATTATGCATGTACCTAATAGAAGTAAATGTATAACCGAACCTAGGTATTCACTACACGATTCGAAAGGAAAGATTATACAAGTGATAAGTTTATTCGTAATAAAAAAAACTATATATTCTATTTTTCATATTGTGTAGTAGAAAGCCTCGACGTAAAAATGATTACAAAAAGGTAAGTCTTACTTGCTGTCCTAATGAAAATTGACCTTTTGTCCATACAAAGGAAACTAAAAAAGATACGCGCCGAAATGAGAACCTCCTCCTTTTTTGGAAGTCGATATTATGTAATTAAAATCAGTCTCGTTAGCCTCGCCTGTTCTAGCTTACGCGTTTTCCCCGAAGTCCACTCCTCCTCCACTCCATTCAGCCTCCTCAACAGCGGCGTACTAAGACCGGCAAAGGTCTAGGGTGGCAGACAGAATTATTACAGAATAAGGGCCCCCGGAATCTTTTAAGAATGCGGAGGCCCGAACAATGCCAACAAATTAGCAACCACATACTCATATATTGAATATCGACACCGTAACAAGCACCAATTCCTAATAAGTTTTGTGGATTAAGCCTTTCTTAGTTCAAAAAGGAACTGAAAATATGAAAGAGACCTATAAAATACCTGAGGCCCGGCTCGGCCCCCTCCGCCCCACCCTTAGTCCGCCACTGCTTCTCGACCAGGAACTCAATTATCAACAATTACTCAACAACGACGGGATGCCGGCCCAAAAGTTTGCTCGTCTATTTTGCAATTAATTTTATCGACGGCGGACGTCGGATACAGGTCACGAACTTATGATTCTAGGTACAGCTTTTTAATTTTTTTACTTGAAAACAACAGCCTATTAGCCTCGAAAGTGTCCCAAAAAACTGTAATTATGCTAGGCCTCTCCGCTTGGCTCACCTAAAATTCGGGTCAGGCCTCCAGTTCTTGCCATAAGTATTTAAGGCTAAGTGCTTTCCAGAGTAACGAACCGCAAAAGTTCTAGTAAAGCTAATAGAAATAAGCTAATTGTTTCTGCTTCTAAAGTGTCTTATTTTATTGGAGTGACACATAGCTAAACATTAACGACCAACTATAGTTCGCGCGCACAGCACAATTGACCATCTTCAAGTAATAACTCAAGTAGTAGAGAAATTCAAAGAGTATAATACCCCGCTCTACATTGCATTTATTGATTATCAAAAAGCATTTGATACAATTTCACATGACTCTATCTGGCATGCTTTAAAATACCACCAAGTCGACGACAACTATATTGACGTTATAAAAAGTATCTATAGACATAGCAAAAGCAAAGTTAAACTAGATAAGACAGGATCAAGCTTTAATATTGATAGAGGCGTAAAACAGGGAGACCCTATGTCGCCAAAGCTTTTTATAGCCGTGCTAGAGCTGATAATTAGCCAGCTGAATTGGAAAAATGGCGGCATCCCCTTAATAATGCGATATTAACCCATTTAAGGTTTGCAGACGACATAGTCATGTTTGCTAACTTGGCTGAAAAACTGCAAGCCATGATGGAGGAACTAAAAGTACAAAGCTTAAAAGCAGGACTCGAAATGAACCTCGAAAAAACAAAATTGATGACTAACTCCGCGCAATATCCCGTACAGGTAGGCAATCATACAATATCTTATGTAGAAGAGTATATCTACTTAGGGAAAATGCTGTCCTTCCGGGATGTTCACAGCGAAGAGATTGATCGTAGAATTGCAACTTCTTGGAAAAAATACTGGTCCATGAAGGAAATATTCAAAAGCAATATATGCCGCTTCGGATAAAAAAGAAAGTGATGGACTCTACAATTCTACCCACTCTAACATATGGGTGCCAAACATGGACTTTGACGGTCAAAAACTTGCAAAAATTGTCTCGCTGTCAAAAATCAATGGAAAGAAGCATGCTAGGTATAAAACTCCTTGATAAAATAAAAAGCGAGGACATAAGAAGGAGAACAAAAATTATAGACGTACTAGAACATGCAAGAAGATTGAAATGGCGATGGGCAGGTCATTGTATGCGTATGACAGACGAAAGGTGGAGCAAGATCGCTACTCGGTGGAGAGGACCGCACTTCGGACAACGCACGACAGGCCGACCGCTCAAACGCTGGGCTGACGACATCGTGGCGACAGCGGGCTCACAATGGGCCAAGAAGGCATTAGACCGAAAGCTATGGGAGAGCTTGGAGGAGGCCTACACCCTCGGGGGGCGCTAAAAAGAAGGAAGAAACACAAAAAAATTTTTTTTTTTTTTCTTTAAACTTTTTCTTACAACTATGTATTTTTTTTAGCAAATAAAGGCTTTATAATAATAATAATAGTTCGCGCGCGAGTTGAATGCAGAGTAAATGTACCTATGTCACACCATGCATTTACTCTGCGCGTCTGTTGCGCTGGATATATTATAATTATCATCTATTTATACTACCACCATACGCTCCAATTTTGAAGCAAATCTCGACAACAATGAGCATTGCCAAATTGATTCGGAACTAGATACCCATTTGAATAACAACACATGCGTATTGTGTTATGTTCGGTATACAGGCGCAAATCTCAGAACTGCACTTGATCCCACCTGGCTTACTGATCGGAATTGTGTCGAGGGTCATATTGCTAATTGGTCTATTAGGTTTATCAGTTTCGACAAGTTTATACAGCTAACAAAAGACTGGGGCTATTGGTGGTTGTCGACGAAATAACACTAATTGAAACAGAGTTGCATGGACAAACAATTCAATTTGCCTAGTAAACACGAAGCGTATAAAGCGATTTTTAAACCGACATGCAACTGGAAAATTATTCTACCCCCAAATCCTCGTTTAAATAAACCACTTTAATAAAAATAATTAATTATTTTAGTTGAGCGTTTTTTTTACTAAAAATTACTTATGGCAAAGATGTAATTGTAATTATGTAGAGTGAGTACATGTCAATCACAAATTGTGGGTCGTGTGATATGGTCACTGATTGTGAGTCACGTGACTTATAAGGTGGGATCGCAGTCAAGGGCTCAATAAAATAATAACTAAGACTCAGCGCATACTTATGCATTTACCTATAATATAGGTAACTTATATAGGTGACTTATGGATTTAAAAGATATATTTGGTGCGTGTTCAAAATGAACGGAATACCTATATGTATATGTTTTTGTTTCCCCATCACTGTATAATTAAAAAAATGCATTTATCGCAAATTTTCTATTGTTTCACAAGCAATTGAAGCAGCAAAACAATATTGAATTAGCGTGTATCAGCTTGGCCTGGCGCCAGGCGCCTGCATATTGTTGCGTCAACTTTTAGCCACCTCAGCGCCCCTAGGCAGCCTTCGTGTAGGAAACTACAACAATATGTTACAATTAAATGGGTTTAGTGACACCTTCTACGCCATTAATATAACAATATATTCTGGATAAACCCACAAACAAAAAATCTGTCCAAAATGATTACATGAGAGGAACCAGTGTTCTTTAAGGACGACTGTGCTCTGGGATGAAAGCTTGGGTTACTAAAATTCCAAACTTCTACCTATTTAATTTTACTACCTAAATAATTTATTTTAGTGTTTAGGATCCAACTAACTCGAAAATAATAATAATAATAAATAATAATTAATAATAATAATAATAGGTAATAGCATAATCGAATATATATTCTATTACCTATTTAGATAAATACGAAAGAATGTCTGTCCGTCTGTCTGTCTGCTACGATTTCACGGCCCTTCTGTGCGCCTTGGTACCTCCTTAAATAAGCAGCATCTTAGTCAAGGACATAAGACTACTTTTTATCCCGTAAAATTAAAGAGTTTCCATGATTCTTAAAAACCTAAATCCACCGTGGATTTAGTACTTAGATAAATTAATCCGAGGATGTGTAGGAAGATCAAAAGAGGGTTCTTGCTCTATTGTGGATACTAAAATAATTAGGGCAAGAAGAGATTATAGAGATAAAATTAGATAGAACTACAGAAACGACCGTCCAAGTCTTTTATCATCCTCGTATGTAGGTATAGTCAGGGTATAGCTAATATTGGTTTAGTTAGATGGAAAGCCCTCCTTTGTCTGGTTTGTGTTGACCCATTGTTTGAAAATAAATATCCCTAATGCGTACAAATGATTGATCGGCCTCAATATTGGCCTATTTACTATTAGAGTCTGATAAAAGGATCTAATAAATTCAATAAAATATAAACATATTTGAGAAAACAACAATATTATTCAAGAAGACATAGAGGAATGACAATAAGAAAAAACAAAAATAAACTAACAGCCAGTGTGATATAAATTGATATAAAACCTTATTCAACATCCTCCCTTTTTGGGAAATTTATATCACCAAGCCGATTATTCTGCAAATAAACATTAACCTAGGCTTATGGATAGGCTTAGTTAGAATATCCGCACATTGATACTCTGTTGGCACATATTTCACTTCAAGAACATTTTCGAAAACCAATTCTCTGACATAAAAATGTCTTAAAGCGATATGTTTTGTCCTTCGATGAAGCTCCGGATTTTGGGATATCTTTATAGCAGCATCGTTATCGATTTGCAGCTTGGGAATCTCTTTTAATTCAGATACTTCATTATAAAGTCTCTTCAGCCATACAATTTCACGAGCTGCTTCGCTAGCAGCTACAAGCTCTGCTTCAGTGCTTGAAATTGCTACTGATGATTGTTTACGACTTGCCCAAGAAATTACTCCTCCTGCATACATACACAAGATTCCAGATGTAGAGCGTCCTGTGCTTGGATCTCCACCGTGATCTGCGTCACTGTAGCATTCTAAGATTCCAGGCTTGTATCCTTTCTTATAAACAATTCTAGAATCTAATGTTCCTTTAAGGTAACGAAAAATGCGCTTGACCTTGCATACATCTTCCGTAGTGGGATTAGCAAGTGATCTGGATACAAAGCTTACAGCATATGAAATATCTGGTCTGCTTGCTGTCATTAAGTATGCTAATGCACCAACAGCTTCTCTATAAGGAAACTTCACATCATTCTCCTTTTCAGAATCTGTTTGAGCTTCTTTAATAATTGGAGTATTGACTGCTTTACAGTCACTCATTCCAAAGCGTTCTAGTAGTTTTTGAGCATAATGCTTTTGTGAAACTACAATTGCACCATCTTTATCTTGAGAAATCTCCAAACCAAGAAAGTAATTAGCTGGTTTAGTGGTTATCTTGAACCTACTTTTCAATTCAGCTATAAACTTCTCAGAATCTTTTTTATTTGTTGATGCAACAAGTCCATCATCAACATAGAGTGCTAGAATAATTTTATTGCCGAGTCGATTTCTTATAAACAAACATGGATCTGTATCACATTGTTTAAATCCAATATTTTTCAAATAGTCGACAATACATTTGTTCCAACATCTAGGAGCCTGTTTAAGTCCATATAGACTTCTCTTCAATTTACAGACTTTATTTGTCCCATCACTATAGCCTTCTGGTTGTTTCATATAGATATCTTCTTCTAACAAACCATTTAAAAAGGCAGTAGTCACATCAAACTGTGTGAGAGATAGTCCTTCATTTGCAGCGATGCTTAAAATTGATCTGATTGTTGACATTCTAGCAACAGGGCTAAATGTTTCATCATAATCAACTCCCTTCTCCTGAGTATAACCTCTTGCTACAAGTCTAGCTTTGTATTTGTCAAGGCTTCCATCAGCATTGGTTTTCTTTTTGTAGATCCACTTACAAGAAATAAGCTTTCTGTCTTTTGGTTTATCTACAAGAATCCAAGTCTTATTTTCTTTCAGAGAGTTCAGCTCGCTTTCCATTGCTTTTAACCATTCAGCTTTTTCAGAACTATTTATAGCTTGTTTATATGTTTTAGGTTCACCTAAATCATTTACAACTGTAGATATTATATAGTCATCGAATCGTACTGGTGGTCGTAGCGTAGATCTATCTCGAAGAGTTCTTGTTTCAGTAATGTCTTCATCATCAGAATCAGTAAGGGAATCAGGAGTAACATATGATTCATTAGACTCGTCTTCATTTTGACCGATGATTTCATTTCCATTTGGAATAGTAGACGTTTGAGGCATACTTGAAACAGGATCGTCTTGTATTATATCCTCCCTTGCATCGAACATTGGCTGATTTTCATTAGTCGTAGGAAAATGAATCTCTATCTCAGTCGTTTGACCTTGTTCATCTGCTTTAGTTGCATCTGAATCTAATCCAATCGATCTGATGATTGACTCATTAAATGTTACATCCCTCGATCTGATTAATTTAACATTACCATTATTGTCACAACCCAGTAATCTGTAACCATCATCACCATCATAACCAATGAGTATACATTTTTTGGCTTTCTTAGAGAGTTTTGTTCGCTTCTGTTTCGGAACGTGAGCGTAACATTCACTACCAATTATCCTTAAATGTTTTATGGATGGTTTTCGTCCAAACCATAACTCAAATGGTGATCTACCTTCAACAGAGGTCGGTCCAGTTCTATTGAGAACGTAAGCAGCAGTCTTGACAAGCTCTGACCAACAAGCAAGTGGAAGTTCTTCATGAGCATGCATCATAGTACGAGCAGCTTCAACTAAAGTTCTATTATCTCTTTCACAACACCCATTTTGCTCTGGTGTATATGGCATTGTCAATCGTTGCTGAATACCATGAGACTTCAAAATATTTTCAACAGCCACATTATGAAATTCTCCACCATTATCGCTGAGAATTGTTTTAATTACATGACCAGCAGTCTTCGTTTCATTAATCATCTGCACAAGCTTATCTTTAACTTCAAACTTGTTTTTGATAAAATAAATTTGACGATACTTGCTGTAATCATCTTTAAAAAGAACAAAATAGCGAAATTTGCTGAAAGAATTTGGAAATGGACCACACACATCAGTATGTATAATATCTCCTGGTACTTTAGCTCTTTCTCTTGTTCCAAATTTACATCTGTGTGTTTTGCCATATACACATCCTGTGCATAATTCAGAATCGAGTTTGACTTTGATACCAAGTTCCTTTTCTAACAACAGTTTAACATGTCTTTTATTCTGGTGACAAAATCGTTCATGATAAAGTTGTAGGATGTTATCATTAGATACATTGTTAAATTCAGGAGTTTGTCTTTTAATTGCTTGTACATTCAACTTATAAAGACCTCCATTTTTAACGCGTTTTCCAATTAAATTAACTTTTCCTTTTACTTTCAGAATACACGATTCTCTTTCAGATATAAAGACACTGCCCTCTAGTTTGTCTTGAGCGGCAAGAACGGAAAATAAATTTCTTTTTATTGCAGGCACATACCATACGTCACATAGCCTTATATTTAATTGCTGTCCATGAACATCTGCTATTAAATCAACTGTACCTTTACCAATTGCTTGTATTTGAGCGCCATTTGCAGTTGTAACCGATTTGTTATCAGTAAAATATTGAAATGTAGAAAATATGTCATTGCAACAGGTGACATGACTAGTTGCACCATTGTCAACATACCAATTCTCATCATCTCTTTCAATTACATTAACTGTTTCATTAGTTTCAACCTGCATTAGTGAAAGTGTAAAGTTTGCATCTTTAGCTTGACTTGTCGATGGATTTTGTGGTTTAGGAGGTTTACCATCCGATTTCCACTTATAACAACTTTTGACTTTGTGTCCAGTAAGACCGCAATAACCGCATCTCTTCTTTTTATCCATTTTACCATGTACAACTAGTGCTTCAGTATTAATTTCTTCTTTATTTTTAAGCGATCGTTCATAAGAGCAAATTTGAGCTGTCAAATTATCAATATTACGATCCTTTTTAGACATAAGCATCCAACTAGACTTAAATGGAAAATAGCTTTCATCAGGTAAAGTTTCTAAAATCTTGCAGATGAGTAAAATCTCTGGAAGATCATATTTTCCTTTATCTTGAACATCTTTTTCCAATTTTTGTAGTTCTGCGTTTAATTCATGCCATATATTTTTCAGTTTAGATATATGCGTTGACATGTCATGAGAAGGATCTTTACGATAGCTGAAGAAACTGTAGCATAGTGTATAGCTTTTATCTTCAGATGTACCATCAAACAGAGTGTGTAATTCATCCCATACCTGTTTAGCATTTGTGAATCTCATCACTTTTTGTAGAGTAGCATCTGACATATTAGCCATTAAAATGAACATTGTACCATTGTTTATCTCATTGTATGTTTTTAGAGCATTTTGATAAGCAGCAATAGCTTCTGATGATGCTTTGCTACTATCTGGTTCTTTTGGTACCTTTAGATTGCCATTAATAGCATCTAGGCCTCCAGTAGTACCCCTTAACATCAACATCACTTTGCAGCGCCATGTTTCCCAATTTTCTTTGCCATCTAAACGACCAATATCAATTTTGAAGCTCGTGGACGAAGCCCATGGAGACAACATTTTGACAAGTCTTGTTAGAATTTTTCAAGAAAATAGAAATTAGGATTTGCTTATATTTTCTGCTCTTAAATAAATCTTGAATTTATTTTTGGCTCTGCTACCATATTAGAGTCTGATAAAAGGATCTAATAAATTCAATAAAATATAAACATATTTGAGAAAACAACAATATTATTCAAGAAGACATAGAGGAATGACAATAAGAAAAAACAAAAATAAACTAACAGCCAGTGTGATATAAATTGATATAAAACCTTATTCAACATTTACTACACCAAAATGTTCAACATGAGATTGAATATAAATTGCTGAAACTATAATACGGCTATTATAAAATACTTTAGTATCGTTTGTCAAACTGGAACTCAAAATGTACAGACAATATAATTTCATAAGATGGTAAAGAAAGTACATAACTACTACAAAGATACGGCACAGGAGTACCTACTATGCTTTTCAGAGAAACTGAGATAGATGTATGTGCCTAACACTTCTTAGTTTTGTTTTTTCTAGTTTCTATCATATCCCTAAGTAAAACCAAAAGCAAATCACATATTTTGGAAAAAAGCAGGTTTCTCCTTTTACGTATTATCTCTTATACGAGTATGTAGCTGTACAACTCATGTTGCGGTTGATTCTAAATTAAGACTTTTAATTTCCCTTGAGCCGTAGCGAGGCGAGCATAATCAGAAATTTGCTATTGCGGTTTGTTATACCGTATGTAATTTATTATTATTTCATTCGCAGTCAGTATTACCGTAAAGAGATTCTTCATACAGTTAGTCGACGGAGGCCTATAATTAATAGAGGAACAGAACAGGGGTACAGAATAGATAATAGGGTGAGATGAGGGTAGGCCCCTTATACCGACAGATCAGAAGAATCTGTTTACGTACTGCTATTTTGCCAGTCGTTCGGGTACATGTACTGTTAGGCGGATAAAAATTGTATAGCGGAACGCAAACGTCACCCCAGACTATCCTTGTCTATGGCGCTTAATGTGAAGCCCCGTTTGACATTTGACGTTTGTAACTATACGTATCTTACTATTCAGGGGAAAATAATTTATTATTAAAAAAAAAAAAAATATATATATATATATATATATATATATATATTATAATGATAAAATAATAGTAAAATAATATTAAAACAATAATAGAATAATAGTACATACTATATAAATGTACATAGTATATATGATCTAATCGAGGGAGCATGGAAACTTACTAACGAGCTTCCCGTCGTCCAGTCCACTCGGCAGAACGAGGATGGCGATCTAACGAAATATGTGTACGTATATGTGTATGTCATCAGGTGTTGTAACTAACCTGACGGGGTCCCTAAGAATCTATATCTCTCTCTACAAATAAAATTCAATGGTTCTTTGTAATGGCTCATGAATCATCTAGCAGTAAACCCTCATCATCGTTGCGTCCATAATAATCCAAGATCTTTTAGAGTTTCAGAAGCTTCGAATTCAATCAACCCAACGACTAGTTTAAGAACTGATTTCAATGAATTTCAGTTCACATAAGACTGGCTTAAATTACGCGTTCGAGTTATAGAAAAGTTGTAAAAATGATCAAGTATAAATCAACAAAGTGAAGGCAAGTGCTTTGTTACGTGATCGAGTATAGAACTAGTATACAACTATGACACACGTTTTATATGAGAGTTTTATATTTAACGTGTTCGAGTATCTAAATAGTATACAACCATGACACACATTTAGAGGTGTATTTTTGCTATGCGATCCTGTTCAAGTATACTGCGTTTTGTTCGTTTTAATGTTTTGCCTCTTAACATACACAGCAAGCCAGATTTATGTTTGCCTCTTAACATACACAATAAGTCAGTCTTATGTATAGGATCAATCATATTATATTTCTATGCGAAATATATTTAAAATCAAGAGAGTTGACCTTATATATGGATAGTTACTCAGAGTTTCGATTTCTATCTTATGTAACATACATTTAAGTTGTTCCATAAGACTCCATAAGGTCACACAGTGGTGAAGCTAATTATTCCTAGTGGCAAGCATCTTCCTTGATTAAGGAAGGTGCTTTGATTGGCATCATATACTTTGACTAACAAAATATATGATGGTTGACTGGCTCCGCCCCGCCATCAACGGTAGTCTTCTTCCCACTCTTGGTATTCCAAAAGACATATCGATACATGAGAACATGGGCCAATAAGCCTCATAAAATACCAAAAGCCAACAAGCCTCCCCCCCCAACCACTAGGCATCAACCGCGAAATGGCGCAACGTACACGAGCGTACTTTAGAGTGGTGCGTTCCACTTATGTCAGCATAAAGCTGGATAATTACATTTTTAAAGTGGTGTAATCCCACATATACCTGTAATAGGTTTCAAGGATACACCAGGCGCACTGCAGGGATGTTCGCCGCAACGAAACAGAGTCCACAGGCGTGATGCAACCTTCAGTAATAATATATTAATCAAATGTAGCGCGCAACCATCATGGTAGTAGAACATTGTTTGAAAGTAAGTTTGATATTGGTAGTAGTAAACAGAGTCCTATCAACCATGATTAGTAATCGTTCGATCATAGCGAACATCGTAGTAATTTTATACAATAATTAGTTATCGTTCGACCATAGCAAACATAGTAATTTCATATAATAGGTATGTTGTTACAATAAAATCGCATGGTAAAATCAGACGTACTGTAGAACATAGAAATGTACACGAAGTGTACTACGCACAGAAAGCAAGCTCTCTGGTTCAACAACAACCTATCCCATCTTGACGTCCTACCGAGGTAAACATCAAGACAGAACCAGCCGTGCCAATGCATCGCCGGAGCGAGTGATATATTCTACAGGCCCAACTCAACCTGCAATGATAATTGTATGTTATGGGTATATATGTAATATGTTATATTTAAATATGTTATAAATCCACCATAGGCAGATTGAATATCGTCGGACGCTCTCCAGCCAGGTTCACGAAGTACAAGTACTAAGGCTCCCTTACCAGATTGCATCCAACAACTAGTATGTATGCAATACAATATTGGCACAACGAGCGAGCATGTTCACTATCATCACAAAATTTTGACTCAATTTCAATGAGCCCACAAACAGTATGCACAGTACACATACACATCGTGTTCCTCGTCCTGCCGAGTGGACTGGACGCCGGGAAACTCATTAGTAAGTTTCCATGCACCCTCGATTAGATCATATATACTACTATGTACATATAGTATGTACTATTATTCTATTATTGTTTTAATATTATTTTACTATTATTTTACTATTATTTTATCATTATAATTTTTTTTTTTTTTTTTTTTAATAATAAATTATTTTCTTCTGAATAGTAAGATACGTATAGTTACAGTGTGGAGCATGATTATTCTCGTTCGCTGTATCAATGTTAGGAAGAATGATTCTGGTAGTGGTTGGTATCCACATGCATGAACACTCGGTATCGGACGAATCATTGACCATGCTCGCTCGTTGTGCCAATATTGTATTGCGTACATACTAGTTGTTGGATGCTATCTGGTAAGGGAGCCTTAGTACTTGTACTTCGTGAACCTGGCTGGAGAGCGTCCGACGGTATTCAATCTGCCTATGGTGGATTTATAACATATTTAAATATAACATATTACATATAAACCCATAACATACAATTATTATTGCAGGTTGAGTTGGGCCTGTAGAATATATCACTCGCTCCGGCGATGCATCGGCACGGCTGGTTCTGTCTTGATGTTTACCTCGGTAGGACGTCAAGATGGAATAGGTCGTTGTTGAACCAGAGAGCTTGCTTTCTGTGCGTAGTACACTTCGTGTACATTTCTATGTTCTACAGTACGTCTGATTTTACCATGCGATTTTATTGTAACAACATATTATCCTATTATATGAAATTACGATGTTCGCTATGGTCGAACGATAACTAACTATTATATAAAATTACTACGATGTTCGCTATGATCGAACGATAACTAATCATGGTTGATAGGACTCTGTTTACTATTACCAATATCAAACTTACTTCCAAACAATGTTCTACTACCCATGATGGTTGCGCGCTATATTTGATTAATATACAATTACTGAAGGTTGCATCACGCCTGTGGACTCTGTTTCGTTGCGGCGAACATCCCTGCAGTGCGCCTGGTGTATCCTTGAAACCTATTACAGGTATATGTGGGATTACACCACTTTAAAAATGTAATTATCCAGCTTTATGCTGACATAAGTGGAACGCACCACTCTAAAGTACACTCGTGTACGTTGCGCCATTTCGCGGTTGATGCCTAGTGGTTTGGGGGGGGGAGGCTTGTTGGCTTTTGGTATTTTATGAGGCTTATTGGCCCATGTTCCCATGTATCGATATGCCTTTTGGAATACCAAGGGTGGGAAGAAGTCTACCGTTGGTGGCGGGGTGGAGCCATTCCAACCATCATTTATTTTTTTAGTCAAAGTAAATGATGCCAAACAAAGCACCTTCCTTAATAAAAGGAAGATGCTTCCCACTAGGGATAATTAGCTTCACCACTGTGTGACCTTATGGAATCTTATGGAACAACTTAAATGTATGTTACATAAGATAGAAATCGAAACTCTGAGTATCTATCCATATATAAGGTCTAACTCTTTGATTCTAAATATATTTCGCATAGAAATATAATATGATTGATCCTATACATAAAGACTGGCTTACTGTGTATGTTAAGAGGCAAAACATTAAAAATGAACAAAGCGCAGTATACTTGAACAGAATCGCATAGCATCAAATACACGTCTAAATGTGTGTCATGGTTGTATACTATTTCGATACTTGAACACGTTAAATATAAAACTCTCGTATGAAACGTGTGTCATAGTTGTATACTAGTTCAACACTCGATTACGTAACAAAGTACTTGTCTTCACTTTGTTAATTTATACTTGATCATTTTTACAACTTTTCTATAACTCGAACGCGTAATTTAAGCCAGTCTTATGTAAACTGAAATTCATGGAAATCAGTTCTTAAACTAGTTGTTGGGTTGATTGAATTTGAAGCTTCTGAAACTCTAAAAGAACTTGGGTTATTATGTTCGCAACGATGATGAGGGTTTACTGTTAGATGATTCATGAGCCATTATAAAGAAACATTGAATTTTATTAATAGAGAAAGGAATAAATTCTTAGGGACCCCGTCAGGTTAGTTACACGTTCCTAGTGTTTTCGCGCGCTCAGTATTTCGTCGTTTTATTCAAGACATGTACGAGAGTAAGTAAGAGTAAAATCAGAGAAGAAAAGGTGTTTTGGAACTATTATAGTCCAGAAGATGAATGCCGAAAGAGCTTAGGACGTTTGGTGCCTTTGGCTTCTGTCTGGTAAGTTTTCGATAAATTCACATAGTGCCTTAATTATTCTAAGACAAAGCCGATAGTCAATTTTACCACTTCATGGACAGACTTCATTATTTATTATTCAGATAGAAATAATCTGTAGGCGTAGGTACTTGATGTCATGGTAATATATAGGACAGTATAAATAAATGCACAAGTGTGTACCTACCTACATAATATTAGTATATTGCCTAGTGACATTTCTTTTAAAATATTATGATACTGCTAAAAGCTTTGAATATGATTATCACATAGGGAATGAAATATAATTAAAACACATTAATATAAACCTTAAAACTAAGGTATTAAAGTTTAATTACGAATGTACTATATTATTATACTTAAGACCTTTTATCTTAAGAAGAACGT
Source organism: Erebia aethiops (assembly GCA_923060345.2). Classification (NCBI taxonomy): domain Eukaryota; kingdom Metazoa; phylum Arthropoda; class Insecta; order Lepidoptera; family Nymphalidae; genus Erebia; species Erebia aethiops. The sequence continues at coordinate 13,497,963 of OV281089.1, read as the reverse complement.
TGTCGATCACGCGTAATCCACATTTTTACCCTCTACCAAAAAGTCCAACGCGAAGTTTTCACTTCAAAAATTAGGTAAGTAGGTACTTACCAAGCCAACTATGCTAATATAATTATTTTGATACGTAACTAGTTACAAGGAAAATCCCGATTTTAAGCAAATACAATTCGTATTCAACAATTTCTATCAAGTTTATACGAGTATTAAGTAAACATTAATTCACGTGAAATTTTAATACCAACGAAGAATTGGCTTCATATGCTCTCTGAGGAACAAATTGATGTTGTTTTTATTATTTACTTACCTACCTTGCAACCCCTAAGATAAAACATCACAGCGATCTGACCTAGTGCCTAACTATTTATGACATGTAACTGAGTACTTTATTTTTGCATCTACTTTGATCTTGTTATTGATTTATTTAAATAATCGGCCACGCCAGTAATATTTCTTTATTTTATTTTTCAACATTGTTACAGGCATCATATTATTGTGGTTCTAAGAAAAAAAAGCATATCAAAAACAAATAGTTCACAAAGAAGGCTGGAACGCGGAATTCTTTAGATAAATAATATACTTCAAATTCAAAGGGAATGAATGAATCCGTACTATGTATCCGTAAATAAAACGACCACAATCTTCAACAGTTGCAATCAATACCTCATAAGTCATAACTCGTGTTTATTCAATTTAGGTACAATGTACATTTGTATTGACGTGCACTTATGATGGTAATAATCAGTAAAGATATCTTAAAATTAAAGCTACGAGGGATCCAAACGCGCCCTGGTCTGAGAAGAGCCCACAACAAACTCAGCTGGATTCTTTTTTAAATTATTCCATCTCACAAATATCGTAAATTACATAACTAGACTTATAATTATAACAATATCATATTATAATTCAAAATTCAATAATCATTACCCTTACATTCGAATCTAGCATATTATTTTTAAAATGTGGAATTATTATAACATTAAATAAGTATTCCTCGTCACGTTACATCAAAAATACGTTCGTTCATCCAATTCGCTAACTGGAAACGAGTTAAATGGAAAAGTTCTATTCTCCAAAAGCAATCACCCTGTTGTATACAAAGTAATTTCCAGAGTATAACTTTGATGATAGCTAGGTACCTACTGAGGAATGGCAAGCAAAAGTTTGGATTCCAGAGGTTTCAGCTGATTTATAGGAAAACTTATGTACTGAAGACGAAGTAATTAATCAATGTAAATGAAGCCGCTAGAGACGTGCCTTGTTATTATAAAAAAGTCGTTGCCATTTTAGTTTCTGACTCAATGCACTAATTGAGATTAATCGATGCGGAATCTATCTGTATTCCAACTATATTCACATAGCTGAGAATTATAATTATACTAGCGAATGCCCGCGACTTCGTCTGCGTATTTTCCGGGATAAAAAGTAGCCTAGGTGCTATTCCAGACTATAATCTATCTCTGTGGCAAATTTCAGCCAGATCCGTTCAGCAGTTGCCGCGTGATTGAGATTAGAATATAGACTTATAGAATTATAATTATACTAGCGAATGCTCGCGACTTCGTCTGCGTATTTTCCGGGATAAAAAGTAGCCTATGTGCTATTCCAGACTATAATCTATTATCTATCTCTCTGCCAAATTTCAGCCAGATCCGTTCAGCAGTTGCCGCGTGATTGAGATAGAAACATCCATACATCCATACATCCTTCCATACATCCATCCAAACTTTCACATTTATAATATTAGTAAGATAATGTACCTAATGTACGAGTATGTCAGCTAGATAATAATAATTTATTAAACTAGCTGATTCAACTAGCTCATACGGAAGGACGCGGGAACCCACCGCAATATTATGCCAAGAAAACTCCTATCATTATTTGATTTGATTTGACCTTTCCATTGAAAGGGGTCACGACTCACGACCCTCAGTAATGAAGAATATGACGCAAATAGAGCTGATGCCGGCAGCTTCCATAACTTTCCGGGATTAAAAGTAGCCTATGTCACTCTCCAGGTTCAACTATACCCTGCATGTCAAAAATCACGTTGATCCGTTGCTTCGTAGCGGCGTGATTGAAGAACAAACCAACAAACAAACACACTTTCGCATTTATAATATTAGTATGACTGAATTCAGGCAAGTAGACAAGTAGAGTTCTACGCGACAATTGAACCAAGATTCCCTTAAAACGAAGGATGTCTATGCGGTTTCTAAAAAATCTAACCACTTGTGTAAATATATGTTATTACTCTATCGATATAATTCATAAGTTAATCTAACTAGTTTACATACGTTTTATCAGTTACTTCTTCCGTCCTAATTATTTTATTGAATAACAATCTAACGAGTACGAGTAGGTACTCAATTTTAATACGAATTAAAATTTCAGGAAAATTCGCGCTTTAAAAATGCATCTAAAACACACATGTTTTCGTAATTTGATAGAGTGCAGTGGAGAGGAGACGACAACAAAATTAAAGCGAGACGAGGCCGAGGACGACGTACAACATTTCTGAACGGAATAATTGTATTATGCCGCTACATATTCGATGATGCACTTTGCGAGGGTAAAAGGAAAAGTTGTTTTACATATACAGTTATTAAAACTGAACAAACTAAAATTTACTGAATACCGAACGAATACCCATAGTCTAATTTTTAAATTAATAAAAAAAAAATACTATGCTATAGTACTTTAATAAAAATTACTCTATCGGGGGGGTTGGAGGTTCCGGGTTCGATTCCCAGCAGGGGCAATTTGGGAATTTATAATTTCTGAATTTTCACTTGTCTGGTCTTACAGACGAAGCGAGCAGTAATATGTTCCTAAGACAGACGTACCTAACGCCAAGCGATTTAGCGTTCCGGCACGATGCCGTGTATACCTATACTAATACTAGCTGATTCCAGCGACTTCGTCCGCGTGGAATGAGCTTTTCGTAAGAAACGTTTTCTTTCGACCGTTTTTTCTCCGTCTTACATTGCAAATCCGACATAAAATAATATTGCGGCTATAAATTAAGATGTAAGCTATCCTATCTTTCAAGTTGGATCAAACTGCACACGGTGTGCAGTTTGATCCAACTGCAAATTTAATTTAATATCGGTTAAGTAGGTAGTTTAGGAGTCCATCGCGGACAAACAACGTGACGCGTGATTTACATATATTTAGATTATTAAATACTAGCTGATGCCCTCGACTTCGTTGTTCGGATCCCATTTCCCAAGAACAGTTTATTTAAAATATTAGTAAAGATTCCCTGTCTGGCATGTAAACATTGAATTACAATATTATTACCAACATGTAAACGTATCGTTAACACCATTCACCAATGTTTATGCAATGTCTCCGTGCTGTGCCAGCATTGTTTAGTTAACCCTTTACTGACACAAGAAAAACATCTTTCAATAAATAAGTAGTGGCGTAGAGCCAATTCACATGTGAATTCGTAACAAATACCAGTAATAGGAAAGGTTTGTTTTTAATACTAATTTAACAAAAGTGCAAAACTTGTAAATGCTTATTTTGATTATAGTGAAACTACTTTAGAATCGTGGTGATTGAAAATTCGATAAAACAAAAAAGCGACACCAAAAAGAGAAAAATATATTCATAATAGGATTTAGCCTGCGAGAGAATGAGATAGAATACAAGTTGCCCAAGTTGAAACCTGCCCAAACCACAGAATAGGTAAAATAGTACAGCCTCAATCCGATTGCAAAATGCTTATTTTATGTATTCATAATTTCAAGAAAATTTGTCTAGTAAAAATAGAATTTTGGAGTGACTCAATAAATTTCATATGATAAATACATTTAAAATGCATATAATTGTTTTCATTTATTTTAATTCAATATTATATATAATATCCAGCTTGTCCGACAGAGGGTTAAATAGGTGCATCGTTATGCACCAAAATTAACATAATGCTTGTTGTGGAAATGTTCGCTTACCTAAACGGAATATGCAATTAATAATAACATGGTAAACGTACATGATCGGATATCCTAGTAGTTATACATCATGAGGGAGCTGTTCTGACTGAATTAATAATCAATGCATAGCTGTAACGGTTATGTTAAACGTAGAGACATTCAGGTTTTTAATCATTAACAACTCACACGCAATACTTTTTTAGTACTAGCTACGTACTAAGTACATATTCTGTGGTACTAGTTTATCAATCAATCAATTTTTATTTATTCAAATTAGGTAAATTGTAAATTTATTGACGTCCAATTACTTATAAAATATGATGGTGATAATCAGTTACGGAATCTTAAAACTAAAGGCACGAAGGTTCCAAACGCGCCCTGGTCTGAGAAGAGCCCACAACAAACTCAGCCGGGTTTTTTATACTTATCACCATCTTTTTTATCTGTGTTCAAATCAAGTTCAAATAAATTAATTTTACCGATCGAATCGCCAAAAATCGAAGGTTCAAGAAATGTGTTCCTTTTGGGATTGATAAAATATGATTAATTTGTTATATATATTGGTATCTAGACTATATTTTCTTTTGATAATGATATGAATCAATATGATATTGATGTGTTAATGATATAAACTCTCTCTGAAACTCTCAGAATTCAAGCTGATGAAGTAGTGTCCGGTTACACGCCTACGCGGTTTAGGTGCAAGTGTACAAGTCTAGTGCAGGCTCTCAGTATACACTGCACCTTAACTGGGCAGTGAGGCAGTTTTTGAAGCAGTTAGATAAAATTTGCAGTTTAAATTCAGAACGACTGCATCCTCTTAAAAAGACTGGCAAAAATTTCAGTAAGTACCACTGTACAAACGTGATATGAAGAAGGAAAATAGGAAAGACGAATTTTCATATCTTGTTGTGTTTGCGATACACAACTTAAAGTTTGGCAACTAAGCTGGTGGTGGAGGTGCCTCAAAATTTAAATTGGTTATTAACTAGCATCACCGCAGCTTAGTTTACCCTGTAGGTTCACACGTGTCGTATAGATTCGCGTGTTGCCGGGCTGGGGCGCTGGAGGAAACCCTCCATACGTAGCCGGCTTATACCCGACTCAGCAGTGTAGCTGCAGACTAGCGGACGGTCCAATACATGTGTGTGTATCAGTAAAATAATTATTATAGGTATACTAACAACCCCGCCTGGGCTTGGTTAGCCCGCCAACCTACATTGGAGCAGCGTGGTGGGTCTAAGCTCTAATCCCCTCTCTCCTATGAGAGTGGAGGCCTGTGCCCAGCAGTGGGACGTTAATAGGCTGTAGTGGATGGATACTTACATACTTGTTGGGCGCTGGAAAATACTACTATTATGCTATAAATATTATGGAGCTATGGAATCATTCCATACTCCACCACACACATCCCGGCATTTTTCTTCGTGCAGTCCGATGAATGTTTCCGGTGGTTTATGAAAACCTAAATCCACGTCAAAGTCGCGGTTATCAGATGAAAATAGCTATTTATGCAACTGTATCGTAATGAGGGTCATTTTAATTCGAGTGCTGTTTTAATAGGATAGTACGAGAATTAAAATGACTAATTACGTACAGTTGCATACAAGATTTTATCTACGACAAGGACGTCTTTATAATTTTTTACTTTGTAAATTAATAAAAAAGTCAAATCAATCAAATTTGGAAAGTGCCAGAACCCAGAGCCGCTAAGTGATAGGTATCCTATTTATGAAGATAACCATATCGATACAGCTACGACTCATAACGATACAGCTCCCATACAACGAACTGTATCGTTATGAGAAGCAAACACGAAAGAGGGTTCAATTCGATATAGTTGTCAAATTCGAAATTGGAACTTTTCGATGCTGGAGTAGATAATAGCTATTTATGCAACTGTATCGTAATGTGGGTCATTTTAATTCGAGTGCTGTTTTTTGATACGAGGCTTGCCGAGTATCGAAATAGGATAGTACGAGAATTAAAATGACTAATTACGTACAGTTGCATACAAGATTTTATCTACGAAGGACGTCTTTATAATTTTTTACTTTGTAAATTACTTAATAAAAAAGTCAAATCAATCAAATTTGGAAAGTGCCAGAACCCAGAGCCGCTAAGCTATAGGTATCCTATTTATGAAGATAACCATATCGATACAGCTACGACTCATAACGATACAGCTCCCATACAACGAACTGTATCGTTAAGAGAAGCAAACACGAAAGAGGGTTCAATTCGATATAGTTGTCAAATTCGAAATTGGAACTTTTCGATGCTGGAGTAGATAAAACTACTATTGCTTCTGCACCTTTTATTATAATGTTATATCGATTGTGTATTTTTGCTACAACACGTGGATTCGGAAGAAAGGCTTAAAGCGTAGCAGAAGTTTCTTAGCGCTTCCGGCGTGGCAATGCGACGCAGTTGCGGTAAGTAAGAACCGCAAACTCCTTTTTGCATACAAAGTAGCACAGATGCTCACTCTGTATAAAAATTTCAAGATAAGAGACGAAATTGCATTTCAAAAGAAGTGGTAAATTAAACTAAAATTAGAAGCAAAAGGAAAATTTTGTAGTTTTCTGCTTTCATGGAAACAAAGATACCTACTTTTAGAGTCAATAATCCAAAGATTAATATTTTCTAACGTATTACATTGTGGTATTAAGTGGTATTACCACAGGTTAGTAATAGTATGGTATTAAATATTAATCGATTAAACTCGGTACCGTAAATCGAATAAATCTCACTCACCTACATATCTCATATATCTCAAAGTGTTACCTACCTACCTACCTTCCTACCTACACATGTTTTTAACCCCCGACGCAAAAAGAGATGGGTGTTACAAGTTTAACGTGTCAGTACGCTTACTCTGAGTTTTTACATTGTAAATACGAATGATCGACGTGAGAGCTCACCACGCCAAGTGTAAGCGAACGTTAAAGTAAAATGAACCTTAACTTCATTGGTTTAGAGCTCATTTCATCATTTTGTGTATTTATTCACAGCCAGCGCTCCTAACGCTGAATTTGTGACTTTAAAAGCAAGAGCTTTTGGGCCCATTTTACTTTGACGTTCGCTTACACTTGGTGTGGTGACCTCTCACGTCGATCAATCGTATTTGCAATGTAAAAACTCACAGTAAGCGTACTGTTTGTGTATGTTAGTTTTTTTTGTGTCATAGATAATTTTATCCCGAGTGTTCTTAGCCATGTTTCATGAAAATCTGTTCATCCGTCTGAACGTCATCAGCTTTTTTCTTAATCTGTTACTTCCATTTATAACACTTATGTCGGGGGTTGTTTTAAATTTGTAATTTATACTTGTGCTTGTGATAAAATATCATGAGCTACAATCACAACGGTATCAATTTCCTTCAGGCGAAATGGATTTTTTTAAATCTAACTTTCGTTTCCCTTTTTAAATTGACTAAAGGGAAGGGTGGTTTATTAATTACTTTGGTAACTTTAGAAGATGCGACTTAAAAAAACTCCATTTTTGAACATGCCTTAATACCTAGTGTGTGTGAGGGTTGATTATGTAAAATTTAATGATAGGGCTTAAAGACCGTGGATTTGAATTGCTCCAATAGGTACCTAATGATTGATTCCGTCTTTCATTTAAAAATATAATTATTATAATACCTAAATGTTACACAATACACCTGAATAAGGTAATGTGTAGCTCGTTTTTAAAAGAGCAACCGCCCGCCCGCCGTGTTTCTTGCTGCTTCTTCTTTGACATCCATGACTGACTGAATCCATGAATGACAATCCAATCCAAATCAGCGTTAAGATGTTATACTATTACCTAATTCTGCGGTTAGGCGTTTTCACCACGATTAAAACGAGAAGCAGCGTTTACTCCGGCACTCGCCGAACGCATAGGGCCATTGTGTACTGGAGCCTTTCGGATTATAAGCGGTGTGTAAATAATGCAATAAGCAAGGCAAGTGGAAGACGCCGCTGGGGGACTCCTTGATGAGTTTTAATTGCCAGCGTGCCTACCGACGTGAAAACGATTCTGTATTACCATAATTATTTCACGATTTCATCTCTCTACTTTTGTATCACGTTAAGATACTTATTTATGACTAGCTGATGCTCGCGACTTCGCCCGCATTTTTTGTTTTTTTTTATTCCTGCGGGAACTCCTTAATTTTCCGGGATAAAAAGTAAGCCAGATCCGTTCAGCAGTTGCCGCGTGATTGAGATAGAAACATCCATACATCTATACATCCATCCATCCAAACTTTCATATTTATAATATTAGTAAGGTCATGTACCTAATGTACGAGTATGTCAGCTAGATAATAATAATTTATTAAACTATAGCTGATTCAACTAGCTCATACGGAAGGACGCGGGAACCCACCGCATTATAATGCCAAGAAAGCTCCTATTATTATTTGATGTGATTTGACCTTCCCATTGAAAGGGGTCACGACCCTCAGTAATGAAGAATATGACGCAAAGAGAGCTGATGCCGGCAACTTCCGTAATTTTCTGGTATTAAAAGTAGCCTATGTCACTCTCCAGGTGCTTAACTATACCCTTGCCAAAAATCACGTCGATCCGTTGCTCCGTTGCGGCGTGATTGCAGGACAAACCAAAAAACCAACAAATAAACACACTTTCGCATTTATAATAGTAAGTTGATATGATATGATGGTTTAGTATACCTACGTTGTATTATTAATATTGTGATGATTAGGTACAGACTCGCTTCTGACTGTATCTATTGTTTCACCATCAATATGTACAAACGTTTTGGCATATAAATGGTTATTTATTTATTTCTCTCTGCGTCGTGCGTCTGCTTCATTGGTATAGTAAATAAGTAGTTCGTAATAATGCGATGAACACCAAGACTTTTTCGCAATCCGCATACGGCTCAAGCTTTCGACTTTTAGGTCGTTATAGGTCGTCTTAGGCACCTACGGTTTGTCTGACACCCGGTCAGAAAATAAATCGAAACAAAAAAAATTCATACTAGATGATGCCCGCGATTTCGTCCGTGTGGATTAAGGTTTTTTGGTTACCGAGGGAACTCTTTAATTTTCCCGGATAAAAAGTCTATGTCCTTCCCCGGGATACAAACTATCTCTATACCAAATTTCCTTAAAATCGGATGAACAGATGGGCCGTGAAAGCGTAGCAGACAGACAGATAGACAGACAGACAGAAACACTTTCGCATTGATAATATTAGTATGGATATGGATTCTACTTATTTCATGACGGGGTTCTACCACTTTTATCTCATATATGAACTTATCCAAGCCCAAATATTTAGATAATTTCAATGTTAAACTTCCCGGTCTTTGTCTTTACAGCGCAGTAAATTTCAGTCTTCGTGAATACTCAAACAAATATTGAAATTACAGCCACAGTATAATGTTGAAAAAAAGGTACGTAAAAAGAACGGTAGTTTGGCAAGACAATATTTATGCTGTCATTGACCAGTTCCTCTCGGAGCGTAGGAATACCTGTCTGACGTTAACTGCTGCCATAAATCTCGACGACTTCCGAGGACGCTCCTCTATCTCAGAACGCCATCTTCAAGGCGTTAGCTAAATGTTTATGATGTCTTAGTTTCTCTTTCAAGATTCTACTCCAAACAACGTAATATTATATCTTTTAGTTTTTTGACAAGAGTAAAGAATACTAGATACCCATAAATAAATACCTAATCAATTTAGGTCCAGCTGTGGGTCAGATTTATGGGAATATATAAATTTTAATATGTTTTGGTTGCTTTTACATGAAATTATCCTTGAGGTTTGAAAAGTCTCATAGTCAAATATGACAGACCAGACGAGCAAGAAGCCATTTCTCAACAAAATATTAATGTTATCCGAATTATTATTTTATACATAATCCTGTTTAGGATCCCAATTTAGGATTGGTCTTTGCTGCGCGCAGCGGAGACCAATCTTAAATCTATGCATATAATGTTGTGGTATTTTAGTGAAGTTAGTCAAACATGTTTTACGTTTTGACTCCCCTCCGATCAATAAAAACCATACCTACCGCGTGAATAAGGTTGTCTTCGTATATTAAACCTGCTAACCTAGTTTTTTCCCATTTTCTCGTTTTCACATCTAATATGAGTAAATACATACACCGTATCTACAAACAGTATTAAGCAAATGGGTTTTTTTTTCTGCAAATTACTAATTTTCGCTCATGTTATGATTTCAAGATAAAGCGAAACTGTCGAAGAAAATTTAAATATAATATACCAAGGAGTAGATAAATTACCGTGGATTGATCCACGATTTTTTCAGGAATTGTTCATGTGTTCTTGTTAAGAAAGATCTCAAAATAAGGAGTTTTTTTAATGAAATAAGATTACATCGCTTGTTTTTTAACCAATTCTAATTTGGTAACCGAAATTTACGACGCAAAGTTTTATTGGTGTGAAAAAAGACTTTCACATTTATTTCAGTTCTTTTGATTAAAAGTTAAGCGAGAGGAAAAACAAGTTGGAGCAAAAAATGTCAAGGCGTTGGTCAGTTTCCTCTCGAGTGAAAAAATACCTGCGTCAGGATTATTGCGCCCGTAAATCTTTACGACTTCCGGAATGATTTCTCCTTGGAGGCATTCTCTAAACATTTATAAGTCTTTTAATGTATATTTACAGTAAACAACAAAGATCAGATATGTGACTGGTAGATATCGATTAGTTTAACGGCATGAAACCTCTTTGTAAGCAACTGTTTTATTCATTGATGTTAGGTTTTATTCGTAACTTATTTTATTTTTATCGCCTCCCTAACAATATGGGGATGATATAAATAGCTAAATTAAATCAGGGATGATAATTTAAATAGCAAAATAAAATCACTATGGACTTGTATTACAAATTTTTGCCTAATCTTATTTGCCTACGAGTATAAAATAAGCAGTAAACAGAACCTGTCTAAACTGTTAAAAAATCCACTAAGCGTGAAAAAAGTACATTATTTTGAAAGCGTTTAACGCCAAAATGCACTCAGTCTACAATTTCGCCTGTCCACCGAAAAGCTTTTAATGCAAATGGCTGACTGAGCGTGTTTTGGTAACTTTCCCACGATAAGATAATTTTCAGCTCGAGCACGTGGATCTCAACTCAATCTTAAAAGGCGTGATGACAGTAACCAAGAATCAATGAAATTATGAATTTATCTAATGAAATAGGATTCATGGATTATAAAAAACGTACCTATTTATTTTTCTATTTCGAGTGAGTTTTCTATTTATTTTGATAAAATAAAACCAAGAAGCGAATGACGTCACAATTGTTTGTTTTCGAGCTTTGACAATCACACTATTGTTTACTGGCACACTGCACAAAGTACATTGGTATAAACAATAATGACCTCACAAACGACGCCATGACACCGGCAAGCGTTTTGGCGTGAATTTTAAAATTTAAATTTCAAATGCCAATTTTATCTAACAAACCTTATTTTTCTACTGAAATAAGATATTTTTTCGAAATAGTAGATAGTTACTTCCAAACATAATCTGACCATTTTTCAAAATCAGTCATAGTTCCTATTCAAAGACATAAATACTTAAGTAAAATCGTTGTTCATAGATACCTACTTAATGCCAGGGAGGCCTACCACCTAATACAAAAACTAAGTAAAGACAAAAACTAAGAAAAAGAATCAAAACATGCGTTTTTGGTATTGATGATAATATGTAAATAGACATTACGAACAGATACTTTGACGATATCATTTTATTCTATATAATTTTATACAGTTAGAATTCATTAGAGAAAACAGGGTAAGTAAATGAGGCAATTTTGTAACAATACAGTATCCTCGTCATTGTAAGGAACAATTACGAATCATTTTTAATAATAGCTTCTGCTGAGTTGGGATGGTGTTAAGATTTACGATTTTATTCAAATCAACGTCCCAGCAAATTAGGGGTAGACGGGATCCATTAAGTGCTTAAATGTCTCCCGAGCACGAAATTGGGGATGATAATGGAAGTATGTTAATAGAACTTAGCAATGGTAGAGCAGACGGTTTCGCGCTTTAATATACGCAATAAACTTATCCCCGTAGCGTTTCTAAAACGCTATTCATGATCAAATTAGCAAATTGGCCTATTAATCACTCAATACTGAAAGAGCGATTCGATAACAATAGACTAGTTTGTTAAACTAATGGCAGATTTATTGTCAAACGCTTATCAGCGCTATACGGTATTGATATGATAGCATAGGCTAATTATATAGGCTAGCATGGATGTATGTCTGTGCAACGTACGATTTCGAATTCGTGCATCGGTAGATATACGAGTAACTGTCATAAATGCAGAACCCTTTTCATAAAGGCACTCTTATAAAATGTGATGTGTACCTACTGTCCCGCTCCTCCCCACAGTGATAACACCGCGTGGTAGAAATTCAGCCCGCTACCATTATACTACCCAAGTGGAGACCAGGATGAGATCTGCCGTCAGCCTCTAACTGGTAATGGAATAAAAAAGCAAAAGCTGGAGTACCTATGAGGATGAAAGGATTCTAATATCATCGGCAAATAAAATATTAAAACCTAAACGACTCGTAGTAACGAGTCGTAAACGAGCTCGTAGTTTAAACGTAATACTGAATTGTAGTCAGGAAATATTTCGGGATACGAAGCTCAATTTTCGCAATCCCGGCTATATTTGCGTTATTTCTGGGGTGGTGTGAGAACTATCCGCCCGTACTAAATGCAGCAGTCACAAATAATAAATAATCCGATCAATACTGCAACAGTGCAGACCTAACTGTCTGTGCTAATTTAACTCGGACCAAAAATACCGTGAAGCCACGGTCGGGCCGGGTTCACACTTCGATATTTTGTTTCCCGATTAAAGCCATAAATAGTAAATACCAACACTATACTACGCGTATTTTGTTAACGTTAAGTATTGATAGAAAGTTTGACAAAATAATATTCATATGGGTTTTATTGCTTTAAATACATGTCCACATCAACATTTAATCCAAAATGAAGGTCAAACAACAACCAGATATTACGAACAGCTTAATTTGAGTATTGTACTGTTTCTAGTGTCTTGTTGGTGCCTTGGCTTCATGTCATAATAATCTAATCCTGTACTCTAATAGGCTCAGCTATAACTGTCCAAAAAACTAAAATTTCATGACCTGTAAAAAAAATTTACTTTACGTAGAAACATGATTAGGATTTTGACGTAAATTTATAGTCATAATGCAATATATATTAGGTACCTAAAGTACCTACCTAATATTTTAATAGGTACAATCCCCAGGAAAATCCGACTATGTAAATTAATTAACTTAAAAGTCTCATTAAAATTTTGAATATTTCCTCACAAAGTAACCGTAAAACTCATTTTGCCCACCCGCGTCAGAAGAAAATTAAAAAGTTACGACACCGCAAAAATACAATTAATAATGATTAGCTAATTAACCAAACTCATTAATTTACACCGCACGGCTGCGGCAACTGTGGTCAGTCACCTATAATGTTTAGACTTTGTTTAGAAATAAGATTTGATATTTGTGTGTTATAAGTAGATATATTACTAAGGGGTCAAAAGTGGCTCCAAATGGTTCGTGTAGTCACACACGATTGCTGCGTCGCCAATTCCTTTGTCTTGGAAATTGGCTTAACACCTACCGCGTATCTAGAAGGCTTAGGGATCAGGGTGACATCCGCTATAATTATAAATGCGAAAGTGTGTTTGTTTTTTGGTTTGTTAGTTTATTGGTCTGTTGGTTTGTTGGTTTGTCCTTCAATCACGTCGCAACGGAGCAACGGATCGACGTGATTTTGGCATGGGGATAGTTGAGGACCTGCAGAGTGACATAGGCTCCTTTTTATCCCGGAAAATTAAGGAGTTCCCGCGTGAGTCAAAAAAACTTGAACCACGCGGACGAAGTCGCGGGCATCAGCTAGTCCGCTATAAAGCCACCAGATAGGTACATACCTACTTTACAGAGTTAGCTAAAGAAACGTGAACTCTGTAAATGAAATCACAGAACTCAAAAAGACTTAGGTATTTGATAACGCAGATAATCATTATACTTAACACATATTAAACAGAGACATGGGATTGGTTACCAAGAAAAAAATGGATGAAAAACGAAATTAATAACTACGTAATTTTCACATTAACCTGTTAGAGACAAAAAATATATCTATGTCTTATTGTCGGTGACAGCCATTTTTATGTTCTGTGATTTTAACTGTCAGCTGTCACCTACTATAATTTCCCTTCTTTCGATCAACTTTACAAAATTAACATGTCCTTCCGTGCTCATTAAAATAAATATTTAAATAATTCAATATTAATCGTTTAATTTCAACTTATAATAACCCTAACTTCAACATTGGTGCCGAAAATATAGAAATTCAGTTTAATATGTGCAAAATTAGTATTTCGACGTAGATTCAAATCTCGCGAGCACGTGTCTCCACATAAATTTTTTTGTACAAGAGCACGGAAGGACCCTTAGAAGCACCGGAGACCATCATTCAGCAGCCGGGGGGCCAACTTATTAAGGATTAGCAGCCACAAAGACGGTTTTAGGCGTAGTTGTACGCTGGCAACCACGCGGTTGGTTAGCCAAGCAGTTCTGCGCCACACATCCTACACATTCGCCACAGGCGCGAACAGGTGTCCACGATGCCGCTGGATGACATCAAACGGCTCCGAAGTGCAAGAGGTCAGTGCAAAGGGGCAATTACACGGTTAGAAGCCTACTTCAATCTAGAAAAAGACTTTGAACTGAGTGACATAGAAGTACGCGAAGCCAACCTCACTAGCAATTACCAAAGGTTTCTACAAATACAACTAGACATTCTCTGCCAAGGCGGAGGAGAAGAGGATGACGAGACATGCATCATCGAAGAGCGATACCTAGCGCTCTGCTCCAAGCTGAGGAAACTTAAACGTGCAGCGGAGCAGGAGGGACAGTGTGCTAGTTCTTCATGTGTTAAGCAGCGAGTGCACCTTCCTCCCATTAATATCAAGCCCTACGATGGGAAGGACATAAGTGGATACAAGCAGTTCATAGATTTGTTCAGTGCAGTGATTGATAAAGATAGCAAATTAACAAGCGTTGAAAAATTCTATTATTTAAAAACTTTGTTAGTCGCTGAACCACTTCAACTTATAGAAGGTTTGCCGGTGTGCAACGAATCTTACAGATCTGCAATTGACCTACTGAATAAGAGGTATGATAACATCTCATTGTTAATAAATAATCACATAAATATTTTGTTGGATTTACCTGCTGTTCAAAAGGGCACAGCTACCAATTTGCGTGACATTGTAAGCCGTATTAGGCAGCATACATCAGCTTTAGAAAACTTGAAGCAACCCGTTGAGCAGTGGGGACCTCTACTAGTGTGTATTATTATTAGAAAACTTGATCCATTAACAGTTAGATTGTTTCATGCCGAGCGAGATACCTCAACAATAGCAACTTTAGAGAATTTATTAGATTTTGTTTCAAAGAGGGCTGCTGCAATGGAAGCGACCTCCTCGCATAGTGTGGACAAACCCAAATCAAAATCTGTTAACCTTGCAGGAGTTCAGCAGTTAGTCAATCAAAACAAATCATGCCAGCTATGTGGCAGAGGTCAAATCCACAAGTTATTTAAATGTCCTAAATTTAATTTACTGCCTATTGATAAAAGGTTAGAGTATGTCAATAATAATAATTACTGTAAACTTTGTTTGAACAGCCACAAACAAAAGTGCCGTTTCTATATGCGTTTTCGTTGCAGTGGGTGTAAAGATTATAAGCATAATTCCTTACTATGTCAAAAGGAATTTAAGGTCAATGTTCCAGAGTCAGACAATTCAGATTGCAGTCCGGAGGTAAATTTACATGCACATAAGCCGTTGGGTAATAAAGTTTTACTGCCAACTGTGAAGGTACTGGTTAGCAACTCAGCCGGGGACAGGCTTGTTGTCCGGGGGATACTTGACTCAGGGAGTCAAAGTTCATTTTGCACTTCCAGTCTTGCTGATAAGCTAGGTTTAAAGCAGTTTGATCTTCAAAACAATGTAGCTACCATAGGTAACAATATAAATACAACCCATAAGGCAATCAATCTTACCATCCATTCTATGACTGAAAATTATAATTGTTATCTAACTTGCTCCATCATTAATAAAATATCACAACCACTGCCTCAAAGAAAATTCAACTTAAATAATCTCTTAATTCCTAAATCTGTACCGTTAGCTGATCCTGAATTCAACATTCCAGGTGAAATAAATATACTGCTTGGAGCTGACATCTTCTTTCAAGTTATACAAGATGGGAAAATTGAAGGAGGACCTTCGGACCCTATACTGGTTAAAACGAGGTTTGGATACGTCATCTCAGGTGATTCTTTTCCATCTTCTCCTAGTTGCAATTTTAATGTCTCCTTGCATACAGTGTTAGGTACTGATCTGGATTCCGTAGTGAAAAGGTTCTGGGACACCGAAAAGGTGCCTGAGATTTACCAAGAATCTTTACCAGAGAATGAACAAAGTGAGATTATATTCAAGGAATCAGTCCAATTACAAGATAATACATTTTCTGTTAAATATCCCTTAAAGGTGAGTTTAACAGATATTAATACAAATGATTCATTTGCAATTGCATTGCAGCGATTTTATAATTTAGAGAAGCGTTTCTCAAAAGATTCTACATTTTATAATTTATACAAGGATTTTATAAATGAATACATTAGGTTAGGTCATGCCAAGGTAATACCTATTGATATACATAATAATGCAGACCAACCACTTTATTATCTTTCCCACCATGCAGTATTGCGCATGGATAAATTGACAAACCAATTGCGTGCCGTATTTGACGGTACTGCCAGGTGTCAAAATAAACATAATAGTAGTCCCAGTTTAAATGACATGTTATGTAATGGACCAGTTGTCCAAAAGCAATTATTTGACATATTGTTGCAGTTTCGCACATTTAAGTTTGTACTAATGTGTGATATACGCCATATGTACAGATGTATATTGATTCATCCAGAGCACAGAGTATTACAAAATATTCTCTGGAGAGAAAGTCCAAATTTAACACTCCAATGTTTACAATTGCAGACCATAACTTATGGTTTAAAAAGTTCTGCTTATTTAGCCACAAGATGCTTAGTAGAACTAGCTTTAAGATTTGGTAATACATTTCCACTTGCCAGCAAGGCAATATTACAAAATTCATATATTGATGACATTCTATGCGGAGCTTCTACTCTGCAGGAAGCTCTAATACTAAAAACTCAGCTTATAGAACTCTTAAAACTTGGCAATTTTCAGTTGCACAAATGGTGCTCAAACAGTTCAGATTTAATATCAGATATACCTAAGGAAAAACTAGGCTTCTCACAACGGGATCTAGATCAGGAATCACTGGTAGTAAAAACACTAGGTTTGTCTTTTGACACTAGGGATGACGTGTTCAAAATTAGTGGCAGCACAGTTGATTCTCCCAAAGTACCTACAAAAAGAAGTGTGTTAAGCTCCATAAGTAGATTTTTTGATCCTTTAGGCTTTGCAGGTCCAATTATTGTTAAGGCCAAATTAATATTGCAACAGATTTGGCAGCGTAACCTGGACTGGGATGCCTCTTTACCCAATGATTTAGCTGAAATTTGGTATTCATTTCAAAATGAAATAAGTAATATGAAAGAATTGTTGATTCCCCGCAATGTGCAATTGTCTGACTGTGATGAATCTGAACTAATAGGCTTTTGTGATGCAAGCAATGATGCTTATGGTTGCTGCATTTATATAAAAGTTAAAGTAGGTGATCAATATAAAATTTATTTACTTTGTTCAAAGTCCAGAATAGCAACATTGAATTCGAAGTTGACAATCCCAAAACTTGAGTTAAATGGAGCTCTATTACTGAGTAACCTGATGACTAAGGTTTCTTCCATATTTCCAGATATTAAAAACATCAGCTTATTTACTGACTCCAACATTGTATTGGGATGGTTAAACTCACTTCCTATCAAACTTCCAGCTTATATTGGCAATAGAGTAAAAGAAATAACTAAATTGACATCAGATATGAAATGGTTTCATACACCAGGTTTATTAAATCCAGCTGATATTTTGTCCAGAGGTTCAGATGCAAACACCATTCACACAAATCAATTATGGTGGCATGGGCCAGATTATTTACAAAATAAGAGTCCATATAATCTATATTTGTCTATAATTGAAATTCCATTACAACAAAACTGTGAAAGTGCAGATTTAAATGTTTGTTCCAGTAATATTGATAGTCTTGATGTTTTACCTATCTATACAAATTATTCAAGTTTATATAAATTGCAGCGTGTAGTCTGTTACATGTTGAGATTTGTAAACAAATGTAAAGGAAATTCCATCAATACAGGTTTTTTCTCTGCGATGGAAATGAAGAATTCATTACATACCATTATAAAAGGACTGCAACATATTTACTTCAGTGATGAAATAAGATGCTTGCAGAAAGGTCAAAATGTAACTTCTCACTTAAAATCCTTACATCCTTTTTTAGATAAAGATGGCTTGTTAAGAGTAGGTGGGCGGTTGCAAAATTCTTCACTTTCATTTGAAAAGAAGTTTCCTATAATATTACCTAGTAAGACTCATGTAACAAGGCTCATAATCAGAAATGAACATTTGACTTTCCTTCATGCTGGTTTAAAGTTAGTCTCTAGTAGTTTATCACAGAGATATCATTTAATTAACTCAACAAGAGAAATTAAAAGTGTAATTAATAAATGTGTAATTTGTCAAAGATTTAAGGCAGAAAGTGCCAAACAGTTAATGGGTTCCTTGCCTAAAGATAGAGTCACTCCTGGTAGAGTATTTCAAAATGTTGGTTTAGATTATTGCGGACCATTTAGCATCAAAGTTTCAACTTTAAGACGGGCTACTTCAACCAAAGGATATGTTGTCGTATTTGTTTGTATGGCAACTAAGGCTGTACACATGGAAGTAGTTTCAGATATGTCTACTGAAAGTTTTTTGGCCGCATTCAAACGCTTTATATCAAGAAAATCAGTTCCATCAGTTATTTACAGTGATAATGCCTCTACCCTAAAAGGAGCAAACAATCAATTAAAGGCTCTATATGAATTACAAAATTCTAATGACTTTCAAGATAAATTTCAAAATATGCTGTCGACAAAAGGCATAACATTCAAGTTCATTCCCAGTTACAGTCCAAATCATGGTGGGCTCTGGGAGCGGTCAATCCGTTCGGCCAAGCATCACTTGAAGAGAGTAGCAGGCTCTACCAAGTACACTTTTGAACAATTCAATACAATAATCTGTCAGATTGAGGCTATATTAAATTCAAGACCTTTGATGCCGCTATCTCAAGACACTAATGACTACTCATATTTAACACCAGGTCACTTTTTAGTAGGGTGTCCATTAAATTCATTTCCTGAAGAAAACCTTGAAAGTATTCCTACACATAGGCTCCGGCTATGGAGGTCATGCGAACAGATACGACAGCATTTCTGGCGGGCCTGGTCAAATGAATATTTATCAACATTAAATAGTCGAACCAAATGGATGAAAGAATATCCTAATTTAAAAGTAGGAATGATTGTGTTATTGAGAGATCAAAATACTTCACCTTTGTATTGGCCCCTAGGTATAATATCTAAGGTATATGTAGGCTCTGATTCTAAAGTCAGAGTGGTCCAAGTGAGGACCTGTAATGGTAAGCTCCATGATAGGGCTATATCCAAGGTGGTAGTGCTGCCAGTTGATGATGACACTACCTTATATAATGTAGTTAGCACCTCGTAGGACTTCTTCTGAAGTGTAGGTCCAGCTTCACTGGTCTACGATGCCAAGAGAGCAACTACTTACTTGTTAAATTTTATTCTTCCTATATTATATTATCCTAAGGTTTTGGTTAGATTAAAAAGGACTTAAGCATAATATCTATGTAATGTATTATTTAGTTAATTTACTAAGGTTTTTTACATGTTTTTGATAGGTTAAGTTTAACTAACTTCTACAACTTATATATACATTGATTTCTAGTGTGAGCTAACTTTCACAATTTATGTATCCATTCATTTCTTTATTGAATTGGCAATAAAGCCAACTATAAATTTAGTACATAATTGTTTTTTAAAATATTTATTAAGCAATGCCTAATAATACTTTGTCTCATCAACCAAAAAAGGGCTTTTAATGTAATTTTAGTTAAATGTAACTTCATATTAGATTTTATACAGAATTTATTTATATACTTGCTCAATTTAACATTTCATACATGTAAGTACATAATTCAATATCATTGTAGTAACTATAAGTTTATTCATCAGCGCATTCTGCCCGGCGCAATTTATGTTAGAGACAAAAAATATATCTATGTCTTATTGTCGGTGACAGCCATTTTTATGTTCTGTGATTTTAACTGTCAGCTGTCACCTACTATAATTTCCCTTCTTTCGATCAACTTTACAAAATTAACATGTCCTTCCGTGCTCATTAAAATAAATATTTAAATAATTCAATATTAATCGTTTAATTTCAACTTATAATAACCCTAACTTCAACAAACCACATATTGAATCTTCTGTGTAGTCCTTCTTATTACTGAGGGCCGTTACCTCTTCAATTAATAGTAGGTATAGTATAGGGCATTATTTTCGCACAATAAATATATTCAGATGCCTAATTTAAATTTAGGAACCAAAGTACCTATACCTACGTATTTCGCTTAATAAAAGCTTTGATTTTTATAGCATTTCTTGAAAAATTTAGCTGCTTTCACGTAAATTTTCATATTCGTGAACCTTTTCCAAACGACACTTCAACACAAAAATATTTCAAATCCTTACAAAAAATATTCGCACCGTACCTGTTATATAATTTTCCTGCGTATAATGCCTCTGCTTTGTATAAAATAAACTTTGCGATGAATATGAAAGAAAGAAATTACCTTTTCCATTCAGAGCACGGATCTCTGTCAAGCATTTCACAATTCGTTATAAAAAATACTTTAGCAGGCGAAGCGCTACAGAAAACGATCTCATTTTCTTAACTTTAATTACAAAACTTCGCTTAGGTAATAATATTAATAATTATGAATGTAGTCTAAAGTCTTAATCACGAAATACCACTCACTCACTTTAATCACAAAATCTTAGCAAATATATTTATAGCTGTAATAAAGATTACAGACTCAGATTAGACAGATAGATAACTAGATAGGTTAGAGATTCTTTTCCCTATAGGAGTCTATACTCTATCTTATAGATAGACAGGTAGATTACCTGTCTATCTTGGCTCACGAGATCAAAATCCAGGCGCTCGGGAGTGAAATAGTGCAAGCCTATGTCGCAAAAATGCAAAAATGAAAGAAATAATTTTAAAAATATTATAGAAAAATTGGTTTAAACTAAGGGAAAATACTTTTTCTGTGCAGTGAGTTTTTTTGTGTTTTGAGATTTTTTTATTCAAATCAACCACCACGCAGTGCATTATCAAACAGTTAATAGATATTACAGTAAACATGTTGTACCTCCCCACGATGAAAATGCGCCAATCTTAGCTGCCTAAAGGTCTTGAAAACAACATATAATTTTTTCAAGATAGGTAGGTATACTCAACGACCTCAATTTACATAGACGGGCCCTGTCAAAGAAAGAAAGTGGACCTATTTTAATAATGCCATCTAATCTGAAAAGCGGGACAGCGCTATGGCGAGGACAAGGACATGGCTATACAGGTTAGGAGCGTGCTCTAAAGGTTTTACGCCCCATTTTTTTCTATGAAAGGGCCCATCTAGTACCTACATATATATCGATGGATGCAATATAGACTGAGCAAAGTGGAAGAAACTTAGCATTAATAAACGCTAGGACGGAAAAATAAAAGCAATAATCAAAACAATTGATTGACAGAGTCAACATTACATTTAGCACAGAACCAAGGGCAAAACGATACCAGTAAACAAGGATCCCATTGCCTTTATTAGCAAAGTTTTGATCGTTTTCATTCGCTTGTAGGATAAACAAGAGCATTATATTGAACCAGGGATTTATTTCAATATCAGTTTTAACGTTCAACAAGCTGTAAATAAATCAAAAGCTTTACAAGTTAACGTTAATTGTGCGCAAATGTGTCAACAGTCTACTAATCCAGAGTCGTGGGCCATAACCAAAACCACAGACATAATAATATAGAGGCCAAAACAGTTCTCATTCTGCGAGGAGGCTCGTAGGCTATGAATGGGGTTGAGAATTGAAAAAAGCTGTCTTCTATTATAGACTGTAGACATTAGCTTTTGGTTTTAACTTAGAAATATAATCATATGAAGACTACTTTCTTTTATTCCACTATAAGTTAGCCCTTGACTGCGATCTCACCTGATGGTAAGTGACGATGCAGTCTAAGATGGTAGCGGGCTAACCTGTTAGGAGTATGGCAATTATAAACCCCTAGTCGGTTTCTACACGGCATCATACCGGAACGCTAAATCGCTTGGCGGTACACCGGAAAAAATACCTTATAGGCAGGGTGAAAGGTAGTTATACTCAAACTAGCGGTCGCCAGCGACTTCGTCCGCGTACAATTTCTGATTTCTTATGAGATAATGAAATTTTCCCGCTGCAAAAAATCTATCTAAAGAGGCTTTATATAGCTTGCTTATGCAGGTTTTTATTATTTGAAACTTATAACCAAAATACTGAATATTCATGTCTCTTTCTACAAAAACATAGGGCTTTCATACAAATTTTCAACCCCCATTTCACCCTTTAAACCTAAAAAAATACCCCAACCACCACCAATTGTTGTATCAGGTGTGTCAAACTATCAATCGTTTTACGATTTAATAACTAAAAGTCTGCCTAGTGACAGCCAATTTAACGATACATTTACCGTTAAGATGATGGGTAAGGATACGGTTAAAATTAATGCTATAAATGAAGACATCTATAGAACTATAAGCAAGTACCTAACACAAAATAATTTCATATGGCACTCTTATGAAAATAAGCAGGAAAGACCAATAAGGGTCATGGCAAAAAAATTGCATCATTCATGCCAGCCTAACAGAATTATGGAAGACCTCGTAAATAAAGGCTTTAAAATAGAAGATGTGGCAAACAAATTAAGATGGCAGACCAAGGAGCCTCTCAATATGTTCATGCTTACATTTAATCATGATGAGGATATTAACAAGATCCACAACATCAATTCTATCCTAGGATGCAAGGTGGAAATACAACCTTTAAAAACATCCAAGTTAGTACCTCAATGTAAAAGATGTCAATCTTATGGGCATACTCAAAAATACTGTTCTCGGGAACCACGGTGTGTAAAATGCACCGGAAAACACCTCACGAAAGACTGCCAAAAACCAGCTGATGAGAAACCAAAGTGCGTGCATTGTGGCGGCTCACACCCGGCAAATTATAGAGGGTGTATGATAGCGAAGGAAATGCAAAACATAAAGAAAAATAATACAAAAAAATCTTCAGTGTCACACCGACAGCAACAAGGTCCTAAAGAGAAATCAACAGCTAATAGTTTTAGGACTAAAAGCCAGGATAACCTGAATAAAGCTTCATCGAAAAAAATGACATATGCAACTGTTACAGCGAACGCTAACACATCCCAAAAGGGCAACAATCTTGAAAATAAATTAGATTCAATTTTGAAGTATATGTCTTCCTTTGATGAACGACTCAAAAAACTTGAAGGTAGCACCAAAAAAGCTACATGGAAATCGCAACAATGAATAATATTCTAAAAATTATGGCTTGGAATTCCAACGGGCTACTACAACATAAACATGAACTACAAGTGGTCCTGAATACAGAAAATATTGATGTGTGCCTAATATCTGAGACACACTTCACTAA
Organism: Erebia aethiops; assembly: GCA_923060345.2. Lineage (NCBI taxonomy): Eukaryota > Metazoa > Arthropoda > Insecta > Lepidoptera > Nymphalidae > Erebia > Erebia aethiops. The sequence goes on along the minus strand of OV281089.1, from coordinate 13,474,132 downwards.
AGAGTCATATATGAGACTTAAAGGATATAAATTATACCATGCCTTACATCCTAATAATACAGCTAGGGGTGGCAGTGCTATCATTATTAAAGAAAATCTGTACCATTTTCAAGAAAGTAAATATGAAGACCACGAATTTCAAGCTGTAGCTTTATGTGTACAAACAAAGCTGTACCCAATCACAGTAGCAGCCATATATTGTCCCCCGAGGCACTCAATAAAAAAGGATAAATATGTTAGTTTTCTTAAACAATATGGAAATAAGTTCATCATAGGGGGTGACTTCAACGCTAAGAACACCTATTGGGGATCTAGATTAACTACAACTAAAGGAAAAGAACTTTTAGAAGCAATCAAAGAACTGAAATGCAATGTAGCCAGCACTGGAAAGCCAACATATTGGCCGACTGACCCAAACAAAATTCCAGACCTCATAGACTTCTTCATCTACAAAAATATATCATCAAAATATATAAGAATCGAAGAAAGACATGATATGAGCTCTGATCATTCTCCAATATTATTGACATTGAGCGAAAAAATTTTGTCTAAAGAATCTTTTCCAACCCTTGCAAATAAAAATACTGACTGGGAAAGCTTTAGACAAGAATTAAATGATAATATAAATTTAAAAGTGCCACTAAAATTTCCAGAACAACTAAACGAAGAGGTCAATCAGTTTGTTATAGACTTACAACAGGCGGCCTGGAAAAATACTCCATCATATAAATATAGAGAGAGAGGAACAGCATACCCGAAACACATCTTAAGCCTAATAACTGAAAAGAGAAAGAAAAGAAAAAGATGGCATCAGACTAGATCTCCATTAGATAAAAGAATTTTGAACAACCTTACTAAAAAAATCAAGCGCGAAATCAAAAAGTATGAGAAAATAACTACAGACAATTATCTTCAAAAGTTAACGAATGATCGGAGTACAGACTATTCACTCTGGAAAGCGACAAAGAATATGGACAAAACACTGAATCATATTCCGCCAATTAAAAAAGAAAATGGAGAGTGGGCGATAAGCAACGATCAAAAAGCCAAACGATTTGCTGACCACTTAGAAAATATATTTCAGCCACCCGCGGGACAAGCAATTGATTTCGAAACCATTAAAGAAATACAAGAAGATTTAGATATCAGGCTTGTGACACCCAAAGAATTGCTCAGAGAAATTAAATTTAAGTTAGGCCCTAAGAAAGCTCCAGGATACGATTTGATCACGAGAGAAATTTTATTAAACCTTCCAAGAAAAGCCATAGTTAAGCTCACCACATTAATAAATGCTGCCTTTAGGCTTAAGTATGTGCCTAATCTATGGAAAATAGCTAAGGTCATAATGATAGCAAAGCCAGGAAAACCTCCCCACGAAGCGACATCATATAGGCCTATATCTTTATTGCCTATTATGTCAAAATTATTTGAAAAGCTCTTACTCAAGAGGATGAAACCAATATTAGAAAGCAAAAATCTCATACCAGATCATCAGTTTGGATTCAGAGAGAAACATTCAACTATTGATCAAGTACATAGAATCGTCACTACCATAGAAAAAACAATTGAAGAAAAGAAAGTATGCTCTACGGTCTTCCTAGACATTGAAAAAGCTTTTGATAAAGTCTGGCATGAAGGTCTCATTTATAAAATTAGAAAACTGCTACCCAAAGCATACGCAGATATCCTGGTATCATATATTACTAATAGAGCATTTAGAGTAAGACAAGAAGATGCTTACTCAGAGCTAAAATGTATAAAAGCTGGAGTTCCGCAAGGGAGTGTTTTAGGTCCGGTCCTGTACCTATTATATACCTGCGACATTCCAGAACTCGACAGTAACACCATTGCCACTTTTGCCGATGATACAGCCATTATGGCTGTAGGAGTAACACACGAAGAGGCAGTGGGTAAAGTACAAACAGCGCTAAATAAAGTATATGACTGGACTAAAAAATGGAGAATCAAGCTAAATGAAGCAAAGTCAATTCATATTGACTTTACAAATAAAACAAAGAAATACCACGCTGTTTTCATCAATGGACAAAAAATTCCCTACGTGGATACAGCCAAATATCTTGGGATGACCCTTGACGTGAAGCTACGCTGGAGAGCTCATGTCAAGAAAAAAAGAAAAGAACTTGACATAAAGTATAAACAGATGTATTGGCTACTTGGTAGACATTCCTCGCTGTCAATACACAACAAGATCCTGTTATACAGACAAGTCCTGATGCCCATTTGGACCTACGGCATACAGCTATGGGGCTGTACCAAAAAGAGTAACATCCAAATCATACAGCGGTTCCAAAATAAAGTACTCAGGAGTATAGTAAATGCGCCCTGGTACATCAGAAATGACGATATTCATCGGGACCTCAATATTGAATACGTCGAACAAATTATAACCAAATTTGCCAAAGCCCACGACCATCGGCTTCATCACCACGTTAACGTTGAGGCAATCCAGCTGCTCGACGTAACGAAACTAGTGAGAAGACTAAAAAGGACTAAGCCTTTTGAGTTAGTGCATAGTGATAAGTGACAGTGTAAAGTGTAGTGCTAATAGAACACATGAACAAAGTGTCTAAGATTATCAAGAAAGACTAAGATGCGTCAATGGACAACTTCTTAGTACATAAGATAAATTATAAGTTTAGGTTAAAGCAAAACTGCTCATTAGCCAATTAGTTAGGCTAGATCGTAGTTAAATGAGTACCTCGCTGGTTCTCAATAATAGTAAAAAAAAAAAAAAAAAAAATTTCACCCTTTGTAAAATGGGGTGGGTTTTCGTAAAATGACCTATACAGGTTATTATTATTTGAAACTAATAACCTAAATCCCGATTTTCAAATCGCTATCTTCAAAAACATAGATTTTTCATACAAACTTCCAACCCCCATTTCACCTCCTCTTTGGAGTAGATTTTCGGAAAATAGCTTATACAGGCTATTTTTATTTAAAACGAATAACCTTAATCCCGATTTTCCCGTGTAGTGTTGGTCTGGAAAATTCTGATTTATACCCTAAGAGTGAGGCGTTAAGGCCTACAAACAAAAACTTCGCTCAGATTTAAACACGATTGTAACGACAACTTCTTCTGATTTATACCCTAAGAGTGAGGCGTGAGAGAAATAATATTTCTCCACTATATGATCCATTTTATCGAAGAAATTTGGACATTGGCAACAGCACTGAAATCACCCCTGCACGCAGTATATTTGGCGCCCGTTGATAGCGTCAATCGTCATCCTGAAAAATTCTCCTGGCACCTCGGACGAGTGTTTCAACAAAACAAACTAGGGACTGGACAAAAAATCTGCGCGAAAATGGCGCGAAACGAACAAGTCGGAGAAAAACGACGTATGCGTACAAGTTTTGCGAACTTGTCGTACTAGTGTGCTGTGTGCAGCAACGGCTCTATGTAAAAGTGTGTGTCATGTGTTTTCACGGTAAAAGCAATTATCCATCCAACAGTCGAATTACAAAAACAGAGGCTCAACGCGGTTCATCAAGACTCACTTTGGCTGTAGGTATTAGTAAAGTTTTGATCGCTGCCTTTCTATTCAATCTTTGAGAAAGAAAACTTTTTCTAACAAAATTATCGATTTTATTTTGAATTTGCGAGTATTTGTCGAATAATTTCCACCTACCCCAATAAATAAGATTTTGTGAGTATAGCCCCTGGCACACACTTCGCATGGAAGCATCTCTAATAGATTAGATATCTAAGGTTTACAAAAATTACATACTCGTGCATTTAGTATGTGCAAAAATTAGTATCGATTGTTAACATTGTATGAAAAGAGCCAATAAATGGAACTTTCAAATGTTTTCTCGTGCGCTTTTCCGTAGTGGTCCGTAACGACCATATAAGGCCGATTGCTTTCCTAAACTTATCCCATTTGTGCCCAGCGACGAGAAATTGGACTTCTTTATTGTGGCAAAGTTACAAATGAGAAAGGCTATTTCCATTTCTATCGTGTAAGGAAGCCAGATCCAATAAATAATTTCGAATTTATTTTCTCGTCACAGAAACTAATAACGAAACATAACATTAAATAGCAGGGTATCTAGGTACTATATCCGCGTAAGACTTTGCTTTGCACAACAGTGCGGCTAGTATATAGAAATATTGCCGCCTGGACACGAACCATAACCCGAAATGAAATTAATGAAAATGATTTCTTTATTGCACGTAGGAAAACTTGTGTAACTTGATATGTCAAGTTGAAATTGCTACTGCCTCAGTGTAGGCGAGTCCGCTAAGGCCGCGCCGACACGAGGCAAGGTCTTTTGAATCATGAGGCTTGCCTACTATCCCACTACCTATAAATTGCTTATCAAATAAGAACAGGGGTAAACTGCTACAGCAATGTAAACTGCGTAAAATAATAATACTGGTAAAATAATACTGATTAATTAACTTACCTCTGACAAGGCTAATTAGTAACAACAAATTATTTTTGGGGAACAGCATCTGTTTGATGGTGTTAAGATTTATGAATGAATCGTTCCGGTAAATAGGGGTAGCCGGGATCCATTAAGGTGCTTAATACCTACCTCCCGAGCCAAAAATAGAGGTCAATTAACGAAAAGGTTCCTTACTATGCTAACAAATTTTCAATATTATCAATACCTACAATAAATAATCTTTATTTTGTCGTCATCACTGAAAGCAATAGACTCCTCTGGATATAGGTACAGATCTCTTGCAAGGAATGCCGTAAAAATTATGTTTTTATAGACAATAATTTCTATTATTTTTAGGTTATACGTACAATAGTTTGACGATAATCACAACGTAATATGTAGATACTCAGGTTTCAAGGGATATTAATATAATAATTAATGAGAAAAAAAATTATTAAAATGTCTTCATACCAGTCATATGTCTAGCTTATGGATAAAATATAGGAAAACATTATCTAACAACCGCATAACTTACCTACTTACATAGTACTTATTTTATATTAGGACCACAGATTAAATAATAGTTAGGACCTTTAAAAGACGTCTCCCTCATTCCTCAATTATGGATACAATTTAACGGAGTGCTTGAATACTAATGTTTATGTATATATCGTATTACGAAAGGTACTAGTTAGTGGTATAACTAAAGTGATATGAGATCTCAAGATTCCTGCGTACAGTACGCTTACTCCGAGTTTTTACATTGCAAATACGATTGATCTACGAAGCTCATTTCATCATTTCGTGTATTTATTCACAGCCAGCGCTCCAAACGCTGAATTTGTGACTTTAAAGCAAGAGCTTTGGGTCCGTTTTACTTTGACGTTCGCTTACACTTGGCGTGGTGAGCTCTCACGTCGATCAACCGTATTTGCAATGTAAAAACTCAGAGTAAGAGTACAGATCTCCCACATACCAAGACTCAGAGAGTATAGTTTATGTATTCTGAATTTAAACCTGTAATGACAAAGCTCGGTCCACACATTACGTGATACTTTGTGTTGGATTATTGTGGTATGATATGCCGATTTTGGTAGATATTTTACACTAAAGTTTTTGATATCGAAAATATGATTACTCACTTCAAAAACTACTACTCTAAAAATGAGAATTTAAATAAAATCTTTATAGAACGGATGTATTAAATTTATTAAATTTAAAGAAAAATGTAGACAACAACAAAAAGTACTTTAGGTAAATTATTTGATTGCAGGTACTTACTTAAAACAATTCTTCATGAAAGAATATTCTATGTAACTAGCTGACTATAGCAACACAATCATTAATATTCATTGCGAAAATAAGCAAGTAATTAACTTTTTCCCTGTTGACGCGAACTCTGTGAAGTATTTATAATTCGAGACAAAGCCATTTCAGCAGAATAAAAAGCTGAATAAAACGCCTTCGTTATCGCGCTTCTTAACTCTCTCGGTTCGTGAAATTTCCCTCATAGAATTTAATGAAACAAATTCCGTGCTATATTTTTTGAAATACATAACTTTACTATTTTCATACAATAAAAAGGAAAGTCCTGACAGGCTCAAGGGCTCTTTTATGGAGACGCGGCGCGTAGTGCGTCGCGTCGCGTCGCGTCTAATACTCGTACATACCTATCAAGGAAACGCTTAATGCAAGAATGCACCCATAATAATTATTTATTACAATATGATGCCCGCGACTTAAGTTCCGCGTGAATTAAGTTTTTTTCATTCCCGCAGGAACTCTTTAATATCCCGAGGTTAAAAGTAGCCTATGCCCCCGGATACAACCCATCCCTATACCAAATTTCATCAAAATCAGTTAAACAGATGAGCCGTGAAAGCGTAGCAGACAGACAGAGAGGCAGACAGACAGACGGACAGACAGACATACTTTCGCATTTATAATATTAGTATGGATTATGTTTGATGGCTGCTGATTGACTCATCAACGTCCGTAGACCTAGAAAGCTGAGAGAGAGGGAAACGCGCGACGGGTAGCTACTACGATATTTTGTCCTGTCGCCTGATTGAATAATGCGGACTTTTCCTCGGCCATAACAATATTTAAAATACTTAAAATGTAAAAACTAAGGCATTAAAGTTTAGTTTAAGACCTTTAGTCTTTGTAACAACGCGAGGTGTCGGTCACGCGTTTCCACATTTTTACCCCCTACCAAAAAGTGCTCAACACGCCTAAAGAAGTTTTCACTTCAAAAATATGTCCGTAGTGTTTCTTCGCCCTAAATACATATCTACTACAATCTAGATGGATGTGTTTTGTACGTACCATATCGACTTTGTTTTATAGAACCTTCTAAAGTACCTAAATAGGAGTGTACTATTAAAAGATCCTCATCATCCTAGTTCTGGAACACGTACCTAACAGAAAATAAATACATTGTATTATGTTGCAACTTGCATTACGTTTGGGTTGTTGCGAACTGAGTTTTCAAGTATGAGAAAAATTGTCCTTTGTGTTACTTCGTCGTGACGTGCAGTTATAAATTAGACAAATGGTTGTTGTTTGTAGTATTACTATACGTTGAAAATGAGATCGTAGATAATACTGAAGAAAGTGACAATCGAGAGAATTAGGTAGGTACTAGGTACTTGAATTCCAAGTAGTTTATAAAATACCTGAAGATGTTCAACACAACACACAATCTATACAAATTTCGTGAACACGAAAGTGGGTCAGTCGGTTTGTTTGTTACCTTTTCACGGCGCATGTATTGCTGTACCGATTTTGGCGAAATTTGGCACAGAGATATTTTGCATCCTGGGGTTGGACATTGAATACTTTTTATTTAAGAAGAATAACAATTTTAAAACACCTACATTCAGGCGGAGTCGCGGGCTTCAGCAATAGTAAAAATGTTGAAACTTAAGAGATGGCTTAGTTTAATTTGGTTAGGAACGACTAATGGTTGAATTAAAACTTAACTATATACGCATAAATCTGATTTAGATTCATCATAAACTATTCACTATAGTGGAATTTACAACCAGCTTCATAAATTTACTGAAGATTATATTATGACTTGGTTGGCTTTCATAAAAAATTCGTAACTTTCCGTTCGTTAAATTGCTTATGATAATTTATTAAAATGACAAAAACTGCGCTACCCTTGCGACAAAACTAAAGGAGAGCGGAAACGAAGCGGGCAGTAAACAGGAGTCTCATTGGTTTTTATCTGAAAAGTTTTTCTTTACAGCAACCATTAATTGTATAGTTTGAAAAATAAGCCTGTCCCAAAATACAAAATATAATATTACTTTTTTTTTAAAAAAACAAGCATTTAATTTATTGATACCTATTTCTGTGCTGTCTTGTGCTTCTAAAGGCTTACACCCTTGAGAATTGTGTAAAGCAAGTCTAGCGATTATTAAATGAAATAAAATTATTTAAATGTTTTAGTTTATGTAGGACCACTTGTGTCACTTATAAGTAAAGACCCAAAAAGTGCTAAGTTAAGTCAAGTTTAAGTACTAAGTTTTTAATTGGAAACGGTCGAGCACTGTATTCTACTGCATTTTATCAAAAAATCTTTTCAACGTAAGCAAATTCATAAAGTAAAGATATTTCCCAGCGGTCCAGCCAACTTTATTACACTACGAGTAGGTATGAGGTATCGTTACTGAGGATCCGAATGAGAAACTTCGACGCTCCTAAACTTTTTTTATCACGTCCCAGCGGCACATTTTCAACAACTAAGCGAAGAGAAAGAGTTCGCAAGTTCAGCTACTAATGCAGGGTGCTATACCTACCTGGAATAATATGAGTATTGGAAAAATTTTACCTTATCCATACAGATATAGATTTCTTTATTCTTATTAGTAATTCCTTAGTTAAACCTTAAATTACTTATTCTGTGGTTAAACTACCTATAAGTTTTCTGTTGACAATCTTCAGACGAAATAACTATGGCACAGATAATAAATCCTAAAAAATGCGGACAATTTCGCGGGCTAAAGCTAGAAAGGCTAGTACTTTACAAATAAACAGTAAACAAATAACAAGTAATCCTTGAAGTTGTTACTCCTATCCTGACCCATATCCTGAATGTATCTATCTCTATGTCTATATTTCCCGAAGCTTGGAAAAGTGCTCATATAATTCCTCTCCCAAAAAAGGCTCATGCTTTACATTTTTCCGAATTTCGCCCTATCTCTATTCTTCCATTTCTGTCCAAAGTATTAGAAAAGCTTGTTTTCCATCAATTGAATCTCTTCCTTAACAGAAATTGCCTTTTGAATCCCTTTCAGTCTGGTTTCCGGGCAGGACATAGTACGACTACAGCGCTGGTTAAAGTTACTGACGACATTCGACGGGGTATGGATAATAAACAGCTCACCGTGTTGGTACTGTTGGATTTTAGCAATGCCTTCAATTCCGTTGATTTTGACATCTTGTTGAGTCTGTTGCGTTCTATTAACATATCTCCATCAGTGGTTGGATGGTTTCAGAGTTATCTTAGGGGTCGTCGGCAGCGTATTCGCATTGAAGATAAGTTTTCTTCTTGGTGTGAAACATCGGCTGGCGTACCTCAAGGTGGTGTGTTGTCACCTTTACTATTTGCTATTTTCATTAATTCAATTTCCCAGAAAATTACTTCTCTCTATCACATGTATGCAGATGATCTCCAAGTTTACTCACAGTCAACTCTTGAAGATCTGCCTAACGCCATTTCTACTATTAATGGTGACCTGGTGGCTATCAATGATTGGAGTAAGTGCTATGGTCTAAAGGTAAATCCTTCTAAGTCCCAGGCTATCATTATTGGTGGTTCTGGCATGATTTCCAGAGTTGACTGGGATAACCTTCCGCCAGTTTCATTAAATAGCGTTTTTATTCCTTATAGTACTACCGTCAAAAATCTTGGTGTACATTTTGATACTACTTTCTCTTGGTCTCATCATTTAAAAGAAGTCAGTAGGAAAACTTTTGCAGCCATGGGTTCACTAAGGCGTCTGCGTTCTTTTCTTCCTATTCCTACTAAGATTATGTTAGCACAATCCCTACTGCTCTCCATTCTCGATTATGCGGACGCAAGCTATCTTGATTTAACTGAGGACCAACTGAATAAACTTGAGCGAATTCAAAATTTAGCTATTAGGTTTATATTTGGTTTGCGCAAATATGACCATGTCTCCGAATTTCGTTCCAAGCTCAAGTGGTTACCCATTCGATTTCGCCGGAATCTTCATATTGTTTCTCTTCTGTACTGTGTATTGTTCAATCCCATGACTCCTGGTTATTTAAAGGATAAGTTTAAATATCTCGGGCATGATAGACCAGATAGGGTTCTCCGGTCGGCTGGTAAACTTATTCTTGAGGTGCCTTCGCATCGGACTAAATATTTCCAAAATTCTTTTGCACAAAGGGCCACTAGTCTATGGAATGAACTTCCCTCACATATTCATCGTGCTAAAACCCTTAATAAGTTTAAAATTGACGTTAAAAATTATTACTTATCTCTTTGTTATCATTAGAAACGACATATTATTTTATTGTTTTCTTTCTTATACTTATTTATGTATTTATTGGTATGTCTATTTAGTTTATGTATGTCTATTATTATTATTTTGTATATATTAGTTTATCATAATATATGGTATTGGTTAGTTTGTTTAGCTATTAGTATTTATGTTTATTATTATTTTTGCACCACCTCCCTTTATCTTCTTATTCATTTTCTCCTTAACGTTAAGGTTGTCTGGAAGAGATCGCTGCTTAGCGATAAGACCGCCTTATTGTACCTACTTATTGTTGTTTTCTTATTTGTAACATGTTGTTTTTGTAAATTTGTGGTGTACAATAAAGTATATACATACATACATACATACATAAACAAACTATAAATATAGACATGATAATTATAATTGTAGGCACACAATTTGCTACACCAATAAATGACGTAAGGGCTAGGCTAAATCTCAAAAACAGTAATTAAGTATTAACAAAGAAATTCTCCAACAAACATTGATCAAAACTCTCCACAGCAATATTTAAAGTGCTTTCACACCCATTCGACTTCGTGTACCATGAAGTTTGTAACATACGTTGTTACGGGGAAACGTAAAAGTTTCCTCGGATCGTTCAAGGATCGTTCGTGGTCTGCGTTTATCGTGACCATAAACTCTATAAAGTCTAGAAAGTAGAAACCGATCGATTTACGTGTGAAAACGATAAATCTAAACAAATATTATAAAGTAGAAATATTTGATTGTTTTTTGTTATGGATAAACTCAAAAACTACTCAAATGATTTTAAAAATTTTTCAAAAGTCTTTTATAAAGAAAGCTATATCAGCGAGTAACACACTAGATGATGCCCGCGACTTCGTCCGCGTGGATTAAGATTTTGATTCCCGCGGGAACTCTTTAACGTTAAAGGATAAAAAGTAGCCTATGTCTTTCCACTGGATACAAACTATCCCTATACCAAATTTCATCAAAATCGGTTGAAAAGTTTTTTTTTATTCCCGCAGGAACTCTTGAATTTTCAGGGATAAAAAGTAACCTATTTCGTTCTCCACGGTACAACCTATCCCTGTACCAAATTTCATCAAAATCGGTTGAACAGATGGCCGTGAAAGCGTAACAGACAGACAGACACACTTTCGCATTTATAATATAAGTATGGAAGTTTGGATTCATCAATAGTATCTACCAGCTACAGTAGTACTGAAAATTTTTCCTAAGTATCAATACCTTCCAATTCCGTCGACCGCGAAGTTTATATTGTACCTCTTTACGTCGAAACGGAAAACTTTTCTGGACTTTATAGCAGCTTTGCGTCCTTAAGGTGTGCAACTTTCTACGACTATTATCTGTTTGTCTTTTATGGTCCTAGAGGGTGCTGTGACCTATTTGAGACAGAGATAGTGCATATGAAAATATTGCTGTTTAAGGGACATTGATCCAACATTAGCCCGCCAACCCGCATTGGAGCAGCGTGGTGGGTCAAAGCTCTAATTCCCTCTCTCCTATGAGAGTGGAGGCCTGTGCCCAGCAGTGGGACGTTATTAGGCTGTAGTGGTGGATCCAACATTGCTAACTGGTTGGTCAAATTTTGTAGTTCAATTTGACGACTGGGACGAGTCACGAGATCTACTAATTTCTAAAAATCTATTTATTTGAAACATATTTAGGATAATTTTAGAAGTAATTAGTACTTACACAAATAAAGGAGAAAGAAATTAAATTAGTATACAATAAAGGAGAAAAATATAAAAGTTGTAAACGTAGAATAACTAGCAAGTAGATGGTAGTAACAAACAGGGCTCGACGTGTTGCGAAGCTGAAGTGATGTGTGGGGTACATAGCTCGAAAAGACGATAGACTTTGGGATCTCAAAGTGCTGGAATAGCAACTCTACACTGGGAAGTGCAGCGTTCAGCTGGAAACAGGATCCCTAAAAAAGACCTACGTCCAGCTGTAGAAAAATATCGATTGACGACAAGGATGAAGACGCGACGTCGTATTTGACGGCGCGTCTTCATCACTAAAACTATTCAAAATTCGAAAGATTTAAAAAAATCAAAAATCTACCATTAAATTAATTTGTTATTGTTAAGTTTTTAAGAAAGATTATTAAGTATATTTGCGTAGAGATTTAAGACTACGAGTTACTTTCATTCTAGGCAGGTACTCTGACTCACTTAAATTACGATCAGTTTCAAAATAAAGTGATCAATTCTAGATATATTCCACCTTCCACCACCACCTTCTTTGACGACCTCCGTGGCGCAGTGTGTAGTGCTGTTGCCTTGACGTGCGGAGGTTCCGGGTTCGATCCCCGGCAGGGTCAATTTAGGAATTTATAATTTCTGAATTTTCCCTGGTCTGGCCTGGGAGGCTTCGGCCGTGGCTAGTTACCACCCTACCGGCAAAGACGTACCGCCAAGCGACTTAGCGTACCGGTACGATGCCGTGTAGAAACCGAAGGGGTGTGGGTTTAGTATAACTGCCATGCCCGCTACCATCTTAGACTGCATCATCACTTACCATCAGGTGTGATCGCAGTCAAGGGCTAGCTTGTAGTGGATAAAAAAATAAAAAAAAATAAAAAATACATTTTAGTTACCCTGTGGGAAATACAAATGTTGATAGATCGCGTGAATGGGGATGAAACAAGTTGGATAACTTACTATGTCGATTCAATGTAACCAGCGCGGCACGATTTATTTAAAGAACTGGCGTTGATAGTCATATTATACAAATTACAACGCCTCCTTCAAAGACTTGTAGGTTATCTTATTATACATATACAGGTGATGTGGTGAAGTTATCTTTACCAGGACATATTATCATTAAGTCCATACATCTAGGTGCCTTAAAAGAGATATTACGTAAAAGATCAACCGTCTATAAAATCAGTAAGCCCCAAGTGTAGCTGCTTAGTCAAGCTGGGGCAAGGCACCTATTAGGTAGGTATCAAATTCAAAGAAATTCATCTCTTTGCCCTAGTGACAACCCTAGCCTGTGCCATCTCCACTAAGATTCGATATGAACTTCGAACTTCGTTTCCGAAATCGAAAATTCAAAATTTGCGACACGGATGTGTGAGGTTGCTATACATATTCCATTAGGGTTATTAACGAAGTACTAGCACAGCTGTATTCATTTATTTATTTATTTTACACTTTATTTGTACACCACAACACAAAAAGGAAAAATAATAATTAAGGAACACAAATACACAGAAGGAAGTAGAATACAAAAAGGCGGCCTTATCGCTTAGCAGCGATCTCTGCCAGGCAACCTTAGGATTAGGAGAAGTTAAGGAGATTAAATTGCGGGTGGTGTTTCATATAAATAAACATACAAACAAATACCTACATACTATTACATAAACCATTTACACAAATAACATAATACTCATAATAAATAATATATGAACTCCTGTACTAGCTTAGTAATTATTATCTACTGCCATAATGATGTAAATTCAGATGACACTGTCCATCTTCGACGGCCAGAGTAGCGGACTGTATGGACTAAGCAGGTTCAAGGGCGCATGAATGAAATATGAGACTCGTGCGCTAAGCATGCTTCAATCTTTGATCCAATAACGTAATCCATACTAAAATTATTAAAAATGCGAATGACGTGTGTCTGTCTCTTAACCCGTATGTCTGTCCATCTGTGTGTCTGCTACGCTTTAACGGCCTATCTTCTAAACTGATTTTGATAATATTTGGTATCAGAGGTAGGTTGCATCACCGGGAAGGAATGAAGTTCCCGGAATTGAAAACCTTAATCCACCCGGACAAAGACACGACATTATCTAGTAGGTATATGTATATTATATACGAACTGTAGTGAATCGTAACAGTATACTGTTCAGTCTAGACACAGAACTGCTTTCCATTTCACTGTCCTATAATAGGTACACTTTAGCCTGCGGTAACGCTTGCTAAGCTAAGCTAAGCTAAGCTTTCCTGCCAGGTAAAATCGAGCTCGGTTTATGAAAACTTCACTTGCACGCAAGAGTTGCGAACATTTCGAAGCAAACAATCCAGATACAAGTGGATTTCGAAACTTCATCTACTGTGCCTCTACAAGACGTGTTTAGACAATTTTGAAATGTTTTTCCAGTAAAAGCTAACATAAGCACGACGACGAAAGCTTTGTCCTCGTTATCACATATTATGGCATTGAAGCTTGGACACTGACTTCAAGCTAGCTGAGTGACAAGTTCAAAGTCACTCACTCTAGCTATGGAGAGGACTATGTTAGGAGTTTCCATGAGGGATATATTATTATACTGTAATAAAGAGGAGCTCCGGAGTTCGCTACCCAGCAGGGTCAATTTGGGAATTTATAATTTATTCGGGTTCGGCCGTGGCTAGTTACCACCCTACCGGCAAAGACGTGCTGCCAAGCGACTTAGCGTTTCGGTACGATGCCGTGTATAGGGGTATAATTTTAATATAACTACCATATTATACCTAACAGGCTAGCCTGCTACCATCTTAGACTGCATTATCACACAACTGGGCTTACTTGTGGCGGAAAAGAAAATAAAGAGATCCGCAAGTTTACCAAGGTCACTGACATAGCCCAAATAAATCGCTAGTGAAAGTTGCAATGGGCAGGTCATGCTTCTCGTAGAGGCTATAGCCGATGGAGCGGAAATGTCCTAGAGAGGAGATCGCTATAAGTAAACACAGTGAGTGGCGCCTTCCAGCACGAGTCTAACGACATAAAGAGGGTGGTGGAACGTGGCTGGATGAGGAAGGCTTATGTCCACTAGTGGACTTCAAAAACCTAACAATGATGATGATGAGGTACAACTACGAGCAAGAACTTCATGGCGAAATATAAAGGCTTCAGAATAGAATAGTGTAAGTATTTCAACTACTTTGCTACCAAATTAATGCAGCCTACGTACCACAATTAGTGCAATGCGATCGTAAACCATTCGAGTGTGAAGCGAGAACATTCACCGATGCGGCATCGATTATAGAGCGCAGTAATATATTATCTCTTTGTAAGCGAGATTAAAGAGGCGATGGCGTGTGCCGTTGTCATCTATCTCCGTTAAATGCATGTTTCGGCGCCAGGATCCACAGCGTTCCGCTCCCTACTTTGTAGACGTATTTATTCGACATTTCAGCACTTTTCATCAGACTAATTCATATAGCCTTTGGTCTAAAATCTATTCATCCATACTTTTTTTAACCACTACAACTTAGCCCTTGACTGCGATCTCACCTACTAATATACTATATACTAATATTATAAATGCGAAATTGTGTCTGTCTGTCTGTCCGTCCGTCTGTCTGTCTGTCTGTCTGCTATGCTTTCACGGCCCAACTTCTCAATCGATTTTGATGAAATTTGGTACAGAGATAGGTTACATCCCAGGGAAGGACATAGGCTTTTTATCTCGGAAAATTGAAGAGTTCCCACGGGAATCATAAAACATCAATCCACGCTTACGAAGTCGCGGGCATCATCTAGTATATTATAAATGCGAAAGTTTGGATGGATGGATGAATGTTTGTTACTCAATCACGCCAGAACGGCTAAACGGATCTGGATGAAATTTGGCACAGAAGTAGATTAAAGTCTGGAATAACACATAGGTCACTTTTTATACCGGATAATTAAAGAGTTCCCGCGGGGACCAAAAAACCTCAATCCACGCGGACGAAGTAGCAGGCATCAAGTCGCCCGACTTTGATGCCCGTGATTAGTAAAGAAATATACAGCGAAATAAAATACAGATATGCAAAAAAAAATTATGCTCTATTCATATCGTTCCACTTCTTATGTGTATATTATCATTATCATTTCCCTGGCAAGCGGTCTCGCCATTCCAAAGTTCACGGCTCCATCTAGAATGCTGCACTGACATGTGATCCCTTAGGTCGTGCCTAAAGGGGCATACTACGTAGAGTTTTAGCATTGATGACGTTTGTGTTTTAGAATTATAATCCGTATTTTAGGAACGTCAAGAAACTGTCAATTTGAAATAGTACGACTTTCAGCGATAGTAGTATACCCATAAAAACAAAACTTCAAAGTTGATGCTTATGTGCAGTCCACGCCCACGGAATAGGTAAAATTCTTCTCACCACTATTTCAAACGATTAATAATCTTTGTCTTTCTAAGTTCTAATTATCTTTCCAGATAATCTTATAGCAACATAATTATCTAAAAATTACGATAATTGACAGTTTGTTTTAGATAGTCGAATCTAAAAAACTAGCTCATTCGTTTATGTAAAAATTAATGTAGAGTATGTTTACAATCTACATCCAAATAATACCTAACCCTGTTTAATGATGCACAACTCATTACGCTAGGAAATTGAAACTTCACGCTGCTGCAACCACGCTTATGCTATTTTCATTATAAATTCAACTACTTAAGTATAATACATAACAGACTATTAATGATCCAGTAGTTTTAACTATTTGGTGGTTCATGATTTTATTACAGGCCTAAATAGGTTATTACATGTAAGCGCGTAATATTGTAAAATTATTAGTCGTTAGTGTTTTTACACGATTATTTTAAAAATAGTATGTATAATTCTGTACTAAATACCGGAAAGGTACTTATTAAGTATTCAATGGTAATACTGAACAAGTTTTGTCAGATACGACTTCTGAAAAATTATGATTAGAAGAAATAAAAATTTCATACAAAAAAAAACATATTTCAATTGGTTGATTTAAAAACATTACCTACACTACTCGACGCCTACTTATAACAATAATTGGGTTGATAGGTGACAAAACAAGCAAGACAAATAAGTATGTGATATTTTTAGATTTTTATTTTTTTCTTATAATATTCTTACACGTAGACGTATCAGTCGCGAGATTATCTTCTATCTCTATGTACATGAAAACTACAAATTAATAACAAATAGCAGGTACAAGGTATTTTGTTCGATTAATACCATGGGTAATAGGATCTGTAACAAAAAATATAAGGGCATTAAAATAATAGGTGTAACGTCTTTTTAAAATTATTGTTTTTATATACAAAATATGCGATCTAAAAATTATCAAGTATATTTTTAAATAGGACGGATTTTATTTTTAATTTGACAGGACGACGATGTTATATGAGCAATTAACCTGGTAAGCATTTATATAACTGAACACGTATCTACCTATATTTAAAAAGGTAAAAAAAAAGTATAAATTCAGTGTAAATAAAAGTTCAGTACAGTTCAGCTTATTTGTTACTATACTATACTCTTCAAAGCATTTTTAAGGCTCTGTATAAATATAGTGTAAAATTTGCAAAACAGAGTATTTTAAGCAGTGTAGGTATCTACCAAACGGTGACTTATGAATGCTTGAAAAATTTATGTTGTTTTTAAGACCTTCTAGCAGCCAGTGACGCATCTCAAAACAGAAATTAAAAAAAAATATCTGCATAAAAATCTTTGACCTTTTAAAACAATTTTTCTCCTTATTGAAAGAAATAATTATCTAATGCACTAATAATATTAAGTACATAACATATCAATTTCTAAATCAAATACATTGTCGGTTAAATTTTTATTGAACAGTAAATATTTCTTTTTTTACAAATTATTTCGTCCATTTTTTGCGACATGCGCTTGCTCAATTTCACCCCCGTGCGCCTGTATTTTGATCTCGTGAACTGAGAGAGCCTTATAATTAAAACATTATAACAGAAGTTTCACGTACAACTCGATAGTTCATTTTCATAAACCACACCTTACATATACATGCATAGTTGAGACTCTATTCACAAAATGATGTCATTTATGGCGGCTCTAAACATATTATCAAAACTTGTTTAAAATGCCATAAAATAGATAAAATATTAAGATAGCTCGTCTGCCGAACTTTTTCACAAGTTAATAAGAATAATCGAAGCTACGTGACAAAACTGTTTGACCTCTTTTATAATATTTACCTCCATAAAGATGATTATTTTGGTTCAAACAAGAAAACATGCTTGGGAAATCCGAATTATGATATTATGATCTCACCCGTATCCGCCATATCCATGTCCATATCCATGCCCGTATCCATTTCCGTAACCATGTCCATATCCACCGTATCCATATCCACCGTATCCTCCGTAACCGCCATATCTATGGTATCCGCCATATCCGCCATATCCACCGTATCCATAACCGCCATATAAGCTTCGGCCGTGAAGCGCTTTACCCACTAAAGCACCACCCACCAGTCCAATCTTAGCGCCCACAAGTGCACCCACTCCTGTAAATAAGATATTAATACGAATTTTAAACTATATTTCTTCCTAATAATACTTTTCTACATCAATTCACGCTGTAATTAATAACGGTCTGCGCACCAATCTTCACTGAATCTGCTCTGACAGCCGCGAGAAGCCTAACTCTGCCGAAGTCATTGTTTAATAACTATTGGTTACCGTTAATAGTCAAAATTACCGATGGGTCCAGTTAAGTGATGACTTACCTACACCCGGATCTACGAAGTCAGTCAGTCAGTTCTCAGGGAGACTCACGTGATGCAACTTGGCAATATGCTATACCGGTCTTAATTCAAGCTTCCTTAGGCTTGAACACACACAACACGTCACGGCAGCGTGTTAGACACAGCTCATACAAATAATGATGTCAAGAAACTAATTTTATAAATGTGAAAGTGTGTTTGTTTGTTGGTTTAGAAACATCAACAGATCGATATTCTAGCATGGATACGTGTTAAGTACCTTTTTATGGCTGGAAAATCAAATACTCCAAACAGGATTTGTAAAAACCTTTATCAACCCTGACGAAGTCGCGGGCATCACCTTATTAGGCTATATAATATAGTAGTCCAACTGAGTAGAGCGTACAGTTTTATGTCTGTCCATGCTTTACCACAAACTTCTTCTGTTTACTTTTACAGAGAATGGTTTGCAATTCAAATAAGGTTGGGTTTTTTTAATTGAGTACGTGTAGGTATACTTTAAGATTAAGTCTTGGAATTTCTTGCCTCACGACCTTTGTTTGCCAAAGAAACGTAAAAAATGTTTTATTTTTATTACCAACCAACGCGAAATACTGATGTGCTTTGATTTTTTTAAACAAAGAATAAATAAGACAAATGACGTGACGAAAGGAAAGTAAAATTGCATTAAAATAGACTAAAACGTTTATAGATTTTTTAAACACTACAAGTTAGCCCTTGACTGCAATCTCACCTGATGGAGAGTGATGAAGCAATCGAGATAGAACCGGGCAAACCTGTTAGGGGTATGGAACTTATATTCTATACGGCTTCGTAACGGAACGCTTTATCGCTTGGCTTTGCCGGTATGGTGGTAGCTAGCCATAGCCGAAGCCTCCCGACATTCCTGACCAGAGAAAATTCAGCAGTTATTTTCCAAATTAACTCTGCCGGAGATCGAATCCAGGACTTCACACGTTAAGACAACAGCACTCAACAGTGCACCAGGGAGGTCGTCAAGGTAGGGTTAAAGTCATTTAAGAGTAAACATTATTTATCGACATAAAACAAAAGCTACATTATGCACAGTAAACATTCCCTATAGGGTTCGCAACAACTAAGTATCAAATAAGCCTTAAGTTTGTGCAACATGAATACTTTCGTAATTCTTGTTCTCTCCCAATGTTAGATAGATAGATAGACAGTCTCCTCTATTCTTTGTCTAATGCGACAGTATCAGATCCTGTAAGAGCGACGTGCATAAACGTGGTTCCGATTTATATAGTTTTTGGACGAGTTTTTTTGTATTTATGAGCGGAGTATTTGATAAAAAATTAAAAAAAAAATTGACAGTCATACTGCCGATACCGCCTGCCGGACTGCCGATAGAAGTGAAAAGAATATTTCAATATTTTAAATATATTGTTTACCAGAACGTAATACTAAGTCTACATGCCAAGCTTCTCTGCCATGGTAGCACTCAGCAATAAGTTGCAAGAGGTGCTTAAACAAGAGTTTAGCTGAATTCATCCTAGGTATAACGTAAACTAAGCTAAGCGCAGAAATACTAGGTATTCAGTCTACGGAATATTAAACTCTTATATTAAACTGCTTAGCAGAGCGGAATTTATTGTCTTTACAGAATCTGTGTATAGCACTCTACTATGACTAAAATAATAACACCGATGACGTTAAACACCTTATCTAAAATCCTTTGAAGTTCATCGTTCGCTGAGCATTGACAACGTTATCCGTCATCTACACCCGGAGCTATGAAATCAGTTCCCAGGGGACGCACGTGTTACAACTTGGCACCAATTTCACGCTGTGCCGCCCTGCATACCAATAGCCCCTTACACGAACGATTCCTTCCTTATTTACTTTTCCAGAGAACGGTTTGCAATTTAAATTGCATTCGTAGTTTTTTGCAGATTGAAAAAATAAAACCTTAGATAAAAGGAAAAGATAGGAGATACGATGATTAATTCCCGGATTTATTTTTAACCTAAGATAAAATACTCTAACCTAAAATACCTACCTAAAATAATCTAAGTTTGATAGCTTGACCAATAATAATAATTATTGAAAATTCATCTTCATACTTACTTAATATTATAAATGCGCAAGTGTGTTTGTTTGTTGGTTTATTGGTTTGTTGGTTTGTCCTTCAATCACGCCGCGACGGAGCAACGGATTGACGTAATTATTGGCATGGGTATATTTGAGGACCTGGAGAGTGACATAGGCTACTTTTTATCCCGGAAAATTAAAGAGCTCCCGCGGGAATAACAAAAAACTTAAACCACGCGGACGATGTCGCGGGCATCAGCTAGTACTCGTATAAATTCAATTCATATTTATTTGTTTATTTGTTTATTTGTTTATTTGTTCACACCAACAACTTCCATACATTATAATTACTACAATATATTATTACCAACTTTGCCCGTATGGTTGTCCATTACAGGTGTGACACTAAAATCTAGTTACTAACATGCACTTACAATATTATAAAGATCCTATTCTTACATCAATATGCTTAACTAAAGAAAGTTATAAAGTAGAATAGCATACTTAACTAAGTTCTATAAGGTAAATCGCCAATTACAAAAAAAAAAAAACGTAAATTTAAATTAACAATAATAAAGATATATGCAAATTACAAAAATATACCAAGTAATGAAAATATGTGAAAATAATTAAATCACCAAAATATACCAAAAGGAAAGGGCTCAGTGACCAGCAATTTTTCTTTTAAATTTGGGCAATTTATCGTGGAATATATCCACATCGATAGCACCCGATACACAAATGTCATTGTAGCTCCTGAGCATGCGAGGAATGGGCGAATTACTACAAGATGCTGTTCTTGCAAACGCTATGTGAAAGAGACGTTTCTCTCGTCTTCTTACCCCGAGTCGAGGGATTATAATTTTTATTTGTTCTAAAATGTCTGAGCACAAAAGCTGACCGTTTAAGATTTTGTGTAACAAACATACGTCAAGTCTAAATCTACGAACCACCAAGCTGTCCATTTTGAGAATTTTTAACCTATCGTCATATTTGCTGCGTCTAGGAACTTGGATATTATTAAATGATAGATAACGTGTAAAAGAACGCTGAATTCGTTCTATTCTAGATATGTGACATGCGTGATACGGGTTCCATATTACACTGGCATATTCCAATGTACTCCTTACATAGGCATTGAAAAGTATAATCTTGGTTCGTGATAAACGAAATTCTTTGCATGATCGCTTTAAAAAACCTACAGTTTTGGAAGTTCTAGAGACAATATTATCATAATGTTTTTTGAAGCTTAATTTATCGTCAACAATAACGCCCAAATCTCTTACATGATTCGTACGGATTACACTTTCACCGTTGATGGTGTAACTTGAAGGAACCTGATTAGTTTTTTTTGTGAATTTAACAAAGTGGCACTTTGATGCATTAATTATCATACTGTTGCGCTCACACCACTCGTGTATTCTATTTAAATCTTCCTGAAGCAAAACCGTGTCCTGAGTATTATTAATAGATTTAAATATTTTCATGTCGTCAGCAAAAAGGAGGCATTCACTATTAGTTACGCAATCGACAATGTCGTTAATAAAGAGAACAAACAGAATTGGGCCAAGGTGTGATCCTTGAGGCACCCCTGATACTGCCTTATAAGGCCGTGACTCATATCCCTTGACAGCTACAGACTGAGTCCGATCCCTTAGATACGAATCAAACCAAGACAAAAGACTGCCACATATACCGTATACATGAAATAATTTATGCAACAAAATTCCATGATGTACCTTATCAAAGGCGCTAGAAAAATCGGTGTATATAGAATCAACTTCAGTTCCGTCATCTAAGCGTTTCACTATAAAATTGACATACGACAGTAAATTACTAATAACAGACTTTTGATTTTGGAATCCGTGCTGTTTAGGACTAATTCTAGGCTTTGTGTGAGAAGTAATAATCGGACAAACCAGCGATTCAAAGATTTTAGCAAAGGTTGATAACAAGGATATAGGTCTGTAATTACGAACGTTACTAGTATCATCTTTTTTATGAATTGGAATTACGCGAACCTTCTTCCACTCAGAAGGAAAGGTACCCGTTTCTAGGGATCTATTGAAAATTATTCTAAGCGGTAGGCACAGTTCACGAGCACATTTTTTGACAAATACACCTGGGATACCATCAGGACCAGAAGCCTTGTTGCTGTTTATTCGGTTCAAGCTTTTCATAATCGTCTTTTCGGTAAATCTAATATTCGTAAGAACATCACTGGTGTTATCCATTGGCATTGTGTTAAAAACCTAATATAAACCTAATATTTACCTAGAAATCTCTTATCCCTATTGTTCTCAACTTGCTGGGCATTGTCTGTTTGCAGCTCGTCAATCACTGGGCCATTTTCTAAATACTGCGCTGCAGCATACGCCACCAACGCAGCGAAGATGATTAATGACAATTGCATTTTTACCTGAAAAGTAAGTATTTTTGTCACTGAAAAATTTACACTTGACTATGATTTCAATTGACTTTGCAATTGTTTTTTGTGATTCTCCCAAAATCTTTTCAGTTTCCTGATATTATCACTATTGTTTTAATTATTGTTTAATCTCGAATTTAATCTTATTTGCACAATATTCCTTGTACCTATTTAATCTTACTTAGCAGTCTGTTACAAATATTAGTTAAGAGTTCGTCAGAAACAAGCCAACAATAGAGTTTAATTTCGTAAATAATTAAAGAACTAAAGTTAAACAGCTGCCTTTAGAAAGTTGTTTATTACAAACAAAATTACAATTTAAATTCAACTCTAAGACATTTTCCAACAGCGTAGCTTTAACTAAAGTTTGCTGAGACTAAATATTATTATATTAGTCGAAAAGGCTTAATATTTGATAATAAAGGGATCCGTGAAAACAATCGCTAGATATTAATAAGACGAGATATCTCATTTTAAGAAACTTGAACTTTCACATAACCGGCGTCTAAACAATCAATATATTACTCGCTGCCTTACCCCGGCTTTACGCTGCTTCAATACATAAATCAAACAAACTTAAAAATCGTATCGCAAAACAATAAAACACCACAAGTTAGAAGCTAGTAAACAAAGTCGATAATATACAGGTACAAAAGCGTTTTATTGTACCTATTTATTAATAGAGAAGAAAATTAAATATGTAGTATTTTTCGTACATAATGTAAGAAATTCTCTATTATTATTATTAAAGGCTTTGTTACTTATAATACCTCGTATTATTCTATTAATTATACCTACCTATACTCAAGAAAGAAAGCTTTGACAAAAAGCTTCACAGTCAATTTAAACCACCTAAACTTAACAAATCTTTGAAGTAGTTATGATTTTCAGCTGTTAGTGTTGTACAGTATTGCTTTTTATTTTATTTTTTTAATTTCACAAAACTCTTTTTTTATCACAAGGACCTACCTGTCCAATTTTATTAAACGTTATACGGTCACAGGCAACACATATACTGTGGTTGACGATCCTGACCGCTACTTTTATAGGTCGACCAGAGCGAATATACCTACAAAATAATATACCATCAATGGAGTATGGTACATTGATCCGCAGGTGTCACTGACACACCCTAATAATTCCTTTTTGGGTTTTTTTCTTAACAGCGCACTATCAGTGTGAAGAACCTTCGAAACGTTAACCTCTATAAAATTTAACTGGAAAAACATAATAGGTATGGTATACGAAATTTAAATTAAAAAACTAGAAAGAAAATTAAATTTATATGTGTAAAAACCGGTAGATAAAGATTATTTTAATAAATCACTAAGTATATATTATGCAATCTATGTGAAAATCCTTCGAAACATTGAAATTAAAAACTTTAAAATGAGATAATATATACTTATTATATAGCACCGCAATATTATACATGATATCATACTATCATATTATCATACTAATATTATAAATGCGAAAGTGTTTATTGATTTATTGGTTTGATGATTTGTTGGTTTGTCCTTTGGCACGGGTTGAGGACCTGGAGATTGACATAGGCTACTTTTTATCTCGGAAAATTAAGGAGTTCCCGTTAAAATTAAAAAAAACTTATTCCACGCTGACGAATTCTCGGGCATCAGCTAGTTCGTAATAAAACCGTAAAGTTCTGAATTAATTTGTATAAAAGCAAAATCATAAAAAAAGTAATTCGTAACCAAAAGGTAGCAAGGGGGCTCTTAGGCTTTTTCCTTTATTGGCGACGTAGTCAACTCACTGGCAAAACATCATTATTTTGAATCATTTCGATTGCCAGCCTAAGCACAAGTCTCCTTTGTGAATGCTTGTCGTATTTGGCCATAGTTTAACACGCTGGTTAAGTGCGGATTAGCAGCTGCGAGACAGAAGATGTACGCATGTTTGGGATTAGGAATAATATGAAAAAATGCGAATTTCCTCTTTTTTCCTTCACTTTAAAAAGCACATAACTTGAAAAATTTTCGTGCGTGCCAAAGGATCGAACTCCCAACCACCCGGATAGGATGGCAAACGTGTAAAGCTCGAAATTATTGGGATATCACGCTGTTACACAGGCAAATAGTAAATGACCATTATCTAATATGAAGGAGTTTATCTATTTCGAATAAAATCTTGGATCATTGTCTCAGCCACTTCTACAAACTATTTCTAATACAGATAAAGTCAATCCATCTATATTGTATTGACGAGTCAGGATCTTGCGTATTATTTAAATGCTGTCACAAAACTTAGCTGTGGAACTTGTTTGAATGCGACAAACCTTCAAGTATTGCTATTTAAATGGAATCATTATGACGACAGTGTAAGCTATAAACATATTCTACTACTAACATATTGTATTTAGAACTAGCTAATGCCTGCGACTTCGTCCGCGCGTCATAACTAACTAATTTTTCCTTATTTTCTCACCGTTTAAACCTTCCCTGGACTACGACAAACTAATCAAAACCAAAATCAGCCAAATTGGCCCAGATGTTCTCGAGTTTTAGCGAGACAAACGAACAGCTATTGATTTTTATAAATATAGATGATTTTTCCTTATTTTCTCACCGTTTAAACTTTCCCTGGACTACGACAAACATTTCAAAACCAAAATCAGCCAAATCGGCCCAGCCGTTCTCGTGTTTTAGCGAGACGAACAGCAATTGATTTTAATATATAATATAGAAGATAGAGATTTTAGCTTAAGCGTCAACTAAAAGGGCGCACGCGCGTAGCATAAGCGATAATTAAAAGTTGGATGCAGAAGGAACAAGAAGCTTAGATTCGCGATAATCCGCTAAAACAGACAAATCTGTATATTACCACGTATAACATGCGATAATCTCTCTTCTAAATATACAGGAAAAGCATGCAACAGGGAAACCACCACACAAACCTTCCAAAACATCCTCAACCCACGTTTCACTCCGGCAGCGGAGCATCCTCAGATGGTGTTGACTCAACAGTTCACTATTGTAAAGGTAATTGTAATCATACTAATATCAATGATATTTATACAAACACACACGCTTTTGCATTTATGATATTATATAAATGCGAAAGTATGATATTATATCATAAATGCGAAAGTATGTTTGTTTGTTGGTTTGTCCTCCAATCACGTCGCAACGAAGCATCGGATCGATGTGATTGGCATGGGCATAGTTGAGGACCTGGAGAGAGACATACGCTACTTTATATCCCGGAAAATTGAGGAGTTCCCGAAGAAATAAAAAAACTTAAACCACTTTGGCGAGGTCGCGGGAGATGCCCTTGACTTCACCCACGAGCTAGATACTGAAAATTTACAATTGTGCATTGTTGAATCAACATTCCCTCAACGGTCAAGCCGCGTACATATTAGGTAAATCCGCTAAAGCTTGACGATTCAAACCTCATCTGTTTCACTATTCATTGTCGTGCCCAATTCTACGACAAGCAATAAGCTTTGAGCTTACTTGGAGGAAGATGAGTGAGAGAGAATATTATTATAGTGATATTAGTCATGTCAAACAAGGATATGTAAACTGAGTCGTATTGAGAATTTGTAGGCTTCGGTACTTCTTACATATCTATACTAATACTAGCTGACCCGGCGAACTTCGTACCGCCTTAGTATGCAAAATTAAATGTATATTTTTCAATATTTCTGAGAGATTTTCTTAATATTTTTTTCCGTAAGAACCTTCTCCTAATAATAACAAATACAACAAAAAAAGAATTAGTGAAATCGGTTCAGCCATTCACGCGTGATGCCGTGACCAACGAAAACGGGTTTCATTTTTATATATATAGATTATAAATGCGAAATAAAAATGCGATTATAAAAATAATTAAGTGATATAATTCAATGAAGCTTCAAGGCGAGTCCTTTTTGCTCTTGACCGTATTTTTAACATGCAGTAACATTTCGATTAAAAAACCTCCGATATTGTAATTTGAACAAAAATCTTTTAATTCATAAGCAAGGCTTTAAAGTATTAAATGTTAAGGTGAATTCACCTTGCTCTATAAAATACATGAGTTGAAAGGCATTTCCCCCTGCTTCACTTTCAATGAATAAAGTTTTGCTTAGCGCTCAAACACACTGCGGACTGGACGGGATAAAAGTCCGCGCGAAATTACTTCGTTAGTGGAAAAACACGTATGGTCCTGTCGCTTTAGTCTGTGCATGACATGCGTTGTGCATATATATTATGAGCACAAAAACAGAATACTTTTGTCGGTTGGACAAAATCCTTAACCTCCGACGTAGACGTTTCACGCAGACGTTGTGTCCTGTACGGTTCCTGGTGTGCGCACGGACAGACAATTTTTTTCGTAGTGTGTTTTGCCCTTATCGTTTATTACCCAAGCAAGTACGAGAACGTCGCAAAACTCGCACCGTACGTACGTCGCGCCGCTGTGGCGGAACCCCCTTCGGATTCAATGAAACTTTTGTCAGGAAAAATTGGGTTTCAAACTAAAACAATTTAATTGAACAGGAAAACATTCAAACTCCATTATATAGTTTTCTATTGTAAGCTACGCTGCTAGGTATTTGCATTTCTGAGTGCATGCGACTGGAAAAACGCGTATTGTATTAGTTTCATGTCAAGTTTTAAAAAAGTTGTTAGGTATAGCATTTAACATGAAAACAGAAAAAGTCATTTCAATTTCCGTATATCTGAGCGCTGAATTTAAGTTTTTATTTAAAAAACGTGACTACGAAGATGGTAATGGTAAATGGAACTAAAATTTATGGTGAAAAAAAGTTGACAATATAAGACAATCTATTACAATATCTATTACAATTCTAGATACAATATTAATTATAATAACAGGTATCGTTTATAAAGTTGACTTTGGCGATGGGTAATTGCTATTTTGTTTTACCGCATAGAAAGATACAAGTATATATTTTTTGAGTGGGGTTCTACAACCCTCCTTTCGTTTATGGTGTTTTAACATTTTTGTAGTTAATGTGCTAATATTATGGACTCTATTTCATATTTTATTACGCGTGTAGTTGACATCTAAATTACTACAGCAAAATATTAATTTGCGTAAATAAACGAATCACATAATAAATCGTAACAACGGCTTACGGCACTTTGATGGGATTAATATTCCGCCATTTTAATTAATTGTAGTCAATTTTGAACCACGATGAATAGAATAAGTTATGAAAGTAATTAATTGGCCAACTTACTGGTTTCAATATTAAAATATGATGGTATTCGTATTACGTAACTCAGCACTATATTCTCAGCACTAGCCCGGAGTTAGGAAGTTGACGGTGTTTCACCCTCGTGCCTCGGAGAGCACGTAAAGCCGTCAGTCCTGCGCCTGATCTCTCTCCGGTCGTGTCGGATTGTCCATCCCATCGGGCTATGAGAGTAAAGGAACAGAGAGTGCACCTGTGTATGCGCACACACTTATGCACTATAATATCTCCCGCGCAGATGGCTAATCTCTCTCTGGAGATAGGCCACCGTGGTCGAAATTCGGTTGGGAGGACATTATTATGTAACACAAGGGCCAGGGTACATCATCACCACGTGGCGGAGGTGGTCGCAATCGTCTTCGTCACGCGGTGCGACGCTACGTGCAGAAACATCGTGCGGTGCAGTGCCGCAAAGCAGCACGACACGACACAAAGCTGTACCATAAAACGACAATATTTCGAAATGAATGAAATAGTGAACGAATTGGAGCAGCGTGGTGGGTGTAAGCTCTAATTCCCTCTCTCCTATGAGAGTGGAGGCCTGTGCCCCGCAGTGGGACGTTAATGGGCTGTAGTGGTGGTGGTGGTGGAATGAAATCGTTTAGATAGATAGATAGATGGATTCTTTATTGCCACACATAACATATAAATAAATTAATTAAAAACAAAAAGTTTTAGAGGTGGAATTAAATCTAATATTTCAAGTTTTAGGTCGAATGATGAAAAGCTTCAGCCTTAGTTAGAGTGCCTTTCCACCACAGTTATGCTACATTTTTAAGCTGAGGATGCGTGTTAAACCCACCTATAGCAATGCTTAATCTAACATCTAGCGATGTGAGCTTGTGCTCGTGCTCGATGTATCGGTGGGCTTTACTCACCTCCATAGCAACTTTGCAAATCTCTGGTGGCCCTTAAAGGCGATATTTGTTTTTCTACAGCCTTTCCAGCAGCGCCATGGACCTAATGAGATGCGTACGATACTAAAAATATTCATTCTCTTCCTAGGAACAGTGTCACTCTCGTATTCATAGAAGCTCGTGTTTATTTAAATTTTTGGACACATTAATGATAGAGCTGTCATTCACGCAAAACTCAACCTGTGCCTACAAGGACACCAGCCAAGCTGTCAGTAAATTAGAGCTTACTTGCCTGCTTTTACTCTATCAGTAATATGACAATTTTTTTTCATGTTCTTTAACATTTCACGCAACTTTTTCATTATCAATTAAATACTTCATAAAATAACATAAACACATATAGGTAATAAGTCTTCGTTATTATTACGTGGGGGATCTTTTCGTACCTACGTATTTTGACTAGAAATGCACAGAATACTAGCTACATAAATATAAGTAGACACGGTAGACATTTGCTGCTCCAACTCAATGTTACACTAACAATATGTTTGCCCCCAGCTTCTGCCATCTCCAGCGAGCAGATGCAAGTGATGGCCAACAATTTCAGCGATCTGCCTGAAGCGGAAAGTACTATATATTTTCATAAGCTATGTTAAACTGCTTATCCACCCCTTCTACGAATATATCTGTACTAGTATACCTTGACATGTGCATAAAGAAAAGTAACATATTGGGAACACAGAACAAGTGTGTAGGTCATCTTTCATGCCCCATCCCTTTTGATTTTGACTAAAGGTAGGTTTGACGACCTCCGTGGCGCAGTGTGTATCGCTGTTGCCTTGTTGTGTTAACGTATGAAGGTCCCGGGTTCGATCCCCGGCAGGGTAAATTTGGGAATTTATAATTTCTGAATTTTCCCTGGTCTGGCCTGGTGGGAGGCTTCGGCCGTGGCTAGTTACTACCCTACCGGCAAAAGACGTGCCGCCAAGCGATTTAGCGTTCCGTATTAGGCTACGGGCTGTGCTCAATCATTTTGCATTTGGAACCTTTTAGAAAGTTGCGTGCGAGAGTTTTAATTTGAGATTATGATATAACATAGTTGGGCCCTCGATATAATGAATAATATTAATTTACTTCCAAAAGATAAATCTTTTCGGTTAAGTAGCCAACCCTACGGTATAACAATGACTCAATTGGTATTAAATGGGCATACACAAAGAAAGGTTCAATATTTCCTTGAACTTCTCATACAAAATCGACTTACAGAAAGGATTACTATATCTACATTCTACAAGCCTTCAAGGTTAACCTTACGTTTAAATAGAGCAATAAAGTGTTTAAACAGGATGTTGGTAATCCCCCAATATGGCGACTCTACCCGCCATAGACATACTTGAGACAAAAAAATAATCTGCCAACATTATAGGTATTCTTACAAACCCAGATATATATAGGTACTGAGAGGAAAATAATGTATGTATACGCCTTACACTCTTCTTTGCGACGGACGTGACATGGAGAGGTATCTTAATATAATAACATTTCACTCATTTTCGCATATCGAAATTTTTTTCACTTGATCATAATTATTTTGTCCACCTGAATCAATTCTTTCGATTGGGTCGGTATCGTTTTATATCGCGTCAATGCCCTAAATGATTATTTTTTTATCTTTCGATGAACCGATGATGAGTATTAAAATTAGGCTGCAATAATTTTAATACTCATCATCGATTTTTTATTCCCGCGGGAACTCCTTATTTTCTAAAATTTAAAGTTTTAGAAAATTAAAATTTAACCTATGTCCTCTCCCGGGATGCAACCTGCCTCTGTACCAAATTTCATCAAAATCGGTTGAAAAGATGTCTTGGGAAAGCGTAGCAGACAGACAGACAGACAGACGCACACTTTCGCATTTATAATAATAGCAAGGAATTATTAGTATGGATTGTCGATGTCGCTTTGCAATTCTGTTTTGTAGAACTAGGTACATACATTTTGCACTGATAAGAAGTTTGATCTACTGGTATGACCTGTTGGTATTTTTGTGTAGTTACAATTGGGTATTTGACTACTTACTATTCAAATATTATTATTTTTTAGTGATTATTAAATAGAGGATCTCCCAAAAGACGTACTCGTACCTATTATCCACGTCCCCTGTTAGTTTTATGTTGAATATCCATTTTAAACAATCGATTAAAGTGCGTCGATCTTTAAGTCGAATTTTAATGACGTCACATTTCAGAATTTCATATAAATCCCATACTTACAGGACGCGTTTTGATGTTTTAAAAAAGTAACTGATTTGACTATTTGTTAAATATCCAATTGAAATTTACAACCACTCTATAGGAGATTTCTCTACAACGTCGGAGCTCCTAAATGATACAAATAAAAAACTCAGTAGGTATATACTTAAGCAGAAAAATTATGCACCATCAATAACGCTATAAAATCGACTGTCTGTACCTCATCCAATTATGGCCAATTCCGATGTTTACTTGATAAGAAAAAATCCGGAAACGACGGTATTCGTTCTGCCTTTTAAACCTTTTTGTTTTATTACATTCACGCAAACAAATTTCTGACGTCAGTAAATACTTTATTATGCATCTACATCTATATATAAAAATAGGTAAGTAATATGCCTTTTTAATCTGAATTTCTTGACGTTATCAACACCGAAATATTTACTTTATATATAAAAAAGTAACGAAAATGATTTAGTTTGCTAATTTATATGGTGGAGAAACTTAGAAGTTTAAACGAATTCCGCCAAAGCAGATAAATCTTAATATACTTAAGACCTTTTGTCTTAAGAAGAACGGTGTCGGTCTCGTGGTCGGTGTCGCGTATTCCATAATATTTTTACCCCCTACCAAAAAGTGCTCAACGCGCCTAAAGAAGTTTTCACTTCAAAAATTGCGTCACTATACAATAAGTTTTAGTAAGCAACTTAGATATAATGAATACTAGATGATGCCCGCGACTTCGTCCGCGTGGATTAAGTTTTTTGATTCCCGCGGGAACTCCTTGATTTTCCGGGATAAAATGTAGCCTATGTCCTTCCCCGAGATACAACCTATCCCTGTATCAAATATCATCAAAATCGGTTGAACGGTTGGGCCGTGAAAGCGTAGCAGACAGACACACTTTCGCATTAATAATATTAGTATGGAAGTATGGATTAGTACGGCAGGTAAGTCCTCGAACTATTAATCCGTGTTATATGACAAGCAATAAATAGGATGTTTTATAACAAGCAATCTAATCATCCCATCAATAATATTGTATTTATGATTTAGCACAATATTCGCAGTTTAAGGTTAGTGACCTCTCACAGCAACAAGGTCTACGTAAACTTGCTGTTTTCATGACGGTCAACATTCGCACTTGAGCCATTTTCGAGATACCTACTGTGCCTACGTACTACACAAGACTCGTTTTTAATTTACAAAAAATAAACCTTCACATTCTTGCCCAATTAATTGGGAGGCGTTATTACTTACAGAGGAAGTTTAATGATAGTCGCTTCATAAATGTTTAAGCTTGAAGATTAAGCATGGAGATTTAATAAGACATTTTTAAAAATAAAAGGGTCATTAACATGAATGATACGGAAAAGGACGATCGAAGCTCGTCGCCTACAAGTTGTAATAACAATTCGTGAACCGTGTTTTAATTGTGTACGGGGATGATGCCTGCGTTTTTTCGCATGGAATAACTAAGGTTTTTTGAATTTCCCTTGAGAACTCTCTAATTTCCCGGGATACCATATCCTCTCTGTACCAAATTTCCTCAAAATCGATTAAACAGATTGGGCGTGGTAACAGACGGACTGACAGACAGGGAGACAAACCGACAGACACACCTTAGCATTTGTAGGTTATATTAGTAGGTAGGTATAATCTGCAGAAATTTTCTAAAACCCACTAGCTGATACCCGCGACTTCGTGGATTGAGGTTTTTTAGTACACGCGATAATTCTTTAATTTTCCGGGATAAAAAGTAACCTTTGTGTTAATCCAGATTCCAGACTATAATCTATCTTTGTGCCAAATTTTATCCAGATCCGTTCAGTCGTTCTGGCGTGATTGAGTAACACACATCCGTCCAATACATCCATCCTTTCGCATTTATTAATCTATATATATAGAAAAGCGAAAGGTCACTGACTGACTCACTGACTGACTCACTGATCATCACGATATCTCAGGAACTATAAAACATACAGACTTGAAATTTGGAAGGTAGGTTCCTTCTATGGTGTAAACGTCAGCTAAGAAACGGTTTTGGGAAAATTCACCCCTAAGGGGTTGAAATGGGGGTTGGAAGTTTGTATGAAAGTCCTTTGTTTTTGAAGTTAGACACATGAAAATTAGCATTTAAGTTATAAGTTTAAAATAATAAAAATCTGTATAATTTTTTTTCCGAAAATCTACCCCAAAGAGGGTTAAATGGGGGTTGGAAGTTTGCATGATGGTTCTAAGTTTTTGAAGTTACAGACTAGAAAATCGGGATTTAGGTTATCAGTTTTAAATTATAATAACCTGTATAAGCAATTTTCCGAAAATCTACTCCAAAGAGGGTGAAATGGGGGTTGGAAGTTTCTATGAAAATTCTATGTTTTTGAAGATAGCGACTTGAAAATCGGGATTTAGGTTATTAGTTTTAAATAATATTAATAACAAAGGGTGAAATGGGGGTTAAAAATTTGTATGATTTTGTATGAAGAGAGAGAAAATTTAGCATTTCGGTTATTAGTATTAAATAATAAAAACCTGCGCTATATAAATCCTCTTTAGATAATTTTTGCAGCGGGAAAATTTCATAATCTCATAGGAAATGAGAAATTGTACGCGGACGAAGTCGCGGGCGACCGCTAGTATTACTATACACACACCA
Source organism: Erebia aethiops (assembly GCA_923060345.2). NCBI lineage: Eukaryota > Metazoa > Arthropoda > Insecta > Lepidoptera > Nymphalidae > Erebia > Erebia aethiops. Next base: position 13,440,265 of record OV281089.1, on the reverse strand, counting down.
CACTACAGCCTATTAACGTCCCACTGCTGGGCACAGGCCTCCACTCTTATAGGAGAGAGCTCACCACGCTGCTCAAATGGGTTGGCGGCCTAATATTATAAATATTACTATAGATTCGTAGTTAAATATGCTAACAACATGCTATATAATAATATTATTATATTATGTCTAATATGCCATCGCTTTTAAGCAACGATTCCAAATTACCACACGGCTTTCCCAATGATTTCTTGTCTTTCATAATAAATCTAGGCTGCAATTCGTTTGAAAGCTAATAAAATTACTTATCGTAGATGCTTATCACCTCGGCACGTTTTCGTAAATTGATACTGTCCTTGAAGGGCAGTCAAAAATAGTCATAGATATTAGGTAGGTAATTAGTAAGCAGTTGAAATAACATAAAAACAAGTTAGTTTCAATGTAATAAGATTGATAATTTAGATAAATCAGTAGGAAGTATGAAAATGTGACTGTGTGTGAATGTTGTTTTGTGGTCGACTTTTCACGACCCAACAATCAACATAAAAAGATTTGGAAGAAAGGTAGATCGAGACAGCTTGCATCTCGAAGACGTACATAATATGCTACCTACTTTTTAACAAGAATATTATCGCTGAGTTCATCAGAAAATCTTCATAGTTGGCATATATTTATCTCAATATAAAGTATTCGTAAGTTGCATTTGCCTCTTAAAAGTTTTTGACATACCAATGTTCTTACGTACTAGAATAGGTAATTACTTGCTTAATGCTTACCTTAGGTAAGAAAGTATTACCTACATATATAATAGCGTAAATAAATTAATACGTGAGTAATACAAAGTAGAGATAGGTAATGCAGCATGGAACATAGCCTTTGAAAAGATGATACAAGTATGTACCGGTACGTATGTTATATTATGTATATTACAGGTACTTTATATCAGGTAGGTGGTTGCAACCTCTGATATACCTAGTATATTTTCTTCTAATTTCTTGGGTTCGCAGGTTTCTCGGATAACTTCACACATGTCAGTTTTCCCTCACTACATGCCTTCGCCCCTCTTTGTGTTTACGACAGGGTAAACACCGCAGTCACAGTTCGTAAAACCCTCAAGGGACCCCCATAAGTTTAACAACCATAAGATGGTGCTTGCGGTTTGCCGCGAGTGTCGAAGGGCGCTCAGCTTTTATATCCTTAGCATGTGTCTGTCACACAATTTTATCATTACCGAGTACAGACCCGACAAGGATCAAGGATTGTTGGTAAAGTAAATCTCTGATATTCTTGCTCGTTTAAGGTAATAATAAATGTTTTTGAATGAATCGGGATACAATCATGATAGACATGATCTGTTTTAAATCCCAAAATTTTATAATATTATACAATGATTTATTTAATTATATTTCTTACTGTCTAATCGAAAAAGGTTACTACAGTCAGTTATTCTGGTTCATAGTCATCCGAATATAATTGTTTTGTAATAAATATATATGTTTGTTGTTTTGATATTTTGAAAAAAAAAACGGCTTAGGTAAAGAAAACGGTAAGTTTTTTGAAATTACTTTTAATCCAAATTAAAACGAAACAATACTTATTTCTATAGGACATAGATTTGTTATAAATGTTATAACAAATGCGAACTCTACGTTTTGTAGTAGATGTATGTACATGATTTGACCAAGACTAATTCTGGAAGAATTACAAAAAAATAAAAACAGAGAATACAAAGGCAGACGAAAACTTAGATCTATTTCGCTCTAACAAAAGCTCAATATAGGTATATTGAGCTTTTGTCAACCGAACCGAACCGAACCGAGTCAACCGAATATATGAAATTGCTCTTGCATAATTGAAATGAATTTATAATCTAGCCGACTAGTAGAGCAGTTTTTAAATCATTTATTTAAAATCTTACCTACTCCAAAGTTAACATTCATTTGCTGTCGTTACTTGAATATTTACATCACAAATAGATAAAACCGGCTTTAATATTTTTTTAATCAATCTCTTGTACACGGTTAAAGATAAATCGAGCTTACAAAGTAAATATTACTACGTGAGTTATTCAGTTTTGGTTTTGTTTCCTTACTGCCTTTGTTTATTTTTATGGTTGGTCATCGCGTGGTTTTAATATGGCAAATGGATTTAAAAAGTTCTATGATTTTACACATTCGGCCCTTACAAATACAAATATACACATCGCTTGATGACTTACGAGATATGTGGATTAGTAATGTATTAAGCAATGTCTAAATTTTTATTACAATTTCGGCCTTCTCTTAAGGTTTTAATTATACATCTGACGTAAGAATTTATAGAGTATCCATTGGTTTCAGCTTTGATTAACCTAACTTAAAATACTTATCACTACGTAACAAAGCTTCTTGTTTGATTTCTTACGGCACATGATGCTTTAACAGAAATCTTAAGCTGCTTAACCGGACCAACTGAAAAATAATACATTAAATATGTTAATCACAATTGCCTTTTATGAATGTTCTGAGAAGTCTTTAATTAGCAAATGAATATTGAAACTTCTTGTATTCACTGCACAAGAAAAATTTTTTTTTTTTTTTTTTTTTTTTTATGTGCAAAATCATGCGATCAGTCTTCTGACTATGAGCAGATGTGTTGTAGGTTCTGTGAGTTTTTATGACTTTTCCCATTGGAAAAGTCATATAGACTGAGCCTGGATTAAGGCCTATCCAGGTCTAAAATGTTTTTCCTTTTTAGGCGCCTGAGACAGTCTGGAACAGTGAGTTGGACTGCCAGCTGATTGGGATGATGCTGTAGTCGCGACTTGTATTTGGCGCTACAGAGCTGTATTTCTTCTTTCACTGTTTTAATATTCTGCACAAGAAAATAGATAGGTATATTTTCAAGTTTGATTCGTTAATCATGTCTGAAATATTAATTTTGATATTATTTAAAAGTAGATGCATCCTACCAGTATACCAGTAATGACCTACGGTGCCGAAACGTGGACACTGACGGCGAGAATAGTACACTGACTACAGGTCTAGAAGAGCTATGCTCGGAATTTCTGTACGTGATAAATTCCGGAACGAAGTGATTCGTCAAAAAACTAATGTGATCAACATAGCTCCTAGGGCTGGCACGCTGAAGTGGCAGTAGGCTAGTCACGTGTGTCGGAGGACCGATGGACGTTGGAGTCGAAAGGTCCTCGAGTGGAGACCGCATCTTGGTAAATGCAGCGTAGGGCGCCCCCCAGCAAGGTGGAGGGATGATATCCGGCGGGTGGCTGGCATCGATTGGATGCGAAAAGCCGAGGAAAGAGCACGTTGGCGCTACTTGAAAGAGGTCTATGTCCAACAGTGGATGCACAACGGCTGATGATGATGATGAAAAGTGGATGTGATATAAACAGGTCCGTTTCAAGTTTTCATCGTTCTGATTAAAAAATCACAGCACAGACAAGCTGATTTTCCCTTAGAAATGTTTAACTAATCGAGCACGAGGATCCGCATTCCTGTAAAATTATAAATTCCGGTTTTGTCGAATTTGTCAACGCGATTATAACTGTTTTTAAGATTACTATGATAATAAATTATTTATAGATCATGATGAGATTACGTAACATACCAATTAATAAAACCGACTTGCCTCATGGGCACCAACTGCTGTGACGCAAAATTACTAAACTGACTTACTTAGCCAAAATTTACACTTTGTAAGCATTGTCAACACTTTTTTAATAATATGTAGGTATTGTAGTTTCATCTAGCCTATAAATAACAAAGTGAAAACCACCACCCTCTCCCAAAAACCATGTATAATGAAATTATTTAAGCCACACTCAACTTAAACTTAAGCTTTTGTGTTATTGACCTTAGTAATAAATTGTATTTAGACATGATTGTGACAAAGTGGATAATTTGAAAAGTTGGTAAGTACTTTTTTATAAATAGGTTAAAATATGCATAATTAAATGTTATAGATAGGTACAATAAGTTTGATTCAGGTTATAAATCAGAGCTTAAGTATAAGGTGTATAAGTTGTTGTAATATTGGTACCTACTTAATATATAAGTAAGTTATCTTGTTAGATTAATTTAAATTTGTTTTATACGTAGGTACTGTGTAAAAGAGGTGCAGAACTATAGTAGGTGAAGACAACATAGTGCATACAAATAATAAATCAATATTCATGAAACTCACCTATGAACTTCGACGTATTTAGATGGCAGGTGACTGCAAGATGACAAAAGCAAAATAAATATAAGCAATATAGATAATTATTATATTATAATAATATACTGTATATTGCGTACAAATAAATACAAATATATATTATTGTCTTTATGTGAAAGCTCTGCAATAATAAAATAAATAAACTTTATTAGTGAAAAATGAACTGTAAATAATAATTAATACGCCCTAGTGATTATTTGTCCACAAACCGCGGCATGCTTTGAAAACTCAATTTCTTGCCACATTGACCTGACAAATTAGTATGCGAAACAAGAAAATATAAAAGCAGTTAGAATCCAATCTGGATAAAACTTGATGGAAACATTGTTTACCAGGCCAAGGTCCACGAATACGCAAGATGTAGACCCAAAGATGACATCTTCAAAATGTGACGCCACGCCACTACTGCGCAATATTATTTTACCCCAATTTGTTACTATGCCTATCTCGATATATTAATTATCATTATGTTACTCATTATTAATTTTATTAGTTGATGTTATGATTTTTCTGACCTATCTCGTGAATTCCGTTATGCATTGTTCATTGTTTGTTGCTGCATGCACGTCCATTATATATTAATTAAATTATGCGTATGCTCGATTCAATATATGCGCAACGGCGTCAAAACATGCAAGAAGAACCAATCAAATAATTTAGAGATGATGTGATAGCAAACTTCATCTGTCAATATAATCTGATTGGCCCTATTCTTCATGACCGCTCGTTTCCTCTTTACGTGAAAATTCTAGAGCAATAAACGGAATAGGCATGATGACAGTAACCAAGAATCAATAAAATTATGAATTTATCTAATGAAATAGGATTCGTGGATTATAAAAAACGTATTTATTTTTCTATTTCGAGTGAGATTGCTATTTATTTTGATAAAATAAAATTATAAAATACAGCAATCCGCCATATTGGTTATAACACCAGGAAGCGAATGACGTCACAATGGTTTGTTTTCAAGCTTTGACAATCACACTATTGCTTACTGCACACGGCACAGAGTACCTTGGTAAAAATAATAGTGACGTCACAAACGACGCCATCACACCGGAGAGCGTTATGGCGTGAATTTTAAAATTTAAATTTTAAATGCCAATGTTATCTACGAAACCTTACTTTTCTGCTGAAATAAGATATTTTTTCGAAATAGTAGATACTTCCGAACATAATCTGATCATTTTTCAAAATCAGTCATCATGCCTATTCCTGAGATGGAAATGATAAAGTTAGTTAATATTAGTATTTGTTAGTAAAAGCCTTTACCGGTCAGATTGTACTGTGATTCTTGTTGGTACTGACTGATGTTTCTTGTAGGCAAGAGCGCCGACAACTCCGGCGCCGACGGCTCCTACCTTCGCTGCTTTCAAACCTAAAGCACCTGAAGAAGAAATATTTGATTAAATACAGTTTTCTTACAAACAGGTTAGCCCGCTACCATCTTAGACTGCATCATCACTTACCATCAGGTGAGATCGTAGTCAAGGGCTAGCTTGTAGTGGATAAAAAAAAACCAAAACACTGATTCGTGCCATAGATGCTGGCTACATGTTCGCGCTGTAAGTATGGTCCAGGCTTTTTGTCAAAAGAAGAGGCAAATGAACCACGTCTAAGAACGTGTACCACCTGATGGTACATGATGATGTTACCTGGAGATTGGGCCTGCCTTTAAGATTTATTTACGCTCTTGTTCAAAGTACAACAATTAACTGCTGGTTGGTGCGGAAAAGAGAAGCAAGAAAGGTAATCCATATGTAAGTGGTGCGTGTTAGAAATGGCTCAGCGAAGTTCGTAGATTTAACAAAACAAATATATTCTGTCTTTAAAACCTTCAGACCAACTTCGTTGTAACACTATTCTAGGGGGATTTGTATCTAGGTATTGCGAAAAAGACCCTATTGAAAGAGCAGAAGTGTCTTCTTTCGCTTGGAAATGTCTGAGAAGTTTTTAAAAACTCACTACACTGGCTCTTCAGGGAACAGTGATAATAGTGACGGTTCACATTCTTAGACAAATTTCTTTTTTTATGATTAGCGAACAAACGAGCAGACAGGATGTATCTTGAAGCTGTGAATATTCAAACTTACGACTGCCACTTGAATATATCCAATTCAAAAATAAGAAGGCTGGTTGGTGTAGCAATTTCCTAACGCGTGAAAAAACGAAGTATATCAAGAACCTAGGTGATGAGGATGATACTTGTTTCACCAACGCGACGTGCGCATTTGTAAAGAGGTAAGGTCATCATCATCATCATCCTCAACCGATAGACGTCCACTGCTGGACATAGGCCCCTTGCAAGGATTTCCACACACCTTGGTTTTGCGCCGCCTGGATCCAGCGGCTCCCTGCGTCTCGCCTGATGTCGTCTGTCCAGCGAGTAGGGGGTCTGCCAACGCTGCGCTTATCGTGTGCGTGTGGGGTCCCAAAGTGCTGGAGTGCGTGGTCGCCACTCCAACACTTTGCCCAGCGTCTATCGGTTCTTATAACTATGTGCCCCGCCCATTGCCACTTCAGCCATTGCCATTAATTGAGGTAAGGTCAACTTCTATAAAAGAAATTCTTACCAAGGAGAAGTTTCTTCTTAAGCAGCAGCAGACTCCTCTTCGTTCTTGCGCTTCTCTCATGTACTGGCGTGTCGATCAGCGACTCGTCAACATCCTGAATATTTTGTACTTCTTCCGCGGGATAATATTCGTAATGCACGCTCGCTGCAACAGCGGCCACGAGGCAAGCCAGAACGATAATGGTGGATGACTGCATGTTTCTGGTTTCTGTTAGGAAAAACAGACATAATTTTTTTTTTAAATACGAAAATCTCTCTCTCTCTCTGCGTCGTATTCCTCATTACTGAGGGTCGTGACCCCTTTCCATAAATCAAATAATGGTAGGAGTTTTCTTGGGATAATAATGCGGTGGGTTCCCACGTCCTTCCGCATGACTTGACTAATTAACTCTTACGTTTTTGTAACGATTATTAACAGATGTTAATGATACTCGTCGTAACCGGGACTGACGGCTTAACGTGCTCTCAGAGGCACGGAGGGAACGAAAGGGCCAAATTTGAATCTCCAAATTCTGTCACCCATCCAGTTACCGACTTGGGTCAACGTTGCTTAACCTTCGCAATCGACTGATATGCGTTGTCACAGCTAGGCCACTCGTCCCTCAAAAACATCATCCTACAAATCCTCAAACAATCAATATATTTTTCCTGTCTCATAATAATTAATTATGCTGCAAGGCAAAAGGCCGAGTCTCAGCATAATCGCTGAGCATTTTTTGCGTGTATCATAATTCAATATTATTTGAACAACAAAATGCCATTTAATCTCATGATCTCGGGTATAACGCAGAACCTTTTCATTTATTTTTTACTAACTTTAGCCAATAGAACAAAAATAAATGTAGAAGTAGGTTTGTATTACAATCGTATGTGTATCTATAATATTTTGTCATTGAAATAGAATGAGTACTACTAAAATTCTAAATCAATGTATTTATGTATTACTTTTACATAACAAAAACGAATTACGTTTTTCCTGTCAGAAAATTCCAATTTTGTAAATTGTAATACATTGTGAAGAACACCTATTACATTACTATGTTTCTATCGACTATGTCCGACAAATCCAGTTCAGACAGCGTAAATTCAATATTCGTAACAGAAATCAGTACCTAATGTTAGAAAGATTCAAATGCGAAAAATGATACGAAATATTCTGAACGCGAGGCGAACGTTTATGATTTAATATAGGCCGTATTCGCAGGCAAAATATGTACATACTAGTGTAGTGAATTTTATTAAATTGTAGACTAGTGCATCCGAGTCATATAAGCTTAAACATTAAATAGAAACTACCTATACTTACTCGCCATACTTAAATTATCTTGCGCTTAATATTCTAGGTATTATTGGTATTGTATGGTAGATTCGCTTGACGATTCAAAAGTGCTTGTAAAAGTTTATTTGAATAAAAAAACATTTGATTTGATTTGATTTATTTATTAGATGATGCCTTCGTCAATTCCCACGGGTACTTCTTAGTTTTCCGGCATACAAATTCTAAAAAAAAGCCTATGTCCTTTCCGGGACCTTACCTCTGCAAGGTGCATAAATCCTTTGTGTGGTCAACTTGAGTTTCTGGATTTGCACGGGGCTATTATACTATCGATGATTTTATTAATGACAAAGTGGCATGGAAGCAACCGGCCTCGCATCCATTGACTCACAAGTCAGTGTAATACTTGTATCGTAACGTGTGTGTTGTATAATTATTGTAACCTCTTTATTTTTTAAAGAAAATAGCAACTGCTGAAGTTCTTGCCGGCTCTTGTCAGTAGAATCAGTTTTCCGAACCGGTGGAAGTCTTAACGTTTCATAAGTGACACAAGTTGTCCTAAGTGAAATAAATAAATCACTTATTTTCAGGACAATAAGAGCTTACACGCGCAGAAAGGTTCACTACCTACATGGTAGTTAGTAGCTGTTCATCATTATCATCATCACCCAACACATCACCGGTCCACTATCGAGCACGAGTCTCCTCTTAGGCCACGAATGCGCTTGTAAGTTTTACTCACGTAAGTCGCGTTTATGAGTAACTAACGAATAGGCATGATGACTGATTTTGAAAAATGGTCAGATTATGCTCGGAAGTATCTACTATTTCGAAAAAATATCTCATTTCAACAGAAAAATAAGGTTTGGTAGATAATATTATTGGCATTTGAAATTTAAATTTTAAAATTCACGCCAAAACGCTCCCCGGTGTCATGGCGTCGTTTGTGACGTCACTATTATTTTTACCAATGTACTCTGTGCAGTGTGCAGTAAGCAATAGTGTGATTGCCAAAGCTCGAAAACAAACTATTGTGACGTCATTCGCTTCTTGGTGTTTTATCCAATATGGCGGATTGCTGTATTTTATAATGTTATTTTATCAAAATAAATAGCAATCTCACTCGAAATAGAAAAATAAATACGTTTTTATAATCCATGACTCCTATTTCATTAGATAAATTCATAATTTCATTGATTCTTGGTTACTGTCATCATGCCTATTATAGTCTTGTAAGTCGCGTATCGCATGCAAATGTTAGTTACTTACGTACACTACTTATGTAAAATCTTACAAGTGGCCTTTGAATATCCTCTGACCGGTCAAGCGCGGATTGACAGACTTCGCATACCAGCTTAGAGAACTTCATAAAGAAATCGGACATCCAGGTACAATTTTTTTTATCCACTACAAGCTAGCCCTTGACTGCGATCTCACCTGATGGTAAGTGATGATGCAGTCTAGCAGAGTAGCGGGTTAACCTGTTAGGGGCATGGCAGTTATATTTAAGTAAATCGCTTGGCGGCACGTCTTTGTCGTTTGGATGGTAACTAGCCACGGCCGAAGCCTCCCACCAGACCAGACCAGGGAAAATGCAGAAATTATAAATTCCCAAATTGACCCTGCCGGGGATCGCACCCGGGACCTCCGCACGTTAAGGCAACAGCCGCTACACACTGCGCCACGGAGGTCGTCAAAAACCTACATACCTAGTAGGTATGTACCTGCATGTTATACCTATGCTATACCTAGTAGGCATGTACATATATTATACATGCATGTACCGGTTCACATGACAGCAATCAAGCGTGCTATCAAGGCCAGAATTTACCACAAAAACAAATCTAACCTTTGTATGTAAACAAAAAATTCTCACGAATGGAATTTTTATATCAATATTCATCGATATTTAACGCCTAGGCTAAGACGAGACTATATTTATTATTTTTGAAACCATATAAATTTCTTCAGTAGATGAAACCCTCGTCACCAATTAGGTTGGGTGTTCGGGACAGGATTTAAAGTTGCCCTTGCGTTGATTCAATACAAAGCATTATTAATTTATTATTAATTTATATTTATGTTAATCTAAATCTGAGCCAAATATCGATTTATCTCATAATCTCCCTATCTATTCCAGAAACAAATTCAAGCCCCTAAATAAATAAAGAAAAAAAAAAAAACACTAATGACGTGTTTATACAGGCAACTTTCTATTGTTAAGGATTGAGGTTTACTTATAGTAACATACATTCTTGATTCTACATCAATTTCCATACGCCCATACCTACTATAAATTATATACTATACTATATATTATCTATACTAATATTATAGATGAAAAAAGTGTTTCTGTCTGTCTGTTTACTCCTGTTTAAGGCCTATCCATAGCCGATTTTGAATGTATAATTTTTACAATGCAAACGCAAAGCCAAAAGGAAAGGTTATTTTTTTGCAGTCTATGCATGTATGTATATATGTTTGTATTTATGTATGTTCCACCGTAGCGCCTAAACTACTGAGCCGATTTTGATTAATGAGGTGCCAATCGATTCGTTATTTTGATCCTGCAGGTGACATAGGCTACATTTTACATGAACAAAATCGATATGATGGATGTTTCATCAAAAAAATTAGGGGTCTCTGTAATTTTTTCTGTAGTCGGGTTACAGTTTTTAATTTTCAATAATTAGATACATGTAACCATTGATTCGTTTTTCAAAAATGAATGAAATATCAAATTTTGATTTGCGTTGTTAAAATATGACTCTTAAAATAATTAATAAGAATATTATATCTCACTCAATGACTTGGGACAAATCAAAATGGATTTCCGAAGATCTTATTTTCATGGAAAGTTACAATATTTGAATAAATCAATGTTAACTCGTGAAATATACGACTGATTGGGTAAGAGCAAGTTCTGAGATGTGAATCTCCACATATGTCTTGAAACTAAGTGAGTAAATATAACCCGGTTAACTACCCGCCGGCTACTTGTTCTTGGAGCATAGTTTGTTTACCCGACCAACGGGTCAGCCTTGCTACTATCACAATAGAGATCTTAGTTACGCATTCTGTACCATTTCGTAACTTCTGTTTACGTTTACCTAAACATAACATAACATTGATCATCTACTTCTATATCAATACATAACCTTCTATGTTAAGTTTAAGTTTTTTTATTCCCGGGGGAACTCCTAAATTTTCCGGGATTGAAAGTAAAAGCCTATGTCACGCTCCAGGTCCTCGACTATACCCAAGCAAAAAATGACGTCGATCCGTTGCTCTGTTGCGGCTTGATTAAAGGACAAATCAACAAACCAACAAAAAACCACACTTTTGCATTAAATACTCGTATTATATGATGTCTTTGACAGTTATTGACATTAAAACATCCAGTCTACTTTATCTGCGTAGAACCTGTTATGTTAAAGTAAAATTTGAACATTGATTTATGATAAAATATGTTCAATGTTCCTAGTCGACCTCCCCAGCGGAGTGGTAAGCGCTGTGTTGGTTATAAATGCAAGGTCCCGGATTGGATTCCCGGCAGGGCCAATTTGATTTATAATTTGTAATTTGAGGCTATATTACTATTCTGGTCTGGTGGTAATATACGATTAAACATTTCGGTAAAATACCGCGTAGAAACCGATTATAGGGGTATTGATTTTAAAATAAAAAAATAAAAAAGAATTTATATTTTTAACTTTTTAGTGTCAGGGTTGAGGATTTGGAGTCAGAATTTTTTATGGGACCACCTCGAGAGCTTCCTCTAAAGACTGATAGAAAAAAAAATCAAATCGGTTCAGAAACCACGGAGATAAGCACCGACATACATTTAAAAAAAAAATACGCGCCGAATTGAGAACCTCCGCCTTTTTTGGAAGTCGGTTAAACACTTGTAGAAACCAAGTATAACTATAGTTATCTACTCAAGTAACACCATTAGAAGCTGAGCTAAACCTACATAAGAATCAAAGGTCTATTGAGACTCAAGGCTCCTTTTTACTGCCTATGTAACCTAATTGCTTACAAATTAACATAAGAAAAGATCTAAGCAGATATCGTGATGACCTTTATCTATTCCGTGGTGATGACCTACGTTTTGTTTGCCTCGCCTACAACATGCTTGTAAGTTGTAACTATTGGCAGTAACGATTACTTAATATGTGCCATTGGTTATAATTATATGGAATAGGGATCATAGATTTATTATAATATTACTACCTAACGGGCAATGACGCTTGGACACTCCAATAGAATTATATTTAGTATGTTAATTATTAATAGTCATTATTAAGTATTTATTTTTGCATTGTTATTTTGATTTTGATTTTATTAGTATTATTTTGTATTATTTTTATAATTTTATGACATTCATGCATTGAAATAGAAATAGGTACTAAAAAAATTCTACATCAATGCATTCATGTACCTATAGAATAATGTAAGAAAATATTTAGTAAGATTAAATTTGTATACGTCATTACCAATAAGTTTTTTTTAAAATGAATTTAATGTTTACTATTATGACCTTCACAAAACACACACCTACACCTACTTTGAATAAAATATTTGAATTTTTAATTTTTTTTTAATTTATTTACTACCTTTTCCTACATTTAGATATTAAATAACTCAATGGCGATAAGGATCGGTTCACTTTAGAAATAAAAATGCGGTAATTATTGCGCTTTGGTTGTACGCTTTGTGCGTACAACCAAAGCGCGTAGTCCTAGTCCGTACTATTACCTATTCTGTGGTTCAGCGTTAAGTACGAGTACGTAGATGAGTTAAGTAGGTAGCTTCCTACCATAGTTTAAAACACTTTAGAAAAGACGCGTCGCATCGCTTCGGTAAGCTCTGCGAAAATGTAACTTGAGCCTAAGTGTTGACCTTAAATTTGGTTAATTTGGCTTGAATAACGATTACAACATTATTTTACCCAAGAGAAGTCTACAACGTGTCTAATTTAATTGTGCGTTTATCTATAACATTATTGTTAAATATCTCAGTCAAATGTGTACTGATACAGGATACTAAATAATCATGTATCTAAATCTGATGATGCTAAATTAGCTCGTGTACCCAATGAAGTCAGTTTGTTTTTTAATAATCCTACGAATATCAAACAACTTTTATCATAAGTACCTCCAGGTACAAGTACGTTTCTATCATTATGGTTTTGATTTGGCGGTGGAAATTGAAATCTTTTCGAACCGAATGTTCTATTTAGAGCGGAAGCAGCGTCTATATACGTCTGCGAGGCAGCGTTCCTCGGAAAATTGAGACGTTTCTATTTGCTTTTCCGTTCAACATCTCTTTGACGATCCGGTCGCGGTTGGCACGAAGAAAACATTTACTTCTTGTCTGAAATACACGTTCCTCCCGAATACAGATCTATTGCAGCCTCTACGTGCTCCGAGTATCCGTTCATTCATTTTTACACCACCGTGTATAAGAATAAAGGATTGGTAGGAGCTATACGTTGCCAAGTCCGTAATTTAAAGAAAGAATACTTTATTCAGCAAAGTAGAATACAATATGACGTGGTCGTTTAATGATTGAGTGGAATTAAACAACATGAGTTACTATTGTTAACACACGAAGGTTTCGACTGGAATAATTTTACTTTTGTAATTAAAAATTCAATAAATTAAGGAAATTTCCACTTTTAACCTTTACTGCTTTCGAACATCTTAATAAAGACAATAAACTGGATTGTGATGGCAACAAGTAATTAATTATTTATATTATAATCTTAGCTCATTTGACCAATTGTCTTCATGAGTATACCGTGACACTAACACAATGCCCATTTATGTAACAACGTATAGTAACTAACCCAACCTTACAAAAACCTATATACGTAATTGTAAAAAAAAAAAAATATTCCGCACGCAACACCACTCGTTCACAATTCGTAAATGACGTTCCCGATTAGACTACTAAATGTATCATGCTCTACCTTGGTAGCTTTTGTTTGAACACAACACAGCACTGCAGCGGTCACTAACTCACAGATGGCAATGAGGAGGCGTCGAATTCTTTTATAGATTGCAAATGTATTAGCTGGTGGTAAGTGGTAGGGAAGGTGGGCGATGCACGCTAGCCAAGGAACACGAAACGCATACGAGTTCATGGAAAAAACGACAGCCTAACCAAACAAACTCGTACCTAGTCACTGATTTTACCTAGAATATACGAAACTACGAAAGCCTTTATTTATTCAAATTTACTTCACGAGGTGATTAACCTAATTATGGTAACTGCTAAAAGAAATATTGGATTCACAATCGTCAGCAGTTAGCACTTTACAATCGTGCATTGTAGAGTCAACATGTCCTGAAGGTGCACCGGAGTGAACGTTTCAACGTACATTGAAGGTATTTTCGAGGTTTTATGTGGTGTGGTGTGGTATCGCCTTCTGTGGCATTTGGATTATGGCGAATTAAACTTCTAGTTTTTTCATTGCTAAAAGAAAACTTTATTTTGAGCCATTTTACAACATCTTCGTTCGTACGACGCGACGGCGTAGCATCACATAGCATTTGATCATAACAACGGACTTACGAGTAAGTTGACACATTTTATGAGTCTCGTTAAATGATAAATGATAAGCTAAACTTAAGACTTAAGAAGAAGGGATGGCTCATTTTTTGCGCAAAGGATCAGCCTGACTGTCCAACGCGGAAATGCAGCCCGCAAATTTATTGAAAACCATACAGCCTAACTTAATTACTATATATCAATCATTCCCGCGTGGAATGATGGCAAAAATGCTTTCTTAGACATAAAATAATTGCTTACTTGAGTATTTTTATGTGAGAAATTCTCAGTACTAGCCCGGAGTTAGGACGTTGGCGGTGTTTCACCCCCGTGCCTCGGAGAGCACGTTAAGCCGTCGGTCCTGCGCCTGATCTCTCTCCGGTCGTGTCGGATTTTCCGTCCCATCGGGCTATGAGAGTAAATGAACAGAGTGCACGTGTATGCGCACACACTGGTGCACTATAATATTTCCCGCGCAGATGGCTAATCTCTGGACTGGAGATTGGCCGCCGTGGCCGAAATTCGGTCGGGAGGACATTATTTTTACGTACCTAATTTGTATTAATAATTAATTACAGTTAGTTAGTTAGTTTAATTACACAAATTTGTATCAATTTTGTATCAATAGGAAAAAATCTAGAGATAGGGTTTTTAAAGTAATTTGGCTATGGGGGTCTGAGGTATCAGTTCATTTTCGAAAAGGGGTCTCTACCCCAAAATAGTTTGGGACTTCCCGCATCATTGGCGATATTACATTGGCAGTTGACTACTTAGTTACAATAATAGGGTAGTGTCGATCAAAAATTGCCAGTCCTTTTTTTGTTACAAATTGATCATACTAATTATTTTGTACACGTCATCTGCATTGAATGGTACAGGTCGACCTTAATAAAATAAAAACCCGGAAGATAAGTACCTACTTGGACATAATTTTATAATTATTAGCAATTATCACTTGGAGATCCGATTCCTTGATTCCGTAAGTTAGTGCACCTACTTACCTATGTCCGATTAAGCAAAGTTCTCTCCAACGACCGCTGAGTGACTGAGCTTTCTTATACCTACTAACTTACTTTAATCATCATAGAAGTGTTATTTTTTAGGGTTGCGTAGTCAACAAGGAGCCCTTCTTATAGTTTCGCCATGTCCGTCCGCCCGTCTGTCCGTTTGTCCGCGGCTTAGCTCAGAGGACTTCAGTTCTAAAAAGCTGTAATTTGGCATGGGTATAGGTCATCGACCATAATATAACCTATGTTCTATGGTATAGATACATATTATGATTTATGAATCACGCCGATCAAGTAATAAAATAAAGAAATAATAAAACATCATCCCCACTCACGTGTAGGGGATACGTAAAGTACCTAGGGATTTTTTTTTCTCGCCTATCCCATTGTGTTGGGTGTGGTTGGATGGGTCAAGTCGCCCTTTATCAGCTAAGCGGTTGTTGTAGGATATGTGAAAAAAATATTGCTGTAGTATAACGAAGTTAAAAGGAAAACAGCTATCACATTCACAGCTAAGTGAACTTTACAAGTTAACGCGTAATAGTCGAGGAACTTATTTAATGTAGGTACCTACGCAATTACGCATATTGTGATGGTCAATGGAGCCCTACACTGTGCGTGGCCCAACACGCACTTGGCCGGTAGTTTTAGATGATACACAACTTTAGAGTAAGAATAACCGGTAACAACTAATAATGACCTAGGTATTTGTAATACAAAACGGTCAATGTCAGCGAGTCCAACACGTGCACTTGGCCGGTATTTTAAGATGATACACAACTTTATAGTAATAATAATCTGTAACAACTAATAATGACCTAGGTATTTGTGTTATATAACGGTCAATGTCAGTAAGTTTATCCCAAGTATGTTGGAATTGCGACATTTCATTGCATTAAAATTCTCTAGAAACACATAAATTGCTGGAAGTGGCTACATTAAGGCCTATTAGGCATATAAATTAATGTTTAAACTTTTATACATTCTTCATTAAACTGTTTTTCTAATTTATAAGCCATAAATCATAAAAAAACATTTTTGATAACAAACTTAATATCGTCCGCCATTTTGAATTTAGTGTGAGGTCATTTTATTTTTCGTATTACTTCTCAGCAAAGCCTTTTATTTTCACTTATATCATGAGTGTGCATAAAAAGTCAGTAATTTTTGGTAGTTCGCCATATTGGATTTAGACTGACGTCACTTAGCTAATCATGCATTGCCATCCAAACTAAACGTGTATGCAAAAATTCAGCTCAATCGGTTGGGAATAACTGTTTTAAACTTTAGTTGCAAGATTTGACCTAAACAACTATACAAAAATTGCAAGTTAAGGTTAATCAATGACCTTCTATACACATTGTATAGAAGGTCATTGAGGTTAATAAAAGAGACGTCAACGAGCAATTCACAACCACAGAACAGGGAATCTGCTTGAGTTACGAGCTAAGGGTCTCTAGAGTAGCGGCATTATAAATTACCATAATAATATACCTTATAAATTACTAGCTGATGCCCGCGACTTCGTCCGCGTGGTTTAAGTATTTTTGATCCCCGCGGGAACTCCTTAATTTTCTATAATCTAGGATAAATAGTAGAAGGGATAAATAGTAGGAACAGACTATGTCACTCTCCAGGTCCTCAACTATACCCATGCCAAAAATCACGTCGATCCGTTGCTCTGTTGTGGCGTGATTGAAGGACAAACCAACAAACAAACACACTTTCGCATTTATAATATTAAGTATTACCTATTATTAAAAGACTTTGGTAATCTGACTCATTTCATGCTAATAGGTCATAAATCTTTTTACTGGCACTTTTATACAACGCATGTAAATCCCAAAGTGTTGCTTGCGATTCGATAAAAAAATATTGTGGTGTACCTAAACCTGTAACTCCCACTTAAAGTTTCAAAAACCCAAATAAACACGTTAAATATAAATACTACTATTGCTTAAATACCACGAGTTGATATAGTGCATTTACGAGGACGTAACACCTATGAGTTAGTGTTTGACGACCTCCTAGAAATGTGTGTAATGTACAGAAGGACCCTCAAGTCGGTTCGATTTCACAATCATAATAGGTAACTAACCCATGGACCATATCATTTCAAAATCGATTAAACAAAAGGAAAAATCCAATCGAAGTTAATTAATCCAAAAAGAGCAGTAGTAAAAACTAGTGAAGACTGTTCATTAATTTTTACTACTGCACTAATTGAATTGTTGTTTTGGAGTATGTTTTTTTTCGAATAACCTCGATATGATACGGAACTAAAGATACCAAGATAAGCCTAGTAATTCACAGCAAGAAGGTCTATTATAATCATAATAATTGTGGTAAGTAAAGTATAATACACTAGCTGATGCGTGCGACTTCGTCCGTGTGGAAAAGCTTTTTTCATTCCCACCTGTGTATGGGCACACACTTGTGCACTATAATATCTCCCGCGCAGATGGCTAATCTCTATAGAGATAGGCCGTGGTGACCGAAATTCGGTCGGGAGGACATTAATATTATGAACTATGATAATAATATTATAACTTTTTTTTTATCCACTACAAGCTAGCCCTTGACTGCGATCTCACCTGATGGTAAGTGATGATGCAGTCTAAGATGGTAGCGGGCTAACCTGTTAGAGGCATGGCAGTTAATTAAGCCCATACCCCTATTCGGTTTCTACACGGCATCGTACCGGAACGCTAAATCGCTTGGCGGCACGTCTTTGCCGGTAGAGTGGTAACTAGCCACGGCCGAAGCCTCCCACCAGACCAGACCAGGGAAAATTCAGAAATTATAAATTCCCAAACTGACCCTGCCGGGGATCGAACCCGGGACCTCCGCACGTTAAGACAACAGCACTCAACACTGCGCCACGGAGGTCATCGACGACGATCATGTTCTCAAAGGGATGTGAAACCGCACTTGGCCATGTGTGGTGGACTTTATCCAAACTCTTCTCATTCTGAGAAGTGGCTCGTGCTCAGTAGTGAATCGGCTGTGGGTTAAAGCGATGAATTTTTCAATATATTTTTAACTAGCTGACCCGGCGAACTTCGTACCGCCTTAGTATGCAAAATTAAATGTATATTTTTCAATATTTCTGAGAGATTTTCTTAATATTTTTTTCCGTAAGAACCTTCTCCTAATAATAACAAATACAACAAAAAAAGAATTAGTGAAATCGGTCCAGCCATTCACGCGTGATGCCGTGACCAAGGAAAACGGGTTTCATTTTTATATATATAGAAGATAGATGATATCTAAATAAATAGGAACTATGGAAGTTTTCACATAAGAGCCTTTAGTTCTTCCTAATCCTGACCCGTAGCTTACATTAATTGACTATAGCCTTTGTCCTCGGGTTCACGCGTGAGTAATTAGGATCAAACTATGTCCCTATTTCTAGAGAACCGAATTTTATCAAAGTTGGCGTCTCTAAGTGACTTAAAACCTATGATTTCAAATTCAATTGCGCTTAGTCTCAATCAATGCCATACCTATAGTTTAATGCGTGTATTTACGTGATACCGTGCATAAATTAAATAACCTGTTTACTATTTTTGTTAAGGTGCTATTACGTACAACTGCTTCGTTGTTCTAGTGGTTAGCATGTTCAACTGCGGCCGACGAGGTCCCGGGTTCGAGTCCCGGGTCGGGCCATAATTAAGTATTGTATTTTTCTGACCAGAAATTCTCAGTAGCAACCCGGAGTTAGGAAGTTGGTAGTGTTTCACCCCCGTGCCTCGGAGAGCACGTTAAGCCGTCGGTCCCGGTTCTTATCACTTACATGTCGTCAAAGCCCGCCAACCCGCATTGGAGCAGCGTGGTGGGTCTAAGCTCTAATCTCCTATGAGAGTGAAGGCCTGGGCCCAGCAGTGGGACGTTAATGGGCTGTAGGGGTGGCTATTAGGGTACTTATTCTAATACTAGCTTATTTCCACGACTTTTACTGTGTATTTTTTTTATCGTGGAATGTATCAAAATTTTATTTTAGCCAAATACTAATAGAATAGGTTTGAGAAATGAACAAGGGAAGAAAATATTCATCATTATTTTGTACAACGTAAGTTGTTGAAATTTTCAATAATTAACTATTTTAGTCGAATTCATACCATACCCTTTGCTACACCAGCGCCACTGTGGAAGGTTTTTGAACTGTTATTTTCAGCAACCACTGGACACTTTTTCAACTTTTCTCCCATAAGAGATGTTTCACCTACTTCTCTTACTCTTATCTACACTCCATAGACTGCACGCTGCCTACCAATCAGTCACAGACCAAGGCACTAATTTATTCAAAGTAAGTATTTCGTATAAGATTTTTAAAGCAATTCCTATTACCTATCTAACCTATCCTATTGTTTTTGATTTAACCTGAAATACAGTGGTAGAGGAGGGCGATATCACTGCAACGCAGTTTGTAACTTTTGCAGGATCGTTCATATGGGTATGTTTTTAAGTCATTGTGTTAAAGTTTCTGAATAAAAGTTTAAAGTTTATTTTACTGTCACAAGCTCACAACAACACCTTACACGGACCTATTTTTTTATAATCAAAGGCATTACCAGTATTGACTTTTGTAGCCTTTGAAATTACAGTTTTATTACCAAAACGCTTAACATTATTGCTTTGACTTCGATTTTGATGTTTACAAATAATTTATGTACCTATTATTACACTGTGACTGTAATACAAGGTCATTATGTTAATCTTACAGCTTTCTAGAATTGGCCTCCGAAATCGGTGTTAGTTATAGGTTATCTTAATTTTCATGGAGTAAAATATAATTTAGAATCCTATTAAGTAATAGTAATCACTCCTTAAGTAGTTGCCTGCCTACGAAAGTTCCGTCAAAATAGCTTCAGCCATTTCGAAGAATAGCACTTGAAACTAAAGTATAGTCTACATGTTTTGTGTGTGTTTACGTTTACCTACACGTAAACGCACAAAAAATAGTGTGTAGGTACCTACCTATCAATATTATAATTAATTAATTCTACATAAAAATTATAAACTAATTGACTGGTATGCTTATTTGCGTAATTTGATTAGGTATTGCTATATACCTCCTAATAACTTATCTACTAGGTAGTAAATGCGCCGCCGCGGGTCTCCAAACAACTTTAAGTACCTAGCAAGAACGTTGTACATGCTCCTTCCTACTCCATCAAACGTAGGAATATTTTCCGGATGCCAGGAGATAAATTACTTGATACGGTTTGACCTCCTAGTTAAAATACTGGCTAACACATTGCCACTGTATATACCTACATATTTTAATTTTTATTCAAGGTACACGCATGCGCTTACAAAAGATAAGTACGGTCTATTTCAAGACAAACAATTGCATAAAAAAGGAAATTATTATTTTAAAAACTGGCCAAGTGCGTGTCGGGCCACGCACAGAGCAGGGTTCCGTAGTTGCTCGTCACAGTATTATGCGACTATTACTTACTCGTGCACTTGTAAAGTCTACCTACTAAGCTGTGATAGTTTTCCTCTTAACTTCGTCATACTTCCAAGAATTTTTTCACATATCCAAAAACAACCGTTTAGGGACTCTACTAAAAATGTTTTTCCGACACCCAAAATATTTATGAACGACCTATCCAACTACATGGGACCTATCCACAGCATGGGATAGACAAAATTTTATTTTACGACTTTGTCGCCATGATAATTATTAATTATGTATAACCATGCCAAATTACAGCTTTCTACTACCTATACAAATAGTCTCTTGAGCTAAGCCGCGGACGGACAGACGGACATGGGCACTATAAGGGCTCCTTGTTGACTACAGAACCCTAAAAAAAGCCGTTGAGTATGCTAATAAATTAACCTCATAAATAAAGTAAATCACAAATAAAAGTATCATATTATAATAAAACTTATAAAATATTCTAAGTTTATAATAAAACTCATACATTTTGACGACCTCCGTGTAGGTGCGGAGGTCCCGGGTTCGATCCCCGGCAGAGTCAATTTGGGAATTTATAATTTCTGAATTTTCCCTGGTCTGGTCTGGTGGGAGGCTTCGGCCGTGGCTAGTTACCACCCTACCGGCAAAGATGTGCCGCCAAGCGATTTAGCGTTCCGGTCCGATGCCGTGTAGAAACCGAAGGGGTATGGGTTTAGTATAACTGCCATATACCCCTAATAGGTTAGCCCGCTACCATCTTAGACTGCATCATCACTTACCATCAGGTGAGATCGCAGACAAGGGCTAGCTTGTAGTGGATAAAAAAAAACGTAAATTATATACCAGCCTATTATTTAGTGAAATAAATAATGATATCGAATAACAATATTCAGTAACACAATAAATGCCTAAACTCGTATCCCGACGGTCTGTCGGGATACGAGTATTGCTGTTTCACAAGTTGAATAGATCTTGACATTTATCCCAGAGACCGCCTATATGTTACAGAAACCAGGATTATCTAAAATAATTCTGCTAAAATTGTGTCCAAAGCTATGCCACTCAATCGTCGTCGTCAACTGATGGACGTCCACTGCTGGACATAGGTCTCTTGTAGGCCACGAGCCACGGTCTGGCGCCGCCTGGATTCAGCAACTCCCTGCGACTCTCTTGATGTCGTCCATCCACCATATGGGGGGTCTGCCGACGCTACGCGTTCCAGGGCGGGATCGTCATTCCAGCACTTTGGGACTCCAACGTCCATCGGTTCTCCGAACTATGTGCCCCGCCCATTGCCACTTCAGCGTCACAACTCTTCGGGCTATGTCGGTGACTCTGGTTCTCCTACGGATCTCTTCATTTCTGATTTAATCGCGTAGGGACACTCCCAGCATAGCCCTCTCCATCGCCTGCTGAGTGACCATGAGCCTTCTTATCAGTCCCATAGTCAGCGACCAAGTCTCGGATCCGTAAGTCATCACTGGCAACACGCACTGTTCGAAAACTTTGGTCTTCAGACACTGAGGTGCCACTCTATGTTTAGTAATAACATTTGAATTGAAGAAGAATTTCCCAGCGCAAGGTGAAATTGATCGCAGAGTTCAAATATTGTATAACCTTCAGAATGCTGCTTACACCCTTCGCTTCAGAGGCTCTAAATATCAAACTAATCGGTATATATGAAATACATATTATTATTATCTCTTGGTATAAAATCATATTTTAGGTTTTTAAGTAGGTACTTAAGTGTAACATTTCAATCACTTTTATGGAAAATATTATATCGGGTGGTTTCTTGAAGTAATTTCTCTCTATTGCTGATTTCTATTGGATATGTCACCGTAAGATTGTGAAAACCGTCAGATTGCAATCTAACGCTTTTTATCTCGATAGATTGTAAACTGTCGACAGATTGTGAACCGTAACATACGCATTATTTTTCGGTAGATAGTAAAAAAGACCGCCAAATTGTATACTTACCTACTGTGGTATTAGCTAAGTTTACTGTTGTTTAATTTCCTTTGTGGTGTACAATAAAAGTATATTCATTCATTCATTCATTATACCTAAAGTAAAAATGTAAATAGTCACTACTTTATTATTTGTATAAAATATTAATTTTACGCATTTCATTTGTATCACGCAAACAATGAAACAACATACACATTGCTAATGTAAATAAGCTGAATAATTAATTACACAATTGCTCATGGCTCTTCGATAAACACGTTACCGAGTAACGGTCTAACGGGCGCTCGTCCGTACTCCGTAGTTTCACGAAGGGTCACCACACGACCGGAATTTTCCAGACATGTCCATAGTTTGGTCTCTCTTAGCGTCGTATTCCTCATTACTGAGGGCCGTGACCCCTTTCCATTGATCACATAATGGTAGGAATTTTCTTGGGATAATATCATTTATAATAATGTAGTGGGTTACCACGTCCTTCCCTTAAGACTCGTCTAGAGTAACTAATTTTTTTTTTCGGTTTTTGTAACGATTATTATGAAATATTAGTGATAATAACCGGGACCGATGACTTAACGTGCTCTCCGAAGCACGGAGGAAACGAACAGGCCAAATTTGAACCTCCAAATTCGGTCACCCATCCAGTTACCAACTTGGGTCAACGTTGCTTAAAAACCACAATCGAATGATATGCCTTGACACAACTAGGCCACTCGTCCCTCCGGCTGGACACCTAGGACACCGTCATATTTTAGTCCGGAATGCGAAATAGGGAGAATTCTACATGTTCTATTGCTTTAAAATATCCAAATATTCGCGATCACTTCGTTTTAGTCTTCTGAATCCAGTTTCTTCTGATGTATTAATTCTTCACACTCACCGAGTCTTACTCTATAACCTGACTAGCTCTATTTCATAGGCTACAAGACGTAATTTGGAGCAATCCAAAACATCCCGATTACTTTTTGGTCCTTTAAATCCAGTTTCCTCTGATGTATTTATTCTTCACGCTCATCGAGTATTACTATGTATAAACCTGACTCAGCTCCAATTCATAGGTTACAAGACGTATTATGAAGCAACTGCCGTCGGACCTCTGCAGGTTGTGAGCTAGTGTATGTCGTTACGCGTCTTCTCTCTAAAAACAATTTTTCCCATTTCCATGTTATGAAAAGCTTTAACTATAGAATATCGTTCAATTCTGAATTCACATGGATAGCTTTGTAGAAAATTCGGGAAAACCAGGTATATGTGTCCAGAAATTTCATATTCTAACCTGGTATCCCAAGTTTCGTGTAGAAGTACTATCATGTAACGCGTCATTACGTGAATTTGCGTGGATGAAATGACATAAGGTTGTTACAGTTTACGCCTACCAAATGGCGCAGGCCTCACACATTGCCTGGAAGGACTGCAAATAAGACGCCTGTGTTAGAGCTCTTACACACTGGCACTGTCCTTACCTTACTAGTTATTACGTAGAATTATGAACTTCACTGAGTTTTTTGTATGTTCCATTCTTCTTTTCCTTTGTAACTTCTATACTGTACTGTAGACCAAAAATGTTGTTGGCCTTGTCCCTTGTAAGTTGTAACACATTCCGTGGCAGCAATTATTTTTATCTAATTTTATGTCGAATAACCGTATTGGTGCACGTGGATTAGGTTGTGGGTTCGAATCCTATAGGTAAAAACATTGATGTAGAATTTTTTTAGTACTCATTCTATTTCAATGGGTAAAAACAAAAAACTGTCTCGTTAGGCTAGCTTGCTGTCCTAGTAAATATAATAAATCTATGCAGTATGCTGTACAATATGAAATAAATAAATAAAGCCTTTATTTGCTAGATTATATTCAACTTTGGTATTCAAAATAGGTGTTACAATTACAATAGAAACAAAGCCACATTCAGCCATCACAATATGCAAACATTCAGTTTTTGTCAAACACATTATAATATATATCTCTCTGGTCGTTTCGGATTGCCGACCCATCATACTATGATTGAGTGAGAGGCATGCACTCGTAAGTGCGCTTTAATGTCCTGCAAATCTTATTAAATTTATCTATTGCAAATAGAAGCTAGGCAGCTATCCATACTTTTTTTTCATTTTTTTTTTCTGGACGGGGGGGAAATCTTCTTAGGATACCCGACCTCCTGGGGGGAAAACCGGGTTATATGTGATTTGTACCCACTAAAACCCCCTCGGTGACAGTCCTCAGCGCGACGAAAGGCTCCGGGAACTCTTATAGAACTTGCGCTATCCATACCTAGATGGCCTGGGCTAACTTCCCCGTAGCCGAATTTCGGTTAGGAGGGTATAATAAGGATTTTATGCGTGGATGTAGGATGTTTTAAAGATCTGTGGGTTTCCGGAATAAAAAACAAATAAGTAGCTATGCCCTCTTTTGAAATGCAACTTGCTACTTACTATACCAAATTGCGTCAAAATCGATTAAGTAAACGGATTGGCCGAACAGATAACATTTTCGAATTTAAAATCTTATTATTTGTATGGAACTACTCGTAAAAGCGTTTGACTGATAGGGCCCTAACTGTAGGTACCTTTTACAAATTACGTCTTTTGTGTTGCTGACAGAGAATAACACGCGTACAAAATGAAATAAAATTCTCAAAGAAACAAGAACATTTCGTTACATATTATATTATTGTTACGTGCAATGAATACCTACCTGTTTGTATACCTATATAGCACTTTAATACCAGCACTATAATACCTACTTATGTTAGTTTTTATTTTTATATTGTTCTAAGTAGGTGTAATTAAACCTACATCATATCCACCTTATCTAAGTACTAGTACGTAATAATTATTAATTAACTAAAATAAGAAGAAATTACCCGGACCTATGCCGTATGGAGCGGAAACGTGGACACTGACAGCTGGCCTTCTCCACAAATTTAAAGTCTCTCAGCGGGCTATGGAGTGGGTTATGTTGGGTGTTTCTCTGAAGGAATAGAATCCGTAACGAGGAAATCCGCCGGAGAACTAAGGTCACCGACATAGCCCAGAGAATTAGTAAGCTTTAGCTCAGAGAATTAGTGGGCAGGTCATGTCTGTCGCAGAATCGATGGCCGTTGGGGCAGAGCTTCTGAAGTAGAGACTGCGTACTGGGAAACGCAGTGTGGGACGTCCTCCAGCCCGCTGAACCGACGACCTTAAAAGGGCGGTGGGAAGTGGGTGGATGAAGAAAGCTGAGGACCGTGTGTGGTGGCGCGCTCTCTAAAAGGCCTATGTCCAGCAGTAGACGAATACAGGCTGATGGATCATGGATGGATGACCCAGACCTAGAGATGTAAATAATCTCGCAGGCTCATTACTTGGACATAATAGGAAAACTAATATGTGGGTAAAAGCAGCGCTCGGTCGAGGCAATCTTGGCATCCTAGACAAACAATAAGGTAATATGAAATGAAAAAATTTCATATAGGACAAACTTAGGACAACTCGTTCCACACACCTAATGACGCTTTTTACAATCGGCCGGGTGGTAGCTCTAACGACTCTACCACGGGTTCGGAAAAAATTCTGTGCTGGTGGTAGATACTAGATACCTATACTGGTATGTAGCGAAGATGGTATGTGGGTGATAAACGTAGGTACAACAAATTAAATCTAACTCGTTAAAATACAAATCAATGTACTAATGTTCGCCTTTGAAAGTAATCTGACTAAATCAATCACCTTTGTGTACATAAATATATTAGCATCCGAGCAAACATAAATATGAGGAAAATTAAGGTTTGCCTAAATTATATGAGGAAAATTAAGGTTTGCCTAAATTAGTTTCCTATAATATTTTCATGTCCATACACACGTAGGTATCCTTTTATCTTATAGGTGACCTTCGAGCCAAAATCGGAAGACTAATGTCTAATGTCATGTCTCCAACTATCGAACAATCGGACAATGACACGCGCATATTATATCTCTATGACACGCGCCATATAAATATTATATTATATACGCGCCATAAGCGGAGCAGCAAAGAAAATCTAGCATTGTGCAGTCCTACAAACTTATATCATGACCCGGTGGCCAAAATTGAAACTAGGTTGTCCCTTTCTGGCTCTCTGTTTCACGCCAAAATGACTGAACCCATTTTGCTGATATTTGGAATAGAGATAGTTAGCTTATAAACTGAATAAACACAGACTTATCACGGAAAATTTATGGACGAAGTCAGGGCCCGCAGGCATCATCTAGATAAGAGGTACTTATTCCTCTTTGCTAGCTCCTTTTATATAGGGATACGTTTGATTAAAAATTATTTTTAAATAAAAAAAAACCGCCTTCAAAAACTAAAAAGCAAAAAATAATTGGATATATTTACATACTAGCTGACGCCCGCGACTTCGTACGCGTGGATCGAGGTTTTGTGGTTCCCGCGGGAACTTTCCGGGATAAAAGTAGCCTATGTGTTATTCCAGACTATAGATCTCTGTGCCAAATTTCATCCAGATCCATTCAGCCGTTGGGGCGTGATTGAGTAACAAACATCCATCCATACATCCATACCGACATCCATATATCCAAACATTCGCATTTATAATATTAGTAAGATAAGATTATTATTTCTACCCACTTCAACTTCTTCAACATAGTGGGTAGAAATAATAATATGTAAATATATCCAATTATTTTTTGCTTTTTAGTTTTTGAAGGCGGTTTTTGTTTTTATTTAAAAATAATTTTATTGTTTGCTTTTTAGTGCTGTAATAAAAAATAAAAAAAATAAAAATAAGTTCTCGAAAGGTAGACAGACCTGTACCTAATAACTATCTGGGTTCGTGTCCTTATAAAATTTAAGTTCCTTTGATTTCCCCAGGATTCCATCATCAGACCTAATGACCATGGGACCACCTGGAAAGTATACCCTTTCAAAAAAAAAAGAATTTTCCAAATCGGTCCAGGCGTCTTCGAGTAATCGGGGAACATCTGTGTTCGAAGATCTCGGGGAACATCTGTCTTCGAAGATCTCGGGGAACATCTGTCTTCGAAGATCTTCATCAGATCTTCAGCAAATTTATATGGGACCACCTTGGAAGTATACCCTTTCAAACAAAAAAGAATTTTCAAAAAAAAAAAAAAAGATTCCGACGAATTGAGAACCTCCTCCTTTTTTTGAAGTCGGTTAAAAAGTACAAAGTAGGTAGGGTAGGTAGGCTAATTTATTACTTATAACGATTAATCGCTATATCAGCCTCATAATTTTAAACGATGCCACATGGATGCCACGTAGAAACTAATAAAAACCTAGGTATTGACAACCTAGGTATTGAGGATAAGGATGTAAACGGAAGCACGGAAGATGTTAGTGAAGTTAGATATAATATATTAGACTAGCTAAAGCCCGCGACTTCGTCCGCGTGATAAGTTTTTTTGATTTCCACGGGAACTCCTTAATTTTCCGGGATAAAAAGTAACCTATGTCACTCTCCAGGCCCTCAACTATATCCATGCCAAAAATCACGTCGATCCGTTGCTCCGTTGCGGCGTGATTGAAGAACAAACCAATAAACCAACAAACAAACACACTTTCGCATTTATAATATTATAGAAAATAACTGTATTACATAAAAGTAACTTTATGAGTTCCTAGCTAAAAACAAATTGTAACAAAATTATAATCATACTATCTCCTAGACCTAGACCAATCGAATTTAACAAACTCCACCTACCTCCACAAACTCCACCACCAAAACCCTTTTCTCTATGAACTACTTTGGCCATCTTTGGCCCTTTGCCTAGCAGCGCCACCTAGCAAATATACAAATAACTTCCTCATAAAACCGCAACGACAATGTCGCGTCATGTACAGAATGAAAGTAGATCCACTATTAAGAAGCTCCATCTACTGTGAGACATTAGTACTATAAAGTTTCACATTTTTCCTACTAGATGGAAACAGACTAGAAAACAGCTGTTTGACGTATGATTTCCTGTTCGTTCCTAACTTCACCCTTGTTCACAACCAGAGACTATAGAAAAAAGAATATCCAAAATCCAAAGATCCAATCAGTCGACAGTCAGTCAGTGACGCAAAGAATGAAGTAGTGACATTTTGCAGTGTGTTGTGTAGTGTGATTCTAGAAAAACTTTGAAATTGTGTGAAAATTTTATTGCAAATGAGTCAAATACTGTGATTTAAACGTGTGTATGTGTATCGATCGTATTGTCTTAAAAATTTCAAGTTTGTTTGATATCAGTGCCATCAAATTTAGATCATCGTTTGCTTCACAAAGCTGTTCAGTTTTTGTTATCCGTGGGCAAGGAACCTTTTTTACAGCATTGGATGTAAGTAGCCAGAACGTTTTGTTTAACTCCAATCTTTATTTGTTACTTATTTTTGTTAGTAATGGAAGTAACACCGGATCTAAAATGTTTAGAACTGCGATGGATATCCTCCTTCTTGGCCCTTAGTCGCATTTAGGTCTTAAAACGAATTAAACCTAATTAAGTATTAAGGAACAGACAATTTGTAAAACCGCTTCTGGTATTTAGTTTACGAAGATAAATGCATTTGATACCTTTTTTACCTAGGTACTAACATTGAACCATCAAAAAGTTGTAATATTGTAAATACAATGAAAAATCAACAACCAACGTCTATACCAGCTGTTCTTTTCAACTTTAAACATACCTAGTTAATAAGTTAGAAATAGGTAACTCTTTATACTTAATACTTATTATCATGTACTTAAATATAATTTTGCATGAAACTATAGGGATTATTACAAAAAAAAAAACACCAATTAGCTCATACTATACTGTCATTTGATCTAGTTTTAGAAAGTAAAATGAATGGCTGCAACATGTTAAATTATAAGTATACAAAAGGTAATGTTAAGGTCATAGTAACTCCAAATAGGCTCATGTTTGCTTTGTCATAAGTTCTAAGAAAACTATTCATTGCCAGTATTTTAATATTACTTACTTACTCAGTTTAATTACAGTTATTTGTGTGGATTAGCTGGATTAGTGACTTTCTTGAAATGTTGCAAATGTATCCAGCTAATAATTAGAAGTATGATGCTTCTTATTGTATAATAATCCTACCATCTGTGTGGTTAATTTTATCTTTTATAAATCACTTTTGTACTTGAGTTACAGGCAGATTTTATCATTGTTTCAGAAACAATCAAATATTATTTAACCAGGTCTTCAGTCTGCAACCATATTTTTGTTAGAAATTAGCCCTTGACCCCTAGTGTGACCTATGTCACATGATATGTTATATGACTGGAGTGGCTCCACTTGATACAGCTGTGTCTATAGGGTTTGATGTAAGAGCTTATATGTTATCTGCATATATACTGCATCATCACTTACCATCAGGTGAGATCGCAGTCAAGGCTAGCTTGTAGTGGATTATTTAAAAAAAATGCTAATAGTTAGCAATTTTTTAATCAAAGCTTGGTCTTAGCATTTTACTTACTTAAGGCCAGGCTTACTCTTTTAACTTAGGAAATATATAAAATATTTAAGTAAATGCAATGAATCATTTATAAACCATGAAGGTAAATAGTTTCATGCTTTATTGATGAAATTAAACCATACATACCTATTCTGTGATTAAACTAACTTACTTATATGTTGTAAACTTACTTAAGGTGGAAGACAAGGGTCTGCCCGCGAAATTCAAATTTAATTTGGATTTTCGCGATTTGTAAACTAATACGACAAAGTAGGCATAAGGCATTCAAATTGCGCCCCTAGGAATATCATCTTCACAGGTTTATATAAAAATCTTTACTTGAAAGTGCCCAGTTTAAGAAATTAGTCAAAATAATGAGTTTGACGTGAGTTACTCACAAATTAGTCACTATTTTGACTAATTTCTTAAACTGGGCACTTTCAAGTAAAGATTTTTATATAAACCTGTGAAGATGATATTCCTAGGGGCACAATTTGAATGCCATAAGCCTACTTTCTCAAATTAGTTTACAAATTGTGAAAAACCAAATTAAATTTGAATTTCGCCGGCAGACCCTTGTCTTCCACCTTAAGTTATGAAACTTTAATTGAGTACCTGGTTACATACTGCAAATTTTTAGCACTTAGTTATAGATAAATGAAATGGAACAATTATTATGATATTAGGTGAGTATACAATATACATGCATGTTTATATGCAACGGCATATATGCAATGGCTCTGCTTCAGTGGTACATGAAGACATGGTTATTTTTATCATACTACTTATATAATATTATGAATGCGAAAGTGTGTTGGTTTCACGTTACAACAGAGCAACGGATCGACGTGATTTTTTGCATGGGTATAGTTGAGAATCTGGAGAGTGACATATGCTAGGAGTGACTTTTTATCCCGGAAAAGTGAGGAGTTTCCGTGAGAATTGAAAAAAAAAACACGCACTCGAAGTCGCGAGCATCAGCTCGTATTATATTAGCTAGTATATTATAAGTACCTATATAACTAGTTACCAAAGTTACTGTGAGTGGCGGACCAACAGAGTTCTAGAAATTTGAAATTTCGTATTTACGTGGGTTCCTCAGCTACCTTCGCTCTAAAACGTAAACTCGCACTACCATGGAATTTAAAGAAATTCCAGCGTGAGTTTTATTACTACCTAAACCCAAGCAAATAGTAGATCGTGTTAATGAACTAGTAGGGGTGGGACATACCCACTTAGGAATCTAATTTATTTTAGTACTTACCTAGCTCTGATATTGATATAGTTTTATTTGTTAAGTACTTATTAAGTAATAAAGCGACATCAGCTCAGAATTGGTTCTCAAGTTTGATTGATTGGTCAATCTAGGATAAAATAAATTGATATCGTTTTATTAATACGATCCTTAGTTTACTGTATTACTTTAATAGTTACTTACTTAATTACCAACTGCTTCCATTTCTTCTACAAAAAACTGACAAAAAATGGGCGTTTGGGCGGTCACGTTCCATATTCGCTATCGTGACCGGAAATCAAAGTGGACAATTAATTTTGTATAGGTCAAGGTGATGTTGGCAATAATTTTACTGCATACCTAAGTACCTACTTAGGAAAATACATAGATTGTATTAAAAATATAATAATTTAGAACAGTAAAGTAAATAACGAGCAAAAAAGTAAAAATATATTTCAAGATTTCGATACGTTTTCAAGATGGCAACCTTCAGCCATAGAGATAGCTAGGCGCGAAAGGAATCAAATCAAACTGTCACGTTATTCTGACAGTCACTGTCAAAATAACGTGTTTTTTTTGAAAACGTCAAAAAATATGAATCCGCCATTATTACCCAGACCCACTCATGTTTAGCGTTCCATAACTTGGAAAGATTACATAATTTTACCACTGAAATAACGACGAATTCGTAGATTTGACTAATAAAAACTGGTCTAGTATATTATTTTTCTCCATCGACAACGGCATCTGAGAAATAAAAAATCAAGATAAAATCAGAGGTGCAATCATGTAAGGATCGCCGATCAAATCGTTAAAGCTCGGCTTCAAAGTAAAATAAACCATAACAATATCGAATTAGAGCTCAATTTCGTGTAACGTTTAGGTATGTACGATAGCCTAAACGTATATAAGAATGGATACACGAAATTGAGCTCTAATTCAATGCTGTTATGGTTTATTTTACTTTGAAGTCGAGCTTTAACGATATAATCGGCGATCCTTACATGATTGCACCTCTGATCTTCCGCATTGCAATGAATTTTCCTTCACTCCATCCAGTAACCTAGGTTAATTTGCTATACATACTTAGAAAGTTATTTACATTAATCAATCCTCTTTGTTTCGCAAGCTCGGTGTCATTCGAGGACAACTAAACAAACTCATTACCAAATTCTATAACAATAGTCAATAACTGAATGCTTTAAATATCCTTTTAAAAAGACGTTGCGCAAATTACTCTTAGTTGAGTCGTATGGGGAAGGACCTGGCAACCTACCTGGCGTGTACTTGGAAATATCAGAAGAGCTGGTCAGCAGTGACGTAAATGATGCATCTGCACATCGATCCTGTTCTTTACAGCATGTGAATCGACAATTTCGCCGAACGTCGCGCGCGTCGTTTCTATAACACCAAATAAAATACATCTAGACATCAAGGTCAGAGTTAATTTTATCTGGCGTCATACACAAGAGTAAGAACGGTCGAAAGCCAATTGTGCACAGGGTTTGAAGTCAGGGTAGGCAATTAGACACACATTGGGTAAGAATGTATTTAATTACTAGCAGGCCAAAATCTCAAGTAGTGCTTTTATGCCTCTATTGCACGCCACTATAACAGGCCACGTGTGTCTGTGGCGAGTGGCTCGTTTACGCAGGCCTTAATTATCATTAACATCGGCTAAGTGGAAGAGTAGAGTGGGTCAGTTTACGTTTCCGCGTTGCATCGGATTGCTAGGGTTGCCAGGATGTAAAATCTAGAAGTCCTGACAAATACCTGATGTATTTACTAAAAAATACATAATGCCGCAAGCGCTCTTGACACTAAATTAGGTAAACGTTCCTGCTTCGTTGCTTTATTATTATTATTTAAATTTATTTAGTTTATTTAGAGATCTCTACCAGTGACCCTTGGCAGTGAGAAAGGTTGCTTTAATTTATTGGGTGCATTATAGGTAATTATTAAGACCCTTTTCAAGAATAAATGCATCAAATGTGTATGTGTAAGTAGGTAACCCGTGCGTTAACTTATTACTGGTAGGTGTTTATAGGTAGGTACTACCTAAATATTAATTCATTTATTTTTTGCAAGTAAGTACCTAGTACCTACTTTATATTCTGTCCAATTTAGATCTCGACAATATCGCCTAAAAATCTCATCTGGATAAATCCTGTCGTCTTGTTACCCTAATCGCAGGCCGCAGCACGACAATGCGGATCCGTGGCTTGCCAACTGTACCTTGTATAATGTTCTGATAAATGATCGCTCTCATTAGGTTCTTCAACCTGAAATTACTTAGGTGGGTAGGTACTAGGTACCTAGTTAGTAGTTATCTGTCTAAAATTAAGGAGAAACAAACAACCGTGCCTCGTTGGTCTAGTGATTAGCATGTTCGACTGCTGCTGACGAGGTCCCGGGTCGGGCCATAATTAAGTGTTGAGTTTTTCTGACTATCACTGACATGATAACAGTCGTTAAAGCCCGCCAACCTGCATTAGAGCAGCATGGTGGGTCTAAGCTCTAATTCCCTCTCTCCTATGAGAGTGGAGGCCTGTGTCCAGCAGTGGGACGTAAATGGGTATTGGGCTGTAGTGAAAACAACCGTGAATAAATAAAAAAGTACGTAGGTATTATAGGTAGTACGTAGGTAGGTAGGTAGTTAATAGTTATATTCCTTGTTGTTCATGAATAACATCAAATAGCAATTCATCTAATTTGTTAGCTTAGTACGTAAATAGGAAATACTTAATTATGTAAATCAAGTAACTACAGCCCAACCATTTGTTTTAGATATTCCCGGGGACTTTGATTTTCAGAGATAAAAAAATAGTTAATCTGAACTCTGTAATCCGTCTCAAAATCAAATTTTGTCTGATACCTAGGTACCAGTGAACAGACTGATAGATAAAAAAATTGCCTTTATAACTTACCTTATTATAAAGTACGTTTCTATGGTAAGTGAAAATTCCGTTCTAGGGCATAGGTACCTAGGCACGAAAATTCAAGTCTTCCGTTTAAGTAAGTAATTAAGAAAAAATACACTCGCGCACAAAGGATTTCGTACCACCACAGAGCATAAATTATTTTACTAAATAACAGGAAAAATGTCCTTGCCACACGTAATCACCTGTGAAATAACTAATATTATAATTATGCGAAAGTTTGGACGGATGGATGGATGTTTGTTACTCGATCACGTTATTCACGCCAGAACGGCTGAACAGATCTGGATGAAAGACACAGATATAGATTATATAGTCTGGAATAGCATATGGGCTCCCCAGATAATAGTTTATCCCGGAAAATTAAAGTTTTCAAAAAACCTCAATCCACGCGGACAAAGTCGCGGGCTTTAGCTAGTACCTTATATTATACAAAACTTCATTATATTTTAACAGTATATCTTTAAATCGGCTGCATAATATTTAATTACCTAGGTACTTACTTACTTAAAGAATACTTAATATAGGTTTATAGGTAAGCAAAAATCGAAAATATGAAGTCGCTTGGTAGTTTTTAATAGTTCTTGGCAACACTAGCTTTGAGCCTACAATGTACATCATAGGAAATATGCACCCTAATATCCTTATTAGATAATGTATACTTGTATAGTGAGATCTCCTAGTGAAGCATAATAATATATTTACTTGGTATTACATTACGATTTACCACGATTAACTTATTTATGCGTCTTTGTTATGCACATGCGCCAAGCAATCTTGACCCAGTTGGTGGTTGGACTTATTTCTTATTAAGGCGCTGTCAGCTCTTAAAATCAAAACACAAATCGAGAGGTTGGCTCTCCTCAGTCCTCATCCCTCACGCCAGTTATGCCCACTTCGGCCGGGTGGCGCTCCCGTCGCGGTTTTCTTTATTTTCGCGCGCTTGTCATAGCATGTCACGGATGCCCTCGGATGACAAAACACGGTAACTCAAAATTTGTGAAATTGATAGAATAACGTAAGTGAGTAAATCACGTACCAAAGTCTCTTACATGAGTAGGTAATTGACAAAATACCTATTGTAAATCGCATATCGTGTGCAAATCCATTTTAATACTTAATATTATAAATGCGAAAGTGTGATTGTTAATTGAATTGCCCGTCAATCACGCCGCAACGGAGCAATGGTTCGACGTTATTTTTGGCGTGGGTATAGTTGAGGGAGAGTGACTTTTTATCCCGAAAAATTAAGGAGTTCCCGCGGGAATAAAAAAAACTTCAACCACGCGGACGAAGTCGCGGGCATTAGTTAGCCCAGCATACAAAATATCAACCATACAAAATATAATAAATGCGAAAGTGTGTCTGTCTGTCTGCTACGCTTGCACGGCCCAACTACTCAAACGATTTTGATGAAATTTGGTACAAAGATAGATTACATCCCGGAGAAGGACATAGGCTACCCGGAACCATTATCCTGGAAAATTAAACAGTTACCGCGGGAGTCAAAAAATCTTAATCCATGTGGACGAAGTCGAGGGCATCATCTAGAGTTACATAAGTATCTTATTTACATAAACTACTTACGTGAGTTAATTACAAGTATAATTGTGGCATAAATCAATATCATACGTATATACAATGTACTTACCGACTAAGATATTCATTTTTTGTCAGAAACAAGAAATACAGATGTTATTTCAAAAATTTAAATAGCAAAAAGATGTTGGAAATTGATCATTGAAATCAATTTGTAGTCTTTTGCAGACATATAGTATTATTTACAGTGTTTGAAAAATACTCAAAAATAAAAAACGAAGAAAATCATACAATTTTGGTGTCATGATTTTTTATCTTTACATACAGAATTATCTATATGGTAGAACTTCGTAAGAGCCAAA
Organism: Erebia aethiops; assembly: GCA_923060345.2. Classification (NCBI taxonomy): domain Eukaryota; kingdom Metazoa; phylum Arthropoda; class Insecta; order Lepidoptera; family Nymphalidae; genus Erebia; species Erebia aethiops. Next base: position 13,403,745 of record OV281089.1, on the reverse strand, counting down.
ACCGCAAATTAGCCAAATTTATGTAAAATTTCAAATTTGTACGTTGTTTCCGTACTCTAAAATTATAAGTTTGATTGACAATATTATGTCCGAAGCAAAACCTATTATATTAATTAACTGGACTTAGGTTGGGTGAAACTAAACAAATTAACTTTTTAAAAATCCCACTCAATCAAAATTAAAAATAAATCTCGGGAACGGCAAATTTTCAACTCAAGGAAACGGGAATAAAATTGGCCGATTCCCGGGAATTCCCGAGAATCGGGATTTTTTTAAAAATAGTTATTGCTACTTTTATGTACCTTATATCCAGTTTTTTAAAAATTAAATACAAGTTAGCCCTTGACTGCGATCTCACCTGATGGTAAGTGATGATGCAGTCTAAGATGGTAGCGGGCTAACCTGTTTGGGGTATGGCAGTTATATTAAACCCTAGTCCATATCCCTAATCGGTTTCTACAAGACATCCTACCGGAACGCTAAATAGCTTGGCTGCACGTCTTTGGCGGTAGGGTGGTAATTGGTAACTAGCCACGGCTGAAGCCTCCTACCAGGCCAGACCAGAGAAAATTCAGAATATTTAAATTCTTGAAATACAATGCAAGAAAATATTGTTGCCGTGAATTCATTACGGTCCTTTAAGTAACTCTTTCGAAATTGTCAGTCAATTGAACAAATTGGTACTCAATGGATTTCTAAAGGTTTGTACACGGTTGCATTGGAAACGAGTATTGTATATGACGGAGGCCGAGGTGACACCTCATCATCGTGGGCATGTTCTTCGTCTTGATCTCTTTGCATTATGTGGGTACTCGGACAAATAACAAGCTGATCACGTTATTTATTGCACACACTATATTTACACTTCGTAGAATATTAGGTTAGTTAGAATTAACACAGTAGTTCAAACAGAAATCACTTTAAACACTTTGTAGATTAACTAAGTAAACAGTAGCACTAAGTATATAGCGAACGATGGGTTTGGCGCGGCGTGGCGGTATTACTGGGAGACCATGCTCCACCAAGTTCTCAAGCACAACTGTCCCTGGGCACCAGCCCCTCATCTTTTTATCGAGTCGTCACCCCCGCCACACCAACTCCATCCAGGCCTGAAAGTATGTCAATTGACTAATTGAGTCAAATGAGGTTTTGAATAATCGAGTACAAACAATACCTGAGTTCGCTATAGATGGCGCTTTAGAGTCAATTGAGCGATTCATTAAACTAGTACAATTAATACCAGATAGATAGCGCTTTACATAATAATCATTTTCATTTTAATCTCCGACATATATATTAAATTATTCAGGTGTAACAATGGCGCTGACATCTGGTGAAATAACAAGGCGGCATATAGAGAAATTAAAGAGGGACTCTTAAAAGTTCAAACAATAATATATAAGAAAATAACACTTGGAGCTCGTAAAATCTAGAACAAGAAAAATATCCGAGGTGAGATAATATATCAGAAAGGGAGAATCGAAGAAGACAAAACGCAAAAAAAAATTGTTACTTATAATCATTCTTACAATGTGATTTAACATACTATACATTGGTTGGAAGTTCTACTTATATTTTATAGACGACATTTTACATAATTTAAGTACAAAATAAAGAATAAAGAGTTTAAAATACTCAAAAGTACCTACTACGACTATTATAGTTTTATGGTAAGAAAGTACAATAATTCTTAACATTGTGATCAGTGCCCTTACTTTTCCTTTGAGTAATTGTCAAGGTTCCACTGACAAATTGTCCTCTCAAAAAATCCTCCAAAAAGTTTGGACAGATGGATGTATGGATGTATGAATGGATGTATGGATGTTTGTTACTCAATCACGCCCCAACGGCTGAACGGATCTGGCCGAAATTTGGCACAGATATAGATTGTAGTCTGGAATAGCACATAGGCTACTTTTTATCCCGAAAAATTAAAGAATTCTCGCGGGAACCACAAAACTTCGATCCACGCGTACGAAGTCGCGGGCATCGGCTAGTATTGCATAAATACTTATAATATTGACAATTTATCATTAATATAAGTTATTGTTATGTTATATTTAAATGTATATTTTTTATCGTAAAATAGACAAAGCATTGTCTATTTCAGAAGTTATATAATAAATTATGACATAAATTTGCCTTTACGTTAGTCAAAAGAACTAAAATTATCAAATTTTGATAGTGTTTCTGTTATTTTATGTTTGCTGTCCTATTTTTGTGATTGGCATGATTGGTAAGACTAGTAAAACACTTCTGTGAATCTTATCTAAAGTTGTTTTTTTAAGTGCCTTTTGTGAGATAAAGTTTAGTTACTCAATGGAATAATTCTCAGTCACTTAATTTTAAAATGATTGTTTTTTTTACTATAATTTAACATAATATTTGTAAACAGTGCTACTGCTCATAAAGATAAATAACTAAGAAACAAAAATTTATCAATAAAATAACAAAACATGATGAAAAAAAACATCGATTTTATTTCATGTACAATTTTACAAAAATACGCCCAATTCCCAAATTCACTCTGCTGGGGATTAAACCCGGTACATCCCACGTTAAGACAATAGTGCTCAGCACTGCGCGAGTGAGGTACGTCAATAGGGCATGCTCCCGATAATTCCTGGTACCAAAAATTCCCGGTACTTCTGAATAATTTTCAGTCCCGGTTCTCCACACCATAAAACCGGTACTTTTGATACTTTTGAGACTCGAAGTACATACATTCTGTCGATTCTTCTCTAATTAAGTGTGGATATTTCTGCATGTAACAATAATTTAATTCACTATACTGTATTTTATGCTCACAAATTCGAGGTATTAGTTTAAAAACCCCTATTTTTACTTTGGCTATAACGATTATTTTACTGCCACTTCGTACAGTTTCGTATGTTAGTCTTTCTGGTAAGTATTATTTACCAGCAGAGAAGAGCTTTTTTGAAGATCAATGAATTGATGGATCTGTCACTGGAATAAAATTTGTTCAGCCATAATCAATTACAGTAGATTATGCTATATTCTGTTAATTGTATCGTTACTTTCATAAATTTCACATGAAGATTGACAGGAAAATATTGATAGACTGTAATATAAAATATACCTCATAAGCCCGAGGCTACTAAATTTTGATTTTTGACTCCACTGTCAATTATACCAATAGCAGAGGGAAAGAAAATATGGATATCCGTATCCATAATTCCCTAAGATGCTCAGGAGTTCTCCATACAATGTTATGTAAAAACCAAGACTGTGAACAGTCCAATCTTTATGTATGGATGTGAATCCTGGACAGTAACGCAGCAGTAACGAGGCTCTTTATGGCTGATAGGAAACGTCTTTAGAAAATCCTAGGGTCCTCGATCCTAGGATCCTCCATACGTACGGGGAGGACGGTGAATGGATACCAAAAATACTAAGAGGTACCATATCCAATATAATTGTAGAGACCAAATCAGCGTGCGGCAAAACCAAAAAACGGCACAGAATAGGAGAGAGTAACATCTTCACGAGATTCTCTTGGGAATACTGAGTATGGGTTGGAAAATATTGTTGATTTAGATTAACATTTGTAATTCTTTGAGGTGAGGTTACTACGTACGCCTGTCTATAAAAAAAGACCCGTAAAGGATCACTTTGTTGTCCGTGTATCCAAGCCTCAAGGCTTGTTTCTCATAAACTGCTTGATGTAGTAAATTTATATTTGCACTGGCTTCTAATTGCTATAAAAGTAGTTACATATGAGCGTATCACAATAAAAAAAATTTCAACTTTTCAAAGTGTATTTTCATACAAGACGCAATCTCTGTAAAACCTATGAACTACAATAAAACTTTAAAATTTGTAACGAAGCGAGTTATGGTACAAGTACATGAAAAAATCATGAATTTACAGTCCTGTGTGAAATATTATGCGATAAATTTTTGTATAATGCCTAATGAATAGTAATAAAATAGTATAAAATATGGTCGAGCGAAGCAATGGCTGGATCATGCGTCATGCTCGTGAACGGGTGCCACCGGCGGGAATGGGGCTACTTTCTGTCTGCCCGTCTTTGACATGAATTGAATAAACAAATTTAAGAAATCCATTAAAAGTATGCTCCTGAAAAAAGCTTATTATACTGTTGAAGATTATGTAAATGATAGAGGAGCATGGATTTGATCGCTCCAACAATGCTGGGGACAGCGGTTACTTATGTACACATTGATATAGTAATTGTAAATGAATTATTTAAAAAGAGCAACCACCGAGTTTCTTGCTGGTTCTTCTCGGTAGGAATGGCATTCCGAACCAGTGGTAGATTCACTTGACGATTCAAAAGTACTTGTAAAAGTTTATTTGAATAAAAAAAAAAAAAAAAAAATTCAGTATATTCCTGTGTGAAATATTATGCGATAAATTTTTGTATAACGCCTAATGAACAGTAATATTTGGTCTATTTCATACTTTCTGTAATGTCTTAGCCGTGTTTTTGTGATAATTTAAGGTAGTATCGAAAGTATCGAAAGTCCCGGGAATTCCCGGTTCCGTGCCAATATCGGTCCAAAATTTCCCGGTACTCAAACACAGCACCGAATGCATGCCCTAGTAGTCAGGGAGAATTATAATAAACAAGTTAAGAGATCAACTTGTTCTCAAATATTTCTCAAGAGATAAGTTAAAAAAATACTCTGTACACAAAAACGGGAAATCACAAAAAAAACCAACGACGTATTTCCCGGAAATTTCTAACTCCCGGGTCCCAGAAACGAAACCCTAAGGGTATCTAATATCCAATAAATTAGTAATAAAACTTGCAATAGGCACTTATTTGAAGTATTTGAGACACCACTAGGTCCTTACTCAGCAAGCTTTCGATATAATAATATTATCTGGTCGGTCTGGTCCAATGAGAGCGGACGAGTAGGCAGTAGCAAGCTGAAGTGGCAATGCTTGATTTTCAGTTTTCCTTTCTGTCTTACCACTGTTTTGTTATTTTCCATTCATATCAAAAATTGCACTGGAGGCATACTACTATCGCTTAAATCCGTATTGTTTTAATATTGTTGACGTTCGTGTTTTTAGAATTATAATCCTTATTTTAGGACGTTCAAGGTACGTGACATAAAACTGACATTTTTAAGTAATACTGCTTTAAGCGATGGCAGTGAACCCTCTGACAGTAATTGGATGTTTGACAACTATAATACCTACTTCTTGGAAATATTAAAAGACGTCATTGTTACAACCAGCAGGAGTTTTTTTTTTTAAATAGTGAAGCGACGTGCCTTTTTATGCGATATTTCGCAACTCGTATGTCAATCTAGTAATTACTAGTACGATTTTAATTTTGAAAATAGTTTTCAAAATAATTACGAAGCTGCAACACAAGCTCACTTGATTGTCATTTAAGTAGCGTCATCTTTGGCGTTGGATGGTTTCTATGACCTGCCTTATTGATGTTGCCAAATAATAAAATATACATTTACAGCATTGCTTCACCAAAAATATTTATTTTAATACATAAAAAAGACATTTAGACGCCTGGGTATGTTTATAAAACAATACAAAAAGTTGTAATATCAATGTGTCAAATCGATTAAAACTTCTTCGTAAATGAAGTCGATTGTTGTCAAAAATCGAATGGATAGCGCATTACGGCATCATTATTTCGAGATGTCAAAAGTTTGGTCAGAGAACACATATTCATACTTTATTTGATTATGTATTTTTAGTTATATAAAAGAAGATAGCTCACGAAAGTTGTAATATCCACGTCTTCTGTCAATTCATGTTGAATAAACATTAGTCTTATTCATGTTATGTTTGAAAACCATTTTAAAATATCGATTTAAACGCTGGAGCAAAGGAGCACAGATCCATCGTCTGTGAAGTTCTTTCGAACACTGGCGGAGGTGAAAATGAGCTAGCGCTTCTCGAAAAACCGGAATACAATGGAAAACAGAAAATATGTGTACATTTTAATAAATATTAATAAATCAATGGATGTCATTTAGAATTTGGAATTTAATGATATATTTTTCAAGTAAATTGAGGTTTTCAATTTGGAGATGTGTTGATTTGAAAACTGAAATAAGAGGTATGTTTGAATTTATTTTTTATGCAGCGAAGTTGTTTAAATCGTGTTTTGGGATAAAACAATATCTGAGTTAAGGTCTTGAAAACATCATATATTTTTTTCAATCTTCCATATGCCACCATTTAATGGATACACTGCTTTGGAGACCCCCCCCCTGACCACACACAGCGCCTTAATTCGCTATATCATCATGTTGCTACTTGCTAGTGTCCAACTGTACACTCAATTAGTTGTAGTTAATAGGGATGATGCCTATATCAAAAATAAATTATTTCTAACCGATTATTAAATAGAGGGTCTTACAAAAGACCTAAAATTTACATCCTCGGTTAGTTTTAAGTTTGATACCTAAACCATTTTAAAATATACATCAAAGAAAAGAAATGCGCTGAAAATTGATGACGTCACAATTGTGAATTCCATACAATTTCCATAGATAAAGAGTTACTGCTGTGATTGAGTTGTCATCATCCCTATTACCTCATATTATATGTCACCGTAAGATTGTAAAAAACCGTTAGATTGTAAAACGTTTTTTATCTCGATAGATTGTAAACTGTCGACAGATTGTGAACCGTAAGATACTGCTTACAATATAACGCATTATTTTTCGGTAAACTGTAATCTATTAGGTATATTAACCCGATAGAACCTAGGCCGGGCACTACCAGAATATTCATGTCAAACCCTAACCTAACCTATAGTTCGCGCACGAGTTGAATGCAGAGTAAGTGAACGGTGACACATACATTTACTTTGCATTTAAAAATACAATAAATATTTCATAAATTAATACTCAGAACACTGAACGGTTCACAATCTTTCGACAGTTTACAATCTCGCGGGATAGAAACTGCAGTTAGATTATAATCTAACGGTTTTTACAATCTTACGGTGACATATACATAAAGTACCTGCTATTCATTTACCGTCTATTCGCAATTCGCATATAAACAATGGAAGGGAGGTTGCCTCACGTTCAGGAAATGTATGCCAGACTATCGCTTGACCACAATCGCTACTGACGGAATGTTGCAAAGCACGACTCTCGCCTTGAATGTTCCCATGTCTTGTAATGAGTGTCTAGGAAAAGAAACGTGGGAAATTTTAGCAGTGCGTTAAAATCGAGGAAGCAAACGGCTTTACATTTTGTCTTAGCCCATACAATACACCGTAAGGTAATTAATATTTAAACTGACTTCATTGCGCAGGTGGTGATTTATTTGTCTATTTCCAAGTTCCAAGTTAGTAGTAGTTACCTATGCGGTACGAAGTCAAGGCGATAATGTTTTTAGGTGCTTCGCAAACGTAGAAACTTTATCGACACGACACCGTCAGATAAAACCGTGGTTTTAACTTTTATCTGACGGTGGCAATCTTAGATAGTGTCCAGTTAGACACAGTATCTATGTTTGCGCAGTTGTTGGTTGATATCGCTTTCATTGTATGAAAATAAAATATTCATTGGTAACCGAAGGGGTGTGGGTTTAATATAACTGCCATGCCCCTAACAGGTTAGCCCGCTACCATCTTAGACTGCATCATCACTTACCATCAAGTGTGATCGCAGTCAAGGGCTAGCTTGTAGTGGATAAAAAAAAAAACCGGCAGACTGACTCACAACTCAAAAGTGTCTACGTTTGCGCAGCGCCTTGCATTTGAGGGTTAAATGAAAATGTCGCTCGGAATTTTGCTAGTGTGGGTTCGGACGATTCGGTAATGGTTTTAGTTCGATGATCGATCCAGAGAATCTAATTTTTAAATTGCAAGATAGGCTTGCGCTTTTGCGAAAAATGATTTGGTCTAAATTATAGCCTATTACTTAACTAGATGCCTATTCACTCTTGCATTGAATCTGACGTTATTCGATTACATCACAGAACTTTGTTCAAAAAAAAATTTTTGACCTTGTAAATATAATCATATTTAATGGCATATTATGTAATGTAAGTTATATAACAGTCCACGTTAAACCAAGATTATGCAAATATACCTAAAACAATAACAATAATAGCTCTTACGAATGTTAAGTTAGATGTAGTTAGTAACTAGTCTACCTATACCTTATTTTTTTTTCTTAGATTTCTGCTGAGTTTTGGTATCTTTAGCCTCTTTTTATGAATAATCCATACTAATATTATAAATGCGAAAGTGTGTCTGTTTGTTTCCTACGCTTTAACGGCCCATCTTTTCAACCGATTTTGATGAAATTGGGTATAGAGATTTGCATTGCATCCCGGGGAAGGACATACTACTTTTTATGGACGAATTAATTAATTAAACATTTCATCCAAGTGCGGGCGTCATCTAGTAGTTTATAAATGTAATGAATAATTCGTGAATCGTGCCTGAATTGTACACATTGTTACATTACAGTGTACCTAGTTGTTGATTTGAGTAAGATCGTTGTCTTGTCAAACAATAGGTACCCTACTCCATTGCAATAACTATTAGTTAGCATTCATCGCAATTCGCAACAGTCAACAATAGAAATCAAGACCTTGATTGGCCTAGAAAATAATGATTAGAACAAAAAAAACATCCGGCATCCGTACATCAAAACAGTATTATGTAAGTAATTGTCCATCAAATTGTAAACAAACCACTAGAATTAGGGTCCGGAAAAGTTAATCATCATATAAATCATAATGACTAACTGGTAGTGATTCTATTCTGTTTGATGCCATATCCATTGAAGTACTTTCTATACGCCAAAACATTATTGGCAATATCTATTTAATAAAGGTTCTAGTTTCATTTGCAAAGAATTCAATTTATCTTTTATAAATGTTTGACGGTTTTTTATAATAAAAGTCAATATTATGCGACTAATGATTTACATGAACAAACCTAGGCCCGTATTAATAAACCGATCCTATCCGTGGTCCCAAGAACTGCCTCAGTTGATAACTTCTCAAGATTAGGTTAGCAATTTAGCATCTCAATATCGTCACTAATTAATAAACGCATGTCAATGTACGCAAACTCAAATGATAACGGTTTCAAGATCAGCATCACAAAATTCGTCACTCGTCTCCTGGTCTTGTCCAATCAGAAGCATTGTGTTCAAGTTGTCCAGACCAACATTCTGTGGCGTAATGGTATTTTTGGTGGTCATGATTAGTTACAGGTAGGCTGCCTACACGACCTCACAAGGTCGTCGACGTTTTTGTTAGGGTGCGCTACGGCCTTCAATGTTCACACCCCAACTAGGGCTGCCACCAGTTCTATGTGTATACTATCAGCTTATAAATATTTTAAGTACATACCTACTTAACCTATTTGCCTGAAATTTAGAAAGAAGATAGGTAGCTTATACCCTAAATAATTAACAGGCTACATTTTATCCCGGAAAATGAAATCCGAGTTCCCGCGAAAATCACAAAACCTTTACACGGACGGACAAAGTCGCTTGCATCATCTTTCATTTGGAGGAAATTTTCCTTGAGACAACCCTAAAAAGGATTTTGGGAAATTCCAACGGGATTTTTAAAAAAACAAGGTTTCGGTGCCTACTTATTTTTTAAGTAATGTTTTTTTTAATATACTTACTATACTTATCTACATATAACTTCCAAATAGTGATTAACCCTACCACCCCAAACCCCTGTCCCACTTCATACTTCTTTCCTAAATTATTGCTAAATATATAAATTTTCTTTTCATAACTGGTTATGACGACTTTTACATATACATAGTATATACTGCAATGTAATATTACTGAATTAAGTAAGAATTATATTATTTTCCACACTTTTTGCAGTAAAAACACTTTTTTTAACCGACTTCTAAAAAAGGAGGAGGTTCTTAATTCGGCGCGATTTTTTTTACGATATTTACTTGAACGACAATCATAATGTAGGTATAATATATTAAAATATATTAATAACTTAAGAGGCCGGTTCGCGCCGCTCGCAACTTCTATTCGAACCGCAAATATAAATTTGCCGGTATATTGCTATCTCTATTTCACTGATGACACATGATCGCGTTCAAGCGAGATAGCAATATGAGCTTACAGAATTTGTTATACATTTAGTCTTGTTCCGTGAATACCAAAAATGATGAATGAAAACTTATCGTGCTTTTTACTTCGTATTGTTATTCTGTAACTTGAAAATATAGGCTATGCTGCTGACCAATTAATACGTAAGATATCGTTGGTTTTAATATGAAACAAATAAGAGGGAAACATGTCCATCTTGTCGTAAAAATATGCAAAACGCAATTCATTTACATTTCATTTTAGGAAAGTATTTTGAAAACATATAAATCCAGGGGACTAGATAAATACAATTTGAATCCAAATAAACTCTCATTTTGGTGGAAATGTTCTCGAATTATTAATTATTTTGGTATTACGTTTGTATGGGCAATTCATTCTCCGCTGGCACCTTAATGGCTGAATTGCACTTAGTGAAGTAAACGGTGCAAGTGATTAGTTGACATATTTTATGGTGTTAAGTGTAAAGTAAATGTTCACACAGTGATTAGTGATCCTTGCAGGTTTAAAGTTGTCAACCTTTAGACGTCCACCGCTGTACTGTCTCTTGCAAGGACTCCCACCACTCGACGCGGTCTTGTGCGACGCATCCATCGGCTCCCTGCAACTCGTTAGGTACTAACTTCATAAGATCTAACTAAAGTGCTGTACAGATTGATATCGTTCAAATTAACCTACAACCTACCTATTATGTCCACCCACCATAAAAAGTTAGGAGAGTTTCACTCTTATTGATTAACTAGGTAGGTATATTATTATTTAAATATAGAATAATAAGTTTATTACTAAGTTTGGTAAATCTTGCCAAAATTGGTAATGTGAGTTCCAACTTCCACTTGACCTCGCCAGGTTACCAAATGTTGCCTAGTTGTATCAATGCTGTATCCGTGATAAAAACCGGTTGTATCAAACTTGTTTTTCGATAGTATGCGTTTAATTATTACAATTTTGCATGGTGTACAGTACCAATTCACTTTCAGGTTTTAAAAGTAACTTATTTTATTGAACTCAAATTGGTAGTTAAGTAACTGTTTTAATTCGCTATAATCCGCCACAGTAGACAAATGCTTGAGATTGTTCATCCACCTAGTGGCGGGTCGTCCCAAAGCGTTGAGAAGTGTTGGGAACACGCACCGGAAAGCACAGCGGTGCGAGGCTGCCATTCAAGCATCTTGGGACCTCAACGCCTATCGGTTCTGCGAACTAGGTATGTCTTTGTGCCCATTGCCACTTAAGCTTGGCGAGTGGCGACCCTTCGAGCTATGTCGGTTACTCTGGTTCTCCTACGGATCTCCTCATTTCTCAGAAACCGAAATACAAAACGCAACGAAGTAGTCATTAGTTAGCACTTGTGACAGTGTTCTTACAAAAAATGCCTTCGAATACGTGACCAGTGACAACAAAATGTAGAAGTCAAATCCTTTGGAGCTGCAAACACATTTAGAATGGTTATCACGTTCACAGGTCATGATGCACTTTCTATAGCGAACAATACATTTTCCATAACCGCAAATATGATTTCAAATGTGGTGTATTTAAAATACCTATTTAACTATTCGAATAGTATATACCTGCTTGAAAACGTTTAGAAATTATCGAGAACTTACGAAAGTGACTGAAGCAGTATATTTTTCGCTTGTGATGTGAATGTGATACAATTCCACCGTAAAATTGTGATAAAAATGGCATTTCAGTGGCCTTCGCTCCCATAGAAATGGTAATTCAATACTGGTATCCCAGGGATTCGGGGCTTATCAGTGACAACTCCGGAATTCCGGATTAACTATGGTCTATGACCCCTGAATATATGTATGGATTCGAAATAAAAAAAATTACCTGGGGACAGTTTACAAATAATAGAATACTTTGTGTACGTTCGCACTGCGAAAAATATTCGCGCGATTTAAGTATTTTCCGCGTACAGATTTCACCAGTGAGATAGGAACATGCAATAAGTCTAAGGATAGAAAAAGCCGTTATTTTAATAAACATAATTTCTTAGTTATTGTACATACACAATACACATACGTAGCTATTGCTTTAAATACCTATACTGTACATGATAAGAACTAGTTGTAGAGGCATTTATACTGTTTTTACCCTCGACGAAACGGAGACGGTATACTTACGTGTTTTATGTAAACATTTTATTATTTGCAATGCGATATGGCCTGATTGATTAGATTTTATTTTTTTCTCCCACTGACGCGTAATAATCACACCACACGTCGGTTATAGTATAATAGGAGTATTATTATGTTTTGTGATTGTGACTAATGGAGGTCAATTGGAAGCTACACTGACTAGTATCAGTTCAGCGGACAAGGCGATGACCTTATAATTTTATCACCATGTTGCGCAGATGGTTGTCCGAATTTGCACCGGAATACCCTACTTGCGTCTAATTCCAGCTGTCACTAATTATAATGTACGGAGGCTAGGCTGAGCTTTGAACTACTACTTGCTAGTGATGAAAATTGATTCATCCAACACAAAGAGAAGTGTCCTAACATACTTATGAGATATATTAGGTATTTACAACTGTTCATATATAAAACAATTACCTGATAAGTATGAGAATACTTCTGGCTGGGCACAAGTATGTAGTTACGTCAGAACTATGTTGATAAGGTTTTGAAATAAACAAAACTTTACATTAGGTACCATCCCACAGAAAGTTGATCATAGTCTTACTAGCTGATAGGTACTATAAACCGAAACGGTAATCATTTGTACTTGGTATCCAAAAATTCTAATCACATAACTGTACCACAGCTATTATCTTAGGCTCAGTGAATGTAACAAAAAATTCTGTTTCATGTTACCTACGTGCGTAACCTCGTGACTACGCTTACGTCAAACTATGTATAAAATACGTAATGGTGCACTGAAAGCACTGTTTATAAAATTGAATTCGCATTCGCAACAGGTGTTAATTGTTAACTGGTACCTTAATTGACCGAGCGAAGCGAAGCGAATGTCTCCGAGTCTACTTGAGTGAATTTGCACTTGTTCGTCCGTCCGTCCGTCCGTCCGTCCGTCTGTCAGAGCATTATAACTTCTGAATTACTGAACGTAATTACTTCAGATTTAAATATAATATGTAAACCAAAGGCCTCCAGCCGAATATGGCTTAAAAAGTTACAAAAATCTTTATTTCAGGGGGGCTCTCATAGAAGCGAATGCGAAGTAAAATATTTTTTATAGCGTTACATAGGGTTGCGGTATATCATTTTAAAGATAATTAGGAATAGAGTCCAAAAATTATTTTTTAAAATTTTTCCCATAAAATTGACGAAATGGGGGGCTTTCAAAGTGGAGATTTTCTAACGTCCAAAGTTTTATTTTTTTAATCCACTACAAGCTAGCCCTCGACTGCGATCTCACCTGATGGTAAGTGATGATGCAATCTAAGATGGTAGCGGGCTAACCTGTTAGGGGCATGGCAGTTACATTAAACCCATACCCCTTCGGTTTCTACACGGCATCATACCGGAACGCTAAATCGCTTGGCGGCACGTCTTTGCCGGTAGGGTGGTAACTAGCCACGGCCGAAGCCTCCCACCAGGAAAAGTTGACTCAGAACTCTAAATTTTCTGAAAGGCTGAACCTGAAATTTGATCAACTTGATGAATTATAGGTATCCTGTACTTGAACAACAAATACTAAAATTAGATAAATATTATAAGGAAACGAAATTATTTAATTTTTAATGAGCTTCAGTATTTTTAACAGAACTTCACATTGATGTCAATAAATGGCGCCGCGAGGTCTCAGTTCGGGGCTAACCACTAGTACTAATAGTGTTGACGCAAAAAGCACCTTTTGGAGAGACTATTTATCCCTTTCTCGTTATTTATTTATTTTTCCATTGTGAATTGCTCAATACAATTATGATATACAAATATAATTATGATATACAAACAAAGGGTCAAGCTCACGGCATGAGTCAGAACATACAAACAAACGTAACATCATATTATTATTCATAACAGACATCGTCGGCTTTGTAGTCAAGAATCCAAGATGTTTATTTTTCATCTTAGCTATTTCATCCATAGGTACTTATAAATACTAAAGTGAAACTCTCTACCAAATACCTGCTGTTCCCCCGGAAAATTAAACCTGGTTTGTATCCCGGAAAATTAAAGAGCTTTCCGGGATTTTTAAATAATCTAAATCCAAGCAGACCCAGAGCAGAGTAAGTTAAAAAACATGAAGCAAAGGTAAATAACTAAATACCTAATGCAAGTGCATTTTACAAGATGAATCATCAAGAGGATCGTGAAGTTGACCCGCGGCCGGTCGCTCAACTCGTCACTTCACTCCTCGACTTAATCGTTATTTACTAGGCAACTAGCGACCCTATAGTATTTGGAACCTTTATAGTTTTTAACCGACTACCAAAAAAGGAGGAGGTTCTCAATTCGGCGCTTTTTTTTTTTTAAATACGTATGTTACCGCATATCTTCGTGGCTTCTAAGCCGATTTGAAAAATATTTTTTTCAGTCGTTAGAGGAAGCTCTCGACTTAGTAAATTCTTTACCATTGCGCATAATAAATCCCAAAAGCTTAGACGCCCGTTTTATTGTTTCATCAATGTGGGGTAAAAATGTTAATTTACTATATAAAGTAACTCCCAAATCTTTAATTTTTTTTTTTATTGTGAGATAGGCTTGCGCTTGCGGCTTGACGACAATCATGCTTAGTGCAAAGCAATGATGTCTAGGTTGGAACGCGCTTGCCTAGAAGCTGCCTATTTACTCTTGCCATGAAGGTACCTAACTAATTAAATTTGCTTCCTCTAGACAATTATTGTCAATAAAGTAGATAGAAGGTATGACACTGAATTTTCGTGTAAATTTTACGTGTTAATATTATATATGAATACCAAGGATTTGCTTTAGGGACAGTAACAATTAAATCATAGGGAACTCCTAATTGGACAAAGCCGCATGCTAGAGTCCCTTTCGAGCACTTATTTAATCTAGGAGCTAACTGATTCTAAATAAAAATATTTCTATTCAAATAAACTCTTACACGTGTTTTTGAATCGTCAAGTAAATCTACCACCTGCTGGTTCGAAATGCCATATTAGTTAATTTATTCGTAGTACTTAGTTATATGGATACTAAGTACATATTTGCATTTAGGGACACAAACAATGAAATCATAGGGAATTCCTAATTCCTGAATGCCGCATGCTAAACTAACTGTACCTATGACTCACATGAGCAACTGATCTCTCGTTTTTCGCATGGATAGTGGAAATTTCGATCTAAAATTTTAAGAGCTTTCCGCGAGCGCTTAGGACTAACTCGGTTATCTAAATTCTAGGCCGTATATTATCAATGTTGGATGGACTCTTTTGGATTTTGTTGTTTAAAACAAGTAATAAAATTTTAAATTTTAAAAAACCCACGACGAACTGCAGAGCTCCATTATGTCCTTAATAACTTTGAAACAACAATTAGAACGTATAGCAAAAGTATATTTAACATAATATCTAAAACACAAAACTGCATCTTTGACGGCTCAGTAGTTTTTGACCAGCGTGGTGGACTATGGCCAAACCCTTCTCATTCCGGGATAAGACTAGTGCTTATTAATGAGCAGAGGTGTCAAACAGTGTTAAATTTTAATATTCTGATAAAATATAATTGTTAAAAATACGACGGGTTTACGATGAGAACTTAAAGAGTTTCCATAACCACCTCCTGGTTGCATCATGAGACCCTGGGCAGCATCTAGGTACAAAGTGCTTGTTAAGACAAATCAAAAGAGTCCAAACACGACGGGCTTACGATGAGAACTTAAGGAATTCCCATGACCACCTCCTGGCTCCATCATGAGACCCTAGGCAGCATCTAGGTACAAAGTGCCAGTCAAGACAAATGAAAAGAGTCCAAACACGTCGCGTTTACGATGAGAATTTAAGGAGTTCCCATGATCGCCTCCTGACTCCATCATGAGACCCTGAACAGCATCAAAAGAAATCAAATACTACGAGTTACGAAATAAGGGTGTACGATGAGAACTTAAGGAGTTCCTATGACCACCTCCTAGCTCCATCATGAGACCCTGGGCAGCATCTATCAGCTAAATATTTGTAATGCAAAAAACCGCATCTCAATCAGCCCAGTACTTTTTGTGAAAAATAGTAAAATATTGAGAAAAATTAAAATCATAGACTACAGCTCAGCTCGGTTGTCTATGGTCCTAAAATATATCTAAGAACCTTCTCACAAACTCTACATATCTAATGCAAAAAAAAAGTGACTTTTAAGCCTACTTTTTATCCCGAAAAATTAAGGAGTTCCCGTGCCGCGGGAATCAAAAATTATTTTTTCATATTCGTACTTACAATACTATCTCATAGTAGGCTTATACATACGAGTATATTATGCTTCTGAAGAGGCATCCGAATCGCTTCCTCGAGTATAATTTCGTTCCGCAACGCTAATAGAATACTGCAGCTGCGAATTACTTATTTCATCTTACATTTCATAATAAACAACTTATAAGGTTTATCAAATAATTATCACTGCCAGTTCTAGTTCAAATGAACAATAAAAACAAAACGCATTGTTTTGCTTTAAAGCTGATAATATAATCCACACTAATATTATAAATGCGAAAGTGTTCTGTCTGTCTGTCTGCTACGCTTTCACTGCCCATCTGTTCAACCGATTTTGATGAAATTTCGTATGGGGATAGTTTGTATCCCGGGGTAGGACATGGGCTACTTTTTATCCCGGAAAATTAAAGAGTTCCCGCAAAAATAAAAAACCACCTTAATCTACGCGGAAGAAAGTCGCGGGTATCATCTAGTCGTCTTTTGAATGCATAGAAACTGTTATGTTGCTAAAGCCTAGTGTAGTGTTCCAGTTTACCCATTTGGTTCATAGTTCATACTTCGTTAATATATACATAGCTAGCTGATACCCGCAACTTCGTCCGCTTAGATTCAGGTTTTCGGTTCCCGCGGAAGCTCTTCATTTTTCCGGAATAAAATGTAGCCTATGTGTTATTCCAGACTATAATCTATCTCTATGATAAATTTCATCCAGATTCGTTCAGCCGCTCTGGCGTGATTGTGTAACAAACACCATCCATCCAAACTTTCGCATTTATTAACTATAGAAGTCATAGATGTTAAATGTATGGGATTACGGATGTTTTTCTCCTATATTAACTTATTTATTTAAATACAATATTATTCAAGAGTTCGCATGTAAGTTGTAACTTGTAAAAAGTATGACAACGTGAAATTATACTGAAAGTGTTGAATAGAAGAAAAATCGCGAAACGCTTAGTTGAAACTTGGAAGTTGGAACCCTGAAATATTGATCTTTCAAAACCAACTTTCTAGATTACACGGTTTAGATTTATGAAGGCTAGTCGACTAATAGGCCATAGAATAGCAACACTGGATGAAATGTTTTACGGCCAATTTTGTAGATGTCTGTTTAGTGAGTAACGCGTTACATTGTATTTTTTTTATCCACTACAAGTTAGCCCTTGACTGCGATCTCACGTGATGGTAAGTGATGATGCCGTCTAAGATGGTATCGGGCTAACCTGTTAGGGGCATGGCAGATAATTAAACCCATACCCCTTTTCGATTTCTACACGGCATCGTATCGGAATACTAAATCGCTTGGCGGCAGGTTGCCGGTAGGGTGATAACTAGCCACGGCCAAAGCCTCCCGCCAGACCAGACCAGGGAATTCAGAAATTATAAATTCCCAAACTGACCCTGCTGGGGATCGAACCCGAGACCTCCGCACGTTAGGACAACAGCGCTCAACCCTGCGCCGAGAGGTCGACAAACCTCGTTAAATGCGAAAGTGTGTTTCTTTGTTCGGCGGGTCGACGTGATTTTTGGCATGGGTACCTATAGTTGAGGACCTGGGAGAGTGACATAGGCTAATCAAAAAAAACTTAAACCACGCGGACGAAGTCGCGGGCATCAGCTAGTATAAAATACTTTCATCATAACAGTTCAATTTTACAATAATATAAAGTAGGTATCTATAAAATTGTGTTGTTAAGATAACAAGATGAAGTATTAAAATAATTTAGAGAATAGAGATATATGTTTAACTTTTGTTTGTTTTAATTGTTTACTCTTTAAGAATATTAAGTACTTATACATAAAATAATAAAATATAAATTATGATAACAGTAGAGGCATTTTAGGGTGGTCCTTTGTTTACATGTCAGCTCGTGTTACTGGAGTCATTAGGCAAACTCATGCAATGATGGAACAATTCGCTTCAATGCCGCTACATCCTTTGGATCATGTCAGGCATATTAAATGTCAAAAATATATCATGCGCATGTCATATTATGCTTGAAGTTAACTTTCGAGATAAATCTCGATACAACAGTACACAATAAATGATCTGCTAACATTACACATTTTTAAAACTTGAATGTAATGGTGCTCATATTTGGTCCCGGACCAAATCTCAAAAGTCCAAGCTCAAGGTTTGCCAAAGAGCCATGGAACGCAGCATTCTAGGTTTAAAACTCGGACATACGATCCAAAACGCTAGTTGGCCTTGCAGCAGCTTCTCTCAAGTGGGACTGGGTCGGTCATGTGAGCCGTATGCCAGATGACTTGTGGGCTAAATCTGCTTCCTTCTGGACCTCCCAAAATCATTAATGCAAGCGTGGTAGGCCGAGGCTACGATGGCGTGATGAATTAGACAAATTCCAAGTTGTGTGGCCCATCGAGGCACAAAATAGGGAGATGAGGAAAAATCGGAGAGAGGCCTCTGCCCAGTCGTGGGACAGTACGGGCTCGATTAGATTAGATTCGAATGTAATTAAGCACTTTTGTTTCAGATCCAGATGTGCTTGAAACAAATAAAGTTCGAAAGTCGAAACATCTGGTAAAGGTGAGTCTATTCCTTAAATTGCTTTAATTTTTATTTGTAAATAAAATCCATATCCATATTAATTTTATAAATGCGAAAGTGTGACTGTCTGTCTGCTACGCTTTCACGGCCAATCTGTTCAACCGATTTTGATGAAAGGTATGGAGATAGTTTGTATCCCGGGGAAGGACATAGGTTACTATTTATCCCGGAAAATTAGAGAGTTCCCGCGGAAATCAAAAATCTTAATCCACGCGGACGAAGTCGCGGGCAACATATCGGTACACACATACAACGGTATTTTTAAATTATTGTAGGATTTTAAAATTGACGCTGTTTTTTTTTCTTTTCTTTCGGGGGAGGAAAAAATCTCTACGGACTCCTGCCTAACGGCAGGGTGTGTTCGGCTTGCACGGACTTAAATACCTTCCCCCTGTATTCAAGGTCAGCACGAAACTGCTTAGCATTACTTCGTGTTGGCCTCTTAGTTTTCGATCTTTTTCTATTCTTCCTTTTCTCTATCTTCCCTCCGCATCATTATAGCCATGAGCATTTGGCTGTACCGTCTCCACATATCCTCGCTCGATAGCGTTCGCTTAGCAAGGTTTTGGGCATTCACGTCGTCGCTTGTTCACTGCGCTTCTGCTCTCAAGTCCGCACAGCCAGGGCACTCGAAGATTGCGTGTCTCAGGGTGTCTTCCTCTCTACAAAAGTAGCAGTTCTCGCTCAACGCTTTTCCAATTGCGAAGAGGTAGGTGTTAAACACCCCGTGACTGCTGAGTGCCTGCGTTATCCAACGGTCCACCTCTTAACGCTGTATGAAGTTTTAAATTAACCCTGTAGAAGTTTGCTCAACCCTTAAGTAGTGCCAGTATTTATGTCAGTAAACTTGTCTATAAATATGTGAGAAATTGTTTTAGCTATAATTTTATACATGTTTGTGTAGTACATTTTTGTACTGACTATACTAGTGCTGATCTGCTGATCAACGGGTTGATAAACTTATCCATAATAGACTTGACTAGACAATTGTAAAGATTGTAAAGTCGACATCTCCTGAAGATGCTCCGGTGTCGAGGCGAAACGTGCGTCGAGAATAGTATAAAAGTCTTGTGTGGTGGTGCATGTGAGTGGTGGTGGCATTGCTTGCTTGGGAACTTGGCTTTCTTGCTTGGTTGGAAAGGTAAACGGTGCTTCGCTTGTAACTGCATATTTGACCATACAGATTTTTTCTGTTAGCGGATTATAGCAAAATAATTGTAATCTTTTTCTTGTTATCCATAATAATTAAACTGTTTGTGTACCTTCTACTCACTACTCTCGATAGTCGAACAACTTTTAAATTACTATTACTGAGTTTTTACATTGTTAACAAAGTCCAAGCATTAAATAATATAAAAACTGAATGTATGTGTAATAGGTAAGATATTCATAAGTAAGACAATATGATTTCATTTGACAAGAACAAGAATCTTCTTTTTTTTTCTCTTGTCATTAGACATCATCATTTTGTCAGAAGACCGATGACTACCGGCAAGTGAAAACGCGTGGGCGGAGCAAGAAACTGATATTGTTTGATTAAATTTATAACTCACTTATCTAATAAGTTACCACGTTTATGATTAGGTATGTTGCCAAAATTATGTGAAGCAAACAGCTTGCAGAAACCAAAAGAATTCTTGAAGTTGGAAGATTAATGGACTTGTTTGGTTCAAACTTCAATGTAATTATAGCACTCATTAGAGCCCCCACGCCACCGGCACCTACGCAATGCGTCTTAGAAGAAAATATACACAGTATTCTGGATAAGGTGGTATTAAATATTAAGACAAGATGATGCCCGCGACTTCTTGGATTAAGATTTTTGAT
Organism: Erebia aethiops; assembly: GCA_923060345.2. Classification (NCBI taxonomy): domain Eukaryota; kingdom Metazoa; phylum Arthropoda; class Insecta; order Lepidoptera; family Nymphalidae; genus Erebia; species Erebia aethiops. The sequence continues at coordinate 13,382,909 of OV281089.1, read as the reverse complement.
TCCAGCGGGAACTGTTGAATTTTCCGGGATACAAACTATCACTGTACCAAATTTCACCAAAATTGGTTGAACAGATAACTTTTTTGATTCCCGCGGGAACTCTAAAATTTTCCGGGATAAAAAGTAGCCTATGTCCTTCCCCGGGATACATCATACAACGTATTCCTGTACGAAATTTCATCGAAATTGGTAGAGCAGATAGGCTATGAAAGCGTAACAGACAGACAGACAGACGAAGAGACACACTTTCGCATTTATAATATTAGTATTTAGTATGGATAGCGTGGAAGTATGGATTACTTTAACAAGTATTGGTGAAGATTTTACTTCGTCGAACTTCTCTCTCTGCGTCGTATTCCTCATTACTGAGGGTCGTGACCCCTTTCCCTTAATCAAATTCCATTACTATTTCAAGTGGATTAAGTACGCAGTACCCACCCGATTGCTTCAATGCATCTTTGTCGTAAAGAAAATCAATCGTAGCTAGGTACCTATACAATATATAAGTTGGTACGGGGTCATGGGCATGACTCATGGACGAGGATACCAACGCTACATAACATAAACAAGAGGAAAAAAAACAAAACAGTACCGCAGCTATAGGATTATTGGCCGACGAGTGTACCTATGAGTCATTTTGTTCCCAAACCGGTATATCTGCCGTCAAGTTCTGGTGCATGGTTTGTTCCGATCGAATTCAGAAACATGAGTACACATATGAAAAATATATAAGTTTATACCGTTCGTTTGTAACTTACTTATTAATTTGCTTACTTATCTGTTTGTCTGTCTGCTCGTTACCTATGCATTCGTGTATCTTTTGAGTTTTATCCAACTTAAGTTAAATTTTATTTGAGTAGGTTTAGTACTTACATGGGAGCGTAGTACTCTGCAAAATCTTGCAAGAAACGTAGACTCTTTTCATAGTGTACATAATAAAAATTAATGTACCGTGGGCAGTGGCCCCTTAATTTTTGTCATTCTTACCTATCAATCACATCATTTTTATATGATTAGGGGTAAGTAAGTAAACGTACTTACTCTCTTAATTCCAGTGAGAAATGGATGATTTGTCCTGTAACTCCTCGAAAATGTATTCCTAGTAGGTATACATTTATACATATTCTAATATCAAAAATTCAAAATCTTCAGAAAGTCTAAAAACTTCAAAGGTTTCGAATTTTTTTATTATGTTAAAAGTAAGTTTTATCAGTTTATCTATTTCGAATTCGAATAGAATAATTTACAAATCCTGAGCAATTTAAACTAAAGCAGAAAGCTTTATCAATCAAGGTGTCCTAAAGAACGTTCGAATAGCTAGAGGCTAGAAGGTTCGACCCATTTATCGACCGTGGTGCACCTACATACATACATATAAAAATAACCTTGAACACACACCGCGTTCCCATAAAACTACCCTAATATGTAATAGATACCTACTTGTAGATATAAAATACAGATCGAAATAGCCTTGCTGTCACGCATGCTTTCATAATATGTATACAGGTTTCACTTAAATATCCGTTTTCTTCAACCAGCTACACATTTTATAATATGGATTGATACTGGTAGGTACCTAACTACTGGCAGGTGCCTATTCGTGGTTCTTTCTCTTCCACCTTTTCAAAGAGCTTTTGTGAAAATTAGATACCTAAGCAGGTAAGTCCCTTATTTTAACTTGGGTTTTTTACAGGGTAAAAGTTTATTTATGTAATTTATTATTGAGTACGAAAATACATAGTTCAATGGATCGAAAATAAACTTCCCAAAATTTTTTGTGGACCGGTGTATACCTACTAGGTATTCTATAGAGGAGTTCTATAGAGTATTTTCGTGAGGTTCAAGTTTGGCAACAGCTGTCTCTGCAACACTATTACGTAACGCTGCAGGTAGCCGGTGTCACACGTCTTTTTATTGTATTTTAGCCAGACAACACATTCCCCGGTGCCAATTACCTACATACCAGTGGCACAGTGGCGTGCACAGTATTCGGAGCCAGGGGCGGCATTGGTCAGTTTGATAGTAGATACCTATTTTCAGGCAGGGCATGAAGAAAAAAGTATTGAGATTTGTTAACTGGGGTAATCAATGCTTTTATGCTTCTATTTCGTGCACGCCACTGCTACCTTTTTTTTTTTTTTTTTAATATATAGGCTAGCGCTTGGCTGCAATCAGACTTGCATGCAAATGGTGATGCAGCCTAAGATGGAGCGCGCTTGCCTAGAAGATGCCTATTCACTCTTGATTTGAAGGTACCTATATTAAAACGTACCTATAGAACCTATAGAATACCTATAGAATATAGATATATATTCTATAGGTACCTATAGAATATAGGTACAGTTTTGGCATGAGGATCTTTTATGCACTAGTTGCGACAGCGCACGCAGTTCAACTTTCTAAAATGCATTCGTTAAGCATTATAATAGTCTAACCAAAGACTAACCTAAGCACTGCAATTAGGATAAAAGATAATACCTATGGTAATGTACTAGGTAGGTATTCAATACCGATCTGTCTGCAGTGCCACTGCTTACATACCTATTAGCTTGAAAACTGCACTGGGTAGGTATTGTCTCGATGCCGACAATATTTCAAGGTTATTTATTGATAATAACTTAGAGAATTTTACCATTAGTATTAAAGTAAGTTTAAACAATAATTAAGAGAGCTATGGAGATGGCTATGTTAGGAGTTGTTGAAATGAGGAGATCCGTAAGAGAACCAGGGTCACTGACATAGCCCAAACCATTAGCAAGCTGAAGTGGCAGTGTGCCAGGCCATGCCAGTCGTAGGAGCGATGGCCGCTGGAGCTGGAAAGTTTTAGAGTGGAGACCGCGTACAAGTAAGCGTAGTGTGGGGCGCCCTCCAGCACGATGACATTAAGAGGGTGGCGGGAAGTGGCTGGATGAGGAAGGCTGAGGACCGGGTGTGGTGGCGTTCTTTGGGAAAGGCCTATGTTCACCAGTGGACGTCCGCAGGCTGAGATGATGATGATCAAACAATAATAATTAGACCTGACGGTTGACTCAGATACCTGACAATTACAGCTCAGGGGCTTATTAAATAAAGACAAGATTCAAGAATGAGAATCTTTAGCGGAATATTCCATTAGATCCCGTTAACATACCGGCTAACATATTTTCTAGATCTCACGGCATGGCACAACAAACAGTTGGTCGGTCGGTGGATGTGAAACCGTGATTGACGGTATAAAGAATTCGATCATATATCTACTAAAAAACAAACTCTACTAACACAGTTAGGTATAAGCTAAGACAGAAACGTGCTCTTCCCTTATTTTTCTTGAGTTTTACTATTTTACCTTCTCAAAATAATTTCTGCCATATTAAACCTCTTCTACCATCTTACGTAATATTTTCACACAAAGCCCCATATTTCGTTTAGTACATAGTTGTTATTACAGCATTATGTTCTAGTTGTACTTTGTAGTTGTAGATAGTAATAGAGCAACTGAAGCCAAAATAGTTATGTTTACCACAATTCATACCACATCCCCTCGGGACCGGGAGCCTCAACTACATACACGTTTCACATAATATTAACAACAACATTAGGAAATACAATAGGTAGTACTAGATACATCCTTGCCTATTTTTTAATATCGACATGACAACCACTTAAAATGTCTTCAGCTGAGGCAGTTCGGTATTTAGCTGCAGGTTTCTTACGTCGCGTCGCTGTATTACCTATTTCAGTACATAACCATTGAGCAGTGTAATGGAGGTCAGTGATCTACTACATCCTTTAAAAACGTGCCATTTCAAATTCTCGCGTGATGATTAAAAGCGCTAGCCCTAATAAAACAAACACCTGGCATTCGCTGATAAACAGTTACACTATAAGCGTCACTCGGTGGCCGTGGGAGCTTTAACCGTACAATATCTTCCTCGATTTCGCGTTTATTACACTCGCGATGTAACGGTACCCCGATTACTTGAACAAAAAAATCGGTAACACTCTCATTCTCACTGTACTTTAACATTATTCAACCCACTTCGCAGACATCTTGACCTATTCGAGACGCTCGTGAGACACGCTTTCAGTAAAAAAGGTGACTTATTTTGCGCATAAAATTCTGCAAAGATTGTACGCTACGACAAAAATCTTTGAAGTTCATACCTATTGTACAAACCTAAATAGATATGACTTTATAACGAAGCTTCTGGAACTCTTCTGAAAATACTGCTACGCTTAGTTGAAACAGAGACAAAGCTTTTAAGGAGCGAGCAAAATGTATACCTATTTTGGTAGGGTTGGCACAGGAGGATACATTATTTAATTATTAAATTTTGGTAACAGTTTCCTGTTTTGAGATCCCAGGGAGCCCTAAATATCGATTTTTTATATTAATAATATTATATAATTTATATTCATCAAAATACATTACAATGTCATGGAAACATAAAAAATAATTATTTTCTACAATAAAATTTTGACAAGTGCTCTGGCAGCTGGGCAAGATAAGTTGGCCATGAACCGTAACGGAGAAAGATTGATTTTAATATAATTCACGCGCACAGAAAATACAAACTAAATAGCTTAAGCGAGCTTCGACGCGAGTTTGCCGACGCTACGGCTGGCCGGCGAACCGCGCGACTATCTGTTATTCGATTTAGATGGATGCGGTTACAGAATATCACAATAACATCTAATATGTATGAGGTATCTATCTACCCTACACATTAATAAAATATATTTCCAAAAAACCGACTTCCAAAGCCACTGTAAAGTAAAAATTATTTTGATTTCTACACATTATGTTGAAGTCGGACGAGCCTGACGCGTCAACTTGGCCTATCTTTGTTATACTCGCCCGACTTCAACATAGTGTGCAGAAATCAAAATTAGTTTTTAATTTACGGTTTTTGGAAAGAATTTTTATTTTTAACTTTTTAGTGTACTCATAATCCACACGGCTTAGGAGTGCAGTACCTTGCAGCATCAGAGTTAAGGAGTTGGGACTTGGGTTTAAGTATGAAGTCGTTGCTTGACACATAATATGAATTCACAACAAAAAAGTCCTAAATCGCTATTTTTAAGGAGTTCTGTATCCTGCTGCATCAGGTTTGAAGAGTTGGGACTCAGAGTTGAATCTTATACACGTGACTTGATACCTACTATATGAATTCGCCATCAAAATTTCCTAACTCTCTTAGTTTTGAGGATTTCATGTAGTAGGTACACCTACAGCATCAGGATTGAGGATTTGGAGTCAGAATTTTTTATGAGACCACCTCGCGAGCTTCGACGCTAACCACTGAAAAAAAAATTATCAAATCGGTTTAGAAACCACGGAGATATGAAGTAATATACATATAAAAAAACATACGCGCACTGAGCACCTCCTTTTTTTTGGAAGTCGGTTAAAAATAATAAATTATAATCAAGTTAGTTAATTACCTAGTAGAGTCTTTGGGATAGCTAAAAAATTATGTGTTTTTATTCTTTCGATTATTGTTCATACATACTGTACAGTAAACCATATTTACACTATTATATTAAAACACATACTACTGTAAAATTACATTAAAACACTATTTAAATTATTAAATGAAAACACGACGTGCGACGTGTACTGCAGCCCCTGAGCATGAGCACTGGCCGAGCCGGTATAAACCGATTTCTCTTCGTACGCGACGTAGCGCCAGTGCTCACGCACACACGCGCCTTAAGCTTGTAGTAGTGTACCTATCGTAGCGCGCTTGTATGAAGCTTTGTCTCTGTTCCGTTTCTTTACTCATGTGGTTGAACCGTAGGATTCATATTATAATAGAGATGATATTATCCACTACCGCAGTCTGAACTTTGAATATAGTCTTATGAACCTACCCCCTTTAGGTCGTATGCATTTATGATAGTTATGGGGGTTTCATGACTTATTGAGCTTGATACTACTAAATACTAATCGCGATAACGAGCTCGTAAATTTTAACTGTGACAGGAAATTAAGTATTAGGTAATCGATGGACGGTAAAATTTACCAAAACAAAAGAAAAGACTAATGAACTATATTACTAGATAGAAGTTCTTTATTGCCACACATAACTTAGAGATAACTTAATTATAAACAAAAAACAGAAAACAACGCGTGCGCAAGGGCGGTCTTATCACTAAAAGTGATCTCCTCCAGGCAACCCATTTCTTAAGGAACTTTAAAAGGGAGCCGGAAAGTGCAACAATAAACATGCAATAATAGTATACTACTTAAACTATACATACTCATAATACATAAATAACTAAATATAAATAAATATATATATATATTATAATATATAGCCGTACATAAACCTGCATACAAAAGAAAATACTTGAATATTCTATAGCATATTCGAAAGGTAATATTCCTTTACACGACTCTTAAAGATGTTTAAAGATTTTGACTGCCTAATGTCGCTTGGCAATTCATTCCAAAGCAGTACAGCCTTAACCACAGATCACGGAAACAAGGGAGATATGCCTATGTATCAAATTGTATTGAAACCTGCTGTCTCCAGTTTATCCCTACCTATCCCTACTACCTGCTACCAATACAAGCAACTAAATAAATACAATAGACAAGAAGTCTCACTCACACACACGCATACCGATAGATCAGTGCATGAGGCACGAACAAATATACACTTTATTGTTTACCTAACTGGGTTCAATTTCAATCACCGTGCATCTTACTCACACAAACGTAAAACGTTGTCGATGTGCTGTGCAAAATTCAAATATGATACAATTAGTGGTTGACTAAAATGGATCTATCGATGCTAAATTTCTTAATATTTGGGTTTTTGACAATGACTACCGATTATGAAAAGTGATATTTTACTTGTGTACCAAAAATAAGATGTAAAAAATCATCTCATATTAGATTATTTTTAACCGACTTTCCGAAAAAAGGACGAGGTTCTTTTTGTGCACATTACAACACTTTTTTCTTCAAGTTTGTTTGGTTGTTTGTTTGTTTGGGTGAATTTTAAGTACACATTAATCGAAAAATTATTTTACAAGACCTTTGCTCGTAAAGTGGCTCTTACTTCCTCGTTATTAAATATACTTTAACCACCCTTGGGCGACGAAAATATCACCCAAACGTCCCAACTAGACACAGAATTTGTACTTTTTTTTTTTTGCTGGAAAAATGCATTTACGCATCCCGCACAAGGCGGGTATGTGGGACTCACAGATGGAAGCAGAATACCCACTAAAAAACCAGCAGCACAGTCCGCGTCTACAAAGAGAGGTCTCAGGGTCCCAAGGCTACTGAGACATCACGACGCTGAACCGACCATAGGGTCCTAGACACCTATACTAAGGCGGGAAAAGGCGAGCGAAGCGTCGCCTTCTTCCCCCCTGTCGTCTTCTGCGGATCAGTGGAGCGTTAGGGTCCAGCTCTCGTTCCCGTTCCGCAGCCTCCTTCAGCTCCATAACATTTTCCACTAGGGTATGGTGCGCTGTGTCCTCTGGAGTACCACACTCATGACAGATGGCTGTTTCCTCCCGTTTCGCAATCTGGTGCAAGTACTTACCGAAACAGCCATGTCCCGTAAGTACAGAATTTGTACCTACTTCACTCAGAAATTACTAGACTATTTTATCCCGGAAATTAAGGAGTTCCCGCGAAATTAAAACAAACTTAATCCAGGCGGACGAAGTCACGGGCATCATCTAGTGGGTATTATTAACTTACAGTCAACACAAAACGCAAGTTCAATGTTGGGATTGACCATTCGAAGAGCCGACGAACCATCTTCAATGGTTGAAAGCACTTTGGTTCAAAGTGATACGAGCATATTGTGCTATTTTTCGTCGGAAACCAGCTTGGACCTCTTCCTGTAGCATTTATCCACTTTTCTTTTCTTTCTGCATCCTTCGGATATCTTAAATATTAATATTAAAGAGTGACATTAAATATATCAATAAATGAGTAATGAGTATCTACGTAAATTGACATTATATTAATTCACCTAGTATATTTTTTATACGTTTCGTCAGCTAAGTAAGTCGAGTACTTACATTAAAAAAAATAGTAATAATTATGACTAAAAATATAGTTATAATGAATTTTACTCACGATAGTTTAAACGTTAAAATAGCAATAATTGTTTACTAAGTTATAATTAAGGTACTATTAATTATTGTATCACAGATCATCGTTTGGTCGCTAAAATATCGACAACTGCATTGTACTCGTACCTGCATCGTCACATCTCTAGTTCACGGCACGCCGACAGCGGCCGAACTACGAAATTTGATCTATCGTGCTAGTGAAAGAATCGGTAAAGAACACTTAACCATTGCGTCGTAAGACTGGCCGATTCATTGATAGATTTCTACTAAGCAAGCAATGGTTTTTGTTCATAATGAGATATAGACTTGTCACTCTATTACATTATGATACCACTAAATAATGTTTTATTGATTTTAATGGAAAATTACAACAATTTATTTATACTTACGTGTGAAATGAGATGCCATCTTTCATGTAATTCACTTTGCAGCTTGAATTTTTACAAACAACCACTGAACAACGCGGCATTTTGTTAAAAACCGAGAGAAGTGAACCAATCTTTGTATGACATGCGACTAAAGACAAAAACGGCCATCAGGCCTATTTTGTGCCTGATGAGTTCGCACGCAACACGCCCCCTTAGCACATCTCCCTTGTTTCCGTGATCTGTGGCCTTAACTGTGAATGAATTACCATATGCCCCTGTATGACTAGGAGTGACCTTTAACTTATTGTCATTTCTCGACCGCAAACAAAAAGGTACATCATACCTGCCAAGATACTAGATAGGTAACCTAATCTAATAAATATATAAATAAATAAATAAATAATAAAGTCAAATTTATTAATAGTCAAGTTAATTATGTAGTCCATTGAAAACATTATTAAAAATCAGTTAATGTTATTCGAGTAAAGCCAACAGAACAAAAGTAGACTAATGAACTTATTACTAGATACAGGTAACTTTATTATAGAGACAATAATTTATAGTCAAGTTTCTGTTAATTTCACATTATTTAAAAATCAGTTAATGTTAAGCGTACAAGTTATTCGAATAAAGTTAACAGAACAACAGTAATGACTAATGAACTTATTCTTAGATACAGGTAACTTATATTATATAGACAATTTATATTTAAGTTTCTGCTAATTTTATATTATTTAAAAATCAGTTAATGTTAAGCGTAAAAGTTATTCCAGTTAAGTAACAAAAACAAAAGTAATGACCGATAAACTTATTAGTAACCTAATCTATAATAGAGACAATAATTCATAGTCAAGTACCCTGTCAGTCAGTTTTCTTTGTGAAACCAAAGTTACTCCTACTGTACTTTGGTCCACATTTTATAAATACATTTTATTTTGGATCGTCACAGGAGGCGGAATGTAAGCTTTGCAAGCAATGTGTTGAATTTCTGTCGTCATTTTTAGTCTTCAAAACCACGGGGTGGTCATTCATGTGTCATGCACATAATATCCGAACGGCTTTAAAAAAAAACTCAGACTTCGAAAGACTTCTTCTTTGTGCTTCTTGTTTGTTAAGTTGATTCGAAGAATCTGGAAAAATATTAATTGTCTGAATCTTAGCACATAAATCTCACTAAAGGACAAAATAATCCAAAGTATTGTAGTCTTTAACTTTTATTCAAGTTGAAGCAAAATATGTAAGTCCTGTCAGAATCCAATATTATCGCGTGATGTCTGTTTATTTTTAACCGACTTCCAAAAAAGGAGGAGGTTATCAATTCGGCGCGTATGTTTTTTTTTTTTTTTTGTATGTTTGTTACGCGATTTCTCCGCCAATTATGAACCGATTTTGATAATTCTTTTTTTGTTTGGTAGGTCATACTTCAGAGGTGGTCCCATTTTAATTTGGTGAAGATCTGATGAATATCTCCGGAGATGGAGAACGGAACTCCTCAATGGATAAGAGTAAATTGCTCGCGATCAGTGTGATAGTTTTGTAAACAGTATGTTTTAACCATGCATAGCATATCTTTTTTTTTTTTAGGGTTCCGTACCAAAATGGTAAAAATGGAACCCTTATTACTTTCTCTTTCCGTCTGTCACAGTCGATTATTTCAGTAACTATTAACTATTGACATGAAATTTGGAATAGTTGTATATATAATAGTGGCCCAATATCATGGAAATCAAAAAAATTGAAAATTATTTTTAGTTTAATTAAAAAAGTGGGGAAAATCAGGGGTTTGAAATTTCAAAGTAGGATAACTATACCAAGTGGGGTATCATAATATGGACTTTGTACTTGACTTGTCTAAGTTAGACAAGTCGACGAGTAACGATTAAACGACGTTATTCTTAATAACGCTAAGTTTTTACTAGCGTTCTGGTTACATCCTGTATTTTAAAACAATGGGGCCACTAAAAATTGGGAAATAAAAAATTTTCAAAAAAAAAATAAAAACCGACTTCAAAAACCACAAACACTAAAAAGTAAAAAATAATTTAATTTATTATGTATAAAAGAGTTAATGTAGTTCTATAATAACATTTTTTGGAGTCGGTGCCAATGTGGAGTCACGTCAACAATAATGAAGAGTAGGTAGACGGTTCATGCGGCTAATTGGTACCGACTCCAAAAAATGTTATTATAGAACTACATTAACTCTTTTATACATAATAAATTAAATTATTTTTTACTTTTTAGTGTTTGTGGTTTTTGAAGTCGGTTTTTATTTTTTTTTTGAAAATTTTTTTTAAAAACAAATACAAATAAACGGACGACTAAATACATAGTTGATAATACGAGAAATCTTGATTCGTGTACCTACTACCACCAATAAATCTTGATCTGGTACTTGGTACACGAATCTGGATAGAACTTTGCGTTTTAAATTCCTTATTATCCTTATATGTAAAATATTTGTATGTATATGTCACCGTAAGATTGTGAAAACCGTTAGATTGTAAATTGTAATCCATCTAGCGAAATTGTGAACTGTCGAAAGATTACAATTTATTTTTCGGTATTAACCCGAGAGAACCTAACGCTAAATGATTATTTATGTCGAACCCTAACGTAACCTATAAAGAAAGAGACAAGAAAACGTAAATACAATGAATATTTCAAAAATGGACACTCAGAACATGTGAATATATGACGGTTCACAATCTTTCGACAGTTTATAATCTATCGAGATAAAACGCGTTAGATTGCAATCTGACGGTTTTCACAATCTTACGGTGACATATATATACTTTATTGTACACCAGAAATATACAAAAGCAACATGTTACAAACAAGAAAATTTAATAAAACGTAGGTACATTGAGGCGGTCTTATCGCTAAATAAATTATATGTATTATTATCGAGATAAAACGCGTTAGATTGCAATCTGACGGTTTTCACAATCTTACGGTGACATATATACTTTATTGTACACCACAAATATACAAAAGCAACATGTTACAAACAAGAAAACTTAATAAAACGTAGGTACAATGAGGCGGTCTTATCGCTAAATAAATTATATGTATTACCTATTACGTTAAAACTAAGAGCTAAACAAGTCTTTGCGAAATGCATATTTTGTAAGACATTAATATATCTTACAAGAACCATATATAACTATTAGCTATACGTTTCGAACTGGATTGAGTGGTATTAAGTATCTACTATACATTATCCCCATTATCTAACACTGCACTACGAACGGTTCCGCAATTGTTTTATGCGATGCGTGCTCTTTCGCTGTGATAACTCCTACGACAACTGATAGTGATAAAGGTTCATTAACGTTTTTTTTTGTTGACTAGGTGGATAAGCATCGCGGTTACTGGCATGGGTGCGCGGTGAGTGTTCGATCGCTGCAACAAAATGACAGAGGGCGAGAAACAGCAGAGCGTGGGCGGAGCGAACGCCGCACCGCAACACAGAAAAGGACACAGGTGAGGACGTTACATTAAATTGTTTAAAAAAAAGGTTGATGACCTCGTCTGGTCTAAACGTGCCAAAAACATTGACGTGACGACCGTGTTGGTGTCGCGTTTTCGTCGCGTGCTTTTTATTTTTTGAAAAAACTATCAGAATATATTGTGTAGGTATCTAGCAATGGTTGATGATGAAAAATCTAAATGCTGAAGTTTCTTCTCAGTAGATCTGCTTTCCGAAACTTACGTAATTAAAACAGATTTGAAAGCCAGTCGGGCGCGGGCCGGGTCGGGTGCGCGGCGGCTTGTATTCCTTGTACATATTTATATGGACGACATCACACAGCGTCACCCGCCACGCGCCCGGCCCGCGGCCGCATACTGTATGATGTCGTCCATATAAATACTAGGAATTCAACCCGACCCGGTCCGCGCCCGACCCGCGCCCTTTCCCTATGTGTTTTGCCCTTTTAACAGCAAAAATAGATCTACATGAAATTAATTTGACACATAAGTTGTCACGCTATAAGGCATCAATAAAATATGACTGACGGTGACGCTGTCGACGAGGCCAGCAACCTCTTTTTTAAATGCTAAACATAATAAACTAATTAAACGCACTAAACGAAGCCAGCAACCTTTTAAAAAAAATTATAAACTTAATAAACTAAACAAACGCTCTAAACCGATGTAAATGCGCAACACAGGGCATTGACGCAGTACACACACTATAATAGGACTATGAGTTACTATTGAAAATGGTTAAAAATATTGCCTTGCCTTTCAGACTGTCGATCTAATAATAAACCCTCTCTATTATATTATTTTAGGCACAAAAGACGCCCGAAATGAGTAATACTATAAAGTATTTTTAATTAATTACCCGATAAGGAACAAAGGAGGTTTAGTTGTACCTAAGACGTAAAATACAGGAAAGTAAAAATGTAAAGTGTACTATTAGTACTTAGTAATTAACTAAGTAGGTACTTCAATAATGTAACTTCATCAGTATCAATCCTTTTTTAAATCTCGCAAGTCGCAACATCAAAGCATACTCTTACCTATTCTGTGATCAAAGTCAATAATTTACCATTCATTAAAAGATTAGGCAGGACCGCGCGTTGGGCTCCAATTACTGTTCGGTGGCCTCAAATGTCTTCTTCTTCTTCCTGTCCTTGTCCCACGCTACGTGGGGTCGGCACAACATGTTTTCTTCTTCCACTCACTTCTGTTATCCGTCAACCTATCATTCACCCCTTACATACTCATATCCTCTTTCACACAATCCATCCATCTTTTCTTTGGTCTCCCTCTACTCTTTTTTCCTTCCAAATGCATATCTATCATTCTTCTCGTAATATGCCTTTCTTCCCTCCGCATTACATGCCCATACCATACTAGCCTATTACTCCTCATCTTTTCTATCTATTCTATTTTTTATATTTTTTATAAGTATATATATTCTTAATCTTATCCATTCAAGTCACACCACACATCCATCTCAACACTCGCATTTCAGTCGCATGTACTTTTCTTTCATCCGTCCCTTTCACCGCCCAACATTCTGAACCATACCATGCAGCGGGTCTAACGATTGTCTTATAGACTTTCCCTTTTAGTTTAAGGGGCATTCGTGGGTCGCATATTACACCCGAGACCTGTCATCATTTCATCCATCCCGCATTCATTCTTTTGTTCACATCTCGGTCAATATTGCCGTCGTTTTAAAAGAGCGAACCGAGGTACCGGAAATCGGAACAGACCGGTGGTGATACACCATCTAAGGAAATTTCATGGCAGGGAGCCAGGGAGGGGCCACCGAAGTCACAGAACAGATGTTCTGTCTACGTTCGGCTGATCCTCAGGCCAACACTCTCCAATATCTCTTGCCATTTTCCCAGTCTGCTCTCCACCTCAGACGCCTCTTCCCCGACAAGTACAATGTCGTCAGCGAATACCATGCACCTGTAATCAAATGTGGCGTTTTTTATTTATCAATATTTTGCTTTCGTCGTAAATCAATACCTTGCTCTTATTATTTTTTAACTTTTTTTTTCACTACCAGTTAGCGACTCACCTTGGCTGCGATCTCGTCTGAGGTTAAGTGAGATGCAGTCTAAGATGGTAGCGGGCTAACCTGTTAGGGGCATGGCAGTTATTAAACCCATACCCCTATTCGGTATCTAAACGGCATCCTAGCGGAACAGTAAATCGCTTGGCGGCACGTCTTTGCCGGTAGGATGATAACTTGCCACGGCTGAAGCCTCCCACCAGGCCAGACCAGGGAAAATTCAGAAATTATAAATTCACAAATTGACCCTGCCGGGGATCGAACTCAGAACCTCCGCACGTTAGACAACAGCGCTCAACACTGCGCCACGGAGGTCGTCAATTTTTTTTTAAATATTTTGTTAGTTAATCCTACTCATGTAAAAACAAAAAACTATAATATTCATAGTATATTTCTAATTGATCATATAAGTACTTATATGATGATAATGAGTAGGTCTGACTAATATCCGTGTACACGGTTACATCCTCTGATCTCGTACCAAGTATCAACCACTAGATAACGTTGTTATAGTTTCTGATATTGTAGTTTGCGACACCTGGCCCACATTCGCACGTAATCGCACCTTCCATGATATCGGACAATGTTCTAGGCTTAGTCATTTTCGTGTAGTTTAGCGTATTCAGAACACGAAAATGTATTATAAAGTTTTGGTCCACAATTTACTTTGTGTCACGTCTCGAGAAAGTGAAATCCACAAAGGCTTTAGCGTTATAATGACGTCATTGCGGTCGTGTTGTGATGTGAACACGCTGTAGAGTGGATATATTGTGTTTTCCTTTTGTTGTTTGCGCCTACAATATGTCGGATGTAACAGCTGAGCAGCTTCGATTACTGTTGGAAAGGTACCGCTATCGATACACGTTACACATGTGTTGTCCTCTTTTGTCTTATTGTTTCATTTTTCACACTTTCTCGAGACGTTAAAGGTGTATTCTTAAGTTTTTAAGAGAGTATTATACAAAACAAATCATCTGTTTGTTCCTAGCTCCAAATTCCAATTCCATTTTGGAGCTAAGAACAAGCAAATAAACATTAAATTGCGCCGAATCGTCTCGTCTCTCGAAGTACGTAGTCGTACTAAAAGACTAAAAGCTTTTAATACCATAACTACGTACCAAGAACCCTTTTTAATGAGTCGTTTAGGTATCGTTAGGATTGGGATTTGGGACCACTGATTGAAACTTACAACAATCTTCTTCTACCTTCTCTTCTATATATATAAAAATCAATTGCTGTTTGTTTGTCTCGCTAAAACTCAGAAATGGCTTGACCGATTTAGATGAAATTTTTTGTGCGAGTTTTAGTGGGTCCAGGGATGGTTTATGTTCACAATTGGACTCGGTCGCGGGCGCTGCAATCGGGTTCTAGGCTCAGGGCAGGACAACGTCTGCCGGGCCCACTATAGTAATATAATAAATCCTTGTTCGTTAGGAGGCAAGAATCCATGTACGCGATGACGGGACTGTACGCGGAGTCAGGGTGCGCCGAGGGCGACGCCGCCGGCCCCAGCACGCCACCGCTCCCCGCCCACCCCTCCCATCCGCCGCGGGAGGCCACCAAGTGCCACAGCAGAAACCCTTCTGCTGGAATTATCGACAGGTAATAATTGAAACACTAAACTTATAGACTAAGAGATAACTGCACTTTTTGTAATTATCGCCTGAAAAGCTGATTCAGTGTTAGGTGGGTGTAGGGCTCTCCACTGATGTCACGTTGATTGCTATTAAAAATTATGAAGGCGTAAGAATTTATTTAACAGCAATGTGACGACATAATAATTGCTAATATTTTTTTACAGTATGTATGTTCATAATGTCTTTGAGAGGTGATATCTAGTGAAAGGCCCGATAAATAGCGTCAGTTCTTATATTGTTTGAATAGGTATTGCGCATACTTTAATACTGTACAAGAATCAGCTTTTCTAAGTATGGTTCATTTTTGGTAACGATAAACCGTTTTTCATATCTAGCGAAAGGCCCATCCATATGCGGGCAGACTTTCACTTTTGACATTAGTGGAGAGCCCTACACCCACCTAATACTGAATCAGCTTTTCAGGCGATAGTTACAAAAAGTGCAGCTATCTCTTATAATATTATGTAGGTGCATAATAGTACTTAGCGAGAACCGAGACAGCGCAGGCAGACGTACGTCTCATCTATAGACGACATAATATGGGCTATGGCAATTTAGGTTTTACCAGTCGTTGAAGCGTGTCTGCTCAACACCACCTGTGTAAACGTTACTTGTCAACTTGTTCTATGATAGTGACGTCGGTCTCGACTCACGATACCTTCGCCATCCTCGGCACTTCTTTAAAAACGACGCTTGCGCTTAGGTTGAATAAATAGCCATAAGGACTAACTTGTCGAGTACAAAACTTTAGAACGCGCCAAAAATGTTCCAAAGAGGGGCAAGCGTCTTGTGACGGAACTTAAAGTCGGAATTATAATTCGATTCCACATTTCCACATCGATCCGGAAATATTCTATTTCCGTATCGAATAATTTCGCAACGTCACTATTTAGTACTTGTCATAACGTTGCAACACTGAAATTGTCAAATCTGGAATCGAATAAAATTCCACCATAGTTCTCGTTTCGCCTCCCGCATCGCACCAGACATGCCCTTGAAAATAGACCGTGCACTTTATTTTGTTGGCTCGAGCTTTATGTACATTTGCCGTTTAATTTTGGACCCTTTATCGGTGACGACGAAGCTATCTGAACGAGTAAGTCAGATAGTACGTCTGTGCCAATAATCGTCACCCATCAACTCGGTAACGCATTCCCGTGCCTATTGCTTCAATTTGCACCGACAATAACACCGAAATCATCAACTGCGCAACAATAGACCACGTGGCGCATGGTCGCCTAAGTGACAAATAACGGTATGGAATACCTACCATATCCGTTACAAAAATTTTCACGGAATGTATTGCTTTGCACGTGTTAAAGAAAACTAAAATTTATTCAACGTTTTTACACGGTATTCAATTATTTACATACTACAAAGTAGGTATCTAAATTCTGCATGCACATTACAGACGTGCTTTGTGTCGCGCGACGTTCTCTATTGAATTGTTGAAAAACGTCCAAATTTCGTCATTACCAAACCAAACTTTATAATCTTGGACGTACAAAATTTTATTTTGAAATGGCTTTAAGTAACGGATAGGCCAAGGCATAACATGGCAATTAAAATATAATGAATGAATGAATGAATGAAATATTATCTACTAACTAATGCTAGCCTATGTCATTCTCCAGGTCCTCAACTATACCCATGCACAAAATCACGTCAATCCGTTGCTTTACGTGATTGAAGGACATACCAATAAACCAGCAAACCAAGAAAATAACACACTTTCGCATTTTATGATTCTACACCGAAACAAGAAACACATATTTATACAATACAATAATAAATAAATATTAAAATGTTTATTTATGGTGAAAAAATAATTAAATATTTTTTCAGAGAGAGGGAGCGAGAGAAAGAGAAACCGCACCAGATATTCCCAGAAATATTAGACATTCCTCATGACGCACGAGATTGCGGAATCCTGTCTTGGAGACCGCTTTTTATCCAGAGATTTTCTAGTATTAAAGTAAGAATTTTGTGTCTTTACGGCATCGATCCCACTGCCAGGTCCGAGGTCTTCAGATAGAGCTTTGGCCTTTGAGTGCACAGTTCTTTTTGTCCACGGTGTTCAAACGGATGTTTTGTGCTATCGACAATGGTGTATTATAATTAAAACGATTCGTAGAAATCTGCCCCCCGTGAGAAAATCGTAACCGTTTGTCTAACTGATAATTCGACCTGTTAAAAGCGCGAAACACACAGGGAGCGGGCGCAGGTCGGGCGCAGGTCGGGCGCGTGGCGGGTGACGCTGTGTGATGTCGTCCATATAAATACTAGGAATTCAACCAGCCGACCCGACCGACCCGACCCGACCCGCGCCCGCTTCCTGTGTGTTATGCCCTTTAGGAGTTCTTAGATGCCTGCACGTTGGGCCTTGGACTTCAAACTGGCATAGGAATCGACGCGACCCTACTCTGATTAAATAAAAACTACTCGGTAGGTACTCACTGTTTCAGTTTGTTTGACTTTCACAGAACATAATTAATAATTATATTTTCACACCACATGCTCGACAATGCCGAATTATATGTCATGTAAACCTTACCGAAAGCAGGACATTATATCTCTTGGCTTTAGCCGGGTTATAATGTTCTATTGAATTTCATTATAACCCGCTGGTTAATAATGTGATTTTCACTTTCATAATTCTTATTGCTATGTCCATAAAGTCTAATTTCGCTAAACAGAATGTGTTCTCGGCGGGCGCGGCCAACTCGATTTTAGAAAACCGAAGCCGTGGCCGACTATAGATTCGCACTGAGACGAACTTCATTTGTTTGTCAAATCGAGTAGGCCACGCCAGCTGAAAGAAGTGGCTATATAGGCCGTGGCCCACTAGATTCGCACTGAGACGAACTTCGTTTGTTTGTCAAATCGAGTAGGCCACGCCAGGTGAAAGAAGTTGCTATAGCCGTAGCTAGTAGTACCTTTAGAAGATTCTATAAATATTAAAAAAAAAATTTCAAAAATGTCGAGTGATGAAAGTATTTTGACCCCAGAAGCTATTAAATATAACGTTATCTTTCCATAATTGGACTAATGTCTCCATTATCAATTTTCACTTTTAATTTTCTGTAATAAACACTATCTACTAAGCCTGGTTTTTTATTGTCTCGCATAAAGTGAGAAAAGTAGAGTATACACCACCGGGATAAAACTGTTTTTTTCTTGGGCGCTTGAATCCCTCACTGCACTCAGGACTCAATCTTAATTCCCTCGCTTTGCTCGGGAATTAACTTATAACACCCTCGCTGCGCTCGGGAGTTACATTTGGAGTCCTTCGTTACGTTCAGGATTCAATGTAGCGACCGTGACATAAAACAGTGCTTTATCCCCTTGGTGTATAATCTACTATTACGATACAGCAGCAACGATGAATCAATGATTACGCAACACCTTGAGAGCATAAACCAATGTGTAATATGTTTGTTTTCTTTTACAGGTGTTTGTATTTTTCCTTTCGTTCCTAGTAACTTTGCAACAGGCACTGAGCTCGGGCTACATAAACTCTGTAATCACTACAATCGAGAAACGATTCGAAATACCCTCAAGTCTCTCGGGACTCATAGCGAGCAGTTACGAGATCGGTAACGTTATTACCGTTATATTCGTCTCATACCTTGGGAGTAGGAGGCACATTCCCGTTTGGATCGCTGTCGGTAAGAATGATTTATTAATTAGACAACTTGAATCGATATTTAACAATAGAATATAGAATAGAATGTTCGAAATACGCATTTCGCTAACTATATATCTCGTTTGCTACCATATCAATATTAAATTTTCCTGACAGGCACTGGGAGTTCATAAGTGCTTTTAGATTGGTACTAAATGTTTATTTGATTTATGCGCTGAACGATAACGATAGTAGTAAAAGTACTAGATAATACGGATTTACATGCTACGTATTTGCTTATAAAAATAAGCAGAAGGCAGATTAACTTTCACCGCCACCATAATTGTCATTTATTTGACATGGTTCATAGGGTTGTTGAACGTTTCAGGCGCCGTTATAATGGGCATCGGTTCATTGGTGTTCGTCGTGCCGCATTTCATAGCGGAAACGAACAGCGAAATGTTGATGAACAACAAGTCGGAAGATAATATCTGCCGCGGGTTGCCGCACGCGCTCGAACAAGGCATGAGCGGCCTCGGGGGACTGTCCCCAGGCCTGCCGCCGGCCAACTTGAGGCCTGATAACTGTATCAAGGTAAATGGTGTATTTACTACGTTTCCTGTGAACGCATTCAGCCTCATCTAGCGAAAACAAAGTAATGTTGATAAACAAATGGGATGATAATATCTATCTTTAAGACGATAATAAGAAGAACGATAAATTAATACAATAAAATAATATTATTGTTACAGAGTTCGCCCAGTACTTTCGTGCCTGTAATGGTGTTCGTGGTCGCGCAACTGTTGCTTGGTTGCGGCGGGTCTCCCCTGCTGACCCTGGGCACCACTTATGTTGACGATCATGTGCGACCCGAGTCGTCGAGCATGTATATTGGTAAGTCGTTATCATCATCACCAAGTCTCAACTCATCGCCGGCGCACTACACGCGAATGAAAAGGGTTTTTCATATAACCTGCATTGAAAGTGCGAGTTTCAATGCCTGTTGAGCCACCCGAAACTAGTCAATTTCAGACGAATACCACTGTTGCCGGGCAGAAAGCGATCGTCTTCTGCCCGAGGGACGAAACTGATGAATATCTGCCCACTGAATAATGTTGCAGCCCTGCTTTCGATCCTGTCAGAGTATCTTTTGTCTATATCAAACCTTTATTGTCATTTTAACCATCAACTAAACTGACAGATATTATATTTCTGCAACTAAAATAACTAAGAAATACGATTTTAATAAAACTCGCACTTTTCATGCGGATTATATGAAAGATATAGGGTGTGACGCGGGATGAAACACGATTTCAGACTTCGGGGGATGCCAGCCCTCGCTTCGCTCAGGCTCTTGTTTCATCCCTAGCCACACAATATACTATACTTAAAACGCACATATTTTCGAAAAGTTAAAAATGCATGCCCGGGGATCGAAAAAGAGTGACACAGACATGAGCCTCGAGAAAACATTAGTATATTAGGAATTAGGATACTCGTTAGATATAGTATTGTTATTTTTTGTAATGTACTGCTTACACATGAATTGTCTTTAATAAGCTTATGTTATTCCACCAGGATGTAATCAACGTATATCATATTGTTCTCAATTTGTCCAACATCCAATTATAAATAACGTAACGTGATGTAATAGCATCTGAGTCATAGTAGATCTTTAAATGTCAACAATAAATCTGTCCAAATGTCAATGGACTATAAGACTCTCCTTGTGATAATGAAATCGTGCTTGTGACTAAATTTCCACTGAGCTTTCAAAAAGCCTTGAAAGCCTTAGTAAATAACTCTAAATTAAAATTATTTAGAAAAGCTTAGAGATGAAAAATTAGATAGGAGCAAGATCGTTTACGTAATCCACGCATCTCCCCGTCGAACTTTTCATTAACTTTTTACTGCGAGTCCCGAATGTTCTCGTTTGGTCGAACCGCACTTTGAGGCTCGTAAACTAACCTGCGCAGACACGGCACAGTTCATCGAACCTTGGAAAACTAGACATGGCTGTGTGTAGACTGGTATTGTTCTTATTATGGGATACATTGGCCACATAAAATATTTGCTTCGCATGCATGCCCTATGAAATACTTGACATTTTGTTAGAACGAAAATCGCCGCACCTGAGGCGACGCATTGCGTATTTTTTACGCCGCGACGTATTAAAATCTTTTACAGCACAAATATTTTAACTAATTATTGAATGATAAAATTGAATTATAAACACATAATATACCTACCCTTTTCTATACTAATATTATAAAAGAGGTAAAGTTTGTGAGGTTGTAGGGGGTAATCTCTGGATCTACTGAACCGATTTTGAAAATTCTGGTACCAATAGAAAGCCACATTATTTGTGAGTGTCACATTAACCCGAAACATTTGAGAGTTCCCGTGCAGGGAATTTAAAAAACATATTACACGCGGATGAAGTTGCGGGCATCTGCTAGTTTTTAATAAACAATTAGGTAAGTGCTAATGGCTCGCCGTTAAAAATTGCAGCAATGTGAGAAATGTGAGGTACCTACATACAAATGTATGCTATAAATAAATTTGAATTATGTGCCTTATCGGTTTTTATGTTTTAGTACCAATATAACAGGTTGTAAGTTATAACTCTTTAAACCTTTATGGTTTTTTGAATGGCTATTTATGTCGTGATATATTTTCTGACCCCCATTATAGCCAGACAGGACAATTAACTTAATGAAACTTCTACTACGACATAGCGTTGTCCCAAATCCCACCTAGGTGGGGCTCTCTATGTACATACAATACTATTCGAATAAATAGCATTGGCACTTGGCAGTTATGGGGTATCATTCTCGCATGTTTGAAAATAGTTAGTCAGAAACGATTGGTACTTTGTTGAACTGTTACCTCGGTGGCTTAACTGTAACCCCTAACGCAATATTTCGCCCTTGACCCGCCGCTGTCACCCATACCGAACGCGAAACAATTTGGTAACTTATCGAAATGAAACTTCCGTGTTAGATAGACACTACTTCGCAGTAGCCGTGTCATTGTGCCCTTGGGAAAGGTTAATTAGAAAATATGGAAGCATAAAACGTTATAGCCCTAATAGGCGTTAGCTTTTTGTAGGCCGTAATTATCTTCAGCTTTGGCTAATGAAAGTCTACAGTTTTCATTTTTAATACAGTGAAAATATAACAGTTTATCAATTAGGTAGTTATATGCATGTCATCTGTGCGGATGTATTATAAGTAATCCGTATAATGGACCTAAAAATATATAAATGCTGGTTCTTAGGTGAAGCAACAAGAGTTGCTTGCCTTTATATGAAAATTCGTAGGGTAACAACAACTTATACAAGCATTATTATAATTTAATTTAAGGTATAAGGCTTCAGTACATTATTATCTCTTGACCTAGAATGATGTCATCCACAGCTGCGACCTAATGCCAAAGAACCTCTTGAAGTCTCTTTAAAATATTATGTTATGTAAGAATATACCTACCTACCTAAGAAGACGCATGCGACTTTGCCAAGAGTTCCAACAAGCTTTTAAAATTCTTGCATTTTTCCTTGAAAGCCAAAAATGACATACTTTTTTGTGAACATTCGACTGCTATTGATTTAGGCCAAAAGTCCTATACTGTAAAGCTATTTAGGCTAAAGGAATGATACTTCACCAGCCTAATAAATTGACCGACCTAGTAGGTAGTCATTCATTGGAATTTACATTTAACTTTCAAATCAATGGTAGGTAGGTACTAACCGCGAAATCCGTACCGTTTGCGGACCGCAATGCCAATGTGACCTAGTTTCGGGCCGCAATATCGGTAGACGAGTTACTATTACTGCATGCAGCCTTTTACCAGCTGTCATCGCGGTTTTTCGGATTAGATACGACTTACGAGTTATATTTCTTTAGTAAAGCCAAGTACCCTGCTGATTTTGGAAAACTAGGTTAATCGAAAATATGAAAGGTTCAAATATATTTCGTAGAAATATTAGTTAGACAAAATTAAACTCAAAATATGGTTCATATCAAGATAGACTTATAAGAGTTCTAAGAAATCTTAAAAATAATAATTAATAGCAGAACCAACGAATTGCCAACATCTGGTGTAGAATGATACAATCGAATCGGGTCAATAGATCTGCGAAACCTAAAATAACTATCGATGTACAAACCATTAACCAATACACACACTCGCATACTTAGAGCCAGTTGCATCAGACAATTACAGTTAACGTTAAACTTGCCCACCAAAACAAACAAAGTGGACCTTCTTAACTAAGGTTATAATGTGGGGTAAGGTTTTGTAAAAAGTAAAGTACAGTAAAATAACTGACTTGTGCAGCCCATAGCTTTTTTAAATAGTGTTCAAGTTTAACGGGGCTTTAGTGCAACTGACCAATGTCAAACAAAGAAATACCCTGATTCTCTGTATCGTCATATATCCAGCTAAATACCCAATGTGAAGGAGATACGTCATTTTCTGTGTCCTAAGGTTTAATAAGGCAAAACATTTTTAATAATTTGCATTTCGCACCAAAAATCTTTTGAACATTTTAGTCGTAAAACTGTCGGGTTATCAAGTTATGCTCGACAAGTTTTGGACTCTTTAGTGGTCCTTTCCCATGAGGAGTCATGACTTCATGAGGCATGCTCCGATAATTTGCGTTTAGCTGAGTTTTAGCCGTTAACTTGTATTTCGTTTCAAATCAAATCAAATCAAATGTTTTTTTATTCAAATAAACTTTTACAAGTACCTACTTTTGAATCGTCAAGTGAATCTACCACTGGTTCGGAATGCCATTCCTACCGAGAAGAACCAGCAAGAAACTCGGTGGTTGCTCTTTTTAAATAATTCATTTACAATTACTATATCAATGTGTACATAAGTAACCGCTGTCCCCAGCATTGCTGGAGCGATCAAATCCATGCTCCTCTATCATTTACATAATCTTCAACAGTATAATAAGCTTTTTAATGTTTGCAGGTTGTATGTACAGTATGGCTGCTTTTGGACCAGTCCTCGGATTCTTATTAGGTGCATATTTACTGTCATTCCATATGGACTCTTTGTCTGGTGCTAGAATTTCAATAGGTGAGTTTTCTTTTTTAAATAAATAAATAAAAGCTTTATAATTAAAATACACACCCAAAGAAAGAAACAAAACGCGAAATTAATAAATAATTAAACAAATGAAATAAAACGAAATATTAAATACATATTTGTGTCTTCATTTTAATTTTTATAAATTTGTCTTCAGTATGTCAATATACTTACTTGATTTTTTTATAGACTTATTGTGTGCATAATGATTTGTTTATTTTTTTCTAGGTTCAGGTGACCACCGATGGGTTGGAATGTGGTGGGGCGGATTTCTGCTATGTGGCCTTCTCCTCATTCTTGTAGCAATACCGTTCTTTTCATTTCCAAAAGTTTTGGTTCGCGAGAAAGAAAAGATTCGTCTTGTTGAGAAAGCGGCCGCGGCTAATGGCGCGTCCACAGGCAAGACGCCACCCAAACCGCAAACAGATGTGAAAGATACTGGATATGGAAAAGATATAAAAGGTAAGTTCAAATTCAAATCGATACTTCTATATCCATATTTGATACCAATAATCATGCGAAAGTGAATGAATGAAAAATTCTTTCCAAGAAACACATACTTATAAACAATAACATTAATACTAAGCTATAGTACAATTGGCGGCCTTACAGCTTTGCAGCGATCCCTACCAGGCAACGGGATTAAGCCAAAGTGTGACCGTCTGTCTATTACCTGTTAAACCTCATCATTTCATACAATTTCAGATATCCCGGTATCGATGTGGCGTCTCCTCAAAAACCCAGTATATGTGGTGACCTGTCTAGGTGCATGTATGGAGCTCATGATAGTGTCTGGTTTTGTCGTGTTCCTGCCTAAGTACTTAGAGACACAGTTCAGCCTCGGAAAGAGCGAAGCTAGCGTTTTTACAGGTAATTTTATGAACCCATTTGTACAAAATATACATATTACATATGCAAGCAAAGGCAAAATAAACTGTCGGCAAACTATCTTTTCGAAAGGATTTGAAATATGATCAAATCCAAGTGCTTCATTGAACCGAATTCAAAATGACGTACGCGACGAACATCAGCATAATGATGGGTGTGTTCCGATATACACTGTGAGCACTGTATGGTGTGACGTCAATTTAGAAGTCGTTCCTTCATAGTTAGCTATACTGGTTACTGTTTAAAACGGAACGCAGTCAGCACTGAGAGCACCTTACCTCAAAAACGCCAGTGCTCCCAGTACAAAAATGACGGCGATTTTTGACGTCATATATTTCCCTAGGATACTGCGGCAATATACTGTCAGTCCATAACGGAACGAATTTCTCGCCAGTAAGAACACTGAACAGTGCTCGCAATGTATATCGTAACATAGCCTTTCTTCGATGATATCTTATAGTCAATCTACTATAGCGCAGTTTTAACTTTGTGATTAATTTTTTTTGTTCTTTTTTTTAAATTCATTATAGGCTTACGCATTCACACCTGATGGGAAGTGATGATGTGAGCTAAGATGGGACGCACTTGCCTAGAAGATGCCTATTCACTCTTGATTTAAAGATACCCGGATTGTAATTGGTTGGAAATACAGTTTTTGGTAGAGTGTTCTCTGGAACACTCTACCAAAAACTGTATTGTCTGTAAACTGTAGGCTCTGGCCTAGCCATACGAATAAGGAATGAAGACGCAAAGCGCTTCGTACGTGTGGATGGAACGTTGACGACATAGGGGTCGAAACTCGCACGGCGTCTTGCGGTACGATGGTAGAAAGGTGAAGGAGGTACAAGATAGTTTTTGTTGAGAGATGTTTTAAATAATTGGTGTCAATGGTCCAGGTTCGGTAGCCATCCCAGGGGCGTGTATCGGCATCTTCATGGGTGGTTGCCTCCTCAAGCGGTTGGAGCTGCGACCGAAAGGCGCCGTGCAGTTCGTGCTCATATCCAACACCATTTGTCTGTCTTGCTACGCGCTTCTGTTCTTCCTGGGCTGCGATAACATCAAAATGGCTGGCACCACGATTCCTTACACCAATAACAGGTATGTGAGCCAATTCATAGCTATGGTGTATTTAAATTATCATACTTATTCATCAGCCTGTACGATATATCATCACACATTGCTGGACAGAGGGTGTTTTGATGGTATTCCAAACGGGTCTTTCAGCTTATTTATCCACCCATTTCCCCTATTCACCTTTTAAAGACTGTCGGTCCATCGGGGACGAAAGTCTTCCGACATTGTTTAACATCGCGTTCTTCAAAGGGATGATGCCTATATCAAAAATAAACTATTTCTTACTGATTATTAAATAGAAGGTTTTCCGAAAGACCTAAAACTTACATCCTCTGTTAGTTTTAAGTTTGATAACCATTTTAAAATATGAACTAAAGAAAAAAGTGCGTTGAACTTTGATGACGTCAAAATTGTGACCTATTTCTTTTTTTAAGAAAAGAGCAACTGCTGAGTTTCTCGCCGGCTCTTCTCAGTAGTGTCCGACCGAAACTGGCTTTTACGATCGAAACCGGAACCGAATTTCGGCAACAGTTTCACTTTCTTACAAGTTCATGTTTTGAGGGAAAAATAAAGAAAACGTTAATATAATCAGTCAGTCTTATTTTTTTTTTCTTTAAATCACATAGCTATGCAGTCATATGTTGTATCACGTAATAAAACTTACCAAATTCAAAATAAATCACACGAAAACTCACAACATACAAAACAAACTGCAAACACAAGCCAGTCACGACATGATTAGGCACTTGGACGCGGCGAAATGTCTTCGTCGCTTACTCGCTTGGATGGAATTTAACGCGCCGAACATGACCGATCACAGCGCGAGAACCCCCGAATACAGTTTCGGTTTCGGTCTTAGTTTCGACAGGTTTGCTGCCGAAATCGAAACTAAACCGAAACTCGACCGAAACCGAAACAGAAACCGAACTTTCGGTCGGACACTACTTCTCAGTAGAATCAGCTACCGGTGGTAGAGTAGTCTTGACGTATCATAAGTGACACAAATTGTCCTACGTGAAGTAAACAAATCATTTATCATTATTTACAGTCACAGCAACCTGGAGCCGTTCAAGGTGAACCTAACGGCGGCGTGCAACTTCAACTGCCTGTGCACGGAGACGGACATGGAGCCGGTGTGCGGCAACAACGGTCTCACTTACTTCTCGCCGTGCCACGCCGGCTGCGCCGCGCTATCCTCGGACACCAACTTCACCAACTGCGCCTGTGAGTAACGCTCACTTCAGTGAGCCGTCATAACTTAGAATATTAGAAACTAGTGATGGGCATATACCCGTATCCGTATCCGCGTATATCCGAGGGAGAAGAAAGATCCGTATCCGTTACTTTTTTGATGGATCATTTACCTTATTATTATCACAAAATAATTCCAAATTACACTACTAAACTTCTCTGTAGATATTTCATGTGCCAATCAAAACGTTATTTAAGCTGTCCAGTGACTAAAGTATAAACAAAACAAAAGACCTCCTGAAGAGTCTTGTGCATCGAAAGTAGCACCGACACCGATTGAGTAAGAAAGTTAAAATCCGTATCCGTATCCGCGGATCTTGAGTCTTGACACCAAATATCCGTATTCGGATCCGTATCCTCGGATATGCATTATTAATGATCCGGCACATCACTAATTATTGAAACACTCGTCTTTCTCCATTACGTTTAAATGAGTTTTACTTAACCGCGCGTATTTCCCGCAGGCGTGCACGAGAACAGCCGCGAGTCGGTGGGCGGGGTGGGCGGAGTGGTGGGCGCGGCGGCGGCGGCGCTGACGGCGGGCGCGGCGCGCGAGTACAGCGAGGTGACGGTGGTGCCGGTGGCCACGGCCGGGCCCTGCAACTCGCCCTGCACCACCATCTTCCCCTTCCTCGTGCTGCTCTTCTTCATGACCTTCGTCGTCGCCGTCACGCAGATGCCGCTGCTCATGATCGTGCTCAGGTATGGCTGTTGTACACGACGGCGGGCGCGGCGCGCGTGTCCAGGGAGAATTATTTTTTAGTGATTATTAAATACAGGATCTCCTAAAAGTCTAATATCCACGTCCCCTATTATTAGTTTTATATTGAATAACTATTTTAAACTATCGATTAAAGTAAATAAGCGCGTCGAACTTTGAACTGTTAAATATTTCATACAAAATCCCATACTAAGTAGGTACGCGTTTGATGTTTGAAAAAAGTTGCCGTTTTGACTAGTTCTTTCAGTGTCCTTGTGACGCTGGTAACGATAACATTCCACTCTGTTCGGTCCTCGACATTTATCATTGCGGTTGGCCAATGCCAACGTCATCATGGTCAGACCAGCGGCAGTTGCGCGGTCTTTTGCCGACTATTGATATCAAAAAAGAACTCTTAACCTGTAAAGTCTGATAATTTTGTGACAATCCATATCCATATCCATACTATAATATTATAAATGCGAAAGTGTTCCTGTCTGTCTGTCCATCTGTCTGTCTGCTACGCTTTCACGGCTCATCTATGCAACCGATTTTGATGAAATCTTGTACAGTGTTAGATTGTATCCCGGGGAAGGACATAGGCTACTTTTTATCCCGGGAAATGAAAGGGTTCCCGCGGGAATCAAAAAAGCTTTAATCCACGCGGACGAAGTCGCGGGCATCATCTATTTTTCTATACTATAAATACAAAAAAATAGTCATTTTGAGAACATACTCGTAATGAACGTGCTTTTGGTTCACTCTTAAAAATTCGTTTGAGTAATCATCAACCATTTTCAGATCTGTGAGTGAAGAAGAACGATCGTTCGCACTTGGAATGCAGTTCGTGATATTCCGTCTGTTCGGCTACATCCCGGCACCAATCGTCTTCGGAAACCTCATTGACTCCACCTGCATACTTTGGAAGCAGTCCTGCAGCGGGGAGAAAGGCGGTCGCTGCCTGTTATATGATATCGAGCAGTTCCGATACAGGTAAAGTTAATTTCTTTATACTACACCCGCTCGGAAAGTACCTTCTTTCTTTTTCCAAAACGACGTAGAAAATACGTCATTGCTAAAAACCAAATATGAGGGTAGCAAAAATGTATGAAATTTCATTGTTGCCGTACTAAGCGTGGAGAAAAAGTGTATGAAAATCCATTGTTTACGTGTGCTGTTTTTTTTTTTTTCAATTATAAAAATATGGTGTGAACGTTGAGAATTTGCATGTCTTACCTTATGGATATAATATTAGAAGCAGCTACACCATATTTGACATAGAAAAGTCAAATAATATAGTGAATGTAGATTGTCGATATCGATATTCTTTATTATTATTTGCATAATGTGTGTAGGTATAAAAAGAGTCCAGCACATTAGCCGTATCGGCGTACAAATATTATAAATAGGCAATTGAGGTTAAATTCATTATAGTTACCGTTACAATAATAATATTACAAAATAGATTGAATTTAACATTACATTCATTATACAATTTATAAAATATATCGCCAAATTTAGTTTAATTGTGATAGATAATCTTCAAAGTAAGAATTTTCTTCGCAGGTATAGTATAAAGCACTATTTATCACTCGGGCGAAAGTACGATTCCTAACTCGCGTGTATTGCGGTCCTTCGGCTACGCCTCGGGCCTTCAAACTACACCCTCGTTAGTAGTAATCGGTCACTTTTTCCTCTATCGTCTCCCTTATTGGTAATATTGTGTTCGGTTTTTCATGTGTTTAAACTGTTTTTTTTTTCATCTGTGGTGACTGGTGTTTGTTGCAGATACGTTGGTCTTTGCTGTGGAATAAAGATAGTAGCTCTAGGTATATTTATGGCGGATTGGTGGTTAGTGCGACGGCGCAAACACCTCGAGACTACACCTCCACTCGATCCTCACAAAGATATCGCTGGTTCAATTATCAGTCTAGATAAACGTAAGTATTTATATCCCACCGCTGAGAACATATTATGGAGATATCCGTGGAAGCTTTTCCCTAACGCTTTTTTTTTTTTTGCTTTATTTGACAGTGTTCGAAGAGTTGCCATCGACAGATAATGCGAGCGGCTTCCGCTCGGGCGTTACGTCGGGCCACAGCTCCGCCGGTACCACGCCGATGGACCCGCCAATGATGCAAGACGCAGACCCGTACCGAACCAAACTGCAGCGAACCGACTCGCAATACTCGCAGGACTCGCAGACGCGCGCGCCCGCCAAGAACTCGCGCGTGCTGGTCGCGTCGCGCCACCTGCGCAACGACTCCAAGACTATTCAACTAGAGCCCCGCGCGCGACAGCACGCCCAGGACGAGGAGCGCAACCGCGCAGTCCGCAGCGACTCGCGACACTCGCACGACGCGTTCCCTAAATCCGCCTCGCGCGACTTCCCCTCGCACTCGCGCTCGACCTCGCGAGACTTCAAGAAGCCGCACTCGCGCTCCGACTCGCGCGACCTCAGCCTCGAGCAGCTCAAGCAGCTCGCCATCAAGAGCATGGAGAGCCTCGACCTGAGCGTGCTGCCGCTGAGCAAATGCTCGGACGAGGAGAGCGCGCGGCTGATCGCGGGCGGCGCGCTGCGGCACCGGCGGACCGGCTCGAAGGACCTGAAGCCGGCCGACGCGCGCCACAAACGCACCTCGTCACACCACATCACGCTAGAGCCCAATGAGCTCAGCCTGCAGCTGCAGAAGGGCCGCAGCGTCGACCAGCTCGCCGCCTCGCCGTTCGACCCCCGGGTCTGACCTGTCCCCAATAATCTCACTGTGTTACCAGCGACATATTGCGGCTAATTCTGTTATGCAATGTCTTAACCAAACGTCTTAACAGATCAATAAGTGCTGTCCCCTTCACAATTCCGGTAATGTATAGCACTAGATTAAGAATTAAAAGCTTGTGCACAACAGAATAAGCCACATTATCAGAATCTCAACATCGGTCTGGTGAACACAAGAGTACTGAGTGATAACCTAAAAGAACATTTAGCAAAATTGGTGACGATAAGATAGTATTAAATTTGTGAATAGAAAGAATAATTTCTATATTTCTATTTAGTGGTTGGAGTGAATGCCTGTCCGCACGGAGCGAAGGTCTTGCCCGGTGGACGCTCACAAGGTTATTGACCTTTTGGAATAGCCACCTGTTCTATTAGAGATTCATCTAATACTAGTATTATAAATGCGAAAGTTTGGATAGATGGATGTGTTACTCAATCATGCCAGGATGTCTGAACGAATCTGGATGAAATTTGGCACAGAGATAGATTATAGTCTGGAATAATACATGGCTACTATTTAACCCGGAAAATAGTTCCTGCGGGAACCAAAAACCTAAATCCACGCGGATGAAGTCGAGGGCTGATCACCTAGTAGAAAATTAAAAACACTAATATAGCAGACCGCAAATAAAAGTTATTTCTTCTATACGCTTAACCACCTGCGAGTGATTTAAACCATATCTTATTGTAGTAGTTTAATTAATACTTATTGTAATTGAGATGAAGATAATAATCTATCGCAGTTTCTCACAGTAATTATTTTTTTAATAAATCTGAAATGTGAATATTTTACTATTTTGTGTTCATATTGAAATGGTATTAAATGCTGTATATATTTTTTTTATATAATACTCATTTCACTTCACCAGTTCAATAGTCAATACATTTGCTTATAATTTGGCCTAAATTATTCATGTTAAATATGTAGAACAAAAAACATAAATAGTTCTACCTATTAAGAAATGTGACATGGATGGATCTTTTCATAACACTTGTACTTAATTACATAACATTATTCATATCGAAAAAATCCCTTCAATATTGCCTCGCAGATTTCAGCTTTTTGTGATTTTTTATATTCACTGAGACTGCACCAAGCTGACAAAGTACCTACTTGTAAATAAGTTACACATGAATGTAAAATATCTAAATGATCATAAATATCCTAGTTTAGTCAGAAATTCTCAATACAAAACTACATAATATAATTTATATTATTTTTATTTCCATGGCAATTCTATCTATTAAAATCAGTATACATATTATAGAAACTTAACTTTCAGCTTAATCTGGAAATTGATGAAAAACAATCAAATTCAACGCAATAACTGGCAATTTGTCACACTAGATTCCATCTCCCAAATGTAGATTAGCATTTAGTTTCTGAAAAAATCCACATCTCGAATATTTTATAGCCTAGAATTATAGACACAAATAATAATTAAAGCATAAATAAGTACATTTTAATTGTATCTAATAGAAATATTGATGATTGGAGGTAACCAAATGATTTGTAGAATCCAAAAGTTTTATCACATCAATTATTATATTATAAAAACACAGTACAAATCTATAATTAAATAACAAAACAATTTTTTGCGTTTATTTTATAACAATTGTTTCAAGTTTCAATTTTTAAACTAAATAGTCATGATCTGTATTTTTTTTTTGATCTCCTGTGTCCATATCCCCAGAAACTCAGAAAGTAAAGTATAATTTTTGATTATTTAAAAATAATATAACTATATCCCCTAACATAGATCCCAAAACAAGTTTCTTTGACTTGATCTGTTGAAACTTTATTTATTGTATTTTGTGATTTCCAAATGATCACTGAACAAAGTCAAACCTGACTTTGATAATTTCAGTCTGCATTTAATATACAGGCAATACCTTGCGTGTATATTAAATGCAGACTGAAATTATCCAGACTAGACTCCATTATTTTATCCCTGATGCACCATGGATAAATAGTTCATTATTTAGGTAATTATATACTTAAATTGGCTGTACATAAGGCATATTTTTTTTGTTTTGTCGTTCTCATTAAAATGTCAATTCATAGGCTGCTGTTTCTAAAGTGAAAATTCAATTACTACTGTAGTAATATTATTTTAGTACGAAATATTTTTAAATTAAATATTTATCTTGTATATTTAAGATGAAAAAGACAAAGGAAGATTAATTGTAAATTTTTGTCATATATTTGTTAAGAGAGAAATAGTTTGATATGAAGAATGTTATATCTAATAAAAATGCCTTATTACAATAGGTTCTAAGACTTGATACTGACTTAGCTGTGAGAATGTTGTTACGTCGAATGCAAATGATGATAGGTGTGATGATAGCAACTCCTAATTTGTTGCATTTAGTGATTAATAAAATTGCATACACATTTTAAATTTATTTTATTTTAACCAAAAATCCTTTTCCAATACTCATTGTATAGTTTCCATCACAGCTAAAGGTTCTTTTTCTACTTCCCCTGTTGATAGCAGAAATTATTATTCAATGTTTTATTAATAAATTATTAACTTATAGATACTTACTTACTCAATTTGATATGCAGTGCATGTGTGTGTGTGTGTGTGTGTGTGTGTGTGTGTGTGTGTGCTTGTAAATATGCAACTGATTTTTTATGCTCGGAGGACAACAGCTGTGTCACACAAGCTGCATATTTACAGTACAAGCACACTCACTCATAGTATCACATGCCAAGATGAGTTCTATATGAGTACCTATCTATACTGAGGATGTGATTTATAAGTAGTGTACTGTGCTCAGCCTTTCCTATGTTAGGTATGTAGAACAAAACAGATTTATGTCAGATACATAATAATGGATACCTTGGAGAGCAAGTGTAGAAAATTCCATCATTCTAATTGCATTGTAACCTAGTGAGAACTTCTATGGACCTACATATTGTGTACTCATAGGATTTATGCTGACAAATATTATGCCTATATCTCAA
Source organism: Erebia aethiops (assembly GCA_923060345.2). NCBI lineage: Eukaryota > Metazoa > Arthropoda > Insecta > Lepidoptera > Nymphalidae > Erebia > Erebia aethiops. The sequence goes on along the minus strand of OV281089.1, from coordinate 13,348,901 downwards.
AACTTTTAAAATGTGGCTTAGATCACTTTTTTCTAAGGTATTCAAAAACTGACTTTTCCAAGCAAAGTACAAAATAAAAGGCTAAATGAACATTACTTACTAAGACACTGTTATTACTTACTAATACAATAAAATAAATGTAACTCATTGACCCCACAACTAAATCAATTTGGATTGGAAGTAGCTTATACCCTATATAGTGACATTTTATCCCAGGAGTTCCCTGTGAATGAACAATTGAGCAAGTGCCTCCACTCAGAATGAGAAGGGTTTCAATAGTAAATAGATTACAAGAAACTAACTAAAGTATACAGCTATACCATTTAGTTTGTCAAGAGGTTGAATAGATCTAGAAATGAAAAGATGTATAATTGATACAACTACTTTTAATATTTTTGATTAAAACAAATCTTAGAGAACTTCAACTACAATTATGTACAACACTATATTCAGTTATATACTACTATAACTACAAATCACATTTATTCCAACTCACCGCACTTCTCAATTGTAACTTTCTTTGAAGGTTTTCCACTTTTTGATCCAAGACTTTCCATTTTGCTAACAACATCCATTCCTTCTACAACTGACCCAAAAACTACATGTTTCCTGTCAAGCCAAGGAGTTGCCGCAGTTGTTATAAAAAACTGGGAGCCATTTGTATTGGGGCCTGAATTCGCCATTGACAATATACCGGGCCCAGTATGCTTCAGCTTAAAGTTTTCATCCTGGAAAGTTCTTCCATAAATTGACTTTCCTCCAGTACCATTGTGATTAGTGAAATCCCCACCTTGGCACATAAAGTTAGGTATAATCCGATGGAAGGATGAACCCTGGTATCCAAATCCCTTTTCACCAGTACATAATACTCGAAAATTTTCAGCAGTTTTAGGGACTTCGTCTGTGTTTAGTTTCATAACAATACGACCCAATGGTGCACCATCTGCAGTCACATCAAAGTATACTTTCTTTTCTGGCTGGGTCGACGCAAAACGCAAAGCAGCTGCTGAATAGACTGTGCCATTAATAATGGTACGACGCAGGATAGCAGAAATAGCCATTATAACTTTTCTCAAACCTGTAAAAATAAACTTAATGAGTAGTGAAAATATGTTATTGATATGGCGTAGGGGTACCTGCCGATCACTAAATCCGCAAAAACAGAGGAATCCATAAGGTAAGTACAACATGCGGATTGCAGCATGGTATGAAAGTACATTATCAACATCTGAGGACACTGATGTGATTGTTTTGGAAGAATTGGTTCATGTGGTGAGGTGAAGGGTAGCTCTCTCGTCCAACATATTTAGCAGCTTTGCGGCATTTTGAAATCCGGTTGAATATTATGTCGTTATTAAAGAAAAATCCAATTGAACAAAAATTGGAACATGCAGGGGGCATGGGGACATTTCATTTCATATGTTATATTTTGGTTATATTTGACTAACCTTGTCTATTCCTATATTTGAAAAAAAAATTATTTCATGAGTTCCCTACAAATTATCTTCGTTGTATTTTGTCACGTAGTGATTAATGATTATTTGGAAATATCAATTAATAGAACTGAGAAGTGAGAACAAGTAACCTGCAAGAGTAACGACTATGTACTCTGTCACCCTGCTGTCACCTGTGCGACCTTGTGCCGTGTGCGTTTAATAAGCCTGTAGGACTTTAGGTCACAGATCAGGTATTAGTTCTACGCATGGAACTAATAAGTACTACGTACAACTGGAATGCGTACTACAAACTTATTACCTCTCCGCTGGCAAGAGGCCACCTGTGGCCGCGTATTTTCTTGAATCAAATTTAACCCTTATTTGACGGATATAAGGACCACTACGCACGCAGTATAAAAATGAATCCAAGTGAGACAGCGACAACATACCGCGGTGTCCCTTTCTAACAGTGGTCTTTGTGTTGCTATTTCACATTTAACATTATACTTCAAATTTGGTACGTTTGTTTATAAAAGAAATCTGAAAAACGGTTATACTATCGAATTAGTCACCTCCTATCCTCCGATTTCCTGAAATTTTATTTCAAGCATTTAGAAAATTAGTACGTCAATAATTCACTTGTTTTCGTGTTGAAGGCGACAATCGCAGTAGTAATAAAAATAAAAATGTTGCAACCATGGAATTATTATGTACTATGATGGTTGCAACACAAACGGCCATTTTGATGAATCTTACGATCGACGAAATTTCTCAAGATTGCCTGAATTTATCTGTAAAAAATGGTGAAAATATGCATCGTGGAAGCTTGTATAAGTGAATATTATCCGGATTGTGAGTTATCTTTTCCTAAGTAATTGTTTAACTATGTTTATATACTCCAGCATCGAAAAGTTCCAATTTCGAATTTGACAACTATATCGAATTGAACCCTCTTTCGTGTTTGCTTCTCATAACGATACAGTTCGTTGTATGGGAGCTGTATCGTTATGAGTCGTAGCTGTATCGATATGGTTATCTTCATAAATAGGATAACTATAGCTTAGCGGCTCTGGGTTCTGGCACTTTCCCAACCAGTCAATTGATTTGACTTTTTTATTAATTTACAAAGTAAAAAATTATAAAGACGTCCTTGTCGTAGATAAAATCTTGTATGCAACTGTACGTAATTAGTCATTTTAATTCTCGTACTATCCTATTTTGATACTCGGCAAGCCTCGTATCAAAAACAGCACTCGAATTAAAATGACCCTCATTACGATACAGTTGCATAAATAGCTATTATATGTTTTGAATTTTACAGAAATTCGTAAACTATGAAACACGAATTATAACAGGATAGATATTTTTTTCATATTTCAGATTACCAAAAAATTATACATTGCGTGTTGAAAGTGGTTAAGCATTATACCTAGTGGTAACAGAAAAGTGACCCAAAATTCTGTAATATGCAGCAAACATTTCATGCCAGAGGATTATATTCCTAATTTATCACGGCCCGTTTTAAAAGAAAATGCTCTTCCCTCGCGATTCCTCATGGTAAGCAAGATCGATTTTATTTTTATCTTGAATAGGTACGTTTACAGATAATGATAAAAATCCAGCCCGTAACTGTTCCACTACTGGGCAAGGGCCTCTTCTCACTAGGAGGATGCATGAGCATTAATCACCACGCTTGCTCACTGCAGGTTGGTGATTTCAGACTGTCAAGTCTAGGTTTCCTTAGGATGTTTCCTTCACCGTATGTGCTGTATCACCGTAGCTCTACAGAATGAAATTAAAAACATTTTCAAACATGGAGACTGGCATAGTGATGAGATGAGTTAAGGAGCGACCAAGAGTAAAAAATATTTTTTGTATGAAAAATTTGAGCATGTTGATAATTTTATACATATACCCAGTATGTTCGAAAAGTCAAATATATATGGCTCGAAAAGTCAAGTAAGTCAAAGTAAGGTATGGTTCGAGAAGTCAATTTATGTTTCGCTTTACAGCAATACTTACCAGTTTTATTGAATTTTTAACCGACTAAAAAAAAAACTTTTTTATAATTATAAAAAATATTTTTTGTTAAACCATCACCGATAATTATCTATTTTTACCTAAATGCTTAGTAATTATCGATCCTAAATGGATCGCTGGATCCAGGCGGCGCAAGACCGTGGCTTGTGGAGGACCCTACAGGAGACCTATGTCCAGCAGTGGACGTCCATCGGTTGACGACGACCTAAATGCTTACTTGTGTAAGAGACTTACTAAGAGGCTGAGGTGATATGCGACCTCCGCGCCATATACGATCTCCATAGTGTTGTCAATACCAAACGTGTCAACTGTCATACTTTGTTATTTTATTCAATATGATTGTCTAGTCGAATTCTTTCAGTTAAATAAAACCAATATTTCTCTTGGTTTCTCGTTTATTATGCCACAATTTATTTAACTGAAAATGCCTGACGAAAAACTAGGCAAATCTTTGCTATCAAGATATCTGCGACCCGATAAGTTTGATATCGAGCCTGATGTCGCGGACGCCGATGCAAAATGGCTACATTGGAAATCGACATTCGAAAGCTTCTTAGCAGAAGAAATTACCGAAGATGTACCAGACTCCCTTAAGCGTAAGCTACTAGTTAACCACTTATCGGCATCGATTTACAAGCATATCAAAACATGCTCCACTTATAAAGATTCGATAAAAGTTCTAGAAGACATCTATGTCAAACCGAAAAATACTATTCTAGCTCGACATATTCTCTTCAATCGCAAGCAACGAGCCGACGAAACGATCTCTGACTATGTTAGAGCTCTTCGACTTTCCGCGAAAGATTGTAAATTCGAAGACGTCATAGCCCAAGAGCATGAAGACCAAGCAGTTCGTAGTGCTCTCATATCCGGCTTACTATCACGAAGGATTCGCGAGCGGTTACTAGAAAACTCTAAACTCACTCTCTCAGAAGCACTTAATCAAGCCGTAGCTCTGGAAACGGCAGAGAAGGATGCAGTTGCTATTGGTATCATCTCTCCGCAACTTACTGCCATATCGCAAGGTAGTTCACGAGACAAGGAATCCGAAAATATAGCGGCAGCTCCATCGTCACGAAATTTTCAAGCCGCCCCGACCACGCCACCTCCGGCTAAACCCTGCTTCTATTGCGGCGGGAGTCTTCATCCAAGGTTCAGATGTCCAGCCAACAAAGCCATCTGCAAAAAGTGCTCAAAGAAAGGACACTTCGCAAGCGTCTGTAGATCGGGCAATATTAATTTGAACTCCACGACAGTTGAAGATCCTACGACCTCTAACAACGATCGACTCTACAGTGGAGCTATTTCTGCGGCCTCTCCTTCGAGCCTTAGGAGTGCGACGATTCCAATCATGATCAACGAATACAAGGCTGATGCACTCGTCGATACAGGAAGTTCGGTCAGCTTTATTAACGGTAAAGTTGCTCGCATAATGAAACTACGAAAAAAACCCTGCAAGCAGACAGTCAATCTCGCTTCTCTCAATCAAGTTTCCTTTGTCGAAGGTATCTGCTTTGCTACCATTACGATGAATAAGCATACTTACAAACAAACACCTCTTCTAGTTGTCGACAACCTCTGTGCTGACGTTATCGTCGGCCATGACTTGCTCAAACATCACTCGAGCATTCATTTCAATCTTGGTGGGCCTGGCGAACCTTTAGAGATATGCAACGTGTTACGAGCTTCGGTGCCGCCAGCCTCCGTATTTACAAATCTATCGCCGAATATCCAACCGATCGCCGTGAGAAGCCGACGCTACAGTAAGGAAGATGAGGACTTCATAAAAGAAGAAGTGTCTAAATTATTTGAAGATGGAGTCATTGAAACAAGTATTTCCCCCTGGAGAGCCCAAGTCCTCGTAACGGGAGGAGGAGTTCATCGAAAACGACTTGTCATTGATTACTCCATGACCATAAACAAATTCACCTATCTGGATGCCTTCCCCTTGCCAAATATAGAATCAGTCGTGAACAACGTATCAAGATATAAAGTGTTTAGTCAAATCGACTTAAAGAGCGCATATCATCAAGTACCCATCTTAGAAAATGAAAAGATATATACAGCTTTCGAAGCATGCGGCAAATTGTACCAGTTTACACGTATTCCATTTGGCGTGACTAATGGCGTTGCGGCTTTTCAACGAACTCTGGACTTCATCATAACAGAAGAGAAACTACAAGGAACATTCGCCTATTTAGACGATGTAACCGTCTGCGGCAAAGATCAAAGGGATCATGACCACAATCTAAATCGCTTTATGGAAGCCGCTAATAAATTTCATTTAACTATAAACGAACAGAAGAGTGTTTTCAATAAGCCTAAAATCAACTTGCTTGGATATACTGTTGAAAATAATACAATCAGGCCTGACCCGGAAAGACTAAAACCTCTTCTAGAGCTTCCCGCTCCAACTAAAACTAGTGAACTAAAACGAGTCCTAGGGATGTTTGCTCATTACGCCAAATGGATCGCGCGTTTCTCCGAAAAAATAAAGCCGCTTACATGCGTAACTACTTTCCCGTTGCCACCTGATGCGCTCAAGAGTTTTGAAGAACTCAAGCAAGATATCGAGGCAGCCGCTCTAGTAGCCATTAACGACAATGAAATGTTTACAGTCGAAACAGACGCTTCGGAATTCGCGCTAGGGGCTACGCTGACTCAACATGGAAGACCAGTTGCCTTTTTCTCTCGGACACTGAATAACTCGGAATGCAAACAATCCTCAATCGAAAAAGAGGCTTGTGCGATAGTAGAGAGCCTAAAGAAATGGAGACACTACCTGATTGGTAGACATTTTCTTCTTAAAACAGACCAACAATCGGTAGCCTTCATGTTCAATCAAAATCATAACAGTAAAATAAAAAATGAGAAGATCCAACGTTGGCGATTAGAACTGTCTTGCTTCAAATACGATATAGTTTATAGACCAGGCACTGAAAACGCTGCTGCGGACGCTCTATCTCGCGTATGCGCCTACATGAATATAAACAAGTTGAAAGAACTACATAACGCACTCTGCCACCCGGGAGTAACTAGAATGTATCACTGGGTAAAATCTAAAAACTTACCCTACTCAGTTAATGATGTCAAGGAGATGACCGCCTCTTGCCCTACCTGCGCCGAAATAAAACCGAGGTTTCTTAAGGCTAAAGGTCAATTGATAAAAGCTACGTCGCCGTTTGAACGGATCAACATAGATTTTAAAGGACCACTACCTTCTAAAACAGCCAACAAGTACATACTTACGATTATTGATGAGTACAGTCGGTTTCCTTTTGCTTACCCATGTAGGGATATGACCTCAGCCACCGTCATTACTTGCCTGAAAGATCTTTTTCTGACATTTGGCCAACCTCTCTACATTCATAGTGATAGAGGATCGTCATTCATGTCTGAAGAGTTCAAATCATTCCTGCGACAGTCTAACATAGCCTCGTCCAGAACGACGCCCTATAACCCCCAGGGTAATGGCCAAGTGGAACGCCTAAACGGAACGCTCTGGCGAACTATTCAACTCAGCCTTCGGTCAAAGGGATTATCGGTGGAAAATTGGGAAGTAGTACTGAACGACGCATTGCATTGTGTGCGCTCCCTCCTGTGTACGGCAATAAACGCTACTCCGCACGAAAAACTTTTCACATACCCCAGAAGATCCCCGAACGGAGATTCACTGCCATCTTGGCTCACGCCGGGACCGATCTTTGTTAAGAAGAATGTCCGCTCTTCAAAAACGGACCCTCTTGTCGAGGAAGTTGAGCTCCTAGAGACCAATCCCTACTACTCTCTCATAAGACGGGATAATGGAGAAACCTCAACGGTATCAAACCGTCAATTGGCTCCTTTCCCCAGTACCGCTGATAATAGCAGAGACGATAACTTTGAAACGGCCTCCGAAGATGATAACCTCACGTTTCCATCTGAAAATAACTCCACACCTCCACCTGAAAATAGCGCTCCTTCGTCACCGCCTCGTGTAAAAGAGCCGTCGACGTCCTCGCCAGTTCTTCAAACTAGACTCCACAGGAAATCTAATAGGACGCGAAAATTACCCTCCTACTTAGCGGACTTTGTGGTTGAGAGTGAAAATTGAACCGGGGGAGAATGAGGTGATATGCGACCTCCGCGCCATATACGATCTCCATAGTGTTGTCAATACCAAACGTGTCAACTGTCATACTTTGTTATTTTATTCAATATGATTGTCTAGTCGAATTCTTTCAGTTAAATAAAACCAATATTTCTCTTGGTTTCTCGTTTATTATGCCACAGAGGCAATAGGGACTACATATAAAATATCAACATCATTATAAATATAAATATTTTAAAATTATTTGCTGATTTTTATTTCTTCATAGAGGTATATTTATATCCCGTATATTGAAGTATCCCAAAATTCATAAATAGTGTGGTCACTCTTGTGGAAAAGGGACACAACTATCAGTATGGTATCTCTCACTCGGCACACTTTATTAACAAGAGCTCATTCCAGTTGTACGGAGTACTTATTAGTTCCATGGTTTTACGTAACCAGTGCCTGGATACGTAGAACCTCAGAACTAATACCTCCCATAATGCTCCCATATACATAATCAAAGATAAAAATCTTCTCTTTGATTTACTTAGACTCAGCCTTAGACTATAGAAAAAAAAGGACTCAGCCGGGCGACCGGCTAAAAATGACCGATCGCAATCACCTATAATCACTCTTCCGCTATTGGACAAAATCCATTGACTCAGCAAAAATACCATAAATTCAGCCAATTACAACAATTGATACTGTAACAATGATTAATGCAGAAGTTATGCGGTCGCCCTGCTGGTTAACTTGTCTCTGTTAATTATTGACATTGTTATTTTCTGGTATGTTGATTTTATTTTTAGGTTAGACTTAGCTTAGTAGACACCGGTGGTAGACACATTTCCAATTTTATATTTTATCGTCGTCCGTAAAGAAAACTAAAATAAAAACAATTACAGGTTTATTATTTAGCAAGTAAAATAATACTAAGAGATAACATGCAATGCCTTCGATTATTGGTATCCCAATTACGACGTCCATTAAAGAATAAATCTCTGTTATTGTGTAGTTACCAAAATAAATATGAAGAATCACCCCGGTTTTATGGTCTGGATATTAAAGTTGACGATGATTCAGGTAAGTCATCACTGCCGACTGATGTAATTCTTGATTACAATAATTTTTGCCATTTTAATTTATTACTGACGCTGAATGGACAGATTGACATGAAACTTTCCAGTCCCAAGATAAATTAGGTACTTAAATTTAATAATTATTAAGACTTCAACAATCCTTGAATTTGTCTTTCCTTAGTCAGACTAAACTTGTCATCAAAGTTGATAGAAAAGGTATTGAAATACCTGCTGTATTTAAATCAATAAAATTAAATGAGAATATGGCAACTTTTCAATGCAATATAAGTATAAATCTTTTCTACTTGCTAAGAAAATGCTTCATTATTTAATATAATAATACATACGTTGGCTCTTTTTCAAATAGGAAACCAGATGATAGCCCATACAACACAAAGTTTTAGCATGAGTTAATAAGTATAAGCCAACACCATCTATCAATGTGTAAAAGCTTTCTTAACAAATTGCTTGTTTCCCTGCATATTAGATAAAAGTTATACAAGTCTCGGCTGAAATTATCAATTCATGGCCTCATTTAAAATCACTTCCTTCCAATATTACTCAGCAGTGAATGGCTTTATTTCTGGTTTGGGCAGTAATGTATTATTTTTCTCATTATAGACACAATCATATATGAGCTATGTAAAGGAGACCATAATTTAGAGAAAAAGTTAAAAGTGTTGATGCTTGAAGTAGAAGTAATGCGTCAAGATGGCCGCTATGCTCCAGACTGCATACAAAAGGATCAGTGGAAACGATTGCTGGAAATGTCTAGTAGGAATCAAAGAACAAATTACTTAACATATCTTTGGAAACTTGAAAAGAAGAAAGAGAACCAAAAAGTATGTTAAGTTTTTAAAAATAACTAGCTTTGCCTGCAGCTTCGACGTTTGATTTTTATACAAATTTGAAACCCCTATTTTACGTCCTATCTGCATATAAAAGCTATTTGCATGCCAAATTTCAGCCTGATCCGTCCAGCAGTTTGAGCTGTGTATTGATAGATCAGTCAGTCTCTTTTTCCTTCTAAATATTTAGACTAATGCCCAGCATGTGTTGCAGTGAGACTGACATAACCCCTTTTGTATGCCTGCCCCTGCCCTAAAGTTGCACTGCCTTTAAATATAAAAACTCCTGAACAACAGCAGATTTGTAAGTTTAAAATCAGGGGGCTTCCGCGCCCTAGTAGAATAGCTGCCATTAAAAAGCTTGTTTTGCTGACTTCTATGGCTGCTGGAGATGTCAAAATTATGAATTTACTTACTTGATTATTTATTTTACTATTATTATTACAGTGATAATATAGTTTGTAATAGCTTTTTTTTCTAATAGGCTAAAAAAGAAACTAGAAGAAAAGAGCTTGAGGAAGCACCACCTGAAGAAATTAGAGAGTATCCAGATGATCTCTTACATGGCATCAAGCATCAATCAATGTTCCTACGCATTCGAGATAAGAGTATAAATATGTTTGATAACTACAGGTATATTTAATATGTCCAACATATTGATGCTAGCCAAAATATCAAGTGTTTATTCTGTGGTCCCATTGAGTTGACCCATTGATGGGACGGGACTAGTGGTAATTTTATTTTATATCTAATCTGAGTTATTTAAAATATTACAGAGCACTTCAAGCTATGATTTATGGACAATCAGTTATTATAGACTGTTCATATGAAGAGCATATGGTATGGAGGGAAACAATCAATGCCGCTAAGCAGATGACTTTTCTATTTGGTGACAACAGAATACATAAGGACCCCTTCAATTTGCATTTGTGCAATGTTGATCCAAATGGAGAATTTATGAAACAGTTACAAAAGAATATACCATCTCTTGAAGAGCCATGGTTTCCACTGAATATTCATGAAAAAAGCTATTTAGATTTGTTTCCGAAAGATAAACTTGTGTATTTAACACCACATTGTAGAGAAGAGCTAACTTATTTTGATCCTGATGCAGTGTACATTATTGGATGCATGGTTGATAAGGTTGTTATAATAATTCCATTTATTGTTGTATATTTGTGTGTATTTAAAATTTAAATAGTAACAGAATAAACTTTTTTTTTCCAGATTAACAATGAACCTCTTTCATTGGCAAAAGCAAAGAGAGATGGCCTAGCAATGGCTAAACTGCCCCTTGATAGGTATTTAGAATGGGCTCCCGGTGCAAAGAAAAACTTGAACATAAATCACATGATTCCAATTCTCTTGGATCTAAAACTAACTGGAGACTGGGAATTTTCCCTGAGACACATTCCAAGAAGGAAACTAATGGAAACTAAAATATTAGCCATGCAAAAAAGATTTTCAAATACTTCTCTTAACAGAGATGACTTGTTCAAAAGTTTTAAAAGTGTACGTAGAAATAGTTCACTATCCATAAATGAGAAGAAGATGAAATCAAAAAAGTCGTTATATGATGATGATAATATGTAAGGAAAAATTACACCGTAAAAATATAATTTTAGTCTTTATTTCATACTTTTATTTTTTCTTAGTCTTAAAAATGTATATTTTTCCTTTACAATAAAGGATTTCGATAATTCATTTCAAAGTAGAATAATCTTATTTTGTACAATATAATATAAACAACTCTATATGAAGACACATAGTGTTACAGATACCTAAAGAAATAATTACATTCTACACAAATACCCAACTTGGAAATTTTTAAATGTGTACTGTGGATTAAAATTAAAATACACATAAGTGTTAGTACAATTACTTACAATAATACTTACAAAAAAAAGACTTAACATAAAACGATTAAAATGCCTATTGCACACAATTCAAACCAAGTCCTTCAACATACTATCAATATGCTTGGCATATTTTCAATCTTATTTCTATACCATTCACATGTCACAAAAAGAGATAATATTTCAAATAAAAGATATATTATTGTGAATGGTGTCTCTGAAGTAAAATGTATAATTTTATATTAAGCTAATTTATCCTACTACTATTCTGCACTGCACACATAATATAATAATCTATTTATAAATAAAAATAAATTGTACGAAGATGACTCAGGGTAAAGGTAATGTACGCATGTCGACATCTGTACTCGGTAAAACATCTGTATTTGTTTCGGAGCGCTGCTTGATAGTGGCAAGAATTTCTTGAAGATTTGAAGGTAGAGCAATATCTGCTAACGGGACAACTGCAGGCGACGGCGGGGTCAACGGCCGCGACGGGGAATACGCCTCATTCTAAAAGAAAAAATTATCACTATACAATCGCTATATATTTGAAATGACAATTCATAAATTTTCCAATTCATTTACCGTCTGGGTGCCAATTTATCAATTTTCTATTAAATTATTTACTAGTCAATTTTTTTTTTAGAAGCAGAAAGGCTATTTTTTATCTTGGAAAATTACGGAGTCGATCTGAGTTACTCCTAAACAAACGTGTGTGCTTTAGACTACACAACTGAAGTAAAACTTCTTTAGCCATCTATATGAAACTGAAACATACATATAGGAAATGTAACTGGCTATGAGAGAAAGAAAATGTGTGCTCGGGAATGTGAAAACTTTAGGGGCAAGAGAGAGAGGTCTCTCTCTTGCCCCTAAAGTAATATACGAAACGTAACTCTCTCTTTCTATCTTCACTAACTTTCAACCCCTCCCTCTCAACATTCGTTCGCCTCGCCCGATCACACTTTTCGTAACGCTCTCGTCACGCAGTCCCCAAGTCAAGCGTAGGTACGTAAAGACGTTTTTCTAAAAAATGATATAATGTGCACATGCACATTTCATACCCTGTAAATGAATTCGAAAGTTAAACTTACCGGCCTAGGCCAGTAAAGAATGTATGTATTTTCATTACATATCATAAGTTTGAATTTGGAATCTTTCTTCCTGAATATCTTGTAACTTGTTATAATGTTCTTTGGCCTAAATAGTTTAAATTTGGAACTCTACCGTATTACGCGTTCAGCACTCACAGCGCAAAAAAAATAATTAAAAGTATAAATATAACTAATTTAACTTTTAATATTTCTTAAGTAGGTTGCTTTTTTATTTACTTTCTTTTAATTACATAATTCAATATATTTAAAAAAAGTCACTTGTTTCATTTTTTAGAAAAGCACTGTACACACCTCGACCGGGAGAGCATTTCTTCTCGTATATAGCCTAACTAACACTCGACCAGAAAACGCGTACTTCCCGGTCCTGCGATGTAATGTACTATTATTTACTTCAAAAATGTGTTACCTCCCCGGGCTGCGAGGAGTCTGCCTGCGCCATCTTGCGGATCTGCTGCTTCTGCTCCTCGATCTGGCGGTTGAGCTCCTCCATCTTGGTGCGCAGCGTATCGGCTGGCGGCCCGCTGCTGCCCGACGACGAGCCGGGGCTGTACGCCTCCTCCTCGTCCGCCGCCGCTGCAAACACACACACACACACAAGGTCACGTCACGAAATAACGAATAATATCCCTTATCAAATGTCAATGCCCTCTCTCAACTACCTAGAAACGTTCGAAACAGCTCACTCACACAAACATGCGCATCAAACATGCGATGACGCGGCACTCAGTACTGACGGCACTGCGACGAGCGCTTGGGGTCTCGTCGATATGTTTACTGTAGTACAGATATAGTAATGGGAAAAACACACAGGGAACAGGCGCGGGCCGGGTCGGGTTGAATTCCTAGTATTTATATGGACATCACACAGAACGTGGCCGCGAAACGGGCGCGTGGCGAGTGACACTGTGATGTTGTCCAAATAAATACAATGAATTCAACCCGACTCGGCCCGCGCGCGTTCCGTGTGTGTTTTGCGCTTAAGTTGTTTAGCATTTATGAACCATATATTATATATAAATTACTACCAATGAACCGACAAATGTAACTACTAAAAAAGTAAGCTCGCTAAGATTATCAAGACTCAAGAGATATCATATTATAGCTTATCGGCTTGTAAGTTGAATACCTACCCAATGAAGCAGCAATTTTATCCTTAACGGAGTTGGAGAGAGCGTGCGTGGTGTAGGACGGCAGCGGTAAAGTGCGCGGCGCGCGCTGTCGCGGCGACAGCGGCGGCGTATACGATTTCTTGCGAGACTCGCGCGCCACCTGGCGGACAAATGTTTCTCTCATTACTCTGAAGATATCAAGTAGTAATAATAATCCTCCGCCCGCTACAACTATTTATTTGTGTATTCGTGTATTTAAGTTTATTCATTTATATTTATTTTCGTAAGTTTATTATAGATCTTTTGACCTTTTATGTGTTTATTTTGTATGCGGGTGTGAGAGTCAAATTCATGTAGATAATAATAATAATGTCCTCCCGAATTTCACCCACGGCGGCCTATATCCAGAGATTAGCCATCTGCGCGGGAGATATTTTAGTGCACAAGTATGTGCGCATACACAGGTGCACTCTCTGTTCCTTTACTCTCATAGCCCGATGGGACAGAAAATCCGACACGACCGATCAGAAAGATCAGGCGCAAGACCGACGGCGTAAGGTGCTCTCCGAGGCCCGGGGGTAAAACACCACCAAAGAGGCCCGACCCTAGACCTCGTCGGCTGCAATCGAACATGCTAACCACTAGAACAACGAGGCAGTTAAAATATCAAGTAGTGATGCATCGATAGGCCTTTTTGCCGATATGATACCGACTCTTATAAAAATATCGGCGATATCGATACGGTTAAATAAATACGAAGTCGACATGATTTTACTATGTACCTATTTTATTCAAAATTTATACCTATGAGTGAGTACATTAAAAAACACAACTCTGCCGACCCCTTTTCACTTGAATCAGTGTAGTGTAATAACATCTAGGGTGTAATAAGCGACACCCTAAATAGCGGCCACGCCCTCCCTTCAGGGCCCTCTGAAAAGTGCAGTGTAATAGGCCTAATAGCACCAGAGACAGAAGAACGTGTCTTATATTATCCAAGTATCCACTAGCCTTATAACCCTCAAACGTTGTCTATGCCATGTCGATTTCTGCAAACTTTTAGTAAGTATACAAAACTTGCTGAAGTTGCCTAGCTGCAAGCTTTTGCAGTTAATCAGTGCAAAAACATGTGAATGTAATTAATTGCATGTGGAAACTTGGCTTACAGGTTTTTGAAGTCTCAGAATAGTAGACATTAAAAATACGGTAGATATACGGTATATTATATATTATCTGCCTTTTATTTTATAGTTAAAGAAAAATCGTGTTTATATAAAAATTACTAATATTTTTCCCCGCCATTTTTAGCGCCAAGTTATAATATGCCCTTTAATCTACTACAGGATCAAAATTAACGACAGTGAAATTGATTTTACCAACTTTTCAATAATCCATAGCTATTATTTATTCATAGGTACAAAGCAGTGTCATTCATTTGAGACATCATGTGTACAAAGAAAACAGTTGGTACCAGTTTCTAAACAAGGAAATAAAAGTCTAATTTAGAGAATAAGATAAGTTTTAGGAATGTAGGAATAGTGGTAGGGTCAGAAATGGGACAATTTTCTTTTTATTTTGTAAATTCAATATTACAAGACAATACACCATAATGATATTATGTACTAAAATATATTATTGTTATGTACATGTCACCGTAAGATTGTAAAATCCGTTAGATTATAATCTAACGGTTTTTATCCCGCGAGATTATAAACTGTCGTAAGATTGTGAACCGTTCAATGTTCTGAGTATTAATTTATGAAATATTTATTGTTTTTACGTTTTCTTGTCTCTTTCTTGTACAGTTCGCGCGCGAGTTGAATGCAGAGTAAATGTAAGTGTCACCATACATTTACTCTACATTCAACTCGCACGCGAACTATAGGCTAGGGTTTGACATGAATATTCAGGTAGTGCCCGGCCGCAGGCCGGGCACTTAGGTTCTATCGGGTTAATATACCTAATATAGTACAATTTACCTATCAACACTGGGTGTCTTCATCGACATAGAAGGAGCTTTCGATAAAACAACCTTCGAAAGCATAGACAAGGCCCTAAGTCGTTATAATACACCAAGGACCCTACGCTACTGGATAAGATCTCTACTAGAACAAAGAGTTATACATCTGGACGTGAACGGAATCACAAGAGGCATAGTAGCGAGGGGCTGCCCTCAAGGAGGTGTTCTGTCACCAATTCTATGGAACCTCGTAGTTGATGACCTAATAACAAAACTAAACAAGCAAGGGTTCTATACCATAGGCTACGCAGACGACCTCACCATCTTAATTAGTGGCAAACTCGAAAACACGCTCTACGAGGTAATGCAACGAGCATTGCGACTAATTGAGAAATGGTGTAAAGAAAATGAACTAACAGTAAATCCAAAGAAGACAGAGTTGGTTCTGTTCACCAACAAAAGAGTGACAGAACTAACAAAACCACCAAACCTATTCAACACAAGCCTTAAACTCTCCAATGAAGTCAAATACCTTGGAGTGACGCTCGACTGCAAACTCAGTTGGAAAAGGCACATAGAAGACAAAATCAAAAAATCTCTTATTACACTAAGTCAATGCAAACGTATGCTGGGAAAAAACTGGGGCCTCAAGCCAAAGATAATGAAATGGCTTTACTTATCAGTAGTAAGAAGCTCACTGGCATACGCCGCCTTGATATGGTGGCCAAGAACACTTCTTACAACCACCCAGCAAGAACTACAAAAATTTCAACGACAAGCGTGCCTCACCATAACAGGCTGCATGTGCACAACACCAAGTACAGCTCTCGAAATAATACTAGGGATCCCACCTCTACACTTACACATTAAAGAGGAAGCAACACTTGCGGCCCTCAGACTGAAAACCTCGGGCCTATGGAAAGATAATAACACTAGACACACCAAAATCCTAACACAGGGTTTTAATAAAGAACCGCGACTGGAGTGGAAAAGTGATAGGACAAGGAAACAACATATACTGGACAGAAACTACCAGATAAACCCTGAGCAAAACAGGGATCCGAAACCAATCAGAGATGCAATTGAAGTATACACTGACGGATCCAAAACCAAAACAGGCACAGGGGCCGGAGCCTTCTGTCAAGAACTAAACATAAGAATAAGCCAGGCACTCGGTAAGGACAACTCAGTTTTCCAGGCTGAGTGTGTGGGCATCACAACCGCGACCATGGCAATGGTCAACAGACAGGTAAAGAACTTCAAAATCAACATTAACTCAGACAGCCAGGCCGTTCTCAAAGCACTGGCCAGCTCCTCGACAACCTCCCAACTCATACAGGACTGTCACAAATACCTGGAAACACTCGCTGCTTCCAATGACATCACTGTTCGGTGGATCAAAGGACACGATGGGGATCCAGGTAACGAAGCAGCAGACACATTGGCACGTAAGGCTACGACACTGAAGGTAGCAGGGCCCGAGCCCATCGTACCCATACCTTTCAGTGAGTATAAAACCTGGTTGCATGAACTAACACTTAAAGAACACTCCCGACTGTGGTCAAATGCCTCGGACTGTAGACAAACCAAGGAGGCATTCCCCAACATCGACAAACGTTTAACACACAAACTAATCCGCCTGGACAGAGGTAAACTCAGGAGGGTGGTGGGACTCATAACAGGGCACAGCCCATTAAACAAACACCTATTTGTTCTAGGAGTAACCGATAGCCCTCTATGCAGAGCTTGCATGGAGACAGACGAAACACCGACGCATGTGATACTAGAATGCACAGGCGTCACAGACCAACGTGAGCAACACCTCGGATCCCCAACCTCGCTACGAGAGGCCCTAGACAACCTGGGCGGTCTTCTAGGCTTCTGGAGCGAGCTCGGATGGCTGGAGTGAAGACTCCGGCGGGGAGGGGCAACACACGCACAACAGACCCCCAACTGGGGTTTAAGTGCGGAAACCTGCCCAGTAGGAAGAAGAAGAAGAGAAGTACAATTTACCGAAAAATAACGCGTTAAATTGTAAGCAGTATGTTACGGTTCACAATCTGTCGACAGTTTATAATCTATCGAGATAAAAAACGTTATATTATAATCTAACGGTTTTTACAATCTTACGGTGACATATGTACATATATTTATCATATTTTTATGTATATTTCTCACAAATAATAATTAATAAAAATTATTATAACATGATTATATTTTAACACGTTAATAGACATAAAATAGCCAATAAAGTCTGTACATACATTAATTTATTTATTTAAAGTAGGTACCATCGAGGCTATATTATCTAATTTATTCTATGTGAGATCAACCTTATAATAAAGTACTTATGCAATTTTTATATCATCAAGTATTTACTAAAACAAAAATTATATTACAATTTATTATAACATTATCTCATGATCTTTCTTCCTCTATAAATGTAATTTATTTAATTTATAAGTTATAACAATTTATGATATGATTTTTTGATAACCTTTTATTATGATATTAATACTTTAAATAAGCAATCTACTTTTACTTACATGACCTTCTATTCACCATAACACACTAGAGGTGGTTAATATAACATCTAGCGCAATATCATAAAGCGGTATTGTTCCATAGCGCAGATAACGTGCTATGAGAGTAGCCGCCATGACGCTACGGCGTTATGAATATAAGGAGGTAGCGCGCTGCCGCTGGCCGATGATTATTGCGAATAATTATTGGTTAGTCTCACGTAACGCTGTTATGAGTTAACGTCATCTTTGCGTGCGAGACATATCGCGCCTGGCAGCTGCCCACACGCTTTATAACTAGTAGTTCGCCCTGAACTGAGATCTCGCGGTATCCATAAAACGGATAAACTTTTACAGAGCGTCACCCTGGCACCATCTATCATTGTGAAGTTCTGTTAAAAATACTGAAGCTCCACTACCACCACTACACCACTACAGCCTATTAACGTCCCACTGCTGGGCACAGGCCTCCACTCTCATAGGAGAGAGGGAATTAGAGCTTAGACCCACCACGCTGCTCCAATGCGGGTTGGCGGGCTTTAACGACTATTATCATGTTAGTGATAATAACCGGGACCGACGGCTTAACGTGCTCTCCGAGGCACGGGGGTGAAACACCGCCGACTTCCAACTCCGGGCTGGCACTGAGAATTTCTTAATTGAAAAACCCAATACCTAACAATTTTTATGCCCGACCGGGAATCGAACCCAGGACCTCGTAATCCGCAGTCGACTATGCTAACCGCTAGACCAACGAGGCATTAAATAGTTTCGTTTCCTTATAATATTTATCTAATTTTAGTATTTCTTGTACAGGATATACCTAATTAAATAATTGATCAAGTTTCAGGCTCAGCCTTTCAGAAAATTGAGAGTTCTGAGGTCAACTTTAGACGTTAGAAAATCTCCACTTTGAAAGCCCCCATTTTGTAAATTTTAGGGGAAAAATTGTAGCCCAACGGCTTAGCCTTGCTATTCAACGAGGTAATAGCGCCAGTGTTAAGGGCACCATGCCCATCACTTGGACGGCGTGTATTTTTTGTAAATATATATATATTTTAATTTAGATTTTAATTTATTTCTTAGTTTTAATTAAAATATATGTTTTGTAATGATCTAGCTGGAATAAAAAAAATTGCATATAAATCTATTAAAGAAAAAATTAAAGGGGAAGAATAAAATAAAATATTTTTGGACTTTATTCCTAATTATCTATAAAATGATATTCCACAACTCTATGTAACGCTATAAAAAATATTTTACTTCGCATTCGCTTCTATTAGAGCCTAAAAATGGATTAAAAAGTTTAAAAAATCTTTATTTCAGGGGAATAAAGATTTTTTAAACTTTTTAAGCCATATTCGGCTGGAGGCCATCGGTTTACATATTATATTCAAATTTGAAGTTCGGACGGACGGACAAGTGCAAATTCACTCAAGTAGAGAGACCTTCGCTTCGCTCGCTCAACAAGCGGATTATAGCATAGCGTATTTAAAAGCATGCTAAAAACTCATAGTTTATAGTCCGTAGCGTGCTATGGATATATAGCAGTTTTGAACAACTCTATAACACCCCCAAACCCCCCCTCCGGACTCGGCACCGCCATCGCCATGCACCATGCATCAAACCACTCGGGGCCGAGGCATCAACTGACCTTGGCCGGCACGACGTTGGGCGGCGCGGGCGGCGCGGCGCGCTTCCTGCGCTGGCGGATGATGATGGCGAGCAGCAGGTGCGTGCGCAGCTCGCCGAGCCCGGGCCCGTCCAGCGGCAGCAGCACCGCCGGCAGCGGCGTGTTGGCCGGCGCCGGCACTATGTATAGGTCCTTCACCGTCGCCGTGTTCGACACCTTCACTACGCCCAGCCTGCAACAGCGTTAATAGGCCTATTACACTACACTTTTCACAGGGCCCTGTGGTAAGGGTGGGCGTGGCCGCTAGTTTTGGCGTCGCTTATTACAAAGCAATAAGGACCAAATCTATACTTACTGATATTATAAATGCGAAAGTTTGGATGTATGGATGGATGTTTGTTACTCAATCACGCCCCAACTTCTGAACGGATCTGGATGAAATTTGGCACAGCGATAGATTATTGTCTGGAATAGCTCATAGGCTACTTTTTATCCCGGAAAATTAAGGAGTTCCCGCAGGAACCAAAAAACGTTAATCCACGCGGACGGAGTCGCGGGCATCAGCTAGTAAATATTATAAATGCGAAAGTTTGGATGTATGGATGGATGTTTGTTACTCAATCACGCCCCAACGGCTGAACGGATCTTGATGAAATTTGGCACACAGATAGATTATAGTCTGGAATAACACATAGACTACTTTTTACCCCGGAAAATTAAAAAATTCCCGCGGGAACCAAAAACCTAAATCCACGCGGTCGAAGTCGCGGAAAAATAACTAAGTATATTCTTCACAACAAGTTTTGTACTATTGTAAATCCCTTAAAAAATACTTTACCTATTTCGACTACTAAGGTAGCTGTAGAGTGCAATGTACTGCATTTTCTCCTCGTCATTAGCGGCTTGCAGCTTCAGTATGACAATATCCTTGTTGCTAGTCCTCTTCATCTTGCTGATATAATCCCACACCGTGTCGGGGTTTATTCTGCCCACTATGTCCAGCTCTGGTGAGAGGTCGTCTTCCAAGTCCAGAGCATTGCCTGACACCTAGAAAAAAAAGTCAGAAATGACATT
This sequence comes from Erebia aethiops, assembly GCA_923060345.2. NCBI lineage: Eukaryota > Metazoa > Arthropoda > Insecta > Lepidoptera > Nymphalidae > Erebia > Erebia aethiops. The sequence continues at coordinate 13,328,151 of OV281089.1, read as the reverse complement.
TGATACATTTCGCGCCCACTGCCTTCTCTATGGCTGAAGGTTGCCATCTTGGAAACGTGTCGAAAACTAGAAATATACATTTTATTTGTTTTTCACGTTATTTACTTTAGTCTAAATTATTATATTTTTAATACAATCTATGTATTTTCCTCTATTCATGGTAGAGTGTTCAAAGAAACCACCAAAAATGAACCTTCTTCTTTAGAATAATTTTTTTTAGTATGATATAGATGTTTTTTGAGGGTTATGTTTTTGTTGAAAATCTAGAAATACTACATTTTTGATGTTATATGAAACACAGACAATATAATTATTTTTTAAATAAAAACGCTATAATCTGGATGTTTATTATTATTATTGACATAATAAATACCAGTAAAGGACACTTGAGGATCACTGAAATATATCAACTAATTACTTTATCAAAAAGATTACTCTAGTATGTCTGTTTCATTCTAGTAAAGTAACATTTGTATTAAAATTAAAACAATCGATCGAACCTCGTGCGCCGCTACGTAGAACCTAGCGACATCTACCATGTTGATGCAACCATTCCATACTGTTGCTGCCGAATGTTCCACAGTACTGGTTGGCTCCTGGTCGCTTTCGGCTTCAGCTACCATGGAATAATCAATCTTTTAACATATCTCTTTAAATAAATAGCAATATTTAATGAAATCCATACTAATGTTGTACAATGCGAAAGTATCAGTGTCGCCTTTTCAAGGCGCAAGCATTGACCGATATTAACGAAATTTGGCACAGGGTAGAGCAATTAACTGTGCCAAATTGTAATGGACGGGATTTTTTTTTAAAGAAACCTAAATACACGCGGGCAAAGTTAATACCATAGAGCGAAGAACATTACATTAGTAACAGTTTTTGCAATATTTTGGTCTTTTAATAATTATATTTAGTTTACTGCCAAGGCCTAGTTAAATGTCTGAAAATACCTACCTATATATCAAATTATCAATGAAATAGTGAAATCAGAAAATCTGCCATTTCAGAAAATTATGACACTGATAGAGCTGCTAGACATCTCAGTCCACTTATTTTAAAGATTTTAAACTATCGAATTAGCAAAATAATAAACTACTTACCTGATATTTTATCTTGTTTCTCTAAATATTTGGGAGGTGAGAGAGTCACATTCGTGTCTATCGAGAAGGATTTGGTAACATCATCATCCACGTTACCATACTCAGATATTTCGTTGTTATAGCTGTCCTCGTACACATCTTCACGAGACTTCCTCAGATCCTCCTCGGAAAATGCTGACGTTATCATTGGCTCGTGGGGATCGTATTCAGGGTGAATTTCTTTCATCATAGCGGATTTTGGCCTCTCTATTGAATCTGAATCTGTGGAACTAAACAAAAAAAAGGCTTTGAAGTAATGGCTGTATATTCACACAATAGCCCAAGACTGTTCACACGTTTTACACATGATGTAAAAAACGGCATAAGTTATTATGGTCTAGCTTTAGAGGAAATTCGTAGCCTAGATAGCTCATACTACAGTCAATCCTCTAGTGACCTAAATAGTCAAAATATACCTAGAATATGCTTACAGGTGATCCCTAATGTTCGAGGAAATCAGTCAAATATAGACATATACCGTTACTGTAGAAGCATGAACCATGTTCTTTGCACTGTGGGGAAAAAGTATTACCATTCAAGCAAAAATTTTCGATAAAAAAAATTTACGGTTTTTTATTTATTTTATTTATTAATATTAATCTTATAAAATTTACACGAAGTTGTGTTGCAAGCAGTGCCACAAAAACCACAGTCGGTTTTACTGTGCACCGTGTTAATATACGAGTAGGTTAGACATAAAATAATAATTATAGCCAAATAAATAAACAACTAACTTAAAAATAAAGTGGGTAATCTACAAAAAGTTTAACTCAGCACTTGCCGCTTACTAACATTGCATCGCTGCCAGCGAAACCGGTTGTCTGTAAAGTCTGTTTACGGACGATAATATTTTTACGTGATAACTACAAGTTTTCGAAGAAGCTCGCGTGGCGGCGTTCCAGTAGCAGAACTATTTCGAACTGCTAGCTCTGACGTCACACGATCGTGGCTCTCTATCGCTTGTTCCGCGCTCTCACTTGCACGCTCAGGCTCAGGCGGAACGTGACACTTTTTCGTGCGTGCAGCCGGTGTTCATCGATTTATAAGACGTTATCACGTCAAAAAAACTCACTCGTTTTTGCTCTTATTGGAAACAGCCTCCTGTGACCGCGAGCGGATTTTCAGCTTCTCGTCGGAACTGCGCAAGCGCGAGGCGCGCGTGCGCTCGTCTCGCGACGCGCGGCGCTTCCCGCTGTCCCGGGACGACGAGCGACGCGACGAGCGCCGTAACGATCGCGACCGGCCTCGACTTCGAGAGGTAGACCTATTTTGGCGATTTCGGAAAAATCAAAAAATAAATGAAAAAAATCTTTTTCCACATTAAACCAAACAGGTTCAAAACTCAAATAAAGAACTGTTTTTGAAGTGAAAACTGCTTTAGACGTGTCGGCACTTTTTGGTAGGAGGTAAAAATGTGGAATGGTGTCGGTCATGCGACACCATTCTTCTTAAGGCAAAAGGTCTTAAGTAGTACATTCGTAATTAAACTTTAATGACTTTAGTGCCGTGTTGTTATTTCAAATATTCGTTTTCAATTTAACCGTAACACTTTCCATAAAATCAAAGTTCAAACAATTATTAAGGACGAATCACATGAAACGCGCCGCACTGAATCGCACCGCAGCGCATTTTACATGCGGTTAGAGAAATTGAAGTGCCTACACATACGTATTAAAGTCCATATTGGCGTGGACATGCGGCGGCATATGATACCAGCCGAACGTGTTCCTCAGTATTCACGTTCCAAATGGCGATGATTAAGTAAGTAAGATTGTAAAATCCGTTAGATTATAATCTAAAAGTTTCTATCCCGCGAGATTGTAAACTGTCGAAAGATTGTGAACCGTTCAATGTTCTGAGTATTAAATTATGAAATATTTATTGTATTTACGTTTTCTTGTCTCTTTCTTGTACAGTTCGCGCGCGAGTTGAATGCAGAGTAAATGTGTCACCATACATTTACTCTGCATTCAACTCGCACGCGAACTATAGGTTAGGGTTTGACATGAGGCCGGACACTTAGGTTATATCGGGTTAATATACCTAATAGATTACAGTTCAACGAAACATAATGCGTTAAATTGTAAGCAGTATTTTACGGTTCACAATCTGTCGACAGTTTATAATTTATCGAGATAAAAAACGTTACATTACAATCTAACGGTTTTTACAATCTTACGGTGACATATTTATTAAAAGATACTTTTCATTTGCACCGGGCCTGGTTTTTTTTAATGGGATTTGGTTCATCTCCATAACTAAAAATTCACACAATACCTGGAATGTTCTCTGGACCGTCGCTTAGATTTGGCTGTCGATCGTGACCTATGCCTGGAACGATCCCTAGTAACAGATTTTTCCTTTATGACTTCTGTCTTGGACCTCTCTTTCGACTTAGATCTCGACCGACTGGGTTTCTTTTCGGAGCGGCGCGATGACCGTCGCTCTTTTTCCTTCACTTCAGATTTCCGTCTCGAAGATCGGGATTTTCTTTTTTCCATGTCTCTCTTGGATTCTTTTTCTTTCTTTCTTTTTCCGTTTTCTTTGTCTTTCTTCTTGCCGCTGCCGTGTTTCTTGTGCGCTGCATCTTTTTTAGTCCTGTAGACAACACATACAGTTAAAAGATAATAATCATTATTTAAGACCTACCATGATACAACGCAACTGTATGCTCGTTGTGTGAATACAATTTGTATCACCAGTATCTGATCGCTTGAAAGTTTGCTGGGTTGTGTGACCAGGCTTTATTAAATTTAATGAAAAATGGCAATGGATGGCAATCCATTAGTAAAACTTACGCTTCTTCTGGCTGTGTAGTACCATCAGGCGGTAAACCATCACCAACCGCATCATTGAGTGCTGTAACCAAATCTTCCACTGGTACATTTGGGTCCAATTCTGTCGATACGGATTCTTTTGTTTCCATTACCTATAAAATAATATGATATATAAAATTACTACAAATCTTGTTTAGTAAATAACATTTTCGTAAATTATTTTATTATATTTTTACCTCCTCTCCCTTATGTGTTTTCAAGACGTATGTTTTGCTTGCAGCTAAAAGATCAATTTCTGATTTCTTTATTAATTCTAACTGATGTTTTTCTTGTTGGTCTCTCCATTCTGCTAATTCTTGACTGGCTAATTCTTCTGGCGAGAGTCTTACCTACAAAACAAATATTACTTATTAAAAATACATAATATTAAAAGGAAACTGTTAATCCACCATTATTAAACTTTTATTAGCATATCACACAACGATACCGCATTAATATCCACAACACCAATGAATCCTTAGACTAGTGCTGCCAGTTCTAGACTAGATTCGAGAACCATACAAGCAATAAGGCCTTGTACAAACTCGCTTTAATTTTTCGCCTAAAAATAATTATTCATAATATTAAAAGAAAACATACCAACTGCTTGGGTGTTATCACTCGTTTCCGAATTTTTTCCCACAGCGACAAATTCTTACGGTCCTTGATATTGAACATAAGTGATCTGTATTTGGCTTTATATTTCATGCCCACATCTCTATTAAACAATTCATGAAGTTCAAGTTCAGTTTCGTTCGCGAACTGTTGGATTTCTTCTTCCGTGAATTTCGGTCCATCGCTCTCGGCCATTCGTATGGAGATTTGTTCTTGTAACGATTTCCTCACATTGTCACGAATAGGGTCTTCTGAACTCATTCTGGGTTTTCTGTCGGAGGAATCCTTCCGCCGCGACGTTGACGGCGATACTGCCGGTGGCTGTAGTAAGACAATTATCGTGAGCACGCCAAAATCGAGCCTTAATCATAGTGTAAACATACCAAGGTTGATTCGAATTACATAAGTATTGTTTTGTAAATTACACCATTAATAGATCAGGACTAAATCATATAACTTTATAATCAGTACAATATTTAAATTATAATAATCCAGTGATAACGAGAAAATAAATCTCAATGAGTTCGTATTTGATTCTAATCAATAATATTTTATTGTAAATAGCAATATTTTTCGGCAATGTTTTGTCTATATACGAAGTATGCGACTATCATTATAAGTAATTGTTTGTAATGACTGTTTTTGCCAAAAAAAAAAAAAAATAGTATAAGGAAATGTACGTATTCAAATAACGTCTATAACACGTAACCCAACCCCCTTCAAACAACAGAGCTTATGGAACTAAAAGTCGAAACACAAGTCCTGTCTTAAAACAGTGCTAGCAGCTATATGAAACAAACAAATTAATATGCACAAAACTTATTACACGATACGGTAACATATTATTTTAGTACCCAAATAAGCTGGCCCTTATTATCAATGTGTTAAAGTTTATTTTCCCAATCTTACGTCACTTATATACAATGATGTTTAATAGATGAGTCACATGAAGTCGCGGAAATTTTTCAATCCGCATGTATACTGAGATTAGGATTTACGATCCTTCTCCTGTGTGTCTGTATGTACTGCACAAAATGAGTTCAGGAAAAAGATTAATATTACCAACATTTTTGGGTCTATTCAGACGGAACACAACCAAAACCATACCGCAGCGGCAAAAAGGTCGTCATGCTCGCTGCAGCCTAGCGTAAGTATATAATATTCATACAGTGGGTCGACGTCCATACAAAACCATGATAGTTGTAGCACCTACAGGTATGGTACTCTCACTCAATTTAATACTAGTGGTTCGCCCCGAACTGAGACCTCACGGCGCCATCTATTGACATAAATGTGAAGTTCTGTTACAAATACTGAAGCTCATTAAAAATTAAATAATTCCGTTTCCTTACAGTATTTATCTAATTTTGGTATTTGTTGTTCAAGTACAGGATATAATTCAAATAATTGATCAAGTTTCAGGCTCAGCCTTTCAGAAAATTTAGAGTTCTGAGGTCAACTTTGGACGTTAGAAAATCTCCACTTTGAAAGCCCCCCATTTCGTCAATTTTGGGGGAAAAATTAAAAAAAATATATTTTAGGACTATTCCTAATTATCTTTTAAATGATATACCGCAACCCTATGTAACTTTATAAAAAATATTTTACTTCGCATTCGCTTCTATGAGAGCCCCCTGAAATAAAGATTTTTATAACTTTTTAAGCCATATTCGGCGGGAGGCCATTGGTTTACATGTTATATTCAAAGCTGAAGTAATTACGTTCAGTAATTCAGAAGTTATAATGCTCTGACAGACGGACGGACGGACGGACGGACAAGTGCCAATTCACTCAAGTAGACTCAGAGACCTTCGCTTCGCTCGGTCAATTAGTGACAGAATTTAGTATTGAAAATTCTGCCAGATTCCTCCGTCACGTCCGCCGCCACCACGCAGCGTAATTGCTGTTTAGATGCCTCCGTCGAACGACTGTAGGAAATAACGTATTTCCTTAGATTGTGCTACAGCTGTCTAATGTTGCGTTGTCGCGAATTCTAATAACGTGACTGTAGTTGCGTGCGAGTGGTTGCTTGTAAATGAATTATTTAAAAAGAGCAACCACCGAGTTTCTTGCTGGTTCTTCTTGGTAGGAATGGCATTCCGACCCAGTGGTAGATTGACGGTTCAATAGTACTTGTAAAAGTTTATTTGAATAAAAAAACACTTGATTTTGATTTTGATAGTCACGATGTCCTAGGTAACTGAAATGGAACTTCGACATTTTTACCGTTGCGTTTAACCGTTGTTGGGGTAGATGCAGTAGCACGTCTGAAAGGACCCTTAGAAAAAGAAAAAAAAACAAACCTTTTCAACCAACGACTGTGATCTGCTCAACGTTGAGCGAACAATTTTCTTAGGTTCACTCGCAACTTTATTGGAAGACTTTGGGGTGTCAAATAATTGCTGTTGCTGCAGCTTTGGTGTCACAGGGGTCTTAGGCCTCGGTGTGGTTTTGACTTCTTCTCTCGGCGACGGCAGAAGCGTCTTTACCATTTTTTCCCTAGGTTCGGCTTGAGGGGTTCTCGGTTGCGGCGTCTGAGGCGACTGTTCGACAGATTTCCTTGGGATCCTTGCAAAGTTGAGTGTGGTTTGAATTTTATTTGGCTCAAGTGTTGGCTTTTTCCTTATAACATTCGGTTTGATGGCGGTCAAAGTACCAGGACGAACGACTTCGAACGTCGGATTCTTTTGGAGCCAAATTTTAAGATTCTCTGCTGTGGGAGCATTAGGTCCTGCGAGGAGTCTTCCGGATTTCCGTTCGTAAACAATAACCTACAAAAGATCAATTTTAAATTATTTATAATATGTATTGGAAATTAACTGTGTTTTATAATAAGCAACGGTAATTACATTTGCACATTTATTGTCATGGTTGTTATCTTTAAGTTTTTTTACTAGAATTTGTTTGTTATAATAATATTATTTTAATTACAAAAATAATATACAAATATAGATAAATATGAATGCAGAGTGTATTTAAGTCATTAATAAATAATATTTAATAATAGTCTAAAAAAAGGTTCTAATTTGTTTATTAGATGTTTTGGTGGCGGTTTTTAACCAACCTTGTTATGTATAATAAAAGTTAGTATAGTTGTTTAGTGTATTTTTAAATAGTTCTTAGTTTCATATATAATAATATCATCATAAATAAAACATTTTGTTAGCACAGTACATAAATAATTATGTAAAAATCGTAATAATATCAACCCTGCCAGTACAGTACATAAATAATTTCCAGCCCTGTTTTTTTAATCCACTACAAGTTAGCCCTTGACTGCGATATCACCACTCACCATGGTAAGTGATGATGCAGTCTAAAATGGTAGCGGGCTAACCTGTTAGAGGTATGCCAGTTATATTAAAGTAAATTGTATTAGCCAGTTAATTGTATTAGCCACATAGTGAAGTCTATTACTGTTGCTTACCCTGGACTCAGTGGGTTTGTCTTGTGGTTTGGAGGCGGGGGGGCTGCCTAGTGAGTCCTGCGCGTGTTTGAGTATGCATGCATCGCTGCAGTATATGCTACTAGCTCGTGCGGGTTTCTTACAGACAATGCAAGTTGTTTTTGAGGTTAATTCTTTTGTGATAGCAGGTTGTGGTGTACTTACTCCGGCGTTATCCTTTGCCATTGTGTGCACCTAAAAAATAAGAGTTTTAATATAATTCTTTTATTTTTTTGGGAAAACTCAACTTTTATTATTTATTTTGACAACGTCATCTGCCTTTTTGTCAAAATATTTGTTAATAATATACATACTTATTTAATCAAAAGTAATATACTTATTTATCTAAATAGTTCACAATACTCAATATAAATTATTTAGTTTTTTTTTAATTTATTTTTTAAAACAGGTTTAACTAAATGGAATAGTCTGCTTAGTTTTATAACATGTAGCATGATCTGACTCGACTTTCTAGTCTCCACAAATCTATCGGAATCGACTTGAGCGGCTCAGAAAAAGCTTAATACTGAGGCGTCAAACACGAAACTAGCGACGGTCGAGCGAAGGCGACAGCGGGGCGATGTGGTACGAGAGCTAGCGACGAATTTCGGGAAGGCTCTTTAGGCAAACTGAAATTGTGAAAAAATATAATTTCGTCAACTGGCGAATCCAGCCCTGCCAGTCTGGTAGAGCGTTTGCGGTTATTTCTCTTCAAAAATATTTTATTAAAATTCCCAAAAAATATACTTTTGGCAATCTGAAATTTTAATCACGTATTTATTGAGTACATAGTATTACAGGTACATTGAGTATTACAGGTAAGCCTCGTCCACAAATTAAAAGTCGCTCAGCGTGCTATGGAGCGGGCTATGTTGGGAATCTCTCTCAGGGATAAAATCCGGAACGAGGAAATTCGTAGAAGAACTAAAGTGACCGACATAGCTCTGCGGATTAGCAAGCTGAAGTGGCAGTGGGCAGGTCATATCTGTCGCAGAACCGATGGCCGTTGGGGCAGACGTGTTCTGGAGTGGAGACCGCGTAAGCGCAGTGTAGGACGACCTCCAGCTCGCTGGTCCGATGACCTAAAGAAGGTTGCGGGAAGCGGTTGGATGAGGAAGGCGGAGGACCGTGTTTGGTGGCGCGCTCTCGAAAAGGCGTATGTCCAGCAGTGGATGCATACAGGCTGATGGATGGATGGATTTATTGAGTAATTTCAATAATACCTGCAAATCGCCAGACAAATTTTGCGGTTTTAAACGTGAATAAAGTTTTCAAATGAGTACGCAAAAATTCCGGCGAAATTCATCGCCAGCTCTCCGATTAAACGCATCGCCCCGATGCCGCAGTCGCCACGCCGCCGCTCATTTCGTGCCCGTATACTGCATGCGTTCTTTTATAGGTCCATGTGTATGCAGTATTGAGCCGTTAGTGCGGCGTTTGCACACTATTTAAACAACAACACATGTCATATTCAATAGGGATGATGCCTACATCAAAAATAAATTATTTAGTTTTAAGCTTGATAACCATTTTAAAATATAGATTAAAGAAAAAAAGTGTGTTGAAATTTGATGACGTCACAACTCACAACTGTGAATTTCATACAACTTCCATACTAGAAGTGCGTTTTTAAATTTGATAAAGAGTTGCTGATTTGATTGAGTTGTCATCATCCCAATTGCCTCATTTGTGTAGTAGCTTGACAAAAAACTGCAGCTTATAAGACTCAAAGTTCGAGTCCATGACTGGCCAAAATAGGTATTGAGTTTCTCTAGCTAGATTTTTAATGTTAGGTGCCAGCGGAGAATGAATTGCCCATACAAACGTAATACCAAAATAATTAATAATTCGAGAACATTTCCACCAAAATGAGAGTTTATTTGGATTCAAATTGTATTTATCTAGTCCCCTGGATTTATATGTTTTCAAAATACTTTCCTAAAATGAAATGTAAATGAATTGCGTTTTGCATATTTTTACGACAAGATGGACATGTTTCCCTCTTATTTGTTTCATATTAAAACCAACGATATCTTACGTATTAATTGGTCAGCAGCATAGCCTATATTGTCAAGTTACAGAATAACAAAACGAAGTAAAAAGCACGATAAGTTTTCATTCATCATTTTTGGTATTCACGGAACAAGACTAAATGTATAACAAATTCTGTAAGCTCATATTGCTATCTCGCTTGAACGCGATCATGTGTCATCAGTGAAATAGAGATAGCAATATACCGGCAAATTTATATTTGCGGTTCGAATAGAAGTTGCGAGCGGCGCGAACCGGCCTCTTAATGCTTCCACACATTGGAAAGCATGTAAAGCAGCTAATCCTGCACCTGATCTTTTTTGTCTCGTCATATTGCTGCTTCAATAGCCTATGAGAGTAAGGGAATATACATCTATACTAATATTATAAAGGGGTAAAGTTTGTGCGGTTGTAGGGGGTAATCTCTGAATCTACTGAAGCGATTTTGAAAATTCTGGTACCACCTTAAATAGAAAGCCACATTATGAGTGTCATAGGCTATATATTAACCCGAAAAATTAGGAAGTTCCCGTGGGAATTTAAAAATTTATTTCAAGTCGTGGGCATCTGCTAGTATAATATAATAGATTTATAGAGTGTACTTTGACTTTGCTCATTAAATGGGATGGACGTATGTGATTGTCATAAATCTATCTCGTTTTTACCATCTTATGTCAGAGCTTACTCAAAGTGCGCTCTATAGATCTCAGACTTGGTGTCCTGATAGGCTGATGGAACCAATTTCGATTGCATAGCCACAAATTATTGATTCGCATCAACCTTATACACTTTATTAAAATTTTTAAATTAAATACTTTAATAAATATTATTTTTGAGTCAGTGAGTATAGAGTTTGTGCCCATGACTTATACTTGAATTATGGAATTGGGTATTAGACTACTATTGAAATTTTTTTTTTGTGATTATTAAAAACGCATCTCCCAAAAGCCGTAATTTCCACGTCCTCTCTTAGTTTTATGTTGAATAACCATTTTAAACGACCGATTAAAGTAAAAAAGTGCGTCGAACATTGATGACGTCACAATTCTAAATTTCATACAAAATCCATACTAAGCACGCGTTTTACGTTTGAAAAAAAGTTGCTGATCTGACTAGTTGTCAAATACACAATTGGACAGGGTTTACCTTGGCAATACTCTTTCCAGCGGGGGTTTTCTTAACACAATTGGGGCACCGCCACTCGATGCCCTGCTCCTCCATTTGCTGCCCCATAGCCTTTGTGATGTTAACACACTTGCCATGGAACCAGTCCTCGCAGCCGTCACAGCAAATCATGAAACGGTTGTTGTGTGGCTGCTTGCATATGCACCATAACCTATGAAAGTGTGAACTATAGGTGTCTATTATAAAGTGGTTGAAGTAAAATATTTTTTCACTTACTTTTTGTGAAACTAGTTAGGCATTTTCCAGCAAAAAAAACGTGAATTCTCTGCATTATATTTACCCACTATCGCATGCATAGTGACAAATCAAGGTGACTTGATTATATTGTCAAAACTCGCTCAATATATTATTTCGCTCATCAGACTGGGAGTTTGTTAAAAAACGATTTTTTCTTAGTTCAGTACTTTTAGTAGTAGTTTTAACTACAATTAAAATATTTGCTACTGAAACCATCTTGCATTTGTGGTTTAGGATCACCGATTAAAACAAATTTGTAAAATGGTATTTGAGCCGAACTTGAAAATTCAGTTTCTATTTTGGGAGAAATCATAAAAACAGTCGTCTCTTTCTTTACAAAAAGTATGCTTTGTAGAAATTGGATAAAAGTTACAGTTGACTTTGTAAGCAACTTTGTCCACGTGATTTAAGTTTTTTAATTCCCGTAGGAACTCTTATAATTTTCTGGGATAAAAAGTAGCCTACCTTCCTTCCCCGGAATACAACATATCCCTGTACCTAATTTCATCAAAATCGGTTAAACAGGTGAGCCCTGAAAGCGTAGCAGACAGACAGACACACTTTCGCATTCATAATATTAGTATAGATTGGAGATTCCTTGTATACTCAGGGTCAGTGGATAATCCATGAATAGTTTTATATAATAGTAGATACATGAGTTATCTATGTACAGTAGAGTTGTTCAAATCTGCTATAAACCCATAACACGCTAGGGACTATAAACTATAAATTTCTAACGCGCTTGTTATAAGAAAACATGTGGTCGGCCGGCAGGGGCAATATGTCTTGCAGCAGGGTAAATTTCGTAACACGCAAAGATGACGTACTCTCACAACAGCGCGTTACGCGAGACTAACTGCATCCATGCATGCATGCGCTACCGGCAGGCGGGCGCCGCTAAGAATTACGACGGGGCGCCGCGCGCGATCGCGTGATATTCATAACGCCGTAACGTCATGGCGACTCCTCACATAACAGGTTATCCGCGTTATGGAACAATAACGCGTTATGATATTGCGCTATGTCTTATATTAACCACCTCTAATGTACAGTAACATGTACAGACATACATCTACTACATATATCTATACATATGTATAGATGCTACTACATCTGTGGGAGACATACGGAGTTGTTGGCATCAACTGTGACCACCACAACACGGGTGTCTCCTTAATATAATCTACCTGCTTTTTCTAGAGTGCAAGGCATTAGGACCAAAACTCCCAAATGTACAGGATTTTGATATAATTTAAATCATTAACAACCAACCAGACAGCCAATAAAGAAACCTGATTAAATTTGGTATAATATTTTCTTCTTGTTAAAAGACAATATATCATACCTGTTAGGATCATCTTCTGAATTCCAGCTTTCTTGAGATTCTGCTGCCATTTTTTCAATAGGTGCAGCCTGAAGTAATGTTTCTTGCTTTTTATTTGTCAATTTCTTATTGATGTACTGCTTTGAAACATGATGCTCAATTGGTTCAGGAGTGGCTAATACTGTGGTATGAGTTGGTGTAGTTGCTGGAATAACCATACTCTCCACTGCTGTGCTTGAGGTATCCAGCTGGTTTTTTCTCTTAGATGATCTAGTGGCTGGTGCTTCTATAGGCGGCAATGTAATGACTCTTCCATCTCTTCGAACAATTTCTATGGGGTCTTTGCGGGGAACAAGAGTTTTTACAGTCTTTTGTGGAGTGTACGGATTACTAGGTGTTTGAGCTTGTTGATAGCTGGTGAGTTGGTGAGCTTGATGTACAGGCGCTTTTTGTGGAGTTTCCACTTTGCCCAACACTTGTTTGTCTATCACTTCTTGCAAATTTTCAGAACTCTCTACCAATTGTGCCACATGCATTAACAAATCTTCAGTTAAGCCATCTTCTTCAGGCTGTAGACCCCCAAGTAAATCTAACGTAGGGGAGAGTGGGCCAGCCAATCCGGGACTGTTGATAATGTTAGCAGAAGATATACTTGGCACAACCTTTATTGGTTGGGGTGAATTGTCCTGCAATATCTGAGCCAAGCTTGCATCATCCAGTTGGGGCATTGGGTCATAACCTTTAGATTTGTCTGCAATGTTGGCACTAATTTTAATCTGCCTAACATACGTTTTCAGCGGAGGTTTTGTTTCTTCAGAGACTGTTTGACCAATTGGTTTTTCTTCATTGGATTCAGGTTTAACACTATCAATGGATTTTCTATTTGATTGCACAGGTTCTTTCTCTGATTTGCCAGGTAGTTTATTTTCTGTGGAGACCCTTCTAATAACATCTGGTGTTGAAAACAAGGATGTCATATCTGTCAACAAAGCTGACATGTGTGCTGGAGGTTTTTTATCCTTCTTAATAACTTTCGGCGCTAGTTTTGGTGCAAGCTTGTTTGGATCTGAAGTAGTGACAGATGTTGCCGTCACTGTGGTAGCAGGAATTAAATTGTCTAAATCCAGTTGCTTCTTTTCCAAGTATGGGTTCTTACTTAAAAGTTTTTCTTTAATATCTTTTCTTAGTATAGTTTTATTTATTTTCAGTTTTGGTGCTAATTTAAGATCAGGCTTAACAATTTTTGTAGCTTGAACACTTTTCAATATCCTGGGTTTGGATTTAAGTTTTCTTGGTTTAAATGCTGCTGGTTTTTCTTTTGTTTCTTTGTAATCTGAATCTGAATCTCTGTCAGCTGTACTGTCACCTGAAGAGCTTATTGATGATGATTCTGCATTTTCCTCCACTGTAGGTGTTTTATCCACCTCACTTAAGATTTTCGACTTTGTAAATACAGGTAGTGGTTTAGTTAATACATCATTACCTTTTATGATTATAGAAGGCTCAGTTGTATTTAGGACAATCTTTTTTCCTTTAGGTATTATTTGTTGCTCCAAAATAGTGATCTTTTTTGGGGTTGTAGCTGGTTTTGGTGGTGGTGTATGTGTTATTTCAATAACAGGATCATCAAACGTAAACTGTTCACTCTTCTGGGGTAAAGTCTGACTTGGTGATCTAAGTGGTGTATAGCAATGGTCATTTTGGAATCCCAACAAGCTGTTTTCTCTTGTTTCAATTTTTAATGATTGTAACATTTCTGCTCCACTGTCTGAAATTTAAAATAAAAAAATATTTAGAACTACATAGTATTCTACAATAAATACAGGCAAAACTTTTATTTTTGTAACTATACTATACTTTCTATACTAATATTATAAATAGGAAAGTTTGGATGGATGGATAAATGTCTCAATCACGCCTGAGTGGCTGAACGGATCAGGATGAAATTTGGCACAGGGATAGATTATAGTATGGAATAACATATAGGCTACTTTTAATCCTGGAAAATTAAAGAGTTCCTGTGGGAACCAAAAACCCCCACCAACTAGTATAACTATACATATAATAATTCTGTTGACCACAATACATATACTAAATTGACAGGCCTAGTCCTATCCTTTTCTACACTCCTCAGTCCACTAGGATCTACTTTTTGGATCCACCAGTGGATCAAATAGCACTCTGGAAGTTCACTGTGATCCACATGTGTTTCAATATTCTTAACAGCTCTGATGCACCATAAATTGCAAATAAAATTAAGGAAGAAGTTTACCATATTTAATGATGCTATCTGGCTCATCATAGTAACTGTCTACAGATAATGTAACATGAGGAATTTTATCATCCTCATTTTCTGAATCTGTAGCATCATCTGGCCTTCCTTCATGACCAACTCGCACCACACTTATACCAGCAGCTTGAGATCCATCTGTACCTGAAAAATATTTTAATCCACTAATCTCCAGGTGTGAAAAGCCGAGGAAAGAGCATGTTGGTACTACTTAAAAGAGGCCTAAGTCCATCAGTGGATCCACAATGGCTGATGATGAATCTCCAGGTATCAATTACTTTGCAATTAAAAAATTAGTAAACTGTCATCATAGATATGAATGAATTGAGGCTATGCATAGTGTATATGTCACCGTAAGATTGTAAAAACCGTTAGATTGTAATCTAACCAGCGATATTGTAAACTGTCGACAGATTGTGAACCGTTCAATGTTCTGAGTGTCAATTTTGAAATATTCATTGTATTTACGTTTTCTTGTCTCTTTCTTATAGGTTAGGTTAGGGTTCGAGTTTCGACATAAATAGTCAGGTAGTGCCCTTAGGTTTTATCAGGTTAATATACCTAACAGATTACAATCTACCGAAAAATAATGCGTTAAAATTGTAATCTGTCGACAGTTTACAATCTAACGGTTTTTACAATTTTACGGTGACATACATACAGTACTTACAAAAAGTTTTGTATTATAATTTATTATCAATACTTAGTATATTTTATGAATTGTTCATTCTTTAACAAAGCCAAAACAAACAAAATAACGTTACAAAATATGTTCAGATAGGTATGTGAGATGATTATATATTCAAGCAACGGAGTTTATTTTCATGCCGCAGATAAATTGTTGAATAGTACGGACTGTATATCATTGTTATATTATCTTGGTGACGCTAAAGGATGACCACAAGTAGATATCCATAAAAAATACGATGTCTTATTTAACTCTTACCCATAAGAGTTCCTAATAAATTTTGGTCCACCGACAACGAACCATCCTTGTTTACAATAACAACCACTGAACTATCCGTTTTTGTTGACGGCCCGTTGAGGTCCGTATAGTTAGTAATCACGGTATTGGACATTGTTCATCACAATTTATGCAACTAGCTATAGGCAAGTCCTCTATTTTTAGCCTACTTTGAAAACACATGCCATCGCGTGTATCTCCATACACACTCGAGTCCTGACGCCATTTTGAAATCAATCAAAACGAAACTGCGCGCGTTATTAGATTTACTCTAAAAAGCAATACATTTTCAAAATATCTCAGTGTGATGTTTATAAACAAATTAAATTAAATTTATAAACACAGTTCATCAGAATTAAATCACTATATTTTGTTTTTAAAGTGTAGATTCACGAAAGCGCACATGAAAAACCACAGGGTGAACCACAGCAGAACCACAGCTTCTTTTTCCATTCTTTTTCTGATCGCCAACCACAGCACAACCAGTAACCACAGAACCACAGTCCACAGATTAACTCAGATTAACTTTTTTCTCACAGACATACAAACCAGAAGCAGACTGAACATAATTTTTACAACTACATCTAAGAGAATAAATAATATCTTCGCTTGTTTCCCTCCAACCAAAAATATATGAATCTATCTCTTTTCTTTCTGTTGTTGCAACACTTACGCACTCAAAGACAAAATAGATCTTGAGGCAAACCGCCATCTTGTTAAGATAAAAATAAGAGCAATATGGTGCAATATGTCAAAAATACGTCAAAAACAAGCTCCTAACCTGCGAGTTGTTTATCTTATATTTTTGTATTAAAATCAAGTCTAAAGATCGAAGAATACTAAAATAATCGAAGAATACTAAAATAAAATTGTTAAGTGTAGTGCACCTCTGTGCGGCAATTCTTCATATAGGAAAACACCTAAAATTACTTTTCATCGGTAAGTTTTCATGTACCATGAAGTCTCGTAATTTTGTTAAATGTTTACTGTAAGATTATTAATAATCGTTCGGCATTTTGGAAGCAGTTCCTATTTATTTTATGTGCAAAACTCGTAAATAGTTATAGTAATTTTGGTTCTAGTAGATTCCTGTAACAATATTTATCAATTAATTAATACCTCTGATCTTGTTTAACGTTTCTTATACTTGTACAATTTTACAGGGCCGTATTCAGGCTCAAGTTTTTTTCGTAGGTATATTTTGAAGGTTGATTAGATAAAAAGATAAATATTATAATATCATCAATCAAATCATTTTTCAGGTTTCCAAAGGACGAAAATCTAAAAAATGCCTGGTTGCTTAACATGAATAAAAAAAATTGGCAGCCCAAATCATCGAGTGTGCTATGTTCTAAGCATTTTGAAGCACATTTAGTGGATCACAGTGGCATTCGTACCGTACTTACTTCTAGTGCAATTCCAACGATCTTTGATTCATCGTTTCAAGAAGTAAGTTTCTAGTTGTTCTTATCTTAACTATGTTAGGTACCTACCAAAACCATTAACGTAAATATTGATAGTTATGCAGCTGTTTACCTATTTGTATTACCTATTAAATTGTTATTACTAGACAATGATTATTTATTACTTTTGTTTTCAGAATTGTTTTGTTTTGTTCAGAAATAAATAATTGAAACTTGATTGTTTTTATTTATTTTACTTATTATAATCTATAAATATTTATACTAGTAAAAAGCTAGTTTGCTTTTTACTAGTATGACTATTTCATTCGAGTGAAGTGTCACGCCATAACATATAGCACGAAGTGAATCATCAATCAGCAGGCCTATTCAGTATCTCAGTGGGTATAAAATAACGTTAGTATAACGTATACTGAAAATGTGCCTATCAAATAACTACCAATGTCGCGGCACCTCCGCGAATGTAAATATTGTACATAGCAACACTGGTACTCTATAGTGAGTATAGTATGACAACGAAATGCGCGGTAAAATGTTTCCCTCTCATTGTAATGTTTACATTTGCCATCTCAAGTAGTCTCAAGTAGTAGTAATATTAAAGTCAGTGATAAAGTGCTGGACGGTTGTCAACGGGCAGCAACATCCACGCCGATGATAGCTAAGTGCCTCAGGTTTACTTGTTAATATCGAAAGCTTCTCTAACTAAAGTGTAATATGATGATCTGAACCGGAGTTATGTACTGTTGCTTAAGTACAACCAGTGGAGGTCCGGTTCCTCATATTGTGGAATCGGACATATCGGCATTGCCCTGTTGCAAAGCCATGTAAGCAAAGCTGATCTTGCCCCGCCACAATAGGCGTGGGCCCGTCCAACTAAAAGCTTGGACAACTACCGGTAGTTAGGGTGACCTCAGGCGGTACATCTAACCATGCACCGCGAGGGCGGCATTTGGCCTGAATGGTAGCTTGCCGTGGTGGCCTATACACAAGCCCTTGATTCGGTTACTAGCGGGTATGGATTTAGGGTCCAGACGCTAGTCCTTTTAGACCGAGAGAAAAGATCGCTTATTCGCTCCTTACGGGTTCAGATTAGACGTAAAGTAATGACGGTAAAGTAAATAACATAACACATTGCTAGTGTTATCCATGTATGAACTTTAGGCACTTAACGATTCCAGCAGTCAGAATCATAGTGGAATAAACTATTACAGATGGCGATGCAATAGCACGATAGACAGTTGGGAGACAGTGGACTCCAACTGCTGGTACAAGGGACTCAGCAAGTGGCAGAATATAAGGTGAGAGTAACATGTTGCAATAACTTGATTCTTTATTAAGCAGAACTTGGGCAATTTGTATCACCATCTATAAGACTCAGTTAGCAGTCTTAACCCCCAAAATAGAGATGGCGACATGGTGGAGATGCTGGGATCTGACAAATCCAAATATTTGCCAATTTTAAGAATCCAAAAATAGTAATTAATTTATGTTTATTGGAAATCTTGCAACTTGTTACTCTCAACGCCATCTATCGTGCACTAACGAAACTAATGTTATCAAGTTATAATCGTTTCATAGTAAAACGAGATATTTTCTTATAAAATTGAGATTGGTCATGTAATAATATTATGATGGGAATATTTTGAATTTTTACATAGGTATTTCGAATGCTAAACCATTTTTTAAGCAATTTTTAGATAAATGGAAGTCTGATCGATTGATCTATTAATTGAGCCAATCATAGACATAGAATTTTTTCGCTACGAGCCAACCGGACGTGAAAAATAAAACATGGCGTCACCATATTTGATTTGCGTTATGCTATAGTCATTTGAGCACTTACTAAATGTGGTAAAACGTTTAATATTCAAGCAATTTAGTTTAATAATAAAGATTAATTATAAGACTAATTTTAAGATAAATTTCGGGATCCGTACGTAAAAATAAAGTATCTAAGTATCATATTTCAATTTTTGCCGCGTAAATACAGCAGTGGCGCCAGTTCAACATTCAATTCGCCGGCCATTGTTATAAAAAACTTAAAACCTAAAACGTTATGAAACGAGTTCGTTAGTTAAAGGTTGAAAGTGTGAAAAGTGAATATAAATAACTGTGTTGTGTTGTAAACAGTTGTTGCGTTACTTTCGGGCAAACACACGAAGACACGTTCAGTATTTTACTCCTAAGTACTCACCGAAAATAGTAGAAGGTACGTTACGGATATATTACAACTATAGGAACAATAGTACTTTCAAGCAAGAATTCTGATTACCTATACTCTAGCATGGTAGGGTATCTGGGCTAAACCTAATTATCTAGGACGTGTAACTTAGTATTCAGAGGTATAACTTTGACCCACGGTGCTGGAGGAATAATTGTTTGTATGTATTTATGAACATACTTTATTTATCAAAGTCAGATACCTAATTACAAAATTTTATTATCTTTGTGATAGATTTGCAAGAACAATTTTATCTGATTTGAAAAATAGTTTCAAGTTAACCTATAGAATTTATTTGAAGTTTTAGACTTATGGATACAATGTCCATGAACAATTTTAAATAAATATCTGCCATTGTTTCTTATTATTGCTCTCAGATTCCATGCAATAAGTAAAACAATATTTCGAAATAACATTTGCCAAAATTATTTAAATTCAAGTTTAATGCTATGGTGTACAGTTGGCATAAATTATTAATAGCAAATTCTTAAATACTTTTACATTTTGTTTTTCATTGTTTTGATTATAATTTAATGGGGATGATACATACCTGCATAGATTTGTAGTTTTTGTTGGTACGTGATGGTAGAAGATGCTCATGTACAATGTAACTATATATCTTCAGTGCTGTGACGACAACAACATACTTACTTGTTGTTTCAACTTTCAGTAATAGAAACTAACTTAATTCTTTATTAATAAATTAAGTTAATGGAAACAACTGCCAAAGTTGAAGTTTTAAACATTCTTACCTGACAAAGCACATGTGAAATTGACATACGAGTAGAATTTTGTGTAACAAAGGTATAAGAAATATTTTTACTTTTCAAAGTACTTGTGCCGTTGGCATACGAGTGAATGTCGTGTAGCTCTCGTGACTTATTTAAAATGTGTGTAAGTGGGTATACCTAATGGTAGGTTATTATATACTTATGTTTATTGTAGGTTGTTATACCTAGTCTAAATTATATTTCCAGAATATTTTATTTCTACAAAATGGAAGAAATACTCTTAAGTCGTTTGTCCACATTTGCCAAAGAAGTGAAATCTCTCTCAGATCAAGCTCTAAATTTAGGTCAAACCCTAAATGAAAAACATGAAAACTTGGAATCAGCAAGGATTGTGAAGTCTAAATTGAAAACAATTTTGTCTCGGTTCACCACTGAACTATATAATTATTTCAAAATTTGTAACGATCCCAATCCAGACGAGATATCAGATTTAACTAATTACCAACTTCAGGGTGAGGAAAATTTAGCTGAGCTAGAGGCAAGATTAGACATGAGGCGTGAGAGTTCAGCGATGGTACCTCAGCAAAATGACTATTCATCATACAGTAAACTACCAGATTTGCATTTACCAGAGTTTAGTGGTAATTTGCTTGAATGGCACCAATTCTGGGACCAGTTCACATCAAACATGAACCGAAGAAAATTGAATGATGTCGATAAGCTGCTTTATCTCAAGAGTTCTCTCAAAGGAGATGCTGCTAGACTTGTAGATGGACTTGATACAACTAACCGAAATTATCAGATTGCTGTCAACACTTTAAAAGCAAGATATGGGAAAGAAAATGAAATTATCTATGCGCATCATAACGCTCTAAAGAGAGTCAAACGAGCGGAAAGGATGGAGGACTGTAAAGGAACTTTGGATGAAATAGAACGACATCTCCGAGTACTTCAATCTATGGGAGAAAATACAAATTCTAATCAAATGCGATTTCTTATTATGGAAAAGTTTCCAACGGAAATTATCTATGAAATGAAAATAAGATTGGACTCCGACCAAACAGAGTCAGTCGAAGACATATTGAAGCAACTCTCAAGAGTTATCTCGGTTAAAGAGGAAGCACGAATGATAACTCAAGAAAGTACCATGGGCGAAGCTTCACAATATACTGTAGAAACTTTACATGTAAAAGAAATTGCTCTTCAAGACAAGGAATATTCTTCTAAGATGAATAATACTAATGGATCAAAACATAATAAAGGTCATTGGAACAATTTTAAGCCGAGATTGAACAATAGGAATCAGAGAGAGAAAAACTTACCAACTAAGAGAAAATTTGAACCAGAGAGAAATGGTTATGGAAAGTTTATTAAAGAAAAAAGAAGAAAATGGTCATGTATTTTTTGTGGGGAACATCATCAAAATCAAGATTGTACCAAAGCAAAAACCATTGAAGAAAGGAAAGCGAAGTTGAGAGGTAGATGTTTTATTTGTTTTAAAAAAGGACACATAATGCGTGCATGCACAATAAAAAAGAAATGTGAATTCTGTGGGAAACACGGATTTCATCACCGATTGTTATGTCCTAGCAAATTTCAACAAAAGGGTGAACAGAAGGAATCCACCAGCACTAGTGTAATGCACATAAACAGAATGGGATCTACTTTATTGCAAACTGCTGTAGTTGAAGTCCAAAGATATGGTAACAATAAAAAGATATGTCGAATTCTAATGGATTGTGGTAGTCAAAGGAGCTATGTCACTGAAAGGATTGCCAAGGATTTGAATCTTCAAGCTGAAGAACAAAACAATCTTTCAATATTTACGTTTGGAGCACAGAAGCCCAAGGAAATAGAAAGTTCACTAGTTAAACTAGAACTAGTTACACAGAATAAAGCAATTAGGACTATACGTGCCAACGTGGTACCTTCCATATCTCATGGAGTTCCACATCCAGAGAAGGACCTACTTGATTGCATGATCAAAGAAAATTACATCTTAGCGGACGATGGTACATTGTCAGACAGAGTAGACATTTTAATAGGGAATGACTACTATTACACGATTATGTCAACGAAGAAGATTCGTATTGGAGAAGACTTATACCTCGTCGAATCGGAATTCGGATGGATACTCTCGGGCAGAATGCCAGAGAATAACAACATGGTTGAAAAACTGTCAGTATTGACATATTTTCAATCTTCATGTGAAGTCAGACTGAATCAACCAGATCCACCATTAGACAATGGAGACTTGATCCGTTTATGGGATTTGGAGTCCATTGGAATCACCGATTCACCAAAATCAAGTCGTGATGAAGAAGGCGAATGATTGCGACAAGAGGAGTACCAACGCTAATTACATCTGACAACGCCTTACATTTCAAACTAATAGCTGATATAGTTTCCAAAGCATACTGTGTTGAAAATAAAATAAAATGGCGATTCATACCTGAACTCGCACCTTGGTATGGAGGGTTCTACGAGAAGCTTGTAGGACTAGTAAAACATTGCATGCGAAGAACGCTTCAAAAACACCTTCTAAAGGATAATCAACTCGCGACAATAGTTAAGGAAATAGAAGCAGTATTAAACACCAGACCATTAACATCCGTAGATTCAGAACTAGAACATGTTCTGACACCTGCCGATTTTCTACAAATGGACAATAGATGTATCAGTTTGGAAACAGCACAAGATAACATTCCATTGCAAGGTACATCGACAAAGATCAACCTAGTCCAGGGATGGAGAAGAGCTCGCGTACTACTAGAAGAATTTAAAGAAATGTTTCGTAACCGCTACTTACCGAGTTTACGTGAGAGAGATAGTCACTCGCTCAAACAACCACGTGTGACTTCAAAGCTGATCCCAAAGGAAGGCCAGTTGGTTCAGATGAAAGGAGATAAGAATCGTGAAGGCTGGAAAGTAGGAAAAATAGTTTCTTTAGTTAAGAGTTCTGATGGTTTAACGAGAGTGGCTCAAGTGAAAGTAGGAGACACTATATTTACTCGTTCTATTGCTCACTTGTATCCGCTTGAAGTAGAAGACGGTGTCCAATGGGAACCAATACCTCAAGATGTTAAACCATATTCTGAAATACAAAATTTATCTGATGAAGCTTCTAAAGAATCAGTAGTTTTACCAGATACCGTTACGATAGAAACGGAGAACACACAAAAGGAAACATTAACTGATGATGACATTGAAATGAGACAAGTTGAAAACATAGAGGTGACAGAAAATACGGAAGATGTGACAAATAATGAAGCAAACATAGAGACTGAGAGCATTGATAAAGTTAGAATTGCAAATGATCTGAGAGATGATTCTAATGTAAGAGACAAAGATTCGATAACAACGAATGATGATACTGTTGAAGAACGATCCGAAGAAACTGGACACAAGCGAATTGCAGCGGTCCGAGCCCTTGAAAAGATAAGGGAATGGACGCGCAATTTGCTTACCTTACTATAATCGATCGTTCCCGGCGGGAGTGTCGCGGCACCTCCGCGAATGTAAATATTGTACATAGCAACACTGGTACTCTATAGTGAGTATAGTATGACAACGAAATGCGCGGTAAAATGTTTCCCTCTCATTGTAATGTTTACATTTGCCATCTCAAGTAGTCTCAAGTAGTAGTAATATTAAAGTCAGTGATAAAGTGCTGGACGGTTGTCAACGGGCAGCAACATCCACGCCGATGATAGCTAAGTGCCTCAGGTTTACTTGTTAATATCGAAAGCTTCTCTAACTAAAGTGTAATATGATGATCTGAACCGGAGTTATGTACTGTTGCTTAAGTACAACCAGTGGAGGTCCGGTTCCTCATATTGTGGAATCGGACATATCGGCATTGCCCTGTTGCAAAGCCATGTAAGCAAAGCTGATCTTGCCCCGCCACAATAGGCGTGGGCCCGTCCAACTAAAAGCTTGGACAACTACCGGTAGTTAGGGTGACCTCAGGCGGTACATCTAACCATGCACCGCGAGGGCGGCATTTGGCCTGAATGGTAGCTTGCCGTGGTGGCCTATACACAAGCCCTTGATTCGGTTACTAGCGGGTATGGATTTAGGGTCCAGACGCTAGTCCTTTTAGACCGAGAGAAAAGATCGCTTATTCGCTCCTTACGGGTTCAGATTAGACGTAAAGTAATGACGGTAAAGTAAATAACATAACACATTGCTAGTGTTATCCATGTATGAACTTTAGGCACTTAACGATTCCAGCAGTCAGAATCATAGTGGAATAAACTATTACAGATGGCGATGCAATAGCACGATAGACAGTTGGGAGACAGTGGACTCCAACTGCTGGTACAAGGGACTCAGCAAGTGGCAGAATATAAGGTGAGAGTAACATGTTGCAATAACTTGATTCTTTATTAAGCAGAACTTGGGCAATTTGTATCACCATCTATAAGACTCAGTTAGCAGTCTTAACCCCCAAAATAGAGATGGCGACAACCAAACCATCATTTTACATTGTGTAACCTCAGTTCCCAAGCGAGATGAAGTCACAGGAACTGCATCCCGGTTGGAAATTAAGGTTACAGAATGTTAAATAAGGTTTGATGACAACTTTCCGTAGTTTCCAAATTTATTTCATATCACAGATACTAAATAGGCCTGCAGGTCGGTCGCTACGCTTCGGTAGTATCTATAATAATCTGGCAATAGTGTTCTCTGGACTCTGATTATGAATTTCAAGGGCCTAGTGACTCGTCGCGTAAATAATATAACCAAATCATCGCAAGTTTGCGCGAATGTTCGTACGAACACAAGTAGCTGTCCTTAATTCCTAATTGACATACGCGATGTATTGACGCGAATAAAATGGTTTGATTACTATTTCACGCGAACTCAGGTCGGTCGTACGAATAAAAACAGATCAGGCAGGCCAACCAACATCACATTCGAGCGATAATCGTGCAGATTAAAGATTGACTTTAGATAATCGCATCACGCCACTGCCATCTCAATGCTCACGCGATTATAGATACGATATCTATTAGGACACCGACGTGATGATCGCGTACTTAATCGCATTCTAATAGGACAACGCCTCAAGTCTGATTCCGCGTTACGAGTCCAATCCCTCACCCTCACTTGCCATGCGCTTGCCTGAGTTCGGCCCTGTTTATTGTCAATGTGTGCCTGAGATTTGTATGTAGGTGTAATTGGTACGCCAATTTTGTTCTTATGTTATGTCTGCTTCTGGTTTGTATGTCTGTGTTTTTTCTGCGTCTTGGTCACTCGTGCCTGGAAGTTGGAACCATATTAAAATCTATGGTTGGAGTTGGAACAATGTTACCTGAATGTTACTTGTCTCTGGTGGAGAAAAAACACCGAGACTGACCGAGACCACAGACATACAAATTCTGGTTTGTATGTCTGTGACCGAGACATACGAGACAAATATTCTATCCATACTCAGATTAAAAACCTAAGGTTTTTAATTAGGTTTTTAATCTGATTATCCATAGATAAGTAACATTATGTCTTGAAAGAAAAGAGTTGTTCAAAACTGCTCTAAAACCTCATCTAAAACCATAGCACGTTACAGACTATAAATTTCTAGCATGCTTTTAAAAATGCTATTCTATAGCACGCATGTAAGCATTTTTTATGGAAACACTTGAGCGGCCAGCAGATCGTGTGTGTTGCTAGATACAGATATATGAGTGATGACGTACGCTCACAGCAGAGCGTTACGCAAGAGTCGAGACTAACGGTCGGCCAGCGCGCTATCGGAAGGCGGGTGCCGCTACGGGCTCTTTTAGTGCTACGAACTACCAAGTACGATATTCGTAGCACCGTAGCGTCATAGAGGCTCCGCATGTTGTCCGCGTGCTATAGAAAAAAAGCCTGCTATGCTTTTGTGCTACGTGCTATATTAACCACCTCACTTAAGAAGAGGAGACAATGTAATAATAATACCATAGTTGAGCAAAATGAGTATATAAGCTATAAATGCCAAGGAGCACAGAGCAAAAATGTACCAAGAGCGCGTGTTTCTAAGTGAGAACAGTAGGCATGGGTAAGAACATCGCATCGTTCCGTCAGCAAGCGCTTTAGTCAAACGAACGCTAGCGCTGAGAGCACCCATTGCGAACTCTTGGCAGAAATTATGTTAATATACTGAAATAAATGGTTAAATGTGCTATCAAAATAAACAGAATTTTAGCATCACATTTCACCGGTAGGTCAATATTTCAAACTTTTAAATAAAATAGAAATTACGTATCGCGGGGGTGACACAGATGTGGGACGCAAGGCAACATACCACCCGCATCAACCCACAATTCCGCTACGATAGCCGACTCGGATGGTCGTAAATATGGAATGGTTATAAATTTCAAAGAATTTCATGTTTTGTTACTTTTATAATTAAAGCATCAAAGAATGAAACCAATACTTTTATTTTATAATTTCAATTAAAACGCAGATTTGCACCTTTTCTTACACATTTTATGTATTCGATATACATTGGATATATCAATCCATACTAATATTATAAATGCGAAAGTGTGTCTGTCTGTCTGTTACGCCCAACTACTTAACCGATTTTGATGAAATTTGGTAAATTCCCGCGGGAATAAAAAATAATCCACGCGGAGGAAGTCGTGGACTCATCTAGTAATATTATATTAATTACTAGATGATTCCCGCAACTTCGTCCGCGTGGATGAAGATTTTTGATTCCCGCGGGAACTCTTTAATTTTGCGGGATAAAAAGTAGCCTATGTGCTTCCCCGGGATAAAATCTACCCCTGTACAAAATTTCATCAAATTCGGTTGAGCAGATGGGCTGTGAAAGCGTAGCAGACAGACAGACGGACGGACAGACAGACAGACACACTTTCGCATTTATAATATTGGCATGGATATACGATCGATCATTTAAAAAAAATATTGATATTTATTATAAAGTTAATCCGCATGGAATAAGTTTTTTTAATCCCCACGGAACTGCTTTAATTTCCGGGGTATAATAAACATACACAAACAATAGGTATCATACCGTTCAAATGTATTCTATCGACATTGCACTTGCAGCGCTCTATTGCCCATCGCTATTGGTTACATGTCTATATATATAAGGCTATAGTTCACTTGCCTACGCTGCGTACTAGGAGTGCAGTGCGATATTACTGCTCTATACCTACTATTATATTATCTCTATGCCAAGGAGTGACAGAGCGAGAAAATGTTTCCTTGTCCTGCTCAGCGTATTCATAAAACATAACCGTTATTTAAGTAACGTTAGTTTACAATTTTGACCTTATTTTTACCTGATTGTTACAGATAAAATTTGTAAGGACTCGCGTGAATGCTACAAAGTAGCATTATAGTTAGCATTATCACTATCGCATACTTTATATGCTGACGCCATGTCTATATCTCTTACTCTGTCTACGACAATTATTAAAAAAGATTTAACTAGTCTGTGACCACATCATAGAGCTGGTAATGATTGTCATTGGGTCTTTGGCGTGTTCTGTGACAGAGAGGTGACAGAACATGATAATGACAGAACTTCTGTCATGTGTCATGTGGTTCATTGGCTGTCAAATAAATTGGACACGAGTTTACAGTTTACCTGGAGTTTAACTATTTGGTTAAACTTTTTTAAGAGAAAGTCAATAAGTGTTTTGAAATTATTGTAACCATGAGTTATTCAAAATTTGATCTTACATTTAAAATAGGCCAATATTTAGATAGGCATCTTGTGTTTCCCTTGTTAGAATTTTTGGCAGCGAAAGAGGTAGGTACACAACAATAATTATTAACCTTGTATTTTTTGAACTATCTCTTTATTTAATTATTTTATTTCAAGTTTACCTTCTATTCCATGTCCAGTACCCATAATATGATTCGTTTTTGAACATTATTTAAGCTTTTTAAGAAATTCAATAATTGCTAACCTTAAATTTTCAGACTTATGACCAATCAGAACTATTACAAGCTAAGTTGGAAATTCTAAGTAAAACAAACATGATAGATTATGTTATCGATATCAGAAGGATGCTTTATCCAGATGAAGACACCCCAGAAGTAAGTAACTGTGTTACAGTGTTAGTTTTGTTTGGTGATGAAAAGATGATTATTTTTTTGAGACTGAAGCAATAACCGGGTTGGTCCGGTTGATTTAGTAGTACAACAAAAGTTTAATTGCTGAAATTGTCTTGCTATATATATAATGACAAAAAATAAAAATACAAAGGTATTTAAGTTTATTTCAAGCAACAGACTACATATTATGTAAAGGAATTGTGCTAACATTTAGTAAAATAAACTAAACAACAGTCAAGCCTGCTGGTGATCATGCTAATCAGCCTATTAATCGATGCATCTATCGCATCTTATGTTGAAACCAGCATATTATAATCATTCTGGTTGGCTACAGCAACAGGGCTATCACATCAAAGCATTATTATGTTGCAGGGGTATTGCTCTAGGAAGTGACCTATTTGTATTATATCATAGAATGCATATGTAAAAGGAGGAGCAATATTAAAGTCTAAATAGAGATAATTTTATTCCTTCCAAACCTTCGGGCAAAAACATTTGCTTGCATAAAGTTTCAATCTTTTTGCAATTTGTTGAAAGTTTCTAGGCAATTTATTTTTTTGTAAAAAAAATCACTTTTACAAATTACAATAATTCTAGTAAAAAACTTTTAATTTACATACTTAATTTACAATTAGACTTTGACTGTATGTTATGCTGACAAACATTTTTTTTTTTCAGGAGATTAAATCAAGGAGAGGTGTAGTATTGTCACAACTTCAGGAACTGCAAGATGCAGTCGAGCCTGTGTTAAAACTTATGCAGCGGGATGATGTCATGAAAACTGTGGAAACCATGAGAGACCCAAAAACTCTCATAAACTATTTGACAACCAACAAAGAGTTCGAGGTAGCCTGTATTATACATTTTTTTACTTCATTTTGAAATTATTTACATAGTCCAACACAATAGTCAAGTGCAGATCTGCACACCTTTGAGAATATTATGAGGAACTTTCAGGCATGAAGGTTACCTCACAATTATTTCCTTGTCCACTATTATTGATAAAGAGTAAGTGATACTTATATCTGTTCAACCATTTATTTAACTTTTTTACACAAGCACGCCTATGAAATATATACATTTACTGTACTGCTTTACATAATAATTATAATTTTTTTAATACTTAATATAAGTATAGTCATTTAAACACCTGGGTATGTTTATAAAACAATACAAAATGTTGAGCAAAAATAAAATATCAACATGTCAAATCGATTAAGACTTAATATTATTAAGACTTCTTCATAAATAAAGTTGATTGTTGGCAAAAATCTAATTGGTAACATATTAGGACATCAAACTTGAGCTGTCAAAATTGAAATGAATGTTTGGACATAGAATAATGGGTGCAATTGCATGTAACTTTGAAAAGAGATGTGCATGCCCCATAGGATTCAAACCCTGGAGAGCCGAGAGCCCCTAATTGTGAGGCAATTCTTAACCACTTGTTTATCTAGGAAATATATTTTTTGCTAAATAAATAGTACTTGAAGAATTTATTTTCAGTTCAAAATTGAGATGATTGACAGCATGTATCAGTTAGCAAAATATCGCTATGAGTGCGGTAATTATGTTGAGTCATCATCATACCTATACTTCTGTCAGCTAGTTATGTCTCCAACAGATAAGGTAAGTGAAACCCTTAAAAATTTGTGCTTTTACTTTTAATGTTTGTAATAAACTGTATTGTGCAATTAATTAAGGAAAATAAACTTAAGATAAAAAGGCCTTAAAATAGTTAATGCCACTTTTAATTCATAAATCACAAGGAAAAGAATTAAATTATATTTTTCAGTTTCTATTTTAGCCTTATCTTCAAAACTAAGATTATTCTGTTGCTGATGACATATCCTGCAAAATATTTTTTTAAGTAAAATTTACGATTAATCAAGCAGCTTAACTCTATCTTTCTAAGATATAAAAACTATAGAAAGAATTTGAAACCCATTTTATAAATAACAACTTACAATATTATATGATGCCCCATTATCAAATTGTGGATGATATTGACTCCTGTGAACTTGCAGTTGAGATGTGGCATTAAACCACTGTCCACAAATTTCACACTGGTAGACATGTGTTGGTTCATATGCACAATTAGTATCACCAGAGGTCTTAGGCATAAAATGCCCCAGTTTGTATCTGTAAAATAATACATTTAATTAACAATGAGATAGCATAGCATGTACCTAATTAGTATAAAAAAGGCTCACCTATGATTATAAAGCTGATCGTAGTTCCTAAATTTGCGATCACAAGCATTGCAAAGTAACAGCTTAGGCAATGAAAATTGGTAACACATTTTTAACCACAGACACGACAGCCAATGTTGCTCTGCAGTTTTGTAACATGAAAATGCAATATCACATGCATTACATTCGAAATTATTTGTAACCGAATGCATTTTAGAGTGTCTTAGCAATCTAGGGATACATGTGAATACTTTTTCGCAAAATTCGCATTGTAACAGTGAAGAGGTTTTAATTTCTTGGACAAAATCTGTGTTGTTTGAGTTACAGCACTGATTTGCATGCTCGTGGGCCAAATCCTGTCTTGGCCAGACCTGAAAGCATTCAGTGCATGTCCAAACTAACTGCCAACGCTGTTGTGTATCCAAATTGGCATGTCTCACAGAAAAATGTCTGCGCAGGCCCGTTTCATATACAAAACACTTTCCGCATGCATTGCAGGGATAAGACTTTAATGGTTTTGGATTGATTATTTCCAATATTTCTTTCTTTTTAGTATAATTCAAAGTTCTATTTAGCATGTGAATGTTTTCCATTATTAAAGCATTATTCTTGTTTACTTTTTCTAGACAACGGTCTAGAGGATCTATTCCATCAACCATTTTATTATCAAAATTGAATTTATTTGAGTATAATTCTGACATTTTATACTCCTTTTGTCTCATGTCGTTAACCTTTGGTTGTTTGTTTGGGGCCTCATAATGCTTCATATACATATTTAGTAAACTATTGGATTCACCTGAATTAGCGTTCTTTGTGTGATAATTTTCTTTTATATCCTCTTGAAAGTAGCTATTTTTATTCAGAATGCTGTTAAGGTATTTGTCTGCAAAATCCACTACCTTAAAGCAGGAGTCTAAATTCAAGTGACTTATATTATTATCTGAAACCATTTTCACAACTAGGCGAGGTTTATCTTTTTCTTTCTTTTTAATATCGGTATTACCATCTTGCCAATCACTAAATTTAATATCTGACGAATCTTTATCGTTTTCCCCAAAAGTAATCTGTAAAGATTTATAATTATTGTTCTCTTCCTCAAACTTATGAACAATTAATTTGGCTATCATCTTGTTGAGACTGATAATAATTAATGACAATATTATTGTCATTAAATTATGTGTCATATTTTTTTTTAATACAAGCATCAAAGAAGCCTTGTTGTGGTCATATCCTCTTTGCTGCCATGTGTAAATGAAATTCACAGACATATTTGAAATTGCAGCTAACATTGATGTAGAATTTTAGTTTACTCATTCTATTTCAATGGCTGCTAATGTCCGGTATTGTGGGTATTGTACTTGCCACTGTCCACTAAAGGCCAAAAAATATATTGATATTGAAATGATTGAATTAAATTTTAATTTAGATTTCAATGTACTTATTTCATAGTTTTAATTTGATATTTTTAGTAATAAATAATTTATTTTTCTTGTAGCTCTACAATTTTATTGAAATTTCCAGAATTATTTATCGGTTCTGTGGGGTAAACTAGCCAGTGAGATTCTGGTCCAAAATTGGGACGGAGCTCTGGACGATTTGACCAAGTTGCGCGAGTTCATCGACAATGGCGGCGGGGGCGCCACCGCAAGCAACATGCACGCTCTTCAGCAGCGCACGTGGCTCGTGCACTGGTCGCTCTTCGTGTTCTTCAACCATGTCAAGGGCCGCGACCTCATCATTGAGATGTTCCTGTACAAGCCTTTGTGAGTCCTCCCTATCAGCTGTGAACCATTTAGCTTATCGACAACGGCCACCCTTGCGCCCCTTGTGATACTACTTCCATGTCATTATAATAGCTTTATCTTATTTATTTATTTTATCCACTACAAGCTAGCCCTTGACTGCGATCTCACCTGATGGTAAGTGATGATGCAGTCTAAGATGGTAGCGGGCTAACCTGTTAGGGGCATGGCAGTTATATTAAACCCATACCCCTTCGGTTTCTACACGGCATCGTACCGGAACGCTAAATCGCTTGGCGGCACGTCTTTGCCGGTAGGGTGGTAACTAGCCACGGCCGAAGCCTCCCACCAGACCAGACTAGGGAAAATTCAGAAATTATAAATTCCCAAATTGACCCTGCCGGGGATCAAACCCAGGACCTCCGCACGTTAAGGCAACAGCACTACACACTGCGCCACGGAGGTCGTCTAACCACTTTATGCTATGATCACGTCGTTAAAAATCATTGGGTTTAGTAGTTGAGCTTTAAAAGGTTACTGAGGATGCCATTTATCAAATTTCTTTGACCAAATTTATAGTCTGGGTCACGAAAGAAGCCTCCTAGTAGTCGCATGTTTAAGCAATTTCTGTATGTATTAGTTACATAAATTGCCGCGTAACACGGAGTATAGCTTGGGTCAAAGAAATTTGACTAATGGCATAGTTTTTATAACTTATAAGCATATAATTTTAGAAATTGCCTTAACCAACTTACAACTTAATTGCCGAATTACAACTTCGTTCGGAAAAATATTAAGTATAAGTGTAATAGGTATTAATGTTGTTGCAGGTATTTAAACGCTATCCAGACAATGTGTCCGCACATCCTCCGCTACTTGGCCACCGCCGTCATTATCAACCGTTCGCGCAGAAACGCTCTCAAAGATCTCGTCAAGGTTATTCAACAAGAAGCCTACACTTACAGGTATCCGAACAATAATTAATCAGTCCCCAAGATGATTGAGACTAATGACTTATTTTCTAGTTGATCACACGTACAAACAGGAGAGGTGCACCCAGATAGGTTATGTTTTGTTTGTTTCATTTGGAACTCTTTAAATAAATTGTCGTTTACGAAAATTTGACAAAGTCAGCAATCATACTAATAATATTATAAATGCGAAAGTGTGTTTGTTTGGTGGTTTGTCCTTGAATCACGCTGCAACGGAGGAACGGATCGACGTGATTTTTGGCATTAGTATAGTTGAGGGCCTGGAGGACATATGCTACTTTTTATCCCGGAAAATAAAGGAGTTCCCGCGGGAATAAAAGAAACCTTAAACCACGTGGACGAAGTCGCGGGCAACAGCTAGTACATAATAATATATCGCTGATAAAAGTTTTGCAATTCTAATTTCTAGAAGAAAAAACAGTTTGAGTTGAATATCCATACTAAAATTATAAATGCGAAAGTGTGTCTGTCTGCTAAGCTTTCACGGCCCGATTTTGGTGAAATTTTTATCTGAAAATTAAAGAGTTCCCGCGGAAATCAAAAAATCTTAATCCACGCAGACAAACTCGCGGGAAGTCACAAAATTTAAACGGTATTATTATAAAATCGGTATATTGCGTCAACTGTCAACATTTGCATGCCAGATATGTTGTATTATAGATTTGTGGTTTCATTTTATAGGGACCCAATAACTGAGTTCATTGAGCATCTGTACGTAAACTTCGACTTCGAGGCCGCGAGGAGGAAACTGAACCAGTGCCAGGCTGTTCTCTTGACGGACTTCTTTTTGATCGCCTGTTTAGAGGAGTTTGTTGAGAATGCTCGTCTCATGATCTTCGAAACCTTCTGCCGTATTCATCAAGTCATCAGTATTGGGTATGAATTTCACTTACTTATTGTTTTTTAACATGGCTTATTTGGTGTCATCGTAGCTATCAAAAGATTGATTTTGAAGAACTAACAAGTGATAATCTAAAGGCCTGAAAGTTAAACTGACCACACTTATCAGTCCATATATAAGTTATTTTTAGATAGTTGTTTATGAGGAATGTGCAACGTCCACATAAACTCAGGAGAGTTTCAGGACGTGAAGATGAAATTTGTGAAAACCTATTTTTGTCTAATAAAGAATAAAGAATATGTGGAAAACTACTGAACCGATTTTCATGAAACTTGCACTGTTCCCTAAGTCCCTAAGAATGGTCACAATCCTATTAATAGTTTACACCGTTACACCATTTAATTTAGATGAATATCTTATGACTATGAGATATCATAGAAATAAAAGTACTGTGCAACAGAAAACCGGCGCGGCTGCGGCCGGTGGGGTGAGGGCGGGGCGTACTCTTGCAATATCATATTAAAAAGATTATTAATATCACAGTGCTAAATGTATAACCTGATTTGCTGCCCACTGGGTATGACCTATTATGAATATTAGTCCTCCCTGTGCGAAGCCGGGTTGGGTCGCTAGTATTATGATAAAACTTTTGTCGATCCATGTATTATTCAAGCAAGTGACACGAATTTTTTCTTTCAGAATGTTAGCAGAGAATTTAAATATGCAGCCCGATGAAGCAGAGTGCTGGATCGTGAATTTGATCCGCAATGCTCGTTTGGACGCTAAAATTGACTCGAAGTTAGGCCACGTGGTAATGGGGGCGCAGCCACTGTCACCCTACCAACAACTGGTGGAGAGGATCGACTCGTTGGCGGTGCGCTCGGAAGCCCTGACGTCCTTAGTAGAGAGGAAACAGAAGACTCGAAACCAAGATGTAAGTTTAGTTGGTGTCTTAGCATAGATAATAATATACTATATATGCGTCAGTTTCAAAACTGCAGTGGCTTTGAGCACTTATTGCTTAATAGTTAACCTAACATGAACTTGTTTGTTTCAGATTCGTTGGGGAGCACAAGAATTTTAAGTTAAGAAGTTTCTTTATGAAATATTTTTTTGTAAATGAAGCATTTTAATAAATACATACCTACCTAAATGGGCTTCTTTTTCACAACATGTCTGCAATAAGATGATAGAAAAAATT
Source organism: Erebia aethiops (assembly GCA_923060345.2). Taxonomy (NCBI): domain Eukaryota; kingdom Metazoa; phylum Arthropoda; class Insecta; order Lepidoptera; family Nymphalidae; genus Erebia; species Erebia aethiops. The sequence continues at coordinate 13,292,682 of OV281089.1, read as the reverse complement.
TACTGTCAGTAGGTCATTTAACAATTTATACAACATAACGTATTCTACTGTCCACAATCCACATGGCACATAAAAAAGAACCATCACATTTAAAAATTTTAATCTCTCATTTCACAACTAATTACTCTACAGGTTTTATTGTAATAAATCTAGATAAAATAAAGGCAACCATTATTGTACAGGATACAAATATAACCACAAACATGTAGAATGTATCTTCTGAAAATACATCAGTAAATGCTGGTATTTGATTGTAAATCTCCTCTACAACATGCAAGTTCCCCTTAGTGGACTTAGTCATGTTTATTTACTTCTTTTTGCCTTTCTTTTCTGATTTTGTTATAGTACTGGATATTTGTTCAGCTGGTGCCAATGGTGTGATATGCTTGTTCAATAATTGTAGTAGTTCTAAACAGGTAAGGTTGCCACTTTTGAATGTTACTTTCTTAATATTAGCAGTTTCTGAAAAATAAAAAAAATAAGATTTAACAACACAGTAGGGGAATGAGGAAATTTGCCCGATTTGATCAATGAATAGTTACGGTAACACTGAAAATGTTTAGAAAATGAAATATGGCTTAATGTAGAAAGTTGCCAATACTTTTATTGTTTTTGTTACCCACGTACAGAGGTGGACATGGAATATTTATATATATAATATTAGAAACATATGGAATTTATAAAAGAAACCTCTACAATGTGGCAAATGAAAAAGAGACAAATAATTTCTAGTACTTTTTAAGATGCAGCAAGCCAGCTTAATGCTGTGTAAACATCTGCTTAAAAATGTACTTAGAACTTGAGATGTAACATTTATGTTCTGTTACTTTAATTAAGTATTTATATTTAATCGTAATCAAAGTGATAAAACTTACCAGCAATAGATGGTACAATGGTAATGTCAACTATTGGTTCACTTCGGTCACATACAATCTCAGTTTTAAGGGTGCAGTTGGGATTTGTTAAAATTATCTTTGGAGCGCTCATATAATGTAAGAAATTCCTGAAAGAAAAGAAATTGTACAGATATTTCTATTTGTGAACTAGTTGATCACAAACCACCAATAATAGTTACAAAGCTTGTGCATCACATTATATTATTCTCGATAATGATTGATATAAATAGAACATAATTTTGTCATAAATAGGGCAGGGTACGGGTAGCTGTCTCCTCAGATGAAATTTAAAAAATTACCTTGTGTGTATTACATTATCACCGAATGGATCAAATTTTACAGTTATTCGTTTAGCAGCTTTAAGATTAACAGCACGTAATTGCTTCCCAATTGCAGACACAACACCCCCAGATCTTCGTATAGTACCGCTGTACGGGATAGACATATTTTTCTTTCAGGAAAATGGAAAATCCGGGAAATTAATTTTTGTCCATAGAGCCACCGAGCCACCGACCAGAAAAAGAAATTAGGAGCACTGCAGAGACAAGATGATATTTGTCTCAGTTTTTGACATAAGCCTCAGATTTTAGGTTTTTAATCTGAGCTCAGATTAAATACCTAGAGCACTACACAAGTTTTTCTTTTTAACCACAGACCAGATAGTATTTTTTTTTAAACTGGTTTTACGACTCTGGGTTCCAGCTCTTCTGAGCACAGACCCATGAGGTAGGAAATAAAGTGCCTTCTCTTACCAGTCAGGTGCAGTCTTTGGTCACAGTTAGAGCCACTGACCACCACAGATCCCTCTACACCACAGATTCTATATTCTATGCACACCATACATATACTTATCAGATATAGCACATCTAGAAGGCACTCATGCCCACAGAACACTTATACTCATAGAATAATTAAACCTCTAGAATCAATGCCAGCGTGTAACCGAAAGGGATAGGTTAGGCACAATAAGTGCTTTATGAACTAAACAAACGTAACCCGTGACACGCAGAAAGGGATAGAAGAAATCATATTTTGTTCTCATTCTACTTGTGTAACATCTCAACACTGCATCTCTTTCATGTGGGAGTGAAAAGGAGATATTATGGGTTGGTCCTCAGATTAATAACCTAAAGATTTCGCCATATTCCAAACTGTCAATGCAAAAACGAGATAGCTCTATGGCGTATTGCCTTTATAAGAAAGGTAAGCGAATACTTGTTTTTTGTCACTGTCAGCGTGCTCAATTTTTTTGCCTGCCAAAGTTCATTTTGACGTACATCTTTGGCACACAAACTTATGTATATTGGAGGTTATTTACCTGAGATTGGAGGTTAGATAAGCAGTCAAAGTTTTTGATTAATTATTATTATTAAAACATATGTAGGTGAAATCGTAAGTGAAATTTAGTGTTCTATAAGCTATTGCGCAATGGTGAGTTGCAGAATATTAGGCTGCAAAAGCCGCAGCGAAAGGAAAATCGTAGGAATCATTTTTCCAATTTTCATAGTAAAACTGATAAGAAAAGTTTGTTTTGAAAACGAGTATATTTGAAGTGTTGCCAGGACCCAAATTCAAATCCTTCCATTCGGGCAAGCGCGCATGGCCGATTTTTTCTCTCTTAACGTACCCATACTCTATTATGATACCGTAATTACACCATCACGTCTTATACTTTGTAAGCATGACGTTCAGAAGGTGTACCTACTTTGTAGTTGTACTTTGTAGTAGTTGTACCTATTTTTAAAAAAGATGTTTTTTAGTTTGTGCGTAGTCTATGGCGCAGTTAAATGAATTATGACGCCTTATTTTACATAAAAAAATTATTGTTCTGTTTTTGTTTGTCAAAAGTTAAATTCAAGGAGAAAATGTGTATTATAGTTAACGTAATTCTAATATTTTCCGTAAAAGTAAGTTCATTATGGTCATACGAGTTTATAATAGTTTGACCGATGAGCATCAAAGTACTTTCTTTACCTAAATTCAAGAGAGTGATAAAGAATTGGTTAATAAGCAAAGCCTACTACAGCCTAGATGAATTTTTCAATGACGGCTAGCTAAATTATATGCATGGTTTATGCAAATACTGTCGGGACGCCTCCCCTCGTTCTGCATTGCTCTGCCCAATTGGTAAAATGACTGCCTAGGTAAAAGGGGGTTGCAGAGAGAGACGTCTCGAAATGTGTTGTGAATGTTTGATTATACACTTACCCTGGTCCTCCTAGCGTAGTCTGATTGTCCGTGTGTCACGAACCGTTTGCTTATCGAACTTATCACGATCGGGTCCACCGCAAGGACCGGCTCCCTTCGTGGTGGCCGCTGTCGTTCCCCAATACTTCGTGCTTTCTGTAATGCAAGTGGCAACGGGCAGGTCTCGTCGCCAGACGAGACCCACCAGGGCAACGGCAACGGGCCGAGGAAACCAAGCAGTGAACACAGATATTACGTACGTTAGAGCAGGAATGGTTCCATCGCTAGCTTATTGGGTCCTAAAGACCAACTGTGAACGGATCCTGTCGGATCAACTGTGATGCTATTCCCCTTGGAATAGCTAACTCTTGAGCCTGTGAATGGATCCCATTTTGATCAACTGTGAAGCGACTCCCCACGGAGTCGCGTGCTCGTGAGCCTGTGAACTGGTGGGTAACCCACCAACTGTGAGGTAGGATGGAAACATTCCCAATGTATTCCCATGATGGGTAATCTTAAAGACTATGCCACTTACTTGAGGAATACAGCGAGAGGTAGCAAACCAGCACGGTATGACGCTACTTGCCCAGACGCACGAGTAAAAAATGGTGCCAACCGCGGGAATCCCATATGAGAAAATTTGAGGTACCACAGACAATCGACTACGCATAAGAGATGTAAAATGGTTAACTGGTCTGTGGTAAAGGTAATGATCACAGTAAACTCACCATAGATTTATAAGCGTCGGGCTCCGAGTTCCGGCTTTGAGATACGTGATGTTGCCAAAGTTTATGTTTAAGTGATTTAGATTAGTGATTATTATTTACATTTATATTACAATTTACAGATTCGCGACGATTGTCGCGACACTCCCCAACAACGGAAGTTACAACAAGACGATAAGGTTTTGTGTCCACTCCCTAATCTTCTCGAGAGCTCTAACAGCCGCTTCTCTCTTAGGCCTTGGCTCCTCGGAAGGAAGGTCCTTTCCACTCTCATGAGGAATCTCCTCCAATAGAGGTTGATTTTCTGGTATCGTTTCATTGTTTGGTTGTACAGCGTGATTACTCTCTTCGTCATGTGTGTCAGTTCCACTGCCAGGAGTCTCACTGACTTCTCTAGAGGTCCTTTCCTGGACTTCATCAATTACGTAAGCAGAAGGTATATGATAGTAATCCGGTCTAGGCTTGTCAGCTAAAACATTGGTTTCTTGTCCATCCATCTCCAGAGGATACAGATGAGAAATGGATCTAACGAATTCGGTATCTCCCACCTTTACTCTAGCTGTTCTACTAAATCCATCTTTTCCTTTTATAAGTTTTGTTATTTTCCCAACTCGCCAGCTTTCCCGATTATGATGATCTCCTTTTATTTGGACTATTTGTCCTTCTCGGGGTTCGAGCTTCGAAGTGACTCTCGGCTCCTTATGTGAGTGTTGATATCTCTCTCGAAGGCTGAGAAGGTAGCGATTCGAGAACATTTCTTTAAATTCGTCTTGGATCTTAAGAGCTCTTTTCCAAGCTTTAACTAACTCCCTCTTCGTGACTGTACCTTGTATTGAAGGTTCTTCCCGAGTAGCTTCAGTTGCTATACACCTTCCCACAGTTAAGAAATCCGCCGGTCTCAATATATGATCCACTTCAGAGTCTATGCAAGTGAGTGGACGCGTGTTTACCACGGCTTCAATTTCCTTCATGACTGTAGATAGTTCACTGTCTCTAAGACAGTGTTTCTGTAATGTCCTCTTCATACAGTTCTTCACGATACCTATTAGTCGCTCATAAAAACCGCCAAACCATGGTGCCAGTGCGGGAATAAATCTCCAGCGAACTTTGTTTTCGATGCAATACGGCTGTGCTAAGACTTCTGACAGTAATTTAAATTGTGACGCATTATCTGACGTAATGAGCGTCGGTAACCCCCTGGTAGCTGCCATTCTTCTCAAGGCGTGAAGGCTTTCTCCAGCTGAAAGGTCTCGCACGACTTCTAAATGTATGGCTCTTGTCGCTAGACACGTGAACAAGCAGATCCATCTTTTCTCTAACCCATTTCCATTGCTAACCAAAACTGGTCCGAGATAATCAATTCCTGTGAAGGTAAAAGGTGAGCTGTAATTCACTCTTTCAGGTGGTAATGCGGGTGTAGGTGGTAACTTGTACGGTCCTCCGCCATGTTTGACACACGTCGAACATTTCTTTAACAATTTTTGTACCTGACGTTTGCCTTGTAAAATCCAGTATGTTTCGCGTATAATACTCAACGTATGATTGACGCCTACGTGATAATTTTTGTTATGTGTCTCTGTGATTATTCTATTAGTTAACTCAGAATCTTTAGGTAATAAAATAGGATATCTTTTATCGAAAGACCAGTCTGTATTTCTCATCCTTCCTTTACATCTTAGTATGCCATCGATATCGAGAAATAATCCTAAGTTTCGGCTCAAGTTCGTTTCTATCCCTTGTATTTCATCCCTGAAGTGCTCCTCTTGTAATTTCTTTATTTCATCTAAATGAGTCTCTTCTAGGTGTTCCTTTTCATTTTCATTTATTTTATTTTGATTATTAATTTTATCCGATCTTCTATCATGACTTGCAAAACTTATTTCATCCATTTCAACTTCATTATCTTCTACTTCGTTCGGAAGATCCTCCCCCGCCAAAAGGGAATTGACATTTGTCGTTTCTTGCATCCATGTATGAGATGTTTGCAACAAGTATTGAGGTCCAGCTAACCATTTTGCTCTGTCTTCACGAGTGCTGGACGGTCTTGTTGCTACGTCTGCTGGGTTTAGCTCTGTGGGAATATATCTTATAACCAATTCCTTATTCCGTTTAATTTCCTGAACTCTCCTTGCTACGAATGGTGGTAGGAGTTTTGAAGATTTGCACCACTCTATTACAATCCGACTATCGGTCCAAAGAAATTGATTTGTCACCGTTGCGGGAATGAAATTGCGGATGAATCTCATAAGACGACTCCCAATCAGTACTCCAAGTAGTTCTAACCGGGGAATCTTTAAACTGTCTTGATCCTTTATAGGGATAAGTCGTGATTTTCCAATGATGAAACTAATTTTGCCCTCGTTTACTATGTATACTGCAGCGGCATAAGCTCGAAGAGAGGCATCTGTAAAGCAATGTAGTTGAACGGTGTTATCTTGTGCAGCCGTCATATAACATCTAGGTATCGATATTTCCTTGATTTCGTCTAACTGTCTACGTATTTTAGACCACTCTTCCTTCATTGGTTCTGAAAATACAGTGTCCCATTTAACTTTGCTTCTCCATAGTTCTTGTAAAAATAATTTAGCGGGTAGTATATATGGTGCAACAAATCCACACGGATCATAAATTGAGGCAATCACTTTTAATACTCCTCGTTTGGTGTCCGCATTAGAATCGACTTTATATCTCAGTTGAAGTATATCATCTTTCAAGTCCCATTCGAGACCCAATATCTTAACACGTTCGGAATTTGATGTGTCTGAAATTTGTGACATAAACTCGTCAGAATTCGAACTCCACTCTCTTAGGTTCATAGACATCTGTCCGAATGCTTCTTTGGAGTCCTGATATAATTCTAAAGCTTCTGTTACAGATGTACTACCGGTGACTAGGTTATCCACATATATATTATTGGCAAGATCTCTAACACTTGGTTTGTCATTATTTGATAGATGAAGTTTAATCGTGGCGTTTAATAAAAATGGGCTGCTAATAATTCCGAATGGCACACGACAGAATCTCATGTAAACGATGTTGTCTTCAGTTGGTGGTTTATTAATATCCTTAATCCACAAGAATCGAGTTACATCTCGATCATTATCATGAAGTGCGATTTGTAAAAAAGCTTTTTCTACGTCGGCTGACAATGCGATTTGGTGATATCTAAATTTTACTAACAATCCCGTTAAATCTTCTAACATCATTGGACCACAATACAAACATTCGTTCAGACTTTTGTCATCAGCTTTTGTTTTAGCCGAGGCGTCATACACTATTCTAATAGCCTTATCTCTTTGATGAACACAATGATGTGGTAAGTAATGAATTGGATGTTTTTCGTTATTGGTATGTTTCGATACTAGCTCTATTACTCCTTTACTAATTTGTTCCCTTAAAATTTTATCATATTCGACTAAAGTATCTGAATCTAGACGGTTAAGTAATGAGACTAATCTGCCAAAGGACAATCCAAAGTTGGTCGATAAAGATGGAGGATATTCTATCCACGGCCAGGATACAGTATATCTATTGTCGACAACTTCAGTAGTTTCATTAAAAGTTTTAACTGCTTCTTCATCGGCACTAATCCTAGGTGAGTCAGTGATACCTATGGATTCCAAGTCCCACAGTGATCTTATGTTCCCGTGATCTAAAGGTAAATCTGGCTTATTCAGTTTCGTCTCTCCACAAGATAGAAAGTAAGTAATTACAGATAATTCGTCCACTGGTTCTGAATTGGTCTCTCCTGATAGTATCCATCCTAGATTAGAATCTACTATGTACAAATTTTCTCTGATCTTTATTTTCTCCGTATTCATTATATTATGGTAGTAGTCGTTTCCAATTAAAATATCAACCTTCGATGATAATGATCCATCATCGGCTAAAATACCTTTATTCTTCCAATGTCCTAATTCTACGTCAGGATATGGTACGCATTGCGAGATGTGAGGCACGACATTAGCGTAAAGTAGTAATGTTTTATTGGTCCTAGTGCGGAGCTCTAATTTCACTATAGGGCTATCTATTATCTGAGGAGTTCTTGAACCAAAGGTAAATATAGAGAGCCTACTTTCTTCCTCAACTGGAAGGTTCAATCGTTTCGCCACTGATTGGGTTATGTAAGTACGTTGACTTCCAGAGTCCAGTAATGCTCGACATTTTACTTCTACGCGGTTATCTCCTACATTCCGGGCGTTAACAATCGCCGTCTGAAGTATAGTAGTAGCCCGTGCGTTTAGTTGCATCATTGCATTAGTTTGTTCAATTTCCTCTGAGAAAGTTTTAGGACAGAGCGCTCGATTGTGTGAGCCACTCTCCTTGCAGTGAAAACAACTTAATTTTCCTCTACAACCTTTTATGGTGTGCCCCTTGCGAAAGCATCCGTAACATCGGCTACCCAATCTGTTCCTTCTTTCCTTTAATGTTTTAAAGTTTTTGCATTGATCATTAAAGTGATTCTCTTGACAGAAAATGCATTGAAGTTTCCTACTCTTGGGATTTTGCCTTTCTTCGATTCTACTTTGATCTGTTGATTTCCTTTTGAATCGTTTCTTAAAATCCACTTCATGACCTTGAGGTAATTCTCGTTCCTTATTCAGGAATCTCCTTCCTGGTTTCTTTGTAAAATTTCCTTTATGATTCTGTGTTGGCTTCTTTGCCTTCCCTTTCCTATTGTTATCGTACGCATTCACCTGTAATGCTTGTGTAGTATAACTTTCTTCCACTTTTCCTTGAACAACCCTATCGGCATCCTCTCTAGCAGTAACAATAATCTCTAAGCATTTGCGTATCTCCTCGATGGATTCGGTACTTATTTTCATTTTCATTTCGTAAATAATTTCCTTCGGGAATTTCTCCATAATCAGGAAACGTAGATGGTTATGGTTTATATCCTCGCCTAGCGACTTGAGCACTCTCAGGTGTCGTTCAATTTCGTTGAGAGTATGTCTCACTTCTGCGATGTTCATCGCTGTCGAAGCTTTCACTCGATATAGCGCTGAGTAGTGTGCATCGATTATATGATTCTCCTTCCCATATCTGTTTTTTAATGTCGTCAAAGCTATATCGTAATTTTTGTTTGTTGTCTCGAGCCCTTCTATGACTTTCTTCGCTTCGCCTTTTAATGATGCCTTTAAGTATAGTAACTTATCAACGTCCGTTAGGTTTCGCTTGTCGATATTTGAACTAAATTGATCCCAAAACGTCGACCATTGGAGGACATCGCCATCAAATTCAGGTAAACTCAGTTTCGGCAACCTACTGCTTAGACTCGAGTTCGCATCCTTAGCGACATGAGCTTCTCGTTCGATTATTTTAATTCTGTCTTTGATCTTTACTTTAAGTTCGCACAGTATATCCTCGGCTTCCAATTGCACTGTGGATATCTCTGATATATCGTCAGGTGCAGGGTTCTTGCTCAGACGAAAATAATTTGTTAATTCCGTACTCAACCTGGTTAATAGAGTTTCTAATTTTGAGGAAATAATTTCTGCTTCTTGTACGACCGTTGGAGATTGATTAGTTACATCCTCGAGAGTTTCTATTACATGGGAGGCATTAGTTACCAAATTTTGTAATTTTGTTTTCATCGAATGTAATATTGTTAAGAGACTTTGATCCATTTTGATCACACAACAATTGAACAAAGTTCTTTAGAAAGGTTAGTTATTTAAATTTTTATTTAGGTTTAGTCGTTGTCTTCGGTGTGATCAGGAACTTGCGGGCTCGTCCCTCTATAAATAAACAGCAGTCGCTTAGAAGAGAGAAAGAAAAAGAAAGAAAGTGGAAAATTTCAATTTGAATTGAAGGGAAATAAACAAATCCTTCCTTTTCCATTATTCTCCATTTTTATTTACTTTTATTTAGTAAGTACATCAACTGAACTGTTCATAGATTAATATGATGAATTGGTGACCAAGACCTTCTTTTAATTTCAGTTTAATAATAAAAAACAGAAATTTATTTATTTATTTATTTTAGGCTTCGCTATATCTGATGGATGTGCCACATTAAGGTTATATGGTTTAACTATCTATGGTAACCCTCGTTTTCTAAATTTAATTCATTCATTATTTATTTACATACTTTTATTGACCTCACAAATAAAGTTAGTTAGTCAATGAATCAATTTCATAGTCCGACCCTGTTCTCTTAGTGTTTCAATGACTTTACTAATAATTGTTCTTGCATAGGGTCTTAAGCCAAGGTAGGCATTAATTTCTCTTTTATGTCTCTATGACTTGCGCAATACCACTATTAATAACTATATATAATGGTAGATTCATTCGACTATTCATAAGCACTTGTAAAAAGTCCATTTGAATTTGAATAACCACTAGTAACATTGTAAAGTGATCATTGTGTTGCTTCACCGAGGCTAGACAGTGCTTTTATGCCTCTATGATCTGCGCAAAACCACTAGTAAATATATCTATACATAACAACCACTAGTAATATTGTAAAGTGATTATTGTGTTGCTTCACCGAGGCTAGACAGTGCTTTTATGCCTCTATGATCTGCGCAAAACCACTAGTAAATATATCTATACATAGCAACCACTAGTAATATTGTAAAGTGATTATTGTGTTATTTCACTGAGGCTAGACAGTGCTTTTATGCCTCTATGATCTGTACACCACTGTACACTAGCATGCTAGAAAGGTCATGTCTATCCTTCCGATAAGACACATAATTTGTAATAGAATAGAATATTTCTATTCAAATAAACTTTTACAAACACTTCCCGTTCTTTATACACCGTACTAACATCTATTTCTCCTATATAATTCACTTTATTAAATATTATCTCAGCTCTAATATTCAGTCATTCTGATTGCAGAGCGTATGGGAACACAGTCACGTTGTAACCGACCGGTACGAACACTCAACGACAAAATGCTTAATGTTAAAGTTGCATTTTCAAGTCAGGATATTTAACCATGATGGCTGGTCCAACATACTTGCTTTAGTAAAGGTCAGTGACTCTATTGTACTCTTGCAATCACCTGTACCTAATACTCTGGGTATTGATCATGGCTAATATTTATGTTACTTCACTATTTCATTCATATACCTGTTAAATGTAAGTTCACCTTATGCACGGATACCCTTCATAACTGTCATACAAAAAATAATTCTGATTGGTATAGGTAAAACACTACAAAAATAATAAATATAGCGGTAGGTGCAAGAAGTTAACACTTTTAAATTCAAATTTCTTTCTTCATAGATACTGAACCCTAAGACACTTTTAAAATTGAGCCATATTCAACACTAAGTTTAATAAACAAAGCACAACATGTCTATTAAAGCTTTAATCTGTTAGAATGTTCATATGAACTCAAACTTTTGATTCAATTAATTTAGTCATACTTAAATCAGCGGAGTCATAATAATTATTTAACAAAGAAATTCAAAATTTATCCCATTTTATCATATATTACTATAATGACTCACAACATTGTTGATAGCACTATAGGTTAATGAGTTTTATAAACTTTTGAAAAGAAAAGAAGAAAATGTAGGTAAGTATTCTATTTATAGACTATGTAGGTATACGGTACCCTCACTTACTTCTTCATATTATTACCTTTTCTATTATATTAAATGGTAATATGCACTCTGCACTATTACATAGGTACTTTGATAATGTATGGGTACTAACATGTCGAGACATGTCTGACTTGGGCCAATGCATAATAACATTCACAACTTTTTTTTTTACATAACACCCCCTTTCTTTTATTTCATGATTTTAGGTATCTTAATGAAAGTTGATTTATCAATTGATCAAATCCCAGCAATCTCCACCATGTCGGGACGCCTCCCCTCGTTCTGCATTGCTCTGCCCAATTGGTAAAATGACTGCCTAGGTAAAAGGGGGTTGCAGAGAGAGACGTCTCGAAATGTGTTGTGAATGTTTGATTATACACTTACCCTGGTCCTCCTAGCGTAGTCTGATTGTCCGTGTGTCACGAACCGTTTGCTTATCGAACTTATCACGATCGGGTCCACCGCAAGGACCGGCTCCCTTCGTGGTGGCCGCTGTCGTTCCCCAATACTTCGTGCTTTCTGTAATGCAAGTGGCAACGGGCAGGTCTCGTCGCCAGACGAGACCCACCAGGGCAACGGCAACGGGCCGAGGAAACCAAGCAGTGAACACAGATATTACGTACGTTAGAGCAGGAATGGTTCCATCGCTAGCTTATTGGGTCCTAAAGACCAACTGTGAACGGATCCTGTCGGATCAACTGTGATGCTATTCCCCTTGGAATAGCTAACTCTTGAGCCTGTGAATGGATCCCATTTTGATCAACTGTGAAGCGACTCCCCACGGAGTCGCGTGCTCGTGAGCCTGTGAACTGGTGGGTAACCCACCAACTGTGAGGTAGGATGGAAACATTCCCAATGTATTCCCATGATGGGTAATCTTAAAGACTATGCCACTTACTTGAGGAATACAGCGAGAGGTAGCAAACCAGCACGGTATGACGCTACTTGCCCAGACGCACGAGTAAAAAATGGTGCCAACCGCGGGAATCCCATATGAGAAAATTTGAGGTACCACAGACAATCGACTACGCATAAGAGATGTAAAATGGTTAACTGGTCTGTGGTAAAGGTAATGATCACAGTAAACTCACCATAGATTTATAAGCGTCGGGCTCCGAGTTCCGGCTTTGAGATACGTGATGTTGCCAAAGTTTATGTTTAAGTGATTTAGATTAGTGATTATTATTTACATTTATATTACAATTTACAGATTCGCGACGATTGTCGCGACAAATACATTGACATGGTTAACTGTAATTACAATGGACTAATTCTTTGACTCTTAACAAGTGCTTTATATTAATTTATCGATAATACTTAATCTAAATGTATGACATTTCCAATTTCAGGTTCAGTTGACATAATAATATGTAGGTATTGTCCATATTTCAAGAATTTTCTTAATTGGTCACCTATTTATCTAATTAATACCGTGATTTGCTACATCGAGTGTATTTAAGTATTGCACGCCAAGACGATGGTAATACACTTGTATTTTTATCTTTTACCACCTTTGTAATATTATGTGTATTATGCAATAAATAATTATTTCTGATTCTGTAATACTGTGAAAATATGTTTTATGTCATCTGGCATTATACAAATAGCAGAAAGGTACGAAATAATATCAAGAAAAGTTTAGGGTAAATTATTATGTAGGTATGTTACTAATATTTTATGGTTTTGATTTTAACATATGAGTTCAGATAAAATAATAAATGAAACTACATAAATCGGTATTTATTTAAACATTCGCGTGATACTATTAATTATTGATAATATTTTATTATAATATAATATTATATTATATTTGTAGTTGTGTTGGTCAACATTATTTATTTGCTATTATTCCTATCCTATCTGCCTGCCAGGATTCACCACTTTGGGAGTAAATTATGAATATGGCAACATCTTATTATATACCTGTCAAAGACAGTATATAATGTACTTGAATATGGCTGTCTCACGACCGAGCAGACCATTGCTATATCTATAGGTTATTAATCTGAGGGTTGGTCGGATATTACTTTCTCTGTCTACGCTTATACTCCTCTCATGCCAACAAGAAAATACGGTCTCGAATATGTTCGAAAAACACCAGCCTCTCTTTCAAGATATAAGTTTACTAGCTGATGCCCGTGACTTCGTCCGCGAGGAATAAGATTGATTTGGATTCCCGCGGGAACTCCTTAATTTTCCGGGATAAAAAGTAGCCTATGTCACTCTCCAGGTCCTCAACTATACCCATGCCAAAAATCACGTCTATCCGTTGCTCCTTTGCAGCGTGATTGAAGGACAAAGCAACAAACCAACAAACAAACACACTTTCGCATTTATAATGTTAGTATGATAATAGATGCGTCTGAAAAAATATGTTAAGTTTAGCCAATAGAGCCGGAGCCGTAAATCAAGTCGATAGTAATGAAAAAAAATAATGTCAAAATCTCGGAGTCAAAATAGCTGACTGAGACTGAACGTCAACGTCAATTTGCAAGTAAATGCCTAAAGTGCAGTTTACAGCCACATTAATTTAATCACATTGATACAAATTACAATTTTAAGCACGAGGGCTTTGTTCTATCTTATTTTCAAGCTTTTGTTTATTTAAACTTTTGTCAAGATGTACCCCGTTGGCCAACGTAAGCATAGTAGTCTTGATATCATTACAACCACGAGTCAGCAAGGCAGCATCATCCTTTGTTTGACTGGCCTAAATAATGTCCCCGTGGGCATAAAAGTGACTATCGAGGCCTAATTATTACATTTTAAGTCAAAGTTTTGTTTGTGTAAAGTGTCAATGATGCAAAGGTTAGTTTGTTGTCTCAGCTCCAGCGGGGGAGACGAGTGCTGGTGCTGTGAGTGTGCCCGGATCCGTGAGTGCGGCGGCGGGCACCACGGGTGCCGCCCCCGGTGCGCCGACCACCGCGCCGACCACGGGCAGCTCTCCGACCGGTGTGACGACTGGCACGCTCGTGTCCCCCGCGGCAGCACCGCCGCCTGACCTGCCTGTGCTGACCTGCCCGCGCCGCCCCAACCTCGGCCATGAGGGCCGACCGATCATGCTCCGTGCAAACCATTTCCAAATATCAATGCCAAGAGGATTTGTGCATCATTATGATGTCAACATACAACCTGATAAGTGTCCTAGGAAGGTTTGTCAACATGTTTTAACTTTATTGCATTTTAATATATCTAATTTCCACATTTAAATCATATTAATACTATAAATTCGAAACTGTGCCTGTGTGTCTGTCTGCTATGCTTTAGCTGCCCATCTTTTCAACTGTGAAATTTGGTACAGAGAATTGGACATAGACTACTTTTTATCCAGTAAGGAATGAAATGAAGTTGTGGGCCTCATCTAATATCTAATAAATAACAGTTGATTTAGGTATGAAGAGTAAATATTTAAGAAATGGTTATCAAGGCAGTAAGTAATAGTGCTGATCTTACTGAAATATTAAACTGCTTTTTAATAGTTCTTTATTATTTAAGATTGTTCTTATTTCATTTCAGGTAAATAGAGAAATTGTTGAAACTATGGTAAATTGTTACAATAAAATATTTGGTGCTCTAAAACCTGTGTTTGATGGTAGAAACAATTTGTATACAAGAGATCCACTGCCTATTGGCAATGATAGAGTTGAGCTTGAAGTTATTTTGCCTGGAGAAGGAAAGGACAGAGTGTTTCGTGTTACTATTAAATGGGTAGCACAGGTAAGAATAACATCTATATATTATATAACTTTATTATAAATATATAGTGCAGTGTATGTGCAAAAGAAATTAAAAAAATTTAAAATTTAATCTGATACATGCTTATTATACAGTGTTATACTCCACAAAATTGCACTTTCCAAACTGGGTTATACAAAACCCACTTTCATCTGGGAAAAAAAAATGGTTTCACAGGCCTTTTCAACAGGGATTTCCCTTAATTTTTTTATTATTTTCAATAAGTATATTTTTTAATTAACATTAAATGTCAACAATGTGATAATAATTGTTTTCCGGGCATAGTTGCCTGTAGGTATTTTAAAATGTATGATTTAATATTGTACCACTAGATGCACACAGCTTCGTTTGCATGGATGTAGGTTTTTTCTAAAATCCCATGGAAACTGGTGTGTTATTTACTTTATTTTAGGATAAGACTATCCAATTATTGATCTCTGACTATTAAAAGTGCTTTGAAAAATTCATTTTATTCTATTATGTAAAAATAATATATTCAGCAGAGATCAGTGTAATTTTATAATGAAAAATCAATGCTTATTAAATAACGATAAATAATTATCCTTAAGGATAACAAGACCCTTAATTGAATAATACTCATGTTGTAACGGTGAAGGTCATTAAATGAATAATACGCTATCAACACTTGAAAACTCACTACACTATAACTCATATCTACAATATGCAATTAATTTACTTAGCTATGCTGATAAATGATGTAATTTAAATCATAGATTATTTTTCCTTTTGATTATATTATGCTTTTATTAACTACTAGTGGTCCGCCCAGGCTTCGCACAGGTAACCCTAATCAGCATAATAGTTCATAACCAATATTAGCCAGTCGGCACTGGGCAGCACACTGCATATCAGGTTTTACATTATGGCCGGCCGCACCTCATTCTGTTGTATGTTACTTTATTTCTATGATATCTTCTAAGATATTCATCTACATTATGGTGTAAACAGCGAATTTGGTCTTTATTAAATACTTGAGATGAACAACAATTTTATTTTGATAAGAATGAATACTATGTCAGTAAAAATACGTGCCGAATTGAGAACCTCCTCCTTTTTTGGAAGTCAATTACTTCAAATTTAAACGATTGTGAAACGTACGTAGATTTTTGGGGAATTTCTGTGGTGTGGTGAATATCGCGGGCTATAAGTGCAGGATACACACTGTACCACATAGATTTTCCTATTGTCACGGATTATAGCGAATTAAACTCCTAGTTCCTTCAATATGATGGACTACCACAAAGTGAAGCCTGCTTCTATCCAATAGTTCATTGTTGATTATTATATATTCAACAATTAATAATAGCTTATCATATTTTATTTACAATACATTTATGTGCATGTTTCCTTGAAATGTTTTCCTGTACGAAATGTGTGTTAAACTATAAAATTTAAGTTTTAATTTTTGATTACTACTTACTCCCTTTTTGATTATAGAATATGAATCCGTCTAAAAATATAGTATTAATTTATACTATTGATTGATGATAGATTTGTTACGTTGTCGGTCTGCCTCATCAGCGAAACGTGCCGCGAGTGTCAGATTCTGATGTGAAGACGTCAAACCGGACAATTAGTGCTTTTCGCTTACCTAACTTCGGTGCGAACAGACATCTTTACTTATTATATTATTTTACATTTTGTTATACCTTTATACCTACCACTTGTTATACCACTTAATTAAATAGTTATACACCCCAAAAGGAGTTCATCATTACAAACCTGCTTCGGGACAGCCGCCCAATATAACTGGCGCAGTCTTAAAGGATCGTTCTGCTGCTTCAAGGTCTTCGTGCATCACCTAAAAATCAGGTCGACGCCTTCGAATTCCTTGACAGGACGACAGAACCTACAAGGAGCTGCTGTCATAGAAGCTGCCGCTGAAGACTTCGACTCATACTGAACATCGATGGATCGAAGCTCGTCAACGACTTTGGTTACGTAAGTCCATGAAATCCTTTTTATTGGTTGTGGTATAAAATTTTGCGGAGAGTTCTATAATATACCTATAAGGTTTTTCTTTCCCGCGTAGAGTTCTTATAATTTTAGCCGTGTTAGTCTTTAATACATAGTTAAAATAAATAACTTAATTTTCAATTAAAATTATGGAAATTAGTCAAGTAGATATGTTAGATAGAATAAATAAGTCACTTAAGTTTTTACCGAATTTTGATGGAAATTCTTATACATTAACTAGATTCATTAAATTATCCGACCAATTAGTACGCTCATTTCTTAATCCGGCTCCAGAGTATGAGCTTTCAAATCTTTCTCTGATTAATGGTATTTTAAATAAAATCACTGGATCTGCCGCCAGAACCTTAGCAACTAACGGCATTTCCAATGATTGGCCTAGCATTAAATCTACATTAATAAATTGTTTCGCCGACCATAGAAATGAAACCGCATTACTCTCAGACCTATCCCTTTTAACTCAAGGTCATACTACAATATTAAATTTTTATGAAAAAGTCCAAAATCTGCTGTCCACGATTATTACATACATAGAGTTACATGATACTGTTAAAACTACTATAGACGCAAAAAGAACACTCTACCATAGTATAGCACTTAAGACCTTCTTGAGGGGCTTAAGAGAACCGTTAGGGTCAAGATTAAGGTGTATGAGACCCCCCACTTTAGAAAAAGCTTTGGAATTTGCCAAAGAAGAATTAAATATAATTTACTTACAGAATAGAACCAAATTTTATCAAAATTGTAATAGACATCCTTCGAGACCTTGTTCTTCTTATTCACACCGAAATTATTATAGTAGCATGAAATTCCCTAAAAGGTCACGAAGATACCCGAGGTTCCAGAAACATATTCCTTCTGCAGAACCTCAATACCCATCAAGTAGTTACATTCCATACCAACCCGACACTGATCCTAAAAAATTCTCACAAGTAGAGTTAAATCTACATAGTATATTGGAAACTCCAGAAACTCAAATTCCTTTTGATTTTTATAAATCTAACCAACATAATTCCCACGAACAATACAAGCACATGCCAGCTAGGTGTGAAAGTGAAATTGACACCGCCGACGATAAGGGGAATTATGAGTCCATATTATTCCATTTGCCCACAGATCAATTAAATCAAGAAGAGGCAACTAATTTAATTAATCTTGTCAAAGAATATTCAGACTTATTTTATTTCGAAAATGATAATTTTATTAATGACTATCCTCAATTCGATCCCAATTTTGTAGAGAACTTGTATCGGATTTCAAACTTAACCGACGTTTTAGACAAGTTAGGGAAGTCCTTGTACTTTACAACTCTAAGTTTCGAAAATTGTAGTGCTGCTTTTAATTTTAACAGTCTTCTAGATCTGCTAAATTGTATAGTTTACTCAGACAAAATTTTAGTTTTCTCTACATCATTGCAGGAACACTTAATGAATCTGCGTGCTCTTTTACAAAGATTAAGGTGTTTAAATTTTAAAATTAATACACATAAATCAGAATTCTTCAAACATGATACACCTCTGTGCCATATCTATTCTCCACATGGCATACAACCGAACCCATATTACATGTCTGATATTTTAAATTTTGCTTTACCTAAAACTCGGAAGGACATCAAAGAATTTTTATCTCTTCTTGGTTACTACAGACGATTCATACCCAATTTTGCAAGCTTAACCAAGCCCTTAACATCTTGCTTAAAGAAAGGTGTAAAAATCAATTTGAATTCTGAATTCATTGATTGTTTCAAACAATGTCAAATTCTGGTTAAAAATATCCCTATCCTAGCATATCCTAATTTTGAATTAGAATTTAATTTGGCAACTTACTCATCTCATTCTACCTTAAGTGCAACACTCTCGCAAGGCCCTTCTGGCACCGATATACCTATCGCATACGCTTCTCGAACTTTAAATGATAGCGAATTGAAATACTCTAAAATAGAGAAGGATCTTCTATCAATAGCCTGGGCCACAAAATACTTCAGACCTTACCTTTTGAATCAAAAAGTTAGAATAATTTCCGACCTCCAAAATTTACAGAATCAAAAAGAACCGAACACACGCATAATGAGATGGAAGTTAAAATTAGCAGAATACGATCACATTCTAATTAACCGCAATGACTTTAATAATACCGATGAAAAATTACGTTTCACTACTACTGATTCGGATTTTAATGGAAAATTATCTAGTCCAACGAAACCACCGACTTCATCTAAATCTAAAGTAGAATTTTCAATCCTGGGAACTCCTATCCAAATCCAAGAAAAGCCCCATACTAGACACAACAAATTTGTCTCTAGGCAACGTATACATATATATACTTCTAAGAAAAGTCATGGCCCATTTACAAAGTCTCGATTAAAGAGACGTCCAAAAAATAATACGTATATTCCATAGTTGTACTTTATTCACTTACCTAGTAACACTTTAATTTAAAAGCAACTAAGTATAGTAGGTACTTGTCCGATGAGCTCGCGACATTCCCAGTAGGTATCACATCTCAACTTACTGATAGGACTACACTATATTATACCTATTACTTATAATATGCACACTATATTATTCAAAATGCTTTACGAAGATTGAATTACTTTTTTGAATTTTACATTTTTATAGTTTTACTTTATACACTTTTTACATTTTAGAATCTATAGACTAGGCCTTACAAGAAATCTTTTATTATAAATGAGGTACTTTTTCCACTAATCTAAGAAAACGAAAGCTCTTACTTATCGTCACAGTGTACGTCACAATGTGACTAATAAGGTCAATGAGCAATTAGAGATGTATGCTGAACGCTCAGTTTTTGTAACTTTTCGTTTTACCGAAAATTATACAAGATATTTTGAGCCAATCCAGCAATTCGAGCATACATTCACTTATGAATTATACCCAATTAACATCCTATTCTTAGAAAGTTATTTCTCATTTAAATAACCTAATTAAAAAGAGCAGATATTTAGTTTAGCTCATTTTACAGAATTCTAGAAATTGTAGTCCTTAGGTTTCCTTGTACATTTAGTTCAGATTTTTGTATGAGTTTAGCTTATATATCATGCTTATATACTCGTATATTTCAATAGTTTAGCCGTCTGTAATAGTAGCCTATCGTAGTAGTCACGAACCTGTTATCACAACCAATTTCTTGGATTTTATGCACATAGAGGCTGAAAGCCCGAAGGTATAATTCGACAGCCCAGCGAGCAGTGGACTTCTTCGTGCTGCCAAGCAATGAGTGATCACCAAATGCATCTACAATACTAGACTATCCTCTTCGATTCAGTACTGTTACAGGAGATAGATGAAACGTGTTTAACCTCGCCTATCTCTCTGTCCAAGGAAGCTCTGATAGAGCAGATGACCCACTATTTCACCAAATGTCTTATAATATTATACATCATCATTCATCAGCTACCAATATTGAAGAATAAAGACCACACACGAAGCAGGAAGATTACCATTTATAGAAGACCTTTAGAAGATTACAGAAATGCCGCAATATTCGTTGCCTTCATCCCCAAATAATTGCTCATCTGATGGCGGAGGTGTTACGTTGTCGGTCTGCCTCATCAGCGAAACGTGCCGCGAGTGTCAGATTCTGATGTGAAGACGTCAAACCGGACAATTAGTGCTTTTCGCTTACCTAACTTCGGTGCGAACAGACATCTTTACTTATTATATTATTTTACATTTTGTTATACCTTTATACCTACCACTTGTTATACCACTTAATTAAATAGTTATACACCCCAAAAGGAGTTCATCATTACAAACCTGCTTCGGGACAGCCGCCCAATATAACTGATTACTATAATCAATAACAATAATATTTTTATGTAAAAAATTAATAGTAACCATATGCTACAAATTTATGCAAACTTATAATCGTTTCATTGTTTTTCCTCATTAGGTGTCATTATTTGCACTGGAAGAAGCATTAGAAGGTCGTACAAGGCAGATTCCATATGATGCTATACTGGCTCTGGATGTAGTCATGAGACATTTGCCCTCAATGATGTACACTCCAGTTGGAAGGTCATTCTTTTCGTCTCCTGAAGGATATTATCACCCTCTTGGTGGTGGTAGGGAGGTATGGTTTGGTTTCCACCAGTCTGTGAGACCAAGTCAATGGAAAATGATGCTTAATATTGATGGTATGTTTCTTTATACACTTAAGTTTTTTTTGTGTAAAATTCATTTTCAATTTATTATATATTATAATATACTTAATAATAATCATTATGTGTTAGCAAAAAATTTTTGGTTGTGTGTTTTGTTGTTGATGTTTTTTGTAAGTATATTATATAGGTATTACTTTAACAAAATTAAACAAACTTGGTTAAAAATTCATAGCTCTAATTTATTTCACTTTTCACTTTGAACTTTATGTAGAGAGGATAAAGTCCTGTTTAAATTGTAGAATTCATTAGAATTGTTTCATATTAGTTAAATCTTGAGCCTTAGATCAATCTGTAGACCATAATAAGTAAAAGATTGTATCTATTCTGATTGATAATATTATAATATTAATTACTCTTACAGTGTCTGCAACTGCCTTTTATAAAGCACAACCTGTCATAGAATTTATGTGTGAAGTGTTAGATATAAGAGACATTAATGAACAAAGGAAACCGCTGACTGATTCTCAAAGAGTGAAGTTTACCAAAGAAATCAAAGGACTCAAGATTGAAATAACTCATTGTGGCACCATGAAGCGGAAATATAGAGTGTGTAATGTCACACGTAGACCTGCACAGATGCAGTCGTAAGTGATACAGAAATAACATAGAACGCATTACTTTTTTTCTTACTAAAACTTTCTTACTTCTTGAGGTCTTAACCTAATGGTATACTGCAGAACGACATGCGTTAGAGCCCCATACGTTGATTTTTTGAAGTGAAAACTTCTTTTAGCCGCGTTGAGCACTTTTGGTAGGTAAAATTGTGGATTCGCGTGACCGACATGCTCGCGAACAGCGACATGCTTGTTACAAAGACAAAAGGTCTTAAATATAAATATGCTACATTCGTAATTAAACTTTAATGCCTTAAATGTATTTTAATTTTTTATTTTATTTAAAAAACACAAATAATAATTCAATATTCGTTTTCACTTCTATCGGCAGTCCCTATGACTGCCAATTTTTATTTATAAACCTCAGGCGCCGATTCCAGCTTTTGTGTCTGTTATGAAAGTGTGTTATCAGTTATTTGTGCTCTACTAACTTCATTTTGCTTGAAGTTAAACTAAAATCGGAGAATCAGTCTCTGTACTAGTGTACTTTGTACTACTTCTAATTAAATATTAACGTTTGCAGTTTTACACAATACACTTATCCATATGACCACAGAAGTCAGAATAAGTGTGCAAGTGTTAAAGAAGCCAGATTGTTGCCGTGCCTATGAATAGTGTCACAAAATTGTAATAAGTTATTGTAAAAGTAAACTTATTTGCTTAGATATACATATTAATTTACGTAGCTTTGGATTGTAGTTGTAGAGTTGTCTTTTAAATTATTATAATTGTAAATTTTTGTCCCTGCTTCAAAGGCAATTTATAATACTTATTTAGAGTTTTGCAGTAAAATGTAATACTTCTGTTTTTTTTTTAGTTTCCCTCTTCAATTGGAAAACGGACAAACAGTAGAATGTACTGTAGCTAAATATTTCTTGGATAAGTATAAAATGAAACTCCGATACCCGCATCTGCCGTGCCTGCAAGTGGGGCAGGAGCACAAACACACGTACCTGCCGCTCGAAGTGTGCAACATTGTGCCCGGACAGCGGTGCATCAAGAAACTGACTGACATGCAAACGTCGACCATGATCAAGGCTACTGCGAGATCGGCTCCTGACAGGTACTGTTTTTTTTTAAATATATAGGCCAGCTCTTGGCAGCAATCAGACTTGCTTGCAAGTAGAGATGCAGCCTAAGGTGGAGCGCACTTGCCTAGAAGATGCTTATTCAGTCTTAATTTGAAGGTTCCTGTATTAAAAGAGGAGGGGATTTCTACGGAGATAAAAAATTTCGTCTGTTCAAATATAATAATAAAAAAAAACTTTATTAAGAAACATTATAAATATTCCATATAGGTTTTTAAATCTTGTCTTTGAGTCACGAAAAATTAATGCATGTTTTAATACAGCTCTTACTCTCATACTGTTGAAATGGGAACAATTTAAATAAGAGATAAATGATAAAAGAGCATTTGACTCGCTCCAGCAATGCTTAGGACTGCGGTTACTTATGTATCTTTATATTAATGTACCTAATTGTAAATATATATTTATTATATATTATACCAATTATACTATTATTATAAACTAGATGATAGATGGTTTTTTGATTCCCGCGGAAACTCTTTAATTTTCCGGGTTAAAAAGCCTATGTCCTTCCCCGGGACAAAACCTATCCCTGTACAAAATTTCGTCAAAATCGGTTGAACAGATGGGCCGTGACAGCAGACAGACAGACGGAAACACTTTCGCATTTATAATATTAGTATGGAAGTATGGATATGAATACAAAAGAGCAACCACCAAGTTTCTTGCTGGTTCTTCTCGGCAGGAACGGCATTCCGAACCAGTGGTACATTCATTAGACTATTCAAAAGCACTTGTAAAAAGTCTACTTGAAGTAAAAAAAAATATTTAGATTTTTTTTTGATAAGAGACTTCTAAAAGATAAAATATTACCACATGCAGGCTGTGCAACTTATTCGCCTAATGCGCGTGTTCATTCGCAGGGAGCGCGAAATCAACAACCTAGTGCGGCGCGCGAACTTCAACACGGATCTGTACGTGAAGGAGTTCGGCCTCACCATCTCCAATAACATGATGGAGGTGCGCGGACGCGTGCTGCCGCCGCCCAAGCTGCAGTACGGCGGCCGCGTGTCCTCGCTCGGCGGACAAGTAAGTTACCTGATTTTTTGAAGTGAAAACTTCTTTAGGCGCGTTGAGCACTTTTTCATAGGGGGTAAAAATGTTGAACGCGTGACCGACACCGTTCTTCTTAATACACAAGGTCTTAAGTATAAATATAGTACATTCGTAATTAAACTTTAATGCCTTAGTTTTAAGGTTTATATTTAAAAGTGATGTGTAACCGTGACTGACACCTCGCGACACCATTATTCTTTAGACAAAAGGTCTTACATATAAATTTAGTACATTCGTAACTAAACTTTAGTATCTTAGTTTTAAGGTTTATATTTCAAGTTTTTTTTTAAATATTCGTTTTCAAGTCTATCGGCAGTCCCTATGACTGCCAATTTTTTTACTAACTGGCTTTACGGCTCTGGGTTCCAGCCCTTCTGAACTGAGTAACCTGAGTACCTCCTGGAGCGTGGAGTACGTGGAGGAGTACGGCCTTATTATAACATTAAATTTATATGGTTATTAACGTATTTTAAGCGGTCGCGGTTCATTAGCGTTCTGAACCAGTAGTTGATAAATGTAACTGCAGTCAACGTGGGTAATATTTGCTGGGGCTGGGAAGGAAAGTTCACTATGCAGTGCTCAGACAATTCGCCAAAGCCGAATTGACTTGCGCTGTGTTACAATTTAAATTGATTGACTTTTTGTTATATTTCGTACACAGCAGGCGTTGCCGAATCAAGGCGTGTGGGACATGCGAGGCAAGCAGTTCTTCATGGGTGTCGAAATTCGAGTCTGGGCGATCGCGTGCTTTGCTCCCCAGCGGACTGTCAGAGAAGATGCATTGAAGTAAGAATATATTATCTACTAGATGATGCCCGCGACTTAATCCGTGTGGACTAAGTTTTTCAATAAGACTATAAGATTCCCCCAGGATTTCCTTAATTTTCCGGGATAAAAAGCCTATGTCCTTCCCCGGGATAATCCTTATACCAAATTTCATCAAAAACGGTTGAACAGGTGGGCCGTGAAAGCGTAGCAGACAGACAGACACACTTGCGCATTTATAATATTAAAGTATGGATTTAAAATAATTCAAACTTATTTAAGAACATCCCTTTTTTTGAAGGAACTTCAATTTTTACATATACACCACAAATAAATTAC
Organism: Erebia aethiops; assembly: GCA_923060345.2. NCBI lineage: Eukaryota > Metazoa > Arthropoda > Insecta > Lepidoptera > Nymphalidae > Erebia > Erebia aethiops. Next base: position 13,267,541 of record OV281089.1, on the reverse strand, counting down.
ACCACAATTAAAGATTAAGATGCCTTAGAAGAATATCTACATTTCTTGCACCATCACACTCAAAATGTTGGAAAAAAAATAACACAAAGTTGAGTGTGAACTGAGCGTTTCTTTCTTGCCAGGAACTTTACACAACAACTGCAGAAGATCTCGAACGACGCAGGAATGCCAATCATTGGGCAGCCCTGTTTCTGCAAGTACGCAACAGGGCCGGATCAGGTGGAGCCAATGTTCAAATACCTCAAGTCCACGTTCGTGCAACTGCAGCTAGTGGTCGTGGTGCTGCCTGGCAAAACGCCTGTTTACGGTAAGAAGCGTTTCTTGCCAGGAACTGCACAGCTGAAGATTTCGAACGACGCAGGAATGCCGATCATTGGGCAGCCCTGTTTCTGCAAGTACGCAACAGGGCCGGATCAGGTGGACCGTGGAGCCAATGTTCAAATACCTCAAGTTCAGTTCGTGCAGTGGTCGTGGTGCTGCCTGGCAAGACGCCTGTTTACGGTAAGTAGCGTTTTTTGCCAGGAACTGCACAACTGAAGACCCCAAACGGCGGTGGAATGCCGAACATCGGGCAGCCCTGCTTTTGTAAGAGCCGGAACAACCAACCAAGGGCACTACCAAGGTGGTGCCCTTGTTCAATTTCACAATCTGCCCTATCCCCATTCATTTAGTTCCAATCGCTGCGCTCATGGAAGTGTTTCCGACGTAGCTGGCGAGTTGACAAGCGCTGAAACGGCAATGAGCAATGCACATAGCTCGGAGATTGAAATGTGGTTGGGGTCCAAAGTTGCTTAAATGGTGGACTTTTACCGTAAAGCTTTAATTAGACTATGATTCGTTCTTATTTTAAAAATATCGGAAAAACATTTGTGAACTTTGCAAACATCGGTGTTCTTCTATATCAAGAATGCAAAAATTCCCCGGAATAACATTCTAAAGAATTACGTTTTATTATAGCTGAAGTAAAACGCGTGGGAGACACGGTACTCGGAATGGCGACGCAGTGTGTTCAAGCCAAGAATGTGAACAAAACGTCACCGCAAACCCTTAGCAATCTGTGCCTCAAAATCAATGTCAAACTGGGAGGTATCAATTCAATTCTGGTGCCATCATTACGTCCAAAGGTTAGTCTATATCAAAGTTGGCGTCTTTTAGCGCATTTAATGATGTTGTGACGCCATCTTAGTTTAACGTTCATTGTGTTTATTTTGAGTGTATTAACTGTCTTCTCCAGGTGTTTAACGAGCCGGTGATATTCTTGGGCGTGGACGTAACGCACCCACCAGCGGGTGACAACAAGAAGCCGTCCATCGCAGCGGTGGTGGGCTCCATGGACGCGCATCCCTCGCGATACGCGGCAACAGTGCGCGTGCAGCAGCACAGGTATATACACACACACACTTGTGCTGTTTGCGTGTTTGGGTACGTTATAACCCTCGATAATATCGTAGATTAAATGCCAAATTGTTCGTTCTAGGCAAGAGATTGTGCACGAGATGAGCAGCATGGTACAAGAGCTGCTGATCATGTTCTACAAGAGTACGGGCGGGTTCAAGCCGCACCGCATCATCATGTACCGCGACGGCATCTCCGAGGGGCAATTCATACACGTGCTGCAGCACGAGCTCACCGCCGTGCGGGAGGCCTGCATCAAGGTACTGATCGTGTTCTACAAGAGCACCGCGGGCGGGTTCAAGCCGCACCGCATCTCCGAGGGGCAGTTTTTGGCATGTCGAGAGCGTATTGGCATGCTCGACCGATGCAATAGGAAGATCTCCCTCCGAGACGGTGTTATGCTCGGGGATCCCAGCTGGGTCTTCTGTTGTAGGTTGAAAGTTCTTTATATAGTTCAATTCTGAAAGAACTTCGTAATTGTGATTCAGGCGGCGGCACGTGATTGCCTAACGTTAGTACTTTGTTCGGGCTGCGTCGTGTTTACTTCGTAGATCTAACAGCGCCCTCTATTATCATATCATTCAGGTATGTGCCCCTACAGGCAATTTTTTTTCGGACGCATGGCTAAGGACACCCGAAACACCGGACTTGACATCCCAAATGCTGGACACGTCACCCCATTCACCGGATTTGACAGTACAGACAATTGCCCTAAGACCGCCGCCGAGCAGGCGCGACGTCAGCCCAATATAAAAGGGTTGAAAGAAACATCCAGGTAGTCAAAGCTACCTGTGAGGACACGCCCGGACAAGGAGGTTAAACCTCGAGGCCTGTACCCCGACAGACTTCGGCCTGTCGAGAAGACACCACAAGTCACAACAACAAAAATTTTTTCTCACACACGACATCAGTCTTAGGCCCGTTTTAATAAACCGACATCAGCTAAGAACAGGTTCGTAAGTATCGGTCAATCTATGGTAAAGACCGTTCTTAAGCTTAGATTGACCTATCCTTGAGAACGTGTTCTTAGCTGAAGTTATTAATACGAGCCTAGATGTCATTAGCATTTCAAATCCCTGATCGACGTAGCTCCCTACGGCTACGGCTTGATACATTGGCCCACGAATTTCGGACTCAATCACGGTCAAAATGTCATGACACCATTTACTTAGGCTGTGGATTATGGTGGGCACCAAATATCTGTGGGTTGCCCACGCGCTTACAAGTTAGCTTACAGATTTCCAACCCACGATCAAATTTTGGTTTTACGACTTTAGTCAAAATAACTTCACGTCAATGACGAGCTTAAGTCTGATCTGATATAATGTTTCTTACTTGATATTGAACTTCTACCTTGTTCCTCCATCTCCGCTTTACCACAGAACAGCGAGAAACATCCTTATGTGGTTGACGTCCAATCAGCTCCCACGAAACGTTTTTGCTCGATGTTTCTGATCTGAACCGCTAGGGTGTGGAACAACCTCCCAGCGCACGTGTTTCCTGCCACGTGTAACTTAGGTACCTTCAAGGCAAGAGTAAATAGGCATCTTCTAGGCAAGCGCGTTCCAACCTAGACCTCATCATTGCTTTGCACCAAGCATGAGTGTCGTCAAGCGCGTCGTAAAAATATTCCATACTTTCTCCACAATTATATGAGTTACTTCTAGCAGGTCGCTTAGGCGCTCGTTTCACTGTAATAAACCCTTCATCATCCTCAGCTGAATCTTCCTCTCGACCTCTCTTCTCAAAACTTTCACTCTGATAATGTTTCCCTAACGCGTCAAAAGAAGTATATAACTTCAAAAAAATCGTCCGCCTCATATCGGTGCGGTTGTCGGCAGCTGGAGGCGGAGTACAAGCCGGGCATCACGTTCATAGTGGTGCAGAAGCGGCACCACACGCGGCTGTTCTGCGCCGACAAGAAGGAGCAGTCGGGCAAGTCGGGCAACATCCCCGCGGGCACCACTGTCGACCTGGGCATTACGCACCCCACCGAGTTCGACTTCTACCTGTGCAGCCACCAGGGCATCCAGGTACGACTCCAACGGAACCCTATACGCCTTTTTGAAGTGAAAACTTTTTTAGGCGCGTTGAGAACTTTTTGGTAGGGGTAAAAATATGGAACGGTGTCGGTCACGCGACACCATTTTTCCTATGACAAAGGTCTTAAGTATAAATACAGAACATTCGTAATTAAACTTTAATACCTTAGTTTTAAGGTTTATATTTGAAATATTTTTATTATTATTTTTAAAATAGAAAAAAAATTAAAAAAAATATATTCATTTTCACTTCTATCGGCAGTCCCTATGACTGCCAATTTTTTTTATTCGCTGCTAAAATGCTTTTACGCATTCCGTACTAAGCGGTTATGTGTGACTCACTCCAGAATACCCACAAAAATACCAGCGGCACAGTTCGCGTCGGGAATGAATCGTCTCAGGGTCCCAAATCTTGGGTACGACTGAGATGACTCGACGTTAATCGGCATATTGTCGCCATTTTCCGCGTATCGGCGAAATGTTGTCGATAGTTGAACATAAAATCCTCAATTTCTTCGAGTGCGCCTTTGCGAGTGTTATGTTAACGGTGTATTGCTCTGCTTCATTAAAGGGCACCTCCCGTCCATCTCACTACCACGTGCTATGGGACGACAACCACTTCGGCTCAGACGAGCTGCAGTGCCTTACGTACCAGCTATGTCACACGTACGTACGTTGCACGCGTTCCGTCTCGATCCCAGCGCCCGCGTACTACGCACATTTAGTCGCATTCCGCGCGCGCTACCATTTGGTAGAAAAGGAACATGATTCCGGAGAAGGCAGCCACCAATCCGCCTGCAGCGAAGACCGCACGCCCGGCGCAATGGCGCGCGCCATCACAGTCCACGCGGTCACCAAAAAGGTTATGTATTTCGCTTAAGATTAGGCTAACTCTTGGCCGGTCTCGTCAGATTCTGAATAGTGTTTATCACGTTAACTTAAGCGCGGTTTATGCGGACACGATATATTGCCAGGCATTGGATTCTAGTCCGACAAACTTGTCTGACCCGGTGACAGCGTCGCTAGTATCTATGAAAAATATAAAAAATGAAAAACTCAACAGTCATAACAATTATTTCCAATTTTGGCCACCGGATCAGATAATTATGGCGTACTATAAATGTATAGAAATGCTATTCCGAACAAAAAACCTATGAAGTTGTCTTACTATGTAACACAAATTTCTAACTAAGCCAAAATGTCAGTTCTGAATACCTTTCGTAATGCTCCGCGCGGAAAAGGATATCACTAAATTTTGAACTGTCGATTAAGTTTCAGATTTTACACTAGAATTAGCGCTAAGTTATTAGCAGAAACCAGTTGCAGCCAGGCAAATGTTTTTTGTTTAGAATGACTAATCCAATGCGTGGTACATAGAAATTTGTTTTTTGGCGTTATTTAAACACACGCGTGGCGTGGGCTCTGTATGAACCGCGCCTTACCTTAGGTTTAGGTTACTAAATAAGAATGATATATTTTTCACCGACATGCAATGAAGAGCTCGATAAAGGTGAAACATACTTAGCGTTTAAGCTATTTGTTATTTTATTTTTATTCTATCAATTATAGATTTTACGTACTTTTATTATATTGAAATAAAACTAACTAATTTTGAAGGAATTATTATATTAAATTGAAATCGATAAAAATAGAATAATGTGTTTTTAAAATATTGTTCTTCCAATTTTTTATTAACAACACTTCGCGACGCAAATTATAGTCCGTACTTCGTATCGTATATTACAATACATCTTAAACTTCTAAACAAATGTGTCGTCTTTAATAATTTATTAATAGAAATACGTTGGTATTTTTGTAGATCGTAAATCCTGTACATAATAAAAACTGATAAAATTTGACGTGACCGACCAATGTATGTAAAAAGCTGCTATTTATAGAGACAATTTATACATAATTATGTACCTATGTAAAAGACATCCGTAACTATATTATGAGTCTATCTACTAATATTGGGTAATTGTATTGATATGGATCTCATCCTTATAAGCATTGTTTGCGTTATAATGTACAGTGTCACTATGCCGTGGATACGTTTGTACAATGCTCCATGTTTACGTTGGTCCAATGCTCTCGGCGAACGGCCACGGCTATTCTTAAATGTTAAACGATTTATTTATTTCACATAGGACAACTTCACTTATAATACGTTAGTGATAATAACCGGGCCGACGGCTTAACGTGCTCTCCGAGGCACGGGGGTGAAACACCACCAACTTCCTAACTCCGAGCTAGTACTGAGAATTTCTAGTCAGAAATCTCAATATTTAATTATGAATCGAACCCGGGACCTCATCGGCCGCAGTCAAACATGCTAACCACTAGACCAACGAGGCAGTTAGCTCCATTCAGTGCAATTTAATAAATCTAAACGACGATCGCTTTGGACCAACGTAAACTTGGAGGCTCTAGTAGTAGTAGTCTAGACATTGGGTAGCTTTTCCCGAATGGTTGCTACAAACAAACAGTAGGAAAATCCCGTTGTGACTTTATTTGGCATTTACCAACCATTATGCAATGCTCACATCGCATCCATTGATATTTACTCAAGAGGAGCTGACGTGAAATGGACATCAAAAAGTGTCTGCGAAAATATCCTCGCACCCGCGATTTCAAGTTTATTTGTCTGTTTTGAAAAAAAATTGAATTTATTAGTGGGTTCTGCTGTAAACAAGATAAAATCAAAGCTGACACTTTTTCTGTTCGATTCTTTATGGTGTATTTATTAGAATAGAATGAATTTATTTGTCTGAACATGTGTTACAATGATGGTTACAGTATGAAAAGTCGTAGCATATCCAGGCAACCCTGACGTACAATTTTTTGATTGATTAAAGATCGCAACCTGCCATCTCTAAACTTGCTCTAAATAGAACTCATGATTTGACAGCGGAGATTAGTTGCTAAATGTCAAAAAGATACTGGGAAATCTCCACGAAAAGTTGGACGCAATTTTATAGGTTGGACGAGTGAGCATGACTGTCAATATTGTTTGGACGTCTTACAATACAGTTTTGTATTTTAATTGTAGCGTAAGATTTTCAAGATCATCAATTTCACCAAACCATAGACACATTTCTTAATAGATATAGAATTATAGGGAGGTGATTTTTATAGCGAATTTTTCTGGCAGACTATATAACACAATATATTGTTATGTTAAATGTGAAGCTATATTATATAATATCATATAAGCGCAATGGACTCGAATAATCAGTTAATGTAAAATAGTTGCATTCTATACTTAAACTGGTCGTATTTTACAGCATAACATACCCGCAAGTAATGAATTTTTCGTTCTGTATATGCATACTCAAGACACTATTCGTTTCCGCGGTTAATTTTCGGTGAGATTGAGAAATTGGTTGCATGCGGTTCGTCGTGTATAATGCGTAACAGAAGTATTTGCTATTGTGCATTTATAATATGATAATTGGCTTAATACAACTACATATACATATCCAAAAGGCGTCGAAGGTAGTTTAGGTTTTACATATAACATGTGTACTTCGGTATATAATGTCGTATGTTCGGTGTGAGCATTCACTTAGCTATCCATGTACAGCTACTTTGGTATTATATTTTTAAACTGCTATTTAACTAATAATAATTAATGAAGCTGGTACCTTCGTACTTCGTAGATACTATCATTTGTATAATACACACAACATAAAGTGTAACATATTGAAAGTGCTGTCAATTTTTTCTAATTGGAATGACACTTGTGCAATTGTTAAAATTGGCAGTAATGGTTAGCGCATGTCTAAAAACGCTCCTAGACTTTAGAAATCTTAATATAATTGCAACTATATTTTCAAGTAATTAGTTTTAATAATAATAATTGAAATATAACACACTTAAATCGAAGATTCTAAAAATTATCCGCGCTCAAAATTGTTGCATTGACGTGTTGTATAATATATTGTGCGTTATATATAACGAGTGGCTTATTACAAACAGCTAATTTATTAGGTATATATGTTATATAAGATTAGATTTAGAAATATGTAGCACTCAACCATCTTGACGTCCCTCATAATAAATGCCCACTAAATCTATAGTTATATCTATGGCGAATAGTATATTTTATCCTTACATGGATTTCATACAAGGGAATCGACGTTAGTCGATATAATAGGTGACAAATTATGTTAATTGTAAGTTAAGTAAATACTAAATGATGATTGATTTGTATGAATGCTTTGTCTAAATCAACGGAGCATGGTTCAGGTGTTAATAAAAATACGTTATGCGCGATACGATAAAAAGAGAATAAATATAGTTTTTACTTTTAATCTATTGACTGTTTCATATCTAATATGCCGGGTAATGAGACTATGGACATTACGGATTTGAGAAAGTACACACTGCAGTACTAAACAATCGTTTTGTCTTGGATTATATATTTTAATGCATTCTTAGGCGGAATAGTTGGCAATATGCTATTAACTGTTTTGACGCACAGAAAAAGGTTTTTGTGAGTGTTCGAGGGGTATTAAAAAAATTCGACTCTTGCAACTTTTTATTTGAAAACTATAAATGAAAATCACATAACTTTGCGTTTTGGTAACCTATTTAAAGTAAATTCGTCATGACCCGAATTTTTTTTTCATAAATTATCTAGATTAGTAACGGTATGAATTTCAAAAATCATTAATTGAGGCTGATTCTGTAGTGGACAATCTCTAAACTAAAATGACAGCATAAAAGTGCATTGTGCTGGTGTGGCACTAATAAAGGCCATAAAACAAAACAAAATAAGAAGAAGACAGCATTAAAAATATTGCTAATCCTTTCATAATACCTACTCCCTGCCGAAAGTGACAGAACTAGATTTAAAGCTGTCATTTTAGTTTAGTTTAGAGATTGTGGTATACAGAATTGGCCTGACTGCCAAGTTTGGCCTGTAAACTATTTTTAAATGCTGTGTACTTTATGTCAAAAATTGTAATGTACACAACTCAAAAATTAACTGATGCCCTAGATAAATTATCTTACTCATGTTTATAATAATTATAGTAACAACACGATTATATCTGGATTCATAGATTACGAAATTTGATAAAATGTTCTAGTTTTTAGGTCTTTTAAAAAGTTAAATTATACAAGTCAATGAAATCTGATAGCGGTAGATCTTTTATGTGTAGCCGAATAAGTCAAAATTAAAAAAAACGTTTGCAATAGTCGAATGAATGTTTCCTTCGTCTATTTCAATCTATTAATCTGACACTTCAGTACAAGTTCAAAAATCATGTAGCACATAAGCAACGATGCAAAAGAATTGCTTAGCAATTTTTAATGCTGTTTAGAGTATTTTATAATCCTACAAATATCTGCGTTATTGAGTGGTTTATCGCTAAATTAGATGTAGTGGATATAATATAGTCCTTTGTAAAATTTAAATATTGAAACACGTAGAAGACATTTACATAATATTTGCTATTTAAAGGGTTCCGACACAATTAGCCAAAAATAGTGATACTATAATTTTATTGTAGACAAGATGATGCCCGCGACTACATACAATATACATCTGTGCCAAATTTCATCAAAAGTGGTTGACAAGAAGGGCCGTCAAAGTGTAGCAGAGAGACAGACACACCTTCGTATTTATAATATTAGTATGGGGGAACTAAATAGCCATTTAATGCCTTAACAAAAAAAACGAAACACCTAACATTAATCTCAGTAGATTTAACATAAATACACATAATATATTATATTTATGTTCTATTGAGATTAATTTTTTTTTATTCGTCGTCGTCAACTAGACAGACGTCCTCTGCATTTAGGATCCATGCAGGAGACCGTCACGCGTATCGACGCGATCTTGTGCCGCTTTTCTTTTTTATAATTATAATAATTAAGATTCGTTGGATAGTGCAAACTACTGCTGATGATCTACTGAAAAATCGGCCCTTCATTAATTTGTTTTGTGAGTCACATTTCTGTTAATTAAACTTGTTAATTGTTTTTATTATACTATTATAAACGATATACGAAAAAGTACCTATTTTATTACTTTATTCAATTACTTAATTAATTAAGTTTACTAACAAGATTATATTACGCCATGATTGCATGAATTATGATACGAACGAAATGCGAACTACGATAGTAAATAAATGATTAATGAATTTGGTAAGAGCTTTGGAAAAGTTATTGTTTTTAAATTATTCCAATAAGTTAGCATACATACAAGTCAGTATCGTAAGGAATGCTTGTAAAGTTAAAAACATCGTTGACACGACGCACGCTTTAATTTTTGTCGCATGGTCTCTGTGCTTCAACAAATCGCTTTATATAGTATAGAAACACGAATTGTCTTGTTTTTAACCAATTTTTGAATAGATGTAAGGTAGTTATATAGTAGATATCGTCGCTTTTGATGCTTATTGTTCTTTGTTATTTAATGTTAGGCTTCACAAAGAATTTAGATAATTTAAATGAACTTTCAAATCAATACTTCAACATATTTTGAATATGTCACCGTAATATTGTAAAAACCGTTAGATTATAATATAACGTTTTTTATCTCGATAGATTATAAACTGTCGACAGATTGTGAACCGTAACATACTGCTTACAATTTAACGCGTTATTTTTCGGTAAATTGTAATATATTAGGTATATTAACCCGATAGAACCTAAGTGCCCGGCCTGCGGCCGGGCACTACCTGAATATTCATGTCAAACCCTAGCCTATAGTTCGCGTGCGAGTTGAATGCAGAGTAAATGTATGGTGACACTTACATTTACTCTGCATTCAACTCGCGCGCGAACTGTACAAGAAAGAGACAAGAAAACGTAAAAACAATAAATATTTCATAAATTAATACTCAGAACATTGAACGGTTCACAATCTTTCGACAGTTTATAATCTAGCGGGATAGAAACCGTTAGATTATAATCTAACGGATTTTATAATCTTACGGTGACATATACAAAAGGAAAGCAAACGAAAAATGCAGATGACAAATTGTTATTTTGTGTACCTACTAATTGATCAGCGCCGTTTAAGGATCCAAGTCTTGTTAGATGCTTATCGAATCATAGCCTCAAGCGTCTGTCGACATTTATTTTCACCCTTTATAATACATATAACGCAATGTCAGCCATTCTATACTCACGCGTTTACCGACCAATAAAAGATTGACCGAGAGGTGCCATGAGTGTAAAAGCACAATTAATCATTCGCTTAGCGCCACCAATGTCCTAGCGCTTTCACTGGGTATATATATCGTCTGCGTTACACGCGTCGTACGCTTAACTCTATGATCCCCAATGCACCTTTAACCGGTTGTGTTCAAAACATGCATATGCAATTCACATAGAACTGTTCTCATTAAAAGCGACTTTAATATTTTAAAAAATGTTTTTTTAATGTAATGATAACTCATAAACAAGGGCCACCATGATGTGAATTAGGTGTAAGAAAGTTTTATCTTTTTAATCTAAATAGCGATCGTGAAACCAATTGATCAAAATTAATGCATAAATGTTTTAAAAAAAACTCTTAGAATATACATAGGATTAGACTTCGTTCACAGAATAGTACTTTAAAATGTAAAAGACCATTAATAATTTCATACATTCAGTAAGTAATAATATGAGGCAATTAATAATTTATTTCCAGCAGGTACCTACCTACTTAGTGGACAATATTTTTGTAGTCATATATTTATAGGTATACAATACAATGATTGTTCTAAATTGACATTATACCATACAAGGGCGTATAACTGTATTTTCTTGACATTAAACTGTATTCCATAATTTATAATTATTATATAAAGGGTGGAAAAAACGATCGGGACTTAGAGGGAAAATACATAAAAATATTGAATATGTCAAGTTCTGTCAAAGGCAAAAAATTTTTTTAAAGATTATATCTGCATTAAAACATTTTGAAAAATATTACATATTATGTGTCGGGGTTTTTTTGCATTTTTAGTTACGGTTAGGTCAGATAAGATTTTTAGCAACCTACTTTTCCTTCATATCACATTCGTTTTTTCCATCCTGTATAATAGGTATGTACTTCTACCTATTTACGGGAACACAGCTAAATAGATTTTTACTATTAAAAGCTACAAATTTGGTTGGAATTTATCGTAATGACACACAAATTATGATGGCTAAGGGTTTATTACTATAAGTTTATTATAATATTAGCGTAATTAGAAATGTGTTCTCTACATAAATGTGTGCATTTTGGAATTCATGTGTGCTCTGCTTTTGTCGACTTTTGTATACTGAGTACTTATTTTGTTCGAAAAAATATATGTAGGTAGATACATATAAAATTCATATTATCTAAAATATTTCAAACTATATCATGTCTTAAGAAAAATAAATCTTTTCAAACACGAAATATATCGATATTATGGTTGCGATTCTTCTATACTGTCGATATACTGATAGATCGATTAAAAAATTATATATCAACAGGATAAAAATGCACGTCAATCGTTTCACTTCATCAAAGTATATTAATGTATGGTAAAGTTATTTAAATGTATGGTCTCGTATTCTAAATGTTGTGGGGCGCTAACGTTAATACCGAGGATTATAATTGTAGGTGTAAGTTATATCCAACACTTAATTGTTAGGTATAATAGGAATAAGTAAATTAGAAGTTTAGTCCAAAAATGCAATATTAATGTATTCATCTCTACATACCGCGATACCAAAAGTTTCTGACTCTGAATGTACCGCCTGTAGTAATAATATTATGACATTTAATGGATTCTATACGAATATATCTAGCTTTTCTATTTTTCTGGTATGAAATATCAGTTTTAAAGGCAAAAGGTCAAAATATTTTTTTTAATGTAATAAACTAGCGATCCACTCCGGCTTGGCACGGGTAGCACTTATCATCATATTTGTTCATCTTACTAATATTATAAATGTGAAAGTTTGGATGGATGTATGCGGATGTTTGTTACTCAATCACGCGACAACCGCTGAACGGATCTGGCTGAAATTTGGCACAGAGATAGATTATAGTCTGGAATAGCACATAGGCTACTTTTTATCCCGGAAAATTAAGGAGTTCTCTCGGGAACCAAAAAAACCTCAAACCACGCAGACGAAGTCGCGGGCATTCGCTAGTACTGAATATTAAAGCCCGTGGGCAATGAGCAGCATATCAGCTTTGACAAATTTCCACTTTGTACGTTGTAGGAGTGCGCGTACTCTATCAAACAGCGCTTGTACTAACGCCCGCGCCCCGCCTACAACTGCCGGCTGTGGTCGGGTAATTTTCTGTTTTACGTTACGTTATTTCTATGTTAACTCATAAGATATTCATCTAAATTGAATAGTGTACAGAGTAATTTTGGTCTAAATTAAATACTTGAGATGACTAACAGATTTATTTTGATAAGGATTAATAATACATCTATTAAAAACACCTTCGCAAGTAAAGCATTGTTTTAGACCAAATTTGAAAACCATAAAGATGGTTATTGTGAGACAACCTTAGAACCCCAACCTAGAATTAGATATATCGCGGACTTTTATTTAGAACTTTTTCACAGGAACAATCCCGCCATACATTATTTATGTAACTTTCCCTATTTACGTAGCGCACGCCACGGAAGCTCTCAGATGAGACCATTTTTTCCGACTTCATTCACATTATTGCAATTTTCGTAGGGGTCTCTAATTTTTTTCAAAATAAAAAATGGCAAAATAAATTACTCGCTGATAAAATCGCTTTCTGTAAGTGAAAGAATTTTTAAAATCGGTTGCGTAGTTTTTGAGTTTATCCATTACAAATATTCAAACAATAAAATCTTTCCTCTTTATATAACTTTCCTCTTTATATATTTTATATATTAATATTATATAACATATTTTCAATCATAAAAGTAAATAAATAAACCTACTTATTTGGTGTTTAGTACAACTTTAATTAATCACATTAACTAAAAGGATTGTACCTATGTAATAAATAATGTAATTGATGAATTATAACTTAATATTATACAAAGAACGAGTTTATAAGTTAAATAAATTTTGAACTTTTGCCTTTAATCAATAATAATTTTATTGTTATTGGACCATATAATCTGTGAATCAGCCAATAGGTACTCTATGTGAGTAAAAATAGTCGTAGTAAATAGCATATAATTTTAAATAATTTGCACGTGTTTTTTATTATTATTGTGTAGACTCTACCAATTATTAAGGTTTCGATATACATTTGTATAATAGTAGATTCCAAATTTCTTCGTGCAGGGTATGCGAACACTATAAATATTGTAATTGCTGCGCTCAATTTGCGTATATAATTGTTATTTATTCATTCTGATGAGAAGAATGCAGGTGATCTTGTGTTACGGATCGAGTGCATTGTGTTCGCGCATATTCGGGGATTTGCTACCTTCACTGATATTGTATTACAGCCAGGTTCAAGTTAGTTCTTGAAGCTAAACCTGAAACCTGATTTACATTTGATCTATTTATTATCTATATTTAATATCTAACTTACTATATTGCGCGTCCACAACACTCTATATAAAATGCATTAACCTTTTTATGATTTTAAGTACCTATTTAATTTGTTCAATACCTGCAGGGCGACCGCGTATCTTTTGCATCAATCATTGATACATCGCAATCACCTCTGATTGGTTAACACTCTTCCACTATTGAACGAAATCCATTGACGCAGCAAAAATACCATAAATTCAGCCAATCACAGGTGATTGCGATGTATCAATGATTGATGCAAAAGATACGCGGTCGCCCTGCTGTAAATATGTAATATGCAGTGCTGTCAAAATTCCACCCCTATATCAAAATAAATAAAAAGGTTTTTTTAAAGCAAATTCATCAAATAAAAAGCGTTTTTTTTAGTTAATTCATCAGTCATTGGGCATCTAAACCCAACAGAAACGCATCCTACAGAAAAGGAGGGGGTGTACGTGCCTGCTTAACGCAATGAATAAGTGCCCCATTATTTTGACAGACTAAGTAATTATGACAATCGCTTATAATTATTATGTAAAAGCAAAGTTTGTAACCCTTATGTTAACAATACCAAAAGATCTAAAGTTCTTAATACTTATTTTGTTCGTTAGCTAACCATTTTAGTGTATGTAAATCCCTTAGATAAATATTGTATTGCATGTTGTAAACAAGTCCGCCTTTACTATTTATTGGAATGTGTACTCGTCCGCTAAAAAGAAACACTTACATACATATCTTCATAGATGTTTGACCAAATAACTCAATTTCGACTGTCAAATGTTATTTTAAGTAATAGGATTATCTTTATACTGTTTTACGCCCGTCGCATTTTCTCTGTTAGGGCCGCCGCTCATGTGACCCGGTTTCAGAATTCGGTTCGTGTGAATTTAGTAAAAACATAGACAGTTTCTAGTGTCAATTGCATTCATCTTGGACCAAGAGAAGATCTTAGGCCAAGATGTCATGCATCTTAGCTAAAATGCATTGTGACAGCAAAAGTACTATACATTCAACAAACACAAAAACTGAGATTTTAGCAATCTACAATACGTACATTTCTTTTTATCTTCATCAATAGCCTCCCAATCCGTAAATATCTCTTCACAAATCAAAATAACGAGCACTTTCACCGAGAAAGGGTCTAGCGGAAAGGGCTGAGTGAGTAATAAGAATTCAAACAGAGCTCACTCAGGACAACTGTCAAAATTCTTGGTTAGTAAAAGTGTAAACCTATTTTGTCTAGGTCGTTCCGCTCATCGCCTTTTTGCAGTGGAAGCCCCGCTTTAACCGAACGGGCGAACCGAACGCGTGCGTAGCTTCGTAGAAAATATATAGAAAACGCGCCTTCGGGTACATTCGGTTATTTGACCGTTCAGGTCGACCCGGCATCGGGTAGAATCGACGCATCGGTAGGTCGACGGGTAGAATCGTGCGTATGCCCGAACTGATCTTTTGTATAGAATTGACACTTTCGCATGGCCTGATTCAGTAACAGTATCGGGGAACAGCTGATACTAAAACCTGACATATGCGGCGGTCCTTATTGGATATACTTATAAACAAATTTCTATTTTCTTGTTGGATTTTGCAAATTGCACCGTAGGTTCATTACATACGCTAAGGCAGGACATAAATGCATAAATTTCATTTAAACCAAATTTTTTGATCAGAATTTAATAAAACCTGTTTATTTTTACTAACATGCCTGCTAAAGCGAACCTTGACTTGCCTGCTAAAGTCCCTGAAGGTACCTGACCTATTTTCCGTTCATAATATTAATGTTCAGCTGCAATTCGTAGAATACCAAAAGACATAGTAGTACTACTCCAGTATTTTTGTGCCTATAATTATACTGCAGTAGTGTTTGTATACCTTAAATATAATATCGTAATTGCCAAAAAGAAAATAGAAAAAAATACATCCATTAAGAGGAACATTCCTCTGGCTTCGTGGAAAAAGGGTATTTGACAACGTGCAGCGACGTGATCTCTATTTTTTAAATAGCTTTCTGGCCAATAAGTTAAAAATTTTTGGTTGTTATTTTACACATCAGTCAATAATATATTTTTTTCATTATAAACTATACATATATGCCAAATATAACAGCATATTAGCAATTAGCAACCCCTATTGCATATATACCTACCTAATATATCATTGCCTTCATTGTAAAATGTGTTACCTATTTTATTTCATGAGGCTTTAATTATTTACTTAAAAATTCATCTTTATACACGAATACAATGTACCTAAAGTTCCCTGTGTTTCATGAATCATGGATTTATAATTTTTATTCAATTGAGAATCAAATAATAATAGCAATATTAATAATTTTGTTACTTTTTTTATTATTCATTTATTCGTTAAGGATTATCAAACACTAGTAGTAATTGTAATAATTTTGTGGACGAATTACACATTATGTGTATGGGTCGAAATCAAGTTTTAATATTGTCGTCGGTCGAAATACAATATTATGTTCATTGAATATTTTCTTTATTATTTCCCAATTTAGAGGCCCAATTGAGTAAGAAAATCGTAATAATTTAAACCATATCACGGGTAAGGTTACGTTCTCAGTAAATTGCCATTTCTACGATTACTTTGATCTTTGGTCAAACGGCTATTTTTAATTTCTAAGCTAAGCTACGGATGTGTCAAACCCACCTGTACCACCACCACATGTGTAGGTACTAGATGGGCCCTTTCATAGAAAAAAATTGGGCGTCCAACCTTTAGAGCATGCTCCTAACCTGTATAGCCCTGTCATGTCCCCGCCATAGCGCTGTTCCGCTATTCAGACTAGATGGCGTTAGTAAATTAGGTCCAAATTCTTTGCTTGACAGTGCCCGTCTGTGTAAATTGAGGTAGTTGGTTAAACCCACTACATGTTTGATCTAACATCAATCGGTCATATTGGTGGGTTAGACATGAATCTGTAGCTAAGCTACGTAGCACATGTTCTCTATTGGAAAGGCAGCCTAACTAGGTCATATTTCTTTTCGATATGCAGGCACCTATAACTATGATTACAATTTTCTTACGCAATCGTACTACTGATCAAAATTTAATCAGAATTATTATAAGATAAATAAATGAATATAAGAATATAATAAATGTACCTACTTAGGTGCTATGTTTTACTTATTACTGTCTAGGTTCTTTTTGAGACGTCTTCGGCCTACTATTCGGCTGGCCTGGGGTTCAATTTTGGGGAAATTAAATGTCACTTACTTTAACGGTGAAGGAAAATATCGAGAGGAAACCGGCATGCCTAGCGTTCTTCATAATTTTCTCAAACTTCAAAGATGTGTGATGTCTGCCAATCGGCACTTGTCCAGCGTGGTGGACAGCGGTCCAACATTCTCATTCTGAGAGAAGACTCGTGCTCAGGCCAGCTCGAAGATAGGTGGTGGTGAACATTTTCAGAAAGGATCAACGCCTTTCAGCTTTAAGGACGGTACTCACAGACAGCATTCGCTTTGCACGTTTGCGGGCATTCTTTGCGCGAGCGTTTGTTACGCAAGCATTATTTTGTTCGCAAACAGAACAGTTTGAGTGAGTACGTGTATCCAAACACTAGGCATTCGCATTGCATTCTTTCACTGCCGCTTCGTCATAATAAAAAGTTTGCCAGAAAAACTAATTATTACGTAAACTAATTCGTACGTCTTGTCGTAAAGCTGTGCTTGCGAAATAATGACGACAACGAATACTCGCAAATGCAAATTTGCAAAGAGAATGGTCTCGGTGAGGCTCCCCTTTTACTAAAGAGACGTTATCTAACAACTAAAAAGGTGACAAGAAAGAGACCATTCGATTTAAATACATAAATTTATTTACCATCTTCAAATGTATTTAATGTAAATAATAGGATTTAATAAAAGGAAAAGCTAAGCATCTTATAAAAATATCTTCTTTTGAACTGGACTCAACAGGCGTCGGCAAGTACATCGTACAAAGTCTCCTAGTCGTTATATAAATTTACAACTTTGTGAATACAACAAGTATATATTTATACAAAAGTGCTCACCGCGAAGCGATTCAAAACATAGTCTTTTCTTACATATCGATTCTCACTAAACATACGAGATAGTGGACATATAAATAGACACCATAACAATCATGGAATGCTGTGTGACAAAAATCATTGATAAAAAGAGAGTGAATAACCATAGGTACAAAGCTCTCGTATATCGATATCATAATATGCTGCTTTGAAATGACCACGCCGCGCGCCGCTTTTATTATTGTAAAGCGTATCTAGTTCTAGTACCTAGATTTGCTTTGAATTGAAAGCAAATTATAATAAAGTAACTAACCTCAAATGGATTAAATAATCAAATACTTGTTTTTATTGAATATATTTTAATTATATCGACAATTTATTAAGTTAAACTAGGTGTCTTTAGTAAAAGAAAAACGTTCAACATAGTTCACGGTCAATATTATTTGTTTATCTACTCCAGCATCGAAAAGTTCCAATTTCGAATTTGACAACTATATCAAATTGAACCCTCTTTCGTGTTTGCTTCTCATAACGATACAGTTCGTTGTATGGGAGCTGTATCGTTATGAGTCGTAGCTGTATCGATATGGTTATCTTCATAAATAGGATACCTATAGCTTAGCGGCTCTGGGTTCTGGCACTTTCCCAACCAGTCAATTGATTTGACTTTTTTATTAATTTACAAAGTAAAAAATTATAAAGACGTCCTTGTCGTAGATAAAATCTTGTATGCAACTGTACGTAATTAGTCATTTTAATTCTCGTACTATCCTATTTTGATACTCGGCAAGCCTCGTATCAAAAAACAGCACTCGAATTAAAATGACCCTCATTACGATACAGTTGCATAAATAGCTATTTTCGTTTGGATTTTATCTTGATAGATTTCGAAATGACGATGTTTGTTCGTTTACTAAAAAGTTAAATATGTCGACTATGAAAAATAATAAATAAAGTATTTTGAGTATCTAATACTAGGCTTACGTTAAGATAATATTTGAGAAACATTAAGTACTTTTCAAACTAGCATTAAAGAGTACTAAGACACTTATTATAACACCAAACACAATAATCAATAAAAATAGGCAATTATTGCGGGGTTTATGGAGTGCTAATAATTCGATCAGTACATTTTTTTAAATACTTTGTATAACTTTTAAACTCAAACTCTTTACATGGAAATAGGAATACAATAATATTCGTAACAATTAGATAGCACGAGATTATAGTGAAAATCTTGGAATTTTCACTATAATTAGGTAACGTAATTAGTTAACGTAGGGACAATTTAATTTTATAACCATTTAAGCCACATAACCCGATTGTTAACTTTAAAACTAGCTTTCCACGTGGGTTTTAGAAATTTTACTTTTTGTCATGTAAGACTGCAATATTTCACTGGGATCAATCGTCTGTCTCTAGGATACAACAAAGGCGAAAGATACCTCTTGTTCGCCTTTGTACATTGTATTTTATGTGCAATAAAGAATCTAAAACAAAAAAAATACTATCAGATCCAGATTCTATTAACATTCTATCCTTTTCTCTCGACGACTAATAAGAGGGAAAGAGATAAAACTATTTGTATTATCCTAATACCATCTGGATTGGGATAAATTGTGCGTTAATAGATCTGTCAGTCAGTCAAGATAAGTATTTTTATAGACTATCTGCTCGCCCCCGCTTTGTCCGAGTGGAATTTTTCAAAATCAGTATGGTCCCAAAATTCTGGAATAATAATAAATAGCAACTATTATGAAAATAATTTAATAAATTCCGGACGTTCATACCGTGTTTAAACGTGGAATTTATAAAAAAACCCTTGTTAGTCATCAGTCCAGTCGAACAAAATCAAAATTTCAAGTTTCTAGCCTCAGTGGTTTAACATATCACGATAGCTTTCACCCCAATTAAAACCCCTCTTAATAGGCGTGGAGTTCTAAGTCAGTGTAGTCGCCATACCTACTGTCAAAATATAAAGTTTCTAACTCCAGCTGTTTAACCTGAGCTTGTAGATCAGCCATTCAGTCAGGGCAAGCTGTTTTTTATACGATCACCCATAATAGCGCAAATTACAGATATATACATCGATAAATTACAGAAAAAGATAACGCGTCCCATATAAGGCCGCATCATCACTTTCCATCAGATGTGATTATGGTAAAGCGTAAGCCTATACTAATATTATAAAGAGGTAAAGTTTGTGAGGTTGTAGGGGGTAATCTCTAGATCTTCTGAACCAATTTTGAAAATTCTGGTACCAATAGAAAGCCACATTATTTGTGAGTGTCATAGGCTGTATATTAACCCGAAAAATTAGGGGAGTTCCCGTGGGAGTTTAAAAAAACTTATTTCACGCGGACGAAGTCGCGGGCATCTGCTAGTAATGAATCAAAAAAAAAACAATCAAGTCACATATCAAATAGGGATGATGCCTATATTAAAAATAAATTATTTCTTACTGATTATTAAATAGAGGGACTTCCAAAATACCTAAAATTCACATCCTCGGTTAGTTTCAAGTTTGATAACCATTTTAAAATATAGATTAAAGAAAAAAAGTGCGTTGAAATTTGATGACGTCATTATTGTGAATTTCATACAACTCCCATACTAGAAGTGCGTTTTTAAGTTTGATAAAGAGTTGCTGATTTAATTGAGTTGTCATCATCCCTATTGTCCCTACGGCGGTGTGGGGCGCGGCGTGGTGCGGTGCGGTGAGGTGAGGCGGTGAGGGCGCGCGTGGAGCGGTGTGACGTCACTAAGGCAGCGGCTTGTTCTCGGGGATGGTGGGCGAGGTGGCGCCGCTGGCGGAGCGGCTCGCGTCGCGCAGCGCCTCGTCGAAGCTCTGAGTTGAATTGGACCTGGATGCCACTTTACCCTGCAACGTTATCATTACTAATATTATAAACTAGCTGATGCCCGCGACTTCGTCCGCGTGGTTTGAGTTTTTTTTATTACCTCGGGAACTTCTTAATTTTCCGGGATAAAAAGTATCCTATGTCACTCTCCAGATCCTCAACTATACCCATGCCAAGAATCACGTCGATGCGTTGCTCTGTTGAGGCGTGATTGAAGGACAAACCAACAAACAAACACACTTTCGCATTTATAATATAAGTATGATGCGAAAGTGTGTTTGTTTGTTGGTTTCTACTTCAAACACGCCGCAATAGAGCAACGAAATGAACGAATCGATTTTTTGCAGGTATATAGTTGAGGACCTGGAGAGTGACAACAGCTACTTTTTATCCCGGAAAATTAAGGATTTCCTGGGAAAATTTCAAAAAGTTTAAGCTCTATTATACACTCGCGAGCAAAACTATGGAATCACCCACTTGTGAAATGCTACGAGCGATCTTAAGAACTAAATCTATATATATAAAAATGAAACCCGTTTTCCTTGGTCACGGCATCACGCGTGAATGGCTGGACCGATTTCACTAATTCTTTTTTTGTTGTATTTGTTATTATTAGGAGAAGGTTCTTACGGAAAAAAATATTAAGAAAATCTCTCAGAAATATTGAAAAATATACATTTAATTTTGCATACTAAGGCGGTACGAAGTTCGCCGGGTCAGCTAGTGATACATAAAAACCTTAATCCACGCGGAAGAAGTTGCGTCATCTAGTACGTACCTACATATAGTCCCGGCTGAGTTTGTTGTGGGCTCTTCTCAGACCAGGGGTACGTTTGGAACCCTCGTAGATTTAGTTTTAAGATACCGTAACTAATTATCAACATCTACTCTTATTCCTTGTAAACATGACCTTCAAGAAGGTGTACTTTGTAGGTAGGTATTGATATTTTGAATAGGTAAAGACGCTTTGAAGTTGAGTTTGAGTTATATACAAAACCGCTACCTCGTTATCTAATATGTAAAATTGCGAAAAACAAGTTCAAAGCATATATTTACCATCATTTATGAGGACAAACAGGAAAATAAAATCACTACGCGAAAAAATCTTTGAGAGATAAACCCTCAGAGTGGATAAACGAATATTATTCAAGGCCTATTTGCTTAATTTTCAAAACTCGAGCACACAGCCTGATTGGGCAAACAAAATGGTCCAAACAAGGAAAAATAAAATTCATTTTTCCCTCACTTGTGTGACAAATTATTGACATCAAATACTAAACTCTACTTTATATACTTCTATACTAATATTAAAAATTCGAAAGTTTGGATGGATGTTTGTTACTCAATCACACCAGAACGGCTGAACGGATCTGGATGAAATTTGGCAGTAGCCTATGTGTTATTCCAGACTATAATCTATAGAGATAGATTATATTCTGGAATCTCTATAGATTATAGCCTGGTATAACGCATAGGCTACTTTTATCCCGGAAAATTAAAGATTTCCTGCGGGAACCATAAAACCTCAATCCACGCGGATGAAGTCGCGGCCATCAGCTAGTAACTAATAAAGATCAATGAAAATGGTACCATTTTAAAGGCTATATTATAAACTTTAAATTAAAACCAAATTAATTAAAATTACACCCGTATTTCAGGAGCTTTCCTGGTTTAAGTGAAGGAGTAACAAAAAAAGCCAGTTTCAATTTGTTGATTCTTGGCGAGTTGCGCGACATTGACCCCCTATAAAAGCGCATGGTATCGGAATTTTCTTATCAGTTGGTTGTTAGAAGTTGACCAGTACACATCTCCGCTAAATTCAATTCGTGACCTTGGACCATAATGGATACCACACCTACAGAAGCAGCACAAATTGTTGCCCTATTGGAACAAGGGCTTAGCCAGCGGGCTGTCGCACGGCAGCTCCACATAAGCCAGTCTTGTGTCTCGAAAGTTTACAAACGCTTTCGGGAGACTGGAGGCTTCATTCCGAGACCAAGATCTGGGCGGCGGCGATGCACTTCGGAGAGAGACGACCGTTTTATCACGGTAACTTCTCTTCGTAATCGCCATTTGACTGGTGTTGACGTCCAGCAGGAACTCAGAGAAGTTCGTGGGGTGGCTGTCAGTGAGTGGACAGTTCGGCGAAGACTTAAGCAAGCGAACTTGACTCCAAAAAGGCCTGCCACAGGCCCAAAACTGACGGCAAGGCACTGACAAGCACGTCTTCAATTTGCTCGCGATCATCTTAATTGGGAAGTCGAGCAATGGGGGAAAGTTCTGTTCTCAGACGAGTGCAGGATGTGCTTGCACGGTAGCGATCGAAGGGGCCGGGTCTATAGACGGCCTGGAGAGCGATTTGCTCAGTGCTGTTTCGCTGAAACAGTAGCCTACGGGGGTAGTTCGTGTATGATGTGGGCCGGTATATCAGTTGACGGAAAAACGGAGCTTGTTTTCGTGCCTGGTGGGGGACGAGGAGGCGGTCTAACTTCAGACCGATACATAGCCGATATTCTGCTGGAACACGTCATTCCTTATGCGGGATATGTCGGTGATAACTTCCTTCTGATGCACGATAACGCCCGTTGTCACACTTCACGTGCCACAACTCAGTTCCTGGCTGAAGTTGGTATCGCCACATTGGACTGGCCAGCGCTCAGCCCCGACTTGAATCCAATTGAACACTTGTGGGATGAGCTGAAAAAGAGGGTTCGTTCCAGAAATCCGGCTCCTTCAAGTGTTGAAGAGCTAAAATCGGCTTTGATAGAGGAGTGGGAAGGTATCCCACAAGATTCCATCAAGAAGCTGATTAGTTCCATGAGGAATCGTCTTCGTGCTGTAATTAGGGCTAGGGGAGGCAACACTAAATTCTTTTTTTTTTTTTTTTTTTTTTTTTTTTTTTTTTTTTTTTTTTATTGTGAGATAGGCTTGCGCTTGACGACAATCATGCTTAGTGCAAAGCAATGATGAGGTCCCCCAAAGGTCTTTTCCCCAAATTCAAATCCTTCAATTTTCCTTTCTCCTTCCCTTAAACCAGGATATCTCCTGAAATACGGGTCCAATTTCAATTAATATGGTATTAATTTAAAGTTTACAGTATAGCCTTTAAAATTGTACCATTTTTATTCATCTTCATTAGTCATTTAGTTTTTAAGATCGCTCGTAGCAAATTTTAAGTAGGTGATTCCATAGTTTTGCTCGCGAGTGTAGTTTATAATAATTCTAGCCAAGGAGCGGGTCGGAAAGTTCGACGGTTCAAATATTTTGTAGGATTCGGAAAAACAGATCCCTTGCTCAAATACCCGTACAACTTAAACGTCTGTATCTTGAACCCCTTTTTTGAGAAACCGTCTGAGGTACAGAGTAGAATACTGTACTGTAGTGAGGTGTAGAGTAGAGTACTAAGGCCATTAATGGCTTCTTATTGTAATAGGGTCATTTGGTAGTTTTAACTGAAAAGTTTTTCGGGAATTTTGAAAATTGTTGTATTTTATAGATTTCGACCTGCTCTTTTCGAATTTCCACTTTGTCACCTCGTATCTTTGCCGCTCACGCTGCCATATTGGACAAATGGCGCCCAAAAACAGGTTTTTTGGGCGGCTATTTTACGATGAAAATAGTTATGTATACCTATAATTAAACTAGAGAAAATTTACTACAATTTATGTAGTAACCTTTTTTTTGTAAAATCAATAGTTTCATCGTACGAGAGCCACAAACCAAAACCTAAATTCACCTTTCACAGTTTAAATTAATTTGTATTGTGGATGTTTTACAAGTTCATTAAACTAAATTAAACTAGATTTAGCCAAGTCAACCTAATTTAGTTTAAAGAGCTTGTCTAAATCTAAGTCACTAGCACGGCTGTAATATTTAATATTGTAACTTATTTCAATATTCGCACACAGCATCATATGAAAGTTTCACTACCAAACCTGAGCTTATGTAAGTGGTGCCGAATAATTTGGTGGTTTATTGCGTGCGCTCTAATGTGCTTTGTAACAGTCTGTCGTTTTGAGATTGTCCGATAAAATGTTACATAAGTTCGCGGAATCGTCACCAGCGTGCCTAATCCATCTCCAATTATGATATCGGGCGGTAAAACTATGTTCTTGACCGCAGAGAAACCATATAACAGATGAAAGTAGTGGAAAATCGCGAGCATGGATGGATTACTGAAATTGATTACACGAGTCGCCTACGTTATACGTTGAAATTTAACTTTTCGTCATTATTTTAGTCAGCACTCACGATTGTTGACCATCCTTATCCTGCAAGTTCATCCGCGGGGATTTCAGTTTAACAAATTACCGGGATCTCTGATTTCTCGGGATAAAAAGTATCCTATCTCACTCTCCAGGTCTTCAATTATACCCATGTCATGTCTATCCACTGTGTTGCGACGTGATTCAAAGACAAATCAACAAACAAACACCCTTTCGCATTTATAACATTAGTTCGGATATGATTCATTATTTCCATTTTCCAATTAAATTTCCGAAAATTGTGTAGGTACGCGACGTAGGTACGCGAACAATGATTAAGACATCAATAATATAGTACATCAGCAATTTACTAACTTGATGTCATAACTATTTTATTTCTATATAGTTGTATCTTTTTTACATCGCGCCTCAATCTATTAAAGAATATCGCAATGGTCAATCAATTTGTTAGGTTAAACACAAACTTCTAGCATAGAAAATATTGCTACAAACCAATTAATATTCGACAACCAACCAATTAATGTTATAACAAACGTATCGAAATTAACACGAATTAATACTATTGTTAAAGTTAAATGAATACAATAGGGTTAGTATGACTTAAAATAACCCGTTAACGTTGAAAGAAAATCGAAACAGTAAAGTAAAATGGACCTAAACCATTTACTGTCGAAATGTCATTCATTGGTTTCAAACTACTAATTTTGATGCCACTTGGGGTGCATCAGTAAGCTTAGTCTAAGTTTTCATTACAAATTCGATTGTTCACAATCGAGCGTATACGATCACATTGGCGTCAAAGTAAAATTGACCTAAAAGCTTTTGATATAGAGTCACAAATTCATTAAAATTGGTTACACTGAATACAACCAATTTTAATTTCGAAACGTTTTCGCTTGGACCGCTGGCTGTGAATGCATACAAGAAATTGAGCTCTAAAACGGTCAAATTAAGGTTCTTTTTACTTTGACGCTAATGTGATCGAAGGCCCGGTTAAGATCAATCGAATTTGCGAAACTTAGGCTAAGCATACTGACGATAGATGTACGGACGAATGCAACCTATGAACTCGAGGTTTATTTTACTCTGACTCACTTTTTACTTTATAGTGATAAACTGCCGAGTTTCTTGCCGGATGTCCTCAGTAGAATTTAATTTCTGTACAAGCGTTAAAAAAAAAACGAAAACTTCATAAGCGATTCTCAAAATATGGTAATCAAATTTAAATATTCAAGATTTATAATGATCATATAAAATTTAGTTTGCAACGAACATTGCAATAATGTTTAATATTATTGCAATGTTCAATGGTTGGAATATTGGTGCCTATAGTATAAAAGCCCCTGTAAAATCAAATAAAACTTCAATATGACAGAAGTATATCCCTATGTGACCTAACCTAACCTAACCTAACCTTTAACCTTCAGAATAACCTTTGAGTTTGGAGTATTGATGCTCGATCAACGTCTGCGAGTTTCCAAAGTCGTACTAACCTTACAGAGATGTTACCTCACCTTAACGTTTTCGTAAGCGGTGCCGACGCGCTCCTCGATGGAGCGGAACGACTCGGAGTTGCGCATCTGTCCGAGCTTGCTCGACACGCCGGCCGTAATGCCGCCGAAGATCGAAGTCGTCTTCTCGGCAGTCGATTTTATCACAGATTCAGTTTTTTGGTATCTGCGCGACAAAAATACAATAAAAATGCATCAGATAAAGGTATCCGGTTCACATAGCATGTTACATAGTCCGTGTCACGAAAGAAGTCCTATACATTTAATTGCATAACCATGCGACTAGAACGCTGCCTCCAGGGGACTAAAATATGTAAGTGAAACGTGTACCTTCTTTTGATCAAAAGGTATCTAACCTTTTGATCAAAAGAAATCCATACAATTTACAAACAAGGTGATACGTATAGACTATAGATAGGTCAGTAGGGACAACACATAACAAAATTAAATTATCTTCAACAAGATTAGTCACAATCAAACTATCGAATTATCACTACATGCGTCGATAAAGACAGTTTTCACAAAAATGACTCATACACTCAACATCAATGGACGCGTGACATCAATTGTTATCAAATGTATTTTTTTTATTCAACGTTACGAATTTAATGCGTCGCACGTTAATGTAAATACAGTATAGTACGGCCATTTTAAGCGCGGACAAAAGTTCATTGACGCACCTTCACTATGAAACCCTCACGAAACTAACTAACTACGCCAAAACTATAACTGTCTCTTTCGCGCATATGAATAGACGCGCTTACGTGGTCGACAGTGGATTTCATAATAAAACTCGTGACGTCTCACCACCGAAACATAGTTGTAAGTAACATTTTACGCGTCGTAACATCATGATTCATAATGTACTATAGTAGTACTAAGGTATGTAAATATATTATGTACTTAGTAGTTCAGTAATCAACGATCAATTAATGTTGCGAATAGTTAATTACACAATTGCTACGTGAACCTTAAGAATTTGTGAATTTTTTTAAAATAAAAACATGAATAATTACTTCATTTGTTTATTTTCTTTGCCTTTGAATTAAACATAATATAATAATCATATCTCTCGACTTTCCAAATCACAGAGTTGCTCAGATTGGAAGCAAAACTAAACCGAATTCTGCTACTAATGACTGAAAAATAGCTACTGTTTGTGTTTACTAAACTACAACGGCTACGAGTGATTAGTTTCTAAGATCAAAAATTCCGGGCTTTATCTTCAAACATATTAATAAATACGTAAACGTAGCCCTTGACGGTACCTCAATACATACATCTAAGGTACATCTGGGTCAAATTGCTTATACCTCCTCCTTTTTTTAAAGTTGATTACAAATTAATCAATTACAAGAATAAAAAGATAGACTCCGTACAAGGAGCCGATAGATTATATTATTTTTACAGAAGACCAAAGTGTTGTTTACCCCTTCATTAGGCGAACGACCTCTCGTTTGTTTGTTTACATTTTGTCCGCGCTTAAAATGGCCGTACTTTAGTACAAATAAATAGAGGTCATTGAATAGACGACCTGATACAACCCAGGTGTCAAAACTCGATTTAAAGATGTTCTATGGCTATCACTTATTGTAGTATTGCATCGATTTTATTTTATCGATAAGTGGGTAAATTTCACAAATCATTGAACTAAAGTGTTGTTTTGAATTTATTTGGTTAGATTCTAAGTGTGAGATCTATAGAGCGAACTTTGACTTTGCTTAGACTTAAGACATGGTAAAAACGAGACAGATTTATGTTACTCACATATGTCCATCTCGTTTTAACTCAAAGTCTGAGCCAAGTCAAAGTACGCTCAATAGATCTCAACATTAGAGTGCAGCGTTTTGAGATATCAGATACTTAATAGGTTAGGAAAGGAAATTCATCACTACAACCCATTAACGTCCCACAGCTGGGCACAGGCCTCCACTCTCATAGAAGAGAGGGAATTAGAGCTTCGCCACCACGCGGCTCTATTGCGGGTTGGTGGGCTCCAGCTAAATTTGTACCCAATAAATTAAGTTTCTTTTGGGTTAGAACATAATATTAGTCAAAATAAAGTCCTGCCCGGGTACTAGTATCTTACTACTTACCTACTAGTGTAAAATTTAAATATATCTACGAGTACACGGTAAGTGTTAAGTATAGATTTATAATTCAAGCGCCACCACATCCATTCCAAAATAGCGAGCAATAAACTATGATTAAACTATCGCTAAAGGATATTTCTATAAAAGTTAAAGTTAGTTAATGTTTTCCGATATATTTAGTGAAAACCTTAACTGTACTTACATGGGTGATTCAGTCACAGCTTGTGTAAGCGCAGCCACACGAGTTTCTATCGATTGATAACTGTTATGTAACAAATCAAAAATCAAAAGAAAGAAACTATTAAGGCATGGACAAACACAACGCGCGACGGAAACGTATCCAACGGAACTTCAAGTTGTGTGTTATGCAATTAACTGTATGAAGGCGTTCATACAGCGGTGTATATAGCTCGCTGCAATCGTTATTGCGTTCTGCAGTGAAACGTGCTTTACAAAAAGTTCCAAACAAAATCGTATGACCCTACTTAACCGCTAATAAGCAACGGTTTGACGCCTTCCACTACCACTAACATCTAACTAACTTCACTTAACAAAATAATAATGTTGGTAAAGCAGTTTTTAGTGAAGTTAAGACCGCGCCTGTTAGCATTTTAACATAGAAATACAGACGCTCAGTGCAAGTTTCTGACGTGCCATACTAAGTTGGTACCGCCGCGCATTATATATGCCCAAGTCTTTATACACGCCACCACCACCACTGCTACATTAAGAAAATGAGATGTGATATGAGCAAAAAAAAGTTCAGCAAGCGAAGTGAAAGTGATTGTTCTAACCCTCGAGAAAATGTGATACAACTCAAGGAGTGTCGAAAAAACAATCTGTACTTACACTTGGCTCTCTTTGACGTTTTTCAATCCCTGGTTCACGTCTTCAGTGATCTCCTTCCACACTGTGATGCCAAGTTTTCGTTTTAATTCGGAGCTTTGACGCATCTAAACACACAAAATGTCTTTTTCATAAGTTTATAGCACAAATAGAAATTATTAAACTTGATGAAGCTCTACCTTTGCGGTTGGATGGAGCTTGGATTGGCACATAGATGCGTATGCGCACGGTTGTGACTCAGAAAGGTGGTAATCTAGGCTTGCGTTAGAAATGGTCGAAATCATGAGGAAAATAAGTCAAAACTTCATTTGGAAGTTAGGTTTTCATATTATTATTATCTTTAAACGTTTGTTACGTAGGTAGTGCCAAAAAATGCGCTAATGCATTCCTATTCTACCTAAATCCCTCAATAGTTTTAGGTTTAGCCACACTGATCGCTCTGAAAATAACCCCCTAAATGTATTGCCTATGACAATAATTGGAGTGCCATGAAGGGCATTCGTACACAGGTTAGTTTCAACATAGGTAAACAAAATTGTAAATAAGTATCCAATTTCAATTATTCATATTGTTTATGCAGAGTCAACAATGTTACGCACTAAAGGTGAAACAAAAAGGCAGGTACAATGACCGTGAAGATATCGCGAGACCCCGGCGATAAGGTTAAGGCATATATTTGATATTACTCATATTAATAAAATGACTGAAAACCAATATTTTGTATTTTCGTTACACAAAACTTAGGTATATTGTTTTCGATTAGTGTTTGTATGTATACAGATTACCTACTGTAATGTTCATTAACCTAGAGGTAATCTTTCTAATTTATTTTGGATAATCTAGAGTATGTCTAGAGACTGCAGCTAGATAGTCGATCTTTAGTTACTGGCAACACTGGCGTATACACTCATGAATAGGGATAATGACAACTCAATCAAATCAGCAACTCTTTATCAAACTTTAAAACGCACTTCTAGTATGGTAGTTGTATGAAACTCACAATAGTGACATCATCAAATTTTAACACACTTTTTTTCTTTAGTCTATATTTTAAAATGGTTATCAAACTTAAAACTAACCTAGGACGTGAATTTTATGTCTTTTGGAAGACCCTCTATTTAATAATCAGTTGGAAATAATTGGCGCGATGGCGACGAGACTCGATTAAGGAATAAGGTCCAGTTCCTGCAAGGGGCGGAGTCACGTTACGGCTCAACTCTTGCGTGTAAAGAAATTTTAAGAACTTTACTTTGCTCTGCAAAACCGTGCGAAGCGTGGCGATTTCGTCCTCGACCCTGGCGAGCTCCCGGCTCCACTCGGCGCGAAGCTGCTCGGCCTGCTCGGGCGTCAGCCCCGCAAGCTCGTCGGGCGTGTGCGCGTCGCCCGCACCCGCGCCCCCCATCGCCTCCTCAGCTAAACGACATATCAGAAAAAATTAACCATCATCATCTCAACACAGGCCCACTACTGAGCACTGGTCTCATCTCTGAATGAAATGGGTTTAGAGTTTAAACATGATGACATTGGTTCCCTGGCAGAGATCGCTGTGAAGGGATAAGGCCGCAAAATTGTATACCTACTTCCTATGTTATTAGCTAAGTTGACTGTTACTGTTGTTTTTTTGTGTACAATAAAAGTATATTCATTCATTCATGATAGTTCACCACGCTGGCCAAGAGCGGATTGACAGGCTAAAAAAAATCAACACTATTATTGGGCCAGGCCAGCCAGGAACTAATTCAGCGGAAAGTTTATTTTCGAAGTTTTGTTCATGTGATATTTTCGAGCAAATTAACCCATGATATTGAGATAATCCATACATCACAGGATTTCGGCGCAATTGGGTATTTGACTACTAATTGTCAAGTCAGCAACTTTTTTTCAAACGTCAAAACGCGCCCTTAATATGTGATTTTGTATGAAATACTTGCTTGTGAAGTCATTTAATAATTAATCGATAGTCTAAATATATGAAACGAAAAGGTGATGACCCCACTAGACGGATCAGGCTGGTTTTGGCAAAAATAGCTTTTTTAAGATGTAGGCATCCACTAAGAAAGGGTTTTTGAAAATTTAACCCCTAAAGGGGTAAAATAGGGTTTTGAAATTTGTATGAAAATCAAACTTAACGTGAACTAAGCTGCGGGCAAAAACTGGTTTGATATAGTTTTCAAACATAAAACTAACAGGGAATACCACGTCTGTTGGGATATCCTTTATTTAATATTCGTTAAAAAAAAATAGGCATAATCCCAATTAGGAAACAGCGTTTATACATTCCTCCGCCGAAGGCATTAGTGCTGTACGCAATGTGTATCGGAGGCTGGATTATTCGAGGACGCAGCGTATCGTTGGTACAATGTCTTTAGTCTCGTATAGTTCGCGCGCGAGTTTAATGCAGAGCTTGTATGCACACTTAAGCTCTGCATTTAACTCGCGCGCGAACTGTATATATCTGATCAATTATGTACTTTATAAAGGAACAACCATACAGTAAAATAAGGGAGCCGGAACTCGGATGTGTATCTATCAGCGATGCGTGAGGATGCTTGTGAAACTAATAAGTTCGCTTCACTTTAATAACTCAGCTCTGGAGGAAAGCTCAGCTTTAAATCAACAGTCAAAATTAAGCCATCTTTCTTTAAATGTTATTTTGTCAAAAAGGGGCAAGAAATAACGTACCTATTCATGAAATCAAGTGCACATTTGCAAAGCAGGCTGGGATTTATGTAAATCTGAACTTAAAAAATTTAAAATAGGTTATGAAGATTGTTATCTACACATATGCTCCAAAGTATATCTCGAGTCTGGAGGCCTATATACAAATGACCAAATCCAGCAAGTTAAAACACAGGTCTCGGCCATCTTTAGCCTTTTTATACAAAAGTCTTTATCTTTGAGTTTTGTATCTTCACATCTAATTTCAACACGTGCGAACTAGTTTGTATTAGATAGAAGATACTTATTAAGACACTGTATTTTTTAATAACCACTCACGATTGTGGAAGTTCTTGACATTGAGTAATTAAATATATCTATGAAACTAACAAGGAATCTTTTTAATATATTTCAGGATAATAATAAACGAACCTCCAGGAGTGATACCGAGGAACTTTTTGTAATTTGTGTGGCTAGACATTCTGGCAAGATAAGGCTTCGATAAATCTTGAAATGTGACCCGAACTTCACGCATTTTTTTCCTAAATATCCGCAAGCGCCGCCGGCGATTGTCCATGTAAAATTCTGTTTCTATACAAAGAGCGGACTCGGCAAGGTCGGGCAGCGCGCGCCACTCGGCCTCAGTGTCATCTTGTGGCCAGTTCACTATGTTCTCCAACTCGTCTAGCTCGTCGACGGCCACGTCGAAGCTCGGAGTGGAGTCGTCATCCGGGGGCAGGAAGTAGGGATCCTCCATGTACTCCAAACTCGCTGGCTCCACGCTCGCCTCCGCATGGCTCGCCATTCCATTCAATCTATCCACCTAGTCTACCGCGGCACTCTGACATATTCCCCACAGGTACAACCGATTGGTTCGGACGCAATATTCTCCAATACAGTATTACACACATTGGCGACAATATTATGCCCACTTGCTAAACATTACATCGATGTTCTTCACTGTACTGTCATCGTTCTCTATGTTTTTTACACTAATAAAACCGACTCGTATGACAAATAGCGCGCAATATGTGTTTTCGTTTCTTCCGCCACGTCGGGCTCCACGAGCACGACCACTCGCGTTCGTCTCGCGTCGCTGCCTGAGTGCTCGTATTTGCCACTTTCACCGACAACTGTGCGAGCTAGATTCTGTCAATTTTAATTCATGATCTTGACCTCTAATAGCGGACTTTATTATTTGTAACTAACATAAAACTACGCTTTCAAAGTTTGAAACATACGGCGAAAATGCCCGTGAGATGGATGCGTGGATAGAGTAAAAAAACAACTTAAAAACCAAGTTCGCCCGTTTGGCTAAAGTTTATTGACAGCGCCGGCGGCGGGTGAGAGGCGCGCGCTCAGCACTGGTCCATCGACTTTGAATACAAGAGGCATATTACGTCATTCCCTGCTCGGCGATACAACAAAAAACGCTGATTGCGCAAATTATAATGACTCATATAGGTCTATTTCTTCTTTAGAGTAATTTTAGTACTTAATGGAAAAATTTATGAAAAATTACTGCACAATATCTATGGAATATGGATATTGCCCTTCATTCAATAAAACAATAATATACCTACCTATGATGCCCGCGACTTCGTCCGCGTGGATTAAATTTTTTGGTTCCCTCGCGAACTCCTTAATCGTACTAATATTATAAATGCGAAAGTCAGTTTGTTTGTTGGTTTGTCCTTCAATCACGCTGCAACGGAGCAACGGATCGACGTGATTTTTGGCATGGGTATAGTTGAGGACCTGGAGAGTGACATAGGCTACTTTTTATCCCGGAAAATTGAGGAGTTCCCGCGGGCATCAGCTAGTTAGTCATAATTAGCGAATAAAGTAGCCTCATTGTGCTAGGGGTGAAAATGAATTGGATAGGTAAATAGTTATACTTTTGTAAAATCTGTCCTGGGTTACCTATCACTTCTCTCTATTTTCAGAGATATTATATAATTATATGATATAATACATAAAATGGCTTAGGTATAACAACAATATAAAATCATCTGATTGTCCTCTAGCATTTTATAAGTGTTTCATAATAACTAACTGTTGAATACAGTTGATAGTAATAGAGAACTAGCTGGCATAGTCTATATCAAATGAAAAGGTGACTGTCTGACTGATCTGCCAATGCACAGTTCAAACCATTGGATACATCAGGCTGAAATTTAGCATACAACTATTGTAACATTGGCATCTGCTAAGAAAGGATTTTTGAGAATTCAAACCCTAAGGCGGTAAAATAAGGATTTGAAATTTACCAATCAAAATTACTTATAATGTGAGCAGACCTGCAGACAAAAGCTAATATATACTATAATATGAATAAGAGAGAATTAGGATCATTTATCCTAATGTATCCACATCTAGCAGGTAACAAAGTTAAGCAGACTTTTTGCAAAGATTTTCAA
Organism: Erebia aethiops; assembly: GCA_923060345.2. NCBI lineage: Eukaryota > Metazoa > Arthropoda > Insecta > Lepidoptera > Nymphalidae > Erebia > Erebia aethiops. Next base: position 13,232,980 of record OV281089.1, on the reverse strand, counting down.
GGCATTTTTGAAATACTTGTTTCCAACTGCATTACAGCTATTTTAAATTGCCACTTCTGATACATTCACAAACAAATTATTTAAGTAAGTATGTGTGGACACATAATAATTTTGAATAATAAGAATGTATGTGTAATAATAATGTAAGTGTGGGTAGGCATAAACAATATGTTTATATGCCTACCCACACTTACAATATTATGAGAAGCAGTGACATAGGTGGGAGTCTATGTGTTAATGGAGACGGCCAGCTGTAATTGAACAGATATTATTTGTTCAACCATTTGGACTGAGATGGCTTACAAACAGGATTTCAATATTCTACTTTTGAGGAAAGAAAGAGTTCTCAAGGGCAAACCATAATCCACAAAGATGAAGTATAGTTCCCCCAAATCAAATAGTTTCATCTGAAGTTGACCGCAAGATGTGTCATATTTGCAATTACATATTTTTGCTCCTAGTATGTACATTGACTATAACAGTTTGTATGAGAGCTATGAAAACTCAGAGACAACTATTTGTTAGGCGCTAACTATAAAAATATATCTTGTATATTAATGTAGCAACACTTAGGTTGAGATCTATAGACTTAACAGAATTAACTTAGAGTTAAAACGAGATGGACTTATGTGAGTAATATACAAAGTCAAAGTTCGCTCTATAGATCTCACCCTTAACCTAGGATTCAATAACATTATTATAAGTGGGCATGTACAAAACAGCTTAATTAAGTACTAACTTTGTAGTTTTGACCTACAGTTATCTGAATTTACAATTACCTAGTGCACAGCTGTTTATGTTAGTAATTATTTAGTTAATCAATAATTCAAGTTGTTTTACAAAATTTAGAAAAATATATGGTAATCAAATGAAATTACTATCCACTATTTAGTGTGACCTTTGAATTTGCTATTTCGCTATACCTATCAAGCCCGCCAACCCGCATTGGAGCAGCGTGGTGGGTCTAAGCTCTAATTCCCTCTCCTATGAGAGTGGAGGCCTGTGCCCAGCAGTGGGACGTTAATGGGCTGTAGTGGTGGTGGTATACCTATGTAATTATGTTAGTGGATTTACGATCATCATTTAAAATACTAAAGGATCGTTTTTAGCAATATATTATTATGTTGTACATGACACATTTATCGTACGTCTATAAAATAGGCCAGCCCATCCGTGTGAAAATGGGTAATATAAATAATTAAAGGTACTTGTATATGTACACTACGAACGATAATTCTGGCATAGGTTTAACAGATATTAGCTTCCAATTGAAAATGCAATAAATCTACTAAAATGTTTCAACATAAATGCAGGACTGTTAAAAACTAAGTACCTACTTACCTGTTTGGACACCACTCATAATTTTTGCAGGAAAAGTTGGTCTTCAATGTAATTTATCAATTTATGTATAATTCACCACGTAGTTGTAAATGTTTATTCACAATAGAAAAAACTTAAAAGGATTTATTACACTTGCTATTCGTTGAGGTAAACACGATCAGTCTCGTCTTAGCTCAGCTCAAGAAGTTTTTTATTTTTCCCAGAAAGTTGTCTCAGAAAAATGACACCGACCAGAAAAAAAATGACAAAATACAACAATGCAATGCAGTCCAGTGTTGCCACTGTTGTCCTAAAAGGCAAAATTGCCGATTTGAAATATATTGATTAAAAGCAGTGGCGCCACAGGACGAACGTGTAAAAAACGCGCGTGCTGTATTAACGAGTAGCCATTGGGCATTGACATTCTTTCGTCGTCTTTCGAGACGAAAATATCAGGTATCAGGTACTCAATAACGTAAATATCGTCATTGAGTCAGTTGAGAATTGGCTACTTGACAGCTGTAACTATAAAATATGAAATATGTTAGATTTGGTAGCTTGTGGGTTAACAATAATTATACAATATTTATTTTGCATTAAAATAAATTGTAAATATTTTATTTTTGCAAAACAAATTTGAGATTTTGTATCTGTGGATTACAAGAAGCAAAACGCGGGCGGTCATGATAGAGCCCCGTGTGACGTCACATTTCAAAAAAAAAACGTCGTGTGTACTAACGTTTGCGTATTGTTGAGAAAATTAACAGTAATATACTTCGATTTGTGATTGTGAGCGGTTAAATGAAATGGGATTATATATGCTTTACAGCTGATAGTACAAATCTGCCTAAAGTCGATTCATTTATGGTTGCAAATTTATTTGCGTGTAAACTTTTGCACTGCCGAATTTCGTAATGTATTATAACTTCCATGTAAGTACCGAAATAAACAAAGTAAGTAATAGTACTTAGGTCTCGTGTTTAAGACCTAAGAAAGTGCTGCTGTAAAGTGACAGAAATATAATTTATTTTAATTTTGTCATGTTTTATGAAGAAAATGTCAGGTTAGGTTAATTCATTTTTGGTAGATCAGAGTTTTAAGTTGATTTCTTCAAAACACGAACATCAAAGTGGTCTTCACAAAGTAATACCGCAGATATTTATCCGATTCAAATTCCGGCTCTCGGCAGATTAACTCTAACCACTGCTTTCGACGTTTAAATTATGACATAGGTAATATAGTATATAGGAATGTGTTTATACAATTTGTCAGGATATTAATTACTTATTATTTATTGTATTGTATTGTTCTACACACGTCTTGTAGCTTGTAATTTCCACAATTGCATTAAAGAAGCTGTAAACTTCCCACTTAAAATTAAATGAAACTTGGAGCGTCGTATAGTTAACTTTGTTTTATTTTGAGCTGAGCTGTGACGTCACAGCTAGCAAATGTCACGTGACCGGCTGTTTTCGCGCGAATTTAAAATTAATGTATTAAAAATGTATTTTTTTCTAATAAATAACGCTTTTTTTGAGAAAAAGTTAATTGTAAGAGGTATAAAATGAACCTACGTACATTTTTAAGTATTTTTCCGAAAACTGTCAAATAGCCAATTGAGATACTCTCAATGAGTCATACTTGTGTTTGATTGTTTAAATATTAAATCAATTGATGATTAAAGTGTGTTCCTTTTTAGTTATTTTTATGTATTCTGGTTTGTTATTTGGTTTTACTTTTTACTTTAATCCACTTCTGGTTCCTAAAAATATTATGTTCATAATATTATCCAGATGCTTTGGGAATACCTTTGGAATTGAGCGACCAGCACCAAATAAATATCAATCGCTACCGTGAATGACTGTGTTGATTTAATAATTTCATTTTCATTGCTTCTTTTTGTATTCTATTTTTTCATTGCATGTTTATTGTAATTTGTGAATAAATTTAAAAAACTTTGCCGACTTTATGATCATGATAGTTTAGACTATAAGACCTACCTTAACTATATTTTTATACTTTGTGTTTTCCTTATATAGACTTTTTGGAAGCTGATGGCCCGAATATCTCTTGTTCTGGATTCACTCTTTCACAGCTGCAAATTCTCCATCTACAGTGTGTGAAACGTGAATCTGAGCTGATGAGCATGAGTCATGATGAGCCCTCGTTCTCGTTCATAGAAAGAAGAAAATATTAGAAATATGACGAGTTTAAAATTGAGTATAACTATTTGAGTGTGTGAATAAAAATAAGTGAACGGAATACGTTTTTATTTTGATTAATTTGGTTGATTAGGGTACGGTAATAACCACGCTGCCATATGTGGTTGGAATTGGATTTCTCAGGACCTGCCGTATGAATCGGCAAACACCATACTTCTAGCAACCCTTCACTTTTTTTTCATTGGCTTAACGTCTCTGGGTTCCAACTTTATTGATAAACCTTGTGCATAGAGTAAAATAATTTAAAATCAAAGAATAACTTATCAAGAGGAGACAATGTAGTAGGTAATAATACTAATAATACCACAGGTGAGCTAAATGAGTATATACGCTAATGCCAAGAAGTGACAGAGCGAGAAAATGTCGTCTCTTGTCCTGCCAGCGTATCACTTTTTTTTGTTTGACCTATCCGACAGTTTAGGTCAGACAATCCTGTGTCGTTTTTGTTAATCGCCCATATTCGTACGAAATCGGAATTGAACAAAGTTACCAGTTTATAAAAATAAGGTTGAAATAATGTAAACTTGCGTTACCACGTAAGTTTACAATTTCGACCTTATTTTTACCTGATTGTTACTGATAAAACAGGTTATATTTGTAAAGACTCGCATGAATGGTATAAAGTATAGAAATAATAAATAAAATTGGCAGCCATAGGGACTGCCGATAGAAGTGAAAACGAATATTAAAAAAAAAATTGGCAGTCATAGGGACTGCCGGTAGAAGTGAAACGAATATTTTTTTTAAATTATCATGTCAAAAAAAAAAATTTAAAATATTATACTTAAAATACAAACCTTAAAACTAAGCGTTTAAAGTTTAATTACGAATGTACAATATTTATATTTAAGACATTTTGACTTCGTAACAACGCGAGGTGTTGGCCATGGTGCAAGGTGTCGGTCACGGCGCGAGATGTCGGTTACGGTGTCGGTTACGCGTTTCCACATTTTTACCCCCTACCAAAAAGTGCTCAACGCGCCTACTTTTTGGTACGTTAGTAGTACGTTTCACTTCAGAAAAATACTTATTTACCAAAATATCGCATTAAGACTATCGCTATCGCATACTGTATGCATACGCTGACGTCCTGTCTATATGTCTACGGGACCACACCTTCTTTTTCTGGTCGGTGCACATTTGTAATCTGTTTACTGCATGGATGTAATAAGTACTTACGTACTTATTTTACTGTGAGGCTCAGAAAGACTAGAATCCAGAGCTGTTAAACCAGATAAATAAAATAAAATAAAATTTACTGTGACAGCACGGTGACAGCACATTGTAAACGTAGTGGTTATATTCTCTTTGGTAATCCACAGAGTACATTGAATATACACCAGATATACACACTGATGTACTTCTTTTTCTTGTCGGTGGTGCTGGGTGCTGGCGGCCAATATGTTACTTGCATTTCTGGTCGGTGGTTACTTGTCTCTGCTTGCTGCTTGCCAGAGACAAGTGACATATTGCTGCATGCTGCTGTTTGCGGCGTGCTTGCGGCCCAATTTGCGGCCAGAGTATCCTACCTTGTCTCTGGGCTAGACAGAATGTAATCCCTATATGTTACTTGTCTCTGGAATGTAATCACTACCAGAGACAAGTAACATAGGATAGGATAGGATGGTTAATCACCTTTTTTTTCTGGTCGGTGGTTAATCTGGTGGTTAAGGTTAATCGAGGGTTAGTCACTACGTTCATAGATAATACACTATTTAGAGACAATATTAGAGACTACGTTTGCGTCATGCGTGACAGGCGACAGCCGTGGCTAAGTGTTCTGTGGCCGTGACCAGCCGTGACTATCCTATATAAATGTCTACTTGTCTCTGGCCGTGACTAGCAGAAAAAATTGACGAAAATCTAAATCTGAAACGTAGTGGTTATATTCTCTTTGTCTAAATCCTCTCAAAATCTATCATAAATCCTTTCTCTGTTTGATATAATAAATCCGCTCTTTGTTGGATTAACACAAAGTTGCAACTTGCAAGGGGTGAGTGTCAACCAATTTTTATTAAAATTTATTTTCAATCTTGTGACGCCCTTGCCAACGTAATTTTTAAAATAAGATGGCGTTAGTTGCTGTAAAAACGGATAAAACTCGATTGGACCAACCTCCCTGGCGCAGTGTTGAGGTCTTAATAAGTGGGTGGTCCTCGATTCTCGGCCAGGTAAATTTAGGAATTTATAATTTCGGCCGTTTTACCCCACTGGCAAAGACGTGCCACCAAGCTATTTATTGTTGCTCTAAAATGTGTTGAAACTAGAAACTGATTACCCCTATCAGGTTAGCCAGTTACCATCTTAAACTGCATGATCACTTACCAGATTGTGGTCAAGGGCTAACTTTTGGTGGAATAGAAAAATACTTAAGTATGTATCTTTGAAATGATTGCCTTTTAACTGCCACTCTCAGAGTCAGTTAATCATTACATTGAGGAACTCCTTAGTTTATATTTCAATACAAAATCTATTACATACTAAGGTGTATAAGTAATGATTAGTGACCCCAAGTGTGGCAGTGAGTGTAATTTAAAGTTTTACTTGTTAATTATTAATATTTTTAAGCACAGATACTAACAGGACCTATAAAGAGAAAGCAAATCGACACTGAAGCTTTTGTCACAATGTCTGCAACTGCATTATTTGGAAACACCTCGGGTCTCGGCGGCAGCTCCGGGGGAAATAAGCACATCGTGGAATTTAGGGCAGGCAGAATGACTCTCAAAGGGCGTATAGTTTATCCGGACAAAAGGAAGGGCTTATTATATGTTTACCAAGGAGAAGATTCATTGATGCATTTTTGTTGGAAGGACCGTACCACCGGCGAAGTAGAGGATGACCTTTTGATATTCCCTGACGATTGTGAATTCAAACGAGTTAATGAATGCACAACAGGGAGGGTATATGTACTCAAATTCAAATCATTCTCTAAGAAGTACTTCTTTTGGATGCAGGTTTGTAATCATTTTATACTAGTGGTTCGCCCCGAACTAAGACCTCGCGGCGCCATCTATTGACATAAATGTGAAGTTCTGTTAAAAATACTGAAGCTCATTAAAAATTAAATAATTCCGTTTCCTTACAATATTTATCTAATTTTAGTATTTGTTGTTCAAGTACAGGATATAATTGAAATAATTGATCAAGTTTCAGGCTCATCCTTTCAGAAAATTTAGAGTTCTGAGGTCATCTTTGGACGTTAGAAAATCACCACTTTGAAAGCCCCCCATTTCGTCAATTTTGGGGGAAAAATTAAAAAAAAAATATTTTTGGACTCTATTCCTAATTATCTTTAAAATGATAGGTATACCGCAACCCTAAACTTACTTTATAAAAAATATTTTACTTCGCATTCGCTTCTACGAGAGCCCCCCTGAAATAAAGATTTTTATTATTTTTTAAGCCATATTCGGCGGGAGGCCATTGGTTTACATATTATATTTAAAGCTGAAGTAATTGCGTTCAGTAATTCAGAAGTTATAATGCTCTGACAGACGGACGGACGGACAAGTGCCAATTCACCCAAGTAGACTCAAAGACCTTCGCTTCACTCGGTAAATTATTTAATTTCGAGCACTTAGTGAAGGGGCACAAAATTAGCGGTGGCAGGGCGATGACGGCAGCGGGGCGACGCGAGTAGTCAGAGAGCTGGCTGAATTTTAATAAAATATTTTTAAAGAGGTCTGGTAATACTTTATAACCGACAAAAACTAATGGGTTTTTTTTTCGAATTCTATAAGATAAAAAAAATCAAGTCAAAACAATATTTTTTTGTTTTTTTTTAAAAAAACAGTCATTCAGTAGAGTTTTTGTGTATTGAATACCGATTTGGTATATGACTGGGGTCTCTTCTGCTGGCAAATGCTGTTGCAGTCTAAATAAAAGCAGGCATACCTGAAATAGTAATAACTAATAATTAGCGATAGAAACCAGTTCATAGTTATTTTCTGTATACAAACAGCATCATCAACTTGAACATGTTAAAAATTTTAGGAGCCTAAAACTGAAAAAGATGACGATTTATGCCGTCGCATCAATGAAGCTTTGAACAACCCGCCAACATCTGGTGAGCGCGGTGGCGGCGCCAGCGGCGCCCAGGATGGGGAGCTGCAAAACTTACTGAACAACATGTCTCAGCAACAGCTGATGCAGCTGTTTGGAGGAGTCGGCCAGATTGGGGGATTGTCATCACTGCTTGGCACCATGGGGTAATAAACTGTTAGATTGTTATGTTTAGACAACAACATATTGCATCAACAACTGATGCAGCTGTTTGGAGGCGTCGGCCAGATTGGGGGATTGTCATCACTGCTTGGCACCATGGGGTAATAAACTGTTAGATTGTTATGGCAACAACATATTGCAGCAACAACTGATGCTGCTGTATGGAGGGGTTGCCAGATGGGGGATTATCATCACTCCCAGATGAGGCAATAAACTATTATATCTTCATCAAAGACTAGCTAATGCCTGCAACTTCATCCGCGTAGATGGAGGTTTTTCGGTTTCCGCAGGAGTTTTTTGATTTTCCGGGATAAAAAGCCTGTGTTATTCCAGATGATAATATAATCTATTTCTGTGCCAAATTTCATCCAGATCCTTTCAGCCGTTCTGGCATGATTGACTAACAAAAATCCATACATCCATCCAAACTTTCGAATTTGTAATATTAGTACAGATGTGGCTAATTCTGTTTTATTCAATCTCTAAACTACTACTGTAATTGGTAACTTTTCCATGGAGAGCAAATTGAGAGGATTTGGACCTGTCATTATATTTTAAAGATGTACTACAACAAATACAGCTTTTTGGAGGGTCAGCCAGATTGGGGAATTCTCAGCATTTTGCAACTAAATTATTAGATATCTTACCACTTACCACCTATGGTTTAAACATTAAACACATATTATACCACACAACACTGGCAAAAAAATTGGCAGCATCTGTGCCTATGTGGCATATCTAAAAATCATTTAAAATCTGAGAATTGAATTGTATGTTAATGATGACCTCATGTAGGGATGGAAAATTTGTCTCCCCACAAAAATATTTAATTTTGATTATTAAAAAAAAACTTTAGCTTGGCTCGGATTATTTAAAAAAGTTGGTTTTTTGGGTTTTGTAGGGCAATTTATAAGTTATTTAGCATTTCAGTATAATGATGAAACTGCAATCAACCATCTTACTTCTTACTAATACATAATATTATAAATTACTCAATCACGCCCGAACGGCTGAACGGATCTGGATGATATTTATCACAGAGGTAGATTATAGTCTGGAATAACACATGGCTACTTTTTATCCCAGAAAACTCAGGAGTTCCCGCGGGAACCTAAAAAAACTCAATCCACGCGGACGTAGTCGCGGGCATCAGCTAGTATTCCTATAAAGTTCCATCATAGACTGCATCATAATTTATCACAGACTCAAGGTGAAAAAAACCAATGTTTATTGATAACAAAGTTTTGTAATTTTTACAATTTTTTACGCTTTTTTGATTTTATCCCAGTGTAAGCTTTTTATTTTTTTACATTAAGTCATATAAGGCGCATGTTGTGACACCTGTCATAGATTGTACATTTAACAATTTCTGTAATTAGTATTTAGTTTGTAATTTTTTCAGTGTATCAATTTCTTGGTCGTCCTAATAAATATAAATAAATAAATAAACATTGATTTTATTGTAGCAACAACAGCAGCGGCGGCACGGGCGGCAGCCGCCAGTCGGGCAGCAGCAGCAGCTCGCGCGGCGGCTCGGCCCCGCGCACCACCGAGCCCAGCGCGCGGACTCCGGCGCGCCCGCGGTACCCGGCCGCGCCCGCCGCCGCGCCCGCCTCCGCTCCCGCCGCCGCAGCCGCCTCCGCGCCCGCCGCCGCCGCCGCTCCCGCCCCCGCTGCTGCCACGCCTGCCGCTGCAACCGCCGCCTCCGCCGCCTCGGCAGCCGCTACTCCTCGTGGTGAGAATTTACTTTTATTTTTATTCCACTACAAGAAAGCCCTTCAGGGATGCATTGAATTGAATGTTTGGAAAGTTGGTGATAAAGGACTGCTTTAGAATTGTATAATATAAAATCTTGTACTCAATCAATCAATATTTATTTATTCAAATTAGATACACTGTACACTTATTGATGTACGCCCTGATCTGAGAAGACTCAGCCAGGTTTTTTTTAATTATTACCATCTCACAAATCATCTTAAACTAAAGAACTATCAGAGCTGTCAGAGCCAATTATTGCCAAGCTTCTTTGTCATTTAAGTAATCATTTACAATAAGATTTTTTAATGAGTTTACATTTTACTACATTACTACATTTTAGTTTACTACATTAACTTTGACCTTATTAGAGACATTTTCATCAGTCTTCTGAGAGCTCATTATAGAAACAGACATCTCATGAGTATGAGATGTCTGTATCCATTACTTTTGAGTGTGTGAGGATGAGTTCCTCACACACTCAAAAGTAATGGATACATACCCATTACGCCTTTCTTGTATTTCATAAGTGAATCTTTGTATTTCATTAACTTAGTTATACAAGTACTAGCGAATGTAATAGCCTATGTGCTATTCCAGACTATAATCTATCTCTGTGCCAAATTTCAGCCAGATCCGTTAAGCCGTTGGCGCGTGATTGAGTAACAAACATCCATACATCCATCCAAACTTTCACATTTATAATATTATACTAGCGAATGCCCGCGACTTCGTCCGCGTAGATTGAGGTTTTTCGGTTCCCGCGGGAACTCTTTAATTTTCCGGGATAAAAAGTAGCCTATGTGCTATTCCAGACTATAATCTATTTCAGCCAGATCCGTTCAGCCGTTGGCGCGTGATTGTGTAACAAACATCCATACATCCATCCAAACTTTCGCTTTTAATATATTTATAAGATTAAGAAGATTATTGACCTGTGGCTGTTTTAATGATATAACACTCGTGTGGTGTGTCAGGCGGGCAGATATTCCTGTCGGACCTGCAGCGCTACTTCTCCGCGCTGGGCACGGCGCCGGAAGGCTCGGGCGCGGAGGCGGGCGCGCGCGTGGACCTGGGCGCGGCGTTGGCGGCGCCCGACGTGGTGAGCGCGGCCAGCGAGCCGCCGAACGCGCAGCGCCTCGCCCCGCACCTGCCGCCCGCGCCCGCCGCCGCCGCCGCGGACGATGTAAGGACCACCCTGCTCTCACCGCAGTTCGCCCAGGTGAACCCCCCCGCGCGTCCCGCACCACCCCCACCCATCCACCCAGCCTGCACCTGCACCTGCTATATCCATAACGCCTAACCATACTAATATCACAGTGTACGCGTATATTCACTAGAAGATGCTGCGTGGATTAGGATTTTCTGCTTCCCGCGGGAACTCTTTAATTTTCCGAGATAAAAAGTAGGCTATACTGGATACAACCCCCCCCTGGATACAACCTATACCTGAACTAAATTTCAACAAAATCGGTTGAACAGATGGGCCGTGAAAGTGTAGCAGACAGACAGATGGCACACTTATGTCTTATACAATTAGTACGCCATTACAAATGACAGACCCGGCTACTGTGAAAGTTGTAGGACCTAGAAATATTATAGTAATACAGTATAAGTATGGTGAGCATATGAATTGACATTACAGTGACCAAATTTTGTATTGAAAATTCTGTCAGTTTCCTCCGTCACCGCCCTGTCTCCCCGCAGCATAGCCGTCTAGTGTCTAGGCACCTCTGTCAAATGACTGATAAGAAAAAACATCTTTCCTTAGACTAATCCATACAAAGTTATGAATGCTAATACTAACTACTACTACTACTACTACTACTACTAATAATACTACTAGCTACTTTAACAACTAATATTAAAAATTCAAAAGTGTTTTTTGTCAGTCTGCCTGTCTGCTACGCTTCCACAGCCCATCTATTCAATCATTTATAAAGTTGGTACAAAGATAGGTTTGTAGGAAAGTCATAGGTTACTTTTTATTCTGGATACTATTATGAGTTCCTGTGGGAATGAAAAATATGCAGTCATCATCTAGTAGGTACGGTACACTCTAAAATCTAAATTATTCAATGTCATATCATTTCAAAGCCAACCATCGCCTGTCCACTACTGAACTCGAGTCTCCTCAGAATGAAAATGTCCACTACTGTGCACGAGTCTCCTCCCACAATGAAAATGGCTTGGCCATAATCCACAATGCTGGCCAAGTGCTGATTGGCAGACTTCACACACTTTTAGAAAATTATAAAGAACTCTTGCCTTCACTGTTAAAACCAGTGAGATATTTAATTGCTCAAAATGCACATTTCCCCGAGAAGTTATAGGTGCGTGCATGTAGCCCCGTGCAGGTCCCTACCACAGATGGCTGGGCGTCATAATAAGGTGACTAGGCTATGACCTCTCAGCCCTAAGGTAACCTTATATTGACATAATATACCAAAACAAGGCAGGCTCACTCGGTCACGTGACTAGAAATTCACGTAAGGTGGCAGTGCCCTTGAGGGCACTCCGGTCTTATTAGAAAGAGATAGGCGTTACATATCAGTTCCTGAATATTATTTCCCTTTAAAAGCATTTAGATAAATTGACCAAATTTTCAACGCAACCCTGATTCTTAATTAAATTTCCTTAGGCAATCCTTGTTTTCTTGTTTCCTGCTTTTAGTTGGTAATGAATTTGTGTGGTTAACAGCAAGTAATTTAAAAAAAAAAGGTTACTCATTCCTGAATCGGTGTAAGCCTTCACCTTCATTAGGCAACCCATGTGAGGGATGTTGATTCATGTATTCATAAAAACATTTTTCATGTGGTTATCAGATGGATGAAGGTCATACTTATCTCGTATCTTATACCAACCCTGATTCTTAACTAAATTTCCTTAGGCAATCCTGTTTTCTTGTTCCTTAGTTTCCTGCTGTCAGTTGTAAGGTATTTGTTTGGTTAACAGCAAACAAAAAAACTGGTTACTCATTCCTGAATCACCTTCATTAGGCAACCCATGTGAGGCATGTTGATTCATGTATTCATAAAAACATTTTTTATATGCATATCAGATGGGTGAAGGTCATTCTTATCTCTTATCTCATACCAAATGTTAAATGTGAAAATCAGATGAAAAGATCAAGACAAAATGAAAGATAGTGGCGATAGTGGTGGTGGATAGTAGAAAGGAGCGCAAATTTAATGTTAAGGCGCTGTGAGCTCACGAGATGAAAAACACAGGCGCGCGGGGGTGAAATCGAGCAAGCGCATGTTGCAAAAAATGCATGAAATACTTGTAAAAAAATTAATATTTACTTTTCAATACAAATGAATCCGACAATGTGTTTGATTTAGAAATATGAATTTTATCTTATATTTCTAGAGCTAATTATTGGTTTCAATACGGAGAAAAATTGCTTTAAGAGGTATGTTTAAAATAAATTTCAATGCAGAGATTTTTTTTAAATTGTGTTTTGAGATGCGTCAATGGCTGCTCAAGGATCTTGAAAACAGCACATTATTTTTACAAGCATACTTTATGTCACCGTTTGATGGATACACTGCTTTTAAAAACCCCCATTTACGCTACACAGGGCCTTAACTATAACCGTGATTGATGGTGTAATTCACCCTAATACACAGGAAGTGTTACAAAACTATGTTTCAAAGCATCAGCTAGAAGATTTTATAATATGTAAAGAACTATATGCAGGTGTAAGCACTGCAAAGCTATTGGAAAGCTAGTTAGATCTTCAATCGATTCAATTTTAATTTAATAGGGATGATAACTCAATCAAATCAGCAACTCTTTATCAAACTTAAAAACTCCCTTCTAGCATGGCAGATGTATGAAATTCACAGTTGTGACATCATTCAATTTCAACGCACATTTTTTCTTTAATCTATATTTCAAAATGGTTATCAAACTTAAAACTAACCGAGGATGTGAATTTTAGGTCTTTTGAAAGACCCTATATTTAATATTTAGTTAGAAATAATTTATTTTTGATAAAGGCATCATCCCTATTACAGGCAGCCAATCAGTTTTCGTCAGCCCTGACCTCGGGGCAGATGGGACCAGTGGTGTCACAGTTCGGTCTGCCGGCGGACGTGGCTGCGGCCGCCAACACAGGCGACATGCAAGCCTTCTTCAAGGCTCTGGAGAGCGCTTCCTCTGGCTCTGAGAGTAACAAGTCGCAGGACGCTGACAAGAAGAAGGAAAAGCCTGAAGCCGACAAGAATGATAAGAAAGACGGTGACGCTGGAATGTCGCTTGATTAAAATGTTACACAGTTCGTGAGGTGTAAGCTGAGCTTTGCATTTGAGTGTCAATAAAATAATAGAACAAACCGTAAACCATCCATAAACAGTGCACAAGACGCGCGGTTGTCTCAATACTATTGGTGTGCATAACATTATTATGCAAAGCTCATCTCACATAGCTGACTATGAACATAATATAAATGTATTTTCTTATTTGTTTCTTTAGACTTTAGTTCACTTTTTATTGCAAAAACTATGCAATTCATATTTACCTTAGGATGTACCTACTTGCTTCTCCATGCAAACGTTAAATGCTGATAATGACGTAATTTCCGAGCAAGTGTGAGATATATGTGGGTGTCGATCCACTGTTTAGTTTTGTAGCATTTTTTATGAATAGTTAATTTTTTGTTCAATAATTTTGAGTGGTTACAAAAATAAATAAAGAATTGACATTTGGACTTTTTTTGGATAATCCTTTTGTTTTGAGATGATTTTTAATTTTCATGATACAGAATGTTTTAGTTACCAATTTTTTTTGGACTTTCAATTTTTTAAATTGATTTGAAGTATAGACTTGATTTCTAGTACACAATTGTACTAAAGGCATTGATGTAGAATTTTAGTGTACTCATTCTATTTCAATGACTAAAGGGTATAAAATAAGCTTCTAGTGTGTATTTCAAATATTGAAGAGTTAGAGAATGTCTGAATGAGAAGAATTTAGAGAATGTCTTTTATTAACGAATCTAATGTCAACTATATTTCCCGTTTACCTTCTAGAATTTAGAGTAAGGTCATAATAATAATAATAAAAATGCGCATACATATTTTCTTAATCTCTACCGCCTCGCGGTTAATTAAAGTGATCTGTAAAAGTTTAGTTAATGCCAATCAAATAGGCGGCTCTGAGCGAGTGCTTGTTTGCGTCTCTGTGTCTGTCGAAGTCCATTCCATACTACACGCGAAAATATGCTTTTGCGACGCGTCTTGCGGTCAACTTCACCGACGACGCGACTAAGTAATTGGCGTGAGCTATGAACCAAACAAAAACTGACATTGTATGTGACGTCATCATAAATTCAATATGGCGTGCTGCAAAAACGAATTTAATTTATTCCAGTGATCTCACACACACCTATAAGCACAGAATTTTTATATATTACAACAATTAAATGTATATATACGAACGTATCTCTTGAGTCTGTAACAAGACCTCTGAATACATAAT
Source organism: Erebia aethiops (assembly GCA_923060345.2). Taxonomy (NCBI): domain Eukaryota; kingdom Metazoa; phylum Arthropoda; class Insecta; order Lepidoptera; family Nymphalidae; genus Erebia; species Erebia aethiops. The sequence goes on along the minus strand of OV281089.1, from coordinate 13,217,972 downwards.
ATTATGTATGATTTCTATAGATGATCGTGATTTGTGTCGTTATGCGGATATTCGTTTAGAACCTAATTTTATAATTTGCAATTTCATAGTAAATTGCTATGTACCTAAATTCAATTGTCGAATTTAGGTAGCATCTTGTATTTCTTTTGTTTACATCTTGTTCATAATGATGTCGGTTGTGGGCTACACATATATCTATTTATATGATTTTATCACATTAAATCATACAACTCAAATATAACACTATCTCATATATATTTAAACATTTAAATTATTATTTAACGATATATAATTATATACACTAATAGAATATTATAATATATACTTACAAACTTATAAAATACATATATATAGTATACAGTATACGCACATAATTAATCAACATCAACAAACAGACAAAAACATTAATACACTAGCGGAGTCGGGTGAAACGCGTAGTATGCCATCATATTAGCGAACGATGCGCCGACGCGAGTTTCGCATTCCAGCCGCATATCGTTGTCAGATACAAAAACTGTCGCTACGGTCGCGCCATTTGACATTCCCTATAACCCTACCAATTTGCATTTTTGTCTTGCTAATATTGCACCGGTCCGCCATTGATTGTTGTGATACGTTAACCTTAAAAACTTCGTATTAATTCGTGTGCTGTGTAACTCCTGTGTTGTGTAACTGTGCAGAAATAAAGACTATCTGTGAACTACGATACATTCGTTGTGAGTTATTGCATCGCTGTTTTACCTTCTACGAGTAACAGAAAAGTGGGACTCGAAAACAACAAAACCAAACTTCGAGACACCTCACTGGTGACCCCGCTCAGAACACAAAATGAGCAGCGATTCGGATCAAACCAGCCAAACTAGCCGTAAAATGGATGATGCAGGTGTTACTCGCCGTAAAAAGATGGTACGCCTCTCCAGCGAGCATAATCGGACGCCGGACACGTGTCGTCGCCTGAAGGTACCCGCGTTTTCGCCCGACGACCCGGAAATCTGGTTCGCGCTACTGGAGAGCCAATTCGCCAGGTATGGAGTGACAGACGACAGCGACAGATTTGTAGCGGTTACTACGAACCTCGATATCACACAGGCGAAGTCCGTGAAGGATATCATCCTCAACCCACCTGCAGAGCAGAAATATGAGAGGATCAAGGCGGAACTCGTCAAACGTCTGTCCGCGTCGCACGAGAAAAAGGTCAGACAACTCCTGACCCACGAAGTACTCGGCGACAGAAAGGCGTCTCAGTTTCTCCGCCACCTGCAGGACCTGGCAGGTCCCAACGTTCCAGAAGAGTTCCTGAAGACCATGTGGTGCAGCCGCCTCCCAAATAGCATCCAGACCGTCCTGGCATCGCAACAATCACAGCCCTTGGAGCAACTGGCGGACTTGGCCGACCGCATCCAAGAAATTGCGATGCCAAACGTCATGGCAGCAGCATCCTCGTTGCGAACTGCAGCACAGCCGTGGGACACCCATAACGAGATCGCCGAACTCCGAAGAATGGTCGAACGGCTATCTGCGAAGCTTGACGATAACACCCGCGAGCGCAGAAGGACGAACCGCTCCAGAAAACAGCACAGATCAGCTTCACGTAGTAGGACGCGATCAACCTCCAGGTACCGGCAGAATCCAGTGTGTTGGTACCACTGCAAGTTCGGGATGTCGGCAAATAAATGCATCCAGCCCTGCGATTTTGGCAAGACGTCGGGAAACGGACGAAGCAATCAGTGATGGCGGCCAACGATTGCACGAACCCAGGTCGCCTCTTCATCACAGACCTCGTTACTAAAGTGCAGTTTCTTGTGGATACAGGCAGTGATATATGTGTTTACCCTATAAGTGCGTTGCGTGAACGTCGTTGTAAAACTTCTTTTACTTTACGCGCTGCTAATGGTACGGTTATCGATACCTATGGCTACATTCAGCTAACGCTGAATATAGGGTTACGCCGCAATTTCCCATGGCGTTTCGTAATTGCTGACGTCACGAAACCTATAATCGGCGTAGATTTTCTGTCGTATTACCGCCTCATAGTCGACATCAGCAATCACAGACTCATCGATAGCCTTACCAATATTAGCGCAGATGTAACCTGTATTTCTAATACCAACAGCCTTGTAACGAGCGTGAAGGTAACGACTGGTGGCAGCAGCAGGTATCACAAAATTTTAGCCGAATTTCCGGATATCACCCGCCCCGCTGGTTCACCAGGTACAGTAAAACACACCACACAACACCACATCCGCACTACACCAGGCCCCCCAGTGTCGTGTTCACCCCGAAGGCTGGCTCCAGATAAATTGAAGATTGCCAGACGAGAGTTTGACGCGATGCTGGCTAATGGTACCGCCCGTCCATCCGACAGTCCGTGGTCATCACCCCTCCATCTAGCGACCAAAAAAGACAATGGCTGGCGTCCTTGCGGTGATTACAGATTGCTCAACGCAAGGACGATACCGGATAAATATCCCATTCGTCATATTCATGACTTTTCCCACAGCCTATCTGGTTGTAAGTACTTTTCAGTTATAGATTTAGTCAAGGCTTACAACCAGATCCCCGTAGCAGAGGAGGACATTCCGAAAACTGCAATAACAACACCCTTCGGACTATACGAGTTTCCCTTTATGACCTTCGGATTGAGGAATGCCGGTCAGACTTTTCAAAGGTTTGTGGATGAGCTCACGCGTGGACTTGACTTTTGCTACCCATACCTCGATGATTTTTTGGTATTTTCCAGGACTCAGGAGGAACACGAAGAACATTTGCGCCAACTCTTCACACGTATGCAAGAATACGGTGTGCTTGTTAACACGGCCAAATGCGTATTCGGCGCACCTGAGGTAACATTCCTGGGTTACCAGATTTCAGAGAGTGGAACGAAACCCTTAGACAGCAAAGTCAAGGCCATTGCTGATATTTCCATCCCCAAAACTGTCAGAGAGCTGAGACGATTTTTGGGCATGATAAATTTCTACAGGCGATTTCTGCCCAACGCTGCCCAAATCCAGGCCCCTCTAAACGCCTTGCTGACTGGATCGGTGAAAGCTTCTCAACCGGTAGTCATAGAGGGAGAATCATTACAAGCCTTCGAGGACTGCAAGAAGAGTCTCTGCAACGCCGCCCTACTAGCGCATCCGCAAACTGATGCTAAGTTGGGACTGGTCACGGACGCTTCTGACAAGGTAATTGCAGCAGCCCTCCAGCAATATGTGGATGGAGCCTGGCAGCCTCTAGCATTCTTCTCGCGCAAGTTGAGCCCGTCTCAGGTCAAGTATTCACCATATGATCGAGAGCTCCTTGCAATATACGAAGGCATAAAATATTTTCGCCACATGCTAGAGGCCAGTCACTTCACTGTCTATACTGACCATAAACCGCTTTGTTACGCTTTCCATGAGCGGAAAAGTAACTGTTCGCCACGTCAGTATAGACACTTGGACTTCATTTCGCAATTCACGACAGATATACAACATATCGCGGGCAAAGATAATGTCGTTGCCGACACTCTTTCTCGCGTATACGAACTGCAGATGCCTGTCGATTTAGAAGTCCTTGCCAGGTCCCAAGCTTCAGACCCTGACCTTGCAGAGTGCCTCAATGGCGAAACATCTCTTCGACTCACGAAGATGACAATTCCTGGTAGTCGTATCGAATTGTACTGCGACGTCAGTACCCCGACTCCCAGACCTTTTGTCCCAGAGAGCTGTCGTAGGCAAGTCTTTAACTGCCTCCACTCTCTCAGCCACCCTGGTCCCAACGCCACAGCTAAGCTTGTTGCACAACGTTTTGTTTGGCCTCTTATGCGCAAAAACTGCCGTGAATGGGCTAAGGCATGTTTGGCCTGCCAGCGCACGAAGGTAAGCCGACACGTGTCGTCACCTTTGGGTACGCTTGCTATACCTTCGGCGCGATTCAAACATGTCCATATAGACCTGATCGGCCCACTGCCAGTTTCGAACGGTTTTCGGTACTGCTTGACAGCCGTCGATCGCTTTACGCGATGGCCGGAAGCTGTCCCCATTACCGAAATAACCGCTGAGACAGTGGCCAAAGCATTTATTTCATGCTGGGTGTCACGTTTTGGAAGTCCGATAGATGTCGTGACCGACCGCGGAAAGCAATTTCAGTCGGCGCTTTTCCAGCAGCTGGCCAAATCTATCGGATTTGAACACCGCAGCACAACTGCTTACCACCCACAGTGCAACGGGTTAGTTGAGCGATTTCACCGACAGCTGAAGGCAGCTATAACTTGCCATGCTGGTGATAACTGGACCGAGTCACTACCACTTGTACTTCTCGGCATCAGGAGTGCCATAAAAGAAGACCTCAAAGCTTCATCAGCCGAGCTGGTGTACGGTGAGCCACTCCGACTACCTGGCGAGTTCTTTGGCCATAAGGTCGCAGGCTATACCACCGACATCACTGATTTTTCAGCTCGCTTGAAGTCATTCGTCGAGAAGCTACAACCAGTACCAACTCAGCACCATTCCAAACCCAAAACCTTCATATTTAAAGAGCTGAACACTTGTAGCCACGTATTCCTTAGGGAAGAAACGCTACGGGGTGCACTACAGCCAGCTTACACTGGCCCATATGAGGTTTTGAAGAGAGGTGCCAAAATGTTTAAGTTAAGTATTAAGGGAAAAACTGTCACCGTCTCCGTCGATCGCCTCAAACCGGCGTACATAATCTCGGACGAAGAAGACCTAATAAAAAAAAACCAGATAGCACCCCCAACAACTTACCTACGCCAGTACCTCCACCTACCCCTACTCCATCACACAAACCGAACGTAGCTCCTAAAACCACCCGCTACGGTCGTCAGGTCAAATTCCCAGATCTTTATCGCCCTTAACCAGGTCTCTGGGGGGGAGTGATGTGGGCTACACATATATCTATTTATATGATTTTATCACATTAAATCATACAACTCAAATATAACACTATCTCATATATATTTAAACATTTAAATTATTATTTAACGATATATAATTATATACACTAATAGAATATTATAATATATACTTACAAACTTATAAAATACATATATATAGTATACAGTATACGCACATAATTAATCAACATCAACAAACAGACAAAAACATTAATACACTAGCGGAGTCGGGTGAAACGCGTAGTATGCCATCATATTAGCGAACGATGCGCCGACGCGAGTTTCGCATTCCAGCCGCATATCGTTGTCAGATACAAAAACTGTCGCTACGGTCGCGCCATTTGACATTCCCTATAACCCTACCAATTTGCATTTTTGTCTTGCTAATATTGCACCGGTCCGCCATTGATTGTTGTGATACGTTAACCTTAAAAACTTCGTATTAATTCGTGTGCTGTGTAACTCCTGTGTTGTGTAACTGTGCAGAAATAAAGACTATCTGTGAACTACGATACATTCGTTGTGAGTTATTGCATCGCTGTTTTACCTTCTACGAGTAACAGAAAAGTGGGACTCGAAAACAACAAAACCAAACTTCGAGACACCTCATCGGTGATAATTGGCTACGTATGACAAACCCGGATTTCACATTAAGATAGGGCTGCCTCTCCAGCCAGTTTAGTTTAAACTGTAGTTGTATGTTATTTGAAATTGAAAGTCTTCTGTATGCAGTAAAGGTAATGTTTTAGGTTGCTGTAGGTGGTATGGAGAACTTTAAATTATTGTATAAATAGGTATAGCTCTAGTTGAGAGATGCTTCTTCGAATACTAAACTATTGGTGTGAGTCAATTATTGATAGGGTAAGTTTCTACTTCCCTACAAATGAAACAGATCGATTGGGATACTGACACAATTAGTACCTGATTACTTCACAACAGCTCCAAGATTCAAATTGATATTAAATTAATAAGTATGTCTAGCGAAACTAAGTTTCGTAATTATTCTTATCCGATTTTAATAGGCAGCCCTAAATTAAGATCAGCTCGGCAGGTAGTTGGCTCAGGCTTGGATTGCGTCGCGCGTGACCTCGAGAGGAGGCGGCGAGCGGGGAGCGAGGCGCTGGGGAATCCTTCTGGCGCCAGACCGGCATCGGCGTCTGCCCGCGCCCCGCACCGCTTCCCACCGCCGCGCTCACTCGAAATAGATGCATGGTGATTTACGCCTCAAGCGTATGAGTAAATATAAGTAGGTATAGAGCTTGCCTGCCTGCCTTGGCATGTCCGCTCGCTTTCCCGCCGCCCCCGCGCGCCGCCGATCCGCTCCCCGCGCAACATGTATCGCGATCGCCAGCAAGTACCTAATCGCGACTCGCGACCTACCATGCGTCTCCAACAGAATGCATGCGTGGGGCGTTATGACGTACACCACACGTAGTCGTTTATTATATTATGTGAACAAAGCGTAGCGATGCGGACAAGGTGATTTTGGCTTAGGTACCTATAGAAGTTTTTCTATAACCACTAGACGTAAGTACCTACCTAAATTGTATCACTTATGTACCCAACTATAAAATATAGCTATTAATACAAGAATATAGGTACTTATTGGGTTCTTACCTAATTTAATTAAACGTCGATGTGATGCTTAACTAGTTCATAATCTCAATAGCACAAACTATAGGTATTATAATATAGTCTACCTATAGGGATGCGGTACAAGCATTTTCTTTTTGTATAAGATAGGTAGGTGCACACAGGACGTGGGTAGGTACGCCCGTACGCCCCATGCATGCCTTATGTAGGTACCTACGGCTTGGATTTTCCAAAATGCATTTTCAGGGATAGTAGGAGCACGAAAATTGTCAAGGTTCTGTTTTTAGTAACGGTAGTCCTGTTATTACTTTTGCCTATTAAGTAACTAGGTACCTATTTAATTAAAATTATCTTCCGTAGATATGATTGATATGAATAGGTATACCTACCTAATTAGGTATTAAGGTAGGTACCTACTTACCCAAAAATATTCCGGATGAAAATTAGTAAGTAGGTACCTAACTAACTTAACTAATTTGCGATAGGTAGGTAGGTATATTATAATTAAACTCTTATAACAATCAAGAGGCATAGTAATTTATTACCATCAATGGGCATTGACATAAAAAAAGTGGCTTTAACCTGTTCTTGTTTGGTGATCATGCTCTGCCGGAGTGGATTACATGACGCATCAAAGAGAATGTGTATTTTACAAAAATTATGCTTAGGTAGGTACCTACCTACTTAGCAGATACCTAGGCAAGTTATAAGAATTACTTCCCTAACAATTCGCCGTTTAAATAGCACTTCATTATGATGCGGACAAAGACCAGAAAGCATAATCTGATGATCTGATTCTGATCTCAATTTATGATTAAGTAAAGTTCTTCCGTCGTAGTACCTAGGTCCTATATTATTAAGTAGGTAACTGTTTTCGGTAATTTCCTTTAGTCGCCAAATAACGTCAATTTTTAGGGTTCCGTACCAAAATGGTAAAATGGAACCCTTATGGTGCGACTTTCTCCGTCTGTCTGTCTGTCCGTTCTTCACACTCGATTATTTCAGTAACTACCGAAGCTATCGACATGAAATTTGGAATAGTTGTGAATATTAGTGGCCCAAAGACACTGGAATTAAAAAAAATTGGAAATTATTTTTGTTCTTATTTAAAAAGGGGGGAAAATCGGAGCGTTGAAATTTAAAAGTGAGATAGCTGTACTGTGTGGGGTATCATATGAAAGGGTTTACTTTGTACATTCTAAAACAGATTTTTAATTATTTTTAGTCATGATAGTTTTTGATTTATCGGGGAAAAAGTCTAAAAAATACCGTTCCCCCCCCCTTATCTCCGAAGTTTACCAATCGAAAAATCTGAAATAATTATGGTCAATAGGAATTTATGTATATTTTACAGGAAAACTATAGCCAATGCTCTAACTAGCATAGTTTTTTTGATATTAACAGTAAACCTCTACAAACAAAGTTAGTTTTGCGGTTCATTAACAAAGGTAATTATTACCGTTTTACATCTTTGGTCGTTACAGTTTTCAGTACGGAACCCTCGGTGCGCGAGTCCGACTCGCACTTGGCCGGTTTTTATCATAGAAGTTTTTATAGCCGCTGAAGCAATCTCCACTACTGAGCACGGTTCTCAGAAAGAGATGGGTTTTCCTAGCCACTGCCCTTCCAGTCGAAGTCCATATGCAAATTAGCAGACGCACACACTTCTAAGACCATTATGGAGAACTCACAAAATGTTGCTTTACCGACATGAAGAGCTCAATATGTTTTAGGTGCACACAACTTGCAAACATTTAGACCTAGAAAGCTGGAAAGTGCTCGTAGAGGTTCCCTTTAAATAATGAAGGTATGTGACTGGATTTTTCGAAAGTCCCACGGGAGAGAAAGTGAGATGCCGGATGCCATTGAAGGAAATTTAAATTGGCCAGGTCGTAGCTTTTGCTTATATTATGTCTGAGCGATAGGTATACATCACGTTGAGTAAGTATATTATTTCCTGTCTGTCCGAGGCGCCAGTCGCCACTGCTTGAGAAATATATGATAGTGTGTTTTGATGCGGCCAGATTGTTCCATTTCAATACAACCGTCCGCTTCAATTCACATTCATGAGAGTTAATTATCGGGCCCTAGCCGGTTAGCTGGCACTGGCGCAGTGGCTGGGCAAACGTGTCGTGGCAAAAAGAGCGGCGCGGGCGGCGCTGCGGCGTCGACAGAGGACCGGTTCACTCGTCCCACAGGTTCTTGTGCCTCTCTCCTTCATTCATCATGTTGTCGTTACTTCATTTAATATTATCTATACCATACAATAAGTACCTTACCTAACTACTTTTCCATGTAAGTGGATTATAGTACATTGTTCACCGAGGGGAGAAAGTGACCGATTACTACCGAGGGTGTAGTTTGAGGCCCGAGGCGTAGCCGAAGGGCCGCAATACACGCGAGGTAGGAATCGTACTTTCTACCGAGTGATACATAGTGCTTTATACTACACCTGCGAGGAAAATAAGCGATAATAATTAGTGATTAAACGAACTCTAAAGTGAAGTTCTATCATAATTATATGAGTCGCTTCATTCGAACCTTCACTATCAAAACTAGACTAGGTACATTTTGAGGATTATTTCAATATAGATTTCGATTTCGACAATCGACATCGACATCGACAATCGACATCGATACCGACAATCGACTACCATATCGACATTCGACATCAACACTGATAATATCGACTATCGATATCGACATCGACATCGATAGCGACAATCAACAAAGATATCGACATCGATGTTGACAATCTACATCGATAGCGACATCGATATCAACAAACGACAGCGATATCGACAATCGACATCGACAATCGACATCGATACATCGATAGCGACAATCGACATCGATATTGACAACCGACCACGACATCGATATCGACAATCGATCATCAAAATCGACATTGATATCGACAATCGACATCCACCATATTTGACTTTTGTATGTCAAATATGGTGAAGCTGCTTCTAATACTATATATCCTTAAGGACATACCCAAATTCTCAACGTCCATATACCTAATTTACTTAAAATTAAAAAAAAACAGCGCGTTAGAAATGGATTTTCATATAGTTTTTCTCCCCGCTTAGCACGTTAGAAATGAAATTTCATACATCTTTCCCTCCCGCATATTTGGTTTGTAGCAATGACGTACTTTCTACCTCGTTTTTAAAAAAGAATGAAGGTACTTTCCGAGCGGGTGTAGTATAAAGGTTTTTTGTACACGGAACTCTTTAATTTTCCGGGATGAAATGTAGCCCATGTGTTAATTCAGGTTCTATGCTCTGAAATTCTCCATTCCAAATCGGTTCAATCGTTGTGGCGTGAGAGTAGAAACATGTACCTACCTATTGTTAGCTTCAAGCCATTACTTATTTTGGAATGTTTAACAAATGATCTATTTTTCTGATTTTCTAATGTAAAATATTAATCAATTTAATTTTGTATCGCAAATAACTGTCATTCGATTTAATCTGCGGATAGCGGAGGCAATGTTGAAATTGGTTAGTATAAATACAAATGTTTTGACGATGGTAAGTCAGTCTCCACCGAGACTCAAACGATTATTGAATACCTCTGGTGTTTAGATCGTTATTTTGATTATGAGCCGCAGGTAGTAACTGCGGCCTGGTCAAATGATTTGTTTGTTAGCTAAGTGTTATAAATTAATTCATTACATTAAATCTCTTTTGATTAGAGTCCAAACATATTAAAAGTGTTTTATTAATACCTACTTCTGGATAGTATTCAACACTATGTAATACCTACACAGTACACACACTCATACAAACTTTCGCCTTTATAATATTAGTGTGATATGGAAGACAAAATCTTATTCCAGTAGAACTGATAAGCCATCGATTTGATAAAAACCTAAGTACTTCGGTGGAATTTGCATAGATAGATAGGTATATTTATTGGTACCTACTTACGTATTTGTTTTTAATTTATTTTATTTTACGTATTTGTTTTGCTACATGGATCAGCTCCTGGTCAAACCTCCGAAATATTTCGTCACAGCGATGGAGAGACAGTACTCTAAGACCATGATTACATTTACTAAGTTTTTTTTTTGTAGTAAGTAAGTAAATAAGTAAGATTTGCATGAAATTCCTACGCTACTTACAACTACAAGACTGTTTTTAAGTCGTAAGTTATGTTAGGTTAGCTGTGGTTAGCTACCTACCTAAAACATATACTTACGCGACTTACGTGAGTGTAACTTACAATTGTAATGGTGGCCATACACTTACAGAAAATTAGATAACTCATAATAATATTCCATTTGACTACATTCATTGACAGAGGTAAGTAAATAATTTTCAATTTCAATTTCAATTTATTATTTCCAAGTACCTAGTCCAAGTTATTATTAGCTTTACCTAGATTTTATTCCACAACCTATCTTAAACTTGCCTTTACACAAGTTTAAGAAGTCCATTAAAATTATGCTCCTGAAAAAGGCTTATTATACTGTTGAAGATTACGTAAATGACAAAGGAGCATGGATTTGACTCGCTCCAGCAATGCTAAGGACAGCTGTTACTTATGTATTTTACAAATTAATGAAATTGTAAATTTCTTGCTGGTTCTTGTCGGTAGGAATGTCATTCCGAACCAGTGGTAGACTGGTAGATTCACTTGACGATTCAAAAGTACCTACTTGTAAAAGTTCATTTGAATAAAAATCATTTTGAATTTTGAATTTTTGAATTGCCGAGAAATTGCCTACCTACCTACATAGGTTAATAGAATAAGTTATACTTTGTAAGGAAATACCTACCTACCGGCTTAATTATTTTGTATATCATACTTAGTTTTGAATCGTTTTTATTTTATTTTGATAAGATTACCGCTGTGGCCTGTGCGTAATGTGTATGAAATGGAGATTGGTAGTAGGTATGTGCAGTACTTATATGTAAGTATTGTAGTATGTGGACCCACGGCACTTGACACTATATATTATAAATGCACTTTATTTAAGAGACAGTTACATTAAAGCACGACGAACATCAACATCTCTTTTATTTGGGCGTCCCAACATCACATGGCGACCCTGCCAGTCGGTGTGCGCGCGCTTGCACCATGCGCGTGCACCGGCTGGGCACCGAGAATATATTATTACGCAACCATGGTCTACATAGAGATCATTACATTAAATGTGTATAACATCAATTAATGGAAAAATAAATTATAAGGACAATTACCACGGATTATGAAACTACCAAGATGTGACACGAAAAGAAGAAGAAAACAGAAAACCATTCCGTCAAAATATCTATTGAAAAGCCGATTGAAATAAAAGTATATTGAGAAAATTTATCAAACACTGCAGCGAAGTCCAGATTTTTGAAGCGAAGACAAAGAAAAGTGATAATCTTCGGGTTACGAAGTTTATTTAATGTTAGACGATGGAAAGTGAAAGAAAATTGTGTCTAAAAGTGTTTCCTGAATTCCTATTTCCCAAATTGTGTTTTTTGTGTGTGTCAAATTTTGAACAGCAAGTGAACATTTAAAATTAGAGACTTGTTAGCGCAATTTAAATAACATAATACTATTTTTTTTATCGGTGTCCAGATTTAAGAAAAGATCATGTCATGTTCTATTTTTTATATTAACGACGTACTATTTTTTTTTTTCATTGTGTTGACTGCATCATGTGACCTGACCTGACTGATGACTATATTTTTATTTGCATAATACAACTACAGAATCTTTAAAATGTGTTTTTTCCAGCTTATTTTTATAAAAAAAATATAAAAGTAAGTATATTAAAGGAACAACAAGGCAACTTCAAAAACTTGGTTAACACATACTCTTGGACCAGTGGCAGCAGTAGCAGTATTTTGGGTATGTTTTATTGACCCTAATTTTTTTTGTCTGTTTTAGTTTTCAGTAACTTTGACTTTCAGCTATGCTATCATAATTACTTATTTATTTCTTGAATTTAGGTAGTTCATTTCAAGCTTTTATTATAGAATATTTCGAAAATCAGTGATTTTCTGGCCAATTTTTTTTTAATATAGTTTCAAGGCATTAAGCATAGATACTCATTTGTAGTTAGTTGATTATTGAAAATATAAATAACATAATAATTAAATAAACTTAGGCATTCATTTATTTTACAATTAGATACTTAATCATTTATTATTGCAGAAAAAGATAAAATCAGTTTTGAGTAACAGTAGAGATTCATTGCCTAGGTACCTGAATTTTTTAATTTCTGTTAGTTTTTACTTTTCTGAAAACACATTCCTTAGGTATGATATTAGATATCAAGAAGTTCATGTCGCAACTTTTGAGATGACCAAAGTAAATAGGTCATATCAAATTCAAAAGAAAAGCTGATGCGAATGTAAGCGTTTTGTATTACAATAGCTTGATTGCAAAGATTGCAAATTATTGAATTCGAGAACCCGTGTCGAGAACAATGAAACAATTATATTGTATTGATGATATACTTTTGATTTCGAATATGCTTTGATTTAATTTACTTTGAATTTTATGTAACTTAGCGATTTTATTTTGAATCTTGAATTTTCATATGAAAACATTTTAGCATCGAAACAGGTGACGGAATAAACATTTATGATGATATACCTAAATGGAATAGAAGACAATTATTTACAGACTTACGACGTTATTTAGGAGTTCTTCCATAAGAATCCCTATTTTACTTATGATAATATGATTTTTTTTATATGTACTTAGGGAGTTGGATAATGAAAGAGATGATCTGCTAGATCTGAATTTTGAGAATGCATTTTATTTTTAGCAGAAGGTGTGGTTTATTTAATGAGAATGTAAGGTTGGGAATGTATGCATATTTTGTTGTAATTACTAGGAGTGAAGTTATATTACAATTAATGAGAGTTATGAGAAGTGATGAAGTGACCAGCTCATCTCTTGATCATGCCGTACGCTAGCTCGTCTGCGTGAAAGAATGGAGCAAAAGGCACGAAAATAAATGAATATATTATTATAAATATGAATAAATATGAAAGAAATAATGGCATTTTAGGAATGTTGTATTAATAGAATTGGAAATGATTTGGTGAAGGTATAAATATTTGTGAAAGGATATGGAATTGGTCTTTTAAAGTTGGTAGGTTATTAGATAACACAGAGGCAAGTAGCTTTTTTTTTAAGAGATAGGAAGAAGGAAAGAAAAGAAAAGAAGTTTATTGATCTTAACTTTACCATTGGTGGACGGATTGATCACCCGAACATAATATGGCATAGTTAATTATAGATATAACTATTTTTATAAGGTGTTGTGTTAGGAATGTATACCCGCCTTTTATCTCGATCATGTTGTACTGTAGATGTCTGCGTGAGAGTAATTGTGCATAGGGGTATAGTTTAAATGAAAAAAAAAAAAGTGTTTTAATGAGATTAAAAGGTTAACCAAGAACTTATGAATGAATATTGTACTATGATTGAAGGATAATGAGACAAAATATGACTTTGTCAAATACTTCGCGCGAGCACCTACAGCTGTATAGTACGAGTATGTAACGATCATTAACGGATTAATATATACCTACTTGACATGACTTAATTGAATGACTGGCCATCATTTAAATTACCATTACATGGTTATAATTATAAACATGACATATTATAACGCATCATGATTAAGATTCGGACTTGACAACAACGATTTTAATAATTGTTTTTCTATTGTTTAACATTAAGTTTTTTTTATTTTTGCACCCATTTTTGTACTTTACTTTTAATTGCAATTGTTTATTTACTTAAATTAAAAAAAAAAATTGTTTAATATTAATTTTTTTTTCAAGTGCCCTGGGAGGTGTAGTATGTGGACCCACGGCACTTGACACTATATATTATAAATGCACTTTATTTAAGAGACAGTTACATTAAAGCACGACGAACATCAACATCTCTTTTATTTGGGCGTCCCAACATCACAGTATATGAAACTTAAGAGATGCAGCTTAATATTTTTTATATTAAACCTAGGTAGGTACCTACCTATAGAAAAGAAAGAAAAAACATTTATTTCTAAATACCTATATATATAGTAGGTATTGGTAGGTAGGTACCTATTCCATTTTCTAGTGCGGAATGAAGATTATGCCAAAAGTAGGTACCTACGCCCATTGTAAAAGGATTGATCATTGCCTCAGACGATCTCACCTATGACGTAATTTAATAATAACATGATGATGCAGTCCTTATTTACATAACCACTTAGAAACCAGTAGGTAGGTATTACCTGAGTGTAATTTACTAGATGCACGCGACTACACTCGCGTGGATGAGGTTTTTTAAAATTCCCGCGGGAATATCCTTAATTTTCCGGGGGAAAAAGTAGCCGATGTCCTTCCCTGGGAAATATTATTCCCTATATTTCTATACCTAATTGCATCAAGACGATAGGCCGTGAAAGCGAAGCAGACACACATTCGCATATTTTATAATATTAGATATTACATAGGTACGGGGTACGGTCTACTTGGTATGGAAGGTTTTGTGCATAGTCAACCACGCTGGGCATTTTCACAAATACTAGAGAACTAACCAATTTCTCCGAACAGTTAGAGGTAGGTAGGTAGGTACGTGCCCAGGATCAAATCCTGAACACGCGAGTAGGATACCGGGCGTTTAAACAACTAGATGCTATAACTATCAGTTGCCACTACCAAAATGGACAAATGCAAGCAAAATCAATCAAATAATATAATAGGTATAACATATAAATATTATAAACGCGAAAGTATGTATGGATGGATGTTTGTTACTCAATCACGCCCGAACGGCTTAACGGATCTGGATGAAATTCGGCACAGAGATAGATTATAGTCTGGAATAACACATAGGCTACTTTTTATCCCGGAAAACTAAGGAGTTCCCGCGGGAACCAAAAAACCTCAATCCACGCGGACGTAGTCGCGAGCATCAGCTAGTAAGTAGTAACCCATAAATTAACAAGATAGGATAGTAGGTAGAGGTATTTCAGACTGCAGCTGGCGAGAGTTACATTATAATAAATGAAATACTCAGTTCGAACGTCATTAACTAGTTACAACAGAGTATGAGAAGGCAGGTGTAGTTCGCCTCGCCTGGTACCTACCTACCTATTTACTGGTTTAGTAACTTTGGCGAGCCAAAAGTCAATGTGCTATAAATTGCATTCGGTTTTCGATCTTACATGAACAACATTGCGATTAATATCGTAATCAATGGTATATAGAAATAACAGTGCCAACCATCGACTATAACATAATGGAATAGAATGCGACAGGGCTTGGATTGCGCAGCAACGGAGAAGGTTCATGATATTAATATCATAGATCACTAGCGGCCCATTATCTGCTAATACTTAGGTCATCAATGGTACGAGTATATAGAAATAACAGTGCCAACCATCGACCATAATATAATGGAATAGAATGCGACAGGGCTTGGATTGCGCAGCAATGGAGAAGTTTCATGATGTTAATATCATAGATCACTAGCGGCCCATTATCTGCTAATACTTAGGTAATCAATGGTACGAGTATATAGAAATAACAGTGCCAACCATCGACCATAATATAATGGAATAGAATGCGACAGGGCTTGGATTGCGCAGCAATGGAGAAGTTTCATGATGTTAATATCATAGATCACTAGCGGCCCATTATCTGCTAATACTTAGGTAATCAATGGTACGAGTATATAGAAATAACAGTGCCAACCATCGACCATAATATAATGGAATAGAATGCGACAGGGCTTGGATTGCGCAGCAACGGAGAAGGTTCAAGATATTAATATCATAGATCACTAGCGGCCCATTATCTGCTAATACTTAGGTAATCAATGGTACGAGTAGGTATATAGAAATAACAGTGCCAACCATCGACCATAATATAATGGAATAGAATGCGACAGGGCTTGGATGGGGCAGCAATGGAGAAGTTTCATGATGTTAATATCATAGATCATTAGCGGCCCATCTGCTAATACTTATGGTACCTACATCAAAATTATCTCTACACACGTCATAAAAGTGCTTTTAGGTCCAATTAAGTCACGCCTCATTACACCGTTTACTTTATTCGGTACCGGGTAGGTTAATAAGGTAAAGTGACGTCATACTTAATTTACATACCTAAGTACATAAAATTATTATCGCAAGCGCGATAAACTTTAAAGTAGGTACATAACTTTTTCATTTGTTGAGATATTTAAATGAATCTTTCGTTTTTTTTTGTTATATTATACCTTAATTTTTATAATTAATTATAAAAAATACTTATAGGAAACTGATGGGCCTCTGATGACCTACCTATCTTATATCGCGGTAAAAAAATCATACCTATGCACCGTGTATCGACGAATGAAGCGACTCGTTTTCCTTTTGAGTCAGCTAAGGAAAAATTTGATTACAAACAGTTACACTTCGCACCCCCGGTGGAGAATAGCTTGAACAAGAGGCACGAAACTGTTTTGACTTCTGTAGGAAATGAAATGAAATGAAACCATGGACGTATCAACCACACGATTAGAAAAAAAAATTGGCAGTAGGGACTGCCGATAGAAGTTTGTTTGTTTGTTTAAATTCTTTATTGCACATACTTAAATTACAATGCACAAAGGCGAACTTAAGTTCAAATATATAAACCTTAAAACTAAGGCATTCAAGTTTAATTACGAATGTAGTATATTTATATCTAACCTTGTCTTCGTAAGAACACGAGCATGTCGGTGACGGTCACGCGAATCCACAAGTTTACACCCTACCAAAAAGTGCTCAACCCGGCTGAAGTTTTCACTTCAAAAACATTAGAATTTCGAACGTCTTAAATGCGTTACAGGAACTCACCGGGAAGTTTTCCGCAACAATTGGTTTACTTCTCAAGTCTGAAAAATTTTGCATCATACCTACGTAGGTACAAATAGAACGTACCTCCGCGTCTAAAAATTACTATAATTCCGCTTATGTAAAATAATTAATTATGCAAGTGTCTCACAGGTCACTGGTAACACAATGTAGAGCGACCCGTATTGAATTTACTCGTTCGCGTCATTACGGTCGTTGCCGCTTTGTCGTCTACCCAAATACGATTTTTATCTAATACCTCAGCAGCATTGCTATAGAATTTTAGTACCTATCTCAGCAGTCATCAGCAGGTACCTATTTAAGGAACCTAAACGTTTTATAATTAACTGATGCCCGCAGCTCCGGCTGCCAAGTTTTAGGTAGGTTTCTCGTTTTTAAAAGTGTCTTTTTGCGGCGTGATCGAAGGACAAACCAATAAATCTACAATCAAGTGCACACTCGCCAATTTATATAGGTACCATATGCCATACCCCTAACAGGTTAGCCCGCGACCATCTTAGACTACATCGTCACTTACCATCAGGTGAGATCGCAGTTAAGGGCTAACTAGTAGTGGTAAAAAAAATGTAAGCAGGAATTTTATTACTTAGGTATTAGGGAACAGTTCCTTAGGATTTGATTCCGAAGCCGTATTTAACACGGGATACGATTTGTTATACAAGAAACTATTTGAAACAGTGTGAGTACTTTCAAGTTCCATTACTTGGTATTGCAATTTCTAGAAGCACGCAGTAAGTTATAGGTAGGTAGGTACCTATGTTAAACGCGATTTTCCAAGCCTCATCGCATCACCAGTGTTAGGTACTTCAAATAAGCGATCCTAAAGATAAATACTAAAAACTTGTAGAGTTCCGTAGTAAATACCTAAATGAACCCTCATAGTTTGGTGCTACGTCCAATCTGTCAGCCTGTGTGTAACACCACAGTAACACCCTGAAAAATATTCCAAGTTTTATGTCGTACCGCACAGTGCACAGCTAAACCGAGTCTGGTTTTGTACCACTTATTAATTGCAACAAAATGAAAAGTTCTAATTATTGAAAGCCAGTGTAAGTACGCCGTACTGTTATTGAAAACAATGGTGTATCTAAACGCTAAAACAGAAGGATACCCAATACATTTTTGATACACAAGAAGGTTAATTTCTCTTTAAAAAAAATTGGTCTAAACTCTCGAGTGATCTCTTGGGACAGGGACGTTTTGTTTGTTGTTGACAGTTTTGGAAAAAACTATCCTGTACGGAATAATGACCATCATAGTTTTGCAACTAAAATGCTTGCGGATCCGTGTTCTGGCACGAACTTGACGAGTTATTTGGTAACAAAAAGTCTGACCTTGCTAACGTAAACCAAGAAAACTTCAATGAAAAAAGTTCTCATATAAAAATAGGCGTTTGTTTGAAAAGGTTTATTAATAGGCAGGCAGGTTGGTACCACAGTATTCCCCTTTGATTTTATATATAGGAGGTATTCCCAAACAAGATTTTTTCGAGCCAGTTATATTTTCCTCTCGTGCAAAAGAGCTTAGCTGTTTACGTTCGTCTTATGACTCATGATGCAATGTGTTTAATCTGACGACATTAGCTTGTTATTTCTAAACGTCACTGAATATTTTAGGCATTAATTTATTATTGATTCATGCATCGATTGCCAAATCAACATTTTTGTTTTTATAGGTAGTAAGCACTTATGCCAGTGTCCAGGCCTAGGCACTCGTATGAAAGATAGTTAATTGTTTAATTTTTTATTGTACAAAGGCGAAATACCTAGTGGTATTCTCTTCCAGTTAACCTGTAGATGAAGAGAATGAAGTGCAGGAAAGGGATATGCTGTAATAAAAAGCTCAAAATATAAAAGTTTAAAGAGTTCACTGTCGTCCGGGTTCGTTGTCTCAACCGAAGGTAGGTAGGTACCTATATTGGAGATTTCAACTTTCCACGGTAACTACTGTGCCGCTTTGTGTGTTTGACAGCTCCTGCAAATAGTTCGTCCACTTCGTGGTTACCGAAACTGCGCTTTTTGCTGCCGTGTAACCGTTCCAGCACCTTATCACCCAGCCCAACATGGTAGCGCCCAACGTCCATTATCCATAGAATAGATAAGTGCCACGCACGCTCATTGTCAGTAAGTAACTTTCATAGTCGGTATTTTTGAAGTAAAATTTCTTTACGCACGCTTGACTTGGGGAGGAAGCTGGTGAATGCGTGACGAGAGCGTTACGGAAAGTGTGATCGGGCGAGGCGAACGAAATTTGAGAAGAAGATATAAGTTAGTGAAGATAGTGTATAATAATATAAAAAAATGTGCTGACGAACTGACTACACCACTTACAATATTAATCAACCAATCATTCTCAGAAGGCGTATTTCCCGACCAACTGAAAATATCTATAATTAAACCTATTTATAAGAAAAACAAAAAATCGGACCCTACAAATTATCGCCCAATTGCGCTCTTACCCGCTATATCAAAAATATTTGAAAAAGCAATGTGTAATCGAGTCTATAATTTTTGTGAAAAATATAACATATTCGATGAATGCCAAAACGGTTTCAGAAAAAATAGGTCAACCATACTAGCAACATATAAATATATAGATCAAGTCCTCAACACACTAAATAACAAGGATTACGCGATAGGTATTTTGCTAGACATGACAAAAGCCTATGATAAAGTGCAATATAATATCTTATTAAACAAGTTATACGACCTAGGCATATGAGGCTCCGCACACAAATGGTTCGAATCATATTTAAATAACCGAGAACAATATGTAGAAATTACGTATTATGACCATAGATCGGACGAAATAAAAAACATAAGGTCCAACGTAGAACTTATTAATAGCTCAATACCACAGGGAAGCGTACTTGGATGTATTCTATTTTTACTTTACAT
Source organism: Erebia aethiops (assembly GCA_923060345.2). Classification (NCBI taxonomy): domain Eukaryota; kingdom Metazoa; phylum Arthropoda; class Insecta; order Lepidoptera; family Nymphalidae; genus Erebia; species Erebia aethiops. The sequence continues at coordinate 13,197,724 of OV281089.1, read as the reverse complement.
TAAGAGCGTTCATTCCTTGAGCCGCTTCGCAAGTTTAGGTATTTATCTCTGGTAAATCCTTTGTCTCGGATAGTCCTTTGTTCAAACGAGCGAACAGAAGGCGTCGGGTGCAATGTAGTTTGACAAACCGTTTCGATCCTAATCCCATTTTCAAACAGGCTATTATTTTTTCAATATAAAAAAAAATATGTTTTTAATTCACTTTACATACGTTTACACTTTATATAAACTTTTTTTAATATAAAGTGCATTCATATAAAGAGTAGGTTGCATGATTGTTAGTATAGATGTTTTTAAGTAGGTACATCCAAACTAATATTATAAATGCGAAAGTTTGTCTGTCTGTCTGTCTGCTACGCTTACAGGTACGAGGTACATTGTATCTCGGGGAAGGATATAGGCTACTTTATATCCCGAAAAATTAAGGTATTCCCACAGGAGTTTAAAAAAAAACGCGGACGAATTAGAATTTCTCTATTTTATTGCACTCATATAAGACAAGATATAAAGAAAAATGCAGAATAATTCGTATTTATTTACAAAATCACATTTAAACTATGTTTTCCTATAACATAAATTGTCTTTGTTTACTTGTTTTCTGTTAGTTAAAAGATACATTTTGTACAAAAAGAAATAAAAATATTAGCATTATTTTGATTTTTACGTAATGTTATTTACAATATAAAATTATTAGAATTTGTATGGTTCATTTATATACATGTCACTACGTTTCGTCTTAGTTTTCACATTGCAAATTCGATTGATCGTAACCATTCGAACATATTAGCGTTAAAGTAAAATGAATCTTAACAGTAAAGATTTAGAGCTCAATTTCGTGTATGCATTCACAGCCAGCGCTCCAAATGGAAACGATTAAAATTAAAATCGGTTGGAATTTGTGACTTTAAATCAAGAGCCTTTGGGTCCATATTACTTTGACCCCAATGTGATTGAACGCTCGATTACGATACCCGTAATTGTTGATGTCGTCACCAAAAATCTTCTGAGTTCAAGCCATAGAGCGTTTTCAGCTTTTGAAGCACTTTTTAATTTCCTTGCCTTCGCTAATTGTTCACTACGTAAATATTTTTTCTTTTTAGTTTGAAAATTGGAGTTTTAGAACCCATATCTGAAAAAAATAACTTATTTACTGTCATGAATCCTAAAGAAAGAAAGAAAACAGTGCAATAAAACTGATAGGCACGTGCAGATGCAGGTGTTTTACCAACGTAGGTTTTTGTTTATCATGATAACAATAGCGATCACGGGTCAATAGTGGTACAATAATAAAAGAAAGATCCGGTTCGGAAAATATAAAACACAATCATCAAGTGCCGCTCTGTAAACGATAACCACTTGTAAAAGGTAATAAAACTATATAATCCTGCAGGTGTTGCGCTAGTATACTCAGTTTACCAAAATAACAATAGAAGTTTACTGCGCCTGCGGTAGTAAAAAAATATAGCCTTGCTGCCAATTTTTCAAATAACTTTATGCTGTACTAACGAGTGTATTGTTATTTGTTAGAAATAAATAATTTTGACAGTAAAATAAAAACGCGATCCCAAAAATGCACATAAAAATAACACAAAAAACCTAATTAAATTTTTTCGTGATTGACTGATTGACCGACAACGTACAGCCAAAATCGATAAACCTAAATATTTGATTCATTGAGTAGTCTAGGTGTGAACTGTGAACTGAGAAAGTAGGAAAAGGCTGATAAGTGTACAGTACATTAGACTGTCCGAAAGCACATTGCATATGTTTACTAATGTACAAGCATGTGGCTGCATCCCTGGACTGAATTTCAAGGCATCTGTGGATAAGCCATGCTGGTAATTAATTGACAGGCCGACAGCAATACACTTTCGCATTTATAATTAGTAAGAATTAAAAATTTATAGTAACTTACCTATTTAATATATTATATAACACGATACCCAATAGTGAGCAGTATCAGTCAGTAATTCAAGCTGGAGGTCATCGATCCAAAGGTAAACAATATCCAAATCACAATGCAAATCAAACCAATAAAATCCCAAGTCAATTTCACAATCGAACACAAGATACCGCGCGTATGCCATAAAAGACAATGAACGAGTGACTGAAATTTCAAAACGACAAGGGGATTAGTAGAGATAAGGGGTGGCCTGTCTACGTAGAGATTGCTGGTCAGCCTATAATAATAGTAAATTTAACCACAAGCCCTATAAATGCAATTTTATAACTAATAACTAATAATTGTTTATAACTAATTCTAGTTAATTTTCTGAATAATGTGTAAAGGTTTTTTATAACAGTCTGATAAACATGACCTTGTCTGAATTCTTATTTAAATATTTACCATCAATATAATTTGCCTTTAGTATAACTATAAAGTATAAAATACAAACCCTAAACTCTTTAAAACAAAATAGTTTCATCTATCAATAAGAAAAAGCAGCGAGTATAAAATGCCTACTATTGAGAAGTGACAATCGCACTACAATCTCAGGTATATTCTACGTATTTTATTTTAAGTTGCGGAGACAAAAAGCGTTACGTCCACCCTCGGAGAAGCCTCGGCTACGACTAGTTTTCCTAGTGCTTGATCGCGCAGTTTTGTTGTGTGTTTGAAACTTATTTTTAGAAGTAAACTATTGTTAAAAATATTATTTTTTTGCTTTATATAATTGAAAATATGTCCTACTATTAGGAGTTCTGAATTTTCTTTGCAAATTAAGCTAAATAACCTCCTAAAATGACGGTTTTATGGGTCCTTAATTTTGTCAAATGAAATTTTCTTTGTTTCGAGTTTTATAATACAAAGAATAGCAAATTAATAATTTTTCTCTTCAACTATTGTAGTTCAGGACCTTATACTCAATAAAAGTATCTCTTTTTTTGACCACAATGAGTAAATTATGATGTTCGCTAACGTCAAAGTTTACACAAAATCCAAGATTCAATAACAGCCTCTTGGTATTTTCGCTATAAGGAACAATCTATTAATTAATTTCAAAATGTTGTCAGTCATTGTGGTAGATAAGCGATTTGCCTACAATTTGGTATAAATAAATTTTGAGTTTTAATGCTATGAATAATAAAATATCAGGGGACAAAAGAGCTAAATATTGATCCGAACCGTTACAGCTCGAATGAAGAGTCTTAACGACCTTCCAAAAATCGTACAAGACTCATGCGTACTATTTGCAGACGATATATCTATACAAACTTCATGTAAAGACATTAAAAATTTAAATAATAAATTATACGACATCCTTCATAAGGTGAATGGTTGGTTGAGTGACCACAACTTAGAGATAAATTTCCAAAAAACAAAAATCATGCAATTTAGGCCTTATCAAAAAACACCTTTAAACATAAACTTTTCATATAATGGGATAAATCTAGAATGTGTTAATACGTTCACTCTGCTCGGGATAGATATTGATACCAACATAAACTGGAAATCTCATGTCCAAAAAATAAAAACGAAACTATCCAAATTTACCTATGCCCTGAAAGAACTAAAAAAATCAACGAGCACAGAAGCGGCAATTTTAGCATATTATTCTTATGCAAATGCTTGGCTGAGCTATGGTGTAGTATTGTGGGGAAACAGCACAAATGCACCAGAACTATTTATACTGCAAAAAAAATGCATAAGAATAATAAAAAACTTAAAGAATCGGGAAAGTTGTGTACCTTACTTTAAATCATTAAATATACTAACCCTGCCATGCATTTACATACTAGAATCAGCTAAATTTGTAAGGAAACAACCGCAAAACTTTAAAAAGCTAGAGGACCTACCGCGACGTTACCAACTAAGACCCACGCGAAAAAATAATATGATGATTCCCAGTTCCAACTTAAATATCCATAGTACTGGTCCTAACCCGATGTGTGTAAAAATTTATAACAAAATCCCAGACCACATCAAATCCTTGGAGAATTATACAGATTTTGTCAACTCTTTAAAAACATTTCTCATTGATAAAGCATATTACAAACTAAATGATTTTTTGGAAGAAAAATAAGGCAGCCGTCTCTCTACGACCACTGATTTTTTTGCTGTGCCCCACCGGGGTTCCAATATTGTTACGAACATTGTTATTATTATCAACTATTGACATGTAAATTACTATTATATTGGAATGCAAAATAAAAATGAATATGAATATGAATATAGAAAGAGAGAGTTACGTTTCGTATATTACTGTAGGGAGAAGAGAGAAAGGTGCGAGCACACATTTTCTTTCTCTTTCTCTCATAGCCAGTTACGTTTCGTATATGTAAGTTTTACGTTTTACTTCAGTCGTGTGATCTAAAGCACTCGTTTTTTTCATATTTCCAGGTATTGTAGGTAGGTACTTCATTTATGAAATGAAATTATAGGCAGAACTACTCTTATACAAAGAGAGATAGCCAAGCGTGGCTCTCCATCGCTCGTTGACTGACTCCGAGCATTTAAAATTTTCAGACTTGTAGTTAACGACTATGATTCAGAGTCGTAGGTATCTATATCAGTTTATCAATGGCAGCAGCATGTTACTTGGTTCCACGAGAGACGCACTCGTGTAAGGTCTGCCGGAGTTCCTTCATTTTGCACTAAGTGTAGTTTGCGCTCCATCAAACCTGATGGTATTAAGCGACGATACAATGAGATGGGAGTTGTTTTTACTCGGAGCTGTCGGGTTGCAAATTGCAGACAAAAAATTGGGTCAGAAATCAGTAAGTATACCTACATCTACATTTTACCATTTAAATAATCATATTATGAAGCTACACAGAGCTTAAAAGATTGCTCATCTGAGTACAAAAGCTTGGTATATATCTTATATGTTAATTTTTTCGTTTTTATTGAGATTTAAAAACTAATCATCAGGAATATCTTTCTCAAGCGCAACTATTCAGTTATATTTGCGATTTATCTAGGTAGCTCAGGCCTTGTCGATACATCTATAGTCTATACTAATATTATAAATGCGTAAGTTTGGATGGATGAATGGATGTATGGATGGATGTTTGTTACTCAATCACGCCAGATCGGCGTTTGATGCGAGTTTTGCACAGTACACATTATGTGCTATTCTTCGAGCATTTAACCAATATTGTACCATCCTATTCAAAGGGTCACTATGGCAACGAACGCTAGGCCCGTGGGCGCCGCGCCGCCGCCGTCCGGGAGGTCACAGATACTTGATAATGATGCTATGATATACTTCCCGCTTACTTATTTCCAGCTAATACCTACATCTTTATTTACTAGGAAAAGCGTTTTCTTAGTAAATTAATGTCTGTATTTTGCAACGACCTCTACGACGAAAAATTGTTGACCAAGTTCTCCAAGTATCTATCTAGGTATGTGTCAATCTTTTTACAAAGTAGGTATAGGACAATGAGACATTCACATTGCCTATCAGATGATATCTGGAAATGCCTGATGTAAGTACCTAACCTTTCATCAATATTACTAAAAAATTCTATAAATAAAATCTGAAAAGCTCAATTGATTCTCAGAATTGCTCGGACGCTTCATACCTATTGGCCACTGGGAAATTTCATTCTTGAAAAATACCTACCTAGTACCTACACATGGAAATATGGTTATTGGGACTAAAATGAATTAGGAACCTGTTGGTATACGAATTTACATTGAACTACGCCTATAAAAATGCGGACACGACGTCATAAGTCGTAACCATCTGGTTATTGCGGTCAGATTCCGAAGAGCGAAGTATTCTGCATGAATTGATTTCTAGCTAGAGCCTAATGACAACTGCAGGAAATTATGATACGAACTAAATGCGGCATGGGGGCAATCCGCAAGTCATCACCTGTACGTACGAGTTGTAAGCCTCTAGGCAGCAGCTGCAACAGCTGAACAGCTGAAGGTTTATCATTAACCGACTTCAAAAAATGGAGGAGGTCTTCAATTCGGTTGTTTAAAAAATATAAGTATGGTTGATGGTTTAGTGATTATACCATTGGTTTTTGGCACAGGATATCTATTAATACAGATACTGCGCTCGCATATTATACCTAGATGCCTTTATTCGATTTAGGCAACATCAATTGGAAATAAGAAAGATAGGGACTAATTTGCAGGACGACCTATCGGCAGGCGTTTAGTGAACGAGCATTCCGAACTGGTCTAGTAATTAAATGCTATATACTCTAAAATGTAGATAATATGCTACGTAAGCATTGAAAAGTATGTTTCATTTTAGCAGTGTTCAAATACAGCAACTCTTAAAGTTATTATTATATAAGTACTTATTATTCAACTAACAAGACAAGATGAAGTATTATTCTAACACGGGGATATAAATCTACTTTATTTCTAACTACCTGGAAAGGGTCCCAGGTTATCTCACTTCCATCTAAGGCTACCACCGTCACTTACTACCAAGTGAAGTCGCAGGCAACTTGTAATGGAGTTAAAAAATAATAATAAAAGAGATTCCTTTTCAAAATAGACACGGTAGTGGGAAGCAAGATAAGTTCTTGGAAATATCGGAATGGTAAATGTGAAAAAGTTGGTAACCCGAGGCGGCGGGAGGCGGTGGCGCGTGCTCGGGGGGATTCCGAGAATCGTAATACCGGTTCAACACAACTATTGACGGCTCTCCGGCCACGGCTGTGTCATTGTTTGTGACTGCAGTCCGAGAGAGCAACACCGATACCTCCGTCCTTGTCTATGGGTCTTGCTTAGAAATATAACTGAGCAATCTTAGGACATTACGTAATAGAGTAGCGTTTAAGCAGGTTTTTGTACAGAGCTGTAATGTAGCTCTACATAATGTAGGTTGATACATTACATTTTTTGAAGTGAAAACTTCTTTAGGCGCGTTGAGCACTTATTGGTAGAGGGTAAAAATGTAGATTCGCGTGACCGTGACCGACATGCTCGCGAACTATAAATATACTACATTCGAATTTAAACTTTAATGCCTTAGTGTTAAGGTTTATATTTTAATAATTTTAATTTAAAAAAAATCGTATTCACTTCTATCGGCAGTCCCTATGATATATATGTATTTTTTTTAAATATTTTCATTGAGCAGTAAAAAATTTAGGATAAGTCAGTATAATGCTCATGCACATGTAAGATATTATTCGATTTTTAATGGCTTCTGTATGTAGGTAGATGTCATTTTTACGGCCCAATTCTTCGTACACCCGCTTATCTCTTTCAAAATAATGTTACTGTTTGTCAATGTAAACAGGAAGTGTAATGTCTTTCAATTTGACTAGTTTCGTATGTAATTCGATTGAATCTGTGGGTACGGAGTACGGACATGGCGTCCGGAAAAAGTTTTCCGTTGAAAATAATTACGAGTGTTTTGACGATGGTAATTTAATCTTTCACTAAGACTCAAACCTATTGAATACCTTCAGTGTTACTTTAATCAAGATATTGTAATAGCAATTTCGGCTTGATCAAATGATTATTGCCGTAAGGCTTCAGCCAAGATTTATGATTAACTAATTAAGTACATGAAATCTCTCGTGAAACCATTTACTCGTGCAAGTTTAAATGAGAGTACAAACCTATTAAAAGTGTTATATTGATACCTACTTCTGGAACGACGCTTAGACTTCTCTCTTCAGGTCTGAAAGCGTTATAAAAACAAGCAAAAAATAAAAGCGTGTTCCCACTTTCATAAAACAGGTAACTATGTAAGCATATGCACGATCAAAAGCCAAGCACTTTAAGTATGAACATCGAACAATCAGTTCAATTATATTTTAGCAAGCAAAGCAACGCTACTTGTTAGGCAAGCTTACAACAAACAAACAATCAATTTTTCAAATAATATTAATGCAAAGCAATCTATTCGGTCTAGGCTTCTCAGAAGTTTTAGGCTTACTATTCCATGAAACTATTTGTTATTCAAGTTACGCGTAAGCCACAGTCCATATAATGTTAATAAATGGTGGACGAAATTTAATTTGCTGATTGTCTGATCATATCTAATTGTTGATACTAACTCAACAATTGAAAGCATCATAGTGTTATAGAAGTTGTAACAATGACTAAAAGAGCAATTGAAGCATTACGTAACAGCCGGAACAGCAATATGGATAATAGAATATGATCAAATTAAGAGCTAGGGGCTTACAAGAAAAAGTGGCAGGTCAAAGGCAACACGGTAGCGATCTTAAAGGCGTTAAACTGGATCATACCATGTTTGCAGCTCTGGATATATCATGGATCTGGTTGGAGATAAGAAGTCGCGCTTTACACCATCAGGTTCAGGATTTCTAGAATTTAAAGCAGAAAGGAAATGATAGTTTGCACCAAAGTGTGACAATCGCAATTATTTTTACGAGCTGAGTTTGTGCTACTCTGGCCAAACTTGAGCATTTTGTAGCTTGAGCATTGAGTAGCGTCGGATACAAATGATCGTGACAGTATAACTTAATATTTCGTGGGTAGTAGGTAGGTAAGCCATAGAATAAGTAATCCGAATATAGGGTAAGATTCATCAGACCCCTAACAAAGCAAACGTTATTATCTTTAATTGAAAACTCAGTTTTTTTGCAAAGTCAAATTCGTTACAACCGACTTTTGTTTTATAAAGTACCTACCTAACAATCGCTTTCTCTAACCTATCACAAGTTTTCATCATGATAAATGATACTACTTACTTAATAGAACTTGCAAAGATACCTACAGCAAATACGTAGCATTGACGCTGATTCTGTAGTGCACAATCTCTAAACTAAACTAAAATTAGAGCATCACAAATATTGCAAACCCTTTCATAATACTCCCTACGGAAAGGGACAGAACTTTTTTTAAAGCTGCCAGTTTAGTTTAGAGATTGTGTTATAGATACGGAATCAGCCATATTGTCCTCATGTAATGCACGCTAGTTTTTCACCCTAAGTTTTACCAACTATATATTCTCCTAAGGAAAATTAGAATCCCACTCTGTAGGTACATATTTTCATCTAAGTCTTTACCTATGAACTGTTATAACGTATTATTAGGTACATATTTTGTTGTAAATGCGCTGTTGTCACTTGTCAGTATAGTAATAGTTGCTAATTTTTATAGCAATTTTGCGAAATATGATGACGACTGACGAGTGACGACGTCTCACCGATTTGGTGTTAGTTATAAGTTTTTATAATATTTTGCGTATTAATATACCTAGGTACGATTACATTTTAAATTAGAGGCAGGAAAATATTATCCTATTCGGGTAATTCATAAACTCGTAAAATAAGAGATCTATCATTTACTCAATCCTCACCCTGTTTCCAATCATAGTTCATGTACTTTATATTGTTGATATGATTTGTCAATGTGTAGCTTACCCCACAGCTTACACTTAATTAACGCGGAGATCTCACGGAATTCCTACAAGAATCATATTCAGTGGGCGTGGTAAAATACATGTATAACGAATGATTTGATTGTAACCGACTTTTTCAACTCTCAAATGGCATGCCATCACAAAAATATTTTGGTAATCGTGAGTAGGTGCGAAGAATGTATCTCGGAAGCGGGAACACCTTCCCAAATTTGAGTTCTGGCAAATTACCAAGCGTTGCTCTCAAGCCGCTTGTGTCACTCGACTGTATTTGTGATGAAAGCCAAATCTATTTAAAGAACATAACATTTCGCTCGAATAAAAATTCAATATCCTTAGGAATGTAACAACTGGGGCATCTGAAAGAAATCTCTTCAAGAGTTAATCTGTCCTCGTGCATTTCCTTTCGTTGTTTATGTTTTAGTTCATAAGTTTCTGGTACAAAAAAAAAAATACCTACTAAGCTTAAAAAAATACTAAACTGTATACTTATGTATTATATTATTAATAAAACTTTTTGGACTACAAATCAGCACTAGTATCTAAGTGCCCCGTGCCTACTTGAAAATCGTATTATAAGCACAGAATAGGTAGGTAATAGTTAAGTACCAACTATATATTCTAGTAAAGTTATATATTCCGTTTAAAATAAAACTGTAATATAAAATTTGTATCTGACATTATCATCATTTACTATTGCATGCGAATCCTAATAAGCATTATTAAGGAAAGACAAGCGGTAGCGACAATGAATGGTTATTTATTTGGTCAAGTGGAACTTGGCTTCGGTGACTCACGATTATTATTATCTTCATCACATAATATCGCACATGTATATGAAAAGATGACGTCATTTGTCTTTATACAGGTGTTTATACTTTATAAATTACCAATTGGCATTCAAACCTCATATCAATGAGATATAACTTATTTTCTGCAATATATTATTATTTCTCTGGTAGGTTTAGCCACATTTACACATACCTACTGATAATCACTATCGTCTATCGCTAGATAATATCTATAATCCTATCCAGATGCTATAAGGATAATAAAAATACGTATTGTATCTCTTTTCATATTATGATTACAGTTACTTGAGAGAAAAGCATAGAATGCTTACCTACTGTCATCCTAATAGCATCTGGATATGGTAGCACCTACTTACATGTAAAGTCACCGGTCAAGTGCGAGTCAGACTTGCTTACAAGGGGTTCCGTACCACCACACAATATACCTACATTATTTTAGTAAATAACAAGAAAGATGTCATAACAACAAGTAATCAGCTGTGAAATATCTGGCTTACTTTATTTCTGGTGCTCAAGATATATAAAAACAATGAAAACAACAAACAGTGAACCGATGTAAACTTTTCAAACTTATTTGTAATTTTTTGACTTTTTGTGACCAAAGCTAAAAGATAGACTATAGAGTGATAGTGAGACTTGTTAATTTGTTATTGTAACTTCAGCCCGCCTAGGGTAATATTTTATGTTTATATTATTCTGTGAACTTTAGGCTCAGAAGGACTGGAATCCAGAGCCGTTAAACCAGTTAAATAAAAAAAAAAAAAATCAACTGGTAGCGCCTGTCAATCAATTCGACACCATATGAGTACGGAACGATTTTCGTATTTTTTCCTATACTTGTGCTGTGAGACGTTGCTTCTTGCTAAATTTAATGATTCTAGGTCTACAGCTAGGTATAGGTACACAAAAACAGCAAGATGCTCGTCTGTCTCTATTACCTGCACTATTACCATACTGTGCTATTGCACTGATTAGACCAAATTCACGTATTTCTAATAAATGGCACAACTATTAGCTGCCAATAATTCGTTTTAATTATTTAGATTAAGATGATTATCGAGCTGCAAAAGTTGCTGCTACGTTTTAGTTAAGTTTTTTACTTTAACAGTTTTTGGGTTAAAATCTGAGAGATATTATACTTAGAGAGTGTTCAAAATCTAAAAATCACACTCGTTGGACCAATGTCGTAAGTGCAATTAGTAAGCTTCCTACTACACAACTAAAGCAAATCAGAATATCTGATTTCAATCGTTTACTTTATTTTGGCAATTATTTTAGCAAAAGTAATAGTAATAGCAACCAACTATCAACTAATACAAACAATCTGGAGCAATTAACGTACATAATATAAGCTGATAGGGTTCCATTTTTCTTCATTTTTATTTATTTATTTATTTATACATTCTGTACCAGTAACTTAAAAATAAAACATAAACATTGAAAGGACATGCACAAGGACAACTTCGTAAATAAAGATTTTAACAGATTTATTAATTCCTTGAACCATGCTCGATTAGCTAGCTATAGATAGACACACTCAGGAAGGTAGATAGTATACCTACTTAAAAATTTCAAATCGTAAATGAAAGTTTGCTGTGCGCTGTATATGACAACTGTTAACAGAAATATTTCTGGCAATAATCTCGCGTGCTTACGAGTACATCGTCATCAGTAAACTGCGTGCCTCGCGTTCCATCTCGCTTTTGCGAATGAGATATTTCTGGAAGAAAACATTCTTGAACTTGAACAGAAGGACTTTCGAAGAATCATTTGAGGGATTCCACGGCTCATTATCAAACGAAAATATCCACTTTTTTCTTACATCGTTACTGGAAATTGTAATTTTGCAATCACTGTGGCAATGTCTGTGATATGATCATCTTTTAATATTTTAGAACGTATCTACTTAGGCTGTGAATTGTGATATTGTTATTGATTCCAACACAGGCTTCACAGATCAATGTAGAGTCTACAGATCAATACACAATTCGTTAAGATTAGACATGCACCTGATGTGTACCATATGGTTGAACTTTCATTAAATTCCTTTGCGTTTGCGTGCCATTCATTCGCTATCGATTAGCTTGGTATATTGTATAAGTAGGCGTTACGTATAGCAGTGTATAAGAACACCTAACAAGGAGCACAGCGACGGGGCGCGGCCGAGCGAGCGGCCCGTCACAGCAACGCGTCGGCATAGCGGTCAGGCCAGCCAGCCGATGACCTGGATCCGAGGGAAGCCCGACTGGGTGGGGGACTGTTTGCTCACTTCGAGGCTTTCTTTCAGTGTCACATACAATCCTCTCAATAATAACTTTCTTAACTTTTATATCAACTCTATTACGTGTCCCATCCCATGGACCGTTTGTGGTATGTGACTATTTATATTATTAAATAGCGAACCAAATATTTCAGCCTTTATTTAATCAGCTTCGTAAAAAAGCAGCCGAGAGTAGGAACGCTACATGTAGGTATAGGTAAATATTGTGTGTTCATTTCAACGCTTGCCACCAAGACGGGTTTCCCGCCCACGCGACTTTATGGCGCCTGAGTCCGCCTGACCGGACCATCAATTTACTCAATAGTTTCCAACGAGTCGACGTTTGATGTTATTATAAAAGATCGTATGAATATTATTACATAATTACAGCTAAGAAGATCACTCAATCTTACTTGATTTTAAACCTAGAATCAGAATTCAGTACCTATAGAACAATAGCAAAATAGAACACAAGTTTTTAGAACATTTATGGACAGCAAACCTTTGATATATTATTATAATTATACGAGCTAGAGTATGCGAGTAGAGTTATACTGTATGAAGATAACGTGAAAAGTATACCTACAACAGCTACATAGTACATACTCTTAGTTTAATTTTATTGTAGAAGATAATAAAATTGTGCTCTACCGAATCAGCGCCATGATGGCGAACTGTTCAAGAAATGTTTGTCTACCCCCGAACAGTTTTGTCAAGGTCGTGATGTGCCATGGCTGGTCAGCAACAGGCAAGTCTGCAAGAATGCCGACAAAACAACGCAACAAGTGCCCGCGCCCCCGCCTTAATGTCTCAATAACTGCTTGGCTGTGATGTTATATTTTTATAATACGCGAGTGTAACAGAAGCTTATATGCCATAATAAATCTCTACCATAACTTTATGTACCTACTTAGTTCTAACTTCTATGATAATTAGTATGCTCGAGAGACTACATTATTTGTTTGTATCTACACAAGATAGTTTTTGTTATATATATATTTATTACCTTATAGTTATAAATATTTAGGTATAAGTTGTATAAGTTATTTTTTTATTAATATTTTGTTTTATTGATAGCTGTATCATGCATTTTCGTGAATTATAGCTGTGTACCGCATATTTTTTTGAAATGATAGGTAGTATATTAATTCATATTATTAAAAAAAAGTAGGTAAACTAAGCCCATACTTAGGACTGAATAAACTTGTCAGCATATATGCACATTGCTGATAAAGGTAATAATTATAATTCGTTTAAGTCTCCTACGTCGACTTTTCAAAAAGTAGAATTCACAAAATATTGGATTCCTAAATTAAATTTACCTATAATATTATCTACCTACTATCAACCAACTAAATGATAAGTTAATAACATGCCATGGGGTCTGCGAATTGAATGAACGCCTAACGTGTAATTCATATTCGTCAATTCCGTGGTTCACAACTTCACTGGTTGCCTGACCAACAAGCGACAATCGAGCGACTGAGCCCTATCAACATAGCGCGTGCGTCATCGCCTCCGCACAACTGATAAGCGCCTTGAATTATCATTGCAAATAATGTGCTTATACATTCATATCTGCCTCGAGTGTCGAGGAGTTTCTCCACTACAAGTTATCATCTCAGTTTACCGACTAAATAACAAGATTAACATCCACAATGACACGGCCTTTAATTCTTCGAGCGAAATATTTTGGTAAGTTTAGGTATGAATGCTAACAGAAATTTGATAAAGAGGTCGCGATAGCGAGTTCACGCGATAAGTTAAATATAGGAAAATACCACTAACTATTAGTTCCAGTCTCTTTGAGATGAAAATATACCTACCTAATAATATAATAATAATAAATAATAACCTATCACCAAATACCAATCTCATTAGTTAAGTATGACTTATGTAGGTACCTAATCTTTATTTCTGGACGAAATCTATAGAGTTGAAACGCAAGAATAAAATGAAAATCAGTGGGTACCTAACCATAACTAGATTTGTATGGAGAATTTTAACTCATAAATGAACAGTGGCATGTAAAGGCAATACCCGTTCTAGTCGAGCGCAACCGTTACGAAATCATTGCTGCATGAAAATTATACGATCGGAGCTACCGATAGTCAATAATATAATTACTCTACCCATAGGTACTCTACCATAGCCCACTGTAGAGGTAGGTACAAGTTACCGTGGTAATTAAACGTGTTCAGTGTTTCAGATTCCATAAAATATTTTTATACAAATAATACGTCCACATATTGAATCTATGTGTATAATTTTGTACAATCTATGAAACTATTTAAGTATACCTACCTACTTAAGTAAAGAATCCTTTTACTTTTGAATGCAAAATTATAAAAAAATTAGGGGAAGATGCTCACAGCCAGTTCGGAAATGATTGTATTTAATATTATGTATACGTGTTGACTGTTCAGTGTTGACTAAGGAGTAAGGATATATTTTGCATATTTTTATCATAAATTCGTTAAAGATGGCACTGTAATCGCAGTGTTAAAGTCCGTGCATAGATAGGTATAAATAGATTACAACGCGCGACCGATCCGGTTGCGGTGAAGGAAGGAGATAGATATAACGCGCCATGAATCACTTCTTCGCCAACAGCCGCACACTCGCACAATACGAGAGTCGCGCGGAGAGGTCACGGGCGGCGGGGGGCAGGGAGCTATACCCGAACGGAACGAAACGATACGAGCGAAGTACAACTAAAAACAGTTTAACAGACAACCGCGACGCGGTAGCGTGCGTCGCCCGTTTCTGGAATGTACGTTCATCCGAAATACATTCACGGTTCTTAGATAAAATAGGAAATTACTTACGTGTGAATAATTATCATAAGCGAAAAAGAGAGTGGTATTTTGTTCGAGTGTAAGTGTGACGTTAACAGAAGTGAATGCGAGTGTGTGTGTGTCGTGGCGTGGATCGTCGCGCAATTATTAACGATGATTCACTTGCGCGCGGGTGAAATGCAGCCTATCGGACTTGTTGACATATGTTCAGGAGGAGTAAACAAATGATATCAAGAATACTCCCAATATAATGGTGGATTGATTTATTGTCCCGCGGCCGGTAAGACATCTTTATTAAGTAGGTACATAATGATTGATTTTGCTAGGTATTGCGATTAGGAAGGATGCCTTAGGTATAGGTAGGTATTATGCCTTCGATATATTATCTACTACTCAATGTTTTAATTCATACTTAATAATTGATTGTTTTAATAAATAAACATTGAGCGAACGAAATAACGTTAAGTGTCAATTTTACGAAGAATTACTCATTGTGATTTAGGTAAACAGTATCATAGATATTATAGTCTTCAGTAAGTATTCTTGTTGGATACCTTAGTAACTATTCCTCTTGGATGCCTTTTATCGTTAAAGAATTTTAAGAATTTACAATAGTTCGCTTATTAGTTTTTTCACCATAATTATCTTATATTAGGCAAAAACGGCTTCATAAAATTGAATTTAAACAATAAATCTACTAACAATATTATTATAGTGAGCGGTTAGACCTAGTAACTTAATATAGAAGTAATTAGCTGTAGCCCGTAGGTAGGTAGGTATATTGTATACGTATGTATATGAAACGATAGGTAGGTATATTCGCGTAGAAAGTGTTATCTCAAAAAAAGGAAAAAAGGTCTGTTCGGTCTACACGTTTTGCACGTATTCCGCGGTTTGTTATAGTAGGTAATAGGTACCTATAGCTATTAATTTTTGAAAGAAAAGGGGTTAAATAGTCTATTAGACTTTACTCGACAGGTTTGGTCAGTCTCAGGTAAACGTATCTCCGTCTCTCGACTATAGAGTATAGACCATTTAATTCTTTGCATAGATGGTTATGTAGGGGCGAAACAGGCTGTGGGCGGCGTGCTGGCGGCAGGCACAGGCGTCGCCAGGGCCGCCTGGCTTGGCGCCAGGCCGGCGGGCGGCGGCCGACCATCGGGATTCCTTTGTCTCTAAACACATCTTGACTTTTCTATAACACATCAAAATGTTTTATAATCCCTATACGTATCAACAAATTCAGAAACTGATTAACGCTTACTATAAAAACTTTTTTTTATTAACGAGTTCAAATTAGGCAAGAGTACCTAGTAAGTAAAGGTTTACTTGAAAATTATACGGTTTCGTTAATAAGAGCACACTAGTACAATATTAAGAGACTGGAGCCTATTCTACGCCTATCTGAACAATCCGGTAATCCGGTACATTTGTGTGCGTAATGCGTACTGCGCTTATTTGCTCGTTCGTTATAAACGAGTGGAGCGGCTTGCTTGTCTCCGGTTCTCAGAAATTGTAACGCCTTCTTAGAACGTAGCAACGCAGCCCTCTACAAAATGCCTCGAGTGAGCGCAATCCGAGGTCGTCATTCTTACCACTACACGCGTTTGGATTGTATCTTGATAAACACCTACACATGCAACGAAACATTCTTTTACAACTTGTTCTTTTTAAGTTTTGATAAGTAGGTAATTATATATAATGTAGAGTTACATAGTTTATTCCTATGACTTATAAATGCAATGTGTCGTAACTAGTTACTTGCCATGCATAAAAAATATTATTACAAATTAATTTTGTTTCTATAATTATCAATAGCGTAGTAAAGAATAACATGCTAATACTTAATTACTTAGTTAAACGTAAAAAATATGCTGTAGGAAAAACGGGGATATCCTCGTGTGAAGAGCGCAAATTCGTGCTTACGTCATGATGATGTCACTACGTACTACATACCTATTAGAAACAGCTTAGACATAAAATAACACAGCACATGTCTCTTGCGTCAAAGACGCCTTAGCATAACGTTGTTATAATTCTGCAGTACATAAAATACGTACACAGTACTACAGTCATGGTGTTTTTAAAATTATACACATACGATTTTAAAAAATTGCAATTCTGACATAACGCACAGCTCAAACCACTCGGTTTAGAAGTTTTTATTTGCTGGTAATGTAGATTTTGAAAAATTCAAACGCGATCTTCAAATACCTAACCTGAATTTACCGTTTTCCGGTGACGTAGTTGCGGGGGAAAGCTAGTGTTTGCATGAAGGATTGCGTTTGTGATAAAAACCGAACATATAAACTATCTTAATTTTTGCAAATAAAGAGATTTTATTAATATCGATACATATTTTACTCTCACGCCCGTGTACAAAATAAATACATAAGTATATGGCCAAAAATAAATATAATAAACTTACATATATTATTATTATTTTAAGCTTAACATACTTAATAATATTTAAAAAAATCCTTTGTCCATGAACCTAAAAAAATCTGATTTGTATAAAAGTACATACAAGCTTTTTTCAAGCCTCAATTTCCGCGTGTAGTTAGTTATTTAATAATTAGGTTTTTAAAACTGTAATAAGTAATTTCTCTAATTTATTACGGAGTGGTATTCTACGTCTATAATGGGATATAAACATGCTCTACATCTTAAATTGCTAGACCCCAGGCGGTTTGACCTGTACGTGGATATTTCATCCTGTAACTTCATCCAATCAAATCCATGCTCCAAATTATTTACTGTACCTATTATACACATACTATTTTTATTGATTTATTTTTGCATCTATTACAGGTACGAAAGTCGCGTAAAAGATGCCGCTTACACAAGAAAAACGCTTGGATAACAAATTCTCTAACAACAATGACCACAGCTATCTTCATAAGAAGTTCAAAAAAATGGCATCTACTATGTCAATGCTTCCGGGCAGTTCAATTAAGGGGGAAGAAAGTGGATATCCAGAAACCAGTCTTTTACAAGTTACTAGTAGTTCTACTATTACCAACGGAAGTATTGCAGCAGCTCACCCAGAAATAGAAAAAATTAAAGTTATATACGATAAGCGCAGCATGGATGTGGAAAAAAATGTACAAACTAATTTTAACGATGAAAACATTAGGTTAAGTGATGTAAATAGTTTTGTTCAAATACCTGGTAAGACCAGTTTTTCTGAAGAATTTTTACATAAGACTGAAAACCTTGAAAATGATTTTATAAAGGAAACTTACAGTGGAGGTACAGGGCGATATATTTGCCCATATTGTAAAATATCATGTGCCAAGCCTTCAGTTCTACAAAAACATATCAGAGCTCATACAAATGAGAGACCGTTTCCATGTATACCTTGTGGATTTGCTTTTAAAACCAAGTCTAATTTATATAAACATAGAAGGTCAAGAACGCATGCTTTGCGATTACAAGGCGCTGACATAGCCACAATTAACGATGATGACCTATCAGGTGATTCCGAAAGCGACACGTCAATACCACCAACGTCCTTATCAGGTTCAGATAGAGATCAGAGTTCGGATACTTCAATGATTCGTTCAGAAAAAAGACCTAGTGAGTTTTCATCTCCTGAGTTAATGAACGACAGTAACAGTATGTCATTACATATGCTTTCTACTTTAAATGACAACAAATCAAAAACAATTTATAAACCCAAGTTCAGAGCAGCTTTTTATCATGGAATGGATGAGAAAGATAAGATAAAAAAGACTATTTCACAGAATGCTGACTTTCTTACGGAACATATCTCTAAAATTATATCAGATAATGAGGCCATTGTTGATGTTATTGAAACTCCTCTACAAAAAAAATATGGCAAAATTAAACAAATAGCGGAAAGTAAGCAGTTTTTAAATGAAATCGAAATAACACCAGAACAGACACCATTAAATTTAACAAAAAATTGTTACGAAACTGAAAATTTGATCCGGAAGAGGTCTCACTCAGACAGTTTTGCTCCGATCTTCGAAGATCAAAAGCACCCTCTAAATCCCGAAGGTTCAATAATTAAAGACCTCCTTCTTAAAACTAAGGCCAATGGACTTAATCCTGTAACAAGTGAACTAGTTGATGGATTGGGACCCCTCTATGTTTGTGGTTTATGCCAAATAGTATATAGAAGTGCTGATAATTTAGAAGTTCATCGGTTGTATTATTGCAAAGGTGCCCTATCAAATAATTCCACGGCAGTGAATACTGCTCAAAAAGAAATAAAAAGTACAAGACCTGAAAATATATATTTTAGAAGTAATTCTATTAATGTTCGAATGCCTGAAAATACGATGAGTCCCGTTTGCAGAAATAATACTTCACCTAAATCACCATCGTTAAAAAATAAACCCGACAATCTTGTGATTTTAAAGCCAGATTGTAATGATATAATAGCACCGTTACCATCTCCAGGACCATTACTTGGTAACACGCGACTAGTTGATTCTAGATTACCATCTGAATTCAATAAAAAGACTGAGACATTAAAAGTAAGACCTAAAGAATCTAGTCCAAAGCGAAGACTTGACAGCAGATCGGAAACATACAGTCCTCGACTTCTTGATAACTCATCACCTCGATCTGGCGATTTATTTTCTCAACCTAAAATCAGATGTATGGAAATAAATACGTCTTCTTTGAGATCAATGGAGGAAATGTCACCACATATAAGGCATAACTCTACGTCTCTTCAAATGTTTGGAGGCGAAGTAAAAATAGTCGATCACTCTGGCAGTACCACAACTTTACGCATAGAACCCAGTAAAACTCAACTTTCTCCGATTTTAATACATCAAAATCTTTCCCCTTCAAAGTTTGCTAATGATTTAGAAGCAAGCAGCGTTGTTGTTAGATCAGGTCTTCATTCTGGAGGCACAATTGTCCATAATCCTCCGACACCAAAAGAAACTGTTAGCACATCGCAGACTCAAACATCCAGAATTTCAGTGTCTACCCCGACCGCTCAGAACTCAAACTTGTTAAATGTTCATGACATAACTCACTTCCAATTCCCACCGTTAAGTGCCATTACAGCATATAACCCCTTAACGCTGCCTCCGCTTAGCCCGTCTTCGTCACCTAATGGCGCTACCACTATATTTCACGGTGGAAAATTTATACCTCATGTCCCAGGAATACCTGGTCCCAATACGCCTGGTTTACTCGTCGGAAATAATAACATACAATTTAAAAACAATGAGTGTCTTAAGAACGTGGCCAAGTTCGAAAATATTTCAGATAGTTCATCAATAATTAATATGCATGCTAGAAAAGGACCAAGTGCAAATTACGATAGAATTTTTAATTCGAAAAGTCCTAGTACAAAATTTAATCATGAAATGGAAAGACATAGTCAAAATAAAGATAGTTACAATGCAGATTTACAAAGCATTTCCACTGTGCCAATAATAAAAATAAAACACGTAGATGAACCCATACCTACTTCGTTTCCTAACAATAATGTCAGAGTAGCACTACGAACTGAAGGTGCTATTAAACGAAATGCTGAAGGCTTTCCGAAAACGCCTGTATTAAAAGAAAATTCTAATTACTTATTTATTAAGAGCAAAGTGAAGGATTCTATTTTTGAACCTGCTAAAAATGCCGATAGTAAAACTGAAAATGAAATCAAGAATTTTAATTTCGAAAATCTTATTACTAAAGTAGAAATATACAATAATCAAATACCAAGTTCTTCAGACGTCCAGAAAAATGTACAAGAAACATGTGCTACATCACTTCAAAATGAAAGGTCAGAAACCTCCTACTTCCAAAAAAACTTAGCAACACAGTCACTCACTGATGAAAGAAAACCAAAGTTTTTAAGACCATCAACATTGCCTCTAAAACCTGGCACGTTTACTCCAAAAAAGCACCATGGAATAACACCCAATGCTAATACAATGCCATTAATATCTCCTGAAACACCCCGCCCAGCAAAAGCTTATGGGCAACTGTACTTAAATGGCAATGCTTATACGTACTTGGGCTTAAAATGCTCAACTAAAGTTTTCTACTGCACTATCAATCGTCCACAGCCAACTTATGTACCAAATCAACATTTCCTATCGATGTATAGTAATTGGCAGGTAATTACGATGGAACGTTTTGAATGTAATGTTATTTATTATGTTTGTTAGTCGATTGTGTGGTAAATGAGTGACTATATTTACAGTTATTATCTGAGCTGACGCCAGACCCGCTGGGACTTTCAGCATCGTCTGCTATGTCTCTATATGACTCACGTCATCGACCGCAAAACGTGGCTGTAGCTGTGATTAAACAGGATCTTATATTGACTCATTCATCGCAATGGAATAAAAATTCGAAGGACAATAAACAGGTATACAATCTACTGGAATACGTTACAATTCACAATTAGATATATATAATAATGTACCTATATACATTATTATATATCTAGACGTCTATTATATGTGTCTAGACGACCACACATGGGCTTTAAATTAAAAAAAAACTGGTGAGTTAAGAAATACTGAGTTCCTTAATGCCACTAATTAGATTCATTTTTTTTTGTGAAAGAGTCTAGTAACTCAAGTTAGTTTTCGGTAGCCCTCATTATTAAGTAGCCAGGAATCAAATCTGTTCACCAATCTTATCCTTGTATGGATTAGCTTTAGAGCTTTTGTAAAACGCAAAGCCGCAAAGGTTAAGGAAGTATGCGCGAAGGTTTTGAATGAATCGAAAAGGTGACATACTTAACGAAACGAAGGTCGAGAAGGTGAAGCTGAATGATGGTACAACGAAAGCTTTTTGGCATAGCCTATGAAAATGTCTGTCAGCCCATGATTTATAATAATTATGTTATTGCTTCTCAGCACAATTAGGGGAACGATAATGCTTTTTATTAAACGACTAAGTATACTGGCATACTACACACTTTTCCATTAGAAATTGAATCTTATCACTATCACAAGCGTTTAATAACGTCTAATTTTTAAAAGCTAGGTATTTATTACCTTTATTGAACGACATTGTTAATTTCCTTTATCTAACAATATAACAGGCCTTTAAAGTTTAAATTAAATTCAAGTAAAAGCACATCTTTTGTAAAAATTATATTCTTAAAACAAGGTATTTTTAATAAGTAACAACAAATCGAGAGTTAATATTATGAATTAATGTTTTAGGAAAAATTTAAAGTTTTAATAAGTTAATTCTTTTAATTTCAGATTATACCTTTTATAGATACAGGAAGGTCGGACGAATTAAGGAATATTGCTGATAATATTGCAACATCCAAAAAAGAAGTAACTGGTGGTTTCGAAAGCAATGAGGAATATACATACGTACGTGGTCGCGGTAGAGGACGTTACGTTTGTTCTGAATGTGGGATTCGTTGTAAAAAGCCTTCTATGCTGAAGAAACATATTCGAACTCACACCGATGTCCGACCGTATACATGCGTTCATTGCGTTTTTAGGTAAATATTCATACTAATACTATAAATGCGAAAGTGTGTCTGTCTATCTGCTACGCTTTCAGGGTACATTACAACCTATTTCGACAAAATTTGGTACAGAGATAGATTGCATCCCGGACCACTGGAAAGGATGTAAGCTACTTCTTATCTCTGATTAGTACCTAATGCGCTCTTACAGGATTTTTCAACTACATACCTCAAACTAAGTCGCGGGCATCATGTATGTAATATGTATCAGTTTTTAAAATCATTTAGTATATTATTAACAATAGCAGACATTTCAGCTTTAAAACAAAGGGCAATTTGACAAAACACATGAAGAGTAAAGCTCATTACAAGAAATGTTGCGAGTTAGGAATAAATCCAAATGACGGCAATGACGGTGAAGGTATTGAAATGGCGCAGTGTTCGGGTGAAACTGACGACGAAACTGATTCAGACGGGGATGAAGGGAACGAAGGCGAAACTGAATCAAGTGGTATGTAATAAAATCTGATATTCATTTTCATTAATGCTTAGACATACCAAGACAAAATCTTCGAAAGGAAAATATTTACGTTACAATATTAAATATTTACTTATGTTTGATAATAAATTTAGCTAACCATATTTCTAACAAAGTAATCTATATATATAAAAATGAAACCCGTTTTCCTTGGTCACGGCATCACGCGTGAATGGCTGGACCGATTTCACTAATTATTTTTTTGTTGTATTTGTTATTATTAGGAGAAGGTTCTTACGGAAAAAAATATTAAGAAAATCTCTCAGAAATATTTTTGCATACTAAGGCGGTACGAAGTTCGCCGGGTCAGCTAGTAAAAAATATAAATTAATTTTAGGCTGCTCTGCTGTCAATATTATGTCATGTGATTTACCATGTAGACAAAGTATAATAACATTACTGTTAAGTATAATTTCAAATTAACTAATGCTCATTATTGTTCAAGTCAAGAGGAAAATAGGTATTCTGGTTTAATTTCCTAATGCATAGGTGCCCGGTACAGAGCCAATCTGCATCGCGATGATTTCTTATTGAGAAATATATGATTTTTAATGACTTCAGACGTTATTAGTTATTTATTATAAGAATATATCTAAGTATTATTTTTGTCTTCTTTCAGATACAGAGATTTGTAAATCTCGACTACCAGAACACGAAGCTGCCCACTGTTTACTATCGTTAGGTGGTAGTAGACCGGCTACATCGGCGACTCCAGGGTTAATAACTAGTGCCAGGCCAACAACTTATCCTTATACACCTGTCCCGTTAGACAATGAAGCAAATAACACTCCGGAGCAATTACAAATCTTAGTAGATTCTAAAATGGATGTTGATAACGAGCCAATGGATCTTAGCAAAAATGAAGTAAGAACACCCAATAACGTGCCGGAAATACCAACTGCTAGAGAATCCAGTGTCTTGGCATCGTTAGCTTCAAATACAGCTAAGTTACCTCAACATCAAAGTCAGTGGGGCAATGGAGAGCCAATGCTGCACACGTATTTAACAGAACGGGCTCTATTAGACTCCAAAATCAAACAAAGTCAACTAACGTGTAACCCCAAAGCAAGAAAAATCGATTTGGAGAACTCTATGTTTCAAAACACAGATGGTTATGAAAAAGGGCATAAAAAGACCTTAAATACTTTTTCAGTCAAAATAAACACTAGTGAATTAATCAACAGATTTCCTGTAAAAAAAAACGATCCTATAAGTGAGGGAATTTCACAAAAATCAACGATGCCCCTAAATAGTGAAACTATGGTTAAATCTCCTTGTTATCCACATTCGGAAAACACTAATATTGAACATTCAAAACAAACCAGAAACTCTTCAAAACCTTTGAAAGCGTTTGATAACTCTTTAGAAAGTCATCCAGATATAACAAGTGACGAAAGTAACGGGAGTAAGATTCATATAGAGGAAAAAGCAAGAGCTGACGGGCAATCTGACTTGATTGAAATAAAACCACCTCTATCAGAATATGACTCGGGGGAATGCAACGTAGGTGCTGAAAAGACGGATGTCGACGGTACTTTTTGTTCACCTGAAAAACTGATGGAAGATGACCAGCGTGTATGTTTTTTTTGTAAAGAAACATTTACTAAACCACCGAGGCCATTTAGATGTAGTATATGCGCTGTAAGCTTTCGAACCAGGGGTCATCTATTGGTGCATGAGCGTTCGGCATCCCATAATATAAAAATTTCAATGACACCCAATTCCGAAAATGCTAAACACGTGGTTTCGGAATATCTAAAACATGCCCGAATAAATCCCACGAAATCTCTTGATGATCCTGGTCATAATCAGCGAGATATATCTAGTGAAGATCGTGAAGGGAACAAGATATCCATGGAAGAAAAGATAAGAATAGATAATAATATGGACGGTGAGGGAGTAAAATTGCCCTTAGCAGAGAGTGAGCCCATAGCATCTAAAGATGTAAATGAAGGAAAAGATTTTGAAATAGAAGATGATTGGAGAGACTGTGATTTTTGTAACAAAATGTTCCGAGAACCAGCGCAATTAAAATTGCATTTGAATATCCATTACATGGAGAGGCCATTTAGATGTAGTGTTTGCGCTGTTAGTAATCGGACAAAAGGGTTTCTATTAAAACATGATCGTTTATCCTATCATAGTAATAAAGCAACGAAGAAACCTAATTCAGAAAACGCAAAATACGTAGTTTCCGAATATTTAAAACATGCCCGAATAAATCCCATAAAAAATTTTGATGATCCTTTACAAAATCAACCAGAAATATCAAGTGACGACAGCAATGCGGGTAAGGTCGGGTTGGAAGAAAAAACAAGATTAGATGAAACTTCGGAAGGTGACGGAATAAAATTAGCCCCAACGGAATATGATGGAAACCAATTTGACTCCGTTGCGCCTAAAGTAGTAATTGGGGTTGGGGGTGTAGCATTCAAAGTGACAAAAGGAAAAGATTTTGAGGGCACTTCTTACTCTCCTGGAAAACTAATGGAAGACGGGCGAAGAGTTTGTGATTTCTGTAACAAAACGTTCACAAAACCATCGCAGCTAAGGCTACACCTTAATATACACTATATGGAGAGACCATTTAGATGTAGTGTATGCGCTGTTAGTTTTCGAACGAGAGGTCACCTTCAGAAACATGAGCGTTCAGCCTCTCATCATAATAAAGTCTCAATGACATCTACATTCGGTGCAGCGTCGTCTTTTAATCCGCGACCTTTTCGCTGTTCTGATTGTAATATAGCATTTAGAATACATGGACATTTAGCTAAGCATCTTAGAAGTAAAATGCATGTGATGCGTCTCGAGTGTTTGTTTAAACTACCGTTCGGTACTTTTACCGAAATTGAGCGAGCAGGTCTCAGTTTAACGGATATCGATACTACAGATTGTGCCAGTTCGCTAGCCAGTCTTCAGTCGCTAGCTAGGAAGTTGCACGAAAAAGACCCCACGAAGCTGGAATATAGAGAACCAAGTGGTGCTTTACCGGCTCTACCTCCGGTAGGCAGGGACTCTTCTGAAGACGAAGATTCGGGTGTAATTACAGAAAAGATGTGTGACAGTGTTAATGATACTGAGATAAAGACTATTGAAAATAATAAAGGTCATGATACCGAACTAAGAGTTAATTATAGTGCCACAGATAATTAGTGCCAAAATTATGTAAGTAGATTATTTTAATGTGCAATTTTGTTTTGATTTTTAATTTAAAATTTAAGTATCCAAACTGGGGTTTCACTCAGTTATTTGTGAAAACAAAATGATGCGCTTTAACTATATTCATAGTCGTATTTTATTTTATGTATGTATAGTTCATGTAAATATCTCAAATTGAAGTAATTTTAATGTTGTTATATTTGCTTCCATATTAGGCTTAGTTATTATTGTTACTATATACAGCTCTAAATAAGAATTATTACCTAAGATATTTGTTAAATGTTCTTGAATTTGAGGCAAGACACAGATAACTAGATACAACACAATTCAGTTTTCCAAAACGTACCTAGTAATATGTGGTCCATGATTAAGGTTAAAGAATGTATAAAATATCATTGAAACATATTACATATTGAAAAGTGTAGTATAGTTATTGCTCTTTTGTATGTATTTTTATAAAATATATAACATAATGTATTTACACTGAACAACTATTACTTCCAAGATCCTATTATAGTATCATATTGTAATTGGCATATCAACTTCCCGAAATTTAGCCTAAAGATGTTTTGAAGAGTCTTCCATATCGAAAAAATAGTAATTGTGCTAGATATTTGTTTTATACTAGTAACTTGCTCTTCAATTGGGTAAATATTTGACTTGTGTGATGTCGAGCCTCTATAGAATTACAGATCGGTATATTATAGTAATTCATGATTTCTGCTACATAGGTACACTAACAGTAGCTAGACTAGTATTAAATCTTATCAGAAATTTTGGCACCCAGAATTAAGTGAACCGTGGCCTCAAGGTCAAAAGCACTCTGGGTGCGATTCCCAGAGAGACGCAAGGTTCAAATCTGGCTGGTTCCGCAATTTTTGATACGAGTTTATGATTTATTTGAAAATAATGTTTCTACTACATATTAAACGAACCAGATACCTGTGTATTGCGCTGTTCCTACCTACTGTTCTGAGAGGCAAGGTAGTAGTATGATTTTAAGGCCTACCACTACGTATTTAATTATTATCTAATATTTATTATTACCACACTAATATCTACTTAATTCGGTTTTGTCAATATTTCATTTTACTTACTTAAATTTTGTATTATTTCCACTAGAACTGAAAGTACTAGTTTAATTTTTAATAATTAAGATACCATCTTAATTAATTATTGCAGCAGAATCACTATAATTTATATGTTTATCTCAATGATACAAAGTTAATGTTGCTATTCTTTGCATATTTTTTAAAAACGTTTAAACTTTATTACGTCATGGTCATTTTGCGTAAATACAGTTCGCGCGCGAGTTGAATGCAGAGTAAATGTATGTCACATATATTATATTATAACAAAAATCTAAATATTACCAAGTAATATACCTATATTTAAAACAGTTGCACTCAGCGCTGCTGTTGCTGGACTTTTTCAAAGATTTTTATTCACATGTTTGTGTATTAAAATTTATTTAAAGAATTTCCTAAATTTTTTTTGGAAACTGTGATTTGAACGTAAATAATGCCAACATGCCTATAATTTTCAATGTTGTTATGTCTAACGATGAATATCTTCCAGTCTTTTTTATTAAAGATAAGGGTACGTTCACACTGCGAAAAACATTCGCGCGAATATAATTCTTACCGCACCGCATGAAATTATACCAAACCAGCGATTTTATTTTCTAAAAATTTAAGCGAATATTTTTCGCAGTGCGAACGCACCCGTAATCAATTATTCATCTATCCAATACTAAAAAATGTCGCTACATTGTAGGTATAGCTTTTTTTAATATATTGTACTTATATTGTTGTTTTTTAATATATTGTACGGTAAGACAAATAAAAAAGGCCAATAATGGCCTTTTCTATTTGTCCCTACCTGCATATATTAATATTATGTCGATTTTCTACCAGGGCTAGCGACAAATCTGGCAGAATTCCCTAAGTGTAAAAATGTCATGCGTATTTTCTTCGTCTTTTATTAAAAACGAATTTCAGTGTAACGATTATCTAAACGCGGAATCCCGATAGATATGCCCCTAGCCATTGGAATTTATTAAAAAATTTCTAAAACTTTATTCATTTAATGTTAAACTGCCCGCGACTTTGTCCGCGTGGTCTTTGTTTTTCTTAATGCCCGCAGGGACTCCTTAATTTTCCGGGATTAAACGTAGCCTATGTCACTGTCTAGGTCCTTTTGCATAGTGTATCCATGCAAAGAATCACATCGAACCGTTGTTCTGTTGCGGCGTGATTTAAGGACAAACCAGCAAACAAATCCAATTTCTTATGTTTTATATTAGTATGATAAACTATGGCAAAATAAAATTGTTTATATTATTGTAACAAACCTTTAACCGACCATATCATGGAGATTTATGATGATTGTGTCATCATCAGCGGCCTGTGATTCGGCCATCATCTAGAATTTTCAAAAAAAGAGGTGTCGACGTCCGAACACTATAATATACTTATATATTATATTATTATAATTTTGTCGCAACATCGCCGGTTATAAATGTATAATTACATCACATAAGATTTAGGTTATAGGCATTCCGATAAATCTTTGACATGAAATAACTCTAAAATTGGTGATATACACACAAAACGACTTATATTTGTATTTTTTTTATCATGCGCCAGGATTTAAAAATAATTTAAAAATAATACAAAATTGACGGCTTACGCACTAAAATCTTTAAGTCCCTATATCATTTGAATCTATATTGTAGGCCTATACTACTACGATGTTGAAAAATTAAGTATAGGTACCTACTTGAGGGTAGATGTAATAATTATTAAGTACATAATATTGTATTTTTATACTACAACATCTAGAAAAGGCAACTGGTATTTTTATCTAATAAAATGGTACCTATAGGTTAATAAATACAAACATGTCAAATATTTGCCCATTTATTGTTTACTATACATTATATTATAGATATTTTATAATTGTAAGATTAAAGTAAATGTAAAATTAAAATATATTTTTATTTCTTCTTAACGGGCGTCAAATACTACCACTGAATTTTTTATTAAGAAAATTATTCTGTAATAAAGGATTGATGTTAATTAAATATTTTAAAAAGCTGCAAAAATATTTTATGAATAATTTTGAAAAAGCATAGATAAGTCACCAACGACCTCAATTTACATAGACCGGCCCTGTCAAACAAAGAATGTGGGCCTATTTTATTATCGCCATCTGGTCTGAAAAGCGGGACAGCGCTATGGCGGGGACAAAGACAGGTTACGTTGGATGCCCAATTTTTTTCTATGAAAGGGCCCATCTAGTTAGGTACATATATATCGATGTAAGTCACCCATGCTTCTGGTTGCCGCGCGTTGCCGGTAAGTCATTTAATGTTAGTCATGCATGTTCAAAATCCTATAAAGCAAAAATTTTGAATGTTGGTCTACGTTGGAACTTACCACCAGGCACCAAGCTAAATATGTCTTATGTAGAAAATCTCAATAAATCATTATTTTACCCGAAATTTAGTAATATATAACTAGTGGTTCGCGCCGAACTGAGACCTCGCGGCGCCAACTATTGACAAAAATGTGAAGTTCTGTTAAAAATACTGAAGCTCATTAAAAATTAAATAATTTCGTTTCCTTATAATATTTATCTAACTTTAGTATTTGTTGTTCCAGTACCCTGTACTTGAACAACAAGTACTAAAATTAATAATTCAAATAATTGATCAAGTTTTAGGCTTAACCTTTCAGAAAACATTGCAATAGTTAAATTTTAACATTAGCGCCATCTGATCACAATGATGTCAATCATCATTGTGAAGTTCTGTTAAAAATATTGAAGCTCATTAAAAATTAAATAAATTCGTTTCCTTATAATATTTATCTAATTTTAGTATTTGTTGTTCAAGTACAGGATATAATTCAAATAATTGATCTTGTTTCAGCCTCAGCCTGTCAGAAAATTGAGAGTTCTGAGGTCAACTTTGGACGTTAGAAAATCTCCACTTTGAAAGTCCCCCATTTCGTAAATTTAAGGGGAAAATTTAAAAAAAATATATTTTTGGACTCTGTTACTTATTATCTTTAAATGATACCTTCGCTTCGCTCGGTCAATAACCCAACAGTTATAGCTAATATAATATTAATCGAAATATAACGTTTAGGCAAACGATAGCTATATAAACACTCATCGAATTTCTTTGTTGTCCTATGTGTTTGACCAAGCGAATATGATCAAATATCATATCAATACCATAGTTAAAATTAAACAAGTAAATGGAGGAACAATTATTACTATACGCCTGTGCATTGAATCTAAGTATTGCATTAACCATAAAATCATTATTAATAAAAAGTATTAAGATACTAATAAGTATTCAAGATAGATTTACATAAAGAATTACAATTAGAGGATCAACATTCAAATATATACTTATGCGTTTTTTATGTACCTATTATTTTTTAAAGAAAATATGTAATCAAATTTCAGGTTGCTAGCACATTTGATGCAAGTCATCTAATTCGTTTGATCAATTCTAGACTGAAATACTAATGGCATACCACCCCAAACAATACTTGAAATACTAACAGAAAATAATAACAAACAAATACACAAACTATAAAAAAGGAAAGCTTTAAACCAAAAAAAATTGCACAGGACTAAACTAACTATTCGTCATATTCTATCCTATTAAGACACTACCTGTGCCCCTGTGGCATACCTAAAAGCCAACATCTGGGAATTGAATTGAAGACAGCCACAGTAATTATAGCTTTGTGATAATCAAAATGGGTAAAATGGCTTCATTAATATTGGTATCAACTCTACTAAAATCTACGAAAACTAACAAGAAACCTAAATATAAAACTTTTAATATGTACATTTTAATTG
This sequence comes from Erebia aethiops, assembly GCA_923060345.2. Classification (NCBI taxonomy): domain Eukaryota; kingdom Metazoa; phylum Arthropoda; class Insecta; order Lepidoptera; family Nymphalidae; genus Erebia; species Erebia aethiops. The sequence goes on along the minus strand of OV281089.1, from coordinate 13,166,536 downwards.
AATCATTAAAACCCACGGGTGCACCTTAATTCATGAAAGCCAGTGCGAAACATGCAACAACCTCATCACGCAAATTCAGAAAAGTGTAAGATTAAAGTAGTCTTCACAAAAATTTTAATGAAAATGATAGTGTTATTTATGTAATGTAAGTTTAGACTTATTTTGATAGTAGATGGATTAAGATTTTTTGATTCCCTTATTGCTGCAGTTGGTACTCCCGCAGGAACTCTTTAATTTTCCAGGATCAAAAGTAGCCTATGTCCTTCCTCGGGATACGAACTATCCCCATACCAAAATTCACCAAAATTTGTTAAACAGGTGGGCCGTGAAAGCGTAGCACACAGACAGACACACTATTGCATTTATAATATTAGTATGGATTCAAACATGAGATTTGAATATCTGGTATAGTTCCCCAGTTCTCCAATATAGTGTATTGGTGTTATTACTGCAAATGTATAATGTACACTTTTGTTAGATTAAAAATGATGAACATAATAAGTAATTAATATTGGTTTACTCCCTGATAATTTTGCAGATCATTTAATGATTCTTGTGAAGTGTATTTTTTATGAAAATTTTTTGATTTGTTGATGTAAATATTTCCCGATTTCCGAACAGCATGAGACCACGGCATATTGTGTTCAGTGGAGTTGTATTTTGTAGTGTCTCATACATCTGAATACAGCACTAATTAATTCAATTACATTGACCTCCTAGATTGCCTCGATTTAAGCCATGCTTTATCATTCATTATATACCTACCATGTCTCAAACTGACTTTCTTTTTAAAACAGATGTTTTTGATACGGCAAAATGATCAGGTGCGTGTCTTACACTTTACCAAGTGCATGCAGAACATTCACAAGCAAACTCCTAGTTAAAAGTGAACCAGGGGCCTTATTACATATTATAACCAATTGCTATAGTGCAGTGAATCTAACTGAATAATTATTATTAGTCTGTTAGACTCATTCAAATAAGAACATACAAAGCAATGAGACGACATTGAAGTTTAAACTATTCATTGAATGAAAAAGGATTTAGATGTTGTAAAGGATACATCTCTTCGTTCTCTTCTTGTACATAATGCGGTAACCACATTCTCTGCATCTGATTGGATCTCTAGGCTTAATTTCGTTTTCTCTATGGCATTCTGAAAAAAAGTATAATTTTTAGTGGTAATACAATATGACATACTCAGCCAAAATTTTATTGTGAAGGTTGTACAGATGTGCCTTGAAAACTTAGATAGGAGACAGCTGGTAGATTATAAAAAATTAAAAATGTTTGAGCTTTGGAACTGTACTCCTAAATATAATAGTATGTATATGTCATCATAAGATTGCAAAAACCGTTAGATTGTAATGTAACTAGCGAAATTGTAAACTGTCAACAGATTACAATTTAGCACATTATTTTTCGCTAGATTGTAATCTGTTAGGTATAGATATTACCTGGTTATTTATGTCAAACACTAACCTAACCTACAAGAAAGAGAACAAAACGTAAGTACAATGAATATTTCAAAAATTGACACTGAACATTTAATGGTTCACAATCTGTCGATAGTTTACAATTTCGCTAGTTAGATTACAATCTATCTGCTATTTGCAATCTTACGGTGACATATATACTTAATAAAAATAAAATAATAACAATAACTTAACAGGCATAAAAATCATTTCCAATTTTGGCCACTGGGTCAGATAAGTTTGACGGACTATAGGGCTTATGAACCTTTCTATTGTAATAGGTACCTACAGGTCTAGGTAATATCTACTCATCTCATTGCTTTGTAGTTTGTATGTTCTTTTATATAATCAATGCATGAATTGGACTAAGTACATTAGCTTTTTAATAAACATAATCACACTAGTATTATAAATGCGAAAGTGTGTTTGTTTGTTGGTTTATTGATTTGTCCTTCAATCACGCTGCAACGTAGCAACGGATGGACGTGATTTTTTGCTTGGTATAGTTGAAGACCTGGAGAGTGACATAGGCTACTTTTTATCTCGGAAAATTGAGGAGTTCCCGTGGGAATTTAAAAAACTTATTCCCGCGGGCATCAGCCAGTCAAGTAATATTTTTAATAGTTACCTCCACAAACATATATCATAGGCACTTTAGTCACAGATGGTTCTTTGGTACTTGTATCAGCCATATCTCTATTCTTCAGGAAAACTGCGTAGAAACTAGGAGAACTAGGCGGATCTAAAAAAGAGCATGTAATTATATTACACAAAAATAAACTTGAAGTTGAAAAACACACGGTGTGCCGTGTGAGAACTGAGACTGAGTCAAAGAGTATAATAATATATATGGACCAGAGACAAGTTAAACAGTGAGTTGTGACGGTAACAAAAAGACAAAAACTTTCCAGTGTATTCCTTTACTCTATGATAAAAACTGGACAGTCGACAGTGAGTGGACTGAGTGGACAAGTCAAAAACATTATCAAACGGGGACCGGCTAAAAATGACAGCTACAGGTAACGAATAACGATCGGAATCACTCTTCCACTATTGGACAAAATCCATTAACGCAGCAAGAAAACCATAAATTCAGCCAATCACATCAATTGATACTATAAGTTGTAACAATGATTGATGCAGAAGTTACGCGGTCGCCCTGCAGAAACAAACAAGTGTCAAGTACATCGACAGAGTAAGAGATGTAGACATGGCATCAGCGTATTTACAGTTTGGAATAGCGATAGTCTTAATGCTAAAACCCCTATTACACCGCACTTTCCACAGGAACCCTTCCCATGAATCAGTGTAGTGTAATAAGCCACAAGTAGAAGAGTCCCTGATTAGGGAGACCGGGTGGTCCCGATCTGCCTAGCTACCTTTGCGCCCGGCAGTCAGGGTAATGTAATAACATTCAGGATGGTTAAGGAGCTCAGTCGTCGCACGACCAGTGTACTGTTGAGTAGTTGTGTTTCTCCGGCTCGCGCGAGCATTTTGACAATATTATGTCGTGTCCAAAGGAAAAAGAAATTTTGATGAATGTGATTGAGATGTACAAAGACATGCCTCATCTATGGAAAAAAGAACATACAGATTACATGAATAAAGATAAGAGCTGAGGGTTTTTGTATTTTACTAGCTGATGCCCGCGACTTCGTGATCATGGAATTAAGTTTTTTGGTTTCCGCGGGAACTCTTTAGTTTTCAAGGATAAAAGTGATGAAATGTATATTTAATGTAGGACTAGCTGATGCCCGCGACGTCATCCGCGTGGATTGACGTGTGTTATTCCAGACTATAATCTGATGTTTGACAGTTACGAAACCCATGAACATTTTGTATGGGAAAATCAAGGGAAAATGTTTATTTTATTTTATTTTTTCGTCCAAATTTTATGTCAGGCTGCAAAAGCCGAACTGAGCGTAAATACGAAAACATAACCTAAAACGTAAGTTTACAATTTGATCTTATTTTTAGCTGATTGTTACAGATAAAAACAGGTTATATTTGTAAAGACTCACATGAAAGCTACAAAGAATAGAAATAACAAAAAAATTACTTATTTACCATTATGAAAATATCGCATTAAGACTATCGCTATCGCATACTGTATACGCTGACGCCATGTGTATATCTCTTTCTCTGTCTACGGAGTGACAGACTCTTTGATCTGTGCCTCCTTTAATGTTACCTCCATGTAAACTATGGAGGGTGAGAGGTAAGGAGTAACATCTCTGTGTATAAAACTTTGATTATATACCCCTTCCTCTGCGTCCATTAAATATTAAATTCGTCCGCAAGGAGATGTATAGCTGATGTAAAAAGTGTCTGTCGAAATGCATTAAATTGGAGGCGCTACATTAGCATCAGGGTAAATTTAAAAGGAAGCGCCAAATATGATTAGAGTAGGTTTGAGAAATAAACAAGGAAAGAAAACATTCATCATTATTTTGTACAACGTAAGTTGTTGATAATAAATAACGACTTTAGTCGGCAATTATATTAATTTTTTTAACTCGGCATTTGGTCTACACCAGCGCCACTGTGGAAGGTATTTGAACTGTTATTTAAAGCAACCACTGGACTCTTTCAACTTTTCTCCCATAAGAGATGACACCAAGATGACACTCCCTATTTCTACCCTCCATCTTAGAAACTATATTTATACATCTTGATAAAATCCTGTGATAAAATCAAAGATCCAAGGATCTGTGCTCAGATTAAAAACCTTTTTTAATCTGAGGATCTGTGCCAATTGTCTATGGTCTATGGTCTGTGGTCAGGTGGTCGTGCCCATAGATTTTATTATATAATTAAAATCTATGGTCGTGCCCTCTGGCTTCTTTTTCTGGTCGGTTCCCTCTGGTGGTGCCAAACTAAAAAAATCGTGTGATTTTTGATCTCTCGGTAGAGAGTATTATGTTCTTCTTTTTCTGGTCGGTGAATGGTGATTGGTGATAATGTTCTGTGTTTTTGATGGAAAACGGTGATGGAAGGCTCAGAAGGACTGGAATCCAGAGCCGTTAAACCAGTTAAATAAAAAAAAAAAAAACGGTGATGGAAAAAAATTAGAAAAAAAAATAGTTTCAAGTATTGTGAAGAAAAAACGGATATTCAATTTAAAAGTAATTAACTTCTTTCTTGTTGATAAGTTTTATAATTACTAGTAAAATTATGAAAATGCATTTTCTAGAAAACTTTGATCCCGAAACTTCAGCACGCGAGCGTCGCAAACTAAATCGCAAAAGTTATTTCATGAAGTAAGTAGGTACTTGTCATACATAAACCATAAATACATAACCCTTCTTATTATTACTCAGTAATTTTTTTGAATTTTCACTATATGAGCTGGTGTTTAATTTTGTTATTTCAGTCGTAAAACAAAAAAACTATACAATGAACGAGGACTGTTAGCTGCTACAGGTAAGGACCTGTGTGACTGCTTAGATGAAGCATGTCCAGGTTGCCACTACCCCTGTGTTAAGTGCAGCTCCAATAAATGTGGACATGAGTGCAGGTACCTTGATTTCATTTGATCATAGTTTGATGCTAGCCTGATTCTAGCCTATTCTATTTGAATTGAACATCTATTCAGTACAAAAACAGTGTTATAAGCTTTTTAATATAAAAATAGATTTTTGTGTTGAATGGCTAATTCAATGCATAGTAACTATGGGTCTGAGACGCTTCAGACCTACCATACCCCTGGCCGTACCTTTGGCGGCATGGTTGGTAAAGAAAAGTAGATGCAGGCTTCTCACATCCATCCTGCATCAAATCAGTGTTTGTATTTCTTAAACAGCTTTGCATTATTATTATTTTTTATGAGATAATGTGCATTGAATATTATTTGAATATCTATCTATATTGGAATTAAACATAATATATTTATAACAATAAGTGTGTTGCTATCAAAAATTTGCATTTTATGGTGCTTAAATACTCCTGGGCCCAAATTAATAAATCAACATCAGGTTCTCAAGTACTTAACATTGACTGATACTTGACAACATGTTAATCCATTGAAGGTTTGCTATTGCTAAAACATTATTTTTATTTCATAGCAAACCTGCAATGGATATATATGGCTTTTGCTTTTGATAGCCACTGAGTTAGAGAATAGTGAATGATTGAATGGAATATTCTTTATTGTACACCAAATAAAAAATATATTAATAATAATAGTGCTGCTGGTTTTACTTAGAGATAGCATTCAGAACTGGTACACAACTGTACACTTCTTGAATGTCTGAACTTGTTTGGTTTGAGAAGAAGCTTACATCATAAAACTCAACTGGGTATTATTTTTATTAATACTGTAAGCTAAGCTGTTAACACAACTCATTGTGAAGATTTCTTATAACAGTTGTGGTCCTTCTAAAATGTTATATTATAATGCCTATCTTAGGTTACTACATGTTGTTTCTGTATTTTAGAGTTAATAGAAATTGGATGGTTGAAAAGATTGAAATAGAAGGCAATGATTTTGTCGTCAAGAATGTTTATAAGAAAAAGTGATTCCAGGAACTCAAGCTGTTATGAATTTATGATACATTGTGCATTTCTTTAGTTGAAAAGAAGAAAAAAGAGGTCAAGAACTGTTATCAAAGGAAACTAATTATTAGAAGAAAACACAGCAGAGGACTAAGTCAGTAAATCTATTTAATCAAACTAAAAATCAGCGATACTCAGTCATTGGCTAGTAACTTGAAAAAGTATTCCACCTCTAATTCCCCATCTTCTGGAAGATCTGTGCAATGAACTGCATTATGTATATTATTTTTTCCATATAGGGCTCTTATGGAATCTGGATACAACTGACGGCTTAGATCCTGCAAAAAATTATTGCTAATTAAAATTTGATTGGCCTTATTTTGTATTTGAATTGTCAATAAAATTTTATGTATTGCCATTATTGTTTTCTTTTAGAAATCCTACTAAGGTCAGACAATCGGTGGCCGATATTTTGGTCGGCAGAATGAAACATACAGGTTGCAATATTGAAACGCACACGTCCTACAAAAGTCGGTCGGTGCATCCCGATCCCCGGCCGATCCGATTGTCGCGTCGGTGGAAAATGTAACGTACGGAAATGTATGGGTTAACGCATACTACTCCCCGACAGTCTGTGAAGTGAACTCATGACGTTGACTTCCCGCGATAGCCACCGGCAAAGTGCCCTCACGTGTGCGGTGAGTCAGTGATTAAGTAGGTCCGGTTATCGGATCTACAAAAAGTCTGACATGGGCGTAGCCCATAGTAGCCTCCCAATATTATAATTAATGCGAATGTGCGTTTGTCATAATATCATCACTCTTACAGTAGATTGTCCCTGTGCATCTTTCGTTAGACCGTTTTTTCATTGGCCGACACGATACTGAAACTGGTATTTGGTACCGAGGCACAGGATGTATATTGTATAAATGTCACCGTAAAATTGTAAAAACCGTTAGATTATAATCTAACGGTTTCTATCCCGCGAGATTGTAAACTGTCGAAATATTGTGAACCGTTCAATCTAACGGTTTCTAATTTCTATCCCGCGTGCTTGTAAACTGTCGAAAGATTGTGAACCGTTCAATGTTCTGAGTATTAATTTTTGAAATATTTATTGTATTTACGTTTTCTTGTCTCTTTCTTGTACAGTTCGCGCGCGAGTTGAATACGGGTTAATATATTATGTGTCACCATACATTTACTCTGCATTCAACTCGCGTGCGAACTATAGGTTAGGTTAGGGTGTGACATATATACATTCAGGTAGTTCTCGGCCGCAGGCCGGGCACTTAGGTTCTATCGGGTTAATATACCTAGTAGATTACAATCTACAGAAAAATAATGCGTTAAATTGTAAGCAGTATGTTACGGTTAACAATCTGTCGATAGTTTACAATTTATCGTTAAAATTATTATTATTAGCTATTTAAGCGTTAGATTACAATCTAACACTTTTTACAATTTTACGGTGACGTATTACATTATCAGCAACGATGTATCGTTATATTATGTCGGTCCGTGCCAGAAAAAGCACTTAGTTTCACTTACAGGATCTCTTGGCCCACATAACTTTCTAAATTCACAAACACAATTTAGGCTAGGATCGTTGCATTTCACCTCCAGTGCAATACATTTTCCTTCTGCCAAATGAATACACATGGCCTAAAACAAAAGAGTTGAAATTAACAGTTTTAATAAAGTAGGACCATAAGCCATGACTAGGTTAGATTTACGTACAGAACCCTCTTTCCTTTGTTGAGTCGTTAAAGTGCGAAACACACAGGGCGTCGGGCGTCACCCGCCATGCGCCCGACCCGCGGCGGCGTTAGGTGAGATGTCCATATAAATACAAGGAATTCGACCCGCCGCGCAGCCGATCGACCCGCGCCCGTTCCCTGTGTGTTTTGCCCTTTATCGTTTCATGATACCCCAATATCTTGTTACACGTAGGTACCTAATAAAGTCGTCGCCGGGTCATGCAAGATCTCTGCTTTTAAAACCTATCTTTAACGACGACCTTGACGATTTTGACGACCTCCGTGGCGCAGTGTGTAGCGCTGTTGCCTTAACGTGCGGAGGTCCTGGGTTCGATCCCCGGCAGGGTCGATTTGGGAATTTATAATTTCTGAATTTACCCTGGTCTGGCCTGGTGGGAGGCTTCGGCCGTGGCTAGTTACCACCCTACCGGCAAAGACGTGCCGCCAAGCGATTTAGCGTTCCGGTACGATGCCGTGTAGTAACCGAAGGGGTATGGGTTTAATATAACTGCCATGCCCCTAACAGGTTAGCCCGCTACCATCTTAGACTGCATCATCACTTACCATCAGGTGAGATCGTAGTCAAGGGCTAGCTTGTAGTGGATTAAAAAAAAAAAAAAACTGAATATATCTAAATATTATAATTGCTAAAGTGTGTATGTCTGTCTGCTACGCTTTCATGGCCCACCTGTTCAACCGATTTTGATGAAATTCGGTACAGGGATAGGTGGTATTTTTTATCCCGGAAGGAGTTCCCGCGGGAATTGAAAATCTTAATCCACGCGGACGAAGTCGCGGGCATCATTTCTAGAAGCACAGAAATGTCGACTCTATACCCGGGCTATGTCGACAGGTCATCACGTAATTTCCTCCGTCGCGTCGCGTCGTCGCATGCCATGCCTTACTATATCCGTACCTAGTCGCATTATTATAGTATCAAACGAAAATTACCTCATATTCTGGCAATACTTCCTTGTAAACTTCGAAGAACTCCTCAGCATTGGATAGTTTTACAGAAAACATGGCTATAGCTGATATGTAGAACTTTTCAGAAGTTGCAATTTGTTCTAAGATCGCTCCAACATTGCCATCGATTATGACATGCGGCTTTATAATACAACAGGTGCAGTTTTTGAAAGTTGCTCGAAAAAGAATTCTAGGAATTCCCTTTTCGTAACCAAAAAACTTGTCTAACATCTAAAAAGACATCCGACGAAATTAAAAATTGTACGTTAAATCCATACTAATATTATAAATGCGAAAGTAACTCTGTCTGTCTGTATGTTACGCAATCAGGCCTAAACTACTGAAACGATTTAAGGTGGAAGACAAGGGTCTGCCCGCGAAATTCAAATTTAATTTGGATTTTCGCAATTTGTAAACTAATACGACAAAGTAGGCATAAGGCATTCAAATTGCGCCCCTAGGAATATCATCTTCACAGGTTTATATAAAAATCTTTACTTGAAAGTGTCCAGTTTAAGAAATTAGTCAAAATAATGAGTTTGACGTGAGTTACTCACAAATTAGTCATTATTTTGTCGTATTAGTTTACAAATTGCGAAAATCCAAATTAAATTTGAATTTCGCGGGCAGACCCTTAGGTACAAAGATAATCTAGACTCTAGAGCCTATTGGAAATTAAGGTATTAGTCTGTGGCAACTGGTGAGTTGACAACAGCTGTCAGTGTGTAGTAGAGTGTAAGATTCTCTTCCGGTTGTAAGCGTAGTAGTAATGGCGTCTTGATAGTAAGATAAGCTAATAAAGATTACGTTTGATTAATTAGGTGTTTCACTGCGCACAAACGTTAATTCTAATAGAGCCTGAGAAAGGACATAGGCTACTTTTTAATTCTAAAAACATACGCGCCGAATTGAGAACCTCCTTCTTTTTTGGAAGTCGGTTAAAAAGGGCCTGTAAGGGGTTGTAATAGGGGATAAAAGTTTGTATGGAAATTACGACATTTTTAAAGCTAGAAGTTTGAAACTTATTTTTTAGGCTTTAGATTAGATATGAATAAATACAACATTCAAAATTTGTAAAAATTTTACCCTAAAGGGGTTTAAAATAGGGGATGAAAGTTTGTGTTTTATTTGCATAATAATTAGTAGCCTAAAAAAATAAAAAATGTTGCCGAAAGTCACTATTCCACGTAGACGAAGTCGCGGGCACAGCTACCTAGTTGATTATATTTTGTTGACTGGAAAAAAGTAGGTAAAGGTAAAGCGCTTGCGGCAGAGATCAAATGGTTTAGCACAAAAGGTTTATGGAAAATTAAATGATCTCTGACTAGGATTTGACACTGGGACTAGGCTACTAAGGGTAAGTAGTTAGTATGAAATGGATGAGGAAAAGAAGAGTATGGCTAGCATGCGCACTACGAGTAAAAATATGTCTATCCGTTATCTCTATCTGTCTACCGAAGCTAACATGGTTATTTGTCTCGTTACGTCAAAAGTAGAGATAAAAACTATTAATTTTCCAAGAAACCGACTTCCAAAGCCACTGTATCTAAAGTAAAAAATAAAGCCTGACACGTCAACTTTGCTTATCTTTGTATACTCGCCCGACTTCAACATAGTGTGTAGAAATCAAAATTATTTGTTACTTTACAGTGGCTTTGGAAGAATTTTTATTTTTAACTTTTTAGTGTAGGTACTCTAAATCCCCACAGCTTAAGAATACCCTAGTACCCTGTAGAGTACCCTGCAGCATCAGAGTTGAGGAGTTGGGACTTGAGATTAAGTATGAAGTCGTTGCTTGACAAGTTGACACAGTATAATATGACTTCACCACAAAAAAATCCTAAATCGCTATTTTTAAGGAGTTCTGTACCCTGCAGCATCAGGGTTGAGGAGTTGGGACTCAGAGTTGAATCGTATAAACGTGACTTGATACTCTATTATATGAATTCACCATCAAAATTTCCCAACTCCCTAGTTTTGAGGATTTCATGTAGTCAGTAGTACGGTACACCTACAGCATCAGGATTGAGGATTTAGAGTCAGATTTTTTATGGGACCACCTCGGGAGCTTCCTCTAACCACTGAAAAGATTTTTTTTCAAATCGGTTCAGAAACCACGGAGATATGCACCGACATACATAAAAAAAAAGATACGCGCCGAATTGAGAACCTCCTTTTTTGGAAGTTGGTTAATAAAAGTAGGTAATATTTCTTATTTGTGGTATTTTTCTCTACGAACCTTTATCTACATGTCGAATATTTTTTCTTGTAATATAAGTAAGTACCGCATTTTGTGCATGTTAGGGTAAATGAAAAATTTGCCGGCTACGACAACATCTCTCTCTCTCTCTCTCTCTCTCTCTCTCTCTCGTCGCGAGATAATCTCGTTGTGCGCATGACGGGCAGCCAGGCGTAGAATTCAAAAAAAGGAAATATATTTATTTTTTGTACTCTACTACTTAATAATTAGTCCTTGACTGCGGTCTCACCAGGTGGTAAGTGATGATGCAGTCTAAGATGGCAGCAGGGTAAGTGTTTAACCCTTGCTCCTAGCTATTGGTTTCTACAGGGCATCATACCTGAACGCTAAATCTTTTGGCGGCACCCTAACGATGGTGAGTCCTTGTCAAGGCCCAGAGTTAGGGCAAGAAACCTAATCTTATTGGCAGATAAATATTCTAGAACTTCATAGTTATTTAATCATGCTTGCAGAAAAGAGGGGCTTTCAGCCGATTTGGAGTCGGTAGTCCATGAGGATTAATTCGTCCTACAGGCAAAAATAATTATTAAAGCAGCCAACCACGGCTGCCTCTTCGAGGGACATGCAACCATGGGCAACGTTTTTAAGCTTATTTTCCCCGTAAAGTCTTCGAAGCGTGCCGGGAGCAGCTGTCGCCGGATCGGTGGTGCCCAAACACTCGCGCCATTTTTTTACAGCATCGGGCGCCACTAGTTCTAAGCCGATTACTTCGCCAGTTGTTATGTAATTTATTATAATACTGGAAACAAACACTTTACATTTCTTACGATTTATGCCATATTTTATAATCGCCCGATTTTGACTCTTTTGGGACTTAATATTGAAGTGCTGATTCGAATATACAAAGTATAATTACTATGGGTCAACCAGCACAATCGACGATAATAATTAGTTAATCTAGTTTACAAAATGGTGTGGTAAAACCACTAAGAGGTCACATGCAGTGATAGGTACCTACCTACTTATTAACAATAAGAATGGTTTTTTAATTTTGTGTTTTTCCATGCATTATACCTACCTACCTACCTACCATATCCCATTCAGTTATGCTTTCTTAAAAGAAAAATCATTACTTATCAGGAAAGTTTCTTACGGTAACAGGTTACTACCAGCAACATTCTGGTATAACTCCATTGCAAAATCTTTATCGATTTTTCCATTTTTCATACGCACAATACGGAACCCCTTTTTCATTATGAACGTTATGATCTTCCCATGTGCACTCGGTGGAACTGGCTTTATTAGAGCAAAAGTGCTGTAAGTAGATAAAAATATATTACCAAAATGGGCTTAGCGCAGTAAAATATACTTCTCAAAATCTGAATACAACGAGATACAGTGTACCTTTGAACGTTGTGGTAAAGAAGTTTTCGAGTTGCAGGTGCACAATCCCTGATGTATAACAATTTGGACAAAATATTGACGATATTTCCAATTTGAAGCATTTCCCGTTTTAACGGCGGGAACTGAACTCGTTTAAGTAGGTTTTTCCCCTCCTTAGTATTGATGATTTGTACAGAATTATCAAACGGAAAAAAATTTAGTACCAATTCTTTTATTTCATCCGCTTCCTCATCAAACATTTCACACAGAAATGTGTATTTGTCAAAATAATCATACACCTGCAATAAGGCAAAAAGTATTTCAAATTATAATAACAAGCCCTGCAGGCAGGCTGTTTACTAGGTAGGTATAGAAAGTTTAGAGTAGGTACGTCCATGAGGTACGCTCATGAGTACGCTTAAAAAATGTACCTACCATTTTGAAAATAGTAAACCAAGATAAAATCCAGACAGATCTAGAAAATTGTGATGACCTTAACTTGTTCTCGTATTGTATCATAAACGTTGGTGATTGGCAGGTGATAGGCTAGGTATCGTATAGGATTGAGTGACTTACGACAACAGCTGATTGTGACGGTAATTTTTTTATGCATTTGAACCTATTTGGATAAAGTTTTTAGGAGGTTTTTAGGGTACCTATTCAAAATATTAAAAAAACTTGTATCCAGGGCCAATTTATAAATAATTGCCTTGACATTTCACTTAACCCTTCGTGTGCGGTTTATTTCCATCATTGGGTTTATCTAAAAACCAATGACATAAAAACGGTTTATTTTTAAAAACGGTTTATGAACGGCAATTTGATTTTGACATTTGTTAATGACATTTGGTTGTTTGTGAATTTGTGATTTTCAAATTTGAATTTGTTTGTTGTTGTTGTAGACTGTGGTGGATGCTAATTTATTTAAAAACTTTAATAATTGTGAGTTTGAATTTTTGATTTGTTCATTCACAGTCATCAGAATTAAAACAATTAATTTGTTGGCATAATTTTTTTAAATTTTGCTATCTAAAATGGTAATAAAACTTTATTACTTGAAAACTGTTCTTCGTTCACTTTCAAAGTAATAAATAGATTTAATTGTTATCAGGAAGGTGCATATAAAGACAAATTTTCATTTATCGGGGAATGGTACGATAATCAGGCGAGCCTCATTCGCCGGTTCAACATTTTCTACTACCCCACTGATGATACAGTTGAAATGTACGACCTCAAGAATCGAAAGACTTTTCTGCGAAGAGTTAAAGTGAATGGCGTGACTTTAGACAATTTTTTCATTGGATCAACTTTGCCCATTTTAGGACGATTGGTAAAAATCGTTGACTTTGCATGTGAAGACACAAGAAACAAATTACACAAGGATGTACAAATGTAAGGCATCTGTTTCTTATTTTATTAAAAGTACTTCCTTGGTATTATATTATGTTGTAAAACAGTTTTTACCTGGGTACTCAGAATTCTTCTGAGCCTAGGTACACTTACCTAGGTACCCAGCTTCACTTAGAGCCTTCCCTTGAAATCCTGAAGGAACTTAAGAATGACATATATCCAGATAAACTTAAAAAGTAACTATGTAAATACAAAATTAGATTCAAATCAGTCAAGTAGTGTTCAAAAAATCCAATGACATGTTTTAATATCCTTACATACATGCAAAAGTTTGTATGTATGGATGTTTGTTACTCTTTCACACCAGAACGGCTGAACGGATCTGGATGAAATTTGGCACAGAGATAGATTATAGTCTGGAATAACACATAGGCTCCTTTTTTTCCCAGAAAATTGAAGAAATCCCGTGGGAACCAAAAAACCTCAATCCACGCAGACAAAGTTGAGGGCATCAACTAGTTACTACTATAATAACCAGTTAAAGTGTAGGATCCTTGTTTCATCCTTCCTTATTTCAAATGGCAATTTTTTGGATTTCAGAACCTTTGTATTGATCAAACCAATGCCTACCAACATAGCAGGCAAGATTATAACACATTTGCATGAGAAAGGCATGAAAATAACGAAAATGAAGAAAACAGTGTTCACTGTTGATGATATAAACATCATATACCGCCAACAGCTAACGGATGCAACATTTCCGTAAGTATTTTACCATTGGCTCTTCTTTTTTACAAGACAATACCGACAACTTCATGGCTATGTGCATAGATTTAAAATCATTGATTCAACAGTCTGATGGGAACTCTTTATCTTTCCTAGATAAATCTTATCACAGGCCTATCTTCAAGATCAATCTACCTGTCAAAATATTATCATTTGTGTCACAATAAGTTCAGAGGTTTTTAGCTTAGCTGGTACCTAAGCTTTAAAAATGTAACAGGTAGACAAAGATTTGCATTTACCATAGTCAGTATTGATTAGTCATCAGTTTACAGTTTACCCTTACTTATCAATTGGACATTTGTTAAGGACAAGGATAAAGGCCTGTTATGGTATGTTTGTAGCTTAGCCCATCATTAAGATGTGGGTGTAGGGAGCTAGAGTATTGGGTTGCACAGCATTATACAAAATACAAGCAAATTGTTGTGACTTGCTCCCAAAAAATTACCCTAAATGCTGCATTTGAATGTAACTGGCTCCCACCCTGCTATTGTATGTTGATGGACTTTGACTGCATCGTTGGTCTAGACTCTGGTGGTCAGCATGTTCAGCTGCAACCGATGAGGTCCCGAGGTCGAGTCCCGGGTCGGGCCATAATTAAGTATTCAGGTTTTCTGATTAGAAATTCTCAGTACTAGCCCGGAGTCAGGAAGTTGGCGGTGTTTAACCCCCGTGTCTCGGAGAGCACGTTAAGCCGTCGGTCCCGGCTATTATCACTAACATGATAATAGTTGTTAAAGCCCACCTGCATTGGAGCAGAGTGGTGGGTCTAAGCTCTAATTCCCTCTCTCCTATAAGAGTGCCTGTGCTCAACAGTGTGACATTATTGGGCTGAAGTGGTGGTGGTGGTGTACTTTGAGAAACCTTTCCACAAGTCCCAATAACAACTATACAAAGTTTTAACACATTGATCCATGCATAGGTATTGAACAGACAGAGTAACAGAAAAACATTAAAATTTGTTTATAAGATACATTAATTTATTCTTTTAGCTTCCTCCTTGATCATCTAACTGGACAGCAAGTACTCTGCATGGAACTAGTGGGTAAAGAATCGGTACGTGCTTGTCTGAAAATCCTGGGAGATAGGGACCCTCTTAAAGCAGAACCAGGCACTATAAGAGCATTGTATGGTACTGATCCTGTAAGAAATTGTGCACATGTCTCCCCCAATCCAGAAGCTGCAATAGAGGTAAATTATAAGTTTTAATATTATATTCACTTATATGATGCATGAAATATATATAATTATAGCTTTTATAATATTTATTATAGTTTTTTAATATATAAAACAAAGTCGGGACGAAGTCGCGGACATCAGGTAGTATATATATACAAAACTTTATCTCCATTGGCTTAGGTTTGTTAGAATCTTGGAAACTCTCTTGATTTTGCTGGATAAAGATTATCATAAGCTCTAGGAGTGTGTTCCTGTGTATTTTGTGTTGGTTCAGCTAATAAAACAAATTGTATTCCATTCAGTATTTATCAGGCTCTTGGTAGAGGATTGCCCAAGATGCCTAGTGTTAGGTAGTGTATAAGACCTTTAAATCATATTAATAGTCTATGGTTTATACTTCATATTAATATTAATAAAAAAACGCAAAAATAGAAAACGCACACTTGACGTCGTCGTTTTACTTGGCTCTGCACGATATTTTACTCTCCTCTAACTAATTAGTGTATATTCCTTGGACTGATAGCAGATTTCACTGCCAAAATAAAAAATAAAAATTGGCAGTCATAGGGACGGCCGATAGAAGTGAAAACGAATATTTAAAAAACCAAAACCTCCTATCAAAAAGTGCTCAACGCGCCAAAAGAAGCTTTTTACTTCAAAAATAAATAAATTTCAGGATCTAGAATATGTGTTTCCACCACCCCCTCTATCGTCAATACGACTTCGGTTGACAGCAACTCTGTCTAACTGCACGTTGTGTATAGTGAAGCCGCACGCCGTGCGCGAGGGCAAACTTGGTGCAGCGTTGGAAGCCATTGACGAGGGAGGCTTCCATGTTACCGCATTAAATATGTTCATTGTTGAGAATATTAACGCTGGTGAATTCTATGAAGTGTACAAAGGCATTGTCCAGGAATATCAGGTAATAGCTTATTAGGATTAAAGATTAATTAATAAAAGAGGTAAAGCGACCTATTTACGCATAAGCGAAGTGAGGGCATTCATAGTTTGAGGGAGGATGACTTTTTATATTTTACTAGGTTACTCGTGTAAAATTAAGTGTATTATTTTATATTGATTCTGAGGAAAGTCCTACAGTAATAAAAATATTTGATTAAATATTAAAAAATGATTTCCAATTTACAAGGTTTACTATTAAAATATTAGTGTAATTAATATAAAGTAATTATAGAAAATAATATGTATGCCAAAACAGATTACGCGCGCGTCTTCGTACGCTTTAGGTATCTTTAAAAGCCTGTCAGAACTCTTTGCAAGCTATTTCTGTACCGAATTTCGGTTTAAAGACGTTTATTATTACTCAATAAGAACACAAAAAATAGTTCCCTTACTTTGAGAATTAATTACAAATTTTTTGGTAAGTACCTATGTACATTATCTAGGTTAGTGTCACACGTTATAATTAAATGTTAAAGTTACAGGTAGTTCAAGAAGGTAGTCAGAAAAACTTTAGTACAAGATGTTCTGCTTACAAAACTGGTTATATAGGGGCGAGGTTACATTAACATAAGCTGAGCGGATTTTTGTAGCGGATGTTCAATAACTTGTTTTTTAAAAATAGGAAAACTTTTTGATAATTTCGTAAAATAATCAGTAATAAGGATGAGTCTTGAAAAGTTAGCATCAGAACAGACAGAAATATTCGCATTTACTATATTAGCCTCTCTCTGCGTCGTATTCCTCATTGCTGAGGGTCGTGACTCCTTTCTATTAATCACATAATGTCAGCGGTTTTCTTAGGATAATAATCTTACACTATAGTATGGATTGGCTTTTTCAGGGAATGGTGGAAGAGTTGTCGAGCGGTCGCTGTGTGGCTATGGAGGTGGTCTCTAAAGACAAGAACGTCAACACAGCGGTGGAGTTCAGGAAGCTGGTTGGCCCCTCAGACCCGGTATGTTTAAGGGCTGAAACACAGACACACACACACAAACGAAAAACATCCAGAAACACGATCTAGTGCAGCGTGCGTCAACGAAGGCTACGCGCTGTAATACCGAAATTAACTCCTTTATAATATGGTATCTTGTGAACATTATAGAGCATTTAGATCGCGTAAAATGGCATAATTTACAGCCAAAATTGTATAGTGAATGTTGAATAGATGTGCCTTGAAAACGTAGATAGATAGATAAAAATCTGATAAATAAAAAAATAAATGTTTGAGCTTTGTAACTGTACTCATTAATATAATACTAGCTAATGCCCGGGAGTTCGTGCGCGTTGATTGAGGTTTTTCGGTTCCCGCGGGAACTCTTTAATTTTCCTGGATAAAAAGCCTATGTGTTATTCCAGACTATAATCTATCTCTGTGCCAAATTTCATCCAGATTCGTTCAGCCGTTCGGCCTGATTGAGTGACAAACATCCATCCATACATCCATCCATCGAAACTTTTGCATTTATTAATATTAGTATAGTATAAGTATATTAGTATAGATCTTATTATTATAAATGCGAAATATATATGTTTTTACGTTGGTTTGTCTTTCAATCACGCCGCAACAGAGCAACTAACGACGTGACTTTTTCATGTCGATCCGTCAATGTTCATGGGTCCATTATGACATAAGATTTATAAAATCTAATTCACGTGAACGAAATCACAGGCATCATCTAGTTTTTAATATAGACCTTTTCATTTCAGGAAATCGCAAGGCTACTACGTCCTCACACTTTAAGAGCTAAGCTCGGGAAAACGAAAGTGCAAAACGCCATACACTGTAGCGATTTAGCTGAGGATGGTTTGCTGGAAGTCGAATATTTCTTCAAGATTCTAAATCTTTAATTTAAAGGCTTTAATTTACTTAACTTAATTTTTGTGGATCGATTTTATGTAAGACTTGATTGTAAAGGCCACACCTCAAGGCCGCTAGAGCCGTAGCAAGACACCTTACAACACAGATTGTATAATGATACACCTTACTAATCTTGGGCCTAGCCGGTCACCACTGAGAGCGCTCAATTTAGTTCTTAGTACAATGGCGAACTACTTCGCTCTATTAGTTCATTAGTTCTTTTTTTGAAATAATTTAGTAAAAACAATAAAGAAAGAAAAAAATATATTTATGATTATTGCAAGTTCTGTTTATTTTTATTTAAAAAGTACAAAGTATTACATGAAAAGTTCACACGTTTATTTATGTGACATAAGCTTTTTATTTCAAAACATTTTAAAGTCCGTTATTAGATGTGGATGTGAAGTTGTTTAGGATCGATATCGAAATATCAAGGCGCGCATGCAGCAAAAGTAAATAACTCGGTTGGTTACATAGCGCCAACTGTCCAAAAAGCGGACGCTAAAAAAAAAAATAAGAACTAAGAGCAAGATCATCGATGAACTAGTTCGCATAATGTTCGCATAGTTCTAACTAACTAACTAACTAGTAAGTAAAATGGCTAACTACATGGATGGTTTCAATGACCTGTCTGATTCATACTTTTTTACATAAATTATTTATTTCAACATGTAGGTACATACATTAATATACTTAGTCATTTAAACGCTTGTTGTATGTTGAGCAAAAATAAATATCATGTGTCAAATCGATTAAAACTTCTTCATAAAGAAAGTCGATTGTTATCAAAAATCGAATCGGTAACGCATTAGAACATTGACTCGAGCTGCCAAAAGTAAAATAAAGGATTGGACAGAATAATAATACTTTTAATTTATAATCAACGGAATGTAATGTTACTGAATTAGCTCCATGTAAATATTTTAAAATTCTTCATATTTGACGAATCTTTTTCAGTAAATCTTATTCGCTGGTCGATGGAATATTACTGCACACTTCTGACAATTAGGTTTTTAATAATTGTTATTGAATTTTTGTATGGTGTGAATTATTTATAGCACCTATAGCCTATAGCTTTCTTTCACGTATTGAAATGTGTTTTATAATAATTTGCACAAAAACTCGATTTTGTTCGCCTAAAGTTACGCTTTTATAAAATTAAAGACTGATGAAATCAAATTTTAATACATACATAATTATAAATGCAGACTTGAACAAAATAAAGCGCATTTAAAGAATTTTTTTGTGTATTATTTTGAAAATATTGCAATTTACACCTATTAATATATATTGTTCTAAGAATATCAAGTCTCCATAATTGGGTATGCTAATTACCTTATTAAATAAACTAGCTGATGCCCGCGACTACGTCCGCGTGGATTGAGGTTTTTTGGTTCCCGCGGGATCTCCTTAGTGTTCCGGGATAAACAGTAGCCTATGTGTTATTCCGGACTATAATCTATCTCTGTGCCAAATTTGATCCAGATCCGTTCAGCCGTTTGTGCTTGATTGAGTAACAAACATCCATACATATATCCATACCATACATACATACATTCCATCCATCCAAACTTTCGCATTTATTATTTATTTGATTGATTGATATTTGATTTGATTGATTAATTTGATGTTTGATTGATAATAATAGGACGTGATTGTTTGATAAGTACATAGAAATTGAATTGGTATCAACGTTTAAGCTATATGATATATGTATATCAATTAGCACCAACCTATATTTGGGGTAGGAATGCTAAATACGTAAGAACCTACCTAATATTGCAACATTACTAAATATAAAATCCGCGTTCTTGATGTTTTTCTGCTGTTTTATTAATTACATAAGTGAATTATTAACAATATGATTCTGTTACCTACGTCCGTTTTAGGTAAGTCTTGAAGTGGTCGTACCTACATATCAAAGAGCATGTACGCCTTTAATTTAAAGTACCTACTTTTTTTTTTTCTATGAATAATCAGTTCCAAACAGTAAGTTCGTTTAATTGTTTTCTTTTTTTTTTTCATCTTTATTTTTAGAGATTATTCGCTTGGCGAATATGCCTCTCTGTAGAATAACAGAATTAATAATTAAGTAATTAAGTAAACAACAATTTTATAGAGATACATTATATTATCCACTAATCATAATATTATAATTATGGTACACAATAAAAATGGCTAGGATTACCATCGAAATTCGAGATATTATTCTCTTTTTTCTAACCATCCGCAACACTTGCGCTGCTTTGGCTGAAAGCGGGTAAGCCAGCACAGTGTTGGATAAACCGACAGCATACGAGTAACCGACAGCATTGAGAGTTCCAGTAATTATTATTAAAAATACCTATAGGTAGGATGAAGGACGAGAGTCTATTGCGATTGTTAAGCAACGTTGACCCAAGTCGGTAACTGGATGGGTGACCGAATTTGGAAGTCAGAATTTGGACATTTCATTTCCTTCGTGCCTCGGAGCCGTCGTTAAGCCGTCGGTCCCTGTTTTTTTTTTTATCCACTACAAGCTAGCCCTTGACTACGATCTCACCTGATGGTAAGTGATGATGCAGTCTAAGATGGTAGCGGGCTAACCTGTTAGGGGCATGGCAGTTATATTAAACCCATACCCCTTCGGTATGTCGTATTATCACTAACATCTGATTATATTCGTTAGTAACCTAAGAGTTGCAATAGTACTCTAGTAGAGCTTAGTCGTATGTGGAAGGACCTGGGAACTGCATTATTATCCCAAGTAAATCCCTGCCATTATGTGATTAATGGAAATTCTAAATGTAGCCAATTCTGTTGTACCTACCTCTCTAAAGTAAACTAAAATGGTTAGGTTCAAATCTAGTGCCATCTTTTTCAGCATGGAGCATAATGAAAGGGATAACAATGGAGTTTAGAAACTGTGTACCTACAATAGAATTAGCCACGCGGTAACAAAACAGACTGGATAGGTACTCCATATTGGTTCGCCCCGAACTGAGACCTCGCAGCGCCATCTATTGACATCAATGTGAAGTTCTGTTAAAAATACTAAAGCTCATTAAAAATTCAGTAATTTCGTTTCCTTACAATATTTATCTAATTTTAGTATTTGTTGTTCAAGTACAGGATATAATTCATATAACTGATCAAGTTTCAGGCTCAGCCTTTCAGAAAATTTACAGTTCTGAGGTCAACTTTGGACGTTAGAAAATCTCCACTTTGAAAGCCCCCCATTTCGTCAATTTTAGGGGGAAAATAAAAAAAAAAATTTGACCTCCATTCCTAATTATCTTTAAATTGATATACCGCAACCCTATGTAACGCCATAAAAAATATTTTACTTCGCATTCGCTTCTATGAGAGCCCCCCTGAAATAAAGATTTTTATAACTTTTTAAGCCATATTCGGTTGGAGGCCATTAGTTTACATATTATATTTAAAGATGAAGTAATTACGTTCAGTAATTCAGAAGTTATAATGCTCTGACAGACGGACGGACGGACGGACGGACAAGTGCAAATTCACTCAAGTAGGCTCAGAGACCTTCGCTTCGCTCGGTCAATTATTATTCTATGGGTGACTCTCATGTCTTGGTGTATAAGCAACGTATATACTTATACTACGTATTACCTATCCAATGATTGGTAGGGACAAGTGGAACAAGCCTCTCTATGTACCAATTATAATACTTACTAGCTGATGCCCGCGACTCCGTCCGCGTTGTTTAAGTTTTTTTGATTCCAGCGGGAACTCTATAATTTTCTGGGATAAAAAGTAGCCTATGTCACTCTCCAGGTACTCAACAAGGTATGCCAAAAATCATGTTGATCCGTTGCTCCGTTGCGGCGTGATTGAAGGACAAACCAACAAACCAATAAACCAACAAATAAATACACTTTAGCATTTATAATAGTAGTATGAAGTATGATTTATATGATATCATAGCTATCATCCATGTCATGGTCCGATTACAATGATTTTGAACCAGCTAAGTACCAACCTACTTATCTTCGGATGTAGGTTAGTACTTAATTGGTAAATTAAGTACTTTCATGTTCAAGGTATATAGGTAACTAACCGATTTAGGTACCATCTACCAATGTAATTTTTTTTTTGTGAAATCGTTAGGTTGTTACAATATCACAGAATTTGAGATAACTAGGTGGGTGCCTACTCATAAGTTTAGGCATGTGATTAAATTTTTTCGCAACTATATTTTATGTCCTTTCTAGGTAAGATCCCGTCTGATAAGACATTGTTATTTGCTGCACGAACAACGATCGGATGTTTACCTGTACCGCTAGTTTTAGCATAGAACCGTAATTAGCTCAACTGTTGCAGAACTAATCAGTTGTAGGTACTAATGGGAATTACTTACATAACTACAAGCTTATTTATTAATTACCAATTGCCATACCAATAACATATTTACTAAGTACTTAATAATTAGTAACTATGTTCCTAGTCCTACTATGAATAACATTCTGTAAAATTAAAGTAGGGTATACTAGTCTGATATAGGTACTACTTCATAGTAGAGAGATTACCTTCTGTATTCCGTTTAGTCCTAGAGGCAGTTTATTATGTCCTTTTATCTTATACTTATCTTAATTTTCATGCAATATTTTTAAATTAAATGGAAAACACTTTCATTTAATCGTGTCTTGCAGATTGGATTTCCTCCTGCCCTAAAACCGGTAAGTAGGTAGTCTTTAACGCTGGGAAGTTTTAAAGCGGCCACCAAGTGCTGGAACGATCAACTGCCACCGCTACAATTATCAAAATCTTTTGGGACTTTTGAAATTAACTATACAATCAAGTTATGTCGGTTTTCATGATTTTATTCAATTACTCCTTTTATTTTATTGCTTTGTAATATTGTTAGTTTTTTTAACAAACAATATTTATTTTATTATTTATAAGCCATTATTTATTATAAGATTAGTAAGATATTAATAACTAGCTGATGCCCACGACTTCGTCCGCGTAGATTAGGATTTTTGATTTCCGGGGGAACTCTTTAATTTTCCGGTAGTCTATATCCTTCCCCGGGATAAAATCTAACCCTGTATAAAATTTTATCAAAAACGGTTGAATAGATGAGCCGTGAAAGCGTAGCAGACAGACAGACAGACACATTTTCGCATTTGTAATATTAGTATGAATTGGTTTCTGTAATAGTTATTATAGTTCCGTCACATATCGATGTACTAAATTAAACTAGTAGATATTAAAATTATTATAAAATAGAGCAACATCACTCTAATTAATAATAATAATTTAGCTAATTAGTTTTAAGTTTCATGTCTATGCTCATATTATAAAATAGTCGTTTTCTTTCTTTCTTTATGGCCCACTATAAAGTAATAAGTTAAAAAAAACCGCTGGATAGGTTTTGTTCTAAACCCGGTACCTAACTCTGGTCCATGCAGTGCAGCGAGGTGAAGCACGTTTACGCCGGTCTGTTGTCCTAGGCTCTTACCATTGAACATAAGACTGTAATGAATATGCTTGTAGGTAACGTGATCTGTCCAGCTCAGTGTTGCGAGTTGCGACATACACGGACGTATCGACACGTCCGGATTATAGATTGTTAATTCAATGCTATAAACAGACATAATCACATCGATTGTTAGCGAGAATGACATTGTTTGTGATTCTGCACTTGAAGGTGCGAGTCGCGACCCGCAGATGCGACCGCCGTAGACTAAACGATGCAGATGGTTTGCCAAAAAAAAATCCAAGCGGATTGTTGCTGAGTACTACTTATCAGTGTATTTCAGGATTCAATTAATTACTTGCCTTCTAAAATTTTGTCGGCTATTTCTAAAATTATGTTGCCGGCTCTTCTCCGTAGAAGCTTCTTTCCGAAATAAATAAAAATAAATAAATAAAATAAATTGAGTAGGTAAGTATATTAATTGAGTACTAGCTGATGCCCGTGGATTGTGGTTTTAGGTTTCCGCGGAAACTCTTTAATTTTTTGGGGTAAAAAGTAGCATAAGTGTTATTGCAGACTATAATCTATCTCTGTGTCGAATTTCATCCAGTTCCGTTCAGCCGTTCTGGCGTGATTGAGTAACAAACAACCATCCATCTATACTTTCGCATTTATAATTAAATGCGAAAGTTTAGACTTTAGATGGATAGAAAATATTGATTTTAATAGTATTAGTAGGTAGTATAGATTAGTGTAGATTAAGCCAAAATTTCAAACTAATAACGCCGAAAATTTATACTAATATTATACAATACGAAAGTTTGATGGATATTTGTTACGAAGATGTACACTATTATTTGACTATACCTAAATAATATTAAGCGATTTATTTAGGTGAATGGAAAAAAAATATTTAGGCTTTACATGTAGAGCATCTAGAGCGGGATAGCAAAAAAGAAATATATAACTTCCCGAGTAATCCTCGCATCTAGAATGTTGTCGCGATCCATCGGTCCTGACTATTATCAAAACAATACCTTTAGGTCACTGTACGCACAACGTGGCTATGGAAACTATTTCGGTCGGTTCATAGCATGCTTTCACCGCAGTCTCCTATGGTTTGGTGTTGCTTTGACACGATAATATGCCTTTTGAATAATTAGGTGACTCGTGGCCGTGGTCCGAATGGCGTTTGACGTATGCTCAATGGTGGGAAGTACACAGGGTTGCGATGGTTGCGGGTGCGACAGTGTCGCGGAAATCTCGTTGGATCCGACACGCGTGCAAAAAGCGGTTACTTAAGGCACGCGTGCGAATCTCCACAAAGAGTTAAAAAAACTGAATTAAAAATTTGAATCTAACATTGTGATGTTCTAAAAAAATCGCAGTAAAATTAATTACTCGAGTGAAGTTAATGTTTACGATAAGACTTATTTTTGTTTGCAAATGCGGTGAGTGGTGATTTGAAATGGTTTTCTTTTTATGATTTCCTCTAATCGAAATCGATTGGAAATTTAATCTACAAATATGTACCTACTTACTTAAAAATAATTTCAGTAGGTAGGTATTTTATAATTTTATTTGCACTATCAGATTAAATTAAAATATTATACCTACTAAGTTATAGATAAACGACATACTGAAGTGGTCTTCAAGTAGGCAATCAAAATACAACTGCTTTCTTCTAGAAAAGAAAACGTTACTTACAAAAGTAAAAATACACGCCGTTTTGTATAGGTACCTACTTATTATATTTATTTTACATTTTTGACCGAGCGAAGCGAAGGTCTCTGAGTCTACTTGGGTGAATTGGCACTTGTCCGTCCGTCCGTCCGTCCGTCCGTCCGTCCGTCCGTCCGTCTGTCAGAGCATTATAACTTCTGAATTACTGAACGCAATTACTTCAGCTTTAAATATAATATGTAAACCAATGGCCTCCCGCCGAATATGGCTTAAAAAATAATAAAAATCTTTATTTCAGGGGGGCTCTCATAGAAGCGAATGCGAAGTAAAATATTTTTTATAAAGTTACATAGGGTTGCGGTATATCATTTTAAAGATAATTAGGAATAGAGTCCAAAAATATTTTTTTTTTTTATTTTTCCCCCAAAATTGACGAAATGGGGGGCTTTCAAAGTGGTGATTTTCTAACGTCCAAAGATGACCTCAGAACTCTAAATTTTCTGAAAGGATGAGCCTGAAACTTGATCAATTATTTCAATTATATCCTGTACTTGAACAACAAATACTAAAATTAGATAAATATTGTAAGGAAACGGAATTATTTAATTTTTAATGAGCTTCAGTATTTTTAACAGAACTTCACATTTATGTCATGGATATATAGATGGCGCTGCGAGGTCTTAGTTCGGGGCGAACCACTAGTTATTTACAATTAACATTGCTTTAATTGATTTATAAATAAAGATAGGTACTTTATAAGTACAGGTTGTACTTAGGTTTGTTTTTGTAAACAAATTTCGGAGTTTACTGTGTTAAGCTGATAAAAAAAAAAATTAAAATATCTACCTACTTAGATTATTATAGACTATAGCGGATACCTACGTACCTACCTATATATTTTTTGAAATAAGCACATAAAAATCATATTGATATATTAGTGCGAAAAATATGATGTAGGCAGGAAAATGTTTTAAGGTTACCCTAGCGCTTATGTATCAAAATTAGAGCGACATACCTTTAAAAAAATTATAATTTGCTTAAAAATTATTTAAGTAGGTTGTAAACGCTCGAATACTTATCATTTGAATCAGGGTATAAGTCAATTTTATAACCGTTCAGGCCAATAAAATTGGGTAAGTAGTTCTAGTTTACCCAATTATAAACTATTTATGTATAGATTGGAGCGTTATTAAATAATTGAAAAAAAATACTTAAAAATTTGCAAGTCCGACGACCTCCGTGGCGCAGTGTGTAGCGCTGTTGCCTTATCGTGCGGAGGTACTGGGTTCGATCCCCGGCAGGGTCTATTTGGGAATTTATAATTTCTGAATTTTCCCTGGTCTGGACTGGTGGGAGGCTTTAGCCGTGGCTAGTTACCACCCTACCGGCAAAGACGTGCCGCCAAGCGATTTAGTGTTCCGGTACGATGCGGTGTAGAAACCGTATAGGGGTATGGGTTTAATATAACTGCCATGACCCTAACAGGTTAGCCCGCTAACATCTTAGACTGCATCATCACTTACCATCAGGTGAGATCGCAGTCAAGGGTTAACTGCTCATTACTAAAGGAGGAGTTCTTCAACGAGAACATACTCCGAAAAAAAGAACATCCTGTAAAGACGCGAATGATGACGGCTAACCGTCTCCATACTACGCGCGCTAACAATACATACGGTGAGCGAACCACCATGTACTTGGTTCCGCGATTCATAAATGAACTACCTCCAACGCTGATTAAAAAAATAGATATTAAAAACATTAAGTATAAATTAAAAGAATATTTTTTAACAAAGTAGATCGCTGAGTCTTTTGTGTCTATGTAGATTATATTAGTGCTAATCCTATCCACATAAGAAACCTATAAACCTAGAAAACACACTAACGATTACGTGTCACATACTTACTTGATTCTTCCCGTTCTACACCTACTGTTGCAGTACTTACCTACATTGTCTTACAACCGGATTATTTCTTAAGTTATTAGTTATTTACCAAATCGTTGCAGCTAGGCACTGAGGACAAACCTCTGTGGTTTTTTCGGTGTTTTTAGACTAAGCTTTTTGTATTGTATTTTGATTTGATAATAAATTAAAAAAAAAAAAAAAAAACTTGTAGTGGATAAAAAAAAAAAAGTCCGTTATAAAGTGCTTTTATACCAACGGTACACCTATATAAGATATACCGGTATCGGTGTAAGTGTAGCATAAAAGGATGTTTGGTACTCGGTTTGTTGGTAGTAAACAATTTTCCAATTTCCCTTAACTCGGTGCTCCAACGCCAAAGCGGCATAGGTATAAGCGGCTGCAGAGTGCGGTCGCGTAAAAGCCTCCTCCACCTTCTTGATAAGCGCATAGACAGCAGTCATACCTAAATCCAGTCTGGAGAGAAGCCTATAAGTGGCCTTAATATTTGTCAGCAAAAAGAGCCTCATACATACCTCACACGAGCCAAATCGTAGGGTTTTAGGATATTTTTTTTTAGACCTTGGCAAAATATATGAAAAATAATGAACGAAAGTTTTGTTTGAGTTTTGTTTGTGTGTTTTGTTTAAAACTATACCTTTTTGAGTTTAAATCAAAATAGCATTTTTAAATACAGTAATAAAGAAAGGAATCACTGGAGTTTTTTAGCAACTGGTATTTTCTCATTTTGGAAGTTAGTACTTAAAAATCCTTTATTGAACTCTTTTACATTACCTACTTACGTACGCAAGCGGTTCTCAATTATTTCGTGTTTTAGGAGTGTCGTCTTAACAGGGAAAAACTAAAACGAAGCTGAAACGTAAACCAGCACAGGTAATTAAACTTCTACCTTAGGTATAGGTTGTGTACCAATGTATTAACGACTTACGAGTAGTTACTTAGTACCTAAGGTAAACATTAAACCGTCTACTTAGGTAGGTTTATTTTAGGTAAGTATAAGCTGGCACGGGCCGCCGGTGCCAGCTTATAAAGGCGAAGGCTAGTAGAGTCAAAAATTAAAGGTTGTTAATGGGTTGATATCTAGATTTTCCTTTGAAAATGTACCAAAAATATAATACATACAAAAAACCGGCCACTTGGCCGGTTTTCGGCGAGTCGGATTCACGTCTAGTAGTATCAGTTATGGTTTACCACTGATTTAAAAACAAAAACTATTCCAAATTTCAAGTCTGTGCCTAAAATACGCAAATGTGACACTGCGGACGGACAAAGTCGCACCATAAGCATAAGGGTTGCAAAGTGCAAACTTACCTTTCAGGTGCGCAACCCACGTTTGAAGTATCCCTACTTTTGGAATGTTAAGTAAGTACATACTTACCTAATTAATCAAGTTTTAATTCTTACAAAGATTGATTCGGTCGCGTACCTACTGCGTCATCAGGAAGCTGCATGTGCCTAATTAGTTAAATCTATGCATTATTTATAAAGGTTATGTGAAGAATGAAGATGCCATTCCTACTCTGAATATATAAAATGCCATACTTTAAATTCAGTAGCATACAATTAGAATACATATCATATCATCACGATGATGATCACCTAGTAAATCTATTAAATACTTACACGGCTGTACAGGATATTAGTTTTTGGTACATTCGTTACAACCACAAACTCTATCTTCTTTTTTAAACTGAGTGTCATTAAAATAGGATTGGATGGATATGAGCAATGAATTATGTAAGTAGGTATAAATATGTAAGCCCTCTGGTTTGTTTGTAACAAACCAGAGGGCTGTAGAGGCCGAGGAAGACCTATAGAGGCTGGTGAATTGACGGAGAGGTGATGGAGGGTTAATGGATTTAACTACTCTTTAGAGATAGGGGCTAAGCCCCTGTTCGAGGTATCTTTCGCCTGGCGTTAATACGCCAGGGTCCTTCGGTCGGTCGATGTGGACCTGCTGGTGGTTGAAGCGATCTGCTCTCGACTCGCAGTCAGTAGCCCTGCCGGGTGGAACCAGCTGGTGGGAAGCCCGGCAAGGCGACCACCGGATGTCGAATGAGCGATCGCTTCATTGTATGTGGTGGCTATTTAAATAAATAAAATATAATATGAACATACTTGTAAAATAAAACATCTTTATATATATCTAGGGATTTCAGAGCTGGAAACATTATATTTAAGCTATTTCTGACCGCCACTGAATTCCGATTGAATTGATTGATTGAGATTTGCTTGGCCACAAAAGACGCTCCCCAGGGCTGTAACGCGCTGTCGCCAGAGAGGTTCCGGATACCTATTGATATTAAATAATAAAGTTAGAACCATAGACCAATTGTGCCTAGCCTTGTAATCTAGAATCCAGGTTCAGGATAGGTACAAGTTTTAGTTTTCTAAATATATCAATATCAATTATTATGCAAAGTAGGTGCCGATCTATAAACGTAGGTAGGTACATGAAAATACTTATGTATTGACTGACTTGACTAATTGAAATTTATAATTTTTTACAGTATTTTTTTATACTTAGATCGCAAGCACTCAGTACGATTTTTTATGAAAACTCGTCAATTTTCCAGTTATACTCGTGAAATTTTTCGTGTTTCACGCAAGTTTCACGGTTTTTTGAAATTCCACCCAAACCATTGCGGTTCAGCAATAGTGCGGCTCAATAAAATAAGTACTTAGTTACTGCACGTTTTGGTAATCACGATTCACGACGACGCGATCGCAGATGAACGTATAAATTCTCAGTTATTTCAATATCTAGTTATGAAATCTTTTAACCGCGGTGAGCGTAAGTTTGCGCAACGTCGTGATGGCTCCGACGCAATTGTTAGACCAACATTATCTCACCATTATTTTTTATTGTATTTCGATATCATAAAACTGGCGATTCAATTAACTGTTATAATAATATATCGCGAATATTCATAATATTATTGTTATGTGTCCGACCTATTCCTATATTCATAATATAAACTTAGCCTATTGAATTAAGTACAAAAATACGAAAGTGTGTCTGTCTGTCAGATCAAGAGCTTTTTGACGAATTTTGGTGCAGTGGCCTGGTTCAGAGAAAGGACACTGTCTACCTATCCCGAAACGTAAAAGAGTCCCTACGGGATACGAGGTTCCTAAAACTAAATCCACGCGGAAAAAGTTGCGACATTATTTACTTTTGAATTTGACTAACTAAATGATGCCTGCATTAAAACTAGGAACAGGTTCTGGAATTGCCTTGCAACTAGCGCACAGGCCATGTTTTGAATAATTGAGATGAAAAGTGTTCCGCCAATCAGAGTCAGCACTCGGCAATCGGCATACAAATCCATGCTTCCTGTTACATGCTACTAACTATAGCACTGCGAACACGCACCATTCGACTAAATAATAAGTATTATTATAATATGTAGGTAGGTACTCTTTGATCCTAGTTTCTCATAGAGTCGGAATTATTATGTTCGTCATCTATACTAATATAATATTATAAATGTGGGATGGATGGATGGATGGATGTTTGTTAGGTACTCAATCACACTAGAACGACTGAACGGATCTGGATGAAAGGCACAGAGATAGATTATAGTCTGAAATAATACATAGGCTACTTTTTATCCCGGAAAATTGAAGACTTCCAGCGGGAACCAAAATACCTACCTCAATCCACGCGGACGAAGTCACGGGCATCAGTAGTACTTCATATACCTACTTCGTATAGTTACTTCATCATCATCATTTAAACACATTGTCGGTTCAATACTGAGCACGAGTCGCCTTTCGGAATGAGAAGGGTTTGACCATAGTCCACCACGCTGGCCAAGTGCAGATTGGCAGCCGCGTTCACACTCTTTCCTCTCGAGGTTTTGCTTCACCGTTTGAAGCAAGTGATATTTTTCTTAAGCGCACATACCTAACAGCTAACTATGAAAAGTTAGAGGTAAAAGTTAGAGCCCGGGGCTCGAACCTGCGATCCCGTATATGAGGTTGGATATATAAACCACTTAGATATGACCGCTTCAACTCATTTAATGTTCATACCTATAATATATAGGTTCCGTTAGGTGGCCAATAGAATAATGAACTTTCATGACCCATCTGTTCAACCGATTCCGATGAAATTTAGTTCAGGGATAGATGTATCTAGGTAAGGTGACTTAGCTTAGGCATGGGAATATTTAATCTATACGGTCTACTAATACTAAAATATTCTATTTACTATAAAATAATATGTGAGTTTGGATATATGGATGGATGCTTGTTACTCAATCACGCCAGAACGGCTGAACGGAACTGAATGAAATTTGGCACAGACATAGATTGTAGTAGAATAACACATAGGCACCTTTTATCCCGGAAAATTGAAGAGTTCTCGCGGATATCAAAATCCTCGATCCATGCGGACGTAGTCCACGATCCACGGGCATCATCTGGCATTAATATAATTAGATACACCGCGAGTAGATATATAGGTAGGTACCTAAATAATTTTGTGACTCGCATAGAGTCACCTACTTACCTACATTGTACTTTGTAGTAGGTCCCTGATGAATCTATTTAACTCAGTTTAACTAGTGGTTCGCCCCGAACTGAGACCTCGCGGCGCCATCTATTGACATAAATGTGAAGTTCTGTTAAAAATACTGACGCTCATTAAAAATTAAATAATTTCGTTTCCTTACAATATTTATCTAATTTTAGTATTTGTTGTTCAAGTACGGTATATAATTGAAATAATTGATCAAGTTTCAGGCTCATCCTTTCAGAAAATTTAGAGTTCTGAGGTCATCTTTGGACGTTAGAAAATCACCACTTTGAAAGCCCCCCATTTCGTCAGTTTTGGGGGAAAAATTAAAAAAAAAATATTTTCCGACTCTATTCCAAATTATCTTTAAAATGATATACCGCAACCCTATGTAACTTTATAAAAAATATTTTACTTCGCATTAGCTTCTATGAGAGCCCCCCTGAAATAAAGGTTTTTATAACTTTTTAAGCCATATTCGGCGGGAGGCCATTGGTTTACATATTATATTTAAAGCTGAAGTAATTACGTTCAGTAATTCAGAAGTTATAATGCTCTGACAGACGGACGGACGGACAAGTGCCAATTCACTCAAGTAGACTCAGAGACCTTCGCTTCGCTCGGTCAATTATACTGTTTGTCCGTCTGTCTGTCTACTTCGCTTTTACGGCCCATCTATTTAACTGATTGTGATGTTTGGTAGGTATATTGCATCCCGGGGAAGGACAAAGGACCTTAACTAATGTAGGCCATCCTTTTGTTTTCGAAAAATTTAGGAGTTCCCACGGGAATAAAAAAGTTTATTTCACGAAAATTTTACTTTTGTTGCAGGTAAAACAGCATTTCCATGCATCAAGAAAATCAACTAGTCAGAATACATGCAGGGGATTGGATAACTAAACATTTTCCCACGTAGGACTGACCCTCGTGTGGAAAAAAAAACTTATTGGTTGTGAACTGCAGTCATATAATACAGCAAAATGCAGTTCATACGCTCCTTCTTCAAAAGGATTACAGATGATCTCAAGCAGAAGAAGCTTATACCTCTTAAAATACTATTTTTCGTTCACGCTTCCAGTAAGTATCACTTGGATTTGCTAGCTATTGATTTACAGGTAAGTAAGTGGCACATGTTGCCTTGAAAATACTGAAGGTTAGTTAAAAGTTAAACAAAGATTCTCGAGGCCCGCACGTTCAAGATGACTATTAGTTATCTGTTCATATAACATGTACGTTACTCGGTAAGGTACATAAATTTATAAGTACCTAGATGCAAGATTAAGTTACCTAATGTCTCTAAATATACCGTCATGTCTTACATTTCTTACACTAATTATATCATACAGAGATGGAACGGATCGACATCCAAGCGATTCAATAATATGTTCTTCGAGTTATAAACAGCATTGTTGTTTGTCATTGTATTTAAAATAATCATCAGGTGTATAAAGTTGCCGTTGGGTCTCATTGAAGATGCTCGACCAGCTTAATCAGATCCAGTGGGTAGTTACTGCTACTAGTTCTTTGAATTCGCTTCGAGGTTTTTAGGGCGAGCAAATTAATTATCTGCGAATCTGCTAGACCATGTGACCATGTGCATGTGGCCACACGACCTAAGACGCACGTGCGTACGTGCGTGAATAACGAGTAGTGAGCGCTGTGGTCTTATGTTGGGAGGTCCCGTGTTCGATTCTTGGCAGGGTCAATTAATATAATTTCTGAATTTTCTCTAGTCTGTTCTTGTGAGAGACTTTGACTGTGGCTATAGTTACCACCACAGATCACGGAAACAAGGGAGATGTGCTAAGGGGGCGTGTTGCGTGCGAACTCATCAGGCACAAAATAGGCCTGATGGCCGTTTTTGTCTTTAGTCGCATGTCATTCAAAGATTGGTTCACTTCTCTCGGTTTTTAACAAAATGCCGCGTTGTTCAGTGGTTGTTTGTAAAAATTCAAGCTGCAAAGTGAATTACATGAAAGATGGCATCTCATTTCACACGTAAGTACAAATAAATTGTTGTAATTTTCCATTAAAATCAATAAAACATTATTTAGTGGTATCATAATGTAATAGAGTGACAAGTCTATATCTCATTATGAACAAAAACCATTGCTTGCTTAGTAGAAATCTATCAATGAATCGGCCAGTCTTACGACGCAATGGTTAAGTGTTCTTTACCGATTCTTTCACTAGCACGATAGATCAAATTTCGTAGTTCGGCCGCTGTCGGCGTGCCGTGAACTAGAGATGTGACGATGCAGGTACGAGTACAATGCAGTTGTCGATATTTTAGCGACCAAACGATGATCTGTGATACAATAATTAATAGTACCTTAATTATAACTTAGTAAACAATTATTGCTATTTTAACGTTTAAACTATCGTGAGTAAAATTCATTATAACTATATTTTTAGTCATAATTATTACTATTTTTTTTAATGTAAGTACTCGACTTACTTAGCTGACGAAACGTATAAAAAATATACTAGGTGAATTAATATAATGTCAATTTACGTAGATACTCATTACTCATTTATTGATATATTTATTCTGCTTTCATCTGTGAGTCCCACATACCCGCCTTGTGCGGGATGCGTAAATGCATTTTTCCAGCAAAAAAAAAAGTACAAATTCTGTGTCTAGTTGGGACGTTTGGGTGATATTTTCGTCGCCCAAGGGTGGTTAAAGTATATTTAATAACGAGGAAGTAAGAGCCACTTTACGAGCAAAGGTCTTGTAAAATAATTTTTCGATTAATGTGTACTTAAAATTCACCCAAACAAACAAACAACCAAACAAACTTGAAGAAAAAAGTGTTGTAATGTGCACAAAAAGAACCTCGTCCTTTTTTCGGAAAGTCGGTTAAAAATAATCTAATATGAGATGATTTTTTACATCTTATTTTTGGTACACAAGTAAAATATCACTTTTCATAATCGGTAGTCATTGTCAAAAACCCAAATATTAAGAAATTTAGCATCGATAGATCCATTTTAGTCAACCACTAATTGTATCATATTTGAATTTTGCACAGCACATCGACAACGTTTTACGTTTGTGTGAGTAAGATGCACGGTGATTGAAATTGAACCCTGTTTGGTAAACAATAAAGTGTATATTTGTTCGTGCCTCATGCACTGATCTATCGGTATGCGTGTGTGTGAGTGAGACTTCTTGTCTATTGTATTTATTTAGTTGCTTGTATTGGTAGCAGGTAGTAGGGATAGGTAGGGATAAACTGGAGACAGCAGGTTTCAATACAATTTGATACATAGGCATATCTCCCTTGTTTCCGTGATCTGTGGTTACCACCCTTCCGGAAAAGACAAACCGCCAAGCGATTCAGCGTTCGGGCACAGAATACGTAACATGGTTCCGGTACGATCTATTCAGTGGGTACGATGCTGTGTAAAAACCAATAAGAGATACGTGCTTAATGTAACTGCAACACCCCTAACAGCTAGCTCGCTTTCATCTTAGACTGCATCATCACTAGCCATCAGGTGAGAGTGCAGCCAATGGCTAACTTGTAGTGGAATAAATAAGTAAATAAATAGACTCGTCGGCTCAGAGTTGAAATGACGGTATTTGATATTTATTTATTTTCTCATAAACATTTTATACTTAAAAACTAAAGAACGGAAACTACTGCGTATATATAACTGTGTTTATTTTTCAGCTTTGTTCGTCCTTTACCCGTACCTTACAATACACATGCGCGAGCTCGGCATCAATGTGGAAGAGACGGCCATCATGTCGGCCGTGACGCCGGTCATTTCCATAGTGATGCCCCCTCTCGCCGGCATGCTTGCGGACAAGATCGGGAACTTCAGGGTTAGTCAATAGGTATATTTACTTACAACTTACCAGGTAGATCATACGACCACTGAATATTTTACCACAATAAACCTAAATTAAGAACTAAAATATCAGATAACCACTAAAAAGTAGCGTAAAAAGAAGCGTATGCGTTATTCCAGACTATAATTTATCTCTGTTTAAAATTTCTCCAGTTCCGTTCAGCCGTTCTGGTGTAATTAAGTAACAAACATCCATCCATCCACTCATCCATCCAAACTTTTGCATTTATAATATTAATATATATATAGCTGCTCGTGCTGACTGACTCATTGATCACCTCTCCTGTAAAATTTTGTATGAACATTTTTTTTTTCACTCACCGTTTCGTATAGAAGACAAAAAATCATTAAGAGGAAAAATACAGAGAGAGCTGATGATTGAGGATTTCGAAGACGGATGATGAGCACCAGCCAGGGTATTGAAGATAGGTGGGGGGTGCTCGACCAAATGTCACTCGAAACGTCATCCAATTGACAGTTAGCTGAAAAAAATTTCAAAATGGCGGATTTAAGATGGCCGCCATACAAATTTCGTCGGTGTCTATCTCGGAGAGTATCAGAGATGGAAGAGTGGTTTCGTGGCAAAAGATGATCAGGACATGAGGGTCTACTTGATGAACAGGAAAAAAATTCAAGATGGCGGAATTTATTTTTCCATAGAAAATGTATGGCGAATGTTGACTGGGATTTGGAAATTATGCAAGACCTTTTCAAAGTTTGTATCTTCGTACTGTCATTCTGACAAATGATTCGGAAAGAAAATATGGAGATCGAGGGTTTGCAAGATGGGTGAAGAGCTACTAGCTAGCTAGAGAGCAGGGTATTAAAGATAGGTGGGGGCTGCTCAAACAAAAAAAGAAAATGAGCTGAAAAGAAAACTCTTAAATAGCGGATACAAGATGGTGGTTATACAAATTTCATAGGTGTCTATCTCGGAAAGTATAAAAAAATTTAAATAAAGCTGAACGATAGCAACTGACAAGTATTCATTAATTAATAAGTAACTAGATGATTCCCGCGACTCCGTCCGCGTGGATTAAGATTGTTTGATTCCCACGGGAACTCTTTAATTTTCCGGGATAAAAAGTAGCCTATGTCCTTCCCCGGGATACAACCAAATTGTACCAAATTTCATCAAAATCGGTTGAGCAGATGGGCCGTGAAAGCGTAGCAGACAGACAGACAGACAAACGGATAGACAGACAGACACACTTTCGCATTTATAATATTAGTATGGATATGATTGAACTAGAATTTAGTATCTTCATCGAACACTCACTAGATGGCGTTAGAAGTCAAAGGCCATGAAATAGTTAAATTATAAAAAAGGTTCTATAGAATAAAATAATAAAATTACAAACGTCCACTAAAATGATATAAATTTATATACCTAAAATATGCCTACAATGCTAAGTGGGCTTGCACAATACAGCGACAATTTAAGATAATAATTTCAGAGAGTAAAAAGTGTCAGGGTGATTTCGTTTTTTTTTATTCCACTACAAGTTAGCCCTTGACTGTGATCTCACCTGATGGTAAGTGACGATGCAGTCTAAGATGGTAGCGGGCTAACCTGTCAGGGGTACGGCAGTTATATTAAATCCATACCCCTAATTGGTTTCTACACGGCATCGTACCGGAACGCTAAATCGCTTGGCGGTACGTCTTTACCGGTAGGGTGGTAAGTAGCCACGGCCGAAGCCTTCCACCAGGCCAGACCAGAGAAAATTCAGAAATTATAAATTTTCGAATTAACCCTGCCGGGATCGAACCCGGGACCTCCCACATAAGACAAAAATTTATTCAGAGGAAAAATACGGAGAGAGCTGATGATTGAGGATTTCAAAGACGGATGAAGAGCACAGCCAGGGTATTGAAGATAGGTGGGGGGTGCTCGAACAAATGTCACTCGAAACTTCATCCAATTGACAGTGAGCTGAAAAAATTATCAAAATGGCAGATTTAAGATGGCCGCCATACAAATTTCGACGGTGTCTATCTCGGAGAGTATAAAAAACGGAAGAGTGGTTTCTTGGCAAAAGATGATCAGGACATGAAGGTCTACTTGATGAACAGGAAAAAAATTCGAGATGGCGGAACTTATTTTTCCATAGAAAATGTATGGCGAATATTGAAGAGGCTACAAATGTAGAACTATGCAAGACTTTGATGCGGTTCCTTTTCAAAATTTGTTTTTAAAGAAGAACTCTCCATAATTTTTCGGAGAAAAAAATATATGGAGAGCGATGATGATCGAGGTTTTGAAAGATGGGTGAGGAGCACGGCCAGGGTATTAAAGATAAGTGGGGGCTCCTCAAACCTAAAGTGTTTACTGTCTACGTGTTCTGAAATAAACAACACACTGCTATGCTAGCGAGCACAGTGGAAGCGCCAACGTGCCAAGCGTCCGACAGACGTAAAAAAAAATCTCATAAGAAAACATATAACAGAGACCCCCCTAAGAATCTAAAAGGGCCTTTAAATGTTAAGAAACTTTCCTGACATGCATAAGTTGAGTTGAGCAGGAGTGTAAGAGACCGTTGAAGTTAAAACACAAAAACTCCCTTAGTTGATTAATTAAAAAAAAAAAAAAAGGCAGTAAACACTTGGATAGAAGGAGAGCAAGTAAGTAGACAGTGAGCCACGCGGTCTACTACGCGGTCCGCTTCAGCGGGCCGCGCATCCACGCGCCATACTAGTTACGTATAACTTAGGTACCTTCAAGGCAAGAGTGAATAGGCATAATCTAGGCAAGCGCGTTCCAACCTAGACCTCATCATTGCTTTGCACTAAGCATGATTGTCGTCAAGCGCAAGCCTATCACAATAAAAAAATAAAAAAATATTAGTATAAAAGTATAGATATAGGCAGGCAGATAATAACCATATATACTTAGACTATGGTTCAAAAGGTCTAATTAGTCGAAGCTAATCCTCAATGACTGGAATTTTGTCCAATTCTGACTACAATAGCTTACCTTGTATTGTGTTCGTATGATGGCAATGTCGAATGTTGCCCCGTTCCTATTCACCAGCAGTAGGTAGGTAAGTACAGCTCCCTAGTACGAGATTTTAGTGAAAACGGAATTAAATATCTTTGATAAATGATAAATGGTTTATTTATTTCACATAGGACTTTAGCACATCTTTAGTTTGTCCGCACGGCACAAAATTTAGTTTGTGCAGTCTGTTTGCGCAGCTGGTTCTGCTGGTGTAAATTAGACGTGTTGACGTGATGTAGGTAGGTATTTGCCGATGTCTGTGCTCACGTCTCACAACAACTTTTTTCTGTGCAACAGTCTGCCCAGCGATTGGACCCGATTCTGGAACTAGCTGATGTCCGCGACTTCGTCCGCATGGTTTAAGTTTTTTTTAATTCCTGCGAGAACTCCTGAATTGTCTGAGATCAAAAGTAGTAAAAGCCTATGTCACTCTCCAGGTCTTCAAGTATGCCCATGCAAAAAATCACGTCGATCTGTTGCTCTGTCGCAGCGTGATTAAAGTTGTCCTTCAACAACAAACCAACCTATAAATCAACAAACCAACAAACAAACACACTTTCACATGCATAATATAAGTATGAAGTATGATTACTTTCGCAGCTAAATAAAACATAATAGTTTTCGAGATATGAAAACCCATACGAGGTGATCTGTTGGTAACAGTGTGTCGACGACGTGGACGACACTTTTGCGTCACACGGCCGCAGTGGCGGAAGCGACTCTGTCTTTTATTGGCGTATGCCTACATTAGCTAGGGATCATTGCTTTTGTGAGCTCGGTACCATATTCGGTAGGTACATTATAACAATAACAATAGGTCATAGTTACTATACAGTAGCCTGCACGAGCAAATATTAGGCGCTTAGGTCCGTGACGAATTCTTATTCACCTGCCTCTGTACCGATTTGGTATACTTACCTACGTAACAAATTAAGTAGATCCTGTTCTACAAAAATATTTTCAACAAATCCTGTTGATTTTTATTAATATTTAGTTATGATCCCTGTAGAGCTAGAATATGCAAAGGTTTTATATAAACGTTTTTATTTTATTTTTTATTCTATAGGTTTAATACTTTGGATTGGTATGGAATTTGTCTACGAGTATTAACTAGTATAGGTACATATAAGTCAATGGTATTAACCAAACCAGTGAAGTGTCAAGTGTTTAAAAAGTTTTTAATTGTTAATTAATCATATTCTGGACTGAATTTGTTAGTCAACATATTTGCTTATTTATTGACATATTTAATCATACTAATATTATAAATGCGAAAGTGTGTTTGTTTGTTGGTTTATTGGTTTGTTGGTTTTTCCTTCAATCACGCCGCAACGGAGCAACGGATCGACGTGATTTTTGGCATGGGTCTATACCCAAAAATAAAAAAATTGGATAAAAAGTAGCCTATGTCACTCTCCAGGTCCTCAACTATTTGAGAACCTGGAGAGTGGAGAGTGACATAGGCTACTTTTTATCCCGGAAAATTAAGGATTTCCCGCAGGAATCAAAAAACTTAACCACGCGGACGAAGTCGCGGGCATCATAGTTTGATATAAAATACTTTTCTTCCATTAACCAGCTCGGTGAAGGGCGTTTTATACAGGGATCCTATACTAATATTTTGATCGCAATTAGATATTTAGTATTAACGGTAGTAGCTATGCATTTAATTTTTTTCCGCGAATCACTGTTACCTATTTGCGATGTTTGCAGACCGTCCACGTCTCTATTCACGGTTGTCATTGTTGGACAACTTCAATGTCGGTTCGAACGTTTACGCTGATCATTCTTCTTAAACGCTACATCCTGTTGTTGGCTTATTCAGCTGCTATTTTATTTCCTGAAAATTATATTCACTGAATAAATTATTGCTTATAAAATGAATATGTAATATTTAATTTTGTATCAGTTTAGTAGAATCCGTCTTCCAAAAATAATAATAATAGGTGGTTTTCAGACTCGACTCATCATTCATGGCACAAATTGTCCTACATAATATACTTAAAAGCCATTTCATTTCAAACGTGATGTCAAACATTTCATCAAGGAATATACTACTCTCTACCGAGAGCATTTCATTTTTGCAGTGTTAGGGTGTCCCCTGTCCGCCCTAGATTTTCACGATTCTGTCTATAGTTGTATACCTATCTGGAAAAATCCATAAGAATCTAGGATTTTCATTATTTCGCTGTAGATGTAATTTTAAGACAATTTTGGGATTAGCGCAATCTTATATTTTATGGAATTTTATATATTATGTTCAGGTGTAGGAAATATGCTTATTTTTCTTTTTGTTCTAGTTACTCTTAGCCCTGTCTTCTGCGCTCGGCGGAGCGTCAGCTCTACTATTGCTGGCTGTTCCAGTGGGGCGCATCACCGTAACTTTTCCCCCTGACGTGGACTTGCTTGCTTCATGTGATAATGGCGCCCTACGTCTGCAACAAGTTCGGGATCATCCTTGCAGCCCGCTTCACCCTTTTGCTTATGATGTCAATTTAACGTGAGTATTTTCTCGACGAAATAATGGATTTGCAGAAGTAATCATTACATTATTACGAACTTCAGAATTTTGATGATTATATTTATAGCGACACTAAAATAACAAAACCATTGTTAATGAAATTACGCAGATCTATTTAGTTTAATGTAAGAACGCTTCAAAAGTTCTGAAAAGAAAGATATAAGTCAGTAAAATTATTGAGATAATGTCTTGGAAGTTCTTAGTACGTTAACGTGCCTATCTTAATGTTTTCACAGAGTGTTATCGTGCGGTTTTGTTTGTGAATTGCCACATGGAGTTTCTCCAGAAGAAATAGAGGCTATTGTCCATGCAAACTCATACGACGTGCATTTGAAATCACAAACTGAGTCACAACGCCTTGTATACCGCAACACGGTTTCCTCATTGTTAGCTCGAAAAGAAAGACCGATAAGAGACCACAGCACTTCGCGTATTATGACTAACGACCCTTATTTTAACTCCACTGCGACTAAGGTTGCTGGAAATAGAATATTCTTTCCTTCGCCGCAACTGTATCAAATAGATTGTTCCCACGAAGGAAACAATGCTACATGTTTATTTGGAAAAAAGAACTATATCAATGACTCTATCGAAGAAATCCAAGAAATGAAGACATTCCGTATTCGAATAACTCATGATGCTCAGAAAAATGCTATGGAAGTTCGAAATTATTGGGTGAATGCTATATCTTTGAGCAATGATACTAAATTAGAAGAAGATTATGAAGGAATTGATACAACCGTGTGCAGAAACAATTTTGACGAGGTACTTACCAATTTTGTGCTAATTTGGAACAGAGTGTTATTAAACAATCTTATGAACTAATTTAATTTCGCCAAAAGGTTGCTTGTTTAAATCGAGATATTTTCGACGTTGAACTACTACTGTATCGTAGCCTACCAGCCAGCGTAGCATACCTGTTGTGTAGCTTGAACTTTAAACGATGAAATATAGGTCCACATAGTACATTATATATACTGGTTTAAAGTTCAATCAGATGTAATTAAATTGTTTCGAGATTTAAACCGTTTCTACCGTTTTCGTAATCACAATAGGTAGAAACATACACATCTGTAAATTTTTAAGTAATGATGTGATGTTTTTAAAATTAAAGTATATTCTTTCTTTTTTAAATAGTTAAATTTTATTTCAGGGAGTCAAGGGCGACATAGTCTGGGTAAACGCTGGTTCAAAAAGTTTAACCCAGTGTTCAGTGGCTTGCGCAGCGACAGCGCCTAGAAAAAGTCTTTGTGATAACCGACAACAACAGATTGAGCTGGACCCATCATTTACCTTCTGGGCGTACTTGGCTGTAAGTGAAAACGAATTGTATCTTATCAATTATTGCTATTTTGGAAAGCTACGCTCTTCTACCTGCAAAGTATAGGGAGCAGGGATAGGTGTATCGTGGGTATATCAGTTATTTTTATTCTACTACAAGCTAGCCCTTGACTGCGATCTCACCTATATCTATAGATCTAGATAAATGTTTTAATATAGCTAGAGTACATTGTTTTTTCCAAAGTTATGATATTATGTAAACGAACGATTGTTCTCATTATCTTCCGTTCTTATTTTTTTTTAATCAATACCTACTGGTCTGTTTTTACTAACGCAAAAAGGGTATTTATGGTATTTAATTATAAAAGACCCATGCAAAAAATAATTGAACCCTACAAAATGCAACTCACACAGCCACGGCCCAACCGATAACATTTTTTCTATAATCTAATGATAACGTAATGCATGAAAATTTATTAGAGTCACGTGAAGAAAATGCATGCAAATTGGGAAGCGGATATGTCTTGATAGGAAGATTGCCGGATAATCGTCACTAACTGCGTAATCGCGAACTTGATACCCGACGCTGCGGCCTGAGTCCTGACCCATTGCCACTCTGGCCCCGTTCTCCCCCGGGCCCGACCGTCTGCGTTAAACGCACTATTGATTTAATCTAGAATTTTCTTTGTCCTTTGAATTCACTTTAAGCATTCAATTACGTTATTTGCATCCGTTCTCACTTCTCAACATTAATAACTTGAATAGAAACTTCCGAAATAGATATAGGTAACGAAATTGAAAGCGAATGAACTACTTAGGTCCACGTTTCGGTGCCTCATGATTAATATTAAATTATTAAAAAAAGCTACGTCAGGTATTTTTTTATCTAAATAACCTCTTAGGCATTCTCTGCATTCAGTGTTTATCAACTAAATTAATAATACAAGTAATGTAGTAGGTATTTACTAGAGATAGTACTCGCTCTGTACTCTATTTAACATTATATTTGCCAAGATCATTACTCTGATTAGGACATCAATTTGACCTAGCACTAGCACACTTTATTGCAGGTGTTTTTTTTTTTTTTTGTACTTTCTCTTATGTTCGATGTTACTAATTGAGTACGAGTCATTCGACATAATAATGTACATGTTTATGGGCATATTAGAGCTATGTAAGCTTACTGCTCACATAAAGCTTGAGGCCGCACATGTCAGGTGTTTCATAATCACATAGACGAGACGTCGTGATCTACGTTCACCTTGTCCCCGATGTATGAGAGCTTGCCTCGTCTGTGAATGTTTTAGTTACAGGCACTCACTCTTTGTTACTGCTTTTATGGATAATTCATTTTAATTTACACAATAATTGTGAACTACAGTTTGTTCACAATTAATCTCAATGTAGTCACATAATTAACTATAGTTTTTCTTATTTCTATTACTCTAGAGTAGGTGGTGAGGTGTCCTGTAGGAAAATTACGAAAAGCTGCGTTGCTTTTCTCATAAATATTTACTAGCTGGATTAGTCCGCGTGGATTGTTTGGGTTCCGCGGGAACTCTGAGATATGAAGTAGGCTATTCCAGACTATAGTCCATCTTTATGCCCAATTTCATCAAGATCAAGAAGATCATTTTACAACATAGGTATTTAATTAGAAGATGTTTATTAAGTACCTAATGTAAATAGGTAATAATCCTACTTAAACTAGTTGTTCAGACTTAGGCTTAGTATTGCAAAATTGATTAATCTTATACATTCCCACGTTCAGTGAACATCTAACAATGCTATTGTGCACCCATTCATCGAAAGAGTTCCTAGAT
The DNA here is from genome assembly GCA_923060345.2 of Erebia aethiops. NCBI lineage: Eukaryota > Metazoa > Arthropoda > Insecta > Lepidoptera > Nymphalidae > Erebia > Erebia aethiops. Next base: position 13,122,089 of record OV281089.1, on the reverse strand, counting down.
ACACATTCAACAATGGTCAGCAATGAGCATTACTTTACCTATCTATAATATATTACGTATATATGTACTTACTTATTTCATATTTGGAAAAACTATTTTTAATTAACGAACTCGTAAGTATAAAACCAACCATTATTCTTTTATCGTGTCAGGCATTGATGTAGAATTTTTTTAGTACCGATTTCTATTACAATGGTGTCAGGTGCGTTGACAATATATTAGCCAATATAAAGCATTCGCAGACAGGGAGTTGCACCGCTAGATAAACCTACGATTCGATCGTCGATCTTCGAAACTTAACAATTCTGGTTCGTTAAAAATAACATTATTATTAGGTACACTGGTTTTTGTTCTGTATTCTAAGGTTGTTACTTTTCCCTTATGAGCATAATGTCAATGATATTGGCGCTCTTTGAATGAGCTGGCGTAGCTCCTGGTTCACCAGATGTGTCATCAGCATCACATAATTATTATCAGAAATATCTGCAAGACAAAAAAAAAACGCACAGCGGGAAGGTTATGTAGGCATTTTGTCGGATTCTGATGTTCGTGAAGTGGCTGACAGATTTTCAATATGTGACTGGACTAAACGTGGATACTAGGTACCTATTACATTGTAACGTGCCTCAGCACCTTACAATAGCCAATTAGGTAACTACAGGCCTCAATTGGTGCTGCAATAATAATGATCAAACCGCACAAATACTGTATTGCAGGTTCGTGTATTTATCGGAATCATCGGGGGCACAGCGTTCGCCATGTTTGAGGGGGCCGTGATTTCGATCGTCAGGGATCAGAGGGCAGACTACGGCCTTCAGAGAGTCTACGGCAGTATAGGCGGCATGATATCTTCGCCGCTCTCCGGGTTGCTGATTGACTATGCCAGTAGGGGGAAAGGTTATACTGATTTCAGGTGGGTATCTCTTCACTTAAAATAATTTTGCTATTGTTTATTATTCCATGTTATATAATATTAACTGTGGCATCTATAAGAACAGATGAATGAAGATCATTCTTACATTGATAAATATAATTATATGTATTGGATAGAATCAGGCGTTACTTTGCGGTAGTTCATGATTTAGCAAGAAAAGATTACAATTATTTTGCTATAATCCGCCAACAGAACAAAATTTGTATGGTCAAGCATGCAGAACTTACAAGCGAAGCACCGTTTACCTTCCCAACCAAGCAAGAAAGCTTAGTTCCCAAGCAAGCAATGCCACCACCACTCACATGCACCACCATACAAGACTTTTATACTATTCTCGACGCACGTTTCGCCCCGACACCGGAGCATCTTCTATTGCAAGATTGTCTAGACATTCACTAGACAATCTTGCATTGTAAAGTCGACATCTCCTGCATGTGCACCATATTTTTGATGGTAAATTAATATTGTAAGCACCGAGCATTGACTTCGTGAACTAACAAGTAGTTAGGTACACTAAAAGGTTAAAAATAAAAATTGTTTAAAAAACACCGACTTAAAATAATTTTGATTCTACACACTATGTTGAAGTCGGGCGTGTATCATACTAATATTATAAATGCGAAAGTGTGTATGTTTGTTGGTTTGTCCTTCAATCACGCCGCAGCGGAGCAGCGGATCGACGTGATTTTTAGAATGGGTTTAGTTGATGACCTAGAGAGTGACATAGGCTACTTTTTATCTCGGAGGAGTTCCCGCGGGAATAACAAAAATCTTAACCATGCGGATGCCGTCGCGGGCATCGGCTAGTACCTACCACCTAGTACCTAATAAAGATTAAGGCAAAGTCAATGCGTCAGGCTCGCTCGACTTCAACATAGTGTATAGAAATCAATTTTTTTTTCTTTACAGTGGCTTTGTTAGTCGGTTTTTTGAAAATAAGTTTTACTTTTAAGTATGCCATCATATTAAGTCAGTCGCTAGATAAATAACGTTGCTACCGTTGAATACAGCTCCTACAAGAAACCGTTAAAACTTTATAGAGTTATGATATTAAATAACTATGCGAACTTCAACTAGTTCCAGGCGCACCCGATTCTGCAGCTATTTTGTTGTTTTTTTGTCGGATAAATGAATGAATCGAAGTAAATCTAATATAGTAAAACTGTGCTATACTTATTCAACCGCGCCTCGACTTTTTGCCACGCCATTTCTTGCTCTCCTCGCGCGCATTTGACTTCGCCTCGACTAGGTAATGCCACAGAATAATATATAATACGCAGTATGCGCATTACCATATTCCTGATATTCGCAAAAAATAGACAAGACGAAGGACATTAATTAATTACCAAAGAAACCTAATCTTGCTGTTCGATTATGTCATTTTATATCCAAAGACATATCGCATATCGGGTGCTTATAATGTAAGACCTACCCGAGATACAGTTACAAAAAGTATCAGATTTAAGAACTACGTGTTTACATTTCAGGCCGGCATTTTACCTGTATGCAGTTTTGAAAGTCCTCTCCGGCGTTCTGATGCTAAGTATCGATCTGGAGTTCAAGCAGCCCGCTCAGAACCTGCTAGAGGATGTTATTTCTGTGTTTAGAAATATTGAAATTGTGGCGCTCTTCATTGCTTGCTTCCTAATGGGTAAGTTGAAGATAATTTTTTATACCAGAACTGAACTATATATTTTAAATAAATAAAATAAAATAATCTCTAGTAGCTTCGTTAACAATGTATATAGGATGCTGATTTTCTACTAGAAGTGCAGAAAGTATCAGTAAGTACGCCATCCTGCTTAGTTTTGAGCGAAGAAAAAAGAGCCAGAAAAAACTTTTTTAAAGGCAGGTCTTTTTTCTCTTCTAGTAGAGTTTCTCTGTTAGTTTCTTCTAGTAGAGTTCTAGTTGTAGTTTTCTGTTATAATTATGATGTTGAGATCCCTTTTCATAATCCCCAAAATCCTAGTTACGAAGACTGAGCTGTTGGAGATTACGTACAGCACAGCAAAATTAGGCTGTGTCACTAAGCGGATTCCTGTTTGTAGGGTTCCTTTAATTTGTCTGTATTTTGTTGTCTTAACGTGCGGAGGTCCTGGGTTCGATCCCCGGCAGGGTCAATTTGGGAATTTGTAATTTCTGAATTTTCCCTGGTCTGGCCTGGTGGGAGGCTTCGGCCGTGGCTAGTTACCACCCTACCGGCAAAGACGTGCCGCCAAGTGATTTAGCGCTCCGGTACGATGCCGTGTAGAAACCGAATAGGGGTATGGGTTTAATAAACCTGCCATGCCCCTAACAGGTTAGCTCGCTACCATCTTAGACTGCATCATCAGGTGAGATCGCAGTCAAGAGCTAACTTGTAGTGGATAAAAAAAAAAAATTGGTAATGGACTAATTCCTACATTTTTCATTGTGGGTAGTGAGTACCAAAGTATTGTACTATTTACCAAACTTTGCCTATTTTATCAATTTCAGGTACCGCGTGGGGCTACATCGAAAGCTTCCTATTCTGGTTGCTCCAGGATCTGGGAGCTTCTCGCTCTCTGATGGGCATCACCATCACAGTGGGAGGAGTTGCTGGCTTGCCCCTGCTGGTGCTTTCTGGACCGATTATTAAGAAACTTGGCCATGCTAACGTTCTGTTCATCGGCTTCCTCTTTTATGCTATTCGACTTCTTGGTAAGTAGTTATGTAGTAATGTACCTAGTAAATAGATTTCTTTCAACTGAATTTTGCATTGGTACTTTGGGTAGTACACATTCTGGACGTGATGAACAGTGTCATGGATTCCAAACAGACAAATCAGTAAAAGGCAGCCAGTGATAAATTTCTTGATGAGAAACTTTTAAAATGAAATGTTTTATTTCATGTAGGACCACTTGTGTCACTTATGTGGACGTACGTCTGGACTCTACCGCCGATTCGGAAAATTGATTCTACTGAGAATAGTCGGCTGAAAACTCAGCAAGCAACAGCAGCTTTTCCTTTATAATTAAGTATCATGTCTATTAAATAGTTTTTATATTTACTTACCAATAAATAATCGATGAGTTTTTATATTATAAAGGCTTAGGTACCTACAAAAAAAAATTCTGCGTCTTAATAAATACATAATCAGGCCCTTGGCTTCGATCTCACGAACTGGTAAGTGATGATACAGTAAAAGATGGTAGCAGATGTGGTAGGTTTTACTAGTTGTACCTATTAAGTTCACCCGTTGTCCTAGCTAACGAGGCGATGTGATACGACGCCATAGAAATTGGCAGACGTATCTACGCGACAACGTAGGCCATGTGAAGGGTTCGGTAAGGTGGTAACTAGCCAAATTCCATTCTAATAGAACGCCTTGTTGTACTCAGGTTACTCGCTGATCTACAACCCGTGGCTGTGCCTGGTGTTCGAGGCGCTGGAGTCAGTGACGTCATCGCTGTCCTTCACGGCGGCCGTCACGTACGCGGCGAGTCTGTCCTCCACCACCACCGACACCTCCGTGCAAGGACTGCTGGGAGGAATCTATTATGGAGTTGGTGAGTTTATCTATTTTTTGTTTTCTCTTGTGTGTCTTTTCGCACATGCCCGAGGCGTTAAGTGTTCTTGGCAATGCTTAGACTTTATCACTTTATGTTAGTTAAGTAGGTAGTTAACTAACGTAATTAGTAGAAATGAGACACTTCACTTTTAATAAAATTTACAAGTAAATAAAAGAGCAAAGTCGAGATATACTTCATCTCAGTCAACGTTGCCCGTCTGTTGTACGTGATACCCAACCGCCGCTGGTTCTTCTTGCGGATTATTTCAGCCCAGTTGAGCTAACTTCAGCAGTAGGTAGGTACTAGTGATTTTTTACCTATTCGATCGCTTTAAAGTTAACTAAATACGATTTGTATTGTGTTACTAAACACAAATTGTATTCAGTTAACTTGTGTATAGCAGGTTTTTTTTTTATCAACTACAAGTTAGCCCTTGACTGCGATCTCACCTCATGGTAAGTGGTGATGCAGTCTAAGATGGTAGCGCGCTAACCTGTTAGGGGCATGGCATACCCCTATTCGGTTTCCACACGGCATCGTACCGGAACGCTTAATCGCTTGGCGGCACGTCTTTGCCGGTAGGGTGGTAACTAGCCACGGCCGAAGCGTCCCACCAGGCCAGACCAGGGAAAATTCAGAAATTATAAATTCCCAATTTGACCCTGCCGGGGATTGAACCCGGGACCTCGACTCGGGACACGTTAAGACAACAGCGCTACACACTGCGCCACGAAGGTCGTCAGGTTGAGCGCCAGCTTTCATCTGTCAGCGAGCGCTTGACAATTCTATACAAAACATACCTTTAAAGACTATCTTTAGCGCAATTGATTATGTAAACATTATCAATACCTAAGGCCCCTAGAACTCAAGCAAGTTAGCAGGTCGGTGAGGCGATTACTTCCTAATATTTTACTTAAATTTTTGATATTTGATCAAATGCCAAAAATCACAGCCAAATGAATGATGCGATGAAAGTATGAAACGTTTGTAATATGAGGGAGTGAGACTGATTAGAATTAGAGTACTTATAGTATTTTTATCGAATCTGTATCTAAACGATGAATTGTATACCTACTTACGACAGGTCCAAAGAGTTTGTGAGTAGGTAAATTCGGTTTTGAAGCCATTCAAACCCAGGTCGATTACAAAGATTGGTCCATCACAATTTTTATTATTACAAATTACGAAAATTACAAATTAAATTAAAAATTAAATTACAAATTAATTAATTTTAATTAATATTAATTAATTAAATTAATTAATATTAATCAAATTAATTTAATTTAATTTAATAATTAATTAAATTAATAATTTAATTAATTAAATTAATTAATTAATTTTAATTAATTATTAATTAATTATTAAATTACAAATTAAATTACAAATTACGATTACAAATCCATTCAAACCCAGGTCGATTACAAAGATTGGTCCATCACAATTTTTATGGATTCGAAATCAGATAATTCCCTACTCTTTACACAAATATATGACCTAACTTTAATCTTTCCAGGCAAAGGTTCTGGCAGTCTTATCGGGGGTTATTTGATGAAATTCTTCGGAACAAGACCTACATATCAAATTTTCGCTGCTGCAATGTTTGTTACCGGTTGCCTGTACTACCTCTTCAATCAGTTTTATATCCGTAAGAGAACTAAACTGATCAACGAGAGCGACATCTGCAAAAAGAAGCCTTCGTTAGACGTCGAGAGTCGAGACACAAGTCGTGAAGTTACCAGCAAGGAGACTGAAAAAACGAGTACGCCGCTAGATGTCGCCGCCAAAACTGAAGTAAAAAATTGTGACAATGAAACAACCGACGACTCAAATATGGCGAAAAGCCCAAACATTCTAATAGTGCCGGAAACTATAGATTGCAGTAGTGACTCTGGGTTCGATAATCCTGCGTATAATGAGAACGAAAGCGCGAATTCTGTTCATAATGACGCGAAAAAAAACGACAAACCTAGTGTATGATATCATGACGTGACATAAAGTATTATTTCCGGACTACAAATTAGCATATCATAAGTGTACCTAATTACCTACCTAATTGTAATATATTGTATAAATTGTTATGTAAGTTATATGTCTGTATTTATTATTATTAAAGAAATTTCTACACAAAAACCTACACAGATCCATTTTTTAACGCCTAATTCAATAGAGTAGTTCTTCCGGTTTTTTTTCAATAGGTAAGGAATAAATGGAATAACTTTACAATTTCATACTTAGTTGTCCACTTGAATATCTTTAACACATGTTTGTAGCATGGGTTGAAAAGCATATGTAATGCCTTTTCCCGTTTTCAGAATGCATTAAGCTACGTCTATTTTGTTACAATTGGCGCAATCGGACATTATGAATTATGATGACGGACTATTGTTTTGCAGTGGGTCGTTCAGGAATGGGGGACGCCTTGCTCTCCAAATAATTTAAATTACAATATTTGTATCTTATAGATCAATCGAGGCGTTGGATAGGTCATTAGATAGATTGCGTACCATTAAAAGAGAGCCAGAAATGTTTAGATAGGTAGATATTCATCATTACCCTCTTTTCGATACTACCATTAAATAGTTTATACAAATATGTAACACTTTCTACCGAGTCTTCGTCGCGAGTGACATTGATTATCCCGCTAATAGTGTAAATTTTAACCAGACTTGGGTCATCCAAATCGTGCATCAGGCGTTCTACATACTGCAGTACCGCTATAAATTAACACAATTTTGTTCAGACTTGTCAATTCAAAAACTAACGCAAAGGTGTGCTTTGTATAACATCTAACATTCTCAAACTAGAATTTGAGTGGGACACTTGTCACAAGTGCGGGTGGACAAATGCATAGATGATAAGATGAATTTTAAAATACTTATTTGTACGATAAGTGTGGTTTTATGTGAATACAGTGTTAGCTCATTGAATTTTGCTGGACCTCGAGTGTATGTTGTAACTCCATCCGCACGAATTTTGAAAAACGATGAAAGGAAGCCAACGCCGTTCTATTATCATAACTGGAGGAGAAGGATGGATACAGAATCTACTACAACTACATCTACGACCACAGAATTTTCTACGCCAAAGGTGAAGACTCCCGATTTAATATTTGCGGAATTTGATTCAGATGGTTCCAAGCAGAAATCGATAAGAAAATTATTAGAGCAGGAAAGAATAACACAAAAGAAAACTACAATGAGTCCTATATATGTGCCTGATGAGGAGGAAAACAAAGTCACCCGTGTGGTTAATTATGGTTTGCCAGTGAAAACAATAAACGACAGTGAAAATTCCACTGAAAATAATAAATATTCTCATAATATACAACAACATGATTTTTACAATAACTTGCCAGCGCCAATGTATGTAACAGTTCCACCGCAAACATTACCTACTACAACAACGACAACAACTACTCTTTCTCCAACGAATTATAATAATATACAACATATATGGCACATAATTGATAGTGAAAAATCTGATCAGTATTCAAATAAATGGGAAGAAATATCATTAGAGTCTAAAAACGAGGAAGTTGCAAATGATGAAAGCGGAGATGAGAAGAATCACCGTCCAGATAGCGATACTACCAAGCAAGAAATTGACGATGACGATGTAACGATCGACGACAACTTTGCTTTACCAGGGTAAATAATTCACATCTTGATTTTTTTATTTTACCTTACAAAATTTGACTATAAATATTTTCTAGACTTTCCTACTTTTATATTTTATCGTCTTAATACTATCTCTATTAAGTAATATGTAGTCACAATGTTACCGTTTTCTTTGCAGATTTGCCACAAATCCTGGAAATGGAGCCGAAAATGAATCAAGAGCTATAAGAACTGAACAAAACATACGATTTCCTTACATTAATTTAAAACCGTTTCAGATAAAGTCATCGAAAAAGCCTACAGTAAATAATATATCAAATGGTAAAAAGAGTAACTTGTACACAAATTTAGATAATTTCTACGACTTAAAAAGTCCAGTGAGGGGTGAAGCTCAAGATGTCGTTCCTTCATCTCCACCTATTGATCGTTACAATCCAGCCCAACCATACTTACCGCAACAGAAATACGGTAGTAATATGTCAAAGCAGTCAAGCCCACCGAAAGCAACTGCAAGCTTAGTACCTCCACCTCCGCCAGCACCAACTAATGACTTCCCGACTCCAACTAGATATGAACCTTTTCCTCCATATGCACCATCTGCTTCTGACTTTGGTCCACCGCCTGCACCTGCACCACCCGTCTCTGTATCGATAACACCTTCAAACAGTGCAGATATAACTAGTGACTTCGACACATCTGTTCCAAGTCCCAGTGACGATGGCCTTATAATGGGTACAGGTTATCGTTACAAAGCACCATCCGATAATGGAGATAGTGATAATGGTGCTCCTATAATGAATACAGTATATCATTACAACCCACCTCAAGGTGCCGCACCTCAGTTCTATCCCACACCTGTACCACCGAGTAAACCATTTCAAGGCTATTCATATAATAAGCCCAGCATGACCGCAGATACCTCTCCAGCAGCTGATAAGCCAGAATTTCAAGGGTATCATTACAGTAAGCCAGTATATCATAAGCCGCCTGCTGACAGTATGCCTCCAAGCTTATCTTCAATCACCAATGGGCACGACGATTTTTCTCCTGACACGTATGAACACGATTCTCCTCCAGATATCTACGAACACGACGATAGTTCTCCGCATATAGAAGAACACGATGATTCACCTCCTTACATTCATGATTCTGATGACGATATGACTTATGATAAGCCATACGGTTCAGTTAAAGGAGGACATGATATGATAGGTCACGATATGGGTATGAAGCCTCCTTCACCGCCATCACTTCAAACAGATGTCAAACCAGGCGCTTACGGATCCTCCAACGATCACGGATTTCCCAGCGATTTCCCCACGGATTTCAAATTCCCTCTAGATTTTGACGACCATTATCACGGGCACGATCACGAACACGAACATTACCATATTGTCGAACATCCGACGACGACTACGGAAACACCTCGTGTTAATCGTTTCAGTTACTACTATTTAGGAAAGAAATTGTATTATCTGCCATTGTATTTTAGCGTGTACTTTATTATCTACGTAGGAGCATTAATTATTAAGGCTGTATTGCGCCACAAAATAGTTTATCCTAATAGTTGGAGACCAAACACTACGACAGCTACCTTCTTTTCAAAAAGATCAGTAGATGAGTATCTTTCCCATGAAAACCTTCACGGATTGACGAAAAAAGTGACTAACGCAATCGCATCAGCGGCAGAAAAGTATATGGACAGAAATAACAAATTAAGTTAAAATCGAATAAATGAAAAGAACCAAAACTGTAAATAGAAATAGATTTATGTTCATAATATTTTATGTTATTAGAAATATGAGTAATTGTAGAGTTTAAAGGTGCGTTAAGAACTGGACATACTTAAATGCTAGTTAGGTTTTTTTTGTTACGTATTGAGTATTTGTTCATTATCTTAACGTTGGGAAAATAAATTCATGGTTTTATAAAGAATATGTTATTGTTATTTTAACTTTCCTGTGTATTATCTTGAACGTCTATCGGCGTTAGTACAAAATAGTGCATATTGACTCCATCGATGACTCCAGCAAACACCTTTTCATGCAGGGTAAAATGGAAAGCATCAGAGGGCGAAGGAGATCATCTCGCTAATGCGAAGCATCGAATCTGCCAGCGGTGCAACGGTACCTTGTAAACGAGCCCCAGGTTGTCCGGTTGCAGAGATAAGCATTTAGGTACAATCATACAATGCCATGTAGAAACCAATTATTATTTAAGTTTAATATAATTGGGGTGGAGATGCAAAAAAAATTGTAAAAGAGATCGGCTGTCGTTTCAGGGAAAGGGGCTGTGACCCACGTTCTGGTTCCTACCTGGTTCAAAGGTTATCCATCGCCATTCAATGCTGCAAGTTTGATGGGTACCTTTGGCCCAGAGGCAACCAGGGGTGGTCTTTTTGATTAGGGTTTTATTTTTATTTTTGTTAGTAGGTATATAAGGATTTTAGATTAACGTTTAGTCTATAAGTTTTTATTACATCTTGTAATTATATACCTACATATAATTCCTATACCCCTAACAGTAGGTATCAGGTCAACCTGCTATTATCATACACTGGTACCACCAGTGGTAAGATCGCAGTCAAGAGCTAACTTTTTAAAATAAAAAAAACGGCTTGTGTCCCTAAAAATATTACTTCATGATGATTAATGGTCACGATTGCTCTGATATAATCATATAACTGTTACGAACAAGAATAATCTGAAACACGTAAAATAAACCTCCAACGCAACAGTCATACTTAGTTCTCTGTTCCTGGCAACGAAAAATATTTGAATACACATATAGTAGCATTGGGTCAGTTAAACTTTATCCAGTAAAGTATAATTCTGTTAGCTAGCAAAGTGCAAGTGAGAGAGATCCCAGGTTGGACTCGTGAAATAATTTCAAAAGCCTAACAATTTTATACATGCAAAAGTGTGTTTGTTTGAGGGATAGTCGTGATTTTTGCATGGATTTATTTAAAGACCCAGAGGATTGATAAAGGATACTAGTTTTCCCGGAAAATCAAAGAGATCCCACGGTATTTTTAAAAGTTGACATCCACGCGGATGTCATGCGATTATCTAGTTTCCTTATAATTTTTAAATCAGCTTTGTAGCTTTCGGTCGTAGCTACCAACCTACCGGCTAGCAGATACGACACGAGATAAGTGGGTATATGATGGCGCGACAACAGAATAGGATAATTATTACAGTGATATATTTACTGTACTACTTAAGTACATAATATGAGTTACGAAGTTATTGCAATGCGTAAATTAAACTGGGTTTAATAATAACTGTCATATACCTACTCCTTACAATGAAAATAGTAGTCATACAATGCACTAATTTAATTTGATAAGCAAACAATTTTATTTGGAAACATTTTGAGCATTATTTAAATAAAAAAATATTTGAATTAATACTCGTTCAAAAATGCTTTGAAACTTTAGCTCTTCGCAGACATGGACACTTGCGTACTTACCTAATTAAGGCAGCTAGAATTATAGGCAAATATATTAAAACCAAGCTGCTAGCTATCCTCTTTTGCTTTAATTAGAATCCTTCATCAAAGCTTTTCTGAGAAGATCTTTTCTCTCTGCTTTTTCAATTTAAGTTTCCTAATTAGGTCGTAGAGTCGTCGTCGTTTCCGACTGATAAACATTCACAGTTGACCATAACTCTTTTGCGTGGATTTCCACTATTATGATTTTCGGTATTGCCGCTTCTAAACAATAGTACCTACTTATTTGATAATACGCAACAGGTGAAGTACGGCAACTGTACCGTACGGCATCATAAGTTATTACGTCTTTTCGCCGTAATCATACGTTTTACTACCGCATCGGTGATCTTTAGAGGAGTAAAAAAAAAGATACGCGCCGAATTGAGAACCTCCTCCTTTTTTGAAAGTCGGTTAAAAAATAATCATATTTCATGAATTTGTGCAATTACGCCACATAGCAACATGGGCAGTTAACGCCTGTATTGACTTGAGTTTAGCTTTCTTTTTGTGGTACAGAATATAGTACCGTGACTTCAATCCTGTAAATTCAATTTACACACCACTTAGGAGGACAGTGCGCGTCGTGTGTTTACAGAATTCATATTTCAGTCTTGCCCTACAAGCGGTTAACTCAGACGAATCATTTTGAAACAGCCAGTCTGTTGAACACCATTCAATACAGTACATCCTGTGGAAAGTGACGTGGATTAAAAAGTTCATAACTTTAAGCTTTATCTACTTGTTCAAAATTTTAAAATTAAGTTAAAAACTGACGTAGTGGTTTTGAAAACCGATATTGTTTAAATTAACATTCAATTTTAAAGCTATTTGTTTAATGGAATAATAAAGTGAGCACGTATTTAAAGTGTGAAGTGTACACATTTCGAACTAAGTTATTTAAATCAGTTATAGGGCTATGTTCAAGCTTTTTAGAGCCTCCAACTATTGTAGTCTATGATTCTACCATAGAAAATATCAGAAATAAAGTGATATGGTCAGAGGCATAATAGCGATGTCTTTGCACGGGCTGGTGTTAACGGGGGCGGTTGCGTTGGCTCTATGGGCGGCCGGCGTTAACGCGGGCGCCGTTCGCTACGACACAGCGACGCCCTACGCGCCGCCCGCCCTGAAGTACAAGTACATTCCGTTGCAGTAAGTATAGTTTATCTATTATCCTATTTGATTATCTCTGCTTTTTCTAAGAGATTCATTGTTGTTGTAGTAAAAACTTAAGTGCAGCCAGCATTCTTGCAACTATTTATTATTGATTTGTATAGTACTTAGATTGTTATAAAATATTCAATAAAAATAAATACGTATTAACGAATATTTACATGTTAGGTATTGTTAAGTAGATATAGGTACGCTATCTGAAGCTTAGGATTTGTTTCTAATAGTCTGCTACTACTAAGATAGGCAACTAGGAGCCGAGACCAAAAAGTTAGTATTCTGTGCCGAGACTATGCATTTGCTTCCGCGTTTACACCTTGATCCTTATTTACGTGAATAGTGTTATAATTGTTTAATTCTGCTATTTAAATAATATAGTTGCAGTTTGCACTACAGAAAAATTGACGTACCTAATGTATTTTTTTAAAGCTTGAACAGTGCAGTTGAAATACCCGATACAGATGATGAACTCGAAGAAGATACTTCAAGTTCGGGAATGCCGACTTCTGAGTTGATTCTTACCCTGTTCCGCACCGCCCTAGATGTGGTCAGAAAAATCAACAAAAATCGTGCTGCAGCAGGCTTACACAACACTGGCAGCAACAGTACTTCTGTCCAGGTTTGTAATATTAAACATTATACCTTTGGTTTCCGATAGCCAGGCCAGTCGAGTACGTCTCAGTCGTATCCATGATTTGGGACCCTGAGACGATTTGTTCTCGACGCGGACTGTGGTGGTTTTTTAGTAGGTATTCTGGAGTGAGTCCCACATAACCGCTTAATGCGGAATGCGTATACCTAAGCATTTTTCCAGCGATTAAAAAAAAGGCCAGTCGAGTATAACTGTCATTACTCATTACCAGTGCAGTGCAGTGCAGTTACTTAATTCGTTCCGATAAAACTACGTCATTTCTTATTCCACTACAAATTAGCCGTTGACTGCGATCTTACCTATTGGTGGTAAGCGATGTAGTCAAAGATGGTAGCGGCACTACCTAATTTAATTTAGTTACTTTTTATGCACCCCATATGGGTAAGATTTAAAAGGATTTGCTTGGAAGAAACGAAAAATAAAATGACGTCACACTAAATTCAATATGACGCACGATAAAAGCTTGTTTAAAAAAATATTAGCTATCTATCTTGTTTTCGTTCATGAATCTCTAGTAGAATACGGAGAACTCAGGAATTTCTGCCAAGAAGGACACTAACATAATCATTAAGTCAATGAAGTAAAATTATGAACTTATTATGTATAATATATACATATGGTATTATGTATAATATATACTTTGTTGTATTAAAAAATGTACAAAAAATAACTTTGAATATAAAGTACAGGCATTAAGAATTGTAATCGACCATGAAAGAGGGGCATGATAACGGCACAGTCTGAACTGGGTGACCGGGTGTCAACGCTAATTGTCCACGTTAGCCGGTCAGGCCGGAACCCTTTTCAGTTTGCTTAGACATGCAATTATTGTAGCCTGAGCACACATAGCCAAAATGCAGTCGACTAATCGTTGTGGCTGATTCTAAAAGTTAGGGTGTGCCTTTTTTTTTTAATAAATAAAGCTGCATTTTGGATTTCTGATGAGACAGTTGGATGCAACGTCAAACTCGCAGCTTTTTAAACTGCAACACTTTTGTTTTCAAATCACAAATAGTGCAATTTTTGCCACATATTTTCCATATTCCAATTTTGTTATAGTTGCGTCGAAAACACGTTGGTAATGGTACGTCAGACTCTGGAAGAGGTTTTGAAGATTATTATGACGAGCACCACGACCACGAGACGACGACTACCGAGAAGCCAATGAAGCAAGGAAGATACACTGACCCCTGGGCTGGATATTACGATTGGATCATCAACGAGGGTTCATTCAAGTTTTGGAGCGTTTTCCAGGTAAAACTAGTATTTTAATTATTAGCGAGCAAACTTGATATATGAGCATACGCGATAGTATAAACTAGGCTATCACCAGGCTAGGTCTCAGTCACGCTCAGCAGTGAGCCGGCAATGAGACAATGGTGAGCACACGTGTAGGCATGTTATATAAAGTAAAGAGTTAACCACGGCCCAGGATCTGAAGCACCAAAAGGAGTAGCTAATTCATTTGCTACAGTATTTTTAATATTTGATGTTGTCTATGATTTTTCATAGCCGAGTTTTCTTCTATAAATCGTAATGAGACTGCAGTGAGAATTCTTTCCAAAGATATATTTTGGAGATTAGAACGGATTTATTGGCACAGTAAATGCTGCGCAATGGAAGACGCAAATCTCCCTTAATCGTAAAAATCGGTGAAGATAAAAAAAAACCTAGAAATCATCAGCCTATGAGTAAAACGAGTATCCGCAGTCTCGACTTAGTTTATTATTGGAAATTGAGTAGCCCGGTGACCGACTTTTGCTCGAGATTTAAAACTATTTCACGCGTCGCCGACTAATACTACATAAACTCAGATAATCTCTATTTCGTGAACTTTGTGAATATTTTGAAAATTCCAAATATTTATTCGTACATTAGATCTTACAATTATTACGATAACAAGAATTTACTTTTATCGCAGCTAATATTATAAATTTCAAAGTGTGTCTCGATGTTTGGAACTCTTTTACGGCGAGTCTGTTCGACCGATTTTAATAAGATATCCCGGGTAAGGACATATGCCTAGGTTTTTCATCACGGAAAATAAAAAAAAAACTTAAAAATCTAATCGGACGTCGCGGGCACCTTCAATAAGGTAAGCAAAGCAAAGCAGGGCTTTACTAGTTTAAAAAAAAGAATATACTTAACTTAATACAAGGTGTTATGTAATTTCATGTAATCTGCACTATCTGCATAATATGCATAAATGTCAACATAATTTCCCAAGATTGTCACATGACAAATGTTAGGCGAACAAATAATTCCGACCTCAAATTCATTGTAGCGCATCGTACCAAAAAATTATCATTAGCCCTGTTTGTTATTTACCGCAAAAACAGTAATTCCGTTGATTTATGGTGTACCAGATACCTGCAAACACAAGCATGTCTATGGCTTTAGCAATGACATAGTTTGAATAGGACGACTGTAAATATGCACATTATGAATATGATGTTTGAGAGGAAGTATCTTTTAAAGACCTTGCACGTCCCAACTTTGTCACCAATTCATTTGATTCTATGTACTTTATAAAGGACAGATTTATGTAGGTATAGTTAAAACTTCATTTTCCTGTGTAATTTTATTGTTTTAAATTAATATGCCATATCGGAAACACGTCTTTAATGTTATGTTCGTCGGGAGCGTGATATCATTTTCACGGTCATATTTTAAGTGCATCTTCTTCGAGTCCTCACGCGTTTCCTGATATTTTTTATAAGCAGCCATGTAGTGTTAAATTAGCACGATGTGTAAATGTAATGTACCAAACAATAATGAACTTAAATACTTTGAAACTTGAAGGCAAAGACATAGACTTTAAGATTCATGATGTTCAATGTCTAATGTAAATAGACGTTTTACATTAATCTTTCGCTCGTCACTGTTGTATTTCCGTATTGCTATAAAACTTTATCTTCTTGAGAAGTCTAAAAAGTGTAGTATCCGAAAGAGGCTGAACATTATCACGTAGTAGCAGTGGCTGCGAGCGTGCAGGTCGTGGTATTGAATTACACGCGCGGCTTGTGTTAGGGTAAAACCAAACTACGGACCGGACAGGACAAAACGTCAGTGCGAAACGTACGCGTTGGTTCTTGGACGGGGACGTTTTCCCTATGTCACGCCAGTCTGTTCAGCTACATATAAAAATAAGCTCCTTAAAGTGTGGAAGCTTGCTGAAGTGAAGTGCTTAACAATGAAAGCGTAGTATACATATAACGATATGGATAGGTACCTAATACGAGGTTAAGGAAATGTATGAAGCACGTTCGCGGCTGCCAAAAACTCACATACATTGTTAATGTCTAATAAAACAGTTTCTTGTGTCAGGTACATTGATGTAGAATTTTAGTAATCATTCTATTTCAATGGTCAGGTAGGTAAAACTTCTAGGTTCTCTGTGTAAACATACCTACTTACGTCCTATTTTACGATCGCGATTCGCTGCTATCTTCATTGCGGATAAACAGAACCTACTACTAGTGCAGATCATTTGAAGCTTTTAGTTAAGATTCTCAGATTCCATTCCAGTTTGAGTAAGAATGATAAAAAATTATGCTAACTGTAAAGACCACCACGTACCTAAACGTACGACCGGGGTGTTCTCACATACATATCATGAAATGTGGGAAAAATATGATAAAAGTTTTAATGACAAAATCTTGCAAAAATTACCAGTGTTTACACTGGTAATTTTTTGAGGACATGAGTACACTGGTAATTTACACATATTTTATCAATCATTAGTGATGAGGTTTGAGCGAGTTCGCAGTTGATAAGACGGAACACCGATTTGAAAGATAGTATTAATTTATTGATTGAACAAAAAAGCTAAAAGCAACCATTGTTGCCTATTTGGAATTTGCGATAAGTTTAAAAAGATAAGCATAAGTACTTATTTTTTATATTTAAAAATGGAAAATTCTGTTTTTAATAAAACAATGATACTTCCAAATACAGTCCCTTATACTTATTTGATTCGGTGACAGCGTCGCTAGTAGATATTATGAAAAAAAAAGACTTATCAGGCATTTGAGGACCTCCCTGGCGCAGTGTTGAACGCTGTTGCCTTAACATGGGAGGTCCCGGGTTTGATTCCCGGCAGGGTCAATTTGGGAATTTATAATTTCTGAATTTTTCCGGTACGATGCCGTGTAGAAACCGACTAGGGGTTTAATTTAACTGCCATGCTCCTAACAGGTTAGCCGGCTAACATCTTAGACTGCATCATCACCTACCATCAGGTGAGATAGCAGCCAAGGGCTAACTTTGACCACCGGATCAGACTAGTTTGACGGAAGTAAGTTCTGATTGCGTTGGTAAAAATATTGTCCGTGTTGAATTTGTCAAGTTCACGCCTCTAGGTCAAATACCTTTATTTACTTATAGGCGTAAATTAACAACAACAATTACAGAATTAAGCTATTCAAAGACCAATTATTTACACGATATGATAATTACTCAAATATTCATAATTGCTTGGATCATTATTTGATTTCTTGCGTTGCAAGAGTGCAAAATTTATAGAACACTAGATGATGCACGAAACTTCGTCCGCATAGATATAGGTTTTTGAAAATTCCGCGGGAACTCTTTGATTTTATGGGACGAAAAGTAAGCCCTTCCACGGAGTGCAAACTATCTCCGTATAAAATTACCAAACAGATGGACCGTGAAAACGTAGCAGGCAGAGTCACACCGACACACTTTCGCATTTATAATATTAGTAATTATGGATTTACAGAAAACTCAATATACGTTGCATTTGACGGACTGTAGAAATCTCAGACTTAGAAAATACACACCGATTTACTTTAATAAGTGTCATTCGTAATATTTCAGTGCGGGAATGTTAATGGAACTGATTTTCTTTTTTTTTACAGCTCTTCACGGCAGCAGTTCTGCTCTACGCCTGCTTATCAGCAATATACTACGCAAAATTCAACCCTATTATCCCGGACTACAGTTTAGAATACGACGACTATTTCTTAGAGCGTAGCGTAGGGAGGAAAGCTAGAAGTGTAGATGCTTCAGAGACTGCATCAGGACTTAGTTGGATGAATCCGACAACGTTTCAGTTCGTTTTAGACGCGATATCAAAACATTATGGAGACCAATGACAAAAGACTGAAATTAGCGGTTTACAACCTTAAAATATCATAATATCTTTAACACCTATAACTAGTTGTCTTTAAACTTCTATTAAATAGTAGATGGGTACCATTTAATAACTTATGTGATCATGACCTGGACTGATAAGTCAACATAGACTTTGTAGAGTTATTCTCAAGGCCTAGGTATCTAAATAGAACTATAGAATGTAGGCAATGCCTTAGGCAAACTACGGTGACAGATTTAAAACAGCTAATTTAGCAGTTTTTGGTTTGTTGTTATAACTCAGAGAACTAATACTGGTAGTGGTACCTAGCTAAGCTTTTCAAAGAAAGTATTAGGATATTCAAAAGGAGAGAACGACCAGAGTCCGTCCAACTAAAAAGCTTTTATGTCCAAGTACGACTCTATTGATTTTTTCTATGATTGATACCCAACCTCTGGGTGATATAATTTACTCAAAGTAGGTTCTATACAGGAAAACGACAGCATTTAATTGATAAACATAGTCGAGTGACATGGGCTTTTGTTAACCTGTATTAAACCAATCCGATAACATGGAACTTTGTGCAAATTTTCCTGTAATCAGATCTTTTACAAATATTTTGTAATTATTAGAATACTAGCTAATGCCGGCGACTTCGTCCGCGTGGATTGAGGTTTATCGGGTCCCGCGGGAACTCTTTAATTTTCCGGAATAAAAAGTACCCTATGTATTATTCCAGACTATAATTTATCTCTGTGCCAAATTTCATCCAGATCCGTTCAGCCGTTGGGGCGTGATTGAGTAACAAACATCCATCCATACTTTCGCATTTATAATATTAGTATAGAGTATATCATACTAATATTATAAATGCGAAAGTGTGTTTGTTTGTTGGTTTATTGGTTTGTTGGTTTGTCCTTTAATCACGCCGCAACGGAGCAACAAATTGACGTGATTTTTGGAATGGGTATAGTTGAGGACCTGGAGAGTGACATAGGCTACTTTTTATCCTGAAAATTGAGGAGTTCCCGCGGAAAACTAAATAAACTTAAACCACGCGGACGAAGTCGCGGGCATCAACTAGTAGATTAAATAAATAGCGTTTAGTGTGTACTGTGTGGTCATAAATATGCTCAATTATAATTATAATATGAAATAATCTGACTATTGATTTTATTTAATCAAACTATCAACCCAGGTAATTTGTATATACTCAGTACAGTTCCTAGATTTTTAAGTTATTATAACTAAGACAGATTGCTAATTACAAACTGGAATTAAAATACTTAGATGTATAAGCTGTTTTTGGTAATCAAAATCCAACAAGATTGTTCGAAAAATGTTACTTAAGTGTAATTAAGGAACCTTAGGGCACTTTGTGCACTAGTCGAACTAAATTCAGGGCATTGCATTCTGAGGAAATAGGCTTGTTTTACTACGGCTAGTTGGTTTTACGGATTGTAAGTAGATTAAATGCCTTCTAGCACTAGATATACAAAGCAAGACTGTCGCCTGGCCCTTTGTGTGGAACTGGAAGCATAAAACAGGACCGATTAGGAATTCCAGTTTCTGCCAACGTACATGTGTTAGTGTTGTGCAAATAAATTTTACGACTTTTTAAAGGCTGGCTAAAATGACAACAAACAACTTTTCTAAAGCATTTAACGAAGTATTCAGAGACAATAAAAGCAATGTTAAGAACCAACAAAACTTACATGAATAGAGTAGGTAAGTATAATTAAGGTACTATAGAGAGCGATCTAAATACTATTTTATTATTTAAATTATATCCCAAATTCCAATTTATCTAAGTATTTGGTTTTGACATTGTTATTCAAAACTCGTAATTTTCAATTTTAATATCGTGGTTTGACCAATATTGGATTTATTTTGTAAAGAATATAATTATCACAATATTTTTAAATAAAAAGTTCTTTTCATCGTAGTAAGTGAAAATAAATTAAATGGATCTCTTTCTCTTTTTTGTCATATATAGTTAGGTACTCGATATACGTCTTGGCTAGACCAATTTATAACTTGGCGTGGATTATGTTGGCAGTGGTCGACCCAGAGTTCGACGGCCGGTCGCTCGGACTACTCACCTAGGATATTTTACAGGATGTCGCTAACACCGCCTGCTAGCCTGCCAGTCTGCAACGTATTATTACAAAGCATTATTCACGTTTTCTCTCTAACTGTAATGTGTTATGAATCATAATTTTTTAGCTCATTTATTGTTAGAAGCTCATTTAAACTTTGCAACGTAAAAAGGATGTATTTTCATGTACTAGATTAAATTTAGTTTGATGACCGCGACTTCGTCGGCGTGATTAAAGTTTTCGATTCCCACGGGAACTCTTAAATTTTTTGGGATACAATTTGTTAGTCTAGCCTAGTTGTTAATTAATGGTATAGGATATCTCCATTCCAAATTTCGGTTCAGTTGATGTGGTTTCAAGGAGTAACCAACATAATAACATAGGTACATGGCTGACTGCCGTCCTAAAAGATATTCAATTTCCCAACTTTTACATTTAATCTGAGGGTTATAATATTATTAAGATACAATAAGTTAAGTACTGAAGTACACAATAAAGGTTGTTTCCGTCAGTGTAATAACTTTTTTTATGTTGCAAGTTTTCCTATTATAATAATACGAGAAACAGATCTAGAGGTAGAGCTAAAATTTTATTCTTATTTTAGTAGAGTCTATTCTACATATAGAATTTCA
Organism: Erebia aethiops; assembly: GCA_923060345.2. Lineage (NCBI taxonomy): Eukaryota > Metazoa > Arthropoda > Insecta > Lepidoptera > Nymphalidae > Erebia > Erebia aethiops. Next base: position 13,100,868 of record OV281089.1, on the reverse strand, counting down.
TACACTATAATAAACATGATTTGAGAGCTTTAGTTAGAATATAATGTCTGTCATTTTCTATCAGTCAGGTTTTACAGGAAAAGATCGTAAAACTTAACTAATTTACTTAACTTCTTGAGTGATGTTTATAATTTTTTTGGAAGAGGTTTCCAAAAGCGTCGAAGAAGCCCACAGCCAGTCACTCTTATCAGGTAACAATTCCGCCAACAGATAACGTTTCGCATCATAGGCGATTATCGAGCGATCAATTAGGCTATCTCACGCTTCAGCGGTAAACCACAACAGTTTCCGTATTTTTGCGGTTCTCTATCGCTTTGCGTGCGCTTCACTTATCTGAGGCGACACCGTTATGTCCGAGAGCTGTGTATTGCTGTAGTAGAGCTCGGCTCTTAGTGCGTTTTGCTTTGGGCGGGTTGGCGCGCCAGTTCAACGCTCAAGCGATGCGCAAACGCACAGCCTTTAAGGCAGTTATACAGTGCGGGTGTCTCTTATTTGTTCAAACTGTGCCCTAACGCGATTAACTGGCACACAGTTGTTTTATGAACAAATAAACGAACTGAGTGAACTGTGTTTGTTCGGTATTCAAAAACTTCCTGGGGACTTCTGAGCTGCTATTTTATAGGTAAGTTATTTGTCTTTTAATATCTTCTAATAATCAAAGTCCAGGACATTAACGTCCGAAGTTTACTAGGTCAAAAATTAGATGTCACATTTTCCAAATGACTAAAAAATCTGGACCGAAACTAAAAGCTATCAACCGAAAGCACCTAGGTAAAACCTAATATATTTTCTGTTATAGTTCAATTAAAATGGCTAGAATGGATATTTAAATCAATTAATTACTTCAGAGGTTCATCTATGCGGATAATTCAATCATCACGTATCAATTAACGTTAATTTCAACTCGTGAGTATTTTTCGTCGTGTTAATGAACTTTGAGGACCTTTAAAAGTATACTCGCAGGTACACGTTTTTAAGTAATGAGCACAGATTGCATTCCATACAGGCAAAGAGATACAGTATACAAGTTCCCGGGTTCAACTCTAAGTAAAATTTGAAAATTACTACCTAACCTCAGCATGACACGCATACTGCATATTATACCTACTGTCTACTGCAAATTACCTTAGTTAGGAAGGTACCTACGGTGATAGAAAATATGATGAGAAAAAAGTAGTTACCTGATTAATTATTATGAAAATATTATTTATTATTATTTGGCACATTGCCTCATTGCAGCGGTTTGGATGATATTTTTAATGTATAGTTTTTAATTGCATTCATGTTCACACACTCACTAATTTTATTATTTATTTATATACAATTTCTTAAAATATCTTTAAAATCTAAATTAAAAACTAAAAACTAAAAATTAAAAATATAATCTATGCCGCTGCAATGAGGCAATGTGCCCAGAACGCTGGCTGCGTTACCCCGCTGAATAGCCAAACTTATATGTTGGCCGAGGTAACTGCCAGCCCTCCGGTCACCTGTGGACTCTGTGAGACGAGAAGATAGATCCTTAAAAAAGGATCTAGCATCTTCGCCCCACGACCCCATGGTTTCAACACCAAAAGGCACAAATATGAAATTATTTTCTATAGTTTCATATTTGCGCCTTTTGGCTCTTTCTGCATTAGTGGCCGCCGCCCCAGCCGTCATGGAGGTCGCCTGCAAGTGTGACAACGCCAGCGTATCCACGCATGTGGCATCCCAAACAAGCGACCTTCCTAGCTTCCACGGAACCAGAGTCATCCCGTCTGGTCTCTTACCATCACTGCGTGCCAAGCCATTTGGCTCTAATACTGCAGGCACTTTAGCGGTGGCAAGAGACCTACGAATGATGTCGTTCAGGGAAGCATGACGCGATAGACGACCGGCACTTTTAATGCAAGAAAGCCCGTGATGACCAAACGCGTCCACTGACCCACCACAGTGGCATAGATGTGGCTGTTGTAACTTGGCGCCAAGTCTAAGACCAACCGCAATCGTCAGAGTGAGGTGGTCCAACAGAGTGCCTAAATGCTTAGAGGGGAGAGCTTGAAGCCAGTAACTTGATTCCCTCGTAGACACCGCAAGAAGGCGAGCACGGACGCTTGCAGTAGTTGATGAATTTATAAGTTCCTGCAAGACATCCGAACACAGTGCGTCGTCCCATTGTCTTTGAGAGAACAAAGATACCGGTTCCTTACTAGGACATGCCACATTGAAAGCAACTCTAGCTTCTGCCAAATACGACGGCTCTATGGAACCTAATGAATGGTTTATAATATTCCCAAAGAGCTTAAACGTACCATAAGCAGAAGATAGAAATGCTGGTAATGATACACTACTAATTTTACGAATGCCTAAACCACCGTATCGAACTGGGAGAGAAGCTTGTGTCCATGTCGTGCCATCTAAAGGACAATTTAGAATTTTGGAAAGAGTGTTTTTAATTATCTTATCCAAATCGTTCAATAAGGGAAGGAATTTCCATAGTGGTGAGCATCGAAGAAAATAGGTAAATTTTGGAACAAAAAGACAATATTTAATAATAAAAAGGGCCATGTGTGAATTAATTTGAAAAAGGCGTTCCGAACATTGATCAAATTTAGTAATTTGGTCTTTGATAAAAAGTGGAATAGAATCAACTAAGACTGGAGCCCCGAGAAGGCGAAGCGAGTCTTCACTTAGAATTTTGATTCCTGGTGCCAAATGATTAAATTGTTCAGTAATTATGTGTCTTTTTTGGGCTTCCGTTGAATTTGGAATGTAGAGCTCACACTTGCCAAAATTCAATTCCAAACCAACAGATTTAAATTGTTCAATTAAAACCGCAAGATCACCTAAAACAGATGAAGCTTCACCTCCTAAAGTTCCATCATCTAGATACCAAATGTTAAATTTAGACTTTAATTCCGAAATAATTGGGTGAATAGCCAAACTGAAAATGGCAGGTCCCAGTGGATCTCCCTGTTGGCAGCCTACAGCAGAGCTTAGAAAATTGGATTTATACAATAATTTGGAAGGTTCCGCGTAACATTGCCAAAGGTAAGGGAAAATTTTTGGAATTTTGTTTTTAACCTCAGAGAGGAGGATGTTACGATCAATTGAGTTAAAAGCATTTTTAACATCAACTTTCAGCAAAACCTCCTCGCCCGAATTTAATAGAAAAGTACGAGCAGCGTGAACGGCAGCTTCACAACCACCCTTACATCCGAAGCCTAGCTGTATAGGTTGAAAAAATTCTGACATAGATGGAGCAATGTTCCTACAGCAGATTTTTGAAACAATGCGTCTAATGGTGGAACCCACAGCAATCGGTCGTACACCACCATCTTTTTTGGTAAGAGCACAAAGATTGGCGCCATACAAAATCGGTGTTATTTCTTTAGGTACGGCGCCCGATAATATTAAGTTGACTAAATTTGTGATTGATTTTAAGAGTTCTTTACCAGTATCACCTTTTAAGTCAATTAAATCTTTAAAGTGCTGTGGTGACATAGCATCAATACCGCCAGCAGACCCACTTCTGAAAGACAATACAGCTGCACGAACATCCTCCACCTTAGACAGAAGCGAAGTTGTGTCTGCGATATTTAGATCTGATACAACTGAAGAAATAGGCTGCGGATGTTTTGAACGAAGAACCTCTAAGGTCTCTTCTGTTTCAGGGGCCAACACATCACTAGAAAATAAAAGCCGAGCTGCACCCTTATAATCGCCATCACTAATTTTATTTTCAATATATACTACAGGATCAAATCTTTTGCTAATTTTATTATTTACTACTGGTATATTATGGCTATAACTTGACTTTTGGTCATAACATTTACCGCAATTATTTTTTATTTTCTGAGTAAGGGAGCAGCTCTCGCTTTTGTCTACATTTAAAACTCTGTAAGCAAAAGTTAGTAACTGTTCCCAACTATGAGTAGAATTTTGAGTAACTACAGCATCGATCGTTTTCTTTAAAGTCTTTGCTACTTCTAAACGTGAACCCCTAGGAATACGTTTAATAATAGGTACATTGTTTTTCAAAAAGCTAAGATGTTGCCAAAATTCAGTTGATGAAATATTTGAGGTATTAATTGGTGTAGAATTTTGAATTTGAATAATTTGAGACTGCTGGTTTACCGAATCAGATTTGTGAATTTTCCCAATGTGTATGTTTAGGCCTGTTTTATTTTTGAAATACTTAGGTTGAGAACAGTACTTACAGAGCAGCTGGCTTTCCAGTGATGAATTATTCCCAAGGCTACCAACTGAAGCAATCATTGAATTGGCGACAAGAAAACAGCATTAAATAACAAAAAGCAATAAAAAATTAAAAGTTAATGAAAAAATACACTCAAAATAACTTAAAAATAAGAAACTGAAAAGTTTTAAACTCGAAAGGCCCGGAAAACGAGCCTCCTGCGGTCTGCCACCCAAATAGGAGGCCGGATGTCACGCTGGATAAAACCGAATCAGTTCCAATTTGTCTGCTAGTCAATCACGGATAGTGTTGAAACTGTGTCCTGTCACTACACTTTCCATCATGACCATTATGTTTTGCTTTTGGTCTTCTCAAACAGAACATTTGTTTAAAAAAAAAAAACATAGCTTCAATACATTTCACTATTACTGTAAAAATATCCAATAGAAGTCTTCAAAACTTGTAAAAGGTTTGCTGGTCTGATATTTGGTCAAAAATCACATAAAAACTATGAAAATCACATGGAGCACTGCTTGCTATATTTTTATTAAAGAACTGGTAGTTTCTAGCATTTTCCATTTAACAATACATTTGCAAATAGCTAAAATCCTTAAATGGGTATTATTTTCAATTTTCATGAAAATTTTTCTTGTTTACCTAGTTGACATCCAGTTTTTAATTTAGATTTTATGAAAATTATATCGCCAACATCTAATTAACAATTATGATTATTATGAAAGATTTTAATAAAAATAAATTCCATACTAAAAATAAAGAATCTTGCACATGTAAAGTAACAAAACCGCGCGCGATACATTTAATTTCCCTTGAAAAGACATCAACGCGGTCTATTGATCCGAGCATGCGGTAAAACTCGATATATCGATATATATTGTGATATGGAACAGGTTTGTATATGTGTGTATGGTGTAATTAAGCTTCACTGCACTATAATTATTCATATGACTGTTATATAACCGGTTTAACATATTAAACTTTACCTTTTACTTATAAAATTATATTAAAAACATTTATAAAAACAATATAGATATCTTTTCTAGTGGTAAATGAAAATAATTAAAAAACCTCAATAACTTTCTCCGAAATATTAAGCAGAGCCACTTATATCGATAAAGATAACATATTTTCGGTTCGTAATTCGTCCTACTTAATTTGTTCAACATGTTTGCACAAGAGATACAAGGCCCGTATTTTATGCAAGCTAGTTAAATATATCTGCAGTTTCATCGGGCCTTATTAGCTTAGAATAAACTCTATCATTTACTTAGTGGCTTAGACGCCGGGCTTCCTATTCGTGTGATCGGGGGTTCGATCCCCGTACACGCACCTATAACTTTTCGGAGTTATTATGTGCGTTTTAAAATTAATCATTTGCTTTTATCGCTGAAGTAAATCATAGTGAGGACACCAGCACACCCGAGATTTTTTCATAATATTCTCAAAAGGTGTGTGAAGTCTGCCTATCCGCACTTGGCCAGCGTGGTGAACTATACCTAGCCAAACTTTTCTCATTCTGAGAAACGACTCGCTTCTCAGAATGAGTAAGCCAGAAAAGGGTTGAAGTGATGAGTGACGCTGATGATACTATCATTGAGAATACCATACGTTTAATTCGCTATAATCCGCCACAGAAGGCAAATCTATGTGGTATAGTGCGTATCTTGGTAAAGACTTTACATTCGTGCATTGTAGAGTCAACATCTCCTGAGCATGCTCCGATATCGGAGTGAAACGTTCTTTGAGGGTATTTTCGAGGGTTTGTGTTAATTGTGTGGTGTGGTGAATATCGCGGGCAGCAAGTTCAAGATACGCACTCTACCACATAGATTTACCATCTGTGGCAGATTATAGTGAATTAAACTTATGGTTTATTCACTGTCATGGACTTCCGCAAGGTAACGCCTGCTTCTATCCAATATCCGAAACTGTCATTAATTTAAAAAGTACCGAATGTTTTTTTTTAATGCAACTGTAACCCATCTGAATCATATAAACATAATATAGGTAGGTATTTATATTCCGTTATAAAATAGTCAGCATGTTATCACAATCAATAAGAGACCGGTTGAATTTATTTCATCCGGTGACTCGGTATACATATAGGTACTGCAGGTTTTAATAAACCGCGTTGGTTATACAAACAGTTGATCTTAAAATTGTATTGTATATTTTTTTATCCACTACAAGTTAGCCCTTGAGTGCGATCTCACCTGATGATAAGTGAGGATGCAGTGTTAGATGGTAGCGGACTTACCTGTTAGTGGTTTGGCAATTATATTAAATCCATACCCCTAATCGGTTTCTACACGGCATCATACCGGAACGCTAAATCGCTTGGCAGCATGTCTTTGCCGGTAGGGTATATTAATACAAGAAAATAATATAGGTAGGTAATAAATACAGTTTGTAAATTTGTATCCTACTTTATAAGTTTTTGTACACATTCTTGGCATAAACGAGTCTACCCATACTAATTAATATATTATTTATGATCCTTAGTAGTGGAGGAAGCTTCATGACATTCAGACATCGACTCGATGCATTCAGATGTACTTCCCAGTAAAATGTGTAAATGTCGAACGAAAAAAAATTTAAATACATAATATTGGTTTAGAATATATCCAAATTAAAAGCACGGTTAGATACTAAGTTTTAGTTAAAACATGACTTTTATACCGCATACGCGATTTTGGTTTTACGGCTCTTATAAAACTTGAGTAATCCGTTATGTATACATGTTGCTTATTTTATGATATCCATTTTAAAATTTAATGCACACAAACGTGCGTCGTCGTAAGGAAATCCTGTGCTCAAGTCCTCCGGAAAACGGAGGTACCTATTACGAGTCAACATGAATATCATATCAAATCGTCTGTATTTTACATTGTGACAAATATATACCTATTTAAAAATATATAAAAATTACTAGCTGATTACGACTTCGTTCGCCTTTTTGCGATTGAGGTTTTTACTTCCCGGGAAAATATAAAGAATTTCTCTTTAATTTTTCAGTATAAAAGTAGCCTATGTGTTATTCCAGACTATAATCTATCTCTGTGCCAAATTTCATCCGTTCAGCCGTTCTGGCGTTATTGATTAACAAACATCCATCAATCCACCGATCCAAACTTTTGCATTTATAATATTAGTGTAGATTGACTACTACTAACTACTACTACTTCATTTTTGGGCACAGTTTGATAGCATCATAATTAGTCGTAGTTACAAATATATATCCTTACAGTTAGTGACTCAGTGTCAGTAGGTGCTACCTACTTATCATATAAGTAAGTTCATAAAGTTTAGAAATTTACGCAACTTATATCTTTGCTAGAAGCGTCATTTCAAGTCAGGTCTCGTTTTATATCGGAATAATAAAACTCTTGAAATATTAAGTGGTGCGAATGTATACATAAGTACTTTATTATGTTTAGATATATATCTCATACTAGCTGATGCCCGCGACTTCGTCCGCGTGGTTTAATGTTTTTTGTTTCCCGCGGGAACTCCTTAATTTTCCGGGATAAAATGTAGCCTATGTCACTCTCCAGGTTCTCAACTATACCCATGCCACTAATCACGTCAATTGCTCCGTTGCGACGTGATTGAAGGACAAACCAACAAACCAATAAACCAACAAACAAACACACTTTCGCATTTATAATATTAGTATGATATGTATGTATATGTAAACATAAATTAGGTCACTATATAAGGTAACACACTAATAACAAGATGCTAATAATGTAATGTAGACAAATTAAGGAAGCAGACGTGTACCTAATAATTAATGTAAATAAGTACCAAAGAGTATAGAAATATATAGGATACGATACGATTATACATCAATGGATGCGTCTAACCAAATGTACTGCAGCTCTGTCATTTCCCAGTACATGAATGAATTTAATTATAGAACACACGTGATCGCAGATCTGATACCTATAAATACAAAAGTGGTTAAAGACAAAGCTTATTCACATTTTCTAACGCCGAGCGCACCAAATGGCATTTTCTTTTTTATCAACTACAAGTTAGCCCTTGACTGCGATCCCACCTGGTTGTAAGTGATTATGCTGTCTAAGATGGTAGCGGGCTAACCTGGTAGGGGTATGGCTGTTATATAAAACCCATACCTACTCTTAATCGGTTTCTACACGGCATCGTACCGGAACGCTAAATCGCTTGGCGGTACGTCTTTGCCGGTACGGTGGTAAGTTGGTAACTAGCCACGGTTGAAGCCTCCCACCAGAGTTAATTAAATGTGGTCCCATTCAAATGTCTGATCCAATATTGGAAGAGAATAAGTTACGTCTCATTCTCATCGGCTCACTTTATAACCGACCTTGGCGAGAGAAATTCTTAAGCTTTTTTCAATCGTTTTTGCTATACGAAATGGACCAATCTTTTTCATTTGTGTTTTGTCTGTAACACGAAGATGTTTCATGCTGCTTTCATGGAATTTTATGTAACATTTCGTTCGTTATAGCGATTTTTTGCATTAACTAGGCACCTATGTATAACTTCTGAGAAGGCAATTAGATATTTTTTACGACTATAGGCTACAAGGGCGCCCTAAAATCGTCGTTTATAATTTTTCCTATGTTAATATTTCACTGAAAATGTATACTTAGACCGATTTTTATGGATTTTTTTTGCACAACAAGTATTTTATCTCAGAGTAAGTTTTTAGATATATTTTGAGATTATCGGCAACCAAGGGGCGCTGTGGAACTGGTTTTTTGTTTTGATTTAAATTTTTCATAGATTTTAAGAAAGAAATGTGTCTATGATCTACCTAACTTCAAACATGCAGAATAAATCTTGTTCCCCGCTTTCTTCGATTCTGCACTTTCCAGAAATAGAACTGAACTAAAAAGCAAAGATTTAAACTGAATGTTCATCAACTTAGTCATTTAAAGACAAACAATAACAATGCAATGGTGATTATAAACAGTCATATGAACGATACCTTTAGTACCCGTTTATTAATTTGTCATATGTATTTAAACATTAGACGCGCTATATTAATGACAGTGATTAAATTAAAGCCCTGTTTACCGTAGTTTACCGTGAGCGCTTCTAAAATATCAATAATATGGTATCCGTTTTATCCTTGTATATTTTTTCACACATTATAATATTATGAAGTGTATGTGCGTACTTACGAATTATTTTAATATGAATATCTGTCAGTCATATCTTGCCAAACTTTAATATTTCCCTGACTTAAAAAAAACAATGCCGATCATCCTGCACGATGTTTTGAACGCAAAACTTTCACCTCATAATTTGAATTTTCAATCTTTTTATTGTCAATTTGGATTACATAATTATGTTACAGGTCTTGATATTATATCTGCTCTGATAAAACCTCCCCGAAATCAAATTCTGGCTGCGGCCTTTTTGTAATTCCTGTACAGCGGCGTTCATGTCTCACACGTAGATAATGGTTTATTTATCACCATCACATCTTATACTTTGTAAACTTGACATTCAGGTGTATTATGTACAGAAGGTGTACTATGTGCATACCTATTTTGAATAAATATACTTTGAGTTTGAGTTAGACTCTAGTAAATCACTAGGGATCCAGGTAACATTGACTTCCCTGCGATAAACAAGTCATCCAGTCAAGGAGTCAATATATCAGTAGGATATAATAAAAAGTATCTAGAGATAGGTAGAAATGTAGATCACTTAGCTTTGAAAATAAATTCTTGTAAAATTAATTCTACGCGGGCCGTGTAGCTTAACGTCACTAGTATCTTTAGTATTTATATCCGTTTATTGACATAGTTATAAAACCTGTAATTGATTGGTAGAGTGAATTAATTGAATACTCTAAATGTCAAGATTTTAATTTGAAAATCTTTATTAACGTTTCCGAAAAATAACTCCAGGTCAGAATGATTGTTTATTTTTTTATTGCTGTTATAAACATACCTAATTGAACAATTTGAAAGCACGAATAGGTATTATGGATCTTCTTCGTTTTCATCTTGAAAAAAAAACTCTTGTAAAAATCTACGCGAACCATGTAGCTAAACGTCACTAGTATCTTTAATTTGGTCAGTTCATCGCATTCTCCCCCTGGTGTTGCTTGGTGGTATACTATACTAAGTATATGGACTTCCAAAATAGATGTTTATATATTGTTATCTACTGTGTGATATGAGGATTCCCTGTAGGTATTATATTTATCTTCACTAACCTTAAATAGGCTAACTTTAAATAAGTCTTGAGCTGATTTAATATATGATTATATCAATTATTGTCATTACTTATTTTCAAACTGGAATTATGACTTCCAAGATCCACTTAGGAGCCAATAAAGTTACACTAGCAAGCATCAATCACTTTTCACACTTTTGCACTTGTATAACCAAAGTTCTTATCTGATGTTAGGTCTTTCGTTATCATAGCATAGCTCTGTTCAATGTTAATGTCAATGTACCATCACTATAAGCGACGGGTACCAACAGTCTTTGTTACCTTTTCTTTTTCTCTTACGTCATGGGTACCTTAGTGAATGGATCATAATGTACAGTTACTTGCCTCGCGAGCAATCTGTCATGTCATTGCCGTGATGAATACGGTTTTCTATGGTTGTTACTGATAGTTTTTTCACACGTACCTTCCTATATTCCATGTACACCAAAAGCTAGTAAGAAATTTTCTAAGTGTTGTGAAGTTACAATCTTGTAATTTAACTTTTTTGCATATCATATGTTCTTCACCCATTTTCCCGAAAAAAAAAAACAGATACTTACAAATACAATATTTTCTGTTTTAATATCTATAAAAATCTTATAATAGTTTAACTCACCACTTGCTGTTGAGCTGGCAAGTTTAGTTGTTCTTTCATGAAGATGGCTCTAATGTACAGTTACGTTATGGCTGAGTCTAAAACTTACATACTATTTTTAAAACTAATTTTATTGAAAGATAAATATACAAAAATTATCATAACAATTCAGTCACACAATTACAATACTCGTTGCCGTAAATCTTAACACAATTAAGTATTTTGAATTTAAAGGAAACTGAATTTTGGATTTATATTTCTCACATTTTTTACATACCTACTTCAGAACTCAACAATGCTTTAAATAAAATAAACTCCAAAAAACCGGTAAGATAACATGAATATGTATTCATTTCGTCTAGATGCTTTGGTTAGCGCTAAAATATAAAATAATACATAGCTAACCATGAATTTAGCGAATTTAATGTTATTCAGGGTAGTTAAAAAAGTAAAACCATTTTACCATTTTACCTACCAACCACCACCTACGCTTTTGTTAGTTATATTTTATGTACCTACCTAGATAGATTTTTTATTTATTATCATTGTTTTATGAAACGACGCTCGTGTTCCCAAAGCACGCAGTACATAGCGTGTAGTTACATCACTATGTAATTGACATAACAACCTGCAGGCTAGAATTACAGCCGTGACGTCACTGCCAAGGTCAATAGGTCTTGAGCCACCGCGAGTACGATGAACAAGAAGGCTTCGTGACAGTCATCAGTATCAATTCGTGACCGAGGAACTAGGAAATGTTTCTGATAGCCGTTCTGATAGTTTCAAAAACATTAAAGTTGTAAAAAAAAACTCCAAAAGCTGTTAAAATGCACATTTTACATGCAACAATCATAACAGTCAATCGTATTTGGTTAATTATGTTTCCTGTGTCGTATTAAATTTAGATCTGTTTCTTGCTCCTGATATAGGTACACCTACCTCATACAATAGCAGTGGCTTTATAGCCTCTCATTTCTATAAAAAAGTTTTCAGTGGTTTTTGTGCAGAATGTAAGTGGCCAAAGTTCCTCTCGTAAGATGTGCCGGCGTAGATTGCTTGACGATTATGTTTTATGCTTCACGGTACCTGCCCGTGCCGTTCTTTGTTTAAATACATATGTACTATATTATGCCTTACGACGTAATCACCTACTTATTATTTTTTATCCGGGAATATTATAACCGTCACCGTCTAAAATATTATTAATTGTACCTATCTAAATTGCCCCTGAGTTTTCGTTGTTACTATCCTTCACAAAATATCATGTCTATGAACATGCAAGTTTTTAAAACATATGATTTACTTTTACTCCATTACTAATGCTTCCACATGCTTCAAGCACCGTAGTGGTCCGAATTCCGTAAGAATTCGCGTTACTTCACCTACATAGATTTATTTATACGCCACGGATCAACACTAAAGCCGTATATACCAGGCTTGTTGTTACAAATAACCGAACGTCAATAAGTGTAGTATACCTACCTAAATTGAATAAACGTTCTTTGAGTTTGAGTTTGAGTTTGACCTACTTAGTCGATATATGCAAATATTATGGAAAAATTATAAAAACGATGAATAGGTTGTTTTGCATGAATAGCGTTAACGAATTGGTTAGATTTTTAAACATAATCATGAATCTTTGTACCTACTTAAGTACCTACCCCTCCTTAAAAATAAAAGAAGGGTGGGTTAAAAATAAAAGAAGGGGAAGGGTTCTCTGTGATGGAGAAAGCCGAAAAACAGTTCAATAAGTAATTTTCGGTAACCTTATTCTATTAATCTCATATATATACAGTGTAACGATAGCAATCATCTCTTTTTAATACTCTTCCGCTAAGAATTATAGTGACGCAGATTTTATTTAATAGGACTACTCTATTTCATTGAAATTTAACTACCCAAGAGACTAGTAATAAGTAAACACAAGCAAAAGAAACAGACTCATTCGACATTGACATTGTAGGAGCTTCGACATCTCAACGGCCATGAAATCGTTGAACTCTCTACGTTCTTTGTTTACCAACACTGTTCGCTGATTATATAAATAGCAGCTATGTATTTTAATGCTTTGAAGTGTGCTTCAAGCGGGTTAAGGATTTTATAATTAAGTTATTTCCTACATATTGGTTTACCTACTTCATCATCATCAGCCTGAGGACATCCACTGGTGAACATGCCTTTCCCAAAAACGCCATCACACCCGGTCAAAAGCCTTCCTCGCCCAGTCACTTCCCGCGACCGTCTTTATATCACCGGTCCAATGTGCTGGAAGCCGGGGCGCCCTACGCTTATATGTAGATAGTATTACGTGGTCTCCACTCTTTAACCTTCCGGCTCCAACTCTATACTATCTTTGTGAAATTAGTAGGCGGTACTAAGTAAGAATGCGGTGCTAGATATTGGTCTGTGGGAGCGAGAGCCCTTTGCAAATGCTATCATTGAAAGTTGCTCAAAAATTCAAATTTTCATATGAATTTTGCACGGGCAATGTTGTCTCTAGTGACGTATCAGTGTACTAGTAGCCAGTAGGTTAGTAACGTAAATACATACTACACAGATCGTCTGTACCTCGTCGCGAAGGTCTAATAGACAATCAGCGATTATTCTCACGGTGTGTGAGTCAAGAACTCAGTGCCTAAGTTGCTAACTCATTGCCCAGAGCAAGGTTCCGTCTGCTTGAGTAACGATACGTGCTAACGATGTAAACCACCCGCTATAAAGGGCATAACACGCTTTGAAGTTAGAACTTAGTGCCTAGGTATACCTGCTGCCTATGGCACTTGTAGCACAATGGGTAAGGTAACATACTAAACTTACGTACCTAACATCTATATATATAAAAATGAAACCCGTTTTCCTTGGTCACGGCATCACGCGTGAATGGCTGGACCGATTTCACTAATTCTTTTTTTGTTGTATTTGTTATTATTAGGAAAAGGTTCTTACGGAAAAAAATATTAAGAAAATCTCTCAGAAATATTGAAAAAAAAACATTTAATTTTGCATACTAAGGCGGTACGAAGTTCGCCGGGTCAGCTAGTACTAAATAAGTCTAGCCGGTAGTTTTTTCTGACGCGGATTAGAGTCCCGGATCAGGCCAAAATTAATAATTTATAGGTAATTAATAGTATTCAGAATTTGGTGTCAAGTAAATTTTTTAAAGCAACCCAGAGTTTGGACATATACGAGGATATTTTCATCAAATATCATGAAATATGATGAATGGATGTAATAATAACCACAGAATTATAGGTAATAATGCACGTAGTGAAGACTGATGATGTTTTTTTATGGGATAGAGTATGCGCTTGCTCAGGCCTTATTTGCGTATGCATATAGAAATCAACGATGAGGTCTAAATTGGAGCGCGCTGTTCTAGCGAACTGCAATATGATGCTGATGAAATAATTTGGTTTTAGCATCTAATATTATAAATGCGAATGTGTGTTTGTTTGTTGGTTTGTCCTTCAATCACGCTGCAACGGAGCAACCGATTGACGTTATTTTTGGCATGGGTATAGTTGAGGACCTGGAGAGTGAGTGAGATAGGCATAGGCTTTTTATCCCGGAAAATTAAGGAGTTCCTGCAGGAATCATAAAAAAACTTAAACCACGCGGACGAAGTCGCAGGCATCAGCTAGTTGATGATAAATTAATAGGTAGTGAGCAGAGGCTGATAGATATTTTTATGACCCAATATCATCACTGTGCCTTCCTGATTCTGATAGCAATCAACAATTAATTCGTACATCAGTTTTTATGTTTATTTCATGAATAAATAAAAAAGACTTGGTAGACAAAGATCTGTCGAAAAAAAATTCATCGAATTGTTATCGACATTAATGGAAAAAATTGGCCGTGAATTGAGGCCAGTATAAAAAAATTAGAGACGCTGAAATATTTTCTATTGACTTAATTGTATTGAATTTGATAAGAATCTCTATCTATAAGAACGATCAAATATCAACAGCAACTTAGCTTGCGAATGCCCGCAACTTCGTATGTATGGAATCAGATTTTTTATTCCCACGGGAACTCCCAGGAAAAAGTAGCATAAGTCACTCTCCAGGTTTGAAAACTATGTACCCATAAAAAAAATCACGTCGTTTTGTTGCGGCGTGATTGAAGGACAAACCAACAAACTAGCACACTTTCGCATTTAAAATGTACCTACTATGATGGAAGAGTAGATACTGTACGAGTTGCTTTAGTGTTACTTTCTTACTTAGGTACTTACTCTAAGTAAGTTACAAAATAAGAAGGCAGGTTAGAGCCTCATTTGTAAATGATGACGCGGCTGTTTTACAAGCCCATACCATGGCTCGTATTTCAATTGTTGATTAAAAAACCCCATTCCCAATTAAGTAGCATCAACGTATAACTTCTAAGTTACTTCGAAGCTGTTAAGTACAGTTATCCACTTGTAAAAGCGTCCTTGTTACTTGTATTTTATTTATTAGCGCGGGGTACACGACCGAACAAATCGAGACCGGTTATCAAGCTTCGATTGTTACTTATTTATGTAAATGAAACAAATAGGGGGACAACCGGATGAACTTGTATTGGGTATAACACCGAAGACGAGACCCGTTAGGAGTCGTCGTGGCATAATTTACTAAGTCTAATTTGAATTTAATAAGTTGTAGGTAAACAAAAAAAAAAGCTGTTTTATTGATCAAAAACTTTCTCTTAGCTAAATAACGGAACAAAAAACAAAATGCCTCGGCGTTATGCGACAGCAAAATGTTTAATGCAACATCCTTATAAGCAAATATGTAAAAGCTAAGACACTGGTGCATTGTGCTGGTTTGGCACTACAGAAAACTAAATGACCCTGTGTGTTCCGCAGTCGGGTAAAAAGCAAGAAAACAAGAACGAACATAAAGCTGAAATTAATATTTTTCCGATGCGCCACACGTCCTTCGTTCATAGTACGAATGCAAGGCATGGACCCTTGCCCACAAACAAGGGTTCACTCGGTAAAATGGAATTTACTTGCATTGCTTGCAACTAACAATGCTGTAACAAATGAAATGAACTTGCATGATATAAATACTTTATCATAATTTACTAGGACCCGTATTAATGAGCCGACATCAACTAAGATCATATTCTCAAGTAGATCAGTCAATCATAGTATACATTCCAATTCATAGTAGTCGATTGAATATAGTCAATCTATAAGCATGCTTATGACCTGTCTTTAGCATAGATTGACTGATGCTTGAGAACCTGTTGTAAGCTGATGTCGGTTTATTATTATGGGTCTAGATAATTTAATAACGAGAACCGTCCGCAAAAAAATTTCTGAAAGTTGTGCTCATTTCATAAAATAAGCTACTCGTAGTCTGCTAGTCCAAATTTTACTTTGAATAGTTTATTTTTCTATAATGTTTAGAAACATGTCAGTACAAAGAAAGTTACATACCTATACTTAAAATATATTATTTTCTTTGTTTCAGATAAAAATACCATGTGACGAACTAGTTTCCATATGTCGTTAACGCTAGGGAGTGAAGTGATGGACTAGTGTGTTCAAAATGCATACTATGGACACTTTGGGCTACGGCCACAAGAAGTACCGACCTCCGGTGTCCCCTAACAGTTTTTACCATCATGACTACTACTCCAGGCACACTACTCTTCGACCACAGGTAAGTCTTTATATCTATTCATTCCTTCGTTCGGCTGAAGCCTTTTGAAATCAAGACTAATCAGAGAGCTTAAAACGTACTTTATACTACACCCGCTCGGAAAGTACCTTCATTCTTTTTTAAAAACGAGGTAGAAAGTACGTCATTGCTACAAACCAAATATGCGGGAGGGAAAGATGTATGAAATTTCATTTCTAACGTGCTAAGCGGGGAGAAAAACTTTATGAAAATCCATTTCTAACGCGCTGTTTTTTTTTAATTTTAAGTAAATTAGGTATATGGACGTTGAGAATTTGGGTATGTCCTTATGGATATATAGTATTAGAAGCAGCTTCACCATATTTGACATACAAAAGTCAAATATGGTGGATGTCGATTGTCGATATCAATGTCGATTTTGATGGTCGATTGTCGATATCGATGTCGTGGTCGGTTGTCAATATCGATGTCGATTGTCGCTATCGATGTATCGATGTCGATTGTCGATGTCGATTGTCAATGTCGATTGTCGATGTCGATTGTCGATATCGCTGTCGTTTGTTGATATCGATGTCGTTATCGATGTAGATTGTCAACATCGATGTCGATTGTCGATATCGATTGTCGATGTCGATGTCGATTGTCGATATCGAAATCTATATTAAAATAATCCTCAAAATGTACCTAGTCTAGTTTTGATAGTGAAGCTTCGAATGAAGCGACTCATATAATTATGATAGAACTTCACTTTGTACCTAAGTTCGTTTAATCACTAATTATTATCGCTTATTTTCCTCGCAGGTGTAGTATAAAGCACTATGTATCACTCGGTAGAAAGTACGATTCCTACCTCGCGTGTATTGCGGCCCTTCGGCTACGCCTCGGGCTTCAAACTACACCCTCGGTAGTAATCGGTCACTTTCTCCCCTCGGTGAACAATGTACTATTTTAACCTGCAGCCATCTATGACCATCTCAAACAGGTCGAATTACCTGTGTGACAAACTATGTATTACGATTTTCTTACACTATCGGGGGGCATAGCCTTGTACAATGTAACTATGCCTACTTATATTTTGGTACGAAGTATGACAGGTCTCGATCATGTGGTGCAAAATCTAAAAGTTCAAATCCCAAAAGTTTGAGCTATGGAAGGAAAACAATAATTCGTACACAAGGAAGATTTTGTTTTCGATTCAGGAAGTTAGGGCTACAGGGCTACCTATTGTTCTACGTTTTTAATTTTTAAAAGTTCATTTTATAAATTTTTCATTACTCATACACGGAAAGTAGGTCTGAAGTTGCCTGAGAAGCGGGTTGAAAGTAATACTTTTCAGCCCTAGGGAGAATCGTTTTCAACTGACAGCTGTCAAATAATTAAAAAAAACTAGTTGTCACATTTATAACCCTTCCTCTGCGTATATTAAATATTAAATTCGCGCGCCCCTGCGAGCCCATTTTAACAGGTGTCGAATTTCGCGAGCCGCCGGCCGCCCGGCGCAATATAAATAAACATATCTCTTATTACGTACTAAAGCTATGTAAACAAAGTATGTCATTCAAATCGTTATGAACTATAGCTATAGACTAAAGTTTAAAAGGTAATCGCTCTTCTTTATGGTTAACACAGAAAAATAGCAAAAAAAAAATAAAAAAATGATCCCGTTTTTAAAAATAGAA
Source organism: Erebia aethiops (assembly GCA_923060345.2). Lineage (NCBI taxonomy): Eukaryota > Metazoa > Arthropoda > Insecta > Lepidoptera > Nymphalidae > Erebia > Erebia aethiops. The sequence continues at coordinate 13,082,547 of OV281089.1, read as the reverse complement.
TCTTTGTAAAACATACAATATTACCCGTATCTTTGTTCTAAATTCGTGGTTTTGTCTATGGTTAGTCATTTCAGAGTATTAAGACACGATACAAAGATTCTTTTCCATATATATTTAAAAAAAAAAAAAAAAAAAAAGAAATAAAAAAAAAAGTATCAAATTAAAAGTGGTGTCCTCCTCGCACGAAATTTCTACCCATAGATTTATTTCATTGAGTAGGGCCCCCAAAAAAATCCCAGTGTGTCCTTGTCTATCATAGTAGGTTTTACCAATATACGCAGAGGAAGGATATTCGTAATGAAAAGCACAGTGTTTACCTCGGGATAAAGACTTATTTAGTCCCTCGAACTATAGGCCCCCTCGCTACGCTCGGGCGCCAAACCCCGTCTCGGGACTAAATAAGTTACTTTCATCCCTAGGGTAACAATGTACTATTGCATTAGGTATTTTTAAAATCTTAGTGCCTAATCAAACCAGCATTTTGCTCATCGTATATTTTTCGAAATAAGATGTTCGCTTGACACAATGTTTGAGTACCACCACTATTTTAAGTACGTCCTTGAGTATTTGAAAATCACTGTGTTCATTACGTCGTCAACTTACAAGTTCAACGAACTGATGATTTTGAACAGTCAGATCGGGTACGTTGAAGAATCTTTATTTATGTAGTGTACCTATTTACTTATTGAGGTTATTGAATTCTTGACCATAGCGGAAGGTTAGACCACAAATTATTGTACTGGAATGAAACTTACTCCGTGGTTTATTAAATAACCTATCATCAGATATTTTAAAGTCGTGGGTCGGAGGGAATAGTTGAATTGCAACTTATTGTTTTTATATATAGAATAATCATTGCTTATTGGTTTATTTTCGGCGGTTCGCCTTTACGGTAAATCAATCACCATTTCTCGGAGCACTGAGCCTGAGCCCCTCTGCCGTCTGATAAAAATTCTTGGCATACCTACCTGTTTATAATAACAAAGGCATTCTGAGATATTTTATAGGAGGAATGTGACGGTATCCGGAGAATTTTCTTTATGTATCTGTTTATGCAATATTCACTTCGAAGGAATATGGAAGCAAATTTAAAAATCAGAAATCTGTTACTCCCATGTTGTATATGTCACCGTAAGATTGTAAAAACCGTTAGATTATAATACCTATAACGTTTTTTATCTCGATAGATTATAAACTTTCGACGGATTGTGAACCGTAACATACTGCTTACAATTTAGCGCGTTATTTTTCGGTAAATTGTAATATATTAGGTATATTAACCCGATAGAATCAATAAATTTCATTTTTATTTTTATCAATAAATTTCATTTTCATTTTCATTTTCAGAACCTAAGTGCCCGGCCTGCGGCCGGGCACTACCTGAATATTCATATCAAACCCTAACCTAACCTATAGTTCGCACGCGAGTTGAATGCAGAGTAAATGTATGGTGACACTTACATTTACTCTGCATTCAACTCGCGCGCGAACTGTACAAGAAAGAGACAAGAAAACGTAAAAACAATAAATATTTCATAAATTAATACTCAGAACATTGAACGGTTCACAATCTTTCGACAGTTTTTATTCTAGCGGGATAGAAACCGTTAGATAATAATTTAACGGATTTTACAATCTTACGGTGACATATACAAATGAACGTATTGCCCAAGATTGGACAGGACCTTGCAATCCATTGGTGCCACCCACACCTTTAGCTCCAGTAATTTCTCATTTCTCTACATTTCTCGAGTCCGACATCTGAAGCTCGTTGTCACCACCCACCAGTTGTCGAAGCCAGCCAGACCTAGTCACTAAAATTCAAATAATATTATGAATTCCCACCCTGCCGCGGATCGAACTCGGGACCGGGCTAAGTACTCGTATTAACGAAAATGTTAGGTATATTTAAAAATATATAATAGACAAAAAAAAGTAGGTCTCCACTGTCATTCACTTCCTTAAACATAAGTAGTTCATGCTTTAATATTTGAGATGTTTCAAATTGATTTCGTAGTCAACCTAAGGGCCGTTGGGCCGGTCCCGTTAGAAGAACGGTATATCCAATCCAACAATGATCGTAAACTGAATAAAGCCACTTACTCATCTTTTATTTCGAACTAGCTGACCCGGCGAACTTCGTACCGCCTTAGTATGCAAAATTAAATGTATATTTTTCAATATTTCTGAGAGATTTTCTTAATATTTTTTTCCGTAAGAACCTTCTCCTAATAATAACGAATACAACAAAAAAAGAATTAGTGAAATCGGTCCAGCCATTCACGCGTGATGCCGTGAGCAAGGAAAACGGGTTTCATTTTTATATATATAAAGATGAGAATAAAGTTTGATAGACTATTAGGTATAAAAATGATACATTTAAAATATTATAGACAATTCTTAGTAAGATAAGTGTTTTTGTGTTCTGTAAAACTGGGTTCAAAAGGAATAAAAAAATAGAATAGATTTAGATATTTACTTTTCCATATTTTCTATTTGAACCAACAACCTCAATTTACATAGACTGGTCCTGTCAAACAAATAATTTGGACTTATTTTACTAACGCCGTCTATTCTTAAAAGCGGGACAGCGCTATGGCGGGGACAAAGACGGCCTTATGACGGCATATGACAGGTGTGGAGCGCGCTCTACAGGTCGGACGCCCAATTTTTTTCCTATGAAAGGGTCCATCTAGAACCTATTTATATATCGATGATTTGAACACAATTTTAATAATAATAATAATAATATTTTTTATTTTCAGGCAATTACAACCCATAGTTTTACAGACACAGTATTACATGAAAAAGAAAAAAAAAAGTACAATAATAAATTAAATTAAAAGCAAAACAAAAGTTTAAAATTATTACAATTATAAAATGTAAGATTCATTAGTAAAAATAATGTAAAAATAAAGAATACCTAGGTACTAAAAATTGGTCGGGGAACTAAAATCTAAGTGAAAGCTTTGTTCTCGCACCGATGCAGGCAAGACCAATACTTTGCGAAAGGATTGTTGAAATCCTCAATTATAGCACACAAGATGGAATTGGTACTGTGTCTGAGCCTTTCCCAGAAAGAAGCCGTCCTCGCTCTGAGAATGGCGAAGAAGTCAGGGACTCTCGCAGCGGCAAACATGGCTTTAGCGCTGCAGAAACGTGGCTGCTTCATTAGGATGCGGAAAGCGTTGTTATACTGTATCCTAAGCGCATTGTAACTTCGCTTGGTAAACCTTGTCCACAGCTGGCAGGTGTAAAAGCATTGGCAAAATGCTTTGAACAAGGTCACCTTCGCGTCATCAGAGCAGCGCACGAATCTGCGCGCTATCATGTTGGCTCGCACCGAGAGAGCCCTGCGCTCCCTCTCCATATCTCTGTCGTCTTTTAAGTCTTCTGTTAGTATATGTCCCAAATATTTAAAGCTCTTAACAACCCGAACTGACGATCCGTTCAAAAATACTGGCGGAACCATCTCCGGACCTTTACCAGCTTTAAAGACAAGCATTTCAGTTTTTGCTACATTATATTTGAGACCATGTTCCTTAGCGAACCGGTCACAAATATTGAGCAGTTTTCTGAGACCACTTATCGAGGGGCTGAGAAGCACCATGTCGTCGGCGTAGCTCAAATTGTTAACACACACGTTACCAATATGACAACCGACCCTGGCTCCTCTCAGCTCCCCAATAAGGCTGTTGACGTACAGATTGAACAGGTCCGGAGATGTCAACCCTCCTTGACGGACACCACACTCTAGTCTATATTCACTAGAGAGTGCGTCGCCCCACTTCACATAGTTAGTTTGGTTCTCGTACCAAAACCTCCACAGGTTCACTAATTTGTTAGGTGCGTGTATTGCAAGCTTACGCCATAGGATTTTGTAGTTGACGAGGTCAAACGCCCGGCTCAGGTCCAGAAAACATGCATATACTGAGGTTTCTCTATTAATATAATAGTTAACAGTATATTTTAGACTTAAAATAGCAGAATCTGTGGAGAGTCCGGCACGAAAACCAAATTGAGCGTCATCAATATTAAAATTCCTAGTCAGTTCGGGTTGTAAGAGCCTTTCCAAGATTTTTCCGACAACAGTACCTAACGATATCGGTCTGTAATTGGCAAGGTCAGACTTAATTTTAATAAATAAATAAATCGAAAGCCTTATAAATACTAATTTAAAAAATACAATGCAGTCTGCGAAAATATTTTGTTTGTAGCATGTTTGTATTTATTGCTTAAATAAGTACGTAAAAATACTAAGTAGGTATAAGACCTTGCAACAATTTTTCTTCTGTCCTTAATTTTTATTAATTATTTTAACAAAGCCATTAATTGACTTACCAATACCTGGTAAATCGATTAATAAAGCCTTAAAACATACAACTTAGTTTCAAACTCATAATGTTCACTGATATTTAACTATATGAAAAAGAAAATATTCACGCGCCAGTAATCTACATCATTATTATTTATATGAGGAATTTTTACCGCTACATGGCCCCGTTATATTATGTACCTAGTGTCTATATAGGTAACGACTGTAAGTTATATATCATACCTAGAAGTACCTACCAAAGCTATTTATACGTCGTAGATTTAGCAAAATTGGTTAATTTCGAGCTCGCCGACCTGCCCCCCGATTGTCTAATCGTTTGTCAAACGTATAATTCGACCTGTTTAAAGCGTTCATATATGCCTGTACGCCAAAAAGCATGTATGAACTCCTTATACAGTTCGAGTAATAAATACGTTTTCAGCTGTCAAATGATTACGATTTGCTTAGACAATTGGGCCTCTGAGGTGCAATCATGTAAGGATTGCCGATGAAATCGTTAAAGTTAGGCTTCAAAGTAAAATAAACCATAAAAGCATTGAATTAGAGCACAATTTCGTGTATCCATTCTCACACGTTTAGGGTATCGTACATACCTAATCGTATGAGAATGGATACACGAAATTGAGCTCTAATTCAATGCACTTATGGTTTATTTTACTTTGAAGCCGAGCTTTAACGATTTGATCGACGATCCTTACGTAATTGCACCTCTGATCTTAGGGTCTCAGCAATCAAAAGAGTTATTTTTTGTGGGTCTCACCATATCTATAGACGTAGCTGGCTTGAGCCAGTCAGAAAAAGCTTTATGTAAATAGTATTAAGAGTGAAAAATAATTCGCCCGCCCCGGCAGACGCGACGCGATGGCTACCAACGCGGAAACAGCGTTTTGCCGCGTTTTAACTCGCCGACCGCCGTATACATAAAGCTCACATAAAAGCTTTTCTGCAGACCGGCTCAGGGCGGTTCCGCGTCGATAGGTTTGGTGAGACCCTTAGTTAGTAGGTAAGTTACTACTTTTATATCCATAAAATATGACACGATGATTTTTTTGTCCCGGTTTTCGGTGTTTGAAGTAGCTAGTTACATCGAGTTTTAAACCTAAAATCGTAATGACTTTGTTTGTCTGAGTTTCCTTGTGTGACTTTTCTTTTATCGCAGTCTCACTTATCATTATTTTACAAAATCAAACATGAAAACAGCAAACTATATTGTAGGGACGAATAATTGGTTTTAAAGAATGACGTCATTTTAAGTCTGTTAGCTCCAGTATTACGTATTATAATCAATGACCTCAATTTACATAGACGGGCCCTGTCAAACAAAGAATGTGGACTAATTTTACTAACGCCATCTAGTCTGAAAAGCGGGACAGCGCTATGGCGGGGACAAGGACAGTCCCTACAAGTCGAACGCCCAACTTTTTTCTATGAAAGGGCTCACCTAGAACCTACATATATACATATATCGATGATTATAATGTATTTATTTATAATGAACATCTTTATGTGGAAACGTTTTTCAGAGAGAATTAATTGTTGTTAACAAGAGGCTCATTCAAAAAACGGAAGTACATTTCCTTATTACCGATAAGCCTGAGTGTTATTATATTTTCGTGAATTATCATTTCAACTGTTTTTTATATTGGAAATATGGATTTATATTTGTTTTGGTAATAACCCTGATATCCTACTCGTGCATAATATGTTAAGTTATTACATAAGAAATGCAAAGTATTCAAGTCTTTATTCAATAAGTACATTAAACGTTTTTTGAATAGTAAATAAGTAAACTAACTATGCTGTTAGAAACACTTTTCACACCATGCTTATCTATAATCGAAATAGACATACTAAAATTCTACATAAATGTTACCTACTAACTAATTAGTGTACCTACCTAAACGTCGTATCAATAAATGACAATAAGACCATTGCAAATCATACACAATTTTTATAGATGATAGTAATTACGTAGCTAATAAACGATACAGTTATAAAATAATTAAAATCACGGAGCGAAGCCAAGTGCACGTTAATGCGACGTAGAAAATAAGCAGAGCAGTGATGTAATGAAAAATGAGATGCAAGCGCACGCAAGCGTTGCTTCGCGTCACGCAATGATGCGGCCGAGCTAAGACCGTACCTAAAATCCAATAAAAACTCAGGAAGCTTGCCTCGTGCCCCGTGATTCTGCTAATGAATATAATGAATAATATTCTTCCGCGTGTTTAACTAATTAAACACCGATACTACAACTTACGGCGTGAATATATGCTATGTGGATCCATAGCGCAACTGACCGTAAAGGCACGAGCTTTTAATGGTGTTTTGTTGCAATTATATTGCAATTCAATGAGATTACTGTGCAAAGATTATTCGAGAAAGATGGAAGTAAGTAGTTTATTATACATAGCGGTGAATTGAAATAGATTCACATTTCACTGATGTTTTGGTTTGACGCTAAATATTCAAGCCGGTGTTTTGAAATTATTTTATCACCCAGAATTATTGCTAGCCTGGTATTCTAATAATTGTGTGAACTCAAGTGTAAACTACACCATACCCGAAATTACATAAAAACACTAAAATAGACATAAAATAGCATAACGTGGGTATTAGAAAAGAAACAGTAAAATTCATTGTTTTCCGCAGTGGGACCATGGTGGTACCGTTTGATTAGAAAATAAAAGTGTTAACGTACTCGAAAACTTTTGATAAAATCGTTACTAGCCACACCATGAGGAAAGTAGCATAAGCTTTGTCGAACAAAAGTCACCAGCCCCAGGGTCAAGTGTCACGTAACGGTAAATCTAAACAAACGAGCCTTTTTGCAAGTTAATTAATTTACATCCAATAAGTAACGGGCTTAGTACCTACACGTCGGACTGCGATTTAGTATAATAAAGTTGCGTTAAAATAGACTTTTATAGGGAATAGGTATTAGATTCGACTTTCATCTGGTCGTAAAAGTAAGAACGTGAAACTCACTCACTGTCACTGTGTGTCACTGGAAATATTTAAAAAATCTGTTAGGAATTTCTATTTATCTTAATACAGACAATTAGTTTTCATTGTTATTTATAATAGTATAATAATACTAAGTACATAATATATATTAGTTTATTTTCATATATTATTTATTATGAGTATTATGTTATTTGTGTAAATGGTTTATGTAATAGTATGTAGGTATTTGTTTGTATGTTTATTTATATGAATACACCACCCGCAATTTAATCTCCTTAACTTCTCCTAATCCTAAGGTTGCCTGGCAGAGATCGCTGCTAAGCGATAAGGCCGCCTTTTTGTATTCTACTTCCTTCTGTGTATTTGTGTTACTTAGTTATTATTTTTCCTTTTTGTGTTGTGGTGTACAAATAAAGTGTAAAATAATAATAATAATAAACGTGCAGAAACTTTGAACGTAAAATAGTTTATCGCAGATACTGATTTGGACGGAGATCTTCGTGATATTTGCTAAATTCAAGACTTAGAAATTAATTGCAGTAGAGTAGGATACTATCACATCTTCTTTTTATGTAGTTTTTCAAAAAGAGCAGTTGTACAAGTTAAAAAGAGCTAGATTTAGCAAATGCAATCAAAAGAGGTGCTAGAAAGGGAAAAAAAACATAAATACCAATGCAAAGGATTAAAAATTGTTTATTCGAAACGTATTAATTTAGAAAAATCTAATTATAATTAAGTTGGTAATGAAATTGTTAAAAATCAGAGTCCAGAGAGATTACGATGAACAAATTGTAACTACATCCTAAATTAGTCGGTTTATATTTAGAAACAAACTTGGGGAATTCCCCAGCAAAGAAGCAGAAAGAGTAGGTAGGGTTACCAATGTTACCATAGCAAAACTAAAAATATACCCAATTAGTTATCATAAAGTGTGAACTGACGAAATCTATACTACATGACGCGCATTGTTTCATAACTTGGTAATCGCGGTGCGAAGTCTTCGTCTCGCTTGAAAAGGGCTAGATTGCTCTTTTCGGGCTAAATCATGAAAAAGCGAGTTTACCTACAGTAAAATGTGCTAGATCTAGCCCGAAAAGGGCTAAGGTGGCAACACTGATTGTGCTAAATCTCAATACTAACAAATGCTAAAAATAAGGTACTTGTTACGTGAAACAGGAACATTACTGTTCAAAGTGCATACAGTCATTTAGATTCATGGGCTGCCTGTAAGCAGTTAAACAAAAGTGGTACAAAATAATTCAGCGATAATATGCAAATGTATTCAAATCAAACTATAATATAAAACGGGGCATGCGATTTAAAAAACTTCATTTAAAACCTCCTCGAAACGCAAGCTCTTAAACAGCTTAAGAAAAATATTTTCAAGTTAACGAGCACGCAGGGCTAACAAGAACCGCACTTGTAGATACGAGTTCTTTTAAAACGTGGTCTATTTTTACACACGCGATAGGTACGTGTAAGATTATAAGCGAAGTTGAGTCTAGCTTTTGTAATCGCAATGCAGTATTACGTGCGCCGCGGTCCAGGTTTGCCTTGCACTTGAAGCGTCTTCAGTGCAATAGCCGGCTGCGGCCCTGGCAAGGCACGGGGCCGGTCCACTCGCTGAAACGAGTCGAGCCGCCTGAGGCTGTGTGGCTGGCATTTACAAGCGCTTGCCCGCTTTGTTGATACTTTATAGTACGGGACTAATAAACATTGACCCTAAAATAAAAAATGTAAAGCTGATTTTTGGCACAAGTGTTCCTTGGGGTCTGAGAAGTACCTCTTAAAAATTCCCCCCCCCTAGGCCGCGGGCTTAACCCCCCACCCCCCCAAACGTCTCCCCAACCGCAGTTTTTTGTAATTTTCTCAAAAAATATTAGTGCTAGAAAAAAACTTTCTATGGTGAAAATTATCTTCATTAAATTATCTACAAAATAATATTCTAGTTCATTTCCATAAGACTAATAGTTTCGGAGATATGTTAACCCTTTGTGCATGAAAAGAAAATATTTTGCATGTATGGCTTTTTCTAATGTAGTTTCTTGTAATTTCCATAAAAACTGATAGAGCTACAAAAATATTGTCTATAGCAAAATGAAAGGCTATTAAATTAGCTATAAAATGATATTTAGTTTATTTTGATAAGAGTAATAGTTTTGGAGATATGCCTACCTATTGTGTAAGATAAAGAAAATAATATGCAAATATCGGGTACGTTGTTTTTAATTTTCGAAAAAAAAATAACAAAGTTAGGAAAAACTGATTGAAGCAGTAAGAAACATAGTTAAATTACCTACAAAATAGTAATTAGTTGATTTTGATAGCACTAATAATTTCGAAAATATACCTGTCATAGTTAACATAAAAGCAATATTTTTCAAAATTTTATATATTTTCTGTAATTTCTAGAAAACTATTAGAGCTAGGCAAAAAACTCCCAGAAGTAAAAATAAACACCAGTTAACCACTTATCAAAAAAAAATTAGTTCATAAAGATAGGACTAATAATTTCGAATATATATCCATGTATAGTGTACGAAAAAAAATAAAAAAATTGCTAGAATCCTATGTTATTTGCAATTTCCACAAAAACTATTAGAGCTGGAAAAAATCCTCGGAAGAGTAATTAATTTCACTAAATTACCCACAAAAAAGTCTTATGGTGAATTTAGATAGGACCAATAGTTCGAGAAATATGGCAACCTATATTCCAAGTTTTTTTTTTTTTTTCGACAACCGTTGGTATATTTTTGAATTTTCACAGAAAATACTAGAACTAGGAAAAAAAACATAAGAAGCAAAAATAAACTTCATTAAATTATCTTCAAAATAATTTTTAGTTTATTTTGATAGAACTAATAGTTTCGGAAATATGGCTGCCTAACTGGAATAAAAGACTAAACCTTTGTAAAATCCGTAAATGTTTATTGTAATTTCAAGAAAAAGTATTAGAGTTAGGAAAAAAGCTGTCAGGACTTAGTACAAAGATTATTAATTTACCTATAAAATGGTGTTTAGTTTATTTTGATAGGACAAATAGTTTTCGAAATATACCTTGCTGTTGTGTAAGAACCGGTGGTAGTCATGTAGACTTAGCATAGTACTATGGAATAAATAGAAATTAATCTCTAAATAAATAACGTATTTTTGATTTTAGGCGCAAATGACGTCCTCTTTCCTCCCCACTCCCACAACCCCCCTCCCACCTCCCACCTCCCCCCTACCACCTCCCCCCTACCACGACCCCCCTCCCCCTCTCTAATATCTAGCCGATTGTGCTTTTTTGTAATCGTATTACAATTCAAGTATCAAATCAAATGTTTTTACTCAAGTAAACTTTTACAAGTGCTTTTGAATCGTCCAGTGAATCTACCATTGGTTCGGAATGCCGTTAACTGTTAAAAGTTAATCTGATAAAATTATCTGCAAGATAGCTGTTGGATGTTGGTGGTTCATTTACATTGTTTTTAGATAAATGCATATTGCATACCTATACATATAGTTGAAAGGACTTCGAGACGTAGGTATTTATTATTATTATATTAGTAGGTATTATTAAAGCACATCATCATGGTCGTCATCATCACCTTTTTCCCCATCAATGGTAACATTTGCACACGAACCATGTCATTCCACCCGTATTTCCTTTGCAATCCTATTCGTTATTCTTCGGCCGACGCGACGCCTTGTCTTTGTTAGAACTTTGAACGAATATAAATAATAATATTTAATATATTATTTACTGAGTGTGGTGTTGTTTTGTAGATAAAGATATCATGATTATTACCTACTATTAATTTATTGTAATATAGCATCGATCATTATCAATAGAATGTGTAGGTACAAAGTCAAAATTATTGCAAAATATTTTTCTGTCATGCACGTTTTCGATCGTCATATTTCCGAAAGTATTCGGTCGATTGAAATGAAATAAAAAGCATTTTGTAGAAGATTTTATGAACTTTCATTTTGTTCTTGTCGTTTTTTTCCTAGCTCTTATACATTTTGTGCAAATCACAAGAAACTTACACGATTTCAAAAAAAAAAAAAAAATGCGTCAAATAAGCCGGCATATTTGCAAAACTATTTATCCGATCATAATGATTTAAGTGCCATATGGTAGATTATTTAATGCTAATAATTTTTTCCATAGATGGTTTTTTTCTAGCACTAATATTTTTTGAGAAAATTACAATAAACTGCGGTTGGGGAGACGTTTGGGGGGGTGGGGGGTTAAGCCCGCGGCCTAGGGGGGGGGGAATTTTTAAGAAGTACTTCTGAGACCCCAAGGAACGCTTGTGCCAAAAATCAGCTTTACATTTTTTATTTTAGGGTTCCCATACATAGCTTGCACAAGTAGCCTGGGCTATTAGGGCTACATTCATGCATACTATTTAGTATATACTACTGTAGCTGTAGTATTTTTTATAGCATGCACCTCGATGGTTATCTTCTAATTATTAAACTGAGATTTGTTTTATTTTATATCCATACAATCTCCGTAGGTGTATGGTATGGTTATAAATGAACCCATCCTAAAAATCTGCTACGCTTACGTTCCTTGCTAGGTACAACGACAGAAGCTTTTCTTGGTAGAGATTCAGGTACTTTGACGGTAAATGTCCATTTTGCCGTTTTCATCGACAGTCCCTTAAGTTTAGGGAACACTGAACACTTAAGCTTATTATGTGACAGCTTTTACGTAGCTAAAAGTGATAAATAATTAATAAATAAATAATAATCCCTTTAAGGTGATACCTTAAAGGGATGAAAACAGGCATTTCACAGAAAAATCATTGCGACAAGAAATGCCCTGCAGGCATTGATGTAGAATTTTTTTAGTACCTGCAGGCCTATCAAATTATGACATGTACGAACACAAAATTATGGGATATCCTTTTCAAATATATAATAGTCTCACGTACAGATTTTCGTGTAGATAAAAATTTTAAAATACTTATTGCCATCAATTTTTTGCTTTATAAGGTATACATTAAATAAAATCTCAGCTCAAGAAACGTGCTCTGGAACTTTGATTTCGCTTGTAATTATCATGTGTACATCGTACAAAATAAACACCGGAGCATGTTATTTTAAATGTATTTAAAATTTTCGATTCGTCGGACTGGTTCACGAGTGTCAAGTAAAGATCACTGGCCCCTCAATGATGATGGGATATTACATTTTTTCTTGCTTCTTTTCAAGGTTTCCGTGGACAGTTTCAGACTTACTGAAGGAATATAGAGAATCAATCCACAGTTTTTATTCGAGGCAGGTCTGGTAATGAAATAAGCAGAGACTCATGTAGTATTGTAGACCGGTAATGCAGTGGTGGTGTCACAGACAAACATAAATTTGTGTGTACAGCTATGTATGACAGATGTTTGTCTGTAACACCATTTGTGAGTAAATGTATTTTCTTTCTTTCAGTGATAATCTAGTGTCTAAAAAAAAAAATCTAGTGTCTACTTAGTCAGTAGTCACTAGTGGTTAAGATTTTGGCCCCCTATTCAGGGACCCCGGAACTCGATCCTCGGGAAAGCACCACTAACATTCGGGGGTGCGTTTTAAGTTAAATACCACTTTAGGCTTTTTTCGCATTGCATCCGATTCGAATTCGAGAATTCTCGATCCGAAGTAGCCGCTGTAAGTAGGTACTATTTGCTTGAAGGGTTGCGTAAATTAGTATTTAGTACCGAATTCCGTTTGCGCAACCCTTCATACAAATAGTACTACGGCTATTTCGGATCGAGACTTCTCGGATCCGGATCGGATGCAGTCCGGAAACAGCCTTACTATTTACTATTTATAACGGTGACGGAAACATCGTGCTTGCATTCCTGAGAGGTCTCCATAGTGTTCTCAAAGGTGTGAATGGTGTGCCAGTTTGCACCTTACCAGCGGGATAATCCACCAGACTATTGTACGCTCCGTTTTACCTTCACATGCGAAACCTTAGGGAAAACACTCTACGCCTTTTTTTTGCGTTTCATTTGTTTTAGACGAAGAATTCATAAGATGGAATCCACTAGTAAAGTGCGTCATTGCCAGACGTGAGACGATAGGTGATAGTTACTACTCTAAACAAAAGCTCTAATGTTTCAAATAAATTGGCTACTTCTGTGATAATGAATTAGGGTGATAACAAAACAATGTGCCTTCGTCATTAGCGAGTACTTCCTAACAATGGTCATACGGAAAGTGATCTCTATAATAATGTGTGTCAGTGGGTCCTACCTTTCTCTTTGCAATCTTTGATTTGAAAAAATATTTCTAGCTGAACTAGTGATACAGATATTATTTTCATAGGTAGATATAAAAAATTGCAATAGAAAGTGATTCTTGCCTCCGCAGCTAAGCATCTATACTAGGAAGTGTGCAAAAAGATACCTATATTGTTTTTATTTGTTGATTCCTTGGTTTGTCCTTCAATCACGCCGCGGCCCGCACTATAGCAACAGATAGATTTGATTTTTCGAATGGACCGGGAGAGTGGCAGGCTACTATTGATCCCGCAAAATCAAAGATTTCTCACGGGATTTTTAAACCCTTAATCCAGGCAGACAAAGGTTATGGGTCAATAGGCAGACGAAGTCGCAGGCATCTTTTCATGTAAAGAGAAAATGTTCCTAGATCACTCACGCACTGGGTGACTCATCAACGCCCAGCCCAAGCCCTTGGCCCTAGAAAGCTGAAAATTGCGAAGAAATTCCTTTCATACTGTAGACAAGGAATAAAGATCTTCGAAGATAGTAGATTTTTGAAATTCCCACCGGGCAGGCGGCCTCTAGTTATCTAATAATTCCACAAAGCTAAATTATTATTTAGGTAGGTACAAGTATAAAACTTTGGTAAACTTGTGATGAATGTGCGTCAAGTATATTTTTTAATTTAACTTTGAAACGTAATACACAGACAACGCACATAAAAAGTGCAAATAAAAGAGAATCGCAAGAAAGTGAGTTAGGACCCGAGACAGCCATAAACTTCAGAAATAAAATGCATAAGAAGAAAATAATAATGAGCGTGCAGAGCACAGGCGATGCCAGGCTTTGACCGATCTGGGTTCATTGGTCGCGGATAGACCCAACACTTAAATTATAGCCCACTATAAAGAGTCTTCTGCACAATAGTACAACTTGTCTACATCGCTCATCGTACTATAAGAAAGTATATATCTGTCACCGTAAAATTGCAAAAACCGTCAGATTGCAATCTAACGCTTTTATCTCCTTAGATTGTAAACTGTCGATAGATTGTGAACCGTTCAATGTTCTGAGTGTCAATCTTTTGAAATATTCATAGTATTTACGATTTTTTGTAGGTTAGGTTAGGGTTCGACATAAATAACCAGGTATAGTGCCCGGCCGGGCACTTAGGTTCTATCGGGTTATACCTAACAGATTACAATCTACCGAAAAATATTGCGTTAAATTGTAATCTTTCGACAGTTTACAATCTTGCTAGATAGATTGCAATCTAACGGTTTTCACAATCTTACGGTGACATATCCACAAATTACAGAAGTACCCAATCGGAAAACAATGACGACCCTCTATTCTGTGCCCTTACCTACACAGTGATCTTATAATAGGAAGGCGGGGACGATTTGGGAACGTATAATTCATACATTGTCTCCTTCTGATCTGGTGGGGGGCAGCGGTTTTGACCTGTGGCTATAGTTACCAACCTACTGGCTAAGACCGCAGCCAGGTGCCAACCGAAAAAAGCGTACGATGCAAGTGCAACCGATCTCTAGCAGGTTAGCCCGCTTCTAATTTAGGTCGCAGTTAACAAGTTGTAGAATCAAAAAAATGCACAGTCAGCAGAGTATTAATGAGATGAGAACAGGCGAGTCACCTTGGGTCAAGCCAAGTTTTTAGGAGGTGAGGTGTGGGGGGCCGCGCGCCCGCGCGTCTCACCGGACCGCGGCCGCAGTTAGTTAATAGTTTCTCGTTACGCGACGTCAGTGCTACGCCACAGTATAAAATATTTCAGTAGTTAAACAACTCAACTTTTATTATACGTATGGAATGTATAAAATGTTTTTCGTCAGATTATAAATGTAAAAAATAAGTATAGTAAGTATTTATTACTCTATTGAGTTAGAGACGTACTTACCTAATTATGCAGTTTTATTCACCATGGTTTATTTTCTAACACCATTCAAATTTAAAAGAATATGTCGTCCCACCCATAAAATTGAAAAGATTCTATGTGCAAAAACGAAAAAAAATTACACCCAAAGCCCAATTTAAAAATGCGCGATGTCGGGAGCTCCAAATTTTTTTTCGTTTTAGTATACCTTGTGGAACGTTGTTCAGTTTCATGAGCGGAACACGCTTTTAAAATTTGGATGTTAATAAAAATAACGCACAAATTATTTTTTTGTATATGTGTAATGTTATGTTTTATTAAAATTTTTTGGTTGTAATTTTATTTTTGAGATTTGGTATAGAGGAGCAACGGAATACGTAATTAGTATCATCTACAAGAAGGAACCTACCTGCCTTCCTAAGCAGAGAAAACGCTCTAGTTCAAATACCTCTAAAAGTTGAACCCATTTGAATGCAATGAATTAGGTATGGTATGGTGCTGAAATTAGGAGTGGGAGCAGCGAACAAACAACAGTAACAATGTGGTGGAATATTTATGAAATAAAATGTTGTAACTAAGAAGTATGTTTCATTATACAAATAAATTAAGTTTTTATTCTGCATACACAGCAAACAAATCAAATAATATTTATTATTAAAAAACTACTTATTACTTGCACCTAAAATTAGATATGAATTGATCAATATTCGTTAAAATCTAAATATCTAGGTTGAAGCACAAAGGGTTGCATTTTTTCATCATAATCTTCATGGTGTATATTGGATTCGGCTTCTATGGATGTATTTTTCGACTTTATTGTCTCATGTTGTGGCAAACTGGTGAAAACATTTACTTTTATGTCTTCTAATGTTAAATCTCTTAAGGCCATGCCACGAGTTTGACGTGAATCAATAATTTCTGGTAATAAGCATTTCAAGTAAAAGTTCACAATTTTCTTCTCCATCTTTGCTTTCCAAAACTCGTCATCTTTATAAATATGTTCTATCACAAGTGGGTGGTTTTCTCCTACCCAAATTCCAAAAATACACTCACTTCTTCCCGTCACATGGAGCTGGCCCTGCACTTGAAAATACCAATTACTTGTTTTGTTAACTGACCTTGTATTGGTTTTCTTGTCAAATTTGTGTAGTTGTATCTTGTTTTCTTTTATAGCTGTCTCTATCCCTTTTCTAAAAGCTATTATTGGGCATTTAATTTCCACAATTTTATCATCTCCGACCAAACCATCGGGTGTTGCACCTATAAATGGGTAATGTTCATCAATGAAAAGCCCACAGGGTTCAATATTGATGGATTCTTGCAGTTCCATTTGTTGCAAGGCTTGTTTTTCGTGTTCAACACCATGAGACACTGATGCGATATGAGCTAAATTTTTCGTATACAGTATATTTTTTACTAATGGTGCAGTGCTTCTAGATGTTTGTCTTTTACAAATAGGTCCAAAGTTTGAAGCAGTTATCAGTTTTTTTCGTATTTCCATCCAGTCACTACTATCTCGTTGTAATATAGTGTTTCTTTCTATTTCCGTTCTATCACAAGTTAGTTTTTTCAAGTTATCTAGGAAGACCTCCTTCGCCTTCTCCAACTGTTCTGAAGTCATATCCGGGGCTAAACTTGTAGGTCCATAATCATGTTGAAGACTGGTTTTTTCATTGATCTTTCGTGTTTTCTTTGTGGGATGCTCTTGATTTCGTTTTCTTTTTAATGATCTTCTTCTTTCCACTTCTTTGACTTTTCCCTTAGGACTTTTTCCGAGTATTACTTTTTGCACACTGGATATTGCTGTTTCATTATTATATGAAACAACGGCTGCAGCACATCTCCCTTGATATCCTCTCCTGGAAGAAAAGTTAATTCTTTTTCCTCCAACGAATTTAGCAATGACGCTATTAAAACGTTCTACTGCATTCGTGTCTACATCTTCAATAAGACTACGAGCTTTATTTGCTGCAGTAGAAATAATGGATTTGACTCTGAACAAGAACGTTGAATTTTGCACCTGTTTAATTGTACTCGTAGTTCCAGTTATTTTTTTTTCTTTTGAACAGTTGTAGTCACTGCAAAGGCGATGATCACCATAAGCATGTTCTATTGAATTAGTAATGTCATTGTGTAGCAATGTAGTAGACACGTTTTTGGATACGTCAGATTTTTTGTGGTATTTAATTGATTTCACGATCACCTTTCGCATGCTCATAACTTTTTCATTAGTGAGAGTCTTTCTGTGAGCCAGGGCATATTTTGTGTCTTTAGCTACAGCTCGAAGCTTATTACAGAAGTTCCGCAGTATATGGTTCCTGCATTCAATTTGTTCAACAATGTGGTTGTCGTATGGTTTTGCTGCCAGAATTTTGGCGTAAGTTGATGAATCTCCATCACCAACCATTCTTGCATATATAATGCCATACATTTCTTTCGAGGCTTTAAAACCTTCGCAGATAATATCTGCCTCCATAGCGCTAGAAGACCCCTTGTAGTTTTTGTAACATTTATGTTTATTCGGTTCATGCCCTTTCTTTTCGGCTCGGGCACAAATCGCACAATATTTATTCTTTACGGCCATGTAGAGAACTTCTCCAAATCTTTTGCCTATAATTGCTGCTGTTCCTGAATTAGCTCGGAAATTATTCCCATAGGATCTTGAGCACCAAGCTCCATCTACATATACATCAACGAGAGCATATCCGTCTTTTATGTGACCTTCAGCAATTGCTGCTTGTTTTTCGCGATTTGCGGCAGCTTCCATTGATTCGGCGGCAGTTTTCTCCCAGTTATCATAAACAATGTTTTGTAGACTTGTATAATAACTTGAAGCAAATACAGGCACATCCATAGCAGAAAATAATTCTTCAAACTGGAAAAACCCAATACCGGTAGCCACAATACCAGAGGTAGCAGCAATATTTACATTAATCATCTCCACATTTTCAGGGTTTTCAGAATCAAGCTCAATAGTTTTTTGGCACATATTACATTTAAATTTAAATTTTGAAATTAATCCGCCACGTTCTTCGCCAATCAGCTGAAAATACCCAGCTTTGCAGTCAAATAAATCGTAATGGTGGGATTTATCTTGCAATTGGAGCATTATATAATTTATGTCCACAATTCGTCGGCCTTTGACGGGCTGGTAGTCTTCTTTTATGGATTCCTCCATTTTACTAAAAAAATAAAATTGACGTATTAAATAGGTAAGTACAATATTATTAGAATTTCTTGGCTAATTATAACGTCATATACTCACTCATTCATATTATTTTGACATAGTTCATCATCATATTCTGCAAGTGGTTCTTTATCTGTAGTGTCACCTACACATGCAGCCACGCTGAAAGAGGAACAGTGGGCAACTTATTATAATTTTCAGTTTTGTAAATATAATGAAACAATATTATAATATTTCTGTAACTATGATCTACTTACTCATTTATTGCCGGTGTGTTGAAATTCACAAGTTTCAATTCTACTAATGGAGTGGTCATAGCGGACACTCGTGGATGTTTTTTTGACCTAAAATAAAATAGTAAATCGTTTTATCCGTGTTTCCAGGCAATGAAAAACTGCTACAATATCATAAGAATTACCAAAAAAACCGTGCAAAGCTCGGTCGCCGGTCGCCCAGATGTTAAAAAATGCAGATTAGTAAATGATGGTAAATTTTTCCTGTTTTGTGATCCTAGGGATCCTCAGATATCGATTTTGAACGAAATCGGTACAATAACTAAGAATTTCAAAATGGCGCCCACTTTTTAAAATTTTGGTAACAGTTTCCCGTTTTGTGATGCCAAGGATCCTCAGATATCGGTTTTGAACGAAATCGGTACAATAACTAAGAATTTCAAAATGGCGCCGACTTTTTAAAATTTCAATAACAGTTTCATGTTTTGCGATCCCAGGGAGCCCCAAATATTGATTTTGAATGAAATCGGTTATTTAACAAAGAATTTCAACATGGCGCTTACTTTTTGAAAGTGACTGAGACTGACTTTTTGAGAGATGCCCAAGACAAGTTGCCCATAGACGTAGTATGAACGCATAACAGAAAAACTTTGATTTTACTCCCCATAAATTTTCATAGCCCGGGCTTATATACAAAAATCGATTCTAAACGAGTAAACGCCAATAAACTCTATTATTCAAAAGTCTGAAAGAAATCTTGCTATATCAAAATTCCTAATTTACCTGTTTTGTCGCGCAATCGTTTGACTGGGTCGAGAGTACTTACAAACTATACCTAGTACCAATTCAGTTACTACGCAGCACAGATGTAGTACTAACAGATACCGCGCTAGGAACACGGCAGGCGCGCCAACAAAGCAAATACAAAACGAAAAGCAAATACAAATCTCATTTAGTTGGATGCGACGCGTCGAGAAGTTTCGACGTAACGTGTGTTTAAACAAGTTTCTCAAAATAATGCCTTCTTGTGTCTTGAAACACTGTAAAAATTGTTCCCAAAAATTAAAAAAGGATAATGGTGTTTCTTTTCATAGGTAAGAATTTATATTTTCATTCTGTAAGTTTTTTTTCCCTTTTTATTTAATTGCTGATGACTTGAAACACAAAACCTCAACGATATCTATCAGTGTTGCTAATTTACGTTGTAATATTTTCCTTTAAATTAAAGAAGGTGTAAATGAGCTGTTAGTAGATAGTTTTTTTTTTTGTGAAACAGCTACGCTGCCGGCGTATTTCGAGGTACGCCGATTAGCTTATAGGTACGCCAGCTGCTTTTGAGGTACGTCAGCTACTTTGATGGTACGTAGGCTACTTTTAAGGTACGCCAGCTTCTTTAGAGGTACGCCAGCTACTTTAGAGGTACGTAGGCTACTTTGGTGGTACGCAGGCTACTTTGCTGGTACGCAGGCTACTTTTAAGGTACGCCAGCTACTTTAGAGGTACGCAGGCTACTTTAGAGGTACGCAGGCTACTTTTAAGGTACGCCAGCTACTTTAGAGGTACGCAGGCTACTTTGGAGGTACGTAGGCTACTTTGGTGGTACGCAGGCTACTTTGCTGGTACGCAGGCTACTTTGCTGGTACGCAGGCTACTTTTAAGGTACGCCAGCTACTTTAGAGGTACGCAGGCTAATTAATAAATATAATTAATAATTAATTATAATTTTTCTTGTAATTTTTATTACAAATTTAATTCTTTTAATCAATAAAGTAAGTTTTCTGTATCATTTACTTATTGAAACCGAAAACCGAAACAGATAGAGGCAAAACAGATTAAAAAAGCTGAAATGGACGTAGGTACAATAAGGCAGACTTATCGTACCTACAAAATAGACTACGTACCACCAAAGTATCCTGCGTACCACCAAAGTAGCCTACGTACCACCAAAGTAGCCAGCGTACCTCCTAAGTAGCTGGCGTACCTCTAAAGTAGCCAGCGTACCTCTAAAGTAGCTGGCGTACCTTAAAAGTAGTCTACGTACCTCCAAAGTAGCCTGCGTACCTCTAAAGTAGCCGGCATACCTCTTAAGTAGCTGACGTACCTTAAAAGTAGCCTACGTACCTCCAAAGTAGCCTGCGTACCTCTAAAGTAGCCGGCGTACCTCTAAAGTAGCTGACGTACCTTAAAAGTAGCCTACGTACCACCAAAGTAGCCTGCGTACCTCTAAAGTAGCCGGCGTACCTCTAAAGTAGCTGGCGTACCACCAAAATAGCCTACGTACCTCCTAAGTAGCCTGCGTACCTCTAAAGTAGCCGGCGTACCTCTAAAGTAGCTGACGTACCTTAAAAGTAGCCTACGTACCACCAAAGTAGCCTGCGTACCTCTAAAGTAGCCGGCGTACCTCTTAAGTAGCTGACGTACCTTAAAAGTAGCCTACGTACCTCCAAAGTAGCCGGCGTACCTCTAAAGTAGCTGACGTACCTTAAAAGTAGCCTACGTACCACCAAAGTAGCCTGCGTACCTCTAAAGTAGCCGGCGTACCTCTAAAGTAGCTGGCGTACCACCAAAATAGCCTACGTACCTCCTAAGTAGCCTGCGTACCTCTAAAGTAGCCGGCGTACCTCTAAAGTAGCTGACGTACCTTAAAAGTAGCCTACGTACCACCAAAGTAGCCTGCGTACCTCTAAAGTAGCCGGGTACCTCTAAAGTAGCTGGCGTACCACCAAAATAGCCTACGTACCTCCTAAGTAGCCTGCGTACCTCTAAAGTAGCTGGCGTACCTCTAAAGAAGCTGGCGAACCTTAAAAGTAGCCTACGTACCATCAAAGTAGCTGACGTACCTCAAAAGCAGCTGGCGTACCTACGTACCACCAAAGTAGTCGGCGTATCTCTAAAGTAGTCGGCCTACCTCCAAAGTAGTCTCCGTACCTCCAATTTAACTGGCATATCTTGAAAGTATTCGACGTTCCGCTAAATTACTCAGCGTAGCTCCAAAGTAGCCAGCGTACCACCACAGTAATATGCGAATCTCCTTTTCCAGGATACAAGCTATTCTCCTACCATATGTCGTTGAAATCGGTTAAGTAGTTAAGGTCTAAAGATAGAACAAACAATTAAAATTTCTTACATTAATTTGGCATTTTTTCATTAATGTGGCAACATTTCACGCACACTGATGCATGTGTCCAGACAGTGCTGTCACGCACACTAGAATAAATTTTGGCCGCACTGTCGTGTTCCGAGCGCGGTATCTGTTAGAGTATTTTTTAATATAACCATAATATGAAGTTTTTGGACATACTGAATATTTAGTCTGTGACTGGACAAAGACGAATTTCGAAATCAATAATATAAAAGTCTTTATAAAGAGACTTATTTACATACCTTTTCTCATAATTCTCTTTTCCTGACCTCCTTTTTGATAATAACATTGATTTCTTCCTAATTTTGTTTTTTTTATTAGCCATTTTTAATTATTTTACCGTTGCGCACACGTAAGATCGGGCGGAGAAAATTTGACACAGTCCCGACGTCGGCAAGCGCTCGATAGAGACTGGCGGGGTAGCGGGCAGCGCGGTATGTTCTGAAACCGCTTGGCAACGTTCAAGTTCTGGGATTAATTTGATTAAAATAAATATAGGTTTCAGTTGGAAACAAAATTTAGCAGGTTCTCTTTAATACTTCAAGACAAATTTATCCATATAAAAATTATGAGCAAAGTCGAAAATTTTATTAATAAATAATTCGTTTTAAACTTTTAATTTAGCCTGTTTCAAGATTTTTTTTGATCGAGTAAAGTACATCCCATCGTGTAACAAATTAGCACATTCTTTAGACAATATCTTTAAGTGTATCGGATATTTTTTGTAAGACCGTTATTTAATAGTAAATACCGAAAATATTTGATCTAGCAAACCAGTTTTCACCGCTTTGCTGAGGTGACTCGCCTTAAGCACACTGCTAACATTCGATCCAGTACGTCGCGCGTGGCGTCGTCGCATCGAAGGTCTGTGTTTGTTGCAAATGTGTTTCTAGACGTTCTACCAAGAGAATAATAACGAACTCCCCTAGAGAGGTAGAGTCCCTAGAGGGACAAAGCATTTTCGTAAAGGTTATAACGAAATTGCTGTAAAATATTACGAACCCGAGCCCTCGGGCTACGCCCACCAATGGTATAAAACCTATTTGTATTTTGTTTTGAAAGGGGCAAAGCCAGATTTTCAGCCGTTTGTTATTTATATTAACAATACCTGTTTTAGTAAGGCCACGATACGAAGAATATAACTTCGGATAAACATATTATTAATTACCATTTTGATAATATTAATACTAGTTGACCCCCCCGGCTTCACTTGGGTGGTAGTTGAATTAGTGGGAACTACTCAGATCAAATATGTTTTATAACCCGTGGGTTTATAGCACAATAATCCATGTACCTAATGTACTAAAACTTCCTCATGAAATGTTCTGAATGATAAGGTGCACTGAGAAGTATTTTTTACGGTTCATGAAAAAAGAAACCCTAATAGGATCACTTCGTTGTCCGTCTGTCGTCACTTTTTCCTCGGGAACGCGTGGAGGTATCAAGTTGAAATTAATATCAGAATATTAATTTTAACTTGATACTTCCATCTTAATAGGTCTACGGTCCCTTAGAGCTGTGAAATAAATAAAGCTTCTAAGTCAACGTTATCGAAAGATACGGCCTTTTATGCCGCAAATTTTGCATATTTTACCAATACCTTTAGCTGGGTACTTCCCGTTGATCTAGAATTATGAAATTTGCTCACAACACAAGTATAGGAAAAATTCCGAAAATTGATAATTGGGGTTCAGTGCTCGTAGGGATTAGTAGGGCGGATTGTTTGTCAGGCGACAGTTTAATAAGTAAGCCAGCTATTTCACAGCTGATTACGCGTTGTTACTACAATATCTTTCTTTTCTACTAAAATAATTTATATTGTGTGGTAGTATGGAAAACTTTGTGCGCAAGTCTGACTCGTACTTGACCGGTTTTTTAAACCTGTAACAAGTTCCAATAAAAATCATATAGGAAAGAAACACGTATGTATAATGTATTTATTATTTTGGTTGCAAGTCCATTTCTTACAAAGCTATTACACATACAAATCGCATGGATTTGAAACTCTACATCACTCATTTCGGTAGCATCTCCCGACCGGTTCCGGTGTTGTAGTAAAATTAGGATAAAAAAAATTAGCGTACGTACGTCCCTCAAAGATACGGCTTTTATGTTTGCATAAATAAACAATTGAGTTTGCACCCGTTCTCGTTTAATTACCTACCCCAATTATTATTAACGCACGTGCGAGTTCCCTGTTTGCCACATACGACTAAATAAATTGAATTTGTGGGTGCATATATTTTGTTATAGTCGAAACTCTTATCCGAAATGAAATGTTTAATTCAAGTAGGACTTGTGCCGCTTATGATTTGTCAGTACTCTATCACTCTGCCACTGTATATCCGCCGGTCAAAACTTTAGAAAAAGATTTAAAAAAAATTTACTAAGTAATCCGAAAAGTTTGCCGGAAAATATCAGTTTTTTATGACTGGTTCCATGCAGTAACATATTCTGTTCTACCACATGTAAAATAAGAGTTATAGACAAAAAACAATCGTCCACATGCGGACGGACGGAAATAACCAGCTTGATCAATCTTACTCATAATAATATAATATCAGATAGGTATAGGTACCTAATGAAGTTTTCAGCTGCAAATACTTAAGTTTCAAATTCAACAATAGCCAACTTCTACATCAACATGTTTACCTATTGCAATCTTTACAATATTACAATATTACTAATCGTTAAAGATTAATGGAAGATGATTGTTATAAACAAATAAACAATGCAATGTTGATTATATTCTTTATGCGGGCAAATTACACGTTCCTTACGCAGTATTACCCCTTCGGATATGCACCTGTGAATAAACTACTTCTATACAACTACGTAGTTATTCTATTTATTAGCTTTGAAGGGCAATTTTAATCTAATAAAGGCCTGACCTTATGTTTTATGTGAGTTTATAAACATATAGAACTGCAATATGCAGTTTGCAAAGGATTTACTGCATGATAAGGAAAATGGTTTTAGCATTCATTAATATTTATGCATGAATCGAGAATGTAGCAAGGAAAGCTATTTAATAAATATTATACGGTAGGTATATTCGGTACGAATGAAAAGCTTAAACCTAATACTGAACATTCAGATTAAAGAACTCCATTAGATAGGTATACTAACAACTTCCAGGTCAGTAAGCATAGTTTGCACTTACACTGCTTATTTTTATTTGATGCTCTACAAATATTTCTATTTATACTAAATTTCACTATACAACTTATACATAATTTATTGTATTATAGATGTAGGAGTGACCAACATGATAGGCGTGAGAATTTACGTATCTTCGAATTTACGTTGGTCGGGCTTAACTTTATCGCTGTATTACTGTAAACCTTTTAGCTTGCAACTTCCGCCATTGCATGTCTTGGAACAGCTTTTAAGTAGGTACACGATACTTACGAGAAATTTAAAATGATTTTTTTTTAAATAAAGAAACATACTTGTTATCATGACGACTGGATTAATCCACCTAAAATCAATAATTTAAGCGTTAATATCTATACAAAATAATGGGAAATACAATTACTTTCTTTTACTTCGATGGTATCCGGTTTAGGTATTTTTCTCCTTAATTACATGCCAACTTTGAGTCGCAATTCATCTTACAAGAAACGAGCTACAAAATAAAATGTTGGAACACAAATCGAATTCATTTTTGCCTTTTTTTCGTCCAGGGTATAACATGAAGCTTCACACAATAGGTCGTAAATTTTCATTAGCCCCTACATCTTTGTATTTGGACATTCCTAAATTTATATTTCATATTTTATGGATTGTGGTTTGTCAGTTATTTTAATTTAGATACATACTCGTAGTTGCATAAAACCTATTGATTTTCGGGACACAAAATATCCTATAAATTAATCCCTAGTAGATATAGCTAATATTTCCTAAGAATCCGTCCCCGTCCAATAATTTCAGCTATGTAAGTACAGAAATCTAGGTGCCAGTTTTATTATAAGTACCTAGATAGATACATTAGGTAGACTTTTCTGCTACTTCACAAAGTTAACTATTAGTTTCAACTGATAAAAGTTTAACTGAATGCGGCTTAGCTTTTTATATCGAACATTCACCTTGGGTTCGATTACTTCCTGCCTTATTGGTTTTTATCAAGCACACCAAATTGCTCCAAAAAGAAACTAAAACCTCGTGGGCGGACGCAAGGTCAGTGACCGAGTCCTTGACCTACACACGTTTGATCATGGGCTCTTTGTAGATAGTGTTTGTCTTCAAAGAAAATTAGATTTAACAACTAAGTCTCGAGTCTTAAGACAAAGTTGGTTACAAGTTTAGTATTTTTGTTTTTGATTGACTATAGATATTATTTTAAAAAAAACATACATACCTACTTTATTTACAGTTGTACCTACTCTGCACTGCCTCTAGCAGTCAATTATTGCAAAAGGTACCTATATTTAAAAATCACAGCTGTTTCAATTTGGCTGAATAAGTTTCTTTTTCTGCTACTACAATAGCTTCGATTCTTTGATGACTTTGATAAGGGCTTCGTAGGCCGTTGAGACGGATTTTCTATCGAACTTGACTTTTCCGCTTCGCTATATTTCAAGCCCCTTAGCCCCTTCTTGTTGCGATGCGAAAATTCTTTTGATATTTTTTTGCCCTTTCGTTTCTTAGATCTTACAATTATATTAGAAACAAAACAAATGAAAATGTAATATCACCTTATATAACCTTGTGGTTATAATAACCGAATTTTGAAGACACCACATTTTATAAATTGTTTATGGGTGACTTGGCGATTGGCGGAGAAAGTGGTTGGATGAATGAAAGTCTAAAATGTCTACCAGAAGACTGAACTACGCTTATTTATATGTATGTCGTTTGAGAAATGTGATTGATAGAATAGTATAGTCTCTTCTTTTTATAATTGTATCAGGTTTATTCTCAAAAATAAAGTACGAAACGAGAAACTTAGTATTTATCATTATTTTGTTTGCTCTGAAACTCTTACTGAAACAAGTGTTAGGTACGTGCCCTGGAAGACACGGTTCACCTTTGCCGTGCCTGGACGCTTGAGCAATGGCTGTTATTTATTGCCATTTACGCTATCCTTCAATGCAATCCAATCTATACGACCACTGCTGACATATGCCTTTTTGGGATTGCGTCACCATCTGCGGTCTTTCACCTTCTTCATACTTCTTGCTGGAGTCATCATTCCAGCGGACTGGAAGTTGTCTTACCCTGCGTTTGGCGTTTCACTGTCTCTATTCTCTAGCACTTCAAATCGATCGGTTCTACGCTAAATGAATTGCCATTTCAGCTGCCTACCATTTCATGAGAAGGGTTTGGACACCACGTTGGTCAATTGCGGATTGGCAGCCAACTGCTTACTCTACTTATAATAAAACCAGCCTATATTCAGTTTTTAAGTCTTTCTACACTAAATGATAAGCATAGGATTGCAGAGTGGTAGTGCGGCGAAGGTAGCAGCGCATCGAAGGCGTGACGCCTAACGCCGCGAGTCCCGTTACTTGACACACTGCCGGCTGGCTCACAGCCACTATAGCCAGACTTATATTGTTCTATGAGCCAGACGCAAACGATTCGAAAACGCAATGTAGGGGGAAATTTTATTCTGATTGCACGGCAGTAACACATTGTTCAATACCTATGGTCAAAAAGACGTTTACTTTATATACCTACCATTTGGTCACGCTAAATAAATATAGAGGCTTTCAGCAGCAGATGCTGCGCATGATCGAGCTAGAGCCAGATGCTTTTGCAGCACGCCTCTAATGTGCGATATCAAGTATAGATATTTCTCTAAAGAATGGCTAATAAGAATCAAAAAGGCCAACGTCCGTAGGTACAGTAACGTAAAAAAGCTCTAATCATCAAAATATGGTTTCAGGAAAAATACTAGTAGAAAAATAGAAGTAGTACATTAAGTTCATTATTAGCTAGGCTGTGCTGTGCATAGCATAGTCTACCTTAAGTGAAGTTCATCAGCTGTTACATTTTAGTGTCATCATTGACTACCTACCATCCGAAAAAAAGAATTATTGATAATAATATAAAACTCTTAGAGATATCAATCTTAATCTTGATCAGATAATCTTGTAATTAGTCTGCTTTGTCCCTAGGTACAAAAGGTCGCTATTACTGGTAGGTACCTAGGCGGAAGTCTTTTTGTAGTTTACTCAACATCCACCCATCCACCAAATATGAATTTTGGTTATGAATTTTGATTCTTAACATCCTCCTAGGCGGTAACCAAGATAGAATTTACAGTTTTATTAATAATTTCAATAGTAAACTATTTGTAAAAGATTTCGTAGACTCAGAGCATCACATTAGATACGTCAACTATGAGGTACAGTTAAGTATAGCACTTTACAGTTAACTCAGTAAACACAATACACAGAAAAGGCGATACTAAACTAAATGATGCGTACAATAAAACGATGTAGAGCACAGTGGAGCTTTACAATTATTGTTACAGTTACTGTACAGTCGATGGATATAAAGCACATGAAGTCATAATCTGTCAGGAATGTGAATGCGAAGAAATAGTCACGTCATTATGGCAATCAATGTGCTATCTTCAATAGATCGGCCG
Organism: Erebia aethiops; assembly: GCA_923060345.2. Taxonomy (NCBI): domain Eukaryota; kingdom Metazoa; phylum Arthropoda; class Insecta; order Lepidoptera; family Nymphalidae; genus Erebia; species Erebia aethiops. The sequence goes on along the minus strand of OV281089.1, from coordinate 13,053,984 downwards.
GTGTGTCGTGTGCTGCATTCCACAATTTTATGCACCTACATTCTTCGCCTGTGACAACTGTTGTATTCAGATTAAGAATAGGTTAATTCGCAGGTGTGGCACCAGATTAAGTACTTAATAAGTAGTTACAAAGTCCCCCTCAATATGTGAGCCTGCATTAGTATTAGGCGCTTAAATTTCTGATTGATTGTAATTATTATAAATTGTTAAACTGAACGCAATCATAATTCATAATATTCAGTTTTCATAATCGACTCAAGTCTGAATATTTTCTACGATAAAAGTGAAAGAATTGTAGCAGAGTTAGGGTATTTAGGAAAGTAGAAACCAGTAGTAAGTAGTTTTTTTTTGAAAGATTATGCTCAACCCCAAGCTTGTAGAGTGTAGGCCTGTAGACCATAGAAATGTTGGATGACGAGCTCCCTGGGTAGTTACAGGTGGACTTCTGTGACAGGATTTATGTTTAAGGTGGTTAGGCGAGCCTGACTCCTTGAGTCAAAGTACGACCAACTCCTTTAGCGTCCCCAAGTAACTCCTCGGCATCGACCCCAATGATTAGATCAGGCCGAGCTACCCGATTAGTTACAAGTGGACTCCTTGGAAGGGTTTATATCCGCTTTATTTCCACGATAAATTACGATATTTAACGTGCTATGCTTTCACTGTGGTTCGCCCTATACGAGTGGTCACCACTGCGTGCTCGCAGTGCGTGCCTATTTTTTTCCTACGGGTTATTGACGTGGTGCGATCCTGCTTTCCGCGTCGCGAACCCAAACGGATGGGTTTTTAGTTGGGCGCCAAAATGTAACGTAGTGGATGGTGTCTATGGCCCAGCTCACCTTCACTACTTACATTAAAGTTAGGGTGCGAACCTATGACTTCGATTTTCTACACCTAATTGGGGAGATTGAAATTAAACAGCAATAATACACACAACTTAATTAAGGTTTATTCACTATCACACTATATATACAACAAGACTTATCCTACGTCACGATCTACAATTCCACTTGCTCTGAAGGAGCACCGAAACTAGGGTCCCAACGGCGGGAAGCGCCGTTCGGGTTACGCGTGGACGGTAGGTCACCGGTGACCGCCGAATCGGATGACGCGGTTGCGCGGAAGGCGCCTAAGGGGGGAACGCGGGGTGAGGGGGAGCGGAGGAACGGCGGAGTTAGACGGACCCGGCTTCTGAAGCCAAGGTGCGGCTAACACTACCAGCGTCCACAGGTACTACTCGATGTCGACCCCCAGAGAGATCAGGCCGAGCGGCTCGAGCAGTCGCAAGTGGACTGAACTCAAGTCTCGGCGCTCGGTTATTTATAGTGGGACGGCTGGCAGGTAAACTGGCGGGGCGTCGGGTGCGGGGCGCGGCCGCGGTCGCTCGGTGTTTCTCGAACGTTCTCGGCTCGGCGTACGTGACTGCCGCACGACTAACTCCGCCGTTCCTCCGCTCCCCCTCACCCCGCGTTCCCCCCTTAGGCGCCTTCCGCGCAACCGCGTCATCCGATTCGGCGGTCACCGGTGACCTACCGTCCACGCGTAACCCGAACGGCGCTTCCCGCCGTTGGGACCCTAGTTTCGGTGCTCCTTCAGAGCAAGTGGAATTGTAGATCGTGACGTAGGATAAGTCTTGTTGTATATATAGTGTGATAGTGAATAAACCTTAATTAAGTTGTGTGTATTATTGCTGTTTAATTTCAATCTCCCCAATTAGGTGTAGAAAATCGAAGTCATAGGTTCGCACCATAACTTTAATGTAAGTAGTGAAGGTGAGCTGGGCCATAGACACCATCCACTACGTTACAAGATCTGAGTTGTGATCTGAGATCTGAGTTGTTACATATTGGCTATTATATACCACTACAGCCTATTAACGTGCCACTGCTGGGCACAGGCCTCCACTCTTATAGGAGAGAGGTATTAAAGCTTAGACCCACCGCGCTGCTCTTTAACCACTATTATCATGTTAGTGATAATAACCGGGACCGACGGCTTAACGTGTTCTCCGAGGCACGGGAGTGAAACACCGCCAACTTCCTAACTCCGGGCTAGTACCTTCTGAGAATTTCTAGTCAGAAAAACCCAATTATGGCCCGACCCGGGACTCAAACCCGGGACCTCGTCGGCCGCAGTAGAACATGCCAACCCCTAGACCAACGAGGCAGGCTATTATATAAATCTTTATAATTCACACGAGTCGCTTGACGTTTTTGTCATTGAGCTGATGATACCTGGAAGTGGTTAGTCATCTCGTAATCTGGTTGCCTTGAGTAGGCATGACTGTTGCACAAAAGTTAAATGCCTATAGAACACATTAGCGCTGCTGATAAAATAAGTACCCAAGCGCAGACAAATTACCACACAAATCAAGATGAACAAAAAGTTAATATTACCAAAAAAAATCTATGCTAAGAATTTGGGCGAGACGTGGTACTAACTACTAAGTGACATGAGTTACAAAAGTTAGGTAATAACTACCACTGGCCACTAAAAGATAATCTATTTCTGCCTTAGAATCGATTCGTTTCAAATGGAAAGCGACCTGTAAAGTACTTAGTACTTTTTAGTTTTGATGATTCAAAAGATAACAGTCAGCAAAGTTTAGACAAAGATAATAGAGCCTGCAGTAGTTTTATCCAGCGGTCCCTTGTAGCTGTAAAAAAATCAAGCTTCTGTCAACGCAATCAAAAGATACGGCCGTTAATGCCTCAAATTTTGCATATTTTGACGCACGCCAATAAATCAAAACCTATGGGGTACTTCCCGTTGACCTAGAATCATGAAATTTGGCAAGAAGCAAGGTCTCATAGGAAAAAATTTGGGTTCTGTACTCATAGGGCGTCGATTTGTTTGTCAGGCGCTACCAGCTACGAAGACGAAAGTTTTCGAACAGTGCGTGTTGCCAGTGATGACTTACGGCTCCGAAACATGGTCGCTAACTATGGGTCTGATAAGAAGGCTCAGGATCACTCAGCGGGCGATGGAGAGAGCTATGCTCGGAGTATTCCTGCGTGATCAAATCAGAAATGTGGAGATCTGTAGGTGAACCAGAGTAACCGACATAGCTCGAAGAGTCGCCTAGCTTAAGTGGCAATGGGCGGGGCACATAGTTCGTAGAACCGATAGGCGTTGGGGTCCCAAGATGCTTAAATGGCGGCCTCGCACCGGGAAGCGCAGCGTTGGACGACCTCCTAGGACGACTAGGTGGACGGATGATCCCAAGTGTGCAGCTGGGAGCCGCTGGAAACAAGCGGCACAAGACCGTACTCTGTGGCGATCCATGCAGGAGACCTTCGTCCAGCAGTGGACGTCTATTGGTTGAGACGACGACGACCAGTTTAGCGTCATATGTAAGCCAGTTATTTCACAACATATTATTACGTGGCATCTTTCTTGTTATTTACTAAAATTATTTCTATTGTGTGGTGTACGGAACCCTTTGTGCGCAAGTCTGACTCGCACTTGAACGGTTTTTTTGTAACAGAATGATTTGTCGACACACCTGCCTTTTTTTAAATAGGAGATAAGAATTTTAAGCGCAATATCGATACCTCAAAAGCAATGCTATGATTCATTAGATTCCCATGCTCATTGGCTGATTTTTTGTTACATATAACTATTAACTGATATGAAAAATATTTACATTGTTCTTTGATCTTTAATATGTACTTTTGGTATTAAATATGTACTCGTATGTATGGCTTAAGTATGTTCACACAGCTTCTAGACACGTTTCAGTAGTTAGCATAAACTTATACATAATAACATACGTGTAATTAAATATCTAATGATAACCTTCTATTATATAATGATAATCAATTTCAGCAATCATAAAACATTGATTGAGCCAATGAAGCTTTTAAAACAAGTACCTAGGAACTTTACCTAGGAAGTATTCGAACGTCTTAATTTTAGGTAATCGGATAACCTAAGTCTCGGTAATATTTATCTAATCCATACTTAATCGATCGAGTAGGTACATTGATCATTTCATGACTCGGTTGCTATACATAACAAAGATATGGCAGCATTTGTAGATTCGAATATAAATACCAATGAATTTCGGTTTAAAGATATTTATTTCTCATAAAGAACACACTGTTCACTTAACACAGATTGTTAAACATAAGTTTAGTAGTTGAAATTTTGGAGAGCTTTAGATACTAATGATTAATTTATCATATACAACGGAAATCACCTTAAAGCCGCATAGGTACAAAGTTAAACATGCGTCGGATGGTGAGGATGTCACGACAACTATTAAAAACTCAATTCATTTCATAATGAGACGGCATTGTATTTTGATGCCGGCACTACCAACACAAATTAAAACTAATTATGATTTCATGTTGAATTGTAAGATTACCTAGGGTGCCCAAACGTTTGCAAAACCAAAACAAAACTATGGTATTAGATTGCTATCCCGTATCCGCGTTTTGCTGTGTAATTCTCATTGTATTCTCATAAAACCTTGTCGTGCTTAAATGCAGCTTTGTCCGCGTTGATAGTTTAAAAAAAAATCCAAGATAAAAAGTAGCCCATTATGCATAGGAGTTTTTATGGGTTAAATTCCGTCCAAATCGGTTAAGCACATGAGCCGTAAAAAGGCCGAAAAAATGCACAGACGGACAAAGTAAAGATTTATTAATCTAAGCACTGGACTCTACATTTATATTTTTCACTAGCTAATGCCCGCGACTTCGTCCGCGTGGTTTAAGTATTTTTGATTCCCGGAACTCCTTAATTTTCCGAAATAAAAAGAAGCCTATGTCACTTTAGGTTCTCAACTGTACCCATGCCTAAAATAGCATTATCCGTTGCTCCGTTGTGGCGTGATTGAAGGACAAACCAACTAACCAATATACCAACAAACCAACAAACAAACGCACTTTCGCATTTATAATATTATGTATGATGTATGATTTTGATACCCTTGTTTTAAAAATTGAGTTATGCTCACCCTTTAAACGATGAATCTCGTGGATGAAACAATTTTCAATGCTTCCATGACTAACGCATTAGTTGCTGCGTCAAAACTATTACGGGCTCACACATGACCTGAACGTAGCTGCGAAGAAACCTTGCCCAGTAATTACATAATATGTACACAGTTTTAATTGACGAAAACTCATTAGCAATTCGCGGTTAAAACATCGCTTGAAATGCGCTAAAGCCTCGTGAATGCCGAACAGAAACTTATAGAGACTTCTGAGAGCTTTTTGATGCGACTTCTGAAACTTTGAAATACCCATCTTTTATATAATATTATCAGGAAAGAACGGAGGAGGAAATGGGCTATAGTTTATTTAGGTTCTTATATAATTAAACAGTGTATTAGTGCTCTAGTATCTAAACTGATACTATACGAGTACGACCTAAGGGCGAAAAATACTACAAACAAGACAGGACAAAAACAGCGCGAAACGTTAACGTCATCGTTGTATGAGACGTTTCATCGTGTCGCGATGGTATGTGCAGCTCCATAATATAAAATTGTATGCGCAGACTTTTCGTCAACCTTTTTGTCCAAAGTGTGCTTTCGCCCTAAAAATAAAATGAAGGATATGCACAGTCTTAGGAGGAAACAGGACACTTTGAAGGCGTATACAAAGCGTGTTTTTCAAGGGTTTTTAATAAGTACCTGAGTACCTATATGTTTCAGAATCTTCAGGGGCCTTCCAGCGAAAGTTAGTGTTCAGATTTTTACGCCATAGCTAGGTATTTCTAACTGTATGCCAGTTACTCTGTTTTCCGCGAGACAAAAGGAATGCGAAGTGTAATGGAATAGGCGAATGTGGCATAAACTCGTTTATTTCACATTTACTCCAACAAAGTCGTATAATTGGCGCGCTAGTATATATAGGGGTCAAAGGGGACTGGACAAAGTCAACTATAACATTGATTTATAAAAAAGGCGATAAAAATGATATTGGGAACTATAGACCGATAAGTTTAATGTCTAACATGTAGAAGATATTCTCGAAGATATTACTATCTAGAGTCTCTAAGATTCTAGTCGAAAATCAACCCAAAGAGCAGGCAGGCTTCAGAGCGAAATTCTCGACCGTAGATCATTTATACACAGTAAAACAAATACTAGAAAAATACAAGGAATATAATTGTGTATATTATCTAGGTTTTATAGACTACAACAAAGCTTTCGACTCTTTAGAACACCATGCAATATGGAAATGCCTCAGAGCACTGTACATATGGAAAAATAATAAACATTTTGAAGAAAATATATTCCAACTGTACAGCTTGTGTTAAATTGGATAAAACAAGTGAAGAGTTTCCAATAGAAAGGGGAGTCAGGCAGGGAGATCCGATATCTCCCAAACTGTTCTCGGCTGTATTAGAAATGATATTCAGGAATCTTGAATGGGAAAACGAGGGTCTCAATATAAATGGCGAAAACCTCAACCATCTACGATTTGCAGAAGACTTGATAATATTTTCAGAATGTCCAAGAAAATTAGAACACATGCTGCAGCAGTTGTCAGATGAAAGCGCCAAAGTAGGACTCACGATGAATACTAGCAAAACCAAGATAATGACAAACTCTGACAAAACACAAATCAAAGTAGATGGTGAAACAATTGAGTATGTCGATGGTTATGTTTACCTGGGGCATTTATTGTCAACCAAGGACTGTATGACAAAATAAATCGATAGAAGGGTGACAAACTCCTGGAAACGATATTGGTCGCTCAGCGAAGTGATGAAAAACAAATACATGCCCATCAAGAACAAGAGGAAAGTTTTCAATACCTGAATCCTCCCATGTCTAACTTATGGGTCACAAACTTGGGCGCTTACAGAGAAAAACCTCACAACATTAAGAACTTGCCAAAACTCTATGGAAAGAAGTGTTTTAGGTGTAAGACTACGAGACAGAATAAAGCTAGAAGACATTAAAAGAAAAGCAAATTTTAAAAGTGTTGAAAGAGTAGTCAAACGACAAAAATGGAGATGGGCAGGTCATATTATGATAAGAGAAAATGCGGAGAAGTGGACCAAAAAAGTTTTAGAGTGGTACCCCAGGAACAAAAAACGAAGAAGAGGCAGACAATTTAAAAGATGGGAGGACGATATAAGAAACTTGATTGGTAGTATGTGGACAAGGTTAGCCAAAAATAGAAATGCCTGGAAAAATTTAGAGGAGGCCAATGTCGAAGGACACGTAGAGCAATTCTCATAATAATTTTAGTGTTATATTTTAAGTTAGAATTAGTAAAAATGTACTAGTACTGCAATAAAGGCTCATTTTATTTTATTTATATAGGGGTAGTCTCGGTCATTGGACATCAGGTAGGTAGCTGCAACGAGGTCCTGCGTGAGGTCATGTAATGCAAGGCCGCCCGCTTGCCTGTAATATAACAAGTATTATGTAGGTACAATGTACATCTTGAAATAACTGGCATAATGTTATGCAGGAATATCTGAGGCTTAGGAGGTACCTGTTTTAAATTCCACCACGAGTTAGCCCTTGGCTGCGCTCTCACCTGGTGGCAAGAAATGCTACAGTCTAAGATGGTAGCGGGCTTGCCTGTTAGAGGTATGGGCGTTGTATTATAAACCCATACATAACCCTAATCGGTTTCACGGCATTGTACCGGAACGTTAAATCGCTTAGCGGCACGTCTTTGCCATTAGAATGGTAGAATGGCCAGAGAAAATTCAGAAATAATAGATTCCCAAATTGACCTTACCTGGGATTAAACCTGGGTCCTCTCGTATATATAATATTATATACTATCCATACTTTAAGATTATAAATGAGAAAGGGTGTAGGTAACTATGAACTCGTATATCTGCTACGCTTTCACGGCCCATCTAACCAACCGATTTTGATTAAATTTGGTATACTCCAGAGTTAGGTTATAGTCAGAGGAAGGACATAGGATACTTCTTTTTCCGTAAAATTAAAGAGTTTCCGCGGGAATAAAAAAAATCACGCTAACGTAGTCGCGGGCATCTTCTAGTATTATATAGGTACATTAGAAATATAGGTAGTGGGTATGATCGTTAATGAGCTAAGACACAAAGGCCTCTAGAGTCAAGTTACAGGAAAACAATACAAATTACTGTCTACACATGCGGAGTACCTACTTAGGTACATGGAGTAATTAGTTGAGCTTATTTATTGTAACGTGGGAATGCCAAGGGTCTGGGACTTTTGGTTAGGATAGACAACTAAACTTACCTATGTGATGGCCTCAAAATGCCCCCTTGCCTCTAAGCTCAGGACCTAGTACGAATATCCAATCAGAGGTGATTGCAATGGTCACACTGTATCAATCATAAATACTTAATAAGACCCCAGAGATGAAAATGTCTGACAAGCTTACATGTTCACTTTACAACTTGTATTTATGTGACCTACTGTACAATCTTGGAAACAGCGGACTTGGCAAGATGCCCGAAGTGAGAATGCACGTTCTACTCTCACAAAAGAAATTCAAAAAATTGTACGCCCATCTACCGAAAGTTATACGAGATATCTATACTAATATTATAAATGCAAAGTTTCGATGGATGGATGGATGGATGTCAATCACGCCTGAATGGATCTGGATGAAATTTGGCACAGTCATAGATTATAGTCTGGAATAACACAAAGGCAACTGTAGGCTAAGTGCCTACAGTTGCTTACTTAATTTTAAGAAAAAGCCGTTAGTGTTGTAAACCGTATAATTTTCATTCTGTTTCAGCGTTATCAACTTATCTATATGTATATGGTATGGGTATAGCTCAATATAGAACATCATTAGTAGCTACTAGGTAGGTAGGTAGGTATAGCTATTATTCTTGTTATTTATGTTTTGATTATGATCAAAGCTTTTCTTTCCTCTTTGTATTTTTATCACAGATTTATTATACTAGTTGGTACATTTTACTATGAAAATGATAACATAAAAGTTAATTGGTTCAGGTCGGGATTTTTGTGAATCTCCAGATTGTTATCAAATTAGTTGCAGGACGAAGGTATAGTATTATTACAGAGTTACCAATAGGGAATATTCCTTTAATTCGTCACAGGTAGTCAACGGTTCCATGGTGTAATGGTTAGCACTCTGGACTCTGAATCCAGCGATCCGAGTTCAAATCTCGGTGGGACCTTTCTTTTAACTCTGTCTATTATTTGCTTTCAAATAGAAAAAGAAATTGAAATACATGTAATTCAGTTTTTATTAATTGGGTATTTCTATTTGACTACTAGTGAAATAAATATTTTTTTTTGTGTTTATTAAATATAGGATCCCCAGATAGGATCCACGTCCCTGCTGGTTTTATGTTGAATAACAATTTTAAACTATGGATTAAAGTAAAAAAGTGCGTCGAACTTTGATGACGTCACAATACAAAATCCCATACTAAGACGCGTTTTAACGTTTGAAAAGTTGAGTGATTTGACTTGTTGTCAAATACCCAATTAGGATTTTTTTTTATTATGATGCATAGGCAATAGGCATAGCCTCAAATTATAACTAATAAAAGTTCATTGACATTGAGATTTATGTAGGAAGATAATATTTATGTTGGTAGTAAAATGAAAGACACGATCCACCTTACAACTGAAAGGCATTTGCTATTCGTAGGGTTTTCGAATTTGAACCTTCTGCTTTATATGTATGGAGCAATTTACTTCGTATCGCCGGTGCAAATATGTCATACTTCGGTCAATAATATAATCTATGGAGCTATCATCAATCTAGACGTGACCGGGTATTTTAATCAGGACTGGGCTGCAATGACAGCAAAGAAGGAAAGCCAATGATGTTCTACATATTATATCATTGAGGATAGCTGCACTAACACCGCACAGTAACGCCGAAAACACACTACGGACAGGACAGGACAAAACGTCAGCGTGAAACGTCGTCGGCACGCGCACTTTTATATGGAGCTGCACATACCGGGGCGATACGACGAAACGTATTTCCCATGAGACGCCAGGGTTTCGCGCAGACCTTTTCTCCTGTCCTATCCGAAGTTTGTTTTCGGCCTATATCGAGAGACGGTCAAGTGCGAGTTATTATAGTAACTCAAGGTATATTCAGTTACAAAATGTTGCGATGCGTGTGATGCTGCTGTTAAGCAAGTCTCATTGGATTATTTCCTAAGACTAAATTTTATGAGGTTAATTATAATTATTTTTACTTTTTTACTAATTACTGTACCTATATTGTTTACTCTTACCTACTTACTACACAGGATCTGGAATTTCTTTGTTTTCCCGCCATGAATTTCTCCCTCCACAATCCATTGCTGTGGCAATTTCATACGGACATGATACGTCATATCCAAATAATTATTAAGTAAGTAGGTACATTAGCCTAAAGTTAGGTACTGTGTTTTTAGCGGGTCTGTTATTTTTCTTAGGACATAAATCTCATAATTTTTAAGTAGATATCTTTAGCTCTCTTTTTGTACGTAGGTTTGAACCTTGTTGTTCCACCAGGTAGGTTAGGTAGGTAATTTGAACCTTTTATTAGCCTCCAAATATTAAATTGGTTTTCATATCACTTAACAAATATTACCAATGCGAAAGTGTGTTTATTTGGTGGTTTGTTTTTCAATCATGCCGCAATAAAGCAATGGATCGACGTGATTTTTTGCAATGGATGTAGCCTGAGGCACATCTGAGGATGTAACCTGGAAAGTGGCAGCTACTTTTTATCCTGGAAAATTAAGTAGTTCCCGCGGGAATTAGACAAATTATTCTACAAGGGAAGTCGCGAGCATTAGCTAGTAGGTACCTACTTACCAAAATATTCAGACATATTTATTTTTCTATGCTATTTATTAAACTTACTATTTGACCGTACCTATAGGTATTGTTTAGTTACTTAATTATTGTTTTAATCAAACGGAGGGCACTATACAATTTATTACTTTATTTACTGTATTAAGTATAATGACTGTGTCTTTGCTCTACCCATGTCATTCAGGTGCATACCATTTTGTTAATAAATGCTTAAAGTAAAAGTTGAATCAACCATATAACGGTGATTTAAGTTTGACATAATTTGCTTATTTTATTATATCCACTGTCATATGCTTACATGTTCCCAATAGAACACCTAATATCAGTACCAATTTTCAAACACTTCATCATCTTTGCCATCAACGAGGCGCCTTGCATTGTGCCTTTTGGAATAATTAATAAGATATGTGAGTCTCTAGTATCTACCTACCTACGTGCCTAGGTCTGTATATCTAGTGTAAGGCGGCTGGGTCAGTAAATGAACTTGTAGAAGACATTAACTTGTACTCGTGTAGTTAGCTATAAACGTCAATTTTTTTTTAATCATCTACAAGCTAGCCCTTGACTGCGATCTCACCTGATGGTAAGTAATGATGCAGTCTAAGATGGTAGCGGGCTAACCTGTAATTTCTGCAAGGTTAAATTTAAACCTACTAAATCTAAAGCTTTTCAATATGTTATGCTAGATATAATTTTTATATCACCATCACACATCGTCGATGCACTACTGAGCACGAATTTCTTCTCAGAACGGTCATGATATACCTACCTGAGTCCACCACGCTGATTAGGCTTCGAGAACCGGAAAACTTTTCACGCAGGTTTCCTCTGTTCGTTTAATTTCCTGAGGTGCATGCTTCGAATTAGAATCCAATGAATACTTGAGTATTAAACACACACACAGAAACACACACACACACAATTACACTTACCTACACACACTTATTAAATCTACATAAAAGATACATAATTTATTCAATAAAAATAAACAAAATGTAACTTACGTCTATTAGATAAATAATGTTGAATGAATGTTACAATAAAAATGTATCTGATTTAATAGATTTTGATTTAAAATAATCTTGTGAAACGTTACTTTAAAAATTGTTTCGAATAAGTTTATATGTATGTATTACGGGGATAGGGCCTGGTGACTTGAACCACAGGCATTTGCTTAGCTCAAGCACCAGTCCCCACATTAAATCTATCACATATACTTAGGTAAATCTAGCTATAGTGTATTGTATTTAAAGTATTGTGTGGAAATAAAGAAATTCATTCATTCAATGAAGTTTTTATATACTTAGGACTTATCTTTAATTGTTATTGTGATACCTAACTACAATCTTATTCTTATGAATACAAGAATACATGCACGTCTTAATATAATTTACTGCCTCGAAGGTGAATGTCCTTATTACTTTCGTGTGAGGTACAATTATCTGGAGGATATCGGTGGTGCCCACAAAGTTGGTTTAATTACATAAGTAACGCGTCTCTTTAGATATAAAGCGACGCGACGTTCAAAAATGTAACGAGCAGGTAACCAAGTATTTATAAAATATATAGCCCTATACATAAAAGGAATAGGTAATAAGAGTTCAGTGGTTGGTACTAAACTACGAGCAGCTAATACTATGTGTTTACTATAGTTTATAGAAAATTATGGAAAGCTCATTATAATGATTAGTTACATTCCCTCGATACATACTCGTATGTCACCGTAAGATTGCAAAAACCGTTAGATTATAATCTAACTAGCGAAATTGTAAACTGTCGACAGATTACAATTTAACGCATTATTTTTCGGTAGATTGTAATCAAACCTAAGTGCCCTACTACACTGATTATTTATGTCGAACCCTAACCTAACCTACAAGAAAGAGACAAGAAAACGTAAATAAAATTAATATTTCAAAATTGACACTCAGAACGGTTCACAATCTGTCGACAGTTTACAATTGGCTACTTGACAGCTGTAACTATAAAATATGAAATATGTTAGATTTGGTAGCTTGTGGGTTAACAATAATTATACAATATGTATTTTGCATTAAAATAAATTGTAAATATTTTATTTTTGCAAAACAAATTTGAGATTTTTTATCTGTGGATTACAAGAAGCGAAACGCGGGCGGTCATGACAGAGCCCCGTGTGACGTCACATTTCAAAAAAAAAACGTCGTGTGCACTAACGTTTGCGTATTGTTGAGAAAATTAACAGTAATATATTTCGATTTGTGATTGTGAGCGGTTAAATGAAATGGGGTTATGCTTTACAGCTGATAGTACAAATCTGCCTAAAGTCGATTCATTTATGGTTGCAAATTTATTTGCGTGTATACTTTTGCACTGCCGACATAGTGAGTTTCGTAATGTATTAAAACTTCCATGTAAGTACCGAAATAAACAAAGTAATAGTACTTAGGTCTCGTGTTTAAGACCTAAGAAAGTGCTGCTGTAAAGTGACAGAAATATAATTTATTTTAATTTTGTCATGTTTTATGAAGAAAATGTCAGGTTAGGTTTAATTCATTTTTGCTAGATCAGAGTTTTAAGTTGATTTCTTCATAACACTAACATCAAAGTGGTCTTCACAAAGTAATACCGCAGATATTTATCCGATTTAAATTCCGGGTCTCGGCAGATTAACTCTAAGCACTGCTTTCGACGTTTAAATTATGACATAGGTAATATTATAGTACGAGTATATAGGAATGTGTTTATACAATTTGTCAGGATATTAATTACTTATTATTTATTGTATTTCTACACACGTCTTGTAGCTTGTAATTTCCACAATTGCATTAAAAAAGCTGTAAACTTTCCACTTAAAATTAAATAAAACTTGGAGCGTCGTATAGTTAACTTTGTTTTATTTTGAGATATGACGTCACAGCTAGCAAATGTCACGTGACCGGCTGTTTTCGCGCGAATTTAAAATTAATGTTTTAAAAATGTATTTTTTTCTAATAAATAACGCTTTTTTTGAGAAAAAGTTAATTGTAAGAGGTATAAAATGAACCTACGTACATTTTAAAGTATTTTTCCGAAAACTGTCAAATAGCCAATTGCGCTAGTTAGATTACAATCTAACGGTGTTTGCAATCTGACGGTGACACATACAACATTAATATTATTTTGAATAGGATAGGTACCACCAAGTATTTAGATAACTAATTATGGCAAACAGGAGTTTATTGTAGTTCTTTCTTCTTAGTAGAAACTGCTTTCTACCGTTGACGTACCTAGGCACATAGTTAATACAAATATTATAAATGACAAAGTGTGTTTGTTTGTTGGTTTGTCTTTCAATCACCTCGCAACCAAGCAACGGATCGACATGTTTTTTTGCATGGATACAGGATATGGTTGAGGACCTAGAGAGTAACAAAGGCTACTTTTTTTCCCGGAAAATTAAGGAATTCCCGTGGGAATTAAAAAACTTATGCCACGCGGACTAAGTCGCGGGCATCAGCTAGTACAACATAATTTGTTGGTCCTGATGCATATGTAGGCAATTCTGTGAAAATCTAGACAAGTAGGAAATATTTTTTTAATTTTTTTATTCAGTACAAAACATAAATGTCCTACAAATAATAGGTACCTACTCTTAACAATAACCTAACATAATATTTTTTCTTTGTTACTTTATTACCTCTAACATGATGGTATCCTCTCTTGTACATTCTTTGTTCTCATAAAAACGTTAAACGTATCATTAATTGACATCGTGTAATTATTCCGCCTAAAAACTAAACGGCCCGAAAAATTTGCCTCATCGTAATTCTGGCCTTGTTCTTTGAATGTTACGGACTACGGTGCTATACCAAACTCTGTAGGAATTCAAAAGTATTGCAAGCACGCCACATCGGCTTCGCTCTTTATGTAGTTTCTAATTAAGTTAATTATATTAATTCCATCATTTTTACCCGACTACAGGACGGCTACGTGTGTGTTTAGCCGCCTGCATGTTTTCGGTTCCCTCATATTTGCCAAAGAAGATACATACCTACTCATCTAAGTTTATATTATTATTTAAGTATATCTATTATCACTTCATTTCTAAATAAATAATTTTCTTGCAAGCAGGTTCTTGAAAACTTAAAAATAATAGATAAATAAATAAATAATTCATGAAATTAAAAATTGTATTTAATTACAATAAGATTTTAAACGCACTTTACTTTTATAAATCAAAAAGTAAAGGCTGAACAGTCGAGACCACGTCGAGACTCGAAGTTAGGCTTAGGAGCTAGAACCTAGAACCATGAAGCCAATTAAAAAAAACGCAAAGCTACATCAAGTGTCAAGTATCAAAGTAGGTATCAATAATAAAATTAAGTCAACTATTAGGTATTTTAGATGTGAGAAAAAAATCGCGCTAATAATAGCCGCCAAAAATCTCGAAATTATGGGCGTGAGAAACCATTTTATAGTGAGTAGGTAGGTAAGTACTTAGTGCCTCTAGTCGAGTTTTTTTCAAGTTTTCTCACGAGGCCAGCCCTCGCCTGGCGGCATCAGGCCGATATGAGTCAACTCGTACGCAAGAACCTATTTAAATCTATATCTATATCTATAGTTACTTATATATATTTATATATATACCTAATAAAACTGTAACTGGAAGATTTCTGTACATTTAATATATTCTGAAAATTTTAATCGGAGTACGTTTTACTATCGATAGGTACTGAGCCCAAAACAGATTTTTATTTAATTTTTGTCTGTCTGTCTGTCTGTCTGTCTGTATGGCCGCGCATCACGCGAAAACTAATGAACGGATTTAAATGAAATTTGGTATAACGGTAGCTGATACTCCGGGTCAATAGTTTTTATCCCGATAGAAAATAAGGTTCCTCCAGTTTTTTGTTGATTTTATTCCATAACTCACGTCAAATCTGAACTGATTAGAAAAAAATCTTTCTTTATTAGAAGGTATGTATCATCAGGTAAGTTTTGGCTAATTTTGGTGAAGATTTGATAAATATTATCAGAGATAGAGGACAAAACTCCCCAACAGATAACGGCAATTTACTTGATTAGGACCTAATAATATCTTTTTGGTGGCGTTTGAAGGAAACAAAATTAATTCTAAAAAATTGCGACCAAGAGAAAATCATCAGCCTAACGGCTGACATAATTTATTGTTTACTTGTGGACTTATTTCGTGTATTAAAAATGTCGTGACATATCTGAAGTCTGAACCAGAGTTTAAGTAGCTTGAAAGGGCAGATAACGAATTTTGCTACAGAAGTGTTATCTGCAGCAGTATCTTCTGGAACGGAATCCTCCGTAAAGAAGCTCGAAGACAAATGCCGTAACCAAGAGCTTGAGGTAGTTTATGCAACCGCATAATATGACTGTGGCTTCAAATGTTATTTGATGTTTTTTTTTAGAAGGCAACCGTCAGATATTTATACTCGATTACTTGCACCCCTAACCCTTTTGTGTGCAGTCGGATAAATGCCAAATGCTATCCATCCACTCCCTCAAATGTTACACAGCATTTAGGTATTCTAATGGTATTTTTTTTCCATTGTCCACGATTTCTTGATCAAATTCGCAACGTGGTATTCTTTGTAATAATCGTTATACCTATTATCTGAGAAGTAAACCTCAAATGATACGTTATCTACAGATACTCTATACTAATATTATAAATTCGAAAGTTTGAATGGATGGATGGATATTACTCAATCACGCCAGAACGCCAGCAGTGTGATTCTCTAAGAAACATTTAAATGTTTCTTAGAGAATCACACTCGTTGCTAGCATCGATACTGTCTGCGATGTAACATCGAAGAGATCGACCTTGACTGCAACGATTGTAAATTTTATTTTTCCTTAGAGAATCACATAGCTGAACGGATTTGTATGGAATTTGGCAGAAAGATATACTTATAGGCTGGAATAACACATAGGCTACTTTTTATCAGGGAACATTAAAGAGTTCCGGCGGGAACCTAAAAAATATCAATCCACGCGAACGAAGTCGCAGGCATCAGCTAGTCTATAATAATTATTTATTACTGTCCAATGCTTATTATAATAATTCTCGGGCATAGTCGGTAGCTCAAGAAAAAATAATTGTACCTACGCTAAATTCGTCAATCTGTGGTCACATACTTTGGACTTTGAATCCAACGATCCAAGTTCAAATCTCGGTGGAACTTTTGAGTGGACTTTATTTAAAAATTTTGATCATTGATTATATTTTTTAAATTGTTCAGTGCATTTTATACAGAAACAGTGGGTAGCGGTCAGCAGAGATTTTAATAGACTTTCGTCGAAACTTCCCCTTCCGTGCATAGGTAAAGCCATCCGCCATGACCTACTTATTGGTCTATGGAAAAAACATGAAAGACATATCGCCATGTAATTATCCTCTATTTCTAAACTTACGTTTATGCCACGCAAATAGCAATATAGCTAAATGGTAGACGCTGCCACGACCTGCCTCAACCTGGAGGAAAATTTCACTGACCTTATTACGTCAGTTTTTGTGCACGCTCAAAATGACCTCAATTCGAAGCTTGAAGAAAAACCAAGGGTTTATTGAGGCTAATTTGGCTCATAGTTAAGGCTGCTGCTAATGGATACGAATCCACACGAACTATTATTCTGTGACAAAGTTTTGGATGCGACACATGTTTACGTTTATTTGTAGATAGAGTCTACCTATTCGTATTTTGCAATACCAAGCCTAGTTATGATGATAAACGACGTTAAATGACAGGTATGATGAGGGAAATACCACGACATACAGCCCACCGTCGGCGATTCCCAGAGCATGGAGGCACGGGGTACACTATGCTTGTTCCCATCGACTTGGCACGGTAATGACCGAGCGAAACTCAAGCAATTTTCGACGGCGGTATTTGACGAGGCCAAATTTAAGTGATTTAAGATTTATTACGAACCTTCTAAATTATTTCCTAAAATATGTCCGCGCTGTAATTTTTGCGTATGAATATCTCGGTTGCTTTTACGAGTATTTTGTCACTCGCAATTTCATCCAAGTTAAATTTCTGCCTACCTTCATTTTTTAGCCTGACTAAGTGATAGCCGATAGGTACTGTGATCTTTCATTCAGGAAAAAAGCCTTAAGAATTATTTTTTGATCATGGAGCATCTCGTAGCCCACTGCCCGCCAGTTTTTATAAATGTAGGTATCTAGATAGAGTCCATTATATTATAATCTGTAGTCTGTTGAAGAATTACCTACCTATCTCGAATCTCAGCACGTCATGCAGGAATCCGCTTTGATATCAAACATAGTAAAAACGACGTGTAGACGTACGGTCTACTACGTAAGTGGCGTAGGTGGTATCTAATCGATTTATTAGCATAAATGGCGAGTCACCTGCAAGATTTTAGGAGGCGAGGTGTGGGGTGCCGCCCGCGCGTCTCGCGGTACGTTTCTCGTAGAGACTGGCGGGGTAGCGGGCAGCGCGGTATGTTCTGAAACCGCTTGGCAACGTTCAAGTTCTGGGATTAATTTGAATTAAATAAATATAGGACTTCAGTTTCAAACAAAGTTTAGCAGGTTCTCATATAAATATCTTCAAGAGCAATTTATCCATATAAAAATTATGAGCAAAGTCGAAAATTTTATTAATAAAAAATTCGTTTTAAACTTTTAATTTAGCCTGTTTCAAGATTTTTTTTGATCGAGTAAAGTACATCCTATCGTGTAACAAATTAGCACATTCTTTAGACAATATTATTTTTTGTAAGACCGTTATTTAATAGTAAATACCGAAAACCAGTTTTCACCGCTGATCTGAGGTGACTCGCCTTATGAGATTTTACAACTGTATCGGTTGTCGCTACTGGTAGGTTCAATGTGTACTAGGTACGGTAGTAAATATAAGTCTTCTAGTGCTGGCCCGCAACTTCGTCCGCGTGGAATTAGGTTCTTAAAACAGAAATTTAAAAATACTGTGAAAACTTAATGTTCTTCATTTTTCACCGAAAGCAGAACAGAACAAAGCAGAACGACACCGATAAAATATCAATTTTCATGGATATAACTTGAACTGCTTGTTTAGCCGCCTCCTTGGGGGTGGAATTTCAAAAATGTATTCCTTCGTAGCACCTTTCTCACAGGCCTTTTATAATTAGGTACCCATTGATGATTGATGACTTGCTTACATCTACAACTACATCTACATCGACATCTAGACAATTTGGCACCAAAGTTTCACTGTGGCGGTGTGACCACTAAATTGTCGTAATTGTTGCGGTTATAAAACATCATGGTTTTTTTTCAGAGCGAATATCGGTTCGCGGGCGGAGGCTACACACGCGCTCCGAGCAGCGGGCGTAGCAGCGGCCTCTGCTCTGCGGCGCTGGTGGGCGGAGCGCTGCTGGCTGCAGTCGCTGTGCTCGCAGTCGCTGCGCTGGCATTCTACATGGGAGCCCTACGGCCGGATAATGGAGAACGTAAGTCAGCCTTCGGTTTACTGGCGGTGGCTACGCGCGTTCGTAATAGCGGGCGTAGCAGCGGTTACTATTCCGCGGCCCTGGTGGTCGGAGCGCGGCTAACTGCGGTGGCTGTACTCGCCGTTGTTGCATTAGCATTCTACACGGGAGTCCTACCACCAGATAATAGCGAACGTAAGTAAGCTATCGGTTTACTACGGGAGCTACGAATAGCGGGCGTAGCAGCGTTTTCTACTCCGCGGCACTGGTGAGCGGAGCGCGCCTAGCTGCGTAATGTAATTGTAGCATTCTACATGAGAGCCCTGCCGACGTCTAGATAATTGTATCAGGTATCATACGCTATTATTACGGTAACAGTATAGGGGTCGATTGCGATAAAATGTCATCAGCGCTCACAATCACCTCTGATTCAGCCGGCACTACAAGACACAGTAAAAATACCGTAAATTAAGCAGATCTCATACATTAGGAAAATGATTGATGCCGTTTTTCCAGTCAGTCAGCTGTATTACAACCAGAAAGTTTGATCGTTACAGCAATAATGACGTTCGAGGGTACGTTTCGAGTTACGCGAGGGGACGTGTACGGCGGAGCGCCTAACAGCCCAGCGTGGCGGGAGCGAGCTCGGCGGTACGGTGCGTCGCTGCGACAAGTGTACGCTGCGCCTTCGCCTCTGCGACATGCCTTCGCGGGGGCACTGGTCACAGGCTTCGGAGATCGACGACTAGATGTTAATTTCAAATTGTATTTAGATAGGAGAAAAATACCTAGGTAATTATACAAGCAAATTACCTCCATTACTGTGATTTTACCTACTCATATGAGATGATTAATAAAATTTTTGTTTATATTTACAGTTCCGTAACAAATATAGAGGAAACATTAAAAAATATTTTAATACAAGACTTATTATCGAAGCATCCAGCATTCGGACAAATAAAAATAGACACGACAAGCATTGCTATCAAAAGAGATTTAGAACACACATACCACTCGGAGCAATATGTTAAAGAAGCCTTGAATGAAAGCATGGCTACCAATAATGTGAAGACTCCAACATCTCAAAATTCAAAAGACAAAACCTTAGAAAGTAGAATAGGTGTTGTTAGAAAAACTACCATAAAACCCAATAGACCGATGAAAAAAGGTGATTCAGATGAACCTGATATTGACACTGATAATATACCGGTGCTGCAAGGTTCCTTTCAAATAACTAAAACAGAAGCAGATATAACCGAAAATAAGCACACTTCAAATCCGACACGTACCGAAGAAAAGAGTCACAAACAATCGTCGACTACGACTACTAAATCTCCCACGACTAAATTAACTACAGTTAGGACAGTAAGTACTAGAAAAATTCCAACATCAACACAGAAAAGCCGACCTATTACAATAAAATCTATATTAAATATAAAACCAAAGAACGAAATGATTACTAATAAAGAAAAAGATACAAGTACTCGCAAACCCATCATTTCGACACCCACAACTACCAGAACGACTTCTACGACTTCTACAACTAAGCCTACAACAACATCAACTACAACTATAGGTACAATGACTAAGAACGTATCTCAAATTTTATTCGACCTTCTTACTAATGAAAACCACGATAAAGATTTACCAAAAATCGATACGCTGTTTACAGTTCCTCACGTTTTGGACAATGAGCCATGGAGACCTATTACAAGGCCATATTATGAAACAACCAGCAAACAACCGGTGTTACCTGATGTAGAAAAAATTGATCAAGGTGCAGAAGATAGAATAGGCGTGGCCGAAGTTGTTGAAGATATATCCTTATTAGAAAGCCTGCTAAGCACCGTGCCACCTACAAAGCACAGAGATAAAACAACACGTCGTCCCATTGGGCTTTATAATATAGATCCTCATTTAGCTGCCGATGTATATGTACCTAGTCCAATGTACACTAGTTTTACGCTTCCTACTTTTGCACCGCACATAAAAAATATGGAAACATTGGGATCTAGTTATCCTAAGCCGCACCCATTGCCAGTAGATAAAATTAGTGGTGCAGTCGAAGTTATTCCCGAAACTATTTCGAAAATCTATGACAATGATGGTAAACCATTTGAAAGGCCTCCAAAAGAAAAGAAAACTTCAGTAACTATTAATGTTCTACAGTTTGATCAACTTGATAATAGTACTGAAGAAGTATCTATAGAAGGTGCTTCGATAGTTAAGAAACAAAATATATCATCTGCAAGTAAGCCATCAGTAACGGTAAGTACTACAACGGGAATTGAAAAAATTATGGCAACTTCCAATGTTCCTATGATAGAGATAACCACGAGGGAGCCTATTAGAAACAAGACGAATGAACATAAGAAAGAAAACACCACTAAGCGCCCGAACAATAAAGTATCAATTATACCGGCAACTGGCCTTCCTCACCATACATGGGAGCTAGTCAATACCTCAACAAGTAATAATGCGACGGTAAGTAAAATTTCGCCTCAAAAATACTACAACGATACTTTACAAGCTATAATCACGAGAAATGATGCTACCTCACCTAAAACCACTCCAAAATTTCCTAGTAAGAGTTCTATACTACGAAATTTAACAGATATCATTAAACGATATTCACAAAATACATCAGAGAAGCCTGAAATTTCCACAGTACGAACAACTTTAAAGCCGAATGCAACATTGGAAGATACTGAAAATGAATATCGCAATACGCGCAATGAAATGACAGGGTCAGTTGAAGTAGTTTCTGAAGAAGAGCTTGATATTACAACAGCTCGAATAATAACATTAATGCCAGCGAAGTCTAATTTAGGAGTGAATCGACCGCTCCGACCAAGGCCAAAACTTGAAACACAAGTAAACAAGGAAAGCAAAAGGAGTTTTATAAGCAGTAAGATAGAATCCGAAACATTAAATTTAGATCAAAATAATGATGATTTTATGTATAATTTAACTGAAAATATACCAGAGGCTTCAGAAGTTGTAACAACTACTGCTTTCATTGATGCTGAGAGAACCAAAGTTTCTACACTGTCCAATGATGATGAAAATTTAAAAGAATCGTTCAGTGACATAGAAGAACCAGTATTTATCCCTTCAAGTGGCAACAGGTTACCTAAGTCAAATGATAACTACTCATCTGTCGATAGTAATGTTGATGTATTCTTGCTATCAAATAAATCAAATATCCCAGATGGTACATATCGAGTCTCATACCACGTTACTGGAAGTGTTAGTAGCAAACAAGCGGATAAAACTCAAAGTCTTCCAGCATACGAGCTAGCACTGGAGCCTGATGTAATATTAGAAATACCTGTAAATCAAAGTAGAACTTTAACTATAGATAAATTAAAACAGCTGGCTAGTCTTGCTTCCATCTCGGATTATAGTAACAATAGTTTTGAGCCCTTTCGACCCTCAGGCAGTATAATTTCAACAAAAGCCATTCCATCAAGTTATACTTTGAATCAAGCAGGATTTAAAATATTGACAAAAACATTCAATAAAGCACAATCTTTGAAACAAGAGGAAAACAGTTTTGATAAACCAGAAAAAGTATACAGTAAGCCGGATACGACGAAACACACTAAACCTAAGAAAGAAAAAGACATTGCTAAAGAACCTACCAAGATTGGTATCGGTAAGGATATTTTTAATAACATTATATTTTAACGACCTGCTTAATTTGCATCTTTAAAAAAACCACTCATAATATCTAATCTATATATTATTTATTTATTACCACCAGATGAATGTAACAACTCCACGTCATTTTTATGTGCCAGTGGTGCATGTATTCCGAAGACATCACGTTGTAATAAGCTACTGGACTGTCCGGGAGGTGATGACGAGCATGCATGTTCCTGCGCTGATTACCTCCGTGCCGAGTTTTCGCAATCAAAAATCTGCGATGGCTTCGTTGATTGTTGGGACTACTCTGACGAGAACAGATGTGGTAGGTTTTATTCTACTTTTAATTTGAACTGAAAACGATGATCATTTCACGATTATCATGAAGCTTAATACCTTTTCAGAATGGTGTGAAGAAGGTCAATTTGTATGTGCAAATGCTCGACAGTGCGTAGAAATGAGTAAAGTCTGTGATGGAACTCCTGACTGTCCTCTAGGCGATGATGAAAAAAGCTGCGTCGCTTTAGGCGATAGCATCGAAGACAACGAAGTGATTCCTTATAATGAAGAAGGTATTGCATTGAAAATTTCTGCACACTCTATATTAATTATCAAAATATAGTAGATTTTTAAAATACGTGGTGTTTATGCTTACAGGTTTTGTTATGGTGAGGAAACGTGGCGTATGGGGCAGGTTATGCGTGGAAAGCTTCAATGACGTGGTTGCGCAAGCGCACAGCACTCTTAAATTACCAGATTTAGGCAGAGCTGTTTGTCGGGCTATGACTTTCAAGTAAGTAACATACCTATTCCAGAGCTGCTCAAAGACATCTTAAAATATACTGTAAAGTGAAAACTATGTATAAAGCCCAAGTAACACAAAAACACTGTACGAGTATAATGTATATCTGCTGAATCACCGTCCACAATGGAAACTTTAGCCGCGCAAGCTTGCTGAATAAAAGCATCGTCAACTGATACCTATTATAAATAATGATTTTTATTAGGATTAAAAATTTCGTAGTTAATTTACCAGCAGGGCGACCGCGTAACTTCTGCATCAATCATTGTTACAGTATCAATTGTTGTGATTGGCTGAATTTATGGTATTCTTGCTGCGTTAATGGATTTTGTCCAATAGTGGAGGAGTGTTATCCAATCAGAGGTGATTGCGATGTAACAATGATTGATGCAAAAGATACGCGGTCGCCCTACTGGATTATTACGATCTACAGGAGAAGTACTTAGATGCCAATGAAATAGATCATGCAGATGTAGCATGTATCTGACCTAGGTTCAGTTTTATGTGCCTATAGAGGTGACTGCAGCAAGATTGAAACGAACTTGCTTTCACCTGTAACGTCTTGAAACTCTTCGGCTGAGTGTTCAGACTTCAGGTTATCCTGTACCTTGATATACGTTGCCTGTGAATCGTAACTTGTAATTATACTAGTACTATATACTTTTATAACTGCCTCGTTGGTCTAGCGGTTAGCACAATCGACTGCGGATCACGAGGTCCTGGGTTCCATTCCCGGTCGGGCATAAAAATTGTCAGGTATTGGGTTTTTCAATTGAGAACTTCTCAGTGCCAGCCCGGAGTTGGAAGTTGGCGGTGTTACACCCCCGTGCCTCGGAGAGCACGTTAAGCCGTCGGTCCCGGTTATTATCACTAACATGATAATAGTCGTTAAAACCCGCCAACCCGCATTGGAGCAGCGTGGTGGGTCTAAGCTCTAATTCCCTCTCTCCTATGAGAGTGGAGGCCTGTGCCCAGCAGTGGGACGTTAATAGGCTGAAGTGGTGGTATATTTTATATATTTACTAGTATTTATACGTACGTAGTACGTTGTAATACAACGGGTCTTTATTTAACTTCCTGAGGAGTTTTATTAGGAAAGGAAACTGAAAGAAAAAATTTGGCAGTCATAGGGACTGCCGATAGAAGTAAAAACGCCTTTTTTTTCTAATTAAAAACATAAATAATAATAATAAAGATATTTCAAATATAAACCTTAAAACTAAGGGATGAAAGTTTATTTACGTATGTACTACTTATATATTTTACTCTAGACCTTTTGTCTTAAGAAGAATGGTGTCGGTCTCGCGTGTTCCACATTTTTACCCCCTACCAAAAAGTGCTCAACGCGCCTAAAGAAGTTTTCACTTCAAAAACAAAAAAAAAAACAGTCGAATTGGAAAATCCAGCCAATTACAGTCAATAGCTTTATGTTTCCATTTCCAGCGATTCACCGTGGGTGCGTGAGGCGCGTGAAGGTCGGTCAGCGAGTTCGGTGGGCTACTGGGAAGTGTCGCACAACGCGCACGCCCGCGCCGCCGACACGCGACTGACGTTCCGGCGCTCGTCGTGCGCCCGACGCCGAGCTTTGAGGATACGCTGCAAGGACTTGGACTGCGGTATACGACCGCACGCTGACGCCCAGCAGCCCAGGTAACGAAGGCAAATCTTATTCTCTGCTATAATAGGGATGATGCCTAAATCAAAAATAAATAATTTCTAACAGATTATTAAATAGAGGGCCTTCCGAAAGACCTAAAATTCACATCCTCGGTTAGTTTTAAGTTTGATAACCATTTTAAAATATACAGAAAAAATGCGTTGAAATTTTATGACGTGACGTCAGAACTGTGAATTTCATATAACTTCCATACTAGAAGTGCGTTTTTAAGTTTGATATAGAGTTGTTGATTTAATTGAGTTGTCATCATCCCTATTGCTTATATGACAACAAGTCAAATCAGCAACTTTTTTTTCAAAAGTCAAAACGCGCGCTTATTATGGGATTTTGTATGAAATTCTGAATTGTGACGTCATCAAATTTCGACGTACTTTTTTACTTCAATCGATAGTTCTAAATAGTTATTCGACATAAAACTAACAGGGGACGTGGATATTACGTCTTTTGGAAGATCCTCTATTTAATAATCACTAAAAAATATTTTATTTGACTAGTAGACAATTACCCAATTTAAAAAAATGTGTAGGTAATAGCAGTTTATTTAGTTAAAGCTTTGAAATGAAGGCGTATATATAGTCCTGGACACAGTCGGCACAACACAAACTCGCGGTTTTTTAAACACTTTGCCATTGAGATGAGCGCACTGATTGTGTTCGGGCTGGTAGAAAAAGCTGCACAGAATTTAACCTTAATCGATTCAGTAGAACCTCGAATGCTTGACCTGAATGTTGAAAGCTTTTATGACTTTTATTACCTTTTATGTCGACGAATACATCGAAACAAATTTTCCTAGCTTCATTATTTGAGATTCTTAGAGTTATCACTTCTTAAGTTTCTTAAGGACTTCGCATTTCAATACATCTATCAGTTCCGGTTTCACTTAACCATTAGATGAAACTTGAATGCGTTGTCTGTCATTGCTTGTTAACAGAATATGAAAATATTGCCTGAGGCGCTCATGTAACTTTTAAAGTTAACATTAAATGTACATAAATCGTACGAGTAGCTATGGGAGAGGTAGCGAGTAACTTCTCCTAAAGGTGCGATTTACATAAATTAAATATTTTATAAACTATTAATATAGTTTTAATACGTCGTTTTCAGAAAGACATTTACACACAATTAACGTTTACTTGAAAAGTTACATTTTAGCCTCTGCATGCAGGCCAATTAGGATAAGTAGAAGTTTCGATGGCAAAATTGGCGCGGTACGCTGTACGGGTATCGGATATCGGTGTTGGTTGGTTAGGGCAGTTACTCACGAGCGCGTGCGGTGGGGCAGGGTGGTGGGCGGAGGAGGCGCGGCGGCCGGCGCGTGGCCATGGCAGGCGGCGCTCTACCGCGACGGCGACTTCCAGTGCGGCGCGACGCTCATCGCGGCGCAATGGCTGCTGTCCGCTAGTCACTGCTTTTATGAGTGAGTTGTTTTGTATATTATATTGGGATTCAAATACCGTAGTTTTATTTTTAGGTAAGTCAAGTACGTAAACAAAAAAATATGTGAGTACATCCATGCTAATATTATAAATGCGAAAGTGTGTCTGTCTGTCTGCTACGCTTTCACGGCTCATCCGTTCAACCGATTTTGATGAAATTTGGTACAGGAGTAGGTTCTATCCTATCTCAAGAGTTCAAGTGGGATTTGAAAAAAACCTTAATCTACGCGGACGAAGTCACGGGCATCATCTAGTATTGCATTAAATGAAAAAAAATTACACAAATTATTAAAAAAATGTTTGAAAAACAGTCTATGATATTCGAATCGAGAAGTCAATTTACTACGATTTTGTCAAAATCAGCCCAATAGAGATGACACTAAACGGTCAGCTATTTGCGTTAGGAGTTGGGACACTGTCTTTGCTATGGAAATAATTGAAAATTGTCCTTTGCATCCAAGTCGTCGTCATTCATACTCTTTTTTTCTTTTGTTTGCATCGTGGTCGTGACTGCAGACAAGTGCTAATGTTAGTAGTGCTGGCATCTAATTAAAACATGGTGTTAAAAGTTATCATTTCAAACATTTCAGAGCCACTGAAGCTCACTGGGTTGCTCGACTTGGCGCGTTGCGACGCGGAGCATGGCCCCGAGGGCCGTGGGAGCGCATAACGCGCGTTCGTCAGATCGTTCTACACCCGCGATACGCACCGCGCGGCTTTAAGAACGACATAGCGTTGCTGCGCGTGGAACCGCTGCCGTTGCACGCTCGCCTGCGGCCGGCCTGCCTGCCGCCGCCGCGCACTCAGCCGCCCGCCGGACACCACTGCACGGTCGTCGGCTGGGGACAACTGTATGAACATGAACGTGTCTTCCGTGAGTTGATTCCTAATAATTTTGTCGAATCCTAATGATTCTGTGCGAAAGACTTCATAGACTTGCTTACTTTAAAACAACATATTTTTTTCAAATAGGTAAAAACGTCTTAGATATCTACCGATGGAATACCTACTCGTACCTTATTTTTTCTGGTTTATATCTATTCCTCTGTATATCGATGGCTTATAGTCTCCCAAACTTATCTGACCCGGTGACAACGTCGCTAGTATATATGAAAAACTAGGTGATGCCCGCGACTTCGTCCGCGTGGATTGATGTTTTTAGTTCCGGCGGGAACTCCTTATTTTTTCTGGGCTAAAAGTAGCCTGTGTTATTCCAGACTAAAATCTATCTGTGTGCCAAATTTCGTCCAGATCCGTTCAGCCATTATGGCGTGATTGAGTAACGTCCATCTGACGTTGAAACTGCAAAAATTGTATATGTCTTACGGAATTTTACTATGGGGTAAAGCAGCAGATATTCAAAAAAATTTTGTATTACAAAAAAGGGCAATACGTGCAATTTATAATTTAAAACCGCGCGAATCCCTTAGAGAGAAATTTAAGGAAATAGGTATATAGCTCGCAATATATTTATAGTAATTTAATCTTCGAAAAAAACAGCACATTCATAATTACAAAAACATATGCGATCTTCATGATAGGCAACCTGGAGGCCGCCATAAGCTCGTGACTCCATCGCTCCGCCTCAAGAAGGTCCGAAGGTCGTTTGTGGGAATGAGCATTCTATTTTATAACAAAATTCCATAACCTATCTTAAACTTGCCTTTACACAAGCTTAAGAAGTCCATTAAAATTATGTTCCTGAAAAAGGCTTATTATATCTACTGTTGAAGATTACGTAAATGACAAAGGAGCATGGATTTGACTCGCTCCAGCAATGCTAAGGACAGCTGTTACTTATGTATTTTACAAATTAATGAAATTGTAAATTATTATTTTATTTTTTTCAAAAGAGCAACCGCCGAGTTTCTTGCTGGTTCTTCTGGGTAGGAATGGCATTGGTAGTGGTAGATTCACTTGACGATTCAAAAGTACTTGTAAAAGTTTATTTGAATAAAAATCATTTTGAATTTGAATTCATCCATCCATCCCAACTATTGACAGCAAAAAAAATATATTAGTATAGTTAAATAAAAACGAACACTAAACAGGCATAAAAATTAGTTCCAATTTTGGCCAGGCCAGATAAACCTGCTACCTGCTAAAACTATTTATACTAATTTTGTTTCCTGTTATCGCAGCGGACACACTACAGGAGGTGGAGTTGCCGGTGATATCGACGGCGGAGTGCCGCCGGCGCACGCGGCTGCTGCCGCTGTACCGTGTCACGGACGACATGTTCTGCGCCGGCTACGAGCGCGGCGGCCGCGACGCCTGCCTGGGAGACTCCGGCGGACCGCTCATGTGCCAAGTGAGATATACCTAATAGCACCTGCCTTGAAATACTGCTTTTTTAAAATTTATTTAGTACCTACCAAAAAGTTATAAAATATGAAGAATCAAAAAACCAAATCAAAATCAAAAATCTTTGTTTGGAACATATTATTAATGGTTTACAATAGTTGGCAACGGTGGCACTGCAATAGTGTAGGTAAACTGTGCTGCAGATGCCACCGCCCACCTCCGAGTTTCAATGCACATAATAATAATAATGTTCCTCTTACATGCAGTTATAAAAAGTTACAAAAGAGAGAGGCATTACAAAGAAGAAAAACAGATACAGTGGACAAGGAAGCACTTATCTCTATAAGAGATCTCTACCAGTGACCCTTGGATTGAGAATGAGTTGGCTTTTCCTTCCCTAGAAACGTGCTCAGGGTTTGAAGCTGGGGTAGGCATTAGTTGGTCAGAAAACCTAGGTATTTACTAGATGTTTTGATGAAAAATGAGCATTGACATATTTACATTTGGGTAAGATGTGCTTTTATGTCTCTATGAACTGCACGCCACTGCCTATATCCCCGGAGACCTATTCCTCATCATCATCCACCCTACCGCTGGCCTACTATAATTGAGCACGGGTCTCCTAGAGTAAAGTTTAGGTCACAACCCACCACGCTAGCCAAGTGCGGAGAATTCGGTAGGTATTATTTGTTTTGTTGCAATAACATCATAATGATTAAGCGCTGAATCTGGGTGATGGACACCGATGACCTAAAATAATGCTTTTAGAACGTACACATACGTACGTACGTAAGTTAGTACCTACATTTAAAAACCTAAAAACTATGACTATCACATAGCAAAGATTTTATTTGACTTTAATTAATTAGAATAAGCCACAAGCCATGAGTTCACCCAATAAGCGCTTTCAAAAATTGTTCCAGGATCGATGAGTCCAACTTTCCTGCTAACATTTTCAAGATTCTTTTGGAACCTATTCTTGCTAGGAGGGTTGACGTCTGCGAATTATATTCTGTTCCAACCCCACATAGGCTGCAGTTGCATCTGTCATACAAACTTTATTTTTAATCATCTTTATTATTTTTCCAGGAGTCGGACAGATGGTACATCTACGGTGTCACAAGTAACGGCTACGGGTGCGCACGCGCAAACCGGCCCGGCGTCTACACCAAAGTGTCGCACTACATCGACTGGATCGATAGTGTGATAGCCGCCTTCACTCCCGAACAAAACGAAACACACACGCCATCAGATGAGGAATCCAACGAAGACTTCTACACAGATTTGGAGACAGCGGAAAACAAAAGAGTGCATAAACAATACGACACTTGCAGAGGTTTTAGATGTCCCCTCGGTGAATGTTTACCAGCGTCTAGCATTTGTAATGGATTCCTAGAATGCTCTGACGGTAGTGACGAGTGGAACTGTAGCGCACTAGTTACAAACTCTAGTAGATTCAAACCGGACTGATACATAAAAAGCATAGGCGTAAGTAAAGCCCCCAACATAAAACGTGCGACGACTGCAATAGGCAGTGACGCTGTAGTCTGAACTCTGAACGCTTACTTACTCTTCTACTTGTAGGTAATACATGGAACTGAACAACATTGTAATAATAATAAGTATATAGCGAATTATGTTATACACAATCTCTAACCTAAAATGACAGCACTAGATCTAATACAATAATAATAATAAAAGATATTATTATTATTTAATTTTCCGCACCAAGAATAATTATGAAAGAGATAGCAATATTTTTACAGTTGTCATTATAGTTTACACTTTGGAGATTGCGTACAACAGAATAAGGAACAATGAACGCCAGAAATTAGAATAAGTAGAGAAGGGATAAATAAGCGTGAGATGGGCAGCGACCTATCATTGGAATAGACTAACTTGTATCGCGTTATTATTATATTAATATTCCTTCAAATTACTTTTTGTGAGATAGTACCTACTAAGCTAAAAATCAGTGACTTACTTACTTTATTTGGGGAGCGTTTTCATAGAGTTCCTTTATGAAACTGTATACAATTCTCGTACTTACTAATGAGAAGTTCTAGGATACGTCGGGCGTTCTTTCTAAACAGGCCTTTAAGGCCTGTTATTATGATTCTTATGATAAAAATAAAACCTTAATATTGTATAAGCCAGTAATTATTGATTAAAATTATTCGATTTCGACTGATACTGTATAAGTAAATGTAAGTGATATTTAAGTGTCGAATGTTAAATCTTGAATTCTTGAGCGAGCGAGAAATCTTCTGCTAAGTATAATTTTTTACTTCTTTCCATGCCATAATTAATCAATAAATAAAATCAATGGGCCTTGTACATATAGCTTTAAATATCTTATAGCCCAATTTTGTCTTAATTACGGCTATCATACCTAAACTATTTATTATATACATGGACTACCTTTTTCGTTTGAAATTTTCATTGTTTTCATTAGGTATTTTAAATGGACGACGTAGCCCATGTTTAAAAATAAAAACCAGAAATAAACATTTGAAACTTTTTGGTATCTTTTTAATTATCTTTTCTCCTACTTGCTCGGAAATGAATCGTTCATTATCAATAAAAAACAATACGTACATTGGCTCTTTTATAGCCGCACGCTAGCAATTACCAAAATTGTCCGGAGGACGATAATAGTTCATTGGAAGTAGGCACGTTAGATTTTACTTGCAACAGTGTTGATTTATCGTTGTACTGCAATGGAACTTCTAATATGAAGTCCTGTGTTCCTGAAATAATAGGTAAGTTTATTTATTCCTCGCAAATTAGAGAAAAGTACTATACAAACCTAGGCAAAAATAGCAATTCATGACCTCGTTTACGTACCTAGATAGGCCTCGGCGAACGCCTCGTGCTCTAAAAATATTGTCGAGTAATAATTAGTGATTACTCGATATTACTCGACAATATTACACAATATTACTCGACCGTGACTTGCTTTATTTCCAGCCTGGGCAGTAATGTATTATTTTATCGATATTATTCGAGGGCATGGCTACTCCAAGTCGAGCTCTATTTTTATCTATACATCCAAGAACATAGTTTTAATAAAACAAACCCCAATTTACAGTCTGTCGGCGATAAGAAAATAGCGGAAAATAGTGACATTTATAGGACATGTACAAGGACAACTCTCTTATCTCGAAGATATTTCTTCCAGCAGCCCTAGAATGTGAGAATAGTGAAAAATAGATAAAACTCTACTCAGTACTTATAAACAGCTATAGAATAGAAAACTTTTTATTAGAAAGAAAAGAAAGAAAAGAAAGAAAAAACATTTATTTCCACAATTGTGCCACACATAAATAGGATACCTAAAGAGGTAGATCACCACTGCACCTCACGATCTAGAGAAGATATCATATTATCTATATTACAGGAAAGAGGCGCAGGAATGAACTGCATTACGTGTGGCACAACCCGAAAAATGGTCCAGGCTCAGCATACGACCTCCGTGGCGCAGTGTGTAGCGCTATTGCCTTAACGTGCGGAGGTCCTGGGTTCGATCCCCGGCAGGGTCAATTTGGGAATTTATAATTTCTGAATTTTCCCTGGTCTGGCCTGGTGGGAGGCTTCGGCCGTGGCTAGTTACCACCCTACCGGCAAAAACGTACCGCCAAGCGAGTTAGCGTTCCGGTACGATGCCGTGTAGAAACCGAAGGGGTATGGGTTTAATATAACTGCCATGCCCCTTACCATCTTAGACTGCATCATCACTTACCATCAGGTGAGATCGTAGTCGAGGGCTAGCTTGTAGTGGATAAAAAAAAAAAAAAAAAATGTCTAGTGCAAGCACAAACACATACAGCGCTGATTTTCAGCCGGAACCCTTATTCAGGTGACACCACGGAAAAAAAAAATAACGTAGCTGCAAGCCAGTTCGACACTTAAAAACTATAGTTTAATAGTAAATTGAAGTACTTTATGTCTACAAACTACAAAGGACATTGATGTAGAATTTTTTTAGTAGGTACCTATCAAAGGATCATTAATGCTACGTACTATTCTAATTCCTATCCAATAAACTTAAACTACTATATTGAATGAGTACTACACTACTATATCCTCTATTATTATAATAATGATTATATCTATTAACTATATAAATAATATTAATAAATAAGTAAGTACAAATAAATAAGTAAACGTAATACATATTAATTATAAAAAAATTATTAAATATTACATATTAAAAAGCTACAAAAAAGAGTACTCTGCCACATGATCTTCAAATTCTACTTGTTTTTCCAGAAGGAATTTTTTCATTTTAAATTTAAATGAAAATTTGCTCTTTAAATTCCTTATTGGAGGAGGGTTTTATTCCAGCATTTTGTGGCAGAGTAAGTAAAAGAGCCTCTAAAAGCGGCCGTGCGATGGAGTGGAATACGGAGCTGATTACGACAGCTACGAAGACGGTCTGCCTCTCCATCACCCACCCACTTAAGTTTATGGGCTAGGTAAAAAGGCTTGCCCAGTTTAATCACTCCGAAAAGCAACCCAGCGAGATGCAGCTTCCTCCGTGATCTCATTTTTAATAAACTATGATTATTCAAATAGGGGGTGACGTGACTTCGCGGGGGAATGGAAAAGCAAAAACGAGCACAAGCGTTCTGTACGCGCTGAATAAGGCGCTTAGTTCTACATAGCAGCCGTGGCCCATATACAACATCTGCATAATTCAGCTTAGAAAGCACTAAAGCCTCCACCAACTGAATACGAAGTTCTTGAGAGAGATACTTACGAACTTTGTAAAGTATCTTCAGTCGATAAAAGCAATTACGTACCCGTTCCGCAATATGGTCTTCAAATCTTAGGTTTGAGTCCATGAGTAGACCCAAATTACGCGCCAGGAACACTCGCTCTAGGTCATTACCTCTTATACTAACAGCTTGACCCTGCAAGTTGACTTTACCTATTTGATTTGGAGTTCCAAATAAAATGTATTTAGATTTAGTAGGATTCAGAACAAGAGAATTGCGATCTGACCACTCGGCAATACGATTTAGATCATCATTAACTTGACCAACTGCAGTTT
Organism: Erebia aethiops; assembly: GCA_923060345.2. NCBI lineage: Eukaryota > Metazoa > Arthropoda > Insecta > Lepidoptera > Nymphalidae > Erebia > Erebia aethiops. Next base: position 13,019,859 of record OV281089.1, on the reverse strand, counting down.
GGAACTCCTGAGGCTTAAAAGAATAGTACAACTGCAAATCATCTGCATATAGATGGTACTTGCAGTTTTTAATTTGCTGAACCACATCAGCGGCATATAGTATAAAGAGCAGCGGTCCTAACACTGAACCCTGTGGAACACCTCTGGACACTACAGCAGCAGCTGAGCTGAATTTTCTTCCGTTCTCATGTACCACTTCTACAAACTGAGTTCTGCCAGATAAATAACTATCGAACCATTTAACAGCATCAATACCGAATCCATAATAGGACAACTTTGACAATAACAATGCAATATTAATGCTGTGAAATGCTCTAGAAAAATCAAGGAGAACCAACAAGGTACACAATCCAGAATCTTGTGCCACAAGAACATTATCAGTGACATCTAAAAGGGCCGTCACGGTGCTACGTCCTGTCCTAAACCCCGACTGTAAATCCGGCAAAAACGAGTTCTTCTCAAGGTATGTCGACACCTGCGAGAATACAATTTTCTCTAATATTTTAGAACAACACGGCAAAATGCTTATTGGTCTAAGATCCTTAGGCGTGACGGGTTCAGGAATTTTCGTAATCGGGCGTACCAAAGCAACCTTCCAGTCACTTGGGAAAATAGAAGTTGTTATAGAGGTGTTAATGATGCCCCTTATAGTGGCCAGGCTTTGAGGAAGCGTCATCAAAAGCATGTCTAGGGTAATATTACATATATTATTATTATAGGGTATTACGTCTTTAAGGAAGCAGTCCTTGCAACTTCACTGGTCGGGCTTGGCGTGTCTGCCTGCCGACAGTGATGAGTCACTATTTTCTTAACACGGACAGACTTTTTATAACTTTTTGCGGTCTCCACAATATTTTGAGAATCCTCACGTTTGCTTAATGATGTACTTTTGTGGTAAAAAAAAAATAGTAAGTATGCTTAAAAATTATTTTAATCAGACAAATAAATTAAAATCTCCAAAATAAGAATGACAATAAATAATTACAATTCTTATTAGCGAAGTCACAATTTGACGAAACACAAACGATACTGAATAACAAAATTGTTTCCTATTACAATACTTCGATTAATACAATAATTATTACGATATTCAATTACAAATGTCCTAATATAAAATATTTACTTAGAACAATCACATAATACTTAGTCGATGGAAATGCTAATTTATGAAACCACAAAGAAAAAAAACACGTAAGTAGGAGTATGTAAAACAAGTACTTAATACAAATTTATGTCAAATTGTTATTATTTCTTAATTTGAATGATACTTAAATAGTAAAATATTCAAAAAGAGAAGCGCCCATAATCCATACTAATATTATAAATGCGAAAGTCAGTTTGTTTGTTGGTTTGTTGGTTTGTTGGTTTGTTGGTTTGTTGGTTTGTTGGTTTGTCCTTCAATCACGCTTCAACGGCGCAACGGATCGACGTGATTTTTTGCATGGGTATATTTGAGGACCTGGAGAGTGACATAGGCTACTTTTTATCCCGGAAAAACAAACAGTTCCTGTGGAATAGGATGCTCTTTTTCTCGCATTTTTCTTCAATTAGGCGGCAACGGCACACCGGATAGAAGTGATTTTTTACATGGGTATAATTGAAGAACTGGAGAGTGACATAGGCTACTTTTTATCCCGGAAAAACAAACAGTTCCTGCGGAATAGGATGCTCTTTTTCTCGCATTTTTCTTCAATTAGGCGGCAACGGCACACCGGATAGAAGTGATTTTTTACATGGGTATAATTGAGGAACTGGAGTGACATAGGCTACTTTTTATCCCGGAAAAACTAACAGCTCCTGTGGGATAGTATGCTCTTATTCTCGCATTTGTTCATCAATTAGGCGGCAACGGCACACCGGATCGACGTGATTTTTTACATGGGTATAATTGAGGAACTCGAGAGTGAAACTGGCTACTTTTTATCCCGGAAAAACTAACAGCTCCTGTGGGATAGTATGCTCTTTTTCTCGCATTTTTTCTTCAATTAGGCGGCGACGGCACACCGGATCGACATGATTTTTTACATGAGAATAATTGAGGAACTGGAGAGTGACATAGGCTGCTTTTTATCCCGGAAAAATAACAGCTCCTGTGCGATAGTATTCTCTTTTTCTCGCATTTGTTCTTCAATTAGGCGGCAACGGCACACCGGATCGACATGATTTTTTACATGGGTATAATTGAGGAACTGGAGACTGACATCCATACTTCCATATCCATACTAATATTATAAATGCGAAAGTCAGTTTGTTTGTTGGTTTGTTGGTTTGTCCTTCAATCACGCTTCAACGGCGCAACGGATCGACGTGATTTTTTGCATGGGTATATTTGAGGACCTGGAGAGTGACATAGGCTACTTTTTATCCCGGAAAAACGAACAGTTCCTATGGAATAGGATGTTTTTTTTTTCGCATTTTTCTTCAATTAGGCGGCAACGGCACACCGGATCGACGTGATTATTGACATGGATATAATTGAGAAACTGGAGAGTGGCATAGGCTACTTTTTATCCCGGAAAAACTAACAGCTCCTGTGGGATAGTATGCCCTTTTTCTCGCATCTGTTCTACAGTTAGGCGGCAACGGCTCACCGGATCGATGTGATTTTTTACATGGGTATACTTGAGGAACTGGAGGGTAACATAGGCTACTTTTTATCCCGGAAAAACTAACAGCTCCTGTGGGATAGAATGCTCTTTTTCTCGCATTTCTTCTTCAATTAGGCGGCAACGGCGCAACGAATCGACGTCATTTTTTACATGGGTATATATGAAGACGCATAGGTTACATGCTGCTGCAACTATGCGACATCGTTTGTATAATCAGGAATCTGTATAACGTGTAACCTATAGCATTGTGTTTTCTTTCGTAGATATCGTGAATATTTTTTTTCATTTTTCGTGCATGAAAAACCTTGCTCTTGCCTTTCGATGAAATACGTCGATACTAAACGTCTCAGTATTCTTCTCCATGGCATCCTCTTGCATGCTTAATTTAAATACAGTTTTCTAACAAAAACTCATTTATTGTTCCCTTGAGCCACGCGAGCGAAGCCGCGGGTAATAGCTAGTATTATACATATATTAAAGAAGAAAAATATCGTATATGTTTCAGTATCAGCAGTTCCATCGAAAATGTTAAAAAACGTATTTAAATCAGTTACTTAGACAGTTTAGTTAGAGAAAGCTCTTACACGGTCGACGAATCGGGGTTTTAGAATCACTCTATTTAAGCTACGAATAGCCAAACTGCAAATTCAAACTAACGACATAGTTTCAAAACACACACACTTCTTTTGAGGGACCGAATTGACTTTCAACTTTCCTGACATTAACGTAACAAAAAAATATTATTTAACGTAACAGAAAACTGGTAAAATTTCGTAAGTAACTTTTCCAATTTATGTTGCCTGCCAGTTTGTATTAAAGTAGGCTTCACTTAATTAACATAGAGATCTACACAAAAAATAGTAATATAAATCGAAATACGCAAATATTGAAGTGAAGATGTTTTTTATTCAGTCCCCGTTTACACTTTAACCTTACGCTATATCCCGTACCAAGCGGTACTCCGAGCTATTACACATGTGACGTCTAAAAAAATATCAAATACACGAATCAAGGAACATCTTTACATTCACATAAAGGCCAGTAAATATTTGAACAATAGTTATAGTTATGTCTACGTCATATTGATTTATTTAATACTAGCTGACCCGGCGAACTTCGTACCGCCTTAGTATGCAAAATTAAATGTAAGTATATTTTTCAATATTTCTGAGAGATTTTCTTAATATTATTTTCCGTAAGAACCTTCTCCTAATAATAACAAATACAACAAAAAAAGAATTAGTGAAATCGGTCCAGCCATTCACGCGTGATGCCGTGACCAAGGAAAACGGGTTTCATTTTTATATATATAGATGTATATTGTATACCTTATACTCTAGGTTCGAGCGTAATGAGCAAGAAATTATATATGTAGAACTCGTATAAAGGAAATTAAGACTGATTATAAGCTTCGGGAACATTATAGCATTATTTTACATTTTAAAGGTTTTAAACGTTATCAATAGTTCCTAATAACTGTGAAACTAAACAGCTGCAACTCACTTGTTTTATAACCAGTGAAGTAAAACCAGCATTGAAAAATTAGCTTAATTTCGGAAATATTCTGGCTTTATACTGGTTATAATAAGTGCGGCCGTTTAATTATAAAAATATGTAATTAATTTATCGTATTGAAATTCGGTGCTTCCATGAAATTTTAACGAGATGTAATGCTCGTGAACTAATCATTTATCCAATTAGTGCAAAATTTCGTGCCAATATTTGCCTATAAAATCTGATACTTGTGGTCTATTCCCACTACAGCGGAGTCTTAATTGAGCGTTATTATCCGGATGTGACTGGAAAATGGTATAACAATAGACAATCCGGTGCTATGATTGTCTCAGTATTGTAGAAAGAACATTAGTGAGTAGGCAGTAAATATATCAAAGTAAATAAATAAATTGATAAATTCAAAATACGACACGAACACGATGTTATGAATAATTTAAAAAGTACCTACTACTATTTCGGTTGTTACATAAATTATGATACTTTTAAGCAACAAAATACAAATAATAATAGATAAGTACATCTAATTATTAGTTTTAATATTGAATGGGCACATTTCCAGACTACTAAAAGCATTGATTAGAAAATACTAACGAAAAATTTCTTATCACACAATTAGCTTGTGGGTAGTGTTGTGGAGGAAACCATACAAATTATCTAATTTGATTCACTATCTAGTGAATGAATAAAATAAAGTATAGACAGTTCCCGAGCTTTGGCGAAGGGTTGTTGAGATCTAGCCTTTGTTCTCGACGGGCGTCGTAGTGAGGCCGGTGGGCGGCTTGTTGACCACCGTTTTGAATTGCTCCGGTATCGGATGCTCGGTCTGCAAACAAATTGCTTTGTGTTCAAAAATGACGCACTTGATCCTACATTCTCTTTGAGATAGTCTAATAAGAATGAAAGCGCCTCACTAAACGTTTTATGCACTAGTTGGCCGGCACATTCGGCCGTGGAATAGGGATGATGACTCAATCAAATCAGCAACTCTTTATCAAACTTAAAAACGCACTTCTAGTATGGAAGTTGTATGAAATTCACAGATGTGACGTCATCAAATTTCAACGCACGTTTTTTTAAATCTATATTTTTAAGGCTATCAAACTTAAAACTAACCGAGGATGCGAATTTTGGTCTTTTGAAAGACCCTCTATTTAATAATCACTTAGAAATATGTAATTTATTTTTGATATAGGCATCATCCCTATTCAAGTCTAAATAGCTAACTGAACTGAGTTAAATGAATGACCCATATCATTGCTTTGCGTATGAGCGCAAACACGATGGAGGCGCGTTGGTTTTAAGATTAAACGACCTCTACACTGTTCTCTACACTGTTTTAATATAACGAAATGCTAAAGGTTTAAATGGAAAACGTAAGCCCAGTAGCTCCCGCGTTTAATTGAATAGCCAATGCTAAGTGTTATTTATTAACATGTTAATCCTCTTTATTGGACATTCGGTGTGCAATACTGTATTGCGACCTACATTCGTCGAAAGCTGCAAAGTTAAAAATCATGTTATGTTTATGCTGACGGTATTCTGTTTTTTCTCATTACTTATTTCCGTAGACAATTAGTGGAAATGACACTTAAAGAAACCCACTAAGATTTCGTCACTGCTCGAGTTGTGACTCACTTTGAACTGCTGTCGAAAATAAAGTGTGAAAACTGTTCAGCGCAAGAACGGAGCTACTGTTATAAGAGATAGCTGCACTTTTTGTAACTATCGCCTGAAAAGCTGATTCAGTATTAGGTGAGTGTAGTGCTCTCCACTGATGTCAAAAGTGAAATTCTGCCCACATATGGATGGGCCTTTCGCTAGAAATGGCCGCTTAAAAACGGTTTATCGTTACCAAAAATGAACCATACTTAGAAAAGCTGATTCTTGTACAGTATTAAAGTATGCGCAATACCTATTTAAACAATATAAGAACTGACGCTATTTATCGGGCCTTTCACTAGATATCACCTGTCAAAGACATTATGAACATGCATACTGTAAAAAAATTTAATAGCAATCAACGTGACGACAATAATTGCCAATATATCACACACTTTTGACATCAGTGGAGAGCCCTACACCACCTAACACTGAATCAGCTTTTCAGGCGATTGTTACAAAAAGTGCAGTTATCTCTTAGTCTGTACGTGCATGCACCATCAGTGATGTGCCCGATTGTTTGTGTCATCATAAAATTGCAAAAACCGTTAGATTGTAATCTAACGCTTTTTATCTCGATAGATTGTAAACAGTCGAAAGATTGAGAACAGTTCAATGTTCTGAGTGTCAATTTTTGAAATATTCATTATATTTACGTTTTCTTGTCTCTTTCTCGTAGGTTAGGTTAGGGTTCGAAATAAAAACTTAAATAATCGGGTTAGTATACCTAACAGATTACAATCTACCGAAAAATAATGCGTTAAATTGTAATATGTCGACAGTATACAATCTCGCTAGTTAGATTACAATCTAACGGTTTTTGCAATTTAACGGTGACGTTTACACCACTGAGAAGACGTTTCGTGCTTATGTTTGTGCGTTTGTGTATTTGTGACGTTACTTTTACATAAAAAGTAAGTTTTGTACGACACAACACACTTCTTGAATGTGAATTCTAGAAAGTATAGTCTAAAATACATTATACCGCTTGTTTATGCTGAGTCACATCTATGGTCATCTATTTCCTGTATAAAGTTTTCCTGTTATGTACGAACACGGGTCCAGTTGATTCAGAGCTCGATAGGCCCTGATATGTATGTGCTTAATGTTATCATCAACATGATTTCAACCCATTGCCGGCTCCCTAAAGAACACGAGTCTTCTAGTCTAGTAGTTCTAGTCCACCACGCTGGCCAAGTGCAGATTGGCACACACTTTCGCGAATATTAAGAGCTCTCAGGCAAGCAGGTTTCCTCACAAAGTTTTCCTGCGCCGCGTCGGTTATAGCAAGTGATATTTAATTCCTTAAAACGTACACTATGAAATCAGAGGTGCGTAATCTTATGACTTAAGCTGTATAGTTCCACAAACTTATATGACCTGGTGACAGCGTCATTAGTAAATATGAAATAGTATATTGTGTGCTCAGGGGTGAAACAAGACGATTTCAGACGAGGGTGGAGTCTGGAGGGAGGGTCTGCCTGAGCGAAGCGAGGGCTGGCATCACCCGAAATCTGAAATCGTATTTCATCCCGTGGCGCACACACTATTTTTCATATAATCTGCATTAAAAGTGCAAGTTTTATTAAAATTGAATTTCTTATTTATTTTATTTCCTAGGTTGTTGTTTACAAACATCATATAATATGTCAGTTTAGTTAATGGTTAAAATGAAAGGTTTGAAATAAACAAAAGATACTCTGACAGGATTGAAAGGAAGGCTGCTACGTCATTGACGTATTCGTCTGAAATTGACTAGTTTCAGGTGGCTCAACAGGCACTGAAACTCGTATGTTCAATGCAGGATAAATGAAAAATAAAATAATACAAATTAGTTCTTTGCCGACCGGGCCAGATAAGTTGGTGTGAAATGTCCCTATAATATAATATAATATGAATATATTTCACTTACGTAGTCGCCATTAGCCTTTGGCACGAGCACGTTCATCTCCGAGGACTTGGAGGACACAATCTCCACGTCGAGCGACTCCTTCGAGAGGTAGATCTGACAGCCGTCCGTCTTCTCGATCGAGACCGTTGGCACCTTGCCTAGCACCTAAACAAAAAAAAAAAAAACATAGTAGTCTATTCTGATAGTTCTACATCCATACTAATATTATAAATGTGAAAATCTGTCTGTCTGTCTGTCGTTTGTTATAAAGATTGGTTGCATCCTGGGAAAGGTCATTGGTATTTTTATTCCGCAAAATCAAAGCCTATATCCACGCGAAGGAAATCCGCGGGAAGCCCCTAGTGCATAGCGGCGACTTATACGGCAGCTTTTGTTAAACCTATACCCCTAGTTGGTTTCTATTGTTCTACACGTGTCACGTCGAAAGTGCGGGAATCAGCACGGTTTTATCACTAGGGTGGTATTAGTCTACAGCCGAACAGTAGGAGGCCTCCCAAAAACCAACGATCCAAGACGATTCAGAATTAAGAGACGATTTAGAAAGTAAACATTTCCAAACAACCCATAATGAGAATTGAATCTGAGCTGTTGCTGTTGTTTCTACAATACAAAAGCGTTACAGCGAACTTTCTTGCGTAGACTGTTCAAGAGATGATTTAGATGATAGTATAAATTTCCAAACTGCCCAGAATGAGAATCTAACCTGGGACTAGTAGTGGTACCGCAGTACACATATCGTCAGGAGCTCTAATCTTAGCGGTTGTTTCTACAATGTAAGCCGTTACAGCGCACTTCTAACTTTTCTACGTAGACAGAAAACAGAATGTTCATTGTTCAATGTTCATATTCTATTGAATTCTACAAAATTTAATTCTTTAGAAACATGCCCTCCGTAGCCTTACATAACCACATTTCAGTCAAAATGCCAAGATCCTATTAAGATTTGCCCTCAAAACCCATCTCAACTCGCGATCTAAAATAAACATTCACCTCATGAAGTTACGAATTCATAAGAGATACCACAGAATATTTTATTATGAAGAATAGTGATTCCAAAAAAAAGCGTAAAATAATAAGACAACGCTAAGTGTTCAGTAACTTTTGGCACATAAAATCAATAGTCGTGCATGAACTCTGCGAAGTTATGTCATAAGATATTCTGGAAGTTTGTGTCAGTTCTCGTAAATTAATTGTGTTCATATTACGGTAACCCGAGTGTTTCATATTACGGCTGTCCCGTTATATTATATTTCGAACCAGGTGCTCAGGTGAGTCTAAAATTATCCTAACATCTATGTAATTTAATATAATATAACATAACATATAGAAATTTACATATAATGGTCTAAATTTTTTTTTTTAAATCCACTACAAGCTAGCCCTTGACTACAATCTCACCTGATGGTAAGTGATGATGCATTCTAAGATGGTAGCGGGCTAACCTGTAAGGGGCATGGCAGTTATATTAAACCCATACCCCTTCGGTTTCTACACAGCATCGTACCGGAACGCTAAATCGCTTGGCGGCACGTCTTTGCCGGTAGGGTGGTAACTAGCCACGGCCGAAGCCTCCCACCAGGCCAGACCAGGGAAAATTCAGAAATTATAAATTCCCAAATTGACCCTGCCGGGGATCGAACCCAGGACCTCCGCACGTTAAGGCAACAGCGCTACACACTGCGCCACGGAGGTCGTCAACTTTATCAAATTATTAAACGTCTGGCTTAGAGATATTTTATTATTATTACACAAGAAATATTCGATCGCCAATGGGTATCTGAAACATTTATAAGGAAAAAATGTATACGTACTTCACGAGCGTGCGTGAACTTTATTGTAGTTACGTGAACTTTACACATTGCGTAAGTGTGCGTGCCTATCGTACGGTCCGGTCAGTCGTACGCACAATCACGTACACGCATTTACACGTTAAAAATGTATACAGATAGGACTTCAACCCAACCATTAGCCATACGCGCTCGTGAATTTCAAGAATTATGATTGATAGCTAATGCACGCGACTTCGTCCGCGTGGATTGAGGTTTTTTTTGGTTACCGCGGGAACTCTTTAATTTTCCGGGATAAAAAGTAGCCCATGTGTTATTCCAGACTATAATATATCCCTGTGCCTAATTTCATCCAGATTCGTTGAGTCTTTCTGGCGTGAAAGTGAAACAAACATCCATACATACAAACCCTATTTTTGTTGAATACATGTAAAATAAAGAATAAATAAAAAATAAATATATAAGTATATAGTGAGGAAGTAACAGGTTAGCCCGCTCAAATCTTAGACGGCATCATCACTTACCATCAGGTGAGATCGCAGTCAAGGGCTAACTTGTAGTGGATTAAAAAAAACAGTGAGGATATATGTCGCAAAATAGCTTAAGGCGGTCACCCACTCACCTGCATCTGCACTGACTGGCAGTTAACGAACTCCACACTGGATACGAGGTTGTCGAACACCACGGCGCACTTGGTGCACGAGTCCAGCACCACGCCGTTGATCTTCCCGCGCACTGTGAGCGCAGAGTCGCGGCATCGGTACATGTATACAACGTTGTTCATCTCCGCGTTCTCCACCACCAGATTGGAATTTCCCTTTTGGTACTCCTGTGAACAATGTATGTATTTATTTAGAACATTTTTAACCGACTTCGAGGAACCGAGGTTCTCAATTCGGCGCGTATCTTTTTTTTATGTATGTCGGTGCACATCTCCGTGGTTTCTGAACCGATTTGAATTTTTTTTTTCAATCGTTAGAGGAAGCTCTCGAGGTTGTCCCATAAAAAAATCTGACTCCAAGTCCTCAAGTCGGGCGGGTATAACAAGGATAAGCAAAGTTGACGCATCAGGCTCGCCAGACTTCAACATAGTGTGTAGAAACCAAAATTATTTTTTTCTTTACAGTGGCTTTGGAAGTCGGTTTTTTGGAAAGAATTTTCATTTGAAGTGAAACTTCTTCAGAATCGTTGTGATTTGAAAATTCGATGAAACAAAAAAGCGACACCAAAAATAATCAAACATATTCAAAATAAGAGTTAGTATGCGAGAGAACGAGATTGAATATAAGTTATATTTATCTCATTTATTAAGTTATATTTAACTCTTCTGAAGTTCGAAAAACGTTTTTTTTTATTGAATAAAAAGTCTCACTGTGTACATACTTTGGAACTGTGAAAAATTACATACATATCACAATTTTATTATTAATATTTTACTGTACGGATATCTTCGATCCGATCCGCAGATCCGAGATGAATTGTAGATATTAAATTACTTAGTTGATTAAAATTTTCATCGTATTTACTCTGACTTGTAAATTTTGTGCAAAGGAAAAGTTCTTATTTTCATTACTCGCAAAGCTTCAAAAGTAGGTATATATCAGAATTGCCTCCTCGGTTGAACAAAACTTCTGAGCAAGTATGAATTGCCTTGACCGAGAACGCCCTTTAATCATAACACCCAAAGGAATACCGCCTAAAGGATAACATTAACATAATAATATTATGTTGGTTTACTAAATATTCCGAAACTAAGTAAAGTAGATTGAAAGGGACCATATTATTAATACAATATTATTATTATGCATACGATTTAGCTACTCGTTAGCAATTTGAGTTCAGGGTTATTAATTGTTATAATAATATTTAGCACAAACTACTAAGCTCTACACTATTCATGGTTGTAATTGGCCTCTAACTAAAGTTTTAAAAGCTTTACTATATAGAGGGGGTGTGGCAAAGTACGATGTTTAGATGAAAACTCGTTACTGCTGTGAATTTATGATGAAAAGTTTGGAAGCATATGACACTGAAAATTTAGGGCTTACTACAGTCGTTTAATGGTGGTGACTTCGTACGCGTGGATTGCGGTTTTTTGGTTCCCGTGGGAACTCTTTAATTTTCAGGGATAAAATGTAGCCTATATTTGTTATTCCAGACTATAGACTATCTCTGTGCCAAATTTCATCCAAATCCGTTCAGCCGTTCTGGCGTGATTGAGTAATAAATATCCATCCATACATACATCCATCCATCCAAACTTTTGCATTTAGAATATAAGTATACCTACATACTAAGAATGCGTTTCGACTTTGTAGTATTATAGATTAAATTTACTTTTTAGTCAAATTTCAATATTACTGAACGCATAGTTTCTGTATAAGAAGTGCGATTTTAGCATTGGTCGACAGCGATGAATACGAAGCCGCGCTGTCTCACTCGCTCCATGTAGGAAGCCCATATGGCTATCCTTATCATCACCTATTGTTTGTCGCGCGTGTTGCGACATTCCGACGCGAGAGGGCCACGGCAAGCGGCCCGTGCGTCGAGGCGGTCACCCCCTGAACTTTCGAGCGTCTGCCCGCGCCAGCCCGTGGTCTCTTCAAGGCCCGGGAGATGTGAATTTTACCGAGTGTGAACCGCCATGCGGGACCGCGGTATTTCTTTTTAAAATGGGAGGTCTCAGTACCTAACCCAGCCTTTGTCAGGCCCCATAACAATGGGGGCATGACTCGTTACCTTTCCTTTGATTTTTTTCTCACTCTCTAGTGACATATATTTTTGCCTCGTGTCTCCGGACCGAGTTCTGCTACGGAACGTTCCGCCATTTTGTAGGACGGTCACCATATACGCGTGATTTGTTCTTGTTATATTAACTTTATTAATGTACTTACTAAATAAGTAGTGTAACCAGTGAAAAGCACAAATGTGCCGTAATTTCAAACAAGTGAAAGTGCCCGCGAAACTTCGTGATGCGCGAATTTACGAACTATTCTCCTGGTATCCTGCCGCGCGCATTGGGCGCGCTCGCTGAGGGTTAGCAGCCGGCCATGGCCGCTGCCGCCCACCCCACGGGTCTACTCTTCGAGTTTCTTCGAGCGTAGGACTAAGTGGTATTGTAAAGGAAATGGATTGTAAGTGCGAAAGTACCTATATCTTGATCTTAAGTCTTATCTCTCTTTAGTATAACATATCAATAACTAAAATTAATTATCGCGCTTTGTCATTTATACTCATTGAAATGTTCCACATTTAACCTCTTTTTCATTTTTTCGCCATACGTCATCAGTTACTCTTGTCTCCGTGACAATAATGGCGCCCGAGTCAATGGTGCAGGTGTCGCCCTCGCACTCAGTGAATGGTAGAATGTGGAACTAATTAAATGTCAAAGTCATAGTTCTTTCAATAATTGTTCTGACACATTTCAAATTTAGAACTTGTCATTCTGAAATACGTCAAAACTGACACTCTTGTACGTCTGTCAGTTATTAATTGTCTTTTGACATATTTCTTTGTTATTATTGTCAACAGTACGTAGCAATACCGCTAGCGTTACTCTATTTATACTAGACTTGTACGCTATTTTTATATCCTGCCTATCTTTAGTGTAAACGGATAATAACATATGAATATATAACGGTGTATACAAACTGTTTATAACTTAATAATTTAAAGTGTATATGTGATTTCTACAGCAATCCTGTCGAAATTGTTGGACGAACAGGCAAGGATACGCATTCGCAAGTAAGTACTTAGTAGTAATTGTCCATCAACAACGTAAACAATTTTCAATAACAACTATTTTACAGTTGTCCTTTTATACAAGCAAGGAAAATGCGGAATCCTAATAACGCATAGAATTCACATAGTGTTATGATTAGTTAGATGTAAACAACATAGTTTTAAGTGTGTTTAGTTATAAGTCCTAGTTTTAAGTGTGTTTAGTTATAAGTATAACTTGTGAAACAAGAACATTTCACTTTATAACAAGATTACGACCTCTTTCCCCAGACATTACGCATATAATTGATACGATTCAATTAAATTAATTATAAAATTAATTTTAACATATGAAGGAAATATGAATTCCGAAGCCAATATGGGCACGGCTTCTCTTGTTAACGAGTTCGTCGCTTCAATTCAGTTGACGTACTCCACACTCGGAACAACCCGTACTTCGGTAATTACCCCCACGACTCAACAAGCAGTTTTTGAATGTAAGGATTTACAATTTTTGAATGTGAATATTCACAGTATGCGAATGATATAGTATGGAGAAAAAACTTTGTCCAATCTAACGCAGCAAGCTTCTTTTCAGCGAAACTCGCTCCCAGATTTGTTAAAACAAAGGTTATAGAGAAAATCTCCGATTTGGTTTATATTTTAGAGGATATAGGTACTAAATATAAAGGAAAATATCATATAAAAGACATTATTAAGTTTTCATAAATATAATCAATATAACTTATCTATATTTCATATAATAACATTAAATAAAGCATAACTTTACTTTACATAGTAAATTATACCTATAAATCATCAAGTAACCTATATCTACATTTATAATTAATTTCTTTGTAAAAATATATGACAACTTTCAACACATTAGTTAATACAAAAGCTAACAACTATAAAAGTTGAATTATTGAATATTATATAAACACATATTACAGAAAAAAACTTGAGAAATGAACTCAATTATGAGGTATTTCATTGACCAATAAACTATAAATATACATTTGAATATGAAGTTAAAACAATTAAAAATTAAATTTATAAGTAGTATTACTTCAAAGTAAATTACTATTATATACTCACATTACTATACAAGGTCTACACCTTACATAATACACATTTATATTATGATTTGATACATATTAAGTTTTTTAATTTTCCTCACTGAAAGGAGAATGTCCAAATAAGGTTGCAACTCCAAAAATAAAGGAGACCAACCATATAAATACTTTGTTATTTTATTTTATTACATGTTATGATCAAACATTGATAAACATGAAGTAGATTGCTCTGCGATGGCAGACACTACACATTCTTTTGAAGAATTTTTTTATTCTTCTTGACCTTATATTATAAGGAATTTTTTTGCTTTCCCCAAACATTATGTTATCATAATGTCATTACCTACCAAGGTCCAACTAGTAAATAGTCTAGTAGACGCTATGCATGTAGGACCGTAGGACGATATACTGTGCACTAAGTTGCGAAGCCAAGGGACTCCATGCATAGCCCCTTTTGCCCGCACATGGCATAGTTTTTTTCCTTATTTACACTCATATACATAGTATACATATAGCGAGGCACAAGCAGCCCCTAAATATTGAATGAAATGAAACACAACCTAATAAATAGGTATAGTTAATTTCCATTTCTTACTATATACAGTGAGACATAAGCAATTATAGATTAAATTTATAGTCTAGGAGACGGTGATTTTTTAAATACATCAGGTTAAACACTGAACTTTGTTCATCTCCTATTGAAAAGTATTAATGATGACATACATACTTTGAAATAGTCAAAGAGACAGTCACATCTGACGCTCAACTTTTGTTAAGGGCATATGGAACTTAAAATTTGAGTTTCCTTTTTTACATTAAACATTAGTCTACAAAGCATACCACGACTCAACGAACATAAAAGGCAATGTTCCCAATTTCAGGAACAGTGCCAAACCAGGAAAATATAGATACAGGCTATAGTTAAGTATCAAATAACTATAACTATTTCTCTATACAAATACAACAAAATGTTAGGATTAATACTAGGACAGTTACATACACATTAAGCAAACTTAGCCAAGTAGAAACTAACATAACTTTAATATTAACCAAATAATTTACACCAACGTTGGTATAGTCTAAGAACAGGTCGAAAGCGTGATGTATGCAAGTAAATAATAAAAGAGTTTCAAAATTCGTGCACAACAAAACTTTATTAGGACACAATACGAAAGCGAATTAGGCTAATTTAAATATTTTATACTACTAACACTAAACTAAAACTAAAATTAAAAGTATCAACTAGAGTTTAATATATTCAACACAATTTAGGTATAAGCATAGAAAATAAGTTTTTTTTCTCGGGTTGAAACGGCTGTGGAGACAACTGGGTTGTCTCCTACCCAAAAAAGGGGGTATTGTAGTATTATAGATTAAATTTACTTTTTAGTCAAATTTCAATATTACTGAACGCATAGTTTCTGTATAAGAAGTGCGATTTTAGCATTGGTCGACAGCGATGAATACGAAGCCGCGCTGTCTCACTCGCTCCATGTAGGAAGCCCATATGGCTATCCTTATCATCACCTATTGTTTGTCGCGCGTGTTGCGACATTCCGACGCGAGAGGGCCACGGCAAGCGGCCCGTGCGTCGAGGCGGTCACCCCCTGAACTTTCGAGCGTCTGCCCGCGCCAGCCCGTGGTCTCTTCAAGGCCCGGGAGATGTGAATTTTACCGAGTGTGAACCGCCATGCGGGACCGCGGTATTTCTTTTTAAAATGGGAGGTCTCAGTACCTAACCCAGCCTTTGTCAGGCCCCATAACAATGGGGGCATGACTCGTTACCTTTCCTTTGATTTTTTTCTCACTCTCTAGTGACATATATTTTTGCCTCGTGTCTCCGGACCGAGTTCTGCTACGGAACGTTCCGCCATTTTGTAGGACGGTCACCATATACGCGTGATTTGTTCTTGTTATATTAACTTTATTAATGTACTTACTAAATAAGTAGTGTAACCAGTGAAAAGCACAAATGTGCCGTAATTTCAAACAAGTGAAAGTGCCCGCGAAACTTCGTGATGCGCGAATTTACGAACTATTCTCCTGGTATCCTGCCGCGCGCATTGGGCGCGCTCGCTGAGGGTTAGCAGCCGGCCATGGCCGCTGCCGCCCACCCCACGGGTCTACTCTTCGAGTTTCTTCGAGCGTAGGACTAAGTGGTATTGTAAAGGAAATGGATTGTAAGTGCGAAAGTACCTATATCTTGATCTTAAGTCTTATCTCTCTCCTGTGTAACATTCACTGATTAAATTTAATTATCGTGCGAGTAAGTAACTCATTAGTTCTCATTGAAAAGTTCCCCATTCGCCAATAACCCTATTGTAAGCTGCCACTGGGCGCGAGGCGCGCCACCTGTGCTGCCGAACGGTCCTCGACTCCAAAGGTTCGATGCCCGACGGCTGAATCTATCCGAAGCAATTATTGCGTAGGTAAGTTTGGGTAAGTGCCTACGCAGTCCTAATTCTGTTCATCCCATTTCTTTTATTGTCACGTCATAACCTAAAAGGCGCGCTGCGGTGCCACGTGTTGTCACACCGGCGCACCCGCAGCGCCCCCTATCGACCGACACCCGCAACTCACGTAGTTACTCTTCTCTCCGTGACAATAATGTCCTAATACAATTTCCCTCCCCTGTTCGGGCGCGGAACGATGCGGAGACGTGTTCAGCTTCCAGTAAGACCGAGGAGACTATTGAGAGATGATATGACAAAATTATCACATTATCTGTCAATAATCCTGATTGGTCTATTTCTGCACGTCATCCCCAGTTAGCTTAACTTTGCTTCCGTGGAAACTACCCGTAAGGCGGGGGCGATTGTCCTTATAAATATGCAATAGGTAGGCGCAAAAGAAAAGTTCAGCATGGTTGAATGGTAGATAATATTGAGTTTGCATATTTTTACAGCATTACGAGATTAAGTGAACTTCGATTTCCGACTCGATCATGATACGAAAGGGCCCTGAGCCACCTCCTTAAAAATTAATTAGCTAAGGATATCATTGTATTTTAGGTAGATAGACAGAGAACTTTGCCATTGAATGAATGTTTATTTTCCTCTAGCTCAATAACTAATGCGGCAGAACGGCGGTACATCGGTTCTAAAAATAATAATTATTAATTTAAATTAAAAATTTTACCTAAAAAAGAGTTTATGTTAATTAGCTGAGGTATTATGTGGTTAGCATTACACGTGAAATTGCAGTCAATGTTTTCTCTATATCTGTACAAATAAACGAGGGATAGTAGTTTATCCAATTTTGTTAAGATCACCGGTTTTACGGACAGGTTTTTGCAGTCGACACGAATAGCATCTTTCACCGTTTTCTTTATTGGAACTTTTATCGTAATACTCCATTTGTTTTCAAAGATTTAAGAAGCCTAGTACTGGAATAAGTGGTAATTAAGATTCCATTGGACTTTCTCAAAATCTAGATTCTAGAATGAAGCTATAGGCGAAACCTTTAGTAAATAGAACCGACGGTTAGGTGTATGTCGGCGCATCATTGCCGTTGGTACCGAAGTCAGACATATTGTTGCACACAAGCGTAGGTAGGGTAGAAGGATCTCGTAGAAAAACCTCTTAGTCGATTATAACGATGTTTATTCTTCTAAAAAATACGTAATAATAATCCTCGCATCCCATTACACTGGTATTTATACCCCCCCAGTCAAATAAAAATCTTAATATTAAGTTATTCTGCCGGAAGTCAAAAGCAGAACCTTTTATGCTAAATAAATATAAAAATAAACGGAAGTCAATAACAAAACTCTTAATGTAAGTTAAACGGAAGTGTCAAAACAAGCGCTTAGAACTATTTGAACTAAATATAAAACTAATAAATGAATCACACCGGAAGCAACATTCGAGAATCAAAACTTATTTAAAATTACAATAATTAAAATAAATACTTAATACAAATAATGGTTTGCGCCCATATGTACGTGGGTTAAGTCAGATTCATTTTCATAGAGGCCTAATTGAACCATTTGCTCTTATATTATTTCTTATCTAAATACATATTTAGAAGACTACTTAGAACACGTCCAGCAGACGCATGCGTCCAAGTGCTGAAAATGATCGCAGGAAACAAAGAAGACTATTCAGACATATCCATACTTGTCAACGAAATAGCGATTGGATACGATGCCGCATTAAAACCGACCAGGTACAGAATTGTCATACCTTCGTCTTCTGGATTACTGTGCTTCCGTGTCAGACCTCATTCCGTATTGGAGCATTTTTGTGTCCTGATGGTAAAATTATGGTGTCAAAACAAATGACACCCGAACATCGCTAATATTAGACGTTGATGCTAAACATTTGCTTCCATATTAAATGGCAGATTTACCTAAATTCTCATGTTACGTTAGAACTAAAGTAGGCCTTCAGGTAAAATCGCAGTGAGGCGCTAAATTGTTGTTAAACTACAATTGCGAATTGAGAGCAGAATGTTTTTAAAACGTAGTGCAGTCACGATGACCCATTTCTAGTCATCTCACGCTAATACGGGCGGGTGTGTCGAGAGCGACGCCTACGGGCTCGTAAACGGCGTAAAGCCGGGTCACAGCTGCGGGTTTTAAGAGATATTGAGGCAATTTACTGCTACTACGAACTAAAACCACTAAAACGTCTAAATCCTATTCTAGCTTATCGCGATATGAGGAATACGAATAAAAAAGGTTAAGTTTAGACCATCCTAAGTTCCTAACAACTGTACGTACTGCATTGTAATTCTAGAAGACTAGAACTAGTTTCTATCGGCGAAGTTAATTAACAGTGAAGATATCACACCACAATCTGGTGTGTGGTTAAAAATACTTCATCATCATCCCAACTCCTTTCAGAATGAGAAAAGTTTTGGTCCATCTATAGACATAAGCAGACCTCACCACAATTGAAAACATTATAATTGATATTTTATGCTTAAAACATACATAATTATCATATTACAAAGTCGGTCCGTCGTGCAGGAGGGTGCCCCACACTACGCTTACCGCGTCCAAGCGGTCTCTATACTCTAGAACGGCCGGCTCCAAAGGCTATCTCTCCTAGGAAATCATGCGTCTTCTGCCACTTTAACTTACTAATGGTTCGGGCTTAGTCAGGAACCTTGGTTCTTAGGAGAAACTCTACGTGCCTGAGGACCGAACTCCCAATGTCCAATAAGAGGCCAATGCGACTTCTAAACTAACAAAAAAATAAATTGTCCGTCATAGGGACTGCCGATAGAAGTAAAAACGAATATTTAAAATTAAAAAAAAAAACTTAAAATATAAAATACCTTACAACTAAGGCATTAAAGTTGAATTACGAATGTACTATATTTATATTTAAGACCTTCTGTCTTCGTAACAACGCGAGGTTTCTGTCCCGACGCGATGTGTCGGTCACGGTGACGGTCACGCGTTTCTCCATTTTTACCCTCTAAAAATGTTCAACGCGCCTAAAATTAGTTTTCACTTCAAAAATATTAGAAAGATGTACTCACAATGACCCACTTCTTGCCATCCCTCGCGAACACAGGTGGTTTGTCGAGACTGCCGGCGCCGGGCGTCGGCAGCGGCTTGGCGGGCACTTGCGGGCTGGTCGCCTTGAAAGGCGCCGGGCCCTGCCGAAGCTGCGGGTTCTTATGGGTTTGCATTTCCGACGTCACTTTGCGCAGAGCTACCAACAGATTATGCTGTTTATATTCATTACCAGCTGATGCCCGCGACTTCGTCCGCGTGGATTTAAGTTTTTTGATTCCCACGGGAAAATCTGAATTTTCCGGTATGGCCTTTGTCCTTACCCGGGATACAATCTATCTCTGTACTAAATTTCATCAAAATCGGTTGAATGGATGTGCCATTAAAGCGTAGCAGACAGACAGACATTGACAGATAGTAGGTATGGATAAATGGAAAAGGGCATGAAAAGATCTACTTCCGTATAGCTATTGAGTTCCCTATTTTGAAAACGAATTCAATTATTTCCAATCTGAAAGTGTACGTACCAATTACTAGATGATGCTCGCGACTTCGTCCGCGTGGATTAAGGTTTTTTGATTCCCGTGGGAACTCCTTTGTCCTTCCCCGAGATACAAACTATCCCTTTACCAAATTTCATCAAAATCGGTTGAAAAGATGGGCCGTGAAAGCGTAGCAGACCGATAGATAGACAGACAGACAGAAACACTTTCGCATTTATAATATTAGTATGGATATCCAAATCATTTTAATGAAGTAAGTACAGGCACTTTCATTAAAAAATAAAACACAATGTCTTTTATAGTGAATGTAGAACAACATAAAATATGTAGCACTACTCACACATATGGGTTGTGGTGTGGTACTCGTACTCGTATATGGTACCTCGGAAATAAACCACAAGTTCGCTAACGGGAAGGCTTTCAATGAGATGAAAATATGTTCGCGAACAAAATGGATTAAACATAGGTACATTGTTTCCAATATAGGCAGGTAATCCACCTATAGAAATAATACCAATCACGTACAGTGTTTGAATTTGGTTTTGTGAATAGAATAAGTAATTGCTCTGTGGCGATCGTGATTGAAAGATAACATTGTGGACCAAAATGGATAAAGTAAATAATTGAAACAGTATTAAATTCAGAAACTCAAACTGATATTGATGCTTACTCTGTAGTCTGTGGTACACAAAAATAAATTGCCAGTCATAGGGACTGCCGATAGAAGTGAAAACGTTTTTTTTTAATTGAAATTATTAAAATATAAACCTTAACACTAACGCATTAAAGTTTAATTTCGAATGTAGTATATTTATAATATGTTCGCGAGCATGTCGGTCACGCGAGCATGTCGATCACGGTCACGCGAATCTACATTTTTACCCCCTACCAAAAAGTGCTCAACGCGGCTAAAGAAGTTTTCACTTCAAAAAGTTAGAAAGAAACGGCCATGAGCGATAAGACCGCCTTTGCATGCTGTGGAGTTCTGTGTTAAACGACAAGTCTGAAGAGATTAGGATCTGCGTAATTAGGAAGGACAAAAGATCTCTGTTTTCCATTTTCTTTATTGCCCCAAGTAAACTTATTCCAGAGAAATATGTACGTCCTCACAAAATGAAGTCAAATAATGAATATTGTATGCGGCCTTTCAATTTCTATTTTCAGTGAACGGAGTATGTAATTCGGTTATTAGTAAATAGATTTGCGAAGTCCGTACCCACAGACCCGTACACTTAATGTAGCAAAATTGATACGTTTAGATACACTGGTTCAATATAAAGTAGTTTTACAGTAGAAATAAATAGTCCACCGTACAGTTATGACAGGTTGTAATTGTACAAGTACCTATATTAAACTCACATACAAAACCTGCCAGAAGGTGACATTATTTTGGTTAGATCAGAGCCAAAAAAAGTACTAAAACCTACCTCATTTCTCAGACACGCTTTGACTTTCAGAGTTTACAATGCACTTTGAAATAAACGAAAGCACCGCGGTAAAATCTATCTTCACAGAGCTCTATATTCCTTGCTATATATAACCTAAATCCCGAATGTTCTACAAAACATTAAAGCAATCCACTCGACGTTAGCAATCCACCCAGTATAATATTCTATTTTTAAAAAGGAACTGAATTCTCCTGACTTCTTATCGACAGAATCTGATTCAGGGCAGACACTTTTACATCCATAAGCACTAAAATTATTAATGCGAGAGTGTGTCTGTCTGTCTGCTACGCTTTCACTTCTATTCTAGCGATTTTAACGAAGTTAAGTACAGAGATAGGTCACATCCCAAGATAGGACATACTATTTATTCCGAAAAATCAAATATGTAGATTTCCCCCGGGATTTTACACGAACTTTGATCCATGCGGGCAAGGTCACGGGCATCGTCGTGTTCACAATAATAATAATAGGCATGAATATCTTACCCAAGACAAAAGCCGATTCCGAAGACTCCGAGAAAATGCTAGATCGAAATAGACAAAGAGGTACTCACTGTTAGTAATGGCTTCACCCTTGTTAATTTCGGCGAAAAGCGCGCTTCTGTCATCAGCGCTCATGTTCGCGAAGTCCACTTCGGGTAGCGGCGGTGGTGGAGGAAGGCCGCCGGGCGGGGGCGGGGGCGGTGCGCCCGCTCCTTTGCCTGCCAACAAGGACTTGGTAAGGGTCGAAACGCAAAGGCAAGAAATTACCGGTGGTCAAATACCTACTTCAAATTCTTCATACGCCCGGTACAGTCCGCGAGGCAAAGCATAATTTTTATTTCCCATTTCAAAGGGTAAAAGCTTTCGAATAAATTAAGTCGGTTAGTGTAAACGCTTAAAAAGATGGTTGACATTGGCACACGAAAATGTTCGATCAATGCTAATTAAATTGAACGAACTTTATGACGTACCTAACCTAGTTCTGTTTTAAGGTTAATTGTTGCCGGTAGCGCAATTAATTACAATATGAGGAATTCAACAAATTTTACCTACCTCATTATTTTTTTACGCATAGGTGTGGATTCTATTCATGTTTGTTTTTCTCTTATTAACTGTCTCCAGACTATCGACCAACTTTTCGCATAAAGATTAAGAAAACAGTGCTCCTTTATTGCAGGCCGTATAAAACTTCTATATTACCAGTGATAACCATTTTATTAGTTCGTCGATGACGTAAAAATATCAGTAAATTTAATATGCTCGTTTAAGGATTTATGGAACCAAAACAGAGGCAAGGGGCATGTATAAACAAATTGTTAAAAGACCATCGGCAATGCACTAGCGATACTTCCAGTGCTGCAAAAGTTCATGGGCGACGCCCGTCGGTAATCACATGAAGTGACCCGTCTTATCATTAAAAAAAACATTTTAAGTCGTCGATATATATTATGTAGGTGCTAGATGGGCCCTTTAATAGAAAAAAGTTGGGCGTCCGACCTGTAGAGCATGCCCCTCACCTGTATAAGCCTGTCCTTATCCCCGCCATAGGCCTGTCCCGCTTTTCAGACTAGGTGACGTTAGTAAAATAAGTCCACATTCTTTGTTTGACAGGGCCCGTGTATGTAAATTGAGGTCGTTGTTTGAAGTTTATTAAGGCTGCGCTTCTACCGGGACTAAATTTAACAACCACTAATTATACCTAAGTTGATTTCCATTGGAGACTAAGCAATGAAAATGAATGAACCCTTACTAAGGTTTCCAACACATCCTTAGCTTCCAGGCACTCGAGTATTTCTAAAAGAAAGACCAGTATAGGAAGTTTCTTAGCCATACTTCCAAACTTACCAGACCAAACCAACCCAGTAGTATGGTACTGCTTCACATACGCCTGCAGGTCCGACAGTAGTTGCACCCATGCTTTGCACCATTCTACGTGGGTCTTGTTTTTCTCTTTCCACTCTTTTAGCACGCGGTTCGTGTAGAACTGGCCAGCGTCGTTCATCTCCTTGACATAAGGCGCGGGAGTAGGCGCCACCGCGACCCAGCCCAGGGCGGGAATGCTCTCGGATATGGCGGAGAGATGGTTGAAGAAGTTCGAGGCGCGGTTCTTTTCGCGATATTGTTGGATTGAGGATATCTTGTCGCTGGTCGGCTTGAGGAGTTGAACCTGTTCCCCATCTGATGGCTTTGACCGAGACGCTGCCAACTGTATGTAGCGGAGTTGTTCCCTAAAACAAACGAACTTTGATTGAAGATTGGAACATATCTTAGATAACAAATGTGTTAAAACATTTTTGATGCTGCTGCCTCGAGGCGTTTGTTTCTACCACGACCACGGCTGATATTTTTTCAGTGAGTTTGAAATTTAATAAATTATGAAATATTCTCAAATATAATATCTATAAAATCGGACTTATAGGTAACCAGGTATAAATTAAAAATAGTTGTTTTTAGGTAAGTAGTACGTTACTGAGTTCGTCATGAGACGCATTGAAATGCATGCCGCGCATTAGTTACAAACACGCACGCACACACAGCTTATATTATACCTAGCGCTGCAGCTGTTAAACTAATCAATAGCTTATAGCGTTAAGAGTGCCTATACCTATTACATGTAAAATAACAAATAATTTTATTAATAGTAAAAAAATACTACAACAATAGACAATATATATACAAATTGTTAGGCTCTTACTGAAAAGCATCGTTAACGAGGTTCGCGTGTGTAGCGATGTCCCCGCCGAGTTTTTTCGACAACTGCAAATAAGTCTGCAGGGGACCCTAGAACAAAAGAGAATAATATTAGGTAAATATTGCAATGGAGAACCTTTTGTTTAAATTTATTATGGAAATTAAGACAAAATAAAACAAAAATATGAAAGAATCATTAAAATATCTCAACAAATGAAAACGTTATGGAACTTTAAAGATGCGCTTGCAGTGGGGTGGTGTGACGTCACACCACCCGACTTTATAAAGCCGAATAAAAGAAATAAATGGACTTAACGTGACTTAATTGAATTAAAAGGACGGTGAGGAAAGGACTTGGCTGATGGAAACAATTAAATACACCCATATGGCACTAAACTTAAGTCGGTGAACTAGAGCACAATTTTTCTGAGATGCCCAAACTTTTAATCTCAAGTGTCTAATGTCTAAATAATATACTCGTTTAAATAAACTGCTAAGTTACCCAAACTGTAGTTGATGTAATCGTTTCTAGTGGATGACATGATAAATGGCCCATCCCGTCATTTATCACAAGGGCATAAACCCTGAAGGGAATATGGGCCACTTGAATTCTTTTCACAGCAACAATAGCCCTTTTTCAGACGCAAGCAACTCCTTTTATACCTATTCAGAGATAATAGGACTGCAGGTATTGCGTAAATATTTGTCAAGCTTGTAATAATCTTTCTTAGTAGGTACCTGCATCCAATATAGTAATTGTTACTTACTAGGTGAAACAACAGTTCAACTGGTAAAAATATTATACGATTTCTGTAAATCGTCTCGTTTTTGGTGCAAACTAACAGGATTTCTAGAGCTTTGAAAAAATAGACATCAGTCTAATCTAAGTAAAGTAGTTTGGGAAATGCAAGGGAAGAAATAGGCATAGGAACAAACAAAGCTATAAAAATAGACTATTAAACACTTTTCTTCCACACTACAGGATTATCGCTACATAATCCCCCTAAGCAATAAAATCAAAGCTCCAGTGATTTCCAGTTATCAGACAACAGTCACAAATCACATTGTAGAGCAAACAAATTGTCCTAACTCCTAACAAGGTCAGTCATTGTCGGTGTAAATCGATTGACGCTGTATGTACTTCCCAAGTTCCCATGCGCCGATATGGACATGGTATTTAAAAAAAACAAAGAGTGTAAGCTTAAAGTAACATATCTACTAACTACATTAATTGAAAATTTTAAAATTGGTCCAACAGACCTCAAAATACTTGATTCAGAATAAACGAGAGAAGGACATCGTCTTGAAGGGTTTAGAGTAAGGATTCCAAAACAATTGTGTTTGAAAGATAGAATACCAAACGTCTATAATCTAGAATATAATCTGCAAAGCTCACTTTGTTTGGCAACTCTTAAATCAAGTCAAAGACAACGTCGTAAAGCAAACAAATTGTCTAAACAAGGGTGCAGGCCATTGACGAAGTAAATGGATTGGCGCGGGTACTAGTACTTACTCACAGATAGACGCCACATATTATTTTCATACAATTACAGAAAGAAAATATAATATAAAAATATAAGTTAAAGGAATAAATGTTAGCAAAGAAGTTAACAAGTACAACCACAAAATCACGTTACAGTAAACATCGTAAAGATAACAAATCTGTAGAAACGAGGGTGTATATTGCCGGATGCCGATACAAATTGATTGATTCAGCGATACTTCTGTGGGCATAAACAAGGAAGCTCGCTCATAATGCGCAACTAGACACTCTTGTTTGTTCCCAAGAAATACTCAGATATTTGCTTTCTTTGCTCGTACATTGCTTTTTTTTAAATAAAAATTCGCTTCAATTCCAATTTTGCAATGCTCGACAAAATATTTCAATTAAATTCTCGTACGAACACATTTTGTAAACAACCAGGTAAAAAGGTATTCCTTTATGGATACTTTTCCACAGGACAGAATTTCAATTTAATATCACGCAGCAGTATCTCTATCTACAGAGTTCAAGATTACTAACCAACCCTAATCCAGTTCTAGTCGTTACTTACGTTGTTTTTAATTTTATTTGAAACTTTTCGATTCTACGCTCAAAGCTGCTTGAACACGATTTCCTTCTACTCCAGCTTCCATTTCCATCCACGCATCCGGTTTTATTACCACTCCCGGTTCCTTTGGCGTATGTATACATAAGACTGACATTACACACAAGAAATAAGGAGCTTTCTTTGCTTTGATCCGCAAGAAAATACGTCTTAACAAGAGGCTTTCTTTTTTTTCTGTGATCGAAGCTTTCATAATCAACATACAGCGTCCGTCCTCCTATGTTGTACAAAATGGTTTATTCTACTATTTATAATGGCCTAGCACACTTTGCAATGGTTTAACTTGGTTAGACGAATGTGTTTAGAGTATTTGGTGGGAAAACGAACGGTTGCCTTTATTTCTTTTTATAAATATAGGTATAGACTAACGCTTGGCTGCAATCAGACTTGCTTGCAAGTGGTGATGCAGCCTAAGGTGGAGTGCGCTTACCTAGAAGATGCCTATTCACTCTTGATTTGAAGGTTCCTATATACCTCCGCTGAAGTAACGGTGACAGCTGAGAATACCGCTATAGGCGGGTTAAGTGGGTTTATTTCAAAGCTTTTAAAACGACACCATGGTACAAAATATTCAAATCCAAGCTCATGAATATTCCTCCCAAGTTCCAGAATTAAAATGTCACAAAATAGAAAAAAATAATTAACTAACAAGAAATATAAATTAAACTAGACAACTCTTATAATATTTCCAACTATCTTTTTCTTTGAAAGTGCCCTCAAGCCGACTTAGGAAAACATGGAATTGGATAAGTAAAATTACAAAATGCTTTAAATAAGCTTGAAAGAAAAGTCCGTATTCAACTTGGGTTTATAGAACCGTAGAAAAATTCAAGCATCATAAGCATTGAAATAATATCTACGAAGATATTCTCTTTTGTGTAATTTTAATGAGAAAAGATTCGAAGCTTTACTTTTGTGTTTGTTATAACTTTAAATAAGCATTAGATGCCAACGACTTCGTAAGTTTTTCCATTCCCGCGGGTACTCTTTAATTTTCCGCGATGCAACCAATCCCTGTACCAAGTTTAGTCAAAATCGGTGAAAATATTGGCCGGGAAAGCGTAGCAGGCAGACAGACAGACAGACGGACAGAAAGACAGACAGACAGACAGATAGATAAACAGGCATACTTTCGCATTTATAATATTTAGTAGTATGGATAAGCAGCCACTGAGTGTTATGAATTATTATAAAACCTAAGCAATTACCGGACACCCAGCTTCCCACGTGGTGAACCAAACTTGTGCTTAATTAATAATAACAATTAATCACCCAGGTAAGGTAAACATCACGTGGATCACAGGGAGTTCATGTGCAGACAAATATTGATCGGCGTTTGGAGCTTAACTCTTAAAAGATGCTGGAATAGAGACACCAAATCAGACAACAGACAGACAGTAAATTTAGTAGACCCCATCTAAGTAAACCACGGAAAATAAGGAAGGTGGATCTAAGATAACATCAAGGGAATCGTGGAGCCACTAAAAAAAGCGGCAGTCAGCACATGATCGTAGTTTGTTAAAATCCCAACAAAGGCCTATATCTCAATTGTAAAGCATCGTTGACGTCAAACGAAAAGCTTAAAACGACTATGATGTCGAATGGCCACGAGTTTCTATTCGAGTTGGTTATAATTATCATCTTCAACGAGTATCTAAAATCCGAACCGCTAGGGTGTGCCAGCGCACGTGTTTCCTTCCACATATAACTTAGGTACCTTCAAGGCAAGAGTGAATAGGCAGCTTCTAGGCAAGCGCGTTCCAACCTAGACCTCATCATTGCTTTGCACTAAGCATGATTGTCGTCAAGCGCAAGCCTATCTCACAATAAAAAAAAAGTATATGTATAAAAAGAAAATCTGAGCAACATATCAAGATACTTACTTAAGTACAGTACGCTTCTAGTTCTACGTTAAGACAGACTTGCTTGTCTCTAGACTTAGAGCGAGTAGCCTGATCTACATCTTACATCTTACCTGCATCAAATCCTGGTATCCGTTGATACTCATACTGTCGGTCACTATAATTTCTATTGTCTGCGGCAGGGGCGGTGGCGGCGGCGGCGTGAAGGCGCCGGCGAGAGAAGGCGCGGGGGAGCTAGGCGGGGTCGGCGTGCGCGTGCGCAAGACGGGCAGACGCTCCAAGCGCGACGTCACTCGCTCCAACCGCTCTATCAGAGCCTCGAGATCTGCAGCCGGGCTTTGGACTGCAGCAGTGGGCTCCACTTCACTACCTAGACAATAAGAAAACAATTATAAGATATAAGGAAATAACTATCAATATCAACCCTTTAAAATAACATCGGATATAGGTGTCAAAACAAAGCCGTATTTGTTTTTTTTTTTCATTTATCGTAATCAGTCTTAAATTACGGAAAATAAATAAATCATTACTGTGATTGGCTCCAATTATACATGAAAGCGATCGTTGCACTGTTATAGCTACTATCTATCATTTTACCTTAATCGCCCACCTAAACGCTAAAATAAAATGAAAATAGAGTTGACTGTTATCTATTTATCAAAGAACAATCAACCAAAATAAAATATGTACCTATCATAATTTATGTAACCAAAAGGTATAAATAGCCACGGTGCAGTCTCGTACCGGTGCATGTGATAATTTGTTGAAATAGATATTACGGTATCTCTATGATTCGGTCGCCTCACACGTTAATATTACAGAAATGGCTGTCGCGCCTGGGAAGTTCCGTCAATTAAACAAGGTGTACGTGTTCGGTGTCCGTGACGTTGAGATTTCTATAGAATTAGTGAACATATCAACCGAAAATCAAAAATATTTAAAATTTTCTCAATAATATAATTATACCTTTATTAAAATCTCCAAAATAGTATGAAGACTTACAAAAGGCTGTCATACTACTTGTATAAATTTAAATTTGTCTAAAATTTACTAGCTATAGATTTAAGAAATATTACGTATGTAATTATGTATTTATATTTATAGGCAAATATTGAGGAGTAACAATCAGCAATATAACAATAGTAAGTATAAAAACAATTTCATCAGTGTTCGTACCAATAACACTTTCATCAATATCATTGTCCACTTCATTAGCTTCAACAACTACTTCATTGACCGCACCCTGCTCCTCATTCAGCCTGTTTCTACGAGCTTCAAACATCTCTATCAAATTCCTCATACTATTACCACTATCACCCTCCATTGTATTAAAAAAACACTTATTGTACCAAAATAACGTCAAATTTCAATAATACACTGCAGTTTAATGTATCTTCTACGGACAATCACTATCTAATGACTAAGGTGCAGATATGATGCGATAATAATATCGAACACTGACAAAAATGACGATAAAAGCAAACCTAAACGATTACGTTTACTTGGAATGAAAGGGACAAAAAATGATTAGTTAGTCATACATACGCCAAGAAAATAATTACTGTGATAGTGATATGAATAATTTATTGACAAATAATTCATACCTATAAGTACTACTTAATATTATAAATGAGAAAATTGGTCGGCCTGTCTGCTACGATTATGATTGGTAAGGTATCATGTAAGATGTAAATTGTGTGATGTACCTATTTATATCGGGGAAAGACATAGGCTGCTTTTTATCCCGCAAAATTGAAAAGTTCCCGCGGGAATCACAAACCTAAATCCACGCGGACGAAGTCTAATGTATAAGTATCATCTAGTGATAAAATATAGGTATTCAGTACTCACATAATAATTATTATTACAATCAACGGAAAGATAATATTGTTGAAATGAAAAATAATGTCAGTGACTTCCATAAATATAGAAGAAATAGGGGCATTACATCAAGACAAAAAATAGTGAGGAACATTATCTACGAATCTATGTTGGCAATGTGACAAGACTTGTTTGGATCCGTCCTTGATGTGTTTACGGTGGTCTCCTCAATGAAGTCTAGTGTATTAAAACATATATTTTTTTAAAGGTGCTTCCCCTGAAGATGTATAATTATTGTAAAGCAACAAATGGTAGAGTCCTGAGTCCTGTCATAGTATCATAAATGACAAAAGTTGTCCTACATGAAATAAATAATTTCATTTAATTTCAACAACGTACTTTACTTACCACCAAGATTTTTCCAAAATAGATACCTAATTATCATGTATTAGACCTTTGAATGGAATTATCAATTGATATTAATCAAGGTGAGCAAAAATTAAAACCATTATCAAAATTGAGTTAAAACCCTTCCAATCGCACAGCCGAATTCATTAGAACTTTACAGTAGAACCCAGATGACGGTCAGAAAACTTTATTTGAATTGACAGGGCGAATATACGAGAACTACCCTTTTCAGTGATCCCTACAGAAAAGGTCTCATGAGTCAGGACTCACGAGACCTTTTCTGTAGGTTAACTAAATTGAAGGAGCTAATAGGTCAGGACCTATTAGCTTTTTTTCGAATCAGATACATAGTACGAATGCAATGCGGCAAGGCTCAAAAGCCATAGAAAAATAGGTCAAATTGAAGCTTCGAACCAATCGGATTCCTGATAATTCATCTATATATTCGTCGACTATTCGTGTTGTAAACGGTGGCAATAATGAATTCTAATGTAATGATAATAACCGCTAACGCCTTTAACACCAAATAAATTGTTATACACTCTGAACTGGAAGGTGTCTATGACCAGCGATCTTATAGTTCTAATTCAGTCCAACTTAACACGTAAAGCCAAAATATGAAATCATATCTTGTAGACGTTTGCAAACTTTTTGTACGGTATAACAAGTATCTTCTGCTAATGAATCTACCGCGCATAATAACCAGATCGAATGTTGATTTTAAACAGAACAAGCGGACAAGAAACTCGCTAGTTACATTACTGAAGTTAATAAAGTAAAACTTCTTGTGAGATTGTTTTTTTATCAACTACAAGTTAGCCCTTGACTGCGACTAACCTGATGATAAGTGATGATGCAGTCTAAGATGGTAGCGGGCTAACCTGTTAGGGGTATGGCAGAAATTGTTTGAGATTAGGTAACTCTCCCACCGAAAGTGGCCAGCAACCAGATCAGCTGTTTGGCCATCTTTTATAGACGTGATATCAAGTTTGTGCCTTTGATGATTAAAATATTAAGTAAACTGAGTCAGCGATGATTCATACGTACCGCATATTTTTTTTATTCCACCACAAGTTAGCCCTTGATTGCGATCTCGCCTAATGGTAAGAGATGATACAGTCTAATATGATAGCGGGCTAACCTGTTAGGGGTACGGCAGTTATAGATGATATTTTTATTATTCTTCCAATCAAATTCCAAGCATTACCTTGCTTTCTAGCTGGAGGTGTACATCAGTTTTATCCCAGACCACTTTCGGCCGATAAGCACTAAACATCAATACACCTATAGGATGGGTACAGAAAATACCTGTGACAATGACTTCATTGTACATAATACATCACGCATAACACTTTGAGGTAAACTAATTCAGTGAGGGATACGGCCCGAAAAAGGATAATATATTTATCAGTCTCCGGATCGATATAATGTGGGTCGCTATATAGCGCTACTCGCAGGCTTTATACTCCGTTACTTGTAAATAATAAACTTTACTCAGACCCTATTAAGGTCGCCATACGTTTTCAGAACCGTTTAAACACGAAGAAGGAAGTTTTTGCATTTTTAGTATTTTTATAACGTTATGTCTACCAAAGCCATTACCGGGCAATGAAAAGTGTATAGGCAGTATTTATTACAACATATTTCCCAGTACCCTTAAGATATTAAAACATATTTAAAGAAAATTAGGATCATCATAATCGAAGCAAAGCGAATTTTGCAAGAGATTCTTGAGTCCTCTCGACGTGCTAAAGGGAAAATCGGGTGTTATTTTTGCACGGCCAAGGCCAGTTTAACATGACTAACGCTGTTACGTAATTGTGTGTACCACTGTAGAACAAGATTAATATCCAATTGACCGTAGCTTGGGTACTACAGATGGAGTAAATTAAAATTATTAAAAAATACGACTGCTCTGCCGTAGCCCGTATTGAATTACCTTTGGAATCTTATTCACATTTTTATTAAATGATATTTTTTTGTGAATCACTGGATATTGAACTATAGTGTTATATATTTTTGGAATCTACTCATCATTTTCTAGATGATGATTATATAGTTAATCTTATTTACGAATATTTTTTTCAACTTTAGTCTTTAATGCAGGGCCATGGTCACCCCATCAATTTTTTTTTAAATTTTACTAGCCTATGTCACCCGGAATAAGCTAGGGATTCTAACGATACCTCATTTATTAAAATCGGTTCAGGCGTATAGAAGTTATGGTGGAACATACAAACTCACATACATACATACATGAACTCTGAAAACAATATACTCCTGTTATCAGGCAGTCGTATAAAAATTTGAGGAATTCACCCAAAATTCCCTACAGAGTACAGATGGAGTAAAGAATTTATGTCACCCGAAATTCCCAAGCAAGAGGTTAAATATCCGAGGGCTGATAACGTGATACGTAATACACAAAGGGAAAGTATCGCTATTTCTTACCTAATCGTAATTCCAATATTTGAGGTTTTTATCTGTGAACCCAAACCTAAAGCTGACCTGACATTTTAATGTTTAGCTGTTCACACCGATCAATAGGTATGCCAGCGTAGCGTTGTGAATTATTTGACTATCCCGGTAAGTTTCAAGTAATTAACCGACTTCCAAAAAAGGAGGAGGTTCTCAATTCGGCGCGTTTTTTTTATAAATGAAAGTGCTTTATCCGTGTTTTCTGAACCAATTTGAAATTTTTTTCTATCAGTCGTTAGAGGAAGCTCTCGAGCGAAACTCGCGGTCGCGAGCGGTCCTCGAGGATAAAAAATCCTCTCAGACTCCAAATCCTCAACCCTGACACTAAAAAGTTAAAATAATAATTTTTTTTTAATTGACAAGTACCTATCCTGAATTAATGTATGAAATGTAATGGGCTGTAAGGTTTAGATATGTATTTATAGGAATTTTAATCGGACCTATCACACGGGAAATGGATGGATACGTACGATTTTTTCTTTACTGCAGATGCCGTGAATAGACATGCTTTCGGGTAGAGACCCGAGACAAAGGTCATATTGATCGCGATTCGCGACACAAGGATAGCTTGCTCTCAAAAATGAAACGATCGCCGCGGTGACAAGCATGTACAAAATACCGGATTAACAAATACCTACATATTTTATGTAGGTACCTACTGCTTGGATGAGAAAATCCCGTTACGATTATGGTCAAGCGTAAGTTGATTTGTCATAAATAAATAAAAAATAACAATAAAGCAAAAGCACCACAAAATGCTTTTGCCTTGCACTTATGAACGGGAGAAACATAAATGGATTAGAAAAGGCGTAACACACGATAAAATGAACTTTTACGAGTATACGACACTTTCATAGCTAGCTACTTTGATTGGTTATACCAGAGAGTCATACCTAATGTATTAAAATACATCGTCATAACATTTAGGTCAAAGTTACCTTTTATCAGCTAATCCATACTACTATGAGAAAGTTTGTGTACAAAATTTACTTTTTGACGAAACTTGGTAGAGACAGCTATTTTATAGTAAGTAGGTAGGTATAGCTTACCAGAAAATCAGAAGTCCCGCCGGTTTTTTTTAAAAACCTTAAATGCTCGCGGATGAAGTCGCGGGTGGCATATCGTTTAGGTACTTTATTTACTTGGGGGTTCATTTAAATGTGAATAGGTAGCTAATAGTCCTAATAGGCTAAGACCTATCACTTCTGCTGACTATCTATTTTTAATTCATTTCGTTAGTTGACTGCAGTCTTCCCCCTGCTAAATAGCACAGATGGGCTTTCATATTCGAATGATAACAATCTTTCTAATGAACTTCTAAAAACTAAATGATGGTGAATCATTGCGATCGACCAAGAAGTTTAGAAGTGTTTGTAAGCGATTACACAGAACAACGCGGATTGCAACTTTGTTTAATACGATTTAGAGAAGAGATTACGAAGTTTCCTACAGGAACCTAGCTATTTAACCAAATTACATTTTACATTGTTCCATTTTGCAATAAACGAATGTCGAATACGCACACTCATACAGACGAAGTTCATTGGATAAACATTGTTTATTAGACAATGCCCGCGTGTATTTTGGTTTTTGAAAATCCCGTGGGAACTGTTTGATTTTCCGTGATAGAAATTTCTTAAAAATTAATTGAACAGATGTGCCGTGAAAGCGTAGCAAACAGACAGACAGGCACACGTTCGCATTAGTAATATTAGCATGGATTTTCAATTTTGTTCAGTTGTTGTTTTTGTTGTTTTAGAAGTATTTTGCATTGTATCATAAATGAAGTATCTCTTTACAAACTCAGATTAGGTTGTGACTTGTGGTATTGAAATAGATAACACTAGTTTCCTTAGCTTACGCAATATAGGTAGGTACAACAGGTAGGCATAGACTCACCGCAAAACAATTACAAACCACAAATCAAACACGTGAACTCAATAATTGTGAGTATTGTTGGTTGGCACTTCGGATTGTACTTTCAATTTGCTCAAGACAATACGACCTGGGGTTACGAGAATACTATAGTACATATATATATATATATAGAGATATTCAATACCATATATTATTATGTATGTACCTAAGTACTAGATGATGCCCGCGACTTCGTCCGCTTTATTCCCGCGTGAACAATTTTGCGTGATAAAAAGAAGCAGTATGTCCTTCCCCGGGATACAACCTATCCCTGTACCAAATTTCATCAAAATCGGTTGAATGGATGGGCCGTGAAAGCGTAGCAAACATACAGACACACTTTCACATTTTAATATTAGTATGGATATACTAGAGCTGGTGATGTCCGCAAAATCAAATTAGATCTTTTTTTAACTCTGATTAATTAATGGATAATTAAGAAGTTCCCACGGGAATAAAAAAACCTAATCCACGCGGACGAAGTCGCGGGCATCAGCTAGTACTGAAATATAATATTATCCATCGTCGTCGTCGTCAACCGATGGACGTCCACTGCTGGACATAGGTCTCTTGTAGGGTCCTCCACAAGCCACGGTCTTGCGCCGCCTGGATCCAGCGACTCGAATATTATCCATACTTTACATTATAAATACGAAAGTGTGTCTGTATACTACGCATTCACGGCACATCAATTCAATAGTTTTTGATAGAATTTGGTAGAGATAGGTTGCAACTTGCATCCCGCGGAAGGACATAGGCCACTAGATATAATATTATGTCTCTGAAAATAAATGAGATCTCGCCGGAATCAAAAAAGTAAAATTCTTAACCCTCGCAGACGAAGTCGGGGGCTTCAGCTAGTGGTTTAATAAATACCTACCCTATTACCCATTGTGTTCAGCACAAGAAGCTTAACTAAGCTAAAAGAATCTGTACAATGCTCTCTAATTTCAGCGAGCGCTTAAATAAATCAACATCTCGTCATTTCCCGATAAAGCGGCAGATAGAAAAGATTTTCCTTTTAAAATGTTAGCAATAGCAATTAACGATGACTTAGGTTATTAAGTAAACCTATAAATTCAAGGGATTATATAAAGGAATTGGACTGGATGAACTAAGTACATCTAAAAAAGTCCTTTCAACGAGTTTGTCTGTCTGTTCGTAGTTCGTACCATTCGTACCTACTAATTATAGACTCTACTTTACGGTTTTTTTTTAACAATTTGATAGATTCTTTAACGGGATCTAGGTGTACAATTTATAACGGTTTAGTGCAAATTTGCCTTACTATGCAGATAGTCGAAAAAAAAAGAGGTAATTGATACTATGGTTGCCAAGTTTCAAGTTTCTGTCCGTCTAGTCTTTCTAAGTATACCCAGTATAGGAATTTAGACACAATTTGCATTTAAAATAGTAAAACATCTGCTGCGTTCATGGTTATATGGTGGGGCTGTGTGCCATGTGGTTGGCGAGTAGCCATAATAGGAATTCAGACAACAATGCTATTTATTAAGAGCAATGCGAATGAACGGGCAAAGTTGAGAGTAGGTATTCAGGTAGGTATATTGCCGTCGCGCTGCTCCGGGAGAAGACCGAACGCTTATTCAATGCGCATGTATGCGTACGCACGCCGCTCGCTCGAACGAGTTCCTAAATAAAATTAAAATATGTGTTTGAGCTACTCGCAGTCGGCAAAATGATATACCTAGATGTGTTTTGTGTTTCGTACATTTTTTGCTATCTAATAACTCTGACCCTGGACTTATTTGACTTATTTCTCTGTTTTTGATTCCTTTTTTACCCTCGACGAAACGGAGACGGTATATGTGTTTGCCCTAAGAGGTTGTGTGTTTGTTTGTTTGTATGTTTGTTTGTTTGTTTGTGCCCTTTTTTGTTACCGTTTTTCTGTAAAACTACTGGACCGATTAATATGCGGTTTTTTGCATTAGATATGTATAGCTTGTGAGAAGGTTCTTAGATATATTTTAGGACCATAGACAACCAAGCTGAGCTGTAGTATATGATTTTAATTTTTCAATATGTTACCATTTTTCTCAAAAAGTACTGGGCCGATTGAGATGCGGTTTTTTGCATTGGATATGTATAGCTTGTGAGAAGGTTCTTAGATATATTTTAGGACCATAGACGACCAAGCTGAGCTGTAGTCTATGATTTTAATTTTTTTCAAAAAGTACTGGGCCGATTGAGATGCGGTTTTTTGCATTAGATATGTATAGCTTGTGAGAAGGTTTTTAGATATATTTTAGAACCATAGACAACCAAGCTGAGCTATAGTCTATGATTTTAATTTTTCAATATGTTACCATTTTTCTCAAAAAGTACTGGGCCGATTGAGATGCGGTTTTTTGCATTAGATATGTATAGCTTGTCAGAAGGTTCTTAGATATATTTTAGGACCATAGAGTACCAAGCTGAGCTGTAGTCTATGATTTTAATTTTTCAATAATATGTTATTATTTTTCTCAAAAAGTACTGGGCCGATTGAGATGAGGTTTTTTACATTAGATTTGTATAGCTTGTGAGAAGGTTCTTAGATATATTTTAGGAACATAGACAATCGTGATTTGGTAAGTGGTCATAGGAACTCATCGTAAAACCGTCGTGTTTAGACTTTATTGATTTGTCTTGACTAGCATTTTGTACCTAGATGCTGCCCATGGTCTCATGATGGAGCCAGGAGGTGGCCATAGGAACTCCTTAATTTCTTATTGTAAACACGTCGTGTTTGGACTCTTTTGATTTGTCTTGACTAGCGCTTTGTACCTAGATGCTGCCCAGGGTCTCATGATGGAGCCAGAAGGTGGTCATGGGAACTCCTTAAGTTCTCATCGTTAATCCTCCGTATTTGGACTCTTGATTTGTCTTGACAAGCACTTTAAACCTAGATGTTGCCCAGGGTCTCGTGATGGAGCCAGGAAGTGGTCACAGGAACTCCTTAAGTGATCACATTTTTTTAAACAATTTTTAGCAAAATATTAAAATTTAACACTATTTGACACCTCTACTCATTACTAAGCACAAGTTTTATCTCGGAATGAGAAGGATTTGGTCATAGTCCACCACGCTGGTCAAAAAAACTACTGAGCCGGCAAATATGCAGTTTTGTGTTTTAGATATTATTTTATATTTTGCTAAGTTCTAATGTTGTTTTTTTCAATGTTTGTTGTTTCAATGGAGCTCTGCAATTTGTCGTGGGTTTTTTAAAATTTTTAATTTTATAACTTGTTAATGTTTTTAATGCACTAACAGTTACCTAGCCTTAGAGTGCGATCTTAGCTGACGGTAAGTGATGATGCAGTCTAAGATGGTATCGGACTAACCTGTCAGGCATAAAGCAGTTAGTAACATTAAAGCCCTAAGTAGCCTTCATCGGTTAGTTGCTACCGGAACGCCTAATCGTTCGGCAGTACGTCTTTGCCGTTAGGGTGGTAACTAGTCACGGCCGAAGCCTGCCACAAGACCAGAACTGTGAAAATTCAGATTATATAAACTTCCAAATTGAACCTGCCGGGAATTGAACCCGTGACCTTGCGCTTACATGACAGCACACCTCACACCACTGCGCCAGGGAGGTCATTTACTCAGTTGGGAACTATTTTATATGTTTTTTTATTCTACTACAAGTTAGCTCTTGACTGCGATCTTACCTGATGTTAGACAAAGTCAAAGTCAAAAAACGTTTATTCAATATAAACTACACTTATTGACGTCAGGTTATTTATAACATATAACATAATATAATGGTGATAATCAGTACGACATCTTAAACTAAAGTTACGAGGGTTCCAAAGTCCAAACGCGCCCTGGTCTGAGAAGAGCCCACAACAAACTCAGCCAGAATTTTTTTTTCACTATCACCATTTCACAATCATCTTAACTAAGGAACTATCAGAGCCATTATAGAGAACGATGATACAGTCTAAGATGGTAGCAGGCTAACTCGTTAGGGTTAGTTATATTAAACCCATACCCCTAACGGTTTCTACACGGCATGACGTATCTACACGCATCTACCGTAACGCTAAATCGCTTGGAGGTACGTCTTTGTCGGTAGAGTGGTTACTAGACACGGCTGAACCCTCCTACCAGATCAGAACACAGAAAATTTAAAAATGATAAATTCCCAAGTGGACCATGTTGGGAATCGTACCCGGAACCTCCCACAATATGACCACAGCGTTTCAGGATTGCTATAATGTCCTCTCAACCGAATTTCGGCCACGGCGGCCTATCTCCAAAGAGCCATCTGCGCAGGAGATAATTATAGTGCACAAGTGTGGGCGCATACACTGGAGCACTCTCTGTTCCTTTACTCTCATAGCCCGATAGGACGGAAAATCCGACAGGACCGGAGAGAGATCAGGCGCAGGACCGATGGCTTTACATGCTCTTGGAGGCACGGGGGTAAAACACCGCCATCTTCCTTACTCCGGGCTAGTACTGAGAATTTATTGTCAGAAAAACCCAATACTTGTTATGGCCCGACCCGGGAATCGAACCCTCGTCGGCCGCAGTCGAATATGTTAACCACTAGACCAACGAGGCAGTCAAGAAATAAATTAACGCGCAATAGAAATAGGGGGCGGCCGGCAGTGCGGAGATATCGCAGTGTTAATATAACTGCCATGCCCCTAACAGGTTAGCCCGCTATCATCTTAGACTGCATCATCACCTACCATCAGGTGAGATCGCAGTCAAGAGCTAACTTGTAGTGGATAAAAAAAAACCTGACATGTGCTGCCCACTGCCGACTGGCTATTATTGGGTATGGATTATATGCTCACAGAATAAGTAAAAAGTTAAATATCGATGTCGATAAACAACACTAGATTATCGATAATATAATTATATCGACTACGCTTGAACTCACTAACTATGTACATATGTGTGTGTGTATACGTATTTAACCTCCCCGAATAGAGGCCGATACAACCCGATAGGGACAACTGCAGCTTGGACCGATTATACCTATGAAAAACAGTAGAATTCTCACTCTCGTATTTTTCTGTTTCCACCTTCAAAACTGAACCGATTTTAATTCTGTTTTTACGAATAATTTAACAAGGGCTCAGGCTATGTCGGTATGTTTTTCTTTTTTTTATTATATCCGTCAAATTTATTTGCGGGATGTCTGATGATGGCACGAAAACTGGGCCATTTTTTGCAGGTTGTAAAGGTTCCATGTTCTTAAAATTATTAATTTATCGAAAAAAGGAAAACATAGGGGCATGGCACGGATACATGTGGATTTTATGGTGCAAGAATATTTTCAATATTGTAATTATCCACAGAGGAAACAGACAAATGTTTTTGTATGGAGAAATCTCCGGGAGAATTCCTCTTAAGTTTAACTAACTACATCATGTTCAACAAGCCCGAACGCAGATATCAAAAGCGGCCGTTTTTGACCGGATGTGCCGTGCCTACTAATAATTTATAAATTATAAATGCGAAAGTGTGTTTGTTTGTTGGTTTGTCCTTCAATCACGCCGCAACAGAGCAACGGATCGGCCTGATTTGGCATGGGTATAGTTGAGAACCTGGAGAGTGACATAGGCTACTTTTTGTCCCGGAAAATTAAGGAGTTCCCGAAGGAATCAAAAAAACTTAAAACACGCGGCCGAAGTCGCGGGCATCAGCTAGTAGTTGATACTCCAAAAGACCACACTTTTAAATATTAATATTTTAAGAAATCCGTAAGTACCTACTCGTATATTAGAATTCTCAAGTTAAATCTTAAGTCAGACATTTTTATTCTTCTTCGTAGACCTTGCCTAATTTCATGGTTTCTATAAAATATAGTGGGGCTGATTCTGTAGTGCACAATCTCTAAACTAAACTAAAATTACAAATATTGCTAACCCTTTCATAACACTTCCTACGGAAAGGAACAGAACTAGATTTAAAGCTGCCATTTTAGTTTAGTTTAGGAGATTGTGTGATACAGAATCAACCCCATTATGTAAGTATCTAAAGGTAAAGTAACTAAAGTTTGATCAATAATAATAATTACAATTCGGTTAAAATCATTATACCTATCACTTTATCCTTCCTTTAGCATTTACATTTGGAGCCTGACCTTGGCCGTTCAGTTGTACCTAACGGTTATGTTGTACCTAGCGCTAACTGCATGCTTGCTAATTACGTGCGTCAGGAGCATATTATGTTCTTAATTAATCTTTTAAAAGGCAATTTAAAATTTATATTTTTAATTGTAGAAATGAATAAGGACTTGAGGACCACGAAGTGTTCCGACTTCTGATTATTAGTTTATTGTTCAATCCAAGGCTATCAGAAACAACTACGCATTATTAACGGAAAGATTGTAAAATCCGTTAGATTATAATCTAACGGTTACTATCCCGCTAGATTATAAACTGTCGAAAGATTGTGTACCGTTCAATGTTCTGAGTATTAATTTATGAAATATTTATTGTTTTTACGTTTTCTTCTCTCTTTCTTGTACAGTTCGCGCGCGAGTTGAATGCAGAGTAAATGTAAGTGTCACCATACATTTACTCGCGCGCGAACTATAGGTTAGGTTAGGGTTTGACATGCGGGGGTGGTGGGCCAGGGAACCTCCTAGTGTGCTTGGGCACTGCTGGTCCCTTTGGACACGTCCGGAGGGAAGAGCAGTGCTTGGGCCGGTGCACCCCGGTAACATGGTTAATAATTTCTCTTTATGGGATATTGTTAGCCATGGCTAATAACCTGGCGGGGGGGTGGGTTCTCCGCGTGTCCCTCTGAATAGCTGAGGGCACAGTGGAGGTACCCAGGGGGGTGGGAGGGCGATGAAGCCCAGAAGAGGCCAGGGGGCCCTGAGAGGAAGAAAACCTCTTTAAAAAAATAACCGAAGCGGACGGGAACGTCAAGGAGTGGCCGGGAGCGGCCCTGAGAGGAAGAAAACCTCTTTAAAAAATAACCGAAGTGGGCGGGAACGCCAAGGAGTTGCCAGCAGTGGCACCGAGAGGAAGAAAACCTCTTTAAAAAAATAACCGAAGTGGGCGGGAACGCCCAACCCAATCTCAAGGTCGACGTCTGCCGAGGGGATGAGTGGCTGATGGGTATTCAGTCGTTAGGGCGTCACACTGGGGGGGAACTGGGGTTTAAATAATCATGGAAAAAGCGTCGTATGAATATTCTACCCGGGAGGGTCCCGCTAGCGGGGAATCCCTTGGTGTTCCGGACAGCCGGAGCATCGGCCCTATCGTATACGGGAGGGCCAACCGTCGCTTATTGGGGGTAGGTCAAAACAATGGAATGTGTAGGGAAGAAGATGGCAATGTGCAAGGGGGCTGTGTAGATCTAGTGAGTGAGGATGGGAAGGAGATGGAAGTAGT
This sequence comes from Erebia aethiops, assembly GCA_923060345.2. NCBI lineage: Eukaryota > Metazoa > Arthropoda > Insecta > Lepidoptera > Nymphalidae > Erebia > Erebia aethiops. Next base: position 12,977,536 of record OV281089.1, on the reverse strand, counting down.
TGAGGTGAGAGGAGAAATGGGGTCCGTGAGACTGGGAGAAGAAGAGGCGATGCCACCACCCAGCACGGCCGTGGAGTGCAGGTCCAGATCGGGCTCTGAGTCCTCTGCGTCCGTGTCGGGTGCTGGACGCCTGTGGCAGACGCAGGGAGTTAAAAGGCTGCGTCGCAACGAGGTCGATGTTCCGGAGTCAACCGATGACGAGATGTCGGAGACACCGAAGACTAGCAGCAAGAGTCGTGCCCTGCCTGTTAGGAAGAATGTTGGGTCTGCTAAGGCCAAATCGGAGCTGATTCGGAGAAGACGCCAGGAGGCTTCTCAAAAGGCAGAGGAGGAGATCCTGAGGGACAACCTGGTTGCCCAATATCGCAGAGAGCAGATGACGACCGATCAATCGGGTTCGGACTCAGCTAAGACAGGGCCAGCAGTAGATAAAACTGTGGCCCAGATTAAAGAGCAGGTGGCCCAAGGAGTGGACACGATTACCAAAGTGGCCACAAAGTCCGGTAATTTGAAGGGAACATTTGTGCGCGCCCTAAAGGACGCCGCGGATTCTATCAAAGAGGCCGTGGAAGTTCTAAGTGCGCGCACAATCACGGAAGAGACGCGGCAACTGCAGGCAGATAACACGCGCCTGCAGGCTGAAATGACCAGCCTCCGCAAAGAGCTGGCCGATATGAGAAGGGAAATGGAGAGCGCGCGAAAGCAGGGTCCCGCGCCCTCTCCCCAGACTACGACTGAGGAGCTTCCCTCCGTGTCGAAACCTCCTCGGGCAGGGCAGAGGAGCAAGCGTGTTGAGCGTGCCGAGGGGGTTCCGGCTGTGTCCCCGATAGAGGAGATCTGTCGCACGGTGATGGTCCAGGTTGGAGAAATGTTGAATGCCCGCCTGGCCTCCTTCGAGGACAGACTCCTTCCGGAGAGGCAGCTCCGTCCCCCGCTGGCGGCGGATGGGAGGAGGAGGACGGCAGCTGCAGCGGCGGCTGCGCCAGCGGATAATTCCGCTTCGAAGAAAACGCCGGTTCCCAATCGGCCCGCAAAGGAAACGCATCCCGCGGAAGAAATGCGCCCTGCGCCCCCCACTTCATCCCCCCGAAATCCTCCTAACGAAGGTGGCTGGGAGAAAGTCGGAGGGAGGAAGAAGAAGAAGAAAAGGAATAAGAAGAGGCAATCCGGCCCGCGAAATGGTGAACCGTCGTCCCGGCAAAGAGATGAGCAGCAAGCGCATCCCCAAGCGCAGCCTTCGAAAAAGAAGACACGGAAGTTACGCCCCCCTCGTACTGCAGCGGTGCTCATAACACTGCAGCCGGGGGCCGAGGAGAAAGGGGCTACTTATAGCAAGGTGATAGAGGAGGCGAAGAAGAAGATCTCGCTATCCGAACTTGGCATTACCGCGGTGCGGTTCAAAGTGGCAGCATCTGGAGGTCGGATTTTGGAGCTCCCGGCAGCCTTAGGTGGAGAAAAAGCGGATTCCCTGGCCCAGAAGATCAAGGAAGCAGTAGGCGGAGAGTTTGTGCGAGTCTCCAGGCCCACCAAATGTGTTGATATTCGCGTTTCAGGCCTGGATGACTCCGTTACTAGTGATGAAGTGGTGGCCGCGGTAGCGCGTATTGGAGGTTGCTCTATTGACCAGGTGCGTGCCGGGGAGGTTGCCCGCAATTACTCAGGTCTTGGAACAGTGTGGTTGCGTTGTCCAGTTGCAGTCGCAAAAAAGGTGATCACGGGCGGCAGACTTATGGTGGGCTGGGTTTCGGCCCATGTAAAGCTGTTAGACGATCGGCCCCAACGGTGTTACCGATGCCTTGAAAGGGGACACTTTAGGGTGAATTGCACCGCCGAGACTGACCGCAGCGACACGTGCTACCGCTGCGGGAACGTTGGTCATAAGGCCAAGGGCTGTTCTGCTGCGCCACACTGCACTATATGTGCTGCTGCTGGAAGACAAGCGGATCATCGGGGGGGCAGTGGTGCTTGTAATCAGCCCAGAAAAGCCAAAAAGAAGAGTGGCAAAGCTGACGATGGCCCCCGGGTCTCCTCGCAGACTGCCGGCCCGACCACGAGTGCACAGGCTGAGGAAGTTCCGATGGCTTGTAGCTAATAAATGGCCCTCAGATTTCTCCAGGCGAATATTAACCACTCTGCAAGAGCTCAGGATCTTTTGTTCCAAAGTATGGCGGAGTGGTCGATACACGTGGCTGTAGTCGCTGAACCATACTACATCCCATCTGGTAATGATTGGGTGGGAGACAATGACGGCTTGGTGGCCATCACGACCAGGATCTCGGCTGGGTCTCCAGTCTTTGATCGTATTGTTAAGGGCCGTGGTTTCATCTCAGCTCGTGTGGGAGACGTTACCGTGATCGGCGTTTATTTTTCGCCAAACCGCACGCTAGCGGATTTTGAGACGTTCCTGGCAGAACTTGGGGCCTTACTGGACAGATATCGCTTGAACAAAGTGCTCGTCGCTGGAGATCTCAACGCCAAATCTACGGCGTGGGGATCCCCAGCGACTGATGCGCGTGGCGAGGAGCTTGTGGAGTGGGCAGACTCGAGAGGACTGGCTGTGGTGAACCGGGGATCGGCAAACACGTGCGTGCGACGACAGGGTGGCTCCATAGTTGATGTCACTTTTGTTGATGTTGCCCTGGCGCTTCGTGTCCGTGGTTGGGAAGTGCTGGTAGATGAGGAGACGCTCTCGGATCACAGATACATTCAATTCGAAGTCTCCCCATCTGCAACATCTATGAGTGCTCCGAGTCGGCCCTCACGGGTCAACAGTCCTCGCTGGTCTCTGAAGCGTTTAAACAAGGAAGTCTTGTACGAGGCGGCATTGGTCCAGGCGTGGGTGACTGTGTCTGAAAGCCCGGTGCATGTAGAGCGGGAAGCCGAATCATTCGGCGAAGCCATGACTCAAATCTGTGACGCATCCATGCCACGAGTCGGTTCCCACCCTCCAAAACGTGCAGTGTACTGGTGGTCAATGGAAATAGTGCAGTTACGAAAAGCCTGCGTAGCAGCTAGACGCCAGTATCAGCGGAGCCGTCGCCGCCTTGTACGGGATGAGTTGGAAGAGGCACGCCTCTACGCTCTGTACAGAGAAGCAGTCGTATCCCTACAGATAGCAATTGGGAATGCAAAAGATCTGGCGGAGGAGGAGTTGTTGGAGAGCCTCAATGCGGACCCCTGGGGGCGGCCATATAAAATGGTGAGACAAAAGCTACGCCCCTGGGCACCGCCCCTTACTCAAACTCTAGAGCCGCAGCAGCTGGAGTCGGTGGTGGATTCGCTGTTCCCACAAAGGACCAGCCAGGAGCCTCCGCATATGGCTACTGATAGAGAGGACATGCCCTATCCTGACGTGCCCGAAGTCACCGAGGCCGAATTTCAGGCTGCAGTGCTGCGGCTTCGAGCCAAAAACACTGCTCCGGGTCCAGACGGAATACACGGGCGGGCACTAGCATTGGCTTTAGGCCCACTGGAGTCCCGACTAAGGGGACTGTTTAGCACGTGCTTGGGGCAGGGTCAGTTTCCACGTCGCTGGAAGACGGGGAAACTGGTCCTGCTACGCAAGGAGGGACGCCCGGCGGATTCACCATCAGCATATCGGCCCATCGTCCTATTAGACGAGGTAGGAAAACTCTTCGAGCGTGTGGTTGCGGAAAGAATAGTCCGCCATCTGGAAGAAACAGGTCCGGGTCTGAGCGATCACCAGTTCGGTTTCCGCCGGGGCAGGTCCACCATCGATGCTATTGCTCGAGTGAGGGCTCTGGCGGATGAGGCGGTGTCCCAGGGAGAAGTGGTTTTGGCGGTATCCCTTGATATCGCCAACGCTTTTAACACCCTGCCCTGGGACTGTATCAAACAGGCGCTAGGATACCACGAGATGCCAGTCTATCTGAGGCAAATCGTGGAGGCCTACCTTTCCGACCGGGCTGTTGGTTACCCAACGCATGACGGGAGTTGGGTGCGCAGAGAGGTGTCGTGCGGTGTTCCACAGGGGTCCGTTTTAGGGCCACTTCTGTGGAACATCGGATACGACTGGGTACTGCGGGAGGCCAACATGCGGGGAGTTGACGTGACCTGCTACGCGGATGACACGCTCGTGACGGCCCGTGGGGGAGACTTCAGGGAGGCACAAGTCCTAGCTACGGCGGGAGTAGCCCAAATTGTGGCAAGGATCCGTAGGCTGGGGCTTGAAGTCGCCCTCAACAAATCAGAGGCGTTATGCTTTCATGGCCCAAGAAGGGCACCTCCAGCGGGTGGAAGTCTCACCGTGGGCGGAGTTTCCATCACTGTCGAGTCGACGATGAAATACCTAGGACTCCTCCTCGACAGTCGATGGAAGTTTGAGGAGCATTTCCGGCGCTTGGCGCCCAAACTCATCCGGGCCGCCGGGGCTTTGGGACGACTCCTCCCGAACGTAGGTGGGCCAAGAGCCAGCTGTCGCCGCCTGTACACAGGAGTGGTGCGCTCGATGGCACTATACGGGGCACCAATATGGGCGGATGCTCTGAACACCCGCAATCAGACCCTGCTGCGGAGGCCGCAGCGGGTGATGGCGATCAGAGTAATACGCGGATATCGCACCATCTCCTGCGAGGCAGCGTGTGCATTGGCCGGGACTCCTCCTTGGGACCTGGATGCGGAGGTATTAGCGGAGATGCATCAACAAAGGTTGGATGCCCGCTCACAGGGGGAATACCTCACCTCCGCGGAAATCGCAGGGTGGCGGCGAACTGCGCAGGCCGAGCTCCTCCACCAATGGAGGGGGAGGCTCGCGTCACCCAGCGCAGGTCACTTGGCCGTGGCGGCGATTCAGCCCGTTCTCCAAGAATGGGTTGAGAGAGTGCACGGTGAACTCACCTTCCATCTTGTGCAGGTCCTTTCGGGGCACGGTTGCTTCGGAAGGTACCTGTGCAGGATCGCGGGTAGAGAGCCCACGGAGGAATGCCATGAGTGTGGTGGTGCTGTGGACACGGCGCAGCACACTCTGGCTGAGTGCGCAGCGTGGGCGGAGCCACGCGAGGCACTCGTTGAGGTGGTGGGGCGGGATCTATCGCTTCCGGCTGTGGTGAGAGCAATGGTGGGATGCGAGAACTCCTGGAAGGCGATGGAATCCTTCTGCGAGAGCGTAATGTCGCAGAAGGAGTTAGCGGAGAGGATGAGAGAGGATGACGTGGACTCTCATCCCATCCGGCGTAGAAGAGGCGGGCGCAGGCGTGCTGCCCATGATCGCCGCCTGCCCCCATGAGAAGGGCCTCCGAGCGACAGACATGGGGATTCTGTCGCTCATTAGGGAAAAAAAAAAAAATAAAAAATGGTCCTCGAGTCGGGAGGCACACGTTGGTGTTCCTGGTGTGCCTCAGATGGTGAGAAGGGAATATGGAAGTCCCGCGGAGAAGGGTCTATCAGACGACGACGCTGGTGGCTGGGTTGCGCGAATTCCCCGGCCCCAATCCAGCCAAGGCGTTGGGAGGAACACCGTGGGGTTTTAGTCAGTAAGAGTCCGACATAACCTTTGCATTTCCCCAGATGCAAAGGTATCCATGAGGATTTCCCCACGAAAAAAAAAAAAAAAAAAAAAAAAAGGGTTTGACATGCGGCCGGGCACTTAGGTTCTATCGGGTTAATATACCTAATAGTATATTACAATTTACCGAAAAATAACGCGTTAAATTGTAAGCAGTATGTTACGGTTCACAATCTGTCGACAGTTTATAATCTATCGAGATAAAAAACGATATATTATAATCTAACGGTTTTTACAATCTTACGGTGACATACCTATATACCTATAACAATATTTACTGAAAGAATTTACACAACACAACAAAAAATATTATATAAAAAAGAACGTGACACCGAAAATTTTAATAAAATACCAACATGCATACAACAGTAGATATTAAAAAAAGAATGCTGAAAATATTTGTTTCAAGCATTGAAATAGAATGAGTACTACTAAAAAAATTTTACATCAATGGTTTCAAGTAACTATGTTGAAATAATTAAGTCCAGTTATTCAAAGGGCTGTAAACTTGTGGGCTCAAACAAGCAATAAGCGCGGAGATCTCTTAAATTTTAAACGAGCCAACAAGCATAGCAATCGCACTTCAATTATGCCAACCCGCAGGTTAAGGACACATTTTGATTACATAACTACGGGAAATTATGCATAGGTAGAGCCAGTACACTGTGCATAATATGTATAGTAGGTTAGTTCTGCAGTTCCTACCTTCTTCGTCATAGTTGCCAAACTATATTTTTAACCGACTTCCAAAAAAGGAGGAGGTTCTCAATTCGGCGCGTATTTTTTAATTTTTTAATGTATGTCGGTGCATATCTCCGTGGTTTCAGAACAGATTTGATTTTTTCTATCAATCTTTAGAGGAAGGAAGCTCTCGAGGTGGTCCCATAAAAAATTCTGACACCAAACCCTCAACCTAAAAAGTTAAAAATAAAAATTCTTTCCAAAAAACTGACTTCAAACGCCACTGTAAAGTAATAAATAATTTTTATTTCTACCCACTATGTTGAAGTCGGGCGGGTATAACAAGGATAAGTAAAGTTGACGCATCAGGCTCCAGTGGCGTTGGAAGTCAGTTATTTGGAAAGAATTTTCATGTCTTACTCGAAAAAAGTACCAAATTTAGATATTATATTACTTATAGTACTTATTACCTCAGCGAAGCGACGTTCATTTTGTTAAATATACTAGTTAAGTGGGAGAACTGCCAGCCAGGTCAGTGAATATTACCGTCGACTCGACATATTTCTTTCATAGACCTAAATATTGGCAAGACTTATTATGATATAGATAGGTTGGGTAAGTGTAAATATCATCATCATCATCGTGTACCTCATTCAAAACGAAGTTCGTCGGCCATCACGCAAAAATCTTCTCTATTTTGACCCGCATCTTTTAGCTTTGGATAGTTAAGCCTTATCTACTCGTTTAAATAGTCTAACCACTGCGACCTTGAGCTATCTTGCCTGCAATCCTTTCTTCCAAAACTAGTCTTGGAGTGAGAATTGGACTCCTTTTTCTAAATGTCAGAAGAAAGCCAGTTTTCTCCGCATGATGGTGGACAATGGACATGAGTTTTTGTGAACTAGTTCCGCTACCTTAGTGTTAGGTGTAAAACTGTTCCAGGTGATTTTAAACATTTTCCCTTAAAGTCTTAAGTGTATGTACCTATTATAGTATTACAATAAGCCTCTTATATAAGTACTTATTGATAATGTATTTTTTTCTAGATAAAGGGGCGTTGTGACTATGGAAGAAAAATGCTATAGCAGACTATTTAATTCAGAAAAAAGTGTCGATATTTAAAAAAACCGGGCAAGTGCGAGTCGGACTCGCGCACGAAGGGTTCCGTACCATTAGTAATAAATAATTACCTTTGTTAATGAACCGCAAGACTAACTTTGTTTGTAGAGGTTTATTGTTAATATCAAAAAAAACTATGCTAGTTAGAGCATTGGCTATTTAAATTTTCCTGTAAAATATACGTAAATTCTTATTGACCATAATTATTTCAAATTTTTCGATTGGTAAACTCCGGAGATAAGGGGGGGGAACGGTATTTTTTTAGACATTTTCCCCGATAAATCAAAAACTATCATAACTAAAAATAATTAAAAATCTGTTTTAGAATGTACAAAGTAAACCCTTTCATATGATACCCCACACAGTACAGTTATCTCACTTTTAAATTACAACCCTCCGATTTTCCCCCCTTTTTAAATAAGAACAAAAATAATTTCCAATTTTTTTTAATTCCAGTGTCTTTGGGCCACTAATATACACAACTATTCCAAATTTCATGTCGATAGCTTCGGTAGTTACTGAAATAATCGAGTGTGACGGACGGACAGACAGACAGACGGACAGACAGACGGAGAAAGTCGCACCATAAGGGTTCCATTTTACCATTTTGGTACGGAACCCTAAAAACAGAATAAATAATGAAGAACTTTTGTAAATCGTAGCATGTTTATAAAATTATTGGTAGGTACTAGGTATACAATCATCGCGTCAAGAGCTGTTAAATGTGGTTAAAAATTTCAATACAATAAAACCTGAATTAACAATTTCATTAAGATTACATTCAAAAACAATATTATGTTTCCTAATAAGCTTACGGAGGTAGATAACATAAATCCTGGTCTTAACAAAGACTCTAATTAGTAAACTACAGCTCGTTAACTGTAAGCAAATGTGAAATTCTTTAAATCGTAACGGAATAGGTACATAATAATTAGTTGAAACAACAATTATAATTGTTTAGTTGAGAATTTTAAAAAAATTACACCGATTCTAAATTCGGTAGAGCCAAAACAAGACATACCTATTATCATAAAACACACAATATGTTCTATATTAAATAAACAAATTAAGTAGACACATATTGAGTAAAAAAAGATGAATCACAAGACGCACCGTAACTGATTCATAATAAAATTAACTAATTTTTTTTTTAATCCACTACAAGCTAGCCCTTGACTGCGATCACACCTGATGGTAAGTGATGATGCAGTCTAAGATGGTAGCGGGCTAACCTGTTAGGGGCATGGCAGTTATATTAAACCCACACCCCTTCGGTTTCTACACGGCATCGTACCGGAACGCTAAATCGCTTGGCGGCACGTCTTTGCCGGTAGGGTGGTAACTAGCCACGGCCGAAGCCTCCCACCAGGCAAAATATATTAGATACTTTCTAATTTACTCTCAAGCAGAAAAAAAGGTTACCTGTGTGCTATCACTCTTTAGATCCTTAGCTTTACCCTAGCAAGAAGTCACGTCAATCCCTTGCACTATGCAGCATTATAGATAGTGACAGGACAAATCAACAAACAGACACACTTTAAGATTTATAATACTTGTATGGATGGCAATAAACTCGTAAAGTCGCAATATGCTTATCAGACATTTAGTTATTATCTTCATCATAGAAATAATCTTAGTCGAATGACAGAATAACAGAGATGAAGCTGTTGAGCAGCGACAACAGTGCGGTATAGCTCCACCTGTCCCTAATTTAGGGGAAATATATTGTCTTATTTTAATATTTAAATAGCTACTATACAACATGAAACCTTTATAGCTTACAGTTTACGAGAAAACCGAGCAGTTTAATGGGAGTTTTAGCACCAGAGGATTTCGCGCGCGATGTGTTCAACAAGACAGATCATAGCGCCTGCTTACCGAAGAAAATTCCACGCTCCAAGGCAAATAAAATTACACACAACTAAAACACACCGTAGAGACACCAACTGTTGTTTCACGCACTGATAAAATATCACTATCGTAGGCGTGCGCGTACGCCGTCCGTCCAATACCGACTCCAGTAAGTCCGTGGACGGATGTTGCAGTGATTCAGATCAACCGGCCGTTTTGCCGGTCACCCGTTCTCTAGAAACTCTACTGGCAAAGGCCGACGCCACAATTCTGCACTCGCCTCGCCCGTTTTGGTACATCGATAATGAGTCACTTATTTTGGTGACGTAGGACAACAAGGATGATCGAATAACTATTACAAGCGACGGCAATGACATTTTAATGAGCCAAACAGATGTTGAAGAATCGACAGGTTCAGAAAAATCAGAAAGCAATGAAATTAACGATCCTTTAAGTATAATAATATGAAACACCAAAAATGTGACTAACATAATATAAGTAAGCGACATATATCAACAAAATAATGAACGGCAGCCTCTTAAGGTGGATGACAAGGGTCTGCCCGCGAAATTCAAATTTAATTTGGTTTTTCACAATTTGTAAACTAATACGACAAAGTAGGCTTATGGCATTCAAATTGCGAGCCTAGGAATATCATCTTCACAGGTTTATATAAAAATCTTTACTTGAAAGTGCCCAGTTTAAGAAATTAGTCAAAATAATGACTAATTTGTGAGTAACTCACGTCAAACTCATTATTTTGACTAATTTCTTAAACTGGACACTTTCAAGTAAAGATTTTTATATAAACCTGTGAAGATGATATTCCTAGGCTCGCAATTTGAATGCCATAAGCCTACTTTGTCGTATTAGTTTACAAATTGTGAAAAACCAAATTAAATTTGAATTTCGCGGGCAGACCCTTGTCATCAACCTTAAGGTAATATACCTACCCAAAGTAGGAACATAGAAACTGCATTAATTGATTTTAATTGCTTTGGTACTTATCGCAGCGTATCTCACTACAGCGCAGCAGTTCCGCCTTATCAAATATACCAGGTGTCAAGCGAAAACACTATCTAAAGTTAATGGATACAGTTAGACTTTGTAAACGTTGAGACCTACATGTTACGCTACACCGACAACTTTCAACCTCAAAAAGTTGTAAAACTAATCCATACTAGGTATATAATATTATAAATGCGAAAGTGTGTCTGTCTGTCTTGCTGGTAACCACCCATTACACTATTGTTGTACCTATTTCTAGCACAAGCTTTATGCTTATTTTGAGAGGAGAGGGAAGTTTATGATTATAACACTATAATCCATACTATTATTATAAATGCGAAAATGCGTCTGTCCGTCTGTCTGTCTGCTACGCTTTCACAGCTCATCCATTCAACCGATTTTGATGAAATTTGGTACAGGGGTAGGTTGTAGGGGTAGGGGTCGTTGGTATTCCGGGGAAGGACATAGGCTACTTTTTATCCCGAAAAGTTAAAGACTTCCCGCGGGAAACATAAAATCCTAAACTACGCGGACGAAGTCGCGGGAATAATTTAGTAAAAACTAAAAACTGGTCGACCGGAATACTTAGTTATATTTAGTTTGAATATTTTTAGAAACAATTCAACAGCATCCTATTTTCGCCAATGACATCATTTTATGTGGCTGCTATACTGCGATAATCTCTGCTAGCTATCTTGTGTTATAGAACAATATATTATGATATCTAAGACAGTGGCGTGCACAGGGTTTGGGCTTAGGGTAAGCATTAGGGTACCTACTCATATATTATTATGTCATACATTAGGTACAAAATAAGACGCAAGAAAAACAAAACAAACTGTTAGTGTGAACACAGCCAGTTAAAAGAATCATACCTACTCGCATTGATGTAGAATTTTTTTAGTATGCCTACTCGAGTTACTTTTCCACCTTTTTTTGTGAGAATATCAATTAATGTATACAAAGGTACACACCTCCCTTTGCGAATAATATCTAATTTTGCATTACAGGGAAAGGAAATAAAGTTTTGTCTAAGTACCTTTTACAAACAGCGCCTATACAGATTTCGCACGAATACTTTTCATTTTCCAAATAATAATGAAGTACGTTCTATGAATAAACCTTTACACAAACTTTGCAAGCATAAATCCGATTGGTTTTTTATTTACTTCACTTATTCCCGCAAAAACATTATAATTCACAAATTAAATCAAAACACTGTGAACTGACACGAAAGTAAACAACGCGTAAACAATATGAATATGTGCATTGTGCAACAACTGACTAGTAATACGAGAATACAAATATGGCGTAAAAAGTTTGTAAGGTCTATAATTATTTGAGTCAAAAATCACTTTTAATAATTTTTTAAGATCTAAAACCGTACTTAAATTAACGGAAAAAATGTGGATAAATTAATTTAATTAAAATAAGTTTATAATTATAAGAAATCAAGATTACTTATTTGGATTATAGAAAATAACACGAAAATAAAACCTTCATTTGTTTTCACTTTCGAACGCGCGCGGTTTTGAAAATTCAATAGACGGCAGACGCTTACGGCGGCGGCTTGTGATTGGTCAAGGGTGAACCCTGGCGATTGACCAATCACAAGCCAAGAAGCTCTGCCTTTTATACGCGTCATTCATTTATGATTCTACTCGGAATCGCGATGTAATGACGCGAGTAGAGTAAAGATATCTGCCTACGATGACGCGCAAAAGAAGCAGATAGTTCGTAAGCTTTTCGGCTTCGCGCCATCTCTTCTAACGATAGATGGCGTTCATCGGTTGTCACTTATTTGACGCGAGTTACACCGTGCGGGAACTAGATGTCGTTATTTGAAGGAGTGGGCTTAGAATGAATTTTATTTTCAATATTTTGTAAGGGAATGGGATATAATTTACTAAGGTAAGCAGTGCTTTTATGCCTCTATGCCCTGCACGCCACTGATCTAAGATAATTGTGCTCTTGCAACACTGAAATTTATAACGTTCTTAAATTGATAAGTTTTTATTTTAATCGACATAAACCATTGGTAGGAATTGATAGGAACGCTTGCGTACATTTTACACGCTGGAGATCTCTTTTATTGCCCATATTCTGCTATATCAAGGTAGCTTAATATGCCCTTAAAAGACCTTTTGTCCCATTAACAGCACGAGTTACACCGAATGGTATTTATCGCAAAACCGTTACTGTTTTTATGTTTCAAAAATAAAATAAAAAAAAACCCAATCATGTTATTATCGCGACAATAATCTGATTGTGACTTGTTTGTTATCGCTATGGCGCCAGTAAATCCATACTAATATTATACATGCGAAAGTGTGTCTGTCTGTCTGCTACGCTTTCCCGGCCGCATCTTTTCAACCTATTTTGCTGAAACTTGGTATAGAGGTAGGGTTTATCCCGGAAAATTAAGGAGTTCCCGCGGGAATCAAAAAACCTTAATTCACGCGGACGAAGTCGCGGGCATCATCTAGTAGATCACATAATATTTACGTATTTATTTTATTTTATTGTGAGATATTGAGGGACGAATGGCCTACAGTGGCGTACACCGTATTCGTAGTCAGGGTAGATAGATGCCTATTTTCAGGCAGGGCATGATGAAATATAAACATTGAGCTTTTTTGACTAGGGTACGAAATACTTTTATGCCTCTATGTCGTGCACGCCACTGATGGCCTAGCTGTGACAACGCATATCAGTCGATTGCGATTGTTAAGCAACGTTGACCCAAGTCGATAACTGGATGGATCCGAACTTGGGACCGAATTTGGAGGTTCAAATTTGGCCTTTTCGTTTCCTCCGTGCCTCGGTTAAGCCGTCGGTCCTGGCTTTTATCACTAATATCTGATAATAATCGTAATATACCGAAGAGTTTAAATACTTAGTCGATCCGTATGCGGAAGGACGTGGGAACCCACCGCATTATTATCCCAAGAAAACTCCTACCATTATGTGATTAATGGAATGGGGTCACGACCCTCAGTAATGAGGAATACGACGCAGAGAGATATATTGTGAGATAGGCTTGCGTTTGACGACAATCATGCAAAGCAATCATATTAATTTATTATAATGGTATTTCAGTTGATACGGAATACGGATGCTGAATTACCGAATTGAGAGCAGAGTATTCGCTTAGGCACCAGCCAACCGCATTGATTTTCGCCGACCGGACCCTCAAACTGAATTCTGTATTATGCAGAAGGGACAAATCATCTCTACGGGCATGGTTAATTCTCGTATTACGCCCGTGTGACAAATAGTATATTATTTTTAAATATCTCATTAACATTACGATATCAATTATTATTAATGCTTCGACTATAATAAACTATACAATAATCATTAGTTTTTGATATTGTGTTAAGTAAATTTTAAAACGGTACCTGAATCAGCAACAACAGGTCCCAGAGGATCAAATCTTACGCGATGTTCGACCGCCGCTCTAGCTGCACACACAAGATCAGAGAAGAACCGGTGCCTTCGTAAAGCCAACTCGTCACGGCCTACTGGTGTAGCCGGGGGTTCTCTAGGTCCTTCGTTATCATTAACATGAGCTGCTTTTTTTTCAAATACATCGTCGTCATCCGAACAAGATTCATGTCTCATTTTTGGTAGTTTTTCACCGATATCCACAATGTCTGAAGTAGATTTCAATATGCCAGAAGATTTACGTCTTCCTAAGCGTACATCTATATTTGTCCGAGCCAACTCCTGCTCCAAATTTGCGAGTTCTTCCATAGTAGCAACATTCCTATAACCACAGTCAATTGAATATCTCTTGAACTCTGAACGTATTTTTTTGTAGTCAACTGAGTATCTCTTTTTCGCATATTCTGGCTTTATAAAAACATCGTCTGTATCTTCATCTTCTTTTTCATCGTTCACAACATTAGCTTCGTCTTCCACGAGTTCAACTTCTTCATGCACTATGGGAACTTTATCCCTAACGACATTACCATCAACTTTTATTTCAACATCTTCCACTTTCACGCATTCTTTAGATAAATCACTCGAGCTCTCTGGGGAATACTTTTTTTCTGAATCGGAATCCATAGTAGTTTCCAAATTCTCTTTAAATTTCTCACTCTCCGTTGGAGACTCCATGATTTCGGATTTGGATTTATTTTTGTTAATTTTTTTACTCGGCCGTGCACAGCAACTTTTAAACATAATTTCGAACAACAAAAGTGTAAAATATAATTTCTTTAACTCGAAACATACGTTAAACTTTCATGAGTTATAACATTAAATATGAAAATTCTATTATGGTTTCAGTTGTTCATAACATTTAACGTGTTGTGAAACGTTAATATAGCATTTCCGTGTGACAATTGCGTGTACAGCATAACAAAGTGTTGTGCGATAGCGTCGTCGTCGAGGTCGGCGGCCGGCCGGGCGCACGGCGGCGGGCGACTGGCGGCACTGACGCAGGGCGGATGCGCCGGCTCCCTGGCGCATCCTGCCACCAGCGCTCATTACTCTCTGGGCTTTTAAGGAGACCGCAAAGCTTTGCACACAAGCACTATGTGTACTTTTCCCAGGGAATATTATACGTAAAGTACTCAGCCAAAAGAGTATAGGTAATCAAACTATTTAGACTAGGTAGGTACTTCGTATGAATATTATATTATGAGTTTTCGCATAAGGTTTTAGAATTTCACAATTTAATAAAATAATTAATTCAACCCAAAAGAATAATTCTCTGGTCTGGCCTGGTATGAGTCTTCGGCCTTGGCTAGATACCACCCTATATTTTTTTACCCGGCTCCTAGGGGGGAGACCGCGTTATGTGGTGATTTGTACCCACTAAAACCCCCTCGGTGACCATCCTCGGCGCATGATGAAAGGACTTGCGCCGGTGCCTCCCTGCGCGTCGCCCATACTGGGCTCGCCCCTGGTCCAACCGGCCCGATCACAATATTAGTTCCAACAGCTGGTGCCACGGCCAGCTGCTGTCTTCCAGGGGTCGCATGATATTAGTTACAACCCTAGCGGCCAAAGGTGTACCGCCAAGCGATTTAGGATTTCGGTACTATGCCGTATAGAAACCGATTAAGGGTACCTATGGGTTTAATAATTCCCTCCTGAACAATGAATAATTCTACTGATATTGAGTTCAGCATAAATGGCTCGTAATAAACACGAAAGATTAGTTCTATTTAGAATTTAGGTTTAATTTAGTACCTATTTAAGTAAAATAAATCAAAACATTTAATGAAATATACAGGAGAAAATTGCTCTAGATTTAAGAAAGAGAAGAAAGGAGGAAGAAGAAGTATTTGTAAGAAGAAGGGCAAAAATATTTAAGCTTTGAGTTGGAGCAGACTAAAATTTGAAATTGGTCATAAGTGATTTAAGAAAGAGAAGAAAGGAGGAAGAAGAAGTATTTGTAAGAAGGGCAAAAATATTTAAGCTTTGAGTTGGAGCAGACTAGAATTTGAAATCGGTCATAAGTATTTACTGGTTCAACAAATGGTTACTGGGGGCTTACTATCATCGCCTAAATCAGTATTATTTCCATATTGTTGATGCTCTTGTTTCAGAATTATAAATCCTTATTTTAGAGTTGTCAAGGTACATCATATAAATCTGACATATTTTTAACGCCCGACGCAAAAAGAGAGGGGTGTTATAAGTTTAACGTGTCTGTTTGTGTATCTGTCTGTAGTATCGTAGCTCCCAAACGGATGGACCGATTTTCGCTTAGTTTTTTTTGTGTATATTTTATCCCGAGTGTTCTTGGCCACGTTTCATGAAAATCTGTTCAGCCGTTAGAAGATCATCAGCTCTTTAATATTTGATGAGGGGATCTGACTACCTTCCATATGTCCTATCGATTCGAAATTTGGTACCGTATTACTTCAATTATACCTACTTTAAAACACAACCCATACAACAAACTTTAGATAAAATAAAAGTTAAATTTAAAATTTTAAAAACCCCCCGACAAAAAAAGTAAACTCCAAAAACTAACAAATAATATTTTAAACCTATTATAATTATTATCGTCACATATATTATGTAATTTCAAATATTTTTATTTTCCAAGCGTCGTCATGTCGGGGGACACGACGACGTTAAATCTAAGTCTCTTAAATTTAAAGCATGCTTTATTACAAAATTCATATGGCTATAGCGACTTTGGATGTAACGCCGAGTTTGAATGAATTATTTGTAACAAATTCCTAGAAATCCCATGCATATACTGCGACCGGAGTCGGCCGCCAAAGACACAAAGATTTCTTTCTTTAACAAACATTTCTTATCTTTTGTTTACATCCACATGGACGGTCAGCAAGTGTGGAGACCTTACCTTTTGTTTATAGATATCAGCTAAGTAGGTAGAGAAGCCTGTACATTTCGGAATTAACTTATGGTTCAGTTACAAAGTGTTCATCACTTACACATCCAAACTAATATTACACATTTTTTTAATGTACCAGTGAATAACTATGTGTGCAAATATTTTCAATAATAAATGAATATAAACTATACATGTGTCTTTGCCTGTAATGACCTCTGGATATAACGACGACGAAAATAGAGTGGTCGCTTCATCGTCGTTATACCCGAAATCCACTGTACATTAAAAAGAAAGAGTACATAATGATGTTGTTGAAGGAACTTAGCTGTAGCCTGTATGTTGCTTTTATCAAGGAGTTACACATGGATAGAGATTTATTTGTTAACATAGCAATCTAATAGGCATCTAGGGTGTTTTGTTGGGGCCAGCAGCCTTATCTACAAAGGAATACATACTAAGACTGAGTGTGAAAAAGAAACTCAGTACAGAAGAAGAAGTCTTAAGTTCTATGCAAGGAGAAGAGTGTTGAGTCCCGGGCCCAGAGTGAGAGACAGAGATTTACTGGTAATTCTGACTTCTATTCTAAATAAGCAGTACATAAATAATGATCATTAAACCTGATAGAGCTGTTTAAATCATATCTAGTTATTAATGACTCATTGCTAAGCAACTTTAGAACTCTTGTGACTTTTTTCCTTAATTAGGTAATTATCACTTTGTGACAAACTATAATTAAACAGGTTAAACCTGCCTGATCAACAAACTTTGCTCATAATATGCCCAGCCACTTTTTTCTTGGATAACTATAACAAAATCATCACTATTAGACTAAGAGATAACTGTACTTGTGATAACTATCGCTAGGAAGACTGATTCACTATATGGCTCTCCGCTGGTGGAATTAGTGATGGTCTGCCCCCAAACTAGAAAAAATAGTAAGTACTTAGGTAAATTTTTATATATATACCTACCCCCTTTGGGTTTCTGAGTGACGTTGACGCCGGTACATAATATAGAATGGCACGACGCACCGGAATATCTTAGCCCAATAAAAAAGAGATTCAGAAAAGTAAAAACGTAATTTTCTTCAAGTTTAAATTTATGTTGGACTTAAAGTTAAAAAGTAGGTTCGCAATTTAAACTATAATTATGTTACCGTTAGAATAAGTAGCAAGGCATAAATTGGTACTTACTTAGTGGCAAAAAATAACAAACTAATTCTCGCAAGATTAATAATTATTAGAAAATTATATTTATTTACCTTTTTTAACAATTTGGAAGTAGGAAACTATGAATTTATACTCATAAAATGGATAAAGTGGTAATTAATGTAGCTAAAACAAACTTCTTTGCAAATGGAATGTTACTATGTCACCAAAAAAACAGTAATATACTTACGGCTTGGCTAATGAATAAACCAGCAGGCAGCAACTGCAAATAAACTTAGTTTTCACTTATTTTTACTATTTCAGTACAAAATAATACAAAATCAGTCTTTTATTTTAGATTCAATAGGTTACTAATTAGTTACTTGGGGTTACTTTGTCAGATCTTGACTCTTGTCAAGTTGTCATAAACGTCATAAACATCCTACTCTATGGTCTTGTCATATGTGATATGTCAGAAGTTGGTGGTCTACGATCTCAGATTAATAATCTGAGTCTACGATGGTCTGTATTTTTAACCGACTTCAAAAAAAAGGAGGAGGTTCTCAATTCGTCGGAATCTTTTTTTCGTGTATATAATAATGTTTATTAGTAGAAGTGGGATAGCGATAAGTAGGTATTTGCTTCAAGTAGATAATATTTTAAGTAAGCACTCCAGCCCTTAGCTTCGTGTTCTTCTTCTTATTTTGTTCTATGGCCTTTATTAGTGCCACACCAGCACAATGCACTTTGCCAATGACAGGTGGAGTGGAAGATCCACAAAGGAGACTATGTAAAAAAAAAAAAAAAAATTTTTAAGTTAAAATTATGAAAAGTATGCAATACAAGGTTTTTATTAGTCACATTTATTATCTACAAAAACACAAAGAGCACATAGTGTCGGGACGCCTCCCCTCGTTCTGCATTGCTCTGCCCAATTGGTAAAATGACTGCCTAGGTACAAAAGGGGGGTTGCAGAGAGAGACGTCTCGAAATGTGTTGTGAATGTTTGATTATACACTTACCCTGGTCCTCCTAGCGTAGTCTGATTGTCCGTGTGTCACGAACCGTTTGCTTATCGAACTTATCACGATCGGGTCCACCGCAAGGACCGGCTCCCTTCGTGGTGGCCGCTGTCGTTCCCCAATACTTCGTGCTTTCTGTAATGTAAGTGGCAACGGGCAGGTCTCGTCGCCAGACGAGACCCACCAGGGCGTTGACCTCGGCAACGGGCCGAGGAAACCAGGCAGTGAACACAGATATTACGTACGTTAGAGCAGGAATGGTTCCATCGCTAGCTTATTGGGTCCTAAAGACCAACTGTGAACGGATCCTGTCGGATCAACTGTGATGCTATTCCCCTTGGAATAGCTAACTCTTGAGCCTGTGAATGGATCCCAATTTGATCAACTGTGAAGCGACTCCCCACGGAGTCGCGTGCTCGTGAGCCTGTGAACTGGTGGGTAACCCACCAACTGTGAGGTAGGATGGAAACATTCCCAATGTATTCCCATGATGGGTAATCTTAAAGACTATGCCACTTACTTGAGGAATACAGCGAGAGGTAGCAAACCAGCACGGTATGACGCTACTTGCCCAGACGCACGAGTAAAAAATGGTGCCAACCGCGGGAATCCCATATGAGAAAATTTGAGGTACCACAGACAATCGACTACGCATAAGAGATGTAAAATGGTTAACTGGTCTGTGGTAAAGGTAATGATCACAGTAAACTCACCATAGATTTATAAGCGTCGGGCTCCGAGTTCCGGCTTTGAGATACGTGATGTTGCCAAAGTTTATGTTTAAGTGATTTAGATTAGTGATTATTATTTACATTTATATTACAATTTACAGATTCGCGACGATTGTCGCGACACTCCCCAACAACGGAAGTTACAACAAGACGATAAGGTTTTGTGTCCACTCCCTAATCTTCTCGAGAGCTCTAACAGCCGCTTCTCTCTTAGGCCTTGGCTCCTCGGAAGGAAGGTCCTTTCCACTCTCATGAGGAATCTCCTCCAATAGAGGTTGATTTTCTGGTATCGTTTCATTGTTTGGTTGTACAGCGTGATTACTCTCTTCGTCATGTGTGTCAGTTCCACTGCCAGGAGTCTCACTGACTTCTCTAGAGGTCCTTTCCTGGACTTCATCAATTACGTAAGCAGAAGGTATATGATAGTAATCCGGTCTAGGCTTGTCAGCTAAAACATTGGTTTCTTGTCCATCCATCTCCAGAGGATACAGATGAGAAATGGATCTAACGAATTCGGTATCTCCCACCTTTACTCTAGCTGTTCTACTAAATCCATCTTTTCCTTTTATAAGTTTTGTTATTTTCCCAACTCGCCAGCTTTCCCGATTATGATGATCTCCTTTTATTTGGACTATTTGTCCTTCTCGGGGTTCGAGCTTCGAAGTGACTCTCGGCTCCTTATGTGAGTGTTGATATCTCTCTCGAAGGCTGAGAAGGTAGCGATTCGAGAACATTTCTTTAAATTCGTCTTGGATCTTAAGAGCTCTTTTCCAAGCTTTAACTAACTCCCTCTTCGTGACTGTACCTTGTATTGAAGGTTCTTCCCGAGTAGCTTCAGTTGCTATACACCTTCCCACAGTTAAGAAATCCGCCGGTCTCAATATATGATCCACTTCAGAGTCTATGCAAGTGAGTGGACGCGTGTTTACCACGGCTTCAATTTCCTTCATGACTGTAGATAGTTCACTGTCTCTAAGACAGTGTTTCTGTAATGTCCTCTTCATACAGTTCTTCACGATACCTATTAGTCGCTCATAAAAACCGCCAAACCATGGTGCCAGTGCGGGAATAAATCTCCAGCGAACTTTGTTTTCGATGCAATACGGCTGTGCTAAGACTTCTGACAGTAATTTAAATTGTGACGCATTATCTGACGTAATGAGCGTCGGTAACCCCCTGGTAGCTGCCATTCTTCTCAAGGCGTGGAGGCTTTC
This sequence comes from Erebia aethiops, assembly GCA_923060345.2. Lineage (NCBI taxonomy): Eukaryota > Metazoa > Arthropoda > Insecta > Lepidoptera > Nymphalidae > Erebia > Erebia aethiops. The sequence continues at coordinate 12,956,916 of OV281089.1, read as the reverse complement.
TCCAGCTGAAAGGTCTCGCACGACTTCTAAATGTATGGCTCTTGTCGCTAGACACGTGAACAAGCAGATCCATCTTTTCTCTAACCCATTTCCATTGCTAACCAAAACTGGTCCGAGATAGTCAATTCCTGTGAAGGTAAAAGGTGAGCTGTAATTCACTCTTTCAGGTGGTAATGCGGGTGTAGGTGGTAACTTGTACGGTCCTCCGCCATGTTTGACACACGTCGAACATTTCTTTAACAATTTTTGTACCTGACGTTTGCCTTGTAAAATCCAGTATGTTTCGCGTATAATACTCAACGTATGATTGACGCCTACGTGATAATTTTTGTTATGTGTCTCTGTGATTATTCTATTAGTTAACTCAGAATCTTTAGGTAATAAAATAGGATATCTCTTATCGAAAGACCAGTCTGTATTTCTCATCCTTCCTTTACATCTTAGTATGCCATCGATATCGAGAAATAATCCTAAGTTTCGGCTCAAGTTCGTTTCTATCCCTTGTATTTCATCCCTGAAGTGCTCCTCTTGTAATTTCTTTATTTCATCTAAATGAGTCTCTTCTAGGTGTTCCTTTTCATTTTCATTTATTTTATTTTGATTATTAATTTTATCCGATCTTCTATCATGACTTGCAAAACTTATTTCATCCATTTCAACTTCATTATCTTCTACTTCGTTCGGAAGATCCTCCCCCGCCAAAAGGGAATTGACATTTGTCGTTTCTTGCATCCATGTATGAGATGTTTGCAACAAGTATTGAGGTCCAGCTAACCATTTTGCTCTGTCTTCACGAGTGCTGGACGGTCTTGTTGCTACGTCTGCTGGGTTTAGCTCTGTGGGAATATATCTTATAACCAATTCCTTATTCCGTTTAATTTCCTGAACTCTCCTTGCTACGAATGGTGGTAGGAGTTTTGAAGATTTGCACCACTCTATTACAATCCGACTATCGGTCCAAAGAAATTGATTTGTCACCGTTGCGGGAATGAAATTGCGGATGAATCTCATAAGACGACTCCCAATCAGTACTCCAAGTAGTTCTAACCGGGGAATCTTTAAACTGTCTTGATCCTTTATAGGGATAAGTCGTGATTTTCCAATGATGAAACTAATTTTGCCCTCGTTCACTATGTATACTGCAGCGGCATAAGCTCGAAGAGAGGCATCTGTAAAGCAATGTAGTTGAACGGTGTTATCTTGTGCAGCCGTCATATAACATCTAGGTATCGATATTTCCTTGATTTCGTCTAACTGTCTACGTATTTTAGACCACTCTTCCTTCATTGGTTCTGAAAATACAGTGTCCCATTTAACTTTGCTTCTCCATAGTTCTTGTAAAAATAATTTAGCGGGTAGTATATATGGTGCAACAAATCCACACGGATCATAAATTGAGGCAATCACTTTTAATACTCCTCGTTTGGTGTCCGCATTAGAATCGACTTTATATCTCAGTTGAAGTATATCATCTTTCAAGTCCCATTCGAGACCCAATATCTTAACACGTTCGGAATTTGATGTGTCTGAAATTTGTGACATAAACTCGTCAGAATTCGAACTCCACTCTCTTAGGTTCATAGACATCTGTCCGAATGCTTCTTTGGAGTCCTGATATAATTCTAAAGCTTCTGTTACAGATGTACTACCGGTGACTAGGTTATCCACATATATATTATTGGCAAGATCTCTAACACTTGGTTTGTCATTATTTGATAGATGAAGTTTAATCGTGGCGTTTAATAAAAATGGGCTGCTAATAATTCCGAATGGCACACGACAGAATCTCATGTAAACGATGTTGTCTTCAGTTGGTGGTTTATTAATATCCTTAATCCACAAGAATCGAGTTACATCTCGATCATTATCATGAAGTGCGATTTGTAAAAAAGCTTTTTCTACGTCGGCTGACAATGCGATTTGGTGATATCTAAATTTTACTAACAATCCCGTTAAATCTTCTAACATCATTGGACCACAATACAAACATTCGTTCAGACTTTTGTCATCAGCTTTTGTTTTAGCCGAGGCGTCATACACTATTCTAATAGCCTTATCTCTTTGATGAACACAATGATGGGGTAAGTAATGAATTGGATGTTTTTCGTTATTGGTATGTTTCGATACTAGCTCTATTACTCCTTTACTAATTTGTTCCCTTAAAATTTTATCATATTCGACTAAAGTATCTGAATCTAGACGGTTAAGTAATGAGACTAATCTGCCAAAGGACAATCCAAAGTTGGTCGATAAAGATGGAGGATATTCTATCCACGGCCAGGATACAGTATATCTATTGTCGACAACTTCAGTAGTTTCATTAAAAGTTTTAACTGCTTCTTCATCGGCACTAATCTTAGGTGAGTCAGTGATACCTATGGATTCCAAGTCCCACAGTGATCTTATGTTCCCGTGATCTAAAGGTAAATCTGGCTTATTCAGTTTCGTCTCTCCACAAGATAGAAAGTAAGTAATTACAGATAATTCGTCCACTGGTTCTGAATTGGTCTCTCCTGATAGTATCCATCCTAGATTAGAATCTACTATGTACAAATTTTCTCTGATCTTTATTTTCTCCGTATTCATTATATTATGGTAGTAGTCGTTTCCAATTAAAATATCAACCTTCGATGATAATGATCCATCATCGGCTAAAATACCTTTATTCTTCCAATGTCCTAATTCTACGTCAGGATATGGTACGCATTGCGAGATGTGAGGCACGACATTAGCGTAAAGTAGTAATGTTTTATTGGTCCTAGTGCGGAGCTCTAATTTCACTATAGGGCTATCTATTATCTGAGGAGTTCTTGAACCAAAGGTAAATATAGAGAGCCTACTTTCTTCCTCAACTGGAAGGTTCAATCGTTTCGCCACTGATTGGGTTATGTAAGTACGTTGACTTCCAGAGTCCAGTAATGCTCGACATTTTACTTCTACGCGGTTATCTCCTACATTCCGGGCGTTAACAATCGCCGTCTGAAGTATAGTAGTAGCCCGTGCGTTTAGTTGCATCATTGCATTAGTTTGTTCAATTTCCTCTGAGAAAGTTTTAGGACAGAGCGCTCGATTGTGTGAGCCACTCTCCTTGCAGTGAAAACAACTTAATTTTCCTCTACAACCTTTTATGGTGTGCCCCTTGCGAAAGCATCCGTAACATCGGCTACCCAATCTGTTCCTTCTTTCCTTTAATGTTTTAAAGTTTTTGCATTGATCATTAAAGTGATTCTCTTGACAGAAAATGCATTGAAGTTTCCTACTCTTGGGATTTTGCCTTTCTTCGATTCTACTTTGATCTGTTGATTTCCTTTTGAATCGTTTCTTAAAATCCACTTCATGACCTTGAGGTAATTCTCGTTCCTTATTCAGGAATCTCCTTCCTGGTTTCTTTGTAAAATTTCCTTTATGATTCTGTGTTGGCTTCTTTGCCTTCCCTTTCCTATTGTTATCGTACGCATTCACCTGTAATGCTTGTGTAGTATAACTTTCTTCCACTTTTCCTTGAACAACCCTATCGGCATCCTCTCTAGCAGTAACAATAATCTCTAAGCATTTGCGTATCTCCTCGATGGATTCGGTACTTATTTTCATTTTCATTTCGTAAATAATTTCCTTCGGGAATTTCTCCATAATCAGGAAACGTAGATGGTTATGGTTTATATCCTCGCCTAGCGACTTGAGCACTCTCAGGTGTCGTTCAATTTCGTTGAGAGTATGTCTCACTTCTGCGATGTTCATCGCTGTCGAAGCTTTCACTCGATATAGCGCTGAGTAGTGTGCATCGATTATATGATTCTCCTTCCCATATCTGTTTTTTAATGTCGTCAAAGCTATATCGTAATTTTTGTTTGTTGTCTCGAGCCCTTCTATGACTTTCTTCGCTTCGCCTTTTAATGATGCCTTTAAGTATAGTAACTTATCAACGTCCGTTAGGTTTCGCTTGTCGATATTTGAACTAAATTGATCCCAAAACGTCGACCATTGGAGGACATCGCCATCAAATTCAGGTAAACTCAGTTTCGGCAACCTACTGCTTAGACTCGAGTTCGCATCCTTAGCGACATGAGCTTCTCGTTCGATTATTTTAATTCTGTTTTTGATCTTTACTTTAAGTTCGCACAGTATATCCTCGGCTTCCAATTGCACTGTGGATATCTCTGATATATCGTCAGGTGCAGGGTTCTTGCTCAGACGAAAATAATTTGTTAATTCCGTACTCAACCTGGTTAATAGAGTTTCTAATTTTGAGGAAATAATTTCTGCTTCTTGTACGACCGTTGGAGATTGATTAGTTACATCCTCGAGAGTTTCTATTACATGGGAGGCATTAGTTACCAAATTTTGTAATTTTGTTTTCATCGAATGTAATATTGTTAAGAGACTTTGATCCATTTTGATCACACAACAATTGAACAAAGTTCTTTAGAAAGGTTAGTTATTTAAATTTTTATTTAGGTTTAGTCGTTGTCTTCGGTGTGATCAGGAACTCGCGGGCTCGTCCCTCTATAAATAAACAGCAGTCGCTTAGAAGAGAGAAAGAAAAAGAAAGAAAGTGGAAAATTTCAATTTGAATTGAAGGGAAATAAACAAATCCTTCCTTTTCCATTATTCTCCATTTTTATTTACTTTTATTTAGTAAGTACATCAACTGAACTGTTCATAGATTAATATGATGAATTGGTGACCAAGACCTTCTTTTAATTTCAGTTTAATAATAAAAAACAGAAATTTATTTATTTATTTATTTTAGGCTTCGCTATATCTGATGGATGTGCCACATTAAGGTTATATGGTTTAACTATCTATGGTAACCCTCGTTTTCTAAATTTAATTCATTCATTATTTATTTACATACTTTTATTGACCTCACAAATAAAGTTAGTTAGTCAATGAATCAATTTCATAGTCCGACCCTGTTCTCTTAGTGTTTCAATGAATTTACTAATAATTGTTCTTGCATAGGGTCTTAAGCCAAGGTAGGCATTAATTTCTCTTTTATGTCTCTATGACTTGCGCAATACCACTATTAATAACTATATATAATGGTAGATTCATTCGACTATTCATAAGCACTTGTAAAAAGTCCATTTGAATAAAAAACTTTTGAATTTGAATAACCACTAGTAACATTGTAAAGTGATCATTGTGTTGCTTCACCGAGGCTAGACAGTGCTTTTATGCCTCTATGATCTGCGCAAAACCACTAGTAAATATATCTATACATAACAACCACTAGTAATATTGTAAAGTGATTATTGTGTTGCTTCACCGAGGCTAGACAGTGCTTTTATGCCTCTATGATCTGCGCAAAACCACTAGTAAATATATCTATACATAACAACCACTAGTAATATTGTAAAGTGATTATTGTGTTGCTTCACCGAGGCTAGACAGTGCTTTTATGCCTCTATGATCTGCGCAAAACCACTAGTAAATATATCTATACATAACAACCACTAGTAATATTGTAAAGTGATTATTGTGTTATTTCACTGAGGCTAGACAGTGCTTTTATGCCTCTATGATCTGTACACCACTGTACACTAGCATGCTAGAAAGGTCATGTCTATCCTTCCGATAAGACACATAATTTGTAATAGAATAGAATATTTCTATTCAAATAAACTTTTACAAACACTTCTCGTTCTTTATACACCGTACTAACATCTATTTCTCCTATATAATTCACTTTATTAAATATTATCTCAGCTCTAATATTCAGTCATTCTGATTGTAGAGCGTATGGGAACACACTCACGTTGTAACCGACCGGTACGAACACTCAACGACAAAATGCTTAATGTTAAAGTTGCATTTTCAAGTCAGGATATTTAACCATGATGGCTGGTCCAACATACTTGCTTTAGTAAAGGTCAGTGACTCTATTGTACTCTTGCAATCACCTGTACCTAATACTCTGGGTATTGATCATGGCTAATATTTATGTTACTTCACTATTTCATTCATATACCTGTTAAATGTAAGTTCACCTTATGCACGGATACCCTTCATAACTGTCATACAAAAAATAATTCTGATTGGTATAGGTAAAACACTACAAAAATAATAAATATAGCGGTAGGTGCAAGAAGTTAACACTTTTAAATTCAAATTTCTTTCTTCATAGATACTGAACCCTAAGACACTTTTAAAATTGAGCCATATTCAACACTAAGTTTAATAAACAAAGCACAACATGTCTATTAAAGCTTTAATCTGTTAGAATGTTCATATGAACTCAAACTTTTGATTCAATTAATTTAGTCATACTTAAATCAGCGGAGTCATAATAATTATTTAACAAAGAAATTCAAAATTTATCCCATTTTATCATATATTACTATAATGACTCACAACATTGTTGATAGCACTATAGGTTAATGAGTTTTATAAACTTTTGAAAAGAAAAGAAGAAAATGTAGGTAAGTATTCTATTTATAGACTATGTAGGTATACGGTACCCTCACTTACTTCTTCATATTATTACCTTTTCTATTATATTAAATGGTAATATGCACTCTGCACTATTACATAGGTACTTTGATAATGTATGGGTACTAACATGTCGAGACATGTCTGACTTGGGCCAATGCATAATAACATTCACAACTTTTTTTTTACATAACACCCCCTTTCTTTTATTTCATGATTTTAGGTATCTTAATGAAAGTTGATTTATCAATTGATCAAATCCCCGGCATCTCCACCATGTCGGGACGCCTCCCCTCGTTCTGCATTGCTCTGCCCAATTGGTAAAATGACTGCCTAGGTACAAAAGGGGGGTTGCAGAGAGAGACGTCTCGAAATGTGTTGTGAATGTTTGATTATACACTTACCCTGGTCCTCCTAGCGTAGTCTGATTGTCCGTGTGTCACGAACCGTTTGCTTATCGAACTTATCACGATCGGGTCCACCGCAAGGACCGGCTCCCTTCGTGGTGGCCGCTGTCGTTCCCCAATACTTCGTGCTTTCTGTAATGTAAGTGGCAACGGGCAGGTCTCGTCGCCAGACGAGACCCACCAGGGCGTTGACCTCGGCAACGGGCCGAGGAAACCAGGCAGTGAACACAGATATTACGTACGTTAGAGCAGGAATGGTTCCATCGCTAGCTTATTGGGTCCTAAAGACCAACTGTGAACGGATCCTGTCGGATCAACTGTGATGCTATTCCCCTTGGAATAGCTAACTCTTGAGCCTGTGAATGGATCCCAATTTGATCAACTGTGAAGCGACTCCCCACGGAGTCGCGTGCTCGTGAGCCTGTGAACTGGTGGGTAACCCACCAACTGTGAGGTAGGATGGAAACATTCCCAATGTATTCCCATGATGGGTAATCTTAAAGACTATGCCACTTACTTGAGGAATACAGCGAGAGGTAGCAAACCAGCACGGTATGACGCTACTTGCCCAGACGCACGAGTAAAAAATGGTGCCAACCGCGGGAATCCCATATGAGAAAATTTGAGGTACCACAGACAATCGACTACGCATAAGAGATGTAAAATGGTTAACTGGTCTGTGGTAAAGGTAATGATCACAGTAAACTCACCATAGATTTATAAGCGTCGGGCTCCGAGTTCCGGCTTTGAGATACGTGATGTTGCCAAAGTTTATGTTTAAGTGATTTAGATTAGTGATTATTATTTACATTTATATTACAATTTACAGATTCGCGACGATTGTCGCGACACATAGTACAAGGGGAATTCAAGCGAGGATATATACAGTAAAATATAGCTATTTACACTTTTATTTTGTTAGTATTAGCTTCGTGTTTTTCAGTTTTTATAGTTGATTTTCATCAAGCTCTTTAACCTTCTGTCAGTATTATGACCAAAAGAGTAAAGTATAGATAGTAGAGATTCTTCTTCTGTGCGTGACTTTCTTATCCCTTCGTCTGCGGCTGTGGTCTGCGGGCCGCAATTACGCGAATTTGGCCGATCTGGGGAGGGTCACGTGATAGGTCTCGAATTTCGCGGCCCGCAACTGGCCGCGCAATTATATATATTTATATCTCGTATTAACTATTAACTACTTGTACGAGCGTATGGAGGGTAGATTATATAAAGGAGTGCTAACTCTGTACATAAAACGTGTCCGTCGAACCACTTTGGGGGCGCCACATTAGCGTCAAGATAAATTTAAAAAATATTATTAGAGTAGGTTTGAGAAATAAACAAGGAAATAAAATATTAATCCTCATTAATCACTAATTTGTACAACGTAAGTTGTTGAAACTTTCAATAATTAACTATTTTAGTCGAATTCATACAATACCCTTTGCTACACCAGCGCCATTGTGGAAGATTTTTGAACTGTTATTTTCAGCAACCACTGGACACTTTCAACTTTTCTCCCGAGGTGATTCTCCTTTTGTTCTCCTTACCTCTATAGTTTTGGCGTGAATTTTAAAAATTAAATTTCAAATGCCAATTTTATCTACCAAGCCTTATTTTTCTACTGAAATATATTTTTTCGAAATAGATACTGCCGAACCTGCCGAACATAATCTGTCCATTTTTAGGGTTCCGTACCAAAATGGTAAAATGGAACCCTTATGGTGCGACTTTCTCCGTCTGTCTGTCCGTCTGTCTGTCTGTCCGTCCGTCACACTCGATTATTTCAGTAACTACCGAAGCTATCGACATGAAATTTGGAATAGTTGTGTATATTAGTGGCCCAAAGACACTGGAATTAAAAAAAATTGGAAATTATTTTTGTTCTTATTTAAAAAGGGGGGAAAATCGGAGGGTTGTAATTTAAAAGTGAGATAACTGTACTGTGTGGGGTATCATATTATGAAAGGGTTTACTTTGTACATTCTAAAACAGATTTTTAATTATTTTTAGTCATGAGTTTTTGATTTATCGGGGAAAAAGTCTAAAAAAATTCATTAACAAAGGTAATTATTACCGTTTTACATCTTTGGTCGTTACAGTTTTCAGTACGGAACCCTCGGTGCGCGAGTCCGACTCGCACTTGGCCGGTTTTTTTCAAAATCAGTCAACATGCCTAACGCAGCAATACCGAGCATTGGCTACAATGCTCAGCGCTGGTTTTCGGTTTGCTCTATATAAATTAAGATCATTTAAAAATTGCGCCACGCCCTTTGGCCTATATATTATATTTTTTAACTATATCTAGTGATTCTAAATGTAAGTAAACTATAATTTAAAAAAAGTGTGTGTGTGCAATTCACACACGGCACAAGTGAAACTTCAGAAAAGTAGCCTACGAGATAATGAGATAAATATAACTTGTATTCTATCTCATTCTCTCGCAGGCTAAATCCTATTATGAACATGTTTGTCTCTTTTTGGCGTTGCTTTTTCATTTCGTTTTATCAACCAGACGCGGATTAAAAGTAAAAATTAAAAAGCAAATAACAAATCAGACTTTCTACTGCTACATTTAACAAACAAACAGAAAATTACAAATATGGAACGCTTTGTATACACGTTCGTCCTTCTTTACTCATGTGGTCCGGTGGCGTCACTTGTACTACCGTGGCGACCACATCCGTTTCATCGAATTTTCAAATCACGATTCTAAAAACAAAAGAAAAGTGGAGACCATATAAACTAACTTCCTTCCGTGCCTAAGGATAAATTACAAATAAAACTAAAGCATCTTTAATCTGTTCTAAGTAAATTTACATTAAAGTATCATCTGTTCACGTGTATAGGAACAACAAAAAGACAATATTTTATGTAATTAATTTATTTAAATTTTCGTGAAGGCAAAATTGTTGTACAGCATTCATCTTAATTTAAAAAAGTGCAAAATATTAAGTATATTGCATCCAAGGCACACAAAAACTTACTATATAGAGGCCATGGTGTATGTTAAAACAATATATATTTGTAATTTAAATACTTAATTTTAAAAATGGCCTTTCAATGCTTAGTACTGAATAAAATATATTTTTTTGTAAAAATTATAATTATTTCTGTACCTACATTAAATAGATAATTACCCATTTATAAGACAATGCGCGTATCGGTACAACCCCTCAATAGCGATAATATTAAATATACATTTATATAACGTTGTATAGTATAGATATTCCATAATAAAGATGGCGGCGTTTTTCGATTCGTGGTTCGTTTATTTATTAATAGGTCATTAATAATCAATTAATTCTCGTCATAAATACGAAGGTCTGAAGAAAACACAGTATTGACAGGCCATGCCATAAAGATATTGCCATGGACGTATTATACTAAACTATAATACGTCCATGGATATTGCTATTAAAACATTAATTTTTTTACGAACTGACTTTACGGCTCTGGATTCCAGCTCTTCTGAGCCTTGAGTTATCGGAGTTTAAGGGTTAGTAGCTCACTAATAACGTCTTCGCTCGCACGGCTCAAGAGAAGAAATAACAATGGATGTAAGAAAAATAGTATGCTATTCCGACTTGTAACTCCGATCGAACAACAAATTGAAAAACGCCGCTATAATATATATTTTTCTATTAGAAATTACATAAATAGTGATATAGGTAATTTCGAGGTAGGCTATTGAGGGGCTGTACCAGGTCCCATAGATGTGTGTCCAGTAAAACACGAACTGTATTTTTTACTTGATATCTACATACCTAACCCATATATTATTTATTTCGTATAAAATATACCATGAAATTAATATTTCCGTAACAAAATAAATTTTATTGATATAATAAATACAACATATTATAAATCTAAAACGCAACTAAGTAAACATTCTAAAAAATAGTACAAAAAACATGCATAAATGTATGGTATTGAGGCAAGGAATTTAAAAAAAGACGTAATTTTTTTTCGGTAACCATGTAAACACATTATTAGATGCCCGGGACTTCGTCCACGTGGATTGATGTTTTTTGGTTACCGCGCTAAGTCTTAAATTTTCCGGGATTAAAATTAGCGAATGTGTTTTTCCAGACTATCTCTGTGCCAAATTTCATCCAGATTTTTTCAGCCGTTCCAGCGTGATTGAGTAACAAACCAAAATTTCGCATTTATAATATTAGTATTGATGATCTACATGTACTAATAATATTGCGCTCAGATGGCGATGGTATACATTATTATTTGTTTTTTATTCGAACTTGTACATATAAATTGTATAGGTATACCTACTGTACCGATTAAACTAGAAATTATTATGCAGTACATATGCAGTATTCAAATCCAGTAACATTTTATTTAAAAGAAAATTTGTGCACATTTCACTTAAATCTATACTATAATACAATAGCCATAATTTATTTTTCTATGGGCTTGGGAAGGCTTATTTGACAAAACTATTGTTAAAATATTTGTGGTGTAACAACATCAATATAAACAATCATTCAGAATTATAAATGCTAAATGAAACATTTAACATATTATATACATATTATACTTAGTTAAATCACGTATATGCTAAGTATATCATTTTTATATATTAAGGAGTGAGAACTCCCTTACTTCATCAACACCTATTTAAGCAGTGTCGCTAAAAGATCCTCTATTGTTATTGTCAAATGAAATAAATGTATTGCTAGCAATGCTGTCACATTATAATGCAGACTGACAATTTACAGGCAATTAAGTAGGTCTAAGCGATGTATTAAATATTTTTTAATTAAGTAATTTTAAATATATTTTTAGTAATCACTATTTATATACAAATGAGCCTTGATGTTGTTATGTGGACCATTTTTTATTTAGTTAGAAATTAGAATATTATGACGTATTAATTGTCCAATGTTTCGAGATCTTTGATTCAATAGATACTATAGTAAGTTACGTAACGTACACGTTGTATTTGTATCTCAGACAATTGTCCCCTCAACCATGTAGGACTTATTACCTGTCTTGAATATAATTATATATATCATAAATCAAAATCACAGTAAAATGCTACTTTGTTCATATAAAAAATAAAACTTTAGAATTATGATGCCATTATTATAATAAAAATATATGTAGCTGTTTATTTACTATATCTAACATAGAATATACCTATTTATTATTTATTACATGTAGTACCTAGGTACTTTATATGGCTTATACACACTAATATTAATGGATTCTCATTGTAAATCTAATTAATATTACAAAATTATATAACATGTAAATATATTGAGAAAAAAAACTATTTAGTCTTTATTAAGCGGAATAAGTCTATTTTATCCTAAGCACAGTGCGATGATTTTGTGACAGATGATTTTATATCATATTAAATAATATGATTATATATGTTTATAACTAGGAAATGAACTGGGTGAGTTCTTAAGTATAATCACTGATTAGATCTAAAGTTAACACGTGATCATTATATCTAAGGGAAGAGCGTGGACAGGATTTTTTAGAAACCAAATTCACGTCTAAATTGCACTTATTACAAGACTAGGTACGGTGAAATTTGTGGTGTGCTCTTATAGAGAAACCTGTTGCAGTGATGTTTGAAAATTAGTCAGATGGCTTTAAACCAAAAAAATACCCCAAAAAGATAGCTAAATCGATTGTATTAACTAGTAGGGTATGAATAGCCATAGGAATGCAATAATCACGTTTATAACGCCAAAGAAAAGTTTATAAAATTTAATACATTTTAAATTAGTATTTTTGACTAGTACTGTTTTAGTAGAAAATTTTGTTTGGATATCTATCACAGTTTTTGTATAAGCTGGGTCATCTGTCTTCACGTGGAATCAAGTACCAAAATTACTATTTTTTTTTGTATAAAATTTTCAAAGACTTAGTTCTATCTATTGTAAAGATCCGTTAGTTTGTAAGTAGTTTTTTGTACATAATTAATTTTGTACCCAAAATATATTATAATATATCATAATCCATTATGGACCGTTTTACCGGTATAATGAATATTAAAGTATGGGTCACACGATCTTATTATGTTACACTTTTAATTTTGTTACTGGTATATTATTTTTAAACACGCTCTTAGGAGACTATGAAATGCCTAAATGCAATCTGCACACATCCCTCGTTTGAACTGTTTAACTTAAATTTTTATGTAGTATTTTTATGCCACCTATTTCATGTGGTAGGTATTACTTACAACACATCCACATTAATACATAACAGAGACGAAAATACACTTTTTTGTCACTGGGAAATATATTGTTTGGTGAACAAAAACAATATTTCATAACAATAATGTTTTCTTAAGGAATTCATGATATTATATTTATATTTTTTATTTGTTTTCGCGACTGTACGTACAGTCACGAAAATATGTTGAATCACGAATTAAACTTGTGAGATAATGAGGACTCAACATATTTGACTAAAGTTGAGAAAAATTGTAACAAGATTTAAATCGCAGTCGAATTTTCAAAATACCATTAGTATTTAGTACTTGTTACATCACTAGTAGCAATAAATTTTTATCACGATTATACTGGCTGGCGTCCACCAGACGCGCCGCCCGCGCCGATCCGATGCGAATCGAATTGGAATAATTCACCTAGATTAGTATACTATGAAATCGTCGTTAATCGATGTGCCGAAGTGCGCTAAGTCGAATCTAAAAACAACAAACAAAAATTCGATTCGACGCGACTCGGCTGTAGTCGACACCGGGCTTAATAATTACGTTCGGGTACCGAGCTCTTACTCGAGCGAGGATGATGTATCGATGAATTTTATTTTTTGTGTATGTTTATTTAACATAATTTATATTCCTGGATAGAGCCCAGATATTATGCTCCGTAGGATATGGCTCCTAGAAAGTTAATGTACCACCAATGATTAGCCAAGAATATTTATTTATGTTCCTCATGATAGTTCACCAATAGGCGCGTTTTGTAGCCACAGTTCATGAATAAAGGTGTACAAATCATCGCTGACAGCCACCTGAATTTAAAAAAAGTATCCATACATTTCTATAACAAAAAATATTAAATAATTTAAATTGGTTTGATATCTTAACTGTGTAACTTGAATTATGAATCAAAATCCATACTAATATCCATACTATAAATATTACAAATGCGAAAGTGTGTCTGTCTGTTTGCTACACTTTCCGGGCTCATGTGTTGATTGATGTTGGATTTTGATGAAATTTGATACAGGGATAGGTTGTATCCCGGGGAAGGACATAAGCTACTTTTTAAAGAGTTCCCGCGGGAATCAAAGGCCTTAACCCACGCTGACGAAGTCGCGGGCATCATCTAGTACTTTTTTTTTATCCACTACAAGCTAGCCCTTGACTGCGATCACACCTGATGGTAAGTGATGATGCAGTCTAAGATGGTAGCTAGCTAACCTGTTAGGGGCATGGCAGTTATATTAAACCCACACCCCTTCGGTTTCTACACGGCATCGTACCGGAACGCTACTTAATACATACCTATTATTAATTTGATGTACAAAATATTAATTAAACACTACCGTGATCTAACTATACTGACCTTGTAGGGAGTGGGGTTCAGGTTTCTCTTGATATCCTGTCTCAAAGTACGCAGGGATGCCTGTACTCTCTCCCGGACCTCCGCTAATGGCTTAGGACGAATACATATTCGGCCTTCCTTCCAGTATATCTGGAGTTAAACGTAAACAATGAAGGAATTAGACGTTAACTAATTAAATCGCTTTATTTGAGGCATGGACCCTTAATATACAATTAAAATACAAAATAATAAGTAAAAAATTAAAATTAGACCTACAACTAGAACTACATTATAACAATAATACCTTATAATAATAAAAGTTTTATTAGAGGCATATAGCCCACTTGTATACATATTAACAATGTACCGTTAAAATATAAACCTAAAAATTAAACAATTTAAAATAAAATAAAATAAAAATAGGAAACTTAAAACTATCTGGGAAGGTTAAAAAACTCTCCCCAGGTGTCATTATCAAACAGCAGTATATTCTTTGTCATCTTACTTTCTATATCGTGTTTGATGAACAGATAGCCAATATGTGAATATTGGACTAGGCATACCATCACACACCGTTTGTAAAATGGTATTTTGGGATTGCCTAATCCTCTCCCAGAAGGATGCCACTCGTGTTCTGATAACAGCATAAAAGTCAGGCACTCTCGATTCGGCAAACATACCCGAAGCACTACAGTACCTAGGCAAACCCATCAAGATGCGAAACGCATCATTATACTGCACGCGTATTGCAGTGTAGGACTTTCTCAGAAAATTTGTCCATAGTTGGCAGGTATAGAAACACTGACAATACGCGTTGAACAGTGTTTTCTTGACAGGCTTGCTACATTTTCCGAATCTGCGCGCTATCATATTGCATCGACTTATGCTTATGGTATAATATTATGTCACTTGGTGTTCCGACTCTGGTGCACTTTCAGCCAGTGTGTTTAAAAAACACGTTGTCAGGGGATGCCTGAGCGACGATACAAATCATAAAATTTTTAGAATAGGGATGATGACAACTCAATCAAATCAGCAACTCTTTATCAAACTTAAAAACGCACTTCTAGTATGGAAGTTGTATGAAAATCACAATAGTGACGTCATCACATTTCAATGCACTTTTTTTCTTTAATCTATAATTTTAAAATGGTTATCAAACCTAAAACTAACCCAGGATGTGAATTTTAGGCCTTTTAGAAGACCCTCTATTTAATAATCAGTTAGAAATAATTTATTTTTGATATAGGCATCATCCCTATTGCGAACAGTTTTCCATAAACCCGCTATAATCAATAATAAAAAAATAAAAAATAAAAAATTTCATTTCATTTCATTTCAATAATGAAACCCGCTATAATCCGCGACAATAGGTAAATCTACTCGTATGTGGTATACCTAGTGTGTATCTGGCATGTAGGTATAGCCCGCGATATTCACCACACCACAGAAATCTTCCAAACTATTCACAGTACACGTTTCACTCCGATACCGTAGCATCTTCAGGAGATGTTGACTAGAGTATGAACATTCTTTTAACGAAAACATTTCTTGTTTTTGATTCTGTATCAGCCCTATATATCCGCTATAAGACCACCGGGAGTACAGAAGAACAGTGCATCCACAGGATTGGATGGATGATATCGGGGGCAACCAATGACTTCAATTTGCATTGACGGGCCCTGTCATACAAAGAATGTGAACTTATTTTACTAACGCCATATAAACTGAAAAGCGGGACAGCGCTATGGCGGCGACAAGGACACGTACACGTACACGTGTGGAGCGCGCTCTACAGGTCGGACGCCCAATTTTTTTCTATGAAAGGGCCCATCTAGTACCTAGATATATATCTATGGGGGCAACATCTTCCTAAAGTCGCCTCCTGGGAGGTTCAGATCACGGCTTATGCTCGCCATTGATTATCACTTGATCGTGAGTTCGATCTATAAGCCAAATGACGTCATGCCAAAGAACGGAAATTACGTGACCACCATAATTAATGGCGTCACCACCAAAATCCAGCCATGCCATGGCGTCAATCCAGAAGGATCCTGACATAAACTCAAACTATATTTATTCAGAATTGGTACCTACAAAGTACACCTTCTGAACGTCACGTTTAAAAATATATAAGACGTGATGGTAAAAATTAGCCACGGGATCTTAAAACTAAAGCTACGAGGGTTCCAAACGCACCCTGGTCTGAGAAGAGCCCGAAACAAAATAATACCATCAACGATTAGTATTAGTATTTAGCAGACAAAGTATTGAAAAAATAACATTAAAAAATTGGAATTTTTTTTGTAATTATTCCAATATTGTATAAACCTTAACACTAAGTATAATTTCTAATGTAGTATATTTAAATTTAAGACCTTTTGTCTTCGTAACCACGCGAGCATGCCGGTGTTCGCGAGCATGTCGGTCACGGTCACGCAAATCTACATTTTTACTCCCTGCCAAAAAGTGTTCAACGCGGATAAAGAGTAGTTTTCAGTTCTACAACACAGTGCAGCATTGCAATTTGCAACCTATGTAATTACCTTATAAAGATGTTCCACTTTGCTGGGTATCACGTAAGCCCGCTTTGACTCCTGGAAAGGATGCCGGCACAGAACCTTCTGCCCCACTTCTGGTGCTGGCTCCGATGACCGTTGGAGCAGATCGATCAATGCATGCCCATCCGCACCGAATAACCTGTACGCCTGAAACAAATTGCTTTTTTGAACTGAAACTTCTTTAGAATCGTTGTGATTTGAAAATTCGATGAAACGAAAAAGCGACACCAAAAAGAGCTGTTGTTTTAACGTGCAGAGGTCTCGGATTCGATCCCCAGCAGGTTCAATTTGGGAACTTATAATTTCTGAATTTTCCTTTGTCTGGTCTAGTGATTCTAGCTTCCGCAGTGGCTATTTACCACCCTACCGGCAAAGACGTGCCGCCAAGCAGTCTAGCGTTCCGGTACAATGCCGTGTAGAAACCGATTAGGGGTATGGGTTTACTATAACTGCCATGCCCCTAACAGGTTAGCCCGCTATCATCTTAGACTGCATCATCACTTCCCACCAGGTGAGATCATAGTCAAGGGCTTGAAGGCACTTGTAGTGGATAAAAATAAAGATATGACTCATTATTCATGACACAAAACAAGTTGAAATGGTGTAAAGGCGGCCTTAGCACTGCGAGTGATCTCTTCCAGGCAACCTATATGAAGGAGATCGATTGCGTGGGTGAAAGTGGGTCCACTTTAATGCTACTACCAGCACTACAGCCCATTAGCGTCACACTGCTGGGCATATGCCTCCACTCTCATAGGAGAGAGGGAATAAGAGCTCAGACCCACCGCGCTTTTTCCATGCGGGTTGGCGGGCTTTAACGACTATTATCATGTTAGTGATAATAACCGAGACAAACGTGCTCTCCGAGGCACGGGGTGAAACACCGCCATCTTCCTAACTCTGGGCTAGTACTGGGAATTTCTAGTCGGAAAAACTCAACACATAATTATAGCCTGACCCGGGACTCGAACCCGGGACCTCGTCAGCCGCAGTCGAACATGCTAATCTAGTGGTTCCTCGCTGCCTCGTTGGCCTATAACTGTAAAGAGGCAGGCATAAATAAATAATTCCTAAATAATGCTAATGCTTCTTAGACATAAATAATAACTGAATTTGAAGAGAGAATGGGGCTGATTCTGTAACTAATCTCTAAACTAAACTAAAATTAAAGCATTACACATATTGCTAACCCTTTCATAATATTCCTTACGCAAAGGGACAGAACTAGATTTAAAGCTGCCATTTTAGTTTAGTTTAGAGATTGTGTTATACAGAATCAGCCCCATTGCCTACAGTCTACAGTCTACACTATACAAAACTTACCTCTTTATGGCCTGGAATTGTGACTTTGCCTACGTCCTGACTGAGTTTAATCCGAGGCTGACCGTTGATTTCCACGAGTTTATATACACATCCCAAAGCAGGTTGGCGTTGGCAAGTCACTGTAATAGAAATATAAACATGAATGAATAAAAGGCACCATGATCACTGTCGCGATCTGCGAAAAGGGCAAGAATCATCATCGCAGCTGGAGAAAGATATTAAAGGATCCATTATTAATATTATCCATACTAATATTATATATGCGAAAGTGTGTTTGTTTGGGAATAAAAACCAATCCACGCGGACGAAGTAGCCTATGTCACTCTGCAAGTCCTCGACTATACCCATGCAAAAAATCACGTCAATCCGTTGCTCCGTTGCGGCGTGATTGAAGGACAAAACAACAAACAAACACACTTTCTCATTTATAATATTGGTATGATTATAATTATTATGTACCGATGTTTTTTGTAATAGTTTATACTGTTTAATTAAGTTTATATTATTATTTATACTCAATAATAGTATAGCGAATTGCAAGGCAATTTATTACTCATCAAAACGTAAACGAAATTGCTGTATGAACGAACACAATGAAAATTTCTGCAAATTTCAGTACCTACTAATTTTTGCGGAAATGTTTACTAAACAATGAAGAATGATCTGAATTATAATGAAAGTGAAAATCACATCATCACATTGGAATACACTTGGAAGTTTGCGAATTTGTTATAGAACTGTGTCATGATATGACATAATAAGTAATAACGCTAAATCATGTTAGGCATTAATCGATAGAGATCGTTGTATTTCAGCTCCCATCCGATAAGATAATAATATTATTACGTTGATAACCGTTTCGATTAAATATCTATCCGAAATAATCATACTTCCGCACGCAATACTAGCAAATGAGCGCGATTCAAGGTGTTTAAAAAAATCCTTCTTAAGCCGGTGATAAAAAGACACACGAGCAAGTAGGTACGCATGCTTTGGAGTACTTAAGACAAAAGTCTTAAACAAAGTCATAGGTACCGTGTACCTATTTAAAACTGAATTTATAGGGTTTTGTTTAGTCCATCTGTCTGTGTATCAAAAAAAATTTTTGAATATGTATCTTAGTCAGTTTTTGAAGAAAAAAAAAACGGGATTAACAGGACACTGCTCCGAGGTGCAAGGTGCATCTCTATTCTCTAGGTATTATACAAAATTTCGACAAAAGCGTTTAAATGGATGGACCCCGTGAAAAGGTTACAGATATACGGGCGGGCAGACAGATTAAGACACTTTCGTATATTTTGTAACATTAACAAAGTTGTAATTATGGATGCAGATTATCTTTATGGACCAACATAATATAATAAAAATACTAAGACATCGATAGCGCATTTATGTTTTATAATTTATGTAAATAATATAACTTACCTAGGTATTATCTAGGTAATTACATCACAACTTGTGAACAGATAATCTTACTATATGACTAACACAAGGTTTCCCCGCAAAGCTTTAAGCAAACAGGGAAGGAAAATGAGTTTATACGTAAATACGTTATTAAAACTAAATAATTACAGGAGCGAACAGTTTTAAATAGATGTTATTTCAATATTGAAAGCCATTTAATAATAGTCAAAAATAAAACATGTTCAATATTAATTATCACTTATCTATATAATTAAGAAGTCACGTAAAGGCAAAAGAGATAGTAGAGAAACTTAAATGACAGTAACAATGTATGTTTTGGAAGCAACTTTTTACTTAATTTTGGTAAGCAAGTTAACATAAATTTACGCATTTATTTTGGATTAACGTAGCAGACAATCGATATGATTTTCTATAGATATCTGAGGTTATCGCCAACTGACATTTGTAAAAAAAAAATAAACAAATTGAATTATCCCACCCGGCAAAAAGTTAAGATTTTCCTAGCCAGACAAAATTGTACTTCGCATGTGTATGTATGCATGCAGGCAAAATCACAGTACCTTCACTTCAAAAGTTGAAAGAAAAATAAATTCTTACCCAAATGAGTTCCAATTCCAAAGCAATCGATAGAATGACCTTGTTCATGCAAACTGAGTATGGTCTCTTCGTTGATGTCATTCGAGGCGACAATGGTCAGACTGCTGAACCAGGGCAGTTGGAACTGCTCCGCAACCTGATTGAAAGTGTCTCGAGCCAGTACGGACAAGTACGCCAGGTCTCCGCTGTCTATTCGGATCCCCACTGCTTTGTATCCACAGTCGTTCAACGCAAGTGCTACCGCGCAAAAGTTCAATAGACCACTCCTGTCAAGAAACGCTTAGCTGTAAATTGTCAGTGTTTTGTGGAATTTTTAGATTTGTAGGCTTAGTATGAGTTTGCAACGACAACGTTTATAGACTTCGAGTATCGAAACACTATTGTAAAAGGAACAAAGGCTTTGTTTTATGGGACGAGATCCTCCATAAATCCACAATAATCCTCAAGCAAAAACTTAGAGATAATGAAGTCATTAGGTACCATTATCTCCATATCTGCCATTATTGGTTTTCGATACTCGAAATCAAACAACGGGGTCGAGATGCACACACTTGTCCAACATCACACACACACACACACACACAGCAACGCACGTATGTACGCTGCGTATGTAAGTGGGCTGTACGCAGCACCTATCCGCAGTCATATTATGTCGACACGAACTCTGCAGTGTGAGGTGCATCACATAGTTCCACACCTTTACAACAAGGTTATCATTATACAATATACACCCACAAGGCGCAACGCTGAACGTGTACCATATTATGCGTCGAAAGACTTAAGCATCAGAGTAAAATGTATCCAAGCTACCTTGATTTAAAGTCACAAATTCAGTGCTACCGATTTTAATTTCGCAACATTAGATGTATGGACCAAGGAATTAAATATATTGTTTAAAAAATATGGAAGCAAGGTGTTTAAGGTTATTTTTGCTTTAACGCTAAAGTTACATCAGGTACGTAACTTTAACGAGCGATGCTCGAATACGGTACACCGTACACGTAAGTGTGCTTTAAAATCTGGTGGTAAGGGTGCCTATATTAATGCATTTTAAATGTTCGCGCGCTCTCAGTGTGACGTTCTACTTTTTCGGAGCCCAAAGTGTAACTTTGAAAGGCTGTGCCTATATCTGTTATTTAGTACAGCCCGCGAGAGGTAAGATCAGCTTTGCATAGTACTTATGTGTGAGTATGATAGTACAGTGATAATTATAGACAAACCCGCGCATCTCGCGCTCCTTTTAAACCAGTTTCTGCCGATTTTAATGTACACAAGTAATTATCAGATAAGCAATCGAATTGAATGTATATCGTATGTGAGTTGTCAGTAGATTTATCTCCTACTAATATCTATATGAGACAATTTGATCGACAATTCGATTCAATTGTTTGCCTATCAAATAAATTGTTCCGTGTGGAATAGGCTCAACGTTAACAATCACACAATTAATGTAAATCTAAGCTTACGTCCCGTGGACTTTACAGTTTGTCCCATCCCATCCATAATAAATAACAGATTTACACACTGAACAGGGATTATGTGGATTTACACATAATATTATGTCAGTTTGAAAAGTTGTTACAGTTTTTGCGCTTTATCTGATGTGGTATAATATAATGGACCAGAAAAGTAAAAACATTTTTCGGGGGCTACCCTACGGGGAACGTTATATAAAAATGTATTCCACAACATGGCGAGGAATTTTATTTCTCTGCTTAAATAACTGTGTTGCACTATGATCTCATATTTAATCATATCTAAGTGTATTAACGAAACAAATAAATATGAACATGCTACTTTTAATTACTACCAGGGAATTACTACAAGTTAATTGCCATTATCAAATTGGTTATTTTACAAATTAATAGACGCCACGGCACGCCTCTAACCGTGTTACGTCTTGATCTTATTTATAAATATCAGCTATCTCTGTGTCATTGAAAATAACGACGTTATAAACAAATATAGTAGATGCTTTATGTAATCTAATTGAACTCAATTTGATGGATATAGATCATACTTTAATATTATAAATGCGAAAGTCTGTTTGTTTGTTGGTTTGTCCTACATCCGTAACACAGTAACGGATCGACGTAATTTTTTGCATGGGTTGGGTATAGTTGAGGACCTGGAGAGCGACATAGGCTACTTTTTATCCCGGAAAATTGAGGTGTTCCCGTGGGATATAAAAAAACTTATTCCACGCGGACGAAGTTACGGGCATCAGCTAGTTTCGATATAGATCAAATTTAAGTATCGTACCGATGGTAGTTTGACCTTTTTTACCTATCTGCGGTCAGTATATAAACATAAACAAAATAGCGGGTAAATGTTGCTTAGACTTGAATACTTATTGGTAAATAAATTGTCATTATTACTAGTACTAGTACCACTGCGGCGCACAGATACGCTACTTTTTATACTCTTTTTTTTTTCAAATTTTTCATTTTTCAAAAATTTTATAGTCAACCTTCGGACCATTGCAATGTTTCTTTTGTATTTAAAAAAAAACTATAACATACTTAAATCCATTACAACATTATGCTTTGTATTTTGTATGCTGCATGCGGCATTCATTTTTCGAAATTCTCAAATTCTTGCAGAGCATGACGCGGTCGCAAGTCGCGACGCTCAAACCGATAAATACATTCACGAATATAATATTATCGCGATAGGAATTTTCGACAAGTCTAATATATACCGTATATTAGATCTGTCGCTATATACGCCGTATCACAAATATTCAGTCACGACAGCGTTTTCGTAATGCTATATTCGTAAATGTAATATTGGCTTTAACGCATACATAGCGCGCGCCGCAGTGGGCTTATGGAAAGATAACTAAGACACTATATGTCGTGTAATGAATGAAATTCATGCAATTATATTAGCAAAAAGAGTAACTGTGAAAGTGTGCAATCCCTATACAATGCAACTGTGCCCAATGATTAAAATTGTCCCTGTTATAGGTCTTAAATTTTCTAGGACAATACGTCACACTGAAGCAAAATGTAGAGTCCTTGATCGACGTGTACTGGGGTATATGTACATTCAATCAGTTAGTGAAACGCCGTCCACGCGCGCTTCACTGCCAAAGCTTAGGAATGTCTCGAAACTACTATGTAAGAGCTGGAACCGCAGGCACCATTTTATACAATTACACGTGCTCTCTCGCATGGTTAATACCCAACCTAAGTGTGAATCCCCAATGCACCCCCTTTCCCAAGATGAATATATGAAAGTGATAGTCTGGACAATCGCCAGGTTAACATTCAGCGAATATCCACATTACAAATGAACCACAAACGAGTGATGCAAAACAATAATAGGCTTATATCAGACACCAAATTATGTCAATATAGCGGTCTTGCATGTTTACCTCAGTGTGCGTTCGACCGTGCTATATCCACACGTACTACGTATAGTCGAGTTTCGGAATCTACGACCATTGGATCCACAGTTGCTATTGTAGCCGGAATGCCCATTCGTATGCTGGCGGTGGCGTGATGGTAAGCCTTGAAAGTTATACCTCTTCACATCGTAAGTGTCCACTAGCGCCAAGAACCCCGAAGGGAAGGCTTGGGCGTAGGATATCAGAGCGGCTAGTTCGCCGTCGCTGGCCTCTTCCGGCGACACGTCAATGACGGCCGAGAGGCGCCGGCGCCACTCTAGCGCGAGTTCGACAAGATTGCATTGTTTTTGTGTCTCTGCGTGTCTGAGTATGACTGTATGTAGGTCGTCGAGCGTGCTGAATGAGGTCACGAACGAGTGTGCGTGCGTCCCTTTGACGGGTATGTTAAACATCTTCCCGGCCAGAACATTGCTCGTCCCGTCGAATCCACCTGTAAATATAACGTGATAATCCCCGTTTATTTTTCAAGGTTTTTTTTTCTATGAGGTTCTTCCAAATTCTAGAATTTTATAGAATATTCTAATCTAATCTAGCCTGTATTGTCCCATGACTGGGCAGAGGCCTGTGGCGTGCACAGGATTTGAAGCAAGGGTAGGCATTAGTTAGTCAGAAAACCTATTTACTAGCTGTTTTGCAGTGCTTTTATGCCTCTATGAACTGCACGCCACTGGCAGAAGCCTCCCTCCGATTTTTCCAATTATATTTTTACCTCGGCTTACCACGCTGGCGTAGATGATTTTGGGGAGTCCAGAAGGAAGCGGATTTTATTAGAATTATTTAGATCATCAGAATACTTGAGCAAAATTATTTGGAACAAATAATACAAGTTTACGGTTTGGGCGAGGTATGAGCCGAATACCTCAAACGGTAAGTTTACGTCAACTCACAGCACTGCATATTGAAATTGACTCGGCCGCACCCGTTCTTTCGATGTGACGCACGTAGGGTAGACGGCAACCTCAAAAATTCACGCCGTACCTACCTATTTTATGGTTGCAGATAGCTCAAATAAAATTTTGTGGATTTTTTGCATAACTATAGATAGGTAAATCAAGGATTCGGAATGCCTTTTGCTATATCAACCACAATCAACCAACAAAAAGCTATTAAGAAGTTAGAAACTTAATTTACCCCTGAGTAATGGGTGAAGTATTCAATGTCAAGGTGCTTGCATGATACCGCCAAATTAAGAAACTTATTTGTTATTCGGGGCCCCTTGTGAGTCAATGGCGTCGAGCGTGTTATGTACGACCCCGCCGTGCCTGGCACCAGGCGGTTTGGTTTCACGGCAATAGGTAAGCTGCAGGATTACGCTAATATAATCAATAATAGTGTACCTAAATGTGTTCATTTGAATTTGATCATTATTTTAGATGCAACGCTTTTGTAAAACTAATTAAAATTAGTAGTAAAATGAGGTATAAAAAAGTAGCTTTTTTCCCTGAGGACTAATGATGGAGTTGAGAGAAAATCTCTCTATGCAGCGACGTCACACCTATTGCCGTTCCTTTCCTTCCTTACCTTTCCTACGATCAAACGATCTCCTCATTTAAGTCTTGTTACTTTTTTATTTTAAGCGAATTTATAAGCAAATAGTATTTCGATAGAAAAAGATGACAGACCTGAGGATTGTCTAGTCAAAACAAGGAATCTAGGAACTTCTACTTTTACTCACATAAAAATCTTGCTTTAAAAGGATAAGTATAAAATTACAAAGGTAGGTAGCTAGGTTGTTGGTTTCATGTAATTTGATACCTTTGTACGAATTGCACATTATTTATACATATATTTAAATGCTCAAGTCATGTTTGTCAGCATTAATAATGGTTTTCCTATTAAGGGAAAACCAAACCATTACTTTAGCTGACAAAGCCACAATTTATATATAACACTTGTTATTATCCGCACCGTCGCGTCGTTCTGAAGTTGAAATTTCTGTTGTTTTCAAAATACCTATTTTAGCGAGTTAATAGCCAGTTATTTATACCATGCAAGCTATATAACTGTGGAAACTCGTAGAATTTGCTAGGCATCATAATCAAAACTTCTGCTTATCGCCTGCCGCCTACAGCTGTAGTACTAACCACGAGTTTCCTCTCAGAATGAGAATTTAGTTATATCCGTATCTAAAGTTAAGGAAGATTTTATCAGACTTACCAACATAAGAATATTTAGACGCGGAGAGGCCACCATCTGGACCTTGCGCCCTTCTTAATCCAAACTCAAGCAAAGATATGTTTTTCCCCGCTACCATTCTATATCGAGCTGCATTTGTCGCCATTAAACTGAAATTAAAACAATTTATAAATATCAGAATACCCTTTTGTCAAATGTCTTTCCTTTTCTAGTAGGTAAATAATTATATAGTTAGCGCCAAACGAATAGTCGCCTCTGAGCTAAGGTGCAAGTGCATGTTTGCGCAGCTCTCATACAAACTGTCGAAGCCAACGTACATACTACGTACATACAACGTACGCGCGAAAATATGCTATTGCGACGCGCCTTGCTGTCAACTTCAGATTCGACTATTTGATTACCGAGATAACATATACCCAGTACCCACGTTTATTTCTGGTGCCATAAGAGTCCCACACATTGGTTTTTAATAAATTACGTGTTGTTCATTGACATCCATATCAAACATAACAAAAGTGGTCATAAAAAACCTAAATTTATGCAAAAAAGTGCAAGATCAATTGAATTATCATTCAATTAGTAGTTAATACCAACAATAATAAAAACATTTCATTATTTATCTTAATTAACATTTCCGTAGTGATATTTTAAATATAACTCATTTTACATACATTATGATAGATAGTATTTAAATATTTATCATAAATTAAAACCCATTAAAACTTCTATAATATGTATCGTACATAATTATACCTAACATTAATAAATATCTCACTTTTATAGACTTGAACTGTCATTCACCTTAAGTTATTAATAAAAATACGCCTTCCCTTATTTACTTTTATGTAAATTGATAAGTATCTAGTTTGTATAAGCTATATGTTTATACAATAAAGTACATACGAGTAGATGCAAAACTTATTACCGGTAAATTGCTGCTATTAACTCACCCAGCAGAGCTTGACTGATAAAATTAGATAGCACTAAGTATAACAAACAGATCTAAATAGGGCCTATAGAGTACAATACACAACAGTTATTACTAATTCTATAAACGACGACTTCAGAAGGAAGAAATCATACCGAAGTAAATGATTACTTATTAGTAACGATAACATTAGTACCCCTACTCTACCCTACCATAAGTTTCCCTCTATCTCGCACATTCTAACATTTTCAAAGATTGTTAAAGTATCAGTAGGTATACTATTGATAAATTTTAACATACTACAGACAAACCACGTCATCGTCAATAAAATTAAGGACATTTTAGACGTATATTCTATTGTAATACCTATATGCTAGTTTTTGATATAGAAATATGGCAAGCAAAAATACTATAGCTGTTGCTTTCGCTCTTTTTTAGGGTGTCACCTAATGGTATTAACCAAAGAGTTCCAACTTAAATACCTAGGTACTGTGTTGATCAAAAAGTTTAGTAACTTTTGATAATTATATCAACTTTATATAATAATATATATTTACAAATATGTTTCATGCAAATCTTATGTGATGTCATACATCAGTGACTAGGTATCTTATCTACTATGTAGTGCTAGGAGCTTACCTTGCGAAGTTAACTAGAGTCAATAAGGTCGTCTCCAGTATTTGCGCAATAATGAGTGGGCCTTCAACTCTCAACAGGGGAACTCTGAAATACAAGCCGCGCATTTAGTATGAATCATCCATGCACCCAGCAATCCTTACAGTTGGGTTAGATTGTAACAGAGAAGCTGCGTTGTGCTCCGCTCTTGCCAAGTTTTCTTAAATTCTTAGTTATTTTTTAACCAGCATTTGCTGAAAATGTATGAAAATTCTAGGAATGTGTGTGATAAAATATATTTCACACATTTCCTGACGATTTTTGGCATTGTATACCTACGTAGTATATTTCCCAGGAAATTTCTTGAATATCTACCTAGGAGATTACATACACTTACGCGCATGATCTACGCATATAATATGCCAATCATATATATCATTATAATATAATACGTCATTACATGCATCTACGCATAAAATATTTGAATCCATACTTAATCCATACTAATATTATAAATGCGAAAGTGTTTCTGTCTGTCTGTCTGTCTGTCTGTCTGCTACGCTTTCCCGGCCCATCTTTTCAACCGATTTTGCTGAAATTTGGTACAGGGGTAGATGGTATCCCGGGGAAGGACATAGGCTACTTTTTATCCCGGAAAATTAGGGAGTTCCCGCGGGAATCAAAAATCTAATCCACGCGGACGAAGTCGCGGGAATCATCTAGTAATATTATAGTTTAAATGCGAAAGTAGTGTCTGTCTATTTTATTTTATTTTTATTTTGAAAAACATACAGTAACATAACACACAATAGGTAATAGCTATCTGTGTATTTGTTTGAAATTTGGTATAAAGGTAGGGTACATCCCGAACATAGATTAACTACTAGTCCCGGGAAAGGAAATAGGCGAATTTTTATCCCGGAAAATTAAGTAGTTCCCCCGGGAATTAAAAAAACTTGATCAACGCAAACAAAGCCGACAAACTAGTGTTTTATAAAGCAGTAATATTGTATACTTTAAAGAAATAACAAGTCTCGAGGATAAAAACCTTTTCAATGACTATGAATTGAATAAAAATGTTTGATTCGATTACTATTGTATTTTCCGCACTTAGAATGCCTATGATTAAACAGCAGATTTTTGGGTTTTGTACTCAAAGGGATATAAACGTTGTAAAACGTCCAAAAAATAATATTGAATTATGGAATTATTTAAATACAATTCTCATTTCAATTTAATTAATTTTAGGGGGATTTCAAGTTCAATATATTATGAAAAAGAAAACCAGAACAATATTTTAGTTTACACGGGCTTGTGACCTCCTACAAGTTTAGAGCCCATTGAGTAGAAGTACATTATGATAATATAGATGATGCCTGCGAGTTCGTCCGCATGGATTTCATGCGTGGAGCCCATGTCCATTGTCCGTCCCATGGATTTAACTTGTACTTTCGTAACATCGATATTAAACATCGAACTCGATTAAACGCACGGGCCATGAAATCTATAAAGACAACTGACTATTTGCAGATGCCGATCCCGCCGGACCGTGCTGTCTTTATATCTGCAAGAGGCATACAGCTCCGGACGTACGGGGGGTGGCTGAAAAGTTCTGAGCCTAGGGCATTAAAAGTCTAGGTAAAAATCTAAATCTATATATATAAAAATCAATTGCTGTTCGTTTGTCTCGCTAAAACTCGAGAACGGCTGAGCTGATTAAGCTGATTTTGGTTTTGAAATGTTTGTCGTAGTTCAGGGAAGGTTTACTTTAAACATTGAGAAAATATGGAAAAATTGCGAGGAACATAGGGCAGGACAACGTCTGCCGGGCCCACTAGTAATATATATTTTTCAATATAGTCCCCCTGGACTTCAATGTACGTATAGAAGGCTTGTATCCTTAAAAAAAAGTAACCCGCGTCTTTGGCTTGAAAATGTTCATTTACAACCGCCTTCATCTCTTTATCATCCCCTAATCTTCGTCCCCGTAGGTCCTTTTTGAAATTAAATAAAAATAATCACTAGGGCCTAGATCTGGGTTATTTGGAGGGTGGTTTACTTCATCGAAGCCAAGTTTCTCGCAAGGCTTGCCTCGCAATGCGCGCTGTGTGTACCGGCGCATTGTCTTGCAGGAACAAAATTCCTTCGCTGATTTTGCCTCTTCTTTTTCAATGGCTTGAATTAATCAAACCGTTGGAGCTAATGACATGAATCTCTTCTTATAGGTATAGTGGATAGATGTCGCTTAACTAGTGACCCACTGGATGAGTAATTAACACGACTGCAGATACCTTAGGCTCAGAACTTTTCAGCCACCCTGGTAGGTATTTTGGGTAGTGCGAGAAGACGAGCTATCTCAAAAACTAAACAAAGCAGGAATTCGAAATTACTATATTGAATTTATACAACGTAGTTAGTTTGTAAGCTTTGACACATGACTTATACCATACCTAAGGTACCCAAATTCGTTAACGTTTTACCTGGATAAGAACTATAGAAAAGGCATTAATTACGAAAGTAATTGAATATCTAGTTTAAAAGCTAATCTTAATTGGACATAATATAATAATACTAGCTGACGCCCGCGACTTCGTACTCGTGGATCGAGGTTTTGTGGTTCCCGCGGGAACTCTTTAATTTTCCGGGATAAAAAGTAGCCTATGTGTTATTCCAGACTATAATCTATCTCTGTGCCAAATTTCATCCAGATCCATTCAGCCGTTGGGGAGTGATTGAGTAACAAACATCCATCCATACATCCATACCGACATCCATACATCCAAACTTTCGCATTTATAATATTAGTAAGATAAGATAAGATAAGATACATATAATAATATACAGGACCCTCAAAAAGCGACAACCAATGCTCACTTGGCCGGTTTTTTATGTTGTGTGTGTAAAACCTAAACATACTATTGTTGTATATTTCCCACATAAACAGTAGACACGCGATGACCCCAATGATATAAAGTAAAACTTTTTCTAATATCTGTCTGTTCAACAGCAATATACCTATAGCGCATTATATTATATCCGATCTATTTAAATACCCACGATGTTAATGACGTAACATATTGGTTGTAAGTATTGTATGAATTACAAATAACCTGACACAAGCCAACCATGTGAATGCCCCTAGTCTAAAATTAAGACAGAACACATATACAGAGCCAATTAAGATATTATAATTAGAAGTCATTTATTAAATGCTACTCAATATCGTAGCTTCGTAAGCAACCATCATACATCAGGTATTATTATTATTATTCAACTCTTTATTTGCACCACACAATAAAATAAAATAAAAAATAAGACATGAAATAAATTAAAGGTATATATAATACCAAGGTCAGGTATATAGGTATAATAAATAAAGGCACTGCATGCTACATATTTATATGCTAAATACGATAATATTAAGTAGGTATATAAGATATTATAATAATGAAACTTACGTCTTGACGACCTCCGTGGCGCAGTGTGTAGCGCTGTTGCCTTAACGTGCAGAGGTCTCGGGTTCGATCCCCGGTCAATTTAGGAATTTATAATTTCTCAATTTTCCCTGGTCTGGCCTGGTGGGAGGCTTCGGCCATGGCTAGTTACCACCCTACTGGCAAAGACGTGCCGCTAAGCGATTTAGCGTTCCGGTACAATGCCGTGTAGAAACCGAAGGGGTATGGGTTTAATATAACTGCCATGCCCCTAACAGGTTAGCCCGCTACCATCTTAGACTGCATCATCACTTACCATCAGGTGAGATCGCAGTCAAGGGCTGCGAAAGAAGGGAAAAAAAAAGTACAATAAAATACTTTGTGGCAAGCCTTATAATTTGTGTGTATGAAACAAAGGTATGAAACAATCACTGAAGTATTAACTTGCTCAATGTCTCTTTAAATGCCTCCCCAGCCGTTTTTTTAATATATTTTATCAAAATCTATTTAAAAGTCAAAACAAATGTTTATGCTTGGAACAACTAAGTCAAAAGTGAATTATTCATAGGAAGTGTACACCTTTAAACAAGGTCTCAGAAGGTGCTACAAACTTTAAACAATATAATTTAACTTATTACTAATTTTAGGTGTTTGCATATTGTTCAGAACCCCATGAATCATTCATTAATCTTGCAGTTTTAAATTTAATTATAAATAATAATAAACATTGCCGAAGTGATAGTAATAATTATTAAGGTCATGCATGTAATAGACACAAAAGCATAATTATAAAAGTAAAGATAATATTCCAATTTACTAAGAGGTAGCTTCATTTACATCTAATATATGAGACTGATAAAAAATTAATAAATGCAGGTTTTTAACTACAACTAAAGAAATAAAATAAAATTATAACAAAATAATTAAATAAAATTAAATATAGGTACTTACATAGTCAAAAAATATATAAGCGCTCTGTGATCGATCAATGCAGGAGACCTTCCTCCAGCAGTGGACATCTATAGGTTGAGATGACGACAACATAGTCAAAAATATTTCCCATATAAGTAAAAAAACCAACCTTGGAAAAACCACAGAACCTTCCTCGATAGCACTCAATTTGATATCCTTACAGTTTAAGTCTTTGAGGTATTCAAAAAACGCAGGTTCAATATTTGCAGGCAAAGTTTGAACTAAATATTCAATATCTGAAAATTTTATGTATGAAAGCATTGTCATAACATTATTTGAATAAGAAAATATATAAATTACTAGCAGATGCCTGCAGGCTCAATTGTCAATTCAGATATTTTGGTTCCTGCGGGAACCCTTTCATTTTCCAGGATAAAAAGTAGCTTATATGTCATTTCAGACTATAATCTATCTCTGTACCAAATTTCATCCATATCCGTTAAGCCATCTGGCGTGACTGAGTAACAAACATCCATCCAAAGTTTCCCATTTATAGTATAGATATTACATACCACTCTCAGAATAGCGAAAATTTTCCAAGAACTTGAGACATTCTTCAAGTCCAGCAAATATAGTAAACTCGCCTTGAAATGGATTTGTACGAAAAAATAAATCAAAGACAGCAGTATCAGCAACTTTCCCTGATTTCCAATATGCATAGGCCATAGTTATTTGATATAAATCTGTAAAATGATAATTGTTATTAAGTATTTAAACATTCATAGCTAACAATATCTTTACCAAAAATAAAAAACTTTTTTAAATAACTTTCAAATACTTTGCACTGGTTTTAAATAATTAAAAAAAAGATCAAAGAAGTACCTAGCAGAAAATCTAATGAATATAATATATTTAAGTCATTTTCAAATTTCGCTCCAATATTTTTAACCTAAATAATTGTTCGTAATAATTTGCATGGACCTATGAGACGTAGGACTTACCTGTTAACAAAGGTTGGACAATGCCGTTCTGTCGTGCCATTTCTTTATTATTCATCAAATAATTACAGGACATTTTCGAACCCAGTTAGCAGTGCACTGAAGCAGTAATCAACGTTGGAAATGTACGATAACTGAAGAACGACTAATGAGAGATTTAATTTCATCGTGATCTATCAACCTCGTATTATCAGCGCGCCAAACACTGTTTGACGGAATTCTACTTACGCATGCGCATTTAATTTTCTACTATGTATAATTCGATTGACTATTCAACCAGTATTCAACTGCTATTCAACCTTGGTCCTTGACTTGACTTGAGGTTTTCACCACCGACCAGAAAAAAAAGGTTTTCACTTGAGGTTTAAATTGTCGATGGACGTTTACGGGACGTTTTGAACAGTTTTGAAGTAAATGTCAAATTGACAAAATATGGTAGGATATTCGATATACATCGATGCATTGAAAACATCGATGTTTACAATGCGATACATCGAATCGATCCGATATTTTGAAATGCTTTCGATATACTCAATGTTTTTAGCAGAAAAACATCGAATCGATTATAACCAATTAATTTCATAAAAACTCAAGTTTGACCATTAAAATTTTACCTAAAATCTTTTTTCCTATTTGTTTATTTAAAAAAGAATAGTTTATTATTCATACAATTACTTAACCATGGTAGGCACTTCCGTCCCATCTGAACGTTTGTTTTCTAAAGCGGCACAAATCAACTCATCAACTCATTTATTCAATACAGGTACACTGTGGGTACACTTATTGACGTTAAAAATTACTTACTTATTGAAATAATAGATACCCGTTACTTAGGTTTTATTGAAAATTAAAATACAGCATTATAACATTCTAGTAAATAATATTATTATGATGATTGATGGATTAAACCATCAATCTATTTTAAATATCGAATCATCACATTCTCCCCGCCTAAAAACTAGCTTACGTAATCTGTGAAGTAGGTTGGGGGCCGCCTTTGTCTGTCCGAACGCCGAGGTTCAAAATCAGACTGAGATCCAGCATTGTTTGTCTCGTTTTCGTCACTTCCCTGTGCATCCGTTAAAGATGGAGGTCCTAATATGTCTTCCTCGTCCTCGTCACTTTCATCTGCTAGGTTTCGGCCTGTTGGTGCTAGGTGTCTGTTTGACACGATTGACTCTCTACCACTTGAAAGTCTTACTCTAGAATGACTAGGATTCACTTCTAAGAGATTACCCTCTTCGACTAGGGGATCATTCTTGTTAGTTCTTACATTGTTTCTTATTAAAATTGGCCCCGGTACAAGCCATGACGGTAAAGCTTGTCCATTAGCTGATCTTCTGGGATGTGAAAACATACGTTCGTGCGGAGTACAGTTTGTAACAGTGCATAATAAAGACCTGATGGAATGCAAAGCCTGAGTTAAAACATGCTGCCACTTCGTAATAGGAAGATCTTCGTTTTTCAGAGCTAATTGAACAGTTTTCCAAATAATACCATTATACCTTTCAGTTTGACCGTTTCCCTGTGGATTATAAGGTGTTGTGTAGCTTGTTGCTATTCCTTTGCTGTGCAGAAATTGCTTTAACTCTTCTGATGTAAAAGAAGTACCTCGGTCCGAGTGAACGTAAGTTGGCATTCCAAAAATCGAAAAAAGTTCAATGAGTTTCTTTTTTACTGTTTCAGCGCTGAGATCCGCACAAGGAAATGCAAAAGGGAATCTTGAATATTCATCAACAATCGTAAGTATGTATCGATTATTATTATCTGTAGGAAGAGGTCCCTTAAAATCTATAGATATTCTTTCAAATGGCGCCATTGCTTTAATTAATGTACCTTGGACCTTACAAAATCGTGGTTTAAGTTCTGCGCAAATTTTGCACGACGTTGTAACACGTCTAACATCCTCGATGGAGTATGGTAAGTTTCTGCTTCTGACCCAATGCACCATTCTTGTTACTCCAGGATGACAGAGTTGCTTGTGAAGATCAAAGATTGTATTCAAATTAGTCGTCGTTGCTGCTACTCGTGACAAAGCGTCAGCCACTATGTTTTGATTGCCTGGTCGATAAACAATATCGAAGTTGTAACTAGATAGTTCCAATCGCCAGCGCAGAATTTTATCATTTTTTATTTTTGAAGAGTGTTTTTGATCTAGCATGAAACATTAGTTTCATGCTAGATCAAAAACACTCTTCAAATTGAAATTATCTCATAACAGATCAGAAATCTATTAAGATTTCTGATCTGTTATGAGATGAAAATGTCTGCCAATCAATAATTCTCTCCATTTTCTCAAACATTCTACAATGGCCGTTGCTTCTTTTTCTATTGCAGGATAATTGCGTTCTGAGCTAGACAGTGTCCTAGAAAAAAAAGCTATAGGCCTTTTATCTTGCGATAATGTGCCAGCTATGGCAAAGTCTGAGGCGTCTGTTTCAACAGTAAACGGTATATTACTGTCAATAGAATTTAACGATGCTTCAGCTATCTCTTCTTTTAATTCTTGAAATAATTTTAAATTTTCTTTGCTGAGAGGAAAATTTTCAACCGAAATAAATGGTCGGATTTTATCAGAGAATTTCGGTATCCATTTCGAGTAGTGTGCGAATAGACCAATTACACGTCGCAGTGATGAGGTGTCACTGGGTGCTGGTAGATCTAAGAGAGATCTTAACCGGCTTGGATCGGGTTTGATTATTCCGTTGCTGATATTAAAACCCAATACATTAATTTGTCTCTTTGAAAATTCACTTTTGTCAAGATTGATTGTTATATTATAGCGCGTTGCAACATTCTTAAATTCACTCAATTTAGCATCATGATCTTCTTGATTAAATCCGCATATTGTAATATCATCCAAATAAGCATAAGTACCTTTTAACTTTTCCTTTGAGATTATACTATTAATAGCGCGCTGAAATGCTGCGACTCCGTTAGTAACACCAAACGGTATCCTGCGAAATTGAAAAAGGTTACCATCAGCCTCAAAAGCTGTGAAAGGCTTTTCATGCTCCAAAATTGGGATTTGATGATAGGCGCTTTTTAAATCTATCTTGCTAAAAACTCGATATTTTGCAATTTTATTTATCACTCCATCGATGCTTGGCAGAGGATACGCATCCAAATAAGTAAATCTATTCACAGTTTGAGAATAATCAATGCACATTCTCCTTTTGTGATTTTCATTCTTTGTGACTATAACTTGCGCTCGCCAGGGTGAGAGGCTAGGTTCAATTATACCTTCTTTCAAGAGCTTTTGAATTTCGGTAGATATAAATTCTCTATCCGAATCTGAAAATTTTCTCGATTTAGTAGCAATCGGCATCCAGTTTTCCTGCATGTTACTAAAAATACTTACTGGATCAATCTTCATTGTAGACACGGCGCAAACCAGTTTGAGAGAAGTGTGTGGTCCACCAAAACTGATTTTAAGCGATTTATATCGTTTTAATATATCATGTCCTAGTATTACATCTGAGCAAAGATTATCCATGACAAATAGATTCACTTTGAAAAGCTGGTTTTGAATCATTATATCTAATAAACATTTTCCGTTTATATTCGAAATTAATAGCGATGAAGCCATTGAGACTTGGTGAACACATGGATCTATTTCTAAATTGAATCGCTTGACTAAACTTTTATTAATGAAGCTTGATGTACTTCCAGTATCTATGAGAGCTTTAACATTGATTGTGTTATTGATTTTTATAGGAATCGTAGCTTTGTTTAGTAATTCAGTTGAGGCTATGATAGCGTATACGTTATGAGGTTCGACAACAGAGACCGCATCCGTTACTCCAACAGCGGCATTGGCTTTTTGTTGACCGTTCTCTTTTAGTCTGCATACCTTGGCAAAATGTCCCCTCTTACCACATTTTAAACAAATAGCCGTCGATGCTGGACAATATCGCCGAAGGTGCAATTTATCTCCACAAAAATAACAAGATTGTTTCTTGTTAG
Source organism: Erebia aethiops (assembly GCA_923060345.2). Classification (NCBI taxonomy): domain Eukaryota; kingdom Metazoa; phylum Arthropoda; class Insecta; order Lepidoptera; family Nymphalidae; genus Erebia; species Erebia aethiops. The sequence goes on along the minus strand of OV281089.1, from coordinate 12,920,223 downwards.
GACGAAACGTAGATGCAGTTTGATCTACTGACGTTGATGCTGATGGAGAGTGCTGATATGTTTCATTATGTATTTGTGCCATTTCCATAGCTCGTGCTTGTTGGAAAGCATCATCAAGTCCCAATGTACTTTTCTCTAATAATCGTTGGCGTATTATTGATGAGCTAAGTCCGGCTATAAAAGCGTCACGAATATATTCTTTACAATTTTGCTCCGCAGTAACTTGTTTGAAATTACAATCTTTTGATAGCAGTTGTAGTGCCTGAAGATATTGGTCTATATTCTCATCGGGTCCTTGTAGCCTTTTATTAAGTCTATACCTAGAGAAGAGTTCGTTTGGCGGCTTTATGAATAACGTATCCAATTTAGAAATTGCGACTTCGTAACTTGTACATTCTTGAATATGTGTAAAAACTGTAGATGATAGGTGATTTTGTAGCAATTGGAGTTTAAAGGATTCATCAATTTTTCCCTTTTCTTTTACTGTAATGGAATTGAGAAAATTGTTGAAATTCGTTTTCCAATGTAGCCACTGTTGAGACTGATCCTTGCTTGAGGAAGGATCCGCTTCAAAACGATCTGGACGTAAATATTTGTCCATATTTAATATTAATTTTCAATAAATTGAAATAATAGATACCCGTTACTTAGGTTTTATTGAAAATTAAAATACAGCATTATAACATTCTAGTAAATAATATTATTATGATGATTGATGGATTAAACCATCAATCTATTTTAAATATCGAATCATCACACTTATAAAACATGATGGTGATGATCAGTTACGGTATCTTAAAACTAAAGCTACGAGGGTTCTAAACGCACCCTGGTCTTAGAAGAGCAGTCAATAAACAACGAAATAGACTGAAAGGCAGACGTTCAAATAAACTGTTGTTTTTACAAACTCTGTCAAAAGAACACTGGCAATAGGACATGACAGACTTAGCAAAATTATTGCGAATGTTTTTTTGTTCTTACGTAAATTACAATTAAGATTTTTCTCCGACATGGCTTTTACTTTTTTTAATAAAACGATGATTGAATTAGTGATGGTTTTCATGAAAAGTTGTGTTGAAGTAGTATATCAGCTGTATCCTGTGAATTCTATTTCTTAATGTTTATTGTTATAACGGCAACAGAAATACATAATCTGTGAAAATTTCCACTATCTCGGTTCATTGAAACAGTGAAAACAGACGGACAGTGAAATCATAGTAATAGGGTTCCGTTTTTACCCTTTAGGTACGAAACCCTAAAAAAGTACTCGATGCGTACAAAATATCGATGTTTTCACCCGATACATTGAATCACATCGATGTACAGTTCTGATTTATCGAATCGAAAAAAACATCGATGTTTTTTCAAAGTGCACACCCCTAACAAATAAGGTATTTGAAGGCTGCGAGGCTGCCTTGTTCAAAACAAAACCATTTATGCAGCAAGAATACTACAAATTCAGCCAATCACAACAATTGATACTATAACAATGATTGATGCATGTTTATTTAATTTAGGCAGCGTAATTGTTCGTATTTGACGTGACATTTTTTTTTTATTTAACTGGTTTAACGGCTCTGGATTCCAGTCCTTCTGAGCCTTTTGACGTGACAGGGACACTGACGCCACAGCTGACACAGGGTTTTTAAAGTTTTTGCCATTATTTTTTGTCTGTAATATTATGTTGCCACGGCTCTGAATTCTAGTGAACCAATGAATATTATACTTCCCACAGACATAATAAATAAGAGGTACTTCCTTAGATTCATTATAATACATTTAGGTCCATGTTATAAAATAGCATGGAACTAATAAGTACTATAATATAGTCATTTAGAGATAGATCCTGGTTAACTTGTCTCTGGAGATAGAGTCATTGTAGAGAAACGCAGAGTACATAGCAGAGACAAGTAACACTATAGGATAGTACGTACATAAGTACTTATTACATCCATGGATAGTACATAGTGAAAACTATCCTATAATGTTACTTGTCTCTGGTGAAAACGTAGTGGTCAGAGATAGTGGTGGGTCGTTGTCGTATTTTTGACGGACGAAACGCAACCGTTTTCCTGGCGACGAAAACGGTTGCAGAAAACGGTTGTCGTTGCAACTAGTTTGAAGAAAAACCATCTTCAAACCAGTTTCAACAACTTGTGTCGTTAAATCAATTCATTCTCGACTGTATGTCATGGGCATAAAGTTCACTTTTGATTGTAAGAACTGTTTTGTGAAAAAACGTGGAACGAGGACGACTACGTTCGCGACGACGTGTGTCGTTGAATCAATTCATTCTCGACTGTATGTCATGGGCATAAACTTCACTTTTGATTGTAAGGACTGTTTTGTGAAAAAACGTGGAACGAGGACGACTACGTTCGCGACGACGTGTCTCGTTGAATCATTTCAAGTTATTCGAAGACTGGTTTGTGCAACGAAGACCGTTTTACCCAGGACGTAAAAACGGTTTCACCGTCGCAGAACAGAGAACGGTCTTTAGAAACGGTTCGTCGTCGCAACGCCCACCACTAGTCAGAGACAAAACGTAACATAGGTTTATACATAAAACTACCAACTTGCAGGCTTATTTTGTTCTCTTAGAAAGAGACAGAAAACGATCCAATGATGTATGGGACTTGGGAGACTCAGATTAAAAACCAAGGTTAGTTAGGTTTTTAATCTGAGATGGGAGATGTGTTTAGGTCACAGAGTACATACTACATTGAATATAGGGGTAGAATGATAGGGTTATATTGTTCTATGATGTACTCTGTGGGGGTAGTTTAGGTTAAAACGTAGTGATTACATTCTCTCTGGTTTAGGTGCGGGCTTCGAGTAGGGAAGAATTATTATGAAATTTTAAAATATAATAAAAATTTTTATTCTCTATCTCTTTGAACACTGAACATTGACTTGGATTTCACTGTCCTAAAATTACTTGTTAGCGGGTAAAGCTAGCTGGGCCGTTTTTACTGTCAGGAAAATTAGAGAATTATGAAAGAAGTTAGGAACGTTACTATAGATAAACCGGCTGAGTTTTTTGTGGGCTCTCCTCAGACCAGGGCGCGTTTGGAACCCTCGTAGTGTTAGTTTTAAAGATACCGTAACTGATCATCACCATCATGTTTTATATGTAATTTGGACTTAAATATGTGTACAGTGTACCTATTTTGAATACATATGCTTTGAGTTTGAGTTAAACCCTAATAAAGTGATAAAGATACCCATCTGCACTTTCGTTGAGTGCTGCGAATGAGAATAAATATTATACATAAAAAATGTAAATTGCAGATAAAGTGATACACGCACGATGCACTTCTATGGCATGGTTTCGAAGGCGAAATTGCTTGGCGGGATGATAGCCTTGCCAGTAGGATGGTAACTAGCCACGCCTGAAGCCTCCCACCAGCCCAGACCAGAGAAAACTAAGAAATTATGAACACCCAAGTTGACCCCGCCGGGAATCGAACCTGGGACTTGCACTATAAGACCACGGTGCTCACCACTGCGCCAAGGAAGTTGTCAAACAAGAACTTCTAGAAAAAGGCAACTTACAGTCTATAACCAGTTCTTAGTAGAATCTGCTTTCCCAACTGGTGTGTGATTGAGTACTGACGTATCATAGTTAGTAACACAAGCTGTCATACATGAAATAAAACATTTCATTCCTTAATTTCACAGGGTATAATAAACTTGATATTGGAAAATCAAGCTCCCATAGGATTTAAAAAACCTTAATCTGTGCAAGATTATAGAAGAAATTTAAAAGCAAACTTAATTTGTTGTCATATCTTTATTAAAGAATAACAAAGCATTAAATCATTAAATATTCGCATCAATACTCATTTTTAGCTTTGTTTTTATGTTATAGACAAAAACAGACAATAAGAATTAACAAAAAAAACTATTAAAGGTATTATTACTAGTATTGACCTGATTGCAAATAACCCCATTAATCTACACAGAATTGGTAGTAATAAAATTATTATACAAAAAGCAGACCTTGCATACTACAGTTATTCATATTAAATTTTCATTTCATCACAATGCTACTTGAGTAAAGCATTCCTAGATATCAAAGCAAGTGGGCGGTCCTTCCCTGGGTGTTTTTTGTCATGGTGGATAAGAAGACCTCGTCTGGTTACAAATTTTTCACTGCAGAATGAACAATTAAATGGTTTCTCGCCCGTGTGTTGGTACATATGATACTGGAAAAAATACACATATAATAAATCAATTATTTGTATTAAACGGTTGTAACGGGTAGTACGGGTTGTTTAAAAAATATTGACAGAATATTGGTAAACAACTTGAGCAAAAATTAGTGTAATGGGAGGAAAATAGCGCATCGCAGACAATGAGGGCTTGCTCTGTTTTTACATTGCAAATTCGATTGACGTATTGAGCGTTCGATCAAAGAAACATTAGCGTCAAAGAAAAATGGACCCAAAAGCTCTTGCTTTAAAGTCACAAATTCAGCGTTTGGAGCGCTGGCTGTGAGTAAATACACGGAATGATGAAATAAGCTCTAAACCAATGCATTTAAGGTTCATTTTACTTTAACGCTAATGTGATCGAACGCTCAATACGTCAATCGAATTTGCAATGTAAAAACTAAGAGTAAGCATACTGTTCCAGTTGTTTGTTAGTCACTGTAAATTCAGCCTAATCAAGTAAAATTGAATGGAGTCGCATTTTTCTGTATGCAAATAGACTCAACTCTGCATGGCATGCTGCTAATAAACGCAGATTCAAAGCAAATATACTAATAGCAATTAAGCCTAGTAATCTATAGATGGCTAATTATTGCTATTTGACTCGACTCTGTTTGGCAAGCCGAGTGGACGTCAGCCTTTATAATATGTTCAAGTATTAAAAAAAATAAAACATTTGATTTTACAATGGTTTATAATATAGCCAAAAATTGAAGACTTATCTCCTCATAAGACACGACAACACACACAACAAAACTAGCAAACGCTACCAAAAACTATACCCACACACTGTGGGAGGAGGTCTGGTGGAAGGCATCAGCTGTGACTAGTTACGTCCAGCAAAGACGTGCCAACATGCAGTGTTTAAACCAATCAAGCATATTGGTGTAAATTAATTGCCATTCAACTACCAGGTTCACCAGCTATCATCTTGGACTGCATCATCACTTGCCACCAGGTGACATTGCATTAAAGGGCTAAATAGTGGATAAATTATGAGTTCAGACTTACGGTGAAGTTATCCCGTTTTAAGAAGCTATGTTCACACAATGTGCACTGGTATTTTAAGGGTGCTTTCACAACTGTATAGGCAGGTTTTGGTGCAATAGGGCGAAATTGCAAGGCTTGGCTGGTTTCCTTTGAGATGGTCACTAGCTTTCTATTTTTTCCATCAGCACGTCTTCCGGGATGCATGCGACTCTTGTGTGAGTAACAATTACCAGAACTTGCAAATCGTTTGTCACAAAATGGACATTTATATGGTTTTTCTCCAGTATGCTGGTTTATGTGGAACTGTAATGACAGAAAGCTGTAATTAGTATTGTCGTATTGTATATTCATAACTAGCCAGAAACTTCATCCTTGTACAATACGTTTTTTTTATTCTCATGGGAACTTCTCATTATTCCAGGATAAAAAGTAGCCTAAGCCTCACTCCAGGTCCTCAACTATACCCATGCATAAAATCACATTATTAATCTGTAGCCCTGTTGTAGAGTGATTGAAGGACAAATCAACAAACAAACACACTTTTGGACTTATAATATTAGTATGATATCATTTACATTTTTAACACTGTGCACAGTAAAACCGACTGTGGTTTTTGTGGCACTGTATGTAACACAATTTTACGCTAATTTTATAAGATTAATAATAAATAAATAGTAGGGCATAATAATCCAGATGATTCCCAGATATTTTTGAATATAATTCAAGTAGGTATAACTTCGACTTTTAGACAGAACGATTATTATCAGATGTTAGTAAGAAACAATAACCACCACCAAAAGCTCTATAATATTATCTTCAAAGTATTGAGGCAAAACAGTTAAGACTTCAAATTAAGTTGGTCACCTATCCAATTACTAAGACTGGATAAAAAACTGTACTAATTAAATTAAATTATTAAATATGGAGTATAAACTGTACTAATTAAAATTAAGTTACCTTTAAATCTTGGTTTCGCTTAAAGCATTTCTTACAATATTGACATTTGTAAGGTCTTTCATTGCTATGAGTTACACTATGAGTCTTCAAATTGCTGCTGGTGTTGTAGGAGCGCCCACACACTTTGCATGTATATGACTTCCCAGTAGTAGAGTTATGTGCTTCCATGTGTGCCGCTAAATTAGATGCTGTTCTAAACCTAGAAAGTACAAGATAATTATTGTTCGAACTGTTATGAGTTAAAATGATTTTTAACATACTTTTTTTATGTGTTACTAGCTGATGCCCGCAACAGGCATTCAGGAAAAGGCTACTAAAAAAAACTACTAAGTAAATGCATGTACGTTGCATAAAGTTATTTCAACCGATGATTAAATAAACTATGCCTTTGGACAAATTATTTTGGAGTTTTCAAACTTCTAATCATATTTATTAACAGCCAAAGTTGCAATAAATTAAGTGTTAAAATACCTAAGTATCTTTCAAGGCTCATAACTTTAGCCTTTTCACTGTTTTATATCCCCATATGCCTAGGCATCTATCTAGATAATGAAGACTCAAATCAATATCATCTTATTTTTGGAAGCACAATATCAAAAAGTGAAGCAATCAGCATTCTATGTTTGTATTTACAAATAATTTTCTAGAGTAGAGAGGCAGGGAGGACAGTGGCTGCTAATGCAGTGCAATTCCATTGCAGGTGGCACTGGTTGACTGGAATATCAACATACAGGCCAAACTACTTGGTCTAGAAACACAAGATTTTATTTAACATGAGATTCTCTAGAATCTGGTTATCATAGACTCCTAATAAGAAGCACAGAAGCAGGCTTTCCCTGCTTGAACTAGTTTATCATAAAACAACATTGACTTACCTTCTTCCACATAACAGACACATGCCAGATGAAGTATGCTTCCTTAAATGCACAACCAATTGTTGTTTAAAATCAAACAGCTCGTTGCAAGAACCACATTTGAATGGTCTGGCCTCAGGCTCATGTTTGTGTACCCACAAATGATTTTTTAATGCTAGCTCTGTATGGTAACTTCGACCACACGTAAGGCATGGATAAGCTTTTACTTCCTCTTGTTTCGAGTTTGGATCATCTGCCTTATCTGCTCTTTTGATAAGTTTTATAGTCACGTCTTCCCCATCAACACTGTGTAGATGAGTTACATCATGTTCCTCCATCTCACTATTTTCCTCAGTGTTTGGTGATAGGCCATCATCAGAGTTTTGCAGAACCATCATTGGATCTACACTAATTTCCATAGTTGCAAATTTAATGTCATCGTCACTATCTCGTTCCTCCTTAATTGTCTTCAAAATTTCATCTGGCTCCTTTTGTTCCAAACTAAGACTTTGTTGTTGCAAGATTTCTTGTGCTTTAATAGCTTTGTCAATAAAATCACATACTGTTTGCAATTTGGAACAACATTTGATACAAATATTTTTGGGTAATTTGTCATCTTCATCAATCTGCAAATAGTTTTGTATAATGTTGTTAAAATATTGTTTTATTAATTAAAAATCTCAAAATGATATTCATGCACCAAGTGTTCTTACAATTATATTATTACCTCTATTAGCAAGTATTTGTTTAACTTTTTTTTTAGGAGCATAGCTTCAGCTTCCTCACTGAATAGCATTATTGTCACTTCTTGTTCTTCTGCGCAAAGTCGGCAACATCTTTCGAAATTATTAACAGTTATAGACATGTTCAAATAATAATAAGCAGTGGCATACTAAGGAAACGTATTTTAGATATTTTATGCCACTCTATGCTAGGTGAGTTTTGTGTAGTGATTTTTTCGAAGATAGCAAGGCACATATAACGCATGCGCATTTTAATATAGCAATGATGAGCCTTGTATAGTGAAATATTGATATTTGATGGTATGGTACTGATGTTCCAGTGCGCAAACTCAAACACTATACAAAACATCACGCAAACGTACCAGCGCGTTCCGGTGACACAAACGTGTAGAATAAGTCGGATTTAATCCGAATCAAAGCTTTTGCGTTATTTTTTCTAGTAGACGGAACATTAAAAGTCAAAACGGATTATATGATCATGATCTCTTGATATTTATTGAGTACAGTCCTCTTGATCATGATTCATGAAATTCATGATCCATGATCCATCATCCATCTCTGTATCCCTATATGTTACTTGTCTCTGATCCATCTGAATCTGAATTCTGAAATCACCTCAGGCTCAGGCTCAGAGTGGTTTCGAACCAGAGACAAGACAAGTATGTTCCGAACGGGTGGCCAACCTTCTTTTCTGTCAATGTCAACACTCAGCAGTCAGTATGTGTTCAACAGTGTGACCAGATTTAAAATAATTATCCTACTAACTGGGGTCTGCCCCTTGAACTGTCAGGTCTTAAAACGACTGAATCCTGCCAAATCTTTTTTATAAATGCTTAAATTATAAGTAAAAGTAAATTTACCATCATACTAATACTATAAATGCGAAAGTGTGTTTGTTGGTTTGTCCTTCAATCACGCCGCAACGGAGTAACGGATCGACGTGATTTTTGGCATGGGTATAGTTGAGGTCCTGGAGAGTGATATAGGCTACTTTTTATCCCGGAAAATTAAATAGTTCCCGTGGGAATCAAAAAAACATAAACCACGCAGATGAAGTCGCGGGAATCAGCTAGTCGATTTATATGTAGGTACTAGCGAATGCCCGCGACTTCGTCCGCGTAGATTGAGGTTTTTCGGTTCCCGCGGGAACTCTTTAATTTTCCTGGATAAAAAGTAGCCTATGTGCTATTCCAGACTATAATCTCTCTGTGCCAAATTTGAGCCAGATCCGTTCAGCCGTTGGGGCGTGATTGAGTAACAAACATCCATCCATACATCCAAACTTTCGCATTTATAATATATTTTATTTGATTGATTGATTAGTCAACCTGGTTTTGGGTTCCAGCCCTAGAATAGTCCGGCCCAGCACGATAAAAAAGCAATCGAGATTAGTCAAAGCATAAATGGAACGGACAATAGGCATTAATTCCTACGTAAACGTAGGTAATATTACTATACTAGTAGTAGATTATTAACATGCATTTAAGTTTTATACAACTTCATTAAATAAAGAGGAGTCGTCAATTATGGTAATTTTATTTTATATCTATATCAATTATTATGGGCCTTTCCATAGGCATTCTTTTCTAATTGAAAAGTTTTGGTCGTATTTGCATATATTATTACAAATAAGATCCCACTTTTTAGACTCGATGGCGTTAGTAAATTCATTTCGACATTCTTTGTTTCATAGGGCTCGTCTATGTAAATTGGGGTCGTTGGGATGTAGTACAGTTCATTCTGCTGTTATTTATTGGACTGAAATGTGTACTATTGGGGAAAACTTTATATCAACCCATTTAGGGTTGCTATGATAAAAAGTTTTCCCCGAGTAGGTTTAAGGTATAATTTACCACTTACAACCTCTATCGTAGACAGAGAAAGAGCTAGAAAGAGATACTCTATGCCTTTAAGAATCTGCTACACGGATTTATATACTACTTCGTGTAAACTGGATCGCGTACTACTATATCTCATGGTTACAAATTTGCTCTTTAAATTAATAGATATAAGGTTTTTTTTCGCCTGTCAATTGTAAATGTAGAAAAACGAGCCAGGTGAGATAACTCAAATAGTAGTACGTCCTTGTCTAGCAAGTATGCCGGTGTACAATAAAAACTGTTTTGGTAGTGAGTGGTAGACTTCTCAAAATTGGAAATATTACGTTTTAATTATTATTGACTGATAAAATATATCCATAAATCAATTTAATATTTTTAGTTTCGATTTATATAGATGTGAACAGGCAAAACAAACAATAAAAATATGTATGTAGATATTATAAGTAGAATGTTCTCCTCCTAAGATGGCAACTTTGCCTGTAGCTATGCCTGTAGACAAAAACTGCTTGTCTGCAAACGTTCTTTCTTTCCGTTGGTGCTTAAAATAATTTTGGTGCTGGTTTAGCTTCACAGAGTACATTAATAGTGAAAATGGTGTACTTTTGCTGCGTGAATGGATGCAAAACGGAATGGTATCCTGGCTGTGGCTTATCTTTTCACAGGTCAGTAGTTATTTAGATTTTCTTGTTTGTTATGGTGTAGGGTGTTCACGCTATAGATAATTTATTTTAGGATTATATAGAGCTTTTAGAGTTAGAGATGAGAGCGGGTTGTCGTTTTAACTTTACTGTCTAATATTGAATATTTCAATATTCGATAGCTTATCAATATTTAAAATTAGTTCTTCAAGTAGGTATATTAGTGAAAATGACATAATTATACGTCATGTGCATTTTATTTCTTTACAGGATGCCTAAGGATGAATCTGTAGCTGAAAAGTGGAAACAAATTATACCTGGCAAAATAACCAAAACATCGACTAATGATTAAAGTACAGTCATCGGCACCACCAACACTGACTACTGTATTAAGCATACCTAATATATACAAAATAGGATGGTCTGGCAGGTGACTATTATAGGTACTTAAAATCAGTTTGTGTATTATATTAATAAAATAAAATAACAATAATATTACGTATTGTTATTACCTAATAAAATCCCAGATACAGTAAAACCTGTTTTAAATAGTTTTTAATCCAGTAAGTAGGTACTTATCGATCCTGTAAGTTTATCATAGAAGATAATATTGGATACCCTATAAGAAAAGGACGCACATCTACTCTTGGACCTCTCTTTCGGCTCGTTTTTTTTTAGATACTGCACAGTCCAGTTTATGTATAGGTTCATGATCTGCTATGAACATTGGCTATGAATGGTCTATTATGCCATAGACAGGAGCTTAATGTTCACACCACAGCAGATTAAAAAATAATCCATGGTACTTTGTTGAGACCATAGATTTTAATGTTGAGACAGACAGGGTAAAGCTTTGAATATTTCAATTTTGACTGTTGACAAAAATAAATTAAAGTCAATGAAATGGTAATTATCGAAAATTTCGAAACTGGAGCCGGGAATTCATGAAATAAAAAGGTTAAATATTCAGTGCTTTTTTGCTTTAATTTCTTAATAGTAGTGAGTTTAGTAGTGCTTACAAGTTACATTTAAAATAATAAAATAAGTACGTATAATGTATACCTAACTAATCAAAGAGAATATAACCACTACGTTTTTTAACTAATGTTGCGCTTGGCATACGTTGTCCTGCCGTGAACCTAAAACCCGATTGCAACGCCACCTACCGGGTCCAATTGTGAATATAAACTATCCCAGGACGGTAGGACCCACTGCAACACACAAAAAATTTTGTCATTCCACAAAGTTCTGAAGTGAAGTCATGAGAGTTCTGAAGTTACAGGCATTCGGTAATTGTTTTTTATAATATAAGTAAGGTAGGTACTTAAATAAATTTACACTTAATCCATAGGCAGGTTCTTAGTTATGTACATATTATAAATGCTCTAATATACCTATGGTAAGTATGAGATACCTACTCAAGTAGGTACCAATAGGCATAATCTATCTTGCATCTAGGGTTGCCAACTTTTTTTGAAAAAAAAAACATATAAAATGGTTTGTACAGGAAAAAAATAAAGTACTTACTTATTTGGAAGAAAAAAAAAGTAATTTTCAAATGTAATGTTTTTATTGCTTTAAAAACGTATTTTTGTGTGCTTTTGCAATTTCGTCGATAGTGACATAGCTGTGACAAATGTCAGAATGTCACCTGTCCTGTCACATTCACAACACTACATCTGACATCTAATAGTTGTGTAGTGTTATTAGTTAAGTACCCTTAATGAGTATTTTGTTTTACTTACGCATCTCAGTAAAAGTTGAAAATAAAGTATTTTCACATACTTTATTTGTATGCAAAAGTATAAAGTATATTAGGTACAAAAATAGGATACGTTATTATAAAGTATGGTTGGCAACCCTACTTGCATCCCGATGAGGACATACCTACCTACTATAGGTACTATGCTATTTTAAAGACTGGTAGCTCAAAGGGTTTCTTCGAAATATTACTTTTGACGTAACGAGACAAGTCATACGTGTACCCGTGTTAACTTCGGTAAACAAATAGAGATAACGGGTAAACAAAGTTTTACTCGTTGTGCGCATGCTAGCCCTACTGGAGACAGGCTATTTTTATCCTGGAAAATTAAGAAGTTCCCGCGGAAATAAAAAAAACTTAAACCTGGCATGAGCTAGTATTAAATATTTGCTACTTTGTGCGGTCTAATAAAATCTCTAGGACTTATAAGAGCAAATGATAGCAATAGTAACTTATTAGTAACTACCTACCCTTCATTACATTATATTTACTTTGGAATATATTCTAGAGTCAAACTCTCAGTTTGTATTTTGCTAAGATAACTAGCTGTCCGTCAAACACACATCCGACGCGCCCTGTGACAGCGACGATCCAGCGTCTCCCTATATCTCGCTTAAAATGTCGTCTTAAGAGTTAAGAGTAGCGTTGTCAGACTACTAAATCGAGTAATCTGATGACGCTGCTCTTACCAGACTTAAATTATTATTATTATTATTATTATACTCTTTATTTGTACCACACATAACAAAAGTAAATTACAGAAAACATAAAAAGAAACAAAGAAGTACAAAGGGCGGCCTTATTGCTTAGTAGCAATTTCTTCCAGGCAACCTTATTAGGAGAGCACAAGGATTGGAGGCTGCAGGTGGCGCAAAATTATACTAATACTACATACAAAAAAAATTAAATCGTCATTTCAGCACCGTGAGACCCCGGTTATTAGCAAGGTATGTTACTTTAAGGAGTGCTCTGTGCTTCTCGGACGGATCAATCATTTCTGATTTAAGTAATTAGGTACGTAACAAACGTCTTAGCATACTTAGCACCAAGCACACTTCATCGCCTGCTAAGTGACTCACGGAATAGAGATTGAGCTTTCTTTATAAGGTCTATCATACTAAGCGATCATTCTTTTGTTGGATCCGTATGTCATCTAATCCCTCGAACACTTTTCGAAGTCTTTGATCTCGTTCCGAGTATTTTGGACGAGGTGATATTTTTAGGCTTACCTATTGTTGCTTAGACGAATTAGATTTAGAAGCTGACCTCTTTCTTGAAATCGAACATACCTAGCTAAACTGCCAGTACCAGATATTCTCGTCTAGATACCATTTCGAATGCAGAGATCTCGACTATTACTGGATAGAACGATACGTGAGCATTATGTAAGTACATACCTAATATTCGTCTTACTTATGCTCATTTGCTCATGGGAAAGTCTGCTGAGCTCATTGACCATTGTATTGCAGGTTTCCCAGAGTTATGATGACTGTGTCATCGGCAAATCGAAGATAATAAAGTCTACTAGCCGTTGATGTCGATGATAATTCCATTTAAATACGTCTTTCATCGCAGCCATAGAGCTTTTTTTTTATTATTGAGAGATAGGCTTGCGCTTGACGACAATCATGCTTAGTGCAAAGCAATGATGAGGTCTAGGTTGGAACGCGCTTGCCTAGAAGAAGCTTTGGTGATATAAACGTCTCCATGTCACACTCCTCGCCGCAGTTGAATTGGCGTCGTAGCTGGTAGTCTGGTCCTTTAATCGGACTGACATTGTAGTAACGTTTTCGTACAAGCGTTTCAATACGTGGATATAACGAACACAAGTCAGAATTTTAAACGTAATAATATGTATCTAGATCCACCTATAATTAAATTATAGGTAGATCTAGATCCTTCACATGATTGCTATGGATTATGGATATCTAATTCATACCTACATCTATCCATTTACATTTACTTTCAGGCTTTGTTGCAATTACTGATAAAAAATGCTATTTTTGCGAATAATTGCAACAAAGCCTGAAAGTAAATGTAAATGGATAGATGTATGAATAATATATTATCCATAATCCATAGCAGTCATGTGAAGGGTTATCTCATTATGATGTCAATGAAGTTAATAATTGTGCTTGAAATGAATTTTGAAAAATGGCATATTTAAAGATAGGTATGCATAACAGCTAATCTTCAAACCAAGTTTTTTTGATATCCACTAAGTAAGTACACTAAGTACCTACTGGCTACTACTTTCATATAAAAAGTGTATTACATCTAAGGATGCAGATGTATGGTCGGCCTCGGCCCTTCGCGCTAAAAGAATTAAAATAAAACAGGTATACTTAAGTACCTAAGTATAGGTACCTAAGTTCCAATGTAGGCTGTAGTGCCTATCTAAAATATATTTTCATTGATTAATTTCTGAGTTTTATTATCACGAAGGGAAAATGTCTTGGTTTCAAATGAATTTAGGTAGGTAAAAGCACCTATTGAGTTGGTATAATACCTAAGTATCTACTTACTTCTTTACTTAAAGACTTTCCAGGGTGCAGGTGATAAGCATTGCAGGTGTGCCACAGGTAAAGTACAGGTGTCAGAAAGTTGCCTTTATCTTTGTTTTGTAGAGCTTTGTGATGGGTTAAACGCAAGTGAAGCATAGTCAGTCGTTAGGTAGGTGTGCTTGTGCTAGCGGGTTGCGGGGCATCGTTCTCGCAGACCGGTCCGCGCGGGTGGCGGGGTGTGCGCGTGGGCAGGCAGGGGCAGCGCGAGGGCCGCGGGGCGTGCGTCAGGCCGCCAGTCGCGCACCGAGCGCTATACTACGAATACGTCGGGTGGCGTCGCGCCGACCCGTCGCGTGCTAGTGTTGTGTCATAGCGGTGGGCCAGGTCGGTTTCGAGATTTATTCGTTCCGACTCAACCATGGCTCTCAACTCGGACGGTGAACAGAAATCGAACCTGGTCCTCCGCGTAGACCAGGATTCTGACTCTGTTTTGCAGTCATTGTTCGACACAGTGCTCAAACCCGACTCAAAACGACCGCTACAGGTGCCTCTGCGTATGCGACAGCTTCCGAAGTCGTTCTTTAACCCGCCGTCGACCGGTTCCAAGTCGCCATCTGTCTCTCACTCGCGAGAAAACTCGGCCGATTCGGCATTCGGATCGTCCTCCGCGACTGGCTCCGTTCCAGTGTCCCACTCTCGAGCACACTCCTCGCCTGCGAGCCTCCAGCAGACTTATGCCGCGGGTCAGCAAACCCAACAGCCGCCGCTGCCTCACCAGCATGCCAAACAGAGGTCTTATGACGTTGGGTCACATCTTCAAGACGATCTAGGCCCTTTGCCAGCTGGTTGGGAACAGGCTCGCACACCAGAAGGACAGATATATTATCTCAAGTAAGTTTCTTGAAACTGGAATATTTTAGAATGTTGTTGTTTAGGTTTATTTCAGCGTAAAGCTAATATTGAGACCTAAAAATATTCTACGATGTCATCGGCCTTTCTATTCCTCAAATCAGTCGTAGGTAATTATTGCGCATTTCCTTGGCTTCTTGAATGTAATAAAATTACCTCACCTAGTGTAGGTAGGTACCCGTAGTAATCATATCGATATAATTGACGATATCAAGTCGTGTGTTTGATAATAATCATATTGAAGTACCTAGGAAGGTTACTTTGTTAAATACACCTTAACACTATTATATTACTTATAGGTACTAGAGGTAGCCCGCGACTTCGTCCGCGTACAATTTCTGATTTGCTATGAAATTATGATTTTTTCCCGCTGCAACAAGTCTATCTATAGTTATAGCATTATAATATAGCTTATACAGGTTTTTATCATTTAAAACTAATAACCTAAATCCCGATTTTCAAGTCTCTAACTTCAAAAACAGAACTTTCATACAAACTTCCAACCCCAATCACCCTCTTTGAGGTGGATTTTCGGAAAATTGCTTATACAGGTTATTTTTATTTAAAACTAATAACCTAAATCCTTATTTTCAAGACTCTAACTACAAAAACATAGGACTTCACAAATATGCAGGTTTTTATTATTTAAAATTAATAACCTACATCCCGATTTTCAAGTCTCTAACTTCAAAAACATTTTTTTTTTTTTTTATCCACTACAAGCTAGCCCTTGACTACGATCTCACCTGATGGTAAGTGATGATGCAGTCTACAATGGTAGCGGGCTAACCTGTTAGGGGCATGGCAGTTATATTCAACCCATACCCCTTCGGTTTCTACACGGCATCGTACCGGAACGCTTAATCGCTTAGCGGCACGTCTTTGCCGGTAGGGTGGTAACTAGCCGCGGCCGAAGCCTCCCACCAGGCCAGACCAGGGAAAATTCAGAAATTATAAATTCCCAAATTGACCCTGCCGGGGATCGAACCCAGGACCTCCGCACGTTAAGGCAACAGCGCTACACACTGCGCCACGGAGGTCGTCGAAAAAAGTCGTCGTTGAAGAACTTTCATACCAACTTCCAACCCCCTTTTAACCCCATAAGGGTGAATTTTTTAAAACCGTTTCTTAGCTGATGTCTGCACCATAGAAGGAACCTACCTTCTAAATTTCAAGTCTGTATGCTTTATAGTTCCAGAGATAGACTATACATCTAGTCAGTCAGTGAATGAGTGCCAGTATAATTTCGCTTTTATATTTATTTTATCGATTCAGTGAGCTAAGGAAGTTACCTAGGTACATTTAGCTTTGCACAAAGTATAAATTACCTATCAAATGATTACCATAACATATAGGTTTACAATTTAGATGAAGTAAGTGAAAAATCCGTCATTAGTTCATTACCTATCGCTGAGGAGGTGTTTCCTTTGCAAATTGCGATTTAAACGAATTAAAAAAAATATAGTTAACTATGATTATGTACCTAGTACGTGCAAAATTTATTAGTGTAAAATGAAAACGTATTTATTCTGCAAGTACCTACCTAATGGGATTTCCCGGTAGGTATATCACGTTACTATTTCAGTTAAAAGTGTTAGTTGCTGGAAAAAGTACCTACGGAACCCTCGCAGGATAACTTTGTTGTCCGTATGTCTGCTTGCTAGTTTATGTGATAGTCCTTGAAGAGCTTAAAGGGCAACATGATAGTAGGTACTAGGTGGTAAGTTATAAATAAAAAGAAAATGCCCACAAATTTCAGGTTTCTAGTTTTTTCGCTACGAGTATAATACTTAACGGTAGGTTATTTTTTAGGTGTTATTCTCAACCAATAACAGCATTTTAAAGCCTATTTTCTTCTACTTTCACACATAATGTTGGGACATCAAAACTCACAGGGTACCTACCTTCTTCTCTGAACTAACATATTGAGGCATGACTAGGTACATGATCTTCTGTAGACCTATATGTATAAAAGAGATCCACCATACATTATTTTGTCAATCAAATTAAGTTAAATAAAATTTTTTTCTCAATCTCAAAGGAATTAGGCAGCGTTACCGATTAAAGCTTCCAATCGGCTTGATTTTTTCCGACATCATCAACAATCATCGTCATATTTCAACCAATTTATAAGAAATATTAATGAATCAAGTAAACCCACTAAACTTTCCGCTTGAATCACTGCATCTATTGGTGAAAACTGTATGAAAATCGGTTCGGTAGTTTTTGAGTTTATCGCGTTCAGGCAAACAGACAGAAAGACGCGGCAGGGGGGCTTTGTTTTAGAATATGTAGTGAAAATATCCTCCCAAGGTATAGCATAATTCCTCGTTGCGAGAGTCTGAATCGCACTTGCCCGTTTTGTTTATGTTAGGAACACACAAAATACCAACAGTAACTACCTAGTATCGTAGCTGTAAGTAATAAATAATAATCACAGAATTAAAAAATTCTATCTAAAGACTTTTCTACTGTTGAGTGAAAATATGGTACAGTGTAGGTACTAATCACGTTTTTACACTAGCATATCGATTTACAACGAACTAGCTTTTGCCCGCAGCTACGATCACGTTAAGTTCGATTTTCGTACAAATTTCAAACCCCTATTTTACCCTCTTAGGGGTTGAATTTTTAAAAATCCTTTCTTAGCGTATGCCTTCGTCAAAAAACCTATAGTGTGCCAAATTTCAGCCCGATCCGTCCAGTGGTTTGAGCTGTGCGTTGACAGATCCGTTAGGTTTTTACACGGGTAGGCCCTTACCGTCAGAAATCTCAAATCTCCTGTAAGCTAAAACACTGATCGCGATTTGCTGTTACCTGTTGAGGGAGTTCCTTTTCCGACCAATTAATTTTTTTTTACCATAATGCTCTTTATTGTCTACTACCATGAAACCTATAGGCTATAATAAGTAATATTATTCTAGCTTAAACTTCTACTTAAAATTCATTTCTACGTCTAATTTACAGTCCTTAGTTTATTATAATGTACTAAACTAAGGACTGTAAATTAGACGTTTGTGTCACTACGTTTTTGTGACCTAATTTTATTCAAATAAACTTTAAAAATTGCTTTTGAATCATTGCGTCGAGTGAATTTACCTATGGGCCGGAATGAAATTTCATCCTCTATCCTAAATCAAGCCTAATGAATTACTTAACCCAAAGAATGAGGAAATAAGGCTTTATCCGTTAAGTAGTTTCAGAGCAGACAGACAGATATGAAAAAAAAATCTTTTTGGGCTTTGCATCAATAATAAAGCTTCATCCATTTAATATAGGTACATTATGAAGTAGGTAATTACATAAATCGTTTAGTTTAAATGTGTGTTTAAAACGTAATCTTCTACCGGTTGGGCTTTTTCTGTTTGAATTGAAACAATCGTATATTCAGCATTTGCCAGTCAAACAATATTACATCATCAGTTCATCACTAACTGCCTATCATATGAAACATAGAACAAGTGTGCGATATTTTTTATCACACACTTGTTCTATGTTTTGAACATAAATACTTTATTTTCTAGCCTGATCAAAAAATTAAACCAAAACCTCGCAATGTTATGAAAAGTAAACGATTACTAAAGTAATAGTCATAAAACAATTCGTTGCAGTTACAACAGCTACAGATGTTCAGTTTTAACTGTCAATTTTAACTGTTCAGTTAAATCTTAACGTGTGTGTGGTAAAAACTGAGATCTGTAAAGTTTAATAAACTGAACTGACAACTGACAGTTAGGTAAAACTGTACGTTTGTAGCGTAGTTTATGTGAAAGAAAGAGAAATGCAACAGTGGCGCATCCAAACAGGTTTTATTCTCCTGGTCAGGTATCCTTCATATATTAATTGGTTACTGGTTACAAAAATTAATGGCTTTTCCCGAACTTTACACAACCGTAAACTTGGTCGTTATTAACAATATTTTTATTTTGATATTTTATCAATCAAAGCCTGTAGTTGCTTTATTGTATTATATTTTGAACCATGAAATTCGTTTCGCCGTCATATTCTTTTTTATCACAATCGTATATCTTAAGACTTGATAATACCTTACTACTTTGCGATAAGTCTTTGATAAGCTTTGTAAAAATGAATCACGGAGTAGGTACTAGAATGGATAGGTATAACAAAGAAATGTAAGTATGAAGCGAACTTAAGAGATGTTTCCAGTGGTCCCAGTGGGTCAACCAATTTACGGATCCCTGGGTAATTTTATTTATTCTAGGACACATGGGCCGTCACGGAAATATTTAGATTCGATTAATAATTTGGAATTTGGAAGTCCTGACTCCTTGACTATATTGATAAAATTAAAACCATCAATTAAATACGATAAAGTCCTGACGTTATAGTAATAACAATCCCTTTTTGTGTGCTAACCAGAACAAAGTTATGAAGATTGCTTATGAAATTTCAATAAAACTAAAATGTACACTGAATATAATACCACATAAAGTAATTTTTTAAAATTAGTAGATTGACTTATCTACCATGTACTAACGTACAGCAAAATCAACAGAAAGTATAATAAACTTTTGACAGTTTTTTAATGAAGGACGTATAATAATTCTTGGAAATTACACCCGCAATAGAGGATAAAGTTTACGACTATGAAAGTCCGTCATTTTTCAAAATTGAGATGTGACCTGTCGGTTAAAAACATGGAAACACGTGTTTTACCAATCCACACCTACAATCAATCCTCCATCCACATGCACTCTCATGGGTGTTAGTTATGTGTTTAAAGTTTTTATGAAGGTTCGTCATTTTTCATCACCACCATTTCCTTGAAAGTGGGATTTGGGCTTTCAGTTAAAACGAAGAAAAACGTGTTTTAGATTATTATTTATTAGTTACCAGTAGACACATTCAATAAGTTACTTTTTCAAAATCATTTAAGGTTAGAGTTGCAACTTGCTATGCAACTTAGTAAAATAATTGATTAGTCAATTAATTTTTTAATTTCTTAATCACCTGATAATTATCACAGTGTCCTCTTTGTTTGCAAATTTTAGTGTCAGCCTTTAATTATTATGAACTATGTATGAACTATCTCAATGATGTCTGTAAATCTCATGTCACATAATAATTATATATGTAGGCCTTTATTAATCTCGTTTGTTTGGTAACATAGGTAGTTACCGTGTCGAGTTTGGACGACGCGCCGTCCGTCTCACGGTGGACAACAGCCAAACAGCCAATGCTACATCAAAGCTTTTGCCACCTCGTAAATAAACCATAGCGACAAAATATGTGGATAACAAAGTTATGCGTATAACTATAAAAATACTCTTGTATAAGCTTTGCGATACTTGAAAATGAAAAAAAAAATGAAAATATTTATTTTCACCTTAACTGTAAAGTTATTACTAATTTATACTTATTAGTTAATTAATACATTTTTTACATTTTACAGGTCACAAATTCCTATTGTTTTATTTATATTTCATATTGTTTGCAAAATCTTTTTCTCAATTCACTTTAGTTAATTTCCTAAATGATAGTTAACAATTATTGACATATTCACAGTCCACATATTTTTGTCGATATATTATGATATGTTCGGGTTTACGTAACTCACTTCGTTAACGTACGTTGAGATGCCAAGGCGGAAGGCCTGCACGTCTAGCCGTGAAGCACTTCACAAGCTCTGAAAATATTGATATTTGGAATATCAAAGGTATTAATTTAGATAGTCAGCCGCTTGGCTCTGCTCATGCACGTCGGCCGCACGAAGCACTAGATGGTCCATTGCAAGCGGTGCGTCTCTTCCGTGTCAGCAAATAGACGTGCGCATCGTTTCTTAATTGCAAGTTGGGCCGATGTTTTATAAGCTCCATAACGGCCAGCGTGTCTCGCTTGCGAAATGTTTGCTTTAATTATTATTGGAATGGAGGGTAATTCTCTGTGGTTTTGTTCGGCTAGACTTGGCGATGTTCCGAAATGGGTAGCGATGCAAATTGCCTTGGCGGACGCCCAACGCGGCGCTATCAGCCCGCTTGCTTTAGTTAGTGTAACACCTTACTGTTACTGATGACTCTTGACCTGGACTTCTTTTAAATGCGCATGCGAATACGAAATATTTTGAGGTCATTAACTAATTACAGCGCATGATTAGTTGTTACAGCTACATGATGAAATTATATCATATTAGTGTTGGAAGGTTTAATATATTATTTAAAAAAACCGGTCAAGTGCGAGTCAGACTCGCGCCGACGCACAAAGGGTTCCGTACGACCACACAATATAAATTATTTTAGTAAATAACAAAAAAGATGTCATAACAACACGTAATCTGCTGTGAAATAACTGGCTTACATATGGCGCTAAACTGGTAGCACTTGATCAACAATTCGACACACTATGAGTATTGAGTACGGAACCCTAATACTTAAACGATTTTAGAATTTTTTCCTATACTTGTGCTTTGAGACCTTGCTTATTTCCAAATTTCATGATTTTTGGTCAACAGGAAGTACTTAGGTACCCTATAGGTTTCGATTTTTGATTTATTGACGAGTGTCAAAATATGCGGTACTAGCTGATGATAGATAGCTGACTAGATACCACGGGAACTCCTTAATTTTCCGGGATAAAAATCCCGTAGCCTATGTCACTCACCAGGTCCTCAACGAAAAATCACGTCGATCCGTTGCTTTGTTGCAGCGTTTGAAGGACAAACAAACACACTTTCGCATTTATAATATTAGTAGGTATGTCTATGTATTATGTATGATAAACTGCCGTATGTTTTGATTGCGTTGACTTAGAAGCTTGAGTTTTTAAAGCTCCAAGGAACCGTGGACCTAAATATTTGATATTTATATTAACTTGATACCTCCACGCGTTCCCGAGAAAAAGGACAGACAGACAACGAAGTGATCCTATAAGGGTTAATGTGTTCCTCTTGAGGCACGGAACAATAATAACAGAAAACATGTACATAGATTAGTAAGTACAACCGGTACATCAACCCAACCAAACGTTGCCCATAACAAAAGGATCGTCGTTGAACGGAGTCATTTGACATCGGACAATATTTCCTTTAATGGTTCGTCCTTTGAATCCTTAATAAGAGACACTTCTGTTGAATACAAACATACTCAGAAGTTAGAACCTCTGATGAACACATAGCAAAGTTCATTCAACTCTTTTTATTCATCCAGGCATTGGAATCTTTAATTTTAATGAAAATAATGACTATGTGCGTTTTTAAAGTTAGAATGCTAGACAAAGACACATATATTATACTAGATCCTTTCTTATTCCTTTTAATCATCCGGGATAGACAATGTCCTTCCCCGGGATTCAACCTATCTCTTTACCAAAGAGCAATGGCGAACATTGTACAGACTTCATTGACTAAATCTTTATTGTACACAAGTATGATAAAGACAAAAAGAATTTTCGTATTTTTTTATATTTTATCAAGTATACACCATAATTAATTGAAGCTAGGTAAAAAAATAAAATATTTAGGGAATCTTTTCTGATTATTTAGTTCCGTTTCTCAGTTTAGTGTTACCATTTTATGTATAACTAGCAGATGCTCGCAACTTCGTTCGCGTGGTATAAGTTGGTTTTCCACAGGTACTCCTTAATTTTCCGAGATAAAAAGTAGGTAACCTATGCCACTCCCAGGTCCTCCACTACCCGTGCAAAATACCCGTTGCTCTGTTGCAGCGTGATTGAAGGACCAACTCTATTTCACCCCTTTGGGGGTAGAATTTTCAAAAACTGTGAAACACATATTTCTTTATTTTCAATCCGCAGCTCATATGCCAACATGTACTTCTTTATTTTTAACCGTAAGCCAAAATACCAAGTTTCGTTGATATAACTTGGGAATATCTTGAGAAATGAAAGACTTTCATGCAAACTCTCATCCCCTATTTCTACCCTTCGGGGGTAGAATTTTTGAAAACTGTGAAACACGTATTTCTTTATTTTCAACCAGTAGCTTGTAAACCAAGTTTCATGGATATATAACTTGAGAAATGACGGACTTTCATACAAACTTCCAACCCCCATTTCACCCCCTTAGGGGTGAATTTAATGGGCCAAAGTGACCAAAGGGGCCAAAGTAACCGACATAGCTCTGAGGATTAGCAAGCTGAAGTGGCAGTGGGCAGGCCATGTCTGTCGCAGAACCGATGGCCGTTGGGGTAGACGTGTTCTGGAGCCAGACCGCGTACCGGTAAGCGCAGTGTAGGACGACCTCCAGCTCGCTGGTCCGATGACCTAAAGAAGGTGGCAGGAAGCGGGTGGATGAAGAAGGCGGAGGACCGTGTTTGGTGGCGCGTTCTCGAAAAGGCCTATGTCTAGCAGTGGATGCATACAGGCTGATGGATGGATGGATGAGGGGTGAATTTCCTCAAAACCGTTTCTTAACTGATGTCTACACCATAGAAGGAACCTACCTTCCAAATTTCAAGTCTTTTGCTTTATAGTTCCTGAGATGTCGCGATTAGTCAGTCAGTCAGTGAGTGAGTGAATGAGTGGTAAGTATTCCGCTTTTATATGTATAGATTAGTATGGATTTTTGTGACCTTACACTGTCGTTAGTTCGTATCTTCTATGGAATCAGTGAAATTAAGTAAGTTATGAGCAGGTATCTTAACGATTATCAATTTTTATCAGAAGTACGTGGCATCTAAAGCTAGCTAAAATTACACGTAAATATTATGTCACCGCACTAAAAGTATAATTACAGATTATTAATCAATTACTAAAAATCGTTTATCGGTACGACTATATTGTATTGCAAGTGAAACGGTAAACATTAACAAAGTACTTAATAGTGAGGTTACTAATTAACTTAACTTCACGACTGTTTCTAAGAAAGAAGGCGAAGTAGTCACATGCACAACAAGTGAACTTATCATAGTGTATTCAAAGCGATAACGTTTGAAATACAGCACACTATCGCCTTCTTAGAAACTTGGCGTCCGTTTAGTGTTGCCGTCGGACGCGACAGGTAGCTAACGGCACTCTGTCGACCTCCACAATAGGATTTTAGTTTGAGCTTGAGATTAAAGACTCAAAAGCAACATCAAATATATGCGTGCTTACTGCTCTGCCAGAGAAATTCATCCGTTTACCATTTTGATTTTGAGAAATTTCTAAAATAAGTATTTAATTAGGTACATTGAAAATTAAAAATTTAACATAAATGGACGTTTTTAGCCTTTTTTGTATTAATTCGTATTCACACACAACTAAATGTCTCTACTTATAGAATTATTGGTTGTTACTGATAGGAATGTAGGATCTGTAATTTTTAATTTTACATTTAATTTTAATCCCATACAAATTAAAACTCACAATCAATTCGCCGTCATTCCACTGAACCATATTTGCGAGGTAGCTGCAACAGATGACAATTGCGTAGGAACTTGCGGTTAGTAAAATAGTTGCATCATTATTTTATTGACGCACAGGTTTTTGTAATATTCCCGAGTATTAACTTGGAGCCATTCTGCCGACGCGAACTAATATTATAATGAGGTAAAGTTTGTGAGGTTGTAGATTGTAATCTTTGGATCTACTGAACCGATTTTGAAAATTCTGGTACCAACAAAAAGTCACATTATTTGTAAGTGTCATAGATATCAACCCGAAAAATTAGGGAGTTCCCGTGGGAATTTAAAAAAACTTATTTCACGCGGACGAAGTCGCGGGCATCTGCTAGTAAGTAATATTATTCAAAATGATAGCTTGAAGTTCCTAAAATAAGGATTATAATACAAGGACATTTAAACTGATTAAGGCTAAAGCATATTGTAGTTGCCAATAAGGACAACATAAAAATATTTAACTAAATCAATTCAAGAGTCCTTGTGCAAATGGCGTTAACGTTAAGCCGTCGGTCCCGGTTATCACTAACATGATAATAGTCGTTAAAGCCCGCCAACCCGCATTGGAGCAGCGTGGTGGGACTAAGCTCTGATTCCCACTTTTCTATGTGCGTGGAGGCCTGTGCCCAGCAGTGGGACGTTAATGGGCTGTAGTGGTGGTGGTGGTTCAAATGGCCTATAACACGAAAGTCAAAAATAATGAATCAATATGGCTTTAAGCGATTGCAGTATGGTGCCTGGGTAGGTTAAATAGGCTTATTCGCCTTGTTTGTTAACAACAGGCTCAGGGATAATAGATTCTTAACATAGCGGATATAACGTTGAACTTTTTAGGCAATAGAAAATACAAGTTACGTTACATTTGAATAGACTTGAACGAAATGTCGCTATTGTGCGATGTTATCTAGTTCATCAGCTAATCTTATCGCGTCGACTTTTATTGTATGTACCTACTACTACTACTAATCTTGTCGGCGCATTGAACTGGTGGTTGAAAAAAAAGATACGCGCCGAATTGAGAACCTCCTCCTTTTTTGGAAGTCGGTTAATAATAGGTTTCCTTCATTATATTTACGTGCAATCTAAAATTGAAATATTAAAAAATATTGACATTTACCAATGCAATTATCTGCAGTTATGTGTCATTAAAAGCGATATTTGTTGTTACTTTTAAATTTTAATAGGTAATACGACATCTATATCCTTTTGTGTTTAAGATAGCGTTAAGTGTTGCTCTTAAAGTGTGCAACAAAGAAAACTAAATCTTGTTTCCACTGATTTAAAAGTTATTATTGTTCGTTGTAATAGAAGCAAAAACAGAGTACTCAGTTTCCACGGTCTGATTACTGGATGTTGGCTCTAGACAGCGTCTTTATCGGAATCAATCAGAAACTATTATTCTCTTGTTAAAGGCATTATTTGTTTGTTTTAATATCTTACTGAATGAAATCATAATCATATCACGATAAATAAACTTGTTCAGAAATACCCAATTAAGTAAGTACATTTCGAATAAACTTACATCGAAAGTTAGGCTAGTAAAATTCATTTCTAACTTTCTTTAGATAATAAATCAAATTAGAAATCTATGTGCAACTGTTTTATAGGCTTAATTCGGTATAATGTGTTTTAATAAAACCTGATGCCAAAATCACTTACTGCCTTATTTGACCAGATCTTGTTAAAAACACCTTCTTTCTCCTAAATGAATCGACCTTGAAGAGTAGCTGGCAGATGATGACGACGTTGATAGTTTAATACCTATGTCCGCGATATTTTTCTTTTTTTTATCCACTACAAGTTAGCCCTTGACTGTGATCTCACCTGATGGTAAGTGATGATGCAGTCTAAGATTGTAGCGGGCTAACCTGTTAGGGGCATGATAGTTATACGGTATACCCCTATTCGGTTTCTACACGGCATCAATCGCTTGGCGGCACGTCTTTGCCGGTAGGATGGTAACTAGCCACGGCCGAAGCCGGAAAATTCAGAAATTATAAATTCTGAAATTGACCCTGCCGGGGCTCTAACCCGGGACCTCCGCACGTTAAGGCAACAGCGCTCAACACTGCGCCACGGAAGTCGTCAAATTATTCGCCGCGATATTCTCGCTTCTGGCTTGGCCGATATAAACACGGTTGTTAATATGACTTTAAACTCTTGTGACCTATGGATGATACTCCACACGTGTTTAGACTGTTTAGCGTCAGAAGTTCAGTTAAAATTTCGAGTTTGCCATTGCTTAAACCTGTTTCAGTTAAAGTTTTTCTATTAGGATAGACAACTTACATATAAAAAGTAAATACTTTTCAATTAATAAATTACTTACCGATGTCGTTTATGTATTGGTGGTACATGCACCTACTGTTCAAATGTCGCGGTCTCTTCAAGGGTAGATCTTTGTGTTGAACTACTTTACATTATCAAGCTTTGTGGACACAGTTGCTTTCATCGACTTGTGTCATCGGTATTAATGTATCTGCTCCAATAATACTTCTCGTGATCAACAAAGCTGTTTGTGTGAGGTTTGTTAACGTGTGAGGCATTCAGAGACCACACCGGTTGAATACCTACAAGAGCGTCCATATGCCATACCATACGCTAAGACGTACCTTTTATCGATAGTGATTATGTATGCTAATTTATTAAAGGCAGGATTGTATAATCAGTCGGAATCAACTGATTTTGTTGTACAAATTTGTCGTACTTTAACAATGTCATTTGCTATTACGTAAATTTAAAGAATGTGTTAAACAGCATTTGTTAAGAGAAGATTTTTACACTATAGATGATTTTCTGAATGACAAAGTTGCATGGAAGCAACCGGCCTCGCATCCAGTGACCCACAAGTCAGTATAATATAACATAATGTACGCATGTGTTGTATTGTTTTCTTATTGTAACCTTTTTCTTTTTTGAGAAAAGAGCAACTGCTGAGTTTCTTGCCGGCTCTTCTCAGTAGAAGCAGCTTTCCGAACGGGTGGTAGAGTCATAATGTATCATAAGTGGCACAAGTTGTCCTACATGAAATAAATAAATCATTTATCATCAAAAATTTTTTTTACATTGCATTATGAAGAAAAAACTGAATATCATAACTATAATATTCATAATTCTATATTATCAGTTCATTATCATTGCATCCACTGTTAGACAAAGACCCAAAAAGCATTAGACAGGCGTTTCTGCGCTGTTTCACATTCAATCAACGACACGAATTTTCGAAGGGCTATAATCACATATCAGCTTTAGTAATACATATTATAATTTCACTTCAAAATTACTCTTCTGTTTCATAATGTGTTTATTCTTGAAAAACTACATCAGAGTACCAGTGCAACCCCGACTTATCAAGCAATAAGCAAAGAGCCTGTAATGTTATAGTTAGGGCTTTCGAATACCTACCGGTATTAATACCGGAAAGAATTTTTTCAATCATTGGATAAAAAACAGATTTCTGAACGTTTCATGAGTCAATGAAATAGAAATGCCAAGCCACTGGGTTCTAAATTCAAACACAAATTTTTCCCTCTGAGTGATCAAAAATGACTTTTCTTCACTGGTTTTAAGCAATAAAGATGTTCTTATTGAGCTAATGTGCTTAGGATACAAGTTTTAAACTTAGCCGAATAAAAACAGTGGCATGTACCAAAAAATATATGCAATAGTCACTGTTTCGTTTATATAGTGTCACCAATACCGATATCCCGGTATTAGACAATACCGGTATTGAAAACGGACGAAAAAAGTCCGGGATCTCGGTATTAGCCAATACCGGGATCCCGGTATTGGAAGCCCTAGTTATAGTAATCAGAACAACTGAATGGTAGTTGATCACTGTGTTCGAGTATCTCAGTTCTCTGGGAGTATCGCCATGCCTAATTGTAGGATCAAAAGGGGTCAAGTGTGTACATTGATGGGCGCCGTAGGCCCAACGTCATCTTCTGATGTTACAACTTTAAACATGAGCAGTTCTTCAATTAGGTATAATAAATACTATGTGGAATGACGTCAGTCATAAGTTACTTGTAACAAAATTGTATCGGATTTTTCTTTTTGTAACGAATTGTCTGTATATGAGCTTTAGGGTTTGTTGAGATAATTAGGGAGTTTCTTAAAAGTACTATGAAAATGATAAAATAAAAATGATTTATTTCCATATACAATATTGACAAGTAAGTGTGGCTGAGGCCTTCTGTTAAGCATAAGAATACCTATGTCAGACTATCTAATAAACCTATCGAAATCATTATACATGATTTCTTTATGAAGTTATGTATCTACTGATAATAATACATGTAATATAGATATTTCATCATCATAATATTCAAACTTATTAAATTGTTCTACATTCATGTATAGTCTTTGATCTCATGTAAATATCAGTTATTATTTGGGTTCGTTTAACAATTACTTACTGTCTTGTATCCTATATATCCTACCTAATGGATTTTGGTCTAGTTGTGTTCATACGCACCTAAAACTCACGAAATGCACTTAGAAATGCTCTGAATTGTCCAGGCCTGAACTCCCGAGTCTCCACCAGTCTGTCTGCTGTCATAAGTTTTTGCAGCATGCAGTTTTATTCTTTATTTTTATTTATTCGTTTTTCGCGTCGGTCGGTGAGGGAAATGGTTATTACTTATTATTGAATAACACTATGCCGTTCAGTTGGCTTAAGTGTTTGGGAACGGAAGATTGTGTTCCGACCATTATTCACATTGAACCGCAAAATGCATGTGGTGACAGATCGCAGGGACTCAAAGTCACCTCAACTCAAGAGCCTTTGATATATTACATATTTCAAAATGTTGTTTGTTAACGGATATAAGTACCAATGTTGGTTAAACTTTGATCTTTCTCTCGGTCAACGGTTCACGTTAGTTACATTTATTGAAGTGAAAACTTTTAAGGCGCGTTGAGCACTTTTTGGTAGGGGGTAAAAATGTGGAAACGCGCGACACTACAACGTTTATAAACAAGGTTTATACTTTATATTTTAAGTTTTTTTTTTTATTATTATTTTAAATATTCGTTTTCACTTCTATCGGCAGTCCTTATGACTGCCAATTTTTTTGTTTTATTCTGTGGTTTTATTACTGATAAACTTCAAGCCGTAATGCCGTTTGTTTAGCCGTGCCAGCCAGATATTGATCACAATTTACAATATGTCTTATTGTTAGGCCTTGCGTGTAAAGTGGAAACACTCGTGCGAAACTGCACAATTATCGTTAAATCAAATGATGCTGTCATTCTGATATTGATGCTCCGACAGAGAAGAAAATAAAGCCGACCGTTCCAATCAAATGGGCATGCTACATTGTATGGTGTATTTATTTTATATGATGGTCACTGTCAAATCAACAACGATTTTTAACCGACTTCCAAAAAAGGAGGAGGTTCTCAATTCGGCGCGTATGTTTTTTTTATTGAGTGAATGTGAAGTGAATTCGGTTCAGGTTTGCGGCGTGAATAAGTAATAAATATTCAAAACAAACTTACTTTACAAACATCCAAACTTTCATACATGAAAAACTTTCAACTTTCGAAAGACTTTTTATCCCGGAAAATTAAGTTCCCGCAGGAATAAAATAAACTTAATTCACGCGGATGAAGTCGCAGGCGTCAGCTAATTTATAATATTAGTAGAATAGGATCATTATGCCCGTTCAAACTTTTTGTAACAAAATGCTTTTACAAAAATAGGTGCAAGATATGAAAATCATCTGTTATAGATACCTACAATGAACTTATTGTTATATTTATTTTTACTTTTAGGCAATCTTGAGCATAGGGAGTGGAGCACGGCTTTTAATCTTCGACAGCGGCGGCGCCTCGCTCGTCTTGTTTACGTCTAATTTTGGCGCGAGCGCCGCGACGCCATGCCCGCGTCTCCCGCGCCTTTCCCATTGAACATTGTACGCATGCGGTTATTTCGGCAAGCGCATGGCAAATCCACCACTCCGCCACTAAGGCCCGCCACTACATTCGGAATATATAATCGGGAAACGCAGCAAATCCATATAAAATCTATCTATCGAGAGGGTCTATCACACACGCACAGTAGTTTTCCGTTCGAATTTATTTCTGTTGCGGAATGCCGAATGGGAGCCTTTGCGTTCGGAATTCCGAAGGTAAAAAATGACTAGCGTATCTCATTTTAAGAGGATGCCAACCAGTAACGGCGACGTTTTTTCTTCTTCTTAGCTAGATACAGCAACAATGCAATCGCCTTGAGAAAATCGTCGTCGATATTCGCTGACAAAATATCTAAACTCAGAGGATAGCCTCTCCCAGCATCTGAACCTTGTTATTCCGAACGGAAATAAACGTATGTGTGTGATATATGTTCGGATTTCGAAACGGAATTCCGAATGTATGTTGCGGGCCTTAATCACATTTTATCACAGATTATGCTTAATTAGTGTGTTGCACTTTATTTACGTTACAATTTAGATCAATGATTAAAATTTGCTGAAATAAACAACTACCCATACCATCACGCAATTATAATAGTGACAATTACGAAATCGGTTCATTGTAACAACTAACATTGCTTCCCACGGTTATCAGTTTTACTTTGGTTAAGTTTAAGTACCATATATTTTCAAGACGATAAAAATGTTACTGTCTACTGAAGTACTCACGTCTAATCTATTATATTTTTAGCTCTATCTTTCCAAAAATAACTTATTATTACGAAATAAGGACCCACCATATTCGAAGATTATAGCCTAAATGAAATGAGATGGGCGGTGTCTAATATTTAATTGAGTATACACAAAGTGCGTTCGCCGTGAATCCATTTTTCACCTGCTGTTGGAGTTAACGAGATTGCGTTCTGTGATGTTGCCGCGACTTGCCCCCGAGCTCGATTCAGTTTCTTGGAAGTTGGAACCGACCCCACCGATCCCCCTCGCGTCCCCCGCCTATCGATAATCATCTCTCTGCCCGTGCCATGACGTTCTTTATGTTCATGCTAAGCATAGCTTCATCTACACTGTCGACGTATACATCTCGCCTTATGTTTATATTACCTACTATTGTAATAAGTACTAACGCAGCCTTGATGGGAGGTCCATGTAATGGGAATATAAAATCTCATTGATAAAGAGTTGAGATTTTTATTCTTTTTCTTTTTTACTATGAATAATAACTAGGTAGTAGGTAGGTACTAATTCTAATTTATCAGGAATCTACATAATGTTGATAGTTATGATTTCAAGATACAGCTTCTAGTTACTTAATGTATCTACTATGTAATATTACCTACCTACCGCGTCATGCAAAAGTACCTATATAAAATGTTAATATTTTTTATCACAAAGCTACGGCCAATTAACAAAATTTAAACAACTGTTTAAAATAGGTGTCTGCGATAAAAGTTGTGCACCTCGCTTCGTTATTTATATCGATAAATTATGTGCGGCGCCTCCCTGCAAGTGCACTGTCAGTTCGTGTTGAGCTTATTTTATTTTATTTGGTACACCTGAGTTGTTAGTAACAAAGGGATTGATTTTTTTCCCGTCTCCGCTGCGGTCTTTGAGCGCCTCGCCGTATTCTCGGAACCAGCGCCCATCATTCAGTAATCTCAGAAAGTTTATCGATAACTGTTCAGAATGATCCTTTGCTCGCTTGCACGATTTACACAAAAACTTTAAAACTTTCTGATTGTAAGTAGCATAGATTAAGGATTGGGGACCAATCCCAAATCTATGGTTAGTAGTTTTAACAATAAAAATGTAAGCATCAATTTGATAGGTATAACAATATGGTGGTTTTGCAATAAATTTTTATAACTAGTACCTACCTAGGCCTACTTACTTACTTAATTTTTTTTTTCATTTGTTAGGTATATTATATAAGGTTAGACAAACGATATTTAAAACTAAGTTGTGATTTGTGAGTCGCGTAATTTCTGCTGCATTTTTCATTCCTTTCATATAAAGGCCGAAACGACTCTACACAAAGCGACTCGCAAGTCACAACTTAAAAAAGTGTGTGTGCAATTCACATACGGCAGAAATAAACTTCAGAAAAGTGGCCTACGAATGAGATAAATATAACTTGTATTCTATCTCATTCTCTCGCAGGCTAAATCCTATTTATGATTATGTTTGTCTCTTTTTGGTTTCATCGAATTTTCAAATCACAACGGTGCTAAAGAAGTTTCACTTCAAAAATTACTCTTATCTGATATTGAGGGTTCCTTTTTTCCATTTTGGTTTGGAACCCTAAAAATTCTATTTGTAACGCACCTACCAGCTATTTCAATTCATCGCGAATCCTGATGCAAGTTCGACCTTACCATATTGAAATG
The DNA here is from genome assembly GCA_923060345.2 of Erebia aethiops. Lineage (NCBI taxonomy): Eukaryota > Metazoa > Arthropoda > Insecta > Lepidoptera > Nymphalidae > Erebia > Erebia aethiops. Next base: position 12,887,138 of record OV281089.1, on the reverse strand, counting down.
CTTCATGACCCGACCTTGATATTATATTGAACAATAGTATTGCGCAAACTAGGTACCTACCTGTATTAAAATTACAAATGTCATTTTATATCTCAAAGTCTAAACCGCACACACCCACATACTTTCGCAACTGACAATTTTTTCGCAAAGCACAGCTTCAAAGTGTGTAGTCATGCTCACCTCTTGTTCATAGCCTGATACATTTTAAAATTCAACCTCAAACTGATAGGTATTCAAACTGAAACACGAAATGAAATACATATTCTATACGAAGGAGGTCCTTAAGTAACGATTAAGCGACCCTGAGGCCTGAATGCGGCATTTAAGTAGGTAAGGGGTGTAAAATATTGGTTTCAAATTACCTAATATGAAAACACGAAACGAAAAACTTAACGTAAGTGAAGACGCGGGGAAAAGGTAGAACATATGTAATAAAGCTAATCCATACTAATATTATAAATGCGAAAGTGTGTCTGTCTGCCTGTCTGCTACGCTTTCACGGCCCATTGTTCAACCGATTTTGATGAAATTTGGTACAGGGATAGGTTGTATCCCGGGGAAGGACATAGGCTACTTTTATCCCAGAAAATTCAAGAGTTCCCGCGGGAATCAAAAACAACCCATGCGAACGAAGTCGCGGTCATCATCTAGTCTTTAAATATAGATAGATCTCAAACACTACCTAAGCAGTAAGCATATTAGAAAGGCACAAAGGTAAACCAGTCATGCAAGCTGATGGAGGTTCGCGGCTGTACTGCCTTACGAAACGATCTTTTGTTTCTCCATGCTAAACAGGAAAAGGCTCCTTTATGTTTCTCTGTGTACATACTTAGAATTTATGATTTCTTAGTTTCCAGTTAAGAATAAATATTTATGACTAGATGATTCCCGCGACTTCGTCTGCGTGGATTAAGATTCTTGATTCCCGTAGGAACTCTTTAATGTTCCGGGATAAAAAGTAGTCTATGTCCTTCTACGGGATACCATCTACCCCTGTACCAAATTTCATCAAAATCGTGTGAAGAGACAGTTTTTTTTTATTCCCGAGGGAACTCTTTAATTTTTTGGGATAAAAAGTAGCCTATGTCCTTCCCCGGGATACCATCTACCACAGTACCAAATTTCAGAAAAATCGGTTGATAAGATGGGCCGGGAAAGCGTAGCAGACAGACAGACAGACAGACAGACAGAAACAATGGATTTAGACTTGGTACTGTAACAGACTAACAGTTATATGGTTATAGAAGGCACTTAGGAGACTTATGAGTTTGCTCCGGGAACTTCCCAATTTGAAGGTATGTTATTAATAGATCTACTCCTATTGTAGGTTACTGGTAATATTTGTATGGCTTCAGCCGTGGCTAGTTACCACCCTACCGGCAAAGACGTACCGCCAAGCGATTTAGCGTTCCGGTACGATGCCGTGTAGAAACCGACTAGGGATATGGGTTTTAATATAACTGCCAGATTAGCCCGCTACCATCTTAGACTGCATCATCACTTACCATCAGGTGAGATCGCGTTCAAGGACTAACTTGTATAGTGGAATAAAAAAAATAGATAATACTCGTGCAGGTACAAGACAGGTTGGCAGCCAGTGATGGCAAAAAGGCATCGAAACGAATATCTAAGCGGTGAGGTAATGATGGTGCGGGAGGCAGAGCCAGTAGGACAAAGCGTTCGCCCTTTGGAGGGAACGAGACGTGCATACAAACTAGGGATGTCTGCTGACTTTGTAAAAGTTGCTTTGTTGTAATTTTAGTTGAAAATCGAATTTACCTAATTGAGAAATCACAGGCAGAAAATTTATTACTAGATTCCCATAAGCTTTTGAACTAACTATGTCATATTTCTCTACCTTTCTCTAATATTGTCAATTTTCACTTGTGCATGAAGATAGAGTTGACATAGAACCTTGAGTCTTGCTGTTAGGCCAATTAATTGTTTTTCTCCACCACCAGTGGAACAAACGCTCCGAATTCTTTTATTTCAAGCTGTTTCAAATGAAATGAATAAAAATTGAAGCCGTAAGAACACCAGGGCATACTTACTTTTTTCACTATGTAATTCATAATTTTCCCATTTGTTTTATTGGAAAACCGTCATATATTTCTACGCGTATTTTGTAATTATTTATTACAAGAACGTTTAGTTTAGTGTTGAACCCGAATGGAGTAGCTAAAGACTTGAAAAATCGCTATAAACAATCCTTGCAATATCCATGGCTAGGTTCCTACGTAAGTAACGTTTTTATTAGAATACGAGGCTTTTTACATCCCTAACACTGGAGTCCAAAGTCCAAAACAGGACAGTAGCGTGCAGTAGCCTCAGCACCAGGGAAAGAGTATGTTGTGCTTTGTTGATATGCATGCTACCTACATCTCAGAAAGGCTATCAAATCGATCATCATCTTAGCAATAATGGTTCTGTGACATTTGTGTCCATCTATACTCCTTCTGCCTAATTTGAGATCAATACTCGACAGTCCACTTAGTAGATTTCCAGAAAAAAAATACATCATCAACCACCATTTGTAATAACTAACAAATCATCTCAAATCAATCTTCAAATTAACAAGACTGCTTACAATATTATGTTTTATGTGATTGTTGTAACATCTATCATAAAGCGTTATATTCATAGATGAATCCGCTGCGCAGCGGATACCAATTCTAAATCTGTGGTAATAGTATAGTTTTTGCAGTGAAAGCTGAGCAAACAAATAAAATAGGTCAAGTATACTATCCACGGATAAACTAGACTTGACTGTTATACGCGCCACCACCACCACTACAGCCCACTAACGTCCCACTGCTGGGCACTGGCCTCCACTCTCATAGGAGAGAGGGAAATAGAGCTTAGCTCCACCAGGCTGCTCCAATGTGGGTTGGCAGGCTACGTTTAATTATATCAACTCTCAACGTATAGTATTTATGACGGATAGAGAATTACAGATTGATCCATATACTTACTTAACTAGATTATATTTTTAGCTAGTTGACGCCCGCGACTTCGTCCGCTTGGATTGAGGTTTTATGGCCTGGAACCTGGATGTTGCAGTGGAAGAAACTTAACCCGTATCACAACAACTGTCTAGTTCCTGGCAAGTTGCGAATCTGGTGCAGTCGTACCGAATAAGTGACTCGCAACCATTACAACTTCCTGCGCATTTACTTCAATGATGGGCTTGGGCTCCGGGGTTAGGGCTGTAACCCATACTAGAATTCTAGAAGCTTTCCTTATATCTATACTTTTATTTTAGACATTTATGATGAATGGGTTTGATTTGAAGTGTTTGATAGCTACGGCACAAAATAAGAAACGAATTACTTAAGTAATTATGATACGAACTAGCAATATAGACGTTATATATCTAATTGAATGGCATAATTAACAGATATTTTTTCTAGTCCTAGAAAATTCATAAAAAAGAGCGTTTACCCGTGGTTCCACTAGTTTGACCCATATAGCTAAAATATATATAACATTAAAAAATGGGAAGCTTCGGCCGTGGCTAGTTACCACCCTACCGGCAAACACGTGCCGCCAAGCGATTTAGCGTTCCGGTACGATGCCGTGTAGAAACCGAAGGGGAATGGGTTTAATTTTTTTTTTTTAACCACTACAAGTATAACTGCCATGCCCCTAACAGGTTACCATCTTAGACTGCATCATCATTTACCATCTGGTGAGATCGCAGTCAAGGGCTAGCTTGTAGTGGATAAAAAAAAATGAAAACTATTCCGTTTCATAATTTAACTCCGTAGTAGGAGCACGACTCACGAGGAAACGCCCTCAGCATCGCAGATTATAATAATTGTATTCATCCGATAAGCAACCCTAAACCTGGCTAGTGGAAGCCATATGAATGAGCAGCGCGTAATGCACAATGAATTATTCGTGCCAGACTGGCTTCCGTTGGCGCCGGACACATGCACCGTATTCTGACTTTTTCTGATTAACGTCTAATTATAGGGCACAGCTCCACATGATCCCAGTGACTCAAGTCACCTTAATAACTGTAGTCTACAATAATGTTCAACTCTCAATTTGGCTCGTCTGTTGACAATAATTTGTGAGAATTAGATTTGATTTCTCTTGAACTGTGTATTCACAGCAACTGTTCGCAGAAACTAGTAAGCCCAAGTTATTATAAGGAGACCTTTGTCATGTTTCTACTACCACTTTATAATATTAAGCTCTTGAGTCTTTAGCGTAGTTAATAGGTATTAATCATTCATCACTACAGCCTATTAACGTCCCACTGCTGGGCACAGGCCTCCACTCTCAAAGGAGAGAGGGAATTAGAGCTTAGACCCACCACGCTGCTCCAATGCGGGTTGGCGGGCTTTAACGACTATTATCATGTTAGTGATAATAACCGGGACCGACGGCTTAACGTGCTCTCCGAGGCACGGGGCTGAAACACCGCCAACTTCCTGACTCCGGGCTGACACTGAGAATTACTGAATTGAAAACCCCAATACCAATTTTTTTTGCCCGACCGGGAATCGAACCCAGGACCTCGTGATCCGCAGTCGACTATGCTAACCGCTAGACCAACGAGGCAGTCTAATCATTATATTAATCATTATATGTATGTTTTTCCTAATATTTGCTAGCGAAATGTGTCCTCCATTTGATTTTACGACGAATTGGCAGTTAATTGCGACTAATATTGAAACGTGTATTATATTAAGGAGCCAAACGACTTTAAAACCGGTCTCAATAAATTTTAGTCACAATCTTCGTTTTGGGAACCGTACGGCGGTTTTGTGAATTCAATGATAACGCGTTCAGTCGACCCGGATGCTGTTTGTTACCGGCTCTGAGTCGACTACATGAGGCAGGTCACGACGCGCTGTCATCCTTGTCCCACGCCACCTATACCTTAGTTATTTTAAGCATTCACTTACGAGTAGGAATGTGTCAAGGAGTAATAAAACAATCGAAAATGCTAGGTACCTAATAAAATATCATCTAAGAGACAAATAGATTGTAGCACAGTATTGGTATCTTGTAGTTTCGAAAGAGATTTTTCGTTCAGTTTCCGTATCAATGTAAATAACATAAATCGTAAGTAAATAATAGGGGTAAAGTCAACGGACAATTTAAAAAGAACCTACATCTACCTACCTGTTCACGTAATGAACAGTTTGGCAAGTTTTAATCGCGGTTCTTTTAGTGGGTCGCCAGTTACCACAGCTCGGAGAGCATGAGAGCTCTGTAATTTCTATAAGATAACGCGATCGTGTTATCTGGTAACTTTCTAAAGTTAGATGAAAAACATGTTGTTAACCTCTGGCGGCGAGCGGCGGACCACCTAGCAAGGCCGACTAGTTCGCCTGCTTGCTCGCGCTGCCTTGTGGCTTGTGGCCTGGCCTACTGCACACATTGACATTTGTATTTATAATAAGTATAGTGATATATCTACCTACTGGTGAGTAACAGTATTTCAAATATCGTTATTTCGAAATTACAGTACTTATAGTCTCTTTATTGATTAAAAAAAAAATCGACAACAGAGTATTAAACAGCTGTTTAGCCAAATAATAGCTTTTTAATACCTACCCCACCTTTGAGACAAGTATTTGTTTAAGATTATCAGAATGTTTCTTTTGGGGTGGGTATGTCATAAAAAGCAGATCAAACAAGTTAAAATTAACGATGATAATAGATGCTACGTACCAATCTGGTGGATAAATGAACCAATTCTGGCCGTGACTCATTCATTCACATGAATACGCTTTACTAACCAACCAAATTTATTTACGCTAAAAGCAACGAAGATCATGAATTGTCTGAGTTGCGAAATAAACAAAACTATGATTGCACTAGGATACTAATACACGTACCTCTACCTATTCAAATTACTTGGTATTAGTTCATGGTTTTAGATGCAAGTGCAGCTTTGTGCTATCAGATGTTGTTGATATCTACCGACGATTCCAGATTATTGTAAGTATGTAGGTATCTGTTTCCATAGAATTTATTATTGAAGGTTTCTATTTTTTAATGTTTGTGACGCTGCCACGACTTCCACGAGATGGATCGTAGGTTTTTCACCGAGAGCAACATGGCGGAGACGGCGTTCTATATTTGAATCTCGGACGAGTCGGCGCTCGCGTACGTAAATAAGCGCACACACAAGTAATCTGTAACACTACACAAAAGAGAGTAACGTGTAACACAATTATGATTAAATAACATAAACTTGACTCCATTATTTCTTTCAACACCAGTTGTTTCGGTATAAGTGACTAGCGCTACTTAAACAAATCTATCAAAAAGTGTTGTTTCTACTATTTTGATGTGTACCTAATATTATGTCTATGTGCTATAATAGTCTACTTTGCACAAACGTTTGAAGCTACCCACACAAACAGAAGTGGACGAAAACGCCCGAGTGACGCATCGACTTCCGGCCGATGATTTTATTACGGGATCTACTGTTCCAGCCAAACTTTATTTTAACGTAATTTCACTAGAGAAGTTATTCTGCGAAATATGACAGATTAATTTCACAAATCATAATCGTACTTTTGTATTGTAAAAAAAGCTAAAATATGTTTGTTTGTTTTTTAATCACGCAATGAGTGGTGAAGCGGATTGAAAAAATATTCTCAGTTCTAGCCCGGAGTTAGGAAGTTGGCGGTGTTTGACCCCTGTGCCTCGGAGAGCACGTAAAGCCGTCGGTTCTGTGCCTGATCTTACTCTGATCGTGTCGGATTTTCTGTGTCATCGGGCTATGAGAGTGCACCTGTGTATGCGCACACACTAGTGCACTGCATTATCTCCCGCGCAGATGGCAAATCTCTGGAGAGTATGGGTATGGATTTAATATAACTGCCATGCCCCTAACAGGTTAGCCCGCTACCATCTTAGACTGCATCATTACTTACCATCAGGTGAGATCGCAGTCAAGGGCTAGCTTGTAGTGGATTAAAAAAAAAAAAAGAGTGGAGACAAGCCGCCGTGGCCGAAATTCGGTCAAGAGGACATTATCATTATTATTATTACATCCACGGAACTGGGTATCCTGAAAAGCAATACACTATACACCATACAGTCGTAATTTATGCACAAGTTAAGTTCCCTTCACTCTATGGCCTACAATTTCTCTGGCTTTGTTCTACTTCTAGGCTTATAGGACAAATCCAAATCAATAGGGATCCAAGGTTTTGATATCTGTTATTGCGAATCCTAGGTTATTTATATTACAATTTCAAAGAGACTGAAGCTGGGAACAAGCTATAGTATATAAATAAAAGGAAAAATATCTACGCGTGAGTGGCGCCAGCCTGCTCTCTCGAGCCGCGACAAAGGACCGATTGATTTATTTATATTCAAGAACTTTACAGGCTGCAACTTAAAATAGCTTTAACATACAAAAGGTTTGAGCACACCTCACAATAATTTTGACTGTTAGAAAAAAATCGTAGCACAACGTTAGAAGTTAAATATGAACATGTACCTACTATTATACAAAGTAAGAAGTAAGAACCGAGGTTCCTATAGAAGCTACTTGCAAAAAATCAAGCTCTGTTATTAAAACCGAGTTTCTTGCTGGTTCTTCTCGGTAGGAATGGCATTCCGTACCAGTGGTAGATTCACTTGACGATTCAATAGTACTTGTAAAAGTTTATTTGAATAAAAAACATTTGATTTGATTTGATTTGAAAAACTTTATTAATTTTTCTGGAGTTTATGTCATAGTAGGTATTTATATCCTGAATAAAGATAGGTACACACTACATACTACACCTACACTTTTTCTGATTCTCTGTGCCTCGTTGGTCAATTCGTTAGCTTATTTAACTGCACACTATGACTGTACATTATATTTTCGGTTAGTCTTGTACCTAGTCACACCTCCGTGCTTCGAAGTGCCCAGATGAGAATGTTGAGGCTTTGATTCAGGGACCAGGCGTGAGGCGATATTAGCATACCCGGTTGCAAAAATGTCACATTTTCAAAGTCCGACCTAAATAATAAAGTATATTATAATTTCTGAGACAAGTGAGAGTGACCCCAGAATTTGAGAAATGCTTCTCCTACACCCTGTCTGCTTCTGTTCTGCAAACAGAGTGGGAGTAACTTTAAAATCGAACTGGATGGAATTGTCAACCTCGAATTTATAGGAATTTAAATTATTATAGATAGTGCTTGTGTTTAATAATACTTAACAATAAAACCTTTCCCTATCGGCCTAATACTTCTGAATTGCGACAACGCCATCACACCTTATAAAGCTAAATAACCGTCGCGTTGTATAAACAGTGGAGTCTTGTCCTGATTAGTTTGTTTTCCGGGGCTTAAATTGATGTGCAGTAACCGCGCAATTTATCTGGTTACGTAATCGATCTCGAGAATAAATAACCAGCTTTGTTACGAGGTTACGCGGTGGTCTGTTCATTGTGCTATCTGTTGTGTATAGAGTTTGGAAGTCAAGTGTAGTGTAAAAGGGGGAAAATTGCGTGTAAGACGAATGAGGATGTGCGTCCGACGTGACGTGCATCCGCCGCGCGTCCGTACAGCGCCATCTTAGGAGCGATCAGTAGGTCAGGTGCACACAACATTTGTTTTGATGAGGTACAGTTACTCCATTTTATTTTAAAGGGTTCCTTACTGTATATTATTAAAAAAATTAAAATGTGGCATTTAAATTCTTTATTTGTAGCTATAGCTTGGACGATTTGCTACAATGCAGGAGCTTAATTAATGTTTCAGATGATCTTATCGGTTTAAAAAATGTAAGAAATAAGTTGCCTCATTAATGCTTTGGGCAACTATTAGGTAAGTCCTCTCGTTTGTAATTGCCCTTAATGGCATAATTATTTTTGATGCCAAGTTACTAATCTAATTAAGTGCCTGCAACGACTGACAATTATTATAATAGATAGTTATCACTTATTATCATCTCAATGGTTTATCTACGTACAACTCGGCCCCACATTGAATACTGCTCTCATCTTTGGGCCAGAGCACCCCAATACCAGCTTCTTCCATTTTACCGTATAAAAAAGCGGGCAGTTCTCGTGGACAACCCCAAAATTACTTGCTAGCTGGAGTCCCTATAACACCTAAAAGACGTTAGTCCTCTTTGTGTGTTCTATCGACTCTACAACGGGGAGTGTTCGGAAGAGTTATTCAATCTAACATCACCTTCCGTGTTCTCTAGTCGCACCCTTCGTCGCAGAAACAAATTTCATCCTCTCCACCCTGGATGCCTGGTCTTCTTTCACCTTCCGTTATTCCAGATATTAACTGCCACGTACCTGAAAATGATAAAACCACCTTCCATCTTCTGTGTTCCCACATGACTGCAATATGGGGCTCTTCAAAGGGCGGATAAACAAATTTTCCAAAAGCCGGAAGGAAACCTATTGGCGGTTCCTCTGGTGAACAAACGTTCATGGGCGGCAGTAATCATTTAAATCAGGTGACCGACCCGCCTGCTCGTTTGCTCGCTATAAATAAATAAAAAACGTAGATAGACGTGAGTGTATACCGAGTAAGAAAGGATTTTCAGAATTTCCAATTTTTTATCACAACTAACAACCACAAAGACTGGATATCTTTGCGAAGCAGTTGCAATAAACAGAACTACTGTGGGTGTGAATAACCGGTAGTGTAACTATATGCGGTTTTAGTGCAGTTGCGACTTGCTGCAATTTTCCAGCCCAACGGCCCCCAACACCGGGGTTGTAGGCTGTAGCGCTTAGTAAATATTATAATAGCAGATTCCCGCGACTTCGCCCGTGTGAATTGAGGTTTCCTTGTTTCATCATTTGTCCGTGTGGATTGTGTTTGTGGTTAAAAATGTGGTATTTGGTTCTCGCGGGAACTCTTTGTTTTTCCGGGATAAAAGTAGCCTGTGTTATTTTTATTTTTTAAAAAATGCAACAAAAATCTCTATGTTAAAATACCGAGCAACAATTAACTTTTAAGTAAATCTTTCTTTGTTAATGCGACATAGGTACCCACGATACAGGATTACCTAGTGTGGGTACCATTGGATATAAGGAAAATTGTCATATAAGTTTTTTTTGGAAAATAAACATTTTCATTTTTCATTTTCATTCCAGACTATTTTTTTTAAATTCATTATAGGCTTACGCTTGACCACGATCACACCTGATGGGAAGTGATGATGTGGCCTAAGATGGGACGCGCTTGCCTAGAAGATGCCTATTCACTCTTGATTTAAAGATACCCGGATTATAAACTATAATCTATTTCTGCGCCAATTTTCATCCAGATCCGTTCAGCCATTCTGACGTGATTGCGACATAATCCATCCATACAAACTTTCGCATTAGTATAAAGATAGATATTAATCTAATAAATTTTAGCATAAAGTTAAGCTTTGCAGGCATTTCTGATATGTACCTGCTTACCTAACTATCAATAAAATATCTACAAAAATATATACTATATAATATTATTATGTACTATGTAGTAACTACCTATAGCAGATATACATATATACACCGATATTATATAGAATCGGTACCTAAGGAAGCTCGAAAGACATGATGACATTGACCTTTCCGACACAAGAGTCATATAGTGTACCTACCTAAATAAATTAGGTGCGGTGGATATTTATGAGACACGGAAACTTCTTTTGATAAAAAATATACCTAAGCGTAAGTAATAACTTATTGGGATAGGTAACTCATTGATATTTGGTGGATAGTGGGCTATTGAATATTAACAGTATTTACTACTTTATTATAATACCACAATGATATCGAATTCCTCCAGATACCAAAGACATTGCTGCTGTAAGCAAGGCGGGCGTTGGCAGTTGGTAGACACTAAAATAGGTAACCTCTTGCTCTAAGTATTTAGGTCCATAATATTTGAGCTACAAGTTACAACCATCCATAAGCGAAACAGAAGAAATTAAGTAATGTTTACCTACATACTTAGGTGTCAATAAAATAAAAATGTGTTTCTCGGAATCGGTTATAGGAAGTCAGGTATAGGAAACAAAAATATACCGTACAAACTCACAAAGCATCAGTTTGAATGCATGAAAAAGATTTTAAAGGTTTTCTTTGTTCTGAAGCACAGCTAGTGGTATCGGCGCTATCGAGAGCTGCAAGCGCTATTGTGTAAGAGTAGAAGGCCTTCGCGAGAGAAAGACATATTGTTTCTCAATACTCAGGTTGTCACCTAGTGATTGTTCACCACGTGGCACGTACCTATAATATTCATATTCTCATTTCACTACTCTGTTAAGTCATGAAATATTCATACTTATTTGTACATACCCAGTGGCGTGCACAGGGTTTTGGCCTAGGGTAAGCACTAGGGCACGCAGTGCTCGTTATCGTATACCTACGTCATACATTAGGTAAATTGCAATCGGCGGTTATATAGAACACGACCACACACTACGTGTGAATTTAAAAGTGGCCTTATTCGGTATTCCTAGTCTACATTATTCACATTTCTAGGTCCAGGGTTTGGGCTGGGCGTTGACGAGTCAGAGCGTGAGTCAAGACCTCAGACCAAGGTCATCATGACCGCGAAAAGCTAACTCCTGCTGCCCCAGAAAGCAAACAATATCAATTAGGCGCTGAAAAATATTTCTATTACGATCTACCTTTGCATTATGCATTTCGATATTTAATTTATACTGGCTGTTTGAACATGTTTCTATACGCGCTTTACCAAATGCATTTAATTTTAAAATTGAATCTAGATTTTCTCTGACATATTATGTTTTTTAGCTGCTTTATGAAAGTTATTAAGATCGGAATATCCCTTATCATTCCATACCGAACGGCTATTACAAAATAAGACGCATGGCCAGTTAAAAGAATCGTAATAATTGACGTGAAATACTCGAGTTACCTTTTTACTTTTTTTTTGTGATAATTGTAACAAAGGTACGCACCTCTCTTTGCGAATAATATCTAATTTTACATTATAGGGAAAGCAAATAAAATTTTGTCTAAGTACCTTTTGTAAACACACAGCGCCTATACAGATTTCACACGAATAATCTTCCATTTTCAAAATAATAATTTTATGAATTGGTTCTATGAATAAACCTTTACACAAACTTTGAAAGTCACAATTCACAAATCCGATTGCTTTTTAATTACTTCACTTACTTAAATCCACAAAAACTTTATAATTCACAAATTAAATCAAAACACTGTATGTAAACAATTACTAGAAAGTAGAATACAAATATGGCGTAAAAAAGTTACTGTCTATAATTATTTGAGTCAAAAATCACTTTTAAATTAAATGTTAACAAAGAATCTTGAATTTTCTTTACGAGTTTTACTAATTAAATTAACATTTAATATTATCATCATTTTCTATGTATATTCTAGGGCTATAAAATGTTTTTTTTTTAAATCGGACTAGTCTTTGTTTATTTTATTGAATTCAGTTACGAAAACATTACGTGCCTTTTACGATCTTAATATTTTAAAAATATAAAACCGTACTTAGATTTAAGGAAACAATCTGAATAATTTAAACTAAATTTAAATAAGTTTATAGTTAAAAGAAATCAAACTACTTATTTCGATTATAGAAAATAAAACATTCGTTTGTTATTACTTTCGAGCGCGCGCGAATACAATCTAGGGTATATTCCGATATGCACTATGAGCTCAGTAAGGTGTGACGTCAATTTAATTTAATTTAGTATACTGCGAAGCCGTTCCTTTATAGTTACCTATACTGGTTACTATGATTGGTTGGTATTAAACGGAACGCAGTCCAGTATCTATCTATCCATCATCTATGTTTTTTGGCGCTGTTTTAACGTGAAAATAAGAAAGAAAGATGTTTTAGAAGAAAATATTGTTTTTCAAGTAATCTAATGCATAAAAACTTTATAAGCGAATTACTAATGAGGTTATGTACGTTAAACGTGATGAAATTATTTCGACAAATAATTGTATATTAATAATTAATCAATGGTGCAAGCCGTTAAATTTCTAGAGTCTAGACGCTGTTGATCACATGATCAAAGCACTGAGAGTACCTTACTTCGAAAACGCCAGTGCTCCAGTACGAAAATGGCGACGATTTATGACGTCATATATTACCCTAGGATACTGCGGCAGTATTCTGTCAGTCCATAATAGAACGAATTTCTTCCCAGTACGAGCACTGGAACAGTGCTCCCAGTGTATATCGGAACCTACCCCTAGACGGCAGACGCTTACGGCGGCTTGTGATTGGTCAAAGGTGAACCCTGGCGATTGTCCAATCACAAGCCAATAAGCTCTGCCTCTTAAGCGCGTAATTTATTCATGATTCCGAGTAGAATCATGAATGAATGACGCGAATAGAGTAAAGATATTTTCCTACGATGACGCGCAAAAGAAGCAGATAGTTCGTAAGCTTTTCGGCTTCGCGCGATCTCTTCTAACGATAGATGGCGTTCATCGGTTGTCACTTATTTGACGCGAGTTACTAGAACTAGGTGTCGTTATTTGAAGGAGTTGGCTTAGAAATTAGAATGAACTTTATTTTCAATATTTTGTAAGGCCGGGGTATAATTTACTAGGGTAAGCAGTGCTTTTATGCCTCTATGCTCTGCACGCCACTGTTAACATACCAGTCCTGTTTTTGTAAAACAAACTATACTACACACTAAATGCCACACTTAAATATATTTTTCAGAATGTACATAAAAGGGTCTAAAGAGAACCCTAAGGTTTTTAATGTTCTTCTTGTTCAGGTGCTACTTATTCTCATAAATTAAACTTTAAATATATTATATTCCACTTTTATTCTTACATTTTTGTTATATCGTTACCCCATTTTTGAATTGCAAGGAGGGGAGCAGAGACAAGGGACGCTCACTTGACAGATTAATACAGACTACAACACCACCCCTCGATTCATAATCTTTTAAGATATGAAATCGCATACATATTACAACTTTTCTTACAAATTACAATACAATACTTTAAGATAAGCACACCTACATCATCCAAACATTTTTCTGTATCTTACTTAATATTTATCTCTAACAATTTTAACTTTTACCTTTTTAAATTCTTACATTTTACTTTTACTTAAATTATCTTTACACAATTTTTAATGAATTTCTAATATAACAAAGTTTCTCACATGACAATATTTTAGTAAATAAATCTGATAAATTTTTCTCTGTAGTTACATAACAGACATCAAAAATCTTTTTTTCAACCAAATCTTTTATGAAATGCATCTTTATATCTATGTGTTTAGCTCTCTTAGAGTTTTCAAATGATTTTGTTAGTTCAATCGCACCTCTATTGTCCATTAGCAAAGAAAATTTAATGTCACTCACACTTTTCACACACAAGTCATTACAAAGACCTTTTATGTATAACAAGTCACATGCACTGGTGGCTGCCGCTACATACTCAGCTTCTGCTGTTGATAATGCGACACAGTTCTGTTTTCTGGTTAACCAAGCTACTACATTATTATTATACAGGGTCACTGAGCCGGTAACACTTTTCCTGTCCACATTACATCCAGCCCAATCTGCATCGGAGTAGCATACAATGGAATTGTTTTCTAAACTTTTATTGTATTTTAATCCAAGATCTATTGTTTCTTTTAAATATCTTAAAACTCTTTTTGCTTGTGTCCATAAGCTCTGCGTTGGTTTATCCAAGAATTTACTTAAATATGATGTTGCAAATGTTATGTCTGGCCTTGTTGACGTAGAAACAAACATCAATGAGCCTATTAACTCTCGATAAGGAACATCAATAGTCTCTTCATCTTTGTTGTATTCAAAACCTTTTATCATTGGTGTGGATGCACCTTTACAATCTATCATATTGAATCTTTCTAACATTTTATTTATCTGTTTCTTTTGTGTCATTTTTAAATACTGTTTATTTCTCTCAATTTCCACCCCTAGAAATAAACTTGGTTCACCAAAATCCTTGATACCAAATTCCTTTTTTAATTCTTGTACTATATTTTCCACATTTACAGACTCTCCGGTAATTAATATGTCATCCACAAATATGACTAACCAAACTCTTATATCTTTTCTTAAGTAAAAACAAAAATCATTTTGAGATCTTTCAAATCCTTTATGTTTTATGTATGAGTCAAATCTTCCATTCCAACACTTGGGACTCTCACGTAAACCATATAAACCTCTATTTAGTTTTAGTACTTTATTGTTATTTACTTTTATTCCTTTTGGTGGTTTTATGTATACTTCAGATTCCAATTTTCCATTTAAAAAGGCTGTTGGAACATCTAATTGCTTAATTGTCCAGTCATTTTGAATTGCGTCTGCCAACACTGCTCTTACTGTAGACAATCCAGCAACTGGTGCATAATGTTTTCCAAAGTTAATATCTTCCTTTAATTGACATCCTCTTGCAACCAATCTTGCTTTTTTAATACCATTGTCTTTAATTTTAAATACCCAACGAGTATCAATTATTTGTTTATCTTTAGGTATGTTTGTCTCAGTCCAAGTGTTCATTTTCTCTAATGAATTTATTTCGTTTTTTATTGCATCATCCCATCCATTTTCAATTGCTTCTTCATATGTTTTAGGTTCATCGTCTTCACCTATAAAACAATATGCTTCATATAGCTCATAGTCATTTAATAATGTAGGTTTTTTAATAATTCTGCCATGTTTTGTAGTTCGCTCTTCATTTCTGTTATTAGTGTCACTGTTCTGATTTTCTTTACTCTGTTCTATTTCTTCTTGCCTCTGTTCATTTATATTTTCCTTCTCTAATGTATTTTCTTCTTCGTCTTCATACATATTTCTATAAACGTTATTAGTTTTATCTTCATTTTCTCTATATCTTGTATCACTTTCATCAAATCTTACATCTCTTGAGCTAACTACTCTATCCATCTTAGGGTCCCACAATCTGTATCCTGTTCTTGCATACCCAACCAGTCTCATTTCTCTTGCTCGATCATCAAGTTTATCATTTTTAGGTATATTCATCATCCAAGCTTTAGATCCAAAAATTCTTAAACGTTTCAAGTCTATATCTCTTCCAAAACGTTTAGCAGGTATATTAAAATTAATAGCCCTTGAGGGTGTAGAGTTTAAAAGATATGCTGCACAAAGTGTGGCTTCACCCCATAAATGTTTTGGTAAGTTTGATTCATTCAACATAATTCTAGTTTTATCATATAGTGTTCGATTCATTCGCTCTGCTGTGCCATTCATCTGAGGACTGTATGGATAAGTATACTCTATTCTGATACCTTTCTTTCTACATAAGTCTTTGAAAAATCTTGAGGTAAATTCGCCACCATTATCACATCTAATTCTTTTAATTCTTTTCTCTTTTTCAGTTTCAAATCTTCTTATATAGTCCAGTAACTTGTTTTCAGCTTCACTTTTATTTCTCAATAGGTACACAACCGTATAATGTGAATAATCATCAATAATGGTTTGTATGTATCTATAACCTTCTTTAGTTGGAGTTCGCACTGGTCCGGCAATATCTGTGTGAATAAGTTCTCCAATTTGATGAGATTTAGGTTTAGTCACAGTTTTAAATGGTAAACGGGTACTCTTCCCTTTCATGCACGCATTACATACCTCTTTACTGTACGGTAATTTCATAATACTTAAATATTTTCTGTTAGGATGACCCAATCTTTCGTGCCATAAATTGTCCTCTTTTAATGTCACATTACAAATTTCACTGCTATTTATGTTCATTTTTAAAATACACAATTTGCCTGCAATTTCTCCATAGAATGTTTTCTCTCCTTTAATAATTTTTAATGTATTGTCTTTAAATATTACTATATAACCCTTGTTCATTAATTGTTTCACCGACAACAAGTTATTACATAGACCAGGGACAATCAGTGCTTCTACATGTAAAATAGCCCCTTGGCATTTTGCTGATAATATTCCTTTTTTTTTAGCTGTTAAATATGACCCATTAGCAATTTTAATTTTTACTTCCGTTCTTAAATTTTCAATTTTTGTCATATACTTCATATATTTATCTTGCACCAAATTTTCTGTAGCACCTGAATCTATTACATAATTTATTATCCCATCACTTTCTATAAAATTAGCTTCATTCTCATTTGTACTGGCATGCATATGATATTGATAGTCCAAATCCTGTAAATTTTTCTCTTGTTGATCTTCACTCATATTAGCTTTTTGGTAATTTCCTTGATAATTATTTCTCCGACCTCTATAATTTGCTTGTCTGCCTCTATATCTGCCAGGATAGTTGCCTCGACCTCTTGCAAAGCAATCAATTTTTTTATGGCCTGGCTTTCCACACTTAAAACAAAGTTGTGCACTAAAATCTACCGCATTATCAGACTCACTAATCTCTTTCTTTTCATCTGTCTTATTATCCTCATTTTTCTGAGTAAATTTAGTCTCTGCGTCTAATAAGCGAGCTTTTACAAAATCTGTGCTTAATTCTTTCTCACAGCTCATAGTTTCTAAGGCAGTTATCACTCCTTCATATTCAGCTGGCATGCCCAACAACAAATAACATACCTTTTCGCTCTCATCCATTTGACACATGTTTTCTAATGAACTTATTATATCATCGAAAGTCATGAAGTATTCTTGTAAGGTTTCATTTTTGTTTAATTTCAACGTTAACAACTTTTTCCGAAGATTTAATTTATTTAAGACCGATTTTCTTTCAAAGAAATTGTCTAACAAATTTATCATGGACTTAGCACTGTCCGCTTTTTTAATTATTGAAATATATTTTTCTGCGACGCATTGCGCAATAATAGACCTTGCACGGGCGTCATCTTTTTTAAAGGAGTCCTTTTGATCCTTGGTCTCGTTTAACACGTATGATACTCCCTTTTCTTCCAAAATTAATTTGAGTCTAAATTTCCAGTTACCGTAATTGGATTTGTCCTGTAGTTGAGGCAGGGAGTGCGTTGCGCAGTCTGCTGGCGCCATAACCTAATGTTATTCTTGTTCAGGTGCTACTTATTCTCATAAATTAAACTTTAAATATATTATATTCCACTTTTATTCTTACATTTTTGTTATATCGTTACCCCATTTTTGAATTGCAAGGAGGGGAGCAGAGACAAGGGACGCTCACTTGACAGATTAATACAGACTACAACAGTTTTCCTAGGAACGAACCTAAGTATCTAATCATTTGTGTAGTAAGTAGGATTTCCGTTAAAACCTTGATAATTATTGCAAGAGCAGATTTCCATAAATGATAAGCAGATACTTAGTCACCCTACTTCACCCTCGAGTGTCGTATTTAAAGGGTTTAATTAGGTTATTTTAAGTTATTCTTGATTAGGCATTCAAGGCAAGTGTGAATTGGCATCTTCTAGGCAAGCGCGTTCAAACCTAGACCTCATAATTGCTTTGCACTAAGCATGATTGTCGTCAAGCGCAAGCCTATCACGCAAAAAAAAAAGGTTGTTCCTACAAGAAAATCAATTCTTATTTTAACATGGACTGTTTACCACAATCCTAACTATATAAACCCTTACAGGTAGACCACAGACAAAGACACTCAGTTGGGAAACCATTCGATTTTGTCTAGTCAAGTCATACTACTAGTTGTAGCAGCAGAAAATAAATACATACCTACTAAAATACGCACTTTTACAATATTTGGACTCCGAGCGAAAGAGCGCTCCTATTGTAATGTCTCGATGGAAGCCTCATTAGGTATCTAAATTCTAAGCAATATAAAATATTTTTTTTATAGTAAAAAGGAAATTATTGCTCAGGAAAAGTTATATCTTAGATGCTATTAGGATTCAGGTAAGTACCTACTACTTAAATTATACCGCGACTACCACTTTAAGCAAACGCTATGATACTTAGATAAAATTAATAAATATACCCACTACCCACCCATCGGCCAGCTCCATCATGTTTATGTAGTTATGTACACATGTTGTGTACATTAACCCTAATCCAAATACCAACCTAGTGAATAGTTCAGTGTACCAAGTACCAACTCATTATGGTTCAGCTATCGATGCTACAGAGTCGTCCAACCGTCTACGAAGCTACGAAGTTAATTCATCAAACATATCAAGTGTCTTTATTCTAAGAAAAATAAAGGCTCTTGGCGGGGCAAGAATAATGATTGTGTACAAACATTTTGCTCGGGTAAGGCTTGTATAACTGTGTGGCCGGTGTTATGCAAGCCGGCGGCGGCGCTGGCAGGCTCCACAGTCCACTGTAATTACAAACGCCCGCGTCCCCCGCACTCGCCGCCCGCGCCTCACGTGTCTTCATCACGTATATTTTACTGCTTTACTGTTTTACTTATTACATTACTATTTATGCACCTTTCCTTAAATAAAATTAATTTGCGTACTTCGTATTAATTTACTCAGCTGTAATTTACATCAATATTATATTATTAAATCTATGTCTGTGAAGGACTTAGAGTTATTCATATTATTATAGGCAACCCTATGAAATATACCTAGGTTATAGGTAGGTTTTAGTTAAGCATTTTGTTTGTATGGTAGAATTCAGAACAATCTAAATCTAACTCCATAATAAAGAATCTTTGATGAATTTAAATTCTCATCTCATCTAAACAACGGACCAATCAAGGCAAGGATTTATAGTTATTTTAAAAATTCCCTTTTTCTATAACCCTTTTGCCTTTTCCTTTAAATTGATGTCTACCGAAATAGAGCACATCATGGAGCATAGGTAATATGAGCTGCTATTGGATAAATAGATAAGAAACTACATTGCATCGCCAAATCTTGTCTTAAATAGAGGATTTATAAAAAGGCTTTTAATTCATTTGACTATCAAATGACGAATTTAAAAACTCCTTCACATGATTTTTTTGGCAAATTCCCTCGAATTGAATATAGTACATATACGTATGTAATTATTACATGAGGTTTCTGAAATAGGTACTTTCCAAAAATGCCCCCAAATAGGTATATTTTGTCAAAATCGGATTTCTTCAGTAAGAGGAAGCAGATTCTCATATCTGTGGATGTCTTCTGTATTACTGAAATCAGAAAAAATCTAAAATACTTATAATATATAGGTAGCTATTCTACGTCTCCTATCCGACAGTTTCTTTGATAAATAGTTAATTAATTAATTTTATTAATACTTACGTAATGTTGGTCCGGCGTAAAGAACCTAAGTATAACAAACATAGAAAACCAGTTTAGGTACGTACTTACTTGGTTTTTAATAATTTCTGACAAATGATTGCGATAATTTTTCGATACCCTTGTCCGTAGCGGATAGGAATGTTAAACAAAATTAAGGCCATACATTTTAATTCAAAATTATTTTATAATAAGTATTTTATATTACAAACAAAATGTGTATATGTCACCGTAAGATTGTAAAAACCGTTAGATTATAATATAACGTTTTTTATCTCGATAGATTATAAACTTTCGACAGATTGTGAACCGTAACATACTGCTTACAATTTAACGCGTTATTTTTCGGTAAATTGTAATATATTAGGTATATTAACCCGATAGAACCTAAGTGCCCACTACCTGAATATTCATGTCAAACCCTAACCTAACCTATAGTTCTCGCGCGAGTTGAATGCAGAGTAAATGTATGGTGACACTTACATTTACTCTGCATTCAACTCGCGCGCGAACTGTACAAGAAAGAGACAAGAAAACGTAAAAACAATAAATATTTCATAAATTAATACTCAGAACATTGAACTTTCGACAGTTTATAATCTAGCGGGATAGAAACCGTTAGATTATAATCTAACGGATTTTACAATCTTACGGTGACATATACAATGCATTAAGTAGGTATATTTCACACCAAGTGCAGAAAGACTTTCCAAGACTGCTTGAGTCAAAGTAGATGCAACTGCGACTTTATCTACGTGGACTTGAGGTTTTCTGATTTCCGCGAGAACTCTTTCATTTACCGGAATAAAATGCAACCTCTGTGTTCCTTTTTTAGGCTATCTTTCGGCCAAATCGGTTCCGTCATTGCCGCGTGAAGGAGTAGCAAATACCCAATATTTCACATCTATAATATTAGTAGGGTTTGTTTCATACATATAGAATATCCATGGGGCTAAATATATTTCTATGCAACTAACATACTTGTCATGTTAGTTGCATAGAATTTTGAAATTTGAATAGTCCGCCATTTCTCTCTCCTTACCTCCGTCATCGTATTTCTCACTGCTGAAAGTTGTAACTGGAGACATCTACCTATCACACAGGTAATTAGTAACTCCCACATAAATCGGCATTACCACATTCAGCGTTTCGGAAAAATCAAGATCCAACTTAGGTGATATTGTAATTTGTAAAAAGAAATGCCTCAATGTAAGTAAATCGATGACCGTGTATGTGCTATGTTCCTTTGAAAGGAACTCAAGTACCTACTTGTAATCTATTCCAGGGTCAAACAAAGTGTAGGTAAATCGAATAGGTTCAGTTTGTTAACACGACATCGACAACAGCTGATACCGCGGCCAAGTTCATTAACGCCTCGAGCAAATCGATTCATCGTGGTCATGCCCCCGCCGCTTTTCATTGCTAAATCATTTCCTTATCACCGCTTTTTTTTGTATTATACCTACTTTATTTTCCATCACATTCTTCTACATCGATCCTGTTAAAAATGCTTTCTCTTTTTTTTTCATTTCTCTTTATAAAGTATTTACCTACTGCTGTGTTCAATTCTAGAGAAAACATTATTGAGGTTATAATTATAGGGCTGCGAGATTTATTGCTGCAACGAAACTTCATCTATTTAGGCACATTCAGATGTGCTTTAGCAAAATCTAAGCATAAAATGTGCCAAATGAAACGCCGAAATTTTAAAATTAAGAATGATAAGCCCCAGTTATTAGGTATCTATTCTTTTTAAATCAAATAAGTAAACATTTATTGTTAAATCATAGCGAAAGCTGTACTTATAAAAATCCAGTAAGATAAGCTTTCATAATAAACCGGGACAAATGTATATCTTATGACTCTTTACTTACGAACGAAAGAAACAAGTACCTTATATATTTATGTCACAGTAAGATTGTAAAAACCGTTAGAGTGTAATCTAACTAGCGATATTGTAAACTGTCGACAGATTACAATTTAACGGTAAAAATCTACCGAAATTTTTCGGTAGATTGTAATCTGTTAGGTATATTATCCCGATAAAACCTAATTATTTATGTCGAAACCTAACCTAACCTACGAGAAAGAGACAAGCAAACGTAAATACAATGAATATTTCAAAAATTGACACTCAGAACATTGAACGGTTCACAATCTGTGGACAGTTTACAATATCGCTAGTTAGATTACAATCTTACGGTGACATATATACGTCCATGTACCTTTTTTTAAAGAGTTAACAAAAGCAAGCACAGGAACAGCTAGATGGGATTTTTGTAAACTTGTCAATTGCCTACTTTTAGCTGAAAGAAAGTAAAGCCATTCATCACGGTGAAGTGAGTGTTTATTCACTGGGTCGCCTCACGCGCACTCAGCGTCCGGTTTAGGTCTGCCAATTGGTCACATCGACCGCTAAGTAGGAACACTCCGCTGTCTATATTATCATGTCTGTTACCAACAGATGTCTTGATCTTTACCTAACTTAAAAAAGAATTGGTAGTTGATACATTACTAAATTGGTCGATATGTTAAAGGTAGGTAATTTGGAGAAGTGTACCTAAGTAATGTCCGCCCTCGGCCCCAAGGAACAGATGATGAAACCTTAGTTAATCATCCAGAATATCCAGACTAATATTATAAATGCGAAAGTGTTTCTGTCTGTCTGTCTGCTACGCTTTCCCGGCCTATCTTTTCAACCGTTTTGCTGAAATTTGGTACAGGGGTAGATGGTATCCCGGGAAAGGACATAGGCTACTTTTTATCCCGGAAAATTAAAGAGTTCCCGCGGGAATAAAAAAAACTGTCTCTTCACCCGATTTTGATGAAATTTGGTATAGGGGTAGATGGTATCCCAGGGAAGGACATAGGCTACTTTTATCCCAGAAAATTAAAGAGTTCCCGCGGGAATCAAAAAAATCTTAATCCACGCGGACGAAGTCGCGGGCATCATCTAGTTTTGAAAAATAAGTACACGTTTCTAGTAGTTATCACAAGTACTTACTCAGATATAAAATAGTAATCGACATAGGTATCGATTTAACAGTTTTTGTTAATCAATGGACGTAGATCATTAATTTATTTAAAGTTCGATTTAAATAATTTTTATTTCAGTAGGCTTCAAGCCTTGACCTTCTTTTGGCTTTTATATGTATACTCAATGTAGTCTGACAACTTTTCTGGCGCAATGGTTTCACCTCAAAACTAAATGCTCAGTTGAGTACCACCTATAATCCAAAAAAAGCATCCTCGTGGCTAGTTTTGTAAGCTCTCCAATCCAAGTTCAAAGAAACTGATAGACGTTGGGGTCCCACGGTGCTGGAATAGTGTCATTACGTCTACTGGAAACATGTTAGGTAGAGGTAGACTTGTGATGACAATGACCATTATTGGTGAACTAATGATTAGGTACCTACTAAGCGAGTCGCAAAGAGACTTGAGCTGTGGAAAACCTTACAACTTTTAGACCCCTTATTCGAGAGCTGTAGGCAATATCTGCGTCACCTTCCATAAACGATTAATAATTATGTTTGCCCGGAACTAGCTGCGTACGTCTGCAGGCGACCTTCCTATCATCGCGAGTAAGACCTGTTCTGACAGTATAAACTCGTGTCTTAATGAGCGATTTTACATATTTGTGCACAAAAGTAAAAGTCCAATTTATAAATTGAGTTCACTTATTACCTGGAATTCAGTTTCAATCACATGAGGATTTCGAACATTTATTTTATGTTTCGCTTTATAATGTATTATTAAACACCTAATTATTTAAAGTATGCAAAATCACCGAATTTGGCTGGCTGCAATGCAGTTTGACATGTTTGGGATGTTTTACTCATAATTTATTTGGTGAAAGCTTCGAAATTAATAATCTATGGCAGCTGTTATTACTAAGTATTTGTTATAATTACTTATACTTAAAAGATATAAGTAAGTTACGATAAGACTAATATATTTTTATTTTCTGCTATTGTTAGACGAGTCACTGTGTTCTAAACACTTCTTAAGCTATAGGTAAGCATCTACTTACTACTGTATATCTATTTCATTATTAAATTATTAAGTAGGTAGGTACGTTCGTTGTGTCTTGCAATAATTAACTATGTTTTTAAGATGTGTTATGCATAATAGCTCATGACCTAGGCATAGGTAGATCAAATGATGACCTATGAAAGCTGATGTCTAATGTCAAAAGCTATCACGTCGGGGTCACCATTTGTAGGGGTTATGACTTTCTTGCCTCCTACAAACAACCACCTAGTTAAGACTCACTTCCTAAGTGTATGCGTTGAAATAATACACTCGATGATAACTAACACGATGATATATTATAATATAGCGACATATTGTATAATAACACTGTAAAGGTATATGGTAAAAGAAAGGTGGTTCTGGCAGTACGGCCAGAGATCAACATAGTCATAGTTATTATAAAAGAACCTTATGATTTTATGAAACTAAGTACCTAAGTAGTAATAAGTGCCTTACTACTACTTAGTTTCACAATTGAAGTGTTACGATCTGAGATTACTTAATTATAATTTTATGACGCACATTAATTTCACGAAAATTAAAATAATTTATCCATGAAGCAGGTATAATAAAATTATCAAAATATATTTATGAGTACTTATTTTAATCATTTTAGTCAAGTGTAACAGCAAAAAGCATCCGGTCTTGGAGTTTTAAAAGTGAAGGAATTTAAAATCGTAGGTAGGTTCTAGTAGTGTATCTAAATACCGCACCATAGCTGAGGCATTTTGAAACACTATTGAAGTCGAGTTGCGACTCGCGACCCCTTTCCATTTCTCACATACGGTAGCGGTTTTCTTGAGATGGGGTGGGGTTAAATAACCTGCCGAATATGACACGAATAAGAGTAGGTTAGGGATTCAGCTTAGATTTAACCCTTTAATTAATTGTAGCAATAATGACCGGGACAGACGGCTTTAAACCTACATTCCGAAGCATGGCTTTGTATTCATAATGGCGTGTTCCACATTTACCTATTGAGTGGTGTGTTCGAATTTCGAAGACTTCAGAGCTATAACGTCGAGTGGCGTCGGCCATTGTCAGCAAGCGCACGATTGTAAAAAGATTGCCTAGGTCATTGAAATAGAATGAGTATACTAAAATTCTACATCAATGGCCTAGGTCTTAGTCAAAAGAATTGAAAACTTTCCAACCTTCTGCACTCTTGTACTCTCCGACTAGCTACCTACCAATAAAAGAAGACTAGCCAACGTTTGCCACGAGACAAGGGTACCATAAAATAATTAAAAAATAATCAAACAGAAACTCCTTTGAATGTCATTCATATTTAAAGAATTGTTCATGTATGTCATATCATTATAAATGCGAAAGTGTGCCTCTGTTACCTTTTAACCAGTACCACCAATTCTGTTCTAATTCGGTAAGTATAGGAACTAGGAAGATACCTAGGTACATAGGTCGATAGCTTGCATCCCGGAGACAGACGGCTAGGTATCCCAGAAAATCAAAAAGTTTCCACGGCTTTAAAAAATCTAAATGCCCTCAGTCGAAGGTCTTATTCTAGTTAGATTAATGAGTGGTCTTTTGATTTCAGTCACATAACAAAGACAACGACATGGGAGGACCCTCGCAAGACCCTGGCAGCACAGACGGTGGCAGGGGGCGTGCAGCATCAAAGCGCAGAAGCGTTACTCACCCAGACTGTCACACCCACACCACCGATAGCAGCTGCGACCCCAGGTAACTACCATTATCCAAAGACGTGTTTTTTGTTTTTTTACCAGGGTTTACTTTTTTTGTGGTTTGGATACCACCTTGGATCAGGCTCGGAAGTCATGTTTTACTACCGACAGGTTCATGGTGTTTCACGCATAGCCCGCTGGCTGGCCTATAAGATCAGACTAGTTCACTCGACCCAGCACAGCAAGCGGCACCTCCAAGGCAGACTGACTTGTGAACAAACTAGGTATAATAACATTTCTGTAATCTTAAAAGGCGTAACATTTGTTTGTTTCGCTTAAGAAGCAAACAAGTTACTCGATTTAGTTTTCACGTGATCTAATTGGCTTCGGGGCGACGTTTAAAATTATCATGGAACTAAAATAAAAATAAGTAAATAACCCGAATTCTAAAACTGATTTTATGACGGGAATTAACGCGTTGTTTCCGTCGGTCGATGCGCGACGAGCGTTGAAAGGTGTTCGGAAAATACATTGGAGTGTCGGCGCCGGGCGGCTTGCCGAGTGGCGCCGCCCGGCCAGCGCTTGCGACACATTTCTCGTTATATGGTCTACAAGGGGCCGCTTTTCTTCCTTACCGCCGCGCTGACTTCATAACAAACATACCTACCCATACATATTACATTTCGGTTGCGATAAAGCAGTTGCTGTTGTTGTATAAGTTGAGAAGGTTGAGCTTGAGCCACTAGTAGATAAAATGCTTTTAAAATAATTATCTAGTAGCGTTTAAGAATACTTTACAAAATTATGAAATGCTTGTTGTTCCGGGCTTCTAAAACTTAAGCTTCCTATAAAGACCTTGATACTGAAATAGGCTTCATTGTTACTTTTTTAAAATAAAATCAAAGAAATTCTACGGGATGTTAAGCGGATGAAGTCACGGGTAGTGTAAATTAATATTATTGGTGCATATAAACTATTGAGGATGTGAAATAAGTAGGATTGAAAAACAATTGAACATCAGTGTCGCTAAAGCGTTTGCGGTATACAAAAACAAAACGGAAAGAAAATGACTTCACATTACGATTCCGCGAAAATGTAACAACCTTGGCAAGCAAGAATCTCACATGATTCCCATAAAACGTTATGAAAACACGGAGTGTGCTTGCAAAAGATTTCCGTCGTTGCTTAACCTACCCTATTATTGATGCGAAATTTTCCTTGAATGAAATAAATGCATCGACTGTACCTAATGTTAAAAGTAGAGTATGACAAACCCAAAATGCATAAATCGTTCGCTATTAAACTAGGTTCGCTTCAATTGGTTTCATTCTCTATGCCAAACTAGCAATAGGACCTTCGATCCTCACGAATAATGACAATTATGATCCTGCTGACGATGATATCGATTTTTTCAAAAACATTACTCCAGATACTATTGTGTCAATATAGGTAAAAGGATGAATCAGAACTGCCAACTTGCCAAGGCGTGTGTGTATAGTGTAGACTAGACGAAGCCCTGTTTTCTTGCCTACCTACCTAAATCTTCTAATCACGGGTGAATTCTAGTCACGGGTGGTCCTGTAGGCTTATTCTGTATCTCAGTGGCTTTTAATATTTTATAGCCATGCCATTAGTATAGGCCATTTAGTTAGACACTGGTCCTATTTAATACTTATTTATTTTCTCCATGTTTTTATCCCCATGAACACTTTTCAAAAGATTTGCACGTCCTTACTGTATTTGTAAAACTTAAGTAGGTAGGTTTAGGTTTTCAAGCCCCTTATTAGACCAATATTGGCTTATGGTAGTGAGTGCTGGATGTAGGTAAACGAGACGAAGAAGCTCTTGCAGTTTTTGAAAGATAGGTTTAACGGACCATATTATATAGGGCAGTAGATGTTGTGGCGGATCAGATACAATCATGAAATACATGTATAACATGTTTAGTGAACCTAATTTTGTCCAACACATCGAAATCGAGGTGGACATTTACAATGTATGGACGACAATCGACCACCGAAAAAGATCATGTCATCACAGACCACAACCTGATAGGCGACGAATGACGATCTATCGATAAGTCATAGCTGCGCTGGATTGATGGAGTCGACCGAGATGCAAAAGCCATCGGATTGCAAAACTGGAGGACATAATATGCAAGTGATAAAGATATATAGAGAAATCGACTGGAGCAGGCCCGGGCCCACAAAGGGCTGTAGCGCCGATGATGATGTTGATGATGATTAAGTAGGTTTTCAACAAAATCAATACTTAGTTACTAGGGTTAATGGATTGTTTGTAAGAAGGCCGAATCTCCGAATCGAACTCGTGGAACTGTCACGCGTGAAAACTGAAATGCGTGGACTGGTGATAGTTTCCTCAATACGTGCTGTAGTCACGTTCCAAGGCAGTGTGCACACCAGACAGGCAGATAGCCACCTCACTACGAGTACCTCACACAGTTCGAGATGCTCTTATCTGTGTTTTATTACGGGCGCAAACAATCCCACTATGTAGAATATTTAGATCACCTGACTGTACGAATAATGTTTTTACAGCGCATTCCTGATTATAATCTGATGTCGCGATAATATATTACCTTTCAAACATAAAATAGTTTTCTAATGATGCATTGCATTTCTATGTTATGAGCATGTTTTTAAAGTGTCCTCTTACATCTAATCATTACTGTCGGTCGCTTCAGCTTTGTTTATAATGACTATGCCTAGCAACTTCCTATACATTACTTATAAGTAGCCCACATTCACAATGAAAATGAATCGCTTGCTATTTTTTTCCCCAATAGAAAACATTGAAGTATTATGTAGGTAAGGTAGCTTTACCTTTGTTCACTTGTTGTCTGTTAGTTTAGTCACATATTTTTTAACGAAAAGCATAAAAATAAAATCATATTTTAGGAATTTAGTAAATAACCATACTTATGCATCCGACAAAAGAAAGTTAGTTCTAACAGTATTTAAACAGAAGTAGAGAATACCAAACAATTTAGGCAAGAGATAATAATTTGTCACGAAAAAGTGCAATATCGTGAAATTCATCTATACCTACCCTAAAATAAATTATTATGTATGAATTGTAGGTAATGCTAGGGCTTCTTAAAGCGCAAGTCGCAATACATACAGTTACAGATAGAGTATAGAGCGAAGGCACGCGAAGGCGAGATACAGCGCGGCACGTGCATTATTTACTTTGCATTTTCATAAGCCGCGTGCGACTTCCTGTTCAAATGCGTTTTGTGTTCAGTAGGTATAACTAACCAATTTCAAACATACTAATACCAAGGAAAAAACTAATTACATAGACATTAGACATACATATACACTTGATATGAGCTTTATAGATCTCACGCAAAGTTGATATCAAAAAGACTCAAATCTAGTCCTACTCCATTTCGCCCCGATTCCCGATTAAGATATCTATGCGTCGGTCCTAATATGATATAATGATGTGATAATATGTGAAGTAGAGATATATAGGTACGTGGGCAGAAACAGAATTTACTGACTCGAGTCTGAAAGCCTGCACAAATGGGTTATTATTTTACACATAATAAACATAAACACGTCTTGAGCGTCTTTCAATGCCTATGAAGAATGATGAATATTGAAGTGCAAGTTGATGCAGGTAGTTAAGTTCTTAGTATTTTAATTTGTTCTGTGGTCTAGATGAAATTTTTATGGTGCAGTTAAATATTAAATAATCTATTAGGATCCTTATTCGTCTTCGATAAAAATTTCGTTGTTATTGTAAATTGCATGTTGTTTAATTTTATGGTTTTGCATTACGTGACTCAGACTAAAAACGCTAATAGCCGTTATTCACGTTTATAATTTTCAATATTTAAAGACAATCTTGTTTGCCTCTCTCGGTGGTACCTACTATTTCAGATAGTTAGTTGAAAGGTATGAATGATACTTTAAACAGTGATAGAGTCTATAGCTAAACTAAGGTAACGTTTCTTACCTGTCTGTTGTGTTCAGGTGGAATTTTTGTAAACCCTTATATGGGGATTCGTATGGCATACCTATGTAGGATTCTGGATTTCTTTTTAACGTAGATCACGTAAAGGAGAAAACTTACAAGCAAAATCACAAGTTTCCCCACCGACGTTGATATGCACCTTTTGACGACCTCCCTGGAGCAGTGTTGAGCGCTGTTGTCTTAACATGCGGAGGCCCCGGAATCAATCCCCGGCAGGGTTAATTTGAGAATTTTTAATTTCTGAAATTTCCCTGGTCTGGCCTGGTGGGAGGTTCCGGTTGTGGCTAGTTACAACCCTACCGGCAATCGCAGTCAAGGGCTAACTTGTAGTAGATTAAAAAAAAACTCATGTACATATCCTTTTATCCATGCCTCGCACAGTACATAAAGCCCTGTCCTGCGTACAATCTTTCTCCGAGCGTATCGGATCGCCGTCGAATAGGACTATGAAGTGCACCTGTTGCACTATTAGTATCTTCCGCTAAGAAGGCTAGTCTCTGTCGAAGTTGACCGCTGCGTCTTGGCTGCCCCCGATATTCCGCGGCCAAGAGTCGGAAGTAGATAAGGCTGTTAAATAATATTCGGGGATTCGTTTTTATTTGATAGTTAAAATTTATTTTTAAGGTGGATGACAAGGGTCTGCCCGCGAAATTCAAATTTAATTTGGTTTTTCACAATTTGTAAACTAATACGACAAAGTAGGCTTATGGCATTCAAATTGCGAGCCTAGGAATATCATCTTCACAGGTTTATATAAATATCTTTACTTGAAAGTGCCCAGTTTAAGAAATTAGTCAAAATAATGACTAATTTGTGAGTAACTCACGTCAAACTCATTATTTTGAACACAAATTGTGAAAAACCAAATTAAATTTGAATTTCGCGGGCAGACCCTTGTCATCAACCTTAATGTCTTCCAAGTTCCAACCAATCAACGTAATAACTACTTACATAATAATGTGTTTGATATCAGCTGGTGATCTATGAATTAAAATCGATATAAATCTATAGCAAAATAATTATATAACAGCGGTTGTTTATGAATGGCGGTTTAATTTGTTACGTACGTCACCTGCCTGCCCGCTGAGCTTGAGATGCGCGTGAGCGTCAGACGCGAGATCTGTGTTGGCCATGTGTTGGCGTTGCATCCGTTGCCCGCTGATTCATGTTAAGGCCTGGGCAGACGCAACGCGCGGCGGGAGACACGTTACACTAAACTTTTACTATTAATTATTATTAATAAGTACATACAGCTATCCAGCACGGTAGATGTATTTACACATATTATCACCTGCCGAGCCGAAATGCGATAGCATTGCACATAAAACGATTCCGTTTCTTGTATTGCGATTTCACTAGTTACGTGTTAGATCCCATGCATGAAGTCCAATGCGGAGTGCTGAGATGCGACGACAGCAGCACAGTTCCAACACCCGTTCTGCTCTGCAAGTGTGCACCGCGAATGGCTTCATTACAATCCGAATCGACGACGATGGTTCAAACTTTGCATCGCGATTCGCGCGTCACGTTGATTTCGCGCTTTCTATATGTCCAAGCCTTTATTACTCGTACAGTCCGTCCAAACAAGTGTACGCGACGAACTTATACTCGTGATGTTTATAGTACATCGAAAACACTGCGAGGAAATGATTTTACCAAACATTGGCGCGTTGTGTTCGCGGGATTCAATTGCGTTGTTCGGAGCTAACACCGTTTCTATCTATAGTCTATACTTAGGTACCTACGTAAGAACACTTAAAAACAAATGAACGTTTTTTCCCATTTTCATAAGGCTATCTCCGTTTAAAAACTTGTTTTACGAATAAAAAGTCGTAAAGATTAGTTTTATAACGATCACGTCCTTTCGTATTATTTAGTGGCAATTAGATATTTTATACTTATTCGTTAAAACTTTATATAAATCACGTAACAGGAAGTAATTTAATTTATTCGGAAAATAATCACGACAGTTTAGGTAGGTATATACCTACCTAGTTCTCATGTAGTTTTTATAACGTGTCAATGTACATAGAAAAGAAAAGATTTTACAGCTAAAAACCAACGTACAATTTTAATACCTATTAGAAATTATTGGTACGTAGCTGTAAGTAGGTATATGAATTCTTTGTTTCGTCTAAGATTATTTGTAATGCGGAAAAGAAAAACATCCTTTAAAAGTTTCTAGGTAGTACAACCTAGGTAGCTAATTTTATTTTACCGCGATCGTACTTAGACCGATGCGATAAACTTTATTTTTGATTTATTTTTTTAAACATTTTATTTTTAAAAACAGACACTTCGTAAGCTTTTCGTAAGCCGAAGCGTCGCGATCACCTATCATAAAACCTATCTTCTATTGAAGTAGGTATTTTAAAATTGCCTAGGTTTTATCAATTGATTCTTCTCGATTGATTGGGAATGTATTTTCCTATAAATTATTACTAATAAATAATAGCAACTGGCCTATGTACGCACTGCTTACCTACGCAATAGCACAGGTGATAGTTAGTTATCTGGTTAGGTGTCTGTTCATTTAACATCGTAACCTGCGGAGCCTAATCTACGCTACTTTCATAAAAACAAAATATTCTAAACAAAAAAACCAGGTCGGCATTTTCATTCTCCTGAATTTCAAGATAGATATGTGGGAATCAAGCTCATAAAACGACAAAATTCTATACTTGTACATGTAATATTTCTGGTCCAAGGGTATTCCATGCAGGCGAACTTACTTCTAAAACCCATCCCCCATCCCACTCCGAGCTCACGACTCTACCAAAGATTCGAAAAGCGGATACCTACACATTTATGTATGATCTACCTAACTACTCACATAGCATATCTTTGTTTTTTACCCACTGGCTTGCAACTAGTCGCTGTTGAGAAAATTATACATCGTTTGCCAATAGAACTATCATTTCAATTAATGTCATTGATATTCAAACGCGTTTAATTAATTTCAGCAGCGAAGAGTACAAGCACTAACACGACGACAGATCCCCTCGGCCCGCTGCCAGAGGGCTGGGAGCAGGCCACTACACCGGAAGGAGAGATTTATTTTATCAACCATGCCGCCAGAACGACGTCTTGGTTCGATCCTAGAATACGTAAGTTTATTCTAATTTCTACCGTTGTACTTAGGTAATTAAGGCTTAGATGTGGGTAGACACAAAACGCGATAGCAGCTACGCGCGACTACCACAGCCACTGTAAGGACGCGCGCATTCTCGTGGTCGGTTTTGTACAAGGAACCTGTATGAAGCAAGTCGTAATGTAGCGTTTGGCAAATGATGATGCGTCCTTCATACAACATCCTTGTACTCGTAAGTATTATCTACAGCTTCTAAAGCGAAAATACACGAGGGACAGGATATGACAATACCAAAAAGTTTGTGCGAGCCCATGCTGTTTCGTCCTATCGCGCTAGTGATACGAGAATCATTTTCTTTGCCAGACAATTGCTTTTTCCGTCATGTGTTTTCGCTATTAGGAGCCGCGAGTCACGTTGCTGTCGCTGCCATCGCGCGTTTTGTGTAAAATCCACTAAGATACATGATTGAGCATTAGTTTCTCAAGTTCATCCTTTTCCACGTTTCCAGCACACCATTTACAACGTACGCCAACGTCTGGGGGCGTGGCGGGAGGTGGCTGGGCGAACGCTTCGATACAGGCTTGCCAGCAAAAGTTACGCCTTCAGTCGCTACAGCTTGAACGAGAACGGCTCAAGCAGAGGCAGCAGGAGATACGGCTTCAGGTGAATAATTCGAAAACTTAATCTCGGGCTCTCGTATAAATTTTAACGTATAGATTGAAACATCGTAACAACACAATTTTGGAAGATAGCCTCTGGGATCTGGAGGAATATTAGCAGTTTAAAAGATTTTCGTTACGTCGTTTCGTTTCGAAACATTTCCCTGAATTAACCAGGGTCCGCTTATAAATTATTGCGCGCATAAAATGACTGCTTGCAGTGCAGATGTATTTACAAACCAAACCTGGGTCAACATTGCTAACCGCGCAATCGACCGTTATGTTGCGATTCCATCAAAACCGTGGGCAGCACATATTTTGTGCATTAACATTTTCATCTCGAGTAGTTCGGCAGAAAAACACTGCAACCATGACCACTGTAAGACACATTTGTGCCGTACAATCGCACTATTACAATATTACTAGGCCACATACGTCATAAACTCATAACTCATAAGCATCTACGTCATCCATCCAGGAAAATTTGACTTCATTATTTTTAGAGTTCCATTTTAATTTGCGGAGGTTTGTTTTGTGTTTATCGGCGTAATTCGTGCTTGATTTAGAACTCCTCTATATTATAATAATTTTCTAAATTAATAAATAAAGTGTTATTATTATAAATATTTAACTTAAGTAACAAATGATATTGATACACAAATGAGAAAAAGCCAAATAATAAATAGGATTAATTTTCTTTCTTTTATAAAATAAAAATACGCTGTACGTATGTAATTTTAAACTTGTCTCCTAAGCATTTAAAAATGTTTTTAATATTGGGACCATGGTTTTGCCTTCTGCTTTTCATCTGTGTTTTCGATGCATTTTACATAATGGTCAAAATATGGTCTCAGTAAAACATGCCTCAGGCTAATATGTTTTACTTACGACTATTATACACCTAATATAACCCAGACTAAACTTATTTCAATAATGGCTAGATAATCTTCCACATCCAATGTGCATAATGACCTAGTTTTGAGACCATAACACCTCTGCTGAACACGTTATTAATGATGCATACTTAATTAAGCCATTTTTTTCTCAATCGAATTATTGAATTCTGCTTTATAATGCCGTGACTATTAATCTACGTTTTTCGATAAGACACTTCGATATCAGCCCGTTATCTAATTATGTTTATAGTAAAGACTCATTCATAGTACGTTTTTAGGATAAATTATATGAATTAAAATGTTCACATTCTACACATTTTTTAAGTTAAACAAAATTGTCAAGCCGAAAAGTGACTCTTATTATAATGAAAAGTCTATTTATGGCGCTGTGAGCTCACGAGATGAAAAACACAGGCGCGCGGGGGTGAAATCGAGCAAGCGCATGTCGCAAAAAATGCATGATATAATTTGTAAAAAAATTAATATTTACTTTTCAATACAAATTAATCCGACAATATGTTTGATTTAGAAATATGAATTTTATCTTAAATTTCTAGAGCTAATTATTGGTTTCAATAAGGAGAAAAATTGCTTTAAAAGGTAAAATGAGGTATGTTTAAAATAAATTTCAATGCAGAGATTTTTTTAAAATTGTGTTTTGAGATGCGTCAATGGCTGCTCAAAAGTCTTGAAATCAGCACATTATTTTTACAAGCATGCATTATGTCACCGTTTGATGGATACACTGCTTTTAAAAACCCCCTTTTACGCTACACAGAGCCTAAGTACTATGTTTTGTACCTGCGCATAGTTTGGACATGGGCGTCTACAAGTTACTTCCGCAATTTCTTGTAGAAGTCAAGCTTTTGCAATGTGCTAACATCGCAGCAAGTTATATAAATACATTCTGCAAGTTTTTATTGCCATTGATACATCAATGATAGCGACTTCTACAAGAATACTTGTTATTGGAAACTTGGCCTTAATAACGAATCATTAATAGCGGATGTAGCGACACTGCTTATATTGTGTGAACGAGCCGCAAGAGCGCGAGCGCGTTCACCGTAAAATAAAAGCAATACGTCGAAAACGTAATCACAATTAAATGAGCTCAAGATAGGGTTGCCAGATCGGAAGACCAAAATATCTGGACAAAATTTGAAACTGTCGGGATTTTGGAGTTGTTGTCGGGAGAAATTAAAAGGCTACAAAAAGACATAAGATTGTCGACACATCTAATAATTTAAATTGGACTTTACTGAGTCCATATTTGGATCCTTTAGTAGTATTTAGAATTTAAAATTATTATTTTGTATCGAATTATCATAGAAGTTGTTTTTTGAGTTTTGTCGGGAGTCTGGAGATTATTTAAAATGTCGGGAGAATCCAGACGAATCGCGTCCATCTGGCAACCCTAGCTCAAGATGCATGAAAATTTGTCCAGCAATCTCTAATGGCGCGGCAAACGTCGTCCATCGTGTCGTCGCTGGCGAGCAGCGCGAGCGCGGATCTGCCGCTCGACCCGTTCCTGTCTGGGCTGGGGGAGCACCAGCGGCAGGAGTCGGCCGACAGCGGGCTGGGCATGGCGCCGCACTCCTACTCCATGCCGCACACGCCCGAGGACTTCCTGGCCGGCATGGACGACCGCATGGACTGCTCCAGCGAAGCAGGTGCTAACCTCGACCCCGCGGACATCGCGCTCGGAGACACCGACGATTTGGTACCCTCATTGCAAGTAAATAATGTACTCTATAGTGTGTATGTGTGCCGCAGACTCATGTTATCCTCTTCGAAATGCAGGGTACACTGTGTAATGCGTTCGAGCCCCTTTATTCGGTATTGCGGACAGATTCAAACCGAAGCAGATTCGGGACTAGACAGAACTTGCTTTCTGCCACATTGTGCAGTATTCGCTGAATATTATAATTGAAATTAGTATTTTGGATTCAGAAAGTACCTACCTACTGATTTTAATATGATTATTTTACTTTATTCGGCATTGCGGACAGATTCAAACCGAAACAGATTCGCGATTAGGCCGATTCGGGACTAGACGGATTCGACATACGGCAGAAGTGCACTCAAAAGTATGAATATGTTGGAACTTGCTTTCTGCCACATTGTGCTGTTATTCGCTGAATATTATTATTGAGATTAGTATTTTGATTGAATAAGTTCCGATTTTTAATAAGATTATTTTAAGATTTAGCTTTTTACCTATTAATTTATTTATGTCTCTTACGAGTAGGAAATAAGGCCTTTAATAAGTTACTCCACATACGTAATCTAATATTTTTCAGTTTGATTTGTTGTTATATTTGGCTATATCTGATTAGGCAGGGGTATGACTACCTGACGCGCTCAATAATATCCAATGATGACTCATACGTCCGTTTCTTACTTCTTCGATGAATCACAAGCTTTTTCCTTGTTGGATTAAACTTTGTTAATATGGCTGTTTTGTATCATTAAATACTTTGAGTCCAATTCTAGTCACCTCGGGTTTTTTGACAAATCATCTTAACCATGATCATCATGTGGTGCCATCTTCAAACTGAAGCTCGACGGTCTGTCCGAGAAAACCTTTCTTCCTTAAATTTTAACCGTGATCGTGACCGTAGGTAGGTAGGGCTTTGAAATCGTCGCTGCTCCGAAATCGCATGTTTTTAGGATTGTCGTTAATGATTGCTTTGATGAGCTTTTAATATACCCCTTGGGGGACGGAACTCTTCGTTCAAGTTCCATATAAGAGCTTCCATAGCAGCAGTCGATCTAATAAATACCTAGTTACTTCTCAAGCTTCAACTTGACGTCTCGCATCATCTGGTTTCCCATCGTTACTACGATCTATGATAGTAAAGATGTCGGTAAATACTTACTAACATAATAGATGCGTCTGTTTGTCTATCTGTCGGTCTGTTGCCATTTCACGTCCAAAATTTTTGACGAAGTTTGACACGCATATTTTGTATCGGAAAATCGAAGAATTTTTAAAAACCTAAGCCCGACTACGTCGTTTCTTTGGGCATCCATTTGTTTGTACCACGAAATATATCAAAATGATTTGTCTATTGAATTTATTTTTTGCACAGAATTGGGTACAATACTATACAAATAAATTATTTTTTGTGATTAGGTACATATAAATAAACTCCCAAAAGTAGTAAAACAAAACGAACAGGGGACGTGGATATCCACGTCCCCTGTTCGTTTTATGTTTATAACTATCGATAACAGTTTTGAAGTATCGATTAAAGTAAAAAAGTGAGTCAAACTTTGATGACGTCACAATTCAGTATTTCATACAGAAATCCTCACGTTTTGACGTTGTAAATTACCCAATTGTTATATTTCAAACTCAGATCAATGCTCCAAGATTTCAGACAGTTCGTTTGGCTATTTTTGTTGTAACTTGTGGTGTATACTTTCACACTATCGTTATACCCGTTGTCCTAGGTGAGCGACGGAAGCGACGCAACGCGACAGGATTATTAAACAGTAGCACGTGGCCAACGTTGTCGCGTAGATAAGTTTGTCATTTTCTATGGAGTCGTATCGCGTCGCCATGCGTCGCATCGCTTCCATCACTCATATAGGACAACGGGTCACGTAGAACAGTGCTTAACACACTAGAGAAATCATGTCAAAATTAGTAGGTACCTATGCACCACAAACATATGCAAACGGATTTCCTGAAATAAAACATCTATACCTATCTAGTTACGAATGTGTGACGGTGAAGTAGATGTGACAATATCTAATAATATCTTTTTTCTATATTTTCAGTTGGGCGAATTCACAAATGACATACTATTAGACGACGTGCAGTCTCTAATAAACTCGACGCCTAATAAACCAGACAACGTGCTGACTTGGCTGTAGACATCGGAATGCTTGAGGAATGTCTCAAGCAGTGTGCCCACAAACTTTTAAATTAGGTATTATCATAAATATAGAGTACTTACCGCTTCTAGCGTCGGCGCTAAACGCAAGTGTCGGTGAACAAACGGTACTGGTGTACATTTCACTATGCAAATGACAGTTTATAGCGTAATGTGTAAATGAACGGGCGGTCGAAGCGATTCATGTTTCTGTACTGACTGTACGTGTTCGAGTGTGATTTGTTTGTTGTCTAACAATATTCGGCCTAGTGTTAGTGGGGTTTCCACTGCAAAAGGGTAATGAGCGGTAATGGCTGAGCGGAATGGACTATGTGTAGACAAAATAGGTTTCATATAACCTGCACTGAAAATATTCAATGCCTGTTGAGCCACGTGAAACTAGTCAATTTCAGACGAATACGATGGTATCTACCCGCTGAATAACGTGATACGTCCTTCAGCGGGTAGAAAACCATAGTATGCGTCTGAAATTGACTAGTTTCAGCCTTCCTTTCAATCCTGTCAGAGTATCTTTTGTTTATTTCAAACCTTTAGAATTGTCATTTTAACCATCAACTAAACTGACAGGTATAATATTTGGAAACAACAATTTATATGAAGAATATAGTGTGTGCCCCGGGATGAAACACGATTTCAGACTTCGGGTGATGCCAGCCCTCGCTTCGCTCAGGTAGGCAACTTCACCCTCGTCTGAAATTGTCTTGTTTCACCTCTAGGCACACAATATACTTAGTCTTTCACTTATAGTTTTGACAGTTGTCTTATTGCGCGAGCTCATTTTGACTCTTGCTCGCTTAGTCCTTTCCGCTGGTTCTTCGTCACAAAGTGCTTTAATGTAGTTTTCCTCTGCGAGGTACACGGAGTCACGTTACCACGTTGCTGTGGAAACCCCGTTTTAAGCTGCAGACACATTAATGTGTTGTGGTGTGACGTCACGCGACAAAAACTACTTTTGGTGTCATACATTTTATATGAACACGTGTTTGTTGCTCGATAAATGCTCCGATTAATCAATCAACACTACACAACATTTAATTAGTCTGTGGTTTTACAAAAAACTGTATTTGATTGAAATTTAGAGTATAAACAATATAACGTAGTGTTCACAGTTATTTATTATTTAGAATTGGTTTTCGTATCTCTGCATTTATCTGAATGAGATACGGATTCAAAATTCTACATGATAAGTACACTACTAAAAATATATGGATTACTCATTAGAAATTTATGTTTGAATACCTTAAAATTGTACGATATACATAGGAGTTCGATTCGAAATATTATTTTTGAACGTCCACTCACTCATTCGTTTTAGTTATTTTGTTTCCTGTCTCATGGGTCAGTTTAGATGAAAGCCTGAATAAAAACGCGAGCAGTCGTATGTTTTACCGGTGTGATAACTGATTAGTTCATAGCATGTAGTTAAATTCGGTTGTTCTGGAACCGAGCGCAAAAGAGCACCTGCGGATTTTGCAAGGACTTCTTTCTTTGTCGAAAGAAGCATTGTTGCAAACTATTTGTAATTAGAACCAATTGTGACATGGGATTCCCATACTCTTTATACCAGACTATGGGGTATCCTTGAATCACAGAAAAACGATGACGTCAGTTGAGGAGGACGATTAATGTAATTTGTATCGATGTAACTTAGATTGTGATACCATCTTGACGTAACAGTGCCTTATTGTGCCTTTTATATACAATTTATTTATTGTGTTTTTAATTAAGGTAACGTTATATTTCTACATCGGACTATTTCTATATGTATTATTATTATTAATATCAATGAAATAAATCTACTTATGTACTTTTATAGTATAATGTCAAATGTGTTTTGTCTACTTACACCGTCCTTGTGTATTTTTCGAGATTATGATTAGAATAGTGATAGTTAAACGGAACCTAGTTAGATATTTTGGCAACTATTAAGTTTACTGATATATACTTTATGTTTGTTTCGAAAGGAACGATGTATTTTACGCGTGCGTATGGATGCCGCTAGGTAGTGACATTAGAAAATAATCCATCAGTACTCATATAGTTGCTGCGAGAGCTTGTATTTCTTAAACAGAATGTGTTTGCTTTGTAAGTGCTCGTGAGTTTGTATTTGCTATGTGAGTGTAATATTGTGTTGTCTAAGGTCTCCACTAAACACTTCAACAGCACAGTCAATACGCATTTGGCAACTGAGAGCATATCAACTCAACGATTTCATATGTACTGTGGCTACCTTTATAAGCTACGAGAAC
The DNA here is from genome assembly GCA_923060345.2 of Erebia aethiops. NCBI lineage: Eukaryota > Metazoa > Arthropoda > Insecta > Lepidoptera > Nymphalidae > Erebia > Erebia aethiops. The sequence continues at coordinate 12,846,564 of OV281089.1, read as the reverse complement.
ACGTCGGCTTACTTTTTTTATTTTTCTGAGATACTTAAAAACAACTTCTTTACAAAAGTTGCCCTTTCAAAATCAAGTCTTAGCCCACCTAGTCTCTTGAATTTTTATGAATTCAGTTAGATTGTTTGATGATGATAATGTTGAAATTAGGCCTTAAAATTTAATTAAAAATACTACATTGAAAACTTTGCCATATTAGTAAAAGTACTTTAATCTTGTAAGTCTTTAATGTAATTTTCATTTATATAAATAAATAGCAATAAATATATCAACTGTGTAACTATTATGATTAAGTATAATGGTGCTGGGTTTATAATACATTTCATTTTGTATTCTGTTCATCCCTTCGTCGTACTATATTTGGTATTTGTCGTGTATTAATTTATCTTATAAGCAATGAAGCTTTTCATATTGTTCGGTTCATTATTCTTTGTTTATCTTTATCCTTTAGATGTTTATATGTATCGAACTGTAGGGTCGTCTATATTTTTGTAAATGTGCCTGCGTCTTTTTGTATTTATTATTAAGTAATAAAAAAAACATGCACTACATTATGTTACCTCTGTGTAAACATGGTAGCGCTTATATGACGCCTCATTGTATCACGCACAAGTCGAAAACTTTATAGATTTAACTGTACTTGATAACTTGAGAAAAGAGCTACTATTGTATATATTTTTAAAAGAGCTTTAATCTATTAAAATACTAACTTCGATTACCAAAGATCGATTGAAATTACTAAATTGTACCTACATTAATCCCTTGAAAATGCTCATTAAAATTATAAGTCAATTAACCTTGGTTGTAACGTGTTCGTCACAACTATAAATACCAAAGGAGTTACCTTAGCTTTGTGCAGAAATAGTTTATTGCAAACTATGGTACGGTTCTATGGTGCGGAACGGTAAGGTACCTGTACGCTGATAATAATGGTACAAAATACCAAAACCCATTACTGTTGGATCAATTAGCAATGAGGAGATAACTACGGGTTATATTTCGTCTTTAACAGGTTAAGTGGAGAACTGGAAAGACAATGGATAGTCCTATTCAAGGAGCATTTATGTACTCTAGTCTTTGGCAAAATATAGTCCACTTAGCGAGTATTCGAATATACCTACGCTAGGTATTCGATATTTAAAGTTGGCGACTTGGGTGTGAATGACATGTATTCCCTACTATGTTTCCAGCACTGTGACATAATGAGAAACATTCCATGTTTGCTAACCGTTTGCGCGTCGCCGGCGCCGCGTCTCTAGGACAGGTCTCTGGGACATTAACAGAATAATATTCGGAACAATATTTTAAGTAAACTATTTTATGGTTTATTTCTTAAGTATAGCCTTAAATATTTTACAAACATATCTTTTCAGTCTGACACATGCAAGTTTTCTCTGTAGTGTATATAACTACGTGTATCAATGTTATAACAATGAAATTATAAATGTCATACATTGTAACTAATATTGCAATAATTTCATTGTAAATAATTTGATATTCTTATATGAACTAAATAAATATTTGTTTTAATATCCATTATCGTTTTCAATTGCTTCTTCCAGATCCTTAAAGTTCTGTTTTGTAGAGTTGCAACTGCAGGAGATATTAAATTATATTTATATGTATATTGTACTAAGTAAGTATGTTATAGTTTGTTAGTTTGATGTTAGTGTTAGTGTTTGACGACCTCTTTGGCGCTGTTGAGCGCTGTTGTCTTAATGTGCGGAAGTCCTGGGTTCGATCCCCGGCAGGGTCAATTTGGGAATTTATAATTTCTGAATTTTCCCTTGTCTGGCCTGGTGGGAGGCTTCAGCCGTGGCTAGTTACCACCCTACCGGCAAAGACGTGCAGCCAAGCGATTTAGCGTTCCGGTACGATGCCGTGTAGAAACCGAATTGGGGTATGGGCTTAATATAACTGCCATGCCCCTAACAGGTTTGCCCGCTTAGACTGCATCATCACTTACCATCAGGTGAGATCGCAGTGAAGGACTAACTTGTAGTGGATAAAAAAAAGTATATAATATATAAAAACCTGCTGATAAAATATTTAGGTACATGCAAGCTTATACAATGGTTATAGTACTAGTTAATCAAATATAATAATATTAGTAGATTATTAACCAAGGGGATAAAGCAGTGTCTTCTGTCGCGGGTGACGATTTAAATCGCGAGCGTAACGAAGGACTCGAAGTTTACTCCCGAGCGTAGCGAGGGTGTTAAAAACTTAAATCACGAGCAAAGCGAGGGATTTAAGACGAGTCCTGAGTGTAGCGAGGGATTTAAGTTCACCCAAGACTAAGACAGCTTTATCACCGAGGAAAATACTCTACTTTTCGTACCATTTGCGAAAAAATTAACACAATAATAATAATATGAGATAAGCATTTATTAAAAATAATGAAAATTAAAAGATTTTTAGAACATTAACTTATTTATAAAAATAAACTTAACGTTTATGTATTTGAAGAAAACAAAAACGCGGCAAATTCCTAGACTAATATTTTTTTGTCGGAAAAGCAAAGGCATCAGCTCATACGGCCTCGTCGGTTTTCGTAATTTTATTTAATAATCATAACTGCATAATAAATGCGTATTCCTTTTTCAAAAAGATGTATAATGCTTTATATGCAAACTCAATGGTGTAAACACAGATGTAGTTCAGTATAAATTTTGGTAAGTATTCCAAATTTAAATCACATTCTCCCCCTAGAGGATGAATGAAATTCAGTTCAATTAATTTTCTTTCCCTGTTTTTATCAGATTAAAAATGACTATTGTTATGTTCGCTTTTTGTAGCATAGAATGTCACTTTTTTGAGCAAGTGGTACGAAAAATATAATAAATATTATAAATGCGAAAGTTTGGATGTATGGATGAATGGATGTTTGTTACTCAATCACGCGCCAACGGCTGAACGGATCTGGCTGAAATTTGGCACAGAGATAGACTATAGTCTGGAATAACACATAGGCTACTTTTTATCCCGGAAAATTAATGAGTTCCCGTGGGAACCACCAAACCTCGATCCACGCGCACGAAGTCGCGGGCATTAGCTAGTAGATAATAAGCTAAACTGTAGGAGCAGTTGTGCATTTTACTTAAATTGTAGCCATTGCATACTTAATTGCCTAGATCCTTAACTTATAAAAAATATGCCATAAAAATTTACTTTGGTAAGTCAATGCATACGAGCCAATGTATTATGTACAGGCATATTATAATATATTATGTATGGTATATTAATCATAACTAAGGACCTTTATATATAAAAATAATAATTGCGTAATAACCGAAGCTGGGTAGCATTTGTAAATAAATACTAAATAAATGGTATTAAATAATTTAATAATAAATAAATTGTTGCATACATATCAAGCAATTCCCGCTAGGTGCATCAGAGCATGCTTTACACCCGCCTTCGCTCCTGTTAAAAATGAAAAATTTTATATGTAGGGTATATTTGACAATTAGTCATATCAACAAATTTTTTTAAACGTCAAAATGCGCGCTGAGTATGGGATGTTGTATGCAATTTTGAATAGTGACGTCATAAAATATTCGACGCTTTTTTTCTTCAATCGATAGTTTAAAATAGTTTTCGAACATAAAACTAACAGGACACGCGGAATACAATTTGGGAATTTTGGGAGATCCTCTATTTAATAATCACTAAAAAATGTTTTTTTTGAATAGTTGTCAAATACCCAATTATGTAGATTGGATGAAGGTATATTTACCTAGCATGCAAATTAATAGCAGCAGATTCAGTTTGAAATTACAAACAAATTCACGAATAGATATCATTAGTAAGCAGCATGCACATTGGACGCAAGGCCGTGAAAAGGTCAATTTATACTGACAATAAATAGTTACAGGAAATATTTTATTCAAGCAGATAGAAGAACAAGGAAAGCATCTGTTGCACGGAATACTTAGAAAAAGATGTACTTTTGTATGACGGTAAAGCATATAATGTTTTAGTAGTGCTAAGCCTAAGCCCGTTAATTGAGTTAACATTCTCTCTCTGCGGCATATTCCCCCTTTCCATTAATTAAATAATGGTATGAGTTTTATTGGGATACAATGCGGTTGGTTCCCACGTCCTTCCGTATACGACTCGAGATCTATAGAGCGTACTTTGAATTGGCTCAGACTTTACTTAGAGTTAAGGAGAGTCACCGGCAAGATTTTAGGAGGTGAGGTGTGGGGTGCCGCCCGCGCGTCTCGCGGTACGTTTCTAGTAGAGACTGGCGGGGTAGCGGGCAGCGCGGTATATTCTGAAACCGCTTGGCAACGTTCAAGTTCTGGGATTAATTTGATTAAAATAAATCTGGATTTCAGTTGGAAACAAAGTTTAGTAGGTTCTCATTAATACTTCAAGAGAAATTTAACCATATAAAAATTATTAGCAAAGTCGAAAATTTTATTAATAAAAAATTCGTTTTAAACTTTTAATTTAGCCTGTTTCAAGATTTTTTTGATCGAGTAAAGTACATCCTATCGTGTAACAAATTAGCACATTCTTTAGACAATATCTTAAAGTGTATCGGATATTTTTTGTAAGACCGTTATTTAATAGTAAATACCGAAAACATTTGATCTAGCAAACCAGTTTTCACCGCTGAGCCTGCGGTGACTCGCCTTAAAACGAGATGAACTTACGTGAGTACATAGACTTAGAATGTACAAGACCAACAGTGACAGATTACGGTGTTACAAAAAATGAAATGTAAATGTATGCGTGAAATAGTGTTGTCTTGACTCTAGCATAGTATTATCGATAGTCTTACTGGTGAAATCATAGGACTCTAATGAGTTAGTTTAACGAAGTAAAATATAACTATCTTTTAATTTTAAAAAATCAAATACACAAATAGCAACAAAGCTACAGCTGGGTACAAATTATTTATTGATAAGATGACCATGTTTTCTCTAAAAAGTTTTTCAGCGTTACAACACAATGCAACATCATTAGCTGGATATATCAAATACTTATTGTGTGTTTTCGAATAGTCTCTCTTAATAATTAACGAATTATTACATAGAGCTGTTGGGTCCGATAATAAACATGTACCTACACAGTCTTCACACTTAACTCTTTTAATAATCCTTTTAATACATACAAATAATTAAGAAAAAAAGAATGTCCATTCATACATTAGTTTTCTCATTAATTCATTCAATTATTTATTATTCAGACTAATATCTATCTAAACCAGGAGCCCCTATCTATAATCCGTAACCATTTGTTACGTAGCAAAGAATTGGTTGGAAACCTAGAACATAACATTGTAAATATTAGAGATACTTATAGATATTTTAGCCCCATAAAAGTTTTTTTTTTGATATTTCGAAAGAAAGCTTTTAAAATAGAGATATTTTTTAAAAATTCTGCCTGAAAATATACACTATATTTTTTTTGAAAAATAGAGCAGTTTTTGAGATTTCTCATAAAAATTGTTAGTTTACCGCCGCTATTTTTTTAAAGGGTGCAAGTAGTTTTAATTTGATTAATTACAATAATACTCTGATATAATGTATAAGTGACAAGTTAATAAAAATAAATAATAACCATATATGGCGCTCAAGTCATAGCTAATGACCTCCCCGATAAGTACTTAAATACATAATGTACTGAATTACCAGTATGTACAATATACCCTGTATATATATTTTATGTACATATGAAATCTAAGACACGCCAAATAAAACAAAAATTAAGGAAAATATTTATTTCGTTCTTTTCTTTTACAGGAAAGTAGTGTTTAATATTGTACTCTACACACCTAAGCTTATGAGCAATCACGTCAAACCTACCGGCAGACACGATTATCGACTATCGATACTTATGACGTCATCACTTTGTCAATCCCTATCGTAACCAAACATTTTTAAGTTTTACACAAAATATCCAAAAATTCTTTATTTAGCAATGTAATTTGATGAAAAGTCTTAAGGGAAACCTATTATCTAAGCTTTCAATAGTTATTTTGCCTCATTTTCAAACAACAAGTGACGAAATAATGATTATGAATAATTCATAAAAATATTCAGTAATTACCTGTGAAACGTGTATTTATGCGGGTTATTACGTCTTGTAACGTCACATTCATTCACTGAACAAGACACCATGGTGGCAGAACAAAGATTTTAAGTTTTAATCGTAAGATTATTAATTAAATACACAAAATTCACCTCGACTTGGAAAAGGCCGGTACGCTATGGCCTCTTACTCGCGTAAACAATGACATACTGGCCTTTTGTTTCGCTATCTCTTTTTCGCTCGCGGCAGTGTTTATTAACTAAATACCTCTCGCTCCCACGCTTTGTCAGTCTATTGAGCGTAGAGAAAAAATCCTATGTCTATGCGTGAGTAACATAAATCTGTCTCGTTTTAACCATGTCTTAAGTCTAAGCAAAGACAAAGTTCGCTCTATAGATCTCACCCTAAGAGTATTTAAACTCTTAGGTTTTTGTAACGATTATTATCAGATGTTAGTAATAATAACCGGGACCGACGGCTGAACGTGCTTTCCGCGGCACGGAGGAAACGAAATGGCCGAATTTGAACCTCCAAATTCGGCCACTCTAGGCCACTCCTCCCTCAAGTTAGCATTAAGATGAAAGGAATTGGGATTTTGAATTAAAAACAAATATCGATTTTTATGTACTTATTTTAAAACTAACACAAATTGTATAAATAGTCGATGCGAAAAACTCTTAAAAAATATTTTAAATCAATAATAACTACAAATTGATAAAATTTTAAAAATAACCACGTGACTACGAACGCGCCACGATTGGCTGCCATGTTTGAAACGTCATAATTTTAAAGCAATTTCACGATAGTACAGTGTCAACACTGCATCAGCTGTGTGCCACATTGAATGAATAAAAATTAACATTGACGTCACACGCGCTCAGGTTTATTCGGTACTGAATTCAAAAAAATATTTTCAATTTGATATAACTTGAATATTATAGCGAAAAAAATTAAAAATAGGATATAATAGTTATGATCTTTCGATTTATAACAATGTTTTTTTTTCAAAAACCCAATTGTCTAACGCGATAAGCCTTGATATCATATTGCGAAGTGGGTTACTTTAACTGTTTGTTTGAAAAACTTACAGCTGGATCCTTGAAGCGCTCATCTTGAGGTAATTCTCGTGTGGCGCACAGCTGCTTCCAGTACTCTACGGACAGTTTGGGTGTTCGTGGCAAGCTCGGATCCGTGATGTCGACGTGGTATAAACCGAAGCGTTCACTGCGCAAAATAAATTAAAATTGGAATTTTTTCACCTCATTTTTGTAACAGTTGAGCTGTTCTATGAGGACACTTGAAATTTCAGATTTATTAGGTACAAACAATGTATGGCCTTCCAGTTAGGTACTCCCAATATCTCAGTAACAGTGAAAGATGCTGTATTTCAATATACCTAAGGTTTGGTTTTTACAAGCAATACAAATGTTTTTCTGCCTTCAATATGTATCTCTTCTCTTCTCAACTCATAATTTAGGGACAGCTATATACTTATGTATTTTTCAGTCCCATAAGTGGGTCACTTATTATCGTGAAACAGCAGGTACTAGATAGGTCCTTAACTATTTAATCCATACTATAATATTATAAATACGAAAGTGTGTCAGTTTAATTATGTTTATAAAACACTAGTGACTAGATGATGCCTGCGACTTCGTCCGCGTGGATTAAGGTTTTTTGATCCCCGCAGGAACTCTTGAATTTTCCGGGATTAAAAGATTAAGGGAAGGACATAGGCTAACCTATGTCCTTCCCCGGGATACAATCTATGCTTGTAACAAATTTCATCAAAATCGGTTGAAGAGATGGGCCGTGAAAGCGTAGCAGACAGACAGACAGGCACTTTCGCATTTATAATATTAACAACTTACGAAAATCCAGCTCGCCATTCAAAATTGTCCATAAGGGTCCATACTGTGTATCCAAGAATATTAACGCCATCATCGTAGATTACATTCAAAATTTCGGACAGGTAATCCTGAAATACGAAAAAGTAGTCAAAAAAAAACGAGCACGAATACCTACTACATATTAAATACATACCTATACTTATCTTAATATCTGATTAAAAAAAACCGGCCAAGTGCGAGTCAGAGTGGATTGAGGTTTTTTGGTTCCCGCGGGAAATCTTTAATTTTCCGAGATAAAAAGTAGCCTATGTATGTAGTAGTATATTCCAGACTTTAATCTTTGCCTAATTTCATCTAGATCCGTTCAGCCGTTCTGGCGTATTTGAGTAACAATCCATCCATCCAAACTATCGCATTTAGTAAGTATTGATTAATTTCAATTTGATACCTCCACGCGTTCCCGAGAAAAAGTCGGTTAACAGACAGACATACTAGGTACTTACATTAAAATACTTAATTCGTCCGTAATCTAGAAGAGTGCCTCGGTCAGAGAATCCGTTTTCAGTGATGTAAATCGGTGGGTCGTTGTAAGAGCTCTTGCACCAGCGCAAAAAGTTTGCGAACCCAGTAGGCACCACCTTAAACATTAACATTTATAGATTAATACAATATTATCTTCTTTACCTATATAAGAAACACACAATAAAACCATAAAAGTTAAGGCAATGCATGACGGAATCATGATCAACGTAGCTTCTTGAAGATACTAATACCTTCATAGCATAGAAGTTAACAGTGCAGTTAGAGTTACACTTGTATTACCAAACGGATACGGTGTAGAGTGACGTCATGTCATGTAGACAGATATAGTTAGGCTTTTTGTGCGACACCTAAATTGGAAGTACCGCGAAAAAGATAGAACTAAGAAAATCGATATCATCGTCGTCAACTGACCATATCTGGACATAGATTGAGGTCTTACGCCGCTTGTATTTTAGCGGCATTGCTACCTACAGCGACATCGGTCTAACCCTGCAAGGATCAAATGCCCATAATTCAGGAAACACTGAAAAATATAACACAGTTGATATTACCCGAAGCCATTCAGAGGCCGAATCACTGCCAACTTTCGTACTTGTTACAGCTCCAATATCTTTCAGCCATGACGGAGATTTGGAAATAGGGTCCACACCGGCGCCCGTGATCAAGTGTGTGGTGTAGTGGTTGATACCAAGGAAGTCAGAAGTGCCTCTAATCCTCTCGATCCAGTAAGCGTCAAACTGTTCCAAGCGTGGTTTAGGCAATCCCTCAGCCTTGCTTTGCTGAGCCACATTCTCTACCATGACTGCGGGATACCCTCCTTCTACTGTAAATATTGGGTGAGCGAACCATCCGAACTAGAAACACAGAATAGATACTCAGAATGTATTAAAAATCTACATATATGACGACTTAATAAAAAAACATAAAACCTACTTTGAACTGGTTGGCCACTTCAGCCAGAGCAACTTGTTCAGGATTTTCAGGATCAGTTGGTTCATACCATATAGCATTGATTGAGATCATTATTCTCCCATTCTGTTTTGGCCTATAGGTCTCATTATACAAGTGATAAGATTCTGCGTGGGCTTTCAAAAGAGTATCGCTGCATAAATAGTTTCCGACACCGTGACTGTCAATCGCAGGAGCTTTCTTGTCGTCGCCATAGGCATCTTCGCAAATTTCATATGGCTCGTTGAACGTAATCCAGGATTTTATTCTATCGCCGAACTCTCTGAAGCATAAGTCAGCGTAATCGCGGAAGTAGTCAATCATTTTCGGATTGGCCCATCCTCCAAGATCTTGAAGGGTTTGTGGCAAATCCCAGTGGAACAAAGTTACCTGGACCAATCGAATGAAATGTACAATTTACATCCAAGGATTTTTGAATGAATAGAATTTTTCCTTTAATTGTATCTTCAATTATAGCTTATTATGTAGTTAAAGTAATAAATGATCCCAGATTAGTTTAATCATAAACTTAACGGCCTGTATTAAAATCCATCAATTATTTTTAACGGGCAAAAAAGTCAACAAAATTAATGTAAGTTCCCTATTTTTTGTATTGTTTTATCGAATAATTTATTTACCAGTGGCTCAATATTTTTCTCGGCTAATGCATCGAGAAGATTATTGTAGTACCGGATGCCATCAGGGTTCACATAATCGACACGGCCTGTGGGCAAAATTCTTGCCCAGGACAGGGAAAATCTGTAGAAGTCCACTCCTATATAAGCCAGTGCATCCACATCTTCTTGGTATCTGTTGTAGGAATCACATGCGACATCTCCATTGGTGCCATCAGCGATCATCCATGGTCGGGAATGCGAGAGTCGGTCCCATACATTTTCTGATTTGCCTGAGATCAGATAATTATGTACGATATAGATAGTTAACTGAATAAACAAATGTATTATAAGTAACACCCACTCCTTTATGTATATTATTTATCGATATCACTAGGTATTTCAGATCCTTGATAAAAAATTGATTGACATCATCTCCTCGAGTGAATCGATAAGATATTATGAAACAAGATGAATAAGGAAGTTACTAGGCGACAGTATTTTTTATGCATATATGCCGATTACTTATTAATTTAGGCAAGGGTTAAATGAACTTCTTTTTGAAAAACGCTATTTTACAAGCCACGGGTCAACGCTCAACATCAGATAGGTACTACACAATCTAAGACAGCAGTAGAAGATTTTATAATAAGCATACCTATCCTCTACAGAACGGATTAATAATATAATTAATCGTAAAATTGTTAGAAAGTCAACTTGGCACTATTGTCGTTCCTTCTAGTACAAGTTCACTTAGTTGGAAGGGCTTATAATAATAATAAAGGCAGTTTCCTTACCGCTTACATTCCACGCCCCCTCTATCTGATGAGCCGCGGTGGCGACGCCGAATGTGAAGCCCTCGGGGAACTTTGTGTGATGCGCATGCCCTCTTGGAGGATGAACTTAGTATTAGGCAGATTCGTTCAACACATTTAAAAACAAACTTAAAAAACATGTACTTACTTCATGATATAAACTTAATCAAATAATCTTAATAAATTAAATTAACCTACTGATATAGACTACACTGTGGCAACGACGTCGCATTCTTCAATCGGAGATAAGGTGAATTTGTGAGGGTAGACTTAGAAATAAGTACTTATAACATTTCTAAATTGTATCTGATTGCCGAAATATTTTTAATGTAATAATATTGTTTCCTCTGTACTTAAAAGAATTTTGTAACAATTCTTTGACCTGAATATTGAATTCAATAGTTTGTTACTCTATCTGTCAGTCTGCCTGTCTGTGTTTTCACGGTCCATCCGTTAAACCGATTTTAATGTTTTTTTTAGACCGGTTTTAATTTTTGTTCGGGACACCAGGATTTTACCTTCTTATAACTGGTTTTTACCTTGTTATATATATCAAGTATTACAAATAAATACAGGCTGAAAGCATCTGCCTGAATTTTCCTTTCTTTCTCTCTTTGATACTTGACTGTACATACTAGATACTAATTATTAGGATATAATTTTGTGATTATTCTAGAGCAAATTTTGTTATTATCATAATATAACACACGCCCAAAAACAAGTAAGGACAAATTATGCAAATTCAGTATTCGCTTCGATTCGAGCCGATAACGGTTTTTACGGGAAGACAAGTCTTCGTCCACGTGTTCAAGTCTATTAGGGCAAAATCTTTCATACTAAGTAGGTACCCTACATACTAAATTTTATCCGTCAAAATCTGTTAAACAGATGAGACCTGAAAGCGTAGTAAATCAGACGGAAATATATATATTAGTAAGTAAGTATACATAAATAAATGGGCAACTTTTTAGGAGTTATCTACTTACCTAGGTTCAGACATTAGACAGCAGCTAAATATGAAATCAAGGATATTCAAAGAGCATGCATTCAATAGTGAATACCAATCGGCTATTATACGGATGTTATGGCAGTGCTATACAAACAAACGTGTAGCTAAGTAGGCAGGTACTTACAAATGGGTGATTGCTAACAGGGCGATAAAAAAAACCGCCATATTGCCGTCTAGCAGTGACGACTCGCACCGCTGAACTGGTAGAATGCCGTTCTGTGACACTTCTTTTTTTTGACTCGCTACCACGTTACAGTTATCTCAAGTGTTTTGCCAAAATTGACAATATCTTCAGATAAATTGGAAAATATATGAAATGTACCTACATATTATTATCTATTATATCACCACACACGGCTTGTACCTACTTTGTACTTTTTTTTTAAAGTTTGGGTTTGATATTTTTGTAAAGGAGTCATATTTGACTGATATACATGATAAATCTTAATCGGGAGAACTCTTATAGAGATAGGTAATAGTGCTTCCTTGTCCACTATGTTTCTGTTTTTCTAAGTACCTATTTTATAAATTTTTACCAAAAAGGTTATCACGTTGAATCCAAAGCGAAATATCAAATACAATATAACACAACATAATAAGAAAGAGTTTTGCTTTTAAGAAACAACACAAGACTCGGCAGAGCTGCTATAATATGTACCTCTACCAAAAGGTCAGCGTCGCAAGTATCTAATAAACATAAAATAAAAACAAAAACTTATCAGGCATAAAAATTTGTTCCAATTTTGACCACCGGGTCAGATAAAATTGACGAACTATACTTACGGCTTGCATGCTTAATTAAAAAACCTTAAAAAAGTCACACTCACACAGCAGATTTGAACGGTATAAAGGGTTAAATATTTGGGCGTTTTTATTTATTTATAGGCCCACGCTAGGCTGCAATCAAACTTGCTGGTAAACAACGATTCAGCCTAAGGTGGAGCGACCTTGGAGATTCAAGGTATCTATTCACTCGTAATTTGAAGATACCAATATGAAAAGCAGAGAGAAAGACGGATGCCGAAAGGGCACACATATCCATAAAGTCCTCTAACGTCCTCTTGTCTTAAGATACGCTCACAGACGCAACACATGTAAAAATAATTAACATATAATTACTAATTAACTTACCAAACTACTAAGTCTCATCCAGTAACCCTTGCATTACACAGAGATAGTCCACAGAAGTGGCGAGCGAGTGTGCGAGAAGGATCCCCCGGGTAAGGACATCTCTGACTTTCCACATATCGATGGGGTTGCACGGCTGAGCAACGAGGGTGAGCACGCGTTGAAATATGGCGATCGGCTGAAACCGCCAGGGCTGGTCCAACCACCAACTGAATTCCATGCCATACAATTAAAAAATAATGTACCTAAGTGTAATAATTGTGCTTGGTAATAAAATAGATCATCTGCAGTGCCCAAAATCATCTACGGCAGCCAATCTTAATGGAGACGAGCACGAGTCTCTTCTGGAAATAGAAAGGGTCCGAAGCCGACTCGTAGTCACAGCAGATTATCACACCAGTATGACAAACAGGATGTTTTTTTCTCGTTTGTCACACCACTGATTTTTCGACACCAATTATTCCCAACTAGTGCTGTCCTAGTTATACCTACTAGATACTTAGTTAAATTAAAAACCTTCAAATTACGTATTAGCTTATCTTTTTAACGCAATGTTTCAAGGAAATGTCCAAATGATACCTATTTCACCATTTAAAAGTTTTAATTCGCAGGAAATGATAAAATTTAATCTGTATTAGTTTAGTCGACCCTTCTTTTTTTTTCGATATTAATTTCCTATTGATTAAATAATACCTACTGTTAATAATTTTAGTATGGTTACGTAGTTTTTACTTTCACATACTTTGTTGGTTCTGTGCCTTTGACCACCTATATTCCAGTCGTCGATATATTGTTCATCATTTAGCCAATGTCGGGCCATGTATGCTTATGAACTGTTTCATCTTTTCCCCGCTAAATTCATTAGATTCTGTTTTTATGTACCTATTCCCATCCGTTTTTAACAAGTTCTAATGGAGTTAGCGCCAATGCCGTACATAGTCCCACAATTCTTCTAAGTAGTTTACTTTTCAAACCAATTGACGGTGTGACTACGAGTAGGCTTCGGGAGGATCTACCTACTCGTAAGAGCTAAATACTTATAAGACATTATTGTAGTGCACAGGTCTATGCATAAGCCTAATGTAAGACGAATTGTGTATGTGAATGGTGCATTTTGTATATCATCATTCCTACAGTCCGTAGTCCGTGTCTGGTGGGAGGCTTCGGCCGTGGCTAGTTACCACCCTACCGGCAAAGACGGGCCAAGGGATTTAGTTTTCCGGTACGATGCCGTGTAGAAACCGAATAGGTTATAGGGGTATGGGTTTAATATAACTGCCATGCCCTAACAGGTTAGCCCGCTACCATCTTAGACTGCATCATCACTTACCATCAGGTGAGATCGCAGTCAAGGGCTAACTTGTAGTGAAACAACCCTACACGTAAGATCAGGCGGATGATTGTTGTTAAAGTAAAAAAGGTAATTTCAAAACATCGTTGAAACCAGATTTCCGTAAATTTTGAAATTGTTTCATTATGCCATTTTATCATGATACTCATTAGGTACCTACGCAACATTATTAACAACGATTTAAAAACAAGTAGGTAACAATTCAAGGCAGAATTTGTTACATGTAGATATTAAAAATCATTGTTTCGAGTAAGGACATCGTAATCGCAGTCGTTTGTCAAACGGATAATTGGACCTGTTAATTTGGAGTTTATAGATGCCTGCATGTCAAAAATATTATGAACTCCTAGAACGTTTTTAAAGCTGTCAAATGATTGCGATTTGCTTAGACAATTGGGTATCTGAGGTGCAATCATGTAAGGATCGCCGATCAAATCGTTATCCATTCTCATTCGTTTAGGGTATCGTACATACCTAATGGATACACGAAATTGAGCTCTAATTCAATGTTTGTATGGTTCATTTTACTTTGAAGTCGAGCTTTAACGATTTGATCGGCGATCCTTACATGATTGCACCTCTGATTAAAGATGGTAGGTAAGTTACCTTAGAAAAAGACCCTCGTAGGTGATGTAAGTAATTGCCAAGACAAATAGAGGATAAAGCAACGGCATTATGATGACCAGGCAGAGGAGAAGCGAGCCGATGAGTTTCAGGAAGGTAGGGAAAGGAGCACCATAGCGCCATAGGGCGTGGATATCTTTTGCGAACTCAAGAAGTAGCAGACGGGCCCTGCCCAGTCTACTTGCTGTACGTAGCTGTTAACACAATATAAAACTAAGTAAATGTGCTAATTTTATCACTCTTGTATCGGGTTGAGGGCATAACAGTCCAGAATCAAATATTATATTCTGAAACCACAACATGTGCAACATTCAACATCGGCTGAAATCGCAGTCAAGGACTGACTCGACGTTATCAAATAGACACTTATCCATGTTATGTGTTAAATTTCTCTAGTTAAAATTATCTCCAACTAAGTATGCAATTACCAACTTAAACCAACGTTGCATGACTAACAGAAACGCTGTTGCAACTAGGCCGGACCATCCATTCCAAATAGAGAACACGATGTGAGTTAAAATTTCACATTAAAATGAATCTAATATCAGAGTCCTAGATCATATAAATTACAAGTTTTTATTACACTCCAATTTATGCAGTGTTACATCAATTGGACTGTTCGAAGTTTTCACACTTTCAGCGCGATGTGCTTGTGTGCTTTAGCAAATTAGCACCGCCACGCTTTATCCACGCAGTCTAGAGCTCCAGCGGTTCCTAATAAGTACCTAACAAATAATTACTGTGTTTACCGATTCAAAACCGAAGTCACGGGCATCAGCTATAATTTTATATGTAGTAGGTACCTATCATTCTCGAGACATATATATTACCTACTTGTGAAATTATGAACTCACTTGCTGCATAAATAGTTTATTTGTCCGACGATACGGTTTCATATCGATCGTTTTGGTTTTTCTTTAGTTAGTTTCCATTACTTTGATAAGTCCATTTTGTAATATTTTGTTTAAAAAAATGGTTTATTTATGTTTTTGCACCTGTCATTTTTGGATTTTCCTCGATAAGATGTCAAGTTATTCAAGATCATCATGCCAACCTTTGATTTTATATTTAAAATCAAAGATGCCAACATAGAAAAAAAACACAGAATACTAACATATATCTAATAAGAACACGATCCTATGTGAGCAAATTTGTGAGCGAAAAATCTTAAAATATAACGCATAGGTACTAAAAAAATTCTACATCAATGCATAGTACATAAACAAGCCATGGTACTGGTAGACACACCGTAATAAAAAAGTAACTCTCGCTAATTCTATTTAAAAAATGGTGAGTGGGATTCGAACCTGCAGCGACATCTTACGACGCGGCTCTTTACCGGCTGAGCTACTAAAAGCTTCTTTTTACGACGCGACTCATACCGGACATGACACCGACTCTGCGCGCAGCGGCGACCTCATCGCCCGCGACGCAGAGTCCACCGGATTTGACATCATCTCGGCGCGCGAGAGCGATCAGCGACCCCATTGCCCGCAGCGCCGAGACACCTGGACGAGACATGGGTCCTGCACGCGGCGGTGATGACGTCACCCGCAGTGCGGACCCAACCCCGGAAATGACACCCGACCTAGGGGCCCGTAGCCTACAAGGCAGGCCCTAGCCGAGTTTCGACTCGGCTCAAAGAAATTCACCGGGGCACATGTGGCACAGAGTTGCCTCGCGCCCCGCCCGGGTAAGGAGGCCCAGCCTCGACGCCCGAGTTTACAAATGGCACGCTGGCTGGTCATCGCTGTACGACTCACACACACACATAAAACGCATACGTCACACAAAAGAGATTAAACGTGGGAGAAGGACGGTGTACGTATAATCTCGGCTATAATTGCGCGCGAAAAAGTGACGGTTGTATTTTGCACACGTTGCCCCGCACCGAACGAATGTTGTATGTGGGAGAAGGACGGATAAATGCCTAATACTTCGAGCGAAAAAGAGACGGGACCTACGAGAGCTAGAAACGCCAAAGAAAAATAAACAGACGAGTCATTTCGGCTAATGCCGATTTATGCCTACAGTAGTTGCATAGTAAAAGAGCTTACGATATAAAATTTGAATTTTGTTATTATGCGTACATTATATTCATCGTAAATTGTAACTAGTAGACAATGTACAATGCCCAACAAAATCCAGCTGAGGTCATATTTTTTATATCCTAATACGTAAAAGAATTATAATAAATTAAGTCGAATTGATAATAAAAAAATGTCTCCTTTATTATAAAATAAAAAGAAAATAAAATAAAACAGCCTTTATTCAACTGAAAAGATTATAATACTAAATAGTACCTACTTATCCAACACACATTAAATTTTAAAACATTTCCGAGTAACAATATTCTTATTTTAATTAAATAATTATAATAAGAAACTTATTCTAGACAAAAAGATTCTAAATTATGCAGAATTACGCTTTGGTTTCAATGGCAATTGTATGTCCTAGATAAATGTACTGGTTTATAAAATTATATTGTAGTTATTACAAAACTTTATAAATTATAATAAATGCGCCCGTCTTCAAAAATGTATATAGACAGTAGGTAGAAATACTAGATTATACACCAAGGGGATAAAGCACTGTTTTATGTCACCGGCGCTACATTGAATCCTGAACGTAACGAAGGACTCCAAATTTAACTCCCGAGCAAAGCGAGGGAATTAAGATTGAGTCCTGAGTGGAGTGAGGGATTCAAGCGCCCAAGAAAAAAACAGTTTTATCCCGGTGGTGTATACTCTACTTTTTTCACTTTATGCGAGACAATAAAAAACCAGGCTTAGTAGATAGTGTTTATTACAGCAAATTAAAAGTGCAAATTGATATTGGAGATATTAGTCCAATTATGGAAACATAACGTTATATTTTTATTTGGTACTTTTATCGATGTTGAGCTAGAGTTTATTTGAGTTGTGATAGAATCTTCTAAAGGTACTATACTAGCTACGGCTATCATCGATATATATGTAGGTACTAGATGGGCCCTTTCATAGAAAAATGTCGGGTGTCCAACTTGCTGAACACGTTCCTCACCTGTCTTTGTCCCCGTCGTAGCGCTGTCACGGTCGCTCGTCGTGTAGATAATTTGTTAATATTAAGTTAACATCTAAAGTCATAATAGTTTGCAGGCACTGTATAATTTTTATTTTAAGGTACAGTGTTTCAATTCGCAATTATACATTTCGAAAAAAACCTTATTTAATCTTCATAATTAATATTTTTATCCATTACGCTATCATTTAATTTCTGCGGCAAACTGTATGATATTTTTTTTTACATACCTGTACGCTTACTCTGAGTTTTTACATTGCAAATACGATTGATCGACGGGAGAGCTCACCTCACCAAGTGTAAGCGAACGTTAAAGTAAAATGAACCTTAATGGTTTAGAGTTAATTTCATCATTTCGTGTATTTATTCACAGCTAGCGCTCCAAGCGCTGAATTTGTTACTTTAAAGCAAAAGCTTTTTGGTCCATTTTACTTTGACGTTCGCTTACACTTGGCGAGATGAGTTCTCACGTCGATCAATCGTATTTGCAATGTAAAAACTCAGAGTAAGCGTACTGGCCTTACGGCTTAGTACGGCTATGACCTAATAATATTATCTATGACTGAGTCATACGTTTCCAAGCTTTCATTCAAGATGGGGCATATGTTGCAAGCAAGTTCCCGCTTTTCAGACTAGATGGCGTTACTAGACATACGCCCACATTCTTTGTTTGACAGGGCCCGTCTATGTAAATTGAGGTCGTTGACGGCTATAGCAACTTCTTCCAGCTGGCGTGGCCTACTCGATTTGACAAACAAATGAAGTTCGTCACAGTGCGAATCTAGTGGGCCACGGCTTCGGTTTTAGAAAATCGAGTTGGCCGCGCCCGCTGAGAACACATTCTGTTTAGCGAAATTAGACTTTGTAACCATAGCAATAAGAATTATGAAAGTGAAAATCACATTATTGACCAGCGGGTTATAATGAAATTCAATAGAACATTATAACCCGGCTAAAGCCAAGAGATATAATGTCTTGCTTTCGGTAAGGTTTACATGACATATAATTCGGCATTGTCGAGCATGTGGTGTGAAAATATAATTACGAGGTACATTACATAATATGTGCGTATTAATTAAAAGGAAACATCATGTTTTGCATTTAACATCGATATCAAAATTTCTACTTTTATTACAAGCAGGAATGAACTATACTAACATGCATGAAACTATGGCTAGGGTATTTTATATTTACATTTTTATATCTTTGTATTTATATTGAAATATAAATACTCGAATATCAATGACCTTCAAATAAATTTAATTTATTTCTTTTTTGTCTTTTTGATTTTTTGTTCAAGTCAGGATTATTTTTGTGTTCAGAGTGGAGACGGACATTAACGTATTTAGGTAGCACCCTATGAGGTGTACCTACACCTCATAGGGTGCTCAAGGAATATTCTCTCAAATATTCTCTAAATGCCGATAATTATTATTCTCGTCCAAAACATAGGGCTTACATGTAACCTTCCTTAAAGGTTAGGTCGGGAGTGGATTTTCGTAAAAGGTTACTATTATTTAAAACTAAAAACCTCTAACCTTCAAGTTTCTAACTTCAAAAACTATAAGAACCTTCATGTAAGTTTTCAAACCTCATTGCACCCCATTTGGCGTGGATTTTCGCAAAATTGCTTAAAAAGGTTTTTATTATTTAAAATGAATAACTATTTAAGTTATTTTCATGTCGCTAACTTTAAAAACATAGGACTTTCATACAAACTTCAAACTCCCATTTCGACCCCTTAGGGGTGATTTTTTCAAAACCGTTTCTTAACTGATGCCTTAGAAATAACCTACCTTGCAAATTCCAAGTTCGTATGTCTTATAGTTCCTGAGGTATCGTGATTAGTCACTGAGTGAGTCAGTGAAAGGTATTTCGCTTTATTATTATAATATAGCAGTTTAGTATTAGTTAGCCTAGATTTGCAAGAAGAGTCTTATTGCAGTTTTATTACAAGTATTGAAGTGCCGATATATATATATATATATGTCACCGTAAAATTGCAAAAACCGTTAGATTGTAATCTAACTTTTTATCTCGAATGCCAATTTTTTAAATATTCATTGTATTTACGTTTTCTTGTAGGTTAGGTTAGATAGGGTTCGACATAAATAATCAATTAGGTTTTATCGGGTCAATATATATAACAGATTACAATTTACCGAACAATAATGCGTTAAATTGTAATCTGTCGACAATTTAACGCATTATTTTTATAGTCATAGTCATAGTCATTTACACTCTTTTGCAAAAAAAACGGGCACTTAAGCAAAGAACTATTTTATAGTTACCTACTATTACTTTGTTTGACAATTTTAGGTATTGTTATCCTCAGAATTTTATAAATTAATTAGGAAGGAATAGTTTTCATCAGTTTTATCATAACATTTTGATTAAATTATTGAGAAATAATGTTTAAGCTCAAAACACTATTATTGTACCTGCTCGCTAAATAAAAATGAAACGCGTTAATTTCTTTGTTTTTCTTGAATACATTAAAAGCAGATAAAAGTTTAGTATTGAGTGTGACCCCCTCTTGCTGAAATCACAGCTTGCATTCGTCTGGGCATGCTAGCGAGTATATCTTTTATGGTTTCTTGGGGAATACGTTCCCACTCCGCGGTAATCACATTCTTTAGCTCTCTGATGGTCTGCGGAGCCGGCTGCACTGATCTCACTCGTCGCTTCAGAACGTTCCAGACATGCTCTATGGGATTGAGGTCCGGACTTCTAGCTGGCCAGTCCAAACGACGAATTCCGACTTCTAGCATATACGCTTCCACATCGCCAGACCGGTGGGCGCGAGCGTTGTCGTCCATAAAAATTGAGTTTTCTCCAAGAGCGGCTAAAGCGGGATGTGCATAAGGAATTAGAACTTCTGTTATGTATCGGTGTCCAGTCAGTGTACCGTTTTCGATGACGACTAACTCCGTACGATCCATAGAATTTATTCCTGCCCAAAACATAACAGAGCCCCCTCCATAAGGTGTGATTTCCTCAAAATATGCCTCTGCAAAGCGTTCTCCTCGTCTACGTAGCACTCGCCGACGTCAGTCTTCACCATGCAGACATATCTTGGCTTCATCTGTGAACAATACCCTATCCCAGTCTTCATGAGTCCATGACACACAATTTCGAGCGAAGCTAAGCCTGGCAACTCGATGTCCACGGAGTAATTTAGGGCCGCGTGCCGGGCGATGACTGTGTATATTAGCAGCGAGAAGCCTCCTCCTGACCGTCCATAGACTAATTTGCACATTTCTTACTTCTTCGAGACTGTTCTTGTGGGTCACATAAGAATATTTGCGATTTCTCAAAGCTTGATTAACTAGAAAACGATCATCCCGTGGTTCGGTACATGTCTTTCTGCCAGAACCAGGCCTTCTCTTGACGGAACCGGTCTCTTGATAGCGCTGCCAGGTCCTTTGAACTGTCGACCGACTCACATTTAGCCTCTGAGCCACGAAGCATTGACTGCAACCTTCTTCAAGCAGCGCAATAATTTTGCTCGATTTTATCACTTTATCTACCATTTTCGAGATTGCTAAACAGCAATAACAATACTTTTAAATGTCAAGGACATCAGATAATTTAATAAAAATTGACAAAAAGTTAATTAGAGTCGATATTAACTATAGGGACTTTGCGCCACAAAATGTAGTTAAAAGTTGTTTTCTTTGAAAACCAGGCTCAGTCAAAAATTTGAATTTGGAATGTACTTTTATAAACATTATGGCACTTTTATAACTGGCCAGTAACATGTTCAAATGATTAAAACCTTTTTGGTATTTTATTTTTTTCAGCCAGGAAGAAAATCGAAAGCACCCGTTTTTTTTGCAAATGAGTTTATTTATTAAATATCGATACACTGTAGGTACACTTATTTTCGTCTAAAAATTACTTAAAAAGCATGATGGTGATAATGGGTAACGTTATCTTAAAACTAAAGCTACGAGGGTTCCAAACGCGCCCTGGTCTGAGAAGAGCCCACAACAAACTCAGCCGAGTTTTGTTTTTTTTTTATTATCACCATCTCACAAATATTCTTACCAAGGAACTATCAGAGACATTAGAGCAAATTATTGCCAGGCTTCCTTGACGTTTAAATAGTCCTTTACATGGTAATAAGATTTTTCAATGAGTTTACGTTTTACATTAACTTTGAACTTATTCAGAGAGATCTTCAACATGTCTTCTGGGAGCCTATTGTAGAAGCGGACACTGTTTCCAACAAATGAATTGCTAGATTTACTAAGCCTAGAAGCATTACAAGTTTATTTTTATGTCTAGTATTGACATTATGACAATCACTTTTCTTCTTGAATTTATCAATGTGCTTATGCACGTGTACTAAATTTTCAAATATATATTGGTGGTGCACTGTCATAATATTGATTTCTTTAAATTTATCTCTTAGTGACTGCCTTGGTTCCATATTATATATGGCTCGAACAGCCCTCTTCTGCAACACAAAAACAGAATTAATATCAGCAGCATTACCCCATAATAATATACCATCTTACTAATATATGACATAATGCTGTGAAAGTAACTAAAATAAACTAATCTCGCCGTTTCTATATCTGTTAACTGGCGAATCTTTTTAACCGCGTATGCAGCAGAACTAAGCCTGATATATTGATTATTGACCTATATAATATAATATATTGACCCGATAAAACCTAATTGATTATTTATGTGTTTATATCGAGATAAAAAGTTAGATTACAATCTAACGGTTTTTGCAATTTTACGGTGACATATATATATATATATATATATATATATATATATATATACATCATTTATATACCTATATAAAAATATTTATATTATACAATCTAATTTCTAATATGTATAGATTATGGATTGGATGGAACAACTGATCGAACAGACTAGGGGACGGTTAAATAATAATAATTAAATGCACTGACAACAAGAAAAAAAAACGAATGTTACATAGCAACGCGTTAAAATTAAATTAGGGTTAAAATTATAATACACGGCTTATATAAACGCTTCTTTCTCAAGAGCGGTCATTTTATTCGAAATTATTCAGTAGACATGTTTGCTATGCCTTACAATTTTTGCTAGAAATGTAAATAGATAGGTATAGTAATTTGGATAATTGTGGCCACTTATAGAAAAGTTCTATACTTTTTTAGTGAATAGATTATTTACAAAAATGACTATAATGTTCGTTTTGGAGTGTTTTGTAGTTATATTGATACTCCTGTATTGGGCTACCAAAAAAAGCGAATTTGATAAAATTCCTGGGCCACAGGGAATATTTCTGCTTAATAATACTTTAGACTTTTTAATGGATCCAGGTAAGTGTATATTTTTATGTGATATACTTTTAGCAGAAGCTAATGGGTCAATATTAACCAACAATGTTAAAGTGCTAAGGTTTATTTAGCCAAATCACTGAGTTTCGACCAATGTAATAATGATATACCTACTTTAGAGGGTACAATATATTTTGAGCGAAAATTAGTATAATTAATATTTTATTTCTATATTTGATAATAGAAATAAAATATTACTCGTAATTATAGGACAAAAAGGTCTGTAAATCAGAGACTTTTGTCGATTTATTTTTAAAATCCTCGAGCCTTTCTCAGATTATTGAGTCTTTTTTGTTTTTATTTTATTATTTTTAAATTTCAGTTAAAATGTTCTATTACTTCAGAACGTTGAGCAACAAGTACAAACGACTATATAAATTAAAAGTTGGACCTGTGAAAGGTATTGTTTTACACAATCCAGAGGACATAGAGGTACAGTAAGAGAATCATGTTAAAAAAAATAGATTATTGGCAAACTTAAGCAGATTTCGCCTTACAAATTCCAGTAAGTGCGAGTAGACATTACTGTTTATGTCTAGGGAATGAGGATTTCGGTATAACAGTAAATAACTGGTACAAAAAAAAATTGTATCACTACGTATTTACATATAAAACAAAGTCCCCCTGCCGTGTCTGTCTGTCTGAACGCGATAAACTCATAAACTACCGAACCGATATTCATACGGTTTTAACCAATGGACGGAGTGATTCAAGAGGAAGGCTTAGTGTATAATTCAGTACAGTTTCGTGAAAATTGGTTGAAATATGACGCTGATTGTCGAAGATGTCGGAAAAAATCAAGCCGACTGGAAGCTTTCATCGAAAACGCTGCCTGATCCCTAAAAGGTATTTAAAGTGTATGGTGAAATTGTTCCTCTTTTAGAGGTCTTCATAAAAGTGCGCGATGGCGTATGTCTATCTTTTAAGGTATATACCCATTTTAAAGTTTAAAAATTGTCACATATAATGTCGTAATTGGAAAACTATGTTGACGTATACTATATTAATTCTTATCAAATTAAATACATTAGATACCTGCACACAATTATTGTAATTTACACCATACAGTTTTAAATATAACGTGAGCGTAGCCGCAGGCAAGAGCTAGTGCTGTGTAATACAGTGTTACATTTTATTCGAAGGAAGCAACTAAAATTATGTGCATTCGAGGGCTGGTTATCTTTTATTTGTATTACGGTTACTTACAGAAAAATTAACACCTTGCTTTCAGAAGTGATATTTTTAATTTGAGTTAATGTCTCTTTTACAGGTAGTAATCACTGGTACAAAGAATATAACGAAAGGGTTTATGTACGAATTTATCAAACCATGGTTAAAAGGAGGGCTGCTCACAAGTAAAGGTGATTTTGTGAAAACATTTTCAGATTAAGTTATTTCTTTGACGGTCAGTCAGAACAGAGAAGGATTTTAAGAAATTCCAATGGAATCTTAACCTAACCGCTAACTAATTAGACCAGAATATGGACGAGGTCGAGGAAAAAAGAAAGATAATTTTTATTGTAGGTTATAAAAAATCCTAACCAACGTTTTTATGTTGATTTATGTGATAATCACATGTTTAACTCTATCACCGGATTCATTTTCTTTCCTGCAATTTCATAAGATAGGTCTACCTTTTTTTTGTTGACGGGGGGGAAATCTTCCTAAGATACCCGGCTCCTAGGGGGGGAGACCGGGTTATGTGGTGATTTGTACCCACTAAAACCCCCTCGGTGACCATCCTCGGCGCATGATGAAAGGCTCCGGGAACTCTAATATAGAACTTGCGCCGGTGCCTCTATTATAAGATATCTACTCGGATAAAATTTACAATTTTCTTCTTGCAGATTCAAAATGGCATCACCGTAGAAAATTACTAACACCCGCCTTTCACTTTAATGTATTAAAAAATTTTAAATCAACAATTGAAGAAAGCAGTCAAAGATTTGTAGAAAAACTTGGAAAAGAAATTAATAACCCTAAAACAGATATAACACCCTACGTAAATAATTTCGCTATAAACTCCATATGTGGTAAGTTCGAGTAAGTAGGTAAGTACTTATTTTATCAACAAAAAAACGTATAGTATACTTAAATGATTTATTATAGAAAAAAAACTGTTGGCAGTGTAAATGATGGTTATTTGGAAGCGGTCAGTGATGCGAAAATTGAAACTATTTCCTAGAGTATAAATAATAGAATTCGATCTCCTGGAAGAGATGGCGTGAGAATTTTAAGAATCAGCAAATTAATTTAGGTATAAATTTTTTGAGATTGGTCCTCAATTACCTACTGTGCTCTAGAAGTGGTAAGGGTCGATGACATTGCGGCGCTTTTTAACTTGCGAAAGGTGTACGGTACAATAGGGCTGTTTAATAGACTAAGACATAGCTGCACTTTTTGTAACTATCGCTTGAAAAGCTGATTCAGTAATAGGTGGGTACTAAACTCTCCACTGATGTCCATAGTGAAATTCCACCCGCATGCTGATGGGCAATTCACTAGATATGGCCGATCAAAAACGTGTTATGGTTACCAAAAATGAACCATATTTAGAAAAGCTGATTCTTGCACAGTATTAAAGTAAGCACAGTACCTATGTAAACAGTACAAAAACTGACGGTCTTCATCGGGCCTTACACTAGATATCACCTCCCAAAGATGTTATAAAATTACAAACTATAAAAAAATATTAGCAATTATTATGTCGTCATGTTGGTTGCTATTAAAAATTATGAAGGCGCCTTTATAATTTTTGCTAATAAAAATTAGTTATATCACGTTTTTGATCGCCCATATCTAGTGAATTGCCCATCAGCATGCGGGCAGAATTTCACTATGGACATCAGTGGAGAGTGTAGCACCCACCTATTACTGAATCAGCTTTTCAAGCGATAGTTACAAAAACTAAGGCTAAAAATAGTCCGCAACCTCATCTATATGTCTTTTTTTAAAGTTGTTTCTCGATCTAGCATGCTACGTACACCAACATTTAGATCGAGTTATAAAAAAAGATAAACGACATCTTCGACTTCGTAGAGCGTCGAAAATAATGTGTGACTTCGTAGAGACTACGTTCTACGAACTCTTTGATAATCTAAAACAGAAGTAATGAGAGGATATAATTTTTGATTTCAGAAACTGCAATGGGTACTAAACTGGACGAAGAAGATGCTAGTTTTGGAAAAATGTACAAAGAAGGAATATATAAATTAGGACAGTTTGCTGTTTATAGAGCACAAAGAATCTGGATGTACCCAAATTTCATATTTAAATTTACTAGTATAGGACGAAAACAAGCAAATATTTTAAAGATTTTGACTTCTTTTCGCGATCGTGTAATCGAAACTAGACGAAACTATAATAACAATCTGAATAACAATTTCATTGATGATCTGAACGATACAGAAAATGGTGCGGAACTAATTGGGAAAAAGAAAATGGCTCTATTAGATCTACTACTACAAGCTGAAAAAGATGGTGTAATTGATGCGAATGGCATTGGTGAAGAAGTGGACACGTTTATGTTTGGAGTATGTATTAATTTAAACATAATGTACCAACTGAAGAAGATAATGTGATCTTAACAATCGATATTAATGAAAAAGTACAAAACAATTATAATTTTCAATTTATTTAAATTGTTTCAGGGCCATGACACGTCTGCCAATACTCTGCAATTTACGATGATGTTGTTGGCTAATCACCAGGATGTACAGGTAACTATACGAGATAGTTTAAAACTATTACTTTATTACTTTAGGCACAGGGTGAAAACGCTTTCCTCAAAATATCTCGCGTGTTACAAGGTGCCCGGGTGGTGACAAATTTTTCATTCAACTGTAGAACCTCAGAATATCAGAAACGATCAAAACACCTCGCTCACTGCGCTCATGTTTGCAAGCCACACTTTTATTTATAAAATTATTGCATAAGAAATTATTTTTGAGTTGTTTATATCAATAAGCCCCTATAAAGCAAGAATTTAACGTGGTACCTAGACAATAAAAGTAATATTTTGCACGGAACGGGCAAGAAAATATCCCCTTGAAAATATGGGCATTTACTCTATGAATGCAATACATACATTGTTAAAACAAAACTAAAAGTAATCTTTATTTTTAGTACCCGAATTTTCACATTTAATCTAGGTATACCGGGCATTTTATATCTATACTATCTACTTATACTAATATTATAAATACTAATAATATTATAAATGCGAAAGTTTGGATGGATGGATGGATGGATGGATGGATGGATGGATGTTTGTTACTCAATCACGCCAGAACGGCTGAACGGATTTGGTTGAAATTTGGCACAGAGATAGATTATATACCAGACAGATAGTCTAGAATGACACATAGGCTACTTTTATCCCGGAACCAAAAACATCAACCCACGCGAACGAAGTCGCGAGCATCAGCTAGTTAATCAATACGTTTAAAATATTTTGTTGAGTATCCTAGATTTTATTAAATTAAATAATATTAAATATTATTTTATTACGTTATTGATTATTTTTTACCTGTTTTCTTTTATTTTGCTTATGCAGCTAATTTAGTTTTAATGAACTTGCATAAAATGTATACATAAATGCACAACTAGGTATATACTATATACTTATTTTATGTTCAAGGAAAAGGTATTTAATGAATGTAATGAGATATTTGGAACTTCTGACCGCTCTGGAACAATGGTAGATCTGGCGCAAATGAAGTATTTGGAATGCTGTATAAAAGAAAGTTTGAGACTTTATCCACCATTACCCACTATAACAAGGAAAATTCAGCAAACACTTAAATTAGGTAAATATACCAACCCCGATAACGCTAAGGTGGAATTTCTGCAAATCCTTTCTTAGGGGGTATGTACCTACTAGGGTTGTAACGGAGGCGTTCTTAGCGGAAGCAGAGGCAGATGCGGAGGTGGAGCGGCTTTGCCTCCGCGGATGCGGAGGTTAGCGGAGACGGAGGCGGAGGTGGATTTTTCCGATCATATCGTCCATTTTCTGTGCTTTAGGATGCGATGAATTCCACATTTGTTTTTTTTCTGAGGATTATTCTAAGGACAGTTGCCCTTTGCTTGTTGTAATGGTGTAACTGACGTCACCTGCTTCGATTTGTACGTACTTCTCGCATTGTAAGTCAACGTAAATAAACCTCTTCCGCAAAAAAAGGTTTCTTGCGGAAGTTCCGCACTTACGGAGGTGGAGGCGAGGTTTCGTTACAATCCTAATATTTACTACGTTAACCACCGAGAAAACCTGCACTAGCATAATCTCAAGTTTCCATACCAAGCGGCTAACGGCCGAAATGAATAATAATACGTACCTACTTATGTAAATTATTATCGATAAGTTACTGACGTCGTTATCTGGCGAAAATTGTATGGTATTTTTCGACAAATTTCAATGCTGCTGAGTAACTTGTGGTTTGTTACTTTTAGACTGATCACAGATCGATTAATAATTTCGGTCGTACGTCGATATTTCACTCAATCAGTAGCAGATAACATTTAAATACGTAGCTATAGATAATACTTTATTAGCCGTTCGATTAATGCAACATAAATCAATAATCTTTCACATTATTACAGAGAAATACGAAATACCTGCGGGAACAGAATGTGGCATTCTGATATTTGATTTGCACAGGCGCGCTGACCAATATGTGGAGCCGCTACAGTTCCGCCCTGAACGGTTTCAAGGCGAACCTACGTGGCATCCGTATGCATATATACCATTCAGTGCAGGACCCAGGAATTGTATTGGTACGTCTTACCAGTAATAAAACCTGTTTAATGATGGCTTTACAAGTACCTAACCACTAGATCGACAAGCCTACAATTATGATTTATGCCCAATGGAAGCGTGATTGTGAAGCAAAATGAAAATCGGTAGAAATTTCATTTTGAGCTTCGAATAAGCCCGAAGCCATGGTACACTCGTTTTATATAAGTTTTCTTCTGAAACCGAGATGCCTACAACCTAGGCAATCTTCAGGAATATAGAAAGCGCTCAGTACAAAACTACGGCTTCTGGCTGGCGAGCTTCCGGTCCTTCCTTATCGGAGTGCCTGGAATCTTGGTATAAATTCAATGCCCAAACTTCTGCATCCTGAATTAAATCCATCCTGAATGAGATATTTGAATGCTTTCAAATATAGGTACTTTGACAGTTATTCCCATAACTCATAAATTTTTAAAATGACATAGGTATTTTTAAAATAAGAACGTGATTGGATTCAGCGCAAATGAAACTTTCATATTATATTAACTTTACTATTAAACATAATTAATATAATCTCCCGCCTAAATTAATAATCAAAGCCATTTTCAGGTCAAAAATTTGCAATGATGGAGCTCAAGCTAGTGTTATCGGCATTGCTGCGTCGCTACCGCCTGCTTCCCGTTACCAAACCAAATGATCTCATTTTCATTACGGACTACGTTCTACGAGTGAAAGAACCTATCTACGTGAAACTAGAAGAACGAAGTGTGTGATATTGTTGTTTATTGTTTAGTTTTTTAAGTTACATATTTGTTTGTGTTAAAAGTTTTACTGCCACACTCAGAGTCCTTTAATACTCAAGGAACTCCTTCGTAAAGGAGTTCCTTATAGACTAAGAGATAGCTGTACTTTTGGTTACTATCGCTAGTAAGGCTGATTCAGTATTTGGTGGGTGTATAGCTCTCCACTGATGGAAAAACTGAAAGTCTGCCTGCATGCGGCGCGGAAACTGATTACTTAACACCACTCAAAGACGCGTTATGGTTACCAAAAATGAACAATAACTAGGAAGGCTAGGATATAGTATGCGCAGTACGTATGTAAACAGTATAAAACCTGACGCTATTAATCGCGGCGTTCACTAGATATCGCCTCTCAAAGACGTAATAAACTTACAAACTATAAATAATAGCTCAAGCGTGTCGTCGCGTTGATTGCTAATAAATATTATGAAGGCGTAAAATTCATTGCTGTTTTATTACACTTGTTTAGTTATGCCAAATTTAGTTTACCTATTTTATGTTAGTATTTGTATGTAGTATTTAAATATCTCCTTACTGTTACTTTCCTTTTTCAGATTGTATTTACGATTTTAGTATTATCACAGGCGATCTAAACGGAGTTTAAATATGTTATTTTGAATAGGTACTTAAATCGATAAGTAAGGATTACCGACTCTGGGGGCGCAGTTATTCCAACATTCTATTATTAGTTATAGAAAGTAGATAAAGTAAATATTATATTATAATACTAATAAAGGAAAACTCTGATTTTAAGCACTTGTGGTATACTTTTAAAATAACAATCCCACGTATATTGCGTATATTCGCGCATTATAAATTCGCGCCACTAAACGTCAGACAGCGCTCCATCGAGTCCACCGGTCACAATATCATCTCGTCGACATCATCACATACCTATTACACTGCACTTTTCACAGGGCCCTGTGAAAAGTATGGGCGTGGCCGCTAGTTTTGGCGTCGTATTACAAGCAATAAGGGCCAAATTAGGAACCTTTTCTCTCTAAAGCTCATTACATTACACTGATTCAGAGGTGCAATCATGTAAGGATCGCCGACCAAATCGTTAAAGCTCGGCTTCAAAGTAAAATGAACCATAACAGCATTGAATTAGAGCTCAATTTCGTGTATCCATTCTCATACGTTTAGGTATGTACGATACCCTAAACGTATGAGATATGGAAACATATGAGCTAAGACTGAGCTGTGAGCTGTCTTACATAATGACACCCGTATTTATACACAATGTCTGTATCGCCTAACCTCCAGTATACCACACAACTGATAAATTGTCTTGCACCGGCAAAAATTTGGCACAAACCCACTGTTAAATATTCAAAATTTAACCCACCCAAGTCGACAGGTTAAATCGCTCTCTGTCAGTAATGTCAAAACTCAAAGTTCATTGTTATTGAGTTTGGCGAGAGCATATTATGAGGATAAAAATAAATGTTTTGTTATGTGAAGATTTCACAGTGCACACAAGTTTTGTTTAAATTGGAACTAACGGTGATATCAATAACGTGAAATAGACAATAAAAATTGCCAGCGTGAAATATATAGTTATCCTAAGGTTAGCTAACCATGGGTTAGTTTTTGATAGTGCAAGACAATCATCGGGTTATATGAATACCATTTTAACCCTGAGATTAGTAACTCTGGGTTTATAAAAACTCGGTGCAAGTGGGCTTAGCGCGATGAATATGCGAAGGAAGTTCATTCCAAAGACTGAGCCTTGAGTGCGAATGAACTTTGGAATTATATAGTCCGAATTGAAGAATTTGGAAGTATCAGACTTAAATGTATTTTATATGTAAATCTCCAAAAAAACAGAAACGAAGCTAGGTATATTATTATCTTATTTATATAAAAGCGAAATATAATACTGACTAAAATCGCGATATCTCAGGAACTATAAAGCATAGAAACTTGAAATTTGGTAGGTAGGTTCCTTCTAAAGTGTAGACATCAGCTAAGTAATGAATTTGAGAAAATCCACCCCACAGGGGGTGAAATGGGGGTTGGAATCTTGCATGAAGGTTCTAAGTTTTTGTAGTTAGAAACGTTAAAATCTGGATTTAGGTTATTAGTTTTAAATAATAAAAAACTGCATAAGTTATATAAAACCTGCATAGATAGGCTTTTTGCAGCGGCAAAATTTCATACTCTCCCGGGGAAGGACATAGGCTACTTTTTATCCCGAAAAATTCAAGAGTTCTCGCGGGAATCAAAAAATCTTAATCCACATGGACGAAGTCGCGAAAATCATCTAGTTAGTTATAATTATCTTGCTACCAGTTAGATCTAAATGTACTAATCGCAAAAACAATATTCTTAATCGTAGAATATGGCTTTTTTCACATATCGACCCAAAGGTCATAATTATCAACTTTGCTTGCAGGTATGACTATTGTCTTATATAAGTACTAATTCTCCTCGTGTACGGTCATTATACATGGTAAACTCCAAACAGTGAGCGCCCTAAAATCAAAGTATTTTATTCTGGATAGTGTCATCAACTTTTTCTCGTACGAAAACCTTTTGATTGAGACTTATATTCTTTAAAATATAAATACTTATTATATTGGTTTTAGCTGTTTGTTTCGTTGTACTTAATATTACGTATTTAGTATTGGGTGATTTTTAAAGCAAAGATGATCCTCCTGCAGTGCTTGGTATTTTTATTGTTGATATGTCTGTATTGGGCAACCAAAAACAAAGAATTTGATAAGATTCCTGGACCGCCCGGAATATTCTTGCTTCATAACACTTTAGACTTTTTAATGGATCCAGGTCAGTATGAACTTTGTAAAACTTGTTATTTTACCCGTACATTTTTCTAACGACTATACCACCACCACCACCACTACAGCCCATTAATCCCACTGCTGGGCCTGTGCCCAGCTATGCTCTAATTCCTCTCTCCTATGAGAGTGGAGGAGGGAATTAGAGCTTAGACCCACCACGCTGCTCCAATGCGGGTTGGTAGGCTTTAACGACTATCATCATGTTAGTGATAAATGATAATAACCGGGACAGACAGCTTAACGTGCTCTGCGAGGCACGGGGGTGAAACACCGCCACCTTCCTAACTCCGGGCTAGTAATGAGAATTTCTAGTCAGAAAAACCCAATAGTAATTATGGCCCGACCCGGGACTCGAATCCGGGACCTCGTTGGCCGCAGTCGAACATGCCGACCACTAGACCAACGAGGCAGTCAACGACTATACTAAGGTTTTTATTTTATATTTTACGCCTTTCTATACATTCTCTTGTCCATTTTATATTCCTATGTTTAAATTAATGTAATAAGGTTTTATGTGTCATTTTTCTATGAATGTGTACCAGTATATTATTAGAAATCTTACTAATAGATAATAATAATTCCAATCTTTTAGGGTTGCAACCCTTATGATGCGACTATGTCTGTCCGGTATCATTCTGCATATTTTAGTAACTAAATTACTAGCTACAGAATTGTGAAATAGTTATAAATAATGCTTACCTAACCTTTGTGCTACTCAAAGAATTTTAAAAATATTATTATTACTATTACAAAAAGTTTTCTAGATCGAGTACATATGAAAGGCTTTACTTTGCTTATTCTATTTTTATTTCCAGTCTTTTAGTGTTTGACTTTTGGTGAAAAATTACAAAATAAAAACCATGTTACAAAATAACAACCCCCCTTAACTCCGAAGTTTGGAAAGCGAAAAAACTGAAATAATTAGAGTTAATAAAATAAATAATAAATAAATAAAGCCTTTATTTCCAAATTAATTAAATGAATACAAATTACAGTCCTTGTAGAAGCAAACATTAATTTATATAAATAATAACATTAATTTTAAAAGTTTAATAGTACTCATAAAAATAAAGAATCAAAATGTCAGTTTTTTTTTTTTTTTTATAAATTAAAAGTCTTTATATTTGTGGCATGTTATAAAATATGTTATTGTATGTCAAAATGATTTTATGTCAGTATGTTTTTAATGTTTGTTACATTTCGTCATTGGAATGCCCATTTTTGGGCATAGGCCTCCTCCATCCTTTTCCATTCATTTCTATCCTTCGCCAGCCTGGTCCAGGTGTTTCCCGCTGCCTCAGTGATATCGTCACGCCAGCGACGCCGTGGCCGGCCTCGGGGCCGGCGCGTGTCCCGAGGGTACCAATGAAGAATTTTTTCAGTCCAACGTCCATCAGTCGCTCTTGCTATATGTCCGGCCCATCGCCATTTAAGGAGGCATGCTAGTTTTGCCGCGTCAATAATTTTAGTCTTCTTTCGTATTACTTTGTTCTTGACTCTGTCTCTGTTAGAGTTAATAGACGTACCTATATGTAAACCTTACACGAAAAATATAATACGACAGTTTTTCAGAAATCAGAAATCAAAAACATTTACAAACAAACATAGTCTTGCGGTCTGAAATAAAAGGTTTTTTTTCAGAGATTTCTGTAAACTTTACAGGAGAAATAAAACGGAGTCTCAAGATAGGGCTGTTTTTTTAAATCAGTCGTAAAACATACCATACATACCTAATGTATAATTTTCAACTTCTTTAATTGTAAATTTGTAGCACCGTCTTCCTTCTTTAGAGGTCAAATAATCAAACCAAATCCATCCAAGGTACGCAACCCTCGGTGCGCGAGTCCGACTCGCACTTGGCCGGTTTTTTATTAATTATTTACTTTTATTTTCAGTTCAATTATTTTACTACTTCAGAAGGCTAGCTAATACATACAACGGTTTATTTAAAGTCAGATTAGGTCCTGTGAAATTTATTATATTACAAAATCCAGAGGATATTGAGGTAAAATTAACAAGTGGAAGAATATTAAAATATGTTTCCTCATAAAAAGTACATATTATTGCACCAACGCATTTTTGACATTAGCATTAGATACATTTGACTTGTAAGTCCAGTCATTTGCCCATGGCAAATGACTGCCCATTGCATCCAGCCAGGTGCTCAAAAATGGGGTTACCTCGAAAGTTTCAAGGGAGTTTTGAAAATTGGTGTATTTTATAGATTTCGACGTGCTCTTTACGAAATTTCACTTTGCCACCTCGTATCTTTGCCGCTCGCTCCGCCATATTGGAAAAATGGCGCCCTAAAACAGTTTTTAGCTCATTTTCCGAAATGAGCTAAAAACTGTTTTAGGGCGCCATTTTTCCAAGTAAAGTAGTCCGCTACTTTTACGATGAAAAAGGTTTGTAACAAATTAAACTAGAGAAAATTTCCTACAGTTTATGTGGTAACATTTTTTTTGTGGAATCAATAGTACCTATACGTACGAGCGCCGCAAACCAAAACCTAAATTCACCTTTCATAGTTTAAATAAATGACATGTCCCAGTTCAGTATGGAAGGTGGTTTTTTATTCTGAGTGTCAATGAACCAGAACCAAACTGCCAGCACGTGAAAGAGAAAAAAATATAACATTAAATGCCACATAAATTATAATTTTAGAAAACCCCGTTTTTGTAAAAATTAATTATGAATAAATATTGTTTGTACAAAATATTTTTCGATGGATGGCAACACTAAAACTTTTTCTAATTGATTGATCTATCCATGGAACTAATAAGTACTACGTTCTTCTTCTTTTCTTGGTTTTTGGCTTTCAGTAGTGCCAAAACAGCACAGTGCACTTTGCCAATGTCGAGTAACTAAGTACTACGTTGTACGTGGTACTTAATAGTTCCATGGATCTATCAAATCTGCCACCTGTTACTGTCACGTTAATGTCATTTTGAACCATGACTGACATTTGACAATAATTATTTTATGATGACATACGTGACAAAGACAATCAAGTTTTTTTTTTTACTGTAGATAAGATCCAGGCAAAGATCTAAAAATCCACAAAATAAAATAATATTTTTCTACAAATTGGGGTCCTTTAAAAATCTGTAAATTATTCTATAAGCCATATTTTAGAGTCTCTATTCACGTGTATTAAAATCATCATGGTTCATGTTCAAGGCCCAATCTTGGACAATGTATGTGTTTTACAAAATCTTTAAACTAAATTAGATTGACATGGCTTAATCTAGTGATGCTATCTTTTTCTTCTTGAAAAACACCCACAATACAAATTTATTTGAACTGTGGAAGGTGAATTTAGGTTTTGGTTTGCGGAGCTCGTACGCTAAAACTATTGATTCTACAAAAAAACGTTGCTTTATAAACTGTAGGAA
The DNA here is from genome assembly GCA_923060345.2 of Erebia aethiops. Lineage (NCBI taxonomy): Eukaryota > Metazoa > Arthropoda > Insecta > Lepidoptera > Nymphalidae > Erebia > Erebia aethiops. Next base: position 12,810,496 of record OV281089.1, on the reverse strand, counting down.
TCTTCTCTAGTTTAATTTATTACACAACTATTTTCATCGTAAAATTTGTCCGAAAAGAGTTATTGTCAAAAAACTGTCTTTGGGCGCCATTTTTCCAATATGGCGGCGCGAGCTGCAAAGATACGTGGTGGCCATAGATTTAGGATTGGTCTTTACGACAAAGACCAATGCTAAATCTATGGTGGCGGCAAAGTGAAAATTCGGAAAGAGCACGTCGAAATCTATAAAATACACCAACTTTCAAAAGTCCCGAGAAACTTTCGAGGTAAAACTACCAAATGACTGGACTATGTATAGATACTTTATAGTTTGTGTTGTTGAGATATCTTGTATAGATACTAATTCAGATTAAATTGAGTAAGTAAATCATTTTAGTCTAGTCAATTATTTTCTTAGTTTGTACGCGTTGTCGTTAAAATACTTATTAACCGACTTCAAAAAAAGGAGGAGGTTCTCAATTCGTCGGAATCTTTTTTTTTTATTTTTTTTTGCAGAAAGTTATTAATGGAACCAAGTGTAGTGAAAAAGGACTTATGTATAAATTCATCGAGCCTTGGCTCAAGGGAGGGCTGCTCTTAAGTAAAGGTGAGCTATTATCTAGTTTTAGTGTTCTGTAGGCCTAGTGGGCGATTTTTACGTATTCGATCGCGTCTCTGAGTTATCTACGATTTAAATTGAACAAGCGCTTCATGACAGATGACAGATATCGTTACTTCAAAAATCAAATCCATTTAAAATCGATTAAAACTTAAACGATAACGGTAAAAATGCTCCTACTAGGCCTAAATCATGGATCAAGTACCTAATAATGAAACCAATCGGTATGAAAAGAGCTGATAGATGTAAATTTGAAAATATTATAAAGAAAAGCCATAAAATGGCAATTTTAAGTACGACTTTCCTTTTCAAAATAGTTACGGAGCTGCAACACTAGCTTCCTTGATAGTCCTTTAAACATCATACATCTTTGGCGATGGATGGTTTTTATGACCCGATTCATGTAAGTACATTTACTGTAATGTTGTATATAAATGATTTATTTTAATACATACTAATAATATACTTAGTCATTTAAAAGCTTGGGTAGGTTTATAAAACAATAAAAAATATTGAGCAAAATTAAATATCAATGTATCAAACCGATTAATACTTCTTCATAAAGAAAATCGATTATCCAAAATCGAATCAGTAACGCATTAGACCATCATTGACTCCGTCTGCCAAAAGTAAAATAAATAATTGCACAGAGAAGAATTATATTATACTGACTGAATTCGAAGCCGATTGCTTGCATGCTTCCATACAAATTTCCAATTGATATTTTTAATCAATCAATCAATCAATCAAATATTCTTTATTCAAATAAACTTTTACAAGTACTTTTGAATCGTCAAGTGAATCTACCACTGGTTCGGAATGCCATTCCTACCGAGAAGAACCAGCAAGAAACTCGGTGGTTGCTTTTTTTAAATAATTCATTTACAATTATTATATCAATGTGTACATAAGTAACCGCTGTCCCCAGCATTGCTGGAGCGATCAAATCCATGCTCCTCTATCATTTACATAATCTTCAACAGTATAATAAGCTTTTTTCAGGAGCATACTTTTAAACCAACAAATACTGCAACAAATAATTGTTCCATAAGCACATATATCCATTACATATAAGTCAATGCATATATCCATTAATTTTAAGATTTACCTTGGTTCCGAACGCCAGATTCCCCGACTAGGATTAGATTAGGAGGAACAGTTTTCAACCACTAGACTATAGGTATTACTTACCGCTTTTCATCGTTAACTTTAGAGAAAATGAAATTAAAAAGTAGTAGAAGCATGTAAATCAGTGATTGCCGCCTGAACGCTACCAACTACCATTCAGCGGAAAATCTAACCAACTTGATTAAGTAATTAAATTAGTAAGGTAATGAAAAAAAAATATTCGGTGACTGCGCGCGATGATAATTTTTTTTGCAATATTTGCGCGCGATAATTTTTTGCATTGACAAAACCTATGCTTGGTGCCTACATTATCAATTCACAGTTTAATTAATCGGCAGCATCTATAACTTAGTAGTTAAAACGTTCAGTTGAAGTAATCAAGAAATGTGTCGGAAGACTAAATTAGTCTATATTAACTAATAAATCTGCGAAAGTGTAGTAAAATAAAACATATTTTTCTTAGTAAAAAAAAAGAAGAAAAGCCAGTTATAGGTAATAAACTTTGTGAACATGCGTTAAGTGGGTTTCCAGATACCTCTGATTCGAGGTTACTAATTAAGCAGGATACTAGGCACGAAAGAAAAGAAAAAGGTCAAATTCGTTCTTCCATACAGTTGGGTCAACGTTGCTTACCAAGAACAATCGATTAATTATATATGCACTATCAGACCTAGGCTACGAGTCCCTCAATCTCCACTATCATGATCGTGAAGTAGTGTTACTGTGAAGCTTATGTAAATTTCGTTTTTAGGTCCAAAATGGCATCAACGAAGAAAATTGGTAACTCCAGCCTTTCATTTCAAGGTTCTAGTAAATTTTAAATCAGTTATTGAAGAAAACTGCCAAAGTTTTGTGGATAAACTGAAAAAAGAAGTTAACGTAAATAAAACGGATATAACGCCGTATATTAATGATTTCGCCCTAAATTCTATATGCGGTAAGTTGTTATTTATAAAGTAGGTAAACCATCAAGGTTAATGGGTCAATCAACTTTTAAAGTACCTTTTGACGTCTTTTTTTAAAATTATAGGGGTTAAAGTATGAAATTGCCGTTTTATTGTACCTAATAGGTACTTCGAATTGACATAGAACCTTCATGGTTTAAGATTTGTAAGTGATACTTTTTTCACATGGTACCTATGTAGTTCTTCTTTTAGAAAATGTACAACATTCGATTATCGACTTTCATTTGTTTTTTTTATAATATCGACGCGGAACTAACGCGGCAGAAACAGCTCGCAATATCAATGTTGCGTTTGGAGAGGGGACTGCTAATGAACGCACCGTGCGATTTTGGTTTAAACGCTTTCGTGATGAAAACTTTGATTTGAAGAACGAACCACGTGGAAGACCGCCCACACAGGTGAATAACAATGAATTGAAAGAGACGGTGGAAGCCGATCCGAGCCAAACTACCCAGGAATTAGCGACATGGTTTAACCTTACCAACAATATTGACTCATTTGCGTCAAATCAATGAAAAATGGGTGCCTCATGATTTAACTGATCTGCAGAAAGAAACGCGTGTTGAAACTTGTGTTACTTTGTTGAATCGATACAGAAATGAAGGAATATTGGACCGAATTGTGACATGTGATGAAAAGTGGATTCTTTACAAAAACCCTAAGCGAAAAATGCAATGGCTGACCCCAGGTCAAACGCCGCAACAGTGTCTTAAAGCAAAGCCTACCAATAAATAGGTAATGGTAACTGTTTGGTGGTCTCAGCATAGTATTATTCACTATAGCTTTCTCCGATCCGGTCAAGCATTAACGGCAGATGTCTATTGTGCCGAACTCCAAACAATGATAGCAAAATTAGCAATGAAACAGCCCCGACTCATGAATCGATCTTCACCATTACTGCTCCATGATAACGCGAGACCTCATACAGCACGAAAAACCGTTTTAACTCTACAGGAACTGCAATTAGAAACCATTCGTCACCCTCCGTATTCGCCAGACCTTGCTCCAACGGACTACCATGTTTTTCGTGATTTGGACAATTTTCTACGTGATAAAAAGTTTTCTTCTCAGGAGGCAGTACAAAATGCTTTCACACAGTTTGTCGAATCTAGATCACCAGAGTTCTATCGCAAAGGAATAAATGACCTTCCTATTAGATGGCAGCAAAGTATAGATAATAATGGTAATTATTTTGATTAAATAAATATGTTAAATAAAAAAAAAAAACGCATTTCAATTTTTGAGTACAAATCTGCAATTTCATACTTTAATATCAATTAATGGATAATAAGCAAATTATTGTTTTCAAATAAGCAGTTTTCAACCTGCGTTTATGATTCTTTTCCCAAATAACTTGGTATAGGTAGTTAGTTGGTATTTTCTAGACCTACGCTTTGTTGAGGTGTTTATGTCTACAGTTCCATATTTTAAATGCTTTCGGTAGTTATTCGTGATGATAACTTCGTCCAATATTTACAGCGATTTTATTAATTTAATTTTTTTTAAATTGTTACTAGAAACTGCTATGGGTACTAAACTAGATGAAGAAGACGTAAATTTTAGCAAAATGTACAGAAAAGGAATTTACAAATTAGGTCCGTGCGCTGTGTACAGAGCCCAAAGAATATGGATGCACCCGAACTTCATTTTCAAATTTACCCCTTTAGCGAAAAATATAGAGAATATTTTAAAAATTATGACTTCTTTTCGCGATCGAGTAATTGAAAATCGAAAAAATCTTTACAACAATGATATCAAAGTCAATCTTAATGATGAACAAAATGGCGATGAAAATGGTCTCGTAGAGTTAAGTGGGAAAAGCAAAATGGCTTTATTGGATCTTCTTCTACTGGCTGAAAAAGATGGCCACATTGATGCTAAAGGTATCGGCGAGGAAGTGGACACATTCATGTTTGGAGTACGTTATTTACATTTTTTTAATATTATGTAAATGTATCCCATGTTAATCAAAACACAAATCACAATAATTCATATCAGTAATTATGACTGCTGCAAAGTATACCTGAGTTGCCCGCATTTTAATCCGCATTTAGTTTATCTTAAACTATGCATTATATTGCAAACTATCTCTGTACCGAGGCCAACCGAGGACAACTTAAGTTTTTTTTCTATTTGCTAAATGTAATTAAATAATGTTGCGATGGGGTTGGATGTTATATCCTGTATATAACATGTCAACTCCATCGCAACATTATTTTATGCAAGTAGCATACTTCATAGCAAGCATGTTCACAAAAAAATGTTCGGAAAAAAACTCTAAATAAAAAGAAAATAAATTCAACACTCACTCCGTCAGAAATCTCGCGAAAAAACTTTAAAAAATTATAACTCGAAAACTACCAAAAATCGCTGAACATACCTGGGGTATTTTCTGATAGGTCTAGGTACGAGAAATCGATTTTTATTCTTTGGACGTCACTATTTGGACTACCCTGTATAATAAAAACCCCAAAAAAATTAGATATACATATTCATTTTAAGTTACTATTTATGTAATAACTTATTGTTATAGGGTCATGACACGTCGGCTAACACTCTGCAGTTTGCAATGATGTTATTTGCTAACAACCAAGACGCACAGGTACTTTGAACAATATACTTACTTACTTAAGAAAAATAAATGTATAATGTTACTAATTCTACACAATGTTATAATGGACTAAAAATGCAACATCATGACAGAATAGGGATGATGACTACTCAAGTAATCAATCAAATCAGCAACTCTTTATCAAACTTAAAAACGCGCTTGTCTCACGCACAACGGGCACACTTGCTTAAGTGAGAGAAGCAGAGCAGAGATACTTCTATAAGTTTATATGAAATACATATCAAACAACGCAGTTTTTTATGGATTAACCATACTTAGTTAAAAATGGTTATCAAACTTACCAAGTTACCACCATCAAACTTACACCTAAAATTCACATCCTAACCATCCTAACCAGGATGTGAATTTTAGGTGTTTTGGAAGATCCTTTATTAATCAGTAAGAAATATTTTTTTTGACACATCATCCCTATTGATTTAAGGTTACTGACGTCTGACAGGAATGATAAATGAATACTTAATGGGTCAGAACTTTTTTATGGAATGGACATTAAATATCTAATTGGGCTACCGGTTGTATCTAACTATCTAAGTATCTACTGACAAGACTGGGATGCTCTTGGCTAGATACCAGGTAGAAAAAACTTACGCCTTACGCCTTAGTATGTCGTAAAAATCGTAATACCTCGTCGAAATATAGTGGCTAGTCGCCTACCAAAATTAACACCTTCGTGAGCTGAGAGCTCCCTAAACAAGTCAACAATATGGCCGGTAAAGGGGACAATAGCTTATCATCTGCATTATGCTGAGCTGATGCCTTCTTTCAGGTTGTGCCACATACGACAAGTGTTGTCATGGTGCCTCTAGGCATGAGTTTAATGCTCAAGTACTTTACTGTACTAAGTAGTTTTTCTTTCTTTCTTTTCATCAATAATATTTTTTATAATTTTTCCGTGACTAATAATGCTATTGACATGAACTTGGAATATTTAAAGAATGCTTGTCTACTCTACATAGTATTAAAGTTAACATATCGGCTTGTTGAATTACGATTTAAGGAAAAGGTGGTCATGGAATGTACAGAAATATTTGGATCTTCGACGCGGAGCTGTGCTACAATGGCTGATTTGGCGCAAATGAAATATTTGGAATGCTGTATAAAAGAATGTTTAAGGCTTTATCCGCCAGTGCCTATACTAAATCGGAAAGTTAAAGAAACTATTATTTTGGGTGAATATGAATCGACTGAATTATTAATATTAAAACTTTCGAGTTAAAATAGGTTTAAATGTAGTAATAATGTAGTCTAGTACATGTTATTGATTTACAAGCATAAATGCCACAGTTTTGTAACAGCTCATTACTTTTAACTATTTTTAATAATTTACAGGGAAATACCAAATCCCGGCGGGAACAGAATATGGTATTCTAATATTTGATGTCCACCGTCGCGAAGACCAATTCGTCGAACCGCTTGAATTCCGTCCCGAAAGGTTCCAGACCGAACCAACGTGGCATCGATATGCATATATACCATTCAGTGCTGGACCCAGAAATTGTATTGGTATGTACGTCATGGAATAGCTATACAATACTATGTTTTTTAGGGACCGGCGGGCGAATTTTTTTGACTATTACAGGTATAGGTAGAGATTCGAAGGAACAATCATTGATGTAAAATAAAAACTGCATGCAAAGATTTTTAAAAATGCCATACACAGGGTTAGGACTTAGGAGGAATAGAAACCGCACTTTTGCAAGTGATTTTATCGTGGTAATGGAGTACATGTGTTGTTAAGTAACAAGGACTCTATTGTTGTAAATTCAGAAGCAGAAAAAATATAGGAGGGCCTTATACCCTCCTATATTTTTTTAAGTCAGTCAATCGCAAATAATTTTGAAAGATTTTTAAACAATCTTTTTTTCTTTTCCCAAACAAATTTTAAAGCCCTATTTTACCCCCTCAGGGGTTGAATATTCCAAAATCCTTTCTTAGCTTAGGATGTCTTCTTCATTTAGTCATTTATTTAGATAGCTTTCATGTACAGGCCTTACTTGCTAATACATAACATTAGTCATTAATACATGGACATGAGGCCCTGTCAGGGCGTTGCTAACATAATTATACTTATTATATTATATATCATTAATTGCGTCCTGTCTGTAATTATTAAAATAATATATAGTAAAAAAAATAATATTAATAATGTCATCATTACAATTATTAATTTAACTTAACATAGACCTTTATAATAGCCATCTGCAGCCCTATTCTATAACTCAGTTGCTATCAAAAAATGAAAGCCACAGACAAAGGTTTGCTATGAAACGTTATAAATATATTTACATAGCTGACCTAGATAGATAGATAAATTATGGCTTTCATGCCAAATTTCAGCCCGATCCGTCCAGGTAATTTGAGCTGTACGTTGATAGATCTTTCAGTCAGTCAGTCACTTTTCCTTTTATATATTGAGACATCATACTGTATTAATTTTTTGGTGTATGAGATTTTCAAAAATCTTTGGATGCAGTTTTTATTTTCTAAATCGATTAAATCACCTTTTTAAAATCGGCATGGTCTCCTAAGCCAAATTCCTGTAGGTATTAGTTTGAAATTTCGCCCCAATGACTACTGCTCCCTTAACCATTAATACACATCGTCTTATTTATGATCAATATTTAATAATAGTAATAGGTACCTACCTTAAACTTCTCTTGAAATTTTTATCTTGTTGCTTGTACCTTAATACAAATGAGCCTTAGTCGGTTAGTTACATTATAGTTACATTGAAAACATTCATCTTTATGCAATATTTATAATACAAAATGAAAAAGTCAGGAAAGAATGTGATGTAATAATTAGCGCAAGTTATACTTTTATATTATTTCATATATAAGAGTACAGTGTACCTAATTTGAATAAATAAATATTGAATTGAATTGAATATAAACTTTACATAAAACATAATTAATATGATGTAGTTCCCTTATCCTAACTTAATAATAATCAAAGCCATTTTCAGGTCAAAAATATGCTATGATGCAGTTAAAGCTAGCTTTATCAGCATTGCTACGTCGTTACCGTCTGTTGCCCGTCACCAAGCCAAAAGATATTGTCTTCGTTATGGACTACGTTTTACGAGTGAAAGAACCTATTTACGTTAAGCTGGAAGAACGTTACGAAAGCTAGAAGAATATGGATTCAAAAGTGAAATTTATATTTAACGTATTTTAATACCCTATTTCATTTACACATTATTTTGAAAAGTAATTAATATTTGCTTGCTAATGTCAAATAAATAATAAGTAAAACTCAACTAATCAGAAAATCAATCAAAACTGAATAAAAGTACTGTATTTATCTTAGTTTGTTTTAAGTACCTACCTATTTTTTTGTGTTTGTTCTTAATGTATTTGATTGAACCATAAAAACCTCACAATCATCTGTCGAGTATATTTTTCCGTACCAAAATGGTATAAAAGGAAGCCAGTAGCAGGATGCAGTAATTATTTTTTATTTTTTTTTATTTTACGTCTATCTGCGCACGCATCTCGCTAAAACCACTAAACGGATTTGAATACAAATTCACATACTTATAGCTAATCCTTTAAGTTAAGGATATATTTTTTATTCCGAAAAAACAACACAATGCAATTGCAGGCATCCCTTACGGGTATATTTTGGGTCACCTTTTATTAATTCTGCTAAAATGCTATGCTGCTAAAATGTGCTGACAAAATTGCAAAAATGTGCAGAATACTTAGAAGATTGCATAAAAGAATCTTTAAGGTACTACCCGCCAACGCATTTCATAGAAAGTAAAAGCCTTAGTCCACCAGAAACTATAAGTACTTTTTTAATATTATTGCTTATTTTTTATTAATTTAGGTCATATAAAGACTATCTCATACAAAGTTCACTATTTTAATTTTTGCGCTCAGATCAGTTCATTGAGCGTTTGGAATTCCGCCCGGAAAGATTCTTGAAGAGTCTGACTTGGCACCATTTTCCTAATACCATTTAGCGCTGGGCAAAGAAACTGCATAGGTTTGTATCTTATCTTATAAATTTCATGTATTGTCTGCATTAATTTAAGCCTTCAAAACATATTATATCAAATGATTCGTACAAGTGATAATGATACGTACCTACCTACTACTCTATTTACACAGGTCAAAAATTTTCCGCAGCCCGATTTGAATTACCTTTGGAATCTTATTCACATTTTTATTAAATGATATTTTTTTGTGAATCACTGGATATTGAACTATAGTGTTATATATTTTTGGAATCTACTCATCATTTTCTAGATGATGATTATATAGTTAATCTAATTTCGAATTTTTTTTTTCAACTTTAGTCTTTTATGCGGGGCCATGGTCACCCCATCATTTTATTTTTTATTTTACTAGCCTATGTCACCCGGAATAAGCTAGGGATTCTAACGATACTTCATTTATCAAAATCGGCTCAGGCATATAGAAGTTATGGTGGAATATACAAACTCACATACATACACGAACCCTGAAAACAATATACCTACTTACTCCTTTTTTCAGGCAGTCGTATAAAAAGCGCTTACTAGTGACTCACTAGATTTTCTAGATAACACCACAGAATAGTACAGCTGATAAATCGAAGCAGTAAATCGGTCAATGGCCACTGCACTTCGGATTCACTCTTGGAGCATTTACATTTTAAAGGGTTCATTTGACCAAACCAAAATAAACCTTATCAAACATGAACGCACAAGAAATATTGTTTAAGTGTGATTTGAGTTGAACCTATTGAACTATTATCGTCAACCCGATAGTACGACCAGACAAAGGAGATGAGATGGAATATGCGTATTTTGTTAGTACTTCCTTATAATTCTGTTGCAGAAGTGACCAAGACCGTGCATACTAATTAAAATACTGCAACGTCTTTAAAGAAATCCTCGAAAAATGTGGGCTTTTATGAGCGTGGCATTGATAGTTATTGCTTTGTTTCTCTATTATTTTCTGGTCGAAACATCAAGATTAAAGGAAGTTAATAAGGTTCCTGGACCTAAAGGAATGTTTATTGTGGGTAACGCGTTTGATTTTATTATGACACCTGGTAAGAAACTATATTGAATGAAAAGCTATTTCATATACTAAGAATTTTACTTAAGGCGAGTCACCGCAGCTCAGCGGTGAAAACTGGTTTGCTAGATAAAATTTTTTCGGTATTTACTATTAAATAACGGTCTTACAAAAAATATCCGATACACTTAAAGATATTGTCTAAAGAATGTGCTAATTTGTTACACGATAGGATGTACTTTACTCGATCAAAAAAAAACTTGAAACAGGCTAAATTAAAAGTTTAAAACGAATTTTTTATTAATAAAATTTTCGTTTTTGCTCATCATTTTTATATAGATAAATTCCTCTTGAAGTATTAATGAGAACCTGCTAAACTTTATTTCAAACTGAAGTCCTATATTTATTTAATTCAAATTAATCCCAGAACTTGAACGTTGCCAAGCGGTTTCAGAATATACCTCGCTGCCCGCTTCCCCGCCAGTCTCTACGAGAAATGTACCGCGAGACGCGCGGGCGGCACCCCACACCTCACCTCCTAAAATCTTGCAGGTGACTCGCCTTAACTAAGTAGATTTTTTTTAATGTTCTGTACTTGGCCTTTATGAGCGCAATTTTGCTTATGGACATCGGAATACAAGCAGCCACGCACAGTAGGTACATACAAAGTACAAACTGATATTATAAATGCGAAACTGTGTCTGTCTGTTTGTCCGTGTCTGTCTGCTACGCTTTAACGGCCGATTCTCTGATCTTTCCAGCCGATTTTGATGAAATTTGATATAGAGATAGGTTGCATCCCGGGGAAGGAAATAGGCTTCTTTTTATCCCGGAAAATTAAGGAATTCCGCGGGAATAAAAAAAACCTAATCAACGCAGACGAAATAGCGTCGTCAAGTTAAAGATAATCCTGCAATCTGTAAAAGATAACCCAGACGTCAGTATACAGAAGAAATAGATTCAATACAGTATATCAAGTTTTTGAGAATAAAAGGTTAATCTAATTAAAGGTACATACTTATTCAGTTTCTCTTTTTTTTCATCTAAAATAATTATTTTTTCTTTGGCTTCCAGCGGCGGTCTTTTATCATTTTACATATCTGTCAAATAAATATAAAGATATGTATGAAATAACTTTGGGAAATCAGCGATTCTTAATCTTAAATCATCCAAAGCATGTAGAGGTACGTACCTATTGCTATACCAAATCATACTTCATACAATGAATATTATAAATGCGAAAGTGTTTGTTTGTTTGTTTGTCCTTCAATCACGCCGCAACCGAACAACGCATCGACGTGATTTTTGCCATGAGTATAGTTGAGGGCCTGGAGAGTGACTCTACTCGTAGGTACGTGTATTGAGGCTACTTTTTATCTCGAGTTTCCGCGGGAATCGACAAAACTCTATCTAGTAGTAGATATATATTCAGTTACAGTTGTAGGGGTGAGTTGCTAGAGGTACATAAAAACCTTTATAAGTTAAAAGGTAAATTGCCTACTGCCTTGCCCGCCTATACAGAGTTATTTTACGTTACAGACCCTGCTAAATAGTACTCAGCATAACGAAAAGGGTTACCTTTATACTTTTCTTCGACCGTGGCTACATGATGGACTTCTATTGAGCAGTGGTAAAGTTGAACATGAAGTATCTCCAACAAAACGATAATATTAATAACTACATAATGCCCGCGACTTCGTCCGCGTTGTTTTAGTTTTTTTTAACCCGCGGCAACTCCTTAATTTACCGGGATTAAGAGTTGCCTATGACATTCCCTGGAACCTATCTCTATACCAAATTATCTCTATACAAAACCGGTTGAGATAAAATGAGCCGTGAAAGCGTAGCAGACAGACGGACACACTTTCGCATCTAAAATATTAGTATGGATGTGACCTGTCTAGATTGGATTACTTCAACCTAGGTATCACCATCACTCTCCCATTAATTATTCAACAAAAATAATAATTCCTTCCCTAGCCTCTCTCTATATGTAGGTACAATACGAATAACGCACCTTTTCTATGTATAATATTTAATCTATTCTAATTTATTCTATTATAAACTAGCGAATGCCCGCGACTTCGTCCGCGTGGTTTGAGGTTTTTGGTTCCCTAAACTCTATAATTTACCGGGATAAAAAGTATAGCCTATGTGCTATTTCAGCCAAATCCGTTCAGCCGTTGGGGCGTGATTGAGTAACATAAATCCATCCATACATCCAAACTTTCGCATTTATAATATTATAGTATAGTATAGATCGCGTCAGACTACTACAAAAACCTATACGACATACAACATAGAACAAGTTCTCCAGATATTGAAACCATAGACATCTCAGACTACTCAGAAACGGGTCAAAACCCACTACCTTTTTTACTAAGTGAAATAAGGGCGAGCATCGCTTCCTTAAAGTCCTCAAAGAGTCCAGGCGAAGATAGAGTCACCAATGATATTTTAAAAGCTATTATTGAACCTTTAACCCCCATACTTACGCCTATATTTAATGAAATATTGAGTTCATGTTGTATTCCAAAGGACTGGGAAAATGCCATCATCACACTTATATATAAAAAAGGGGACCCCTCAGAGATTGGAAACTATAGACCAATAAGTTTACTACAAAGTGTCTACAAGTTATTTACAAATATCATCTTGAGAAGATTAAGACCTACTCTGAATTTACATCAACCTAGAGAACAGGCTGGTTTTCGACCAAAATATAGTACAACAGATCATATATTTACACTTTCTCAAATAATAGAGCGGTACAATGAATACAAACTGCCGCTCTACATAGCATTTATTGATTATTCGAAAGCCTTCGACTCTATATCACATGATGCACTATGGAGAGCCCTAAAACAGCAAGGGATAGAGTCAAAATACATATATCTGCTGCAAGCTTTATATCATAATAGTAGAGCAACTGTCAAATTAGACCGGCTGGGTACTCCATTCCCGTTAAAGAGAGGTGTTAGGCAAGGTGACCCAATTTCACCAAATTTATTTACGGCTCTACTAGAATACATCTTTTCAAAAGTGAAATGGGAAAATCTAGGAATAAAGCTAAATGGAGAGTACCTGAATCATCTGAGATTCGCCGATGATATAGTCCTAATAAGTGAAAACCATAAGGATCTTTATAACATGCTCCTAACATTGGACCAGGAGAGCCGTAAATGTGGGTTAGAAATGAACCCCAGTAAAACATGTATAATGACGAACTCCGAAGAAATCACCACGAGTATTCAAGGACAAACGATTAATTACGTGGAAAAGTATATCTACCTCGGCCAAAGCCTTTCTTTCATAGACCATACCATAAAAGAAGTAGAAAGGAGAATTAAGATTGCTTGGGGAAAATATTGGTCATTGAAACATATTTTTAAGTCTAAAATCCCAGTATCACTGAAAAAGAAGGCAATGGACTCTACAATCCTCCCATCTCTATTATATGGATGCCAAACTTGGGCGCTCACTAAGAGTGTAATAGAAAAAATTCAAAAATTCCAAAGGGCAGCCGAGAGAAGTATGTTGGGTATCAAGTTGAGCGACCGCCAGCGAAATCAGGATATTCGAAAGATAACAAAAGTAACTGACGCAGCGCAGCTCGCATGCAAACTCAAATGGAGATGGGCTGGACATGTGGCTCGGAGCAGCGACGGTCGGTGGAGCGAGCGTGTATTACACTGGTGGCCGCGCGACCAGACACGGCCGCGCGGGCGACCACGTGCCCGCTGGAAGGACGACATTATAGATGTCGCAGGACCGACATGGACGAGGCTCGCCGCGGAGAGAGCAAAGTGGAGCATGATGGAGGAGGCCTACACCCAAAAAAGGGTACCCAAATAAATATGTTTACCTATAATTATGACTTAATTTACCTACCTAATATGACTTTTTTTATTATAATGTTATTGTTTTAGTTCTTGACTTATAGCTGTGTAAAATTTTGACATAATAACTGAATTATATTTGATATTAATACCTAATAAATAATACTTAAATTGTAATGTAAATTGTATGAATATGTAATGTCTTGTTTGGGAATAAATGGCTTATTTATTTATTTATTATAGATGCGAAAGTTTGGATGGATGGATCGATAGATGGATGGATAGATGTTTGTTACTCAATCACACCAAAACGGCTGAACGGATCTGGATGAAATTTGGCACAGAGATAGATTATAGTCTGGAATAACACATAGGCTACTTTTTGTCCCGAAAAATTAAAGAGATCCCGCGGGAACCAGAAAAACCTCAATCCACGCGGACGAAGTCGCGGACAGCAGCTGGTATTAAGTAAATACGAGTAGCTTTAATAATAACTGCGAAGTTTTGTTAACAGTAATTCTTTATATTTTAGGTAAAAAATGGCATCAACGAAGAAAAATTCTTACTCCGGCATTTCACTTCAATGTTTTATGCCACTTTAATTCTGTATTAGCTGAGAAAAGTAAAAAATTGGTTGAAAATCTACAGTCAGAAGTAAACTGTTCAAGAACAAATGTTTATTCTTTTATCACAGATTTTACAATTAATTCAATATGCGGTAAAAGATTATGATAAGTAATGTGCTTTGCATTAACTAATTTACATAAATGTGTTTTTATTTAGGTACGTAAGTAAATGTTTTCAGAGACGGCAATGGGGACTGTTCTTGATGAAGAATCTTCAACTGTTAGCAAGTGTTACAAAAACGCAATACACGATCTGGGAACTTATCTAATTCATAGAAGCATAAGAGTATGGTTACATCCAGAATCATTTTTTAATTTGAGTCAGGTAGGACGAGCTCAAAAGAAAACATTAAATTTGATTTCTTCATTTCGAAATTGTGTCATAGAACAGCGGAGACAAAATGGTAATGTTAACGACTTGCGTAAAGAAGAAAGTACCATTGATTTTGTAGTCACTGACAAAAAACGCCTAGCGATGTTGGATCTTCTTTTGAATGCTGAACAACAAGGAACAATAGATTCAGAGGGGATCAACGAAGAAGTGGATACATTTATGTTCGAGGTTTTTATTTTCTACTAGCTGATGCCCGCGACTTCGTCCGCGCGTTGTAAATAACTAAGTTTTCCATATTTTCTCACCGCTTAAACCTTCCCTGGACTACGACAAATATTTCAAAACCAAAATCAGCTAAATCGGCCCAGCCGTTCTCGAGTTTTAGCGAGACAAACGAACAGCAATTGATTTTAGCTGATGCCATCAACTTCGTCCGCGTGGTTCAAGTTTTTTTGATTTCCGCGGGAACTCCTTAATTTTCCGCGATAAAAGCCTATGTCACTCTCCAGGTCCTCAACTATACCCATGCCAAAAATCACGTCGATCTGTTGCTCCATTGCGGCGTGATTGAAGGACAAACCAACAAACCATCAAAAAAACACACTTTCGCATTTATAATATTAAGGGCCTGTTTCTCAATCTACGAGTAACATTTAACTGATGAATAAATTTGATGTTTTGACAGATATTGTAGGTATAGGAATTCTGTCAAAATCATTGATGTAGATTTTTTTTAGTATGGTCAAAATCTTAAATTTATGTTTACTTGGCCATTGTGAAACAGGCCCTTAGTATGATATATAGATTTAACTACAGAGTATCAAGCGGCGAATTTTAAAGAGAATGACTTTGAAACGGAACTTCGCTAAATAAATGCGGCTTGCAACTTACGGCTTCACCATAATAATTTCGTGCATGAAAAAATTGCTTTGGCAGCTATCCTTATTTGGCTTTATATGATCATAACACAAAAAAAATGTTTCAGGGTCATGACACTACTGCAACTGCTCTTCAATTTGCTTTCATGTTACTAGCGAACCATCCGGATGTTCAGGTAAGTTATTTAAGTAAACCAATCTAAATCATCCTAATAATATTCTTGTGAACGTGATTTTCTTGAGTTTGACGAAATGTTTTATCAAAAATATTATAGAACAAGATAGTAGAAGAGTATTCCAAACTTTTTGGTTCATCTAAAGGAAGGCTTACATTGAACGATCTATCAAAAATGAAATACTTAGAAGCTTGCATAAAGGAATCTTTAAGGCTCTACCCGCCAGTGTATTTCATTCAAAGGAAAAGCCAGAGTCCGCTCAAATTAAGTAAGCGTTTTGTTATTTATATTGTTTATTTTTTTAAATTATCATTGCTTTAATTCGTTTTATTTTTTATTTTAGGTCATACGAACACACCACCTCATACAAAGTTTACTATTGTCATTTTTAACTTACATAGACGTTCAGATCAGTTCATTGAGCCTTTGGAATTCCGCCCTGAAAGATTCTTAAAGGAACCGACTTGGCACCCATATTCCTATTTACCATTTAGTGCTGGGCAAAGAAACTGCATAGGTTGGTACCTTATTCAATACAATATTTTGTCATCGTTTTTTTCTCTTAAATAAAATGAATTATTACTCTCGTAAGATACGAGACCCAATATGATGCGAATATCATAACAGTCTATTGGTTCACATAGACCGCGTTGTTTTTTTTCTATATTTCGAATTTTCGCAAATATTCTCAGCTGTAATTGTCATTATGGGAGCGGCCAAACAATGGTTCTAAATCCAAATATGAGCCAAATATCCAAATACATATAGGAGGGTCTATGATAGTTACTATAAGTAAAAATGTAGGTAGGTAATAAGCAAATAAATAATATATACTCTCATCTAAACAGGTCAAAAATTTGCCATGATGGAAATGAAGCTGGCAATATCTGCAGTGCTCTCCAAGTATCGCTTGCTGCCAGTCACCAGACCACAGGATTTAGTGTTTACAGTCGATATTATCTTACGTACCAAGGATCCTATTTTTGTAAAATTTGAAAAACGTTAACTGCTAGCTAAAAAGGTATTTAATTAATCATTTAGGTATTCCTAGATTTGAATTGTGAGATTATTAAATAACTATACATAATTATTATAACTAGGTAAAGTAGGTATTCATATCTTCGATATAACTAGTAAGAAATATACATATCTAATAATTGCCTACTTAATTAATGTCATCTTATATGTTATAAATAGACCATTAACTATATTTAAAGGATTTTGATTTATTTCATTCCTTGTCGGGTTTGTGAGAATAGTGCCATTGCATTTGACGAAAAACTCGGTTTCGAAAGCGAAAAGCGACTCCAACAACTTTAAAAATTCGTGCCGAATATTATCCCTCAATCCACTACGATCCACTTTTTGGATCCACCAGTGGATCGTGGACCTAATACAATGATTTCGGTACGGATAGCACTAAATCATGGAACCAGCTTCTACCTGCTGTTTTCCTTCATAACTAACATGCCAGAATGGCTGAACAGATCTGGATGAAATTTGGCACAGAGTTATAATATAGTCTGGAATAACACAGGCTATCCCAGAAAATGTATTTTTTATAAATTTAGGTCGTACGTATACAGACTACCACACACAAAGTTCACTATTATTCACTATAAGGGCAAAGAAACTGCATAGGTTTGTAACTAATCTTATGAATTTTATGTTTTGACTGCATTATCTCTTTAAAAGATATTATTCTTTAAACGACGATTCGTACAAATCATAATGACACGTACTACTCTATTTACACAGGTCAAAAATTTGCCATCACGCAAATGAACTTGGCTATCCGCAGTGCTCTCCAAGTATCGCTTGCTGCCAGTAGCCAGACAACAGGCAGGTGTTTACAGTTGATATGATCTTACGTGTCTATTTTTGTAAAATTTGAAAAGCGATACCTATCTAATTTATAAATAGTACGTATTACTTAAGTAAAACGGTACAAAAATTATTCCTAAAGGATTTAAGGAGAATTCGTAATTCTCTCGGACGAAATCGTGGGCATCAGCGAGTAAGTTGCAATAGCTAAAATCAATAAGAATAAGATTTAAGTTAAGAAACCAAAGGTCATTCCTGGAAGGTTCCTTCAGCACTTACTAGTTACTTACTAGAATTTCTAGATAACACCACAGATAAGATAGTAGTTGATTGGTAAATCAGTCAATGGCCGCAAAACCGCACTTCGGATTCAAATCAAATCAAATGTTTTTTATTCAAATAAACTTTTACAAGTACTTTTGAATCGTCAAGTGAATCTACCACTGGTTAGGAATGCCATTCCTACCGAGAAGAACCACTAACCAGCAAGAAACACGGTGGTTGCTCTTTTTAAATAATTCATTTACAATTATTATATCAATGTGTACATAAATAACCGCTGTCCCCAGCATTGCTGGAGCGATCAAATCCATGCTCCTCTATAATTTACATAATCTTCAACAGTATAATAAGCTTTTTTCAGGAGCATACTTTTAATGGATTTCTTAAATTTGTTTATAGGCAAGTCCAAAATAGGTTGTGGAACTTTGTTATTGAAAAGAAAATTTCACTCTTGGAGCATTTAAATTTTCAAGGGTTTACTTGACCAAACCAAAATAAACCTTATCAAACATTAACGCACAAGAAATAATGTTTTGTGTGATTTGAGTTGGACCTATTGAACTATTCGTCTATCGTCAACCCGATAGTACGACCAGACAAAGGAGATTAGATGTAACACGCGTATCTATTTGTTAGTTCCTCCTTATAATTCTCTTGCAGAACAGTGACCATCAAGACCGTGCTTATACTAATTAAAATACTTTAACGTCTTTAAAGAAATCCTCGAAAAATGTGGGCTTTTATGAGTGTGGCATTAATAGTAATAGCTTTGTTTCTCTATTATTTTCTGGTGGAAACATCAAGATTAAAGGAAGTTAATAAGGTTCCTGGACCTAAAGGAATGTTTATTGTGGGTAACGCGTTTGATTTTATTATGAAACCTGGTAAGAATCTATATTGATTGAAAAGCTGTGATGATGTTTACTTACTAAGTAGTTTTTTTTTATCACCAGTAATTGTCTTCTGTCCGAGGAGTTCTGTACTTGGCCATTATGAGCCCCGCAACTTTGCCTATGGACACAGAGTTAAGGTTCGAAATACAAGCAGCCACGTACAGTACATCCAAACTAATATTTTAAATGCGAAACTGTGTCTGTATGTTTTTTCGTCTGTCTGCTACGGTTTGACGGCCCATCTTTTCACTTTTCAGACGATTTTGATGAAATTTGATAGGTATAGACTATAGAAACAGGTTGCATCCCGGGGAAGAACATGGGCTTCTTTTTATCCCGGAAAATTAAGGAATTCCGCTGGAATAAAAATACCTATTCAACGCAGACGAAATAGCGGGCATCGTCAAGTTAAAGATAATCCTGCAATATGTAATAGATAAGCCAGACGTCTATAGTATACAGAAGAAATAGATGCAATAGGTATATTAAGTTTTTGATAAGTATAATTAAAGGTATTCTAGCCTGTCAGTTTCTTTTTTTTAAATAAAATAATTATTGTTTCTATGGCTTCCAGCTGCGGTCTTTTATCATTTTAGATATTTGGCGTGTAAATATAAAGATATGTTTGAAATAACGTTGGGAAATCAGCGATTCTTAATTTTATATCATCCAAAGCATGTAGAGGTACGTATTGCTATAGGTACCTAATAGTACATATTATATTAGTTGTAGAGGTAAGTTGCTAAATAAATAAATAAAAACCTTTATAAATTTAAAGGTATATAAAGTTAAACTTGCCCGCATCGACCAAGTTTGGTCGATGCTTGCCCGCCTATACCTACATCAGAGTTATTTTACATTACAGATCCTGCTAAATAGTACTCAGCATAACGAAAAGGGTTACCTTTATACTTTTCTTCGACCGTGGCTACATGATGGACTTCTATTGAGCAGTGGTAAAGTTGAACATGAAATATAAATATAAGTGAAATATAAGGGATAAAAAGTAGCCTATGTCCTTCCCCGGGATACAAACTATCTCTACACCATATTTCATCAAAATCGGTTGAAATGAGATGAGCCGTGAAAGCGTAGCAGACAGACAGACAGAGACACTTTCGCATTTATAATATTAGTATGAATATGACCTTATAGATTGGATCACTTCAACCTATCACTCTCCTATTGTTTATTCATCAAGAATTCCTCCACAAGACTATCTCTATACGAATTACGAACCTTTTCAATCTGAGCACCATATCCATACTAATATTATAAATGCGAAAGTGTGTCTGTCTGTCCGTCTGTCTGCTACGCTTTCACGGCCCATCTGTTCAACCGATTTTGATGAAATTTTGTATAGAGATAGTTTGTATCCTGGGGAAGGACATAGGCTACTTTTTATCCCGGAAAAGTCCACGCCGGCGAAGTCACGAGCATCAGCTGGTAATTGGTATTAATTAAACACATAACATAATACGTATTATTTAACAGTAATTCTTTATATTTTAGGTCAAAAATGGCATCAACGAAGAAAAATTCTTACTCCGGCATTTCACTTCAGTGTTTTATGCCACTTTAATTCTGTATTAGCTGAGAAAAGTGAAAAATTGGTTGAAAATCTACAGTCAGAAGTAAACTGTTCAAAAACAAATGTTTATTCTTTTATCACAGATTTTACAATTCATTCAATATGCGGTAAAAGATTATGATAAGTAATGTGCTTTGCATTAATTAATTTACATAAATGTGTTTTTATTTATGTAAGTAAATGTTTTCAGAGACGGCAATGGGGACTGTTCTTGATGAAGAATCATCAACTGTAAGCAAGTGTTACAAAAACGCAATACACGATCTGGGAACTTATCTAATTTATAGAAGCCTAAGAGTATGGTTACATCCAGAGTCATTTTTTAATTTGAGTCAGGTAGGACGAGCTCAAAAGAAAACATTAAATTCGATTTCTTCGTTTCGTAATTGTGTCATAGAACAGCGGAGACAAAATGGTAATTTTAAATACTTGCATAAAGAAGCGATGGAAGAAAGTACCAATGATTTTGTAGTAAATGACAAAAAACGCCTAGCGATGTTGGATCTTCTTTTGAATGCAGAACAACAAGGATCAATAGATTCAGAGGGGGTCAATGAAGAAGTGGATACATTTATGTTCGAGGTTCTTATTTTTCATATACCTACTGAGTTTACACTACACGCGGCGAATTTTTCAAAGAGAATAACTTTGAAATGTAACTTTGCTAAACAATGCTTTCCACTTACGCACCAATTCCACCACCACCACTATAATATATATCCAGCATGAATTGCTTCGGCAGCTATCCTTATTTGGCTTTATATGATCACTAGAATTTTTGATTAACTTTTTTGATTCCCGCGAAACTCTTTAATTTTCCGGGATAAAAAATTAGCCTATGTCCTTCCCCGGGATGTAATCTACCTCTATACCGAATTTCATCAAAATCGGTAGAGCAGATATGCCGTGAGAGCGTTGCAGGCAGACAGACTTTCGCATTTATAATATTAGTATGGATAACACTAAAAAAATTAAAAATGTTTCAGGGTCATGACACTACTGCAACTGCTCTTCAATTTGCTTTCATGTTACTAGCGAACCATCCGGATGTTCAGGTAAGTTATTTAAGTAAACCAATCTAAATCATCCTAATAATATCCTAGTGAACGTGATTTTCTTGAGTTTGACGAAATGTTTTATCAAAAAATGTTATAGAACAAGATAGTAGAAGAGTATTCCAAACTTTTTGGTTCATCTAAAGGAAGGCTTACATTGAACGATCTATCAAAAATGAAATACTTAGAAGCTTGCATAAAGGAATCTTTAAGGCTCTACCCGCCAGTGTATTTCATTCAAAGGAATAGCCAGCGTCCGCTGAAATTAAGTAAGCCTCTTATTGTTTATATTGTTTTTTTTTATTGTTTTTTTTTTTAATTATTAGCGCTGTAATTGTTTTATTTTTATTTTAGGTCATACGAACACACCACCACATACAAAGTTAACTATTTTAATTTTTGACTTACATAGACGTTCAGATCAGTTCATCGAGCCTTTGGAATTCCGCCCTGAAAGATTTTTGAAGGAACCGACTTGGCACCCATTTTCTTATTTACCATTTAGTGCTGGGCAAAGAAACTGCATAGGTTGGTTCTTAGTTCAATACAATGTTTAGGCGTCGTTCTTTTCTCTTTAAACATTAAATGTAAGATACGAGACACAATATGATACCCATTTCATAACAATCTATTGTTTTACATAGACCACGTTATTATTTTTCTATATTTTGAAGTTTCGCAAATCTTCTCAGCTGTAATTGCCAATATGGGAGCGGCCAAACAATGGTCCTAGATCCAAATATGAGCCAAATCTATACTAATATTATAAAGAGGAGGTTTGTGAGGTGGTAGGAGGTACCTAATCTCTGGATCTACTGAACCGATTTTGAAAATTCTGTTCAATCACCAATAGAAAACCATATTATTTGTGAGTGACATAGGATTTGTATTAACCCGAAAAATTAAAATACATTTTCGTGGTAGTCGGAGAAAAAACGGTCGAACGAAAACGTTTCTTACGAAAAGCTCATTCCACGCGGACGAAGTCGCGGGCATCGGCTAGTATCCAAATATTGAAAAGTACATCGAGGAGTGTAAGTGAAAGTATAGGTATATGTAAATAATCACGCAAGTAATAATATACTCTCATCTAAACAGGTCAAAAATTTGCCATGATGGAAATGAAGCTGGCAATATCTGCAGTGCTCTCCAAGTATCGCTTGCTGCCAGTCACCAGACCACAGGATTTAGTGTTTACAGTCGATATTATCTTACGTACCAAGGATCCTATTTTTGTAAAATTTGAAAAACGCTAGCTACTAGCTAAAAAAGTATCTAATTAATCATGTAGGTATTCCTTTTATGAGATCAAACAATAACTATCATATTTTATATAATTATTATAACTATGTTGGTATTCATAATAATATCTTCGATATAACTAGTAAAAAAGATACATATCTAATAATTATCTACTTAATTAATGTCTTCTGATATGTTCCTAATATAATATTCCTAAATATAATATTTAAATTTTCATTTTCCATTCCTTCTCGGGTTTGTAAGTGTAAAAGTGCCATTTCATTTGACGAAAAATCGGTTTCGAAAGTCTAAAAAACACTCAAAAACCGACTCCAACCACTTTAAAAATTCGTGCCGATTATTATGGACCTAATACAATAATTTCGGTACGGACAGCACAAAATTATGGAACCAGCTTCTACCTGCTGTATTCCTTTATAACTAACATCTGGGGTCTTAAAGGTCCAACGTGGGCGAAGCTTACACAAGCCAGAGTCCCCGTTTTTAGCCGTATATTTAACCCTCTGGGAAATTATAAATGTTGGTCCTACAGTCCCGAAAGCAAGAAGTTTCTTTTGGGAAATTTCCTCCTCTTTTTGAATCTTTTTTCAAATTTGAAAAATATTAAATAGTTTTTGAGATATTTGCAAGAAACCAACCCCTATTATTTTTTTCAGTTAATTGTTAATAACTTTTGCAATTTTTGCAAGCGGGTCTTGAATTTTATTAGAAAATGATCTACACGCTATTCCGAATCGAACGATACCTCGTTCATATTTTTCGGAGGCGGAGAAAAAAGTTTGACCCAAAAAGCACTTGTTAGTTGTTGACTAGACTACAAGTCGGCAATGCATAGGCGCTTGCTCTGATGCTGCAAATTATGGTGATTAACAAAAAAATCTATACTAATATTATAAATGCGAAAGTTTTGATGGATGGATGGATGGATGTTTCTTTG
The DNA here is from genome assembly GCA_923060345.2 of Erebia aethiops. Taxonomy (NCBI): domain Eukaryota; kingdom Metazoa; phylum Arthropoda; class Insecta; order Lepidoptera; family Nymphalidae; genus Erebia; species Erebia aethiops. The sequence continues at coordinate 12,786,467 of OV281089.1, read as the reverse complement.
TTACGCAATCATGCCGGTATGGCTGAACGAATCTGGATGAAATTTGGCATAAAGATATAATATACTCTGTAATAACACATAGGTTACTTTTTATTCCGAAAAATTAAAGAGTTCCCCATTTATTGGTTCTCGCGGGAACTCTTTATTGAGTTTTAACTAAATGCGAGCGCACAAAATTGCGGGCATTAGCTAGTTACTTATATGATCTTTATGAGTAGCAAAATAAACTAAAATCCTTGAATTATTTGCTTCCGGTTGAAGAACTCGCTGAGAGTTCAGATAAATAGCGTTTACGGAAAACAATTTGATTTAAACAGTGGAACCTATTAACGATAAAAGTAAAGCGATACAGAAGGTATTATAATGACGCCAGATAGTAATTAATTTGTTTATTAGGTACACAGTCTTTAAATATTAATTTACCAATGGACAGCTATAATTGTTGATTCGTTTGGTAAGAGAAAAATGGTTACAGGTCACGACCCAATCTTCAATGTAGTGTGAAGACAAAAACAGACCCGAGTTGATTAGATAGATACTTTACGCTCTATTTATGGGTATTATGATGCCATTTATTTAAATAAAAGCAATTATGTATGTAGGTATGCCTCGTTGGTCTAGTGGTTGGCATGTTCGACTGCGGCCGCCGAGGTCCCGGATCGGGCCAAAATTATTGGATTTTTCTGACAGAAATTCTCAGTAGGTACTAGCCCGGAGTTAGGACGTTGGTGGTGTTTCACCCCCGTGCGGAGAGCACGTTAAGCCGTCAGTCCCGACTATTATCATGTTAGTGAACCTCGCCAACCCGCATTTTAGCAGCGTGGTGGGTCTAAGCTCTAATTCCCTCTCTCCTATGAGGGTGGAGGCCTGTGCCCAGCAGTGGGACGTTAATGGGATGTAGTGATGTATGTAGGTATAACCTACCTACCTTGCATAGTCTTATTATAGGTAGTAATTATGTTCATTACTCTGGATGTGGTAGAGTTATAAATAATAATTCATTACCGATTTGATCGGCGGTAAGCATTGAAATAGAATGAGTACTACTAAAATTCTACAACAATGGCGGTAAGCTATGCTTAGGTAAACTTCTGCGACATCAACTACCTAGGTACTACTAATGTTATAAGGATTTATGATTGGCAAGCAATCAAAAACTACTTAGGTAAGTATAATCCAAGAGAAACATTATAATGTGAAATTATATGGCCAAGCAAAAAAGTAATTTGGAGTAATTTTTTACGCCTTTAACTAATGTGGATTCAAAATGTCGCCAAGCCAAAAGCCTAGCACAGAACTTGGTTATAACTTTGATCTCACAACTAGAAATGGCCGATATTTTTATAGGAAGTTGGCCATATAATTTCATATTATAATGTGTTAGCATTATTGCTATTTGTCATTATATCTCATGAAACAGGAATTATAATATAAGTTAATTCGACTAGTTTCATGTCATTCGCTTTAAACTGGGAATACGGACGCCATATTGAAAATAGTTAGTATAAATGCGAGTATTTTGACGATGGTAGATAAATCAGTCTCCTGCCGGCAGACTCAGCGATTATTGAATACTTTTGTGTTTAGATCGCATTTTGATTTAGAGCTTAACGATAGCAATCGTGGCCGGATCAAATGTATATTATCTTTAATTTTAGCCAACTTTTATCTAATTACATTAAATCTCTCGTGGAACCTCTACACGTTTAACCATTTATTCGTGCAAGTTCCAAATGAGAGTACAAATATATTAAAAGTATTCTGGAGTGTCTCTAACAAATGTTTTTCTTGGATCTCACTTCTGTTTCTAGTATTTAAAGATCAATACAGCACTCAATAGATTCTAAATCCCTAATGCTTTGGACTGGTTAAAACCCGCCGAAGATGACCCCCAGAAATTTTTAAAAGTCTCTATATATCCTTAAATAGTGCATCGATATTGATGAAACAACGACCAAGTACATGGTTTGAAACTACCTGCAAATATCTCGACTGATACGGAAACAAAAGATGACTAATTCAAGAGGTAGCAAAAAAAAAGATAAATTATTATAGCTAGCAAAACATAAAGTAGGTATATCTATAGATACTAATATTATAAATGCGAAAGTTTGGATGTATGTATGTATGTATGGATGGATGGATGGATGTTTGTTACCACTCAATCACGCCTGAACGGATAAACGGATCTGGATGAAATGTGGCACAGAGTTATATTACTTATAGTCTGGAATAACACATAGGCTACTTTTTATCCCGGAAAATTAAAGAGTTCCCGCGGGAACCAAAAAGCCTCAATCCACGCGAACGAAGTCGCGGGCATCAGCTAGTTATTATTATAAAATATTAAACATAAGTTTGCTGAAACTAAGTTGAGGAAAACTAGAATCATTTACGTCGATAAACCACCGGTAAATGGTAGCTAGGTAGGTATTTGAATTCAATGATCCAACGACGAATTAGGTAAGTGCACAAGAATAAATAATGATAATATACCACATTGTGCCATAAATCAAACGCGATCACCAGTCGTTGTCCTCAAAACATAATAGCAAAATAGTTACTTTCCCAGTGAACGTTCACAATCATTCTAATAATAAGTTGACTCCCGAGTTCCCGACGCTCCAGTTCTTGGCAGTATTTGAAGACGAGTATTTATAAGCGACATGCTGAAAATATTGTTTCAGTATCAGTGAGTGAACGAAACTGGCGTCTGTTTCGTGGATTTCATTCTTTTCTATCTCTGCTCACGCGCATATATTTCGTACAAGACACGTGCATCCCGCATGCGTTTTCTGACAAAGTGCAGTTTCGACGAGTTCGTTATGGAAAGTGGCAATGAATTTGAGGTAAATTTTATATAATGCATCATACATTATGTGAATTACATAAACACACAATAAGTTTCTTTTGATTTAGATAACAATCCGGTATCGTTGTTGTTCGTGGATTTAGTATTAAAGCCCAGAATACTTTAGTAGCACACATTTACGATATGACTAAAAAACCGATCACGTGCAAGTTGGACCTTGGAAGGATTTGGTTAAATATTCGGCCTTCGGCTTCTGAATAATTGAGACGGTGCTACAAATTTACAATTAAAGAAGTGAAAAATATACCTACTTTACTCATAGAAGTATGTTATGGTTTACTGTCCTAGTTATAAAGACTTCCTTTTATTTTTCCTGTAAAGTTTACATAAATCTCTGAAAAAAATCCCTTTTATCCCGGACCACAAAACAATTTTTTTTTTATAAAGGTTTATGGTTGATTTCTCAAAAACTATACTACTATCCTAGCTAGAAACTTCGTTATATTTTTCGTATAGGTAAATGTTAACATATAAACGTCTATCAACTCTAACTATTATTTCAGATTGTTACTTTGCAATCTTCGTAAATAAAGTTTCACCTTAAGTCAAAAACTAAGAAACTAAAAAAGAAATTTTAAAGAAATGTTAAAGTGCAAATGAAGTATTTTCATATGATACCCCACTCTGTGACTCTATAAAGTGACCCCACTTTACAATTTTGACCCCTCCATTTTATGCTGATTTCTCAAAAACTAAACTGGATAGAAACTTCGTATTTATTATTATTCTAATATTTAACGTGTAAAGAAAACTTCCATCAACTCGAATCTTATTTTAGTATGTGCAAATGAAGCCTTTTTATTTGATATACCTGACTCGATCCCCCCCATTTCAGCCCCTTTTGTTCCAATAGTAATAGTAAGCATTATTTTAAAAGATTCCAAATTTCAATAGTCGCACCTCGGGATACAACCTGTTTCTGTACCAAACATCAAAATTGGTTGAACAGATAAGCCATGACAGCGTAGCAGACAGATAAATAGACTTTCGCATACCTACTCATAAGTTATAATATTAGGGGGCCTAGTTGTGACACCGCATACCAGTCGATTGCGAATGTTAAGCAACGTTGACCCAAGTCGGTAACTAGATGGGTCACCGAATTTTGCCTTTTCGTTTCCTCCGTGCCTCGGAGAGCACGTTATGCCGTCGATCCCGATATTTATCACTAACGTCTGATAATAATCGTTACTTTTTGTGAAAGTTTCTATATTCTTGTGTGCGGTCGATCCGTATACGGAAGGACGTGGGAACCCATCGTATTATTATCCCAAGAAAACTCCTACCATTATATTGTGATTAATAGAAAGGGGTCACGACCCTCAGCAATGAGGAATACGACGTAGAGAGAGAGAGGAAGTTAAAAAGTGCAAGTCAGACTCGCACACCGAGGAAAGAATGATGGTGATTATTATCCAAAGCCCAATAGTGTGGTACGTCAGTCTGTTTTAGTTTTCAAAGTAGCCACGGTTCGGAGACCTAACGGCGGCGCGGCGGTAAGCGGCCACTTCACGACCAAATTATGTATTGTAAACAAAAGTGAAGCTATATTAAGTAATGGGGAAGCTGAATTTTCAGCTTTGATCATTGAATCTATAAATATGTCAGGTATGTTTCTTTGAAAACTTATATTGCAAGACTAGTAGGTAGTATATGGAAAGCCATGTGGATAATGAAATAAATTATAATGATTGGCACTACTAATGTTTGATTTTCGCGTTAAAGCGCGTCATAGACATGGTAAATAGAGCAAGATAATGGTTACACATTCGAGGGGCCGGGAGCGACAGTTGGCGCTTGCGCGCTGAAGGTGGTTTGTGAAACGCGAACAATCTTCACTTGCCGTCCGCCGTTATGAATAGCCGTCAACTCCGCAGGCTCGCTGCTGTAAGCCGCCCGGCCTTTGAACATCCTCCACCATGTATCTGCTTTCGCCGTTACAGTCAAGTGAGACCCGTCTATGTTATAGAAAGACCTGTGAGTGTCCGAATGTGTTACGCTTTTATATGTTGATTGACACAATGTACCTGTGATGTAGGTGGCCCGTGACCGTGACTGCTTCGCTATCAACAGACAGGTGATAAGCCCTGTAATTCAGTACAGCTGATTAACTTGAATAAAATTTCGTTTCAGAAATGGCGTAACTCAGCGCCCAACTTCTATGCAATTCAGTCAATTGACATGAGGTAAGAAAATTTACTCCCTGTTCGTGATCACTCAATCGTCGTTCTAGAAATTATTCTAGGTTCATTTACAATATTTATGATAGTAATGTGAGAAGAGTTTTAATAGAAACCAATTGTTTTTAATAACCACTATCGACTCCTATTGATCTGTTTCATTGAAACCGGACGTAACAACTTTAACGTAGACACCGTGCGCCGAGTGCCCATTTATTTCACCCCTGACATTTAAAAGCACAGTTGTATTTCCAGTCATGTATCCACGAGAAATATAATACTAGAACTACCTACTACTTTGATTATTGGAGACATTTTGGTATAAAGAATTTCCTAGTTTTATGTGTGCATTAAAAATCGAACCTAATAGAACATTATGTTTCATGGTGCAGACCCTACTCTTTCGTGCACAACTTAGACCCAGCGTGAGTACAACGGTACACTGCATGCATTTTGATTTAGAATTAAAACATTTTTGTTTGAGTAGGCAATAACTGCTATCATAAATCACATTTGAATGCTTTGGAGAACCGTCAAGGAATGTAAAGTCCAAATTATTGACCATTTTTTTTATCGGCAGCTTAGCAATTTTTTTATTTATAAAGTAGATGCTACGAGTAGATTATCTCTTTCACATCGACCGCGAGCATTTAATGTTTTTAAATCCCGCGGGAGCTCTTGATTTTTATGAATAGATAAAAGTCTATAGGTACAAGCCTCTGGTTTTGATGGGTAATGCATGCATGGTAATGTATCACTGATAGTGAAACTGTAAGTTTCGTCAAAATCGGTTAAACGGATGGCCCTAATTAAGAAAAAGATAGACACGCGTACTTTCGCATCAGTACGGAAGTATAGACTTCATACAATTTTCATTCTCATTCGACTTTCAGTCATTTTAATTCAATTTTGAAGAACTCTAAAGATCATAAAATCACCACAACATTTTCAACTTTTATAAATAGCCATCGCTCTGTTACCGAGTTACTCAAATTATTAGAAACTAGCTGATGCCCGCGACTTCGTCCGCGTGGTTTAAGTTTTTTTTCATTCCCGCGGGAACTCCTTAATTGACCGGGATAAAAAGTAGCCTCACTCTCCATATCACTCTTCAAGTCCTCAACTATACCCATGCCAAAAATCACGTCGATCCGTTGCGGCGTGATTGAAATACAAACCAACAAACAAACACACTTTCGCATTTATAATATCAGTATGATTAGCTAGTACCAGCGATTTTTTATATTTAAATTTGACTGTGGTACAAAATAGTAGTATGTAGTACAAAATATTTTACACGTGAAATCCTTGAATTTTTCTTAAGTTGGTCGCCATCCAAAAATATCAAGCGTCAGGTGATATCTAAAGCAGCTACGTCGTAGACACACCCGCCTGACGCGACAGTTTCACTACTGGGGGGTTACTATCACTGCTTAAAGCACTATTATTTTGATATTGTTTCGACAAATCCTACCATGACGCCCCTAAAGTAAGCTTGTTAGAACATTGTTTTCCTAAACAGTTTTGTGACGTCATTACGCAAATCATTCACTCAATTCGTACCATGAAGTGTTTTTTGAGAGCTAGCATTATTGTATTACGTAGGATTTACGTCAAATTTAGCAATCATAAAAAAGTTACTTTCTTGCGACGGATCAACAACGAATTAACTTTATAAACAAATAAATAGGAAATTGTGGGGATTTATAATATACTTACTTAAGTGAATATTGGATTACGGTAAGTTGAGAATTGAGATATCTAATAAAAAAGAGAGTTATTTAATTTTCCAAAATGTATTTTTATTAAGTTAGGTTATTATTATTATGGGGTTAGCTGCTGATAACTATGAAAGGTAAAAAAGAAACTCAACTGCAGTTCACTCCACCACCAGTTCTTGCTTGTGAAGCCCGTACAGCAGCTATTCTTTTTTTTAACTTTGCTTTGTAGTCCACCCAGTACTAAAATAAAATAATGAATAGGTGGTAAGCATTACACTACAACCCAAATAGAAGGCGGTGTCTAAATCACTATAATCACTCCTTCAAAACTCATTTTGCTAAAAAATATACATGCACAATGAAAATGAAGAAAACTTGTAAATAATTACTTTCGACCAGCCTTTCCAGTCTTTGTGAGCTCCATCACCCTGCGAATTGAGGATCTCTGCAATCTCTTTCCATTTTTGTTTGGAATATTCTTTAGCTTGCAAAGATCGATTGTAGGCTACGGCTATATCTTTATGGGAATTTAAATATTCCCATAAAAGGTCTAGCTGCCGCCCCGAAACTCTTCGACTTCTGACGCTGCAAAAAAGTACACACAAACCACTTGAAATGCAGGAACCATTAACTGCACTGCTGCTGCACCACAGAACCTATCCGAACATACCGCCTAGCGCCACAATTTCACCAGTATTTTTTTGTTTTATCCATGAGAGCAATTAACACACAATTATTATACTTACTCGAGGCCCGACATATTAATAATAAGTAATTTATTTATTATTTATTAGTTTTTTATTTAAAAAGTTTCAAACGAATTTGTTTAGGTATTTGACATAATCAAATTTTCAAATTCAAACTACTATCGCGCCTTGTTTGACATTTAAAACAACCGTTTCGTTTTACACCATGGTAAGTTAAGATTTTTGAGTTAATTTTTAACCTAACAGAAAAAGAGCAAACAAACAATTATTATTTAGTTTAAGATAACATTAAAAAACATTTTGTTCATTTATTGCACTTTATAAAGGTATAATCACTATGTAAAGTTATAATATTTAATTTAAAATATATCAACACTGTGTTATATAAGCATGAAATGAAACGCGATGCAATTGAGATAGCGCTATAGAAAAAATATAGCTACATCTCGCTTACTCTGAAAGCAATGAATAGACAATGGTAGAGTATCATTCGTTCTTGCCATCATGTCTAAAAGAGTAAAACTATGATAACTTTGTGATGTCATGGTAGCTTTCTCAGTAATATTACAAAGAGATTGAAACAAGATGTTCCTGTATCATAATGGTTTTCTAAATGTTGATAGTAACCGCCCAGATATTATTACATTGTGACGAAATATTTACCGTATACAATCATTATCAATGCCTAAAAATACGTTTATTGTGTGACTAATCTTTGATAGATTAGTGAATTAGCGATCCGATGCTAATTGCCACTCGTGACGAGCGTTTCTCGTTGAATGCATGACACGCCTCTTAACCATAACAGATTACTTAGTTAAAGAAAACAAAATAATTTTGTTTTACTTCCCTTTAATAGAACAAATATTTAACATCTAGAGAAATTCATCAATAATTATTTTATTATAAATGTTTCTTTGCCGTTTAAGCTGTAGGTATTTTATAGACTGGCTGACCTATAGGTAGTTTTGTGAATGCATGGTGCACTTTTGCCTCATAATATTATATTATCATGTTTCATACCTAACATAAATAAGTCTAAAGATTGATTTTCATTATGTAGAGTTCGAGAGGGATCCCATAAAAATGCTGACGACGTTCTCTTCGATATGTTCAAAAACGATGATACGGGTCTGTTACCAGTGGGAAAATTTTTGGCCGTATGTACTTTTAAATTATTGCAGTATTTCCTTGAGCAACAAACGCACTAAATTGTTGATTTTTTAAATATTGTCCTAAATCAAAACCTCAGATATATCAAAGTATATTCTGAATTCCAGGCCTTAAGGACAACAGGCATAAGAAAAAATGATCCTCGTGTAAAAGAAGTCATGCATAATTTATACAAGGTCCACAAAGAATCCAATTTTGAAAGTGGATCCCCTGAAACTCTAAAATTGGACAGGAAGACCTTTAAAGAAGTTATTTCGCCAAACATAGTGTTAATAACAAGAGCATTCCGCAGTCAATTCGTCATCCCTGACTTTCAAGACTTCATCAAAGACATTGAAGAGATGTATTGGACAGCCAAAAGTATAACGGATGGAAAAGTGGCCAGTTACATTCCACAACTAGCAAGGGCGCTTCCGGACAACTGGGGTGTAAGTGTGTGTACCATCGATGGACAAAGATTCTCTATTGGTAAGTCTAACTCCACATGGTTAGGTGCCAGGTGGGTACGGGAGGTTGGTTTAGGAAATTAATATATTATCATTACTATCTCTAGGAGATGTCAACGTGCCATTTACTCTTCAATCATGCAGCAAGCCTTTGACATACGCGATGGCGCTGGATACTTTGAGTCCTGAAGTAGTGCACAAGTACGTTGGCACAGAACCCAGCGGCCGCAATTTCAATGAACTCGTCCTCGATCACAATAGTATGTATTATATCGATTTATACCTCTTTCCGTATCACAAATACTAAGTACATAATGTAAGTTTATAATCGCTAATAATTAATAATCTGCTAACAAGTGAATATAATTAAAATTATTAAAAAATACGACTGCTCTGCCGTAGCCCGTATTGAATTACCTTTGGAATCTTATTCACATTTTTATTAAATGATATTTTTTGTGAATCACTGGATATTGAACTATAGTGTTATATATTTTTGGAATATATTATATAGTTAATATTATTTTCAAATATTTTTTTCAACTTTAGTTTTTAATGCGGGGCCATGGTCGCCCCATCATTTTTTATAATTTTACTAGCCTAGGTATGTCACCCGGAATAAGCTAGGGATTCTAACGATACCACATTTATCAAAATCGGTTCAGGCGTATAGAAGTTATGGTGGAATATACAAACTCACATACATACATACATACATACATACATGACCCTGAAAACAATATACTCCTTTTTTCAGGCAGTCGTATAAAAATAGTTCGCTTTGAAAACTACAACTCCACCTAACTAACATTTTCTTTATTTTTGCTCCTTACGAAATATCACGTGTTTTGACGTCGCTGTAGGTATTGATCATGGGCAGGGCAGAGTTTTATTGATTATAGCATTGGAATTGGGGTTGGCATTGTCATATACTTTCTCCGAATAATATTATATTATGATATGCAAACACGAATGAAACATTAATACTTAACTAGTTTTTCTTTAGATTTAGTAAATAAAATGGATTACATTCAGTCAGAAATAAATATTATGATTATGATTATGCGGATTTTGTTTACAGTGAAACCTCACAATCCTATGATAAACGCTGGGGCAATATTGGTGTGTTCATTACTGAAAGAGTTGGAAAAACCAGAGATGACTTTGGCTGAAAAGTTCGATTACGTTATGTCCTTCTTCAGTCGTCTCGCTGGCAATGAAGTGTTGGGTTTCAACAATGCAGTATTTTTATCTGAGCGCGAGGCAGCTGATCGCAATTACGCACTGGGGTTTTACATGCGTGAGCACAAATGTTTTCCGGAGAAGTCAAATTTCCGCGAATGTATGGACTTTTATTTCCAGGTCAGTACTTTTATCCCTTAGTAGCTCAATAGCTTTTTTTAAAGTTCCGCTCCTACTAAAATGGTGAAAAAGGAATCCTAACGTGTCCGTCCGTCCGTCACAACTTCCATACCCAGGCTTTGTCCGTCCGTTGTACTTAATCCCACTTTTTTATTTGAATTGTAAGAAATGCGACTTTATATTTGGACTAAACTTCAGTTACTTACGTTAGCTTTTGTTGACAATATCTAATATTTTTATTTTACTGCATTTAATTGGGTATTTGACAAATAGTCAAATCAGCAACTTTTTTCAAACGTCAAAAAGCGTCCTTATTATGGGATTTATATGAAATTCTGAAATGTGACGTCATTAAAGCTCGACGCAGTTTTTTACTTAATTCGATTGTTTAAAATGGTTAAACATAAAACTATCGGGGGACGTGGATATTACGTCTTTTTGGAGATCCTCTACATTTTAATAGTCACTAAAAAAGAATTTATTTGAAGAGTTAGTTTAATACCCAATTCAAATGTGATTCCGAGTAAACTGTGCCCTCAAGGTTTTAAGTTATAGTTAGGTACGGATTTAAATCAATTTCGTTAGGTTAGATTATAAATTATTATTTCAATTATGCTTACCCCTGTATTTTCTTTACTGTGGAGTAGAAACCTGTTGACTTTACATTCAGCAGTTCCTTATTCCTCTCGATTTAAGTAGGCAACACCCCAACAGTTTCAGAATTTAGTTGCAACCTAGAGATACACATAATGTGTTGTTACCGGTATAGGATTCGTAGACGATGATATTCTTTATGAATTCGTTCAGTAAAAGAAGGGAAATAATTCGGAAATCCATCACGTGTTTTGAAAAACAAAACAAAACTAATAACTGTGAAATATGGAAGTGAAGCCAATTCCTCCTCCTCCTCCTCCATGCGTCGTCATCCTCATTGCTGAGGGTCGTGATCCAAGCCAATTAAATAAATAATTTTGATTGAAATTATAACTATACATCTACCGGATAAAGTTACGTGTTATGTCGGAAAAATGCCCGACTAGCTTCGAACCAGTACGCTTACTCCGAGTTTTTACATTGCAAATAGATACGATTGATCGAAGTGAGACCTCACCTCACAAAGTGTAAGCGAACGTTAAAGTAAAATGAACCTTAACAGCATTGGTTTAGCGCTCATTTTATCATTTCGTGTATTTATTCACAGCCAGCGCTCCAAACGCTGAATTTGTAACTTTAAAGCAAGAGCTTTTGAGACCATTTTACTTTGACCGTTCGCTTACACTTGGCGAGGTGAGTTCTCACGTCGATCAACCGTATTTGCAATGTAGAAACTCAGGAGTAAGCGTACCGTTCGGGGCTCTATTTATGAGCCTGTTCGCGCGACGCGGTCGCTGCTCGACTGCGGGCCGCGTATCGTACAGCTCTTTGCAAGATGTGTTGATTAAAATTATTTATTACAGTGCTGTTCAATGGAGGCAAATTGCGACATCATGTCCATAATGGCCGCGACACTGGCTAACGGTGGCATTTGTCCTATTACTGATGAGAAAACCCTTCGGCCAGACTCAGTGCGCAACGTGCTATCCTTGATGCACAGTTGTGGGATGTATGACTATTCCGGGCAGTTCGCCTTCAAAGTCGGCCTTCCAGCAAAGTCTGGGGTATCTGGAGCTATGCTTATAGTTGTGCCAAATGTTATGGGTATATGCACCTGGTCGCCACCACTCGATCCGCTTGGCAATAGTTGCAGAGGCCTGCAGTTTTGTGAGGTGAGTTTACATACAAAAAAAATAAAGACATTTTTAGTATAAGGATTTGTAATTTCTATGTTGAAAAAATGTTAAATAGGTCGAAGAGTAAAACAGTAGGTAGGTACACGCCTAACATGTTTAACTGAACCGCCCTTACACGGCGCAGTCGGTAGAATCGAAGACTACGTACCCACAGAGATTCTGACTTGTAAATAAATGTAACTTTTCAATAATTAATACGATTTGGAAGGATGGTTCATACTGGTTATGTTGGTCATCCGTCTGACGACGCGACGCGACGTGCGACAATAGTCAATAGACGCCCCTCTGTACTAACAGATTTTGAATAACCTGTATAATTTTTGTCTCATTTATTTGTGTACTGATTTCTATAAAATTATTCCTATACAAGGATAACCGACTTCTGTATCCGACCCTTAATCCAACAACCAAGCGAAAACTTCTTAAGGTGGTCGTAACTTTTCGCAATAAGCCTGTTAACAGATATAACCATGCATCGGTCCAATAAAATCGTCGAATCAACACTCCACATGGCGGTATCTCATACTGTAATTATTAATGTAAATAATTTAATGAATATTTCAAATTTTCTTTTCTAATATTAAATTCCGTTTTATTCCAGGAGTTAATCAAACGGTTCAATTTCCATAAATATGACAACATCCGTTACGCGAGTCACAAGAAGGACCCCCGTCGTTACAAGTTTGAAACTACCGGACTCAGCATTGTAAACTTGCTGTTTTCAGCAGCGAGCGGCGATCTCAGTGCTCTACGAAGGTAATATTATGAATCAATATTCCACACGTACAAGTGTTTATGTAAATGGTAAATACACGTAGATTATAGCTAAATAAACGTATATATTTGTGTATTTATCAGCACACCGCCAGATTCCCCTGAAGAATCTCAACCGTCATCGTCGGAAAAACCGTCATCTGAATAAAATAAAATTAACGGTACCTACCTACATAGCTAAACAATTTTAAAGCCGATTTCTTAATTCATTTTTTTTAACCATTATGTATTACCTACCAACCTACATAAAAACATACATCAACGACGACTAGATAAGACGATTTTGGGGGTGTAATGTTCCAAATTAAGTCGCTCCTACAGCAAATTATTATAGGTAGTAGGGCGTTTTAACTATTACATATTCTGTGATCTACGAGTATATACTAATAAGTATTATAAAGGGGTAAAGTTTGTGAGTTTGTGACGTTGTAGGGGGTAATATCTGGTTCTATTGAACCGATTTTGAAAATTTTGGTACCAATAGAAAGCCACATTATTTGTGAGTGTATATATATATTATTTGTGTATTATTTGTGTGAGGCTATATATTAACCCGAAAAATTAGGGAGTTCCCGTGGGAATTTAAAAAACTTATTTTACGCGGACAAAGTCGCGGGCATCTGCTAGTTTAAAATATAAATATAACTGGTTATAAGTTTATAACATCATTGCATACATAATCATCAGCTTTGCGTTAGTTTAGTCCTTTACTGTACAATAGCCATCGACCATTTAATAAAGGATAAATGGTCGACGTTAGCAGCACTAGTCTCGTAGAGGCATATGCGTAGGTAACTACTGTATATATCAGCGGCTAAAATCACTCGCATTTTACTTTTATTTTTGCGCAAATATTCTATCCTGCTGCTGTGATATACCTAAATACAATGTTTCTACTTACTTTGATAAACATACGTTTTCTTTCTCTGTAGGCAACATTTATCTGGCATGGACATGACTCTATCGGACTACGACGGGCGAACAGCTTTGCATCTCGCTGCAGCTGAAGGGCATCTCACTTGCGTGGAATTCTTGCTTGTGCAGTGTGGAGTACCCCACGACCCGCAAGATCGCTGGGGCAGTCGCCCACTGAACGAAGCAGAGACATTTAACCACGCTCCTGTTGTGCAATATCTAAAGGAATGGGAGCAGACTCACCCGAAAGACAAACTGCTTGAAAAATCTACTACGGTCGACGAAATGCTCAAAGTAAAACCAGATGCAGACGACGCGATAAAAGATCCCAGCATTCAAGAAATAGTATCCAGAAATGGCGACAAGGTGAAGTAAGAGTCAAGAAGTCGATGGAAATTGAAAACCTTAGATAAATTATTACTTTTAAAAATTTACCTACCTATCTATTTTAAAGGAATCGTTAGAGGTCTAAGTAGTTATTACTTACGATTTAAACACAGTCCAGGTGGAGCAAATTTTGTGATTTTCAGGAAACAGGGGTTAGTCATCAAAGAGTTGTTCATAGTTATGGGTATAATACGAGAGTTACTCAATTAAGGCCCAATTCGGAATGGGACAGAAGGAATAGCGGTGCTTGCACCATTAGTAGGCACTAAGAGCTGAATAATAGGTAAATAATTGTAGTTACTCTCATGTTGCTCTCCAACTATTATTATGCCCTAGACTATCAATTTGAGAAATCTAAAATTTCTTGAGTATAAAAATGGTATTATTAAATTTAATTTAATTCACAAACTGAAACTTATGAGATCCTTGCTAAGTAATAGGGAAAACAAAGAATCTCATTGGTGTTAGGTATAATTAAAAAAGTATTATTTGTCAGTTATTAGCACAACCCATTTTATGGCTGTGATATTTCAATTATTATTTATTTTGGCTTATGATGAATTTCATTTAGTTACCTTATATTTTTCATTTATAATTTTCCTATGTTTATATGCTTGATGCTTCTATCCAATTATCAAAACTTATATTTCAGAATAAAGATTTCTTGAAATTTATGTTGCAGTAATTTCAACATAGCTAAAAGCCTAAATAAAATAGCTCATGTATAGAACACAACTATATTTATACCTACTTATATATTGCCTGCTTATCTTTACCAAACCAATTAAGTATTATTATAGACAGTTTTTTATTTATGACAAATTGAGCATAAAAATAATAAGTATCTTTCTTTACAAACATTCCATACAAATGACAGTTGTCACTGTTACTAAAATCATAATTATAATAATATTATTATGTTAATGTTGCCAAAGAGGAAATAGAATATGATTTAAATTGTGAAGCTTTCTACATGAAATGTATTAAATGGTAAAAGCGTTTACTGGCGCCATCTCAATGTGACAATAATATCAAACTATTTAACCTTTGTGGTAGATTAATAAATAATTGTTACTATTTATGTGTATTGTCAATGAAATTGTTAAAATAATGTGATTGTGTTTTTATTGCATAGCTATTCAGGTATCCCATAGAATCCCCAATGACCTAAAGAGAAGAAAATAAATAAATAAACTAAAATTAACTACTTCATTTACTTAATACAGTATCATAATTTATAACAGCAATCTAACTACTTTTATCACTAACCGAAGACTGTAAGGGTGAAGAAATTATCCCCAGCAATTTGCAATCTGCTTCCAAGAGAGTAAGATCAGTACTGGAACCAAGAAACCTTGACGAAAGCTCCAAGTCTTTGATCTGTAATCTAACTCTCGCTCCTCTTACATATTCTTCACTTCTATTGGTAGGTCTTGTGCACACACAATGAAACTTCCAACCAAAGTCTATGTATAGATCATCTTCCACTACATGAAATATTTTTCCAGTAACAATTTTATCCAGTGGGTCACCAAGCTGAAAATGGAAAAAATATTTGGTATATAAATCAGCTATAGTTACAAATGACACTAACTAATATTAACTATCTACACAAAGAAGCATAAAACATTGAAATATCAATATTGAGCATCCCAAATTATGTTTCTCTTTAGTAAGTAGTAGATTTGGCTATATTAAATTCAATATTATTTGCTAGAACTAAAGACATGAAATTCTGAGCTTATTATTACTTGTAACTTTTCTGTATTATTGGTTGTTCATCAAACCATATCATCATTACTTCTATATTTATACCAATACTAGCATATGCCCGCGACTTTGTCCGTGTGGATTGTGTTATTCCAGACTATATCTGATGTTTGACAGTTACAAAACCCATGAACACTTCATATGAGAAAATCAAGGGAAAATGTTTTTTATTTTATTTTATTTTTTCTTCAAATTTCCAATGTTTTTAATAGTTATTCTGCTATTCAGGGCAGAGACAAATACAAAAAAATCAAAAACCATGAAAATCAGTCCAGCCATTCTAGAGTTATAAGTGTTCGAACAAACCCGACTTTGTTTTATATTAAGATTATAAATGCGAAAGTTTGGATGGATGGAGGGATAGATATTTGTTACTCACATCACCTGAAATGGCTGGATGGATCTGGATGAAATATGGTTAAGAGATTATAGTCTGGAATAACACAGGCTACTTTTTACCCTGGAAAATTACAGAGTTAAGGGAATAAAAAAAACCTCAATCCACGCAGATATGGGGGTAAAATAGGGGTTTGAAATTTGTGTAGTCCATGGGGAAGAAGTCGCAGGCATAAGTTACAAATAAATTTGTTTATTACCTACACATTTGCACATAGTCCTAGTAGTAAGAAACTTTGTACAGTAGGAAGGAAAACCAACACACAAGTTTGAAGTTATGTCGCAACGATTGTCAAGCATTGGCTAGTGTTTGAATGAAAGCAGTAACAGCAGATTTTTTAGTCAGAATCATACTTATTTCTTACTTACATCCATTAACTTAGAATTTCTGAGTAAAGATGCAAACGTCTGTTTCTGTTCATGCTCCTCTTCAAATAATTGACTTTGTTTTTCGTAAGACTTTGCAAATCCACCAACTTTAGTTGAATTGCCTTCTGTAGTAGGTGTATCTATACTAAAAAGTTTCATTGAACGGCACAGGTAGCGCTGGCTTATCATAATTTTACACACTTTTAAATTCATGCATACCGAAACTCCTCCAAACATGATTAATGAGTATTATAACTTACTAATGGTTTATTAATATGAAATAACGTTTAACCAGGCTAAATAGATGTCCAAATAATATTCAATATTTAAAAAATACTTATATTTTTAATTTTAAAGAAAATAAATAAACTTATAACCTCCAATGACCAATTCCCAATTTTTTTGTATTTTACCATAGATTACTATATAGGATAGGAATTGGGAAACAGATCTGAGAAACAGATGTTACTATAAAAATTAAAAAAAAAATTGTGATTTCAATTTGGACGCATTCAAGAGCATTTGAGCGTAGACAGTGAAAGGACTATGAGTCGTAACCAGAGAAAGAAATATAGACATGGCGTCAGCGTATACAGTATGCGATAGCGATAGTCAATGCAAAATTTTCTGGTAAATAAGTAATTTATTAATTATTTCTATACTTTGTAGCACTCATGCGACTCGTTAAAAATATAACCTGTCTTTATCTGTAACAATCAGGCCCAAATAAGTTCAAAATTGTAAACTTACGAATACGTAAGTTTACAATTTTGAACCTAATAAGGTTCTGTTTTGTATTTACGTTCAGTTCGGCTGTTGCAGCCTAACACACAATAATACACCATCGTATATAAGTTAAACCACTTTTACGAGCACAGTTACCACTTTGTCCAATTCCGATTTCGTACGAATATGGGCGAATAACAAAAACGACACAGGATTGTTTGACCTAAACTGTCGGATAGATCTAACAAAAAAAAGTGATACGCTGTGCAGGACAAACGAGAGCATTTTCTCGCTCTGTCACTCCTTGGCATTAGCGTATATAGGTACCCATTTTGTTCACCTGTGGTATTATATTATTTTATCTCCTCGTCGCCTCAGTGCTTTTTTGTTCTATCTACCAAATTTTTCGAAAATAGCTTTTAATGCGTTATTTGTTACGGCTTAAATTTTAATCCTGCTGATAAGAAAGATTTAAAACTTTTTCTAATATAAACAACAAAAAAACTCATTAAATTTTTTTAGTGACACGACACTGCAATGAAAGTTTTGTGCTTATTTGCACTATGTCCATTGTTTGTTTTAAATCCTACATCGTAAGAGACGTTGAGTGCTTGAGTGTTCTATGACCATTCAATCGACCAATCACAGACCGCGGTGCCGCGGCGCGGTATGTCCGCCATTTTGTTTGTTTTATCACTTTGGCTTGAGACATCGGGAGAATAACCTCGTTACTCAAAGAAATAATTCTAAAAGTATATAAATTGTAGCGTTTTTTGCTTAAATTGTTCTAGACATTGATAAAATATCATGTCTAGAACATGTTATAAAAGTGGACATGAGCAGAAGCAGCCACAAATTGAGCAGTAAGTACTTTTTAATTTACACTCAATTGCATTAAGACTTTACAACAGGGTGTTGATTTTTTTTTATGACTTTAAACATCCTTCAAGACAAACCCAAAAGTGCGTTAATGCGTTAAGTGGTAGCGTAATTTATCAGTTTTTTCATTGAAATAACGTAAGTGTAGTAAAACTCGAACTTATTTCTATAATTGAAAATTAAAAATTTCAAGACATTATCGAATTGTCAAAAAACATTAAGTTTGGGAGATTAATCGCATGCAAAAATAGTAATATTTGAGAAGTCAGTCTAGTCCATATTATAAGGTAACTCCGTCATATGCCTGTTATGCCCCAAATTAGAAGTCGTTAACTCTTTTTTGTAAAAACTGTAGAGCTGTATAGACTTCGATTATAACTGCTTAAAATACATAATCAATTAATCAATATAAATATAATATATAATAAAGTGTGTGTACGTACGTCCAGGGCTTTCTCTATGACCACCAACTGGAATTTACTTCCCGTTGTGGTAGATACCCCTTGCTGTTGTGACTAAGGGAGTTTGGACGGAAATGGTGGAAGTACGTGGTTGTGGGTGGCAAAACTATTGAAATCTATTTGTTTTATAAAAATTCTAGATTTTGTCAAAATGGTCTAGTATTTTCTAAAACGATCTCATATTAAAAAAAATTAAAATGATACCAGGTGGTTTATCATCTAGAATGTTATTTAATTTTCTAGAATGATATAGAATAATCTAATTTAATTCAGAGACTTTATATGATTCAGAATGGTCGGTCATCACTCATCATCTAGAATGCTCCTAAACGTTCTAGAATGTTCTTTAACAATCTGGAATGATCGAGAATAATCAAACTTAATTCAGGTACTTTAAAATGATACAGAATGGTTGGTCACCACCCAGAATGCTCCTAAACGTACTATAATGTTCTTTAACATTCTGGAATTATCGAGAATAATCAAATTTAATTCAAAGATTTAGAATTTAGAATAGTCAGTCATCATCCAGAATGCTCCTAAACGTTGTAGAATCTTCTTTACCATTGTGGAATGGTCTAGAATAATAAAACTTAATTCAGAGACTTTAAAATTATTCAGAATAGTCGATCGTCATCCAGAATGCTCCCAAACGTTTTTGAATGTTCATTAATATTTCAGAATTTTCTAGAATAATCAAACTTAATTCAGAGACTCTCAACGCCGGGTTTCACTGTTAGTTTTATCGTTTAAATTCTTTTTTCGGCAAAATAGTCACTGATTGGTAGTATGTCGCAACTGTGAACATGTTAACATGTCAAAAAAAAAAGCATAGTGGACGAGATGATAAATATTAATAAAATCTTTTCAATTAATGACACCCCGCATGACTTATTAAGTTTTCATCCTTCTGCAACCCCCAAAATCCCCATTTTCTCGAAACTCATAAATTCTATTCTATACTCATAAAGTCTAAAATTCTACATTACATTATTGATTATACTGGTTTTAAACCCATTTGACCTTACTTTTAATTAATGTTTTTTGTTTCATGTATTAAAAAGGATTGCAAAGGTCAAGAAAAAACTTTTTGAGAATGATGAAAGTACTGAAAAGGACATCATTGAAGACACTCCAAATAAAAATATTGTAAAGATAGACATGATACTTTTTGAGCATCAAAAAAAGGCAAAGAAAACATCCATCCCTCCATATAATAATGATCCCATAATCATTCCCTTAAACATGCCCGGTGATGAATTTTTATTACCATCCAGTGAACTTCCTGTTTTAAATGAACATCCGTATAGTAATGAAGGCCCATTTCTAGATCCAACTGAACTACAGATTCCAGAAGAAAAAAACAAAATAAGTCGAAAGAGAAAGCGTCAACCGGAAAATTGGAAAAGAAATATTCAAAAAATTAAAAGAGAAAGAGGAGAAGAGTACACAGGCGCGAAAGGAAAAAGCATGCCAGCTAAGGTTATTAAACCTGGTTGTGAAAGTACATGTAAGCTTATGTGCTCTACAAATTTTCCCTCAGACCTAAGGGAAAAAATAAAATCTGAATTTTATAGCTTAACTGATGCTCAAAAATACAAATTTTACGGAAAATACACAACAAGAACAAAAAAGAATAGAAAGCGAACTAAAAAAGAGAATAGTAGGAGATCTTACACGTTTAACTATTATTTCCGTAAAGAAAATGAAAGTGTTAAAGTCTGCAGAACATTTTTCTGCACAACGTTGAGTATTTCAGCTCGACGAATTCACTACTTTCATTTAAAAATGGAAAATAGCAACGCTCTTTTGCCTCCTACACCGGGAAAAGGAAAATACGTCAAAAAAGAAACGCCACCTGAGAAAGTAAATGAAGTGATTGATCACATTAAATCGTTCCCAACAGTAGAATCACACTACTGCAGATCATCTAGCACGCGGCAATATTTACAACCGGGGTTAAGCGTCACAAAAATGTACTCTTTATATCTGACAAATTCTAAAAGTCCTGTTAAGGAAAACATATATCGGAAAATATTCTGCGAACGATTCAATCTCGGTTTTCATCGCCCAAAAAAGGATGTGTGCGATTTTTGCTGTGAGTTTAAAGCTCAAAAAAACCCCAGTAGTGAAATCATAGAGAAACATGAAAAACACTTGCAAAGAAAAAAAGAGGGTGACGACGAACGATATAAAGACCGAAATCTGAAACATAGAGAAAACAACGATACAGCCGTCGTTACTTTTGATTTGGAAAACATTTTTACCCTACCTAAAGCAAATGTATCATGCTTTTTCTACACAAGTAAATTAACCGTGTATAATTTAACAGCGCACTGCGATATTAATAAAAGTGCTGTAAACGCTTTATGGGATGAGACTAGAAACGGGAGAAGTGGCGACGATTTAGCCAGCGCATTAGTTAAAATATTAAAAGAAATAGTAAACGCTTTACCAGATACAGTAACAAAACTAATACTATGGTCGGATTCGTGCATTCCTCAAAACCGAAACTCTCATATGAGCACTGCTCTTATAACATTTTTAAAGTCAAATGATTCGAAAAATATAACAGAAATAACTCAAAAATTTTCTGAACCCGGCCATGGAAACGTTCAAGAGGTGGATGCAGTCCACAGTTTGATTGAAAGAAACCTAAGACACCAAGAAATATACAGTCCATTATCTCTACTACGTGCCCTACTTAAGATAAAATCAAATGTTCTAAAACTAATTTTCATACAAATGCAGGATGCCGATTTTTTGTCATTTCAGTCTGAAGCTAGAAAATTTGGTTTCCATCAGATACCTTATAAACAAGTCAAGTCAATAACATATTCGAAAGAAGAGTGGTATATTATTAAATATCAAATTTCATTTTCTGGAGCAAAAGAAACTATTGACATAAGAAAAAAGAAGATCACTATTTTGAGTGAAATTATTATAAAAGAGGCAAATAAAACATTAACGAAAAAGAAAATTGACGACATTCGGAGTATGTTTAAATATATGCCGGTAGAAGACAAAGTCTATATGGAGACTCTCATTAAAAAAGCTGTACGATGGAAGGACGAAAAAGGAAATCTCGATTCGAATAAATTGGCTGATGAAAAAGACTTAAAAAATAGGAATATAGTAATGAAGACACTCAATGATAGAAATGAAATAATAGGAGGTAAAAACGAGAACAAGTCACTCAATGCAGGAAATAAAACGAAAGGAGGAAAAAATGAAAAGGATATACACACAGAAGTAAATGAAACCAAAGGAGGCAAAAACGAGAAGAAGACATTAAGTGCAGGAAATAAAGTTAAAGAAAAGAAAATTGCGAGGAAGCCTACAAAAGACAAGACAGTAAGAAAAACAAAAAAAAAATAAGTAGTTCTAAGCAAGCACGTTTTAAAAGACAGTTATAATAAATTTTTTTTCTTTAATTGCATTTTTTATTTTATGAGTACCTTAAAAAAACTATGCGATGCTTACTAACACCGCCAATCTTAAAATATAAAAGAAAGTTTGTATTAGAAATCCAGTCCCTGATGCTCTTAATCTATGTGGTAAATAGTAGTACTATTTTTTTAATATTTCTCCAATAATCTAAACTTAAAAAAACCCGACTAAACTGGACCAAATTGAAATGGTCACGGTTAAACACGGGAAGCGCCAGCTTTCCTAAAAAAAAGAATCAACAAAATCGGTTCACCCAGTCAAAAGTTATGAGGTAACAAATATAAAAAAATACAGACGAATTGAGAACCTCCTCCTATTTTGAAGTCGGTTGATAAAAAAAAAAATACGATTAGCTATTCTATTTTAATTAAAGATTGTTTGTCTTCTTCTTTCAAATCAAACTCAAATCACAATTCGAAAGAAATTGTCAATAAACATCCTGTATATATATCTGGAACATAGAACAAATAAGCACGCAAAAATGGAACAGTCACTTTGTCCTATCTGTAATGAGGTTATGTTCTAAGTCCAAATTCATAATTATATTTGTGCATGTTTGTTCTATCTCCAAATAAAAACATGTAAAATAAGCTGTAATTCATTACCATATCTTATGAATGTTGTAGCTGTCAATACATAGATAACTCATCTATTATTAAAAACCTTGAAATCTAGAAACTAAAGCTCATAAAAGATATAGAGCAAAAAACTCTTCTACTGTAAAATTTACCCAATGGTAGATAAGACAAACAAGCACTGAGGTGACGTCCTCTTGATATATTAATAATTTACTCTATGCTATGAGTACATACTAATAGTAAACGAACTCAGAGACTAGAGTAAAAATATTGTAATAATAATACCATGAGTGAGCAAAATGAATCTATTTGCCAAGGAGTGATAGAGCGAGAAATAATTATCAAATGTTTTATCATCTAATATTATTCACTAACCAGTTTACGATATATAATTATTTTTAATAGAAGCTCACGAGTAAAAACTGGGTTCATACCCACTTTTTACTCGTTTTACTTGTTATGAAACAAGTAATAGTATTTTTTGTTGTACTATTTAACCACACATAAGGAAGTTTCAAAACTATTGCGGAACCCATTCCGGCAATTTTTGATAAGTATAATATTATATGAGTTTAAAATGTATATAAAAATAGTTTAGTTAAAACAAAATATGAAATAATCAATGAAGGTAAGAACTTTTCACCACAGCTCTCCAAGCAGAATGAGATTTGCACAGTTATTATATGTCATTGGTTTGTGATGTACTGATACTCTTTGGATATCTGAATATTGTTCTGTGGTGTCTGTGCTGAAAAAAAAATTGGTCTGTGGCCTCCGCTAGGAGTAATAAGTGTTCTGTGTCTGTGGCATTGTTAATTTGCGATTTTTGTTGAGATCTCAGATTTTTGATATTTTGTTGAAGTTGAATTATGTATTGTGTAAATCTAAATTGAGCAAATCCTGGACAATGACTGAAGATCAAGATGTTAAAGATTCACAGTCAGACTCGGGGAGTAAAACGTTTGCCAATAAGAACAAAGACAAGAAAGTAAAGCCCCATCGGCCCCTGACAAAAGTAATTTGACATATTTTGCCACAACATTACTCTTTTTTTTTTGAGAAAACAAATTTTAATCTTCTAAAACTTAATTTCAGATAATACTGCGACGACTGCCGCCAACTATGACGGAGGAAGCATTTTTAGAACAAGTGTCACCAATACCTGAACATGATCACTTCTATTTTGCCAGACCGGACCCTTCTCTTGGCAACAACCTTTACTCAAGGGCCTATATAAATTTTGTAAACATTGAAGATATATATCTGTTCAGAGACAAATTTGATGGTTATGTATTTTTAGATGAGAAAGGTATTGCCCATATTGAAATGTCTTAGATACTTATGGTTTATTGACCACAGTTAACATTTAAAATAATAAAATAGGCGCTCTGTGTGTATTTTAACAGGTGGTGAGTATATAGGAATTGTTGAATATGCCCCGTTTCAAAGGATTCCAAAAAAGAAGAAGAAGAAGGATCCCAAATGTGGGACCATAGAGAGTGATCCTATTTATCAAGAATTTATCGAGAGCCTCAGTAAAGATCAAGAAACTGAAAATCAACCAAAACTTGAATATTCATATCCTGTAAATGATAGTAAGTATTATTTAAAATTAGAAAACTCAACTGTAGTTATCGAATACATTGCACATTTAGTCATTCATTGTATAAAACTTGTAACTTCCACTTTATGAATAAGATGATATATTACTTGAATGAGAAAACTCAAACTGTTTCAAATTATTATAATATAGAAAGTCATAGTTACCCAGAAATATATGTATACACTTGCAAATAGTTTTAATTTTTTCTTCATTATATGCAAAGAATGTGAGTTGATAGTTGATATACTTTATTGTGAAGTTTACTAATGTTTTTGCATAATTTATTAAAGCAAATGACAAGAAAGTTCAGTCCACACCTTTACTGGAATATCTTGCAGCACGGAAGCAAGATAAGAGAGGTAGAGATGAGCGTAGGCGAAGAGAAAATGACAAACGTAAAATGAGAATTGAACGGAAGTCTAAAGATATGCCTATAAAGGTAAAGCAGTGTTGTTCATATATACATACATACACTGCACTAGAATATTTAAATTACGTAACACATAAATATAAGATGAATGTTATCCCTTATTAGTCCATAGTACTTAATTCAGAAATATTCGAAATAAGATCAGAAGATAGACTTAAGGTTTGCTGTAGAAATGTTTGACATTAATGCTTTAAGTAAACTTGGGGATGCTATAACTGGAGTTGAGTATTAGTTGTAGCTAATTTGGATGCAGTTATTTGCATTACACCTCACCTAAGAGCAGGTTGTTAAGTAACATGTTATAGGGTAATAAACCAACTGTGCATATAACTGCACTTCAAAATGGGTTTTTTAATGTTTTTAATTTTACATCTTGTGACTCTTGTATAATATAGAGACCAGATGATTTGTCAGAAGATGATAATTGTGGTGATGATTATGAATACAAAAGCAAACGAAGTTTTTGGTATGGAGAACAGAGAGTCTATCATAAAACGAAAGTTAAATATTCCACTATGAACACTGATCTGAAAACAGCACATGGTTCAGATGAAATAATCAGTACTGATTCAGACTGGGATAGTCAATTTCCTGCTCTAAATACAAAAATTCATAGCACATTTACCATAATATCTAATAAAACTTACAAGAACATACAAGAAGCTGTGCATAGAAGTGGCGGTGATAATAAGGTTTTAATTGTATTTTATGTGCTATTTCAGCATATTTATATTCTCTTTATTGGTACACCATATTAGAAGATTGGCATATTTTGTTTCATTTAACCTACATCTAGAATTTCTAATGTACCGCAGAGTATTAGTCATAGTACAATATAATATTTTGTTTTAGCAAACAACATGTATTACTATAATTTATTTTATTTATTTTAAGTACCTTGAAAACTTTGAACAATTAACCTAGATACATGAATAGGATTTCAGCATAAATCACATATATAAATATTCATATTTCATCACTTATTAATTAACAATATGTTAAAACATTTCAGGAAGAAGACTATGAAAATGATGTGAAGAAAATTAAACCAAGAGATGGAGACAAAGACAAGTTGAGTGCTGAGAGGGAAGATGACATTAAAAGTGACAGCAAAGATAGCACAATATATGAATCAAAGACATACAGAGATCAAAGAAAAATAGGCACCAGCACTTTGATTGACAAAAAGAAAAAGATAGATGGTGATAAAAAAGAAAGCAAAGATGATGATCAGGATGATAACAAATATGGCAAAAAAGATAGACATGACAAGTTCAAAGAATCTCCACGTGAACCAAAAAGCAAAAAGTATAGTGACACTAGAAAAGAAAGGTTGAAACAAACAGAGTTGAGCAAATCAGACAAGCAGTCTGTTATAAATAAAATGATGTCCTCTGAAGGCAAATCTAACTATGATGATATTAAACCATTCACTCAATTACCACAAGTGAAGACTGATGATTTAACCAAATTGATTGAGGATTTGGATCGTAAGGTTAAACTTGATGAAGCTCAATCAGACTTTAAGTCTCAGAAGGAGTATCAACATGAAAAGTTTGACTTAAATTTAAAAGACGATGGAGGGGAAATAACTAAAATGAGAAGGAATAGTCTGGAATCTGGTGACATGCCCAGTAAAGAGGAGTCTATCTTAAAGAGGCAGAACTCTCTGGAAGATAGGAGCAAATCCACCGACAGAGAGGGGTCTGAGGAGACAGAAAAAAATGAAAGTACTGATCGTCGCACAGAAAGAAGAATCAGGAATAAGGTAAATAAGCTGGGTGTTAGCATTATAACACAGAAGTGTTTCCTTTTCGTACTTTCAGTTTCAACCCTATTTAGCTATGTCTTTTTCATTTTAACATTTATAAATTAGTAGTTGCCAGATGGTGCCTTCAACTTGATGGATTGAGGTTCTCAAAATTCTTTGTGGGAAGTTTGATTTTCTGGGAAAAAATGTAGCTTTTGTCCATCTCGGGGATGCAAGCTATTTCTTTACTAAATTGCGTCAAAGTGTCTTACAATTAATGTGCTGTGATAATATTACAGGCCATTTTAAAATCCATATCCATACTAATATTATAAACTTGATGATACCCTTGACTTTACCATGTAGATTGAGTATTTTTTAATTCCTGCAGGAACTCCTTAATTTTCTCAGATAAAAAGCCCCGATAAAAAAAAAGCACAGATAAAATCCTTCCCCAGGATACAACCTAGCCCAAACAACAAATTTCAACAAAATCGGTTAAACAGGTGAGCCGTGAAAGCGTACCAGACACACAGACTGACAGACACACTTTCGCATTTTTTTAATATTGGCATTGGACTGTCTGCTACGCTTTAACGGCCCATCCTTTCAACCACATTTGATGAAATTTAGTACAGACAAAGGATCTATCCGGGGGAAGGACATAGCCTTTTTATCCCAGCGAATTTGGAGTTCCCACGGGAATTAATAATTATTCAATCTACACTGACAACGACGCGGGCATCATCTTGTTTATAATATTAGGATAGATTTTGATTTTACTACAGCAAGAATGTTTATCTTTATGGTGTACAATTCAGAGTAGATTCAATTAGAACTGTAGTTTATTTAAGGCTGTCTTTTGAGCTTTGCCCAAGTCACTAGTACTTGGGCAAAGCTCAAAAGACAGTAGTGAACATAAATGTTACCTTCACAGGATCGGCCGAGCCTGGTCATCTACCAGCCAGGCATGGGTAAGTTTAGCAAACAGCGTCTGGCAAAGGAAAAAGACACACCGCCAATGGGCAAACCTATAAACGATAGCGAAAAGAAAGACACTTGAGACAACGCCAATGGAACCTGATATTTGGACATCATTCAACGGAATCACCTGAAACTGGCATCAACACAGGTCCTTGCAGGTAGTAGGAGAGGACATGAGTTTGCCAACTGAGGGGCCTACTGTGTTAACTCAGACCTGTTCTTTTATTGTTTTAATTTACGCGCAAATGAATGCATCCAAGATTTTTAAGTCAATGTAAAAGCATAAAATGCTCTATATTTTTAGCTTGTGACCATTTTAGTTCAGTTTGTTTTATTTCTTTTAAATATATGTAATTCATTTTAAATGGGAAGCATTCGTTTTTTTATTACACTTATAAAATGGGAAATGACCTGAATGTTTCATGAGATAAGGGTACGTAAGGGTATGGATGATGCCTATATCAAAAATAAATTATTTCTAACTCATTATTTAATAGAGGGTCTTCCAAAAGACCTAAAATTCACATCCTTGCTTAGTTTTAAGTTTGATAACCATTTTAAAATATAGATTAAAGAAAAAAAGTGCGTCGAAATTCGATGACGTCACAACTGTGAATTTCATACAACTTTCATACTTGAAGCGCGTTTTTAAGTTTGATAAAGAGTTGCTGATTTGATTGCAAAGTTGTCATCCCTATTCTGTTCTGTAAAGAAATCTTGGTAACTGATGACTGGGCCAAAGGTACTGGCGGTACTGCCATGCAAACATAGCACTACACAAAGGTTTTTAATGATTTGTGTTTCAACTGAATTAGCTTCAATGCAGTTAAGATGGATATTATATTAGTGTGTAGAGCACAGAAATTTTATAATACCTACTAATGCCGCCGAAGCAAAAAGCACAATCACTGCAACAACGCTTTCTTGTTTTTTCATTGCCAAAAAGTTGCGTGAGCTGTGATTCGTCGCATTGATTGTGTTAAACTGCAAGGTGGCGGTGCTTTTCTCGGTAGATAAAGCTTTACCCTATAAAAATAACTACCTTAGAAGAGTTCCTATAGCGCAAATCTCAGCTTTTTTCTCAATGAGCTTTTTAATCACTGAGTTTGAAAGCAAGGTATGAAACCATGTGTCGTCAGAGGACTGGACAAGAATTACGCGGGGTGCTAAAGTCTACAGTTCTAGCCTCTTCCATACCATGTGAGTATTAAAAATTTTAAAACATCATTTATTTAATCGTATGGCGTTTGGTACATAATACATTATTTTTACAAAAAACGCTTATTTCGCCTGCAAGTTCGTCGCTCGTTTAGCACCACCCAGGGGACACGTGCAGGGAGGTAGAAGGTAGCTCCTGCGGACGTGAGCGACGGGGCATCCCCCATCAAATCCCCATCCCCCACCCAAACATCATTAAGTAAACTGGAAAGCACATCCTGTGTATTAGTTATATTATAGGTAGTGTTTGCTAAGCGAAATTGATAGACTTTCGCAAGGAAATTAGTTAGCAATTCGAACTCCTTTTGGTTGAGCAGGTACTTACCTATATCTGTCCAACCAAAATAAAATAAAATAATAATAATGTAAAATATTATTTATTTATTTAACCATTTATGTTACTTTTTACATAAGCTAGCCTATGAAGTTTCATAATTATTGATAGGCAACGATAGACAAAAAATGCAATACTTGAAAGACGAAGTCTTTTTTTACAATATTGAAGCGACGTTTCCTTTTATCTGATATTTCGTAACTCGTATACTCACTTAGTAATTACCAGTACGGATTTCATTTAGAAAAGTCACGAAGCTACAACACAATATGCTCTCTTGATTGTCCTTTATGCACCACACATCTTCGGCGATGGATGGTTTCTATGACCTGCCTGATTCATGTTACATTTACTATTTTTCATACTGTTTTACATTAATGATTTATTTGAATACATACATTAATATACTTAAAACATTTTAAAACAACATATTTGGTTGTTTATATAACAATTTAACAATACTAATATAAATGCGAAAGTGTGTTTGTTTCTTGGTTTGTCCTTCAATCACGCCGCAACGGAGCAACGAATCGACGTGATTTTTGGCATGGGTATAGTTGAGGACCACGCGGACGAAGTCGAGGGCATCAGCTAGTAAATATGCTGGGCAAAAATAAATATCAATGTGTCAAATCGATTAAAACTTCTTCATAAAGAAACTCGATTGTTATCAAAAATCGAAGAACATCATTGACTCGAGCTGCCAAAATTAAAATAAATGATAGAGATAAAAATAAAACTATGTTCGTTCTGTATTTGTAAAGATTTAATCCTTCAATAATTTCGTATCACAGTGCAGTAGCTAGTTGAACTTCTCATCTCGTTATATTTGTGTTTAAATTCTAAATAATTAACATTATTATAAATAGAAAAAAATAGTTACGTTATCTTTGGCAATATTTTGCACACATGATTAATTTTAACAGTGCACCGCATCCGCAACACAACCATCTTCATATTCGTTCGGTATTATGGGGCAAGGCACATTGAAATAGTTGATACCCATCTTTTCTTTAATATTTTAAGTAAACTAATCTAACTTAAGAAGCATTATTATTATGAACCATGTAACTTAACCAAAATGATTACTTAAATTGGTCATAAAATAAATTCCGCCTAAGTTTCTACTCCGGCCCTGGTGGGCCCTGTGATACCGAAGTCGTATTATAATGTGGCTAATTATTCCGTACTCAATCTCTAAACTGAAATGACAGGTCTAAATGTATTGCTATCCCTTTCATATACGCGTATTCCCAGTGCTAAATATGCTTATTGCAAATAGATGGTATTACATTTAGGCCGGTCAATTTAGTTACTAAGTAGTCAAGTATGCTATAGTTTAGTGTGTACACAAAACAGAGCGTGTAGCACATACCTAAATGTGTAGCTAGTAGTGTTACATATCTTAAAAAACTTACGTCTAATTTTATTTGGTATCTTGGAGTCTACAGTGCTTTCATAGTTAAATAGGTTTTATTTTATCGGGATAATATGGATTACAATCAACCGAAAAATTATGCGTTAAATTGTAATCTGTCGACAGTTTACAATTTCGCTACTTAAATTACAATCTAACGGTTTTTGCAATCTTACGGTGACATGAACATCAAACTTAAATCCATTTATGTTTGCATCGGTACAGTAAATGCGTATAAAATTTAAACCCATGTCTTAAATCATTATAAAATTAGTTATCCTAGTCAGCCTTCGCATAGCCTATTATTTTAATTAAATATTTTAGTTGATAAAGTACCTACGATTCAGAATAAGAAAATAATTGGTTCAATTTTACAGTAAATAGTTGTTACAATATTCTACATAATTCTAACGTTACTGGTTCAAGATTTGGATAAGTGATGCTTTCAGATAGAATTTATATATTTTAACGCTTATCGATCTATTTACAAGTGGCGTTCAATGAGCCGAAATCGAGTCGGGTTATGTCGGCTCCTTACTACTTAATCATACTAATAATATAAATGCGAAAGTGTGTTTTTTTTCGTTGTTTGGTTTGTTGGTTTGTCCTTCAATCACGCCGCAACAGAGCAACAGATGGACGTGATTTCTAACCGACTTCCAAAAAAGGAGGAGGTTCTCAATTCGGCACGTATCTTTTTTTACATTGGTATGATTTTTTACAGTCGAGGACCTGAGAGTGACTTATACTTACTTTTTATCCCGGAAAATTAAAGAGTTTCCGTGGGACTTAAACACGCGGAACTTACTTATTACACGCATACGACGTCGTTGTCTCCCTTTATCTATTCCGTGGTCGTTGGCATCAGCTAGTCTTACTAATATTATAAACGTGAAAGTTTGTGAGTATGGATGTATGTATGGATGTTTGTTACTCTTTCACGCCAGAACGGCTGAACGGATCTGGATGAAATTTGGCACATCGATAGATTATAGTCTGGAATAACATATAGGCTACTTTTTATCCCGGAAAACGCGGGAACCTAAAAACCTCAATGCACGCGGACGAAGTCGCGGGCATCACCTAGTATAAAATATAAGAACGATTCGTCGACCGACTGAACGCTATTTCTAACACCTGCCTACCAAGTACCTACCAACTAAAAGTATTGCTATTTTTATTTAAAATTACGACGCATTATTTAGCAGTATGGCCGTTGCGTTCTTGTCGACATCAGAAGGCGGTTCCGAGTGAATTGCTTTCGTAGTTTTCTTCGTCTGCGCAACATTATGTCGATGCATGATGTACAGCAGTAGCACGAAACCCACGAGGAAGCCGAAGAGACCGCCCGAGATTGTTAACCAGGTGCGACGGGATGTACTCACGCTTTGTATCTGAAATAGCAAATGACCCGATATTAATAAAACGCATTAAAACGATTCCTTTATGCTCTAGACAAATCACAGAATTAGGAAATAAAGAATAAAAAATGGCAGTCGGAGGGACTGCCGATAGAAGTGAAAGTTTTTTTATTTTATTTTAACTAGTGGTTCGCCCCGAACTGAGACCTCGCAGCGCCATCTATTGACATAAATGTGAAGTTCTGTTAAAAATACTGAAGCTCATTAAAAATTTCCGTTTCCTTACAATATTTATCTAATTTTAGTATTTGTTGTTCAAGTAGGTACAGGATATAATTGAAATAATTGATCAAGTTTCAGGCTCATCCTTTCAGAAAATTTAGAGTTCTGAGGTCATCTTTGGACGTTAGAAAATCACCACTTTGAAAAGAAAAAGTGTTTGTGTGTATTTTTAGACTTAAAAAAAGCGTTTGACACCGTTTCTGTCACCATCCTTGTAAACAAGCTGGAACGAATGGGAATTCGAGGGATACCACTGAAACTTTTTAACAGTTACCTAAGTGATCGCAAACAAAGAGTCAAAATAGGACAATATGTTAGTTCTGAGATAGATATAGCTTATGGAGTGCCTCAGGGAAGTGTTCTGGGGCCAACCCTGTTTCTAGTCTACATTAATGGATTATGTAACCTTGGTTTAAATAATGCTCAGGTTTTCTCATATGCTGACGATACCGCTATTGTGTTTTCTGGCAGCACCTGGGAAGAGGTACAGAGGACGAGTGAGGAAGGCCTCGCTAAGATATCTGCTTGGCTTAATTCAAATTTATTAACCATTAATGTAACTAAAACTAATTATATTTGTTTTTCGATTAAAAATAATATGCAACCAAATAATGATTTAACTGTTAAGATACATAATTGTGGAGACACCTATAGTCAAATTTGCTCTTGTCCACCTATAAATAAAGTAACTTCTACTAAATATCTGGGTGTTATCCTGGATCAAAGATTGTCCTGGTATCCTCAAATAGAACTTGTGGCAAGTAGGGTAAGGAAACTAACCTGGATTTTCAAGAAATTGAGACACATCGCCCCAACTGACTTACTACATAAAATTTACGTAGCTCTTGCCCAATCAATTATTACATACTGTATACCAGTTTGGGGGGGTGCTGCAAAGACTAGATTCATTGAAGCAGAAAGAGCTCAGCGCTTTTTACTGAAGGTAATGCATTTTAAGCCTTATCGATACCATACTGATATGTTGTATTCAATAAGTAATGTACTCACAGTAAGGCAATTATATGTCCTTTTCGCTATCCTTAAGTTACACAAAACTCTATATTTTGACCCAAGTATTTTAAAGAAAAGAACAAATAATACTGTTGTGGAACTAGTCCATGCAAGATCTGCCTTTGCTGGGTATCAATACCGACATAAATCTACTTTTTTATATAATAAAGTTAACAAAATCCTGAACATTTACCCAAAGAAAATTCATGACTGTAAAAGAACACTTAAAGACTGGCTAAAAACACTATCTTTTGATGAAACGGAGGCTCTTCTGCAGATTGTTCGGTAGGTGTAACTGTGGCTTTAACTGGAATACATGGATACGCACACTCATACAATACACTCATATACTCTCTCTCTCACACACACACACATACACACACACACACACACACACACACACACTCACTTGCATGCCTGCATGATTATAACCTGTATCAAAATTGTACCAATATTTAATTATTGTTAAAATTGGAAGAGCTAGGCCTTCTGACACAGGTATTCTTATGCTTAACAGAAGGCCTCAGCCACAATAACTTGTTAATATTTTATATGGTAATAAATCATTTTTCATTTTTTTCATTTTTACTTTGAAAGCCCCCCATTTCGTCAATTTTGGGGGAAAAATTAAAAAAAATATATTTTTGGACTCTATTCCTAATTATCTTTAAAATGATATACCGCAACCCTATGTAACTTTATAAAAAATATTTTACTTCGCATTCGCTTCTATGAGAGCCCTCCTGAAATAAAGATTTTTATTATTTTTTAAGCCATATTCGGCGGGAGGCCATTGGTTTACATATTATATTTAAAGCTGAAGTAATTGCGTTCAGTAATTCAGAAGTTATAATGCTCTGACAGACGGACGGACGGACGGACAAGTGCCAATTCACCCAAGTAGACTCAGAGACCATCGCTTCGCGCCCGCCAACCCGCATTGGAGCAGCGTGGTGGGTCTAAGCTCTAATTCCCTCTCTCCTATGAGAGTGGAGGCCTGTGCCCAGCAGTGGGACGTTAATAGGCTGTAGTGGTGGTGGTAGTGGATACATAGACTGCTAAAATCATACAAAAACTAAGTTTTGATTTCTAACCCTTCCTTTTGGCTTAGCCATAGTCGGGTAAAAAATGAAAGCTGGTTACTACTTGTGTGATTACGACATACGAGACATGCCAGGCGCTTACTTAGTCCAAAGCCAAAACTTGTTCTGCCCATTTACTTACTACCTATTCGGTCCATTCGTGATTCGCGTAGGTTCCCTAATATTCTTAGGCCAAAGCCGTACTTAACTTAATTTTATCAATCAAATTGACTTTGGAATAGCAAATAAGGAGTGCCTGATGGGAATTAAAAAACTCGCGAGTCGCGAGCATCCCCCTGGTATTGGTATATTTTTGAATTTATTTAGACTTAACTATAAGAGCGTAAATTAAACTCACCTCGGTATATGCATTTTGACATCTGTGGTAACTAGCATTGAACATGTCGGGTATGTTAAACTTCGGGCAATTTTCAAATTCTGTAACGAAAAATACACATAAGCAGGTAGGTAGTTAATATTGAATCTATATTGAAAAGCCTCTTTAGGTAAATTTCAGCAGTAGATAAAAACAATAAACTTACCTCTAGAATTTAGTTGAGAATAGTCAGCTAACTGAAAATAGATCTTTCGTTCTTGGAACCACATGACGCTCATTTTCAAATCGCAGAGCTTAATTTTCTCAATGGACTCTGTCAGATCAACCTTCGTCAGTTTACACATGGAACTGAAAGCCTGTGCGTCCAGCGTTGTTAGGGGATTGTGGGAAATGTTGTATAACAGCAATTGGGGAAGAATACCAAAGTCTGGTAATACAGATATCTTACAGTCTGACAAATCCAGCAATTCCAATGGCGCTTTGATTGGCTTGCTTATTTCCAGCCTGCTTAAACTTAAATGTAACAACGGATTCCCGTTAAGGTATAACTTCCGTAAAGAAGGCAATTGAAATATAGAGTCTGTTAGCTGGAGTATGACATTTTTAGAGAGATCAAGAGTTTGAAGGTTAGTGAGGTACGCAAAAGCGTCTTTGTGGATGGAATAGATTTGATTTTCGGACAAGTATAAGAATTTTATACTGGAATACGACGATAGTGTGTCGGCGTGTATTTCTTGTAGTTTGTTGTCGCTGAAGTCAAGAATCTGAAATGGAGAGAAAAAAATAGAATTATTCACAACTAGCTGATGCCCGCGACTTCGTACGCGTGGATCGAGGATTTGTGGTTCCCGCGGGAACTCTTTAATTTTCCGGGATAAAAAGTAGCCTATGTGTTATTTCAGACTATAATCTATCTCTGTGCCAAATTTCATCCAGATCCGTTCAGCTGTTGGGGCGTGATTGAGTAACAAACATCCATCCATACATCCATACATCCATACATCCAAACTTTCGCATTTATAATATTAAGTAGCTGTATAATAGCTGTAGGTACTTTTATCTGTTATCGCAAATGTCCGAAACCTTAGTTCAAAATTTAAGAACTTTACCTAGGAATAGTCAACATTAATTAACGGTCCCTCCAGGCCGTTATATCGCGAACTCATATATAGCAGTATACTAATCAATAGATCATTTTCATGAAATAATCTAGTTAATTATTGAATGATCCTAGTTTTCATCAAGAATGATCATTTGTAATTATTGATGTTATGTTCAAACGTCTAAAAAAGAATGGGCTACGTTAGAAGACTCGCTTTATCGCCCCTTCATTCAACTTCCCCAACTCGACACTCGTTTCGCTGCGGAGGTCGCTGGCTCGCTTCGTTCAGTACCAAAACACTAGGGGTAGTGTAGACAAGACTACGTGAGGTCGGATTATGCTGATTCGGTTTTAGGACAGATCCACAGTTTTGAATAATATTCTCACCCTTTTATAAAACTACCGACACCGCTACCGTTAATATCACCACCATCGACACTGGTTTCTACCCGACATCGTACCGGAACGCTAAATTGCAGAGAGGTATCTGGTAACCACAGCTGCTGGTTACTAACCACGGCCGAACTCCGAAGCCTCCCACCAGACAAACTATATAGGAAGCTACTTAGTACTTACATAATATTATTATTCCCTAGTATTTTACTGTCCCTATGTTAACAGCCACGCTAAATTATATTGCGTCTTATTTCTCTAAAACTATCCAAATCATAGACATAGGATTTTTTCGCTAATCCAAATACCTACTTAGGTAGGTTTTAATGTCTCTACTCTCTAGTGCCAAGAGATAATAAAATACGCCTGTCCAAAGTATGTACTTACTTCAGATAGATATTTTTACTTACTATAGATTAGCACAGAGTGGCTCGTAGGAATCCATATCCATACTAATATTATGAATGCGAAAGTGTGTCTGTCTGTCTGTCTGTCTGTCTGCTACGCTTTCACGGTCCATCTGTACAATTGATTTGGATGAAATTCGGTACAGGTACAGTGGTAGGTTACATAGGCTACTTTTTATCCCGGATCATTAAGTAGTTCCCGCGGGAATCGAAAAATCTTAACCAACGCGGACGAACGGACATCACGTAGTTATAAATAAATGTAGACATATTATAAAAACATTGCAAGTTTACTTGCCCTGATTTGCGGTACAAAATTATTGTGGCAACAATTAAAATGACGCGTAAAAATAGATAAGATAAATCATTTCTAGATTAGATAGAAGATACCTAGGTAAGTAGGTAAGTCTCTAAAACAGTATTTTAAAACGTACCTATAGATACCTAAATAAGCATTCTTGTTACACACGTGAGACAACACGTGAGAGGATTGAAGATCTATGGATGGAAATCATGTGGGCTGTCGATATTTTGCTCTGTTGCGGCGTGATTGAAGGACAAACCAACAAACAAACACACTTTTCCATTTGTAATATTCGTATGATAGGTATGATCAACCTAACGTACTTAAAAAAAAAGTGAGTACAGTGACATGCCTACCTCATTACCACCCCTGAGACTTGGTAATTTAAAAAAAAATGTGACATGCCTACCTCAATACCACCTCTGAGACTCGATATTTAAAAAAAATATGTGACATGCCTACCTCAATACCACCCCTGAGACTCGGTATTTTAGATAGTCTGAGGCCTCCGCAATGAGCTCCATACATCTCGAAGGCGTACTCGTAGGTACATCTCGTTGGCTTTGATGCGAGTGCTTCTATGTCCGTCATCTCCTTAGCGGAGCTGTGAGAGGTCAGCACAAGCAGGAGCGACGGAAATAGCGAAGATCTATAGATTAAATGAACGAAATTTAAGTATAAAGTACTTAGGCTAAATAAAAAAAGCGCTCTAAATTCAAAGTAAATTAGTACATAGGTACTTACTTAATGCCTCACTCAGAGTAGTTTAATCAAATATTAAGTACCTACTTATATAGATAAAGGAACTAGATTTTGTATTGAAATCTATATGGAGTAGGTACCATAAACTTGATGATAAAGCAGCTCTGAGTGCGGCAGTTAATGTCAAATAAAAAAAGTAAAATTTAAATTTAATTATTTTTATTTAGTTTCGATCAGAGCGCAGGCCGCTGACTCTACTCAAACAGCAATCTGCAAAATAATGACATATTATTGGGTGCAATGTGCACAAGTACTTGCGCATAAACAGGTGCACTCTATAATCTCGCAGTTAGCTAGGACGGCAATCTAACACGCCTGTAGGGCTAGCATGCGCACAAGTAAAATTAAGTATGTCTACTCGTTATCTCTATTTGTCTACCGAATATAATATGGTAAGGTACTTTTGTCACGTTACGTTAAAAGTTAACATAAAAGTAATATTTCTTATCAAAAACACCTCTCTCTCGCGAGATATCTCGCGACGAGACAGAGAGATGTAAGCGCATGCGCATGCTAATTGCCTGCAGGGACAGAGATGAAGCGTATGATCGACGGCTTTGCATTTAAATCTCTGAAACATTTAGGTGTAACACCGCGCAACTTCCTAACGCCGGGCTAATTTCTAACTAACGGGCTAACTGAGAAGTTCATTCAGAAAACCCAGTACCATTGTTTTTCCCCGATAATCGAACCCATGATTTCTTCGTCTGCAGTCGGAGGCAGCAATGGACATATTAAGTATATCTACGTACGTGGTATGCAATGACAAACCAATTCGTTCGATTAACATTGGCAGGGGCGTGGGCCCGTCATAAAGATCAATCAGACAATTGGGGCCGCCAGCCGCCACGCACGATGCGCAGGAGTGTCCCGCACAATGCCCAGAGCTTCCGTTTAATGGCTCACTGGAGGCATAAATGTTTCAAGAAGTATTTACTCAAATATATACTTTTACTTCCGGCTGCCCACTTGAAATACAGCAAAACAAGTTTACTCAGATATATTTTATACTAGCTGATGCCGATGCTGATTTTATCATTGTGCCATTCATGCAGATCCGTTCAGCCACAGTATTGATATACCAATACTGTGGTTCAGCCGTTCTGGCGTGATCCATCCATCCATACATCCATCCAAACTTTTGCATAGGTATTTATAAAATTAGTATCTAAGATTGTCCTATACTGTTGTCATTATCTGTAAATAAGTAATGAAAAAAACTGTCACGATTCCAGAGCACTTAAAATTTTCATCACATAAGTAAGTACTAAGTAGGATATATTAAGATACGGTCTACTTAAATAATGGCCAAAATCTGCCGTGCTGAACACATCCAACAATATGCATTGTGAATTTTCAGTTTCCTCCATAATATCTAACAAAAAAATTATTTACTGCGCCCAAAATCTGGAATGATCTCCCTCCCCCACTACATAAGCGAGAATAGTAAGTATTCTTCATATTCTTCTTTCCTATATGTTTGATAGAGCCTCTTGGACCCATTCCCTTACCATAATTATCCGCTATAATAATATAATATTAAAGCTAGGTAGGTATTAAACAAAAAGTGTGAATCAACTCGTGAGTTTAGTTCTGCGAAGTCCACAACTATTGCAACGATTAGCTGTCGGGAGAGACCAAGTGGACAATTAAAGGAATTAATTTGACCTCCATTCATTAAGAAGGGACCCCTGTCTTTAAAAACTTCGCGATCTTCACTTCGATGCCTTAGAGAAGGATTTTAGAATTGCAAACTCATAATATACAAATTCAGAATTTTTGGTCTTTTTTTTTTCAGAATTTTAGAATCACAAAGGTAGATATTACGCTAGGAGGCCGTATGCCTATCAATTATAATAATTTTCTTCGCAAGATTAATCAACGGATTAGCAGGTATTATTTATGTGTGCAAATATTTTACTTGGGAAATCTGTTTTCTGTACCTAAGTAGTTACTCTGATTACAATGAAATTATAACAAATCTAATGAATACCTAGCTAATTAATTAATTAGCAAAATCCTGGGTGCCTAAAAGTTATTCGTAATGTTCCCAAGGGTGTGAACATGAACACATGTCACACACCGCACTATCCGTACTTGACCAGCGTGATGAACTAGGGCCAAAATTCTTCCATTTTAATGTCCTCCTCCTCCGTTGTCCTCCGACCGAATTTCGGCCACGGCGGCCTGTCTCCATACAGATTAGCCATCTGCGCGGGAGATATTATAGTGCACAAGTGTGTGCGCGTACACAGGTGCACTCTCTGTTCCTTTACTCTCATAGCCCGATGGGACGAACATCCGACACGACCGGAGAGAGATAAGGCGCAGGACCGACGGCTTAACGTGCTCTCCGAGGCAGTGGGTTAAACACCGCCAATTTCCTAACTACGGGCTAATACTGAGAATTTATTGTCAAAAACCCCAATACTTGCTATGGCCCGACCCTGGAGTCGAACCCGGGACCTCGTCGGCCGCAGTCGAATATGCTAACCACTAGACCAACGAGGCAGTTCCTTCCATTTTAATAGGAGACTCGTGCTTAGTTAATTTATCAAGTTTTAAAAAAAAACGCGTGCTGCACTTACTTAGTTCCACTAAGAATTTGTTTTTACGATTCATACATATAGGTACCCACTACCTACTGTAGGTATATAGAGGTAAGTTTACCTACATGTATTCTTTAACCTTCAACAGTTTATCGTTGAACGCTAAAATAAGATATAAGCACAGAATAATAACTATAAGTAGGTAGGTGTGTTATTATCTTTTACAATAATATTTAGGGCATGGTCAATTATTACCGTGAAGATTATGAAATTGAGTCCTTATTATTTTCGACTAGTTCATCATCCTCTCAAAGCATCGCTGGCCCTCTAAGTACAGGTCTCCTGTCATATAAAGGTGACTTTATGCCATAGTCTACCACATTAGGCAAGTGTGGCTTGGTAGAATTCACACACCTATGAAAACAATGGAGATAGGATACTTCCTGGCGATGTTGATGATATAACTAAGTGCGTATTTAATAACTGCTCGAACCCTAGACTCGCAGAATGGGAGGCCGAACTCTTAATTACTAAGCCGTAATTATACCACATTAGGAAACTTAGGCTGACTGACAAAAATTTCTCTAAAAAATCCGTGACCCGATAGCATTGGGTAATTACTTAAATTCATAATCTATAAGTAGGACCTACTTGTACATAGTACATTTAATATATTCAGAAAATTTTAATCGGGGTATGCTTTACTATCGATACTGAGTCCAAAACAGATTTTTATTTAATTTTTGTCTGTCTGTCTGTATGGCCGCGCATCACGCGAAAACATGGTACCTATAGCGGTAGCTGATACTCCGGGTCAATATATAGGATAGTTTTTATCCTGATAGAAAATAAGGTTCCTCCAGGATAGGGGTTGTTTGTTGATTTTACTCCATAACTCAGTCAAATCTGAACTGATTTGAATAAATCTTTCTTTATTAGAAGGTATGTATCATCAGGTAAGTTTTGCCCAAGTTTTTGTAATGTATTTCCATAATATTTCGAGGCCATATGTTTGCCTGTGATAGGTACCTAAGTATGTGGACTTAATTTCGTGTATTAAAAATGTCGTGACTCAATATCTGAAGTCTGAACCAGAGTTTAAGTAGCTTGAAAGGGCAGATAACGAATTTTGTTACAGAAGTGTTTTTCTGCAGCAGTATCTTCTAGAACGGAATCCTCAGAAAAGAAGCTCGAAGAGTCTTCGACGAAGACAAATGCCTTAACCAAGAGCTTGAGGTAGTCTAAGCAACCGCATAATATGACTGTGGCTTCAAATGTTATTTGATGTTTTTTATAAGACATTAATTAGGCAACCGTCAGATATTTACACTCGATTACTTGCACCCCTTTTGTGTGCAGTCGGATAAATGCCAAATGCTATCCATCCACTTCCTCAAATGTTACACTATAGGTAGGTAGGTATTCCATGATTTTTTGATCGAATTCGCAACGTGGTGTTCTTTGTAATAAACGTATTATCTGAGAAGTAAACCTCAAATAATATGTTATCTATACTCTATACCAATGACCTTCTATACGTGTATAGAAGGTCATTGCTCTATACTAATATTAGGTATATATATATTATTTTAAAGTTTGAAAGGATGGATGGATATTACTCAATCACGCCAGAACACCTGAACAGATTTGTATGGAATTTGGCAGAAAGATATACTTACTTATAGGCTGGAATAACACATGGGCTACTTTTTATCACGGAAAATTAAAGAGTTCCGGCGGGAACCTAAAAAATATCAATCCACGCGAACGAGGTCGCAGGCGTCAGCTAGTAATTACTAAAACCGCCGAGTTTCTTGCTGGTTCTTCTCGGTAGGAATGGTATTCCTAACCAGTGGTAGATTCACTCGACGATTCAAAATTACCTACTTGTAAAAGTTTATTTGAATAAAAAAACATTTGAATTTTGTATTTATAGGATGGAAATAACGAACGGGACATATCTATTATATGTAGGTACCTACATTAAATGTTGAAGATCATGAATTCTTTTATTCTCTTATTTGTTTTTTAAATAAGACTTCAAACATTTTGAAAAAAATTTTCCTGAGCCGAAAAATCATCAAAAATAACTTAATTTTTCATTTCAAAATTAACTTCAATATATAAAATCGTGCTACAAATCTTATAAGTAGGTACCTACCTTAATGACAAATTGACAAAAATGTAAAAATAATTTTTTTGAAGTGAAAACTTCTTTAAGCGCGTTGAGCACTTTTTCGTAGGGGGTAAACTTGTGGATTAGTGGTGGTTAAACTTGTGAACTTGGGGGGGTAAGGGAGTGCACCAACATCTTAGCACTCCAACAGCCAACCTCACCTGCCCGTGGTGCCCCCTGCTGGCTAACGAACGAGGCTCTGGCGACCGAATAATGGCGGTATAACCATTACAAACTAGCTGGACCTGAATAAATGGCACAGGCCGGTGTCGGGCAGCAGCGACACTGGTGCAACAAGTCCAGCCCTGCGATCGCCAACCCGCCTGCCCAGCGTGGCGATTAGGGCATTTAACCTTATGGATAGCGCTAAAACGAAAAGGCCCCTAGTTCCCGGCGGCCCCACTTCTCCCGGCTCTGGTAGCGGTCGAGGCGATGGTGGGGCAGGGGGTGCCAAGAATCTCCGGGTGACGGC
Source organism: Erebia aethiops (assembly GCA_923060345.2). NCBI lineage: Eukaryota > Metazoa > Arthropoda > Insecta > Lepidoptera > Nymphalidae > Erebia > Erebia aethiops. Next base: position 12,743,537 of record OV281089.1, on the reverse strand, counting down.
AGGCTACCAAAACCAACTGACTTTGGCGACGTATAACGGACGGACATTGAGGCTTGATGAGAGCATAAAAGAACTTGAGGTAGAGCTAGAAAATATAAGGTGGCATATTCTGGGGTTGAGTGAAGTCTGTAGAGAGGGGGAGGACACTACAACTTTAGAATCAGGCCATCTCCTCTACCATCGCCAAGGAGATAGCCAATCACAAGGTGGCGTGGGATTTCTCGTCAACAGGGTCCTCTCTGATAGCGTTGAAGAGATATCGAGCGTATCTTCTCGGGTCGCATATCTCATATTAAGACTGACCAAAAGGTATTGTTTGAAGGTCATCCAAGTGTACGCACCAACATCAACACATTCCGATGCTGAGGTGGAAATGATGTACGATGACATCAATTATGCCTTAAACAACACCAGTAAGGCTCACTTCAACGTTATCATGGGGGACTTCAATGCAAAAGTGGGCACACAGAGTGGTTCCGAATCTGCGTTAGGGCGGCATGGGTACGGAAACAGAAACCACAGAGGCCAGATGCTTATCAACTTCCTCGAGATGAGGGGCTTTTACTTGATGAACTCGTTCTTCAAGAAGAAGCCCCACAGGAAGTGGACTTGGAAAAGTCCCGACAACACGACAAAAAATGAGATAGACTTCATCATGACAGACAAACGCTACATATTTAGAGATGTCTCTGTGATCAGCAGGTTCAATACAGGAAGTGATCACCGACTTGTCCGAGGCACTCTAAATATCAACTACAAGCTGGAAAGGTGTCGTATGATGAGGTCTACTCTTCGGCCTACTATGTTTCAGGCCCAGGCTGGCTCTGACCGCTTCCAATTGGAACTAAAAAACAGATTCGATGCTCTGGGACGCACAATTGATATTGACGAGGATTATGAAAACGTGGCAAACATCATCCGGGATGAGGGGCACAGGTTTTGTGGTACAAGGCAAGCAGGCAGGAAGTCTAAACTCTCAAACGAGACTCTGCAACTTATGAAAGAAAGGCGGGAGAACGTACAGTCTACCCCGACGGACCGTCAGGATCTAAATAAAAAGATCAAACGATCCATACGGCGAGACCTCCGGCACTTAAGTACACAACAAATACTTAAAGCTATTGAAGAGAACCGGGGGTCTAAAGTGTTTTCACAAAAGCTTGAAAATAGCCGTATAAATAAACTTAAAACCTCGAGCGGTAGAACTGTATGCAACAAGCCAGAGATTCTTTCTGAGATCGAGGACTTTTACCGCCAACTATATGAGACTCAAGTCCCACAGCCTGAATCCTTCGAACCGGATCCCAGAGCCAAATTAACCCGCCATTATACAGACGATCTTCCGGATGTAAGTGTAGACGAAATAGTGTTGGCCCTGAAACAGCAGAAAAATGGAAAAGCCCCGGGAGAAGACGGAGTCACCTCTGAGCTCTTGAAGGCAGGGGGTATGCCCTTACTTAAAGAGCTACAGAGGCTCTTTGATTCGGTCATTCAAAACGGGAGAACTCCAAAGGCATGGAATAGGAGCATTGTTGTTTTGTTCCACAAAAAGGGGGACAAAACACTCCTGAAGAATTACCGTCCCATCTCACTCCTAAGCCACATATATAAGCTGTTTTCCAGGGTCATCACTAATCGCCTCTCACGAAGACTCGACGACTTCCAGCCACCAGAGCAGGCTGGGTTTCGGAGTGGTTACGGCACCATAGACCACATACACACACTGAGGCAGATTGTGCAGAAGTCCTACGAGTACAATCAGCCTCTGTGTCTCGCTTTCGTGGACTATGAGAAGGCCTTTGACTCCATCGAGACCTGGGCTGTTCTGGAATCCTTGCAGCGATCCCAAGTTGATTGGCGATACATCGAAGTGTTGAAATGCCTATATAGCTCGGCATATATGTCTGTCCAAGTACAGGGTGCGTCTACAAGACCTATCCAATTGCATCGCGGAGTGAGACAGGGGGATGTCCTGTCCCCGAAACTGTTTTCTAATGCTTTGGAAGATGTCTTTAAGACGCTTGACTGGAACGGACAAGGCATCAACGTGAACGGAGAGCACATTTCACACCTCCGCTTCGCCGATGATATCGTCATCATCGCAAGTTCGCTGCAAGAGCTGCAGAAGATGCTCGATAGCCTTCACGCTGCCTCCCGACGTGTCGGTCTCCGGATGAACTTGGACAAGACCAAGGTCATGTTCAATGAATTGGTCGTTCCGGGGCCGATTACTGTCAATGGATCTATTCTCGAAACTGTCCAAGAATATGCATACCTTGGGCAAATTTTGCAAGTAGGAAGCAACAGTTTCGAGAAAGAGATAGAACGGAGAATACAGCTGGGCTGGGCAGCATATGGCAAACTCCGTCGAGTCTTTTCGTCGCCTATACCGCAATGCCTGAAGACCAAAGTCTTCAATCAGTGCGTCCTGCCAGTTATGACTTACGGTGCCGAAACGTGGACACTGACATCGAGGCTAGTCCACAAACTTCAAGTTGCTCAACGCGCTATGGAAAGAGCTATGCTCGGAATTTCTTTGAGGGATAAAATCCGAAACGAAGTAATTCGCCAAAGAACCAAAGTAATCGACATAGCTCTCAAGGCTAGCACGTTGAAGTGGCAGTGGGCTGGTCACGTTTGCCGTAGGACCGACGGCCGCTGGAGTCGTAAAGTCCTAGAGTGGAGACCGCGTCTCGGCAAACGGAGTGTGGGGCGCCCCCCGGCTAGGTGGAGCGACGACATCCGGAGAGTGGCTGGCATCAAATGGATGCTAACAGCCAAGGATAGGCAACGTTGGCGCAATCTTAAAGAGGCCTATGTCCAGCAGTGGATGCATATTGGCTGATGATGATGATGATGATGATGATGAAACTTGTGGATTCGCGTCACCGACATGCTCGCGTTGTTAGGAAGACAAAAGGTCTTAAATATAATTAGGTATACATACTACATTCGTAAGCTAGTATGGTATAAAGATAGGTACCTATAGGTAAGTACCTAACTATAACCTACTAATTACGTTACTTAATAACGATGAAATATGCTCGTGAAATTATACTTTTTGTAACAAAAACAAACAAGTACCTACCATGTAGGTAGCGAAAGAATAGGTAGGTAAGTAATAAAGTACGTAGCTAAATATTATAAAGATAGGAGATTGACCATCATTGTCATATCACGATTCACGAGGATGTCTCTCATTATCCCAGCACGGCACTGTTATTGCATTACTTTAGACTGGCTAATTTGCTATTAATCTAACTCCAATTATTTTCATTATATTCTCTGACATTAGGAATAACTAAGTTGTTTTACAATGTCACCACATCACGGCGGCAAATTATAGGTGCCGTGTGTAGAGCGCGGAAACGTCGCGTCGGCTGTATTTCAGGAAGTGTTTTTGTTCGCCGAGTAATTTAACTTACTAGAACTTTAAAAACCATTGATGTAGAATTTTTTTAGTACCTATACTAGATGTAGGATAAGCGCTTCAAAAATGTCCCCGACAAATTACAGCACAAATACGAAAGTGCTCTTATTTGCCACTAGTATGAGCCAACCTTAGCCAACATAACGACGCGTCAAAATGCTGCAGTGCTCATATAAAAAGTGTGCTAATATCCTTTGGCCAATGTTTGTGACAATGCGTCAAATATTGTAACAAACATTGACTGTTCTGGATAGACGGGATGCATGGAGTAGTGTTGGTGTTTTAAAAGTATTGTTGCTTAGTGATTCCCTGGTAATCCATTTCGTTATGCAGTAGAGTTGTTTAAGCCATCTAAAATATACAGATAACATTAATTATGTTCAAATTCATTTTGATAAAATTGATATTACTGGAAACACACATACCTTAGTTACATAAATACACATAAAATACATGGGTACATAAAGATATTATATACTTTACATAAATATTTTATAAAAAAACTAGCTGATGCCCGCGACTTCGTACGCGTGGATCGAGGTTTTGTGGTTCCCGCGGGAACTCTTTAATTTTCCGGGATAAAAAGTAGCCTATGTGTTATTCCAGACTATAATCTATCTCTGTGCCAAATTTCATCCAGATCCGTTCAGCTGTTGGGGCGTGATTGAGTAACAAACATCCATCCATACATGCATACATCCATACATCCAAACTTTCGCATTTATAATATTAGTAAGATAAGAAGTAAGATGTAGTAAAAAGTAATAAAAGCCGCAAAGGCTAAATCTGAATAAAGTTTACTTGGTACTTTTTAAGTTTACGTGTAATACGTCAATAAAACGTAGATTTTTAACCTTGATATTAATTTTAAAATGAAACTAAGTAAGGAAAATTTAATTTTAAGTTAAAATCTTACTTCTTAAACAAATGTTAGGTAGTTTAGTTTTAGTTTCCTCATGTTTTTACACAGATACTTATCATATCATAGCATTGTATAGATATAAATATTGATAGAAGAGGAGAGAGTACGCCATTTAAACCTACGTGGTTTTTCGCAGTGATTCGCCCACCAAAATTCAATTCAAATCTGTATCAATATTTATTTTGATAAATAAAACATACTGTACAAGTATAACACATCAGTGAGTTGCTGGGGCGCGTAAGCTAGTAATAAATATACACGACCACATACCACCACGAAATACAACTTTTAAAAAATCAGCAACTCCATGTCTCCATTGTTCTATTTGAATTTCGTTCCATTGAATTTTTTGTTTTTGCCTTTTTACAAAGACAAAAGGTCTTAAATATAAACATACTACATTCGTAATTCAACTTAAAATCTAAGTTTTAAGGTTTATAATAAATTGACGTTGTTGATATTGATAATGTGATGCCAAGAGTTGCGTCTTGTTCCAAAATAGTGTAAAGGTATCAATTTGGCAACGTATGAAGTACCTTATTGCTTACATATTAAGTTTTATTTTAATAATAAATATTTTTGTACTTATTTTAAAAATTACTTTTTGTTTTGGATTGAAAGGTTATTCCTACCTTTTCTCTGATGACAGAACGTCTTAAAAATTAATATTTTCTAATCGTAATGTAGCTTTATGTGTTAAACTTAAGGTGCATAATTAACTGAAGTTGTTGCTAATATAATACCTTTTTCTACATTTCCCACTCAGCATACAAATGTTTATGTGTGTGCAAATTGGGACATTTTTGCGATATTTTTTGTTCGTGACCCTGCTTCTAGTACTCATTCTATTTCAATGTTAAAAACAAACGAAATTTTATCGAGAAGTAAAAAATAGGTATATTTTCAATCTATTGTAATTGTACCTATTTACCTAAGTAGGTTCGGGTTTGATCGTCGGGCACGTACTTTTTGCACACGAGTATACCTCTAAGTGCTTTTTGTGCGTTTTTAGCATGTCGGTGGGTACAAGAATTAATTAGGTAGGTACATAAAATTTTCTAAAACTGTTACACATGAGTACCTAACAAACACCCAATACATTTTTACGTTAGATGTAGAATTTGGTATTGCTACTATAGAGTAGGTACCTATAGAAACATGATGCCTACTTACATCTCTGGATTGTAAATAATGAGCGACTCATGAGGTCAAGAAAGGATAGCCTTTGGGAGATCGTTAATTAATAACTGTTTACAGAAGACTGCAGTCTCAACTGATAGCCCCGTCACCGTGGTAGGTATGTGTGCAGTGAAGGATAACAGACTGCATTATTATTTTAATACTTAGTCTTATTATAATATGTATGCTTACGTGCTTTTCTAGTTATACGTGCCACGTAGATAGTCAAGTACCGGGATAGGTCAGCCGTTCTAGGTGAAGTCGGTAATTCGAAAGTTCTTAATTCTAATAATTATCCTAACTACCTGTAAGTGTTTCGTTATTAAATCCGCATTAGATATTTTCATATTTATTATTTAAATAACTTTATAGATCTCTTAATCATAATCCTGACAAATCTGCCTGATGATTACAACGGTTGACTAATGTTTTTCAGAAATTGTATGAAATTCGGCTTCTTACCTAATACTAAACCACTTATGATGGATCGGCTGCCAAATATATTCATGTTAGGTACCTAGTTATACCTACATAATAAATTGACGAGTAACCTTTAGGATTTACCTTTAATAGGCCGGTTCGCGCCGCTCGCAACTTCTATTCGAACCGCAAATATAAATTTGCCGGTATATTGCTATCTCTATTTCACTGATGACACATGATCGCGTTCAAGCGAGATAGCAATATGAGCTTACAGAATTTGTTATACATTTAGTCTTGTTCTGTGAATACCAAAAATGATGAATGAAAACTTATCGTGCTTTTTACTTCGTATTGTTATTCTGTAACTTGACAATATAGGCTATGCTGCTGACCAATTAATACGTAAGATATCGTTGGTTTTAATATGAAACAAATAAGAGGGAAACATGTCCATCTTGTCGTAAAAATATGCAAAACGCAATTCATTTACATTTCATTTTAGGAAAGTATTTTGAAAACATATAAATCCAGGGGACTAGATAAATACAATTTGAATCCAAATAAACTCTCATTTTGGTGGAAATGTTCTCGAATTATTAATTATTTTGGTATTACGTTTGTATGGGCAATTCATTCTCCGCTGGCACCAAGGGTCTGCCCGCGAAATTCAAATTTAATTTGGTTTTTCACAATTTGTAAACTAATACGACAAAGTAGGCTTATGGCATTCAAATTGCGAGCCTAGGAATATCATCTTCACAGGTTTATATAAAAATCTTTACTTGAAAGTGTCCAGTTTAAGAAATTAGTCAAAATAATGAGTTTGACGTGAGTTACTCACAAATTATTCAATAATTTGACTAATTTCTTAAATTGGGCACTTTCAAGTAAATATTTTTATATAAACCTGTGAAGATGATATTCCTAGGCTCGCAATTTGAATGCCATAAGCCTACTTTGTCGTATTAGTTTACAAATTGTGAAAAACCAAATTAAATTTGAATTTCGCGGGCAGACCCTTGTCATGCACCCCTTTACAGAAACGGCCATTTTATAGAATTAATTCAGAGTTTTATATTTGGGCTGTGTGCAGGCAGTTTAAGGACTTCTCAAGATTTAAATAAATAAATAAAACTTTATTTCGAGCTATCTAGGTATCATCTTAATGGATTTGGATGCCTTATTAGACCCTTCGCCCGCACTTTTTTGTGCCACTGAACATAAAATATACCTATCTATCCTCAATTAAAACATAATTTTATGTGATGCATACCGTAATAGGTACCTTAGGTGCGAATTCTGAAACTTCCTGACAATAAAATGACTGAATCGGTTAGTTTTATTCAGTAATATGTATGCTTTACCGTGAAAAGTTGGTACGTAGATAGGTACTTAGACTTACTAGGTTGTATGATTCATATTTTCTTTAGAATAATTTTTAGGGTTCCACAGTGAAACAAGGAGCGCCATAACCCATAAAGTTTTGTGCAGTTCGTATTGTGTGTAGCAGCTAACTTAAAAATAAATTTTATAAGATGTACAGTATTTCTGAAGTTTATTACGGAAATACAGAAACGTGTTAGCGCTACGTAGGGGCATTATTAAAATTAAATACATTTTCAGGGTAAGTACGGCACCTAAAAAGATTAAATAGGTACCTACTTATGTAAGTACTAGTCCGGGAGGCAGCGACCGAAATTTTGCACCCATTCCTACAAAGCAAATTTTTCTGTCAAGCAATGTTTATACCGTGTAAATAATGAAAGTGAAAGTCTGCCAAGCTTTTAGTGTTGCAAACATTAATAACAATTTTTGAAACCTGTAAATAAATAATACGTAAATGTATTATACCTACAAGACTGAAACTTCTAACAGTGAACAAGGATACCTAAATATACAGGCTAATGATAGTCTGCCGCCTCGGAAGCGTTGCCATCTAAGGTCTTCCACCCACGTAATATGTTGAAAAATTAACTTTTTGGACTTATTTCTACAAGGCTGATTTTTTTTCCTTAAATAGTTAGGTTTATACAAGAACAAAAAAAGACAGTCTGCCAAGAATCCAATGTTGCTAAAGCCTTGGTAGACGCGATGGAATACACTATCTCCCGAGCGCAGCTACTGCGCCGATCCGCTATAAGTCGCTCTGAATAATTGGACATACCTTTTTGTCTACGATAATTATTAATAACATTGAATAATATAACTCAATTTATTTTAATTAGTGTACTTTTATAATTTACAAACAAACTATAAAAAGTTTTTACAAAATAAATGGTAATGTATGAAAATACTAGATGAACGGTGTACTTCGTATCACCTATCCTAACGACAAAATATATGGGAAAATGAAATTGTTGTGTTTACTATCTTTCTCGCAATTTTTCCATATTTTCTCACCGTTTAAACCTTCCCTGGACTACGACAAATATTTCAAAACCAAAATCAGCTAAATCGGCCCAGCTGTTCTCGAGTTTTAGCGAGACAAACGAACTGCAATTGATTTTTATATATATAGATACGAGATTTTTTTAGTGTTTGTTATAATTTTTTATATTTTACAATTTTTAGTGGTCACGGCTAATAGATAATGCCCGCAACTTCGTCCGCGTGGAATAACGTTTTCTATTCCCGCGGAAACTCTCAAATTTTCCGGGATGAAAAGTGGCCTAAGTCCTTCCCCGGGATACAACCTATCCCTTTACTAAATTTAATTAAAATCGGTTGAACAGATAAATTTTTTGATTACCGCGGGAACCTTTGATTTTTCAGGGATAAAAAAGTAGCATGTCTTTCCCCGGGATAAAACCTATCTTTGTACCAAATTTAATCAAAATCGGTTGCACAGATGGGCCGTGAAAGCGTAGCAGACAGGCAGACAGACACACTTTCGCATTTATTATATTAGTATGGATGTCTGGTTAAAAACCTACTGTTTACTAAGCTATTACACTGATCGCGAGCAATTTACTCTTATCCATTGAGGAGTTCCGTTCACCATGTCTGAAGATATTCATCAGATCTTCACCAAATTTATATGGACCACCTCTGAAGTATGATCTATCAAACAAAAAAGAATCATCAAAATTGATTCATAATTGGCGGAGTAATCGTGTAACAAACATACAAAAACATACAGCCGAATTGATAACCTCCTTCTTTTTTTTGAAGTCGGTTAAAAATAGTTATCCCGGTATAAATTCAAACAAAAAAATTAAATTAAGATTTAAATTAGAAATTTAATTCGTTCAATGGCATTACATTTCCATCAAGTTCTTGCGCTACAACTTATGCCACGTCTACCGAAGCTTTAGCCACCTTCTATCGAAAGTAGACGACGATAATTCAATAATAATTATCGTAAACCGCTTGTAGACGAAAGACCAGCTTTGTAGATTTTAATTTAATGCCGGTAAGTCCAATTATTCAGAGCGACTTATAGCGGATCGGCGCAGTAGCTGCGCTCGGGAGATAGTGTATTCCATCGCGTCTACCAAGGCTTTAGCAACATTGGATTCTCGGCAGACTGTCTTTTTTTGTTCTTGTATAAACCTAACTATTTGAGAAAAAAAAATCAGCCTTGTAGAAATAAGTCCAAAAAGTTTATTTTTCAACACATTACGTGAGTGGAAGACCTTAGATGGCAACGCTTCCGATGCGGCAGACTATCATTATCCTGTATATTTAGGTATCCTTGTTCACTGTAAGAAGTTTCAGTCTTGTAGGTATAATACATTTACGTATTATTTATTTACAGGTTTCAAAAATTGTTGTAAATATTTGCAACAACATCGGCGCGGCAGACTGCCATTCTGTTTACGTACGGTTTCAAAATAACAAAATAGCAAAGAATCAGCTTTGTAGGAATAATCGCACCCATAATGTCGCTGCCTCCCGGACCATACGTATTACCCTTAAGCACAGAATAATATAATAGTACTAACGCCTTAAGTGAAACCACCTCATATGTTATCCTCATACCTACCTATACCTGCTCATGGATGATATATTACGAATTTCAGTGATTCAACTAGTGACAATAAAAGATAGGTATAATTTTCGTGACGATAATCAAAAACTAAAACAGCATTTTCACATTGTCACATTGATAAGAGTTAACACGTTATACTTTTTTAATGGAATCATATAATGTAGGTGGGTTGGGTACTGGGTAGGTAGGTGGTAAATAAAGAAAACTTGTAGATTAATTAAAATGAAAGTACCTCCTTCCTCAGATTCTATCTCGGAGTCAGAGGGCGGTTTAGAATGGAACATTGATGTAGAATTTTAGGTAGGTACCTACCTAGTTATTCATTCTACTCGTATTTCGATGGAATGGAACAAAATCATCATCGTTTTAACCCATCACCGGCTCACTACTGAGCGCGAGTCTCCTCTTAAAATGAGAAGGGTTAGGTCATAGTCCACCACTCTGGACTTGGAAGCGCCAAACTTTACGCACCTTTGAGAACATTAATGAAGAAATCTTAGGCACGCAGGTTTACACACGATTAAATTTAATATCCGTAGAGAGGTACCTAGAAGTAGAGTTTCGAAGTTGTCCGTCACACATTGTACGACTTAGGTATTTCTCGTTATGTATTTAGGTGAGTGTATTCGTAGTTTCAAAGTCCAAAACAAAAGTACCCACCTGAACATCCTGAAGTCCTGTATTTGAATACACAGTCACCGTATATCGAACTCTGAATTCAACATTACCAAAACTAAGCGTTCGTAAATTCTTCACTGATCACAAACACTAGAGAAGCGAAATCACCAACGGAAGGCGTTCGTTGATTTGATTCAATTACTGCACTCCTCTGCACATTGACTCTACCGTATCGTCCTTAAATGCAGAGATGTTTTTCTCTCGGAGGATCAAATGATACTGTCGCGTTTAATCTGTTATCAACATTTGTCATCCTACAGCACCCAGTATCAATTGGAGCTACGAGAAACCTACTCGAAGACAACAATACGTGAACAATAGTAACAACCGAATATCTAGTAATTGACGAGCTCCTATCTGAATGATGTGATTGGTCGCATGATTATGTTTATTCTTGAAGTGTGTTTGTGATAAGTAAATGACTGTCTTTGTTTTGGACATTTAATTATTGATAGAATATCTAATGCATTTTACACTAATGTGGGCATTAAGTAATCTTTTTCTTCATTAATAACTAGGTAGATACGTCTACAATAACAATATATACCTACGTATAAGTACCGTTATAATAGATCTTATTTATTTATTGATTTAGATAATATCTTTATTGCACACACTATACTATTAGGTACACTACAACGAAAGGTGCAAAGGCGGTCTTATTGCTATACCTGGTAATCTCTTACAGACAACCGTTGATGATGTTTAACTGTCTTTTCACTGTGTAAAGCTTTGTACAGTTGTTGTTGGGACTTGCGGTACGATTTCTGACACGTCACAACAACACACATTGATGAAGCATCCACCACAATATGTGGCGCACATTCACATAGCAACGCATAGGTTGGTATATTTACCAGGCTTGAGCAAGTCGTTTTAATTTCCTAGTCGCTGTTTGTGTATATTTATTCTTTACATTGTGTGATCTATTAATGACACCTATTACTAACTTCAAACTTACAACACAACTGACCCAACCACTTTAATTATTACGCTTGCTTTACGCAGTTGCTAATGATCCTTAGGTAGGTACCTATAATGCGCCGAAATTATAAATGAGAAAGTTTGGATATGATTGTTAGCTCTCCTTCACGCCACAATAACGGAAACAATTTGGAATGGACAGCTTACGAGTATAACCTGAATTATTGAAAATTAGTTTCAGCGGGAGTAAAATTTTCTTCGGGATTCGGGATTTTTCAGTTCTTATTTTTGTGGACTTCGTCTGTCTTAGTCCTTTAGGACTGAGGCTTTCAGAAAACAAAAGAGTCAGACTTGGGACGTAGGTTCAAACCTTGTCTATTTACTTTTGTTCCTGAATCCTGCCCCTGTTAAATGAGTCTATTAACCTAAGAAAAATTTAAAGGAAACGGAAATCTACCTAATTTTGTTATGGCCACATTAATCCATCCTTAATCATAATCATAATCATAATCATAATCATTTATTTTTTGCCAGAATATGGTACATGCAACATTTTGACATAGATGTTAATAAAGTATTGAGTCCACATATCCTGCCAGGTTTGGCGTGCAAAATTATTTTTATGCTTAATCTAAAAAATAAATTATTATTTGACAATTAAACCCCGATGAAAGTATACAAATATTCAGATTCATTATAACAATTAAATTACAACATTATTCATAATACGTTACATATGTCACAAATAAAATAACACCTAAAATAATAATTAAAAGCCAAATTAATAAGTTAAAATTAAGAAATTACAATAAATTAAATGTCAGACAATAATAAATACCATAATTACGGAAATTCAGTTAAACTTTTCAGTTAAGTAATCGTCAGTTTTGTAATATAGCTTATCTAAGAGCAAGTCAAATAAGGCTTTCTTAAACCTTGTAAAAGGGAAACTTTTTATTGAGTTGGGCAAGTGGTTAAAAATGCGGACTGCCATGCAGTAAGCATTTTTACTGGTAACAGCCAGCTTCTGCGTAGGGATGCATAACCTGTGGTTCAAATGTTTATTTCTAACACTTTTTATTGCACTTTCGATTTTGAACAGGTGTGGGTTTTTCTTTACAAATATACACATTTCGTAAATGTATAAGCTTGGCAGTGGTAACACTTTAAGGGATTTAAACAGTGGTCTACAGCTGTGAAGTATGTCTACGCCATACAATGCCCTAATGCATTTCTTTTGTACTTTAAATGCCCTTTCCCATTCTGTTGAGTTACCCCACAGTATAAGGCCATATCTTAAAATGGAAGACACATATCCATGGTATGCCATGAGAGCGGCTTCATGTGTTGTTGTCTGTTTAAGACGCTTTATGACATATACAAATTTATCCAATCTATTACATACTCCTTGGATGTGAGCTTTCCAGTTACAGAACTTGTCAATAGTTACACCTAAAAATTTTACTGATTCAACATTATTAATAACAGATACATTATACTTAATATTATAGTCAAAACCACTACAGTTGTGTGTTACGAATTGTATGAAATTGGTTTTTTCTAAGTTAATTTGCAAATTATTTTTGTTTAACCAGTCTATTATTTTAGTCAGGGAATCGATCGTTTCTTTTTCAATGTCACGTTTGTTTTCACATTTAATAATCATTGTTGTGTCATCAGCAAACAAAATGCATTCATGTTTGATTACGTCTGGCATGTCATTAATGTATATCAGAAATAGTAACGGTCCCAATACGCTACCCTGCGGTACTCCATACGCATTATGCCTAAAGCTAGATTGAAATTGACTCCTTTGATTCCCAACTGTCTTTGTTACCTCCACACATTGCATGCGGTCTTTAAGGTAACTTTGTATCCAATCTAGAGGTTTTCCTCGAATACCATATTTGTATAACTTATCCAAAAGCAACTTGTGGCAGACAAAGTCAAAGGCTTTACTCATATCTAAAAATACTGCAAGCGGATATACTTTTTTATTGAAGCATTCAGTTATAGTTTTTATGAGAGAAAAACATGCTAAGGTAGTGGAGCTACCCTTTCTAAATCCATACTGAGAACTTTTTAATAAATTAAACGTAGTGAGAAATTGGTACATTTTGTCATTCATCACCTTTTCAAACACTTTAGACATTATAGGAATTAGTGTGATTGGTCTGTAGTTTCCAAGCACACGTGCGTCGCCTTTTTTATGTATTGGTTTTACTATCGATTTTTTTAATCTAGTGGGAAACTTCCCTTGCTCAAATGATAGATTAACTAAGTAGGTCAATGGGGTAGCTAACACTAATGCGCATTCCTTTATCACAGCAGTATTTAGCATATCGTAACCTGCTGATTTTGTGTTTTTTAATGTTTTCAATGTTTTTATTATATCCATTTCATTTATTGGTGTTAAGTATAAACTGGTATTGTGATTCGGGATTTTAGGTTCGTAAGTCAGTGTATTATTTAAATTTTTGTTAGTCAAGTTGATAAAATAATTATTAAAATGTTCGCATATAATGTCAGGACTTGTATAAGCTATTCCATCTACTGAGATTTCGTCAATTTCGCGTTTGCTTGTCTCATTTTGGAGAGAATTTTTAACAACTTTCCACGATGCTGCGCATACATTTGTTGATTTTTGTATGTATTTAGTAGCACCGAGTTTTTGAACTTGGAGCAGACATTTTTTTAAAATATGAGTGTATTTGTGATATTTATTTTTATTTAGGCTTTTATTGTTTGATGAATATAAATATTTAAGATACATTTTTCGCTTTATTATAAACGATTTTTTTAGCCCTTTACTCATACAACTACTTTTTAACAGTTTTGGTTGAATTTTTACTCGAACTTTTGGGAAACATAATTCGAAAAAGAGAGTAAGTAAGTCATGAAAAGTGTTAAATGCACTGTCTAGGTCCTGTTCAGATAATACGTCACTAAATGATAGGGCTGATAGGCAGTCCTTGAATTTTTTTAAGTTTTCCCGGGAAAAATCCCTTTTATTTTCAAACCAGAATTTAGGTTTTGGCTTTATCTTTGGGTCTTTTACAACTTCCAGCGTTATAGTTTGTCCGGTTTCGTGATCTGATAAGGCTAAATAGTGTAAGTTTGGTTTAACGTTAGAGATATTACTCACTATTAAATCTAAACAGGCATTATGCCTAGTCGCTTTAAGTATATGATTTTGTAGATTATTATTATTTAGTAGTGCAATTAAATCTTTCGATACCGAATTTCGTTTCAAAATATCGATGTTCCAGTCACCGCAGAGAATAATCTTCTTGTTACATCTTCGCATTAGTGTTTCAAGTAGCGAGAGTAACTCATTTAGGAATTCATTTGCTTTAGATGACGGTGTTCTATAAATACAAATAATAATAAGTTTATAATTCAATACTTCTACACCACAGCATTCAAATACATAGGATTTGGCTTGTTTTATTTCAAGTATTTTATAGCTTAAGTTTTTTTTTAATAATATGCAGGTCCCCCCTCTACGTTCCTTTTCTCTTGAGAAGAAGGTAGCTAGGTTATAGTTTTTTAGGTGTAGGTTTGACTCCGAGCCACGTTTTAGAAATGTTTCCGAAACGCAAATTGCATCAATACAAACCCCGTGTTCTGATAGCTCAGATATGGCTAATTCAAAAAGGTCACGCTTGCTCAGAACCCCTGCAATGTTTTGGTGGAGTAATGTAAAATTAACTTTATTTACGAAAAAACGTTGCTGGAGACGGTGTCTGGAGTCTACATACTACATTATTTTTTTGAATGCATTCGATTTTTTTGAAATAGTAGGGTATTGTACCTTTTTTAGTGTTTCTGATAAATATTTGAGTTTCTAAGTTTTTTTTGTACTGTTCATAAGTATATATATTTGTATTATTGGGTGTAATCGACTGTACGAGTGGTTCTACATTCATATTTTTGGATTTTGGTGTGTAATTTTTGTGCTGGACTATAAATTTGGCATTGTATTCCAAGTAGTCAATTTCTATATTTAGTTTGTAGCAAATGTAGTCGCGAAACTTCATTTTATGATTAAGTGTACTTGTATGGTAATTTTTTTCAAAGTCAATAAATTTGCAATTAGGATAATTTAGTGTTATCAATTTTAATTTTTGATTGAGTAGGTTTAGGTTAAGGTAGGGGTTTTTTTGTATATTAGGTACAAATATATATTTACACTCCTTCAATTTTTCCAGCGCATTCGATAATTTACAGAACAAATTGTAAGGGTTTTTGTCATTACAACCTATAAATAAGATTACAATGTCATTCTTAGAGATAGTTTCAGCTAAGCAGTCGCAGCTGCTAAGTATTTGTGAACAGTTTGCATTTGGCTTAACCATAGATGTGACCCTATAAACATCATTCCACTTTTTGTGACGACTTTCTGACAGCTTCATTGATAAACCTTGAGCTTGTTGGTCACCTAATATAAATATGTTCGGCTTTTCTTCTTGTGAAAGACAGCTAGCGCCATCTTTTGACGACTTTGGAAAGATATTTTGGAATTCTTGGGACTCATAGTTATTATTTGTATCTTCTAGTGTGGTTTCTGTTTGAGTTTCTGTGTCACAAACAATCTGCGTAGGTGCCTGTTGAAATTGATTATAATAATTATTATATACTTAATATTATAATTAAGTAAATATATTAAGTAAATATACTTAATATTATAATTGCGAAAGTGTGTCTGTCTGTCTGTCTATCTGTCCGTCTGTCTGTTTGTCTGTCTGTCTGCTATGCTTTCACGGCATCTGTACAACCGATTTGGATGAAATTCGGTGTACTACACCGAATTTCATCCAAATCGGGTTACATCCCGGGGAAGGACATAGGCTACTTTTTATCCCGGAAAATTTAAGAGTTCCCCCGGGAATTAAAACCTTAATCCACGTGGATAAAGTCGCTTGCATCACAGATGTAGTACTAACAGATACCGCGCTCGGAACACGACAGTGCGGCCAAAATTTATTCTAGTGTGCGTGACAGCACTGTCTGGACACATGCATCAGTGTGCGTGAAATGTTGCCACATTAATGAAAAAATGCCAAATTAATGTAAGAAATTTTAATTGTTTGTTCTATCTTTAGACCTTAACTACTTAACCGATTTCAACGACATATGGTAGGAGAATAGCTTGTATCCTGGAAAAGGAGATTCGCATATTACTGTGGTGGTACGCTGGCTACTTTGGAGCTACGCTGAGTAATTTAGCGGAACGTCGAATACTTTCAAGATATGCCAGTTAAATTGGAGGTACGGAGACTACTTTGGAGGTAGGCCGACTACTTTAGAGATACGCCGACTACTTTGGTGGTACGTAGGTACGCCAGCTGCTTTTGAGGTACGTCAGCTACTTTGATGGTACGTAGGCTACTTTTAAGGTTCGCCAGCTTCTTTAGAGGTACGCCAGCTACTTTAGAGGTACGCAGGCTACTTAGGAGGTACGTAGGCTATTTTGGTGGTACGCCAGCTACTTTAGAGGTACCCGGCTACTTTAGAGGTACGCAGGCTACTTTGGTGGTACGTAGGCTACTTTTAAGGTACGTCAGCTACTTGAGAGGTACGCCGGCTACTTTAGAGGTACGCAGGCTACTTAGGAGGTACGTAGGCTATTTTGGTGGTACGCCAGCTACTTTAGAGGTACGCCGGCTACTTTAGAGGTACGCAGGCTACTTTGGTGGTACGTAGGCTACTTTTAAGGTACGTCAGCTACTTTAGAGGTACGCCGGCTACTTTAGAGGTACGCAGGCTACTTAGGAGGTACGTAGGCTATTTTGGTGGTACGCCAGCTACTTTAGAGGTACGCCGGCTACTTTAGAGGTACGCAGGCTACTTTGGTGGTACGTAGGCTACTTTTAAGGTACGTCAGCTACTTTAGAGGTACGCCGGCTACTTTAGAGGTACGCAGGCTACTTTGGAGGTACGTAGGCTACTTTTAAGGTACGTCAGCTACTTAAGAGGTACGCCGGCTACTTTAGAGGTACGCAGGCTACTTTGGAGGTACGTAGGCTACTTTTAAGGTACGCCAGCTACTTTAGAGGTACGCTGGCTACTTTAGAGGTACGCCAGCTACTTAGGAGGTACGCTGGCTACTTTGGTGGTACGTAGGCTACTTTGGTGGTACGCAGGATACTTTGGTGGTACGTAGGCTATTTTGTAGGTACGATAAGTCTGCCTTATTGTACCTACGTCCATTTCAGCTTTTTTAATCTGTTTTGCCTCTATCTGTTTCGGTTTTCGGTTTCAATAAGTAAATGATACAGAAAACTTACTTTATTGATTAAAAGAATTAAATTTGTAATAAAAATAACAAGAAAAATTATAATTAATTATTAATTATATTTATTAATTAGCCTGCGTACCTCTAAAGTAGCTGGCGTACCTTAAAAGTAGCCTGCGTACCAGCAAAGTAGCCTGCGTACCACCAAAGTAGCCTACGTACCTCCAAAGTAGCCTGCGTACCTCTAAAGTAGCTGGCGTACCTCCAAAGTAGCCTGCGTACCTCTAAAGTAGCTGGCGTACCTTAAAAGTAGCCTGCGTACCTCTAAAGTAGCCTGCGTACCTCTAAAGTAGCTGGCGTACCTTAAAAGTAGCCTGCGTACCAGCAAAGTAGCCTGCGTACCACCAAAGTAGCCTACGTACCTCCAAAGTAGCCTGCGTACCTCTAAAGTAGCTGGCGTACCTTAAAAGTAGCCTGCGTACCTCTAAAGTAGCCTGCGTACCTCTAAAGTAGCTGGCGTACCTTAAAAGTAGCCTGCGTACCAGCAAAGTAGCCTGCGTACCACCAAAGTAGCCTACGTACCTCCAAAGTAGCCTGCGTACCTCTAAAGTAGCTGGCGTACCTTAAAAGTAGCCTGCGTACCTCTAAAGTAGCCTGCGTACCTCTAAAGTAGCTGGCGTACCTTAAAAGTAGCCTGCGTACCAGCAAAGTAGCCTGCGTACCACCAAAGTAGCCTACGTACCTCTAAAGTAGCTGGCGTACCTCTAAAGAAGCTGGCGTACCTTAAAAGTAGCCTACGTACCATCAAAGTAGCTGACGTACCTCAAAAGCAGCTGGCGTACCTATAAGCTAATCGGCGTACCTCGAAATACGCCGGCAGCGTAGCTGTTTCACAAAAAAAAAACTATCTACTAACAGCTCATTTACACCTTCTTTAATTTAAGGGAAAATATTACAACGTAAATTAGCAACACTGATAGATATCGTTGAGGTTTTGTGTTTCAAGTCATCAGCAATTAAATAAAAAGGGAAAAAAAACTTACAGAATGAAAATATAAATTCTTACCTATGAAAAGAAACACCATTATCCTTTTTTAATTTTTGGGAACAATTTTTACAGTGTTTCAAGACACAAGAAGGCATTATTTTGAGAAACTTGTTTAAACACACGTTACGTCGAAACTTCTCGACGCGTCGCATCCAACTAAATGAGATTTGTATTTGCTTTTCGTTTTGTATTTGCTTTGTTGGCGCGCCTGCCGTGTTCCTAGCGCGGTATCTGTTAGTACTTACATCTGTGGCTTGCATTATTTAGATAATAATAAATTGATCTAAGTACTTAGTAAATAAAAATACGTTTGTTTTCTACTACATTTTCTTTTTCCAGTGGATATTTTTCACTGAGATTTCAATTTATGTCCTGTAGGAACTAAACTTGGCAAACTACAATGTTGGAAGTGTTTTTATTTTTAATTTTTAGCGCCATTTGCCGCCCCGCCCACTTATCGTTTTTTTAAACAACGTCGAATATATATGTCAACGTTTAAAGTCATAGACTAGAAAGCCCAACTCTCAAATCGTGTCGTGTAAAGTCCTCATTACAGTAGAAATTATAGCTACCTAACATCAACAACATCACTAGTTACGTCAACTTGACATAATTTTGAGAACCAAATCAGCATGACAATTGACACTATACATGACAGCTGCATGACAGTTTTGTTAGAGCAAGCGTTTGCGGCTTTTTGCAAGGGCCAAGGCTGTTTATTATTAATTTTGGTGTAAACAATTTCGCAAAAAGCTATTCATGTTTGAATTAAAAACGTTATAAATGAAGATGAACGCTACCAGCTTGTATGTTTCAACATGTCGTTTAATAATACTAGCCGACGCGGCTGATAAAAGTTCGTGGACAGATTTGTTTCGTTTAGTTCCATATTTACGGCAATCATTATCTTGTACTGTGTGTGGAAACTTATTAAAGGAGCCCTATACACCAACGAGCTCCGGGTGTCAACATCATGTTTGTAAAAACTGCAAAGGTGGGAGAAAAAAACTGAAACCGTCTTGCGGTTGGTGTAAGGATTACGAAAATTATACAGAAAATTTACAGTTACGAATTCTTCTGCAGTGTTACAAGAAATTGTGTGAATATTTTATGGGCACTGATACATACAAGACTTTATTAGAAGAAGATGAGATAACGGCGGGTGTAAATGGCGGTACAGTGGCCAGTTCGGGGTTGATAGACTTGATTCAAGAAGGCGCCGGATTCTTCGACGATTACAAGAGCACAGCAGGTCTCTCCAAGTCCGCTTATAGCATATTGCCTTGTGTTTATACCAATTCAGCATCAACACAAACCCAAGTGGCATCAACATCAAGTAATTCAGATCTGAGATCAACTAGTAAAGATTCTCCAAATTCTAGAGCTATATCAAATGGGTCCCCACTTTACTCTGTTATGTACGCAGGTTCGGGAAATAAAATCACTATCAAAAGGAAAGCTGTAGATGAAATTGATTCTCCGCAGGCTGAAACAAGCACGAGGGAAAGCAAAGTAAAGAAAAAAGTAATTAATTTTGTCATTGTCAAGTAGTGTTTTTTTAAATTATATTAGTTAATTCTTATGTTCAATTTCAGTCAAATCAATTGGGGTTTAAGAAGCCTTCAAACCGTACCCGAAGCTCAATTAGTAGTAAAAGAAAAGGTTGTCGCTGTGGAAATGCGACGGCCACTCCTGGAAAATTAACATGTTGTGGCCAGCGATGTCCGTGCTATGTTGAGAGCAAGCCATGTACTGAATGCAAATGTAAAGGGTGCAGAAACCCTCACAGGCCTGATGGAATGAAGGTTAATTTTCAAGTTTTAATATTTATTCACTCATAAGAAAGTTTTGTAATAATAATGATTAAGATTAATAATTATAATAACTATTTTAATTACATTATTAGTTATTATTTTTAAAAAACAATTCTGTCCCCAAATGATAATTCACTGCCAACTTTAAGTTGAAATTCACACAATTTTCAGGTGCGTCCACACATACCTCAGCTTGATACATTTCAGTTAAATATAGGTCACTCTACAAACCCAGACAGCTCCCCGTCCTGTTCAGGCTCCATGGACAGTCTGGACACTGACACGCTCACAATGGAAGCTATGGAGGAATCTCTATCATTCACTACTGAATTGAAATCATCTAATATTAAAGGTGAGTCCTTACAAGGTTAACACTAGCTGAGCTAACTTAGCTAAGTGTGCTAGAGTGCAAGTACTAGAGTGTATTTTGGAGAGAATTAACTGTATCTAGGGTTCCCAGTTCCTAAAATAGAAAAGCTGGAGTCAGAGTTGGAAATTTTTCCCTTAAAGTGAAACATAAAATCTTTTGTTATGCCACACACACAATTAATTACATTCAGTCGCTTATGCATGATTAAGTGAAAAAAAATCCACATTGTCTATTGTCATATCCACAGGTCTTATAATTTATTGTAATAAAAAACAAATTACATAATCATTTATCTTTTATCTACTTAATCGAGTTGAATTGTATACAATTATTGCAGTTAAATGAGGTGGATATTCAACATTTGGGGAATTTGAATAAATATTTTTTATTTTTTTTCCATTTCAACTATCTGCCATCGGCTTTCTAGCCATAATCAGATTTTAGAAGTTGGTTTGCTGGTTATATATTGAGGGGTATTCCAATGAATATCCTCCCCTAGGTTATTTATTATCATCGATAAATAATAATATGAGCAGGAATATATTCACAAACATAATATTTATCCTATTTCAGTATACACAAGTCAATTACAAGAAGTCTCACCGTCTTTGCC
The DNA here is from genome assembly GCA_923060345.2 of Erebia aethiops. Lineage (NCBI taxonomy): Eukaryota > Metazoa > Arthropoda > Insecta > Lepidoptera > Nymphalidae > Erebia > Erebia aethiops. The sequence continues at coordinate 12,721,907 of OV281089.1, read as the reverse complement.
TGCAACCATAATGATGGACGAGGAGTTACCGGGCTCACCAGAGGATGAGTTGAGCTCTCCACACGAATACACACAATGCTCTCCTCGAGACTGCAATGACGTTGATACAATCTCGCCACAGTCTGGCACTCACGATGTTAACAGTGATATTGAAGTGGACGTATGACAACAACTATCCATTGCAGGTGACTAGAACTCTTTTTCCCCATTCTCATGGAAACTATACAAAACTGGAAAAGTATGCTTTATCATACTGTTCTTTGTATGTGACAAGTTTTTGATGCCATTCAATATCTTGCCTCGGGCGCAGTATATCTGTGGCATGCACAGGTTTTAAAGGCCGAGTAGGCATTCAATATGGCGTGCACCCTTAAATGTAGGGTAATAAAGAATAAGGCACACTTCAATAGGCATTTTTAGTTTCTTCAGGCAGATTCTCTATTCTGTGGGCAGGTCATTAAAAATAAGCATTTAGCTTATGTTTAGTGACTTGTCTGTCTAAGAGAGCTGAGACTGAAAAATAGAGGCATAAAATTAATAAATTCGGTAATGTATCCCCAGATTGAGTAGGAATAAACTTATTCGATACTTATTAAAATAAACAATCACAAAATAAATTTTTGCAGAATTCTTCTAGATTTTATCCCTACCTTAAAATGAATGAGTCTTGAGTTTTGAGCCCTAGCTGAGCCAACTTGGTAATATTATAATGTCTAAATTAAATCAGGTCTGTTCTAGCAGAAGTTTAGTATCTACTTAGCACCTAAGGGACATATTAATATGGGCTTAGAAAAATATTATCTGCCTTGAAAAAAATCTAGTTGATGTGCTTTAGAGGAGTTCGGTAGTTCTCGAGAGCGAATACATACAAATTGTGGTTCTCAAATTAACAATCAAACTCAATTTTCCATAGTAAGGTTCAAAAGCTATCTGTGCCTATATTTAGTTTCAAAGCTAATTAATGTGCTCATAAATTTGCTATTTTTCTTTGACTCAAACTAACTAAAACTCAAACTACCGTTGTGTGCAAAGATTCCAAGTTTTGTATGGGGGAGTTTTAACTAGTCACGTCTGCATTATACAAATGAACTGCTTCCCTCGTACGTTTTAATATTATGTACATAATTTTGTCAATAAATTATTATTATACTTAAGTTTCCACAATATAGTGTAAATATAGTATTAATGCTTGAAATAGAAAATTTGTGTTATCCCCTACAATTTGTAGTTCGGAAGGTTTAGTTACCAAAACTGGTAATATATACTAAAATAGAAGTGTGTACGTAAGATCTATTATTGGGTAGTTTTGGATGTCACCCATGAAATGCTCTGCAGCTCTATTCCGTAAAAGCTGCATCAATAATTGTTACGATCTCAATAGTTGTGATTGGCTGTATTTATGGTATTCTAGCTGTGGCAATGGATTTTGGCCAAAAGCAAAAGAGTTTTAGACAAACAGGAATGATAGCGATCGTAACTATGGAGCTGATTCTGTAGTGCACAATCTCTAAACAAACTAAACTAAAATTATAGCATCCATACTAATATTATAAATGCGAAAGTGTCTGTCTGTCTGCTACGCTTTCACGGCTTTTCTGTTCAACCGATTTTGATGAAATTTGGTATAAAGTCTATATCGCGGGACAGGACATAGGCTTTTATACTTTTTATCCCGGAAAATTGAAGAGTTCCCGCGGAAATCAAAAAACCTTAATCCACGCGGGCGAAATCGCGGGCATCATCTAGTTAAAAGTATTGCTTACCCTTTCATAATACTCCCTGCGGAAAGGGACAGAACTAGATTTAAAGCTGTCATTTTAGTTTACTTTCGTTTAGAGATTGTATTGCACAGAATTGGCCACACTAGCAATTTTTTTACGTAATAGAGCTTTGATCGGAATACGTATATGCAGGTTGTCATTGATAGGAATGATAACAAATAATAATAAACTCTTAAGGATCCAAAGTCGAATACCTCAAAATAGGTGTATTGTATTATCGATGTGGTCAATCATGTTTGTAAATTTTATTCTCATTACTATAATTGTGTGGTTTGAACGATCTTCAATAGAATAATAATCTGCAATTATTAATCTTGTATTTCAATAGATACCCTTTTATAACGTTCAAAAACGGTAACGTTTTAGTCTCCTTGCACACTAGATATATTAAAAATTCAATCGAAAAATTAAAAGAAGTAACTGATGAAATACTTCTAGGTTTCTTGACAAACACCCAACAGAATGAGTTTGTTCTTCCTGAGATATATAGCAAAATGTGTGCAAAACATGTATTTATCAAAAAAAAAAAATAGAAAATTTTCACCAGTCGTGTTTTTAAAACGTAATCCATGATAAAAATTTAAAGAATCATTTGCCTAATATTAAGGTGGTAACTTTTACAAATTCTGAGATAAATAACGATTTCAAACTACAAAAATTGCATCTTATCATCGATGTATATGTAGGTATTAGATGGGCCCTTTCATAGAAAAAAATTGGGCGTCCAACCTGTAGAGCGCGCTCCACACCTGTATAAGCCTGTCCTTGTCCCCGTCATAGCGCTGTCCCGCTTTTCAGGCTAGATGGCGTTACTAAAATAGGTCCACATTCTTTGTTTGACAGGGTCCATCTATGTAAATTGAGGTCGTTGCATTAATTAATCCTTTTCTAATTGTTTTTATGCGTAATGGAGAGATACTCTTTTGGTAGCGCAGTGTTGTTTGTTAAACAGTAATCATAGACAAAATTTGAACACCAATGAATAGTTTTACTCAAACAGTTTTTACAATGTAAATGCTAATACCAATACATTAAAAGAGAATCATTTTAACATAACATAATAATTTACTAGATGATGCCCGCGACTTAGTGCGCGTGAATTTAGGTTTTTAAAAACTCGGGGTAACTTCGATTTTCCGGAATAAAATGTAGCCTATGTTACTTGCCAATGATGCCTCCACTATCAAAAGACAATTACCTATCACAAATCACGTCATCTGTTGCTCTGTTGCGGTGTGATTGAAGGACAAATGAACACTTTTGCATTTATAATATTAAGTAGATAAAAAAAACTAAAGAAAAACAAACGAGATTTTCATCCAAATTCAACTGAATTATCGATTCCCTTACCTTAAGTATTCTGTTCTCAGATTCAAAAAAGGAAATCAACCTACGAGTATTATTGACAAGGGAATATCGGCCAAAAATTCTGTATAGGTACTGATAACATTTTTACCTACTTTTTTGTATTGTATTTTTTTTATTGAATAGATTGCAAAGATGGTGAACATGTATAATTTTAAGCCTTGTTTATAATTTTTAAGTATATTCCAGAGACATCCCTTAAAATCCTTTTAGTTGAATACATATAAATAATTACGGTGTTTGAGCATGATTACTTTCAGTAACATAAGATGAACAATAGCATGCAATTATAATGATTAACATTAAATTAAATATTTGGTGTCAATAGTTTGCTGTTCTTCCTTGAATCAGGTTTTTACAGTATACATTTCTGATATTCGAAACTCTATTTATGTACTTATAATAGTAACATTTCATTAGATTATATTATTTATAATAATAATGATGTTGTTATTTATATTCATTAATGGATTCTCCTAAGAACGTTTTTAATAATTTGACTGTAATAAGTACTAATGAATTAATATTTCTAAGTATCAACATAAGTGAATCTGTGATATAGTATCACCGATAATTAATAATAGGTATGAAAATCGTTTACTCGTCGTTTTGTGGTTTATAATAATTATTATCATTATGAATTAGTTTGGCATTAAACAAAAAAGCACTTAAGTACAAATGAAAAATTGTATAAATGTATAGAATATTAATTTTGTGAAACATAATTGTATTATTATTGATTAATGCCATTATTGTCTTATTAGGTGAATAAAATCAAAGTATTTTTGTTATATATTCCGATTTTTTATTTCTTTACCAGTTATACATGTTAAAATTGTAAATTTATTACTTTTGATTTAAAAAGATACCACACTTAAATTTAGTTTTTATTATTTTCTATTTTTCATACACAGCATTTTGTATTGTGGCTTTAGTTGTACTCTGTCACTGCAAGCGAGTTCCAGATTCTGTCGAATTCTCTCTTAAAGGTGGATATAGCGTTTTTTTCAGAAGTCAGCAAGGTACTATCATAGTTGCAGTTTACACGTTTGACTTCATAATCTAAAGAGCCTGTAATAGCTAACGCCTCTTCCAAATTGTCCACTGCATCGATCAACATGAACTCGTGCTCTAGTCGTACTTCAGCTTTGCTTATAACTTTCACTTCAATTCCGCAATCCAGAAAACACTTCGAATTCAGGTCCAGATTCTTATGCACAACTATCCGCACTTTAGCATTGTTCCTCTGACGAACGTTGATCAGACATTTGGAAATAGTGTCACTATCTAGGCTAGGCATACATACATCTATAGTTTGGCGTGCGTGCACTAATAAATAATAAACGCAGAGGAGATTATTTAAGCCCAGTTGCTTCTTTTCTTCACCTGCGCCGTACAACAGCACTTCGTTGATTTTGTCACTTTGTTGGCTAGCATTTAAGAGTTGTGTTATTTTTGCAATTATCCTGCTCAATATTGAGGCACAGGCACTTCCAATTAAAACTGTTTTCCAATTATAACTAGCGTTCATTGTGCTAACTACTAAAGTAATAAAGAAGTCGAAGCGACGGCTCTTGAAAAACAAGATATAATTCTCCGTACTTTAATGTCACTTGAATTTTCAGCCTACCCTCGATGCGCAAGATGGGCACATACAATTTTATGCCTACCCACCCTTATGAAATAAAACAACAGAAGATAATTATTTTTTGGGGCATGAGATAAATAATTGGTACCTATTATTTAAAACTTTCAAGGCCTAGCAGGATTATTGACAGAGCGAAGCGAAGGTCTCTGAGTCTACTTGAGTGAATTGGCACTTGTCCGTCCGTCCGTCCGTCCGTCTGTCAGAGCATTATGACTTCTGAATTACTGAACGTAATTACTTCAAATTTAAATATAATATGTAAACCAATGGTCTCCCGCCGAATATGGCTTAAAAAGTTATAAAAATCTTTATTTCAGGGGGGCTCTCATAGAAGCGAATGCGAAGTAAAATATTTTTTATAAAGTTACATAGGGTTGCGGTATATCATTTTAAAGATAATTAGGAATAGAGCCCAAAAATATGTTTTTTTAAATTTTTCCCCCAAAATTGACGAAATGGAGAGCTTTCAAAGTGGAGATTTTCTAACGTCCAAAGTTGACCTCAGAACTCTAAATTTTCTGAAAGGCTGAGCCTGAATCTTGAATTCAAATAGAATTATATCCTGTACTTGAACAACAAATACCAAAATTAGATAGGTAAGAACTTCACATTTATGTCAATGGATGGCGCCGCGAGGTCTCAGTTCGGGGCGAACCACTAGTTAAAAGTACCATAAAGCCTCATATTCACCAGGGAACCAATACGTGTCCCTAGTATGTCGGGCGACGTAGGGCGATGTCGACAGACGCCGCCAGAGTGCGGCCGGACATGCTGTCTCGCGACCTTTTACTGTTGTTGCCTGTTGTCAAACTTGTGCGGTTTCGGACGATGTTGGGCATTGTCGACTGGTGTCGCCAGACTTCGTGGGGTTATATTGTTGTATGACTTCGTGTGTGGCAACAAGAGAAAAGGTGCCTATTTTTACCACGTACGCGAAACATGTGTCCCTAGTGAATACGAGGATTTAATAGTACCCAAACCTTTTTAAATACCTAACTACTTAAGTATTTATCTTGAGTGTTTACTTGCTTCTATCTAGAACAACGAGAATTTTATTATTTATTAAAATATTCTCGAAGTCCTATTTAAAGCTTTAGATTCTAACAAGTAGGTATATAGGTACCAATAATGTTACTTGGATTTGGATAAACAAATAAAAACATTTTTAATGACATCTATCATTTTTCTTAGAAATTGTTTTGACTTTCTTGTACAATTTTTATGATTTTACAAAAATTCATTTATAAACATAATTTTATCAGTGTTTTCTCAAAATTATAATATACTTATATGTTATTGTAGGTAGTTGTAAAATGCGTGCATGATGTCAGAACATAAGCCTCGAAAATCTAATGTATCTAGAGATCCCCTACAACAACCGACGAATAATTTTACAAAAGGTTCTGGTGATGTGGCTCCACAGAAGACTCCTGCCAGGCTCAAGAGCAAAAACACGTTACCAAAGAACTTGCGATACGACTTGGAGAACGCTTTAGTTGGGGCAAGTGTTGACGCCTGTTTTTATTTCGATAGCGATTATTTTAACTATCAGCTTTGGTTTGGGTATCGTTTATAATTTTTTCACCTACTTAGTTAGATATTACTTCGCAAACTTATGGTGTCGCGTGGACCATAATATTTTTTTAATATTTTTAATAGCTTTATCTGTAGGTATACCTATTATTTATTTTCGCCCATTTTCAGACGTATTATTATTATTAGTATCGAGGTCCTTTTTCCCAGAAATCTAGTTGAAATATCAAATTTCTGCTTTTTTAGTTTTTTGATAAGTACTGTCGCATTACACATCTTGCGCTGCGATCAACTTTTAAAATCATAATCTTCCTTTGTTCCTCATTTTAGCTGTGCGACGTATGGTTTGAGGATATCAAGCCGTATTTAGAGCGTAACAACATTAAGCTGCACGTCCACGAGCCGGCAGCGGGCAACGGGCAAGGTGACAGCGCGCGCTGTGAGCCCGGCGCCGCGCCCGACTGCGCGCACCTCCATCCAGGTAGATCTGATGTACGAGCCTCATCTAGCTCTGACATCTGCTTATAAAATGTTCTAATTTTTCTACGGTTTTATACTTGCCAAGTACAGGAACTGCGGATTTAAGTAGGTATCCTTTAGTTATGCAAAATTTCGTCAAAATCGATGCAGCGGCTGAGCCGTGAAAAGTTAACAGCTAACTTACACTTCCGGAAGTTTCGCAAACGAAACTGCTTTATCAACTTTGGTAGCCTACCTAAGTGTACCTATCTAAGTACCAATGTAAATACATATATGTACCTACCTATTCTATGAGTAGGTAGTATCTACCTACCTAGTTAGGTAGTTAGTAAAGTCTTTATTTTGTATTTAAGTAGCAGGTCTATGTAAATAAATAATATACTCGTACATTAAGTACTTAAGTGGTAGTAAAGTTCAATTTATTTTGAAACATTTTTGAAAATATCACGGAATAGATAAAGAGTATTTTTTCTATGGAAAATATACAATATGTAGACCGTATGTACCTAATGTTTTGGATTAACGATATAAAAATTAAAAAACAACTTGCGTTGCTCTGAAAAAGGTAGTTTTATTTCAAAACCTTGTTTACGCGTGCATTGCGTTTTTAAAGACCAAATTATATTATATAATACCTACTTACCTGAAAAAACGACAGCACTTACACGAGAGACTTATTTCACCATCCAAATTACAAAGTTAAATACAAATTTACATGTAGATAAGTCCTACATAAGTACCTACGTCATTTCAAAAATGGCATTATATTGATGAAGCTCGACGTAACCATAGTGTTAGGCCTAAGTCCGGTATCCACCAGTGCGAAGAAGCCCGGGATGGGTTTAGATGTGTTTAACACACCAATCAGATTATTGATAGATGACGTGGAAACTCATCACGTCATTTATCAATAATCTGATTGGTCAGCCGGGCCTAAGGTAACCAGTGCTTCGACCTCGCAGCCTCGTCAGCGCCGCGGTGCGAGCTGTGCCGCCTCCTGTTCAACGCCGCCAACAGCATCGAGAGCGCGGTGTCGCAGGCCGCCTGCATCGCCGCTAACTGCGCCGCCTCGCCCGAACATACCCGCAACACAGGTATAGAGTCCGAGTCACGAAAGAAATCCTCTGGAGGCAGCGATGTCCTCCACCACCACTACCACTACAGCCCATTAACGTCCCACTGCTGGTCACAGGCCTCCAATCTCATAGGAGAGAGGGAAATAGACCTTAGACCCACCACGCTGCTCCAATGCGGGCTGGCGACTATTATCATGTTAGTGATAGGTAGTAACCGGGACCGCAGAGGCACGGGGGTGAAACACCGCCAACTGCCTAACTCGGGACTAACTAAGTAGTACTGAGAAGCAGCGATGTGATCTAGGTACACATTGAACACAGCTTTTAGCATCGTCGTGTGTCGTCGTTAACGCTTCTGAAAGAACGCTCGCGGACACGGTCAGCATCCTTTTGTCCTAGGTCACCTAGGTGAGCGACAAAAGCGACGCGATACGACTCTATAAAAAATGACAAACTTATCTATAACTTAATCCAAGTGAAGGCCAGCGACTGTTTTATATGTTATAGAGTCGCGTTCGTCGCTGACGACAGTGTAAAATATGTTCGAGTTGACAGCGTGACGCTACGCACAAAGCACCGAACCTCCGCCCATCACAATTTAGTGCTTATAGTTGTACTATTATATAGATCGATAAAATCACCCACTAGGCACGCTCAATGTTGCTTGTAAGATAGGAAGGCACCTACCTATATCGAAAGAAGCCTATGTCCGTCTTCGGAATGCAATCTATCTGTGTACCTTTCGTCAGAATCGGTTAACGGTTTAGCGGATGAGCCGTGAAAAGGTAACAGACACTTTCGTATAATTATCATACCTGGTATGGATTTATTATAGAGGGAAGCGGCTTTTGGCTGACACCTCGGAAGCCTTAAATCTGTTATGCAGATATTGCACTAATTAATCTGCAAAATTAAACTGTAAAAGTTTTGATTAGCAAAACACCATGAAGAGATATCTCCAATAGCTTCTCAAATCTTTAAAAGTTTTCAGTAGAATTCCGACCAATTAAAAATTTTACTGTTATATAAAACCAAGCCAAGATCGTAGGTTTACCCAATTATTTTTTAGTCGACATTCGGATATAATAATGTGTAGTACGACTGAGTGCTTATCCGTCAATCTAAGTACAGAATTAACGAATTTATCTCGCTATTATTACCAGAGTAAACGCCACAAATCCAATGAAGACACACATTTGAAAGCTGATAAAAGAAAAACCCGCAAGAGAAAACCAAAGGCCTTCCAATCAAAGCATCTTGTGCCCCGTCTGTGCCAGACATACAGCCTGCCTACGGGAACCTATCGGCAACAGAAAATAGTTCCTAAGGTAGCACCGCCTACCAATCAAAAATCGCCTCCCCGTAATAACAAAAACGTGCGTATTAAGTTTTTATTTACCACACAATAGGTTGTCAAGTTTTTAAGTAATTTAGTAAATACGTACCACTTCATTGTAGGTTCGAAATTTTCTGTTTAAATGGACATTTTTATTTTTTAGCTCTGAAATTTAGCTCTTGACTGCAATCTCACCTGATGGTAAGTGATAATACAGTCTAAGGTGGTAGCGGGCTAACCTACTAGCAATAGGGGTATGGTGGTTATGTTGAACCCATAGTTTTCCAGAATAAATATATTTATTTAACTAGTAGAACCGAGAGTAGATCTATGCTTCAATTGACGTTGGCGCAGAAGCGACGTCCTTTAGCTGCACAAAGACCCATTCTATTTACGTAGTGTGGAGCAAAATCAATACTTTTTTCGCAATATTATAAATGCAAAAGTGTGGCTGTCTGTATATGAAAATTAAAGAATTCCCACGAGAATAAAAAAAACCATATCAAGTCGCGGCATCATCTAGTTTAAGTTAAACGAGCGCATTTGCGGTGCGGGATAAACACAAATCTGTAAAACCATATTAGAAAAAGTTTAGTAATATTAGTCCTTTAAGTAATTATGTAAACCCTTTTATAAAAGACGCGTTGCTACACTACCTACCTACGCTTCTTTTTCTCAATCGTTCACTCTTTTCAGAGTGGTCCTGGTTAAAACTTTTTCGAATTGCGATCTTCCTCCATAGACTCCTGTTTCCATCACGAAAACACACTTCTCTACTCTGTGCCAATATTCTTTTACTCACCAATCGCCTGAAGTAGAATTTTTCATTTTAGATAGGACGACCCAAGAATAAGCCTGAATTGAAGGATGCATCGACACAAACAGATACCTTGTTAATGATTAAGACGGTAAATCCTACGCCAAGGAAAAGCTTAAGGTCTGGATGCCATTTCGGTCGCTGCCCTGCTACAACTGCCCTTTTGCCGTCCAAGAATAAAAATAACTCGATTAAAGATCCCAAAAATATCAAGATCCTGGATACAGAAGTATCACCTTTATTTAAAAACGTAATAATACCTCTATATACGTATCTAATGTTATACTTACTCTTTATAGAAAGCCCAAATTCTGGCAGACTTATAAATTGTTGTAATAAGTTAGTCTCCCCATAATAAATTATCATTGACTACATGATGCCCGCGACTTCGTCCGCGTGGATTAAGTTAATTTTTCCGGAATAAATAAATAGCCTATTGCCTTCCCCGGGATAAGACCTATCACTATACCAAATGTTAATAATATCGGTTGAAAAGATGGGCCGTGAAAGCGTAGCAGACAGACAGACACACTTTCGCATTTATAATATATTAGTAAGGATTAGTAAGGATTTAGGTAGGTACACACTTTTCCTCACCTCTTCGCTTCAAGAAGTACTTAGGTACACACTTTTCCTCTCCTCTTCGCTTCAAGAGAGGAGGAAAGGTGTGTACCTACTTCTAATAACTTTGCCCAACAACATGTCAATGGCCTGATAACGTTTTCCTGTCACCTGTATAATTAAATACTTACTTTTCAGGACCTCATCGATATCATAGGTGAGAAGCATGATAAGATGTTAAGAGTTATCTATAAAAGTCCAGAAAGATCAGATGCGAGTAGATATTCTTCATCGTTGGACTTATTCTCACCCCATAAACTTGGGAAAAAATCCGCAAATTGTAAGAAAACTCGCCCCTGGAGGTAAAATGACCTGAGTGCATTGTAGAAACAGATATTCTATTTCGCGCAGTTCATTTGGCTTTGTTTGTTGTAGTGCGTGTACCTACGTAGTAATGTGTGCTCTCAGGAGCGCTTATTCATATACAATTAGTCCTATACTAGGTATGTACTACAACAACCGACCACAAATTTCGGGAAATGGAACATCAGCTGTAATTGTATTTTGCTGGTGAAAATAGAAAATATTTAAATTAACACGTATACGTCTCAAAAATTCAGTTACTTTAATCTTAACAACACTAAATACTTTGTTATTGTTAATTATTTATTAGGTTATTAATAAAGACAAATTAGATTGTCACAGACTTTTAATTCGAACTCCATGATTGTATTAAAGGTACCTATCTATCTATTGGGTTGTCTTATGTATCTAAATTAATAAGTTGATGAAAATAAAGTAGATAAGTAGGCGTCACTGCTTGAGTATGCTGTTTGCTAACTGAAACGTGAGAGCTTCATTGTTATATTCTTTGTTAAACATAACAATATCTAGACTCTTAGCTTTCACGAAGATATACAAGCAACAACTGGTTAGAGATCATTATATTTTATTTTTCTGTATGAAATATACAAAGTATGTTTAATAACAATATAAACTTGAAGGGAAAGGCCAAATACATATCATACATTTCTGCGTCCCCTTTTTTACGGGTGGCATTTGAAATCAGAAAAGATACTACGTTTTTTGTTAGATTTCTATTAGCCTTCTATCTAGTTAGCGAGAACTTTTGATATGTATTCCACCTTATTTTTGGGGGTTTATCATAAGACAAGGAATACCATATCACTCGCACACGACACTTTTATTGGTATACAACTTATTTTCTATGTCCTATCTTACGACTCTTTACAAAATTACAACAGACATATCGACTATAATTATAAGGGCAGTACAGTGAGTGTTTTCACACGAATAAAATAATTTACAAAAAAGCAGTCGAACATATACATCACACATATAAAATAAATTAAATAAATAAGTCACATGTCATCGAGCTTCGATCGCAACCGCGACAGCTGGCCGCCGCCCGGCCGGGGCCGATGCACGCACACTCTTTGGATCCGAGAAGAGTTTATGGAATGTCCCCGCGACACATTCGCGAACTCGACGCCGCTAATTCGTGTGTTTCACGTAATCTGTCTCGTAGTAGGCGGTTGCGCCATGCGCGCCCTTCCTGTCGAGCGCACGGACGCGCACGAAAAGAAATGCGGCCACTAACGACGCGACCACAAGCACTAACAACAACATGACGAGACCCGCTACGAACGAAGGCACGGACATACATATCGTTTCCGGATCACTTGCCGGAGACTGAATTACTACGGTTTCGTTTTGTGCTGCATTGTTGAGTGCGAAATTGACATCCCCCGGTGCCACTACTTGAATGGTTCGACTCGTGTTTACATCGGTCATTTCTTGTGCGTCACGCTTATAAATCCGCGTTGGCGATGTTTCTCGTCTTCTTCGTATTCCAACTAAACTTTCTGGTAAATCTTCCACTGATCGTGGTCGTCCACCCAATGTCGCTAAGTTCCCATGTCCTTCGTCTTTTCGTTTTACAGTATTGTAGACTCCACGGCGACCAGGTGGAGGCGGTGGGGGTAGGTTTACGTCGTCAGAATCCCGTGAGGGAGCTGGTGATGACGGGTTGGGGGCGTTAGGTGTTGAGGAAACCTGCGCTTGTGGTGGATTAACTACATCATCTCGTTTTTCGGAATAAGCGCCAGCTGAATCGGCTGGATGTCGTGGGTCCGGGAATGCCGGTGGTACGCCATATTCAGCGTGAGGTGCGGGCGGCGGGGGACCGTACTCTCCGTGAACCGTATTTGGTAATCCATATTCTCCTGCACTAAGCGCGTTTCCACCACCTAATAATGGAACTCCATATTCACCGCCTAGTCCGCCACATTTAGGTTCAGGGCAATTGTACCGACATACTTGAATTACACATTGGAAATGTACGTTCATAGAATCCGGGAATTTGAACGCTTGGAAATACGCAAACGACACAACGGATGCTGATTGGCCAAAGTTCTTGATCTTCTGGAATTTACTCATAATTTTAGGTCTTACAACGCAACCATATTGATCGACCAGTTGAATAGGAGCTCGTTTTCCGTCATGTGCTACACAATTCCTGACAAGCATGTCGAATTTGTTTTCATCGTCTTTAATTGCGAGCACCATTGTCATAGTTTGTCCTATTTTTACGATACCCGATACTTCTGATGCCCAAGGTCCTTTGCCAACTTGTATTTGCATCCAGCATTGCAGGTTATCGCCGAGAAAGTTAGCCGTGACGGCATGTAGCATGTCAACTTGGAATGGTCTGAACGTCACTGCTTTTTCGTAAAAGTCGTACCACGTGCACCTCAGTTTCCGTGCCTGATCCCATACCTCTTGAACGTAAGGGTCGTATTGGACTATGATTGTGTTTTCCACATATGAACCACTTGGCGTGGGACTGCCATAAGCTGCAACATTATGATTTCCTGAACTTGACATACCGCAGCTGTTAAGGAATATTTCGAATGTTGCGCTTAAGTGTCCTGTGCCAGGTTTCAGATGCATGCAGTGCGGATCGCTGTAGAAACCCTTCGAAAATATCATCCCATAAAAAGGGCGATCGAATTCTATATTGACGCGCATATGAGTTTTTTCACATTGTACTTGAAGGTGTTTGATTTTCGGACTGTCTGGTGTAGCGAGAGGCCAGGGGTCGTCTGTGTGCGTAGCAGGCAGCGGCGGGCCGTACGCGCTGCCTCTGTGTTCTAGTGGTAACGACGCTGAGTCTACGGGTGGTTCGCATGTTGCATCCTGAAAAACAGAAAACATTCTCATTAGTATCTACATTGAGAAGCTATACATACATGATTACAAAGTATGGGGTGAACAATCTTATATCAATATTCTCAGCAAAGCAAAACCTACCCGTCTATCAATGTCTATCAATCAAAGCTAGGTTAAATAGGAGAACTCTAGGGCAATGTCACGATTTTTGCCACTTAAAAATTAATTTAAACCAATAATTTTATGTAGGCCAAAAATACTACGGACAATTTTTCATCCAAAAGCGTTTCCTGTTGAAAATGGTGAACTTTTTCTGTAACGCTAACATGCCGACTCTACGGCTTGTTTTCTCTTTTGAACGTCTGATTAGAATAGGCACGTGCGCGTCAGAAAATTTCTCTCAGTGCGGTAAACATGTCAGACATCATCACCCGCTATTCGATAATATGTTAAAAAAAAAGATTCGCCAAAGGTACATCAATACGGTTGCATTAAAACAGAACTTTTTCAATAAATGCATCGTTGGGTACACATTCCTGGTGCGCGGGCGCGTCGCAGTCTAGTTGCCGGCACGCGCGTGCTTCCCGGCATCTCACTCGTTCATTCTTTCCGACTTTCTACACGATGGATAGCGCAAGATCAATTATAATATTAATCAGCACAACCGAGATGAGATCCGCTGGCTTTCACGCTGTTTCACCTCCACCACATTTTATAATGTCTTATGTAAGCTACAAATGGGTAATCCGTCTCTAATCCGACAGGTGGACAGGTGGTTACTATTTATTTACATTTACCATGGAAGGATGAATGAAAATTATCTTATTTATTTAACTCAGTTTGCATTTCAATTACTGGATGCTCGCAGAGAGAGTCGACTCTACGAAGCAGGCTTAGTTATGTTATTTTCTTTACAACAATATTTTGTTTTTTTTTATGGTAAAAGATACTGCTGACCTATCCCCAATTATAGGTTTTACATTACAAACTATGTGCCTACGTCCTTCCCGCATCTATCTCTGCACCAAAATTCGTCAAAATCTGCTTAACAGATGGGCTGTGAAAGCGTAGAAGACAGAAAGACATACTTTCGCCTGTACACTGTTAGTATGTATTTATATAGTTGGCATATAGATTAGTTATTGTTAGCTCTATACGGCACGGTAAATAGGGAAAATTCTTGCGCATTGTTGTTACTTATGTTGCGATCGAAACACCTATATCGTAGCCGAGCCTTCGTACATCATTGCAGGTACAAACGACATGATGCCAATGTCTGCATAACGCCCGGGGCCTTGCTCACTATCGTATTTTCTAAACCGGTTAGAAATTACCCACTGCTCGAGATAGCGAGAAAAGCACCAGACCTGCAGCCTATAGCATGTACGGTTTACACAAATAGGTACGCCAATACAAAAATAGCTTTCTTCAACTACAAATAAGGATAATTGGTAAAGATTTAACGTAATTCGCTACGGACATTGTTAACGAAAGTCGAAAAGCAGAATGATATTCACAAATGCTACTTTTCTTTGGTTACATCGTACACATATGTGAAAGCATAACATCGTTTATACGCGTTATCGTTTTAACATAACTTTTTAATGCGATGAAAGTAATCAAAAATTGGTGTAAGATTGTAGGTTTATACTTGTGCAAATAATACATCTTGGTAAGAGTAATTTTTATAAAAAGAGAAACTCGAGGGATTGACAACACTACCTCTGAGTCTAGAAGATTTTGCGAATAAATAATTTCCAGAAATATCTCTCGAGTGAATTCGGGTTATGTAACTTCAGCTAAAGACTTAATAATTTTGGGCGAAGCATTAACTTTTCCTATAAAAATTAGGTCGGCGGCAGGAGAATTTCATTTAAAAAAAGTAGACAATTTTTTTCACTAAATCACATTTTCGGCGAATCATTACAGGTGGAAATGTTAAATTTTCCGATTAAAAGTTAGGTCAGCGTAAGCAGGCGATCTTCAGAAAAAACTAGACAACATATTTAGCTAAATCACATAGGTACCGCAAGATAGAGGCGAGTAACTGTCCATCTGCATAATACAAAGTGCGATAGCGTGTATTTAACACTAAAACGTTATTCTACAGAATAGCTGAAAGCTTGGTATTTACCGTTTCGTCATTCTCTATCGATAATAGTAGAAATACTAGAAGTCTGTAACGCGCAAGAAATACCTTGGGTAGGTAAATGATCTAAACTAAATGTGGGGTGCGACTAGGTACTTGTTAGCTCCTATTGCTAAGATACAGTTTTTTAAACTCGTACTTAACGTCTTAATCCTAAGTATGAGTGGTTAACGATAACTGTGCTAAAATTTGTCGTTTAATATATAAGGGAAACTTGTGGAAAAACGCCAGATTTTCATCTGTAACTTAGTATGTATCAAGATTTAAAAAAACCTAAATCCATCCAATCCACGATTCAATCGCTGGCATCAGCTAGTGAAATCCTACAACTTTGTCCGCGTAGATTTTTTAAATCCCGTGGGAACTCTTCTTTACCTTTTAGTCTCCGGGATGCATGTTATCCCCAATGGTCCCGATCGGTTAAACAGATGTCCCGTGAAAATATAACAGACAGACAGACACACTTTCGTATTTATATTATTAGTAAGTATGGATAGATAATGATAAATTTTAAGATTGGATAAATAGAGTAGGTATTTTTACATGCAATTAAATATCTACAAGTTACAAAAGCTATCGCGGACTAATCCGTCATGTGTGGCGTCAGGTGCGCGCGCAGGTGAAAGCATCCGGCTTAACCCGCATCCGTTTCCCGCGGAACATGATCCGCGGTTGTTTTGCCAAAATAATTGGAATAGGCGATTTATTTATATAATAAAAAGTAATAATATTCTCATTTTGGCATATTTATCTTTTTATTAATTTACTAGGTGAATGCTTGCAACTTCATGCGCTATGATTTACTCGTAGGTCTTCAAAAATCTCGTGTGAAATCTCTGGCTTTCCGGGATAATAGAAATTTTGTTAAATCAGTTAAACAGATGGGACGTGAAAAGGTAACAGATAGACAGATACATAGATAGACAGATGAGATACACAGACATCGCATGTTTATCATTAGTATTTTTTAACTTTTTTTCTTAACAATGATAAACGGGGGAAAGGAATGCGGTTTATTCGTCTAAGTATATTTATAATATTATTATAGAGCATCTGGGAAGAACCGGATGGCAACGATAATAAAGCGATATTCCTCTTTCCTACGTATAATAATGCTGGTATTGCATTTTACCAATTTAGTTCAGTCACGACTTATTGAATTCAGTTTAGGCTAGCTAGATACAAACAACATAATCTTCTCACGTCAGTAAAACGCCCTAGCTCTGTAAACCTACTCAATATATAATATGACATAAGCTTCATAATATGTTACAGTGGCGTGAACAAGTTTTGAAGTCTTTGGGTAGGAACCAACTTCCTGGCAGGTCATAATGAAATTATAACTACGGTAAGCATTCTTTGCACTTATGACACGCACGCCACTGACGTTAAGTAGTTTGCTTTAAAAGGTACCCAATAAATTGATAATATTTTAAACTTTCTATGACAAATTGCTTTGTCATAGAAAGTTGTGTCACCATGTAGCGAAGAGTCTTCTCTAAAACAATGCATAATATACATACGAAGGTACTATAAAATGAGAAAATACAACAGCATTTTACATTATAAGTACCCATTTTATCACTCTTCGTGTTGAAACTGATAGGACTAACAAAAGCGAAACGTCCGGAATATTGCGCGTAAGCGCATTAATTTATATTTATTTTAGGACCTGCTCTTTATTTTAATCAAAAAACATGATTTAATCAATGTTTAAAAACAATTATTAATCAAACGTTGGAATATAAAGAGTACAAGTAGACCACTCGACTACTCAACTCAAACGTGGGCACCTATATAATATATAAACATGGACTCAATCAAAAGATTTATCAATAATCTGTTGATTGAGTCCATGCAAAATGTTTCAAGCATCCCTGCACTCTACATTTCTTACGTAATCCCCACTGTGAATAGGTAGACTGTAGAGCATCGAAGATCATTGATATTAAACTGGTATTTATTAATATTACTTATTGATTTTTATCAGTATATGCAACAATGGTGGTCATGACTGAAAATGAAACGACTCGCACGAAACGCTTGCATCATTTGAGCGACAAAACGCGCAGTGAAAGTGCCAGCCGTCATGGCATTTCAGCGTTCATTGACTCCACGTGACACTCGTAATTTGAAACATAAAAGTGTTATGCAAATTATTTATCTGCAACGTAACTGTGATGCCGGTTTTATTTTTTATTTTTTGTCGTTTTCATATTATCAGTTTTACGGTGAAAGTTTACATTTAAAGCACTGCCCTACGACAACGGCGCGGCGGGACAGTATCATACGTAGTTTTCGCGTAGATAAGTTGCGTTGTAATTTTTTATGGGGTCGTAATGCTCACTTAGGGCAACGGATAAATTACAAGTCTCATATGGATACTAATTATCCTTTCCCATATATCAAAAGCGTGAATAAATTCGTGAATAAAATTTCTTTACGCACGCTTGACTTGGGGAGTCAGCTGGTGAATGCGTGACGAGAGCGTTACGAAAAGTGTGATCGGGCGAGGCGAACGAAAGTTGAGAGGGGGATATAAGTTAGTGAAGATAGAAAGAGAAAAAGTTACGTTTCGTATATTACTGTAGGGGCAAGAGAGAGAGGTGCGAGCACACATTTTCTTTCTCTCTTTCTCTCATAGCCAGTTACGTTTCGTATATGTATGTTTCAGTTATGTATCTGCAGTTTTACTTCAGTCGTGTGGTCTAAAGCACACTTGTTTTTTTTCCTTTTCAGAATTTTCTGTCTGTACTTAATGAGGTATGAGGTAAATAGGTACATAATAATTATGATGTCGCATGTTAACTTATCTTAACTTGTAAGATGAAAGCAATAAATATAAATTAAAAAGCTACCTAAATTTTTTTGAACGATTCATTAAAGAGTTGACTCGTATAACACAAGACTATTCTTATTCTATGAAAATGGTAAATTAATATGCAATTCGAAAACTCATAAATTCTTATTACCTAGTGAATGACTCGAATGCCTTTCATGAATGATCAGCATATGCAGTAAATTTCCAATGGCTATGTTTTGTGTATGCGTTAACGGAATCATTAGCCTACATGCCGAGAACGCAGGCGGAAAAAGATGAATAATGCATACTTAGATGAAGAAATCACTGCGGATCAAATGTTTACAAGGTCATCGGGGCTTTATCGTCGCTGATTTAACTAAAGCTGGATAATCTTTGTTGACAATTGCAATCTTCGAGCATTTTACGTTTGACATACCTAGCAGGGCATAATATTTTTCACTAAATGTGAATGTCTTTCTCTTACATTTTCACGGGCTTAACTCTACGTATTAATACAGCTATGTTTAACTATATCATG
This sequence comes from Erebia aethiops, assembly GCA_923060345.2. Classification (NCBI taxonomy): domain Eukaryota; kingdom Metazoa; phylum Arthropoda; class Insecta; order Lepidoptera; family Nymphalidae; genus Erebia; species Erebia aethiops. The sequence goes on along the minus strand of OV281089.1, from coordinate 12,702,628 downwards.
TTACTTTTCATCCCAGGAAATAGGAGAAATGTTCATAGGAACAACTAATTTTCGAATTAAAACTGTGCTTTATTTTTCTCGGTCAGAATCGTCAAATATAGTAAAATCTCCTTCGGAATCCTTCTACGTTTCAGACGAAGCCGCGGGATACTAGTTTACAATAGAAGTTGTACAATGTATCATCCATTTTTCCTTTTGACCATTGGGTATTCTTTCGTTTTAACATATACATATTTAAATTATATTATATTCGTTAAGTTTTTAGTTAGAAAGATCTACGAAGCACGTTCTGTAGGTACGAAAAATTGATGGCGCGTTGTCTCATTATACAAGTTTTTCTCCAACGAGCCGCAATGATATGGTTACTGGTTGAATATCGAGGTGGCTTGCTCCGGATTTAAAATCCTACATGGATACTTAAAAAAGTTCTAGATGAGATATACATCTAAGCTCAAGAGGGCTGCATCTGATTTTGATAAGTTTGTAACTGTGATTAAATAATTATTGCTATCTACTTATGCCAGCGGTAAGATGTCATTTATCGTAGGGTTTTTCGCTAGGGGTTTTTAGGCGTATGTAGCTACGTACCCCTTTTTAGATAAATTTTATTTTCCTTAATGGAATTTAACTAATTTCAGCGACATTGTGCATTTCTCTTACAAGTATATTCGTATTTTCTTCATGGTTAAATCAATTTTGAAAACAATTGGGTGTTTGACAACTCTTATTTTTTTTAGTGATTATTAAAAAGAATATTCCAAAAGTCGTAATATTGTCGTCCCCTGTTAGTTTTATATTTGATAACCATTTTAAACTATCGATTGGAGTAAAAAAGTACGTCGAATTTTGATGACGTCACTGTTCAGAATTTCATACAACATCTAAGCGCACCTTTCGAAGTTTGAAGAAAAGTTACTGATTTGACTAGTTGTCAAATACCTAATTATACTTAATGTTATTGAAATTTGTAATGGATAAAACATACAGCCATTTCTAGAATTCAGTTTTCCGCGTCTGATAGTGTTCTACTTTTGATGCGGTTTAATTTTCTTTTACTTCTGTATAGGTAAACTTTGTGTGACGTGTGCACGCTGATACAAATTTAATGATTATAATCTGTTGTTGCGGTGAAATCTAATGGTATATTGTTCAACGAGAGATTCAGTGACGATGCACTAATATATCAGATGTTTCTCTGGACGGTTAGCTTGCTGTATTAATGTAGGATCAACGGTATCTCTCTAACAGAAGTGTAAATTAATACGCGTGATTTATTGATATTATGAATTCGCGTCAAATATTTTTTATCAGACTGTTTCTAATTAACACATTTTAAAACTATGTAGGCTCATTTTTTATTATTTTTTAATACTACCATTATTTATTTTATAATAAAATCGTTAAATTGAATGTGTTTAGATAAATTATAAGTTTATTATAAGATAAGTTAAAATTAAACTACTCATTAGCCTCATTAGTTAGGCTAGATCGTAGTTAAATGAGTACCTCACTGGTACTCAATAATAGGAAAACAAATGTGACAGTATATTTGGTGAAAAGCTGTTAGATACCAAATTATTTTTTCCTGTTGAGTTTAAAATCGTGATAAAAAATTCATAAAGTAATCAAACTCACCTTTATAAGGAGCGTGGCGAGCACCAGCAGTAGCCTGGTCCTCTTCATAGTCACAGTCCAGTCAGTCGGCGGCCTGCAACCAACGCAACACATTGAAGCAGTCACTAGAGGGCGCACGCGACGCTGGCGCTTCGCTGCAGCGCGGACGCGTGCGCTAGGTACGTTGATACGCGCACGCACCGTGCATAGCGTTAGCTTGCGATAGCTTCTGAGACTGGCGCGAGGTATCAGACCCCCCCAGTTAGCGTTCCCCCCAGTAGCGCGTGTGGGGTGACCCAATGACCGAGTGCAACGTGCGCCGGAACTGCACCGGCTTACATCTTTCACTGATGCGCTCCCGTTGCGACGAGCGGAAATCGCGCGCGGCCTTCACTTCAAAGGGGCAAGGTCGCTGGGTAGGTTTTATTTTGCGATGCCAAGTATTTAAGGTGCTTATTTAAATAGAAAACATTAACTCCATTGTCATATTGCATTATTAGCATAGTGCTTGTGAATAATTTGTATATAAGCTACGTTGCCGATGGTGAAATTATATGAAACCACAAAATATTTTTCCTGTGATTTCATGAATTAGGTTTTTCTTCCTCTTCGTGGAGGTCTAAAAGAATAATGTCAAGTGTCAAGACCCATCGGATTAAGCTATACGTTGGTATTCCGTCAGTGTCTTCTTTTATAAATATAGATTTTATTTCGTGTTTGTATTCTATAAATGTTTGCGCTGTACAAGTTTGCATACTTGCTATTTGGACTTGCGTGATTTCTGATATAGTCCCATCAACGTATAATAAGTGCCAAGGCCAAGCGAGCCCCTCTTGCAAATGATAAAAAATAAGGCATTGTGGCTACTATAGGCATTTAAAATAAATAAACTGAGTGAAACTGAAGGGAGGAGTTTCAAGAGTGTTGCTCTGCCAATAATAATTTAATTGAAATATCAATAATCAAATCAGCACAAAATATAACATAAAACACCTAAAAATAAAAGCCTAAAATTCATATACGAAATCGTAGACGTCCCTAAAATTTCGTAGACCTAAATAACCGTAGCCGTAGACCGTAGCGTAGCATAATCTACATTTTACTCAAGTATCATTCTTAACGATGTTTTTTAAATTACTTTGTATTGTACGAGTACCTCCATACCACATACCGAAAAGATAATTAAGATAAGTATATATATTTTAACTTTTGTTTAGTTTTCGCTACGTTAGACAAGGCAATTAATTTTTTTGCCGTCGATCAGCCCGACCAAAACTAGGTTGCAAGATTGCAAGAAAGTAGACCCTCAGGCATTTTCTATTTTCATATAATCTGTGGGAGATATTATAATAATGGCTTAGCAGGTGCTGGTGACTTCAATTAAGTACCAGACTGCCAAATGTAGGGCGATAGTCGCCCGATAGATATCAAACCGCTATCCACCCTTGCCGTGTGGTCTCATCCAAACTCGTACATAATAGCCAATATCCATACTTTCATTTGTGTGTGCCTGATTTGTGTCTGTCTATTACTTTACGAAAAATTTCCACGGGGTTTTGAAACAAAAGTGGTGGAATTTTAGTTACCAATAAAGAGAGATTTCTCTCCTCTTCCTCTTTAAATTCAATCATGGTAATATATAAAAATGTATTACCATCGTTATAAATTGAGTTTTTTTTATTCTACCCGTAGGTAAAATTATTATATAAGTCCCTATTTTGTACCTTGGAACCTTGTACGTTCGAACACTCCATTGTTGTCTTGCTTATCACTCAAAACTTTAGGAAATAATTATTAAATGAATTTAGGCAATAAAATTATTTTCTTCCGATAAAAAAATATCGTGCATGTTGATGCTATAGTTCTAAGCATTAATAAAAAAAAAAATATCCATGAGCCTCAATCTTTTTAATAATAGTTAAAAATTAAACGAAATTAGATATATCTTCTTTTAATAAAGAAAAAAATAAATTAAGATGTCTCTTTCTAAAGACCTCTTTCTTATTTTAATAATAGCTTTAATCAGTTACATAGAGAATCAAAGACTCAATTAACTCTTGGTTGTAATAATAGAACCAATTATAATGAACTTGGTAAATACAAAGCGTAGCTGGACTTATGCCTGAGGCCTAAACTGCTCTTGTCTTATTTCTTTTGAGATGGATTACTTTATTATTAAACGAGATTTAAGCGTGCTAATACAAAGGAGCCGGCGGCAGCATCCGAAGCTTTTATTGTTTAAAGTTAAACCATAAAAAAGACGTAGATTAGAATTTATCTCCTATGCAATTAAGTTAAATATCATTTTAGAGTAGAATTGCATGCACATGTTTTTTTGATTCTAGATCTTATTATACATCATTGAATCACTTTAACTAGAGATCAATAAAAGTCAACATGAATTGTAACTTTAGCCGGCTCTAACGAAGACTTTCGTTTTCTATTTTGATAATATGCAAGTCAATGCGGCCGATATTTAGAAAACATGTAACATTGGACTTTATTTGTAAAATTAACAATCACAATGTGAATTTTCCAAAAAAAAAAGTTATTTTAACCGTCTTTATTTTTAGAAGCACGCATATTACAAATAACAATACAGGTTTAATTTTAGTTAATTTTTTTTTAATTACTCTCGTACAGGTATGCATTGTACGAATCATCTAATTATTTTTTCGACCATCTTTGATCTAAGAATCATATTTCAAGATACACAATAGAAAGTCAGACAGACACATAATGTGACGTCTCAAACGTACCTACTAACAACGATCTTCCAACAATCGAAACAGTTTGAAATGCAAGTCTGCATTAATTAATGTATGTACGTGTTTTGGCGAATAATTGGTGGTTTGATCTTTGCTCAGTCACTTTCGGCTCTGATTAACGACGCGTGAGCACTGTGACTTTTAATTACGTAGAAACGAGCTGAAACTTTTACTTAATTAATACATAGGAATGTTTAAAAGATCGACTTCTTTCTTCTTTATAAGCAAGTTGTTAGAAAGTACGCGAGTTCTATTAAATAATGTGGGTAGGGCTAAAATACTTTATGCGTCTGTCAGCAACATGTTTTCCATTCTCAATTAGGAATGCATAATCTGTAGCTGATCGCAGACGCGTATTTCAACTTCACCTTATTGCATTGTAAACTTTGCTGTATTTTATGCTAATGATAAACTATACACAAAGTAAAGGTACAGGTTGCTGCAATACGCAACAACCTTAATCATATTTTTAAAGTTAAACGAATATAAAATAGATCCTTTTCATTTATTATTAAGAAGATTGTTTTGCTTATATGACATAATATGTATATTAGCTATTAGATTAACCTGAGTTATTATGATAAGGAATCTTTCGACCTCTAGTACATTACCGTATGATATACCTATGCATGATTCGTTCTTCATTAGTTCACCAGTAACAAGATAATCAAAAATAAGTTATAGTTAATGCACAATTTATGTGTATCCAACATTGTAATAATTTTTCTCTTAACATCACACGCTCAAAGATTTCTCTAGAATTTGTCATCAGCTTTCCGATGTAAAAACAGATAAATAATCTTGTTCTATTGAAGCGTTACGAGAATAGCATAAATTGCTAACGTTCAAGTATCCAACGAGAATTGAATTATTCTGAGACAAAGATAATATGAAGCTATTGAATTTGTTTTGCCAGCTTTCATTTGTAACGAAAAACTGTCTTCACGTCACTTTTATTGTGCATAGTATGGTATTCTATGGCTCGATATTTTCACTTGATGGGTCAACGTTCGAACACCGTCATTTACCATTGTTGGATAATTGGATTTCACATGGTCTTAGATTTAGCTAAGTAATGGCTACAGTTGAAGATTAACTAGTTTAAATTTTCATAATAGTAGCTTCATTTACAGCGTAAACAACAACAAAAACTGAACGAAAAAGAAATTGTGTTCTAAACCGCAAGTCGCGACGCTAATCTGTTGGCACTTTTTCGTTCCAAATGTATAAAATTTGCTTTCCGATCACGTACTCACTATTCGCGGGTTTAAAAATAATTATCTTGACCCAGTAGTCGATTTCCGCTAAAACTAAATATTTTAATAATATCTAATTGATACGCTCAATTTTTTCATCGTACTGCTTTGTGATTAGACTTTTTATCGATGTAAAAACATAGGACGGGCGTGAGAGTTGTGAACTGAATTAAAAAATCATATTTCAAGTATACTTATACTTTGGTATTTTATAAAAAGTCTAGATTTTAATGTTTAATGTTTTATTTGTATTTTTAACACACATAGAAAACACAAGCAACGATAGAGCAAGCCAAGTTCACTGAACTGAACAGTGACTTTTTTTTTTTAAAGATTTTCATACAAATTACTTACGTATATACAATAAATATTAAGGTATACCTGGCATAATCGGACTGACTTAAATAATTATGCACATACTTACTTAAACCCTAAAAGTTGTACAACGTTGTGATTCTAGTTATTACAAAGTTTTCCTTACAGAATATTTGCAACAGATATCTACGTAGCTTACTGCGTAACTTAGCTACTCGAACCATAAAACAGAAAATTTCCCACAGAATAACATAATTTTATATGTTTATTTATAGTTTAGGCATCATGAAATCGTATTTTTTTAATTAATTAATTAATTTTCTTTGCAAAAGCGCTGCACACCTGCACACATTTGAATTCGTATTGACCCATCAATTAGATGATTCGTTTGATAAGGAGCACCCGCGGCGTAGTCTCAAGGTTACGCCTTACGCCACACAACACTTTCTCCGCTGCGATAGTTCGTTGCTCTCCGAATTTTGCACCTCCGCATCAATGGTAAACTGCCCAGTTTTACAATCGGATTTATCATTTTCAAACATACAAATTTAAACCCAAAAAAAAATGTAATAAAGCCCAATATATATCTGAGGGCTCAATTTAGTACCCGTTGAGATTCACGTTCAATGCCCATGTTAATGGCACTGAGAAACGTAACGTGGCCCACTTTCTCTTTTAAGCACACGTAGTCTTTCTCTCGCAAGCACACTCCAAACTTGGTAGAGCGAGATGACTATATATCTAAGAGGCTCCCTAGTGTCGGGCAGCTCGCTTTCTTCGCCGCACTTGGCATTAGAAGCGCAAACGCAAAGTCCGGTTACTTTCGTTGGTATGACACAGTAGGTTCTGCGAGCTCATAGTATTTATACTTACGCCCACGCACCTATACAATTAAGTAGACAGCTAACCGTTACATAAGGAATCGATTTGTAGGCAAGATAGCGCTTTCTATTACTTAATAATTCAATAAACAATTAGCATACTATAGCGTAACATTGCCGAATAGAGAAAACTTTCCTTATACATATCGAGTCCACTGTCCGGCGGATCATGCATGCAAATGACTGTATAATATGTAGATAAATATTAATCATGTATTTAGTCATATTGTATCAATGTAATGCTTAACTAAACTTAATACTTAACTATTAAGTTAATATTCACACCTAAACAAACGAAACAAATGAAAATATATTTTGTAGCAATATGTTGCTGATATTGGCTATCAATCTATTTTATGCCTAGTAAAAAAAATATGTGTGTGTGCTTCGACGCACGACTGAAGTTCACTCTTTACGAACGATTATGAAATATATAGATTTGTAAATAAGGGTAAATGAACGCATTTTTATATTGCTGAAAGTATGGTTGATACATTTATTTATATTAATTATATAATTTATGTTCATAAAACATAGTCACGGAAACATTAACAAGTGTTACCATGGAAACATAAAGTCAATAACGTAACGGAAAAATTTTGATTTTACGCCCCATAAATTTTCATACCCCGGGCTTATATATGAAAATCGATTTTAAAGGAGGTAAACTCCAAAAATATGCTCCCCGAATGGTCAGACCATGACCTTTGTACTTGCTGTATACTCGATAGTCAATCGGCATAATAATATCGCCCGACAAAATGCTAACCGATTCTGTGATGCTAAGCGATTCTTGTACGATGACAAGTGGAAACTAGTTAGAGAAATGTGCTATAAAGTTGCTGCTACAGGCTAGCGACTATTACTTTTAGATTTTATCACAATAAATCTCAACTCTGTTAAAACTAAAATATCGGCGTATCGACGCACTGAGGCAATATTAATTTACACTTTCGCATGTCAAAGTAAATTACTGCAACCTATATGCGTTCGTTTTAATACAAAACCTACGCAGCAACATAAAGTAGAGTAAGTAGAAGTTAGAGCTTAGATTATAAATAAACTGCACCTGTCAATAGCTGCGTGTAATTTATTAGGTAGCGCTTGCTAATGTCAAACATGTTAAACCTAAAGAGAAGTTTCCGTATATCTAGGAAATTGGCCTGGTTTCCCTCGGTGATTTGCATAACCTGTTCATTAGACCCAATCTCTCGATGTTAATATTGTCAATACAAATTAAGGTAAAATGGTCATAAATCAATTTGTGTTTTTATCTGTTAAAATCTTTGTATAAATCTAGGTCTTCTTTATCTTCTTAATATATAAAACACAGTGTTGTGAACACTTATAGTGTTCGAATAAACCCGACTTTGTTTTATAACAAACGACTAACTCTAGAACGGCTGGACCGATTTTCATGGTTTTTGATTTGTTGTATTTGTGTCTGTCCCGAATAGCAGAATAACTATTAAAAACATTGGAAAATTGTCGAAAATATAAATTAAAAGAAAAACATTTTTCCTTTATTTTCCCATACAAAAACCACGCCGACGAAGTCGCGGGCATCAGCTAGTATATTATAAAATTTATTGTCTGTCTGTTTGTTTATTAGTTATTACTGATACATCCGATCAAGTAAGTAGAAACTTTGTACAGTTGCTGTTGGTACTTGTAGGAAGATTTCTGATATAGCATCTACCTAAGCACAAGTATTGAGTAAGCGATTTATTATATACATAAGTCTTTAAACGGAATTATCCAGGTCTTACTTACGCCTTCAAACGACATACTAGAACGTCTCTACGAAATACTTTGCTTAGATACATAATGTTTCAGTGTCAATTATAATAAAAGCTTATAAAAAGTAAACAAGGTACGATTGACAGCCAATAGGAGGGCTGACATCTCGTCTCCCAATATAACCATTCCCGAGCAACCGGAACTTCTGAGCGGAGAAAACTCTCTACCTCACTGATGTGCGCATTTCGCGACATCCGACGCCCGACTATCGGCTTACAACTGGAGATATCGCTCTCTGCTAACTATAGAAACCAAGTGCTTTAACAGGGTATTTATATTTCCTCGGACGTAGTAACCTGACAGACATCCTTTGATAGGAAATGTAAGTGCATGAGTAATTCTACCTGCTTATGGTGTTCTAATTTTTAGAAAGTATACCTATAGTATATGGTGTACTTAGGGGTGAAACAAGACGATTTCAGACGAGGGTGAAGTTGCCTGCCTGAGCGAAGCGAGGGCCTGGCAAACGAAATCGTAAAATCGTGTTTCATCCCGTGGCACACACAATCTTACTAATCTTACTTCTTACTAATATTATAAATGCGAAAGTTTGGATGTATGGATGTCGGTATGGATGTATGGATGGATGTTTGTTGCTCAATCACGCCCCAACGACTGAACGGATCTGGATGAAATTTGGCACAGAGATAGATTATAGTCTGGAATAACACATAGGCTACTTTTTATCCCGGAAAATTAAAGAGTTCCCGCGGGAACCACAAAACCTCGATCCACGCGTACGAAGTCGCGGGCGTCAGCTAGTATTTTTCATATAATCTGCATTAAAAGTGCGAATTTTATAAAAATTGTATTTCTTTATTATAATTGCTGGGTTGTTGTTTACAAATGCAATGTAATGTATGTAATGTGTGGTCTCAAATAAATAAGTCAGTTAACACGTGTTTTTTAATTTGAATGTAAGTGGATTTGTTTGTTTGAAGTTAGTTAATTTAAATAAAGATTCAAATTATTTTTGTGGAGGTGCAATTGATTGAGTAGGAGGAAAAGTGATTATGAAATGATACTCCTCAATTTTCTTTTTTTGTAAGCCAAACACGATGTGGTTATTATTGTACCTGTAATGACGACGTAATTATACGCACGTACATGAAATATGTCGATAGAATGAGGTCAGCGCAGGCGTCTCCGCGGAAGAGAAAGTCGGATAATGTCTCAAGGACGAGGGGAACCGGCGAGTGCGACGCGACGCCCGGTTGCGGTTGCGCAACATCGTGAGATAATTGACGGCCGTGAAGCCCTCCGAACAATTGTGTTGAAATCACAATGCGGATACTGATTTAAGGATGATGAGTTCACAGATCCACATTTTTTGTAGCCGAATAGGCAACGCTTTCACTCGTAATTCTATGAGTTGCATCATTTTAGATATTGTGTAATTTTAGGTGGGCAGTGGGCTCGCCTTATTCATTTTAAGATTCCGATTAGATTACTCGTAAACATTTATTGATTTATGTGCTTTATATCACTGCTTGACAAATATTATTTAAAATTGTCAAAAGAAGATTTTGATTAATTAAATTAACTTTAGATTTCAAAAAAAGATAGTTTATATACAAAAACACAGACGAACTGGCGTCTCTTTGTGTACCTATTTACTTCAAGTTAGTAACAGTACCTAGTTAGAATGGTTAAATATTATGATCATTTTAGGTCAAATACCCAAATATTTTTATTGCTTTAATATTATTTTTAGTAATTAAAAAAAAATTGTAGTAAAAGCGGATAGTTTTACTAACGAATAAACCGATCAGTTTCATGGTCGTTATCATACGTTTTGATTCTTATGTAAATTAAATATTACGATAATAATCTCTCACGCGCTCTAAGCGTAAAAAGGTAGTAAGTATTATAAAAATTATTTTTAGAGGTCGACGCACGGGAGTAATTTCGTCCTTGTAAAAGATTTCAACGCTAGCAGAGCCGTACACTAATTTTAAGACACTTTTCTGCAACAGCTATGTTATGTATTTTATTTTGTTACTTATTTACGTCAAAATTTTGTTACTTAATTACAGTACTAATAAAAGTACCTACTATTTTAAAAAATGTACTTTTTTCGATGTAATGTAAAATGTCTATAAATACGTAAAACAATGGAGAAACTGGTCGCAATACGAGTGATCCTTCAAAGTACTTTCACTGGCACGCATGGCCTCCAGATTATTGCGTAACCGGCCTCAGCCTCACTTGCACTGAGGTAATTACCGCTAGAGAAAGTCGAATATTTTGGCAAAGAAATGATCAAGCGAACATGAAATATATAGCAGCTGTTTCCGCATAATATGAACGAACGTTACGCAATTCGGTTTTTATTTATGAGTCTTCTCTTTTTAGTGGATCGGTGAGAAAAAACGGCCCTCTAAGTATATTATATCAGTTACAGAAGCGATGTATTGGTGTTATTTTCAGGTGTTTATTATAAATAAAATAAAGTGTATAAATAAAGTACGCCAATGAATTACGTCCACGATACGAGCGAAATAGGTACATAGTAATTGGCATAAAGTAAAATATTACAATAAATACTGTAATATATAATTATTTACTTAGATCTATACCGCGGCCGAATAGAGATTTTTTAACAGAGCTTACTCTGGTTTACACATAAGTATGCTACTTTGTATCTTGGAAAAATCCACGGTTCCCGCGAAAATAAATAGAATGAAACCCACGCGGACGAAGTCGCGGGTAGAATCTAAAATAAATAAAATATATGTATAGAAGTATACGTACAAAAGATGTTTTTGGTGTCATATATTTTGTCTCCAATCACGGACGAGAAAACCTGAAAGAAAAAGGAAACATTGTAAGTAAACTCCTGAGGCTCTAGTGCTACTGTTTTAGCAGCCTTCAAAAAAGGAGGTTATTGTAACATAACATTAACTTTGCGTATATGATAAAACATACATTTATCATGTATGTGAAACTTACGATGAAAGACATCACCATAGGTTTACTACTCTACATTAACTTGAAAACTATGTTTCGTATAATAATAATTATATAATTATAACTTAGAATTTAAATAGAAACAAAAGATAGGCAGTTTAAAAATAAACGATGTAAAACAGTAATATTAAAAATTTGTACAGTATTTTTCGAATCAGCGGCATTCCTACTTTTTTTTTTATCCACTACAAGCTAGCCCTTGACTGCGATCTCACCTGATGGTAAGTGATGATGCAGCCTAAGATCGTAGCGGGCTAACCTGTTAGGGGCTTGGCAGTAATATTAAACCTATACCCCTTCGGTTTCTACACGGCATCGTACCGGAACGCTAAATCGCTTGGCGGCCCGTTTTTGCCGGTAGGGTGGTAACTAGCCACGGCCGAAGCCTCCCACCAGGTCAGACCAGGGAAAATTCAGAAATTATAAATTCCCAAATTGACCCTGCCGGGGATCGAACCCGGGACCTCCGCACATTAAGGCAACAGCGCTACACACTGCGCCACGGAGGTCGTCAAATTACTATTTATATTGGAAGACTAAAATTAGAAACAAAGCAGTACACATATGTAAATAAAATATTTTTTTTTAATTTATAGTTTTATATTTAATTAATTTTTAGTTGTAACTGTAAAAGAAGACATAATGCGGTCTAAAGCACAGTCTAATACGTACCGTCCAGTGCATGCTATAATAATTCTTATTGCTGTCATTAATCGAGACTAATTAACTGTTGCACTATCTATAACATTTTATACTAGTGGTTCGCCCCGAACTAAGACCTCGCGGCGCCATCTATTGACATAAATGTGAAGTTCTGTTAAAAATACTGAAGCTCATTAAAAATTAAATAATTCCGTTTCCTTACAATATTTATATAATTTTAGTATTTGTTGTTCAAGTACAGGATATAATTGAAATAATTGATCAAGTTTCAGGCTCATCCTTTCAGAAAATTTAGAGTTCTGAGGTCATCTTTGGACGTTAGAAAATCACCACTTTGAAAGCCCCCCATTTCGTCAATTTTGGGGGAAAAATTAAAAAAAATATATTTTTGGACTCTATTCCTAATTATCTTTAAAATGATATACCGCAACCCTATGTAACTTTATAAAAAATATTTTACTTCGCATTCGCTTCTATGAGAGCCCCCCTGAAATAAAGATTTTTATTATTTTTTAAGCCATATTCGGCGGGAGGCCATTGGTTTACATATTATATTTAAAGCTGAAGTAATTGCGTTCAGTAATTCAGAAGTTATAATGCTCTGACAGACGGACGGACGGACGGACGGACGGACGGACGGACGGACGGACGGACGGACGGACGGACAAGTGCCAATTCACCCAAGTAGACTCAGAGACCTTCGCTTCGCTCGGTCAAAAAATCAAAAAGTTATCTGATGGACCGTCAGTTAGAGAAACCCTCCTTCCGACGTTATAGTGGAAACACAATGAGTTATTTGCGATAACTGAACTTCCCGTGTTTGCGGAAATGAAAGTAAAAGTTTGATGTGTCACTATTGTCACTACTAACAATGGTATCTTATAGTTAAATATAGCCTGCTTAATTCCACACTCGAAGTAATGATGGCTTGTGTAATAATAATATTGTAACACTATAATTATTGCTATGAGTGCTTCCAATTATTAAACCGTTAAGAAGTAGATATTTGTGGTAACTAGATCCGCCGTCCGTTTCATCCGCTTGAAGTGTAGATTTAGGTTTCAAAAATTCCGGGAAAACTCAGATTTTTCATGACATATATTTACTTCAACTTAGGTCCTCAATCATTACTGCACTACATTACAACAAAGAAGTCACTTTCTTTCGTCCTCAAATTTATAAAATATAGCATAGATTTGCGATGACTGCATACTGCATAGTCACTTTACGATGTTCAAAATAGGACTTGAAAATAAGCTCTACGAGCTTGCTACGAGAATCCTTCAGTGATCGTAGCAGTAAAATATCATCCAAATGATGCAGTTTAGATTAGACGTAATGGACAATTTTTATAACTAGGGTATTTATTTTTGTAGAAATATACATAAAATTGTATTTATAATAAAGTAACTTACCCTTAATAAGTCTACATATTTTACAACTAGCTGACGCCTCCGACTTCGCCCGCATTGAATAAGTTTTTATTTATTTCCCACGGAAACTCCTTAATTTTCAAGTAGCCTATGTCACTTTCCAGGTCCTCAACTGTACCCATGCAAAAAATCACGTCAATCCGTTGCTCTGTTCCGGCGTGATTGAACAACAAACAAAAAAACCAACAAACAAGCACACTCGCGTTTATAACAGTAGTATGATATAGTGTAAGTGAATAGTTCTAATAATCAAACAAAAAAAGAATCATCAAAATTGGCGGAGTAATCGCGTAACAAACATACTAAAACATACAGTCGAATTGAGAACCTCCTTTTTTTTAAGTCGGTTAAAAATAGATGAATATTCCTAGTACAACTACAAGATGAAAGTGGTGAAATCTTAAAACGAGTCGCGAGAAATCGCTGCCATAATAAATAATGCACTAGTTCAGTCAAGCCAGCCCTTCCTTAGTTCATCTGGCCTAACCAGTTCCAACAGGCGAGAACTTTGAAAACTGCCCGATAGTCATTTAAAGTAGAATTCCACGGCAATTTTAATAGCATTATTGCACTTTAGTTTTCTAGAAGAATAAACTCATTTTTAACTTTATTCGCTTATAGGTGCATTAATCCAAAATATAATTTAATTTAATTTATATTTAATTTAATTTTATTTAATTTATACATAATATTTAAATAAAATAGCGATGATATGTCAAAAATTCTATCTCATTTTGCATGAAAAATTATTCATATTTACGCGAATAGAAAGTGAATTCATGACATGAAAATCCTGTCTGTCGATCTGTGTATATTATTCGTATATTCGTATATCTACCATCGATCGTAATTGAAAGACAAATACTTCAATTGCGTGTCTAATGGGCATTGTTATTCTTATATGAGTTTTCTAATCATAAGAACGTATTATTTTTTGCGAATGCTTGTTGATAAATTGTAATAGCCAGATTATATACCTAAACACAATGAGATTTTCTTACTGACTTTAAGTAATAAAATGCATTACATACTCATAGGTGCGTAAAATTAAAATAGAAAACGAACGCAAAATAATTATTCTGACTGTGGCTTTTGGATGTTGGTATATTTGGTTGGGTTCTGAAAAATTAATAAGAGAAACACAAGGAGAAAGTGAGTTGGCTCTAATTGTGCTGCTGGTTTTTAATGAATAACTTTTATTACCATAACAATAAGTGCACAATTATAAAATCATATAGAATGAAGTAAGAAAGTTTTAGTTTCGTTATCTGTAATTGCGCTATGAACAATAGGCACAAAGTTACGTACAAAGTAGGTACATCGTTTTGTTCTCTACAGAATTGAGATGTTTTATTTGCGTATAAAGCTATTGTAATATTTATGTTGAAATAACACGAGTTCATGGAGTTATAGACGACATCTACCCAGAAATATTTTGTAGACAGGTATTTTCTTTTAGTTATATTCCTACCATAGTTCAAAGATAACTCACTTATAGCTATAGGCTACAGCAACAATCTCTGTAATAAGTTGTAAGTTGACAAGGTAGACTTAAGTTTAGGCTGGATGCCATTGCTACATTGTAGAAGCTGAGGTGTCTGTTTATTATTACTTTCTTTGAGACGTTCAGACGAGAGCTGCAGTAGCTAACTGGAGAAACTTATTATTTTTTAAAGACGTTATATGGCTACTCAAGTGATGAACAATGTATTCCCAGCCTACTATTGTGAGAGTGCTTAATTATCCCATACAATTAAAACAGAAGTCCTGACTCACTGACTCATCAACGCCCAGTCCAAGCCCTTGGACCTAGAGAGGTGAAATTTTGCGTAAAGGTTCCCTTTATAATTTAGATGAAATTTCTACGGCAGCAAGCGAAGCCGCGGTCGGTTGCAAGTCAAATACTTATAAAAATACTTTCGTTACGTAAATTCTTTCTTTTAAATTATTATTGACTTGTACTCTAAATCCCTCTTATATTATGACTTCACTTTAAAATATTATCACAGCGTTTAATGCGAGCGACTTGTTTATCTAGTTTCTTTAAATTCCATTCAAAACTGTGTGAATAAAATAAATAAATCCGTTTTGATATGCAAGATTTTGTTAAGCTGATAGTATGCAGGCATATGAATGAAGAGAAATTCGTTTTCCCACCTGAGTATAAGGCGGATTTAGAAACATAGGGGCTCTATCATCTCGTTACTGGTTTCATTTATACGGGCATACCTCGTTGACGTATTGACATCCTCGTTAAAATACTTTTACATACATCGGTAGCTCAAACTAAAATTATGAAGGTACTTTCTACTCATGCGATTCAGCGTTACGAAAGTGTTAGACAATTGCAATACACTAGTTTTATTGTGTATTATTTTTGCAAAAAATAAAGCGTCAAAACGGTTGTTCTAGTTTCACTGATAGTAGTAGTAGTACCTAGTAGTAGTAGTAGTAGTATAAATCTTTATGGCATCTTAACACATAGTTGTAGCGGCCTTATCACTTAAGTGATCTTTTAAAGGCAACCCGAGCGTACAAAGCTGATGACACTGGTATCTAGGAGCTTATGTGGTTGATGCACATAAAAGAAAAAAAAATAACAAAAGGAAAATAATAAAATATACATACCTACTGGTTTATACCATCTTACTGTATCAATATAATATATAAAAATCAATGCCACTTTTCGTTGTAATTTTATAACTCAAGAACGGGCTCACCTATCCAAACCAAATGTTTAGGCTTTGTTCGGACTATTTAGTAGATGGTGTGAAGTTTGCACAAAATCGGTCGAGCGGTTCTTCATTTATCACATTTTTTGTAAACGATTTATACGTAGCGAAGCACGTACCGGGCCGCTAGTACTGTATGTTTATACTTTATACAATCGTATAGAGTATCTATTTTTTAATTTTTGATTTTATGCTAAACCGAAACTATCGTGAATTTCAGTAGAGTATTGCGCATTCTTACATAAAACAAAACACAACAACAACAAATATTTGTAAGATAAGTTAGTGCATATATTCATATAGTTTTTAAGAATTCATAAAGTTTTTACTAAAGTCTAGTCTTTGTCTTTTTACTCAGTCTAGCCCTAGCTGAAAATGCTCTCTTATTGGAGGACTATCTACGTTATTGATAAATATAACTTACATGCAAAACCTCAAGTTTATAGACCCAGTGATTTGAGCTTTATGTTAATATATCACCTGTTTTCTCCTTTTATTTAATATCGAAATGCACCCAAATGATATGATAAATGTATCGTGACAAACTTTGGAGAAATTATCTAAGATTTTTCTATATTGTATGATTATCGAATTATATATCCTTACCTATATTTTAGATAACTACTTGTCGTTATCTTTTTTATTCTAAACATCCAACATGTTCTCTCGTTTCCAGCCAGCGCGCAGCGGCTCATTTCCCAGGCAAAAGAAAGGAGCCCTACTTGTAAACTATGCCTCGCAACAATAACCGATGCTCCCGCGCATGATGTGATCGCAATGCAATTAGTGCTTGTTCACGTTAACTCCGACCGAGTGTTGAATGTGGTAGCGGAAGCGGTCGCAAGTCGCAACAATATCAAGTTTTAGTCAACAATATTGTTTTAGACACTGTGTTGTAGACACTGCGTTATTATCAGTTCATTCTGACCCAAAAATAGCGACCGCTATAGTTTATGTATGTGATAATGCTTCATTTACTTATTTAAATAATGCTACGACTTGCGACTGTAAATACTTCTATGATAATGACCATGGAAAATTGTTTATCATCACTTCATCACATCCATATTTCTTTTGCAAATCGAATTCCATCGGGCAGCACGAGAGGCGGGTAGAAAAGCACATTGTTTACGTTGCCTAATTGTAAGCTCCCTTTCGTACTCGTACTTACTTCGGTTAATTGAGTATTTTATTAAATTGGCTTTCAGAATAGTATCTGTGTTTACACTAGTGATGTTCCGAATATCCGCATCCGCATCCGTATCCGTATATACGCGGATATCCGAGGGAGGAAAAAGAAATTATATATATAGGTGATTAGGTAACAATGAAAAACTATTAAATTCCATTCAGTTTTTTTCTACCAAAGTTTGGATGGATGGATGGGTGTATCTTGTTATTCAATCACGCCAGAACGGCTGAACGGATCTGGATGAAATTGGCACAGGCATAGCATAAAGTCTGGAATAACACTTAGGCTACATTTTATCGCGGAAAATTAGAGAGTTCCCACAGGAACCAAAATACCTCAATCCACGATGAAATCGCGAGCATCAGCTATTACTACATAACTCTAGTGTAAAGTTTACACTACTAAACTTCTTTGCAGAATTTTTTTTAACTCATGTACGAACGCAGTCGTTATCTATGCTGTACATTGTCACACTAAACTATAAACAAAACAAAAGAAAGACCAGCGCATTCCAAGTGGAAACTTGTCCTGTTACGCAAAACGTCAAGTGGCGTCGACTATCGTTTAAACGTCAAGCGCACTGTACACCGATTAAGTAAGAAAGTTAAGATCCGTATCCGTATCCGCGGCTCTTGACACCAAATATCTGTATCCGGATCCGTATCCGTGGATATACATTTTAACGATCCGGCACATCACTAGTTTACACCTACTTACAAAATATAGAAGGCGCGGTAGGTTGCGATGCAACTATGCAAAAATTAGCGCTCGCCACCGCTTCCGTGGCCACAACGTGTACCTACTACGTGAACAAGTATAATGTTTTCCATGATCGTTCATGCTAGATAGTTGCTTGATCATTCACATTTGTAAAGATGTAATTAAGATAAAATATTTCTATGCAACAATACAATTAGGTGGTCGTTTATCTTTATTTGATGTGCTTTACGATATATTCATGATCAATAAAATTCATGGTAAATAATAACAACGGATGAACCCACTTAAGAGGCTTCACATTTTCCACTTCTACTTTAAGAATTAAGCACATGTTCCTACAGTATTACTAGTATTTTCATGTTTACACGTCTGGTGTGTTGTAAACTTTGAGGGTAAGGGAGGGAGGGAGGAAAGGAGAGAGAATTTCCTACAATTTGAGCTATAAAATAATTTTATCACTGGTTTGAACCCGCGAATTTTTGAAGTGAAAACTTCTTTAGACGCGTGAAAAAAGTGCTAAACTTTTTGGTAGGGGGTAAAAATTGTGGAATACTCGAGACCGACGGCGAGACCGACACCGTTCTTCTTATGACAAAAGGTCTTACGTATAAGTAATTAAACTTTAATGCCTTAGTTTTAAGGTTTATATTAATAAGTGCTGTGGAACTGAGACCGACATCCCGCGTTGTTACGAAGACAAAAGGTCTTAAATATAATACATTCGTAATTAAACTTTAATGCCTTAGTTAAGGTTTATATTAGATTTTTTTTAAAAACAAAAAATCGTTTTCACTTCTATTGGCATTTAATTAGTAGAATAATAGTAATAGTAGCAAAATTAGCTTCAAAAATGTTGAGCAGTATTTTTCGCCGTTTCCAATAATGGGGCTGGTAATTATATAGTGGTGTTTACTGACAGTCTTGCTGGATAACCGGCTCGCACTAACTAATCCGCTTCTGCTACTCAAAACTACGAACTTTCTAGCCCTAACCTAAATTAAGTATCTTCAAAAGCGTTTTACTTAATTATTGAGATAGGTATCTGTATCATATAATTCGATGATAAGTGAAATAAGAGAATAATTCATTAACGATCAATATAAATCTCATAGTTAATTTACTCATTATAAAATCGACACACCTCTTCCACAAGATAATCCTAACAGTTTTAGTTCCAATTTTCATCTTTCAATTTTTTTGGATCTGAACACGTCATAGGTAATCAATCAGTGAGCAGTATTTTGCTTTTCTAAATAGACATAAGAGATATAATGTTTCACTTATAAAGCAGTTGGCACGTCATCTCAAAAGCCACAAATTATCGATCACCTTTCCTTTAGCCCTCAGGCTTATTATATATATTAAGTCGAATAAGATAACAAGTGTATTAGTCGGACAAATCAGGTGTAAAGATGGCATAGGAGTGGCGTGGAGTAACATGGATCTGACACACTGACTCGCTTTCCATTAGCACGCTGCGCGGTCCGACCACATGCCATGCATCTTATGCTAGTTGTAAAAGAAATCTTAGTACTGTCTAAAAATGCCTACAAAAATTGTACACAATTTCGTACTATCTGTACAGTCTACCTACTAATATTATAAATTGGAAAAGTTTGGATGGATGTATGGATGGATGTTTATTACTCAATCACGCCAGAACGGTTAAACGGATCTGGATGAAAGGCACAGAGATAGGTTATAGTCTGGAATTACTTAGAGGCACTTAGGCTACTTTTTCAAATCAAAGAGTTCCCGCGGGAACCAAAAACCTTTCATCCACGCGGACGTAGTCGTGGGCATCAGCTAGTAAATATTTATAATTGAGAAATTGTCTATCTGACTATCTGTCTACTACCGTTTCCAATAATAACTTGAGCAATTTTAAAATAAGTTGTAAATAAGTAACTATAAACGTGTGGTACCTACGTAGGTTCTTAAGGACGATTTTTCAATCGCCAATATGATTCACATCCAATAAAAATGGCGATATACCTACTGTTAATTTACTTCCTACACGAAATCTTCAGTTAAGATTGAAACTATGTATGTATGTATGTATGTATGTATTTATATACTTTATTGTACACCACAAAAACACAAAAGAAACAGATTACAAAAATGAAAACTTAAAACGTAGGTACAATAAGGCGGTCTTATCGCTCACCAGCGATCTCTTCCAGACAACCTTATCGATACGGAGACAATGACCAAGTGGACAGTAGGAGATGGTGCATAAAAATACTAATAGATTAACTAACTCTGTATCATGATTAAACATTTTAGTCGTAATTGTAAACATCTCATCTAATTTGCGAAGTAATTTTTAAGCAAGTAAATCGTCTTGACGTGAATTAAAACTCAACATGCTCATTAACGCTTTCACCGTGACATTTCCGTTATATTCGAGAATTAATCTCGCAAATATGAAATCTATACAGAGAGAGAAAGTGACGATTCATATCATAATTATGACGTATGAAACCTACATGATAATTCATAATACCTAGGGATCATTCGATGAAGTATCAATTGCTTTAACTACGGTACTGACTTGCAAGATTTCTTTTGGTCTTGCAAGGTTATCTCTAACTCTCATTAACAAAAATCTAAAAATAAGTTTTTTAAATTCCCACGGGAACTCCCTAATTTTTCGAGTTAATATATACACTCACAAATAATGTAGCTTTCAAATGGTACCAGAATTTTCAAAATCGGTTCTGTAGATCCAGAGATTACCCCCTACAACGTCACAAACTTTACCTCTTTGTAATATTACTAGCTGATTCCCGCGATGAGCTTTTCGTAAGAAACGTTTTCGTTCGACCGTTTTTTCTCCGTCTTACATTGCAAATCCGACATAAAATAATATTGCGGCTATGTAAGCTATCCTATCTTTCAAGTTGGATCAAACTGCACACGGTGAGCAAATTTAATTTAAAATCGGTTAAGTAGTTTAGGAGTCCATCGCGGACAAACAACGTGACACGTGATTTATATATATTTAGATTAAATACGCGTGTGAGAATCTAGGTGTCTGCTGCCAGTATGCATACTAATATTATAAATGCAAAAGTGTGTGTCTGTCTGTCTGTCTGCTACGCTTTCACGGCCCACCTGTTCAACCGATTTTGATGAAATTTGGTACAGGCATAGGTTGTATCCCGGGGAAGGACATAGGCTGGGACATCCCGAAAAATTAATTGGTTCCCACGAGAATTGAAACTTAAACCACGCGGACCAAGTCGCGGGCGTCATCTAGCACCTAAATAAAATTAATTATCATAATATTATGCACAACATTACACAAAAGTATTGCCTTTCCTTTACGATCTCACCTGGTGGTATGTGATGATGCAGTCTAAGATAATAGCGGGCTACCGAGGTATAATTCTATTCCAATCGTTTACTTGTGATCGCCGGTGGTAAAATAATATGGTGGTAGGTACCCAAGAATTGAATTGCGCTCCCTTTAAAATTAACCTTTCAATAGCGACCCAAGCAAACAACTCCTTATGAATATTTGTAATACATTCTCTTTCTGGATTTTGAAACGTGTTTGTATTTAATATAGCATAAAGATAAATACGTTTCAAAATCCAGAACTTGAGAATATTTTTTATCATTATGCAGACAAGTGTAATTTTTATCATTATGACGTAAAGCTCTAAAATGAATAATCCTTGAAGATGACAGAACACCGTGACGCTCCATTGTTACGAAGTCAGCCTGCATCTCAACAATAGAATGGAAATCCCTACTGTATGGAATTTCGTAATTCAGACCATTTTGTAACACACTGCAGTTACCATTTCCGTTGTAGAGATAAGCAAAGTGCAAAATATGGGTGACATGAAAAAGGCATCAGCAACTTAAAATGTTCTTAGTCCCACTTTGTACATCATTGTAATGGGTTTTAAGTTTAGTAATTGCATTTATTTATAGTAGATATTATGTTAATATATACTTCTATACTAATATTATAGATGCGAAAGTTTGGATGGATGTATGGATGGTTGGATTGATGGATGTTTGTTACTCAATCACGCTTCAACGATCCCGTTTCTATCCCAGAAAATTAAAGAGTTCCCGCGGGAACTATAAAACCTCAATCCATGCGGACGAAGTCACGGGCTCAGCTAGTGGAAAATATATGAAGGGTAACTGTAACACGGACGGACGGACAGACGGTCAAGTGCAAATTCACTCAAGTGACTCACCCTAATCTCCTTAATGGGTTTGAGATGTACTTTGTTTTAGGTTTTGTACATAATATATAATGTCTATTTGTTACTTAGTCAATAATTAATGTGAATAATTATTAATGTGAATTAATCACATCTATTTCAATTCCTTAACATTAATTTTCATTAAAATTGCTTGTTGCACTGAAAATCTTGTTCAAGATGATGATAAAAATACGTTAATAAACACAATACTTAAAAAATATAGTGATTACGCGAATCAATTGGAATGCTTACAAGTAATTTCACATATTAAAGTAAACGAGAAACCCCACAGTATACCTATAAAACGCGAGCTCTGTAACGACTGACCTACTTTCCACACCCGGCATCCACATATCGCCTGTAGAGAATCCTCTCGCGATCATCACTTGACGCTTACTACACACACATAAAGCCTATTTTTAAATGAATAACTTACAGAAGCCAGCTGTTGGCGGTAAAAACTGTTCAACACATGCAAATACGATTTTCAAACGTTGCGGATACGCAAAAGATAATATTTGTCGTAAGTGAAAGTAAAATTATGCAACTTTCTAAAGGTGATTAACTATAGACTGCAGGTAATAAACCTTATTCGAAAATTATCTGCTAAAATTATTAAGATAAATCTGTTTTTATACTATTGCCTACTTATTTTTTATCTGTACCTATCTGTATCTCTACCAACAGGTTCGAAAAGAAAGTTCCATTATTTTAAAATTTTCTCTCATGATTAATAACTGATATAAGTACCTATAGTTTAATTGTCTATTTATTATTTTGCTTTGTTTGCGAACGTTTTTCTAATACTTATTATAAACTATCCTGGATTTTTATGAACCAATAGTTATGATTAAGCCTTTATACTATAACAAGGCAAACCTTATTTCGAAACAAAAATCCTGGATACCACAAATCGGCGGCGAACGCTATCTTCAATGTAAAGTAACGCTTTTGTTACACACATGCACTTTTTATCACCAACTACGTTAAACTACGTCATACACATATCCATATCTGTACCTTTTCAGGTGAGCTTTCAGTGCGGTAAGAGTTCGAAGAAACAGTTTCAGGATAACACAGCGAGCTACCGATCACTGTTCCAGTAACACAATCACAGTATCACAGTCTGAAGGGTACGGGTATCGGGCACTTTCGTTTTCGCGGGTGAAGGATGCGCGTGCACGGGTGCAGCAATGTCAAGCGGACTGGTCGCGGCGGCCGGCGCCCGCCACGTTTTATACGCGAGAAAGTTTCATCCGCACCTGCGACGTTTCCACTATTCTATCCCGGATCGGGCCGTTTTGGCGCGGATTTGGATTTTGAAATTATGACGCCATTCATGTCACTGCGATGACTGAACACGTGCGTAGGCATGAATGAACGAAATTTCGTAATAGCGTGTTTTGAAGGATTTCCTTTGACTCATTGTTATACTTAGGTATAGATGATTGTATTCCTTAAGACCCGAAACATACGGGCTACATACACATGGACGTGCAAGTGTATATTTCGGCCTTATTCCTATTAAAAGTAACGTCGGTTGCAATACAATTTAATGAGGCTCCGCGACCTAATAACCCAAGATTCACGGAGATTCATAATTCACGTAGAAGCCGATACATTTTATAGATTTATAAAAAAACATAGTTCATACACCCGTCAGTAACGCACCTCCAGCTCCACCAGACTACTTCTACTAACTTCAATTACGATCTGATCATCTGGTATGTAGAAAATGCTTATACTTATTTCCGAAACTATTTTAAATTGTAGCACCTAATTCTGCTAGTGCAGGAAAATCATAGAAGGGAGCTTTTGGTACAGGGGTAGGTTTTAAGCTTTCTTACTTTATGTTTTTAGTTTGTGATTGTGATTTTTAGTTTGTGATTTAGTTTTTAGTTTGTGATATAAGAGCAGTAAGTAGGTAGGGTTTTGCATACGAGTTGACTCATTTCAGTCCGATGCCGCCAGGCGAGGGCTGACCATCGTCACGAGTATTTAAAAACCTTAAACGCCCGTGTATCACACAACGTATTTCAATACATTTGTGAGAAAACATGAAAATAAAACTCGAGTATGTAGTACTAGGTAGGTACTAGAAAATAAGTTCTCACGCCCACACTTACTTGTTTCGAGATTTTTGGCGGCTATTAATTGCGCGATTTTTTCTCACATTTAAAATATCTAATAGTTGATTAGATTTTATTATTCCACATCACTTAACCATTCAAATTAATTAATTATTTAAACTAGTTGTTCGCCCCGAACTGAGACCTCGCGGTATCCATATAAGATAGTTTTAACTATACAATGCGCGCTCATCTTTACGTTCATAAACATCAGTACTATAAGTAGACTATTTATTTATTCCACGTAAGATGGTGCTAACGTCTATTATTTGTAAGCACAAACGAATAAACTTTTACAGAGCGCCATCTATTGACATCATTCTGGAGTTCTGTTAAAAATACTGAAGCTCATTAAAAATTAAATAATTTCGTTTCCTTATAATATTTATCTAATTTTAGTATTTGATGTTCAAGCACAGGATATAATTAAAATAATTAATCAAGTTTTAGGCTCAGCCTTTCAGGAAATTGAGAGTTCTGAGGTCAACTTTGGACGTTAGAAAATCTCCACTTTGAAAGGCCCCCATTTCGTCAATTTTAGGGGAAAAATTAAAAAAAAAATTTTGGACTCCATTCCTAATTATCTTTAAAATGATAAATACCGCAACCCTATGTTACGCTAAAAAAATATTTTACTTCGCATTCGCTTCTACGAGAGCCGCCCTGAAATAAAGATTTTTATAACTTTTTAAGCCAAATTCGGCTGGAGGCCATCGGTTATATAATATATTTAAATTTGAAGTAAATACGTTCAGTAATTCAGAAGTTATAAGGCTCTGACAGACGGACGGACGAACGGATGGACGAACAAGTGCAAATTCACTCAAGTAGACTCAGAGACCTTCGCTTCGCTCCGTCAAACAATTGACTTACAAGGAAAACGCAATGAAACTTTTAAAATTGGCGCATTTTTGTAATTAAATTTTTTTTCAATGGCTTTATAGCTCTAGGTTCTAGCTCTTAAGTTCCAGCCAAGACTATTCACCCTTCACTTTTATGATTTATGAATGAATCTTTTATTAATTATTAATGAATCTTTTTTTAATCTCGTCTCACGGAGTCCACAGGTGACCGGAGGGCTGGCAGTTATCTCGGCCAACATATAAGTTTGGCCATTCAGCGAGGAAACGCAGCTATTTTTGGGCACATTGCCTTATTGCAGCGGCATAGATGATATTTTGAATGTTTAGATTTTTTTTTAAATTAGATTTAATTTAGATTTTAATTTGATAATAATAATAGACAATAATATGTGTTAGTATATGACTTATTCTATGTTATATAATTAATATTTACAAACAAAAGCTGACATCCAGTGCGCTATAAAATCGCTGTCCTGTATGTCAGATATCACCTTCAGATAACTTTATAGCTATCACCTTTATAAAAGTTGAAATAATCTTATTTAATAATTATATTTAATACTATTTTTAATTTCATGAATTAATTTCATCAATCCACATCTAAATGTTATTATTTTTTAAATTTTCTACATAAAATAGTATATTGTGTGCTTAGGGGTGAAACAAGACGATTTCAGGCGAGGGTGAATTTGTCTGCCTGAGCGAAGCGAGGGCTGGCATCACCCGAAAACTGAAATCGTGTTTCATACCGTGGCGCACACACTATTTTTCATATAATCTGCATTAAAAATGAGAGTTTTATTTAAATTGTATTTCTTATTTATTTTAGTTGCTAGGTTGTTGTTTACAATTATCATATTATCTGTCACTTTAGTTGATGTGTAAAATGACAATTAAAAAGGTTTGAAATAAACAAAAGATACTCTGACAGTATTGAAAGGATAGCGGCTACGTAATTCAACGGGTAGAAAACCACTTTCTGCCCTAGGGCAGAAAGTGATGGTTTTCTACCCGCTGCATGACGTATTCGTCTGAAATTGACTAGTTTCAGGTATTGAAACTCGCATTTTCAATGCAGACTATATGAAAAGTCAATATCATAATGAGGCTTCTTGCAAGAAACCTTTTTATTCAAAAGAAAAAAAACCTTCAAAAAATAACACCTGGGGAGTAAATTTAACTTACAAGCCTTGTTTACTGATTCTGTAAGTGCATTTTCGAGCAACTGTATAGAAATTATATTACGTGTCAGTGTTTTAGAAAGCACTAAATGTAAAGCAAAGAATTTTCACTTTTTCAGCAATTTCATGTTGATGAATTGCGAATAGAGCAAGTATGTTTGGATTATGTAGCAATGTTGTACAGGAAAAAATGAATAAAATACATAAATATTTTTTGATGTAATGTTATGATAATTGCGATGTTTTATTTATATGCCTATAGATTTCACTGTGACTTACCAACTTCGCATCTCTACAACAATGAATAAACAACTTGCAGTAAGTATTAATTATTTTTTTATCTATACTTATACTTACTTACTTACTAATGTTAATAATGCGAAATTTTGGATGGATGGATGTATGGATGGATGTTTGTTATACTCAATCACGCCCCAACGGATGAACGTTTTTTTCACATTTTTATCACATCCTTCAAGTAAAGATTTATTAAAATGTATCGTATTTTACATAAACTTGTTTTACTTATTTATTATATTAATTAATATGTACAAAATTTCAATACAAAATATAAAAATAATAACTTTAATACAGGAATATAAGAAGAGCTTTCGTACAAAGTAAAAATCTCTTTGATCTAAATCCGCCAAATAAAAGACATCAACGCATGTAAAGTCGTTACTTTTCGATTGCGCTCCCGTCTGTTAGTAATTAACATGTTAATGCAATTATAATGAAACATTAACACATTATTCTGGTTGAAATTCGGGCCAGCTATGAAATACGTACCCGTCTCCGAAAAATCAACAAAATACCTATCCTTGCCATGCCTTCAAACGAATTAACATTCTTGTACATCAAATAATAGGGATGTCATGTATGGATAGCACTTGAAGATGAAATATGAAGATTATAGTTTAATTCAATCAAAGGCTGATGTTGGTATAGTGCGTTTTTTAATAAGATGAACCATCAGGCACATCTGAGTGGCATAGGTACATTTTGAAATAGAAACGCATCACCGTCACTAATCACAGCGGCGCATACGCGGGCATTATCGTTCCATTGCTGCCACCGCGTGTCGAGATTAAAACAGAAAGTAATGCTTGCCAAATTCGAGCACCTTACAATGGGCAATTTATTCGATTTCACTCTTTCCGTCAATTTCATATTTCTGTGCGGGCGCAGAGGTATCTTGTGCACGGCTTGCGTCGCCCGTACCGCGTGCGCAAGAGAGTGCACATTGCACAAACCTGATTCCGAATATCCTTAATACGAGTACATTTGTATCCGAACTGGTCGAATGTGGTTATATAATATTTATTTACTGAAGTTCAATATAGGTTTACTGCCGTAGTCATAAGAATAATAAAAATAATTATGACTTGTGAGTATAATAATAATAATTATTGGCAAATGATATTAGTTTATTAGTTAGTTATATTATAAATGCGAAAGTTTGGATGTATGGATGTCGGTATGGATGTATGGATGGATGTTTGTTACTCAATCACGCCCCAACGGCTGAACGGATCTGGATAAAATTTGACACAGAGATAGATTATAGTCTGGAATAGCACATAGGCTACTTTTTATCCCGGAAAATTAAGGAGTTCCAGCGGGAACCAAAAAACCTTAATCCACGCGGACGGAGTCGCGGGCATCAGCTAGTTAGTTATATGTAGAAACTTATTATAATTTGGGGGTAGATTCGAGGTTCTTTTCGTAACTAGAATGAAGAATGAATAATACAGTGATCTTATTTTTTTAATAAAGTGAAGGTTGTATAATACCTAAAAAGAGGAACTGGCTGACGTATCAAAATACAGTCTATAAATTGGAGATTTTGCATTTAGGTTTTCTTCTCTCACATAAAAGGATTTTAAGTAATTACAACCGAGTAGGTAAAGCATTTTAGTAAAATTGACGGACAACATTTTAATTTCCACAGCTCGATCGGTAAACGTATCTACATAACATAATAATTTTATTGCTCTTGCATTATATTTTCATTTTTCAGCAATTATTATTCAATGCTTAGCATTAATTAAGTAAGACTTACTCTTATGCAATAGACTACCTTTTCAGTAAATTGTTATTACATTGCAAACCAGAGGTGAAAATTGGCTCTACATTCGTAGGTATGTGCTCTTTCAGCCAACTGGACAAACACGGCCCAAAATAAAAATCTAAACAAAATGTACCTATTCACTTAGGTTTTGGGCCAACTAAATTCCTCCACAGATCCGCTTTGCATAACAATTGTGTGTCACAACGGAATTGAATACACTACCTAACGCAATTGGGTTAAATTCGTCACCGTGTCCAATCTGACAGACTTATTTGTATGTGCCAATTTATATAAGAGGCTTCTTGTGCATTAAGTATAATTTTATTATTTGTTTGTCCTAATAAACCATTCATTAAAACGAACTCTACCAACTGTCTATTTAGATAATAATCACTACTATTTCACAATATTACAAATATATAACAATGAACAGAGAACAGAGAATAAGTTTAGCATACCAGTAGCAGCAAGCTGCATACTTACATTCATACTAGTAATCTATATCTATACTAATATTATAAATGCGAAAGTTTGGATGGATGTATGGATGTTTGATACTCAATCACGCCCGAACGGCTGAACGGATTTGGATGAAATTTGGCACCACCACTACAGCCTATTAACGTCCCACTGCTGGGCACAGGCCGCCATTCTCATAGGAGAGAGTCTATTAGAGCTTAGACCACGCTGCTCCAATGCGGGTTGGCGGGCTTTAACGACTATTATCATGTTAGTGATAATAACCGGGACTGACGGCTTAACGTGCTCTCCGAGGCACGGGGCTGAAACACCGCCAACTTCTAACTCCGGGCTGGCACTGAGAATTTCTGAATTGAAAAACCCAATACCAATTTTGTTTTGCCCGACCGTGAATCGAACCCAGTACCTCGTGATCCGCAGTCGACTATGCTAACCGCTAGACCAACGAGGCAGCTACTTTTTATCCAAACCAAACCAACCAACCAAAAAACCTCAATCCACGCGGACGTAGTCGCGGGCATCAGCTAGTAGGTATGTTTTATAAATATAAAGCAACAGTGCAACATTTTTACAATCTGGAGAACGACATATTATAAGGTAATTTTCATCCCGAAAACTCAAATAGCTTACACGGGATTTTTAAACCTATATCCATGCTGACGAAGTCGCGGCCCGCGGGCATCAATTAATTGTCAAGACATTATAATGAACTATATTCATATTTTTATTCAGTTATATCAAGATAAATACATATAATATTTATCACTAATTAATTAAAAAATTGTAATTTTTCGGATAGATATATAGAGGTTTTAAGGCAGGTTTATTTTCTGAAAATTCAAATACATTATTTTAAAGATACTAAAAAGAAAGTTTTAATGAACCCTTTGTTAGCAAACACAAGCCCATATTATACAATAGTATAACCATAAGATGGCGCGGTTTAAAAATATGAAACGTAATACTCCCTACGTGAGTGGCCAGCGTAATAACATGCCATTGACCCTCGGCCCGAAATTATTATACGCCAAAGAGCCATTAAAACGAAACGAAACGACGTAGGTTATTCAATATTATGGTTGCAGTGACGCGGATGCAGGCGGAATGGGGGCGGATCTTGCGTATTTTGTAACTCAGTGCCTGAGCCCGGAGCTTAAAGGAAAGTGAGAGTCCCAAGCGGATGTTGAAAGGAAATTCTAATGTTTACGACTTGAATAGATTTATGGTATTTATTCGAAGCCCTATATTATTATTACTTTTGTGAGTTTTTGTCTTCTTGAGTTCGCTACTTATATTATTATATTCGACATAAATGCGAAAGTGTGTTTGTTGTCCTTCATTCATGCCGCAACAAACGGATAGATGTGATTTTTTGCATGGGTAAAATGTATGACCTGGGAGAGTTACATAGGCCTCTTTTTATCCCGGAATTAAGGAGTTCCCGTGGCAATTAAAAATTTATTCCACGCACACGTAGTTGCGGACATCAGCTAATTAATTAAGAATTCAGTGTGAAGTATGAGTTAATTATGAATTAAGTACGTAAACACGTACGCACGTACATAGAGTACTTTATAAACTCATCGAGAACGTCGAGATCATCCTTGTTTTTACGTCGGTTAAAATATGATTCAATTTCAAAGGATCGAAAGAAATAGATCACCGAATATTGCACTTACTATCTATTATCTTTTCTATTGACTAATTGGTTACTTTTAGTGGAAGCTTTACTTGGAGCAAACGAATGTTCATAAACAATGCAATGCTGCTACATTGTTCGAGGGAAACAGCATATTGTTATAACTGCTATTATATTAAGGCACATTTACAGATATCTAATATATTCTGTATAAAAAATGTGTAAAACCAATGTTCTGCTCTCGATTAATAAGCGTAGGTAACTACATCATTGAAACTTGAGAATCATTTCTTAGTCTCACATAGCTACAAATGTAAAAGCACTTTCGCCGACACAAGAATGCATGTAGTCACAAAATGATATCTTGTTATTGTGTGTAGATTAGTTGGCATGTATAGGATTAAGCCATTGTCTAAGCACATATATGAATTAACAGTGGAATTGCTTGTCTGAATGATAAATAGCTAGTTACGTGAACATTTGTTCGTGAAGAGTTCCAGGGTTCAAATAAATTTTCGGTTTTGACTTACGTGAACCTGACATGTAACCTTCAAGCGGGCCAGTCAAAAATCAAACCAAGGAAGACATTGTTACATTGTTTTGTGTGTACCTATTGTACACCTGCTTTGTATGTGAGCGACAACACATTGAGGGTGTTTTTTTAAAATTATTATTCCACTACAAGTTAGCCCTTGACTGCCATCTCACCTGATGGTAGGTAAGTGACTATGCCATCTAAGATGGTAGCGGGCTAACCTGTTAGGGGTATGGCAGTTATACCCATACCCCTAGTCGGTTGGTTTCTACACGGCATCGTACCGGAACGCTAAATCGCTTGGTACGTCTTTGCAGGTAGGGTGGTGGTAGGCCGAAGCCTCCCAGACCAGACCAGAGAAAATTCAGAAATTATAAATTCCCAAATCGACCGTCGGGAATCGAACCCGGGACCTCCCAGGATAAGACAACAACGCTCAACACTGCGCTAGCGAGGTCGTCAGGAGGAGGAGGAGGGAAGGAGGGTATGACAATGGGTATTTTCATACGACATCTAACAGTACGCAAGTAGGTAATATGGGGCCGTCCACGAAGTCGATAGTCTGAGATCCTATTCTTTGCGAAAATAAGCCTCCGCTCATCCTAGGAAGTATGTGGACTGGCTGCAAGTAATCTATTCTGTTTTTCAAATAGGTAGGTATGTACTTAACTTACGTATCTTTGACACCCTTTACAACATGTTTTAATCAATAAAGGTGCACCGCGCAGCACATTATAATGTAAATAAAGCTAATAAAACATTTAATAAAAAAATAAAAGTTTATTGACCAACACTTCAATACAATTACACTTAGTTTCAATTTACACAAATTTTACTTCCTCGGTAATAATATTTTTTTATGAGTGAAATTAACATGTTAGTTAGGACCTTAATTTGAAAAATAAGATGTTGAGTGCGTAGCTCGTACCAATTACCTACCTCCAATAGTAGCACCTATAGAGTCAACTGCTGTTTACTAATGATGTCACTATTAATAGACAACCAGACATACCTACTGTCTTTTGCATTACTTTGGAAAAAAGCGAGTAAACAAATCATATTATATAAAAACTTCAAAAGGACTTTAGCTAAATACTCTTATTTCGCTCAACCATTAATTTGCTAGCACAGGCAATGAACCAGTAAGTAAGTAAGCTGGCCCAAAAACCCAAGACGTTACATTCAAAATCATAAAGCCTCGTTTATGTAATGGAAAACTATTAATGAATCATTATGTATTATTTGGTTCGCGGGCGCGTTGCATAATACGAATACAATGGGAGTGCATTGAGAGCGTTAAAGGTCCTGTGTATAACTGTATACGTAACGAGTGACTCACGAATAACAGTGAAAGTGCATTTGGGTGAACCCTGTTTCTGTTCTAACCACAATATAGGTATCAAAATGAATACGAAGTATTATTTATTGGCTACCTGACAGCTGGCAGGCCAGGCCCTTCTCATTTGGTCCGAGTTACGATCCCCGGGCATGCAATTCTAACTTTTCAGAGGATTAGCGTGCGTTAGTTAATAAGCTGATAAGAATAGCCTACCAAACTTTCGCATCATTTTTGAAAGGTTCATTAAACCACAAACTAATAACGATCTGTCTTGTACTTGTTGTTGTAGTTGTTGTTGTCTTATTTCCTGGTTTATAATAAACCAAAGTTATTGTACTTACCTAACTACTTAACTATTTTATAGTCCTGAATAATTTATAAATCAACGTGTTAGAATAAAGCGGGCCAATAAGTTACCATTTTAATTTCTAAATTAGACTAAATATATATACGAGGAATTTCGAAAGTAGGTGGTCGATCTGTTACAATGTATTTTCAAAACATTCAATACTTTCGCTAGATTGCGTAACATTAGGTAGTACCTACCATGTACCTACCTTAACAATTATTCACATAAATTCAAAATACAATACCGTTACCTACTTACCTATACATTATCACAGTAATATAGGTTCCATAGAAATTATGATAAAGGCGACTTACATATTTAGGCCATAGTCCCTAATCCCTATAATATTCAAATCATATCTTATTTCTATAGAGTTGAATAGTCTTTTTGAAAACTAGATAAGTACCTACTCGTAGCAGTACTAGCGCTCCGCTTTTTTGCGCGCCTGGAATTTCCATGCGCCACTATCAAGTAAATAAAGCTAAGATAATTAATTTCGGCCGTTAGTGTTTAAAAAAGTGTCAAAATTAACGTCACTAAACATGTACCTACTACACGCATTTCGCGCACAATTACGTAATATGGTATTTATATTTACGGCAGGGCCCGCTGTAAACAGCTACGAACAGCGAAGATTTCACAGGCTACTGGCACTACTGCACGTCCTGGTATTATTCTATGGTTCTCACTTTCACTGATCCGGTGCAGGCCTAGCTATTGTTTACCAGTTATTGTACCTTTTATGTTACGAGATATGTCCGGTTGATGAAGCGGTCGTTGACTTTAGAAGCATAACACACGTAGAAATCACCTCATGAAAGTACCAAGTTACTACGTGATAGTGATACTTACATAGTTAATTAGATAACGAGTAGGTAATTATTGTAAATAATAACTAGGTAATTGGTTAAAAGAAAGACCATAATTATATTTTAACGTAAATATTTCTAATATATGAATATATTCATAGATTCGCAGATTCTGTAGTTTTCGATCAGAAGTTGATAGATTAACTCGACAGTGGTAGATTCACTCGACGATTCAAAACCACTTGTAATAGTTTATTTGAATAAAAGACATTTGAATTTTGAATTTGGATTTTTTATAAGTATGTAATTTTTTTATATAGATGGATTTAGTGATATATTATAGTTCTTGCAAATTGTTTGTTTTATTTATCAAACTTTACCCTGTTTAACTGCCTGGCTGTAGGAATACGGACGGATTGGACTAGCTTTGCCCTGGCTATCGTAAAACGTAATAAGCTGCTTCACGCTGCCAGGTCCAGGAGTGGTTATCGGATTCAATGCGGGGGTAGGGTAGACTGGTTTAGGAGTTATAAGGTTTGGAGTTTTAGGCGGTTGTACTGCTGGGGCCGGATTTGGCTTCACGACAGGTGGAGATACTGGTTTAGCTGTCACTGGTTGAGGAGCTGGGGTTGGTTTCGGCGGCTCCGGCAGCTTCGGTGCGGGCGTAGGGTTCGGACTGGCATTGCGCGGAGCCGGTCTTATGCCACCGCCTCCTTCCATATTTATAAAAGCAACGTTGGCATTCTTGTCGATTGGCACATAAGTCTTACGACCTGTAAATAAATGAAAAAAATAAGTTTTTTTTCAAAGCATATTGATAACCGTAAAGGAACTGATACCGACAATTTCTTCCTATAATAGTTACCAATTAATCATTTTTTTCATAAAGTGAATAGCAAGCAAGATGCCTTCAATACTTTTTTCTATTTCAATGTGTTTGTTTAAACATTTTGTAGGGAGATAAAATAAATTAAATAAGTATAAAAACAGCGAACCTCGACGTCAAATGAGAAAATTTCTAAAAAGGCTATTAATTTGCGCATATTTTAGATGGTATCTGAGCATGAAAGTTAAAATTCAAGAGAATACTCACATTGGGCGCAACAAAAGACGAAGAGCAAAACAAATGCACAGATCCTCATGATTTCTCACAGAGTCGACTGTCTGACACGCGTTACTATCAATTACTAAAAGAAGCTAAATAGCTAAAATTAAATACTTTTATTAGGTATCTGTGGTAAGCGTTAGTGGAGGTCGAGTCAGCGTTCTCGAAACACTGCGGGCCGATGAAACGCCAGTCCAACTTGACCTTTACCAGTTTGACCTCAAGATAGTGCGCTTCTCGGTATAAATTAAGATAAATGTTTCTGCCAGTACGTTTTAATTTGATGGTTGATCTTCTATTTAACATCTTCAAGTAAGAGTAAAATTACACACACACGTGACTGCTTAGTACGTAAAAAAGAAATATAGGTTCCAATATATCAGCCTTGGCGTTGCAGGCCTTTAATGAAAATCGAAAAATACAGAAATTGAAACAGTAGATACTATACCTTATTGTATGGAAATCCACCTAGTGGCTGGTTGATAGGTATCTTGGTAGATATAGGTATCCTATGTCACCGTAAGATTGTAAAAGCCGTTTAGAAATTGTAATCTAACTAGCGATATTGCAAACTGTCGACAGATTGTAAACCGTTCTATGTTCTGAGTGTCAATTTTTGAAAATAAAATATTCATTGTATTTACGTTTTCTAAACTGTCTCTTTCTTGTAGGTTAGGTTAGGGTTCGACATTACGGCCGGGCACTTAGGTTTTATCAGGTTAATATACCTAACAGATATAAAAATAATGCGTTAAATTGTAATCTATCGACAGTTTACAATATCGCTAGTTAGATTATAATCTAACGGTTTTTACAATCTTACGGTGACAATGATTTTATAAATGTGATTCACACTACAACACTTGACTGTATGTACCTACTTACTAATTATTTATTTACCTACTACCCAATTACCTGAATGATCTCACCAGTTAACGTAGCCCATAGTCCTTACTAATATTATAAGTTTGTAAGTATATGGATTTAAGGATGTTTGTAAGTCTTTCACGCCAGAACGGCTGAACGGATCTGTATGAAATTTGGCACAGGGATAGATTATAGTCTGGAATAACACATAGGCTACTTTTTATCCCGGAAAATTAAAGAGTTCACGCGGGAATCAAAAAACCTCAATCCACGCGGACAAAGTCGCGGACATCAGCTGGTATATCATATAAGACTGTAGTAGTTAAGCATAGTAGGTATACCTACCTGTATATTGGAAAATGGTAGGTAGGTAACTAATTACCTACAACCGTTTGTAACAAGTATCTATCTATATATATAAAAATGAAACCCGTTTTCCTTGGTCACGGCATCACGCGTGAATGGCTGGACCGATTTCACTAATTTTTTTTTTGTTGTATTTGTTATTATTAGGAGAAGGTTCTTACGGAAAAAAATATTAAGAAAATCTCTCAGAAATATTGAAAAATATACATTTAATTTTGCATACTAAGGCGGTACGAAGTTCGCCGGGTCAGCTAGTAGGAATATAAAGACGGATACCTAAGTGGGTAGGTAAATCAGCGCATTTTAATTTAATATGCATACAAATGATATCAAAATGGAACATTCTGACCTATACTCATTTGATATCAGAGTTATTAACAAATAGTTGTTTAAATACAGACCCATTTATATATCTGTAGCCATAATAAAGCTGTTAAACCAACCTTTGTATAAGTAATAGTAAGTTATTTGGTACACTGTATCACATTTGGATCACAAAGCGATCTTGGTCCTATACCTACTTGTTAGCTAAGAACCTAATCTATACTTACTAATATCTATACCAATTATAAATGCGAAAGTTTTGATGGATGAATGGATGTAGGTATGGATGGATGTTTGTTACTCAATCAAGCCAAAACGGCTGAACGGATCTGGATGAAATTTGGCACAGAGATAGATTATAGTCTGTTAAAACACATGCATAAGCTACTTTTTATCCTGGAAAATTAATAATCACTGATCGAACGATTTTAAGGACCTATTCTTAAAAATTCAGTAGGTACCTACATAAAATACAATACCTAGGAATACTTATAAAGTATCCCGGTCGGAAACTGCATAGAAATCCATCTAATATTATAAATGCGAAATATGTGTCTGTCTGTCTGTCTATCCGTCTATCTGTCTGTCTGCTACGTTTTCACGGCCCATCTATTCAACCGATTTTGATGAAACTTGGTATAACGGTAGGCGACGTCCCGGGGAAGGTCATAGGCTACTTTTATCCCGGAAAATTAAGGAGTAGGTACCCCCCGGAAACAAAAAACTTAATTCACGCAGACGAATTCGCGGGAATCATCTAGTCGGTAACAATAGGCACTGGCAATAATGTTGCATCCAAAACGGTAAGTGTGTGGTACATCAGCTTGTACTTACAATGTTCTCCAATGAGCAGAAACAAATGCATAATACATAAAGTAAGATACGATTTTCCCGATGCGCGTGTGAGGAACGCAAAAATTGCATTGCAGGCGTGCGTTCGTGTGTAACCGTTTGTCTATCTTCGGTACCTTCTTAGACTTAATCGTACTTTCCTGGAGAGATTCAAATCAATTTTTGAAAATATACTTGAACACAAATTTTTAAATTTTTAAATTTTTTTAATTTAATTTTAAGTATCCATCCATACTAATATTATAAATGCGAAAGTGTGTCTGTTTGTCTGCTGCGCTTTCACGGTCAATCTGTTTTATGGATTTTGATGAAATTTTGTACAGGGATAGGTTGTATCCCGGGGAAGGACAAAGTAAGTATCCCGGAAAAGTAGGATAGGTATGAGTTACTAAAGTTACGTCCTCAGAGCATCGACTTAAAGATTACTTAGATACCTTTTATAAATTAATCTATCCTAGGTAAGTATAAGTATTGGTATTTGTAGTCATAGTGGTAAAATTCCCAACTCATATGAGTATGAGTTGAACAACTCATATGAGTTGGGAATTTTACCTTTATCAGGTAAATGTGTAATTTTTGAAATAAAGACGATACATCGTTTTATGAAATCCTATAGTCATGTTGTTTAAAGTTAACAATCGCAAATGAGACGTGAAGGCCGAAATTGTTTACCGTGCCACAAACCTAGCATTAGGCATTATGTATTCGGGGCAGTCACCGCTGTCCGCTGCTAAAACTGGAAATCCGCAGCTTGAATCTCAATAACATGCCGTATCTCATACACGGTTGAAGATGACGTCAGCCAAAGGTCGTGCAGTATCGCGAGTATCGCCTAACTCGGGCGCAGAGATCACTAGTGCGCAGTGATCGCGCCACTCGTTACGTTGTATTGACCAGGATGAAACTCTCAATAGTTTTCCTGCTCTGTGTAGCAGCCTGCCGAGCTAACGACATAGCTTCAGCTGCGGGCCAAATCTTTCAGAATATCCTCCCTAACTTGATCACCAACTCGGTGACCGGCCAGCAAGGGAACACCGGAACTAATACTCTCCAGCAAATCGGAACTGTAGTGGGAGGTGTTGTGGACTACGCCAGGAAAAAGAGTTATGAGGATCTGTTGCGTCAAGTACAGGACCAAACCTCTGATGATGACATACTGCGAGTCGGCGAGGAAATGTTCAACGCGGATATTAACAATGCAATCAGCTACATCCAGGTCAACTTGCAAGGCAAAACCACTCCTATGTCTAGGAATGATGAAGCACCAACAAAGTAAGCACTATTTAATTCTACTTCATTTCCTACCGTCATAGAGTCAAATCAAATCAAATCTTTTATTCAAATAAACTTTTACAAGTACTTTTGAATCGTCAAGTGAATCTACCACTGGTTCGGAATGCCATTCCTACCGAGAAGAACCAGCAAGAAACTCGGTGGTTGCTCTTTTTAAATAATTCATTTACAATTACTATATCAATGTGTACATAAGTAACCGCTGTCCCCAGCATTGCTGGAGCGATCAAATCCATGCTCCTCTATCATTTACATAATCTTCAACAGTATAATAAGCATTTTTCAGGAGCATACTTTTAATGGATTTCTTAAATTTGTTTATTCAATTCATGTGAAAGACGGGCAGACAGAAAGTAGCCCCATTCCCGCCGGTGGCACCCGTTCACGAGCATGACGCATGATCCAGCCATTGCTTCGCTCGACCTATTAGTTATTAGTTATCTATTAAACCCAATACTCAATATTTTATTTATTACATGTAGGACATACAGGTGTCTCTTATATTACGTCATGCTTTGACTCGACCACCGGTTCGGAAAGAAGTTCTATTGAGAAGAGCCTGCAAGAAACTTAGCAGTTGCTCTTTCTATAAAACAAAATATTACATTGAGTAGGAAAAATTACATTAGCACTCTAGATTAGGTACCTTAAACCTCTAAAATATGTACTTACCTTTTTAAAATACAGAAGTAGGTTCATTATGTGTATGTAAGTAATTATTAGAATTATGTGTATGTCATTAATTATTAACATAGAATTATCGATCCATAATAAGCTAACGTCTGACCCAGTTATGGTAGCAAACGCATTCAATAGTTTTTTTGCATCGGTAGGCCGACTGGATGGAGGGGGCACTCGGCCGTGCGGCAGGCCAGTG
This sequence comes from Erebia aethiops, assembly GCA_923060345.2. Lineage (NCBI taxonomy): Eukaryota > Metazoa > Arthropoda > Insecta > Lepidoptera > Nymphalidae > Erebia > Erebia aethiops. The sequence continues at coordinate 12,662,976 of OV281089.1, read as the reverse complement.
ATCAGTCCTACGCCAAACACCATGTTTTTGCAACCGGTCGATCCGCGAGAAATACACCGTATAATACGTAATCTAAAAAACAAAAATAGTAGCGGCATAGACGAATTACCCCCCACTCTTATAAAAAAATGTGCTGACGAACTGACTACACCACTTACAATATTAATCAACCAATCATTCTCAGAAGGCGTATTTCCCGACCAACTGAAAATATCTATAATTAAACCTATTTATAAGAAAAACAAAAAATCGGACCCCACAAATTATCGCCCAATTGCGCTCTTACCCGCTATATCAAAAATATTTGAAAAAGCAATGTGTAATCGAGTCTATAATTTTTGTGAAAAATATAACATATTCGATGAATGCCAAAACGGTTTCAGAAAAAATAGGTCAACCATACTAGCAACATATAAATATATAGATCAAGTCCTCAACACACTAAATAACAAGGATTACGCGATAGGTATTTTGCTAGACATGACAAAAGCCTATGATAAAGTGCAATATAATATCTTATTAAACAAGTTATACGACCTAGGCATACGAGGCTCCGCACACAAATGGTTCGAATCATATTTAAATAACCGAGAACAATATGTAGAAATTACGTATTATGACCATAGATCGGACGAAATAAAAAACATAAGGTCCAACGTAGAACTTATTAATAGCTCAATACCACAGGGAAGCGTACTTGGATGTATTCTATTTTTACTTTACATTAACGACCTTCCAAAAATCGTACAAGACTCATGCGTACTATTTGCAGACGATATATCTATACAAACTTCATGTAAAGACATTAAAAATTTAAATAATAAATTATACGACATCCTCCATAAGGTGAATGGTTGGTTGAGTGACCACAACTTAGAGATAAATTTCCAAAAAACAAAAATCATGCAATTTAGGCCTTATCAAAAAACACCTTTAAACATAAACTTTTCATATAATGGGATAAATCTAGAATGTGTTAATACGTTCACTCTGCTCGGGATAGATATTGATACCAACATAAACTGGAAATCTCATGTCCAAAAAATAAAAACGAAACTATCCAAATTTACCTATGCCCTGAAAGAACTAAAAAAATCAACGAGCACAGAAGCGGCAATTTTAGCATATTATTCTTATGCAAATGCTTGGCTGAGCTATGGTGTAGTATTGTGGGGAAGCAGCACAAATGCACCAGAACTATTTATACTGCAAAAAAAATGCATAAGAATAATAAAAAACTTAAAGAATCGGGAAAGTTGTGTACCTTACTTTAAATCATTAAATATACTAACCCTGCCATGCATTTACATACTAGAATCAGCTAAATTTGTAAGGAAACAACCGCAAAACTTTAAAAAGCTAGAGGACCTACCGCGACGTTACCAACTAAGACCCACGCGAAAAAATAATATGATGATTCCCAGTTCCAATTTAAATATCCATAGTACTGGTCCTAACCCGATGTGTGTAAAAATTTATAACAAAATCCCAGACCACATCAAATCCTTGGAGAATTATACAGCTTTTGTCAACTCTTTAAAAACATTTCTCATTGATAAAGTATATTACAAACTAAATCATTTTTTGGAAGAAAAATAAGGCAGCCGTCTCTCTACGACCACTGATTTTTTTGCTGTGCCCCACCGGGGTTCCAATATTGTTACGAACATTGTTATTATTATCAACTATTGACATGTAAATTACTATTATATTGGAATGCAAAATAAAAATGAATATGAATATGAATATTATTAAACATTAATTTACAATGACATCATTCGTATATCGTCATAATTAGGTAAACTCATTCTCGTATTTCGTAGTTTTGAACTGCCACAGTTATATAAGATAAGTACGATATGAGTTACCTATCTATAACCGAGCTATAAAATCATCAGTAGTAACTTTTAATTTTTCCAGTCTTCTGACGGTTCCCGACAATGTATGGAACGGTCCCACAATAAGGCCGATGGTGGCACTTTTTGATAATTACCACAAGAACGTAATAAGACCTGAATTCACGACGCCTAACGTAAGTTTTGCAGTCAACTATAATTGTTTTAGTTTATACACTAATTATTATTCTTTTCAAGTTCTTAATGGACAAATCAACAAACAAACAAACTTTCATATTTAAAATATTAGTAAGGATATACTTATGAATTCATTATTGGCTTATGTTAACTAGGTACTTAACACTGCAAAAGCCCTACGCGACGTAGCAATATCACGTGGCGGACCGTACTTTTGTCTTTTAGGTAGTTACTTGGAGCCGAAACGGTATTTTAAATGGTGACAACCGACCCTCAGCTCTATTTAATTTGAAATGAGATTGATCGTTCAACCATATTCTTCAGGAAAATACAGCTGAGTTTGAATAATTTGTTATTTATAAGGCCGCTTCAATTCTACTCTGCCAGCATAGGTACCCTGACGGTTTCCCACTCGTCCCTCAAGAAGGTTTCAATGTTTTTAATGGTTATCAGGGATAGATTTGTAAGATGGTGATAATAAAAAAAACCCGGCTGAGTTTGTAGTGGGCTCTTCTCAGACCGGCGCGTTTGGAACCCTCGTAGCTTTAGTTTTAAGATACCGTTACCCATTATCACCATCATGCTTTTTATTAAGTAAGTAATTTTTAGACGACAATAAGTGTACCTACAGTGTACCTATATTGAATAAATGACTTGAATCTTGAATCTATATCTATAGATAGGCTTTTTTCCGATTTCACCCCAAGAAGTTAGATATTTAATGTACTTACTAATTTAAATAGGTATATACTTAGGTAACCTTAACTACAAATTTATAATTCCACATTGCAGGAAGAAACGGAGGTGATCACATACATTAATACAATTCTCGCCACCGGACCAATAAGGAGTCTTATGAATTTCTTAGTCAGCAAAGGTGAGCAACATGTGACTAATAAATGCGACCTAGCTATGAACACATAAACAACAACAAAGGTATAGGTACTTATATTTATTTTCATGCATTTAGATTGTTTGCAACTTGGCGGCATATTATCAGTTAGAGCATGCCGATCAATTATACTTATAGACAGTGGCGGCCTTAGGGGGTGGCAAGTAGGGCAACCGCCCGGGGCCTCGCTCTTGCAGGGGCCTCGCACCCTCGCGCTAGAAGAAAAGCCCAAGTAGAAAAAATCCCAACTATCAATAGGATGTGAGCTAGGACTAACTACATAGACAATCCACTATCTATTCTATTTATTGATCTGAGATGCCAGTGCTGACAACTACGAAAGGTAAAAAAAACGTCTGACGACCTCCGTGGCGCAGTGTGTAGCGCTGTTGCTTTAACGTGCGGAGGTCCTGGGTTCGATACCCAGCAGGGTCAATTTGGGAATTTATAATTTCTGAATTTTCCCTGGTCTGGCCTGGTGGGAGGCTTCGGCCGTGGCTAGTTACCACCCTACCGACAAAGACGTGCCGCCAAGTGATTTATCGTTCCGGTACGATGCCGTGTAGAAACCGAAGGGGTATAGGTTTAATGTAATTGCCATGCCCCTAACAGGTTAGCCCGCTACCATCTTAGACTGCATCATCACTTACCATCAGGTGAGATCGTAGTCAAGGGCTAGCTTGTAGTGGATTTTAAAACAAAAAACGTGGGCGCAAAAGATGGACAAACACATGTCTACCGCCCAAATTCAAATTGACTGTGTAGGTGCCCCCTTTAGAAATATATTTGCTTGGAATTTTTTTGCAGTAGGATTCCCAACTACATGTAGTCACACTCAGTTTTTATTAGGTACTAGATGATGCCCGCGACTTAGTCGGCGTGGATTGAAGTTTTTTAATTCCAGCAGGAACTCTTCAATTTTCCAGGGTAAATAGTCCTATGTCCTTCCCCGGGATGTAAACTATCTCTGTACCAAATTTCATCAAAATCGGGTGAACAGATGGGCCATAAAAGCGTAGCAGATAGACAGACACACTTTCGCATTTATAACATTAGTATGGATACTACCTATGGATATATATTTATTAGGTACGTCACACTGCTCGTGCTCTCCCATTTTTTTTTGTAAAGGTTTTTTCCCATCGAGTCACGTTGTGATACCTACGAATGGGTGTGACTCGGTAAAAATACTCACACTAGCACTAAAGCCTGCTGTGTAACACGTTTTATTAACCTGCCTCATAAGAGTTACCTGCATTGTAGCTCATGGGGTCTACACCCGCAGGTTCTCCAGCACTATTTTTATTTATGTAGATACTCACCTACTCAGAAGTCTTACTAAAATATTTGTATTTTTAAACAGGTTTGACTCAAATGAACGAGTACAACGAGCAAGTTGAATTGCTGAAAAAGATCTGGTTCACGAAGTACGCGCGCCACTGGACCGGCTTGTGCAAATGCAGTTGCGCTTTCGAAAACGTCTTTATGGGCGAGCTCAAGTCTAACGACGTGCTGGGTAAGTACTTACAGCCATTTGTAAAAGTACAAATACAAATGCTTTATTTCCAAAATAATTTTAAAAAAGTAAAATCTTAAAACTAATAAAATTTTGGTTTAGCTATTTCCGCTTCGACTCATTGTCGAATGCTTAACTGTCGACCTCATACTAGGAGAACTGTACCTAAAGGTTTTACATGTTTTTTATGTTTAAATTAAACTGTCTTTGATATCAACATACCCTAGGTTAAATTCCTTTTTCCCTGAGGATAATGAATTAATCAATATTTATTTATCCACAAATTAGGTACACTTATTGACTTTAATTACTTGTAAAACATGATGGTGTTAATCAGTTACGGTAACTATAACTAAAGCTACGAGGGTTCCAAACGCGCCCTGGTCTGAGAAGAGCCCACAATAAACTCAGCCGGGATTTTTTTTACTTATCACCATCTCACACTAAGGAACTATCAGAGCCATTGGAGCAAATTATTGATAAGGTGGATAGAACCACAAAAATCTGAATCATTTAAAGCTGTTGCGGTTAGAACACCCTTACCTTCGGAAAACTTGCTGTTTACGAGTAACATATTTTCGTCGTTACAATGAAGGAACCTTTATAGGACTTTTTATTGATAAGGATATGGACGAGTTAGGTATCTACTCTCATTGCTGCGACGCTGCCTAGGTCGGTCTCATAATATGTGAGTGTAAGTGACGATGCAGTCTAAAGTGGGAGTAAGGACGCTAATAAATACCTCTGACCCCTTTATAGTTTTCTACACTCCTGAATTCCTGAATTTAACGTCACCCAAGATACAGTTTCACTGATATAAATCGGTATTTTACTTAAGGCTACCTTACCTACTACCTTTACCAAGAATTGTTAAAACGAGCACCTACCATTGTATATTAATATTTGTGTTACAGGTCTTCACAGCTGGCTGTTCTTTGCCAAGCGCGAGCAGGATCGCAAAGCTAACTATTTGGGATACATGGACAAACTTGACCTCTCTGGAGTAAGTAGAATCAATGTTTATTGTTTTCTCCAGAATACATAAATTTCTAGCAGGTACCAAGAGTATTTGAATGGGTTTCGGTATCCCCATGTCCATAATAAATTAGTACGTAAGAGTTTGTCATTTATAAAAATTAACGCGCCTCCAATTTGTTTACATTCACATGCAGTAAAGATATACCTGTAGCAGTAGCCAATAAACACAATTAGGACTGCGTCGGCACTATAGGTATGGTCGTTCAGTCACCGGCGTAGACATGAAGCCGGATATGTTGGCGTGGTCATTTTTAGATTAGACGATCACTACCTATTTATTTAAACATAATAGTAGGTACATTGTTCATCAAGGGACTAAAATGAGCCATTTCATACGAGATGTTTAGCTTACCGAGCGTAGCGAGGTATGCTATAGAAACGAGTAGAATGGCTTTTAGTCCCGTGGTAGGTAAACACTCTACTTTTCACTTCGATTGCGAGAAAATAAATCGATTTTTAATTATTGTCTTTCTGTTACATTTTCATATTAGGAATAAGATCTTTATTTTTATTTGATGATAGTAACAAATAAATAGTCACATTCACTTTACTTGCCTTCGCCTTATATTATGCATCGAAATTTGAAATGGATTAATTATTATCATCCATAAAACATCCATTGAAATAAATGGAAAATAATTATAACCAAAATTCTATGATTTCGCGGCAAACCGGAATACCAACTTTATTTTTCTCCGTATCGTTATCAAGAAAGAATTTTAAAATACAGTAGTACCATAGACATAGATCTGGTAGGATACGATGGGTAAGATTGGCATTCAACTAAGTGACATAAATTTTTTGGCTGTCGATAGTAACCATTGACTAAAAATTTTTTTTTTTTATCCACTACAAGTTAGCCCTTGACTGCGATCTCACCTGATGGTAAGTGATGATGCAGTCTAAGATGGCAGCGGGCTAACATGATATTAACGATAACCGAATGAGGATATCACGCATACCGATATGAGGATAGTACGGCAATAATTAAAAAAAAAAAACTTTAATCCCTAGACCCTAAATGCTAACTTTAGTCCTCATACGCTAAGCTATAATGACATCTTTTTAGAGCATGAGAGGTGAAAAATATATAATGTCCAAACGAGTAAACAAGGAGCTAGCGTATCTATTACCTACTTAACCCCGAAGCAAGAGAAAATTGCATTGCAAAAGTTATGAATTCTGTCCGATAGCTGCATGATAGAATATAAAACTTCACTAAAATCGCCTTTACTAATGTGCGCGAATCTTTGAATCAGGTAGGTAAATAGGTATCGGTTAATCACAGGCGCACCATAAATGCACTCTCTATACTCCCTTACTCTACACACAATTACTAATTATCATTGTCTTGTACAGAAAGGGCTGATCCTCAAGCAACATTCAATACTCAGTGACACGAAGGACGCGCCCGAAGTCAACATGTTCGTGGGAACATCCCCCGAGTTGGAGACAGCCCTATACACGCTATGCTTCATGGCGCGCCCTGACCGCCAGTGCAAGCTGCGCTATAACAACGTGCCGTTCACAATACAAACCAAGACGCTGAAGGCTGATAACCTACTCGTTATCGATACCGCTTATCCAGTGTTTTAATTTTACGTTAATTCGAGTTACTGCTATTTCTTATCTTTGTACAAACATTAGGGTTGCCACTTTTACATATGTAGTACTAACAGGCGTTACTTAATTCAATGACGGCAATTTTTGTAGTGAAATCAGCGGGAGGTGTCAAGTCATTGATTTATTTAAATCTGAAATATGTTATTTTAAAGAAAGTGGTAACCCTAGCAGAAATATACTCAAATTGTTGTTTATTTATTTTATCTCGACATTTTGTCTTTATTCCTTCTAATAGGTATCACAATTATTTCGTCTCTCTAAATATAACTATGTTGGTTTAGTAACTTAGTACAGGTTTGTTATGAATAAAATATGAAGTACAAAATATTATTGTAAGTTTTCTTATCCATATACGGATTTAAAAAATTATAGTGTTACCAGCTATAAGCCAAGCCATACATGCCCATAACTTCAAATTCAAAAATGATTTTCCAAAATCAGTCTAAATAAAAAACTAAAATTATTTGAAAATCGTTTATTGTCTCGCAAGATGGCACAGAACATAATATTGTAAGGTTATCTAAAGTTAAACAACAGTTTCCTAAAAGCATATTATGGTAAACGTAAAAAATTACTTCCACTTTTAATATACTTGAGGTTATCGTAATACATTCGGGTTTAAAATAATTCATTTAAGATCAAGGGCGGAAAATAAATACATACTTGTTTATTAACTATCTTCCTACTAATAAACAATGTTATACACAAAAATGTGCAGACATTGAAACGAGTTATCTAAAAATGTTATCTATTTTGTATTTATATCCACTACAAAATATTATTTTTCTAAGGCAAGATAATGGCATTAACTTCCATGATATCAAATACATTTAAAAGTACATACACGATATGTCACAATAAAGTATTCGGAACTTGATAAAATGCCTTAGAAAAGGAGAATAATAACAATAAAATTATAATAACAATCATCAGTCATCGCAAAATAATAGCAGTCCTATCTGAACACTACGTACATGGCTGTACAATGTACAAAAACCGATCACAGTGGGGCCGTGTCCTTGGCTCCATCTGTGAAAACTGCCATATTGCAACTTCAGATCGGACTTCTTGTTTTACGACCACTATACTTCCTCCTACTATCCTTAGCTCGTAATCGGGTATTCCCCCCCCCCCCCCCCCCAAAATAGCATAAAATAAACCGGGGGCCTCATTCAGTAGTACCGCCGCTGGGTACCCGAATGACTTTATCCAAATTCGGGATATTCTGGTGGGACCTGTTATAATAGTAGAAGTTCTATAGAACTTGTCCGAGTAATAACGTACTTGACATAATATTTCATTTAAAATCGGTTTATCCCAAATTTCACAGGCATTTGATGCGGGTAAAGCTTATACAACGTTGTATATTGACGTTGTTATGTCAAAATCACTCTTGAGCCATCAAAGGCAAAATCTTGAGGAAATAGCTAAGATGACAAAAATATTTTTTAAGATCCCGTCATAGATATAGATACAATTCTAATAAATACACTTGACTAGAATCTTAGAACCTGAATACTTGCAGAGTTATAACTGATACTGAGACTTAAGACTGAACTGATTTAATAGGGATGATGACAACTCAATAAAATCAGCAAACTTAAAAACGCAGTTCTAGTATTGAAGTTGTATGAAATTCGCAGTGGTGACGTCATCAAATCTCCTTTTTTTTTCCTAAAATCTATATTTTAAAATGGTTATGAAACTTAAAACTAGCCGAGGATGTGAATTTTAGGTCTTTTGAAAGAGCCTCTATTTAATAATCAGTTAGAAATAATTTATTTTTGATATAGGCATCATCCCTATTACGTACCTACTACTACTAACTACTGACAATACCTACATACATACATGCACAGTAAACAGATACCACCAGTATGGAAACGACCTAGAATCGTTCGAAAAAGCTCACTCACACAAACGTGCGCATCGAACATGCGCATGACGCGGCACTCACTACTGACGGCACTGCGACCAGTACGCTTACTCTGAGTTTTTACATTGCAAATACGGTTGATCGACGTGAGAGCTCACCTCGCCAAGTGTTAGCGAATGTCAAAGTAAAATGGACCCAAAAGCTCTTGCTTTAATAAGGTCACAAATTCAGCGTTTGGAGCGCTGGCTGTCAATAAATACACGAAATGGTGAAATGAGCTCTAAATCAATGCTATTAAGGTTCATTTTACTTTAACGTTCACTTACACTTGGCGTGGTGAGCTCTTACGTCGATCAATCGTATTTGCAATGTAAAAACTCAGAGTAAGCGTACAGCGCTTAGGGGTCTCGTCGATGCGCATGTTTGTGTGAGTGAGCTGTTTCGAACGTTTCTAGGTAGTTTCAGTTCTGTTTGTAATCTGTTTACTGTGTACGTAACGTACTACTTCGTTGCGGGCGACAACGCTGCGCAAACGTAGACACTTTTAACCGACTTCCAAAAAGGAGGAGGTTATAAATTCGACGAGTATTTTTTTTTTTTGATTGGCAATTCCTAAGTGGAAGCAACTGGACACAAATAGTGTCTACGTTTGTGTAGTTGTTGGTTGATTTCATATCATTGTACCCGACACAAAACACAAGTGTCGTTTTTTGCGTAGTAATATGTAGTAAGTACTCTTTGCATATGCTGTTGTGCTTATAAAGTTATACAAGGGTTCAACTTTTTTTCTAACTAGTTTTTGCTACGCAACATTTTAAAAGTAATAACAATGTACAAAATTAACAAAAACAACAATAATATTGCATGGCCTTAAATATGAAAATAAACTTTATAAAAACAATTCTCAATAATTAATTTGTTAATTTAACAGGTGGTGTAAAGTTTATGTAAATCATTTTGCAAAATATAACTCGTATAGATCTTTCATCTGAGATTGGAGAGTATAACTTTCGCTTTTATTTAATAAATAATTAAACTTATTACTATGACAGAGTAAACATATCAAAAATATACCTAGGCGCGTACACAAAAGAATACTTTTAGCAATATATATTATACTATATATAGCTCAATTACCACTCACTCACTGACTGACTCATTGACATAATTGTTCTCCTAGAAAGAGACAGAAAACGATACAATGAGAGATATATATATATATATATATATAAAAACAAGCTCTAAAATATAATGTCTTATCCGATTGTCAGCATAACGTGCCTAGGCGAATATCTGATTAAAAATTTACTCTCGCTAGTTGAGTGCACTTGTTTGATCTAAACTCGAGAAAATACCGAACCAGCTATACCTAGTACAAACCCGCCATTTTGTTTTTTGGATTCTGACAGCTGTCACAGTGACATCCAATATATTTTGTTAATAATATTTCCTCGCATTGAAATTGAACTAGTACACTATATTTATAAATCTAAAAATGATTAACGCTACCTAAAACATTTGTACAATAATAAATCTCCAAAACGTATAAAGCATAGATACACATAAAACTATGAAATAAATATTAGCTTAACTAACACTCTTATTCAAACGAAATAAGACCCATATTCGTGTGGCATAACACCGCGTCGCGGGTAGAAAGTGTGCGTAAGGGAATAGTTCAGCAGATTCCTTATATTCGATGTGTAGATATCGGCGAATCGGAATAAGCGCCTTGAAAAGTATGTTGGGTTGTGATATGTCCGAAATACGCTACCAAACTGCGGGTTGAATACTGCTTTAGTAGCGTTTCTGAAAACATGCGAAATAATCTTCTATACAATTTTTATCTATGTCGTATTATTCATTGGTTAAGGTCTGATCTTCTTTGATTAATAAGATAGGGCAGGGGTTTTCTTGGGGTAAAAATGTTGTTGCTTTCACTTGCAGATACTGTCGGTACACGACTTCGACTCTTAGGTATTTAATTTTTTATCGACAATTATTACTATTGGATCTAACTTATAACGGTCCGATGGCATTAATTTCTCTCCGCCATGAAGCAAACTGTGAGAACTATGTACTATTACTACACTATATTTTTTACTGCGTGCAATCAAACCAAGATCATAACCAAGATCGTAAGTTTATTAATTAATTGATTGGTCAGTATTGACCAATTTTATAGGTTAAGGCCAGGATTACACTTGTGAATTATTAAGTAAGTATCGTACCTAAGTAACTTACAGTAACTAACATTTGCGAACAACACGCGACATACAAGATCACGTGAGTAATTAACTTATCTACGCTACAATGTATCAATGTACGTGAAGGGTCAGCTACTAGATACTGGCGCGTCGTATCGAGTCGCGTTGTCCTTATGCCTTACGGAGGAGCGCGGTTTGTCGTCTTCAGACTATACTACACCCAAGCACTAAGGCCTATGGTGATTGCTCATTCGAACACTGCCTTTAAAATATGCAGTAAAATTCACAGAAATAAAATACATATTAGTCAACAAACCTGAGGTAGTCCCGTTCTGCCATCCATTCAGATATGACCTCCATGGCCTCTGGTTCCTTGTAATCCTGATGGTCCTCTATAAGCTGGGTAAGCATCTGCAGCCAATTCGCGTTTTCTTTGAACGAAGGTGTGTTCAAAGTGTTGATCTCGTGCTGTAAAAAAACATCAATTTAACGAGGGTTTTGATACTTTTTCATGTCGAATGTTATACTTTTTGAGGGACTTTTTGATATATTTCGGAGAGTGTGCTCAAGAACTATTCGATCTGGTTCCTCCGTCACCTTTTTATTATCGAACCGCAAGGCATCGACAAGGTTTGCACCCTTACGCATTCGAAATTCCGCTGGCTCGTACGAAGCGATTTGCTTCCTCGTTTCTAATCCGAACCGCTAGGATATGGAATGCCCTTCCGGCTTCCGTTTTCCCTTCCTCTTTTAATATAGGTACCTTCAAATCAAGAGTGAATAGGCATCTTCTAGGCAAGCGCGCTCCACCTTAGGCTGCATCACCTCTTGCATGCAAGTCTGATTGCAGGCAAGCGCTAGCCTATATTATATTTAAAAAAAAAAAAAAAAGACGAATGGCCTAGTTGTGACAACGTATATCAGTCGATTGCGAATGTTAAGCAACGTTGACCCAAGTCGGTGACTGGATGGGTGACCGAATTTTGACGACCTCCGTGGCGCAGTGTGTAGCGCTGTTGCCTTAACGTGCGGAGGTCCCGGGTTCGATCCCCGGCAGGGTCAATTTGGAAATTTATAATTTCTGAATTTTCCCTGGTCTGGCCTGGTGGGAGGCTTCGGCCGTGGCTAGTTACCACCCTACCGGCAAAGACGTGCCGCCAAGCGATTTAGCGTTCCGGTACGATGCCGTGTAGAAACCGAAGGGGTATGGGTTTAATATAACTGCCATGCCCCTAACAGGTTAGCCCGCTACCATCTTAGACTGCATCATCACTTACCATCAGGTGAGATCGCAGTCAAGGGCTAGCTTGTAGTGGATAAAAAAAAAAAAAAAAAAAAAAAAATTTGGAGGTTCAAATTTGGCCTTTTCGGTTCCTCGTTCTCCCATAGCACGTTAAGCCGTCGGTCATATCTGATAATAATCGTTACAAAATCCTAAGAGTTTAAATACTCTAAGTCGAGTTGTATGCGGAAGAACGTGGGAACCCACCGCATTATTATCCCAAGAAAACTCCTACCATTATTTGATAAATGGAAAGGGGTTACGACCCTCAGTAAAGAGGAATATGACGCAGAGAGAGAGAGAGGTTATACTTTTTATCTATGTTAATTTTATTAATTTATGTCAGACGTTGTCATTTATTCAACTAAAACAGAATTCGATTTGTAGCTAAGTATCTATTTTAGCTATTTTATCATCAAAATAGATGATTGTGCTAGTTTTTTTCTCCTCAGACGTGATAAAATAAAAGCTAGAAACAAGGATCAGCTCGATCGATGATCGATCATATATTCGGTAACGCACTAACGAAATAGTTTTATAGGATCAAACACCAGTGATAATTTTCATAAATTGGCAGTTATAGGGACTGTCGATAGAAGTGAAAACGAATATTAATTTTTTTTTTAATTATTTAAATTAGTTAAAAAAAAATTTAAAATATAGACCTTAAGAGGCCGGTTCGCGCCGCTCGCAACTTCTATTCGAACCGCAAATATAAATTTGCCGGTATATTACTATCTCTATTTCACTGATGACACATGATCGCGTTCAAGCGAGATAGCAATATGAGCTTACAGAATTTGTTATACATTTAGTCTTGTTCCGTGAATACCAAAAATGATGAATGAAAACTTATCGTGCTTTTTACTTCGTTTTGTTATTCTGTAACTTGACAATATAGGCTATGCTGCTGACCAATTAATACGTAAGATATCGTTGGTTTTAATATGAAACAAATAAGAGGGAAACATGTCCATCTTGTCGTAAAAATATGCAAAACGCAATTCATTTACATTTCATTTTAGGAAAGTATTTTGAAAACATATAAATCCAGGGGACTAGATAAATACAATTTGAATCCAAATAAACTCTCATTTTGGTGAAAATGTTCTCGAATTATTAATTATTTTGGTATTACGTTTGTATGGGCAATTCATTCTCCGCTGGCACCTTAAAACTAAGGCATTAAAGTGTAATTATACGAATGTACTTTAATTATATTTAAGACCTTTTGTCTTCGTAACAACGCGAGGTGTCGGTCACGCGTTTCCACATTTTTAGCCCCTACCAAAAAGTGCTCTACGCGCCTAAAGAAGTTTTCACTTCAAAAAACTAAATTCACGCGGACAAAGTATCGGGCATCATGTAGTAACAATATAAAATGTTACATACCGTAAGCTCATTGATAATGGCGCCCGTTCGCCAGCCGTGTTCGAGCGTCACGTCCGCGAGATCGCTGTAGGGGTGGTCACCGAAGTATAGCACTTGATGTCCGCTCCAACCAGTCAGGTCCTGCAATTGCTTTACCGTACCCTGGAATATTTAAAAATTCATGGTATTGGCCCAGGAATATTGGCAGTTATTATTAACATAAAACACACTAATAATTATTTAGTTATTGCATTTTTACTAAGTGTGTAAACAAAAAAGATATGGCCGTCAAACCAGATATCTAGCCTTTATATTCACTACTCTTCGATTACAAGTTAGCTCTTGAATGCGATCTATCCTGACGATAAACCCTCTGAGTTGGACAATAAATAAATATGCATATACCACCACACAGTTTTAGTTTGTTACATTTTATAAGACCGCTGACCGCATTAGGTGATTTGGTAAAGACCACCCATTAACGTCCCACTGCTAGGCACAGGCCTCCACTCTCAGGAGAGAGGAAATTAGAGCTCAGACCCACCACGCTGCTCCGATGCGGGCTGGCGGGCTTTAACGTCTATTATCATGTTAGTGATAATATCCGGGACCGACTAACGTGCTCTCCGAGGCACGGGGATGCAACACCGCCAACTTTCTAACTACTGGCAATTACTGAGAATTTCTAGTCTGAAAAACTCAATACTTAATTATGGCCCGACCCGGGACTCGAACCCGGGACCTTGTCGGCCGCAGTCTAACCGCTAACCGCTTTGGTCGCAGGTATCAAATCCCTGCATCGGTTCGTACATGCAATCTTTCGTTTTATTGGCTGAAGGTAGGAACTTATCATATACCCAAGCGCACACTGCCTACAAGTAGTCTTTTGTGATAACTACCTACGATTTTGAAGAAGATTAAAAAATGAAGATTTTTAAAAATAAAGTCTGATGCAGTATAAGGGCGCTAGAGGGGTTATTTGGAATAATTGGCAGCGGTATAACAAATTATATGAATTCCTTGCTCATAATCTAAAAGAAAAGCATCAAGAGAAGATTAAAACAGTATGAAACAAAGTGTCGATGTATAACTCGCCTCGTAATAGATGGTGCCCTTCTCTAGCGCGGTGACTTTCTCCCAAATGTGCGTGTTTGCGGTCTTGTCGAACACTCGGATCGGCCGCGACACCTCCGTGAAGAACTTGGGCTTATTCGCGTTTACGATCACCACGTCGAAGAATTCCCGCCAGTCGCCGCCCACCAACATTTCCATACCCGCGTTACTACAATACATAATCATCTATTATATATTATTTACCACCACCACTACAGCCCATTACGTTCCCACTGCTGGGCACAGGCCTCTCATAGGAGAGAGGGAATTAGAACTTAGACCTACCACACTGCTCCAATGCGGGTTTAACGACTATAATTATCATGTTAGTGATAATTCGCGGGACCGACGGCTTAACGAGCTCTCTGAGGCACGGGGGTGAAACACCACCAACTTCCTAATTCCGGACTAGTACTGAAAATTTCTAGTCAGAAAAATCCGTGTTGGGTTTTTCTGACTCGAATTTATGGCCCGACTCGGGACTCGAACCCGGGTCCTTTGTTTTAAAATGCTTGTTAAAATGTTTTAAAATGGGTCGGGAATTATAAATGCGAAAGTTTGGATGGATGTACTCGTACCTATTGATCGATGGATGTTTGTTACTCAATCACGCCAGAACGGCTCACCGCTCAACGGATCTGGAGGAAATTTGGCACAGAGATAGATTACGATCTGGAATAACACAGACTACTTTTTATCCCGGAAAATTAGAGTTCCCGCGGGAACCAAAACCTCAATCCACGCGGACGAAGTCGCGGGTATTAGCTAGTAATCCATAGCTGTGGCGTGCACAGAGTTTGAAGCCAGGGTAGACATTAGCTATAAGCAGTTTCAAAAATTGGAACTAATTTTTATGCCTGTTTAGTTTTCTTACGATAACAAAACATTTTTTCTATACGACGCGAGCATTTCCCGCGGACGTTTTTTCTTACCCATAGTGTTTTCACCTTTAGGTAATTAAGAATTCGAGTATCAAAATTAATCGACCATAACTTGATTTAAGGTTTTGTTAAAAGTGAAATCTTTCTGTGTGCCTTTTAAAAATGTATACCAAATGATATGCTATTATTGGCAGTTTAATGGCCACCGGATTTTTAAAAATAGAAGCAAACTCAGAACTTTGTAAAAATGTAAACTTGTTTTGCGATTCTGCGAGACTTCCAAAAAAGGAGGAGGTTTTCAATTTTTTTTTATGTTTACGGTAGGAAGTTAGTAGTCTTCTTTTTATATTTAACTTTTACTAAGCTAAGGTACTATTGAACAAACTAAATGCACCCGGCCCGAATAAGTGGTCCGGGGAGGATTCCCGGGCACGTACATTAAATCATTTGCTTTAACAGTGAACGAAAACATCGTTTTCTTCGCTATCGCAGGTTTCCTGCTTGTCTGGCAGATCTTCATATTATAATGTTCTCAAAGGTGTTTAAAAGATTGGCAGAATCTTCACTTGGCCAGCGTGGGGGACTATGGCCTAAACTCTGTTCACTCTGAGAAGATACCCTCAGTTCTAGGCCGGCGATAAGTTGCGGTGATGATGACTGATGATAAAACATTATGATGGAAAAAAAATAAAAATATACGCGCCGAATTACGAAACTTTTGAAAGTCGGTTAAAAATAGGTACTTACACAAAATGGTAAGGGCTGTTTGTGACCAAGAACAACTTTTTATCGGCTTCTTGCAAAAGCTCAAAATATCTTCTTAAATCGGCGTTCGGACGAATGTATTCTTCCAAATTCTTTGCTACAATCTGGTGCATGACTCGATGGCAGCTTTGTACCGAGTTCTACAAAAGAAAAATTTGTTGACTCTCTCTATTTGTGACAGCTGTTTCATTCGTCATTTTGTGCTCGTTTTCAGAATTTTAAATATAAGTAGTAACTAGTAGTTAAGGAGTAAGCAAGTCCATCTTTATGCTTTAATAGTTTCTAGAATGGCAGAGACATACAGAAAGGAAAGGGGAAACTAAATAGGTACTAACCTTAACATCTAAAAACAAAATCTCCGGGTGGTATTCTATATGATTTCTAATAAAAAATTCTGCAACATTACACAATAAACCCATTTCTGGAACTGAAAATAAATCGGCGAGATGTACCATTTTCGCACGGTTTGCCTGTGAACAAAAGTTCAATATTAATATACATTTTTCCATAGCTGACGTCTTAAAAGGTCACTTTTTTAGATTCTTCTCGGACGTGCTTTGGGCTTTCTAGAGATTCGATTTTTCATTTGTATCGCGTAGCCTTAACGTAGCATTCAAGCTGTATCAGGGTATGTTCCGATATACATTGCGAGCACTGTAAGGTGTGACGTCAATTTAGTATACTGCGAAGCCGTTCCTTTATAGTTAGCTATGGTTATACTGGTTACTGTTTAAAACGGAACGCAGACAGCACTGAGAGCACCTTACCTCGAAAACGTCAGTGCTCACAGTACAAAAATGGCGACGATTTTTTTTCCCATTAATATGAGTATAATATAATTTATACAACCTATACTCACTAATATTACAATCTAGCTTTGAAATTAGACTGATGAGTAATTTTACTTTAACCTAAACTTATAAATTATCTTATACGACGATTTATGACGTCATATATTTATCTATAAACTGCGGCAGTATACTGTCAATCCACTGGTTTCGCTTTGCAAAAGAAATAGATTGTGTTTTATGTTAAATCATGTTGGAAATGTGTGATACGCAGTCGAGTAAAAACAGTAGACGATATGGATTTTATGTCGTTTAACCATCGTTTGTCCATTGCTCGTAAAACTTAGGGTGGAAACATACCACACGCCCGGCGCTGCTGCATATTAAATATAACCTAAGGAGGCGATACCCAGCCCCAATCAACTACTAACTAAAAAACTTCTGCAACTCAACCGAGCCAAACTCAGGACAGTTGTAGGTATGATAACAAGACACTGCCCTCTAAACAAACACCTATTTATTCTAGGTATCGCCGACAGCCCTCTATCACACGAGTATATATCCGTACCTCTATGCAGAGCCTGCGTGGAGAGCGACGAGACACCAAAACACGTGCTGCTCGAGTGCAGCGGTGTTTCCACCCAACGAGAAGTCAGAAGCCTACATTACCGGAACTACCCCAGCAACACTACCGGAAGTCCTCGCCGACCTGGGTGGCCTGCTTGGATTCTGGAGTGAGCTCGGTTGGCTGGAGTGATCCAGCGGGGAGTCGCACCAGTGGTTTTCACGTACAACGGACGCCCACGTTCAAGTGCGGAAAATAATCCCAGGACCCAAAGAAGAAGAAGAAGAACCTAAGACGCAGCACGACGCCTATTGTATCAATTAAATTAATCCTAAAACACAACCGTAGCGATTATATCAACTTGTCGTTTTTTATCTATACGTGACATATTCTATCCTCGAAATTATTATATGGCACTGTATGAATGCAATTATACTTCGCGTAGGAGCCACGATTCACTAAACAGTATTACGTAAAATCATACACGCGTACCTAAACGCGGATTCATTTCAGTGAGATGATCAGACGACATGCAGTGCGGTTGCCTTTTGCTTAGGTTTTATACCATTTTGACCCCCGACGCAAAAAGAGGCGCGTTATAAAGTTTAACGTGTGTTTCTATATGTATATCTGTGTGTCTGTCTGTGGCACCGTAGCTCCTAAACGGATGGACTGATTCTGATTTAGATTTATTTTGTTTAAAAGGCGATTTGATCAAGTGTTCTTAGCTATGATTCAACAAAAATTGGTTCAGCCGTTTGAAGATCATCAAGCCCTTTTCTAGTTGATGTTAATTGGTATCCTGTTACTTCAATATTATGCCGGGGATGACTGCCTCGTTGGTCTAGTGGTTAGCATGTTCGACTGCGGCCGAGGAGGTCCCGGGTTCGGGACCGGACGGGTCGGGTCACAACAAGTAGGTATTGGGTTTTTCTGACAAGAAATTCTCACACTTTTATTTACTAAAGTTGGCGGTGTTTGACCCCCGTGCTCCTGCGCCTGATCTCTCTCCGGTCGTGTCGGATTTTCCGTCCCATCGGGCTATGAGAGTAAAGGAACTGAGAGTGCACCTGTGTATGCGCACACACTTGTGCACTATAATATCTCCCGCGCAGATGGCTAATCTCTCTGGGGATTGGCCCCCGTGACCGAAATTCGGTCACTATTATCCGCCGGCCGGTCGGGCGTTAAATTTATATTTGTCTACAATGAAATGAAGCACATAATATCTGAAGCGACGCAGTGTCGGGTGGCGTGTGAATATGTACCTAGACCTAAATTAGGTCAATTAAACCAATCATTAACAATCAAAACCTTGTTATTTCTCAATTTCTCCATTTCATACAACGGATAAGTAAACAGTCCGTCTGTATATTTATCCTTTGTAATAACTGCAAACATTCACTGCATATAGACGTCGTTAGAACCATATGCAACTCATTTGATATACTAAAGTTTTGTGTCTGTCACATCATGTCATACAGACCTTGTATTGTAGGTACTTGCATTGTAGGTCTGTAGGTATCGCCGAGCAAGGGGATCGCGCAAATGAATGATTGCTTACAAGTGCTCTCATTACTGGAGATAGAGCTCAATAACGAAACTATAGTAGGTAGCTATTATTTCATCTGTTTTAGGGTTTTAACTTGATTATTATGTTTTATTAAGTAATAATTACAATGGTTTTTTTTACAGTCAAGATGCTGCCAGCGTCATTGCTTTCATGGTTATTTTTAATCGTTTGGGAACTCTTTGATTTCCAAGGATTAGTTTGTATACATATCCGGGATGCAAGATATCTCAGTACTATATGTATACTACTCATAATACTTAGGTACATTCCGTAAAAATTCTTTTTTTTTTATCCACTACAAGCTAGCCCTTGACTGCGATCTCACCTGATGGTAAGATTTTTTCTATCATTGAATTGATTGCAAGTAAATAGAACAAACCTTTGCCTTATTACTAGCTGATGCCCGCGACATCGTCCATGTGTTTTAAGTTTTTTGATTGGGGAAGTCCTTAATTTTCCGGGATAAAAAGTAGCCAATGGCACTCTCCAGGTCCTCAACTATACCTATGCCAAAAATCACGTCGATCTGTTGCTCTGTTTCGGCGTGATTGAAGGACAAACCAACAAACCAATAAACGAACAAACTGACACACTTTCGCATTTATAATATTAAGTATGAAGTATGAAGTATGATATGATAGTAAGTGGTCATTGTGAAGTTTGAACATACATTACACATGTTTATTCCACATTAAAGCATAAAGCTTATTTGAAAAATAATAAATTACTTACTTTATGTGCTCTTGTATCACCCTCAACATATGCAATGGGTATTATTCTATTTCTATATATTTTAAGAATTTCCTCGGTGGATACAGGTGTTAGTCCTCTGTAGATAGCACCAAACTGGATTTGAAGGAATGAGTCCAACTTCAATAGCAGCCCTTTTTCAATGTCATAGTGCAAGCCTCGCACTGCAAAGTCAGGTTTGTATTCCAATTTTGCAATTTCTGAAGGATACTGAAATATATTATATCTTTTAGAAAAGAAACCAAAGGCATTTACATCTACATCAATAATATACATATATATATATGTGTATATATATTATGTTATTATTATTATTAGTATTATATTCGTATAGATTATTATTATTTCCATATTCCTCCAAAACATACTGAACATACTGAATAATATACTATATTTTTATCTGAATTAGATAGGTATGTTATCTTAATTATCATAGGGCACTTGGCACCTGGGCTTAACATAAAATACAAAAAAGAGGCCTCATTTTTTTTAAATTAAGTAATATATTTTAAGTATTTAAAATGTAAAAAGAGTAGAGTAAAATTACACTTACCTTATATTTATCCAGCAACATGTCTCTGCCCAGGTTGTACAATAAGTGCTCCAAGCTGGGCTTGTAATGTGCCAAAGTGTAGTCATAATCAAACCCATACACTTTGACTTCCGAGAGGTCCAGCTCGTTGCAAGCAAACACTCCCTGTGGATTAACGTCTTGAGGCAGCTTCTTTGCTATATTCAAAGTATGAATGTAGACATTATTATTTTGTTATTTTATTTACTAAAGTAGGCTTCGTATGTTTCGGTCAAAGCCATTTAACAACCCAGGTTGTAAGGTCTATTTGAATTGGCCTGGTGCTACATGTTGCTAGGTAATTGTGTAGGCAGAAGTAAGGGTATGATACTTAGTTTTATTAAAAACCTTATTACTTAGCACCACCAGTTCAGCATACCTGAACACTAAATTACTTAGCACCAGGTCTTTGCCGGTAGCCATGGCCAAAGCCTTCCACCTAACACCAAAGATAATTTTGGAATTATAATTTGCCAAAATTGACCCTGCCAGGGATGAAACCAGGGGCCATCCCCCCTTCTTATAATACTGCAGCCCAATACGCCAGTGAGGTCACCAAATATCAGGCAGACACAGCTCAGGAATAAAAGTAGCGTTTTGAAGGTAAAATATTTTAACCAACTGTTTCAACCTTGCCTATAAAGCTGCTTATAAGTTTACTCTACATTGAAGAAGGCTTAAAATACTGGTCAAGTGTGAGTCAGACTCCGACAAAGAAGTCATAGCAACACATAATCAGCTGTGAAACACATGGTGCTAAACTGGATGCGCCTGACAAACAATTCGACATCCTATGAGTATGGAACCCTAGTTAACGATTTTCGGTTTTTTCCTACATTTCTGCTGTAAGACCTTGCTTCTTGCCAAATTTCATGATTCTAGGTCAACGGGAAGTACCCGGTTTAGCTAAATATAGGTTTTGATTTAGTGGCTAGTGTCAAAAATATGAATGAATGAATGAATGAAATGAATGAATGAATGAATGAATGAATGAATGAAATATTCTTTATTGTACACCAAAAAAAAAAATACATTAAATAATAACAATAAAAATAATTAAAGAAAATCGGTACAAATGGCGGCCTTATCGCTTTGAAGCGATCTCTTCCAGGCAACCACGCTTTATAGGAATTAAGCCTAGTGAGTCGAGGGTGTACGTAAATTTAGGAGGAAATAATAATAATGTAATAATTTATACTAATATAATACTAATAATAATAATATATATATAATTATAAAATACAAAATAAAATCAATACCTATATACAATCAAACATATACTAATATAAATAAATATCCATAAATGGTAATCCATAATAGTGGTATAAATGGCCATATCTTTTGATTGTGATGACTTAGAATCTTGATTTTTATACAGCTTGATACCTCCACGTGTTACCGAGAAAAATGTGGTTGACAGACAGACAGACAGACAAACAGTCAGATAGATGGACAACAAAGTGATCCAATAAGGATTCCCTTTTTTCCTCTTGAGGTACAGAATACCCTTAAAATAATTTAACATCAAGGGTTTTTTGTATAGTGAATACTTAACAGTTGAATACTTGATAATCATAAAATATTTGTTCATAATTTTGGCAATAATTATTGCTTACACTTACCTAAAAATAAAATTTCAAAATACTTACATCTACATTTTAATCTCGTACGACTATAAGCTTCTTTCAAAAGATCTCGGGTAGAAAAGTTCCTTGACAGTAAAACAAAGTTGCAGCTTAATTTTTTGTGTGACAAATTGCGATTAAGTTTTAAAATACCTCCTATTGACTTGCACAAAGTCATTTTTCTCGTTTTATAACTAACACTATATCGATATTTTTTTTATATGGACATACCGCCACTTAAATGATTTTTTAAAATACAATTCAATAACATTAACACGATTAAAACAAATGATTAACGTTGCATAATTGACGATTTGTAGATTGAAGATTCCATTTTTTTATGAGCACGTGCACATCCAAACGATTTATTTTACCTACTACACCAGAGACAAAAAACAAGGATAGACAGCACATTCACAAATGTCACTGTCACTCAGGAGCTGGACCTTGGCGCCAACTTGGCGCCAAGTGAACTTTTCCGTAGGTTGTCACCATTGATTTAATGGCGGATTCTTAAACATTTTCAAATTTATTTTTTGTAGAAATTTTTACAAATAATTATTGCGAAACAATGATTTTAGTCTTGACAGATAATAAACGTTATAATTAAATTGAATTTTTGTACCATTACCACTTTTATAGAATTTTAGGACGATTTTCAGATGTCAGTATTCATATTAATTTCAGAATCCGTCCGTAGGTACTATTAGCAAAAAAATTAAAGACATTTATGAGAAATAATATTCACAAAATGTTATTTCTCTAAATATGTAATAAAAAAGTTGCAAGCCTATGATCATAATTTCAGTTAGTCTTAAGTAGTGGTTTTTACTAAAATTTTCAGCAGTTTACGCTGGAGGTTTGTAGTTTCACAAAGTTGTATAATGCAGTATATCACTGGTAAGCAAACTCGTGCTAAGCTACTATGGCTTCGTGTTTGAATTTAAGTGCATTTAGTAGAAAGGAAGGTAAGACATACCTCCCAATATGAATATGTATTTATGGGTTAACTACTCTGTTTAGTAATAAAATTATACAAGGTATTTGAAGTGTTAACGTTCTTCTTTAATTATTTAAACATCTCACATCTCACCTTCAAAAACATGTCGTAAGAAATAATAAGCTGCAAGACTTGTAACTTGTTATTTCTAGTATAGTTACAGTTGTGTATATTGATTATATTTGAGGATAACCACTACCAATATAATTTTTGCTACGGTATCTAAAGTTATGGGTGACAATATCTACATCCTTATTTTCGAGCTTGAGTTTGCAATCATTGCCAACTCGAGTCACAAAACATAAAGTATAAATTGCTATCTCTAATTCAGGTGATGTACCAATGAACATGGTATCAACAGGCTTGTCCACTCCTTGTTGGTTAAAATGCATTTTAATGACAGCTCCTTTCTGAAAATTTTATACGGATTTATTTTATACATATTAATTTAAATACTGATACCATCCATCAGCCACGAATTGAAATAATTCCACTTACGTCATTAAACTCGACGTATTTCAAATAGCCCAAATAATTGATTCGATTGGCTACCTCTTCCTTGGAAAAATATAACCAATTATGCAGTCCTGTAACAATAAGCAGATCATTTTGTACAACTAACAAAAATAGCTATTTTAACTGAATATAAATGGACTAGCTCATGCCCGTGATTTCGTCCGCGTGGATTGAGGTTTTCGATTCCCGCGGGAACTCTTTAATTTTCCGGGATAAAAAGTAGCCTGTGTTATTCCAGACTAAAATCTATCTCTGTGCCAAATCTCATCCAGATCCGTTAAGCTGTTCTGGCGTGATTGAGTAACAAACATCCATCCATCAATCCATACATCCATCCAAACTTTCGCATTTATAATATTAGTATAGAAGTATAGGTTAGATATATACCTGAAACTTCTCCATTTTTAAGCTCTGATACAAATATATGTTCAAATCCTGAACTGCTAATTTTACCTTTGCCTCTAGAATACATGCCAAACCAAATCTGCTTTAGAAAATCTCTTTGTTGTTTAGGGTCTGGCGTAACATAACCTGTAATAAATTCATTTAAGTTTTGCATACTTAATTTAATTTTAATATTTAATGAGACATCAATACAGGTGAACCTTTGTCTTTTAAGAAGTTCATTAAATGACGAATAACACTCGTAGCCATAATTGCATCCATAAAGCTGTTCTCTTCATTTCTCTCCTAAAACAAAACATTGAATTTTACATACATTCCAAAGTTCTTTTAAAAACTAAAAAAACTCTCAAAGATTCTTACTTGTGCTGTTACATGCTCATTTACTAAAGTATCCCTTTCATAATTGTCTAGTAATGGTAAAAATAGTTGAACAGTTGTAATATTCCATACTTCTGGCGAAATTGTGAGCAATCTGTAAACAAAGATATAATTAATTTGACACTGTGTAAGCAAAACAATGTGTTTAGTAGTTTAATGATTCATACATTATGAACTATTGTATGAAGTATATGCATGAAAATAAAACTTTTAAAATTTAGTAAGTAGATTACTAACTTAGAACTCTTTGATTTTCCGGGATAAAAAGTAGCCTTGTCCCTCCCCGGGATGCAATCTACCCCTGTACCCAATTTCATCAAAATCGGTTGAGCAGATGGGCCCTGAAAGCGTAGCAGGCAGACAGACACACTCTCGCATCTATAATATTAGTATGGATTAGGTATATATGCTTAGTTAAAGGTTTATACTTTAATTTAAATACTTACGGCAATGGAGCTTTATCATCTTTGGACTGGGATGTTGTTTTTTCTTGATAATTAACTGATATATATTTAGCTGCATTATTAACGTCTTTTCGGAGTAACTCTTCACTGACTGTTTGTAATTCAGTATCACTTGCACTGTTCGCGTTTTTACCTTGATTGTTATTTGCTAAAGAACTGGGCAAAATGGGGCTTGTTGGGCGATTAACGAATTGGTTCTTATTAGGGCTGTAAGGTTTACCAGGATTCGCGGGCATTGTATGTCCTGTTACAGCTGAACTAAAGCTCATAGGTTTTGGAGTATTTCCTGGAGTTTTATTAGAAGATTGAGTAACCTGGGCAGATACCCCTTGCATCTGGTTACCTTTCGGTCCTTGTAAGATTGAACTGTAACTCGGCCCCCGTGATGGTGTTGATCCTGGCTGTGATTTACCGTCATAAAAATGAATGAGATCTTTCACTTTTCCTGGACCCTGTTGGTTATTTTCTTGTTTGGAATTTGGGAAGTGTGGCGCTACGTAATCTCTTTTTGGTGATGTAGAGGGCATTGGAGTAGTGCCTGCGTTTCCTTGATTTTGCGATGTTCCCACAGGTTTCAGTGTTGGCCACTGAGGGGCAACATAATCTCTTTTCGGTGTATTTGGAGATGATGCAGGATTTACCAGGAAAGTCGAGGATTTAGACGGTGTTGTTGATGTTGGAGCGTTTGAGCTACGTTGAGGAGCGACATAGTCTCGCCTACTCGATGATTGTATTTTGGATGAAGTGGCCGAATTGCCGTTACTAAGGATGACAGATTGACTGGGGTTGGACGATGGTAGACTTGGAAACTGAGCGGCATAGTCATTTTTATTGCTATGAATACTTCCACCAGCTTCATGTAATAAAAAATCACTGCTAGGATTATATCGCTGAACTTTGGCGAAACCTGTAAGTAATATAAATAACTACTGTTAGAGACATAGCTTCTTTTGTTTTTAATAATGTAAGTTAGTACGTATCACTCAACCCAGTAAAACGTGCCTGTACATCCTCCGGCTCTAAACACGCAATTAAAATACATACCTACATATAACACGCGTATTTTAGAATGCGTGATGTACCTATGTATTTTGGCATAATGGCAGAAAACAATTTTTAAAGGCAACATTGATCAGCTTGAATCTTTCATGAAAAGTGTTTAAGTAACTAACCAATTTAAAGTCAGTACAATCATGGTATGAATTCCTAGCGTTCGTGATAAGATTTACCCATATAGCTGTCTTGCAAAGTAAGTATAATAAATTATCTAAAATTAAACTGGCGAGACACTAACAGAGAACAGGTGGCTAGTTGCTTGTGGAGATGCGGAAATTCGTTGGAGATGGAAAACAATAGGGGATGGTAGGCGATCTAACATTGTCTTTACAAATTAATAAAACGTTGGTCTGATTTCAGAAATTCTCTACCTCTCATTAGGCTCAATAAATAAAGTCATTCAAGTTACACACATCGACACACACGTTATAACAACCAAACAACCATTTTTAAATTTTTGTCTGTGTGTCCAAGCAAATCTTCGAAACTACGACATACTTCATTTTTAAAACATCGAATCTGGCGAACTCTCAGAAAAGTATTAGTATGCATTAAATAAGCTCAACGGAGAATACAGCTCTATAGTAGGTAAATTACAATACCATTGACCTTTAACATTTCTAATCTACAACTTTGATAAAACTTATTTTATTACTATGTAAATCAACATAAATCACTTACATGAGCTTATATGAAGAAATAAGATTAAAAAAAAGATAGCTAAACTTTTTATTTTACTTTCCATTTTCACTTTAGCTGATTAAGCCAAACGAATATCACCAAATATTCTAATTTCACAGGCTAATAAACTTATTAACTCTTCGAATCGAAACCAAAGATAAGCACCCAATAAAATATATACTAATGATTTTCTTTATTTTTGCAAGTTAAACCTAAGTTATACTGTGCTCAATTATAAAAATGCTCTACTATGTACAAGATCGTGCAGGCGAATGAATGCTAAATACCAATCTACTTGACGTAGAAATGACCAACATCTTACATCATTTATCCATGATACTCGCGCGGCTGTCTGATATTACGAAGCAAACGACACACACTGCGTTCAAACGATCGAATTTATAAAAGTTATTTATTTATTTAAAACAATTTCTTTTTTTTATACCCAACATTTTTTTTTTGTTGACACTACATCAGAGTTACTTTTACATCAATTCATTTAACCCTGTATTGAGGTTTGGAAAGTTAGATCATAATATGTAGGTGCTTAACCAACTCAAAGGATTAAAGGCTGAAGGCAATGCTGATTTTGATTTATTAGGTCTGGAAGAAGCGGATTCCCCAATTCTGATGTATTTTTATAGATTAAGTTTAAAATCTGCCTTATTCGTAGACAGAGGCTTTTTCTTAGGCCATAGCCATGAGGAGCCATGAGGAGTACCTCACAGGTTAGCCCACTACCATAGACCTAGTTATAATAATAATAATATTATTTAGTTATTTACTACCCGCTACCATCTAAGACTGCATCATCACTTACCACCAGATCGTGTAATTTGATCTCATTTTTTCTAGTAGTTTAAAGAGGCTTCTAAATAGGCGTCTATCAATGTAATTTTACACTCAACAACTTGTAATCTGTGCTCAACAGGACATTGGTGCTAAGCACATCACTAGCTATCTTGCCAATGACAGTCACGTTCTGATACTGACATACCTGACCAGGCCCTTCGAGTCCCGAAGTGCAAGGTGGCAAGAGTCGGGTTTGTCCATCTCTTTCATTTCTGATTGTTTCTCCCATGTCTTCTCGCTCTATTTACGCATGCAAAAATATTTTAAAATTTCGCGGGGTTTTCACTTAACTTTTATTGGTTGACGCCAAATACTACTAAATACTACTAAACGTCTTGTCTCTGATACTGAGTACCTTTTTTTTCTGGTCGGTGCTGAGTACTGACATTCAGAGACAAGTTAACCAGTGACATTGACCAGAGACATTGATGGTAACGGGCGACGGCTGTTGGCAGCTGTTGGCTTGTGTAAAACTGTAAACCGGTAAACTGTAAAATAATCATCGTACCATGAATCGCAATCGCCGCGAAAATTAAATAGTACCTACTTGCCTACATATTCATTCACAATCAAAAATGAAATTAAAATCTTCAGAGTTATATATTTATTTCATTATTTGGATCACCGCTAATATTTACTCTTTATATAAACTGTTTGAGGCACAAAGTGGTAAGTGTTGTGTGCCTTGGATTACTAAAAAAAATATTAACTTTAATAATATATTATATTAAATTGTCTATAAAATAGGTACAATAGATAATTTACTGCATTGCTTCTCCACATTGAAAGAAAAGATTCGTGTTATGATCTGCTTCTCGTAGTAACTCACAGTTCTGCTGTAACCTTTTTACATGAGTAGGTATGTTTTTGTTCTGAACTATAGTACCTACATTTGGACCTAGTTAACCAATATTAGCGTCTTTTCAACGCTTAAAATTGGGTATAACTTGATTTTCTTGATTTGCAGATATTTTAAGAAACAATCAAGACATAGTACACACTTTAACTGATTTACAAGATGGTTGGAGATTCACCCGAAGATTCAAAGATGTATCAGATATTGAGTGGAGCAGTTGGAAATATTTTCTACGGACTTCCTGGGTGTACCTGATATTCCAGTTCATTGTTTCAGAATCTTTACGGAATACATTTTCACCTGTATTGAAATACTGGTACATTGTATCAAGTATAGCTTTTGTAACTATCTTTATGGGTTATAAACAAATGATTATTATTTTTACACAACCTGTGATATATGCAATGATTTTAATTTGTGGAGGCAAAAAACTTAGTATTTGGATCACAAGTATTTTACTGCTGTTTAGTTATAACTCTCTAAAATATAAGTATTACTTTTGGAGCTTTTTGGATTATAAAGACATGCAGGATGAAGAAGTATATCTGATATTATTCAGTGTTGCATGGATTGAGCTTCGCTGCATAAGTTACTCCTTGGACTTTGTAGAAAGGAAGAATGGAAAGTCACTGAAACAAGATGATATAATTAATATGTTCAGCTATATATTATATTTACCTTTACTCTATACTGGACCAATAATTCTATATGAGGAATTTGAGAATAGTTTTGTAATAAGAAGAAGAGAAAGTTTCCTATCAAGAATCAGAAGGTTTATCTGTGATATGTTCTTTTATCAACTGTACTCGCTGACATTGGATTATGTGTTTCACTATATATATTTTTTTGCTATGCAAAGTAACATGGAGGTTTGTATAATGTTCTAGGAGTATGAACAATATCTCATATATATTAATAATAAATAATATAATGGTCAACGTAGTTGTAAACTATATTAAAATTAAATGGGCCTTCTTCATTTGCTAACTGCGGCATGACATGATGATTGAATGCTTTTATTCATTCATAGAAAATGGATTTGGTAGGTGTAGTTATCTAAGCTTTCCTGGATGTGACTGGACTGCACAAAAGTTTTCCATGATCTAGATTCTAGATCAACAGAGATCTGTTCCTCAGCACTTAGTTTAACCGTCAACCGTCGCTGAAATATAACTTGTGCAGCATTTTCGTTCCTTCATCTTTCCTCAAAATATAATATGGATGTCCTTGTATTAGTGGGATATTAATTATTATTTACCTGCCTAAATTTTCTTTCAGTTGATACGAAAGTTGCCCACAATAGCATTATGTGGTGGTGGACTCTTTATGGGTTTAGAGTTCCACATGAAGTATGTGATCTCATATGGCACAGCTGGAGCCTTTGCTAGGTTGGACCACATGGACCCACCACCAACACCAAGATGCATAGCAAGAATTCATGTCTATTCTCAAATGTGGAGGCATTTTGATGTTGGACTGTATAGGTTCTTAGTCAAGTAAGTTGAAACTCTATTGAACAACTCCTCAAATAAATATTATAAATGCGAAAGTTTGGATGTATGGATGGATGTTTGTTACTCAATCACGCCCCAACGGCTGAACGGATCTGGATGGAATTTGGCACAGGGATCGATTATAGTCTGGAATAACACATAGGCTTTTTATCCCGGAAAATTAAAGAGTTCCCGCGGGATCCGAAAAAACTCAATCATCGCGCACGAAGTCGCGGGCATTAGCTAGTAATAATATATTATGAAGATTATTTTCCTTGAAAAATTCAATAGTCTCACAGTGATACAAGAGAAGCATATTATATGCAAAATGTTTCTACTTTCTCTTCTAATCTTGTCTTTGTTGAGTTAGTCAAAAAAAATTAAAAAATTTAAGTGTTTAATACTTTATTTGATCAGAAGACTGATTCTTACACTGAGTTGCATAAACAAAATTTAAGTGAAGATTAAGAGAATTTAATCACAGAAATTCTATGGAGGCTTGTGATCAAACAATCACAACTTTGAATCGGGGTTCCTACCTAATCATATCTTATTTTGAAGTTCCAAAATGTTTGTTGAATTCTTCACAATCCTTTTCTTTCGCTTCTCAATCCTTCACTAAAGTGTGATAGATTACTTACTTATACTTAATTTATGTTTTACTGTAGATTCATTTTATTTCAAGAAAAAATTTCTTTACAGGTACATCTACAAACCTGGTTACAGTGTACTTAGTCAATACTGCGACTTACCAAGGCTCATATACAAGCTAATGGCGTCGCTGGCTACATTCCTCTTCATCTTTGTCTGGCATGGCACTGTCTGGCATATACTTATCTGGTCAGTGCTAAACTATTCTGGCATCACATTAGAGCATCTCGGCAAGTGTATTTCAAGGCAAGAGATTTATGCAAATTTTAAGAAAAATATTTTGAAATCAGAGTCTGTAGAGACTCGGTTTATAGCTATACTATGTACACCTTTACTGGCTCTATCAGCAATTTCTAATTTCTATTTATTTGCTGGCAGTGAGGTTGGCAATTTATTTTTTGAATGTTTATCTCATCCAACTTTGTTAAGCTCATGTATATTAGGTGTATCTTTGTATAGCTGTTGTCAAGTTTCTATGGCTTTGGAACATATTCCATCCAGAGGCAGTCCCAAAAGTATTGAGGTTCCTATTACGTGAACACTTGAGAAATTTTAAAGACTTATAGAATGTCATTAATGATCAGTTTGAGGAATCTCATATGTCATAAAATATTAAGTAAAAAAAATTACATTAGCATCACAAAAATATCTCAACATAGTAAAAGCAAATAGACTATGTATAAATATGATAAAAAAGATGTGATAATCAGGTGATATTATTATAAAAAAATTGTACAAGCTTATTAATTTCTTTTAATTTTATTTCCTACTAGCCTTTGCCCCCGGCTTTGCTCACGTTCGATTACCAAACCCCTATGTTACCCCCTTAGGGGTTGAATTTTCCTTCAAGCAGATGCCTGCGTCATATTGTGTTATCTGCATGTCAAATTTCACCCCGATTTGTCTATACTCTAGTCACTAGTGGTATGAGCTGTGCATTGATAGATCAGTCACCTTTTCCTATTATCGCCCTACTTCTACTACTCAATTCACGCGGACTTTGTCCGCGTGAATTGAGGTTTTTTGGTTCCCGCGGGAACTGTTGATTTTCCGGGCTAAAAAGTAGCCTATGTGTTATTCTAGACTATAATCTAACTCTGTGCCAAATTTCATCCAGATCCGTTCAGCCGTTGGGGAGTGATTGAGTAACAAACATCCTTCCATACATCCAAACATTCGCATTTATAATATTAAGTATAGATTTATTTGATTTAAGAAAAAGAAGATTAAAATTTTCACCTACATAATATAATATTGTCGACTTTACAAGTATAATCTCTAAGGAATATTTATATCGAATGAAAAAATATCTGGCTTAAATATTTATATTTTTTAAAGTAAAATTAATCAACAATAATATTTTACTAACATTCACTCAAAGAGCAATTAATTGATAAGTATTGGATCCCTTAAGTAGTAAGTAAGAATGGACGTGCATTGCCTCGATGAGGTCGTTAGGATCGCCAGCGATACCCGCAGATTTGTGTATTTGTTTCAATTCTTGTCTCGTAAACACATCTTTACCTAACTGATGAGATCGGCGACTTAATACATCTAAAAATTTCTTTACCTGTAATAAAATTAGACACATTTATACACAAAATAAAAGCAACTTCAACGAACGTGGGATCCAACGCTGAATTAGGTCGACAGACATTTAATATACCTACAACAAGCGTTAAATCGTCATTGGAAACCTTATGGTTCGCTACACATTGGCCCAATGACCAGACTACCTAGTTTTTTTTTTTTTTACTTATAGCGTATGTTTTCTAAATATTCGATAGAGGAAAAATTCAGGCTAGTAGCTACACCTACTTTGCATGTGGAGGCCTATTTGTTTTTAGATTGGACTACCTCTACATTGATGATTCTATGCCAGAATATGCAATGCAAGTGTCGACGCAACTCCATCCGAAGAAAAAAAAACAAACAGGTAACAAACACACACACACCTACTCTCTCTCTGTAATAATATGTATTACATAGATCGTAAGACTTAGCTTTATCTTAATCTTAAGACTTATAGTCCTGTTATTATCTCGCTGCAGACTCGGCCATAAATCATTCGAGTGTTTCTCTCTTTCCCAATCTTATGGCCGAGTCTGCAGCGAGATAATAACAGGACTATAGTTTTATCTTATTTACCTTGTTCCGTGAGCTAACGCCAGATCCGTTTATTGACCGCGACAGTTGTATGTTGCCGAACTCATCACTGAAAGTGTCCATGAGGCTGTGTTTCATGAGGCTGATGACGTCATTCGCATCCCGCGCCGTAGCCTCCTCGCGTAAATCCACCCTCGCTCGAGCCTGTGGAAGCATTTTTAAGCGAAGCTTTATTACGGATGACCATATTTGCGAGTAATAAAACGAATGAACGTACCTTATGGCTGCATATATTGAAACAATTGATGCTGATATAACAGGGCTTATTGTTGTACGAAACAGTGCAAGAGAATAAAAATAAACAATTCAGTTTTATTATGAGAGCGACGAAAACGAATGTTTTGTTTTCTTGCCACTTATTTGCCAAAATTAGTGAGCTAGACATAGTAACTATCGACAAAACAAGAGTTTTAAGACATGTTTTTGTTGGATGTTCCACAATTACTTACGGCTATTTTCATACTTTGAAAACCGCCATGTTCAGTTTATGAGCAGGTCATGTAGCATTCCGTATGAATTCAGTTAAAAACATTGCCAAATAGTCATTAAACAGAAGACATTCTTACCTGTGTCAATCGTATGCAAGCCTCAAGTTGTCTGGTGGTTACAGGCGTACCATCATTGGACACGCCTTGGTGATTATGTCGCAACTCTAAGTAGAAATCTTGCAGAATATTGGCCGCTTCCACGCTCAGTTTGGGGTGGACGTATCGTCTAGCGTACGCGATGTATTTGCGAAGTAAAACTAGCGGTAAAGTGTCTATGACTTCTCCTGGTTTGAGACGTAATCTTTTGCTAAAATGGATTGGGAAGTATATCGAATATAGAACCATCCTAAGTAATATTAGGTGACCTCCCCGGACAATTTTAAGAATTTATAATTTCTGAGCCATTCAAATCCCTGCCAGCAAAGTAGTCTAGCGAGTGGTCCAGTACGAAGGAGCCTATAAGCAGATTAAGGGTCTCTTCCAGGACATCGCGCTTCCGCCTTATGACCGACACATACCAGTTAGACTGGATTTGGGTCGAGTCTTTTATACTCAGCTGTTTGTACTTCGACATAGATTGAAATTGGTACATGGCATAGCCGATTGCAATGCGCCGATTTTTTATGTCTAAAAAAAAATGGGGCATTACTACTTATCAAATATCACATTTTGAGACAACACTCTTAATTCAAGACATTAACATCTTAATTAAAGCCTGTCTTTTTGCCGTTTTGTTATCAAAAATCTAAATCCATGATTTTTGTATAAATCTTACATAGGTTAATTAATTACTTGATTTCTTACGCATTTTAAAAATACGGCGAAACTAAATTTCTTATCGCCAAGGTTGACTGTGTGTTTTAAAATAATTTGGTTGATGAATTTCTTTACAATCATCTAATTCTGACGGATTTTAAAACACCTGTTTGTGAATCTAAATTAAGATCTTAAAATGAAAAAAAAAGAGTCTCAGAGACCAGCGCTAACTTGTCATAAAATAAAATAAATGTATCTCACCTTAACGAAATGTCGTTATCAGTTTGGCTAGATACAATGCTGGCATTAAATTTACTGCTGTTAGCACCGTCTGTCCGCTTGTTATTGGGCCCAGAATGAAGTGCTAACACATGTTCAGAAAGCATGGCGTCTAATTTCTGAAATAAATATCTTAAATTAGTTCATAATATTTACAAAAAAAAAAAAACTTAGTCCGAATAGAATAGCTCACCTCGTCCGGTTGGTCTAATAAGATAAAAACTAAGTCGAATCTCGACAACAGTGCAGAGTTTAGTTTCAAGTTTTCCGCAACAGTTTTAGCTCTGCAATAAAAGATTAAAATTGTCTTGATTAGTAGTCAAATAATAGTCAAACAATAATAGTTTTCTATACAAGTACTGCACTGTGTAAGCCAAATGATTCAGGGTTACTTTGCTGTGTGATGGGAAAATCAACTAATAACTAGATTCCTTAGCAACAAAGATCCGGCGTTTCCGCATGCTCCTACTGGTAGGAGCACGAGCAATATGTCCCCATGCTCCTAACGTGACCTTAAATACCACCGTCAAGCGATCAAGCACTCTGGGTTGGGTATTACTTACGATCATATTGCGGTAAAATGATTGCTATACTGTTATACGATCACCATCACCTTAGATTGGTCATCGCTCTTTCGTTTATTATAGGCTCATATCCAGGCCAGAATATCATAACTTCAGCCAATCACAATAATTGAGATTGTAACAATGATAGATGCAGCCTTTTAGGAAAAGAGCGACTTGTACGAATTACTTGGACAAATACTAGAAACATGATAAACGGAAAAATGGCTACTATCTTCATATAGCATCCCTACATAATAATATT
This sequence comes from Erebia aethiops, assembly GCA_923060345.2. Classification (NCBI taxonomy): domain Eukaryota; kingdom Metazoa; phylum Arthropoda; class Insecta; order Lepidoptera; family Nymphalidae; genus Erebia; species Erebia aethiops. The sequence goes on along the minus strand of OV281089.1, from coordinate 12,627,638 downwards.
CCTGATCATATAATGGCTCTCGGCTGTAACTTGGTGGGATAAGTAGCCCCCGAGAATATCTGTGGAATCCTTAGTTGCTAGAAATTAGCTGTTTAAAGAAAGCGAATTATAAGCAGATTTGACGACATAATGACTCGTGCGTCATCTTTTACAAGTTGCGTGGTACAAAATGTACCCGTTTTTGCTGCTCCATCGCTTCCAGCAGACTGCTGTGATGAGCCGTCATCTGCAAGTCGTGTAACAAGGTACCTGTTGTAGCTGCCAGCGGCTGGGTTGGCTGCGGCCAGTACAGTGGCGCGAGCGGCCAAGCTGCACACCACACCGCCCTTGGCGACGCTCACTCGCCGCTGCTCCATCGCTTCCAGCAGACTGCTGTGATGAGCCGTCATCTGCAAGTTGTTTTTAACTTCAGGGACTGCTCGACAATTTTCTGTGATACGGTGAGCATCAAAAGCAAATGTGTATAACTGTACGTAGCGAAACCGCGCGTCACAGTGGACGTACTGGTCCGCTTCAATCAGCTTGCCGCAACGCCAAACTTCGTCGCGTTACCGCGTTTGACGCTCGCTTAGGACAACGGGTAAGCATGTCGACCGGACTTTCCAATTAGTCTCCCAGATGAAAATTTTCAAAACTAGATCATACACTTTTACCCCCAGACTAAGTACCGCGGACTTTCCAATTAGTCTCCCAGATGAAAATTTTCAAAACTAGATCATACACTTTTACCCCCAGACTAAGTACCGGAGTATTTTACCTTATCAAGCTCGTCCACACAGCAGACACCCTTATCTGCCAGCACCAACGCACCGGCTTCGAGGGCAAAGTCCCCGCCTGCCTCACGCCCTAATGCCACCGTCAGGCCCCCAGCCGAGGCCGAAGCGCCGCAGACATAAACTCCTACAAGACGAGGTCTTCTTTACACATAGACCCATTCAAAGATGTAACCATAGTGGACGTGAAATTTTACATGCTAGGGATAGCCTGTGATAGCTAACTCCTTATACCCATTTGATGACCATCATCATCTCATTTTTTCAACCTATTGCCGGTCCACTACTGAGCACGAGTCTCCTCTCGGAATTAGAAGGGTTTGGCCATAGTCCACCAATCAGTGGCTGCAATCAGACTTGCTGGAAGTAGTGATGTAGCCTAAGGTGGAGCGCGCTTGCCTAGGTGCCTGTTCACTCTTGATTTGAAGATCTCTTGATTTGAACCAATATTATAAGCGGATGGAAAAACGGACGCCGGAAGGGCATTTCATGATATTTGATAATAATAATTTGATATAAGGAGTTGTTGGGTACAGGTATTGTGATGTATGGTACGAGTATGTGCCGAGTAGCGACTGGTGAGAGCACAAGGAAGGAGGACCTTAAGATATAAGAACGGCTCGCATGTAGTCTTACGTAAGGTTTGCATAAGCAGGCGAGAGCGCAAGCATTTGCGTTTATTACAACAGGCCGAATTCAGTAGGTTAACAAATAAAACGTAAGAGTTACATGGTTAAGCTGGATTGTTATTAATTGTCCCTTACGCGGTATACGCGGTTCGTCTTAACCAAACTATATTCATCTTACAAGATGTAAAAGTTACCTCTAGGAGCAGCATGTGCGGCAGCTTGCAATAGTTGCGACTTTCCCAACCCCGGGTCGCCCACTATCAACACATGGGGGTTACATCTCGACCCGTTCTCGACCTCAGTTCCCCCAAACAACCCCAATATAAGCCCCGCTTTGACTGCGTCGTGCCCAAATATTGAAGGGCATAAGGAATGTACTAGAAGCCTAAATACATCTTCGGAAGCGTGGATTTCCTGTAACAAATTTTGAATCGAATAAATCATATATTTTTGCTCCTCTATAATAAAATACCGTTTACCGTTACAAATGTTTTTTTGGAATTGAAATTTAGCATTTTTCTCTTAGTTTCTCCCGAACCTACGATAAACGGTATAAGCTGTATATTCAAATGCTAGCCAGTTAATTTTTTTATATGTACATATATATCACCGTAAAATTGTTAAAACCGTTAGTTTGTAATCTAACGCTTTTTATCTCGATATATTGTAAACTCTCGAAAGATTGTGAACCGTTCAATGTTCTGAGTGTCAATTTTTGAAATATTCACGTTTTCTTGTCTCTTTCTTGAAGGTTAGGTTAGTGTTCGACATAAACAATTAGGTTCTATCGGATTAACATACCCAGCAGTTTACAATCTACCGAAAAATAATGCAGTAAATTGTAATCTTTCGAAAGTTTACAATCTCGCGAGTTAGATTATAATCTAACGGTCTTTACAATTTTACGGTGACATATACATTTAGTATAGCGAGACTGCCTACCTGTATGGCATAGTAATCTTTCAATGTGAAAGACAAAGTGGGATTGCTGAGATTCCTTTGGCTGTGAATTGATACAGCCTCAACATACAACTGCAGTAATCTGGCTGCCCTTCGACCGTCTTCACCTCCTTTACTCTCCCCTCGGACCTGGCAGATTATAAAACAGTAACAGTGGAATTCATATAATCGAGAAGAATTAGCGCTAGAGTCACTAGAACCTTCCTCCAGGGGATTCCTTAACTTGACTATGAATTCCAGTGTTACAACGTGAAAAGTGCTGCAACTAAACAATACGTCGATCATCTACTCACCCAACACCAGTCAGCGCTGTTAAAATTTAAAAAAAAACTCATGAACATAAATCTAGAAAACCGTTTTTTTAAACTCGCGCCTGAATTGTATTTTCAAATGGTTTCAAAAATGTAGTACAATTATTTTACCTGAACAATACCAGTAACAGAAAGTACGTCTCCAGGGCAAGCTGTACCCACTAAATCACCTTGAAGTTCTATTTCAACAGTTCTTGGAATTGTTCCTGATAAGCTCTGAAACATATATAACATGATATAACAAGTTTCTAGTATTTATAGTAATAGAAACTGTTTAATGGTTTTCATTGACAGTGAAAATTAAAAATATTGTGTAATACGTGTTAAATAAACCAAACAGGTTGTACTTCATAAGTCTTGAGCCCTGCAGTAATAAGGAAATTTGAAATACCTGCGATTGTATCTCTTGTATTTTAGCAACTTGCCAGTCAGTAGTACTTGTGTATGAGGATGATTGTAAGGGCTCAAACTTGTGACCACTTTTACAGCTTTGACAAAAGTTAGGCGCTGAAGAAGAAATAATTTTACTAGAATCCTAAAACATACAAAATAAAGCCTGACACTAAATATAGGAGTTATAATGAAGTATTTTTAGGAACATTTTCGGACATTGTAAGGAAAGGTACCCTTTTGGGTTCCTTCCCTTACAATTTCGTCTAGACCATATGTCTGTGTCACAGCCACAGAAGATAAAGTAAAAATTATGAAAAAAAAACCAAGTTTTTCATGTAACATGATCATGTGAGATGATTGGTTTCAACCAAGAGAGAGAATTTGGTTTATCTTCTCGAGTGATATGCTATGAAAAGCTATTTTAAAATCGTTAGGAGGTTTTTAGATAGAAAAAACAATTCCATACTAATATAAATGCAAAATTGTGTCTGTCTGCTACGCTTTCACGGCTTATCTGTTCAACCGATTTTGATGAAATATGATATAGGGATAGTTTGTATCCCAGAGAAGGACGGAGACTACTTTTTATCCCCGAAAATTGAAGAATTCCCGCGGGTATCAAAAAACCTTAATCGACGTGGACGATGTTGCATGGATTAAGGTTCCTAGCAGGAAATAAACACCTCTTAAGTATTTAGCAAGGCAATGAGCAACTATGAAACCTGTCGGAACACCCATTTAAGGTACCCATGTCACCCAAGAAGTCCAGCGGCAATTTATTTAATCGTATGGCGTTTGGTACATAATAAGCGGGCATCCCCCACTGGAGCTAATATATTTTACATTAATTGCACAAACATGAGACTACTTGCACTAGCTCTTGGGGACTTGTTACACAGACTATACCTTATGGGTGTTCTGACAGGTTTTGTGTTAAATACCTGTGAATACACCCTGCGGCTGCATCACAGCCTGCACACTGTGGCAGCTGCTGCACTCAAAAGCCATGGCCATGCACATCAGACCAACGCTGCCCACTCTTATCACTGTGCCCTTTATTGTTACTAGTTTTCCTGGAAATACATTACTACTCAATCTAATACTGTCCCTTTCCAAAGAAAGTAGTATGAAAGGGATAGCAATATATTATTTTAGATTGTCAATGATCCTTATAGAAATAATACTAAAAATACCAATGATTTTTATGTTACTAGTATATTTTGTAAGCTCACTGTAATACATACCAAAGTAGTTCACTTTTAGATTGGCGATTGGAATGACAGGTTCATGGTTTAGTATTCTGACCCGGATTCTAGATTCACATTTGAGTGTCTGTAAACATTGTTTTTGTGTTAGAGCCTGTTGAGTTAGTTATCAGAACAAATAACTTAGTTTTTTATATTCAAGTATGAGTTAGCCCTTGACTGTAATCTCAACTAATGGTAAGTGATGATGCAGTCTGAACTAATCTGGAATGGGTTATTGCAGTTATTGTTAAACTCATTGGTTTGAAACCATAATGCAAAATTGCCTGGCGGAATGCCTTTGCCCATGCCAGGAAACAAACTTGAATTCTTTCACTTTAAATAATAATTTTAACAATAACAAAAAATAATCACACAAATACTTAATAAAGGAATTAATGTTGAACTAGTGGTATTTGAGATTCTTAGTGCAACCATGTCTATAATAATTTATGACTTATGAGAAATATAGTAGTCCAAAGTATCAAATAAAAGCCTGCTTCACTAAAGACTGTTTGAAAGCACAATTCTCAATTTTGTCTGGTGCGAGGCTTCGGTCGTGACTATTATAGTTGCGGCACGTCTTTGCCGGTAGGGCCTACCGGCAAAGACGTGCCGCCAAGCGATTTAGCGTTCCAGTACGATGCTGTGTAGAAACCGAAGGGGTATGGGTTTAATATAACTGCCATGCCCCTAACAGGTTAGCCCGCTACCATCTTAGACTGCATCATCACTAACCATCAGGTGAGATCGCAGTCAAGGGCTAGCTTGTAGTGGATTAAAAAAAAAAAAACTACTGTGATTAATTATTAGACTAGGTAATTAGATAGATTGTAAACTGTTGAAAGATTGTGAACCGTTCAATGTTCTGAGTGTCAATTTTAGAAATATTCAGTGTATTTACGTTTTCGTCTCTTTCTTGCAGGTTAGGTTAGGGTTCGACATAAATAATCAGGTAGTGCCCCAGGGCACTTAGGTTCTATCAAGTTAATATACCTAACAGATTACAATCTACCGAAAATAATGCATTAAATGGTAATCTTTCCACAGTTTACAATCTCACTAGTTAGATTATAATTTAACGGTTTTTAAAATTTTATGGTGACATGTACATAATCATATTATAGGAACTAAATACAAGGGGAATAAAGTTCAAGTCCCCTAGTTAAACATAAATTACCTCATGCAAACAGAACTCTAAAATTCTTAAAGTTGTTTCCGGCTTCTCAAATAGGTCTATCTGAAAAGATGACCACTTGATTTTAAATTCTTCATCGCTTAGCAATGCTTGTATGTCTAAGGAAATGCTGCGAGTTTGGTCAATTTTTTCCAAATCAAACAAACTTCTGTTCTTTTCTACATAACTCTGGAAACTTTTTATGTTTTCAGTAATTTCTGGATTTGGTGTTTGCCCTGTAATTTTAAAACTTTATGAAATGACTATAATACATAATGAAAAAAATGATAATAATAGTGCAGTATGATCGACACCACTGGTGCAAGTACTCTTTTGCTGTCCCATATCCAGTACTTGGCATCAAATTGGATAGTCAAAATCAGAGAGGCCTCAAAAATCTAACTAGAATTTAAGAGGACTAGGTAGGTAGTTAAACTCACTGAGTACACCATTGGCAAGCATTTAATGGGTTTCATTTTAATAGCTTTCTTTTTGAAAAAGGAAAGAGAAGTTATAATCGTATACAAGCGAGACACATAAATAAGTATAGCCAACGGCCAACCCCTTTTGTTTGAATTGTCAAAATAAAGATAATAAATAATACCTTCAGTAGGAAAGTACAGTTTCCGTACATTTTTGTCTGAATGAATAGGTATTACTATAGGAATCTGATTAGCTGGAGCTCTGGAGGAGGTAGACGTTGATCCTCCAGATAATGTCGAGCTATTGACGCTCCCACTGCAAGGAGTATTACGACTGCTATTGCCTCGGTTCCAATTATTTCTATATCGACCTCTCCAACCACGACGCATTGTTGTCGCAGCCTTATGCGGCTGCAAGTGCATAAGCTGAGTACTAAATATGTAAAGGTAACTACTATAAAAACTAATGTAATAAAATTGTTTTGATATTTTTTTCACATTTCAATGTTGCTTTCTAGTTTATAGACAGTTTCGCGCACTATTTTTTATTTATATTATATTTTTCTTGTTTCGGCGGTTTTACTGTGTTAGATCATAAATTAATTGACATTTGATTTTTTCAAAAATATTCCAACTATATACCTAGGTATAGATAGGTGGAAAACAAACAAACAAAGAAACCAAAAAATTTAAAAAATCAAAACACTTTCAATTTTTCAAACAAAACTTCCATTTATAGAGTAGTATATTCACAGATTAGTATAGAATACTACGTATTAGTATATTCCTTGATTTCACCTTAGACTATGTACTTCATCAATGTACTCTGTGCTACGCTTTGGCTACGCTATACGTTCAAAAGTTCAAATGGTTTTTCTGGTCGGTGGTTGCGGTTGACACACAGATATCAAAAAACCTCTTTGACACCTCTTGATTTCTTTATAAAAAATTTGGTTCTGTATTCTATAAATTTTGAATAACATAATATTTTTGAATAATGGCACATCTACACAAGTCAATTTGCAAGTGATTTGCACACAATTACGCACCCAACCTATGGTTCCAAGCATAGACAGTAGAATCCATCTTTGTCGAGTCAGCCCATCACTGGTAGTACAACGACAACTGACAAACACTTGTTTTTTGATTGGTTGGCGGCAAAGCTTCGAGTGAGTGTGAAAATATTTGAATTTGAAAAAGGAATTTCTTCATGACCGAAGTCCGAAGTAAACAATTTGTTTCGGTTTTGAATTGCCAGCAAATTGACAAATCAAGAAAATAATCGCCGTATAAAAAATTTGATTTAATTGTAATATTTATCAGCGTGTTTTGGGCCTTGGGAGACCAAAAATGGGAGACGAAGCTGGTAAAGGACCAGAACATGAGGCTGATGAACCGGGCGAAGCAGCTCCGGCTGCCGGCGAGGATCACGCTGCTGACGTATCGCAAACCGCGGAAAGACTAGATGATCTTTCGAAGAGAATGTCCAGAAAGCAGTCAATCTATCAAGCTAAACCAGGGAGTTCCACGCAAATTATTGACATAGACAGAACTGCCTTGGAAGCCATTCTCGATGTCAGTTCCCGAATACAGGACATTCAGAAGAAGAGTAAAGTATCTATGAGCACTTTGGCTCTAGCTCATGAGTCTTACAAGGATAAACAAGTAAATAAAGCTCATAACTAATTTAAACGTGTTTAATTACCTGATTAGGTACAGGAAGGTTATTAGTTTGCTTGCTAAACTCTGTCTCATGTTCATCATTTCCCTCTTAATTGCTTATGATGATGATGGGCTGAATAATTCAAGTGAGATATATGACGAATAAGAATATGTCCAAAAGAGCTTGAGATACAAAATTTATTTTTGAAAAGTTTGGTATCAAATGAAGGGTTAGATAAAATAAATAATATTTACTTAATACAAAATTATGAACTATTAGTTCAGACAATGCCTATAATAGTATAGTCTGCCTACCTATAGTTTTTTAAACTCTCGTCATAAATTATAAATTGTAATTTCAGGCTAAAGCAAAAGAAGCCAGAAATAATAGAATAGGTGGCTTGAAATCTCAAAGTAGATTTTTATTGGAAAATGGTGCATCAGTATTAAATAAAGCGCTGGACTATGTGCTGGTAGGTAGTAATTTCTTATGACTTTAAAAATGAATGAGATACAGAATTAATCTTTCTAAATACATAAATATGTCAAATAAGCCCAGAAATGCTCTGGCTCTGAATTTAATGTAAAATATAATATTTGCATACTTAAATAGGTACATTATTCTAACACAATTCTCTAACTTATCAGTCTAGTAGTAACCTAGGCTAAACGACAGCAGAAGCCCTTTCATGGTTCAAACCAGATGTAATGCTTTCAGGAAGGAGTGTATGATGCAGACATCCATATAGATATTTTGGATAGTGCGTTAGCTGAGGGTGGTAGAAGCTGCTTTGTATTATGTGATGCATTATTGCCACCTTTAAAAATGGGTAGGTTTTTAAAATTAATTTGGAGTTGTTTTAATAATAATGTAGTATAATAATAATGGAATAAATTAAATATTCGCATTATAAGCTTAAAAAAGAAATGCACGTTAACATGTGATGTTATGTATTTCAGAGTCGGGTCGGTTTGTGCCCAATCAGAGAGGAAAGATGGACAGAACGTATATATCTGATGCGACAACAATAGGAACTGAGGGCATGTGTGTTGCCTTCTACAGGATCAAGAACAAAGCTGTTGATACGAAGTCTGTTGCGGATGTATGAAAATCCTGTTTCTTTCAGTGTTTTTACTAACTCTCCTTGCTGTCATACTGGAACTTTCTTAAAGTTTCTTGGTAGCACGAACGCAGGAACTCTTTAATTTTCCGGGATAAAAAGTAGCCTATGGCCTTCCTCAGGATACCAAATTTCATCAAAACTCACAGCACTCCATTGCCGGCTGAGCCCAGTGAGTTGCAGCTCATAGAGGCATAAAATCACAGCTTACCCTCCTTGTAACAGTTGAATGCTTAGTTTTTAATAGTACATACCTTGTTTTTCGATGACTAGTTAAAACTCGAATACGATCTCAATATTTTTCCAGGACTACTTTTTAGTGTTTTTTGATATGAACCAAGACACTGAGAATGTGGTGTCTGGCATATTCAAGACGTTAAGACGCGTGCACGTGCCAGCGATCAGGGCGTGCCAAGCCTGGGGGGATTTGAACCCCCCTAATCCTAAGAGCGAGGACATTATTAAGACCTACATATCCAAGATTATGCTGTTTCTTGATTATCTTGCTAGTAAGTTCATTTTTAGTAGCTATAAAGCGCAAAACACACAAGGAGCGGGCGCGGGCCGGGTCGGGTGCGCGGCGGGTTGAATTCCTTGTATTTATTTATGGATGATATCACACAGAATGCGGGCGCGGGTCGGGCTCGTGGCGGGTGACGCTGTGTAATGTCGTCCAAACAAATACAAGAAATTCAACCAGCCGCGCACCCGACTCAGCCCGCGCCCGACCCGCGCCCGCTCCCTGTGTTTTGCCCTTAACACTTCAGTTTCTTGATTTATTGACAACTTAATCCAGCATGACAGGCGGTAAAAGGTACGATACGGTTACAGTCTGATTCAAATTTCTCGGCACATCGTGCGAGATGCGAAGAATACAATAGGTAGCAGCGGGACAGTTTCAGTTGGCTGTACCTGTGCGAACCTACACTCGCGGCTAATTTTCGAGACGTCATAAACTTTGAATCTGACTTTACGATACTGATACTTTACCTATCACCACAAAAAGCCGTTTCACAGGACGTTTCCTGGCACAAGTCAGGAGTCTTACCTCCATGGATAAGGCTCCATGGATAAGGTAACATGGATAACCGTAACTTCGTAACTTTAATCGTTTATCATATAGCGTCTAGCGAATTAAACTTCTAGTTCATTCATTATCATGGACTTCCGCAAAATAATGCCTGCTTCTATTCAACAACACAGTATGGAACCAGGGACTTATACTTACCGTTAACTTACTGCTAACTTACTGTTAACTAGTTACCACCCTACCGGCAAAGACGTGCCGCCAAGCGATTTAGCGTTCCGGTACGATGCTGTGTAGAAACCGAAGGGCGTGTGGGTTTAATATAACTGCCATGCCCCTAACAGGTTAGCCCGCTACCATCTTAGACTACATCATAACTTACCATCAAGTGTGATCGCAGTCAAGGCCTAGCTTGTATAGTGGATGAAAAAAAAAACTTACTGTTAACTTACTGCTGTCTTGTTCTCACCGCTGTGCCAAACGGCGGATTTCTGAAATACTGTCTAAAATGTCTTTACAGAAACGAAGGTGGATCTGGATTGTTGTACGAAGTTTAAAATTAATTTGGTCTTGTATGAGGAGGAATTGGCCGATCAAGAGAAAATGAAAGCTGCTATCACCAAAACTCATGTTCTGGAAGAAGTATGCTCTTATGTTAAACAATGGGTGAAGCAAATAATGATGGTTAGTTGATGAATTTTTACTAGATGCCCGCGATTTCGTCCGCGTAGATTGAAGTTTTGTGGTTCCTGCGGGAAATCTCAAATTTTCCGGAGCAAAATGTAGCCTATGTATTATTGCAGACTATAATCTATCTCTGTGCCAAATTTTATCCAGATCCGTTCAGCCATTCTGGCGTGGTTGAGTAACAAACGTCCATCTAAATTTTCGCATTTATAATATTAGTACAGTTCCTAGTTATTTTGTTTTGTATTATAAGTGTCCAAATGTAATTCCAATTAAAGTTTTTTTTTAAAACTATTCTATGGCGGATTATCAATTGTATCTAATAGGCATGATGTCAGTAACCACGAATCAATGAAATTATGAATTTATCTAATGAAATAGGATTCATGGATTATAAAAAACGTATTTATTTTTCTATTTCGAGTGAGATTGCTATTTATTTTGATAAAATAAAATTATAAAATACAGCAATCCGCCATATTGGTTAAAACACCAAGAAGTGAATGACGTCACAATGGTTTGTTTTCGACCTTTGACAATAGGGAATATGCATGTATTTTTTTTATTTTTTTAAACTATTCTATAAGTGATTATATAACCGGAAAAAAATATAACACTTGCAAAATTTTATTAAATAAGCTAAAAAATAATAATTAAAACTACTATCATTTTCGGACGACTTAAACGCCCCCATTTTGGCGCGCTCGTTGTGACGTCACCGTACACATGAATAAATTAACAACGAAGTGTTTGAGTGAAGTAAAGCGTAAAAGATTAACTTATTGTGATGGAAGAGCACCCAAAAGCTTATTATAATTATTGTATTGTCCCTATGTGCAAAAATAATATTAAAACTGCACCTGACAAGATATATTTTCATATGCCCAAAGATACAAATACATACCTAAGGAAAAAGTGGTGTAAGGTCAATGAATATAATAATATCATTGTGTAAGGTGATGAGGAGAGAAAATGTATCGTGCTTGAGTACCTAGTTTATATCGTTGTGAAGATTATTTCGACGTGAGTATTAGATATGTATGTACCTACCTACCTACCAAAAATCTTTTTCATTAGGAATCGCAAACAATTTAAACAATAAACTAACCTAAAAAATTAATTACATGTTCATAAAACTATTCTGATTCCCAATTATTAATGTTACAAAATATATTATGGTTTTCATTGGTCAACAGCTGACTACGAGTGTAGATTTTGATCACAAAACGTTATAAGTTTATAACTAGGTTTTTTTGTTTGCACTGTTTAAAGTTCTATTGGAAAAGAATTTCTCAGTTGCCTTGACGAAAACAACCTAGTTTGTTAAAGTTCATAAAGATGTTCTCAACATTTAACGTTCCTAATACCTACATATCTTTGATTATATAATATATACTAGCGCCCGCGACTTCGTCCGCGCTGTTTTGGGTTCCCGCGAGAACTCTTTAATTTATAGTTTACTACCACAATAGTTGTTTATTGTGGCGAGTCTTTTTTCACAAGAAATCACTGCTTTCAGTTAATAATTCCCAAAAACACTAATAATTTATCATAAACAGCGGCAAAACAATGCGAATAACCTTCAATAATCATACAAAACAAACGACCTGTTAGCAGTCGACTCAGACTACAGAGTGGATGGTGACGTCATGTTTCGTTCCGCCAATAGCGTTGCGTTTTAGAAATTTGAGCGGGAACTTGAAAAATACTACTTTTAAATAATTAAATTTATTAATAGAAACACGATAATTTGTAAAAATAATCATCTATATATATTTATTTAGCAATAAAGATTACACATAATTTTTTTTGTCCATTTCTAAATCACATGCATATTCCCCATTACACTATTGCTTACTGCACACTGCACAGAGTACAGTGGTAAAAATAATAGTGACGTCACAAACGACGCCATGACACCGGGGAGCGTTTTGGCGTGTATTTTAAATTTTAAATTTCAAATACCAATATTATCTACCAAACCTTATTTTTCTGCTGAAATAAGATATTTTTTCGAAATAGTAGATACTTCCGAACATAATCTGACCATTTTTCAAAATCAGTCATCATGCCTATCCAATTCCAATTAAATTATTCTGTGGCGGATTATAGCAAATTGAACTTTTAGTTCTTTCTTATCTTGGACTTCCGCAAAGTAACGTCTGCTTCTATCCCATATAAAAACATGATATAACTAAATACTTTATTTATTAGGTACTAGTACAAAGCCAACAACTTCGTCGAGAACCATCCAACATTGGCCCTCTCGCTGAGTTGGACCACTGGCGACGGCAACTGACGTCATTTACGTCCATCATAGAGCATATCAAGAGCGAACCCTGTCAGATGTACATACATACGCTTATACGAGCCAAGTCCAAACTGATCAAGGTAAATCCAATCATTAAAAAAATCGTTATATTTTGATAAAAGCTACTGCCGAGTTACTTAGTAGAAAAGGCGTTACGAAGTTGAGTAGAATTATAAAACCATTGCTAACCCTTTCATAATACTCGCTGCCGAAAGGGACGGAACTAGATTTAAAGCTGTAATTTTAGTTTAGAGATTGCGTTATACAGAATTAGCCGCATTAGCTGATACAAGAGAGATTTTTGAAGACTCCTTGAGGACTCTTACATTTTCCGGGATAAAAAGTAGCTGCAAGGTCTATGTGCCAAATTTCGTCATAACCGTTAAGATGTGAAAAGGTACTATAAGACAATTATTATGCATGTATAGTAGATTCGGGCTTGCAATTTAAAACAAACAATAAAAGACCAGTTTCTGAAAAATATATACAATTTCTCGACTCTATGGATCATTTTACCAAATGAAAATTTGTGTTTGATAATTTAATTTCTTTATGGAGAATTTAACAAATTTTGTTAAGTTATCTAAAAAACCTGGTACTTTATAGAACTCTAGTATTATTAGTTGGGCATAAATGTATAGTTATGTTCTTGCAGAAATGGAGGTTGATAGACAATCAAGTTACTGATTACTTCAACGAGGCCTTTGATAATGTCAAATATTTGTACGCTTTGGAGAAATATTGCGAACCTCTTTATAGGTAAAACATTTATCTATCATTAGGTTCTACATAGATTGTATGAATAATGTTCAGTGATCCAGCTTTGAAATTGCAGTTGCGTATGGATTTAGGTCTCTACAATAAAGGAGTTACCGCGGGAATCAAAAAACTTAATCCACGCGGACGAAGGCGCGGGCATCATCTAGTTAAGAATAAAAATTAACAAAAAGCTCACAGGTGTGGTCTACATACGATGCAGTAGGTAATGAGCAGTTTATACCCGGATGGGTATATAAACTGCTCAATATTGGATTGAGATGATGATATGCCGTTCTAACATTTTTTTAATCATAGGTGTGACCCGCTCACGATGCAACAGTATATACCTGGTTTACTTTACACTGTGCGGATGATTTTCGCCACGTCACGTTATTATAACACCACTAAGCAGATCTCCACGCTGCTCGTTAAAGTCACCAACCAGATCCTCAATATGTGCATGGACTATATGACGAATGGTGGCAAGAAGACTATTTGGAATCAAGACAAACTTAATTACATTAAAAAAGCCAAGGTACATATTTTTGTAAAAAGTTACTTTATATGTATTTTATTGGTTTTATCTAAGATTGGCTTTACCTGTCCATAATATTTATAAACTTACCGCCAAGTTAACAAATTTTTAGGGTTTAAGTAGTAATTGACTAAATGAGAGATAAGATAATATGCTGTTAAAGACAGTTTTCAATATTGCTGTTATTAGGTTTTAGGGCACATCGTGAAGAATTTGGAAGGGCTCTTATTTTGTTACTAGAACAGGCTGAGGACGTTTGTGTTATTTTTGTTCAGTATCAAGAAGCATCTATTGCAGAAGTTGAAAAATTATATGTGTTTATTCCTCAATCATGTTACAAAAAAGTTTAAAAAATGTTGTCATCTATAACCATTTTCGCTTCCAGTTATGCTTGAATCTATACAACTTTTATCGAGAATGCTACAATGAGACTCAGTTGGAAATGATGGAAGCAGCCGATGAACGTCCGTTCGATTGCTCTGAAATGTACATCTTTGGAAAGTTTGAAACCTTCCGGAAGCGGTTATTAAAGGTGTCAATAATTATAGCAATCGATCATAAATAACTTTGGAACTGAATTAACGAGTTTCGGCGTCATATTTTTTTTTATCCACCTACAAGTCAGCCCTTGACTGCGATCTCACCTGATGGTAAGTGATGATGCAGTCTAAGATGGTAGCGGGCTAACCTGTTAGGGGCATGGCAGTTATATTAAACCCATACACCTATTCGGTCTCTACACGGCATCGTACCGGAACACTAAATCGCTTGGCGGCACGGCTTTGCCGGGTGGTGACTAGCCAACTAGCCACCGAAGCCTCCCACCAGGCAAAGTTAAAGTTAAGTTAGTTAGTTAATATTTTAAACACCTTACAGTTTTCAGATAAAGCGTTCCCAGAAAAGGACTTTTAATGAAAAATTTATTCTTTTGCATGATCTTGTTTAAATGTACTACTGACTCCATATTATCGTAGTTTAGAGATAAAAAGATGGAATGAAAAAATCTGATGAAAATGAATCTATGGCGCTTTGCTTAAAAGATTAAAATCACAATCACTTCTGTATTTTACTGTATGTTTGTTTTAAATCTTGCGACTAATTATTATATAATGTATTTTGTTCCAACAGGTTGTAGATCTATTTCAAACGTACATAACATACTATGTTCTGAACAAAACAACGCTTGAGGGTATTGAGGAGTTTGCGGCGAATTTCAACAAATTATTTAAGGTCATTTCGTCAAAAACTTACGATGCTATGGATCACCGGTATGAGTATCTTCATTTTCTTTTCTACCATTTTATTGAATAAACTTCAAAATCTTCTTACTTCAAATTCTTTTAAGGCGACCCGATTTTGACAAAGATTATAAAATCTACAAAGACAATGTTGCGACCCAGGAGCTGCTCTTAGAAAATTTTATGATTACGGTAATGTCGTATTTATTGACCTCTTAGATGAATAATATACTAATGTACTATAGATGATCATTTTGAACAATAGTGTGCTTACTCCCAAGTTTTTGTTCGATTGGTCGTATAAGAATTCGATGGCATTAGCGTCATAGTAAAATGAACATTAGAAGCATCGAGATAGAGCTCAATTTCGTTTATGCATTCATATTATACGTTTATGAATTCGATACGATTCCAAAATTAAAATCAGTTGTACTGAATTTGTGACTTTAATTCAATGCTGTTAAGGTTCATTTTACTGCTCATAAAATGCTCATACGATCAATCGAACAAAAACTTAGAGTAAGCACATAGATATCAAAGATCATGTTATTTACACTTCCAGTAATGTCCTATTTTATTACAATAACTAGCGATCGACTGCGGCCTCGCTCCTTTGAAGATTTCAAAAAATCCAGTCTTATTCCATTACTACATTCTAAAGGAAACCTCTGTGCAAAATTTCAGCTTTCTAGGTCAATCATAACTTAATTCAATAATAATAATTCCATAATTCTTAACTTCATAGTCCATGAGTCAATCAGTGACGTGAGTCCGGACTTATTTCTATGAGATAATAGTAACAAATCTAATATAATATAATAGTAGCCGAAGGACTGGCTTCCCATAGCACAGGGAATCCTATTTAGTTTTGGGGCCAAGAACCTTAGCTAGACACTATTTTTTATTTTATTTTTATATATAGCCACCTACCACTATTGTTTAACTGTACCATATTTATTAAAAAAAAACAGTGTATATGTGAGTTTTCATGAATAAATAAATAAATCTGTCATCATATTACAGAGTGTAAACAAATGCCCAACCACTGAGATTGCTCTTCATTTGTTAGCGAGATTCAAGAAGTTGAAACTCGATTGCTTGTATCTGGAAGATCAGTACTATGACTTGATAAGCAAGTATACTGGCGAGATTGAGTCTATACGTGACAGGTGGGTTTAACATTTTTCTACTGTTAAAAATTGAACCAACAAAATTCTCTACCTCGTCACAATAGTCGAACATTAGATAATTATACCAAGAATACTTAAAGAATATTAGTATTAAATAGGTGTCTACCAAGGCTTACCGTTGATGAAAAGCTTTAGTTAGGAGATCTTGGTTGTCAAGGGACTATTAATTGAATGATCCCTACCAGTATGCACATAAAAACAAAAAAGTGTACCATTGTAGGTATAATGAAGAAAGAGAAAACCCGGAGCTACCAAGAAATATGCCTGCTGTATCCGGTAGAGTGATGTGGATAAGATTTTACGACAAAAACATCAAATATCCCATGCAGGAGTTCATGGAACATAAGGAGGTCATCACCCACATGGTAATTGTATTTTTTTAATAACCATATTTGCTGTGCCTCATCTATCGAAGGTTGGCGATCTTATTGGCAACTTGATGTTTCGACACTACAGCTCGAAATATTGATGCAGTGCTTTTATTGAACCACTGGCGAACGTTCCTCAGCTAGGATATTATCCTTCTGAGCCCAAGTTTCTTCTGATGTATTTAGAAGGTCATACTTAATACCATGAATCGTCGATTAATTACCATGATATTTTTTTCCGATGTTCTGCTGTTTCTCGGTTTGCCTTGCGAGTTACGACATTGAGTTGGTTGAGGGTGGACGATTTTTTCTAGAGTAAGTTATCAATCCATTGAAGGAATTCCCTATTTTCTGACGATTCCTGTAATAATTTGCACATGATAACGCATCGTTAGTACACCCCGACTAGGTGGATGAACAACCTCAAGCGAGTTGTTGGGAACTGCTGAATGAGAGCGGCATAAGATCGTCTTTTGCGAAGATGTTTGCATGACTCCTTCATCCTGCAGCGGACGCGTTGCGGTTGAAGATTCCTAGAGACGTTTTATTATAGAATCTCGGCAATTTTTTGAAATGAAAACTTCTTTAGGCGCGTTAAGCACTTTTTGGTAGGTGGTAAAAATGTGGAATACGCGAGACCGACACCGTCCTTCTTATGACAAAAGGTCTTAAGTATAAATAGTACATTCGTAATTAAACTTTAAGGCCTTAGTTTTAAGGTTTATATTAATAAGTGCTGTGGAACTGAGACCGGCACCTCGCGTTGTTACGAAGACAAAACGTCCTAAATATAAATATAGTACATTCGTAATTAAACTTTAATGCCTTAGTGTTAAGGTTTATATTTTTAATTTTTTTGTAATAAAGAAAAAAATCGTTTTCACTTCTATCAGCAGTGCCAATTTTTTTCCGAGCAGTCACACTGGGAGGGTGAAATTGGACATCTTTCTCATTTCTTAATATCTCATTTTAGAATACCCAGCGCTGCATCAAACTTTTTAACGTGATGTGTATTGTATTTACCGAATTCGAGTACATTTATCACCGTGCTTGGACAGAAAACGTAGGGCAGGTAATTTCTCCCAATCTATTTAATGTTTCACTGGAATTTTAATGTCGACTTTTGCTACATGGTTTTTATAAGCCTTAATCGGTAGTATGTAATTGTATTTCATTTAAGGTGAGATTGGGTTTAATAGCCCCGCTCCTAATTCGCCACCCAGAAACGAACATGTTCATAGTAAACTTCAACATTTACATACCTGAGTGCATTCGAGAAGTGGAATACATGTGGCAGTTGAATTTGTGTGAGTAAAAATTCTTTATATGGGGTTAGATAAAGTATAAAACCGTATCCAAAATGCACTTTCGCGGTTGGCTAGTATACACAACCCTAGTATGGACCCTAAAATTCACCACATGGCCAAATACTCTGTATTAAATGAACGCGACTCCTTAAACTTTTGCGTTATTTAATTAGTTAGCTAACATATTCAAATCAGGCCTTTTGGCTTGTAAAGAGGGTTCGCCCCTGATTTTGGCAGAGATATTTTGAAAGCGTTAATAGAATAACTAATCTTATTTTATAGTTGTACCTGATACTGCGCAGATAGTTGCCTTTTGCAAAGAGAAAATATATGGAGACTACGAAAGAATGTTGTATTTAGTTGAACGCAACGATCAGATAAGAAGGTAGGAGTTTTTTTATTTTCATCAAAGTTTACATTACTTGACTTTGTATACGTTTTTGTATTCAAACTTTCAAAGTGTGTACTTTAATGAGACACTAGAGTTGGCTTGACATATCATCAGCAATTTTCATCGTCGCGTTTGTTATTTTAATTATCTCTTCCAGGAGTATGCCAAAATTATACTTGCCATTGCTTCGCGCACAGTTAGTGAAATTAGATAACGCTTTCCAACCCGGACTCTCTAGCATAACGTGGACGTCCTTAGAAATACCCTCGTATTGCGAGAGCATTGAACGTGTTTTGGATGAAGTAGACTTGTTTGTTAAGGAGGTTTGGCACTATTTATACTATTTCCTAGAGTTTTTGTTGTATTTGGTACATTAAACATACGCGTTCATTTCAACTCCAACTTTCAATCGGGGGATTGTGTAAGATAATTGTGATCTTAAACGTTTTTCAAACGTATAAATCGAACTTTTAAAGGAGTTCATTGATGCCTGCATGTCTTAAAGCAATTATGAACTTCCTAAACAGTTCGAGTAAATACGCTTTAATCTCTCAAATTATTAGGTACGATTTTCTTAGACAGTTGGGCCTCAGAACATCTTTATGATAATATGATGATTTGTAGACAGGCAAAAAATAGAAAATAATAAAAGTATGTTTAAAAAAAAAACAGGTAGTGGATATGAAAGAAGCACGTATAGACGCGATACTGCAGTCGATATCTAAGACTTTACTTGTGTATTTGCCGGAACAAGCTGTCGACCCCAACAACTTTTACGAAGACAACCTCGTTAGGCGCGATGAAATAGGTAAGCTTTATATTAAAACGTCTTACGTAAAAGGTTTTTAAAAGGTTTGTCTCCATCTTGGAAAATTTAACATCTATCAAAGAGAACTGGAATATATGGAAAAGGAAGATATTACATTCGGGGTCAGTTAGTTAGTATAGCTAAAGATTTGCCAGTGGTCAATTAGTTTAGTTAAAGATTTGTGTACAACTGAATATTATTTTATTTAAACCATTCTTGATTTGTAGCGATGGATTTGCAACAAAAATCCTGTAATGCGGAAATAGCTGTAATAGAACTGATAAACAAGTTCTTAGGCAGCGTACCATCTCAAGCAATACGGGATCTAAAGGACAATTGGTAATTTTACATTAAGTGTCATAATTTCATAGAGCAATATTTTATATGAAACTGTTGTATGTGACATTATTCATTTAAGTTTTGATAGCAGCCACTTTGTTGTAAGCAATGGATTAAAAAAAAATTGTGTGCTAGCTCCGACGCGCGACTGGGGTTTACTCATTACGAGATACGAACGATTATAAAATAATATATAGTATTGTAAATGAGGGTAAATGAACGCATTTTTTATATTACTGAAAGCATGCTTGATACATTTATTTATATTAATTATATAATGTATATTCATCAAAATACATTATATAATGTATATTTACTTTATGTTTCCATTCCATAGTCATGGAAACATAAAGTAAATAACGTAATGGAGGAAGTTTGATTTTACTTCCCATCAGTTTTCATACCTATATATGAAAATCGATTCTTAAGGAGGTGAACTCCAAAAAAAACTCTTGATAATATTTAGTTTTTCTTATGTAGGTTAGATATCGAAAAGGCATTAAAGCAAGTGACTTCAGCCACAAGAGTGTTTCCAGAAGATGCAGGTTGGTAAAAAATTCTATTTAAAAAAAAATAAGGCTTAAAACTTTCTAAATGAATGCTTTTACAGCTTTTTTGGAAATCGAGAATCCCGACAGATATGAACCGATGCATGCGATTAACGAATGCAATGAACTATTTGCTTATTTCGCCACAAAATGTTTGGAAGCTTTAATAAAATGTACTAGACAAAGCCTGGATATACTAAGAAAACGGGCATCGGTTTCGAGGTAACATTTCTATAACTTGAAATAATATTAATTTAGCTATAATGCTACATGACTTGTACAAGCTTGTCCAGCGTTTTAGGCCAATGCGTTAGCCCAACGTTTTCGGGCAACATTACCCCATACGCATTTCAGAATTTGCCAATGTCTTTGTAGGTGTACCTAACACGTTAGTCAAACATATTATACACATATTTCACTTTCCAATAGCTTTCTAACGATGACAACAGATCCTGAAGAGCAAAAGAAGTTGAAACCACTCATGCTCACAATGATGTACGTGGAAATTCCGAGGATATTAATCAAACCTTCTTTGGATGAGATTCAAAGCGCGTTTTCACAGGTATAAAGAATATATATATATTGAAGAAAATAACTTAAATAATACGTTATAACAAGTTATTTCTTTACTGCGTTCTCTTCTAATGCCAAATTGCAAAGAAACATGGAACGTACACTAAATTCGTTGTAGTATTGCAGTTCCTGGTTGATATCGTTTTGCCGGGAGTGGGTAGGTAGGTAGTTACCACTAATCAAGGTCCTGCCTTCCAATAGACTAAGTCGGCAGAATTAATAAGTTCCAAAATTTGTCCACACTGAGAATACTTCGGCCGCAATAATAAGCAAGGATGTATGTCGGGGTCACCAGTTGTGGGTTACTTATTTAGAATTAAAAGAGTCTATTAGTAGAAAGAATAGAACTTTAACTATTAACACCACGTAGAAAACATAATATAAAAATAGAAGGGTAAAAAGTACGTAGAGCTATTCACAAGGCGTAAGAATAAAACTTTAGGATACGCGACGACACGTGCGTACGCGAGTGCGGGCTCGAATAGGTATAGAGCGTCCACGCCGGGCAGTAAAGCACTGGCTTGGTATCCAAAATGGACACTGTTTTAAACTCGCGTCTCCTGCGCCGTGGCGTTACGTACCTATTATTTCTAGGAATAAGAATTAAGGGTCGCCATAAATTCTTTGTTTTAGGTGGTCTTGAATTGTATTATGGACATACACCGTAACGTGTTCATGTGGGGACAGCAGGATGTAATTAAGAAGGAGGGCTTGAAAGGGAAATCCATGTCGGTTACTAGGACTATGAGCTGTAAGTCGTACCATTCTAAAACAAATCCTCCAATATAAACAATGAAACATATTTAAAATATAGTATTCATATTTTAGCTAGTTCGACATCAGTTTCTCGAATCAATACCATTAGGTAGAAGGTTCAAGTTTAGAGACACGTCATTTCTGTAGACGCATTTCTTGTATTTCAGTGTAGAGAACCACTTGCAAAACATGGATGTATCTTTCAAAACCTATATAATATAACGCTTTAGCTTTGACAGTTTAACAAAGCGTTCCTTATTAGATAATGATAATATCCGTTTAGAAAGGATTAACAATATATTAATCAGAACGATTTTTTATATGAAACCTTTTTGTAGCTGGTTCACGATCAGCTTCCAATCTGCTCGGAATCAGGACTTATTTCCGAATGGTCTCCGAGCATAAGGACATAGTACGAGCTGTTATGGCCTTGCAAGGCATGATGTACATGTTTAAACCGGACATTGAAAAATTGCTGACTGTTAGTAAAATGTGTAATTTTGTTAGGTTTAAATTAAGTTAGCGCCCTTGATGTCGGCGAACCTTCATTAGACGTACAGTTCACGCAGTCATATATAATATGTAACACAAAGCGAAACAATCTCGTAATAGGGATGATAAAAACTCAATCAAATCAGCAACTCTTTATCAAACTTAAAAACGCACTTCTAGTATGGAAGTTTATGAAAATCACAATAGTGACGTCATCAAATTTCAACGCACTTTCTTTTTTTAATCTATATGTTAAAATTGTTATCTAACTTAAAACTAACCGAGGATGTGAATTTTAGGTCTTTTGGAAGACCCTCTATTTAATAATCTTTATATATATAAATTAATTGCTGTTCGTTTGTCTCGCTAAAACTCGAGAACGGCTGGGCCGATTGAGCTGATTTTGGTTTTGTAATGTTTGTCGTAGTCCAGGGAAGGTTTAAACGCTGAGAAAATGTGTAAAAATCAGTTAGTTACGACGCGCGGACGAAGTCGCGGGCATCAGCTAGTCAGTTATAAATAATTTATTTTTGATATAAGCATCATACCTATTACCTACGCTGTCCCGAACTCCCGAGACACAGTTGAGCGTTTAAAATGTTATAAATGTTAGCTGTTTTTGTTTAACAGAGCTATTATAGATTCGCCCCTTTATGGGCGGAAGATAGAGTGCAACAAATCCAAGGCTTTGTCGATACAAATCCTCTGAACGTTATCATCGGAGATATGTTTAAGAAGTACGAGAGTCAAACAGAAGAAGTTCTCAACTTGCCGAAAAGGCATATTATTGGATCAATTCAAATAAATATGGGTATTTATGAGCATAGTTTTTGATTGTGTGATATTTATGATGATTTTGTTAAAATTTGATACTTACCTTCAGGCACTAAGCCTATAGAAAACTTACTATATCTGCTGGATGTTTATCCATACTAATAAGACGTGAAGTAACAGAAAGTGTATCTGTATGTCTGTTACGCTTTCACGGACCACCTGTTTTACCGATATTGATGAAATTTGGTACAGGGGTAGGTTGTATCTCGGGGAAGGACATAGGATTTTTTATCCCGAAAAAGGGAATCGAAAAAACTTAGACCACGCGGACGAAGCCGCGGGAATCATCTAGTAACTTATAAACAAACAAACTTAAAAACAAATTATAAGTCATTTATATATGTATGCATTCTATTTCAGATAAAATTACATTAGCATTACACATCGAATCAATTGAGTGGAAGAGAATTTTGGGAAAACTTCTCAGTCAAGCTTACAAGGAAAGAGTATTGAAACTGATGCAATTTATCAAAGATCGCATGAAGACTATGAGCAAAAAGATAAAGGACTTGGACGACGTTAGAGTAGCAATGTTGTGCTTAGAATTGATTCGAGAAGAGTTTATTGGGTAAGCCGTAAGGTATAACTTATTTTAGGAATAAAATGAAGAAGCAGAAAGTATTGATTAAAAATTTGGAACCCGATCTCAGAAAAAATTTCAGAGACCCCCACTTTTCTGTATGTACGTTCGTTTCACGTCGATTTTGTTCGTGTAAAAATAATGTATTTTTCGTGTAAAATGTAGCCTATTAATTATATTCAAGACATTATTTATTTATTCAAGATGTTATTCCTCTGAAATGTTATCCTAATACTAGCACATACTTGTACTATGTTATATAAATACTTAAAAATTTGTACGTCAGGGTTGCCTGACTGGATTTGCTGCGACTTTTCATACTGTAACCATCATTGTAACACATATTCAGACAAATAAATTCATTCTATTCTTCTATTCTATTCTATGTTACCCGGCCCATAACAACGGATCGATTGATAATACGAAAAGTGCATTGAGAAAACGTATTAAAAATAAATAAAATAAATAAATAAATGTTTATTTAGCTTTACACGGAAATACATGATAAATAGAAATACAGAGATGAGAAATTATACCTACAGAATAAATACTTACTAAACTTACTTACTAAAATACAAGATGTATATTTTTACAAAATAAATAAAAAATAAAAAATTACTCCGTGTAATAGCTAAAAAGGCTGCTACCTCAGCATGTTGCTACAGTATAAATGATAACTGCAGCGCTGATTTTCAGGCAGAGCCTTATGTGGCGTCACGACTCACGAACCGGAAGCGACCAGCGCACCTTTTTATCAAACACTGTACTTAAGTTAGGCAACAAAAATAGGACAAAAATTAGGTAGCAACAGAAAACATAGCATACAATTTAGCAAGACGCGATTATAGATACTAAGTATAATGTCAAAGAATATATAGGAATACACTAGATTTATACATAAGTACATTAATGATAACACAACACACGATACACAGCTACATAACGCCTGTAAGACCTGAAACTATCTTCTACGGACGCGCTTTTTGCTGTTCTCAATTATCTGTATTAATCAATGATAATTATTACCGTCCGAAATGTTTGTTTTTTGTTAATCTTTTAGAATGGATATGGAATTAGATTTAATTGAAGAGAGCTATGCGCTATTCAGTCAGTTTAACATAGACATTCCTAAGGACGACGCTGATATGGTTTATGGGCTTCGATACGCATTCCAAAACATGTTACTAACAGTGAGTACCTATTTGTTCAGGACTACCTACCTAAAGGATTTTTCAATCCCCAAAATCCTTAACTAAGGATACATATACTAATATTATAAATGCGTAAGTGTGCCTCTCTGTCTGCTATGTTTTCACGGCCCATCTGTTCAACCGATTTTGATAACTTTCGGTATAAGGTTAGGTTGTATCCCGGGAAAGGACATAGACTATCCCGGAAAATTCGAGAATTCCCGCGAGAATCAAAATACCTTAATCCACGCGGTCGTAGTCGCGGATATCATGTCTAGTATAGAATTATGTTTGTTTGTTGTTTGTCTGTATTTGGTTTTCCGTTTTTGTACCTGAATGTACATAGGTTTGACGTCCTACATAATTCTTCTTTTAGACTGCCTCTCAATGTTTCAATCATTAGTTAGCTAAATCAGTTGTCAAATTATGCTTATTATTTGAATAGTTAACTAATACTTTTTAAAACCTAACGTTTTCATTAGGCTCAACAAGTACAACAACGTATAGTGGAAATGCAGGGCCCATTGCAGAAGGAATTAACTGATGGAGTCGCAAACTTTTTAAAAGATGTGCTAAAGTTCGACGCCGACTACGAACAATTCGGACCTATGACACCCGGCCTCACCGCTAGAGAAGCTAGTGACAGGTATTGAATTGTCTAATATTTGATAAATCTTCTACTCTTGAAAGAATTTCTTAGGGGATCGTTTACGCCCCAAAAACTGATTGAAATGTCATAAGAACAACGATTGCGTGGCGAAAAAGGAGAGCGGGTTATTGTTATTAATCCTGTTCGAGAGAAACTAATTGCTTTTCTTAATGCATGATAAAATTAGTATCTACTATTAAAATGATAATGTTTTAATATCTGTAACTATTAGTCATCAAAGAGTCGAAATCTTGAATTACGGCAGAAATTCACATCATCATCTATCGAGAAGTTACCTAGCATAACATACCAACTTAACCCTTTAACCATACTTTATAACTTAGCGACAACTTACAAATAGATTGATTTATTATACTAATTTCGGCTGAGAATGCGGGAAGAATCAACCGGGCTCTAAAAGCCCAAAGCATGTAGAGAGAGAGTAAATAATTAATTTGTTTGAATAAAGCTATTGTTAATTGCAGGGTAATAATGTTCCAATCACGATTTGATGAGTTATGGCGGCGATTCGAAATGTATTCCAACGGCGAGAAACTCTTTGGAATGGAGGTCAAGGATTATCCCATTCTACACCAGAGGAAGAAAGAATTCAATCTACTGAGCAAACTGTTAGTTCTCTCTGTTATGACTCCCATATATTTCAAAGGCTACTTTCGCCACAAGAGAATAATGTCGGTGGCCTATCGAATCGGGACGAAAACGGCCCTTTGTTTTCGAAATGTAAAGAATTATTTCCCGTAAAGTCCTGGCCTAGATTCCGCGGTTGTATTCTGTGTGATAAGTTTCATAGAAATTTTTAAATCCATTTTCTAATCACACCAGCCCCGGAACACTTAAAGCTTCAGTGCCTTTAGCACACAGACGCTTTCTCACGCCTAGCAAATCGATTCTCCTACGTGCTCGAATTTTCTTATTTTATTTATTTATTCATATAAGCCTTTACATACATTTTTAATTTATATGTTATTTATATCATCCAACTGCTGGGCAAAGGCCTCCCCCTCCTTCCACTCTTTCTTATTTTGGGCTGTGCGGAACCAGTTTTCCCCCAAATGCTTCTATCTCGTCCCTCCATCTGGTAACAGGTCTTCCTTTTTTCCTTTTCAAATATCTTGGTAACCAAGTTGTAGTATTTTTTCTTATACTTACCTATTATTCGGTATTACAGGTACAGTCTGTATCTTGCTGTAATGAATTCGATTGATGGATACTTTGAAACACCGTGGGTGGCAATAGACATTGAACAAATAGTAGCACAATTAGCTGAATTCGATTTAAGGTATGTTTTAAATAAAAATAAACATAACAACTAACAAATTGTGTATTAATATAAAGACACAAAAACTTTTATGCAGAATATATTATGACATCTTACTTATAAAAAGAAGAAGAGAATTTTGGTTGGGAAGACGCGTAGCAGTTACTCTTAAAACGAACTAATTTTAGACTTTATGACAACTGAAAATAATACGCTTTCTTTTCTTAAATAATATATTGGAGCACTTCTAACCATAACACGTTCCCGTTTATTAGATGTCGAAAGTTACCTCGGGGCATGAAAGACTGGCCAGCCTTTATCGATTTAAAGAATAAGATTGACGACTTCAACCAAACATGCCCTCTATTGGAATTGATGGCTGACAAATCAATGAAAGACCGACATTGGAGAAGACTGGAGAAATTGATGAGTAAATAAAATGATTGCCTTTCTTTAAAGTTTGAATATTATTGTACACGGCTATGGTCTAAAATCCGATACAGGATCGGCTTTCACTAATCTATAAAAATTTACAAAAAAATATTTTTATTAAAATTCATGATACGTATACGCATAGTTATACCCTGAATGGGTTGCCAGATTATTTATAATATCAGTTATCACCAATCATTTGTTAACTAGACGATGGGGGTTGAATTGAATTTTTGAAACCTTTTACTATGAAGTGATGAAGTACTGATTGGTAAACAATTCTATTTCCAGATTGCGTTTTGGATGTAGAGTCGGACACCTTCACATTGGCTAATGTTATGGAAGCTCCTTTATTGAAGTACAAGGAAGATGTTGAAGTAATAATATTTATTAACAAACTTATAATGCCAAAATTAATGTACTCTTAATATCATAATATGATGTTATGAACGTGATATTATTTTATTCTTCTAGGATATTTGTATAAGTGCTGTCAAAGAAAAAGATATAGAAGCCAAACTGAAGCAGGTGATAGCCGATTGGGCGGTTGTGGACCTCACATTCGCTCCGTTCAAGAATAGAGGCGAATTGTTGATTAAACCGCAAGAAACGCTTGATATTATAACTATGCTAGAAGACTCTTTGATGATTTTAAATTCGTTAGCTTCTAATAGGTAGCTACTTTTGTAAAAAGTGATTTCATTGAGACAATTCTTCTCTAGATTGTCTTATAAAACCCATTAACTAATGGGTTCTAAAAACCTAGGTAAATAGACTAATAGCGAATGCCCGCGACTTCGTCTGCGTGGTTTGAGGTTTTTTGGTTACCGCGGGAAATCTTTAATTTTCCGGGATAAAAAGTAGCCTATGTGCTATTCCAGACTATAATCTATATCTGTGCCAAATTTCATCCAGATCCGTTTAGCTGTTCTGACGTGATTGAATAACCAACATCTATCCATACATTCATTCAACCATCCTAACTTTCGCAATTATAACATTAGTATAGATTTTTCATTATCTTACTGACTTTGTCAGGTACAATGCACCGTTTAAGAGAGACATATTGTTGTGGATCAATAAATTGGTGGGTACGACCGATATCCTGGAGAAATGGCTGCAAGTGCAAACTCTATGGATGTATCTGGAGGCTGTATTTGTCGGCGGTGATATCGCGAAGCAACTGCCAGCTGAAGCTAAGAGATTTGGTGTAAGAATTACAAGTACAACTTTTCTCTCCCTCTGCGTCGTATTCCTCATTACTGAGGATCGTGACCCCTTTCCATTAAAATAATGGTAGGAGTTTTCTTAGGATAATAATGCGGTGGGTTCCCACGTCCTTCTATTCCACATACGACTCGACTAAGAGTGTTCAAACTGTTAGGTTTTTGTAACGATTATTATCAGTTGTTAGTGATAATAACCGGGAAGGCCAAATTTGAACCTCCAAATACGGTCGCCCATAATAGTTACCGACTTGGTAACCTTCTTCTTCTTGGTTGGTTGGGAGGTTGCTTAACCTTCGCAATCGACTGATTTGCGTTGTCACAACTAGGCCACTCGTCCCAAGTACTTTAAATAACTTTAAATAAAACACCGTGGAAATAAAACTATTAATTTCTAGAGTAAGATTTGATTTATTTTACAGACAATTGATAAGACCTACGTGAAAATAATGTACCGTGCTCGCGATATAGTGAATTGTGTGGAAGTTTGCGTTTCGGACGACACACTGAAACAACTGTTACCACATCTTATAGAGCAACTGGAAGCTTGTCAGAAATCGCTCACCGGATACCTGGAGACCAAACGTCTTATCTTCCCGAGATTTTTCTTCGTGTCAGATCCAGTTCTGTTGGAGATTCTCGGTCAGTCGTCTAACCCACAATCTATTCAGGTATGACTGCTTTTGATGCAGAATCTGAAACTTACTGCCGTTTAAATAAAATGAAAATATAACAAATATTGTCATTTTGTGATTAAACATCAAACCAAAAAGCGGACGTACGAGTATGCAGCTGTGTAAATCTAATCAAAATGGAATTGTTATCTATGCTCATGTTTAAAATCATTAAAGAGTCATTCAAAGCAATGAATAAGAATGCTTATGAAACTGAAGCAATTCTTTTTTTCTAGCCTCATCTACCTAGTATATTTGACGCAATGTACACAGTCGACTTTGATGATAAGGATCGTATAGTTAACATGAACTCTGACAATGGTGAAACTATTCCTCTGGATCGTCCCGTCAGTTGCATTGGAGGAGTTGAGGTATTTATAGTGTTTTTAGGGTTTCGTACCTCAACAGAAAAAAAACCCTTCTAGGATCACTGTGTTGTTCGTCTGTCTGTCTGTTTGTTAAGTTGTTAACCTTTTTCTCGGGAACTCGTGGAGGTATCAAGTTGGAATTAATATCAAATACCTAGGTTTACGCTCCCTTGGAACTGTAAAAAAATCAAGCTTCTAATTCAACGCAATCAAAAGATAATGCCGTTTATGACGCATATTTTGACACTCGCCAATAAATAAAAATCTTTCGGGTGCTTCCCGTTGACCTAGAATCATGAAATTTGGTAAGAAGTAAGGTCTCATAGTAAAAGTATAGGAAAAAATCCGAAATTAGGGCACTTATACGGTGTATGTATGTTTGTCAGGCGCTACCAGTTTAACGCCATAATATGTGAGCCAGTTATTTCACAGCTGATTACTTGTTGTTATGACATCTTTCTTATTATTTACTAAAAAAAATATATATCGTGTGGTGGTACGAAACCCTTTGTGCGGGAGTACTCGTATGTCCCGAACTTTTTTTTTTGTTTTTTTATATTTAAAATGCTAATTAACAGAATATTACTAATTTTTTACTGTTTGTATGTGTAGATATGGCTCAATACTTTGCTGGATACGATGAAAGATACTGTAAGGAATATAATTGCTAGTATATCTCAAGCCATGGCCTCAGATCCTGAATTTGAGTTTTTGGTCAGCTTTTGGAACTTTCCGGGTCAGGTAAACAATTATATATTCAACAAAATAAAGTTACATAAGAATTAGGTGTGTTAAAATACTAGATAAATTTTACCAGGCAAGCTTATTGGGTATGCAAATCCTTTGGACCAGCGATGCTGAGTATGCGCTGAAGAAGGCTAGAGTTGACCGTTTCATTATGAGACTAACCAATCAAAAGAATCTTGATTTGTTGAATGGACTTATCGATCAAACTGTGACAGACTTGGTGCCTTTGGACAGGACTAGAGTGGAAACTATGATCACTATTCATGTACATCAAAGGTAAGACTGTACATATAGACTTTAATAACTCTCCAAAAATCAATGTATGACAAATTCTAACAAATATCAAATACCCGCCACTTGATGGATGGATGAAGGTTTAAGATTTCCGCGAGAAGTCTTCAATTTTCCGGGATAAAAAGGAACACAACCTATCTCTGTAACAAATTTCGTCAAAATCGGTTCATAAGTTGGGCCTTTAAAGCGTAACAGACACACTCTCGAGAATAAAATATTAAAGTAGTGATTATATTTCAGAGACATTTTTGACGATCTCGTAAGAATGAGGATAAAGTCTCCGGGAGATTTCGAATGGCAAAAACAAGCGCGCTTCTATTACTTTGAGGATTCCGATGACTGTGTCGTGTCTATAACAGATGTTGACTTTTTGTACCAGGTGATTTTTCTTGGCTCTCTTTTGTTCTTGTGTCGCAGTATTTTTTAAATGAGACTAAATTCCTAGAGAATTGTCAAACACCATATATACTTACCAGAATTAATTATCTAGTTAAAGATTTCAACTAATAAGTTGTCGCAAATGATTTAAGTCTCATTTATTTGATAGAAGCAGGCGTTACGTTGCGGAAGTTCATCATAATGAACGAACTAGAAATTTAATTCGCTAAACTCCGCTACAATAGGCGAATCTATGTGGTACAGTGTGTATCCTGCACTTATAGCCCGCGATGTTCACCACACCACAGAAATCCTCCAAACTACCCTCAGATTGCGGATTATAATCGCACTCTGAGGGTAGGCGGCAAATAAACTTCTACATTAAGTCTCATTCTAAATCTTGTATTAATTATTCCTCTAGAACGAATACTTAGGTATTACGGAGCGTCTAGTAATCACGCCACTAACCGATCGATGCTACATCACTCTATCGCAAGCCATCGGCATGAGTATGGGAGGAGCACCCGCGGGCCCAGCCGGGACGGGCAAAACGGAAACTACAAAGGACATGGGCCGCACGCTTGGCAAGCTCGTTATTGTGTTCAACTGCTCTGACCAGATGGACTTTAGAGGTTTGGGCATCCTTATTAACAAATATTATCATCATTATAGTATAATAATCATGGTTTCCTTTTATTTGAGTGGACCTTGGCTTGATAAGAGAATTTCCCATCAGACGTGGTCATTTCACCTCCCAATTTCCAAACACTTCTATCAAAGCTATAAAGCTCAAGCATTAGTACTCCACGGAGTTTGGAAAACTTAACAGAAGATTTTCTAAAACCTTACCTTTTTTTAGTTTAAACATTGCCAAAAGTGAACATACAAGAACATGTTTCATTCAAACAGTTCTTATGCGTTGTGTAGATCAGGTACAGTACCCGGCAATAAATATTGCACATCTATCTGTCGCACACTATGTGCGACAGAGATAACGCTATACGAAGCCGAAATAACCGATTGTCTCTTTCCAAAGGTCGATGTGCAATATTTATTGCCGGGTACTGTATATAAGTGCATACTGATGGTATAAGATTTTTTTTTAATTTCAAATTATTAACCATGATTTTTAGTTCTTTCCAGGTTTCTAAAAACGTATATTATTATTACATTCAAGGTTTGGGCCGCATCTACAAGGGCTTGGCTCAATCTGGCACTTGGGGCTGTTTCGACGAGTTCAATCGCATTGAGTTGCCCGTATTGTCTGTAGCTGCACAGCAGATTTATATTTGTCTAACTGCGCGACGCGAAAAGAAGGAATTCTTTATTTTTAGGTTAGAAATTTGACAAAGCCTTTTAATTAATAATTCATTTATTGTCCATAAAAATATATTACAATTGCATAATAGGTTTAGCGTCTGATGCCTAAGATAAGTTTGAGACTCGTGTTATAGGCATCAGTGCTTTCCCCTTATAATCTTCTCATATCTGATATACAGACAACAAAAGAAATTCATGTGCATGCAAGTTAAACAATATAGTGACTTTCAGAGTTAGTTAATTTGTTGCACTTCTAGGCCCTGAAGGCCCTTAGGGCCTGAACATTAGGGACAATGAACTTAACATATTTAAATCTAAGAGAAAATTTACACGAAATTATGTTTTACCCTTTTAGTGATGGAGATACAGTAAGTCTAAATCCAGAATTTGCGTTTATCATTACAATGAACCCCGGTTACGCGGGACGGCAAGAGTTGCCAGAAAATCTAAAGATTCAGTTCCGCTCTGTGGCCATGATGGTACCAGATAGGCAGATTATTATCCGAGTCAAGTTGGCCAGTTGTGGTTTTAAGGAAAATATCTTGCTAGGTAAAAACAATTAATATTTTTGAAGTTATACTTTTTTTGGCACGTTATGGAAAAAATATCAGAGTGAATTTTTACCCAGCGCGCACACTAACACCCAAATTAGACACCTTGATATTAGTTGCTCAAGCCTTTTTCTGCAAGACTTATAATCTTGCAACAAAATAAAAATAAATACATTTACTGTATGCGTGAGAACTGATAACTACATTATATTCAAGATATTTATTATTTGCTGTCAAAAAGTATAACTTCTTGCGTGCGTACATAAGTACACGTACACTTTTTTATTTTAAATTTACTATATACCATACTCAGATATTTAGAGTCGAAAAGTTCGTTAATAAATCTTTGTTTACTGATAAATCTGTTGAATTTTTCAGCTCGCAAATTCTTTACGTTGTATAAGCTTTGCGAAGAGCAACTTTCGAAACAGGTGCATTACGATTTTGGTCTTAGAAATATCTTGTCCGTGTTGAGGACAATGGGCTCCCAGAAACGAGCCAATCCTGACAGCACCGAAGAAAATATCATGATGAGAGTATTGAAGTACGTAAGTTCTCAAGAGTTAACAGTACACTGCTTGAAAAATCTCACATTGATTGTTTATTTCATGTATTACAGAGAAATGAACGTGTCCAAACTGGTAGATGAAGACGAGCCGCTGTTTATATCTCTAATTGAAGATCTGTTCCCTGGCATGAAACTAAGTCAAACTTCACATAAGTATGTTACTTTATTAATTACTTTGATTACTAGCTGATGCCTACGACTTCGTCCGCGTGGATTAAATCTTTAATTTTCCGGGATAAAAAGTAGCCTGTTTTCTCCAAACTATCTATCTCTGTGCTAAATTTCATCCAGATGCGTTCAGCCGTTCTGGCGTGATTGAGTAACAAACATCCATCCGTCCATCCATCCATCCATCCATCCATCCATCCATCTAGCCATCCATCCATGCAAACTTTCGCATTTATAATATTAGTATTAGTATAGACTATGTTCTTTTGTAATTTATTTATTGGATCCTATAAAAGTTTGTTTTGGTACTTATATCAAAAAGTATCTAACTTTTTGATATAAGTACTTATTATATATTTTCTTTAACATAGGGACATGCAGCGCGCTATAGGAATTATAACAGATCGAACGGGCTTGGTTAACCATCCAGAATGGAATTTGAAAATTATTCAGTTGTATGAGACGTCTCTTGTACGTCACGGTCTTATGACCATGGGCCCCACTGGTTCAGGGAAAACCACGTGTATCCATACACTCATGGCCGCTCTTACTGAAGTCGGGAGACCTCATAAGGAAATGCGGATGAATCCTAAGGTAACCAGGCGGTGTCCACTTAGAATAGGGATGATGATAACTCAATCAAATCAGCAACCATTTATCATTAAAAACACACTTCTAGTATGGAAGTTGTATGAAATTCACAGTTGTGACGTCATAAAATTTCAACGCACTGTTTTTCTTTAAACTATAATATATTAAAATGGTTATCAAACTTAAAACTAGCCGAGGATGTGAATTTTAGGTCTTTTGGAAGACCCTCTATTTAATAATCAGTTAGAATTAATTTATTTTCGATACAGGCATCATTCCTATTAGCGGATGAGGTAAGCAGGGGTAAATGCCCACGCCGGAAATATCGATATGTATACGTATAACGCCAGTGACACATAGGTGATTTGGCACATGTCTTAGTTGTAAATGGGACAGTAATTCTTACTTTTAAGGCAGTCCCTATTTCCTGTCCCTTTTCTCGCTCATTATAATCTTGAAAAATTCTAGTATTCCTATTTAAACTTTTCAGGCTATAACAGCTCCGCAAATGTTTGGCCGATTGGATGTTGCGACTAATGATTGGACTGACGGTATTTTCTCGACCCTATGGCGGAGGGCTTTGAAAGTGAAAAAATCCGATACAACATGGATTGTCCTGGGTAAGTAGATATTTTAAATGTATCAGTAACAATCTGGTACTAAATAAGAAATGTTATTCAACAGAGCGCGTCAGATTAAGGTAGAGTGAGTTAATTACATGCTGAAAAGTGTACATTAAAATAATCTGACGTTTTGAGCGAGACCTGAAGGAGTTGGAGTTTTTTAAAGTTTGTAACTCTGAAACTCGTTAAATCTGACGCGCTCGAGTATTTTTTTTGATCGATTTTATTTATTTACTATTCTGATCTGCTGTCCTAGACAGACCCACCAATATACAGGGCTCATATATGGTGAATGGTCCTACAGAGTCCAAAGAATCCCCCTTTATATTAGTCTGCCGCGCTGGAGTAAATTCAAAAATCCCCTCTGGGGCTTCCCTACTACTAGCATTAATGTAGAATGTTTTATTTCTAGATGGACCCGTAGATGCCGTGTGGATTGAAAATCTTAATTCCGTACTCGACGATAACAAAACGTTGACGCTAGCGAACGGTGATCGTATTTCAATGGCCCAAAACAGCAAACTTGTATTTGAGCCAGATAACGTAGATAACGCGTCCCCTGCCACCGTAAGCCGAATGGGCATGGTATTTCTATCCTCTTCTGTGCTGAAGTGGCAACCTATATTAGAGGTATTCAATGAATTTATTGGTGACTAGATGATTCCCGGTTTTTTGGTTCCTGCGGGAACTCTTTAATTATCCGGGATAAAAAGTCTATGTGCTATTCCAGACTATAAACTATCTTTGTGCCAAATTTCAACCAGATCCGTTCAGCCGTTGTGGCGTGATTGAGTAACAAACATCCATCCATCCAAACTTTCGCATTTATAATATTTAAGTAAGTAAGTATTTGAAAATCAACGCGACTGCAGCGCTTTATAAATTATTCATAAAAGTTTTTCTGAAAACTTTGCTAGGCGCAGTGTTGAGCGCTGTTGTCTTAAAGTGCGGAGGTTCCGGGTTCGATCCCCGGCAGGGTGAATTTGGGAATTTATAATTTCTGAATTTTCCCCGGTCTGGCCTGGTGGAAGGCTTCGGCCGTAGCTAGTTACCACCCTACCGGCATAGACATGCCGCCAAGCGATTTAGCGTTCCGGTACGATGCCGTGTAGAAACCAAATAGGGGCATGGGTTTAATATAACTGCCATGCCCCCTAACAGGTTAGCCCGCTTCCATCTCAGACTGCATTATCACTTACCATCAGGTGAGATCGCAGTCGAGGGCTAACTTGTAGTGGATTAAAAAAAATAGATTAAAAAGGTATGTTTTTGCAGGGTTGGCTTAAAAAGAGGTCCCAAAAGGAAGCAGACTCCTTCAGAACCGCTTTCAATAAAGTTTACGACGATGTGCATTCATTTGTACAACAGAAGTTGCCGGCTAAAATGAAACTTCTTGAAGCCATCTACATAAGGTTAGTAGGAATATTTTTGGAGAAACTGGTTTTCATGCTCCCATAAAAATAAATTACGAAAATACGCTATTTTTTCAGGCAATGTATTGATGTGTTGGTTGGCCTATTGCAAATTGAAATACCGGGTGGCAGTAAGTATTATTGCAATCTGCTAATTAGTACAAAACATAATAATATATCAGAATCAGATAGCTCAGTAAACTAGAACTATATTCATCTATACTAATATTATAAAGAGGTAAAGTTTGTGAGTTTGTGAAATTGTAGGGGGTAATATCTGGATCTACTGAACCGATTTTGAAAATTCTGGTACCAATAGAAAGCCATATTATTTGTGAGTGTCATAGGCTATATACTAAAACGATAAATTTGTGAGTTCCCGTGGGAATTTACAAAACTTATTTCACACGGAAGAAGTCGCGGGCATCTGCTAGTTATGGATAATACGGTAGTTAAAGTGATGAGAGCTGGCTTAGACATAAGCCTCTTATTCGGATAAATTTTAACGATGAAGGAAATCACCCTAGTAAGAAATCTGCTGGCCCAAGGACTCCACATAATGTTATCAAAGGTGTGTGAAGTTTTTAATTTAGCAGATTTCTGTCAGATTTTTTACACTATCCGTTTTTAAACACCAGAATTGCATACCGACCGCCATCTGGAGCGTCTGTTCGTATTTTCGATGATGTGGTCGTTGGGCGCAGTACTGGAGTTAGACGCGCGCTATCGCATGGCGGAGTTTATGACTAAGTTGCCCGTGCGTATGGACTGGCCGGGCGCGCGCTCTAAGGAGTGGGTGATGCCTTTCGAGTTTATGGTCAACGAGACTGGCGTTTGGCAGCATTGGTAAGTAGCACTTTAAGCTTCTTTAAGCTAGCTAGTAAGCTACACTTCTCGGTCGGAAACGGTTGGAAAATGCAAATTGTAGCTATGTAAGTTACTTATATACGTAGGACGTAAGTAGCGTATATAAATACGTACGTAAAAACCTACAAGTGTAATGGCGGCCATAGATCTAAGACTGCGTTCACATAAGCCGATACTAGTTCATTAACTTAAAGCGGTTAACAAATTGAATACATTTCGTATCATTAGATTTTACGCTTTCAATGAAAGTTGAAAATGAGAAAAATATTATTCCCTGGCAATTTTTAATAAAGGAACCGGCAATGCTTTTTGTATATCCCTGCTAATTTGTATAGCCAGATCGACCCCATTTAAAATCTTTGTAGGGATTTGTAAACACTATAAAAGAGAAGTAATTGTAACTTTTTTATGTTGGTAGGCAGATTAAATCAAATCAAATCAAATCAAATAATGTTTATTCAATATAGGTAGGTAAACTACACTTATTGACGTCTAGTTATTTATAAAATATAATGGTTATAATAATCATTCTGGATTAGTATAAACATTTCTTTTAAAAATTCATTTATTTCAAATGGATACATCAAATTTTTTAAATACATATTAGACATGCTAAGCATGACTCATATTAAATTAGTATTAATTTTATTTATCATCAAATGTGTATAATAATTGATTACTCATTAATGTTATTTTTGATAGGTCCGAAATCGTAGAAGACTTCATATACCCATCAGACAGTGTACCAGAGTACGCTTCTATATTGGTGCCAAACGTCGACAACGTTTGCATATCATTTTTAATCGACACGATAGCGAAGCAAAATAAAGCTGTGCTACTGATTGGCGAGCAGGGCACCGCAAAGACCGTGATGTTGAAAAGTTACATGACTAAATACGACAACGAAGTGAAACTGTTTAAGATGATCAACTTCTCTTCTGCTACCACACCCAACATGTTCCAGGTGAGTTATTTTCTGATTTGGGGCTATGGAATCGGAATTCCAAGGTTAAAATAATGGCAGTTTCTTGCTGGTTCCAGTGGTAGAGTCAAAATATGACGTAACATAAGAGACACTTGTATGACCTACATGGAATAAATAAATTGAGTATTGCAGACCACAGTTCAGCGTTTCTACATTATTGGAGTTTATTGGAGTTTACCTCCTTTAGAATCGATTTGCTTAAATAAGCCTGGGGTATGAAAATGTATGGGGAGTAAAATGAAACTTTCTCCGTTACGCTATTGACTTTGTTTCCATGGTAACACTTGTTTATGTTTCCATGACTGTAATGTATTTAGATGAATATAAATTATATAATTAATATAAATAAATGTATCAAGTAAGCTTTCAGTAATATACCCTTATTTTACCTATATTTACCCTCATTTACTAATCTATATAATTTGGAGCTGACACCCAAATTTTCGATTATCTATAACCATTTTGAAAGTTTTAATGTTACTTTGTAGCGAATTATAGAATCGTACGTTGAGAAAAGGGTCGGAATGACGTATGGACCGCCTGGTGGAAGGGCAATGACTGTATTCGTAGACGATATTAATATGCCTGTTGTAAACGAATGGGGAGATCAGGTAATTTAAATACGAAAACAACTTTTAATTAATGCACTTTTATTAAAGGTTATTAAAAACTTGCATTACTTAGATGAGAGTATCATTTTAGGTAACAAATGAAATAGTCCGTCAAATGATGGAGTGTGGCGGTTTTTACTCCCTGGAAAAACCGGGCGAATTCATTATAATCGCTGAGATACAAATGTTTGGGGCCATGATCCACCCAGGTAAGTATCTGTTGAAAGTAATAAAATATCACGAAAAGGTATGCTAATGCAATAATAATTGTGACCTTACTAGGTTAAAAAAATCCATAAATAAGCGCAACTCTTAAGTTATACCTATAGGTAGGAGTTGGAGTAGGGATGTCTACAATTCTATATTGTTTTTAGGTGGGGGCCGAAACGATATTCCACCACGTTTGAAGCGTCAGTTCAATATATTCAATTGTACTTTACCCAGTAATGTCTCTATGGATAAAATATTCGGTAAGTATTCAGTTTTCAATGAAATCAAGATTCGCCACTTTTTCTGAGGGCTTGTTCAATAGGAATGATTTAGGTAATGCAGCATCCTGTGTTATATAAATGATAACTTTTTTTGTTATAATATAGAGACAATAAGTGCGGGGTATTTCTGCAAGACACGATTTGACAAGAAGCTTGTAGATTTTATGCCTCGTCTCGTTCCAGTCACCCGTATTATATGGCAGCAGACAAAAGTAAGTACTTTATCAAACTTTTAATTCAGTACAAGAATAAGGCCGGCCATACACGGACTGCTCGAGCAGGCCAGTGATCAACATACACGGACCGCTCTTGTAGCCGTAGTCAACAGCTTGAAGCCACCATTGATAACTGCTGCCAACCGCCCGAGGCAGTCGCAACTGCTCGAGCGGTTCTATGTATGTGTGTACGTATAAGTAAACGTACGTGTACGTATACCACTGTGCCTTAAGACTAAGGTCTTCGACCAATGCGTCCTACCAGTAATGACCTACGCTGCCGAAACGTCAGCGTGCTATGGAAAGAGCTATGCTCGGAATTTCTTTGAGGGATA
Organism: Erebia aethiops; assembly: GCA_923060345.2. Lineage (NCBI taxonomy): Eukaryota > Metazoa > Arthropoda > Insecta > Lepidoptera > Nymphalidae > Erebia > Erebia aethiops. The sequence continues at coordinate 12,588,229 of OV281089.1, read as the reverse complement.
AAGTCCGAAACGAAGTGATTCACCAAATAACTAAAGTGACCGACATAGCTCTTAGGGCTGGCACGTTGAAGTGGCAGTGGGCTGGTCACATGTGTCGGAGGACCGATGGACGTTGGAGTCGAAAGGTCCTCGAGTGGAGACCGCGTCTTGGTAAGCGGAGCGTAGGACGCCCATAAGCAAGGTGGAGCGATGATATCCGGAGGGTGGCTGGCATCGATTGGATGCGAAAAGCCGAGGAAAGAGCACGTTGGCGCTACTTGAAAGATGCCTATGTCCAACAGTGGATGCACAACGGCTGATGATGTGTTCGTATAAGACTGTAGTTCACTATGCAGTCGCAGCTTGAAGCAGTCCATTCTGACTGCTTCAAGCTGGCCGTGTATCCGAGGTCTTAGCCGCGTGCAGTGAACATTAATGGCTAGTGGCATTAATTTCAATAGTAAGGCAAATTAATTCTTTGTATGTGTATAAACTTATACTTATTGATGAATTATAATTGACAGTGATTAATAGTTTTATTTATTTACTAATTTTATAGGTAAAAATGTTGCCAACGCCAGCAAAGTTCCACTACGTTTTCAACTTGCGAGATTTGTCAAGAATTTGGGAAGGTATACTTTTTATCAAGAAAGAAGAACTACCAACTATCAAAGTTGCGCTCAAATTATGGTTCCACGAATGTTTGAGAGTTATATCAGACAGGTAACCTAAACGTTTATCTCTTTAAAGCTGCTTTCAAATTTAAAAAAAATCAAGGCCATGTCCAATTATTATTAATTTACATTTATATTTTGTAGAAAATTATGTTTTTGAAGTAAAACTTCTTTTCGCATGCTTGACTTGGGGAGTAATCTGGTGAATGCGTGACGAGAGCGTTACGAAAAGTGTGTTCGGGCGAGGCGAACGGAAGTTGAGAAGGAGATATAAGTTAGAGAGAGTTACATATCGTATATTACTGTTGGGGCAAGAGAGAGAGAGCACACATTTTCTTCCTCTCTTTCTCTCATAGCATAGAAGTTTTACTTCAGTCGTGTGGTCTAAACACTTATTTTTTTACGAGGCGCACTCATTATTTTTTTTAATAAATTAAATTGGTAGGTTCACAACATTCGACGACAAGGATTGGTTTGTGGCGAACTTTTGGAAAACAGCAGCCCAAGAGCTACCGGATGTTGTTGGGGAATTTCCCGAAGAAGAGACGTATTTCGTTAACTTCCTCCGTGAACCCGTCGACCCCACTGGAGATGAGGATGAGGACTTCAGCACAGATGCTCCCAAAATTTACGAAGAACTACCTTCGTGAGATTTTGAGACCTTTATCTTAGTCGTATAGTACCAATCGGAGAGCTCTTCAAAGCAATATTACTCTATAACATGTTATGTGTAAGCAACGTATGGAGAAAATAATTCCTGAAGTCTGGAAAAACAAGTAATCATTCTAAAACGAAATATTTTTGCAACAAATTCCCTGCAAATCTGGTTTTTAGAGTTGCCATTACCTGAGGTTATGTGTGTATTTGCTTGCTTACTTTTTTATAAAAAAAAATTTTAGATGGGACTTCGTACTGATGAAACTCGCCCAATTTCAAGAAACTTTCAATGAACAGATACGAGGAGCCCATTTGGACTTGGTGTTCTTCCTCGACGCTATGGTCCACTTGTTTATTATATCGCGAATTATCAATACACCGCGGTGAGAACATTATATTATACTAGAATCTAGATGATGCCCGCGACTTTGTCCGCGTGGTTTAAAGTTTTTTGATTCCCGCTGGAACTTTTTAATTTTCCGGGATAAAAAGTAGCCTATGTCCTTTCCCAAACCAAAATTTTACCAAATTTCATCCAAATCGGTTGAGCAGATCGGCCGTGAAAAGGTAGCAGACAGACAGACACACTTTCGCATTTCTAATATTAGTATGGATTTCTTTTTTTTTTGGCTGGCATGGGACGTGGCAAAGACGTGGCGTATATACTTGTCACACCATTATTAGGCTTTGATTTGTCTTTCTCTTTCTAGTTTTAACTCATAGTAAAGTCTGAGCAAATTCAACGTGTTGGCACCTGCTCGCCTAGATATGGGACTGCCCCACGTCTGAACTACTCGCGTTTTCAGTGAAAGAGGCTGTCATATGCGATAATATTTAAATGGAGAACACTTATAAATATGACAAGTGGGAACTCTTGAATTTTCCGGGATAAAAATCCTATGTCCTTTGCCGGGATACAACTTATCCCTGTACCAAATTTCATAAAAATCGGTTGAACAGATGGGCCGTGAAAGCGTAGCAGATAGACAGTCAGACACACTTTCACATTTATAATATTAGTATGGGATAAAAAGTAGCCTTTGTCGTTGCCCGGGATACAACCCATCCCTGTACCAAACTTCATCAAAATTGCTTGAACAATGGGCCGTAAAAGCATAGCAAACAGACAGACAGACACACTTTCCCATTTATAATATTAGTATGGATTTGTTTCAGTGGAAATGCATTGCTTGTGGGAGTTGGTGGTTCTGGTAAACAAAGTTTGACGAAGTTGGCTACATTTATTGCCAACTTTTCATTTTATCAAATTACACTAACAAGGTTTGTCTGTGTTTATTATATTGTTTTACATTTTCTTTTACTATGATAAGTACTTAAAAATGCATTTCACCTGTCTACCCTAAAAGTCAAAATACAAGTAATATTTGAAATGCTTTCTTGCACTTAGTACACTGACGCATTTCGCATGCGGTTGCTGAACGTCTATCAAGCGATTCTGAATATAGTATAGTCCCACAAACATCTGACCAGGTGACAGCGTCGCTAGTATCTTTGAAAAAAAAAACAGGCATAAAAATTTGTTCCAATTTTGGCCACTGGGCCAGATAGGTTCGTGGGACTGTGCTTAGATATTTATTTGCTGTGCCTAGTAGTATTTTCTTTAAAAAACTGGCAAATTTAGGCTCGGTTTATATCTACATTAACGTTATTCAAGCGCACCTAAAGTTTTAATAATGTTTTAGGTCATACAACGTCAATAACTTCATGGACGATATTAAAGTTTTGTATCGCATGGCTGGCCTGCAAGGTCAGGGAGTTTCCTTTATATTTACGGACAACGACATAAAGGATGAGCAGTTCCTTGAATTCCTTAATAACATCCTCAGCTCAGGGGAAATTGCAAATTTATTCGCTAAAGATGAAATGGGTTAGTAAAGCCTTTTAAGTATTTTATGTTATACAAAGTATGTAGCTTGTTTTTGTTATAGATAGATAGATAGATAAATGTTTTATTGCCACGCAAAAAATTAAAGAGAAACAAAAAAGTTAACAAGCAAAAAGAAATAACTAGTGCGCAAAGGCGGTCTTATCACTAAAAGTGTTGTTATGTTATAAGTAATATGGTATGTCACTTAATTTCACATTTCCCCTTAACCCCGAAGTATGTTTTTTTTCTTAAACAAATCTCATCTATACTAATATTATAAAGAGGTAAAGTTTGTGAGGTTGTAGGGGGTAATCTCTGGATCTACTGGACCGATTTTAAAAATTCTGGTACGATAGAAAGCCACATGATTTGAGCCAAATTAGGGAGTTCCCGTGGGAATTTAAAAAACTTATATCACGCTGACGAATTCGCGGGTTTCTGCTAGTATAGTATAAAAAAAATTCCTGACTCACTCACTCATTTACTGACTGAGACTCATAAATGTCCAGCCAGGTTTCGTCAATCATTTCATTTAATTTTGTACCTCGATAAAAAAACGTTCTAGGTGGAAAGATAGCTTAAAATAAATTCAATCAAATAATATTTAATCATTACATCTTTGAATAGATGAAATACTAAACGAATTGACGCCGATAATGAAGAAGTATGCTCCAAAAAGGATCCCTGTTCCTGATGTGTTGTACGAATATTTCATTATGCGCTCCAGGGCTAATTTACATGTTGTTTTGTGTTTTTCGCCGGTAATTTGTCTTTATTCTATACTTTATCTTGTGTAAGCATCAATCAACTCAATCAATTTTATTTAAGAATGTACAAGAACATGAATACAATTATACGCAATTCAAATAGCATTTTAATATTACTTTGGTATTTGTCAGGTGGGTGAGAAATTCCGTAGCAGGGCGTTAAAATTCCCTGGACTTATTTCTGGTTCTACTATGGATTGGTTCCAAAAATGGCCGAGAGAAGCTTTGATAGAGGTGGCCCATCATTTCTTGTGGGAATTTAATGTAAGATTTTTCAAATTTGAGTAAATCGGGTTGAAAGTAAAATTTAGTGTAGCTGTGCTCTCATCGAAGTATGTAGTTTTCATATTTAGGTGGTTCGTAGTAATGGGTTTCAGAGTTGTCTATTGTCCGAAATTGTAGAAATTGATTTCCTATCATGCCATGTCGTGGAGACTTGCTTACTTCTGCAAGTTTTATTGATAGTCCTTACTAATATTATAAACGCGAAAGTTTGTGTGGATGTATGGATGTTTGTTACTCTTTCACGCCAGAACGGCTGAACGGATCTGGAAGAAATTTGGCACAGGGATAGATTATAGTCTGGAATAACACAAAGGCGACTTTTTATCCCGGAAAATTAAAGACTACTCGCGGGAACCAAAAAACCTCTATCCACGCGGACATCAGCTGAAACAATAAGTTGAAACCGATAAAAATATTAAGATATGCTTTTCCACTTAAGGTTGTATGTTCAACGGAGACCAAAGTACAGCTAATAGAAATTATGGGCATGGTCCAAGACAACGTGGCCGATACATGCTCGATGTACTACGATAGGTTCCGGCGACAGACGCACGTCACTCCCAAGTCTTATCTGTCCTTCCTTGAGGGGTACAAGGTGCTTTATAAGGAGAAGCACATGCATATTGCTGAGCTAGCCAGGAGGTAACAGGTTTAGTTATACAGGTTCAGTTTAGATACTTGACAACTTCCCCGGCACAGCGATGAAGCCTTACGTGGTGAAAACATTGGTTCGATTATGGTCTGGTTGGAAGCTTCGATAGTAGCCAAACGATTAAGTGTTCTACCACTGCCGCTTATTATTAACTGATTAGTTGCACGAGTTTAGTTAAATTGTTATCTTACGACTTTTTAAGACTCCATCGTCTCAACTTTACAATGAATTAAAAAAGTGTAGATTAAATTGATTAGTTGTTATAAGTTTTTATCCAATTTCTACTAAAATTGAAAGCTACTAGACATTTGGGGGGTTTTTTTTAAATCCACTACAAGCTAGCCCTTGACTGCGATCTCACCTGATGGTAAGTGATGATGCAGTCTAAGATGATTGCGGGCTAACCTGTTACGGGCATGGCAGTTATATTAAACCCATACCCCTTCGGTTTTCAGACGGCATCGTACCGGAACGCTAAATCGCTTGTCGGCACGTCTTTGCCGGTAGGGTGGTAACTAGCCACGGCCGATGCCTCCCACCAGACCAGACCAGGGGAAATTCAGAAATTATAAATTCCCAAATTGACCCTGCCGGGGATTGAACCCAGGACCTCAACACGTTAAGGCAACAGCGCTACACACTGCGCCACGGAGGTCGTCAGACATTCAAATAAATACAGGGACTGGAAATTCCGGGACTCGGACATTACTCATAAACAAGACGTGGAGGGACCGAATGGACCATTAAATCTGTGTGAACCAAAGCAATGCCTTTTATAAAAATTTAAAATTTTTCAGAATGACAACTGGATTAGATAAACTCGTTGAAGCGGCCGCAAGCGTTGATGTTTTGAAAAAAGAATTGGAAGTCAAAGATCAAGAAATTAAGGAAGCCACAGCTAAAGCCGAAGAGGTAACACTAATATCATTGAAACCAAGTTAAGAACATTGGTACCATTGACTTAATATGTAGTTGATATTGTCAAAAATTTGTTAATTTGTGCTATTTTTATTCTTTTAACAACGGCCCGATCTGACTAATTACGTTATGAATATTCCGACAAAGTGTAATCGGCTTTAAAAAGGAGAGGTGGGAGGCTTCGACCGTGGCTAGTTACCATCCTACCGGCTAAAGACGTGTCGCCAAGCGATTTAGCGTTCCGGTACGATACCGAGTAGAAACAGAATAGGGGTATGGGTTCAATATAACTGCCATGCCCCTAACAGGTTAGCCTGCTACCATCTTAGACTGCATCATCACTTATAGGTGAGATCGCAGTCAAGGGCTAACTTGTAGTGGATAAAAAAAATGTCCTTACAAAATTCGACTGTTCTAACATAAACACACAGGTATTAGCGGCTGTGGCAGAATCTGCAGCCGCGGCTGAAGTAGTGAAGGCCGAGGTGTTAGCAGTGAAGGATCGGGCGGTGAAGCTCGTGGGAGTGATTGCTGCGGAGACAGCCGTGGCGGAAGAGAAACTTGCGGCTGCCAAGCCGGCCCTGGAAGCCGCAGAGGCCGCTTTACTGGTATCGTTATCGTCTCTACTATATATACCACAAGCTGATGCCCGCGCCTTTGTCCGCGTGGTTTAAGTTTTTTGATTCCCGCAGGAACTCCTTAATTTTCCGGGATAAAAGTAGCCCATAGGCTACTCCTGGAGAGTGATATGTCACTCTCCAGGAGTAGTAACTCCTTAATTCCACTCTCCAGGAGTAGTAACTCCTTAATTTTCCGGGATAAAAGTAGCCCATAGGCTACTCCTGGAGAGTGATATGTCACTCTCCAGGAGTGGCCTATGGGCTCAACTATATACCTAAGCCAGGCTTAGTAAAACTATCAATTCATTTGTTGGAAATAGTGTCCACTTCTACAATAAGCTTCCAGAAGACATGTTGAAGATGTCTCTGAATAAGTTCAAAGTTAATGTAAAACGTAAACTCATTAAAAAATCTTATTACCATGTAAAGGATTACTTAAATGAGATGGAAGCTTGGCAATGATTTGATCTAATGGCTCTGATAGTTCCTTAGTTAAGATGATTTGTGAAATGGTGATAATGAAAAAAAAGGAACCCGGCTGAGTTTGTTGTGGGCTCTTCTCAGACCAGGGCGCGTTTGGAACCCTCGTAGCTTAGCGTAGTTTTAAGATACCGTTACTGATTATCACCATTATATTTTATAAATAACTAGACGTCAATAAGTGTACCTAGTGTACCTAGTGTACCTACCTATATTGAATAAATGTTTATTTGACTTTGACTTTGACTTATGCCAAAAATCACGTTGATCCGTTGCTCCGTTTCGGCGTGATTGAAGGACAAACTAACAATCCAATAAACCAACAAACAAACACACTTTCGCATTTATAATATTAGTATGATAATGTGGGAGGTCCCCGGCAGGGTCAATTTGGGAATTTATAATTTCCGAATTTTCTCTGGCCTGGTCGGAGGTTTCGGCCGTGGTTAGTTGCCACCCTTCCAAAGACGTGCCGCCAAGCGATTGAGCGTTCCGGTACGATGCCCTGTAGAAACCGATTAGGATTATGAGTTTAATATAACTGCCATACCCCTAACAGGTTAGCTCGCTACCATCTTAGACTGCATCATCACTTATTATCAGGTGAGATCGCAGTCAAGGGCTAACTTGTAGTGGATAAAAAAATGTTTTATTTAGCTTTGCTTTCGTATTCTGGTTATTACTAACTTCCACATACATTTTATAATTATTTTAGAACATGGTGCACTTAATGTCGGCAGAATATTATGTCATAGTTGTAACTCCTTAATCCTAATGCACTAGTGGTACTGCTTATGTAAATCGAGCACATTGAAGATTAGCCCATATGTATATTTTTGTGTACATGAAATAAAATTGTCTTTTTAATAGTTGTTTAGGATTTTGTTAGAAAGAAAGAAAGAAAAACAGTTTATTCGACAATGGTGTCACAGACAAAACACAGATTACATAATATATAAAAATTTTATAAACATTCTCACATACACAACATAAGTCTTTTTAACTTATACAAAAGTGATTTTACTCCGAGAATCACGTATAGGGGGAGGAATATTATTCCAGCATCGGGTTGCGGCATGTTTAAAGCTACCCTTAAAAGCAGCCCTATGTTACTACCCTTCTTTTCAGACAATCAACGCAGCTGATATAGCGACGGTGCGCAAACTAGGCAAACCGCCGTATCTCATTACATTGATTATGGATGCCGTCATACTCCTATTTAGGAAACGAATTGATGCCATTAAGCCTGATCCTGAAAAACAATTCTTAACCGCTTCTTGGGCCGAGTCTTTGAAGGTAACTCGTAAAATAATACGTTTAACATCTCTATCTGTTATGTTTTTTTGTCATTCATAAAACTTAAAAGATACAATTGACTAATGCTGCGTTTATATAGGTAATGGCGGATGCGAGGTTCTTGAACAATTTGAAGTTTTACCCCAAGGATGAAATTAATGCTGAAATGGTGGACTTGCTTCAACCATATTTTAGATTCAGGTAGGTATATTGTATTGACACTTTATGAGTTGACTTATTTAACATTTATTGATGTCAAGCAAACGTTCACGACTATTACTTGCGTTGTTATGTTTGGTGGAAATTTACGCTCCAACCAGCTTTCAGATGACGCATTTTATTGGTGTAGACGAGAATTTACAAAATACTCATTTAGCTCTTCTCTTTAACCCTTTACACACAGGGAACAAGCGCGGGCCGGTCGCGAGCCGGGTCGGGTGTAATTCCTTGTATTTATATGGACCACATCACACTGAACGCAGGCGGAGGTAGGGTGCGTAGCGGGTGACGCTGGGCGATGTCGTCCATATAAATACAAGGAATTACACCCGCCGTGCACCCGATCCGGCCCGCGCCCTTTCCCTGTGTGTTTTGCCCTTTAATATTAATATAGTTATTTAAAGATAAGTATTTCTACTTATTATAATTTGCGGTTTATTTGACATAAAATTCCAGTCAGTACACATTCGAGGCAGCTAAGATAGCTTGCGGCAACGTGGCTGGTCTGATATCGTGGACCATCGCCATGGCGCAGTTTTACGCGGTGAACAAAGATGTGCTGCCGCTGAAAGCCAACCTTGCCGTAATGCAGGGCAAGTACCAGGCTGCCAAGAAGGAGCTGGAAGCGGCCGAGGCGTTGTTAGAGGCGAAGGAGGTAAGATAGACATGAATTTGTTTTTTTTGTATGATGAAAGGTAGAACAAAGATGTGCTGCCGTTGAGAGCCAGTCTCGCCGTCATGCAGGGCAAGTACCAGGCTGCCAAGAAGGAGCTGGAAGCTGCCTAGGCGTTGTTACAGGCGAAGGAGGTCAAATATGCATGAATTTGTTTTCAGTTTCTTAGCATGAATAGCGGAGTTCCTGCGGGAATTAAAAACATCAATCCACACGAGCGATGTCACGGGCTTCATCTAGTTTTCTAGTTTTTGAAATCTAAATTCACGCGAAGTTCTTGACAACCTCCCTCAGAGCCTCACACTGTGGTGAGTGGGATTCACTCACCACACACAGATTGGGTCACAGATTCGATCCCCGGCAGGGTCAATTTGGGAATTTAGAACTCTGGTCTGGGGGGTGATTCGGCCGTGGCTTGTTACCACGAAACCGGCAAAGATGTGCCGGACAATGCCGTGTTGAAACCGATTAGGGGTATGGGTTTAATACTATAACTGCTATACCCATAACAGAAAAAAAAACGCGTGCGTCTCGGGACGCTCGACAGAAGTGATAACTTAAACTAATTAATCAAATCTTTTATTGATTATAAATATATGAAAGCGTCTGTCCGAAATACGGCTAGCGCTGTGGGTTAGAGTGAGAGAGGAGGAGCCTGCCTACTGTTGCCGTATGCGTGAGAGAGAGGGAAGTCAGACAGACTGGCGCCGTAACGCGTTACGTTACGAAGCGGTTTCCCTCCCATAAGAAGTTATCACTTCAAAAAGTCGCGAGCATCAGCAAGTAGCATGAGAATACCTTTTCAGCGGGAGTTGGCCGGTGTACAGAGGCAGTTCGAAGAGGCGATGTCGTTGAAGCAGGCCGTGTTAGACGACGCGGCTAAATGCCAGCAGAAAATGGACGCAGCCACTGCACTCATCAATGGACTCAGCGGCGAACGAGTGCGATGGACTGAACAGTCTGCCTTGTTCAAGTCTGAAATAGAGAGACTTGTTGGCGACATACTTTTACTTACCGGGTATTTTCATTTTTGAAGTGACACTTCTTTAGAATCGTTTTGATTTGAAATTTCGATGAAACGAAAAAGCGATACCAAAAGGAGACACATATTCATACGCTTGCGAGAAAATGAGATAGAATACAAGTTATATTTATCTAATTCTCTCGTAGGCTACTTTTCTGAAGTTTCGCTTCTGCCGTGTGTGAATTGCACACACACTTTTTTTATTTACAGTACCTTCTCCTATGAAGATTACCGAATGTTCGGACTTGACTTTGGTTTTTCGGCACATTGACTTTTTTCAGACCTAAAAATAAACAATTTGATATTCTGGCTCGTTGGAGTCTGAGGAAGGATTTAATAAAAAAGACATACCTTTTACAGATATGAGCGCGTCTCTTTTTAATCAAATTAGAGTCCAATCAAGCACTTCTCATGTAAAAAATGCTGAAAAAAAATTCGTTTGCTTTTAATTTATAGGTACCTAGTTGGTAAAATTGTAATTTACTTTGCAGCTTTTTGTCATACACGGGACCATTCAACCAGGAGTTCAGATTGTACTTGATTCAAACTTGGCTTCACGAACTATTGAGAAGAAAAATTCCCGTTTCCATGAATTTAAGCATTACCGACCAACTAACAGATGCTGCTACTGTGCGTATATTTTTGTCAATTTTCGAACACGTCTATTTTTCTTCAAAAACTGATTTTGTAGTTATTTTAGGGGGAACACATATTGTTTCGTAATGTGATACAATATAATGTGTTTCTACGTTAGTTATACGTTTGATATTATCCCTAAGTTTACTTTCACAAACAAGGTTATAAAACAGGAAATTATTAGTCAATATTTTTGCCAAGTCTTTTATCATAACTTCGTGTAAACTAAAAATGGCAACAATGTTTTCTTATAATTGGTTGGTGTAAATCGTGGTATAAAAAATGGCACAGTTATCTGTCATTGCGTTTCTCTAAATTATATCGATCGTTGCGCTAGATACAACACTGAGTAATGTGTCTGCGCCTTTATGCCTTAAATACCGAGGGTTGTAATGAAAATGACATGATTTGATTTAGATGGGTGAATGGAATTTGTGCGGCCTGCCGACAGACGAATTGTCGGTGCAAAATGGAATTATCGTCACGAAGGCGGCACGCTTCCCCTTGCTTATTGATCCTCAAACACAAGGAAAAATTTGGATTAAGAACATGGAGAAAATGAATGATCTTATCGTAACTACTCTCAATCACAAGTATTTCAGGTGCTATCAATATTTGGTTTCTAAATCGCATGAAATGACATTTTAACCGATTTCCAATAAAGGAGGCGCGTATTTTTTTTTAAATGTATGTTACCGCATATGTCCGTGGTTTCTAAGGCGATTTGAAATTTTTTTTTTCAGTCGTTAGAGGAAGCTCTCGAGGTGGTCCCATAAAAAATCCAAATCCTCAACCCTGACACTAAAAAGTTAAAAATAAAAATTCTTTCCAAAAAACCGACTTCCAACGCCATTGTTTTTTACTTACTTAGAAGTCGGTTTTTTGGAAAGAATTATTTTTTCTTAGTACACTAGTATCAAAAAATGTAGACTATTATGTAAGATGATGACGAATAATTTCCTTTTTTTCAGAAATCATGTAGAAGATTGTGTATCTTTGGGAAGACCAATGTTGATCGAGGATGTAGCTGAGGAGTTAGATCCTGCTTTGGATAATATTTTAGAGAAAAATTATATTAAAATCGGGTCCTCGTTTAAGGTTTATAATCATACTAATATTATAAATGCGAAAGTGTGTTTGTTTGTTGGTTTGTCCTTCAATCACGCCGGAACGGATCGACGTCATTTTTGGCATGGGTATAGTTGAGGATCTGGAGAATGACATTGGATACTTTTTATCCCGGAAAATTAAGGAGTCCCCGCGGGAATCAAAAAAACTTTAAAACCACGCGGACGAAGTCGCGGTCATCAGCTAGTTTTTCATAATTTCTTATGGGTTTTTCTTTACTATTTTGTGATTATTTAATGTTTGTAGGTAAAATTAGGTGATAAGGAAATTGATGTTACTGCTGGCCATAAAATTTATATTACTACGAAGCTTCCCAATCCGGCTTACACTCCGGAAATATCTGCTCGGACGTCTATTATAGACTTTACTGTCACAATGCAAGGTACATAATTGAAAATGTATTTTTAGTTCAGTTTATTTTATGCGGTATTTTGATACTATTTACGGTCTCCCTGGCGCATAGGTATGCGCTGGTAAACGATTCAGCTTTTTGATACAAGGTTAATTAGAAAGTAGGTTTCGTTTTATTGAAATGAAATGATTATTATTTCACGTAGGACAACTTGTGCCACTTATGTTAAGTCGTAAGAATCTACCACCGGTTCGGAAAGATGATTCTATTGAGAAGAACCGGCAAGAAACTATACAATGCATGCGATACGATATTTTATAGATGGCCTCAGAAGAATGGTTCCGTTTGGCGGCCATTGACGGCGGAAGAGATATTAACTTCCGTCCGAAAAATATCTGAGTTAGAGTAGAACGCCTAAAGAAGTTTTTCTCCATAAAGCTCATTTAATTTTACTACACAGGTCTTGAAGACCAACTGTTAGGTCGAGTGATTTTAACGGAGAAAGCGGAAATGGAAGCCGAACGAACTCAGTTGATTATGGACGTAACAGCCAATCGCCGCAAGATGCAGGAACTGGAAGCTAATCTGCTGCACAAGCTGACCACTATACAGGGCTCTCTAGTTGAGGACGTGTCTCTGATCCAAGTGTTGAATATTACCAAGTCTACAGCTACCGAGGTAGGTACCAAACCAAAGGAATCGTAGCAGAACAGAACAAACTCATTTATTTTGATAAAAAAACATGATCATGATATAAGGATATTCTAGCGCTTCACCACCACTACAGCCCATTAACGTCCCACTGCTGGGCACAGGTCTCCATAGGAGAGAGGGAATTAGAGCTTAGACCCACCACGCTGCTCCAATAACGGCGGGCTTTAACGACTATTATCATGTTAGTAATAATAACCGGGACCGACGGCTTAACGTGCTCTCCGAGGCACGGGGGTGAATCACCGCCAACTTCCTAACCCGGGCTAGTACAGTGAATTTCTCGGGACTCGAACCCGGGATCTCGTCGGCCGTGCTAACCACTAGACAAACGAAGTAGGTACCAAACCAAAGGAATCGTAGCAGAATAGAACAACTCACTTATTTAGATCAGAAAAAATATGATCATGATAATATGAGGACATTCTAACGTTCGCTTTTCTTTATAAAAGTTTGCGTATGTAACGACGGTGATTCCGCTATATGTGTAGTAAGTAGTAACGAACTTGTGATGTTTATCAAAAATTGGAACATAATATTATTATACCAACTGTATCGTGACTTGTAGGTAAAAGAAAAATTAGACACGGCCAAAGAAACTGAATTGAAGATCAACATAGCCCGCGAGGAGTTTAGGCCTGTAGCGACGCGCGGCTCTGTGTTATACTTCCTCATTTGCAATATGTCTCTAGTTTGCAATATGTACCAGACCTCGCTCGCGCAGTTTTTAGAACGGTTTGACATATCCATGGAGCGGTCACCGCAAAGCCCTATCACGTTCAAGAGAATTGCCTTTATCATCGAGTATTTGGTAAGCGAATTCTTGTTTTTAAATAATATAAATATTTTAAATCTACAAGTAATAAAACCCAACCTTGATAAGCATCAGCTAAATTTTACTAGCTCTATACCTTTTGTGTTTGATAACTTTTATCGGATTTGCAAAAGATTTCAGGATTTCAAGCAACCTTAATCATTATGTGAAGATTTGAAAGTATTATTTGTCTTGCCAATATAAGCTTTTTCCACAATTTTGCGGACAGATATACCAAAAAAAAATTATAACGGGGTTTGGGTAACGTATTGATAGCTAGGCAAACAAAGTATTTTCGAGCTCGAGAGACAAACACATAATTGTTTTCATATTAAATTGTGTATCATATCAGCTAGTTGTCTATAAGGATTATAAAGTTAGACGTATGAAATGATATAATTGTAAGTACCTAATTAATAGGAGATATCTTTTATTTGATCCAGACGTATGATGTATGGAAATACATCAGTCGTGGTTTCTACGAGAAGCACAAGTATTTGTTTACGCTGCTCTTGACTTTAAAGATTGATCTTCAGAGAGAATATGTGACTTATGATGAATTTCAGACATTTATTAAAGGTAAATGGAATACTCTGTACCATAGTTAGGTATTTATTGTTGATCGAGTTCCCTACCATTTATTTTGTGACCAGTTTGCTCTTTATACTAACTATTATAATAATAAAAAATAATTCTTCAAATAACAGGTGGTGCAGCTTTGGACTTAAACGCCTGCCCACCGAAACCATTTAAATGGGTAACCGATATGTCATGGCTCAATCTAGTGCAATTAGCTACCCTGCGACAGTTCACAAATATACTAGAACAGGTTAATAACAATGAAAAAGCTTGGAAAGCTTGGTACGTAAAGTTATTCTTTGATACTTTTCTTGTACCTACAAGTGTGTATTGTACACGTTCCCCAGAATAGAAATAGCTAGAACTCTACTTAATTTCAGAGAAATAGTTAAGTTGACAGTTAACTGTATGGGGCTGGGTACATCTTTGTAACATGCCATCACACTCGATGCTATGGCATGACATTGTGATGGTATGTTTATTTGACACAATGCTCGTGGCTTGACTGCAATGGCACGAGCATTTTGTCATATAAAACCACAAGTTTGTGGTATTCGTCGAGTCATAGAAAATATTACGACTTGATCTCGCTCAATATTCGTGGTACAGCGTAAATTTTATCAAAACAATGCGATGCAATATATTGTAGGTTTGATAAGGAAGCCCCTGAAGACGAACCACTTCCCGATGGATATCATACTTTGGACGTTTTTAGAAAACTCTTGATTGTCAGAGCTTGGTGTTCGGATCGTGCGTTAGCACAGAGCTTGTGAGTACATTCAACTTAGGAGTCCATTAGTACTTATTAACCTACATAGGGTTTTTTTAATCTGTCAATTTTGCCTCAATCACTGTTGTGAGTCACGGATCATCCAATGACTCCGGATGTTTGTTTATCAGATATCTGGATCACTCCCTGCTTTCTGAGTTATTTATCACTTGCTAAATTGACTGATGCAGAATCTAACGTCTAATGGGCCCCTTAAATTCATATTGTTTAGAATTATCGTAATATTAATTCTCTCAAATATTATTACAGAAAATATGTGACATTTTCTATGGGTGCGAAATTTTCTGAAGCGGTCATTGTGAATTATGAGGTAAAGAAAATATTTGTTTCTAAAAAGTTCATTTCGATTTTTGAGTTTTTTTAATGTTCTAAAGGTAGATAATTAATTCAAACTCAGTTACATTAATCCTAACAAACTGGCTCATATTACTTGTAAGATATGACGAAGAAATAGTGTAATAATTACATTCGATTATAGGCAATGGTGATAGAGTCGCGCCCTCTGGTACCACTAATTGGGTATTTATCCATGGGCTCGGATCCTACGCCGTCTATCGAGACTACGGCCAAACGTCTGGAATGTCTCTGCTCCTCTATCTCAATGGGACAGGGACAAGAGGTTCATGCTAGGAAACTTATCGACAGAGCTCTCAAAGAGGTAAATATTTTCGACTAATTAAACATTTAAAAAATCGTCTATTTTGTTTTCATTTTCCGTTATATTAGGACAGGTCAAGACGGAATAAGACAATTCATTACACGTCAAAATGTAGCGCTAATAATTAATCGTGTGTACAACTTTTACTGCTGCTATTCTAAGATAGCTCATTCGTCGTTTTTCAGTAAAAACTTCTAAAGATCTCAAAATTGCTGTCAGTATTGCCACAGTCACTGTTGTATAACTTCCTGCGATATTATATGAAAATTAACAGGCTCATTTTCTGGTCCAACATACTAATATTTTTCTTTCACAGTCAACCATATTAATGTTTTTTTTTTCAAAACAGGGATTATGGGTGCTACTACAGAATTGCCATTTAGGCTTAGAATATATGGTTGAGGTTATGGAGCAATTTGCTGAGTTGGAAAAAGAACCAGAAAAAGTTCACGAAACGTTCAGACTGTGGATTACAACGGAAGTTCACGAAAAGTTCCCTATCACTCTGCTACAAATGTCTATAAAATATACTTGTGAACCACCCTCAGGTGAATAAACTAATGTTAGACACACGCTCGATTAACTTTAAAGTACTTGCTTTTGTATTTTTAAACTGTGGACTTTGTAAGTCTGAACTTTCAAGATTTACTTGATTGCTCATGTGATAGCATTTTATTTCATGTTCATGATTTATTTCTTGTGTTTAGGTATAAAGGCTGGATTAATGAGGACGTACGACTCAATGAGTCAGGATTTCCTAGATTATAGCGATAGTCCTTTCTACTTGCCTATGATTTACACGATATCTTTCCTGCACACTGTGGTGCAGGAACGACGCAAGTTTGGACCTCTAGGTTGGAATATACCATATGAGTTCAACTCTGCGGATTGGTTGGCTTCTTGTATGTTTGTACAGAATCATTTGGATGTGCTGGAACCTGGTCAGACTGTCAGTTGGACTACAGTGCGGTAAGTTTTAATATAAACGTAATTTTATTTATGATTTTTATATAATTTTTACTGGACTTTTTGGATAGAAAGGTCACCATCCAAATTGGCATATCTAATCAATTTTTTGTCGGCCAACAAGAAAATATACAGTCTGTTGGAATACCAAGGTTGTTGAATTATTGCCGACCCGCACCAGAAAACGTAGTATCGACAGATCCCATTTCAACACGTCTTAAGTCAACGTCAAGGGGTTACGAACAGCAAAGGATCATCAGAGACTATGCTCAGCAGTGGTTATTTGTCTAGATACAGACGATTTGTTTTACCCTCTTCATATGTTATCTAGATACATGGTGTCAGCTGTGCAGTATGGCGGAAGGGTAACGGATGATTATGATAATCGTCTGCTGAGCACATTCTGTAGAGTGTGGTTGACAGAACAACTGTTCTCTGACGACTTCCAATTTTATAAGAACTACGGTATCATGAAGTTCAAGAATATTCCAGAATACATTGAAGAAATTGAGAAGATGAAGACCACTGATCCGCCTCAAGCCTATGGCTTACACACAAACGCCGATATTACGTGAGTATCTTGCAGCTAAATTGCAAACACATAATGGTCATGTCGCATGGAGCAAACAACTATGCAGTTCCTCTAAAAATATGAATCCGTCTATCACAACAGGCCAAAACACAGAAAAACAGAGCGTAAATATTTAGGCACCTATGTCTTTTTAGTAGGCTGTGGTATTCATATGACGTTTACGTCTTTGAGCTGCCTTCCTAGCAGGAATATACAAGGATTTATACCTAACTTGGTTTGTGAGAGAGGAACCACTAAAAGGATAAATTTGTTATGAAGGCTCGTTGAAACCCCTTTTCACCAGAGCAAGGTTGTGCTATGCTATAAAAATAAAAGTATAATACTATTGGGTTTACCATCATTAGGTTTTGATTAGAGGCCTATTAAACATTTAATTTTTCAGCTATCAAAGAAATATGACCCAGGAGCTGCTCGATACAATCTTATCAATACAACCGAAGGAATCTAGTTCAGGTGGCGGCGAAACTCGTGAAGCATCAGTGTATAGGCAAAGTAAAGAGATGTTAGAAAAAGTTCCACCCAACTTTGATCCTCACGAAGTTAAAGAGAGGTGAGCCGCTTCACAATTCATGTTCCTTGTATTACAACATGCTGAATTGGATTTGGTATGTGCGGAAACGGGTAATTAACTTTAGGCTCTTATTTCATAATTTTGTTAGTGCTAAAAATTTATAGTCTTAAATTTTTATTTCAATACAGGTTGAGGTTCTACGGTATTCTAAACTCGATGGTTATATTCTTAAGACAAGAGATAGACAGGATGCAAAAAGTTATTGGACTAGTGAGAACTACGCTTAAAGATTTACTTCTCGCCATTGACGGAACAATTATAATGAATGAGGTATTCAAACAGCGCTCAATTATAGATTTTGTTAGTAACTACAAAGTTCATTACAATGAACTACGTAGTTGTACGACCAGTAATTTTGATTTTTACTTGTTTTTGAATATGTGTAGTTGTATGACTTTAGCACATATTTTAGTTTTGCATTAGTTGTTTACTTAGCCGTGAAATACAACATTATCCTAGATCAAGCGGTCTTAATGACTTTAATGATATAAATATTACTGCTCTAGATTACTTTAATTATATTAAAATATAACTGCTTGAGTAGGCAGGTACGAGTATAGAGTA
The DNA here is from genome assembly GCA_923060345.2 of Erebia aethiops. Lineage (NCBI taxonomy): Eukaryota > Metazoa > Arthropoda > Insecta > Lepidoptera > Nymphalidae > Erebia > Erebia aethiops. The sequence continues at coordinate 12,569,736 of OV281089.1, read as the reverse complement.
GAACGACCGAAGAATGGATTTGAATCTAGCACCTTTCAAATTTCAGTTTACCCCAAAATCTGCTCATTGATTTTAATTTTTTACGTATTTTCAGTTCGAATTCCATCGTCAATAGCGTGTTTCATGTTTTTCTTCATGTGTGCAATAAAGTATTCATCTATCTATCTCTTTATTTTGTCAATTTGCAGGCTCTTAGGGACTCGCTTGATAGTATTTATGACGCGAAAGTGCCCAAAATATGGCAAAAGGGTTCCTGGTCGTCGTCCACGCTCGGTTTCTGGTTCACCGAGTTTTTGGAACGGAACATACAGTTTTCGACGTGGTGCTTCCAAGCTAGACCGTTTTCATTCTGGATGACTGGGTTCTTCAATCCTCAAGGTATGTTACTTTACGATATTTTAAATATAATATATTTTTAACGTTTTGTTTATTATTTTTTCATTCGTGTCTTCTTGAGAGATTTGAGAGGTTGGCGCGAAGAAAATATATTCTTTATCTAGATGTGACGATGTCCGCTTATTCAGTTGTAATCTCAAATATAGACTATGGAGAAAATTATATGCTACTTTAATATGAGTACACCATTTATAGAATGAGGACACGTTTATTGATATCCTAGTTTTTCATTCAGATTTTGCACATAAACGGGGATACGTATTGTAATATCCTCCCTCTGTTTGTTGTATTCCTTTGTCTTGAGGAATTTTATCCCATTTTAGTCATAATCACATCATCGTTGAGGTTTTTAGAGGTGAATATGCCTGTCATTGCGCGACATAATTACTCATAGGTATTGATATTAGTTTCATTTTCAGGATTTTTAACGGCTATGCGTCAAGAAGTGACCAGAGCCCATAAAGGATGGGCATTAGATATGGTAGCTCTCCACAACGATGTAACAAAGTTTTTGCTGGACGAAATTAAAGCGCCACCTAACGTTAGTATATCAAATTATTTTGTAATCACATTACTCTTCTATTTCTACAGGGGCCTGTAGCCTACAAGGCAGGCCCTAGCCTTTAACTCGGCTTAAAGAAACTCACCGGGGCACAGAGTTGCCCCGCGCCCCGCCCGGGTAAGGAGGCCCAGCCTCGACGCCCGTACCCCCGCTTGGCCCTCACGGGCCAAACGGAGAAGACCATTTGACGACCATTTGACTCTTCTATTTCAAGGTTTAAGGTTTATTTTCTGCAACGTTTTATCATTTCTGGATATTGATTTAGTCAGATCAGCAACTAGGGCTAAATCATTGAGATATCTTTATTTTCCAGTAAATTAGAAAACACTACTGAGCTCAGCTTAGCTTTTCATTTGTGTGAGTCGAAAGACGTTATTGAAATAAACTCTCTCTCCGTCTCCCTACAATCTACACTATCGGTGCAGACATACAAAAATACAAAGCTGCGCTTACGCATCGCGGCCTATACAATCTTGTCAAATGGTCTACAGATCTCTCTTATTATACTATGTTTCCGAAGTCCTGTAGGGCTAGCATGCGCGCAATGGGTAAAATTATGTCTACCCGTTATCTCTATTTGTCCGAAGCTAACATGGTTACACATATGAATTGTCTCGTTACGTCAAAAGTAGAGATAAAAGTAATAATCTTATCTGTTGTATTTTCTCTACGAACCCTTACATGCCGACTATTTTTTTCTCCTAATATACCGGATTTTGTGAATGTTAGGTAAACAAAAAACTCGCCGGCAACGACAACATCTCAATCTCTCGTCGTCTCGAGATATCTCGTTGTGCGCATGCTAAGCCTGCTGGAGATAATTCAACTGCAGCTTAACAACATTTTTACACCCTTTTATACAATTTTAGGAAGGCGTATTCGTACACGGATTGTTCCTCGACGGTGCGGGCTGGGATCGCCGCAACTTGCGCCTGTGCGAGTCGACACTCAAAGTGTTGTATACGCAACTACCAGTAGTGCACGTTTACGCTATCAACTCTACCGCACCTAAGGACCCAAAGCTATATCAGGTCAGGAAATTCATGTCATATACAACGCGACCAAGACAACTAGGCACCTAGAGTATAATATTACGTCACGCGGGTTTCGGGTGCCGAGTTCGCTTGGTTGAGTAGTAAATCTTTGGAAGCAAGATCTTGACCTCACTGGCGCAATGTTGAGCATGGCTGTTATATTGACGTGCGGAGGTCGCGGTTTCAAACCCCGGCAGGGTTTATTTGGGAATTTATGATTTCTAAATTTTCCTTGGTCTGGCTTGTTGGGGGGCTTCGGCCGTGGCTAGTTACAACCCTACCGGCAAAGACGTGCTGCCAAGCAATTTAGCGTTCCGATACGATGCCGTGTAGAAACCGAATAGGGGTATTGGTTTAATATAACTGCCATGCCCCTAACAGGTTAGCCCGCTACCATCTGCATCATCACTTACCATCAGGTGAGATTGTAATCAAGTGCTAACTTGTAGTAGATAAAAAAAAGATATTGTGTTAATTATTGCAATCCTATTCTATTACTTGATGAGTGACGATTCTGTGACACACCAGTCGCTCAATTCTGGCACTATGAAAAAGAAATGAAAATGTGTTGTTAAAAATAAACGTTTTTCAATCGCATCGTCGCTATTGATCTATTCAAGTTGTCATGTAGACAAGTTCGGTTCTAATGCTGGCCAATGACGGTAAGTTATTTGACTTAAGTCGCATAACCAAATATTGATCGTGAGTGTTAAATCTGTAAGTCAATGTTTGGCGCTCTACTTAAATTCCGTGCCTACCGTAATCTACAGCTTTAGTTATTTGGCGGGCCCCACACGTCGGTCGAGAAAAGATGTCCTTTGCACGTTTGACTTAAGTCAAACGACTTAAGTCAAATTAATTATTGTTAATGGCGAGCTTAGAGGCAGACCTCAGACAGAGTCGAATATATTATATATTCGACTGTAACAATCCTTGCTATTGCTTAAATTGACTACACAAAAAGATTTTAACTGTTTTTTTTTGTTTCAGTGCCCAGTTTATAAAAAACCTTTCCGTACGGGATTAACATTTATAACCCCGCTGTGGCTACCTACCATTAAGAACCCTGATCACTGGATACTCAGAGGAGTCGCCATTTTGTGTGATATCAAATAAAGTGGTATTTATCGGGGAAAAAAAGCATAATAATAATAACAGTGCACTGTGCCTCACGTTTTGATGTTTTTTCGATTAAAGTGCCATTATTATTCGTAATCAGGTAGAATTTTATCACTATTTTTATTTTTAGTATTTATTAATAATAGTTATTTATTTGAATGAAAGAAAATAAAATACTTTTTACTTATATAAATGTTTTATTTTCAACTAAAAGTGTGGAAGCATCGAGAGGTATCCTTAATTTATTTACAAAACATTTAAATTACTCTTTAACAATACTGTTCATGAATTAATTTTAAAACTATGTATATCAAATTTTCGATTCGGATCTGGATGGTATGGTTCGCTTTATTTCGAATTTGTATAGTCATATTGCTTTCGCTCGATGAGTATTGCCAATCATCAAAACATTGAATAATTGACCTTTTATAACAATTTTATTGGACGGAGCAGATTCGCTGATATCAATTTAACCGGCGATTTGTAGTATATAAGTATAGTAAAGAAGTATGTATTGTAAATTGTTTAAATATAACCCACGTAATCACTAAGCTTTGGTTGCGAATATAGGTACAAATAATTATTTATTATAGAAAAATTGAAATATCAGTCTATTTATTATAGAATTAAGAAGTTCGGTGTATGTACTATAGTCATATTGGATATATAATAATTATAAGTTAAGGTGAACGCCATAATTATATTTTAGCACCTATTTGAATACGTACAAATTACAGAAATAACGAGATCTAGCATTGCTATTGGGATAGGTATAAACTATTAATAATAATTATAAACTTATTACTTAGTAGATATTACGTACAGTCTTATTATAGTCAAATTATACAGTTTGACAAAATATTCACACACAAATGAATAATAATTTAAGAAAGTAGGAATATAATACTTAATGTTCGCATATTAATATTAATATTACATTCTACTCTTGTAAATCTATCAATGCAATGTGTATAATATTTAGTCATTCGATGAACAAAGATGAGAGTATGTCATTACTTTATATCGACTTCCTCGTGATCTGACATTGAGATACAATTAGGTTCAAGAACCACGTCCTCTTATCACCTATGAACATAATAATTATTCTAAAATGTAAGTGATTCGCCTTTGGCCAAATAAAAAGTAAAATATTATTGCACTCGATAAAAACATAATTTGCTGTCTTTGGGCTTCTGGCTCTTCTAGTATCAATCTCTTTTGCATTCTCCACGAAAATTACCGAGAGGTTCCACAGATCGTGACCTAGGAGCTCTGTAAACAAATTTGGAATTTTAGTTTACTCGTATTAATATTATAATAATTCAATTCATGATCAAGGCAATTTACCTTCTTCTTGAAAGCGTCAATTCTATTTTTCCTTCTTTTACTTGTTTGAACAACGATATTGCACCAGCGTGGCTTAGTCCACGCGTTGGAACGTTGTTTACTGATAAAATCTCGTCACCTGAAAAATGTACATTTCATCACAATCTATCCAAAATAGATAGATAGATCAAATAATAACTAAGAAATAAACTAACCTTCATAGATAGTTCCCTTATCAGCTGCTTGACCATTTGGAAAGACTGTCTTAACGAATATTCCCATTTGCCCTTTCGGCGAATCGGTTCCGCCAACAATGCTAAATCCAAGACTTTTATGACCTGGACCTTTCCAAAACTCAGTTCTGTGTACGGTGTTATGTGAATAATGAACATTTTGATGATCTGGATGATTACTATACTCTTGCTGTCGTGACACATGGGAATAGTTAGGTGTGCATCTTTGAGATCCAACTCTATTGAAAAATCTGCTTCGGCTGCTGCTCCTCAGTTGTTCTGGAATACTTTCAAAAGATCTGTTTTGGTACATCCTCTGGGCATTTTTAATGTAATGTGAGGTGTTTTCTTTGATTTCGTTTGTTGTATTGTCATTACAAACTGATAATCCAAGCATTGGTTGCGGGCGTGAATTATGGAGTGATATGGGTCTGTAGTTATTACTATTAGAATGCCTCGGTGAAGGAGACGATCTCATTGAAATTTCAATATTTGTGATATTTTGTAAGGATGAATGAGATTGCGTATAACAGTTTCGCTCTAGTAATTTTTCGTCGTCACTTTTTTGGTTTGACAACAATGGACTATTGTTCACTTGAACTCCAACTTCACATTTTTCATTATTAGTATCCGTTTTATCACTGGTATACCTATTGGTGCTATTTGTGTTACGCCTGTGTTGTTCATCTTCACTCGGGAAATGAGTTTCAATAATTATTTGACTGGAAGATGGTTTATGCACCGTTTGCGAAATAATGTCAGGTGGTATACTTGACATGGAATGCATAGAATTTGACTCGTAATGTTGATTATTTATAATTCGACTCAATGTAATTGGTGAGATTTCATCATGTGCCATTACTAGATCAACTTGATATCTATGAAATAGCGCACCCTCCTCAATGGTTGCTTCCGTAGAACAAGAGTTAACTATATGCTGTACATCTCTCAGAGAAGATAAGCCTCTTAAAACTTTTCCATTTACATTAACTATTTCATCTCCTATTCGAAGTCTTCCATCTCTATGAGCTATACCATCGAAATCAAGTTTTACTACTATATAGCGGATTTCATAATTATTTCCTCGACTATCGAAGTCCACTCTATGTTGTGCTAAGTAGACACCCAAGCTTTCGTCTAGTCTTGATTTCAATAATCTAATTTTCCGAAACCGTTTCGTACAAGGTCCCCGGCCGAGTATATCTGTTTCTTGAATTTGTTGTACATTAACCACTTCTTCGGATGTACTTATTAAATTCTCACTGAGGTTTGGCGTTGACGAGTGATCTACTGGAACTAATTGAGACTGCAATAACTTTATTTTTCTTGTTTGTACACGTTCGTCTAATGTTATGGTTTTATATATATATGGTGTTTTTTTAGTGATGGTTTTCTTTGGTAACGGCGGAGGCTTTGCATCATTGTAATCCATCGTTATTAAATGATTTGTGTCGTTGTTTTTGTATTTATTAACATCTCCATTTTGATTTTCGTATTCATAGGATGTATTTTTTTCAACTGGAAATAGAGCACATGGAGTGGAGCTTCTTCTAACAGGTACATGAACTCTACTAACGTTTATTTTATGGTTCAGACTTAATTGTCTTGAAAAATTACTGTGATTAGGATCTACATTGTTGTTGGATACACCTTGCGAATTACAAGAATATCCTGGGGGCGAATGATTACTGTGCTCATCCGTTGGTCTACCATCACTATCATATCCAGACTCATTCGAACTTATGTAGTTACTTAACCTATGAGCTTGTAATACTTCCAGATGTATGCTTTGATTGGAAGATGCAAGATCAGCCTTAAGATCCTGTGCAGATCCTAAAATCGAATTATATTCATAAACTGGTAAACTGTTTCTATTTCTGGGGAGCAACATTGGGTCGTAATCAAACGGTGCCGTTTGAGATATCATCGAAGATCTTCGAGTCACATCCTCGCATCGGCGAGGATGATATACATTGTCAGGTTCGTTAACATTTCTGTTTGAATTTCTATTCAAGTCACAGCTATTTCTTAGACTTGCACTCATAAGTATATTTTCTTCGCGGACGGATATGCTATCACTGCTTTGGTATTGCTCTTCTGACCGAGAATTAGGTAAATACAATCTTTCTCTCCGAAATTTAGGAGATCTGCGATCTATTCTTTCAGAGAAACTTTGTCGTACCGATACAGATCTATGATGTGATGCCATACTGTGCTCTTCCGGCAAAACGGATAGCTTAGATCGCAAAAAAGCGTAAGGAAAATTTGGCTTTTTACATGTCCCTGTATTTTGCTGGCCGTCTAATTTGTTTGGTATGTTATCACAACTAGCAGCTTTTGCTGATGCACTTACTAAGCTTTCTTCTGACAATAGCTTAGTTTTTTGTTTTTGTTTAGGAGATGTTTTATTTTCAGTGTTAGTATTTTGCAAATCTATATCATCAGAAGGATCATCCGCTTTAACATATGTTGATAAATGTGATGTAGAACAACTACGATAAAGCACTTGTCCGTTTGATAAAGAATAATTATCAGAAGGTTTTGGCGTGTGTAGAGACTGCGTTTTAGAGGAATTTAACATACCAGTTGAACCCATTCTGTGAAAAAACGTTTTAAAGGGACTCGGGGATCTATCTCTTGATCCACTCCTTATGGAATCAGTATCGCTATCCTTTTTTAAGGAGGTTGAATCAGAACTGCTCCTTCCCATTTTCCAATTTTGTTTCTTTTTATATTGTCCAGTAATGATTAAGGAAGAATTATCACTTTCGTTTTTGGCTGGTACTTCCGACAATTCTTTAGTCTCCGTCCTTTTTAACATATCTAGTTTCTTGCCCATGCGACGACCCCACGTAGCAAACACTGAAACAGAAAGAAAACAAATTCTTTATCAACATTTTGATTGATAAGAGTTAATAAAGCATTGATAAATTTTGAATTTTAAATCCATAACGACAAAAATAAAAGAGGGTAGTAATTTGCCGTTGGTGTACCTTTTTTCATGTCGTTGACGTCGTCCTCCATGACCATAGCGGGGAGCGCTGTCACGAGTGTGTAGTTGTGCGGGGTGTGCGCGGCCAGGTCTCCGCGCGGAGACGTCGCGGCCTGCGGCCCGGTCACTTCCCTGCGCTTCGGCCCGCGGAAGAGGCGCATGATGACCGATCACGCATCCATCGCGCGCGCACTACACTCCCTGCTCTGCGGACATAGAACATTCTTGTACTAAGGATCAATCGCTATAAATAATTTTATGCGGATTTTTTTGCAGAAAAATTGATAGAGGACGTCTAATCTAGAAATGAACGGACCTCTTAGATGTTAACGCTCATAATATACCAATAGTAAAATAATAGATTAAGTAAGTTAGTATTGCAAATTGCAACATACAAACATTGGGTGTCGCGTTGACATAATTTGTCTTTCAGTCATGAATTCTACGGTTGACTAAGTATTATATGTAGTGCATAAAATAGAAAGTTTAGACAGGCGCGTTCATTTTTTAGTTAAGGAAACCTCTACAACCTACTTCTCAGTTGAAAACTTGCGATGGAAAATTTGCCTTTGTGTAGGTATGCCTATTGGTACTGAAAATTATCTCAAATGCAAGAATCAAAAACTTAATCCACGCGGACGAAGTCGCGGGCATCATCTAGTAATTTAATAATAGTAACATGTGTTTCTTTTTATGATATAAAGGATTTTTCAAAAATTACAAAACCAAAAATTACTTTTTGAAATTCATCCCGCAACAAACAAAAACCAGGTGTTTGCGGAGAAACCAGTAATAATGGAGTAGGTAATGCATTTCATACAGTGTATTACTAAATTTAATTCTTCACATAATAGGTACGGCGAAACGAAGATCGTTATATTACGTATTTCGTAACTATTGTAGGTAGGTAGGTAATAATGTAAACGCAGTCATCGACTCTACGAATTATGCAATATTTTGCACGCATAATATATCTCCCTATTATGTTAAACGTAGTGTATATTATGTACATTCGTGTTTTGTCTACACGCGATGTTTCGTATGTAAATATGCATTTCTGTTTACCTAAGAGCAAACTATACAAACATCCGATTTAATCATAAGTGACAATTGGGAATTTATTTTAAACTAGATGACGCCCGCGACTTCGTCGATATCGATAGAACAGATGGGCCGTGAAAGCGTATAGCAGACAGACAGACACACTTTCGCATTTAAAATACTTAATACTAATATTATAAATGCGAAACTGTGTTTGTTTGTTGGTTTGTCCTTCAATCACGTTGCAACGGAGCAACGGATCGACGTGGTTTTTGGCATAGGTATAGTTGAGGACCTGGAGAGTGACATATAGGCTACTTTTTATCCCGGAAAATTAGAGTTCCCGCGGGAATAACAAAAACTTAAACCACGCGGACGAATGCGCGGGCATCATCATTCATCTAGTATCTAATATGGATAAAAATCCCAGTTGTCACTCCTGGGGATAATGCCCGGGGGGACAACTGGGAATAACCGCATGTTGTCATATCCTTACAATTCTACATCAATGTATCCTTACGCAATAATATGAACTAGCTAACTACCTATAATATACATAACAATACTAAAATTGAACAAAATTAAAATATCCATACCCAGAATGTCTTGAGGGTTCCTGAAGTTGGAAAATTGCAGATAAAGCACAGGCAAAGTCGAGATTTGGTATGGTTTTTTTGTTAATTTTCTTAACCTTTTATATTATAAAGGTCGTGTGTATTACACTAAGTGCTCGTTTTCATAGGAATTTAATTATCAAATTACAACAACTATATTAATCAGCGTTGGATGTTGGCAGACTAAATAAGTATTTAGGTAGGGGCTATTCCAATTTGTTAATTATCATATCGATGGGACGTAAAATCCAACACGACCGGAGAGAGATCAGGCGCAGGACCGACAGATTTACGTGCTCTCATTCGATCGGGAGGATATTATTCCAATTTGTTATGGAAGTTGCATGTTGGCAGACTAAATAAGTATTTAGGTAGGGACTATTCCAATTTGTTAATTATCATATCCCGATGGGATGGAAAATCCGACACGACCGGAGAGAGATCAGGCGCAGAACCGACAGCTTTACATGTCGGTCGGGAGAATATTATTCCAACTTGTTAAGGAAATGCGTCTAACTGTGACCAGTGGACAAACAACGGTAACACGTGTCCGCATCGTCATTATGTGCTTCTGTTTGACGGAAACTTGTAGCGGCTATAATTACTCAAATGAGATGGGATGGCTAGCAATGAGAACTATCAATTTAAGTATATTTCATGCAAACGCTGTGTGACTCATCATAGCAGTAGTAGTGAAGTGGTAGCGGTTAGACTGGTTGGCCGGAAATCCGTGCGGCTTCTAAGCGCCAGCATTGTTAATTGCCTAGTGTTATGTGTATTTTTAGGAGCCATGACAGCTTTGTACCATAGATTAATCATCAGAAAGATGTACTGTGTAAGCTGTGTATGCTATGTACCGCAGAACTTAATATTACCTATATACAAGCGGATTCAATTCTTTTCTTTAAACGTTACCTTCATATTTGCAGATCGTAGAACTTTAAAGGATATGAAATGATTTAGAATTTTCGACCCTCGCTTAAAAATAACCTATCCTAGAAGAGAGATAGGACACACTTTTAAAACTGAACATCAGACATTTTATTGGGCAGCAATTACGAAATAAATTGGACCATGTCATGCCAAAAACGCCATCCAAAAAGGCCTCCGGATTATCCTGGAACGCTTTTCAGTCGGCAACTAGAGATAAATGTACCAGGGGTACAAGCGGTGGGACGATGTGTCCTCACTCCGCAGCGTTGTTAAGTTGAACAGCTGCTAACATTACTATTTTTTTTAAAAAGTGTCGCCGCTTCCATCCGCTGTCCCTAGGTAATTGTATAATTCGCGGTATTCGCAACGGCCACGCACGCACGGCTCTAACGAATCCTCCCGGCTTAACATTCCAAGATTACTGTACACTTAGGATTCCATTGTGTCAATAGAAATGCCACGCACGCCATCCTTCCTAGAGCCGATATAGGTATTTATATGCTTCGTAATTATATACTTTCTTAAAGGAATATATACTTAGGCGAATATAATAAGAATCTCAGAAATACGAACGTGGTGATTAACTAATTGAGCATTTTGCTTCAGCAGGAGCCTACTTCTGCTGAAGCTAAATGCTCAATTAGTTAATCCCCCCCTAGGGTATGCTAACTTACAATCGGAAAGCAGTAATAGATGTTTTAAACTTTTAACAGATTATATTCAATTATAATATGCTGTCTTATGTTACCAGTTATGAGTTATTATAAAGTGGAGGTCCAACATGAGTTCATAGCTATAAATTAACTTATTAAATTTATTGTAATAAGACTTAACTTTTCCTACTAGATATGCCAGCGTCTTCGGGAATTCAGTTACAGGGGCGGTTGTCCAGGTAGTTTTTCACGGGGTCCTCTAAAAATAATAATTGAACAACCGCCCAAAGTCGTTACCGAAGGTTCATAGTCCAACTGATTGGACAGAGTAGCTGGACTACGACCCTGGAATGTCTTAGGTATACCTAGTTAGAGTAGGCCTTTAACGATAACAATGCGCTCTGTAATGAATTTATATGTTCTTACCTGGATCACAGACCTGGATATTTTAACCTTACTGGCTACTATACAGTTTTCAGTGGCAAATGTTAGGTACATATTATATCCGAAATTCCCGAAAATTAAACATTTCCCGCGGGAACCAAAAAGCCTCAATCCACGCGGACGAAGTCGCGGGCATCAGCTAGTTTCTAATTAAAGTGAACATTAAATAGCTACGTGTATAGGTACATTGTGATAGTAGCTTTTCGAACGCGACTTATTTGACTTGAAGCTTATATTTAACTTAAAGCTCACTGGTGCTAAAGAGCTAGGAGAAAGGCTTAGGTACCTATGGGTAATTAAAAATTATGTAATCTTCTCTAATGGAAAGGTAATCGTTTACCTTTGGAAATGTATGTACCTGTGTGCAGTGAAGTGTTATGCAATTAGATAGTATTTGCACTCGAGCTTTATTTGTAAAATGTAAGTGGCCATGTTAAGTAGTTAGTGCCGCGTTTGACGGGCATTGACATCGTGTTGCGAGGCAGGTGTGCCACGATCTAATAATTATTACTCGTATATGTAGACGCTGGTAGGTATTCTTTTCTAATAGAGGACTCACGAACGTGGGAAAGATTTAAAAAAAGCGGTTTTAGTTTGTTTCTTCAAACATGAATATGCCTGATTCATCATATACGTACCTACTTCTAAAATTATTCTTATGTATTTTTCGGTAAGAAATTACTCAAGTAAAAAGAAGTTTAGATTCTAGTAATAAAGCACCAGTAGGTACTATAAAAATCATTTCATAGGTATTAGCACGTATTAGGTATCAATTTACTCTAGTGCGTATAATAGCTAAGTCATAGCATTTTTAAGTGACCTTAGCCATGCCTCAGCCTCTTACCATAACTCACATTTTATAACTTAATACCAAGCTTATGTAAGTTTTTAACCAACTTCCAAAAAAGGAGGAGATTCTCAATTCGGCGCGTATTTTTTTTAATGTATGTTACCGCATATCTCCGTGGTTAAACCGATTTGATTTTTTTTTATTTTTCAGTCGTTAGAGGAAGCTCTCGAGGTGGTCCCATAAAAAAATTCTCTCTACAAATCCTCAACCCTGAAACTAAAAAGTTAAAAATAAAAATTCTTTCCAAAAAACGGACTTCCAACGCCACTGTAAAGTAAAAACTAATTTTGATTTCTACCCACTATGTTGAAGTCGGGCGAGTCTGATGCGTCAACTTTGCTTATCCTTGTTATACCCGCCCGACTTCAACATAGTGGGTAGAAATCAAAATTATTTTTTACTTTACAGTGGCACTGAAAGTCGGTTTTTTGGAAATAATTTTTATTCTCTTACAATGTTTCTCGATACAATGTAAGAGACTAAAAATTATTTTCTTTCTTGCCAATAGGGCCTATATCAAAAATAAATTATTTTTAACTGATTATTATATAGAGGGTCTTCCAAAAGACCTCAATTTGACATCCTCGATTATTTTAAGTTTGATAACCATTTTAAAATATACTTAGATTAAAGAAAAAAAGTGCGTTGAAATTTGATGACGTCACAACTGTGAATTTCATACAACTGTGCGTTTTTAAGTTTGTTAAAGAGTTGCTGATTTGATTGAATTGTCATCATCCTTAAAATAAATTCAAACTGCTTGGACGGTTTCAAACCGTCTGTATCGTAGGTAACTTTAACGAGTTTTAGTTATTTGAAATACTACTGTGTACGGCAAATCTTGACGGTGTGGTGTAAATATGGTGAGCATATTACTTTACAAATATAGCACGATGACTCACCTCATACCAGGAATGCTCATGGAGCAGACGGACGTTCGGCGTGCGCAGGCGCATGCGACGCGAGGCTGAAAAATGAAATAAAACGCGTTTCAATAACGTGCTGTTTGTTTATTGCCTTAGTACTTTACATCTGTGGTAATGGAAACATTCTTGCTAAAATTACTTTCTAAGGGCTAAATGCTAAAACGTCTCTTACTGCCGCCAGAGTCGCTTAATCGTTAGGTACTTAGGTAAAGGCGTCGCCGCAGTTGAGAGGTTAAGGAACTCCTTAAAGTATAGATTTCAATCCAGAATTTAATTCTAAGGAGTTCATTAGGAAAGGTTAGAGCTCCGGCACATACTCTTAAGAGTTCCCGAGAGCTTCTCATTACAGGGTGGCCACCGAGGGTGTTATAGTGGATACAAATCCCACATAACCTGATCTCAAAAAGTGGTATAGCACGTATATCACTCCTTAATAATAATTATAAATCGAAGAATTTGTTTTGGTTTCCCGAATAACTACCAATCCGAGCACTGGGAAATACTGAACGTTCAGTTTTTGGAGTTTGGTGAATTTCTTAATCTACTCGTATATTCTGGAGGGAGGTTTAACCAAAATTAAAAGTAGTACATTAAGGTCCAATATATCCCACGTAATATGAACAAAGCAGAGCAGAAAAGCGCTTTTGAAGAATGGAAGTTGGAACCTGAGATTTCTCACTTGCGTGAAGTTAGTTTGGGTCTATGACAATAATTTTATCAGCTGCAACGGATGCAGGCTTTGCTGGAATGGCTTTCAGCACGTTGTAAAACTTGGTTCCAGTTGGATGAATGGAGGTCTAGTTACGAAACTTTAACATCTTGCCATGCTAAAGTTGGACTACGGGTCTAGTAGTAGGTACCTAGAGTTATGGTCTAACTAAATTAATAATTATTGGGCCACCGCGCCGGCCCTACCGAAAGCCCGTAGTCCAACTGGTAGGACAGAGTAGGTACCTACCTAGTACCTGTGCCACGAGCCCACAACCCCTGAATAAAGTAAGCATTTACTCAATCAATGTTGATCGACTATAATCTATTTACCTACGAGCTTCTTAACATATTGTTCGTGCGCGAGTTGAGTGCAGAGTAAATGTATGGTGACGTACATACCTACATTTACTCTGCATTCAACTCGCGCGCGAACCTAGTAGTTGTAGTAGTAGTACGTTTCAGGTTTTACGTAGGTGACTGATAATAGATAGTATTCATAAGTAAATGTTCAATGTACGCTAAAAATAGTACCTAATCTGTGTTTAGTTATTTTAACATAATTCATTACACAGACAGCGTCAAGGGATCGGACGTATAAGAATTCCATCACGTAGGAAATTTATCGCCATCTACCGCGGGACAATAGGGCGGCGTTGAAAGAGTTCTTAATGGCAGCAATGAAGTTCGGGTCTTATTCGCCCAGCGTGACAGGCAAATTGAGCCATTCCCTATTATTTTTTACTGCCGGACGGACGCGGGACGGTCGGTTGGCGCTAAAGCCTTTGTTCGTTTGCTTGTAATGTTTCAACCGCAAGGATCACTAATTTACTATGAATAGGCAATGACGGATAAACTTCCAGGGGTTTCTTTGTAATATTATGGTCAAGTGGTATTTCGTACAAATTAACAATGCCTTAATATTATATTTATCTTCTCAGAAGAATCTGCTCTCTGATCCGGTGGTAGAGTTAAAACAAGACTTCATAAGATACACCTGTACCTAATTACGTCCTAGGTAGGTACATTTTTGTTTGTTGGTTTGGTTTCCTTTACTCACCACGCTGCAACAGAGCAACGAATTGACGTGATTTGCATGGAAATAGTTGAGGACCTGGAGAGTGATAAGGCTACTTTTTATCCTGGAAAATTAAAGCGTTCCCATGGGAATCAGAAAAATATTCCACGCGGACGAAGTCGCGAGCATCAACTAGTTACTTAGTTTGAAATACATTGAATATTGAGTATAAGTATTATGCATAGTTTTTTTCTTTTCATAAAATGAGTGCAATAATTTTTTTACTCGCGATATCAATTCATATATGAACATAAATAGAGCCTCCATTATAAATTTTAGATGGGCACTACTCTAATACAACGTACTATAACCTATTCTATGTTAATAGTCTCAGAAGCACAGAATAGGTACCTAATAATAGTACGATGTCAGAAGTGAGGAGTTATATTTTTAAAAATGAACTTCTCTTATTTTACAGATAGCGCTTTTTAGATCCTACTCATTATCTTAATTGGCTCGGTAAAATGCTTCGAGAGCAACATTTTTTAATTAATGCCCATGCAGACCTAAAAATAACCGAAAAGAAAACCGATGCAAATTAAAATAGCCTTATCTTTCGATCTGTCAGGATAGATTTTTCATTCCGATATTTGAACTGAGGCGACGGAGCAAATATTGTGGGGAAAAGCAAACCAATATCATGATATCTGGCGCGAGATTACTCGCTTAGGTATGACAGGCATGCAGGCAATGGACTATGATTAACTGGCCAGTTTATAAAAGAAAATGGCACAGTTGGCCCTTAAGGAATGCGATGCGAACTACTTGTATTATGAGGTTAAAAATTAGACGTGGTGTATAGAACCACTGAAAAATTCACTAACTGCAAGTATAACTACTTGTAGTTTGTGAATTTTTGGAAATGTCCTAGAAAAGAAAATATTCAAGTAAGTAGGTAGAACTTATTTGTATCAGCTAAATAAGTAAATTTTGTACAGATAACGTTATATGTGTATGAGCTTTTTCTAAGTTAATTTGTATTTAAGTATAGTTTAGTAAAGTTTTATCACACTTTATTGCCCACGTGTAAAACTAACAAGCTGATCGTATGAAGCACAAATATAGGGGAGTAATAAAAGCTGTATGTTTCTAACCGTAATTGCAACGCTCACGCACTGTTATCAATACGGGCAAGAAGAAAGCTGGTTTCTAATAAAACAAGCTAAGTATCATGGGTATTACATAGGCAATTTGTCGTGTGTACTGTTAAGAGAACAATTTATAAGAGAGTGGGCGGGCGGACGGCGCACGCGCTCCGTGGGCGGACACCACCATTGACGAGAAATGCCCTTCGCCACACAGCCTACACCTACACACTAGCCATACATCCTTTAATAAAACTTTAACATTCATTCAATGGTATTATTTGAAAAGCAAACAATGTCAACAATAATGCATTATTTGTAAACTACTCTGTTGATGTTTTCTTATGCAATATACCTGCATTGTGTTAATATCCTAATACATGAATGGATGACTATTGACTACAGTCACGGTGTGGAGAGGCATACGCATGATGTCAAGGTTGGATTTCCTTTAGAGATACTTTTGTATTGACTTAGTAGGTACATTGTCAATATATTTCTCGCAACTTGAATGATATTTATGATTTTCTGTAGCTTAGAAAATTTATCGAGTAGTTGCCTTAGTCGATGCTTCTGACAGACAGAATATTTAGTTTGTAGGTATCTTTTATTGCTAAAGTAGTACTGAAAGCTTAGTACAAAATTGAGATGAAATAGATTCATGTTTGCAGCTTCGAATAGGTACTTGCTTGTAATTTAACATTTATAATTGATTTCTGAAATAAAAGTTACCTACCTACTTTAATTATTAAACCATGTTTGTATTCTAATGGGTAAGTAATTCGACGTATCCATTCGCATTTCCGTTCTTCGAGACTGCATGTAACCTAATTAATTAATTTCTCATGTCTTCGTTCAATAGCAAATCTTCGGTACCGTGTCTCAATCTATTTGTTTTATCGCCAGCAATTAAAGTGTTCCAGCCGGACGTATTTGATTTACTTTCTCTATATACTCTGGGCGGAGTCGCATTAGCTTCCGATGCTTCTGGATATTACTATATCTAATCAAACGGGCAGCTGGCTGGTACAATGAACCCCGCAGCGCTCTAATATCTAATTTATTAACATCTTCGCATGGTATTTTTCAAGAAATGAAGAAAAAAATCCGTATCTTACGTGCCTATTCTACCTATCTACATTATCGTACCTGGCCTCTAGATCTTCGCTATTAACCTCGATATGTGAGTAGTCATAAAATTGGTAAACCATAGCAGATACCTAAAGAAGGTCATTAAGTATAAGAGGACTCGTTCCTAGTTATTAGAAATGGCTGGAAAGTCTGAGAGGTAGGTAGGTAGAGGTACGTGTCCATTGTGCAATCTAGATCACAGCCTACTAGATTCTGAATTCTTAGAAACTTATAATTTTTAGTACCCACTCTCTGCATCGTCTTCGTCAATACTGTGGGTCGTGAAACTCGTGAATCGTATCTACTGCAATTTGTCAGGATTCATCACAGGTGTGCCAAGTGCGATTCTATTCTGATCGCAGAAAAGGATCCTAAAATTCTATGTTTCCCTTGTAAAAAGGATATCATATTTTTCTGTGGTACTTAGACTTACCCCGTGTAGTATTATTATTTCTGTATCGTTTACAAAACATTGGTATCATTGTTTACATAGGTACTTATGAGAAACATGAGATATCTAGGTACATTCATACACTGGAATTCCGTGTTAAAATGTCTTTCAACTTTTCCTTGTGCGTTAGATAGAACTTTTTATGGAAGAACCTAATGATAGCAAAATGAAAATGCAATTTACTTTTACGAAGGCAGTAGATCGGATCTCGAGTGTCGAGACATTAGACGAGACTCATCCGGAACTCGGGCTGGTGATTTGTTACACGTGTGCTGAGAAGAATCTAGCGATTATAGTAATTATCTTCAGCCGTTTGATACGCTTCATGGTCACGGAATGGCGTTTTAGAAGATCATCTTGTGCCTAAATTGTTTTAATCGGTGGGGCTTAAGAAACATAATTTCGAATTCGTCATTCAGTCTGCAACCTACCTACGTAATGAGGTAATGACCTTGGTACGATAGCATGTTAAAAAATATTATTCGAACTGGACGCGTACATTAAACGAAAATATTAAGTACATACCTGCAAAAAGTGGTAGATAAGTGTAGCGAAAACACACTACGGACAAAAAGACAAATATCTAGCGGCCAAAAATTCCCGCGTAACTCACTTTAATATAGGGTCGCTCACACTACCGCGACAAGACAAAACGTCCATCCCTTCAGAAACGTACGTTTCCCGCACAGTTTTGTTCGATATTTACCTGCTGTATTTGCGCTCTAATTTTTAAAATGCTAGAACAGCCACATTTTTGGTAAACCCACTTGTTTATTATATACCTACCTACCTACTTTCTTCTGTGTTTTCTTGAGCGTTAAAACTAACGGCCGTAAACTTTAAATATGATGTGAAATAACACACATTAGCGAATTCATACCTACTCATTATCGACGCATCTGTTTATTACGTATTTTGGGCGTGTTGAAAATCTGCTCATAGAAGATACCCAGCTATCTGTTTATCTGGATAGGTGTTAAGTCCGAGTTCCTTTGGGAAGAATTCAAAAGACGCCGAGCGAAGTTCGATCTACTTATTATATGTGAGCACTTATATCTTATAAAGGTATGTTTTATTAATTGAAATTCACTTGGTTTGTCGAAAGAAATACCTAATGTTAAAGAGATAATGTTTCCAATACCTGTTACGAACATTAACAAAAACATAACTTTACATGGTGTTTACAATAAAAAAGACAAGACGATCCTTGCATTCCAGCACTTAACTTTGTGGGAGATCTTTACTTTTTTTTTCTCCAATCAATTAGCAGCTAAATAGCCCACTTCAATATTCATAAGTCACATAATTTATGTAAAAAGTGTACAAAATCGTATTCATTATACCTTCTTTAAAAATTCTTTTAATTACCTCGCATAATGGGACGCTGTGAACGAGATGTAAAATACACGTTAAAAATGTTTTCAAAATGAAACAAATTGTGAACATCGAACTGGTTCGGTGTAACTCCGGAAGCGAACAGGTTATAGATACGCAACTGAGATACATATAACAATTAATTAGGCTTTTAATTTTACTTATTGAAATATGTCTTTGATTAGTGCGTAGGTACCTACTAAATGATCTACGCAAACTAGACTAGATTTTAGAGTAGAATTATTATCTAAGTACTTTTATAGGATAAAATTCAAAACGAATTGGTTTGGCAAAGGTCCCGACGTACCTAAGTAGCTCTCGAGTTGGAACTTGAAACGAGCTGGTCATGTGATTACGTCTATCCAAGAACTTATGAACACTGGAGCAATGGAAGTCGGAGTCAAAAGTTTCACAAATGGAGACTGCTTACCAAAATAAGTAGAAAGCTCCGCAAAAGGTGGTGCGACGATGTCAGGAGAGTTATTATAGGTAGAGCTGATATTGATTCAATTGGAAAAATAGATAAGCTGGTGATATTTGAAAGAGGCATAGTATTTGTAGCTGAAAATGATGAAACAAAAAATAACCGAAAATAGAGTCCGACCATTAAACTCTTTTTCTTATCTATTACGTCAGTCGAATTATTAAGTTACCTACAGCCTTCACTACTATTATATCCTATTTTTAATAGAATAACCGCGAAACTTTTAGGTAAGTAACTCCTTACAAGTTAGTGGTTACAACCCGTCGATAATTTTTGCGCTTATTATGAAAGTCTAGGTTATTTTTACTGCCTCGTTGGTTTAGTGGTTAGCATGTTTGACTGCGGCCGACGAGGTCCCGGGTTCGAGTCCCGGGTCGGGCCATAATTAAGTGTTGGTTTTTTCTGACTAGAAATTCTCAGTACTAGCCCGGAGTTAGGAAGTTTACGGTGTTTCACCCCCGTGCCTCGGGGAGCACGTTAAGCCGTCGGTCCCGGTTATTATCTCTAACATGATAATAGTGGTTAAAAGCCCGCCAACCCGCATTGGAGCAGCGTGGGTGTAAGCTCTAATTTCCTCTCTCCTATGAGAGTGGAGGCCTGTGCCCAGCAGTGGGACGTTAATGGGCTGTAAATTAATTTTATTAATTGTCGTTAGATAAGTTTACCTGAAACTGAATACAGCTATTAAATAATCAACTAGATATTTTTAATCAACTAGATATTTACTGGGCCATGAAGAAAATTAGCACTATAATATTGCTTTATCACAGTCTGGTTGAAATCAAATACTTTTACAATCTTATTATACTAATAATTAAAAGTTACAGGTAATGTTTTTATCATGAGGTATATCTGTAATGTAGAGTCAGTTAAATTGTTGTGTTTATCTACGCTCATATCTTAAAATTCTAATTATTTTGTAACTACATAAAAACGTAATAATATAATGGTAAAAGTAATGTAAGTTGTGCAACAATGTTTCATATACTGGTTGTGTGGATTAATAAACCAATAAATACCATACTTTAGTAGTATATAATCGAAAACTCAATGAGATAGGTAAACCTGATAAAAGATCGTTTTATTCACCGACTTCTAAAAAAGAAGTAGGTTCTCAATTCGGCGCGTTTTTTTTAAATGTATGTCGGTGCATACAGCATATCTCCGTGGTTTCTGAACCGACTTGAAATTTTTTTCTATCAGTCGTTAGAGGAAGCTCTCGAGCTGGTCGCATAAAAAATTCTGACTCCAAATCCTCAACCTTGATATTAAAAAGTTAAAAATAAAATAAAATGTGAAAGTATAACAAGGATAAGCAAAATTGACGCATCAGGCTCGCTCGACTTTAACATAACTAACTATAGTGGGTAGAAATCAAAATTATTTTTTACTTTACAGTGGCGTTGGAAGTCGGTTTTTTGGGAAAGATTTTTTTAAAGTAGTTATGTTTAGTGAACGCTGCATGATAGAAACATCGTATTAATTCAATAATTCATAATATTACAAGTCATTGTAATTTATATAATGCGCATAAAACCTGAAGAAATATTTTATTAGTTAACCGAATACAATGTCATGAACATAAGACGTAAAGTGGGTACATGTAATGTCAATAATTATGAGTAGGTATCATTTAAATTTTAATGCGTTTTAATAATAAGTATACCCAATCACTGCTACACTGTCGCTGTAATGGAACGAAATAGATTTTTATTATTAAAATAAAAATAAGTACGAGTACAGATTCCCTTAACAGTACCTAAGTATTATCATGTGCCCATAACTTCAGAAATCTTGTATTTAATAAGTAGGTAAGTTAATAATGTTTGCGATCGTTAAAACATAATTTATTTGCAAAAGTAATTTTTAATCAGTCCAAGTATTTTAAATAATATAATTTAACAAAATAACTAGAATCTAGATAGAAATGTCTATAAGATACCCATGTCCAGCTGTGCAGTGGTCGCTTATCGGTTGGCGACGACGACGATGGCTATTGGCTACATGCCCCTTGAGAATTTGGCACTCAATGTGGACAGGTAGACATACGAGATTATCTCGCTAAAACTCGAGAACGGCTGGGCCATGGCTGGGCCGATTTAGCTGATTTTGGTTTTGTAATGTTTGCCGTAAGGGAAGGTTAAAACGGTGAGAAAATATGGAAAAATTTGTTAGTTACGACGCGCGGACGAAGTCGCGGGCATCAGCTAGTACTTAATAATGACCGCGTTGATGAAGTGACCGCAATATTTCGTGCGATGGTCGAGTGGCATCCAGGTCGCATGTGTGCATATGCGTCCGCGCACGCTGATTATCGCGGCCGCACTCAATTTCCTCTTTGCATTTTAAATAGGTCTTCCACATGTCTTGGCTTTACTGAGATTGTCCTGATTATCCAATATGCTTATCTATTTAACATAGTCTAAAAATTATCGCAAGGCAATTCCTTGTACTTAGGTACTTAAGCCCCATGAGATTAAACAAATTCTTCATTTATTGTATGTATTCTCTGAAAATAATTAATCTATTCCTACAATAAAACTCTAACTGGATGATTGTACATTAAATATTATTGTTTCCATTTTAAAACAAAACAAACTTTGTTATGAAACAAAGGTTAGTTAAGTATATAGGTACTTACTGTCAGTTTTGATCCCATGCAAATTTTATGAAGATCTGATAAATATTTCGGAGATATGGAGATGAAGGAGAAGGTGGAGCCTCCTGAACGGGCAACAGCACAAAACAATTATTTCTCTTACAGCGTTTTAATTGCTTAAGATAAAGATACCTTAGTCCCTGATTTGCTTATAAAAATTGTGGTATGTACCGATGAACAACGCCGCGCTGGGTAGATTAGCAGTTATTTGCAATTAATTAAATCAGATTTCTTAATTACTTTTAATACTAGATTTTGTTCGAGATATAATGTATACAAACTGCAAACAAGTACGTACCCATAGTTTCTAAATACTTTCCGAAAATACGATTTATTTAATAAGTACTAAGTAGTAACTTATTACGAAAAAAAAAAGAAAAGGTATCTCAAATACCTATTCTGTTTTCTCTTTGAAGAAGGCCGATTTTCACCTCTTTGAAATTTGCATTTTCTATGTTTATTCTTACTCAATATAAAATAATTGTATTAATACGATATTGTTTAGACATTTTATCATTTTAGCTCTCAAAACCTTTTTCCTCGGGGTATTCTTATTGGGTTCTCGAGCTCCCAACTCGATTTCACATTTCAGTTATTTATTTACTTTTTTAGCCATTCGATACCCAGTATGTAATAAATTCTTACATCTAGTACTCCTTAATACCTACCTATCAGTGGGCGAGTTTCAGTCCTATACCTGGAATCTCCACATCGATAAAAACTTATTTTACTTTATCATCTAGTACTCGTATAACGGTACCGGAGAAAGCATTACGTTTATCATTATTTATATCATTAGGCCTGTGTTGGAAGCCATGTTTGTATAAAAAGCATCATCGCGTATCCAGATACGAGGAGATACACAGTAGGATAATGGCCATTCCAGTATGAACAGCTTAGGTACCTAACAAGAGTCGTTAGTATTCTGATATATGATTAATAGCAGGCATATCGTCATCTAACTTGGACATCCCGTTTTCTCTTCTACATTAAAAAAATCTCATGTTCTTGTATTTTAATTATACCAGTAGTCTCAAAGTTAATCTTTTCCTTAGTTTGATATATAGTCTTCCTCGTAGACGTATTCCTCCTACTTTCCCTACATTAAAAAAAAAAACCTTATTAACCCCCGACGCAAAAAGAGGGGTGTTTAAGTTTAACTTGGGTGTTTGTGTTTTTGCGTGTCTGTCTGTGCCATCGTAGCTCCAAAACGGATGAACCGATTTTGTTTTTTGTTTGTTTTTATTAAAGATGACTTGATAGGTAGTATTAGCTATGATTCAAGAAAATTGGTTCAGTCGTTTGAAAATCATCAGCTTTTTTTCTAGTTGATGAAGGGTTGATATTATGAGTTATTCAGGTCTGATCGAATCGACATTGGTTTACTTCAGTATTAACGGGGTTATTTAAGTTTTTAATTTACACTTGATAATAAAGTACCAACCTTGTCGTAGACCATGTGACGTATCACGTAGCATAGTCATGTAGTATCGTATTCTAATTAAATCCATTTTGTTCTACATTTTTATGTAAGTAATAGTTAGTGGTGATTCCAGAAAGTTCATTTTCTAATTTTATCAAGTACTAAATTAAATATATAGGTGACATGATACCTTGAATAGGTGCATGTTACATGTGGACGCGATGGCTATTTGTTTGCTTGTAATGGATTTTATTTCCTAACTTAATTATTCAAATAAAATATTATTTATTTATTATTCTCAGTACTGTTTTATTTATTTAGGTATCCTATAATAAAGCCTATATTGCAGTAGAGATTAGTATTGTATAATCACCTGCCTCACTTGTAGTTACAATGTTGAAAAGTTGTTGTTGTAACTATAATACGAGCGTACAAGGCAATATAGCGTTTACTGAAATAGGTTTGTTATATTCGGCAGCTGCTGCTCGGAGGTAGGTAACTCTTTAATGTTTGCGTCCAGTGTAAAAATATCCACTTTTTTGTCGCAGTCTGCTGGCACGGATATATCTTTTGTCCTTAAATCCTCATTTAAGAAGAGGTTTCAGTTTTTTTCTGTATACAAAATTGGGTATTGTAACAAATAATTTGTTTGTTCTTTCAAACAATAATATTATTACTGAGTTAATACCGTTCGACTTGGTTTCCTAAGATAATCTCTTTGTTTAACTTAACTTACCTTTGATTGGTAGTTGGTACCTTCTTGGTACAACAATTTATATTTACTCAAGACTCTAGCTCAAAGTAAATCCTATCCTACTTACGATTATTATCTTTAGTAGAGATACCTAGGTATTTTATTCCAATTATTTCGGTATTTATTCAAGTTGATATACGCTGGCTATACAAAGATAGGTGTTTAGTACGTGGACTTATAATTTTATTTATATTAACTTATCATCAACGGCCTTAGCTTAGTTTTAACATTACAAAACGTGACAAAATTTAACTTTGATTGGGTAATTTAATAAGAAATATTATGTGTGTAACCTCTATTTTAATCAGGAAATCGAAGTGTCAGGGGCAATGTTACAAAGTATTTATTGTTATAGATTGGTTTTCTTAAATTGATTGTATTGTTATTGACGTAGAGTCGTGTTACGAGATGAGGTTTCACTAATAGGTAGATCTAGGAGTTGGGACATCTATACTATATATTATTATAAATGCGAAAGTTTGGATGTATGGATGTACATGGATGGATGGATGGATGTTTGTTACTCAATCATGCCCCAACGGCTGAACGGATCTGGATGAAATTTGGCATAGAGATAGATTATAGTCTGGAATAACAAATAGGCTACTTTTTATCCCGGAAAATTAAAGACTTCCCGTGGGAACCGAAAAACCTCAATCTACGCGGATGAAGTCGCGGGCATTAGCTAATTAACCTTATATAGTATTGATGTTTTGGTTATTATCTATATTCTATGGTATTATAAAAAAACGTTGATGGCCTAGTTAATTTCAGCGTTCGGAATGCAGTTCAGGTTTTCGGGGTTCGATCTCAACCTCAAAAAAGAGGCCATCTACCACCACTTACTTATACGTGCCTGTATTCAACGGGAAAACTATCACCTAATTAGATGTTCCCTGTTCCCTAAAATTAATTATATTCGTGTAAAGATCTGGTAAAATTTAGATATTGGCGGTGCAAATGAGCAAAGTTTGCTCAGCATTAAAGCTCTAAATTTTGATAAAAAGTAGGTTCTGTTACGGGCTTTAAAAATTCAATTAATTATTTATGCAGGTATAAGAAGGTATTTAGGTAGTACCCACCTACCTACTAATTAAATAGTAGTAGGTAGGTAGGTACTACCTAGTACTAGTGGTAGTAGTAATAGTATCTGCAAGCATTTTAATAATTATTATTCTTTAAGTAATTCTCGCTCTATAGTAACCTTCTATTATTAGGTTATTTTAAATTAATAACAAATAAATGTATTATTATATACTACGCTAGCAGTATATACCTATTGTAGAGAGAAGAGACACATGTACCTACTTATTACTTACCTACTATACAAAAAAGTTGACCAAATATGTCTGTAAGAATTGAGAGTTAAAACGTAGCTCTACATTAAGCTTTTAAAGCTCTTATGAATTTAGGCTAGCTTAATATATAAAAATCATTTAAAGGTAATCTTGAATTATGCACCTACCAATATTTTGTTACCTAGGTGTAACTATTACTGGTGTATATAAAGACTGAATTAAAAGGATCATGGAATGCTGCAAGGATCTTGGATAAAATAGAATATAAGCTCTATAGTCTTCAACTCTGTTACGCTTCTTAAACTTTAGCGCGCAATTATCTTTGCTTTATGTATTTAATTTAAGCGTTGACTTAATACTATGCTATTAAAAATATAGGACAACAATAAAGAAAATGTAGCTCTACATTAATGTAATACAAAATAATAAAACAAATGGATAATACTCACTTATTATTTCTGAAGTGTGACAAATTAAAACAAATTTGGTAAACAATAATCCGATAACTGATAAACACAAAACATAAGTCACAACACAGTATAAACAGGACACTACGGTCGTAACGTCATTCGGGGGGGTCGAACGTTATCACCAGTAGCGTAGAGACGTGCAGATCGATCCCAATGCGGGAATGTTTTGATAAGGGCGGCTGCAGACGCGGAATGTTTGCCTTACGCGAGAGAGTAGCGGGGACCTCGGTGCGCGCGGCGCAACTGACGGACGCGCGGACTCTGCCGTCGTCTCCGCAGCACCATCCAGTGACACCAGCGATGCAACTAAACCAGTTGAAATAACTACAGGCTTCCACGATAACGCTGCAGCGCTGACCGATTCGGATTACACAATCACAAAATTCGGCTTCAAATGCCTTCAATACAACGCGGTTCTGTAAGCATACATAGCTGGAAAGCTGGTGGAAAGTACAGATGAAAGATAATTAAAAGCTCAAAGCCTAGGTATATGTTCATCAATGTTCTTTTGCGCAGGCATGAACAGGTTTCTGAAAGCCAATACTTGATGAAAACGTGATTTATGTGTATATGTAATTAAATATCAAAACCTGTGAGGTATTTCATATATTCTTTCGTAGTTGGAGATGGAAATGTTAATATCATGGATATTAAGTATGGAAAAGATGCTCGGAAAAATTACTTAAAATTTAATTCGAAAGAACAACTTATATTCATTTTCCATTACAGACTGGCTGTAGGCTGTAATGAAAATAGGATCTCATGTACCATGGTCAGTAGGTAATTTACTTGACGCAAGTGGCGAAAACACACTATGGACAAAATATTTGTCACTTAGTTCTTATGGAGCACGCACAATAGTTGACAGGACAAAACGTCGTACTCTTCCAACGCGGACGTTTCAGGAGGATATCTCGTCCTGTCCGGCCCGTGTGTGTTTTCGCTTGAGACTTTCAGTCAAGCGCCTCATTAAAGTGTCCCAGTAGCTCTTGTACTAATACTACGGCCGGTGATAAGTCGGCCGCATACGCGACAAGTGCATCCATTCATTCCCTTTCTACTGCCGCGCTTGATTTAGATATCGTAAGCCACGAATCACTGCACTGCACTGCGTGTTGATCTTTTGTTATTTTGGTTGTGATTGTACAAAAAATGGAACTATAGTCGATACGCTACCACCGCGCCGGCTCGGGCGAATCAGAACAAATAATTCAAAGTACTTACTTAAAACTTTAATAACGAAGAAAATGTTTGGTTTTTTGTCGATGTTACTCCATAACGCACCATAAGCACTAAAACCGTTACAGTGTATAATGATTAAAAATCCACTTTTTACTAATACGTAGTTTTACCTGGAAAGTTTCTCGGGAGTTAAATTAGATTGACTTGGCTAAATATAGTTTAATTTAGTTTAAAGAACTTGTAAAACACCCACAATACAAATACAAATTTGAACTGTGGAAGGTGAATTTAGGTTTTGGTTTGCGGCTCTCGTACGATGAAACTATTGATTTTACAAAAAACAAGGTTACTACATAAATTGCAGGAAATTTTCTCTAGTTTAATTTATTACATGACTATTTTCATCGTAAAATTATTCGGAAAGGAGTTATTGTCAAAAAACTGCTTTTGGGCGCCATTTTTCCAATATGGCGGCGCGAGCGGCAAAGATACGAGGTGGCAAAGTGGAAATTCGGAAAGAGCACGTCGAAATCTATAAAATACACCAATTTTCAAAACTCTCGAGAAACTTTCCAGGTAACCCCTTTTTAACACCAAATTACTGGGTTAAAGAAGCTATTATATATTGACCGCGATCGTTTACCCGTTGAGAAGTTTTGCCTTCCAACTCTCATCATCACATTTTAATTTAAGGAATAATTTTAAAAAAGAATTGATTTATTAAAAGAAGATATACGAGTACATAAATCAGAAAGTTGTTACTTTTAACATTGTAAATGTAATAGGTAAACGAGAGCCATTAGTAATAAACCGTATTTATAATTTTCCTATATGTACGTTGTAACTTTTATCAATTAGATAAACATAAAAGCACAAATTAAAGACGTTTGAAAGCGTAAAAGAGGACCATAAAATCTCCATGAAATCGTTAATTACCGTAACTATGGATGTCTCAGTATCACTCGATTCAAAACGACATCGATATTTTATTGTAACTAGTTAATGGAAAGTAGGCAAGTATTAAAGAAAGTATTGTACCGATGTAGGTTACTGTATCGAGACATCGAGACGTCAAATTGAAAGCATAAAAAATAAACAGAAATTGAATTTATCTGATAAACTGTAGTTAGAGCTGTATCAATTTTTCAGTGAGCGGCTTATAGTAGTACCTAACTAGGTATGCCAAATGGGTCCGTAGGTGTATCTGTCAGTCTGGCTGCCTGTTACGTTTTCATGACTCTTCGGTTCCGTTTGACGGGTAGGAATATGTTCGAGCACGTATATATATAAATCATAATACTAATACGAGTATTATAAATGCGAAAGTGTATCTGTCTATCTGTCTGCTACGCTTTCACGGCCCGTCTATTCAACAGATTTTGATGAAATTTTGGATAGCTGTAGATTGCATCTCGGGAATGGACATAGTCTACTTTTTATCTCGGAAAATTAAGGAGTTCCCCCGGGAATCTAAAAAACTTAATGCCACAACGTCGTTTTAACGAAAATAATAATAAAAAAAAGTATGATAAAACAGAATTTGATGCTGTTAAGATCACATTTTATTTACCCGGAATTGACGAAACGTGCCAGCTTTCGCCCCATCCCGTTCTTAAAAGGATTTTATGATTTTCCATAATATGGACGTACATATTTCTTCCATCAACTAAAATATTTAACCTAAAACATACCCGTTAAGTATACTTACTAACAAGAAAAAAAAAAAAAGTTACTAACACTATTATTATTTTACATTTTTACTTCTTTTTTTTTACTATTGCAAATTGAAAGCAACTGTCGTTACGATAAAAGCATAAATTCATTTAATGGATATTTCATAGGCTCAGTATAATATCAGTTTCAGCAGCAACCAAAGGAAACACATTTTCATAAGTGGAAGGCGCACTTTAAACATTTTAACAACTAAAAGCATTACATAAAGCTAGCTTTTATCATTGTAGTAAATGAAAACATCTAGGTTATTCATAAAGCTTGCTTTTAAATGAAAAATTAAGACCGTCCTAAGGTGTGTCCAAGTATAAAGCGTCAATCTTGCGCGGCTGCCGCGCACCGAATTACGCGCTGTTTTTGGAAGTCTGCCGCTTATAATACACTAGATGATGCCCGCGACTTCGTCCGCGTGGATTAAGATTTTTTGATTCCCGCGGGAACTCTTTAATTTTCCGGGATAAAAAGTAGCATATGTCCTTCCCCGGGATACAACCTATCCTTGTACCAAATTTCATCCAAATCGGTTGAACAGATGGGCCGTGAAAGCGTATCAGACAGACAGAAACACTTTTGCATTTATAATATTAGTATGGATTCGTGGGTACAGGGAACGCTTCTTATACTACTGGCGTTAGCACTTACTTGTGTCCTGCAAACGCCACGCGTTGCTGCTGCGAAATTGCCGCTCTATGTTTGGACACACCTTAAATTTAGTGATATTTTGTGAATCTGTCACTTTTTGACTTGGTAGATTATAACGTTGACATGAAAAGGACAGATATAAAAAAATACTCAAAACATTTAACGGCGTACTCGGTGAGCAAGTGCAGTGCTTGAAATCTGACTGTTTCCTGCTTTATTACATGAAACGAATAGGTAGGTAGCGCTCCAGCAGTTTTTAAAGTCCCACAAAAGCTTTAAAAGCACCAGTGAAAAGTCTTTCGTTCGAAAATAATTTAAATTGATTATACCTAGGAATCTTGTAGAACATCGTAGTATCTCGTAGAACGTATCTCAGACGATACGTTTTATTAAAATACACAATTTCACACTAAAGATTTTTTATACATTGTGCTAATTAAACGTGAATATTAATTATTCGTAAAGATAAATGATATGATTGTAAATGAAGTAGATAGGTATAATTTGCAACATCAAACAGGCACGATACAGGTAGGTATGTATTTAAAAAAACGTTATGCGTAGGTATGCAACAAGGTATGTAATTAATAATAATAACTGCTTAAAAAAAATTAACTGTTTGTCAATTTTATTTTTGAAATAATTATCGCTGTGAAAAGTTATCAGTGCAATATAAAATTTCATGATGTTGTAAAAAATTATATTTGCGGTACCGGTAATAAGCAATCTCATGTATTGACTTAATTAATGTTATTACTGTCGAAAGAAATATTTAACATTTTATTTAGAAGGAAAAATCCAATGAAAACTAGCACTATTTACCTAGGTATACCTATGTCAGGGTAAAGATTTACTATATATATAGATAAGAAACAATTAGTTATTCTAAGAAAACTTACCTGCACCTTACCTACCTAATACCTTAATACATACTCGTATATATTTTCGTTTAAAATATAAGTACTACACATTGGTTGGACAATTATAAAAGTTCGTTGAACTAGACAGACGAATTAGATTCCAGACGACTTCCCAACTGGCTGAAACAGATTCGCCTGTAGCTTGCTATCTTTTCGAATAAGGTTGATAAACACTTACAAATACAAATATGTAACGAAACAATTCGCTTTTGTCTGGGCTTCAAAATAGTATAATTTGTTTTCAGCAACCATAATTAATTGATGCTCAGTGATTGATCATGAGGCAGGTTTATATTATCTTAGTCAAAATCAAAAGCCCTAAGCAAAAATCAAAAGTGTATTTAGGATATAAATACTATGTCTTTTAACATTAATCTAAATATACATAATATAACTATATGGAAAAGGTGACTGACGGATTGATCCATCAACACACATCGGATCGGGCTTAAATTTAGCTAATACAGTTTGTTTTTTAACATAGGCATCCGTTAAGAAAGGATTTTCGAAAATTCAAGGTAAAATAGAGAGATTTCAATTTGTATGAAAATCAAACTTAACGTGAACGACGCTGCGAGCAAAAGCTAGTTAAATATAAAATGTGATGGTGATGCTACGAGGGTTCCAAAAACAAATCAGAACCGTGCTGAGAAACATTCCCAATCACATATTGCATACTATATTATCTGACAGCATATTATTACATAATATATAAGACATTGACTCTATATTGTCATACTTTGTTGAATACTTATTGTTGACTTCGCAGAAATATTATGTTTATATTTTTCAATAAAATACCTACTTGATGACTTCAATGAAAATAAATTCAAGTTCAAACAACGTAACGTGTTAATAACACCGCAAAAACCGTCACGCTATATGGGTCCGCATATAAATGACAAAAAGATAAAGATAATTGAAAGATTAAAATCTAATAAATATTGCGTTATTCCATAAACATTCAAGAATTACTTTATAACTTGTATGTATGTGTAGTTTGCAAGCGCATTAACCTTGCTCCGGTATGTCGGCGCATATGGTAATAATATATTAGTACTTGAAATACGAAAGGTTTCCTTCGTACTCTTGAACGGTAATATCAAATTAAGAACGCGGTTTCGCAAATATTGAAGCGTCTTTAATAAGAAAATGTTTCTGTAACATGTTCTTTGAAATGTCAATGGAGTCATAATGAAGGATGTGTAAAAAAGAACACCATACAAAATACCAAAAAAAAAAAAAAGAATATTTTACATGATAATAATAATTATACTTTCGCAATTGTGAAATTTAAGAAAAAAAATTAGATAAGTATGTATTTTGTGTGGTATACGCACAAAATATAAACAGTTATTACTTTAGCACTGGTAGGTAATAGTAAGAATATGCTACGGCAAATACTTTATCCTGCATTTTATTTTAAAAAGTTAGTATTGAATTAATAACATATGTTTGAATGCTATACAACATCGATGTGAAATAGAATTATTTTTCATTAGTGTTATTGTATTTGAACTGGCCGTGCCAGGCGCAGTTGCTTCATAGCTCATCCGCTATTTCATAGCTATTTCTATGAACATTATTTTTCCCTACGAAAACATCTGCAGTTATTTGATTGTACCTAGTAAAAAATATGTTTCTATTAGAATGTAAATTACTAAGTTTATTGATAAAGTTTATGCGATATTGATTGTATTGAAAAATCATTATATTTTCATGTAGGGCTTCAATTATTTTAGTTTGTAAGTAAGAGTTGGTAGAAAGCATTCCAGAGATCGTTTGATATTTAATATTGGTATTTTGATTGCCTAATTAGATATTTTTATGTGTAACGCTTTTGTCGTAACACGCCGAAATGCACAACCAATATTACGAAAGAAGAGCGCGTACAGTAAGGGTAATTAGTACGGTATCACCGGCTAAACCATTATTATCTCCGTTGCCCAATTCAGGGCCTGCGAACACATCAAATTTGGGCGTATATACAGTAGCAGTAGCAGCCAAGAAGATATGTGCAACAACGAATAATAACGAATATTCACTGATCATTGACGCTTTTCTATTAATGAATTCCATCGAGAATTTTCTTTGGGAACGGAGTGCCTAGTGGGAGATTTCCTTCCTGTACGATCGCGTCAACGTTAACTTCTTATTAAATGTACCATTTGTATGGAATTGTCAAGCACTTGACAGGTGACGCTCGATCAATTCCATATAAACGGTAGTTAACGTAGTCGCGATCTAATACGTATAACAAAACACCCACTCGGCCGGCAGATTGCAAAATCCATTAGATGGGTATACCTATGTCAAAAATGTGTACCTAATTCATTGCCTGGTTATTGGTAATGGACCAATAAGTAGGCAATGAATTTAATAGGTAATTTTAGTTGCCTAGAGTTAGCGAACTATCAAATAAAACCCAGAGTTTACAGTCCATTTGAAAAGTCCTGCATTGACCTGGGATATACTATACATCCCAACCTGTTTCATTCAGGCGGAAAAAGGCCCTCCACTAACTATTTTTAACTGTGCATAATATTATATTATGTGTTCTGAAATAAAATATATTTTGTTATTAACATTCGTATTCATTTAAATCAATAATTTCTCATATTACGATTATTTTTATTGCGGAACGCGAAACATTGCGCAATATAGGAACTGATCTTCTTAAATATCATGAAAGCTATACTTTTTTTAGTATTTTACTTACGTGAATTTGGTTATAAAACTATTGAGTTATTACGCAGCAAGATTTCCAGTTAGATTTAGTTAGCTAACATAACGAATTATGACTTAATGACTCTGCAATAATATTAGCACGCAAGCTGCGTAAACAGAAGGGATATCTAAAGTCAGATGCCTTAGAAAGATAATGAAAACAAGGCGAATGTATCAGAGGTAAGGCGTTGAATATATTTTGCGTACATCATGCACGTGTCTAATCGACTTTGTAAACGAAGGTAATGGGTAGAGTTACGTGTCAGTATCAGGCATTCAGGAGTTTCTCAGATTATCTGTGTTAGAGTGGAATCACATATTTTGTCCACATTTGTGGCAATGTTGTCTATTGAAAATATTTTTACGCTTTTTTGACTGGCTCAAGCCAGTTCCACGTCGATGGATGTAATGAGACCCTTAATTTGGAAAATTCCACATGATATTATACTTAGCAACTTTGCGGCTCGTTATTTCTAAAACAGTCGATTTTGGGTTCATTGGTCCAATAGTTTCTTCTTAAAATGTTTGTGTCACACACACAAATAAACAGGGGCATACCTTAATTTAATTATAATTGCTTTACAGAAATTTCTAAGTTTAGATTCCTTGACTATGATATCTTGTGATGATAAAAATGTATTTCTAAGAAACCTAGTACCTAAATAATCTTAGACAATTAAAAGATTATTAGGTAGTGTACCTATTCAAACGGGAAATAATTCTGGACCTCATAATATTTCTATTGGGAACATTCACCCAAGCAATGTGCCAAAGATTAGAAATCGAATTCAAATCCTAATTGTTTATTTGTGCTAATTACGATGATTAATGTAACGACTGCAGAATTCCTTGAATTTTTAAGATATTATAATATTTTTTATGATATTAAATTTTCATGCAAATTATAATAATACCAATTAAATTAAAATATCAATAAATTACAGGTCCTAATCAGGTAGGTTACCAATTCACGGATTGATTTATGCAGTTTTTTATTTAAAACCATAAACAGTAAACACCATTTTCATTAATATGTCATAACATAAATTGATAATTATTGATTAAAGTTTTATTCAAACTTATGAAAATAAAATTATTATTTGACTATACCAAAAAAAATAATTGTGCAAATAGCAGGAGTTTTATTTTATTAGGTAGTTAAACTAGTTTATATTTGAGTAGTTATTTACTCGTCGTCAATATTTATTGAATTACTAAATAGGGGAAATATTTTATTTGTTCTAGTACCTATGAGAACAGACATAATAATATTATTAAAAACATATACATATAATATTGGAGATTTTTAAGTATCGCAACTCTTATATAACAACTTTTTTCAGTTTGTACTTATTCTCTTCTTCTTTCTATACTGGGATTATTTTCCGCACCTGGACGAAGGCGTCCGTTATTCGTGCGACTCCCCGCTAGATCATTCCAGCCAGCCGAGCTCACTCCAGAATCCAAGCAGGCCACCCAGGTCGGCGAGGACTCGCGGTAGTGTTGCTGGGGAGCCAATGTAGGCTTCTCGTTGGGTGGAAACACCGCTGCACTCGAGCAGCACGTGTTTCGGTGTCTCTCTCGTGGTCGCTCTCCATGTAGGCTCTGCATAGAGGGCTGTCAGAGATACCTAAAAAAGATAGGTGTTTGTTTAGAGGGCAGTGTCCTATTCGTACTTATTTTACTCCGTATCCAAAAGTCAGATCTTCGCCTCATTTTATTACGAGTTTTATGTAGAGGTATTTCCAGCAGAATGAAAAACAAGAATCCCAAGTGGGGACATCCACGATGAAGAATCATAATTGCAAATCATGTGATTAAATACATTAATTTACCGTGTGATCGCAATTAGAGGAGCAGGGGAATGCAAGTAACAAATACAATTATTTTGTGTGCGGTATGCGACCGCGACAGGTGGTTCGAATGTCGACAGGATTCCCGTAGCTGTCCGTCAAAAAACTGGAGTTTACATGCGGGAACGGTCGTCTCCACAATTAACCGGCTGAAAAATGTCGCTCTACATCCTCAGAAATAATCGGACCTAGACATCTGTCTTTGTAAAATGATTCGCAAAAAATCATTCCATCCCTTATTTAGATGGCCACTCACTCTACATCTCAGAGTCAGTTGTAATTTTTATTGTAATTAATGCATCTAGTTTTTGCACGTACACTTCAATATAACTTATGATTAAGAGTTCGTACCCAAACCTACTAATGTGTCTGATTTTCCCCCCTTTCCCCTCGTAAACCATTTTACCGAAACTTGGTAAAGAGATATGTATGAGTATTTCAGAGAACTGAGAAGAACATTTAAGCTTGCTATATAAATCCGAAAAATAAAGGAGAATTTTAATAAACTTAATCTATAAAGAATCGATTTTTCGCCGGTCAATTTGTCTGAGGGTCCATGTTTCAGCCGCATATAGAAAAATCGGAAAGACAAGACATTTCATCAGACGAACCTTTGTATTTTTTGTGATTCTTTTGTCCTTCCAGATTTTCGATAATTCTGTTGATACCCATTATATAAACGATAACAAGATCCCCATTTAAAAGAAAACTCCTGCAGGTAAGATAAAATCACCGGAAAGGGGAACTCCAGTTAAAGAAAAATTTAGCGCAACACAAATAAAACATGATAAGTAATTAGCGCATATATTATTTTCCGTAAAAAGAAAAGCTCTAACTTTATGTCTTTTGTTTAGTTAATTATTTTCATGAGCTGCTTTTATTTCCTTTTTCGCAATACTTAATTAACCATAGAAAAACCAACATAAACGTGTCAGCTATAAAAACTAAAAATGCTTATTATAAAGTTGTTTGGTAAGTGTTTATTATTTTCTTAAGACACTTAGTACACATAATCATAAAACGCTTTCAAGTTTCAAGATCGAGATACGACGGAGATACGCGACAAAACGTTTTTATGTTAGGTTTTTAATTTGTATATCTTGCGTTCAAACGGACACAGATGGTGACGGGATTTGACTTTGACAAATCGAAAACTGGATTCAATGCGACGTTCTTTGAGTCTTCTCCGTTTTATACTAGCAATATAATAGCAATATAAGAGCACGTGAGGCTGTAAAGCTATTCATTGGCTCCGGTCGACAGTATCTCGTTTATCGTTGTTGTAATGTGACAGCTTATACAAAAGTTATTGAGGCGGACTTCGAAGTCTCAGATTAAGTATTCTGCGGTCTCAGTACGTTGTACACGAGTAATTGTCATTGATGAAGATGAGCCTAAATGGCACATGTAGGTAGGTACCTACTTTAGATTCACGACTTGTAACGGTGTGAATGCCCACTTCATGAGAGATCTAATCTTTGAATATAAA
The DNA here is from genome assembly GCA_923060345.2 of Erebia aethiops. Classification (NCBI taxonomy): domain Eukaryota; kingdom Metazoa; phylum Arthropoda; class Insecta; order Lepidoptera; family Nymphalidae; genus Erebia; species Erebia aethiops. The sequence continues at coordinate 12,533,154 of OV281089.1, read as the reverse complement.
GATCTTGAGGATTTCTAGTGAAAAAAAAATGTACTTAGGTAAGTAGGTACTTAACTACTTTTATTTCTCTTCGTCTTGAACTCCGTCCGCGTGGATTTAGGTTTTTAAAATTCTTTGAAATCTCTTTGATTTTCTTAATGAAAATGTAGCCTGGTCTTCGGCATGCTTATGCAAGCATCAGTGCAAAATTTCGTAAAAATCTGTTAAAAAGATGGTCCCGGAAAAGGTATCAGGCAGACACATTCCTATGTTTATTTTGATATGTATGGAATTATGGCTCTGTAGTATAATAATATTATGTACATCAAATATCAATCTCGTGTATTTATGGATCTTAAAGTGCAAATTGTAGATTGTAGGAGGAAGTGGGAGGATATTAGTAAAGTTGGATGTTCTTACTTCTGAGTAATAGACACCTACAACAGTATAAATAAGGCAAATGACCTACAAACGGTTGATAGTGTGCGGTATTGTATCTCAGTGCCGACTTACAAAATAAATGACTCGCTTGATGACGTTTGCAATTCATTGATGTTTAGTATTGTTATTACAAGTTCATTGTTAAAACAATATACCTACTTTTGAACTGCTGAAATACGTGCGGATGCTCACGAGCAATATTGAGAAATATCTATATGGCATGTACCCCCGTGGTATGTACATAACTAAACGTAGTATTTTCTTTCGATTGAATGAGAAGATAGTATTCTTTAACCATTTAATGTTATTTTTATCTGTACATTATTTCGGAATTTATTATTTTTTTAAAATTTAAAATAAAACTTTAACTATTTTGGTCTAAATCAGTCTGTTTATCCGTGTCAATCTTCGAAACACCCGCAGGGCGACCGGCTAAAAATGACAGCTACAGTGTCAATCACCTCTGATTGGTTATCATTCTTCCACTATTGGCCAAAATCCATTGACGCAGCAATAATACCATAAATTCAGCAAATCAAAACATTCGAGACTGTAACAATGATTGATGAAGGTTTTACCTGAGTCAATTTTAAGACACTCGCGGAAAAGTCGAGTGGTAAACTAAACAAGACGTGACCTTGGTTACATTTTATCGACCCGAGAAAAAGGGTCGTAAGGATTTTTTTTTTCGAAATAAACCTATATACATGCAAATAGCTGGCAATAGCTAATTTTTATTAAAGCTATTGAATAACATGAAGCATACTCGAGCTTGACAAGTGTGACATTGAGGTGCTGCACGCGTCCTGTCGCTCACGTAACGACTAACTTTGCCCAAAAAGGCATGGCCAGAAAGGGCCACTGACTCAACTGCCTCGTAATAAGCCTATAACAAAGGTGGTATAAGGCTACTTGTGTACTACATTAGATCAGAATATGATGTTTAAAATAAGAATTTCGTACGATTAAAGTACGACCGAGGAGTCTCGCAAGCAGTGGTAAGTTTGACGACCTCCGTGGCGCAGTGTGTAGCGCTGTTGTCTTAACGTGCGGAGGTCCCGGGTTCGATCTCCGGCAGGGTCAATTTGGGAATTTATAATTTCTGAATTATCCCTGGTCTGGCCTGGTGGCCGTGGCTAGTTAACACCCTACTGGTAAAGACGTGCCGCCAAGCGATTTAGCGTTCCGGTACGATGCCGTGTAAAAATCGAATAGGGGTATGGGTTTAGTATAACTGCCATGCCCCTAACAGGTTAGCCCGCTACCATTTTAGACTGCATCATCACTTACCATCAGGTGAGATCGCAGGATAAACTTTTGGATTTTTGCTGTAGCTTCATCATGTACAGGAGCACAGAGAGGATATTGAAATAAATGCATACTTATATACAGCATAATATTTTAGATAGACAAATTCACCGGTTCAACGGCCTCATTTCTGAAAGTTTTCGTAACTCCACCTCGCACTTTGATCACACCTATTTCAAGCTCTTAAGGGACTTAAGTCGCTTTTCTGATGAAAGGACCTATCTGACACTTTTGACGTAACTGCACTAAAAACATCATAATAATGTTCTGTGCTTTATTGATGTGTCTATTCGACGTTTTCTACTAACCGTTTACTGGCGACACAGACCATACTCGGTGACTGCCGACTGGCGAGGACGATCGGTAAGTATGGCCTATTTGCTGATTTGCGAAAACGTAATCATAATATGAGGTTATCTTCATACATAAAATTAGCTAGAAATAATTATTATTACTAGCTAATGTTTGACCAAAACAAATATGTCTCTAAAAGATAATTCATGCTACTGTAAAATAATATCATTGTAGTCAAATAATTAATTAGTAATTCGTCGGGTTCGGTCAAGTGTGCTGTGTGCGATGTCCTTTACGCACCTTTCACGATTATGAATAGAATCCAGCATGACGCAACGTGTGTGATTAGCATACATCGATACAAAGCCGTATTTGGTGCGTATATAAGGCAGGTGCACTTTAATGGCAGTTATTAAAATGCTTATGCATAATTATGGCCATAGTATTGGCGTTAGGAACAAAGGTTTTCCGTTCTAAACTTGCGTCTTGCGAGTGAAACCCTGGAAAATATAGATTAATAATATCATACCTGCAACTCAATGAGGTTAGGTACAGTACCCGGCAATAAATATTGCACATCGACCTTTGGAAAGAGACAATCGGTTATTTCGGCTTCGTATAGCGTTATCTCTGTCGCACACTACCGATCGGTAGTGTGTACTGTACTACCTACCCTTTTATAAGTTTACCATAGACGTATAAGGATTTTACTCGGCATAGGTAGATACAAATATTGTTTTGAACGAAAGAAAACATTTCATACAACAAAGAAATAAAGCTTCAAGTACTAAAGTGGTATAAGTAGTAAGTTAAATTATACTTGTCTATGAATGATAAAAATATATTGCGAATTAAATTTGAAATCAACAGAAAGTAACATTACTATTCTAGAAGAGGTTTAATATATTTAATTTTCATTCCTTAGGTGGATATCCATCTAATGATTTGTAACGGTTAAGTATAATGTTTTTACACCTATTTTTGGGAAGCTATCCTAGCTGTAAAGGGGGCAGATTTTCATCGATATATCATTTGAACTATACAGGTATTAGCACTACCTACCCAAACAAAACATCACAGGTAGATACTTACTGCAAAGATATATATGAAAACTTGCAAAAGGAAAATACATACATAGGTAAACGTCAAGTTTATTCAACTCATAAAACTTCACTAAAATACGTCCAATTCATGCATAAAGACGCTAGTAAATATTCATTGATATTAATAATTTTAATAAAACGAATGATAATAATTTACATTTTGCATAAAATTAACGTATTGCAGTCGCGCAAATACCGGTTGCTAATGCCACATTGATTTTCCAATGTTTTTCTTGTTCGCCCTTGATATGGCTTGCGGAGTTTAATACAAAGTTGCTAGGCAATAGGAAGGTAGTTTATGGAAGGACTAGTATCACTAGAACGTAGTAGTAAGACTAGTAGTAGCATTGAGTAACATGCCCTATAGAGATGCAAAGACAGTTTTAACGCTGTTGAATGATGAATGAACTAAATGAACGTCGTGACACCTTATGTTATCTGATTTCGTAGCAATGTTATTTGAAACTACTTTTAACTGATGTAACAACATTTAGTTGTGGTTATAATAAGTAAATAAAAAAAACAAAACAGTTTATGAGTTGCGTTATTGTAAACTATGATAAAGATTACGATATAATTATTACTAGATAACAAAAAGTTCGAACTTAGTTTGATTTGAGGCCGTTTTGTGGGCTATCATTTCTACCTCTAGTATATAGCACCTCTCCTAGTAGTAGTAAGTGAGGTTTGTGGAATGTGGCCCTATCTAATTAGATTCAAGGAGATACCATCTAAGAGCCTATTGAGGCTATTGAAGTCTTCCTAGGTGACTTAGAAAAAGCCTGTATAGGCTATCTGAGTGAAACTCTTTTCAAAAAATATAAGAGACTATCTTGTATGGAACAAAAATGGCATTTTTTAACTCAGCAACCTAAGAAATCTTAAACAGGGCTTATCAGGTGTATCGATTAAAAAAAAAGTAAATACTACGTTGATCATTAAGGGTGAAAACGTACTACGGACAAAAAATGATTGATTGGTGAACAAAAAGTCCGCGTCATTCGCTTGTATATGGAGCGCGCGTATGAGGGAGACAGGTCAAACTGTTGTGAGCCTCTGACCGGACATTTCGTGCATAGGACAAAATTTCCGCAACATTTTGTCCTGTCCACGAAATGTCCGATCCGTAGTGTGTGTTTTGGATCTTACAATCTTGGAGCATGCAACCAAATCGAAGTGTAAGGTTCGCGCGCGAGTTGAATGCAGAGTAAATGTATGGTGACACATACATTTACTCTGCATTCAACTCTAGACTGTAGGTACAATACACTCGTAATATGACAAACGTGCCCTATCTTGTTATGTAGCCGGAAAAGTAAGTTAGGCATGCAACAAAGAACAGTGAACAGCGAACTAGAACTAGGCAAAAGGCAGCCGCCCGTCCTATTCCTATTCATGAGAGTCTAGAAGCATTGTAGTGCGTATTGTTTACAAAATAACCTAACAAGCGTGACGTGGTTTATTGCACCCGTGGTTATCGTTGACACCGCATCGCCCATGCTTGACTTTCTCCAACGATCATTCTCTCCAATTAACGGAATGATTGTCGGGTGCTCAGAGACCATCTTCTGCCGCACGCAATTCACTTTGCTCTTGTTACGAATGAGGCAAATTCACAAATTCGTGCTAACGTGAGCGCGTATGTAGGACGGAACCTTTTAAGTGAAACTGTTATACTGTACGCTTACAAGTTTTCTTCATTTTACCGAGTTGAATTCACGAGTTTTTTTTTAATCCACTACAAGTTAGCTCTTGACACTGCGATCTCACTTGATGGTAAGTGATGATGCAGTCTAAGATGGTATCGGGCTAACCTGTTAGGGGCATGGCAGTTATATTAAACCCATACCCCTTCGGTTTCTACACGACATCGTACCGGAACGCTAAATCGCTTGGCGGCACGTCTTTGCTGGTAGGGTGGTAACTAGGCAAGGCCGAAGCCTCCCACCAGGCCTGACCAGGAAAAATTCAGAAATTACAAATTTCCAAATTGCCCCTGCTGAGGATCGAACCCGGGACCTCCGCACGTTAAGACAACAGCGCTACACACTGCGCCACGGAGGTCGTCAAAGTGTGTGAATGGGGAATATGCATGTGATTTAGAAATGGACAAAAAAAATTATGTGTAATCTTTATTGCTAAATAAATATATATAGATGATTATTTTTACAAATTATCGTGTTTCTATTAATAAATTTAATTATTTAAAAGTAGTATTTTTCAAGTTCCCGCTCAAATTTCTAAAACGCAACGCTATTGGCGGAACGAAACATGACGTCACCATCCACTCTGTAGTCTGAGTCGACTGCTAACAGGTCGTTTGTTTTGTATGATTATTGAAGGTTATTCGCATTGTTTTGCCGCTGTTTATGATAAATTATTAGTGTTTTTGGGAATTATTAACTGAAAGCAGTGATTTCTTGTGAAAAAAGACTCGCCACAATAAACAACTATTGGTAGCAAACTATAAATTAAAGAGTTCTCGCGGGAACCCAAAACAGCGCGGACGAAGTCGCGGGCGCTAGTATATATTATATAATCAAAGATATGTAGGTATTAGGAACGTTAAATGTTGAGAACATCTTTATGAACTTTAACAAACTAGGTTGTTTTCGTCAAGGCAACTGAGAAATTCTTTTCCAATAGAACTTTAAACAGTGCAAACAAAAAAACCTAGTTATAAACTTATAACGTTTTGTGATCAAAATCTACACTCGTAGTCAGCTGTTGACCAATGAAAACCATAATATATTTTGTAACATTAATAATTGGGAATCAGAATAGTTTTATGAACATGTAATTAATTTTTTAGGTTAGTTTAAGGTTAGTTTATTGTTTAAATTGTTTGCGATTCCTAATGAAAAAGATTTTTGGTAGGTAGGTAGGTACATACATATCTAATACTCACGTCGAAATAATCTTCACAACGATATAAACTAGGTACTCAAGCACGATACATTTTCTCTCCTCATCACCTTACACAATGATATTATATTCATTGACCTTACACCACTTTTTCCTTAGGTATGTATTTGTATCTTTGGGCATATGAAAATATATCTTGTCAGGTGCAGTTTTAATATTATTTTTGCACATAGGGACAATACAATAATTATAATAAGCTTTTGGGTGCTCTTCCATCACAATAAGTTAATCTTTTACGCTTTACTTCACTCAAACACTTCGTTGTTAATTTATTCATGTGTACGGTGACGTCACAACGAGCGCGCCAAAATGGGGGCGTTTAAGTCGTCCGAAAATGATAGTAGTTTTAATTATTATTTTTTAGCTTATTTAATAAAATTTTGCAAGTGTTATATTTTTTTCCGGTTATATAATCACTTATAGAATAGTTTAAAAAAATAAAAAAAATACATGCATATTCCCTATTGTAGCAAATTACAAACCTTTTAGTAAGCGTTATTAAATAAGCTTAATTCCAATTTGGTCATCTCATTTGTCAGACAAATTTGTTTGTGGTTAGAAAATTCAGTCGCGTTCGGTGCACCTTTTTCTATGATTCAAATGGCTCATGCATTTTTGAAGTCCGCATTTCAATACTATGCGCAAATTAATCGCAGGGATCGGGATCGCAGGTTTCTATGTGTATGTTTCTTACTTCATTACTTATGTACCCAAAGATTTGTTTTATTGTTCTCGGGGCGTTAGAAGGCTTACCAATAACCCACTTAACACCAATAATCATACATAGTACAGATCACCTTAGAACTGGCAGTAATTTATTCTTTACTGATTTAAATATTATGTCCTTAATTCATATTAGATAGCTGACGTAGGAGTTTTGATGTGGGATGTGCACCTCACCTCAGGCATTACTTTTAATGGACTTATTATATCTTCGAATGAAGCGACTCATACATGTAATTGTGATAGAACTTTACTTTGATAAGTTCGTTTAATCACTCATTATATTATTACTGTTGTACCTACAAAGTTAAATTCTTCAGCCTTCTTTTGTGGGAATGACTTATTATTTTAATAATTTAATTTCGGTCATTAGTGGTTCAACGCAGTGGATTCTACAATAATTGTAAGAATGTATGTATTTTTAAAAGTTTAAACGGCTTGGTATCGCTTACTTTCAGTTACTCACTCTTCCATCTTACTTAACTTTATCTTTTTGTTATTTCATCATCTTATAATTATTATACATAATAATATATCGGTGTGGAATTGGATCATCAGGGGTTAGGAATCATTGTAATGACTGCGTGTAGTCTGTGCTAGATCCACACTAATATTATAATTACAAAAGTATGCCTGTCTCTCTGCTACGCTTTCACAGCCCATATTATGTTACACTGACAAAGGCTACTTTTTATATCGAAAAATTAAAGAGTTAACGCGGGAATCAAAAAACCTAAAATCCACTCGGGCGTCATCAATCTAGTACCATTATATCAAATCTATCTATCCACTTCGCCATGGTTCATTATCCTCATTTCTCACACAATGTTTTAGTGTAAATAGCAGGTAAATAGATAAGCATTCTGTGACACAATGTTAGGAAATATATTCAAGGTGCATTGCGTTTTATTGAAGAACTGTGCTTTCGCTTATTGATATGCCTGTAGCGTGGCGAACACATACTTACCTGCAGTAGCTTTTGTTCAAGGGCGTATACCTTCTAACGATTTGATTACTGTGATATTAATAAACGTATATAAATATGCATGTTTGTATAGCAATATCCATACTAATATTTTAAATGCGAAAGTCTGTCTGTCTGTCTGTCTTTCTGCTACGCTTTTATGGCCCATCTGTTCGACCGATTTTGATGAAATTTGGTACAGGGATACGTTGTATGCCGGCGAAGGACATAGGAAATACTTTTTATCCCGGAAAATTAAAGAGTTCCCGCGGGAATAAAGACCGGGATAAAAAGTAGCCTATGTCATTCTCCAGGTCCTCAACTATACCCATGCCACAAATCACGTCACGTTGCTCCGTTGCGGCGTGATTGAAGGACAAACCAACAAACAAACACTTTTATAATACATACTAATAAAGTACGATTTCTAAAAAGTTAAATAATATTAATATATTATGTAGCTATGTACCTAGCTTTTATAACTAGTTTCGGTCGGACACTGTTTCGTAATAATCTCTTGTTAATTTAGAACTCCTCGTAAGTAATAAAATATGTTAATAAGTAATAACAAATGTTTACTATATTATTTTGCAACGGCTATTTCACCCATATTCATAGAAATTAATATGACCCCCGGGAAAACCCTTTTGCGTATTTCAAGAGGACGGCTTTTATTGCATACCCTCATTTACCCTCATAAACTTATACCGGTTAGGCAAAAATATTCTTTCATATTTTTTTATCATGTCCGTATCCATCCAGAGTTGTATAGTTAGTAGTTGTGCGGTTTTCGAGTAAGCTCTTATATTAGGTTTATATCAGAGAACATTTTGGTAAGTATTCACAATCGCTAAATAAAAAAAAATACAGGCCTAGAAGTAGGTAGTCCCTTTTCATTAATAAGTACCCATTTCATTTAGTAGGATTACGAAATTTCAGTTTATGTTTAGTATAAAATAATTAACGTAGAGTGCCTACCATGGATATTATTCCAGAGTCCTTTAGTATAAGAATTCTACAAAATCTCGATGTAATGTATTGAATAGATAGACGAAGTTCTTTTACATATAATTGGAATAAGTACCTACCTAAACGGTAATAAGAAGCAGTGCATTTTGCGTGTATGCAAATGCAGTTTGAGTGACTTTGCATTCGCAGTGAAATTCTTTAGAAAATCATATAACTTGTGGTTTTAATGATGATCTTCCGTACGGCACAGCTTTGCGGTACGGAATGGATTTTTTCCGAGTCGGCCAAGTACACTTACACTCAGACATGACTGCATTTGAAAAATTATAAAGCGTTTAATATTATTTATATCCACTTTGCATCTGAACACCGTATATTTGATTTGCTCTTGTTTTCTTCTAGCATTGCGAGTTATCGTTTGCGATGGTAGACTATAAGTAGTTAATTTCCTAAAGGCAGTGGGCCGTATTATTTTTTAGAAGCCCTCGATCTATCGCTCATCGGCCGAGTGGGCTGTGGAATGCTATAGTTTCCTGAACGGGTCACTGATCGCTATTTGGCAACCTTGTTGTTCTGTGTTTGATAACATCCTCTGTTATAAACAGAAAACAATAACTATTTACTGCAGTTGAATACAATAGGCCTAATCGCTGAAAAGTTTTGTCTTTTGGACTTCCTACTAGCAGGGGAGATTATAGACGTTATACTATGCAAAACATTACATAAGACTGGTACAAAGAAACATTCAATGGATATTTAATACACGGAATTTATAAAAGCAAAAAAATATTTAAAATATCCAAAGATTTCTCTAATATATGTGTATCTACAATACAGTATTCCTATACTTAAACTTAGTAAAGTTTACGAGCTGAATAATCCCAGCTTTATTCGGGTGGAATAACTAAAACCCTTTCATAGTCGGATCCTTTCGTAGTCTAGGGATCTACGTTATAGTGAACTTACAAAGTTTCTATACCCTGAAAGTTTCGATCTGTGCACACTGATGATAAGTTTCTCCTTTTTTACCACAGCGAAAGTTGAAAATCTTGCACGCTTATAAGGTTAGGTAAGGTAGAGTTAGAGTTACCCTTAAGTTGACCTGAATAGATGTTGGCGATGAATTGTAAATATCATATTGTACGAGTAAGTAGTAAGCAAGTAGGTACGTGTTCTAATCAGCAATTAGCCGCGCGGTCGGTCAAGCGGTATGCGGATATCGCGCAACTGCGTAGCCACACCGCACATTGTACGCGCCGTCCTTCGAGGTCGTTCGTTCCAGGGCAACCGAACCACGCTAACCCGTACCGACTACCGATCCACCTAAGCCACAGCCCGCAATACAGCAGGGCTGTCAAAACTATTCTCTGTCCAATCATATTTTATTTTACTTTTGGCAGCTCGAGTCAATGGTGTTCTAATGCGTTACTGATTCGATTGTTGATAAAAATCGACTTTCTTTATGAAGAAGTTTTAATCGATTTGACACATTTATATATTTTATATTTCCTCATTGTTTTAAAGCATTTAAATTATGTATGTATTTAAATAAATCATTTATGTAAAACAGTATAGTAAATGTAATATGAGTAAGGCAGGTCATAGAAACCATCAATCGCGAAAGATCTTGTGATTTAAAACTGTGTTGCAAATATGTTTTAAAATCTGTGTGTTTGTCAAACCGATTGAAAATTGGCTTGGAGATTTCATGCTTTGTCATCTTTTTACTCTGGAAAATAAATATTATGTAGTAGATACAGATGTTCAAATATGTATTTCCTAAATTCAGGCAGACGAATTAGATGGAAATAGTTCAATTTATGTATTTTCTTTTGGTCTTAATATTTTTCAGGATGAATTTTATGGAGACTACAGAACTTGATTAGGTATATGCCTGGAGAAATCCTTCTTACATTGTGCTAATTGCTGTATACTTATTGACGGGAATAACGTTGAAATGTCTTGGTGACTGAAATGTGAAAGGCCATTATCATTGACGAATAATTCTTTAGGTTGGTAGCCCTATTGCATACTTATAACAGAGAATAGGTAATAGTATTCTCAAATTATGATTCATAATTTTATTAAAAAATATAGTGAACTAGCTGATGCCCGCGATTTCGTCCGCGTGGTTTAAGTTTTTTTGATTCCCGCGGGAACTCCTTAATTTTCCGGGATAAAAAGTAGCCTATGTCACTCTCCAGGTCCTCAACTATACCCTTGCCAAAAATTACGTCGATCCGTGTCTCCGTTGCGGCGTCATTGAAGGACAAACTAACAAACCAATAAACCAACAAACAAACACTTTCGCATTTATAATATTAGTATGAAGTATGATATGATTTACAATAAACATTAATAACATCGCGATAGGTGGTCTTCATAATTAGGCTTTGACTCAGATGTAAAATTCCAAATATCTCAAAATACGTACTAATAACAGCAACTTCTAATAAAAAAATAAGTTATTCAATTATTCAAGAGAATCAGCAAATATAAAATTGAAAATTAATTTAATAACAGAAAGCTAATAAGAGCACTGCCAATAGCTTAATGTGTTTTAAGAAATATTGTATTATATAACGACCCTATCTGCATAATTTATCGGGTTATCCCCATTATACGAGCATTCATCCACCGTGTACGAGTAGGTATAAATCGAGACATTCCAGTTTTGTTGCTTATATAATATTCTCAACGCTTAATTACATTACAGGTGCTAAATAAATTGTTATGTTAATTTGGCTGTGCATAAAAGCTGAATACTGGTTCGAATGTATCTTTAGTCGACTTGTTTTGACATTCGCCTGTATAAAATATAGTCTTTTTTTTAAATTTATTAAATAAAGAATATAATAATTATGTAACAATTATTATAATTCTACTAAGAATGTCTTCTTAATGAATGACAGGCGCTGATGATGATTAATTTAGTATTAATTAGATATCAATATCATAATTATTAAAAGTTCATAAAGCGCAATTTTTATAGATTACCTACTTGATAATAATGTGACGTCTTATCTGAAAACTCAGATAACTCCATCGAAGGATATACAAAAGTCTAAACGGATATACAAATAATATAGGTTTACATTTTCTAAATTCATGAAAATATACAGCTCTAGCTAATACCCGTGACTTCGTCCGCGTGGAATAAGTTTTTATATTCCCACGGGAACTCTTTAATTTTCCGGGATTAAAAGTAGCCTATGTCACTCTCCAAGTACTCAATGAAGTAATAAGTATACCCATGCAAAAAATCACGTCGATCCGTTGCTCTGTTGCGACTTGCAACGTGATTGAAGGACAAAGTAACAAACAAACACACTTTCGCATACACTAGTAGGTACCGACATCTTTTTAAGTTGCTTTTACTTGAACGCATAATAAATAAATAGATCGCAAATCTATATAAAAAATATAATTAGATAAGTAGATATAGATTGTTAATGGGGCTTCTAGATTATTTTGAAAATCTTGTGTAAAATCTCCGATTAAACTCGCGAATCGCGATGTGAATGTATACGTCATCCTATACTTAGGTACGGCTTACGTTTCTTATGTCCGTTTGTACCAGGAATTGTGAACAGGCATTGTTTATAAAGAAAGGTAAAAGTACGCATATTATCATTTAAAGTACCTACGCATATTTATATTGGTACATGTGTGTAGCTTACAATAGCTGATAAAATAACTCTATGATATTAAATGAACAAATTAGTAGAACTTTTTCTATATAGATAAATAATGCTAAATTATTTATCAAGTTTTTTATTCGTAATTCGTTTCCAGTCATTGATGTAGAATTTTAGTACCTCAGTGCTACTTACCAATGAATAGTGCTGGGGACAAAAAAGATTGATAAAAAGAATCACCTCACTCACTAAGTCACTAGGCACAGTAGTTACGGATTACTATAGAAACGTGTGGCTCAAAACATAGTGGCTCAGTCTAAAAAAATAGAGAAGCGGGAACTGTTCACTATATGTCTAGCTGAACCAGGTTGGCTTCGCTTTGGTAGAATTACTAAAAATCATTATTTTGTTTCCTTGGTCTTTCTAACAGAAAGACTAAGAAAGAAGGTGGGTGTCTCTATAACATTATAGAGAAACCTTACTACTTATGACTAGGTAGTTCTGAGTTCTGACCTAGGTAAGTAACTTTATTAAGTATAGATTCCTAAAAAACTTGACGTAGGCAGGTACTTATCTTCTGAAATCATATCGGCTCCAAAATTGTGATTGTGCCCGCCTTAAATAAAGTCTTACGCCACGTAATCTACGCACTACGGTCGAAAGAAGCGCTTGCGCTATGCGCTACCACCATTGAAGTGAAGGTAACGTACAAACACTGACAAGGCAAAAGTTTGAAAGTGTCACTAGCGACGCAGATTGCGTTTATTACGTGAATTACGCACTGATGAGGCAACTATAAGGCGCGAGATAATGACTGAAGATTACTTTTCGACTAGGACGGACACATCCGCAATCAGAGGTAGGTAATTGGTCATTCACTTCGAGCACTTCGAACGCTCTCACGATTTATTATATGGGAGACAAAGGTTTTGTATCAGCCCTATAATATTATATGCTGGATGATGTACGCGATTTCGTTTGCGTAGATGCAATTTGTAAAAATCCCACGGAAACTATTTGTTTTCCAGGATTAAAATTAGCCTATGTCACTGGCCGTCTCCACGGTGCAGATGGGTCGTACAAAAATTAGTAGACAGACTTTTGCATTTATATTTTTAATAGTAATAGAAATAGAAATGCCCATTTGTAACGTCGACAAGATACATTCATTTATAATGATTTTTTATGGTGTTTAATATACCATTTTTATCCCCTTTCTTGGTTATTGCTTTCTGCTCTGTTGTAACCACAAAACCGCGACAGTGTATATAAAATTATTCAATAAAAAGACGGTGGGAACATAAAAATTAAACGCATTTCCACGGTTTAATACAATCAACAACAATATAACAATAATACAACTTCTAACGTATTTATACTTTGCTAGTGTCAATTTTGGAGCTCGGATCTGGAAAATAAACGCGTGTAACTAATTAAAAGTAAGTCCGAGATAAAATGGGACACATTAGATCTATACTGGAGAGTGGAGACTAGCCTTTTCCTTCCGACGACCCCTGTACTATTACTACTGGAAATATAAAAACCGGCCAAGTGCCGCAAACGCAAAGAGTAGGTTTCCGTTGTTGCCAGTGGTGACACTTTAAACAAAAATTAAGTAGCACTTCAAAGCTTCAAATTACGGAAACGAATCCTTGAAATGGTTTTGCCACACCTGCAATATTTTGAACGGCCTATCCATCGACAATAGAGATAGACGAGTAATATAAAATTCACCCTCACTTTACGTGTTGGGGCGGTAAGTACTTACCTTATAATTTTTTTTTTGCTAAATTTTATTTTACCACTTTGTCGACGTGATTACTGATTAGTATGTATTATATTGTATACCTATGCTAAATTACAGCTTTCTAGTACTAATAGTCTTTCAGCTGAGCCGTGAACAGACGGACGGATGGACATGGCGAAACTTTATGTGTTCCTTGGTGACTACGAAACCCTAAAAAATGTGTCAAGTTTCATGTTAACAAGCTCCATGCAAAGAAAACACTTTGATTACATACCAACAATGACCGCCCTAGATACATATCAACGTGAATAAAGAGTCACGATTTTGATACGTTTTTACCTAGAAACTAAATAGCTAAATAGTGCCTTAAAAATCTTCAAGAGTGAATTTCGGAAATGTCTACATTATAGGTATTAAAGAAGGGTATACAGGCTACTGTTGAAATTATGTTCCGCTCTGTGGAAATTCCATAATAAGTAGGTAATAATATTTTCCATATAACCTGCATTTAAAGTGCGAGTTTCAATGCCTGTTGAGCCACCCGAAACTGGTCAATTTCAGACGAATACGTCATTCAGAGGGCAGAAAATCACCGTTTTCTGCCCTCGGGGATTGCATGATTTTCTGCCCGCTGAATGACATTGCAGCCGTCCTTTCGATCCTGTCAGAGTATCTTTTGTTTATTTCAAACCTTTAAATAATTGTCATTTTAACCACCAACATACAATTTTAATAAACCTCGCACTTTTAATGCGGATTATATGAAAAATATAGTGTTTGATGACGTGGGATGACGTGGGATTTCAGACATCGGGTGATGCCAGAGTCGTCTTGTTTCATCCCTATAGGCACACAATATATGTACTCGTACTATTGTTTATTGGGAAGCTGGATACGTATACTAACCCCGAACTATAAATTACAGCATAAGGCAAAATAAATCACATATAATATACTTAATTACCTAATTATGATGTCGCTGGTAGTTTATAATAAAGGCAACGCTCTTCTTCTATTGTATAATATTATGATTTATTACTCAATTGAATTAAAATAGTTCCCATACTTAACGTCATAGTTACTCAATAAAAAAAAATGTACTGTGTCATAAAATGTCTTAAGACGGCCTCAAAAAGCCAAGTCGGTAGTAAGCCTAGGTACCTACTTTGATTGAATTAAAGCATCTATATGTGGGAGTTAAATTAGATAGTTAAATTAATTTCGTTATCATTTTACTCAAATAATACTTAACATGAATATACCAACGAAACTTTTACAAACTTAATGTTGCCAATACTTACAAGACCTCTGTATTATATTTTTTAAGTAATACTAAGCTACTGTAAATTATTGTATCTAAAATAACTAACACCAAACAATGTGTCGGCGTAGTTGGTAATGTAATTAAACCATAGAACCGGCTCCTGATCGGAGAGTATTCATCACGAATGTAAGCTTAGAGACATAGCACACGTCATGATTTTATATAGCGTCGGTGATTTTGATCGCTTTTCGAAAGGGCAAACTTGCAATATCATCATAATCATGACCGAGTGGTCACGCATATCTAACTTTTCTGAGTATAGGTCATGTAAAGCAATTAAATAACTTGCTATGTTATTGCACCCAGTTATGTTGAAGGAAAATATCACGTAGGACCCTTCTTACCCGAGAGTTTTTGATAATGTTCTCAAAGGTGAGTGAAGTCTGAAGTACATAGCTTTTTGAGCCTAGTATCGAAAGCTTAGAATAGCTTGCAAGTTTTACTTCACATATATTCGAACGCCGCGCGGGCAAAAAATTGTCCCCATAGTTGCGTAAATCCGGGCTACGTATAACCCTACATACACAATTTCCGATTTAACTAATTCTATTGATTTGTAATACTCCAATGCAAATGCGTCAAAGTTGTGGTAGGTAGTCAAGTGACCCACAAGTTTACTTCTGACATCGATTTCGATGCAGCGCACGATCGCAGTAAGTCGCCAGAATTCGTTACAGCAAAAGTCATGGTGCCGTAAAATCTACCGCCGACGATAAAATCGTGTGTACTTTGGCACTTTTGAAGTCGCTATCAGTGATACCAGTATAGAGTAACGCTTCCCACAGGACACTCGATACTGCGAATATTGCTAGTAATATGACACGAGCGTAAGCAAAATTGGATTATCCGATATGAGCTTACGCAAAGTTTGAAATGATAGGGACGTGATGTATTAGATGTACGGGGGATCTATTTACACTTAAAGGTTTACGCACATTGGATCGCATCGCATTTATAACGAGAAATAGCTAAAGTTTTCCTAAAGATAGAAATGGTCTTGTTTCTCTATTTTAAGTTTTAAAACAAGAAGAGGTGAAAATCGCTGTGTGTCTTAACTTTATAGCGTAGATCTACAAAATATATGAGGGGATCTTATTCCATTAAATGAAAAAGTACCTACTACCTACATATCTATATCTAACACACAGAGATGCTTCGAAGATTTATTATTATTATTTAAATGAGGTATAGGAAAGAGATGCAAAGAACAAAAATAAATATCATTTAGATACCTACTTTAATAGTGAAGGAAAACATTGTGTTGAGACCTGCATGCTTGAGATTTCTACATTATGTTCTCAAAGATGTGTGAATTTGGTATACACCAATCCACCTCATTCAGAAAGGGAGACTAAATAATAGTGTCCAGTATAGCATGCGCACAACGAGTAAAATTAAGTCTACCCGTTATCTCTATTTGTCTACCGAAGCTAATAAGGTTACTTGTCTTGTAACGTCAAAAGTAGATATAAAAAGTAATATTTCTTATCTGTGGTATATTTCTGTACGAACCCTTACATGCTGACTATTTTTTTCTTGTAAAATACCGTAGGGTAAACGAAAAATTAGCCGGCAACGACAACATCTCTCTCTCGTCGCGAGATATCTCGTAGTGCGCACACTACCTGCTGTAGTCCGCCAGTGATGTGTTGAATATGATAGAGATGCATCTCTATATTTTTCTCTGTTTTACGGTCTGCGTTTATCGAATTCATCCATTTCTGCAATGTATTTTTGTATTGTTTTTTATAAACTCTGACGTGCTTACATAGAGCTGTTGATATGTGTATGGCAACACTAATCAGGGACTTGATCCGGGACGCATTCCCGATTCGTTCCCTGTTGTTTTTGCGGCTAGCCACTCGCTAATGGCTACAGGTTTAAAGCCGGCAGTGGCTCCTGAGTTGTCCTATTCTCCTAATACGGGACTAGTAGCTAGAAGAGGTTAAAAACATTGATTGAATCTTAAACTGTTATTTCCATGTAATTTATTCTAATGATTTTTATATTATTATTATAATATACGGAATAAATAAGTGTAAAAGCGTATTTCTTACCATGCGACAATTATAAAGTTAGGTAATGCTGATTGATGGCTCATTCTGTTTTGCATTCTTGTTAATAAAAAAGTTAAAAGTGAAAGTAACTTCAGCGTAGTGATTTTGATCGAAAGTGAAATTATTTTATTAAAAAGTGTGCTGCAGACTTCAAGCACTGGGTTGAATGATCGGCAGTTAGACAGTAGACTGTTATCTATATTATCTATTCATTTATAAGGCGCTACCGACTTATAAACGTATAGTTCAGTATTTCATTTGATTTGTAAAGCCGTTCAATTCTTTATTTGGATAAATGTGGGTAGGAAACAAAGCATTTTAAGATAATAATATGTCACTCGGGATATAATGATAGTAGTTAAAATATCATAATCTACTAGTTGAGAACTATCCTTGTCCAACTGTAGATCAGAGTCTAGCCATTGCTTGACCTAATTTGACCTATTTAATGAGCTATATTTCATTTATAAAATTAAGATTCAAATTCATTCGCCACTGTGATAAAAATACACTTCTAAAACCATTAAGAGTAGGTATACAATATATTTTATGAATTCGATTAGAATTAATAATTAATTAAATTCATTAGATAACTGGAGAAATTACATCTTGTCAGACAAATTAAAAAAACACCACTAGCATTTATCTGTAGTAGTCACATTAACTTTAATAGGTTGTTTGCAATATTAGGACTTAACCACACTAGTATTCTATATTATACCTATTTATGTTTAGTAAAACAGTTTACAATCCATGTGCAACATATTATATCTATTATTACTGTGCTTATTTTATAATGAATTCTTTAAAAAGGCTACTTTTACTAAACTGTACTGAGTTGAGTAGGAACCTATGAATTATAGCTTTTCGGCTAACAAAATTTATTTTTCTTTCAAAGCTTCTATATATTAAACCTTATATTATAGAGGTTATATTATAGAGCAATATACCTATTGGTAGAAAGACCGCTCGTCAAAAAATTATTATAAAAGTTTTGTTTATCAAAATGAGAAGAAGTTTTGTTTATTGAAATACTAGCTGATGCCCGCGACTCCGTCCGCGTGGATTGAGGTTTTTGGTTTCCGCGGGAACTCCTTAATTTTCCGGGATAAAAAGTAGCCTATGTGCTATTCCAGACTATAATCTATCTCTGTGCCAAATTTCATCCAGATCCGTTCGGCCGTTGGGGCGTGATTTAGTAACAAACATCCATCCATACATCCATACATTCATCCATCCAGCCATCCATACATGCAAACTTTCACATTTATAATATTATATTTTAGTAAGATTCTTTAAAAAGCCGTTACTAAACTGTACTGAGTTGAGTAGGAACCTATAAATTATAGCTTTTCGTCTAACAAAAGGTTTAAATAGAATTAAACCTTACATAGAGGTAATATAGAGCATTATATTGGTAGAAACACCGCTCGTCATAAAATTACTATAAAAGTTTTGTTTATCAAAATGAGATGAAGAAGTTTTGTTTATTGAAATATTATGTAGTTAGGTACTAACATTGGTAGTGGTACCGTTGGTAACGTTGGTTTAAGTTCGAAATATGCAAGTGTGAATATGGCTTTATAGACTCATTTTCTGAACAACCACAGCGCTCAGTGGGACGTCTCAAGTTGTGTCTAATTGCCCAATGATTTAAGACGTTAATTCCAATTATAATAATGGTACCAAATTCAACTGAATTTTTAGCTATACAAAACGTATAAGCTCCCTTGCATTTTCATTAATGACGTCAATCAATTCAGTGAAATTTTAATTAAATACTAGATGATCCCCCAACTTCGTCCGCGTGAACTCCTTTATTTTCCGGTATAAAAAGTACCTAGTCTATGTCCTTCCCCGGGATACAACCTATCCACCAAAAAGGATACCAAATGTCATCAAAATCGGTTGAACAGGTCAGACGTGAAAGCGTAGCAGATAGATAGACAGACAGACGGACACACTTTCGCATTTATAATATTAGTATGGATTAAGTAGGAATTTGGCAGGTAAAGTTATAAAATACCTATGGTGTTAGATGCTCTATAGAAGAACTTTTTAGTTTAACCGATTAATTTCTAAGTACAATGACTCAATTGCCTGCCAAATCAATTTGTTATTCCAAGAATCAATATTCATTATAGTATATCAAAGATGGTGTCATTAATATTATATAGTTATTGGTGTCGCGATCGCTTCATAAAATGACGATAAACCTTATTATTTTAATTTATGGCGTTTGTTTATCGCTGGATACTACGCCCGTTATGAGTGCGTTGGGCATCAGTTGGGGCGTATAAATAAAATGTCACAGTACCTTACAGTGACGTACCAGTGTAGGTTACACATCGGAAAGACATCACATGGTAGTACAAAAAGGCTGCAAAAAGTAAAAGCCTCACGTAGCTTGCGTTGAAAAACCAAGTTTCGGCATGACATTTTGGAATTTGATGCAATGAACGCTTCGAGCATAGTCATATAACTCCTGGTGCACCAAATCTCGCCCCTTGTAGTTGTAGCTCGGAGGACCAATTGTCAATCGTAATCATTTAATACTCGAACGGTTTAAGGAGTTCACACATGCTTTCCGACATGCAAGGATGCATCTATGAACTACTTAAAGTTTTTGTATTAACCGTTTCTGATTACGATTTTCTTACGCAATTGGGGGAATTCGGGTGGTTATCTTAGCAGTAAAGGAGTTCAGAGCCGAAGCATGAACCCCATACAAAATCCTCGCGTCAATCGCGATCTGTGATACACGTATTGTACACATGTTTAGTGATAAAACATTTTGATGTGCAGGTCTATTGAGTTCTGCAGTATATCATATTAGACAAAAGTCTCAACAATCAAAGACTAGGGTAAATTTTATGTAGTCCGTTTCAGTTCCTGTCTATTATCAATGCATACATAGTGTGAGCTTTGCCAAGGATTCTATTACATTATGATGTAATAATAATCAATAATTAAAGTTCTACAAATAAGCAAAAGCTCGTAATATATTTTGTCGACATAGTCAAAAGTTTATGACAGAGACAAAAAGTCTACAGTGTGAACTTTGGTTCAATGTAGTGGGCTTGATCTTACGTCCTTCGATTAGTGTCAATTTAAAGTCTTTGTTCAGAAACAAACTCATCCTATTACACCTACATGATACCTATACCTATGATTATACGGATTTCTCTTCTCTACTTATGCCTATGCGTATAGACAGTTTATTTTTAGCTGAGATACGCAAATCATCATTTATAAGAGAAAACTACAAAAAAACTGTAAAAAAACTTTCTTTGTCTGTAGAGAGTAGACTAGAGAGATTTTCCATTATGATCTACAATTTAGCGGAATAAAGTATCGCACTTCTGTTATTTGTGCACAATACAATATTTTATGCCACCATTTGTCATGTTCATGCTTAAGTATATCTACCACGGAAGGATTCCGCATAAAGGAAATTTATTTCTCGTTTAATTTTAATTTTAGCTTCAAGTAATAAGTTTACCATAGCATATTATGGAAATACTAAAATCGCATAGAACATTCATCGGATTGGTATATCGGTATACCTACATATAATGCATTCTCGGGTACTTCGATGACTTTAGTCGAATTCAGGCACCCAACAGGTTCTTTATCAGGTTGGTGTCCAAGGCTTTCAGCGAGATGAAAATTGTCCGATGACTAGATTAAACGTGCTCCTCTTTTTTTTTAATTTGTGTTCCTTCCTTTTTTCCTCCGACATGGCGATCGGAGACTGTTCTAGGTCGATACTATGAATGGGATTTTTTTTAACCTTTACTTTTTGCTGTAAATTGTTGTTACTTACTGCACAAGTGCGTACAGTTCGTCTAGGACACTTAACTACACATACATTACATGAAAAAAAGCTCTAATTCCCTCTCTCCTATGAGAGTGGAGGCCTGTGCCCAGCAGTGGGACGTTAATGGGCTGTAGTGGTGGTGGTGGATATACACCACATCGGAAGTATAGAAATCTGCCGTGCAAATATGTAGATTGGTACTATCCGCACATAAACGTAATTGATTAAATTATTCGTTCTGAAGGCGAACCAAGTCTCCTTTTGTGTTGTAATTTAAGCGTTGTGCTATTAATTTTTTCAAAGTATCTCGATTATCCTTTAATCTGATAAAACAATCAGTACTTAAATGATTTTTACTTAATAAAGGTTTATCTTTTCTATATAGGTATAACTCATAATAATATTAAAGTTAGGTAAATATAGGCTCAAACCTCACACATTGAGTCATTCCATCCAAATTCTATTAGTATTTATAATATTAGATCAATTTGGATAAAATAGAACATTGAAATTTCCTAGTTTTTTTTCCTATTGAGCATGAAAGCAATGAAAAAATTTATAGGTTGTAGCTGGTACTCGTACGTAGGTTAAAGGTTGAGAACTTGAGACATTTCGTTTTAAAATTACTTTATGGCTATGGTAATAATAATAAAAACAAAATCCATCAATTATAATGACATTCAGAATGCTTCGTTCTTGGCCTTCAATTAAACATGATAATAATTATTATAATTGCACATAAATTATGTTTACTCTCATATCATAAAACTTAGTGCACATTAACGCAAACAACCGTGAAAACACGGTTAATGAAATCACTTTTTTTCAACATATTTCAATGATCAAACGAACTTACCTGAAGTGAAGTTCGATCTTGATTATCTTGACTTCGTCGAAGAGATTTATAATGACCATGTAGTAGCCCTGCTACGCTTTAACCTACCGCACAAGCATTCAGAGTGTAGGAAAAAAGGTAAACTATACACGTCCCTTTCTTTCCTACACTATCGAGTCGTTGCCACTCGCGTTTTATCTTCATTATTTCAGAGCAATAAGACGCGACATTGAAATGAGGGGTGACTGTAAGGAGAAGGGATGGGAGGGAACTTAAATCTCTTCGACGAAGTCAAGATAATCAAGATCGAACTTCACTTCAGGTAAGTTCGTTTGATCATTGAATTATCTTGACTTCGTCTGCGAGATTTATAATGACCATGTAGATGTTTAGAGATCCAAATTAATTTCAATGTTGCGGGATGAATAACATGTAACCACGTATATAGTTTTTAACGTAGGTACAATTTTATATATATAAAAAGAAAAAGAAAATAAACTTAATTCTTAGAGTTGAGGCTTGATTTTAACAATAAAGTTTTTAAATCAATCAATCAACTTTAAATCATCTAGTTATGATCGAGAACCTATAAATTCAATAGATTCCTAGGTGTTGAATTTATAATTGGCCTGTTGTAAAAATTGGCGAACTCTGCGGATTGATCAGACCAACCAGCTGTCTTTCGAATGACATCGACGCTTATACCAACACGAAAATCAGCCGAAGTGGACGGGTGCCTTGTGCTGTGAGCACTAAATATAGAAGTGTTGATGCCACTCTCCTGCAAAGTCTGCTTGATCCAGCGTCCTAACGTCTGAGTAGATGCAGCTCTAAAAGGTTTTTTACAGGTCAATATTAAACGATCTTCGTTTCTAGGTATAAAACCAGAAGTTGAAGCCAAGTATAATTCTAAAGTGGCAGCTGCGCAAACACATGGCTTATGATGAAAAAATGGAAGATTTATTACAGGTTGAGCGCGACCAATACCTACCAGAAGTTTTAATTAAATCTGTTATAGCAACAACTATGCGATCCTGGTATTTTTTTATGTTTGACACCCTGATTAGTGATAACGTCTGTGTTCTTTGCCCAGCGGCCAGAGTTGTTAACAACGTTACTAGTTTTCTGCTTAATAATTCTAAGCCAAGAGAGTCATTTGAAAAATTTGCCAAATAGTCTAACACAATACTGGGATCCCACATAACATTATGACGAGGAAACACAGGATTCATTTTAAAAATGCCCTTGAAATAACGCTTGACTATTTCATTGTGACCAATTTTTGTACACGAAATTAAGGAAATAGCTGATCTATGATTATTAAGCGTTCCGTAGGATGAACCTGATTGGTAACACTCCGTAAGGAAGTCTAGTAATGAACTAATACTAACATTATATAAATCACAATTATTCTGATTGTAATAGGTCCACCACTTTTTTAGACTGAAATTGTAATGTAGTGTAGTAGAGTATTCCGTGATAAGGAAGAAAACGTAATATCTAATGCTGAAATCGGGATGCCTGTTTGAGAAAGCCTTCCCGGATAACACACTCGCTACCAGGGAAAACTGTCGATGCAGCAGGTGTGTTGATCTGAAGGAAGATGTAAGAAGATACTTATCAGGTGGTAAAATCAAAATATCAGATACAGCTACTTAATGACTGAAAACGGGGATACCATGGTGGAATGGCCATAGTGGTACGACCACTATAATCCCGTAGCACCATCAACGATAAATTTATTCAATATCTTTAATATTAGCGCAAAAGGAGGAAACGCATAGAAGAAGAAAGGGGCCCAATCTATAGTAAATGCGTCAACATTATGGGCATCGGGATCTCTCTTCCATGAAATGTACTTTTTACATTTGGCATTGACCCGAGAGGCGGAAAGGTCAAGGTCAAGGTTGGTTCGGCTGACCAAAAGTACTTATGATCTTTGAGAATGCATACTCCGCTAATTCCCATTCCGTATCAATGTTGAGTTTTCTGGATTCACTGTCAGCCTCGGTATTTAACGAAGACTTAATATATGAGGCAAAAATTAATATGTTCCTTTCTTCGCACCATTTCCAGATCATATTCGTAATTTTATTAAGATGAGGGTAGGTACTGAACTCCACCCATTTTGTTGACGAAAGAGATTGATGTTACATTATGTAACAGTGTTATCGACTCGCATGAGGATATTACAATTTTTTATTTTTGTGATTTTAGTCCAAAATAAACGGCTAACAATTCTAGGTAATTTATGGGATGATTGGTGCACTCAAATTCAGTCCAAAAACCAACCGTTTTTCACCATTACAGGCAGCACCCCATCCTGTGGTGGAAGCATCTGTATAGATCTCCATTGTATTATATATTTATATTGCTGGATTGATTTTACACATGTTAATATATATTTTTTCCACCACAATAAGTCATCACGTAAATTATCGGGAACAGCCAAGCCCCCTCGAGTGACTTAGTGTACAGCTAGCCGTAGGCTACCGCAGGACATGCAGCAGTAAGAGAACCAAGCACACGAGCAAAGTCACGTATGCGTATAGATTTCGTTATCAACAGCAATCAAAATGCTATATTTCTTTTCCGTTCCGGTAATTCTAAGGTCATTGATTCGGAATTGGTAATGAAACCTAAGAAACTGCATGATGTTTTTGGTTCCAAACAACTCTTTTTGTAATTAATCACAAAACCTAGGTTAGTGAAGCATTCTACTGTATGTTTTACATTGTCAAAAACATTGTTCTCTGGAATATCCTAGTAAACATGTAAATAACAAAAAGATTTGAAACCAATGTGTTGTAAAAACTACTGTTAAACTGGTTGTAAAATTTTCGTAAAAATATAAGGTGCCGAACATAGGCCAAATGGAAGGGCATTAAACTCATAAAAACCTTCGAAATAAAATCGTAGGTATTTTTTATGGTTACTATGAGGGACTAAAAATTAATCCTCGTGAAAGTCAATATTAGAAATAAAACAACCTTCGGTTACTAATTTGATGGCGGTCCTGATATCTTCCATCTTAAAATGCTCAAAAGAAACATTAAAATTTATTTAATTTTTTAAGATTCAAAATATATATCTCATACTAAGTACCATCATTTTTAGGCAGGTACTAAAAATATATCTGATACAAACTGCCCGCTAACTGGGTTACATTTTCTTATGGCTTTTATGTTTAACAAATGTTGTATCTTTTTTTAATAGTTAAGATTCGTCTACAGAAAAACAATGTTTAGGATATTATTCTGGGCACTGATTTGGTACAGTAATGAATGGAATAGTGTAACCGGATACAGTATTTAAAATATAATCGTCATCTGTGATAGCACGCCATGCGTGTAAATAATATTTATGACGACCGGCATGTACCTGAGTTGGCGTAGCTACTTCTGTCGACGACCGCTGGTTGCCCATTGCCTGTGCTGCGCTTGGCGCCGCGCTGGTGGCGGCGGTTGCCGGCGAGCAGGCTGCGGTAGCGGGTTCATGGCGGCTACGCGCCGGCCTCGGCTCGAGTATGTCGCCCGCTGCCCACCGACACGTTGATGTGTGTAGGGTTGTCCTACCACCCACTGACAATCGGCGATAAGATTTCCTGCATCGTGAAGTGCGCGGACGATCTCGGGAATCTCAGGTTTCTTTTTCAGAAGTCCAGTCAGGGCCCTTCCTAGGGCTGACAGTGCCCTGCCGATTTGATTTTGCTTAGTAAGCAAACGCTTATCTCGAAGTCCACAGGTCTCCACTAGCATCGCCTCAATCTCTGGGTTTAGAGTATGGGACGCTTTTTTTTTTTTTTTTTTTTTTGGAAAAAGTTATTTTTTATTATTTAGTTCCTCTTTAGCCTCCTTTGTGTAAGCATAATTCCAGAAGTGGGTGAATAATTAAAATTACTTTTAAAATATGTTTGTACTCTCTTTAAAACTCACAACTTGCAGCGGTTTCACGAGATATTCAATGCAAACAGTTCATTATAAAACTTGGTAAAATAAAGAAAACAATCACCCGATCCCGGCCACGATTCATCACGATTCACGATTGAATTCAATCGTCAAAATTTTCGTATTTATGCAAATTATACCAATATGGCGTATCCCCGCCAACAAACTGACCGACTGAAATATATTGAATGAGTCAAATATCGGTTTAATTAAACCTTCTTCAATAAATAAATTAACAATCATTTATCTTTTCTAAAAATTCTACTTTAATTTAAAAGCAAAGCTGATATTTGTCAGGCCATTCACTAAGATTTTTTGGAACCTGACCGCAATTTCGGAATGCAGGTCATCACCAAATTCATCTAATTCTGGTTCGACGCTCCCCAGGACTTGCAGCAACTCTGCATCGAAATTTTCGGACGCAGGGTCTTCCGCAGGGGCCTCGCTACTGAGCGGCTCGTTGGATTCCCCGTCGTGAATACTCACCGGATCCGGCGGGTTAACATACATACCGCCAACATTCGTAACATCGAAGTCTAATTTTTTTTTTTTTAAGTACCCGACTTGAAAAATAAATATATATGAATATCTGGTGTCGAATTCAACCCGTGTAGATGGTAACGTATGCTTAATTGCACACCCACAATATAAATAATATTTCGAGTAATGCTATAAAACACCAATATTAATTACGTATCAATTGTGTAGATCGAGCTAATTAGCAACGATCAAAAGTTAGTCCCGAAGAATACAACGGGATTTAAAAAATTTGAATAAATTTTATTTTCTCGAAGAATTCAACGAGAAAATGCACCAGTCTTCGGGTTCCACGTCACGACATCATATCTGAAGAAATTTATTGTAGGTATACTTAAATTATTTTCTCGAAGAATACAACGAGAAAATACAAAGCGGCATTAAACACCTTTGGTTTGCACATCATCTTCATCGTTGGAGTAATCTACGCGACGAATATTACGGCAGCGATTCGTATTTCCTTAATCTCCTCGCCCCTCGTTCTTCTTTTGACTCATGCTTACGTTTCGGCATGGTTAACACTTGTGCAGTCGGCGCGAGCGCACGGACAAGAATGAAGATAAAACGCGAGTGGCAACGACTCGATAGTGTAGGAAAGAAAGGGACGTGTATAGTTTACCTTTTTTCCTACACTCTGAATGCTTGTGCGGTAGGTTAAAGCGTAGCAGGGCTACTACATGGTCATTATAAATCTCGCAGACGAAGTCAAGATAATCTGTACTAGATGACGCCCGCGACTTCGTCCGCGTGGAATAATTTTTTTGATTCCCACGGGAACTCCTTAATTTTCCGGGATAAAAAGGAGCCTATGTTACTCTCCAGGTCTTCAAAAATACCCATGCAAAAAATCAGGTCGATCCGTTGCTTTGTTGAGGCGTCATTGAAGGACAAACCAACAAACCAATAAACAAACACACTTTCGCATATATTAATATGATAATGAGTATGATTTCAATAAATGCCCAAGATTTCTTTGTAAACGTAAAATCCTTTCGTTTTTACTTGTGTCAAGTTCTACGTTAAAGTTTGTAAGGCATGAGGGTCAACGAACTGTGTTCCGTGACTTCCTTTTTAACGTTGACGTAGTGAGAAAGTGTTCGGGAATTAACAGGAGCGTGGAGATCTTTTGTTCCGCGTCTGCAACAAATTGACTCAAGCGCGACTCAAATGACAACTCATTACAACCTCATTATTGCCATAGAATATTTTTGTTTATATTACCATTAAAATAAAAACCCTGGCCTTTTGTGGACAACTTTTTACAAATGCTGAGTTGGATCTGGCGTTTACGGAGGCACCTAAATCTTATTGTACGTTTTAAATTAAACGATGTTGTAATGTCATTGTTTAAAAATGTTTTGGTCAATATTGCGGGTTGCGTTTATTTTTTGCTGGACTAAACATGAGCTAATTAAAAATATTGCTTTAAAATTTTTGTTTAGGAGTCGAGATCTTCCAAACACCTATTTCAAAAAACTAAGGTTTTTACCAAAATACAGATTGGAAATCTCAAGCTTTTAGAAAAAAATTGTAAGTGTTTCCATATACCTACTTCATAACTACTAGGTATCTAATAATATAGGAAGGTACATAAAAGTAGTATAAGTAATCATGTTACCGTTAAAGTACAAATTACCTTGGGTCTCGGCATACAAAGAAACCTCAACGAAATGCATGCTCGAAGCTCGCCCAAATTAATTTATCACCGAATACCGATGGTAGCCAATAAAGCGTCAAGTCATCCCAGCTAACAACGCAGCGGCCCTGTTACTGGACCGTATCATTTCGCCTCACAAAGCACACAAAGTTAACACAACATCAATAAAAAAAATTAAAGAGTCATTTTTACTAAGGTACGTATATTAATATTGAAAGCAAAATAGCTTCAGCGAATTAGATTTTAGAAATTGTTTAACTTCGACTTCGATCAACCTAACTACGACAGACTTTAAATTAGACCTTATCACACAACCCTCACACCATTGAAACTTAAAATTATTCTTGTTACTTTTATGTATATATTAACTATCGTTTTCGAGTGTACATAGCCGCGGTCACCCGTAAGTTTATTCCCCTCTATGAAATTGCCGTCGAGAAAGTATTTCGTTCCATCAGACTGCTTGCTTTTTGATAAGTTCTTGATAAAACACAGTTTAAGTCACCTGTCACGTGCATTTTAGTATCCTAATTTATCATCTGCGTGTCATTGACCTTATAAATAGTTTCGGAGCATTGTTTAATGTAAACACTTTTATTCGAGATTCTGTTACTGCGAGGTACTTCAAACACGTGCGAGTGCGCGTGGGGGATTACGCATTTGTCTGAGAATTATGAGTTCAAAGTAGCCTTTTCCCGTGACTTTCTGTGCGTGTGACTTGAAGTTATTAAGGATTTCATTGGAAAATGCCTTTCCATATTCTTGTCTCCCTGTTGTTTGAGCTGTGCTTTGATACTTGATATTGTTATTTGATGTGTTATGACACTGTAAAAGATTGCTGTAGGAGGCTGTAGCAATAAGACCGCTTTTGCACCCTTGTGTAGTTTTTATATATTCTGTATGGTTTTTCTTGGTTAGTTATGTGTGTAAAAATATCTAAAATCTAAATAAATAAAACAAAATATATGATTTACATCTATTGTCCTACATACATAATAATATTAAAAGTTATACTTTCTAATATTACATCTGAAGTCTTAATCCTAGGTAGGTACATCCATTTATCAAATTATAATCTAAATTAAAAAACTAGAAATCATCTATGCCGCTGCAATAAGGCAATGTGCCCAGAACGCTGGCTGCGTTACCTCGCTGAATAGCCAAACTTATATTATATTGGCCGAGATAACTGCCAGCCCTCCGGTCACCTGTGAAAGTTATACTTATTTCGATTAATCTTAATTGTTGGTTGAAACTTGAAGGCGTTAGGAGTCGAGCTTAGAAGTTTATCTACCTAACATAAAATTTATTGTCTTACTAATTCATTCTACTTATCCGGTAGATACCTATTATTATGTCTGCCTGTCAATTAATCTAATTGTTGCTTTCCATTGAAAGGACATTAGCTCAGGACTTACTCAGGTGTTATAACTATCATTAGTATGCAGTTAAAGTGAATACAGTTTAATGTTTATTTTATTAGAAACGTTAAATGAATACTAATGTTAATAAACCTAATGGATGGCATAAAGTTAGTGTAGTAAAGTTTTGATTAACAACAGTAATAATGATTCCCACGAGGTTGATGAGGTGGTTTGATTGTGGACGACTTGGCAACAAGCGGCAAAAGACCGTGTTGTGTGGTGAAACTTGCAAGAAGAAATCAAGTTTCTTGGTAGTTCGCTTCGGTAGGATTGCCATTCCGAACCAGTGATAGGTAGATTCACTCGACAATTCAAAATCACTTGTAAAGGTTTATTTGAATATAAGACATTTGAGTTAGAGTTAAGTTGAGAGAAACCCTCTTCTGTCGTCTTCTATTTTTACCATTGAAAATGGTTATTATTTTTATTTTTGGAACGAAGTCCCTTATGGGACGATGCGGAGATGATACCCTAGGCGGCAAAAAACCGTGGAAAATACTTGGAGAAAATATAGATGTATAATTTATTCGAAATTATTTAAATTAAACCATTAAAGTATAGTAACTAGTATATTTATATTAAAGACCTTTTGTCATCGTAGAAAAACGTAAGATTTTTATGTTTATTCGAAATTAAACCTATAGATAGTTTTATAGTTTATTTACTCTAGTCTCCCTGGCTATGACGACGACTTCTGATGACAGTGGTGAGCGCTGTGTAGGTAGGGAGTTCCCGGGTTTGACTTTGATCCCCGGCAGGATCAATTAAGAAATTAATTACTCCTGAATTTTGCTCTGATTTGGTCTGGAGGAAGGCGTCGGTTGTGGATAGTTAGCAGTCGCTTACCTGGCAAAGCCGTGCAGCTAAGCGGTGGGTTTAATATAAAAGCCATACCCTTATCAGGTAAGCCAGCTACAAGGGTTAACTTATAGTGAATTATAAAAAAAACTCTATCGGATAAAAGATAGCGATGACGACGAAACTAAACATGTTTTTTTAATATCAATAGTTTTACAAGTTAATCCATGAAACGGAATAAAATAATACCTACCATCAACGACCTCAATTTACATTAGACGGGCCCTGACAAACAAAGAATGTGGACTTATTTTATTAACGCCATCTATTCTGAAAAGCGGGACAGCGCTATGGCGGGGACTAGGACAGGCTTATACAGGGGTGGAGCGCGCTCTACAAGTCGGACGCCCAACTGTTTTCTATGAAAGGGCCCATCTAGTTCTACATATGTATCGATGCCTACCATAAATAAAACCGAATAGTACTTTACTAAAATAAGTACCTACGTTGCAGAGGATCGTGCACATTGTACCTAACTATAGTGAGTGGCTAGGCAATAAATTGCGACCACACTGGAACCGACTGTCGACAGCCGATGCCTTGGGAGCGAGGTATCCACTCATTTGCACTAATCGGAGCAGCGGGCTCGGGTTACAATTACGCTTTCATCGACTGCCAGTTACTGCGGTGTTCATAATTCAGTGAGCCACTTACTCGCATATAACAAAATGTAATTAGGTAACTACTAAACTAGCCTAGCTAATTACGTTCAAAATTTACTAGAATACTTTCTTCTTGTTGGACTTGTTGGACTTGGGTTAATTTTTTTGATTGCAGCGGCAACTACCTAAATTTCTTAGATAAAAGCTATCTTCCCCGGTATCTAATCTAGCAACTATCTAATTTTCTTAGATAAAAGCTATCTTCCCCTTTATCTAATCTATCCCTGTAAAAAATTTCGTCAAAATCGGTGGAACAGAATCAACAGGATGCGCCGTGAACGCGTAGCAGATAGAGAGATAGACACACTTTCGCATTAATTATAAGAATAATAGATGATGCACGCGACTTCGTCCGCGTGAGTTATGGAACTCTTTAATTTTCTGATACAACCGATCCCCGTACCAAATTTCGTCTAAATCGGTTAAATAGATGAGCCGTGAAAGCGTATCAGACAGACAGACATACTTTCGCATTTAAAATATTAGTATGGATATGTGATTTCACAGTCCAGCAAACGGCTCTTAGAAAACGGCTCCGTGAATGAACAGTCCTGGATTGATATTAATTATCACACATCCAAAACTGTGTCTGTGTCTGTCTGCTACGCTTTCATCTTTTAAACCGCTTTTCTCAAAATTTGGTAGGTTTTGGGGGAGACCCTACTACTACTACTACTGGCTACTGTTGTTTTTCCCAGAAAACCAAACATTTTTTAAAAACGTAAATTCACGCCAATAACGCCGCGGGCATCTTTTAGTAGGAAATAAAATAATAGCAAAGGTCTATAAACCGATGCATATACTCAGATTCAGTTGCTACTGTGATGAGATGAGTCACCTTAACTCTCAAGCGAGGTCAAAAGTGTGACGGGCATCTGGTAAGGTCCAACTCGTTTTTGTGTGGGACACTTGAGATGAGGCGACGCCAGATGTCGCTCGAGCCGACTCTTTATCAGTATACGAGATTAGAGTGCACTGGTTTTCTGGTTTTAAGTTACGTCTGTCCTGATAAAGGCTTGGACAGACATATAGCGAAAGCCATGCGTCGGAGTATGGCAGTAAGTTACTATAAACGCCATTTACTAATATGTTATATAGATAGCATAATATTACTAACTTTGACGGCTCTTACACGCGCCTATTACAATTCAATACATTTTTTATAAAACTACTAGTTACCATCCTACTACCATCCTACTGCCACGAGAGACTACGGGTAAAGGTTAAATTATACTGCTTTACCCATTCTAAGGCATTCTGCTTTGTCACTGACGTCAACTAGGTAATCAAATCTTTGAGTTGTTTAATTTTGTTTGTTTCCGTCGTCGTTGTCACGCGTTTTGACTGTCCAAGCCTTAACCAGGTCTTTGAATGCTCTTTGGAGATAATGGTATAATCGATTCATTTGTTTATCTAGCCATATTTACTCACGAGTTATGGGTTTCGGTGTGGGATGGTTTGTTGGATCGTAGATCTCTTTTATGTGGCGATAAGGCTAAATAAGTGTTTTTACAATCAATCAATAACTTTTAATAGATACGAATTACGATAAGTTAATGTAGGTTCATCACTTGTCGTTACGTATTTTATTTTTATAGATCACGATACCAGTGAGGGTATAGTGTAATAAAGTGTACCTATTACATATTAGTGTTTCTACTCGTTGAAATACATTTATGTAAACAGGAAATTAAAATAACATCGTTTTTGTACTTACTTAAAGTCCAAAAAAGATGTTACTTTAATTTTCTGTTAAATAATTATTGTATAGATTATAGAATATAAAGCTCCAAAGCTGCTTGTTTAAAAGTTTGTTTAAGCTTAATTTAAGTTTTTATCTCTTGCTAAGTAGGGCACTCTTATGTCTCTGCCATAACAAACGCAAGATGTACTTATATTACAACGTACTATTCTGTGGTATAATTAGGGTGAGGATCGATTTTACCATCCATATTATGTTGAGGCCTTAGCTTATTTATCACCCGTGGGCCCTAGCAGTGGCCCTAGTGTATCTATTGAAGTTGATGTATCTACGACATTACATGCCAATTATTTTGGCCTAAATCTGTCGAGTAGTATGAACTTGCCTAGGAGCAATGAATTATAGCCTAAAGATCCTAGAGAAGGGCAGGGCCATCTTTAACCTATTGGAGGTCCTGGGCACATTATGATAATGGGGCTCCTCTGAAAAGGCATATGGCTGTAAAAATAGCCCTCTGTATATTTTTTTAAAACATGCATACAGAGTAGATAAGCAATATTCTAGATTGATTCAACTGTTATTTTAAACGGTTACTTCAAAATCAATTCTTATCAATAAAATCTGATCAACTTACTATTGAAATATATTTTGAACGTCATATAAGTGTATATTTATCGTTAATGAATATCGGTTATCTATCGGTTGGTGATCTGGCAGTAACTAGCGGGGCCCCATAGATTGCGGGGCCCTGGTCACGTGCCCAGAGTGCCCAGTGGGATAGAGGGGCTTGGAGAAGGGCAAACATCGTGATGAGATATATCTTTAAGCATAAGAGCTTTAATAATCCTTAGATTAAGAATTGGTTTAAATTATGGCAGATTAACGTAGCTCCGGTGTCATGTCGTGGTGTACAAGGTGGATACACTTGTGTCATATTGTAGCGTCTTTATACAGTAGAAATATTTACACTTTCTAAGTATCCATTGTCTATACACACTATACACAGAAACGACAACGTTACCAAGGCAATGGATACGAGCTGTCTCTACACACAAAGATTCCACGTGTACGTACGTACATACATACCAGTAAATTAGGCTGGGACACCAGTTGTTTGAACAACAGTTATAATCACATGCTCAGCAAATATTGAGACAGCGGTGATAGAGCGCATACGACACTCTATTTGTACTAAGTGCTCTCTAATTACGGAACATGCTTTTCTTTATATTAATCAGGCGGTTTTCGCGATCTGCAGGGCAGGTCAAGTGGGAGATTATTTACCTATTCGATCGCGTTAAAGTTAACTACGATTTAAAAGGAATTGTTAAGCGCTTGATAACAGATGACAGCGCTCGACCAATTACATACAAATGGTATAAAACTTTAACGTGATTAAATAGCTGGTACAATAAATCTCCCATTATAAATCTCCCATTAGGCCTGCTGGTGTTAAAAGTAATGAAGGGGAATACACTATGGATATTGCAGCATAAACCGTTCGCGAGAAACGTCGGATTTGTATGGGAAACATGTTTCATTCTGTCGCGCTTGTCTGTGCAGCTTCATATAACCTACTGGCACGATAGTCGTGCGCGTTAGGCCAATGCAGCAAATTCCATGTTCCATGGGCCAATACACACAAGAGGCTTTAACGGTAAATTTGTAGCGTAAATTGGATGTCATAAAAACCCTACCGTAAAGAAAATTGGAATACCTACACTTTGTGTGGTAACTAGTTTTTTTCAGTCAGATTGATTTTCATAACATGACAAAAAGCTCTGCTTGTAGCTCTTTGAAACTATTTTATCATAATATAGATACCTAGTATTTTCAATATTGGGGAAAAATATTTAAACTGGGCACTTTGCAGCGGGATTATTTTCGACTCATTGAACATGCAACTTTTTGTGATAATACTAAATTTCAAATTTGTTATTTTCGTATCTGATAAATAATCCATACTAATATTATAAATGCGAAAGTGTGTGCCTGTCTGTCTGTCCGTCCGTCTGTTTGCTACGCTTTCACGGCTCATTTAATGAATCGATTTTGATAATATTTGGCATAGAGGTTTCATTCCGGGGAGGACATAGGCTACTTTTTACCGGAAAATTAAAGAGTTCTCCTAATAATCCACGCGAACGAAGTCGCGGGCATAATCTAGTTATTAATAATCTCAGCCTTGGTAAAATTCATAATCATACATATCACTTATTTGACTATACACTCTGGTCAACCCCGAAAATGATGCCTAGAAATAAATAGCAGCGCAGAAAATTTTGGCACCGAAAGATTCCATAAATTACTCGAGCGCCATTTGTTCTATTGAGCGGGCGTCCCAGAAAAGGGAATCTCGTGAAAAATACGCCGGAGGGATTGCTCGATTTTTCGTTACAATTCTTTCCTTCTTTTCCCTACCCCGGAAGATTTTGTTTTGGTTATGTAAATTTTATGGAGACCGTAATATTTTCGATAATCATTTGGATAGGGAGCGTAGTTTATTATTTTGAATTCTGAAATCTGATTTGTAGAAAAAAATGAGAAATGTATTTGATTCTCCTATCTTTTTATCATAATTTGCGTTCCTCCAATCTTACTTCAATCACTGGCATCCCCTTTCCTTTCATAACGTTTTGCTTTTTACACATTCCATCTTACCAGAGATATAGTTATACGATGGTACCTATAACACAGAATAGGTAATAGTATGCTAATATTAAAGGTCCTCAACTGTACCTATTACGGATTACCACCTATACCATAATAATTTCACTATTAATGTGTGTTAGCTTTTACATCATTTCACACCTGTTTTATTAATTTTTACCTCTTTTCTGTGTTGCAGAGAACTTTGAAGAGAAGTGATATATAGGTATATTTTTTATCCGGGAATCTCACTCATTTGCAAGGAAATGCTTGTTTTTTTGCAAGATTTTATTTAACTTGCAATGTTTGTGAGTTTGTTTAGATCAAATCTCATAATTGAATTTTAACAGTTATCCCCTACTATAAATGAGCTGAAAGTTTCATTCGTTGTCCTTGTTACTACCAGGCTTTTTACCAGAAGTAACATGAGTTACATTGGTTAGCTAAGTGACGTCATTCTCAATCCAATATGACGGACTCTCAAATATAGCGGAATAGTTATTTTTATGCACCCCCAAGATATGGGTATTAATTAAAAGGGTTTGCTGAAAAGAATACTAAAAATAACATGACGTCACTCCAAATTAAATATGGCGGATGAAAAGCTTGTTTTTAAGAATGTTTTTTAAAGATTTAAGACTTATTATATGAGTAAAGTCGAAACTTCTGCAGCCATTTTCGAATTAGGTATCTCAAACTTATTAGGTAATAAAAATTATGTAATAAGAAGGTCACGGGCATTGAACGCCATATGGCCTTGACTTTAAAAAGATGATTTAACTTGGTAAGAAGGACTGAATTGATTGAAAATAAATAATTATTGAAATTCGCAACAATGACGTTTTAACTTTTAAAAAGTCACACCAGTCTTTAGAGTGTTTATTAGTCGAATAAATTATAACGTACTAGGTGCCTAATCTATGCTCACGCCTTTTTTGTAATCGCATCTACTTGTTTCTTCTCAGTAAATTATACTTTTGGAATAGATGGTTGAGTCTTGATATATTACGTTACAATTAGAGTAAGTTGATCTATAGGTACTAGAGTATAGATGAAAATTGATCTAGAAATGAATAGGGTTATTTTTGAATTTGCAAACCTCTTCTTATTGGTACCTATCTGAACATAATTCACTAAACTTTTATTATATGTTCCTGAACTAGCCGTGTGCTAATTACTTATACATTTTCAAGCGTAAAGCACGTTTTATTTAAACAGTGTGTGAACAAAATTGTAAAACGAAACCGTGAAGCTATAACGTGACTGCGTTATTAAACCTCATTCGTGTCTTGAGTCTCCCTGGCCCAATGTATATGCAATTGTTTGAAGTCAAACAGAGAGAGAAAAGTCCCGTTTTTATTTGACCTACAGGGCTAAATGTTACCTGCACTTGTTCTTCTCACGATATTGAGTTATTTTGTAGACAATCGATACAGGTCTTTGTTTGTGTAGATAATAAATTAGACAGTTGTTGACCGCAGACCGCAGTGTATTGTGTTTAAAAGATTTGATTTGAA
This sequence comes from Erebia aethiops, assembly GCA_923060345.2. NCBI lineage: Eukaryota > Metazoa > Arthropoda > Insecta > Lepidoptera > Nymphalidae > Erebia > Erebia aethiops. The sequence continues at coordinate 12,496,074 of OV281089.1, read as the reverse complement.
AGATTTGATTTGATTTGATTTGATTTGAAAAAATTCCTAATAGTATACGTAGCTCTAGCTACGTAGTACTTTATAATACCTATGGATTTTTTTATCAGGAACGACCTTACAAAAAAATTTAGTACGGTCTACAATTATATATCCAATAGACACGACACTTTACGATACTTTATTTTTATTTTTTTAGTCCTTACCTAATGGTTTTTCACGAACGGACGGTCACCTATACAATACAGTTAAATATTGTTCTCGTAAAATAATTAAAGCGTTTTAAATATACGAGCTGACTTCGGTATTAAACTCTTTTCGACTGATAAAGCAATCATGAGTAGGGAAGAAAAGTTGACACAATGTCGCGGTTTCAACTTTCAAGTCAGAAAATTGTTTGCTGAAATTGCAAGCGATGAAACCTAGATTGCAGAAGCTTTGATTGTAAATCATTCCTCTATATACCTGAGCACTTTCCGATGATATTTTGTATAGAGCATAGCTCTACGTCGTAGGTCGACTGCATTTTTAAAGGTGGTCGCATACCGTGATACATTCCACTTGAGCAGCAAGATGCAGGCGAAACGGATTACTTCATATTCAAATTATTAAATATTATATACGTGTTAGGTACATAATTTCTTACGTTTGGCAGCATCGCAGGCATTAAAAAAAAATAACGTCACCACAAGTGAATTGTGAAGCATTTTCATTTTTAACCACAGCCGATGTTGATGACTGAAAATTTGTCTCCTCTTACGGCCATGTGTGTTACTCTCAACGACCTCAATTTACATTGCCCTGTCAAACAAAGAATGTGGATTTATTTTACTAACGCCATCTAGTATGAAAAGCGGGACAGCGCTATGGCGGGGACAAGGCAGGCTTACACAGGTGAGGGGCACGCCGTACAAGTCGTACGCCCAACTTTTTTCTACGAAAGGGCTCATCTAGCACCTACATATATATCACATAATATATCGATGGTTAGTATTTACTGAGCTACGTACGTAAAGAATTTAGCAGTGACGGAACGATGGTACGCATTTGGTATTCGTGGAGCGCGCAGGCAACGGCAGGGACTGTCGTTTGAAAGGTTCTCGGAATGTTTTCTATGCGCCGCAATCGACCAACGAGCGTTCAATTTACCACTTTTATTCTGTCGGTATCGAATTTTGTGAATAGTGAATACTATTTCCAATGGCTAACTAGATAAACAAGGAAGACCTTCAGAAGCGTTGTGAACATAAGATCTTTATTTTGCAAATCTAGTCTATAGCAATAAATAACATACGTACCCAAGATAATCATCAGAATATTATGAACTCATTTGACCCCTGCTCTATAAAATATTACCTTATCAAACCAGCTGTTTCTAACTTTGAAGTTGACTATAGCAAACAATAGTTTTTTTAACCACCCTTTTAACTGCGATCTCACCTGATGGTAAGTGATGATGCAGTCTAAGATGGTAGCGGGCTAACCTCTTAGGCGCATGGCAGTTATATTAAACTCATACCCCTATTCGGTTTCTAGTCGGCATCGTACCGGAACGCCAAATCGCTTGGCGGCACGTCTTTGCTGGTAACAAGCCACGGCCTCCCACCAGGCCAGACAAGGGAAAATCCAGAAATTCTAAATTCCCAAATTGACCCTGCCGGGGATCGAACTTGGGACCTCCGCACATTAAGACAACAGCGCTCAACACTGCGCCATGTAATACTAATAGTATACGTGACAATAGTTCACTTGTGGAAAAAACTCCTGAAAGCTTAGCTACTTAGTTAATTTTTTAGGCACCTACTTATTTTCAACGTGTTAACTACCTTTAACTTTCACATACGTTCTATTTTAGGGCAGAAGCAATTTTTTACCGAGCTTAAATTAACTTTAACATCCGCTGAACAAGTCGAGACATACCTATTTACATTACACCGTGTCATTTTTTAAAGGCAGGCGAAGCTAATTATATACCTCATTTGTTCACAACGCAAAAAAAGATAAATCATAATAAAACGTCAGCGCTTACAAGTTACAATGCATCTAGAAATAACAAGGAAAATATGGTATCAGCTAGATGCTCAGATTTTTTCAAACTTTGTAACTTTTTTTGGTCTGCAAGTTTTCCTTGCACCACAAAGACTTATTCGATTGGGTAATTAAGTGAATATATATAATATGTAATTTATTTACGTATGTATACCTATACCTATTGGTTTTCCTCGCCTCGTTGTTCTAGTGGTTAGCATGTTCGACTGCGGCTGACGAGGTCCCGGTTTCGAGTCCCGGGCCGGGCCACAATTATTGGGTTTTTCTGACAAAAAATTCTCAGCACTAGCCCGGAGTTAGCAAATCGGTGGTGTGTCACCCTCGTGCCTCGGAGAGCACGTTAAGCCGTCGGTCCAGGATATTATCACTGACATGATAAGCCCGCCAACCCGCATTGAAGCAGCGTGGTGGGTCTAAGCTCAAATTCCCTCTCTTTTATGAGAGCGGAGGCCTGAGCCCAGCAGTGCTTCTTGTGTCTTAAATTTGGTTACAGAGATAGGTATCATTCTGGGTACACAGGCTAATTCATTCATCCCGGAATATCAAACAGTTCAAACAAACCCTGGGATTTTTAATAATCTATTATTCTAAAAATCTGTACATAAATTGGAAATGTTAATGTAAAAATAATCCTTAGAATCAGTAGGTGAGTAAATAAGTAGATAAGTGAGAGAACATCATATTATTAAAATTCTGTGCTATAATTATATTATATTAAATATACAGAATTAATTCCTCGTCAAAAAAGTACGGAACAAATTATTAACCTCACTCTTTTTATTATTAGATACGAAAAAACATTTTGCGAGACATAAAAAATGACCTCATTATATACATTTTATCTAGAGAGCCGCCCAGATAAGTCAAACTAAATAGGCCATACATCAGAACATCGCGATATGAATGTTCCTGCAGTGTGGATCAAAATAGATCGCTACTCGAAAGTAAGAAATGGTGTGTATCTGATAAACATTTATCATGCCAACCTTATCTCTGCGCTCCATCTCAGTACGCTTACTCTGAGTTTTAACATTGCAAATACGATTGATCGACGTGAGAGCTCACCACGCCAAGTGTAAGCGAACGTCAAAGTAAAATGAACCTTAACTGCATTGGTTTAGAGCTCATTTCATCATTTCGTGTATTTATTCACAGCCAGCGCTCCAAACGCTGAATTTGTGACTAAGAGCTTTTGGGTCCATTTTGCTTTAACGTTCGCTTACACTTGGCGAGGTGAGCGCTCATACGTCGATCAATCGTATTTGCAATGTTAAAACTCAGAGTAAACGTACAGATATAGGCAGAACATCACTTTAAGACTCACAAAATATTATGTAGATAATGTTTATTTTATAGTTTTTAGGGTTCTTATCTCAAGAGGAAAAAAGGGACCCTTATAGGATCACTTCATTATCCGTTCGTCGGTCTGTCAACATACTTTTTCTCGGGAATGCGTGGAGGGGAGGTAACAAGTTGAAATTAATATCAAATACGGTCTACGGTCCCTGAGAGCTATAAAAAAATTAAGCTTCAATCTAAAGGTATGGCACTTTGTGACAGCCCAAACCCTAGAATGCTGAAATGTTAGCAGACTTAGGTATGTTCCGTTTATAGTATAGACGTTATATGGTGAGATTTTTCGAAATCCCCACGGGAGAGAATCCCTTGCAGAAAAAGCTGCTAAGCTGGAGTTATATTTAAAGCTAGCATGGGTACTATAGCTATAATTGGGTGGTTTGTCCCAGCACTCCCAGCACATCATATTAAAGAAGCTTTAATGCTTACCAATCACAAACAAAAAAAAACCTTTAAACTATAACTTTTCTAATATTATAACCTTGTGTAGCCATAGAGAAACGTGTGACGTTATTACCTTATAAAATATAACCAATAACGTCTTTCAGTTACAAAATACCCGAGCAAAAGTGAGTTTGAAATTATGCAAGCGATCAAAATGCCTGAATAATCGTACATGTATAGATTAACGTGGTTCTGTAACGAACCAATAAAACCGACGATTTCTATGAAGGTACTTAAATAGCTTAATATTGATCCCAATTACACAAATTGACATTCACTTGACACCGTTAACCTTGTAATTGAACCGATACCTATTTATATCAATATAATGTTGACCATATTATTTTGTTTTTAGTAAAAAAAAATAACGTCGCGCATAAAATAACTTTTAAGAAGCAGAATAAGCCGTAAAACACACAATTTTTTCCTTTTCTAAAAAGTGAAGTAAAACAATGTATTTATTTTTGTGTTGGCACTGTTATTGGCATGTGTGTCACGAGACAATTATTAATCTAATTTTAATTCGGTACCATGTCAAAAAAATAACCCAAATTACATACTTAATTTGTATTGAATCGAATGTAATACCAACAATAAAGTATTCTGTGATAATATTCGCGTTGTGTTTACAAAGTAAAAATTGAGCGATTAAGTAATTGTTGCTTTATCACAGATGAAATTACAGTTATCTTTGATATTAATGGACATTAAATGTAGATAATATAAATCTCTCAGTGTTAAAATAACACATAAGCACATCAATAAACCTGACGTGCATTCCCTTAGCCATATTACGGTTCTGAGTATGAGTCAACAGGATACGTTTGCGCGTAGGAACACTCATCCGACAGATTGCGTCGATTTTAGTAGTTATTTTGTAATTTCTCCACATTTTGAAGCATCGAGAGATACAATATTGACTTTAAGTACTTGAGCTTGGCTCAATAAGTACCAGGTTTATTCACGCCAATGATGCGTATTGATTCGCGATTCCGTCCCTTGATGTTTATCATTGACCTAAGGTTATGCTTGCACCTGACTAGTAGGTAAGTACAATTCTTCTTATAATGTTTATCGCAGAGCCAATGTACAATGAACTTTGCCTCTGTTGATGTCTCTAAAATAATTTAGACAAGCAGGATTTCGAAATTAGTTCCCATTGGACACCGTTTTTATTAGCAGTTGTCATCATAATGGACAACCTAATGAGTACCCATAACGTGGACCTCTTTTCAGAATGAGAAGGACATATCCATAATCCACCACACTGGCTAAATGCGGATTGGCAGACTTCACATATACCTTTGAGAAAATTGGGGCAAATCTTATTTCAGGCATGCCGAAAAAGTGATTGTGATTAAGTGTGATTAAAAACACACATAACTCCAAATACTTACTAGAGTACACAGCTTATAAACCAGGTCTTTCGAATATTCAGAAATAAAATAAACAATAATATTCTTTAGTCTCTAATTTGTTGATTTTCGCTTGCTATCAGACCAGGCAGTATGAAAAGGATACGAATATAGCAAACGCATAATAAAAGGCAAATTTATATGGTATCTGCAAAGAACGCGTGTGGAATATTATGAAGGTAGAGATGGTTCCAAAGCCACGAGTCACTTCCGATTTATTTTGCTAAAGCTCAGTGCCAGCCGCGGCGCATATGTCGCGGTTGGCGGATATCACGTTTTTGTTACTTCCTTTGTTCCTTTGCTGTTTTTGTTTCTATGTATCTTGATATCATAAGTATCTAGAAGGGTTTCCTTTAGCTATTATAACATGAACCATCATGTTAAAATAGCTAAAGGAAACCCTTTTGACCATGAACAATGAACATGAGATAGTATCTTTCTGCACAGTTTATGGTCTGACATATTAATTTATTTTAACCACATTTGAACAGTAAGAAATTATGATGCGACTAACTCTGCGTGAATTTAGATTTTCAAAATCCTGCGAGACCTCTTTAATTTTCCGAGATAAAAGTAGCCTATGTCCTTTCCCGGGTCTCAACCTATTTCTGTATGAAATTTCATTGCAAAAACGGTTGAACATGTTTAAGAAGGTTAGCAGACAGACCTAGACAGAGAGACACACAGACACACTTTCGCATTTATAAGAATATTAGTCTGGAGTAACACCTAGGTTTCTATTCATCCCGGAAAATCCTCAATCCACGCGAAAGAAATCGCGGGCATCAGCTAGTGTATTATAATTTAAAACTGTGCTTCAAATTGAGAATGGAAACAACAAAGCGTCATGTGCAATACTAAATTTATGAAACGACTAGCTCACAAAGCTTTTCATGCCCCGTCTTCAGGAAGAGCATACCTTTTTTGGAGTTCCACTCAACAAAATTGATACTCAGCTATTTCAACGTGAAAACTTTACAAATAGGCTAATTATATCCCGTACAATATAAATTATAATAATATGATATGTATGTATGTATGTATATACTTTATTGTACACCACGAATTTACAAAAACAACATGTTACAAATAAGAAAACAACAATAAGTAGGTACAATAAGGCGGTCTTATCGCTAAGCAGCGATCTCTTCCAGACAACCTTAACGTTAAGGAGAAAATGAATAAGAAGATAAAGGGAGGTGGTGCAAAAATAATAATAAACATAAATACTAATAGCTAAACAAACTAACCAATACCATATATTAAGATAAACTAATATATACAAAATAATAACAATAGACATACATAAACTAAATAGACATACCAATAAATACATAAATAAGTATAAGAAAGAAAACAATAAAATAATATGTCGATTCTAATGATAACAAAGAGATAAGTAATAATTTTTAACGTCAATTTTAAACTTATTAAGGGTTTTAGCACGATGAATATGTGAGGGAAGTTCATTCCATAGACTAGTGGCCCTTTGTGCAAAAGAATTTTGGAAATATTTAGTCCGATGCGAAGGCACCTCAAGAATAAGTTTACCAGCCGACCGGAGAACCCTATCTGGTCTATCATGCCCGAGATATTTAAACTTATCCTTTAAATAACCAGGAGTCATGGGATTGAACAATACACAGTACAGAAGAGAAACAATATGAAGATTCCGGCGAAATCGAATGGGTAACCACTTGAGCTTGGAACGAAATTCGGAGACATGGTCATATTTGCGCAAACCAAATATAAACCTAATAGCTAAATTTTGAATTCGCTCAAGTTTATTCAGTTGGTCCTCAGTTAAATCAAGATAGCTTGCGTCCGCATAATCGAGAATGGAGAGCAGTAGGGATTGTGCTAACATAATCTTAGTAGGAATAGGAAGAAAAGAACGCAGACGCCTTAGTGAACCCATGGCTGCAAAAGTTTTCCTACTGACTTCTTTTAAATGATGAGACCAAGATAAAGTAGTATCAAAATGTACACCAAGATTTTTGACGGTAGTACTATAAGGAATAAAAACGCTATTTAATGAAACTGGCGGAAGGTTATCCCAGTCAACTCTGGAAATCATGCCAGAACCACCAATAATGATAGCCTGGGACTTAGAAGGATTTACCTTTAGACCATAGCACTTACTCCAATCATTGATAGCCACCAGGTCACCATTAATAGTAGAAATGGCGTTAGGCAGATCTTCAAGAGTTGACTGTGAGTAAACTTGGAGATCATCTGCATACATGTGATAGAGAGAAGTAATTTTCTGGGAAATTGAATTAATGAAAATAGCAAACAGTAAAGGTGACAACACACCACCTTGAGGTACGCCAGCCGATGTTTCACACCAAGAAGAAAACTTATCTTCAATGCGAATACGCTGCCGACGACCCCTAAGATAACTCTGAAACCATCCAACCACTGATGGAGATATGTTAATAGAACGCAACAGACTCAACAAGATGTCAAAATCAACGGAATTGAAGGCATTGCTAAAATCCAACAGTACCAACACGGTGAGCTGTTTATTATCCATACCCCGTCGAATGTCGTCAGTAACTTTAACCAGCGCTGTAGTCGTACTATGTCCTGCCCGGAAACCAGACTGAAAGGGATTCAAAAGGCAATTTCTGTTAAGGAAGAGATTCAATTGATGGAAAACAAGCTTTTCTAATACTTTGGACAGAAATGGAAGAATAGAAATAGGGCGAAATTCGGAAAAATGTAAAGCATGAGCCTTTTTTGGGAGAGGAATTATATGAGCACTTTTCCAAGCTTCGGGAAATATAGACATAGAGATAGATACATTCAGGATATGGGTTAGGATAGGAGTAACAACTTCAAGGATTGGTAAGATCATATTACGACTAACACTGTCATCACCCACGGCATTAGACGAGACTGATAATATGTTCTTTTTAACATCACATTCAGTGAAAGGAGTGAAATTAAACGGTTGGAAAGCAGGAGTTGGCAAAGAAGAAAGAATATTCAGCGTGCGATCTTTATCCGAGCTGTCTATTGTACCAGAAGAAGTAAAATGTTGGTTAAGAAGTTCAATATCAATATTCTGATGAGGCGAACGAGGGGATGCTTTGCCAACTCCAAGAGTTTCAAGAAACTTCCAAACTTTGGCTGGGTCGCCGTTTTCGACTGATTTATGAATGTCGCGTCGTTGTGCATCCCTACACGATGTATTGCAGCGATCCCGAGCCTTGTTATACCTCCGCAGATTTCTATCAGAGTATTCAGTCTTAAGCTTGCTTTTGGCGAAGCCTTTCTTCAAGATAAGGCACTTTAGATCGTCAGTCAGCCAGGGCGCAGGTAAATGTTTTATTTTAATTGGCTTAACCGGAGCATGAATGTCATATAGTTGTATGAGAAAGGAATTAAACAATTCAACTTTCATGTCGACCGTAGCAGCATTTAAAACAACTGACCAGTCCAACTGACGGGCATCTTCCAAAAGAAGTTCTTCGTCCATTCCACTAAAACTACGTTGCAGAAGGATTCTCGATTTTGCTTTAGGAGGACGGACTTTATATGAAAGATATAAGAGATCATGGTGGGAAAAAGCATCAGCCTCGTGTTGACCAAACTTCAGAACAAAATCAGATGAGGAAACAATAATGAGGTCTAGTAGAGATGGAATACAATCTGGTATATTATGAGTAGCAGAGAGTGGTAATATATGTAGGTTACACGCATCAGTAACCGACTTAAGCTTTTTACACCGATTGTCATTTTAATGATACTTAATTTGTTATCAAGATAATGATTATGGTTCATATGTAATAAATTCTAATAAATGGTAAAGAGAACCCCCCTCGCTGAGCGTAAACAACCTTTGAAACACAGTATACTTGTCTTTGGGGAAGATAAAGACAATATTATGTACATGGCTTTACGTCGGGATAGCGTCCATGGAGTTAAAGACTATAGAGAGTCAGATCTTAAAGTGCCCCCACAGAAGAAAGACGTAAATAATCTAATAAAATAAATATTGAAAAGTGAATTATATATTCTATACTTACGGGTATAATATTATTGATTTACATTTGGTAGGAACATATTATGTAAACATAACAATACATACATAGTATGTAACATATTATGTATTTATTGTTTATTTTTTAAAATAGTAGTAGTAAATAGTATACTGTGAGCTTAGGGGTGAAACAAGACGATTTCAGACGAGTGATGACGGTGAAGTTGCCTGCCTGAGCGAAGCGAGGGCTGGCATCACCCGAAATCTGAAATCATGTTTCATCCCGTGGCGCACACACTATTTTTAATTTATTCTGAGAGTTTTATTAAAATTGTATTTCTTATTTATTTTAGTTGCTAGATTGTCGTTTACAAATATCATTTTATCTGTCAGTTGTTTCAGTATCAGTTGATGGGTAAAATGAAAATTAAAAAGTTTTGAAATAAACATAAGATATACTCTGACAGGATTGAAAGGAGGGCTGTTACGTCATTCTGCGGGCATGATGTATTCGTCTGTATTTGTATACACTTACCTAAATTACTTGGAATGTGAAGAAAAAAAACAGGGGAGGGTAGGGAAAATATTAAATTTAAGATTTATTAACGGAAGAAATTAATAGCTAAATCAAAAGTTGAAGTTAACCATAAGTATACTACTGTTTTTATCAATTATAATAGCAACGAAGTTTATAAAAGTGTTGTATCCATTATTATTATTAATGTACCTGTATTATATAATATTATTATGTAAAGACACATTAAAGTGATAATATTTTATTTTCAAAAGGTTACGAGACATCTCCATCTCTATTAAAGTACACTCACTGTTTCCGGTAGTTAGGACCACTCCGGGCAAACAAATAAAGATCAATGACCGGCCTTACGCGTTCGCCACCTGATCCTACTTTTATAGATAATGGTATCTAGCACGTGGAAGGAATGCCTTCTTAATAGTACACTCCCTTCCCGTTTCCTTGGAAAATATTGCTTTTTACACCTTTCGAGGAATTCTAAATCCGCAAGCGTATTTATAGGTTGTTCTGAGTTTCTGACCGCAACATAAAAACTTTGATATTAAATATCAGGATCCAGGTATCTCGTGCATTTTTTATTATATGAATCGCGAACCATATGTTACGATTTTTAGATACCTTAACAAGCGTGTAGTGTATAGTTAACAATAGTCTGCGTTATTTAAGATATACGTAGGATTACTCAGGAGTTAAATTATTTAGAACTTTATGGTCTTTGCAAGAGTCCTCTTTTAGATCACTTTTAGATGCGTTTTAAACTTTCATTGACCTGTAATTTAATTTACATTTTAGCTGCTAAATGACGCGGACGTTACAATGAAAATCTAAAGCAAGTGGTACATGCAAGTACGGGAATACGCACCTCTGATATTTGTAATTCTATAGTTTTAAGCAAAATGCTTTATTCGAAAACTATACGTATTTTCATATTAAATTTAGTATTCAAGGCTCGTCCTGGCGGGTTGGCGGGATATATTATTATCTGGCGGGGCAGACATCGGGAGACGCGCGGGAGCTGCTATCGACCGGTGACGTCGCGCGTCGCATCGCTGGCGGGACCGGGACGTCGCGCCGCGTCAATCGCGCTCGCGCCGAACCGCCTCTATTCACATAGAAGGTCCGTATTTACAGGACCGTTTTAAACTTTTATCGGACCCGGCGCTACTGAAGACTTGTGTTACTAGATACGGATTACTGTCGTGTATGTGACCTCGCTCCTACAACTATATTGTAGGTATGCCATCGCTGAATGAAAACGTGTCTGATAAAACGAACCACTGTACTTATATTTTGTCGGATCGGTATTTTTACTTGATCTTGAATACTGTTGTGTGTACTGTTGTGTTTCATACAATAAATTTACATACACCATTGCCTAAAAAACGTAAAAATACCTACTTACGATAAAACGACCCTGTAAAACGCAACGCTGTGTGAACATAACCATAGACAACAGAAAATGAGCTTCAGGTCAAAGAAAATAGTAATGTCGTCGTATACTCTATACTAATAAATAATTTTATTAGAAAACATATAAATTCTTTAAAACTCCTTCACGTTCATGTAGTGTTATATGTGAACATTTTTGTGTCAAATCACATACCGCATTAAAAGTTTTTCTTTGCATCTTATCAATGTACTACGTTGGTAATACGTACAAACCTTTTTTTGTACTCTATGATGTACAAAAAAAGGTTTTATCAAAGGTTTTGTATCAATAAATCGTTGGCTGATATTATTCTTCGGCCAGACTGCAATTGGTTAGCCGGTATCGATCCGTCCCGTCGCCGCTCGCCGAGTCTGAACATTGCAAAGCTCTCATAGGTCGCGCCCGCGCCTCTTTAAACATCAATACTTAAATATTCTACTTACTTAATTATTTTATTTCTTATATTTATTTATTGGTATGTCTATTATTATTATTTTGTATATTATATTAGTTTATCATAATATGGTATTGGTTAGTTTGTTTAGCTATTAGTATTTAATTTTATTATTATTTTTGCACCACCTCCCTTTATCCTCTTTTTCATTTTCTCCCTAGCGTTAAGGTTGTCTGGAAGAGATCGTTACTTAGCCATAAGATCGCCTTATTGTACCTACTTATTGTTGTTTTCTTGTTTGTAACATGTTGCTTTTGTATATTCGTCGTGTACAATAAAGTATAATATACTTAAATACATACATATTTTTTCAATTTTATTGATACAAATAAAAAAGACACAATATTACAAGAAAAAAAAGCAATCAGCTAGATATATTATAAGTCTATAATAATGCATCAATGAACTGATGCAGCATCATCTTGTACTGCTGTAAAGAGAGTGAGTGAGGATCCGTGGTAATTTTAGCAGTTTTGAAGAGGTTATTGTACTCACGACATATTCAAAGCAACACATTATTTATGTAATTAAATAAGGTTATACCATACTATTACCCATTCTGTGGTTATACTAAGGCTGGCTGCCCAGCGCATTACCATACACGTTGTGGAGACAGTGGAGTCCTGGGAAAAAACGCTCTGTAATGTAAGTTCAAGTATTGATCTTTACAAAAACACTGTCAACCGTAATGCAATTAATATTGCATTATTAATTATTAATTATTTATTGCATTTCACGGCAAGCTTTTGTTTGTTCAAAATCTCAGTCTCCTTTATTATTCATGTCACATCTTTCCAATAAATTGACTGTTCATATATTTGTGAATTTGAGATGCATGCTGCGGAACAGCGTTCTGTATCGACTCGATACGTTTCGCCGACTTGCACCGTCGTTTGTGTCTGCTCTTGCTTCTTGGCGAGTGCTTTTTAAATAAGTTTCAGAGTTAGCTGTAGTGACTAGCATACCTACCTAAAATTATTATATTTTTGGCACTCGCTATCAGCACAACAACGAATGCTTTGTCAACTAAAAAGCTGCTAGAAAGCTTTTTGGCACTGATTGCGCTCATGCCTATATCTATTTTTTTTTATCCACTACAAGTTAGCCCTTGACTGCGATCTCACATGATGGTAAGTGATGATGCAGTCTAAGATGGTAGCGGGCTAACCTGTTAGGGGCATGGCAGTTATATTAAACCAATACGCCTATTCGGTTTCTACACGGCATCGTACCGGAACGCTAAATCGCTTGGCGGCACGTCTTTGCCGGTAGGGTGGTAACTAGCCACGGCCGAAGCCTCCCACCAGGCCAGACCAGGGAAAATTCAGATATATTTAGTAATAAGGACGATCCATTTCCCTACTTATGTGACCCATTCAGAACGAGATAGGTAAACTAAGTTATTTTAGAGCTATAGTGTATCCTGCCGGTAATGAACGTCCACGTTTTCGCTCCCTATACATACGTACATACATACATACGTATAGGTAGCGAAAACGTGGAGTAATTGGCCTCGTCTACAAATTATTAAAAGTCGCTCAGCGCGATATAGGTATTTCTCTTATGGATAAAATCTGGGACGATTAAATTCGTAAGAGAACTAAAGTGACCGAAATAGCTCTGAGGGTTAGCAAGCTGAAGCGGCAGTGGGCAGGTCATATCTGTCGTAGAACCGATGGCTGATGGGGCAGACATGTTCTGGAGTGGAGACTGCGTACAATACCGGTAAGCGCAGTGTAGGTGACCTAAAGAAGGTGGCGGGAAGCGGGTGGATGAGGAAGACGGAGGACCGTATTTGGTGACGCGCTCTTGAAAAACCCTGAAGGACGCATACAGGCTGATGGATGGATGGTGGATGATTTCAGGGTAATGTAATAGTATCTGGCTGCTGTAAAATTACATGCTTGTGATGCAATTTAAGATATAGGTAAGCAACTAATCATATACTGCGCCTCAGGCGTAAGGAGGTGGTTTTATGTTTTCTAAACTAAGCTGATAACTTAACTGCCACCGCCACAGTTTCCCTAATAAGCATTCATTATCGTAACACGGGTAGTATTAAAGGTTGACGTAAACGCTATTCTAGCAGTGCTTAAACGCAGTGTGAGGATATTAAGCAGCCATAAATGTGAATTTATTATAATATCATTCTCATGCTATATTCGGCTCAGTTGGGAGAGAACGGAAATTCACTAGGGATGAAAAAATAAATTGTCTGGCGTCTGAAAGGAACACGCAGGCTTGTGCCACAGGACTAAATATCTTTCCTTACCATTAATTACTATAGTAAAAACTTATGTCATGTTTTGTATTGCCTGCAGTTTTTAGTTTGTTTTCGCTTTAATACTTTCAGATGTATAATTATGTGTGTTTATTAAGAATTAGTATCTAGTAAGATAGATACGTTCATTTAATTTTGTAGTTTAAAAAAAATATTAGGCTATCAAAATTACCCGCTGCGCCCAAGTTCAGAGCTATCCTAACTTCATATAACTTCATGGCGCGGCGGGAAGTTGTACTTCATACTATTAGTTGTATTTACTACTATTTATGCGCCCCTGAAATGCCGTGAACACATAATATACTTTCATAAAAAATCCTAGTACGATCTGTAAAACTAAAAGTTAAACAAAATTCATTTTTACTCGGTTTTGCAAACATTAAAGTCGCAAAGTTGGGTCCGCGAAAAATATTTCGTGACTTTCGTGTAAACACTACATAATAATTTAGCGGTCTATTTACGATTTAAATGTGTTTTAATGTCAGTACACTCTGGACTGATGTCCTGTAATTCCCATGAGGCTGCATGCCGGACTGTCATCGGTTGGCGATGTTTATTTATTTGTTTGGTAGCGGATGTAATTACACCTCTCACGAAACCACTAACAGCCCGAGCGACTGGTTCAACTGGTCTGCGTATAATAATAATCTGATTAACTAGAACCCTACTTAGGTGATCAAGATCACATTATTTTATCCTATCACACAGACATTTATCACAGAGTCACAGCCTAGAAAGATTTCTCATGCAGTCGGTTGCCGTTTATATACTTATTTTTCTGTTAGGATACAAGAGGGGAAACAATTATATTCAACTACCGGATGCCCGCGACTTTGTCCGCGTGGATTGAGTTTTTTTGTTCCCGCGGGAATTCTTTAATTTACCGGGAGAAAAAGAAGCCTATGTGCTATTCCAGACTATAAACTATCTCTCTGCCAAATTTGATCCAGATCCATTCAGCCGTTCTTGCGTGATTGAGTAACAAAGATCTATCCATTCATTCATACATCCATACATCAATCCATCCAAACTCTCGCATTTATAATATTATTGTATAGATACAGATTGGACTGGCAGTTTTGCTTGGTAATGTAACAGTCGTTCGGGTACACGACTGTTAAGCTGGGTCGGGCGTTGTCTCTCTGTATGTATTTACGCTGTAGTGGGTTGCTACTTAGTAATTACTTCATTTCATGTTTTTTGCCTTCTTTGAAAAAAGTAAATTCTAAATTTCGTAAATCTTCTGTTGTCGTTATGATTGATAGCTGTATACTTTTGATAAGTTCTTGTGTACTCAACAAATTGTTATTTTAAATTTTCACTCAAACGATTTTATCATATTATTATGAAAATTATCTACTATTGAATACCTTTAATTAATATAATACCTTTAAGTAACAATATCTACTTTTGAATATTATACTAGATCAGTTGAATAATTATATTTATTTTTAAACTCATTGGCGGCATCGGAAAGGGCTTTTAATTTGAGCTCGTTATTTCCAAGTTTATGACCCTTACAAAGATATTACAATTAATTTAAGACTGTAATATTTCTTCAATGATATTTAAATATTCTCTCTTATTTTATGCCATCCATTATTGTACTTTGCGAAGGAAATTAAGAAGACCGTTATCACTTTCCATCCGCCAGACGCGCGCCCTATACAAAATTTATTTTAATCTTTTAATTTTTTGTTATGAGAAATTTCAATTGCTTTTAGTAGAGATAAAAGAGTAGCTATATGCAGCTTATATTATATGGAAGCTTAAAAATTAAACTTGCTTTAATTGTAAATTAAATTCCGACGCACAGTTATAAGGAATTTGGCCTATACTGGGTGAAGTTAATTGGTTTGGATTGGAATCAAAGCATTTAAAATAAATACTTTAACAGCTATTAAAATATTATAACTTTCATTTAATTAATATGATTATTAAAATTAATGAAGGGATATTTACCTAATATTTATTTATTAAAAAGCCAAAACAGTTCGAAACTTATGTGAAAGCCAATAACTTAGCTACTGCTGCAACTTCGTACGTACGAGTAAGTAACTATAACTAAAAAAATTTGACCATTATCACTCGTTAGACATCAGTCATCGATGTATCGGCCTAAGTTTTGAGGGTTTTCGAGTAACTGGTACACATAAGTGTACCAATTTTAACCGAAACCCTCGAAAACCCTCAAAACTATAAAATTAAAGTGAATTGCAATCAAGTAAGGCTAGCTTACAAATAAATAGGTACTTAGGCCGATACATCGATGACTGATGTCTAACGAGTGATAATGGTCAAATTTTTTTAGTTATAGTTACTTACTCGTACTTCGCTACATGTAAACGATGACACTGGAAATACGATGGCTATCATTTTAAAGTCATTATACTTAGGTATTGCTATTGTCAATGCTAAGGCAGAGCTTCCACCTGTGATGTGGACTATGCGAAGCGATTGGTATAAATGAATTCCTGATCATGGTCAAGCACATGCATGCTCTTCCTCTGCCTGGCCTACGTTTAGTGCAATCGAAAAGACGATACTGTGCGTAGTGCATTTGCCCAGCGGTTTTTACCTTGTGGAACTATTTTTGACAATTTTGACACTCTATCGTCGTAATCTATGCAAATATTACAAATGCGATTGGATGAATGGATGTTTGTTACTTAATCACGCCAGAACGGGTGAACGGATCTGGATGAAATTTGGTACAGAGATTTATAGTCTGGAATAAAACATAGCTTTACTACTTTGTATGCCGGAAAATTAAAGAGTTTTTTATTTTTTTTTATTGTGAGATAGGCTTGCGCTTGACGGCAATCATGCTTAGTGCAAAGCAATGATGAGGTCTAGGTTGGAGCACGCTTGCCTATAGAAGATGCCTATTCACTCTTGCCTTGAAGGTACCTAAATTATACGTGGCAGGAAACACGTGCGCTGGGAACTGTGACTGCGGGAACCAAAAAACCTCAATCACCGCGGACGAAGTCGCGCGTTTCCGCTATTACATATTATATAATTATGTAATAATGAGTACACACCACGACGATTCTTTTGATTGCCGATATTTCAATTGTTAGTTGCGTTGTCGTATCTGTCGATTGTTACTTTCGACCAATCGTGGTCATGGTG
The DNA here is from genome assembly GCA_923060345.2 of Erebia aethiops. Taxonomy (NCBI): domain Eukaryota; kingdom Metazoa; phylum Arthropoda; class Insecta; order Lepidoptera; family Nymphalidae; genus Erebia; species Erebia aethiops. The sequence goes on along the minus strand of OV281089.1, from coordinate 12,479,000 downwards.
GACTCTACTTCCAACTGGGTCGAAATATCAACGGTCAAAAGACAATATATTATGCTGTTAAACCATGAAGTAAATTTTATGCGATCGTACCTCGTAATTCGTTTCACCGTAGCTTTAAAATTACGCTTTGTTTCGCTTCGACCAGCGGTCATATTTTGGTGGAAAGGCAGCCTTACAATCATACAATCGACATCGGTGGCTGTGCAGCGGATGCATAAAGTGGACAGGTGCAGTGTTATCTGCTGCCGTCACGTTTATAGCTCTTAGTTTAGCTAAAGATTAAATTCAATGGGCATCATTAGATATTACCAACCGCATTGTGAAATGCATTGTGAAATGACAATTGATACTAAATTGTTTATAGTTCACCGGTAGGTACGTGATGAGTTGATATTATAAATATTATAGATATTTCGTTTTAAATTCTCACGCGTTGGTGAAGTAATGTCTAAAATAGTTGCCCTATGCTTTATGCTCTATAGGTAATTATTACGTACATTTCCGAGATTTTTAAATTCTTACATTCCTTAGAAAATACTAGAGTACCTAGTTACCTATCTGTTCTGGTCTGGGAACAAGGAATCCATTCTAATATTATAAATGCGAAAGTGTGTCTGTCTGTCTGCTACGCTTTCACGGCCCATCTGTTCAACCGATTGTGGTGAACTTAACGTAAACAAAGTATTAAATAAGTAACTCTCTCTCTTTCACTACTTAATGTACTTACCATGAAGGATTTTAAAATGTTTCTAGAAATTTGACTGGTGAAAGACCACAGCTGCAGCCCAATTAAAGTCTAAAGGTTTATAAGTTTCCTGGTGGCCTTTGCCCTTAACAATGTTTTGAGGATGCCAAAACTACAAGGAAGCGCAAATGTTTTCGCTAAGATCGCGATAGATACCATTAAAAATTACAAAAATTACTCAATTATATTATAAATAAAATTATTCATTAATTACTCGTTTTAAAATTACCAGACTGAACGATAATTTCGTAGTTTGGTTCAACCACAAATAACTCAGGAACCTTACGCATATAAAACGAGTGTGCGCATCGTTGCATCAAAGAGGTGGTCAAACTACATAATTTTAGCATTCTTCAAGTTATTTAAATACAAGTTTAGTTTACATTCCGCATAGTAAAAAGCCAGTGATCTAACATACATCGTTCGCTGTCGGATTGGGCATGCGCGTGAGTGACGTGCGTGCTATAAACATAGTGCGCGTAACTGCGTGCATCTGACGACACTGAAATAGACGCAATTGCGAAGATATTTGCACGCTTTAATAGTGCCAGATAGGACAGAGCAAAACGTCATTTTTAACAGACTTCAAAAAGGATGTTGTGTGTTTAAGAATTATATTCCTTTCTCTCGAGTGACTGTAATCTTAAGAGGAAAATATACCTATTTTTGTTATCCTAGGATTGGGCTAGACTAAACTAAAGCTTTATGAAATCTGACGACACTGAAAATTTGGTCTGACGAGTGACAATATTGAGATGCTAAGATATTTACACATTATCATAGTGCTAGACAGGACAAAGTGTTCTTACTTAGAAGTTATGAAAATGAAGCACTGGCTCCTTTTCGACGTTCTCTAATAGGTATTAGGTCAATTAGTAGATTTCAAAGGCCTCTTTCGAGTACGTTGTGCCTTAAGAATTGCTGAGTTGGCCTGGTGGTAGGAATGTAATAGCTGCGTTCATTTTTTTTGCATTATATCACTCACAAAATCCCCTTAAAACCAAAGTTGACATCACAGAAATAATACCAAAAAATGAAGCAATTAAAAGCAAATATACTCACACAGATTTTGCGTTAACACAGCCCCCTAGTCCTGCTCTTCGAAGGACTTGTAACGTCCGGTACGTCAGGCGTAAGAATTTAAGTGGTTTACGGGATAAAATCCCCCAATCCAATCGAGAGGGTACAACGCCAGAAGCGTGGCAAAGGAGCGTGGTGGTTCTCTTCTTCAAGAAGGGAGACAATACCTTGTTGAAGAATTACAGAACCCATCTCGCTTCTGAGTCATGTCTACAAGTTGTTTTCGAGAGTCATAACGAATCGTCTCGCTCGTAGGTTCGACGACTTCCAACCTCCCGAACAAGCCGGGTTCCGAAAAGGTTTCAGTACCATAGACCACATACATACGCTGCGGCAGGTTATACAGAAGACAGAAGAGTATAACCAGCCACTTTGCTTGGCGTTTGTGGACTATGAGAAAGCCTTCGATTCGGTGGAAACTTGGGCAGTGTTGAGGTCTCTACAGAGATGCCAAATCGACTACCGGTACATCCAGGTGCTGAAGTGTTTGTACGGAAACGCCACTATGTCAGTCCGTATACAAGACCAGACTACGAGACCGATCCGATTGCAGCGAGGAGTGCGTCAGGGAGATGTTATCTCTCCGAAGCTGTTTACCGCTGCGTTGGAAGACGTCTTTAAGCTTCTGGAGTGGAACGGACTCGGCATCAACATTAACGGCGAGTACATCACTCACCTGCGGTTTGCCGACGATATAGTCATTATGGCAGAAACTCTGGAAGACCTTAATACAATGCTCAATGACCTCAGCAGAGTTTCTCAACAGGTGGGCCTAAAAATGAATATGAGCAAGACGAAGATCATGTCCAATGCACATGTTCAGCCCCACCCAGTATTAGTTGAGAACACTGCACTCGAAATTGTTGATGAGTACATATACCTGGGACATACAGTCCAGTTAGGTAGATCCAATTTCGAGAAAGAGGTCAACCGCCGAATCCAACTCGGATGGGCAGCGTTCGGGAAACTGCGCGACATCTTCTCGTCCAAAATCCCTCAGTGCCTGAAGACGAAAGTTTTCGAACAGTGCGTGTTGCCAGTGATGACTTACGGCTCCGAAACATGGTCGCTAACTATGGGCCTGATAAGAAGGCTCAGGGTCACTCAGCGGGCGATGGAGAGAGCTATGCTCGGAGTATCCCTGCGTGATCAAATCAGAAATGAGGAGATCCGTAGGCGAACCAGGGTAACCGACATAGCTCGAAGAGTCGCCAAGCTCAAGTGGCAATGGGCAGGGCACATAGTTCGTAGAACCGATAGGCGTTGGGGTCCCAAAGTGCTTGAATGGCGGCCTCGCACCGGGAAGCGTAGCGTTGGACGACCCCCCACTAGGTGGACGGACGATCTCAAGCGTGCAGCTGGGAGCCGCTGGAAACAAGTGGCACAAGACCGTACTCAGTGGCGATCCATGCAGGAGACCTTCGTCCAGCAGTGGACGTCTATAGGTTGAGACGACGACGACGACGACGGGATAAAATCCATGGCACAAATTTACAGCACAAATTTTCTTTATAATACCAATATTTAAATTAAAATAACAAATTAAAATCCATACTTTACATCAAACATTAGTGGAAACAACGCCAAATGGACTAGTTTCTTTACCTTTGACCACTTTTTTTTCTTTTAATTTTAAATCAATAGTTTTGTACAAAAAAAAAAGTATTTTTGACGTAAGGTCTCACAGTATACTTTAGACAAGTGCGGTCGATCCAATCCAAACTCATTGAACATGTTAGAATGTGCGAGATAGAGGAAAACTTAGTATACCCCGCCGCCTAGCCGCTCTACAATGCGTAAGTAAATCTCTTTGATGCGAATGCAAACCGCTCGCCTGCGCGGTGCGCCTGCGCCGCCAAGTTCATCATCCGCGATGCAATTCTAAATATGCTTAGAGGAACACCCTGTCATGTGTAGTGCTTTTGATACATTAAACTCACTATACCCATTTATTTAGATTAAGATTACACGTTTACGTAATCGCCTATTTTGTCAACTTTCTTGTCGTAAGCTTTTCAAATTTACAATGACACTACAATGCTTTTCAATTTTAATGAGAGTACAAAGTTGCTTTTTGAAGCGGGACTGCTGAGTTCCTTCTAGATTCAGAAGATTTGCAGCGTATAAAATAGCTTACAGCTAAACAGTTTCTTAATGCTGCTGTACACTTACAGATAAATTATTTAAAATTTAAGCCGTGACTCATGAGCATGAAAATGGGAACTGAATTTTAATTTATTGTCGTTTCGGGTCATTGACACTGTTTTTTTATTCCTATAGTAGACCCATCGTAATAATTTTAATTACGACATTTTTATTTTTATTAGAATTCTAATAGGTATAATATTATACAGATTATAACAATGGGTGCTCATTGGACTTTTGACTTGAGTGGTCATCATAAGTATGGAAATGTAATACAGTAGACCGTGTAAAGTAAGGAGAGGGCATAGATGCGTTATGTTTAATGTTAATGCTCATAATATGCCTTAGCAAGTACCTAACAACACATAAATTTCACAGAAGGGTTAAAAGTTTACAAATTTGCATTCACAGTTTGAAGCCGCAGGCAGTCGCATTTGAATTTTAAATTGATATTTTCGTAATTTTCCCTACGCTACGTTGCGCTCAATCATAATATTATGATTGCGTAGGTCTAGGTACATAAACTTTTATTTCACATTGTTTACAAGGTTGATATCTCAGTATAATTAGAAGGTAGAACTTTTAAAAAAAAGTTTGTGTTTGTCGGTCCTTCCGTGCGTCTGTCTGTCAGTGTGTCTGTGTGTTTGTCTGTCTAATCTAGAATGAATGAAATAAATATTTTGTATTTTATGTTCAACTAGCTGATGCCCGCGACTACGTCCGCGTGGATTGAGGTTTTTTGGTTCCCGCGGGAACTCATTAGTTTTCGGGGATAAAAAATAGCCTATGTATGCCTATAATCTATCTTTGTGCCAAATATCATCCAGATCTGTTCAGCCGATCAGGCGTGATTGAGTAACAAACATCCATACATCCAGCCAAACTTTCGCATATATAATATTTACTATAGCGAATGCTCGCGATTTCGTCTGCGTGGTTTGAGGTTTTTGTTCCCGCGGGTTTTTTTTTTTTTTAATTTTCTGGGATAAAAAGCCTATGCCTATGTGCTATTCCAGACTATAATCTTTCTCTGTGCCAAATTTCAGCCAGATCCGTTCAGCCATTGGGCCGTGATTGAGTAACAAACATCCATACATCCATACATCCATACATACATCCAAACTTTTTTTGATTTGATTTGATTTGAATAAGTACTTTGAAAGTAAAACAAACTAAACTATTAATATGTTACTAATGCTCTACTTTACACCTATTTCCCGAGTTCAGCTACTTGAATTATTGCACTGTAAGAAATAAGTGCTTGTCGAAGCCATAGACGATTGACATTTCACGATCTAAGAAACATTCCACGCGCCAATACCGTCAGCCCGACATGGTTTCCATTAAAAAACACTCAATTATCTATAATTTCAGGCCCTTAGCGCCGATTTAACATTGTCAGAAATGGTATGCTGCTAATGTCCATTAGGTGTGACTATACTGCCTTTTGAAATGTTTGCAGAGGTTTGCGGGTCATATAATAACGGTGGGCAACGGGACTTCTTAGAAAAGAAATTATTACGTGCCAATTAGCCTAGGTGCCTATAAATGTAAACACCGGTGTCGGGTTGCAATTACAGAAAAGTGCAGTTGGGTTTCGCATATACGACAAAGTAAGACTAGTCCCCACGATCATGTCTGAGAGAAGGAATGTTTAACTTTTATTATGAACTAGCTGATGCCCGCGACTTCGTCTTCTTCTTAACTTCGATTAAAGTTTTTTGATGACCAAGGAAACTCCTTAATTTTCCGGGATAAAAAGTAGCCTTTCACTCTCTAGGTCCTCAACTATACCCATACCAAAAATCACGTCGATCCATTGCTCCGTTGAGGCGTGATTGAAGGACAAACCAACAAACCAATAAACCAACAAACAAACCAACTTTCGCATTTATAATATTAAGTATGATGATAAAAAACTGAAAAATAAGCTTTACACAAGTAATTATTTTAACCTATCTATTGTAACACAAGCTTATGCTATAGCCTATAAGTAGACGTAATTATATATTACGTTACGTATACTTAATTAATAAAAAAAAAAGTTCCTAAAGGACCTTCAATCTTGAAACTAGCTTTAAGAATTTCAGTCAGACACATTTTATCAATATAAACTTCAATTTCAAAGGGTTTTATATCTTATGCAAAGAATATTATGCCATCTTGATGCAAACGTATTCAAGGTGTTCACTGTTCAGTGTTGTGGCAAGGGGAGATGGTAACAGGTCGTGAGGAAAATATAAATAGAGCAACTAAAATAACCATGTCTATAGTGATCTTGACGTTTGCATGAATAATGTGTACAAATATGTCCACGTAATTTCTCGTCGTGGGTTAGTAATAGGTGCCTAAGCTTATGTCTTGGAAGATAAAATATTTCAAAGCAAAAAATTTAAATCTTTGTTTTTACGCTTACATAAATAATCTACCTACTTTTTAACCGACTTCAAAAAAAGGAGGAGGTTCTCAATTCGACTGTATGTTTTTTTTTTTTTTTGTATGTTTGTTACGCGATTTCTCCGCCAATTATGAACCGATTTTGATAATTCTTTTTTGTTTGGTAGGTCATACTTCAGAGGTGGTCCCATTTTAATTTGGTGAAGATCTGATGAATATCTCCGGAGATGGAGAACGGAACTCCTCAATGGATAAGAGTAAATTGCTCGCGATCAGTGTGATAGTTTTGTAAACAGTATGTTTTAACCATGCATAGCATATCTTTTTTTTTTAGGGTTCCGTACCAAAATTGTAAAAATGGAACCCTTATGGTGCGACTTTCTCCGTCCGTCTGTCACAGTCGATTATTTCAGTAACTAGTAAAGCTATTGACATGAAATTTGGAATAGTTGTATATACTCGTAATAGTGGCCCAATATCATGGAAATCAAAAAAAATTGGAAATTATTTTTAGTTTAATTAAAAAAGTGGGGCAAATCAGGGGTTTGAAATTTCAAAGAAGGATAACTATACCAAGTGGGGTATCATATGAAAGGACTTTGTACTTGACTTGTCTAAGTTAGACAAGTCGACGAGTAACGATTAAACGACGTTATTCTTAATAACGCTAAGTTTTTACTAGCATTCTGGTTACACCCTGTTTTTTTAAACAGTGGGGCCACTAAAAATTGTGAAATAAAAAATTTTCAAAAAAAAAATAAAAACCGACTTCAAAATCCACAAACACTAAAAAGTAAAAAAATCATTTAATTTATTATGTATACAAGAGTTAATGTAGTTCTATAATAACATTTTTTGGAGTCGGTGCCAATGTGGAGTCACGTCAACAATAATGAAGAGTAGGTAGACGGTTCATGCGGCTAATTGGTACCGACTCCAAAAAATGTTATTATAGAACTACATTAACTCTTGTATACATAATAAATTAAATTATTTTTTACTTTTTAGTGTTTGTGGATTTTGAAGTCGGTTTTTATTTTTTTTTTGAAATTTTTTTATAATGCACTTACTTCATAGCTAAATGTTATATCCTAGGGTTTTAGGCAGACTATAAAATGCACTACGATGTTTAGCAAGGTGACCGTTTATTCCGGACTGACTTATGTTCTACGTACCCACATCACACTAAACAATGCTTCATTTCGATTAAATTAAGTTAAAATACAAATTGTACTATGTCCACAATTAGTTTTACATACATTGAAAAAAACCACTGAGGTATGACCTTTGTTACTCCTGGCATTGGTAATGGCAAGAAAAGATGTAAGTAGTAGATGGAAGATGACAGTTCTATTGGCCTAAATATTTAACTAATTCATCTTCCACAAGGAACCTTAGATGGACGTTGTACGTGGTTGTACTTACCTTTTACCTATTCTGTGGTTGTACGTTGATATGCTTTATGTAATTAATTATCAACTTCATATGCTTACCAAAACATACATATGCCATGGCCATTTCTATCTACTAAGGGTCTATGACATTTCGAAACTATAAGAGGTCCTTGTCTGCTACGGCATCCAAAGAAAAATAGACCAAGGTATAACAAATGAGCGCTAACAAGTGCAATTTTAACATAAAAATGTGCCAAATGGTTTTTGTTGCAAAGAACTTGTTAGTATTATTGTTATGGCCGACATTATTCTGTGTAAGCGCGTAATTGTTAAGAAGTACGTCCTATTAAGGCTTTAGCTACATTTTTCTTGAAGTTGTCCCACCAGTTTAATTTTTTATTTATTTATTTAATCGTATGGCGTTTGGTACATAATAAGCGTTTTTATAAAAAGAACGCTTATTTCGCCTGCAAGTTCATCGCTCGTTTAGCACCACCCAGGGGACACGTGCAGGGAGGTAGAAGGTAGCTCCTGCGGACGTGAGCGACGGGGCATCCCCCAATAGGGGTATCCCCCGAATAGGGGTAATTTTTTATGTGGTAGAGTTTACATGGGCTATAGTTTACTGATTCTATATTAGTCTTTCCATTTGATTATCATAAACTATGTATATCTCTACAACAGCTTGTTTCCAGTAAGTAATCGAATGTCATATGAGTTTAAAAATAAGGTAATTTTGACGACTTCCGTGGCGCAGTATTGAGCGCTGTTGTCTTAACGAGTGGATGTCCCGGGTTCGATCCCCGGCAGGGTCACTTTGGGAATTTATAATTTCTGAATTTTCCCTAGTCTGGCCTGGTGGGAGGCTTCGGCCGTAGCTAGTTACCACCCTACCGGCAAAGACGTGCCGCCTAGCGATTTAGCGTTGCGGTACGATGCCGTGTAGAAACCGAATAGGGGTATGGGTTTAATATAACTGCCATGCCCCTAAAAGGTAAGCCCGCTACCATCTTAGACTGCATCATCACTTACCATCAGGTGAGATCGCAGTTAAGGGCTAACCTGTTGTGGATAAAAAAAAGGTGCGACGAATAACGGCGATCGATAGTAGATACCCGAAAAAGTTGCTGGAAAGTAAGCCAAAAGCTGGTGAACCCAAAGCTAGGCGGAGAAATGGATACGGACACCTGAGAATAACCCTAAGTTAAAAAGGTAGAGGAAAATATTGCCTTCAGCTGCACGTTAATCATAATATTTTATCTATAATTAATAAATATACATTACACTAAAGCTCCAGTGACCACAATACGACCTTGAACAACCAAATTAGTAATGATTCCCGTGGGAAACCATTATCGTGAGCTGAGATAAAATAATTGTTCAGTAGGAAATCGTATTTATTCGATTTATAGATCCGTAGCATAACGAAAGAGCAAATCATTGAAGTTTGTGCATAGAAGATAAGTTAATTTAAGTAGCCTGCCTAAAAAAAGGAGTAGGTATATTGTTTTCAGGGTTCATGTATGTACGTATGTGAGTTTGTATATTCCACCATTTATAACTTCTATACACCTGAACCGATTTTGATAAATGAGATATCGTTAGAATCCCTAGCTTATTCCGGGTGACATAGGGTAGTAAAATTAAAAAAAAAACCGCATTAAAGACTAAAGTTGAAAAAAAAAATTCGAAATTAAGATTAACTATATAATCATCATCTAGAAAATGATGAGTAGATTCCAAAAATATATAACACTATAGTTCAATGTCCAGTGATTCACAAAAAAATATCATTTAATAAAAATGTGAATAAGATTCCAAAGGTAATTCAATACGGGCTACGGCAGACCAGAGCAGTCGTATTTTTTAATAATTTTAATTATATTCACTTGTTTAACCTAACTATTTAAATTCTCTCACCGAAAGTTAAGCTTACCACAGAATTGTATATATGAGCGCCCAATAAGCACTTTGGTTTCGTATGCAGACAATTTATGATTGTTGTTAGAGATTATTCAACCATGGAAAATGCATTATAACTTTGTGTAACTTACGAGGTTTATGATTAATTTGTATTCCAACGATGCCTCCGTGAGATTTGAAATAATGCGCATATTCCTAGCGAAAATACCTAAGTACCTAATCTTTTTAAAGAATGAGAGGTGAAAATTGAAAATAATCATAAATGCAGAGTGGACTATTCAACATCATTAGGTCCACTACCGAGCACGAGTATCCCCTCAATATTAGAAGGGGCTAAGCCATAATTCACCACGATAGCCAAGTGCGGATTGGCAGACTTTACACACCTTTAAGAACTTTATGGAGAGATCAGTATATATTAAGCTAGTTCTAGATAAAACTGGGTTTTTGTATAATGATAATGATAAATCTTTATTTTGTTCCAAAATCCATATTACATAGTTTCTTAAAATTACCCTGGACCCCCAAACTCGGATGGCCCGTGTCTTGGGTCAGCAACTTTCATGATCTATGATTTATTTTTAAACTTGCCAACAATAAGGTATTGCGTTTATTTAGTATTTTTTTCTGCTTTTGTTACATCGATTTGGTAAATCAATGGGGCTGATTCTGTAGTGCACAATCTCTAAACTAAACTAACATTAGAGCATTACAAATATTGCTAACCCTTTCATAATACTTCCTACGGAAAGGGACAGAACTAGATTTCAAGCTGCCATTTTAGTTTAGTTTAGAGATTGTGTTATACAGAATCAGCCCCAATGTTTTGCTATTATTGCTATTTAAAAACTTTGAGCTGTAAAAATACCTACAAAGTAATCTCTGCAAAAAATACCAATCATATTTTCAAGTTTATTAATAACATTGCGTTTATTGATTTTTATTGAAATTACAGTATATTATGTACTGATGCAATAAAATAATTAGGAGCTCGCGTTATACGTATTCGTAAATAAATAACAACATCGCTCCAGCCAGGTTTCCGTTTAGAAAGTTTATTATAAACGATCTGTTAATGTTGTTCATTAATTATATCTTCCTGTGAGCAGTTTTGATCGTAAAACACGAATAGGCGAGGGACACACGAAAATATAACATCTGTTTTTGGTATCAACGGCGGCCATCCAGGCCGTGGCGGCTAGCTGCTCGTATTAGGTACGTGGTTCCCTATGCACCATAGAAATTAAATTAAAATACTTAAACCTGTCGATATTATCAAAAATTACTTATAATTTTCATTAAAATACTTATATTATAGTTTACTTTACTTTCTCTGTCACCGAAGATGTTTGTCAGCTCCAGATTGGTTTAAATGGGATCAATAGTTAATGAGTCAAATAAATAATGAATTGTCGCAGAAATATTGGTTCACTTCACAGTATGCGTGAACAATAATATCAGAAATATAATTAAGAACGTCGTTCATTTGTAAAGAAATAACGGTATTCCTGTGTTGCATTCTGTCTGTCTGCACAGCGCCATAAACTTTGTAATTTTTTTTATAAAACTAGATGTTTGCCAAATCAGTTTAGTCATTGTGGCACGAACAAACATCCAAACTTTATTAATAAAAAAACGCATTTACAACATTAAATTCTGCAATGACGTAGGTAAATTCCAGAAATGAAATCTTTTCTTGCAAACAATATCATGGTACGTGTAGGCAAGTAATATATTTACTAAAATTGCAACCGCCAAGAAACAATCGACAATATAAGGAAATCGAATTGGCGATACGCGTCAATGGTTGCGAATGGTTGCACACCTTTTGTAACCTTTAGCCATAACCTTGTCGTCTTGATTCTTATTTTCTTTAATATTACAGAACGTACCTACGTGTAATGAAAACGTATAACTATTATCTACAGGCTTGGCGGTGTGTTGTGTAAATTCTGCATAAGATAGGCATGTGACACCAAAATATAAATAATAAAACTAAATATCGATTTAAAGTGCCATCTTGATGCAATAAAGCATAGAAATAATAAGAATGGTTACTTTTTTGATTAATGTTTCATAGAATTTAAAGGACTTATTCTACAGGTTTTTTTTGCGATTTTAGGAACTGCGACTGCGAAGAAAATCGCAGAGAAAATGGCAAATAGGCAAAATATTTCAAAAGTTTAAACCACCTTCTTTTTTGTAGTCGTCTATAATTTATTTATCCAAAATATTGTTGACCTTTTTGATAAAATTATTGCAGTTGTATTTTGTGAGAATCAACTCGTTTTGGTATGCAGGCCATTGTTGTAACCTTTATCCTGATGACACGATATCCTCGCCACGCCTAGTTCGCCAGTATCCAGGCTTGGATGACATTTAGCCAGCGAAAGGCCGCAATTTATAAGCCTTGCCCTAATCTTTCGTTCAACATTAAAGACTATAAATGCACGCGTTCCATACAATGGCGTAACTACATGATGCTCTCTAAGGTATAAGTAGGCTCCGCTTAGCCAATAGGTAATGAAATATTCACATTATGAGATGTTTACTTGTATGGTTATCATTAATTTTTTTATCCCCTACAAGTTAGCCCTTGACTGCAATTTCACCTGATGGTAAGTGATTATGCAGTCTAAGATGATAGCGGGCTAACCTGTTAGGAGCAATTGTATCGCCAAGCGAAGCGATAGAACTTTGTCGTTAGCGTAATAATAGATAACTAGTATTTTGTACCGTCAGGGTGATAGCAAGCCGTGGCCGAAGCCTCCCATCACAGCAGAAAAAGATTCAGATAAAATAAATAATGATGTAAGTGCCCAAATGACCTTGAAATAGGCCCGGTACTTTACTCTTTTAAAGGTCCTTTTACGTCATTAGAGAGATTGATACCAAAACCTAAATGATAAACCTAAAGATTGGGTGTTCGCTCTCCCAGTTTTGAATTCCTATCCTATTACAAAGAAAGTTCTCACAATTGGTTGCGTAAGACCACCGAGTAGTACCTAAACCTATATGGTCTGTGCGTAAGACCTGCAATAACAAAGGCTATAATCATAAAATATCATCATAAATTTTTCTTTTTGCGCCAAGGCAGGTTAAAGATCGAAAAATCCAATTATATCATTGTTTTAAATCATGTTCTTGTTATTATCATATTTTTATACATGAATACACATTCCTCATTCTTTGTCACTCTTGTAATGAAAACTATAATAATGAATGTTACAAAATGCCAAATAGGCCTTCAGGTAAATGCACAGTTTCACGCGGTTGCAGCTCGCTGATCAATGTTGGTAACATTTTTAATAAAAATTCCAAAAATTTGGATTAGGATTAGTTGCATCTAATACATGCGATCTTTGAGACGATTCCTTCTAAACCAGACTGTGCTGCTCGGATTTTAGTGGGATTCTGGCAAATGCTGTGAGTATCCTTGAGTGAGATAAGTAAGTGCAGCATTTTCACAGGGTAAGCTTGGTGTTAGTTTTCCCTTCGTGACCGTTTGCCTTGAGCGACGTATTTGATTGTAACTAGATAGGTACGGGTGGAACAACCGACTGCAGCGGAACTTTAGCTGGGAGTGCCGTTGATTTGTGCAAAGGGCATCGTTTCATTGTGATCAAATTATGTTTTCTTATATCCATATAATATATAGTGTTGTATCCAATCTGTTATAGATTGTGGATTAATTTAAAATGTTGTCGATATTCTAGCCACGGGACTGGCCGTTGAAACCTAAGTGATCTGATAGAATTTCTCAATAGAATCTGCATCTTGAACCGCTCGAAGAAAACCGCACTTCACCGTAAGAATCAAAAGATGGTTTTAGACACTTACATGAAATAAAAAGTACCTATTTGAATTTATATGCATATCACAGAATAAAATTAAGTCAGCCCCTTGGGTCAAAGTTTTCACGAATAGATTATTTATCGAAGACGAACCTCTAATTACTCATAGCTAGTTTATTTTATAAGTATATCGAATAAGTATGGTTTTTAAATTATTTATTTTCATCACTATTATTGGGCTGTAAGTCATACTAATATAAATCAAAATAAAAAACGTACATACAAACTTCCACATTTTTTTACGTTTTCTATAATCGAAATAAAATAAAACATGTATAACATTCTATAAAATTGATTCCTAAAGCAATTACTTACAAATATAAAATTGATAAATGTTAATTGTATTTTTTACTCTACTATCATAAACTGTAATTCTAATTAGGCATAACAACATCCTTAACAGCCTGACATCCTAGACACCGCAGCTATTAGTCTTTTTAATAAGAACTGATAAGAATAGATAGGTATAAAGTTAATTTAATAATCTCCATGCCGCTTGACGTGTTCCTTGATTATAAGCGATTTATTTTAATTATGTAAAACAGTTTACAGATTAAAGAGCGCATTCATCCGGTAGTTTAAGTAGGTACCTAAATGATTTTTTTTAAATAGCGTATTTTATTGCGTACAATTTAATTAAATAGCATTCTTGTGGCTTTAATGATTTGTTTTGTTTGTTAGTTTTCTTTTCATCGAAATTATGTTATCAGTGCTAATAGTTAGTGGAATATTTTTCTTTTAAATGTTCTCATCAGCTGAGAATTGAGATCCCCATATTGCGTCTCAATAAAGTTGACATTTCAGAGTTAACGATTAAAATAACGCGCGAGTTGAATGCAGAGTAAATGTATGGTGACACTTACATTTACTATTCAACTCGCGCGCGAACTGTATGTTATGTTATCTACTTTTCAGGACACTTTTGTTGGATTATGCAAGCATAACATCGTAACAACACAGGTAATAGCTAGAATAATACTTTATTGGTGATTTCTTAATCCAAAATCCGTGAGATCATTTACGTTGGTAGAAAATATGATTCATGAACGTTTCATTCATGCTTGGGGAGTTGAAAAAAAAATACTTAGGTGTAATGCAAGTCTTAAGTAAGCCATTACCAACCCAATATCTAATCGCACTTACAATACCTACCTACTGACTTACCTAATTTTCATTATCGCATTTTCTATGTAGGTATCTATTACGAATGCGTAATCTAATATTGTGCGGCGTAACTGAGGTATCAACGATTTCATTAAAAATTACAACAGTGTGTATCTATACTCCTACCCACTATTTGTGTCTGCATTCCAGAATAGCTATACCTTCAACCATTTCTCAGAACCACATAATACGTTTCAAGATAACCTTTATGTACATGGCATTAGGGGCTGTAAGAATTTGTCTATAAAAGGCCTACCTATTATTTGATTTCGTCAGTTAAAGGAAGCTATTGCATAGTACATTCATACGCTGGCAATATTGCATATTTCCAGTTACGTCGATAAAAGATAACTGATTTTGTTTTATGTGGTGAAAAGGTATTCATATCAGATGTTCCCCTTTTTACAGTAATTTATTTACAGCAAAAAGATAACTAAATACTATGGTAATTTTACGTTCACTATAAATTATTGTTTATGGAGAGCGCCGTATATTAACATTTTTTTACGTTTTGGCAGACATATTTAAATTGAATGTAATAAAATATTATATTATTTCTGAATTTTATGTGCGCCTGTGAACATAATTAATTACTCATAATTATAATCCGCACTCATAAATGCATCATTAAAAATAAATATTATTATTTTTAGGGTTCCACACCTCAAGAGGAAAAAAGGAACCCTCATAGGATCACTTTGTTGTCAACCACCTTTTTCTCGGAAACGCATGAAGGTATCAAGTTGAAACTAATATCAAATTCTTAGGTCAAATCAAGCTTCTACAACGCAATCAAAACAATATGTAAAGATAAGGCATATTTACTTAATATTTTGACACTCGCCAATAAATTAAAACCTATAGGGTACCTCCCAGCCAGAAGACAGCACAATTATTGGAAAATATTCGAAAATTGATAATTAGGGTTCCGTACTCATAGGGTGTCGAATTGTTTGTCACGCGCTACTAGTTTAGCACCATAATTATGTGAACCAGGTATTTCACAGCTGATTACGTGTTGTTAAAACATCTTTCTTGTTATTCACTAAAATAATTTATATTGTGTGGCGGTACGGAAACCCACGTACGCGAGTCTGACTCGCACTTGACCGGTTTTTTATATTATATCCATTCATTCATTAATAAATACAAGTTACACAATGATTTTGAAGACAGCAGTACTATCTTTTGAACAAGTTCATGTTATACTACATAATATAAAGACGACATATTATTTCTATGGTCATTCTTATATAATAAAGAAATACAATTCCTTACATACTCGGGCAGGAAACAAGCTTTAATTTTGGATGAAAGTATCCTACGTTTTCTTAATTCTAAACTGGATAACTAAATAAGTATTCTGAAAGGATATGAGATCACCTTTAAACCTACCTTTAAGATTTTTCAGTTTAAGATACCTAAAAATACAGTTGTTATACAAAATTTTATAGGCAATTCAATATAACAGTATCTGTTAAATCGTTCAATGCGCATGCGCACTGAAGCATGTGAGTAAATTAGCGGCCACGTGTGAATGTGATGACACCAAACGACATGCTCTGTTATTTTGGAATGCGTTGAGTAATTGCACCTAGATTTCTATAAAACGATACTGTTATTTCGATACAAGAAGTAGAACAATTATTTTTCAACTAGCTGATGCCCGCGGCTTCATTCGCGTGGAATACGATTTTTAATCCCACGGGAACTCTTTAATTTTCCGGGATAATGTATTGTAGTGCCAAAAATTTGCCTATGCCACTCTCCAGGTAAGTTGCACTGTTTCGACGTGATTGAAGGACCACCAAACATACACACTTTCGCATTTACATTAGTATTACCTAATTATTATTTTGAAATTAGGCTAGAATGTACATTGGCTGAGCATTCGAGGAAGTAGTAAATGCTTGTAACGGCGGCTGTGAAACCTACTGTTCGGTTGTCCGAAACGCATCGGAGCGTGTCCATGTCCAGAAGCAAAAGCTGCTAAAAAAGTGTGTGTGTACTATTCACACACGGCAGAAGTGAAACTTCAGAAAAGTAGCCTACGAGATAATGAGATAAATGTAAATTGTATTCTATCTCGTTCTCTCGCAGGCTAAATCCTATTATGAATATATATTATGTTTGTCTCTTTTTCGTTTAGTTTTTCGTTTCATAGAATTAAAAAATTACAACGATTCTAAAGAAGTTTTACTTAAAAAAAAACCGGGCAAGTGCGAGTCGGACTCGCGCACGAAGGGTTCCGTACCATTATTAATAAATAATTACCTTTGTTAATCAGCCGCAAGACTAACTTTGTTTGTAGAGGTTTATTGTTAATATCAAAAAAAACTATGCTAGTTAGAGCATTGGCTATAGTTTTCCTGTAAAATATACGTAAATTCCTATTGACCATAATTATTTCAAATTTTTCGATTGGTAAACTCCGGAGATAAGGGGGGGGGGGGGGGGGGGAACGGTATTTTTTTAGACATTTTCCCCGATAAATCAAAAACTATCATAACTAAAAATAATTAAAAATCTGTTTTAGAATGTACAAAGTAAACCCTTTCATATGATGATGATATGATACCCCACACAGTACAGTCATCTCACTTTTAAATTTCAACCCTCCGATTTTCCCCCCTTTTTAAATAAGAACAAAAATAATTTCCAATTTTTTTTAATTCCAGTGTCTTTGGGCCACTAATATACACAACTATTCCAAATTTCATGTCAATAGCTTCGGTAGTTACTGAAATAATCGAGTGTGACGGACGGACAGACGGACAGACAGACGGAGAAAGTCGCACCATAAGGGTTCCATTTTACCATTTTGGTACGGAACCCTAAAAACAGCCTTATATAGTTAATTTAAATAATGGAGCTATGGCACTAGGCAATAATCTAGGCACAAAGACTACTAAACTGACTGAGCTACCTATACAAGATTACAAACTTAGAAATAATCAAAACAATTTTACGTTGTAAAATGAAAACGAAATTGATTCGTTACAAATCCATGGCGTTAATCGTTAACGAAATCGTTAGAAAAACAATAAAAAATGTATAATATAAACTGACCAGAAGAATAACTTAGGGTCTATCCACACCTATCGATGCAGAACGGGCTTAAGCCGGTAGCACATGCCTCGCACGACGCGACGAGATAGCTACCAACGCGGAAATGGCGTTTTAACTAAATAAAGTTTTAACGTTTATACAGCATACATACTTTTCTCACTGGCTCAAACCGGTTCAGCGTCGATAGATGTGGGGGTACCGTTATTGTACTTATTAATATGAATAAGATAATAAGAATTCATAACATAAATGCATACTTTAAAAATAATCGTGTGCGGGTGATTATTAATTAGAGCTTTACGAAATATTCCAAATAACAACAAAATTAATTGAAACAAATTGAAACATAATTCAAACAACAAAGCTAATCTACTCCAAACAAATCCAATTTACTAACTCAATTAATATTAAGTAATAATATGAATTAATTTGGCGTGGATCCAAGGATCATATAATAAGTCAATTTGGCTCAAGGGTAATTGTAAATGAGATGCTTATTACTGTTGATTTGCTGTGGCGGAAGATAATATCTGACCCAGTGTATTGGGGGTCAATGTGAAATCGATATCAATTCAATCTAATTTCGGGCTGATATAGTTGGAAGCTTGGTTATAGATTGGAAGGCTGAATCATCATGACGCTCTGCCATACGAACCGCTAGGGTGTGGAACGCCCTCACATATAACTTAAGGCGAGTCACCTCAGCTCAGCGGTGAAAACTGGTTTGCTAGATCAAATTTTTTCGGTATTTACTATTAAATAACGGTCTTACAAAAAATATCCGATACACTTAAAGATATTGTCTAAAGAATGTGCTAATTTGTTACACGATAGGATGTTTTTTTTTTTTTTTTTTTTTAATCCACTACAAGCTAGCCCTTGACTGCGATCTCACCTGATGGTAAGTGATGATGCAGTCTAAGATGGTAGCGGGCTAACCTGTTAGGGGCATGGCAGTTATATTAAACCCATACCCCTTCGGTTTCTACACGGCTTCGTACCGGAACGCTGAATCGCTTGGCGGCACGTCTTTGCCGGTAGGGTGGTAACTAGCCACGGCCGAAGCCTCCCACCAGACCAGACCAGGGAAAATTCAGAAATTATAAATTCCCAAATTGACCCTGCCGGGGATCGAACCCAGGACCTCCGCACGTTAAGGCAACAGCGCTACACATTGCGCCACGGAGGTCGTCGAATGTACTTTACTCGATCAAAAAAAATGTTGAAACAGGCTAAATTAAAAGTTTAAAACGAATTTTTTATTAATATAATTTTCGACTTTGCTCATCATTTTTATATGGATAAATTCCTCTTGAAGTATTAATGAGAACCTGCTAAAATTTATTTCAAACTGAAGTCCTATATCTATTTAATTCAAATTAATCCCAGAACTTGAACGTTGCCAAGCGGTTTCAGAATATACCGCGCTGCCCGCTTCCCCGCCAGTCTGTACGAGAAATGTACCGCGAGACGCGCGGGCGGCACCCCACACCTCACCTCCTAAAATCTTGGAGGTGACTCGCCTTAAGTACTTTCAAGGCAAGAGTGAAGTTACTAGAGAGTCCGGAGTTTTATATTATGTACCTATATGCGAAAGTGTGTTTGTCTGCTACGGCCCATCTTTTCGACCGATTATGATGAAATTTGGTAGGTATAGAGATAGGTTGCCCGGGAAAGGACACAGGCCCGGAAAATGTTATCCCGGAAACTTAAGGAAATCTCGTGGGAATAAAAAAAAACTTAATCCACGCGGACGAAGTCATGTGCATCGCCTAGTGAACAAAAACTTGCGGGATACATTTTTGAAGACACAACAAGTTTCGTGAAGTGACAAACCCAAAGTACTTATTTGAGAAATTACTTGAAATTGGATTAATTCAATAAACTTAATTAAATTGCACAAAAACTAGACACTCACAGAAAAAATAGCCGCTCGAATTACTGGTGTACGTATTGTTGTAAAAATAGATTCCAAAGTTTTTTACTCTATTATTTGTCTTTGGTTAATGGTGTGATGCCGCAAAAAAAAAACCAAGTCATCTTAACCAGTAGGTACATGGCATGATTCATTCTTCAAGGCATAAGTCAATGTTTCAAGGCATCGATTTACTTCAAGGTTACAAGTGGGGTAGCAGATTTTATAGATATTAATTAAACCAGTCGATTTAGGGTCAAGGTCATGACTCTGCGAATCATACTTCATACTAATATTATAAATGCAAAAGTCAGTTTGTTTGTTGGTTTGTTGGTTTGTCCTTCAATCACGCTGCAACAGAGCAACGCATCGACGTGATTTTTGGCATGGGTATATTTGAGGACCTGGAGAGTGACAAATGCAAATTTTTATCCCGGAAAGTGAAGGAGATCCCGCGGGAATCCAGAAAAACTTATTCCACGCGGAGGAAGTCGCGGGCATCAGCTAGTTCTTCATATACGAAATATGTGTCGTAAATGAAGTAAAGTATTTATGTATCAATGAGCATATTAATATTTCAAATGATTGGAAGATACTGAATAATCCAGATAACTTATCCTAACTTAATCTAGGTTCATTTAGGATTGAGTTTTTTTTTTATCCACTACAAGCTAGCCCTTGACTGCGATCTCGCCTGATGGTAAGTGATGATGCAGTCTAAGATGGTAGTGGGCTAACCTGTTAGGGGATGGCAGTTATATTAAACCCATACCCCTTCGGTTTCTACACGGCATTGTACCGGAACGCTAAATCGCTTGGCGGTACGTCTTTGCCGGTAGAGTGGTAACTAGCCACGGCCGAAGCCTCCCACCAGACCAGACCATGGAAAATTCAGAAATTATAAATTCCCAAAATGACCCTGCCGGGGATCGAACCCGGGACCTCCGCACGTTAAGGCAACAGCGCTACACACTGCGCCACGGAGGTCGTCAAAATCAAACATATTAATTTCCCACACTGAAGGCACATTATAAGTTTTATCTATGGTAAGTATATATTTTATGGTGGTATAGTTCAACTAAGCTCTTGATTTGGAAATTATCATTTGCGAATGTCTTCCCTTTAGAAATGGGGACATACAAAATAATCTAAATACCTACAGTGCACTAGGTGGCCACAATTTCTCAACTGTAGTTTTTAAGTAGGAGCTCTAATTAGCTGATTCATTAAGTTGCACAGAAGTTATACGAAGCAACAGTAAACGCGGACATATTTAACTGTAAGCAAGCCAATTATCTTGATTCCTCAACTAAAATTATATCTGTGTAATCCTAAAACCGCATTGCGTTACCGTCATAACTGTTTCTGGAAGGAGGGGACGTGCCCCTATTATATTAACGGTTAACGTCCCTCTTAATGCATGACAATTTCCGTTCCATAGCCCTGACGACTTCCTCCGATATCGACATATCTGTCGCAAAAATATCGCAAAATTTTACCACCTGCGGAAGGTTCCAAGGACAATATACTTTTTTATTTTCTGCGATTCATTTTTATAATGAGTATCAACACTCGACGTTAAAAAAAACAAACTAATCATACATTTTTCCTAAACGTTTGTTTTTGATTGTTTAAGTTTGGTATTTTATAACAATGGGGTACAATAAAGCATATTAACACTTCATTTCATAATACTTGCAAGATCCAGAAAAGAAAAGCAATAAAGCAAAATTCTGTAATATGCCTTTTAATTTTTAAAAGTCACGTTCTCCTACTGCTTTTTCCACAAAGCTGCAAGCACTATTCTGTCGTATATCTTTAATAGTATGATAGAAGATATTAAAATAATATTTTAAAATTATTGATTCTCTCTAAAAACAAGTTACTTATTGTAACCTCTAATCTCGGGAAGTAGAAAATATATTATTATGAAAATTTGGATGGATTAAGCGGGAAAAATTATTAATTAAAATACATTTTGCAGTTCGTGTTTCAAACCGTTTCAAATACGAGGATCCCATTAGGTTGAGTCACTCTCATATTATTACTGAGCACCATAAAGCACTCCACTACATCAGAAAGAAGAGCTTTTAGTTTAAAAGCTTGACGGTTGAATTATTTACAAAACGTTGATTATTTTCTATATCAACATATTAATTATATTAAAAGCGTCTTTCTTATGGGGATTGATCAGTTTTAAGTCGAGCCCGATTTGAGGCAAACTGGGGATGTAGCCGTAGCTGTAGTTCAATTCGATACGTAGTTCGTCAGTCTTTTCTGAACACACAGCTCGAACTCGTATATTCTGAAGCTCGAACTCCTGATTGAGCGCGACTTGCGAGCATAATGGCTCGACACAGTTTGGCTTATAGCGTTGCGTACTTCAGGTTGAATGAGAGAGCGTTTTAGAGAAATAATGAAGAACTTTAACCTATCTAGAACTTTATTGAAAATAATACAATAGAACTTAATGCTAGCTAGCCTAACCTAATTACTATATAAATCATGCCCGCGTGGAATGGTGGCAAGAATGCTGGCTGCATTTCCGCGCTGGACAGCCAGGCTGATATATATAGCTATTTACCTATCTAGGTAAATAGCTATATAATCATCATATGCACCCAAAGCCCACCTATTATTGAGAAAGGGGCTCTTCTCAGAATGAATAGGGCTATTAGTTCACCATACTGCATAAGTGCGTATTGGCAGACTTCAGATCTCTTTTCGAACATAACGGGAAACTTTCAAGTCTTGATATTTTAACGCACATCATAAATCCGAATTATCAAGCCAAGCAACGTAACATCAGCAAGCTAATATTATAAATGCTAAAAGGTGTTTGTTTCTTGGTTTGTCGGATAGTCCCTCAATCACGCCGCAACAGAGCAGCGTATCGACATGTTTTTTTACAAGACCTGGAGAGTGACATAGGCTACTTATCCCGGAAAATTAAAGAGATTCCGCGGGTAGCAAAAAAAACTTAAACCACGTGGACGAATACGCTAAGCATCAGCTAGTTTATTATATCTACGTAATCCAAACCAAAGCTTTGTAAAAAATAAAATATAAAGCTCTATAAAATCCAGGAGGCCTCAATACTGCGCCTTTAAAGTGTTAGGTAAATGTATTTCTGCAGGCCATTACCGCAGTGTGTCGACTGTCGACCCACTTGCTATTGTGCTAGCAGCTAGACAATGAGATGATTCGGCCCTTTGTTGTCACTTTCCTTGCTACCGGAGACATCTATTATTCTCTTTTCACATTCACATATATTAGTACTTGGGAAACTTAAAATTGTCACGTACCTAATGTCCCTCGAATATTCGCATTAAGAAGTCTATAATACATAATGACCAAAAGGTAATTAGCATAGATTTAGGATTGGTCGTCGTAAAGACCAATCCTAAATCTATGGTAATTAGATACATTTTTCGGACACGCCCTTTTTATTCCGGAAAAAGTGCTAAGAAACTTGGCAACAATTAGTTTTTAAAGAGCAAACAAAAAGCCCTTCGAACAAAGCAGAAAAAGCCAACTGAATGCTGGCAGGTAGCTTCGTTTTTGGAAATTAGTTGGATACATCTTGAAGAGATGACGACGACCTCCGTGGCGCAGTGTGTAGCGCTGTTGCCTTAACGTGCGGAGGTCCCGGGTTCGATCCCCGGCAGAGTCAATTTAGGAATTTATAAATTCTGAATTTTCCCTGGTCTGGCCTGGTGGGAGGCTTCGGCCGTGGCTAGTTAACCATCCTACCGGCAAAGACGTGCCGCCAAGCGATTTAGCGTTCCGGTACGATGCCGTGTAGAAACCGAAGGGGTGTGGGTTTAATATAACTGCCATGCCCCTAACAGGTTAGCCCGCTACCATCTTAGACTGCATCATCACTTACCATCAGGTGTGATCGCAGTCAAGGGCTAGCTTGTAGTGGATAAAAAAAAAAAAAAGATACGATTACAAATCTGTCAATTGTATACAATGGCGTGATATTTTATAAGTACACTAGCGGTCCGCCCTGGCTTCGCACGGGTAGCACTAATCATCATAATAGTCCATACCCAATAATAGCCCAGTCGGCATTGGACAGCAGTCAGCACATCAGTTTTTTACATTAGCACTAAATGGCGTAAAGGGCGAATTTGGTTTATACTAAATACTTGAGCTGACCAACTATTTTATTTTGATAAGGATTAATACAATGTCAGTTTATGTCAATTTTTATGAAAATAAAACATGAAATTTAAAATCAGTTGATTAGTTCTTTTTTTTTTTTAATCCACTACAAGGTAGCCCTTGACTGCGATCTCTCCTGATGGTAAGTGATGATACAGTCTAAGATGGTAGCGGGCTAACCTGTTAGGGGCATGGCAGTTATATTAAACCCATACCCCTTCGGTTTCTACACGGCATTGTACCGGAACGCTTAATCGCTTGGCGGCACATCTTTGCCGGTAGGGTGGTAACTAGCCACGGCCTAAGCCTCCCACCAGACAAGACCAGGGGCAATTCAGAAAATATAAATTCCCAAATTGACCCTGCCGGGGATCGAACCCGGAACCTCCGCACGTTAAGGCAACAGCGCTACACACTGCGCCACGGAGGACGTCACCCCGTAATGGAATGTAAAGGTAAAGGTAATGGAGTTTATCCATTACAAACTAACAAACGAACAAACAAATCTTTCCTCTTTATAATATTAAGTTTAGATAAGTATACAATGTTATAACCTTAATTTTTAAACTGTTCATAAAATTATTAGTTTTTAGAATACGCCTCACGTTTATGGTTTAGGTACCACCCATTGTGTCTTACGGAAGACCGCTTCCTCTATGCTTTTATGGAGCTAACTTTTGATGACAGTCGTAAAGTAACGCGCAGATTTAATTAAATTTGCGAAAGCGAAGTTTGAATGTTAATAAAAAAGTTGGATTCAATGTTAGGAACAATTCTGTTAAACTGTTGTTTGTGTAAGCGCTGGATGGATTTATGTTTTTTGAGAATAAGCTCTACATTGACTCTTTTATTTTTTTAAGGACCTAAAAAGTAATGAAAAATACGCGCCTAATTGAAAATCTTCTCCTTTTTGGAAGATTTTATCAAATTCAAATTCAAATACAAATTGAATCGTCGAATGAATCTACCACTGGTTCGGAATGGCATTCCTACCGAGAAGAACCAGCAAGAAACTCGGTGGTTGCTCTTTCGAAAGAAATAATTTAGGTACGATTTCATTAATGTGTAGATACGTACCTAGGTAACCGCTGCCCTTAGCATTGCTGGAGCGATTCAAATCCATGCTCTTTTGTCATTTACGTAATCTTCAACATTATAATAAGCTTTTTTCAGGAGCTTTTTTTATGGATTTCTTAAACGTGTGTAAAGGCAAGTATAAAATAGGTTGTGGAATTTTGTTATAGAATAGAATGCTCATTCCCACGAACATCTCTACATATATGCTAATCTCTTCTTATAATATGATGAGCAATATAAAATCAGAGGCAAAGCTATTACTTTTACTGTAAGTAAAAGTAGTCCTAACTAAGCGTTTTCTGTAGAAATTTAGTAATATGTTTTATGGTATGCAAGAAAAACTGCATCATTCTTTGTCCATACCCGCTCCAAGAGAGTTATATATTACGCTCTAATAATAGCAGTAATTACGTATACCGTTTTTACAATCCACCAGTGTGGTACAAGCCTCCTTGAGTGATATCCTGGAGGCACGCAGGAATCAACGTCGCTCGTCGTCACGCGTCATTAGGCCTTAGATAGGAATTTATATAAGCATGTAATACGATTTTGTGCCTATTTTTAGATATCTCTTACTTTATAATCTATTTTTTTTACGTCGTCAATTCTCTGGATTTAAAGCCCAAGTCCATGCACAATCGTTGTGAACGCTTTCACGCAGCTTATTTTTCTTAGACTAACGGCTGAATAGTCATAGTCATAGTCATAGTCATTTATTTATTAAATATCGGTACACTGTAGGTACACTTATTTTCGTCTAAAAATTTACTTAAAAAGCATGATGGTGATAATGGGTAATGTTATCTTAAAACTAAAGCTACGAGGGTTACAAACGCACCCTGGTCGGTCAACAAACTCAGCCGGGTTTTGTTTTTTTTTTATTATCACCATCTCACAAATATTCTTACTAAGGAACTATCAGAGACATTAGAGCAAATTATTGCCAGGCTTCCTTGTCGTTTAAATAGTCCTTTACATGGTAATAAGATTTTTCAATGAGTTTACGTTTTACATTAACTTTGAACTTATTCAGAGACATCTTCAACATGTCTTCTATGGAAGCTTATTGTAGAAGCGGACACTGTTTCCAACAACAATACTGAAACAATACAGCAGTGGAACACTGTATTGTTCCACATCCACGTAATCTCATAGAATATAAAGAAAATCCTGACTCAGACAGCCAATGACGGATACATAAACACTGCCTATAAACACTGCCTATAAACACTTGGACCTACAGAATACTGCAGAGCTTTCCTTTCTAATCTAGGTACCTAGATAAAGAATTAAATCCTGATTTTTCCGATGGGACTGAAACCGCGGGTGGTCACTATAGTCCGTACTCCATACAAATAATTATTATAAATGTGAAAGTGTGTCTGTCTGTCCGTCTGCTACACTTTCCCGGCCCATCTTTTCGACCGATTTTAATGAAATTTGGTACAGAGGTAGGTTGCAACTTGCATCCAGGGAAAGGACATGTGCTACTTTTTATCCCGGAAAATTAAGGAGTTCGCGCGAGAATCGAAAAACCTTATGCATCATCCAGTATTATATTATACTTAAAATCCTAGTTACTATCCAGATGTCATATTATAGGTACTTTATAGTTGGTAACGGGATATCTTCGAGCATTAATGAGTGTAAGTAGCTAAACATCTCTGCAAGTCTGCGCCGAAGAGTTTGTATAATGTTTGTAAACAAAAAAGTTACCGTCCGTTGTAAAGTTATAGCGTCAAGTAAATTTTGCGGAGCTACTGCTTTATATTATAGGGTAAATATTAAATTTCCCTACTTACTCTCAAGTTTTATTAATCCCAAGCTAGTCCCAAGACAACACGTTAAGGGCTGCCACCTGCCAGTCTTACGGTCCGTAAAAGCATTTCCTTGTTATTTCGTTACAACGTAATGAAAGGGGAAAAATAAATCCTTCTTTATGTTTCAACTAGAGGACTCATAAGTAAGAGTAACATAAGAAAAGGGAAGCTAAAAATCCATAATTCTATATAGAATTTATACATATTACATATAGTATATTTATACATATTATATATAGTATACTTTATATACCTACTCACTTAAATCGAAAATAAAGTGTGTCCGTTATTACTTCTTTATTCCTCTTCTCATCGTCACCTACGATGCGAAACTTAAATATTAAGTAGGTACCTACCTAGAAAATGACAACTAATTTAATTCCTGGATTATAAAGGGACAAAAAGATTTGTACCAAGACAAAGACTAAAAATTTCGATTGTAAAAGCTAGAACTATCAAAACCTATAAACTCACGAGTCACGTGGACGTGACGACCTAACTATACTTAAGTATAGATTTTAATAAATAAGTAAATAAAATAATTACAAGTGGATTGTACTCAAGAGATTACTATGAATGAGAAAGGTAGGGAAATCGATACCATGGAGATGAAAACAATAAATCTGAACACCCCTCTTCCAATGGTCTGATATACGATCCTGAGAGTGTTTTATAGAGAGCAGAATTACAATTTAGATTTAGATTTTAGTACCTTCCGAGCAATATAGAGGAGGTATATCTTTTTAGGCGCAGTGTACAATAGTACAGTTAAATGTAGTAGCGTGCACAAGGTTTGAAGCCAGGGTAGGCATTGGTCAGGTACCTATTACCTACCTATTGTAACGATTTTTTAAACCAGGGTGGGTAAGCGGTGCTTTATGCCTCTATGCCGTGCACGCCACTGGTGGAATGGAATACCTACTTAGGGGCGTGGCGTACGTGCGGTCTATATTAGTTGAATAGGTATATTTTACATACTAGACTATTATACATAGGTATATTTTTATACTAGACTAGCTAATGCCCGCGACTTCGTTCGCGTGGATTGAGGTTTTTTGGTTCCCTTTAATATTCTGGAATAAAAAGTAGCCTATCTGTTACTCCAGACTATAATCTATCTCTGTGCCAAACATCCAGATCCTTTCAGGCGTTCTGGCGTGATTGAGTAACAAACATCCATCCATCTATCCATTCATCCATCCATACAAACTTTCGCATTTACATATAAGACACTGAATGCGCGCGACTTCGTCTGCGTAGTTTGAGGTTTTTTATTCCCGCGGGAACTCTTCAAAAAGTAGCATTTGTCTTTCCCCGGAATGTAACCTGTCTCTGTATCAAAATCGGTTGAGTAGTTTAGCCGTGAAAGCGTAGCAGACAGACAGACAGACACACTTTCACATTTGTAATATTAGTATGCATATTTTATGTCTTTGAACAGAGTAAATTCCCACAAACTTATCTCTTAGCGTCGCTAGTATACATGAAAAATAAAATAAAAACTAAACAGATATAAAAAATTGTTCCAATTTTGACCACCGTCAGATATAAGTTTGTGGGGTGTTTGTGGGACTGTACAATTGTTGTACAGAAATGTGTACTAGCGACATCTCGTGAACCTTGTTCGTACTGCTTAGTGCTTGAAGTTCTTTCGCTTGATCTTTTATTTGAAAACTTACCGTGTCTGATTGTTGTATTTTGTGATCTCTCTAAAACTTAATGCAGTTGTTCTATACATCTGCATTGGATGGCGCTGAAAACCAAAAATTAATACAACCTAAGTCTACTTATAATAATCTTCTATTATCATCATACTAATATTATAAGTGCGAAAGTGTGTTTGTTTGTTGGTTTATTGGATTGTTGGTTTGTTGGTTTGTCCTTCAATCACGCCGCAACTGAGCTACGGATCGACGTGATTTTTTGCATGGGTATAGTTGAAGACCGGAGAGTGACATAGGCTACTTTTTATCCCGGAAAAATTTAGGAGTTCCCGTGGGGATTAAAAAAAACTTATTCCACGCGGACGAAGTCGCGGGCATCAGCTAGTATTATAACTTAATACAACATATAGTATTGTAACTTAAATAGTTACTAAATATTTATTATTAGATGATGCCCGCGACTTCGTTTGTTTTTTATATCCTGAAAAATTGAGGGAACACCATAGATAAAGCTTATGTTCTTCCCCGGGATCTAAACTACATACCTACCTATTATCTATACAAAATTTCATCAAGACAGACAGACAGATGCACTTTCGCATTAGTATGGATTATTTTAATAAATACGATATACCTAGTAAATAAAGCCCCTTAGAATTTTAATAAACAAACAGTTATGTTTTGTCATGGGATTTGAACCCTTGTATAAAAGAAAATAAGACCAGACATAAAGGATAAAGG
Source organism: Erebia aethiops (assembly GCA_923060345.2). NCBI lineage: Eukaryota > Metazoa > Arthropoda > Insecta > Lepidoptera > Nymphalidae > Erebia > Erebia aethiops. Next base: position 12,449,842 of record OV281089.1, on the reverse strand, counting down.
ATGCAAAAAAAAAAATATATTGGCAACTTTAAACCTTTTTTGCAACTAAAGATAGAGAACTGTTCTGTTGCTTGTTTTGTGCTTCTAAGTTCTAGCCTTTTTCATTTTTTTGGCTTCGTCTGGCTTTGAGATCGGTAGAAATTGTAGGTTGGTAAAAATAAGACTACTAAGTTCATTTTAAAGATATTTTATTAACAATTTCATCATTACAATACATCCAATGATATGTACAATAATATAATTTATAGGCTTAATAAACCATTTTTACACAAATTCTATTCTACTTACAACATGACAGTTTCTAAAAGCCTAGTACCGCACCTACTAATCAACAGTGAATACCTATTACTAATCATGCATTTTTGTTTACAAATTACGGATTCTCTGGAAGTAACGCCTCATCTTCTGAGGCCCAATTGTCAAATAGTCGTAGATCCGGAACTCCGACTTTCACCGATCTACCAGATGAAACCTACTTTTTTTATTTAATTATAGATAAATACGCCTAAAATAGGTTGCCTATCAAAATCCTGACCGGCTATTTTTAAATTAATTAATTTTATTATTATTTTTGACAAGTTTATTGTAGCCATTGCGTTTGTTATAAATTTACCTATATTTTGATATAATATAACTCAAGCGGTTCCGATCCTTGAAGTTACCTATAACACTATGGTAAGTTGGTAACTTCACGGATCTGTTTAGCGCTTGAGTTATATATCAAAATATAGGTAATTTTATAACAAACACGATGGTATAGCATTGCCTACAATTTATAAACTTGTAAAAAATTAAAATTAATTAATTTAAAAATAGCCTGGTCAGGATTTTGATAGGCAACCTATTTTAGGCGTATTTATCTCTTATTAAATAAAAATAAAAAGTAGGTTTCATCTGGTAAACAGATCAGCGAAGGTCGTTGTATATCCGGCTCTCATACCATAAGCAAATTGTAATCATTTGACAGCTTCAAACGTATTACTCGACCTGTTTAAGGAGTTCATACATCCTTTGTGACGTGCAGGCATGTATATGAAATCCCTAAAAAGGTCGAATTATCCGTTAGACAAAAAATTACGATTACGATCAACAATCGGCTGATAAGTAAAAAGGGAAAAAAAGGTTTTAGTTTTTTTATGTAAAAAAAAAATTTTGAAATGGCTTTGAAAAATAATACATTCGCTAGCATTTTTTATTTCTTTCCCCTCGAGTAATTTTTTCTTTAGTATAGTTTTTTCTATCACAGTAGTCAGATCATAGATACAATAATTTCTAACTATATCATACTTATTCTTGATCGAAACTTTTGTTTAACGTTTTATTGCACTTCTGAATATCTCTATGAAGCTCACGAAATAATTCGTTTAGCCCTTCGAGTGATACCTAGTTGTATAGATATTTTACAGACGTCTTTTAGACAGTTAAAGAAAATAAATGCCGCCAAAGTTTTAACAACTATTGTGGCTACGGAACGGTTATTTATGCGTATTCCAACACGCATATAATATACAGTTCTTATTTGAGTAAGTGACGTGAGGATATGAGGACATGCAGTAAAAAAAATCAATTTTGCAAATTCAATTTTTAAGTTTTCCAAAGGTTATAGGTAGTTACACATTTCCAGACAGTCCATTACTAAATTTTCAAAATAGGTTTGATTAGAATGCAATAGAAAAGCATAGAAATATTTCTTATTCAAGGAAGCTTTTCAGAGCTTTCGTATATTAAGTAAAAGTGCAAAAGTCTACATCAGCTAGGATTTTTTTAACGAACCTTATCACGCAGACAAAGTCGCGCTCATCATCTAGTATTATGTAATTATAATGAAACAGTGATAATTTATTTCTAATAAACGGCTAACTTTCTATAATTTCCTCTTTTAAATCCTTTCTTTCATACTAATAATTATTACGACCCTAGATATGGAACTTATTAGACCGTATCAAGACTATTAATCTGCCATTTACCTACTACTATTTTTTATATATTCTATATTACCTATTAATATTATTTATATTTTACATTAAGTTATATTATAAAACGCAGCACAGTCTTATAAGAGCCCTAAAACATAAAATAAAAGAGATTACGGGACAATTACCTAATTTATCTTTGGGATTACATACGTACTCTTAATTAAGTGTGAACGGTTTATTGAGCTTTGTTATTAAAATGAAATCAAAAAATCAGGTACATATTTTAATAATGAAGTTTATGCGAATTGGTATTTAAGAGGATTAGAGCGTGCAATTATTATAGCTTACTAATTTAATAATATTATGTTTAAATGATGGCACATAAATTAAATGTGAGTTTTATTTTCTAAATATGTTACTTCTATAGCTTTACTTTATTCGAGAAATCTAGAAAATATAAGTGTACAATGTGTATTAGGTACATATTTCCATATTTTTCTACCTTCAAGTCATGAAAGGCAAATATTTTCATAGCTGAGGTGAAAAAGCTGGTAGGGAAAATTTTACATCTTTTTTTTATTACAGTCTCCTAAAAGCGGATGTTGTTATCAATAAAAGTACATCAGTTTTGTTTACTAATATAAGGATGAGTATGCATGCACTTATATTTTTTTTAATTAAAAATGGAATCTGACACCGGTTTCTGAAACACTGGTTTTTATCGTTTACGTCGTGACATCTACATCTTCATCATCCTTTTCAACCTATAAGACTCTACTGAGCACTGAGTCTCCTCGAAATGAGAAGGGTTGGGCAATAGTTCACTACTACCTTGGAAAATTGCTGATTGGCTTACACACGGATATTATTTTTTGTTAATACATATCCATACTTAATATTATAAATGCGAAAGTGTGTGTCTGTCTGTCTGTCTGCTACGCTTTCACGGCCCAACCGTTCAACCGATTTTGATGAAATTTGGTGCAGGAGTAGGTTGTATCCCGGGGAAGGACTACTTTTTATCCCGGAAAATTAAAGAGTTCCCGCGGGAATCAAAAAAAACTTAATCCACGCGGACGAAGTCGCGGGCATCATCTAGTACATAATAATATATCGAACTATAATTACTGACGATTTTAGGATTTTAAAGTAACATGCATGCGATAACATTATAATGGTAGGCGTTTCCACAGACCGCAACCTATTAAAATATAACCTATAACCTTGTTGACCATTGATTTGATCTGCAGTTGAAAAATTAGATGCAGAACAGAATAATGAATTAAAATTACCATTTCCATTCCTATTTCTATATCAATAAAGCAAGAATTAGGAACAATCCTTGAGTCGAGTGGTTCAGTCATCGTCGTTCAGTAGATCTGTGCAGGATTTCGCTTTGGTAGACCTGCAAAAAAAAGTTTATATATATTAAACACTACACCCAATGTATTAGTATTGCTTAATTATTTTATTGCAAAACAACATTATCAAATCTCTGAGCAAATATTATGCTCATACCTATTACCTAGTTTATAGCACTTAATTTTATGAGCCATGCTATCGGTCACATATTTTCTTAACGTTTGCAAATATTACACAAATATAGTATCAAGAGTAAGATTAATTGCTTATTAACTGTTTATCTTACGTATTTTCTATGAGCCACCATTGCATGAGTGCACCAGGCTGTCGGCCAGCAGAGAGAAGTGGCGGATGCTCGTAAGGCGCATTACAACTGCTACTAAAGCCGTGACTTCGTGATGACCACGACCACTCTGTCAAGAGTGTTACGACGAAACGAAGAAGAAGAAGAAGATGAGCCACGTTAGATACGTTTTCGTATATGTTTCATTTTCTGTCCAAATTCTTCTTTGACCCCAAGTCACAATAAATCGTGTCGAACGGCAGTGCGAGATTTTATGAAAATTAAGTAGATCACCCTTACTGATTTTTAACTCTGCGACAAATTCGAAGCTCGATGGACCCGCTCCGTACAGCTTTAAAAAGCGCTAACGCTTCCACGTGCGCCAGCTCATGGCATGCCTGCCCGTTCACTGCTAATACTTCATCACCTGAAACATTACGAAGAGGCGACTTTAATATCTTGGAATACCTATCTTGTACTCTGTGTTGTGGGGACCTATCGTCAAAAAGAATGCAATAATTATTAATACAGGTCCTATATTAATTTGGCAAGTTCTGTTGTACGAAAAGTCAAAGGTCAGAGGCCCAATTGTCTAAGCAAATCGTAATTATTTGACAGCTTAAAACGTATTACTAGAACTGTTTAAGGAGTTCATACAATGCTTTTTGATGTGCAGGCATCGGGAACTCCTTAAACAGGTCGAATTATACGTTTGATAAACTATTACGATTACGATTTTTTTGCACAATCGGGGGGTAGATTTAAAACTAATATTATCCTTATAATATTATTTCCGTAAGAATGGAAATAAAATTTTACCTAGTATATTTATGGTTTGGTTTTGAGATTGTGTAGGTATAAAGGAATCAGCAACACTATCTACGTAAAAAATATTTAAAAAAATCATGTCATGCACTGTAATAATTACAACTACGTTCATATATACTTCATATTAGATACGATGCCAAGATACAATGGGATGACGAGCGCCAAGTTGTCTTGCATAATATATTTGTATTCAATACGATAACACATGTTTAAATATTAACATTCGTTTATCAACTGTACAAACATTAATCTTACCAAAGTCCGAGTAGCAGCAGTAAAACTGTGAACCCATAATTTGTACTTATTACCTACTTCTTACCGTTTATGTATCAAATAATGCACAGTAGACCTTTGAGTTGATAATATGCGTGTATTATTATGACTTATGAGTTCGTCGAACAGTAACAATGTGACTTCCTATCCTTATCAAATTACATTTCTCAGAGTAATATATTTGATTTGAACTGACAAACAATACTGAATGATGACGAAAGCATAGTTAAAAAAAAAATGATAACTTACCAGCTTTTAATCTTCCATCGTCAATGGCTTGACCTTGTGGAAGAATGCTCTTTATAAATATTCCCAAGGGACCTCGGGGGGAATCTCGCCCTCCCACAATTGTGAAGCCAAGTGGCTTCTTTCCGTGGCCTTTTTCAAACGTAATGGTATGATATGTGTGTGTAGGCGCTCGAGGTCTTCGAGGAAGTGTGCAGAAGTTCGTAGCGTTTTGGGTCTGCATATTATTATCACTTTCACAATCATTTCTTTCTGTAGTTCGTGTAGCACTATCAGGCACATCCACATCAACTATATCACCGGTACAACTAAGACTAAGCCCGTCTTTATTCGAACCGCCGTAACTGACGACCTGCCGTCGTAATAACTTGTTGTTCATACTGCTGTAAGTCGCGTTATGCCCTTTCAGGAAGCGTGACTGCGTGTCCGCCGCGACGTCCGCCTCGGTCGGCGCTGATAAAGCGACGCGATTACATGTAGGTTCGTCCCGGGAATGACGCGGGTCTATTCTGATGTCATACTTATCACTACGTCTTTCTTTGCCTAATATTATTGCATTCTCATAATCCACTGAACTTTCCCGCATCAAAACCACATTTTTATGAGGCGGCTCTCTTTGACGCGCTTCAGGGATGGTTTTTTCACGTTGTCTGCAAATAACGATATCTATTTCAGATGACCCAGATCTAAGTGCTTCCTTAGCTTCCGCCATTGTGAGATCGCGCAATCTTCTGCCATTAACATTGAGAAGTTCGTCCCCTATGCGTAATGTGCCTTCCCTGAAACAAAAAGAATCACTATTACTTTTTGTTTTTAATTCTATATTAAATTAATTAGTAGTATTTTTGAAGTTCTATATTTGATATAAGATGAAAATATCGAAATACGTACAATTGATTGATGTATGTAACTTACTTATCGGCTAATCCACCAGGTACGACGTGCGCTACTAGATACCCCACGTGACCTTCATCGACGAGTTTAGTCTTAGCTATGAATATTCCTAATTCTTCACAAGGACTTTTTCTCATTATTCTTACGACTTTAAATTCTGACTGCATTTTGTTAGAACTATTTTTAGTGGGCTTACGACAAGGTGGTATGGGAGGTATTCCACAATTACCTCGACTGGCATCCCTTTGACGCATCTTCTGCTTTTCAGTTAGCTGCAAGTATTGAGGTTCTGAGCATTCAGGATTTTTAGGCATTCGTCTGAGTATTTCTTTACGATCTAAGGATAAAGCTCTTTGTGTGTGGCGAGGCGTAGGCTTAGGATGTTCATTCTTTTCTCTACTTCTTCTGCAAGACATACGTGCTCTAGAGTAGGTTTGATCCCCAGATACGCTTCTACTATGAGAAGGTATTTGGGGATTAGAATGAGAAGCAGAACTTTCACAACGTGAAGATATTCTATCACTGTCAAATATAGATGAGGCTGCTGATTCATTGACTAGAATACCTGAATCTGCATCTTCACAGTCTTGTATTAAAACATTTTCATCATCACATGATACTTGATAAACTTCATCATGGAATACAGAATTATGGCCTTTTTGATATTCGTCGAGTCCAGGCAAAGCACCATATGAGAAACTTCTTAATTTTGCCTTTACTCCTCCTCTTTTCTTACGACTTTTACTTACTACACTGCCTGGTTTAACTATGTTATCATTTTGAACATTAGTTACATCCTCATCTTCTCCACTTTGTTTATAAAGTTTTGAAAAGAATTTGTTTGTAGAAGATTTAAGGTACCGATCTGACATGGCCCGAAGCTTAGCTGATAGACAAGAACTAGGCCCGATTGTGTCTTTGTCGTCTTTTAGTTTATCAGTCTTTTTAGGTAATCTCGTGGAAATCGGCGCATTATTATAATATGGTTCATAATCATCATTAAAAATTTGGTCACTCGATTTTGAAAGCTTCGTCCCAGCTTTTGGTATTACATGGTATCGATCACACTCTGAACCAGAGCTGTAACATCGAGTTCCTCTATTGGTAAATGATTTTCCTTCTCGCCAATTACATTCCACTGGACTTTTAGCAAAAAAGACATCATCATCGTAACTTGGCATTTTAACCCAAGGATTTTGATTTTCAAATTCCGTGTGCTCAGGATAGCTTTCGACATAACGACATTGTGCTTCTTCAATATGTCCGAATCCACTGCAATCACTTCCCGAAGTAGAGGCGGCGTCGTCTCCGTGACGGATTGGACCATTCGATTTAAAACACGACAGTTTTGTGCTTTTAACTTTATCGAGTAAAGGATTACGTCTTTCCTGATATACCACGTGCTCTTTCTCCAAAGAGCCACCGCGGTGTTTGCGGCTAGTGGCATGATTTTCCGAAGGCGGCGAGGTGGGCCCATTTTGCAATGATATTCGTCGAGTAACTGGAGTTTCGCAACTCTTCTGACATGAATGGGGCGATTTCTCAACTATTATAATTTGGTCGCTTAAATTGTAGAAACTTGTCTCCACTGAGCTGCTGCTACTTTTTCGATTTGGGTAGTGCACTGGTGACATATCTGAAAATTAAAAAGGATAGTTTGAAATTCACTTAAAGCGAATGTATTAAAATTAATAAAAACGAAGATCCATCCACAATCAACAGGAGATTTTTCAAATTAACTATTCGTCGTGTGAGGGTGATCTTCTTTATTCTTTACATATTAGCTAAGTATCTAGGGTAATAATTTTTTGAATTATGATTCGCGGACTTTCATAATATTCTGTTTCATATAAAAGTCTGAAAACACTACACGTGATTTTAAGAGTTTAAGTCGTTTCGGCTTTTATGAAATAGATCGCAGCAAAAATTACGTGACCCATACTTGCAAGTCACAACACAAAAAATAACGTTTGTCTGGCCTCACTAGCGTTATGTACATTAGAGATAAATTAACCGCGTTATTGTTTGATTGCCACTGAGAAAAATTAATAAATTGGATATAACAAAATAATATTTTACCTATTCTAGATCTTCGAGTGGAGCGTTCTGCTTCAGGTGAAACGGCAAGCAGCCGCGGCGGCTCGCCCTTCCTGAACCACCGCATCTTGCCACTTGTTATACCATATTGTCACTGAAACAAAATACTAAATTATAATATATCATCGATAATACGTAAAATATTGATACCCACTAATATGAAAAGTGCAAAGTGTATCTGACTGTAAAATACCTTTTACCGGCTCAACAGATACTTAAACCGATCTTTGCGAAATTTGGCACGGTGTAAAATCAAATAGTTCCCAAGTTATAAGTCATAGAAAAATAATAAAGAAACCACAAAATAACTATTGAACATTCTGAAAAAAATTGTGCATAGCTTTTAATTATCAATTTATTAAATAAGTAATTTATACGGCTTGCGACCTGCATGCCACCTCTTTTAACAGACTTCAAAAATGGAGGAGGTTATCAATTTGACTGTATGTTTTTTTTGTATGTATGTTACGCAATCATTCTGCCAATTATGAATCAATTTTGAAGATTCTTTTTCTGTTTGGTAGATCATACTTCAGAGGTGGTCCCATATAAATTTTATCGAAATTTATTTAGTGCTTTTTCAGAAAATCAACAAAAAACATAATATATATTATGTACCCAGATAATGTTTTTTACTTTTTAGTTTAAGTTAAAGTCCCGACAAAAATTGTACAAATCGAAAACGGCCAACTATATAAATTACACTAGTAGCACAGAATACGAATCGAACTATGCAGTATAGGTACTGCATGAGAGACAAAAGAACATTAATTTTCATATAAATATAATATCTAAGTAAATAATATTGTGAGTTCATGTTTGTAGGATTCTACCATTCCAACATAAAAAATGCCGTTACATTTACTAATTTATCTAAATACCTACTCATTGTACATAGTTTGTTATATTAAGTTATAAGTTGTTTGACACTTGGCGAAACCGGTCGCATTAAATTGAGCGGTGAAGAAACCGTAGCATTTATTAATTCCAAAGACACCACCATTCGGATAATTCTTAAAAAGTAGTTGTCATTGGATGTAGTAATGTGGGCGATGGAGTGCATAAAATTAATAAAGTTTACACACACTGCAGTGCTATGATCTTGTTTGGGATCGTTAACTGTAATAGTATGTCCATGTATGATTGATAGGTTGCAATTACTGACTAAAAATACATAGAAACTAGCCACCAGGTGATTCTAGGATCTAAAGTAGAATTTCCATCTGTTTCGTGTTTAATTAATTTATACGAAGATCCACCATACATAAAAACTAATCTTACAAAGCGAAAACTGGAATATTTTGCAAGCTGTAGTGTTTTTATTTGTTGCAGTTGGCTTATGGCTTCGACGTGTGCATTTTGCACAATAATAAGCGGCATGTCCCGGTGTCCAGTTTTTACTCCAAGCAGCTATTGGGAGATTTTTTACGTATTCGATCGCGTTATTCTTTTATACTTACCTACTATTGTTATATTATTTTATATAATAATAGAACCTGCTATCATTATATGCTTTAATGTCTAAATCTTTAGGTAACTAAGCTAAAAAAAAATAACCCGTTTATCAATCTCTGTAACATCTAGCCATAGCTAAAATCTGTCTAGATTTCTAGGAAGCGATTTCATTAAATCATATATGTACATACTACCTACCTAAACATAGACTTCACCTACGTATCGATATTAGCTGATATCCATTTCATTTCGTAATACCTACGCTGTTAGCATTGTAAATTGTAATCCATACTAATATTATAAATGCGAAAGTGTGTCTGTCTGGCTGCTACGCTTTTACGGCCCATCTATTCCACCGATTTTGATGAAATTTGGTATAGCGATAGTTTGAATCCCGGGGAAGGACATAGGCTATTATCCCGGAAAGTTAAAGAGTTCCCGCGGGAATCAAAAAATCTAAATCCACGAAGTCGCGGGCATCTTCTAGTATAGGATAAATACATACGTACTAAACGTAATATTGATTAGTTACCTGAATTTAATTAAAGACTAATCGACGTAATTAATACGATTAGTAATTTGCCCGGACACAATATTTAAGCTGTAGTTGCTGGTCGCCGTTTTCGCAAGTAGGTAGCTATTAGATATTCTACGTATTATTACATAACAACACCTAGCTTGACTCGTGACAAAACGATATTGTGTAATCGATTCTATTCATTTAATGCAATTGATTCTGTCGGATGTAAAGAAGCGATTTCGATATTGATCTTATCGCACAGATGAACGTCAAAACGAAATGATTACATAACGTGCAGTCTCTATAAACTATGAGTCTCCTAATCATCTATGAAAAAATTTTTTTTTTGATTCGCTCAATGTTTACGGCAAGACGAAAGATGACATGTAACGTTTATTATCTTCTCAAGATGTCCATAATTTAGTACAATTACGTACATTTATCGTACGAGTATATGATACTTATCTATTTATATAGTGCAAGGTAAATAAACGCAAATATTTCAATTATTCTGAATTGTGCCTGCAAAAATAAATTGATTTTCCGGACCAAATACAGAGCTCCCGTTGGGTTGTCATAATATTTAAGATACTCGTATTAAAAATTTTATCATATTTAGCGTATTTTTTAATCATAGCATATTTTACGTTTCACAGAGGTAGTGAAGTTGCACATTCGAATAGATTTAATTGTAAAAATGCGTTGCAAATTATAATAAAAACATCCTAGATTAATTTAGGACCTGGAGAGTGACATAAGTTACATTTTAACCCGGAAAATTAAGGTGTTTCCGTGGGAATTACAAAAAAGAACCACGCGATTTATTTTACTTGACTAACTTTAAGAATTCATCGTTATTATTGTTTTCAGTATCTTTAAATCACCATGTAACATTAATACGTACTTAATACACTGTTAACCGCTGAAAGGTATATTACCTAGATAGTACACCGCGTTGTTATCAAAGCGTTCAGTCGTTCGTTAACCTTTTGAACCGACTTTGAACTGCAGTGGTCCTTAGCGTCATACTGCGTTTAATTTATGCATCTTGCATATGTGGGACCACATCGTTAGATCGAGACCGGGTTATCGAGTGTCATTTGGCGAGATGCAGATGCGTCGCAACATTAAACTCTCCTAAGTTGTTAAATGTAATGTTCAATGGGTAATGATTAAATATGACCGTAAAAAGGTTAGAGACAGAGAGATGGACACATCATAGACATTTGTTTTTATAATGTACCTACTAGCGACCGCCTGCGGCTTCGTTCCCGTGGGAACTTAGAAAAATCCGGCCTTACATACATTAGTAAGGGAACCTTTGTGCAAAATTCCAGCTTTCTATGTCCAAGTGTTTGAACTGGGGGTTAATTGTTGTGTGTGTGAGTAAGATAGGGCATTTATTTGATTGCATGAGAAGTCATGGTACTGGCAGGTATTGATTACAATTTTTAAAACAGACAGATTGGCTGTCTTTTATCCTATTTATATTTGAAGAAATATTTTAAGGGTAAATAAAATTAACTAACCTAAACTATAGGAAATCTTTGATACAGCTTTTTCTCATGTTTAGCTTTCATATTACATAATATTGTTACGGAAATAGATACCTATTCCCATTTAGGAACCTTACCCTAAACTGGTACTTATGTTTATTTATTAAATAAATACTTGTTTTACCACACAGTATTAGGGCCTGCGCAGACAAGGGACTACTGTCCGCGGAGGATTAAAGTCCGTCATCTTTTAATAAGATGTTTTAACGTACCCAGTGTGGGTTATGGTGTGAAGTTCTAGAGACCTATTTTGATAAAAGACGAACGTTGAAGAAGTACGCCGAAGACTGTCCCTCGTCTGAGCAAGCCCTTATACACGATAGTAGCACCGTGTACTCTTGGTGCAGCAGTCTACCGCCTCAAACGGTGCTCATCAATCAATCAAATAAATATTATAAATGCGAAAGTTTGGATGGATGGATGTATGGATGTATGGATCTATGGATGTATGGATGGATGTTTGTTACTCAATCACGCCCCAACAGCTGAACGGATCTGGATGACATTTGGCACAGCGATAGATTATAGTCTGGAATAACACATAGGGTACTTTTTACCCCGGAAAATTAAAGAGTTCCCGCGGGAACCGAAAAACCTCAATCCACGCGGACGGAGTCGCGGGCGTAACCTAGTAGATACATACCGTAGATCGCACAATATAGCCGCAAACTCTGACTATAGGTTTAGGTACTCCCGATTAATGATCATATTCAGTTAAGTATTTCTAATGGATAACTCAAACTTTTTAAGGAGTTCATTGATGAACTCTTAAAAAGTTTGAGTACATACACTCAAATAATACATTCTAAGGCTAAGCTCACAGATGATTACGTAAACGATGCTTTCTTAAATAATTCTGCTTCTGATCTTTTTGCGGATCTTTCGACACTTACGCCATGTACGGGTCATCTCTTAGACAGCATGCGATCACCTGAACCTCCCAATCCCAATAAAATACTATCGGACATTTTTCGTGGACGTTATTCCCAGAGCTCTTAGGTTCGACATTTACACAAGTAAGTAGTTGGCGCTTAAAGAACTCAAAAGACAACACAATAAAAGGGCAAGCCTAGGGACATAGGGTATGGCGTAAACACTCTCACTAATGAATTCAGTATGCAGGTAATGATGTCCTTACGTGTTTTCCGTGTAAATTCCACCCATACAAGTGCGGAAGTTGCAAAAGGAAGGGGCGCTGTGAATACTTACAATGAATTTTACGCAATGTGTTGGTTCTTTTGAGAATGAAGTCAATTTCGCAATCTATACGAACGTCGTAGTTTTGACGCGAATTGGCTTATAATAGTTTGTGTGTGAAAAAATAAGTTGGTAAAACATAAAGGTTGGTTCCAAAATATGATAACAATAGAACAAGTGATTATACTTTTGCCCTACTCTACGTTTAATATACCTACGTCACAGATGACAGAATATTAACTATTACTACGCACCTACGTGTAATTAGTGTTCTGTACGTATTTCATTAAGAGTTGATGTTTGAGGAGATATTAAAGGAGGAGGGATTGAGGAGTTGTATTTTGATGAAGCCTACCACACACAGAAGGTTCAAAGTTAGTCATGACGTTTAAAATTCTCGAAGCTCTATGATAGAAACGGGCTAAACGTAAGAGAGGCGTGGCAGTTTTTTAAACGTTTCTATATTAATACGGCGGAGCCTCTTTTACTTCCACCAGGCTAGTACAAAAGCTATTTTGCTTGCACGTCAATAAGTTCCTATCAAACAAGTCGTGAAATTGACTAGGTAATAAAATGAACTTCCGTTGTCTCGGTCATGTTTACATTTCCCATAAACTCGTCAGGAAAGGAATGTTAATTATGTGTTCACGGTGACAATTTCACGACTGCGGACGTAGAGGACGGTGGAAGAAGTTTCCGCGTTCGTTATATATGTATGAATCATCGCCTCTATGGCGCTTTGCTTAGCGAAGTGTAGGGTAACCATGCGAGGGAAAATAGGTTAGCTGCTTTAGTTAATTATGATTTTTGTGATATTTTTGACAAAATGTTGTTGTTGTTTGTTCTTCTTTTCAAAATGAAAAATAATATTATGTTATCAGGTCTTGACTGTACTGAAATAAACGTAAAAATACTAAATAATATACAAGTAACAATCATTTTTATGTTTATATTTTGTTTGTATAGGGCAATGAAAGTCTAACATATGGACTGACTCAAATTACAAGAGTGGGAAACTGTCAGCAAAAGCTACCCTAAAAATACGATGTAGTTACTAGCTATAAAGTAGCAAATGTAAGTAGAGCATTGATAACGCGTCATACAAGATGATGCCCGCGACTTCGTCCGCGTGGATTAAGTATTTAAGATTTCCGCGGGAACTCCTTAATTTTCTGGGATAAAAAGTAGCCTATGTCCTTCCTAGGGATAAAAAATATCCCTATACCAATTTTCATCAAAATCGGCTGAACAGATAAGCCGTGAAAGCGTAGCAGACAGATACACTTTCTCATTTATATAATACTAGATGATTCCCGCGACTTCGTCCGCGTGGATTTAGATTTTTGATTCCCGCGGGAACTCTTTAATTTTCCAGGATAAAAAGTAGCCTATGTCCTTCCCCGGGATACCATCTACCCCTGTACCAAATTTCAGCAAAATCGGTTGAAAAGATGGGCCGGGAAAGCGTAGCAGACAGACAGACAGACAGACAGACAGACAGACAGAAACACTTTCGCATTTATAATATTAGTATGGACTAGATGATTCCCGCGACTTCGTCCGCGTGGATTAAGATTTTTGATTCCCGCGGGAAATCTTTAATTTTCCGGGATAAAAAGTAGCCTATGTCCTTCCCCGGGAAACCATCTACCCCTGTACCAAATTTCATCAAAATCGGGTGAAGAGACAGTTTTTTTTATTCCCGCGGGAACTCTTTAATTTTCCGGGATAAAAAGTATTAAATTAATCCCGCGATTAAGATTTTTGATATGTCCTTCCCCGGGATACCATCTACCCCTGTACCAAATTTCATCAAAATCGGTTGAACAGGTGGGCCGTGAAAGCGTAGCAGACAGACAGACAGACAGACAGACAGACAGACAGACACACTTTCGCATTTATAATATTAGTATGGATTATTATTATTATATTATTATAATTATTATATTATTATATTATTATGGATTATGGATATGGATTTTAAGTCCTGAAGATTTGCATCGCATGGCTACTCTAAGAGCAGGTGTCGTAATATTATATTATGTACGGAAAACACAAGATAATGTTTTACGCCCCTATGCACTTTGTTTGAATGCTTTATAAAGCTAAGGCTAGGCGCACAATTGGAAAAAGGACTTGAAAATTGAAGACTGACTTGTTTTGTTTTAAAAATATACAGTCGAATTCAATCATCATCATCATCAGCCGTTGTACATCCACTGTTGGACATAGGCCTTTTTCAAGTAGCGCCAACGTGCTCTTTCTTCGTCTTTTCGCATCCAATCGATGCCAGCCACCCTCCGGATATCGAATTTAATATCTTGTTGTCATCCTGAGTTTGAAAAATTAAAAATAAAAAGACAAATCCGAATTGTATATTTTCACACCTATACTACTTTTAAGACGACGCCTAGTAATAATGTAACAAAATCTGAGAATAAAAACAATGACTTTTTGTGTGACTTTGTTACCTCAGTTCTCACTAGCCCAGTAGTTTATTTATTTTTTTATTTAGTTAATTGTGTCTAGCTAAAAGGTTATTTTTTAGAATTTTATATTCAGATTAACGTAGTCAAGTGGTCGACCTCAAGATTTCCTAAACTGTAACTAGCTTTATGTCCGGCAAGAGTTTACAGTTTGTGCTAACATAACGCATAATCAGCTGCCACCGCGGAGATAACAAGGTATTGTTTAGTAAGCTTTAGTAAGGTACAATGACGTGTGGGTAGACATTTGTGGCAGCAAAAATACCCAGATAATCCTGACTGCACGTCAGAGGACCAGTTCTGCGTTTAATAATTTTAAATACACTTTCATAATCGTCAGTACCTACTCGTGAGAAATTATGTTGTCATCTTCAATAATGAAATGTTGAAACAAACATATTCATACCTTCATTACAGTTAAAATGATCATTGTATAGGTACATAGATATAGTACATTTTTCTTTAGCCTATATGAAAGATAAATTGCCCAGATTTACTTACTTACTTATAACAAGAAAAATAACAAGCTTTTTAAGAATACTTCTTTAATGCCTGCACTTTGCAGTTTAAAATGTTCAAATAGGCAATAATTAGGTTTTTAATTATATTGAATTAATAATAATTAGGTAATCTTCAGTAAATTCTATACTAATATTATAGTATGCGAAAGTTTGGATGGGTGGATGTTTGTTACTCAATCACGCCAGAACGGTTGAACGGATCTGTATGAATTTTGGCACTGAGATATATTAAAGTCTGGAAAAACATATAGGGTACTTTTTATCGAGTTCTCGCGGGAACCAAAAAACCTCACTCCATGCGCACGAAGTCGCGGGCATCAGCTAGTTGTCCATTCAATATGCAAACTTCAGGGACATCAATGGTATAAATATTAAAATTCATTAGGTATAAAGATAACTAGAAAGTCTGCAGTTATATCGATCCACCTTTTCTTTTTACTATAACCAGTACGGCGTGCCTTTGCTCAAGGATACGAGTATTGATAAATGGAAATTCGATTTGGTTTGCAAATAAAACAAGTTTTGTAAATATCACTACAGAAATATAATATTAGTTTCGTTTATCTCTGTCTAGAGCAATATGTGAATTATAATTTTAACTTTATTCAGGACTCTTCGTCCTTTGCAAAGAAGAGATGCGAGGAGTCATGCACGTGAAAGTTGTGTGCGTGACGTGACCTAGGCTTCGCAGAACAGTCGCTCTTCGCTTAGGATAAGTCTTTCATAGTTTAGCTTTTACGATAAGGCCTCGTGAATAGTGAGTAGTTTCCTTTACTAGTTCCTACGTTACCTCGCACATTCTTGATAAAAAGGCTTCAATCAAAGAATAGCTAACAAGATAATAATTATTATGTTTGAGATTAGACACTTTTGCTGTCATCACTCATCACTAAAGTCACCACTCACCAAAACAGTACTTTTTCACTTTTGTTTAAATCAACTAATTTGTTTAGTAAAAATACACACTTTAACAGTGTGCTACGAGTATAATATATATCGTTAAAGTAGTAAAACAATATATTAAATAGGTAAATATTAGACAAAGGTAAAGTTAAACTGGTAATCTTCGTAATACTATACGAAATTACGAAACCCCTTACGTTGCATGACGCATACGTTACTCACGTGTGTTTTAGTGAGTCATGAATCATGATCGACATTAACAACAGATATTTGCTCTATTTTTTATTATAATGGCCGAACATTATCTTTTTGTTGGTTTAATGCATTCTATATAGGTACTTGGCATGGTTTATATTTACTAACTATACTAAATTCTTATGACATATCAATAAATACGTTCTTCGTTTAACGTTGCGGTATAGCACGACACGGCTGTCTTCTTTGGAAGCTTATGTTCACTGTGTCAGATTCATGGACGTATCAGATTTGACTGATAGATTTTAAGTTTCTAGAAATTAGTTCACTCGATCTATGCCAGTTAATAAAGCGACAGAAGAACTTTAAACAAAAAGAATCAAGAAAGAAAGTTAATATTTATTCATTTGTAATTGAATTCAAGTAGTACATTATCATTATTTTACAAACTGTGTTTTTGTACTGTTATTTTACCGTTATTGTCGATAGTGTTTACTGGGTTGACTTAACAATTTTTCTAATATAAAGCGGCAATTCTGTTGTCCGCTGTAACGGCACAGGTAGCAAAGGCCTATCAAGCATGTCATACAAAACTTGGCAATGCACTGCTAAATCCAGATGGGTTAAGTCTCAGTTAAAATTTTTCTTTAAGTTTCCGTTTTACGTGGCCATCATGTTTGGTATGGCTTATACTCATGATATTGTGTTCAAATATCCTTGCTCTCAAGTCAAAATACTAATAAGCAAACATCTGATGTTTGCCTATTAGTATTTTGACCTATTAGTTTTTATTTTTTATTTTACGCATTTTTTATTTTTTCATTTTTTATTTTATCCCAGTGTAAGCTTTTTATTTTTTTTACATTTAGTCATTTAAGGCACATGTTGTGACACTTGTCATAGATTGTACATTTAACAATTTGTGTAATTAGTATTTTTTTCAATGTATCAATTTCTTGGTCGTCCTAATAAATATAAATAAATAAATAAATCTGATTTATTATTTTTACTACAAAATAATATGTAAGTATGTATCTCCATTACAGAAGGAAATGTAAGAGAAGACAAGCTATTTAATCATAATAATTTTTCTTCCAAATGGAAGTTATGGACTACATTTGCATTCGTATCCCATATTTGGCTCAAGTCCAGGAATAAGACTATTCCAAGAAGAACATTTTCCTGGTTTCCCTACATTAGGAACGCTGACCGAAGCAAACTCAAAGTTATGGAAATAAAATCACTATAGTCCTGTTATAATCTCGCTGCAGACTCGGCCATAAATCATTCGAGTGTTTCTCTCTTTCTCACTCACGGGCCCTATGGCAGTCTGTGTACAATAAGACAGGGGCCGTGCCATAGGGCCCGTGAGTGGGAAAGAGAGAAACACTCGAATGATTTATGGCCGAGTCTGCAGCGAGATAATAACAGGACTATAGATTCTGACGTCCATGGATCTCTCTTAGAATACATTTTCCTGTATATTTTTCGGTTACATGATTTACGAAACAAATGGAAATAATAATAAAATTTTAGCTAAATACCGTAAAAAGCCTATACAAGCTTTGAGATAAACTTATTATAGCTTCTCAGTCTAATTTTGTATGGAAGCTTTATCATTATATTAATTATTAATATACCTACCTATTCTGAGAAATGTAACGGTTTAGCTTTAGTTATTAATGTTGATTAAATGTTACTTTAATTACATATTATAGTAATTATGATATTATACAGAAAACTATTGTCAGTTCATTAACATCTAAAATATGATAGGTACTCGATTGCATTATTTTCACAAAAGTTATAGCAGCTGTACCTATTCATAGAAATGAGATATTATATAAATGTTCATAATTAAGTTTTATAAATTAAAATCTAAATTAAAAAACTAAACATTAAAAATATCATCTATGTCGCTGCAATAAGGCAATGTGCCCAGAACGCTGGCTGTGTTACCTCGTTGAATAGCCAAACTTATACATTTAAGTCGTCCAGAGGCTTTAACGATTATGATTATACATACAATAGTGAAAATCTTAAACGAAGAGAAATCTACTTTATTTGGCTTAGACCACGTCTATGTCATGATTAAGAATTGGTGTCGCGATGAGGAACGATTTCGAAAAGCAACGTGGAAAAATTACAGATGTAGGCACAAGACGTGAGATCCAGTTCTGCAATGCTCATCCGTTTTCATTATTTCGAAGTAGGAATGGCGGCTCCGAGTGCCTTGTTTTTATCAAGAGATTTGTGAGTGTGTTTGAGGTAATTTGAAGAACCCAGGGAGACTAGTGGAAACATGTTTTTAACTATATGAACTACACACGGTGAAGGAAAAGAACGGGCCACGGAGGAAAAGTACTTTAAATATTGAAAATGGGAAACTTCACTCAAAAGAAACATCCTTGTATTTTGAGAATATATAATATAATCTTAGACTGCATCATCACTTACCATCAGGTGAGATCGCAGTCAAGGGCTATAAAATTGTACATTGTATACAATTGTAGTGTATAAAGAAAAAAATCTGCATTAAAACATTTTTTTAAAAAGCTTCACTGACCCGGGATTAGAATTATGCAAAAAATAATTTAGTCACTAATTTATTGAACCAATCGATAGGGTCAATGATAAGGATAGATAAAAAGTAGCATAAAGACATGCTACTTTTTTACCCCGGGATACAACATATCTCTGTACCAAATTTAATCAAAATCGGTTGCACAGATGGGCCGTTAAAGCGTAGCAGACAGACAGACCGACAGGAAACACTTTCGCATTTATTATATTAGTATGGATGTCTGGTTAAAAACCTACTGTTTATTAAGCTATTACACTGATCGCGAGCAATTTACTCTTATCCATTGAGGAGTTCCGTTAGCCATGTCCGAAGATATTCATCAGATCTTAACCAAATTTATATGGGACCACCTCTGAAGTATGATCTATCACACAAAAAAAGAAACATCAAAATTTATTCATAATTGGCGGATTAATCGTGTAACAAACATACAAAAACATATATGATGTATTCAGCATGTATTCAGGTCACTCAGTCCGTTAACTTGGTACTTTTCACCAGAGCTATTGAGTTGTAAGGAATCAATGTTCAACATACGCCGCCAGAATTCCTAACGGCCACGGCCCTTGTAAACTTTGGACCAATGTTTTGACCAATATACTTGGTCAAATATGTATTGGTCATTTAGCGAATACGAATAAGCTTGGCTTTGCTTGGCCCAATATATCCAACGCTTATAAAGATCTGCCACATCCCCGACGCTTGGTCGTCAAACGACCGCAGAATAACAGAGTTATGTCCGGTGGTCGCGGTTTACCTTTTACCATGGTTATCTTTTACCATGGAATATCTCTGATGTTGATAATTTATTTTTATTAAATTTGTTCAACAAAAAAAAATTCCATTACATGTCCCAGATTTGAATGAGTGCGGCCTTGAGAATTCATAATTAATAATAATCACTGTCCTCTATACATACTTTATTACTATTCTGTTCTTATGCCATACCGATTAAAAATCGCTAAATTACTGAAAAAGTTCTCTGTAACCAAGTGGCGGCAGAATATAATAACTCAGACTTTTTTCTAAAAACCTATACATAAAGGTATCTCATAATATTCATAGTCCTGGCCTTCTTGGTCTACCAGTTTAAACACTGTTCTACCACTTTTTGCAGCGTCCATGCTTGACTTGTACGAACTAATAAAATTAATAGTCGCGGTAATTTGAAGACCTTGATGTCCCATAAAGACCTCGTAATAGGCACGATGACTGATTTTGAAAAATGGTCAGATTATGTTCGGAAGTATCTACTATTTCGAAAAAATATCTCATTTCAGCAGAAAAATAAGGTTTGGTAGATGAAATTGGCGTTTGAAATTTAAATTTTAAAATTCACGCCAAAACGTTTGGCGGTGTCATGGCGTCGTTTGTGACGTCACTATTATTTTTACCGTTATTTTTACCAATGTACTCTGTGCAGTGTGCAGTAAACAATAGTGTGATTGTCAAAGTTCGATTATAATTGTGACGTCATGGTCGCTTCATTGGTGTTTTAACCAATATGGCGGATTGCTGTAATTTATAGTTTTATTTTATTAAAATAAATAGCAATCTTACTCGAAATAGGAAAAAAATACGTTTTTTATAATCCATGAATCCAATTTTATTAGATAAATTTATAATTTCATTGATTCTTTGTTACTGTCATCATGCCTATTGATCTTGAATGGCATTGAACTTCATTATTTAATGGAATAGCAAATAAATACGCTTCGCAACACTTAGACTTATCGATAAAAACAATACAAATCCTTTCATTCAAACTGCAATCACAGAAGTCAAAATTACAGCTGTAACTTTACCTCTAATTTTTATTTATGTGCTTGAAGTTTGAATAAACGGATTTGTATTGTAAATTGAGTTGTTTAAAATGCCACAGAAGCGTGGGATGGTCACTACGCCATAAGCAGTAGGTACCAGAGTACCTGTACTGGTATACAGTAATACCAGTGACCCACCCCATCAGTGCGCTATTGACAGAGAAGACTTATTATACTTACTTATACACTGGTAATAGTGCAAATAATTCTAATAAACATTGACTGCTAGAAATCTATACTTAATATTATAAATGCGAAAGTTTCGATGGATGGATGTATGGATAAATGGATGTTTATTACTCAATCACGCCAGAATGGCTGAACGGATCTGGATGAAATTTGGTAAGAGATATATAGAAATATTACAAATAACATCTCTATATATCATTCCATACAGAGTTCTGTGCTAGAGCAAATGTAAATGAATTTTGGCTGACAAGAAACATTAAAATGCAAACACGTTAAAATAATTAGCACATTACGCTGTTGAAAAATGTGTAGATGATTAATGGTTAATCGTACTAAATCAAGTTCCATCTACACATACCTAGATAATTATTATGATAAACTTGATTCCGTAATTAACAAACGCTGTTTTGTCCGGATTAAGAATCGTGACCGCTTATTTAAGGTCGTAACGCGTCACAGGCCAGAACGGTCAGCTAAGATTAGAGATGACGCATCGCAACTAGCGTGATGTCTCTAGATTTATCGTACACTAGTTTGTGCCTATGACTACGTCCGCGTAGTTTTGAGTTTTAGGTTTTCCGGGATAAAAAGTAGCCTTTCATTCTCCAGGTCACGTCATGCAAAAAATCACATTGATCAGTTGTTTTATTGCAGCGTCATTAAAGGACAAACCAACAAACAAACACAATTTCGAATTTATAATAGGTAATTAAGTATGGGTAGAAACCGTAGAATGTATTAGAAGGTCCCACCTACCCCTGGCTCTGTCCAATTAATACAGGTTGCACCCATTACGGCGCAAGAGGTATCACCCATTCACGGGATGTGATTGGGAAAGTTTTTAATCTGTTTTTTTTTTTAATATTTTCAGATTGCCAGTTATAGTGGCACATGGAGCACACATCGATATAGAAAAAGATCGCGCTTATGCTATCCAATGAACATAAGAAGGAGAGATTAAAAGGTCCTTAAGGAGAAGCAGAGAAGAAAGATTTAATAGAGATGAGGAATAGAGTGGACAACAAGAGGTGTTAGTACGAAACTCATGGTATATTGTGGGATGGTAGCTTTCCTAATGGAGATTGTTTAAGTTTGTGCGAAATTGTTTGACACACAACAGAACCTGCACCTGACTGCAGAAAAAGTCTGCCGGATCAACTTTTTCTCCTGTAAAGTATTTTCCTTAAAAAATATTATACGACGTTTGGTAACATTTTGCGATGTTTGAAAAAAATAACTGCCCTATATATTTTTTGTCAAGCAATTTTTGGTGACTTAAAATTTAGTCAGATAGGTTTTAGCAAGGCTAGTTATTAAGGGATTCAGCCAACCGGAAGTATTGTAATAACCAAAAAAAAAAATTGAATTGAATTATATTGATTACACCATAACTGCTAGTCAGCCGTAGAGCTAATATTAGGTAACATTTAACAGTTGCTGTGGCACTTTTAATGTTTTATATCTAAATTTTGAACGCTACTGATTAATTATTCCTCTGAGTCTAATGTAATCTAAATATTTTACTGGTCGCTTTCCCAGGTTAGATTGTAAAGCACTCTATTCGAATATTCAAAAACGAAATATATATGATAAACCAAATTGATAACGTGACCTTAAGAGAGTGAATTTGGCTTCTGTAGAGGTATATTGATAAACAAAGTAGGTTCACTATACTTACCTACCTTCATTCAGATTGCAATCATTTAATATCCATCCATTTCTTGAAAATGTTAAAAAGAAAATAAAAAGGCTTTCAATAGACCCCCGATAAAGGCGCTATTTTGTGCCTGCCGAGACGGTTGGCAATGGCTTTATTGCTGAACCGGGTTAGGCTTTCACGTCGAAACTGGGCTTTTTACCTCCCGGTTAAAGCGGGAGCTATTGAGTGTAGAGCCTATATTGTTCCTCCGATTCAATGAATTGCAAGCTGACGGTTAATAAAATGGATTGTGAAAGAAATACGAGCATTTTCTTAATAGTTTGAAGTGTTCTCAACGGGTTTATTTCGATTTCATATTAATTTATGTAATAATTAATGCAGAGTCATAGAATAGAGAATAGAGAGCCTCTTCCTAATTCCTATACTTATTTCATAACAGATAGTGAATCATCAAAATAATTATAAAGTTAATTTAAATAACTATACTAAGAATACTCACTAGGCTTAATTCCTATAAAGCGTGGTTGCCTGGAAGAGATCGCTTCAAAGCGATAAGGCCGCCATTTGTACCGATTTTCTTTAATTATTTTTATTGTTATTATTTAATGTATTTTTTTTGGTGTAAAATAAAGAATATTTCATTCATTCATTCATTCATTTAAGAAAAATTGATTTTCAAAGTTCTTTATATTCGTCATAATAGTTATGTCATTGATTACTGCGGGGGTGATTTGCGATATAATTATTATAAATAAACTAAAAAAGCTATTCCAAAGTCATAAATACAAACGTTAATTAAAATTTACTGAGGTAATAAATATAAAATCTTTGTTTATATCTTTAGTACAGAGACGGGTAACAAATTTTGTTTTACGACTTGTTACTTTACGACTTCGAGTTCCTAAAAGTTAGGGTGTTTAGTCTGGTAAATTTCAGATAGGAAGCGAAATTTATTTAAAGATTTAATATTTTTTTCATTATTACGCACGATTAAATAAGATTGCTCACGGTCATAAAGCATTTCACCTTGTGACCGCCGAAATTCATTTTGAAGAGTGAACCCGATGAAGATATTTTTTTATAATCAAATAGCAGTAACTAACTTCCCACAATAAAATGTAGTTCTTGGATTCAATTAGTTCTTGTTACACATTACAATTTCACATTTTCTTATTATTAATCAAAATAAACACTCACTTCATTATTTTATATCTCATAGATAATTTCTCTACCACAAGACGTGTGGGACAAAGTTTAATTTTCTAAAGAGATATTTTTAAAAGTAGGTTTTTAAATTGTGACTTCCACATGGAAATTTTCACCAGACTTTCATATTATTCTTTTAATATCGCTATTCAAGACATCGTAACACCACTCTTTAGAATATTATGTTAGGTATACACGGTGACAGAGTATTATTATAGAGGTACTGACATGTGTGAAATGAATATTCATTGTTTCGTAACGTTTTCTTTTGGTAAATAAGTTTTTAGTTACAAATATATTTTCATAACAAAGACACAACATGAAATATTCACAAGTTACATTGTTAAGGTTATGAAACTTAGCCGTAAATATGGGCATTTACAAGATAAAAGGTATTTTGTATTTATAATGAGTTGCAGCTGAAATTGTAATAATGACAGTGAATTCTAATTTGTAACTCACTTTGTGTTTAAATTTTCAACAATCTAGATGTATCTATGTAAACATAAAAATCACATAAACTTTGCATTGATATAGACACACTTATCGGACATCCATTAAAGTAAAATTCCTGTTAATATTATTATCTACAGGAGGCCAAGAAATCATTTAACCTAAATAGATTACGTGTATGAATTATAACAACGTGCCAATACCGTACAAAAAGTTATACTTATTTATTTCTAATGTTCAATGGAATGTTCAATACCCGTTCATCATTCGCTTAGAGAAGACGAATAGATACCTACAGATACCTACAGACGATAGATAGATACAGTGCAAACTGCAGAGCTCAACGAAATATCGCTGCAGTCCAGTGTTCCCGTAACAATGAGTCGGAACTTATGCGAAATAAATGGGCATTGTGAAAAGGTTTAGTGAACTCTATCCTATAAATCTATATGCTTTCGCAATACACACTTAGTCAAAATTTAAAAAAAATGATCATTTGAAAATTAAATACAGAAAGAAAAAAGGCAATGGCGATAAAGAGTGCCAACTCAACTCCAATAATATCAGATAAACTTTGAAGCGGATCAAATCAATACTATAAAGAGTATTGTGAAGAGGCGACCCTACTAAGATGAGAAAAAGAATTTTGAGAGAGAATCGGGAAGGATGAAAGACCTAAACTAACTCTCCATTGGTTAAAACTTGATACATTAAATATAAATCATCTAGCGAATGCCCGCGACTTCGTCTGCGTGGTTTCAGGTTTTTGGTTCCCGCGGGAACTCTTTAATTTTCCAGGATAAAAAGTAGCCTTTGTGCTATTCCAGACTATAATCTATCTGCCAAATTTCAGCCAGATCCGTTCAGCCGTTCCGTTGGGGCGTGATTGAGTAACAAACATCCATACATCCATACATCGATCCAAACTTTCGCATTTATAATATTAGTAAGATAAGATAAGATACGTAATTCTAAGTTAGCTATACCTAATAATACTGTCAAATCTATCTCTCAAATAGTATCTAACAGTGCCTCTGTTGCGTGTTGCAATCTCATCTTTAATTGCTAATAATTGTTTATTGTATTCGAATTTAGTAGTAACTATTGTTTACAGTATCAATTCTCTAACGAACGGGTAGGAGATAACATTGGGTTAGTAATGTTAGTATTATCACCACATTCCGCTAATCCCGTAGCAGCGGATCGGAACTAATGCAAAATGAATGGGCAGCAAGCAACAGCGGTGAGGTTCACTGATCTCTATCCCGTTCCCGTAAGTAGACCGTACAGGTAACGTTTTGTTTCATTACATTAGTTGGGTAGTCCACTTATAATGGACTATATTTAAATAGGTCTTCATACGGAGGCTGAGTCAATAACACACCGATGAGATTACCAACATATTGTCAGTCATTATCATGGACCATGTAAAATCATGATATATTTTTTGCTCTGCTATGAATTCAAGTGACTTACACTTCTTAAAAATAGATTTTTCCTCTCTCATGCTCTAAAAGTGTCATTTTAGCTTAGCGTAGGTGGACAAAAGTCATAATTTAGCCTCTAGGCAGAAAAGTTGTCCTTAAATTTGACTAGAAAATTCATGTTTTTTAGAATTTCATTTTAAGGCACTGGATTCAAATCCTTTTTAACATGCTCAAATATTTCTGTGCTTAATCTATACTAATATTATAAATGCGAAAGTTTAGATGTATGGATGTATGGATGGATGTTTGTTACTCAATCACGCCCCAACGGCTGTACGGATCTAGATGAAATTTGGCACAGAGATAGATTATAGTCTGGAATAGCACTTAGGCTACTTTTTATCCCGGAAATTTAAGGAGTTCCCGCGGGAACTAAAAACCTTAATTCACGCGGACGGAGTCGCGGGAATCAGCTATAGTTATTTATATTTTTTATGCAAGAATAGTAAACCTTACACAATATAAAAGATCATTGACAATAAACGTCACGATCGATTTATTGATTAGGAGAACCAGTGATATTACATTCTTGAGTTTTGTAACTTGTTTAGAGCAAATATTTCGACACCTGACCGCACACCTGGGTACACCGCCGCAAATACCGATCATCATGTCATATTTTACTGTGCTTTAATATTTTGCAACCAATTTTGCCTAGATCTTAAGATTAAAATTAAAGGTAATGAAAAGAATTAGGTAGGTAATCACTTTATACTGAATGATGAACCTTTAGTAAAGGTATTTTTAAAGGTTTCAATCTAATCCATGATAATGTCTTTTGTATAAAAATGTAATTCTAAATTAAATCAAAAGCAAAATATTCCTTTATACTGTTAAATGGAAACTAAAAGCGAGCTGAACATGGTATCACTGCCTGCATGGTCTACGGTGGCAACACTGGTCTATGGTACTCTCTGTAATGGCGCCGGCTGCCTTGTTCGTATAAATTACTAAATTAAAGTAATAAATAACTATTATGTGGATAGCTAGTGTTTCCTTCTAAAAATACCTAGTATCACTAGTATTGAGTTAGATAATGCGCAGTGGAAATGACAGAGAAAGTAAACAGTGATGTAAGTTTTCATTTATGGATCGGTTGTAATGAGGTGATTTCTTACAATTTACTTTCTTACAGATACATAGATCTGCACGACTTATCGGAGCCGATTAGATGTGGATACTATTATATGTACTATTATATTATGTATTACTGATGTGAGCTTAGTGAAAGTTATTGCTTGGACGTAAGCGTAACTGGCGGATTATATTAATGGCGATATAATATTATGTCTCTTGGTGAAATATGATGTGGGTCTTACGTATCCACTGACAGCTTATTGGAATTGGATCGGATGGATATTGAACGGGAAATAATATCCATGCCTATTAGTTTTCGTTTGCCATTTCGATGAGCTTGTTATGGAAGCACTACGTTACATCAGACAAGAAAATACAAATATTATTATCAGATATTCGCAACTATTCAGAATGTTGTCACTACATTGGTATTTGGTAGGTATACCTACCTATTATGATAAAAATAAGTAGGTACTTACACAGATCAACATTTTGCATGCATAATGCAAAATGCAATAGTTAGGTACAGGATATCACGCAGACAAGCACCTATAGTCATTTAGTACCTAGTAGTTTTTTTTTCTGGGGGAAATCTTCCTAAGATATCTTTCTAGGGGAGAAGTCGAGTTATGCAGGATTTATATCTACTAAAACCCTCTCGGTGGCCACTGGCCACTATCTGCATACATTGGGAGGAATCGAGATCTCTTAGAGAACCTCTAGTACCTTTTGTTTTTATATAAAAATAACTAAACGTCAATGTTATCGAAACTTAAGATTGATAGCTTGTAATAGAAGAACAACTAGTTTTTATAACGAAACCAGTTTCCTCGAGAATCAAGATGAATACAAAATTAAACGCAGAAAAACATATTTATATGTATATTATAGTGTCACAGCAGAGATCATGCAAGGCCGGTTTTATTAGCAAGTGAATGACAACATAGATATTTTAGCCACGTGGAATATTATTTATTACGTATTGTTATTTGTTACCAATAGACATTATGTAAGATGACCATGAGCTGAAAACCTTTGCCTATGCGTCTGTAATCTGTATATTATGAAACTCGTACTAGAGATGTAGATGGAACTTAATTAGCTTAAACTCAATGGATGGACCACTTGCATTCTCATTCCTCTCTGATTTACCTTTGAAACCCAAAACGACGCGAAGATCTGCTCTCTGCACCCTACAAGTACTTAATTGGTGATCTACATAATAGTTATGCATAGGTAGGTGCTTGCGTCTAAGCTTCCTAGTTTCTAATAGATACGCAATGGTGTAGAAACACCTTCCGGAATCCATCGTTCCTGACACCTGATATGGGTATCTTCAATGTAATATTGAGACAAATTTTAATCAATAATGTGGACAATATTATTTGTATAATCTCTAAACTGTTTGTAAATGGGCATGTCTGTAATATCTAGAGCCTAGAGTCATCTATTTCTCCTGCAGAAATGGATGACTGGAGGACTGGATGGATGGATTGTAGATACGAGTAGCTACAATGTCGGTGCCACAGACTGCATCACTTCTTTTCATCATTGTCATCGCAGTGAAGAGATACAAGTGTAGGTTCAATTTATTATTATCTAAAACAATGGAAGTGGATTAATGGAATCATTCATTCAAATATTATTGAGATGGATGCTTTGAACAAAGAACAGGAAAATCTTCCAATGTTCGTTGACTTTGGCTCGAAATAGAGGACCTTTTTTTTGAAACAGGTTTTGACTACAAAACTTTTAACTTCCATTAGGTATTTCCATAATCCAATACATTTATACACACTGAATGTTGCAATACAAAAAACGAGTAAGATTTAGCAAATGAATGATAATAAAATTAATCTTATAGCGTGCGGATTACTTTGCGTGCTGTAGCCCGTAAGTTCACATTCTCTGCAACAAAGTAATATGTAAAATGAAGGCTGTTGGTAGGCCTGTATACCTGTATTCGGCTCACAGGCTAGGCTCACTTCAATTGGGTCGATGACAAGCCGTATTACATACACAATGTGTATCACGGATACCTACGTGCCTGATATGAATTTGCAATAGTGTATAATTTTTTACTTCATCGGGTTTGACCAATGCATCTATAAGATTTTTCTGGGTAGACAGTTTCCCTACTTTGATTAAAAGTTTAAATATATTACGACTAGCTGACCCGGCGAACTTCGTACCGCCTTAGTATGCAAAATTAAATGTATATTTTTCAATATTTCTGAGAGATTTTCTTAATATTTTTTTCCGTAAGAACCTTCTCCTAATAATAACAAATACAACAAAAAAAGAATTAGTGAAATCGGTCCAGCCATTCACGCGTGATGCCGTGACCAAGGAAAACGGGTTTGCTAGCTAGATAGCTTGGTGCGTTTAATGCTACAACGGTAAGTTACACTGAAAATGCATATTGCTTCTTTATTTGTAAATATTTAATAGAAACTTTCTTTGAATTAGATAGGTACACAGTTATTAAGAAATTAAATTGTTAGAATCTATTCATTTGAATTTCATCAAAACTGATTAACTCGTTTCTAAGAAACTGGGAAAAACAAATCTTAATTAGAATCAAAGCAAATTGTATCAGACTTAATTTTTGCTAAAATTACCTACTTTACATTTAATTGATATTGCCAATGATAGTTCTATAATATTGTATATTGTTATATTGCAATATTACTTAATAGGTACACAGATATTTAATACTTTGCAAAGCAATGCAAGAACACATGTGTTTAACCTAAACTTTATTCTGCATTCTTACTATAGGTAAATTTATTTTGAAAGAAACTGACCTTCTATAATATAATCAAGCGTGTCTTCATAAAATCCCAGCGAACAAAAAATCACAACACTTCGTATGTCAACAATGTTTCGGAAAAGATTCACTTCTCATTGAAATGTATTTTTGTAAAACACCGCCAACGTTACAAAAACGTTACCGCGTTCACTCGACAAGAACGAAGTACTGACTAAAGCTATTCGACGACGTCGCTAGCCTGAGCAACTTCCCCGTACCTGGCGATATGTTTATCTTCCATTTCCCACACCTCTTATCTTCGTAATATCAATTCCGAATCGATTTTCTCACTTTCACGGCAATGGATGTTACCTCCGGCAAAGACATGGCTTATAGTCAAGTCAAGCCAAGGTATAACCGGCCGGAATTTCTCACGTAAACAAATTCGATTCAAGAATGAGATTATAATACCCAGGTGAAATTGTCGAGGCGCACGTATATTCCTGTGGGCTGTGGTAATATGAAATATTCCGTGAAAATTGTGGGAACCTTTTTAAAATTGCTTTTAAATTTACATCTTCCTCTGGAGTCGTAGATAGGTATTTGTACGCTTTATCCAAATGTAAATTTAAATCCTCAAATCAAACAGAACTTATCAGCTCATCAAACCACAATCTGTGTATCTTACCTAGCTCTGATGTTAGTTTCTATTACTTATTAGCTGTTTTCACTTAAGAATGAAAAATGATTTCTTAAAATGATATCAGAAATCAGATCGAATCTTTTATTACGCATCCCACGCGGCTAGATTGACCTTTTTACATGAAGGTTGACGTCCTCGCTTTTTTCGAATGATGCTTAATCTTTATACCTACGTAAGTAGTAGATAGTAGATACCCAACTATCCACCTGTACAGTTACAGTAAAAATGTACAGTTAGTAGCTTGCCTCCTTATCGATCCAGCAGTTTAAGCTTTTAAGGGCTAATCTTAAAATTTACGAAGCCTTTAAATCAAAAGCTACTATAGGTATATCCTTCGTGTGGTCCGCCGTTCAGTGAAAATACTAATGACCATGACCAAGTAGCCCAGGCAAAATCAAAAAGATACAACTCTTTCCTTAATTTTGCATTGCATTTGCGACATTTGTTAATGAAAAAGCAGCGAGAAATCTTTGTCGCACTAAATATTATGTTGCTGTATAGGATGCTGTACGTGAGAAAGGATGATGTCAGATATACATACTCGTATCATGTTAGCAGCGCAAATTGCAAACACAATACTTGCCCATTGTTTTTCTTAATAATTTGAACGTTTCTCAGAAAACTTGTTCAAATTTCTTGTGAAGTAACGTTCTTGTTTAACTATGCATCAAGTTACTTATAGAAAACAAACGAGGTTTAAGTTTATATATTTTATGTTTGTCTTATAATTTTCCTATTTTTCCCTAATAGGTAGGTGATGCCTATATCAAAAATAAATTATTTCTAACTGATTATTAAATAGAAGGACTTCCAAAAGACCTAAAATTCACATCTTCGGTTAGTTTTAAGTTTGATAACCATTTAAAAATATAGATTAAAGAATGAAAGTGCGTTGTAATTCGATGACATCACGACTATGAATTTTAACAACTTCCATACTAGAAGTGCATTTTTAAGTTTGATAAAGAGTTGCTGATTTGATTGAGTTGTCGTTGTCATCATCCCTATTCTGAGTGAAAGGCAAACGCAGAAGTGGCAGAAGATTCTTTATCAATCAAACTTCAAAAGTGCTTTCGAAGAATTGCTGTCACGCCAAAATATTTTTTCTATGATCCTAATAATGAATTTCTGATCCTGTTTGAGCTGAAATTGTTACATAATAGTTTTTCGCAAACAATATTTTGTCACATAGTACTTATTTAGCTTTGACATTATTGCTTTTAATACTATGGCCAATTTACCGAATTTGAAAATGTTCCTGAAAAATTCTAAAATAATAACAATTCTAAGATCATGTCGTTGTATTGCACGTAAGTTCACAATTATAATCATTTGGTCAGAAATCCTAAGTTCCCTCTACAGATTTATGTTACAACTAGCAGATGCCCGCGACTTCGTCCGCGTGAAATACGATTTTTAATTTATAAATTATCTATTTTTTGGGTTAATATACTGCCTATGGCACTCACAAATAATGTGGCTTTCTATTGGTACCCAGAATTTTCAAAATCAGTTCAGAAGATCCAGAGATTATCCCCCTACAACGTCACAAAATCACAAACTTTACCTCTTTATAATATTAGTATAGATTTGTTTCACATTGTAGGGATACTCCCTGTTACGATGTTCCCCGTTCCAATCACGCCATCTCGTTTCCATACATACTGAAGTGATTTCAGATAGGAAATATGGAATGAATGGGGGCAAAAATAAAGGTTCGTTGAGTCCGCTTCTCGATTAAGCGGGGTCACTTCCGGGGATGTCGGGGGAATGGCCATGGAATCCGATTACTAACGCCGTGCCTACTCTTCCGTTCAGGCCTGCACTGCCCTGAATAAATATAGCTTAAAAGAGTTTGACAAACATACGAGGATGTATTTAAACTTACTTTATTCACGGATACTTACTTATCTAAAACTAGCTTTTTGGATTGGTAAGTATCGAACCCCTATTTT
This sequence comes from Erebia aethiops, assembly GCA_923060345.2. Taxonomy (NCBI): domain Eukaryota; kingdom Metazoa; phylum Arthropoda; class Insecta; order Lepidoptera; family Nymphalidae; genus Erebia; species Erebia aethiops. The sequence continues at coordinate 12,417,221 of OV281089.1, read as the reverse complement.
ACCTCCTGGGTAGAGTTTAAATAAATCCTATCCTACGTCATCTAATCCGATCCAACCAGTTGATATATCGGTCAGGCATATAGGTAATATACAAGGTATCCATCTACTACCTACCTATCCTTATCCGCGTTAAGTGGAAGATCTATATTTGGTAGATGTTTTGACACCTGTGCCACGTTGTGCTTCTTAAAATTCTCCGAAGTGATTCTGTAGCACTTAGGAGAGACTTCAAAAGATCCTATAATGATCTTCCTGATTTATATGATATTTCTATTACTTAAATAAAAGCGATAAATGCTTCATTTGTCTTTCTTTGTCAACATAATGATTTTTATAGAAGCGATAGAGGAATATAAAAAATAAAATCAAAATAAAACGTGAAAGCAATAAAAAAATATTTACTAATTACCTATTATGACTATTCAGAAAATAATAATATATATACTGGTGCGATTAAAATGTTGTAGATATTCGACACAAGAACATCTTTAGCTAATTGTGGTACAAAGTACAGACTATAAAACGCGATAATAGTACTTTTAGCATTGGTTCAGCAAAATAGAGGTTATAGGTACTACAACACTATCGCGATAAACATAATTAAACCATTCTTACTCTGAGGTTTTTTCAAATTCTGGAATAGATAAGTCACATTTCTTTACTGCGCCACTACCCAAAGTAAAGAGCAATAAGTAACATCGTAAGTTACACAAGTCGGTTCCATAAAGTCAGAAACTTTTAGGTTTATAGCATGAATAAACGTAACAGATGTGATATAGGGTTACCAATTATTCTACTTTTAAAAGTATCCCATTTTATTACAACCACAAATGTTTTTATTCAAATAAACTTTTACACTTCGAGAAATTTCATTCCTTTTGAAAAAAATAATTTACAATTTCATCAATGTGTAGATACATAATTAACCGCTGTCCTGTCCATTGCTGGTGTGCTGTTAATACTTGGTTTTTATAAAGATAAAATATATATTAAACAAAATTATTATTTTCATACTTTTTGGATGGCCTTTTAGAACTTGGTGCATTATCTATGTTTATCTCACAAACGTTCATTTCATCAAGCAGCTCTTCGCTGTCGACTCAACTTTCAAACCTATAACATAACTGAGGTTACAGTTATTTACTAGTAAATAGGTAGATACATATAATAGGTATCCATACGTCTTCATGAAATTAAGATAACATCATGAAGACGTTTGGGTAAAAGTTTGGGATTGTTCTATGGTTTTATTGGACCAATACCAAATCAATAAGTAAAAATGAGTAGTAGTAGCTTTAAAAAATGTGTATGTAAGTGTGTAAAATCATTCAATAAACTGCTAAAAAGAATACTAATCTAGATCTCTTTTGCACCACGGCCACCTCCATGCCTAGAATTCTAGCCAGTGAATTCTTTGAGCCTGACACAATTCACAGCCTGAGTTGAAGTAGTTTGATGGCTGGTAACCTTAATCTTAATATTATAAATGCGAAAGTGTTTCTGTCTGTCTGTCTATCTGTCTGTCTGCTACGCTTTCACGTCCCATCTGTTCAACCGATTTTGATGAAATTTGGTATAGGGATAGTTTGTATCCCGGGGAAGGAGATAAGCTACTTTTTATCCCGGAAAATTAAAGAGTTCCCGAGGGAATCTAAAAACCTTAACTCACGCGGACGAATTTGCGGGCATCTTCTAGTAATTAATAATGTCAAAATTATCCCTAATATTAGTTTACCCTGGTTCTTCTATTGTATTAACTCATCTTCTTAACTATAAGCTTTTAATTTTCTATTTACTTCCTATGTAGTTTATATTATTATTCATTTTTCCACCTTTGCGGCTATTTTTATCTCATGTAAATTCTATCTGTGAAAACTTGTAATTGGCGTTATACTTTTTCTTTATTTATTTAAACATCTCTGTTATAGCTGTAAGTTTTCTGTACAAAATAAAATAAAATATTTTTTTTTTTCGAGATAGCAGCCCTATTGTAAGGAAGCCGCGTACCGATGACGAATAAACTGGCGGTCCTTGACCCTTCAAGGTTGGGTTACAAATTACAATCAAAGAATCAACTAAGTATAGCATCCAGACGCAATACGATTACAATCAAATTGACTTCACATTTGGAAGAGGAATGTTTATTGTGCGTGTTATTGCGACGGATGCCTGCATACATTTTTATGTGACATTAATTTTATTGCGTTTATCAATTTGGAAAGAATCATTGACCTGAATTATATTTTTGATTTATAACAAATTTGCGCTTGACCGCGATATTAGTTTATAATAATAGAACATCAGTCTGCCCTCTTGTGGGAACTGCAAGGATCGATTTTGATGTGTTATACCCATTTGCTGGTCATCATCTCCTAGAAACGGTTACTTCTTATTATTTCCTGATCGGATTCTGAAGTCTGTCCAAAGAAATGAGAGCGAAAAAACTACGGACCGGATAGGACAAAATCACAGAACGCCCGCGTTGTAGAGGAACGAAGTGTTGTTCTGTTGCCTTAATAATATAATAATTATGTGCTCTCTGTCTCTCCTATCAAACGTTAATTGCCGGCTCTCTAGTCACTACTGAGCACGAGTCTACTCTCGGAATGAGAAGGGTTTGCAGGCCAAGTGCGGGTTGGCAGACTTCACACACCTTCCAGAAAATGATGAAGAAGCTTCTAATATGAGCGCTCCATAAAAAAGAGAATAACGCGGAATTTTTGTCCACTGTCATTATTTTTGTTCGCAGTGTATTTTCTTTTAGATAATTAATCTAAAAACCTAAAAATATATCTTCTAAAATATGTAAGTAGATGTGTATTTACCCCGCCCATGTATTTTTAGTACCTATTAATCCCTACATTTGCCCATATGACGCTAAAAACTATCTAGTTTATGGCTAAGTAGTTAAGTACCCAAACGTATGTATACCGGCGCCAGGCCCAGAAAGTAGTAATTAGTGTGAAAATCCCCCGACAAGAGTCTCAGTGGGTTTTCAAGCGCCCTCCAGGGGTTACGTGCTAAGAGACTCCAGTACTTTGCAATGGTGCTTCGCCCGCCTCTAATGATGGCTATTTATTTTGAAAAACCGCCATCACACGAGAGTGCTCAGCCTTTGTGGTGGACGGGATTAATTTTTATGCGGTTAAACCTCTTGAGGTGACAGCTTTGTTCTAGATTCATACACATTTCAGTAAGCGAGTAAAGTTTCTAATAATTCCGTAGCCATCTTAAATTTTAGTTCACAAGAAGGAGAAAAGTTTGGAGATAGTTTGAAACAAAATATTTTCGTAGCTAAAAAGCCAACAGTGAACATCTTGATACTGTTATAGGAGTAAGTACTCAGAGTGCAGTGTAAAGATAATCTGCTCTGTAACATCCCCTCGCGTTTATGTAGCTGTGATCAAAGACTTACTATACTCTATGGATCAAAGTGTGGTTTGCCATAAGAGCTGCCATCAAAGTAGCAATTATTACCCCCAATTCGTGCAGATTAGGTATTTGGCTCTAATATTATGTATTTAGAAAAAAAGATAAGCCATAAGTGTAGGTACCTACTGTTACGTGACACTACCCCACGGTACAACTAACTTGATTGCACCAACTCTTGATTGCAGAATCCTTATAACACCAGGTATTTTCGTATTTTTGGGTATAAATCTGATCATAATCTTATACCGTAACATATTAAAAAGAACTCAAACTTTACTCAAGTTGATAAGTAATAATGGTGTTCGTTTTGTAGTATGGCACGCAACATTGAAATTGAAAACATAAAATAAATTATAATAATACACAGTATTATGAATATCAATTAGAAAAATAAATAGTGGAACCAATTTGTAAAATATCAAGATCGGTGCGCTCGCGCCGATCTTCGCTTTCATAACGAACTTGCTTGGTTGGCACTCTTGGCAGGTGGCACCACTGAATATATATCTATCGATATCGATTGTTGTGATCAACTAGCTCAACAGAATCGGATGTTGTGGTAAAGAATCGTCTTTACAAATAGAGAACAATGGCGTCGGTCTACGATTAGCGTAATCTATAAAAATAAATCATGTAGTTATCCTAAAAATTGTGCCAACTTAGTTTTCCCAAACAGCTACAAAATTGTCGCAAAGGCTACAGCTCTAAGCTAATCTTCTACAACTTTACGCTTTCCAGTGACTATTAAACGTTCAAATTTAATTTTGCTCACCGTTCAACGCGGTGTTCTTATATTCTCAAAATAGCGTTCAGATAAAAGTGTTCAGTTCAGACAAATCAGATTCGTTTTGGACGAAGTTCACAGCACAGAGGTGTCTGGGCTTTTCTCATAGAAACACGATTGACGGGCCAATCTTCTACGTTATTACTGCAGTGACTTGCTATAAAAACTTAAAAATTAATTTAGCTTTAGCTTCGCGTTCTTCGCTTTACAAAGGACGAGGGGTAAAATTATCTCACGCTCTGCCAATGGTTTGTTAAATGTTACCGTTTTCAAAGAAAATACTTGACTACCTAGTACATACTTATTAACTTTTATATATTCTAATAACTTTATTCGTAATAAGTGGATAAGAAATATATAATAAAATATACATCTTGCGTTTAGAAGCTACGTAATTTAATAAGTTATAGCCTAATGAATCTTTGATGAAAAAACGAAAGATATAAAGATATATCCTAATGTTATAATATGGGCCTTGTTGCCTGAAATAAAATGAATAAGTAATAATAAACCATAAAAGACCGAAAAAGATGAAGAATTACGAAAATGTACCCTAAGAAAAACATTTTGTATGTTGAAATAATTGTACTTACTTAATCGTATTTTGCGTTCGAAATGGGTGCTCGAAATAAATGACTATTTGTTTATTTAAGAAAAAGATTAAAGTTATTATTGTCAACATGAAGACCGTTGCTATCTTGAAATAAGTATTTGTTATTTTAGCGTGAGAAGTTAGATTTTCTTGCAAACAAACATTTTAAGAGAAAATTTTCGCGCTTTTGGTTGTGGTGGTGGGTAGTGTTTTGGGTGTAGACCGTAGGTTTAAGGAAAAAATTAAAACATGAAATTATTGTTGTTACTATTTTGATACAATACCATGTTTTAAGATGTTGTTAAGTTTATACTTTTACTTACTTATTTTGATTAAACTTAACCTAATATTGCAAATGTTTAAAGTTGTGCAAACTTCCTAGAAACCTTTATTACGTCCTAATTAATATAATATCATGCCTGTCATTCCTCACACAGTAATTAAACAGGTTCTCATTATTTACCCTAGTTTTATGAATTTCTCAACTGCTGTTTAGAATAACACATGTCATAAGCGCGTGATTTCTATCTTGTAACTATAAACGCTCAGAACTAATGGCTGTGTGAGTGAACTTCAGGTGTGGGGAAGAAACCTCGACAGTCGGCAAAGTTCACTGCTCCTCTAGACGCTCTTAAAAGACACGACAATGGAAAAATTACTCTAAAACGCTACAGTAAGCTCGCTTTTAGATCAACAATGGATTTTTTATTCAGACAAAAGTCTTTAAATCAGATAGAATGAGACCACCGCCAACGATTAGTTATTAAGTACGCAATTAAGAACACCGGCAAGTTGGTACTACGAATCATCATGGTTGATTAATAGAGGAGGTAATTACGAAGAAATAATAGTTAAGGGCTAGGTTAATTGACTTTCAATTTCTTTACCTATCTATATTATTGAAACAAGCGATAGTAATATTTATATGTATCATGTCACAAAACATATATTTCTAACTCCCCGAAAAATACAAAAAGATCTGTAATTTACCAAGGTTTTTATGGCACGTCTCTGTATACAAGAAGTAAGAACTCTTCATCGTACGAGTATCAAAGGCCAAAGGGCAATCAACAATACAGAAAAAGCTAAACTATTTGCAAATCATCTTCAAAGTATATTTCAACCAAACGATGGTCACACATATCAAAATGACCTCCAGCTAACTCAACCAATAGAAGAAGACATCGACATTAAACTCGTCACACCAAAAGAAGTATTACGGGAAATAAAATATGGCCTCAGTCAAAAGAAATCACCGGGCTACGATCTTATCACCGGAGAAGTCTTAAATAATCTACCACGCAAAGCCCTTGTTAAACTTACTAATTTAATCAATGCAGCATTTCGACTTAAGTATGTACCTGATTTATGGAAAATTGCTGAAGTTATTATGATATCCAAGCCAGGGAAACCTCCCCAAGAAACAACGTCGTACAGGCCAATCTCACTGCTACCTATAATGTCCAAACTATTTGAAAAGCTATTGCTTCAGAGAATTAAACCCATAATAGATGACAAAAATCTCGTACCAAGCCACCAATTTGGATTCAGAGAAAAGCATTCTACAATTGATCAGGTTCATAGAATAGTTAACATAATTGAGCAAACATTAGAAGAAAAAAAGGTTTGCACTACAGTATTTTTAGATGTAGCACAAGCCTTCGACAAAGTTTGGCATGAAGGACTTATATATAAGCTGAATATGATGTTGCCCGAAGCATTTTCAGAAATCTTGAAATCATATATTACTAACAGAATGTTCAGAATTCGTCAAGAAGATGCATTTTCGGAACTGAAGGAAATAAAAGCTGGGGTTCCACAAGGAAGTGTACTTGGTCCGGTCCTGTACCTTTTGTATACCAGTGATATCCCGGTATCAGAAAATAATGTGATTGCTACTTTCGCTGACGATACTGCCTTAATAGGAATTGGAAAAAGTCACGATGAGGCAGTCACAAAAGTCCAAGCTTCCATTAATAAAGTCTACGACTGGACGACCAGGTGGCGAATTAAGTTGAACGAATCAAAATCGGTCCATATAGATTTTACAAATAAAGCACCGAAATATCACCCGATTTACATTAATGGGCAACAGATAACGTATGCTAATACAGCTAAATACCTCGGTATGACACTGGATACTAAACTGAGGTGGAAAACGCATGTCAATAAGAAACGAGAACAGTTAGAAATACGTTATAAAAATATGTATTGGCTACTTGGCAGAACATCTTGTTTGTCAATATATAATAAAATTCTTTTATATAAACAAGTCCTAATGCCTATTTGGACTTATGGCATACAGCTGTGGGGCTGCACTAAAAAATCCAATATTCAAATAATACAAAGGTTTCAAAACAAAGTACTTCGTAACATCGTGAATGCACCGTGGTACATTAGAAATGACGTAATTCATCGGGACCTGAAAATTGAATACGTCGACAAAGTCATCACCAAATTTGCAGAAGTCCATGATCATCGGCTTCACCATCACGTTAACGTTGAGGCAATCCAGTTGCTCGACGTTACGAAATTAGTGAGAAGACTAAAAAGGACAAAACCCTTTGAGTTAGTGTATAGTGACTAGTGATAGTGTAGTGAAGTGCTGCCTAAAAGAACACATGAACAAAGTGTCTATTCGCAATAAGAAAGACTAAGATACGTCATTGGACAATTTCTTAGTATATAAGTTAATTATAAGCTTAGGTTAAAGAAAAAATACTTATTAGTCAAATAGTCTGGCTAGATTGTATTCATATTGAGCACCTTTCATTGGTACTCAATAATAGAAAAAAAAAAAAAAAAAAGGCCAAAGTAACTACGACTAACGCGAGGTAAGTAAATGTCATAGAGAAATGGGGTCCCTCAATGAAAACTATTTCTAAACTAGATGATGCCCGCGACTTCGACCGCGCGTCGTAACCTACTAAATCTTCCATATTTTCTTATCGTTTAAACCTTCCCTGGACTACGACAAACATTTCAAAACCAAAATCAGCTAAATCGGCCCAGCCGTTCTCGAGTTTTAGCGAGACAAACGAACAGCAATTGATTTATATATACATAGATATTAGATAGATTCCAAGGTAAGTAATTGACCGAGCGAAGCGAAGGTCTCTGAGTCTACTTGGGTGAATTGGTACTTGTCCGTTCGTACGTCCGTCCGTCTGTCAGAGCATTATAACTTCTGAATTACTTCAGCTTTAAATATAATATGTAAACCAATGGCCTCCCGCCGAATATGGCTTAAAAAATAATAAAAATCTTTATTTCAGGGGGGGCTCTCATAGAAGCGAATGCGAAGTAAAATATTTTTTATAAAGTTACATAGGGTTGCGGTATATCATTTTAAAGATAATTAGCAATAGAGTCTAAAAATATTGTTTTTTTAAATTTTCCTCCAAAATTGACGAAATGGGGGGCTTTCAAAGGGGAGATTTTCTAACGTCCAAAGATGACCTCAGAACTCTAAATTTTCTGAAAGGATGAGCCTGAAACTTGATCAATTATTTCAATTATATCCTGTACTTGAACAACAAATACTAAAATTAGATAAGTATTGTAAGGAAACGGAATTATGTAATTTTTAATGAGCTTCAGTATTTTAAACAGAACTTCACATTTATGTCAATAGATGGCGCCGCGAGGTCTCAGTTCGGGGCGAACCACTAGTTAAACCAAGTATCAATTTTTGGAACCCCTTTAATAAATTCTACTAACGCTAGTTTCTTCTATTTTTTTTAATAGTTCTCAATAGTTTTAATACTAGCCACTAGGGTCTAGCCTCACTACAGATGCAAGGCGCGGCGCGGCACGTAGCGGCAAATATTCTTGGTATGAGTTTTTATGAAGCTAGACCCACTACGGAAATGCACTGCGCCATAATTGTACAAAGAATACTTGCCGCTATACACGCCGCGCCTTTGTTGTGGGGATAGACCTTAACGCAACCGTGTCTGCCTTGGTGATGTCATCGTATTTTCCAGTTTTTCTCAATAGTGTCACCTGTCAGTAGGAAATAGCTACTTGCTAAGTAGATATACTATTCGTGGTTTTGTAATGGTAATTAGGGTTCCGTACCAAAATGGTAAAATGGAACCCTTATGGTGCGACTTTCTCCGTCTGTCTGTCTGTCCGTCCGTCACACTCGATTATTTCAGTAACTACCGAAGCTATCGACATGAAATTTGGAATAGTTGTGTATATTAGTGGCCCAAAGACACTGAAATTAAAAAAAATTGGAAATTATTTTTGTTCTTATTTAAAAAGGGAGGAAAATCGGAGGGTTGAAATTTAAAAGTGAGATAACTGTAGTGTGTGGGGTATCATATGAAAGGGTTTACTTTGTACATTCTAAAACAGATTTTTAATTATTTTTAGTCATGATAGTTTTTGATTTATCGGGGAAAAAGTCTAAAAAAATACCGTTCCCCCCCTTATCTCCGGAGTTTACCAATCGAAAAATCTGAAATAATTATGGTCAATAGGAATTTATGTATATTTTACAGGAAAACTATAGCCAATGCTCTAACTAGCATAGTTTTTTTGATATTAACAGTAAACCTCTACAAAGTTAGTTTTGCGGTTCATTAACAAAGGTAATTATTACCGTTTTACATCTTTGGTCGTTACAGTTTTCAGTACGGAACCCTCGGTGCGCGAGTCCGACTCGCACTTGGCCGGTTTTTTTTATTTTTTTGTTGTTCTGAGAACCCGTCAACGCAAACACTTCAAGTATTGAACTTTTATGGCGTGTACTTAGTATATTATACTGTGGACACACACCTACTTAAATTACGCCTAAAGTCTACTTATTGTGACCATTTATAAAACTAGGTGATGCCCGCGACTTTGTCCGCGTGGATTAATGTTTTTGATTCCCGCGGGAACTCTTTAATTTTCCGGGATACAAAGTAGCCTATGTCCTTTAACTGGATACAAACTATCCCTATACCAAATTTTATCAAAATTGGTTGAACAGATGGGCCGTGAAAGCGAAGCAGATAGACAGACAGACAGACAGACACTTTCGCATTTATAATATTATAGTATGGATAGTATGGATATTGTGTATTGCTTTTTCTGTTGTAGCCCGTAATCTTAGTTGCCCACCCACCTGAGACGCCTTTTGTCAGAAAATGTTTCAGTTTCTATTGTATAGATTATAGTATATCTTCGTATCGCGTCTAACCAGCATTTTATAAAACTAAGTTTAATGTAATAAATGCGAAAGTGATTTATATCTGTTTGTCTGTCCATCTATCTATCTGTCTTACTGTCATCCGTCTGCTACGCTTTCACGGGCCATCTGTTGAATAGATTTTGATGAAATTTGGTACAGAATACAGATATTATAGATAACATCCTGGGGAAGGACAAGCTACTTTTTGTTCCGTAAAGTAAGAAGTTACCAGAGGTAAAAAATAAAATAGGTACGCTATCTTAAAATCGTTGCTTTTGTACCTACTCGGAAATTTTAAACGAAGACTCAAATAAATAATCACAAAAACAAACCTGCCCGTGTCATGGCTTAGCGAATTTAATAAGGGTCAGATAAAGGATTAAGGTAAACAGCGGGCAAAATGTGAATATTTTGGTATTTTCCCCACAAAGCCAAAGTTATCCTTCGAATACTTTATGTCTGTTATATATTTAGCTTTAAATAGTCAAGGTCCTGATTCCAGACAATCCATACTTAATATTAAAAATGCGAAAGTGTGTCTGCCTTTCTGTCTGTCTGCTACGCTTTCACGGCCCAACTACTCAACCGATTTTGATGACATTTAGTATAGAGATAAGTTACATAACGGGAAAGGCCATAGGCTACTTTTTATCTCGGAAAATTGAAGAGTTCCCGCGTGAATAAAAAAACATCAGTCCACGCGGACGAAGTCGCGGGCATCATCTAGTAATAATATAATCTTCAAATCTTATGCGTACTTACTACAGATTAAATAATAGTTACTTCGTAAATTATATGTAATACAATACAAAATATATTTATTTATATATATTTATTTTATAATTTAAAACCGCGTGATTCCCTTAGAGAGAAATTTAAAGAAATTAGTATTCTAACAGTAGCCTCGCAATATATTTACAGTAATATAATTTTTGTAAAACAGCACATCCATAATTATAAAAAAAAATGCGATCTGCACGATAGGCCAACTAGAGGCTCGTGACTCCATCGCTCCGCGTCAAAAAACTCAGAAGGTCATTCGTGGGAATGGGCATTCTTTTCTATAACAAAGTTCCACAACGTATTTTGGACTTGCCTATGCACAAATTTATGAAATCCAATAAAAGTATGCTCCTGAAAAAAGCTTACTCGTACTGTTGAAGATTATGTAAATGATAGAGGAGCATGGATTTGATCGCACCAGCAATTCTAAGGACAGCGGTTACTTATGTACACATTGATATAATAATTGTAAATGAACTATTTAAAAAGAGCAACCACCGAGTTTCTTGCTGGTTCTTCTCGGTAGGAATGTCATTCCGAACCAGTGGTAGATTCACTTGACGATTCAAAAGTACTTGTAAAAGTTTATTTGAATAAAAAATCATTGATTTGACAACATTGATTTGAAACATTGATTTGAAACATTGAAACAATAATAAATATTCAAAATGTAATTTTTGGCAAATGAAATCTGCAAATATTTATTACTATTAAACTGACAGCACACGTAAAGGAAACAATATGCATTGATCTACAGAGATTTCGAATACAAGCATAACAAAACAAACTGACTAAGCATTTTACTGTCCATTATAATAATATTGAAGGGGAAACTCTGATCAACAAAATTCGGCGAGTAAATACAATTACTGACCGTTTCTAATTATTATTATCTGCGCAGGTGTGCCAACGTCTATTTGGTAGATACGACAGAATTAGGCGATTTAAATATAAAGCGGGGGCGGGAAGGAACAGCCGCGTCTAACCTTAAGCTATATCTAACTAACCTTGTTATACTGGCTCGTATATACCTTCAATAATTAATTAGTTTCATCCCCCATGACGAAATTAAGAGCTGATTTTTCATTGGTTTTCTGAGGAATAAAAACTGTTATATAACTATCAATCACTGTTCACCAAAGCAGTTGAATCAAAATCATCTAAATACAAGTTAATGACAAATTTACACACTCAAAGTAAGCAGTTGGTGTAAGCCCCAACAATTTATGATCGTAGGATCAAAAGGTAGTTTTGGTTTTACACCTTTACTCTCTACTATTGTATCGTGGACGAGTCATTAAAACTCTTGCATTTTTATCTAGTTAGTCTTTTTTTTGTAAGTTTGACAGTGATTAATCGTGAGTAAACTGATCTATTACCTCCTTATACTGGCAAAAGCATCTTTTTATTTAATGGGAAAATTGGTTCAAAATCCATACTAATATCCATATCCATACTAATATTATAAATGCGAAAGTGTTTCTGTCTGTCTGTCTGTCTGTCTGCTACGCTTTCACGGCCCATCTTTTCAACCGATTTTGATGAAAGGTACCTACAGGGATAGGTTGTATCTTGGGGAAGGACATAGGCTACTTTTATCCCGGAAAATTAAAGAGTTCCCGCGGGAAACTAAAATTTTAATCCACGCGGACGAAGTCGCGGGCATCATCTAGTATCTAGTATAATATAAAAAAAAAACTAAATTCATCTAGTTGAAAATAACAACACCTAGTAAATCATATCACCGTTACTTACATATTATAATAAGTATTAATAGTATGTATACCTATATTTATTAATATTTTGAGTATAGGTGTGTACGAGTACATAAATAATGGATAATACATTGCCATCTTACACGGAATCCAGTAATTAATAAGAAATATACTTCTCTGACATATATATCGGAATGTGAAATGGACTCTTATAATTGCCTGCGTGTTATCAGGCTCACTTACGACATCAAGCAAGCATTGGGTACATAAACATTCTTAGGAGCAGGACATTACCCTGCCTTATCAAGCCTTTCTCCTGCAATCTCGTTTCCACATTATTTGTTATATTTATTATTTCCTTTGCAGCAAACGGTCGACACATAACGCCTATGTAAACCTCATCACGAAGATAGTAAAGACACAGTAGTACCTAAAGTTGTCAATCGGAATGATAGCAAAGTTTGTATTAGATAAGTATAGCTTGATTTATAATTCCGGTAGCAGTGTCGGTTGAGTTATTATTGAAAATAAGTAAGAAAATGTTAAAATTGCAGGGTAAATTAGAGACCGATATGCAGAGTGTAGGAATATTAAAATTTTAATATTGGTTCTTTTTTGTAATCAGATTTTTTGAGGGCTTTTCTTTACTTAACAAACAACGTTAATAATGGGGTTTAAATTAGAAAAAATATATGTAATTGAACACCATATTGATCGACGGGCCGCAGAAAATTCTCTTACTACTTGCTTTACTAATATAACTAGAACATGTATTTTACTTAGATGAAAATATAGTATTAGAATACAACTAGAAAACGATCGGTCGATAATTCTGTCCTAAATAAAGCACTTGGAGGCAAAACCTCGATAGGATACCCGGCATAATATTATTGCCTTCAATGGAACCAATCGCCGAAGTGAAGTTATAATTTTAATTAATACGAGAGTCAATCGTCCCATCGCTGCGTGGGTAATTAGTTCGAGCGATCCGTGGAGACACGAAATCAATTTTCCTAGATGTTTAATCTACGGATTAATCCCTAAAGGCGTTCTCGACGTGATGATCAATTTCTTCGATATAAATTTACAGTTGGCTGCGTTTCTCAAGTGGCCTTTTTATATCTTATTGTTGGCAAAACGTTTCCGGTTGATAGGATTGTTATAATTTTTTTACCGCTTTTATAGTAAAAGATTTCTCATAACTTGTTATTTGTATTCACCTAATACAAAAACAATGCGTTTTTAAACCTGGTCGGGTAAAGGATGTCAAGAGGGGGAAGCAATCAACAGAAATCCAATTGACACAATTAAAAGGTAGGCAGATAATTAGATTCCAACCCTACTATCCTATCACTTGAATAGTCTTGAATGATAATAATAATTATTAACCTACATGGCTCTCCTCACTTCGTTTTAAGGGAAATATTTGATTTTTTAATGTTTAAATCATCAGTGCTGTGGTGAATAATGTTATGGTTCTTGGTTATGTCTTCCACTTTGTTACTTGTATAAACGTTTATATCTAGGGGTATACACTTTTCTGAATAAATTTATTACTATTGTAATTGTATTATAATAAGAATTATCTTTGATAGCTCATATGAATATTATATAATACCAGAAGTTTTACTTCTTGCCATATCATTTATATAATTTTTATAGAAACAGCCTGTTTGCCCGTTAAGCAACAAACGAACCGTGCAGGGTGTTCCTTTTTGCCCCACTTGTTACGTCGATATTGTGATGGTGTTTTGAGGTTTAACACATAAAGCGCTGCGACAGCTCCTAACCAGGCCAGTGTAATTGCTCAAACACATTTCGTTGAATCGTTGAAAGCGCTGAAATATTCGAAAAACCTTACCGCACGGGTAAGCAAACAATAGGGGGTTGCCTTACATTGCGGATCTTTCTAACAAGTTACAACACATGGGTTGGTAACTCGCGAAACATTGAATAGAATTCTTAAGTGATTTTTATTGTCTATTGTGTTTATTATAATTTCTTTATTATAAATGATTCGTCCTTATAAAATAGCAACGATTCTAACAATTTAACTCACGTAGTTAGTTATAAAAACATCAGTTTAGCTAGCAGCTAGATTTTTAATGGGACTGTTTGGAATTCCTGGGTCTTGGGATCGACTGGAAGCAAAAAATAATAACAAACCACAGCAAACTATCATCTGTCGAAGAACGAGTTTGTCGGCGGATGAAGCCACTTTATAATAGACAACATGCGAAGCTTCCTTTTTATTGCGTGTTGAACATGGATAAAGTTTTAATCACCTTACTTTTTACCTGAGTAGTTATCTATTGTGTGAACTAGAAAATTCTTTTCCATTATAAGAGACTTAATTAATTGAGTAAAAGTTCAAAATTATAATCGCTATAATATCTCACTGTTGCAGCAAAAGAAAATATGTAGGTTTGACGACAAAGATTTATTGGAAATAGTTAACTTTAGTAGGTCAACTATTTCCAGTAGGGTAGTGATTCTAGCGCTCAGGTAATTGAACAAAAATAAACTTTACTTACCTCCGCAAACAGCAATTAGTGAACTCACAAACGGGGCCGCCGAAACCAGAATTAACCTCCGTTTGGTTTATTTGTGAATGAACAACACTATATTATTAATTATAAACAAATCGTCCGGTGAAACAGCGCGTTATTTAGTCCTGATTAAATTCGCTTACTGTCACTATTAGCGACGAAGAGAATAAAACTTTGGCAGCGTAAGTTATACGTAAGCATGGAACGCTCGTTCGTTTCCGACTGGCTCTGTAGTCGGTTCGGCGATACTCGGCATTCGTCACCGGTGTGCTTACGAAGCCCTAGTAAGCTCGATAAGGGTGAACTTTGTAACTTTTTGGCTACCATGCAGCTCGAACACCCCCATACTGTGTACTCATCCCCGGTGCGTTTCTAATTAGCTATTCGTTAACACTAGCACGTGTTTAAGTAGCCGTTGAATATTGAGTGGTGTAGAATTGTAGATGGTGCTTTATAGGGGTTAAGAACACTTTTCTTCGCTTCTCCTTATTCTGTAGTAAAATTATATTTATTTTGAAAGTTGTGACTTGTGTCTTATGAACTTTGAAACATATTTTCCTTTTTTATTTTAAGAAAATTATAGGGCAACTCCGTGCGTAAATAAGCTACTTATAATTTCTGTAACTACATATTTTTATAGCAAAACTAACAACATAAAGGCATGAATACTTTACCTAGTTATAGTTTCAAATATCTTTAGTTTAAAAATATTAATTTTGAGCACATAAAGCCGTCGGTCCTGCACCTGATCTCTTTCCGGTCGTGACGGATTTTCCATCCCATCGGGCTATGAGAGTAAAGGAACAGAGAGTGCACCTGTATGCGCACACAATTGTGCACTATAATATTTCCCGCGCAGATGGCTAATCTCTCTGGAGATAGGCCGCCGTGGCCGAAATTCGGTCGGGAGGACATAATTATTATGTTTATTCGCGTTGTTAAATAAATGCGCATAAATCGGTCCCTAGTACCTATGTCCTGCCCGTAAACGCTGATTGAAAATTTAAATAGTACGTTTATGCTCTCCTTTAAAGTAATATGTAGGTAGGTACCCTCAATGCTCGACTTGGAGCTACTAATTACGATGAAGATGAAAATAACTTTGATAAATTGGGTTTTACTTAAAACGGGCGAAGTCCTAGAACTACGTCAAAGAGTTTAAGGCCTTGTTTGACCAATTTTACTTAATTAAGCTTTGTCAACCGAAAAGGACTTAAAACCAAAACTGTACCATAAAAAATGTCAAGCGAAAAGGGCTTTCAACTAAGCTTTGTACTAAAAGCTACCTATCTATTTTGTACGCGCTATTTACAATCTGTGCGTGTGGCTGCAGTTTGTTGTGTATGCGCCGGATACTGCACATGTGCGCTTGCACACGTTGACGCAAATCCATTGTCTTGACGTCACCAGTACCATTTACCATGTCCACAGATACAGATGATTATTGTAGAAATACATCCATCAACGTCAAACGATGCAAAAAGCGATTTGCTTGGTTGTTTTATTCAGACCAAATGCTTTGTTTTTATTCCTTGGCTGTTTTTATTTTTGTTTGTCTGACAAATCCATTTAAGCTCTGTTTACATACAATGTCGGAATTGATGAGGCATTTCCACGATTGTACGTAAACAATTGCTTACAGAACTTTTACTAATATTAAATTTTATTATTAAATTATTATGATTATGTATACTAGTGGTTCGCCCCAAACTAAGACCTCGCGGCGCCATCTATTGACATAAATGTGAAGTTCTGTTAAAAATACTGAAGCTCATTAAAAATTAAATAATTCCGTTTCCTTACAATATTTATCTAATTTTAGTATTTGTTGTTCAAGTGCAGGATATAATTGAAATAATTGATCAAGTTTCAGGCTCATCCTTTCAGAAAATTTAGAGTTCTGAGGTCATCTTTGGACGTTAGAAAATCTCCACTTTGAAAGCCCCCCATTTCGTCAATTTTGGGCGAAAAATTTAAAAAAAAATATTTTTGGACTCTATTCCTAATTATCTTTAAAATGATATACCGCAACCTTATGTAACTTTATAAAAAATATTTTACTTCGCATTCGCTTCTATGAGAGCCCCCCTGAAATAAAGATTTTTATTATTTTTTAAGCCATATTCGGCGGGAGGCCATTGGTTTACATATTATATTTAAAGCTGAAGTAATTGCGTTCAGTAATTCAGAAGTTATAATGCTCTGACAGACGGACGGACGGACGGACGGACGGACAAGTGCCAATTCACCCAAGTAGACTCAGAGACCTTCACTTCGCTCGGTCAATTATGTTGTAGGAAAAGCTCGATAGGCTTCGAACCTGCAACCCTCTCTGAAGAATGTTACCATATTAACACTAAAAAAACGTTCCATCATGGAATCCTCTCCATGATAAAAGCCTTGCCAGATTGATTTGTTATTAATTATAACAAATATATTGATTTAGGACACACAAAAGCGTGAGTGGTGTGCTGCGTAAGCGTGACAGATTCATTTAATAAAATCAATACTAATGTAATAAAACATTACATAGTATTAATAATATTATTGTTTGTCTGTCTGAATATCTGTATGTCTGCTACTCTTTCGCGGAAGTAAGTAGCAGGCATCTTCTAGTATGTCACTCATGTGTGTACGTATACCAGTACCTACGCTTACTCTGAGTTTTTACATTGCAAATACGATTGATAGTTAAAGTAAAATGACTATAAAGCAAGAGCTTTTGGGTCCATTTTAATTTGACGTTCGTTTACACTTGGCGTGGTGAGCTCTCACGTCGATCAATCGTATTTACAATGTAAAAACTCAGAGTAAGCGTACTGATTGTACACGCAGTCACTATACCAACTAATTCCAAAATTGAAAAAAAAATAGACTACTACAAATTTTGGTATCGTAGAGGCCAAATAAAATTGTATTTTACATTTATCACAATTTTGTGCTTTTTTATTTATCTTTTTTTTTATCCTCTTTTTATTTATCCTCTTTTTGGTCACAGATGATAATATTTACGACATAATTGGTTACAGCTCAAATAATTTTAAAAGGGGAGATCAAAAGAGTTAACTATGACTTTCAAATAAGTAGTTATTCGCAACTTAATTTCTGTGATGTTTTTTTTAACCTTTCCTTGTCCTATAGAACAATGGGGTATGGCTACCATGAATAGAAGAATACAAAAACACGGATGTTATGACGAGACCATCCACTAAAGAGGTAAGTATGAATAAAATCGTGTATATTCTATTGATTATTAGTCAGTAAATTATTATACACCATTTCAATCATACCTTATATTTAAATAATGCACTTCAGGACTTAATTGTTGAATAAATCGGTAGAAATCAAATTAAATGGGTATTTGACCCACTCGCACGTCAAGTAAGACCTTCCTTACACTGAGGCCATTGATTTATTTAAATTCAGTTGAAGAAAAACAGATTATAACACACAGATCCATATTCTACATAAATCAAGTCCAATGCACAAGAAAATTATTGTTTTTAGGGTTCCGTACCAAAATGGTAAAATGGAACCCTTATGGTGCGACTTTCTCCGTCTGTCTGTCCGTCTGTCCGTCCGTCACACTCGATTATTTCAGTAACTACCAAAGCTATCGACATGAAATTTGGAATAGTTGTGTATATTAGAGGCCCAAAGACACTGGAATTAAAAAAAATTGGAAATTATTTTTGTTCTTATTTAAAAAGGGGTGAAAATCGGAGGGTTGAAATTTAAAAGTGAGATAACTGTACTGTGTGGGGTATAATATGAAAGGGTTTACTTTGTACATTCTAAAACAGATTTTTAATTATTTTTAGTTATGATAGTTTTTGATTAATCGGGGAAAATGTCTAAAAAAATACCGTTCCCCCCCTTATCTCCGGAGTTTACCAATCGAAAAATTTGAAATAATTATGGTCAATAGGAATTTACGTATATTTTACAGGAAAACTATAGCCAATGCTCTAACTAGCATAGTTTTTTTGATATTAACAATAAACCTCTACAAACAAAGTTAGTCTTGCGGTTCATTAAAAAAGGTAATTATTTATTAATAATGGTAGTTGGTACGGAACACTTCGTGCGCGAGTCCGACTCGCACTTGCCCGGTTTTTTTTTGTAATTGTCCACCTCTGGCGTAGCGGTGATAACTGATAAACAACAGCCTTTGATACCAAAAAAATGACATGACATGGAAGACTTTACGAAGAACAGCAGTCTGCAGCATTTGCCCCCTATAACCAACTTAATTAGAGAGTATATCTACCTATATTAGGGCTAGGTATATCTTATTTTATTTTTATTTTTGTTTATTAGGGACGATAAACAGTTACACATTAAATCTTATTATCTAAACAGAAACAAAATAAATAAAACAAAATAAAACAAATGTGCAATACACCACACCATCCACGGAATAACAATATCGATTGTTATATCGATTGGTTGTTTAACATTGTGTATACCTAATTGTTTATATAGGTCGATGGTTTGTTGCCTTGAGAAAATCTTCATATGACATGACGAAAAATCTTATGGTGTAACTGATACATAAAGGTACTGCCTGAAATAAAAAATCTAGTCGCCATAGGCTCTTCTTCATCCATTTGAACGATACGAGACACACGAGACGACACAATACGAGAAGGCTATGTACAAATTGGACGACGCTGACTAAATGTAAAAAATTAATTTGTGACCTGTAAAATGTAAAAAATGTATTAATAAGTATATATTTGTAATAACTTTACAGTTAAGCTGAAAATAAATATTTTCATTTTCATTTCATTTTCATTGTCATTTAAGGCCCTGTGTAGCATAAAAGGGGGTTTTTAAAAGCAGCGTATCCATCAAATGGTGACATAATGTATGCTTGTAAAAATAATGTGCCATTTTCAAGACCTTTGAGCAGCCATTGACGCATCTCAAAACACAATTTAAAAAAATCTCCGCATTAAATTTATTTTAAACATATCTCTTAATTTACCTTTTAAAGCAATTTTTCTCCTTATTGAAACCAATAAAGAGAAAAAGCTTTAGAAATATAAGATAAAATTCATATTTCTAAATCAAGCACATTGTCGGTTTCATTTGTATTGAAAAGTAAATATTAATTTTTTACAAATTATTTCATGCTTTTTTTGCGACATGCGCTTGTTCGATTTCACCCCCGCGCGCCTGTAAGTTTCATCTCGTGAGCTCACAACGCCTTAAACTAATAGACGTCCACTGGACAAAGGTCCCATATGGATCTCTGATTGCTTCCAGCGGCTCCCAGTTACTCACTTTAGATCGTCCGCCCGCCTTATGAACGGTCGTCTAACGCTGCGATTTCCTGTGCAAAGCCGCCATGTAGGATGCTAACGCCAAAGTTAGTAACTTTAAATGCTTTAGAAATCATTGCATTAGAACGTATTACATTATAGTGTAGCAAATATGAGGCGCCATATTATAATGGTCACGCGCCATGTCATCAATATGTAGACCAACGATCGAGAAATGGAACAATGCAACTTTATGGTTAGGTATAGGTTCTGACACTCGTTACGTGCCTACACCAAATCATCATTATTGAGAAATGGATTATTTATGAGTGACCTTTAAGGTGTAGACGTTGGTAACTCCTCTACTATGAGAATACATAAACAATACCACGTGAATGCTGACCCAAATAAATGGTAGCCAATATCTAAGAGAAAGTGATGTATCACCGAGGTAACCTTATGCAAGCAACGTGGGCCTGAGGATGTTATTGACCGATGTTGTCTCCATTATGTAACTGGTCTAATTTATTCTTTCTCTTCTTGTTTAGAACATTTTTGTGGGCAATTGAATTGTTCGCGATGACTTGTTAAATGTACGATCGCTTTTGGTTCTTACCGGTTTATTGACTGCTGATGTAAGGGGTTCTGATTTTTTGTTTTAATAATCAGGGTTGCCTTATACACAGAATAGGAATCTTTTATCAGTTCTTTGCATAGAATAAACAATATAGTTGACAAATTATGAAGTACCTACTTCATAATTTGTCAATCCATACTTCCATACTATAGGCCGACCGTTTAACTCGCGTATCGCCTGCATCCAAAGATTTATCTCGAGATAGACAAGTATCTTTTTTTTAATCCGCTAACATCTCCCCCCGCTCCCTTCTTACCGCGCAGGCGATACGCGAGTTAAACGGTCGGCCTATAATATTATAAATGCGAAAGTGTGTCTGTCTGTCTGTCCGTCTGTCTGTCTGTCTATCGACTATGCTTTCACGGCTCATCTGTTCAACCGATTTTGTTGAAATTTGGTATATACAGGGGTAGGTCGTATCCCGGGCAGGACATAGGCTACTTTTTACCCTGGAAAATTAAAGAGTTCCCGCGTAAATAAAAAATCCACGCGGACAAAGTCGCGGGCTTCATCTAGTATATTATATAGGCATTTTGCTAATGCAGCTTTCAATGTCCAAAGGTTTTGGATTGGGCGTTAAAGAGTCATTCAGAGAGCTTGATCCAGTAAGTATATCAACTGTAGTTTACCTCTTCTTTATTGTTAAAACTGACAACCCTGTACCTAATAAGGTGAGAACTGACTCGTATCGTATAGGTACCTTCATGTTAATGAGTTTGGAATCCACACTTTCACCAAATATTGAGTAATGTTTGATAATACGACCTAGATAAGGCATTTATGTCTCGTTACGTGCTATGCAAGCACATGAGTAAAGTTCCTAATGGGTGACCGAATTTGGTATTCAAAATTAGTCTCTTAGGTACCTTTCCTACTTGCCCAGGATACTCACAATCCCTGGCTCCAATATTCAGATAAAAACTATTTTGTAATCTAACTGATAAGCAGCACCTAGGTATTATTAAAAAATGTAACCCAACTAGGTACTTTCGGAGGCGCCCACATTTTTTGGATTTTAAATTCATTTCGATTTTATTCGTGTTAAATGTAGCCTATGTTACCCGAACCATAATATCAAATCGATCAACACCTCACCTCACCGGATGGAAATAACCGAAATGGTGGAATATGCGGTTGAATAATAAATAAAAACACATTCATACATACACACATAGCTAGACTGCTAAAATTTCTGCTACCCTTCTTTTGCAGTAATATAATAATAATAATAAAGCCTTTATTACTGAAAAAAAAATACAATAGGTACTTATGAACTATTCTACATACTATAACTTAATTTAATTGTTAAATAACTTATCCTACTTATTTAACTTATCACTATATTTTATTTATTTTACATTTTATTTACAATTTCTTTTTTATTTTCAGTACGCCCTTTGGACGAAGGCCTCCTCCAGCCTCTTTTGCAGTAGTCCGGTAAAAATTAGTCTTCGTATTCTATGCTTATATAGATACCATAGACATAGGATTTTTTCGCTTATGATAGATACTAAAATTCTACATCAATGAAGCTTATTAACAAAAAGCTTTTTAATATCAAAATCCGAATGGTATTGAAAACTTTTTCATAGCGGTAGGTATTCCAGCTATGTCAACGCAAGCGCGTTCAAGCCATCAAAAGGCGTACAGAGCGTTCCGACGCAAACAAATACATAAATAGCAGACAGAAGCCTTGCACTTGTGTCAATACTGCAGGGGTTCAAATACAGACTCACTAAGGCTTCAAAAGCGAAACTAAACTCCTTGCTTCGTCATACTCATCCAAAGGATATGTTTCATGTGTCGTATATGTCGTGATGATACACAAATTTGTATCATCTGCCAGCTTGCAGTCAAATTCACAAAACGTAGGTATAATTTTTGCAGGCGTGTCTTTGGCATTTCTCCGGTTGACTATAATTCGGTCAATTTTCGGGGGTCATCAGATATGAGATAAGTATATAGTAGGAGATAATCGAGATAAACGTAAGATACGTTTATCTTGATGAACCGTACTGAGAAAAATGGGGTAGGCAGATTGTGTTGTAACTCGAATGGAGAGGATAAAAATTACAATACAATACATATTATTCTGATAAGATAGGTCCAAGATCAGCTCACTGAGTGAAACCTACTCTAAACGCATGCACCTACTAGATATTTTATTACGATTATTTTTTTTAAATTTAAGTTACTTGAAAAAACATTGAATAAACGGTGTATTATTAAAAATAACGCAAATGTAGCTATAGCTACAGAATAGTAGCTAAGCTGTATGTAGGCAGGTACGTACGTTCTTTATTACGCAGTTCGTTGGCTACGTCTTGTTTTTTAAACGTTATTTCGTGCCCCAGCAGGGAAACAAATTACGGGGATAAAAAAAACATATTAAATAAGAGCCTAAACTATAATACTTTCTTTGGGTGATAACTTGTAAGAATTTATTTTATGACTTTTTATAGTCCCATAAACATAGAATCTTAAGCTTTAATCAATTAGTTAAGGTATGGAAATCATTTAAATTAATCACGGAACAATCCACGAAAACGTGGAAACATTATCCTCACATCCGCGTCCAGCCTGCTTTCGTTACTCTATCTACCCTATATTAAACGACTTCCATTAAAATTACGTTCGCTGTTTAATAATCTTCTTGTAACTATGCAACAAATTATTTGGCAAGTACGAGTCACGAAAGCCTAATCCCTATGGGCAATCCCTCTAGATATATTTTTCCTCCAAAAATATATACCCCCAACCCTGTGGGAAAGACTTCAATTAATAATTTTTTACTCAGAAAGAGTAAGTACAATGTACGGACTTCGTCAATCGAGGAAAGGTAAAGCCTACTGTGAAATAAAGTAAACTGGGAGTAAGCTAGCTGAACTTGCAACCTGACACATTGGCCAATGAGAACGTGACAGCATCCGGCCTCTTATTGTATCGAGAAAGATGAGCCGTGCATATTTAGGTTATGTTTGCAGTTCGACACGTGTCGCTGCGGTTAAAGGCACGGACGAGGGAGGTACGAGGTATATCAGATTCTGTTCCTCTTGAACGCTTCGTTTGGTAGACAGCCATGAAAGTCTTAGACAGTGGAAATTCAAGAAATTCCATAACACTTTCGCATTTAAAAAATTTTTAGTATGGATATAATAACTGGGACAATGCTTTCACAATCTGGAGCAGGTTACTAAGCTCTTATACTACTTTTTAACACAAAATCAGCGAATGCTTGACACTTCTTGACATAAAATACTTTAGACTCACACTTGACGAAGTTAATTTCTGTGTTAAGTTTTCAGTTTCCTGGGGTCAAGCACTACCATTGTTCAAACTTCGAACGCACTGACGAAAGCGCAGGAATATAAATACATACCTACTACATACTGGTACGAATGGTGGAACGGTGGTGACACGTAATTAGTCAAAGCCAAAAACTAATCATATAGGTACAATATTCTGTCAACTGACCTAATTTAGAAATGTATACTTGAATTCCCAAACCCAGCCTTTCTATTTATACAATCAGTTGCTCACAACTAAGATAGAAGTCGTCAATCTACCTATCGATTGATTTTGACTGTCGTACCTGTAAGGTTGTAGGTAGGCAAGTCCTAGTCCTGGTTAGGTCAATCAGAAATATTAATCAATGGACACAATAAAAACGTTCGGGAAGTTATTGGATCGTGTAGTTCCATTAAACCTTGCTAGGTAGCAAGTCAAGCCTAGATAGAATATTGTTGGAAGATGGAACTGAATCCTCATTTTTGATCAATAAATCAATTACGTAGTTACCTAGGTATAGCTTATTAATTAGAAGTGATAATTGATCTTGATAGAATATGGTGCAAGAAATTTAATGTAGTAAAGAAAGATAGCTTCTAAATATGGGAAAATATTAAGTAGGTACGTCTAAGTACTTAGATGATATCTTGTTGACTAATTTCAGTCATTATAATATTGTGATCTAGATAGTTAATACTGAGATTATTTTCTGTAAATGTTTTAATGTACCTATTGTTAATTCTATGCATACTTAACTATCCATATTACAGTCCGCGCACGAACTCCGAGGAATCGGGGTCTGAAGAAAGGACGACTGTATGCTACCCCCGATCGTCGCTCCACATCCAGCTCGCTCCCAACACTAGTTTCGCGCTTGACGCATGTAGTTAATTCTGCGATGGCAGTATTGTTTTGTACTTTAAACAACTCTAGGTCATTACTTTAACATTCCATAGAATTCCTCAGAGCTCGCGCCCAGACTAATTATTTCTTCATTTCAACGGCCACAAAATTTGTGAACGGTTTTTGATTCAGCTCACTAGCGACATCTATGATCCACAGCGTGAATTATCTTTTAAGTCGTATCAAAGCAACCACGGCCCAACCACTAACAGAATCACACCCGAAGGATGCAACTTAGACAGTTTTTGTGTCGTGGCGACCTAGTTTTCTGTTATACTAGCAGATGGCGCTGTACTAAAAATTTACAAAACAGCAGCCCCGCGGCCAGTGCATGTTTTTGTAAACACCCTAAAACCTATTATACTTTATGGTTTATTTAGACGCACATCCAAAATTTCGAAGCTATGAGCGTTTTAAGAAATTAAATATCACTTGCTTCAAACTGTGAAGGAAAACATCGTGAGGAAACCTGCATGTCCGATAGTTCTTCATAATGTTCTCAAAGGTGTGTGGAGTCTGCCAATCCGCACTTGGCCAGCGTGGTGGACTATAGCCAAACCCTTCTCATTCCGAGAGAAGATTCGTGCTCAGTGAGCCAACAAAGGGTTCATAAGATGAGACCATTATCTCAGACCTCATAAGTAAAATAGCGTGAATGAAACGTTGAATGTTTTTTTTTTTAAATATATAGGCTAGCGCTTGGCTGCAATCAGACTTGCATGCAAGTG
Source organism: Erebia aethiops (assembly GCA_923060345.2). Taxonomy (NCBI): domain Eukaryota; kingdom Metazoa; phylum Arthropoda; class Insecta; order Lepidoptera; family Nymphalidae; genus Erebia; species Erebia aethiops. Next base: position 12,391,361 of record OV281089.1, on the reverse strand, counting down.
GTGATGCAGCCTAAGATGGAGTGCGCTTGCCTAGAAGGTGCCTATTCACTCTTGATTTGAAGGTACCTATATTAAAACGGGAGGGGAAAACGGAAGCCGGAAGGGTTCGAATTAGAAACGAGGAAGCAAAGCGCTTCGTACGAGCCCGCGGAATTTCGACTGCGTAGGGGTGCAGACCTCGTCGATGCCTTGCGGTACGATGATAAAAAGGTGACGGAGGAACAAGATCGAATAGTTCTTGAGTACACTCTCCGAAATATATCCTGTAGAATACCGACAGACAGGCAACTTTGCGCCGATGTTCCAAGCTTTGCAGCTTCGAACTGACCAGCGCTTTGCTGCCAATGAGTCTCCTGGCGCGACGATCCACCGAATCCAATGCATCAAGCTGGTACTTGGCAGAGCCGTCCCATAAATGGCTACAGTACTCCATGCACAATCGAACTTGTGCTTGGTACAGGATAAGAAGCTGTTCCCGCGTGAAGTACCGCTTGACTTTGTTGAGGATGCCAAGTTTCTTGCCAGCTGTTTTTGCCTTGGATTCGATGCATTGTCCAAAGTTGAGGTTGGACGATATGTTGATACCGAGGAGCTCGACACTGTCGGAGATGTTTACCATTTTTTTTTATTCAAGACAAAATAAAACAAAAATATGAAAGAATCATTAAAATATCTCAACAAATGAAAAGTTATGGAACTTAGCAAGAAAAGATTACAATTATTTTGCTATAATCCGCCAACAGAAAAAAATCTGTATGGTCAAGCATGCAGTTACAAGCGAAGCACCGTTTACCTTCCCAACCAAGCAAGAAAGCCAAGTTCCCAAGCAAGCAATGCCACCGCCACTCACATGCACCACCACACAAGATTATACTATTCTCGACGCACGTTTCGCCCCGACACCGGAGCATCTTCGAGATGTCGACTTTACAATGCAAGATTGTCTAAGTGACAATCTTGCATTGTAAAGTCATACAGCAATCGGTGTACATTAAATTAAACTTTTAAATAATTAATTTCTCAGTCATTTATTGATGGATTTAAAAAAAATCACAAAATTTATGAGTTTTAATCTAGGTATATTTTACTTCCGTTGTGTTAAATATGATATTCACAAAATCACAACATCATTAAACTTCTCCAATCCGGCTAACTGGTCCAACCGCCCGAAGCAGTCGCAACTCGCAACTGCTCGAGCGGTTCCATGTATATGTGTGTACGTAGAAGACTGTAGCTGTTCACTATGCAGTCGCAGCTTGTATGGCCGGCCTAAGTGTCTAAAATTATCATACTAGATGATGCCCGCGACTTCGTCCGCTTGAATTAAAATTTTTTGATTCTCGCGGGAACTCTTTAATTTTCCGGGATAAAAGGCAGACCGACAGACAGACACACTTTCGCATTTATAATATTAGTATGGATTAACATCGCAAATTCCAGAATCAGGACCTGCATGAAATTTGAGTACCTACCCCGACCCCACGCAGTGGTAGCAGCTGCCCTACCCCTAGAGTACTTTTGCAAAGCGCGAAGCCAGGAACTCGGGATTCGGGAAAGAGGTCCTCATTGAAGCAAGCTTAGAAGGTCGAGTATAGGTGAAGGTGTATGAAAGACCAAAGAAGCGATTTTTAGCCCTTTTTTTTGTTAGTAGATATGTATAGTAAAACGTCAAAGAAATTAACGAGGTAGAACGCATCGAGATTTGGCTGAACCTTGAGCCGCCTTGATACGAAAAGCCGTCGTTTTGTAAAACCACTAGTCGTTATGTAATACGGCTGAGTCTACGATGTGGCGGGGATAAATATACCAAGTATATTTTGTACATTAAGTTACTGTTAGAAATGTAGAGAAACTCATTGAGAAATGACTTTTTGTTGAAGATTAACGGAAACGCACCGCCGTGCCGGTGTCACAAGAAAGTGGCATTAAGTGCGGAAATTGCCAAACTTCGTTTCGAGGTTCGTAATTTTCTTGCTCCGAATGCCACTGAGAATGAAGGATGGTTTCCCAAAAAATTAGGAAAAGTCGTTCTATCAAGTACCAATTTTAAAAAGTTTCTTCACAATTCGAAAACAGGATTAGGTAGGTATATTAAATTAACTGCAGTACAACAAGCTGTGCAATTAACAATGATACTATATTTATTCAATTTCGCAGACACCTATGATATAACTAGGTATGTAATATAATTTTTAATAGGTGGTTTTACAAATAACAGAAAAATCAAAACTCTTATAAATAATTTAAATTGATATACTTAGGTACCTTTTCGAACATTTAAAAGCTTACCTAAGCTAAGATGTGCCGCCAAGCGATTTAGCGTTTCGTTTCAGTACGAACTTCTACCAACTTAGACTGCATCATCAGTTACCATCAGGTGAGATTGCAGTCAAAGGCTAACTTGTAGTGCATAAAAAAAACCAAGACTATTACCTATTCTGTGCCAAGACTCTAAAAAACAAGCTAAAGTAGCTACAAGTAAGAGGGAACAAAAACACGGATTGCAGAACCAATAAGCCGGGAAAATTAAGCTCTTAAGTAACTATATTATGAAAAGTTACGCAAAAATCATTGGAAATTGGAAAAAGCCGGGACTCGGATGGCAAAATGGTTTTTTCTGCTAAGGTCGACCTACGCAATATATTTACCGAAGGCGCAGTAATCATGGCGTCGCGTGCGCTTGATTGCGTTTTCTTCCCATTGTGTTCCATTAACTAAATAGCCTTCTCCCCCGCATTAGTAAAGCCAATAGTAATTTCCTCAGGATGGCATAGTATGAACGCGAAAAATTATATCAGCTATTTTTCTTCTTCGTACAATACAATGCAATGGGAACCAGACCAGACTTTTACCCAAATAAAACCTTATGTTCAAGGTTTGTGTAAATGTTTAGCAAGTACCTAGTCAAGTCGAGGTAACGCAGAGAAATTAAAAAATAAAATAAAAATAGTGTGTGTGCAATTCACACACGGCAGAAGTGAAACTTCAGAAAAGTAGCCTACGAGAGAAAAATATATAACTTGTATTATATTATCTCACTAGCTGACCCGGCGAACTTTGTACCGTCTTAGTATGCAAAATTAAATGTATATTTTTCAATATTTCTGAGAGATTTTCTTAATATTTTTTTCCGTAAGAACCTTCTCCTAATAATAACAAATACGAAAAGTTTCGATCAACACCTTAAGAAGCTTTCGCTTGGTTGTTGGATTAAGGGTCGGGTACAGAAGGCGGTTATCCTTGAGACGGCACGAATTGTGAGGAAGTTCCTCTCTCTGGAGCCCTGACCACTGGCTGCTTGGGTCTTTAAGACCCCGCAGTGGGTGAATGTTTTATAAGGTTATTTTTAAATGTGTTTTGTATAATATTTTATATATTTATGTAAAACGTGTTTAGAAATAATTTTATAAATTTGTACAAATAAATGAGAGAGTACAAATACAACAAAAAAAGAATTAGTGAAATCGGTCCAGCCATTCACGCGTGATGCCGTGACCAAGGAAAACGGGTTTCATTTTTATATATATAGATTCTCTCGCAGGTTAAATCACACTTCATACTTCATACTAATATTATACATGCGAAAGTGTGTTTGTTTGTTGGTTTGTTGGTTTTTCCTTCAATCAAGCCGCAACGGAGCAACGGATCGAGGTGATTTTTGGCATGGGTATAGTTGAGGACCTGGAGAGTGACATAGACTACTTTTTATCCCGGAGAATTAAGAAGTTCCCGCAGGAATCTCAAAAAACTTAAACCATGCTGACGAAGTTGCGGGCGTCAGCTAGTCCTATATAATTATGTTTATCTCTTTTTGGTGTCGCTTTTCTAATTCTAGAGAAGTTTCACTTCAAAAATAAATAAATAATAAGTAATAGAATGTAATAAAAACCTTAAACAATGCTTCATGTAGGCACATTTCACGAGTAAGCAAGCGGGCGTTTACGTTTCACGAATTCTGAAACGAAACAAAACAGTACCATTACGTATAAAAACCACATTCTGAAAAAGTTGTAATAAAACATCTAAAGCGGTGAATGTAAAGCGATGAAAAATAAAAATGAAAACATTTGTGGAATGCTTGGGTATCGCTGCTCTGAACCAAATTATACATTATATACTCAACATAATTATGTAGAATAGTCCTTCCATATCTAAACTCATCCAGATATCAATCACATAAGTAATAAGTTATTAAATAATAATTTCTCGGATAATAAAAAACGTAGCATTATCTATGTTTCTTCATTAAAGATGAGGTAGGTATAATCACCTGAGAATGTTTCATATTAATTTCAGATAAATATACTAGTAGTATATTTATCTGAAATTAATCGGTTTTAAATTTAATTAATTGTTATCGGTTGTTTTATTTAATGAAATAGTTGAAATGAAAATAAATATAAAAACCACACGAAGAGTTCCCACCTTCCCTACCCTAAGCCTAAGGGTAGGTATCCCAACATCTCCCGAACCGGAACCAGTATGAGGCTGAGGCGACGTCGATTTATACACATAGCTATTTTCTTATCGGCTTTTATATTTTAGCGTTCCGGTACGATGTTATAAATCTATAAAGGGTATGGGTGTAATATAACTGGCATCTGGTATGCATCACTTGCCATCAGGTCAGATCGCAGTCAAGGGCTAACTTGTATGGGAAAAAAAAAAAGATTACACAATACCAATTTCCCTACTAGGTACCTATACTAAGTATTGTATGAACACGATAATTATGTTAAGAAAGTACGCACCTACCTTCTTGTGACAAATACATACTTTCTTCGCATAATAAATTCATCCCCAACCTCCGTCAGAGGAGGACCTGTGAACACTGATGTAGAATTTTTGTCTGTGAATGCGGCCGTAGAAGATAGTTTCAGGTCTTACAGGCGTTATGTAGCTATGTATCGTGTGTTGTGTTATCATTAATGTACTTATGTATGAATCTAGTATATTCCTATATATTCTTTTACATTATACTTAGTATCTATAATCATGTCTTACTAAATTATATGCTGTTTTCTGTTGCTACCTAATTTTTGTCCTATTTTTGTTGCCTAACTTAAGTACTATGTTTGAGAAAAAGGTGCGCTGGTCGCTTCCGGTTCGTGAGTCGTGACGCCACATAAGGCTCTGCCTGAAAATCAGCGCTGCAGTTATCATATTATGCTGTAGCAACATGCTGAGGTAGCAGCCTTTTTAGCGATTACACGGAGTAATTTATTTTTTGTATTTATTTTGTAAAATACCTACATCTTGTATTTTAGTAAGTATTTATTCTGTAGGTATAATTTCTCATCTCTGTATTTCTTTTCCGTGTAAAGGTAAATAAACATTAATTTATTTATTTAATTAATTAATTAATTTATTTAATTACAACATCACAAAGTTCTTGCACCCAGGTAACCTGCGTATTACAAGATCCAAGTATGCCAATGAAGAATGTTGCCTGAACTTCTTAGTTAGTTAAGAATGGTTGTATAAAATGAGCCGAAAGTGTGTACAATTTATAACCAAATAGTGCCTGTGACTTTTGCATTGGTTTTGGAAAAATCATTCGGAACTCTTTGATTTTACACGCTTTTTATTAGCTTCAGACGTATGTATGTTAGTATGTAACGGAATCTTTGAACATGATTTTGACTCTCTTTAAAACGTCGGATTAACTCGGGCATACTATTATTAAGGACCGATGACAATTCAATATTTTAAACAGTTTGACCCGTTATCCTTACTAGGATAATCAGGATTAGCGATTTTTTGTTTTCCTGAGACCCGGAGTGTCTGCGTCAAAAGCGTGTTTTTTAGTTTTCTTAAACTATTATTATTTAGGTATAAAAAGTACTTAGCTAGTAAAGTACCTAACTAATCTATTACCTGCGTTGCGATGTCACCTATATTATTTGTAACAAATTTCGTCAAAATTGGTTGTGAAGATAGGCCACAAAAGCATAGCAGATAGACAGATAGATAGACACACTATCGCATTTAAAATAAGAGTGGATAATAATATAAGTATGGATATGGTTATTATAAAGTATAAGAATATTTTGCGCTAGCTTACCCGCGTAAGAAATAAAGTCTACTGTGTAGGCACGACATAGAGGCATAAAAGCATTGCTTACCTAAGTTAAAAAAGCTCAATGCTTATTTTTCATCATGCCATGCCTGAAAATAGGTATCTACCTAACTAATGCCTACCCCGAATACTTTGCACGCCCCTGAGTCTAGGTAGTAAGTACACTATACAAAGGACGCGCCATTTCTGTTGACAAAAACGGACATTGACCTCGCTCATTCGGTCACTTTATCCGAGGTTACAAACCTAAATCATATTGAGTAATAAGTATATTTTAAGAAAGACAAAGCTAATAGGATGTCAGACATCACTTTCTTGCTAGCACATATTATTCAAATCAAATCAAATCAAATGTTTTTTATTCAAATAAACTTTTACAAGTACTTTTGAATCGTCAAGTGAATCTACCACTGGTTCGGAATGCCATTCCTACCGAGAAGAACCAGCAAGAAACTCGGTGGTTGCTCTTTTTAAATAATTCATTTAGAATTATTATATCAATGTGTACATAAGTAACCGCTGTCCCCAGCATTGCTGGAGCGATCAAATCTATGCTCCTCTATCATTTACATAATCTTCAACAGTATAATAAGCTTTTTTCAGGAGCATACTTTTAATGGATTTCTTAAATTTGTTTATAGGCAAGTCCAAAATAGGTTTTAGAAGACTGTAGCTGTTCACTATGCAGTCGCAGCTTGTATGGCCGGCCTAAGTGTCTAAAATTATCATACTAGATGATGCCCGCGACTTCGTCCGCTTGAATTAAAATTTTTTGATTCTCGCGGGAACTCTTTAATTTTCCGGGATAAAAGGCAGACCGACGGACAGACACACTTTCGCATTTATAATATTAGTATGGATTAACATCGCAAATTCCAGAATCAGGACCTGCATGAAATTTGAGTACCTACCCCGACCCCACGCAGTGGTAGCAGCTGCCCTACCCCTAGAGTACTTTTGCAAAGCGCGAAGCCAGGAACTCGGGATTCGGGAAAGAGGTCCTCATTGAAGCAAGCTTAGAAGGTCGAGTATAGGTGAAGGTGTATGAAAGACCAAAGAAGCGATTTTTAGCCCTTTTTTTTGTTAATAGATATGTATAGTAAAACGTCAAAGAAATTAACGAGGTAGAACGCATCGAGATTTGGCTGAACCTTGAGCCGCCTTGATACGAAAAGCCATCGTTTTGTAAAACCACTAGTCGTTATGTAATACGGCTGAGTCTACGATGTGGCGGGGATAAATATACCAAGTATATATTGTACATTAAGTTACTGTTAGAAATGTAGAGAAACTCATTGAGAAATTACTTTTTGTTGAAGATTAACGGAAACGCACCGCCGTGCCGGTGTCACAAGAAAGTGGCATTAAGTGCGGAAATTGCCAAACTTCGTTTCGAGGTTCGTAATTTTCTTGCTCCGAATGCCACTGAGAATGAAGGATGGTTTCCCAAAAAATTTGGAAAAGTCGTTCTATCAAGTACCAATTTTAAAAAGTTTCTTCACAATTCGAAAACAGGATTAGGTAGGTATATTAAATTAACTGCAGTACAACAAGCTGTGCAATTAACAATGATACTATATTTATTCAATTTCGCAGACACCTATGATATAACTAGGTATGTAATATAATTTTTAATAGGTGGTTTTACATATAACAGAAAAATCAAAACTCTTATAAATAATTTAAATTGATATACTTAGGTACCTTTTCGAACATTTAAAAGTTACCTAAGCTAAGATGTGCCGCCAAGCGATTTAGCGTTTCGTTTCAGTACGAACTTCTACCAACTTAGACTGCATCATCAGTTACCATCAGGTGAGATTGCAGTCAAAGGCTAACTTGTAGTGCATAAAAAAAACCAAGACTATTACCTATTCTGTGCCAAGACTCTAAAAAACAAGCTAAAGTAGCTACAAGTAAGAGGGAACAAAAACACGGATTGCAGAACCAATCAGCCGGGAAAATTAAGCTCTTAAGTAACTATATTATGAAAAGTTACGCAAAAATCATTGGAAATTGGAAAAAGCCGGGACTCGGATGGCAAAATGGTTTTTTCTGCTAAGGTCGACCTACGCAATATATTTACCGAAGGCGCAGTAATCATGGCGTCGCGTGCGCTTGATTGCGTTTTCTTCCCATTGTGTTCCATTAACTAAATAGCCTTCTCCCCCGCATTAGTAAAGCCAATAGTAATTTCCTCAGGATGGCATAGTATGAACGCGAAAAATTATATCAGCTATTTTTCTTCTTCGTACAATACAATGCAATGGGAACCAGACCAGACTTTTACCCAAATAAAACCTTATGTTCAAGGTTTGTGTAAATGTTTAGCAAGTACCTAGTCAAGTCGAGGTAACGCAGAGAAAATAAAAAATAAAATAAAAATAGTGTGTGTGCAATTCACACACGGCAGAAGTGAAACTTCAGAAAAGTAGCCTACGAGAGAAAAATATATAACTTGTATTATATTATCTCATTCTCTAGCAGGTTAAATCATACTTCATACATCATACTAATAGTATACATGCGAAAGTGTGTTTGTTTGTTGATTTGTTGGTTTTTCCTTCAATCAAGCCGCAACGGAGCAACGGATCGAGGTGATTTTTGGCATGGGTATAGTTGAGGACCTGGAGAGTGACATAGACTACTTTTTATCCCGGAGAATTAAGAAGTTCCCGCAGGAATCTCAAAAAACTTAAACCATGCTGACGAAGTTGCGGGCGTCAGCTAGTCCTATATATTTATGTTTGTCTCTTTTTGGTGTCGCTTTTCTATTCTAGAGAAGTTTCACTTCAAAAATAAATAAATAATAAGTAATAGAATGTAATAAAAACCTTAAACAATGCTTCATGTAGGCACATTTCACGAGTAAGCAAGCGGGCGTTTACGTTTCACGAATTCTGAAACGAAACAAAACAGTACCATTACGTATAAAAACCACACTCTGAAAAAGTTGTAATAAAACATCTAAAGCGGTGAATGTAAAGCGATGAAAAATAAAAATGAAAACATTTGTGGAATGCTTGGGTATCGCTGCTCTGAACCAAATTATACATAATATACTCCACATAATTATGTAGAATAGTCCTTCCATATCTAAACTCATCCAGATATCAATCACTTAAGTAATAAGTTATTAAATAATAATTTCTCGGATAATAAAAAACCTAGCATTATCTATGTTTCTTCATTAAAGATGAGGTAGGTATAATCACCTGAGAATGTTTCATATTAATTTCAGATAAATATACTAGTAGTATATTTATCTGAAATTAATCGGTTTTAAATTTAATTAATTGTTATCGGTTGTTTTTTTTAATGAAATAGTTGAAATGAAAATAAATATAAAAACCACACGAAGAGTTCCCACCTTCCCTACCCTAAGCCTATAAGGGTAGGTATCCCAACATCTCCCGAACCGGAACCAGTATGAGGCTGAGGCGACGTCGATTTATACACATAGCTATTTTCTGATCGGCTTTTATATTTTAGCGTTCCGGTACGATGTTATAAATCTATAAAGGGTATGGGTGTAATATAACTGGCATCCGGTATGCATCACTTGCCATCAGGTCAGATCTCAGTCAAGGGCTAACTTGTATGGGAAAAAAAAAGATTACACAATACCTATTTCCCTACTATATACCTATACTACCTATTGTATGAACACGATAATTATGTTAAGAAAGTACGCACCTACCTTCTTGTGACAAATACATACTTTCTTCGCATAATAAATTCATCCCCAACCTCCGTCAGAGGAGGACCTGTGAACACTGATGTAGAATTTTTGTCTGTGAATGCGGCCGTAGAAGATAGTTTCAGGTCTTACAGGCGTTATGTAGCTATGTATCGTGTGTTGTGTTATCATTAATGTACTTATGTATGAATCTAGTATATTCCTATATATTCTTTTACATTATACTTAGTATCTATAATCATGTCTTACTAAATTATATGCTGTTTTCTGTTGCTACCTAATTTTTGTCCTATTTTTGTTGCCTAACTTAAGTACTATGTTTGAGAAAAAGGTGCGCTGGTCGCTTCCGGTTCGTGAGTCGTGACGCCACATAAGGCTCTGCCTGAAAATCAGCGCTGCAGTTATCATATGCTGTAGCAACATGCTGAGGTAGCAGCCTTTTTAGCGATTACACGGAGTAATTTATTTTTTGTATTTATTTTGTAAAATACCTACATCTTGTATTTTAGTAAGTATTTATTCTGTAGGTATAATTTCTCATCTCTGTATTTCTTTTCCGTGTAAAGGTAAATAAACATTAATTTATTTATTTAATTAATTAATTAATTTATTTAATTACAACATCACAAAGTTCTTGCACCCAGGTAACCTGCGTATTACAAGATCCAAGTATGCCAATGAAGAATGTTGCCTGAACTTCTTAGTTAGTTAAGAAAGGTTGTATAAAATGAGCCGAAAGTGTGTACAATTTATAACCAAATAGTGCCTGTGACTTTTGCATTGGTTTTGGAAAAATCATTCGGAACTCTTTGATTTTACACGCTTTTTATTAGCTTCAGACGTATGTATGTTAGTATGTAACGGAATCTTTGAACATGATTTTGACTCTCTTTAAAACGTCGGATTAACTCGGGCATACTATTATTAAGGACCGATGACAATTCAATATTTTAAACAGTTTGACCCGTTATCCTTACTAGGATAATCAGGATTAGCGATTTTTTGTTTTCCTGAGACCCGGAGTGTCTGCGTCAAAAGCGTGTTTTTTAGTTTTCTTAAACTATTATTATTTAGGTATAAAAAGTACTTAGCTAGTAAAGTACCTAACTAATCTATTACCTGCGTTGCGATGTCACCTATATTATTTGTAACAAATTTCGTCAAAATTGGTTGTGAAGATAGGCCACAAAAGCATAGCAGATAGACAGATAGATAGACACACTATCGCATTTAAAATAAGAGTGGATAATAATATAAGTATGGATATGGTTATAAAGTATAAGAATATTTTGCGCTAGCTTACCCGCGTAAGAAATAAAGTCTACTGTGTAGGCACGACATAGAGGCATAAAAGCATTGCTTACCTAAGTTAAAAAAGCTCAATGCTTATTTTTCATCATGCCATGCCTGAAAATAGGTATCTACCTAACTAATGCCTACCCCGAATACTTTGCACGCCCCTGAGTCTAGGTAGTAAGTACACTATACAAAGGACGCGCCATTTCTGTTGACAAAAACGGACATTGACCTCGCTCATTCGGTCACTTTATCCGAGGTTACAAACCTAAATCATATTGAGTAATAAGTACATTTTAAGAAAGACAAAGCTAATAGGATGTCAGACATCACTTTCTTGCTAGCACATATTATTCAAATCAAATCAAATCAAATGTTTTTTATTCAAATAAACTTTTACAAGTACTTTTGAATCGTCAAGTGAATCTACCACTGGTTCGGAATGCCATTCCTACCGAGAAGAACCAGCAAGAAACTCGGTGGTTGCTCTTTTTAAATAATTCATTTAGAATTATTATAGCAATGTGTACATAAGTAACCGCTGTCCCCAGCATTGCTGGAGCGATCAAATCTATGCTCTTCTATATCATTTACATAATCTTCAACAGTATAATAAGCTTTTTTCAGGAGCATACTTTTAATGGATTTCTTAAATTTGTTTATAGGCAAGTCCAAAATAGGTTTTGTGTTTTCGTTGTATGTTTTACCTTCTTGGTTTTAACAGGCACCAATATCCGTTGAATAGGGTTCACTAATGTTTCGCAAAAAACATTTAACAAATGATCATTTCACAAAAAAAGTTTCAAAAACTAATCATTTCACAAACGTCGTATTCCGCAAACATATAATTTATTAAAAGATCATTTGACAAATACTCAATTCACAAATACTTTACTTTGCAAACGTGCTGAATGTAAAATTGTCATTTACTAATTTATTATTTCATAAAATAATTCATTCTTCAAATTCATAATTTTACAAAATATTAAAATATAAATTGTTATTTGTAAAATAAAACTAACTATAGGTCACCCGCAACGTCGTGCGCGTACAATCTCTGATTTCTTATGAGATGAATTCAATATAATATTATATAATATGTTACGGGTAAGGCTAGAAGATGTTGTAAACCTAGGTTTACACGGGTTTACTTAGTTTTGGGTAAAGTTCGAATAATAAGTAAAATAAATTTAATTCGGAATTTACCCATACCTACTCACCTAGGTCTACCCAACTCTGGCTGGATAATGTTAGGGATATGGGTTCTCTCCCTCTCCCTCTCACCTCCTCCAAAGCCCGGTCGACGGAGCCCCGCTTCGCGGGGCTCCTTCTTTCTGGGTGGTATAAAAAGGAAATAACCACGAAGAGGATGGCGGGGTCTTTCAGACCCCGCCATCCTCTTCGTCACCTAAACCATCCGAGTCGGAGTGCCCCCAGTCCCGAGCTCGCTTCGCTCGCTCTTGCATGAGTAGGAGTTGTGCCTAAAAAGGAAGTGGAGAAGCTAGGAAAACCACTCGAACATCGTTTCGTTACGGAGGTCGCCGGTTCGCTTCGCTTGCCAGCTCCTCCCTTCGCTCCACTCAGCCTCGCAGGCTCGCTTCATTCAGGACCTCCTTCGCGAGCTTCTGCCTACGCGCTTTACAAAAGCACTCTAGGGGTACCCATACCTACTCACCTAGGTCTACCCAACTCTGGCTGGATAATGTTAGAGATATGGGTTCTCTCCCTCTCCCTCTCACTCCCTCCAAGGCCCGGTTGACGGAGCCCCGCTTCGCGGGGCTCCTTAGTTCTGGGTGGTATAAAAAGGAAATAACCACGAAGAGGATGGCGGGGTCTTTCAGACCTCGCCATCCTCTTCGTCACCTAAACCATCCGAGTCGGAGTGCCCCCAGGCCCGAGCTCGCTTCGCTCGCTCTTGCATGACTAGGAGTTGTGCCTAAAAAGGAAGTGGAGAAGCTAGGAAAACCACTCGAACTTCGTTTCGTTACGGAGGTCGCCGGTTCGCTTCGCTCGCCCGCTCCTCCCTTCGCTCCACTCGGCCTGGTAGGCTCGCTTCATTCAGGACCTCCTTCGCGAGCTTCTGCCTACGCGCTTTACAAAAACACTCTAGGACAGACAAGACTGCGTGGAGTCTGAGTGCTCAGATTTCGACCCAAGAATGTCAACTTTTTTCGCCAGAAGACTCTTACAGTAGTAATCAAACAATTCATTTTATCAAAAAAGAAATACGCTTTACGTTGTTTTATTAAATAACACGATTAATAAATCAGTTGTTTGTCAAATTAGATTTTATGAAATGATAATTTATCTGTTAATTGTTTTATCAATTGAATTATTTATAGGACCAAAAATATTATAACGATTAATATATGATTCATTATTTTGCGAAACGTTGTTTGTGAAATGAAAATTTGTAATTTGTTTTTTATGAAATGATCGGTCACCGTTGAATAGGCTTCAAAATTGTAATGCAATATGTACATAGAAATATTGAACCTGCGGTACTTCTTGATCAATTTTCCCTGTTCCAAGGGCTCGAGTCATTTGCATCACAAAAACACAATGTTGGGGAAACGCGAGAGCATTAATCACGCGTAACGGAACATCAGCGCATCCGGAAAAGCGTCAACTACACGCGAGTGACGCAGACGCTAGCAGCAATTCACCCACGAAATCTTAATTCACTATAAATGTCACCGCCAAATCGTAGAATTCACCATGTTAAATAATGGCTTACCATATATGGCTATACGCAAAAGCGCCGTTTTGTAATACGACGGATAATGTTGCAATAGGTTCTTCAATGCCCTGGCTCACGTTTTGTCCTATAGTAATCAATTTGCATTATTGGGTGACAAAGCCCACCAACTCGCATTGGAGCAGTGTGGTGGGTCTAAGCTCTAATTCCCTCTCTCGTATGAGAGTGGCGGCCTGTGCCCAGCATTGGGATTTTAATGGGCTGTAGTGGTGGTGGATTGGGTGACCATGCGATGAAATAAATGGGCTACGCCAGAAATCTCGCTTTACAAAAACACTATAAGAATGATAGGACAGACAAAACCGCGTGGGATCGAGGTGCCCAGATATAATTCTGATTCTGGACTTTACGGTAATATGGTAATTTGACCCTTGATGTTACAAACCGGCGTTTCATTTCAGGCTGCTATACAAAACGTCATCTAATTACCCGCCTATTTAAATTTCGGCTAGCCACTTTGAAGAACGTGAAGCGCTGATTTAATGCGGCGGACATTCGTTCAGACGTATTAAAATATGGCTAAATTGATAAACGTTTAGCAAAACTGCGCTGTTTTGTAATATGGCGGATTCTAGAATCTGGTTGCTACATGAACGCTACCTTGACTTTTTAGTATCGTGTAACTCCTTACAATATGGATCTCGCTCTGTTCTCAATCTGTTCGCTCTTACAATGCGTGGGACTGCAATTTATGTTCTACAATAATTATTGTGTACATAACCTATTGAAATAAAATTATTCAGAGTATCCGCTGAGAATCACGCTGTTTCATATTGGAAGGGCATTCCAAAACCATTGGTAAGTTGACTTGCTGATTCGAAAGCTTTTGATATATAACTCAAGCTTCGATTCGTGAAGTTACCTATGGACTATGGTAAGTTGGTAAGTTACCATAGTCCATAGGTAGCTTCACGGATCTGTTAACCGCTTGAGTTACGAGTATATATCAAAATATAGGTAATTTTATAAAAATACGATGGTATAGCATTGACTACAATAAACTTGTTAAAAAAAAATCAAAATAGCCTGGACCGGATTTTGATAGTCAAACACTAAACACGCAAAAAAATTAGTTCCAATTTTGGCCACCGGATCACACAAGTTTGTAGGACTATAAATTTTATTTAATTTGGCATATGGAGGCGGGGCGGCGCGCCTTCTCCATTTTTTTTAGTTATTAGTACCTACTAAATACTTACTATTTAAATTAAGATACTTACCTAAGTATTTTAATTTAAATAGTAAGTATTTTAATGAATAATGACATAAAACATAATTGAAATTGTTATCAAAAAGAGTTTGCTTTATTTCACTCCGTCTGTATGCGAAGGCTCTAACAATAAACTTGTCCTATTTAATTATCTTATCTTGGGAAGTTTTATGTGTCAGAACAAGCAGACTTCGTTTTAATTGCGCTCCAGAAAGGGGAGAGATGAATGGAAGAAACGACAGCCAACCGCCCTACATTATTAAAACTTACCTCTCTGAAGTATCGCGTCTTCGTCGTCTATCGCAACTCCGCAACTTTGAACGGTGCTGTTAAAAAATTTATGCTTACATTAAATTGCTTCAAACATGCTTAAACTTACAATCCATATTAATACAATCCATATATTATACAATCTAATATTAGAAACTAGATGATGCCCGGAACTTTATCCGCGTGGCTTAAGTGTCTTTAATTCTTATTAATTTATAAGACAAACAGACAGACATGGATTGACGAAATTATGTCTGTCTGTCTTGAAAAATTATTTTCAACTGATTTTGATGAAATTTAATACAGGAGTAGGTTACATTCCGGAGAAGGAATCTTAATCAACGCGGACTAAGACTACTTTCCAAAAAAAAAAGGAGTTCTAACTAGCCTGTAGTAAAACAGCTGTTCTCGTACGAGAGTGGACGCTATGGACGTTTTTTAGTCCATTGTGCATTTGGAAATATTATTCTTGATATAAGCCGAACGTTGAAAGATGAGTCAACAAGTCTTCATAATAACCGCTGTCCAATATGCTGTTAATATGATGAGTCAATAAGCTTTCATACATAGATTTAGTATTGGGCTCGCGCGCTTCACCAGACCAATGCTAAATCTATGCTTTCATAATATAAGCTGAACGTTGAAAGATTTCAATAAGTCACTAGTCATTTCTAGTCACACAGACACATATACGAGTATAATATAATATTTAGATTTCATATCAATAGCTGACTTAGATTTTATATCGGGCTTTTATGTTGTGCCCTTGAGACGCAAGACCATTTTACAGATCCTTTCCAGGTACCTACTTTGTATTTTATCTTATAATAATGTCGTCTGTAAGGGTGAGAAACATTTATGGGTATCCAGGAGATGCTGTTTTCATATTACATTAAATGATGTGCACCTGAACAAAGCCTCTTTCGTGCCTTATCTGGGGCATCGCAACACGCTCATATTAAGCTAGGTTACTTAGTTACCATGAACATAATGTTACATAATTTTTCTGGGACCACCAGTGCAGAACCACCAGGGACTGGTCATGATAGGGCCAGGGGATTAGTAGTATCGCTGTTTAGTAAGTGCGGCAACATATAAACGTGAATCACGTGGACTTTGGTCCCATGTGTGTTTGCTTGCGCTCTAACCAAAGCAATAAGTATTAAATATTTTGTTTTTTCTGTACCAATTAAGAGACGTGTAGTGCACGTCAACAACGTGCGTTGTAACCAGTAGGAATATAATAACGGTGACACCTACTTGGAAATCATTTAAAATCCAGTCCCAACTCCCAACAGAAACGGGCATTATTGGCGAAGTTTTAGAATCCATTTCAATATAAAATGGTTGATGTTGCAAAATAAAAATGTCTTTAAAAGCTTTATCTGAAATGCAATTTAATATCTGCGTGTACTCTTTCAGCGAAAGCTGCTTGTAGAGATCTTACTCGTAGCACGGCATTAAATGGTCGATAACGGCATCACAAACATCAATATATTGTATTAAAAATTATGTGGCGAGTATTATGTCGACAAGCAGGTATTTTAAGCCGCTTCCTATCATATTATTATTTGAAACACGACTTGAAATTTTAGAGATGTAATTAATTTATCTATCCAGACATCTTTATGAGTCCATCAAGTGTTAGTTGTAAGTACAGTAAATCTTTAAAATTCATTCTAATCAGAGGCAGTTGAACTTTTAGGATTTGTCTCCGCTGCGCTCCTAGCGGAGAACAATCCTTACGGCCGCTCCACACGGCGCGTTGCGTCGACGTAGCGCTGTCGCTGCGTCGTTTTACATACTAATAAATAATAATAATAGTATACACACGCTGCGCTGCGTCGATGCAACGCACTCACGATGGAACTGCACCCCCGAGACGAAGCGGGCGGGGGTGTACTCATTGTGACGCTGGTGTAGTAACGCTGCGATGACTATGTCTGCTATGAGTCAAAATATATGCGTTGTGACTACGCAACGCGCCGTGTGGACTGGCTCTTAATCTATGTTATTAGTCCTTCAAAATATTAAACCTAACAAAATATAATCTGTCTATTTATATTTGGTGTTATTTTCCGAATACTGTAGATGACTAAGAGAAGAGATACTATCGGATTAAGCATCTCCAAGAACAGTGTCTACGCAGTTTTAGCCTTATTATGAGTTTGCATAGCTACTTTGCACAATAATTAGACGAAATTGAAATCAAGTCTTTTAAGAGCGCCTGTTGTAGATAATTATTTTGGAGGAACTAGCTTTAAATTTAATTGTATTGTTTTCTTTAATGACGAGCTTGAGTTTGTTTAGGTTCACTCTGACGTAATGTACTTTTCGATACTGAAATCTATGAACGCTTTCGACTCTTTGTTGTATTCTGCTAGCCTGTGGAGACATCTCGCTCTGGAAAAGGAGCGCTAAGAAAATATTCCATTTGTCCCGCAAGCCAACAAATCTCTCTCTGATCCCCTTTATGTGCACCCATTCAGTCCCATTCTACTGGCTTGCTTGGAATGTATCATTTTCATTTACCCTCGTAGCTTTACTTTTAAGATACCGTAACTGATTATATCACCATCCTATTTTAAAAGTAACTGGACGTCAATAAGTGTACAGTGTACAC
Source organism: Erebia aethiops (assembly GCA_923060345.2). Classification (NCBI taxonomy): domain Eukaryota; kingdom Metazoa; phylum Arthropoda; class Insecta; order Lepidoptera; family Nymphalidae; genus Erebia; species Erebia aethiops. The sequence continues at coordinate 12,373,425 of OV281089.1, read as the reverse complement.
TTAATTGAATAAAATATATACTTTGACTTTGACTTGACTTGATTTACTAATATAATTGCGTAACCCTATAAATCGCACCCTAAAATATATACGAGATGAATTTGAAAATTGTTGTAAATATTCAAGAAACTGCTGTGAAAGCGTAGCAGACAAACAGACAGACATACAGACGGACAGATAGACAGACACACTTTCGCATTTATAATATCAGTATATAGATTATATAATAGGATCGTTTATATAGCTTACAATCTGGATTTATTTTAAACAAATGGATTGCATGCTATGTAATAGGCGTTACCTATTGTTGCCCATTAAAAAGGTACACAGAAAATAATAAGGGTTCCAAAGTTATGCCTTGCAAACTTCTAAACAATTTTGGTAAAAGAGATAAATGCTAAGCCTTGGTAACCCAATCTCATTTAAGATAAATGAGTTGTTCTTAATTTATAATGAGGGCCCCGATGGGGAAACTTGCTCTAGTTAATTAGTTCGAAATTTGAGTTATGAAGGTGTACCTCGTACATATATCTCGTATTTTATGGCTCGATTCCAAAGACTTTATAGATTTCTGAGTTGAGAGTTCTACCTACGTTCACTGCAATACACTACTATACTGCGATCACAGATCGGATCTTTTCACACATAAAACGTGGTAAGTAGATAACTAGATATCTCTTAAAAGTGAATACCTATAGAACTTATAAATATATCTACGGCATTCGTCTCCGTAGAAAAAGATCCGTTAAAGAAAAAGATCAGTAAATACTAGGTATACATTTTGTTTGTTTAATACACAATTACATTTAGGCGTTACTATAAACTGGAGGACTCAAACTATGATATGTTACTCACTTCTTGTAGTAGTAGGTACCTATGTATTAAACAGCAAGCATAGTATGTCTTAAAATTTTGGTTAAAGTAGTGTGATATTATAAATAAAAATCCACCAAGGGTAGAGACGTGGAGAGAGATAATGCATCGGATAATGGAGTGCCATCGGTGCAGCGTGGAAACGGCAAGCGACATTTAACATTATGTGCGCGAAATATGACAACGATTAAAAAAGAACGAAAATTTTAGATAATTTTTATTAAAACTTAATTCATAATTATTTTATACTTATCATAATATCAAATTATTATTTAATCATGTCCGAGTACGCGTGGATGAAGGTTTTTTTTTATTCCCTTGAAACTCTTTAATTTTCCGGGATAAAACGTGTAATAACGCCTATGTCCTTCCCCTGAATGTAAATTTTCTCTATACCAAATTTCGTCAAAATTGGTTGAAGAGATGGACCTTTAAAGCGTTGCAGACAGAAACACTTACGCATTTTAATATAAGTATGGATACTAGATGATTCCCCCGACTCGGTCCGTGTGGATTATATTTTTTTTAATCCCGCAGGGATTTTCCTGGATACATGTTAGCCTATATGTAAACTATCTCAACCTATACCAAATTTCTTCAAAATCGGTTGAAAATTGGGCGTTAAAGCGTAGCAGACAGATAAACAAACAGACACACTTTCGTATTTATAACATTATTAGTATGGATGAAGTATGAGTATGTAATCATATTTGAAACAGTAAAGTATAAACAAGTAACAGTAAAGTAAGTACTTATATTTTATGTTTTGTTTGAGAAACTAAATATGAATCCGTATACGATACTACGAGTAGGTATACATGAAAATAATGATTATATCATACCAAATTATGCCCGCGACTTCGTTCGCGTGGATTAATATTTTTTTGATTCCCGCGGGAACTCTTTAATTTTCCGGGAAAAAAGTAGCTTCCCCGAGATGTAACCTACCTCTATACCAAATTTCATCCAAAACGGTTGAACGGTTGATGATGATTTAATTAATGCATGGATTGATTTTGTGTTTGTACTTATAAGTTGTAAAAGAACTAATCACTATAGTGCATGCGGTGTTTACCTATAAGTGGCTAATCATTTTACCTTAGTACCTAATATATTGCAATTTTTCTGTTGTATGTTTTAAATGATATAGCTGTTGGTAAACCAAATAAACGAAAAAAAAAAAAAACAGATGGGGCGTGAGCATGAAAGCGTAGCATACAGACAGACACAGATACGCATTTTTAATATTAGTATGGAATTATGGTTTATAAATATTATATGAAGTGGAGTTATTTCACAGTTTAACAAAGCTTTATTTCAGTTTAAACTCATTATCAGATTATATTTCGTACTCAAAAACCTCTCTCTGCCAGAATAAGGCAATGATCATATTTTAGGCTTCGTTAGATTTCGACTAAGGTCCTTTGAGCGTATGATGTCACCGCCACAAGGGAATTAACTGGGTTTCAACGGTTTAGGGACGAAGGATACAAAGGTGATTACAGCTTGCCTTTTATAATCCTTCAGTGATTATATTATTATTCAATAATATAAATCTGTAACTTTTGTAACATGAAAAATAATACATTTAATTATTCACAGACTTTAAACGGATATTCTTGTATGTATAAATACGTCTCTTTTTGTTCGTCCATTAGGAGTTTTAGAAACGCAAGCTATAGTATTAAAATAAGTGCCTGTTATTTAAATTCACGTCTTAACTGCAGTATAAATAATGTCTAATAAGGACTTCTGAGATGATTACCACCGTTGAGTGAGTGTACAATACAAAATTATATCAAAATAGGTGCAGTATAGTTTTTCATGTCAGGTTTCTGTTACACTTAGTGCCATGCAACTTAAAAAGCTTGCAGGTAAGTGTGCTTTTATTTTGGACTGCACTCGTCTTACTTTCAGGTAAAATAGCAATTCGCACTAGGACATGCAATAATAAATAATTTACTTCCGACCGAATTGCCGTCACGGAGGCCAATATCCAGAGATTTAAACCATCTGCGCGGGAGATATTATAGTGTGTGTACAAGTATGTGCGAAACACAGGGGCTTTACGTGCTCTCCGAGGCAAGGGGGTGGAACATGGCCAACTACCTAACTCCGGGCTAGTACTGAGAATTTCTTGTCAGAAAAAACCAATACCTGTCTCGAACCTGGGACCTCATCAGCCGCAGTCGAACGTGCTAACCACTAGATCAACGAGGCAGTTGAACGCAAGTCCGAAGTTGTCATCAAATAAAAGAAATGGTTTCACTTAACCCTGCTTGTCAGGCTCAAAAAATATTGGATCCTTTCATAAATATTCATATAGGTCAGTGGGTAGAAATGATCAACACCATTTACGATGTTGAAATTGCTTTAGCTATTTGCCTCCCAGCGAAATTCTATAAGGTCAATAACTTGCCCAAGATATTCGCCTCGAGCGGTTTTATGGGAATGAGCGGAGATATTGCACCCGGCGAATATTAGAGTCTACAACTTGATCCGCCGGAGCGCCATCTTTTCCCAATATCCGTGAATATCGAGTTCGTAGGTAACTACATTTACATTGTCGCGACGTCGCTGAAAACAAGACCACTCGCATTTAGTTGAAGATTTCAAAACAGACTGCGCAGCGCAAAGTAGGGACACATAATATGGCGACGTGGCCAGTATTATAACGTCACGTTTTTTTAACTGTCTTTGTGAAACTCTATACTGTTGACGCTATATTATGCAGTAAGAATTGGGTGTCCCTAAAAAGTTAAAAGTATCACTAAATAACCAACCAACCAACCACTAACCACTACAACCCATTAACGTCCCACTGCTGGGCACAGGCCTCCACTCTCATAGGAGAGAGGGGATTAGAGCTTGGACCCACCACGCTGCTCTAATGCGGGTTGGCGGGCTACTTTTACATAACGGGATAACATGCTACTACGACCTAAGTGATCACGGGATGGGAAGGTCACCTAGTTAGCTAGAGTTGATCATGGGACCCCATTAACCTTTCGGAGGATTGACCGGGCCCTTATTATTTATTTTAGTAGGTTGTTACTAACATTGGTAGTTACTAACAATGAAAATCGATATTAACTTGCATGTAAACTTTAGTTTGCAGGTAAAGTTATCTGTTACGTACCTACGTAGAGAGAATACGTGTCTACTAAAGTTTGTCAATCGACGATAGGCTTGTACACACTCAACGTGCACGGAATGAGTTATGCGCTTGTTGGTGCCTCAACGCTGCAATCGGTGTGTAAGGAACTGCTGACAGTTCCAAGCCAGTCCAAAGATTTAGGTTCTGGTTATGGAACTGCCTCGTTGGTCTAGTAACTGCCTTGTTGGTCTGGTGGTTAGCATGTTCGACTACGGCCGACGAGGTCTCGGGTTCCAGTCCCAGGTCGGGCGATAATTAAGTATTGGGATTTTCTGACTAGAAATTCTCAGTACTAGCCCGGAGTTAGGAAGTTGGCGGTGTTTCGCCCCCGTGCCTCGTAGAGCACGTTAACCTGTAGGTCCCGGTTATTATCACTAACATGATAACAGTCGTTAAAGCCCGCGAACCCGCATTGGAGCAGCGTGGTGGGTCTAAGTTCTAATTCCCTCTCTCCTATGGAGGAGAGTGGAGGCCTGTGCCCAGCAGAGGGACGGTAATGGGATGTAGTGGTGGTACCTTGAAAGTTTTTGTTTCTTGTTCGTTTTGTAACTATACGTATCTTACTATTCAGAAGAAAATAATTTATTACTAAAAAAAAAAAAAAAAAAAATTATAATGATAAAATAATAGTAAAATAATAGTAAAATAATATTAAAACAATAATAGAATAATAGTACATACTATATATACATAGTAGTATATATGATCTAATCGAAGGAGCATGGAAACTTACTAACGAACTTCCCGGCGTCCAGTCCACTCGGCGAACGAGGATGACGACCTAACAAAATATGTGTATGTCATCAGGTGGGGAGCATGATTATTCTCGTTCTGTATCCTAACGCATGAACCGTTATCTGTCGAAACATTGACAATGCTCGTTCGTTGTGCCAATATTGTATTGCGTACATACTAGTTGTTGGATGCCATCTGGTAAGGGAGCCTTAGTACTTGTACTTCGTGAACCTGGCTGGATATGGCGTCCTACGATATTCAATCTACCTATGGTGGATTAATAACATATATAAATATAACATATTACATATATACCCATAACATACAATTATCATTGCAGGTTGAGTTGGGCCTGTAGAATATATCACTCGCTTCGGCGATGCATCGGCACGGCTGGTTCTGTCTTGATGTTTACCTCGGTAGGACGTCAAGATGGGATAGGTTGTTGTTGAACCAGAGAGCTTGCTTTCTGTGCGTAGTACACTTCGTGTACATTTCTATGTTCTACAGTACGTCTGATTTTACCATGCGATTTTATTGTAACAACATACCTATTATATGCAATTACGATGTTTGCTATGGTCGAACGATAACTAACTATTATATGAAATTACTACGATGTTCACTATGATCGAACGATAACTCATCATGGTTGATAGGACTCTGTTTACTATCACCAATATCAAACTTACTTTCCAAACAATGTTCTACTACCCATGATGGTTGCGCGCTATATTTGGTTAATATATTATTACTGAAGGTTGCATCACGCCTGTGGACTCTGTTTCGTTGCGGCGAACATCCCTGCAGTGCGCCTGGTGCATCCTTGAAACCTATTACAGGTATATGTGGGATTACACCACTTTAAAAATGTAATTATCCAGCTTTATGCTGACATAAGTGGAACGCACCACTCTAAAGTACGCTCGTGTACGTTGCGCCATTTCGCGGTTGATGCCTAGTGGTTGGGGGGGGAGGCTTGTTGGCTTTTGGTATTTTATGAGGCTTATTGGCCCATGTTCCCATGTATCGATATGCCTTTTGGAATACCAAGGGTGGGAAGAAGTCTACCGTTGGTGGCGGGGTGGAGCCATTCCAACCATCATATATTTTGTTAGTCAAAGTATATGATGCCAAACAAAGCATCTTCCTTTAATTCAAGGAAGATGCTTGCCACTAGGGATAATTAGCTTCACCACTGTGAGACCTTATGGAATCTTATGGAACAACTTAAATGTATGTTACATAAGATAGAAATCGAAACTCTGAGTAACTATCCATATATAAGGTCAACTCTCTTGATTTTAAATATATTTCGCATAGAAATATAATATGATTGATCCTATACATAAGACTGACTTATTGTGTATGTTAAGAGGCAAACATAAATCTGGCTTGCTGTGTATGTTAGAGGCAAAACATTAAAACGAACAAAGCGCAGTATACTTGAACAGGATCACATAGGAAGAATACACCTCTAAAAGTGTGTCATGGTTGTATACTATTTAGATACTCGAACACGTTAAATATAAAACTCTCATATAAAACGTGTGTCATAGTTGTATACTAGTTCTATACTCGATTACGTAACAAAGCACTTGCCTTCACTTTGTTGATTTATACTTGATCATTTTTACAACTTTTCTATAACTCGAACGCGTAATTTAAGCCAGTCTTATGTAAACTGAAATTCATTGAAATCAGTTCTTAAACTAGTCGTTGGGTTGATTGAATTCGAGGCTTCTGAAACTCTAAAAGAACTTGGATTATTATGGACGCAACAATGATGAGGGTTTTACTGCTAGATGATTCATGAGCCATTACAAAGAAACATTGAATTTTATTTGTAGAGAGAGGTATAGATTCTTAGGGACCCCGTCAGGTTAGTTACAGTTTCCAAGCTTAACTGTGCGTTACCGGTTTATAGGTACATACTTATTTCGCCTAACTTCCAAATTGTTTCCTCCCACGTACAACTTAAGTAGGTACTTACCTTCAAGTCAAGAGATAGGCGTCTTATGTGCACGTACACCCTAACCTAGTCCTCATCATTGCTTGCTATAGACATGATTATATGGTCAAGAGCAAGCCTATCCTGCAATAAAAAAATCACTTCTTTGAGCTGTGCCTATCGGCTATCACATTTTCACGAGCGTACGTCGGTAGTTTACTAACATGTAAACAAAAATAATCTCGTAAGAAATAACAAAAAGTGCACAAACAAACAAATAAACAAACAAACACACAACCTCTTAGGGCAAACACATTATACCGTCTCCGTTTCGTGGAGGGTATTTCGTTTTATTCGAAGTACGAAACTCAAATAATAATTTATTGTTTAGCCCAATAAAAATATGATTCCCCTGAGAACAGAAACTCGTCATAGAAATTATTTTGCCACGAGAGTGTTGGGTTTTCACATCGTTTTTAAGGCTGTCGTCAACTTGGCTCATGGGAACGATTTGTACTTTTATTATTACAAACCAGCAAACAAACACACTATCGCATTTATAATATTAATACAATTAGTATGATAGGCAGGTAGGTACTCATTCATGCAGCAGAACCTATAATTACAATTTAGTCTAATTTGGTGGAGAGAAACCGTGAACATAAAACCCAAAAGCAGTTGTTCGCGAAATATAAAATTACGTAAATTTGATTTTGGTATAAATGAAAGGTTAAACGGACCAGCTATATCTCTAGAGATTAAATTTTTTGCTCAATTTGCTGTTCGAATTACGAATACACTGTACTTACCTAACTTTGTATTTATCCGAAAATAGTGTATTGCCTTAAAACATAATGATATTTCCAGTTAACAACTTCTTTCAAAAATATTTTTTATAATTACAATCTGAAAAGATGGCGCCCCAACCCCAGCTTTGCTTATAATTTCATTTCTCAGTGCTGCTTAAACGTATTAGATAGCTTAACTCGTTTTAAGCTTTATTAGGCAGGTATGATGATACTTATTGCAGTCAGTTAATAAAATAGATTGAAACTCGCAGAGAAAAACTGTATAGATGTAAAAATGGTTCATAAAGTGTAAAAATGATTTCACTCATTAGGGCAACTATCAAAACTCTTTATTAGTGGAAGTGTAAACCTATTTTGTCTACACCGATTACAGAGCAGATTCCGTCTAGCCATTTTCCGCTCATTGATTGTCAGTCAATTGATTTTTTTAGAAGACAATTTACCTACACATAATATATTTGAGAATACAAAAATTGATTACCTTTTAAACTAAACTAGACATCGAAAAAAAATATGATTCTATTACTAGAAACTATATTCAAACTTCAAATATTTTTATTCAAATAAGTAAAATAATAAATATTTTTACAAATGCTTTTGAATCGTCAAGTGCAGAATCCACCACTATTATAATATTACTACAATAAAAAACCAAGCACCTATTATACAAACCTTGTATAATATGTACCTAGTATGGGATTTATACGGGCATTTGGCTCATCTTTTCAACTTCGACGTGAGCTGTATCTCGTAAAGTTTCACGGAACGCCGCCCCCGGCCATCGCACGGAGCGGTACCTACTCATCACAAACCATTTACCACGATCAATCACGACCGAGCCGGAAGCTTCTTCAGCCTATATCGTTTTAAGGAATTGACTCAATTTTCGCTCTGTTCAGAACAAACTCCTTTTTATTACCTAATACATAATATCGTAAAACACAGTCGCCTTATCGTTAGTACCTATTCTGAACTTGACTAAACTTTTATTAAAAAAATTCGCTACTTTTAGTCTAAATAATTAAAGAGTTCTCGAGGGATTAAAAAACTTGCAGACATTATTAATCATTGCAGACATTATTAATCATTCACTGTATAATGCGCTGACTTAAAAAATAAACAATTTACAATCCATATCTATACTAATATTATATAAACGAGAAAGTGTATCTGGGTGTCTGTCTGTCTGCTACGCTTTCACGGCTCAACTGATTCTGATGAAATGTGGTAAATCATAATCATAATCATAATCATTTATTATATTTTGCTGATTGTAGGTACAACAAAAGAGCTGTTACAATAGTAATATTATAGTTTCGAGACACAATCTGCCGATTCATATGGCGTGCAAATTATTACAGAATACCATAGATTTAAAGGTTTATCTGTATTCTGCATAGATTTAAAGGACGAACCCTTAAATCTATGCAGAATACAGATACAAATACATAATTAATACAAAACTAATTTTTAATTTTGCCACACAATGTGAAAATATTTACGAATATATCCATTTAATATTTAAAAAAGAAAGAAGTAACATAAATTGTAAAGGTGATCGTCAAATTATGAAAAAAAATAATACAAATAAAATAAACATTGCTGAACCTAAAAAAAAAACTACATATTATTATACTACTGCCTTATGTAATCGTTATCAGAATAGAATTGGCGGATCAATAACCAATCCGTTATCTTCGTCTTAAATTTTTGCAATGGTAGGTCAATTAGATCTTTTGGTACAGAGACAGATTACATCTCGGAAAAATTGAAGAGATCACGCGGAAATAAAAAAACCCGGAGTCCCGGGCATCATCTAGTAATAAATAAATAAAACTATACGGAAACATAATTATTTAAGCACATAGACATTCTTAAAACCTTCCATGTGTATTTGATTTATATTAAACATTAAATAATTATCTGGTTAAGCCACGTACACGATTTAGCCATTTATCACGAGTGCGCGCTGCGAACGTAAGCTGTTCTGCATCAGATATTGCTTGGCATGACCCAGCGCTTTTCTGTGCAAAAAAAAAAAAATCTGCAACATTGAAAACAAACTTTTAGATATAATGCTAAACTCTTGGTATACTATAAATAATAACACTTTCTTAAACACACGTGATTTTATGAGAGTAATAAATTGAAAGTATATATTTTAAATTTTCTCAGTATAAAATCGTAATAGTTGGAGAAACAGAAATGAATGTTTAAATCGTATTTATTATACACTCATTCATATTGTACAAAACAATGAATTTCGTTAGGATAAAAATGTAAATAAACTCGACGAGCAAAACTGTGATGAGCTTACGGAGCGTCAGTTTTTCTATGCAACCACTAGATGAAAAATGTTATCTGCGGGAGCATTTATACAATAATAAAGCTTTTTATATACTTTGCCTGCGAGCGTGGCATTGTTTAAAAATGGCGTGCATTTAATATAAATGTTTAGACGGGTAGTTTTCTCTTTGATATTAAATATGAATATTAGGTCCAATATTGCAACATAATAGCAATTTATAATTATTTTAATGTTAGATAGAATAGTAAATTGTTGTGTCTCATAGCGTAACAAGCTGCAGCACTTCTTGCTTATATAGGTATTTCTTGTTTAACAAAGGAATCTCATATCTACAGAAGTACAGAACTTTTCAGTTACTTGAGTACCTGAAAAGTTCCATAGTTTTTCTATGGCAATGCGAATAATCACGTCGATCCATGGCTCTTCTGCGACAAGATTAAAGGACAAACCAACAAACAAATAATCTTTTGCATTTATAAAATAAGTATCTGACTAGTTAATGGATTTCCAATCTTCAGTTTGCATAATATTTTCCTAAAGCACTAATTATTTATGTATTATTGCAGAAGCTCCATATAATACTCCTTCCTTCTGTCCACAGTAATACTCATTCGTGAAGAAGAAAACATGATTCAAGTATGGAATGAATTTCAAAACAATGCTGCTGCGTCAGGGACGAGCTTATAAAAGGATGCGCGCGCTGCTGCCAGGCTCTCTTCCTTGTCAACCGTCATCGCGTGTCGTTCTTGTGTGATTATATTTGTTGCTGTAATATTTTTATCATGTTCAGACAAATAAATGTGCCAGGAGAGCTTTGTGGTCTTTGTTCTTCAAGTATCCTCTAGAAATTTGCAATAGTATGATAAAATTATAATATAAATTTTATATTATACTAACGTAAATATCATCAAGAGCTATACAATAAACGTTCCCCAAACAATGCAGACACAAAATGGAATGAAAACATGTACATTATTTTCATCACAAAGAGAACGATTTTATTGTAGCTATTCAATTGATATTATCTACACGATTTTAGCAAATGAAGGTTTGATTTTAATTAAGAGATAGATATCGGCATTCGATACAATTGTAACGGTTTTTTTAAACCTATCTACGTACCTACTCTTGTGATGATTTTACCGTACCTACCCTATTTTTTTAATGAATATTTATTATAAATCCCGGCTGAAAAAAAAGTGTTTGTGTGCAATTAACACACCGCAGAATTAAAGTAGCCTACGGGATAATGAGATAAATGTAACTTGTATTCTATCTCATTATATCTCGCAGGCTAAATCCTAATAAGAATATTGTGTTTGTCTCTTTTTGGTATGAATATGTTTGTCTCTCTTTGGTGTCACTTTTTCGTTTCGTTTTTCGTTTCATCGAATTTTCAAATCACAACGATTCTGAAGAAGTTTCAATTCAAAACAAAAGGAAACTTATCTATTTGGATTATACTGAGATAATTGAGAATCAAACGAACTTACGTTGTGATGTTTGATATCTAATTATACGAGCGTCTTGACCGAAGATGATTACAAACCCACCCACCCTGTTTTTGTCAAAATCCCTAGACCTATCGAAAAAATAAGGCTCTAAAAAATGAAACAAGACAGGATTCAATGTGGCGGGGAGAAATTATAGTGGTGGGACGTAGTCTGAAGTCAAAAAGCGACTAATTTATAAAAATAAAATAAAATAAAGTATTATATTGGAAAAATAACTCTAAAAGTGTGATTAGGACAGCATAATCTGGCGTACTGCTGCATGTAAACTGTAATCATCTTCGGGAGAGATGCGAAGTATAATGCGGCAAGTTGAGTAAATATCACAAAAAAATCAATATTGCTAATTCAATGAAAAAAATTTAGTACGCTATACATCTTCTACGTTTGAAGTTAAGGTCTTGCCTTAACTTCAAACGTGAAAGGAAAATACGTAAAAGTACTAAACTTATTAATGTAACAAAAGCGCGTTGTAAGTTGTAACTTGTACTTACCGATAAGAAATTCACCCTTGTCATTGCCGAGGGGACAAAGAGAATTATAACATCAGAGAGCTACGACTTTTTGCAAAGATTAACTGCCTTTTACAAGCTCAAAGTATGCCAATGAGGAGTGTTTCCCAAACTTCGTAATTAGTTAAGAAAGGTTTTTTTATTAGGAATTCAATTGCGGCAATCAATTGTTAATTTTATATAAAATTCCTAAAGCTTTTGACTAGTCTAGCCTACGACTTGGTCCGTGTAGATTTAGATTTTTTGGAAGTCCCGTGGGAACTCTACGATTTTGAGGCTTGTACCGGACAAGCGTGTGTCTGTACCAACTTTCGTACAAGTCAGTTCAACGCATGAGGCGTGAAAATGTAAAAAACATACTCATTCATCTAGCACTAAATTAAAGATATTTGCACAGTAACGATTACTTGAAAAGTAGTAACACTAGAGCTTAAACCATACTATTACCTATTCTGTGCCTAAACTCCTGACCGTTGTAGATCGAACGACGCCTCATTACTGCGAGAACGCCAGTAGGATCATTAATGTGATCAAAGATAATAACTTTTAACTGAAACGATTCATCGGTGCTCAACGATAAACCATTTCGAACAGCTATGCGCTAATATTCGCTGTTCGCTTTTCCCCTAGATTTTCCTCGTTTCGACGAGTTCTCATTTGCATTACAAAAACCCATCATTGGGCTGGTAGAGATATGTTACCGATCTTCTGCGTACCTAGTTGTTACTCTTTTTTGTATCAATAGTACCACTGTGGGCCGTGGCCGAAGTGGCCGGCTTGAAAACACACACACACACTCTGCAACACAGTTTCAAACCAACGCAGTTGTTAAGGTTCCAATTTACTTTGAGAAGATTAAATAAATCAGTCAGTCAATATTAAGTGTTAAATGCTCTATCCTGAGTACACTGCAGGATTTGATTATTTTCTATATTCTAGGACAAGTAATTATTTTAAATTGTGTAATAATTGGAATAAAGATGTGTGTTGAATGGAAGGAAGTTGCTTGCTTGCCAACCGCTCTGGACGATTAAAACTTGACATCTACTGAAGTACCTAGCACGTGTTCACAGGAACACTGCAAGTTTAATGAATATGGAATAAGTAAATTTTTTTCAGTTCATTATCTGTGTTAAGTTCTGCTGTTATATTTGCAATTATCATTTTTTAATACTGGATGCACAAATATGATAAATGTGATAGTGTGCCTCTCCGTCTGCTTTTTAGTTTATCTGTACCATTTTCACGGTCGATCCGCTTTTCCGAGATAAAAAGTTGCCTAAGACGTTCCCAGGATGTCTATCCCTCAAAAACTTCAAACTTAATTGAGGAATCCATATCCATACTAATATTATAAATGCGAAAGTGTATCTGTCTATCTGTCTGTCTGCTACGCTTTCACGGCCCATCTTTTCAACCAACTTTGATGAAATTTGGTACCGGGATATTTTGTATCCCGGGGAAGGACATAGGCATACTTTTTATCCCGGAAAATTAAGGAGTTCCCGCGGGAGCGAAAAAAACTTAACTCACGCGGACGTAGTCGCGGGCATCACCTAGTCCCAAATATTTACGCCAAAAAAAAGTTTGAATCATTCATAATCATCAAGTGCAGTTTTAAATCAGCAAACAGCCCATGTAGCGTAAGCGAATTTTCACACTTATGGTAACTAGAAAAATAAAGGAGCGAGCAAACTAATTGTGTCCTTGAGACTAGAAACGAGTTTACATTGTTCAAAAGCTTGAAACAGGTAAGTACTAAAGGCTTCCATTACTATGCATGCTTGATGAATAACTATAATATAGACAATAATTTTAACAAAAGAAACACGAAACTTGTTTTATTATTATGTTATTCTTAGGAGAATTAGTTTAATTTCCGGTAGATCGTGGCGCCACCGCACGAACGTATATAAAAGCGCTCGCTGTATTATCGGGGGGGCATTCTATCGTCACCTTTTGAGTTGTCAAGTTGTTAGTTGAGAGACTCGCAATGAGTCATAATTGTTTTTGGATTGAAGTGTGTTCCTTTATTGGTTATTTTGTGTGTGATATGTTGAAATCGTTCACTAGAATAAATTGAGCTTTGTTATTTGCTTTTATTTTTACTTTGATCCACCTCAGGTTCCTAAAATTATCATAAAGTTTTAAGGATTTTCATTACAAAGCGTAATGAAAGTAAGTTATAGACAAAATAACGATACCTGCAAGAATGAACATTGTATCTTTGATTTTCGCAATCATGAAATCGATCCTTGAGTTTCATTATTTTAAAATTTCCAAAATAAACCTAGAAAGTTAGAAACTATATGCATTGAACGCGGACTGCTAACCTATACTAATATTATAAATGCAAAAGTTTGGATGAATGGGTGTATGGATGGATGGATGAATGTTTGTTACTCAATCACGCCCGAACGGCTGAACGGATCTGGATGAAATTTGGCACAGAGATAGATTATAGCCTTGAATAACACATAGGCTACTTTTATCCCGGAAAATTAAAAAGTACCCGCGGGAACCAAAAATCTTCAATCATAAGCTAGTAAGAAATAAAGAAAACCTAGAAAAAATGTGCATGAAAGAAACACTTTCAAGATAAGAGAAGTAAGAGCAATTTTTCGGGTCATTGACAATACTTCCGATTGAGTCTAGGCGCGCTCTCCGCGCTTTGACCATTTATCACGTCACGAAATGCGAAAAAAAAATCACGGGCTTACTGACCCGTTTCATTTCCATTTACAGAGTGTTCTCCTTTATCTCATCCGTGTAATACTCTTTAACCCCAACTCGGATAAGGCTAGACGGCGACGTTTTTGGAATACCGGAAACGGTTTTATCTCGGAAACGAGGAAGGTACGTATTCGTTTCGAGCTTCGTGCTTTTAAAATGTATTTCTCGCGGCACTGCACTAAAGTTATTCATATAAAATTATGTTTTTTTTTCCTTATCTACTACGTTGTGTAAGAATCGAGAATTTTTCGTTTTTCAGAGAAGAGTTTCATTTTATTTTTAAACTAGTTTATTCATTACGCTATTTGAAGTCGCTGTCATTAAACCAGCAGCCCAATTCAAAAATTGCATGAAAAAAATATTTACTATTGTAACAGTCTCAATTGTTGTAATTGGCTGAGTTTATAATGTAGAGTGTTTAATTAATAACGTTAATTTGTATGAATTAAATTTGTTTGAAGTCGTTTGCCTAAATCACACGACAGAGGCCGTCGCCGAATTGTCTAAGCAAATTGTAATCATTTGACAGCCTGAAACGTATTACTCGAGCTGTTTAAGTAGGTACTAAAAAAATTCTACATCAATGGAGTTCATACATGCTTTTTGACGTGCAGGCATCTATTTTCCGATTCAGATTTCGATTTCCTTACACAATCGGGGGGGCAGGACATGATATTATGCTTTACGATGAAAGAAAAACGTGAAAAGTTACACGTGTATCAATGTTCTGACATGACTTTCGATACCTCAAACATCCCACCCCCTGTTTTTTTCAATAAAAATATTTGTTTTAGTAGGTAGGACATATCTGAATTTCAATTGAAAATGAACGTTCTCCCGCTTGCGGAAATATTGGAACGGCAGTATAAATATGTATTAAAAATTACGTGCCGCGTATATCGGATTTAAATATTTACGTAATATGTTACTCACGTAATATATCGTGGGTATATATATTAGCTGTCTTTAACTACTTATCTCTTTGAGATGTCTTTTGTTATAAATCAGCATGTTCAGGAATTTATCCAAGCCACCTAGTCATCCTTTAGAGCGAAAACACAAACACAAAGACTATTTTAAATATCGGATATAAGCAGGCGTTTCTTTGCGGAAGTCCATGATACTGAAGGAACTAGAAATTAGAATATAGAATCTAGAATTATAGAATCCGCCGCAGTACTCCGCCACAGTACAGTGACTCGACTCAACATCATCGAGAAATTGTCGAATCAACATCTTCTGAAGATGCTCCGGTGTCGGAATGAAACGTACCTACATCATACTATACTATATACTATCATACTAATATTATAAATGCGAAAGTCAGTTTGTTTGTTGGTTTGTTGGTTTGTTGGTTTGTCCTTCAATCACGCTGCAACGGAGCAATGGATCGACCTGAATGTTGGCATGATTATAGTTGAGGACCTGGAGAGTGACATAGTTTACTTTTTATCCGGGAATAACAAAAAACTTAAACCACGCGGACGAAGTCGCGGGCATCAGCTATTTGAGAATAATTTGGAAGATTTATGTGGTGTGGTGAATATCGCAAGCTACAAGTGCAAGATACACACTGTACCACAGAATTACCTACTGTGGCGGATTACTACAGACTAGCGTGCCATGTACAAATTCATCTTTGATTTTGAAAAAGTGTGTTCCCCGACCATCCGATTAGGTATCTACTATATAGATTGTCACTTTTAAAAATAATAACACTAATTTTGTTAAGTCAGTACAGAATCTTATAATGAAGAGGTTTCTGTGCCAGCTCATGCTGTGCTCTCGAATATAGATTAAATATCTAGTGCACTTGTTTAGCATATTTCCAGATCATATCTGCTGATATTACGAAAATGCATGAACTGTGCTAAACGAATTTTTATTTCTATGTTTTTGATTAAAATCTGTTACCTTCTTACTAATGCCCGCATCACCTATAGGTACTACCTAGTACCTAACTATTGATTTTAAAATGCAAAAGTGAGTCTGTATGTCGCTCTGTTTAGCGATAGTGGTTGCATGAGCAATGAAAATGGCTAAATTGCTTTCGACCCAATTTAATCGATTTTGATAAAATTTTACACAGAGATTCCTTACATAATTTTATTATGATCATGAGAAATGAATACAAACAATTTTTCTGTCCCGGAAAATCTTAACATTAAGATTTAAAAGAACACGTGAACAAAGTGTCTAATTTTATCAAGAAAGACTTCAATGGAAAATTCTTACTACTGATAAATTATAAGTTTAGGTTAAAGCAAATCTGCTCATTAGCCAATTAGTTAGGCTAGATCGTAGTTAAATGAGTACCTCGCTGGTACTCAATAATAGGAAAAAAAACGGGATTTAACATAACTTGACGAGGATCAAGTCCCGGGTATCATCTAGATAACAATGAAACATCTAGAAACAAAACAACTTCAAATAAAATTTTAAAAATACTATGAATTAACTAAAATAATAGTTAATGACGATAGATATTAGCGTACAGCGCTAGCTAACAATAAATGATGCTTTATATACCTATTGGACGCCATCTTTTAATATTTCTTATTATTGCAAGAGTGTCGCAGATTAGAGAGAGCGCACATTCCTTTTTTGGACCGGATCGTCTCATATAATTTAAAATGCCTTTTGACAACTTTTGTACCATACTACACTGAAACACTGCCACCAAAGCAGATTTTACTGAGAAGAGCCGGCAAGAGGAACAGAAGAATACAATATTTTGAAAAATCGTGAGTGAGGTGTCAAAATGAGATCACCATAATATTTTTTTCTGCCAGTGATAGTATGCAAAAATAAATCCTTTTTTATTAAAGAATTGCAATACCTCCAGTTTGTATAACGTTACCTATAAAACGAAAAAATATAAGTAAAAGTTCTGTATGGGAGCACCATTTGAGGATACTTGCCAAAAAATGCACGCCAAGCTTTACTGGCACAGTAAGCTTTAACCTCGGTTCGATAAGAAGTTTATTGCACGCTCGCCCTATTCCCCTTTATTAGGTAATTAATTTCACACATGAACACCACTATGGGTTTCGTTGTGTATTAGGAAATTCACACAAGCAACGTTGTTGAAAACAATAGGTACAGTACACTCTCTCCCTGGGGTAACGTAAAACCCGTTGTTTCTCGTAAATACCAATTTTTAACGGTAAACCGAATTATCTTCTGTAAAATAAACTAAAAAATAAACACTGCTAAAATGTAACTCTTTTGTTTTCCAAGATTTTTTTCCGATAGATATCCGTATTGGACATAATAATACTTATTTATCTACTAGCTGATGGCCGCGACTCCGTTCGCGATTGAGATTTTTGGTTCCCGCGGAAACTCTTTAATTTTCCGGGATAAAAAGTAGCCCGTCGTTATTCCAGACTATATAATACAATCTATCTCTATGCCAAATTTCATCCAGCTCCGGATTTAGTAACAAACATCCATATCGCATTTATAAAATTAGTATTAAAGCGATCATGCGATGCATGATCGCTATGATCCAGCGCTATGATCCAGCGGCTCGCTGCAACTCGCTTAATATTGTCCATTCCACCTGCGTGTATCTGCAGCGAGTCTGTCAACGATGAGCGTTGCACTGCGAGATCCCCACATTGTTATCACCTTGGAACCCCAACAATGATCGGTTCTTATATTACAAGCAGCCGTTACTATTATATACGTCCAGTACGGATTGTAAACAATCGTGCATTGTCGAGTCAACATCTCCTAAGGATGTTCCGGTGTCGGAGTGAAACGTACGTTGAGAGTAATTCGGAAGATTTGTGTGGTGTTGTGCCGTGCTGGTGCAAATTGCTAGCTTATTGGATGGTGCATATCGCAAGCTACTCGTGCAAGCATACACGTTAGTATCACATAGATAAGTCTACTTTGGCGGATTATAGCGTATTAAGCATCGGTTCTGCAAACTACGTGCCCTGCACATTACCAGTTCTGTTCACAATTGTGTAACTAATTTATCGAATAGAGTAGACTCAGTAGGTATAACATCTGTATACAGCACACGACCCAGCTCCTCTAGCAAATTTTCTCTCCAGAGAACCTTAGCTCGTAGCGTAACTGACGTACGCTTTACTTTGTCGCCTTAATTTTCAAAATTGAATATTATTTTACGTATATTAAAAGTTTTCGCATAAATTTAAACAAGCGAGCTCCTAAACATTATCATTAGATCCTTTGAAGGTAAGCTTCTCGAGACGTTCGCTTCTCTTTGACATTCATCTAAGCATGTCGTTTCGAAGTTCATGAATTTGATATAATCTTGTAGAGCGAGAGACTGTGGCATAGATAAAAAGGTAGGTAGTGATTATTAATATCCACTACAGTCTAAGGAGATACTTTCTTTCCTATCAGTTATCCGACGGAGACATCTGTTGTCCGACAAACTTATCTCAACCGGTGACAGCGTTGTTAGTATCTATGAAAAATAAAATAATTAAATCAAAAACTAACCAGGCCAAAACAGGCATAAAAATTAGTTATAATTTTGGTCACCGGGTCAGATTAATTTGGGGACTAACGACAGAGCGGCTCCGGGCTTAGCGTGAAGGGGAGGGAAATCTCGAAGCTGGCAGAACTTTCAGTTATTCTAGCAGAATGTACATATATGTATAGGTGTGGAGCCCAGTGGCCTACAATTATTTGTAAGGGCGTCGATCCACTGCAAGAATTATGCAGTCTAAGAAGTAGGTACTTAGGCTGTGATAGTACTATGTCCATGCCCCATAGAAAAGTGACATATTACTTGTCATTTAACACTTGTCATTTCTTAGAATTTAACTTAATTTAAGCAAGATTATCAGGTTACAGAATTAATTAAGACTCAATGAAAGAACCGACTCAAGCCGGTTCCACGTCGCTAGGTGTGGGGAGACCCTAAGACCAATGTTGGTGTAGACTGTAGGGGATAGTTTAACAATGAAACACTGCTTTTGGTGAAAATTTTAGTTCAGTGATTTTCTAGGATTTATAATATGCTGCCGTCTCCAATAATTTTATGTACTCGAGACGTAATAAATCTTGCCGCAGTCTCTCTCACTATTGTCTTTCTCTAAAAGCGACACACCGCCAGCTGAATATTTCGTGCTATTAATTTCAAAGACCAAACTTAACCAACTAAGATTTATGTTTTGAGACCGTCCTAACATTTTATTATACCGACCTACTACCTACACAAAATATAATAAACCCAACTCCTAAAACCTGTATTATTTCCGGATGAGTGCAAAAGAATAGTCCAGATAAAGAATTTGGTTTTTTACCTCGACATTGTTGCATATATCGTGCATTTACAGAGTCTTCCTTTTACCTATTTATTCCTTAGTGGAAAATAGGGAATTAACTACTTAACTTATTTTAAATGAAGATGATTTCCCAAAAGGAGAATATTTCATTCATTGTGAATTAGCCAAATTGGAATAATGCGTGACCGGAATTCCGTATTAGGGTCTCATTACATCTATCGCCGCGAAACCGATATATGTATACTGTATAATTATGGCATTCAAAGTGAAAACGCGACAAAACGTCGTTTCCGCGTTGATAGCCGTCGCGTCGCGTCGGTCGGGGCCGGCGACTTTTGCTCACTTGCTTTTGGTTTTAACCAGCAAATGCGCGTCCTTATTGAGCTAGTGAGGTGAAAAATAATTTATTCCATTATTTATGATACTGAAGAGCAATTAAAATTATATTTATATAACACTGAACTACTTGTTCTTCAGTTGTTTAATAGTTATTTTACATGGCGCGCTTTCCATTCATTATTACTGGCAACTTTCAAGGGACACGGTGAACTTTTTTCCAAGCCTAAAGACAAAGTAAGGGCCCCAAAAAAGTCTTGCCAACTACGCGAATCGCCAAAACTTTTTGACGAAATGCAAAATTTTCTTGTTCTAAATGTCAACGTAAATTAATGATGGCTCTTTTAAAAAATTGTAAAAGAAATTGGGAACAGGCGTTTTTAGTATCATGGCTTCGTTAACAACAGAAAAGAAAAGTTTTCAAATGGAATAAAGTTGTCGCTGACTTTCTTTGGTGATTTTCAGCTCGTGTAGCTTACTACCTACCCATATTATAGGTATGTGTATCCACCTATACAATGTATCTATAACTGAAAATAGCTTAGTGAAAAGGAAAAAGAGTAACCGAATGGTACTTAAAGCTAATTTTATTTCTGTGCAATGATCGTTAAGGGGTATTAGAGCACCTTTTGCTTCTTTTCCCTTTTTCTAATTGTTAACTAAACCAGACGTAATGCGGGTCCGGCTCTGTTTATTAGTTTGCAGGAGGTCTTACCGCGAATTACCAGCCAAATATTATTTTTTGTAATCCATACAGAAACTATAAAAATATGCAAAAGTGTGTCTGTCTGATTACTTAACTTTTAAAGTGCACATCCACTTAACCGATATTGAAGTATTTTTTAAATGTAAGTAATTAATTTGCATTCCTAAGATGCAACCCGGAAAATCCCAGTTCGAGCGGAATTTTTTCAACACCCAAAATACGCGGACGAAGTCACGAGCATCATCTTATGTTATAGTATCAGGATATATGTCTAAGAAAAACATTAAATTAATTATTTAAAAAATCTTACCTATAAGCTTACTTACTCGTACCCCTTAGTTACTTACCTAGTTAGCTTCATAATTATTTTCTTACCGCTCTCTTCTATTTTATGAATGGTGATTTTAAAGATTATTGCTATGTATTGCTAATTAGGTCGGAAACAGGGACTGAAAAATAGACCCAAAAAGGTTACAGAAATATAAGTGTTACATAATGAAAGTGTAACAGTTTCGAAACTGTAACCCTTTTGAATGTGTTATTAATTCTGTTAACCCGAAACACATAATGCACTTTGTCACACCGTGCAGTTTGTTAGAGCATGTACCTACCTATTAAGGGTTACAGATAAAAACACTTATTAACAGAATAAGATTAATTAGGTTACAGTATCGTTTATAACAGTTTCAAAAAACAGTGTTTTTTTTATTTTATTTATTATTCATTTATTATCTAATATGTACAGAGCCATTTCGTTTTGGTGTAAACATAAACTCTATTGAGTTTTACCGTAGGTACACCAATGCCGTCAACCTTAGGATAAACACTTAAAATATGTGTATTCGGTACCTACGTCGCTACTTATAATATACAATGGTTACACAATATTAGTATATTACACTATTATTAAATAAAACTATTCTTAATATAACATAATTTCTAAATGAACTAAAACTAAATAATCCATATGCGGGTAGGTTAGGAAAAACATAAATGCTTAGAACGTAAACAACTTTTGTTGACACTCTCATTCCAATTATTGACGTCATGATACAGGATGATTATGTAATTATTTCAATTTAGATTAAGTTGTTTATTTAAGTGAATAGTAGTAGTGAAATATGTATGTAAATATAGTAAATAAACAATATGTATTTACGCTAGCGTTACGCATATTTATGTTTTTTTTATGTTTTTGTGAGTAATGATGTCTCTAAGAGATTTAGGTAGTTGATTGATTAGGTTGGGTAGATACGAATCTATTTTGGGGTAGGTTGGTCGAATCTCTTGAGAGTTGTGGTTTGCATTCTCAAAGTTCTATTTACGTTGTGACTCACCTGTTGCTATGAAAAGGGACCATGAATGGCTAAGCAGTATTCAATATCTAATTTTGACCTCAATTTTTATTAGATCTCAAGATTTGAGAGATTTTCCCACTATAAACTGAAACAGTAACCGAAATAAGGGGTTTAAACATTGGCAGAATCTATTATATAGTATGGGTTATCAAGTTATGGAAGGACATTCAAAACCCACCTTGATCGTATATTTTCACTCCAGTTGCGAATTCTAAAACAAATTGTTCCATATAAAACAAAAATAAAGTATAAAGCAGATTACCGAAAATTATTTGCATTTTGCAAAATAATACCTATTCACGAGAAAACTGAACAGTTGTTACTAACTGAACATTATTTTAGCGAAAACCTCAAAAAAGTACAGAAAATATATCATTCAGCTCGTAGGAGTGACAAATCAAAATTACAATTACCAAATTATAATAACCTATATGGAAAAAGAACACTAAACTATGCTATCTACTATGCTGAATTAGCTTAAATAAATCTTCGCATTCATCACAGAAGTAACTGCCAACTTCTAGATAAGAAGTGCAGTCTTCATGTGCTCAACTTTTGCACTGATTAGATCCCAATCTTCTGTTGGTAGATCATTGTATTAGCGCATAATGAATAGTAAAAATCTGATTTTGATTTTGTTTTTGTTTTTAGACTAGAGCCTAGAACTTAGATGTTCGTTTTGCAAAGACAATTTCAAAATTATAAATTCTCAAATGGTCTTGAACTAAGAGATCCTTTGTTTGATTTGTAGCAGAAAAATCATACATAGGTTCGCTTAGTTTTAAGACCTGTTGCGCTTGGTCATCTCACTGTAACGGTGGATTTTCTCATAAAGCAAATCATTTATGCACATTTATAGTATCCATACATAGATAGCGTTGACCCGCCAGGCGAAGTCACGGGCAACCGAATTCTAAAATAATGTAAAGTATTCTATATATACATATTATATTATTATCTTCAATGGACACGAATCATTAGTATTCAACAATAAAGTAAATGGAGTTATTCTCGTGCTGCTCTCGGCCAATTTTCTTGTTGCGACAGCACAACTTATTTGCATTACAAAATCTCACGGTAGTAGGTGTAACACGACATAATTAATCTATACCACATTATTACTCTATGTTGCGTAATATCCGTGTTATGTATAGTCTGTGGTTACGGTGCGAGTCGGTCGCCGCCAATATTTGAATTCAGATTAGAACGGGGGCTACTGTAAGACGGTGCGTGAGATTATTGAATATTTTTAAAACTGATATTTAATTGATTTAAAGAGATATTATAGTTATGCATACCTATTAGAGAAATTATAAAAGTGATATCTTATTGTAAATTCATACGAATTTTATAAATATCGATTAACGAGAGTAACTTGTGAAAAACCTACCAGCTAGTTATTAATAATAATATCAGAATAAACAGTTTGATTTTGTATATGATTTCATTTTAATTGACCCTTTCTGAGATACCGTAACATCTCAGAAGTGGGACGATTAACAATTATTGTAATCTAATTGTTTCGTTACCAACGCCCCGCATAATATTATATTGTTTGACTTTCGAACATAGTTTTTTTTTAAATTCAAACGGATTTTTATAATTTTTGTGGTTGTCGACTTATCTGCATATTTTTCCCTTCTATAGTTAAATGCTTGTTAGTACGTATAAAAACACGTTATTGAAAGTTTCAGACACATGAGTGACTGCGACCCAGGGCCTTTGCGACGATGAATGAATTTGCGACGTAGCTCACACCGGTCCGACAGACAGGACCGGGGCAGTGAAGTATAAATTTTAATTGCTCCTATTTTTATTTTATTTTTATTATTTACACATTACATTTAATGCATAATTTCTTAAGTAGGTAGTGAAGGAATCTTGAATATGTATTAGGTAAGATTAATCTAGTAAATATATTGATCATGAACATTTTTGTATGAAATTTGGGCTATTCTTGCGTCACCGAACTAACCGTAAAACATTAGAAATGTATCCAATCTCCGGATAATAATTTAAAAAGAGGAGTTTGGAGTATTCTGATTTTTAAGTTATAGGTACTTTGAGGTTAATATTAATAACTGTCAGGTACACTCTATCTTAAAATATTATATTCATAGACACGTAGCGTTCCGAAACACGTAAATATAATTTCTTAGAGTAAGTATTATATTATATGAGTGGTTTGGATGATTATTTTATTCTTAGCCAATCACAGTGAAAGTCGTGTAGATGGAGATAACATTAAGGTACAATTTATGACTTAGGAAATATTCAAGAAAAAGTATTTAAAGTATTCAGGAGAAAAAAAAAAAAAAAAAAAAAAAAAACTATAAATGGGTTCTGATCTGCTCAGAAGCTTTGATCATGGCTAGATACAATATTTCCGGCAAAACCAAGCGCTACCAAGTCATTTAGCATTCTGTATCTAAATAGAAACTTTTTTTCGGGTTATAATGATAATGAATTCTTTTATTTGCTTTAAACATGTGTTACAGCACGGATAGTAGGTTGTAATCATAGTCATAAAGATTTCATCCATGTTTTGCCATAATGTAGGCAAATTATACTTAGTCATTAGGATACCAGACACATAATTTTATTACATCTTGTTACACCATTATTCGAGAAATGCTTTTTCAAAAAAAAACAAACACAGGTGATTCAATTTGTTTATTTTCAAACATGATTGCACTTTTGGAACTTGTGTAAAATATATAAGTGTGGCTAGGTCAGATACCTATAAATGTTCTAGTCCTAAACATCTCTAAAAGCTTGATGTAGCTACTGCATGTCAATAGACTGCAGAGCAAGCCTTTGATGTAGTGAGTCCAGAGTGTAGAGCATAGATCGAATTTTTGCAACTCTGGTAGTTTTGCATCAAGTTGTTTTCTATGGACCTCTCTATTCGCTGAATGCCAACAGGCAACACAAACTTTTTCCAGGCATGAAACCTAAAATAGAACGTACAGGTTTAACTAGATAAGTAATATACACACATGTACAAGTTGAATAAACAAAATAATTATAATAATTCTTATTACCTGGTGTACTGGGATAAATCTAAGTATAACATTTCTTCCTGGACATCCCCATGACACTATTAGATCGAGCTCGTAATAGAGGTTGCTTGAACTTGAATTGATATATAGCATTTAACACATAAAATGCTGCCGTCAGTGATCTGTAACAAAAGATTTTTAATATAAATTAGCACTCAAGTCTAAAACATAGGTAAAATAAAACAAATGTATACTTATGGACATGTCCACTGATTGTTGTCACCAGCAAATGCTGTCATTGGTAGTGGTATCTACAGTGTTAGATTCATTTAACTATTCGCACTTGAAAGAAAGTCTATTTGAATAGAAACACTTTTGAATTTGGATTGAACTAAGTAGTGTTGTATTAGACCAGCAGTGGCAGGCGAATGCTGGACAGGCAGAATAAAGAGTTACCAAGCACCACAACCATGCTGTTCATGAATCAATGAAGCCTGCCCTTAGTCTATGCCAACAGGCAGTTTGATATCTGACTTATTTTTTTCATTTTTGTGAGTGAACTTAGCATGCTTAGATATTATAATAGTTTGGCATTTGGTAATATCAATATATATAATACTTACTAAGCCCGGCGCGACCCATGAACTCTTAACTCATCCAATGAATGTACTGGCCGCTGCCTTGGAAGTTGAAACCACAAAGAAACAGTAAGCAACGGCATGGCATATCACCCCGGTTAGCCGATCTAGTAGATCTAGACGACATTGTAAGAGTCTTCAGAATATTCAACTAGTTAATTATTATTCAAAGAAAACACTTTCACAAGTGAATGATGATCCTAAATAAACAATAAATAAATATGATATCACCGACCAGAAAAAAAATATTATTTTACAGTGTACTTAATGTCACAGGTCCAGTCACTGTCACAGATCACTTGTCTCTCATCGGGTATATAGTGTATTATCTATGTCTCTCATGCTTGTCTCTAAACCGTAGTCAGAGAAATGCTCTGCAGGGCGACCGCGTAACTTGTGCATCAATCATTATTACAGTATCAATGCTTGTGATTGGCTGAATTTATGGTATTCTTGCTGCATCAGTGGATTTGATCCAATAGTGACAGAACGTTATCCAATCAGAATGATTGCGATGGTTACACTAGCTGTCAGTTTTAGCCGGTAAACCCAGTGAACTCAACCAATGATTCGATACTTTTGTTTCGACATCGAGTACTTTAGAATTATTGTTCCATTTTCTCAATACTTACTAAGTATCGATTTAAATATACCTACTTACTTGTTGCTCAGTCTAGGACCGTTATGATAAATATGATTGAAAATTGATTTATTGCTTGTTAATAGCTAATGCTATAGGATGTGTGTAGGTCTAGGTTGAATGAAAAATAATTCTAAAAATGATAGAACCATCATTACTAGACGCTTTGACTATATTGAAAACTTAGATTGAAAGAGCAGGGATCCGACAAAACACATTGGTGAGGATACTAGAATAAATGAGTGACACACGTGATGGTTGCGATGATATTATACGCACTGATTGATTGTGAAATGAAATGTATACCTAATGAAAAGTAGATTACTGCTGATGAAGCAAATTGTACGGTTGGATTGTGGACCGCACACTTGTATTGAAACGATTCCGCACGCACACTTGAGAGAAGTGTGATAGTGAGAAACGAGCTCTATACTATTGTGTAGAATTTAGTTTAACTTCTTTTGAACATGTTAAACAGTTGATAAGAAAAAAAAGTCAATATAGATTCCTTCCAACTTTTGACAATACACCTGAGCACGTCTATGAACTTTCATAGTTGTTGACAGTCAACCAATGACAATACGATACAATACTAAATAGATGCAGTTTTTTACAATAGTGAAGCGACGTGCCTTTGGTAGGTAACGATATTTCGCGGCTTGTATACGTTTCTTTAATTGCCATTACAAGTTTTCTTCCAAAATGGCCATGGGATGCAATGTGGGCTCTCTCGATTGTCTTGCACCATACATATTTGGCGATAAATGGTTTCTATGATCTGCCTGATTGATGTTACGAAGTAATGAATACATTTACTTACTCTTTTAATTAATGGTTTATTTTAATTCATTAAAATAGAGTAATTTGAGCGCCTGGCTGTGTCTATAGAATAGTACAAGGTATTGGAAATAAAATGTCAATGTAGATCGATTGAAGCTTCCTCTTAAATAAAATCGATTGCTTTAAGAAATCGAATCGTTATAGCGT
Organism: Erebia aethiops; assembly: GCA_923060345.2. Taxonomy (NCBI): domain Eukaryota; kingdom Metazoa; phylum Arthropoda; class Insecta; order Lepidoptera; family Nymphalidae; genus Erebia; species Erebia aethiops. The sequence continues at coordinate 12,345,896 of OV281089.1, read as the reverse complement.
TACGATATCAATGCTTAAATAATAATTAGTAGGTAATAATATTTAAAAAAATGATAATATTAGGTAGGTACGAGTAGCTATCGATATTTTATCCTTTCGCCGGTAGAACAGCCGTTTACCGGCTATGACAGTAAATAATCAAAGTTAAATGATTCGCCTGTTGCCGGTCACGGATGTATGGCGCAACGCGTCGTCCGCAGATGTCCTTACAAAAAAAAATAGTATCTCGATCTTTCTCAAAATTTATTATAAACTAATAGGATAGACGTAGATTTAGTAAGAATTTTTGGGAGGCTCTACTCGGTGACAAAATATATACTGGTAGAAGTGTCGTGCGAGCAAGACGACCTGTATGACCATTTGCGGTTCGAATAGAAGTTGCGAGCGGCGCGAACCGGCCTCTTAAGACCAACCTGTATAATCACTGTTTAACATAGCCAAGAGCGATAACCTCTTTAACTTTAATCGTAGACAGAGGAAGAGATATAGACATAGCGTCAGCGTACACACCTACACAATCTACGATAACGATAGTCTGAGTGCGATATTTTCTTAATGGTAAATAAGTATTATTTTTGTTATTCCTATACTTTGTAGCATTCATGCGAGTCCTTACGAATATAACCTGTTTTCATCTGTGACGATCAGGTAAAAATAAAGTCAACTTACGTATTAGATTATGTTTTCGTATTTACGTTCTGTTCGGCGTTTACAGCCTAACACACAGCAAAACACCACTGTCTATAAGTTATACCATTTTTTTCGTAAGCTATGAGCACAGTTACCACTTTGTCTAATTCCGATTTAAGTACGAATATGGGTGAACAACAAAAACGACAGGATTGTTTGACCTAAACACTCCTTGGCATTAGCGTATAAACTCATTTCGCTCACCTGTGGTATTATTATTACATTGTCTTCTCTTGTTATGTCTGTGGTTATAATTACTCTATGACTATAGCTTTGTTTCGAAAGTACTCCTGTACAATAAAACATTGGCAAAAAAAAAAAAAAATTTAACCTGTGTTTAAACCCTATTCGCTCTTGACTCAGATTAATGAGGCTTTTAATAATTGAGTTATGTGAAGTTATAATTCTGGATAGGATTTTTTTCCTTTTTTAATGAGTAAATTGTTCAGACGCAAGAACAGCTCAGTTTTTGGCATTCTTTTGATTTGAATTGTAACCTGTGATGATTTACTTATAAACAATACCTTGTAAAATTAGTGAGATGAAATGATTTAAGACATGATAGCTGGGTATAGGGTAATGAAGGTGAATGAAGTAACCTGAACTCAGTACGGCTACAGAGTAGGTTGAGGAATGGTGTTCTAAGTCGGGCATGATTGGCGTAATGAACTCGCCGCCCAGGAGTGGCTTAGAGCATCGCAGCCATCTATGGGGTTCCGGTGAAGGCAGTAACCAGGACTCTACGGCTGTAGTTAGGTCGAGGGAGGGTGTTCTAAGTCGGGCATGATTGGCGTAATGAACTCGCCGCCCATGAGTGGCTTAGAGCATTCAGTATGTTTGGAGTCGGGCATGATTGGCGTAATGAACTCGCCGCCCATGAGTGGCTCTAAGCATGCAGCTATTGATGTTGTTAAAGTGAAGGCAGTAACTTTGACACCGCGTGACTAGTGATAACTGTAGGTGATGTCGATATTAGTTTCGATTACATGGATTTTAAGGATTTTCATTACATTTCACTAATTAAGTAACATATATGAATATGTAATATTTAAGCGTAACTTAGGTTGATTATTTTGTTTAATTGATTGTAATATTACTTTAATGTTTTGCTAACTCATAACTGCTCCGAACAAGCTTGATTTGATTAGTGAATAGGAACGAAGGGACTCGTTCATGGAGGATGGCCGACTGTAACACGACATAATTAATCTATACCACATTATTACTCTATGTTGCGTAATATCCGTGTTATGTATAGTCTGTGGTTACGGTGCGAGTCGGTCGCCGCCAATATTTGAATTCAGATTAGAACGGGGGCTACTGTAAGACGGTGCGTGAGATTATTGAATATTTTTAAAACTGATATTTAATTGATTTAAAGAGATATTATAGTTATGCATACCTATTAGAGAAATTATAAAAGTGATATCTTATTGTAAATTCATACGAATTTTATAAATATCGATTAACGAGAGTAACTTGTGAAAAACCTACCAGCTAGTTATTAATAATAATATCAGAATAAACAGTTTGATTTTGTATATGATTTCATTTTAATTGACCCTTTCTGAGATACCGTAACATAGGGAACCCGAAAGCATTAATCACGAGAAGAGACTCCAGTGCTGCCGTGAATAACGTCGACTACACGAGTGATTCAGACGCTTGCTTATCTGATAGACAAGATAGTGTCACGTGCCTCCAAATTCCCTGACACGATCACGTACAATGTTTACTGAATTATTGCGATGATAGCAGCACAAGTACAACATATCTTTCAGGCGAATTTAGCGCCGACAAAGAATAGGGATGATGACAACTTAATCAAATCAGGAAATCTTTATCGCTTGAAAACGCGATTCTAGTATGGAAGTTTGTATGAAATACATAGATGTAACCTCATCAAATTTCAACGCTTGTTTTTCACTTTTTCAACTTATAACTAAAGGATGTGAATTTTAAGAATTATTGTTGTTATAGCGAATTAAGCTTCTTGTTCCTTGATTTTCATGGATTTCCGCAAAGTAACGCCTGCATCTGTCCAATACAAATTATTTTGTCCACGTGGCGTCAGGTTTTTAGAAATCATGTAAGAACTCTTTGTTTGGAATATAAAGTTTATGCCTACGTCCTTGTTTTGGGTTGCCACCTCTGTAAGATGTTCCAAAAATCGATTGGGAAAAACTGCTCTCCAACAGGTTCATTATAATAATGCACAATTAACCCAACCGAAAGCACCATGTCCTTTTTTCGAAATTGGTTCAACTGATGGGCCACGAAATCGATGTATTAGACAAACAGACACATTTTCACACAGGTTCTAAGTTTCTCATGCAAAGGCAGCGGTCATCAGATAGGCAACGTTTGGTGACAAGAGAACAGTATGATTAAATAAAAATTGGATGGTGCATTGTACTATAAAATGAATTAATATACCTACGTAGAGTTTACGTTTTGATATTAAACCTTGAAACCTTGTCGTTTTTATTGAATTTAAGGGATTCTATTTTTACATCAATATTAATTTATTAATTTGTGGTACAAGACATTTATGTATTAAAAATACGTTCAACGTTCGGGATCCATTAATCATGCCATGGAATAGAGGAATTTCACCGCAGCCGTGAAAAATGTCACCGACGTGCGAGTGATTGAGACTTTGTTTATCTGATTGAACGGGGAATATATCGCGTGCTATGAAATACCAGGACATGGTTGAATTGGGCCACGAATATTTTTACCTATTGTAAGGCTTAAAATATTCAGTGCATTATTGTATATGTGGTTGAAGGCGCTAGACTGGCAAACCTAGTCTAGAATAGAGCATTGGGTAAAATGGCGCCGACTGCCTTGTTCATGTAAATTGCTAAATTAAAATTTAAATTAGTAGATAACAATTGGTTTCTTTTAATACTATGTATTAATGGTTGGGAATACATAGCGTTATTTACCTTCGTAATAAATAAGGTTTCTTTTCTACGTAGGACATATTTTTCCGGTTCACGTTTTGTCTATAAGTACACAAAATAATATAAAGACTATAATAGTACGATAGATCATTCCAATACACTATCTGATTGAGTTTATCAGAGTTCGAGATCTAGAAATTGAGATTTTATTTGTAGCCTCATAACGTAGACCATTATTATATCCTCACTAAGATATTACTTCTATCAGATTATTCCACCCGAAAGAAGCTGAGGTCAGTGGGTAGCCAAAAAAAAAAGGAAAAATATTGCGTAAGTTTGGAATAGTGCAATCCTTTCTTCATTTTCAATGCTCTTTCTACAAGCCTGGTAATATATTAGTTCTACGACAATAGTGCTATTTCGTAAGGTTACAAAGTAACTCTCATTAATACCTATATTTCTAGTTTTTAGTTGGTTTGTATTAAATAGAGGTCGTTTTATGACGTAAATAACATGCATAATATTACAATTCGAAAGAAAAACACATTGTGTTTCGACGGGGAACAAGTTACACGAGTGAGCGCTCTACGTTGTTTACAAAGGTGCGAAGTAAACTGCTACACCTACTTGTGTTCCCGTGCCTTATTACATTATACGAGCACCTCAACAAAGCCTCTTTCGTGCCTTATCTATATCTATGGAATCGCAAAAGGCTCATAAGCTCAGGTAGGTAACCACAAAATATATAGTAACACATTATGTGGTAAGACGGCTCACGGCAGTTACCTGTTACGCGTGTCCTCGCGTAACTAGATTAAATTTAGTTACGTTTCATCGTTGGCCACTCGGTACAGATTAAATAATAGTAATTTAGTAATACCTATAAACTTTCTGTAAACTGTGGGCGAGCATAGTTAACAGATTGTTTATAGATGGGACTTCAAGGGCCTGCGTCTATATACAATAATACATATTATAGATAGATAGATAAACTCTTTATTGCTACACAAGACATAAAAATACAAAAAAAAGAAAACAAAACAAAGTGCGCAAGGGCTATCACTAAAAGTGATCTCCTCCAGACAACCCATTAATTAAAAACCTAGCGGGATAGTGCAACAATATAGACGGCCATACAATATACTACATAAACCTTACATACTAATAATACATAAATAATTTTATGAATACATATAAACTTAAATATATATTATTATATATACCTATAAACCTACATATACAATACTTAAATATTCTATAGCATACTACTATTAGTTAGGTAAAAATCCTTGAAACGATTCTTGAACATATTTAAAGATTTCGATTGTCTAATGTAATTCGGTAGGACATTCCAAAGCTTAAGGGCCTATATACAATCAGGCCGCAACAAACTGTAGGTATAAAACTGACGACGACGTGATTGACGACGTGATTTTTGGTATGGGTATAGTTGAGGACCTTGAAAGTGACATACGCTACTTTTTATCCCGAAAAATTAAGGAGTTCCCGCGGGAATCAAAAAAACTAAAACCACGCGGACGAAGTCGCCGGCATCAGCTAGTCTTACTAATAATAATTATAATGAATGTGAAAGGAATTTTTGAAGAATTGAACTTGAAGAGTTCAACCGACTTAGCTGATAGTATACATGTACAACTTCACGGGTGAACTCATGATGGAGCAAGGAACTCCTCAAATACTCATCGTATCTCCTTCGTGTTTGAGCTCATTGGATTTGCCTTATCGTAGGTACTAGGCACTAAAGACCTAGGACTTAGGATTTTGACGACCTCCGTGGCGCAGTGTTGAGTGCTGTTGTCTTAACGTGCGGAGGTCCTGGGTTCGATCCCTGGCAGGGTCAGTTCGGGAATTTATAATTTCTGAATTTTCCCTGGTCTGGTCTGGTGGGAGGCTTCGGCCGTGGCTAGTTACCACCCTACCCGCAAAGACGTGCCGCCAAGCGATTTAGCGTTCCGGTACGATGCCGTGTAGAAACCGAATAGGGGTATAGGTTTAATTAACTGCCATGCCCCTAATAGAAATATAACTTACCTAATAATATGACAGAATTGAAATTACAATGATGATCATCGTAGGTGCAAAAACACTTTTGGCACTAGCGGCTTAAAATGCTTTAGTATTCAAATTTCAATTTTATTGTCATACTAGATGATGCCCGCGACTTCGTCCGCGTGGACTAAGTTCTTTCGATTCCCGCAGGAACTCCTTAATTTTCCGGGAGATAAAGTAGCCTATGTGATTTCTCGGGATACATCCTACCCCTGTACCAAAGTAAATTAAAGCGGTACCGCGGGAATTAAAAACCTTAATCCACGTGGACGAAGTCGCGGGCATCATCCAGTAATATTATATTTTCTTTCATAATGTGAGGTAAGTGCTGAGTACTGGGTAGGGAATATAAGGTGCATTATAATTATTTTAGACGCTTCAGTAAACCGACAATAATAGTAAAGAAGAGGGTGCTTGAATTCTGCAACTAAGTTTTAAAATAATGATCCTCTATTCCACGTACACTCTGTCTATAACACTGCACGTATTTGCCAAGTTTGCTTTCACTCTAGTAACACTAAAGTTGCATTAGGTATTAGGTATTAAAGGTACAATATTGCTATGCTTTGATATAAACACTTGATTAGATTAGTATGCAGATTATAAACTTAGTTTAGTTTCGTTTATTAATTGTAATACTTGCGTATTTAGTAGGTACTTTTATAGTAATTGCGAAAAAGCTAAGACGAGTCGTTGTTCGATATGTACCGTCGTCAAACTTTGAGCATATCAACCGATCGATGTCCAATGCTGAATACATAATTTTGGACATCACACGCTGCGGTCTGCTCCGTCAGCGCCAATATCCAGTGGTTCCCTGCTACGTACTCTGTGCCTGCAACTCGTTTGCCAGACCCAATGACCTCAATGGGGTCTAAATTATAAAATTGAATGTTGTTGACTTTCTTAGTCTTCATGTACCTACTGACATGCGAGAAATTGTAGGAATAAGAATATCTGATATTATTAGTATTGTATCCAGAAAGGTATTACGGTTAATTCATTCTGGCTCAATAAACCTTCACTGTTCCAGAACAAAGCGAACTAATCTGACCCAGAACATAATCCTGGGTAGCAAGTTTACCAGTCTAATGGAAACGGGTAAATTGTCCACCGAGACGTCAATCAGCATTATGGATATTTAATAATTTTTGAAGTGAAAACTTCTTTAGGCGCGTGGAGCACTTTTTGGTAGGGGGTAAAATGTTGATGACCGACAAGCTCACACCTAACAACATATACCTAAATATACTCCATTCGAAATTTAACTTTAATGCCTTAGTGTTAAAGTTTATATTTTAATAATTTTAATTAAAAGAAAAAAAAAAGAAAAAAAAATCGTTTTCACTTATATCGGCAGTCCCTATCTGCCAATTTTTTTTGCAAGAGAACTTCAATGCCAAAAATTACTACCAAAGTTTAGCATTTTCTGATTCTGTAGCCAACATTTTTGTTTTTCAAAAAGGTGTGAATATTGTTGTTGAATCGTACCTATACAGAGCTAAATGATATTAAATGTATTTTTCATGTAGGACAACTCGTGCCACTAATTATTTGTCAGGACTCTTTCACCGACTCCACAAGAAAATTATATTAATAATAAATAGATAGGTATCAATATTAATTAAAATTTTAGTCAAGCATGTCGTCATTGCTATGCTTGGTGTGTACTAATATTTGACCGAGCGAAGCGAAGGTCTCTGAGTCTACTTGAGTGAATTTGCACTTGTCCGTCTGTCTGTCAGAGCCTTATAACTTCTGAATTACTGAACGTAATTACTTCAAATTTAAATATAATTTGTAAACCGATGGCCTCCAGCCGAATATGGCTTAAAAAGTTATAAAAATCTTTATTTCAGAGGGACTCTCATAGAAACGAATGCGAATTAAATATATTATATCATATTATTATATTTTTGGTTGCGATATATCATTTTAAAGATGATTAGGAATAGGGTCCAATTTTTTTTTTTAAATATTTCCTCTAAAATAGACGAAATGGGGGGCTTTCAAAGTGAAGATTTTCTAACGTCCAAAGTTGACCTCATAACTCTCAATTTTCTGAATGGCTGAACCTGAAACTTGATCAATTATTTGAATTATATCCTTTACTTGAACAAAAAATACTAAAATTAGATAAATATTATAAGGAAACGAAATTATTTAATTTTATTGAGCTTCAGTACTTTTAACAGAACTTCACAATGATGTATGAATAGATGGCGCTCTGTAAAAGTTTAATCGTTTGTGCTTAGAAATAATAGACGTTATTACGTGGAATAAACCAATAGTCTACTGATAGTAATGATGTCTATGAACTTAAGATGAGCGAGATATAGTTAAAACTATCATAAGGATACCGCGAGGTCTCAGTTCGGGGCGAACCACTAGTATAGTTAAAGGAAAACTTGTACACATTTTAAAATAAATTGTGTAAATTCACGTATAAAAAAAGAAAAAAGAACTCCGACCGTGGTCGTCAGCCACATTCTCTTTGGTTTACGCAATAATTAGAAAAAAGGGGAAAGAAGAGGTGCTCTTAACTCGTATCCCTTAATGACCGACCGCAGCGGTAGGAAAATTAGCTTTGAGTTAAGAACACTCCTAAATATTTTGCTTTCAGTAGAAATCTGATTACGATCTGTTCTTCAAATATTAAAATTTTGTTTGTTTGTTCCGTCCTTAAACCTTACCCACTTCGGTTTAAAGACATTAATTACTCAAAAAGAACACAAATAATTCACTTACATTGAGAATTACACATTAAAATTTAGTAAGTACCTATGTACATTATATTAACTAGGTTAGTGTCTTATGTTACAATAATTAAATGCTTACAAACTGATGTAACTTACGTTTATGTTTGTGTTTATCTACTACAGTTTGAGCAGGGAAACCTGCAAATCAAATGTTTAGATAGTAGCAATACTGGATTATACAAAACTCAAAGCTAGACAGGATTAAAAAAAAACATCTTTCACATAATATTTTGCGTATAGGTACACAACCAATTTTTTACCATTGAAAATGGTTATCAAGTGCAAATCGCCTCAGATATATTTTTGGCCATAGTTCCGAGGATTTTGAGAGGATCGAGATGGGAATAGTTTCAAGAGTTGACGAATTTATCGAGACACGTCTGAGCGTCTGAATTTTGAAAATCGGCGTAACTAGATGAATACAATTAAGTCTGGCAAAACTATTCAGTAGTTTAGCTTACAAATAATCTAGTTACTAAAACTAATGTCTCAACTTCAATTCTGCAATCATTAGACACAGTTACCCCGAGCGAACGAGATATATAGGGTACCTTGCAGCATTAACCCTAATTGTAATTAGATTTCGTTATAAGTAATTTGGGAGATTTTCCTCGGCGGAGTCTGCGATGGTATAATTAGATACGTCGGTAATTAGACGGTAGACTACAAGAGCACTCGGGCCTCGTTTACTTATACACGGTATAAGCCTTTATAAGTCTTAATATAGAGCCTTATTTGCAGCTTTGCAAAATTTCGAACGTTCATTTGTCAGTGAAAGTTTTATTAAATTTCACCTGCCAACTTACTTAATTGAAATCTTGGTAGTACTCATAACAGCTATGTGGTTAGTAAAATTTTGAATATGTGAATATGTGAGTACAATTTGAACTTGATGCATACTTTTGCTTACAGCACTGGTTGATTTATCTGAGCTCTTGAACAATACACACATATCATATTTATAATTTAATAGGTTTTATGTTGAAAATATTTTAATCTATATCAGGTAATATCAATCAGGTAGAGCATTTTGTAATTAATGCCCGGTAAGCGCTACGTACAGTGTCTTTTCAAATTTACAACTCGTGTACAATTTGTTGTACTCCGAAAACATACTGTTAGACTCAATAAAATGAACAATACACAAAAGTATATGTAACTAACAGACAATTATATTTTTTTATTTAACAGATAAACTGAAATAATTAAATCCAGTTATATAAAGACGAATATTAAAGATCAGGGCTTTATAAATTACTATTAAGTATAGTAGAGCGCTCCATCAGGTACGTAGTAATTGTAATTATTTTTTTTGGTTAAAACGCGCAGAAACTAAAGTGAAAAAATAACTCTGTATCAGGGAAAGAGAAGAAGAGTCGACAGGGTTTCCCTAGATAAAAAGGTACAAAAACCTGAATGTGTTGTAGTGATATCAAACGTGGAATTTACCGCGTAAGAGAAACAAAAGGAAATAGTTCTTATAAGAAAAATAGTAATATTAATATGCGTGTGTACGAACGCAGCCATATTATAGCATAACAAGGGGAGGCAAAATCTATTTAGCGAATGAAGCAGAATGGAAAAGAAAACTCAATCAAGCACACGAGTCGCTGTGATTTCTGGGCCTAACTACGAAAGATATATTGCGGGCAGAGGTCGTCATTAACAGGAACTGGCGTTCTGCCTCCCGGACGTTTTTGTGAATAACCTTTGCGCTACTTTTCATATGCGAGCGTAATTTACCGACAAACATTTGTTAACTCGGTTATTCCGAGATAAATATTAGTATGCTTAATTGTGAGTAGGTAAAACATATAATTCTGGCTGATAATGGGGCTGATTCTGTATAACACAATCTCTAAACTAAACTAAAATTGCAGCTTTACATCTAGTTCTGTCCCTTTCCGCAGGAAGTATTATGAAAGGGTTAGCAATATTTGTAATGCTCTAATTTTAGTTTAGTTTAGAGATTGTGCACTACAGAATCAGCCCCATTAGCTTGTTGTTTTAGTTATTAATTATGAAATACTTAATGTCTAATATTGTGACGCTAATGAGAAGTTAAATTATACTTTTTTAGTTATTATAGGTCAATTTTCTTTTTCATCCCCAATTTAGGCGTACAAGCTCGAAAATTATGGGTTTATGAATAATACCTTCAATGAACACGGTGCATAGAGAGAAAATTATTTCAAGCAATTATTATAAAAATAATAATCAATTTGAACCCTTACAAAACCTTAACTTATTAAAAATTACAAAATACATTTCACTTGCACTCCCTCAAAATCGATCGATGTCCCGCAACGATTCAATCAAGGATGTTTTATTTAATTTTCAGGGTTTACTCAGGCACAGGGGCTGTTCAAGTTGTAAATCTTGATTGATCGCTTGTGCGGGATCCCATCAATATAGATCAAAAACCCACATTTACAATTTAATGGACACGAGAGATTTTTCTAGCATACCTACCTACTAAAGAAGAATGTGGAACTGGTGCTAAGTAGGGTAAATAACATCTAAAAAATAAAAATTAATTTTATAAAAAAAAGAAGAAAAAAAATTTTAAGCACAAAATTATATATTATATATCTATTAAGTCACTTCAGTGCTCATAATTCGTGCCTTTGAAATTATAGAACTAGACTTGCTGCATAGCCCATACTTAGCTACCGAGGATACCTGAATTCGACACCTAATTATAAAGAATCGACATGAAACTATAGTTGCATGCATGAACATGCATGAAAACTATATTTTGCAGCTTTTACGCAGGCCGCTATTATAAACATTTTCTACTCAGCATACCTAACCACGTACGCAGACCCTTCAGCGTCTGGAATGCTCTTATAAGGCTCGCCATGCAAATGTAAGTCTTGAAAGACCAGTCAAAGGTAAATCAGTGAAGTTGATTAGAAATACCGATAGTATTTGGAGAATGCCTACGCCATACTCTTTGTGTATTTACATGGTTAATATATTTTATACAAACTATATTTAGTTTGATATGGGGCCATACTGCCAACGCTTTCACCTTTTTATCATGTAAAAAAAATCAAATTCAAAGTCAAACGATGTTTATTCCAAATTGTTACTCACACTGTACCTACTACTTTTTAACCGTCAATAAAATACAATATGTAATAATAAAATTATTAACAAATAAATTTTAAAACAAAAGCTATGTGAGTTCCAAACGCGGCCTGTTATAAGATGAGCCCAGAACAAACTTCTTATTTCACTATTATGGAACTGTTACGAAAAATGTTTGAATATACCAATCTGGAACCACAATGGAAGCACAATTTAAAAGGCTGCAATATTAAAGAATAGTTTGGCTGTTGCAAGAAAAAACTTGAACATTTCACCAGTGCACTCAATCTGCGTCTTTTAAACTTGAAACTTTTCCATTTAAACTTTAAGAGAACTTTTTGATGCCACATAAAAGATTGTTTTGTTTTTTTGTATCTTTAGACTATTATCATGAACGAGATGACTTAGCGGTATTATGTACAGCTAACTTTTTGAGTTCCAAGGGAGAAACTCTTGAGGTTTTATTACACCTAAAAGGTAGAAAAAAAATTGTGTGTGTCAGCTCCGACGCACGACTGGACTTTACTCTTTACGAACGATTATAAAATATATAGATTAGTAAATGAGGGTAAATTAATGTTTTTTTTATATTACTGAGAGCATACTTGATACATTTGTTTATATTAATTATATAATTTTATATTAATTATATAATATATATTAATTATATAATTTATATTCATCAAAATGTATTACATAGTCATGGAAACATAAACAAGTGTTACCATGAAAACATTAAGTCAATAACGTAACGGAGAAATTTTATTTTACTCCCCATACATTTTCATACCCCGGGCTTCTATTTATATGCAAATCGATTCTAAAGGAGGTAAAATCCAAAAAGCTAACGGATAAAAATTTGATTCATTAAGTTAGTAGTACCATAGGAGTTTATGATTCAGTCAAATTATTCTCGTCAACGCTACAGCTGGCATATTGGTCGTGTTCGACATCTTATTTGTTGACAATTGAATTTGTCTGGTGATCAGCATCGGTCATCGGTCGAATCTGACACGCACTTGACCAGTTTTTTCTTTTTATGGTTTCAATGTAATGCTTGACAGGGGATACACGAGTATTCAAAAGATTATTTTAAAAGTAAGTTCTGATATCTCCCCGGCCTTGGGGAGACGCCAGGATTGAAAAAGGATTTTGTGAGTCAAAATATTGTAATCAAAACACGAAATAAACATGTGCCGTGCTATTATATAGTCCTAGACCTGTATGCAAACATTTAATTCAATTAATATTTTACTACTAGATGATTCCCGCGATTAAGATTTTTGATATGTCCTTCCCCGGGATACCATCTACCCCTGTACCAAATTTCAGCAAAATCGGTTGAAAAGATGGGCCGGGAAAGCGTAGCAGACAGACAGATAGAAAGACAACAGAAACACTTTCGCATTTATAATATTAGTATGGATATTACAGAAAAATCCAAGATTACCATAGGTACTTACCTACTGAAAACGCCAAAGTCAATACGATGCCTATCAAGAAAGTACTGCAGTAGCCTTTAGCTTTAGACTAAAGTAGTTAATTGAAGTCTATTGATGATCCATAGCTATCATGTTTAAGTTTCTAAGTACTATTGCGTTTATAAAGTTGAGAGCTAATCCGTTTGTTTTACTCTCGCCTTGCCTTTGCTGTTATAAGCGTGACAGATTCAACGCTAGAAGCTTAGTCAACATTCAGTGGAGGCTTTAATAATAAAATGATTGCCTTAGCAACGAGAGCTTTCTAATCAATTATTGAGATTTTTGTTGAAGTTTAAGTCAAGTTTGTTAATATCTTCTTTAATATTTGAGAAAAACTTTATACCTCGTAAGTTTTTCTAAGGTAGGTAGGTTACCTTTTTATCTCTTATCAACTCATGGCTGGCTCACTATTGAGCGCGAATCTTCTCTCTGTATGAGAAGGGTTTGGCCATAGTCCACCACGCTAGCCTAGTGCGGAGTGACATTATCTGTTTAGTGACTAGTAATTATATGAATGAGTTCACAAATCCTATATTCAATTTAAAAATAAGAAAAAAGCTCGCGAATGCAAGACGTTTGCTCCATGTACCCTCCAATGTTCAATCTTTTGCAAGTTGCAAATACAGAAAAGATGCTTGCAACGCGCAACTTTCTTTGAACCAACCATTCATGAAATGAAATTCCAGGTAATTGGATTCTCAAGAGTTAAGGATCTTAATCATTTTAGTTCAGCGCCCTACCGGCATGTCTTGTGAAAACCTTTTTCACTTTATCAGTTGGTCTACCTCAGAATATTTAATCTGTAGAAGTTTTAATGCAGAAAAGATGTTTAAAATGGAAGTTACTTGAGAATAACAAAGTTTCATAGAAATAAAATAGATCTCAGAATGGATCATTTTGAGATCTATTATTATCAGAGCAAGATTATTTAAAAAAAAGGGAAAAATTCTATAACTGCTGTACTTAATGTATTTCACGTGATTTTAGAAGAAGTAAAGTAAAAATTACTTCGAAATATAAACAATTTTGAAAAGAAATTTAATACGATCTAATTTCAAGGCGTATTATATTAATAAAGTTTGAAAATTCTTTTGCCTGAACAATTTAGGAGCACAGTATTAGATTTCAAGAACTTAGAAATTAAATATCTTGGCCTCTTTTTAAAGATAAGAGGGTTTAAATGAAAATTTAAGATATCATACAATATATATTTTTAGCTAAGTCCGAAAAAAAAATCAAAATTATTCGGATTTTTCCAGAAAATTAAATATTTAACTATTGTCGTGTAGTTTGAGTATAACGTCAAATTCAAGCTTCTAACGACTCGCTTGGGTGAATTTCAAAGAGGTATCGCATGCCGGCAGGGAGACCGGCTAAAACTGACAGCTACAGACAGCTGTAACGATCCCAATCACCTCTGACTGGATAACACTCTTCCACTATTGGACAAAATCCACTGACGCAGCAAGAATTCTTGAATAGGAAATAAATTCAGCCAATCACAACAATTGATACTGTAACAATGATTGATGCAGAACTTACGCGGTCGCCCTGCGGATGTCTTCTCTTCAAAGATCTTGCCGTCAAAGACGTTAAATATCAATGTTAATATTATTTTGAAAGGAGCTTGCTTTGCGACAACTCTTACACAGAGGGGCTTTTATTATTGATTTATGATTGGACTTCATAATAAGATTCTTGTAGAAAGAGGACGCAAGGCGTCATCTTTATCTAATGGTTAGAAACCTTGTATAATTTACACTAAAAAAAAAATAACTTTTGTTTATACAGACCAAAACTACTCAAAGAACATTAGGATAGAAATATTCATATATATTCCGGTTGGTACCAATGCTAATTTAATTAAAACGGGTAATTTCATTGCATTTGCTAATACTGCAGGAGTAAGTTAGTAGAAGAGAAATTTAAAAAATAAACGTGTTATCTTCGAATCACATACATTAAAGAAACCTGTAAGATCTGAATCCTGAAATATACAACGTAGTATATAATTAAATACTAGTTTAGTAGGCTAGTAGGATTAGCAGTAGCACGGGCAACAAACGATAACTTCTGTGTATTTGAGGTACAGACTTGTTTTTTAAATATTATGTAAAATATTCTTTTTGTGAAGCGCTTTTGACATTTTAATATAATATTTTTTTCATCTTGCACACCTTAAGAGTCAAGAAAAGGAAAAGTTATTTAAGATCGTGATTAATTAATATTCCTTTATGTAGTAGGATCAGACCTTCATAATCTCGCCCTTCAGGTTTATCCTCCGTCGTCCAGAGTCTGATTGACGTTTCAGTAGACAATTATTCTACGTCCGGGCACGCCCGTTTGCTGCCGTAACCCGTAATTATGTTAAGCCAATTAAGATCCGGATTAATTCACTCAAGTAAGCTGAGGCTTAAATACTTCCACTTAAGTCTGTTGTACGAAATGTTTGATAGGCGACATTTTGCCGTTTTTAAAACATTTCAATTTTTTTTAAGAACAGATTTTTAACACCGGCAATCGCCTGCTATATTTGAGTAGGTACATTGACATACTCGCAATCACATCTGATTTGCTGACCGTTGGCTGAAATACCCAGCCTTAAAAAGAACATATAAATATTAGCTATATAATATAATCTAATATTATAAATGTGAAAATGTCAGTTCGTCTATCCGTCTGCTTCGCTCTCCCGAGTTCCCGTGAGAGAAAAATAAACTTAATTAACGCGGACGACTTAGTGGTTCCAGCAAAGGTTTAAGCTAAGTTTATAATTCCGAAAATAACCAGTCAGCTTTGATCGTCTTTGTGATGTGGTTGGTTTCCATCTTAATTTAGTGTTTCCGTACAATGCTTAGCTTACAACTACAGGGAGACAGAAATGATGTACTTCCTCGTACACTTTCTTCTCCGGAAAATCAAAGATTTCCTACGATCTTTTCTCGAATGTTCAGCAGAAAAAATACATTAAAGGCATTCAAAATTCATAGGCACCATTCACAGGATCTAAAATTCAAATGAATATGTACATTGTACAAACTGATCAAAGTTGTGTGTTGTTAGAGGAAACACAAAGTTGGCAAACAAGCGCTGTGTACCGATAGAAGATCATAGTACGTTAAAACTTTGTTGTGCAATTGGAGCGCTCTGCTCGCTATTACCGGATCACTGGGGCTGGCTATTAAGCTACCAGACTTGGAAACTAGTTACCTCTAATCTCATATTGTTAAACGTAAGCTAAATATGCATACGGCTAACGACGGGCAACGAATATCTTGCAATATGTTCATCTCAATAAACTTAGAATATATTGTACGGGCGATAGCATGGTGGTCGTGGATTCAATCCTCGGGTATGCAACTCTAACTTTTCGGAGATATGACGCGTGTTTTAATAAATTAAATAGGAAAACATCACGAGGAAACATGCCCGCACTTGAATTTTGGTTGAATATGGCCTGACTCTCTAACTCTCGTGGATATTAATAATAATTTGAAGTGTTTTAACGAGCCAGTAAGCAACCTCTCAGATGGGTAGATGACATTACATGGCAAAGAAAGGCCATAGCACAGAATAGGTAATAGTAGTAAGCCATAGATTTAAAGCTATTGAAGGGAATGGAGGAGGCCTATGTCAGAAGACACACTGGGGATTCAGAACGGCGTGCTTATAATATAACATTAATTATGTAATAAAATAATGTTAGATTCTGTAGGTAAATAATGGCTTTATTTATTTGACGTCCCAGTAAAGCCTTAAAAAAGAAAGTAAACGGTAAAAGAGCTTAGGTACTCTGAGTTGGTAACAGATACGCGTGATATAGTGTTGGTAATAGGTTTACATCGTAATTCGTAACTTTTAATTTGATATTTCACTGTAGCTTACGATAAAGATTGATAAACTGACTGACTGACAGTTCTACGTGTTGGTGAAAAAAAGAATACAAAACAGTAAATTGTCTTAATTATAAAGAGTAAGAACGCAACTGCTGAAAAGATAAAATTTTATAAGCGACATTCATTTTGCCTACATATTTGCTGAAAACAAAGTTATTTGAAGTCTATTCGAGATGCGCATTATGTTTTGTAGGTACTAGTAGAGCAAGTGAATAAAGGTGGGAACTCATGTTTGGGCAGGCACTGATATTGCAGTCAGTAGGCGATCTCACTCGGCGAGTATCAGTCAATGTAAAACACTGCCAGTGACATTAATTTTTTACCAACTTCCTTTGATGTTTGAAGGAAAATCCACAAAACCCGAAAGCCTGGCCAGCGCTGGCTATACGTGAGCGGTACATGTTCATCAAATGCATTAGCAAAACGCTTGAGGTCTATGTGTACATAGGTATTACCCGTAGTACCTAAGCCTACAATTTATGAACAAGTGCAAGCCTCATACGTTAGGTTTCGTGAACAACACACACACTATAACTGTAACAACGGTTACAGAAACAGATCCCAAAATTGAGTAACCACCTTTATGTTTGTATTCGTAGATTCGCAAGAATACGACGAAGTACTTCAGTAAGAGGTAAGTTTTAATAATGTAGCGCGGTTGGCTGCCGTTTCCTTCCATTCATCTCTCCCCTTTCCGGTCGGCACAATTAAAACGACGCTATGTTCCGGCACTTATAAAACTTCGGAAGTATAGGTTGAGACTGTTTTTAATGAAACAGTTTTTGTATGATACGATAGTTGATATTTTTTGAATTATATTTTTTATAGGGATTACGGCTTATGCCCTAGCATCATTAGCGTCACTTCAATAAAAATATTCCCCAATAATGTAACGGTGATCTTTTATTATGCATTTTTCAATTGAAAATGAACGTAGTTCGCGATGCGACTGGGTGTATCGTAGTATGCTCACGTATTTGAAACACGTAGACCCACATTACAGCTCTTGCATGTGATAAGTAATCTCCTTATTCCGTACTATTATTATTATAAATGAGAAAGTGTGGCTGTCTGTCTGTTTACTACAATTTTACGGCCTAAGTGTTTAACCGATTTTGATGAAATCGACACAGAGTATGGGCGTTAGTCTACCGCCGCCGTTACCGCGACCAAACTCGGCGGTAAGGACTGAAACAGTAACCGAAATAAGGGGTTTAAACACTGTTTTTTGAAACTGTTATAAAAAAGAAACACTTATAACGGAAACAGAAACGATACTGTAACCCAATCATTCTGTAACCGTTTATTTCTGTTAATAAGTGTTTTTATCTGTAACCCTAATAGGTACATGCCCTAACAAACTGCACGGTGTGACAACGCGTTCTTCACACTTCATCGGACTTCACACACACTGACACAACATACCCATGTTTTTCTTAAAACAATTGCAACCAACGGTGCTAGACCTTAGGTTCAAATTTGAATACGCGTCAACAGTAAATTTGGCAACGTCGCTATTTCGGTTACAGATTAAAACACTTTCATTTCTGTTACAGATTCGTTTCTGTTACAGAAATATAAGTGTTTCTGGTTAACAGAATTAAAAACACATTCAAAAGGGTTACAGATTCGATTCTATTACACTTTCATTCTGTAACACTTATATTTCTGTAACCTTTATGAATCTGTTTTTCAGTCCCTGCTCGGCGGTTCAGTTCAATCTCGCTGTCGTGCGTAGTAGCACAGAATAGGTAAAAGTGGTGGCAGGCGCGTTGTAGGGATGCCTAGGTTCAACACGCGGCTATAGTAAATGTATTAATGGTATTTTGGTGCCGTTATCTCGTTCTCGGTGCCGTCCCGGTAACAGTGGCAGTGGACAAACGGCCATAAGCTGCATCCTGGGGAAGGAAATAGGATACTTTTTAACCCGCAAAATGAAAGAGTTCCCGCAGGAATCGAAAACCTCAACCACGCGGATGTAGCTGCGAGCGTCATCTAGTAAACTTTATTTCTAAACCCTTTGTAAAGTTTTTCTATAATGCACTAGTAATGGTACGTGAATTCGATTAAGGTATTTATGTTTGGGTAGCTCTATTTGAGTAGTATGTAGTGTGAACTTTAGTAGAGAGTTAAATCTGGAATATACAAGCAAGGTTGTAGATAAGAACGTTCAGTTAGAGACAAAGGAGCACGATACAAAGCTATTCCGGGCGAGTCAGCCGAATCTCCTGGGCGGTGCAGTTTGCATTCTCAATACTATGTTTGCATTGCGACTCGCTTGTTGCTGCTGGGACGAACAGTGAATGCTTAATCAGATTCCTACTACCCCAGAAACTTCTTCAAAAAAAAAGCCATTGTCATTTATTTTTTATCCGACTACGATAAAGAATGAGGTTTTCGATGCGACGCTTAGGGTAATCCATATCCATACTGATATTACAAATGTGATTCTGTCTGTCTCCTACGCTTTCACGGCCCAACTACTCAACTGATGTCGATGAAATTTGGTACAGAGACAGGTTGCATCCCGGGAAAAGGGATAGGCTACTTTTTATCCCGGAAAATTGAAGAGTTCCGGCGGGAATAAAACAAACCAATCTACGCGGACGAAGGCGCGGGCATTAGTAAATTAATATAAATTCGCAGACATCTAAACAGCTTTCAATTTGTTAAAATTTGCTTAAAGCTTGGTACTTAATCCTGAGAACGTCTGTTCCTAATTTCTTTTCCGATTTTGAAAGCATCATCATTCATTTGTTACAACATTCGGCACAAGAGTACTGTGGGCTTTGACCAAAACTTTTGGCAATTTCCGAACTCAAATTGGAGCTTTTTGTGACTCCTACTTTGCCGTTAAATCACGGGGAGTAAAAATGTTTGTATGAGTAAGAAATTTAAATTACTGCGAATATTAAACAAATTGACTGTTGAAAATAAAGGTAATCATGCACTATATACCGAATTTAATTTAAAAATCATAAATTAATAAAAACTACATTTAAACGAGTATATCCATAAGAATGCGTCTGTGTATTTCAATGCAATTTTATTTTCAATATCCAATTAGTAGCTTTCACGAGGAAGGTTTGCCTATTTATTAATGAACAAAATGTTCACATCATACCGTCAGTTAGTTTTTACTTCATATATATTTAAAGTATCCGTATTAAATACAGTTGAAAAATTATACTTCCATTTTTATCATAAAATAACTTTTCTAGAGATTCATACACGCTTTTCAAAATAAATGCGGCGCACGCAAGATAAAAGCATTATTTTAATGCTCTAAAAGATGAAAATTTTCATTTAGTGACTACACGAACCGTCGGATCGTGATACCGTCAGTTTGTTTACGTGCCGCGTACCAAATACCGTTGGGTTTATTATATTTTACTGTAAAGTGAAATAAACCCAACAGTTTACGAGCAGGAATATAATATTATTGTCATCTTAATAAAATTGCGTAAAATATTTTGAAACGTATCCGTAATAATATTATCCGTACTACCGAGATCGTCGATAGATGACAATCTCTGTGGTGCAGTGGTGACCGTTGTAGTCTTTCTTAAAAGCAGGAGATTACAGGCTTGATCCCGTCAATTTTTTTCAGTTCTGACCTAGTCCGGCCGTGGCTCTACCATCCAACCGGCAAAGACGTAACGTCAAGCGATTTAGTTTTGCGGTAGGTGCGATGCCGTGTAGAAACTGATTAGGAGTGAAGTCTAGCAGTTATTCCCCTAACAGGTTGGTCCGCTACCATCTTAGATTGCAAAATCATGAAATGTAAAAAATACTTCCTCTATTCAGAAATCTAAACAATTTAAGGTTTCCCTTCAGATTAAGTTCAAGGTTCTAGATCGTCAAAAAAGCATATTTTGCCTAACAATACACATTGACAATAAGTTATCTAGTGATTTAAAGAAAATAAAGATATAATAGATACGTTCCTAATAATTTATTCTCGAAATTTGTAATTAAGTTAAAGGATTTTTACACCACACTGTGGTGGAATACATGATACCGTCTGTAAAACTAGTATATACTTAACTGTATTCACAAATAAATAAATTTGATTTGATTTGATTTCTACTATTAGCCATACTAAATTATAAATTCGAAAGTGTTTCTGTCTGTCAGTCTGCTACGCTTTCACGGCCCATCTGTTCAACCGATTTTGATGAAATTTGGTATAAGGATAGTTTGTGGCCCGGGGAAAGACAGGCTACTTTTTATCCCGGAAAATTAAAGAGTTCCCGCGGGAATCGAATCGAATCCACTTTATCCACGCGGACGAAGTCGCGGGCATCATCTAGTCTAGTTTCTAATAAAAGTATTTTGCTTACTACTAAAATAAGGATAAAAATGATTTCATGCAAAAATTCGAAATTTGTAATAGATATTCTTCTTTGTCATTCACGTGGGCACATCCCTCCACTCTCATAGGAGAGAGGAAATTATTATTATCTATTCACTATGTTCTTTCATTTCCGCAGTGAAGTATTCAGAAGTATTCGATAACTAGATAATGCCTGAGACTTAGTCCGCGTTGATTACGATTTTTTTGGTTCCCGAGGGAACGCCTTAATTTTCTGGGACAAAAAAGTAGCCTATGCCCTTCCCCGGCATGCACCTTATATCTAAGTAGGTATACCAATTTCACTTTTGCATTTATAATATTAATAATATGGATTAAATAAAATTCGTAATTAGTTTTTAAACAACGAACTCCGAAATTCTTGTTGTTTTTACATTTTCAACACTTCTAGGGTTTCCACAGGCAACGAGAGCAAAGTCCGGTAGTGCCATTAACTACCATATTATCTCCCCGCCAGAGCGAAAACCTTGAAATGTTATCTTAATAACACTAAATTTCAGCGTAAAACCACTTCCTCACGTAGAATTTTTAAATTGTACATTCCGGTCCTTGTCTCTTTTCCATAAATAAATGAATGACAGAATTTTTTCGAAACCTACTAGTCCAGCGTGGTGGAATACGACCTAAAACTCTTTTCAATGTGAAAACAGGCCCGTGCTCAGTTCCACCGACTGAATGAAAATGGATTTGTAATTTAGTTGATGATGATACTTCGAAAAATATTGCTTTTCCCACAAAAAATAAAATCAATTGAAGATCCTTCGTAATAATTGGTGAAAGTGTAATAAGTGCAACTTTTTTTTATCGCTGGGAAATGCTTTTAGGCATCCCTCCCGGATGCAAGGCAGTGTAAACTGCAATACTTCCGAGAGGGTATGTGGGACTCACTGGGACTCCAGAATACCCACTAAAACCCAGCGGCGCTCCTGCGCATCGCATTCATCCGCGAACAATAAGTGCACCTAGTGAAACTCGTAAATTAAATGGAAAAGCGTCGGGATTTCTCATGTCCATTCATTTTTGTCAGAATTACGTATAACGTATTACCTATTATGTGGTAATTCTTTAACTTGAACAATTATACCTACTTAGAGATTTCAATCCATGCGAAATAAATGCGAAAGTGTGTCTGTCTGCTATGCTTTCACGGCCCAACCGTTCAACCAATTTTGATGAAATTTGGTACAGGGATAGGTTTTATCCCGGGGAAGGACACAGGCTACTTTTTATCCCGGAAAATAAAAGAGTTCTCGCGGGAATCAAAAAAATTCATCCACGTGGATGAAGTCGCGGGCATCATCTAGTTGTGTAATAATGATCATTAGCTGAGTATTAATACGTGTCATCGTCAGCAGAGATAGAAATGACCTCTTAGTAGGTAATTAAAGTTTGCGAGATAGCTAGTATCGGCTGTAATTGCCGGGAACTACTTAATTACAACTTGAGATGATCCCGGGGGAAGCGATCGTAGACCTCAGCTTGCGAGTGTTTTCGAAGATTTACTGCTCTTGACCCCACTTGATCTAAGTCTCCAATGCCCATATCAAGCTACGTGTAATTACAGATTCTAATCAATTGTGTTTGGGTGTCTAATTGTGTTATTTTACGAACTTTCTTAACGATTCAATGATCTTCAATGTTTTCCGATTAAATCACGGTTATTTTTATCTTAAAAATGGAATTTAAAAGTAAATAATTAGGTAGTTTACAGCGGTTTTTTTTTGTAAAGTTTAAAAGATAGTTGTAAGTATCTAAGTACAACTCAATAAATTCCAAATTTATTTAACATTTTTTATAGCTGAGCAGACTTAGACTTTGGTTAAACTCTGCAAGTTAGATCTAAAAGGAAACCTGTATCAGTTATCAAGATTTGAATGTATGATACGTCACATTAACTTTATAATGGATGCTACGTGAGTCTTTAGCAATAAGTAATCATGTTTTCTCAACAGCTAAGTGTAATATATTAAATAAAAAGGAAGAGAAGAAAATGAATTCAAAAGAATTCTACCTGCTCCTCTTCCTTTATTTACAATCTCAATTAAAACCACGGGCGTCATTCATAAGGTTACAATTTTGTTTCCCCTTAACAGAAAAGAAAACATTTGAAATGCAAATTGGAATCGCCTTAGACCAATGTTCACTTTATATTTTCACCTCGCTTTCATTTGCAAGTGAAATATATTAATATTGAAGAATTTGAATATACAATTGGGACGTTTATTAAAATAGATGTGAAAATTTGGTAGAAAAATATTATATAAAATATTATACTACTTTGACTATTGATATCCCTAAAATTAATGCAAAAATTATCTTTTTGAAATATCTGCAGTGTTTTGATAAAGACACAACTTTTTTTGACACAGCTTTTCAAAACCATAAATTGATATAACAAGTGGTACTAGTCAAATATATGATTTTTTAGTGATTATTTAATGGAGGATTACCCATAAGTCGTAATATTCACGTCTCCTGTTAGTTTTATGTTGAATTATTTTAAACTATCGATTAAAGTAAAAAAGTGTGTCGAACTTTGATGACAATTCAGTATTTTATAAAACAATCCATACTACATAGCCACCACCACTACAGCTCATTAACGTCCCACTGTTGGGCACAGGCCTCCACTCTCATAGGAGAGCGGGAATTAGAGCTTAGACCCACCACGCTGCTCCAATGCGGGTTGGTGGGCTTTAACGACTATTATCATGTTAGTGATGATAACCGGGACCGACGGCTTAACGTGCTCTCCCAGGCACGAGGGTGAAACACCGCCAACTTCCTAACTCCGAGCTAGTACTGAGAATTTCTAGTCAGAAAAACCCAATACTTAATACTTACCCGGGACTCGAACCCGGGACCTCGTCAGCCGCAGTCAAACTAGACCAACGAGGCAACATAGCACACATAAATTTTTAAAAAAGATGCTGATTTGACTAGTTGTCAAATCTCAATTACTGTATTTGAGATCTAAATCGATTTACCCACTACACAGGAATTTAACGCTACGAACTAGGGCTTATAATAAAATAATCAGATGATAATTATTATAATAGTAATCTAATTTAATTTAGGGCACATTTTAGGGCAGAAATCATGTTTCTAGGACGTTAACGTCTTTCTTAGACCCTCGTCAAAAGTAAACGTGTTATAAAGCAATTAACACACATTTTCATAACAGCAATTCTATTTCCATTAACAGTATTTGCTATAAGGTAAGTGGTATGAGGAATTATAACAAAGTAAGTTAAGTACATGAGTCTAAAAAAAATATTCCGCCTAATGGAATCGTCGAGGAATGTTTATTTAAATATAGCAGTGGAATTAAGAGCAAGACGTGTTTCAGAGTCAAAAATGCTATCAAATGATATCTTTTATTCCTATCCAACCATTTATTTTACTTTTTAACCGACTTCCAAAAAAGGAGGAGGTTCACAATTCGGCGCGTATTTTTTTTTTCCTTTTAATTTTTTTTATTTATGTATGTCGGTGCATATCTCCGTGGTTTCTGAACCGATTTCTATCAGTCGTTAGAGGAAGCTCTCGAGGTGGTCCCATAAAAAAATCTGAATCGAAATTCTCAACCCTGACACTAAAAAGTTAAAAATAAAAATTCTTTCCAAAAAACCGACTTCCAACGCCACTGTAAAGTAATAAATAATTTTTATTTCTACCCACTATGTTGAAGTCGGGCGGGTATAACAAGGATAAACAAAGTTGACGCATCAGGCGTTGGAAGTCGGTTTTTTGAATATTTATGACATAAGCACTCTTATGAAGTTTCATAATTATTGACAGGCAACGATCGACAAAAAAATGCAATAATCCATAGACGCATATAGTTTTTTACAATAGTGAAGCGACGTGTCCTTTTATCCAATATTTGGTAACTCGTGTACTCATTTAGTAATTAAAAGTACGACTTTCCTTTTCAAAATAGTCATGGAGGTGCAACACTAGCTTTCTTGATAGTCCTTTAAGCACCTTTGGCGATGAATGGTTTCAATTACCTGACGGATTCATGTACATTTACTGTACTGTTGTATATAAATGATTTATTTTAATACATACATTAATATACGTCATTTAAACGCTTGGGTATACCTATTTATAAAACAATAAAAAAATGTTGAGCAAAGACAAATTTCAATATTATCAAAAGTAAGATTTCATTAGAACATCATTTGCCAAAAGTAAAATAAATAATTGGAAAAAGAATAACATTTTGATTTTTACAAGTATTTAATGCAGATAGTAGTTTAAGCGCAGTAAAAAACTCAGTAGGTATTTGGAGTAGACTTGAAATTTCCCTTTATGATACCGTTATCTTAGACCCTTTTAAGTCCCATCCCAACCCTGATCCTTACAAAATGGAACAGCTCTACGTAGACATGATATTTGGAATAAGATAACCGACCTAATCTGTCTATTACAGGCATACCCACATTTAATTAAAACAGAAGCACACGATCGAGTAAAGTTTTTTTTTTGATAACAAACATTAAGTCAAGGTTCATTATCAATTTTTCGTTCATACAAATACCGAGATTTACAGAAAAAAAACATTAAAAATCTACCTGAGAACGTAAAGCGGCTAACGGGGACAAAATAGGCGCTTAAACTGTGAACATAAATTTCGAAAGTTTCCCAATTTGCATTAAACTAACTGAAAAGTTCCGACCATCAGTCACATTAAGAAGAACCGAAGCTGTTTTAAATGATGTACGACATTTCCAATATTATGAGTAAAGAATACTAAATATCGGCCATTTCATGATTAACAGGACCTACTATATTATACCAGGATATTTAAATACAAAAAAAATAGTAGATAACAAAGAAATGAGAGAAAGTTATTTTTTAGTCTGTGATAATAATATAATATCATAGAATTAAAAATTTTGAATAATGTTGAACACTGATTTTGCCACTGGGTTAAATTCTCGTTTTTGAAATAATATGTAAAAATATAAAAGGGTTTCCAGGGTAAATTTTAGCACGAACTTTTAAAAATATTACTTGTGTAATGGTATCGTAGCTAATCTCTATAGGGTTAATGGAAACGAATATTTGTTTAGGGTGCATTTTAAGTTTTAGCGTAAACTATCTGTGAAATACCTTTTTTTAAAGTTCTTCATTTGATTATTATAATTAGCTTTTTTACGGCTTGTAAAATAAAGACTTGTTTTTACGATACCTTTGAGAGGCTGAAAAGAATAAAATGGACTTCGGTGTTTGCGTGAAATTAATTATCCATTAAAGAGGAATAAGACCAATGTGCAGTAAAAATTTTATCGTAATAAAAATATAAAGACCCTGTTACATTATCATTCATCATCTTAATATATCAACGCTCTATTACTGATCTCAGCTGGTGAGAATGTACTCACAAAATGAGAAGAGTTTAGGCCATATTAGTCTCTTACACTAGCGAAGTGTGGATTGCTGACTTGACACACCTTTGAGTACCTTATGCAGAACTAGAGAGTAGGCCTAAAGTGTATTTCATAAAATAACTAATTTATGTTTTCTTAATTGAAAACAACCATTGTTTCTGTTATCTATGATCAAAAGATATGATCGACGCTGTTCTTCTTAAGGTGTGTCCAAACATTTGCGCAGCATTTGGCGTGGCTGCTGCGCATCTATTGCTGCGTTGTTATTGGTCATCTTCCAAGCTGGGTCGTTACTAGTGTGTGGCTTAATTGTGTCCTGTAAACGTCCTGCCACGCGAATATTTGGACACAGGACAGTGTGTGTGATGAAACTAAAAGTCACAGCTGTTCAACGTTAAACGTTTACTAAAGGTCAGTCAATCGTCACTTCTAAATGGGCCCTAAAGCTTACGAGTGGGCCTGTGGTGGTAATTTGTGATGCCCTCGCAATAATAACCAACTGACGGTCTTATAGTCGTAAAATCACACTTTGTTATGCAGTAAATAACTGGCTTGATTTATACAATATTTATGATTAACGAATTACTCTTACGTCTTTTAATACAGTAAAAATAACACGCTCACTTCAGTCAGTCAGTAGACTGACTCATCAACGCCCAAACAAACCATTGGCCTCAAAAGCTGAAATTGTATGGGTAGATAAATTAACGAATAAAATGTTAAGTAAACTCTTAGTTTCGGGAACTTTGTTGAATTTTGAAAAGAATTAACTGCAATGAATTATCTCAAAGATTCAAATCTTTACGAGTACGAGTTTGAATTTCCTAACAATAAAATTAGGCTCGCTTGCGCAAAATTGTGTAATAGAAATTTTTTGTACCTCTCCTTTTCATGTCAATTCCGTAATAAACTTATCAAAAAGTGAGACTGTCAAAAACGAAGTGTTGTGCAAGTCGCCTTAAGTGTACGTATCATAAGTGTAAAAAAATGTGATTATAATTTGTATAACTTCTAAAGGATACGGAAGGACCCCGTATAGTTATATGAAAAGAAAACACCCACCAGGATGTGATTAATGGAAGGGAAGACAATACCAGAACAACATACACAAAGAGAAAAATATGCTGACAGAATGGAACTGAAGTACCTTTTTTAAACATAACACGAATCCGTTACGAAACTCATATTATTTCAGTTCGCGTTTCAGGGTAATTGGTTCCTTATGCTCTGGGGTGTTTATTCACCCCAAAATGTATTTCGTTATTACAGAATTAGTTTACCACATCCACTTGACTTATGTTAATTACAGTTGGGACCATTTACCGGTGCTCCTGTGTGCCTATAAGTACATACATTTTAAGCTCATAGGTACCCTGGAAGATATGAAATTACTGGAGCGCGCAATTTCCGAATACTGAGCATAAAATAACAGCTGGTGTGCTATTAGGTACTCTATATAAGTTGTGGTTTTTGATTTTGTTTTAATATCATGCATGGCTTGGCAGTGGACCATTGTAAACTCTGTCAATACCACAACATTACCACATTTGTTATAATCATATGATGACGTATTCTGGCAGTGTTGCAAAAAATTAAAAAGGTTTCTCAAAAATGTGTGCTACATAAAAATTACTAGATGGTTAATTATAATATAACATAAGTCCTATGATATTATTAATATTAGTAAGATGGAGTCAAAGGTATCTTTTGCAACTATCAACCAATTGTAAAGCGAATGACATACTGCTATATTTTATCGCTGCTTATAATGCTATAGTTTATTAAGGCATGGTATCGAATAAAATGACGAAGATTTAGACGACCTCCGTGACGCAGTGTTGAGCGCAGTTGTCTTAAAGTGCGGAGGTCCCGGGTTCGTTCCCCGGCAGGGTAAATTTTGTGAATTTATAATTTCTGAGTTTACCCTGGTCTGGCCTGGTGGGAGGCTTCGGCCGTGGCTACTTACCACCCTACCGGCAAAGACGTGCCGCCAAGCGATTTAGCGTTCCGTATAAGTATGGGTTCAACTGCCCTGACCCTAACAAGTTAGCCCGCTACCATCTTAGACTGCATCGTCACTTACCATCACGTGAGATCGCAGTCAAGGGCTAACTTGTAGTGGATAAAAAAAGTAGCGTTCCGACGCTTTACAACACTTCACAACATAATACATACGAGTACATGATGCCTGCAGCTTTATTCGATCCAAGCGTCTGTCTGCAGATGGGGGCGCTGTTTTATGCCTAACGTGTGAAATCTGTTGCTCCATAAATAATATATCTCATTGGTAATACCTACCTACATTTTATATTCAGCAGTGTTCATGGAATGAGATTGGTGCTGCGGTGGTATTGCAATTAATTAAATAGCTTTAATCACGTTCCCTTCTCTACAGTGAAACTTCAAACGCAATTTTAAATTAATATGACTTTTAAAATTACTGCGACGAGTCTTCATAATTCTTGAGTACGCCGCTGCTTGAACTAGTACTCGTATGTGTTTTCTATTTGGTAAAAGCAATTCCAGAAAGATTGTAAGAGAATAAGATATTAATCATAATCCAAGGCGGTTATAAAATAATAATATAAATCACACAAAGACAAGACGGAAAAAACATGAAATATCAGTTAAAATCTTAATTACAGTTAACAGTGCCATCTAATGGAAACCTGCAGGCAGGTATTATCAATAACATTTCCCGCAGCATCGAGACACCTGGACTCGACACGGGTTCTGTACGCTTACTCTGAGTTTTTACATTGCAAATACGATTGATCGACGTGAGAGCTCACCACGGCACAACATCCGGCCTAATGTCCCGGAGCCTTCAATTAGGCAGGCCTTAATAATAATATATCTTTATTTACAGACATAAAATCCATTATGTATACTACTTAATCTACTAAACGTTACCTAATGTTAGTTATGTTAGTAACAGAAAATACTTAGAACTATGTTAGTGGTGTTAATTAATATAATATCTACCATTTGTGAAACACTGGGAATGCATGTGCATGCCTACCCAGTGCCTCACAAAAGGATTTTCCAATCTTTCTACAAGTGTATTCAGAATACCGTTGGTACTCCCCCGCATCCTGCCCATCACTGATGCTGCTCTTTTTCTCATAATGCTAAAGAAGTCATCTGTATGAGCTTCAGCAAACATCAGTGACGCACTGCAGAATCGGGGCAACCCCAACAGCACTCTGAATCCGTTATTATATTGGACACGCAGGTCGTTGTATGCCCTCTGCGTATATGTCACCCACAGGCTGCACGTGTAAAACGTACGCCTTAGCCAACCACACGGCTAAAATACACTCACCGGGGTACAAAGTTACCCCGCGCCCTACCCGGGTATGGAAGCCAGGCCTCGAAGCCCGTACCCCCGCTTGGCTCTCACGGGCCAACCGGAGAAAACCCGCATGCATAACTTAATTAATTATCTTATTAGTTAAATACAACTTTATTTATTTACAATTTTATTAATCACCAAATTATAAGGTTAATATTAAAGTTTTTAAAATATAGACGAAGGATTCCAATTAATTCAAAGCTATCCTTTTTGACATTCCTTGTTTTTCCTGTGAACTTTCCTGCCCGATAGGTTTGGGAATGGTATACAAACTCTTCATCAGAATTGAGGTGTTGCTCAATCCAATTGAAACATTGGTAGATTTTCTATTATTTTTTAATATTTATCATGTTTGTTTGTTTTTCCTTCTTTTACGCTGCTGATATGTTATCAACAACTAGACGTGAATTTTAAATGCTCATAGAAAAAACAGAAAGATCGAAGAGATAGGATACCATAGAGTACCTACTCTAGAATATAAATATAATTTCATAAAAATGTCCCAGAAAGTTACCAGAAAGTAGTCTAGAAAGTATTTACTTTCGTAAGTGATTACAAAATATAAGGAAAAATAGCAAACTGATATGCCACTATTATACTACACCACTATTAATTTTATCACAAGATGTTGATACAAACAAAAGCATAAATTCACAATACAAGTCCGTATTTTCTAACATGCGCTTTACGGTAATTTGTTCTCTCTGCGCCACGGTACCTATGTTAACCTGAAATGTATTTCGCTATTTCAAAATTAGTTTAACACTTCCACTTGAATTGAGTTAATTACAATTGGTGGCCATTTTGAGCCAGCTATACGAGTATATTATAGATATGCCTTCATTTTGATATCCAGCTGTGTTTGCTGAATCTGATTGGCGGTGCATTAAATTAAATTAATAGTCTGCAAAATATAGTAAATTAGAATTTCCCATACAAAGGGTCGGTTGAAAATAGAGTCTAGTTATACTGTAAGCTTAGTGCTGCCGTCAGAACATAGGAAGGGTAGATAAGATAGCATTATTTTGTCGTCGATGATGCGGTGTTACAAAGCGTTCTCGAGGGAACAAGACATCTTGTTCCAATAAACACTGTTTCGGTAAGATTTGATACTATACCCATCACTACTTGACGGGACCGCTGCACTTTAAATTAATCTTTCGAAAGAATATAAGGTATATTTAAATAAAACAGAACAATAGAAATAAAACACATTGGTTTATTCAATAAAAATTAACAAAAGGATACACGGGCAAAATCGAAATAATCTTTTTAGTCCCGTTATTTATTTTATTAAATACCTACAGGAAACAAAGGATTCAATATTTCAAATGTTTACAGCGATTAAATACAGCGTGCAAACTGTTCCATAAATACAAATCAAAATTCTGTCAAAAAAATTAATGGAAACATAAATTCTGGGAACGAAAGCTTTTGGGGAGTCACTCATTTGAATATTTTACGATAATTTTTATTAAGGCTAAAATCTGTGGTTAAAATAATTAATTAATTAGAAACTGTTTATTGATTTTGCAGTCTTTAAGCAAAGATAACATAAACAGAATAACATAACATAACAATAAAATAAATAAATAACCAATTTTTCGTAGCAAATCTATACGAGTAACTAGATGATGCCCGCGACTTCGCCCGCGTGGGTTAGGATTTTTTTGAATAAAAATTAACTTATGTCCTTCTCCGGGATACAACCTATTCACGTACCAACTCAATTTCATCAAAATCGGTTGAACGGATGAGCCGTGAAAGCATAGCAGACAGACAGACAGCACAGTAAACAGACAGACACACTTTCGCATTTATAATATTAATTGGATTGGATATTAGTTTGGATAGTATGGATAAGTATAGAGACACAGGTATAACACTCGACTGATACGAGTGCCGTCGGACGTCCACGCAGCAGTAGTTAAATATCTCAGGTCACGTGACAAGTGAGCCAGGCCTGCTATTATCAAGCATATAAGCCAGTGCTATGTTGCACTTTTCACTAGACTGTATCATTACTTAATAACAGGATCGTAAGTAAATAAGGCAAGTTATTATAACCAAGTATTACTGCTAATTTAGTACTTTTTCTGCCTTGTTTATACAAATTACTCATTTTAGGCAGTTTTGCAGTTACCATAACCAGTATATTATTTACATTAAGTCTACACTAACAATTATTATGTAAAACGTAAACTCATTGAAAAATCTCATTACCATGTAAAGGACTACTTAAACGACAAGGAAGCTTGGCAATAATTTGCTCTAATGTCTCTGATAGTTCCTTAGTTAAGATGATTTGTGAGATGGTGATAATAAAAAAAACCCGGCTGAGTTTGTTGTGGGCTCTTCTCAGACCAGGGCGCGTTAGCTTTAGTTTTAAGATACTTACCGTTACCGATTATCACCGTCATGTTTTTAAAGTAGGTAATTTTAATTTTAAAAATAAAAAATAAACGACAAATGTGTACCTACAGACCCTACAGTACGTACCTACAGTGTACCTATATTGAATAAATGATTTGAATTTGAATTATGCCAATAATTATTTTATTTACGAAAGTTAATACGCCTCAAGTTATAGACTTTTAATATTACTAAGTAGTGGCAACTGGGGTAAGGATGAAAAGGGCTCATTTTCACGTCCAAGTAAGCCCAGTAACAAGAAAAATAAAAGACGAGCGACACAGTATGGTAAGCCTTGCGACTAAGTATTCCAGTATGAGTACCAGGGCTAATACTGCGAGAACGTTGCAGTGCTTTTGATCAAAATAGCAAACATCTGAATCACTCGCGTGTAGTTGACGCTATTCACGGTTACATTGAAGTTCCGTTACGCGTGATTAATGATCTCGCGTTCCCCCGACATTGTGTTTTTGTGATGCAAATAACTCGAGCCGTCGGAACAAGGAAAATTGAGTGGGAGGAGCAAGCACTACCGCAGTTTCAATTGCTTCGCCGCTGAATACTGATGAAGCTATACAGTTTGTGTTATTCCTGTTGCCGTTAAGCGTGAAAAGCGTTTAACGCGTGGAATGTATGGTTAATAAAAGCCTTGGTTAAATAATTGAGTGTATTTATTCGAACGAAGTACCGAAAGGGACCTAATTAGTTGAAATTTTCTTTCACACCTCTTGTTGCCTCGTTGTCCTAGGTGAGTGACTCTGGCTGCTGGTGGTCCCATAGGAAATGACAAACTTATCGACGCGGTAATGCAGGCCACGTGAATAGTGCTACTGTTTGATAGTAGTACTGTTTGAATAGTGCCTGGTGGGAGGCTTTTACCGTGGCTAGTTACCACCCTACCGGCAAAGACGTGCCGCCAAGCGATTTAGCGGTCCCGTACGATGCCGTGTAGAAACCAAATAGGGGTATGGGTTTCATATTATAACTGCCATGTCCCTAACAGGTTAGCCCGCTACTATCTTCGACTGCATCGTAACTTAACATTAGGCGAATTGCAATTGCAGTCAAGGGCTAAATAGGCCACTTTTCACAGGGACCCTTACTTTGAATCTGTGTAGTGTAATGAGATTTAGGGAGAAAGGGTCCCTAATTTGATCCTTTGCTTTGTAAAAGCGACGCCAATTCTAGCGGCCATGCCCACCCTTACCACAGGGTCCTGTGGTAAGTGCAGGCCTCCGATAAAATAAAAATATACTATCGCGTCAAATCCAGTCGCGTTGTCGCCTTTGTCGGTCACCCGTTGTCCTAGGTGAGACTCTCGCAATGCGATGCCATAGAAAATGACCTTATATCTACGTTGTTGTGTAAATACGAGTACATCTGTCTTTTTCTATGGCGTAGCATAGCGTGACGTCGCTTCTGTCGCTCCAAGGACAACGGGTCACGTAGGACAATGCCTTTATATAGTTCGCGCACGAGTTGAATGCAGAGCAAATGTATGGTGACAAATACATTTATTCAACTCGCGCGCGAACTGATGGTATTGCCTCAATCCACTGCTACGCGCTACCTAATAAAACTTTATCAGTAAGTACAAACAAAATTGGAGTGGTAGATGAAACACGTCGTATGCTGCGCACGTGATTTACGTCTATTTGAACTTCACCTAAAGGGTTTGTGATAAGAAATTGTTTTACTGGTAAGTAGTCAAAGAATATGTAGTAAGTCGTTCCAACCTAGATCTCATCATTGCTTTGCACCAAGCATGAAGTGCAAGCCTATCTTGCAATAATGTCAATACTAGAAATAAAAATAAGCTTGTAGGTAATGCCTGCTTCTAGGCTTAGTAAAACTAGCAATTCATTTGTTGGAAACAGTGTCCGCTTCTACAATAAGCTCCCAGAAGACATGTTGAAGATGTCTCTGAATAAGTTCAAAGTTAATGTAAAACGTAAACTTATTAAAAAATCTTATTACCATGTAAAGGATTATTTAAATGACAAGGAAGCTTGGCAATAATTTTCTCTAATGGCTCTGATAGTTCCTTAGTTAAAATGATTCTGAAATGGTGATAATGAAAAAAAAAACCCGGCTGAGTTTGTTGTGGGCTCTTCTCAGACCAGGGCGCGTGTGGAACCCACGTAGCTTTAGTTTAAGATGTCGTACTGATTATCACCAATATATGTTATAAATAACCGGACGTCATTAAGTGTAGTATACCTATCTAAATTGAATAAACGTTCTTTGACTTTGACTTTGACTTTGATAAAAAAAACCTACAGAGCTACAAAACCTAAGCCTCCGAGCTTGTTCAAAGTGACTTCAAGTGGCTCTTCTAGTGTTAATTAATTAATTTACCTATAATATGTTTTTGTTGGTAATAACTTAACAAGCTTGCATTGTTTACACACCGACGTCTTCTGTTTGCAACTGTAGGCACTATATTGTTGACTTCTTGGTTGTGTTTGCTTCCATTACCTAACAGAGCTAACAATACTGTAAATTAATTGACTCAATCAAGCTAACCAAACTATTGTCAAAGCTCTATGGACATTTTAGAGGTTCGACTTTGTAGATTTAATTGGGAATACAAAACAGTTAAGGGCTCCACCCACGTTAGACAATAGGTGGCCGATTTTTTGTCGGCAAAAAATGAAACATACAGATTGCAGTATTGCAACGCACACATCCTTCAAAAAGTTGGTGTTGTTGTTGTTGTGGAAAACAAAAATATTGAGATTGTCCATGCATATTATTTTCTGGCTATGATTATGGTGGATCACACCATTATATTCGAAAAGTCATATGTACACTTAGTTTATAACATTTGAGCTCTTTATTTTTAGTATTTTTACTTCTTTCTTTCTTATGTGTTAGATTTTCACGATGACAGGGCAAAACCTGGAAAAAAGATGAAACACTGCTAAAATTGATCACGATTCTGATTCACGAAGTGAGTACCTATTAATAACAGTTAGGCAGGTATTTATATGCTAAGCTATAGTATCTATAACCAAATTGTATATTTGTTACTTCTCCACGCCTTAAAATCAGTTCAGTTCAGCAAAATCTTAAGCACTTACGAAATTTAGTATAGAGGTACGTTACATCCCGGGGAAGGACAAAGGTTACTTTTTATCCCGGAAAATTAAGAAGTTTCCCGGGAATTAAATTAAAAACTTAATCCACGCGGATAAAGTGGCGGGCATCATCTAGTAGTAAATAAGTAAGTACATATTATGGTAAAGCCAGTTATTACCGCAAATATTTGGGAGAAATTAAACAGATAATTATAAGTCACATGAAATCTTGCACAAACTTGGTAAACACGTGCAAAACACTGATATAGAATCATGTTAGTAGGTTAAAACTTAGTTGACGGCACAATTGGACTGTTCTGTTCGCTGTTCAGCTCACTTGGGGTGACTATTAAGCTAGTATTAAACTCCAGAACTATAGTTACCTCCAACCTCACAGTGTCAAACGCAACCTAAATATTCATAAAGTGAATATTAAGAAACCGCAATATTCGTTCAATGTTCAATGTTCAGATTCTACCGACAAGATTCCAAAATTTCTTAGTTTCCAGGACCAAATTTACTTACAGACGTAAGCAGTTCCCGCAGCGATCCAAAGGAACTTAATCAACGCGGACAAAGTCGCGGGCATTATTTAGTATTTTATTTATTTTATTGTAAATTCCTTGTTAATCTAGCTAGTGATAAGCTTATTATACTGCCAACTTTGAGGGACCATGTATAGGGTTCGAGTAAAAACAAGGTATTGTGTTTTGTATCAAGAATTATTGATTTTGATTCGTAGCAGCCCGGGGTCGGGATGTTGTGGTGCCGGTATTACACGCTCGTGCTTCGTTTCTCCCGTCACGTCAGCTTTCCATCCTATCGGACTATAAGAGTGAGGGAATAAAAGTATACCTACCTGCGTTTGCGCACGTATTTTTGCGTAGCAGGCAAAGTGATAGAGGACGCCGAGGCCAAAATTCGTCCTGATGACTATAAAAATTTTACACAAAACCCATGCATCTATTTACAGACCTAATCATGAAATATAGTTTCAGTTGTAGCGCAAGACATCGATAGAACTCTCAGTAGATTTATAAAACTTTCTTTCAGTGGAAATAGAACTCAAATAAAAAGTAATTTACGGATTTCTAGGAAACGCAGAGGATTTTACGCGTTTCTAACACTATATTAATGCATTAAACGTGAACATTTTTGTTACGTAAGGATGAATATATACAGCATGTTCCTGTCGTCTTACCGCATGATGTGATACAATATGTTTTGAGGTAAACTACTTTAGCTTATGAGTCTCTTGCGGTGCCGCAGATAAGGCACGGAAGAGGCTTTGCTAAGGTGCTCATATAATGTAATAAGAGGGTCATCTCAACCCCAGTTACCTCGTCTATTTCATACTCGTATAAACAATGTTCTTGAGCACTAGTATATGAGCGGTATACTTGAGTGCTTCCGCCGAAATTAGTTTACTTATTTTTTAGCAAAATTTATAAAGGGTCAGTAATAGCTACCTACATCTCGGCTTTTCTGTAACATTTCAAGTTAACGATAACTGTCCGTTAATTAGGCTTTTTAGCCGACTTCCTAAAAAGGAGGAGGTTCTCAATTCGGCGCGTTTTTTTTTTAAATGTATGTTGGTGCATATCTACGTGGTTTCTGAACCGATTTGAAAAATTTTCTTTTCAGTGGTTAGAGGAAGCTCCCGAGGTGGTCCCATAAAAAAATCTATACCGTACTACATGAAATCCTCAAAACTAGGGTGTTAGGAAATTTTGATGGTGAATTCATATAGAAGGTATCAAGTCACGTATATACGATTCGACTCTGAGTCCCAAGCTCCTCAGCTCTGATGCTCCAGGGTACTGCATTCTTAAGCTGTGGGGATTTAGAGTACACTAAAAAGTTAAAAATAAAAATTCTTTTTTTGATTTTCTACACACTATACGCGAGTATAGAAAGACAGGCAAAGTTGCAGGCTCGCCCGACTTCAACATAGTGTGTAGAAAATCAAAATTATTTTTTACTTTGGAAGTCGGTTTTTTTGGAAAGAATTTTTTATACTTTCTGATGCCCACGACTTCATTCGAGAGCGATTTTTTTTCAATCCCCTCTGAACTCCATAATTTTCCTGGATAAAAAGTAGCCTATGCCACTTTCAAGGTTCTCAACTATATCCACCATAATCACGGCGATCCGTTGCTTTGTTGAAGCGTGATTGAACGACGAACCAACAAACATACTTTCGCATATTTAATATTAGTATGATGTCAAACAAACGTACAGCAACCTATGTACAGTATTCCGAACCAGTGGTAGATTCACTCGACTATTCAAAAACACTTGTCAAAAGTTAACTTGAGTAAAAATATTTGATTTGATTTACATACGTGTACGTGTACACTTATAAGGATCTCAGCAATGGAAACATAAACTTGTAAATTCGATCAGAGCTCTGATATTTGATCGCGGTCATGACAGGTAAGTGGGACGGATCACGACGTCCTGGGTTCGATTCCCGCTCGGGCATAAAATTGTATTGGGTATTGGGTTTTTCAATTATGAAAATCTCAGTGCCCGCCCAGAGTTGTGGAAGTTGGCGGTGTTTCACCCCCGTGCCTCGGAGAGCACGTTAAGCCGTCGGTCCCGGTTATTATCACTAACACGATAATAGTCGTTAAAGCCCGCCAACCCGCATTGGAGCAGCGTGGTAGGTCTAAGAACTATTCAATCTGGCTCCTCCGTCACCTTGTTATTATCGAACCGCAAGGCATCGACAAGGTCTGCACCCTTACGCAGTCGAAATTCCGCGGGCTCGTACGAAGCGATTTGCTTCCTCGTTACTAATTCGAACCGCTAGGATATGGAATGCCTTTCCGGCTTCCGTTTTCCCATCCTCTTTTAATATAGGTACCTTCAAATCAAGAGTGAATAGGCATCTTCTAGGCAAGCGCGCTCCACCTTAGGCTGCATCACCTCTTGCATGCAAGTCTGATTGCAGTCAAGCGCTAGCCTATATATTTAAGGAAAAAAAAAGACAACTAGTGGGCCCGGCAGACGTTGGCCTGCCTTGAACCTAAAACCCGATTGCAGCGCTCCCTACCGAGTCCAATAGTAAATATAATCCATCCTTGGACCCACAGTTTCTCCAAGGACTAAGGATCACCTAAGCCCTTAGCTAGGGCTTAGGTGATCCCTATTTAGAGATAGACGGTGAAAACGGGCATTAGTCGCTTATGAAACGTGAAGCCTACAATAATGTTGTTATTCATAGGATCACCTAAGCCCTTAGCTAGGGCTTAGGTGATCAATATTTAGAGATAGACGGTGAAAACGGGCATTAGTCGCTTATGAAACGTCAGTGTGAAGCCTACAATAATTTTGTTATTCATAGTACAAAGTATGTTTGAAAAGTGAATAAATCTACATTCTAGGTTCACTAAAGCCCATAATCCGCATTAAATGTCTGTTTCTAAATTCTTTCCCGGTTTTAAAAGAGCCATCATACATTTACGGCGACACTTAAACTAAGAAAATGTTGGGCTTGACACGAAGTTTTGGCAATTTCCGTCCTCGGTAACGCTTTTTTGCGAACCATACTTTGTCGTTAATCTTGAGAACAAAAAGTTCTCCGCCGAGTCGTTACGGTAACAGTGAAAGACGACAGATTTAAATGGCCGTCCAAATTGGTCCTTCTTGGAATATTGTTCAGCTTATAACGGTTATAATAATTTGACGGGTTTCTGTAAGGTAATTTTTTACTAACTGTTGCCAAACTTCATAGGAGGCTGGACATCTAAACCACTAGAGTCTAGATTATCACGGCATCTATACTAATATTATAAACTAGCTGATGCCCGCGACTTCGTCCGCGTGAAATAAGTTTTTTAAATTCCCACGGGACCTTCCTAATTTTTCGTCTATAAAACTCACAAATAGTATGGGTTAAAGTATACTTAGGATTCGTTTAATTTTTGATTCTGCCCGCACGAAACGTTTTTGCTCGACGTTTCTGATCCGAACCGCTAAGGTGTGGAACACTCTTCCAGCGCACGTGTTTCCTGCCACATATAACTTAGGTGCCTTCAAGGCAAGAGTGAATAGGCATCTTCCAGGCAAGCGCGTTCCAACATAGACCTCATCATTGCTTTGTTCTAAGCATGATTGTCGTCAAGCGCAAGCCTATCTCTCAATAATAAAAAAAAAAAGATTACGTCGTACTGAACGACTCACGGACGATCGAACTATCACGACTTCTTGACGCAGCTCTTCGCCCACCTTGGATTATTTACGAGTAAAGTCTCGGGATTACGTTGCAGTTGTGATGAAATACCTATGTAAATCAATTTTTAAACTAAATTACTTACTTATTTACTTTGGTGTGAAAAAAACCCAGCTAGGCTGAATGCCATGCGCACTTGTTTTCGTAAGTTATTGCTGACTCGTCGCAAAACTTGTTGTTTTTCTTTAAAGATTAACGAGAAACGCATTTTCAAGCTATGATTATTTAAAATACCTAACCTTTAAATAAAAAAACGTAAATAAATACTTCTAGTAATTTTATAATTCAAATTAATAAAGGTAAGCTAAGATGAACAAAACTAATAAATATCAGTTTTATCTTTGTTTAAATATTTTAAATTATTCATAGTAATATGAAGCACAACAGCTGAACCAACGGTATATTGAATGAACAGTTTTTCAAGTTAATTTATTTTTACTTTGAGGCACTGGGGTTGCCTGGGTTCGAGGTCTGAGTGAATAGGGCTTCTTGAATACAATACCCTGGCCCTGGAGGGGGCGTCAGCAAAGTCGTTAGCCCCGTTATGGGCTCAGATGCGAACCTTCCAGATCTAAAAACAACAGTCATAAATCTTAATTTAAGGGCGCGTTTCCACTAAAGCGGAGAGGAGATGTTTAATACGATATCTGATTGGATATCGTTATTTCAACATCTCCTGATTTGCTCTGGTGGAAATCATTTAAGCGGGGAGGATGTCTTATTTTTTTCTAGGCAATTAGATCAGCGGGTGGCGCGTAGCGAAGATGTGAAATGTGTATGACGGCGTCCACGCTTCCCTCCCAGATGTTCACCTGCCGGCTGCCGCAGTAAACTGTTCTTTGCCCGTACTTAGAGGCTGCATAGCCTCGCTCTAGCCAGCTCACGTCTCCGCTCTGCAAGGATGGAAATAAACTCCCCACTGCGCCGCTCGTCTCTGCATATCTCCTCTCCTCTCCTCTTTAGTGGAAACCCGCCTCAACTCCGATCAGTACAAATGGTATGATAAAGGCGTATGATACTTACAGGGGACCCCATTGTGGTATTGAGCCAGCTCTTAAGCATGTGATGATATTTTGCACATCTGATACACTGACATCTTCCTGTAGAACACACAATAATCACTATATCACTAGGCACGATAGTATGATGACCCTTATGATAGCTTACAATAGTGATGGGCATTTGATTATTTTAGTATTATAAATATTCAAATTCA
This sequence comes from Erebia aethiops, assembly GCA_923060345.2. NCBI lineage: Eukaryota > Metazoa > Arthropoda > Insecta > Lepidoptera > Nymphalidae > Erebia > Erebia aethiops. Next base: position 12,304,924 of record OV281089.1, on the reverse strand, counting down.
AAAATATTTTTTTTTCGAAATAATGGCCACTCATAAAACTTGGTTTAATTAATAGCTAGTATCAATATGAGTAAGTATTTTATAAGACCAATTATAAATCTTCTAAAGTGTCTGGTTTCACAGATATCAGCTATCAAAGCTGAACTGGTAACGCCATCATCGAGTAGATTATATTATGGGTATAGTGATGTAATGTTACTCACAAAATAATCATCATTCACAACTACGACTGGTGCATTGACGCAAGCTCCCTGACACTGCACTATGTCGACTCCAAAGAGTCCGTCATTAGATACGTCGCCAACTGTGCAACACGTCTCCTCCTCTACCACCTGGAGGATACAGTCAGAGCCTCGGAGCATACAAGGCGTGGTCACGCAAACTTTGACGTTAAACTTTCCCCTGAACTTCCTGTAAAAATATTCAGACATGTTATACCTACCTACTTCAGCTACTGACTAATGCTTTTCAGACCTGCTAATTCTCAGGCATCTGCAAGAATAAAATGGATTAAAAAGCATTAAAGGAAACACTTACTGTGTTTTTTGGTTTTTAAAGAGGAAATACTTCGATTTTATAACATTAGTGTGGTTATAAATGCGCAATTTCCACTAAAATAATATGATATGTCTGCAACTTCGCCTACTTTGAGACAGGTTTTGAATAAATCTCCTGGAATTTTTTTGATTTTCCGGGACAAAAATCATAAGTAACCTTAGGTGACGTAAGTTATTTATATTGACCTATGTCTGCAAAAAATTAGGTTGGTATGATGCTCATTTGCGGCGTGATTGAAAGACGAACGATTAATGATTCTTGTATGCCTTCGGTATAATTATTGGTCCCAATACAATTTGAATATTAATTAACCTTTTAGTCATAGTATAAAAAGTAGCCCACTCGTAAACTCTCATTCTTGGGATGCTGAGAATCTCAGCAATTTTATGCATAGCCGATATAGGTACCCATCCGATCTGCCTCTGAGCAATATCAATTGCAGAAGATAATGCTGAACGCTGAGCACCTTCTGGATAATTTTGAATCATTGCTGACAATCTCTAAAAGGAAGACATTATAAATTATAAGATTTAATATGCGATGGCCTGTGATTCAAAGCCATTTTAGCTCTAGGTATAGCTGAAATCTAGTATCAAATCTATCAGTAGTATTTAGAAACCTGGTAACAGGTTTCTAAATACAGCCATCCACAGAGGCATAAAACGAGAGCCGAAAAAATATTTTGGTAAAATAACTACCGTTTACGATATCCATAAAAGTTTTCAGCAAGTAATTATTGTGGTCAATAGTCAATAATGAGTTATTATTTATTGTTTACAGAGCTAATAGCATCACATTATATTGATTTGACTAAATTCAAAGCAATAATTAATATAGAGAAGGGTAGGTTAACGGGTTTGATTTTATTAGTAAAATATAAGTTATTTTATTACTTTTATATTCGCCTCGGAAAAATCAAAGGGCGTTGAAGGATTGTTATCCTTACTATCTCTATGAACATATAACTCTTCACTGCAAAGCCTTCCTGAAGTCGAAATATTTCTTTTCAACAATGGAATCTGGAAAAAAGTGGACTTTTGCCATTACACCTGAATATAATCAATACTCCAAATACTTAGTAATAAATTATACTTATAAAATATAAAAAAGGTTTAGATTATTAAAACTCTTATAAAGTAAACTACCTAAGTATTACTTAAATCAATACAACTTGTTAAAAAGTCCATGTTCTGTATTATAATATAAAATCTTAAGTTTATTTCATCATAGGCACACAGTACTCCTACAATATCTCTGTTTAAGATGCGTCGCATCGATCCTTTAATACTTGGAACTTTAATATATTCGCGGTGAAACTTTAGAGACCGCTATTCAAGTTAGCTAATTTAAGTAATTGAGGTTCGTAGACGTGCTTTAAGAATTTTAAAAGACAGTATTGTTCCAAAGATCTATGTCTATAGCTTATATTAGAAATTAGAAAAGTGCTTGTATCAGTGCGGTTGAAGCGTCAGCGAAGACCAATCCTAAATCTATGCAGTGAATGTGGTTTTTACAAAAGTGCAAACACTTGGCAATTTGAAGACACAGATCAGACTAGAAAAAGATCAAGCTGGATTTAACATCATACTTTCAGAGTTTTCCAGAATTGGCATTTAGTTAAAATAACTGATTAATGAAGTTTTACCTTTAGTTTCTTCAATATTTTAAGCATTTTTAAAATGAATATTTTTTTATTACTTCTAGAATTGACACACGTAGCTTTACTGTCAACTTCAAGTCAAATTAGTACTCATAACATTTAGTAGTTAAATAACAATAAATAGTTTATTCTTGATTAACATGGTTAATGCAACCAGTTTATATAACTTAAAAGAAATCTGCTTTTGTTTGTATTATTCCTAAATGCGTTAATGCGTTTATGTGAATTATAATCCTTATGAAATGATTATAATTAATAATTAACAATACGTCTATGGTTTAACCGAGAGTAGAACCTGTTTACGACGTAGACCTCTTTGTAGATAACAAAATTGTGGTTTGTATACCCAGTGTGAGTCCAATTTATTTAACGTAGGGATACGAGATATTATAACAGGCAAAAACAGTATTAATATTATGTCAAAAATTATGCTATACGAGATTAATGAGCTCGTTAAAAGGTTTAGAGAGAGGCTTTTGTTTACTGGTCTGACCCTCGTCACGAGTAAACGTGTTATAAAACAATTATCACATGATTTCTTTACCGAAATTCCCTTAGCTTTATCCTTATTTTTCACTGAAGTGAGTGCTCTCAGATGTAAAAGAGATTTAACTTTTAAAGCCTTTTAGACGGTGTTGTGAGTCGCGACCAAGTATCGTGGATCGTTAATGTGTGAATTATTTTGTTTGTTTGGTGTTCAAATTAATGAAGAGCAGTGTGACTCCAGACACAGTCATGAATAGGAGTCAGTAACGACTATATGACAAGGAACTTGATGTGAACTCACAAGTAGTGATATCAATTATTTTTATTTTATTTAATATTTATAACAATACGTTTACTAATTAAATATATAAATAAATACAAGCTCATTGAAGTGATTACTTATAAGTAAACACAGGAATTACTAAAACAAAAGCAACAACGTAATTATGTTAAGAATTCGAAGTTATAATCCATACCTACTTAATATTATAAATGCGAAATTGTGTCTGCCTGTCTGTCTGTCTGTCTGTCTGTCTGTCTATCTGTCTCTCTGTCATTCTTTCGCAGCCCATTCGTTCAACCGATTTTGATGAAATTTGGTACAGGGATAGTTTGTATCCTGGGGAAGGACAAAGGCTACTTTTTATCCCAGGAAATTAAAGAGTTCCCGCGGGAATTAAAAAACTTAATCTAGTATTAAAAAATTCGGAAGTTATAATCAGAAGCTACAGACGGACTGACGGATAGACAGACAGACAAATGCCAATCCACCCAAGACTCAGAGACTCAGAGACTTTCGCTTCGCTTGGTTACTTGTAGCTATTAAATTGTATGTGTATATTAATACACTACCCACAGGTTAATCTCCACTACTCCTAATCCTTAGGTTGGCAGGGATCGCTATACTAAGCGATAAGGCCACCTTTTGTATTCTACTTTCTTTGTAGTATTTTCTTTATATATTGTGTATTCTATTAAGCTTGACAAACATCATTGTTGTTATGATCCATTCATCTCAACCCTTAACATCAAAAATATTTTTTTTTCTCTATAAAATGTACTCAAATGTTATACTCGCAGCGCGTTATTTTTAATTCATTCCAAAATACTGCCGTTCCGAGTTTACCACAAGCGGCTTTGGGTGGCCAAGTACACGCAAATTTTAAATTGGATTCCAGATATCGCTTATGGAGATATATTTTGTTACGTAAAATAAATTATCTCGGTGGAACGGAGATTCAAATTTGAGTTTTGTTAAGCCGTTATATTTGTATGGAATTTTTGCAGCAAGATGAAATTTATCCTATTAAAAATGCCGCTTGCCCTTTAAAATTAAGGTTTTAGGTGTACACGGTTGTGTACATATCAACCAAGAATCGAAAGCAAAATACATTTTTATTTGGATTATAATATCGGAATTGCCTATTCACAAAAAAATTGACATCGAAAAAGGTATGTACCACAATACTGTACAGGGTAATATGAAAGTAAATTAGATCCATCATTCATGGTCCTGAATATTAATATTCCTTTTACCCAGGAGAATTAGACCCTTATAATCTAACCCTCAGCTTTACTATCCTCGGCTTTCGTCCACCGTGTGATTGACGTTTCGGGATGAATTTACCACGCCTTTATAGCCGTTATACTGTAACCCGAGATTACACGGTATAAGAGTCTCTTAATATTAAACTAACAGATGTTTGATGTTTAAAATTTTAAACGCAGACTATTGAAAATTAAATACATAGTTATATAAAGTTTAAGATTCATGGCTTAGTTGTGACTGAGAATTTCAGTTAATCGTGCTAGTTTAGTAAATGTAAAGCTAATTTTCGCTTAAGCGTTTCTTCTAGATGGTTAGGCTAAGTACAATAAGCTGTTTTCATATTCTAAACAACCACCAAACTAACATGTAAACACACTGAACAAACACGTAATAAATAGGTATTTCCATACTTAACTGAAGGCCTCAGCCATAAAAAGGTATGTAAATATGTTCCGTAAATAAATAATATATTAGTTTATTTCAATTTTTAGAAAGTTATAATAAAACTAGCTAATGCCCGCGACTTCGTACGCGTGGATCGAGGTTTTGTGGTTCCCGCGGGAACTCTTTAATTTTCCGGGATAAAAAGTAGCCTATGTGTTATTCCAGACTATAATCTATCTCTGTGCCAAATTTCATCCAGATCTGTTCAGCCGTTGGGGCGTGATTGAGTAACAAACATCCATACCGACATCCATACATCCAAACTTTCGCATTTATAATATTAGTAAGAATTATTATCCTCAAAAAACTCAGCCCATAATGTGATTAGGTAATGGGGGGGGTCATGACCCTTAGCAAAGAGGACAGTTATTTAACCATGTTACCATCGATAATATATTATGTAGGTAGGTACTAGATCGGCCCTTTCATAGAAAAAAATTGGGCGTTTGACCTGTAGAGCGCGCTCCACACCTGTATAAGCCTGTCTTTGTCCCCGCCGTAGCGCTGTCCCGTTTTTCGGACTAGATGGCATTAGTAAAATAAGTCCACATTCTTTGTTTGACAGGGCCCGTCTATTTAAATTGAGGTCGTTGCATGTTACCCTTTGTATCACTCGGCCGCAGTCGAACATGCTAACCACAACGAGGCAGAGTGGACCATAAAGTCTGGCCCATAATATTCGCATTACGGTATTCACAAATCATATTTTCATTACGTGTCAATGAACACAGGGTGACACTAATAGTGATATCACGTTGCCGTTTAATGTAATACCACGTAATATTGGACATTTTGCGATAATTACCTGAGATTGTCCAGATTTACGCGCGATTGGAGTAGCGGCGCTGTGATTACACGCCATTGTGAGATAGTAGAGCTCTATACAATCCGTCCACATAATTATACACTCGAATTGGGCCATTCGGCTGAAAATTGTTCGTAATTCGCAAACTGTCAGAACCTATCCACGCATGTTCAGCGATTCAATCTGTTGGAAATGTACCTAGTCAGGAAATATATATTTGGTTGAAATAAAATAGCTAAGCTTAGCAATATTTTCAGTGCAGGTTATAATAAAAGATCGTTTAACACGAGAGCTGTCAGAGTTGCAACCAGGTATCATTATGCTGATAATTAAAAAATCAAAACCCGGCTAAGTTTTTTTCGGGCTCTTCTCAGATCGGCGCGTTTAGAACCCTCGTAGCTTTAGTTTTATGATATACCGTAACTGATTATCACCATCATGTTTTATAATTAATTGGAAGTCAATAATTGTACAGTGTACCTAATTTGAATAAATAAATATTGATTGATTGATTGATTGACTGATATAATATCAGGCTTATAACATATACATAAAGGCTGCAACAATTATACAATAAAAATTAGGTATTTTAATTATGTTTGCCCGAACATCTGCGCGAATACTAGTTACTCGTATTTACTACTTCAAGACGCTTTCACGCTGACAGAAATATCCATACTAATATTATAAATGCGAAAATGTGTCTATCTGTCTGTCTGTCTGTCTGTCTGCCGCGCTTTCACGGCCTATTTATTTTGATGACAGGTATAGGGATAGTTTGTATCCCGGAAAAGGACATAGGCTACTTTTTATCCCGGAAAATTAAAGAGTTCCCGCGGGAAAAAAGCTAAATCCACGTGGACGAAGTCGCGGGCATCATCTTGTCTATAATATCGTGCAAAGTGCGATAAGCAACGTCCGGCAACTAATCAAGCATTGCAGAGATTAGTTTTTACGGTTGTGCATTTTTGAGTCAATATCTCCGCTATAGTAGAGTAGTAAAGTAGAGCGTATGTTGACACTGCTTTGGGAGATTTGTGTGGTGTGGTGTAGTGGAAGTAATGCGTATTATTTGCTTGGTTGCTTGCTTTCCCCGCATGATAAGAAACAGTGAGGCAAATGGTAAAAATAGCATGCTACGTGTTGTATCACATGGTAAAAATAGCATGCTACGTGTTGTTTCACATGGTACAAATAGCAAGTTACTTTTTTGCATCACATTGATTTGTCTGTTTTAGCGGATTATTGTGAACAAGACGATGCCAGCGACTTCGTCCGCGTGGATTCCCGGAGGAACTTAATTTTCCTTAATAAAAAGTAGTCTATGTCCTTCCTCGGGATGTAACCTAACTCCATGCCATATTTCATCAAAATCAGTTGAAAAAATAGGCCGTTAAAGCGTAGCAGCTAGACAGACAGACACACTTTCGCATTTAGTATATTAATATGAATTAAGCTTTGAACTTCCGCAAAGTGACGCCTGATTCTATCCAACTACTATGTTCTTGTGAGCTTTAGATAATAAAAGTCTACTTTAAATTGCATAATAGTTCGTATTACCAAATTTGTTTTTTTCTGGAAGTTTATGTAATAATATATTTACCTCGTTCGGGTATAATACCAGTTACTTGAGTTATAAAAAGGGTCTCGACCCAACTAATACCCTTGTCATGTCGGACGAAATTAGTTCAACCCGTGCAGCTGCGCCTTATTACCCCGTTGTTTGTCCAAAATTTAAACTGGCAATATAACATCATTACACAATATGTTGAAATAATAAACTCCGCAGAATTGATGTTAATATTCGTATCCATTAAACTACAATATGTGTAGTTAGAGTACCAATTACCAGTACCGATAATTAATTTATTTACAACAATCAGATTTCCGCGACTTCGACCGCGTGAAATAAGTTCTTAACTTCCCACGGGAACTCCCTAATTTTTCGAGTTAATATATAGCCTATGACACTCACAAATAATGTGGCTTTCTTTTGGTACCAGAATTTTCAAAATCGGTTCTGTAGATCCAGAGATTACCCCCTACAACCTCACAAACTCACAAACTTTACCTCTTTATAATATTCACATAGAAGACAGATGATGCCCGCGACTTCGTTCGCGTGGTTTAAGGTTTTGTGATTCCCGCGGGAACTCTTTATTTTGCCTGGATAAAAAGTTGCCTATGCCACTATCCAGCTCCTTATATATATCCACTAGCTGACGCCCGCGACTTCGTACGCGTGGATCGCGGTTTTGTGGTTCCCGCGGGAACTCTTTAATTTTCCGGGATAAAAAGTAGCCTATGTGTTATTCCAGACTATAATCTATCTCTGTGCCAAATTTCATCCAGATCCGTTCAGCCGTTGGGGTGTGATTGAGTAACAAACATCCATCCATACATCCATACATCCATACCGACATCCATACATCCAAACTTTCGCATTTATAATATTATCTTACTAATATTTAATGCTAATTATTACTAATATTAATTTACTAATGTAAAAATCACGTTGATCCGTTGCACTGTTGCGGCATGATGGAAAGACAAACAGACAAATAAACATTATTTTCATAATTTTCGCATTTATAATATTAAGTATTATTAGAATTAAATGATTCGTAGCAATTCATCGTAAGCGCTACGAGGGTACTACGATGGTAGGTGCGTAGTGCGAAAGACAGCAATAGAGCGAAAAAACTACGTACAAGACAACACCGCAAAAAGTTACCTGTCATTTTGGTTGTTTGTGAGGATTATGCACTATGAAGTTATAATAGTGACGTATTTTGACAGTCAAACAATTGGGTTAAAGCCTTTATTATTGTTTAATATCCCGCTTGAATTGGTAGATTATGTGTACAGTATACAGAAAATATACTTAGTATTGTATAGTGTTTTCAAGTAAATACATTTTGTATCAATAGTTGTTCAATTTTATTTTCTACCGTTAGAATTAAACGGTTGGCACTTATAAAATCTTGACACCAAGTATAGGGATAAAAACATCGGCCGTTGAAAACTTTGGCCCTTAAGTACTTTCCAAACTGAATAGCAGACCCAGTCGTCTTAATTTCCACCTCGCCTTCGGCAATAAATGTTGGAAGTGGTCTTTCCTTAATTACGAAGCAGCCATTAAACGCCGTCTCTTATCGGATAATTTTTTTTATGTCGCAGTGACTCGAGTAGTAAGTTATTGCTTTCACAGATGTTACGGCGAATAAGATGATACAAATACAAAACGGGCTTTAAAAGTTTTATGAGCAAAACTTTAGTACATACAACTAAAACTTATTTCGTTATAAGAAACATTTCATTTATAACTATTTATTTTTTCAAAAACGTTGTTTGTGGACAAACTTTTCTTTGAAGACTCTCAAGAGGTATATAATAATAGTTAATTATTACAATTCTTGTCATGTCACTTACAGATAACAATAATTATTCCATCACTACAACAAGGTTATACACTCACGTATAAACTTAAGGAAGCCATATTGTGTAGATATCATTAAAATAGAGATTCTGAACAAAAAGAAATCATTTTTTTTTATCCACTACAAGCTAGCCCTTGAGTGCGATCTCACCTGATGGTAAGTGATGATGCAGTCTAAGAGAAAATTCAGAAATTATAAATTCCCAAATTGACCCTGCCGGGGATCGAACCCGGGACCTCCGCACGTTAAGGCAACAGCGCTTCACACTGCGCCACGGAGGTCGTCGTCGAATCATGATTAACTGGAAGTGAAAATAAAATTTCTGATTCAGAACCATCATTTTGTGAGGTAGTTAACGTCTAAGGCAATATTTTTAAGCATCTCCAAAGACACCAGCCAAGTGTACTTATGTGGAATACGGGTTCCGTAATGGTTTTTACCAATCTTGGTTATTGTAAGATTTGCCGCATCGATAAATTTCGAGAACTATATAGGTGTTATTTTGATATTTATTTATGGGAACAATTTAAGTGCTCACAAAAAATAAAATAACTAACTCCAAATAAATTAAACCCATTCTTTACTGAGGTCCCTAAAGTAAAACGTTTTAAGTTTCAAAAAAAATATGCACACATCAGAATAATTTTAAGCCTTGTTTGAATATTCTTTTTGCTGGCCAAAATTAATACTTTGCTCACCAAATTCAACGCATTCAACTCGCGCGCGAACTATAGGTTAGGTTAGGGTTTGACATGAATATTCACTTAGGTTCTATCGGGTTAATATATTTAATAGATTAAAATAATGGTTACGTCTAGTTAGTGAAAATACAAAATATTTGATCTGAAATTATTTTTAACGGCATTTAAATATTTTAAAGGTATGCAATAAAAAGGAAATAAGTTTCATTTCTACAATACTTCAGGAAACACAATTTGGTGAGCATTTATTAATTTTGGCAGGTATTGGGAATTTATTGGGAGTAATATGTAAACTTCTGGTAGGCATTTAAATACAAGTCTTTATATATTGTACCTCCTTAGCTTAATAAACTAGTGTAATAAATGCAAACATGTGTTTGTATGTCAGCACGTGTGTTTATCTGTTTGTCACCTTTGTCTGTTACCTTTTTACGGCCCCTCTGTTGAATCAACTTTGACAAAATGTTGTACAACGATACAGAATTAAGGGACGGAAGTAAGCCATAGAAAGATAAGTTTATCCTAAAATCTGCATTCAATTACGCACGCGATATAAAATAGCAGGTAATCCTTGTCAACCCTACGTTTGCACAGGTCCCAATTACGCGCACGATATAAAATAGCAGGTATTCCTTGACAACCCTACGTTTGCACAGGTCCAAAAATGAATGCAAAACTGCAAGCTTGTAATAATTGTATTTTTGTTTGTGAAACCAATTTTCAATTATTGCTTGCATGGATCAAAACAGAAACATAAAATACTAAAGCTCTGTACGCGAGCTGCACCTGTATGCGTCAGTAAAATTAGAGAATATTTATCTCGGCATGCTACTCAGGAACAGGCAGAAAGCTCTTTGTGACTTTCTGAGATTTGTGGCATTCCCCAGAGCTATTTGCAGAGCGACATAGAGAAATGACCTTACTTCGCATTTTCTCGGAGCTAAACAAAATCGACTAGGTACCGTATTATTTATTCCAAATTAATCGAGTTTATTCCGAAGCATCATAATGCGAATGTGAGTTTGTTGGTTTGTCTCGCTACTTTTTATCCCAGAATGTTAAGGACTAAGGAGATTGATTAAGGATTAGGTGGATTAAGGAGTTCCCGTCATAATTAAAGAAAACTTTAACCACTTGGTTAAAGTTAAGAAGTCGCGGGCATCAGAATTGTATTGTTTATAATTTTTTAACTATGTAGTGTTTATCTCGCGTAGAAAAATTAAAAAATTAGATCTACTCTGTACTACATGTAAATAAGTGATGTGCCACAAGCCAAACTTTTTACATACCATTTGCTTCTATAAGCGCCACCACCACCTTTTTATATTCGGCTTGAGGCCATCGGTTTACATTCATTACATATTATTATGTTTAAAATTTACGTTCTCTAATTTAGAAATTTTGAGGCCCCGACAGATGGACAGACAGACAGGCAAGTGCAAATTCTCTTAAGTAAACTCAGAGATCTCACTTCGCTTGGTCAATAAGAATCAATAGGATATTGAAGCACTTGCTCACATACATTATAATATTATCCAGCATTAAAATTATATTTTAGTTGTTGAGCTTAGGTATTTTCTTCGAGCATGTAACCATCCGTATAAACGTCCGCAATGTCTGTCATGATAAGAAATGGTATTATGATATTAAGAAAAAGTATATAATACGGCGCTACGTGACGTGGAAGTTAACTTCGTTTTCCATTATCTACCTACTTATTTTGTAGGAAGCGAGAGCGAATAGACTCCGTAGTACAGGTATTTACAAGATTATTTGAGTATCGTTTGGCATGTCTTGTTGGTATTAAATCGAAAAGATTATCATACTAATAATATAAATGCGTCAGTGTGTCTGTTGGTTTATTGGTTTGTCCTTCAATCATGCTGCAACGGAGCACGGATCGACGTGATTTTTGGCATGGGTACAGTTGAGGACCTGGAGAGTGACATAGATTACTTTTCATCCCGGAAAATTAAGGTGTTCCCGCGGCAATCAATAAAACTTGAACCACGCGGACAAAGTCGCGGGCATCAGCTAGTGTGAAATAAATCAGTATTAAATCTCTATTTAGTCAAAATAATTACGAGGACTCAAAGCCTTAAAGTCAAACCAAAAATAAGTTATCTTTGTTTCTCTGGTAAATTATTTAAATTCTAATGACATAGATATAGGTAGTAAATAAATAACAATCCGTGAAGTTATTGTAGCTAAACTGAGGTTATTTAGATTCTTCCTTTTTTTCAGGGACAGGGCAATTGTAACCTTCATGAAAATTTCTTAAATAATTCCACGGCGAATGAAGTTGGAAGTTGCGCATTTCTTGGGAAAATTCAACAGGCTCATAAACTATTTTCTTGAACTCATCGTCATATCTCACTTCGATGTAGCCAACTAAAGGGAAATCTTTCCTAAGAGGGTGTCCAACAAAACCGTAGTCGGTTAAAATCCTTCTCAAATCTGGGTGATTTGTAAATATTATTCCAAACATATCATATATCTCCCGTTCCAGCCAATTGCAGTTACCCCAAAGACTGTACGCTGAATGAAATGGAGTGACTTCATCTGTATAACTCCGAACTCTAGCTCTCTCGCCAAATCTTAAGCTTAAGAGATTGTAAGCTATTTCAAATCTGTATTCCCTACTTGGCACGTCTATGGCAGTTGCGTAAGAGCATTGATTAAAACATGCATGTTGATGATGCGCCATGAAACTCAGAACTGGGAATAATCCTTCGGGGGACGTGAGTATATCTAATTCATCCGTGTGTTGCATCTCGATTTTTTGGACGAATTTCGGCATACAAGCAGCGACGTAGAGGCCAAACTCGTAAAGTCGCTGCCTCTTGCAGTTATCATGCCTCCTTAAGGTGTGGCTCTCGTATTCTATAGGCTTAAGACAAAATGGGTCACCTAATTGAACGTCTCCAGGTTTTTCTTCGCAATACAGAGAGCAACCTGCATGTAGGTATCTTTTAGAAATAGATGGTAAAGTTTTCTTTATTAATGTTAATAAGTTTGCAAACATTATGGAAGAAAAATATTTATTTAATGTTTTCTTGCAGGAAATGATGGAACTGATTGATACTGACGTTATTATACACCGATTGACGTAGACTCATGGAACTAATAAGTACTACATACAACCGTAGTATTATTAGTTCCATGCGTAGACTTTATTTTTTTTGACATTTAAATATGTAATATTATAATCTGTGAACCCAATAACTAAATTAAAAAACAAACCTCTAGGGATAGCTACCTACTTAATCAGAGGACGAGCTCGTTTTATTAGTAGGTCCTTTTTGTTTAATACCAACCAAAGATAAAACGATATTGCAAGCCTTTTGTAATAACCTTTTGAGAATTTTTCGTCGTAATATTTTTTACAAAGTAAAGGTATACTAAGCCTCATAGCGCACAAGAATTTAATTTCAGCGTTGACAACTCCCCTTTTATTAAAAGACTAAATTCCTGACAAAAGCGGTCAATAGATTCCCTTTACTTTTAATCAAAATTATTCGTTCGGTTTCATACCTAACGCAAAGGCGTATAATATTTTTGATTAATTCAGTATCTGGACGTGACTGAATCGGACTGAACTTTGCAAATAGCAGGCTAATTTTGTTGTACACAACCTCTAAACTAAATCGACAGCATTAAATATATTGCTAATCCTTTCATAACACCTACCCTTTGCGGAAAGAAATAGACCTAGATTTATAGCTGTCATTTTAGTTAAGAGATTGTATTTTTTAATTTTTCTCTGCGTGTTGTGCCTACATCACGGTGGTAAATATCAATAAGTGTAACTATGATCTACAATACATATCACATTGTTTTGATATCTGTTTCATGATTTAAAAGATAAACGATAGAAGTAGAGACAAGCCCTTCATATCTTATTCTACTCCAATGTACTTTAGCTGTGGTATAATACAATGCAAAATATATGCTATCCTAATGAGTGTACCTAAACAATAAAATTTAGTATTGAAATTTAGTATTCAGTATAAGCGCGTTTCATTACATTGTGACAGCGGTTTTAAGATATTTTGTTAAAAAGTCCGTGAATTAGGTCAATTAATGTGTAAATTGTCGTCACAAGTGTGAAATTCATGAATCACAACTTTGTGCAGTATTTATGTCTAATGCTTTTTTAATAATGTACAAAACTGACTGCAATTAAAAGCAACCTTAAAAAAATTAACAATATTCACAATGGTATTTATAATTTCTATTCCAGAATTGCAAATTTTTAGTCATATATTATACAGTTATAGTTAATATATATGTCACCGTAAGATTGTAAAAACCGTTATATTGTAATCTAACGTTTTCTATCCCGCGAGATTGTAAACTGTCGAAAGATTGTAAAACCGTTCAATGTTCTGAGTCATTGATGTAGAATTTTATTACTCATTCTATTTCAATGTTCTGAGTATTAATTTTTGAAATATTTATTGTATTTACGTTTTCTTGTCTCTTTCTTGTACAGTTCGCGTGCGAGTTGAATGCAGAGTAAATGTACGTGTCACCATACATACTCTGCTTTCAACTCGCGCGCGCGAGCTATAGGTTAGATTAGGTTTTGACATAAATATGCCTGCGGCCGGGCACTACCTGAATAGGTTCTATCAGGTTAATATGCCTAATAAATAATAAATAAATAATATTTATTTAATATTTTACTTAATATTTTATTTAATATTTCATAATTTAATAGATTACTGTTTAGCGAAAAATAATGCGTTAAATTGTAAGCAGTTACGGTTCAAAATCTGTCGACAGTTTACAATCTATCGAGATAAAAAACTTTAGATTACAATCTAACTGTTTTTGCAATCTTACGGTGACATATATATTATTTATAAATAGTTATTTCATCGACCAGCCTGATGATGATAAAATTGTCTCAACATAGAAGCTTACCAGCTATGTTAGGTAAAACGATGGTTTGGACGACAGACTACAGGGCAGCAATGCTCAAATCAGCTCCATGATAAACGACGGCAAGTACACGGCACCGAGCAACGCCCATTCACTGCGTATCTGGCCGTTGCCTTTGATGCCATAAATAACGGTTTTGGCATATTCATGCAATTTTCCATTTTTTATAGTTGTATAGTTTTTTTTTATATCACTTGGAGCGGCTGTATTCCAATCCAACACGGTTGTAAATATTATAAGTCTATGAATCCAACTGGGTCCGCATTTTTTATAGGTATTTTTCTGGATCAAATTCTTTGATTATTTTCTGGATTACGAGGTAGGTACCAACAACTTCATTATGGCTTAACCAATCAGACCAAGAACATACCAAGAACTTACCTATAAACATTTTTAATTACTATAGGATGCCTGTGACTTCATCCATTTGGATTTAGGTTTTTGAAAAATCAAGTAGAAACTCCTTGATTTTCGTGATAAAAATATACTCTTCCGCGGGATGGAAAAAAGGATAGATGCACCTTATGTCCTCAGAATGAACACATGTCAAAGCATAGTAGATGAAAACAAATGGACATACAGATTGTATACTTTTAGATAAAATAATATTAAAAAGAATTTTTACAGGTTTTCTATTAAAAAAAATATTTCCATAAAACCGACTTCCAACGCAAAGAAATAAATAATTTTTATTTCTACCCACTATGTTGAAGTCGGGCGAGCCTGATGCGTCAACTTTGCTTATCCTTGTTATACCCGCCCGACTTCGACATAGTGGGTAGAAATTAAAATTATTTATTACTTTACAGTGGCGTTGGAAGTCGGTTTTTTGGAAAGAATTTTTATTTTTAACTTTTTAGTGTCAGGGTTGAGGATTTGGAGTCAGAATCTTTTATGGGACCACCTCGAGAGCATCCTCTAAAGACTGATAAAAAAAAATCAAATCGGTTCAGAAACCACGGAGATATGCACCGACATACATTTTAAAAAAAATTCGCGCCGAATTGAGAACCTCCTCCTTTTTTGGAAGTCGGTTAAAAAAATACAGTTTCTTTGTCATATTTCCTGCAATCAAAATCAATGTATTCACGACTTTTGTGGTGAGATAAAAACACGCCGATTACACCAACAGCTGCGATCGACGTCACCGATATTACTTATTGATTTTTCACTGAAAACGTTTACAAAAGCCTTTGGTTTTTATTTAAAAAAACTTTTAACAGGACTTTAAATAATGTCAATAATAGCTTTTCCAGTATGACAATGGGCTTCCGTCCACCGGCGGGCTGCATTGTCGACTTTCAATGGAAATCCTCTGGGGGGAAAATGGCTTCCACAATAATTTTATTTTGTTAAAACTTAACAAGTGATTAATTATTTTTAATGTATGCCATTTAGCTATTTTGTGTAATGCCTTACTTCTTCAATTATTAAGTTTCCGAATTACATCAAGGAACTTATATTATCATAGTTTCATGTTGTAGACGGACAGACAAACGCACCTAAAAGACCCGCGAGTATGAAGATCTTTTTGGTAGGAAAATAGATTGTTTGCATTTCAACAAAAAAAAAATACTACCAAAGTGACAGGCACAAACCAAATTTTGACAACGCGCTGTGAATTTTGGGCATATTTTAAACTTATTTCGTGCATTTTAGTAACACAGCAATAATTTATGTGTGCAAATATTAATGGCTTTCTCTACGTGCTTTCGAAGGCAAGGTAGTATTCTCTTATTGGTTAGTCAGTGGATAACGATATGATAGTCGTAGATCCGGATATACCACGACCTTCACCGATCTGTTAACTAGATGAAACCTACTTTTTATTTTTATTTAATTAATAATAGATAAATACGTCTAAAATAGGTTGCCTATCAAAATCCGGTCCAGGTTATTTTTAAATTTTTTTTTTGACTAGTTTATTGTATTCAATGCTATGCCATCGCTTTTGTTATAAAATTACCTATATTTTGATATATTATAACTCAAGCGGTTCCGATCCGTGAAGTTACATATGGACTATGGTGAGTTGGTAAGTTTAACCACTGTCCTTAAGTTAGCCCTTGACTGCGATCTCATCTGATGGTAAGTGATGATGCAGTCTAAGATGGTAGCGGGCTAACATGTTAGGGGCATGGCAGTTATATTGAACCCATACCCCTATTCGGTTTCTAAACGGCATCGTACCCGAACGGTAAATCGCTTGGCGGCACGTCTTTTTTTTTATTTTTTAATCCACTACAAGCTAGCCCTTGACTGCGATCTCACCTGATGGTAAGTAATGATGCAATCTAAGATGGTAGCGGGCTAGCCTGTTAGGGGCATGGCAGTTATATTAAACCCATACCCCTTCGGTTTCTACACGGCATCGTACCGGAACGCTAAATCGCCGGGTGGTAACTAGCCACGGCTGAAGCCTCCCACCAGGTCAGACCAGGGAAAATTCAGAAATTATAAATTCCCAAATTGACCCTGCCGGGGATCGAACCCGGGACCTCCGCACGTTAAGACAACAGCGCTACACACTGCGCCACGGAGGTCGTCAAAGTCGTCGTTTTAGTCAGTGATAGAGTTGGGTAGGAACATAGATTAATTTTTGTAGAATCATCGATGGGGAACATCATGGGGTAGATGACATCATTGAGTCAGGTAGAGTACATCCAAAGTACCTATAATACAAAGTAGAAATTTAATGCAGGATGTTATTTCTAAGCATTATCCAATTTGTCGCAAAGATAAGCCCAGTGGTTTTGAGGTAGCCTTACCGGCTTCTCTTAGTAAGAAATATGCACTGACCTAGCTCAGAATACAATGAATTGGGTCGTTAAAGCCCTTACAGTACAAGCTGCTCAGTCTGAGGAATCTTGTCTATTTTCTCATTAACGTATAGGATAATATATTATTTTAAATTAATAAATCCATATTTACACCTGCCTGATATTTCTCACCAATGTCTATATAGCTTGTGGTTGTAATGTATTGTTGCTTATTTCTTTTCAGGAATAATCAGAACGTTTTTGTACCAACGATTGCGTGTGGCATTAATACCTACTATACAGACTAATGTCCTCACAAATGGGCCTATATTCAACACTAATTTTACGAGGTCCAAAATGACACCTATTTACAGCTCTGTAAGTATTAGTTGAATTTTAATGTAGTTGCATATTCCTATTTAAAAAATAGAACAAATTATCCGCAATAATAGAATAAAGAAAGTGTGTCTGTCTGTCTGGTACGCTGATGGCTCATTTTTTCTATCGATTTTGACAAAATTCATTACAGAGATGGGTGCATCCCGAGGAAGGACGTATGCTACTTTTTATCCCGGAAAATTTTAGAGTTCACGCGGGAAATCGCAAATGAAGTCGCGTGCATCATCTAGTTTCAAATAAATTATCATGATTTCAGGTAAAATCATTTAGTACATCGATAGTCCGAAGACACGAAGAAAAACCTCATGACCACGCAAAACTATGGATAGTCGAAAAGGGTACAACAGCTTGTCTTGTCGTACTTATTCCTTTTGGATTATTGATTCCTAATAGACTTTTCGACACTTTCCTAGCTATTTTTATTACAGCTCATACACATTGGTAAGATTTTTAACCATCTTTAGTTAACTCGTTTAAGTCAAATAGCACACGAATGCTCAAAAAAGAGGTGTAATGTTTTCAGGGTTCATGTATTTATATAGATGAGTTTCTTTAATCCACCATAACTTCTAAATGCCTGGACACTAGGACAGATCAGGATTTATGGGGTATCGTTAGAATCATCACTAGTGGCAATAGCTATACATGTTTTTGAAAAAGGTCCTGCAGTTGTGGTTTTTATTTTTTTAATAATTTTATTAGTAAAAAGCTGTGATTTCCATCTCAAGCTACGCTTTGCAACACTTATTTGTTGGATCAAGCGTAAGGTACAAAAGGCTAAAAAACTAGACTTAATTAAAGGCACGTAATGTGAGGAGAGTCAACACTCTGGAGGCCTGACCACCAACTAATTTATTTTCTTGAATACTTCCATTCGTCAAGTGAAAGCGAATATAGGGAAATAAGTTTCATATCCCTTCTTCTTCTTCATGTGCCTCTCCATTTCTGGAAGTCAACAGTTCCCTGTCAAGGCGGAATATTTCTTCGGTTGTTTTTATTCCAGTCCACTCCCTTTTGTTTAGTAGCAAAACTTCTTTCTTCTTCCCACCTCTCTTGTATCTTGCCTTACCTTTTTTGTCCCTAAACTTGTAATAAATATAGTTTTCTTTGATTCCAGGGGTTTGGAAGCTTGTGTGGTTGAATACGTAAGAGTATTATTATTTGGACCTACGCTGCCTAAAGTTGCCATGGGAGTTGTATATGGAATAACGGCGCTCATGCTAGGGGGTTTATTGTTTCTGAATTTCAACGACATCGGTCTGTGCAGAGGGTTTTGGAGAATTTGGAGAAACATGAGGAAGCCAAGAGCCTAAGAGGGGCGTGGGACCAGGGGGCTTGAGGAGCTGTTGATCTTAGCGATCTTATAAAATTACTTGATAATACAAAAATCAGGCCTTAAAATTTATAAAAGTTTGATTAGCGTATTAATTTTTTGTATGGTAGGGCAAAAACATACTATAAATAGAACAGGACAAAATGTCCGCCTCGTATGTGAGACACGTTTCGTCTTGTCGCGGTAGCCTGTGTAGCTACATATAATTTATTAGTTTTAATTATTTAGTAATGTACTATTGTGTGTGTTATCGATTTAGACTCAAAATAAATTTTTGTTAATTGCTATGAAGATCGCTTATTTAATTTTCGGATACGTTTCAATTTCTCATGTTTCAATAAAATGTAGCCAAAATTAGTTTAGCACGATAATAATTAGTTATTTGTCCACAATTTAATAGGTGCCTTATTTTAACCAAGGTATAAATATTTGATTTATTAATATTCATTGAAATTGGGCCAATACTATACAAATCAAATATGAGTCTTTCAGAATAGTAAGCGCAATTTGCAGTCCACAGTCTGCAAAAGCATCAAAGAGAAAACTTTTAGTGATTCTTTTTAGGCAGAAAGGGGTTGCAATACCAAATGGTTCTGTTACAAAACATCTACTTTACTTTGGTGAATTTATCAGAAACGTTCCAGATCCATGCTAATATTATAAATTCGAAAGTGTCTGTCTGTCTGCTACGCTTTCAAGGCCCATCCGTTCAACCGATTTTAATGAAATTTGGTACAGGGATAGTTTGTATCCCGGGGAAGTTTGTATCATCATCTAGTAATCAATATTGATATAAAAATTGAAATGAAATTATTGCGATGCAGATTTGTTACTTTTTCTCACTCGTCACAGTGATATAGCGCAGGAGAGTATTTTTTGTAATGTTTTTCATATGAAAATATTACCTAAATTATTTGATACGTAATAGTAGGTAGGTTAATGCTCTTATAGTTTGTTTTTAGATTAAATGACGTGGACAAGTTTTACCTACAATATCAAACATGGTTCCGTTTCCAGCAGGAATATGCGGATATGTGGCTGTAAATGTAATTTTTTTAAACACGTCATTATCAAAAAATTGTTATCACAGTTGGATTCACTTATGATAGCTTAATTTTCGTTTATAATGAACCCACAGATTTTTTATTCCAATAAGCTTTTACAAATGCTTTCGAATCGTCAAGTCAATTTAACGGTTCCAAATACCATATGAACAGCTAAGATGACTGAAACTGAAAATGCAGCTTGAAACTATATAACTTGAAATGGCTAAAAATTTCCATAATATTATTAAAATGCAACGAAGGAAAAAGTTTTAATCGATGTCATAAGAAAGCAAAACTCCTATTCTATCTTGCGAGGTAAAAGATTTTCAAAGTTAACGCAAGCAAACAATAGACCACCCTGCCTAAACTTTGGCAGAGTTTATATCAGTTCTATGTTCAAATAAAAAGAATGAACGATTTATCCTAACCTGTTAAATTGAAAAAGTTACGAAGACCAATGTAAGGGCAGATTTACGTGCATCGGCTGCTGAGTAATATCAAAAAAGTTTATCGCAAACAGTTAACGTTTGGTGCGAGCGGGGATTTTAATAATTTGAAATGAATTGAAAAAAATATGTAACTCCAATATCGACAAAAGTGAACGGGAATTTATAAGAAAACGGAATGGTGTCAAAGAAATATAATAATTGGTTTTTCGTTCGTTTTATGTTTGTTTTATGAATCGCCGCTGCTACGCCGGCAATTTGCGCGATTTGTATCAAAATAAAAGGTGGCCGGAGCTTAAAGGAGGGTCTGAATTGTTTAAAAATTTGCGGTACTTGTTTCATTTATTAAAAACATTGTTCAAATTTTTTGCTTTGACAGTCACTGCTTGTGGAAAATTTTATATTTTTTCAGTAGCTCAGTAATCATCACTATTAATTCGTTTGTTGCTTTTTAAACTATGTATATTATGTGTCTATAGTACGGCATATTAATATATATTACGTTTAAAAATTCAAAATTCTATCAATTATTCATATTTTAACTGTGATTTATGTCGCATTTCAAGGTTTGTACAAAATAGTAAACAATTTGTTTTTAGTTGGTAAATAGTTCTTTTCGCATCCGTTCACTATCGAAGAATAATACAAAGAAGGACATAAAACGTAATGAGCGCTACGTAAGAGCGCTGTGCAAATATTGGTTGAAGTCTACGTCTACGAGATACGTTACGGCAAAAGCTTCGTAGCAAATCTACAGGCTCTACAGCGCTCATAATCAAGTTGCGTAGACATGATTCAGACATTATATCCGTAGATGATTCAAACCGCTAAGAACATTGAAATAGAATGAGTACACTAAAATTCTACATCAATGGCTAAGAACATCAGATAGGTAATAATAATAATAATAATAAAACCCGCATGGCAGCTTGTGGCGAGCTGTTGGGCAGTAGCGACCCCACGGACCTGTTCGCTCCCGGGAGAAGTCTTGATCCTCATCTCTGGCTTGCCTTTATTGGCCGGCTGGAGTGAACACTGACGAGGAACAGAACTCCCTCTTCTTGCTTGCCTTTATTGGCCGGCTTGAGTGGAGATTCGCAAGAGCATCTGCAAAGATGCTCGGAGGAAGGAAGTATTCCAGTAAGATGCTTGTAAGGATCTTGAATGGACTAACAGGATTGTCCTGAGAGCCGTGGCATACCTCTCCACTCTTCAAGCACCTAAGGTTATGTTGCCCCCTTGCCGCTACATCACTATGTGCTAACGGCTGTTTCCAGGGGCCCATTTATTGAGTGAGCGACCCCCTGCCATTTTATCCGTGTAAAATAGCATTGGTCAGGCAGGGGCCATAGTACTTCCATAGACCTATTTCACCAGTCCATTATAGCAACCCAAACCCGTAGACCCATACATATAATTTATGTCCATGTTTTGCAATAGTCCTGCACTAACCGGGGATTGTCCTTGGGTGCACTCGCATAGTGCATTTAAGGATATTCGCTGGTTTGTGTCACATTTCCTTTAGAGTAAAATTGTCCAACGGGCCTCTGCGAGTTGGTTTCGGCCCCACGTATGCCTTCCAAAGGTCCGGGACCCCATGGTCCCCAGTTGGAAGAGACAGACATAATAATAATATGTCTGCCATACCTAATCTAGTAAATTAAACTTGCATTTAGATATAGAAGATCTTGGATCTTAGTTCTAGTCGTTAGTAATAAAATTTATTTTATAGTTACAATCGGTCAGTTAGATTTTTTTACCAAAACCGATCACTGTACTATGTCACAGAATAAAAACTATAACTACGTAACTATGATGTCGTTCTGGTTATGGTGAATAAATTTTGGTAGGTATGTCACATCATGCGAAGTTTTTTGGGAATTTGTTACCACAATTGAAGCCGAACCCGGAATTTAATAAAAAATAAGCGGGCGTGGGTCGTCCCCAATCTATCATGCTCCGTCATAAGTTGACTTTAATGCTGGGTCACTTCAGAACTTTTTGTTCGCGGCAATATGACTTAACACCCTCAAAAAAATTAGGCACCAGCTCTTTGATTGAAGCTTCAGCTTTGAATAATGAGAAGTTACAAACAAACCGCGTTATTTAATATCCGAAAATGTTGTTATATTCTTTCTTTTAATCCCACCATATTTTGTTGTTTTGGAAGCAGTTATGAATTTCCGATTTCCAAAATTAACAAAATGAAGTGTTTCCTGTATTTTTAAAATCAATGGAACTTACGACTTGAAAATATAGACACAGCAAAGTCTCTTTGTTTTTTTTCTATTGTTTTAAATTTCAAGTAGGTATCAAAGGTGTGAAAGCTCTCTGCAACCTGCAAAGTTGCGCTAAAGAGTTCCTGATGCTAAAAGTCTTTCCCGTACAAACAATAGGAAACAGGATTCTTTGAAGCGTCGTGTAACCACGCTGGCGTCAAACGCGGTCAACGCACGCAGAAAAGCCAGGTAGATTACCCTTCAAGCAATTTCACCCTTTGTTTCAGATGACGCCAATCCGTCTTTATCACGTGAAATGACGAGGTGGAGAATAAAATACTCCATTGAGTGCTTAAGAGAGTAAATCCCAAGAAATTTGAAGAAACATATATTACTGTGTGTTGTGTTAAGATTTTTTTCAACACACTTGCTCATAAAGTGGCTCTAATTTCACCGCAATTAGGCACATAATGACACCTATAATCAAACTGTGACTTTTTCATTACTATTATTCACAAGTGAGTTATAGTTTTTCTTTTATTTTATCTACTAAATACAATTATTTTTTAGTATTATTATTATTCACAAGTGCGTTATAGTTTTTTTAATATTTTATCTTATACATAAAATATTTTTTTAGTATTATTTTCTTGACAAGTGTGTTGAAAAACTTCGTAAGATCACGTGTGTATTGATGATTACCGTCCTCCGCATCAATGGCGCCTCAGCGGTAATCACCAACATTACACACAAGTACCATAATGTTCTATTAATTAGTAAATAAGGTTAATAGTTAAAGAATAAGTTACATTTAGTTTTTAAAGATAACTGGTATATTGTAAATAATTCCAATATTTCTTATCGAAACGATATTTAAATTGACAACGCCTACAAATGAATATAGAGATTGTGGATTATATCTCAATATTTCCTATTCGATAATATTGATGTTCTGTCACCCATTATTTTTAATATATAAAACAAAGTCGGGTTTGTTCGAACACATAAAACTCTAGAACGGCTGGACCGATTTTCATGGTTTTTGATTTGTTGTATTTGTTTCCGTCCCGAATAGCAGAATAACTGTTAAAAACATTGGAAAATTGACGAAAAAACAAAATAAAAGAAAAAACATTTTCCTATGATTTTCCCAAACAAAATGTTCATGGGTTTCGTAACTGTGTGATCCAGCGGGAAAAAACCTCAATCCACGCGGACGTAGTCGCGGGCATCAGCTAGTTATTTTATAAATATGAGAGCGTATCTGCCAATCCCAAGGCCAATCTATGCAACCAATTCTGATGAGTGATAGTTTCCATTCTGAAGAGAACGGATACTATTTATTTCGGAAAATCAAAGAGCTCCCATGGAATTCGAAAAAATCCCTGAATCCGTGCGGAAAAATTTGCAATTTTTAATATACTCGTAATTTCTCGAAAAACTATTTTAATATCAACTAAGGGGAGTATTCTCTCTGCATGTGTTGGCGCTCGCAACTAATATTAATGCAAATGAAACTTCTTCAAAACTATCGTACAAATGTACTTTTTTAAATAGCTTGTTTTTAAAAGTCTCATTTAAAATTATAATGCGAATAGAAAATAAATAAATTATTAACAATTGAGTTTTAATAACTAAGATACGAACCCATCCCAAGTTAAGCTACTAAATACGGGCAGAAAAAATAAGGCTGAAAAAAATTATGGATTAACTCAAAATATGTCTCAATATTGTGTTGTGACCCACGTGACTCTGGTTTACCTCTCGAAGCTCAGGTTGTTATCTTGTGAGTACACGTCTTGCCTCGCACTGCGACTACATACTCGATATCCACCACAAGATTCGTGTACAGAAGACATGTACGTAAATATTTTTTAAATAGCTTAAAAACCTCTCAAATCTATACTTTCATATTCGTAAATGTTTTGTACTTTTACACAAAAGTGTATTTTTTTGTAAAATATGAACTTATTCTCTCTCTCTCTCTCGCACTCTCGTTTAAAGTCGAGCATTCATCTCGTCTTGCAATGCATAAGAGATTCACATTGTGTTTTGCCAAGAAAACACTAGACTCGCATCATAAAATTGTTATTGCTCTAGGAATTTACGATCTAATGGTTTTCATCTACCTAATGCACGTAAGATATAGACCTATTTGGGTAGGTCGAGTTCATTTTCATTCTCAATTGTGAAGAAGTTTTTACCGTTCTTTTGTAAACATAAAAACAGAGTTTATTGTATCAATGTAATTTGCGATAATAATAACACAATCGATTTGAACTTGCATGCGATCCCGTCAAGATACTGTTTAACAGTTTGACGGAATAAATTATCAATATAATTTATTCCGTGCTTTTACACTAGCTGATGCCCGCGACTTCGTCCGCGCTTCGTAATTTTCTCACCGTTTAAAACGTCCCTGGACTACGACAATGACAAATGATAAATGATAAATGATTTATTTATTTCATGTAGGACAACTTGTGCCACTTATGATACGTTAAGACTCTACCACCGGTTCGGAAAGCTGCTTCTACTGAGAAGAGCCGGCAAGAAACTCAGCAGTTGCTCTTTTTTCACAAAAGAGAAAGGTTACAATAAGAAAACAATACAACACATATAATTCCTAATTAATTAATTTTAAATTTGGATATTCCAGGTAATAATGAAGTTACTATCTCGCAGCTAACTTTTTATGAGTTTGGTAGATCTACATCTGCTACGTTCACACTAAGTATGTCTAGCGAGGCAGAGATATTTAAAATAATTAAAAATCTGCATTCCAACGCAGAGGGGACTGATGAGATAACACTTGACATGTTACTATTGACCCTTCCACAAGGTCTTGATGTCATAACCTCAATCATCAATAAATCGATTGAAACTTCAACCTTCCCTGATGCTTGGAAAGTAGCAGTCATTCGTCCAATTCCTAAGACGGATAATCCTGGTACTGTAAAAGACCTACGTCCGATCAGTGTATTGCCCTGTGCATCGAAAATTTTGGAAAAAGTGGTTTACTTACAGGTCTCTAAATACTTGGAAAAAAACAATTTGTTGCCAGAAATGCAGTCGGGTTTTAGAGCTGGAAGGGGAACGGTTACTGCGCTTTTGGATGTTACGGACAATATACTGACGGCTCATGACCAAAGGAAGTGTACTATATTGGTTTTATTAGATTTCTCGCGGGCATTTGATACCATAAATACAGCGCTGCTACTGTCCAAGCTGTCGTACTATGGTTTTGACATCAATACTGTTAATTGGTTCAGTAGTTACTTGAGCAACCGTAAGCAATATGTTGAAGTTACTCAGGGGGATGGTAGGAAATGTTGTTCCTCTGTTGTGGATGTGACTAGAGGTGTACCTCAGGGATCAATTTTAGGTCCACTCTTATTTATTCTTTATAGTGCTGACATCATTAATAACATAAAAAATTGTAAATATCATATCTACGCGGATGATTTGCAGGTGTATCTCTCCTTTGAACCGGACGAGTACCAAATGGCGGTTCAGAGGATTAATGAGGATCTCCAACGAATAGCAGAATGGTCAGATAACAATTCGTTGGTTCTCAATCCTTGCAAATCAAAGCTTTTAATTTTCGGATCTAAGGCGCAAGTCAATAAGATAAAATTTGATTCTGCGGACGTTTGTTTAAAGGGTGATAATTTGGAGCGAGTCTATGAAGCCCGAAACCTAGGATTACTTATGGACTCGGATTTACGTTTTGAGAAACATATATCGATGGTGGTGCGCAATTGCTTTTACCGATTAAAAATTTTGTATAAGATCCGTAAGTATATCAGTCAAGAGGTGCGAATACGTCTGGTGGAGAGTCTGATTCTTTCGAAGCTTAATTATGCTGACGTAGTTTATGGGCCTCGTCTACTAGCCAGAACGTGCAAGATTGTTCAGAGGGTCCAAAATGCATGTGCACGTTTTTGTTTTGGTATACCTCCTAGAACGCATGTGACGCCATTTCTAAACAAGTATGGGTTGCTAAAAATGAAGTCGAGGAGGAAGATGCACCTCGCTAGCTTGCTGTTCGGCGTGTTCAAGAATGGCAAACCGCCGTATATATATGACAAGCTAGGCAGGTTGTACGAGGGTAGGGAGCATTTTAGAGGGGTGCGTAAGATTTTGAGTGTTCCACACCACTGCACTGCCGCTTTCAGGGGTAGTTTTAAATATGCCGCAACCCGATGCTGGAATAATATTCCTCCCCCGATACGCGATTCCCGGAGTAAAATTACATTTATTAAAAATTTAAAAAGATTTTTGCTGTCTAAACAGATTGAATTTGAAAATATGGCGGCCGATATTTCAGTGCTTTAATATTATGTATATGTTATATTATTATGTGTCATATTTACTTTTATATTATGACTTGTATATTTATATTTATAAATTTATGGTTTATTTATAAAGATATTTAATATGTATTTCTTCTTAACTCTAGTAGGTATAACGAATATTATTAAAATTGATATTAATAGCGCATTATCATTGTTCTTGCTGCTTCATTTTAAAATCTTTGTTAGTTTTAATTTTTTTTGTTGTAACTGTGACGTCACCCGGGGTCACAGCTGAAAATCAGCGCCTTGCGTTGTATGCATGGGCATACAACGCAGGGCAAACGCTGAGCTGTACACCCTTTCTGGGTGGTGTCACAGACGAAAGTGTTACATTTGTATCTAGTTTTGTCTGTGACACCACTGGTGAATAAAATATTTTTCTTTCTTTTCTTTTCTTTACATAGGTACATTATGTTAAAAGTATTATAAATATTACTGAAACGACTTACATACTTATATATTTATTTAAAAATATATTTTATCTAACCGCCCGGACAAAAAACAGCAAAACGCACACAAAATCGAAACGAGACAATGTTTTTTTAAAGTGACTTAACCACAGATTACTTCTAACTTCTAGCCTAATGAATAGATAATACAGATATTAAGTAGACTTAAGTACCAAAATAATTTTCGCGTTGCAAAATTTCAGTTTGTATTATGTATTTGGTTTTTTTACATTAAAAGCATCAGAAGTTTTCTCAGTCATAAAATATTGAATTGGGTCTGTAGTCGGTACGAAATGTCCATAAGTAGATCCAGATGCACATAATATATCTATTTTCAAATCTGCAATGTCGTCTCGACATATGTCCGTACAGCCACAAACCTATAACTTCGTAACTGGTTGTATCGATTTATTCGGATCGTTGATTTGGAAACATTTACTTGATTAGGTAGTCGTACATGCCTTGGTAGTCATGAGAATCTCTCCCCTGGCCGCAGGGATTTACGTATATCCCATGTTACGTAAATTG
Organism: Erebia aethiops; assembly: GCA_923060345.2. NCBI lineage: Eukaryota > Metazoa > Arthropoda > Insecta > Lepidoptera > Nymphalidae > Erebia > Erebia aethiops. Next base: position 12,276,797 of record OV281089.1, on the reverse strand, counting down.
CTTTAATACGTAAGAAGTTATTAGGTTAGGTAATAATAGAATGCCACCATTTATGCCGCAGCTTATGCAAAAGTGGCAGGCGGCTTAGATATTATGGTGACGACGGCAGAATAATTATCTCCTGCCGTAGGGAGTTCTTACGCTAGGTCACTCGTGAATAACTAGTTCAACTTCTGTATGAAAAGCGACTATGACTTTTTAGCCTCGTTGGTCTAGTGGTTAGCATGTTCGATTGCGGCTGATGTGGTCCCGGGTCGGGTCATAATTAAGTAAGTTTTGGGGTTTTCTGACTATAAATCCTCAGTACTAGCCCGGAGTTAGGAAGTTGGCGGTATGTCATCGCCGTGCCTCAGAGAGCACGTTAAGAAGTCGGTCGTTAAGATTGGAGGCCTGTGCCCCGCAGTGGGACGTTAATGGCCTGTAGTGGTGGTAGTGGTAAGCTTTTAAGATAATGGTCTTTTATGATCACATCGTAATAGCCAAAGTTTTGTTCTCATCAACGATATTATACATAAACAAAAAAATAATAGCAACACGAGATCGTGTGAATAAATATTTATCGAAAACCTGTTTTCGTATCCAAGTGCTGTAGCTAGGTCAAAGTTGTATCAATTGTACATTTCTAAAATCTTGCGCCCTAATTGTGGATAATTTCAATTAAAATAATTCAATAAGAATATAATTTAAGTAGCAGATGCCCGCGACTTCTTCCGCCTGAAATAAGTTTTTTAAATTCCCACGGGAACTCCCTAATTTTTCTGGTTAATATATAGCCTTTGACACTCACAAATAATGTGGTTTTCTAATGGTACCAGAATTTTACATTCACGACCCCTACAACGTTACAAACTCACAAACTTTAACTCTTTATAATATTAAGTATAGATTAATATATTATTATTATTTATTCAATTAGCTATGTATAACTTTTTCTTTATCATTTTATTTTCCAATAGTCAATTACCTATATGTTAAGAAAGTATTGTTTTAGAAACTTTAACCCTGCTCCTCTTTATCTGACTATCTGGCTTTATATACAAATTCCATTTAAAGTTGCAGCCTTGCAACGCCAAACCAAGCAGAGCTTATATTTTCGAGTCACGAAAACCGATACGTACCTAGTCTCCCAAAGCACGGTGAGCTGAGCGGAATCCACACCATATTTCATGTTCTTTACCTTTGCGCTTTGTCAAAGAAAATACATTTTTCACTCTCTTTAGAACTGTAGTATAAATCGCTTGTTTCTTTAGCTGTAGTTTTATGCAGCTTTGCCTTGAAAATTTTAGAAACTGTTACTTAATCACATCTGAATAAATTTTATTTAGAAATGATATGTTAGTAGGCACATTATTATTCTCAAAATATTTATAAGTTACCCATTTGAATATAAAAATGGCAGACTTACCGAAAAATCTTCCATTTGCAAGCTATCTCCGAATATGTACCAAGACCGAGAGCGTAAGCTCTAAATAATAACACTTAAAAGAGACAGAACGGAATGAGACGTCTCCATCATTAAAAATAACTCAGTGGGAAAGATGTGAGTAGGTATTTCTCTGCGTTCTACATTTAACACTTAAGCGTTACTGGGTCCAATGGACCCAGTGCTTCGTATTTCATTCTTTATAACATTATTTCTGTGATTTTGTTGCTCTTAGTAGTGTATAGCAACATCGAGAGTGTACCTACTGCAGGCGTACGGAAGCGGTCGAGGAAGACGTTGGAACGAAGTAATAAATACCTCGTCCAGTATTGGAAGCAAACATTTGATTGATTCCTTCAAACCTGTTAGCAACAAACTACTGGAGACTAGCCAACTATATTGTGATGAATAAATGTGTGCGTGAACACAAGTTCCCTCAATTTTCCAGCCCGAAATTCCAATAACATTCTTGACTAGACCAGAACCCAGGACGATATTATCGATATCGATATTATCCGAAGTCAATAAACCACTAGACCAACGGAGTGCACGAAAAAAGACTACAAAAAGACCTACGAGCCGACAGAGATCGGGTGTCTACGTAAATAATAGTATGTGACTGTTTAAGTGTTAACATTCTTGGTGGGTAGGTTTAAAGTAAGTCTGGATCGCATCTGTCTTTTGTCGGTGCTTAGCCACATGTGAAAGAATAGCGTCCTCTCACTCGGATATCTAATGCCTTCCCGGATATCTATGTCTTTTAGAGTATTGCACCATTAGGTAGATATTATATTATTTTTCACATTAATATAGTGTGATAGTGGTAGTCACGTCTTCTCGTCTCGATAGGAATGGTATTCCGAACCAGTAGTAGATTCACATGCCGATTCAAAAGCACTTGTAGAAGTTTAATTAGACAAAAACATTGGAATCCATACTTAATATTATAAATGCGAAAGTGTCAGTCTGTTACGCTTTCACGGTTCGTCTGTTCAACCGATTTTGATGAAATTTGGTATAGGGATAGTTTAAAACCCGGGAAAGGACATAGGCTACTTTTAGAGTTCCCGCGGGAATCAAAAAACCTTAATCCACGTGGACGAAGTCGCGAGCATCATTTCAGCTGCAAAGGATTGTAAATATTATATGTGTAGCAGTGACAAAATTTAAGGTAGATGATTGTACTGCTGTCAATTATCTTCATGCAAATGCAAACTACAACTTTACATATAGATAAAGAACAAGAAGACATACAAATATTTTTTTAATGAGACAGAAAAATAACCTGATAAAAAAGGTCCTTTTCACCGCGTACCTAAAGATAATTTCACTTGGATATCTTTTACTGAAAACGCCTATCAAATGGCAAAGTTTTAGTATCCGACAAGCCGCCGTAAGTGCACTTTGTCACTTAAATTGGAAAATATTGCTCCAGTAAAGGAACTAATGTTCAAAGTTGAAAATCCCAATAGTCTTTGAAAAACCATCCGCAAGATGAAAATCGAAGAACTTTATAAAGACATAAAGCATGAAAAATGGCTTATAAATTCTTCTCCTCTTTATTTTTCTTCTCTTTTGATTGAGTAGGTAGTTGTTTGGTTTTGGATTAATTTTCGTTTGCAACACAAGCGTAGCAGACCAGATCAATAAAATGAGATTAAGGTTTCGGGTCACGAGCAGGCGGGTTACCTGATGTTCCAGGGAGAAACTAATTCTTTACCATTATTCTAGTTAAGAAAGAACACACTATAGTTACCTACTTAGTTGCCATTTTAAAGACTTCGCTGTAATTGTGATGATTATTCGTTTTAGCTGTGAAATTCGCTTGGCAGAATATCTTTGATGAGAAAATTTATTTTTACGTTGTTCTATTGCGTTGAGGCTAAAAACAAACAATTCCATAAGTGCTTAAACCACTAATCCTATTTCATGTTAATCATACCGTTGATATTTGTAGCGAGAATGTTAGCGTGACGTTATACGTTCGTATTTAGCTCTTAACATAACAAAGGCTGGCATTCCGTATCCAATTCGCTCTGATTACGTAAATTCTCGAAATATTTGTATTACTATGGAGATAAGATAACAATCAAATGTTAATAATATTGTTATCTAAAATTAGATACTCTTGTTCCACATTTTATGTACCTACCTATAATAGGTACTCTATATACTTACTTAATTAATTTAGGTACCTATTCATTGTATATGCATAATGCCTGATGTACACTTTCTTGAGCAAGTGCAAGTTAAAGTTGTACACAGGTATAGGTAGGACACTGCAAGTACTTAAATTTACAGTAGATTTTCCAATTTATATTGGATTTGATCGTAGGTAAGCTATAACCGCAACAACTACATTTCGTTTTGGTCTGACCGAATAGAAGAATGGGAGTTCGCTTAGAGATATTAATTTAGTCACATTGTAACTGGATATACTTAATTTTCTTTTTTATTATTTTTAATATTTAATTTATATTACTCTATGACACACAAAATTTTTACACAATGCAATTTGTTGAAATGACAAACAACGAGAACTCGGTAAAAAAAAATACCTTTGCAGAAAATTATTACAATCAGTACAAAATGAAGAACGAGTTCCTTCAGAACTTTATGAAGAAATATATGTAAACAATTTTAATGTACTCAACATCTTTTTATTGAAGAGACGACTAAAAAGGACGAAACCTTATGAGTTAGTGCATAGTGAATAGTGTTGTAAAGTGCTGCCTGAAGAACACATGAACAAATAAAAAGTGTCTATTATAACAAGAAAGAGTAAGATACTATTGATCACTTGCCTATGATAAGAAGTAATTTATAAGCTTAGTTTAAAGATTAAATACTCATTTATTCCTTAGCTGTATATAGTCTGGCTAGATTGAAATTATATTGAGCATCTTTATATTGGTACTCTATAAAAGGAAAAAAAAACATATTTTTATCGACTAACAAAAGAGCTTTGCCAAACTTTTATACAAATACTTCCCGGCTTAATTGAAGCCAGCCATTGGTTACAATAAAGTCGTAGCTTGTCGAATGTCGAACCGTGATGAACGTCACTTCGCAGTCGTACAAGTGATGTTATAAAAGATGTAGACTATTTGTCAGGCACCCAACTTCCCTAGAAGAATTTGCGGTAGGGCGGACCGCGGAACTGAAACTGGATTGATATAGTTTCCTAGACATATTGATTAATGCTAATTGCTCTCGAAGTTTGAATGTTTTTGCTAGCCAACTTGGGAAGATTTGGAGTATGTACTATGTATTTGTACCTACGTATCTTATTATAAAACCCCTGAATAACGCTGAAATTATTATTCAAACTAGCTGATGCCCGCGACTTTGTCCGCATGGATTGAGGCTTTTTGGCACCCGCGGGAACTCTTTAATTATCCGTGATAAAAAGTAGCCTGTGTGTTATTCTAGACTATAATCTATCTCTATGCCAAACTTCATCCAGATCCGTTCACCCGTCCTGACGTGCTTCTATAGTATGTTCATTAAATCCATCACGGCTCCTGAAATAAAATACAACATTTCTTATCTGGTTTTGTGCAATGCGCGATACTTGTTTTAAATTTAATTCGTGCACAGCAATATACTTAACTTTTAAAAGGACGAATAAATATTTTCCATCACGTAGCGCAAAGCGCAGATTATATAAAATACGGTTCGGATTTCATTTGGCTCAGCGCGACGTTGATTCAACAAGCAAAAAAATTGCCAAAATCTACACTTCCTTATTCTTTGATGTAAACTGATGTTTATTACATTTCTATGTGAAAAACCAAGTTCGCTTATTCGTTATTTCAACCGATGGACATCAATACCTGTTTGGTATAGGTTCTTACATACATTTGTATGTCTCTTCCATCTCGGGACCATGTGATCCCGGACTTTTGGAAGGCGTACGAGGGGCCGAAACCAACTCGCAGAGACCCTTTAGACAGTTTTACTCTAAAGAAATGTGACACCAAACGACCGTTAAGCACATACTTAGTAAAGAAGCGGCAAGGGGCAACATAACCTGAGGTGCTTGAGGAGTGGAGAGGTATTCCACAGCTCTCAGAACAATCCTGGTAGTCCATTCAAGATCCCTACTAGCATCTTATACTGGAATACTTCCTTCCCCCGAGCATCTTTGCAGATGCTCTTGCAAATCTCCACTCTAGTCGGCCAATGAAGGCATGAAGAGGTGGGAGTTCTGTTCCTTGTCAGTGCTCACTCCAGCCGGCCGATAAAGGCAAGCAAGAGATGAGGATCAAGACTTTTCCCGGGAGTGATAAGGTCCGTGGGATCGCTACTGCCCAACAGCTTGCTACAAACTGCCCTGATGCATAGATAGATTTTATTATTACAATTGCTGATATTCATATTTTTTTCCACTCACGTACCTGCGACTCGTTTGTGATAGTCAAATCTTTTGACTTACGTTCGGTCTTCCTCTCAGCTTATAGGGTTGATAAAAATGCTTGCTTATCATACGGGTGTTCTATTTCACCAAGTCCGTTTTGCTATGTGTTATTGTATTGTGTGTATTGTAGCGCATACGTACACAGTTTGCCTTAATGTACGAATACGCAGTCGAGATTGCAAGCGCTACTGAGCCTAGCATAGTCATGCAATACCACAAACATAGTGAAAGGACTCCGTGAAATAGAACATCTACCTCTCAATTGAGAGACGAGTGGCCTAGTTGTGACAACGCATATCAGTCAATTGCGAAGGTTGAGCAACGTTGAGCAAAGTCAGTAACTGGATGGGTGACCGAATTTGAAGGTTCAAATTGCAAATTATTTCGTTTCGTCCGTGTCTCGGAGAGCACGTTACGTCGTCGGTCCCGGTTATTATCACTTGCATCTGATAATAATCGTTACGAAAACGTAAGAGTTTAAATACTCTTAGTGGAGTCGCATGCGGAAGGACGTGGGAACCAACCGCATTATTGTCCCAAGAAAACTCTTACCATTATTTGATTAATAAAAAGGGGTCACGACCCTCAGTCAGGAATACGACACAGAGAGAGAGACCTGTCAATTACTGATATTGAATTATTCCTCCTAAGGGCGAACATACAAAAAACTTACGAAATTGGAACAATTCAAGCGCCATATGTATCATTGAGAGCAAATGAACGTTAACGATTATTTCGGTAATGTGGAACATGCCTCAGTCTGACACGTCCCCGAAATTACATTCGTCGTTGACAAGCCTCGAATTAATTAAAGTCAAACAACGCAACCATTTTGTGAAATTATCTCCTTCGCAAACGGAATTAATAATTTCATTTCGCGTATGCTTGCGTACAAGATTGAAATGCGTATCAAACTATGTAACTGGTTAGCAACTGATCACGTTTTATTTGATTTAAAAATTAGGATATTATTCTGTTCGATAAATATAAATAAAATAAGAAAATATTATTAAAGTGTTGCATAATCATCATAATGTGGAAGGTTTTGTAGAAATCTTTGATGTATTAGGTACTAGACCTAGACTAGATAGACTTTTTGACCTGGAGGTAGGCGTATTATTTTAATTTAGAATTGTGTTTTAGAATTATAATCCTTATTTTAAGGACGTAAGGATGTCATACTAATATTATAAATGCGAAAGTGTGTTTGTTTCTTGGTTTATTGGTTTGTTGGTTTGTACTTCAATCACGCCGCAACGGCGCAACGGATCGACATGATTTTTGGTATGGGTATAGTTGAGGACCTGGTGAGTGACATAGGCTACTTTTTAACCTGAAAAATTAAGGAGTTCCCGCGGGCATCAAAAAAACTTAAACTACGCGGACGAAGTCGCGGGCATCAGCTAGTATGACATAAAACTGACATAATATTATGGAAATAATACTACTTTAAGCGATGGTAGTATCTGCCCTAAAAAAAAAACAAAGAATTCCCACAGATTTTCGGATACGACAGTAATTTAACGAGTAACCGCTTCAAATCATACACTTAAAATTTATACTACTTATCGTTCAAAATACAGTGAGGATACCTGCAGTTTTTACTGTAAACGTGTGATAAAAAAATTCTTTCCAAAAATCCGACTTTCAACGCCACTGTAAAGTAAATAAAAAATAATTTTGATTTCTACCCACTATGTTGAAGTCGGGCGAGCCTGATGCGTCAACTTTGCTTATCCTTGTTATACCCGCCCGACTTCAACATATTATTTAGTAAACAAAATGTTAATCACGTAAAGGCATCAATTTGATCAAAGGAAAATCACTTTGAAAAGCATTGGCTTTCCTTTGAGTAAATACACAGTCCACAGTTTGCGAACTAGTGGTTAAAAGGTATTGCAGTTAATTGAACTGATATTAAAGGAAAAGATTTAAGATTTATCCAAAGTAAATATTATTTTCGACTTATTTCTATCGAAATTGTATCCAATTCTTCAATAGTGACACGACTGAATTGAGAATCGTGACATTATCCTCATAGAGTCAAACATTGGTCATTCACTGTTGGACGTAGGTAAATATCCCTCTCTTAAACATTTGAGATTTCCGGTGGTTCCCTGAAGCTTGTCGACCTATAATAGTGGTGCGTCTCCCAACATTGTGTTTCCCTACCCAGGGCGCCACCTTAACCCCAATGACATTCAGTGATCCGAGCGAACGATAATATTTTCACTGCCCACTGTGCGTATAAGCTTTATTTTCAGGTCCATAGCTAGCAACCGTCAGCACAGAATAGGTAATAGTACCTACAGCCAGTCGTATATCAGCTATGTCAACCATGTGAAGGATTACTTAAATGACAAGGAATTTTGGCAATAATTTGCTCTCTTGGCTCTGATTGTTCCTTATTTAAGATGATTTGTGAGATGGTGATAATGAAAAAAAAAACCCGGCTGAGTTTGTTGTGGGCTCTTCTCAGACCAGGGCGCGTTTGGAACCCTCGTAGCTTTAGTTTTAAGATACGGTAACAGATTATCACCATCATATTTTTATGTACCTGAACGTCAATAAGTGTAGTGAACCTACCTAAATTAAATAAATATTTATGACTTATGACTGTGACTTATGACTTAACACGAACGACTATACTCCGGAGGGAATCATGTCAAATAATGTGCATTCGCAATTTTTAAACAACCAATTGAAATCTAAAGTATGTCTTTAGCCTGTCTTTCTGTCCTTCCGTCTGCCCGTTTATTTGTCCGTTCAACCAATTTTGACGAAAATTTGGGACAGAGATGCATCCCGGACTAACGGAGAAGGACAAAGACTACATTTTATTCTGGAAAATCAAAGAAGTCCCATGGAATTTTTCAAAAACCAAAATACACGCGGATGAAGTCTCAGGCATTATCTTGTTCTTAATCTAACTACCATAAAATCCAACCGAAAGCTAGCAAAGCCCGTATTATTAAAAAGGAAATTTATACTAGTAATAAAAGTTCATTTTTCAATGCGCAGGCATAGAGAGCACGTGGAGATAAATTTGGAGCTCATTGTAGCTACTGCGAATTTGTTACGGTACATTTGATTTCACGGGTTTAGGGGCTATTTAGAGAATACCTACTTTGAAAATTGCTAAGTACTTTTTTCCATAGATCTCACTTTAATAATAAACACAGGACGCCTGTCGTCGTTGCCACTATGTTATAAGAATGTTGAACAAAGATTTAAAAAAAAATATCTTCAAAAAGCGTGAAACTTACTCTAGGTTTAAGTACAACAATAGTTTAACGCGAAGGATAAGAAGCTCCATTTTCAGTTATACCTAAGCCGGCTACTGGCTTAAAAACTATTAATAGGTAGAATTCGCTTCTTAAATTATTTATATTGTATATTTTTGTATATTTATATTTATTCTTCGCATAGAAATATAAATATTTGTATATTTATATTTATTCTTCCCTTATAAAAAGCGCTTACGAAAGTCAGATCGATATAGTATTAGATACAATAGTTTGTTTTTAATATTACATCTGAAGTCTTAATCCTAGGTAGGTACATCCATTTATCTAATTAAAATCTAAATTTAAAAAGAACTAAAAACTAAACATTAAAAATATCATCTATGCCGCTGCAATAAGGCAATGTGCCCAGAACGCTGGCTGCGTTACCTCGCTGAATAGCCAAACTTATATGTTGGCCGAGATAACTGAAAGCCCTCCGGTCACCCGTGGACTCCGTGAGACGAGAAGATAGATCCTTAAAAAAGGATCTAGCATCTTTTGTTTTTTTGTTTCAATAGTTTGTTCAATTGTTTTTTTTAGAATATAATAACATCTTACCAAAACGGTATCAGATATTACACTGAAACTAAAACAATAAACGCAATTTATAGATTTTGTTAATTTACAACGTAAGCTAAATATATGGCGAGGGTCCGATCGGAAATATATTTTATCAGTTTTGGCGGATAAAAGCTATCAACTACACCTGAGTCTTATTTTATGACTCGTGTGCCAATATCCCTATTACGTGTCTACGAGAATACCTACGCCGCCCGCAGGCTATTTTCATAAATCCTATTATTACCTATCTCTTATTCGTGAGTATAACAAAAGCCTAGTAAAGAACTTGGACATAATAGAGATCTCAGTACTATATTTTTGATAGGCGGAAGGACGTGGGAACCTACCGCATTATTATCCCAAGAAAACTCCTACCATTATGTGATGAATGGAAAGGGATCACGACCCTCAGTAATGAGAAATACGACGCAGACAGAAATTTTTGATAGAAAGTTGGCCATATAATTTCACATTATAATGTTTTTGGAGTTCACCTCCTTTAGAATCGATTTTCATATATAAGCCCGGGATATGAAAATTTATGGGGAGTAAAATCAAAATTTCTCCGTTACGTTATTGACTTTATGTTTCCATGGTAACACTTGTGTATGTTTCCATGACTATGTAATGTGTTTTGATGAATATAAATGATATAATTAATATAAATAATTGTATCAAGCATGCTTTCAGTAATATAAAAAATCGGTACATTTAAAAATGTGTTCATTTACCCTCATTTACTAATCTATACATTTTATGATCGTTCGTAAAGAGTAAACTCCAGTCGTGCGTCGAAGCTGACACACACAATTTTTCGGTTATTATTTGAGTTAAAAAATTTACTTTTATCGTGTATCGCGAAGAGAGCATACCTATTGGATCAGTTTGCAGAATCTCGTATGCAACAAGGCGTCGGTGATCGCTCGTACTCGATGTGTCCCGAATAACTCATTGATACCCCCTTTTTCGAGAAAAAGGTCACGCCTGTTTCCACTTTGACATCGCTGAACTTATTCCGACAGCATGAGCCCAATAAGTCATATAATGCAATTTACATATTATTTTATTTGAAGCCAAACTCTACCAAATGTAGGTGATAATAAAAACCTCAATTTGATCTCCTACATCCAAGCATTGCCTTTTGAGGAATGCGATGTAATATTTATATTTGTATAATATCAATAAACGTTAAAATTATTAATAAATATATTTTTTTATTATTGTGTAAATACACAAAAGTACTACTTTATACCTAATCTTTATGATGAAAGAAGATTTTTCCTTTTCGTACACAATACTATAGTTTATTTTCTTACAATGTTCTACTGCCGTAAATAAATGCCGTGCCGTAATGTAAATATTGTGGCGGCGCGGTTAGTCGAATTTCTAAACCTCTTTCGATTAAAGAATTCGCGACAAGATATTAATTAATTAATTATTAGAATGCGTATTTCCGCTTAACCTTAATGGAACATTCATTTTGGATCCGGGTTGAACACGGATTTTGAAAATATTACCGGGCGTAAAAGGCCCGTCGCATCTTTTTACATAAACTTGGCAGTAATGTTTTATTTAAGACAAAAAGCAAGCCAACGCTGAGGCTTTATCAAGTAGTAAAACAAACAAATCCGGTCATTGAAATTCCGCTAGAAGTTTTTAGAAACGTTAAATTAGATCCACAGTGAACGTGACTTGCTTAGTAACGACCACTATTTCGAATAGTTTTGTACTAGCTTAGACCATTTTGTAGTTTTCTCACTTATTGAAAGTAGTAATAATTAAAGTTTTTCGACCACTACCGAAGAATAACTTACACATTTACTACAAAATTAAACTTTTATATTATTAGGTACTTACTTACTTTTACTGTGTATTTCAGTATAGTGTTTATTCAAATGGTTATAAAAATACTTATGTGCCCGTACATGTTTTGTGCTGTTATTGTAATTGCATGTTGAAACTTTTCTTCTCTCAGTTTCTTGTTTTACTCGTAAGCTTTTAAATTTTTATGATAATTTTGTTATTTTTACAGATTTTGTTCGTTGTTGTTGAGTTCGATCCCCGGCAGGGTCAATTTGGGAATTTATAATTTATAATTAATATAATTATAGATATAGGTATAGGTTTAATATAACTGCCATGCCCCTAACAGGTTAGCCCGCTTCTTTCTTAGACTGCGTCATCACTTACCATCAGTTGAGATCGCAGTCAAGGGCTAACTAGTAGTGGATAAAATATATTTGGCAGTTATAGGGACTGCCGATAGAAGTGAAAACGAATACGTAAATAATTTTAAATATTTGTTTTTTTTAGTTTTTTTAATATAAGTATTTTTTTTCTTTTTTTAAATCATTAAAATATAAACCTTAAAACTAAGGCATTAAACTTTAATTACGAATGTAGTATAAATTTACTCATAATTGTCGGTGACGCGAATCCACAAGTTTACCCCCTACCAAAAGTGCTCAACGCGGCTAAAGAAGTTTTCACTTCAAAAAACTGCGCGTTTATAATTGAAAGCAGAGAAGGTCTAAGAGCCGGTACAAACGCGATGGTATAGCACTGGCTATAATAAACTTGTCAAAAATTAATTAATTTAAAAATAGCCTGGACCGGATTTTGATAGGCAACTTTAGACAATTTTATGCGTATTTATCTATTATTAAATAAAAATAAAAAGTATGTTTCATCTGGTAAACAGACTGGTGAAGGTCATTGTATATCCGGATCTCAGACTATTAGCTATACAGGTGTTTGACTGCAACACGATTCATTACAGTCGTTCAGCAATCAACATAAAACCGGTGTTTAACCGCGATGCTTAATTACGCCGTGCCGGGGTATAATCATTGACTGGTGCCTGTCTGCGTATAGCGCGCAATTATGCCCCGGCTTTGATACTGACGCTATGACTGCCGTACCATAACTGAAACGCAGTTAATCTAAACAAGGTTGATTTCGAGGTTTTGACACCGTTCTACGAAGCATACTATTGTGGAATTTTCGTACTTTAATTATTTTCTCAAGCGCTCATCCATATTTTTAATATTATAAATTAGTGCCTGTCTGTCTGCTACGCTTTCATGGCTCTCCTGTTTAACCGATTTTGATGAAACGTGGTACAGGGATAGGTTGTATCCTGGGGAAGGACATAGGCTACTTTTTATCCCGAAAATTTTAGGAGTTCCCCCGGCCTCTAACTTACTTTAATTGGAGTTAATAACGATTAGGTAGGTAGTTTTGAACCCGCAGGTAGGTTTAAATGAGCAGAATCGAAAACTTTACAACAAAATTAAAACTGTCAGCCACAGACACTTTAAACATCCAAATTGGCAGCTTTATTTACGTTAATTAGCATTTTATTTTTAGCTAGTACCATTTCACACAGAAATTCCTTCCCATATTTTCGCCCTCGTTTCGAAACTTGCTATTTGCGCTTACTTGGATTTGACACTCCACAAACGTGTAGGTAATGTGTTCATTAAGATGTGAATAATACCATCATTACTTTTTATTAATTATTATTATTTTTTTTAATTATTCGGTTACGTCACAATTAAAATAATCTTTTTTGTTTTGTTTGTTCGTCTGTTATCAACAGGGTTACTAAAATAGTTTACAGTTTTGTCTTAAAACTATAATAAGGCCAAAAAAAATTACAAAATTACTTATACTTACTAATGACCTGTTGATCGGAATAATCCATTATGATGGTATATATATGGATACGCATCTTTATACACCTCTGGTTCTGGTAAAACCAAGTGTATTTCTAAACAAAATCTTCATCCAGTAAGTACGTAGATTATTTAAGTAAAAAATTATTATTAAGATTAGTTAAGAGTTTTATGCTGCCAGATTGGTTTCATGTAAATTATTCCGTGAAGATCCGATGATTCTCTCTCGGAGATAGAGGATGAAACTCCTTATTGGCGTGCAACAAATAAATTGCATGTATCATCTCATCTCATAAATATTAAACGATACGACCTAATTTTGGACTGGTCTATTGTAAAAAATACATAAAGATATTTTTGTTGATTAAAATGGTGAATAAATCCATTTATCCATACTAATAAATTATCAATGCGAAAGTGTGTCTGTCTATCCGTCTGTTAGTCTGTCTGTCTGTCTGCTACGCTTTCACGGCCCATCTTTTAGTGATAGGTTTCTAGGGGAAGGACTTAGTACATGGAAAATCAAAGAACCGCGAGAATATGAAAAAACTGTATACACGCGGATGAATTCGCGGGCATCGAGTAGTATAAAATGTAAAAGTATTAAATTTACCTCAGATTAACTCTGTTTTATTTTGTTACTTGATCTGTTTAAATACTTAAACAATAGGGATTTAGGCATTCGTGTGTCGAGGCGTATATTTACGGAGCAAATCGAATTGCCGCTTGAAATATTGCTTAATTTCTCATTTAAATATTTGCTGTATCAACAAAATGTTTTTGTTTTATTAATACTTTTGTTATAAAAATACGTTTGATTGTTAGAATAATAAATATTACATAATAATCCATTTGTTAACTAATTTCAATTTGGTAGGTGTATAATTTTATGTAAATTTTATAACTTAGTTACAATATGACTAGATTTTGTTAAAGTTCTAAAATTAGTTATTATAGTTACTAAATATATACATGAAAAATTAAAATCTAAATTAAATCTAAAGTAAATCTAAAGTAAAAAAAAAAAAAGGAAACTAAAAACTAAACATTAAAAATATCATCTATTCCACTGCAATAAGGCAATGTGCCCAGAACGCTGGCTGCGTTACCTCGCTGAATAGCCAAACTTATATGTTGGCCGAGATAACTGCCAGCCCTCCGGTCACCTGTGTCCACTCCGTGAGACGAGAAGATAGATCCTTAAAAAAAGATCTAGCATCTTCGCCCCATGACCCCATGGTGGAATAGTAGTATAATAGAAGTATAATATTATATAATATTATTATAGTACAGTTATAATAGAAGCTGTTCTGTGGAATCCAAGTTAGGCTCTTTTATATGAATACTTACATTTATATTTTATGCGTAGGTTTACTTTAGTATCTATACAAATTTATAGCTAAGCCTTACTTGAGAGCAACAGCTGTCACGTTGTATTATTAAAAGTGTATATCCCAATGTTATTGTATTTACATAAAACTTGGGGATTAAATATATTCGTAATCTGAGGGTTATATATTTGTACATTCATGCCACGTCCGCTCTATCTCCAGCATTGGGTTTTATATCTGATTTCGGCGGAGTAGTCATAAAATCTAATATTTACTTTTTAAATTTCGCCTTCCATAAACCAATACTACGCTTGTCCTACATTCGAGCCATTTCTAATTAAAGCCGTACCAAGGCTGAAGGGGAGTCATCGCAACAAGAAAAAGCTCGAAAAGATATTTGATTTACCATATAGAGTGACATCTCGATAAATAGGTATAAGGAGGTATGAGAATAATTATGAGGATTTTGAGCTGTTTTCGGAAAAAAGCTACCGTTAAAGAAACTTAATAAAGTCATAGAATATTATATTGAAGTTTTTAGCAACTATAATTATGGTTACGAAAACCTACCAATGCGTATTCTGAGAGGCTGATGACTAGTGATAATAAATGTTAGAAGTTAATAATTATTACATGAATAATTTAAATTACATTTATATAGTTTTTTCTAATGCAAATAAGATCCGCTCGAGGGGTGGGTCTGAGCACTAAACAAATGACAATTGAGTGAATACGACTCGGCAGTCGACACCACTATCCAATTCGATCAAACGCAATTTATTTCGAAGCGGATTCGCTTACCTGTTTGCATAACAGAGCAAACTATTTAATGTAAAAATAATATAGAGAATATTGAATTTCATTAGAAATTGGTTAGAATTAGCCGTGACAGCCTAGTAATTTTGGCCTTCTACTTAGAGGTCCGGGGCTTAGGTAATTCGGCATACATTCTTATTTATCAAAATTATGAGCGTTTGAAGTAATTAAAAATATCACTTGGTTCATCGGTGGAGAAAATATCGTGACGAAACTGAAATGTCTATACCTACCTAGTTGTCCATATTGTTTTCAAAGACGTGTGAAATCTGCTAATTTGCACTTGGCCAGCATGGTGGACTATTGCCTTGGTAATGGTTTAATGATGATGCTGATGAAGGAATATTGTCTCATATTTTTTAGGTATCTTTACTCTATTATATTATTCATAATAATTTTCTATGTTCTGTAATGTTTTAATGGGTCCGCAATTTTTGATATGTATCTAAGTAAGTTTAGATACTTTCCTCGTATTTGAAGTACTGTAATAAATTATAAAAATTAAGATATAAATTATAACTCAAAAAGTATATGTATTTGAATAAGTTTATTTAATTATATATAGGAACCGGTGGAAGTATTGACAATTTTCAAAGCTTGTCACAGGATATTTTCGTTTCTAATCAGCTGGCCAACAATATATAATAAGTTATGTATTATTGTCTTATATTTTGTACTAATAATTGCAGCATTCAGTCCGGTATTAAATTATTAATTTATGAATGTTCAGCAATATGCTAATTAAGTTAAATTTCTAACTCATTATTGGATTATGGCTTACTGCGGGTTATCGTATATCACTATAAAGCATTGTAATTAGTGCATTCGTTTAATTGGATGTCGTTAACCATTTGGATTCAATTGGAATCGGAAATAGTGTTGATAATGGGGCCTTTATATGTGACAAAATTTATAATATTAAACTAGACGATGTCCTCGACTTCGTTCGTGATTTCACGCTGGAAGAGTTCCGTTCTCCGGTAACACTTTTCTCATAAAATAATCGGTCGAATACTCAGAGATAATAATAATTTAGTGAGGCCCAAGACCTCAGTAAAAAGTAATAATTAATCATACTAATATAATAAATGCGAAAGTGTGTTTGTTTGTTGGTTTGTCCTTCAATCACGCCGCAACGGAGCAACGGATCGACGTGATTTTTGGTAAGGGTATATACATAATATATAGGTGAGGACCTGGAGAGTGACATAGGCTACTTTTTATCCCGGAAAATTAAAGAGTTCCCGCGGGAATAAAAAAAACTTAAACCACGCGGACGAAGTCGCGGGCATCAGCTAGTGCTTAATATACAATAATGCCTACGAAGTTCAATTAAAATTTTTTTTCTTCCAGAAACCCACTCGGTACAGTGATAGCTGTGAACTATGGGCACTAATTAGTTTGGCCATGAAAATGCCAATATCGTTGACTGAAAAATTACCTTTTCGATTTTTTCCAGAATGGAACACTTTTACATTTTCTCATTCAGTTGCTCATTGACGATTCAACCCTTGCACGGTCGAACAAACTGGATTAGCCGGTACATGTTCCCCCGCTAGGGAAATAAAACGTTATTTTTATTTCGTCGAGTTCCCGTCCCGTACACAATAACAGCCAACAGTGAAAAAATCATAACACACGCTAATTGAATGATAAAAAATAGATCTATGATATAGTATTATACAGTAAATGTAAAAAAATATTGTGACTTATTTATTTATTGCAGCCTAAATTTATTGTGTTCTTACATTAACCATCATTATCCATTGATGTATAATTTTAGTGCCTTCATTACTATATTTATTAAACTGGGGTCAAAATATTTCTTTACTAGATAATGCCCTCGATTTCGTCCGCGTGGATTAAGTTTTTTTTAATTCCCGGGAGAACTCCTTAATAATTTATGTTAATTAATCTAGTCATATTTTTCGTCGTCAAAATTTCTGATGGCAAACAACACAAAATCACAGTATTACAATGTTTGTACTCAAATTGACATTACGTAAACATGCGAAACTTTTCCAGTTAATAACTTTTTGTGTTGTGTAGAACAAAACCAACCGATACGTTATAAATGATTATCTAATTTCGTTGACTCATTGACGATGTCAATATGATTTTCAATTTTTAAATAAGAATATTTTATAGTCGACTTCGCCGTCGCCGTCGCCCACTGCTGGACATAGAGACGTCCCTTGTAGAGGCTTCTTCCTTGTAGAGCCAGGTCCTTACGTCGCATGCTAAATTCATAAAGTAGTTGCCTGTGGACTCACTTTATGTTGTTTTTTACCTACAAAAAGTACTTACTTACCTACAAAAATAAATAAACTATGTAAAGCCATTTAAGCCTGAAACAAAAGTAAATAGCATCTCATCTGCAAAGCTTTTATATGGATAACGGTTAACAAAAAAAGCTCAAACATCAAAACTCATCGCCAACGAGTTGGATGCTCCGACTGCAGACTTTGGGGCAGAAAAACTTATGAATAAAAAATGAATTCCTTGGTTTTAAAATTAGCATTACAAAGAGAGGTAATTCTCGTACCTTTGCGCTCCGAAAAGAAATTTATAAACGACGTGCTCTTTGTCGTTTATTATAAGAAAAAATCAGCGCTTCAGCAGAAAAAAGGGGAGCTTTTTTAAGTTATTTTCATCTGTAGGTCCCCGTTCAATTCCAAGTTTCCCATACTATGGGGCGTGCATAATATAATACGTGTATCAAAGCATTCTTAACCGTTGTAATAGCTCAATATTTATTTTTCTAGTGCTTTATGTAGGTTCAAACACTGTTCACGCCACTACTATAATAGGTATTTTGTAAATGTGGACGTATTTATTTGATTGGTTAACAGAATTTTAAAACAAATTTCCTTGTATTTCCTACACTTAAATAACAATTATTATATTTAACACTCTGAGACAAAGCAATAGGATTTAGGCTAATATTTAAATACCCTCTTAAGAAGTTTCCATCTAAGATGGCAAACGGAAGCGATACGGTGAACATAACCAACTACAGAGCACACAGCAGTAGGAAAACTTCTAATAATGGTGTATCATCTTTATGTACACGTTGTATTCAAAAACGCTTCCCCGTACCCGTGATACAAAAAGCGATGACAGCGGAATTTCTCATTACGGCCCTGGCAAGATTCCCATACATCACGATGAGGGAATATCGCTTTTAACAATCCCCCTACGCCATTAATAGTGAAACATACGTATAAGACACGCAATATCTTTCTATCTATCAAAAGAAGACTAAAAGGGGGGAAGTTATTAAACGAACTTGCGCGTTGGTGCTATTTACCTACAGTTTTTTTTGTCTGGTGGGTTTTTCGCCCGTGGCTACACACTACCGGCAAAAACGCCACCACCACATCACTACTTACCACCTGTTGAGATCGCAGTCAGTCTTACTTGTAGTGGATAAAAATTACATGAATTCTTATTGATTGTCTTTGCTTCTCTGGTCATCATAAGTAGTGGAACATTCGTGTAGAAAATAATGTAACTCCATATCATGAGCACAGTATTACTGTGTCATGAGTCTAATAACACATATAAACATAATCGAACACAAATAAAATCAAATCTTTTTATTCAAATAAACTTTTTACGTCTAATAAGTGGAACTACTACATTAATATAGATACTAATTACAAAAAAAACTTCAATTATTGTCAAGGTGTGTCCAAACATAGACAGGCAAGTGCGCGCCGTGTGTAGGATACAATTCTGCCACGTCCTCGTAAGGACTAAGAACTTGAGGACTATGCCCACGAATATATTCGCACATATTATCTATACTAATATTATAAAGAGGTAAATTTTGTAAGTTTGTGACGTTGTTGGTGGTAATCTCTGGATCTACTGAACCGATTTTGAAAATGCACCAATAGAAAGCGACATTATTTGTGAGTGTCATAGGCTATATATATTAACCCGAAAAACTAGGGAGTTCCCGTGGAAATTTAAAAAACTTATTTCACGCGGACGAAGTCGCGGGCATCTTCTAGTATTCAATATAATATGTGCGGCAGTGATCCAATAGACCAATAATAGCGCGTCATTCACCATAATTGCCGCTTTATGTTTGGACACACCTTTGAACAAGCAATCCTCAATGAAAAACGTGAGTTTATTTACCTTTACGGATCAACACAAGTAATTAGACGTCGCGTTGGGAGCCAAACCATTGCTTTAATTAGGATGAGAAAACACGGGCTTCTTGCCCCGTACTGCAATAATATAACAGAGTTGAGATGCCACAAAGTACATCCACTAATTAATCTCACCGTGCAATTTAACGTGGCTTTTAAAATTGGTTTCAGCTGTTAATTGAAATGAAATTGTCCTTTGTCAGTTACGGGTGGATTTCTTTGAATGCTGGAGCTTGAAATTTACCTATTTTTTTACTACTTTTTGCCGCCGCTGTACTTGTAAAGACGTTTAATTTGGCATTTGGGTTAGGAAGTATCCCTACTTTATAGAGTGATTTTGAGCTTATTTGAAGCATATATTACAATTGAATATCCATACTTATAATACAAGTGCACAAGTGTGTCAGTCTGTCTATCTTCTAAGTATGTTTGCCCGGCTCTTCTGTTTAACCAATTTTGACGAAACTTGGTACAGTTGATACAGGTTTAATCTCGTGTAAAGATAATAATAATAATAAAAAACTAAAACACGCGGATGGAGTCGCAAAATTATGAATTTAATTACGTTTCATAGACCAAGGGTCAAAATTATTTTATCTGCAGTTTCCCTCACAGGTGAGTAGCTGCTGTTTGTTGATCTTTTGTATAACAAGGAAACTTCTCTGGTATAATTTTCATTGTTTCCTTAACATAATTCATACGCCTACAGTGTAAACTCACCACCTACGTTTGTTTTGTAACACCGTGTACCACCTACTAGTTTTAACCTTTGAATTAGAATATTCATGAAACACCCGTATACTGTTTTGTTGAAGTTAGAAATGTGTAGTTTATTAATAGGGAGATTTTATAATTATAATTAAGGTTTTAATACGTACAGTCGATGTCACAAGTCCATATAGAATAAGCAAACAAAATGGCTTGTTAGTTGAAAAGTCACCCTCAAACTCATCAATAATATTTATCTCGTAGATTTATATTGTCGACAATTTATGGCAATAATCTAAGTAGTATTGAATACTAATGGTTTGAACCTAATGGTGTTAAATTAAGTTAAATATTTTGGACAGTCTTTGTTTGTGTCTTTAACTTGTTACTCATCCACACAAACACAAACATAATCTGAAATCACTCATCCAAGCTGAGTGATTCAGTTTGCTTACACGCAGTTTTATCAATTAAGCTATGTAAGTTTGACGTCAACCGTACGTAATAATATTATTATTTTGATCAATAACTTCAATAATATACTAACGCACTTAATTATTTTATTTTATAATCAAACTCTAATCTGATTATAGAATGAAATAATTAAGTCGCGTGCATTATCTTTAATGCCCGCGACTTCTTCCGCGTGGATAATGGTTATTGATTCCCGTGACAACTTTATAATTTTCCGTGATTAATAGTTTTAGACGTCCTTCCCCGCAAAACTATCCCTGTACCAGATTTCATCAAATTCTGTTGAACAGATGGGCCGTGAAAGCGTAGTAGACAGATAGACAGACATACTTTCGCATTTATAAAATTAGTACTGAAGTATGAATACAACTTGAGACTACTTAGATACTTTTCTACTCAGGTAGAATAATTTCAAATTACATTCGGGGTTTCAATTTCATTGGACCTAATACTGAGGGTTGTGATATTGTATGATATTTCTGAACTACAAAACCAATGACCTTGAAATATTTACAGTAGGTACGGGACAACCTTCAATGTACTTCCTTTCTAACAAAAATATAATGAATTACAACCAAATACACATTTGTCTTTCATCCCCTCTCCCAAGGGAACCGTGCTGAATTTCGGGGTAAAAAGTTACCAATTTCCTACCCCATAGCATGAACTCAAATCTTGCCAAGTTTAATTTGAATTCACTCAGCAGTTTCAGCGTGATGTGCGGCCAACTTACAGACAGACAGACATACAAAAATTATAAAAATTACAGTTTTGGCTTTAGTATAGATTGCAGAGTGCCCTTTAAAAAATATTCTAAAAATCTTCAATGAACAGAAATATCATGTTACAGTTTATTATAGGTCCCGTCTATCGGTCCGTCCGTCCTCCGGTCCAGTCCGTCGTCTATGTGATCCATACATACATACATAGATGGGACAAAGAGTCACAAAGCGCCATTTCGACTCACCTCGCCGCCGGCCGTGGTTTGTTGGTATAGCTAAGCGTCTAGGTTTGAGTAACTACGATACTGGATGTACACAGAATTGAAGAATTACCTAAGTAGTATGGATTTGATAGTTATAAAACTCCAGGTTAGCATTCCATCTTAGCCTTCATCATCGTAGCAACATTAAATAGATGATAAACAAATCGTAAATCCGGTGATAGAAGATGCACTTCGTCAGAAAACATAAATAAAAGAACAAAAATACTTACAACTTAAGCCGCTAGGTTTTCACATTAGCCAAACGATTAATAATCTTCAAAGCATTTATTAAAGTATTTATCTCAAAGCATCCTTAACACTAAAAGCTTTATTTGCCTTAGTAAAACCTGTTCGCTGAGTATCCGCTTTACAACGAGCTCTCTCTTCTCCTATTACTATTTTAATAACAGGCAGATAAGTCCGCAGTTGCTATGAAATGCACAATCGCTGCACAAATCCATTGCAAATACGCGGTTATTGCGATTGCGTTTTGTTATCTATTTTCTCGCAGGATTTTCTTTTTAGATTGCTTGCGGCAAATCGAAATAATAAAACTGTTAAGTGTTAACCTGGTGGGAGGCTTCGGCCGTGGCTAGTTACCACCCTACCGACAAAGACGTGCCGCCAAGCGATTTAGCGTTCCGGTACGATGCCGTGTAGAAACCGAAGGGTATGGGTTTAATATATCTGCCATGCCCCTAACAGGTTAGCCCGCTACTATCTTAGACTGCATCATCACTTACCATCAGCCTCAGGTGAGATCGCAGTCAAGGGCTAGCTTGTAGTGGATAAAAAAATAAATAAGTACAATAAAATTCAAATACTTATTATCATAAAATAGCCAACAGTACCTGTCCTCAGAAGCAGTGCGGGACGGAGTTGTATTTAGTCGAATAGTCAGAGTCTCCATTATGTAAGAATATCGTAATCATTTTAGAGCTGTCAAACAGCAAATTCGAACTGTTTAAGGAATTCCTAGATGGTTTTCGATATGCAAGTATCTATGAACTCCTAAACCTATAGCTTTTTTAAGTTAAAGTTATATTACTTAGACAGCTGGTGCAAATTAGCTTACAGGCTATTTTCGATTGTAAAAATTCTAGAAAAACTTTTTGGGGCTGAATTGGATCGTTGAAGCGCGTGACCTGCTTTGTGATGTCCACTTTCCCACACCGCTGTTTGCTTCTCTGTTTACTTTACAAACTACTCCGTCTCTTTCATACTTTCGGCATCGAACAAAAAGACATACGTAACTTAGATGCGGGCGTGAAATACCACATCCATAGCAGTTTAGTCTCGGGAAAATATTATATTTTTTATATGAATTAAAGTTTGAATGGAATGGATGATAAACTTTCTTGCCTAATCTAATCCTGATCTCAACTAAGAATATAACAATCAATTATGATAATGTTGCCATAACCAAAAATATTGCCTCGTATATATAGTATATATTAAAGTGATTTGTAGAAAAGCGCCCTTAAAGTTAAAATACCTAGCAATTTAGTAAACAATCCCTGTATTGTTGTTTACGTAACAATTTACTGATGCTAATCCGCGCTTCATGATTAGGCTGTGCAGACCCTTACGCAGTCGAAATTCCGCGGGCTCGTACGAAGCGATTTGCTTCCTCGTTTCTAATCCGAACCGCTAGGATATGGAATGCCCTTCCGGCTTACGTTTTCCCCTCCTCTTTTTATATAGGTACCTTCAAATCAAGAGTGAATAGGCATCTTCTAGGCAAGCGCGCTCCACATTAGGCTGCATCACATATATTAGATATTGCATTATGGCATGCAAGTCTGATTGCAGCCGAGCGCTAGCCTATATATAAAAAAAAAAGAGCTAATCATTGAGTGCAATCCAAATACATAGTATGTATGCACAGGTAATTTGAAATGCAATTATTTAAATAAATAAATAACTTTCTTTAATAAGGCACAATACAATCTTAAGACTATGTTATTACTTTATTTCTAAATGTCTAAATTCATTTAAAACAAGACTCCATTTAAGTCATCGCACGAGAACTTAAATAAAATGTTGCAGGATCGGTGACTCTAATTTACCCACATCATCGCGATGTAGTCTTTTTTCTGATGATGGCATAGAAATCATAAGTGCGTGCCTCTGCAAACATGCCTGATGCTGAGCAAAATCGTGGCAAGCCCCATAGTATCCTGAATCCATTGTTGTACTGAACTCGCAAATTTAAGAGGTAGTACAGATTCTGTAAATAAATAATTAGTTACGTATAGTAGTTGCAATCGGGTGTAAGCTGCCTTTTCGTAATCAATGATATGTGAATGCAAAAATAAAACAATAGAGACTTAAATTAAGACAGTCGATGGGTACTAAAAACTGCCGTTCAAGAAATGGAAAAGCTAAAATAATAATATTATGAAAGCAAGATATACAACAAATACTAGCAGAGTTAAGACTCTACGGTAGGTAATTTTTATACAAATTATGCTTTATTCTGACTCATTTACTTTTTAAGTAGACAAGATAAAAGGAGATGTTGCGAAAAAACAAATGTGAATGCTAAATTTATTCAGCATAGAGATTTATTAAGGCGCGTTTGAGGTATCACGAGACATTTGTTATGGACCAAGATAAGGCGTAGTCTAATTTAAATTTTCGTCTCCAAGCGTCCCGCGTTCTTATCATTTTAGTGGTTTGAAGCCGTATCTCAAGCGAATTTGTTTTAAGAATAAACATAATCGTCTTAGCAAGGATTATAATAAGAATCTTAGGATGAAACAAGGGAAATGGTAATGAAACAGAAGTTCATTACTCATTCATTCCTGAAGTAGGTGTATTTTAGGGCGATAAAATATTATGAAAGGCTATTTTGAAAGACATTTTGTATTTTAGTAGACATTTTAATCTAATAAAATACGAATCAACTTTTTATCAATGTATTTGTAAGGCTGACTGGTTTTCCGATAAAATTATAGTTCCTATAGGCCGACCGTTTAACTCGCGTATCGCCTGCGCGGTAAGAAGGGAGCGGGGGAAGATGTTAGCGGATTAAAAATAAGATACTTATTATTTTATACTTTACCAACAAAGTCTATCTCGAGATAAATCTTTGGATTATTGACTCCGTGTATAGCCGCCCGCCCCCGCTCCCTTCTTACCGCGCAGGCGATACGCGAGTTAAACGGTCGGCCTTTAGTACTACGAAACTGAAATTGATATTTTCAATTTAATTTAAAATGCTTACCATATAAATTACCTAGCATCAAAAGCAACGTATATTAATTAAACACCCATTACTTAATAAAATCTTTTTGTTTCTATACTAAGGCCCGCTTGCAGGAATGCCGGGTTATACTTTTAACCCAGAATTAGCTGCTACTTTGAGGAAATCGTATAAAACTTCTGTCAAAATTTCAAATTGTTTCCTGGGTTAAACGTAACCCGGTGTCTCTGCAAGATGGCCTTAATAGCTTGGCGGTATGCTGGAGCTATTTAATATTAGGAGCTACTTACTTGACGTTGTTTTTCATTTTTCTTTCTCAGTCAAATTAGTGGAAAGGATGCAAAAAGACAAACACCATTACCCTATTTCTAAAGGCGTAGAAAAAATACGAGGATGATTAATTAACAGTGAGCTAGGCGTAAGCGAAACTCTGGGAAAGAAAACGTAATTACTTTTCTCCGCTGAACTTATGGTTCATGATACTTCGCACGCTGGAGTGTTGGGGTGAATCTGTGTCATGCGGATTATATAATATGAGTTTCTATTACTAGAAGAACATTCTGAGAGGAATATAAACTTGTATTTAGTAATAAAGTTTCAGTTTATTTTAGTTCAACTATGCCATTTGAAAAGCCAAAGTTAGGTCTACCCATACATGTCGTATAGGTAGACCTAACTTTGACTTCGTACGGTCTCGTGTATGTTTGGACTTAGGACTAGATCAACAAATTTTTTGTTATTGTAAATCGTATTATTGTAACCTTTTTACCCTGAATTTTTGGAGTTTACCCAGTAACTTTCCGGTAACAAGCCCGGGGTATGACCTAGAGTAAAATCAAACTTTTTCCGTTACGTTATTTACTTTATGAGTCCGTGGTAATACTTGTATATGTTTCCATGGTACCACTTTTCGTTCGTAAAGAGTAAACTCCAGTCGTGCATCGGAGCAATATACAATTTTTTTTCTTCTATGTAACGGACCTGAAAGGTACTACATATATATATTAACGGTAATAGATTTCTATGACAGCTGTTCTGAATTTTAATTTTTCAGCTCTCATAGTTTATTTTCAAGATGGTTGTGGCAAAGATAGATAGATGGACTGAAAAAACTAATACATGGGTTTCTCGCTTTACTATAAAACTCTAAAAAGATTAACTGGTAAAAGTTCAGGGAAAATACAATACAAATAGCGGGAAATATTGTTGACATTTTGCCGATCTATATGAAGTGTTTTCTTTCTTCATTCCTAATGCGTACCTCGAGTGGAATACTCTTGGGCTGTCGCAGTTTACTGACACCTACAATCTGGATAAGTATCTTTAAACGTAGAAAGACGTCTTCCAGATAAACTGGTCTTATCTTAAGCTGCAGGATATTATTAAAATATATTTTTAATAGAATTTTTCATTCGATGAAGTGTTTAAAGACAAACGTACTAGAGCTAGTTATTACAAAAAAATACATTACTTTTGTTTTTATAAACAAAAGAAGTCAAAAGAATGACAATTTTCACAATAAAAATTGGTATGTAATCATATTTATAACTAGCCCCCAACTTTGCTTGCTTGGATTTACCTGCATAAAAGTGTTCTTTGTTTTTAGGATATTTAAGGTGTCGATCGAAACACACCAGCATATTTCTTATCATATAATAATTTTAAAGGAGTATAGAAAAGTTCTCTTTTATTAGTAAGTAGTTACTTACCTTAATCTAAATTCTAAATATAATATATAAATCACGTGTCACGTTGTTTGTCCGCGATGGACTCCTAAACTACTTAATCGATTTTAAATTAAATTTGCACACCGTGTGCAGTTTGATCCAACTTGAAAGATAGGATAGCTTACATCTTAATTTATAGCCGCTATATTATTTTATGTCGGATTTGCAATGTAAGACGGAGAAAAAACGGTCGAACGAAAATGTTTCTTACGAAAAGCTCATTCCACGCGGACGAAGTCGCGGGAATTAGCTAGTTATTAACAAAGATAGTCTTAGAAGCTGGTAAAATGGATATCATCCTCGCAGCTTAGTGAGGAATCATAAATATTACTCATTCAATCGTGTGTAGGTACACCGATCCTGAGGGTATACATTACTAACTGATTTTATGCATCCCCGGGGTTCGTATCTCGTCTTCGGAAACGTGAAACGTGTTTTGAATACGTTTCAGTACAGAAATTCACATGTACACTATTTCACATACTGTATACAGATTTTAGTACCATAATTTCAAGAGGCTTATGTTTAATTGCTTACCAATATTTAGGCCCACTTGCACAAACACTCTTAAATTGATTTAGTTAAATATTTAAATACTGTCCCTTATTGGCAATTATACAATATGCATATTTCCCAAAAAGGGACAGTATAACAAAACTAAATCAGTTTAAATGTCCTTGTGCAAGCGGCCCTAAGTCAAAAGTTAATCCAAAAAAATACGTTGTTAAGTAAGAATGGACAAATGTTCACAAAAACTTGACACCCATAAAAATGTGAAATTATGACCAAAACTTTTAATCTTAATAATTTAATATCTAAGGTAATATAATCTGCAAAATAATAACCGAGTGAGCATCAAGTAAAGCTTACACTAAGACTACATTAGCTACTTCTCTATGTTGAATCATTTAGCTGAATAATAATTCATATTCTGACTATAAGTACCCACTGAAGTCTTGTACATGTCACAGTGCATCCTTCCCAGCACTCTACGGAAATTGAATTACATCTTACGCTACGCTGCGCAGCCATCTAAAGCATGTAATCGTCTATGTTGGCACATATTCCGTAAAATGAACTAACAAAATATCGCTAATAGAAAATACCTTGACTAAATACGTACTCACTTTGGTTTTTTTTATCCACTACAAGTTAGCCCCTGACTAACCTAACTCACCTAATGGTAAGTGAGGTGGTCAGCCTAAAATGGTAGCAGGCTAATCTGTTAGGGGCATGGCACTTATATTTAACCCATAACCGTAATCGGTTTCTACATGACATCGTAATGGACGTTAAATCGATCGGTGGCACGTCTTTTGCCGGTAGGGTGGTAACTAGCCACAGCCGAAGCCTCCCACCAGGCCAGACCAGGGAAAGTGGAAATTATAAATTCCTAAACAGGGCCAGGGAGGTCGTTAAAAGTAAAAGTTGGTTGGACTATAAAAGTAAAATTTAAGTAAGAGCTTACGGAAGCCTATCAAATCTACGGCCCCTACACAGAGTTATATCTCATATATTTATGGATCAAATAGAAATAATGGAAAAGGTTTGTAAAGCATATACGTGATACAAAAGATTTTAAAGCATTTTCGAGATAGAAGAAATTGCAGGCATTTGTTAGAGTACAGAATAAAACCACTTGAATCAGAGAATGACGTGAAATCACAATAGCATCGCGTGTACGGCGCAATCGGTTTATCACTTTATTAAAAGCTGATATTGTGAAAGTAGAGTGGAAACGCTTCAGTGCCTTTGCAACATTTATATTTTACATCCGTATCTTTCAATTCTCCTAGCAAAACACTACTTTAAAGTTTTTGAAATTTTCTACAATTGGGTATTTGACAACTATTGATATAAAATAAATTATTATTTACGCATATCGGTTCTACGATCTATGCGCCCATTGCCACTTGAGCTTGGTGACTCTTCGAGAAATTAATTCATAGAAGTTATAAAGGGTTATGACCATAAGTGTGACAAAAGAACAATATGGTATAACTAGATGAGGCGCGCGACTTCGTCCGCATGGATTGAGGTTTTTTAGTTCCCACGGGAAAAACTAAACTATGATAGAATGCCAGAGAGATAGACATCTCTGTGCCAAACTTCATCCAGATCCGTTCAGCCGTTTTGGCATTATTGAGTTACAAATATCCATCCATGCATCCATCTATCGCATTGATAATATTAGTTTAGATAATTAAAACCAATAAAATTGATAGCTGTTTTAGCAAAAACAATTCAGACTGTTTTACACAGCTTACCAACTTGTCTGTGATTTCCACAAGTAATTTACCAGTGGAATTAAGTTGAAGTTACGACACCTTGCCACGGCAAGCGTCAAAGTTGAATACCACTAAACATGCAACATTCAATACAGGGCACAAAATAATATTATGGTTAATTACTATTATATGAACAAATCACTCATCTCCTACTACAATATATTACTGAATCCGAACAAATATTAGTTGCAATTGGTAGGTACGAGTCTAGGTACCTATTGCGTTGGTCGTAGTTACCCATCGCTCTACAAAGGGATTAGATTTCTATAGTCCAGCTACCGACAAATCTGATTGGCGTTAATTTAAAAAATCGTAGTAAAACAACATTATATCATGCCTTCAAGTTCAAAGCTCTAATAATAAAACAAAACAAACAAAGTCTGAACAAGTTTGGGTATACGTAATTTGACGCCGTTCGGTATGGAAGTCGTTGTTCCTTAGTGTTTGTTGTTGTGAACGACAAACACTAAGGTACTATGATCGTGTCGCATCCCCTGCATTCCAAGGCCTGACAGCAAAAGCCATAAAAGGTAAAGAAAATAAATTTTGAAGCCGTTTGGTCTGAAAGTCATGGTAGGTTGCTTTTCATCTACAAGGATACAAAATCGAAACACAAGGGTACTATGATCGTGTCGCATCCCCTATATTCCAAGGCCAGACAATCAAAGCCATAAAGGTAAAGAAAATAAATGTTGAAGCCATTTGGTCTGAAAGATAAGGTAGGTTGCTTTTCATCTACAAGGTTACAAAATAGAGACACTACGGCAATATGATCGTGTCGCATCTCCTATATTCTAAAGCCATTACCCACAGAAGCCGTAAAATAAAAGAAATCGTTTGAGCATTTTTTTTAATGCCTCAGCATGATTGGGTTTTACTTAATGGCAGGCACTGGGTCGCATAGTCACGGTAGGTTGCTTTTCTTCTACGACAAAATGCACTCACGTCTCCGCCTCGTACCGCCCGTGTGCACTAATGCATTTACATATTGATCTCTAAATCACAATGGCTGTCTCAAAAACTGTATTTTTTCTATCAATATTTTACTTACAAAATATAGTTAATTTAAATTATTTAAAGTCTTATTATAAAACCTATATACGCGATTTAGTCATGGTTTGAGTATTAAATAGATAATTAGAAGACGCAATATCTCGACATAGGAAATAAACAAACTTTCGCGTTTGCTGTTCGGATCCTTTGTATGAAATATGTAGGTATATTTGTATGTATGTCCTTTGTATGCATCGACCAAACAGCCTCTAGACGCCTAATGACTATGCACTCGTAATGCAAACAATTCAGTCAAATGATTGAGGTAAGCGGGCGCGGGGTACTAATCGCCGATTGATCTACTCAAGGTCAAAAAATCATGAATCAAATATAGGGATGGGTAATAATTATTTATCTATAATTAATTATCGATACACTACTTTTTGACGACCTCGGTTGTTTTTTATCCACTACAAGCTACCCCTTGACTGCGATCTCACTTGATGGTAAGTGATGATGCAGTCTAAGATGGTATCGGGCTAACCTGTTAGGGGCATGGTAGTTATATTAAACCCATACCCCTATTCGGTTTCTACACGGCATCGTACCGAAACGCTAAATCGCTTGGCGGCACGTCTTTGCCGGTAGGGTGGTAACTAGCCACGGCCGAAGCCTCCCACCAGGCAAATGATGGAACTTTGAAACTGATTAGTATAAGTGAAGATAATAAGACTAATAAAATATTTGTCATTTACGATTAAGCAAAGCTAAAATCAAGTGCTCAGTTGCAATCGAAAGTTAAGGCTTGTATTTATTTAATCTAAAAGGAAACAGACTAGCTTTTTTAACTGAGAAATTTATTTAATTATGGTTGGTTAAACTTAGTTTAAGGGATCACACGCTCCATTGCACGTAACGCTTTATAGTTGAACCAAACTGAGTAGCCCTTCTTATTTAGGTTAAGTGCTCACGTAGCTCAATGACTTGCCTCAGAATTGACAAAGTCATACCTTGTAACAAACTTCTTTTGATGTATCTTGGTGGCTATTTTTAGTGGACTGTGTGGGCAGCTTATTGTGGCAAAATATTACGAAGAACTTTCATTTAGTCGCCAAAGTTATCATATATTGGTTTAGATATTACAAGTAAAAGAAACTTGGTGTATTGTTTATGTATTAGTAACATCAATAACTCTATTAAGTACTAGAAAATATAATTATTTGCCTGATATTTAACTGTAATGTTATTATTTTGTGTGCGCATCACCTAACTAAATAATAATTATTATAGTATTGTATTGTAATCATGTCTTACTTTTGTGAATTTTGTGTGAAAAAACATTTTTTTTAAAAATTATATTGTACTAACTGTAGAACCGATTATGATTAAATCACAATAATATTATGCGTATTTTTCTTCATTTATTTATATGGTTCTCAAAAATATAAATAAAATAGCAACCACTTAGATGATCGTTTAGTTAGTGGGATTTTTGAAAGCGTAATAGATATATTACTAAAACTCCTCCATTAGATTAAGATTTAGCGTTCCAGTACGGTACCGATTAGGGGTATGGGTTTTACTGGTCTGCCGTACCCCTAATAGGTTAGCCCGCTACCAACTTAGACTGCATCATCACTTACCATCAGGTGAGATCGCAGTCAAAAGCTAACTGGTAGTGGGATAAAAAAAAGATTGATCCCAAAACACAACAGTCGACAGGCACCGCACCGTATTCGTTATTCCAGAGTCAAAAAAGTATACTATTTTAGATTACGTCATATTATATGTCCTCCCGACCGAATCTCGGCCACGGCGGCCTATCTCCAGAGAGATTGGCCATCATACACAGGTGCCCTCTCTGTTCCTTTACTCTTACAGCCCGATGGGACGACCGGAGGGAGATCAGGCGTAGGACCGACGGCTTTACGTGCTCTCCGAGGCACGGGGGTGAAACAACGCAAACTTCTTAACTCTGGGCTAGTACTGAGAATTCCTAGTCAGAAAAACCCAATACATAATCATGCTCAAACGTACGTTATATAATAGTACGGTGTCCCTCCATTCGACACTCAGCAACAATGCAGAGAGAGAAAAACGGAATGTACAATAGATATGGTAGGAAGTAAGGCGGACATTTATGTAAGCTTATTAAGAAAGGACTTTGGATTCCACGCTCCATCGCGTCCGCTTTGTGGATGATCCAAACTGAACACCCTAAAAATCTATAAATATAACTTGATTTAAAAAAAAACGACATTGTCCAAGCAACGATAACACCTTTGATATTCTACTTTGATGCTACCCAAGTATTTGATTCTATCGTGTACTTTTACTTCCTTCGGCACTACCTTGGGGGCCTTTGGAGGCTTTGTCGTCTACCGGTTTCCTTCAATTTTGTTAAATCCTTTACTCCTTTCTTCTACTTATTTTTTCTTTTTTTTCCCTCAATCTATCCAACCAATTTAGGTTTCTTTTAAGTCTTTATTGCAAAGGTTTCCATCATTCAAAACTTTCTATTAAATACGACATTATCGTAACTAAACATTACAAAGTGTTTTGTACTTTATTTATTTACATCAACGGTTTTGAGCGACATTTTTTATCTCTATATCCATACTAATATTATAAATGCGAAAGTCAGTTTGTTTGTTGGTTTGTTGGTTTGTTGGTTTGTTGGTTTGTTGGTTTGTTGGTTTGTCCTTCAATCACGCTTCAACGGCGCAACGGATCGACGTGATTTTTTGCATGGGTATATTTGAGGACCTGGAGAGTGACATAGGCTACTTTTTATCCCGGAAAAACAAACAGTTCCTGTGGAATAGGATGCTCTTTTTCTCGCATTTTTCTTCAATTAGGCGGCAACGGCACACCGGATAGAAGTGATTTTTTACATGGGTATAATTGAAGAACTGGAGAGTGACATAGGCTACTTTTTATCCCGGAAAAACGAACAGTTCCTGTGGAATAGGATGCTCTTTTTCTCGCATTTTTCTTCAATTAGGCGGCAACGGCACACCGGATAGAAGTGATTATTTACATGGGTATAATTGAGGAACTGGAGAGTGACATAGGCTACTTTTTACCCCGGAAAAACTAACAGCTCCTGTGGGATAGTATGCTCTTATTCTCGCATTTGTTCATCAATTAGGCGGCAACGGCACACCGGATCGACGTGATTTTTTACATGGGTATAATTGAGGAACTCGAGAGTGAAACTGGCTACTTTTTATCCCGGAAAAACTAACAGCTCCTGTGGGATAGTATGCTCTTTTTCTCGCATTTTTTCTTCAATTAGGCGGCGACGGCACACCGGATCGACGTGATTTTTTACATGGGTATAATTGAGGAACTGGAGACTGACATCCATACTTCCATACTAATATTATAAATGCGAAAGTCAGTTTGTTTGTTGGTTTGTTGGTTTGTTGGTTTGTTGGTTTGTTGGTTTGTTGGTTTGTCCTTCAATCACGCTTCAACGGCGCAACGGATCGACGTGATTTTTTGCATGGGTATATTTGAGGACCTGGAGAGTGACATAGGCTACTTTTTATCCCGGAAAAACAAACAGTTCCTGTGGAATAGGATGCTCTTTTTCTCGCATTTTTCTTCAATTAGGCGGCAACGGCACACCGGATAGAAGTGATTTTTTACATGGGTATAATTGAAGAACTGGAGAGTGACATAGGCTACTTTTTATCCCGGAAAAACAAACAGTTCCTGTGTAATAGGATGCTCTTTTTCTCGCATTTTTCTTCAATTAGGCGGCAACGGCACACCGGATAGAAGTGATTTTTTACATGGGTATAATTGAGGAACTGGAGTGACATAGGCTACTTTTTATCCCGGAAAAACTAACAGCTCCTGTGGGATAGTATGCTCTTATTCTCGCATTTGTTCATCAATTAGGCGGCAACAGCACACCGGATCGACGTGATTTTTTACATGGGTATAATTGAGGAACTCGAGAGTGAAACTGGCTACTTTTTATCCCGGAAAAACTAACAGCTCCTGTGGGATAGTATGCTCTTTTTCTCGCATTTTTTCTTCAATTAGGCGGCGACGGCACACCGGATCGACATGATTTTTTACATGAGAATAATTGAGGAACTGGAGAGTGACATAGGCTGCTTTTTATCCCGGAAAAATAACAGCTCCTGTGCGATAGTATTCTCTTTTTCTCGCATTTGTTCTTCAATTAGGCGGCAACGGCACACCGGATCGACATGATTTTTTACATGGGTATAATTGAGGAACTGGAGAGTGGCATAGGCTACTTTTAATCTCGGAAAAATAAACACTTCCTGTGGGATAGGATACTCTTTTTCTGGCATTTTTCTTCAATTAGGCGGCAACGGCACACCGGATCGACGTGATTATTTATATGGGTATAATTAAGGAACTGGAGAGTGACATCGGCTACTTTTTATCCCGGAAAAACTAACAGCTCCTGTGGGATAGTATGCCCTTTTTCTCGCATCTGTTCTACAGTTAGGCGGCAACGGCTCACCGGATCGATGTGATTTTTTACATGGGTATACTTGAGGAACTGGAGGGTAACATAGGCTACTTTTTATCCCGGAAAAACTAACAGCTCCTGTGGGATAGAATGCTCTTTTTCTCGCATTTCTTCTTCAATTAGGCGGCAACGGCGCAACGAATCGACGTCATTTTTTACATGGGTATATATGAAGACGCATAGGTTACATGCTGCTGCAACTATGCGACATCGTTTGTATAATCAGGAATCTGTATAACGTGTAACCTATAGCATTGTGTTTTCTTTCGTAGATATCGTGAATATTTTTTTTCATTTTTCGTGCATGAAAAACCTTGCTCTTGCCTTTCGATGAAATACGTCGATACTAAACGTCTCAGTATTCTTCTCCATGGCATCCTCTTGCATGCTTAATTTAAATACAGTTTTCTAACAAAAACTCATTTATTGTTCCCTTGAGCCACGCGAGCGAAGCCGCGGGTAATAGCTAGTAAACTAAAAAGCAAAGTATTTTTGAACAATAGATTTGTAAAAGTCATAAAAATTGGTTCCGAGAAAGATAACAGAAAATATGCTTGTCGGCGCAAAACTATTGCAGGATAATTAACAAATGATCTATTTTGTTTTTTAAAAAGGTTAGGCAAATAAAGGTACGTAGCCGCCTTTAGAACTGTCGGCAATAAAGCCATAAACTAGCTCTCCATTGTTTAAATTGTTTCCTTAAAAATGTTCTCACGACATACCTAAGTGAAACGGAGATAGTCGTAGGCCGTACTGTTTTGTCCTACAGAGACAATAAGCAAACAAAGAAATGGTTTTTCGACAAATGTGTATCGTAGGATAGTCTGGCTTTGAACGTCAATCGTTACAGACATCGATATAGTATGGCTGTTATAGTTATCAGTGTGATCGACTGTGTTTTGGTGTTGTAATAAAGCTAAGTATATTTCTGTATTATTCTTTTAGAGTAAAGTAAGATAACGAGTAACGACATAGTGTCCGTGATAATGTTAAGATCGTAACGTTATAGATAAGTATTTTAAATTGTGTTATTCTATTAAAGTAGAGTAATGTAACGATTAGGTGCCAGTGGTAATAGCAAGACCGTAAAGTAATAAGTAAAGAGAAATGTTGTGATATTGTAATAGCGTGGTTTTTCTTGGCAGATGTCTTTTCCCCGCTAAAGTAGGTTACGAACTGCCGTAGAGCCATTTGAATATAATTTCATGAATATACAGTTTCCAGTATTTATTCTGACTTCTGTTGTTTTATTCCATTTTCCTGTTATGATAATCGATAAGGTAGAGTCCCTACTAAATATAATTTCAGTATAATCAGTTCATTAAACTATACTTTGATGGTGTAATTAAAGTGATATATAACTTTCCTATTTTAGTTTCAATGTTTCAGTTATGATGGTTGTTTTCAGTAAGCTCACTGTATAAGGTCACTGACCTTAAACATATGAAACAATATTACAGGAAAAATATATTTTCCTTTCAGTCTTAGTTTTCATAGTATTTCCATCCTGACAAAGTATCAATTTTCATAGTTATTAATCAGATATCTCTTCTAAAATCTATCATCAGAAGCGGGATGACGATTCGCATGTCTCTGAAGGATTTAACTAATACATGTATTATAATGTTTTCAGGGTTAACACGCCAGTTATGAGTATTTGAAAGGCAGCTTGTAACCGTCGTCGCCAGACGCTACTTAGAACTAACGAGGTGCTGTTACACAGCAGGCAGAGGCAACTCGACAACTAAAATACAAAGTTTGTGAGTTAATAAAACTTGTATATAATCTCAAGTCGGAGGAAAAGTATTTGTGTCATTAAAGGTTACAAAACTTTTTATTGTACAAATATACAGCTGTTAATGTGACCAAAGCATCTTTAATAATTTAAATTATTAAGTGTAAAAAATCTAACCTATCTTAGGTGTGAACTACATTAGGGAATTAAACATTAAACTAATTTTGTCAATTCGTTTTGAGAATCAGGTTATGTTTTGCTTAAATGCGGTAATACATAGTGAGAAAATAAATGCATTAAAATTTCTAGCTGAGTGCACGAAAGACTCAACGTGAGTGCATTTTGTCGTCGATGAAACCAGTGACGCGGATCCGTTGCATAAAAACAACACTGAAACAGTATAGTTTCTCGCCAGTAAACCAGAGAGCTTTTCCTGCAGCTTTTAATATTATTGTGTAGTTATTATTGAATTGTTTTCAATGTTAATTTTTGTACTCCACTACTACCTTTTAACTATGCGCCTATATAGGTAGGTACATTTTATTACTTATAGATTAATTTCTTACTATATTGTAATCGATAATTATAATTATAGTTTCATGAGTTCAAGCTAAAGCAGCTTTAGCAGAGATAGCTCGGAACACCAATTGGCACAGCTCGGCAATCGTGCACTGGTTAGACTCTTACTACTCCTGCTATTGAATATGGACTGGTGATAGCTGGTAAGTTGCAGAGTCCCTGCACACAAAAGTGAAAATCAACGAATTATACTAGCGTAGGTGGAGACATAGCACAGACAACATTGTAGAATGTAGGTACATATTATATGTAATGTGAATTAATCTAATGTAAAATATTAAACTTGTAGCTGATAAGCTACATCTATGAACACCTATAAAAAATTTGTAACCTTAACCTAAAATGTATGAAACTCCCCATTTCTGTACAAACTACGCGTTTTGATTTATAGTCTAATGTAATTGGGTATATATCTATAAATTGTAATCTAAGATCACATTAACAAAGGTGCCCCGGTAAATCTATGGCGCTAACGGCTCCAGGGAAGTAGATGTACTCGTATATCTAAAACCAAACACGATTATAATCCGGCTAATTGCATATCGATCTCAGAATTGCTTTCATCTTCAATTATTATCAGCTTCTACGCCATTACACTATCTAGGTAATTTATGTGATCAAGAAACAATGGCTTTTGCGCACATTGGATACGATTTTAGTATAATATCATAATGTGCTGTGAATATCTTTGAAGAAAATATGGCTGGCTTTATATTATCTAGATTTCAAATAATCCTGGGTCTCGTTAACGAACAACTTGTATGTAAACAGCTCTAGGGTTGAAACAATAACGTTAAAAATGAACACAGATATTTTTTTTATATCACTATAAATTCGCAAAGTATTCGCTTCTACTTTTAAACTTATGACGGATTTCACTTATACGAATTGAAGAGATAGCAAGTCAAAATAATGCATATACACGCATATACCTATTGTCAATATTAAAGTTGAAACATTGCTTTAATAAAATACGACTGTAGGTTCTCTATAACATAGACTGCTCAATAAGCAAGGATTCTCAGAAATTCTCCTTCATGTCAAAACCAAATTTAATAAGCAAGGATTCTCAGAAATTCTCCTTCATGTCAAACCCAAATCTCAAAAGCAAGAAAATCTATTTTTAAGGATAACGTAAACAATTTTGAGAATCATGATGAAAATGCGGTATCTAATAGGAATCTGTCGCGGTTTTATAAACGAAAGGCCCTTGCTGGAAGCGATTTTAATATAACAGGCTCACGCTTTCAATGAATTTTATCTCTTAAAATATCATAAACGAAATAAGGGGTGATTTGTAGGCCCTGAATCTATACTTCTATACGCGTGACTTCGTCCGCGTCTATTGATGTTTATTGGTTCCCGCGGGAACTCTTTAATTTTCCAGAGTTTCCTTTAGACTATAATCTATCTCTGTGCAAAATATCGTCCATATCTGTTCAACCGTTTCGGCGTGATTGAGTAACAAATATTCATCTATCCAAACTTTCGCATTTATAATATTAGTATAGATTGTTTAACTGTGTGGTAATATTTTATCTCTCTAGGATGGTAAAAGTCTACTAATAGCAGTGTAAGCGCCACTTTACAAGCAAAATTTTTACTCTAAAATTAATGATTTTTGCCTTTGACCGTTGATTGAATAGCACCTTTTATATCATTTTAACAAACCGAAGATGTAGCCATGCGCAAAAGGTTTTCTTTGCAATGAGGATATAAATTATTCAGTGATTCAACCTAGAAAAGTAAGTAATTGAGTTACGAAGGTACGAAGAATTGTAACCGAGTTTCGTTTGCGGCCAGCTAATTGGTAAATTAACAATCCAAGCAATTATTTATTTTCTAGAATTTCGCATACAAGGAATACTAGATGATAGCCGCGATTGTTCATAATATAGATTTTTAGAAAAATCGTAAAAATCGATAAAATGTAATGCTAATCGGATGCGTCTTAAAAATTACAGACAGAGAGGTTGAGACCCTTTCGCATTTATAATTTGCGAATGGATTACTATAAGTTACTAAGCAGTTATACTAATTTAAACTTCTTAAGATGTAAAACCGAGGTAATTTGGAGGTTAATTATGTTTCATAATAAATCTACTTTGCAAAGAAAAAAATAAATTGAAATATATGGGCAGAAAATGATTATGTACCTACCTTTTCTATTATTTAATTTTTAAACGAGGTAAATAAAACAGTCTCTGCAAATAGCAGTTATTCGATATTATTTGCTAATTTATATTTCAGTATTTAAATAATGAGACTCCTAGCTGTTCCAAAGTAAACCGAGTAGAGAACCAATTCGAAGAATCCCACCGGTGTTTAAGTGATGCCCCCGCAAATAAATCGTGTTAAATAACTTTCATTGCAACCGCTGAAGCGCAGACAAAGATCCTTACCTTTTTTATTTTTATTAATATTATTATTATTATTTAAATCTTTATTGCACACAAGTAAACGGACATAAAAAAAGACA
The DNA here is from genome assembly GCA_923060345.2 of Erebia aethiops. Lineage (NCBI taxonomy): Eukaryota > Metazoa > Arthropoda > Insecta > Lepidoptera > Nymphalidae > Erebia > Erebia aethiops. Next base: position 12,237,424 of record OV281089.1, on the reverse strand, counting down.
ATAAAACTACGACTAGGACAACACAGTATGCAAAGGCGGTCTTATCGCCTAAGGCGATCTCTTCCAGATAACCGTTGGAGAAAGAAGAACATACAAAACATACATACGTACTTGAGTTTAAATATATACGGTTGTAAATAAATATTATACTATAAATATAAATAACATATAAAATATTACACAATAAACATAAAATGACTAACTAATATAACTACTGAGATAGGTAAAAATTCTTCAAACGACTTTTAAAAATATAAGACGTGACTTGACTCTCGGATTTCAGCAGAAAGAGAGTTCCAGAGCTTGGCACAGCTTACGGTGAACGAATTGCCATAAAACTCTGTACGACTGAAGGGTATTTCGTGCTTATTATCTACACTGGAGCGCAGAAAGAACGCACTATTCGCCCCAAGAAATTGAAAACGTTATTTTAAGTAGACTGGATAGAGAAGCGATAGAAGGTACAAATATCTCCGCTGGCTGACTGACAGCCATTTTAGCTGTTTTCGGTACTGACATACGTGATCATACTTTCTTAGATTAAAGATGAAGCGAATGCTCATATCCTGTAGCCTCTCAAGTTTGTTAAGAAGCTCCTGAGTCAAATCTGGGTAACAAACGTCTCCATAGTCCAATATTTTATAATAATTTTAGTTCTCAAATAAATAATACATGCTCTACAAAATGCAATTATGAAGGTTTAAATAATACACCAAAGAACGTCATGGGATATACGAGAAAAACCAATTCATCCCCACTTTACGTGTAGGGGAAGACGTTAAAAAAGTTTTTTTTTAGGTTTTATCTTGACGGATGGACATGGCAAACTGTTGTGAGTGTACCGCGGTACTTCCCCGCGGGACTTTGTGGGAAATATGTCAAATGTAACGTAACTGTACTGTTTAATGTAACTCTGGACATGGGATCTGTGAGACCCCATGTCCGAAGTTAAAGGTTAACTGAAGAATGCGACTTCAGGCATCTGCTCTAATCCGGAATTCATCATTTAATTTCATAATGGCAAGATTATGGCCAAGCTAAAGCCTATCTGGTCTTGTAATAAAAAACGTCATGCTGCTTCAATGACGAACTTGAATAGCTGTTGAAATAAATGACAAAGAAAGATCTAAAACATTTCAGTTTCTTTAATTAGCGGAGACAAATCTCTTCAGTAGTTCTCCTCGTTCTAATTGCAGTATTAGGGGAGCTGAATGAGCTATTGTGTACGGTTCTGCAGTTGCCTGTCGGATCTATTTTATTTTAAAAGCTTTCGGAGAACACAATTGCAAGTTCCGCGCCCGTAAAAGTCAAGTTTTTCGAAAATAAAGTGTTCCGATTGTTAAAATTGTGCATGCATTTTTTATCAATGCAAAGGCATTGTTGCTAAGATTATGATAGCTTAATATTATTTTTGACTAGATGGAGCCCACTCCAGGTCTCTACACTCTTGACCCCAAAAATTTATAAACAGATGGACCGTGAAAACGTAACATTATAAGTATGTATGTATTTTAGTTCAAATTATTTTAAAAGTAAATAATACCTACATATTTTTTATTAAAAAATATACTCCCAAATCCCGAAGCGTCGGAAGCCAACAAAATTATAATTTTTATCTTTTATTGTTTTTCCATAATCGTATTCCTGTTTTCAAGGGACTGATGATGGAATTGAAATATTTTTCCGATAAGAAACTCGATTGGATTGCGAAAGTTTGAATCCATAAATTCACGAAATGATGAACGGAGGATGTGATTTACCTACGAAAAATAAAAATAAAAGTGCAAGTAGATACATTTTGAATCCTAAAAATATTCCTCCTCGTCCTGTTTAACTTACAAGTTTAGCTTTACTTGTCCTTACGTGGTGATAAAAATAATTTACCTTGCGCAGTAAAGTACTAGCTAATATTAATATAGTATTTTATACCGAAATAACTAAAAGAGAGACCTGAATTGCGTAAACTGTAGTAGGTCACCTTGACCTACTACAGTCTAATCAACTCTAACCTCACACGCTATTTCAATCCTTGCGTGCGCCCTTTGCGCTCGTCGTCTCGTGGATTTCTATTACAATGTTAAATTTAACGAAGAACACCTTATTAAGTTATTTATCATTCAGTACTCATGCAGTGAGCGATGGAGAGGGCTATGCTGGGAGTATCCCTACGTGATCAAATCAGAAATGAAGTCATACCTAGGAGAACCAGAGTCAATGATATAGCTCGAAGAGTTGCGAAGCTGAAGTGGTAAACATAGTTCGGAGAACCGATGGACGTTGGGGTTCCAAGATTCTGGAATGGCGACCTCACACTGGAAGGCGCAGCGTCGGCAGACCTCCCACACGGTGGATGGACGACATCAAGCGAGTCGCAGGGAGTCGCTGAATCCAGGCGGCGCAAGACCGTGGCTTGTGAAGGACCCTACAGGAGACTTATATCCAGCAGTGGACGTCTATCGGTAGACGACGACGACTCATGCAGTGAATTCAGCGAACTGTTGCAATTCCTATGAACATTCCTAGTTGAATATTATACTTACCTTATTAATCTTGTTGTGGCCGCAAACACGATTAATGTACGAGCGGGCACGTTTAGACAGGGTCGGTTTAACTTAGCGCGAGGGATCACATGCTCTATCGCGTGTCACGCTTTACAGGGATCCGTACCTAGGATATCTCCTAATATTGGATAAGTCCATTTAGCGAGCCAAATATTTTATTGTAAATGTGAAACTATTCCCTACCTCTGTTTAGTTAATATGTCTCAGTTTCGTACTCATCACGTCAGCATCTTGTCGTGAATAATGTCGCTCCACCATGTCTTGTCTTTAGTTTGCCTCATTTTAGTCTTACTACATGATATAGGATAATATTATTGATGGTTTAGAATGTAGTCAAGCCGTGTTGCAATGACGTAGGTGTTGGGTATTATGTTCACCTGAAATCGTTTCTATCACTCTTCTCCCTGCGTAGAGCTGCGTTCGCAGCGCACTTCTTGCCAAAAAAATAAACTGTAAAAAAATGAATGGCAGGTTGGTACAGTTTGAAGTTCTATATATTCTATATATGGTATAAGTTGATAATCAGTAGGTACGTAAAAGACCATTATTAATTAAAAAAATTAAAGTAAACTATACCAAAAAATATTGAGAAAGAGTCATTAAAATATCTCAACAAATAAAAATTTGGAACTTTGAGTTCCAAATTTTGTTACATTGGCAAGAATTATTAATTATGACGTCACACTACCATAACGACTGACTATATAAAACCAAATAAAAGAAAGAAATGGTGTAAAGTAATGAGGCGTGACTTAAATGGACCTAAAAGCATATGTGTGTGAAGGTAATTAATTTTGATGTTAGATATAGTACACTGTGTTGTAAAATGATGTCACACTCGAGTAGAGACCACAATAATTATAAAAAAACCCGGCTGAGTTTGTTGTGGGCTCTTCTCAGTCCAAGGCGCGATTGGAACCCTCGTAGCTTTAGTTTTAAGATACCGTTACTGATTATCACCATTATATTTTATAAATAACTGGACGTCAATAAGTTTAGTGTACCTACCTAAATTGAATAAATATTATTCCACTTTGACTTTGACTTTATATAATGCACAAATAAGTGCACAAATTAATGGATTTAAAAACACACTGATTTATTAGTCCTAGTCTATATTTTAATAATTCCGGTACGTTAAATTCTTAATTATAAACCCTGCAGATCAACCTTTCAACTAATTTTGAGACATAATATTTCAAACAGGGTTAAAAAAAGTTTTTCTTTAGAGTAACACATCTCAAGACTGAATAACCTATAAGATCCATAATATCAGCGCATTCGAATTTCCAGTGAGTGCACGCGGGACTCAACCTGAGTGCACTTTGTCGTCGAGAAAACCAGGGAAGCGTAGCTTCGGTATAAACACATGTCTACGACTCAACAGCTTATCCATTTGCCACCCTAGGGTATAGATTTTCTGAAAAGCCAAATGAAAACCGCTTTAAAAATTCTATTCCCTAATCATAAAATAAACCATATAGGATCACTTTGTTGTCTGTCTATCCGTTAATATCTCACGGTCTTTATCACAGAAACGACTGGACATAACCAACTTTAATTGAAACCGAATAACAAAAGTCTATTCAAGTAATATTAATGCGAGTGTGTCTGTCTGTCTGCTACGCTTCTCCGGCCCATCTGTTCAACCGAATTTGACGAAATTTTGGTACAGAGGTAGGATACATCCTGGAGAAGGTTAAGTGTGAAGTGCGAGTGCGAATAAAGTGATTAGACTACCGTTCTATTTTTTTTAAAATTAATGTTAAGTAGCCTCCCCTGCACACCCGTGAATTTCGGGCACTCGCAGCGTCGTTGCCTGAACTAAATATGCACTAACTACAGTGTGTTTTAGTTTGCAACAATGCAAACACACTTTTTGAACCTGCAAGGATCATGTATCACTGTGTGAACATTTACTTTCACTAACACTATAAATAATCACTTAACACCTGTACTTTTAACTTCCCACAGTAAAATCAAGCTTTCTGGGCGCAAGACCGCACTTGACCTATATAAGATGTGATGACCTGAGATGTAATCTATCCCTTTGTAGTAATAGATCAAGTTAGCTCTTTGAGCCCATTGCTCATGCTCAGATAAATAGGTATGTAATCATAGTACGATTCACATGAATTGCGTTATTAATGTCAACAGATGTGCATGCAATGAATTTACAGAATTTCACTTCAAAGACAAATTAATGTACCTATGAAACCTACGGAACAATGCAATGCAGAGGAAGTTAATTAAAATACTAAAAGGATCTTTGGTTTTACTACTGAAGTAGTATGAATGAATAATGATATTTGGTGTAAAATTTGGAACCTCAACATTGTTTATTGAGTTGAGATTTTCCACATCTCAGATTTTACCACCAAACAAGACTGTAACCCCAGCAATGAAGATAACTACGCAGAGAAACTGTCATAACATCTTATATAAAAACTATTAAATTTTCTGATTCGAGGAAAGTAATTAAGTTTTCCTACGTAGACCAACGCTCCCTGTGGCTAGTTCTCTGTTAATTAATCTTCCTAGCCGTCTCTTTTCTTAACTTTAGAAATACATTAATAGTAATGGCTGCCTTTTCGCATCCTTTCCTTCGTTTCAATTATTCAATAAAGCAAATAATTCAAACAAAGTTTTTAATTTGCATTAGACTTTAAAATTTCATTAAGAAGCTTTGATATTTTTTACGGGTTTGCCTTTTAATATTTATGAAATGAAATTGTCTTTAATATCATTTCTTTAGAATGAATTTATTCTGTGGTAAGGATGGCTTGAATACCAACTACGTAGTCTGAGCCATGGCGTCTACTTCATTTGTGTTAACTACCGTAATAATTAACAGGTTTAGTAACCTAATAATTGCCTTTTTTAATCTCCCACCCTTAGTTAGTACTAAGGGTGGACGAAAAATCCGTTAAGCCAAAGGCATGGGCGCTGCAAGTTTGCAACCGAATACTCCTAATAATCAGAAATAACTCCAGTTTCTAAGTTAATGATGAGGTCTAGGTTGGAACGCGCTTGCCTAGAAGATGCCTATTCACTCTTGCCTTGAAGGTACTTAAATTATAAGTGGCAGGAAACAAGTGCGCTGGGAGGGTGTTCCACACCATAGCGGTTCGTATCAGAAACGTCGAGCAAAAACGCTTAGTGCAAGCAAATTGGACGTCAACCACATAAGGGTGCCAACGCTCACGGTTTCTCGCTGTTCTGTGGTAGAACGGAGAAGGAGGAACAAGGTTATGAAGTTCCAGAGCACACTCCCCATGGTAATATCCGATAAAAAACCGATAAGCAGGCGACATTGTGTCGGTCTTGTAGACTGAGCAATTTCGCCTGCGTGAGTGATTGATCGCCAATTATTCTTCGCAAATGTAAGGTCTAGAAAGACCTTTATGAGGTTTGATACTCCACGGCTTAGCTCATTGAATTCATGCAATCGCAAAATTGGCAGGTTATTACTATCTACTCTTGAAAATAAACGCATCTCTACAGTTTTTGCCTTTAATGAATATTTCAAAAATTGACACCTAGAACATTGAACGGTTCACAATCTTTCGATAGTTTCAATCTATCGATATAAAAAGCATTAGATTACAATCTAACGGTTTTTGCAATCTTACGGTGACATATACATACATTAAGTTTTACGATCTTCTTCAGTTACCCTCATTAGTAGTTTAAGTGCAAAACTATTAAACTGTTTTAATATCTGCCAAGATTCTCTGCTGGTCATGATTAATGGTAACGTCTCTAGAATTGTTCAAGCGAGATGAGTTCTGAAGCAGCATTCACGACCCGTGAAATTAACTTCCATCTTCGATGACCTGTGACACTTTATTTTTTCAAGAAGTTATTTGTAGCTTTTCTTCTAAAGAAATCGATATTAATTATTTGTGGTGAATACAATCTTATTACTATGTACTTACTACATTTTATATTGCATTTAATAATATCACCCAAATTATTAAAGATAGGTACCTAATGTTTTTAAAAGTAGAATTAATATCAAATTATGTTAGTACATCTATACTAATGTAAGTTTGGATGGATGGATGAATGGAGTAATGTTTAGTACCTACTCAATCACGCTAGAACAACAGAACGGATCTGGATGAAATTTGGCACAGATATAGATTATAGTCTGAATTAACACAGAGGCTACTTTTTATCCCGGAAAATCAAAGAGTTCCCACGGGAACCAAAAAACTTCAACGTTTGCGCAATTAAGTGCTTATCGAGTTATTGAAATTATGAATTTTGTTTAATAAATCCGTCATTAACCTTTTAACTAACACGGTATAGGTATTGAGTTCTGTTTTAGTGTCGCAATGTGACATAACATTTCTCTTTTTGGATATTCCAACAAATTATCGGTCTCTTCTACTCAATTATACATTCGAAGCTTATTCGAGTAGTGGAACTTCATTAGCCTTTGTAAATTGAGTTGAATCTATCAGATCACGCCAAAGTGTTCGTACGTGACTTGGTTCAGCCACTGGATTATGCGGAACTCGTAACGTCCTTTCAATGACGTCAAGGAGTGTCAAACAACTTACAATATTACTCTCTCAATTAACTAGGTTCTGTCAAGAATTCCATTCGAACTTAGCTACAACTAATATTCACTACACTATAAACAAAAAAAATAGATAAGGAAGGAAAAAAATTCCACAACCTAAACATGCCTAAACTTACCTTTCCACAAGTTTAAGAAACCCATTAAAAGTACGTTTCTGAAAAAAGCTTACTATACTGTTGAAGATTACGTAAATGTTAAAAGAGCATGGATTTGACTCGCTCCAGCAATGCTATAAAGAGAACGGTTACTTATTTATCTACACATTGATGAAATTGTAAACTATTTTTTTCAAAAGAGCAACCACCGAGTTTTTTTGCTGTTTCTTCTCGGTAGGAACGATATTCCGAACCAGTGGTAGATTCACTCGACGATTCAAAAGCACTTGTAAAAGTTTATTTGAATAAAAAAACTTTTTAATTTTGAAGTACACAAAGAGAAGACTCTTTGCTCTTTGTGTACTTCGAAATTCAAAAGTTTTAAATATAATAATTACCTTCAATAATTCTACACGAAATAATCTCACTGTAATCGAAAGTATTCATACTTAATTTATTTATTACAATATGTAGGACATACAGGTGTTTCTTATGTTGCGTCATGATTTGACTTTACACCGGTTCGGAAAACAGAACGGAATAATGGTACCTAACTATATTTATGTTACGCTGATGAACATTCTGATGGCAGGGTATTCGATTCAGAAAAAATCTGTTCTATACAGAAAATATTGTAAACTATTTCCTAAGAGTGAAATAACTCGTGCAATGGCTCACATTTTTCACAGACAGTGTAAAACATTCGTTCCCTACGGCTTAAACTCATCATTAATTGTTAATTTAAAAAAAAAGATTCCGACGAATTGAGAACCTCCTCTTTTTTTTGAAGTCGGTTAAAAATAGCACTTAGCGCAATAAAGCTAATTAATAATCGCAGAAAATAAATTTCGCTTTTTATTAAAACAAAATTAATTCAGCGGTCCAATGTGGCACGTGTAAAATATAAGGGTACAATTCACTTACTCATAAAAAGCAATTCAGTAGGTAATTAATACAGAATTAACATTACATGCGACGCATTTTGGATTGGACTTTGTACTCCGTAGATAATAATAAAATCACAATCATAAATCGTTTAAATTGCAAAATTGTGAGTCATATTATGTGGTATATATGTCACCGTAAGATTGTAAAATCCGTTAGATTGTAATCTAACGGTTTCTATCCCGCGAGATTATAAACTGTCGAAAGATTGTGAACCGTTCAATGTTCTGAGTATTAATTTATGAAATATTTATTGTTTTTACGTTTTCTTCTTTATTGTACAGTTCGCGCGCGAGTTGAATGCAGAGTAAATGTAAGTGTCACCATACATTTACTCTGCATTCAACTCGCGCGCGAACTGTAGGTTAGGTTAGGGTTTGACATGAATATTCTATCTACTTAGGTTCTATCGGGTTAATATACCTAATATATTACAATTTACCGAAAAATAACGCGTTAAATTGTAAGCAGTATGTTACGGTTCACAATCTGTCGTTTATAATCTATCGAGATAAAAAACATTATAATATTATAATCTAACGGTTTTTACAATCTTACGGTGACATAATATATATACAATGGTAAAATTACGTTTAGACTTTTAATAACAGCCTTTACATTATAAACATACATTTTTTTAAAAATGATATGTGACTTTTAAAATATCGACACTTAAGTTACAGAAAAAATCATTATCCAAGTTCACTCATGTCATGGGCATTGGACATGTTACCTACAAAATGCTGGTTACAATTTTCGTAGCTTATTTTTACCATGGTACATAGTCAATAAAAAGTAATCACGTTTTAAATTATCATCAAAATAATATTTTTTTTTTTACATTTTGGTGATTTAGATTTTATTTTTTAGTTTATACAAATAATAAGTAATTTTTTTTAGAAATCAAATTCTACAGGACGAAAATGCTCATCAGTGAATAGAAAATTACAATAATTGTAAATATTCGACAAAATCTCCGCTAAAACCGTTATAAAATACAAATATCCCTATTCTGTCACGTTATTTCTTCACGTTCGAAAACAAAATGCAAATTTTATTATTAGCAATTTAAATACAATATGTAAATAAGATTTTCCTCACATACCTGTCAGAGCTTCTAGGCAAAGATACGACGTTTGAAATATTAGGTGATATAGACACGTTTAATTTTTTGTTAACGTCAGTTATGCTTCCTCGTTAATTGTTTAAAAAATCCCTGTAAAATAGTAAACTTAATACATTTTCAATGCTAAAAAATAACAGTCAAATTGTTGAGATTTCAACATCATCATAATCACTTCAACTTACTCGTATATTGAATAAATGATATTGATTGATTGATTGATTGATTGAACCCATTGCCGGCTCACAGTGCGAGTCTCTTCGCGGCTAGTGAAGGGTTTGGCTGTATTTCACCACGCTAGCCAAGTGCGGACTGGCAGACTTTACACAATATCTTCGAGAACATTATGAAGAACTCCTGGGCATGTAGGTTTCCTCACGCTCTTTTCTTCGAAGAATGGGAGGAACGTGATCTTTAAATTCTTTTTTCAGGCTTACGAATTCAGAAGCATCTGCTAGAAATATTTGTATAAAGTAGGAATAAAAGGTATGAATAGGACCAGTCACAATACATCGTCGTCGTCAACCGATGGACGTCCACTGCTGGACATAGGTCTCCTGTAGAGTCCTCCACAAGCCGTGGTCTTGCACCGCCTGGATCCAGCGACTCCCTGCAACTCTCTTGATGTCGTCCGTCCACCGCGTGGGGGGGGGGGGTCTGCCGACACTGCGCCTTCCAGTGCGAGGTCGCCATTCCAGCACCTTGGGACCCCAACATCCCACAGGGTGGGCGGGGCACATCGGTTCTCCGAACCATGTGCCCCGCCCATTGCCACTTCAGCTTCGCAACTCTTCGGGCTATAATATGTATTGTGCCCTCTTCTTATATAGGGCACAATACAAATTATAATATTATATTTTTGACGACCTCCGTGGCGAAGTGTGTAGCGCTTTTGCCTTAACGTGCGGAGGTCCCGGGTTCGATACCCGGCAGGGTCAATTTGGGAATTTATAATTTCTGAATTTTCCCTGGTCTGGTCTGGTGGGAGGCTTCGGCCGTGGCTAGTTACCACCCAACCGGCAAAGACGTAGCTGTCGTGTGTGTGTACGTAGAAACCGAAGGGCTATGGGTTTAATATAACTGCCACGCCCCTAACACGTTAGCCCGCTACCATCTTAGACTGTATAATCACTTACCATCAGGTGAGATCGCAGTCAAGGGCTAGCTTGTAGTGGATTAAAAAAATGCTTATAAGTACTATCGTTCTGCACCTAACAAACCATTACAACGATAACATTAGGAAAACTTCGACAGAATAGATCGTCAATAAATTCATAATATTATATTATGAGAGATTGCATAGCAGGTAGGTATAGCTTATATAGCGACACATTGAGGACGTGAATGGGCTTTGTGTCACATCGAGCATTAATTTATAAGATCAGTTCGATTATTCCATCATTATTCCATATTCTGATTGCATAGCGCCATAGACAACGCTTCTATCTCTAACTATCCTTTTCTTGACAGATCTCTTTATGAAAAAAATAACTAAAGCACTAAAGTTCCAACTTGCATCAAGTACCTAAATTGACTTTAGTCCAACCGTGAGAAGAATTTGGGTACTCGTACATAGTAGGCACTTAGTAAAACATAAAATGCGTTTTCGGTGTTAAATGATAGTTTTAATAGTAATAGCACTTTTATAGATCTAATCGCTTACTGAGCGTTTTCGGTGTTCCCGAAACGAATGTACTGCAATTTTCCACTTTATTTCTATGTTAGAATGGAGTTTCAATTTGCCTGTCATGTAATTTTATAGGCGCCATCGCATGAAACATGCAAAGCATACGAGATTCATATAAAATTTAACGGAGGCTTTTAGCGTAAAATTCAGCCGCTACACTTATTTTTGAGTTACCCTTTCAATATCAGTGCGCGAAGATAGTCCGTAAATGAGCTTCACAAATAATCCTAGAATCCATACTAATATTATAAATCCTGAAGTACGCCTGTTCCGTTTGTGTGTCTGCTACGTTTTCACAACACATCTTTTTAACTAATTATTAATTAAATGGGTTTAATATAACTGCCATGCCCCTAACAGGTAAGCCCGCTACCATCTTAGACTGCATCATCACTTACCATCAGGTGAGATCGCAGTCAAGGGCTAGCTTGTAGTAGATTAAAAAATTTTTTTTGACAATACTTATTCGGTATAGAGATTCGGGGAATGGCGTAGGCTTTAATCGGGGAATCAAAGATAAATAATTATGAGCGAATATTGTCTGTTGATGCGCCCACATAATATATTATTATTGTGACAATATTATTATAGTCTACTTATAGTAGTAAATGCAAATTAATAAAAGAAGATGTACTTATTCTTAAAACTTATCTAAAATTATACTTTAATGCTGCAATATAGGGTAATATACGAGTGCATTTAGAAAGAAAATTGAGAGAAAAAACTCGATCGCACTAAATCTAAATTAAGATCGTTGCTACTTGCGGCTATAAATATGGGTGTAGCTTTACAAAGACCTCGAAAATGGGTAGTTAATGCTCCATCTATATTAAAAATTTAACAAAGATAAATAATAAGAAAGAGTGTCTATATTTTATTAAATAAATATCCAATACAAATCTAAGCAAATTGGATTCACTCTAATGGATTTTGAAACGGAAAAAAAAGACATAAAAAGCTAGAAATAGATTATGGCATTAAGTATTTTCATTGGTATTATTTAAGCTTTGATATCAATTTTAAAACGAGGTCTAATAGTTTATGTGGAAAATCTACACCTTAAAAACTTCTTTGTAAATGTTCATAATCTAAATTACAGGCGATTTTCAATCTATCTTAATCAAGCTAATTAAGGTTTGAGGCTGTAGTTTGGCTTGTTGTGTAAGCTGTTTTTCTTGTTACCCCGGGACAATATCTTTGGCTTAGTCATCGATTTATCTTACTTATTTCTTCATCCAACATAATAGAAAAGTTGTTTTGTACTCAGTTGTTAGTTATTACTTTGGCAGTAATATATCTTAGTATATTATATGTAATGCTTTTTATTACCTGCAACTGTCTGAAGGTGTTGTATTTAACAATTTAGAAGTAAATCTTCCATCTAGCTGTTAGTGCTAGCTGTTTCAATATACCTAGGTACTAAAATAGGTCCTAAATAAAATACTTACCTGTAAGTTTAAAATTATGGTTCAGACAGATCACAAAAGCAGGCATTTTTTTATGAAATTATAATAATACTTTTAGCAGGTGTTCTATAAATAAATACCGCTATTTTCATCGTCATTAAAAGGGTACTTTTGAACATTTAGGTATACGGTCTGTGCATATTTTATGGAATTTGTATTCTACGAATTAAATATAAGTAACTTGCAATCATTAATTAATAATTAAAACTAGGCATCATTTAAATTTGTATTACCCTATACTCAAATTATTTCAATCATGAAATATTGCGAGTAGATAGCTTTGTTTTATCCGATTTAGGTAATATAATTCAACGTAAGTATATTTCAACTGCCTCGTAACTGCCTGATTGGTCTAGTGGTTGGCATGTTCGTCTGCGGCCGACGAGGTCCTTGGTTCGAGTACCGGGTCGGGCTATAAATAAGTAGTGGGTTTTTCTGACTAGAAATTCTCAGTACTAGCCTGGAGTTAGGAAGTTGGCGGTGTTTCACCCCCGTGCCTTGGAGAGCACGTTAAGCCGTCGGTTCCGGTTACTATCATGACCATGGTAACAGTCGTTAAAGCCCGCCAACCCGCATTGGAGCAGCGTAGTGGGTCTAATCTATAATGCCCGCTCTCCTATGAGAGCGGGGAGGCCTGTGCCCAGCAGTGTGATGTTAACGGGATGTAGTGGTTGTGGTATATTTCAACGTAAACCTTCCTGTTTATCTTTGTAAAACAAAGCTTATTGATTACTTTCACTGAACCATATCTAGGTGTACTTGCCCGAAACCAAGAGCCATTACTCGAATAACGGTATTGGTTTTATTACAAGTCTAGGAAATAAGTTGGGTACAATCAACATAGCTCGGATCGGATGATAGAATTAAAGGATCCACGTGATAAATTTACGTTAATTATTATTATATATAATTTTTCATTTTTATCATTTCCATTTATCTCGCTCATCCAACATCATACAATAGTGTAACAGTTAAGTTTTATTTTATGCAAACATAATCGCAACAATAAACACATTATTACATTAGGTACTGAAATTGATAAACCGGGGTTATGGTTTTAACATTATGGTCCAGTTGTGCAAGGTCTCATAATATATTGATTTAGTTGATTTTCTTAATGCTGTCTCATTTTGGCAAACGCAACTATTCTCTTGCCAAAAAGTGACAGTATAACATCTGTATAAATGTCCTTCAATGTTCAAGCGGCCCTATAAATAAATGACTAGTCAAGGTTTTTGTTAAGAAGGCAACAAGTGAATAAAAGAAGAAGATTGTTTTTATTTAAATTAGACAAAGATTATAAAAGTAAAAATATTCACACGTGAAATAGATTGATTATATATCATACTTTATGGTCGGCATATAATCTCAACTAGACTGAATTATGGTGTAGAAAATATCCTCTCATTCTTTGCATAACCCATAAATCACCGAGCCACCGGAATCCCTCGAGGAATTAGGTATGGGGAGAAAAATAAGCAATATACATTATACTCGTATTTATTCACATTACATTGTAATAGATAATTCTAGGAGATTTTTTTCTTACATAACCTTTTTAAACAAATACTTTACTCTGTTTACATAATAGTAACATGGATACAACTTGCAAAAAGTAAAAACTTCGTATTTCTTCTTATAAAAGGGACGCCCCACTATCACTGCAGTTATTTAATCGTTCCTATACCAGGACCTTTGGCATGAAAACAAAACCTTCACCTCAAAAACAAAAAAATATTTTACGAAGCAAATTGAAAATAGCTGTTGCAAATGTATCTTATAAAATATGAGGGTACACCGAATTCACTTACTCAAAAGGGCGATTCAGCAAACACAAAATTTATTTCGTGCACTTGATACGACCCTTATAACAAAATTGCGAGATGTGGTGGGAATACTTGGATATCTGGAACCGTGACAATAAATTGCTTAATCTCACCTCAGCGACAAACCGCAGAGTACGTAGACAAACATCATGAGGTATCAGACTATAATTTTATCATAACAATATAGGGATGATGTCTATATCAATTAATAGTAGATTGTTCATCAAGGGACTAAATTGAGCCATTTTATACGAGATGCTTAGCTTACCGAGCATAGCGAGGTATGCTATAGAATCGAGTAGAATGGCTTTTAGTCCCGTGGTAAACACTCTATTGCGAGAAAATAAAATAAATAACGATTTTTAATTATTTCTTTGCCTTTCTGTTACATTTTCATATTAGGAGTAAGATCTTTATTTTCACTTGATTATAATCATACTTACTAATATAATAAATGGATAAATTTAAAACCAAATTTCAGCAATATCGATTGCAAAGATGGACCGGGAAACCGTAGCAGAAAGAGACACTTTCGCATTTATAATATTAGTATGGATTATGTAATACATACTTTAACACCTGTTACTTTGTTTGCTCACATATTTAATAAAACCGCATAAAGTTGAATTATTTCTTGTCTATGTAGTATCCTCGTTATGTTTTATAATTTTTCATTAGTAAGTAATAAGTAGGTATGAGTTGCAAATTCAATGCATCGTCGTGGACAAGGCTACGGACTCAGTTAAGCTAGTTATGTCAGACAAAGTTTACTTACTCGTAGGTATTATTTAACTTGTGTGAGCACAGTTTGTGCTGTAACCGCATGTCAACAAATTTTGACAGCGCGTACTTAACAACTATTACACTGATACTGTTGTATTGTTGGAAATTCGTTGTCGGAAATAGCAAACGCTTGCCTAACCCTAAAAGCACCAGAGCCGCAAGAGGAGCTTTTTTGATGCGTGTTAGAGCATCGGCTAATCTGTAAAAGCATGGTTCACGGCCTATCTGTTCAACCGATTTTAATGAAATTTGGTGTAGTGGTAGTTTGTATCCCGGCGTAAGACATAACCTATTTTTATCCCGGAAAATACTAGATTTCCCGCGGGAATGAAAAACCTCAACGCGGACGAAGTGGCGGGCTTCATCTAGTCATATTATAAAGAAGAAAAACTTGTAAGCCCAAATATTGTCGGTACCTCAGTCTTGAATAGGTACGGCTAGATGCAAAGTGGTAGACAGTGAGTTGCACACTCACAGTTGGTGGCTTTCTTATACTACAAAATGCACTTACGTAGCCGCATCTCCTAGCCCGTTTGGACTAACAAACGTATTTACATATTGAACATCTTGAAATCACATTGGGTGCTTGAAAACCAATAGAAAGAGAAATAGTAAGTGATTCGTATTCAAAATGAACCGTGTCTTATCTATACTAAGGTACTGATAAGCATAAATGTGAGTAAGTAAGAGTCCAGACTCCAAGTCCTCAGGATTCTTTACAGCAAAAGCAAATAAAAGTATAGTTAGACTTGGGTATTTTTCCCAAAATATTATAAACTTAAATTAAAATTTTGTCATAGACACTATAACGGAGAAAGGAGCAGTGGCACGAGTTTAACTGTTTTCAACAGTCGAAAATACGAGTAGGTATATCTGTAGTGCTGAGTGAACGAAACGTGTCTGAAAAATCCCAGGGGATATCCAAGTGCAGTTAACTGGCTACATTCCTTTGAGTGTTCGCTTTCTGTTCGCTAGATGTAGATTCGCTGACAAAACTAAAACGCTTTTGAGTAAAAGAGGGACAACCCAATAGTGTTTTGCATAAAGCCAGTCAGGAATTTCAGGATATTTGCAATAGAGTAATAGATACAAAAACAATTGTCTTTTATCGACCTCCCTAGCTCAGTGGTGAGCGCTGTTATGCTTATAAGTGAGAGGTCCCGGGTTCCATCCCCGGCATGGAAATTTATAATTTCTGAATTTTCTCTGGTCCAGCTGTTACCACCTTAAGTACCAGCAAAGACGGTGTGCCGCCAAGCAGTTTAGTGTTCCGGTACGATGCCGTGTAGAAACCGATAAGAGGTTATGGGGTGGAGTAGGGGTTTAATATTATAACTTTCATTTCCCTAAACTGCACGCACACCGCGGTCTTACGCTGCCTGAATCCAGCCGATCCCTGATCTCTTCATTTCTAATTTGATCCCGTAGGGATACACCAAGCATAGACCCTAATGGGTATAAAAATTTTCAACGCACTACCCAAAGACATGCAGTTGATGCCATTACAAAAATTTAAATCAACACTGAGAAAATGGCTTCTGACTCATTACTTTGACTCAGTGAGGGAATTTCTTGAGCTTAAAATTCATAAAGCGTAACCATTTAATGACTTTGACATTTATTTATTAATTATGTATTGAACGGTGTAGTGAATTTTATTACTTACTAGCTGACCCGGCGAACTTCGTACCCCCTTAGTATGCAAAATTAAATGTATATTTTTCAATATTTCTGAGAGAATTTCTTGATATTTTTTTTCGTAAGAACCTTCTCCTAATAATAACAAATACAACAAAAAAAGAATTAGTGAAATCGGTCCAGCCATTCACGCGTGATGCCGTGACCAAGGAAAACGGGTTTCATTTTTATATATATAGAAGAAGAAGAAGATTATGACTGATTACTAATGATTTAAATATTGTAAGAATTAATTAAGTAGGTACTTACATAATTTCTAAATTTGCACGTCAACATTGACGAAACATGCGTGGACTACTTTTGAACTGTCATCATAATTGTACAATGTTTCTAGCAAATAAACGATTGGTTGATTGATTGATTAAGCCTTCTCACGGCCCATAGTTAGCGACCATGTGTCCGGATAAAAATCATATAGTAATAATAACATTTCCCACCTGTGTTTAAGCAGATCCTGAGAAAAAAATATTTTCCTAAAACAACAACGTCACACAACAACATTTTTATAGTGGTGAGGATTATGTGTGGCTGTTATTTAAGGATCGAATGATTTGTGATTAAAATTTGATAAAGATAAAGATTGTGGCTTTTTTAACCTAAGGCGATAAAGTTCAGCTACTTGTGAATAATATATAGTGAAGTTGCTTCAGTCGCCGAAACTGGCGTCTTAGTTTACAATGTCACGGAAACTTCCACTAACTTGTTTAAGCACAGCTTGTCTTGAAACCGCGTACCAACGAATTGTGACAGCAACAACGTAAGTGCAATTCAAGAACTGAGAGCACTTTAACCAAAATGCCTCAGTCTGCAACGGGAGCTTAAAATCCGAAATCATTTAGTTCAAGTAATTTCATTTAGATACCAGGTTTATCAGGTAGACTTAAGCCGGATTTCATATGCAAACATAATTAGCCCACGAGGGTGAGTTTGATGATTGTTTGAGGAAATGATCGATTTTTCGTTACAGTAGCATTTCAGCATATATATATATATACTTATACTGTAATATTATAAATGCGAAAGTTTGGATGGAAGGATGGATGAATGTTTGTGACTCAATCACGCCGGAACGGCTGAACGGATATGAATGAAATTTCGCAAAGAGATAGATTTTATAATGTAGGTATGGGATAACACATTGGCTACTTTTTATCCCGTAAAATTAAAGATTTCCCGTGGGATCCAAAAAACGTTAATCCACACGGACGAAGTCGCGGGCATCAGCTAGTTAATAATATTATGTCAGTGAGGTAAAAAGTTTACTACTGGAAGTAAGTGAGTATTAGCAAATGGATTGTAAAGAGACCCCTAGACGTTAACAGATTCCTGCTAGGAACCCAGAACTTGTGTGCAAACTTTGCACAGAGTTTGTCAGTGTCGACCTTTGAGTTGGTGATGTTTGGAATAAGTTATTCCCTTCCTTTCTGGTCCTTTAAGTTTAAATGGCGAAGATAGAAGATGCAGTTATTATGAAGGCAAGGTGAACATACTGCATATTTGGTTGGTAGCAATGCCGTACTTTCTTCCTCGTTTTGAAAAAAGTAAGATGGTAATTTCCGAGTGAGTGTAGTATAAATAAATAAAGATTCTATCGTTGACAATAATATAAGTATAGAAAAACAAGAACAAAAGTGAAAAAATCCCCCGCAAAGTACGGCGTCATCAGTCTAACGTAAAAAGTTAAAACTTTCTTTAGAATTTCGCTAAGAGCTCGTGGATGACATGCAAAACTTTCCCAAGTTATGTTATAAATCATACGAATCCACCTTACCGAGCGAAATATTAGAAGAAGAACTTAATCCACTTTTTTACAAAACCGCCACCGATGTCTAACTTTGTTATCTCGAAAGAGTTTGATTAAGAAGTTTGATAATATACGAGTATTACGTTATTCTGTAACTTAAGATAAAATAAGTCAAGTTTTTTTTGCTTATTATTTTTATATCTGTATCTACAGAGAACAATACATAAAAATATCAAATTAAAACTATAAAAGAAATTAAAATTCGAATTTAATAACTCAACATTAAAAATATCCAAACCGCTGCAATGAGGCAATGTGCCCAGAACGCTGGCTGCGTTACCCCGCTGAATAGCCAAACTTATATTATGTTGGCCCAGGTAACTGCCAGTCCTCCGGTCACCTGTGGACTCTGTGAGACGAGAAGATGAACTGTCTACTGTTACAATTACGACGCGATTTTTTGCAGAATCTGTGTCAAAATCTTTATGAAGATTGTGTCGCCACCATAGAATATCATTGTTCGCTACTGATCGCTACTGAATAGTCTGTCGCGGGTTGCAAATGCGACAAACGGCCTAGCAATGCAAACGCGCTACTAAATCACTTCAAAGTTCAAACTAGATGATCGCCGTGGGCGACCTCTCTTATTATGTAGCTTTGGACGCAAATGAAAGACGAACTACTGAATATACCTATAATCAGCATAACCTCATTTTTTTTTATTAAATTAAAAAAAAAATAGTGGGTCCTGTCAGTATCCAGTAATTAATTAATCACTATATAGGAACTTTATTAATAACATGTTATTTTACTGGATTTCTACTAAAGTAATGCAATGCGAATGCGTATTTTATGGTTTCGCTCGCTACGTTTTTGAAATAGCTTTTAACTAGAATTCCGTAGCAATAAAAGACTATCCGTTAATGAAATACTTCAATAAAATATGAAAAAAATTTCGTATTCCACGTTTCAGGAACGAAAAAATAATTAAAAATATTCCTGTTATATTTTTGTTTTGTCAGAAAATTGTAGAAATCCATCATTTATTATTATTCTGATATTGACAGTATTTGTTTAAACTTCGTAAACATGAATAATGGTGCGCACACATATAATCTTTAAGGCATGATTAGGTACTGTTTAATATTTTACAAAAACGCATCGATGTCCATCGTGAACTTTCAAGTGGCAAACTAACTTTTCAAGAGAGTCTTTTTAGTTCCAAATCACCAACGCCAACGAGACGTCTACGGCGCGGATAATAAACTTAACCACTCATTCCATACGTTCCATTTCATGTGTACAAAGCATTTTGATAGAAAATACATTTTTAAAAACTAAAGAATCTTTTATGTGTGTCATTATTTTTATAAGAGCGTCAGTAAAGACAAATCCTTTCAGTGGTACTGCTCGTTCTAATTGCAGCATTAGGGGAGCAGAATGAGCTATTGTGTGCTGCACGCCGCCGCCTGTCGGATCTGTTTTATTTTAAACGTTTCCTGGGAACACAATGGCGAGGTTTTAAGCCCGTAAAGGTTAACTTTTGTTGGAAAATACAATGTTGGAATCTTATGAAAAAGTTTCAAGAACAAAAATGGGTAAGCATCAGCATCTGGTGTTATTAAAATTTGCTTTAAGAGATATTAATTTGTTTTTATTACCGGATTCACTCGATGTTAATTTTCAAAAATATTTCTCTATCAAGATAACATACATCAAAAATCCCATTTTTTTAGTTAGAGTTAGCCCAGATAGTCGACTTAATTTTGTGTGGCTTTAGGTTTCTCACAAATCCCGTGGAATCTCTTTTTTTTTTTTTTTTGATTGCACTATACACCCTTGTTTTCCGTAATATAAATTATCCAGGATATTACCGTTGGAAATGGTTAAAATGGTTATGTAGCTGAGGCATAAAAAAGTACCTACTTCTAAACATAAATATACACTTCTACTACAGAATCTACGAATACGAATTCTTCGACAAAATAATTTGTAAAGTCTGATTTTGACAACTAAGTAATCACAAAATCTATTTATCGACGATTAATTTTGAAAGCCTCCCTGACGCAGTTTTGAGCGCTGTGGTTTTATAAGTGGGAGGTCCTGGTTTCGATCCCCGGCAGGGTCTATTCGGGAATTTATAATTTCTGAATTTTCTCTATGGTCTGGCCTGATGGGAGGCTTCGGCCGTGACTAGTTACCACCCTACCGACAAAAACGTACCACCAAGCAATTTAGCGTTTCATTACGATGACGTGTAGAAACCGATTGGGGGGTATGGGTTCAATATATCTGCTATACCTCCAACAAGTCAGCCCGCTACCATCTTATACTGCATCATCACTTACCATCAGGTGAAATTGCAGTCAAGGGCTAACTTGTAGTGGGGTTAAAAAAACGATATCTTAAAAGTAAGCCAATTTTATAATTTTAAATATTTTTCTACAGTAAATTAAAGAATTGCCTTGGGACTGTTTTATGTTGTACAAAAACGTTTCTAATTTCGAGATAATAACTTTGGAAAGCTTGTGAAAACATAACTGACAGGTCTTCGAAGACGAAAGTTAATTTCACGGGTTGTGGAGGCTGCCTCAGAGCGCTTGAACAATTCTTGTGAAGTTCCCATTAATCACCAGCAGACAAATAACGTTACTTACGTTTCTTCCACTGGGCTGCAAACTGCATATTGATAATGCGAATGTAAAAACGCTTTCTGGCTATACTGTTTAACATTCCATGCCAGTCCTTTGTTTAATTAAATTTTCTTTCCGTGATATTTTAGTTTTCCCATTTTAGTTTTCAGCAAATGGACGCATGATGGTGAAAATGATAAAGACTAGTATCAGTACTTATATAATACAGCCCGCGGCTAGAAATTATAAATACAAGGAACTCTAGGAATCTTACCTATTTATACTGTGAAGCGCATTGACTCGCACAAAAAAGACATCTCAGCTTACACCTCGCTATATCGCGGACTGTACACGCGTACACACGAGTTCAGTGACAGCACATGTCAAACAGTCGTCGTGTTGCGCTGCAGTTACGTGTGTTTCAGGCTATATTCACGAGTATTTAAGTACCGGCTGATGCCGGCGACTTCGAACGCGTGGTTTAAGCTATTTTATTTCCGTGGGAACTCCTTAATTAGCCTACGTCACTTTCCAGTTCCTCAACTATACCCATGCCAAAAATCACGTCGATCCATTTCTCCTTTGCGGCTTGATTGAAGGACAAACCTACAAGCCAAGAAACAAACACACTTTCGCATTTATAATGTTAGTATTATTTTCAACCTGCTCGTATGTTTTTATGTATCCAAATACTATAAATTCGCATAAGAAAATTAGATACGCTTTTATGAAATAAAGGTACGAGATGAGACAAGTTCGCTTTTCAAGTGAACTTCTATTCAAAACGTATGAAATTTTTCTTCGCATTCCATCGTGCACAATATTCTGTATTGGGACGTGTGTAAATAATGCAAAGGTGAATATGAATGTATGCGCTGCAAACAGATTCTTTATATTTCGAAGAATTTGTATCTTGCATACCCGCAACATGAGACGTGATTTGAATATACACTAAAGACGTTTGTATAGTTATCTGCAGACAACCTTAGAAATTCTCTTTAGGGAATATTAGGCACACATATTGTTGCGAAAGTTTCTTCGTAACGTTCTTTGTAGTTTCGTTCTTTAATTTAAAAAAAAAACTTCTACCCTATCAGATAACCATCGTCATCATAATAAATTGAAATACAGAAATTCGTCTCCTATCTTTCTTCTTCTAAATATAGAAGTTCTTCTCCGATAAAGCATTTTCTCACCAATATGTGGCCCTTTTTCTATAATTTCCTACTCACTTTTCCCGGTTTAGAGTAGCGAATTTTTTGAATTGACTCTCAAGTCTACACTCATGTCTATCTATATTTTACGTTTTCTTGGGCCTTCTAGGGATATTTTTTTAATCTGTTCGTGTATCAAAGTGGAAATCGTTTACATGCCGCACATAGGCAACAGACAGACCAACTTTCGCATTTTTAATATGAATAATACCTTATTATTCATTTTAGAAATAAGAATATTGTAATATGTATTAGTGTTATTAAAATAGAGATTTCTTTTTGTCTTTTATCATTCTGCTTAAAATTTCTGTGTACAAATACATCTCATATATTATCAGAATGTGGAGTTTTATTTAAGTTTATTAAACGATCAAATTTTTGCTACCTTTGCTTCACGAAAACATCTCTATCTAGGTTTAAGAAACTACATTATGCTGATATATGTTAACAACGATGATAAATTTGTTTTTCTTTGAATTTGCTACGCGGAACAACTACCTACTGAATTTTTCTTATACCATTCACGTAAGTAGGTCATAAGGCCACGATGTTTTGCTTAGCTCAGGTGGTTTTCTATCAGCTAGTTCTTCTATAATACTGAACTACTGAGATATTAGTGATACTATTTCACATTTCGACCCTTTACCCTATTTAGTATTCACTGTAATTATTACCCATAGTAGCTAATTTGTAAATGTACCGACTTCAACAAAGGCGCCATCAAAGCTGCGGCTTTATTGACGGAGCCTTGTGACGTGTGCTGCATATCCATTAGTGGTTAGATAGCAATACAGAAATTGCTATGAAATAAATGGACTAAAATGACTAAGGCAACAATCCGTACTATATTTAGTCTAGTACTAGGTATTATAAACGTTTTTTTATTGATTTTTGAGCAAGCCTTTTTAGACTGAAAAATCTAAATATTTCTACAACATTCTAAAAAAACTCTTTAAATTAATTCTAAAAGAACTCTTTAATTTTCCGGGATAAAAAGTAGCCTATGTGTTATTCCAGACTATAATCCATCCCTTTGCCAAATTTCATCCAGATCCGTTCAGCCGTTGGGGCGTAATTGAGTAACAAACATCCATCCATACATCCATACATCCATACATCCAAACTTTCGCATTTATAATAAATATTTATATTTATTTGATAAGTCATAAAATAAACAAAACAAATAAATTAAAATTGAAACTGTACAGATTAACAGTTCAATTAATACGTACAGCAAAGATCTAAAATAAATATTATGATAAGTATCGTTAGGTTCCAATGAAATATTTGAAATTCAAGCCTAATAAAACTATACAAATTAATATTTTGATAAAGTAATTTTACAAAAATTCTAACTAATCAACTTGTTACCTCTACATGTATTTAATAGAGATAAATATTAAAATTGTACATCCTACCACACTGCCACGTTTATTTAAATGGATTCGTGTGTTTGTTTTTGATTTCTCCTTCGCAATCACATCGCAACCACGCAACGGTGCCACGAATCGATGTGATTTTTTGCATTGATATTTTTATTAAGCCCTGAAGAATGTCAAAGGTCACTTTTTCCCCGAAAAATTAGAAATGCTAGAGGATTTTTAAATAAACTTAATCCACGCGGGCGAAGTCCTGGCACCGTGTAGTAGAAGGATAATAATTTCTCAAACGTTTAGGAAGGAAAAAGCTCGGAAACGTCTTATTTTCAGCAGCCTTCATTAGCAAGGACAAATCCTTTTAGTAGTATTTCTTGTTTTAATTGTAGCATTAAGGGAGTAGAATGTGCTATTGTGTAGTATAAGCCCGCTGCCTGGATCAATGGCGGACTCAGGACCGTGGAAGCGTTCGTTAAAGAATACACTGTTGCAAATTAAAAGAAACATTTAAGATGAAACAGAAATTCTCTTTATTTACTTGATTTTAAAATAGGTAGTACTAATGTTTTACTTAGCGACCAATAGAGTAGTTCGTCGCTTACTGTAATCGGCCTGTTAAGAAGGCTCGGGGTAAGTCAGCGGACGATGGAGAGGGCTATGCTCGGAGTGTCCCTACGTGATCAAATAAGAAATGAGGAGATACGTATGAGAACCAGAGTAACCGATGTAGCTCGAAGAGTCGCAAAGCTTAAGTGGCAATGGGCGGGGTATATAGTTCGAAGGACCGATAGGCTTTGGGGTCCCCAGGTGCTTGTATCGCGCCTCGCACCGGAAAGCGCAGCGTTCGACGACCTCCCATTATAGACTAAGAGATAGCTGCACTTTTGGTAACTATCGCTAGAAAGACTGATTCAGTAATAGATGAGTGCTCCGCTCTCCACTGATGACAATAGTGAAAATCTGGCCGCATGCTGATGGGTCTTTCCCTAGATATGGTCGCTCAAAGACGTGTTATGGTTACCAAAAATGAAACAAAATTAGAAAGGCTGATTCTTGTACAGTATTAAAGTATGCACAGTACCTATGTAAACAGTATAAAAACTGACGCTATTCATCGGGCTTTCATTAGATATCACCTCTCAAAGACGTTATAAACTAACAAACTATAAATAATTATTAGCAATTATTATGTCGTCACGTTGATTGCTATTAAAAATTATGTAGGCTATAATATATATTTTTTTCTTATTCTAATTATGGTTCATTTTTGGTAACCATAACACGTCTTTGAGCAGCCATATCTAATTTGTCACACCTAAGCAATAAAATATGCTTGAAGCAGAGGTTAAATTATCTAATTGCAAAATAATACTAATTTAAACAAACGAATATATTTAAAACAACAGAAAAAGTTTAGTTCGGTAGTGAAATATATTACAACATTTGGGAAATGTTTTCTTTCAGTTGGCTTCATTAGCCCAGACAAATAAATTCTTCCAGTAGTCCTCGTTCTAATTGTAACATTAGAGGGTCAGAATGAGCTATTATGTACTGTGCTCCCAATGCCTGTCGAATTTATTTTATTTTAAACGTTTCCTGGGATCACAACGGCGTGCCCGTAAAAAGTTAACTTTTCTTGAAAAATACAATGATTTTTCAAGCTTAAAGAAAATTTTCAGTACAAAAACATGAAGTTTTTAAGTATAATATAATGTAACAATCGTACTCAGCTATTTAAATCGTACAGAGGCTCTCAAGTCTCCTTTTGTCATCCTCACTTAATAACTACTATAAATAAGAGAGTGTGTTTGTCTTCTTTCTTTCTGTTTCTCTGCTATACGATTTCACGACCTAAATCTCAGATTTCGATAAAATTTGGTACACATGCTTCTTCTGATCCCGGAAAATCATTAAAATACACACAAAACCATTTTTATTTTTAATACGAAATCATTATTAGGTACATAACGTAGTATAAAGGACTTTATTCACTGAAGATTTCATTAAACACATAATACCACATTCGTTTACTTATATTAGACAAGATGACAGAAAACGCGAGGTTATGAAAGGTTACTAAAGAAAATAAATTGGGGTTGATATATTGTCCGTGGAGACCCGCACGGAATGAGCCACATTGAAATATGATTGCTGAGAAGTTGATACTCGAAATCCAAGCGAGATAAATAATTTTTGCGAGTAAATAACACACACATTTATCGGATATAATAAAAAATTCTTTGCAAAAAACCGACTTCCAACGTCACTGTAAAGTAAAAAATTATTTTGATTTCTATCCACTACGTTAAAGTCGGGTGAGCCTGATGCGTCAACTTTGCTTATCCTTGTTATACCCGCCCGACTTCAACATAGTGGGTAGAAACTAGAAATCAAAATTTTAACCGACTTCCAAAAAAGGAGGAGGTTCTTTTACTTTACAGTGGCGTTGGAAGTTGGTTTTTTGGAAAGAATTTTTATTTTTAACTTTTTAGTGTCAGGATTGAGGATTTGGTGTCAGATTTTTTATGGGATCACCTCGAGAGCTTCCTTTAACGACTGATACAAAACAATTTCAAATCGGTTCGGAAACCACGGAGATAAGCACCGACACACATTAAAAAAAAAAAAAAAACGGCCGAATTGAGAACCTCCTCCTTTTTTGTAAGTCGGTACCTAGGAGTTTGACTTCCTATTATGATTTACTGTTTGTATGAGTTTTTATTATAAAAATAGTCTAAGTAAATTCGTATTATGACTGATGGCAGGTAGCATAGAAATAAAAAAAGTAAAGTAGCACCAGTGAGAAAAGAGTGAAAGCACATCGTGGACAATTTTTTTTGTCGAGCTTACTACAGGTCCGCTTCATTCTTTCAGTAAGTAAGTATTCTTTATGAAGCTCACACACCATAGGCCACGAAACAAAACGTCGTTATCCTCCGCGGACGTTTTGTCTTGTCCAGCCCTTAGTATTTTTATCGCTCATACGCACACGAGTGTATTCCTGAATACTTCTTTATTGCCATCAGCAATCAAGTGTCTACATTTAAGTACCTATGTATTTTCATGCTAAAACAAATACATATTATAGTTGATGAAAAAAATCCTCGCGCACACTAAATTAAATGTAAAAACACCGCCGTCAAAAAGGGCAAAGGAATTTATGCAAAAGCATTCCGACGGGGTGAAATGTTGAAAAAAGTGTTTGAAGTTTTCTTTATTTAAATCCTTAAAAGGCCAGCTTTACGGAATGCCGGAAGGGCAGTCATGGCGGTTGTTTTCTCCGACGACAGAATGTACGAAACCCGCGCTGCCTCTCATCGTTCGCGTTTGCTAACGAATGCATTTCCATTAGATATTATCAGATAAACTAACTAGGTAGTGGGTTCTTTTAACTGTTCATACTCGTCCATAATCTTCTATTTTTTACAACTTGGAAATACCTACCTACTTTCTTACAAACATAGTATAAAATATAAGTGGTTCAAGCTCAGGACTAAGCACATCAGAATTATTATGAACTAAGTAGGTGTTGCCCGCCACTTCGTCCGCGTAAATTTAGGTTATTTTAAATCGGAGCTCATTTTCCGAGATATAAAGTAGCCAACAATGTGTTCCCGAGATTGAAACGATCTCTATTATTTTTTTTTTTCAAAATCGGTCAAAGCGATGGTTCATGAACACATAGCAGACAGATAGACGAACCGAAAGACAGACAGACATACTTTCGCATTTATATCATATCAGAATGCGGTTACGGGAACCTTATTTATCTACAACGATTTATAGATATGTATAAATTCATATTTTTCTCCTATAAAGTGGTCGGTGTATCCTTAAATATTTGAGTTTAATATCTTCCCAATAGCACAATAAATTTCTCGCTCACAATCCTATTACTGCATGAGACATGTTCAAGCTTTCCATTTATTGGAATGAGGGATAAGGGAAGACATCCGTGAAAATTTAATAACTATTGTTTACCACTACTGCACCTTAATAATGATTATTATTTCTTCGAATGAAGCGACTTATATAATTGTGATAGAACTTCACTTTGTAAGTACATTTAATCACATATAGGTAAATGAAGCTAGTTACCTATACCGTCAAATAAAAAGGTATGTATTTATTAAGTCCGCGCACGAGCTCCGAGGAATCGGGGTCTGAAGAAACGACGGCTGTACGCCACCCCCGATCGTCGCTCCATATCCAGCTCGCTCCCAGCACTAGTTTCGAGCTTGACGCGTGTAATGTTGCGATAGTAGTATTATTTTGTACTTTAAACATATCTAGGTCATAACTTTAACATTCCATAGGATTCCTCGGAGCTCGCGCGCGGACTATATCTAGAATCTATTTCTGGCAAAACAATTTTTGAAGCCCTCAATCATAAAATAAGTACAGTAGGTACTTACCCGAGTCACCGTAGTCACCTGAGTAAAAATCTAACAATAAAAAAGAAATAGTTTCGACGACGACAGTCGGACACCGAAGTGATTCCATTGGCATTCCTATTTTCTACCTACCTACCCGAAAAGGGATTATATTTTATACCTACGTATAGATTTCTCGATTTCTCTTTAGAGGACTTTTTCTAGAACAGGACGTGAGCAAGGGTATAGGTATAAATATCTATAATAATATAATGTAATGTGTCCTTGTTGATATATGACTTTTTGTAGGTACTAAAAAAGCGGAAACTTCCAATAAAACCTGTTTTAGTACACTGAAATTTTCTTTTCACTTCACGTATTTTATTCGAATCATTAATTTTGGGTCCAATAATATAATATTACCTACTGTATACAGCATAATTATTTATCATAAACAAGATGATGCCCGCGAATTAGTACGCGTGGATTAAGCTTTTTTAATTCCTACGGGAATTCCTTAGTTTTCTGGAATTAAGTACCTATTTCAATTTTCAAATTACGTCAAAAGCGGTTAAAAAGATGGGCTGTTAAAGCGTAGCAGACAGACAGACATATTTTCGCATTTATAATATTAGTCAGAATTAATTTAAATTTTATTATGAAACAAATTAATAATAATATCATCTTAATGATCTCAATTGTGTAATTAAAACACGGAAATACCGCCACCGTATGTTTTCCCGACATTTATTCGCTGCTGTAGGATATTTAAGCATTCATTAAGCGACAACGGAGCGCGATTCTATTTACTGAACAGGAATCTTACACGACTTGTATCTCATACGGGATAAACATTTATTGCACATTTATTCTGAATAAGAGCTTAATCAAAGTTATATAATAGCTTGTGTAATTAACACAAGCTAGGAACATAGCCTTTCTATGCAATTCAGCGCGCACGGTGCTTCGAGCGAATTTTTTTCAGTACCTACACAACCTGTCTTTCTCTATCTCTTCTGACGCGGTGCATGTAGGGTTTGGTTGTCTTCTTGTAATGAATAAAGTGCTCAGAGTGATAAGTCCGTAGTATCAAAAGTCCGTATATAATAACGTTTAAATAACCAAGCACGATTCAGTATCGCTCATTGTAGTTATTTTATTCATCTATGGCGCGGGATATACACGAGAGGCGAAGGTCACCGTCGCGCGTTGATAATAAATAATAATAACAAGTCACCATCTGAGGCGGCTTGGGATGTGGGGTTCTGTGGCAGTTCGCTCGCAGCCAGCAGAAAGCGGTGTTTTTCAACCTGTCGCCCTGACCCTTGGCCGTCTGGCTTCCCCTGCCGGGGTGTAAACCTCCGCCCGCTGTAACTATTTATTTGTGTACGTTAGTTTATTCATATTTATTTATTTATTTAAGTTTATTATAATTATTTTGGCCATATGTGTATGTATTGTATACGGGTGTGAGAGTTAAATTTATATCGATAATAATAATAATAGTGTCAAATCGGATTAACTTCGAGGTGTGCGCAGCCGCAGGATCGTCGTCGCGCGACGACGATCCTGCAACGATATGGAGTAGAATATAGCGCCTGTGGCTGGACCGATAGCTTCAGTTTGGTAAAGATAATGGCAAATCTAGAATGGCAAGACATAATGTCAAAAACCTCCTTACATCATTGGATTACTTTTAAGTTCACACTATGTAAAACAATGAGAAAACTAACTACTTGATAATGAACTACACAAATAGGGGTGATGTTCCTATAACACGTACGTAACTCGTATTAAGTATAAGTGTGAGTGGACAGCCCATCGGTTTAATGGTCGATGTTCAGAGACAAACAATTTATTCATAAATTTTCTCAAAGTTAATTAAATGTTTATCCAATAGCTGTTATCCATCACAATATCTGATACATGCCAACGAAATATGACGTGCCAAACAATATTACTTTGCTGTCTCAATAGGTACATACACGGAGCGGGTAGCAGTAAATTGTGACAGTAGGTACTCTGACCCTTCACAATCGGCCGAGTCGCAGGGGTGGGATTAAACGATTTATTGTCACAGATTCGGATTTTCGATCGAGGCCCATGTCACGGGTCGCTTTGTTGTTGTTATATTGCTCGTTCTAAAAACTCATACATAATTGAACAAGTTTTTTTTTATCCATTCGTATATTGATGACAATTTAGGCCTTAACTGTGATCTCACTTGGTGCCAATGCGCAATGCTTGGTGTTATGTGTTCTCACTAGTTTTCAATGCGCTATAATAAGAGGATGCCTAGAAGGTGTTGGGAAGTTTTATTAAAGCCATATCTAGTTTCTACCTCTAAATTGGCTTCCACGCCGCATCATTTACCAGAACGCAACAATTTATCTAGGATTGAAGATTTTACTTTTGGGCTAATAACACGACAGTGTGGGCTAATAACATAAAGTTCGTTGTTGCTATCTAACATTGATTTCTAATTGAAAATTTACCCTTTAAACCATTCACTCTTTACCATTAAAACCTTTTATCCTTTAAAACATTGTATAATCCAGACTAGTAATATGATTCCCACACGTTGGACGGACGACATCAAGAGAGTCGCAGGGAGTCGCTGGATCCAGGCGGTGCAAGACCGTGGGTTGTGGAGGACCCTATAGAAGACCTATGTCCAGCAGTGGACGTCTACCGGTTGACGACGAATAAGATTCGCTTTATATAAGAAAAGATAAAAATTCAAATCTTGTGCTAAATGTAGGTTTGTAAAAATAAAGTATTGACATGTTACTGTTGTAAACCTTTTTTTTTTTTTTTTTATCCACTACAAGTTAGCCCTTGACTGCAATCTCACCTGATGGTAAGTGATGATGCAGTCTAAGATGGTAGCGGGCTAACCTGTTAGGGGCATGGCAGTTAAACTAAACCCACACCCCTTCTTCTACACGGCATCGTACCGGAACGCTAAATCGCTTGGCGGCACGTCTTTGCCGGTAGGGTGGTAACTAGCCACGGCCGAAGCCTCCCACCAGACCAGACCAGGGAAAATGCAGAAATTATAAATTCCCAAATTGACCCTGCCGGGGATTGAACCCAGGACCTCCGCACGTTAAGGCAACAGGGCTACACACTGCGCCACGGAGGTCGTCAAACCTTATAATATGTAGGTAGTACTTATAAATATAAAAGCCCCTAATCCGTCTCTATAATAATATCTCTTTATGTTTTCTGAGAGTCACAGATCCGGTGTGATCCGGATCACTGAGACCATTCGCAGTATTACCTCATCAACGGTCAATTTATAAACACATTGTGCCTCCCTATTTTCCCAAGGGAAGAAAAATACCACCTTTCATTTTCACTATTTATTGTTATTTTTGTGCATTCAGATAAAGTAAAATATTTATAGAGCTAAAACACATGAGGTCGAGGGGAACGACGTTTTGTCCTGTCGTATGCGCTGTATGCTGTATGCTGTATGCTGTATGCTGTAGTATACGCGCTCCATACACGAGAGAATGAAGTGGACAACAGTGTCCGCCAAACAAAATACGTAAAGTGTAATAGGTAATGTTATCTACTAATTGGTTTAATTTGTATTGGATTTTTTCTGCCAAGAAATTCTCAGTACTAGCCCGGAGTGAGGAAGTTGGCGGTGCTTCACCCCCGTGCCTGGGAGAGCACGCATGGTCGTATCGGATTTTTCGTCCCATCGGGCTATTAGAGTAAAGGAACAGAGAGTGCACCTGTGTTTGCGCACACACTTGTGCACTATAATTATCTCCCGCGCTGATGGCTAATCTCTTAGAGATTGGCCGCCGTGGCCGAAATTAGGTCGGGAGGACATTAATAATTGGTGAAACCTAAGAATGATTAGGTAGCAAAATTTCCAATACTTGAACAAATTAAAAATTTACCACGTGTAGTCTGTACTTTTCTTTGAGACAAGTAGGTCTCAACTTACTACGACGGAAAATAAAATTAAAAACGTACAAAAACTGAATAGTTTCAGAGTAATAAATTGGTTAAGTAAGAAAGTTAAGTGGTTACATAAGATTATTGCAATAATTGTAAAAACAAATTGCTTTTATAAAAGCGTTTTGTTAACTAGATATCTTGTTAGGTATTTATTTTTCCGACTATACATAACGCCGCAAGGGATTCCGGTTTTGCTGATTTATGAGTTATGCAAAGTAAGTAGGCATTCTTTATCTTTCATTTTCTTATTAAAATAAAGACATGTTTAATCCTTATAATATTCCTAGATGATGCCAGCGACTTTGTCCGCGTGGATTAAGTTTTTTTTAGATTCCCTTCTCATATAACTCCTTAATTTTCTAGCCTATGTCCTTCCCCGGGATAAAAACTATCCCTATACCAAATTTCGTCCAAATCGGTAGAATAGATAAGCCGTGAAAGCGTAGCAGACAGACAGACACACTTTCGCATTTATAATATTAGTATGGATTTGGAAGTATGGATATAAAGTTCATGAGTTATTTCAATTTCAATTTCAATTTCAAATATTTTTTATTCAAATAAACTTTTACAAGTACTTTTGAATCGTCAAGTGAATCTACCACTGGTTCGGAATGCCATTCCTACCGAGAAGAACCAGCAAGAAACTCGGTGGTTGCTCTTTTTAAATAATTCATTTACAATTACTATATCAATGTGTACATAAGTAACCGCTGTCCCTAGCATTGCTGGAGCGATCAAATCCATGCTCCTCTATCATTTACATAATCTTCAACAGTATAATAAGCTTTTTTCAGGAGCATACTTTTAATGGATTTCTTAAATTTGTTTATTCAATTCATGTCAAAGACGGGCAGACAGAAAGTAGCCCCATTCCCGCCGGTGGCACCCGTTCACGAGCATGACACATGATCCAGTCATTGCTTCGCTCGACCATATTTGAGGGAACGTAACAAGTAGTTAAGTTCAATGGAATCACGTTCGCTTCCATTAAAACTGCATTCTGAACTTCAATGAATACTGAAAAAAGAAATAGGTATAATTTACCGAAATTTGGTAAATTTTGGTAACTTGAAACGTTTAAACTAATTTTGAAGCATTTAGTAATATAGCAGCTGTGATTTACCAGATAGCGGTCCATCTATTTGCGATCCTGGTACATTTCATTAATTATTTATCTATTAATAATACAGGTAATAAGCCCTGCGTGACCTTTCCTAAATACAATACCAAGTTTACTAAACGAATAACACGGAACAACATGATGTTTTCGATAACGAACACGAAAACTGTTAAGCCAATATTTATTCCTTTCGATGAATTAGTAGGAAGTAGTACCTAGTTGGAACATTGTATTCGCTTTCATTTTCTCTAGTTATCAATTAAAGCTTTCGTGATTGAAGGTTGTAACTAAGGGTATAATTTGCCCCTCCCTCTCCCGTTATAGCCTTGTCGATTTAAGGGTACAGCGTTGTTAAAGCCGTCATTCCAAGGGATCAACCTAACCGCAACAACCGATTTAGCTGGGCAAATTGACCAAGTGATTTATGTATATTCTATACCCATTAATTAATGTCCAAAAATGTTGGCATTGAATGTTACAAACTTTCAATTTACGAAGATTCGAGCACCACCTATTGTACGTTAATTTTACTATGGCCGCAAGTGCAAGTTTTGACTCATTTGGATGAACGAATGTATTGAACCAAACTATCATACTAATATTATATATCCGAAAGTGTGTTTGTTTATTTTTTTTGGTTTGTCGGTTTGTCGGTTTGTCCTTCAATTACGCCGCAACCGAACAACGGATCGATATGCTTTTTTGCATGGGTATAGTTGGGCACTGTTTAAGTTAGGATGCTCTGACGTCTAAGATGGATGCGAAACGGGCTTATTTGGAAGAGGTATCGCAGTGTTGACTGTAAATATTGGCATATTATTTAACCAGATAACTATTCAAATTATGTTTCTTTCCAAACAGCGCAACCTTCGGTGGACACTTGGCTGTTTTGACTGCCAATGTGCATCTGAGCTGGGCAGAGGACTTAAGATTCGTCTTCGTCGTCTCAACCTTCTACAACCTTCCCACAAAGTTCTACTCGAAAAACTATTCCAAATGGGAATACGTCGAAATACGCATAAGTGGTTTGCATCGTATTTATCAAATCGAAAACAATACGTTGAAATTGAAGAATATAATACAAAAAAAGCGGAATTCATTAACGTTGCCTCTAATATAATAACAACTAAACCATCATTCTATACCGCAGAGAAGCGTTTTAGGGTGTGTGGTTTTTCTAGCATATTTATATAACTTACCAAATATAGTACAACAAGGCTTATGTAACATGTTTGTCGACGATATTTCCATTATATTCAATTGCACTAACAGTAACGACGCTAATTCGCTGTTAAACGAAACTTTGAATAACGTCAAAACCTGGCTTATTAATATAAACCTAGAAATAAACTTTAAAAAAACTAAAATTATTCAATTCAGGCCATACCAAAAACAACCATTATGTCTAAAACTAAAATAAGATGAAGAAGATATAGAAGAGGTAAACCACTTTAAACTATCTATAGACACCCATATAAACTGGAAAACCCATTCAGAAGACTTAACCAATAAAATCTCGAAATTCATCTATGCCCTAAGCGTTATAAAAAGGAAAACCAATTTTGAGACAGCCCTATCAACATATTACTCATAGGTACGCATACGCCTGGTTTCGTTACGGCATAGTTGTCTGGGGGGATAGTACAAACTTCAATCAACTGTTCGTTCTGCAAAAGAAATGTCTTCGCATTCTAGTTAATATAAAACGGCGTGAAAGCTGTAGGCCTTATTTTATTAAAGAAAAACTATTACCGCTGCCATGCATATACATTTATGAAATTTCTACATTTGTACGCAAAAATCCACAATTATTTAAGGAAATTAAACGAAATCCTAAACCTAAACGTAATATGAATATGTTTGCAAAAAGCCCGCATTCAAGAGCAGTAACAATATTTAACTACCAGATGGCATTAAAAAAATTGAAAATGATTCTACTTTTTACCGCAAGTTAAAGGACTATTTAATAAATAAGTGCTATTATACGATCAATGAATATCTTACAGAAAAATAAACCGCTAACTGGGCCATCATAATATTTTGTCATTTTCCTAAATATACTCCTACCGAATGGCTTATTAATTATTTTGACATATTTTTTTAACTTTTAATTATCTTTCTTTTGTAATTGACATTGTGATGTATGACTATAATTGTTTTAAGCATTGATTTATTGTATTTTTGTCCATTGAAATTATTAAATTTTTAAATTGTAGATTAATTATCTAAAATTTGTAATAGGTAAATATTATTCAAAATTTTTATTTGAAATTATTATTTTTTAACTTGACTTCAGTACCTAAGCAACTACATCCTCACGACATATTAGATTAATTTATTCGACAGGACATTATTAAAGTACCTACAGTGCAATAATTTCGAAGCACCCCTGCCACTCAAACTGCATATGCCCTAACGGGGTGACATGTCAATTATTGTATTGTTCATGTTAAATGCAAATAAATGAATCTGAATCTGAACCTATACACGTCCACTGCTGGACGAAGGTCTCCTGCATGGATCGCCACAGAGCACGGTCTTGTGCCGCTTGTTTCCAGCGGCTCCCAGCTACACACTTTAGATTCAGATAGTATTAATTGTTGTAGTGTGCAACGAAGTCAAAAGAAAGCTTGAGCCACTATATTGGTCTTTCAATGATACCAGCTATTAAATAGATAGATAAGCATCTAAAAATTAGATCTTATATCGATTTCTTTCTTATAATAGATAGATTAGATAGCTAGATCAAGACATTGATAAAACACGTTCCTGAGCTTTTCTTGGTTGTTTTCCGATAGTTTAGATGCAAACGAGAGTAGTCCAGGAACAGAAACATGTACATATTGTATTATAAACTTCATTTAAGTGCTTTATTTTGTGCCCTTGTAGAATTTGAAACAATCCTTATTACTCAGTTTTAATAAGTAGATATCAAGGTCGCAAAAGAAATATGAATGTTTCATCTCCATCGATCCAGTGTATTCAGTTTGATACTAGCAGGAAACGACAAGAATACACATAATACAATAATGGGTAGATAAAATGTAACTTCATTCTTTAAATATTTATTTTTGATATAAAATATTTATTATTTCCAAATTATCAATTAACTAATGGAAAAAAAGTAAACGCAAAATGTATTATGCAGTCTCATTTAATTTATCATCTGTATTTTAAACTAATATAGGTACATCAAAACACACATGCGTAACAAATAAGATCGGAAGATATGTTAAGAATCAGTGATACAACGTACTACAACAGTTTATTTATTGCTGCAACCCCACAAACCACCCCCGGACGAATATCCACAGTGGCTAACACCCCCTGCATGGAGAGTAAGCAAATATCTACAAATGGATTTTACATCGACCAATGTTTCCGAATCAACGGTAGGATGTCTAACCTAAATCTAGGATTGAAACGATTATCGTTTCCCCACGGACAGGGTCGTAGCCAGGGGAGCTGTGAAAGGATATGACTCCCTCTCAAATATTCGGTTAAGATGATATATTTTTACATATAAAAACCAAGTAAGAGTGAACAAGTATCTATCCAAGAAAGTTTAATTTAATGTTACAAAAACAATTAAGTGTTTCCGAAATTTCCTGGCTACGGCCTATAGACCTCAAAGCGCTATTATATTATAAAAGTAATTCTAGACGCCATGTAGATATTTTTAATATTGTCATAGTTTACTTTAAATTAGCATTTACGTATAATATTTTACAAGTACATCGCTAGAGTAGAAAAGTTGTATTACGTTAAAAAAACAATAATCTTCAACAATGAAAGTACAAAAAAATCCATTTTTATTTGGTAATTTAATCAATAAATTCTGTAAAAAAGAATACTGAAGTAATAACAAATAAAACGAGATGTCCAATATAAATTCGTGATTGATAATTATTTTATCTCAAATAAACAAGTTTCAGCCTCCAAATTACCCTTTTATAATGGATATACTCGTAATATTGATAAAACAGTTAAAATCATAAGTTCTTGTACTTAATTCATGGACAATAATAATTAGTTATTAATTATATAATAAAAAGCAGCAATTAAACACCTTGTAAAAACTCTAGTCTATGGCTTATGTACATTATATTACATGCGTATCCCGTTAAACTACAAAGAAAAAATCAAAATAGCAATATTATATGGCATAAGTAAGTAACCTAAATACAAGGAAGGTAGCGAACAAAATGTATTTTCATTTATAAAGTTAGATTGAAAAAGTAAATTTGATTCACAAATCTAATATTATGTTATAGTTTGTAAATTACGTCACCAAAAAAGCTCGCAGGAGCTTGTCAAAGTTTAACGAGTCCAATATTGTTTTTCGTCTTCCGTCTATTTATATTTAAAGTAGGTACAATTTACTCAAAGCGCTCGGCAATGTGAACTCTGATTACTAACTTTGCAAAGATCTTTTAATGTATGAAAAAGAGTTCGTTGTTAGAAAGCCAGCCAGCGTTGACAGCACGTTCCACATTTATTATACACGTTTAAATTGTAATGGTTTTCCTGCAGCGAAATATTTGGTCTCGATAGTACAATTAATTTAATAAAACAAAAATTATTATTAGAATCAATTTTATTAATGGCAGATTTACGATCAAAAAACAAAACTCGAAGGCGACCTCGACCCAATAGTAATACCTCGCGAGCAGCGCGAGCGTGCAAGTGAGTTTATGCTGTATGACAACGCGTGAGAGTTCATTTTGCACTGAAGTTTTTAAGGATCGCCCTAAGCTGTGTAGGGAATGCGCGGTAGCGAATTCTATTTAA
Organism: Erebia aethiops; assembly: GCA_923060345.2. Classification (NCBI taxonomy): domain Eukaryota; kingdom Metazoa; phylum Arthropoda; class Insecta; order Lepidoptera; family Nymphalidae; genus Erebia; species Erebia aethiops. The sequence goes on along the minus strand of OV281089.1, from coordinate 12,199,417 downwards.
GTAAGTGTACTAGTTTATTATTTAAGTAAGTGTCTCACGCTTTCGAGTTGATGAATAATTTTTTTATTTATTTTAAAAAACACTTTTATTTTTAAAGTTTAACTTTATTTTTCGATAGATATTACTAGGTCGATACTACTATGGGCAAACCTTTCAGCCGTTCAGTACAAGATCGCCGAACGCGTTTAGCCAGTGAATACTATGCTCTAGACACTTTAAATGATAGATCACAAAATAATAATATGAACAGTGTAAAGGGAATAGAAATATAATTTAATCCTATTTCAATGAATGAGTTTTTTTAAGACCCCTGGTAGTTTTCTTTCGCATAGTATTTTATCATCACTTTACGTAAATATAATGATGAATAATAAACATTAATTAACTAATTTATAATTGAGTATTATCAGCCAAAGTACAGGATTAACATTTTCTGTAACTGAATATGACAGCATTGAGTTAAAAATCATAATCATTACAATATAAATAAATTTTAATTACTAAGCTTTTTAGTTACTTATTTTATACCTATTTTCTAGTAAAATCATCTACTGTACAACTATGGCACTGATTAAAGTATAGGTATTATTTATTATAAGTTAAAACTATATACCTTATTCAACATGGAATGATAACAATGGAATCGCTAAATTAAAAACTTGAAGGTAGGTAGGTTGAATATCTTAAAAAATCTTAAATCTCACCTGGTGGCCCTGGCGTAACATTAGTTGAGTTATCATTTACTTAGTTGCCTATATTTAATATCGGCGTTCCACAAGTAAATAGTTATTAGATAATTTGAAAGCATTAAGATACTTTATAATACGGAATGTTAATATTAAAGCCCTTTCAACATTATTTTAGTAATATTATTCTCAATTCTCATAATTTCAATACCCTTTCTAACATTCAATATTAATTTTCATTTAGAATTTTCCGACATTCCCCGTTGATTAAAAGACCTTTTTCATTTTATAAACCAATATTATAATATTAATACAATTTTTGCTCTAACAATACAGTAATATAATATAACTTTGATGTGTAAACCGAGCACCGATGTAAGTTTTTTTTAATACCCTACAATATCTTAAACTTTAAACATAAATTATTATGGCAACATTATCTTTTGGTTATAGATATGAAAACAGGACTACCTATATAACTGAGTACACAGATAACCTAATGAAACCAGCACGAGTAAAGAGGGAAGGGAAATAGATCCAAACTGTCGGACATTTTTGTAAATCTCAGAGAAACTTTCCCTCAATCTTGAAGATCTCGTATAGCAGGTACTTTTGCCTCTCCTCTCCTATTTTAATCGTGCAGTTCAGTGACGGTATTGATTACGACAAAAGTAATAGTCCGGGATGCAGTGACCGAAATTTTGCACCCATTCCTACAAAGCAAATTTTTCTGTCAAGCAATGTTTATACCGTGTAAATAATGAAAGTGAAAGTCTGCCAAGCTTTTAGTGTTGCAAACATTAATAACAATTTTTGAAACCTGTAAATTGGTGGTAGACCTTAGATGGCAATTGGCAACGCTTCCGAGGCGGTAGACTATCATTATCCTGTATATTTAGGTATCCTTGTTCACTGTAAGAAGTTTCAGTCTTGTAGGATAATACATTTACGTATTATTTATTTACAGGTTTAAAAAATTGTTATAAATGTTTGCAACAACATCGGCGTGGCAGACTGCCATTCTGTTTACGTACGATCTCAAAATAACAAAATAGCAAAGAATCAGCCTTTTAGGAATAATCGCACCAATAATGTCGCTGCCTCCCGGACTATAAATAGAACGAGTATGAGCAGGATATGTATAGGTAGGTAGATTCTAAACGGCGACTGAATCTGTGTTACAGCGACAGCTATAACGCGAGGAATTTATAAAGTAACACGCAGTCCAATTCCACTCTTTGTAATAATCATAAATATCTACTAGTACGACTATTATGTATCTTGCGGGCAGTCACTAGTACAATATTATAACATTACAAGATATTATTATGTAGGAACTTTAAAACAATATTATGTAGCTGATAAAAAAGCTTCGCGGCAACACAGACGCAGTGAAACAGCGCCTAACAGGTACTCTAATACTATTATTATACACAAAAAATAATACTTTCATGTTTCAATTTTACATAATCTTCTGAAGATATGAATTGATATTCGTTTTCCGCTAACGAAACAAATTTTAAATTTAAGTTTGTCAACTCGTAAAGAGATAAAACATTGTTATGTGTGCGGTGGGGTTACTACCATCGCGTAAAGCAGTATTATTTCAAAATGACGGTTTTATGTCACGTACGTTGACATCCGTAAAACGCAAACGAGGATTATAATTCTAAAACACGATCGTCAACAATATTAAATCAATACGGCTTCTAGCGTTGGTAGTATGCCACCTGCAGCCTGATTCTGTAACTCAGTGGCTATCAAAGAGTGAAAGCCACTGACATATATTCTTTATCCATTGAAGGTTTGCTATGAAATAAAAATTAAGTTTTCATAGCAAACCTTCAATGGATAAAGAATATATGTCAGTGGCTTTCACTCTTTGATAGCCACTGAGTTACAGAATCAGGCTGCAGATAAGAGCAAGTGTGGCAGCGGGGCGGATTAGGACGCGTCTGTATGCCTTAGGATATGCGTATAATTAGGAAGAATAGAAGATTATATATTAGGAAACCCAAATTTAATTATCTCCCTTTAAGGTAATAGTTCGACGCATTTTAAGAACCGACGCTAGCCTACTGGCCTTGTCAGAGCGCTGTAGGTAGGTGATAGTCAGATTTAAGACATAGTTTAAACGAGACAAATTTATAGAACTCGCAATAAGTCCATCTCGTTCAAATTTTCTGTAATCACTTAAAAGTATCAAGTACGCTCAATAGATCTCATTATTAGTCTACTTTTGCATAACATTATGTTTCATTCGTATGAAAAAGTACATAACTAATAATAGTTTATCAGTCAGTGCTTTTTCGCCTAATTCGTGCAACTGACGAGTAAAATCTCTTTACGAGTGCTACGATAAGTACCATGTGACGGGTTGTGACATTTTTAGTCACAGTGTCGTATCATAGTCATAGGTCGTATCGGTGCAGTAACGTCGATGTGCCTGCCGCTTGATTTGACGCTCGCTACACAGCCCCGAAGCCCAGTATAAAGGGCCGCTGGTAATCCCAACGGCAGTGACGGTGATCCGCCTATCGTTGGAACGTCAAATTAATTCACTTCATAAAACAGAATAGAGGGTAGAGCAGAAAAATCCCCAAATAGGATTTTTGCGCCAGCTTAAAGAAGACTACGATAGGAATATTTTGTATCTACATGTTCCTTTGTTAGAAATGAAATAGGTACAATATTTTTGCTGCTTACTACAGTTGTATATAACTGTAATATTTTCCTTTGGTACTGAGAGTTGTGCTTTTATTAAAATTTTACTTTGCATTTTATGGTATGCTGAATGCTAAGATTTGTTCCTAAACATAAATTTTATAAATATCTATTCTATAGGTACATTGCAATATAGCTTGAATTTCAACTTACCGATCCATAATTTGGGATTCGCTTTCGAGGGTACAAGCAGTGACTGCGAATAACCTCTCACAGGCGGCAAGTCGTCAACTTGAAGCATCGCAAGCCTCTTGCGTCTCCTTACAGTCGCCGTATGCCAGAGTCCATCGTCGACTCTATCCTTAGACTCAATACATTGAAACCAGTCGTCATGCGTAGCCAAGTTAATTTCCTTTGCGTCTGTATCAGTATATATAAGCTGCAGTTTTCCACCACTTAGTCCAAGGCCGATGAAGTCTCTGGCTCGTATACCGATCTTCCGTCTCCACATCAATAGGCCTGAATCGTTATGAGTCCGGAACTTTATTTCATATCTAATACCACGAGAGCCTCGATTCCTAAAATATGTTATAATAATTGTAACTTGCAAATAAATTATAGGTGTAAAGTAAACACATTCAAATACTGTGTTATGGTGAGTCGAAACGTGAAAAAAGGCGATAGTTTATCGTTATACAGTTTATCATCAAAATCGAAACACACTTCTTGTCAGGATCGCCGCGTTAAAAAAACTAACATCTAGTCCCTAGAATTACAACGTAAACATCTGTATGCAAATAATTAGCTTTATGAACATAAATAATGGCATGCAATACAACTACGTCTAGCAGCAAGCAGCATTTTGAATTTATGCTATTATGTAAATGGATGACATCGGTTGAACTTTTATATAGCACCCGCTGTGATTCCGCACGGTAGCGAAGGTAAGAATATGAAACTGGAGTTATGAAATGGGGTACTATTTAAACAATTTACGAAGAAAATAAAAGACATACACCTCAAGTTTTGTTTTTAGGCAATGCCTTCGACAGTGACGTTATTTGGTCGCGTTCAAGCCCTACGTTTAATGTTTTTAGGGTTCCGTACCTCAAAAGGAAAAAACGGAACCCTTATAGGATCACTTTGTTGCCCGTCCGTCTGACTGTCAAGACTCCTTTTCTCAGAAACGCATGGAGGTATCAAACTGAAATTCATATCAAATACTCAGATCTACTGTCCCTTGGAGCTATGAAAAAATCAATCTTCTAAGCCAACGGAATCAAAAGATACAGCCGTTTATTCTGCAAATTTTCGACACTCGCAAGGGAATCAAAACTTACTGGGTACTTCCCGTGAACTCAGAGTCTTGAAATTTGGTACGAAGCAACGTCATATAGCACAGATAAAGGAAAAATTGAGAAAAGCATAAAATATATCATATAATAAAAATATTTTTTTTATAATTTTAAACTTACTAATGTTATGGAATTCATTTAGCAATAAAAATGCCGTAACCTATACTTATATACCTACAGGTTTGTACCTACCTACGGAACCCTCGGTGCGCGAGTACGACTCGCACTTGGCCGTTTTTTTATATCAGAACAGAACAGAAACTTGATCAATTATTTCAATTATATCCTGTACTTAAACAACAAATACTAAAATTAGATAAATATTGTAAGGAAACGGAATTATTTAACTTTTAATGAGCTTCAGTATTTTTAACAGAACTTCACATTTAAGTCAATAGATGGCGCCGCGAGGTCTCATTTCGGGGCGAACCACTAGTATAGAGAAATAAAAACAGGCTTAGTTTGCCTCAAGTCAAGGTTGCTCGATATAAGGCCGCTCAAAGGTATACGAAGCTTAATAGAAAAGTATAAAAGAACAATTCCAGCGTTATTTATGGAAATTTTAGTCTCCCATATTGCACTGCTATGGAACTTGTAAGAGTACCAGATTGCAGTGGGGTTTTCACGTTCATGGAAAATACAGATTAAAAAACTACTGAATGGGGCAACAAACCGCGTCATATAAAATGCATGCGAAATCCGATTTTGGATTTGGCAGTGCGTCACATACATGTTGCTACATTAATAAAATACGCACCACTTAAATAAAAAGCTAATGTATGTTTAATGTATGTATATTAATTTTGTAAAGTGAATAATGTTATGTTTGCAATGTTACTGTCCTTAGAACCTTAACTAGATTAACTTAGATTGTAAGTACTAACATAGTTATTAAGATTATATTGTTACTAACACTGAAGTGGGTCTTATTAAATAAATGAAATTGAAATTAAAATTAACTAGTAAGCCACCGCAACGACATTGCTAACAATTAGGTACGCAAGGAAAAGCAAGCACCCTATGCATCAACACGAAAATTACCTGACTTATAAAATCATATCATCATATTCATAATATAATCATTTAAATATTATAAATGCGAAAATTCAATCACGTTCAAAGGGCTTAACGAATCTGGATGAAATTTGGCAAAGAGTCTATCTCTGTGCCAAATTTAGTCTGGAATAACACATAGGCTACTTTTTAACTCGGAAAACTAAGGAGTCCCCGCGGGAACAAAAAACCCCAATCCACGCGGACATAGTCGCGGGCATCAGCTAGTACTTATATGATTTCATAACCATTGCATTACGTAAATATAACCACTATAAAGTTTAACCGATTTTCTTCTCAGTTTTTTAAACATAATATACAAGAAACTCTAAAACAAGGTACAAATATAAAAAATAAAGTACAAAAAGTTCATATAGTCTTCATAGTGTCCCGATCTTATTCGTACACAATAATATTACACAACACAATGTATAATATTACGTATTGTTTGCGTGCAAAAGTGGGATGGTCGTACCAACTACTACAATATTCTGGTGAAACTTACAAAGTTCGTATTCCCTCATCAAACTAAACATTGGAAGCATATACCAAGTACCAAGTCGAACTTCATTAGCCTTTGTAAATTGAGTTGGATTTATCAGATCACGCCAAAGTGTTCGTACGTGACTTGTTTGAACCGCTGGATTATGCGAAACTCGTAACGTCCTTTCAATGACGGCAAGGAGTGTCAAACTGATATTCGCTAACTTCTTACTCATAATAATTGATGACACAATAATTTCACTCGGACAAAGACAGGGGCAGGGACCCTACTGCCATCGCTTTGTGGCTTTGATCTAGTCATATTCATTCATTTCATTATTGTTGACTTTCGTGTTTTAGAATAATTGTAATCCTTATTTTAGGAATGTCAAGGTAGTAGACATCAAACTGTCATTTTGAGTAATATTGCTTAAGTATTGCTTTATGTGTTAGCAGTATGGCCCCTGTACTTTGGAAAGCAAGGTTACTAACTAGGTAAGGGCAAGTATAAGACATACCAAAGACCTACCTGCCTGTTACATATGATCTTTGTGTCTGGTGATGATTAAGTATGGATATGTCACCGTAAGATTGTAAAAACCGTTAGATTGTAATCTGTTAGGTATATTAACCTGATAAAACCTACCTGATTATTTAAGTCAAACCCTAACCTAACCTACAAAAAAGAAACAAGAAAACGTAAATACAATGAATATTTCAAAAATTGACACTCAGAACATTGAACGGTTCACAATCTGTCGACAGTTTACAATATCGCTAGTTAGATTACAATCTAACGGTTTGTACAATCTTACGGTGACAGATACATTGGACAACAAAGTTAGATACTCTCTCGTAATAAAAATCAATTGCAGACTCATGATCACACAAGACTATCACAGTGTAACGAGACTAATTGGTTTTTTCTTGTTTGTCACGCTGTTAATATTGCTACACCCTTTGTCACTTTTCATAACCAACTAGTGCAGTGAAATGAATATATTAAAAACATTATTGAATTTATTATAATTATCAACATAAGATTATAATAAAAATCTGAGACTAGTGAAAAGGCCATGGCTCTCATGATGCGGACTATGGCATGCGGACAGTACAAAAACAAAGAAAACATTGTGTGTCTAGTTTAGGTACATGCAGATTATAATCTCGTTGTATCTTGCTTTTGTTGTATCTAAAGGTTAATCAATGTACTTACAAGTGCTATTTAGCAAAGTGCGTTATAAAACGAATAAAATGCATCATATAAAGCATGCAAAGAATAATTTTGCAAAATTTTTACCTAATCTATGTTAAAATGAAGATAGTTTCATTAAAACTTATATCTAATGGCATAACTGAGGGCCTTCAAATGCTATCTTACATCATAATGTCCTTCACCGACCTCTGTGTTAGTTTGTAAGCTAGAAAAACATACAATTAGTTAATGGAATTCATTAAAAATGTAGTCCTTATTACGAAGTCAAAGAAGAAAAATTAATTTGTTAACAAAAAGGGATAATTAATTGAAGCAATAGCCTTATTTTGAAACCATTGTTGTTTTAGTAATAATTTTTACCAAAATTCTCAACTTTTTCAGAGGAAAATTGTTGAACGGATTTTGAGTGTTGTTTTCTCTAACTGCCGAATACAGTATACTGAGCGTTCCAAATACTCTGTACTTTTAAAATTGTTTCACAAATGCAACACACACATGGTTGTTTTTTTTAAATTTGTTATGAAAAAAATGTTAAAAATGATACTTTTAATATTAATGATTTTCCTTAGTATTTTTAGTAGGTATTCGGCTGTAATGCTTATTTTTGTATTCTCATTTTCAATAAACTTATTCGTTATTGGTTTGAACATCGAAACACAATATAAGCCCAGCTCATTACCACACGTCTCCATCTGCGTGGAAAGTTATTGTACTTCTGAGCTAACAAAAAGTTTTCGAAATTCCGTTAATTTCAGTAGAGTTATTATCATTTTGCTACATCATTCTACCATTAATATTATTACTCAATTCATTTCCACTTACCTACGGCCACCCCGACTTCTGTACGAATAGTAATTATTTCCGTCGAACTTAATAGGCGCTCCGTCGTTTAGCATCTCTACTTTTAATTGCACCTCGCAGTTCCTTCCTTGGTACCCGTCCGGGCATATACATTTGTATTCGTTCAGCAGAGGTATGCACGAACCGTTATTTTTGCAGGGGGTAAGACCTAATGAATTGAAAGCTTTAAATATAGCATCAGTCAGAAAAATTTCCGAGGACAGGTCTTATCTTATCTATAAAATTCAAATTAATTGCTTATAATAATTAAATATAATAAAAAAATATCAGTGACAGAGTGATACAATCATACTTACTTCTATTATAAATGCGAAAGTGTGTTTGTTTGTGGGTTTGTCCTTTAATCACACCGTAACAGAGCAATCGACGTGTTTATTGCATGGGCATAGCTTATATTATAAGAGATAGTTGCATTTTTGTAACTATTGCTTGAAAAGCTGCTCTCTTAGTCTATTAAGATGGAGGGTGGCATAGGCTACTTTTATTAGGTACCGTGGGAATTAAAAAAACTAATTTCACGTGGACGAAGTCACAGGCATCAGCTAGTCCAAAATAAACAAAGAACTTGATACTTATAAGGTATTTTGGAGCATTGCACGACCCAGAAGCCTAAAAGCTATAGGTACGCTAAGTTATGCTTAATCACAGTAAAAGTATATTAAGACACACCTATTGACTCACGCTATGTAATAAATTGTGTTGATTTTATTGGTAGTTTTGAGACATTATTATTAAAACATTTTAGGACGGTGTAAAATTAATGGCTTACTTGACTCACCCGTGTCATAAACAATTTAGTCTTGGTTGGTATCTATGCTAATATCTCAAATGCGAAAGTTTGTCTTTTTGTCTGTCTGTTACATTTTAAACCAAAAGGTTGCAACCGGGGAAAAATATAGGCTACTCCCTCTATCCCGAAAATCAAGGAATTTTCAAAAACTTATCGACGCAGCCAAGTCACGGGAATTATCTAGTTTTTTTTTATTTTTTTATTGCGTGATAGGCTTGCGCTTGACGACAATCATGCTTAGTGCAAAGCTATCATGGGGTCTATCTAGGTTGGAACGCGCTTGCCTAGAAGATGCCTATTCACTCTTGGCTTGAAGGTACTTAAGTTATGTGGCAGGAAACAGGTGCGCTGGGAGGGTGTTCCACACCCTAGCGGTTCTATAATAATATTTAAAAAATATCACCGAAAATCGTAATGTCGGATCACACCAGAGGTTTTTTATTTTAGCGTTTTTAACGTGGATTTTACATAAAAAGCACTTACCATCTCCACAAGGCGGTCCAGTGTACTTAGACACACCGCTCGTAGCGCAAGGCAGCTGATCTTCGTCGGCCACAACAGAGCACTTGGCAGTCTCTCCACTGTACAGAGCCAGTGGATTTCCATTCACAAAGACCTGTTGCACAGCGCCTATAAAACTGCTGGTCACCCCGGACATTTTGTGGGGACGGACGTAAGCGCTGAAAATATTTCTTACTTTAATGCCAAGAAATATAAATGTCGACGCTCGAATTTAAACAAGATTGATGGCCTTCCGATTTTGTGGATAACATTCTAACGAGATATTTAACCGTCCATCTACGACTTTTAGCGAAGTGATGATCATACTGGCGGGTTTGGTGCCTGAAAATAAGTTGTGTGAGTGTGGAATAACCCATATAAGAGCAGTTTAAAGTGCGAACAGTGGCGTTGCGGGCTTACTGCTCATGTCGCCGGAAAATTCGTGGTCCATCAGTTAAATTTATTTACTTACTCAAAGAATTATTAAAAAATTTACAGAAAATAAAAATAATAATAGGGATGATGACAACTCAATCAAATCAGCATCTCTTTATCAAACTTAAAATGCGCTTCTAACGTGATAGTTTGTATGAAATACATAGTTGTGACGTCATCAAATTTCAACACACCCTTTTCTTTAATCTATAGTTTAAAATGATTTTCAAACTTAAAATAAACAGAAGATGTGAATTTTAGGTCTTTCGGAAGACCTCATTTTTTTTTTCTTAGTTTTAATTAAAATATATGTTTTATAGTGAAATAGAAATACATATTATAATGGCAAAAAAATAATAAATATTTGCTTAGAATTACTTACGGTAAAGACCCGATGAAGAGCGGCAAGGTTAATTCAAGATGCGTGAGAGGCGGTGCGGAATTCCCGCGCTGTGTAGGGTGGTGGTCGAGTTGAAGGCTGCCATGGCGACCAACGCGAGTTGCGCGCGCTCTGTGCCAGCGACCCTTTCTTATTGGCACGGGTGACCTATGGGAAACATACGTATACGGTATAGTCCCTCACTACACTCGGGATTCTAACTTAAAATCCTTCGCTTGCTTGGGATTCAAACTAGGCACTCAACAACAGACGACCTCCGTGGTGCAGTGTATTGTGTTGAGGTGCGGAGGTCTCGGGTTCGATTCTCGACAGGGTCAATTTGGGAGTTTATAATTTCTGAATTTTCCCTGGGCTGACCTGGTGGGCTTCGGCCGTGGCTACCACCCTACCAGCAAAGAAGTGCCGCCAAGCGATTTAGCGTTGCGGTACGATGCCGTGTAGAAACCGAATAGGGGATATGAGTATAAATTACTGTCATACCCGTAACAGGTTAACCCGCTACCATCTTAGACTGCATCACCACTTACCATCAGGTGAGATCGCAGTATCTCACCTGATGGTAAGTGGTGATGCAGTCTAAGATGGTAGCGGGTTAACCTGTTACGGGTATGACAGTTATGGTCTCACCAAGGGCTAACTGGTAGTGGATAAAAAAAAGCAACAAATAACTATTATAGCATTACAAAACAAACCATAATGTATATAATGAGTAGGAACAAGGAGGAAACGTCTTTGTATCACAGAGTTGTTTACTTGGATGGAACTAATAGCTTGAGTACATACTCTGTCTACTTAGAGTAAAGGCGTTGAAACGACTCCCTCGGCGTAATTATTATTAGAGCCGTTACTCATTATGCTGTTAAACTATTAATTTTCATCCCAACTCCTCCTAAACTGTAAACTGGGTGAAATTCTATTTGCATTAAGAATAAATTATGGGCCGTGGGACTTAGCTGAGTTCACTTAGTTCGTTTAAATTAATTCTTCGGCCCGTAAGCCTTACTTACGTGATATTGGCGATTCCGCTCCCCAAATTGTACCTAAACTGTAGGTATCCATTAACTAAGTTAATCGCTATAAAATCCCCCTTGGCTTTATTGGACTGGCCGGTGTAAAGGAGCATTCCGGAAAAACGGTTCGTTAAAAACCAAATTTCGATGCGGAAAGCCTTCCCTAGCCCTTCGAGCGGCTGTAATTCGACGTAGCTCGTCCCATTGAACTGTGGCGACCAAGTCTCTTGCATCACATTTACATCTAAAAATATACTGGTACTTATTACATAAACCAAACCAAAATTTCACATGAAATAATTATAATGCCTCAAATGCATGAAAACCAAAGAGTATTGAAAGCGCATTTCCCTAGACTAAGAATTAATTTGACATTATTTTGACAGACTTTGTTATTTAAAAGCATAGATTTAGCATTGTGCGAGCCCATAAATCTATGTTTAAAAGTATGTAAAATTATTAGCTTTAACACTAATGTTACCAATTTGCAATGCCCTGACGGGGCCTCATGTTTATATTTATTTATATTTAATTTATTTTATATGTACATGAATGCAATTAATAAATTATATGATATGATATGAAGTTTGATTAAGTATATAGACGTAGACAGTCTCATCGGATGTTTCATGAATAATTACGAAATTCATGAGACATTATACTCGTAACAACGTTTGTAAATTGACCCTTTAAAGATAGTACCTACTAAAATTTAGTTACAATTAAGAATATACATACTTAATCTTATCTTACTAATATTATAAATGCGAAAGTTTGGATGTATGGATGTCGGTATGGATGTATGGATGTATGGATGGATGTTTGTTACTCAATCACGCCCCAACGGCTGAACGGATCTGGATGAAATTTAGCACAGAGATAGATTATAGTCTGGAATAACACATAGGCTACTTTTTATGCCGGAAAATGAAAGAGTTCCCGCGGGAACCACAAAACCTCGATCCACGCGTACGAAGTCGCGGGCATCAGCTAGTTTATTACAAATGCGAGAGTCTGTCTGTCTATCTGCTACACTTTCACAGCTCAACTGCTCAACCGATTTTGATGAAATTTGGTGTAGGGGTAGATTGTATCCCGGGGAAGGACATAGGCCACTTTTTATACCGGAGTTCCCGCGGAAATCAAAAAGTCAAAACCACGCGGACGAAGTCGCGGGAATCATCTAGTAAAATATAAGTTTAGTTACCATTGTTGCAGGTATTTCCGTTAGAATCAATATCACCGCCAAATAAACAGCGGCAAATGTGTCCGCCGTCCGGTCCGATATCGCACAATAGCCCCTCATCATACCCGCAGGGATTAGATTCGCATGGATCTAATCTCTCGTCGCAATTGGCTCCTTGGAATCCGATAGGACAACTACATGTATATTCAGTCGCCGAACCCTCTACAGACACACACGTGGCACCGTTCCTACACGGCATACTCATACACGGATTAGATTGACACTCCCGAACCTTTTCTATAGACACCACTAATGAGTCCGGACGACCCAATTTCTTTGTCACTTGATGGCGTATTATCCTCAGATACCTTATACAGCCAATAAAGCCACTTCTCGTTCCTATGTTATCGAATACCCTGTGAGAATAGAAATAATCATATAATGTAATTCGGCGCAAATTTTTGCTTGCACAGACTTATACCTATAAACATTGATAAATATAACTAAATCCCCAGCTTTTGTTAAATTTAACAGATGGTTAAATGGCATTTACATTTAAAATTAATGATTACCATCTAATGATCAATCATCTAACATAAACATTAAATTTAATTACGCTGTCGATTCAATAATAATCATTTTATGCTACACGAAAGAAAGAAGTGCATGCGCATATCTCATATCTCTCATATTTCTCGCTTCACAAAATTCATTAAACAAGTTTAAAGATTTAGTTAAATCAATTAACAGATAATTTTATCACTTAGAACAATTATAAAGAAAATTATTATAAAGGTATGCAAGCCAGGATCACGTTTAATAGCGTTATAATTTTACCTGGAATAATTTGCAGGCACACTACCAATATACGCATCTTCGGCAAGGTCCAATGCCTTCAAATTACCACTGGATTGACCAGCAACATCCTCCATATCGTCAACTGATAGAATGCCGTCTCGGTGATATCTTTTTGCCGATACCTTATGGTATTCGTTTAACGTAATCTTTTCGAGGGACGTTAATATTATTACCCCATTTCCAAGATTGTACCTGTTAGATAATAAATACTATTCATACTACGTAAAGGAATTATGGTAATGTTGGTATATTACGACAACAAAAGAAAATACCAATATGGAAGATAAAATTTCATTTTCACATAATATCTGCCACTTATCTACTATCTTTCATCGAGAAGTTGAACATTAACTCCAAATTATAATGTAATACGAAAAAATACGAACAAACAATAAAAATGCCTCACCTGAACTCCAAATATCCATTTACGAGGGCGAGCGAAACGAAATCACCCGTACCGTCGGGTTTCTGCTGATTGTACAATATAACCCCATTTTCGGAGAACGCCTTAAATTCGATATCGATGTTCAACTTATGGTAAGCCTTCAGTGGTTTTAGGCGAATATACGATGTACCGTCGAAGGATGGAGTTTCGATGTAAGTAATTGACGAACCGTCTTTGATTAGAGATTCGCAGTTAACGCCCGTGTATAGATCAGAACACACACAAGTGTAGGTTGAACCGGGTAAGTCTATACACGTGCCGAAATTATAACACGGTTCAGATAGGCATGCACTGTATTCTTCTGTTGTTTCTTGTGTTATTTGTTCTGTAACAAACGTTTCTTAAATAGCGATATATGGTGATAATAAAAAAAACACCCGGCTGAGTTTGCTGTTGGCGGCTGGCTCTTCGCAGACCAGGGCGCGTTTGGAACCCTCGTAGCTTTAGTTTAAAGATACCGTAGTTAATTATCACCATCCCGTCTTATACTTTGTAAGCGCGACATTCAGAAAGTGTACTTTGTATGTACCTAATTTGAATAGATATATACTTTGAGTTCGAGTTTCGAGCTTTCGAGTTCGATTAGTAAAGGTACTTGTTATTTATGGGTACGATTTTAAGTTATACAAATATTTACTTGCGCATACTTAACAAGAAAACATTTTTATTTTGATCTCAGAGACAAGTTCTAATTTTTTTAAGTACAATGTATGACTGTATGTTGGGAGTTAAATCGATAAAAATTAAACCATCAAAATTTCAAAAGCAAATAACCGTGATTCGAAGTAGAAACGATGATTACATGGTAGGTTTATATTTTACCTCGAGTTAATAATAACTTCAATATCATGATTCCGTGATTGTAGCTTCAAATGTATGTATTTAGGATAATTTCATGTTATCATACGGAATAAAAATAGTAAACATTTCACTCCAAAACTGGTAGACAACTGCTACTCAAGGAAACCGAAATTTTAATAAAAACAGATATAAGTAAATGATAACAGCATTTAATTGAATATTGACCTACATACACACATAATAGGGCTACCCGACCTTTCATAATAACCTTTTCCTTATTGGAAACACGAGTGGTCGGAGAGCAAAACGTTTTCGTTAAGCTAACAATTTTAATTTACCTGAACCTCGTATTAACATTTATTTTTATTAAATTTAGAAGGCATTAGATTGTATCCGTACAAAAGGGAACCTTACTAAAATGTAATGGTGCTTTCACCCGCACCCGCACGACGCCAAAGAGGTACGTATACATAATACGCGTAATAGTCTAGGCAACGGGGCGGTTCGTTGTATGGAGACCCCCGCATTAAATCCTCAGCCGTTGAAACTTGGCAGGGTTGTTGTATGGCATGAACCAAAACTTATACAAAAATATCCAAAAAAACATCCATGCGGAAGTTAGGTATTTATACTTAAAACTTAATTTTTATGACTGAATATTTCCTCGTTTTCTTTTTAAAATAATAGTAGGTAGTTTATTTACACTCAAAACCGAAATATCAAACGAAATAATCATGCAGAACATCGATATTTAAACCGATTTTACTATCAAACCTAAACTGTGTTTACGCGATAATGTACTTTCCTGCTTTGACAATTGGGTATAGCATAAAAACCTTACTTCCTTTCTGATTTTTTATTGGATATTTATAATATACGAATAACTCATGACACTTTATCATAGTGTAAAGTTTCGTCGCCTGAGGAATATTGTTGTTGTCAACTAGCTTTATTGCCTAGACTATTAGTAAAGAGCTTTGTTTGTTTGCGGCGGTCTAGAAATGAAACGCTTTGTCCAATTATTTTCATTGTAAATCAATCTTGCAATATCGCCAAAGATAACAATTATGACAGATCAGCATCCCTATCGTGCAAATCCTACGTCAATCATCATTAAAAAAATTCTACATCAATGTCAATCATCGTTACAGTCTCAATTGATTTAATTGGTTGAAGTTAATTATGGTATTCCTGCTGGGACAGTGAGTTTTGGCCAATAGAAAATTAAAAATTGCGCTGCTATCTTTCGTAACTACATCATATTTGGCATATTCAACAACCTTAAAAACATTTTTTGGAGCAACCTGTATAGATAATAGTTATCACTCACGAACTGCAACCTGAAACCGGTTTCGCTGGCAGCGATGCGATGTTAGTAAGCGGCAAGCGCTGAGCTAAACTTTTTGTATATAACCCACTTTATTTATAAGTTATTTGTTTATTTATTTAGCTATAATTATTATTTTATGTCTAACCTATATAAACACGGTGCACAGTAAAACCGACTGTGGTTTTTGTGACACTGTTTGCAACACAATTTCATGTAAATTTTATAAGATTAATATTAATAAATAAAAAAGAATTCACCAGATTAATATGGCAAAGATGAAAGAAAAACGCTGATAAATAGTTAATCAAATGAGATTATCCGTAGTTATTTAGATATCTATAAATCTAAACTTACCAATGCAAGCTTTTCTATGAACAGTGGGAGTATACCCCAGTCGGCACACGCAACCTCCGCGTGCACAGTGCGCCCCTGGTAAGGCAGAGCAGTCCCCGTCATCTGTACAAAGATCCCCCAACAATGCACCCACTGCTCCTACGGTAGCTGTTGTTGCTGTTTGTGAACCTGAGAAAAGGGGGGATAAGTCGGATAAAGAGGTAGGGGGGATCATATTCTATTAACAATATAATCAATTTAATATTCTCTTGCAAAATGAAAAACTTTACATTACACTTTTTAGAAAACTACTAGTTAAGTTAAATGTGTGGTAGTTGTTAATAGTCTGAAGTACCTACTATCTACACAATAGGAATATAGGGAATTTCGGAACTATACTGACTGCTCTTGGTACTTAAAAATCAATCGAATCCATAGTCCATATTATTAAAAATGCGAAAGTGTGTCTGTCTGTCTGCTATGCTTTAACGGCCCATCCTTTTAACCGATTTTGATCAAATTTAGTACCCGTATAATTAACAAAACTCCCGTGGTAATCAAAGTCGCGTTCATAATCTCGTTAAATATTAAAAAAAAATTACAAAGCTACAAAAAAGTATCAGTTAACTAATCCTGTGTAAGCCGAAGTTGTCTAAGAAATAAGCAACAACTAATTCTATATTATTATGTTGGAACAATAAATAAGTAAGATAAATCGGCAACTAAGTTAAGGCTACGAGGAATAGTGTCACAAAGTGACAAGGGAAACTGCTCACACAACAAGCCCAACTGTAATCTCCTACAAAATTAACGTGATTAAAATGAATTTAGATGTTCCTGAAATTCATCGGATTATAATCATTATTAATAATTAAATCAAACCATTTATGTACGTAAAACTTTGCCTAATTGGTTTTAAAAATAAAATATTTAAAAGTGGAAAAGTATATAATATACGAGTTAGATTAAATGGGAATTAGGAGAAAAAAAAAATGTAAATGTAAGTGTAAGCTTTGTTTGAATGAAACCTCAGCCAAGGTTTTTTTTTTATACACTACAAGTTAGCCCTTGACTGCGATCTCACCTGATGGTAAGTGATGATGCAGTCTAAGATGGTAGCGGGCTAACTTGTTAGGGGCATGGCAGTTATATTAAACTCATACATAAACATTCAGTTTCTACACGGCATCGTACCGGAACGCTAAATCGCTTGGCGGCACGTCTTTGCCGGTAGGGTGGTAACTAGCCACGGCCGAAGCCTCCCACCAGGCAGAATACCGAATACATACAGAAGTATGATGTAAGGTGGCTTAAATAGCCACAAATTTTCTATTTCTACCAGCATGTAAATATTAAATGACGTAATAAATAATTAATAGTAGGTACAGCAATATAATACTGATTGAAATCCGGTGGTTTAAGTAAACTCCAACTATATAAATAAGAGCAATTAAATTAAAATATCAATTAAGTTTAGCAAATTGCTTTACTGAGAGTCTATTGTCTTAGCTCGATCCCCCACTTACCTTTTAATTTCTGTCCCAATAGAATGTTGTCGAAATCGCTAGGCGTCTCCTTCCTTGTCCAATCATACTTATTGTAGTACTTATCGGGATTTAGCAAGTGTCTGGTTGATTTAGAAGCGGCGCCATCGTCTTGTTGGGTGAATTGTATCGGAGAAGAGGGCCGCAGCGGGCCGGCCGTGCCTGCTACTTCGGACAACTTGCAAGGACCGAATGCCTGCACTACTATGTCCTCCTGCGTGCGACACGCTTGCAATTTCAAATGGCACTCTGACTCGTACGTTTTGCCGTCGCTCCCGCATACCTGTTGATTTTCATTGCAGTTACCAAAGTTAAAGAGCATTTCGTTTGGCTACACTAAAGTTTTAACGAGTTCTTTAAAGAGACCAATAAAGTAACGACACTTGTTGCATTTCAAGACGTTTCTCACGGCCATGGTATTATGTAATTGAGAGTTTTAATTTGGCACTTGTCTGAAGACTTTCATATTTCACATTAAAAACTTATAATGTGCCCGCGTACACTTTAAAGAAGAAAGAAAAACTTTAAATTTGCATTGATATATTTTGTCGGTGAAAATATAATTTAAAATAGAATACAATATTGTTCGCGACAATGTGTTTTACCATACATTTTTCGTATAGCGTAACTTGGGTAGATAATATTTTCGTGTTATTTACTTTTGTTTTATATAGCTGCTGATTAGGTAATTATATTCTATAGATAGATTTTAAGATTCCCTACAAAATGATATAAGTTTCATTATAGTAGGTAGACTAGATCCGAAAATATTGTAAATTAAATACCTAAAATTCATAGGAATACGTAGGAATTAGGTATATTTCCGATTATTTTGTAAATAATAAATTAACCTATTGTTTAGTGACATATATCATTAGATAGCATAGAATAAGGGCTTTATAATGATATAAATTGTTTTTATGTAAGAGAAATAGGTTAAAAAATATTTTCGGATAAATATGTAACGCATAGTGAAAATAAAATAAATATCACGTTATCTCGTTTGTCATCTCGCGCGGCTCTCTTTAAGGTAATAACATCGTAGTACATAACCGCCTTCGCGCGACGTGGTGGTGTGGTCGCAAGATAGTCGTCAAGCTCAGCTCACAAACGAGGTCGTGACTATTCAAGAAATCAGTGTTTCATTTGTACTCACCCTGGACCAATCTACGGTATCCAACAGCAGATTCGTTGTGGTAGCCTTTTTCAAGGCTAAATTTCCTGTTTAGTACCCGACGAACTCTGTTAGGTACATCACCAGCTGAATATCCTGCGGTCTTCGAGAAGGTGATCTACGGTCATCGGCAGACAGTAACTCGCTTAAGGGGTCCTTTTCAGGGCCAACTCTTTCCCTTTACGAGCAACCTTTCGAGGTTTGCTTCCCCGGGCGAGAACTGTTCGTGCATCATTCCACGGGTATCGGCTGCTACGGTACGAGAAGACATCAAGCGCCACCCTTGAACAACGCGTGAGCTCTCGTCTTTTTCAAGACGATCTCACATTTCCTGTCAAATCGGTTTAATACCGACCTACGCGTTGTTTGCCGGGCAAAGGTGCATGTCTAGTACATTTGCTGGTCCTTCGAGAAGCCGGATCCAGGGTGAAGTACACTGCACTGCCACGTCACGTCGCTGACCACAAACCGTTCGTAAGTGGTCAAGCGTTTTTTCACCCGCGCCGCGAAAAGCCGACGTGTTAACGCTCGAAACACGATACGGCTAAGTACATCGACGCCGGCGGCGAAATATCGTTTTCGTCCAGCCAGGCGCCCGCGTCGCGATCCGCCGCAAACTAGCGCGCCGATCAGTCTCAACGATCGAGGCCGAGCGCCCCGCGTACCGCGTCCCTCCGCAACGGTCGCCCGGTGCCCGTGCACCGGCGCTGACAAGGCACGCCACCGTAACCCGCGCGGCCCCTCGGCTACGCGCCTCGCGTCCGATTCCAAGAATTCGTGTACCTGCCTACCGCGACGCGCCGCGCTTAACTAGCGCTTGGCGCCGTGTTTGCGTGTGTACTTATAATATTGCGCGCTCCGTGTTTTCGTTCCGTATAGTATATAAACTGTGTTGTGTATATAAACTGTGTATATAAACTGTGTTGTGTATATAAACTGTGTATATAAACTGTGCTGTGTTCGTGTCAAGAACTCAAGATGCCTATCACCAGATCACGTGGCCAGGCAGCTGAAAACTCCGAAGAGGCGGTGGGTGTCACTCCGTTCGCTTCATCTCATATCACCCGCCGTTCTCCACCTCCGCGTTCTCCGAGTGCTATAGTGGTTACGGAATGTACTTCCGGTCCGTTGAGGGAAAAAACCTCGAAACATCGACAGCCGGCGTCGTCAAGCAGAGAGACATCGCCGCGCCAAAATACAAGATATAGACAGCCGGTTTCGCCGCCGCCAGAGGTCGCGTCGCCGCGCCATATTAGAAGACCACATAGCAGAAATTCGTTAGTTCGGGAAGACACTACAGTTACGACAGTTTATAAGGGTGCACGCACACGCAAGACAAGTACGTCCGACCAAAGAGCTTTGCAAATCGACGAACAAATAAGTGAATTAAGGACTCGACTAAAGCAGCTGTCGCGGAAAAAAAGGCAGCTCGCATACGAAAATTCCGAAGACGACTATGATGACGACGGGCAGTCACGATCCGAGTACGTGCGGTCCTGGGTTCAAGACACCAGCGCCGTCAGGCCCGCGTCTCCACGCACCACCAAACGCCGGGAAATAGAAGAGGACGACGTACCTAGGCGAAGGAAGCCAGGACCGTTGCACCTACCACCGCACCCGGAGCCGAAGCAGGGAGAAAGAAGCTCTTCGCCGATCATCGTAGAGCCCTGCCCGGCAAGTTCGAGAATAGTGATAGATCCGCCTCTTAATTCCGATATCCGTGAAGAACCGGGTTCTCAACCTCAGGGAGAAGTGTTGAAGAATCAAGGTACGTCCAGTATACCTACGAGTCAGAGTATACAAGAACGACAATTCGCTATTCTACTTGAAATGGAAGAAGACCTTCTCAATTTCAAGAAAAAGTACTTCGGGCTGGGAGTAGGGTGTCCATTACGTCAAGAAAAATCCGGGACAGTCTACTCGCCGCCAACCGAGCCCCGCAAAGAGGGTGAAATTCGTGTGGATAGCTATGCTATTACGTCGTACGTCATGAAGCTGCCAGAATTCAGTGGAGACGTTAATGGCTGGATATCATATAAGTCGATATATGATAATTCGAAAAATTCGTTCAGCAGATTTGAGAACATAGTGAGACTTCGAAAATCGCTGAAAGGAGAGGCGCTTGATTGTGTGAATATATTAATCGCTACAAACGCCGATCCAGATCAGATAGTTGAAGAGTTGCATCGAACATATGGCCGCTCCGACCAAATGGCGTTCAAGGAGTTCAACACTTTGAAGGACTTACCGGACGTCAGTGACAAGCCAAAGGAGATTGTCCAGTTCGCCCGAAAAGTGAGACAAGGGGTGTTACTTTTCCAGACACTTGGGGAAGAAAGGTACATCGAGTCGCCGGAACTTATGCAATACCTACAAGCAAAGTTGCCGAACCACATGAAGAGTAAGTGGAGAAAGATTCAAGCTTCGAATAAGAACAAGGCATCGCTGGTACAACTCAGGGATTTCCTCGATGAAGAAGCGGACAGCTGCATTTCCGACCTACCTCTGGACGAGAAACCTTCGACTAGGCGGTCATTGCAACGAACGCATACAGTCACAGAAGACACAAACGAAACTTTAGACGAGAGGAAACCCACCGCTATGGAAGAAAAGAAGCATGCTGCTGAACCAATCTGCAAGATCTGCACTAAGACTGGGCATCGAAGCGTCGACTGCTACAAGTTCAAGAGCGGGAACTCAGATAAAAGATGGGAGCTCGCCAAGCAGTTCCAGCTGTGCTATCGGTGCCTAAGGCCTCGTTCACCTGGACATATGTGCCGGAAGGTGAAGTGCGGTATCGAGGGTTGTACTGGTACCCACCACAAACTTCTTCATGGCCCCAAGACCGAGAAAACGAAGAATGAAGCCATAGCGAACACATGGACGAAGACTACACCTCAAGCATACTTGAAAATAGTTCCAGTTACAGTCATAGGACCGGCGGGAGAATCGAAAGAATTCGCTCTCCTTGACGACGGCTCAACCGTATCTTTGATGGATGAAGAGGTAGCTGACAAGATCGGAGCTAAAGGACGTACGGAACCATTGAACGTGCAGACGATGGGGGAGAATATACGAGACTCGAACTCACGTCGAATCACACTCGCACTCTCTGGCCGCCAGGGCGAGAGAGTCGCTTTCAAGGTCCGCACCATCCCGTCGCTGAAGCTATCACCGCAGACCGTCGCTGAGGATGACATCGTGGGATGCAAGCACCTCGACAAGATCAGAAAAGAGATAGTGTACGAGGCCGCTGTTCCAAGAATCCTAATAGGACAAGACAACTGGAACCTACTGCTCGCCGAGGAGGTAGTCAAAGGGCCGGAGTCACAGCCAGTTGCATCGCGTACGCCGCTGGGGTGGGTGCTACATGGTGCGCACACTCGAGCTCTGGGACACGCTGTCCACTATACCAATTCGTTAACTTCGGATGCAACACTGAACTCTCAACTAGATGAATATTTCGCTTTAGATTCGCTTTTCGTGAATCCCCGAAGACCGGACTCCGACCCAGAGAAGAGGGCGGAGGACATCTTGAAGAAAAATACGCACGTTACGAAGGAGGGCCGCATAGAAACTGCGCTTCTCTGGAAGAAAGAAAAATTTGTGATGCCTAATAATTTCGAGACTGCTATGAAGAGGCTCACAAGTATAGAAAAGAGGTTGGATAAAAATCCGGAGCTGAGTCAAAAGTACGCCGAGCAAATGGACGCTTTGGTGAAAAAAGGATACGCCGAACCAGCTCCGAAGAAAACGACGCCGGGAAAGACCTGGTATTTGCCACACTTCGACGTTAAGAACCCCGCGAAGCCGGACAAGTTCAGAATCGTCCATGATGCAGCTGCTAAGACGAGAGGAATGTCGCTCAATGACTTCCTGCTCACAGGACCAGACCTACTTAGATCCCTACCTGGGGTCCTCATGCGATTCCGCCGCCATGATATCGCCGTATCTGCTGACATAGCTGAGATGTTCATGCAGATAAAAATTCGTGAAGAAGATAGAGATGCCCTTCGTTACGTGTGGCGAGGGGATCGTCGTGAAGGCGCGCCCGACGAGTACCGTATGACTTCGTTAATTTTTGGGGCCGCCAGCTCGCCGTGCACTGCCATCTACGCCAAAGATTGGAATGCAAGACGACACCAAGAAGAACATCCGAGGGCGGTGGAAGCAATTACCGATAATCATTATATGGATGACTACCTCGATAGCTTTAGAAGTGTCGAAGAAGCCATCACCGTTTCGAAGAAGGTCCGGTCAATTCACAGCGAAGCGCATCTGGAACTCCGCAAGTGGCTTTCGAATTCGACGGCGGTAATAGAAGAATTAGAACCGAACACCGATACCGCCAGTTTAGTGAACATTGGCTCCAAAGAAGAAAAGATCTTGGGGTTAATGTGGAATCCGTCAACAGATCAGTTGGGCTTCAACCTAGGGATGGCTCGACTCCCAGCTGATATACTCCGCAAAGAAACTGTGACAAAAAGAGAAGCTCTGAAGATAGTAATGTCACTCTACGATCCGCTTGGCTTCGCGTCTCCGGTCACAGTGAACGCGAAGAAAATTCTACAGGAAGCTTGGAGAAAAAACGTTGACTGGGACCAAGAGCTCGACGAAGATCTAGCTGCCCAATGGTCGGCGTGGAAGCAGCATCTAGAAAATTTGAAGACAGTTAGTCTGCCAAGGTGCTACTCCGGCTTCAGCGATGCAGTCTCTCTACAGCTGCATGTATTCACCGACGCCAGCGAGACCGCCTACGCAGCAGCAGTATACTGGAGGGCGGTCACTCCCGACGACCGTGTCCATATCTCTATGGTCATGGCGAAGGCGAAGGTGGCTCCATTAAAAGTTACGTCGATCCCACGTCTCGAACTGCAAGCAGCCGTCATGGGCAGTCGCATGGCCGCCGCTGTTATAGAAGAACACCGTATAGTTCCCGAGTCGAAAACCTTTTGGACCGATAGCAAGACGGTTCTCTCATGGGTAAAAAGAGGGGCCAGATCGTACAAACCGTTCGTCGCACATCGAGTGGCAGCCATAGAAGAAAACAGCAAGACAGATGAGTGGCGCTGGGTTCCAACGAAACTCAACGTCGCCGACATCGCCACTCGAGATGTGCCTCCTGACTTCGGGCCTGAACACGACTGGTTCAAGGGTCCAGCGTTTCTGCTCGAAGCTCCCGTATCCTGGCCCGTAGAGAAGATCTCAATCATCGAATCGACCGGGGAAGAGCGCGTGCACGCCTGCACCGAAGCTGCAAGTGCGCCGAAGCTCAAAGAAGCAGTTCCAGACCCAAGCCGTTTTTCAAGATGGGAGAGACTAGTCCGCACGACAGCAAGAGTACTACAGTTCGTACACTTATGTCGAAGATCGAAAGAGAAAACGTACTACAAAAGAACAGTACGTAATAAAGAAGCCGATCCTGACTGGCGAAAGAAAAAACCAAGGAAGGCGAAGAAGACTTCCTCCGTTGTTCCGAAACATTCTTCGAAAAACTACATGACTCTTGACGCCGAGTTCATAAAGAAAGCCGAAGAAATACTCATCCGCGCCAGCCAGGAAGATTCGTTCGGGGAAGATATCCCAAACCTTCGTGAAAAAGAACCAGTGAACAACAATAGTCGTCTGCGAGCTTTGCCGGTGGAATATCGTGATGGCCTCGTAGTTCTTCGAAGTCGAATCGCAGCCGTCACTGAAGTTAGTGAAGAAATGAAGTCGCCACCGGTCATAGATGGAGATCATCGTATCACTCAGCTGTATATCGATTGGACACACCGCTGCCTACATCACTGTGGAACAGAGCCCACAATCAACGAGGTGCGTCAACATTACTGGGTGATCAGACTCCGACCCTCCGCTAAGAAAATCATCAGTCGCTGCCTCCGGTGCCGCATTCGTAAGGCACAACCTCCGACTCCGCCGACTGGTGATCATCCAAGAACAAGACTCGCACATCATCAAAAGCCATTCACGTTTACTGGTTTGGATTACTTCGGACCGCTTTCCGTCACCGTGGGTCGCCAGCATCAGAAGCGCTACGTGGCCCTATTTACATGCCTCACAACGAGAGCGGTTCACCTGGAGATCGCTGCCAGCCTCAACGCAGACTCTGCTGTCCTGGCACTCCGCAGATTTGCAGCACGCCGTGGTCACCCGACTGAAATTTACAGCGACAACGGGACGAATATGCACGCTGCAGACAGAGAACTCCGTGAGGCACTCCGAGAAGAAGCAAGTCGTCGTGGGATAGTTTGGCGCTTCATCACTCCGTCCGCGCCGTTCATGGGAGGGGCCTGGGAGCGCCTAGTTCGCTGCGTGAAAACCACGCTCTACACTGTCCTGCATGAGAGACACCCGACCGAAGAAATCATGGCCACCCTACTCTGTGAAGTGGAGTACACCGTCAATAGTAGGCCATTGACACACGTATCCGTGGATCCCGACGACGACGAAGCTATTACCCCTAACCATTTCCTGCTTGGGGGGTCAGCAAGAGTACCGACTCCGGGTATTTTCGACGAAAAAGACCTAATCAGCAAGAAACACTGGCGGCGCGCACAAATACTAGCAGACATGTTTTGGCGCCGCTGGGTCCGTGAGTACCTACCCGAACTACAACACCGGCGGGAGCCTCATGGTCGTGGCCCTACGTACGAAGTTGGCGATCCAGTCCTCATCGCTGACTCTCAACTTCCTCGCAACACGTGGCCGCGCGGGAGGATAGAAGCCGTCTATCCAGGGAAAGACGGCCAAGTACGCATAGTCGAAGTACGCACGTCCGGTGGAACTTTGAAGAGGCCAACGAAGAAGCTCGTCCCTCTGCCGAAGTAGATGACATCGCCGCTCACCGATTGGGGTGCAGCATCTCTACGAGACCTGATGCTGCACGGCGGGAGAAATGTTCGCGACAATGTGTTTTACCATACATTTTTCGTATAGCGTAACTTGGGTAGATAATATTTTCGTGTTATTTACTTTTGTTTTATATAGCTGCTGATTAGGTAATTATATTCTATAGATAGATTTTAAGATTCCCTACAAAATGATATAAGTTTCATTATAGTAGGTAGACTAGATCCGAAAATATTGTAAATTAAATACCTAAAATTCATAGGAATACGTAGGAATTAGGTATATTTCCGATTATTTTGTAAATAATAAATTAACCTATTGTTTAGTGACATATATCATTAGATAGCATAGAATAAGGGCTTTATAATGATATAAATTGTTTTTATGTAAGAGAAATAGGTTAAAAAATATTTTCGGATAAATATGTAACGCATAGTGAAAATAAAATAAATATCACGTTATCTCGTTTGTCATCTCGCGCGGCTCTCTTTAAGGTAATAACATCGTAGTACATAACCGCCTTCGCGCGACGTGGTGGTGTGGTCGCAAGATAGTCGTCAAGCTCAGCTCACAAACGAGGTCGTGACTATTCAAGAAATCAGTGTTTCATTTGTACTCACCCTGGACCAATCTACGGTATCCAACAGCAGATTCGTTGTGGTAGCCTTTTTCAAGGCTAAATTTCCTGTTTAGTACCCGACGAACTCTGTTAGGTACATCACCAGCTGAATATCCTGCGGTCTTCGAGAAGGTGATCTACGGTCATCGGCAGACAGTAACTCGCTTAAGGGGTCCTTTTCAGGGCCAACTCTTTCCCTTTACGAGCAACCTTTCGAGGTTTGCTTCCCCGGGCGAGAACTGTTCGTGCATCATTCCACGGGTATCGGCTGCTACGGTACGAGAAGACATCAAGCGCCACCCTTGAACAACGCGTGAGCTCTCGTCTTTTTCAAGACGATCTCACATTTCCTGTCAAATCGGTTTAATACCGACCTACGCGTTGTTTGCCGGGCAAAGGTGCATGTCTAGTACAAATATCTTTATTATATTTTTAAGTACCTACTCACCAGCATATTGAGGTCGCTATCGGAACATGGCGCAGCCGCGCATTCGCACAGCGCGCCTCCAGTACGTTCAGTACACACAGCTCCAAAGTAACATGATAATTCTGCGCACGACTCCACGATACCTCCGATTTCCGCTAAAATAATTGTAACTCGTTTTGATACATCATATTTAATTAATATAAATCAGAGCTACCAATACTCATTTATATGTAAACATAACTACAGTTCGCGCGCGAGTTGAGTGCAGAGTAAATGTACCTATGTGTCTCCATACATTTACTCTACATTCAACTCGCGCGCGAACTTTACATATCTTTTATTAGCATTATCTCGATTTTTGCAAGATTATTGGTCAAAGCGCTTTACATGAAGTGTAAACCCATCCCATTGTAAACTTCTGCAAATTTGATCTCTTCAGCTACGTTATATTATGTCATACTTGTTAGTAACTAAGATTATTATTATTTGAATTGGTGTCAATATTCTTACAACATTAGATTGACGCCACAAAATGAATAATATAGTTCGCGTTTAGCGTCCATAAATTCATCGAGAATCAAAGCTCTATTATGATCTGTTGTGAAAGTGATGCAATAAATTTTAATAAACGCTAACGTCTCTATTCCTTAGTAAGCCCTCCAAAAGCACATAAAAGGAATAAAAAGTGGCTCGCAGAGGGTCGATATCCCAATATAAAAACCAATATATCAGGATTATCGGGTACTTACGATCAGAACAGCCGTTAGGGCCCAAGCGGCGGCGGTGGTCGGCGCATACCGTACACTTCTGGCCTTGAACGCCAGTTCGGCACACACAGCAGCCTGTCATTTGCTCACAGTCTTCTCTAACGGAACCGAAGGCCGAACAACCACAGGCTATAAAGAAACATTAGGGCTAAATACCAACGACCTCAATTTACATAGACCGGCCCTGTCAAACAAAGAATGTGGACCTATTTTACTAACGCCATCTAGTAAAAAGCGGGACAGCGCTATGGCGGGGACACGGACAGGGCTATGCAGGTTAGGAGCGTGCTCTAAAGGTTGGACGCCTAATTTTTTTCAATGAAAGGGCCCATCTAGTACCTACATATATATCGATGCTAAATACGTATAGATTGCGCTCGCAAATATATTTTGAACAATATTAACTTTGTAATTACAATGTAATATAGTGCATATTGATGTTCGACCATTCCTTTAACTACATACTCCAAACGTTAGTTAAGTTTATAACTAATGTACGAGTAAGTGTACGAAACTTCGCGACCTCATCGAAGTTTGGTGATGATACAATATTCTGACATCGAGCTGCAAATATCACTAGCACTTGGGAGTCTCGAAGTGTAATTTAATATTATTTTTGGTGCATTTTTTAAAAATAATTAATGAATGTTAACTATACATAATATAAATTTTGAAAAAGTATTAATCGTTGCCATATAAACCATCTTATCAAACCATGACAAGAAGATTCACAGAATCAACAAGATTATACTAGGAGTTGTATGTTAAATACAGTAGGAATCTATTAGATCTGCCACAGTCCATTTGACTAGTATTGTTATGAGTCTCAAGCAAATTAGCATTAGTATGCGTAACTCGGGTTATTACGCCATGTTTTCTCACAGATTTCAATGTAATCGAGGTATAATCAAACTGATACGCTTGACGATACATGGAACAACTACAGCCATCATGGCCGAACGGCATGAGATAGAATAACTAATGACCAAATGGTGGGATCGTAACGGTACTTGTACTCACGAATGCATCCAGAGTGACCGGATCCTATTCGAGGCAGTCCCCAATATCCGGGCTCACATCTATCGCACTTAAGCCCTCCGACCCCGGGACGACAAACACACTGGCCACTGTCATCGCAGCGATCCGACACTGATCCCAGACGATTGCAACCGCAAGTCGAAGTTGTAATTGGGCATCCCTCTAGGCCTGGACCCGATGCAGCGGTCGATCCGTCCGAGCAACAGCCATAAGCACTCTCAGAGCAGTGTACAATCTTCCTTTCATCCACTTGTTTTGTATCGTCTGTATAAAATTGAAGTGCATTGAATAAACAAGTTCCGTGTATTTTTTTCTTTACGTTATGCTTTGAAGTTTTATAGTTCTATTTTGTTTAATGCTAGTTTTATGTTACAACTTTTCTAAAGTGAAAATTTTATCCTAGAAAACTTTGGCTGGGGTAAAAAGTAACAGCATTTTAACAGAATTTTTCCGCTATCGCTATCATCGGCCAAAAAAGCTGCTTGTGTACGCGAAATGTGCTGTTTGCACACAAATTCAACAGAACCAACCTTGGTTATCATTCAACAATACCCCGGCTGAGTAGGCTGTATGGGGAACTTACGAGCAAGGATAAGTCTATCGACGTGTTCCACGACAAAATCAAAAAGTTTAAAGCGAAAGTTATCAACACTTTTAAAAGCGCTACTTAATTAAATTAATGATAAGTTTAGTGAGTTAATAAGTCTAGTTTCATTTTTTTGTTTTGTTTTAGCAATAAGTAATTAGATAGTTTATATAATTTATTTCATTTAGTAACATAATAATTTGTTTTTGAGTAATTTGTAAGTAGGTACGACCCTTATATTGTGCATGATGTGGCTGCCTATAAGTGAAATTATGTGTGTTCCGCTACCCTAAGTTTATTTATGTCTAAGTTTAATGTACATGTAATTTTGTTGGTAGTCCAGTTAAAAATAAAATAAAATAAAAATAAAATAAATGTTAGCATATCATACGAATATTATAAATTCAAAAGTGTATTTATTGTCCTTTAATCACGCCGCAACAAAGCAACAGCTCGACGTGGTTTTTTGCATGGCTATAGTTGGGAACCTGGAGAGTGACATAAGCTACTTTTTATCCCGGAAAATTAAGGAGTTCCCGTGCGAATTGAAAAAAAAGCCACGCGGACGAAGTCGCGAGCATTAGCTAGTCATTATGTATCTAACTCAACACGTATAATTGTAAGTATGTTTTTCATTACCATTAATTTATAAAATTTACTTATAATTATTATATTCACGCATAGGAAGGATAGTAAAAATTTAACATTTCATTAATAACAAAAAAGAGATACCATTCAGATGAGAGGAGAATTTTATGAGATGCGAACAAAAGACTTAAACGGTAATAAGCTGTAGCGTGATTGTGTCCAATTTAGAAAAAGCGTCTTGCAACTTCACCATCCGTAATACGGAATTTAATAAATAAGTAGTTGTATTTTGGTGTATAGAATACAAGACCTTCATTAAAAATTTACATAACATGCTACGATACGTTTGGAGAATTTCTCAGAAATGTTCTTACCGAGTTTCATGTAAATTAGGTAAAACAATTATTTAACATATTCACGTTTTATATCTGCTTTAAATTATTACAAGAAACTGATGTTTGCCGAAAGAACAAGTAGAATATTATTTCCAAGACTAACTAATTACAAGAAAACATCTGTGTAGGTACATGGTTTACATACCTACTAAATCAGATTTTTTACACTTACTAATTTGATATCGAAATACTGCTATTTTTCACCGTATTAACAAGGATATAGTAATAAAAATAATAATAATATCTTGACTGAGACCCTATAAAAATATGATAACCGTACTTTTAATATTTTAATAATATTAAGCTCGAAGGAGACTATCAGTTACTTTTAGTGCTAAGTAAACAGACCCTCATGAATTTGAATGTTAGTATAAACTCACTTTTCTGGCAACATCTTGCGGCAGTTAACGTTATATGGCAGTAACTCCCCGGCGGGCAGTCTTGACGGTGTGGTCCGTTACCGCAGTCAATTTCAAGCCCCGTTGACATATCTATCATTGCCTTGTTATTACCGCAAGGCCTCACTTCCATGCCTGTATAAAGTGAAGAGCTTATAAATAATAACTACATTTTGTATGTTCATGAATCAGTCTACTGTATTCACGTAAAACGAAACTAATTAATATTTGTACATAGATTTGACCTCTATAAGGCTGTTTAGCCACTTAAGTTTATTTCAGGGTTATAGAATGGTTATTAAGGTGTTAGTGAATCATGCGATGATAATGACTTGATACATAAGTAGATGGAGTGACCAACCTTTACATAGATCCAAGGGCCGTAATCTAAGCTCCAACTGCTTTTGACAACCTTCCTTACGCATGGCGCACAGACTCGGATAAAGTCGAAAGTCAGACGCACACACCGGGAAGTATTCGTCATCAGCCGGACATTCGAATAGGCAAGAGCAACGTGGGTAACCATCGAAACCAATCTCGCAGCTGGCGTCGAAATCGCAGCGGATATCACGGCAGGCCGATGGACTCGTGGAACCATCCTCGGTTGCACCCAAGGAATCCGTCGAACCTTCTTCCGCCTCTGTTGTGGTCATCGCGGTCGTAGCTGCCCACACGACCCAAATTTTTACGTGTTAGTCATGCGAAAAGCGGAAAGTTAGTTACTTAGCCGAGCCCATAAGTCGCTATATTGAAATAACTTCTAATAACTGGAGTTGATTACGATCCGCGGTTCTTTAGAAAATATTTCAATAAACTTACTAGGTGCTCATAAGGTTAGAATATTAGGTTAGAAAATTATTAATATGGAAGTTATATTAGTTAGGAAATGTGAATACTTATTACATTAAATATACTTAACTAATATTTTATGAAACTTGTAGTGGAAGAACGATGCTTTAGAATATTTATAGAGAAAGTAAGAACGTGTGGCTATTAGGTATGTTGTTCTTATTGATGATACGTACTCATAGCGATTGGTGGAACTACGGCCAGTCTATCTTTGCAATCTCCATAGAAGATGACGTGAAGTTTGTTGGGTGGTTGTAATTTACAAGCTGCCTTTTGTAGTTCACACTCGTTAGGGTAGGTCTGCATTGTGCTACCGCAGACCGGCTCGCGAAGCGCACTGGTGCAATCGGTTGGACATACGCATTCACCAGCTACGCAATGAGCTCCGTATGAACACTGCACTGGTTCGCAGAGGGCTGAAACAATGGCTGACTTCAGGACGTAGTACCTACTATTATATAATCAGTACCTACTATTATATATTACGCAGTCGAAATTCCACGGGCTTGTACGAAGCAATTTGCTTCCTCGTTTCTGATTCGAACCGCTAGGATATGGAATGCCCTTCCGGCTTTCGTTTTACCCTCCTCTTTTAATATAGGTAGGTACCTTCAAATCAAGAGTGAATAGGCCTTATCTAGGCAAGCGCACTCTACCTTAGGCTGCATCACCACTTGCAAGCAAGTCTGATTGCAGCCAAGCAGCGCTAGCCTATATATAAAAAAAAAATTAAAGGCAAAATTTTCAAGTAATATTTAGCCACCAAATTTTATATAATATTAAAAAATATAATTATATCAATGTTTAATTTATGAAGTAATCCAATCCAAATGCTATCAGGATAATAAAAATAATATCTGAGTTTATGTACAATTTAGAATAATAACTATAATATTTAATCGAGCACAAGTTTCAGTATATCGTCTAATAGAACGATAAATTTCTCTCACACAATCCTATTACTGCATGAGACATGTTCAGGCTTTCCATTTAACGGAATGAGGGATGCGGCAAGACATCCGTGAAAATTTAATAACGATTGTTTACCACTTCTGCGCAATATGAAAGCCTGGTGAAAGCGGTTTTTACTAGCCACTGAGAAAATGGGTAGGCTAGAAGAAAATTACATTTTTGCCTGTGGGCAACAAAATAAAAACAAAGAGGCGGCTAATTAAAAAGTTTCAGAAAAAATACACAGAGACTCATTAGATTTTATGTTATGTAGCATACAACTTTTATTTGATTTCTGATTTTTGGTGATCAGCACTCAATATTAAGTAATTGCTAGTATTACCACTACCACTACAGCCTTTTAACATCCCACTGCTGGGCACAGGCCTCCACTCTCATAGGAGAGAGGGCTTTTAGAGCTTAGACCCACCACGCTGCTCCAATGCGGGTTGGCGGGCTTTAACGACTATTATCATGTTAGTGATAGTAACTGGGACCGACAGCTTAACGTGACCTCCGAGGCACGGGGGTGAAACACCACCAACTACCAACTCCGGGCTGGCACTGAGAATTTTTTAATTGAGAAACCCAATACCTAACAATTTTTATGCCCGACCGGGAATCGAACCTAGGACCTCGTGATCCGCAGTCGGTATAATAAATTGCTGCTGCCTCAATTGCCGTATAATAAATTCAAATTTCTAAAAACTTGACATTATGGGAAGTCATCAACGTTTTAAAAAGTCGACGTAGTGGTCCTATCTATTGATATTGGATGCATACAATATACCCTCGTTTCTGCCTTGTCTATATATTATAATTAGTCGTGACGGATAATTACTGTCAGAATATACCTACCTGAATAAACATAGATCTCCGTAACACAGGCATTGACAGAGTAACCAACATAATAATATGAGTAACCACTGATAATGGTATCTTGCTTTTTTTTTTGTTTGAAAATCAATACATATTTCAAATAATTAACCGAAATCGTTGGGTCTAGGTTGGGTCTACAAAAAAGGATTTTCAAAAACTCCACCCAAGTAAAACTGGGATGATTCAGCTAGTATTTGACTAAAGTGAAATGCCAAAGAAAGAAAATTATTAACTCTACTAAATTTCACACTCAACGAATTTCTCTCAGCGATTTAGCACAAAGTAACTCTCACGGCGTCAAAGAGGCGATTTACTTCATCTGACTTGGTTTTGGGGACCCCAATATGTGGAGCACTTAAATCCTTTATCGATCTGGAAGCCCGTCGTCGGGCAAAGGAGCAGACGCCGCGCTTTTAAGGGAAACACGAAACATTAAGTTGGCAAAAAGGCCTTTGAGAAGAGTTTTTGTAAAGCAAAACATTGAAAATGGAACGCGAGCAAGCGATATTTATGATTATGTGAAAAGACGTGACATTTTATTTAGCTTTCATTTAATTTTCACAGTGGCGAAAAGGAAACCATACTCTGTATTTCAATTTTCAAATACAGGGTTGGAAAAAATATTTTTCAGTAATTGTACTAACTATACAGATCTGCGTTCGGCACCGGCACGATTTCATGGTTAGTTCACAGTAAAACCGCCTATCCAGGCGTTAAGAGCGTCTCTAAAACAATCCAGCGAGAAGATACTTTAAAAAAAATGAGTACGTAAAATACGAATAATTTCAATTAAAAAATATACCGAGCTTTGAAATGAATATTTGAAATTTTCCATTTCAAATCTCTCCTCACAAAATCCTCACAAACAAATCTAAATTAGCTTTTATGTTAGAGAACTGCAAAGCAAATAATAAAAGTAATTAGTGTAGCAGGGTATTACTGTATGTTTTCAGACATTTATCCGCTGATGCAGGTTATTTATAGGCCATTAAGCGACTACGGAGCCCGCTTGCTTAACTGTACTAGAATCTTAAGCGCAAATATAGTGAATACTATTTACTATGTTCGCGCACTACCTAACTGCTCTCGGTGCAACGTGCCCTAGTAGCGCGTGTCTTCTTGTCTATGTTTTACTTTTCCCAGCAACGCGGCTGCTGTTCATACACTGCCGTGCTGTCTTAACCAATAGACTCATGCGTTTTCTTGAAATACGAATATACTACTTAAAGGGCAGGACAAAATGTCCGCTACTAACGCTCCATTGATCCGCAGAAGATGACAAGGGGGAAGAAGGCGACGCTTTGCTCACCTTCTCCCGCCTTAGGTAGGTGTTTATGACCCTATTGTCGGTTTAGCGTCGAGACGCCTCATCTAGACACGGACTGTGACGCTGGTTTTTTAGTGGGTATTCTGCTTCATCTGTGAGTCTCACATACCCGCCTTGTGCGGGATGCGTAAATGCATTTTTCCAGCAAGCAAAAAAAAAGGACAAACCGCCCACACGAATAGTCCGCGTCATTCGTATTACATTATAGAACGCGTAATTAAGGCGTCGGAATCCCTTACTTCGACCAACCAACCAACCAACGACGGGAGCCAACGATTCGCGCGGGCGTTTAGTCCTGTCCGGTCCCTTGTGTATTCACGCTCTATTCCATATGGACAGCCATGGTGCATTGCTAAGTACAGGATCACGAAGCCTGACACGTCAACTTTGCCTATCTTTGTATACTCGCCCGACTTCAACATAGTGTGTAGAAATCAAAATTATTTTTTACTTTACAGTGGCTTTGGAAGTCGGTTTTTTGGAAAGAATTTTTATTATTAAGAGGATAGATAAGAACTAACGCAAACATGTTAAGTTATAGCCTTTTATTATATAAAACTTTATAAATATGTTAAATGTTCATTCATTCATTCTTTTCCCCTGTAACTTAGCGTGACGCTTGATCTATTGTTATCCTAATCCGCCTTTATTACCACCAATTTAACGTACATAGAATTTGTATTTGTACCACACTTACTTCAACAAAATAATTCATAATTAAAAATATGCCGAATGCAATGCTGCCAGGGCAGTTGAGCATTAGGTTTGCGTCACTGCGCTGATTTCGACAAGGATTTAATAATTTAAGATTTAAGTTAATTTTATAGAACAGTTTTAATTAATTTCCGTTAATAGATAGATATTATTCTGTCACAGCTTAAATTATACATGCATTGAAAATGGAACGCGAGCAAGCGATATTTATGATTATGTGAAAAGAAAACTAGAAGTTTTCTAGAAGAAAACTAAAAAAACGAAAAGCAAACTATAAGCTGTATTTAAATTTTCAAATACAGGGTTGGAAAATAAAGGCTACTTTTATCCAGGGAATCAAAAATCTTAATCCACGCGGACGAAGTCGCGGGCATCATCTAGTATAGTATAAATATAGATATATACATTAGGGTAGTAAAGGATGGAATGAAGGTATTTTAAGTTAATTTTCACCATAAAAAGTAGAAGCAAAATTCAAGCGATTTTAGATACTTTAGATGTTCTGGATAAAATTATCCACAAATAATTAATAAAAAATAGGCCCTAAATTTCTACCAATAAGGGCTAACTTCATTATAAAGATACATTAATGTAGCTCTCTTACCAAGCTACATACTTAGTATTCGTAGCTTAGCGTAGCAACTCGTAGAACCTAAAATATTTTTAACATTTCATACACATTTTGTGAAAACTCTTTGCTCAATAGATTTAGATCTCCATAAACAGCTTCGTGATCCTGTACTTTGCAATGCACCATGGCTGTCCATATGGAATAGAGCGTGAATACACAAGGGACCGGACAGGACTAAACGCCCGCGCGAATCGTTGGCTCCCGTCGTTGGTTGGTTGGTTGGTCGAAGTAAGGGATTCCGACGCCTTAATTACGCGTTCTATAATGTAATACGAATGACGCGGACTATTCGTGTGGGCGGTTTGTCCTTTTTTTTTGCTTGCTGGAAAAATGCATTTACGCATCCCGCACAAGGCGGGTATGTGAGACTCACAGATGAAGCAGAATACCCATAAAAGGCTATACCTTAACATGTTTGCGTTAGTTCTTATCTATCCTCTTAATAATAAAAATTCTTTCCAAAAAACCGACTTCCAAAGCCACTGTAAAGTAAAAAATAATTTTGATTTCTACACACTATGTTGAAGTCGGGCGAGCCTGACACGTCAACTTTGCCTATCTTTGTATACTCGCCCGACTTCAACATAGTGTGTAGAAATCAAAATTATTTTTTACTTTACAGTGGCTTTGGAAGTCGGTTTTTTGGAAAGAATTTTTATTTTTAACTTTTTAGTGTACTGTAAATCCCCACAGCTTAAGAATGCAGTACCCTGCAGCATCAGAGTTGAGGAGTTGGGACTTGAGTTTAAGTATGAAGTCGTTGCTTGACACCTATAATATGACTTCACCACAAAAAATCCTAAATCACTATTTTTAAGGAGTTCTGTACCCGGAGCATCAGGGTTAAGGAGTTGGGACTCAGAGTTGAATCGTATATACGTGACTTGATACTTACTATATGAATTCACCATCAAAATTTCCTAACTCAATAGTTTTGAGGATTTCATGCTGTACGGTACACCTACAGCATCAGGATTGAGGATTTGGAGTCAGATTTTTATATGAGACCACCTCGGGAGCTTCCTCTAACTACTGAAAAGATTTTTTTTCAAATCGGTTCAGAAACCACGGAGACATACATTAAAAAAAAAAAACGCGCCGAATTGAGAACCTCCTCCTTTTTTGGAAGTCGGTTAAAAAATGTTTATAAATTTTAATATACAGATGCAACGTAACTATATGGGTAACTATATTAAGAGTAATAACTTAATTTACTATATTATTAGGAAAAATACTTCAGTTTTAGTTTATATACAAAACAGAAATGCGGGTATTTTATTATAATTTGATAAAAAAACAGTTATTGAATAAAAGTATGGCCAAAGTTACTAAAAAAATCTTAACAAAGCTATTATATATTATTTGTGATTTTGCCTATTTGTAAACGAAATGTAATCTATTCTAATAAATCAATAACGCAACACAAGGACTATTCCAGCTATGTCGGTCTACGCGCAATCTGTAATAGGTACTAATATGGATTTACTACCGGCCTATTCTGTCGATGACCAGTGGAGCGTATATTATTAGGTTCAGGCTGACATGAGTTGTTGGATTTAGCTAAGCTTAGGTACGAATACACCGATATCAGCTATTATTGATAGGTTAAAATAACAAATTGTGTAATCATTTGACACATCATATTTTGTTTCTTTAGGTCATTAATTTATAATATGAAAGAATATGATGATAGTTTGCTACAAAATTGTTTGTTTGTTAGTTTGCCCTTCAATGACGCCTTAACAGAGCAACAGATCCATGTATTTTTTGCATGGGTATAGATGCAGACATGATTTTTTGCCCAGAAAAAAGAGTTAAAGAGTTCCCCTGGTATTTTTAAGTCCCAAATCCACGCGATTACAGTCGCGGATCATTTCGCTTGAATTAAATTCTAACGACTTTCTTCTATTTTTTCTTATAAATCGCTTGGTCATGATAATAAATTAGTCATACCTTTCGTAAAGTACGTAGTAGGCATGCCTAATCATATTTTAACATAATATACGTAGATATTATGAATCGACATTGCAATAATAGTGATGAAATTAGAATGTTGAAATCCGAACCAATCACTCACCACAATCTCCTTTGTAGGCCAGCCGCAGCTCGCTTTGGTCGCGACACGCTGTCAAATCTAGCTCGCATTGTGACGGATAAGTCTGACCATCCGTACCGCATACCACATCCGAGTCCTGCGACAAATTGGTTCAATTATTATTCCTAGACGCCTCAATATGTAAAACTAAAATATAATGACCCTTGATGTCGTTAAAAATCCGGCATCGTATAAACCTAAACGTACCTGGTACGATTATATCTGGACGTAGTAACAAAATATATTCTATTGAGTTATTTTCTTTTTGACAAATCTGTTACCTTTCAAATATTATTTGAGGTTTAACTGAGTAAAAATTCATATGTATAAACATTGGTGTTTTACGGAATCGTTTCACGCGCTAACTAGATAAAATTTTAAGAAAAGCTTTTCTTCGGTACGCCCTGAATTCGTGTAGGGTATAAAATTGTTTTTAACAATGTTGAGTCACGGAAGCGTTGTTGTAGGAACTACCAGAAATATTTTTTAAAATATTATTTGTGTGTGCCAGTGTGTTAATTCATTAGTGTTGAGTAATTTTTAACTATTCAATTACAAAGAACGTTACTACGAGAATTTTGCACAACTTATTTGAAAGTTTGATTCATAAAACCTTAATATTGAATAAAATTGGGTTACAGATTAAAATAAACTAGTTGGTAAATAAAACAAAAACAATTCATCAGATTCGCAATATTAACAGAACAATATAAATAAGAAAAACTAATTGTACAAAATAACTTTTGTTGTTCTGTAAACAAAATAATACGCGAGCCTGGCAATAAATTTAATTTCGTATCATAAAATACTGCCTAATCGGTATATTTACAGAAATTGTTATCTTTTGTTTTCAAAAGCTATGTAAACATCAACATCAAGAGATAAATGATTGTTGGCTACACAAAAGAACATAATTTCATAAAATAATAAGAGAAGCGAGAAATATCTAATTATAATTAGATATTTCTCGCCTTTCTTATTAATTATTGTTATTGTAAATACCAAATAATTATTCGGAATTTACAATAACAATTAATAACACATAATATATAATATTATGAGTAGATTAATCTCAATCTTTATCTCAATTATTCATTCAATCTTGTAGTAATGCATAGAGATTGAGTCATAGGTTTTGATGTATTACTTACTTGGACTTCAGTGCAATTGTGATTACAGTGACACACTGGGCGACCGCTTTCCGAATCTACTTCGCAGTCTCCTCCACCCTCGCAAATCATATCGGCACATGTTTCTACACAGAAATAAAAACATAACTTATTAAATGGGTGCTGAACTGTTATATGACGGAGACATATATGATTTATGAATCCTTGAAATAAGACTTGATGTAAGCGGAGCCGCGGGCAAAAGCTAGTTCTCCAAATATACCACTGCCACATTGTTTACGCTGACCCAAGCAGGTGGCCCAATTTCAAAGAATTCAGGTTTTTGTACGAAATTTAAATAAAACGGACGGTTTCTTCCGTGCCAAATGAATCCGCTTAGGTAAATATTTGTGTAAATTTTTTAAACTCAATCCCAGTATCCTCGTTTATAATTTAATATTTAAAGGACCGCGTGTTTAAGCAATTGTCTAGCGGATTAAAAGCTAGCTTAATCTCAATCCGAATACAGTTCGCAGTAAATTATTTTCTAAGTGCGAAATTGAAATCCCTTGAAAGAGGTTTCATTAAAAGTTGAAAGCGATTATAAGGGGACATCGTTGCCTAATAATGATTCTATAACTAATAAGACTCTGTAAAATTAATCCTTTGTATACTTTTATTAATCTTTCGTACCATTATTCAGATTCATTTCCCCAGGGAGAGTTTCAAACTAATAATAATATAATGAATTGACGTAATAATATCTTCCAGGGAGGAACAAGAGTGATTTATTAATTTAAATGAAAATTAATTGCTTCATAGTGAGAAATGGGATGGCGAAGGTAAGTAAGTAGATAATATAAGTAAAAATAATATAAATGGTATGTAGTTAAGGAAATAAATAATCATGATATTTTCCAATACATGATTCTATTCGTCAAAATTCCCATTCCTCCACAGGTATTTATTTTTTCAATAAGATCAATATATTAATATCTTCTGCGTGAGTTTACGTCGTTTCTACATTAAAAGTGAGCGGTTTTTCATAAAAGCATTTTTACGGCATCGAAATCTTTGCGCTCCTATTGACAACTTCATAAAAGAAAAAGACTTTCATCACGGGAAATTGATAGCGATTTTTCTAAAGGACGGAATTTTATAATTGATTTCATCTTTACCTTCAAATTCATTGCTTTCAGGTTCTTACAGGTGAATAGCTGATGGAAACATTTCTTTTTTTACATAAAATCTTTATAAAACGTAACACGCACAGTATGACTATTTTATCAATGTGAATATTTATAGTTCCTATTAATAACATTATGTATAAAGTATCTTATACTTTATTATAATATTATAACAAAACGTAGATCTAGGTACAGTATAATAATTAAGTAATTTTTTGTATTCTTGTTCTTGCAAACGGTTGTAACTATTTCGGTGAAGCTTTGTATTCAAGCAACGGTTTTCTTTCCGAGTTTATCTACTGGACTGGATTGGCATACATGCATACTCATCTCGCTGCTGTAGGTGTTTTAGTTGGAGGCACAACTGGGGCTAAGGTCGAGTCACAAAAAGGGCAAGAGCAATGTTCAGAACCAACTGCACGTGTTTGAGGTAAAAGTAATACTTACGACACGTTCCGTTATATAACACACGAAGCTCTCCATCCCTGAGACTGGATTGGTACGCATCTTGCATTCGTTGCCATAAGTGTTGTGGTCGAAGGCACAAACTGGGGCTAAGGTCGAGTCACAAACAGGGCAACAGCAATGCTCAGAACCAACTGCACGTGTTTGAGGCAAAAGTAATACTAACGACACGTTCCGTCATATAACACACGAAGCTCTCCATCCCTGAGACTGGATTGGCACGCGTGCATACGCATCTTGCACTCGCTGCCATAAGTGTTGTGGTCGAAGGCACAAACTGGGGCTAAGGTCGAGTCACAAACAGGGCAAGAGCAATGCTCAGAACCAACTGCACGTGTTTGAGGCAAAAGTAATACTTACGACACGTTCCGTCATATAACACACGAAGCTCTCCATCCCTGAGACTGGATTGGCACGCGTGCATACGCATCTTGCACTCGCTGCCATAAGTGTTGTGGTCGAAGGCACAAACTGGGGCTAAGGTCGAGTCACAAACAGGGCAAGAGCAATGCTCAGAACCAACTGCACGTGTTTGAGGCAAAAGTAATACTTACGACACGTTCCGTCATATAACACACGAGGCTCTCCATCCCTGAGACTGGATTGGCACGCGTGCATACGCATCTTGCACTCGCTGCCATAAGTGTTGTGGTCGGAGGCACAAACTGGGGCTAATGTCGAGTCACAAACAGGGCAAGAGCAATGCTCAGAACCAACTGCACGTGTTTGAGGCAAAAGTAAAACTTACGACACGTTCTGTCATATAACACACGAAGCTCTCCATCCCTGAGACTGGATTGGCACGCGTGCATACGCATCTTGCACTCGCTGCCGTAAATGTTGTTGTCGGAGGCACAAACTGGGGCTAAGGTCGAGTCACAAACGTGGCACGAGCAATGCTCAGAACCAACTGCACGTGTTTGAGGTAAAAGTAATACTTCCGACACGTTCCGTCATATAACACACGAAGCTCTCCATCCCTGAGACTGGATTGGCACGCGTGCATACGCATCTTGCACTCGCTGCCATAAGTGTTGTGGTCGGAGGCACAAACTGGGGCTAAGGTCGAGTCACAAACAGGGCAAGAGCAATGCTCAGAACCAACTGCACGCGTTTGAGGCAAAAGTAAAACTTACGACACGTTCTGTCATATAACACACGAAGCTCTCCATCCCTGAGACTGGATTGGCACGCGTGCATACGCATCTTGCACTCGCTGCCGTAAATGTTGTTGTCGGAGGCACAAACTGGGGCTAAGGTCGAGTCACAAACGTGGCACGAGCAATGCTTAGAACCAACTGCACGTGTTTGAGGTAAAAGTAATACTTACGACACGTTCCGTTATATAACACACGAAGCTCTCCATCCCTGAGACTGGATTGGCACGCGTGCATACGCATCTTGCACTCGCTGCCATAAGTGTTGTAGTCGGAGGCACAAACTGGGGCTAAGGTCGAGTCACATACGGGGCATGAGCAATGGGCGGAACCACCACGTGTTATACACGCGCCGCCCCATGGACAACTGGCTCGGGCACAAGGGTTTTCTACTCCTACGACAATATGAAAATTATAATACAAACGAGGGTACAATTTATTATGAATTTCAATTAGGGCTAAATTTTCGATAACCAGCCAACCTAGTATAACATTAACGTATTTATCTGGTACT
This sequence comes from Erebia aethiops, assembly GCA_923060345.2. NCBI lineage: Eukaryota > Metazoa > Arthropoda > Insecta > Lepidoptera > Nymphalidae > Erebia > Erebia aethiops. The sequence goes on along the minus strand of OV281089.1, from coordinate 12,156,744 downwards.
ATCACAGGAGCCCGGCGACAGTATTAGATTCCTTAGTATCAAATGTAACTTTACTCTAACCAAGTCTAAGGTTCATGGGACCTTTGCAAGCTTGTAAGTATTTGAGCAGGTATGTATATCCCATTTTGACACTTGTATACATATTATAGTTAGTATTTTGTGCTTGTGTGACCAGATAATGAGGCCAGCGGTGGCTGATGAACTTTACAAATGCCGTAAACTTTAAAAAGTATTAGTTGACTTAGAAGCAATACTTTTCAGGTCATAATAAAACAACGTACCACAAGCGCCCATGTACGCTATCCGTATGTCTCGATTATCCAAACACGCTGTTCGATCTAGTAAACATGGGCTGTCGTACGTGCGGTCATCCGAGCCGCACACTGGGCGGACCACATCTTCGCATTCCGGGCCACAGCCGCACACGGCCACGCCGCGCGCGTCTAGCGTACATCTTTCGCGAACACCGCATTTCACCGATTCGCAGGGATGTTGAGCTGCAAATAACTGAAGTGTTACTCCCAAAACCATTAATTAGACATTATATAAAAATAACAAGATTCTTGGTGAAAAGATTCTTGATGAACAGATTCCACGGTCAAGAACAAATGTAACGGAAATTCACGTGCAGAATTCTGCTTACGGGATTAAGCATGGATGTACTCATTGAAATATTAGGACCACGTCATATCAGCGGTCAATCGCTCGGTATATACTATACCGAGCGATTTTCCGCTTTTATTGTCTCTGGCTGTAGAAAGAGAAAGAGATTGAAAAGCCGGATGTCAGTTGGCTCAGGTGTAATGTGGCTTAAAATTATTAAAATAGGTTGCATTAGATCTTTGATATTTACCGTATTTATTAGATATTTGAGTCTGTGCCGAGCGCTCTTACGGTACGGTCATACGGTGACGTTCTCCTAACATAAATTTTAAACTCACCCGCAATATGGTCGTTAAAAAGTGTGCTATATGTAGTAAAACCATCACCAAGAAAACTCCTGGTCTGGAATGTAGCAGGTGTAATAAGGTGGTACATGCCAATCCAGCTTGCTGCAAACTATCCAACAAGCAAATTAATGCCCTGCGGCACTCATCAGGCATCGAGTGGAGCTGCGAGGACTGCCAACAAAACTTGACCCGTAGGTCCTCCTTCATAACTCCAGACGATGACGCGGACGAGGATTCAGATACGGGGCACACCATCCATACGAGACCAATCGATACGCAGAAGCTGATTAGTGACATAAGCCGCGAAATAAAAAAAACATTCAAGGAAGCGATTACCAACCTGGAATCATCGTTAGAGTTCCTGAGTGAACAAATCAACACAATGGAAAAGTCACTCAATAACCAGGACGGTAAAATCAAGAACCTTGAACTCAAAAATCAAGACCTTCAAAATAAAAATAAGAATTTGGAGCTGCGTGTGGCGGTTCTGGAACAGGGACTGAGACACACGGAACAGAGCGCACTATCCACATCAGTTGAAATTGCTGGTCTGCCGGAGGTTCCACCACGTGAGCTGGATACCGTGCTGACCGCAATAACCTCAAAACTAGAAGTGGACAAGAATGAAATCCAGTCGGCTCATCGCATGTCAAGTGGCAAAGATAAACCGTGTACTATTTTAGTCGAGTTAAAAACAAAAATGGCACGTAACAATTGGATTGCATCGAGTAAAGACAAAGGTATTTCCATAGGGAGTGTGTTTACTAATGTGGCGAAAGAAAAGGCTGAAAATCGGATAATCGTGAGAGAAGCTTTAACTAAACACACTAAAACCCTGCTGTATAACACAAAACAGCAACTACGCAACTCTTTCCAATTCATATGGTGCAAGGACGGGAAGGTATGTGCCAGGAAAACCACCAACAGCAAAATCTTTTACATCCACTGTCTAAAAGATATTGAGTTAGTTGAGAAACAAAACCATCAGTTAAGTCAACGCTAGATTTATAATTTATATTGTATACACTTAGTTTATACGTTTTATTGTTTTACCTATATTTAATACATACCATTCATACTTGTCTTTATTATTATAATCACAATGTCTAAAATTAAAGAAATTTATAATTGTACGTCAATTGATCACTTTTTTTCGTATTTACCAACAAATAGCAATTTAAACTTCTCATGTGTACATATAAATATAAGGTCACTCATTAAAAACTTTGCTCAACTATTACAAGTAATCCATAATTGTTCTTTTCCCCTAGATATGATAATTGTTACAGAAGTTGGAATATCCGATAATATCGTTCAGTTATATAATATTTCTGGATATAACATGTATTATAAGCTGCGAATAAACAAGAAAGGAGGTGGCATCATTATTTATACCAAAAATTATATAAAGTTTACACCGATTCTGTGTAAAAGTTCAACATTTGAAAACGTTACAGGTGTATTAAAATTAGGTTACGGCCAGGACGCAATCGTGTGTGCAGTTTATAGACCCCCATCTACTAACAAATCTATTTTCACTAAGGAACTACACAAGTATATTTCGAGTTTTGATCACAAATACAACCTTCTTCTCATTGGGGACACGAACATCGACCTTAAAAGCAATTCTTCATACACTGACTCATATCTAGATGCGTTGAGTGAGTGTGGACTAGAGTGTGGAATCGAGGATTACACTAGAATCGAGATGAGAAGCAACTCTGTAACTAGATCCTGTATTGACCACATATTTGCTCGATTCCCCACGCTTGAACCGCACACGGCAGCCATCGATTTAGTACTGGCGGATCACCGAGCCATTATATTCACCTGCGTGAATGGCGTTGCATCGAAGCGTATACAGGCTGTGTCCAAAACGTACATTGATCTTGGTACTTTGCATAATGAATTAAATAAAGTTGACTGGACGCTAACTAATTATATGAAATCTCCTGAACAAATTTATGATTTTATAAAAAACTCTTTTAAAGAAGCATGCGACGCATCGAGTAAATTATATTCCCATAAACCTTGTAACAAACAGTTTCGGGTCCCCTGGATGGATAATAACGTTCATCGGCTGTGTAATAAGCGAGACAAATTATTTAATTTATGGAAACAAAATCCTAATGATGCTAAATTACGACTAGACTACAACAAATCGCGTAATAAAGCATTCAAAGTTTTAGAATATAGAAGAAATTCATATTACGCTAACAGAATCCAGGCAGATTCTAATAACATAAGAAAAATTTATAAATTAATAAACGAAATGTTGGGCCGAGTAACGCTGTCAATCGATGAGGCTATTTTAAAAGCGTTTGAGTCACAGGGACTAACTCACAAAGCAATTGCGGACAACTTTGCCAAAGGTTTTGACGAGGCAGTCAAGTCGATCATCCCAAAATGTACCCATAGGCTGTTAAGTGCAAACTCATACTCAAACACACCTGTTAACTCCAGTATTTATTTTCAGAAAGCATCAGGTGACAAAATCAATAACATTATTAAAGACCTTAACTCCAGGAAAGCAGCAGGGCCTGATGGCATTAAAGTAAGTCACATCAAAATCGTGGCTAAAGATATCTCCGTGGCTATAGCTAATTTGATTAATAGTAGTGTTAAATGTGGATTTTACCCTGATACTCTAAAAAGAGGATGTGTTAGACCGATTTTTAAAAAGGGGAAACGTAATGACTTTTCGAATTATCGACCTATTAACCTCCTATCTGCCGTGGATAAAATAGTGGAAAAGTATGTATGTGAACAAATCCATGCGTTCTATAAGAAGAATGAGGTCATTTACCATAACCAATTTGGATTTCAAAAAGGAAAGGGAACTACTAATCTTCTTTCCAAATTTACCGATGAAGTTAACGGATACCTAAATGACAAGAAACATGTACTAGCACTCTTTATAGACTTTTCGCGTGCGTTTGACACCCTTAATCACGAGCAGCTGCAATATAAGTTAGAGGAGTGCGGGATACGTGGTCCCTTACTCGCATGGTGTGCCGACTATCTTCGTAACCGTACTTATTCTGTCAGCATTTGTAATACCAACAGTGACACCGTCGTAGCTAGTGAAGGTACTGCACAGGGCTCTGTCTTAGGTCCCTTGCATTTTTTATCGTATGTTAACGACATGAGTACTTGCATCGAATACTGCTCGTGCTACCAGTTTGCAGACGACACCTGCATTATGCTCGCAGACCGAGATCCGAACAAGATCCGTGATCGAATACAGAAGGACTTTGACACGTTGACCAAGTGGTGCCACGACGCAGGTCTAGTTATCAACGCCAATAAAACCAAGTTGATCCATATTAGATCACCTTATTTAAAATATTATAATGAGTCATTTAAAAGTGTAACTGCTCACAATCACAGCTGCTTACACGCACCCAGCTATATTACTTGTAACTGCCCTACTGTCGAACTTGTTGACAAATATACGTATCTCGGGCTTACAATTGACCGCAGCTTTAACTGGAGCCCACATATCGACCACGTTTGTATAAAATTAAGACAATTTCTAGCAAATATAACAATTCTAAACCGTCGGGTACCATTCAAAGTGAAGTTAATGTTATACAACTGTTTCGCACAATCTTACATTCAATACGGCCTGAGCAGCTATGGGCGTACGTACAGTACCTACCTGAGAAATATATATAAACTTCAACTCAAAATTTTAAAAACCATCGTATCGGATTCTGTTAGACAAAAGTACAGCGACAATGATCTAGGTATATTCAAACACTGCAATACTTTACCTATACAGGAACAATTTAAATATACTATCCTAAAAGAAGAATATTTTAATGATAATTTACGTCGCAAAATAGAACATCCTATAAATACGCGGGCGATAACTGCAAACCGGTTGCGCACTGAGCCAGCTAACAATGTGTACGGCGAACGAACTACGGGCTATATTATTCCACGTCTTATCAATCAGTTGTCACCCACTCTGCCGAGTGGAGTGACGCTTGCTAATGTTAAGCGGAAACTAAAGGAATATTTCTTGGGCAACATAATATGAACTTGCATGTATTGATTCGTGTTTATCTTACCTTGTTGCCACGAGACGTTTCTTTGGTTCCTGCGGAGACGATTTAATGCTAGATGTACCTAATAGGTTTTTCAATAATTGTTTTTTTTTGTGCTTAAGAAGCCTGAGGCGCAGACGTTTTTGCATTGAGGTCAAACCTCTGTGGTTTTTTTCAATGTGTAATAACTATGTGTTTATTGTATTGTAAAATAATAAATAAATTAAAAAAAAAAAAAAAAAAAAAAAAACCTACCTAGCTTCAGGTAGTCATGACTCATGAATTATGATGGTCTATGTATTAGGGACATTTTAATAGCCACCCATTTTATTTACAAAAAACAGCACATGTTTAGAGTCTTTTTAGTTAGTTGTCACTATTACTTTAATGTTACCTTGTAAATCGATTGATGTTTTTCAAGTATTCTTACAAGGTACAGGAAGATCACATTAAAGCGGTATTCTTGAATGCTACCATTCGATTAAGAAATCTATTTTGATAAAATAAACTACTCATTAAAATACCAATTTTAGAAATTAATTCCAACCTTCAATTATCTAATTTGAGCAAAGAGAAGGTTTTCGTTTTATTGATAAAAGGATAGATAAAACGATAACAACCCTTCGAATATTGAGTTAATAACTCTCGAAAATTGAATTATATCGTAACTGTCACAATTGCTTTCAGGAAAGACTACGCTTCGCCGCTCGTGTTCAATTACTTTCTTTAGAACAAAATGTCTGCTCAACAGGAGCCCAATATCGGTACCTCTGTGCGTTTCCGAATAGATTTAATTTTAGATTAGGAGACGAAATTTGGATCACTATTTGTTTTTCAAAAAACAATCAGGTAATCGTTCATTTTTTTCAAAGAGTTCTATTCTAACATGACATTATAATCTAACTTGCTTGACTCGTTAGGCACATTGTTATTTAAATATTATATTATAATAACTATAATCTGGGCGGAAGTACCTATCAAATGTGGTAACCAGGTAGTAACATATTCTGTACGCTTACTCTGAGTTTTTACATTGCAAATACGATTGATCGACGTGAGAGCTCACCACGCTAAGTGTAAGCGAACGTCAAAGTAAAATGAACCATAAATGCATTAGTTTAGAGCTCATTTCATCATTTCGTGTATTTATTCACAGCCAACGCTCCAAACGCTGAATTTGTGACTTTAAAGCATGAGCTTTTGGGTCCATTTTACTTTTGCATGTTGACTACAATCGAATTTTATGAATTAGAAAATACCTACCTTATAATTAAATCACAATTATAATGCTCGTGTAAATTATTAAAATTCCGACGAGTTATAAGTGATTAAGATTTATTATTAATACTGTTTTACCGAGTATTATACAGAATACCTTTAGCAGAATATACATATGCAGTAAAAAATTTAAGAACAGTGCCGCTTTTTACACAATTCTGTTTATTTTATTGTCTCACAAGAACATTGAACAAACATATTTGTTAACCTAATTGTGTTCCAGTGGCACTAACTTCACATTATTAACATACACTAAAATGTGAAATTACATTGATAGGTTCACCATGCAAGAAGTGAGACGAGCATAAGACATTGAATGTGGTTAAATCATAATTTATAACCATACCATTAAATATAAATGTTGAAAGCGTTTGTTTCACTATTTATCTCAAATCCTGTTTTAATAGTTCATTGTGGAACAAAATAATAATAATAGTTTAAAAAAACTAAAAAACACGCTTTTGACGCAGACACTCCGGGTCTCAGGAAAACAAAAAATCGCTAATCCTGATTATCCTAGTAAAGATAACGGGTCAAACTGTTTAAAATATTGAATTGTCATCGGTCCTTAATAAGTATGCCAAATTTCGAGTTAATCCGACGTTTTAAAGGGGGTCAAAATCATGTTCAAAGATTCCGTTACATACTAATATACATACATCTGAAGCTATTAAAAAGCGTGTAAAAAGACTTGGTCTAGACTTCATAAACAATGCTTTCCAGATGTTTTTAAATTGTTATACACATAAGACTAGACACAAGAGTATAATTATATATTATTATATCCATTTCCTTCCAACGTCCAAAGATTTTTTTCGGCACGCTGCGGTGTATGTTTAGATTTTGAAAGAAAGTACGAAATAAATAAAATAGGTACAATTATTCATTGACACAACTCTACCTACCATGGACGATCGATCAGTGCGTATTTTTTTTTTATCCACTACAAGCTAGCTCTTGACTGCGATCTCACCTGATGGTAAGTGATGATGCAGTCTAAGATGTTAGCGGGCTAACCTGTTAGGGGCATGGCAGTTATATTAAACCCATACTCCCTTCGGTTTCTACACGGCATCGTACCGGAACGCTAAATCGACCAGGGAAAATGCAGAAATTATACATTCCCAAATTGACCCTGCCGGGGATCGAACCCAGGACCTCCGCACGTTAAGGCAACAGCGCTACACACTGCGCCACGGAGGCGTATCCCTGGTGCGAGTTTTATTACTACGAACTGAGTTTGTATTTCTCGTTCTGACATAATATTATATCTGTTTATTTCAGTATTGAAAAAGAACAATGCTCTCACCTAACCCACCCACACCTGGTACCTTTCTACCAAATAACAAATTTGAAAAATTCACAAGGGGACCGATGTGATAAAATAATTACAACGAAGCTCATTCCATATTGTATTTTTTAGCTTGTATGAAATGCAAAACATATAATAAGTTACCCTGCTCAAATAAAAGGTTGCGATGTTATGCTTCCTACTCTACTAACCACCTAAATTTGTGAGTAAAAAGAGCGAAAGACGTCAACCCATGTCTGTTAGAACTTGAATAGGATAATAATAATTTATAGTCTACCTGACTACGTTTAACATACATACCTGAAGCACATTCTCCTCTGTAGGCTATTGAGAGCTGTTGTCTAGTACGGCAAGACGCTCTACGGAGCGCGCATTCACTCTCGTAGTCTTTGTAATCGGATCCGCATACTGCAGATCCTGAGCGCGGTATCAAATCACAAGGGGGACCGCATCTGCATACTGGAGCACGAACTTCGTTGAGTTGACAGATTCCACCATCTGCACACTCGTGGTCTGCACATGGATCTACGAAAAAGTAAAATAAAATTAGCTCTATGTATTTTTACTTTGATATATCATTGCTTTGCGGGTCGCTATCGGTAAACTGGGTGGAATGCTTATAATTTAAATGACCGATCACCCACATAGTGACATCAGGCGTCTAATATGGCTACGTGGAAAGACATAAAGTGTCTTAGATCTAGTTAAAATAAATCTAAGTCATAAAAACAGTCGTAGTCTCCATACATGAATTTCCACTAGTTACTCGACATCGGCTTTTTGTCTGAAAATTCTCAGTGGTCTTGTCACTAGTCTTGAGTTCAGCGATTTCTACATTTCATCATTCTACACGATTCGTAGCAGTACTACGATGGCTGTAACCATACAAAAATAATGCGACGCCCGCGTCTTTCATGGTAGTGTGAAACTGTATGCTTTTCCTGTTTTCTTGTTTTCCTATTTTCTGGCTTCTTCTTTTTCCTTCTTTTCATCATTTTAACTATACTTAAGCATTTAGTGGTATCCTATGCTTCTCAAGTTCAATGTGCCACGACGTCATATTTCAAGATCAGACAGACACACTTTTGCATTTATAATATAATTAGTATGGATATAAAGGCACTATGTACCTAGTTAAAAGAATTGAAAAACTGAGTCACATACTTGGGTTTTTTTCAATTTAGCTTTCAAACATAAAATGTAATGGTTTCGGTAGATTCTGTATTTTAATGTTTCAAATAACGAAAAGCTAGAACGTAACAATCCAATCAGCGCTCGGAAGCGATCTACGTAAACTTAAAAAAAAAACATTTTACTTTCTACATAAACCTAAAGTTATCCGTTGCGCCCTGGTTAATAGAGAAATTCTCGCGTCGAAAAATGTTTTTCCAGCAAATGTGAGGTATAAGGCCGTAAGTGGGGTTTTTAATATTTTAACCAGTGCATACAGTAGTCTAATCCAGTTTTTTAACTTTTTTGCATATTATTTAAATTCTCTTCTGTGAACTTTTTTCCATGAAATTCATTTAACAGCAATGCGGCATTAATATTAATATTTCATGACAAAAAATTAAACGTGTGGACGAATGTACGTTTTTATTTTTCCTATTCTATCTGATAACAATTTCATATATGTATTTATTAATGTTACATGGAATCATTTCATAAAAATATATACTTAACGACAATATTTTTAATGTTCAATTTTAATCTAAGTATGTAAATCTTAAAAAGCGTGTTGAGCAGTAAATGACCCAACTTCACTTAAAATCTCAAGTCTCTAACTAGATCCACCTATTTAAGCTATAGTTTCATAATATTATATGTCAGTCAGTTAAGGTGTGGAATGCTCTTCCAGCGCATGTATTACCTGCCACGTATAACTTAAGTACCTTCAAGGCAAGAGTGAATAGGCATCTTCTAGGCAAACGCGCTCCAACCTAGTTTTTATAATTGCTTTGTGATTTGCATGATTATCGTCAAGCGTAAGCTTATTCTGAAAAAAAGGAAGTTTATCCTTATTCACCTACTGCCAGCGTCGCCGTTTAGTCCATGTAGATAAAGGTTTATCAAAAACCGCGAGGGAACTCCTTTATTTTATTTTTATTTTTATTTTGAAAAACATACAGTAACATAACACACAATAGGTAAGTAAAATATAGCATTACACTTAGACCATAACAGTTTTCAATGTTATATAACACATATTGTATTTAAAAAAATCAAATGAATACTAAGTTGGGTATAGCCGCTAGACGAAAACCTAATTTATTATTATAATATTTACTTTAAATTATAACAGAGAGAAAGAAAAACAAACTAAAACATACTGATTAAAAAAGAGAAAAAATGATAAGCTAGTTGGTTTTTACCAAACTATCTTTAATACTCACCTTATACTTAGGGAGAGACAGATGAAAAATGTCTTTATCAGAAAACAACTGTTTATACTGCTTGCAACATCTTTTTATAAATGTATTTTCTGCATAATTAGTCTTAATTTTTCCGAGATAAGTCTTGCGGAAACAGCTTACCTCTATTCTAACTCTAATCAAAATCAGCCCAAAACTGCAGATGGGCCATGATAAGACAGATCGACCCATTTTCACATTAATTATAACATCACAAGTATTTTAGATCAAACGCTTTTCTACGTGATGAGTTAATCCTTATAAAACACGCTAAATAAAAAAAGGCAACTGTATTAATAATCTAAAAGAAAGTTTGAGTAAACATTTAATACAAGTACAAAAGCGAGCTATAGTACTCGTAAGTACCTAAAGTAAACAGTGAAATTCACAAACGATGTTGAAATGCCCCGCACATTTGGTCTTACAAATTCAGTCCAGATCGAATGCTCGGGGACAAGTTTTGTGAAAAGGGTTCACAAAACGTGCACAGATAAGAGTGAAGCAGATTAAATTACTCTCTAAGAAAACAATTTCTGAAAGTTGTTTTATTTGTATTATTAAAAGACCTACTTCAGTCAGAAACCTTTTCCTTTTTCTTTCGGGATTCCTTCGGAGTTTATTTTTATGTAACGACACAAATAAAGGAACATATTTTTACATACTTTAACTGCTATAACAATTTTTGCGCATCTCAAAGAGTAATTTTACTTGTCGTATGCTATATTATAACGGCTTATGTTTAACTGCTTACCAAATAGAGTAAAAAGTTACAGTCAAAAAAATACATTGTTAACTCAAAAATGAAAAAGAATTAGTAAGATTTTATTTTCATTCCTCAAAAAATGCAAGCTCTTTTTCATTCGACGTAATTTGTGTATTTGAGCTGAGCTTCATACAGAAAGAGAATGTTGACCCTTTTGAATACCTCGTTCCTTTTATTTGGGAACGACCCCTACTTAAAGAGGTCCGTTCTTATTCTTAAACTTTGAAAGAAACAATACTAAGCAATTTGTTCGTATAATTTTCGTTAAGAGAAGATGAGTTATAAAATCAATTTGTTACTTGTAACTTTGTTTGAAAATATTCTCAACTTTTAGATTAATTTTGTGTTTGTAGCACAAGTAGCTGAATGTGGTATTTTTAATAAATGGAACACTTTAGGAAATTACTTCTTTCATTTAGAAAGTAAAAATTTGATTAATTTTATAAGATGTGTATAGTTTGTACTTCTATAATCAACAAAGTACCAATTGAATTAATCAAACAAGGACTCTTTCTACCTCAACTGTTGTATACTAATTAATTTGGTAGTTGATGGTTGCGATGTTTCGTAAGTGCTGTTTATAATGGTATTTACATTCATGTTAAGAAAATACTATGATCACGCCTTTAATGTGTTTTCGCTCACTTGTCGTAGTAAGTATATTATTGCAATACACATACATTATTGGCCGTCATCTTGTCAACGAAATTCACAGCCGGATTGTATGTAAATAACGCATACGTTCAGCGAGGCGCGCTTTTAGATTCATTTTTAGATAAGACGATCTCTATATGAATATTTGGAGATAACAATTAACAGACGCCAGCATCTTGCATCAAAGCGAACAATTATTATTGAATTCTGACATTTCTGAGAACAATATGAAAAAAATGAAAACCCAGAAAAATGTAACAAAACAGGATTCTGAGGTTTATGAGAACAAAATTACGAAAATTACCTACATGGAAATACGAAAGAAATGTAACAAAACAGATAAACAAAGATACTAACCGCATTTGCCGTGGTATTTGATAGTGATGTTCAGCAGATTTTCACAGGCTTGTTTGTCGAGATGGCACGCGGACGGGTACTCCCGGCCGTCGCTGCCGCACACAGGCTTTCGTCTTTGGCAGCTGCGAGGACATCGGCATTCGGCTTGTCCGTACGTAACGATGCAGCGGGACCCCGTCGGGCATGTTATTCCGGAACACGGGTCCCCAGCTTCTGCAGATAAGAATTCTGAATGTAACAATTATTTTGACACCAGAAGCTCAGTTTATCTGCATAAAATACAGTGTCTAAGTTGGTGGTGGCGTTTTGAGGAACTAAAACCGAAATCTTGAATAGGTAGTCACTAAGACAATTTGAAACTTTTGACACTCAATAAGTGTACCCACTACTGCCTCGTTGCCTCGTTGGTCTAGCGGTTAGCATAGTCGACTGCGGATCACGAGATCTTGGGTTCGATTCCCGGTCGGGCATAAATATTGTTAGGTGTTGGGTTTTTCAATTCAGAAATTCTCAGTACCAGCCCGGAGTTGGAAGTTGGCGGTGTTTCACCCCCGTGCCTCGGAGAGCACGTTAAGCCGTCGGTCCCGGTTATTATCACTAACATGATAATAGTCGTTAAAGCCCGCCAACCCGCATTGGAGCAGCGTGGTGGGTCTAAGCTCTAATTCCCACTCTCCTATGAGAGTGGAGGCCCGTGCCCAGCAGTGGGACGTTAAGAGGCTGTAGTTGGTAAGTGTACCCACAGTGTACCTATATTGAATAAATGAGTTGTTTGATTGATTGATTAATTGACTTGAAATTTAATTGTGGACATCGTTGCATCCAATACAGCCCATTAACGTCCCACTGCTGGGCACAGGCCTCCACTCTTATAGGAGAAGAGAGAGGGAATTAGAGCTTAGACCCACCACGCTCCTCCAATGCGGGTTGGCGGATATCGTTGCATATAATTTATGAGTAATCATACCTTAAATTATTAATTAGTACCTATTAGAGAGGCATTTATAAGAGTACCTACAGGCACAGTGGCGCACAGCCGCGTCATCTAAGTACCTACCTACTGTGGCTCAGTAACAGGAAAATTATCTTTGATTTGACATCCTCATGATTTACACGTATGACATACTTGATTGTTATCATTAACTAAAACAATTATCCGTTTTATAAAGTTTAACATCAATTAGTTTTTTATTTAATTTTCCAAACCTCATAAAACACCGTACGAGTATATACCCAAAAGCGTCATTGTAGGTAATGGTACGTAAAAAAAACGTATTAACTTCAAAAGCTTTCCAGTGTTACATTGTATTTTTATAATATAAAAGCTAAACATAAAATGAAGCTTACAGAATGTATGCATAAACTCTAGGTGCTCCGGTGCTCTAGGAGCATTGAATTTTTTGAAAACACCCGAGATGTTAAATGAACTAAAACTTCTGTTCAATTTACCGTGGCAAAATATTCGCAATTGTTGTCGCGAGGCGACATATTTTATGAGATGACTTGGGGGGTAAAGGGTTGTTCGTGTTTTGTTATTTGCCCACCTACGCTAATTTATGTTGAATTTATGTAGGAACGTAATGCACTTAGGTACCTATACTTGTCTCATGAGGTGTGAGTTTAGTAGACATTTTTGTGCTTATAAGATATTAAAGTTGCAGATTTTTATTTCGCATCTGCTTACCGGATTTACTTTCTAACCTGCCGCTTTAGGATTATTTTACATTTTAACATTGCTATTACAACAACCAGAAACTACATAATATATCGTTTACTTTATAAAATGTTTTAGATTTTATAATTTTAGTAAAGCATCGACTCTGATGTAATTTGAAACTGTATTATACTATTATTAAAAAAAATATATTAAAAAATATTAATAACGGAAAACTAATTTGAAATGTTTAAGTACATAGGTACTAAAGTGCTACTGCTCCCCACAATTAAGTAAAACGCAATTACGAGACTGTCATCTTAGTTCCAGGGTATGATACTACTAAAATCTATTTTAGTTTGTCTCCCAAGTCTGCTCTTTTCTTATTGCAATGGTAAGAAAAAATGCAAATACTCTAAAAATTTGGCAAAGCTGAGGTTCGACATTTACCACATTCACCCTCATGCTTGACGCGCAAGTTAAGCCGTCGTTCACACGCCTCCTTGCGCAAGTGGCAATGGTTTCGGTAAGTTCTTCCCGCTGTGGAGCACACAGGCGCGCTTGAGGACGGGCAGCTTGTAGGACACGCGCAATGTGCACGACCATCTCCAAGTGAGACGCACTCCGCTCCCCACCGGCAGAAAGTCTTCTCACAGGCTTCTACAAATAAAACTCATTTTAAAAAACCTTATACTTACATGATTATACTTTAAATAAATCTTCCTCTCCTCTTTATGAACATTATTAATTTTATTATGGGTGAAAAAACAGTCCGGTACTAACGTCTATAAACGCGCAAGATTCCACCCCCTGACGTAGAAAAATTTACAGGAATATCTCAGAGCACTGAGAGTACAGCTGCAAAAAACTAAGTAGCCCGGCTAAAAAACTTTATCGAAGTAGAAATTCTATTTTATTTTAATTGTCGTTCGTATATTACTCCATCAAATAAAAAGAACTGTGAAACTATAACTCTTGGTGGTTAATAATACTATAAAGCTTATTATGACAATTATAACATAACATATAACATCTTGCAAATTTTTTCTAGCGATTATTACCAATTGTAACGTTGCTTAGTTTTATCGTTATTGTCAACAAGTATGTGTTTCTTGATTTGGTGTATAATAAAGAATATTTTGTTCATTCATTCATTATTACATACACCATAAATATTATGTTATTTATAATACAAATAAACGATGCCTTTTTAATTTCCGCGGGAACTCTGCATGTGAATGTCCCCCCAGGGACTCAACCCATATCTGCACCAAATCATAATCAGTTGAAAAGATGGAATGTGAAATAGTAGCAGTCAGACATAACCTTTATAATATTAGTTTAAGTACGAAAATATGGTAATTATTAATTATTTTAAATCACGATATTAAAATTTAATTTACTGAAATTTTACATACACTACCGCCGTACAACCACAAAACAATAAAAGTACTCTGACATTAACTAAAGGAGCATGATTAAACTTAACCAAACTCCGAAGGATCGTGCAATTCCCAATTTTCTACCTGAGGAGTTGAATCCGTGACTAAATTATTAAAGGCGGACTTAAATAAGATGCGAATATCCGCTTTACCACCGCATTGTGTTAGCAGGCTCTGGGTTTGGGATTACCGATCTCTATCGCCTAGTTAAAATTCCGAGCAGCGATTGTCGTGCGCGAGCTCACACAACGCTTTAGCAAAAGTTAATTTACAATTTTCTTCTCGATTCCAAAGTTCAAAATTCTTTGCGATGTACTGCACAACTTCCATACTTTAAGCTTGCGTTTGCTGTACATAGAATCGACTTTTAGTCGTTCTAATTTTACAGATAGCATGTTACCATACTAATATTATAAATGCGAAAGTTTGTCTGTCTGTCTGTCTGTTACGCTTTCACGGCCCATGTTTTCGCCCGATTTTGGCGAAATTCTGTCTGTCTGTCTGTTACGTTGGTATAGAGGTAGGTTACATCCCGGGGAAGGACATAGGCATAGACCTTTTTATCCCGAAAAATTAAAGAGTTTCCGCGGGAATCAAAAAACCTTAATTGACGCGGACGAAGTTGCGGGCATCATCTAGAAGTCATATAATTATAAACTGCATCTCGGAGTGCTCAATAAGTCCTGTAGAGTTCTACACCGAAACTCCCTCCCTCATCAGATTATAAGTGCTACTGTATTTACACAAACACTAGTGCACTATAGCATTGCGTAATAGGCTGGCTCCCTTGAGATTGGCCACTGCGACCGAATTCAAACAATAATTTGATTTTACGATCACTAGTTCAAAAATTGTAAAAGCTCGAACTGTCACAAATTGTAGGACTTCAATACGTATTCTAAAATGAGTTATCTGACGGTCTTCTTTTCTTTTTCATACGGTCTTTTTCATGTTTGTACAAACAAATGGATAGAATTAGGCGGATGTACAGCCGCCTAATTTATCAAGGTTTCATAAACATTTTAATAATATTCAAATCTATTTTATAAAGTTATAAACAAAATATAAAATACCATATTGAATTAAATGAACCTGATGTTCATTTAAAAACAATACAAACGATTCCACTTTTGAAAAATACCGTACGAAAACTAAATCGAAACGATATCACCTTCTTCAACACCAAAGACGTATACATTAGATTTATATCCAACGAAATAAGATCAAGCGTCGGGATTTAGCAAAGAATTCATTTCCTCGACTTTTATAAAGGCTATAGACGAATCCGCTTACAGAAACGAAAGCAGGCGGAAATAACAATTTCGAAAGAAACAAACAAAATTCTAGAACGCGGTTCGCTGTAGACGGCTGATATAAATGGAGACAGGAGGGGAGATAAAAATGATGGCGGATGCCACGTGAATTGAAGAAAATTAGGATATTCGCCGCTCTTTCAGCCGAGCTCGAACTGTATAAATTATCGATAAGTAGCTCCGTTTATATTTTTCCTTAAAGCTATAAATGAAAGGGACTGGTGGTGAGTTGAATACAAACTTAAATAAATGTGAAACGAGTTTTCCTTTATGGCTATGTGTTTAATAGTAATGAGAATAAATTATTATCGAAGTGGTTATACTGTCGTCTCTGCTTTAAATATGCGGTTGTCTTTAAAGATTTATGGCTAAATAATTATATTGACTCATGTGCTTGCAACTTTTTTTACCAATATTAATAGGGTTAAAGCCGCCGCCATTTAACATAAGTAACCGGTTTGTAATAACAATGTCCATATCATATTCACATTTAACGCGGACGAAGGGGAAATCGCGAATTGATCAACTGAAAATTATTCAGGTATGCCGACTAATTACCGCGATGGCATAAGTAAAATTAATGAAAGTAATGATGTTTCTTCCCTTCTCATCCTGAAAATATTCCTTAAAATATATTTTTTTGGAAAAATCACAGTTAACTTTACTTTAACAGTACTACTTAACAGTTTTCTAACCGATCTTGCATTTCTAAAATATTAGCTTAGTCAAAGAAAATGGAATGAACAAACATACGAGTACAAACGGATCGAATACAGAACCTCATTTTTTAATTCAGTTAAAAATCAGAATGATTTCGAAAATTCGACTTCCACTTGACCGCCCGTTTTCCTTTTCATAAAGGGAACCACAAAAAGTCCCAATTAACTTTTCGTAATTAGGCTGGAAGGCAAAACGTACGTTTACGTTGTTACTTTGATCAGTGATGCATTTTCTGAAATTGTCTTTTTTTATATTTTATTGGGTTAATAAAAACAACCGGGCACAGAATATATTTCAGGAAATATGATGCATATTTATAGGCTACTTGTTCTACCCTTTTCATGATTTATTACTCAATATAACATACATTTTATATTACGTTACCCTTGTGCGAAAAGAATCCGAACGTAAATGTTAACATTTCTGGTAAAAAAATAAAAGTTTGTCTAATAAAAGTCGACATAAAAATATGATTTCTCTAAAATACTGAATTAATTTCTGTTGTAATTTCGTTTACAATATGCTGTAATACTTAGTATTCTGTGACACAGTTGAGGGACTTGAAATAATCATTTCCTAATATCCTAAAGGAATGTTACACCTAAGTAACGTTTTTTTCTGCCACAGTTTCATAAAAAGCTCTGCCACAGTTTTGTGAGTAACAAAGATATCCTTCATTTGGCAACTGATTCTTATTTTCATCAAAACTAGCAGTTTTTCAGGGGAAAGTCGGCAATCCAGGTGAAATAGACACTAAAATAAAGTGAGGCACTCCTTTCGACTTTTCTGCCGTCGTCGTATGAAATATATGAGCATTTTCTATTCGTTAAATGATGCAGTAGTGGATGATAAAATGTAATATGGGACGGGCTTGAGAGGTTAATGTGAGCCGCACCCTCCCAAAAGTCTGAACAAAGCAATTTTGCTGTTCTCGCAGTAGTTGGCATGTCACCCGCACTATGTACTCGTGCAGACCAAAGATAAGGCTTGTAAAGTTCTAAACACACTGAGTCAACGATGTGACTATGTTTAATTTGGATAGTTTGGTAATTTTGAATATTCGTTGCAGTAGAACTATTTTGCGGTGATTTTCGCGTTATAATGTTATATATTTTGTCGTTATTCTACTCAGATTCTACATTACTTAGTTCAAACGAGGTTCAAGTATCGTTGTTATTTTAATTTCGGGTGAGGCACCGTAATCTATATATATAAAAATGAAACCCGTTTTCCTTGGTCACGGCATCACGCGTGAATGGCTGGACCGATTTCACTAATTCTTTTTTTGTTGTATTTGTTATTATTAGGAGAAGGTTCTTACGGAAAAAAATATTAAGAAAATCTCTCAGAAATATTGAAAAATATACATTTAATTTTGCATACTAAGGCGGTACGAAGTTCGCCGGGTCAGCTAGTTATAATTTTATTGGATATAGGGTTGATTTTCTTTTCAAAACTTTAACTAAAACACATCATAATATTTGCTACTAAAGAGTTCAAATACGTCCAATTACGAACAAAATAATTTCGCTGCGCTCTCTGTGGTATGTCACCCATACAATGAACATGTGTAGACCTAAGATAGGGATTTCGATGTTCTTAGTAGGTATACAATGTGACGACATTAAATTATGTTATTTTCTAGATATTATATTATAATTTTTTAATCATTGTCCGATTAAATAGCTAGATTTAGATTTTAGCTTTTTAGTTAGTTGATCATATTATGTAGTAATTTTATAAATAAATAAATAAATAAATAAATAAAAGCTTTATTGTATCTTATTGCTAGAATTTACACATTTAGACACTTATCAACTAAATCCTACGACTAAAAAAATAAATGATAAGTAAATATATAAAATCTAACAATGTACAATGGGAAGCAAACTCAGCATTACTGAGCATTGATAACAATGCTCAGCGCTGGTTTTCGGTTTGCTCCGGTTCTATTTGATTGTACAAAAATTGCGCTGCGCCCTTTGCCTTATATTTAGACTAGTTAAGTATATTATACATATTACACAACTAACTTATAAAAACAAAAAAAAAAGATATAAAACTTAAACCAAAAAAAACAAAAAAAAACACGCACAACAAAAAAAAAAATAATAATAATAATAATAAATAAAATAAAATATATATATATATAATAGAAAAAGTGAAATTATTAAATAATAAACAGTAATTGAGATAGAACGAAATAATTCACTAACTTATACAGGTTTAATTACCTAATTATTTGAATATATAAATTTTGCTGCCTCTATCTGTACGTTTAAATAAAAGTTTCTCAGGTTATTTTTTAACGTGATCTCGCTGGTGGGTTTATTCCATTCGCGTAGAGGTGGTGGGAGATCATTCCATATCTTTGCTTTTTATGTAAATTATATTTACCTATTTTTAAACTAGTTGATTCCCGCGATTTCGTCCGCGTGGATATTTGGTTCCCGCGGGAACTCTTTAATTTTGCGGGATAAAAAGTAGCCTATGTAGTATAGTACAGTAGGTAAATATTTAAATTGCATTGCTCGTATTAAAAAAGTTTTGGAAAATCAAGTATGCAAAAATTACAAATTCTTATCACAAAAAAAATATTCTAATAATAATTATTCTTCTCTTGAATTTGGTATTGAATGAAAGACCATGTTGGTATACTATAATAATTAATGTACACAGGTAATGTACCTAGATTCCAAAAAATACATACCTAAAGCAAATAAAAAAACGTGTGCGTCTCGGGACGCTCGACAGAAGTGATAACTTAAACTAATTAATAAAATCTTTTATTGATTATAAATATATGGAAGCGTCTGTCCGAAATACGGCTATGCGCTGCGGGTGTGTTAGAGCGCTGTAGGTTAGAGTGAGAGAGGAGGAGCCTGCCTACTGCTGCCGTATGCGTGAGAGACAGGGAAATCAGACAAACTGGCGCCGTAACGCGTTACGTTACGAAGAAAGTTATGATGATAATTTAAATACCATACAACATTTTAATAGGGATGAAGACAACTCAATCAAATCAGAAACTGTTTATCAATTTTTTTTAAAAATTAAAAAAAAAATTAAAAAACGCACTTCTACTATGGAAGTTCTATGAAATTCACAGTTGTGACGTCATCAAATTTCAACGCACTTTTTGTCTTTAATTTATATTTTAAAATGATTACTAAACTTAAAACTAGCCGAGGATGTGAATTTTAGGTCTTTTGTTTTCACAATTAAAATTATTTTTAACTGTTTATTTAATAGAGGGTCTACCCTCTATTAAATAAACAGTTAGAAATTAGTATATTTCATTACAAGTGTGGAAACGCTGTCATTGCAAAGAGTTCCGACAAATGTCTACCCGAGCCGAGGCGCAGCCGAAGGCGAGGGTTGACAGTCGGAACAAGTTGCAATGACGGTTCCGCACGTGTACTGAACGACTATTTTTAATACAGTTGCGAAAAATTGAAGCAATTTAATAAAATAATAAAAACACAATAAACTCAACTAACTTAACATTTATTTTCGTCGTATGTAGATATATGTAGCGACTTTTTGACTTTTCCGGTAAAATGTTCTCCGAAGCATTTTGTGCAATAATACTGAGTTCCGGTGGTGTTAATTAAAAAAAACTAGGGTCGAAATTATTGATTTTGTGCAACAAACAACTAAACTCGCAAAGAAAATTTCTGAAAAATGGCGCCAACCGTAGAATATAAGCAGAGTTTTTTTTTCTTCACCCATTCTGGTAGGCAAAGGGAACTATGCCCATACAGCCAAGTCTTCAGTAGAATTTTTTTATTGATATGAAATGAAAATGAAATTTAATGAGATGAAATGAAATGAAACCTAACCAAACTCATTCAATCAAATCATTAAATCTGATATTGAAACAAATTATTAGCTTCTTTTTAGAAATATACGTTTTTGCATGAATCATAAAAACTTCATGGTTGGTTTTTCTTTTTAATAGACATCATTTTGACAGTTGGGAAAGAGAACGCACGAGTTCGGGAAAGGTAAAAAAAAGCACGAGTATGTAATAGCCCACATCCCGAACGCTATACGTCCCTGCAATACGCCACTTTTTGAGCAACTGTATTAAAAAAATATTTTTGACATAAAGTTTTACTAGACATTTGTTCGCCTTACCTACCGTTATTAAAAACCTTAAAATAAGAAGCTATCTTAAGTTAATTCAGTGGGGACGAAGTCACCGGGAGGTAGCTAGTATGGAATAAAATACGGCGCAAACATAGCCAAAAGCCATTAATGACTTGGTAGCTTATAATAAATTACATCTACGTCAGTAAAAATGATGTATTATCACTTACCTTCTGGGGCGGGTGGTCGTGGTTGATAATGTAAATCTGAAACAAATTAAAACAACATTTACTTATCATTCATTTTCACAAGAAGGAAGCGGCGGTGGCAGCTTTATAGACAACTTTAGGCGTGACCCTACTCCATTGATAATATTACGGTTTTTAAAACATACTGAGGTTGCAGATCATATCCTTTCTTTTCCTGTGATCAAATGTCCAATTCATACTAATATTATAAATGCGAAGTGTGTATAGATTATGTTTATATGGTAAGTTTTAGAGTTAAGTTCTAGTAATAAGTTTTATATTAGTTTTTAATTAAGTTTTAGTTTCAGTGCCGGATTAGGAGCCTACTATTGAAGATCACCACAATTAACCAACCTGAGTAGGGGAGGTAACGTGGCATTTTTTGAAATTCTAGAGAGGTTATCGCCATGTCTACGTTTAGCTCTTTTCACGGCAATTTACTTTGACACGCTACTACTATTTTTTTTCCACGAAACTATTGCCCTCTGACCTTCAGCATAAATTGAAGGGAACGAGTTGGAAGCGTTAGAGTTTTAGTAACGGTATGAATATAAGTAAAGTAGGCACCTTCGATCACAAATTTTTACAAGTCCTCATAACTCTAAACGAAATTAAAAGGGGTGAAAGTAGTGCTATAATTTTTCGGGAAATCAATGTGGGAATGAAATTATACAATGTTCATTGAGTTTAAAATAAGTATCGTCCCGATTGCAGAGGCGCCGGGTTACGTTTAACCTAGGAATAAATTTGAAATGTTGACAGCAGTTTTATATTAATTCTGACAAAGTAGCAGCTAACTTTTTTGCCGGTAGGGTGCCAACAACAGCCAACTAGCCAACAACAATATATATTTTATAATATATATTATAATTAGTTATTGCAGTACCTATATGTGTAATTTATATGTAAACTATAGTATCTATGTATGTTTATGTAAGTATATTTTATGTTATACGTTTGTTACTTTTATTTTTCTTTTTTGAAACTCAAGAAATGGTTATAAGGGAAAAATTATTACACCTTGGAAGAATTTTTCCAACATGATAAAAAACATTGTATGCATAATTTTGTACTTATGTGTTAAGATGCAATAAAGACTTATACTACTACTACTACTAGCCACGGCCGAAGTTTCCCACCAGACCAGACCAGGGAAAATTCAGAAATTATAAATTCCCAAATTGACCCTGCCGGGGATCGAACCCAGGACCTCCACACGTTACAGTAACAGTTGAGAAAACTTATAATTCGACCTGTAGGTATAAGGAGTTCATAGATACCTGCACGCCATAAAGCATGTATAAACTCTTTAAACAGTTCGAGTAATACGTTTCAAGCTGTCAAATGATTACGATTTGCTAAGACAATTGGGCCTCCAGTGTGTTTTATTTGTTTGAGGCAATAAAGAGAATTCGTTAATTCGAAAAGATACAGGATAGCTTTATTTTGTTGAGATCCAACCTAACTTTTATTTCACTATAAACTTGGCAGTAAACAAAATAAATTTAGGCCTAGTTTAAACCAAGTTGCCCGGGAGAATAGATCACGTGCCAAACCACTCTCTGGCATGTCCACGCGGCGAACGACTCTACTGAGTGCTGACTGTATCTCACCTACTAGAGGCATACTACCATCGCATAAAGCAGTTCTATTTGAAAATGTCAGATTTATATGACGTACGTTGATGTCCCTAAAATAGGGATTATATTCCTGAAACATGAGATCAAACAATTTTAAAATAATACTGCTTTTAGCGTTAATAGTAGCCCCTCTGGTCGAACTTGGCAAGGGCAATCTTTTGGTATTTTTATAAACGAAATAAAGTCACAGGGTCCGTTTATCGCCACTATACTTAATGGATACAAAGTTAAATTAATTTTTTCCTCACTTGAAATGAATGAAGTAAATGCCTTTTATTTGGCTCAAGTTGTCATAATTGACTTGTTTATATTTTGTTTAAACGATTTATATTTTGTAAAACGATGTTAAGAAATGCCCACTTTTCATCAGTTATTTGTTGGTCCGGGCTAACTTCTAAGCAACTGCACTAATTTTGATGGTACTTTATTGGCATATAATTAGATTACAGGAATTTATTAACAAGGTTAGCTCCTTTTTATCTCTGAAAATCAAAAAGATTCATAAGTCACGGGCATAAGCTAGATCACAGATCACGGAAACAAGGGAGATATGCCTATGTATCAAATTGTATTGAAACCTGCTGTCTCCAGTTTATCCCTACCTATCCCTACTACCTGCTACCAATACAAGCAACTAAATAAATACAATAGACAAGAAGTCTCACTCACACACACGCATACCGATAGATCAGTGCATGAGGCACGAACAAATATACACTTTATTATTTACCAAACAGGGTTCAATTTCAATCACCGTGCATCTTACTCACACAAACGTAAAACGTTGTCGATGTGCTGTGCAAAATTCAAATATGATACAATTAGTGGTTGACTAAAATGGATCTATCGATGCTAAATTTCTTAATATTTGGGTTTTTGACAATGACTACCGATTATGAAAAGTGATATTTTACTTGTGTACCAAAAATAAGATGTAAAAAATCATCTCATATTAGATTATTTTTAACCGAATTTCCTAAAAAAGGACGAGGTTCTTTTTGTGCACATTACAACACTTTTTTCTTCAAGTTTGTTTGGGTGAATTTTAAGTACACATTAATCGAAAAATTATTTTACAAGACCTTTGCTCGTAAAGTGGCTCTTACTTCCTCGTTATTAAATATACTTTAACCACCCTTGGACGACGAAAATATCACCCAAACGTCCCAACTATACACAGAATTTGTACTTTTTTTTTTTGCTGGAAACCATCTTCAATGGTTGAAAGCACTTTGGCTCAAAGTGATACGAGCATATTGTGCTATTTTTCGTCGGAAACCAGCTTGGACCTCTTCCTGTAGCATTTATCCACTTTTCTTTTCTTTCTGCATCCTTCGGATATCTTAAATATTAATATTAAAGAGTGACATTAAATATATCAATAAATGAGTAATGAGTATCTACGTAAATTGACATTATATTAATTCACCTAGTATATTTTTTATACGTTTCGTCAGCTAAGTAAGTCGAGTACTTACATTAAAAAAAATAGTAATAATTATGACTAAAAATATAGTTATAATGAATTTTACTCACGATAGTTTAAACGTTAAAATAGCAATAATTGTTTACTAAGTTATAATTAAGGTACTATTAATTATTGTATCACAGATCATCGTTTAATCTAAAATATCGACAACTGCATTGTACTCGTACCTGCATCGTTACATCTCTAGTTCACGGCACGCCGACAGCGGCCGAACTACGAAATTTGATCTATCGTGCTAGTGAAAGAATCGGTAAAGAACACTTAACCATTGCGTCGTAAGACTGGCCGATTCATTGATAGATTTCTACTAAGCAAGCAATGGTTTTTGTTCATAATGAGATATAGACTTGTCACTCTATTACATTATGATACCACTAAATAATGTTTTATTGATTTTAATGGAAAATTACAACAATTTATTTGTACTTACGTGTGAAATGAGATGCCATCTTTCATGTAATTCACTTTGCAGCTTGAATTTTTACAAACAACCACTGAACAACGCGGCATTTTGTTAAAAACCGAGAGAAGTGAACCAATCTTTGAATGACATGCGACTAAAGACAAAAACGGCCATCAGGCCTATTTTGTGCCTGATGAGTTCGCACGCAACACGCCCCCTTAGCACATCTCCCTTGTTTCCGTGATCTGTGAGCTAGATATAGCTGCTTTAATCCAAATTTAATAAAAAATTCACAAACTCGTGAATAAAAATCAGAATATAGCCAAAATAATTCGGTCGACTGCGCAGTTCATTTGTGAAGCCCATTCGAATTGTTATTTAGAGCAGAAACCACAATAATCTAATTATTAAGCCGGCCCATACACACCGCAACATTTTAACTTTACTAGCTCGCTGTTCCATTAGTTTTTACTACTTTCTGGTGCTAAATGTAATGTATTTTCGTTAGGGCTTGGATAAATGAAACAATCCGCGTAATCGAATTCCTGGAATAACATGTGAGTCTACATTTTAATTGGTTAATGTAGGCAAAAAGCGTAGCATGCAGGACAATAATTACACGTAAATTGCACGCTTTTAAGCTATTTGTTTCACAATTGATAAACCTTAGTGATAATTACATCTACTTTATTTTATAAGCTACTAGATGATGCCCGCGACTTCGCCCGCGTTGATTAAGTTTTTTGTATTCCCGCGGAAACTCCTTAATTTTTCGGGATAAAAAGTAGCCTATGTGTTATTCTAGACTATATATTATATTGTATCTCTGTGCCGAAATTCATATAGATCCGTTCAGCCGTTCGGGCGTAATTGATTATCAAACATCCATCCATCCATATATCCATCCATCCATCCAAACTTTCATATTTATAATATTAGTATACCTAGACTATCAGGTATGGTCAGAGAGACTACAAATGTAAAAGTACCTACTTCTACCACAGTGTTAATTAAACAATATAAATAGGAACACGAAATTTAAATAACTGTAATTTAAAGCTATGAATATAACCAATTTTGTTTCAATTATTTTGTTAATGGCCGGTCCGTTATTGAATTGTATAGGTGACCCCTTGTTTTATTGTTTGTTTTAAAACCCGTTGATCAAAGTAAATCAATTTAATGGGAAAAATATTTGGTTTAATGTTGTATTGTATTCACTACTAGGATCTTGATCACTACCCACCTACATAAATTGTTCGAAATATTATCGACGAGTACATAACTCACGTAATTGCTTATTCTAATAAAGTCGGGATTAAAATAGTCTAATAGTCAAAGATGATTAATTACTTAATCCAAAATAATTTTAATAAAATATGCCAATACTCAACAAATGCCATGCCCCTAACAGGTAAGCCGGCTACCATCTTAGACTGCATCTTCACTGACCATCAGGTGAGATCGCAGTCAAGGGCGAACTTGTAGAGAATTAAAAAAAAAATGGAATTCCAAAAAGTGTTTAAAATGTAGTGTTTTCTTTTAGGAACACTAATTAATATAATAAGAGTATATATTATAGTAGTCGTACCATTTAATGGTATTTACGAACATACTGGGGCTGATTCTGTAGTGCACAGTCTCTAAACTAAACTAAAATTAGAGCATTACAAATATTGCTAACCCTTTCATAATACTCCCTACCGAAAAGGACAGAACTAGACTTAAAGCTGCCATTTTAGTTTAGTTTAGAGATTGTATTATACAGAATCAGCCCCATTGCCTTGGAACCAACATGAAAATTAGAGCAACTGAAAACAATATTCCGTGACTGTAATCCAGTTCCACAACGTACAATACAACCAAACATTTGGCGAGGATTAATTTCACCTAGCGCACGGAACAACATTTTGGAACGCGACAAAATCACGGCTCACCCAATGGGTCCCACAGTAATTCTGCTAAATATAAAATACAACAAGAGGCTGGTAAAACGCGCGGTCACAGGCCGGGTTGTTCTGGGGTGCCATATTGTTTTATTGCAAATTGGTTGGACGTACCACGCCAGTCCTTTACATATACGAGGCTATTAAACTACGGCCGGTGCCCAGTCACGTGTTAAAACGAATCCAATCGCTGCACAATGTTAGACGAGCG
Source organism: Erebia aethiops (assembly GCA_923060345.2). NCBI lineage: Eukaryota > Metazoa > Arthropoda > Insecta > Lepidoptera > Nymphalidae > Erebia > Erebia aethiops. The sequence goes on along the minus strand of OV281089.1, from coordinate 12,129,809 downwards.
GCGATTCTCATCATAGTTGGTTAAATTTCACTAAAAAGTTACCATGTTATAGAATTCCAGATCTGATGAACATAGTGACAATCAATCTGTTACTTATTGGTAACTTAGCAACGTTATTTTGTAACAAAATTATACTAAGTTTAATAATTTTTTAACAACCTTACTGTATCGACTTATCGACAGATTACAGATAGACTGATACTAAGAACACAGTCTTAGAAACGCATCAATAGGCATGATGACTGTTTTTGAAAAATGGTCAGATTATGTTCGGAAGTATCTACTATTTCGAAAAAATATCTTATTTCAGCATAAAAATAAAGTTTGGTAGATAATATTGGCATTTGAAATTTAAATTTTAAAATTCACGCCAAAACGCTCCCCGTTGTCATGGCGTCGTTTGTGACGTCACTATTATTTTTACCAATGTACTCTGTGCAGTATGCAGTAAGCAATAGTGTGATTGTCAAAGCTCGAAAACAAACCATTGTGACGTCATTCGCTTCTTGGTGTTTTAACCAATATGGCGGATTGCTGTATTTTATAAATTTATTTTATCAAAATAAATAGCAATCTCACTCGAAATAGAAAAATAAATACGTTTTTTATAATCCATGAATCCTATTTCATTAGATAAATTCATAATTTCATTGATTCTTGGTTACTGTCATCATGCCTATTCTGAATTTAAATCCTAGGAGTTTACACACCAGAGCGACCGTCTATAAAAAAAGATATGCAAATATCAAACTAAATCCCACATTCAAAACTGTAGCTCTACGCGGTCTAAAAAACGCTGTACGTTTGCCAAAAACTAAAGCATTTAAAGCGTAACTGACGTTTTGTAGAAAGTGTACAGCAACTATTTGCATAAAATTTTCCACAGGCACAAAATGTTGGTATTTTTTGTACATACTCTGAAGTCACTTGATTAATGCTAAAGTATTGAGAATATCCAAGTAACTTGACTTTATTAAATACACTTGATACGCACTAAAAATAATTCCTATTAAAAACGACTACTTGGAATCGTGCTTAAGTAAAAATTTTCCTGAAATATTTTCGATGTTACCGAGTTCGATAAAAAAATCGTTTAAAAGATATCGGATAGATAGAATTTCAATCGAGTCCGAGATTAAATTCGGTAGAGACGCAACAGGAAACTGAAGTGGTATCGATTTACAAGGAATCGAGGCGGCCGGTAGAGCCCGCAACAAATTGAAATTGATATCATCGGTGGGCAACCACCGGATATTACGGGTGTCAAGCGCAATCACGCACTAGGTTCAACCTATACCATGATTTGCTTATCTATCCTATTTTTTCAATTTCAGAAAATTTCTGTAGCAAGAAGCTTATCATTATGAAAATTCTAAAGCGTGGCTTTCACTACAAAAGGGAAATTACAGGAAAATAGCTAAGCGGAATACATGTTTTGTATTTTCGGCTAGTGTGCGCGCTCTTTATAAAAGTGGATGATACGGACATTCGCACAGGGGTTTTGTTTTGTTTTTCCTGTCTGGTCCATGTGTTTTGCCCTAATAATATAGCACACGTATCCTGGTTTATGTACAATTTTCGAAGATGTTTTTAGTATGGGGGTATTTTAATAATATCGTCACCGATATCGCGGCACTGAAATGTATGGAGCTATGACACTTTTTCACTAGCCGACACGACACCGATATATCGTCGCGGATAATGTATGTGTCCCGCGTGTCGGCGCCGATATATCGTTATCGTGTCTGCCAATGAAAAAACGGCCTTACCCTTAAGTTTAGGGTAGGTTCTTTTTTTCATTACTTACGAAAATTAAAAATAACGGCAAGACCTATTAGACCATTACATCCTTAGCAACGGTTGCTGGGTGCTGCTTATTAGGGTGAAAACCTGCGTGTTTAACAACCGTTAGTCATTTTTACTATTGTATAAATTATAGCTATACACTCAATTATATTGTGCGACACGGCCGTGGACGTGCGTGATTCAAAAAGAAATACCGACAAATACAACAAATCTTTTAACGATATACACAGCTCCATTATTTTTGTAATGCATCATAATTCATAATAAAATCTTCTATAAGTATATATTTATATGTAAAATTCAAAGTCCTGTCTGACTGACTTATATACCAACACACAGTCTAAACCGCTGGTCCTAGAGACATGAAATTTGGAGAGAGTGTTATTTGTGAAGAGTGGTGGTAACCACTAAGAAAGGGTTTTTCGTATTTTCGTATTCCACCCCTAAAGGGGTAATATAGGGGTTGAAAGTTTGTATGAAAGTATGCCATTTTTCAAGTTGTAGCTACGAAAGTTGGTGTTTGGGATTTCGGTTTGAAATGAAATATGCGATTCACAGTTTTTGAAAATTATTTCCCCAAGGACATTAAATAGAGTTTCTCCTTCAATCACGCCGCAACAGAGCAACGGATGGACGTGATATTTTGCATGGGTATAGTTGACCTGGACAATGACATAAAATACTACTTTTTATCATATCTTTTTAGGCATTGGTCTCAATTACATTTGAGACATCAAGGAGTGTGTTAGTTTTTAAGTAGGTTAAGATTAAAATAATTAATTGTCTAATTATTAATTTTAAATTTGTAAATTATTGGAATATTTTTGGAAATAAATTGATTTATTTATTATTATTTTTATTTATTTATTTTATCCCGGAAAATTAAGGGGTGCCCGTGGGCATTAAAGAAACTTATGCCACGCGAACGAAGTCACGGGAATCCGCTAGAAACATAATAAATTTTATATTGAAGGCCGAGCGTAATAAAACATTCATCCATAAAATAATAATCACCAATATTATAAATGCGAAAGTTTGGATGTATGGATGTATGGATGTATGGATGGATGTTTGTTACTCAATCACGCCCCAACGGCTGAACGGATTTGGATGAAATTTGGCACAGAGATAGATTATAGTCTGGAATAACACATAGGGTACTTTTATCCCGGAAAATTAAGGAGTTCCCGCGGGAAACAAAAAACCTCAATCCACGCGGACGTAGTCAGGGGCATCAGCTAGTTATACAATAGACATGAAATCCGATTTATAGCGTCATACGCCAATAAGTTTATTAGATTAGGACGTGACAAACATAATTAATATCGCAGACGTGGATTCGTCCGTTACTTTTACGAATTAATTCCTAATAAGATTATGATGCAAAAATGGGTGTGTTGTGTGGCGTTTGTCTCTGTTTCACGTTGCTCCGTGAAATAAAGACAGTTATCTTTTGCAGTATAGGTAAAGAACCGAAATAGACTTTTAAAGGGTCCTCACTGGATATTCTGAATCCACGCAGTCAGAGTCGCAAAAGTCATGCGAAAAAAGCTTGTAAAACATCAAAAAGAAGATATTAGAGGACAAAATTTATCAGTGCTAATTTATACTCTTATTGCTCCAATAAATTTAATCACTAATGTAATATAACTTTGAATATAATATTTTACACTCAGGTTATGAAGTAGACCAAAAATCTTACTAATATTATAAATGCGAAAGTTTGGATGGATGTACATATGGATGTTTGTTACTCAATCACGCCCCAACGGCTGAACGGATCTGGCTGAAATTTGGCATTGGAAAATGTTTAAGTTCCGAAGTTGGATAACAATATTTTGTATTCTCACCATACCATTGTAAGTTTACAAGGTCTGAAACTAATATTGGCAGTGAGAGAAAATCAATGTAAGCCCATAATATATTGTATCTTCTCTCTTAGCTGTGTCGTATTCCTCATTGCTAAGGGTCGTTACTCCTTTCCATTTATCACACAACTAGCAGATGGCCGCGACTTTTTCCGCGTGGATTGAGATTTTTTGGTTACCGCGGGAACCCTTTCATTTTCCGAGATGAAAAGCAGCCTATGTGTTATTTCAGACTATCATCTATCTCTGGGCCAAATCTCATTTAGTACCGTTCAGTCGTTCTGGCGTGATTGAGTAACAAACATCCATCCATCCATCCAAACTTTCGCATGTATAATTTTAGTATAAATAGTACAATGGTTGTTCCCAGGTCCTGCCGCATACGACAAGATTAAGAGTTGTTCTCTTAGATTTATAACGATTATTATTAGACATTAGTGATTATAACCTGGATCTACGCCGGCTTAACGTGCTCTCCGAAGCAAGGAGGAATCTAATAGGCCAAATTTGAACCTCCAACTCAGTCACGGGATGTCACCGATTTTGGTCAGCGTTGCTTAACATTCGCAGTCGACTAATATGCGTTGTCACAACTAGGCCAATCGTCCCTCATAGTGTCATTTTATAATAAGTTGATCGCACAACGGCCTCTGAAACGGCGCATAATGAGCCATGGGCTACCTTTTTAGGAGCGCCAAACATATGAATTTACTTGCTATTGATGTCATTATAACATTTCCGATATTACAAAATGCATTGTCTAGGGTTACGGCAATGTGCGATCCGCATAACATTGTTGCAAGTTAAGCTTGAAAGTTGAAGAACTTTTGAAATGTGTAAGTTTGTGTCGTTTTTATAATAATAATATTATGAGAGAGAGCGAGTATTTATTTTAATATTGCTGAAATGTCAACCTACATTCTGAAAATTGAAATTTTATTCAAGTTAGAAGCATTTTATTATCCCATGAATCGAGCTGGTAATGCGCACGCCTGTCAGTTAGTAACACTAATGTGATTGGAGTTTACACATACATTTGCCCTGTTGTGCTATAAAATTCCCTCCAGATTTGGTCCTTTTAGATTATCACGCAGTCGTTGCATTCATTGGATACTAGAATAAGTGGGATATGTTTTGAAATAATAACTGCCTCGTTGGTCTAGTGGTTAGCATGTTTGACTGCGGCCGACGAGGTCCAGGGTTCGAGTCCCGGGTCGGGTCATAATTAAGTGTTGGGTTTTTCTGACTAGAAATTATTATCCGGTAGTTGTAAAGTTGGTGGTGTTTCACCCCCGTGCCTCGGAGAGCACGTTAAGCCGTCCCGGTTATTATCGCTAACATGATAATAGTCGTTAAAGCCTGCCAACCCGCATTGGAGCAGCGTAGTGGGTCTAAGCTCTAATTCCCTCTCTCCTATGAGAGTGGAGGCCAGTGCCCAGCTGTGGGACGTTAATGTGCTGTAGTGGTGGGATAGGTTTTTAAATAAAAATTATCTGCGTTGAATTTAGGACATCCTTTTTTGTTGAAGTCAGTCGGTGTTTTTTTTGTTTATTGATCCTTTCCGTTGTTTTTGGAGGCATTTACTATGTGCTTGTATTACAAGTCTGCTATACTATAACATGTATGTATACACGTTGACCTACTAGGAAGTATCAATAGGTCAACGACAGGGACGCCCATGTCGTAGATAGGTAGATTTCTTCACGGTTTGACTATTAAAACAGTTTTATTAGACAACTAACTTATTTGTTCCATGTAAATTTGTTTCAAACTCAAACTTATAGTATACTAGCGGTCGCCCGCGACTTCGTCCGCGTACAATTTCTGATTTCCTATGAAATTATGAAATTTTCCCGCTGCAAAAAGTCTATCTAAAGAGGCTTTATATAGCTTATGCAGGTTTTAATTATTTAAACTTGTAACCGAAATGCTGAATTTTCCTGTCTCTTTCTACAAACTTTTACTTTTATACAAATTTTCAACCCCCATTTCACCCTTTGTGGGGTGGGTTTTCGTAAAATGGCTTATACAGGTTATTATTATTTAAAACTTATAACCTTAATCCCGATTTTCAAGTATCTAACTTCAAAAACATAGAACTTTCATACAAACTTCCAACCCTTATTTCACCCTCTTTGGGGTAGATTTTCGAAAAAGTACTTATACAGGTTATTATTATTTAAAACTAATAACCTAAATCCCGATTTTCTAGTCTGTAACTTCAAAAACTTAGAACCATCATGCAAACTTCCAACCCTCATTTTACCATCTTTGGGGTAGATTTTCGGAAAAAAAATTATACTGATTTTTATTATTTTAAATTTTTAACTTAAATGCTAATTTTCATGTGTCTAACTTCAAAAACAAAGGACTTTCATACAAACTTCCAACCCCCATTTCAACCCCTTAGGGGTGAATTTTCCCAAAACCGTTCCTTAGCTGACGTTTACACCATAGAAGGAACCTACCTTCCAAATTTCAAGTCTGTATGTTTTATAGTTCCTGAGATATCGTGATGATCAGTGAGTCAGTCAGTCAGTCAGTGACCTTTCGCTTTTATATATATTATATAGATATAGATTTATTCAAAATTGGTACCTACAAACATAGATTTAGTATTGGGCTCACGCGCTAGACCAATGCTAAATCTATGCCTACAAAATACAACTTCTGATCTTCACGTTTAAAAAAATATAAGACGTGATATTGATAATTAGCCACGGTATCATAAAACTAAAGATAAGTTTTTAACTAATGTACGACATCAACGACCTCAATTTACATAGACGGGCCCTGTCAAACAAAGAGAGTGAACTTATTTTACTAACGCCATCTAGTCTGAAAAGCGGGACAGCGCTATGGCGGGGACAAAGACAGGCTTATACAGGTGAGGAGCGTGCTCTACAGGTCGGACGGCCAATTCTTTTCTATGAAAGGGCCCATCTAGTACCTACATATATATCGATGATGTACCTACATATACATCTAATTCGGATTAAGTTTTGAATTATACTTTATTAGTGTTGTAAACATTAATAGGAGGTACAATTGTTATCAAACATGTAGGTACAGACACCTTAGAAAGTATTTTTTTAATTTTGACCACTAAACGTTGAAAGGTCAGTCTCATCGATAGGACATTAGACATAATTATGACGAGATGCCGGCTAATAGCAGAGAAAAAGATCTACTTCTTCTACATAGAAGATCTTAGATATAGTCGTCTCTAACGACACAGCCTTTATGCGTAATGCGCAATTTTATATACCTACCTACTAATACGTCTTAATACTATAAATACTTTATAAGTAGGGCGGATAGAAAGCACCAACCTAATAGCTAAAACAACGTTTTATAGATAGTACGAGTAGTTAAACAAACGCTAACGAGAATGCGATAGAATTACATAACGTTAGGTGGAACTTCCCATAAATTGCGAACTCGGTTCATATATTCCGCAAGAATTTTGTGCTCGAACAGCGTGAAAATTAATCGATCGATTAGCCATTCGTTCCAAAGCTAAGGTTGAACGAGACCCGTGAATCAGTCCCCACCCCCGGTCTAGTCCCCGGCTAGTCGAAATTAATTCACTTGACAAAAAAGCGCAATCGTAACAGGCAGTGCAGTTGCAGTAGGTATTCAAATGTATTCACCATTCTCTCACACGTTTTTTTAGGAAAAATGTTTGATAATACACAATATTATGTATGATATTGGATAGAATCAGGCGTTACTTTGCGGAAGTTCATGATTTAGCAAGAAAAGATTACAATTATTTTGCTATAATCCGCCAACAGAAAAAAATTCTGTATGGTCAAGCATGCAGCTATAAGCGAAGCACCGTTTACCTTCCCAACCAAGCAACAAAGCCAAGTTCCTGAAGATGCTCCGGTGTCGGGGCGAAACGTGCGTCGAGAATAGTATAAAAGTCTTGTGTGGTGGTGCATGTGAGTGGTGGTGGCATTAAGCTTGCTTGGGAACTTGGCTTTGTTGCTTGGTTGGGAAGGTAAACGGTGCTTCGCTTATAGCTGCATGCTTGACCATACAGAATTTTTTTCTGTTGGCGGATTATAGCAAAATAATTGTAATCTTTTCTTGCTAAATTATGTATGATAGTTTATTATTACAGTTTTTTGAAATCTTTTAACTATAAAAGCGTCGGTAAAATAAACTGGTAGGTAATCCTTTAGTTTTAAAGCCGTGCGCCCTTCCACTATAATACCACGAGAGGGTTTTTAATTTTGTCAACGGCATTGAAAGCAATATTATTATGAAAAACAGTATTTCCGTGTAAGTCTCTTTTAGCCTTAATATTTCTTCAGTTTTCTTAGAAGAATGCCAAATCATGGCCACCAATGATCTTTGACAGCAACAGTGAGACACTTGCAATCCTAAGCAGCCGCTTGCCCATAGTGTAAATCACTCGCTACAACAACAACAACAACTGTGGTTTAAAACAACAACGGTTTTAGCAAACTGTTGTTGTTGTAAATTCAAACTATAAAAACAAATAAACAAAGCTATCGAGTGTGGAATATAACGTAAGTGTTGTAATCAGTTGTTCTATGCTACCCTGTTATTCCCCTGGACAGATATTAATACTAATAGGTTTTCTACAACAAATATTTCTTTAGTAAGCGTTATATATTTTTGATAACACTGTACATATTTTCTAATTCCATAATTTGAAACACTAAAATTTGTCTTATGGTTTATTATTTCAATACTATTTTGTACAAGGTATAAGGTATGTAATATCACTCAGCCAATCGTAGAAAGATGCCGTGAAGGGTCTTTTATACACTATCAAATAAAGTTCGAGAACTCTTCACAATTTTATGCCATTGTAGTAATAGTCGGTACACAAGCGCCAGTAGCAAATATCCGCATGAGTAAGGCTTCGTTACCGGTGAATCAAATGTTGACATAACCTACTTTTATTGATCAATTGAATTACCATACTGTTTTATATGCATTTTATTCAGTTTGGGATTTTATTTTATATCGTACGTACAACAAAAACTTACTTTAGGTTTATATTGCAATTTTTCGTATTCAATTTGTGTATACTTAATCCAGACATAAAAATATTGAGATACCAACTACATGCAGCACGTATATCTAAAAAAATAACAATGGGCAAATCTTTGCCGTTACGCGTTCACGTATGTACGCTTGGCAAAAATAGATTAATGAAAAAAAAAACATTTAAATTTAAAAAGACGTAGAGATATCATCCCTAATATTTTCCTGTTTAGCAAACGTTACACTTGTACCCAATATTATGTGCTTAAATCTTTTGCGTGATCTCCTTAATTACCTTAACTACTATAAAATAGCAGATTTAGACAGCGCCACTCCATCGGCTTGGTCTCCTATTTTGTTTACAATATACCAACTTCAGTGATCATAATTACTTGTGTCAAAGTAAATACTGAGAGCTGACTTTAAGTTGCTATAAGAGCGAAAATGTTAGCATTTATAGGTTTAAAATAATACCTAATAGTTATGAGATTAATATACTTGTGGCCGAGAAGGACAAACAGCCTGCGCAAAACGTCCCTCGTTTCGTCCCCCAGTTTAATCCATAGAGTAGTTTTTTTAATCCATAGAGTCCGTTCTAACGAAGAAAACGCTGTTACACCCCGGTGCCACCGCAGAGTAAGGAGCTGCTTCACTTTGTAAGCGCGCTTCACTTTGCACATAAAGACTGGAGGAGTGAGGACCTGAGTTTGGGGAAGAAGTTGGTAATATTATGTATCGAATTAGTATTTAAATTTCTTCCGATAGTTTCGCTACAATTTGAAAATCTCCTACGTGGCGGGCAAAGTGCCACTAAAATAAATGTTCTGTCAGAGAGAAAAACGAGCGGAACGCCGGCTCCCACACACCCGCTCCCCACTCGTTCACCTCACTATTTCATTTCAGCAGAATCAACCGTGAATTAAGGGCGTAGGCCATACAAAACAACACTTATCATTTATATTGCTTTGGAAATGCACGATTTAAATCCTCTGTATATACGCCTTCGTGTTCCGCTTTGTTTTATTTAACATCAAGCTGTAAATTCGACCCTACTATTGTATATTATTTGTCGTATACATTGAAAGTTATAAGTCAAGTGTGTGTAGGTATGAGTGTTGTATCAACTTAAATTTCATAATTTATATGTCCTGCGATTATATTTAATTGCGTTAGTTATGGTGTGTTGCAGTAATAAATTACGTAATACTCAACATATTTACTTCATATTAGGACATACAGATGACTCTTTTTCTGCGTCTTGTTCTATGATTCTCTCGCAAAAGAAGTTCTACTGAGAAAAACCAGAGAAATTCATGAGGTAAGTAACAAAATAAACGTCTATATCGGTATAAACATCGGACGTTTTCAAAGCTTCGTCAAAGATCAATTACGTTACAACTGGGTCGCTCATATACGATGTACGACCAAAGGAAGTTGTTTGATTAGAAGCCTCATTACGTTAATGCGGAATTAGGCCATAACTTGTCGTCCGTTTCTCAAAGTGTTGATATTTTACAGGTAATTATTACTAGGTATTTATTAAGCTGTAAGATGCTCTGAAAGCTTAATTTTCCGTTTAGGATTTTATGAAATGATTTTTATTGAGATATTATGAATTTTATGAGAAAAGTGTAAAATTAGGTTAAGTAGTAGATGAAAGATTTGATGATGAGTTGTGTAATTTAAAATAATAATAAAATCTTAAAATATTAAATACTTACAATTATTTGTTAGTAAAAACCCTGTTGAAACGCCCAACAATACTAAAAAAAATAACAATAGGAGCACTATAAGCGTTGGTTTGCAGTAGTGGATCCAACAATAGTCTTCCGAATTTGCGGCTTGGGCATTCGAAGACCATGGACAGCACTTGCCACACGACGTATCAGTTGAACTCGCAGATCGTACTACGGCACTGTTTCCTTGCTGATTAACTATCACACCCTGTACTGGAGCTTCATTTCTTTGAGTATAAGTGGCATTCTTTTCCGATATACGAGCAAATCCCGAGCTGTCATCGTCTTGGGAGTTACCGTAAACGCCGTACGACGCCACCATATCGACGCCCGACAGTGACCTAGTTGTTTCGTTCCCACTACTGTCCTGCACGCCATTATTGTCTGAACTAGGCCAACACTCGCAAGAACACCGGTCCTCTTTTCTCCTCTGACGGACTTGCGCTGTATCAGATCTCGCGATTTGCACATCAGCTTTTTTCTCCTCTTCCTTTTTAATTTTCGTCTCCTGAGGAACGGCTTCGTGAATTCCATTGTAGTTACTTTGTAGATTTTTATGGTTTTCTATGTACCAGTGTCTTTCCTCCGCTCGGAGTGTAGTATCGTTATTGCCCTCATACACATCTGCGTAATTGGAGAGGGGGTGTGAGGAGGGACTGTAAAGAGGAACCGGCGCAAGCTGCCCGTATCCCCGCTCATATTGCGGGGGCCTCGAGTTCGTCGCATAGTAGGTTGTAGATACAGGCACGTTGTAATCGTAGCCTGACCTGTTCATCTTTAGTCCTTATTCGCCACATTTGAACTTATTTTTTGTCAAAGACGACATCACTAATAATAAAATAGAGTGTTCTAAAAATGAAACGGATATCATAATGCTATCAACGTTGAACCTTAATATAGCGAGAATTTACGCACATAACGGGAAAATGTTTATACGTAAACATTTTCATACGATACAAGGGAAATAAGTTGGAAGATAAACTTCGCTGATTTTGTTATGTGTTACATTTGGAGGCCGGAAGTTATAGAGTGGAACACACATCTGTTTATCTCAATTACTTCTCTTGTTCAGTGACGGTATTTATCTTTTGTATTAGGACAAACGCGTCTAGCTACCGGATAACTTAGACAAGGAAGTAACGACGTCAGTAAACAAACTTTCCTCGCTTGTTTGCTCATAAATCTAATTTGCACGTGTGTCTTTATGTTAACACAAGTAAAAGTTAAGAGCAGGCTTGTTAGACAAGGACAATTTATTAAAAACATTTTATAAATAAATTCATTTTCAAATTCAAAGGAAAAGTTCCGCTCTCCTTCCGTGAAGTTAACAGTAATATAATGGAGTGTTAATCTCTGCAGTCAGTAGTAAAATCGGACACAATTAATTTAATTAAAAACAACATAGCAAAGTCGTCATACGAAAACTGGATTATTCCATAGATAATACGTAATGTGATAGTCAACGCGTGGGATTTAAATCTAATGTAATTGCTGAGCTGTGATTACTTTTTTATTTATAAAACTGAAACTGCTTGTTCTCGTTTTACACAGTTGAACTTTCCTACTCTAGACTAAATGAATGGTATTTATCTTAATCACGGTTTAAACCAAATTCAAATCGATAGAAGATAATATAAGCTAATAATTATTATACTGATAAAGGGCTTTGAAGAGAAAAAAATGCACCAGTTTTATAAAAAGTATTAATACGGTCTGTGTGTGTGTGTGTGTGTGCAAAAGTGTTAAAAGTAAAGCGTCAGAACCGAAATACGGGTTTATTTATAAATATCAATTTAAAAGAATGAATGGAAACATACCTATTAAAGTGATAGATAATAATAATAAATAATCCAAAAATAGAATTCATAGTTGACTTGCTGGGCTTATGTTTATGATCTCAAATTATATTGGATAAGTTGATGCCAGCGACTTCGTCCGCGGGGAATAAGGTTTTTTAATCCCCACCCAAAATCCTTAATTCTACGGGATAAAAAGTAAACTATATTCTTTCCCTATAAGCTACTTAGCTCTGTTTACCAAATTTCATCAAAATTGGTTGAAAAGCATTGCAGGCAGACACACTTTCGCATTTATAATAATAGCTTGGTTAAGCACATACATCATCTTATAATCACTACAAATCATCATCATTATCGTCATTTCAACCAATTAACGGCCCACTTCTGAGCAAGAGTCTCCTCTTAGAATGAGAAGGGTTTGGCCATAGGCAAAGTTGGCCAAGTGCGAATTGGATAACTTCACATATCTTTGAGAACATTAGGACCAAATACTCTCGAGCATGCGGGTTTCATCAGGATGTTTTAATTTTCCGTTATAGCAAGTATAGTAAGTAATTTAAATAAATAATAATTTACTAGATGATTCCCGCGACTTCGTCCGCGTGGATTAATGTTTTTTGATTCCCGCGGGAACTCTTTAATTTTCCGGGATCGAAGTAACCTATGTCCTTTCCCTGGATACAAACTATTCCTATACCAAATTTCATCAAAATCGGTTGAAGAGACAGTTTTTTTGATTCTCGCGGGAACTCTTTAATTTTTCGGGATAAAAAGTAGCCTATGTCCTTCCCCGGGATACAACCTATCCCTTTACTAAATTTCATCATAATTGGAACAGATGGGCCGTGAATGCGTGCCAGACAGACAGACAGACACACTTTCGCATTTATAATATTAGTATGGATTTAAAATCCTTACCAATTATAATTAAAGCTCTTCGCCAAATATTGACACGGATTGAAAGTGTTTCGTTTCATACCTAAGTATTTACTTAGCTTTTAATTGTAAGTAAGCACGGGAAAAGTCCGACACAAGCCCTTCGGATTAAATTCAAATAATTTTAGTATGAATACATTTTTGTAAGCCAGTACTTGCGTGTTACTTATTGGTTGTATTTAACAATAATAAAAACAATAATTGAGAAAAATGATAAAAAAAAATATTTTAAAGATATCGATAATAGAAACATTGTTAGCAAAATTGTCTACCTGGTAGAAAATGTAAGTAGTATCTAATGCTACCAAGTTATATTCAGAGGTTTAAAAAGTAAGTTTGAAAAAATATCTGAACTTTAAATGCTAATTAAAAATTAAAACATCCATGATATAAGTACGAGTAAGAGAAAAATTATATAGTTACATAAATAGTTTTAGCACCAGCGCTTCTTTATAAATATTAAATACTATGACAAATAAACTGCCTCGTTGGTCTAGCGGTTAGCATAGTCGACTGCGGATCACGAGGTCCTGGGTTCGATTCCCGGTCGGGCAAAAAAATTGGTTTGGGTTTTTCAATTCAGAAATTCTCAGTGCCAGCCCGGAGTTGGAAGTTGGCGGTGTTTCACCCCCGTGCCTCGGAGAGCACGTTAAGCCGTCGGTCCCGGTTATTATCACTAACATGATAATAGTCGTTAAAGCCCGCCAGCCCGCATTGGAGCAGCGTGGTGGGTCTAAGCTCTAATTCCCTCTCTCATATCAGAGTGGAGGCCTGTGCCCAGCAGTGGGACGATAATAGGCTGTAGTGGTGGTAGTGGTGGATGAAAAATAAATCCTTTTTGAAGTTGCTAAAACGAAGCCTTCTTCTATTTGCTTTCAACGTTTTATCTTATAAAAAATCTTGAACAACGCTTTGAAAATCTAAAGCAGGTCAAGCGAAGGCATGCAACACTTCCAAGACTAAAGTCTTGAACGCACATAGTCATTGAAACCGCCTTCTATTAACTGTGAGCTATTTTCTTAGCTTTACAGGTATATCAGGACTTCGAGCTTTATGGATTTTGTAGTCTGAAAATTTTATTATGCAAGTTTAGTGGTTTATTTTAATTTTAATTATTCGTCCATAAACCAGGTACTTAAAGTATTCCAAATTGAAAGAAGAATATTACGCAATTTTATTTTCATGTAATGATACGCTGCCACCAATCAAATTTTCTCTATCTGGCAAGATATTAGATATAAACTTAGGTTTTCCTTTCCCTAACAGACAAAAACTAGTTTTATAAGATCTGTTTCACATAAATTAAGCCCAATAAAGAAAAATCAAATGACAGGGGTATACTAATCATCGCTAAAAGCCGCATTGTTTTTATACTGTTGACGTTCGTGTTAGAGAATTATAATGCTTATTTTAGGGACGTTAAGGTACCTACGTGACATAAAACTCTCATTTTGAAATAATACTGCTTAAAGCGATGGTATTAACCTCCCTACACACTTTCAATGATTTGTATACAAGTGCTAGGTACCTAATAGTGCATTGTATACAGGAGGTCGGTGCCTCGTGCATGCTACAGGCATATTCATCACCACCAAGATTGCAATCTTTCCAAGTATTGCAAAACAATTTTGTTCCTTACATACTTCGTATAAATGATTTAAATAAAAGATTAAGAATAAAAGGTACTTCAGCTGAAGTATATTATTGAACGTCTTGTAGTTCAAAGAAGGTTAATGAACACCAGAGCAGGTGACAGATCATCAATGGGGCGGACGACGGACAGACAATATGTCGTACCGCCACAATAACAGAATTAAAATTAATATTTTACTATTGAATCAGCGAAGTCGTGGGCATCATCTATAGTTTGAATAAAAACATATCAAGTATTGATGAGTTCAGTCTGAAAGAGGCAATAATTTTGTACTCTACGGCTCTGCCTAGTTGAGAGTGGCAATACTGGTCTATGGTACCCTGTAATGGCATGACATATTAATCTATGGCATATGGTGATGCAGCTGTATTTTGTGCGAATTATAATTAAATGAATAAACAGTGGTTCCTTCTAATAGTATCAAAAGACTACTTGTACAGGTTCATAGGACTTGAGCTATACCTCTGTTTTATAGAAATATCACACACTGCAAACAGACATAGCATTGAATAAATATTTTAGTACCTTTATGCAGACAGCCATTGCATTTCATAAATATAGAGTGCTCGCGCGTGTAGCTTAATAATAATCACCCAGACCGCGATAGTTCGGGCGGGGATTCAATATTATTATAATACTAGCTGATGCCCGCGACTACGTCCGCGTAGATTGAGGTTTTTTGGTTTCCGCTGTAACGCCTGTAATTTTCCAGGGTAAAAAATTATCTAGTGTTATTCCAGACTATCATCTATTCCCCGTTTTCCTAAAAGCGTAAAGTTTTTTGGCCACACCGTTAAACTGGTTTAAAATAGCTCAATGAAAAAGTTTATAAGCTTAAGTAGTTTTCCCGACCGCTAGGCACGAGCTAAAAGTAAACCGAAAAGCTTTGTCTAAAATGTTGTAAAACTGAGCCAGCTTAAACTGACATTATACAATAACTTTCTTCTACGCTACTTACCTAGATCGTTACCTAAATATTCTTTACAGGCTCTTAGTTTTTTCTCTTTAAAGTAGAATCCTCTTATAACTATAAAATAGGTACCTACTCGACGTACTGACTTACATATAAAGATCTGTAAAAAATAAATTAATCAACCTAATTTACGATATAAAAGGCCTCTGTCAAGTACCCTTTTTAATATCTGCCTAATAAGAGAAGACACAAAGCCAGCGGATACTTGTAACCCCCTTTCAACGTCTGTCAGCATTATTTTCAGGAATGACGCCCGTAGCACATTTCCGCGGTAAAACTGTAGCAGCGAAACTGCTGTTGTACCGCTTATCAATGGCGGAATAGTAGCGAAACTGCGCAATTTAAGTGAAATAAGAACTTAGCATATTTACCACCATTAGGTATTTAGACCACCGCGAAATATATGTATATGACATGAAATGAAACAACTATACATTTCGCCTGCATTCCTACATCAGTGACATAAGCGACACGATACGACGCGACGAGCGTAACACGACGACATAGCAACAAACGGTAGCAGGCCCCACACGTGGCCTACGTCGTTGCGTAGATAAGTTTGTCATTTTCTATGGAGTCTTGACGTAAACTTCAATCGCGTGGGAAAGAGACAGGACTCATAGTCAAATCTCTGCGTTACAATAAATTATTTATTAGTAGGCAGTTTCGCAATTGTAACATTTTATAGTGGAATGTGTAGCGGTTTTACTATATTAATTTCGCGGGAGAAATGTCTACGTGATACTGTCACGTTGGCAACTTACAAGGTTGGTGTTAAATTAAATTAAATTTTACTTCATTTATAAACTAGAATCTTTGCAATTTTCATGAAAGAGTGGGAACGAAATATTTTCACTGTACGATACATTAATTATACGAAATTTTCTTTAATTAGGTACTGGTGTATTTTTTGACGTCTGCCTAATAAGCAAAATTAGTGGGCGATAGTGACACGAAGACTAAACTAATTATTATTTATTTTATGTGAAAGTAGCAGTTATTTATTAGTATTAAAATAAATTATTTATTTTATTTTAGTTATTGACGATTAAAAATATCAAAAAACGAATAATTGCTCCTGTGAAAATCTTTGTACAACAAACAATGGATTTGCCTCTTAATGTTGAATTAATCAATAAGGTAGGTGAACTACATAAAAAAATATGTACCTAAAGTAAATAAAGCGGAAGATTTGTACACCATTCAGCTGTCAGCAGATGCACTAAAACGTTTTGGGTCTCGTATTAGAACGATCGGCCACGTAAACCACCTGAACGGGAAATGTATGCAAATAGCTAAAACATTCAAACCACGCAAGTTACCGTGCAAAATGCGTAGTTTGGTATAATTCAGTAGTAAATTATAATATGAGCTTTACTTTGTTAGACATTCTCTTGTTCTTACATGTTACAATGACCTAATTATTACCTGTTGGTCGGATGGGTGGAATCATTTTTTTGATTGATAACCCGCATTACGCTCGTAAGTTTTATATGACATAAAATTGATAAATTTGTTATTCTGAAGTAGTTTGAGAAAGAAGTTAACTCGGTTGGGCAGCGTTCGGGAAACTCCGCGACATGACGTCCAAAATTCCTCAGCGCCTGAAGACGAAACTTTCGAAGCGCGTGTTGCCAGTGATGACTTACGGCTCCGAAACATGGTCGCTTACTATGGGCCTGATAAGAAAGCTCAAGGTCAGTCAGCGGCGATTTAGAGAACTATACTTGGAGTATCCCTACGTGATCAAATAAAAAATGAGGAGATCGTTAGGAGAACCAGAATAACTGACATAGCTAGAATAGTCGCCAAGCTTAATTAAATAATAAATAAATCATTTATTGTCCATAAAAAACAAAAATATTACAATCGCTAGGTTTAGCGTCTGATGCCTAAGATAAGTTTGAAACTCGTGTTATAGGCATCAGTGCTTTCCCCTTACAATCTTCTCATGTTATAGGTACCTAACAGACAACAAACAAAATTAAATAGGTACATTGATGTGCATGCAAGTTAAACAATTATTATTATCAAAATATGTAGACGTGTGTGTGAGTGTGCATGTGTGAGTGCGTGTGTATGAATATGTGTGTGTGTGTGAGTGTGTGTGAGTGTGTGTGTGTGTGTGTGTGTGTGTGTGTGTGTGTGTGTGTGTGTGTGTGTGTGTGTGTGTGTGTGTGTGTATGTGATTGGTTATGTTGACATTAAGTATATTTTATCTTTATGTGTGTTACTTTGAAATAACCAGTAAGTTCTCTGTGCTATCATACGTAAGTTCTTGTAACCACTTTTTTACGATATTTTTACATTTATAAGAATTTAAAGTCGATATATTTAATTTATTATTAATAATATTGTATAGGAAGCCGCCAAGAAAACAGTAGAATTTTTGAGAGAAACAGGTATTACAATGACGGATTACGCATATTTTATTTTTCCTTCTCTTCGTTTGTAGCTCTTCCAGTACAGACATATCCACATGTTTATGTTGTTTTAAAATTACGCTTAGTATAAATAGTTGCCTGACAGTAAGAACTTGAGCTTCTTTGTACAATACTGCTGTCGAATATCTGAAGGGAAGAAATGCGCTAACTTTAAGTATAGCTCTTTGTGCTCTTTCTAAAAGTATTAAACGTGATTTTGACGTACCACCCCAAGAATCTATGCAGTATGTCAATAATGATTGACATAGAGCATAGTAAATTACTTTCATTAAGTTTTTGTCCGCTATATGCCGAATATTTAATCGAAATCGAATTAAGGGCAATGAGCGGGGTATATAGTTCGTAGAACCGAGAGAAGGTGGGGCTCCAAGGTGCTTGAAAGGCGGCGTCTTACACCAAAAAACGCTGTATTGTATGTCCCCCGAAGAGGTGGACGGACGATCTCAAGCGTGCAGCTGTGAGCCGCTGGAAACAAGCGGCACAAGACCGTGCTCTGTGAACATCCTTGCAGGAGACTGTAGTCCAGCAGTGGACGTCGATATATTGAGAGAACGACGACGAAGACCATTTTGAAGTATATTCCTAGTGCCTTGTACCTACCTATATATTTGTTAACACCTAAGCGTTTTTTTACTTAGGAGATGCATAAGTTATTTTATTTACTTAAATAAAACGTAAAAATATTTGGATTAATTTATTAATAGTTGATGTTCGCGTGAATTTTGGTTTATAAAATTATAACTCATTGGTTTCCGGGACAAAGAATAACCTGGGTCCTTTTGCGGAATATAAGCTATCCTTGTATCAAATTTTGTCAAAATAGGTGAAACTGTTATTGGTTACCTTTTCATAGTAGATACATATCTACTATGAAAAGGTAACCAATATAGACAGGCTGACTTTCGGATCAATAATAATATAAGTAGTTTCTATAGTGTTAACTATAGAAACTACTTATTTAACCATACTATGTATGTTAAAGTTTTAATTTACAGGGAACCTTTACAGATTATTATATCAAAACATGAACAAGATTATACAATATATATTATTATACAAGATTATACTATATGTAATTAGGCTTTGTTATGAAACCAATCTTTCATAGATAATTATATTATCCTAACTCATAATTAAGATTCATTATAGGTTAATCTCAGTGAATCTTGCAATCTCGAAGAAAATCTTTGCATAAAGATAATAATAATATTAATATTACTATGATATTATAATTGATAATGATATTATTAATTTTCTCTCATTTTTTCTCTCGGAGTAGATTAATTTTTATCTAACCAAAATATTACAATATATAGCATTAACATTACATTGATATAACGGTACTACGACGATGGAGTTTTTAAATTGGTCATTTAGAATTTTTTTAATTCAGTTAAAAAAAAAGCAATACAAATGGGTCAATGACTTATTATTTGATAATTTTAAAAGTATACCAACTTAAGCGTATTGTGCGCTATTCATGTTAAGTTATTAGTTTATTGTACGGTATCTGGAATAATATGTATCAAATCGTAAACATAACGTCCCTTTTTCAAATATAACCACATATTGTTCTGTTTATTCTTTACCCGTTCGCAACCTCTTAAAGTAGTTGAACCCTTGAGGGCTCAAATCCCTTCAAGTTAATACTGTTTTCCAAATAATGTAGACATTGTTGCACGCACAGGTAGTTTATCTTTGTAAATATGTTGTTAAGTAAAAATAGAACATAGTAAACTTAGTCGCGTTATTTATATAAATATTTTTAAATATATATAGCGAGCAAACGAGCCGGCGGGTCACCTGGTGTTAAGTTATTACCGCCACCCATGAACATTTGCAGCACCAGATGAACCGCCAATGCGTTGCCGACTTTTGAGAAATATATTTATTCGACCTTTGAAGATTAATCATTAATTTATGTTATAAAAGTTAGACGTGTATTCCACCCGATTTGAACTAAGTTCAAAAAATAATGGGGAAATGTTAAAAAAATATCAATTTGTTAAGAAACATAGTGAAGTATAGGTACAATAAATTGTGACGTTCAGTTAAACGAAGATAGCATCATAATATAACACATATTGACAGCCATTGTAGATATAATATAAATAACACAAACTAGGTCATGCTAATCATCGAAAGTGACTAAGGGACCGCATAGGACGATCAACCGAGTGCATTGGTTTGCATTTAAACTACCAACTTCACATACAACGAGTGACACATCCGTAAACACTAAACACATGTCGCCTCTCATTTTGCTCTCACAAGAGTCCTCATGTTACGGTAGGGACAGTAGGATTACGAATTGTTAATGACATGTGGTTCGCGGTCTCGACGCAACTCCCGGAGGGCGGCGTAGCATCGACGTAGCCTCGCCGTAGCGCGTCGCGGACTGGCGAAGCGGCAGTACTACGATCCCCGCCCGCCCTTCACGCCTCCCCTGTCACCGCCACTTGCCGAAATCTAGACGAGTTTTCATTAATGCTGTTATCGGTGTAAAGTTCAGCAAAGTTAAAATAGAAACCTACAGCTTTAATTAACTGTGCGTAAATAACAAACAATAATCTGATAACTTCAAGCGGGCTAATATTGACTTCAGCTTCTTGGACGAAACTGATTAGCCAAGTGATCGACATTACTGTTAATCCTATCAACTGTCAACGTAATATTTTTGACGACCTCCGTGGCGCACTGTTGAGCGTTGTTCTTTTAACGTGCGGAGATTCCGGGTTCGATCCCCGGCAGGGTCTATTTGGGAATATATAATTTCTTAATTTTCCCTAATCTGGCCTGGTGGGAGGCTTAGGCCGTGGCTACCACCCTATCGGCAAAGACGTGCCGCCAAGCGATTTAGCGTTTCGGTACTATGCTGTGTAGACCGAATAGGGGTAAGGGTTTAATATAACTGCCATGCCCCTAACAGGTTAGCCCGCTACCATTTTAGACTGTATCATCACTTACCATCAGGTGAGATCGCAGTCAAGGGCTAACTTGTAGTAGGAAAAACATGGTAATAGTTTGGGCATTCTATACTTTCTATTTGTCTACTATATTTAGTAAAACAACTTAATTATGCATTTAAACATTCTTAACTTACCGTGGAAATAAAACGTGAATATATCAACTTTAATAGAACGCGTCTCTATAAGTTAATAGAAAATAGTCGAGAACTTATCTCATTTGCTGAAGTAAAAAAATTCAACCAGTCTTTCTATGTAGTTTGCTTGGTATTCATATCAATTTAATACTATCAAAATCAGTCTATTTGAGATTTACGAGACGGGTAGGTTTATACACAACAGTAAATATATTACACGTTATGCCTAACCATTAGTAGCGCCTCTATTGATACAGCATTAGCTAAAACAATATTTTGTGAAGCCTGTCACCACGAGACGTAAACTATTATGATACGTAGAATTGGCAACATAGTTTCAACATTTCTATACAAAATATGATATAAGACGCGTTATCTATTATATATTCACGACACCACTAAAACAATGTGTTTCAATTTACATATCATAAGTCATAACTACACCGTTGCTAAGACTGAGATAGTATTCGTTTCGTTGCGTAGGTTTGTTTACCTACAGCTACCACCAACATCCGATTTTTGTCTCAGATCAATGTTTATTCGACTTCACGTCAGCTGACTTTAGCCAAATTCGTTTCAATTTTACTTGGACTCAATGCCCAATTGTCTACTTTGACGTATGTTCTAACTGCACTCCTATTTGTGGGATGACTTCGTTAAAAAATTGTTTTAAATAATGAAAAAGAAAACTTTACAAAGTGTTCCTGCGTTCTATATTCGTCTAATTTTGTAGGTTCAACTGTAGTATCAAATTTTACCATTTACTAGATTTTTCTTGTGCCTTCCTCTTTTGTTTTACGTGTTAACTGATCAAAGTTAGCAGCAACAAATAAAAAAATAATCAGAAACACTTTTAGGTGTCTAATAATAATATTTTGAAATTGTGAATACCATGTCTGAGGCTGGAGTGAATTTCATAGACAATAATTGTTTAATGCGATTTAATGTTTTGAATTCACTTGGATTACGGAGATCAGACAATGTCTAAGCCGCTTAGTGTCGATCTGTACTAATTGAAAGACTCAACGGAGCTCTTGCTGGATGATTGTATCGATAGACTGGACCCTCATTGATCAGCATCAAATGCGAAAGTGTTTCGGTATTTCTGTATGGTAGTATGAGTGCAGGTAGTTTAGATGACAAACATGATATGTGTGCATTGTAAGGGCCGAACTATGACTTTAATATTGCGAAATAGGACCACCAATATCGATTGAGACTCAGTAGCAATAGTAAGAATTATTGATATCTCGTGGGTAGCTCATACAAAAAGTTTATAAAAGGAAATGGAGCGAACAAACTGGCGGGGAACAAACTTTTCTGCGATGCGACGCGAACGGGAACGTTACTTATCTGCCGCAGCCGAGCTGACAGCTGCAGATGAAAAATTGAAATTGTGTGAGATAAAACTACCTAACTGGCGCTGCTCGGCGCGAACAATGTGACGACAACAAGAACGCAATCATTTTGTGTTGGTTGCTTCCCAACTGCATTATTTTGATTTTGACAAATACATTTTTAAGAGCCGACAATATATGAAATGTTACGTTTTATTTCCAGCTGTGTACTTTGAGTTTGACAAATACATTTTTATTAGACTGGATACAATGAGAACAGTGAGTGTTCTGAGTTCGACCGATTGGGTTCAAATAGAATAAGTTAAATGTACCTAAATAAAAAGCTACTACCTGACTAGTTTGAGTTTGAGAGTTCAACATCTCACTAGCTCAAATGATTCGGGCATATTCAGACAAAATACTTGAATTCGACAAATTTTTTAAACTTTATATGCCACCACCACCACCACTACAGCCTATTAACGTCCCACTGCTGGGCACAGGCCTCCACTCTCACAGGAGAGAGGGAATTAGAGCTTAGACCCACCACGCTGCTCCAATGCGGGTTGGCGGGCTTTAACGACTATTATCATGTTAGTGATTATAACCTGGACCGACGGCTTAACGTGCTCTCCGAGGCACGGGGGTGTAACATCGCCAACTTCCAACTCCGGGCTGGCACTAAGAATTTCTTAATTGAAAAACCCAATACCTAACAATTTTTATGCCCGACCGGGAATCGAACCCAGGACCTCGTGATCCGCAGTCGACTATGCTATCCGCTAGACCAACGAGGCAAACTTTATATGAGCCGGAATTAATATATTATAACAAAAAACCTAAAAACTAAGGCTGATTATTTAATATTATATTTACGTTTTGCGTGTACACACTGAATAATAGATTTATATATTGTTTTTTTTGAGTAGTGAACGATGTCAGTACGCGCTCCACGGCTAAAAATAACGTAATTTTACTATCTGTAAATAAAGTTATCATATTGCAGCGAGACAAGGGTTGAAAAGTGAGCAATATGTAAATTCACGCCCGTGTTTATCCGCTTCCCATATCAAAGTTGCCACGCCACGCTCGATAGCAGCTGAATAGTGACAAAAGCACTTAATAATAGCGAATAGCCCAAAAACTGTCAATCAGCGACCCCTCTCCTTATTTACGCAGGCAAGTCCGCAAGGGCCACGTGGATTTGCTGCGTCTTCGTATATCAAATTTCGGTCGATTGACATGCTATGAGGAGCGCAATCGACTTATCGTGCGATACAAACTACTCCAAAAGGAAGACCTTTTTATTCACTCAGCAGGTTCAGCGTCACTAGAATTGCTCGTCGTTCGTAAATCAAACAATTTTTTTTAATCCACTACAAGATAGCCCTTGACTGCGATCTCACCTGATGGTAAGTGATGATGCAGTCTAAGATGGTAGCGGGCTAACCTGTCAGGGGCATGGCAATTATTTAACCCATACCCCTATTCGGTTTCTACACGGCATCGTACCAGAACGATTAATCAATTTCAATCTTCAATTTCACTTTACAAATTCCATAAACGATTAATCGTATTAATCAATGGAATTTGTAAAGTGAGGAATGTTAAGCCTTGTTGTATCATAATGAAGTAGATCTCAAAAGTGCAAGCCATTTCTTTACGCGAAAAGTCCATGCAGAGTTCCATCAGGCATCAAAACTGACGGTTGATGAAGGTTTTAACAGTGTCAAGCCCTCTTGGCCCTTTCGTGCAATAGTAGGTAACGAGTTCTACTTAAAAACGTCAATCTGCGAACCTCTTCTTTTTGCGTAGCAAGGCTGAAAGCGCTACGTTAAAGTTTCGCGTAAATCAAACTAATAAATTCTCCTATCTTGAACGAACATTTCTCTTTCGTGTGGACGTCTACTGGCTGAATGGATAACGTCGACCCTCCCTCACGGGATCACCTCCATCGAGTCATTTGCTTTTGTTCTCATGCAATTAATAACTGGCAGAAGGGGCGTTTTGGAACCACCGGCTCTAAAGGAATATCTAGCTAAGCTTTTCAGTCTTATATCCAGAAATATCGATATTAACCGTATTCACATTTAAGTGGCTATAAAGGACGTGGCGTCTCAAAGTTTTATTATGTTTTGTATCATGGCCATATAGAAGGAGCAAGTACTGGGGTACTCCAGCAGTAACTCTAAATGGGGCTGAACTGGGCTTTATATAGCCGGAAAATGTACTGGGGTGCGAAGTAGAGCCTTGACTTTAAAATTTTATCAAACTAAACAAATTAAATCTATAGGCGTAAGCCGATATTTAAGCTAATTAGTTTTAAATGCACAGTCAAATTATGCAAATGGATTAAACATTTTACCGATCTAACAACTAATTAATCGTATATAACATTCATCATAGCTTAAGCAATCGACTATAGTGCTTTTCTTCATAAATTATAAAAGTGACAAGAGTCATCAAACAAAATACATCATCGCGTGAAAATTCAGTGAAGAATATTCTAAATTCATACGTTCCGGCTGCCGAATCGGTACTAAGTATATTATGAAAACTCATTGCAGCCTAAGTTAACCAGTATGTTAATACGCTTTGCTACCGTGACGACGCTGGCTGCCGGTACATGTACAGAGGCCATTAGAATACGTAATTGTTAAATGGCGTGTTCACTATACTTTTGTCGTTGATTGCGACGCTAGTAATGAGTTAAATTATGAAACTCAGTATTTTAACATTATAAGAACATTCTTACTTATTTCAATTTTTATCAATGACAAATTAAAATTTGTTTACAGTCGATTATATCCTAACGAAAATCAAAAGACCATTTTCTAATCCCTCGAGTAACACCATAATTCATCACTCGAAAAGTTTTACTATACGACGAACAAAGTTTCAAAACACGATGTTACACAAAATAAGGGCGTAGGTTCTCTTTTTTCTTGTCACACAAGGAAGTTATGTAAATATTATAATATGCGCAGTTTTACATTGTTATTTGCCCGAAACAATAACAAATGTATTATTAAGATCACTTATTTATTTTATCCACAATAAAGGCTATACAAACTGCAAATGTATAGTAAGTAATAATTTTGCTGTCGAAAAGAAATGCAGATGCATGAATGATATTATAAATAATGTCGAATCGGATAATGTAAAAATTCTTTAACGCAGTAAAGTACAAAGAATCCTCAAATTTTTATCAGCTGCACATAGTGCAAAACTTCAAAGTAACACAACAAACAAAAATTTTAATATAAACAGAAAACTAAGCGGCAAATTTCAGAATCCCTCGAGTAACAGTTTAATTTATCACTAGAAAAGTTTTACATAACAGCAAATAAACTTTCATAACACGACGTTTGACAAATTTTCCAGTGCGGATTTCTTTCCATTTTCCGTGTCGCATTACGTTGGCGCCTACTACCATAGATCGACGAGGCACGATTGAAAATAGGCCCAAATCAGCCGTAATTTAACAACCTATTCAGCTACACAAGTATACAGTTGTATAATGGTTTTTCAAATATTGTTTTAACACAACGACCTTTGGTGTACCGTGGCATGACCGTGCATTTCCCTGTATAGAATATTGTACTTAATCTATGAAATTTGATCTGTTGCTTTAGAGCAGCATTAATTTTCTTGTCGTAACTTTTATGTACCTATCGCACAATTGCTTTTACAGACGGGTTGAGCCGCTACTTGTACTTAAAGCCTAAACACATGCCAAGTTGTACATTGTAGTTTACGGTAAACTCCGAACTTAGAACGAACAATTTGAACTCATAAATTCTCTTGTAATAACAGCTTACGAGTTTCCCTAGACACTTGTAGGAGTACCGCAGTAAGGTACTGTGTAAAGGCCTTGACAGACATTAAACGTGAATTACACGATGCAGCACTGTGAGATATATTTAATAAACGATTTTTGTAATATAAGTACACCAAGCAAGGGATGTAAGTATCCAGAAGCGTTTGCACCATATCACCCGCTGTATCACATAGTTGGCACGTCACTTATATGCGCTCTGCACGCCTTCATATAGTTCCCCATAGTGGAAGCCGCGTCGAACGCACTTACGGTACGTTTTACCAGTTCAAGCCTAAACTGGGTCACAACATCGATACATTCCTAGTGCACATGTTGGATTAATGGGCATGCAGAAACTATATTTGCATTGGATTCCATTTTAGTGACTCCATGGCTGCCGATGTCAACTACCGGAGCGGACAGTATCAGGTACATTATTCGGAAATAGATCGAAAATTTTGTATCCAACGGCTATGGTAGAGCGGCTAATGGAGTGAAGCTAAAATGAATACTCATGTTTTATTTGCGGTAAATTAAAAGGTAAGTACGCTAAAACTAAAACTAAGAATCTCGAAAAGGCCTATGTGGATACATACAGGCTGATACACAAACTTTCGCATTTATAATATTATTAGTATGGATTTTCTAAGTGGCTACAACGAATATCCAAACTATGATTGTCTCTGAGGCGAAAGTTATCATATCATACCTGATAGCTGTAAACATTTTATTCTCAGGTAGCAGCCATGTACATAATTTTATTATGAAAAATATTACAATAGTTAGAATATATTTATAATGTTACTAATCTTCTTAACAGAAAAACCACTCGGAATCCGATTACTGTTTAAACCTTTTCAAGATCGTCTACAGCTTTTGATCTAAATGACGAATGTATTATGAAGATGGTAAACATTGCAGTTCAAGTTTTAATCACTACATAAATAGTGACTAGAAATTTGAAGACTCCTTTGGTGGAAACCTGTGTCACAGTCTAGGCGATTAGTTCTTAATAAATAATCCAACTATTGACATCTTTTCTCTTTTTAACCGACTTCAAAACAGAAGGACTGTATGTTTTTTTGTTTGTATGTTACGCGATCAATCCGCCAATCATGAATCAATTTTGATGATTCTTTTTTGTTTTTTAGATAATACTTAAAAGTTGTATCGCATTTTCATTTTATCGAAATTTATTTTGCGCTTTTTGAGAAAATCAAAAAAACAAAATATAAACCCAGATAATGTTTTTTACTTTTTTAAGTTTAAGTTGTTACTAGGTATAGTTTTGAAGTCGGTTTTTGTTTTAGATGAAAGCAAATAATTATCTATCGCTGTCTTTCGTAGACAGACTTTTTTAAAACGCTTTTTAAAATAAACGTGGTGGCGATTTCTAAATAAATAATTTTTCTACAACTCTTTGCATCCCTATCTATCTAGAGATAGAGATAAAAGTAACAAAAATGCGAGTAATCTTTAAAACACTGCTCAAGAGATTATAATATTATTAACTCCAATAATGTTTTAAAATAATGTAAATAGTAACTCTTTGCGGACTCCCTCACGGATGAAAACTAGTATTAAATAAAAAATCTGATTTAAATCCTTGTCTAGATCATAAAATGCTACAGGCGTTTATTCATTAAACTATTTCCTAACTCTATGAATATTGCCTTATACTTCCTCTATTTCCACACTTCCCGATGTCCGCCTCATACTGAGTTTCCTTTTCTGCCGCTAAACAACACAACTCAAGAATGAAAACTTTATTTCTTCCAGTTTTTTCTTTGTGACATAAATATTTTCAAACGCATAGAATTTTAATAGAATGCAGTAGGAACCGTATGTGAGTTGGGAGATGTGTCATCAGGAGAACTTGTGATAAAGTTGACTTTGTTAGAAAATAAAAAAAATCTCTTTTAAAAATTGCCAATAAAGATACTGTATGTCAACCCAACTTCAAATAATTAAAGTTGTGTAAAAACAAAAAATATTTTTATCACTAAACGTCTATGATTTTTATGTTCATATTGTCATATAATACATACATACATACAAACTTAAGGAATGGATTACGAAACCCCCTTTTTCATATCGAAATCTTTGAATAAATGTATTTTTAGGTTTTGGTAATTTGAAATAAATAATATATAACAATATCGAAAAACAGACATCCAAGCTAACTCCTCTTCCCACGTTACTTTCACGCTTTTTTCATACAGTCCATCAACTCATATTTACCGTTACATCAATCATTTTCTGTAACGTTCAAACGCCACATAGAATAGCTATGTATCGTGCTTTCCAAAAAATCGCGCTTTTTTCGCATCGCGATCAATTTGTGCAATTTATAAGGTAAAAAATACGGCTTGTGTGGATTTAAAATGCAGGACCATACAGCTAGAGAGATGGTGGCAATTTCAGGATATGATTATTTCACGCGCCCTGACTTTCGTGGATGAATTTTAAAAAAAATCCTTTTTCGAAGGGTTAACTTTTTGGAGGAAACGTAGATTACAAATCTTATGTTTATTGATAATATTGTGTCAGTCAGAGTGTTTATTCCTTTATTCCTTTATGTGTAAAAATTAGCTCATACAAACATAAATAAGGCAGGTTTGGGTTTCAGTTTTCACGTTAATATAACCACGCGTGAGATATCGAATACTAACTTGAAATTATTTCACTTTGATTGATTCTTAGTATGAAAGCCGTAGAGTCGAGTCAAGGAGTGTAAAAAGTGCTGCAAGTAAATGATTTTGGTAACTTAATAACGCTGTGAATATACATCATCTATCTATAATTTGTCAAAAGATTTAAGAGGTTTTTG
This sequence comes from Erebia aethiops, assembly GCA_923060345.2. Taxonomy (NCBI): domain Eukaryota; kingdom Metazoa; phylum Arthropoda; class Insecta; order Lepidoptera; family Nymphalidae; genus Erebia; species Erebia aethiops. The sequence continues at coordinate 12,100,478 of OV281089.1, read as the reverse complement.
TAATCAAATCACACTAATGTTTTATTTTTGTGCCATTAGCTCCGTATATAACAGGAGTTTAATATTTCCAGTAACAATTTCGAGTAGGACTTTCTCGCTGCGACACTGTCGGCTCTCGGCCGACCACACGCCGCAGCGTAATTAGCTAAATATGGTTTTTAAAGCAGGTAAGAGTTTGTATGTTGACAGGTCATTTGCATTTATTATCATCAACCATACTTTTAACATAATTACTGTTTAATCTCTATCTCTATACATATAAAAATCAATCGCTGTTCGTTTGTCTCGCTAAAACTCGAGAACAGCTTGACCGATTTAGATGGAATTTTTTGTGTGTGTTTGAGTGGGTCCAGGGATGGTTTATATTCATAATTGGACCCGGTAGGGGGCGCTGCAATCGGGTTTAAGGTTCAGGGCAGGACAACGTCTACCGGGCCTACTAGTTATTTTTATAGAAATAAAATATTATTATGAAATAGATGAATTACTTATATGCATTCTATTATTATAAATGCGAAAGTGTGTCTATCTGTTACGCTTTCAACACCTTTAACGGCCCATCTTTTCAACCGATTTTGATGAAATTTGGTACACAGGTGGTTTGTATCCCGGGAAAGGACATACGGTTTTATATTCTGGCAAATTACCGCGGGAATCCACGCGGATGATATCGCAGGCATCAACTAGTTTACCAAAATAAAAATTAAAGTACAACTCCTTACTTATTTTCATTAGATCAAGAAAATAGAATTGAATAATAGTTGCATGTCTTGGCCGGTAGGGTGGATAACTAGCCATGACCTACCACCAGACCAGACTAGATAAAACTCAGAAATTATAAATTCCCAAATTGGCCCTGCCGGGAATCGAACCCGCGAAACCTTGTAAGACCACAGCGCTCACCACTGCGCCAGGGAGGTTTTTAAACAAGGAGGACATGCACATTGCTCAAGTCATCCAGCGGTTCCGGCTGATGTATTCTTAGGAATTAATATGTATCTGTTAGTTACTCGTTTTATATAATTAACACGAAAAAAATAGCATAACGTTGCATAGTTTCTATGTATGGGAACGCACCACCCTAATTTTTAGTGATGCAAAGTAAAATATGTGGCTGTTACAGCAACCATTATAATTTGGGGTGAGCGTTTTAATTTCACGTCACGTCCGCGCTGGAAGCTGACCGTAATACCAGTTCGTAAAGTTATACTATAAATCATAATGCCATTTCAATTCACTAAGCTGAAAACTGCAGTATGGGTAATAGGCCTAAAATCTACACTGAAAATGTAACCTTGCGTTTAAGAAACGATACAACCATTACTTTTGTGCTTTTTAATTTTCGTTATTCAATTGGACAATTTAATACGTATATGTATACCCACAAGTTAATTTTACAGGTAGGTATCTCTCAAAATATACTTTGTCAGTGAAGATGAGAAATTATCGATAGTAATGTACTCGTACCTACTTAGCAATGGAAACTTTTTCTAAGAGTACATTGAACGAGGAGATCTTTAGATCGAGGTCGAAAAAATTATGTTAAATTAAAAACTATTTGCCTTGCAAATTGTCTGGTGGGAGGCTTCGGCCGTGGCTAGTTACCACCCTACCGGCAAAGACGTGCCGCCAAGCGATTTAGCGTTCCGGTACGATGCCGTGTGGAAACCAACTGGGGGTATGGGTTTAATATTTAACTGCCATGCCCCTAACAGGTTAGCCCGCTACTATCTTAGACTGCATCATCACTTACCATCAGCTGAGATCGCAGTCAAGGGCTAACTTAAAAAAAATGCATTATATTAATTTAACTGTCCATAAAATTCTAGCAAAATTAGCCGCTGCCTTTTAATCCTTTTCTGTTTAATAACATCGTGTGTGAGTTTCCCACCACTTCAATGCACTAGCTGTTAATTAAAACACGGCAAAGCCTATCGACGAACTTCGATTGCCCTGTCAAAAATCCCAAGAATTATTCCAGCAGTAAAATAACTTTAGCGATTTTAGACTTTATCGTGCAAATTCAGGCGTATTAGCGAATTTATACATTCGAATGCAATATCGACTCGGTCCGTGCGCCACTAGTGTATCGGGGTGTTTTTATTAAAAGCTGTTTTTATTTATTGACGGTATAATCTCTCCAGGGCTTTAACCTAGTTTTCCAGGTTTCAGTGAGAAGTAAAAATGATATAGCTTATCTTGCACTGCTGCATTTGTCTCTGCTATCATTGGAGCGACGCGGTTGGAGTAAAATAATTTTTCATCAATATTTAAGCCAACCTCGATATACAAGAAAGCGGTCCTCTTCTTTTATAATCCACACTAGAAAAGAGGACGACCGTGTTTCTGAGGCTTATTTTTGGAAAATAATTTTAGAATCTAATATGTGATAGTGCAAATGGGTGCCAAGTTCAAAAAAATTGGTCGGATATCCCTGAATGTATAGATACAATAGTTTTTTTTAGTGTTGTCAGTAGATATCTAATAAATAAAAATCCATACTATTTATTATAAGTGCGGAAGTATGTCTGTCTGTCTGTCTGATACACTTTCACTGCCCATCTTTTTAACCGTTTTTGATGAAATTTGGTATAGAGATAGGTTGCATTCCGGAAAAGGACACAGGCTACTTTTATCCCTGAAAATTAAATTAAGCAGGGAACTGAGTTCCCGTGAGAATTTAAGAAACTTAATCCACGCGGACAAAGTCGCGGGCATCATCTATTGTTAAATAATCGGCACTAAATTTTCACTAGTTGTTGGTTAAAATGTGACGTCTAGAGAGGATTTAAAATGGTCAAGTAGGTACGCTTTGATCGGGTGATGTAATATATATTAGGTATACTAGATTAATTTCCACGCTTTTGTCTGTTTATTAATGTAACAATAAAATAACTTTTACCTAACTGAAACTTAGTTTTGAATACAATGTTAAAGGTTAGCATGCCTTGTTACCATAGGATACTTAATTAACTTTTGAGGCCTGTAGGCTAAAATATTAGAATACCTCAAATCGTTTTTAAGAGGTATTATCTGTTATTATTAATATGCTATATTAGCTGATGCCCGCGACTACGTCCGCGTGGATTGAGGTTTTTTGGTTCCAGCGGGAATTTTTTAATTTTCCGGGTTAAAAAGTAGCCTATGTGTTATTCCATACTATAATCTATCTCTGTGCCAAATTTCATCCAGATCCGTTCAGCCATTCTGGCGTGAAAGAGTAACAAACATCCATACATCTATACATCCATACATCCATACTAACAAACTTTCGCGTTTATAATATTAGTAAGGATTATTTCCATTGTTTTTTTAGTGGAAAATTAGATATTATATCCTACTCAATTAACAAATAATAAGAGCAGAGTAGAAAACCTACATCTAATCAGACAAAATCGCGAAATAAAACTAATAGGCACTAAACATAGATATCGGTCTAATCGTTGATCAAAATAGGCGTAGTCATTTGTTTTAACTGACATTAATTTGTACTTTCGTTACTGCAGGATTTATAATGAGGTCTAATGACCCTCTTCACGAATTTCAAAGTGATTGATCGAGGCGGTCTCCGAAGAGCGTATACGAGAGTAAATGGCTATTCATTGCTTTGAACATTATAGATCTATGCTTGAAACTGAACGTTACCTGGGTAGGCCGTAGAGGCTTACACATTGAATTGTGTTTAAATCACTCTTGATTTTGTTTACAAGTAGAGTGAATAATCATTATGTAGGTAAGTACGTATTATATTGTTTTGCGTTGGCTTACTACTATTACAATACTATAAGTAACATTTTATTACTTTTAAGAACGTCATAATATTCTGCAACCCGTTGACGCTTTGATTTGCGCGTCATGCAGCTAACCAATATTATAAATTAATAGCTAATATTTCTGTTTTTGTTATTCGTAGTCAATTCTTGTCCGCTGCCTTCTTGATATTAGGGTACTATAGATATTGCGAGTGGTTGGCTGACATTTGTGCGACCAGTGCAAGGTTGCCACTGTATATTCGCGTGTATTTTTCATAATTGAAAGTGTAAAAGCATTGTGAACAAGACTGTTTTATTAATATCAGTAGGTACTAGGTAAGCTTGTTAAAGTTTCAATAAGTTATTAGCCGAAGCTCGTGTCAATTTGGAACAATGCCAATAAAAAGATACAGCCGGTAAATAAACCATATTTAAGACGAGCGCAAATGGAACAGTTTCATGTCCAAATAATTTTGAGTGCATTACATTATTTTGTTGCCATTTTCATTTTTCTCAAAATGTCACAAGAATGCAAAAGCTACACACAAAAACTAAACACAGACAATATCTTAAACGAGACATCCTTTTCATAATATTCCAGAATATTATTGCCCACGGAAAGTTTTAATAATTTGTATATTTGTCAATTTAGTTGTAATTTGCTTTATAAGTTTCCAGTAGCAGACACATAAAAGATGTAATGTAAAATATGAAACGTAGCTCTGCAGTAGAGGTAATAAATTGCTATCTATGATTTTGCCCGTATCAGGCTTAACAGTATCACCGTGTTCACTTGAGCGTAACACGATCAGTGGTCTTGAAGCCAGGGCTTCAGGAAACACGTACATGTAATATTATTGATTACAGTGCGGCGGTCCGGCGGTGGTTCAGGCCGATTTGAATTTCCAATGAGCTCGTTAGAACCGGCGCGGATACGGTTCTCGGACAGCCGGCAAAACGGTCGTTCTTTTTAGCTGATTGTGCTACGTTGCGATTCCGCCTATTACTGTAATCGGTCCCCCTTTATTTGTAAAATATGGGCAAACTACCATCGCTTAAATCCATATTGTTTTAATATTTTGATGTTCGTGTTTTAGAATTATAATCCTTATTTTAGGGACGTCAAGGTACGTGACATAAAACTGTCATTTTGAAATAATACTGCTTTTAGCGATGGTAGTAACATTTTATCGCCCATTAATCTTGTAACTTGTTTTTTTTTTAAATAATCATTTGCGTAGGTACTTTTTTTACACGCAAAATTAAACGTACCTACCTACTCTCGTTAGAGTATCTGAATTTGTGAATTTGTGATCTTAATTTTTTTAGCTTGTAGTGGATAAAAAAAAAAAAAAAAAAAAAAAAAAAAAAGACCCGATAATCAAATCACAATCTCTACATAATTGTGTTTGTGATATACATGTCACCGTAAAATTGTAAAAAATGTTATTATAATCTAACTAGCGAGATTGTAAACTGTCGAAAGATTACAATATAACTCATTATTTTTTGGTAAATTTTTAAAAGAACCTAAATGCCCGGCCTGTGGCGGGCACTACCTGATTGTTTTTCCTCATCATTGCTCATTGCTTTGCAATGCAAAGCAATGAGCAATGATGAGGTCTAGGTTGGAACGCGCTTGCCTAGAAGATGCCTATTCATAGTTATATCGAGATAAAAAGCGTTAGATTACAATCTAACGGTTTTTACAATTTTACGGTGACATACACATATCTACTCAGTAAGCCCTTGCGTCTTTAAGTCTACCATTGAAACATCTAAATAAGCTTTACAAAACAGATTTCATTTCAAGCAGAACTCAAACCACAACTTTTTGCGCTAATAAAGTCAGTTCAATTTAAGCCATAAGCCACTCTAAATAGCTCGTAACTAGTTGAATCCAAGTTTAACTCGACCATCGTCCCGTCGGTCGCTGCATTTTTCAGTTAATCCTTTTTTGCATTTAGGAAAATTTTTAGCCCATGAATAATTATTGTGAAAAGTGGATTATTTAAACTATCTACCTAAATCCATTTTTGAATGAATATACTGCAATACATTCTTCATTGATTTTCTAGTTTCGAAGCAGTTTTTAATTAAAACAAGGCAACTTCGATTGGACTGTCAAAAATGCCAAGAATTATTCCGGCAATAAAATAACTTTAGCGATTTTAGACTTTATCGTGCAAGTTCAGGCGTATTAGCGAATTTATACGTTCAGTTGCAATATGGGTGCAAATCGTAGCGGTAGTTCGATGCAGCGCTTTTATTAAAAACATATTTTATTTATCGAGGATTCGAGGTTAACTTTCACAATACGTGTTTTTGCATTGAAAAAGATTTTTGACGTATTTTCTGACGTCAGCTGTTTGAATACTAATCAACCCAGGACTTCTCTAGCAATAACGATTGCTAAAAAATAACTCGTTCTAAACGTAGAACGAGTTATTTTTTTGTTATAATCTCAGTCTAGAAAAACTTTTATAAAATCTGCTTGTAGTTCAAAAGAAGGATAACTTAGAATTATTTATATAAGAGTTACCCTTCCTTTGCTAGTTAAAGCAGAGCTGCATAAAATTAACATATATTATGGAATGGCTCAATCAGCCGAGATACGTGTTCATTTATTGGCGGTATTTAATTGGCCAAGAACATGTTCATACGTTAATTATTAAAATTGTTCACAATCTGTACCAACATGTACGAAACAGGTATAATTTGCATATTATTAAGCTTCGTTAAGAATAATATTATAATTATATTAAACAAAAAAAATGGACGAATACAAAGATTTAAGTAGCTATACAATATATATATATATTGAATCAATGAACTCACGTCATGAACTTGTATTTTTGTGTCCTAAATTGGAGAGCCACGTAAAGCTTACTAAAAAATTTTTACTGAGTGACTAATAATTATTTATGGAAATATTAATGTGCTTTAGGTAATTTTTGCTAGGAATCTTAAATTAACTAGTTAAAGACAGACGGGAAGACGGGCTGGACCGTGGACGATAATATCTTCTTTTATCGTGGGGTTCTTGTTTTACTACGAAACGTCAAAACGAGGTAGTAGCATGTGTTTGTTTAAAAAAGTCGTACCTTTAGCATATTATAATTACATTCCAAATACTAACGTTAAAATTTAAAGACGACTCTGAGTTCGTAAAAATAAAATTCTTTCAAAGTGATATGAAATTTATATGAAAAACATAAAAAAATATTCAACCACAATTCGAAAGCTTAATGAATCGTGTGAAATGTTAATAGCGTAATATTGGATAATGCGAAAGTATTAACACGATTGAAGCTCCCAATTTGGTGCATAACGAATTTGCTGCGAAATTTATAATGACTACTAGATTGCCAATAAACTCGTAACGATGTAATGCGTGATTTAATTGTTAACGCCCTCATGGTCTAATTCGGGTCTAAGTACTTTACTTTGTACTGAATTGAAAAAAAAAATTGCTTTTTATAAAATTAGGTTACTCCGTATCCATACTAATATTATAAATGCGAAGGTGTGTCTGTCTGTCTGCTACGCTTTCATGGCCCACCTGTTCAACCGATTTTTGATGTTTGACGAATTTTGATGAAAGGTACAGAGATAGATTGTATCTTGGGGTTGTACATGGGCAACTTTTTACCCCGGAAAATTAAGGAATTTCAAAAAAACTCAATCTAGATTTGTTATATTTTTAAATTCATTAATTGAATTCTCGTTACAATAAAACAGTGAAAATAAAAGTACCTAAGGTTTGACAAGTATTCTTTATAACTAATCTGTGAGGTTCCAGTCCACTTTGATGTTCAGCATGGTGTGAGGCGACCAAGAGGAGGCAAACAGAGGCTTTGCATGCCAAAAAAAGCTAAACTTTGTCCCTAGAACTGGTAATGAAGTCCGGGTTTGAGTCGCACTTAAATCGACAGGTAAAATCTTATCTGAAAGTTGTTTCGATTATGCCCCATCAAGTGTTACGGAATTTTGAAAAAAATAAGAATGTCAAAACGTATGTTATTATTATTTCGGTCGAAAGCTGATGGTCATTTTAAGCAGTGACCTCTTCAATAAACGAAACATGTAAATATGCATTTTCGTTACGTTATTGTGTTTCATTACGGAATATTGAATATTTGCATTAGCTGTAGATATATTATTAAACTTATCTTTTTTTTTATCCTCTACAAGTTAGCCCTTGACTGCGATCTCACCTGATGGTAAGTGATGATGCCGTCTAAGATGGTAGCGGGCTAACCTGTTAGGGGCATGGCAGTTAATTAAACCTATTCGTTTTCTACACGGCATCGTACAGGAACGCTAAATCGCTTGGCGGCACGTCTTTGCCGGTAGGGTGGTAACTAGCCTCGGCCGAAGCCTCTCACCAGACCGAACCAGGGAAAATTCAGAAATTATAAATTCCCAAACTGACCCTGCCGGGGATCGAACCCGGGACCTCCGCACGTTAAGACAACAGCGCTCAACACTGCACCACGGAGGTCGTCAAATAGTAGTACCTAGGTGTTTGCTGGGTTTAAAATGCCTATATTATAATTTGGACTAAGTTTAATTTCTAGACACGTACATGCGGAAGCTGACCGTAATACTAGCACGTGAAGTTCTACTATAAATCATAACGCCATTTCAATTTACTGAGTCTAGCACAGTAGTAATAGGCTAACTGCCGGCCTCTACTGAAAGACTCAAATTTGTATTCAAGAAACGATATGATCATTAGTTAGTGCAATTTTCTTCGGTACACGAATGCCATCGTAGAAAGCATTATGAACGGAATGAATTATACCTAATAATTGCTTTTGACAAATTGGAACGCTGGACTTACTAATAATAGGCAGTTTTCCGATCCCGTTACACTACACATTGCTTATAGTCCAAGTAATTATACCACAGTCAATAAACGTGGCTTGTTATAAAAGAAATAGGCATCTATAGAATATGTCCTCCTAATGACCAAGGAGCCTTAAGGGAGGTAGAAGTCAATGTTTAATTATATAACACTCAAAAGTCCTCACCCTTAAACTTTCGGCTATAATAATAACGTCATATTATAGTTGCAAGCAAGTACTTTTCATGTTGAAACGAAAACAACAATGAACAACTACATTTTCTGTCTGTTTTACTTTATTTATGTATATGTATGTATAACATAAATAGATTTTACCACGGGTTAGTATAATCATCTTCCTATAATTATATTATTAAACCTAACTAGATGATTCCTGTACATTAAATTAAATAATGTTATAAATCACGCTCTGGCGCCTAAAATGCGTATTTTTTTATAAAGGTACAAACCTTCGAAGCGAACAAATCGATGAAACGTTTGTAAAAAGTTGAAAACTTGTCAAAGTTACGATAAGTTATTAGCCGAAGCCCGTCTCAATCTGGAACAATGCCAATAAAAAGATTCGTTCAGTAAATAATCCAGATTTAACTCCAGAACTAATGGAATAAGTTTCATTTCCAATATTGAAGTATTTTTAGTCCATCGAAGTTTCTAGCAAAAAGGAAAACTGAGAAACTGGATAGATACGTTACGTAATTACAGGTGAGATGACTACAGGCTACGGTGCAGAAGAAACTTTTTGTTCGTGCTTCGATTTAAGTTTTTTTTTTTCTATTTAATCTCAATAAATGCTATTATGATGCTTTTCGGAAGTTGAAAAATTGCTTACGTGAGGATATTTTGTTGATCCTTTTTTATTATTTACTACCTGATGCCCGCGACTTCGTCCGCGTGGTTTAAGTTTTTTGAATTCCTGCGGGAACTCCTTAATTTTCCGGGATAAAAGAAGCCTATGTCACTCTCCAGGTCCTCAACTATACTCATGCCAAAAATCACGTCCATCTATTGCGGCGTGATTGAAGGACAAACCTACTAACCAATAAACCTACAAACAAACACACTTTCTCATTTATATTTATTATTTATAATTGGGTACTTTTAATTAAACTGTACTTAACGGAAAGTATTCTCTACATTCAATATTTCTTTATATTTGTATCGGAAGAAGCTTTAAGTACCTACGATACAAAGACATTTCATTTTTTTAGAGTATGTAATTCCATATAGTTCCTAATGGAGAAGCGGAACTTCGTGTGGTACAATCCTACATAAAGACTTTGCTCTTATCATTCGAACTCAAACTCAAAACATGGGTATTTATTCAAAATAGGTACCTACAAAGTACACCTTCTGAACGTCATGCTTACAAAGTATTCATTAATTAATATTAAAGTATTCATTACTCTTTTCTTTTTTTTCTTAGTAGGACTTATGAGAGTCACTATACTTAAATATATATTTTTTTTTTATCCACTACAAGCTAGCCCTCGACTGCGATCACACCTGATGGTAAGTGATGATGCAGTCTAAGATGGTAGCGGGCTAACCTGTTAGGGGCATGGCAGTTATATTAAACCCACACCCCTTCGGTTTCTACACGGCATCGTACCGGAACGCTAAATCGCTTGGCGGCACGTCTTTGCCGGTAGGGTGGTAACTAGCCACGGCCACGCAAACCACGACCAGGCAAATTTATTTATTATTTGAATTTCTATAGGTAGGTACATTTTTAAACCCAATAGATTTCTCGCTAAGGTTCAGATAGAAATACATTGGTATTTTCAGAAAACGCAATCAACCTTAAGACTTAAGGCTAATCTGAACCTACCTCAAGGTTTCTTAGGGGCTTATAGTCTAGCGCTATTAAACATTATAAAGAAAAGTACCTACTGAGAAAGATTTTCGAGAGAGTGGTTTGAGACAATTTATTTATTTTTTTAATTTGCCTGGTGGGAGGCTTCGGCCGTGGCTAGTTACCACACTACCGGCAAAGACGTGCCGCCAAGCGATTTAGCGTTCCGGTACGATGCCGTGTAGAAACCGAAGGGGTTGGGTTTAATATAACTGCCATGCCCCTAACAGGTTAGCCCGCTACCATCTTAGACTTCATCATCACTTACCATCAGGTGAGATCGCAGTCAAGGGCTAGCTTGTAGTGGATAAAAAAAAAAAACCTCCCGATCAGCGGTCTTGAAGACTTGGCCTGGAAAACACGTACATGTAATATTATTGATTACACTTCGGCAGTCTAGTGGTAACGCCCGATTTGAATTGCCAATGAGCTCGTTAGATTCAGCTTGAGCAAGGGCCTCAGACATCCGATAAAAACTTCATTCCTTTTCAGCTGATTGTGCGCCTTTGCGATTTCACCAAATTACTGTACCTACCCAATCGTTTTTCTTTTTCTAAGCGTTTGGCAACCTCAGGAGATCACCCGTCAATTCCATCTATCTCTATGATACTTATCTAACCAAGGGTATTAAGTTCTTGCTACGCTTTTGAACACAGCCGGGAAATCTCAATCGAGGAGACCAACCAAGAGTTCAAGTATAATGATTAGTTTGCTTATTCTTATAATATTATGAGATTTACTTTGCATAAAAAATAATATTGTTATTAGTTAATAAAGTTTTGATTCTACAGAAACAGACAACAGTATATATTTTCTATTAAAAAGTACAATGGGGCTGTTTCTGTATAACATAATCTCTAAAATAAACTAACATGACAGCATTCGAAATATTGCTAACCTTTTCATAATACTCTCTGCGGAAAGGGCCAGGACTAGATTTAAAGCTGTCTTTTTAATTTAGTTTTGAGACTGTGCACTACAGAATCAGCCCCAATGTCAAACATCGGGGTCATCTAATTTTGGTATCCCAGATAATATCTGGGATACCAAAATAAGGGGATAATCTGGGATACTCTGTCCATTCCAGTCTGTTGCCTGTCGATTGGTAGGTGGTTGATATTATGCCATTAATATGCTTCATGACAAAGTTTGACCTTTTAAAGAGAGAAGCTTTTTAAATGAAAATATGTAAACGAACTAGTCACTAGTACTGCTAGATGTAGCAACACATAATAAATTGTGAAAACCAACGACCTCAATTTACATAGACGGGCCCTGTCAAACAAAGAATGTGAACTTATTTTACTAACGCCATCTAGTAGTGAAAAGCGGGACAGCGCTATGGCGGTGACAAAGACGGGCTTATGCAGGTGAGGGGCATGCCCTACAAGTCGGACGCCCAACTTTTTTCTATGAAAGGGCCCATCTAGTACCTACATACATATATATATTATATATATGTATATAATATATGTATATCGATGGTGTAAACAATTCAAAAACTTCGATGCAAAAACTCATTAATAAAACGGCTTAATCAACGGATCGCTCGTTCAATAGCTGCACTTGATTGCTCTGAACCATGTAAATTATTAAAATCGCTGACAATCTACGCCAAGCACAAAACAGGTAGCTACCACCTCATCGTCTTATATCTTACTCGTATGGTACCTACCTAGCCAATTAATTAAATAATTTATAGGGTATATTCTTAGAAATGTAACGACATCACCGGTACCTACAGTGAGAACGTGTATCGTAGTAGGTACTCTGCCTTACAGGAAGGAATTCCTGGGAACAATAGGTAATCCTTAGTTGAATTATTTTTTATCTTGCTCTTTTGTAGATGATTCCAAACAGTCTGATATTGTTAAAGGATGTTTTATTTTATGATCTCATATTATCATCTCATATAATAGATCATAGACTAAATTTATTACAAGCATAAAATATTTAGTTTAACCTGTCCCGGTGTCTGTCTCTAATCAAATCTTGTAAGTTAAATTTGAAATACTTCACGGCTTAGTTTGGATGACAATACATGGTTAGCTAAGTGACATCATTCTAAATCCAATATGGCGAACTCCCACTGAAGGCAGACAAGATATTTTGTATCCATGATAATTACTGGGTTATCACTTACAGGGTTTGCTGAGAAGAAGAAAAGCTCATGGAATAATGCAGCCCGAACACAATCCGTGCGACGTAAACTTTCTCATGCCATATTTGGATTATGGAAAAGCCGCGAAAGATCGTTTTTACTTATACCTACTAGGGCTAAATAATTATAGCAATAATATAGCTATTCCAAACATGAATTATATTTGTTAGTAGTAGATATTTCTGGAAAAAATTGGAAAAATAATGAGCGATAGTCTATCAGTGACACATCCTATGTTAACAACCACTCCTCTGATTCCTACGTTTCGTTTCTGCTCTCGTTAATCATTATATTACAGAATTAGGTAAGTGTTTTTAAAAAGGTTTTGCTCAGTTGTTAGATCCCTTTTAATGATAAATGAAGAAAGACAGTACAATATAGATGTGGAACAATTTACGGGCAAAAGCTAAGTAGTTCCTTTAGAATGCTGTTCAATGTGCTAACTCTTTAAAAGTAGTAAGAATCAACACTTTAGTGTACCATAGATAAGATTTTTTTCTTATTACTTTTAACTCGAAAAAAATCGTCCGGTTTTATCAGGGCTTCGCGTAAATAATGTTAGCTGATCGTGTTCTGTAATACCTTCTCAATGCCTACTTAGTAACTTTGAATATATTAATATGCAGTATCTGAGGTATGGTATGAATATTGATATAGGTACTTTTACTCTAAAGTGGCGCCAATGGTATTCGATTAATAAATAATGCATCGATTGCAACAGCATCATTAGCGATACAGCACTTTTTAAATACTTAGCGGAAAAAACCGTACCTATATTGTCCAACTATTTATTTTACTTTTGACATTAGCACGCCTATGAAGTGTCATAATCATGGACGGCAACCATCAACGAAAAATTGCGATACTCTAGTTTTTTACAATAGTGAAACGAAGTACCCTTTATCCGATATTTCGTAACTCGTATACCTACTCATCTAGTAATTACAAGTACGACTGTTCTTTTCAAAATAGTCACGGAGCTGCAGCACCACTAGCTTTCTTTATAGTCCTTTATGTACCACACATCTTTGGCAATTGAGGGTTTCTATGACCTGACGGATTCATGAACATTTACTGTACTGTTGTATATAAACGATTCATTTTTAAAACATACATTAACATACTCAGTCATTTAAACGCTTGAGTATTTTTATAAAACAATAAAAAAATGTTGAGCAAAGATAAATATCAATGTGTCAAATCGATCAAAACTTCTTCATAAAGAAACTCGATTGTTATCAAAAATCGAATCAGTACCGCAGAAGAACATCATTTAATCGAGCTGCCAAAAGTAAAATAAATGGTTGGACAATAAGCTACAGAATAAATTAAATTTTGCTTAGAATTTTTAATGATGAGCGTGTCAGAATTAGTTCGAAAACAAAATTCTAACAAGCTATAAAAACTTGTTCGCTGATTGCGCTCCGTTGAAATCACCGAATTAAAGTAATCGTTCCTTTTTATTAGTGTTCTGTACGTGATAATAAAAAAAAACGAAGCACTGGTTTATTCCATTATTAAAATTATATTTTTTTTAACCCTGATAGCTACATACATCGGAGATTCTAACTTATACACATATCAACAGTTTCAGAAATACCTAATTATGCTTTACTAAAACATAATATTTTCTGTTTGTTATTGTACATAATATTTGTATTTTATATCTTGCTTCACGGTTTTTTCTTTTTCAAATTGTATATATAATACGGAACCACTAATTTTGTAAGAACAACTTGCTCATGTCCGGTTTTCGTAGGCTCATTCGTGTCCAATAGTTATAATGAAACCAATTTCAGACCAATTCTGTCAGCTCATTTACATAATGGACATATTTTCACTTAAAAAAAAACAGAATTTTGATACATGTTTTTTGATATATTCATTTACATATAATATAATATTATGATTCTGTTACTATGCTGCTTACATTACTCATTGCTTTTCCCCCTCAGTTTTGCCAAAATTTTAAAACGTTTTTAAGATTCTCCGTTTAAGCGTCCTCTTGTTTTAAAGGGTACTGATTTTGAATAGGTTTGGCAAACGTCCATCTAATTTCTATCCTAATTTTGTAATATGAAGAAGAATATTATACTTACTTCGATTCCTAGCCATTTTATTTTAAATATACATTTCCCAATTGTGATTGAAGACATGAGATTAACCCAAAACAACCTTCTCCTATTTTGAAGTCAGTAAAAGGGCTCTTCATAATGCTTAGTAATAATAAGTGAAGTTTGAAACGCCGACGTTTCAGATTACAGTCATCTCATTAACTGTAAGCTATTGATAGGTTCTTAACCATTGTTAAGTTTTGGATCGAACTTTCATTGAGGCAGCAAATTCACTGTGCTACTGCATAATGCCTTCTAAATTGCCAATATATCGCGAACGTGCATCATTTAATTGTTAATACCGTAGCGATCTAAGTAAGGCAGTTTATGTGGGTTAATGAGTTCCCCAGTAATTCATACCGACACGGAAGTACTCCCTGGTTGTGAACTGCGCTCCAGGCAGATGAGGCAAGTTATATGGCGTTTGTCATTTATCAAGCTATCCTTTTAGTTTTAATGATACGGCGCGCCGGAGCCAGTGCGCGCTCTTATATTATACTTAGAGAAAATTGTTAGAAAGTAGCATTCATATAACAGCAGACGCCTCCTACACTCTTAACTTTGCTTCTAAGGCATTAACCTAGCTATAGTATTATGTAAGTCAAATTCTTACTTCATGCAAACACAACTGATATAAGGCTGAAAACATACTCTTGAATAGGTACAAACTTCTTCAAGCTGCGTTGGTCCGGTGTCATTATCTACCTTAGTCCTTAAGGTTAATACTACCATAGCCGGAAACAAAGCAATTCACGGCTGAGTAATATTCGAAGGACGAGGCGAAGCCGAGGACTTCCCAGGCGATTTTAAAAGGACTAGGCGCCAGACGAGGCCTTTTTAAGTAAACGAGGTTATGAATTTATATTAATTTTCCTGATAACAGGTTTTTGGACACTATTTTTTGCTATTGGGTACGGTAGCTGAAAATTGTATACAAATCTAAATAGCCGAGAGCACAACCTTCTAAATTTTTAAAATTTATTAAAATAAATATCTCAGCCATAGACTAAGAATATCTCAAAGAAAGAAATTTACATTTAAAAAAAAAAACCACATATCGTCCTCCGGACTTTGTTTGGAAATTGCCGGCGTGCGGCTATAAAAAAGCCAATGTACGTATTGAAGAAATTTTCGAGCAAGTAGGAGAATAGATAATTATTATATCATTATAATTATTCAACCAGACAATGTAAATTGTAATTGCTGTTTCATAGAAACATCTGTTGTTCGGAAAATAAACAGCATTGAAATTGCGTGGAAATTCATCTCTCGTTTATTGCATTTCTAACTAAAACGTGTAATTGATAAATAATGAGTACCATAATTAATTAACAACGCAATGTTCAATTTAATGCGAAAACAACAAATTACACACCTTACACATGATTAAACAAATTTCTCTAAATTTATGTCTATCATGTGACTGGCTATGCTGAACGAGTAAGTTTGGCCAATGTATGCCAGGAATTTTTATCACATCTTTTTGACGACCTCCGTGGCGCAGGGTTGAGCGCTGTTATATTAAAACGTGCAGAGTTCGATCCCCGGCAGGGTCAATTTTATAATTTCTGAATTTTCCCTGGTCTGGCCTGGTGGGAGGCTTCGACCGTGGCTAGTTACCACCCTACCGGCAAAAACGTGCCGCCAAGCGATTTAGCGTTCCGGTACGATGCCGTGTAGAAACCGAAGGGTTTAATATAACTACCATGCCCATAACAGATTAGCCCGCTACCATCTTAGACTGCATCATCACTTATCATCAGGTGAGATCGCAGTCAAGGACTAACTTGTAGTGGATAAAAAAAAAATTGTTATTTAAAATCTACCAAGTGAAAGTTACCAACCTAAGAAAGTTGAAAACCACAAAGGCTTCTTTTATTAACCGCCGTTGAGTTATTAATTACGATTAATAATTAATCAGCTTATTGTTATTATTAGCTTTTATAGAATGTTGTGGTTAGAGTAGAATGATCTTATTTCTTGGTATAATTAAAGTATTTAAAGGGTTCCATTAATTTATTATTTACGTAAGAAAATAGCTGTTGACTTTAGAAAATAAGCTCTGTACAGTTTATTTACTATTACTTACGTTATTATAAATACGAGTATTTATCTGGCAGTAATTAAAAGTCTAGTGAGTTGATTTTATACTTTCCTAATATCAATACAAGTCGACCTCATAGAATAAAATCTTTATATACCAGCATATTATAACTTATGTGGCTAGAGCCTTGTGATTGCTGGTCCTATTTGGGGTGTCCGGGGTTTGATTCCGAGCAAACACTAAAATTTTTCAGTTCAATTAAATTTCACATGGAAAACGTTGAAGGACTTGTGACAATCCCTACATGTTCTCAAAGGTCTGTGAAGACGTCTGATCAGTAATAGACCAGCGAGGTGGACTGTGGCCTAAACCGTCCTCATTTTGAGTGGAGACAGTAGTGAGCAAGCGATGGATTGAAGGATTATGCTAAGTAATTGGTGTGCGGCAGCATAGTTAATATAATGAATAACGTGGATTTTTCATGTACTGTGTTATGGTTACTTTCTGTTTCGTATTTCTCGTACGAGAGATATAAACTACTAATATCATGATTTTGACGACCTCCGTGGCGCAGTGTGTAGCGCTGTTGTCTTAACGTGCGGAGACCCTGGGTTCGATCCCCGGCAGGGTCAATTTGGGAATTTATAATTTCTGAATTTTCCCTGGTCTGGTGTGGTGGGAGGCTTGGTTAGTTACCTTGGTTTGTTACCGGCAAAGATGTGCCGCCAAGCGATTTAGCGTTCCGGTACGATGCCGTGTAGAAACCGAAGGGGTAGGTATGGGTTTAATATAACTGCCATGCCCCTAATAGGTTAGCCCGCTACCATCTTAGACTGCATCATCACTTACCATCAGGTGAGATTCAGTCAAGGGCTAGCTTGTAGTGGATAAAGAAATAAGTCTTGGTTTCGCAACATACGGGAGTAGATCAGAATAGCGAGTGCTGCCGAACTGTTTCACCTCACGAAGAAAAGAAAGAAGTAGACTGCCAATTTTCGTTAATCGGAGTAGAACCCGTAGAAGAAGAAAAAGATGAGGGCTTTTTATATGTCAGACAACTTTGCCTCTAGTGTGTTTGAGATCTTAAAGAAAATGAAACCTGTGCAAAAAGAACTGAAACTGAGTACCTAACCTACATACACAACGCTCGGTTGAGTAGAAAGACCGGACCTATTTTTTTTTATATCACATTTACATAAAAGAGCCTTATCCTGATGGTTATGGACTATTTTCGAGCTCGGATTTTCGGGCACCCAATGGAAAGAAACTCTTTATCAGAAATTCACGCGGGCAAAGTAATTTTCAAGGGAGGAACGTCGTCAAGCCAATGTAACAGATCAAGGGGCTTAGTTGGGACCAGTTCAACGAGATCCTCTCCCACGCCTTTATTACGCGTTTTAAAATAATGTGGAATCGAAAGCAAAAGTGGATGTTCGGTTACGAAATAACCGGCGAAACAGTATATTTCGTTATTGAATATTAACTTATCAGCGTAGCAAAATTATAATTTTGAATGAAATGAGAACGCAGATATTATTTCCATAATAATATTGTTAAATCGTTAAATCGTTATTTCTTTTAAACTTTTGTATTAAATCTGTTTTTTCAAGAGGTTTAAGATTATGATGTAGGATCATATGAGAAACTTATGCATCCTTTCGGCAGCTTTCATCGTTTCATTTTACAGTAAAACGGAAAGTGTCAATAGTGCGTTTGTATGTTAGATTTTATCGGCCTATCCGTTAATTCGACTAAGATGAAACTAAGACGAAAGTTACAGAAAAAGCATATAATTATTACGGGAACAAGATACTTTTTCCCTGGAAATCAAAGAGTTCCCAGGGTATTTAAAAATATCCTTAATCTAGGGGACTATGTGTATCACAGACATCCTCTGGGTTTTTTTTTTGTTTGTACTGTACTATTGATGTAGGGCAACTGGGTAACAGTCAATTAAGGTACTTTCCACTTTCTTTTCATCCCGTGTTCAAAAGAAAGTTCTGTCTTTTTTTTCGTTCATTGACTGCATTCTACGGGTTTTTTTGTCTAGATAAGTAGCTCTGAGAGTTGTGGTAAATAGGGCGACGTTATTAGGAAAGTTTCCTTTTTCAACACCGCCAGGATACAACATGGTAGGTACCTGCTACCTACCTATATAAGAAAGGAAAAAGTGTGTGGTTGCATCACAGACCATACAACCAATCGGTGTATCTACACAAGTTAGCCACGGATTGCGATCTCTACTCTTCTGTTGGTAAGTGACACCGTTATTAAATTAAAGAGCTCAATCGATCTATTTGACACAATCTACTAAAGTTTAGAGTACCTCTAGTCTACGGTTCGTGTCATGTGGACCTATCGCAAAGGACTTGGGCTAAAACTTTTAATGGATGCTCTCTAGCTCAGAGCGCGCCAAGAGCTGACAAAATATAATATTAGCTATATGTATAACATGTACGAGTATGTTACCTTTTGTTCCCATTATTTACTTTCACTACACGTACTTCGATGGATCAATGTCTTAAGTTATTGAAGCATAACTATATTTTATTGAAGAAGAAAATATATTTAATTATCATGAAATAGCCCGGATTGAAGTTAATTTCGGCAAGAAGTCAGAATTTTGTTGATTAGTTATTGATTATTAGCTGATGCCCGCGATGTCGTCTGCTAGATTTTTTGATTACTCTATTATTATTTTTTGGCATAAAAAGTAGCTAGCCTGTATGTTATTCCAGACTATAATTTATCTTTGCGCCAAATATTATCCAGATCCGTACAGCCGTTCTGGCGTGATTTAGTAACAAACATCCGTCCATCCAAACTTTCCCATTTACATAATATAATATTTCTATAGATAATAATATATGCAATATCGATAAAAAATGGTTGGGAATTTATTACGCTGTACTGTATCAATATTATACCAATGTGATCGCAGTGCACGGCAAGGCTCTCTTAAACACAAAAAAAAAAAAAAACCGATAAGTACCCTTTAGTTAAATACAGCAGTGTGAAATATTATCCTGCAGGGACATCCTGTGAAACAATATTTATCTTCCACTACAGACACGGACGAACGCCAGGGGACGTGGCCAAGAACTGCACTTCAATTCATCATTCGTAGCTGTCGCCAGTGCATATTACGTTATCGAGACATGCTCTATAAATGTTAAGCTTGGTATATTATGTTTCTACTCACCTGTTCAGCTTTCGTGAAGTAACTAGCTAGAATGCTTTGTCAAATTTATAATATCGTTATGAGAAGTAACGTTTTACACTGAATATTATGTAAAACTCAAAGTTATTAATTACATTAAGCCTTTGCAGGTCCTTCGGTTTGTGTTTTTTTTTTTTTTTATCCTCTACAAGTTAGTCCTTGACTGCGATCTCACCTGATGGTAAGTGATGATGCAGTCTAAGATGGTAGCGGGCTAACCTGTTACCCCTACTCGGTTTCTACACAGAATCGTACTGGAACGCTAAATCGCTTGGCGACACGTCTTTGCCGGTAGGGTGGTAAATAGCCAAGGCCAAAGCCTCCCACCGGGCCAGACCAGAGTAAATTCAGACATTATAAAATCTCAAATTGACCCTGCTCGGGAGTGAACGCTCAACACTGCGTCAGGGAGGTCGTCAGGGAGGTACTTCAGTTTGTGGTACTTATACCTAACCTGTGGTTATACAACATAATACAAACTATGTTACTATGTGGTTCTAGTCTTTAAGCGGTATTTTAGTCAAAATAAAACTTGTCATAAGAGACACATGTATAATATCCTATACATGAAATAAACAAAAGGTTTCTTTTGATTTGCGGTAAAAACCAACAAAACACTCGTTAACCTCAGATATTTTAATGTCAAAAGCTAATGGTAATAAGAATAAAGTAAACAAATTCATTCATTCATTCGGCTGCCTCGCTTGTGAACCAGCATAAATATAACTAACAGTTTATTCATTTAAAATACAACCCAACAAATTAATCAGTACTAGTTACATTAACAAGGAAAGATAGAACACGGCAAGGCAAAACCCCAGACATCATTAAAGAAGTCATCAGGGCAAGAATAGGGCAATAAGTAAATGAACGGTGTCTGTTCGACCATTCCGTTATCGGCCGGACGGCGCGGCGCTCCCGAGATACTATCGCAAGTCCGTCCTAAGGTTGTTGTTACATTAAACCGATATTAATTTAAATATCGTATTAATTACACTTTCCATAAAATTACAATGTTGTATGTAAAACTTACGGGATGGGATAAAGTTTCATAGGCCGCATGGTACATAGCCCTACGCGGGGTCTACGGTCGAGAATCTTTTGAAGATCTCAGGTTTGGTTAGCTATGATTGTGTATCTAGGCTATATTAACGCTATATCTAACACCATACTAAAGTAGATTAAAATAGAATAGACAAGAACAGAAGAATCTATGGAGCAACCTGTGTGGAAGAGGTCGCTTCTTAACGATAAGGCCGTCTTATGAACAGGTTTCCTTAATTCTTGTTTTGCTTATGTTTTGTATGTATGGTGAACCTACATTAAAGTATATTTTCATTTCATTTTCAACCTCTGTTTACCACCTTTGGTATAACACACGTTTTTGGAAATAAATAAAATTGAAATTTAAAATGAAACCATGCCAGGACTGTAGGTTACTCGTAGAAGAGTGTTTTCGGTACAATGACGTACACTGAAATCTATAATTAGAAATCATGATCTTTCAATGTCATCAATATTCTCCACCCTTACGACATAAAATTTCCTCGCAAAGATGAGCTATTATTTTTATTATAAAAAAGTTTCGTTCTTTCGACTTTTCTTTTCAAGCATTTGATTCATGTTGATAAATTACGAAGTAAGCCTTCGTTGGACAGAATCAAATAGTTTTATCCTGACACCCGTTGATGTGGGTCCACTAGTTTACGTCATTGGACTATCTTAAATCTTGACTTATATTAAGTGAAACTTAAATCTTCGAGATAAAAATATTATTTCTTATGAAAAAAAAATTTTTTTAATAGTATGCATTTTGTGTCTGCTTTTGTTCAATTAAGATAAAAATTAGCTTTATCGACTTTCAATGTACTCGTATATTAACGTTACTTCGAGATCTGTGAAGCCTGAAAGGATCCACAAGAAGAAAAGTTAGAGCTGACGTAGCGTAAACTTAGTAAAGTTTTTTTATCCACTACAAGTTAGCCCTTGACTGCAATTTCATCTGGTGGTATGTGATGATGCCGTCTAAGATGTTAGCAGACTTTAGCCAGTTAGGTGGCAGTTATATGAAACCCATTTCCCTAATTTATTTCTACACGACGCCGTACCGGAGCGCTAAATCGCTTGGCGACAGGTCTTTCTCCTTATGGTGGTTACTAGCCCAGACTAGAGAGTACAGTACAGTTCAGAAATTATAAAATCCCAAATTGACACTGTCGAGGATCTTATCCGGGACCTTCCCGCTAATAAGACTAAAGTGCTCACCACTACGCTAGGGAGTTCGTCGAAGTGACACAAGACAGGTCGCAGATTTATTATGCTTGCTGGACCATTGACCAATCCCCTTTAGATCACTGGTCCTGGTTACTGCTCTAATTCTCGAAAATTGGTTTTGAGTACCTATACAGTCCTACTTTAAATAACACCACAATCATTAACAGTGTAAGCTACCCTTACAGATCCGCCCGCCCGCCTCCTAACCCGCCTAAACCAGCCAAGACCGTCGTCACCGACCCTTCCTAGCTGTGTTTCAAAGAATGTTACAACCGCTTATCTCCATTTAAACATGCAAACTCTGTTTGATCACAGCGATCAATTCAGTTTTACACGCAAATTGTCTTTCTTTGAATATTATATTTTAACTAGGTTAGCGTTAAAGTATCTAAAAATAATTTACAATATTTTTATCTAGTTCTCTTTTTTCGTTTTAGTAAAATATCAACTAACATAATGTAGGATGTTATTCGGACCTCTTCGTTATCGTCGTCGCTAGCCGATATACGTCCACTGCTGGATATAGATTCTTGCAAGTATTTCCACATGCCACGGTTTTGCGCCGCCAGCAGACCTTTTTACTGATCTTATACTTTAATTCGTTTATTAAAGTTTTTCATTTGTTTTATATTAAACAACATGAACAAAATCTATAGCCCTCATTGGTCACAAAAAACTGTAGCTTTTTGATGTAAGTATCTCTCTAAGTTGTAATGTTTATTGGATGTAGATCGCAACCCCTTCCGTTTATTACTGTTAAGGTTACCGTTATAAGGTAAGGTATATAAATAAACTAGCTGATTCCCGCTACTTCGTCCGCGTGGAATGAGCTTTTCGTAAGAAACGTTTTCGTTCGACCGTTTTTTCTCCGTCTTACATTGCAAATCCGACATAAAATAATATTGCGGCTATAAATTAAGATGTAAGCTATCCTATCTTTCAAGTTGGATCAAACTGCACACGGTGTGCAAATTTAATTTATAAAGTCCATCGCGGACAAACAACGTGACACATGATTTATATATATTTAGATAACATAACAAACTATCAAATCTAATTTGTAGCAGTTCTCCATGTCAGTGGTTGAAACTTAGAATAGAAATTCAATCAAACAAACGAAATTAGGTTCACTGAAAACAAATCTAACTTCGTGAAGCGCATCTATTGTGAAACAAAACCGAGAGAGCGCGCGGCCCCACACCGCCCCTATTCTCGTACTATCCGCGTAATTAATTCAGTGATCGTCGGCATAATCACTTGTATGTCCTCAAGTAGGATCCAAACTAACGCCTCCTAATCTCCAACTAAGCTAATGAAGGATATTCGCAAACGCCAATTCAACTTCTTGTGCTCAGAAAGAGTTTTGGTTTAATCAGTGTGGGGGCTTTGACGACCTCCGTGGCGCAGTTTTGAGCGCTGTTATCTTAACGAGCGGAGGTCCCGGGTTCAATCCCCGACAGGGTCAATTTGGGAGTTTATAATTTCTGAATTTTCCCTGGTCTGGCCTGGTGGGAGGCTTCAGCCGTGGCTAGTTACTACCTTACCGGCAAAGATACCGCCCAGCGATTTAGCGTTCCGGTACGATGCCGTGTAGAAACCGAAAAGGGATATGGGTTTAATATACCTCCCATGCCTCTAACAGGCTAGCACGCTACCATCTCAGACTGCATCATCACTTACCATCAGGTGAGATCGCAATCAAGGGCTAACTTGTAGTGGATAATAAAAAAAGGGTATTTTTCTTCTTTTCTTAATTTTTTTAAATCATCTGATTATTTATTACTATAGTCTTGTAGGAGAATTAAGGTACGGTTGATATTACCAACACAAATTGGTTGAATTAAACCCGGCTAAAAGCAACAGCTGAATTTCATGTAAGATTCCATCACGTATACAAGATAATGATAAAATCACGACTCGTCGTTACGTGTCAGTCTTAATAAAACCGACAAAGTGCGAGTACATACTTTTAAATACTTTCGCAAAAGTACTTAAAACTTACTTCTTACTTTGGTAAAAGAAACAAGACGCGCGGGCGCTAAAAATCACGTTTCTTGTATGGGGGACTCCCTTTATTGCGCTGCTAACTCTTACCTACTTAAAGCGTCTTGCGACAATGACATACCCGAAAAAAGGAAAATCACAAGAATCAACCACAACAATGGAGCAAAGGATTTTTCAGCACTGTCACTGATGCGTTTAAACGTTTGCGCCATTAATCTTTGGCCCCCACAAAGATTGCATTTTAAAGTTTCTGTTTGGGTACCATTTGCTTGTAATGTTCGTTCGCTGTTGCTACAGAATTTTGATGAAGGTAGGATTCGACGTTTTGTAAAATCGAAATAAATGAACCGTTGCATTGGTAAATAAAGTGAATGGTAGTTAAATTTGTCTTGATCTTAGAATAATACTCTTTAAGGTTCGTTAATGGTAACGCCAAAAACCAAAATTGCTGAATAGTGGAAATAAAAACTTTAATGGACACAAAAGAAAAGAAAGTATGGTGAGGAACACAAACATACATAAAACATATTGTAGCAACAAACCATCCCTTACTAGTTACCATGCAAGCTCCCAGAGTAACTTCGTAGGCTGACGAAGTAACTATTAAGTATATTCTAGTCTGTGGCAGAGGTCAAGAGTTTATTGTGTAAAGAGGATAATATTATTCTTATCAGCCAGTCATATAAAATTAAGAGAACCTCATAGCAATTTTTTTAAATCTTGATTTTCCCGAAAGAGGTCTTCATAACAACATTGTAGGGTAGTCAAGTCATTGTAGGGTAAGACTGCTCTGGGCTACATTAGACAGTCATTCGCAGTGAAATTGGCTCAACCTACGAGGTAGATTGCTGAACTTTAGAGATAACTTCAACCAACTTCGTACATTTTGACGCTGCAATACTTTGATAAGGTAAACTGACTGCTTTAATTAAGTCGAGGTGTACTCAAATATAAGTTACGCATATAATAATCTCGATTATTATATGCGTAATATAATAATCGAGATTTTAATAAAGATAAGCCTTAGATGGTACCTATTTTAAGTTTTCTTATTCACGAGTATATTTTTTTTTATATAAGTAGGTGCTTGATGTACGAGTTATAGTTCTAAAAAAATTAGTACCTGTTTTCTTGTAGATTTAATCCTAACTTGCCTTCCGGCACTTTAAACTTATACCAAAACCTAAACGAATTCCAACCTGTATTTCGCAACGTCTTTTTAATTATAAAAATAAGCTCTTAAAAACCCTGACCTTTTATAAACATCCGCCAAAGAACACTTAAATAATTTTCTCTCTGAGCAAAACTGTTTTTTCAAAGAAACCTTGCCAAGTGGATTAAATCGAAAGGAGATGATACAAAAAAGTGTATAAAAGACCCGCCCACTCGCCTCAATATAAGTTGTTTTGACTTGTGCTCCATTTTCTCATTTTAAATGCTCTTAATAATTTTGCGAAAATGTTTTTCTTCGGCTCCAGCAACCTTTAAGTAGCCATTAAGATACCTACCGAATTAATTTGCCTATGAAATTATTATGAAAGCTTCTTTTGAATGAATCAATTGAACCAATGGTATTAATGATACAATTTTTAAAAAATATGGGCCACCAAGCCCTGTATTAATAGAGAAGAAAATTCGACAAGACAACGCTGGCTGTAAGACTTAGGACTAAAACAGACTATAGACAGGAAAGGACCAAAAGGTCGTTCGTGTTAAAGACACGAAGGGTTGGTGTCGTATGGAAAACACGTTTTGACTGGCAGAAAATTACTGGATATCAAAAATACAGTACCTACTACCTTATATTATTCTTATTACGTTTTTATAACCATCAATCGAATATGAACTCAATATTGGCAAGAAAATAATAATATTTAATATCAGAGAGCTGAGAACATAATCTGTTCACGTTGGTAACTATGGAACCCGTCAATCACGACCAATTTCCGTACGTGCTTGTATTAAGTCATTAGCCGTGTTTAAACCATTGAGCAAATAAGCTTAAATGGAGATAAAACACGGTGCTCGCAACGTATTTTTAATACTTTGTTTAAAATTACTATACTCACATATCAAAATTCCACGCACAAATACAAGCTACTTAATACACAATAACAATATTTACGTATTGAGAATTTAAATTTATTATATTTTGAAAAAAATTATGTATAATATTGTAATAGCTTTGGCATATCCATAATATTTATAGCTAGGTATTTTCACATAAAGCTTAGAAGAAAAAGTTAGTCAACATAATTTATGAAGCCATACTTAATAATATTATAAATGCGAAAGTGTGTCTGTCTGTCTGTCTGTTTGCTACGCTTTCACGGCCCATCTGTTCATCCAATTTTGATGAATTTGGTACGGGGATAGTTCGTATCCCGGGGAAGTAGATAGGCTTTTTTTATACCGGAAAATTAAAAAGTTCTCGCGGGAATCAAAAAATCTTAATCCACGCGGACGAAGTCGTGGGCATCTACTAGTGATGAATAAAATCAATTAATATTCGATTCATCCACAGCAACAAAAATCTGCAAGGCAACCACAATCAGGTATTTTTCGTCGGAAAATTGCTCCCATAACCTCATAGCATAACCCATTCAATTTCATAAGGTAATTTTTGGCGACCAGTGTAATATTAACGCTTATTAATTTATATTCTTAAAAGTTAAGTTAGCAAAGAAAATGTTAATAAGGACCTTAGAAAAATTCATTAATTCAATTTATCAGTGAAAGTTGAAAGAGAATAACTCTTAAATAGATTTATTGTACAATATCAGATCATGCTCGCCTCTCAAAGGCGAGTGATACAAAAGTTGGTATATAAATCCTGTCAAGACTTCAGAGAAAGCGTCCAGATCCTATGGATCACTGACGCACAATACTCCGGGATCGCATTGTAAAGTACTTCAAGAAATCGCTCTCCTAAAGCCAAGCTCCCCTTTTTGCAATTTATAACGGTCCTTATCCCGATCGCTGGAATACAACCGATGTAAATCTTTCTAAGCGCAGCTTTGTATCAGTTTATACTCCACTTAAAATAATTTAAATCAAAACAGTATTCCTTCCACTACCACTGCAGCCGATTAACGTCCCACTGCTGAGCATAGGCCTCCTCTCTCATAGGAGAGAGGGAATTAGACCACGCTGCTCTAATGCGGGTTGGCGGACTTTAACGATTATTATCATGTTAGTGATAATAACCGGGACCAGAAGCTTAACGTGCTCTCTGAGGCACGGGGGTGAAACACCGCCAACTTCCTAACTCCGGGCTACTGAGAATTTCCAGTCTGAAAAACCCAATACCCAACTATGGCCCGACCCGGGACCCCGTCGGCCGCAGTCAAACATGCCAACCACTACACCAACGAGGCAGTTCCTATTATTCAGTATTCCTTCAACTTTTGATATAAAAGATATCGATCCGGGCCATTCTGCAGTCAGAAATAAAACAGTGCGACATTTAGGTATGCGACAGGGCTGCATGGTATAGTAATAAAAATGCAGCAAGTTTCTCCAACACTATGTTGACTCGTTATAAATTAACTAGCTAATTCCCGCGACTTCGTCCACGTGGACGACGACGTCATGAGGTTTTTCGGTTTCCGCGGGAACTCTTTAATTTTCCGAGATAAAAAGTAGCCTATGTGTTATTCCGGACTATAATCTACCTCTGTGCCAAATTTCAGCCAGATCCGTTCAGCCGTTGGTGCGTGATTGAGTAACAAACATCCATACATTCATCCATCCATCCATACATCCATACATCCATACATCCATACATCCATCCAAACTTTCGCATTTATAATATTAGTAAGATAGACTGCAGGATGAAGTTTGAGGCTGCAAAATAATGATTTTATTTGTAGCATGCCACTTGGTCGCACATTATTCGCTCCGCTATAAAACAAGGTTAGTGCTAATATCTAATTTCTATTATCACGAAAAATATGTAAGTGTTATCATCGAATGTAAACTGACGAAAGACGTATGAAGATGACGATATGTGTCGTAAAACGATGTTATTAAAATTAGTATTGACCTAGTGAATAAAAGATGGCTGGTTAAAGTATGAGTGCATATTTTGAAAGTCCATCGCACCAAAGAGCAATCCATGGCGCCACTTGGACTGGCGCGTGGGTAAACCTGTCGGTAGTCGGTACTCAGTACATATCCAAGAGTCCAACTGCAAATTCCAATATAGGTTTTGGTACTATCATTTTTATTTTATAAAAGTATTCGTAGCCTCAACTTAAACGCAGAGAATTTAGATCAGAATTTGTAGTGTTATTTAGTATCATTATTACAATAAGACTAGTAACGAGTAAACAATGGTAGAGAGTAGAAACTGACTGGATACTAATGCATTAATATTTCAATTTGGTACTTCTACTAAATGCATATAAAAGAGTATGGGCTAGCGAGTATATTATTGAACTATAGGTTCTAATAATTGTCGTAATGGAACTACGGAAACCTCAAAACCCCAAAAGATTTTTGAGTAAATGTATTAAGGCGAGTCACCTCAGCTCAGCTGTGAAAACTGGTTTGCTAGATCAAATTTTTTCGGTATTTACTATTAAATAACGGTCTTACAAAAAATATCCGATACACTTAAAGATATTGTCTAAAGAATGTGCTAATTTGTTACACGATAGGATGTACTTTACTCGATCAAAAAAAATCTTGAAACAGGCTAAATTAAAAGTTTAAAACGAATTTTTTATTAATAAAATTTTCGACTTTGCTCATCATTTTTATATGGATAAATTCCTCTTGAAGTATTAATGAGAACCTGCTAAAATTTATTTCAAACTGAAGTCCTATATCTATTTAATTCAAATTAATCCCAGAATTTGAACGTTGCCAAGCGGTTTCAGAATATACCGCGCTGCCCGCTTCCCCGCTAGTCTCTACGAGAAATGTACCGCGAGACGCGCGGGCGGCACCCCACACCTCACCTCCTAAAATCTTGGAGGTGACTCGCCTTAAAAAATGAATTTACCTTGTTCTTTAAATACTACGTACTTTTTATTTTACAAGAATCGATAAATAACTCTAGCATGCTATCTTTTGTTGTCGCTCGTCGCGTGTGGGCGAATCCGAGTCGAATCGCAAACTACGATCGCCATTAACTTAAACTTCTATCCGTAAAATATGTTTTTTTTGTATCCATTGGAATGTAACACTTTAGTACAAAATAGGTACAGCAAAATGGTTTGTCTTTGACAGGCTACTAGGAATGCCTGCGGCTTTATTTATTTACCTGTCCCACAGTCTATCCTGTATAACACTTTAATTTTTCGGGATAAAAGAAGCCTTATTTGCTACCACACGTAACGTTAAGCCGTACTTAAGGCGCTGTGAGCTCACGAGATGAAAAACACAGGCGCGCGGGGGTGAAATCGAGCAAGCGCATGTCGCAAAAAATGTACGAAATAATTTGTAAAAAAAAAAATACTTTTCAATACAAATGAATCCGACAATGTGTTTGATATATAAATATGAATTTTATCTTATATTTCTAGAGCTAATTATTGGTTTCAATAAGGAGAAAAATTGCTTTAAAAGGTTAATTAAGAGGTATGTTTAAAATAAATTTCAATGCAGAGATTTTTTTAAAATTGTGTTTTGAGATGCGTCAATGGCTGCTCAAAGGTTTTGAAAACAGCACGTTATTTTTACAAGCTTACATTACGTCACCGTTTGATGGATACACTGCTTTTAAAACCCCTCTTTAACGCTACACAGGGCCTTAACTTACCCATTGTCCTACGTGAACGGAAAAATCATTAACACCTATGATATTTTTTTTGGGCTAAGGAAAGACATTTAACATTATAATAAAATAATTGGACGTCAATAAGTGTAGTGTACTTACCTAAATTGAATAAACATTATTTGATTTGATTCGATTTGAATACTGTACGTGCTAAGTGGATGCAAGTTTGATAGGTATGCGAGTTCGCATACCTGGTCATTGGCCTTTATATTAAAAAAAAACAAAGTATATTGGCATCATTAATAGAACAAAATAAAACAAATCGCTTGACCGTGCATGGTATTTGGCGCCACACGGAGTAGAGCGTAGGCGGACCCGTGTCGGACTGCGAACTGCAATCACCAACGCTACGGTGATTAACTGCTGTGTGTGCTACTTCCATGAAAAGTTTTCTTTTTTTTTACGATTTTTATAGCAGTTTGAATGTTTTATAGTACAGTTTGGCTAGGCTTTACAGGCATAGCTATAACTATAAAAACAAAAATGCGATGCTCAACACTGTAGGCGAGTTAAAGATCAAAAAAATTGTATTGTGTTTAAAAACGTAGGTGTTCACTGCTCATAGTCATAATTTATGTCTGTTTTGTTTAGACATAAAAACATTTATGATAATCCATTCTTTCATTCTAAAAGCGTTTAAAGCCTAGTGATTACAACTGCAATATGTGGGTACCGGGGTTCGAATTCCGGGCACACATCTTCAACTGTTCAGAAATAAGTAAATTTTTTGCAGTTAAATATCATTCAATGAATATTTCGTCAAGAAATTCGTTTACTTTAAAGTTCAGCAATTATAAAGTCAAAAAATTTTTGAGTCTTTTGTTTGCAAAACCTTCTAGAATAATTAATTATCTCACGGCAAGGTCGTTCCTTTGTTCATAAATAACTAAATATTATAGATCGACAAAATCCCTTTGTGATGGTTACCTAGGTTACCTATTTGAGGAGGCCTTTTTGATAATTTCATGTTTCTAAAGAGCTACTCGTAAGAGAGAAGGATGAAATCACTCTGGATGAAATTGAAGTTATTAATACCGTAACAACGTAGGTTGTTTCCATACTTTCGTGATTTTGCCACTTTAAAAACAATGTTAACTGTATAATGTCACTGTAAGATTGCAAAAACCGTTAGATTGTAATCGAACTAGCGAAATTGTAAACTGTCGACAGATTATTAGAATTTAACGCATTATTTTTCGGTAGATTGTAATCTGTTAGGTATATTAACCCGATAAAAGCTAAGACAGTTTACAATTTCGCTAGTTAGATTACATATACGAGTATAATATATACTGCTTGCAGACGCTTGAACCACTTCAAATTCTCAACCAATTTCAACGAATACACTGAATAATAGTCATTACAAATAATTGCCACTTTTCTTCCAAATAATTTAGCGTTTTAAATACGCTTTTCACTAGATCTATGGTTTTAACGCATAATAATTCCTACAGGATAATTTCTGACCGTCTTCAGACTGAGTTAAATATGATGGTGGTAAATTAAAAACGGTATCCGCTACGGCCTACGGTATTATAAAAACTAATGAGTCTATTGTTATTGTAGAACAGACAGTACTATTAATTTTTCCGGCTATATACGGGATAGTGGATTACTGTGGTTTTACTTGCGCTTATTGATGACCTCCGTGGCGCATTGTTGAGCTCTGTTGTCCAAACGTGCGGAGGTCCCGGGTTCGATCCCCGGCAGAGTCAAATTGGGAATTTATAATTTCTGAATTTTCTCTGGTCTGGCCTCGTGGGAGGCTTCAGCCGTGGCTAGACCACCCTGCCTTCAAAGACGTGCCGCCAAACGATTTAGCGTTCCGGTACGATGCCGTGTAGAAACCGATTAGGGGTGATATGGGTTTAATATAACTGCTATACCCCTTACATTTAAGCCCGCTAAAATCTTAGACTGCCATCAGGTGTGATCGCAGTCAAGGGCTAACTTGTAGTTAATAAAAAAAATGTACCTTGTCCAATTCGATCATTTTTAAGTGTTTAGCATTAGGAACCCGGGACCTCCGCGCGTGCAATACAACAGCGCTACTCACTGCGCCACGGATGTCGTCAATTCATTGTCCATATAACAAATTAGTATCTATAAAATAAATCTTAAAGTATTATAATAATTGATCTAATGAACGCTTCAAGAGCGAAGCAAACCTATTTCTGAAGTCAAGTAACTAAACGGCAATTTGAGGAGTGTAAACAGTATCAGCCTGGTCACAATATCTATTAACCGACATTTAGTAGCTGTAAGCACTTAAGGCATGCGCAGATTGCGGCGCCCGATTTACTGATAACGTAATAGATTACGGTCGTAGTGACCGCACGGTTTTCAGACCTCATGTAATATTAGCGCGAACTACGAACATCTTCATTATTGGTGACCCAGCTTATTGGAAGGTATTGTCTTACAACACAGATTTATTTATAAGGATTTATGTAAAGATTTATATCCAACTAGGTTTTTGGTTCTCGCGGGAACTCTTTGATATTCCGGGATACCTAAAAAGTAGCCTATGTGTTATTGCAGACTAGAATATATCTCTGTACCCAATTTCATACAGATCCGTTCAGCGTTTTTGACGTGATTGAATAACAAACATCCATCCATCCATTCATCCATCCATCCATTCAAATTTTCGCATTTATAATATTAGTATTGAAGTATAGACAGCTGACACACGTGATTTAGTCTGCGTGGATTTAAGTTTTAAAATATCCCGTGGGAATTTTCTTATTTATCAGGATAAAAGACGCCTATATCACTCTGGCGTGCTATGGTAAATACCTGGGTATTTATCTATAATATGAATGCAATAAAATTGACATCTCTCTCCGCTGCAGCGTGTTTGAAGGACAAACAAAAAAACACACTTTCGCATTTGGATTGGAAAGGTTGGACTCCTTCTATCAAGTAAGTAAGTATCGTGAAATTCTAAGTAGTATTGACTATGAGAGTGAAATCTAATTACATATTCAATACGGACTTTAAAACGCGTTTTAAGTATTTGACTTTTAAACAATAGTTAAGTGTGTTGGCTTTTATTCAGAGCAAATATTGACAAAGCGCCAATTTCGTATTTACCGTACAGTTTCTGTTACTTTATTTATCTCACAAAAAGTACTTAACCGTTAAATCAACAGAAGCTAAGTTTACCTATCACTACGTTCACTTGTTAAAAAATATAAGTCAGAATACCTACATCTATATCCATACTAACATTGATGTAGAATTTTAGTCAATGCATACTAATAATATAAATGCAAAAGTTTGGATGTATGGATGGATGTTTGTTACTCAATCACGCGCCAACGGCTGAACGGATCTGGCTGAAATTTGGCACAGAGAGATTATAGTCTGGAATAGCACATACTACTACTACTTTTTATCCCGAAAAATTAAGGAGTTCCTGCGGGAACCAAAAAACCTTAACCCACGCGGACGGAGTCGCGGGCATCAGCTATTATTATTTTAATTATTGAAAATATTAAGATATCTCTTGATTAATAAAATTGAAAATAAAATAAAATATCGAAATTGTACTAGTCTCAATCTACCTATCTATATCAATACAAATAGGTAAGGTTTTTATGAGGTTTATTGGGTTTAATATAATTATATTAATCGCATTGCACATTTTACTCTACTCTACTAACTATTCTATTAAACCGCTACGATTTAGTTACGCTGACACATATCAGTTTGATACCACGATGAAACACAACAACTCATCACACGTAATGCAGCAAGTCCGACAAACTTAACTGACCCGGTGACAGCGTCGCTAGTATCTATGGAAAATAAAATAAAAACAAAAATAAATAGGCATAAAAATTAGTTCCAATTTAGGCCACAGAGTCAGTTTGTGGGACTGTAAACATAACGATTTTGCCGTTACCGATCAGTCACAAATACGGCGATCGCTGCTACTAAAAGCATATTAAGTATTCTGTGTAGAAGTCATGTGTGTTAGCCTTAAGCGTGTTCACTGTTCAATGTTGACCCCGCGTCACGCTCTTCGGTGGCCGGCAAGGCAGAGACTGTCAACACCGCGCCGAAACACTCAAACAAAACTTTGCGAAAGCCAGCCCTCAACCATCTCAACCTCTAACTTATTTACCAAAGAGAAGTCTTTACTTTAAACTAAACTAAGAGTAACTCGATTTGATAAACTGGAATTCGTAGCAAAGTCATTTTGTATAATGCCTACCGACACAGCAAAAGTACCGTAAGTAAGTACCGGCAGTAATAATTTTCAAAGCACTTGTCAACTGAAACGGAGAAAACTTCCGTTTGTTATTCGTCTCCGCTCCACTCCGCTTACCTTAGCTTCAGAAAGGCTAGGTACAGTAGGCTTTACCTAATATTATCCAAATTTAACTATTTCATGTAATTTATAAGGCTCGATTGTCGCATCTTCATCACTCTCGCTTCAAGTTCCGTTTTTGACAGGAATAATTTGGGTGTTTAGCTTGTGAACTATGCTCATAAGGCATTCGTAACTCGATGACATACCTATTTGCATATGCTAATGCTTAATGTTAGCATTTCCAATGGAACTTAGACTTTATCTTGGAACGTTGAATGTTTATCAATTTAACAGCTTAATCAGAATTTGAATTGTATAATTTAATTTAAATGAATTCAAATTTATTACTTGTAAACTTTTAGCCTGTCAAATCGCTTAGAGTGAATAAAGACCCACAGACCCAACCCCCCAGACTCTGAATCCAATTTTATCGCTCGCAAATTTTGCATTGCTATGTTGATATTGGGATTGGGATGTCGAATGGGAAAAGTTGTGAAACCTAAGAGTTTAAAACTCTTAGTCGAGTTGTATGCGGAAGGACGTAGGAACCCATCGCATTATTATACCAAGAAAACTCCTACCAATCAATGATCTATGGAAAGGGGTCACGACCCTCAGTAATGAGGAATAGGACAGAAAGAGATGTCGATAAAAAGGGGTTTGAATATTTTGGCCCACCTACCTTTCCACCAATTTTTTTCAACTCATAAAACCTGTATTAATCAATAGCTGGCATTTATACAAGCAAGTATTAATTTCTAAAGCGTCAGGTCTGGGATATAAGCTATCAAAGTTATAATCACCGATGATGGTGTCACCTGTCCAGCTTTGATAGCTTCTATCTCTGAAACCTGACGCTTTAGGAGATTTTGTCTTTTATGTCACCGTAAGATTGCAAAAATCGTTAGATTGTAATCTAACTAGCGAAATTGTAAACTGTCGACAGATTACAATTTAACGCATTATTTTACGGTAGATTGTAATCTGTTAGGTATATTAACCCGATAAAACCTAAGTGCTAAAACTAACTGATTATTTATGTCGAACCCTAACCTAACCTACAAGAAAGAGACAAGAAAACGTAAATACAATGAATATTTCAAAAATTGAACTCAGAACATTGAACGGTTCACAATGTGTCGATAGTTTACAATTTCGCTAGTTAGATTACAATCTAAAGGTTCTTACAATCTTACGGTGACATATATAATACTTGCTTGTATTGATGCCAACAATTAAATAATAAAGGTTTTATGTGTGGCCATTATTTCGAAAAAATGGGAAGGTAGGTAGGCCAGGCTACATACTAAAATATTCCAACCCCTTTGCGATAAACCTTTGTCGTACTGAATGTGCTTTTTTTATTCCACTACAAGTTAGCCCTTGACTGCGATCTCACCTGATAGTAAGCGATGATGCAGTCTAAGATGGTATGGTAGCGAGCTAACCTGTTGAGTTGGCAGACCAAAATTGCTTGGTTATAGTTAAAATGCAAGGACGAAGATAAACTTATCATCCAATGTTTGCTCTATGAAAGTCGAATAATTACCACCAATTTGCATAAAGACCAAGTAGTGATGGAAAGATTTTCTATGGATCTCGGATAAAGCGGTGATTTCCATTAGTTAATGAACCAAGAATAAATTAATGTACGAGCTTGTTTAGTAAGCTTCTTCAATCATTTACCTAAGATACAACTAAGTTAGAGGTAGTCAAATATGATCTAAGATCAGCATTCAGCAACGTATTCTAATACATCTATATCACCGAGTAGCAATCCTATATGGTCTGTGATCCATACCTAATAACTTCTTCTATTATAAAAACTTTTTTTGTGAAAAGGCGTAGCAGAAGCTACATTAATTTTACTACTTACGACCATTTACAGCCCATCTTCAATCACTCGTTAACTCATACCTGGAATAACAAAAGAAAAAAAACAATTAGTAATACAGGTTACCTCATTCCAATACAATACAATATATCAAGCCCCCGCATCATTGTTACGTGCTATATTGTCGTGGTTGTGGGTGTCAGTGATTGTAAAAATAGTATGTAATAAATGACAATTCAGCAGGAATGAAATAAATATTATTGACCGAGCGAAGCGAAAGTCTCTGAGTCTACTTGAGTGAATTTGCACTTGTCCGTCCGTCTAACAGAGCATTATAACTTCTGAATTACTGAACGTTATTAATTCAGATTTAAATATAATATGTAAACCAATGGCCTCCAGACGAATATAACTTAAAATGTTATAAAAATCTTTATTTCAGGGGGGCTCTCATAGAAGCGAATGCGAAGTAAAATATTTTTATAGCGTAACATAGGGTTGCGGTATATCATTTTAAAGATAATTAGGAATAGAGTCCAAAAATATTTTTTTAAAATTTTTCCCCTAAAATTGACGAAATGGGGGGATTTCAATGTGGAGATTTTCTAACGTCCAAAGTTGATCTCAGAACTCTAAATTTTCTGAAAGGCTGAGGCTGAAACTTGATCAATTATTTGAATTATATCCTGAACTTGAAAAACAATTACTAAAATTAGATAAATATTGTAAGGAAACGAAATTATTTAATTTTTAATGAGCTTCAGTATTTTTAACAGAACTTCATAATGATGTCAATAGATGGCGCCGCGAGGTCTCAGTTCGGGGCGAACCACTAGAATATATTTCTTCATAAAATGCACGACTTTTTGAAACTAGCCTCATCTGGGCGTTCTTATAAAAACAGGCCTTTGTGAACTTTTCTTCTTACAACAATTTTATTTTTAATATACTTCAAACTGCCAACAGCTGTGCCCGTGTAGACTTCAACATAAAATCGTAAATAGGTAAGCCATAAAAATGGCACGGATATTGTTTTATATTCGAACATAAACCAATATTGCGCTTAAAACTATACTAACAAACGTTAAAAACTCCGTTTAAGATGTGGAAAACGTGCAGACAACCTAAAACATTATAAATATTTTCATAAAATGGCATGGGACTAGTAAAAAGTACTTAATTATATTTATAAAACGAAATAAACTTAGGGCCGTTTGCACAAGGACATTTAAACTGATTTAGTTACATTTTGTAATGCTGCCCTTTTTGGCAAATGCGTATTGTAGTTACCAAAAAAAGACAGTATTAATCTAAATCAATTTAAGAGTCCTTGTGCAAGTGGGCCTTAATTCCTTACTTGTGGGGTACTTCTCAATGTCATTATCAAGAAATCACAATGAAAAAAAAAACACAATGTGAGTCGCTTTCTTTGATTAATGAACAAAGCGCAAGCGTGTCAAAATGTCAGCTGTCAAACGGGAGCGATAAATTATCCGCTCAAAGCTCAAATATATCAAAAATAAACTCAAAACAGTATTGTTATAAGGAGTTTATAAACATGGCAGCATTTTAAAGTTACGTCGTATTGTATTCAAAATTCGAGACCACTTTACACAAAAATGTATCGCTACCAAATTAAGGCTTAAGTAGAGCAATTTAATTTTTTAACTAATCTTTAAGAGAGCGTATGTTCGACGGCTTAGAACACAAAATGGTTGTTATTTTACACTTATTATTTATATATTATATTCTGTACATCACAATAAATATAATTGCAGTTAAATAATAGTACATTATCGCAAAGGCTGGGAAATAGGCAATTGCCATTTCCGCCGAGGCATATATAGTGCTTTTCTCAAAAGAATGCAGGGAAATAAAACATACTTTTTATGTTAAACATTAAATTTAATTTACCTTTGTCGCTAAATATATAATATCATCTGGGGCTTTAATTAAAAATTGCTTTATGTTTTCGCCAGTAAAAATTTTCGATTTCTTGCTTTTGAATCCGGTCGATTATCGTTTAAGAAAAGTGGTTAAGTTCCCATAATTTTTCAAGCTAATGCCGTTTTTAACTTGAACTGTACATTTCAGCATGGAATTAATTGCCCATAATGTAGATGGCTTTTTAGTTTTAGCAATCTCATTAAAATACGCCAAAAATACTGTTCACTAATTCTGTTCAATAATGTTCACCTTTTTCTCGTTTTTCCAACTCATAAAATTTTCATATTTGGACTTCGCTGGAAGCAGGTTTTTTTTTGGCTTTTGATTTTTTTTTTTTGTTTTTTTTTTTTTGGCTTCTGATCTTAAATCTGGTGGAATACAATCAATCTCCATTTCACTCTCTGAACCGTTGGAACTCATTTTACTTAGGTATTATTAAATTTATATTTATTAAGTATGTAAATAACAAATCAAGACGAATTTTCAGCTTTGCCGCCAATTTTTTTTTTATCACCTGTGCCGACAGGCAAACGCATTTATGGCTATACAGCCACCAATTTGTACTAAGCAAAGAGACTATGGTATGCCAAGAATGACAAAAGAGATCCGATCAAAGACTATTTAATAACTCCAGCACGCCGTTTATACAACATTGCAGGACCGTTGTGGTGTTCCAAATTCAAAAAACGCTCCTGCAATGGATTTGATTTTCTTTGTCCGAAAATTCGATACTTCGCGTGTTCTTTTTTCGAAAATAATGACAAATATGTTTGAGAAAACATATTTTTCTGTTCTATAAATAAGGTTGGACAATACTTCTGAGTTGGTACAATATTTTAAACAATATCTTTAACAATATTTTGAACAATAATAATCATAAATGTATACTTATTACCTAATCCCAAATATACATTTGAAATTACTTATGTTGAACTTCTACGGTAGTAAATCTGTGAGTAGGTATAAATTATGTATATTTCGAAAATGTTAATAACTTATGCCAAGATTTTTTCCCATAGGTGGAATAAGAAAAAGATTAACTAATGATTAAGTAATAAAACTAAGATGACATACATTCCATTTCACATGGTAATTTAAATAGAATAAAATATTAACACGCAATAGGATTCAATCCGATCTGAATAGTTAGGTATTGTCATGCCTCCGGAAGTGTGTAGGTGGCGACAACCATCACCAACGAACAAAAGAAAAGAATGTCGACTTACCTGCAAGCGATTTAGAATTCAAGCGATTGGAATCTCTAAAAGCGAAAAACTACCGATTTCTTGGAATATACAACCCATAAATGTTCGACCTCTAGGGTACATAATTTTTATACTTTATAGAGTCTTTAAGATTGGGATTAAAGATAATGAACACGTTAATAGATCGCTTAGTAAGATTTTTTTATGCCTTATTAGGCATTAATAATTCAAACTTTAATAAAATAATGTATAAAGTGCATTTAAAAGTATGTTACATTTTAAGGGCTAACATTTTATAAAATAGATCTACCTACGTATATAGAACGAAACCAGAAATTACAAACAAGGCGCGAAGAAGAAGGGGGGAAGTAAATAGGCTAATTTTTATCCCGGAAAATTAAAGAGTTCCCGCGGGAATTAAAAAACCTTAATTCACGCGGACGAAGTCGTGGGCACCAACTACACTTACGCAGTACGCTTATTCTATAAGTTGCTACGTCATAGTATTCCGATTCTATTTTATTCTATTCAATGTAGGTCCACTTTATGACACAAGCACCCCGGGCCGTTACACAGTTTTACGATCGCCGCATCCCCTTCTTTCTGCCATTTTGTTTGAAAGTAAGCGGTTAAAGGACCTCGTGTAATGGCGAATACCTAATTTTCAACAAAAATTTCCAGAAATGTCAACTGCTCTTAGAAAGTTTTTATGTCTTTATAAAAATGTTTAAGAATGACAATGAATGGTAATTTTATTTCATGTACAAACATTTGAAAAAGATTTGAATGTTTTAAGGTTTTGATCTTATAATCATTGTAGGTCTGAAATCAGATTTCGGATTGATTTTGTTATCTATACGATATATTATACTAATGTTATAAATGCGAATGTTTGGATGGATGGATGGATAGCTGATGTTTGTTACTCAATCACGGCTGAACGGATCTGCACACAGAGATAGATTATAGTTTATAATAACACATAGGCTACTCCCGCTACTCTACATCCCGGAAAATTTAAGATTTCCCGCGGGAATCAAAAAAACTAAATCCACGCGGACGAAGTCACGGGGATCAGCTAGTTCTTCATAAAATATTATGAAACCCATAAAGCCCTATAAATATTGCTTTGTAATGGTCGTAAGAAAACACAACCCTTTATTCCATTCCCTTAAAAATTAAGCTGCTTACAATAATTTAATCCCCTTTTGTTTTTTAAGTAAATAAAAATGAAGTGGGCCTGATTAAGATCTAATCAGGCCTACGCCCTATGGAATCTTTCTAAGAAATATTTTAAAGAAAATAATATCATAGAAATAATGAATATTATCAGGCTGTATGCGGGCATACCTATCTCTTAATAAACTCTATGCCACTAAAGAATACCCCACAGGAATGGCAAGCGCACAGACTCTCTTTAGGTGAATTAACGAATTCAAGCAACATACGGAAAGCCGGCATAGATGTTAGATGATGAGGATAGATGTGGTGCTGGAGGAAAATGCTTAGTATACCCTGGACGGCTTTCAGAACCAACGCCTCCATCCTTCATCCAACGGAGAACCTTCGAGTACTTCGGACACATTGCCCGCAGAAACCCTGACAACCTGGAAAAACTGCTGCTAGCGGGCAAAGTGGAAGGAAAGAGGCCAAGAGGACGTAGCCCTATGCGTTGGGCCGACCAAATAAGCACCACACTCGGCACACCTGTCCACGTTGCTCTGCACCATGCCACGGACAGACCAAGATGGCGCAACATCGTGAAACAAAAGATACTCCGTGACAAGGATCACGACCCTCAGCAATGAGGATGACGACGCATGGAGGACGGAAAGCCGTTGGATATAAGTAATACAATACCGTGGCTTTTTTGAGTCTCAGTACAGAAGAACCACGTCCAGCAAGTAAATGCTAATCGGTGATGAAAGAGAACTTATTCTCTACTACTGTTCTTCAGTAAGTTTTAACCTATTTCCTCCGAAGTGCTTTTACCTTTAATAACAATTACACAGCTAGAAAGCTTTAAAAGAAAAACACTAAAGCATGATATAACGGGCAGATATTATGAGACACATTCTCGATAGGGATGACACTACACTTTTAACACGTGCTCGGTAACCGCAGTGAGCGTCGTAAACTTAGTTATTGGACCGTAAACCTTTGTTAGGAATTTCCCATTGCGTTATAGCACGTCATAAACACAAATAAAACTAATTTTACACCGACATAACAACGAAATATTTTCAAACACAAATATTAGACAGTGGATCTGTGTGATTTTCTTGCATGTAAAGTAGCGAGAAAACACACGGTGCATATTGCATCATAGAATTATCACTTATAATAGCTAAATATTATATCAAATTAGATGATGCACGCGACATCGTCCGCATGGATTAAGATTTTTTGATTCCCGCGGGAACTCTTTAACCTTCCGGGATAGCCTACGTCCTTTCCCGGGATACAAACTATACCCATACCAAATTTCATCAAAATCGGTTGAACAGATGGGCCGTGAAAGCGTAGCGGACAGACAGACACACTTTCGCATTTATAACATTAGTATGGATTATAATATTAGTATGGATGGATTAGATGATGCCCGCGACTTCATCCGCGTGGATTAAGGTTTTTGAAATATCCCATGTGAACTTCTTGTTATAATAGTAATGATTATAAAATTCTTATGTTCAAGGTGACAAAACGTTATAATCACCTACTCGTTCTAAATTCAAATGACCATCATTTTGGTAATCTAGGAAGATTCATGATCAAATTCATATTTTTCCGAATTTCGTTATAATTTTAGAGCAGTCGTAATTTTGGTTAATTTCACGGGAACAATAGACAAAAGAATTACAAGCCTACGTCTTAAGGTGCATCATTACAATAACGTTACCCACACGCAGCGGTAATTGCTTCTCAAAAACAAAAGAGGCAACCTCGATTTTTTTACAGGAAATCGTATCTTTTTAATATCTTTTTTTTATTACAAGCCAGCCCTTAACTGCAGTCTCACATGGTCGCAAGTGACGATGAATACTAAGATGGCAGTTGGCTAATCTGGAAAAGCTCCGTTTTGTGTATTCTGATAATATAACGTTGTATACAGAAAACAATAGCTAAAAACAAAAGTCGCGCGCCGCACTTTAGCTTGCCACGAATTACTTATTAAAGTTAATCCATACTTAATATTATAAATGCGAAAGTGTGTCCGTCTGTCTGTCTGTCCATCTGTCTGTCTGCAACCATTGCACGGCCCATCTAATGAACCGATTTTGATGAAATTTGGTATAGAGATAGGTTGCATCCCGGGGAAGGACATAGACTTAATCCTTGAAAATTAAAGAGTTCCCGCTTGAATGAAAAAGACTAAATCCACGCGGACGAAGTCGCGGGCATTGTCTAGTAATAAAATTATTTTAGAATTTACCCACAGTATTGTATTATAATTATTATTCAACATCATCATCATCAACTCACTTCTAGATGTCATAGTCACGGGGCACTTCCAGTGTGCTAGACGCAGATCATTTGGGTAGTATAACAATAAAGCCAAACAATGTAAAAAGCTCGTATTATTGTGTCTTGTATTGATTTTCGAATACCATTTCTTATTGTGACTGGTACTCGTAATATTAACAGAGTGGTCTAATCTAGGCCTAGATTTTGTTGTTTTCGAACGCTTTGTTCTATAGACCACTCCATTATTCTAACATAGATTTGCGGTAAAGCTTACATAGAGTTACATGTTATTTTACTGCGCAACCCATTAGAGTTTGTATACCGCGCACTAAAGGTCGAACCAACCCGCAGTTAATTTTAAAAGAAAATTATATTTTAGGTCTAACATCAGTGTTTCCTTCGTTAGTAATTTTCGAAAAAAAGGTACTTATTTACTAAGTATAAAATATGTGGGAACTTGAGAGATATACACTTTGTTGGAAGCAGGGTTTCATAAAACTGAATTATGGCTATAACCTTAACTTGGTCTTGAGGACCGTCATAAAATAACATCTTGGGTGCTCACAGGACACGTGGAGATGACTGCGGTTAAATTTTATTGAAACGCACCCGAATACAATGGGGGGATATGTAAATTGTTCAAACAATAAGACTTTATTTTGACACACACAGAATTTAGTACTTGGAACTGTGAATTACATTGACTATTATGTGTAAGGATGCTGGCTTGTTTATGAGGAATTCTTCTGGAATAGGCTTTTGAGTGATTTCAAAAGTTATTGTTCACGACAAATTCTTCAGGGACAGGTACTTAACTTGTAAAAAGAGAGTTCAAAGTAAATTCTACAGAGTTCAAACGATTTTTTGTGTGAATTAAATCTTTATTTCAATATAATAATATTCATCTTTGGCTATACAAAAGTCTATATTTGATTGGATTAATTTGTACCTAAAGCTATAAAATTATTTTGATAAAGAACTTACATCCGTGGAGACAAGAGCTTTTAAAATTCAATTTTAGAAAAATAAAATACAAGTTATTTTATTATCTGTAAACTTGTCTAAAACATGCGAACGTAGATAGCTTAGAACAAGGAAAACTGTACACTTTCTTTCAGCATGCAACTGTAAGTACATTGTTGAAAACAAAAATAAGGAGCATTTCTTTAAAGACAATGCAGAATGGTAGTAAATAATATATCACGGAATGTACGTAGTCGTACATTTAGTATCTAAAAGCTTTTGTCAAATAATGTAGACTGTAGAGCTATTCACGATATCCAGCTCTTGTTGCGCTATTTTATGTCAAAGTTATAGTTTGTACCTAAAGAAATCGTAGTGCATTGATCATTGAAATAGAATGAGTACACTAAAAAAATTCTACATCAATGGCATTGATGGTAGATTCCTTTGTTACTGGTGTGTAGATACTCGTTATTATGCACTTCTGTTTTTACTAGTAGGTACAGAGCATAGAATAACCTAATATTATTTCCCTACTCAGTGGTAGGTACAGACCGACTAAGACCACTTTTTTCAGATTTGTATCTGCCCCCCGATTGTAAAAGGAATTCGTAATCTTTTGTCAAACGTATAATTCGACC
This sequence comes from Erebia aethiops, assembly GCA_923060345.2. Taxonomy (NCBI): domain Eukaryota; kingdom Metazoa; phylum Arthropoda; class Insecta; order Lepidoptera; family Nymphalidae; genus Erebia; species Erebia aethiops. The sequence continues at coordinate 12,056,026 of OV281089.1, read as the reverse complement.
TGGTTAAGGAGTTAATAGATGCCTGCACGTCAAAGCGCATGTATGGATTCCTAAAACAGTTCGAGTAATACGTTTTAAGCTGTCAAATGATTACGACTTGCTTAAACAATTGAGCCTTTATTCTATCTACAAGGAGGATTTTGTTTTGAGTTTATTTTTTTATTGGAGAAATAGTAGGTTTTTACTTGGTTAACAATATTAAATTGAAATACATCGCTTAAATGAGTATTTAAGGTTTTATTTTTCCCGGTTGTAGGCGTTAACATTTTCCATATCCGGCAAACCAGATATTTATTTAGTGTTGTTTCCGAAAATCAATTTACAAAACTGCCTATTAAATTATAATCAATTTATCATGTCATATTGTGGTGATTCGTATAATAAATTTTATGATAACATTATGCTAATATAACATATAAATATAATATGATAACATAATTAATCATTTTTACTATAATATAATGTAAACTTATTTAAACTTATTATCTAAATCTCTTTTCTAATAATTTGTTAACTATTATAAGATTAAATTTTATTAGTTTATATTATGTTTGGTAGAGTGGAGTAGTAGAATAAAATCACTACCAGATGCAGGACTTAAATAAAATGAAATAAAGTTTTAAAAGCACAATTACCAACTAATTTATTAAGATTTAAGGAATTTTTAGTATGTACGTTTAACATGCTCCACAGTTAATGATTTTATGGAATCTCTCGAACATTTACCGCTATGTCTCGATTACCGAAAATCGTTGCGATGGCGACACTCGGCGCCTGAGGCTGTGCGGTCCCGTGCATTTTCTGCATCCCACGCACGCCGGCTTATCTACGGTGTTCTCACACAGAAATTTACACGTGCTTGCGAGTACCAGCGGCTCGTAACAACGCAGTGGTCGCATTTTATCTGCCACCAGAGCCCGCGACTAGGCCCGCCTTGAGTACCGCTGCGTACGAACATACGACGAGACCCGCGGGACGTGGGCGACCTGCCGCAACCGGCGCATTTTATAACCTTTTTATTCCATTGTCACTCGTCCGAAGCGACGCAACCAGGGGAAAAATAAATTTTACTTCTTATCTAAATGTCAAATCGTTCGCTTTCGATCGAATCAGTTTCCAAATAGTTTTAATAAATCTCCTTTTACGGCATACGGAGCGCGGAGAGCGATATCTACAGACGCATTATAGATTCATGCTGCGAGTTATCGGGTTTTTATTCTGTTGTGACCGGTGCGACTGTTCCGGGCAACAATGGCTTTAATTGAAAGAGTGTCAATAAATTTGTCGCGCGGAGTCCTGGGACAACGCCGGTGGTCCCGATAAACTCTACGATCCCGCACCGCTGCGACGCATTGCAAAGGATCAAACCCTTGTGTCGGAGGACGACCGTTTGTTTTTATCTAATGCCGCCCTTGTATTCTTTATTATAAATCTTCCGAATTGTTTCTTTATCGAATAATCGACACGCTATCTTGTCTTATTTAATACTGGTCTGAAGATTAAAGACAGGGCCACTCTGTAGCTTTAAATATCATAACTTGTATTCAAATTGAAGTAGGTAGGTACAGATATCTAAATATTAATTTAATTTTGCTTACACAGGCGTAAGTAAGTAGTCTATAATAAGTTATCCCTGTTAGCTTTTGTTATCTCAAAAAGTTGTCTGTTTTCAATTTTGGGTTTGTTTTCTCACGATTGCGGCTCCGCCCACGAGTCGCTTCTACGAATAGTTTTTGGTCAAGGGAATTTTGTGTTCATAATTTAGTCGTTACAAAGACAGATGAAATTTTCCTCTTAACTCCTAATGCAGATATGGCATACAAGGTACTACATCAATGGACCTACAATTAAATACATGATTTAACACATGTATGGTTTTTATAAATCATGACAGAGACCCCTGTATGGACAATTTGAACTTCATTAGGATGGATGGACATCCATTCAGTATGGATGAATGTTTGTTACTCAATCGCGCTTTAACGGACCTGGATGAAATTTGGCACAGACGTAGAGTCTGAATTAACACGCTACTTTTAAAAAACCTCAATCACGCGCACGAATTCAAGGGCATGTGCTATAAAATAAATGTATTTTTAAGGTACAATACAAATAAAACACATTTCATTTTAAAAAGAATTTAACAAAACTTGATTGCCTCATCCATAAAAGAATCGCTTTTAAAACTTAATGATTTTACAACTCCAGTCCACGTTTGGGCCCAACAATTCACACCCGATAATCATCTTTTAGATAAAACACCGCTAGTATGGCACCGTGAAATCAGAAGAGCTGAGCTATGCCTTAATTAAAATTAAGACTCGTATTCATTGATGTTTTTGAGTTGTAATTCGTACAACGAATGGAAAAGTTAATACCTTTTAAATGTAAAGAACTCTTATTCATCAATAACCCTATACCTACTCGTATTATGGTATTGGTTGTCCTGAGAGGATAGTGTGACGTCATAAGGTGAAATAACGACAAGAGATTTGTTTTATAAAAATAATTCAAAAGAGAAATTGAGCATACCGTACATAGCCTCAGGCTACCTGATGCTGGAAAGAGTAGGTTTAAAAATATCATTCTTGGGTGCTTCTAGTTCTTACAATAATGGATACTTAGCAAAAATATTATGTTCTAAAAATATTGTATTTAAAAAACTGAAGATATTCAGATCAGGAATAGTCAGGATCTGTCAGGACTATTTTGGAACAAATTTTCATTTTTAACACAACATAAGCCTTCTATATATTTAACATACCTACCTTAAGTTACACGTCATACAAACTTACCTTGCATGACATGTTTAAGACAGACGCTTTATTTATAGCCATAAAATAGAAAAGAAAGATAAAGGAGTTTGAAACTAACCAATACCTTATGAGGGTCTTGTACACGCTATATGGCCAAATAAGAAGTAAGCCATATAACTATGTACACTTAAGGCAATTAAGGGCTAAAAGTGAAAACAAACACAACGAGTAAATGTTTGAATTCCAATCAAAGCTTTTTTAACTGTTCTGTACATAGACAAATAAGATCCGTATTTGGAGCATCATGCAAACAAGGGTGAACGGGTGAACGTTTCACTTGAAACATTACGATAAATACAATCGAGCACAACGATAAATGATACGTTAGTTAGAGTTAGTGTTAGCATTTTTACTGTTTGTCATTATATTTCATGAAACAGGAAGTATAATATCTGTCAGTTTGACTCGTTTTATGTAATTCGATTTAATCTGCGGGTACGGACGCCATATTGAAAATAGTATAAATGCGAGTGTTTTGACTATTTCAATTCAGGCAATGCAGTCTCAGCGATTATTGAATACTTTTGTGTTTAGATCGCAATTTGATTTAGAGCTTAACGATAGCAGTGGCGGGATCAAATTAATATTCTCTTTAAGTTTAGACAACTTTTATCCAATTACTTTATATCTCTCGTGGAACCTCTACACGTTTAACTATTTACTCGTACATAAGATGACAAATATATTAAAAGTGATTTATTAATACCTACTTCTGGATTGTCGTTCACATTAGGTACACTAAATCCCTAAACATCCATATCTTCATATATCTATATAAATGCGAAAGTGTGTCTGTCTGTCTGCTACGCCCATCCTTTCAACCGATTTTGATGAAATTTAGTAAAGTGATAGGTTGTATCCTGGGGAAGGGTATAGGCTACTTGTGATCCCGGAAAATGAGGGAGTTCCCGCGAGAATAAAAAAACGGACGAAGCGTGGACGAAGTCGTGGGCATTCTCATCATCGTCTTATTGTTTTAGCATACGTATAGTAGGTAATATTGGCTCCTTTCGATTTTTTTTATAAGTAATCGGAAACGACCTGATTCAGTCCAATTTCCTTATTTTTATAATATATTTTAAAGTGGGTTAAAATCTCAATAATACACTAAATTTTATATACATTTACTTACGAGTACTAGTTGAGAGATTGTAATTTACCAAAAGGTCTAATAAGTAGGCACTCCATGCATGTGTTGTGAGACCAATTTGAGCTAACCTTACCTTTTATCAAAGTTTTCACTCTCCGCACGCGATCGCCACTTAAAAGAACAGGATCGATCAGCAATTTCAAAGGTGACGATAGCCTTTCACTAAACAATATAGCCGGCCGTCCCTTGACTGTGGAACAGACATGCTTCCACTGACCACCTTCAGCCAATAACAAAGTGCGGCTAGACGAATTATTTGTCCTTGTTTCAACATTCAACAAAACACTCAAAGCACTAGCATCACCTTTAAGAACTCTCCTGACATACACTTTGAAGATTCTTCTCCTGGATTTATCGTTGCCTCGCTTTCTACTTTGCACAGTCGATATTTTCCCGGTAAAAATAAATTGGGATGCAAGCACGACACGCTTCAGCACGTTAACATTTTTAAATACAGTACTATTGTAACACGTAGATAGCAAATTGTTTTCGGCTCTGATAACCGTGTTCCTTTTTTTCACATTTCCTTTTATAGAAAACTCTGCTGCAGTGCAACATATTAAAACACAAGTTCCTACAAGAAAAATCCGAGTGAGACCCGTTATCATTTTTGTTCTTTTGAAGTGTACGTTTTGTATTGCACTACGAGGAAATAACTCATAATTTTCAAAAAAAATCCTATTCCTTTCGATATTAAGATCGAGAACGATAGTCGATGTACTGTTTCATAGAGTTGTACCAGAGGCTGCGCGCGCGCAGCTTGCCGTGCGGATCGTAACTGGAGGCTTTATCGTGTGGCCGTAAGCTGTAGCCTGTTTCTGTTGTGTTAATCCATAAGCTTTACTACAGCCTGCGTAAACACTTAACAAAACAAACATGATTGCGGATTTGTCTTCATTTTCTTTACGCTGACTTTAAAGACTTGGACGGTATTTTAATTATAGTACACATGCACCCGTGCGTCGTAATTCTACTTTGTGCTTTCATATTTAATGCTGCATGGTTACTATTTTTTACTTTACCTGTAATGCTCTATTATAATATTACATGACTTTGGTCGGCCAAATGAGTTTGTTAATATTAAGTATGTGGTTGGCATGATTACATTCAACTTATTACACACATTTTTTTTGAAAACTAAATGTTCCAAAATATAAACAGAATATTTTTTTCATGTTTCTATAATAAAACAATATGGTTAAGAGGTTATGATGTCGGCAATATTATAAATATTATGTTGAGTATTAGGTATATCGCCAAAGTCTAACTGTAAAACTGTCGGTGCAAAATATTTTAATTTAAAAACACGCATCCAGAAAATTTTAGCATTGATTTGATATAAAACTAGATGATGCCCGCGACTTCGTCCGCGTGGATTAAGTTTGTTCAATTCCCGCGGGAACTCCTTAGTTTTCCAGGATAAAAAGCACCCTGTTCTTCCCCGGGATACAACATATCCCTGTACCAAATTTCATCAAAATCGGTTGAACAGATGGGCCGTGAAAGCGTAGCAAATAGACAGACAGACAGACACACTTTCGCATTTATAATAAAAGTTTGGATATGGATGCTATACACAGTTTTAAAATTGTTGTAATAATATGAACAAGACTAGAAATAGGTAGTCATACATGTAAAATTCAATGGTAGATAAATGCAAATCTAAATGCGTAAAACGTACTAAATAGTAAAATATGGTAGTATTGGAAAACTGTATGACAAGCATTACAACTAGTTCTTTAATATAATTTAGTTATAAAATATTACGCATAACCAATGCGATAAAATATATGCGTCGCCAGTATATTGAAGGATCAATAAAAACTGTGACGACCTTTAATAATTATAAAGACATGACAATGTTTAACGTAGGCTTAATTTGAGTAGGTACTTTGGTATTTTACGAGTGTAATAAATTTTTGCTTGTTAAGCGTCTTATTATTACGGTGTAAACTCTTGCAAAATATATTAACACATAAGCCTTTTATTTATACTTAGTACCAATTAGAAAGAGAAATTTTAGACATAATTAATAATATACTGCACAGTAGCGAATAACACAAGCACGCGTGGGAATTTCAAAATTCTGACCTAATTACTTGTCTACATTATAAAAAAAGAAGGAGCTGTAATCAGACTTTCCGGCAAGTAGTGATGCAGCCTAAGGTGGAGCGCTTTCCTAGAAGATGCCTATTCACCCTTGTTCATTCATTATCTAGGCAAAAGAGTTTCACATAGGCGTTCAAGAGTCAATCAGTAAATGAGTAAGTGAGTCGGGTCTTTTCTTATTCTTAATGAGGTGAATTTTATCAATAATAAAAATTTTATTATAATATTAATGCAATCATTAAGGTTAAAATTTATTCAACTAAATAGGTACGAAAACCGAATTAATCTTGATGAAATCTAGGACATGGTTCCACATAAGTCCAGCTCATGGTCAATTTGTTTATAATATTTTGACATTGCAAAATTGTAACGAAACTTTAATATAATAGTATGACTGTTATTATCAAAATATAGGTAGGTATATTATAACTATCAATAAAGTGCCAATAAAGAAACACTAATAGCGAAACCGGTTTAAAAGCCGTGGGTGAGATCTTAACGTAAATATAAGATAAGCCAACCTTCCTTGCATTATGGATTTAGAAATTTTATCAGCAGTCTTAATCAAGGATTGACGAAGTGGCTTAGGAGGAAACTAGAATTTGTAGTATTTCTTCGTGTAAGGCAGGGTAAGGAATGTTAAGGTGCTTTGGTCCTATTTTAAATCATACTTCATACTATTCGTTAGTCGTTAAATCACGTGATTTTTGGCATGGGTATAGTCGACGACTTGGAGAGTGAAATAGGCTCCTTTTTATCCCGGTTGAACTATTTTCGTGGCACAAAAGTTTTCGTGACTTTGCTAACTAGACTGCTGCCAAATATTTTAAGAAAGTGTTTATACATATTAATAAATATGATAATATTAGATTATCTGTTAATAACTGCCTCATTGTAGCCGACGGCCGACGAGGTCTTGGGTTCGAGTCCCGGGTCGGGCCATAGCAAGTATTGGGTTTTTCTGAAAAGAAATTCTCAGTACTAGCCCGGAATTAGGAAATTGGCGGTCGTGCCTCGGAGAGCACGTTAAGCCGTCGGTTCTTCGCCTGATCTCTCTCCGGTCGTGCCGGATTTTCTTCCCATCGGGCTATGAGAGTAAAGGAATAGAGAGTGCACCTGTGTATGCGCACACACTTGTGCACTATAATATCTCCCGCGCAGATGGCTAATCTCTATGGAGATAGGCCGCCGTGGCCGAAATTCGGTCGGGAGAACATTAATATTGGATTAATAATTCTAACCTATAGCAAAACTCCACTGTAACGTTTTAATTTTTAAAAGAAAACACTTAGGAACATGACCATTGCTTAATAACAGCAAAATATATGTAACCTAACGCTCACCTCAAAGTGTCTCTTGTGGCACAACATTCGCGTAGGCGAACGAGTCCGCCGATACATTAACTAAGGCTATAACATTGACAGTTCCACTGCAAGGCCGAGTCCGTGCCATCCTCGCCAATAAACAAGTCCCACAAATAGGCGACAAATAGGACTTTATTACTGGCATACTTTTACGACGTAATATATTTACGCAAAAAAATCCGTAACACTGATTTTGATGACTATTGCCGTCTATAAAAAAGCATAATTTACGGCATAAAGGATTTTGAAACATAAATTTATTAATATCATCAGTCAAATAGTCTTTCAAAGCTGCTTAGGTTATTCCATTTTAAATTTCCTTTTGAAACTGCTTAAGATTATTAATGTTAATTTACGATGATGAATGGAATGAGATAAAAAAACATTGAGACGTTTAAACTCTATATATAACTATGTATATTTTATTTCCATATCTATTGTCTTCAATTTCATCCACTAAACGATTTCTGCAGAATCATCTAATTTTCTAAGTGTCTCTACAACTGAAACCACAATCTTCGTCCGACTTCGAACGTCTAGCAGGATTGGCCATGTAGAGAAGGAAATTAAATTGAAACATCTCTTAGTTGAGACATTGTTTTATTACATTTTGGAAAGCACATATTCAAAACTCAAAAACCCTTGTATTTGAATTTAAAAAAAAACACTAAAATCTGAATTTGAGAGAAATAAAAACAATGAAGAATATGTAATAAAATCACTAAAATATCTATACAAATATTAAATCGATTAATTATTGATTTTAGGAATTTCACATTTTCTTTATTGAAAAATATGTGAACCACTAAAATAAACCAAGCCATGTCTTCTTTGCAGGGCCGTCAATTATAATATTATGTTTTTCTCATCTAAACTGGCCTAACTTTCCGAATGCAAGAGATTTATTCTAATTTGTCTATTAAATTAAGGGTTAATTATTATAGAAAACGGTATAACCTGGGCTGACACACATAATCTCGTAGCTAAGGTGTTTCAAAACTCTACTGTTTTAAATACCAACTGTAATTTCAAATTCATAGATAGTTTTTCACAATAACATGCTCATTGTCATTTCCATTTCAAATAAGAACGGAATAGTAGTTTGTGATATAAGAGCGGTAAACAGGTTTTTACATACGAGTTGACTCATGTCAGCCCGATGAAGTCCATCGAGACAACGTCACGACGAGTTCACGACTTTGTTAAAACCTTAACGCCCGTGTATCACACGTAATTTTTAATACATTTGTGAGAAAACTTGAAAATAAAACTCGAGTAGGTAGGTACAAGGTACTCACTAGAAAATGGTTTCTCACGCCCGTTCTTATTTCGAGATTTTAGGCGGCTATTAATAGCGCGATTTTTTCTCACATCTAATTAATTTTATTATTCCACATCACTTAAACCACATAAATTATTTAATATTTTTTATGAAATACTCAATGAAACTTTTAAAAATAGCGCGCACAGATTAATTATCGATTTAGTATCAACGGCGCGTTGTTGTAATTGCTTTTTTTTAATTGGCTTCATGGCTCTAGGTTCTAGTTCTTAACTCCCAGCCTGAACTATTCAGCCTTTACTTTTTTGATTTATAAAACTTAAAATAATTTTAATTAATTATATTAAATACCATTTTTGTATTTTATGAATTAGTTTCATCGATTCACATCTAAATGTCATTATTTTTAGGTTACATACAAAGTCAATATCATTATGAACCTTCTTACAAGAAAACTTTTTATTTAAAAGTAACGTGGACTTACAAAAATTAAAAAAAACTACAAATTTACTGCACGAGGGCGGTAAATATTTACTGCACGAGGACGCTAAATATTTACTGCACGCGGGCAGTAAATTTAACTTACAAGCCATGTTTCGGTACTGCCTCTGTAAGTGCATTTTTCGAGCAAGTGTATTGAAAAATATTTTAAAATGCCTTATTTGTCTCGATATAAAATGACTTGCTATACCGTTGGTAGCCATAACTCCAGACCGTCACCGTCTTCGGGGACACATTACCGAAAAAGAGCGCTTTTAACGTCGCCACTACCTTCGCTTGGATGACTAGCCATTACAAAACTCCCTACGGATTAGATGACATTTTCATTTAACAATGCTGGTTAAGTTTGTTTTTCTCACCTTTCGATTTTATTTTATGAATTTCGCTCTTTATTGAATTTGGAACATAATTCGGGTCAACGATAACGTTTTTCAAAAGCAAGTGTTGACTTTCTCTTGTTTAATTATTTGAATTTAATAAATTAATATTAATCTTTCGCTACCTTAGTAATTGATAGATAATGATATTAACGTAGAGACGAACCCCACCAAGTGTGGCAGTTTTATCACAGGCGTTGGGGTCCCAAAGTGCTTGAATGGCGGCCTCGCACCGGAAAGCGTAGCGTTGGACGACCCCCCACTAGGTGGACGGACGATCTCCAGCGTGCAGCTGGGAGCCGCTGGAAACAAGCAGCACAAGATCGTACTGTGGCGATCCATGCAGGAGACTTTCGTCAAGCAGTGGACGTCTATAGGTTGAGACGACGAAGGAAAAAGTGACTGGCTGACTGATCTACCAACGCACAGCTCAAACCACTCGGATCGGGCTGTGGGCATACAGATAGCTTTTATGACGTAGGCATCCGCCAAGAAACAATTTTTGAAAACTTAATCCCTAAGGGGGTAAAATAGGGGTTTGAAATTTGTGTAGACCCTGCGGACGAAGTCGCGGGAAAAGCTAGTAAAGTAAACTACTAGCGAATGCCCGCGACTTCGTCCGCGTGGATTGAGGTTTTTCGGTTCCCGCGGGAACTCTTTAATTCTCCGGGATAAAAAGTAGCCTTTGTGCTTTCCAGACTATAATCTATCTCTGTGCCAAATTTCAGCCATATCCGTTCAGCCGTTGGTGCGTGATTGAGTACCAAACATCCATCCATACATCCATACATCCAAACTTTCGCATTTATAATATTTATTTGATTGATTTGATATTTGATTATGATTGTTGACCTGTCTGTAGTACTTGCTATCAAACTATTTTATCCTACTGCTTTTAGTTAAAAATACATTTTGGTTTTTTTTAATTTTCCACAATCCATACTAACCATACTAATATTATAAAAGCGAAAGTTGTATCTGTCTGTCTTTCCCGGCCCATCTTTTCAACCGATTTTGATGAAATTTGGTATAAAGATAGGTTGTTTCTAGGGGAAGGACAATGGACATAAGGCTATTCCAAAAAATTAAGGAGTTCCGGCGGGTTTAACCAAAACTTAATTAACGCGGACGAAGTCACGAGCATCATCAAGTATACAATAGGGAGTATAATACCTACTGCAATGCATCTAATATTATTTGTTTAAAATAATATATAAAATTCACACAAATATAATATTTTACGGTCACTCAATTGGATTCGTGTTCCATTTTTCGTAGTCGAAAAGTTAAAACGTTCGCTAATCTACAAACGAAATCTATTTCAATTAAAACATTTAATCCATTTTCACGAAATAAAAACGGATTGATTTATTTTTCGATTGCTGAGAGCTTTCATTCGGTTATCTAAAAAATATGTTTTAGGTTTTATCGGCCGCGATTTTCAATTACACAAATGTTTATTTTCAATATGTTTGTTGGTTTTCAATCATTTAAATCATGATGGAATTTCATCCTTTCATAATAATGTTTTACTGTGGTCATTCAATCTCAACAGGGAGTGATGCCGATTTCATAAATACTTTTATAGGAATATTTCAGCGATAGGAAGCGATATTATCTTAGAAAAATTATTTACATTAGAAAATTTAAAGAATATACATTGAAATTAGAAATTACAGTTTTTACACTACACTGGCCTCGACATTACAACCCATATAAAGATTGGAAGCAAAATGTAGTAATCTAGTACTGCAGGATCGCTATAATTTTTTATGAGATTTCAGCGGCAACCTTGTAGATAAAAACATAAAAACGCAATGATATTTTATATTATGTTACTATCTGGAAAAATGTTTTCCTAAAAAAACCTGGGTAATTATAAATCGTATACAAATAAATTCTTGAAAAATATCAATAATTAGAATAGAAGTAAGATAATTTATCAATTAGCACCACCACCACAACAGCCTATTAACGTCCCACTGCTGGGTACAGGCCTCCACTCTCATAGGAGAGAGGGAATAAGAGCTTAGACCCACCACGCTGCTCCAATGCGGGTTGGCAGGCATCAATTAGCACGGTACTAACGAAATCAGTGAAATAGTTTCAAAATGCAGAATTGTTGATCTTCAAATGCATTCATTACGTTACGAAACAATGTCTGTAATAACTACTGCTGAAACCACAAACTTCACCGTAGTCCAGTATACAAAATCAAAAGGAAAACTTCTGCGGAGTAAGTACATATTAATTAATACTTAAGCAACAGAAAAAGTTCGCAACTAAACTGATTAACGCGAGTTGAATTTAAATAGAATCTGACTTGGTTACATAATCTGGATACAAAACTGGAACGAAGAAAAGCCATTAAAACTAGCCCGATATACAAATGCAAATAGAGGAAAAAGTTGAAACGAAAGCTCCACATAGCGTATATTATTATTCCTCTGTAAGTATGTTAATACTCTAAAAAATTTAGTGCATTGTTTCATATTCTACATAATCTATATAAATGGTTTTGGTGAAAATTTGGTATTGTTTTGATCAGTATGAATACAACCCGAGGCCTTCACGGCTTTTACAACGCTTGACCAATGAGAAAGAAAGGATTATCACACTTATTATACAGACGTCATGTCCAACAGATTTGCGCGTCTCGTCATTATGACTGCGTGTCATATTTTATATGAACTCATCAAAAGAAAATCATTAACATAGCTTTAAGGGGAAAGGAGATTGATTATTATTAGTGATAAATAAGTGTATTTTAATCACTATATCGATATTCGCTACCACAAAGCAACCATAATAGTTGCATGGGGGTGTACTGTTTTATGTATGCTCTTGGCGAGTAAGGCATGTGGTATCCGACCGGCGTCAGATCCATACAAATAGCCGAATTATGGCGGCATCGGTACTTTAGAATGAATTTCTCCTAAACCGGGGATTGGCTGAATAGGTCGGCTCATACTTAGCTCGGCATTGGAATGCAATTCAGGCATAGCTGCAGTGCTGTAGCTAGGGGCTGGCCGCTGTGTCCGTATCCAGTGCCATAGACTTTAAGAAAATAAAAAAACATTATTAACTCGAATGTTTCTATCTTATGATCCATATCCATACTTCCATACTATAATATTATAAATGCGAAAGTGTTTCTGTCTGTCTGCTACGCTTTCGCGGCCCATCTTTTCAACCGATTTTGATGAAATTTGGTACAGGGATAGGGTGTATCCCGGTGAAGGACATAGCTACTTTATATCCCGGAAAATTAAGGAGTTCCTGCAGGAATTGAAAAAACTTAGTCCACGCGGACGAAGTCGCGGGCATCATCTAGTACATAATATATAATGAAGAACTAGAGAAATAAAGTCTGACTTACATACACATAGAAGAACTAGACTATTAGCGACTGACTGATATCGCTTGTAACGAAAAGTTGTAACTTAGATAAATCATAGCGAAATAGAGAACATTTTTATTAGTCACCTTAAAAATTATATTTCTCCTTAGAAATGAAGCATCAAACATTGCCATTAGCCCAAAAAATTATGGCCTAAAAATTTAACATTTCTCGGGTTTTTAAGGAAGCAAAATTTTAAACATTCGAAGGGTACTCATGACCCTAGCTATGACACTCAGCTGCACCAGACAGCGGTCCATAATTGCATTTTGTGGTCGCGGAACGCTCCACTTGGACGGTACACGCGAGATCGAATGGAACGCAAACAAACTTCGGGTTTCTTCTAGAAATTTCAATCGGAAAAACACGCGGCAAGTTGCTGTGAAATGCTTTCATACCTCTTTGAGCTGAGCAAATACTAGCGCCGTGTCTCGTTTAGGTTCGCGTTGATTAGTTGGCAGTGCATACTGCTTGTATCGTCTATGGATTTACTTGTAAGAATATTTAACTCCATTAGATCAAAAGTTATTTGCATTTTCTTACCTTTCAATAAAAATGTACTGTAATTTTCATCACTAACATCAGTAAAATCAAAATGCATTTAAAGATAACAACCCTCGGTGCTACGTGTTTTATATGGATCAAAATTAATATTTAAGCGTGCAAAAATAAAATAAGTTAAGGTATCCAGTATAACAGGTAGTTTGACAGGACAATTTTGCAATGTGTTATGATAATTTTATGGCACAAAAAAATAATATTCGTAGCTGGCACAGTTCAATTTCTCTAAAGTTTACTAAGTTAACCATATTTAAGGTGCCAGCGGAGAATGAATTGCCCATACAAACGTAATACCAAAATAATTAATAATTCGAGAACATTTCCACCAAAATGAGAGTTTATTTGGATTCAAATTGTATTTATCTAGTCCCCTGGATTTATATGTTTTCAAAATACTTTCCTAAAATGAAATGTAAATGAATTGCGTTTTGCATATTTTTACGACAAGATGGACATTTTTCCCTCTTATTTGTTTCATATTAAAACCATCGATATCTTACGTATTAATTGGTCAGCAGCATAGCCTATATTGTCAAGTTACAGAATAACAATACGAAGTAAAAAGCACGATAAGTTTTCATTCATCATTTTTGGTATTCACAGAACAAGACTAAATGTATAACAAATTCTGTAAGCTCATATTGCTATCTCGCTTGAACGCGATCATGTGTCATCAGTGAAATAGAGATAGCAATATACCGGCAAATTTATATTTGCGGTTCGAATAGAAGTTGCGAGCGGCGCGAACCGGCCTCTTAACGACGGTGATATTATTAGGCCCACTTGCAGAGACACCGGGTTACGTTTAATCATACTAATATTATAAATGCGAAAGTGTGTTTGTTTGTTGGTTTGTACTTCAATCACGCCGCAATGGAGCAACGGATCGACGGCTAGGCTAGGCTTTTTATCCCGGAAAATTAAGGAGTTTCCGCGGGAACCAAAAAAACTTGTACCACGCGGACGAAGTCGCGGGCATATATTTGAAATTTTGACAGATGTTTTACACGAATTCAGTCAACGTAGCAGCCAACTCTGGGTTGAAAGGATAACCCGGCGTTTGTGCAAGCGGGCCTTAGTGATGACTTGAAATAAAATGTCTATAGATTTGTCATAGAACAACAATAGTGAAAAAGAAAACGTTAAAAATACGACGAAACGCTTCCAGAAAACCTTTTCTGTGTAGTGCCCTATCCCTTTGACTCGTCTTGGCGGAGGAACTACCGTGCCCCCAGATGAACTGTCATAGATTATTGTTAATTGTGGTCTGAGACAGTAGTAGAGCAATCGAAGGTAAATATAGCTACTCGTACGTATGTAGGTACTTAACAATTCTATAAGTACAACTTAGGTTGAAAAAGCTCATTAATGTTATTTAAGATAAATCTGTTTGTAGAGCATGCAGTCGCTGAGAATAAAACCCGTCCGTCTTTAGAATAAACTTTGCTATAACGACAATGGTCCTGAATTTTGTAATTCAGCTCCCAGATAATGCACAGCTCGAAAACTGCAAACGAGACAATTTCTTAATTAAGCAGTTAAACCCTTACTTTATGGAGACGAGTGGATGTTGTAAGACATTGCTCTTACATTCTTACGAAATGGGGTATAAAAATACATGAAGAATTTAAGACAGATAAAAGGTTTGTGTCTTCGCAGTAGCAATCATGGTTTAAGAATTCCTATGTATAATCGTATAAACGAATATAAAATTCAATAGAATAGATAAAAATAATTTCACCCGCTCCATTCTTTAAGCTGTTTGAGCTTTAGAGAGTTATTTGAATGAAAGTTATTTCATTTTAAACTGCTTTAGAATTTCACTTGAATGAAATTTTCAGAAATAACCAATGAGTTGTTTCTGAAATTGTGTATACTATATATGTATATACATATTATACTATATATAGCTCAATTACCACTCACTGACTCACTGACTCATTGACATAATTGTTCTCCTAGAAAGAGACAGAAAACGATACAATGATGTACGGGAGATGTGTTCGGGTGCGGGAGTCGAGTAGGGAAAAATTATGACATTTCAGAAAAACAAGATGGCGGCCGACGTGATTCTTGCAGCTCTTTTGTTTTCCAACCGATTTCATTACAACTCGCAACGATTGAAGAAACTAGGAAACGATTTATAGAAAAAGTGGAAAAAATTGGAAAAACAAGATGGCGGCCGAGCTGTAGTGTTTTGAAATTTTTGATTTTTCGACCCCGAACCGCGGCGCCACAGATCCGAAACGGCGTGGTCGAGCGTAATATTTTTTTCTCTTTTCGCCTACAACTATCCTGTATTTTGACAGAACGGGAGTGGTTTTTAAAAATTCAAGATGGCGGCTGTCCCGGCGGCCGTTTGGTCTGAGGTACGAAAAAACGCAATTTTAAAATTCAATTTTCTCACAGTTGGCAACGTCGGAGCGTTTCGACTTCTATGGGGCGATTGTGTGTACCGACTCGAAGAATGGATTGGGGAAAAAAAATTACCCCATTTCTCGGGAAATTTTCAAGATTTACCCCAAAAATAAAAAAATCGAAATACGTATTTTTTGCGAAATTCGAGTACGAGCGACCACGTGTCCCACTTGTACGAATGATATTTGGGTATTTTCATTGCCGAGGTCTGGCAACACTGGAATTTATCAAAGTAAAAGTGATTTTCGACATGGTCTCTTTTCAGGAGCTATCACTTCGGCTGGGTGCGAGCGAGATGAAAAATTGAAACGTCATCAGGAGCGGTATATCCTGTAGTTTACGGGAAAATTATGAAACTATGTAAAATGCTTCTGTGAAACGAGGTGGCGGCCATTTTGTATTCTTTTTGTGTTTTTGAAAATTTCGATCACGATTTTGAGGCAGTTGGCAACATTTGGGAAAGTTGACATGTATGAATCGATTGTGTAACTCCACCGGCAGTATCGAGATAACTAAACAGTGTTGCCACATTATGGGTAGTTTTCGAGATTTTCCCCAAAAATGTCTTCCTGTAAAATTTTGTATGAAAATTTTATTTTTCACTGATGGCTTCGTGTAGAAGTCAGGAAATATAACTTTAACAAAAACATGGAGACAGATGATGATTGAGGATTTCGGAGACGGGTAAAGAGCACGGCCAAGACATTGAAGATAGGTGGGGGGTCCTCGAACTAATGTCACTCGGAACCTCATCCAATTGGCGATGAGTTTAAAAAAAACTTGAAAATGGTGGATTCAAGATGGCCGCCATACAAATTTCGTCAGTGTCTATCTCGGAGAATATAAGAGATGGAATTGTAGTTTCTTGGCAAGAGATGATCAGGACGAGGAGGTCTATTTAGCGAAATGAAAAAAAATTCAAGATGGCAGTATATTTTTTTTCATACCAAATTATATGGCGATTAGGAACTTTATAAGGACTGGGTACTTCTAACGAATATTTGGGAGAAAAATGTGAAGCGAGTTGATGATTGAGGATTTCGGAGACGGGTGAAGAGCACGGCCAGGATATTGTAGAAAGAGGGGGTATGTTCGACCATATGCATGAAAAAAACAAACATAAAACTACCAACATACCCGCATAATTGTTCTACTAAAAAAAGGCAGAAAACTATACAATGATGTATGGGAGATGTGTTCGGGCGCGAGATGGGAGTAGGGAAAAATTATGACATTTTGGAAAAACAAGATGGCGGCCGACGTGATTCTTGCAACTCTTTTGTTTTCCAACCGATTTCGTTACAACTCGTAATGATTAAAGAAATTAGTAAGCGAACAATACAAAATGTAGAAAAAATTGTAAAAACAAGATGGCGGCCGAGCTGTAGTATTTTCAAATTTTGATTTTTCGACCCCGTACCGCAGCGCTACAGATCCGAAACGGGGTAGTTCATGTACAGGTAATACGTTCGGATGCGGGATGGGATTAGGGAAAAATTATGACATTTCGGAAAAACAAGATGGCGGCTGACGTGCTTTTTGTAACTTTTTTATTTTCCAACCGATTTCGTTACAACTCGCAATGATTGAAGAAATTAGTAAACGATCAATAGGAAAAGTGGAAAAAATAGGAAAAACAAGATGGCGGCCGACGTGATTCTTGCAACTCTTTTGTTTTCCAACCGATTTCTTTACAACTCGCAATTATTGAAGAAATTAGTAAACGATATAAATTATACAAAAAGTGGAAAAAATAGGAAAAACAAGATGGCGGTCAACGTGATTCTTGCAACTCTTTTGTTTTCCAACCGATTTCGTTACATCTTGCAATTATTGAAGAAATTAGTAAACGATCAATAGAAAAATTGAAAAAATTGGAAAAACAAGATGGCGGCTGAGCTGCAGTATTTTCAAATTTTTGATTTTTCAACCCCGATCCGCGGCGCCACAGATCCTAAACGGGGTAGTTCATGTATTGGAGATATGTTCGGCTGCAGGACAGGAGCAGGGAAAAATTATGAAATTTCGGAAAAACAAGATGGCAGCCGACGTGCTTTTTGTAACTTTTTTGTTTTCCAGCCGATTTTGTTACAAGGCGCAACGATTGAAGAAATTAGTAAACGATCAATAGAAAAAGTGGAAAAATTAGGAAAAACAAGATGGCGGCCGACGTGATTCTTGCAACTCTTTTGTTTTCCAACCGATTTCGTTACAACTCGCAATTTTTGAAGAATACCAATTTCTTTAGTCAATATAAAAAGTAGAAAAAATTGGAAGAACAAGATGGCGGCCGAGCTGTAGTGTTTTCAAATTTTTGATTTTTCGACCTCGAACCGCGGTGCCACAGATCCGAAACGGGGTAGTTCATGTATGGGAGATATGTTCGGCTGCGGGACAGGAGCAGGGAAAAATTATGATATTTCGGAAAAACAAGATGGCAGCCGACGTGCTTTTTGTAACTCTTGTGTTTTCCAACCGATTTCATTACAAGTCGCAATGATTGAAGAAATTAGTAAACGATATACAGAAAAAGTGGAAAAAATAGGAAAAACAAGATGGCGGTCAACGTGATTCTTGCAACTCTTTTGTTTTCCAACCGATTTCGTTACAACTCGCAATTATTGAAGAAATTAGTAAACGATCAATAGAAAAAGTGGAAAAAACTGAAAAACAAGATGGCGGCCGAGCTGCAGTAATTTCAAATTTTTGATTTTTCGACTCCGATCCGCGGCGCCACAGATCCGAAACAGGATAGTTCATGTATAGGAGATATGTTCGAGTGCTGGATGGGAGTGGGGAAAAATTATGACATTTGGGAAAAACAAGATGGCGGCCGATTTGCCGAAATGAACCGATCGAAGCATTCAAGATCGGTGCTCGATCAAATGTCTTTCGAAACTTCAACCAATAGACAGTAACCTGAAAAACAATTCAAAATGGCGGATTTAAGATGGCTGCCGTACAAATTTATTTCGTATCTATCTCAGAAAGTATAAAAGATGGAAGAGTAATATCTTGGCAAAAGATGATAAGGACCTGAAGGTCAACTTGATGAACAGGAAAAAAATTCAAGATGGCGGAATTTATTTTTCCATAGAAAATATAATTATGGCGAATATTGAAGAGACTACAAGTGTAGAAAGAACTATGCAAAATTTTGATACGTTTCCGTTTTACCCTGGGATTACAAAACAGGAAACTGTTACCAAAATTTTATAAAATCAGCGTCATTTTGAAATTCTTTGTTAATTGACCGATTTTGTTCAAAATCGATATTTAGGACTTCCTGGGATCACAAAATAGAAAACTGATAACCAAGTTTTAAAAATCAGCGCCAATTTGCAAATTCTTTGATAACCGACCGATTTAGTTCAAAATTGATATTCAGGGCTCCCTGGGATCACAAAATAGAAAACTGATAACAATGTTTTAAAAATCAGCGCCATTTTTCAATTCTTTGTTAATCGATCGATTTCGTTCAAAATCGATATTTAGGGCTCCCTGGGATTACAAAACAGAAAACTGATACCAAAGTTTTAGAAAATCAGCGCCATTTTGAAATTCTTTGTTAATTGGCCGATTTCTTTCGAAATCGATATTTAGGGCTCCCTGGGATCACAAAATAGAAAACTGATACCCATGTTTTTAAAATCAGCGCCAATTTGAAATTCTTTGTTAATTGACCGATTTCGTTCAAAATCGATATTAAGGACTCCCTGAAGTTACAAAACAGGAAACTGTTACCAAAATTTTCAGAAAACCAGCGCCATTTTGAAATTCTTTGTTAATGGACCGATTTCGTTCAAAATCGATATTTAGGGCTCCCTGGGATTTCAATACAGGAAACTGTTACCAAAGTTTTAAAAAATCAGCGCCATTTTGAAATTCTTTGTTAATTGACCGATTTCGTTCAAATTCGATAACTGGGGATCCCTAATATCCCAAAAACCACAACCCGTGAGCTGCTTTAGCAGCTCGCGCACAGGGCGAAACACTAGTTATTATACTATATATAGCTCGATTACCACTCACTCACTCACTGACTGACTGACTCATTGACATAATTGTTCTCCTAGAAAGAGACAGAAAACGATATAATGATGTACGGGAGATGTGTTCGGGTGCGGGAGTCGAGTAGGGAAAAATTATGACATTTCGGAAAAACAAGATGGCGGCCGACGTGACTCTTGCAACTCTTTTGTTTTCCAACCGATTTCGTTACAACTCGCAACGATTGAGGAAACTAGGAAACGATTAACAGAAAGAGTGGAAAAAATTGGAAAAACAAGATGGCGGCCGAGCTGTAGTGTTTTGAAATTTTTGATTTTTCGACCTCGAACCGCGGCGCCACAGATCCGAAACGGCGTGGTCGTGCGTAATATTTCTTTCTCTTTTCGCCTACAACTATCCTGTATTTTGACAGAACGGGAGTGGTTTTTAAAAATTCAAGATGGCGGCTGTCGCGGCGGCCGTTCGGTCTGAGGTACGAAAAAACGCAATTTTAAAATTCATTTTTCTCACAGTAGGCAACGTCGGAGCGTTTCGACTTCTAGGGCGCGATTGTGTGTACAGACTCGATCTATGGATTGGGGAAAAAAAATTACCCCATTTCTCGGGAAATTTTCAAGTTTTACCCCAAAAATTAAAAAATCGAAATACGTATTTTTTGCAAAATTCGAGTACGAGCGACCACGTGTCCCACTTGTACGAATGACATTTGGGTATTTTCATTGCCGAGGTCTGGCAACACTGGAATTTATCAAAGTATAAGTAATTTTCGACATGGTCTCTTTTCAGGAGCTATCATTTCGGCTGGGTGCGAGCGAGATGAAAAATTGAAACGTCATCAGGAGCGGTATATCCTGTAGTTCACGGGAAAATTATGAAACTATGTCAAATGTTTCTGTGAATCGAGGTGGCGGCCATTTTGTATTCTTTTTGTGTTTTTGAAAACTTCGATCACGATTTTGAGGCAGTTGGCAACATTTGGGAAAGTTGACGTGTATTGATCGATTGTGTAGCTCGACTGGCAGTATCGAGATATCTAAACAGTGTTGCCACATTTGGGGTAGTTTTCGAGATTTTCCCCAAAAATGTCCTCCTGTAAAATATTGTATGAAAAATTTTTTTTTCACTGATGGCTTCGTATAGAAGTCAGAAAATATAACTTGAAAAAAAAAATATGGAGACACCTGATGATTGAGGATTTCGGAGACGGGTAAAGGGCACGGCCAAGGTATTGAAGATAGGTGGGGGGTCCTCGAACTAATGTCACTCGGAACCTCATCCAATTGGCGATGAGTTTAAAAAAAACTCGAAAATGGTGGATTCAAGATGGCCGCCATACAAATTTCGTCAGTGTCTATTTCAGAGAGTATAAGAGATGGAAGTGTGGTTTCTTGGCAAGAGATGATCAGGACCTGATGGTCTACTTGATGAACAGGAAAAAAATTCAAGATGGCGGAATTTATTTTTCCATAGAAAATATATGGCAAATATTGAAGAATACTACAAGACTGTGTAGAACTATGCAAGATTTTGATTCGGTTCCGTTTTACCCACGACGGGGCTCCCTGCGATTACAAAACAAGAAACTGGTACTAAAATTTTAAAAAATCGCCATTTTGAAATTCTTTGTTAATTGACCGATTTCGTTTAAAATCGATATTGAGGACTCTCTGGGGTTACAAAACAAGAAACTGATACCAAAGTTTTAAAAAATCAGCGCCATTTTGAAATTCTTTGTTAAAGGACCAATTTCGTTCAAAATCGATATTCAGGGCTCCCTCTGATCATAAAACAGGAAACTAATGCCAAAGTTAAAAAAAATCAACGCCATTTTTAATAATTTTGCTATAATCATAATAAATGTCTGTACTACTTGTAAGTCAAACCACAACCCGTGAGCTGCTTTAGCAGCTCGCGCACAGGGCGAAACACTAGTATACATATATAGCCCAATTCTGAAATAAGGAGGAGGGAATATAAATGAACAACGTAATCTGAAAGTTCAGTCACAGCAAATGGTATCTAGTATATATTGATCAACTTGCAACTTACCAAACACATAATATGTCAGTTATGCTAGTCACCCTTACACTTTTTTTTAAAATGGTCGCTAAGGATTTTTAATGTAAATGTAATGAAAATGTAAATGAATTGCGTTTTGCATATTTTTACGACAAGATGGACATTTTTCCCTCTTATTTGTTTCATATTAAAACCAACGATATCTTACGTATTAATTGGTCAGCAGCATAGCCTATATTGTCAAGTTACAGAATAACAATACGAAGTAAAAAGCACGATAAGTTTTCATTCATCATTTTTGGTATTCACAGAACAAGACTAAATGTATAACAAATTCTGTAAGCTCATATTGCTATCTCGCTTGAACGCGATCATGTGTCATCAGTGAAATAGAGATAGCAATATACCGGCAAATTTATATTTGCGGTTCGAATAGAAGTTGCGAGCGGCGCGAACCGGCCTCTTAACGACGGTGATATTATTAGGCCCACTTGCAGAGACACCGGGTTACGTTTAATCATACTAATATTATAAATGCGAAAGTGTGTTTGTTTGTTGGTTTGTACTTCAATCACGCCGCAATGGAGCAACGGATCGACGGCTAGGCTAGGCTTTTAATCCCGGAAAATTAAGGAGTTTCCGCGGGAACCAAAAAAACTTGTACCACGCGGACGAAGTCGCGGGCATATATTTGAAATTTTGACAGATGTTTTACACGAATTCAGTCAACGTAGCAGCCAACTCTGGGTTGAAAGGATAACCCGGCGTTTGTGCAAGCGGGCCTTAGTGATGACTTGAAATAAAATGTCTATAGATTTGTCATAGAACAACAATAGTGAAAAAGAAAACGTTAAAAATACGACGAAACGCTTCCAGAAAACCTTTTCTGTGTAGTGCCCTATCCCTTTGACTCGTCTTGGCGGAGGAACTACCGTGCCCCCAGATGAACTGTCATAGATTATTGTTAATTGTGGTCTGAGACAGTAGTAGAGCAATCGAAGGTAAATATAGCTACTCGTACGTATGTAGGTACTTAACAATTCTATAAGTACAACTTAGGTTGAAAAAGCTCATTAATGTTATTTAAGATAAATCTGTTTGTAGAGCATGCAGTCGCTGAGAATAAAACCCGTCCGTCTTTAGAATAAACTTTGCTATAACGACAATGGTCCTGAATTTTGTAATTCAGCTCCCAGATAATGCACAGCTCGAAAACTGCAAACGAGACAATTTCTTAATTAAGCAGTTAAACCCTTACTTTATGGAGACGAGTGGATGTTGTAAGACATTGCTCTTACATTCTTACGAAATGGGGTATAAAAATACATGAAGAATTTAAGACAGATAAAAGGTTTTTGTCTTCGCAGTAGCAATCATGGTTTAAGAATTCCTATGTATAATCGTATAAACGAATATAAAATTCAATAGAATAGATAAAAATAATTTCACCCGCTCCATTCTTTAAGCTGTTTGAGCTTTAGAGAGTTATTTGAATGAAAGTTATTTCATTTTAAACTGCTTTAGAATTTCACTTGAATGAAATTTTCAGAAATAACCAATGAGTTGTTTCTGAAATTGTGTATACTATATATGTATATACATATATACATATATAGCCCAATTCTGAAATAAGGAGGAGGGAATATAAATGAACAACGTAATCTGAAAGTTCAGTCACAGCAAATGGTATCTAGTATATATTGATCAACTTGCAACTTACCAAACACATAATATGTCAGTTATGCTAGTCACCCTTACACTTTTTTTTAAAATGGTCGCTAAGGATTTTTCAATTACTGTAATTATATTCCCATAAAAATCTTTGATAATAAAAATACAAAACTATTATGAAACCTCTGGGTACCAACTCCATTCCTGATGATGCTGAGAAGACGTGTCTCGTGATTCATGAGGACCAAGGATCTGATTATGATTTGATATTGTGGGTGTTGGTTGGGTATTAAATTTTTTCGTTTCATTTACTCTACAAATCATGGTAAAAATCCTCTAAATTTACACTGACAACACGAATTGTAAGGTAGGTGCGTCATGATTGCCGAATATATATACCTATTATAATAATTGATATTGCACGTAAAATATTATTAATTGGCCTGTTAGATATAAGCAAAGATCCAATATAGGCGCAGAGTCCTTATTGACTAATTATGAAACAATTGTGGCAGACACAACGCGCAAGTTGTAAAGCAAAAATGAGATGCCCACGCCCATTCCAACCGCGAGATTAAACGCCAGGACGCCGCGCTGCCGCCGTCGCCTGCCGTTGTCATTCTTAAAATATTGCTTCGCGTACAAATGCTAGCAAAATAAAGTGCTGTCCGTGTCGATAAGAATATGATATTCTCAACGTTTATCATACATTAAAATTTAAAATAGCTCCTGGGTTTTTATTAAACGAAAAGGAGTCTGATTATTTGCTTTAATAAAATGGACTAGAGAGGTATTCATTGTTTGAATTGTACAGGGCCGAAAATTGTACTATGAATAATTGAATAGTTTCATCTCGTTTAGAATTCAGAACATTGTTTCTTATATAATATTTAAAAGGCAGATCAACTATTTACTGGAAAAGAGTAAGCAGGCATCTAGATATCGCAGATGAGAATTGTGGTATGCATATTTCATCCGCTTTAACTATTTCAAGGTAAGTGGCGAGAAGCTACTTAAGGCGCTGTGAGCTCACGAGATGAAAAACACAGGCGCGCGGGGGTGAAATCGAGCAAGCGCATGTCGCAAAAAATGCATGACAGAATTCGTAAAAAAAAAAAAATTTGCTTTTCAATACAAATGAAACCGACAATGTGTTTGATTGAAGGAGAAAAATTGCTTTAAAAGGTAAATTATGAGGTATGTACTATGTAGTAAAATAAATTTCAATGCAGGGATTTTTTTTTAATTGTGTTTTGAGTTGCGTCAATGGCTGCTCAAAGGTCTTGAAAACAGCACATTATTTTTACAAGCATACATTATGTCACCGTTTGATGGATACACTGCTTTTAAAAACCCCCTTTTACGCTACACAGGGCCTTAACGAGATATCGCGAATGGGCTAGTTAAGGCGATCCTCCAGTAAATCTACCTGTCCAGTAAAAATAAAACCAGAGCCCCAGGGAGGTAAGAACAAAAGGACTAATTCCGCACAGAGTTATCGATAGTTTCACGTCAGCCCGATTCGAGGTACTACGGCGACACACTAGAGAAATGTACGACAAATTACGTTCGCGAATACAGTGCGCTCGGACACAATACCCTTTCGCTTCAATGGTTATTTTGTGCCTAACGGGACATTATAAAAGAGTTGCATATTGAGGTTTTAGAAAATGTCGATTGTGTAGAATTTTGAATAAAACGCTTCTATGGAGAAATGCACGTATTTTGTATTTAAATGAAATAGGACATTGTCGATGCCATTTTTGTACATAATAGTTTAGTCAAAGCGTTTTAATGTGTAAAAGGTCCATGATGAGCTGGTGAAGATTATCACTTCTATGCAACTGCCAATGTAAAGAAAGGGGAAATGAAAGACTAGTACTAATAACGACAATAGTTAATAGTTATTTTCTCTGGTCTGGCCTGGTGGGAGGCTTTGGCTGTGACTAGTTACCAACCTACTGGCAAAGACGTGCCGCCAAGCGATTTAGCGTTCCGGTACGATGCCGTGTAGAAACCGAATAGGGGTATAATATAACTGCCATGTCCCTAATAGGTTAGCCCGCTACCATCTCAGACGGCATCATCACTTACCATCAGGTGAGATCACAGTCAAAGGCTAACTTGTAGTGGATAAAAAAAATCATACTTCATACTAATATTATACAAGTGTGTGTGTTTGTTGGTTTGTCCTTCAATCACGACGCAATGGATCGACGCGAATTTTGGCATGACAATTGAGGACTTGGAGAGTGACATAGGCTACTTTTTATCCTGAGAAGAGTTGCTGCGGGAATTTAAAAAAAACATAAACCACGTGGACGAAGTCGCGGACATTAGCTAGCTTTTAATAAAATAAAACATTCTTTATAAATAGTGAGTAGTAAGTATTAACATTTTCATTCTAAATTATTATGCTAAGATTTTACCTACTGATATAAAACCGCCATCAAATAAAATTCGCAGACAATTTTAACGAGCATTATTTATATAGCTTTTAATAAAGACCTTTAGTTATTTCACCGCCTCACCACTCAATTTCGTATTCTCGAGTCAAAATTGTAATGAAAGTTAAGCTGCCTCTTAAAATAATAGACTGTATCCATAAATTTCTTTCGCGCCAATCCGCAGCAGCGTCGTATGGTATGCGAAGAGAAATGGTCCACAAATTGCGTACGCCTGACTACGTCCCCATCGCCCGCACGATAGTACTGGCGTACCTACTACCTACAGTTAGGTAGGGTTGCCAAATTTCTAGTAAATGATGGATTGTATAGCCAACAAAACAAGTCTTTTTTGCAAGTCTGATTGAAGTCTATATATTAAAAAAAAATCACAAATCGCGTGTACAGAGTTGGCACATTTTAAGTTAATTGGTATATCAAATCTGGGCTGGAGAAATTTTAAAAGAACATAAAGTCGTGTAACAGCATAGGCGTGGACCGCCTACGTTGAGCTGCTTCTCTTCACGAAAGGATAATCTAGACGTTAACGGAGTCTTTTTTGTCTCATAAATGTTTGAAGATACTATGTTTTATTAGATGTTTAATTATTATCATTATTACTTTGCTTTGGTGTGATTTTTTTTTCGTGTTTAACATAAACAAAACAGATTCACAGAACAGAACAGAGACATAAAAAGCGTCCCGGAACTTTTCGCAAAAGTTTGGTTGCCTTATTACATACGGTACGAAAATAAAATACTTTTTATTTTCATACAGGGAGCTAAAGACTGCGAAAGCTATGACGTTTAAGTTTTCTTGTGTAAACTTCACTACAATCTTAATGTCCGTTCCACATTTACGAGAATTTATCCTAAGATATCTCGAACGATCGTTAGCATAAAAGCTCTATAAAAAGTTTAAGATATTATTTAAAACTTTGAATATATCTGAGCTAGAAAATATTATCTACTGGATGATGCCCGCAACTTCGATATTCAGTTTTTCGGGATAAAAAGTAGCCTACGTCCTTCCCTGGGATACAACCTATTTATCCCTGTACCAAATTTTACTAAAATCGGTTTAACAGGTGAGCCGTGAAAGCGTAGCACACAGACAGATAGACAGAAAGATAGATAGACACACTTTATTTACGTCACTTTAAACTGGAAGTTGGAGAGAATCATTTTTATATTCATTTCATTTCATTCAGATTGAATAGCTTTATAGCTTTGACCATACCAGATGCATACCATTAAACCTGACAAATGATAAAATAATAATATTTATTATAAGTAATCGAAAATCAGTTGAATTTATCTAGCGAGTTCACTAATCTTCTTCATCTATGTGTAGAGGTTTAGACAGTGTGAATCGTAAAATACATCTAGTATTTACTGTCATTATATTATTTATTATTATTTATTTAATAAATGTAATGGTATTCTGATACCATTATATTTATTAGTAATTATAGGAACAAATAAATTAATGCCACACTGGAAAAGTGATTTTAACGAGCCAGTTTTAAATTAATGTCACACCTACCGAAGTGCGAATCAAGAGATATTTAATACGTCAATAAATTGAGTTACACAAGAATCCACTTTTGAATATTTATTTAATTTGCAGTTAAAATTACCTTTCAATTGCTTTTATTTCAACGCGAGCAAAATGCATTTTACGTTTCAACAGAATATAAAGCGCACTGCTAAATCTAAAGTGAGACAACTCAAAAAAAGTTGTTTTCGGTAAAACTCATTGATTTATAGCCCCAGCTCATATACAGTAACGTAAAACATATTTATCACCGAAAACAAATTGAGTTGCATAACATTACTAACAAAAATTTCAGAAAAACGTTCTTTTCGCCTACTGAAAAATGACCTTTTTTGAGTTGTCTCACTTTAGATCTAGCAGTGTGAAAACTGAAATGATTTTTTTCGACTGCTCTACACCGAAGACCTCCCCAGTTAACCACGAAATACTGGGGGTTGCAATAATGCACTTGACTGTTTGGTTCCCTAATCGCAACTGTCAGAAGTAGATAGGAGTTCTACTAACAGGACTAAGCTACGATAGAATATCTATGTAACTAGACTAGCCAGCACAATCGACTGGCATTATGTGTCCTTATTTGTGATGTTCTGTTTTAAATATAATTACACCTATAGCTTTTGAAAGTCTGCATCGAAACTCATTTTTATAGTAACTGTGGCAGTCGGAGATATTCCAGCTCTTTCTAAACATATGCTACTAAAAATTTATGTTATTTATCATACGCTAAGTCTTAAAGTTTATCTTTAACTACACTGTACACACAATATTGTCACAGTTAACTACTATTATTAGCTCCGAGGAAAATATTTTTCCATTTTAGATCACGCGCATATCGTGTTAATAAAGCACTTAGTTATTAGAGTGAAAAAAATAAGTAGAACGCTTATCCGTCATCAAGCAATTCATAACCGCGCCGTCAGATTAATGTAAAGCCGTGTGCACATCGTTGATTGTGCAAATAATCCGGCGTAGTATTACTCATGAAGTTCAAGAGAGCGTCGAAGCTCTACGTAAAGGAACAAAGCCTCCAATTACCCGAGCGAGCACGCCGTGGGCTTTTAGTGAATAATGAGCCGCTTATCCCAGCGGATGACGGCTTCACTAGAATAGTTCATGAGTGGGCTGAGGACCACCCGGCCGACACGCCACAAGCGACGCTCGATGCTTCACGCGCGGTCACTGGCGTCAACACAATTTCGCGTTTGCCTCACGCCTTTACCTCTCTTTGACATTTTACTCGGATACGGTCAGCAAACACGTCCCTTTCATATAACATTTATGAAGTTGTGCATTCAGGCTTTCCTAGCTATAAAATATATAGTTCCATTTATTTAATGTTTTATATTAAAGGTACTACAAGAAAACTATAACACTGTTAATAACTAACTATTTTGATATATTGGCATTTTCTATTCTCATTCGATGTCTACCACCAATCAAATATTATTGGGTTTGCCTCACTCGTTTACCTCTCAGTCCGCAAACACGTCCCTTTCATATAACATTTATAAAGTTGTGCAATCAGGCTTTCCTAGTTACAAAGTAACATTTATTTGATGTTTAATATTAACTACAAGAAAACTATAATACTGTTAATAACTAAATATTTTGCGATGTCATTTCTATTCTCATTCGATGTCTACCACCAATTCAGCAAACACGTGTCTTTCATATGATAAAATTTATAAAGTTATGAGTTCAGGCTTCTTAGTTTAGTACTTAATTCCATTAAATGTTAATAAATGTAAATATTTTGCGTTATTGGAATTTTCTATTCTCATTAGATGTCAACCACTTATCAATATTATTGGGTTTAGAAGTCAATGTAGAATTGTGTTCTCTTATTTAAACAAAGTCTTACGAAGTACATTATGAATTGGTACAAAAGCTTAACAAGTCAGATAAAAGTTGAGGCTTTTTTTACAAGTAAAAGGAAAGTGAAGAATAATAAGGAAAGGAACATTTATTTGTCTGCAACAAATTCGAGTTCCGGGAATTTTATTTCGAGAGAATAGCGACGCTGAATGCTCGGCAAATCGTCCTGAAGGTTGATCAAAGAGTGTACTTCTAAAGACGTCCTTGATTTCGCTCGTAACACTTTACGAGAATGCTTTCATTTGGGAGTGATGTTTTGTAAGAAATTTCAAAAGTCTAAAGTGTAATAAGGTTTTCTTTAATAGCTCATAAATTCAATTTGTACTAGTGAAGACATGGTTACCAGATTAGAAATGGATTGCATACTTCGTTATTATGTTATCGCTGCTATTATTGATACAGAAAGTGTATTTAAATTATTATATTTCTCCCACTTGCTAGAATGTTTCATTGGAGTTTACCTCGAATCGAGTTTAGAATCGATTTTCATGTATAGACCTGGGGTATGAAAAAGTATGGGGAGTAAAATCAAATTTTCTCCGTTACATTATTGACTTTATATTTCCATAGTAACACTTGTTTGTTTCCATTGTGTAACGTATTTTGATGAATTTAAATTATATAATTATATAATTAATATAAATAAATGTATCAAGCATGCTTTCAGTAATATAAAAAATGCGCTCATTTACCCTCATTTAACTAATCTATACATTTTACAATCGTTCGTAAAGAGTAAACTCCAGTCGTGCTGACACACACATTTTTTTTTTAAATTGACGCCTCATCTACGGTGTATTTTTTAAACGACTTCCAAAAAAGGAGGAGGTTCGGTGCGTATTTTTTAATTTCGCCGTGTTCGTCTGTCCGCAGCTTAGCTCAGAAGATATTTGTACTAGAAAGGTATAATTTAGCACACATATTAATCACACCGACATTTTGGTAAAATGAAATTTTAAAAAAATATGGTCCCTCCGCTACACGTAAAGTAGGGATGAACTTTTTTCTCGTCTATCCCATCCTGTGGGGTGTCGTTGGATAGGTCGTTTAAAAATATTGTGGGTGTGGGAAAACCATTTTCGATTCAAGGAACCGTTTGCAAAATATTTAGCTTTAAAATGCAAATTTTTGTTAAAGTCAGTGAGTAGAATAGATAAAATTTTATCAAAGAAAACGTTATTTAGTCTCTTATTACGACTTTTTGTAATACATTTTTGAATCCAGTAAGCTTAGTTATTTTACTAGATGATGCCCGCGACTTCGTCCGCGTGGATTAAGTTTTTTGATTCCCGCGGGAACTCTTTAGTTTTCTGGGATAAAAAATCCTGTGTCCTTCCCTGAGATACAACCTATCCTTGTACCAATTTTCATCAAAATCGGTTGAACAGATGAGCCGTGAAAGCGTAACAGACAAACAGACCTACTTTCGCATTTATAGTATGGATAGTATGGATAATGCTACTTACTACTGTTTTAATAAGCTATTTTAATCTTTAAGCGAATTAACTATTTGAGCGAATTTCTAGAAAATTTCCTTTCAAATAAATAAGCAAAGGACAAGGCGTGGGGAATAAAAACGGTGGGATAAAATAATGTTTATTTGTCTGCAGCGAAACGTTTATTCTGAGAGAATGCCAACACCAAAGGCCCGGGAAATTGTCGTGACGGTAGATCAAGGATTCAAGATTTCGCTCGAGTAACGATTTTGTTCTATTTTTTTGAGAGCAGATAGATTCATATTGTAAATAGAGGTGTTGATACAAAAGTACGACGAACATCTGAAACGTTTATCTAATTCGTGTGTCACTCAGAAGAAATAAAAAGCCTGAGGATTGAATATCCATCGAATACGATTTTTTCTCCATTTGACTATAATAGTTTCCATTATTTATATGACACTAGATGATGCCCGCGACTTCATCCGTGTGGATTAAAGTTTTTTGATTCCCGCGGGAACTCTTTGATTTTCCGGGATAAAAATCCTTCCCTCCCTTCCCTGGCATACCACCTTTCTCTGTACCGAATTTCATGAAAATTGGTTAAACAGATGAGCCGTGAAAGCGTAGCAGACAGACACACTTTCGCATATATTATATTAGTATGGAATTAGTATGGATTTCGTTTTATACCTACAACTCGTTTATATAGTAATATATCTAATGCTAGCTAATGCCCGCGACTTTGTCCGCGTGGATTGAGGTCTTTTGGCTCCCACGGGAACTGGATAAAAAGTAGCCTATGTGCTAATCCAGACTATAATCTATCTCTGTGCTAAACTTCATGGAGATCCGTTGAGCCGTTCTGACGTGATTGAGTAACAAACATCCATCCATACATCCGTCCATCCAAACTTTAAAAATAATATTAGTATAGATAATAAACGGCGCCATTTTGTAATACGGTGGATTATACGCCTCTAATAATAAGAGTACAAACATAAATGTGCTTTTGCAAAGCAAAATTAACTAACAATTTTCTGTTAGGTCTGTCAGCATGCAATAACGGAATGAAAAAAAAATACCATTTAAAATTAGATGCTTACATTTAAACATTGCATATTGCAACGCGAACAATAGTAACACGTCGGTACGTATTGTTCGCTTTTATTGCTGGTCGCTTTTCTAATCTAAAGTTGCGTAGCCGCTGCTATACATAACTCATTCCTCACTCGTTCGAAACAGCTATTGCTGTGCTCTGTTATGGTCTAATTAATTGTTCCTCGGGTGGACATCGTCATTTTAACTATAAATTGCAAACCGTACTAACTACAATTGTTATGAACCGACCAGAAGTGAAACACTGTTAATAACATTTGTAAGGTTTTAGGTGGCTTTATTATTAAGTTTACAAGAGACGTTTGGTAAACTGACAAACATATGATGTTTTCACCATAATTTTTTTTTTTATTTTTCTAAATATTTTGGCGTATAACTGTATTATCGCTTGAATAAACACGTACTTTACCGTATATAAAATGATGTACGAGTATTACATCGCGTTTAAAAATAAGCGCACAGGATAAATTGAATGTAGGTTACCAAGCATCCATCAGTGCTATTCTCTAAACAAAATAATTGCAGAACCAAAACATACAGAGTGAAGTTCCGAAAAAAGGGTAGATGGCTATAGGGGGATATTTTCTTACGACAAACTTTGACTTCTTAAAAGCGACATATTATATATAACGCGATAGGCGAGACCAAGCGAGTCAGTTTTCTACCGTATTATCTTTGCATACCTAATACATAGATAAAGGACTGGTCTCTGAAAAACTCCCGCAGCGGCCGCAGACCAATCTTAAATAGGCTTAGTAGTTCATAAAAAAAGTACTACACAACAGTAAAGGAAATGTTTCCTAGCTTAAATTGGGCAGTACCTAGGTGGAAACTGGGAGCTGGTTAAATGACAGACCAATACTATAGCACGACGTTACATACAACCCCGCCGTCACGCCTCACTAATGTACCTACCTACCACCAAACAGACCTAAAAATGTCACTTACTGCACATGTTCAAGGACGGAGTCCTTTTAACCAGTATATTTAATGCAAGACATCGATGAGGGGTATGTAATAAGTATACAGCTTCAGTTTAGCATAACTATGGTACCTGCTGTGTCTTCTTAGGTACCTATTGCCGTTGCAGTGTCGCACCGAAACAAAAGCTTCATCTCTGTCGCCATAATCGCTGTTCTTGCAAATCTACCTTAGTCCGTGAAATTCGTGCAGAAATTTAATACCGTTTCAGAAAACTGGCTTGTATATTAAGTAATTAAAATGACGGGAATTATACTGGTATCAAAGTCAAACTTAATATTAGCCGGCTAAACTTCAGTGAAGCCAAATCTCACGGCTGAATAAATTCAAAGTCAATCAAAATTTTAGACAAAAGGGTACGGGGATTGAATATACCTACATATAAACGGGCGCATTTAAATAATGGAGAACAGAAATATTAAACGGTTGTTTTACTTTTTTTATCCACTACAAGTTAGCTCTTGACTCCGATCTCACCTGATGGTAAGTGATGATGCAGTTTAAGATGGTAGCGGGCTAACTTGTTACCCCTAATCGGTTTCTACACAGTATCGTACCGGAACGCTAAATCGCTTGGCGGCACATCTTTGCCGGTTGGGTGGTAACTAGCCACGGCCCACGACTGGATACCTCCCAGGGGCAGACCAGGGAAAATTCACAAATTATAAATTCTGAGACTAAGGTAAGTTCAGTGCGGAGGTCCCAGAGATCGTATACCCTTGACCTACGCACGTTAAGAGAACTGTGCTCAACACTACGCCAGGGAGGTCGTCAAACATGCAATCTTGGGTAAGGTAGGTACTAGGTATGCAAGGAAGACCTATATTATGTAAGTATCCTTCTAATCTATCCTACTCATATTATAAATGCGAAATTGTGTTTGTTTAATATAATATGTATATTATCGTTTGTCCTTCAACTTTGCAACGGAACAACGAATTGACGTCTTTTTTAATGGATATAGTGTAACACACGAGTCACGACCGAGAGTGACTGATAGGCTACTTTTTGTACCCTAAAGTTAAGAATTTCTCACGTTATTTTTAAAAATCCAAATCCACACTAAGTATTAAGATTTATGTCAATGGAAGCACTAACCCGACTACGGATTGTTTTTTTAGATTAAGAGCGTTATCTTTTTGGATGTAACATCCATCATATCGATTTTTTTGGAGTAAAATGTTGTAAGACTGCTAAAATCGTAACCCTTCCTTTTGCCTTCATCGTAGTCGGGTGAAAAGTGGCGCACTCCAAAGCAGTTTGTCGCGATCGCCGGCGCCCCGTCAACGCGAGGACTCGTTATAGTGAGCCCCGCGGCGCCTTGAACACACCAACAACCTTACAACTCTATCTACCAAACATAAAATTAAACGACATTGAGACGTATTCCCTACTACATACGTGAATTCTATTTTAATGTTAGTGCATTGTAAACTTGTATAGGTTTTACAACCCACCTTCCTCATTACGTTTGTCGGCGTTATTGCCATCTCGCAACATCAGTAAATGCCGCTCAGAAAAATATTTACATACATCTCACACAAATATTTGATTCCAAAGACGGAGTTCATGCACGGTTAATTATATTTGCCATTATATATTTTCATAACGCAAACTTTCACGTGTCGCTTTCTGCGTGCAAAGTGCAAACATAGAAACGTAGAAAATATTTTTTTATTGTGATAAAGTAAATATATAATCGCACGTCTCGAAATTATATTATATTTTATAATTCATAAGCTAATATTATAAATGCGAAAGTGTGTCTGTCTGTCTGTCTGCTACGCTCTCATGGCCGATCTTTTCAACCGATTTTGATAGATATAGAGATAGGTTGGATCCCGGGGAAGGATATAAAAAATCCACGCGAACGAAGTCGCGGGCATCATCTAGAATTTTCATATTTTTTTTTATTTCAATAATATCCCCTACCAATTAATGTTTTACAAGAGTTCTTTACCCCAAAATGGAATAGTAGGAACCTTTATACCTTCACTTTGTAGTGTCTGTCCGTGCGTGAGTCAAGGTCCTTTTTCTCACAATCTCATTTCAACCAGCATTGCGTGGGCGAACTTTTGTACTACATATCATTAATATCTGTAATCATATCTGTAACTATTTCACGTCTAATATTCCGAATACTTTTTGTTTAAAACCCCCATTCAAACCGCTCAGACGTTAGAAAATTTAAGCTACGAAGTTTTTTTTTTTTTAGAATTTACGCTACATAATTAAGTTAAGTAGTCCCGACTGCCCCCGATTTCTGCGACGGCGACCGATTTCCACAGAAATCAAATTTTTATATACAAAATGATTGAAGCGGCTTCGCTCGCATTGTTTTTCCAAGGGCTAAAATTGACAAAAATTAGAGTTTCCAAGGGATTAAAGAAATTTTTTTAATCCCTTGGAAACTCTTATTATTCAGGGTAAAAATAAAGTTAACGTCCCGGCTTCTGAGCGCAAGCAATGTTTGTACCAAATTTCGTCAAAATCGGATATGTGCACAGGTGACAGACACAAACAGAGTAAAATTAATTTATAAGTGTTTTTTGAACCTATAATAAAATAAGAAAGCAAATAATGGCAGTGTCATGTATGTAATAAAATCGGTCTATAAAAATACCGCTATTCAGGAACGCTTTAGCAATGCTCAAGAAGCGTAAAATTTGCACAATGCTCAAAGCGCTGTCATAGAGCTTAATTCCATTACACAAAGCTTACTGCCATCGGGGGAACAAAAGAGAGTTTAATACATTAAAATGTCGGCATGTGATAGCAAAAAACGTTATTTCATTATGATATGCAAAAACTTTATTCACCTTTTATGCGAGGATTATATAGTTTTATCTTTACCTGAATGCAAAGCCGATTATCATACAGATGCAGATTTACACATAAGGCGTTGATCCCACAGCCAGCGGTCTCGAGATCTGAGCTGCTGAGAGTTCTGGGATACACGTGCCTGTAATGTACTTATGTGCTGTGTTGATTCTCTATCCATTAGTTATACTTATATGAGCTTTTTAGTCTCTCTCCCCTTGAATGCAAAACACCGAATTCGAAACCGCCCTGTGAGACCTATGCCTAAATTACGAAAAACAGTTAAGTAACTTTTTATAAAAACGTCCGTTTTGACGACCGGCGCAGTGATGAGTGCTGTTATCTTAACGTGCGTAGGTCCCGGGTCCGATCCCCAGTTGGGTCAATTTGGCAACTCATAATTTCTGAATTTTCTCTGGTCGGGCCTAGTTACCACCCTACCGGCAAAAACGTGCCGCCAAGCGATTTAGCGTTCCGGTACGATGACGTGTAGAAACCGAATAGGGGTATGGGTTTAATATAACTGCCGTACTCCTAACAGGTTAGCCCGCTACCATCTTAGACTGACCATCAAGTTAGTTCGCAGTCAAGGGCTAACTCAGTAAATAAAAAATAAAAAAAATATCATTGTTCAGAAACGTTTTTAATTATAAGCTCAAGCTCAAAGAGCCGTTGCTGGCAGTCGCAGTCGCAGAACTTAACTCTATTAGATAAAGCTAGGAGCAATTGAAAGAACAAAGAATTGAATCCATTATGCTATTATTCTGACTTGACAATATATTATGCAACAAAATCGACCGATTTATATATGTGCTTAAAAAGCTCACACAAGTTGTACATAAAAAAACGGCCTTACTAGCCTATCATGGATATGTTTCTTCGTTGCTACGATACGGCTTAGTATTAAGGGGTAACTCAACGGATTCAGCAAAGGTGTTTATTAAACAGAAAGCTTGTGTGAGGTCTATATGTCGAGCTGAAACTTTGGACAGGTGCAAACCTCTGTTTAGGTAAAATAATATACTGCCCCTACCATGTTTCTATATATACGAAATGCTCCTATTTGTGAAAAAATATCCTAGTTTGTTCCCAACAGTAAATGAAATGTACTCCAATAATAATGAGGTTTCAAGAATTAGGAGGAACAGGCCACAAAACCAACTTTGGGTCCCATCAAGAAGGTTAGTTCTGTACTCTAAAAACTCTTACTATATGGCAATATCCTTATTTAATAAATTACCGGAATGAGAAAGCTACCAATAACAAAGTTTAAAAGAGTGATTTTCACAATTCTCAACAAAAAAAACTACTATAGCGTTAGCGAATATATCGGAGATAGCGAAATTCCTCTGACTATGTGATGTGTAATCTGTATATGTAAGGCATGTTTATTATTAAAGAGAAATGTTGTCTTTTCCCCTATAAGTTAGTGCTGCTTGGTAGACCTCAGGTAATATAATAACATTATCCATAATTATTGAATAATATTTAAATTGACATTACAGTAATTTTTGTTAATAACTTTGTAAAATTAAGCAGCTTATAATTTTAACTTGGACCATTATGTAATTTTTTATTTTATACCAGAGTAACCAGATACATATTGACTTTAAATTTTGTATTGTAAGTAATTCTAGATAATTTTAAATTTAATATAACATAATTTTTCACACTGTCTCTGACAGTAGATTGTGTACGGGAAGTTTCTACCTTATAAAGAACTGTTATCACCCACAATTTCGCAAAATAAATGATTTATGATTAAAAATGTATTCGTATAAAACGATACCGAAACATTATAATAAAATAAAATAAAAAGATCTAAATTCATATTATTTTATTCATATAAACTAAGTGCTTTTGAATCGTAAAGTAAATCTACACTGGTTCAAAAATATTATGCCATTCCAACCGAAAAGAACCAGCAAGCAACTCTGAAAATAATTAAATTAATACCAAAACATGTATCTACCATTATAATAAACCTGTCTCGTGAAATGTTCTAGATGATGGTTAAACTGCATCTAAGTCCTATAAGGATTAAGATTTAGAAGTTATATGCGAGAACACAGACAAACGTGGTTGTTGACTTTGCTTTACTGTATTTAAATAATGTGAGAATAACTTGGTTAATTTACATGAAGTTAAAAGGGGTGTAAATATAACTAAGACGACAGTTTAGGTACATTTTTGAAACAAAGTTCATTGTCACGTCCGGACTTTAAACGTTCGAAGCAGGAGATACTAAAAAAACAATGGTGACTCCACGACCTGCCCTAAGGATTTCGAGATAACAAAAATAAATAAGTCGTAAGGAGAACACGGGCATGAGGCACGTAATCCAAACAGATAGATCTTACTGTCAGCTGAGTTGTCGTTAGAGTGTGCCGTACACTACGTACAGTACTGTAGCGTATAGTCCTGGAGACAACCTGTATCATATTATTTATTAGTTACCTCCACTGCCCTTGCCCTTATAACATTGAGGCAACGCAGAATTTTATCAATTTTTGTCTGAATTTACGTTATTTTTTTCCTGTTAGTTTATTATTTTTAGCTTAAAAAAGGAAACTACCCTCTCTTTCTTGGGATAAACAAATCGAGCATACTCACACTTTTTTGCAATAAATCGGTTTCGTTGTCGGGCTTTGAGAAGGTCGTACCTACATTTTATTTAAATTATTTTTGTACAAAATGTATGCCTTTTAACTGACAGAGTGGACGGAGGTAAAGCTTTTTTTTTTTTTTTTCCCATTAGGATCTGCAATCAGTCGACAGACTATAAGCAGATTTGATTGGTTTCATTAATTGATTTTTCCAGAGAAGAGGACCAGCGTCCTCATATCTGCACACTGTCGAACACATTAGCCCGCTTCAGACGCTTTATTTTTTTCACTGTTAATAGGTTCTTTGCCAGTGGGTTGGGGTGTAACAGTAGGCGTTCCCGGTGTTTTGTGCTATGCTTATTGATTTCCTCAATTACAGTTGGTATTTCCAGGTACTGATGTATCTCGGTATTGCGTGTAAACCAAGGAGCATTAGCAATCGTTCTTAGGATACTATTCTGAGCTCTTTGTATCGCTAGTATGTTGGATTTGCTGGCAGTACCCCATATTTCTATACCATAGAGCCAGATGGGTAAAGCTTATCTCTCAAATTTATAAATTTCTTCCAGCTTTCCTTGAAAGTGAGTTAGGTGAAATTGTTATAGTTATTATTTGTAACACGTCTGGGTGCAAAATAATAAGTTTAGTGAAATTATAAAAACAATACTACAATATACTTCATAAAAACCCTAGGTAGGTACATTATATTATTTACATTGTAAAATCGACATAATACTTACATAAACTAAAGTTATAAAATACGTAAAAATACACAAATTATCCTACTCATAAGTACAGACGTAAATTCTTTTACGTCTTCAGTATAAGTATGTGAAAATGTATAGCGGTCTATCGGTCTACTTCGATTCTAAGTAAACATACCCACTGACACCTATGAATCATCAGTTTTAATAACAATAGCTATACTTTTATTTCGTACTTTAACCCCTTTGATACGAAACCGTGTGGGTGATGAGTTCCAAGCTGGTAGTGACATAATGTTGCTTCGCTATATTTCCAGTACCTTATCCGAACTGGTTTAATATAGTGGGCAGAAGAATACGGTTAACTTAAGTCGTACATTTAAAAGGCAGATTATATCTTCTGAGAATTTCGCCTATGCGATAATGATTTTTTCACACCACATGCTCGACAATGCCGAATTATATGTCATGTAAACCTTACCGAAAGCAAGACATTATATCTCTTGGCTTTAGCCGGGTTATAATGTTCTATTGAATTTCATTA
This sequence comes from Erebia aethiops, assembly GCA_923060345.2. Taxonomy (NCBI): domain Eukaryota; kingdom Metazoa; phylum Arthropoda; class Insecta; order Lepidoptera; family Nymphalidae; genus Erebia; species Erebia aethiops. The sequence goes on along the minus strand of OV281089.1, from coordinate 12,016,261 downwards.
TAACCCGCTGGTGAATAATGTGATTTTCACTCATAATTCTTATTGCAATGTTGATAAAGTCTAATTTCGCTAAACAGAATGTGTTCTCAGCGGGCGCGGCTAACTCGATTTTCTAAAACCGAAGCCGTGGCCCACTAGATTCGCACTGAGACGAACTTCATTTGTTTGTCAAATCGAGTAGGCCACGCCAGCTGAAAGAAGTGGCTATATAGGCCGTGGCCCACTAGATTCGCACTGAGAAGAACTTCGTTTGTTTGTCAAATCGAGTAGGCCACGCCAGCAGTAAAAGAAGTTGCTATAGCCGTAGCTAGTAGTACCTTCAGAAGATTCTATCACAACGTAAATAAACTCTAGCTCAACCTCGATAAACGTACCAAATAAAAATATAACGTTATCTTTCCATAATTGGACTAATGTCTCCAATATCAATTTTCACTTTTAATTTGCTGTAATAAACACTATCTACTAAGCCTGGTTTTTTATTGTCTCGCATAAAGTGAGAAAAGTAGAGTATACACCACCGGGATAAAACTGTTTTTTTCTTGGGCGCTTGAATCCCTCACTCCACTCAGGACTCAATCTTAATTCCCTCGCTTTGCTCGGGAGTTAAATTTGGAGTCCTTCGTTACGTTCAGGATTCAATGTAGCGCCCGTGACATAAAACAGTGCTTTATCCCCTTGGTGTATAATCTACTATTCCGAGTATTCAATAATAATAATTTATGTAAATAATAATAATAATAGTCTGATTTTTTGACACTTTTATTTGTGCTTTGAACATCCGATTTTGTTATTATTTATCCAATTATAACAGCTTCTTTATGATTTTTGACCGAGCGAAGCGAAGGTCTCTGAGTCTACTTGGGTGAATTGGCACTTGTCCGTCCGTCCGTCCGTCCGTCCGTCCGTCCGTCCGTCCGTCCGTCCGTCCGTCCGTCTGTCAGAGCATTATAACTTCTGAATTACTGAACGCAATTACTTCAGCTTTAAATATAATATGTAAACCAATGGCCTCCCGCCGAATATGGCTTAAAAAATAATAAAAATCTTTATTTCAGGGGGGCTCTCATAGAAGCGAATGCGAAGTAAAATATTTTTTATAAAGTTACATAGGGTTGCGGTATATCATTTTAAAGATAATTAGGAATAGAGTCCAAAAATTTTTTTTTTAAATTTTTCCCCCAAAATTGACGAAATTGGGGGCTTTCAAAGTGGTGATTTTCTAACGTCCAAAGATGACCTCAGAACTCTTAATTTTCTGAAAGGATGAGCCTGAAACTTGATCAATTATTTCAATTATATCCTGTACTTGAACAACAAATACTAAAATTAGATAAATATTGTAAGGAAACGGAATTATTTAATTTTTAATGAGCTTCAGTATTTTTAACAGAACTTCACATTTATGTCAATAGATGGCGCCGCGAGGTCTTAGTTCGGGGCGAACCACTAGTTAATTATTATTTAACTTTGCGTGCCATTGAAACTAAATACATCCTTTCATATTATTTTGAATCTCTCTCCCTTGCATCATCTCCATTGCTGGCTGGGCACTGTCAATAATATGACAATGACAAAGCATCTAAGCATCGAGTAAAAAGATATCTAGTCAGTCATATTAAACTATAAAAGTACGATATTGATTAGTAGTTGTTGTTGAATAAAAACTGACCTTGAATCATTTAGTATTCAATAGATAATCCATTTGATTTGATTGATTCGACTTCTCTTAATATATAATCCTATGCACATACTTTCGCACGAGTCAAATACCGATGTAGCGTGACTAGATAATTTTGAGTCGTTCGTCGTTTGTGGGTGCTTCCTAAGAAAGTCGTCGTGGGCGTACTGCGCCGATATAGTGCATAACGGTTTTACTAGAGTGGGAGCGGGACAAGGCCTGGCCACGTGTTCTGATTTATAATAATTTTTGTCAGACATGTGAAAATTATGAAGTAGGTACCTCAAAATAGCATACAGTGGTCCGTACCTGTATGCTATTTTTATATGTACTTACATGAGCACGGGTGTTAAACCCGGGTTAAACCGGGCCCGGGTGCGGCCGAGCACAATTTCAATTTTATTTATTTCTAGAAAAATGTACAGTGATTGTGAAAAAATGCACGGAGATACTGCATTTCGTTGTTTACAGCTATGTAAACTTTTTTCTTTATATTATCTCTTATTAGATATAAATAAATGATAATTCTTATAGATTTATAGCTTTTAAACTATCGTGAGTAACTGATATTCATTGAATTACGTTTAATAGTTTATCTGCTCCAGCATCGAAAAGTTCCAATTTCGAATTTGACAACTATATCGAATTGAACCCTCTTTCGTGTTTGCTTCTCATAACGATACAGTTCGTTGTATGGGAGCTGTATCGTTATGAGTCGTAGCTGTATCGATATGGTTATCTTCATAAATAGGATACCTATAGCTTAGCGGCTCTGGGTTCTGGCACTTTCCCAACCAGTCAATTGATTTGACTTTTTTATTAATTTAGAAAGTAAAAAATTATAAAGACGTCCTTGTCGTAGATAAAATCTTGTATGCAACTGTACGTAATTAGTCATTTTAATTCTCGTACTATCCTATTTTGATACTCGGCAAGCCTCGTATCAAAAAACAGCACTCGAATTATTAAAATGACCCTCATTACGATACAGTTGCATAAATAGCTATTAATAAAGGTTAATATTAAGATTATATTTATCCAGGTTTTTCATTTTTTCAATTTAGATTTTTCAATTTCAATTACATATAAAACATGATGGTGATAATTAGTTACGGTATCTTAAAAAATCTAAACCTATGCCAAAAATCACGTCGATCCGTTGCTCCGTTGCGGCGTGATTTAAGGACAAACCAACAAATAAACACACTTTCGCATTTACAATATTAGTAGGAGTATGATAAAAGACTGCCTCGATGGTCTAGCGGTTAGCATAGTCGACTGCGGATCACGAGGTCCTGGGTTCGATTCCCAGTCTGGCATAAGCCGGCCAACCCGCATTGGAGCAGCGTGGTGGGTCTAAGCTCTGATTCCCTCTCTCCTATGAGAGTGGAGGCCTGTGCCCAGCAGTGGGACGTTAATAGGCTGTAGTGGCAGTGGATGATAAAATAACCGGAATCATGGACGTTTTGAATTGCATCGTCACTCATCTGTGCTTGCTAATAAAAGTCAAAACTTTCCAGAGACTGCTTTGCATTTTTGAAGTTTTGCGACACATGGTGAAAAAACTTTTCCATTTCAAAAAGAAAAGTACACAACGCGCAGTGCACAGTATTCCCCATTTAAGGGGACTGTACTCATAAAAATAAAATAATAAACATTCCATAAACAGCTTTAAAAAGCTTTAGCAAAGTAGCTTGGGAGTTGGTAGCAATTCTGATTACATGTGGGATTTTTTTTTAATGTAATTATTTTGATCTAAGCAGACTTACTATTTACACAAAGTATTTGAAAGTGTACCACTAAGGCAAAATAAACCAATATTAATTTATTCATCAACGTAGTGGTCATTATTACTGTCTTCCCAGCTTTTCAGTGCAAAATGGTGGGAATTTTAAGAAAATCCATATCCATACTAACATTATAAATGCGAAAGTGTGTATCTCTGTGTCTGTCTGCTACGCTTTTACGGCCCATCTATTCAACGGATTTTGATGAAATTTGGTAAAGGATTAGTTTGTATACCGGGAAAGGACGTAGGCTATTTTTTATCCCTGAAAATTAAGGAGTTCCCGCGGGAATTAAAAAAACCTAATCTACGCGAACAAAGTCGCTGGCATCATCTAGTAAAACATAAGAAAGTTAAATAAAAAAAATAAAAAAAAATCATTTAATTCGACCATATAGAGATCATAAAATTTACTAAAACTAATATAAACTACTAGGAACTAATGATTTTTTTTTCTGCCATCAGCTCTCCATCTGCAGTTATTGTGGGGTAAGAATAAAAGAAAACTAAACACGGACGCGTATGGTGCTTTTCAATAAAACCAGCCGCGTGAAAGTGGGCTATTGGTTTTCTTTGCTGCCGCTGCAATTCGAACTCAGTACCAACAAAGCCAAACAGATATGAAAATATTTAGAACACGAACTTTGCAAAATTTTAAACCAAGAATGTTGTATTATGTACCTAATACGCAAAATATCTACAAAAGTCTGTGGGTTATAATTTCCTCCCTTCATGTTATCCCTTATGTGTTTGGAATAAAAATCATGAAAATAACACTAGGCAAACATTTAAATGTTCTGCTTTCCGAACCGGTGGTAGTATCTAGTTCCGACGTATCGTAGGAAACATGAGCTGTTGACCGAAATGTAATAAAACATTGCCTATCATTTTTATTCAATTAAAAAATAGCTAAAATATTGCTTAGTAAATACAATATACATACATGTATTATATACATTTGTAATATATACGTACTTTAATTATATTTGTTTACTCAAGTATTTTGTAATAACGGAACATCGAGTTTTATGTTCCAATTTTAATCACAACTCCGATATTATTTTCAAAGCTAAACTTCAAACCCATTTCATTACTTTTAATGAGCGAGCGGTGACGCGATGTTATTAATTCCAGAGTCTCTAATGTGTAAAGATATTACATTTTATAAACATTCCATAAGTTTTAATAAAATTTTATCAAAATAAATTTTTAAGCTGGGTAAAAAGGGTTCCGTGCCTCATAGTTGAAAATAAGGGAATCTCATTTCTCACGTTGATGTCAAGGACATCCTTCGGAGAAAGTGGTATAAAATCGGGACGCTAAAGTAAATTTTTTTAATAAAACAAAAGATTAAATCATCATAAATTTAACTTTCGTATTATATAAATATTTTAATCTATACTAGTCCGGAACGCCAACCCACATTTTGTGCATACTATAATAATGTTCCACTCAACGACTGAACACTATAACGTATTTTCCGGCGTGCAGAGGTAGACCACATTGCGAGAAATAGATCCGAAAATGATCAATTTCCATATAATGTAAAACAATACGGGACCCTCTCAGACTACAACTCCTCCTCGCACTTAACAGTTTTGTTTTAACGATAGTTTCGAAACTCTAATTACAAATTTCTAAGACGCCTGTGTCTATAGTTTTAATTAATAACAATTAATACTCTCAACAAACATCCAACTAATGAAATTAACTAGATAATTAATTTCAAGCTTTATGGAAGGTCATTGATTTGATTTTAGTGATAAGGTATTCTAAGCATTTAATATTATGTACAGTAGAAAAAAATCTATAGTAAAAGTAAAAGTTACGAGAAAAGATTCAGCCTTCGAACGATTTATTCGTTAAAGGCTTGGACAATAAGCTTACTTGGTAAGAAAAGCTTTGGCAAAAAAAATTCTTTAAAAGTTCAGAATGCGGACTTAGCGTAATCGTGAAAAAATATTATTATGTTCACTTTTTTGAAGTGTTTTTTTTTTATCCACTATAAGCTAGCCCTTGACTGCGATCTCACCTGATGGTAAGTGATGATGCAGTCTAAGATGGTAGCGGGCTATACTGTTAGGGGCATGGCAGTTATATTAAACCCATACCCCTTCGGTTTCTACACGGCATCGTACCGGAACGCTAAATCGCTTGGCGGCACGTCTTTGCCGGTAGGGTGGTAACTAGCCACGGCAGAAGCCTCCCACCAGGCCAGACCAGGGAAAATTCAGAAATTATAAATTCCCAAATTGATCCTGCCGGGGATCGAACCCCGGACCTCCGCACGTTAAGGCAACAGCGCTACACACTGCGCCACGGAGGTCGTCAAAAGTGTAAACTTCTTTAGCCGAGTTGAGCACTTTTTGGTAGGGGGTAAACTTGTGGATTCTTGTCACCGACACCGACACCGTCACTGCGTTGTTACGAAGACGAAAGTTCTTAAATAATCATTTTTTAATGAACACCATTTAACCACTTATAAAATCTAAAAACTAAAAATTAAAAATATAATCTATGCCGCTGCAATGAGGCAATGTGCCCAGAACGCTGGCTGCGTTACCCCGCTAATTATAACAATATTTAAAATAATTAAAAAAAAACTTGTTTTAAATATTCGTTTTCACTTCTATCGGCACTCGGCAGTCCCTATGACAACCAATTTTTTTTTCATGTCGCACTGATTGCGGTTTGAGCTTGGGCTGAATATAATATTAAATTCAGGTGCGATGATAAAAATATGTGCTGCATCACGGTTCGCGAGTAGACGGGTAGGTACACCGGTTTCAGAGCCGGCGAACCACCGCCGTTGAATGCTAACGAAAAGCATGACTCCACATGTTCTACTCCATTTATGTTGAATTTCAATACATTATCATAACCATTTACATAGCAAGTCGACCGGTACCTTTAAACGTAGCCTTCTTATTATAGGAACTAATTATTGGTCTTTGTGTTTAAATTCAGGGGGACTTTTAGGGTTCAGTCATTAACTATAAATCCAAATGATATTGTTGAGAATTATCTATATCTTACCTACCGAGTATCATATTTGCAAAATTAAAAATAGGCCACACAATTTCAAGCCCCAGTCATAACCATCCAAACACGTAAACTTCAATTGAATTATAAATACAACGTTTATACCTGAATATTATGGTATGACTGGTTGGGAACCCTCAGATAGCAAACCTACTTGCACTTCTTCGCTTTATTTTTATTCAAATCAAGTCACGAGTGCGTCGGCGTGAGAACAATGAAGGCTGAGGAACATTAAGTTGTTAAAGCTATTCAATAAGCGGGCCGGGCTCAAATCATTTACGATGGAAGCATTACGTTGCAATAACCGAATTAATCCATAATATCTGGTGACTTAACATTTCGATATTTCCGTGGTCCTGATTTGCTCCCCTTTTACGTAATATCATACGTAACAAAGCTATTTAAAAAATTGAGGTTTTTTTGGTTCCCGCGGTAACCCTTTGATTTTCCGGGATAAAAAGTAGCATAAGTGTTATTCCAGACGCTCTACGCCAAATTTCACCACCAGATCCAGATCCGTTCAGCCATTCGGCCGTGATTGAGCAACAAACATCCATCCATTCAAACTTTCGCATTTATAATATTAGTATAGACAAATGATCTTATCTCCTATATCCCCAGTGGCGGCTTATAGTTCTAGGGGTAAAAGTAAATTTACTTATTTTAAGGGTAATGTTTGTCAGCCTGGCAACACCAGGGTAAAATGACAAAGAAGCTTATCACGGCTATGCTTTTAATTTTATTTACTGCCTAGTGTATTTCTTAACAGATGTAGAGGAGTGCTTGCACAACCACATAAATTCTCTTGCGGCAGACCATGTCACATAAACTTGATTTATCTTTTGTGACGTTAACTCAGTAACAAATCTTACGGGTGTGTTACTATTACACTTTGCTAGAAAAATAATTTCAAAGTAGGAATTTCTCCCGTAAAAGAAAGCACTCGTGAGGTGCTTTTGAGTGCGTAACATCAAACGAGTGCTCGAGAACATAGGTTACGACATGTCACAAGGGAAAATCGAGTCCTTTCCTCTTCAAAAGCCAGCAACCGCGTTTGCAATATTTTCAAAGAAAATTCCGCATAGATAGGGATCCAAATTCGCTAATTTGAAATTACTGAACGCTGAAAATTCATCTGGCTTATTTCTTAGTTTCAGATAGATTATACTTTTAATACGTTTGCGTTGCTCGTATTTAAAATATATAATGCGATATTATAAATGCGAAAGCGTGTTTGATTGTCCTTCAATCACGCCGTAACGGAGCAACGGATCAACGTGATTCTTGGTATGAGTATAGTTGAGGACCTGGAGAGTGACATAGGTAGGAGCCTATTAATAGTATTTTATCCCGGAAAATTAAGGAGTTCCTGCGGGAAAAAAAGTCGCGGGCTATTTATATTTATAATGGATGAAAAATTTTAAGATATTTTCTTAAAACAGAAAAAAAAACGTAATCAGAGCTGTTAATATTAATACTGTGAAACTTATTGTAGCAAGATATTTTTAGTTCAGAAATGTCCAGCAGTTCTGCGTTCCAGTTCGATGTATGGTTCCGATATTATGATCGTTTTAAATTTTAAAAAAGTCACGCATCACAATTTAAATCCCGATTGGGCGTAGTCCTTTTATTGAGTTAAAAACTTTCAAAAGTCATTAACAATGCAGGCGTGACCTAAAGCTATTGTATGGTATAATTTTAAATTTCATAGCAGAAGCATAAATGGAGCGCGCTTCGGCCTGCGGTCTAAATAAAGTCCATAAAACCCTCGATTCATTGTTATTTAATAAAATCGTTTTATATTGAAAATAAATGCAGTGTAAAATTAAATGTAACACTACAATACCTGTTAAATTGTATAGAAATGGCTACTTACGTCTACGATGCCAACAGTGGCACACATACACCTATTGCACTGAATTTACTTACTCTACTGCGTATGTACTTACCTATATTTAATCCACAAAAGTTAGCCCTCGATTGCAATCCCACCTGGTGGTACAGTTTAATCGGTATTAGACTCATCTGTTAGGAAATAAATCATCAAAGTTTACATACATTTCCAGTGAAAAGATTAAATAAAATGTGAAAACTGAACTCAACTTATTGGGCCATATACCCACAATATTTTTATTATTGTCTGTATAAATTCATGACACTGTGACATTTCACCTTTAATCCACTTTTGATGCCAACAATACATAATATTCTGGGTCTATTCTCTCGACACAATAATTGATATAAAAGGGGTCGATTATTATTTAACTAGCTGATGCCCGCGACTTCGTCCACGTGGTTTAAGTTTTTTGTTATTCCCGCGGGAACTCCTCAATTTTCCGGGTTAAAAAGTAACCTATGTCACTCTCCAGGTTCTCAACTATTCCCATGCCAAAAACCAGGTCAATCCGTTACTCCGTTGCAGCGTGATTGAAAGACAAACCAACAAACAAACACACTCGCAATTTTTAATATTAGTATGATTGGCGATTTCGACCCAGTTGCATGTTACATGGTCACGACGGAACTGCGCTTTTGCATACAGTTGGAACTTTTTGGAGCTTTCACGGGCAGTGTCTAACTACCTGTTCAGTTCTGTTTCTTTTCGCGAAAACACTCACAAGGTCACATTTATCTTGATTTTTGTACGACGCTGTCTGTTTACACTATCCTAAATATTAAATATCAAACCATATTACCCGCTCTCTTTATGTATTTTCGATAATATAGTAGTAATCATACGGACCTCAATCAAATGCCTTGATAACGATACGTATAAGCGAGTAGTACGCACGTATATTATTATAATACGGCATAATATTCATCATCAACAATAATAATAGGATAGCAGATACAACGGGCTATAGTAAATTGCGCAAGAGAACGTCGTCGCCCACGCTCGCACATCCAACCGCTTATAGTTGTAGGTTCTATAACCGCTTGATATATAGATGGCGCCATGGGAAGAAAGCCAATACAAGCTCGTAAAGACCTCATTCTGTTGAGGCCTCTATAAAACTTTATTTAATGCCGTCGACTTGTAAATTTAATTATAAATGATACTGGTATATTGTTTTAAAAGTGGGCAGTATAAAATTATTGTGGATTCTATGTCAGCTTACGCCATATAAAAGAAAATAATTGTAATAGAAAATTAATCTAGAAAATTATATTTTTTGTATTAATCCAGCGTAATTGTCAAAGCTGGTGATGTTATGGTATCACCTGAAATAGAAATTTCTTCGAAAAGTTCTATGTTGTAGAAATAAAGGTCTAGAATCGATTCCCGGACCCATCCGAATACCGTCTTAACCGCTAGGCTACCGCCGTTTCATTGCTTCGTAATAATTTGAGTTATAAAACTGTTTAAATGATTCAGATAAATACCTACGAATTCTTCTATTTTAAGCTTTAAAAAATTTCAAAGGATAGTCTAGATTAAAAGAGAATACTGCTGAGAGGAAGCTTTTTTTAAAAGTTTAAAAAGTTATGAAACTCCAAATGCTTCGATAACACTACTTAAAGTTTTTCAAAGAGCTTAAGTTATCAGGCTCACTGCGGTAGAGCTGTAGTCATCCTTTAAAGATACTGGATTTGATTTCCGATCGCATAAATTTAGTTAAAAATCTCAGGTTGTTAAAATAAAAATCTCTTTGTGATCTAGATCTAGAAGAAATAAATCCTCCCTACCAGATTATAGAGCAAACTAATATTATAAATGCGAAAGTTTGGATGGATGGATGTATGGATGGATTTTTGTTTCTCAATCACGCCAGAACGGCTAAACGGATCTGGATCGAATTTGGCACAGAGATAGATTAATTATAGTCTGGAATAACACATAGGCTTTTTTTCTCATTAGCTAATCATATCATACTAATATTACGAATGCGAAAGTGTGTTTGTTTGTTGGTTTATTGGTTTGTTGGTTTGTCCTTCAATCACGCCGCAACGGAGCAACGGATTGACGTGGTTTTTGGCATGGGTATGGTTGAAGAACTGGAGAGTGACATAGGCTACAATTTATCCCGGAAAATTAAGGAGTTCCCGCGGGAATTTATAAAATACTTAAACCACGCGGACGAAGCATCAGCTAATAAAATATAAAAGAATGACGGTTACTCTCTCTATATACATAATTCGTACCATTTTTGATATTTTTTGCAGTTTAAAAAACATGTTTTCGAGGATTTACCCATAATTTTATAGATAATATTAAAAGGCGCAAGGTTTATTAGATCCTGAACTATTTTTTGATTGCAACCCGATCATTAAGCTAATGATGGTAAAGTAAACCGTGGCACAACTATTAGAGGCTAGGCTCACTAACTTAATTAAAGTATATCAAGCAGAATTGGCAAGTTGGGTAGGGCGATGCGAAGTCAGCTCTGTATATCGCTTATAAGACCCGACTTTAGCACGCAAAGCTCGGCCTTTTAATCAATTTACGGTTCCACGAGGACGTATTAAAGAGTAATAGCGTTATCCAAAGTCAAAGTATATTTGTTCATTTAGGTACACTGTACACTTATTGACATGCAGTTACTTATAAAATATGACGGTGATAATCAATGACGGTGTCTTAAAACTAAAGCTACGAGAGTTCCACAACCCATTTCGAAAAACATTCAACTATAACATTTTTTCGTCGATATTCGCACGTATGCTTTTATTTTTTGAGGGAGCCATTGGAACTTTTTGCTTAATACCGGAAAAATAGTGTATGTACGCATGCCAATGTCTAAGGAAACATTAGTTTAGAGCTTTTATAGAAGAAAATAAAACCTGAATTCAATAGGTTCCTATTCACATAACCTCTTAGGTCTGCAGTACCAAGAACCTTTTAATTTTACCAGTGGGCCAGTATTTAATTCAGCTTCATTCCACTATTTCATTCAAGACAATTGGTTAGCGCCCGAATTAACACATTTTGTTCTATGTAAAGAAAAATCTCTTAACCATTTAGCATACTTATGTCGTTTAGTTTTATCCGGTCCGTTAATTAAGTTATCCTTTTATATCAGGTTTTCTTACGAGTGGGTGACGGATTGTCCCTGCATAACTTTAGCTGGGTAATATTCTAAACATTGTTGATCGTGGCAAAAATAGAGTCAGAAGCATGATGAAATTATAATGTTTAAAACTTAATGATGCGTTCGGGTAGGTACTTAATAGGTAGGATAAATGGCCGCGGGTACTCTTCAATTTTCCAGGATAAAATTTAGCTTATGTATTAATTCAGATTATAAGTTATCTTCATTCGAAATTTCAGAAAAACCAGTTCAGTCGCTATGGCGTATAACAAGGTGACCTATCATTCCATTAAAAACAAATGACAAATTTTTATTTCACAACCAACGTTTGTCAAAATTTTGAATCAATAATTCATTTTTATACAAACAACTGGTTCTTTAAATGATTTGCAGACAAATTTTAATTTCACAAAACATTATTTGTCAAACAAATCATTTATTATTCACATTAATTATTAAAAAACGTACGTATAAGTACCATATCTGTCAAAATGTTAGGTTAGGTTAAAAAAAAAGTATTTTGAGAAGCACTAAAGTTTGTAAAATGTACCGACATTTTATAAAATCGCAAATTTGACAAAAAAATTATTTGGTGGAATAATAAATTTGTAAATGATACTTTAACATTCAGCAATTCTTTAAAGGAAAACATTTGCGAAGTGAATATTTGTCAAACGTTTTTTAAAATTATATTTTTGCGGCATAGGTTGTTTGTCACCTGAATAGTTTTTGAAACGTTTTTTGTGAAATATTATAGTGAACCGTAAAACAAACATCCAGATTCCGATCATACAAACTTTCGCATTTCATATTAAGTAAGATGAAAATACGTACTCTGCATAGTATAAAATTTATACGATGATACTACTAGTTGTAAACTAGACGAGTAAGTACTAGAATCTGGTATTTATGTTAATAGTGTACTCCCTAGTATCTGCAATGGCGGCACAGCGAGCGAGGGGCTGCAGTATTACGATCGCAACGTACGTCCTCAAACTTTTTAATATTTCTAAATCTTTTATATTGGTGCTTCCTTATAAGCGGATTAAACTTCACTGTACCAACAAACAACTGAGATAGAAATTGTGTCTGTGTGACTATAAACAGTTTTGTGTACGGACGAAACTTTTGTACAGAAATATGCTTGAGATTTGAAATTGAAAACGAATTTCCTTTGTAGAGACTGCGAGAACCGACTTATTTCAATATACAATTCAATTGATTTTAGCGTAGCTTCTTTTTAAATCTTTACTTATCAAATATAAATATTATAAATGCGAAAGTTTGGATGGATGGATGTATGGATGGATGTTTGTTACTCAATCCCGCTGGAACGGCGAACGGATCTGAATGAAATTTGGCACAGAGATAGATTATAGTCTGGAATATCATATAGGCTACTTTTTATCCCAGAAAACTAAGGAGTTCCCGCGGGAATCAAAAAACCTCAATCCACGCGGACGTAGTCGCAGGCATCAGCTAGTTTTATATAATACTAGATAGATGATGTCCGCGACTCCGTCTGCGTGGATTTAGTTTTTTTTATTCCTGCGGGAACTCCTCAATTTTCCGAGATAAAAAGTAGCATTTGTCCTTTCCCGGATAACAAATTATCCCTGTACCAAATTTCATCCAAATCGGTTTAACGGATGGGCCGTGAAAGCGTAGCAGGCAGACAGATAGACAGACAGACACTTTCGCTTAGTAGGGATGTCAGTTTCTTGAATTTTATGACCATCTGTTATGGTCCCACCAATCCATCAAAATTCAATCAGAAGCTTAAACAAACTTGGCTTTAACGACTGATTTGAACATTATTAATTTAACTTTCTATCAATTTAATACGATCTAACGGCGAATAGGCAATAGTGTTGGACACATTTCCTTAACGTTCTGTTTATAGCCACTGACGACGCAAAGGTAATTTACGCGATATAAAATTATCGTAGCTGTGTTGTTGTTGAAACTTGTGATGCCATCTATGACCATAAGTATATAAATTAACATTAATATAATGATATTGGGTTCTAAGACTTTGTTCCAATTTAATTAATGGGCTTTTCTAAAATTTAATCTTAAATATCAAAATCGTTTATCAGCTCTTTATTGAGTTTTAAAAAATCGGAAGTCTGACAACTAATCAGAAACACAACAATAAAAAAATTGCCAGTCATAGAGACTGCCGATAGAAGTTGAAAACGAATATTTAAATCTTAAAACTAAGGCATTAAAGTTTAATTACGTATGTACTATATTTATATTTAAGACCTTTTGTCTTAAGAAGAACGGTGTCGGTCTCGCGTATTCTATATTTTTACCCCCTACCAAAAAGTGCTCAACGCGCCTAAAGAAGTTTTCACTTCAATATAATTTGATCTTAGGACAGAGCTGTAGGCAGTAGTGCTGGCCCAGTAGCGCCCTAATTAATATTGCGTTTACGGTCGGCGTCATCTCGTATGAATATTCATGCGATATACATTTACGAACTGTGGCCGGGGGCAAGATTTATCGATATCGGCATTTTAGCACTTTGACATCAATGGCTATTAAAACATATCTAGATTACAATAATAAATCCAGTTCGATTTCGACGTGAACATTTTTTATCTAACAGAATTGAATGTGTGGGTTCTGACAACTATCAGGTGAGAAGGATTTATTTTCGCAGATCAGTTTTGATAAATTGCATTAAATTTGTTTGATTTTCTACAGGAAAAAAGCAGTTTAATAATTAAAAGTAATTTTACACAAGAAGTGATCATATTTTTTTTAAATGTAGTTACTTGGTACCTAAATAGGCATGATTCACTTTTGTTATCTATTATTAGATAACAAAAGTGAATCATGCTTATGTATGTTAAAGTATAAGATTGTAGGTAATTAAAAAAATGCAAGAAGCTGCATGTGTAATTTAGGAAATTTCTAATGGTACCGTAGTCTACATAATATTCATCGTTTAGAATAACACAAAGGCAGAAATGTAAGCAATGTTAGAATTATGAACCGCGATGCGGTCTGCCAGGTTCTTCCGACTTGCATCCGGCGATGTTGTATTTAGGTACTTAGGCATATTTGCATAAACTACAAATAATTATTTATCACCGCTACAGCTTACCAAATTATTAGTATTATTATAAGTTGTGGGTTTTATTCTACGCGATTAAAATAGGTAGATATAAACGGGGCCCACTGGTGGTATACGAATTAATTTGGTTATACGAATTAATTTGTGCACTACATTTAAAGTTTTCTTGTCGATATCTAAGAGCAATAAGGGAAATGAGTCGCTAAGCTTAATGGGTGGCAATGAACGAGGTACATAAGCCTCGCACTGAAAAGCACAGCATCTCCCACTAGGTGGACAAACTATCTCAAGCGAGTAGCTGGTAGCCTCTGAAACCATTCGAAATCCATGCAGGGGTCCTTCGTCCAGCAGTGGACATCTATTGGGTTGATATGACGCGACGATAACACACCCAATGTATTTAGGCCGTTGCTAACGAATATTGTTGCAAATAAGTTGTGAGCGACTTAATTAGGCGTGTTTCATGAGAGATGAAGTTCTCACACCTCAGTAAGTAGTTTTATCATGGTAGTTTCAATACGAACAAAGTCATTGATAAGCCCTATTACTATACTAAGTATAGGAAAACTATAAATATTGTACAATTGTGTGTACGTAAACGTAGTTCTTTTCTAACAAATAAAACTATTTCCATTTGTAATTTGCCAAGAAATAAATGACTCCTGTTAGTTTAAGGTTTATTAATACGTGCTACGCTTATCCAGCGCTTGATATAATGCGAACCACCGTAATATTTCTTCAAGCGTCTCTGCCATGCAATAATTACTTAACGTTTTATAGCACAGAATATCGCACCAAAGAGAACTGTAAAACATTTTTAAATAAAACTGTCATGCGAAAAATATTGTTATAATATAAAAGTAATTTATAGTCTAAACGCACTTGGCACCCGCTGCCCGTAAATTCTGCCTGCACAAAATGCGACAACAGATACCTAAACTGAGAACTATTCAGCTATGATTAGGTTCTCTAGTAAAAAACTGAAATAGTTTTCTATAAATAAATAATATCCTATTCCTTACATTAGTTGTACAAAATGTCTATAAAAGGTACACAAAAATCGTAGTTCTGAAATTAATATCATCATTTTCACAAAGATATACTTTGAAGATAGAAAACTACTTTATTTTACTGACTAGTGTACAAGCGAATCGCATTATTGAGATAATTACAGCTTATTCATACAACACATTAGATCGTCGGAAAGATAACATTGAAAAATGAATATTTCAGTCAGGTTTTGTATGAGAATAAAAATAATAATTGAAAAGTTGACCCTTTGTTAGTTGGAAAGTTGTTAAAGTAATTTTATAAAACCTTACACTCCTTATCACTTGTAACTACAGACCAGACTCATGATAGAGACTATTAAGAAATCATAAATTCGTAAATTTCCCATTCCGAGAATCGAACCCGGGAACTAGCCCACTTATGCGTCTAATAAAGCTTGATATGCAGTTTGCTGCACGTACCTAGTTAACTAAAAGACATTTTCTATACAGATTTCAAATAAACCATCCTGTACCTTTGACCCAAACCGCAAGACTGTTTGCAAACAGATGAATTCGCACTAATGGAACTAGATCTAATTCCTAATTACAATCCGATCATTAGGCTAATGATGGCAGCGTAAATGGCGATAGTGCTATTAGGCTACTAACTTAATTATAGCTCGGCACACGACTGCCTGCAAGTTAATCGGAGCGGGGGAATTTCAGCTTTCTATAGCCCACCTAAGACCTAGCTTTAGCATGTAGAGCTGGGACTAGTCTGATATTAATTTTGCGGTCTCGTCGAACCGTGTTGGTATGATGTGTTAAGCCTTGCCGTCAAGTTGGAAAATCCGGATAATTTCCGGCAGGTAATGATTTAATTGGTAATTCGAATATCGAATTTTCTGGTAAATCTTGAAGTAAGTATCTAAACTGCTAGTCCAAAGCGAATTGGTAAAATTAAGTGTTTAAGAATGAATTTAGGCACTTTTAGATTGGCCTAAAACTATAGTCAAGCAAGTGTTTGTATAAAATTATCTCAATTAGATGAAAAAAAGATTTCTGATGGCAATACGGTAGAGAATAACATTACTAATTCAAGGAACGCGGTTTCAACAATATAAATATTCGCACTATTGCAAACTAAATTGTTTATAGTACCAAGTACAATTTTTTAGTTTTTCCAAGTGTGGGTAACAGGCATAAAATAGCTCAGCAGGCCGAGTGGGAGTTTTTTATGTATTAGATCGCGACAACATTAACTACCATTTATCTTCTTCTTCTTAGTTTGATTTTTGGCTTTTATTTATGCCAAGACAACTATTGTACCATTTATATGGAATTGATTTAGCGCCAGCTGTCAAATGCTTGACAATTCATTCGAGAAAATGGGAAGAAAATCTCCCACAAGGCACTCTGAACAAGCTAATTTCCGTAACATCATTCAAGTTCTAAACTTCGTCAAATAACTCTAAGGATTTCCATCAGGCTTCGACTTAAAACGACTAGCATATTTTACACTACATAACTACGGATGTCTTTTCAATATAGGAGCATACCTGCTAAAACTAAAAAGTTCGTGCCTCACTCTTGCGCTCCTTCATTATCTTAAGTGCCTAACTAATAATGTATTAGACACTTTACGAGTACAACGTAAACGTTAAGAATGCGCTAAAGGTAAAATTACACTTTAAAAGTGGTTAAATAATGCAACGCTTATTATGGCTACCTGTGGTGCGTATAGGGTTTTGAAGATTGTCAAAATTGTGAATTTTTATTCACAATTTTTACAAAATTCGCGTTTAAGGGCGAAAACACACTACTGATAAGAAAAGTCGGCGCGCGCGCTTTTAGGTATTAATGGAAATTCACAGACCGACGTGACACGACGAAACGTGTTTCTGCACACTCTGAGTTTTTGCCCTTAAACTGCCTTTCAGTATCTTTCAACTCTATTTTTAGGGTTCCATACCAAAATGTTACCAAAAAGGAACCCTTATTTTTTGTGGAATGGACTAGCATTACATCGATATATAGTCTACAATTTTTTTCTACGTCCATGGTTATTAGATGGTCAGTAGTACTGTATCAGTTAATATTTTAAACATTTTGAATATTTGACACTCGTAGAAGTATATTTTACATTAAACTTTTTACTACGTGATCCGTCCCAAAACAAAGAAAATAATATGTCTTCTAGTGGTTTTATAGCTTTCGGAGGACCAACGTACTCGTAGCTTGCGTGTTTGGATGTTATTATCCACAGAGGCTGAAAGCCACGTATTTCATCATTTTGCTTTATTCCCCTACTCAGTTTTAGACGAATAGTACATTGAGCCTCGTTTCTAGGAACAAAATAGAATGTAGATTCTTCAAGTCCAACTTCACATACGAGTATATTTCCCCTATATGAACATATAATTTCAACATGAGATATCAGCACGTATACCATTATTATTGTATTAACATACCATTACTGTAGTATTCAATATGTAAGTAGGAGTAGGCTGAGGAGATTTCTTAATTCTAAATTCAAATAATGGCTGCGATTGATTTTTGCAATATACCATTCGTGTTCTTAAAATCAGTCCAATTATGTCAAAGATCAAAGATAATATTAATTTATGTATTTTCGCTAGCAATCCATACTAATATTAAAAATGTGAAAGTGTGTTAGCCTGTCTGTTTGTCTGTCTGCCTATCTGCTACGCTTTCACGGCCCCTCAGCTCAACCGATTTTGATGAAATGTGGTACAGGGATAGGTGGTACGGGGAAGGACATAGGCTTTTTTATCCCGGAAAATTAAACAGTTAACGCGGGAATCTAAATATAAGGTAAGTATTTAGACACCCACGTGGACGAAGTCGCGGGCATCATCTAGTAGATAATATTGCAATTTTCTGTACCTACATGTTGCCTAGTCATTTCGTTTTTAGATGAAAAATTTGCATTTAATTCACTTGCAGCATGCGGGATGGTAGCGGCTCATTTACGCGCTTGATTTACTGGTTCACACATCGGGTGCGATCTCACTCAACAATGATTTATGCGGTACATCTCCCGCTGCCGAGTTAAGCGCATTATCGGACCGCATACCCTATCAACTTTGCAAACGGCGAACACATTAGCCTAATATACGTACTCGTACCTTATGTGGGCTCCGACATGGCATAAATTTCATGTTCGCCCCCACTAAGCTAACCCCTTCTGCTTTTCACACTGGTTGTTTAACTGACACATAAACTAAGTACTCAGATGATGCCCGCGACTGCGTCCCTATGAATTCAAATTTTTTTTTAATCCTAAATTTTCCGGGATAAAAAGTACCTAATAAATCTAAAAGTAGATAATGTCCTTCCCCGGGATGCAACCTATCACTATCAAATTTCATCAAAATTGCTTGAAAAGACACACGCTCGTAATTCTTTCGCATTTATAATATTAGTATAGATTAGGATATCCTATTTACATTTTTTCAAATCTTTCAAAGATAGGTAAGAGCTAAGTGCTATTAAGTATTCTGCACTAAAAGCTACTTGTGTCTATACACAATATTCAATTCTAACACAAATAACATCTACGAAATATTGCACTCATTAATCTTCCTACAGAAGTGCCTATGTAAATAGGCAAGTAATTACGTACAACGCATTTGTGCGAATATAAATGGAACGTACGCTTATTATATGTGCCTTTATAGCTTTGAAAACGTTTGTTTAATAACGGTTGTTCAGGAATCCTCTTAGATTTTACATCTTCAACTTTGTCTTTAGACAACTATTTACAAAGTACCTGCTTCAAGAAAACTAATAAAATAAATGAAGAGAATCGTTTTAATGTAATTTACGCTCCTTCTACGTTTTAATCTTCTAAGCGCAGTAACTCGTGAAATATGACTTCACAGTGGAGTAGTTTTAGGTTTCTGTGGAGTAGATGTAATCTATCTCTCAACTTACTTTAAATACAAGTCAGTTACACGCTTTAAGAGTTTATTTTATGAAACCAAGAGCTTTTACATAAAAATGAATAATTCCAGAACACTAATAAATAATTTTGTTCCCAAGTAATTACACTAAGTTTTGAAAAGTATTGGTGAAGATTATTTGAAATAAGTAAATACAGTTGTTTTTGGCAGTGTTTTCCAACATAATATATGCATGCCGGGGATTTTACTACAGCTTAAGCGCAGTCGATGTAGCACGTCGTCTCTCTGATTATGATAAATGATAAATGATTTATTTATTTCACATAGGACAACTTGTGTCACTTATGAAAAGTTAAGGCTCTATCACCGGTTCGGAAAGCTGTTCTTCTGAGAAGAGCCGGCAAGAAACTCAGCAGTTGCTCTTTTCTTCAAAAAATAAAGAGGTTACAATAATTATAGGTACATACAACAAAGTATTACACTGACTTGTGGGTCACTGGATGCGATACCGATTGCTTCCATACAACAACGTAACGTCGGTTAAAGGCTCACAAGATAAGTTAGCAGTTACAATTTTGGTCATAGACACGAAATTATGTACTGTTTTATATTATTTTTAAGTAGATAATCATACTATAATATTATAAATGCGAAAGTGTGTTTGTTTGTTGGTTTATTGGTTTGTTGGTTTGTCCTTCAATCACGCCACAACGGAGCAACGGATAGACGTGATCTTTGGCATGGGCATAGTTGAGGACCTGGAGAGTGACATAGGCTATTTTTTATCCCGGAAAATTAAGGAGTTCCCGCAGGAATCAAAAAAACTTTAACCACGCGGACAAAGTCGCGGGCATCAGCTAGTTGACAATAACTTAAATCCTTACAAAGTTGGTTGAAAAGAACCGAGTTAGCTATTCAACAAAAACAGTCGTTCGTTTTCTATATTTTGGCGCAATTTACAAAGGCGCGGTGCGGCACGAAGTGGAAGTATTCTTTGTACCTACTCGTGAGGTTGTATGGAGCTGGGATGCGGCGCGGAGATGCACTGCGCAACGCAGCCTTCTACAAACTCATACTAATAATATGTGCCGCTACGTGCCACGACACTCCGTGCATTTCAAGTGAGGCTAGACCTTTACAAAACTTTAAACGTCAACGACCGTTATAGGCTTCACTGCAACCGTGTAGCAAATAGAAGGTAATCTGTCTCAAAACTCGCTTTGGGTGTGAGGTTTATGGATCGGTTGCAAACGTAAGCCGGCAATGAATAGAGCGCCTCCGCATAAAGGTGACACACTCCTGACCTGCGCTAACAAGCCGCATCTACGGGGCAATTTATTTGCATACTAATATTTACTAGGTAACTCTATCTCATCTACCTCACGTTTTCATTAATAGCTCAGATTGTACAAGTTAACCTATCTCAAAGCTCGTTATTGCATAATTTATTAGCTGGCTCCTTGTGAGTTTAAACTTCAGTCTTTTTGCTGATTAGCATGCATCTGATATCACTGCAGTAACTACCATACGCTATTTTATCATAATGTTACACGCTGACATCCATTGAGTTAGAATATGGAGTAGCCAAACTGACATATTAATAGGCATCATGAAAGCAAATCCATACTAATATTATAAATGCGAAAGTGTGTCTGTCTCTCTACTACGCTTTCACGGCCCATCTGGCCAACCGATTTTGATGAAATTTGGTATAGAGGTAGGTTACATCCCAGGAAAGGACATAGGCTACTTTATATCCCAGAAAATTAAAGAATTCCCGCGGGAATCAAAAAACCTCAATCCATGCGGACGATGTCGCGGCCATCATCTAATATTAAATAATCTTGGAAATAAAATATTATAAGTAAGGAGATTTAAATTTTTTTTCTCTACTTAATTAATAACTAGTTAGCTAATTAAATTAGTTAATATGATTATCTTTAAAATCTTCAATAGACATATCTATAGTCTATTAGTGATAATATAGGAGTAGGATTTACTGAATTACCTAGAGCAGCTCGACTCGTGTCCCTTTGTGCTGTACACAAGTCGATTTAAAGTTTAATAAAGACATTACCCTCTAGTAATTTATGGCAACTCGATGACCATCTTAGTAATAATATGCTATTTTACCGTAATATTGTACGCTGACAGCGATAACAGTTTTACTAATTCAATTAAGAACAAGTTCAAATTGTTTCATTCACCTTTTTTTATAAATATGAATGTTTTTTTTTTCAGTATACGTTTGTAAACACATTCACCTACTGACCCGTTCATATCTTGATCAAAGTTTCGTGTTGCAGTTCATTGACCATTTTCTGTCAACAATTATTATTGTTGAGTTGTAAATTTTCTAAAGTTATGAATTCATGTAAAAGTGTAATTACGTTACGAACACAAACAATGTTATTTTTAAATTAATAACCTACAATTTTTTTCAAACTAAGCAAGGTTGATATTTTTAATTAAATCTGTTGGTGTTTTGACACGGGCCAATCATCAATCATCGGATGATGAGGACCGAGAATCATTGTCCGGAGGGAGGCTTGACACTAATGGAAGGTAAATGACCCAATTCTCCACCACTGACCAAGGTAATCAGCATCTCTAAAGTAATTGATCTGTGATTTTTACAGATTTTTATTAGCTTCAGACGTATGTATGTTAGTATGTTAGTATGTAACGGAATCTTTGAACATGATTTTGACGCCCTTTAAAACGTCGGATTAACTCGAAATTTGGCATACCTAGTATGGACCGATGACAATTCAATATTTTAAACAGTTTGACCCGTTATCCTTACTAGGATAATCAGGATTAGCGATTTTTTGTTTTCCTGAGACCCGGAGTGTCTGCGTCAAAAGCGTGTTTTTTAGTTTTTTTAAACTACTAGCTGACCCGGCGAACTTCGTACCGCCTTAGTATGCAAAATTTTTCAATATTTCTGAGAGATTTTCTTAATATTTTTTTCCGTAAGAACCTTCTCCTAATAATAACAAATACAACAAAAAAAGAATTAATGAAATCGGTCCAGCCATTCACGCGTGATGCCGTGACCAAGGAAAACGGGTTTCATTTTTATATATAAGATTATGTTATTAATTTGAAGATTTTATTTTCTGTTTCACTGTTTCTTTTTGGAGAAATGTTTAGTACCGTATGATTGGAACGCGATAAGTAAGGGACGAATAAATTGGTCTGATGCAGTTCTCCAGAAATATTCCAAGATACTACTGTAAGCTTTCATATTTTATTCTAATTTGAAGGTTACTTACCAACTAATCTGGAAAATATATGATAGTTAATTATACTCATAAACCTTGATTGCTTGTACGTGGCATCGTACCCACGCCTAATCACTTTGCAGCATTGGTTCGCCCGAAGGATGATCATTGATCAGGCCGTGGAACCCACACTGATAAAGTTGCTATGTTAAAAGACATTATTGCACTCAATAAAATTGGATAATAAAACTCAACGTTAAAGTAGCAACATTACAAAAGAAAGGGAAATCACTTATTAAATAAACGACTACATCAATTGTAGCCACTTAACATCGTATAAACAGTTGGGCTAATTTTCCGGATCAGAAGTTCGAGGCCGGGTCCAGTGAATTCAATCAGTACCGACACCCAGCTCACTTGCGTAGGTTTACTATTCCAAGTTCGCGTTCAACCGAAAGCTAAAAGAGAAAGGATGTCTTTTACTAGGAATTGGAATAAAGGAAGAAGAGCTACAAAGAACTGTTTTCAATTCTAATAAATACTTAAATATTTTTTATTTGACACTAAAATGTTCTAACTTACGATATTCATTTCTGACCATATTGGTGTCCAGTGTTTCTGAATCATTACATTTCGTTTGAAACAAAGTTTAGCAGCCCAGCTGAGGGAAGTTAACGTTGTCATAGTAAGTGCCTCTGCGTGAGATCTATAGAGCTAACTTTGACTTTGCTAAGACTTATACATGGTTAAAACGAGACAGATTTATGTTACCTTTTTCACTACAAAAAAATAATGTATAATGCCTTGTTCAAAATTCGGTCAAGAGGATATTATTCCTCGAATAGCTAACAGAACAGACAGAATACGAAAGTGTCCATCGTAAGCACTTGACACGTACGTATAACCGAGAGAGTAATTTTCTATATGGTGGTCGGTGTGGAATGGAGTTTCGTGAATTCAATCAGAATCGCCGGCTAGCAATTTCATTCGTACAAATGATTCCGACGAGTGTGCATTCGAAACTCCACCGGACGAGAGGGCGCCGAGTGGCCCTCACCTTTGGTGCTGCTGAAACCACAAAACCACATATATTTAAATATATTTACGTTTAGATGCAACAGGGGATTTTGAGCACAAGAACAGGAGTCCATCAGAGTATCTTATCTTCTCGGTTATTGTGACCTACAGTGTTAGTTAGATACTTCGAATGCTTTCGGTTAACTTTTTTATTTTATAATGAGCCGTGAAAAAAAATGGTATATCCTGCAGTATGCTAACCCCCACTTCGATAACCTAAAAATTTACGATAACATGTTGTCGTAGTTGTAGTCACTTAGACAGTTTTGCAAAATCAGCTTTGCGATTATGTAGAAAGAACGTGCAGAAAATTAGGTTTTACACGGCAACCCACCCTTGACTCTCTTCAACATTTTTTTGAAGTAAATATAACCAGGATAAACCAACATTATCTAATAACTCATTTTAAATTTAATCAAATTTCAAGTTGCGTTCCTAGAACGTTGTCAAGCCGCATTACGCTTAACCGCATAACAGTACTTAAAGCGAAACACGACAATATTACCTTCTGCGTTCCGTGTACAACAACCCTAAATATGAACGCTACAAATTAATATTTGAAATTAATTTCGCCCCGTTATTTTAGGCACGGGGTACACTTCAAAATATAATACAAAGAGCCTGATTGTTAAAGAACAATACGAATCTGAAGCTTATTTCGTTTTTGTTTAAGGTTGGTTAAACCGCGGGGTTGCTGGCATAATATGATATTGTATACATCAAGCGGCTACCGCTTACCCGAGCTGCGGGCAATGGTTAAGTGAAACAGACAGACCACTTAACCTTCGTTGTGTATTTAAAGGGAAGGTGAACTGTTGAACTCGATTTGCTGAGCCATTGGGCGGTAAGGTAGCATTTAAATAGGTGCTTAAACTTTTAGAGAACGTTTAACTCTGGGAGACGGTTGCGGCAAATTTGGTTTAGAAACTGTTTTAAGCGTTTATGTGGGTTTATATTCGTCTTAAATGACCGAGATCTTAGAAATCACCTCATTATTAAATTATATCGCAATTTTTTACAATAGAGATCATAAAATTTGTAGTTTCCTTAAAAGTCAGCTATGATTCCTACCAATAATATTCTGATGAGAGCTAAATCTGAAAGAAAAATATGCGGGTCACATTTAACTCAATCAATATTCAACGAAGTGCGTACAAAATGTTCTCAAAAACTGCTAAGTATAAATATTACTTTCTCTCTATTATTATTTAGAGTATGTCGATTATTTACATGGTAGTTTGAATACGCTTGTTAGTAGGTAACGAACGTTCACTAAATTGTCGTCAAACCGTCTGGCTGCTGTACACAAATTGAGCCAATTGATCTCTACAAAAAAATGACCGCCCGTCGCTTTTGTTGCGTTGCTGTTACAATTTACTACAGTGAATCGTCAATCGAATTGTATGTAGCAATAAATATTCAGAGAAAACCGATAGGCTTTATTTTTTATCTTGATTGGTATAGTCTGCGATAAAATCTTTATTTGAAACGATCTTATTTTTTTTGTATATGAATAAAGGTGTACTTAAGTACTTCTGTCTTGTATACTTACATTGTGACTGGACCGATTTAGGTACCTAAGATTTATTAAGAATGGAATGTGGTAATGAGCCACATTCTATTTCGAGGCATTACCATTTCAGTGACCACTATGTGACTAAGCAGCTTGTAATGTGTTTAAGTAAAATTTGTCGAAGTGAATGTCAAAGTTAAGCCACATTAGTATGCTCATAAGTTTTAGCAAGTTAATGCCGATGGTTAAATTATTAAGATATAACCTTCAAACCTACGCTTTAAACTTTTAACTGGCAGTGTCCCTTGAAATTAAACGACAGAATATCCATTACTAATATAATATCTTGACCTTATTGCTTAGAATCATCACATCAACTACCTACGAGTACTTGGTCTAGAATTCCCTCTCTGCGTCGTATTCCTCATTACTGAGGGTCGTGACCCCTTTCCATTGATCCAATGGTAGGAGTTTTCTTGGGATAATAAATGCGGTGGGTTCCCACGTCCTTCCGCATGCGACTCAACTAAGAGTATTTAAACTCATAGGTTTAAGTAACGATTATTACCAGATGTTAGTGATAATAACCTGGACCGACGGCTTAACGTGCTCTCCGAGGCACGGAGGAAACGAAAAGGCCAAATTTGAACCTCCAAATTCGGTCACCCATCCAGTTACAGACTTGGGTCAACATTGCTTAACCTTCGCAATCGACTGATATGCGATGTCACAACTAGGCCACTCGTCCCTCAGAATTCCCTAAGCATAATAAAATATTAAAAATGGTCACCACGAAATAAATAACAGATTGAAAAGTTAAATAAATGGGTGTCATAGGTAGCCCTAATATGTAACATCTGCCTCATTCATTGTTATTATCTTAATTGTTGTTACAGGATTCTGCAACAGTGAAATTCGGACAAAAGCGAAAAAGTGGTAGCCAATCAGAGTTGATTGCGATCGATGCAATGTAGCAATCATTTTTAATAATAAGGCCCAGGGTGTAGTTGTGAATCTTTTGCTAATTTACATATTTTGATTTAAATATTCCCATAAATGTATACTTATTATGCATCATAATGTTGAAACCTACTAACTCTGACAATATAATATTCACATTTTTTAATCCATAAGCAGTCGCCGTCGCCCAGGGCCAGTATCGCAAACGCCTGATGGTAATCGGTATCACTTTCATGCCATTATCTTGGACTGTGCCCGTGGCGATCGTATTGAAATCAATAAATAATAAATGGTTGCTCGACAAAATGTGTGGGTGGTTGGCTGGTAGCAATTATATTTCATTTATTTTCACACCGTATTTCACTATAGATTGCGATAAAACTGCACGCAAAATATTTTGTTGTTCTTATTTTCATTATTATTGAGCAGATATTTACAACTATTAAATTATTATCTTTATTTTAAAATGGCTAAGCATTAGGTCTACGTTGCAGCAAAACCTATCAAGCAAAATCTCAAGCTTTTATAGACCCAGCGTGGAATGATGTAAAGCTTACTTATTGATGGTCAGATTCTTCCTTAGTATAATAACATAAAATCATACTAATATTATAAATGTAAAAGTGTGTTTGTTTGTTGGTTTGTCCTTCAATCATTTTTGGCATGGGTATAGTTAAGGTCCTGGAGAGTGACATAGGCTAGGCTTTTTATCCCGGAAAATTAAGGAGTTCCCGCGGGAATCGAAAAAATGTAAGCCACGCGGATGAAGTCGCGGGCATCGACTAGTAACTGATACATGAATAATCAGTTACTTACTACCAGGCCTGACTCACTTGGTCACGTGAACCAAGATATAAGTAGGTACGGCGGCGCGGCCAGCCGATGGCACTGTCACGCACGCACTATGAAACACGTTTGACTTTACACGTTCTCGTTACTCATACATGAACAAAAAAGTACAATAAGTGATACTGAATCATTCTTAGTGGCTTAAACTCTAATTAAGATAGTACGGACTTATCACTCCTTATTCATTACAAGAAGGTACGCTACATGCGCCGCGATAGAAGTAAGTAGATAAATAATTTCGCTTGCTGCGCTCTGCGTGAGCAATGCATCTGTACCTGAAAGGTAAAGTATTCTGTGGTACTAATATACCAAACATAACTACTCTACAATAATATTTCTAACCTAACGTTAAATTTCATAACCATACGGAAATTTCGACAAACAAAAAGAAGAAAAACTATATGAAACCTTAAAAATGCTGAGGAAAGTTTAATAAAACCAGAATTCATATTCGTATTTTAATTTCGACGAAGCCTTTTAAAAGAAAAGAGGCAAAAGTCTGTCTGAAACGCGTACTTTGAGACGCAAACAAGAACGGTTCATAAGATACCGCGGTCTCTGTACTAAGTAACTTCGACACTCCCCAGGGAAAGCAATGAGCATTAAACTGAACGAAACTTCAAAGGAACTTCAATTTTAACCAACTCTACGACTAGTGATGTGTATGACAATTTATAAATGTCATAAGAGTGGTTCTTTAATAAGCCAGTTCAATTGTTTCACTCATATAATAACTGACGCACAGATCATTGAGGTAAGTTGACTCATGTAGGTATGGGTAGTCGCATAAACTGGACAAATCAAATAAGATGATGTGTAAGCGACAATCCAGAAGTAGGTATTAATAAAATACTTTTAATATAATATTTGTCCTCTTATTTGTAACTTGCTCGAGTAAATGGTTAAACGTGTAGGGGTTCCACGAGAGATTTAATATAATTAGATAAAAGTTGGCTAAATTTAAAGACAATATTCATTTGATCCGGCCATGATTG
The DNA here is from genome assembly GCA_923060345.2 of Erebia aethiops. NCBI lineage: Eukaryota > Metazoa > Arthropoda > Insecta > Lepidoptera > Nymphalidae > Erebia > Erebia aethiops. The sequence goes on along the minus strand of OV281089.1, from coordinate 11,988,098 downwards.
CTATCTTTAAGCTCTAAATCAAATTGCGATCTAAACACAAACGTATTCAATAATCGCTGAGTCTGTCGGCAGGAGACTGAATTACCATCGTCAAAACACTCGTATTTATACGACCTATTTCCAATATGGCGTCCGTATCCGCAGATTAAATCGAATTACATTAAACGAGTCAAATTGACAGATATTATACTTCTTGTTTCATGAGATATAATGGCAAACAGTAATAATGCTAACACATGTATAACAAGCAATTAATGTATGTATATTGAAAACTTCATAGCCTTCAAACACCTTTATGAATCACAGTTAATTTATTTATGAAGTAGATAGATTTTATTTTTAAAAAGGGGAAAATATGAAATGTCTCTTTCATATTATCGTAGCCAACACTATCAATGACGAGACACTTGCAAAATCGTCTGTAAAATTGTTCCGTGCGGCACTTATGAACTTAATTATTGCGTCTTATTATGGAAAATCTGCTTTATATATAAAACTTGTTCGCGACATTTTAATTCCATTACATCGTCTGTGCTAGGGGACATTTTAATAGAACATTATTAAGTTATCTACACAAGAGTTCCCCGTGCATAATTTTATAATTTAATGTAATATTTTTTCTTCCAAGACTATCTGCATGTGGGCTCATAATTAGATATGACTAAATAAAAGTGTATGAAATAATTGTGTGTAAATAAAAGTGTATGAAAGGAGAATAGTCCGTAGATTAGATAAAAAGCAAATATTATAGAAGCGAACTCGTGTAACGCTGAACCTGTTTCAGAATTACTTACGAAAAATCCGTTACCTATCTGGGATTCAACCTATCTCATCTACCAAATGTTGAACAGATGGGCAGTGAAGGTGAATTAGAATGGATAAAGACTTACTGTGCCATAACAATATATTGACTTACCGCCTTAGATAAAGACTAGCGAATGCCCGAGACTTCGTCTGCGTGGTTTGGAGTTTTTGGTCCCGCGAAAACTTTTTAATTTTCCGGGATAAAAAGTAGCTTATGTGCTATTCCAGACTATAATCTATCTCTGTGCCAAATTTCATCCAGATCCGTTCAGCCGTTGGGGCGTGATTGAGTAACAAACATCCATCCATACATCGTTAGTATTTTCTATATTAATATTAAAATCGTAATTGCTTAGACTGGTAACATTGTGTTTGGAACCTAAAACCATAAATTGCGATTTGGTGGGGTTTAACACTAAACAATTCTTCCTTGCCCACTGATTAATCCGATCCAGATCGCAATTTATTTTAGTTACAGCTTCAATACAATATTAGTATATAACTTACTAATATTATAAATGCGAAAGTTTGGATGTATGGATGTCGGTATGGATGTCTGGATGTATGGATGGATGTTTGTTACTCAATCACGCCCCAACAGCTGAACGGATCTGGATGAAATTTGGCACAGAGATAGATTATAATCTGGAATAGCACATAGGCTACTTTTTATCCCGGAAAATTAAAGAGTTCCCGCGGGAACCGAAAAACCTCAATCCACGCGGACGAAGTCGCGAGCATTCGCTAGTATTAGTATAGATGTTAGTCACTTGATATATTAATATCCATTCTATCCATCTAGGTCACACCGCCCACGCTCATCTCTATATTTGCCCACTTCTAAACAATGTAAATACAGCTTCGAACAAAATTTGTAACCAAGCTGTGCCTACGATCACAACTCCGTCATAATGGGCTAAATAGATCTCGCTATAAACTTTGTAATAGTAAAACCTTGTACGACAATAAAACCTGATAGTAAACCATATTCGCCACACACTGCGACCGACCACCTACGATATGGTTTTATTATCGTGACAGAGCAGAACGGCTATGACAGTAAGACGGTATGGAAAATATTACATGTCGTACAAAAAGTGTTTCACACACAAGTAATACTCGTACTTTATTCAAGTAGGCCTTTACAAACCCTGCTTATTTGCTGGGAATGAATCTACCAAGGATTCGCAATAAAGTACCAACAGGGAATTCTGTAGCTACTGAGCTTCTCTTTTCAAAAGCAATACAAATATTTTTCGTATGATTGATGTTCTTGGGCTGATTGTTCCCAAATAACATCATGTTCATTATCTATCCTTTCAAAATTAAATAAATTCAATCTATAGGAATCTTTACAATAATAATTTAAAAAACTCTTATTAATTGACTATGTAAGAATTACACACAGTTTTTCCTTAGTTTTGACTCTACTTCTTTATAAATGTACAAGAGTTTTAGTGAAAGCGGAAAAAGATTTTCACAAAGATACAGACATCAAGCGTGGAAAATAAACCTGTTGTAACTAAATATTCCAGCGAGCTTTTTTAATAAAACAACATTGTTTTTATTTTAACTAAAAGGTAGAGGCTTGGTGTTTCAGTGACATGCAATGTGTTTAAAATTTTAATTTAAACATGACATGACAGGCGTGTGTTGAACAAACCAATTCGCGGCTCATATTAATTTTGAAACTTTTCAGTACTTAAACTAATACTTTAATTAAATACATTACATGCTGGTATTTAAGATATTAAATTTAATTTAATATATATTTAATTAGTATATTAAACCCGCAGATACTTAAATTAGTTACTTTGTTTTTATTGTGTGTATACTAACGTAGCTTTTACGTTTAATACTGTACTAACAACATAATTATGGACTATGAATAAGAGTCCGAAATAAACAATTTTGTTATTTTATTTTTTTATTTAATTACTAGCTGATGCCAGCGACTTCGTCCGCGTGGATTGAGGATTTTTCGTTCTCGCGGGAACTCTTTAATTTTTCGGGATAAAAAAGTAGCCTATATGCTGTTCCAGACTATAATCTATCTCTGTGCCGAATTTCATCCAGATCCGTTCATCCGTTGGCGCGTGATTGAGTAACAAACATCCATACATCCATCCATACATCCATACATACATCACTATTACATTTGCAAATGAGCGAATTTAGCGACGAAACCGACGCAATACGACTACATAGAAATCTTATCTACGTATCAACGTAAGTCAGCTACTCGGTTACAGTACCTACAGTGTTTTTATCGAGTCGTGTGGTCACGCACCACGTTAAGCCTCCTCCTCCTACGATCTGCGCCTGATCTCTCTCCGGTCATGTCAGATTTTCCGTCCTATACTTTTAATATTTGGACACTATTTTTACACGTTTTTTAAACGCATTTTATTTTGAAGACTTGCGCATTTATGGATAATTGATAGGCACTTTTGTATCAATACAGCAGCTGTCGTTGCGTAGTTGTGAAATTTATTAAGCTCTTGCAATCAGGGGGGATAACGATAGCGTTGGAACGCTGGATTAAAGATTTTTTTTCATAATAAAAAATACTAAAGTTTTAATATACATTGTCATATCTCCTCATGTTTTCACTTATTGTGTTAAACTAGATGATTCCTGCAACTTCGTCCGCGTGGACGAAGTAGTTGTGAAATTTATGAAGCTCTTGCAATCAGGGGGTATAACGATAGCGTTGGAACGCTGGATTAAAGATTTTTTTTATAATAAAAAATACTAAAGTTTTAATATACATTGACGTAGAATAAATTAATATCTCCTCATGTTTTCACTTATTGTGTTAAACTAGATGATTCCTGCAACTTTGTCCGCGTGGACGAAGTTGCAGGAATCATCTGAGGGCTGTGTCTACGTAGGCGTAGGTACGTCTAATAATTAATACCAATAGTGTCACCCACACGATTGCAAAATACTTACTTGCGCCGAATTGAGAATTTTCTTTTGGAAGCCGGTCAAAAATGTGATATCTATGACACTGGCGTAGAACACCAAATGAATGGAATTCTCACTTACAAATCGCTCGGTTTTAGAGTGTGTAATTTATTCTATTCATTCGTATAATGGTCCAGCTCCAAGCAGCTTCACGGGATGGTCTGAAGCTAACTAATTTGGTTAATGATCAAAATTTGTGCCAGAAACGTTCGCCAGCACTAATATATGAAACTGACTCGTCGGATTTCAGTTGGGGAATGGGTTTAAACGTTTTGCACGTTAGGCTCATTTATCTTGTCCATTTTATCTTTGGGAAGCACTGTCTGCCGTTGTAATAGGTATGTGATATCGTGAAATAAACGACTAGGTAACAAATGATGCTCATTATTAATAACACGGTTAACGTTACGTCATGATTTAAATTTGCAAAAAAATATTAATCCACGCCGGCGAAGTCACGGGTTTCATTTAGTTCTCAATAAAGGTTTTATTTTTGCTGCGGAATCCTTTGTCTTGACTTCAAGTTGATTCCTATTTTTGTTACGACTTCAACATTTTATGCAGTTACCAGAGAAAATCTAGCAGTGCCAGCTTTAACTGCATTGCCCCGGCATTCCGCGCAGTCAATGCGCGCCGCATCTTTTACGACTCTCTGTACCCAGGCTATTGGCTAATTCGACCAGTGGAATTTATTTCGTAACGATTCGCTGCTATTTCCTACGAGTGAACTAGCCTTTCAACGTGCACCTGCCTACGCACAAAATGCCAATTTCTGTTATTATAAATAACAGTTCTCAATTCTCATAACTAATAATAAGTAAGTGAGCTGATATACTCGTAAAGAGAGTCAGATTTCACAATTAACTCTTGAATTTTGTAACTCACAGAATTAAGATTATAATTTTTTTGTAGGGAATTTACGGAACTAATTAGAATAGCAGGTTAGCGGCGCTTTCATTTGAAAATCAGTACCCATGGTCATAATTCAATTCAATTCAATTTATTTATTTCAGATAACACAATCCATATTTTTATGTCAATATCATTACAAATTGGAAAATTATATAATTATTATTTTAAAAATCAAAATCAAAATTTAAATTAGAAAAAGAAAAACAAATTACATTTACATACATATAAAAATAAAATTATATAAAATTCGTATGCCCTCCATAAAGGCTTCAAAAGTATTATCATCGTGTCCCAGAAATCGATCCCGTGTCAGATGAGCCGAAAACTGGCGCTTAGCCCAACAGAGTGAACGGCGCAAGTCTAGCAATACATAGAGCAAGCGTATCAATAATATAATATCATCATCATCACTATCTTGGGCTTTAGACCCATTAGTGATCACTTAGAACACAATTACTATTGTATATTTTTTGTGATCATGCTTGTACATAGTTTTTTTTTCTTCTGAGCTTAATAATTAAAGAAAACAGTATATGCTTAGTAGTTACCTTCTTAGAAGAAGAATAAGATAACTCCGTCTGCGTTTGATTAAGGAACCTTGTGTTTTCTTGGGATAAATTTATTTCTCTACATCTAGGTAGAGTTTAAGTTTTATGCAAAATTTTAATGGAATCACTAGACAAGATGAGATTTTTAGGTAACAAACATGTTAGATTTCAGATGTAATAACTACAATATTCATAGCATAATTCCTAGAATTATTTTGAAACGCAAAAAAGAAATTTCGGAAATCAATACGTACCAAGAAACCTCATAAAACAATGAATAATTTCTAGTGATTCCTTCCCAAATCCCTTCGTTAAAAAGTGTGTTCCGAGAAACGGGATTCACCTTCCACTTTTTGGGTAAGGACTCCATAATGATTATCCTTTATCACGCCATCCACAGGGAGTCGTGAATAGTGAATGACTACAAACCTTAATTATAAAAGCACTCACCATTAGGCACATCTTTAATCTCTTATATTGAATAGGGTTGCCGAAATCGTATAGAAAAAGAAGTATTTTAGGCAACATATTAAGAAATTCATTCACAACGTCGAAGTCGTCTATCAAAAGAAAGAAAATAAAGGTTAATAACTATTTTATGAAAGGCCTCTTCAGAGGGCACATCTTTAATCCTGTGGGTTGATCTTAGGGTTGCCATTCAATACCAATTTTTCTGAAATATTATTTAAGGAGGTCAGGATCAAAAGGTATCATTTAAACTTTTGGCTTGTTGGTAATAGGTGTAAAAGCGGCATGTGGAAAATATGTAATCATAATGTAAGCACTAGACATTATAAAGTATTAGATGATACAAAATGAAAACTCTTGTCTGATTAAAAGTTTTGTAAAAAATATTTAAGATAGGATAGCTTCCGAATAGTCCGACTTGCAAAAAAACTTCTTAAACAGATTTTTTTACGTTTTGTGATGCTGTCACATTTTAATTAGTTTATTTCTGGGTTGTCATGAAAAGGATAGACGTATAGAAATTTTCACTTAAATACATTTAACGGCCTTGTGCAAGTGGGCCAGTCAGATGTACGTAACATGGGAAGGTAGGTAAGCTGGCAACCCTGCCTAAAAGAGGCCGTGAGTGCGACACTGAATATTTGTTTCTCACGGTCGCACCGCCCACTTGAGCTCTACGCAAACGTGGCTCCGTGTTAGACCTGCAACTTACTAATAATCTAATAATATACATTCATAAAGTCACGCCGGTCAACGAGAGCGGTGAACGTTACAACTAACAACGTCTGCGAGATTCTTGGAAAGCATCTGTTTTCTCCTCTTAAACAGATCATTTTATTTAAATGAGAAACAAATGTTTTTATATTTTATAAAAAACACAAACGTTGTGTGCATGGTTGGCTGGTAGAGATCGCTTTAAAGCGATAAGGCCGCCATTTGTACCATAACTTAGTTTTATTGTAATTGTTTATAAGTATGTGTTTCGTGGTGTACAATAAAGAATTTCATTTCATTTCATTCATTCATTTTTCATTCACAACAAATTTATGTATCTGGCTGGTCGAAAGGTCCTGGAGTGGAGACCGCGTCTTGGTAAACGGAGCATAGGGCGCCCCCCAGCAAGGTGGAGTGATGATATCCGGTGGGTGGCTGGCATCGATTGGATGCGAAAACCCGAGGAAAGAGCACGTTGGCGCTACTTGAAAGCTACGCTTTGTCCGACAGTGGATGCACAATGCCTGAAGATGATGAATCTTTTGCTATTAAAATTCTTTATATAGTGTACTGTATCTTGCTTTACTCTATCTTGGTTGGTTGGTTTAGATATTCAAATATTTAATAAATCTAATACCTAGTAGTGATATTCTCTAGATGTATAATGTTTTCTGTGGAAAAGTACAGACCTGCTTTGAGACCTTTAAATTTAGTTTTATTTGAACATTTTTTGTATTCAAATTAGAATCAAGAAAATGAGGTATGGTCTTAGAGCCGGATACACCACGACCTTCACCAATTTGTTAACAAGATGTTTTTTTTTTAAATTTAATAATAGATAAATATACGCATAAAATAGCTTGCCTCTCAAAATCCTGACCAGACTATTTTTTTTTTTTTTTTACAGGTTTATTGTTAGCTAGCCATCGCGTTTGTTATAAAATTACCTATATTTTGCTATATAACTCAAGTGGTTCCGATCCGTAAAATTACCTATGGACTATGGTAAGTTACACAGTTACCATAGTTCATAGGTAACTTCCTGGTTCTAAATAAAAAATATGTTTCATCTGGTTAACAGATCGGTGAAGGTCGTAGTATATCCGGCCCATAAATCAGTAGGTAACTATACCTACGAAAGGAAATAAGCCGGACATGCACTGACCAAACAGAGTTGAAATGTTTTTTTTTTATTTATAGACTAGCGCTGGACTGCAGTCAGACTTGCTGCGCGCGCGCTTTATAATGAGCGCGATTACCTAGATCTAGAAGATGCCTATACACCCCTGATGCCTTATTCATAAGAATTATAAATGTAGATAAGTACACATTTTAAAGTTGAAATGATAATAATTATTAACATTACTTTAGAAAACAGATAGATAGATATTTTATGCTTTATTGCCATAAAATATATTAAAAAGAAATAATAAAGCTAACAAGCAAAAATAAATAATAAGTGCGCAAAGGCTATCTTATCACAGCAGACTTTGTACTGAGCACTTTGGTCGTTTATGAACGTTAGACTTTGCCATACGTTAAGGCTTTGAGCAAAAATAAAAAGAAAATTAGATGACAGTCCTAAGTAAATTTACGGCCAATTTCTGTCCAACGCGTTCCATCTTACAATATATCGCCTATTCCCATCAAGTGTTATTGAGGTCAAGCACTACCACTTTCTAAGACTGAAAAAGCCTGCCTATATAAAAATAAATAACTATTATTATTTTTAATGTATTAATCACTCTGTAAAATAATGATGCTTGTTAGAAAAGGGTTATGAAAATATGCACAAAGGCTTAGAGATGATAATTTTATTATTATAAAATTTTATCCCGCGTAATATGCTCGTACCTGTTTCAACGAACAATTTTCGGTTTAAAAATTCTCTCGCGAAACGTTCGTTAGAGGAATTAAATTTACATGCCCCTAATGTATACCATGCGGCGGCCTAAATTTAAAACGGCGATAATAATTATCCCGACCCTGTTATTTAAAAAATAAAAAAAGATATTTAATAAACGATGACAAGAGAAAAATCCGCAGAGGATCTGCAACATTAACCGTAATTTATTAACCAAGTACGTATTTCTATTTTATGACCTTTGCTAGGACTATTAAATTGCAATACCTACCTTGTTTGGACGTAGAAACCTTACGAAGATAGAATTTACGACGTCTTATGAGCATTGAATATTTCCTTATAATGAAACTTCGTAGATAAGGACTTAGCGACAATGTTAATAAAACCTTTCTATTTTTAACACAGAAAGTCAGCTTTATACAATTTCTATAAGAAACGCGAATCAGAAGGTGGACTGTAACCCAATAATAGTAAAGTACAGTAACAGTGGAACAGTATTTATTGAAATACCTACCAAGAGTTCAATTCCAGCCTATTCCATTACATTATTTTCAGCTCATGACTTATCTTACTTAAGCCCAAGGCCAATCCTTTCTTTGTGTTCCAATATTTTATTCCTAGTACTCTATTTTTGAATTGAACTACGAGTACGTCGTCCTGAACCGATAGTCGTCCATTTCTGGACAAAGGACTGACCTTGTAAGGGCTTAAAACACGCCGCGGTATCCAGCAGCTCATTGTGACGAAGGGAGATAGTAGAAAAATCGGTAGAACTCATGGGCCGTGAAAGCGTAGCAAATAAACAGACGAACCGACAGATAGAGACACACTTTCACGCATCTATACTAATCTATACTAATATTATAAATGGGAATGTTTGGATGGATGTATGGATGGATGGATGGATGTTTGTTTGTTACTCAATCTCGCCAGAACGGCTGAACGGATCTGGATATTTGGAACGGAGATAGATTATAGTCTGGAATAACACATAGGCTACTTTTTATCCCGGAAAATTAATGAGTTCCCGCGGGAACCAAAAAACCTCAAACCCCACTGACGAAGTCGCGGGCAGCATCTAGTTTATAATATTAGTATGGAATATGGATATTACTGTGGAAGTATGGATCCGCTCTCGCCTGTACACTGTACCATTCGTAATAAACATTCCCCATTTAACTCCCAGCATAATTATTGACACGTAATAATGGGCGATTGAAACATTTTACCGCCGATGTGAGGCGAAGCAATTACGATGCTCAGCCGCCATTGCAGGGACATGGCGTGTGATCACCATAAGTGGTCACCACTTAGAACGCTAAAACACTAATAAATTGTCCCATTCGGGAACAGTGTTAATGAACCGTTAAACTTAGGATAAGTGAGAGCAAACTCAAACCGACACTTTTATAGCCTTTCTTGTATGGCTTTATTTACATGAGTATCTGCTTAACCTTTGAGTTTTTGTGAAAACTTTGAAAACTTTTTTATAAATAATATATTCGAAAGAAATAACGACGTTTTTGAGATAACTAGAAATTCAAAATTTCAAACATTTTAGCACAGAATTCTAATCGAGTTTATTTATTATTGGTAGTTATCAGCTGAAACCAGATAATTTGTTTTCTAAACTAATATTATAAAGAGGAAAGATTTGTTTGTTTGTTTGTAATGGAAAAACTCAAAAACTACTCAACCGATTTTAAAAATTCTCTCACCTATAGAAAGCTACGTTATCAGCGAGTAACATAGGCTATATTTTATTTTCAAAAAATTAGAGATCCTTACGAAAATTGCAAAAATTTTAATTAGGTCGGAATTTTTTTCTCTTCTGAGAGCTTACGAGGCGTGCCCTGCGTAAATAGTTATAATTAGTAAAATGAACAGGTATGTTTTCGTATACTTATTAAATCAAACTCGTTTCTTATTTTTTTAAACTAAATTCATTTTATTCAATGGAAATTAAGCTCCGCGGCGCGCTGCGCACACAGAACCCTAAGTTTATGATAAAACGGAAAACCGCAGAATCACGTAAAATAGATTAATTGTCGTTATTAATCCAGCAGCATTCGTGCTTTACTAACCAAGTAAACATTCCCATGATAAATGTGTGATAGCGCAGTGAAATCTGGATATGACAAACAATATAACCTGACCTAAATACTCTAGTCGTTTAACAAAAATTGTTGAATGCTGGTCGTGTTTTATAACCGAAATGCCGGATTTTTTTCCAAACGTTCATTCGCGTACAGGGTTCAGGTTAATAGAAAGTAAAATTCTTTAGAACTAATTATATACATAAGTAATGTTAGTAGATCGCAGTAGGCAGGACAGTCAGTGAACCTTTTCACTAACTGCGAACCATATGCTTGTTTTAACAAAATAGTCCTCTGTCTGTTGTTAAAACATGGATAAAGTGTAGATAAGCAATATTCTAGATTGATTTAACTGTTATTTTAAACGGTTACTTTAAAAAACTTAAAGATCTCTTCTTATCAATAAAATCTGATTCTGATTCTGAATATGGGCTGGATGAGGAAGGCTGAGGACCGGGTGTGGTGGCGTTCTTTGGGAAAGGCCTGTGTTCAGCAGTGGACGTCCGCAGGCTGAGATGATGTCATCATCATGATCATGATGATGATGATGAAAATCTGATTAACTTACTATTGAGGTATATTTTGAACGAAATATACGTGTATAGTTATCGTTACTGAATATCGTTTATCCATCAGTTGGTGATCTGGCAGCAACTATGGGGCCCCTATCGATCGCGGGGCCCAGGGCAATTGCCCAGTGGGAAAGAGGGGCCTGCCAGTAGGTAACTACGTCACAAAGCAGTGCTACTTACATCAAACTATTTTTAGAAATTAAAGTACAAAGTGAGGTAAGTGTGAAAAACAGTAGATTCTTGCGCAATATTTTTTATTTATCTTTATTTGCTATTATTTAAATAAAAATAAGTGGTAAGTCATAGATAAGATAATATTTGTTGTTTTGTTTTCAGGAAAAGAATATATCGCACACTTCATCGTCTTAAAGCGTACAGTTTTACTATCTGAAGAACTATCTAAACCTTCTTGTTGCCCTAGTATATTTTAAATTGAAATCATAACTTTAATCAGTAACGTTATGTTGTTATAGAATCCATGTCCATAGACGAAAGTGTATATGTCTGTCTGTCTGTCTGCTACGCTTTCACGGCCCATCTGTTCAACCGATTTTGATGAAATTTGGTACAGGGGTAGATGGTATCCCGGGGAAAGACATAGGCTACTTTTTACCCCGGAAAATTAAAGAGTTCCCGCGGGAATCAAAAATCTTAATCCACGCGGACGAAGTCGCGGGAATCATCTAGTAATTTAATAAAAATTAAAGCAAGAGTTTTAACTTTTACTAGCCGAGCTATCTACTTTACCATTTGAATATTGCGTAATACATACCAACCATCGAAGAAAGTTATATCTAATTGCTACTTAAGTCATTTAAAGCACTATAGTAGTTTTATGTTTACCATCCTAATCACAAACTGTATGACCCCAGTTTAAAGTTTATGATGTAAATAAGTGTCTTCCCACTTTTGATAGTGGCTCGAAATTACTCACCATAACCTTATGGTACCACATAGCAGTGATCGCTCTATGGTGTAATGAATCAGGATATTAACCCGAACCAACCGGTCTATCAGTATTTCCATAAAATGTCCCATCTCTATAGGAGGTCTCTTATTGAAAAATCGTGGAATCGGGCTTACGTGTAGATTCGCGAAAAAAATTACATTATCTACCTTCTATTTTTATTCAAAACCAGAAGATCTCCGCGTGGAATAAGTTTTTTTAATTCCCGAAGGAACTCTTTAATTTTTCAAAATAAAAAGTAGCTTATGTTCTTCCATGGGATGTAACTTACCTCTACACCAGTGATTCCCATAGTTGTCGATATCTGTTCATGTTGGAAAAGGGGTCTCTTGCCCAAAATAGTGTGCAAATCCCTGCTCTACACCAAATTTCATCAAAATTGGTTGATGTGTTGAGCCACATCGTCACGAGAAGAATCAAGAGGCGGGTGAATCTTGTAAACCTCCGACCTCCGTGGCGCAGTGTGTTGCTTTAACGTGCGCAGGGTCAATTTCATTTCTGATTTTTCCCCGGTCTGGCCTGGTGGGAGGCTTCGCCCGCGGCTAGTTACCACCCTACTGGCAAACACGTGCCGCTAAGCGATTTAGCGTTCCGGTACGATGCCGTGTAGAAACCGAAAGCGTATGGGTTTAATATAACTGCCATGCCCCTAACAGGTTAGCCCGCTACCATCTTAGACTGCATCATCACTTACCATCAGGTGAGATTCGCAGTCAAGGGCTAGCTTGTACTGGATTTAAAAAAACCCAGGAATGTAGAAAGCTTGGACTTATTAAACAAACGATAACTTAAGTACCAACGTTCGTTCGTACAAAATATTGTTAAAGCCACAATTAAAACACCAGATTTTACTCCTACTAAATACTTCTAAAAGTAGAAAATGCCACAAAAGTTTCATAAAACGCCAATATTTCGAAGCATCGCACTAAACATTTAAACGGCTCATACTGCATTAATAGCGTTGTTAAGACGGCCAGATTTAACATCCCGCATAAAGTTTATTTGCGTTAATGTGAAATACCCACGCAATCTTCGATTTCGGCAGAAGTTGTTACCTACTTTTCGCAACAATTATTATGACTAACAGTTAGGTACATTATTACCTTCGCTGGTCACTTTTCACAATTCAATACAAAAACTTAAGGTAGGTATCATTGCTATTGTCGGACACAATTTGTCTACGTCCGCATGGATTGATGTTTATTGGTACCCGCAAGAAATCATTAATTTTCCGGGATAAAAATTAGCCTAGGTATGTATTATTCCAGAGTCCAGACTATAATAATCTATATCTTTGCCAAATTTCTGCCGCGTTGGTCTAGCGGTTAGCATAATCGACTGCGGATCACGAGGTCCTGGGTTCGATTCCCGGTCGGGCAAAAAAAATTGGTATTGGGTTATTCAATTCAGAAATTCTCAGTGCCAGCCCGGAGTTGGAAGTTGGCGGTGTTTTACCCCCGTGCCTCGGAGAGCACGTTAAGCCGTCGCCCGGTTATTATCACTAACATGATAATAGTCGTTAAAGCCCGCCAACCCGCATTGGAGCAGCGTGGTGGGTCTAAGCTCTAATTCCCTCTCTCCTATGAGAGTGGAGACCTGTGCCCAGCAGTGGGACGTTAATAGGCTGTAGTGGTGGTGTAGTGGGGCCAAATTTCATCCAGATCCGTTCAGGCATTTCTGGATGGATGGATGTTTGTTCAGTGACAAACATCGATCCATCCATCCATCCAAACTTTCGCATTTATAATATTAGTAGGTATAGATTATAAGTTATCATACAAAATCCTTGAAAATATTATTTTACCTACCGTATTAGAATAACCCTCCGGCGCGGGAGAATGCGTGGGCGATCCAGTCCCTCATACGCAGGCGTACTAACAAATTACGTTTACCTACTGCCGAGTCAAGCACAATTCGAGCCTTCGAATAAGGGCCATTTTACATGGACCAGCATACGACACGACAAAATGCAGTTACGACTCCGAGCCATTATGTACGTAGTACTAATACATTATATGTTCACAATTTACCTATTCTGCACCAACACGACTAGCATGTTTTGCGACTGAGTTTTTGGATGACGCCGTCTTTAGCAAATAACTAATAAAAAAATTTATAAATACATATAAAAAAAGACGTGAACTTACTATTAATATTATTAGAATTCACAAAGCGACACTGTTTCAGAAAACACGCTGAATAAAGCTTCACATAGTGATTCGTTCAAAACGTACAAATGTCAGATTGCATGCAATGTGTGCTGCGTGTTGTGATCGCAAATCGTATCGTGCGGTGTTCCGTGGCAAAGCGCCCTAAGTTGTACACGCCGACAATACTACAAAGCGAACCTCGCATTTACACTATAATTTACGTATCCCTACATTGACGGGCAGGCTAATGAAACTTCCTTTTAAATCTGTATAAGTTTAAGCACAATTAGGTACCATGGATACCCATGGTGAGTATAAATCCTTGTAACTTGTCATGTTAAATTTTTTGTAACCCTATAATATATTTTACAAGTTTGATTTTTTCTAAGTTTTACCAACTTGCTCGTCTTGTTTTTGAAATGAAAACTTCTTTAGCCGCGTTGAGCAGTTTTTGGTAAGGGGTAAACTTGTGGATTCGCGTCACCGACACCGTCACGACACCGCGCCGACATGCTCGCTTTGTTACGAAGACAAAAGGTCTTAAATATGAATATACCACATTTGTAATTAAACTGTTATGCCTTAGTTTCAAGGTTTATATTTTAATTATTAAATATATATTTTTTTAATATTTAAAAAAAAAAATTTAAAAAAATTAAAAAAAAAAAAATTTCAAATATTCGTTTTCACTTCTATCGGCAGTCCCTATGACTGCCAATTTTTTTTTTGTCATTTGATATTACAATTCCATCTGTAACGTCAGCGGTATACAATGAATAATTTTATTATTATGTTAAATGCATATTAATTATTATTATTATTTCTGCCTTACAGAACAATAATAATATTTATGTGGGTACTTAGTATCTTATCAAATTGAATAAATCTTATCGACTGCACTTAAAATTATTTACTTTACAAAATACCTTTTTATCATCAACAATCTGTTATATTATGTATAATGTAACTAAAGATTTTACTGATACTCATGCAATGTTATTAGAAAGAAAGAAAGAAAAAACATTTATTTCCAAAATTGTGCCACACATAAATAGTATACCTAAAGAGCTATCACCCCTGCACCTCACGATCTAGAAAAGATATATTATCTAACCAGCAAAGAAGCTAATTTATTATCTAAATTCGATTTTTAGGGTTCCGTACCTCAATAGGAAAACGGGAACCCATAAAGGATCACTTCGTAGTCCGTCTTTCAATCACTTTTTTCTCGGAAAGGCGTGGAGGTATCAAGTTGAAATAAATATCTAATACTCAGGTCTACGGTCACTTAGAGCTTTAAAAAAATCAAGCTTGTAAGTCAGCGCAATCAAAAGATACGGCCGTTTATGCCGCAGTTTTTGCATATTTTTACACTAACCTAAAAAAACCTACTTCCCGTTGACCTAGAATCATGAAATTTGACAAGGACCAGTATAGGAAAAAATCTGAAAATCGTTAATTAGGGTTCCGTACTCATAGGGTGTAGACTTGTTTTCTGGTGCTACCAGTTAAACGTACCATGTGTAAGTCCGTTATTGCACAGCTGATTACGTGTTTTTATGATAACTTCCATGTTATTTACTAATAAGATTTAGGTATATTGTGTGATAGCACGGAACCCTTTATGCGCAAGTCAGATTCGCACTTGATCGGTTTTTCTAGATAATTAACAACTGTTCAAATTACACCTTATCTAGAACTGCTCAGAATTTGATATAACTACACTTTGATCCTGTAGATCTTACAAAACGTATCTCTAAAGGAACAATTTCTACAATCCCGTTACATTCCACGTTGCCTGAATACTTAGTTATTAATTACATTGTATTTACAATGGCAAAAGACTAATTTATTTGGAAAGTCAAGCCGAGTCACGATTTCGTTGAAGCGACTTCACAGAAATAGTTTTGCGCCTTTGTGACTAACAGAATACATTCCTTGACATTGATGTAAAGGTCCATGTGCTCCCGAGTGCCAATTATGTTATCTTAGATAAGATAAAACTGTTAGATAGTATTTAAGTAGGCACGCACCTACGTAACCACAATAACATCTTATCATAACGTGATAACATAGATAAGAAAAAATAAAAAAAACCCCTAATAATTCATATCCATACCTACTGATATTATAAATGCGAAAGTGTGTCTGTCTATCTGCTACGCTTTCACGGCAGATCTGTTTAACCGATTTTGATGAAATTTGGTACAGGGATAGGTTGTATCCCGGGAAAGGATATAGGCTATTTTTTATCCTGGGAAATTCAAGAGTTCCGCGGGAATTAAAAAACAATATCTCTTCAATCGATTTTGATAATATTTGGTATAGGGATAGTTTGTATCGCGGGACATAGGCTAAATTTAATCCCGGAAAATTAAAGAATTCCCGTGGGAATCAAAAAACCTTAATACACGCGAACGAAGTCGCGGGCATCATCTAGTAATATTATAAATGTGGAAGCTGTCTGTCTGTTTGCTGCGCTTTCACGGTCCTTATTTTTTTCAACCAATTAAGACAAAATTGGATACAGAAATAGCTTGTATTACGGATATGGATATAGGCTCATTTTTCCCTGCAGAAAATCAAAGAGCTTCCACGTGATTTTTGAAAATCATAAATCCACGCGGCGTGTCGAAGTGATAGAGTGTCATTCATCATTTTCTAATAATTATGTGGAGAATCATCACTATTCTCACCAGAAAAATAAGGAAACATCAAGAAAACCAAAATAAGGATGTCATCACATGCCATCTTCAAACTGAAGCTAAAAAGCAATTTTCTTGGTGTCTGAGTACCTGCTTGCTTATGTTTTTAAGAAATTGATATAATGATATATTGCCAAATGAAAAATATTAAGAAAATAATTAAGAAATAAAATATTATAATAATAAATTTAAATAATATATGTGAAATAATAGCCCAAAAATAATAACGTGCCTACTGTGAAATCTATTTACCATCCTTGAAATAGGTAGTAAAATTATACATCAATGTTGAAGAGATAACAATAGCGAAAAGCAAATTTTTTACTGTAATATCAGTTACCTTCTAAACTTTGCGATATATATACTCATTTTAAGACTTATTTTTAAGACTCATTTTAAGATTATGTTTGAAAAACAAATTAAAAATGGCGTCATATATGGAGATCAAAACTTTTTCGTGCCAACACATTTAAATTTCGGAGGGTTTGTTTTGGAAAAAATTTCGGAACATAAGGACCGGGTCGCTTTGGTGAGTTTTTAATTAAACTCGTTGATATTCTACAGTCTTTATTAACTTAATACCTTTTTTAAAAATCGATTCATAATATGGTATATTAAGGGTCGCTTGCACAAGGACATTTAAACTGATTTAGTTCAATTTTGTAATACTGTCCGTTTTGGCAAATGCATATTGTAGTTGCCAAAAAGGGACAGCATATTTAACTAAATCAATTTCTATTTAAGTCTTGTGCAAGTGGGCCTAAGTGCCTGAAAGTCATTCAACTAATAATAATATGAATTAGCTGATGCCCGCGACTTCGTCCGCGTGGAATAAGTTTTTTAATTCCCACAGGAACTCATTGTTTTTCGGGATAAGACCTATGCCACTGTCCAGGTTCTCAACTATGCCCCGTCGATCTGTTGCACTGTTTCAGTGCGATTGTAGGACAAACAAACACACTTTCGTATTTATAATAATAGTTTAATTTATTTTCGCTACATTTAGCGTAAATTGCTTTTCATAACACTCGCTCGACAATGCCTTATGACAAGACCTGCTGAAGGTAAACTCCTTCATTACATTCTTATAGATTAAAATTCTAATGTCGAGTGACGAAGATAGCTGCAGTAATTTAACTCTGGAATCATTAAAATAGATGCTCAAAGTATAACGAGTTGCTCCCAGAAACTTCTGAGGACAGATACTTATTTAAAAGCGTAAGAAAATTTCTAAAAATGGAAAACTGCAATAGGTGCCAATTGCCAGAGGCCGTATTGCCAGTTTACTTTCAAGAACTATCATTAATTTATTTATTTATGCGATGTAATTTTTAGCTAATGAAATTATATTTATTAAGTATATTGAACATTGTTTTTATTAGCCTTGATTTTAATGCCTCATGAGATGGTAAAAATCAGAGTATTCAACCAAAGGGTAATGCTATTTTCGTCTTGAGTTACCCTAAACCCCGCGCTTCACTCAGGATTCTAGTTGCAACACCCTCACTCCGCTCGGGACTTATTCTAAAATCCTTCGTTGCGCTTGGGGTTTATACCGACGCCCGTAACGTAAAACATTGCATTACCCCCATATTGAATAATCTACTATTAATACTATATCTATTTGATAGAATCCATTCCTTTAGATCATAAACTGATTTACTGATTCGTAAATAAAATTGTTATTAGAGAATATGTAGTTTTAATTCCATTTATATTGTGTGTTTTTGTTAATTTAATTTAAATTTATTTAATAGTGTGTTTTGTATTTTTAGTCTTTTTTTTATGTATGTGTATTTTTAGTAATTTGTATATAATATTGTAGCCTGATAAGACGTATTGGGAAACTGTAATGTCTTACCGGGTATATCCTATCAATATAAAATAAAATAAATAAGTCAGTAAATTCATCTTCAAAATATAGACCGGCTTACAAAGTAGGTACAAACATTTCCAAGCATTATCAAGACTGCATTAACATAAAGCTGTGTAAGACTGACAGTACAAAATGAATGTGCAAAAAAGAACACAACCAAGACAATCAAGATTGCTATAAATTAAGCCAAGACGAACAAAAAGTTCCTAAAGTTGTTTAACTGCGAGGGTATCATACAAAACAATGCCAGTTTCTCGTCGAGCTACGAGTCGAGCTCGAGTCGGGTCTGATCTTACTAATTTTTGCTTTTGGTAGGTACTACGATATTCTTATAGAATCTGAAAATGCTAACATTTTATAACTTCAATAATATTTGAATAGATTGTAGGGGAAAATGACCAAAATATCATCAATCATCATAATCATCATCAGCCATTGTGCATCCACTGTTGGACATAGACCTTTTTAATGCAACCAACGCGAACGTGCAAATCAATAATATGAAATATTATTATCCTTTACAATCACACTCCACTGCGGGACATATTTCTTATAATATACCTCCATTAGTTATGCGTAGCCAAAACCCAACACGATATTGCATCGAGACACGACGTCACGACTTCGTATCGTTCCAAGTACAACGTATAGCATATTTGATAACTCTATTCAAAACAAGATATTATTAAAATACATTTTAATATTATCTTATTCTAAAACAAGCGTTTACTGTATAATTTACCTTAATTGTCGTATTCCTCTCAGCAAACCCTTTTAATTGATACGGTCTATATCATGGAGGTGTATAAAAAATAATAAACTTGCAAGATTTTATTACAGACCGATACCGGAGCAGGTGAACTAAATAACATAAGCTTGTAATATCGTCAACTTTTTAATCCAGATAAATGGAGCAACTGATGAACGGATGACATACCAGGAGATGGTTCAAAAAATTGTGAACATTGCTTCTGCCCTTACTGACATTGGTGTCAAGGTTGGTGACGTAGTGGCCATAGCGAGTGAAAATAGACTTGAATACTTCGTTACATCAACAGCAATTTACTGCTGCGGTGGAATCAGCACCTTCTTTAACAACGCTTATACTAAAAGTAAGTATCCAAGAATATACATGAATATTATTGATTAACACCCGCGTTGGTACCGGTTGTTATCACTAACATCTGTAAAATTATCATCGCTAAATATGTAAGAGTCTGAGGCTTATTCTGTTGCAGACAATGGGGCTGATTCTGTAGTGCACAATCTCTAAACTAAACTAAAATTAGAGCATTACAAATATTGCTAACCCTTTCATAATACTTCCTACGGAAAGGGACAGAACTAGATTTAAAGCTGCCATTTTAGTTTAGTTTAGAGATTGTGTTATACAGAATCAGCCCCAATGGCCTAAACTAGACTAAAATGACAGCATTAAATAAGCGGAAAGGGGCAGAACTAGATTTACAGCTGTCATTGGCCACATTATCTTACATTTTTCAACATAGGGGTAACATTTTTCTCCGAGGGGAAGGGGAAAAAGACATTCTGCCAGCATTTTGATGATTAAGACTAACAAATAGATATGACAATTTTAAATACATTACAGTTGCATTTTATTTACTTTTGTTTTATAATAATAAAATATACTAAAGTAACTTCAAGATTTTACTATAAAAAATATTTCTAATCAAGTAATTAATGGATTTACTGATTGCAACCAAGCGCTTAGTCTATAAATTATAAAAAAGGAATAGACATCCTCAAACAAATTAATGAATAATTCATACTTAACTATTTCCCTATTCTTCTGAAACTTTTTTCTTCCTACAGATGAATTGATTCATGCTGTTACAATTTCCAAGCCGAATTTCATGTTTATCTCTGATGAAGTTTTCAAAAATCACTATGATACCTTAAAAAGTTTAAATGTATTAAAAAAGTTTATTCTATACGACGATGATCCAAAATCCAGTGATTGCCTACATTACCGAGATCTATCTGAACGATATGTGGATATCAATACGTATAAACCAGTGGACTTTAAAGGTAACGCTTGAACTAAGATTGATTTTTGAAAAAAAAGGGATTGTTGGGATAATAAGAAAATTAAATAGTTCCCACGGGAACCAAAAAATCTTATTCCACGCGGACGAAATCGCGGACATTAGCTAGCTGTTTAGGTATAATATATTTCTGTACATCAATTTTGAATGTGAGCTTATGCACATTGGAAGTACAGCCATTTTTAGATCAAACTAGCAGGCCCGGCAGACGTTGTCCTGCCTTGAACCTAGAACCCGATTGCAACGCCACTTACCAGGTCCAATTGTGA
The DNA here is from genome assembly GCA_923060345.2 of Erebia aethiops. Classification (NCBI taxonomy): domain Eukaryota; kingdom Metazoa; phylum Arthropoda; class Insecta; order Lepidoptera; family Nymphalidae; genus Erebia; species Erebia aethiops. The sequence goes on along the minus strand of OV281089.1, from coordinate 11,967,117 downwards.
ATATAAACCATGCCGAGACCCACTCGAACACGCATAAAATTCCATCAGAATCGGTGCAGCCGTTCTGAAGTGATGCGCATTCGACAATTGATTTTTATTGATATAGATGACCTCCAGCAAGTCTTTGTTTTCCATCCGAGTGGGACAAGTTTGCATCGCGCGTCGCTTCCGTTGCGTATCTGTCCAAAACCTTACGAAATTGTCTAATAAAGTATTAGAAACATTTGGACTATACTTATAAAAAAATTATCATTCTCGTTAAGGAAAAAATGGGACATGTATGATCCTGTATACATCAGGAACTACAGGCATGGCTAAAGGAGCTAAAATCACGAATCTTAATTTAATTGCAGCATGCCAACAACTACCGTAAGTCACCTATATTCTTTAGTAGGCAATTATAAACAATTAGCTTAGTTTAAAAAAAATACGTCTTATATAGACATTTGTCTTTTCATCAGCATATCGTCGGCAACCAAACATTAAAACTCAAGTCATACCTATTGGCGCAGAAGTTGAAGCGACGCAACGTGTTATATCTAAAGTTTATCACAAAGAGCAAAGCCGAACTTTCATACATCAATAATATTGCGAAAGAAAAATTATGTACACGTGTGCAAAAAATATATTTTAATAAGAGTCGGGTACGAAGTTCTCAGAAGAAAGAATTTTTTAAAAATGAGGCTACAAAAAAAAGTAATTTCGTTTTAAAGCTTCGTAGACTATGTGGTAATGTCACTTCTTAAAATGACAACCGGAAGAAAGTCACAATGACAAAGACAGATGACAACCATAGACCAGTAAAACATTCGGAACAACCACAGACAATCAGCATCAGAGCTGCCAAAATATTCTTTCATTTATTACCATTCTGTTAGAGATTAATAAATAATGTATGCAAGAAAATTCACATAAATGATATAAAATACACTAAGCAAAGAGCAATCCTACTATTTATGCAAATATTAATCAGACAAAATAATTACAATTTTTAAAACGATACAAAATTAGATATATTATAAGTATGTATTAAGTATATGTATATAATTACAAGATATAATAAAAACTCATAGACTAAACGTTAATCTTAAATCCTTATATACCTACTAACAAAAATAAAAATAAAACCCTAATCAAACAGACCACCCCTGGTTGCCTCTGGGCCAAAGGTACCCATCAAACTTGCAGCATTGCCACGCTGAATGGCGATGGATAACCTTTAAACCAGGTAGGAACCAGATTTAATTACAGGTAGATTATACATAAAATGGTAACACTAAACTGAGTAACGGAACTAATTAATCAAAAAAGATTCCATAAATATTTTATTTTTTTACCTAGCTTCAATTAATTATTACGGTAAATATTTCATAAAATTTAATTAAATACGAAAATTCTTCTTGTCTTTATCTTACTTGTGTACAATCAAGATTTAGTCAATGAAGTCTGTACGAATTTCGCCATTGCTCTTTGTACTTTATGAATAAGAGATGAAGAATTAAAGTATTTCATATAAGTAGGTATGTACCTAGCATAATGTCGCATTCTTTCTACTGCTGCAATATACTATGAACCTAAGTTGGTGAAGACGCTGGTTTACAAGTTAGATTTTTACCTTTTTATTCTGTACCAGAACGTTAACACGAGATCTGATTCCACTTTCTGTTGCGCCGTGGTCAAGTACAATGGGACAAATATGCACTATACAAGACATCGTTAACGGAACCAAAATAGTTTTTATACCAAAATACAATGAACGGTTGTATATTAAAACAATAGAAAAGTACAAGGTAAGTAGGTAAGGTGCGTTAGGGTAAGATCGTGAACGGGGGGAAGACCGTATTTTTAATAAATTTTGCCAACATCTTCTAAATACAACTAGAAACCGTCCGAACTTACCCCAACATTATTATTCATTCATTCAACTTATTAATTTCTTCTATCATTATTATATACTTTTTGTCATAATTATTATTTTATCAAAATGTTCATTGAAAATTTAATTTTAGATTGGATTATTAGCGATAGCACCACCACTGCTTGTGATGCTGTGTAAATCGACCATAGTGAATGAGTATGACATAAGTTCTGTCGAGGCCCTTTATTTTGGTGGCGCACCAACAAGTCTCAACACTATTCATCAAGTTAAAGCTAGGTATGTTTAATACGATAAAATTATATGCTACAATAATTAGCGAAATTTTGTAAAAGTAACCACGACCGTCTGCGTGTGAAATGCGCACGAGTTGAACATGGTAGAAAAGTGTAGAATATAATAATATTAATGAAAATGGATTCAGCAGAAAATATTGAATAAAAAATTTCATAAAGTTCATTCTGCTGAACATAATCCTTTTCAACAGGAAAACACAATCCTTTTCCTAAAAATTTAATCATTTTGTAGTTACGTACCTACTTCATTCAGACCTATATTCTAGAGAGTTTTTAGACTAAAGCGGTCTTGAACTAAAAAGACATACCTACAGAAACTTTCATGCATACTTTAAAAATTAAGGCTACTATCTACTACTAGACGTCAAGGTAAACTAATACTAAACTAATACTGTGCTAATACTACTGAGGTAATACTGCTTTGAGCGATGGTAGTAACCCCCCTGTGCATTTAGTCTCTAATTGCGAAAACCTGTTATTAGAAAGTTAGCTAATTTTAAGTATATATGTAGAACAATAATCTATTTGTTTTCCTCAATAAATAAAATAAAATAAAAAACAGGAACAACATCAAAACAATACAATATTATTTTTTATGATTACATTACAAATAATTTAATTACAGGTTTCCCCATATAAAACACCTATTACAAGGCTATGGAATGACGGAGGCTACAGGAAAGGTGTGTAGCGAGATGGATATTAGAGCCAAGGAGGGAAGCATTGGCACGATCACTGCAGGAATTATAATTAAGGTATGTTATAAGTTCTTGATAAGGTTAAAATTTTCAACCTTGCACAGTTCATTCAGTTATACACTGTGTAACAAAAACCCTGTGGTCCCTTTGAGCTGCGTTATCAGTATCGATATTCAAACATAAAAAATCAACTTATTTGGTAAAACTCTTAAATTAAAATATTCAAATTAAATATTAAATCAATATTATTTGTAAAATGAAAATGATTGCTCACCCCTGAACTTCTACGAGGCGATGCGAGCCAGAGCGAGCGCGAGAGAGATAGCAAATAGTATCAAAGGTGCCGACCGTCGGCAGGCGGCAGCCGCTCGCGCTCTAGGGTCACTGTACTGAAGGTACTGAGGTCATGAACTCGTCACGTGTCACCCGCGAGTCACAAAGATCACTCAGCTGTGTGCTGAACACAACTTTTTAACGTCCAATTTGTTTACACTTTTGTTTAACACTGTTGCAACTTTTAAAATGTGATTCGTTCAATTATTAGAAAAAGTATTAAGTACTTAGTTATGTAATCTAATCGCATCACTAATTTATGATGATGTCAACAGCTTTTCGCCTTGTAGCTCTATGCATTTCTCACACCGTTTGGCGATATTTGCACCTACGCGTCGTAGTACCGATAAATCGGACTTTATTTCGCCAACGGATGTTGGGCACTGCCACTGTGGTAGTTACATGTTGAGCGTCGTGAAATAGCATAGTGCTCCTGGTAAAGTCTGCGCGCCTCTGCATAGATGCAGTCACTTCTCCAGAGACACATCAACATTTAAAATATCCTTCATTCTTGTAAGACATTTTACGTAATTTCGCAACGTAATGCGCACGTCCGTTCGGTTGCGCGAGCGACTAACAACTAGGATAGGAAGCGAGCCGCGGGCGGCGCGGCGGCTTAGTACCTAAAAGAGGTTGGCGGCGCGGCGGTATCCTTTGAGCTCGCTTTTGATCGAGCCGACTCAGATGTTACAAACATTGTTTTAATGTGTCTATTTTATAAGCTATCTTGACTATGAACAATAACTGACCAGTACTTGATTTTTTTTAAATAAGATTTTCAGTTTTGGTACACCTATATGATTATGTATACGTACCTAAAAGGAACAACAGGGTTTTTGTTACATATTGTATAATAATTCTACCTCCAGCGTACTCTTGTATAAACCTATAATCAGCTTGAAAACAAATGAACAAAACTTATAAAACTTAAACAGTAATATTACGTTTAAAAATTTCTATGGATGCAGATAAGTAAAAAATATTTAAATCTATATATATAAAAATGAAACCCGTATTCCTTGGTCACGGCATCACGCGTGAATGGCTGGACCGATTTCACTAATTCTTTTTTTGTTGTATTTGTTATTATTAGGAGAAGGTTCTTACGGAAAAAAATATTAAGAAAATCTCTCAGAAATATTGAAAAATATACATTTAATTTTGCATACTAAGGCGGTACGAAGTTCGCCGGGTCAGCTAGTAATTTATATATTATATTTTAATTTTATGCATATTTGAAATACTTACCTATGTATTAGGTATAATTCATATATATTAGTTTATTTTATAAGTAGCTATATTATATATAATTAATATGTTTATTATTGGTTTATGTATTACTATGTAGTTATTTGAATGTAAGTATATTATAGATCAACCTGCAGTCTATATTCCTTTATTTTCTCCTTTTCCTAAGGTTGCCTGGTAGAAATCGCTACCTAAGCGATAAGGCCGGCTTTTCTATCCTACTTCTATCTGTGTTTACTTTTTTCCAATTTTTGTCTTTGTTATTTTTACTTGTGGTGGTACAAATAAAGTGTATAATAATAATAATAATAAGTATCCAATCATTACATTCTTGGATATTTTAAGCTTGTCGATCCGGAAACCAACAAAGTGGTAGGAGTTGGCGAGCCAGGTGAAGTCCGAATAAATGGCACTGTTGTATTTGATGGTTACATAGGAAAGGATAAAAAAGAGGACTTTGATGAGGACGGATTTTACAGAACGGGGGATATCGCCTATTATGACAAGGATGGCTTCTTTTATATTGTTGACAGAATAAAAGAAATAATTAAATATAAAGCATGGCAGGTGAGTGTTTACTTGAACTGAATAAAAATATAGTAGAATTTAAAAAAAAAAATACCGGCCTATCAATGATTACGAGAGATACTGTTAAATGATATAATGAGGTTAGATAATGTTTACACCATTACACTGATCGCAATAATTGTTTTATTGTAACTACTGTTGTCCAATGAGAGTTTTTGTGTTCACCACATATGAGAGCAAACAAAATAGGCAATTTTAAATCTTGATTTACTTCTAAGTAACACAAACAAATCTTGTGGACTATTTAAAATAAGGAAAAACTTATGATAGCCTACTTTTTTTGAGTCGGTTAAGATAAAATTATGTGAATGAAGATTCAATGATAACATGAATAACTACAGGTGTCTCCATCAGAGCTGGAAGGACTACTCTTTCAACACCCAGCAGTAAAGGACGTCGGAGTTACAGGTGCTCCAGATTTGTTAGCAGGTGAACTGCCTACGGCATTCGTAGTGAGACAGCCGGACGTTCGAGTTACTGAACAAGAAATAATTTCGTATATCAGTGAAAAGGTAATTACTTGAAGAATAGTTGAGTTTAATATTTAACATGAAATATAAGTACCATGATATATTACGTACAACTTAAATAGCAGTCAAATATTAATAAATACTAGGTCCTTATTGGGTAAAATTAGCGCAATTAGGTACCTACATTAAGGTCCACTTGCACAAGGCCGTTAAATGTGTTTAAGTTAAATTTTCTATACCTGTCCTTTTCATGTCAACACCGGAATAAACTTATTAAAAACATGGAACTATAAAAGTTCTTTTATAGGTCTATGATCATGGTTTAGGCAGTGTTGTGCAAGCCGGCCTAAATAAGTAAAGGAGGTACACCACCGCCCACCGCCCACCGCGCCCTGTCTGATGAACGTTCTAATCTCAAAACATTTCAAATAGATTTTTCTTAGTTTATCTCGAATATATTAATGAGTGTCTCTCAAAGACTTTATTATTAATACTACCACTAGTGCTAAGCCAGAGTGAGTCAGCCAGTAAAGGAACTACCGAGCTTCTTAAAATCTTAAATCATTTAAGATTTAAAGTGCAGTATGATTTATTTTCAGGTAGCACCGTGGAAAAGACTGCGGGGTGGCGTAATATTTGTTGATGAGATACCAAAAACGCCCAGTGGCAAAATTCTCCGGCGAAAACTGAAAGAGCTTTTGTCAAAGCAAATACCACAAAAGCTACCTGCCAGCAAATTATGATCTGAGTGCAAACTTTGGCATATTGAATTAAAAATTAATAACTCTTCCAGTTTGTCTGCCTTAAATGCAGTACGATTTTCATTTGAAAATAAAAATGTTCAGTTTTATCTTTTCATTGCAATTTCTACTTGTTGCTATTTGGGGTGAACTGTTTTGTTTATTTTTATTATCTGTGATGTGTATTAATTAAAACGGCGTTACGTAGAAGTTAATTTTGAAATCATTTTTCCCCATATGAAGTCAGCTGGAAATCGAATAATCCTCATAATATATATCTTGCAAGGCCTTATACCACTACCACAGAATAGGTAATAGAACATCGGTACCACTACGCTAAAGAGGTATTCGTTTTGTGTCATAAAACTAGCCACCGCCATTCGGCGACTATTACGAGTTGCTCATTTAGGTGTAATTACTCAAAATTATAAAGCTTTGGTTAGCCTTTACTGTGTATCAACGCCGAGTAATGACTGGTTAAAGAAAACAATTAGATTTTATTACCAGTAATTAAGTGTTTATATTCGCTTTATTAAAAGTTAACCTACTTCTTGTGAGGCGCTACAAGTCGAATTATCGCTATTTAGCTAATCTATGCAAGAATCCTTCGAACTTGAAGCCGGAGGCTAAGTTATGCAGCTATTATTTTTATGTGTCACACTATCCGGTTGAAGGTTTTATTAGATACCTAATGCATGATGTAGAAAAAGTTTTAAATTATATGTTATTGCTAATTATCATGTTTAATCAAGAAAAACATTTTATTGATTGGTATGAAATAATAAAATAAGTATAAGTTAAAGTTTAGTAATAGTAAGTAACATTTTCTCTAATTTATTGTTTATGGTTTATAATATATTATTGTCAGTTCATATTTTGTAACAGTGGCCGCATTATGAAAAAAACTCAACCAATTTGAAGAAAACGCATAATTTCAAACTTTTTACTATATGTCAAACTTTGTACTAATTGCACTATATTATTTAACAAACATTTCAGTACATTTTATTAGATTACCTAATAAAGAAAAAATTAATATGAAAATCGCTAAGTTTTAAGCTCTCTCAAATATATATCATGCAGACGAAGCAGAATGCAAGAGTTTGTGTATTTTTGTAATGTAAAGACTAGCTTACTATCTAATTTATAGAAGTTGAAAGAAAAAACAACCCAAACTCGTATAAAATTTACTTTTTTGGCTTTCGGTCTAATACGGACTTATTAGCTTTGATGCAGTCAGTTATAACTTTATGAGCGTTCGCCATTTACTTATAGAACATTTCACAAGGGAACTTAATATGAATTCACATTGGATTTGGTTCGCATGTATTAATATTCCAGACCAACCGTATGAAGTTGGGGCAAGTCGACTAGTTAATTAAAGTTCGCTTAAATTAATGCACGAACTCCTAAGCATGCAAAAGTCATGTTGAGACGATCGAGTAGGTACCTACTTGATTTATCGGTGAAAGCAAAGACACACATTCTTCTGATACAACCTAATCAGATTTAATTAACACCAACTAACGTGCATTGTGTGAACATTTCAGTAACATGTAGGGTTGTCTCATTATTAAAGTAACTGTATTAAGTTTTGAATCATACTAATCATATCATACTTCATACTAATATTATAAATGCGAAAGTGTGTTTGTTTGTTGGATTGTTGGTTTGTCCTTCAATCACGCCGCAACAGAGCAACGGATCGACGTGATTTTTGATATGGGTATAGTTGAGGACCTGGAGAGTGACATATAGGCTACTTTTTATCCCGGAAAATTAAGGAGTTTCCGCGGGAATCAAAAAAACTTAAAACACGCGGACGAAGTCGCGGGCATCAGCTAGTAATCTATAAAACAGATCTCAATGTTTAAAAAAATGCAAAACTTGAAATCTGCAAAAAGAAAATCTTTTCCATGTTTTCTTATTAAATGTCGAAGGAGGCCTTCCAATAATTAATGCTGGTACCTATTATAGGTAAGTTTAGGGACGAGTGTGTGACAACGCATACGTATCAGTCGATTGCAATTGTTATGCAACGTTGACCCAAGTCGGTAACTGGTTGGCGTTTTCGTTTCCTCCGTGCCTCGGACAGCACGCGATCCCGCTTATTATCACCAACATCTGATAATAATCGTTAAAAACTCAAGAGTTTAAATACTCTTAGTCGAGTCGCATGCGGAAGGACGTGGGAACCAACCGCATTATTATCCCAAGAAAACTCCTACCATTATTAATGGAAAGGGGTCACGACCCTCAATAATGCGGAATACGACGCAGATAAAGAGAGATACTAGTTACGTCTACTACGCTAGTAGTGTTTCGCTTATTTTGCGTGTGGTATCATGGTTAGCCTTAAAATAAACATTTTATTTATTGTTATTGGATTATTTTTATCCACTACAAGTTAGCCCCTAACTGCGATCTCACCTGATAAGTGATGATGCAGTCTAAGATGGTAGCGGGCTAACCTGCTAGGGGCACGGCAGTTATATTAAACCCATACTCCGATTCGGTTTCAACACGGCATTATACCGGAACGCCAAATCGCTTGGCAGCACGTCTTGGCCGGTAGGGTGGTAACTAGCCACAGCCGAAGCCTCCCACCAGGCCAGACCACGGAAAATTCTGAAATTATTAATTCCCAAATTGACCATGCCGGGGATCGAACCCGGCAACTCCGCACGTTAAGACAACAGCGCTCAACACTGTGCCACGGAGGTCGTCAAACTCCTCGTCAAACGTCGGGATGACTGCAGCAATGTGCTGATAAGTATATAAATATTACTGCTTAAGCACTCACAGAATTATAATAATACTACTAAATCTAAGCAGCAACCCTAGTGAAGAGGCGCCAGCGCAGATTGATTAATTACACAAACGGCTATCGAGATTTTCGTGTTAGATAATATGGGTTTGGAGGTAAGGTTTCATCATTATGCAAAACGCCCTAAATTTCGAGACAATGAAGCACACAGCACGTGATTGACTTTTATGCTTAGTTGTAAATTTTGCTAAATTGGTCTTCGTTAACGCGATGAAAATGTTGTTGTTGAAAGTGCACTAACAAATAGTGCGCTATCACTTTTCACTTTACGTAATATCAAGTGATTTATGGCTCAATTCTAGCAGAATTCCGTGGAAGGTTGACGCTCGCTTAATTCGCAGAATCAAAGTATATTATTTAGTATAGTAGTTACTTATTTTGAAAATTATTTCAGTAAGTATTTCACAATCAGTTGGCATCTATTTTCACGGGATAAATACATTCTTATATCTAGAATAGGTACTTTGTCGCTTATAAATTCAGAGAAAAATTCAATAACACTCATTTCGACACACTCACTCATTTTACAGTCAGCTCTACACATTACCTATATTGTTACGAGTGTCTGTAGGATAAATTCTATACTTTTGTTAGCACAGATCATTATACCAGAGATGCCTAGCTCAGATATAGATTTATTTTAGAAAATGCTTGTAATACTCCACAATAGGTGGATAATAATAGGATAATGAAGACATGAGTGGATGAAGGGTGTATGATACAATTTGTAAATATTGAGAAAATGGGCCGCAAAGTTTTGTTACTTACTTTTGACATATGTCGTTTTTCTGATTACTTATTTAAGAACTAACTACGTCAAATTATGGTTATTATAAATATACATTGATATTGAAAGAGAAAATTAAAAAAAATGTAAGATTATGTATTTATTGGAAAAAATATGTACATAACTCCTTCATTCATCGCTTAGTTCGCTTAATTTCACTAACTACGCAAATCGGTTCATTAATATGACTACTCGTATGTACACCAAAATCTCCGATTTCGGTGTACATAGGGATTAAGCAAACACAACTCCTCCTTTTTGAAAGTCGGTTAAAAAAGTAGCCTATGTTACTCCCTGGTTAATCCTCTACATGTCTGTGAAAGTCCCGTCAAAATAGGAACAGCCGTTCCAAAGATTAGCCCGTTCAAACAGACTGACAGACAGACAGACATACATACAGACATACAGACAAATAAATTAAAAACGTGTGATATAGTTATGGTAGGTACAGTTTAAATAACCTTATTATGAGCTTAATATGAGGTAGTTATTTCGAAATTAATACTAACAGACACTTCAATTTTATTTATTTGTAAATATAGATTAGTATAGATTAATCTTAGCCGACAATATTTTGATAATAGTATTGATATTCTGGTTTTACAAACTTAATCTGTTCTTTAATATTAGCTTTCTTTTCTTCAGAAATTGTTCCATATTTTCTCCCAACACGCTCAACTTCAAAATCATCTACTTCATCTACTTGACCTCTTTTTTTTAAAATGTCCACTTTTTTAAACGGCATCATTTCATCGTAACATTCTTTATATAAATAGGAACCAAATTCTTCTACCCTTATCCATTTAATGCCGTCCCTAAAACAAACCTTTTGCTTATTTTCAAGTACACGACATAACACCTTCATTCATGGCAACGCAGCGCGACCATACGTTCGCTTGCGCTTATCTCCTTCATCCACTCCAGAAAAACATACATTGGAACCATTTTAGTATAAAGAATATGCTAAGTGCCCATAGCACTTTCATCCACGGTGATTATCATTTTATTTTTGTACATAACTCCTTCATCACTTGCTATTTCTAAAACTAAGCTTAAATTGTGTTGTCTTAAGGTCTGATATGGCTTGTACGCACATAAAAACTTCATTCCACGAAAAAAATAAAAAATCTTAAAAATGTTACATAACCCCTTCATCCACTCATGTCTTCGATTGTTAGTAGTCGTTACAGTAAATTGCATGCATTGCCTGGTGTAGCAAAAGCCAATCTCCGCCCACTGCGCAATCCACCTATGGTCTTCGTAATGACACGATATCGCTCGTGGAGGATCAATTCGTGTATAATTTAAACATCTCGTTAAGTTACTTCACACGCAACTATAACTTTACTTTTTATGGCTTTGATTCCACCATCTACGGTCTAAAGTTCCGAGTTCTGCGTTCAACTTTTGACGAACACACCAGAGAAAAGAAAGGGTGGTGTATTTTTTGCACGGTTTCATGGAATAAGTGTCACTCTTTGGATGTATGGACAGTGAAACTGCCGCTACCTATGTAAAAGACCCTGATTTTACTTCATTGATCGCTAATCCCTTCTTCTCATATTAAAGCCTTTATTAAATTCCTTTCCAAAATTTTAACAAAAAAATTAAAACTAAACAAAAGTTACGGAAGGCTCTTTAAAAGCAAAAGTAGTTCCGTTGTGAAACTTTAAAAACCTTTGAAATTGTAAGAACTCTTTATGGTGTTTGAAGTGTACTTAAAAGTACATTAACGTGCCGAAATCATTACAAATGTTTGTTCAAGCTCTTTAAAATGTTGTCAACTTCATTAAGCAATGTCGCCTGTTGAGATAAAGTTAAGTGATCGCGAGAAACTTCCTAATTTGTCCAATACTCAGCGATGACGGTAATCCTACACGAAACAAGGGTTTCCCTACTTTGCTAACGAATTACATTAAGAGTTTGCTTCGCGAGATGGGATTTCCTTGATAAAAATACAAGAATATTGCCTGTAGTTAAGCATGATTATGGGCGTCTCCAGAATGAGTACGGACGACAGCCTCACGAGCCAAATTTGTAAGTTGCCTCGACCGAACATCGGCACATCCACATATTATACTTACCGAGCATTTTGGAGCCCGCATATTACTGTTTGTGCACCTTGCAAGATTAGACGTGTGCACGTCTGCGTTTAAAATAGTCTGTTCGCGTTCACCAAAAACTACATAAGTGATATTGTGATCACACCTTTTGCCTTTTTCATTATTGGTAATATATCATACCTATAACTGTTGCTGAGGTATCTTAGGTAATTTTTTAAGCTTTTCGGTACCTACGTTGATAGATTGGACCTACTTATGCAAACGGGAACCAATCCACACACATTCCAGGGATGGGGATGGGTACACAGAAAGCTTTTAAAATGCACCTTCTATGGACCCTGTAGGGATCAAAATGATCTGACAATTTTGGTCACACATTGTCAAAATTGTCAGATCATTTTGATCTTTGCAGGGTCGATGGAAGGTGCATTTTAGAGGCTTTCTGTATACTTATCTCGTTTTTGGCATGTGTGTGGATTGGTTGTTCCTGTTTGCATAAGTAGGTCCGATTTAACTTTATTATCTCAGCAATAACATAAATTAAAGTATTTTTTTCTCCCTCAAGTTCTGACAGCACGTCTACACATGCAAACACCAAATTTCACACTTTCTGATCGACGACTTAACTGTTGATCGTCAGCATTCAAGGTTCCGATATTATGGACACACAAAACAAACACTTATCCGTAAACTTCTTGCTGCCTATAAGTCGGATATCAACTAACGGCAAATTACGAACAACTATTTCTGCAGAACTAAGGGATTAGTTCCAATTAAAATACGTTCGATATTGCTCTAGTAAACGTAGCGATTTATTGTTACAATACAAATCTTAATACCATCATAAGTAAAGGCTATACTTGGATGGAATATCAATAAGAAATACAATGTCGCTCTGTCCATTCTACTAATTAAATGTTTACTCAGTCTCTTCAATTCATGAAGTGATTTCACCTTTAAGAAGTTGTGGTATGAACGGACGTAACTTTTATAGCTTGTGTGTACACAAACAATCATAACATTAACAGTCGTATAAAACGAAACATAATAGGACAGTAAACATTTACCTCTTAGCGCGGCATTCACTCTATCCAAATCATACAGTGACAGTGGAAGAGGCTCGTACAACAAACGCAGCCGTGGCGTTTTCCAGCTATATTTCTCGTAAAAACCATCACTCAAGAATATCCCGGAAGAATGTCTGTAAAGCCTATAAGCGCACTTACTCGTCCGGAGCCAGTCAACGACCACGATTGCACCGTTCAGAGTGTGTTCGTCTCCTAAGAAAACATGGTTCTTCATCTCCTGCACATCCCCTTTCATTATCAAGCGTATGTAAAGTTTATAAGATATGAATACCTTCTCCCAGGGTTTGCTGCCTCGCTTTATCTTTCTGACGCTTAGGACTCGCGCCGTAAAAATATACTTGGATTCCGACACCGCCGACGACAGAATCTCGTAATCATTAGTTATCGTGTCGTTTAAAACACATTTAGGCGCGTTTATATTCTTCTTTCGGTGTAAGGTGTCCCGTTTTTTGACAATGCCCCGTATATCGAAATGAGCGTGTATTTCTGTATAGGAGTAGAGCAATAACACTAAAAATTTAAGCTTCATTTTTCTTTGTGTAGCTTAGATGTGTCTTGTTTTATGAGAGACAAGTGCTTGAATAAAAGAACATTTTAAGTGTCTCTACATGGGAGAAACTTTGATTGAAGCGGCTCGTAAACACACGTCGACCGCAATGTTGCGCAAGAGTCGCTTGGCGCCACCGAGACGCGTGCGCGAGTGCGGACCTGCGCTCACACTGGAGGCTTCGCAATTCCATGCAACCTCCGTCCAACATCGACGTAAACAAACAGAAACTAGCGTGTCATTAATTCACCAATGAGGCACGAAGTTTCCTTATTGGTCAACACAATTTTTAACAACGCCCCGGAAGCGAATAACTCCGTTTACGTAATGCAGTGCATTATCCATGCATTATCGTTACCCCACGCCTGTACCTATTCTAAATTATTGCTTCTTTATCCCGAGTGTGACGTAAAGCTCGATAGGTCAACGGGAGCACTGTACCGCGGGGTGGGAGATAAAACGTAGAGCACAATATAAGCCGAGTTAACAGTTATTGCCGAACGACTCGCCGCCTTACTACGCCCTGAATATTCATGTACGAGAGCCAAGCCAAGCGGTGAATCGCTCGGGATAACTACTTTTGTCGCAATATATACTATTCATACGGTTTGCTCGCAGAACGGAAGCTCGTCGAGGATTTTAAAAATTTTAAAATTCAAAGGAGGTTGCTTTTTGTATCCATAGGAATTATCTCGTAACAACATTTTACATGGTACCGCATCTTTTATGTTTTGCTAGAAAATGCAGATCACATCTTTGCAGTTCATTAAAATTTAAATAAAAAGCACGTTTGACGCACGGTTGAGTCAGGCTACCCTTTTTTTATTTTTAGCGTCTATTAATAATCTGCAATGGTTAAAAGATACATTCTATCGGATACAATGCTAGAAGTAATAAAAAGACTTTAGATAGCACCGTAAAGCGTACATAGACGATTGCAACGCTGCACGAGGAATTTGGAAAGTGGTACGTGCGTGGGCGGGCAAGTCGAGGCGGTCGATCTCTTGACGAATCTTAACGTCGCACTTTATTATTTTGTAACGTTTTACACATATATCGGATTATTGAAATCGATCCATCGCACCGATCAATCATACTTTGCCTTTTGAATAATTTATCACGAAACATCTTTAATATAAATAAGTTTCACCTTATTATTTAAATGGTTTTAATAAAATTATGGATCACAAATTTTTCTTTATAGAAACCTTGTGAATTAGGCCATGGTATTTAGTCTCCCGTTATATACATTTTTTAGGGAAATCAAATTGTTTAAGTAATACATACTTCAACATTAAATCTAAAGATTAAAATCCACCGTAAACTATCCACTAAAACCTGTTAGTGCGTCTGCCTTTACATTTTCACGGCCTATCTGTATAGCTAATTTTGAAGAAATTTGCTACAATATCTCATATTCTGCTAGCTTGCATCCAAGGCACGAACTTAGCATACTTACGTTTTATCACGGAAATAGAAAGAGTTTATCTGGGATTTTGCAAAACCTAAATCCAAGCGGCCCAAGTAGCAGTCATCATTTGGTTATGAATCAATACGAGTATAATATTAACTGCGATCAAACCATAAACATTAAACGTATAATACGTCTACAGCTATGAAAGCGATCCATTGTAAGCGATATTATAGTCAAGTAATTTACAGTTGTATTGGTAGTGGCATTTAAAATAAAAAACGCAGTCGTTTAGTTATCATTAAAACATTTAAAACAGATAAGCTTCGTGTGGGGTGCAGTCAGCTCATGACGAATGGCGGTACCCATTACTTTCTCCACAGCCTATAACGCCTCCTGTGATCCAAGCTTTAGATACAACGCGAGCCCAGAGAGTTGTTATAAACTAGAAGCGAAGATTTCAGTAAGAGTCATTCAGCAAATTGGCGATGGACCTATTTTTTACCCGACTGCGGAACGCACAGGGTTATACTCTGTTAGTACCTACATATTATTATCGCTTTAAATGAACGTAATTGAAACAAGATTAATATAGTTCTATCGTCACAAGCATCCGACAACATTACAAAATGTATGTACTAAAACAGTTTAAGCCAGTATAAATCATTTCTTTTGATTTCATTTCATAAGCAGTTTAGTGCAAGACCTGCTAAATCGAATTATGTTATTTTTCGCAGGGAGCATTATGAAATAGAGCATTACGTTATAATCAGTCATTACTTTAGTTTAGCTTAATGATTGTATGCAATAGAACTAGGCACTTTGTTAAATTTATTAGGTCATCATTCTTACTTAAAATCATAAGTGAACATTACGTATTGTACCTAGGTACATGAGGTCTGCATCTCTATGGTGAGTACCTCGTTAACTATCGATACATCTGCATCGACAAGATTTAAGATACGATGATTATGGCGACGTATGAATTGAAATGAGATAAAATATGGCTTGTTGTCGTCCCGTGTGCATTTTATCAATATTGTCGCAGCTCTATCGTAAGATAATTCTACCCAGACCACTGATTAAACGTAGTTGAAAGGTAATTTCAGTTTTGATGTGTCAAGCCCAAACATACGACCTACCTTGAAGAATACGGGCATAATTATTTCCTTATTGCAAACAATTTCCGTCCAAATACTAAGAATATATATGTAATATACATACATCTCTAAAGCTTGTCTAATATTATGTCTTAAAATAAAAATCATGAAATTAATACCTCTCGTGACATTTATTTGGTGAAATATTTATATCTCTTGTCAGTTACGAGTATGTAGTGTCTCGACTAAGATATAAAACGTTGACGAAACTATAAATCAAAAAGAATGCGATAAAATGTTTAGCTTGTAAGTTCTAACAAAATGGATTGTAGGTTTGCCTAACTACGAGTACGTCAATAATTCTTTGTTATAATGTCCTCCCGACCGAATTTCAGCCATGGCGGCCAATCTCCAAAGATATTATAGCCATCTGCGCGGGAGATATTATGGTGCACAAGCGTATGCGCATACACAGGTGCACTTTCTGTTCCCTTACTCTCAAAGCCTGATGGGATGGAAAATCCGTATCGACCGGAGAGAGATCCGGCACAGGACCGTCTGCTTTACGTGCTCTCCGAGGCACGGGGGTTAATCACCACCAAATTCCCAACTCCGGGCTAGTACTGGGAATTTATGTCCCGGGACTCGAATCCGGGACCTCGTCGGCTGCAGATGAACATGCTAACCACTAGCTAGACCAACAAGGTAGTCTAAAAAATTCTTTGGTATAGATAGATTGTCGCATAATATGTTTCAGTTTCAGTTTCAGTTTCTTTATTATTGCAATTCCATAGTTACATTATTTCTTAATTAACATATTATAGTCAATTCTACTATTATTTTACATTTTTACTATTACATTATTACTATTAGTACTAAATAAAGCATGCTATGGATACCCAGTTTGGGTGTGGCAACAGAATAGTACATGGTGGTAGGGAGACCGATTTCATTAGTGTTTGTCAGAATCATTTAAGAATTCATCAATATTGTAGTAACATTTTCAATCAGATAGTTTTTTAGCGTGTTATTAAACTGTTTTTCCTTTCCGATGTTCCTAATGTAGTCTGGCAGATTGTTAATTATTTTTATTGACATTGAATAGGGGCTTGAGCTGTGCAGTGCCAATTTTGACGGTGGGAGAATCAGTTTGTTTGCGTGTCTCTCGGGGAACCGGCGAGCTTTGTCTTCTTTCTTGGTGTAAAAGTTTATATTTTTCCTTACAAATTTACACATTTCAAATATATAAATAGAAGGCAAGGTTTTTTTTTTTAACCTTTATTGAAAATAATACAATAGAACTTAATGCTAGCTAGCCTAACCTAATTACTAGGTTAGGCTAGTATTAATTAATTAATTATTAACCTAATTACTATTAACATCTTAACCTAGGCAAGGTTAAGATGTTTAATTACCTGTACCTGTATGTCCTGCTACCTTAAATTTAATGAAGATATGTAATCTAGTAATCTTTATCTACTATCTTCGTCAATAGTTTATCCTTCAACATTCTCACGTATCGCACAGCGAGCCTGTGAGAGCGATACGGATCGCTTCGGCTCCAAAGCCAAGTCTCAGGACAAACTAGACTTAACACAAGTAACAAAGAGCGATGGCTCTTAATAGGAGACTGTTCGCACACAAAGACAGATTTATTGACAACATTGGAGCCATAATTTATTTAGCACTGACTAAGTAGCGTTTATTCACCGCACCACTCTAGGGGCTAGTATTTATAGTAGCGCTAAACAGTTGTTTATTTATGTACTACGGTTACTGTTCTATGGCCCGTAATAACGTTGGACGGCTTATCTGCACGTCACAAATATTCTAATACGTATTTATAGTGGAAATTTATAATTATTGGTCAATTCAAGAAATGTAAAATTTTGCTTATATTATAAACTAGCGGATGCTCGCGACTTCGTTCGCGTGGTATAAGTTTGTTTTCCCACAGGCACTTCTTAATTTTCCGGGATAAAAAGTAACCTATGCCACTCCCAGGTCCTCAAATACCCGTGCAAAATACCCGTTGCTCTGTTGCGGCGTGATTGAAGGACCAACTCTTTTTCAACCCTTCGGGGGTAGAATTTTTAAAAACTGTGAAATACGTATTTCTTCATTTTCAACCAGTAGCTCGTATACCAAGTTTCATGGATATAACTTCAGAAATGACGGACTTTCATACAAACTTTTACCCCCCTATTTCACCCCCTTAGGGGTGGAATTTTCAAAAATCCTTCCTTAGTGAGCGCCTATGTCACAAAAGGAACCTACTGTCAATTAGATTAGATTAGATTAGATTAGATTAGATAAGATTAGATAGATAGATAGATAAGATAGATTAGATATATTAGTGGAAGTTTTGTCCTGTCTCGTCTGTGTGTTTTCACTCGGACCCTTTATTTTACTCTGATACTACACGGAACACTCTTTGTTACGCTCTAGTTCTATACAGTATTGTTTACGACTATACTAACTTAAACACAATAAGATCCTGGACAGTCCCGCACACAAAGGGCCAAAGTCGTATAATCCAAGTTCCACTGTACGGTACTGTGAACTTCTGATATGTGAATGGAATTTAGTAGGTATATAGTTTATTTACAAGGTTATAGGTAACTCGGACATTATGTGAAACTCTTTACGAGAGTTCTGCGGATTATGAAATAAAGTTCTCATTTTCCGTTGTCCGTTTACCTAATGTGAGTTCTATGTTCTTTCTCCTAAGAATTAAAAATAAGAGCCATAACAGCTGACCTGTGACCATTGGAAAGTTTTATAAGCTTTCAAAGCGCAGACGATTGCATGCTTCTTTTCTCCCCTCTGTCCCTCTGAATAGTCTTATCCTATTTGAGTTTTAGTAAACACTAACCCTCCTCCTCCTGAAACCTCCTTCTTCTTCAAGACCTAAAAATAATTTTCTCACATACTAAGTCAGACAGAGTTTCGTCTAAATACAGCTCAAAGGATCTAAATTACTTAC
Source organism: Erebia aethiops (assembly GCA_923060345.2). Classification (NCBI taxonomy): domain Eukaryota; kingdom Metazoa; phylum Arthropoda; class Insecta; order Lepidoptera; family Nymphalidae; genus Erebia; species Erebia aethiops. The sequence continues at coordinate 11,948,059 of OV281089.1, read as the reverse complement.
TCCATTACTAGCTCAACGGGTAACGGAAACCCGGCGCTTTGTCTGCGGTGCTGCTGCTCTGAGCAGAGACAGTTTTGGCGCTGTATTTAATTGATAAAAAAACACATTGCTCCATTGATAAGGTTGATTCTAAAATCTTTATAGATAAACTTTTGTTCAATAACATTTTTAAAAATATGTTTACAAAAATATACACTGTCCAAATGATCGTTCATGGGCATGGTGCCCAAGACACAATTTGCACACATTCGAAATCAATTGTACAGTACGCGTACCTACACCAGTTCTAAAAATCCATACCTCCATACTAATATTATAAATGTGAAAGTGTGTCTGTCTGTCCGTCTGACTGTCTGTCTGCTACGCTGTCCCGGCCCATCTTTTAAACCGATTTTGATGAAATTTGGTGCAGAGGTAGGTAACATCCTGGGGAAAGACATATTATTATGCTCCTTTTTATCCCGGAAAAATAAGAAATCAACGCGGACGAAGTCGCGGGCAACATCTAGTGATGAATATTTTTATCCATACTATAGCGTGGGTATGTACCTACTAACTTGAAATATTATTCTTCCTTGGCCAGGACACTACACTCATCTCCTCTCATTATGCGCGGCTCAAATTGGATCTCCTTGGAATTTTTAGCTTAAAAGGACGCTCGCAATAAAATTTATTGCAAAGTATTTGACCCCGAACAAAATCTATTCGTGAATCGCTCCGGATTCAATTAAAACCGACTTAGAATAACACTTTTAAGTGGATACTTAAAAGAGTATAAAAACGGAGGTAAAACGTAAAAGCCTAATAAACCTTACGTTAAGGAAAATGCCATTTTGTTTAATAAATAAACAGTGTGTTTTAAACTAAGTGCCTAGCATTTTAATAATAGGCACGTGTAGGTATAATTTAAATAATTGCATAGGGAATTATTTAGCTTTCCTTTAGTTACGCTTATTTCAAATTCATTTAAACTTTTATACTTTACCACGGCAGGCAGGTTATGAAAATATGTTTATTTATATCTAATACAACGTAGAAAAAAATACAGGTCCAAAAGTGACTTAGTAAAACGTTAAAAATAATATGCTATACGTTATTTAAGGTAATTCTGAAAAATATTATTTAGGCAACAGTACATCTTATATGAATATTAACTAACTCTCATACAAATGTGCTTTCAACAACAATATTTCAATACAAACAAAGACAACAATGTAATCAAACCGCGGTTAAGGAATTACGGACAATGAATAGCTCACAATGTATTACTTTACTAATTGGAATTAGTTTACTATGTAATAATATAGATTACCGATACACTGATAAAGCGATATTATTGGGACTTTTCATGTACATTCAAAAATCAGCATTATTGATATTGATATAAAAGCGATTGATGTGAATGTTTAACATCGCTCCAAAGCTGGGTAGGACGTGTTTGTGCATTGTCGGCTGGCGCACAAACGCATCGGGCGCATTCACTCCATTAACTTAACGAACAGTTGTCGAGATGTCGATCAAACCACGTCTCAATGCCTTCACAATGCACATTATGGATGCAACACCCACACTCCTTTAAGCACCTACAATATCCACAACTCCACAAGGCTCAGGCATTGAGCACTTTTAATTCTATACCCTTGTTTAATCTCGCTTCAAAGCTTATTATAAACGCCTTTGTGAAATTATTATTCGAGGCAACTGGCGTTTTATAATAATTTAATATTAAACAAATTCCTGCGTGGAAGCTCTTGTCCGAAATTGAGGAAAACGATCAATTAAAATCAAATATTTCATGTACCTATTATATGGAATTTTTACGAACGTAGGCATAATATTGAGGCGAAAAATTTTGGGTAACATACCCCAGCTACGTCTACTTCAGAATATATTATGTTTTGCGCTACGAAAGATAAAACATTATGTACAACAATTTCACCTAGCTTATTTTAATACCCATATTTACCTAATACTTTCCTGCGCTTTTACCATCAGGACTTTCAGCTCATCTTATACGGAGTTATCCCGTATGGTCTTTATATTATCTTTCCTTTTAGATTTGTATATTAATAATATGTACCTATATTGTGAATTTCGCCTTTTTCTTAACAAAATATAAGTCAGTATAATCATAAAATTTTACCTTTCACAGCGGCGTTAATTCGATCCAAGTGATAAAGCGTTAATGGAACGGGATCTGTCAGGAGGCGGAGTCGTGGTGTCGGTCCTCTTTCACCATCCGAATTCACTCCGTCACTCAAAAAGATCGCTGAAAGCCGCGGTCGCGGGCCCGGCGCGCACGACTCCTGCGCACGGGGGCGTTCGGCCATTAGCGTCGAACCACTCAACGAGTCCGCGGAAGGTCCTTCCTGATTAACGAGCTGTCTCAGATCACTTTCATTACCCTTCACAACACGACGCATGTAAACCCTGTATAAATTTGACCTTTTCCCACCAATATCGTGCATCGATCGAAACTTCTTAACCGTCAGAACTTTACCAGTAAAAATAAACTTCGCCTTCCCTATCGCCTCCATCAAAGCCCATTCGTCCTCAATAAGGCTCTCATTGAAATTGCACGGCGGCAAAATAGCTCTGTGCCTCCTGTGCGCGTTATTCCTTTTTCTCACTTTGCCCCGGATCCGCATCTCGCCCGCGGCGACGATCGCCAACGCGATAATATAAACAATAACCATTGATGGTTTCATCTCGCAGAATCACTGGTATAACACTTTTTAATGCGCTCTCTACAAATGTATCTGTCGCATTATTGGAATTATTTATGTTCCCAGAAGCTCGTAAAATGCCGGCGACGGCTTATTAAAGGGGCATGATGTTGACATCTCACTAACAGAAAGTCGTCAAATTGAATAAGTTATTTAAATGTAAAGTAAGATAAATATGCAAAATATTCATCGAATTTCATCTAAGAAAAATTCCAAATATAGTTGATTGACACCTTTAGTAAAGTCTTATCAGTAGATCGATACAAACGTGTTTGTAAACAAACGTGCGTGCGTGTGAGATGGCGTTAAACGCGTGCGCGCGCGCAGCTCGCTGGAGCTGACTGAACTCTGAAGGCTGTCACGCGTAATTACAAGCCGCCCATGGGAAAAAAGGTTGCTTAGGCTTTAGGATGCACAAAATTTTAAAAAAAATGTTATTCGATTGTCCACATAATATACTTTTCAATTGAGTGAACTATAGTTTAGTTACTATCGTTTTCATAATGTGCCATACAAACAAGAAGACAACACTTCTTTTAGTCCTGTCATATTGTAGAGATTGTATACAACTGCAAAAGAACCATTACATTATTTAGTTGTAGTAGATTTAAGTTGTAATGACATGCTAGTTTTAATATCGATTAACAAACTCTACTTTTATGCAGCAAACGTTATTCCTATTTGCAAGGATATTTTTATACGAAATAAAGGTATATAAAACATCTAAGACGGAGCTATGCATAATTCAAGAGGCCCCCTTAAACTTTGCCAGGACTAGTTGAGATGCAACAGTTGCTCGCCACAAGCTTTTTAAAAGTTCACCTTATCCAAGGGGTCGTATCCGCTGGTATTTTTACTTAATGCAGGCTTTATACTATATAAACAAGGCTCTGAGAACTTCGGGAGGAATATCATTGTAAGCCAGGGATAGTTCAAAATTATAATTTGTTCAAAACTTTCAAAATATACGCTGCTTTTATTTTAATATATCTGTGTCATCTTTATTTACTAGATGATGCCCGCGACTATAAATTTACCTATTTCCTTACCCGAAATGTAACATAATATCAATGTACCAAACTACTTAAGAATCAGTTGTACAGATGGTGCAAGCGTAGCAGACAGAATAATATAGACAGACAGACAGCCTGACAAACGGACACACTTTCACATTAATTATAATGTTAAGTTTGGATAAAAAAGATTCTTTGCCAGATCTCAAACAAGATAATTATTTATTTTGTGTTAGGCTATTACTAAATAGGTAAAAGAAAACACAAGTTATAATTTACACTTGAATATGTTTTTTTTAAATATTATCAAACGCATATAAAACCCTCCTCATAAAAACGGCTTCGCTTAAAAAATTCAAAGAAAACGTAGCTAATGCCTATCACGGGTGAAAAACATTAGCAAATACATCCTTCCTCCGTACTTATTTCACCGAAAGAATATTCATAATGCTCGTTAATGTGCTCTAGCTACAAATGGTAATAAAAACCAGTTGGTTTTAAAAATGTTTTTCACCTAACTTGTACTCTGTCGTGTTTACATAGATGTTAAAGTTGTGTGCAGTAGTTTTACAAATACTTAGTACGTTTACGTTCGAGGGAGCGTACGGTGGTTGTGAAAGCTCGAGATGCGTGAGATGCGTGGGTGAACGAGACTTGGCGCCCGCAACGCTGCGACCGCTTCGCTTTACCACCTTTACTACGGTCCATGTGAGGAACTTAGTCGAGTTTCACTTTATTATACTTTCTTCCTAGATAAACTCGCAATGAATCTAAAACGTAATATTTAAGTACCACAAACCTACTGCAAACTGAAATTAATGATTTTGAAAAGGTCATATTGTGTCCTACCTATTACCTCAGGTCCCAAAAAAGGTAGCACCTACTTGAGCTATAACATTTTTACGTCACTAGGTGATGCCCGCTACTTCGTCTGTGTGGTTTAAGTTTTTTTTTATTCCCGCGGGAAATCCTAAATTTTCCGGGATAAAAAGTAGCCTATGTCACTCTCCGCGTCCTCAACTATACTTGTGCCAAAAATCACGCCGATCCGTTGCTCCGTTGCGGCGTGATTGAAGGACAAACCAACAAACCGACAAAGAAACACACTTTCGCATTTTTAATATTAGTATGACTAAGATACACCTGACTCAAGTAGTCCAAACTTAACTTTTATCCCTAACTTAATTTATGCAGTTTTTATACCGTTCTAAAACGAACTAACTAGTTACATCACGGAACAACTGTTTAGGTGACGATGTGCTATAAGTAAAATTGTTAACCTAATCCACCACCAATACCACCACTACAGCCCATTAACGTACCAATGCTAAGCACAGGCCACCACTCTCCTAGAAGAAAGATAACTAGAGCTTAGACACACCACGCTGCTCCAATGCGGGTTGGCGGGCTTTAACGACTTATTATCATGTTAGTGATAATTACCGGGACCGACGGCATAACGTAACGCGTGCCTCTGAGGCACGGGGGTGAAACACTAACTCCGAGCTAGTACTGAGAATTTCTAATCTATTGTACTAAATTTCTACATCAATGTCAGAAAAACCCAATACTCTCTATGGCCCGACCCGGGACTCGAACCCGGGACTTCGTCGGCCGCAGTCGAACATGCTAACCACTAGACCAACAAGGCAGTTTTGTGCATCATGTTAATTCGTGTCAGGTAGGTAGCTTAATAATTGTCCAAGCAGGTTGCGCGTTACAAGTAGGTATGAGGAGAGAATTTTAGAACAGCTTATTTGTACATTACACAGATTAGAAATTTAGAAAGATATCAACTTATCATACAATATGTACAAAATTTGTAATCTCATTGATTACTATACCAATATTGTAACAGAAACTTTAGCATAAAACGGGAATGTTATCGGCTCCATTACAAACTACTACACTAATGGCGGAACGCTGTATCCAAACGAGCTCTGATATTAATGGTAATATTTCGCTGATATAAACTCAATAAATAGGTACCTATTCAGTGCTAGATACAACATGACTGGTTCTAGGATATTTTCATGTAGTTATTAGGATTTAAACCAGTGCTAGATTTACTCGACGATTCAAAAGCACTTTTAATAATATAGATAAATAGATTGATAGATAAAACTCTTTATTTAAACACACACTAAAACAATAAACAAAAAGGTTAAAAGATAAATCAGAAGGGTGCGAATGCGGTCTTATTGCTTGTAAGTTTATTTAAATAAAAAAATATGAGTTTGAGTTGGATTTTTAAAAGGACAAACACTGTTTTCCAAGGTAAACATAAATAAAAATATGGATGAAATAAGCAAAACTAATTTTGTTTATTTCATGCATATTACATAGTAGGTACAACTTATGTTGCTTATGATACGCTTTGTTACGGTACGGTACTTTGTTACAGATACGGCTTGGAAAACTGAAAGCAAATTCTATATACGTATTCTATTTACAGCTGTATTTTAGGAGAGAGAATCAAAAACTTCAGTAATTTCTCAAGAACGTAAGGTTCTTGAGAAAATTAGTCTGAGAATAGTCTACGTGAGGCTCTTGAAAAATTCCAATGGCACTCAAATAAAAAATCTGAATCCATCGTAGATGAAGTGACCTGATAAATGTAGTCGCTTAAAGACATAAATGCAGAATAAATATTTCAATGTTTATCCTTTCTAACTTATGATTAGAATAAAGTTTACTGATAATAATTTCCGACCCATAATACTTCGAGCAAATGATTTGCAACTATTAGTAGAGAATATTATTAGGAAGAGAAAACGACTGAATTGAACGAGTGATTGACTAAGCTTTAACAACTAACTAACTCAGAGAAAACGCAAATACTGAGTTGCGAAAAGTTATGATTTTAAACTAGAACATTTCCCTTTGAGCAATAAAGAGAATACAGAGAGTTCTTTTACCACAGAGAGTAGCGTGCATAAAGTTTCAGTTTAGTTAGAAACTAGAATGGAAATAGGTAAAGGAAGATATTAACACCAAAAAACTCTTTGTAAAAAAAACATATATCTTTGTTTTTACAATACTGTGAAAATACTTTTTCCACGCGATTAGGCAAGTAGTTAATAGTACAATATTATTATGATACTGTAGCAATGATTGATGTAGGTAGCAGCAAGGTTAAACCTATCTGGGCTAAATGTCGTCAAGATTGTTCAGCGTTTGAGTCCTGAAAATTTAGCAATCAACAAAACCAATAAACAAAAAGAGACATTTTGCATAAACACTTTTCAAATTATTACCCTGTCTCATCCTTATTGCCTGTATGGAATTATATTAACATAACGCCACTGACCTAGGACAAACAAATGTTGTTTTTAAGCCGAGGTCATTTGTAATCTTCGATTCACATGCCGGCCAAGTTTGCATGAAAATTAAAAAATAATAACATGCACCACCCGCCTACATTACATTGGGTATAAAGCAAAGCACACACTAGGCTACGTGCCGCAATTTTTGTCCTCATTCGTTATTCGTAATTATTCATATCATAATTTAGGTTCTATATTATGTACTGAAGTTTGACAGACGAACCATAATACAAGTAGTAATACCAAACAAAATCAGTGCACCGAATCTCTCGAGGTTTTTGCAACGACTTATGTCGATTAAAAATCCACAGGGCTCATGCTTTTCCCGGCCGCCAACAATATAGAAGTTTAATTTATTGAATATTATAATATATTAAGGCTAGCTGATGCCGGCGAGTTCTTCTGCGTGGTTTTTTGTATGGGAAAATCAAGGCAAAATGTTTTTTCTTTTATTTTATTTTTTCGTCAATTTTTCAATGTTATTTATTATTCTGCTGTTCGAGACGGAGACAAATACATCAAATCAAAAACCATGAAAATCGTTCCAGCCGTTCTAGTTATAAGTGTTCGAACAAACGACTTTGTTCTATGTATTAAGATTTTTATTGAGATTCGAAATTGACATTATACCTGACAGTTGACAAAAGATGCAGCACTCACAGAGTGTTAGGAACTAGAGCTGTTCTAAAAAAAGACGCTGCACGCCAGGTAAGAAACCGTACCAAATCCATAATAATATGTTAAAGCGAACGTGTGTCTGTCTATTTGTCTGCTACGCTTTCACGGTCCATCCGACTTTGTAGAAAGTAGCAAAGATAGGTTGCATCCCGAGAAAGGACAAGGACACTTTGTGTCCCGGAAAATTAAAGAATTCCCGTCAGAATCAAAAAACCATAACCAACGTGGACGAAGTCGCGGACATAGTCTGATTTTGAATTAAATTTCAAAGCTCTTATATTCATAAATGATAATTTGAACTATAGTAAGCTAAAGTTCTCGTCCCAAAGCAATCTCGGTTTACTGAAAGCTGCGTTATTAAATCACTCTGTCAAACTACAACACGCCGCTCATTTAGTCCGCCCCTCTTCGTAAATACTTATACACCCCCATTATGGCGCACGAACTCAATTAATAGACTGTCGGACATGAGCGCTTATACCTACATTGAAATAAAATTAACAGAAGAATATTCAGAACTATCGAACCCTTTAAATAAAAAATTATTTACAAAAAACCGACTTCCAACGCCACTGCAATGTAATAAATTTTATTTCTTCCTACTATGTTGAAGCTGGGCGAGCCTGATGCGTCAACTTTGCTTATCCTTGTTATACCCGCCCGACTTCAACATAGTGGGTAGAAAAAAAAATTATTTATTACTTTACAGTGGCGTTGGAAGTCGGTTTTTTGGAAAGAATTTTTATTTTTAACTTTTTAGTGTCACGGTTGAGGATTTGGAGTCAGAATTTTTTATGGAACCACCTCAAGAGCTTCATCTAAAGAATGATAGAAAAAAAATCAAATCGGTTCAGAAACCACGGAGATATGCACCGACATACATATTTTTAAAAAAAAATTACGCACCGAATTGAGAACCTCCTCCTTTTTTGGAAGTCGGTTATAAAGAAAACAAGATTTAGTAAACCTGCAGATTTCAGTGATACATGATACTAATATGGCATAGCAATTTTCATACAAAACCAAAATGATTTTTAATAATTAGGACACTCAACATCATCATAAATTGAACACTTTGAAAACGTATTTATTAGATTTAGAAAAGTAAACCTATAAAATAAAAACATACGCGCCGAATTGAGAATCTCCTCCTTTTTTGGAAGTAAAAATTGGTTTGATATGCACAGTACTGGATTTGGTAGTGCATGCCACGCAATTTTCAGATTTAGAAAAATAAAATGCAATAAAATTGGGTTGATTGATGTAATTTGATATCCAGTAATGGATTTCGTAGTTCAATCCAAAGAAACCCTGAGTAGGTATATGAGAATTATAAATACGAAAATGCGTCTGTTATCTTTTCACGGTTCAACCCTTAACTTATTTTAATGGAAACACCTTATGCATCTTGAACACGGACTTCTTTTATTCCGAAATATCAGAGTTTCCACGGGATTTTTAAAAACCTAAATCCAGGTGCACGAGTCCAAGCATCAACTAGAATTTCTAATAAAAGCTGAACTGTCTCACTCAATGTAAGCCGTTTTCGAATTACGCGCAGGCAGCAAAGCCGATGCTGAGTTGAGTGCGAGCGAACATCGACACAAAGCGCTTATATCTCTGAAGTCCAAACGATTCTACACGAAAATTTAAGTAGTATTTTTGATGGTACACAGTATTACCATCAAAAATGGAATTTATGGAACAAATGAATTCTTTGTCCTTTCAGTTTTCCATTTCCATACGTTATCCCATTTTGGCTAATCAGTTTTAACTGAACTGAATTCTTCATTTCCGATACATATATTTTTTTAATTTATTTATTTTGTAAGAAGCACCAAAAATATACATAATTTTGTTTCTCTTATATAAAATATTTGACCGAGCGAAGCGAAGGTCTCTGAGTCTACTTGAGTGAATTGGCACTTGTCCGTCCGTCCGTCCGTCCGTCCGTCCGTCTGTCAGAGCATTTATAACTTCTGAATTAATGAACGTAATTACTTCAGCTTTAAATATAATATGTAAACCAATGGCCTCCCACCGAATGTGGCTTAAAAAGTTATATAAATCTTTATTTCAGGGGGTTCTCATAGAAGCGAATGCGAAGTAAAATATTTTTTATAAAGTTACATAGGGTTGCGGTATATCATTTTAAAGATAATTAGGAATAGAGTCCAAAAATATATTTTTGTAAATTTTTCCCCCAAAATTGACGAAATGGGGGGCTTTCAAAGTGGAGATTTTCTAACGTCCAAAGTTGACCTCAGAACTCTTAAATTTTCTGAAAGGCTGAGCCTGAAACTTGATCAATTATTTGAATTATATCCTGTGCTTGAACAACAAATACCAAAATTAGATAAATATTGTAAGGAAACGGAATTATTTAATTTTTAATGAGCTTCAGTATTTTTAACAGAACTTCACATTTATGTCAATAGATGGCGCCGCGAGGTCTCAGTTCGGGGCGAACCACTAGTTATTTATTTACTTAAAGTATGTTATAGTTAACCAGTGAAGGAGTCGTTAATGAAAACTTCCTTTAGCTTTTTCCTAAGGACTCCTTCACTGACTTTTTTAACTTCTCTTAACCACTCTATACTATTAATTATACTCATGCTTTGTCCTCGAGATTAGCATTAGGTATACATGTAGTAGACACACGGTGTCGCCAATCTGCACTGTCTATTGAGATTTTTTTTTTTTTTTGCGGGTGGTTACTATTCACTAGATGTTAGGTACCTGCAATCTTCATTACACATTCAGTGCTCCGCCAGTCTGCACGCGTTCGTTCGTACTGTGCATTTAAGTGTTCCTTTACAAAAAATAAACATGGGGAAACGTACTCGTGCCGTTTCCGAGGACTATGAATCTATAGCTAACAAAATTAGAAAATTGGAACAAAAATTAATGCGCACACGACGCAGAGATCGACGAAGAGCACCGAGATCTTCAGGTTGTCATCGTCTTCATCATCGGTCACATCAAGATCCTCATCACGCTCATCACGCTCATCACGCTCAAGGTCCGCTTCAGGTTCGCCGCCGCCGGACGCAATACACATTGAAGGTAGATGAAATCTCATTTACCCACAATATATTCGTTTTAAATCAATACTGCGGTTAACCTATGGGGTTATCACTCTATTGAAAAAACGGCATTTTTTCATTTACGTTATAATATAGTGATGCGGGTAGTCTGTGGGATTTTCACTTCGCTATAAATGACGTACCTAAATAAATAAAAGTGATGATGCGGTCATTCTCTGGGAATGTCACTTCATTGCTCACGTATATGACACACCTACTCAAATAAACGCAATAAATTACTAATGCGGTCAGCCTTAGGGGCTGTCACTTTACTAATAATTGCAGAAGTATAAAGTTGAAGATGCGGTCAGCCTTTGGGGCTGTCACTTAACCAAAATATACTATCTATATTTTATTTGAAAATTCATTACTCAGCTGTGTCAATACCGGCGACCAGTGCCACTGGCCCAGTGCACCGCCACCGATTCTGAGGCCGCGCCGTTAGCTTCCACCAGCGCTACTGCCGCCGCCGAGCTGCCCTCAGGCAGCGTTGCTCAGGCAGCGCCTGGTACTTCAGCATCTACCACCAGTGATGGAATCGACATGATGCCGTCCCCAGTAGATCCGACACCGGCTTTGGACCGTGAACTCCTATTAATACTAGGACAGGATCCTATGCAGGCAAAGTCGTACGGTGAACCGATTCAACCATACCTTGCCATCCGTCCGTCATAGCTAGGACGGGTTTGCAGAAAAATATCCGTAAGGAGCTCACAGATAAGCATTTACCGCCGGCAAACTGCACTTTGATTGAAACACCCTTTCTCAATCCGGAAGTGATTGCTGCTGTCCCCGAGGCAGTGGTTAAAAGAGATAAGGGTATAGAGGTCAGACAAAAGCAACGTTCTTCCACAATATCATGTGTTGCTGAAGCAATCACTCTGCTAATGTCTTCCGAACCAAAAAATACCGGCCTCATCCAAATCTTGATGGACGCAATTAAGCTTTTGTGTCATAGCCAAAACATGGACTCAAATATTAGAAGAAGCTTCGTCCTGAACTGCCTTAAGAAAGACCTCAAAGATCAGTTACAAGCTACAATAGGCCGAAATGGACTCGGAGTACGAAGGTCTACAAGGATCGCCCCGCCAGCTCATCGAAGCCACAACCGTCACTAGACATGGTGAGTTACGCCGGTAGGCTTTCATACTTTTATGATCAATGGTCACTCATAACAAGCGACAATTGAATACTTTCGTGGATAGAGGGGTACAAAATACCTTATTCCCGTCCAGTGAAACAAACAAATGTTCCTGCGACAAGAATGTTTTCGAAGTTAAGAAAAAATTAAATACGAACTTTCTATTAGTGATCTTTTAAAAATAGGAGCTGTCACGGAATGTGAACCTTACAAGGGTCAATTTCTATCTCCTATATTTTTAGTACCGAAACCTAATGGAAAATATAGGTTTATTCTAAACTTAAAATCATTAAATAAGTTTATTGATACTTCTCACTTCAAGCTTGAATATTTGCGAACGGCCTTAAAACTTGTTTCTAGAGAATGATTTATGAGTACGGTAGATCTAAAAGATGCATATTTTTTGATACGCATTCATAATCATTCCAAAAAGTATCTCCGTTTTCAATTTGACAATAAAATATATGAATTTAATGTTTTACCTTTTGGCCTTAATACTGTCCCTTTTGTTTTTACGAAGGTCATGAATCCGGTAATCAGTTTACTGAGATCGTGTGGCCACGATATAACTATATCGTGGCCACACGATCGTATCGTATCGTATTTTATAGATGACACTTTATTGATATCTAATAGTCTAAAATCATGTCTGGAAAACATTAACGACACAACTAGACTTTTCGAGGCCCTAGGCTTCATTATCAACACCGAAAAGAGTAATCTCTCCCCGGATACAACATGTAATTTCCTGGGCTTCATAATAGATTCCCAGAATATAAAAGTCACCTTACCTCAAGAAAAAGTTTCAAGAATTAAAATTGAAGTCAGTAAATTCCTTAATATAAAACATTGTAAAGATAGAGAATCCGTTCGTTTAGTGGGGCTACTTACCTCTGCCTGTCCAGCCGTCAAATACGGCTGGCTTTATACAAAAGAACTGGAGCGATGTAAATATTTAACCCTGAAAGGTGATAACAATTATGACAAACACATGAGCATTCCATCGTCAGTATTACCAGATCTTGAGTGGTGGTCTCACACGATGGTTAACCCCATGAATGATATTAAACAAAATGAGTTTTGTTTGGAAATCTATAGCGATGCCTCAACTACGGGATGGGGTGGTGGGGAACGCGCTAGTGGGATGTGGACGGACAGTGAACGTTCTCGACATATCAACTATTTAGAACTCTTAGCTGCATTTTTTGGTTTGAAAATCTTTACCAAATCTTATCACGACTTTGACAGTCGGATAGGACAGTATGATACTTTTACGGATTGGCAATTTCGGCGATTTCATATATAAACCGCATGGGAGGCGTCCAGTTCCCTCGTCTCCCAAACGTTACTAGGGGACTCTGGCAGTGGTGTGAAGCACGTAATCTAGACGTCTTCGCATCCTACATTAGCTCAGTCGATAATAATGTTGCGGATACAGAATCGCGACGTGTCCATCCAGATATTGAATGGGAGCTGTCAGATATTGCTTTTTGAAAAAATTGTGCAACGTTTTGGAAATCCTGAAATTGACATATTTGCTATCAGGCTGAACAAGAAATGTGCTAAATATATATCATGGCACAGAGACCCAGATGCTTTTATGATAGATGCGTTTACAATTCCGTGGTCAGATCTTTATTTCTATAGTTTTCCACCATTTGCCGTTATATTGAAGGCACTAAGGAAAATTATTAATGACAAGGCTAAAGGAATCATGGTAGTCCCATTTTGGCCCACGCAACCATGGTACCCTTTGTTTAAAAGTCTATTAATTTCTAAACCGTTGGTCTTAAAGCCCTCTGACACGTTGATTATCTCCCATTCCAACAATCGAGATGTGCATCGGGAGATTACCCTGGTTGCCGGGATGTTATCAGGACGTCACTCTTAAGAGATGTACCCCCAGCTTCCTTGCCTATAATGTTAGCAGTACGACACATGCTTAAAAAAGTGCTTCATATTTTGCAAATCGAATAAAATCAATGTTTACTTAGGATCTGTACAAAGTATTATAATGTTTTAAACGCAATTGTATGAGTCTGGTGCAAAATATGGAACTTTAAGTAGTTGTAGATCAGCTCTTTCTCTCATCCTCGGCCAAGAATTAACCAATAATGATCATACCAATCGTTTCCTTAAGGGGGTGTTTAGATTGCATCCACCGTTGCCCAAGTATAACACCGCATGGGACACATCTATTGTACTTAATTTCTTAGCAAGTTGGTACCCCAACAAAACCTTAACTTTAGAAAATTTATCAAAAAAATTAGCAACTTTACTTGCTCTAACAACAGCACATGGAGTACAAACAATCGCTAAGATTAATATAAAAAATATAGAAATTCTACAAAATAAAATTAGCATTAAAATCCCAGACCTGATAAAATCCTCCCGTCCTGGAACAGCCCAGCCAGTGCTGATTCTTCCTACTTTTCATGAGCGGCCAGATATATGTCCTGTTGTTACATTGCGTATCTAAATGTAACGCAATCTTTGCGTTGTCATGATAACCTTTTTATAAGTATTAGGAAACCTCATAAATCCATCACATGTCAGACTTTGAGCAGATGGATTAAAATAACTCTAAGTAGTTGTGGAATAGATGTGTCCAATTTTACCGCCCATAACACAAGACATGCTGCTACTTCCAAAGCTCATAGTCTGGGGGTTAATTTAGACCTTATCAGAAAAACTGCTGGGTGGAGCGGTAGCTCCCAAATATTTGGAAAATTTTATAATATAATTATTGTTACTCAAAATGCTAATCGTGATGTCTCTTTCGCAAGAGGTATTATGAGTGATTCACTATGATTAAAAAAAAAAAAAACATTGAAACTTATTTGATGTTAATTTAATTTAATATATACTTGATTATAATGTATGTAATTAAGCTAAAATATATGATGATTCATTTGTTCTTAGATAAATAAATCTATTGTTTCTTTGAAAGTTGATATTTTCACTCTCAACATCTACATGTATACCTAATGCTAATCTCGAGGACAAAGCATGAGTATAATTAATGATTAAACGAACTTACCTGTACGTGAAGTTCTATCATAATTATACGAGGGCTTTGTCCGAAGAGATTAGTAACCCACCCACCCCATTTAACATTTCCCGAATAATAAGACTATTTAACGTCATATATACTTGTTAAATCTGCTTAACTTATATATTTTACAGTATATATATTCAAATATCAACTTTGACAAAGAATAATTGCTAGATGCTCTAAACTAAATGAAGATTGCAGGTACCTAACATCTAGTGAATAGTAACCACCCGCAAAAAAAAAAAAAAATCTCAATAGACAGTGCAGATTGGCGACACCGTGTGTCTACTACATGTATACCTAATGCTAATCTCTTCGGACAAAGCCCTCGTATAATTATGATAGAACTTCACGTACAGGTAAGTTCGTTTAATCATTAAATATTTTAGGTAGGTACTACTTAAGTAACTATTTAATCTCTTACCATGATAATTATTTACTCTTAATCGACCTTGTCTTACTCTTCTGACATGCTCTTTATGTGATATAAATTGTTTGTATTTACTTGAATAGTAATGTAATTTTCTAACAAATAATTGGATCATTATAAAGCCTTTATTAATTGACTAGCGAATCCCCGCAGCTTTACTCTCGTGGGAATTTCAAAGATCCGGCCTTATTCCTTGACTACATAATGAAGAGAATCTTTGTCCAAAATTTCAGCTTTCTAGGTCCTAAGATTTGGGCTTGGTTTTTATGAATCGGTGAGAGAATCATTGAATCAGAACTTTTCTATTTATTTTATGAAGACTGTATTTATAATAAGGTCTAGGTTGATAATGAAATGTTATCTTTACCCTTTTTTTGTTATTTTATAATATTGATTATCTTTACTTTAGTTTATAACATCGATTTCGAATTCATCCGCGTTTCTCAGGCGGTCACAAATTCAATGATAATACATCAAAGCGTAGTTAGCCGAAAATGGCTGCATCATTAGTCTTGTACAAACAGTTCAGCAGAGCAGAAACTCTTCAGAGCACAAAGGTGCCCCGCAGACCCGACCGGACTGGCTGTAGTCGTTTGAACTGGCGAGAGGATTTTGCAACAAAGTTCTCGTTACATCTAAGAGACCCTCATTTTTGCTGAAATCAAACTCTTTGTAAAAAGGAAACTTTTGGGATGGAAAAGAATGTGCCCATTGATACTCACTTCTCTTATGAGAAACTTTGTATTGAGTATTGCTACTTTAACATAGCTGATCCACTTAACTGTGATAAGATACTATACTATGATGTGCTGGTGCCCGCGACTTTGTCCGCGTGGAATAAGATTTTTTATTTCCCACGGGAAACAGTGTGAAAACTGTGGATCAAAATTACTAAAGAATTAAAAATCGTTACTATTTTAGATATAGATTGGAGAGATGGCTCTAATTTAATGCATCAGAAATAGAACAAAGTTTAAGTTTGTAAACTTTTTAAAACCATGTTTTGCTGAAGTTAGTTCTTCTTCCAGTACCCAACAACTTTGAGGGCCAAGGCGTCCTTTATTAAAAACTCTTCTTATGTTATAACTCCACTTTTCTTTGTTTGCAGCCGCATGAATGGCATTGCATATACTATTGTTTTGACAGTTTTCTTAATCTGCAAATGCAAATACACTAGATGTAGGTAAATATAATAAGTCTATGATTTATCCTATTACTATCATGGCAATTGTCGCAATCACTCGGCATTGTCTTTCCTCCAAAAGAGAAGTTTTCTTTGCGATATGACTGAAGTATTTCTTACTCCACAGATATTAGACATAGTGATTATTTATTTATTTATTTATTTATTTATTTATTTATTACAACAACAATAATTGTGTCACAAATAAGTTGGTGTGAACACAAACTTTACAAGTTTTACCGCACACCAAGCGTCGCCGCCACCGTCGACATTCAGTACGTATTCCACCCATCCACTTATATTAAACTCTAGTAATACCTACACAAACAAAACAAATATTATACCTACAAACAATAAATTAATATACTTCTACACAATAAGTTAATATACTTGTAAATCTTTTATAAAATATAATCCAACATCTCCAACAGTGGGTAGGTCGACAAAAACATTACAATACGCCAAGCACGATGAATGCACAAATTATATACTTTCGCAGTTGGCTAAACCAGACTTCGTGAATTCGTGATACAGGATGATTCTTGAGCAACACTCTTTATTAAATAAACAATATTGGTTTAACAATGTTGTGTAATATTATGTTATATATTATCATCCTTAAATGATGAATAGTAAAGAATAATAATATAGTACAATATTGCCTATTGTAATTAAGGTAATATAATATATAATTATTAAATTAGTTATTAAGGTTAATTAGGTATTTAGTTAATAAGGTAAGAATAAGATTAAGGGTGGACTTTAAACGTTCAATTGTATTTTGCGGTTATTATTTGATGATAAAATTCTTTTAGCTTAGATTTTATATTTTTACGTGTTATTATATTTTTTAGTGACTCAGGTAATTGATTAATGAGGTTCGGTATAGCATAATTTAGCCTTCTTTTCCCGTACAAGTTATTATATTTAGGTAATTGAAGTTTTCGGCTGTCAATCCTACGGCTACGGGTTGTATTTGCAGTTTTTTCTTTTCTTAAGTTTTCGTTAAAATAATGCTCTATTAATAATGTCAGTTCTGTTTTTTCGTGTATAGGTATAATTTTACAAAAACTGAACAGATTACGGTAATCGTTTTTATAGGCTATTTTTACTTTCTTAGGAACTATGACCTTCAGAATGCGTAATTGGAGCGCAAAAATGCGATCTAGATGTGATTTATAAGTTCTTCCGTAGCTTGACAGTCCATAGGATATTACGGATTCAGCCAAAGATTTATATAACAATAAAAGAGTCTTGTAGGGTATTTTGTGTTTAATTAATGTAAACTTAGCCAGCATTCCTCTAAGCCTGTTACACACAAAATTAATGTGCTCTTTCCAATTCAACCGATCATCGATTACAAGCCCGAGATATATATGTTTGTCTACTATTTCAATGGCATCGCAGTCACAAGGCATCAAGTTATTGGACTTATTAACGTGAAGGCAATTATGGTCATGAGCTATTAATTTTGGATTAAAAGAGCTTCTATTTTGACTAGTACTAATGTACATTAGTTTAGTTTTGCTAGCATTGAGTACTAATCCGACGTCGTGAGACCACTTTGCCAGCATGTCAAAATCGGTTTGAAGTTGCGTCAGGGCTTCTTTTACATTACATGCAGCGGCAACAAGGCAGGTGTCATCTGCAAATTGGTATATCTCACACTGCTTAATGATATTAGGAAGACTGTTGACGTATGTGAGATAGTGCAGAGGTCCCAACACGGAACCTTGTGCAGTGCCTTCTGTTACCAGGACTGAAGAACTATCCGCATCACCAACCCTTACCCGATATGATCTATCCTGGAGATAGTTTTCAAACCAGGTTAGTAGTTTGCCTCTGATACCGCAGTTATTGAGACTTTGCAAAAGTTTGTCATGTCTAAGCGTATCAAAGGCCTTGCTATAATCAATAAAGACTACTAGTACGTGTTTTTTGTTGTCTATATGTTTAAATAAACTATCTGTGAAGGCTGATAGCAATTGTGTCGTATTCTTGTTCGGTTGAAATCCGTACTGATTGTTTGTCAATATATCGTTTCCGTCATAAAATGTATGGACTTGGTGACTTATATATTTTTCAATTATTTTATCAATGGTAGGCAGTATCGTTATTGGTCTATAATTATCGCAGTCATCCCGACGGCTTTTTTTATAAATCGGTCTAACTATCCCAGTTTTAAGTATGGGGGGGTATATGCCTGTGTTTATACTGGCGTTTATTAGATTGGCTAGGGCTGTTTTGATTTTTTTGCATAACATTTTTATATCAATAGCTCTGATTCTGTCTACTCCGGGAGCTTTATAGTTACTTAAAGATTTAATTATTTTTTCTACAGATTTGGGGTCAGCAGTCTTAAATCGCATTGAGACATTTGCAGAAGACCTATAAGTGGTTTCGTCTAATAGAGGTTTTGAGCACTTAGGAATTATTTTACTGACACCATTCTTGAAAGTATTGGCAAAATTGTTTGCTATGTCTTCACAGGTGTAGCCATGGCTGCCGAAAGAACTTTCTAGGGCTTCATCTATAGAAGATTTTATCTTACCCGTGAGCCTATTAAGTATATCCCAAAGATTTTTTAAGTTATTTTTATTGGAAATAATTTCTGATTTGATGTTTTTATTTTTAGTTTTCTGAATTAACATATTTGCATAATTTCTAGCTTGGTTGTATTTTTGTTTAGCTACTAAATTGTTGGTATTTTTTATCCATTTTAGGAATAGGTCATCTCTATACTCACATGCTCGGTTAATTTTCTTGTTGAACCAATCATTAAAAATTCTTGCATTGTTTGGTTTAACTTTTACTTTATAAACCGAATTTTTATAGCACTCCGCAAATTTGGTGTATAGGTAGTTGTATATAGTTAATGGACACGACATATTTATTGTAGCCCCCCATTCTATCTGTTCCAAAGATGAAAATAACTTTTGGTTATCCAAACAAGTTTTGTATTTTGTGACACCCTGTATATGTGTTCCGAGGCAAGCAAGTATTACCGCCCGGTGATCAGCCAGTGTCGTACCGATCGCTGCAGTGAATAGTTCTTGTGTGCGGGATCGAGCGTAAATGTGATCAATGCATGATTTAGTTAATTGACCATTATACAATTCAATCCTCGTATGTGCTGTGATCCCACACAGAAGACCTAGGCTGTGCAGCATGTTATTGTATTTATGTTTTATAGGGTTGTCCATCCTAAGGTTTATATTAGTGTCTCCAATAACATATAAATCAGTGTTTTTGGTGCACTTTTGAATAGTTGTTAGGAGTTCTTCGATAAAAAGATTTTTACTAGAACTAGGGGGTCGGTATATAGCACATATGTTTGCGGTATAGTTCAACTGAGTTGTTATTGTGAGCAAAACATTTTCAAAATAGTTTGTTACCACCTTTTTAATGCTACATTTGTGTTTGTTGCTAACATATATGATAATACCACCGCCCTTCCTGAACTTTCTAAGGGCTGTGAACATTTGATAACCAGTTATATGATATAGGCAACTTATGTTATCTGTAATATTTGCCTCAGTAACAATTATAACATCAATACATTTATTTGACGTCAAAATGCACTGTTCAAGCGTGGAGAAATTTTTGATTAGAGATCTTATGCAAAAATTATGATAAAATTTGTTTTCTTATGATAAAATGTAAATGCAAATTATTTGAAACTAGAACCTCTGGCCTCTGTTTACTCTATGTTTAGCCAACAAAGGAAATCAAATGTAACGCGCATTCCATCCGAGTTACTAATATCATGAATATAAATTGAAACATCATGGATATTTATGCGGGGTTCCCGTAGATATTGCTCACAGCATCGATACCGACGGGCAGGTGTTCAGACAATGTGCCCCGGGCCAATAGATTTCTGATACCAATATTTATGACTATTACCAAAGTGATAGATAGAAATACAAAATTTTATGTTTTTCTTCTAAATCGTTACAATTCAACTGTTTCCTGTAGGCCAAGGACGAATGGTATTTTACAATCAACCATTTTTAGTTGTTTTATTTTTATTGATTTATGGTACATACCACTTGTCAGTGTATTTTTCACAAAATTGGGAATCCGCTTAAATTCTTCTGTAAAATTTGTATAAAAAATCTGGCATATCTACCTAGTTTCCATCATAAGAAAAATTTACATTCTTTGTATTCAAAACTATGCTAACAATTATCTCCTCTTTTCTTCTATGAATGCATGTGGGTAGTTTAAAAAAAAAAGCAACCCACCCGCATTAATAATATGTATTCGCATAGAGTTACTTTTCTTTTTAGTTGATTCCAACAATACTTCATTGTGGACACACATACGTTTAAGTCGTGCGAAACCAGATGCTAATATCAAAAGGTTTAAAGGTTTATAATGTAACACCTAGCTTATTTTACATTAAAATTTCAAATTTATAAATAAATAATAATTGAAATTTACGAAAATGTGTCGCCCGTATCCTCATCCAATGATGTTAAAGTAATCCTTGCATGTGATAGAGCGACAACATATTATTATGGATTTATCGATGTACCTACATGATTAAAGCTGAAATTATTTGGCAATTATTTCATCCATCAGTGATCAGGTTGTTGCGAATGTTGTTTGTGATATTACAAAAGGTGAATTTAATGCCATTGGATTGAGGATTCCGACACGAATTCCTATGAAAATTATTTCATATAATATTCCGATTCAACGTTCATGCAATTATTTGTTTTAATGTTATGTGATTGCGATTCATGTGATTTTATTATTGAAAATAGTCCCTTTATTCTTGCTACGACATACGTTCACGTGGATTTGGGTTTTTGGATAAAGTCTTTGATTTTACCGTACAAAAATCTGTCCATCTCCAATAAATTATCTTCGTGCCAAATTTCATGGTAATAGCACAAATAGGTGCTATTTAAGGATAAATAAGATAGATTTTGCCTCTGTCAAGGGTCTGCATGGAGGCAAACGCTACCTCGTTTCCCCAGTAGTGACTGGGAAACCCTCGGCAACCCTCTACGACCTCCCTGGTGCAATGGTCTTTTTGTGAGAGTTCTCGAGTTCGATTCCCGGTAGGGTCAGTTTGGGAGTTCATAATTTCCGAATTTTCTAGTCTGGTGGGAGGCTTCAGTCTTGGTTAGTTACCACTATACCGGCTAAGACATACCGCCAAGTGATTTAGCGTTCCGGTGGATCACTTACCATTAGGTGAGATCGCAGTCAACGGCTAACTTGTGGAATATAACCTGGGAGGTCTTCTAGGCTTTTTGTGTGAGCTCGGGTGGTTTTAGTGATGACTCCGGCGGGGACGGGCTATTCTACTAAGTATACTACACGCACAACATACGTCCCACGGGACGTTTAAGTGCGGAGACCTTATGTAGAAGGAAGAAAGAAGGATATCAGCATTTATAGGTACCAAACAAGTCTAACTACTGTTACAAAATACAATGTAAATTAAAATTCTACACGTATATAATAGCAGGTAATTGCTCCGGAAGTTAATTTCCTTCAAATTGATTAAAGTTATTATGTCGTTAACCTATGCAAATAGTACTCGGTACATTATGGTGTAAAACATGAAAATGCTTTCATTAAAGTTATAAAATGCTAAATATGAAAAGATTTTATGACTGGCAATTAGAAAACGTTTCACATAACGTCGTCGTTGTTGCTAACCGATAAACGTCCACTGCTGCTAATCTCCCTCAATTTGTAGGTTCTTAGGGGTCATCCGTAAAGTACGTCACACTAATTTCGTGATTTATTTAGGGGAGTCACGGATGGTCACATTTGTGAGGACCCCCCCCCCCTCTAGTGTGACGTCACATATCTTGCAATTTTACCTACATCTAGAAACAGAACAGAAACTAGAAAACTCGCCAACTAAACTTATTTAACTGTTAGGTTTAAATACTTTAAGTTTTTAGAGTTGGAAATATTTTAAGTTTTCCGTTAATAGTTCAGGCATTTTAATTTGGATTGGATTGGATAATTTGGATGGCAAACTTCGTCGACCCCCTCCCCCCCCCTTAACATGTGACGTACTTTATGGATGATCCCTAATAGGGTCTTCAAGGTTTACGAAAATTGGTTTGAGAAATGTGCAAATAATCCAAACCAGTATCGCTACCACCTAGAACAATTCTCGCAAATCTAGAGCCGTCATCGCCCATGTATGCTGTTTTCGATTTACGGGAGTGATATGCACTGCTAGTAAAGCCGATGCTGAATCGAGTGCATGAAAAGCCTCCGTAAAGCGCTTATGACGCACTCTCCAGTTCAAATAACATTCTAGCAAAAATAAAAATACTGTTTCAAAAAATAAAAATGCTCTACGTAAAAGCTTTTCATTACACAGGTTAAACAGCAGGAATTCTCGCTGTCTGAAGATAGAGATATCATTTTTATCTTCAAACTAGAGAGATAACTTCATGCTGTATAGAATAACCAGTCATGCGATGTAGCTCTAGCATCTAGTATGCCAGACCCCAACGTTCGGCACCTACGGTGAGATTACATTCCACTGGCACCATTGCTTGCTTAGGTGGTAATTGATAAGATTAGCTGTGAATTAGTCAGCTGTTTGCTAATTCAAATCATTCTGAAAGCAAACGTGACGCCTACCCAAATATGCGCGGTTCTACTTACTGAGTTGTCTCGCTTATAATCCAATGAAAATGTCTTAAATTTGAATGCATTCCACTGGCAAATAGAACTCAAACACCTCAAATAATTTGATTCGGATTTTTCGCTTTGCAACCAACCCTCTTCTTTTGCAATGGTATTATAATATTTTTTTATTGATTTTATAGAACAGTTTTAACGCCAACTCTTGAAGGCGTCTTGTAAGACCCACACAGACGCTGGCGCCGATGGTAGATACGCTTGCAATCTGACAGGCGGCACCTACGGCGAGATTGCATTCCAGCAAGATTGCATATAGCCCGAGAGCCTGTAGCTCATTTTGAGAAGGTGCTTTATAAAAATTGAAAGTTAGTAATATCGGACTTTCTCTGAGTGTGAGTGTGCCAAATGCCAATGCTTAATGCACTGCGGTGGATAAAAACCCATATTAAAATTTGGAAAACTACAATCTATATTATATATAAGTATATATATATTTTTTTTTTTTTAAAGTCTGTTCTGTTCTTTTGTCTCGCTAAAACTCGAGAACGGCTGGGATATGTTTGTCGTAGTCCAGAGAAGGATTAAACGGTGAGAAAATATGGAAAAATTAGTTAGTTACGACACGCGGACGAAATCACTGGCATCAGCTAGTTTTATAATAAAAATTCAATATTATTATAAATGCAAAAGTGTGTTAATTTGTTCATCCTTCAAAAACGCAACGGATTGGTGTACTTTTTTTCATAGGTATAGTTCAAGACCTGGAAAGTGACAAAGGCTATTTTTCATCCCGGATAGTTGAAGATTTCCGCCGAGACCTCCTAAATCCGCACGGACGGAGTTGCAGATATTCTATTTGGATTATTCGATTTGAAAAATCCCAAAGCACTTAATATCTTATGCCATGTAGTGAGGTTTTGTTACAATGGCAGATGATGATCGTTGACTTTTTCAATTCACCGTACTCTGTAAGTGCAGAAGAAACGTGCCTAACATTTATCAAGCACCGCCTTAAAATTGACGACGAACTCTCAGCCAATAGAAAGATAGTCACTATCACTAATGTAGGCGGTAATAGATGGATACCTTCTAAACTAACCGACTGTTTGTAAATATAGTTAGCGGCCAATTTAGATTGACAACCTAAATAAGATAATGTATCGAATTGAATGTAACTATTCCAATAGTGACATTTTAAACTAAATTGTTGAGTTTATTTGCATCACTGACTGTTTTATCGGTAATTTTAGTTCGCTACCATTTTAAGGTATACCTGAACCTTTATTGAGTGAATCAATTTACACCTATTGCCACATAAAACTTTTGGTTTGCTATTATGCAAAGGATGAGTCACATTTGTTCGTGTAAAGTACATGCCTTAGTCTGGTTATTCGTGCTCTGGATCAAATAAATAATCTACTTCATATGTTGGTGATAATGACTTCCTGTTGGCTGATCCGGCTCCAGACTATTTAATACAACTCTAATCCATAGCTCATACGCTCACAGTACCTGCGCACCTCATAGTTAAGACGTGATGACGTGATATGGCTCATTCCTAGCTCCGTCTCGTATGACCGATGACGATGAGGGATGACCGATTAGGTCATCCCTAAAACTATATTAAAGCTGCAATTATACGAAGCACCTAAGTAGTGAACACGTATCGACAGGAGCGTTTAAGATTTCAGGTATAAAGATGCTCACGACGTCATCCGGGTGAATAAGTTTTTTACCGTGGAAACTTTCTGACGTCTGGGATAAAAATTTAACCTGTTACCTCTGGATGCAATCTCCCAACAAAATTTCGTACAGACACACTTTTGCCTTTATAATCTTAATAGTACAGTTTTCAGTTCATAACCTTATATTATTATATTCCTTATAAAGATGATAGGAGCAACTATGGAAATTGCAAATCTTATCTTATCTTACTTCTTATACTATATACTATACTATACTATAATACCATACTATATACTCTATATATATATATATAATATTATAAATGCGAAAGTTTGGATGTATGGATGTCGGTATGGATGCATGGATGTATGGATGGAAGTTTGTTACTCAATCACGCCCCAACGGCTGAACGGATCTGGATGAAATTTGGCACAGAGATAGTTTATAGTCTGGAATAACACATAGGCTACTAATCCCGGAAAATTAAAGAGTTTCCGCGGGAACCACAAAACCTCGATCCACGCGTACGAAGTCGCGGGCGTCTGCTATTCTTATCTTACTTCTTACTTCTTATCTTATCTTACTTCTTATCTTACTTCTTATCTTATCTTATCTTATCTTACTAATATTATAAATGCGAAAGTTTGGACGTATGGATGTCGGTATGGATGTATGGATGTGTGGATGGATGTTTGTTACTCAATCACGCCCCAACAGCTGAACGGATCTGGATGAAATTTGGCACAGAGCTAGATTATAGTCTGGAATAACACGTAGGCTACTTTTTATCCCGGAAAATTAAAGAGTTCCCGCGGGAACCACAAAACCTCGATCCACGCGTATGAAGTCGTGGGCGTCAGCTAGTTAGTGAATAAATATGAATCTGTATCTAAAGCACAATGTTCCAAATTACGAAATGAATACATCCGAACCATAACATGTACTATTACGTATTCTGTGCTTTAACTCTCGTCTCAATCTCACCCCAAACTAATCCTGATTTACTGGGACGATCGCCCTGCGTTATTAAATCACTCTGTCAAACTCCTGCAAGCGTTCATTAAGACCACCCCGCTCCGTGAACTATGATACAACCTAATTCTTCTTCGACCTAACAACTTTCAGATGATTTACCAAGACTTTGTTTATTATTTTAGCCAATTCTAGAAAAAAGTAAGCTTAAGGTTTATATAACAAAATACAATACGAGATATTAAATGATGGTGAACAATTACTGCAGTTATATGAGGCCAGACGAACCTGTGGCAGTTCCGGACTTTTATATGAAACAGAATGCAGCACTAACTACAGGACCGAAATTACGCGACTCACAACTCAAAAAATTACGCTCGTCTGGCCTTCACACTTAAGTTATTAGCACTATGTTACTACTATAAATATGAAAGAAAGAAAGAAAGAAAGAAAAATATTTTATTCACCAGTGGTGTCACAGACAAAACCAGATACAAACGTAACACTTTCGTCTGTGACACCACCCAGAAAGGGTGTACAGCTCAGCGTTTGCCCTGCGTTGTATGCCCATGCATACAAAGCAAGGCGCTGATTTTCAGCTGTGACCCCGGGTGACGTCACAGTTACAGCAAAAAATTAAAACTAACCAAAAGTTTAAAATGAAGCAGCAATTATAATGATAATTCGCTATTAACATCAATTATAATAATATTCGCTATACCTACTAGAGTTAAGAAGAAATACATATTAAATATAATATATATTAATAAATATACCATAAATTTATAAATATAAATATACAAGTCATGCTATACAAGTAAATATGACACATAATTATATAACATATATACATAATATTAAAGCACTGAAATATCGGCCGCCATATTTTCGAATTCAATCTGTTTAGACAGCAAAAACCTTTTTAACTTTTTAATAAATGTAATTTTACTCCGGGAATCGCGTATCGGAGGAGGAATATTATTCCAGCATCGGGTTGCGGCATATTTAAAACTACCCCTGAAAGCGGCAGTGCAGTGGTGTGGAACACTCAAAATCTTACGCACCCCTCTAAAATGCTCCCTACCCTCGTATAACCTGCCTAGCTTATTATATATATACGTCGGTTTGCCATTCTTGAACACGCCGAACAGCAAGCTAGCGAGGTGCATCTTCCTCCTCGACTTCATTTTTAGTAACCCATACTTGTTTAGAAATGGCGTCACATGCGTTCTAGGAGGTATACTAAAACAAAAACGTGCACATGCATTTTGGACCCTCTGAACAATCTTGCACGTTCTGGCTAGTAGACGAGGCCCATAAACTACGTCAGCATAATTAAGCTTCGAAAGAATCAGACTCTCCACCAAACGTATTCGCACCTCTTGACTGATATACTTACGGATCTTATACAAAATTTTTAATCGGTAAAAGCAATTGCGCACCACCATCGATACATGTTTCTCAAAACGTAAATCCGAGTCCATAAGTAATCCTAGGTTTCGGGCTTCATAGACTCGCTCCAAATTATCACCCTTCAAACAAACGCCCGCAGAATCAAATTTTATCTTATTGAGTTGCGCCTTGGATCCGAAAATTAAAAGCTTTGATTTGCAAGGATTGAGAACCAACGAATTGTTATCTGACCATTCTGCTATTCGTTGGAGATCCTCATTAATCCTCTGAACCGCCATTTGGTACTCGTCCGGTTCAAAGGAGAGATACACCTGCAAATCATCCGCGTAGATATGATATTTACAATTTTTTATGTTATTAATGATGTCAGCACTATAAAGAATAAATAAGAGTGGACCTAAAATTGATCCCTGAGGTACACCTCTAGTCACATCCACAACAGAGGAACAACATTTCCTACCATCCCCCTGAGTAACTTCAACATATTGCTTACGGTTGCTCAAGTAACTATTGAACCAATTAACAGTATTGATGTCAAAACCATAGTACGATAGCTTGGACAGTAGCAGCGCTGTATTTATGGTATCAAATGCCCGCGAGAAATCTAATAAAACCAATATAGTACACTTCCTTTGGTCATGAGCCGTCAGTATATTGTCTGTAACATCCAAAAGCGCAGTAACCGTTCCCCTTCCAGCTCTAAAACCCGACTGCATTTCTGGCAACAAATTGTTCTTTTCCAAGTATTTGGAGACCTGTAAGTAAACCACTTTTTCCAAAACTTTCGATGCACAGGGCAATACACTGATCGGACGTAGGTCTTTTACAGTAACAGGATTATCCGTCTTAGGAATTGGACGAATGACTGCTACTTTCCAAGCATCAGGGAAGGTTGAAGTTTCAATCGATTTATTGATGATTGAGGTTATGACATCAAGACCTTGTGGAAGGGTCAATAGTAACATGTCAAGTGTTATCTCATCAGTCCCCTCTGCGTTGGAATGCAGATTTTTAATTATTTTAAATATCTCTGCCTCGCTAGACATACTTAGTGTGAACGTAGCAGACGTAGATCTACCAAATTCATAAAAAGTTAGCTGCGAGATAGTAACTTCATTATTACCTGGAATATCCAAAAAATGCCTATTAAGCTCCTCAGGGTGACAAAGATGGGCAGGTAGATTTATCACCTTCTTAGGCAGAACAGAGCTTTTAAGGTTATCCCATAGTACCTTAGGATATTTAATTTTGTTATTAATATTATACGCAAAATACGAACTCTTCTCACTATCTAGTGCCTCTACGACTAACGTTTTATATTGCAGATAATTATCTTTGTTCTGTTCAGTTTTCATAACCCGCCACTTTAGATGAGCTTCATCTCGAAGCTTCATCATACGTTTCACAGTATATGTAATCCATGGTTCATGACGATCCTTGGCCAGTCTCGTCCGTTTGGGAGCATGAACGTCAAAAAGTATTTTGAGAAAACTGTTAAGAGACGACACAATTAGGTTAACATCATCCATAGATGAAAGCAATGCCCAAGGGATCATACCTAGATGAGTCTTAAATAAATCGAGAGAAATATTTTGCAATGATCTATAGGTTATTAACTTAGGCGGTATTTTCTTTTTTTTGCAATTGAGTGTACATTCAAGAAAAGCATGACTGCTTAGAGTTGGGATTGGGCTAACGCTAATTTTAAGTACGTCAATATCGGTACAAATAATGTCAATTAAAGTTTCACTATTATCCGTGAAGTGAGTTGAGGAGTCAACTATTTGCTTAAGTTGTACGTAATCTAAAAAAGTCATAAGTTTTCTAGTCTTTGAGTCTTCCTTATTCATTAAATTAATATTAAAATCCCCGAGAGTAACGATGTAGTCATGATTCGAGAGAGACTGTATACTCTCGGTGATTACGTCAAGAAAGAGGTCGGTATCAAACCAGGGTGGCCTATATGCCGTGCCAACCGCTATTCTAGATGAATTCACTTTAATATAATAACTATATAAACTTTTAATATGAGAGTTACTGTCCCATGCAAGTCGGTCAATATTTCGCAGCTTAGTGATTTTTGTTCCACTTGCCACGTGAAATGTGTCCTTGTTATACTGCGTCACAAGGACACACGTATTCACGACAAGTCGATACAGGCTCCTCAGCTACCTAGTTTTCCAGTTTTAACAACCAAGTTCGAGGTCTTGTCAGCTTTCTAAAATCAAACAATGATGTCAATACTATAGCAGTGAGCGTCTTAAAAGTGGTCCTAGCTTCGATTCCCAGGGATAATGGCAATTTATCGTCTTTAGTCTGGTCCAGTGGAAGGGCTTCCATTGTAGCTAGCTAAGTACCTACCAATTGAATTGCAAATAGGTGCCTGTCATCAAGTGATTGCGAAATTTATGAAGATAAGGCAATTAATTAATGCCATTAACTGCCATAGTCCTTAAAAGCCATCGTTACTTATCGAAATATCAGTCAAAGCCTAGCTTTTAACATTTACTTAGTGACTTAATTTTGCATTCATATATTCAGAAATACTCGTACCATCATAAAATGGATCTACAGATAAATAAAAGCTGACGCAGTCGTGTATGTAAGCTGCTTTCGATTTATGTGCAAAGCGGGGGCCGGTGCTGAATTGAGTGTACGTAGGAGCACCAATAAAGTGCTCATATCGCTCTCCTGAAGCCTGCATAGTGCTTTCTCTATTTTGAAAATAATATCAAATCATAAAGTCTAAAACTAGTAACCATTAGCGAAACTGAAATAGAAAAATGACTAGTAGATGGTCAGAGGAAGATTTTTTCGCTCGGATTTGTCTGACGCGGCCAAATACCATATTACAATACGTTAAGCACAGTATTGGGTGGTATTGGTATCTATAACCAATACTGTGGTATAAGTATTCTGTGACAGTCTGCCTGGGTACTTCCCACTTGTTCAACCATTAAACTACCAAGCAGGTACGTTTAGGTAGGTAGTTGTGACCAATTCTGTATAATACAATCTCTAAACTAAACTAAAATGACAGCTTTAAATCTTATTATGTCCCTTTCCGCAGGGAGTATTATGAAATGATTAGCAATATTTTTAATCCGGCCATTTTAGTTTAGTTTAGAGATTGTGCACTACAGAATCAGCCCCACTGTTTCAGTACCTACGCATGGAAATTGTTTAGTATGGGTACAAGATGCCTTTTGTTTCCATTAGAGAATGTATGTTCACTGGGGCCGAAATCACACTACGGGCAAGACAAAACGTCACCGCATCGTTGAGAAACACGTTACGTCGTGAAAATTGGACGGCTCCAAAAGTGCGAGCGCAGACTTTTCACCCGCCAGACAAAAATGTTTGTCCTCAGTGTGTTTTCGTCCTTATCGCCAGTTTATTACAGCCAAGCACTCGTTGAATATTAACAAAATCTCGCATTTGAACATTTTAATATTTTCTCCTGAAAAACAAAAATCTTGATTTCTTCTTTGAACTATTAGTTTAAAAGATATACGAAAATGTCTCGGTCGTCAGTGATAAAAATAATAAGTACATCTCTCTCTTACACATCTCTGCTCTTTGATGTGTCGCATGGAACACGTTCTATCCTGTCACGATGGTGTATGCGGCTTCATATAAAAGTGCGAGCGCAGACTTGCGAACCAGCAAAAAAAAAAGATTCCTCGAAGTGTTGTCGCCCATATAATCGGTGTATTGCAATTTTCGTTGAATACGTATTAAGCTCGGATTGGAAAATATTCAATCTTTTCTTTTGAAAAACAAAATGCCCGCCTCGGTCGTCCAATGATAGAAATAATACTAAAGAGCTACATCATTATACGGGTCTATTCAGCCGAGCGCACGGGACGATCTTTGGAGTACAAAGGTGTTTCAAAGTCCTGACCGGACTGACTCTAGCTAGACCATTCAACGATTGTATCGTATGACAAAAGACCTACTTACAATTATTTTTGTTAAAATCAGACATTGTGAAAAGAACTTTTAATTTAAATTGACTATATTGCTACCCGATCCAGCCTTGCAAGTTCTGGTACTAAATGTTTTTTTTTAATATTTGGTACAGACTTCATCTTATAGAAAACAAAATTGGGGAAAATAAATCACTTATCTCTACAAAATACATACAAACTAAGAACTAAACAACACTTTCGAATTTCAAGCGATGGGAGGAAAAATTTACCTCCATACGTGATACACGTCGAATAATGAACGAAATGAATCTTTTTTTTTTCGAGGCGTTTATAGAGTGAGGAGAAAATGAAATCGAAATACTGCTGGTAGAAACGACAAAACGAATAAAAAAATAACAGAATTTCCGTTTTTCACCAACGCAGACAGACAAAACTAGGTAAAAGTTAACGCAGCTGTTGTTACGGTTTTATTTATTAAACCGACAAAGGAAATCAAATACGATACGCCTTCGATCCAAGCTACCTATACCATGAATATAAATTGAAACATCGTGTTTATTTATTATTCGGGTTAAATTTATTCGGGTTCTTATCAAACTCATTGCCGGCTCCTCCTCGTGGAATGAGAAGGGTTTGACCATAGTCCACCACGCTGGCAAAGTGCGGATTGGCAGAGTTCACACACCTTAAAAACATTATGCAGTACCTACTCTAGGGCGTGCAGGTGTCCTGATGATGTTTTTCTTTACCATTTGAAGGAAGTCATATTTAAGTAATTTCTTAATATGCACATAACTTCGAAAAGTTGGAGGTGCGTGCCCGGGGATGGAACCCGTGACACCGTACTCGGACACCGGAGGTCGGGTATCTTAACCACTAGGCTATCACCACGTGCAATATGTACGCACAATTAAACTTTTTTCCATTCTATCCTATCTGATAATAATATCAACTTTTTCAAGACTTTTTTAGTATTTACTACATAAACATTGGGGTTATCTTTCCATTTACATTTTTACCTTTCATCGAGTATTTTTAGCGATTGTCCATACATTGTCAAGTTATTTGCAGTGGCACACGTCCATGGCAAGCAATGCACCGGACTGACACTTGTCAATTAACATAATTGAAAACCTGACGCAGCTGGACGTGCGGAGTGCGGACCGAAATAAAATAATATTATCTTTACGCGATTTGCGGAACGAACGCAATTTAAATAGAAAGAGCCGTATTGAATTAGTTAGTGACCTAATAGAGTTGCATTAACGGTTCAAATTAACCGGCGGTTTAAACTGGATTTTAACAAAGCGCACATCCACATCTGCGCAGAAAACATGCTTTGCGTAGGGAAATGGAAAAGATTTGTGCCAATCCCCAGCTCCACGCAAACAAGGCTTTCTGCAAGCCGCCATCCAAAACGACTAAAGTCTCGTCGCGCTGTGTATGCAGAGGCTACTGAAGTAAGACACTTTAATCTAAGCGAGAGCTGGAGAAAGGAGTGGAGCGCATCTGGTGGACCAGTGGCCTATGTACCCGACCCTACAGTTAAACCAAAAGGTTTTCATCTGCCCCGTAACTTGTGGTGTCGGTTAAACCGGCTCAGAACAGGACATGGACGCTGCAGTTACCTCCTGCACAAATGGGGCTGGAAACCATCTCCCATATGTGAGTGTGGCGAGGGAGAGCAGACGATGGAGCACATCATCCAGCGCTGCCCTACTCATGCCTATCAGGGTTCACCCAGGGACCTTTTTGACCTCCCTGCCCCGGTTGTTACATGGTTAGGTAAACTGGATATCGATATACAATTAAACATTGTAGGTTTTTTACTAAAAACCTTTTAAAAAAAAATTTTGACATTCTGACCACGATAAATTTAACATTATTATAAAAACGCTTATACGAGTAAACGCCATACGATTAAATAAATAAAACAAAGCGCAAAAAAGTTTGTAGTTGAATTTTATTTAGAAACAGTGAGTAGAAGAAAGGAATTAACGTCGTCGTGGTATTCAATTGTTGATGCGGACGAATGTAATGTTTAAATTTTACATCCTTACGGAATAATATACATGCGTAAGTGGACACGTTACAGCAGAACAACAAATTGACGAAACTTTTTGCATAGGTTAGCATAGTTGGGGACCAGAAAAGTGCTTTTGGCTGCATTATATCCCGGAAAATCAAGCACATCCCACAAACTTCCAAAGTTCGCGGGCATCATCTTGTTCCATATATTTTGTGTACTAGTTTATAAACAGTTTAAACCAATAATATAGCTTGAGCTCTAACTTACTAAGAGCTAATCTGCATTCTATACTCGAAGAAAGTATACTTCCAATGCAATGAAAGTTGGTCATAAACCATAGATTTACATAACATAGTTAGATTGTTTGAACGCATCCATCCATTACCGCCTACATTAGTGACAGTCCACAGTGATTATCTCTTGGAATGCAAACCTACCGTAGTCAGGCGGCCTAGCGCGTCCGATAGCATGTGCATTTCCATATACAATGGCACTTTGACGCGTGTGCATTGCTATGTACATTATAATTAGGTTCCAGGGTAGTCAATTATTATCTACTCTGGAACTTGTCGTCTTAATATCGTCTGGTGCCCGTCCATCAGTAATTAACCTGTCTGAGGCCGAGTAATTTTTCAAGTTAACGTTAACTTGGAAGCCCGTCTCTTTTGCGTGCAAATGGCAGATATGTAGGTACCTACCTACCGCTACTGTTAACTTTAAAAATTACAAATCCATACTAATATTATAAATGCAAAAGTGTGTCTGTCCGTCTGCCTGTCAGTCCATCTGTTTGTCTGCCTTTAACGGCACATATTTTCATCCGATTTTTAAGAAATATGGAACAGAGATAGGTTGCATCCCAGGGAAGGACATAGACTTTATCCCGGAAATTTAAAGAGTTCCCGCGTGAGTCAAAAATCTTAATCCGCACGGACGAAGTCGCGGGCATCATCTAGTAGATTATAAAAATCAGTGATAGCCTAGTAGTTCAGACGTCTGGCTTCGATTCGGTTGGTCCGGAGTTCGATACCTACTCAGGCTTGCACTCATGACTTTACTAGGTTATGTGTGTTTTGAGCAATGAAATATATATTTATGTATATATATATATATATATATATATAATATATACATATGCTATAACGGTAAAGGAATCAAAAAAATATTATAAGTGCGAAAGTTTGGATGGATGTATGGATGTTGTTACTCAATCACGCCCGAACGGCTGAACGGATCTGGATAAAAATTTTCACAGAGATAGATTATAGTCTGGAATAATACATAGGCTACTTTTTATCCCGGAAAACTAAAAAATACACTAGTACATCATAAGGATACCCTTACGCCCGAGAGTTCCTCATTGTGTTCGCAAAGGAATATCGAAACCCTTCTTATTCTGAGAGGAGACTCGTACTCAGCAGAGGACTGACGGCAATGATTTAAAATGATGACGATCAATGATGTCAAAATGATGTCAGTATTGAGCGCTGTTGTCATATCGTGGGAGGTCCCGGGTAAGATTTCCGTCAGGTTCAATTTGGAAATTTATAATTTCTAAATTTTCTCTGGTCTGGTCTGGTGGTCTCTTACCAGAAAACGCGTACCGCCAGGCGATTTAGCGTTCTGCTACGATGCCGTGTAGAAACCGACTAGGTAGGTATGGGTTTAATATAACTGCCATACCCCGAACAGGTTAGCCCGCTAACATCTTAGTCTGTATCACAACTTACGAGTACCTGCCATCAGGTGAAATGGCAGTCAAAGGCTGTTGTAGTGGAATAAAAAATATAGTGTCTATTTCACTCGCTATTTATAATGAAAATTTAATTTTAACCCGAAAATAGTCTGAACTGTAATTAATGTAGGAAAGTGAACATCAGTAAATAAAACGTGCTAGGTATACCTAAACAATAAATAATTTATATGCAAATGAGTACCCATTATAATTTCATACATTTACGAACATCATGCCGAAATGATCAATTTATCGCGTTATGATGAACGTTAAAATGATACAACACAAAACATTTTGTGCATTTATAGCAATTACCAGGAGACTGACACCAGTCAATCGAAAATGTCCATTGCAATCGATTGCTTTAATATAATGCACTATTTCATATTTACACCGACCCTGATCACTGATGGACATAATCATTTCATTTAATTAACCGGTTCAAAGCTTGAACTTAATTGGCCAAGCACAATCAGTGCGACAAGACTTTTTTATCGGTTAATCATTGCAAAAGCTGCTAGTCTATACTTTTTTTAAAATTATAAATGAAAAAGTTTGGATGGATGGACATTTGTTACTCAATCACGCCAGAACGGCTGAACGAATCTGGATGAAATTTGGCACAGAGATAGATTATAGTCTGGAATAACACATAGGCTACTTTTTATCCCGGAAAATTAGAGAGCCAATAAACCTCAATCCACGTGGACGAAGTCGCGCGCATCAGCTAGTAGGTACACTAATATAACATTGCACTAATAATTGTGCTTTGGACTCTATTTGGTACTATGTTGAATTGTAATCACTCTATTTCACGGGAGATTAGAAATTTAAATTACCTTTATGGCATTTAACCTGAAGTGAAAAGGTGGGTACGTAAAACTCTACATGCGGTATTATTTCCCAAAGTAAAATTAGTAAGTAGGTAACATTAATGAGCAGAATAGGTACCTACGTTGGTCACGCATAGGAGAAGCGCTGGTCCCGTTGGACGCCACTAACACAGAGATTTTTGGCCATCACACGCTTAGCAGTTAACAGTGTGCC
This sequence comes from Erebia aethiops, assembly GCA_923060345.2. NCBI lineage: Eukaryota > Metazoa > Arthropoda > Insecta > Lepidoptera > Nymphalidae > Erebia > Erebia aethiops. The sequence goes on along the minus strand of OV281089.1, from coordinate 11,911,977 downwards.
GTATATTATTAATAGTTGCTGAATGTTTAATGGTGGATACGGCACATTCAATTAGGGATCAGGCTCAATACCCTGTGTCTTTAGGGATTTATTGAATACTAGATGATGCCAGCGACTTTGTCCGCGTGGATTGAGTTTTTTAGATTCCCGGGGAACTCCTTAATTTTACAGGATAAAAAGTGTCTTTCCCCGGGATGTAATCTACCGCTACGAGTATATCAAATTTCATTAAAATCAGTTGAATAGATGGGCCGTGAACGCGTAGCAGACAGACAGACAGACACACTTTCGCACTTATAATTTATATTATTAGTATGGATAGAGCCCAAACACATCCTAAACAAAACTTTATTAATATTATGTACGCAATACACAGAGAAGTTTAAAGTTTAAGTTCTAATCTAGATCTAGCGACCGTTATCGACATCTATCATCGGCGATTTATAGTTCCAAGCTTCTAACGAATTTTAATTAAAAAATTAATATAATAATCAATCTTTATTTTAAATACGTGATTCTAAATCAAATTAGATAAGAAAAGTCATTTTCTCTTTAGATCGAGCGACGTAAATTTGTCCAAGAGGTACTCGTAACACTAATAATAAATTTAAGCTTATTAAAGATTTTTATTATCTTTCAGATAAACTTACAAAAGTTCGAATCGTCAAGTGAATCTACCACTGCACTGATTCGGTTACGATTGGTTTTGGTTAACATTATGCATACCTAATCAGAATACATGTAAGAATAATCAATTTTAGCACACAATTTTTTTAATTTTTTTTCTTATAACCCTAGGCTTCGCCATAATCCATAATTTAGTATTCAAAATGCGAAAGTGTGTCTACGGTCTGTGTACAGTTAGTTACCTTATAATGCCAGTCAAACAAATAAAATGACAGTTAAATTTGGTATAGAAGTAGGTATAAATGCATCCCAGGAATGAATATTGGTTATTAGGTTACTCGGAAAGTATAACGAACCCCCCAGGATTTTAAAAAAAACCTAAATCCAAGCGGACAAAGCCGCGAACATTGTCAAGTATCTCATAATTATATTATTCATTCTGTGTTAAGTGGTTAATAATAAATTCATATTTGAAACCACAGCCACAATTACCTGAGAAGTAAAACGGGAAAATCCACAAAAGAAAACTTTGCAGACCAAAATTAGCACCTCTGCAACCACAAACTTCGTTATACCGCATACTTTGTACATTTTCCAATTTGCATTCCGCTTTTGTGAATTAAAACAGTGTCTTTAAGTACGTCTCTGTAAAAAGGATACTTTCTAATTGCCGTATTTTCAACGGTATTGTCTGTTTTATTGGTATTAGAGCTCAAAGCTCTAAGTTTAGACTGGACAAAACTATTTCGATAAGTATAGTTCGCGCGCGAGTTGAATTCAGAGTAAATTTATGGTGACACATACATTACTGTACCTTATACGGTATACCATACGTAATAGCATCGAGGTTATAACGTGTGGTACTTTTATTTCAACATAAAAACTTCAATGTAAAAAGTTGTAAATACCTAGTAGTACCTGCATCATCCAAAAGTTGAAAGAGGATGGGAATATATCAACAAATGCGGATTACAACTCTTTTAGAGATATAATGCAGAAATTTTAATGTAGATAATTCAATTAGTAAATGCCTTGGTTGACCCTATATACCTTTCTAGCGTGGCACGAGACCCGAGAGACGAGATGCAGAATCTTCACCCATAGAATTTAAGCCATTTAGGAATGTAGGACTAAATTCTGACGATAGAAGTTACTCTGGCCCTTTGAGCTGAAGATGACTAAAATCTATGAAATATAAATTTTTCATTGCAGCAATAAGAATGTATAAACATAAATTGCACTGTTAAGTCTAATACGGGCTATCCGAACGCCCGCTCTAAAGTTATCATCCGCCTGTATACACTAAGTACCAGATTCGTACAATTCAAAAGCGCAATCAACTTTCGTAGTCGTTTTGCTGGACGATATTGCGTCCCCCGCTTAAATCGATCGCTGGAGCACAATGGACGCTCGTTTGCTGGCTCCATAAAACTAAGATGTAACAATGACCCTCCTCCGCTTCATACTACGTCCTTTTTAGATAAAAGTCGAAAGGCAAGTGCATTCTTTGATATATATCCTAATTTGTTAATAGGGCCAGACAGGGGACACATTCATAGGTTTGGTATATGAGCTTGCAAGCAAATCAACTACCTTATGAACTATACACTACTACTAACTATATACTATACTTATATTATGAAGTATACAACCCATTAACGGTCCACTGCTGGGCACAGGCCTTCCACTCTCATAGGAGAGGAGAGAGGGAATTGGAGCTTAAACCCACCATGCTGCTCCAATGCGGGTTGGCGGGCTTTAATGACTATTATCATGTTAGTGATAATAACCGGCACCGACAGCCTAACGTGCTCTCCGAAGCACGGGGGTAAAACACCGCCAACTTCCTAACTCCGGTTTAGTACAGAGAATTTCAAGTCAAAGAAATCCAATAACTACTTAATTATGACCCGACCCGGGACTCGAACCCGGGACCTCTTTGGCCACAGTCAAACATGCTAACCACTAGAATAACGAGGCAGACCTAATACTTACTGTATTATAATTTCATCGTCATCTAACACGATAACTAAGTATCCATTGCTGGAATATATAACCTATCTATTTTGAACCTATGTCCTGAATCCTAGGCCGATTATGTCGGGCGGCTCCTTGCAATATGCTTGATGTAGGCTCTCCACAGTCCGTCACTTGAGGTCTACCTGCATTGCCCTTGCTGGTAAAAAATCGCTATTATAACACCTTGAAATTGACGTCTATAAATTTTACTATGAAATCGACTAAATAATTACGTAACATCCTATTAAAGTCGATTTATTAGTTATCTGAAACTTTTTACCATTTATAGGAGTTATCAACGATTGTCGTATTTATTTGCAAATATATTTTTTTGTAGGTTTAATAAAAACAGTGGACGAGGCGTTGACAAATTTTCCGATAAGCCTTAAGCGCTGTAAAATGCTATTCGTGCAAAAGCGCTGAACCGTGTGGAGTGAATATGTGGCCTATTTTTAAATCGTTTAAAACATTTTCGTATGATATCAGGCATTTAACAGATTTTTATTGGAATAGAACCACTTTCAAACTTCACCCATGAGTACATTTTTACCTCAGTTTTATCTTACTTTGTACTGTAAAACCTATTAATTATTATTCAGAATTTAAAATCCCAACGAAATTATCTTAATAAAGTAAGTAGATACATTATTTCTAAATGAGATGACGCTCGCGTAGCATATAGACAGACAGAGAAACATAATTATCTACAGAAAGACAGATAGGTACCCTTTCGCATTTAGGATATTATAATATGGAAGTATTAATATCAGTATTAATTAGTAGTAATTAGTATGGAAGGATTAATTAGTGTCCAGATTATTGTTTTTTTTATCCACTACAAGTTAGCCCATGCGATCTTACCTGATGGTAAGTGATGATACAGTCTAAGATGGTAGCGGGCTAACCTGTTAAGGGAATGGCAGTTATAATAAACCCATACGCCTACTCGATTTCTACATGACATCGTACCGGAACGCTAAATAGCTTGGCGGTACGTCGGTAGGGTGGTAACTAGCCACGGCCGCAGCTTCCCAGCAGGCCTGACCAGGGAAAATTCAGAAATTATAAATTCCCAAATTGACCCTGCCGGGGATCGAACCCGGCACGTTAAGACAACAGCGCTCAACACTGCGCCAGGGAGTTCGTCAAAATTTTAAGTTGTTATTTTAAGAAAATTTTCGGAAAAACTATACCTACCTACTTGCATTTTTAATATCCAAATAAAAAACGCGTAACCATTTGACACGCTGGTAACGGAAGGTCGAAATGAACAGTCGCTAAAGAAATTTAATAAAAAGTTTCGTCGACGCTCCGAATTCGCAATAAACTGCGTACCCCGAGTTTGACGAGCAAATATTATTGTAATCCAACAGTTACACAACAATAAACCAGGCTCATCACCAGATAAATAAAGGTATTTGACTTGAAGTTCTTGAAATATCAAAGTATAATGTAAGAATTTAATAAGAGAAAATAATTTTCATTGTAGTTATTTGTAAAATGGCAATAACATTTTTAAATGGGTTTGAATGAAAATTCATAACTTTGACTACACCATAAGTAACGCGGAGGAATCCACGAAGCAAAAGTTTCCAAACCAGAATTAGCGCCCGCGACCTCAAACTTCGTTATACTGCACAATTTGTACATTTCACAATTTGCATTCCGCTTTTATGTCGGCATTAATGAATATACTTTGCAAACATTTTGTTAAGATGCAACTCTTCAATCCATGAAATGTGTATTTTGAAAATAATGACTGCAGTAATGTGAGTGCTTTAGAAGATTTGTGTGGTAGCGGTGCGTTTTGCTTGCTTTTCGTGCATGCTTCGAACTGGGAGGGTGGGAGGTGCATATCGCATGCTGCACTTTGCGCAAACACAGGTGCACTCAATGTTCCTTTACTCTCATAGCCCGATGGGACGGAAAATCCGACACGACCGGAGAGAGATCAGGCGCAGGACCGACGGCTTTACGTGATCTCTGAGGCGCCTCCTAACTCTGGGCTAGTACTGAGAATGTCTTGCCAGAAAAACCCAGTACTTACTTAATTATTAACTGCCTCTTTGGTCTAGTGGTTAGCATGTTCGACTGCGGCTGACGAGGTCCCGGGTTCGAATCCCGGGCGATGGGACGTTGGGTGAAAGTACCAATGACATCACCACCACCACCACAGCAGCCCATTAACGTCCCAAAAATAAAAAAAAGAGTAAACTGCATTTTACAAAACTAACTCGTTATACCGTTAATATGATTTTTTTGAACATTTAGCACCTAGAGTTTCATCAGATTGCTGCCAAGTCGTCCACGCAATGTTTTGGCAAGTGCAGCTAAGCTGAACGTAAGTAGGCACCCAAGTACTCAAAATATGTAAACATGCATTATACTCTAGCTCCAATAAAATCAAAATAAATTACTTCTCCCTCCAACAAACCAGCAATGGGTATGTGATATTAGCATTTTCGTTATAAAGCTCATAAGAGTAGTCGAAAAGTTGTAGTCATATACTCGCACCCCTCAAAATAAATGCTGATCAAGTGTCTAGACTAAACAAATACCTACCATATTAGCGTCTACGTTTTCTCTTATTTAATCCGGCGAGTAAATATATGGAGTGTAAATAATATGTATAAACAGATCAGGCGAAATACCCTTATTTAATAACTTAAAAGAGACGTCAAGCAAGCGTGTTCGATACCTTCGTCTGAGCCAGATGTGAATTATACGCGAGATTAAACATATGCCGAAATTTTCCTTAATTTCTGGTTAGGTACGCGGGTGTTAGCTTCGAGAATGTGACATGAGTTATAATGGAGAGATTGTACTAACATTTATGATACAAAGCCAACATTAAATCATACATGTACTTAAGTATTTTTAGTGTACTTACGGGATTTTGAAAAGATAATTTTACATTACCCTTTTTGGATATCATTTGCGTGTGTTCTCGTTCTATCTGATACAAATACAAATACAAATATTTTTTATTCAAATAGACTTTTTACAAGTGCTTATGAATAGTCGAATGACTCTACCACTGGTTCGGAATGCTGTTCCTAACGAGAAGAACCAGCAAGAAACTCGGTGGTTGCTCTTTTGGAAAAATAAAGTTTATTTACAATTGCATTAATCCTAAGATACATAAGTAACAGCAGTCCTGAGCATTGCTGGAGCGAGTCAAATCCATGCGCTTTTATCATTTATATAATCTTCGACATTATAATAAGCTTTTTTCAGGAGCATTTTTTTAATAACAATTAGGTTGTTGATTAGTCCTTGATATTGATTTAGTTATGCATAATATATTATGCAATGTATGTATTGGTTTGACTATTATTACCTATAGTTAATTGATGAAACTTGAAGACTTCAAGTTGAAGTAAAGGAAGAGGTAGGAAGGGGCATTAGATCCATGTTCTGTGCAGGAATATTCTAGAAAACAACCAAAATTATTATGATATACCATTACGTTTTTCTGGAAGTCTCACTTCGAAAAGTAACATATATCTACTACACTACTATCTAATACACTATCTATCATAATTTAATTGAGATGTTTTGTCGTGTTTCTATATCGTGCTACAAAATTCTCGTAAATCCATTTCAGCAGAGCCTTCACGCTTTGGTCGTGACGTATGCAAAGGGATCAATAAGATAAATTGCTCACTGCTCTCTCTTTTTGTATGATGGAGTGGACTTATTTGGAAAGTATGTAGCTTAAGGGGGTTAATGTATTTTCACTAATGATGCGCATAGGCATATTGCGCTTAATCATAAACAAAATTTCATCTAAACAGAGATAACCCATCGGCAGATAGGTAGTCTAGTGCACAAGTGTGTCCGCAGGTAAGGCTCTCTATTCCTTTACTGTCATAGTCTCATGGGACGGGAAATTTGACACGACCGAAAAGAGATGAGGCGCAGTGCCGACGGCTTCCCGTGCTCTCCGAGGCCCACAGTGTAATACTACCAATTCTTGCTAACTCCAGGCACTCTTATTTTGCGCTCCGGGCTTTCTCGTCAGAAATATATATGAAGTAAGGCTAAAACTTAAGATAAACTAACTATAAGGATTTCTTAGGTGAAACATAGAATTAGGCGTCTAATTCGATAGAAAGTGTTCGCCATCTAACGTCATCATGTACGACATTCTTACCATGTAATCCAACTTTCTGCCTATGCCTTTGGATTTAAAACTCGACTGAGTTTGCAAAACTGATTTATTTAAATTTTGTAATGCTGTCACTTTTTGGCAAAAGCATATTATTTCATTTGCCAAAAAGTGACAACATTAAAAAAATACAAGTGAACTTGTGCAAGTGGGAGTTAATTTTTAAACCTGCCATAGGTATCCAGCAAATAATTAAAATAAAACTTCTATCACCTGTACTACATATTCTGTGCTTCTATCAAAAACAAAATAAAAATATCCATCACGTCACCCATACTTACCTATTATAATATAATTGCGAAATTGTGTCTGCCTACTCCGTATTGAGGTCCTTTATAGTTTAATCGATTTTGACGAAATTTGATATGAAGATGGGTTGTACCCCAGGGAATGATTTTATAGACTACTTTTCGTCCCGGAAATCAGAGTTCTCCTCGGATTTACGAAAACCATGAAGAAACCACCCAAAGTCACGGGCATCATCTAGTTTTAAATAAACAACTTTGTCACCAATATTATTATGTAAGTAATGTTATCACCAAAAATTCCTCCATTTAGCGTTTCTCAAAAAGGTTGGCTATGCTTTTAAGGATGCACGTACAATTTATCAGGTTAACTGAAAGTCGATAGACGACGTCGCGAAATAAATTTAATAAAAACTTTTCTCGACGTTCTGAATACGCAAAAAAAAACTAGCTTACAAGTTACAAAATGCGGACATTTTTCGACGGGTTATAATATTTTAGGTGAGATCCCTCTTTTATTTAATATTTTAATTATTGTAAAGTACTATTAATATTTGGACACCGATGGCAGAGTATGTGTGTACTCATATTCGAGCAAATCATCTAATAAGTATCTTTATCCAACAATCATTTGTTTGTAACAGTACTCATTATATTTTTTTGAAATGAAAATCTGAGGAAATGCGTGTTTCTAAAATTAAAAGTTAAAAAAATCTACATGTCCATATATCGAACATGACATGAAACGAACATGAACATAGCAGTTACCTTTCCCTCAAAATGAAATTTCGGCTCGGGTAGCCCTAACCTTTTTTTAAGAAGAGAGCTTTTAAGAATAATAAAACCTATATTGGTAGCCGGAAAAACTAGCTTGAAAAAATCTTTCTTATAATATGCTTTCATCGCTTTATATTTATAGTAAACCGTCCTTCGGATGAAACTGAAGTTGTTATAAGCGCAAATATAACGCCTCATGTATTAAGACTGAACATAATAAGGCCGTAACGCAATCCCTACAATTTATGAAGGTCCCTTGGCTTTGTTGCGTCTACGTATATCAACTGATTAAGCAGATTTGCAATACCGCCCTGTAGCGATATCATATTTTACCTATGTATAACATACCTACAGAACCATATGTAAAATATGGATTAGGATGAACAGATAGTATGGAGAGTGGGAACACGTGACTCTGCTGACTGTTTTTAATAATATTTAAAAAACTCAAGTATCAACTCTACTTAAACTTTAACAAATAATATGTCACTTTCTCCACCAACTTAACATCAAGCTTGTAGACAAGTTACGGCAAACATACAAATTCAAAACAAAAAAATTGTTGCCAAAACGTGGTATCAAAGTAGCCTCAATCAGTTGACGTCCAATTGATTACCTATAAAGCCTGTAGTAAGCACTTAGAGTCCTTCTAGTTTTAGGGATCATACATAGACAAACTAGTAGAAGACACTGTAAGAGACAGGTGAGACGGCTATGTTAGGAGTTTGACTGAGTACAGAATTCACTTCGAAGAGATCCGCAAGAGAGTTTAGGTCACTGAAAAAGCCCAATTTGCAAGTGGAAACCATTTGCAAGTGGAATCGCAATGGCCGTTGGAGCCGAAAAGATCTTGAGTGGACACCGCGTGTAAGTAAGCGTAGTGGTGGGCTCTCTCTAGTACGATGGACTGACGACATAAAGAGGGCTGCAGATAGTGGCTGTATGAGGAAGCCTGAGGACCGAATGTGGTGGATCTCACTAGGGATAATTATTATGATGATGATGATGACTGTTAAATTTTAGCCTTTTAAAAAATCTGTAGACCTATTCCGTAAGAGCTGTATTAATCATTATTTCAATGTCAATAGCTGTGATTGGCTGGAATTTATGGTATTCAGGCTGCGACAGTGGATTTTTGCCAATAACGCAAGAGTGTTAGCCAATCAGAAGTGTTTGCAATCTTTTTTACGTCGTAGAACCCTGGCTTTATTATGATATGACCGAGAAACATTGCCACAAACATTAACACATTTTGTGGCAACATATGGGCTTCATTCAAGGCGTAAACACCCCAGCCGAGGCAGTATCGTTGTCTTCATTTGCATGCTCCACCCGACCGGCAGCCGCAAAGACAGTCACTAAGGTAATATTATTAGTAACTCGCTTTTGGCCACAATTTTATTAGCGTGGGCTTAGGTTATCCTATAGGAACCCTTTATTCGAGATTAAATTATGTACCTATAGTTAGGTAAGTGTACTAGTTAGCTTTACATCCAATAAAGCCTACTGAACTTAAAATATAAAAATTCATTTCATTGTTTTGCATAAAAAGTTTAGCATTGCTATGTTCCCACCTTTGAATATAACCCGAAATCTATGATTGCCATGGGCATCATAAGACCGTACTTAGTTCCCAAAATTTATGTGGGTCTATGTATTGTAGACCCAGCTGAACCTGAACCTGACGAACCTTACCTATAATATTAGAATCCAATCAAAATTGAGTATCCATTTAAGTCGAACTAATTTAATTAAATTTGGCTTTCCTTAATTTAAACCGCTTAATCTTTCAGGCCACCGACACCGAACCTGTAAAAACAACTTTCCAAAAAGTAACTCAAAGTTAGAGTGTTTAGTGACGCAGCAAGTAGGTACGGCTATGCGACCTTTAATTGCCTGACTAATAACAATTAGTCAGAAGTTCAATGTCCTAATAATAATTATTTTAATTAGGACATTGAAGTTCTGAGTACAAACAGGATCACAACTAAATCGTAAAATTTATACAACATACCGCCAATTCAAACGACTTAAATTATCGAAACTTAGCGGAATTCCGCAAACGGAATAAAACCCTTGCAATTTACGTTCAGCATATTATCTGGGCGGATATCCTAACATTTCAAATACCGCATTCCGTACCCAGAGGTCCGCTAGATTTGTCCTTGGTCTAAATAAGGACTTTTGAGACTCAGTTTGATCACGTAGTGAATTAACGGGGGCTGCGGACACTCTTAATCCCATCCGGAGTCCTTAGTCATGAGCTCGTCACGCGACGTCGCTCTTTGAAACGTGACTGAGCGCTGCGGCTCGCACGAATAGAACTTTTACGGAAATAAAAGGCAGTCCTGTATGTAAAAGAAGATAGCAAAAGTTTCACTTACTGTCCATAATTTCATCCATATTGATATTAGGTATGTAGGTACATATTACAGAGGCAAGACTAAGATTAAGTAGTACCTACTAGTAAAGCGGTACAGAGTATTCTCCTTTAAAGTAATCATCCAGATCGAAGGAACATTGTTATAAATAAATTTACCCTAGCTTACGAGTATGTCGTAACGAATGTTCCTACAATAGCCGATAGTGCAATTAAATAATCTAATGCAACTAGAATAATTTTAAAATTGAAACAATACTTTTACCTAAATAATTAGAGGTAGGAATCCATAGGACAAGTCCTCAAGAACTCAAATCTTCAAGAATGGTGAAGCCGTTTGGTCTAAATGTAGAACTCAAATCTTAAAGATATGTAACCTACTTGTATAAATAAATTATAATAAAGTTTTTATGACAATAAATAATTAACGACACACACGAGTAACGACAAGATTTATGCAAATATTCTATGCCCATTTCAATCATATTTGTACAACACGCGAAATGTTCGTTACCTGCGCCAAAGATAAATTACATACGAGATTCTACAGATGTTGAGATATTCCTTAGTTTCTGGCTACGTTGATATACGCGCAGGGATTTATGTATCATAAGTTATGGCGTGGGAAGACTGTGGGAAAATTTACGCAAGATTATTAGCATTTCAAATGTGTGTTTTATAACATGGCCGTGTAAGAGAATTATGCGAGTGAAAACGATTTCGCCCAAAATATTATGGTAAGATTTCCATGGCAGTAGAATATCAAAACTGGGGTATTCTAGTAAATGACGTCATTAATGTCATGAAGGGTTTTCATTTATGAGTAACGAAAAGTCTCAGCATAAAAATAAGAAGCCATATAATTTTAATTAAATCACAAAACGTGCCCAGAACGGAACTGCAGTAGCTACTTATTAAATCGTAAAAGGCTTAATGGGCGCCTTAAGAGGAGCTTTCAATTTATGCGCCTGCGCCGCCCAAACAAAACTATTGGGCGCGCCTGCACTGCGCGTAATGAACTGTGATGGTGGGAAGGAATAAAAATGTACAATTCTTTTTAACAATTTTGCTATATTATAGTTCTATACGTTTTGTTTCCATAAACGTCAATCAAATGTTTGATATCATTATGATTATAAAATATAGTATTAGATGTACTTACCTAATTCCTATACAATACACATAGGTACATAACTCAATGGTTAGGTAAATTAGTAAGTATTTAGGTATAATAGGTAGGTACTTTCATACAATTTTAAAGAATACGTCTCCAAGTTCACTATACTTTTCGAATCGATTCCTAATTTCGATTACGTATCTAATTAAGATATTTATTCTGTACAATGGACGTAACCTGGAACATAATGATTACTCCACCTCAGAGTAGATAATTGAAGTGTAAGTAATAAATATTTTGGAATACATTTTCTATAATAATATCGGCGGCCACATCAAGTACCTGCCTAGTTAGATAATAAAAATAAAAGGCACAATAAAACAATCTCGTTTCAATAAATGTTTCCTACAGGTCCGTTCACTTTTACTGCGATCATCATGAGGAATAAACTGGAGTTCTGACAATGACTTATTTGCCGAGTTATAAAAACGCGAGGCAGGGGGATTTTATGTTTATTTCGGTCTTATATTTCACACGTCGTCGTCGTCTTTGCTCCGATTATATTATAAGAAAACATAAAGTTTGACGGCTCAGTGTTTTTTATGTTGAGTGCTTGAAGGAGTTACAAATATTGACGATATATCTACCGCCGTTGATGTTCTTAGAATTATATTAAAACACTCCGCTTGCATAAGGTTGTAAATTCAAGCATGGCTGGAGCCTATAAAACAAACCTTTATCGACTTCCCACCGCGACATGACCGAGTCGTTTAATCGTTTGAAATTCGAAATACATACTTTAAAACAACTTTTATTTCAAACTAGCTGACCCGGCGAACTTCGTACCGCCTTAGTATGCAAAATTAAATGTATATTTTTCAATATTTCTGAGAGATTTTCTTAATATTTTTTTCCGTAAGAACCTTCTCCTAATAATAACAAATACAACAAAAAAAGAATTAGTGAAATCGGTCCAACCATTCACGCGTGATGCCGTGACCAAGGAAAACGGGTTTCATTTTTATATATATATATAGATATAGATAGATAGATAGATAGAAGATAGAAGATTTACCCCAATTAAGTAGGTACAATTATGGTATAAGTGTGACCAAATAAAATTATGAAACTATACTCAAATATTATAAAAGTTAGGTACTTACTCAAACTACTAGCTATACACTCAAATATTCATACTTAATTTTAAAATTAATGAATTTTCTAAATGAGAAATACGGGATAATGAAAAATTACTATAAGTAGAAAGCTTAATGTCTAAACTTCACAGGTCGTTAAAGTTGATGATCGAGTTCACTTTAACTTCGTAGAGTAACGATCGAGTTGAGGTCCTTTGGGAAAACAACACCAAGTAAAACTTTCTCTTTCATCTCCCGGTGCAAAGTAGGTACATCGCTTCGGGAACTAATAATTTTATGTCTGAAAGTTTTTAATGCATTATAAATCGATCAGTTTTAGGACACGAACCCATGGTGAGAGGTCTAAAGCTCTGAGTTTAAATTTTGCGTTCCTCGTTCTCTGCAATCTACTTATACGAGTACGATGGGTTGGGTCTACAGTCTACACAGAAAGTGGTCAATTCTGTGTAGGTAACCCAATCTCTAAACAAAATTGACAACTTTAAATCTAGTTCTGTCCATTTCTGCAGGGAGTATTAAAGGGTGCTAAACAGAATTGGCCCCAAAATGTAGGTAAATAAATAGTTGACCGCGGTCAGCGGTGATCAGCTGTAACTAAAACAAATTAGGCTATAGACAGTAAACACCCTTAATGGCTGGACTATTGCCTAAGCAAAGCATTCAGCAACTGATTAGTAATTGATTTTAAGTAGCTTTACCTATCAGGCCTCTTGGAAGAAGTAACCTTGAGATTTTTGGTCAGATTAATTTAGCCGCTGAGTTCTGAATAGGTAATACTCACAGTACTAAACTTTTGACCGTCGGCAGTAGGATCAATGATTTATAAACTGCTCGGGGCGATTTATAATGGAAACTTAAAAGAACACTTCAATAAATGTTTATAATTAACTTGTCTCTGTTTTAAATGGGCGAAGGACCTTGATGTGGGCTTTTGAGTGAACGAATTAATTGGATAATATAAATCGATTGACAAAGGCGAGAAATAATAATTTCAAATGGTAATAGTAATTATTGTTCAGACTTATTGTATGTGATATAATACCTCACATTACATATAAAGAAGATGCAGTACCAGCTGCAGATGTGATGAGTTAGTTATGAGTTTATGAAGGATTGAAATGTACCTATCCCCCCGGCATTTTGCTTTTACACTGTAAGCATATTCTATATATTTTAATAATATTGTATTAATCATGTCTAATAACTTACCTACTAACTGCCTCGTTGGTCTAGTGGTGGTAGTGGTTAGCATGTTCGACTGCGGCCGACGAGGTCCCGGATTCGAGTCCCGGGTCGGGCCATAGCAAGTATTGGGTTTTTCTGAAAAGAAATTCTCAGTACTAGCCCGGAGTTAGGAAATTGCGGTACACCCCCGTGCCTCGGAGAGCACGTTAAGCCGTCGGTCCTGCGCCTGATCTCTCTCCGGTCGTGTCGTGTCGATTTTCCGTCCCATCGGGCTATGAGAGTAAAGGAACAGAGAGTGCACCTGTGTATGCGCACACACTTGTGCACTATAATATCTCCCGCGCAGATGGCTAATCTCTATGGAGATAGGCCGCCGTGACCGAAATTCGGTCGGGAGGACATTATTATTATTACTTACCTACTAGTACTCTGTGGACTCTTACTTAACCCATGTTTAGGTAATCGGCTGATTAATTCCTTAACATCGTTTAAACAACCGTTTTTAATTTACTGTTCACGACATTATTTTGAACCACTAAACTAAATAACAAATAACATTGTATAAAAACTGAAAAAAAGACCTATTTTTTTTTAATTACTTACTATTGATAACAATTTAATATACGTTCAGGAATATTTCAATTAAGTGCATGTGCCAGCGAGTTTGTGAGCAACATTTCATCCGGGACTCGGGACGCGCCGTTGTCTCGTAGCTATAATAAAGTGGACCGTATTTACGACACGCCAGCAAGTTATAGGTCGATTCGATTAGCCCGACACAGAGTTTGCTGAAAGTGTTTGCGTCAGTTGAGCAACTTGTGTGTTTAACTGAACCTCGATTACACGGGACCCTGTACAAACATTTCATGTCACATCCGTGTCAGGGGTAAATGAGCTGTAGGTAGTTTTGCTTAACTAGTTTCATCTGGAAAAATAGTTAATAGTACTACTTTTAATTCATTTTAGTAATACTACTTTAATTTCGTCCTTCATACCTAAAAGTGTTTACCTCCATTTAACCTACTCATCCAAACTAATATTATAAATTCGAAAGCGTGTCTGTCTGTCTGTCTGCTATGCTTTAACGGCCCATCTTTTCAGCCGATTTTGATGAAATTTTTTAGGTTGATCCAATGGGGACTATCGTTTCTTTGCTCACCAGTTGGCGCCACTGTTGACTAAGGTCCAGAGGTATAGCTGTCAAAGGCGACTTTATAAGATTGGCGCCGAAACAAAGTTTTAAATCTTGAATCTCATTAAGTTTATTAATTACTAGCGATCCGCCCCGGCTTCGCACGAGTAGCACTAATAATCCTAATATATACCTACCCAATATAGCGAGTGGGCAGTGGGCAGGTTACATTTTAATATTACATTGTAAGAGTACGCCCCGTCCTCATTATTTCTATGATATCTCATAAGCTATTCATCTAAATTAAATGGTGTAAAGGACAATTTTTATCTTAGTTAAATACTTGAGATGATTAATATATTTATTTTGATAAGGATTAATACTATGTCGGTAAAAACACCTTCGCAAGTAAAGCATTGGTTTAGACCAAATTTGAAAATCATAAAAATGGTTATTGTGAGTCAACCTCAAAAGATAGATATATGCTATTCCGGACTTTTTTTTAGAACTTTTTAAGAGGAACAATTCCACCATACATTGTTTTCGTGTAACTTTAACTATTTACGCAGCGCACGCCGCATAAGCTCTCAGAAGAGACGATTTTTTCCGACTTAGTTCACATTATTGCAATTTTCGTAAGGATCTCTAATTTTTTGAAAATAAAATATACCCTATGTTACTCGCTAATAATGTAGCTTTCTATAGGTGAAAGAATTTTTAAAATCGGTTTAGTAGTTTTTGAGTTTATCCATTACAAACAAACAAACAAATCTTTCCTCTTTATATTAAGTACCTATTAGTTTATCTATCATCATATCGAGTAGCTATGGGCAATGTTGTGCAGTTCCGTTTTGTTCGGAAAAAAGAGGAGAACACATGTTTCCAAAAGATAAAACTGTTTTAAAACTAGTTCGCTAGTGGCGATTTGCAGGAATAACTATACCCCGACAAAAAATTCTCGTGTTTGTAAAGAATATTTTAACCCCGAGGATTATGTGTTACCCAAAGAATCAAATAAGTACAAACAATCGTAAGTCTTTCTTATTCATCTCCTAAATTAAAGCCAAAAATTGTACCTACCTAGTCAAGAGAGAAGAGAGAAAGGAAATTATATAAAAGAAAACGTGCAGAAAGAGCTCAACAACGTCAAAAAAAGAAATTTTTGCACTTATTTATGCGCCTCTTTTTCTTAATTCCGCCTTAAAAAGGTTCACATTAATCGCTAAATAATCCATATTTGCGATAATTTCACGAACGAGATCACTTTTCAACAGGTAAATTAAAGAAATTATCATTTATGTCACGAAGCCCGCCTAAACCAGTGAAAAGTCAATGTTATTGGACCTCACGCGACACCAGCGCCTCTAGTGGCAAATTCACACGCGATAGCCCCCATTACCGACTTGAATCAGCATTGCTTAACAATCATAATCGACTTATATGCGTTGTCACAACTAGGTCATTCGTCCCTCAACTTATGCCATAATATTATAAATTAGTGATGTGCCGGATCGTTAAAAATGCATATCCGCGGATACGGATCCGGATACGGATATTTAGTGTCAAGATCCGCGGATACGGATACGGATTTTAACTTTTTTACTCAATCGGTGTCGGTGCGCATGACCTTGAAACTCACTACGATAAAAGTTTGCAATATAAAAGTGCCAAATATTTGATTTTAAGAATTAAAAACTAATCTGAATGGAATTTAATTGTTTTTCAATGCTACCTAATCACCTATATATAGATCCGTAAAAAGATCCATCCATAAAGTAACGGATACAGATCTTTCTTCACCCTTGGATATCCGCGGATACGGATACGGATATCCGACACATCACTAATATAAATCATATTAAACGTTATTACTGTAGCTTCTATATTACTCCATATCTTCATTTTTCTAGAGTTATTAGTAGCATAAGTTATATATAACGTTTTCTCGAAACCTACTGCAAACCCGTCTAGGTTTTGCAATTAATATGTTGGCGTTTGTCCTAAAACAACAATCGAACGAGTCGGTTGGAGTGCATTATCATACTGTTGAAATGCAAGTTGCTCTAGTGCTTCGGATCAACATACGAGTAGCTCATGTAGTATTACCATTAGTTTTCTGTTAGTTACAATACTTTTAGCCAACTTTACAGCTTCACTTCTGCATTTTAGATGTACAGGTACCATCGGACCTACATTGTTGTTATGGCTGAATTTAGAGAACACACTATGATGGATAGTTAAAATATTATTATTAATCTGAAACCAATTACCCTTCGCCTACGACCTCCAATTACGAATCCATACTAAGTATCCATAAAAAGTTAGTATGTATAAAATTAATTATAAATGCGAAAGTGTGTCTGTCTGTCTATCTGTCTGTCTGTCTGCTAAGCTTTCACGGCCCATGTATTCAACCGATTTTGATAAAATTTGGTACAGAGATAGTTTACATCCCTGGGAAGGACATAGGCTACTTTTTATCTTGGAAAATCAAGGAGTTCCCATAGGAAACAAAAAACTTAATCCACACGGACGAAGTCGCGGGCATCATCTAGTAATCAATAATATGGGGCAATAATAAGTAGCTTACTCTTAACGTTTTTCACAAATATAAGAAACACCCGCCATATTTTTTATTCATATTAAAAGTATATACTTTTAATATGAATAAAAAATATGGCACAATCATTTTTAAGAATTATTAGGTTGTACTAAAGTACCTACATGCCTGGTTGAAATATTTAGTAGGTTATTTTGCGCACTTTTCCATAAATTCCTCCGTAACTCCTGATACTGTGAACCTTTGCGAATATCAAGATGTAACCAAGAAAATATATCTTGGCATCTGTTAAATCTCGCGTGTAATTTATATTGGGCTTAGGCGTAGGTAACGAACACATCGCGTGCCACATGAAGGTTATTAAAATAAGGGCCGAATCTTACGAGTCATCCGAAGAACAGGGGTGCTTTTAACGAGCTAAGGAGAATATAATATAGATACTTATATTTTATAAGTGCTCTAGTTGTGTTTCATTGGTTAGTGGTTTCATAGTCATACCTAGTTCAAACTATATCAATTACGGGCCAATCAGAGAAGACCTACGCTGTCACTCAAACACACACACAAATTTCATTAAAATCGTTCCAGCCATTTCAAGAGTTAATTAATAGTCTATATAAAATCGAAAAAGTCAAACTTTTCATCGTTTGATCGTCTGTTTAATGTTCTTTGAGTACCTACCACTACACTATTTTATTATTTACATAATATAATAATATTATTCATCATATTCCCCCTATATTCCTCTATGATATATTAAGAACGTTTTGTATCCGGAAATATTAGATATTTACATCAATATATATATGCAAATTCCTGTGTAATATAACACAAGTCATCACTTGTCCCCGTGTTGTAAATGAGCTCGGCACGATGTCATTACGGCCACTTTTGAATCTGTAATCTTAATTGCGCCATTCCAGATAATTTAGACTCCCATTATGTGAAATAAAGTCATGTCCCATGACACGCTTTGATTAACTTGGCAACCGTGATAAAAGTGCGTAAGGTGCTTCTATAAATGATTAAGCAGTAGTAGAAGTTAGGAGCTTTTCTTTGTAGATAGTTTACGTGTATACATTTTCCAAAAAGGTCAGAACACTGCTCTATGGCATTGGGATAATATGTAGGACTTAGGAACTATCTATTTCGTATGTTTATGAGGATTTAGCCTTCTAAGAATTATAGAGGTTCCCGATTTACTGAAATTTAATGCCTACTCTAATAAATGATGATTCTGAGTAGATAGAAATCTTTTGTTTAGGGTAAAACCGGGATAGATGCCGCAGCAGGATAGATGCCTCATATTCTAAAAACCTAACTTCCCGAACTCGCGACTAAGAATTAATTTTATAAGTAGGAGCCGCAGTCACCCCGTACCATAATTACCCACAGACAGTCGTGCGATGAGGATGCGTTTCGCTCGTACGTGTAATTATCTCCGCAGCGATATTCCCGAACACGTCAAAGATTTAAAGGTTAGTATGTTGCGTTGTATAACTTTATAATTAGTAATAAATTCAGTTATATTTTTTATTACGTCAATATACTGGTTCATTGAGTCTGCATCTAGGTGTAAGTAGATGCTATTTTGTTTATAATTTATTAAAAAAATACTTGGGCATCTATCCCTATCGAAAAGGATAGTTGCCCTGATTTTTCGAGGGATAGGTGCCCCTAAGGGCACCCTTAGGGGTACCTATCCCTGCATACACTGCCATATATGATTACCTACAACACCACGAAAATATAAAAGAAAAGAAGGAGTGCGAGCTCGAGTATGTTCTTGGACTACAGAAAACCTACAGTCGGCTTTGGATGAAATGGACAAAAACCATGGGAATACAACAATTAACAAATTATATTTTTTTTAAATAAATGCTTGTAAAATTTTATTTAACAAACAATATGGTTATGCATGTTGAAACTTAAGAATTTTTATTTTAGTTAAACAAACGCTTTAAAAATTTAATTACCTATGTCATTTGTGTGATATTAGAATAATATCTTATAATGATAACAATTAAAAGATTTAAAAAATACAAAATGTTTTTCATTACTATGACCCTTGGACTTCTACCTAACATTTGGTATGGATTTTTCGTTTACACCTATAAAGGGCATCCATCCTGCACTGCAGGCATCTATCCTTCTCAGTTTTTTCATGGTGGGGCAACTATCCATACAGGTAGGCATCTATCCTCAAAAAACATGTTCCACGAAAAGCTAATTTCTGCAAAATCTGTATTTGATAGGTTAAAAAATAATAATAATAATTCAACATTAAGGATTGAGCTAGCTACATTACTAGAAATTATTCGTATAAAATTAATATTTTTAAAACTAGGTATCCTTTTCAAAAAGTGGGGCATCTATCCCGGTTTTACCCTACATGTACCGACACAATAAAGCATCTTTAAACCAATACATAATATACCCTATAATAATATAATTAACGTACGTACCTACATCGAAGCAGCCTTAAAATCATTTACCCCTGACGCGGATGTGACATGAAATGTTTATACAGGGTCCTGTGTAGTCGAGGTTCAGTTAAACACACAAGTTGCTCAACTGACGCAAACACTTTCAGCAAACTCTGTATCGGGCTAATCGAATCGACCTATAACTTGCCGGCGTGTCGTAAATACGGTCCTCTTTATTATAGCTGCGAGACTCAACGGCGCGTCGCGTCGCTCCATAGTCCCGGATGAGATTTTGCTCACCAACTTGCTGGTACATGCAGTTAATTGAAATATTGGACGACATTACACTTTAAAACATAACCATTTCAGTATTGTCCTTTATTGTTTTCATGAGATAGGACTATTTCTGCATGAACGTTTTACAAGAACCTATTAACAATAAGTGCTAGTTAGGTCTCAGAAATAAAATTAGTATGTATGACAATCTGACGTTTAAAGAATTTATACCCGTTTTCACCAAAAAAAACTATATTTTAATGAACACCTAAGGTGACAGATATTGTAGACGGAAACTGTTGATCTCAGACGTTCTCTAAAATTAAGTCATTATTGGTAAAAACGGGTATGTAATAAAAATTAAATGATAAAACAAACTTGTCACAATAATGATGGTAAGTAAATAAAAACAAAAATAAATCGCATCGTTCGGAAATAATAAAAGTCAAAAGTGAAATTCTGCTATTAAAAAAAAATAAGAACGAAGACCGTGGTAACCACAATTCCCAACCCCGGCTGATTTGACAGCGAGCAGTACATGTTTAACTGCACAGTCTTTACAAAAAAGGTAGACTATAATGATGAGGTCCAAGAAAAGGACACCACACCTGATAGTAAGACCTGAGACTCCAGGCAGAGTTTAAGCAAGAGAAGTAAGGTAAAAGCCGGATAGTTGCCTCAGAGGGATACATGCCCCGGTTTTGAATTCACTATGTTAGGAATAAAAGTTGAGTTAGCCCTTGACTACAATTATAAGAAGTGGCCCCCCGGAGGCTTCAGTGCCATGTAAGCCATCGGAGTAGGCGCAGGTATTTTGTCCGTGTGAGCGAAAATCTTCCGCGGCGAAACTTTGACAGGCGTTAAAATTATTTTGGTAAGTAATTGTTATTGAATATTTTTATTACTGATCGTGTTTTCAGTCAACTTTTTATTTCTTTGCATGCATTAGAGTTTAAATTACATTGTTTATTCTGTTTTATTGCTGAATAGTTTTTATTTATTTTTTAAATAAAAAGGGCAAGTATCCGCATCAAAAAGGATAGTCGCCCTACTTACTTTCGAGGATAGTTGCCCCTAGAGTGACTATGAATTATTTAACGAGCAAAGGCAGATTTTTTTTCTTTTCTTGTTTTTTCCAATTTACATTCAGTCTAACTTCTACTTTCTACTTTCTTCTTCTCTAGTCACACTCTAACTTGGTTTTAACAAAATAAATTATTAACTGTTTCATATATTCATTCTAGGTGAGCAAAAAGCCCCGCAAGTATAAGAGAAAACAAGGCGTGGTGACTCGCCACATCAGCTGGACAGAAGGGAACTTAGCACTTGCGTTCGAAGAATTAGACAGAATTTAATTACTGGACGTCAATAAGTGTACCTATCTAAATAATTGAATAAACATTATTGACTATTGACTACTGGATAACTGAATAATATTTAATAATCTTAATTAATATTTTAAGTTGTAGGGTTGGATTTAGTATCGTTTGGCAGGAGGAGGGGGGTGGGGGTGGGGGGGTGAGGTAGGGGGTGTGCCCCCTACCCCCCGACACTACTCCCATTTCAAGGTAATGCACCGTTTTTTTTCTATGAATTTTTAAAAATCTCATTTTGAGGTTATGTTTTCGTATATTTTTTTGATACCATGAACCTCATTTATGGAGGAGGGGAGAGGGGTAGGGAGGGAGGGGTTGAACCCCCCCTCCATAGGAAAAAGTACTTTAGAGGGGGAGGGGGAGTTAGACTTCACCCTCTCCCTCTCACCACCACCCAGAAATGCCTTGCTGACAGCATAGCGTTGGTACTCTTTCCTCCTCTGCTCCCACTATCAAGAGCGAGCGAAGCGAGCTCGGGACTTGGGGGCACTCCGACTCGGATAGGTTAGGTTAAGAAGAGGATGGCGGGGTCTGTAAGACCCCGCCATCCTCTTCGTGGTTATTTACTTTGTTTACGTCCCAGAATAAGGAGCCCCGCGAAGCGGGGCTCCGTCGACCGGCCTTGGAGGGGGTGAGAGGGAGAGGGTGAAGTCTAAGGAGTTTTCCTAGCGTCCCCACTTTCTCCTTGCTTTGCTGACAGCATAGCGGTGGTACTCTTTTCTCCTCCGCTCCCACTATCAAGAGCGAGCGAAGCGAGCTCGGGACTTGGGGGCACTCCGACTCGGATAGGTTAGGTTAAGAAGAGGATGGCGGGGTCTGTAAGACCCCGCCATCCTCTTTGTGGTTATTTACTTTGTTTACGTCCCAGAATAAGGAGCCCCGCGAAGCGGGGCTCCGTCGACCGGCCTTGGAGGGGGTGAGAGGGAGAGGGTGAAGTCTAACTCCCCCTCCCCCTCTAAAGTACTTTTTCCTTTGGAGGGGGGGTTCACCCCCTCCCTCCCTACCCCTCCCCCCCTACCCCTCTCCCCTCCTCCATAAATGAGGTTCATGGTATCAAAAAAATATACGAAAACATAACCTCAAAATGAGATTTTTAAAAATTCATAGAAAAAAAACGGTGCGTTACCTTGAAATGGGAGTAGTGTCGGGGGGTAGGGGGAACACCCCCTACCCCACCCCCCCACCCCCACCCCCCTCCTCCTGCCAAACGATACTAAATTTTACCCAAGTTGTACTTAATAAAGATCTCAGTAAATTGTAAAGGCTGATAAATGAATAGTAAAGATTACTAAAATTAATATATAGGTAAATTTGTTTCTATCCAAAAAATATATATCGAGGTGACAATCCCCGCATGAGGCAAGTATCCCCCGAAGCATTTTCTACGCTAGGCTACTGTCCGCTACCATAGGCAAATATCCGTTTTTTAAGTGGTCAAATAAAACAGGATTTATTCAAAACCATTGTTAATTTTGTTTACAAAAATAGGCTATTATAGAAGACAAAAGACCTATGTTTCGAGATACATATTGAATAATTTTCAGCAAGTAAATATTTTTTCAAAATAGAGCTTTTTAAAAAGTGGGGCAACTATCCGGCTATTACTTTTTCAGAACGTACTGAAAATGAGTGTGAGACTAAAAGAGGAGTGAACGTTCTGGAGCCACTTCAGGTGCACTGAAAATAGTAGGTACGTAAGTTGAGGTAACAGAGTGCGCCTACTTACCTAAACTGATCAGCATTTCTTTGAAGCTCCTGTTGCAGCCCAACCCTATGAAGTCCATATACTTTGTAAAGCCATTTAAAACATCTTGGTTCTGGGATGTGCCACTGCAACCCAGTACGTTAAATAGAGAGCAGAGAAGCCGGCTTAAAAAATGAAGCCTACTTACCGACATACTCTGCTTGCACCTACACAGCTCTGTATCTGGCACGTGCAGAGTCTGCAGACCTTGGCTTCACTTTTGGAACACACGATTGTCCACCAAGTCGGTGTCCACTTTTTACTTTCGTCTGTAGTTTTATGGAATTTAATGCTTTAAACTGGCGTCCGCCCTGTCAGTCGCTGCTTTAATTGAATCGCACGTCAGCCTCGTGACATACGAGGGCCGATCAGCCATGTCAAAACTCCCTGAGAGCAATTTAGTGTTTCGAATTTATCTCGTTTATATTATTGTTCCATTTTAAATGTGATGGTGCCAGACACAAAACTTAAAATCTCACGGCAGCGAATCTTATTGCAAAAGAAAGATTGCTGCATTAGTTATCTATCTCTCTTGTCCAAATAATCTAATAATCTTTCTCCTGATTGTCACTTTCTTTGCATAGTCAGTTGAAGGAGTTCATAGGTACTTCCTAGTATGTTTCAGCATGACTTGTCCAAAATATTAGTCAGTTGAAGGATACTTCCTAGTATTTTTCAACATCACGTATCCAAAATATTCCTATTTCTAGCTTACTCATCTTAAAAGACACCATAGGGTACCTCTATAACCTTCCCCATTCACTGTACATCTCTATACCCATATCTAATAATCAAACTTTTTCACTAGCTACAACCTAAACCCACGCGGCTCGCGAGCATCATATACCAACTTAGTTAATAACCGCAGATCATGACGATCAGAGATATGAATACTGTTACTATTGAACTTTCAAAGCCGTATTTCTAGATCAACTTAGTTCCCACTTAGGTATAACTTAAGTACTTAAACCAATAACATAATAATTGGCAGGTAGCGGTAGATTGCGATCTGCACGTCCATGATCCATTAGATTAGAACCTGCTTCACGTTAAGCGCACGATCGTTACTTCACTCTTATATATATCAATACTTGTTACTTAGGCAATTGCGATGGACTGTCCAAGTGCCCATTGATATTTCTATGTAATAAAAAAGTGCCGTGTCATATAGGTACTAAAAAAATTCTACATCAATGCGTGTCATGATTAATTCTTCAGATATTTCCATAATGTGTTGAATTTTTATTATTACCGCTCGTCACAACACTGTGAAAAATTTCGATAAATACGAGTTAGATTTTATTAGTCATTTTCCTAAATGAAACAGAGGTAAAATGACCTTTAACCATATTATTATACCTGCAAAGAAAATCATGTCATTTTGATTTTACACCTTTGTAAAGATTATTCTTTCCTATAAAGGAATTGAAGGAAAATTAGAAATAGATAAGAAATTAGTAATACTTAATAAAAATTAGCTTAATTAGCTTCTCTCCCAGTTCGATACGGTGGTTTAGGCATTCGTAAAATTAGTAGTGTATCATTACCAGCATTTCTATCTTCTGCTTATGGTACGTTTAAGCTCTTTGGCAATATTATAAACCATTCATTAGGTTCCATAGAGCCGTCGTATTTGGCAGAAGCTAGAATTGCTTTCAATGTGGCATGTCCTAGTAAGGAACCAGTATCTTTGTTCTCTCAAAGACAATGGGACGACGCACTGTGTTCGGATGTTTTGCAGGAGCTTTTAAATTCTTCAACTACTGCAAGCGACCGTGCTCGCCTTCTTGCGGTGTCTACGAGGGAATCAAGTTACTGGCTTCAAGCTCTCCCCTCTAAGCATTTAGGCACTCTGTTGGACCACCTCACTCTGACGATTGCGGTTGGTCTTAGACTTGGCGCCAAGATACAACAGCCACATCTATGCCACTGTGGTGGGACAGTGGACACGTATGGTCATCACGGGCTTTCTTGCATTAAAAGTGCCGGTCGTCTATCGCGTCATGCTTCCCTGAACGACATCATCCGTAGGTCTCTTGCCACCGCTAAAGTGCCTGCAGTATTAGAGCCAAATGGCTTGGCACGCAGTGATGGTAAGAGACCTGACGGGATGACTCTGGTTCCGTGGAAGCTAGGAAGGTCGCTTGTTTGGGATGCCACATGCGTGGATACGCTGGCGTTGTCCCACTTACAGGCGACCTCCATGGCGGCGGGGGCGGCGGCCTCTAATGCAGAAAGAGCCAAGAGGCGCAAATATGAAATTATAGAAAATAATTTTATTTTTGTGCCTTTTGGTGTTGAAACCATGGGGTCGTGGGGCGAAGATGCTAGATCCTTTTTTAAGGATCTATCTTCTCGTCTCACGGAGTCCACAGGTGACCGGAGGGCTGGCAGTTATCTCGGCCAACATATAAGTTTGGCTATTCAGCGAGGTAACGCAGCCAGCATTCTGGGCACATTGCCTTATTGCAGTGGAATAGATGATATTTTTAATGTTTAGTTTTTAGTTTCCTTTTTTTTTTTTTTACTTTAGATTTAATTTAGATTTTAATTTTTCATGTATATATTTAGTACCTATTTAATGAATAAAAGCATGTACTACTTATAAAAATAGGAAGGAAGATTAAAAGTGTTATCTAAACACAATATAACTCCTCAACTTGCCATAATAATTACGAAATGAAACTGGAAGGTTACTGGAACTTTGTAAATAGCATTAAAGTGTTTAATTCTTCCATTTGCGGAACTTTAATGCTCATTTTGGGTTTTCACAAAATTAATATCTCCAAACCGCAAAGCGCGCGGGTTCACGGAACTTCAAAACATGAGCGAACTTTCTGGAGACACGAAAGGAGAAAATTTAATATTCCTGCGGCATGTATGCAGTTATCTAACTCATAACACAAACTCACTCGGAACTGTGGCTGAATATTACACATAATACGGGTCCACATTTAAACTAAGGGCAGGCCACCTCATGGAGTACTCTCTACTACTCAACTTTTATCCCATGGTATCAATTAATATAATCTAGATTTCTACAATTTTATTTTCTTTTGTTTTACCTAAAAATACTTACATGCATGCAAAGCTACAAGATACCCGCGACTCTATCAGCAAAAATCTATGTACCGCTAGCGTGTTTTTGTACCTATGACGATCATCATTAAAATGTCGTCGAATTGAATCGTCGCATGAAAATCCCTTGCCGTGCCGTGCCGTCTATGGGCACAGGGCCTAATTCGGTGAAATAGACAAACGGAAAAACAAAATTTAAAAAAAAAATTGTTATATATCGAAATAAAGGTTTCCTAAAAATTTATAATTTCAAAAAAAATTGAAAGGATTCGTCTAGTTCACAGTTACATTATAAGTAGGTATAGATTAGTATTCTCAAGTTTATGATTACCTACCAGCTTTTCTATTAAATGCAGCAATATGCAAATGATTTAAAGCAGAAATATCTGCTGTCGCCTGGCCTCACCGCGCAATCAGTTCCTGTCACAAAACCCTTGACTGACACGGGACACCCCGCCCCGAGCATCATTACCGCCTACTTGTTTACGCAATACGGCACTAGATGCAGTTCAATCTACTACTCGCATCTAGCTTTTGTGTGAGTACGCGTGGATTTGGGCTTTATGTAACAGAGTAGAATTGTGTTCAAGTTTCTGGACCCAGTGTTAGCTTTGTTGTTATTATAAGGCCGTAATTATATCAGCTGTTATTCACCTCACTTGTGTGCTCACCTAAATAGCCTATATGTGAGTGAAACATACATATTTATTTGTGGCCTTACTCAGCCAGTTTCTTCGTCTAGTTATATTAAGTCGCAGAATGCCGGTAAAATTCTATGTATTACCTATGTATGATACCTACCTACTTCAGATTACTGACCGGATGAGGGTAACAATTTGCTAAGCGAACAGGCCGGAGGTATGAGGAGGACTAACCTACGTTCAAACATTTTCCAGCTACAACATTGATTTGATGTAAACAATACTAAGTTGATTGCAAATAGTTCACAATAAAAGCCGGTAATTGTTATTTCAAACGTAGTCAATGGAAGCAACCAACAAACCATTAATGTAAAGCTTACCTTTTATCGCCGCTTCGATTATATCAATGTTCCGTAGAGTCAGCAAAACGGGTTCCATTACCAAATTCAATTCCATTGAAAAGTCATCCCGGTTTCTTTCAGTCAAAAATATGGCGTAAGTTCGAACACGCAACGGCGGACACTTGAATTTTTTTGAACTGTGCACTAAAATAGTAGCGTCACTGAAACGTAGTGATTCTGCTGTACCAAATTTCACATCTGCACCGATATCATTCAAATCACCCTTCAACAACCTACGAATATTCACTTTGTATAAACGTGTATCATTCCCAGAACTCACACGGTATATTTTACCAGTAAATATATATTTCGAGCTCAGGGTCACATGTTTTAATAAAACTTTGTCGTAACTGATGCTCGTGTTACAGACAGATGTGCCTCTACGTCTGTACGCAGTCCTCGCGCGGTCCAGTAATTGCACGTCCGTGTTGACAACGTCCATCGAGAGTGCCAACAATATTAATGTCGCTGTGGCCCGCATTGCGAACTGGTACAGTTAACTGGAGAAAATTAATGTTTAAGCGAGTAATAGCGAGTATCAGATCGGATTACTTACAGATCATGCGCGATTCGCTTTCATCCGCGACACTCGATTAAAAGCTTAGAACCAGGTATGTTGTATGCGCGTGCGCACGGGCGCAGGCCGCGCCGTAGGCTGTCGAGCCGTACAGGCTCTCACCCACTCAATCCAGATCGTTCACCTACCCCACATAATATTAACATACTGATTGGTCCCGCGGCAAATAGCACCACACACCT
Organism: Erebia aethiops; assembly: GCA_923060345.2. NCBI lineage: Eukaryota > Metazoa > Arthropoda > Insecta > Lepidoptera > Nymphalidae > Erebia > Erebia aethiops. Next base: position 11,883,906 of record OV281089.1, on the reverse strand, counting down.
TGTAATAAGATACCGGGTAATTGGAGAATACATCTATCAGCCACACTATCTTGATTTGTTTCGGTTACTTGATCGCTAAATATATGTTATTTTATTGAAGTTTTCTTCGTATTGACAGAATTGTTAGTATTTAACACAGAGTCTACCCATACCGTGTGTTGAAATCTTGAATTTAAGCCATAAAAAAATTTAACATCAATCAAGCGAGATAAAAAAGAAATCATGCAAGTTATTAACGTCGCATCGTGTCGAGCTCGGTACAGAAATACATCGTATAATTACCAGGTCATCGGCAACGGTGCAAAGTATGTTTTTGTTGGTTGTTGGTAAACAACCGCGCCGGCAGAAAGTTATCACGGCGTACGAGACGACATCAAAAATCAATTTGTTGGCTTTCAGAAAGCTTGCCGCTGTTTTTGCAGGAAAACAAATCTGTCTTGTTATAAACCTAATTTATTACAGCCAATTAGGGTCGAGGAGGCGTGACGGTTAATGTAATTGTGGAGGAGCGTTCAGTTTGACTAAAAAAACTCCAATGTTTAATCTTATAAGGACGAGAGATGATTACGGACGAATTTTCTTAGGTTTTTTATAGTATCTATAAGAATTATATTCCAATAATGTTTTGCTCCCCATCAATACCAAATTGTCTCTTTTCTGAGAATAATACAAACAGGAGCATGCGCTTCTTTTAAAAGTTGCAGACTGCAGTAGTTGATAAATTATTTCTTTGATAAGAAAGTGCTGAATATTTTTCAGTTAATAGAGGTTCAAATTCTCCTAACTAAATGAAACTTTTTAAATGAAAGCATTTATATCATCAACTAGCTTATGCCCGCGACCTCGTCCGCGTGGTTTAATCACTCTCCAGGTCCTCAACTATACCCATGCTGTCGATCCGTTGCTCCGTTGCGGCGTAATTGAAGGACAAACCAACAAACAAACACAGTTTCGCATATATAATACCTACTAGTATGATTGTGTTATATTAATCCATTGAGAACCTGCAGTTGGTCATAAAAGGTTTTTTTTTATCCACTACAAGTTGGCCCTTGACTGCCTGATGCAATGCATCTCACCTGATGGTAAGTGATGATGCAGTCTAAGATGGTAGCGGGCTAACTTGTTAGGGGCATGGCAGTTATATTAAACCCATTCCCCTATTCGGTTTCTACACGGCATCGGCACGGCATCAGGTTCATATAATATCATTGATTTGCATATTTTTACGCACTCCACGCTATATTATTATGCTGTCATCGCTGTCATCGTGCCCTCACGATGACCTTATAGGAAGCTTTGATAGGAAGATCAATAACTGACGGGGACAAGTTGGAAACTGTATGATTTCTGAAATACTAAAGTACCTTTACCTACCTTGGTCGTAGCTGTGGTTATGTCACCGTAAGATTACAAAAACCGTTAGATTGTAATCTAACTAGCAAAATTGAAGCGTTCAATGTTCTGAGTGTCAATTTCTGAAACATTCATTATATTTACGTTTTCTTGTCTATTTCTTGTAGGTTAGGTTAGGGTTCGACATAAATAGATAGATAGATAAATGCTTTATTGCCACACAAAAAATTAAAAAGAAACAAAAAAAGTTAACAAGCAAAAAGAAAAAACAAGTGCGCAAAGGCGGCCTTATCACTAAAAGTGATCTCCTCCAGACAACCTTTAATTATAGAAGCAAATGCAATGAAGAATAAATAATTAGGTAGTGCCCACCAAGGGCACTTAGGTTTTATTGTATCGGTATCGGGTTAATATACCTAACAGATTACAATCTACCGAAAAATAATGCGTTAAATTGTAATCTGTCGACAGTTTACAATTTCGCTAGTTAAATTATAATCTAACGGTTTTTACAATCTTACGGTGACAGTTATAATACCTCAATTTGTCGAAGTGATAGGTTTAAGGTATTGCTTTGTTACCATTACATCTCAGACTGAATCGTGACTCGTGACTTATCGGCCTTAGGCATAAAAAAATATTTCAATTTTTTATTTCAACGAACAATCAAGGTGTGCAAAAAAATACCTTTCAACAAGGGTTGAATCGCATATGGAGGTCATTAAATTAAAATTCATGCCTACAAAGGCGCTCTAGTGGTGTTGCAATTAATATGAAAATCTCTGGACAATATTTATGACACGGACAGAGGCGAAATTATACCGGATTTTAATATTTACTGACGCCCCGTATTTTACACAACGAGGGGATTACGTGCAAAATATAAACGTAAGCTGAGTTATCCAAATTTAATGGACGCAATTTGACACTTGGTCATTCTTGCTCCATGGAACTAACTACTTCGTAAAATTCAACATAATATTGTTCACCCTTATAATATCCTTACTGACTTTGAAAACCATACCTTTGTAAACTCATCGAAGGGCTGGAAAATTGCTGGAAAATTCTAAAATAAAACTTAAAAATCTTCTAGGCAAGCGCGTTCCAACCTAGACCTCATCATTGCATTGCACTAAGCATCATTGTCTTAAATCACAAGTAGGTATATCTCCCAATTTAAAAAATGAATAATAAGTAAGTATAAAGGTTCTATTCCTATTCTATTTAAATTAGAACGTATGATTACTAAAAAGCTTCAATTACGCAGGCGTACTCAATAATATATACTTGTACGTACCACGTACTGCATTCATCAGAGATAAATAACTTTTTTTAAAGGCATAAATAAATAATATAGCTGTGAAATTTACCATATTAATTTATATTCGCTAGGAAGAAATTATTGAAGAAAAATAATTAAAATGTCTGCAGATACCTAAAGGATGTTCCAATAGAGATGAGCTATTTTTTCACCTTCTATATCGTCTGATCACGCAATTTCATCTACTATTCGACAAATAACGATGGAAATATCTTCAAACTTGTCGGCATTCAATACTCCCATCACTATTGGTCAAGTGGCAGATAAGATGACGTGATCAGGCATCATAGAAGTTGAAAAAATAGCTCACCTCTATTGGAACAGACTATAGTGCTAAAGTAGGTTTATTTGTGAGATTTATGTGTACCTATTGTCAAGAGATAATAGATAGACAGATTTACAAGGTGTAGTAAGTCTAGTAACCATAGCACTGACTATTAATACTTGATAGGTACGTATCACCTTAGTGCTGGATTTAGGCCTAGGCCCGTGAGGCTCGGGCTTAGGGCGGCATGATTTAGGGGCGGCAAAATTTTCAGAGCCATTAGTGAAAGTACCAGCTCGTAGAAGAAGTACTAGCCTGTAGAGAAGAACTTGGCCGTAGTAGGAGAACTAGCCGTAGAGGAGAAGAAACCGTGAATCGGATTTATTAATTGTAGTGTTAGTTTACAATTTGTTCAGTGTTGCTACGACTGATCTAATACAATAGGATTTATTTTTTCTTAAGTAGGTTTTTTTCCGAAATATTTACAATTTAGTAAACACCTCCCAAAAACCCGACTTTTTTACATTTTGCGAAATTCCAAAAAAAGTTACCAGTCGATTTTCAAAATTCAAACGTTCACACGTGTCTCGATAAATTTCTCAACTCTTGGTACTATTTCCATCTCGATCCTCCCAAAATCCTTGGAGCTATGGTCAAAAATACGTCTCAGGCCATTTGCATCTGATAACCATTGTTAAAATGGTAAAAAATTACTTTAATCCCTAGAGGCTAAATGGTAAATTTAGTCCGCCTACGCTAAACTATGACATCTTTTTAGAGCATGAGAGGTAAAAAAAATATTTTTCACCTTCAGCAAAAGGACGGCATATGTCATGGGGCGCCTAGGGCGACATCACACATAAATCCGCCACTCTGTCCTTACCTACTGTTGGTATCAAATAGCCAAGTGCACATATTACATCAAAATCCTTGGATCACAATGCGTAACGCATTCTATCTGTGCACAAAAGTGAACCTCTAAACAAGGGTACATACCTAAGTACTAGGATAATTTCCAACACAGCGGTTATTTCCACAACTGCCACCGGAGTGCGGCCGTGTGATATATGAGGGAGACTACGCTTACGTTTTCCAAATAATCTCTCCGCTCGGAAATAATAACCCGCGAATAAACATAAAGGCTGCGGTGGCGTAGAGCCCTAAAGGTGCAACCACATTGGTCTTGCTGATAGTCATACAGTTTCTTAGGATGAGTGTTGTCGTGCACACGTCTCTCTAGTCTGAAGCGCTTCAGGTGACCTGGTTGTTGAAAATTGATAAGACAAAACACGATAGGATAGTGCAAAAAATGCGCGCATACCTTCTTGTGTTGATTGCTGTAAATGTTCGACAACAGTATCACAATTAGGTAAATAAAAGTTAAAACACGCCGCATTACAGCACCAGTTGACCAATGGACGAAGCGTACTTAAGTTGTTTTACCTAATTATGAACAGCGTCTAATGAGATATATCTCGGAAGTGTAGTACCACGAAAAAAAAACTGTAAACTGAATCCTACGCGTTTATGTCGCGCTTTGAATGTGTTTAAAGCTTAATTCCGCATCGCAGCCCCGTTAATAAATTGTCGTGGCTTTCGCGCTAATTCTGCGCCAAGCGAGAAATCTATGAGAACGCTCACTGCCATGAGAGCTGATTGCTCTCTTTTCTAAAGCCTGTTGCGCCGCTGTATGTATCTATTCGGAGTATTCACAATAATTAGTAGGTATAGTTATACTATTACAGGTGATGATGATGTAGATAATATTATCTAGAAGCCCACGGAAACCCTCGTGATCGTGAAACTGTTATCACTTTTGCACGCTAGGCTCAATTGTAGAGATTGATACATGAAATCAGGGATTACATCACCCAGGACGAGCCCAATGGGCATCGCGCAAGGAAGTCTCCGGCGCATGTTCTTTGAGAGTTCCCGGAGATTCCCATTATGCTCAGATGATGGCCACCGAGGGGGTTTTAGTGGGTAAAAATCCCACATCACCTGCACTCTCCCCCAGGAGATCGGGTATCTTCAGAAAATTTCCCCCTAAAAAAGGCTCAATTGTAGAGATGCTGATACGCACCTGTGTAGCTATTTAGGTAGTAGTACCTAACTTGTTCCTACCTAAGTTTGTATCAATTTCATATAAACCGAATTACAAATAACTCTCTAGAATCTGCCTACTGTATTTTATCTCTCTATTTACACGCGTATACTATGCTAAAGTCTACCAGGTACATAAAGTCAATAAATAGGGCTGATGACAATTGACAACTCAATCAAATCAGCAACTTTTTATCAAATTTAAAAACGCGCATCTAGCTAGCTAGTATGGAAGTTTTGTATGAAATACATATATTTAAGCTAATTTTTATCTTTTGGAAGATCATTAAGAAATAGTTGTTTTCATCATCCATAATTAGAATTATTGTAGAGTACGATTTACGAAGATAATATCAGTAAGATGGATTATATATTCCTAATTCTATGTTCTACTGTATACCTATGGGTTCTACTGTATCTATGGTAATCCCACTTGCTCAGGTTAGGTAGAACTAGAAGACCTTGGTATAACTAGTATTGTTTAAGTAAAATCAAGCAAGCGTAAAAAATATGCGGTGCGGATGATACTAGGCAGGTTTTACCGTATACTGTTTGTATGGTTTGTATCGTGGCTCAGTGCGCGTCAAGCGCGTCAAGTGCCTCGGTGGAGGATGTCACCGCGGTAATTAAACATTCCACCGCGCCACTTCATATTAACTCGTTTGAAAATTCAAACAATGTTGTATCCAGCAGGCATTTTCTATGAAAAAGTTAAGCCGCATACATTGTACCCAGCGGTCCATATATCGTTTGCGAAGCTTATAAGTTTTCCTTTACTTATCTAGTGAGTATAGCAGCTGTACGTAGGTATTTAGGTACCTAGTTCTTAATATACATATCCATACTAATATGTATTATGAATGCGAAAGTGTAACTTATGTCTGTCTATCTATCTGTCTGTCTGCTGATGATGAAATTTGGTACAGAGATAGTTAATAACCCGGGGAAGGACATAGGCTACTTTTTATCCCGGAAAATTAAGAAGTTCCCACGGGAATTAAAAAAATATTAATCCACGCGGACGAAGTCGCGGGGATCATCTAGCCATTAATAATATTATAAGTATTCTTCTATGGTATTTAACGAGTTATACAGACTATAGATTAATAGAAACTTAACTCTTTCTAGGTATCGTTAGTAAATGATGAGAACTAAAACTATATCTCCATAATTATTTTATTAATCTGTGCCTACTGAGTACTGATATTATGTATTATAAAAATGTGTGCCTGTCTGTCCGTCTGTATGTCTACCTGCTAAGTTTTCACGGCCCATCTATTAAACCGACTTTGACGAAATATCGCACAGAGGTAGGTTGCATCTTGGGCAAGGTCGTAGATTTTTTTAATTGATGTGGGAACTCTTATTATTTGGGAAAATAAGTCCTAGCATACGTCCTCCGTAATGGCAGCTGTCCCTATACCAAAGAAAAATATATGAAAAGGCCATTGGTATTATGACATACCTACCTACTTCATAAGATCCGAAACTTTTACTAAGTTTTAGTTTTCTTTGAAATAATAGCCGAGATAAAGTTGAAGCTCGGCCTTTTATGAAATAGAGATAAGGATTGTAAAGAGAAGGGACGAAATGATAAGAAATAATGAGCTGACGTTGAAGAGGAAAGCCGCTATACATATGATTTTATACAAATACTTACGTAAAATCCGCACTTTGTGAAAGTGAAAGTTTTTATATTACGAGCTGAAGTTGCATGCGTAACGTAGAAAAAGTTATTTAAATTAATTTAGGTACTTTAATGATGCTTAAGTAGATCGCACACTGCAAGATTGCGATTGAGGACCTCCGTGGCGCAGTGTGTAGCGCGGCTGTTGCCTTAACGTGCGGAGGTCCCGGGTTCGATACCCGGCAGGGTCAATTTGGGAATTTATAATTTCTGAATTTTCCCTGGCCTGGTCTGGTGGGAGGCTTCGGCCGTGGCTAGTTACCACCCTACCGGCAAAGACATGCCGCCAAGCGATTTAGCGTTCCGGTACGATGCCGTGTAGAAACCGAAGGGGTATGGGTTTAATATAATGCCCCTAACAGGTTAGCCCGCTACCATCTTAGACTGCATCATCACTTACCATCAGGTGAGATCGCAGTCAAGGGCTAGCTTGTAGTGGATAAAAAAAAATCATTTAGCATGGCTGTGTAATGTTATCAGACAATGATTTTATATTATACCTATAACTAGTTATCACACATCTGAAAAGCAGGGACTAATAAAAACAAAATATTCATCAATAATATATTCCATTTATTTATTTTTTAATAATATATTATTTACAAAAGTGTCAAAATAGACAAGAATAATAAATACTTAATTAATTTCATTGAAATGTTGATATAGGAAACCCTACTTTTTGTTAACATGATCTTTTTAATTTTTAATAAGTTTCAAAGATATGCGATTATTCACAGAAGGTAACGAACAACGATATATTTGAAGAATAAGTATCACAATTGAGTTAGATTTAATATTATTATTCGATTAAACATTCTCTTCCAAGATTTATTGATCGAAAAAATATGTTAAATTTTATAATATATATTTATTACATATTTTCGTAGAAAGATAACATCAAGAAATATTCATAATTATAATATCTTCATGACCAACAAGAATTCAGTCTTTCCAATACTATGCAACAATAATTTTGTCCCGGTTTTTGAATAAGGATCATAATTGGTATTTTTAATAACCTTTAATGTAGTTTGACGCTTTAACAATAATTCATAATACTCACTTTTAGATTTTTATAAGACAGCCATGATATAACAAGAAAGAGCGATTACTAATCAAGATTCTCTTACTTATGTTATACTTTCAAAAAATTTATGAAATTTCATCTACAAAGAACCTTATGATTATTTCATTCTTCAATCCCTTGTCAATCCCATACAGAACTATGTTTCTCGAATTACTATTCACTCAACTAAGCTGTTGTTACACAGGCCTTAAAGCTGATCGCATACTACGATATCCGCAAAAGTTTGAGTTAAGCCGCACATAACGTTCCCACAGTACATACTAAAAAATACCATGCGCTTCTTGCAGCAGTGTGCGATCAGTTTTAACCCAATTAAGGGCACTCTATCTGAGCGAGGTTGTATGGAGTGCAAGGTCGAATCCCGTGAGCTGTGATAGACAGGCCGCGGGAGGGAGGTATGACGTCACGGCCGCTAACGCGCAAACGATGCACGCACCCCACGAACCCGTGTAGCGCCTGAGTGCCCGATAACCTGTTCAATAAATTAAAAATTAATAAAATAATGTTAATTTTTTTTTTAAATTTTTAATTATAATTATAAAAAAGCATAATATTACTACTATTGTCCTACGTCAAGTCCTCCCTCGAATTTCTCCATTTCAATTCAATAAAAAAACAACCCCGAATTCAGTTTCTTTTTATATGCTTCTTCGGGACCATTACCACCTCGGCCTGCCATGCAAGCGTTGATGATATTGGAGCGTCCAGAAGGAAGCTGATTGCGCCCACAAGTCATCTGGCATACATGACCTGCGCAGCCCTAACAATTACGTAAATGTGAATCGAAAAATAATGTTACTGCTAGTGAGAATTGAATAATAATGAATAATGGTTGGTCCTTAAGCACTTATATACTTTTGCTATCGAAATAGGGTGATTTGATTGATTTTTTGCAAGCGAGAAGCTGAAATTAAAGTTACAACTTCATTATAAACTAAAAGTAACGTGTGTACTCAGATTAGAGGTAAAAACTAATGTCTTACTTTGTAACATTATCTGGTGGATGGCCGACGTAAATATAAGGATCTACGTCCAGCGAACTCATTCGTCCATGCGTCGATCCTCTAGCAGTAGTCGAACCTAATTTCAGCATGGCATCTTTCTTATATCTCCTTGCTGACACCTTAGATTTCACATCAACTTTTACTTTCCCCGAACGCAATTCCAAGGGTCCGTTTCCCGCGTCCCACCGCAGTGCGGCCCTATCGTCTACAAAACCGAGCCATAAATAATCTCTTACACCTGAGGCACTTATTAGAGCACCCTTTCCACAAACGGCCGACACTTCCGCCCAAATATCGAATCGTTTAGCGGGCAACCTAGTGCGAGCGGTGATTCGAGCCTGCCCATCGAACAAGGGCGCCGTATATACTTCGTTTTCATTTTCGTCAACATATTCCTCGTATATTGGATAATTTTCCTCGACCTCATTTGTTATGTATTGCTCCTCCTCCGTTTCATCTTCAATATCAACATGCTTTGGAACGTTTTTATTACACCCACTTCCCCCTTCGATTTTCTTTGAAGTTAAATGTACTTTTTCTGCGAATTAATCATGTTATGAGAGATTTTTAGTACTTATATTTTTATTTACTTATTTTATGCAACATCAAACTTTGTGTGCCAATAACTACCATTTGTGCAAACTACATTGTCCTAGCTTTATAAACTAGCGATAAGCGATTGGCGGTAGGATGTCGATGCATGTCAAATCGGGTTCAGGACTGTCGGGTTTGCCACTATCGCTCGTGTCTACTGAAGCATCAGTGAACTGTATGTAATTTTTCTGGTAAGTGCGTTCGAAGTGGCCTACGGAATTACTGTTTTCTTTTGGTAAGGGGTTCGAGCGAGTGTCTCTCGAGCGACTACCTCGCCTGACGGTCGGAGCGTCGTCACCACATGGTCCGAACGCTTGGACTACGATGTCGCCTTGGCTCCTACAAGCGTGCGCTCTCAGATGGCATGTAGAAAGGTAGGTCCGGCCATCGCTGCCGCACACAGACGTCGCCTCGGTTGCTGAGCACTCTGGATCCCCACACTCGCAAGTGGCGAGCCCGCTGCGTATGACGCAATACGCTCCGAAATAGCAAGTCCTGTGCTCACAGTCAGTGGCTGGAAGTTGCGTTGATTCCGCTGTTGAAGAAATAAAAAAGCTACAATACTAACAACTTAATATGTAATCTAAATCTAATTAGGCTTGTAGTACGACAAGGCAAAGGCCTCTCCAATTTCCTATTCTGTGCTTCTTCGGGACCTCGAACTGCCACACAAGCGTTGATGATTTTAGAGCGTCCAGAAATAAACCTTTTTCACCCACAAGTCATCCCAATACTTAAGTCATACTTACATTAACTACTCAGTCCCAACAAATAAATAGGATTCGAAAAATCGACCCTGGCTAAAGTTACTAAGTATATAATTAGGCGAAAACGTTATCTAGAAAATACAAGAGATGACAACTTTGGGAATATACTTACGGTCGAAGCATCCATTGGGACCGAGGGTATGTTCATGGTTGGAGCAGACGGTACACTTCTGGCCCTGTATGCCAGACTTGCAAACGCAACGACCCGTCATTTGTTCGCAATCCTCCCGGACCGATCCAAACGCTGAGCAGCCGCAAGCTGTTAAAAATACACCATACTATATTATGACTAGTACAACTTTCAACTTCAACGATCTTTTCAACTCTATGTTTGGATTTTTACTCTATATAATCTCTCTCCAACGGCAGAACACAGATAGAACTAAATTGCATTAACTTATAAGGAACTTTTATCCCGGAAAACTAAATACACCCGCAAACATTCGCAGAAACGGGTTTTTAAAAGGTTCCATTTTCAGTCCGCTCTCGGCAAACTGTTCTTACAGCCCAGAATAGACTATCTCCCTCTCCAGTTGTTCTTTAATTAGTTACTGAAGTTCGTAGCCCTGACCAGATCTTACCCTCGAAGGAATTCTCTGTTTCCACCAGCTTCAGTTGGTGGTCATTCTTATGATTTTATAGAATTTGTACTACACCACTATAGACTGTATTTACTTAATCCATACTAATATTATAAATGCGAAAGTGTATCTGTCTGTCTGTCTCTCTGCTACGCTTCCAAGGCCCATCTGTTCAACCGATTTTGATGAAATTTGGTACAGGTATTAGTTATATTCCGGGTAAGGACATAGGTTACTTTTTATCCCGGAGTTTTAAAGCGTTCCCGCGGGAATAAAACCCCTTAAGAGGCCGGTGAACGCCGCTCGCAACTTCAATTCGAACCGCAAATATAAATTTGCCGGTATCTTGCTATCTCTATTTGGCTGATGACACATGATCGCGTGCAAGCGCGATAGCAATATGAGCGTACAGATTTTGTTATACATTTAGTCTTGTTCCGTGAATACCAGAAGTAACAAATGACAAACTCACGTATGCACCCAGTGTGTCCCGTGCCAATCCTCGGCAAGCCCCAGTAGCCAGGCTCGCATCGATCGCACTTCTGCCCGCCCACTCCGGGCCGGCACTGGCACTGTCCGCTCTCGTCACACAGCTCAGACACTGAGCCCAGTCGGTGACACCCGCATTGTGACGGACACCCCAACCCGCCTGGACCGCGAGCTGGGGTGACGCCATCCGCGCAACACCCATACCACGATTCTTGACACTCTTTCTTGTCTACGATTGTTTTGTCTACAATAAAATTAAAAATATCAGCATAACTTTTTTTTATATAAAGCTAGCTAGCCTAACCTAATAACTATATAAGTCATGCCCGCGTGGAATAGTGGCAAGAATGCTGGCTGCATTTCCACGCTGGACAGGCAGGCTGATCCTTTGCTTATATTTATGAGTTCTCTATGTAAAGATTATGAAGAACACAGGTAAGATGGGAATTACAAGGGAAGGACAGGATCAGTGAAGAAGACCTCAGGTACCTATCCATATGGAATATCGTTCATAAATGCCACAGGTTCGAGAGGGGTTTGGCTGTCGGAACATCAGCAACCTGTGTGCTAACAGGTGGAACTGGGTGAAATAGTTTAATTAAAGGACCGATCACCCGCTTGGTGACGTCGGGCGTCCCCTCTATGAGTATATACATATTACATACGTACACAGAAAAATGTGTATGATCGTACCACACAACACCACACGGATCCACAAAAAAAGTCCACACCTATTACCCTTTATTCCGCAATAGCCAATTTGATAAGTAGCCAGTACCTTAACTAATCTAAGTTTCAAAATATGATGGACTTCTTAGACCACTGAAATAGGAATCTGCTTCTTACAGATTACAGTCTTTATTAGTTCTGTGAGTGAAACTATACCTTTCCTACAACACCGCGCTGCTTTGGTTGTATGATGGCAATAGCTGCCAACTGGACAGTCTTTGCGATGAGGGCCACCACCGCAATCCATCGGACGACCTGATGCATCCATTAGAGGCTCGTCATCACCACAAGGTCGAAACTAAAACAAATATATCTTAAGATAATAGAACTATTGGTTCTACGTTTTCTCCTCCCCTTATCTCCTCTATTTTTAACAAACTTAAAATAAAAGAAGAGTACTTAGATGCGTGCTTTTTCTTCCACAATAAGTTAGCCTTTGACTACTTACTATATCACGCCAAATATTTGCCTTTGCTCGATCTAAAAATCAAACCGTATTTAAATGCTCTCGCATTCGCCAAACGGAAAAATTATCCTGGGTTGTCTTGTCCACACGTAGATGTTTCTAAGCAACGACTTCATTCTTTGACTAGCACGTCCGCTCGCTTCAATTTTGACCGGTTTGATAGTGAGTCCCAGATCTGTTCGTTCAGGATTTTCGTTCTGGAAAATTAAGTCATTAAATTGTAGCAAAATTAATCTCCCCTACCTCCAAACCTCGACACAACGCTAAAGGTCGTATTCTCAAGTCCTCCTGACGCCGACAACCCTCCAACTTCATATGGCACAACGTGGGATACATCCTCAGGTCCGATGCACACACAGGCGAAGACGCGGCCGCGGCAGCCGCCGCACAGTCGAACAGACAAGCGCATCGGGGCTGGCCGTTCCCATCCACAGCACAAGTCGCTTCGTATGCGCACTGTACTCGCGCACAGACCGCAGTCCCTGACTCAGGCTCGGTTGATCCTTCAGTATCATCTTGTGTGCGAATGTCGTTACCTTGATCCATTATTTTGGCTGATTTGTTTAACCCTAGAAGCAAATAAAAGCTCAAAAAGTGTTGTTCGAGTATCAATAGATTATTTTATATCTACTTTCTAAGGTTAGAATTTGCCGTCAGTAAAGAAGTCAAACCTTATAAACGCACGGTGGGTCTATCAAGTAGGTATCAATCTATTTGGCGGAACGAAGAGTACGAATGCGGTGGTTTAAGACCCACCGCGCCTTTATTACTGACTAGCTGATGCCCGCGACTTCGTCCGCGTGGTTTAAGTTTTTAGATTCCCGCGGGAACTCCATAATTTTCCGGGAAAACAGTAGCCTATACCACTCTCCAGGTCCTCAACTACCCGTGCAAATTACCCGTTGCTCTGTTGCGGCGTGATTGAAGGACCAACCCTATTTCACCCCTTTGGGGGTAGAATTAAAAAAAACTGTGAAACACGTATTTCCAAGTATTTTGGTATGTACTAAGTTTCATGGCTATAACTGGAGAAATGTAGGACTTTCATACAAACTTTCATCCCCTATTTCACCCCGTCGGGGGTAGAATTTTTAAAAACTTTGAAACATGTAATTCTTCATTTTTAACCAGTAGCTCGTGTACCAAGTTTCTTGGCTATAACTTGAGAAATGAAGGACTTTCATACAAACTTTCAACCCCTATTTTACCCTTTGGGGGTAGAATTTTCAAAAACTGTGAAACACGTATTTCTTTATTTTTAACCCGCAGCTCATATACTAAGTTTAATGGCTATAACTTGAGAAATGAAGGACTTTCATACAAACTTCCAACCCCTATTTTACCCCTTCGGGGGTGGAATTTTGATAAACTATGACACATGTACTTCTTTATTTTTTACCGTAAGCCAAAATACCAAGATTCGTTGATATAACTTGTAAAATATCTTGAGAAATGAAGGCCTTTTATATCAACTTTCATCCCGTATCTCACCCCTTTGGGTGTCGAATTTTCAAAAACTGTGAAATACTTATTTCTTAATTTTCAACTCGCAGCTCATATACCAAGTTTAATGGCTATAGCTTTCATACAAATTTTCAACCCCTATTTTACCACTTTAGGAGTTCAATTCTGAAAAACTGTGACACACGTAATTCTTTATTTTTTAACATAAGCCGAAATACCAAGTTTTGTTGATATAACTTGAGAATATCTTGAGATATGGAGGACTTTTATGCAAACCTTCATTCCCTATTTCACCCCTTCGGGGGTAGAATTTTTAAAAACTTTGAAACATATAATTCTTCATTTTTAACCAGTAGCTCGTGTACCAATTTTCATGGCTATAACTTGAGAAATGAAGGACTTTCATACAAACTTTCAACCCCTATTTTACCCTTTGGGAGTAGAATTTTCAAAAACTGTGAAACACGTGTTTCTTTATTTTTAACCCGCAGCTTATATACTAAGTTTAATGGCTATAACTTGAGAAATTAAGGACTTTCATACAAACTTTCAACCCCTATTTTACCCCTTCGGCGGTGGAATTTTGAAAAACTATGACACATGTACTTCTTTATTTTTTACCGTAACCTAAAATACCAAGATTCGTTGATATAACTTGTAAAATATCTTGAGAAATGAAGGCCTTTCATACCAATTTTGATCCCCTATTTCACCCCTTTGGGGGTTGAATTTTCAAAAACTATTAAATACGTATTTCTTAATTTTCAACTCGCAGCTCATATACCGAGTTTCATGGCTATAGCTTCCATACAAATTTTCAACCCCTATTTTACCACTTTAGGGGTTGAATTCTGAAAAACTGTGACACACGTAATTCTTAAATTTTTATCGAAATCCGAAATACCAAGTTTCGTTTAAATAACTTGAGAATATCTTGAGAACTGAAGGACTTTCATGCAAACTCTCATCCCCTATTTCAACCCTTCGGGGGTAGAATTTTTAAAAACTATGAAATACGTATATCTTCATTTTCAACCAGTAGCTCGTATACCAAGTTTCATGGATATAACTTGAGAAATGACGGACTTTCATACAAACTTTCACCCCCTATTTTACCCCCTTAGGGGTGGAATTTTCAAAAATCCTTCCTTAGTGAGCGCCTACGTCACAAAAGAAACCTACTGTCAAAATTTCAAGTTTCTAACCCCAGCGGTTTAGGCTGTGCGTTGATCCCTTAATGATTTTATATATATAATTAAATAGATTAGATTAGATTAATAATTTTAATTTTAGTAATTTGTTATATGAGGCACCTGTATCAGTTCTCATATATTTGGTATAGTTAGGTAGGATTCTCAAGAATAACTCGAATGGAATTTCTTCAGGAGCCTTCACCTTCGCCAACCTCAAATGTCAGGAGTATGTTTAGGGTAGACTTCATACTAATATTCTAAATGCGAAAGTGTATTTGTTTGTTGGTTTGTCTTTCAATCACGCCGCAACGGAGCAACGGATCGACGTGATTTTTGGCATGAGTATAGTTGAGGACCTGGAGTGT
The DNA here is from genome assembly GCA_923060345.2 of Erebia aethiops. Lineage (NCBI taxonomy): Eukaryota > Metazoa > Arthropoda > Insecta > Lepidoptera > Nymphalidae > Erebia > Erebia aethiops. The sequence continues at coordinate 11,868,435 of OV281089.1, read as the reverse complement.
GAAAAAGGCTACTTTTTATCCCGAAAAATTAAGCAGTTCCCGCGGGAATAAAATAACTTAAACCACGCGGACGAAGTCGCGAGTTGACTATGAATTTCTGGTAATCTTGCAAATGACTTGGACAATACTATCATCAAAATTACCTGCAGTATTATTCTGATCGTGCATCCCAGTGCATTCCCCGAAATAGGAAACATGGGGCGCAGTTTCGCCTCGCATGCGCGCTTCACAGGCCGCCCGTTGCAGAGCGCACTCGTTGGGGAATGTGCGGCGGTTATCAGCGCAGACGGGCTCCCTGGGCGCATCCGCGCACCTCGCTGCGCATGCGCACTTGCCGCGAGAACACCACATACCGTTGGGGCATTGGATGCCGCCGCATGATTCTGTTTGAAGCATAGAGATACGATAACAAGAATAGGTACATGACAAGGAAGCTTGGCAATAATTTGCTCTAATGGCTCTGATAGTTCTTTTGTTTAAGATGATTTGTGAGATGGTGATAAGTAAAAAACACCGGCTAAGTTTGTTGTGGGCTCTTCTCAGACCAGGACGCGTTTGTAACACTCGTAGTTTTAGTTTTAAAATACCGTAACTGATTATCACCATCATGTTTTTTAAGTAACTAGCGAATGCCCACGACTTCGTCTGCGTGGTTTAAAGATTTTTGGTTACCGCGGGAACTCTTTAATTTTCCGGGATAAAAAGTAGCCTATGTTCTATTCCAGACTATAATCTATCTCTGTGCCTATCTTTCAGCCAGAACAGTTCAGCTGTTGGGGCGTGATTGAGTAACAAACATCCATACATCCATACATCCATCCATCCAAACTTTCGCATTTATAATCATCATCATGTTTTATAAGTAATTGGACGTCAATAAGTGTACAGTATACAAAAAAAACCTAATTTGAATAAATAAATTTGAATTTGAATTTGATACGTCTCTGACCTTATCGCTAAGGTCAGAGACTAACTTAAAAGAGCGTAACTTAAATTTGAGGCACCTCAGCAGATTCAAAATGATTTAAAAAGCTCTCTCAAAAAGGAAGTTTTAAATCTCGATCGTTGCAATATGTACTGTATAGTAATTTGTACCTAGCATTGTTGGGGGAAGCCCCGTCGCTCACGTCCGCAGGAGCTACCTTCTACCTCCCTGCACGTGTCCCCTGGGTGGTGCTAAACGAGCGACGAACTTGCAGGCGAAATAAGCGTTCTTTTTATAAAAACGCTTTTTATGTACCAAACGCCATACGATTAAATAAAATTGTAATGAGAAAAGACGTTTACTAAACTCATTTTAAACCATTGTAAGCAATTATTTTCAATTGTGATACATAAATTATGGAAAATGTTGATAACAAAGAAGAATTTGGAGACCTTTTCAAGGAAACCATAAAAGCAGGTACCGAAGTGAAATAAGAGAAAGTTTCGGTGAATCCTTACCACAAGAACCCATGTGCTTGACGTGAAGACCTATCTTCTCTCGGCAAGCTACATCGCGAAGAGCACACACGCTGCTGTAGGTTTCGTTATCATTGCTGCATACTTCTTCAGTTTCCTAAAATTCACATTTCAGTCTTTGTCACAAAATCAAGTAGGTAGGTAATAAGTAGGGAACTCTTTCATTTAATTTACCGGGATAAAAAGTAGCCTATGTCATTCCCCGGAATACAACCTATCTGTGCCTAAACCAAATTTCATTAAAATCAGGAGCTACCTTCTACCTCCCTGCACGTGTCCCCTGGGTGGTGCTAAACGAGCGACGAACTTGCAGGCGAAATAAGCGTTATTTTTATAAAAACGCTTAAAATGTACCAAACGCCATACGATTAAAAAAAATTAAAATCGGTTGAACTGATAAATTTTTTGATTGATCCCAGTAAATTAAAGAGTTCCCGCGGGAATCAAAAAACATAATCCATGCAGACAAAGTCGCAGGCATCATCTAGTAAGAATTAATTGTTTAAGAACTAGTATAAGAAATGTTGGGAAATAAAGGCATATTTATTTATTCATTTAATAAGTAGGAAATAATATAATATTGTTGGTAATAAACAGGTAAGTATATACAAATCGACTCACAGTTCCCTCTTCACAATGTTGAGGGCAAACGCAATTCGCTTCCGAAACTCCATCACTCTCACAAACTGCGTAGAATTCGCACTTTTTATTTTCGCAACCATCTGAAATAAATATTAAAAAAATACATTTTCGCTAAATTAAATTTTAATCTATTGTCATAGTTTTCATCTGGTCTCATGATTCTAAAGAATTCGCACTGCCCAGATTCTGGGGTTCAGACCACAACTTTTACCAGAACTCCGGAACCTTTGTGCTCTTTACAAGCCTAACTCTCTAAGTAACTGTATGGAAGCAATCTACTTTGGGTCCAGCGCCCCACAGGATAGTATAATAACGTACCTACACTACTGTATTTAATTTATATTTATAAAAAAGCAACTGAGTTTCTTGCCGGCTCTTCTCAGCAGAACTTCCGAACCGGTGGTAGAGTCAACCATACGAGACGTACCATGAGAGACACCTGTATGTCCTACATGTTATTGAGTGAGTTTAATTGAGTTCGAGTTTAGGCCCATGGTTAAAACAAATGAAGATGACTTACTACAAGGTCCATCGTACAGCACTTGAACTAGTCGACGATGGCGGCATGCCTCCAGCTGCAGCTTGCATCGGTTCCCGTACGAGATGCCGTCAGACCCACACACTGGAGCAAACTCATTCGAGCATCGCGGACAACGACAAACGCCGCGGCCTCCCGACGAGACACACTCACCGCCGTGCGGGCAGACTCGACCAGCGCACACGCCGTTTGACCCTGGCAAGAGTTAAGAGGAGGTTTATGAGACTGATAACAGAATCTACGAATACATTATTATCTCCCTCAACAGTGAAACAAATCTTTGTGGACATAAGAGCTTTACAAATTCCAAAAAATGCGCGATCAATCTCCATCATTATATACGAGCGCATCCCATTTGTCATTCCTCATCTTACTTGCAACATATGGCCGACCAATACCAGATAAGAAAGCCGGCAAGCAAAGTAAAATATAGCTCCGAGATTTTGAGAAGTTTTTACAAAATCGCACGCCCGCCAAACCGCATTGAAGGAGCGTGTTGGGTCTAAGCTCTAATTCCCTCTCACCTAAGAGAGTGGAGGCCTGTACCCAGCAGTGGGACGTTAATTGGCTGTATTGGTGGTTACAAAATCGTTTAAAAGTTCAGTCTGTTTTTTAAATTGGTAGCGAATCTGCCACCGGCACTAAACGAAAGAGCTTACTAATAAGTTAGTTCAAGCTGCCTTTGATAAGCTCAGCAATCAACAAATTGTCGTATAAATCGATACAAAAACAAATCGATTAAAACTTCTTCTGAATAAAGAAAGTCGATTGTTATCAGAATAGCATTAGAACATCATTGACTCCATCTGCCAAACGTAAAATATGTAAATGATTGGACAGAGAATAGGTGTGGTTATGTAGGTACATACCGCAAGCGCCCGCGTGGACAACCTTCAGCTCCCTTCCCAATAAACACCCAGCTCGTTCCAATTCGCACTCGCTATCGTGCGTGCGGATGTCAGACCCACACACAGGACGTAGCACGGGCTCACAAGGCGGTGGACACGCGCACACCGCTCCGCTCCCCTCCACCCTACACTCCGCTCCGTGACGACACTCCACTTCCGCACATGGGTTTACACCTGCACAAAAGCAAATCAACTAAGTTTCAGCTCAAGAATGCAACGGTGAGCAGTGATCACGTTAAGCCACAAGTCCCTGTTATCTAATAGTAGATGATTTCAGCGACTTCGTCCACGTGGACCAAGTTCTTTTGATTCCCGCGGGAACTATGTCCTTCCCCGGGACCGTATCAAATTTCATCAAAATCGGTTGAATTGGTGGGCCGTTAAAGCGTAGCAGACAGACAAACAGACAGACACACTTTCGCATTTATAACATTAGTATATGGATAACGATTTGTTGTATTCGTTGTCTTTTTCAACGGATAGACGTCCATAGACATCGATCAGACATAGATCTCTTGTAGCGGTCACCAAACTCCTCGATTAGTGTCACAATAGGTAGCGATTCGTTTCTAATGACGCTCTAGAACGAGTCTTGAATTAGACACTCTTAAGCTTCAGCACATAACGCTTAAGCTGGGGGGTTAGGGTTCCCATATCAAAATAACCTAAAAAGTTAGTTGTTAGTGGGTAACAAAATCATACCAGAACTGCATTGTCCCTTGAAAATTATCTTCAATTGTTTCCTAGCTCGGCACGACTCCCTGTGCATCTGGCATTCGTTGGAATACGTCTTTCCATCAGAAGCGCAAACTGGCGAGAACTCCAGCGGGCACGGTTCAGCACAGCGGCACGAGGGCTCACGGCGATCGTCCAGCTGACAAACTTCTGGGTCGGGACAGGTCACACCCACGCAAGGATCTGGTCAATAACATCATAGCTAAGTATTGAAATTTAATTTTTGCAGAAAAATTAAAGAGCACCACCTAACGAAGACGGTTTTTGAAGTATGATATATGTATGTTGTTTGTTTATATGGATATTTACTGTTACCAATTTCATCCTAGCTTAATAATTACTTGCTAATGTCTAGGATTGTTTTAAGATAAAGGCACTAAGTAGAGGGTTCTGCAGTTGTGGATGTGGTTTAATTTTTCACTTTTAGGACTTGTTGCAGAAAATTCCGTAATAGTTCTGAGACTTCAATGAAATGATTTTCGTGAATTCAGACGGCAAGAGTGAATCTTCTAGGCTAGCGCGTTCCAACCTAGACCTCATCATTGTTTTGCACTAAGCATGATTGTCGTCAAGCGCATGGCCTATCTCACAATAAATTTTTTTTTAAAAACTCGGCCTGATTTGAAACCATTAAGTAGTTATGACATTCATTTTAAAAAGTAATGTGAAAGTCAAATTAGTGTAACCAAAAATACTCACCACATTTACCATAATACTTAAAAGTTATATTATTGTTTGTTTCGCAGGCCGCGCGTCGCATCTCACAAATGCCAGGGTAGTCTTTCGCATCGCTGGCGCAAAGAGGCCGCGAGCCTTCGTGGTCCCCATAACTGGGACACGAGATGGGGCATTCGCAGTTGTGACTCTTCCCGTCGGGTGTAGGCCGACACAGCTCCCCAGGGCCACAGGTCACTCCTCGGCAAGGATCCGGCACGTCTGCCACAATATGCACATCAATTAGCTGCAACAATGGAAACGTCAATCTGCGATACGCATTAAAAAGGCAATTACACAAAATATAATGCTGATTCCACACAGTGGCGTGCAGTTCATAAAAGCACTGCTTGCCCAAATGGAAACGTCAATGTTAATTTTTTATCAAAACAGCTAGTAAATAGGTACTCAGTCTAACTATGCCTACCCTAATACCTACCCTGGCTCTATAACCTGTGCACGCCACTGCCCACATTACGACATATTATTTTTAAGCAAGAGACGCATTTTTCAGTAGCGGATGTTAGTGCTGATGATGTCGAGTTTGGTAAATTCTAATTGAAATCAGCCTTACAAAAATTTCAGCTTGTGAAACCCTCGAAGCACTAGCTAACCCTTACAAAGAACGGCAATACTTTAGTTCATGTTTGTCCATAATTTATTAAATTACAAACATCTCTAAAATATTGCTGCAGATGATTATTTTGCAAAATAGAATCCGCCTAAGCAATATTTGATTAAAGCTATCGTTAGTTAACTATGATTTTCAACGTCTATGGTAGAGTATGGTAACTGTCATAGCAGTAGGAGTAGGTAGTAGGTACCTACCTGCGTACCGAATTTACCGTCGTTAGCAGCATAGTAAAGCATAGCGGTAGGTGTAACTTAAGTATAGGTACCTAATAGATAATTATGACAAGCGATAGAGCCTTTACTAGAGTGTACTTTATATCCCCAATGTAAGAAATCTCCTTAACGAGACGTCTTCTTTCATGGTAACTCAACTCTTTTTGGGAAATCTCGACACTGGTGCGATACTTCTACGAAGGCTTTCTTCGTTAGTTACATAGGTCGGTAGATATTTTAGGAATTTAAGATAACTATTTTATCTAATAAGACAGGTGACACACTTACCACTAGGGAATAAATAACACCCAAACGAAGTTGCCACCAACACCGTAAATATGGTCGAAGATATCAACATTTTCTTATTGCTGAATTTGCTACACAAAGTCCGGCCCGATCTCCATATCGAATTAACTAAAAATAATCAGAAAAACATAATTTTAAGTAAGTAGGTATACCTACCTACGGAATATAAGTAAGCAGGTAACAAAATCAATATTAATTTCACTAACATTAACCGTGACTTAATCTATAATCTAATTAGGGTCGTGTTGAGTTTTATTCTTAAGAACGAATTGTTAAACTCACTTTAAATAATTGGACTACGTTTAACCACTTCACTTCCACATAGATTTCAAAAACTTTAAGCAATCTCTTGCTCCCATCTACATTTTAACTCGTTAATATACAGGAGTACAATACAAGTGTCGACTGAAGTGTGAAGCCCTTTGGATGTCTGAATTACGGCACTTGGGGCATGCGCATTATGTGCAATGTTCATTGAGAATTAAAATCTATAAATAGAAGAGAGCAGTGTGAATGAAAGGCATATTTTAATAAGAAATCAATCAATCAAGAGGCCTCCCGACAACTATAGTTTTACCTACTTCATCAATGTTACATAAAACTCCTGATGATAATAAATAGCAAACTCCGGTGTTGTACATTTCCATCTCGTTAGATATTTAGGGCGAAAACAAGAGGTTATATACGACCTACTTAACAGCGGTTAACACTTCTCCATAATAGAGTCAATGATATTACATACACTAAAAGAGGCTACAAGCTTTTTTTCCTGTTTTTGTCAGCAGCATTGTATAGCAGCAGTACTTATTGCTGGCAAAAAAAAAAAAAAAAACTTGTAGGTGCGGAAAAGCTATACTTTATTGACAGAAGGTATTTATGATAAAGCTATTTTAGTAGGTACCTAACCGGGTGCAAATCGGTTTTTTGGCGACTGACTGTAAAAATCTTAATAAACCCAAATAAATTTTACGTAAGAAAATACTTAAATTCAAAATTTTCCTACTGCAATTAGCCATAAAACTGTTTAAAATAGCCAAAACTCAATTTTAAGAATAAAATTTTAAGTTCGGATATTACCGCCTTACCACATTTGAATTCCGATTTCACACAATAATGCCCCCTAAAGTACCAAATTTTTTAACCAATAAGGGAAGCTCAGGAACCCCAAAAGTTTTTGAAATTAGTAGGAAGTGACGTAGACAGGTTTAAGTATTTTTAATCTTAAGTTAAAAATTCATCTCTACTTCTGTCGAACATACACTTTTCACTTTCGACCAAAAATTTTCCGACTTGGTTTAATGTTATGATGGTAATTATTTTATGCGAAGTAGCACAATACTTAACAAGCATGTTCACAAAAAAAAATTCGGAAAAAAACACTAAATAAAAAGAAATAAAATTTAACACGCACTTCATCAGAAGTCTGACGAAAAACTTTAAAAAATTATAACTCGAAAACTACGAAAAATCGCTGAACATACTCATACATGGGGTATTTTCTGATAGGTCTAGGTACGAGGAATCTAAATTTTTTCTTTGGACGTCACTATTTGGGCCACCCTGTATATGTTTTGGTAGAATATTTTTCTAAAATAGTATCATACTTAAGTGTCAGACACTTTCCATGGACCAAAACTTTTGTCAGACGCTTTAAAGCTCCACAAAAAATAAACGAACTCTACTTATTTTTACATGTCTGATTTTTAAATATGTTAGTACCCAGTGGCGTGCAGTTCATAGAGGCAAATAAGCACAGCTTACCCCAACTGAATGAAAGTTATACTCAAGTAAATTACATAATAAAATAATAAAAAAACAACTGTAATATAAATTCATAAAAACGCCATTTATAGTAAATAAACACCTGCATCTATATTAATTCTGTAATTATCACGAAGATGGCGCTGTCACAAATTCTATCCAAAGTCAATACGCTCATAGTAACATTGAACCGACGCGACGCTGGCGCCACGGAACAAGCAGGAGTTAAAAATGGCAAAGATTTTAGGTATGTGTGTTTCACATTCAGTAATACAACACGAAATACATTTACATGTGTGAGTCATCACTCCTAGTCATAGCGCACGACGTTACGTCAATAAAAAGCTCAGCTTCCGGAAACTGCGTGATCAACTCAAGACTTATTTTAATAATGAAAATTAAGTAACTGTATTTACCTAGATACCAAAAAGAATTGTTGAAATTATTAAATAAATTAAAATTTTCTACTGTATTTCTTTCCACTGATTTTGTATTCTAAGAAATTATAAAGATTCTAAATTATTAATTAAGTATTAAATCAAAAGCAGTCTAAATTAAAAAAACATAATACGGCCACCGATTAAACATCCAAAAGGGGTAAACATATTTTTTCACGCAAATAATAGCGTAATCAAAGTATTGAAATTAAATATTTTAATAAAAGAGTTATTTAGCGATACTTCCGCCGGCTACCAGACGAACGCGCGCGCCATAGGTACTAGTTATTGTGTTGTTATTGTTTTGATTGCGAATTTCGTCCCGTTAAAAAATTGTTTTAACACGTTCAAGGACATTTCTTTGTAAAATAACACGTGAATTATTGTGAGAACAGCATGTGACAACTTTTTTAGTGATAAGTGATTACAAAATTATTGGAATTGTTCAGAAATCGGTATTGCAATCGGTAACGTAACAATCTACTTACATAGTATTATTATTATTTTAAGTACCTACCTACCTTTTTGGGTGTGAAACGAGAGAGTTCTTGGTGTACTTTTTTGCGTTACAATTCACATTATAAAATATATTAAGTACCTAGTAGTTGAGCATGGTTTGTTAGCATGGTTAGCATGTTCGACTGCAGTTGAGAGGTGCTGGGTTCTTTCCCGGGTCGGACCAAAAATCTTAGATAAGGAAGTTCGATATTAGGTTTTTGTTTTAAGAAATTTTCAGCACTAGCCTGGAGTTGGAAACTGGCTGTTTCACCCTCATACATAATTAATGCTTACCCTGGCTTCGAACCCTGTGCACGCCACTGTTAGTACCTAAGTAACTATTACAAACTTATATTTCATTAGTCAGACAAATTGTAGTGACCAAACATCCCCTAAACACAAAAATTATTCAGCCGAGAGAATAAGCGCGAGAGCATTATACGCATCCTTACCATCATCAGCTATATTGGCGTTGCTGGCAGCTTCTTTAAAAAATAGATCAAAAAATTAGAAAACATAAAACTGCAAATATATATTTTTTTAAACTTGAAGTCAAAGTACAGTCCTACCTGATTCTTGAGGGGATTCACTAACGTCTCCTGGTAATTGGTCATCATCAACCCAATGAAAATGATACTGGTTTCCTTCTAAAGTCAAGCTTAATTGGCAACGGACGGGGCACATAGTTCGTATACCGATAGACGTTGGGGTCGCAAAGTGATTGAATGGCGGCCTCGCAACGGGAAACGCAGCGTTGGACGACCTCCCACTACATGGATGGACGATCTCAAGCGTGTAGCTGGAAGAAGACACAAGATCGTGCTCCGTGGTGATCCATGCAGGAGACCTTCATTCAGCAGTAGGTAGATGTCTTCGTCTAAATTACAATCTTCGACACCAATTTCACTCATTATTTAAAATTTCCAGCCATACTTAGTTATTTATTTAATTTTGTGTGTACGTTGAGAAATTGCGTCACAAATAATATACTTTATATTGAAAGTTGAATACTTTTAATTTTAACTACAATATTGAGGTTAAAATTATATATTTTTGTAAGAATTTATCGAAAAATAGTTTTTTAAAAAAATAATACAGTTGATATAGGTACTGATTGGTATTAATAAGAAATTGATTATTTGATAATAATATAGGATTATATAAGATTGTAGGGTCAAGTGTCCAACAATGAAACACTAAAAATTCATAACCTTTTGTTTTACACTTAAAATTCATAAACCTTTTGTTTTTACAAATAGAAGTCTAATTTTTTACAGGTAAGTACTTAGATAGGCAAATTTATTAGGTATCTGATGCCATTTATAGTTTTTATGATTAATGTGTAATCAATCAGCAAAAAATTAAAAACCAAAAAATGGGAAATGTTTCATTGTGTCCGCAGTGGTGTACACAATGAAACAGCACAAATTCAACAATGAAACATAATAATTCACAGACTGTATTCATAAATTCTCTCACATTTTGTGTAATTTATGGAGTAGGTAGTACAAAAAATGCTTGAGTTCAATCAAAAAAGGTTTTATTCTTAATTTCACTTTAATTTGGTTTGCGCTTTCCAGTCCGTGGATGAGCCTTCAATGGAGTCATGAATTCCTTCTTCTTTGGTTGCCTCTCTGATTACCAAAGGTTGGCAGTCAGCTTGGTATATCCCCTTCTGTTCTTCGTCGAAATAATTCGGCGGTACTCACGATTCCGGTCCACTTAACTCAAAACTTTTGAGTTAGGGGTCAGAATGCCATTTCTATATATGTTGCAAAGCCAAGACTTTCTGCTGCAACCAACGCCTCTTTTTACAACAGTTTTCCCCATCATGATGAGTATGAGCATGAGGTAGTAGGAGTTCGTATTTGTCGCGCCTGAAAACGTGCCCCAAATATGCGACTTTTCTCATCTTTTCTCATTTTTCGTCGGGAAAATAAAGGATTATTCCTTACCCGTGCATTAGAATAGCTCGAAGCATATTTTTCCCTGAATGACAACCTTTCTTTCTTTTTAGAGTTTCTTCTAGCCACAAAAATAATTCATTTGCCAATTTCTCCTTAAACTGATCTGCTCATAGTCTATCGAGTGATCGCACGATAAAGACCACACAAAAAAAAATTTGCACGGGAAGTATAATATTATGATTCTATAAGATACGCACTGAAACAGTGTTTCATTTTGTCCAATAAGCAACTGTTTCATTGTTGACTATAAATAAGATAGGGTTTATTTTACTAAACTTGATTTTTTTTCCATTAAATTTTAACACTATAACATATGATCTATTCCACGTAAATCTACGAAATATGGTTAGTGCTAGGTTATCATGAAAATTTCAACCAAAATTTAATAAAAAATCTTTAAAAAATGCTGAAAATATTTACTTTTTGTCGAAAAAATCAAAAATTCGCCACAAATATTCATGTGTCATCTTCCACATGGCACCGATGGAAACTGGGATAGGACGGGGGGTTCACATGAGTGTTCTGATGGGATATAATGCACGATCTGGCAACATAGCATTTTAGAAATATCACAATGTTTTATTGTGTACCACTGTTTCATTGTTGGACACGACCCCTAGAACATAATGTGATGGAATTTCAGAACGTACCTAACGTTCTAGTCCGTAATTTTCACTTTATACATGATACAGATATTTCTTCATTTCTTTAAATTATTAAACGATATTTTCGTAAGAATTAAGTCAACGCATAAATCATCTCAATAGGTACTCAAAATACAAATAAATCTAAAAATCAATACTTGGTGATTTTTTAAAGAAAATACTTTCCAATACCGGGATCCCGGTAATGGTATTGACTGAAACAGATTGTGAGTTAGAGGAAGAGGAACCGAGTTACGATGGACCTCTCACTCGCTCTGAAACGCATGCGTATAATAGTGTACTCATTCTCTCGGCTGAATAATTTTTGTGCTAGGGGGATGTTTGGTCACTACAATTTGTTTGACTAATGAAATATAACTTTGTAATCGTTACCTTAATTAACATATTTAAAAATCATACATGTGAAAATAAGTTAACTATTATTTTTTGTTTAGCTTTAAGGCCCGGTCTTCACCAGAGCGGAGAGGAGACGAGAGGAGAGATGTGATTTAAACAACCAATAGAATTTCGTTATTCCCACATCTCGTCTCCGCTCAGCTTCAGTGGATACCACTGAGCGGAGATGTATCATATTTGTTTGGCGCGATCGATGCGGAGATGGGATCTGCTCGCAAGCTGGCGGCGGCGCGCAGCGGAGACGAGAGATGTGAGCGGCGCCGCGTTCTTCTCAACATCCAACGCTCACCGCACGCAGCTCAGTCGCGCTCTAGCCAGCACACATCTCCGCTCCAGTCTAGCCAGTACGCATCTCCACACAGCTTCGGTGGATACACCCTAGGCTGAAAAACATCTCTTCTCGTCTCCGCTTCAGAGATCTCCGCACATCTCCGTTCTGGTGGAGTCCGGGCCTTAAGCGTCTGACAAGTTTTGGTCCATGGAAAGTGTCTGACACTTATGATACTATTTTAGAATAACATTTTACAAAACATATTTAAAAATCAGCCATGTAAAAAGTTATAACTCTTATTTTTAGTTACCTGGTACCTGCCTAGGTGTCACAAGACGAGCTCCAGGAGCACGCAGGTTATTCAAAGAACATGAGACGGAGAACCTAAGGTTTCATCTGATAAAATAAGTTATATTGTCAGATCACCTTGGACCATAAGATTACTTCCTGATATGACCACTTACCAGTATGACCACTAAATGATCTGAATGATGAAGATACCTTTCGTCAAATTTATTTAAAAAGTAGTTGTTTAGACCGGAGATATCTACAAAATATATTCCGCATATTGCGCTTATCGTGTATTATGTACCAAATCCAAGTTGAAATCTCTATATTATTTTATGTAGAAAAACTTTAATAGGTGCCTGTTTAGCCTTTAAGTGAGTGTAACTATGTTTCTTCACACTGTATAATGTACGCAATGTTGAAATTCCAATAAAGAATTTATAAAATCAAAAAAATCAATCAACTAAATGATCCAATACATTTTCAAGGGTTTAGTGGTCATCAGCTCAGGTTACACATATTCATCTATGAGCTCAGGGTGTGGTCCTATTGGGAAGAGGTCATATCGTAAAGTAATCAATAAGTGGTCTTTTTATTACTAGTGTAATCCAGCCTTAAGTCTCCTCTACACGTCTGCAGATGCGTCCGCGGACGCCCGCAGATGCATACGCAGATGAATCACCACGAGCTGTCCACACGTCTGCAGGTCGATCAGTCTAGGTTCATTCTCGGCAGACGCATCACGCACGTTTAAAAATGAATATTGAGACCGTAGCTGCCGCATCTATTTATTTATTTAGTACTTTTAACTACTTCGTGAGTGTGCATCGCAGTAGAGTTATTAAAAAGAAATGGAAAAGAAGAAGGTGTTGGATGCTAGCTATACATAGAAACAGAACAAAGTAAGTGGAATTTTGATTTAAGACTTTCAAAGTAGATTTTTTTACAGGAATAGCATGGAAAACCAGCTTGCGGAACTTTACTTGGAGCCATCTGGAGAATTTAGTAATTTTGTTCGAATGTCTTGCAGCGATTTTGAATACCTTCTACAAAAAATATCTCCAATGCTTGCTAAAAAAGATACCGATTGGAGGGATGCAATACCAGTGAAAGTGCGCCGGGCAGTCACATTAAGATACTTAGCTACTGGAGATAGCTACAGAAACAGTTTTCAGCTTGGTATAGCTCAATAAACCTAAAAGTTTCCTCTGTGCTCATATTATTAGCCATTTCAGCAAAAATTAAACCGCAAGAAGCACGCGTGCACTCTCAATCGCAACTCCGATTAAACTGATGCGTCGCCAGACGTGTGTACAAACGCCAGACGTCCGCGCCGAAACCCTTTGATCTGTGCCACAAAAACCGCCAACAATTGGATTCGAGGCGGACGCGTCTGCGTGCGTCTGCGGACGTTAAATACCTACAACAGATGCACAAATTAGCCCCTCTACACGTCTGCAGACACATCCGCAGATGACGTCCGCGGACGCATCTGCAGACGTGTAGAGGAGGCTTCAAAGAAACGAGGGTTCCAAACGCGCGCTGGTGCTATACGGATAAATAAAATAAACTTTCAACTTTAATAATATGTTTATTATCATGGTATACACCATCAAGACGTTTCCATTCTTATTACATTCATTTGCATCATGTAACAGAGAATAAGGCTTTACATGTATATAAAAATAGGACTGTATGAGTCCCACAAGGACTCCAAAATGCATGTAGGAGAAAGGAAATACAAATCAAACTATTTCCTTTCCACTGCTAAAATGCAATGACAAAGTTTATGTATGTGCCTTCAAGCTATACACAATGTTCTGGATTGCACATGATTTATTTTACTTTGCAAATCTACTAGCATTTGCATAATTTTGTACATCGACTAAGGACTACGCATATCACCTGACTGTCTACCTCTCATAGTCGAGGCCCCGAATAAATAGTAAATCAAGTAAAATGAGCAGATCACAATTTCAAAATAATTCAAACCAGCAAAACTGGCAACAAAATTGGGACAATATAAAAAAAATATCATATTTGTTTAATTCTGTACACTAACAAATAAAAGAACAGACTTGGTAATAAATAAATTCACTATACAGTCTCACTTACAAATTATATTATAATAGTCAATGTCCGAAATCGATGACGCTCTTAGCTTATCACATAGATAAATTCCACAGCACTAGTATGTCACTTACACTTTACAAAATGTCTAGATCAGCGTCCACGGAAAGAGATCTCTATGGCTATTTACATATTTATTATGGTTAATTAAGTTAAAACTATATTTACAGTGTGTATGTCACCGTAAGATTGTGAAAACCGTCAGATTGCAATCTAACGCTTGTTATCTCGACAGATTGTGAACTGTTCAATGTTTTGTGTCAATTTTTGAAATATTCATTGCATTTACGTTTTCTTGTCTCTTTCTTGTAGGTTAGGTTAGGGTTCGACATAAATAATCAGGTAGTGCCTTAGGTTCTGTCAAGTTAATATATACCCAACAGCACTGGCGTGCACAGGGTTTGAAGCTAGGGTAGGCATTAGAATAGGTACCTATTTACTGACTCATGATGAAAAATGAGCACTGACGTAAGATTTCCATTTGGGTAAGCTGTGCTTTTGTGCCTCTATGAACTGCACGCCACTGCCCAACAGATTACAACCTACAGAAAAATAATGCGTTAAATTGTAATCAGTTGTTACGGTTCACAATCTTTAGACAGTTTACAATCTACCGAGATAAAAACCGTTAGATTACAATCTAACGGTTTTTACAATTTTACGGTGACATGTATCACAATAAACAGATACAACCAGTATGGAAACTACCTAGAAACGTTCGAAACAGCTCACTCACACAAACATGCGCGTCGAACATGCGATGACGGGGCACTCACTACTAACGGCACTGCGACGAGCGCTTGAGGTCTCGTCGATGCGCATGTACCTATGTGTGAGTGAGCTGTTTCGAACGTTTCAAGGTAGTTTCCATACTGGTTGTATCTGTTTACTGTGGATGTATATTGATCACGGCTCCTGGCACGAGGTGGCTAGGTGGGGGGAGCGCGCCGGTCGTAGTCCCTCCGGTAGACCTCGCGCTCATAGTCGCGCTCGTCGTACGGGTACTCTGGCTGAGCGTACCCGCGCCAGTCGTCCGGGTAGGGGCGCACGGCCGGAAAGCCCATGCCGCCCGGGATGACGGCGCCTTCGAAATACCCGCTGCCGTACGGCCCGGCGGCTGCCATCGCGCCGTAGCTTCCGAATCTGTTCAACAATGTACTTTTTATTACACTAATATTATAAGAAAGCTCTAGCCTATATATTTAAAAAAAAAAAAGTATAGATTTTGCATTTTCTCACCTAACTTTTTCTCGGCTAACGCCTCTAGCATTCATTATTTATTCAATAACTAGCTAATCCCGCGACCACGTCCGCGTGGATTAAGATTTTTCAATTCCCGCGGGAACTCCTTAGTTTTCCGGGATAAAAAGTACCCTATGTCCTTCCCCGGGATACAATCTATCCCTGTACCAAATTTCATCAAAATCGGTTGAACAGGTGAACCGTGAAAGCGTAGCAGACAGACAGACAGACACACTTTCGCATTTATAATATTAACATGGATAGCTGCAAGATCAAAATTACACTTTTGCGAAAAAATATGTAAAAGTGCCTTTCTTTTTTGAATTATAGGAAAAATATTCATATTTGCAAGTTTTTACTTGTGGCATCTGGTTTGAATCTACGCATTATTAAATTATAATAATATTATTACTTACTTCACCATTAAAAAATCTTTAAAAATCTCATACACTATTTTTATCCAGGTCTTTGACTATACCCTTGCAAAGAATGAGGTCCAACCAAACACACTTACTATACTAAGTACAGACATAGGGATCCACATACCTTCTCTTGTCGTGGGGTCGCGCGGTGCGGTCGCCGCCTCGGTACTGCCTGGGCCCGGGGTATGCGGGCGGCGTCCAGGCGGGATGCGCGGGATGCGCGGGGTGCACGGCGTGCGCGGCGTGCACGGCGTGGTCGGCGTGGGCGTGCTGCGCGTAGGGTGGTCGCACGCGCGGGCCCACTCCGCCGCTGTCCCGCCGAGTCCGCGACCGCTCCCGGTCCCTGTCACGCTCGCGGTCCCGCTCGCGATCCCGGTCCCGATCGCGTTCCCGGTCTCGCTCGCGGTCCCTGTCACGGTCCCGGTCGCGATCCCGCTCTCTCTCCGAACGGCTCCGCTCTCTGTAGATCAAATCGTCCCGCTTCAAGCTTCCCTCTCTATCTCTGCGATCCTTGTGCTTGTGTTTATGTCTGCAGGTATGGAAGCGAGATGGTGATGAGCAGGAAAGTTAGCGATGCGAAAATAGTTAAATAGTGTTAATAAAATGAAAAGAAAAGAAGCGGTGGCATGGCATGTGTCGGGGAAGATTAGGTTAGTGAAGTCATAACTGAGGGGATGATGGATGAATATTTACCTTTCGTGACGTTTGTTTTCGGTTGGTTCAGGGTCACATTCCCCTTCCTCCAGTTTCCTTTTCACTCCCGATGCATGTGCAGTTTTATCATTTGTCTTATCACCTTTATCGGATTTCGGCCTTTTCTCTTTTCTGCTGTTCCTGTCTTCTTTACCATCCTTCTTATATGACTTGACATGATTATGGAAGTTATTTATATGATTTTTTACATTTGACTGAAACAACAATAACACCATCATAAATTTATCACATAATTAATCAAATACACATACCATTGAAGTTCTTTCGCTTTTGCAAAATCAGGGAACATTATGTAATACGAATAACTTTTACCGGTACGGTGGTAACTAGCCACAGCCGAAGCCTCCCACCAGGCCCATGCAGGGAAAATTCAGAAATTATAAATTCCCAAATTAAAATAATACCTTAATTATTAAATAAAATAATTACCTTATTTTCCTTATGCTTTCCATCTTTTTTATGATCACTTTTCTTAAGACCATATCTATACAACCTGTACAATTGTTTTGCATCAAAATTTGTGAATTTAGACACAAAATACCAGAGATTACTTCTCCATTCAACTTTTTTCTCGGGATCTGGATATTCAGCTAAGCATATATCTATTTGACTTCCTATTTGAGTCAGGCAAGCTCTGGTCCTGGAAACCTGTTCTGTTTCTGACAAGGTTTGATCTGGATTATCGAGAGCACGTAGTGCCTTTTTAACTGGTCTCATTTTCTCTTTGCACTGTAAAAACATTAGTTATTATCAGATTACAAAGATATTATAAGATTTCAAAGATAAAAAATATAAATAACTAGATGATGGCCGCAACTTCGTCTGCGTGAATTATGTTTATTCCATTTCCACGGGAACTCTAATTTACCGGAATAAAACCTATTCCTGTACCAAATTTCATCAAAATCGGTTAAACAGATGAGCCGTGAAAGCGTAGCAAACAGACAGACACATTTTCGCATTTATACTATTACTAGCTGATGCCCGCGACTCCGTCCGCGTGGATTAAGGATTTTTGGTTCCCGCGGGAACTCCTTAATTTTCCGGGATAAAAAGTAGCCAATGTGCTATTCCAGACTATAATCTATCTCTGTGCCAAATTTCATCTAGATCCGTTCAGCTGTTGGGGCGTGATTATGTAACAAACATCCATCCATACATCCAAACTTTCGCATTTATAATATTAGTATAGAAGTATGGATACATTCTTTACAAGACTACACACCTCGTCAAAAACGGATGGATCAAGGTCCCCTAACAACTCTAAAGCTCTAGGTTGATTGTTAGCAGTGAAGTGCATGGGACCTGCCGGCTTCTTACGACCTCTTCCTTTATCATTCTTAGTTCGATCTTTGCCTTCCTTTTTCGTGCGTTTTTTGTCTTTCTCTTTCCTGTCATTAGATGCTTCATCATGCATTAACACGTCTTCAACTTTTGATTTTCCCTGCAATAATGATTAACATTAAACAATATGATTACATTTGTTATTCTTGTTATGACTAAATTATTTGTACTTGAATAGAACAAGATATTGTTTTTGAAATATACCTTTTCTCCTTTATCATTCTTAGCAGTTTTGTTTCCCTTTTTGCTTTCAGCACCGGAACTTAAATCATCTTCGATTGTATCCTTTGTAATTGGTTCTTTGGCCCCCTTCTTCGTTCTTGGTTTTCTCTGTTTTTGTTTTCCATTTTTCTGATCTAGCAGTTTCTTTATTAGCTTCAACAAATATTCCGCCCTTGACTGTAAATGCTTCGGCTGTGGTTTCTTGTCAGCATTCATGAGGATTTTGTCACCTATACCAAACGATGAGTCCATTTTGATGGCTTCCCATGACCCCATACCATATTGATAAATGCCAGCTAGCAGTCTTGAATCATCCTCCACTCCCCATTCCGTGTCAAAATTCGCAGGTCTTGTCCTGGAAATAAGAAAACAGTTTAGTGCCATCCTAAAAGAAACGCACTGCTTGCTGGTGTGACTGTAAACTGATAAATCTGATAAAGAATAAATTAATGAGTAATGACTTTGAGACAACTTGGTTATAAACTTATTATAACACATTTGCAACTGTAAACTCATAAATCTGACAAACAATAAATTAATGAGTAATGACTTTGAGACAACTTGGTTATAACTTATAATACATTTGCAACTGTTTTAATGTAGTTTTTAATCATTTTTTTAAGTTACCTGAAGTCCAATTGCCATTTCAGTCGTTCCTCTTTAGTTTGTGGCAAGAAATCGTCCAGCGGCGCGAGTTCGTTCTGGCAGGCTGCCATTGTCTTAGCGTTAACAGGCACGCCGCCAAGCTTGAAAGTTTTTCTTGCATTCTTACGGCCGTCACTGTTCTCATCTTTTTAAAAAAATATTGACTTTTTTACTACTAGGACTTTTACTACTTTAACTTTCAGGACTATTTTTTTTTATTCCACTACAAGTTAGCCCTTGACTGCTGGGTAAGTGATGATGCAGTTTAAACTCATAAAGTAATATTATTGATTGAGTTACCTACATAAATACATATAAATGGTACTGTTTAGCAATCTATGTGTAATTAAAATTATAATATTTATAGAAGTGAAAACTTGAGCATGTTGAGCACTTTTTTGGTAGGGGGTAAACTTGTGGATTCGCGTCACCGACATGCTCGCGTTGTTACGAAGACAAAAGGTCTTAAGTATAAATATACTACATTCGTAATTAAACTTTAATGCCTTAGTTTTAAGGTTTATATATGAATTATTCGTATTTACATTGGTGTTTGAAATTTTTTTATTATTTTCAAATTTTAATACTAAAATTCTAAGTTATCAGTTTTTACTTCTATCGGCAGTCCCTCCGACTGCTAATTTTTTTTATTATTGAAATAAAAAGAACACCTAAGAAATAAGACATTTTTGTGTTACTATAAATATTTTTAAAATGTTCAACATACTAGTTGGCTCCGTTGTGTCATTCAATACAGCTTTGCATCTCTCTTGCAATATTTCTCCCAACTTCTTGAGTTCGGCCAATGGTTTCTCCTGTAGCTCTGCATCACATGCTATACTGTCCAGGTGTTTCAGTGGTGCACAGAATTTTTTGAAGCTCTTTACAAATCTCCTTATCTGAAATAACAAATAAGTTGGTTGGTAAAAATTGTGGCCACAGGCTTCCGGTGACCAGGCAGCCTACATCCCTAAATCTACCTGTAGATTTCGATAACCACAAGATATCCTATACATATAGACAGGTTAATGAGTTCTTCAGAAAAACAATGGTAAGCAGATCAAATTTTTTATTCAAATAATCTTTGGAATTGTCAAGTCAATGTACTACTTAATCAGAATGCCCTGTTTACCAAAAAGAACCAGCAAGAACTGGGCGATTGCTCTAATCTAATATTAATAATTATTATTGTATACTAAGTTTTTTCAGGAGCATACTTACAATAGATTTAGTATAAAGTGTCTGAAAAGACATTTTATTCAAAGTTGAGAGTGTACAATTTTGTAAGATCATTAAAATATAAGATGTGAGAGCGGCAATTAATAGTGACGGTACCTAAAACTAAAGCTACAAGGGTTAGTACATATTATTAGTAAGTAATAATATTATATATAAATAATAATTGTATTATAATTTATTTATTTAATAATTTATATTTGTGTTGTTGTAGAACTAACCACTAACTCAGGCTGAACGCTAGCAAATGCGAGACAAGTTCACCGGTTTCTCCAGTAGTGTGTACTCTCCTTCAACGCGACATTGGCAAAGTATTTGTGCCTTGTGCACGAGTAAAGCCATTCACGACGACGACTTCCGTGGCGCAGTGTGAAGCGCTGTTGCCTTAACGTGCGGAGGTCCCGGGTTCGATCCCCGGCAGGGTCAATTTGGGAATTTATAATTTCTGAATTTTCCATGGTCTGGCCTGGTGGGAGGCTTCGGCCGTGGCTAGTTACCACCCTGCCGTCAAGGACGTGTCGCCAAGCGATTTAGCGTTCCTGTACGATGCCGTGTAGAAACCGAAGGGGTATGGGTTTAATATAACTCCCATGCCCCTAACAGGTTAGCCCGCTACCATCTTAGACTGCATCATCACTTACCATCAGGTGCGATCGTAGTCAAGGGCTAGCTTGTTGTGGATTAAAAAAAAAATCACATAAGAAGTGAAGTGAAGTGAGAATATGTTGTCATTTGTCAAGCAGTCTCACCTCCTGATCAGTGAAGCCCTTGATCTTCTCGCGATGCGAGGCCGGGGGGCGGCCCCGCTTCCGCGGTCGGTCGTCGTCGGCACTCGCGTCGGGATCCGAGTCGTCGCTCTCAGCGTCGCCGTCCGCACCCTCGCCGCCTTCCCCGCCGTCGCCACCGTCGCCGCGACCGCGACGCTTGCGACCTATTTTTGAAGTGAAAACTTCCTTAGCAGCGTTGAGCACTTTTTTCTTAGGGGGTAAACTTGTGGATTCGCGTCACCGTCATACTCGCGTTGTTACGAAGACAAAAGGTCTTAAATATAAATATACTACACTCGTAATTAAACTTTAATGCCTTAGTTTTAAGGTTTATAATTTTTTTTTTAATATTTGTATTTATGTTGGCATTTGAAAATTTTATATTATTTACAAATATTAATACTAAAAATCTTAGTTTTTTCACTTCTACACATTTTCTATTTTTTTTAATTACAGGATAATAAAAAAAACTATCTTGTAAAAACCGAGGGCAAAATGGCGGCAAATCAAAAAAACCTCACGGCTACGTACGCATAGTAATAGATTCTTATTTCTTTAAAGTCAGTCAACTCTTTATTTTCCGGAATAAAAATTTGCCTATGTCACTCTCCATGTCTTTAACTAAACCCATGCAAAAATTACGTAGTGCGGCGTGATTGAAGGACAAACCAGCATACTTCGATAAATCACATAACGCTAGGGTGTTTTCTTGGCTCTTTCGCATACGTTTCAACTGCAAAAAACGAAGTAATATCCTAGTTTTAAAAAGGCATTTGAAAGACACACACACCCTGTTATCTCATAATTTAAATATTGTTTGCCTACCATGTACAATTATCAACAAAATAATAAAACTCGAAACGGCGCGCCAGCTGTGAAACAAAGTTTCGCCTTTGTTACGAGTATGACCTTGAGTTAGGTCACGCACCCAGTAAGTTCTTCAATGTTCAATCAATACAATCATCAAAGTTGTCAACATCTAAGTAATAGTACAAAGGTTGGTATGGTTTACAGATCTCTAGTCCCTAAATAGTACAAAAAATTCGCACGATTGTCTGTGTATTCGTTTATAAATTCTAAACACCTTCACGGATTTTAATAAGGTCTTTACTGAAAGGTGTGCGATTATTATGTAAACCGCGCATTAGCCTATGCCCTATGGAATAGACAAAGCTGCCTGTGTGAACGACTGTGTCAGAAATTTTAGTTGGTAAAAAAATATTTTTATGCATTCGCACATAGCGCATCGTTCTCTAGATTGGTTTGAAACTCTATGCAGTTGATTTTGACACTTGTGCGAAGGACTAGAATCGCAACACATGCCAGGCATTAGCTAGTAGATAATATTATACAGTACACAACTACACACCAACAAGACTTACCTCCTTCAGAATTATTCTGGTTCATATTCTTTCTTCTCGGCGGTAAGTACAAGTCCTCAATTCCCTTATTCTTCTCCTGCTCTTCAATATTTTTTCTAACGTTTTCTGGTATAATATCATCCTGTAACAAACAGAAAATTAAGTATTAACTCAAAGAAACAGTCAAACATAGGTACCTATTTCCAAAAAAAAATACAACAATACAATCCTGAACCAGTTGCTAAAGTCAGATTCGTGTTAATATTATGTACTTTATAAATCTACCAATTTGGTATTAAACATTAATAAGTGTAACATAGTGGCGGTAAATTAAGCGGTTATATACAAACCCAGTCTTTTCCAGCTTCTTCTGCCCCCTCTTTCTTAACTTCCATAACAGCTTTTTCCTCGTCGAAAGCAAAACTGGCAACTTTGAATGCAGAGAGAAGTTCATCTCCCACCATTGCTGGACCTTCATCTCTTGTTTCTGCTCTTTGTAGAATTTCATCTATATCACACTAAAAAGAAATCAAATTTAAGTACACACTAATAATACACATAATTTTTGATTTGCATGGCATAATTATTATTTGGTCACATTGGTAGATTGTACATTTCTACAATTTATTGTAATAAGCATTAAGCTCCAGTGAAAACAAAATCATCATCAGCTGGCTCCACTGCTTTTAATAAATAAAGACAAGAAATTTAATATCACTTACAACAGTGAAAAAACATTGTAAGGAAAATTGCATGCCCGAGTTCTTCATATTCTCAAATAGTGTGAAGTCTGCCAATCCACACTCGGCCAGCATGATAAACTATTACCTAACCCTTCTCATTCTGATAGGAGAACCGTGCTAAATAGCGGGCCGACAAAGGGCCGTTGATGATGATAAAATAAATTATTTATTTATTTATTTATCATACTAATATTATAAATGCTAAAATGTGTTTGTTTGTTGGTTTGTCCTTCAATCACGCCGCAACGGATCAACGGATTGACGTGATTTTTGGCATGAGTATAGTTAAGGACCTGCAGGGTCATAGGCTACTTTTTATCCCGGAAAATTAAGGAGTTCCCACGGGAATACCAAAAAACTTAAACCACGCGGACGAAGTCGCGAGCGTCAGCTAGTAAATAATAGTACTTACGACAGGATCTTCTTCGTTTTCATCATCGTCTTTGAACAGTTCCTCGGCGCCAAATTTCAAGATGGCGTTCAAGTCTTCCTTGTTAAAGGGATTGTTCACAGTGGTCCCAGACGCGTCCCGCTTGTTCAGCACAGTCCGTCCCGTCGTGTCCATTCTCTGGATCACAAGGTGATCGAGGACCATTTTCCTCTTGGCCCTCTCAACAATATCTTCTTCCACCGACCTGGCGGTTACCAATCGATAAATATTGACCTACGGAATTATGGTTCAACAGGTTAGTCTGCAAATTAATTATGCATAACAAAAACAGATGTTTGTAGTTTTACTAACAACGAAATATGGAATTACCAATCAATGAGTATAATGCATACTAATTATTCCATACTAATATTATAAATGCGAAAGTTTGTCTGTCTGTCCATCTGTCTGTCGCTACGCTATCATGGCCCATCTTTTCAACCGATTCTGATGAAATTTGGTATAGCAATAGGTTAATTCCCAGGGAAGGACATAGGGTACTTTTTATCCCGGAAAATTAAGGATTTCCCGCGGGAATCGAAAAAACTTAGTCCACGCAGACGAAATCGCGGGCATCATCTAGTAATTTATATGCATTTGGGCTAAGAGCTTTTATAAATGTGTTACTTAATTTTTCATAAACTACTGAACTGATTTGATGCTTGGTTGAAGGTTTTGCCTTTCATACATAAAATCAGTGTCTGACACTTGTTGGTTTAAGGATATAGTAAAAATAGGAACTTATGGGCATCTAGTTTGTTTCTCATTATTAAAAACTTAACTATAACAATTATAAATGTCAAGTATATAATATATACTTTTTGGGTCAATTTTATTTTTCTCTGTGACTATCAGTCTTCTGACTATGAGCAGATGGGTTGAAAGTTTTGCGACTTATTATGACTTTTTCAATGGGAAAAGTAATAGACTGTAAAAATAGACTGAGTCTGGATTATGGTCTATCCAGATTTAAAATGTTTTTTTTTGAGACAGTCTGGAACAGTGAGTTGGACTGCCAGCTGATTGGGATAGTAGGTGCAAGTGGGTCAATTTATATAGAATTATATTGTGTAAATACCTGATTCTTTTGTCCGATGCGATGTGCCCGAGCTTGAGCTTGCAGATCATTCTGTGGATTCCAATCGGAATCGAATATGATGACAGTATCCGCCGTTGCCAAGTTAATGCCGAGACCGCCCGCTCGCGTCGACAGTAAAAAGCAGAAGTCCTGCGAACCCTCTGCATTGAAATGATCAAGCGCTTGCTTCCTCAGTTCCCCCTTTATGCTCCCGTCGAGGCGTTGGAATGAAAAATGCCGCCTTTGTAAGTATTCAGCCAAGATGTCCAACATTCGAACCATTTGAGAAAATATAAGCACCCGATGCCCAGTTTCCTTTAGCCTGCATAGCAGTTTATCCAATAATAGAAGTTTTCCAGAGCCTCTCAAAAGTTTCTGAAAAATGTTTTTATTTATAAAAAACAAGTGTGCTTTTAGACCACACGACTGAAGTGAAACTTCTTTATGGTATGAGAAATAAGAAATTAACATACATATACGAAACGTAACTGGCTATGAGAGAAATAAAATGTGTGCTCACACCTCTCTCTTGCCCCTACAGTAATATACGAAACGTAACTCTCTTTCTATCTTCACTAACTTATATCTCTCAAATTTCATTCGCCTCGCCCGATCACACTTTTCGTAACGCTTTCGTCACGCATTCACCAGCTTACTCCCCAAGTCAAACGTGCGTAAAGAAGTTTTACTTCAATAAATGCTTAAGTTTAAAATTTAGTACCTCAACAGCATCGGTAGTGGCTAGTGATGCTCTGGTCTCAAACTCCTCTGGTTTAGTTAGGAGTGCATGATTGCAACATTTTTTCAGTTCTATCACAATATTGATGAATGTATTCAACGAGCCCTTGACACCTTTCCGTAATGCACTGTAGTTTTTTGTAAGAATCCACTTGTAATACTGTTTTTGTATCGAGGTCATTTCCACCCTTAATATTTGTTCCACTTTAGCGGGTAATGACTTCTCTACATCTTTCTTCTGTCGCCTCAAAATAAAGGGTTCTAATTGTTTGTGTAACTTTTCGTAACCTTTAGTTGCTGCGTCTTCATGATCTTTTTCAAATTCCTCCCATGATTCGAACCTTAAAATTTTTCATGTATGTTTTATTGGTTGCTTGACCTTGTGAATATGTATTAATATAATTATTACGTAAGACAAAGCATATACAACTTAATATACTCACTTGTATGGCATTATAAAATGTAAAAGCGCCCATAATTCCTTTAGGGAATTCTGCAACGGCGTACCAGTCACAAGTAGCCTATGATTTGTATCAAACTCCTTGAGCGCCTTGTATAGCAGTGAATCGTCATTCTTTAACCTGTGAGCTTCATCGACTAACAAGCAAGCCCAGCTGAAAGATCTCAGAAATTGTCTATCTTTCAGTAAAATCTCGTAAGTCGTAAGAATTGCGTTGAATTTTAATCTTTTAGAACTAGCAAAGCTCCACTCGAATTCCCTGATCTGTGAATGTAAAAAATATTTTTATACTAACAAGTATATCATACTACAGGGGGGTTATGAGTGATAATAGGGATGATGACTACTGAACCCCAAATCAGCAACTCTTTAACAAACTTAAAAACGCACTTCTAGTATGGAAGTTGTATGAAATTTACAGTTGTGACGTCATCAAATTTCAACGGACTTTTTTTCTTTAATCTACATTTTAAGGTCTTTTGGAAGACCCTCTATTTAATAATCAGTTAGAAATAATTTATTATTGATATAGGCATCATCCCTAATGATAATTATCATAACTGCAGTGAGCCTATATGTACTTACAATGTGTCTACTGCTGACGTCACCAATGTATGTTACGACATTGATATCTGGAGCCCACTGCGCAAACTCCCTCTGCCACGCCGTCATTGTACTCAGAGGAACAACACATAGAAACGGTCCATATAATTGCTGAGTTTTAAACAGGTAGTATAAAAAACATATAGTCTGTATCGTTTTGCCTAAGCCCATCTCATCAGCTAATATAACGGAATTGTCTTTACACCAGGAATGTATTAACCAATTCAATCCATCCATTTGATAATCTCTCAGTATGTAAGTCTGAAATGAAAATAACAAATTATTGAAAAGATGGTTAACAACCTGAAAAAAATGGGGTGATACTTTTGAAACAAGTTACCTGATCTTTGCCCATGTATTCAGGTTGTTCTTTGACCTGATGGAATTTGGGTCGCCTTTTTAAGACAGGACAATGTCTAGACGGCGTTGTTTTCGCAGCCTCCCTGTATTTGAACTGTTCCACTTCCTTAGGCCACCTTCTCTCTATAAGTGGGGAATCTTCCCAAGTTGCGTCTGCATATGGCAGCGATTCCCATTTACAGAAATATTCATGGGCTGTTCCACCCCCTTCCAACTCACGTGTTTGTTCAGCTAAAATAATATTAGATGTAAGTAAAAAATAAGTATAGTTTTCTAATATTACATTAATGTAATTGTTTTTTTTTTTAAAATATATAGGCTAGCGCTTGGCTGCAATCCGACTTGCTCGCAAGTAGTGATGCAGCCTAAGGTGGAGGATTGATTTGAAGGTATCTATATTAAAAGAGGAGGGGAAAACGGAAGCCGGAAGGGCATTCCATATCCTAGCGGTTCGAATTAGTAACGAGGAAGCAAATCGCTTCGTACGAGCCCGCGGAATTTCGACTGCGTAAAGGTGCAGGCCTTGTGATGATTGTTGGTGATATTTTTGTGAATTAACTGCTTATATCAACTTACCAAATATCCTTTCCACGCTGTTGTATGTTTTGACTAGCTCTTGTTGTAGTTCAGATTGGCATTCATAATAATCGATATCCTCAGGGCATGCTTGCCGCCTCCACCCAGAAAGGTCTGCTTCTTTCTTAATGAAATTTTCCAACTTTTTCATGCCCTTAACCTTTTGTTCATTAAGTGTCTTCTCCGACTCCCATGTATTGTGGATATGGGACCAGCCTTTCCATTTAATCAGGTACTGTTGTTCAGTTGATTCCTCATCCTCGGGATTACAACCTTCATTTGGATCTCCATGCTCTTCTATATAGTAAACTGTAGTCACATTGCCCGTGACTGAACAATGATAAGAGGACATTAGCTAAAATTTAACACTACATTGGACCATAACTCAGTAAAACTAGGTAATTCTTTGAACAGAAAATCTTACTTATTTTAATTGATGATGGTAACAACTTTCCTATATTAAAGGTTTGTGGAACGAAATTCCTTATGGGACTATGCGGAGGGGTATCCTAGCCGGCAAAAAACGTCCGTAACGAAAATGAGTAAGTTTTTTTTTACGAAGACAAAAGGTCTTAAATATAAACATAGGTACTACATTCGAAATTAAACATTAATGCTGTAGTGTTAAGGTTTATTTTTTTTAGTAAAAAAGAAATATTCGTAAAAATAGAACTTGAAATTTATAGTTATGTATTATGGAACTTCGTTCCTATCTAGCGTCCACGACACCACACGTTTTCTTCAAAATTCAAATGAATGCATTAGGCTAGGTCAAGGTCAAGTAATTTATTTCAAGCAGGGTCAAATATTATGTAAAAGCTTCTAAGGGGAGGATTAATAAGAAATAGTTGATAATTTTCTTAAGAAGCTTACAATATAATTTATCCATAGTTATTTATCAATTAATTCAAAACTAATAACTAACCTCCTTTCTTTCCACGTCTTTGGCCCAGGACCCTTTCAATAGTCTCACTATGGTCTTCGGGTTCCGGTTCCGCCTCCGCATCCCCCTCTTCACCACCCTCATTTTCCAAAAGATCTGACGAGTCCGTTTGTTCATCACTCGCTTCTTTGTAGCTAACTGCTGCAGCCCCTGTACGTCGCGTCGCAGTTCGACTAATGGACAAGAAGAGAATACTATTTATTGTTAATATAATAATTTATAGCATTCAGTACTAAATCAGTAAAAAATAGTCCAGGTTTGTTATTAATATAGCATATGTATCATACTAATATTATAAAATCACGCTGTTACTGAGCAACGGATCAACGTGATTTTTGCGTGGGTATAGTTGAGGACCCGTAGTGACATAGGCTATTTATCCCGGAAAATCAAGGAGTTCCCGTGGGAATCAAAATAAACTTATTCCACATATACGAAGTCGCGGGCATCACCTAGTGTATAGTGTATAATATAATATTATAGACAGTTGAAAGGTTAACTAAATATAATCGCAACCTATACTTATATTATAAATGCAAAAGTTAGGATGGATGACAGATAGATCCTAGATAGATAGATGGATGGATGGATGGATGGATGGAAGGAAGGATGGATGGATGGATGGATGGGTGGGTGGGTGGATGGATGGATGGATGGAAGGATGGATGGATGGATGGATGGATGGATGGATGGATGGATGTTACTTAATCACGCCAGAAAGGCTGAACAGATCTAAATGAAATTTGGTACAGAGATAGATTAGTCTGGAATAACACAGACTTTTTATCCCGGAAAATTAAAGAGCGAGAGTTCCAGCGAGAACCAAAAAACCTCAATCCATTGCGTCGAAGTCGCGAGTCGACTTTACTTACTAAAGTAAATTCCGTGCCTCAACAGTTATCTCCCTCGATCAACCAACCAACTACCTGACGAAATTAATGAAAATCGAAATGTCTAGTTTTTATTGTATGATGAAACGAAGCTATGTATCATCGCCAGAAATTAAAAAAATTATAATTTGAGTAATTGGAGTATTTTCTCTTTAATTCAAGATTTCTCATTTTTCTATTAAAAACCGAATAAATATCGTAGTTTTTATTGTATGATGAAACGAAGCTATGTATCATCGCCAGAAATTAAAAAAATTATAATTTGAGTAATTGGAGTATTTTCTCTTTAATTCACGTTTTCTCATTTTTCTAATAAAAACCGAATAAATATCGTAGTTTTTATTGTATGATGAAACGAAGCTATGTATCATCGCCAGAAATTAAAAAAATTACAATTTGAGTAATTGAAGCATTTTCTCTTTAATTCAAGTTTTCTCATTTTTTTATTAAAAACCGCATAAATATCGTAAATATCGTTTTGGAAATATTTAGTAGATTATTTGCGTATTTGTGCAAATTTAAAGAGATAGAGAATATTTTGTGAATAGAATAACATTATATTTAAAAACCTAAAAAATTAAAATAACTAGATTCCGTCAGAGAAAGTAAAAATCCTAAAATGCTATAAATGGATACGAATTCAATAAAAATAAGTTAGGTATATAAGCCTCATGGATTCTAGCATTGATATTGATATTGTACCTATTAGCATACAGCCTAATCATAAACATTATTTGTTCGAACGAACGTAACATAATAAAGACCACTTCTCTGTCTGCTAGTGCAAAGTCTGATCTATGTTTTAGCTGCTATTTCAGTTAAATAAATTCAATTTGGATTATATTTTAATACTTTCAAACAACTTTTCATACGTTTTTGTACTAAGTAACTCTATATCAATAGGATTCGACTCAGCTGTAAGTAGTTTCTGAATTAGTACGAGATTCGGCATACATATAAATAGAAATCGCAAGTATTATGTAAGTAAATAATAATAATTCTAGACTGCATTTTCTAATACTTATAATTTAGAATGTTCATTTACTAAGCACCTATTATAAAAATAAAATCGAGTTGGCAAGTCAAACTCCAAGGTTATATCGCCCGATGTTCATTGTCCAAGATGGCGGTACCGAATTCAAAATGGCGGATATATTGAGCGAGTAGCGATGGTAGCAGTCTGACGACTGAGCGATTTGTATTTTACGACCGACATCGCAGATAACATATTAAGCTAACGTTTGGTATTTTAATTTAAAAAAATGGTTTTTATTAAATAAATAAATCAAAACATTGGTTTATTTGGAATTTCCTAATGTAATCTCAAAATGTAATGCTGTTGGTGACTGGAAAACTCTAGCAGAGTAATAAAATTAGTTCAAGAACTTAAATAACCAGTTGGAGAACTGTATTAATAAGTATTTAAATGTGCCCCCTGCAAGATAAAAACTAATTCAAGGTCATAAAGAAGCTGATGAAGAAATGTTTACAAAATATGTTCCATGCTTGAGAGAAAATTAGTTCAAAGGGTTATAGCAGTAGGAAAACTTGTATAAATGTGCCACCTGCAGAACTGAAATAGTTGAATTCAAGGCTAAAGGAAACAGATAGAGAGCTAAATTGTCTGAGTATGCTCCTTGCAAGACTGAAAAGTGAGTTCAAAGGCAATTCTAAGGCATATAGAAGCAGATGGAGTACAAATTTTGCCTAAATATACCCCCTGCAAAACAGAAAAAATTGTTCAAGGGCTTATAGATTCAGATAGTGGCCTAATATGTTTAACACAATCTCTACACTAAACTGACGGTTCTAAATCTAGTGCAGTCCCTTTCTGTAGGTAGTATTATGAAAGGGATAGCAATAAAAATAGAGCTATCATTTTTGTTCAGTTTAGAGATGGTGTACAACATAATTGGCCTCAGAGAACTTTTGTCCAAATAAGCCCTGTAAGAAATAAAACTTAATTCAAGGGCAAGAAGTTGGAGCACTTATGTCTAAATGCGTCCCCTGCACGGCAGAAAAATTAGTTCAGGGGCTAAAAGAAACAGATGAAGAACTTTTCATCTAAGTGTGCCAATGCAAGACTGATAAAGTGATTTCAAGAGCTTTAAGAAACAGATGGAGAACTTTTGCCAAAATGTGCTTCCTGCAAGAGAGAAGTATGAGTTCAAAGGTGAAAAAAGCAATTGGAGAACATATCTAAATGTGGCCCATGCAGAACTGACATTAACTAAAGAGTTTTTCGGATTAAATAATCAGAGAAAGAACTTTTGTCAATTGCTCAAGAGACAACAGTTTATAAGTGAATGCAGTTCTATGCTTGGGGGAAGCCCCGTCGCTCACGTCCGCAGAAACTACCTTCTACCTCCCTGCACGAGTCCCCTGGGTGGTGCTAAACGAGCGACGAACTTGAAGGCGAAATAAGCGTTATTTTTATAAAAACGCCTATATGTAAACGCCATACGATTAAATAAATAGTGAATGCAGTGAATTTCTCTGATACCGTTGTTTGGTTCTCGTAAAGAAAACCGAAACGCAAAAAAAATTATCCACTGAAATCCGGACCTGTTGTGTGGATGTTTTAATCCCTTGATCCTTTCCTAAGATGAGGGCTTGGGTGATCAGGGTAAGTGTACAAATATTTTCAGATGTGTGTATGTTCAGATAGAGAAGTTTTGATTTAGAATGTACATTGTGCATGAGGTGATGAACCTTGCCATCGACAATTTTCAGCAATGGAAGTTTGAACCATGTCGATTTGGTCTCGACTGTCGTAACATAGGCTTTGGGTAAATATTTAAATACATTTTTTGTTAGGACGTTCATCGCCGACTAAAAGCTTAAAGTTCTCTAAATCTATTCAGCCACTGAAGGCAAAAATTGTGTTTAATTGTGATGCTACCCCTCACACAGATGTTATGCAATCTTCTATTTGTCAATAAATAAGAAACATAAATACCTCCCTAAAAATTTCCACTTCACACAATTGAGGGTAGCACAATATTTATTATTTAGGTACTTTATTAATTAACTCTATCCAGAGTTGTCTTTGTTCTTACTTAATGTAAATTGAATTTTAGTTTCGCAATGACCTCAAATTTTGCTGGCTAGACGTGTAAGAACACCCAACCAAGACTTTATGCTCATGGTCTTGACTGCACAGTATAAAATGGTATGTGAATTTTTGGGTAGACTTTTCTTTGTGTGAAATTCATTGAGCAATCTGTAAAGCCTAAGCCTATGTGAAAAGAAAGCCTAATTTACATACACTTTTTTTAGAACTGGCAAAAAAATGCAAATAATTATGTATTGTGTGTTTGTGGTAGATAAATCATTGGTTTGAAATTTTTTGTATGAAGGCTGGCATAGTGAACAATCCGATTTTGTATTTTTTACTACAATATGAACAGAAAAGGTCAATCAAAGATCTTAAAGCAGTAAGAGCCATAGTTACTGATTTAAATTAATGTTTTTTTCAAATCACTGAAAAAAACATTAATTTAAATCAGTAAGTACTGGAATATAAAAAATGGAATATGTAAATAAAGCAAAAAATAAACAGATTTACTTACTCGAATCCAATAAATTCGATTCTTTTGATATATTTTTTTATCATGATTAATTTATAATTGGATAGCCATAATGGTTGCCAAGTCGGAGATCACTATGAATGGAGATGGAGATGGTAAATATCCAAAAAATTAATAGCTTGAGTTCAAACCTCTACATTACCTCCTAGTATCTTCATCGGAAGCCTCAGAGCTTTCTTCCTCATCACTTGTAAATCTTCTTCGGGTTGGTTTCTTTTTTCTTAAAGGTACACTTCTTTGGCCTGGTCGTTTTGACGGTGGAGGTGGTGAGCCTTTTAGGTCACTATCACTATCTGAGGTATCTGAATTCCATGAATCACTAAAAAGAATTTGAAATTTCAGAAAATTTTACACAAAATTTCATTTTAATTAATAAATGTTTTTCAGAAATAATGGTAATAATATGGCTAAAATGTACCTCTTTTTCCTACTTTTTCTATTATGACTTCTTCCTTTATCACTTGAGTCACTATCAGCAAGTTTTAGTCTATCCGGAACCTTTCTTGAACGACCGGATCGCCTAATACCAAACATGTCAGGGTTATCTTCCCAAAGATCTGATTTAACTTTACCATGATTATTTCTAGATTTACGCTTTGTGATAGAATCGTCTGAAGAGTCTTTATCAGTGTGATGATCAGATTTAGAAGAATTTGCATTGCTGTGTTTTGGTGATGATTTCGTGTCATCGCTGTGATGTGATCTGTCAACATTTGATGACTTCTCAGATCCAGATCGACCCGGAGTTTCAGAACCCGAAGAACTTGAACCGCTCTCACTGCACAAACAAATTAAAGTATTAATTTTTTTTGTACAACAAAATAATATTTAATATTTAAATATCTACTCCATATCAGTATATTTCAAAACTTGCAAAGCAAAAATCCAGCGCAGTGCTTGCTTTTGTAGACCTATATTAATTTAGCAAAAATCTCAAGACACCTCACTTGCGACCAAGGTGGATCAAATTTAACATTAATGGAACTTTTTTATTGCAACTGACCCTTCATTTGTTATTGGATCATTTTGATAACCAACTGAGATGATGATATCTCATAAACAGATTAACCTCGACACCTCGAAGTGTGGAAAAGAAACCCAGGCCAGACGAAGATATTAGAAACAGTGAAATATACAAAATGTGCCTGCTGAATTTATAATTGTACCTTTCACTTCCAGAGCCTGATCCAGTGGTATCACTCTTCTCACCCTTCTCACTTGCAGAATCACTTCCAGATTCATTCATGGAGCCCTTCTAGATAAAAAAAACAAAAATATTAACATGGAAAAAGTTAGTGAGGATTCTGACTACAGTAGACAAAATTTGAATCAAACGGAGTATCTAAATCTACTTTTAATTATGAAATTAATTGATATAAAAAAACAAAATTAATATTTTGAAAAACAATAACATTATAGTTTTAGCTAATTATTTTAAAGTAGGATTTATGATTGGCATAGTCATCATTAGATATTGTTGAAGTTGATATTTATATGTTACGAGTTAATAATGGAAGTTTAACCAATAAGTACCGCACAATAGATTTTTTTACAGTCACAACTTTTATAACAATATCGTAAATCTTTAACAAAATTAAGAATAACCGTTTTTCTAATATGTAGAAAAAAACATAACCTGAAAATTCAATGTTTACATACAACTTTAGCGCATAATTTTAGTAATAAATTTCCAAAAATCTAACAAATAAAAAAAGAAAGAAAGCAGGATATACAGAGGTACAAAACGCCTCAATTACCAAAATATGAAAAAAAATTGTAAAACATAACCTCAAATGCTGAATCCTATATGTACACAGCCTGGTAAGACCAATTTTCAAAGCTAAATTGCAAAAATGGGTCCCTTCCCAAAATCAGTTTTCTTGGCCTCTATAGAAAGATTACGTAACAATGCAACCGCTGAAACACTTTTTTTCGTGGAACAAATACTTTTTCATACATAAAATCTTTAAAATATATTGTAAACACTGGTAGAAAACCGATTTATTCACAATTACGTCTTAAAAAGTATGCCTTTTCTAAGGCCACACCCAGCACTTCTAGAAGGTTCCATTGATATTCAGAACTCAAATAAGATATTATTAAAGAAATATACACCAAAACAACATCTAAAAAGCATAAATAACACTTACCATAAGCATTTTGTAGAATTTTCAAGGAATACACTATATCTTTAATATTTGCAGATGAAAATTGATAAAAAGTAGGCAAATCATTTAACAAAAAAACCTTGAAACACTTTTTGTAACATTTTTAGGAAATATTTTACAATAAACTGATAAAAATTAAAAATTTAATTTGCAGCAAAATCTTGTCAAGCGACGCCATTTTGTCGTCGCGTGAATTCTGGTGACGACGAAAATGAAAAATCAGAAAATTTGCTATTGAACTTTGGTAAAAACAAGGTAAACCGAATGAAAGACCACTATAAAATTAAAAACTGAAACTTTAGAGCCGTCGGAAATACTCCGTTCTATAGAGAAATCGATTTAAGCACCGCACACTACCAGCAAATCTCGAAAGCTACGGCCATATTGCAAAATGCCACAGTGCGAACTCCCGACAAGGGAGCTGTGTTGCCAAGTCAAGCCGTCGAAGTCGCCAAAAAATTGACGCCAAGTAGCCTATTATCGCATTTACTCTGCAAAATAGCCTAAAATCAATTGAAAATCATGTAGCCTAAAATGGCTTTTTTTAAAGTAGATTCAATTAACTCAAACTTTTTTTTAATTTTAGGGGGATAAAACTGAAAATAGAATTTAAGCACTTAAAAAGGTATTATTATTAAAAACTTTTGTTACTCTCAACGTGGAACCACAGAGTACGTAGTGGAACTTAATATTCTACTTACAACTAAACTGCCTCTTTAAGTCTTTAGTCTAGTGGTTAGCATGTTCGACTGTAGCCGACGAGGTCCCGGGTTCATGTCCCTGGCAGGGTCACAACAAATTTTGGGTTTTTCTGACAAGAAATTCTCAGTAGGTACTAGCCCGGAGTTAGGAGGTTGGCGGTGTTTCAACCCCGTGCCTCGGAGAGCACGTTAAGCCATCGGTCCTGCGCCTGATCTCTCTCCGGTCTTGTCGGATTTTCCGTCCCATGAGAGTAAAGGTATAAAGATTGCACCTGTGTTTGCGCACACACTTGTGCACTATAATATCTCCCGCACAGATGGCTAATCTCTCTGGAGATTGGCCGCTGTGGCCGAAATTCGGTCGGGAGGACATCATTATATTTTTATATTTTTTTCGCATTATTTTTATACAAAGTAGCTTATATGACGACCAGTCGCCGCCCGATCACGATTTTTGGGCAGCCAAACCCTTTGAGATAGCCTAAAAGGTGAAAGTCACATATTGTGGCATCACTGCAAGGGAAAAAAGAAGATGTGGCCAGCCGATTATTCGTTTTACAATGACGCATTTCCGTTTTTGATAAACTTACAAGGTGGGTAACATTACATTTTAATATAAATTACTGGCTGATCCCGCGACGTTTAAGTTTTTTTGATTCCCGCGCGAGCCCCTTAACTTTCCGGGATAAAAAGCACCCTATGTCACTCTCCAGATCCTCAACTATACCCATGCCAAAAATCACGTCGATCCGTTGCTCCGTTGCGGCGTGAAGTGAACACACAATCGCATAGATAATTAATGATTACAATAATTTAGGTACCTTGATATATTTTATTTACAATATTACTTTGTACTCAGTATGAATAAAAACGCGGGATATACACAAGAAGCGAGGGGCGCGGGCGAGGTGCAGGCGCAGCGCGGGTTCGCCGCCGCCTCTATCATATTTCACATACAAAGACGGCGAGGCGAGGACGCCGCTTTCATACTTCCAAGGCCACACCGACGCTGCACCTCCGCTGCGCGATCGCGTTGCCGCGCCTCATATTATATTTATTTTATAAATCCCGCGCTTAGACTACTGAATTGACAAAATATCTATTTTTTGTACTGTCCCTTTCCGCCGTAGACGGTGGAAAAGATATAGACATAGCGTCAGCATATACCTACTCTTCAAATATACACATTCAAATATACTCGTTTCAAAAATAAACTTTTCTTATCAGTTTTACTATGAAAATTGGAAAAATAGGCCCTATTTCTTGAGTAAACATTAGTTAAACATGATTATAGTTACTTTACTATAAAGATCCAATATAAATCAAGATTTTGACCACTTACGTCTTGTGAAATGTGATTCCTTCGATTTTCAGTGCTGCACACTGATGAGGACTGTGGTGGTGCCAATTGTGAAGAACAAAACTGAGGACGTATCTGATAAATCCAACTACAGGCCCATCTCACTTGCCACGGTCGTTGCGAAAGTGCTTGACAGTTTGCTTAACGTCCAGTTTGATAAACATATACACGTACACGACAATCAGTTTGGTTTTAGGCCAGGTTTGTCAACGGAGTCGGCCATATTATGTTTAAAGCAAACTGTGAAGTACTATTCGGTGAGACAAACACCTATTTATGCTTGTTTTCTGGACCTTAGCAAGGCTTTTGACCTGGTAAGATACGATATACTATGCCAGAAATTGAAAAATACTGGACTGCCCAAAGAAGTTATCAGAATCTTCAAATATTGGTATCGAAATCAGGTCAATGCCGTGCGATGGTCCGAAACGTATTCGCAGCCATATAGGTTGGAGTGCGGGGTTCGACAGGGGGGTTTAACTTCCCCTAAGCTCTTCAACCTTTATGTCAATGCGCTGTTAGAGGCACTCAGTACCACTCATGTCGGTTGTCATATTGATGGAGTATGTCTCAACAACATCAGTTACGCAGACGACATGGTATTGCTGAGTGCATCTGTTTGTGGCTTAACAAAACTGTTAGGCATATGTGAAAATTATGCTCTCAGACACGGCTTGACGTATAACGTCAAAAAAGTGAATGCATGGTCTTTCAGGCCAAAGGAAAATCCTTGTCCGCAACTGTACGCAAACATTAGGCTTTACGGTACTCCGTTAAAAAGGGTGTTTCAGTTTAATTATCTGGGTCATGTGGTATCCTTTGACCTGAAAGATGATGCTGATATAGAGAGAGAGCGCATTGTCTGTTAGGGCGAACATGATTGCACGCAGGTTTGCTCGTTGTTCCGCCTCTGTTAAAGTAACGCTCTTCAGAGTTTACTGCACCTCATTCTACACGAGCAGCCTGTGGATCGACTACACGCAAAAACAGTACAGTGCCCTGCGTGTACAGTATAATAATGCATTCAGGATGCTAATGGGTCTGCTTAGATACTGCAGTGCGTCGGGGATGTTTGGCGATGCGCGTGTGGATTGTTTCTACACTACCATGCGCAAACGGTACACATCCCTGGTGCGCAGGGTTCAGGCTAGCTCCAATGGCATCCTGAGGGCATTTGCTGACAGGTTTGATTGTCAGTACCTGAACCATTGTCATAATTATGGTTGGTTGGTTGGTTAATACTAATAATAATAAGGTTTTAGGATTAGGTAGTTTTTAGATTTAGGTAGTTATTGTGTGTGTTTCTTACTAACAAAATTTTATGATCTTTATATGGTCGAAATAAATGATTTTTATTTTATTTATTTTTTATTTCTTAAAAAGGCAATACGCCATAAAGCTACGCTACGTTTTTGCATTGAAAGTTTGGAATATGACGAAATCTTTAGGTTTTTTATCTAAGGAGCAGACCATCAGGCTAGAATTTTAGAGGTCTTAGTGGACATAGAGTTAGTATCTAGTCACAGCAATAACATTTTCACACCCACATTGACAAGTGTATGGGAATCTGTGTCCTTTTCCCTCAAAGCAAAAATGTCTATGTTCCTATCTTTTTTCTAAGTTGTGTTTTACACTCATTGATGTAGAATTTTTTTAGTACCTATCTATTTCAATGTTTACACTGTGCAACACCAACGTACATATTGTCAAAAATTCAATGCGTGGAAGAGACATTTAGAAACAAGTAATAAAATTAAAAATTTTAAAAAACCCACGACGAACTGCAGAGCTCCATTGAAACAACAATAAGAACTTTAAATCTTTGCAACTTAAAAAAACCGGAGACCTATGGGGTATATCCGTAAAAATAGTCGGCAATATTATTGATGTTATTGCACCATATCTTGCTCTAGTTTTTAATGAGTCTGTAAATTCAGGATCCTTTCCAAACCTTATGAAATGTGGTAAATTGATTCCACTTTTTAAATCGGGTAGCAAAAGCGATCCAAATAATTACAGACCAATTTCAATTTTGCCAACACTCAGCAAGATATTTGAAAAAATTATGCTCAACCAACTGCTTCAGCACTTTAATTCAAATAAACTTCTTCACTCCGAGCAGTATGGTTTTACTAAAGGTCGATCGACAATTGATGCGGGCGCTGTGCTGTTAAAACATATTATATTCGACGCGTGGGAGAAATCACAGAATGCTATTGGTATTTTCTGTGATTTGTCTAAGGCATTTGATTGCGTTGAGCACGAGACGCTTTTAGTTAAGTTGAGCTACTATGGAGTCAAAGACACTGCGCTTGGCCTCATTGCATCCTACCTCAGTAATCGCATTCAAACAGTATGTGTCAACGATGTGAAGTCATCCGGATCAGCCTCACTAATGGGTGTCCCTCAAGGCTCCATTTTGGGTCCCTTCATGTTCCTAGTGTACATCAATGATTTGCCATATTTTGTCCGTAACACTTGCGATATTGTACTATTTGCTGATGATACGTCCTTGATTTTTAAAGTCGATAGACATAAGGACAACTTTGACGACGTAAATACTGCAATTTCTCAAGTCACGAACTGGTTTACGGTTAACAATCTACTTTTAAACACAAAAAAAACTAAATGTGTCGAGTTCGCATTGCCGAATGCCAGATCCACAAGTGATATAAAACTAATGGTAAATAATGACATGTTGAAAATAGAAGATACTACTGTGTTCCTGGGGGTGACCTTGGACGCAAAGCTTCAATGGGGCACCCATATATCAACACTTGCTGGCAAGCTTAGTTCTGCTGCTTACGCTGTCAGAAAGATTCGACAGTTAACTGACATCGAAACTGCCAGGATCGTATATTTTGCTTATTTCCATAGCATTATGTCTTACGGAATCTTACTGTGGGGTAAAGCGGCAGATATTCAAAAAAATTTTGTACTACAAAAAAGGGCTATACGAGCAATTTATAATTTAAAACCGCGTGATTCACTTAGAGAGAAATTTAAAGAAATTGGTATTCTAACAGTAGCCTCGCAATATATTTACAGTAATATAATTTTTGTAAAACAGCACATCCATAATTATAAAAAAAAATGCGATCTGCACGATAGGCCAACTAGAGGCCGTAATTAGCTCGTGACTCCATCGCTCCGCCTCAAAAAAGTCAGAAGGTCATTCGTGGGAATGGGCATTATTTTCTATAACAAAGTTCCACAACCTATTTTGGACTTGCCAATAAATAAATTTAAGAAATCCATTAAAAGTATGCTCCTGAAAAAAGCTTATTATACTGTTGAAGATTATGTAAATGATAGAGGAGCATGGATTTGATCGCTCCAGCAATGCTGGGGACAGCGGTTACTTATTATAAATTAGTGTTTGAATATTAGTATTCAATTCGATGCTTTGATACGGGTAGACTGAGTATGTCACGCTCTCTTTAAACATTTCTGTGGTGGTGTCGTGTGGTGCGGGTTGTTACGTTCCCTCAAATATGGTCGAGCGAAGCAATGGCTGGATCATGCGTCATGCTCGTGAACGGGTGCCACCGGCGGGAATGGGGCTACTTTCTGTCTGCCCGTCTTTGACATGAATTGAATAAACAAATTTAAGAAATCCATTAAAAATATGCTCCTGAAAAAAGCTTATTATACTGTTGAAGATTATGTAAATGATAGAGGAGCATGGATTTGATCGCTCCAACAATGCTGGGGACAGCGGTTACTTATGTACACATTGATATAGTAATTGTAAATGAATTATTTAAAAAGAGCAACCACCGAGTTTCTTGCTGGTTCTTCTCGGTAGGAATGGCATTCCGAACCAGTGGTAGATTCACTTGACGATTCAAAAGTACTTGTAAAAGTTTATTTGAATAAAAAATATTTGATTTGATTTAGCAAAAGTATATATAAAATAATATCTAAAACACAAAACTGCATATTTGCCGGCTCAGTAGTTCTTTTGACCAGCGTGGTGGACTATGGCCAAACCCTTCTCTTTCCGAGATAAAACTTGGGCTTAGTAATGAGCAGAGGTGTCAAATAGTGTTAAATTTTAATATTCTGATAAAAATTGTTTAAAAAAATGTGATCAATTAAGGAGTTCCCATGACCACCTCCTGGCTCCATCATAAGACCCTGAGCAGCATCTAGGTACAAAGTGCTAGTCAAGACAAATCAAAAGAGTCCAAACACGACAGGTTTACGATAAGAACTTAAGGAGTTCCTATGACCACCTCCTGGCTCCATCATGAGACCCTGGGCAGCATCTAGGTACAAAGCGCTCGTCAAGACAAATCAAAAGAGTCCAAATACAACGTGTTTACGATGAGAACTTAAGGAGTTCCCATGACCACCTCCTGGCTCCATCATGAGACTCTGAGTAGCATCTAGGTACAAAGTGCTAGTCAAGACAAATCAAAAAAGGTTCAAACACGACGGGTTTACGATAAAAACCAAACCACCACTTACCAAATCACTAGCTCAGCTTGATTGTCTATGGTCCTAAAATATATCCAAGAACCTTCTCACAAGCTATACATATCTGATGCAGAAAACCGCATCTCAATCGGCCCAGTACTTTTTGAGAAAAATGGTAACATATTGAAAAATTAAAATCATAGACTACAGCTCAGCTTGGTTGTCTATGGTCCTAAAATATATCTAAACATCTTCTCACAAGCTCTACATATCTAATGCAAAAAACCGCATCTCAATCGGCCCAGTACTTTTTGAGAAAAATGGTAACATACTGAAAAATTAAAATCATAGACTACAGCTCAGCTTGATTGTCTATGGTCCTAAAATATATCTAAGAACCTTCTCACAAGCTATCCATATCTAATGCAAAAAACCGCATTTCAATCGGCCCAGTACTTTTTGAGAAAAATGGTAACATATTGAAAATATTAAAATCATAGACTACAGATCAGCTTGGTTGTCTATGGTCCTAAAATATATCTAATAACCTTCTCACAAGCTATCCATATCTAATGCAAAAAACTGCATCTCAATCGGCCCAGTCTCAGATTAAAAACCTAATTTTAATCTGAGGGCCCAGTACTTTTTGAGAAAAATGGTAACATATTGAAAAATTAAAATCATAGACTACAGCTCAGCTTGGTTGTCTATGGTCCTAAAATATATCTAAGAACCTTCTCATAAGATATATATACATATCTAATGCAAAAAACCGCATATGAATCGGTCCAGTAGTTTTTCAGGAAGACGGTAACAAAAAAGTGCACAAACAAACAAACAAACAAACAAACAAACAAACACACAACCTCTTAGGGCAAACACATATACCGTCTCCGTTTCGTCGAGGGTAATAAAAGACCTATGGCGTTTGTTAACATTGTATTGTCATAATTTTTTTGTGAAAAGAGGTCTAGTAGCCAATGTTTTATGTTGTTGAATAATCTTTTTTGACATTTTGAGAACTTTAACAAATTACAGGGCCGGACTTGACGACTCTTTAATATAAGTTTATAACGTCTTTCAATTTCAGGTTTCCAAAGGATGAATAAGTACCTGAGAAACCTATGTATGAAAAATATTATTAGAAAAATGGCATTCCGAATCAGTTGTAGATTCACTTGGTGATTCTAAAGCATGAATTGTAAAGTTTATTTGAATAAAAACATGCGCGTTTAACCTGTTGTAATTTTTTTATTTAACCTTCTAACCTAATTTTTGGAATAACGATTCAAGTACTGCCAAGAAATTAATGCCAATAGGAACTTTGAGATAAAAGTTGG
Source organism: Erebia aethiops (assembly GCA_923060345.2). NCBI lineage: Eukaryota > Metazoa > Arthropoda > Insecta > Lepidoptera > Nymphalidae > Erebia > Erebia aethiops. The sequence continues at coordinate 11,825,517 of OV281089.1, read as the reverse complement.
CGGTATTTACACGATAGCCGTTGGTATTGTTCTCTAAATAATATACCCATCTGCGCGTCGACGCAGAGCGAGAACAACGCGAGAACCACTGGTCAGACATCTTGACTATGGTCGCGCACGTGGTGGTGATTACCATTGCGGACCCAGCCTAGAACAGACATCAAGCACAGGCTTCTATCCTATCGAGGCAGGCCTTAGCCACCTTAGCCAACTACAAATCGGTTAAATGGTAGGAGCGGATGCTGAGAAAGTATTTTTGAAAATTTCATCCCATCTAGCAGGAATTTGAAATGTGCATGAAAATTGAATTTAACGTAAGTGAAGCAGTGGGCAAAAGCTAGATGAAATTACAATTTTTAATTTTGTTACTACATTGCAGTTGGGATCGCTTGTGATGAAAAAATCATAAAAAGTACCTATAATTATTTTTAAAACGTTTACAAATTAAATCTTCCAAATGATAGGTAACGTTTAGGTCGTTTTTTTTCACACGACTTCGCCCAAAATATTAATACAATATATTGTTTTATGCAGCAACAAGGTGCGGCCCTGAGTTTTGTCTATATGTGCGTAATGTTTCCGCTATCTTTTTCATTGAATCTGCTTCCCTTTTTATATCTGTGGACACCAGAGACAAGTAAAAGTTTTAATGGAAAATGAAATGTGATCATAGAAATAGTAATTTCTAATAGTAATGTGATTTTTTTCAGAGACAAGCAAAGAAAATATACTCTCAAACGTAGTGATTACATTCTCTCTGATACTCTCTATGCCACTATGGAGACAAGTAACATTTTAGGATATTGATGATTTTTTTGCCTTTTGTGTGTTTTTTTAGAAGGTAAACAAATTATTAAATTTTTATAATGTTGATTTTCCAATGTTTCCATAATATTCAATAGTTAATTTTACGCTTTAGTCTTGTATGAAATTCAGATTTTAATTTTTATGTGTTTGATTGTAGTAAATATGTCTAAGAGGTCGGCGTCTGTTACTTTTGAGGAACCTGAGCAGAGCAAAAGGACTCAGAAAAAGGAGGGGAAAAAACACTCCTTGGACTCAGACGAAGAGGACAGTGCGGCAGAGGAGGAGCAGCAAAATGTTCTCAACGCTGATGATATAGAGGGTGAAGAGGATGGTACTGGAGGCATGGAAGGTGAAGTAAGTTGGTACTTCAGTAGCAGTTTAATGTTAAGAAAAGACTAAGAGGTTCTCTGTGTAAACAATCTCCTGTATTAACATTGTGACTCTAGCAATCAGAGTCGCACCTTTTCTCACAGGACAAATGCATTGTAATAAGCGGATTCCCTATTCTAGTGAAATTTCAGATATTTTCATTAGTTACCTACCTACATAATTTGCCATTAGAATGTCAACAATCATATCTTTTTAAGTACATTTTTACACTTGTGTTTACGAAAATATGATGATCAATTATTACTCTTAATCTCAAGATTCCATGCTTGGGCCATTGCATTTTATAGCTTATGTTAATAATATGAACCAAATATTTAGCCATTGTACAACCTACCGTATGCTGATGATACATGCATGCTTGTTGCAGCTAAGGATGTCAATCAAGCCGCCCTATAGCTACAGGAAGATTTTAATAGTTTAAATAAATGGTGCCATGACAGTGGCTTAATTTTAAATTCTCAAAACACTAAATTAGTCCACATACATTCTCCAAATTTAAGTTCAAACATAATAACTCATAAAATCATTGCCCATAGTCATAAGTGTTTACATCAACAACTTAAATTGTAACTGCTCCACTATTGAAGTAGTTAAATCACATAAATATTTAGGCTTAGTAATAGATAATAAATTCAACTGGCACAAGCACATAAAGCATGTATGTAACAAGCTCAGAGCTTTTTTGGCAAATATGTTTATAATTTGCGAACGCTTAAATTACAAAGTCAAAATTATGCTTTATAATGCTCTTGCCGATTCTATTATAACTTATGGACTAAGCAGTTAGGGACGAACAGATAATACCCACTTACAGTACATATATCAACTACAATTTAGGATCTTAAAAGCCATTGTACCATTAAATATTAAAATTCAAGCCAAAACAAATAAAATTTTTCTATTTAAACACTGCAAGGTAATCAATATTCATGATAAGGTCAAATATCAGCTTCTAAAAGAAAAAGGTTCTCACAAAATTCATACTCGTAAAGTATCTCAACAAGTTAAAAACCGTGTCAGCTTAGAACAAATACGCATACATGATCCCTCGCTTAATTAATAGTCTTGATAATAAATTTAAAATGGAATTAACTAAGAATAATTTAAAATATAAGTATAATCGTATTTTTTAAGTAAATTGTAGGTAGTTTAGTTTTAGTTTTCTTCATGTATTTTTAGTAATTTAGCTATAAATAGTTTAAAATTTTGATATGTTGACGCAAGAGCACGCAGGTTAAACCTTTGTGGTTTTTCGCAGTGCCACCCACCAAAGCTGTATCGATATATCGATCGATCATTCTTGTCTAATATTATCTTAAAAGTTTTTTAATATTTACAGATCACAATAACACCTTTTAACATGAAAGAAGAATTGGAAGAAGGGCATTTTGACACAGAAGGTCATTACCATTGGAAAAAAGAAAAAGAGATCAGAGATGGCTGGCTCGACAATATTGATTGGGTAAAAGTGAAAGGTAGACCCGAGGATAAATATAAGATTTTTAAAGATGAAGAATCAACATCTAAAGGCATTTTAGATGATTCAGATACTGATGAAGAAGTTACTGATGAGAAATATGATATTATAGAGAACTATAAAGAAATAATACAGCATATGAAGCCTAAGGAAACCATTGCAAAAACATTGCAACGCCTTGGTAAGATCATATTATTTATAAAAGAAAATATTAAATTATCATTTTAGGATTGCAGACTTAAAGACACAGATATACAAACATTTTACAATTGCAGTGGTTAAGCTATATTGATGTTAGGCTGTCTAAATTGAACTGGAATAGCTAATTTAAATCTTTTGCCAGTTAACTGCAAGAAAACTGCTGAACGTGGTGACATTATTTAGTGTGCGCTGTGTGGGTACGAAATTTGCAGCAGTTTGACGGTAGTGGGACGGCGCGGCGCGGAGCAATCCGCCAGCGGTCTCTTGGGGGGGGGCATGAAACAGTGGTCGGTCAGTCCCACTAGAGTAGGTACCATCGAAGTATCGATAACTACTCATATCAATACCTTTTAATTTTTTTAATACAAATGAATTCATGTGGAGTCATCACCAATATGATATTTGATATTTATTTTATTTCTTTGTTAGTAGTATAATTATTATTACCTAATATTTCTTTCCGATTAATCGCATCGCCCCGCTGCCGCCGTCGCCCCTCCGCCGCTCATTTCGTGCCCGTACACTAAGACTAATAAGAAGACTAGCTTATCATACAAGACAAAAGATAGCTCTCTAAAACCACTTTTCTGTTATTCTTATTTTTATTATTTTCAGGTGCCAATTCAAAAATTTCAAGTGCTGAACGTTGGAAAAGAAAAAAAGCAGGAATAGTTGATGAGAGCAGCAAAACAGTAACAAGAATCACAGAACTCGCTAATCAAATTCTTACCAAAGAAGGTAACATGGATATTTATCAAGAGACCTATGAAAAAATAAATGATATACTCGCTAAAGTGAAATCAAAGAAAGGTGATGCTCAATTAGATATGTATGCTGATGATTTTGATGAAAAGGAAAAATCGAATATTGATAAGAAGGATCAGGGTGAAACAAAAGAAAGTTTGGAAAAGGAGGAGTCCCAGGAGTTGAAATGGGAATTCAAATGGACTCAAGACAATGATGCGGAGGTTTCAGGTCCACATACAACAGAGCAAATGCAGAAGTGGGTCACAGAGGGTTACTTCAAAACTGGAGTGTGGGTTAGGAAGTGTGGTGAGGACACACAGTTTTATAGCTCAAACAGAATCGATTTTGAGATTTATATGTAGTTATATCTACTGTTAAGAAATACACAGGTATACATAATAATTTTGTGTATGCCTTATTGAGTTACAAAATATTGTATTTTATAAAATTCCTCAAATTTTCATATTTTTAACATTTAAGAATTTTTTTGTACAATAGTGATAGTAGTCATCTTTTCTTTATAACATAGGCTATACAAGTTACTATCTACTCTGAGCCTGAACCTGATTGTTTCACCCAAAATAAAATCATACTAATATTATAAATGCGAAAGTGTGTTTGTCTGTTGGTTTGTTGGTTTGTCCTTCAATCGCGTCGCAACGGAGCAACGGATCGACGTGATTTTTTGCATGGGTCTAGCTGAGGACCTGGAAAGTGACATAGGCTACTTTTTATCCCGGAAAATTAAGTAGTTCCCGTGGGAATTAAAAAACTTATTCCATGCGGACGAAGTCGCGGGCATCAGCTAGTTGATAATATTGTATTTGTAACCTGTACAGCTTGCAGCATAGTATATTATATGTGTGGTACTAGGTGATGCCCGCGACTTCGAACGCGTGGATCGAGGTTTTTTGGTACCTGCAGGAACTTTTTAATTTTCCGGGATAAAAAGTAGTCTATGTGTTATTCCAGACTATAATTGATTATTTGATTGATTGATATTTGATTTGATTGAACATACATACATACATACATACATACATTGACTATACGTAGTATAGATTTGATATCTGTACAGGGACAAAAACTTCTTTTATCCACTACAAGTAAGCCCTTGACTGCAATGTCACCTGATGGTAAGTGATGATGCAGTTTAAGATTGTAGCGTACTAACCTGTAGGGGCAGGGACTGAAAAACAGTTTCATAAAAGTTATAGAATTATATTTGAAACAGTATGAATTGATAACAATCTTTTTTACTAGAACCTTGGCTGGTATGCGACTCTTTGCTAAGCTTCTTGAATCATTTGTCGGTCTTTTAAAGCCAGTGCAATAAACAAAGCTCTTTACCTCGCTTCACAAAGAATAGGTACATAAATTCAGAGCATTCATGAAGTTTGGCGACATATATACTGAGATCTATAGAGCGTACTTTGACTTGGCTCAGACTTTACTCAGAGATAAAACGAGATGGACTTATGCGAGTAACATAATTCTGTCTCGTTTTAACCATGTCTTAAGTCTGAGCCAAGTCAAAGTAGGCTCTATAGATCTCAGCAATAGACTCGAATTTTAAGATGGCGAAGGTAAGGTTTTATATAATATGTACACTGTTGTCTTCGGGTATTACTTACCATATCAGTAGTTATTTATTAAATTAAACTCTTCAGAAAATATTATAATTATTTATTGTACTTCAATTAAATTATGTAAGATTATAATACCTAATATTAAGTTGCTTTACATCGTTTCGAAGCAATAGTGGTTATGGATAGGGAGAGAATACCGAGCATAGCGCTGCCGCCGCACGCGTACGTAAGGACTCCTCTGTAATACTGCGGGCAGTCTAGCGCATCGTCGCATTTGCTGAAATTGAAAGAATGTTAATTGAGTATTTAGGTTTTCTTTTCGTTTTTAACACGCATACGTGTTAAAGTTCGTCAAAGTTCGGCGTCAAAGTAAAATAAACCATAACAGCATTGAATTAGAGCTCAATTTCGTGTATCCATTATCATACGTTTAGGTATGTACGATACCCTAAATGGATGAGAATGGATACACGACATTGACCTCTAATTCAATTCCGTTATGGTTTATTTTATTTTGACACCGAACTTTGACGATTTGATCAGCAATTCTTACACAATCGCGCCTCTGATCTGTAATAGGTAGGTAATTTTAATACAGAAGCGCGGGCTTACTTGTAAGGTAAGTTTTAATATAACTCATATTTAATAATTATTATCTCTAATCGGTGTCTACACCTTGTCCTTAAAATAAAGATAATAATTCTGAAACAAGAGCGTCAACAATATTAAAATAATACTGTTTTAAGCAATTAACTATAGCCCCTAAATGTATGGTGACACATACATTTACTCTGTGTCTCTCAACTGTACAAGAAAGTGACAAGAAAACGTAAATACAATAAATATTTCGTAAATGAATACTCAGAACATTGAAAGGTTCACAATCTTCCGACAGTTTACAATCTCGCGGGATAGAAACCGTTAGATTATAATCTAACGGATTTTACAATATTACGGTGACATATATGTCCCACAAACTATTCTGACCCGGTGGCCAATACTGGAACTAATTTTTATGCCTGTTTTAGTTTTTTATTTTATTTTTCATATGTACTAGGAACGCTGTCACCAGGTCAAATAAGTTTAACGGACCGTACTGGTACTGTAGTACCTATTGCAATGCGATTTGCATGCCACCTATTTTACGCTGAAATGTACTTAACATAAACCGCAAACCCCAATATTAATTTTAACAAGCCATAACTCAATCGTAGGTAATATTATGAACGACTAGATGCTCGCGACTTAGCCCACTATATTCATTATTCATGCCAAAAAGCACACGCGTCAATCCGTTGCTATGTTGCGGCGTGATTGGAGGACTAACCAACAAACACATTCTCGCATTTATAATGTGGGCAGTACGGTAAATACGGTTCTAAATATTTTTACACGCTTTTTATTAGCTTCAGACGTATGTATGTTAGTATGTAACGGAATTTTTGAACATGATTTTGACCCCCTCTAAAACGTCGGATTAACTCGAAATTTGGCATACTTATTAAGGACCGATGACAATTCAATATTTTAAACAGTTTGACCCGTTATCCTTACTAGGATAATCAGGATTAGCGATTTTTTGTTTTCCTGAGACCCGGAGCGTCTGCGTCAAAAGCGTGTTTTTTAGTTTTGTTAAACTATTATTATATACTGTAGGTAAAGCAATGTATATGACATTGACGTAGCAAATACCTATTTGTGCCCTTTACAAATTACTTTAAAAATTAAACGGCTGTATTGTTTCAGCCGTGTGTATAGCGACAAATCTACAAGTACATGGTGATTTACATAAACTCTTTGTAACTTTTTCTATAGGAATAATTTTCATTATTTGACGATAGTTTAGCGTGAAGTTGACTCATGGAAATATTTTTGTTGAATACCTAACCATGCATAATTTGCATAAGTTAGTGCCTATTCAATCCCAGTCCTTTTAAAATTTTGAGTTCATATACCCTGGATCTGACTTAGTTTTATAAACCACACGTAAATGGGTAAATTAATAGCGCTGGAGAGGTAACTAAGTAAGCTTAAAAAAAATTAAGTAAGGTATCTGTGAGTGTCTTTTTCGCTGATTGCGGATGCGTAAATGTATGGTGACACATACATTTACTCTGCATTCAACTCTCGCGCGAATTGTAAGTATGTCATTACGCACATACCTCTAACTTCTGAGGACAACTGTCAGCATAGTTAGCTTCACAGTGTGGCAACTGGCATCACAGTAGGCCTTTGAAGGTACTGTTACAACCTAATTACTTACTAAAAGGCATCTGAAGCAGTAAGCAGGTCTTTGAACCTGCGTAGTTACAACCCATCTAGTAATCTTACTAATTCTTACTAATATTATAAATGCGAAAGTTTGGATGGATGTATGGATGTTTGTTACACAATCACGCCCCAACGGCTAAACGGATCTGGCTGAAATTTGGCACAGAGATAGATTATAGTCTGGAATAGCACATAGTCAACCTCAAACCACGCAGACGAAGTCGCGGGCATTCGCTAGTTAAAAGAAGTAGTACAAGTAACTCACTAGTTTTCGATAGCCACCACGGCTATACCAGTCACCAATTTGTCGGCAAACGTCACAATAGAGTATATCAGGGCACCCTGGTGTGAATGTGGTCCTATCAAATCGGCAGTGACACAGAGACTGGAGACCAAGGTGATCGAACTGCCAGCGCCTGGAAATAAATCGTGGGTACTTATTTAAATAAAACTGCAGGCTGAGCGGGAGTTTTTTACAATATTCGGTCGCCACAACGTTAACTACCATTTCTATGGAATAGGGATGATGCCGACATCAAAAATAAATTATTTCTAACTGATTATTAAATAGAGGGTCTTCCAAAAGACCTAAAATTCACATCCTCGGTTAGTTTTAAGTTTGATAACTATTTTAAAATATAGATTAAAGAAGAAAGAAAGAGTGCGTTGAAATTTGATGACGTCACAACTGTGAATTTCATACAACTTCCATACTAGAAGTATAAAAAGTTGCTGATTTGATTGAGTTGTCATCATATTGGTCGAGCGCCAGTCCGTTGCGTAAGCTTTCAAGCGCTTGACTAAAGCTGAGTTGCACGAAACAGATTCAAAAATTTAAAAGGTAATCAAACTAATTTAATCGCTGGAATTGTATGTATGAAGTTTTGTGACTAATTTAGTTTAATCAACACTTAACTAAATAGTTATAAATTGTTTCGTGCAATCGAGTTTAATTAACAAAACTAGGATTACGATCGATTAGAATAATAGGTGATAACCTTTTTGGATTACTATTAATCTCTACTACTGAGTTAATCGATTTCTTAAGTTAAATTGCAGAAGTATGACCTAACTAGTTACGATATACCTAGATCATCACCAGCCGATAATCAAACTCTGGTCATCCCTCAAAATCTGCCTACCTATAACGCTGTGCGCTAGAAGGTGCTACTGTAGGTAGGTATACCCATCAATGTACTCTGTGAGGTATACCTATTAGGAAATTTAATTATGTAGACACTTACCTATTAATGTTGCCACCAAATAAATTTGCGCTACATGTGCTTCTGGACTTATTGCTAATGCAATCCACATACAGCTTACTAAGCTTAGAAAACTGCCAATCAGGTACGCCACCTTAAATGAGTAAGTAATGTATTATTATGTTAAACAATAAAAAGATGGTATCTTCCAATATTTTACAAAGTAAGATATTGGAAGATACCACCAACCTCCGATTTTGACGACCTCCGTGGCGCAGTGTGTAGCGCTGTTGCCTTAACGTGCGGAGGTCCCGGGTTCGATCCCCGGCAGGGTCAATTTAGGAATTTATAATTTCTGAATTTTCCCTGGTTTGGCCTGGTGGGAGGCTTCCGCCGTGGCTAGTTACCACCCTACCGGCAAAAGACGTGCCGCCAAGCGATTTAGCGTTCCGGTACGATGCCGTGTAGAAACCGAAGGGGTGTGGGTTTAATATAACTGCCATCAGCCATGCCCCTAACAGGTTAGCCCGCTACCATCTTAGACTGCATCATCACTTACCATCAGGTGTGATCGCACTCAAGGGCTAACATGTAGTTGATTAAAAAAAAAAAACTAAGTACTCTGACTGTTACATTATCAGTGAATGAGTTCTATTACAGCTCTACTAATAAGCTCGGATCAAGAAGCACCCAGCATCCTAGACTATAAGGGTTAGTACTTAGGTAAGTAGGTATACGATATAGTAGAAGTTTCATTCCACAAAGAGGCTCTCCACTATGCATTTTTTGTCTCGTCAGGAAAGCTCTGTATACCTATATACATTATTTTATTTTTACGAAATCGTGTGTTTTATGGTCGTTAAGTATTTGGTAAGTAGGTACATACCTACTTTCCTATTAGGTATCAAAGAATATTTTTTCGTTTTCGTAGATTTAACCACAGAATAATATAATAGTACTAACGATTTAACTATTTATATTAAATTGGTGTATTTTGGGTAGGTATTTTGATCAGCTTAGGTACGTCACATTTTAGCATTATTCTCAGTAAGTAGGCACAAAATAGGCATGATGACAGTAACCAAGAATCAATGAAATTATGAATTTATCTAATGAAATAGGATTCATGGATTATAAAAAACGTATTTATTTTTCTATTTCGAGTGAGATTGCTATATATATATTTTATAATTTTATTTTATCAAAATAAAATATATTTTATTTTGATAAAATAAAATTATAAAATACAGCAATCCGCCATATTGGTTAAAACACCAAGAAGCGAATGACGTCACAATGGTTTATTTTCGAGCTTTGACAATCACACTATTGCATAGGTACTGCACACTGCACAGAGTACGTTGGTAAAAATAATAGTGACGTCACAAACGACGCCATGACACCGGGGAGCGTTTTGGCGTGAATTTTAAAATTTAAATTTCAAATGCCAATATTATCTACCAAACCTTATTTTTCTGCTGAAATAAGATATTTTTTCGAAATAGTAGGTAGATACTTCCGAACATAATTTGACCATTTTTCAAAATCAGTCATTAGTTATGCCTATTGGCGTTCATTATATTCAGATTTCAGTAGATAAGTAGGTAGGTAAGTACTAGGTACGTGCCTTACCTGATGTCCTAATTTATTGATATTGCTTTTTAATAAAAACGAGAAACACAACGAGGAAATATAAAGCACTAGTGGTACGCTTGCGACTAATTCGGAGCCCTCTGCCGCGTTGGGATTTACTGATAGCCTCTCCTCTAGGAACAGCGGTACGTAAACCAGACTTAAAGCCCAGTATAGCCTCGAGAAAACGTATCTGGAAAATAACAAAAGCTTCATTGGGTTAAAATTATATTAATACTAGATGATGCCCGCGACTTCGTCCGCGTGGATTTATGTTTTTTAAATTCCCGTGGGAACTCTTCAATTTTCCGGGATAAAAAGTAGCATATGTCCTTCCCCGGGACGTAAATTATCTCTGTACTAAATTTCATCAAAATCGGTTGAGTTCGGTTTCGGTTTGTTGTGAACTCTTCTCAGTGTTTGGAACCCTCGTAGCTTTAGTTTTATGATACCTACCGTTATTAAATATCACCATCATGTTTTATAAGTAACTGACGTCAACTATACAATGTACCTAAATTGAATAAACTAAGTATGATTGATTGATTGAGTAGTTGGGCCGTGAAAGCGTAGCAGACAGACAGACACACTTTCGCATTTATAATATTAGTCTGGATCTGACTGGTGAGGAACCTACTGTCGTTCAATGAATAAGTATATAGGCTTTCTCTTGGCGAGGAAGATATCCCCGTTTCCATTCCTTATATTTTTTATGTTTTGTCTCGTAGGTATAGACCATAATTATACCTAACATACAAATATTCATACTAACCCATACTTTTAAATTCAAGCAAATAATTAATTTAGTGTGCTTGTCTAGTCGTCGGTCTTTTAACTTTCCACGTCCTAGCCGTTAAACTAATTTGACGGGCATACGGACATGGGCTATTTTATCCCGGAAAATATTTTGCTACGACAAACAAACAAAAGAAAACACGCTGGCCAAACAGTGAGCAAAAAACGTTTTTGCTCACTGCTTTATGTTCAAAATACTTTTGCTCACTGGTTAGAACCAGCAAATGCGTCCTTTTCGAACTAGTGAGGTGAAAAGATAATTTTACAGACTGACTAAACCAAGATCTTCTTCTTCTTTAATGCTTCCTACCTACAGGCCTGATAAACGTACCAGCTACTTATATACAGATACCTTCGTGTGTAAAAGAACACCTGCCCCCGAGGAAGATACCTCAATAATTTCTGTGTAATCAATTATTATTATTGATCACAGAAATCAAAGCGGGCAGGCAGGTAGGCAAATAAAGGCGGCATATACTCACAATAAACTGGTTTGATAAAGCAGAGGCATTTGCAAAAAATGCATAATTTTGGACTTCGCTGATAATATTGTAGAATCTTTTTCACCGGTTTCCACTACGTGTCCATTTTCTTTAGGCTTTTCTTCCTTAGGAGGCTTGAGTTTGAAGAAAACGTGGAATATTACATATGAAGCTACTCCAATACTGGAAATGATGAGTGACACGTCCTGAAAATCAAGAATTGATCATTCTCAAATCTCAACCTAATCTATTCATATTCCAAAACTTTAAGCATGCATGTAGGCCTTGAGTGATCCAAAACTTTAAAACACGCATTTAGGCCTTGGGAGGATTATCATAATAAAACGTAACGTGACGTTATCTTAAGATGTTAGGTGTTCATTATATTTCACTGTTATCGTGTCCATTTGTGAAACCAACTACACTGTAAAGAAAATGATAATACCTATACCTAACAATAACAGCGGTTTATAGTACGATGACACTGTTATTTAAATATGGACTATGTTATATGTCTCAATGTTAAACAATGTATGATCTATTATAATAAGAGTTAAGTAAGTACATATATAAGAACTAAGAAGTTAATGAATATAAACTTTAAATTTATGTCTCATCTTATCAACCCGTTGCCGGCTCACTACTGAGCACCAGTCTCCTCTCGGAATAAAAAGGGTTTGGATGGCCAAACCCTTTTTATTCCGAGATTAACCCAAATGGTAGACTATGGAGTCTACCACGCTGACCGAGTGTGGATTGGCAGGCAGACATCACATACCTTCGAGAACATTATTACCGTTCGAAGCAAGTGATATATAATTTTCTTAGAACGCACATAACTCCGAAATGTTGAAGGTGCGCGGGTCGAATCTGCGACCTCGTACAGGAGGTCGGGTGTCTTAACCACTAGGCTATCACCGCTTCTTATTATGTACCTATGTTTTGTTTTGTACTTAAGTAGGTACATGAAATAAAAAATTGTTACCCGAAACTTGTAATCATCCGACGGCCCAATGAATGTGCTGTAGTTCGTTGCTCTCAGAACGATCCACGTTATGAAGTAAACGGTGAGGCTCGATAGTACAGAAGCCATATATCTGAAACAGCAGTTACCCTATTTACCAACTATACTACAATATGTTTTTAAAAGCATAAGTACGAAAATAGATAAGTTTGAATAACTTAAAGTCGACTAAAACTTGTGCAAAAGTTTGTTTCCAGACTAAAGTTTGAAAATGCCACCTAATTATCTATACTTTCAGGGCTTTCGGGGCTATCTGTACGCTTACACCGAGTTTTTACATTGCAAATACGATTGATCGACGTGAGAGCTCACCTCACCAAGTGTAAGCGAACGTTAAAGTAAAATGAACCTTAACTGCATTGGTTTAGAGCTCATCATTTCGTGTATTTATTCACAGCCAGCGCTCCAAACGCTGAATTTGTGACTTTAAAGCAAGAGCTTTTGGGTTCATTTTACTTTGACCGTTCGCTTACACTTGGCGAGGTGAGTTCTCACGTCGATCAACCGTATTTGCAATGTAAAAACTCAGAGTAAACGTACTGGTCTCCTTAGGAGACTTACTTTTACCTAAGTATAGGTATGGTTCTACTTACCTACTTAAGTAATATGTAAATGTTAGTGGAAACTGGTCAGCTGTCCATTCATAAGTTGTAAGATAATTAATAATGTCCAGACAAAAACTGATAAATTAATTTTTTAATACAGTTGCTCAAAAAGTGGCGTATTGCAGGGACGTATAGCGTTCGGGATGTGGGCTATTACATACTCGTGCTTTTTTTACCTTTCCCGAACTCGTGCGTTCTTTCCCAACTGTCAAAATAATGTCTATTAAAAAGAAAAACCAACCATGAAGTTTTTACTAAAAAAATTCATAGAAGTTTTTATGATTCATGCAAATACGTATATTTCTAAAAAGAAGCTAATAATTTGTTTCAATATCAGATTTAATGATTTGATTGAATGAGTTTGGTTAGGTTTCATTTCATTTCATCTCATTAAATTTCATTTTCATTTCATATCAATAAAAAAATTCTACTGAAGACTTGGCTGTATGGGCATAGTTCCCTTTGCCTACCAGAATGGGTGAAGAAAAAAAAAATCTGCTTATATTCTTCGGTTGGCGCCATTTTTCAGAAATTTTCTTTACGAATTTAGTTGTTTGTTGCACAAAATCAATAATTTCGATCCTAGTTTTTTTGAATTAACACCACCGGAACTCAGTATTATTGCACAAAATGCTTCGGAGAACATTTTACCGGAAAAGTCAAAAAGTCGCTACATATCTACATACGACGAAAATAAATGTTAACTTAGTTGAGTTTATTGTGTTTTTATTATTTTATTAAATTGCTTCATTTTTTCGCAACTGTATTAAAAATAGTCGTTCAGTACACGTGCGGAACCGTCATTGCAACTTGTTCCGACTGTCAACCCTCGCCTTCGGCTGCGCCTCGGCTCGGATAGACATTTCACATTTGTCGGAACTCTTTGCAATGACACCCTTTCCACACTTGTAATGAAATATACTATTACAATACTAATATTATAAATGCGAGAGTTTTAATGGGTGGATGGATGGATGTTTGTTACCTACACAATCACGCCTGAACGGTTGAATGGATCTGGATGAAATTTGGTACAAAGACACATACACAAACACATCAAATACATAGGCTACTTTTTCACCGGGAAAATTAAAGAGTTCTCGCGCGAACCAACAAAATCTCAATCCACGAGGACAAAGTTGCGGGCATTAGCTGGTATGTTAAAATATTGAGATCGAGATAGAGAAGTAAGTAACCTTATAGACGTCAACTCAGAGCGGATCTGTAGATTGTCTGTGATCGATGGTATCATAGCAAGGTGGGAGATTTGGACTATCGCCCAACCTATTTGGAAGAATATGACCAGGACGGCATAGTAAAATGGCAGCCACCAGGACAAATACTCGGTGTTGACGCCAGGCCTGCACCCCCAGCATCGTATGAATAGTAGAGGAAACGTGCATGTTACGACTGCACAACCTGCAATTTTTACATCATTGTAGGTACACATAAGCCAAAAAATTAATTGTCAAAGTTTTCTTTAATTTTCAGTCGTTCGCGATTGGTTAGCATGTAGATGTCTTCAGCTTAAATTCAATCCATACTAATATTATAAATGCGAAAGTGTGTCTGTCTGTCTGTCTGTGTGTCCGTCTGTCTGTCTGTTACGCTTTCACGGCCCAACTGTTTTGTTAACCTAATTTGGTACTCCCGGGATAGGTTGTATCCCGGGGAAGGACATAGGCCTCTTTTGCCGGACATGCCGGAAAATTCAAGAGTTCCCGCGGGAATCAAACACCTTAATCCACGCGGACGAAGTCGCGGGCATCATCTATAGTATCCTATAAAATCAAATGCGAAATGATGCCTACTGAATGTTTCTATTTGTCTGTATGTTTTACCGGAGACGGTTATATTTACCTACGCAATGGGAAAATCAAGGATTTGTTTTCCCACGGGGGTTTTAAAAGACCTAACTAAATTCACACCAAAGAAGTTTGAAGTGTCGGGCATTGAGGTCACGGGTATTATCCCGTTATTATTATTGTTGGTTTGTCCTTCAAGCACGCCGCAGCAGAGCAACCGATCGAAGTGATTTTTTTATATAGTTGGGGAATTGGCTAGTGATCTAGGCTTTTTATATCCCAGAAAATGAAGTTCCCGTGGGAATTAAAAAACTTATTCAAAGCGGACGAAGTCCGCGGTCATCAGCTATTAAAATATAGAAGATCAGTAGATACCTATATCATCTTATTCCCTCGACTTCGTCAGCGTAGGTTATTCAGAATCCCACAGGAATTTATCATTTTCTCTCTCTCAAAAAGCTTACCTACCTACCTGTTAAATGCCAAAATTTCTTAGTACTGTACTTGTCAGCCAAAACGCCGACGATTGGAGTCGCAAGTGCATCGACTACTTGACCTGTAATTTATAAAACATATGAATACAGTATACCTATACCAGAGGCCCAAATGTCTAAGCAAATCGTAATAATTTTACAGCTTAAAACGTATTGCTCGAAATTCCATACATGCTTTTTGTCGTGCAGGCATCTGAGAACTCCTTAAAAATAGCTCGAATTATTTATCCGTTTGACAAAGGATTTCGATTACGATTTCGTTACACAATCGGGGGGCTGATATCAAAAATTATTTTAAAAAAATCCGACTTCCAACGCCACTGTAAAGTAAAAAATTATTTTGATTTCTACCCACTATGTTGAAGTCGGACGAGCCTGATGCCACTATTTTGCTTATCCTTGTTAGGTATACCCGCCCGACTTCAACATAGTGGGTAGAAATCATAATTATTTTTTACTTTACAGTGGCGTTGGAAGTCGGTTTTTTGGAAAGAATTTTTATTTTTAACTTTTTAGTGTCAGGGTTGAGGATTTGGAGTCAGAATTTTTTATGGGACTTTGGAATTCACAAGAGATATACATTAAAAAAAAAAATACGCGCCGAATCGATAACCTCCTCCTTTTTTGGAAGTCGGTGAAAATACCTAAATTAATAGATTAATTTGTAAATACTCGTTAAATATATACTTGTAATCGTGATAGTTTTCATTTGCATACAGTACCTTTAGGCAAGTCTTAGGACCACACATGTTCCCAATTTAAAATTTTAGACCTTTAGCTTAAATGAGGCTTAACTACTATATCCGGTACCATTAATTTCCTGTTTCGTACTATAGAATACAATTAACGAGTCCCTTAGTAGATCTCCATCCGAATCTACTTAACTAATAAAGTTACATAATCAGCTAGTATATCGCGTTGGCTCGTGCCACTCTTGCCATTAAGTAATTTATAGGACCACTTTTTTTAACTACTATAGCTACGAGTGTGTTTTGAGTAATAAAATTCCTACCAAAAAGGTATCTAATTAATATGAATGATCGTGGTTTCGTAGGTAACAAGCTAATAATTGTCATAAATATTCATGTTTCACCCAATAATGGGTATTTTATATTCAAGAAAATTAAACATCTATTTCTATAAAAAGTCCTTCGCTGGATCTTTAAAAGTTTAAAAACAACTATCCTATCATAGCGTCGCGTACATCTACATTCTACAGTCATGGGAAAAATCTAGTCACCAATAATGTAATAAGAAGTGGTGCTACGAAAGTGCTACGAAATATTGAAGTGCTGAAGAGAATTGAAAAATTCCAGGCCAATTTTTAGGGTTTCGTAGGAAAGGAAAACAAAGAATTTACATTTTCGTTCATTCTGTTTTTCCATCTATCAGTTGTCAGTGTTAAAGGTATTTTTAATTTAAACTAATAGCTGTATAGTTGAAATTTGGTGGAATTTTGAATTTTACACAGGGATATACTTAGTAAAGTTTTGAGGTCTAGGTAAAAACCAAATTAAGTAGGTACTTATCCGGAAAAATTTAACTGTAGGATAAGTAGGTACTTATCCTGACAAAATTTTTGTTACCTAGACACACAGACCATACAACCAATACTCGGTGCCTAGACATGACCAGCAATAGCAGATGAAACAGTTTTGGTTGGAACACGGTTGGCCCCTCGAGTGACAACTCGATGACAGTTATTTTTAAATCAGAGATTTTATAAACAGTGGTACCTACCGATGGATCGATGACAGTTTATAACAACTTCGGAAACCCTACCATATGCTTGTTCTGACACTTGACCAGTTTTTAGGGTTCCGTACCTAAAAAGGAATCGCTTCGATGACTTATACGATCACTTCGTTGTCCGTCTGTCTGTAAGTTTGTCTGTCAACTCCCTTTTTCTTAGGAAGGCGTGGAAGTATCATGTTGAAATTATTATCAAATACTAAGGTCTATTGGCCCTTGGAGCTGTAAAAAAAATCAAGTTGGTAGAAAGCAAGCTCACACAACATAAGTATACAAATAAATCCTAAAACCGTTAATTAGGGTTCCGTACCTACTCATGGGGTATCGAAATTTTTAGGCTCTACCGTTATTTTACAGCTGATTACGTGTTGCTATGGCGTCTATTTTGTAAATTTACTAAAACAATTTATATTATGTGGTGGTATGGAACCCTTTACGCGCGAGTCTGACTAGCACTTGGCCGGGTTTTTTCATCGTGTTACCTAAGAATATGGTTTTATTGTTAAGTCTTTCGAATAAAATTCGAGCCTTTGGTCAATGACACACATATAGGTAAACGTAATACGATATTCTACTTACCTAACAATAGCATAGCTCCGGCTATGACAGCCCTCATTTCGAGAACCGCTTGGAAGAACAGCATCATATAAGAGAACCACATTGCTGCGCATAGGTCGTTGTACATGTGACCTAAGCCGTATAGGAGATTTTGGCTGATGCGCCACCATCCTCTTCTTTTGTACGGGATACTGGGAACAGGCACGATGTAAGAATATCGTAATGAGTTTCGTATATAAAAGTAAAACAGAAAATTGTAACAGTTTGAGTACAATGATGCTTGCAAATCGAAAATCGTATCTATAAACGCAATTAAAAATAGTTTTTTGGCAATAATAATCTTGAGAGGAAACTCGCCTCGCTAAATTATTCCTTTTCGAATTAGTATTTAAAGAGTTACTACTTTGATTTTTAAGGAATTCGCAATTATTGTTTTACTTGATACATGTAAGGTTTTTTGTAAATAACAAGTAAACGAAAATCTTGCGAAAAGCCCATACACGTGTAAGTCCAACGTTTCAGCTCATTCAAGAAATTGGCTTTGGAGATAATTATTTTAGCAATTATGTCAATAATTAAATATTATATTGATTGTTCAATAATGCCTACATTGCTACAGCAGTGATATCTAACAGTTTATCGTAGACCAGAATGTAACAAAATACTTTTTTAATACTTAGGTAATTAAAAAAATTCTATTCGATCAGACTAGTGTGTTAATTATTTCATAAATTAAATAATTTTCTATCATTAACAAAATATCAATGAATAACGAACAAAGTACAAACTGGAGCAATCCGTAACGAACACGGTTGATGGCTATAAACATTTTTGGCTGTATGAATAATGTGATGAATGTTCATCAGCTATCGGCTCATTTAATTATTAGCTCCCAATTATCCAATGGGCAATGACTTTATGGGACAGGTACCAGGAAAACATAAGTGAAGGAAGAACTAATTCCCCAACAATGCAATTGGCAATCTTGTGTCCTACTTAACCGTCGCGTGTCACAAATGGAGCTTAAATTAAAATTCGCAACAGAAATTCTGATTGATGAAGAGAATTTAAGGAAACAGAGCATTACCTTAAATCAATTTCCTTAACAACGTCGTCCTGCTTTACACTGATTTCCGTAATTTCAGCATTAGTTGCACCGTATTTAGGACTCATAGTTTAAAAACTAAACGTTACTCTAACTTCCGTTGTCAATGTATCATTCACTCGTTGGTATTATTCGATCATAATACACGAATCGAAGTCTATTAACATTTTCACTTCACTATTATTGGGGACAAAGATATTGAGTTTCACAGTTCACGGGTAAGCCGACACGACGTGTGGCTTGAGAGGATTCCTACGGACATATGACTTTAAGCAGTTATAGTTTAATGAGTTTAATGACTAAATAACTAGGGTTTTTCATTCAGTATGGCTTAAGTACCTACCATTGGAGAAATGGTTAAAGTTTAAATAATAATAAAAAATACCAAAGGTAACATTAGTATCATCCTAATTACTTAATTGCTTGCGTATTAGATCTCACGTAGGTAATAGATTATCATAAAACAAACTAGTGGGTGATTAATGATAGATCAGAAAAATGTGCAGAAATTTGGCTATTAAAGAAAGAATTTTCGGTGGCTTTTTTAATTACCTCAAATATAGTTTTTTTAACGTTTGCGTCGTATTCCTCATTACTGAGGGTCGTGATCCCTTTCCATTAATCTAATAATGGTAGGAGTTTTCTTGAGATAATAATACGGTGGGTTACCACGTATTTCCGCATATATCTACATAGACTTCGTAGTTCGTACATTTATTAAACTTCTGCATACGTAGAATAACTTATATAAGATTTTCAAGTTTAACATAGATACCAACTGAAAATAATATTTGTCGATGACAACGAAGGCGACTCAAAAGTACGCTTTGGGAGAGCCTTGCGACCAACAGTGCTAATTAAAGTAATTAAATCGATCCCTCTGCGTAGGTAATTTGCTTAGGTCATATATGACCTAAATAGCTTGAACTCGTTACAGATAATACGTATGAATATGCTGTAGCAGATTAATCTATATTAAACCGTGAGCCTAGCCAGTAGCCACCGTGATTCGTGAACTAAAATTTAAAAACCAAATCTTGCGATGTTCGAGTCTGAGTCCACCGTAAGTTGACCGTAAGCGAGTAGTTTGATAAGTATTTATAATCCATACTAGTTTAGTATGGATTGAAAGTGTGTCTGTATGTCTGTCTGTCTGTCTGCTACGCTTTCACGGCCCACCTGTTCGATTTTTATGAAATTTGGTACACGCATTTCCCGTCCCGGTATGTCCCGGGGAAGGACATAGGCTAGATAGGCTAGGCTTTTTGTCCCAGAAAATTAAAGTGTTCCCGCGGGAATCGAAAAACCTCAATCCACGCGGACGAAGTCGCAGGCTTAATCTAGTAAAATATAATTGTTTACATTAATATACGATCTAAAACCTAGATCTAGAGTCTAACACAGTGTTGTTTCCAAAAATTTTAGATACATTTACTAGGTTGTAGGTTCTCTTTGCAATGTAATTGTAAAGCCCCGCTATGATAGGAATTACTTACTTATAGCAATTCAGGAGGTCAGCTGGCTTTCAATAAATTGATATGAAACCTCAAACTTAATTTAATCAAGTCACACTGGGAGGGCATTCATATTTTTTGATAAGTAGGTACATAATTCACTTTTATTGTCAGGAAGTGCCCTATTTTTATAAAATCCAGATTGTGGATATAATTCACATACTTACCTAATCTCATTTCCGGATCAGGTTAGAATCCTGAAGGTTTTGATAATGTTATAAGTAAATATAACACCAATAAGATATTCCGTAATAAATCGCCGATTTTTATTACAAGGAGAAAATTCTTCGGCATTTCTAGAGTCAATGTTTTGATTTTGCGTGAGTTCGCTAATTATCTCGTCATAGGTGTATACTTAGCTATCACATCGTAAAGATTAGGTAAAAATAGCAGGTGTATTAAACTAGCTCTAGAAAACATTGTAAGACTAATAAATCTGCGTGATCGATTTGAGTACCACGTTTTGATGAAGTTTCAACAAGGAATGTATAGTTTTTGCCAAGTAGGTAAGTAGTATAACCATTTTAATTTATGTTTTATTGTTGTGTCTTGGACCAATGTGTGATGTGACTGTAAATATATATATTTATGTTCTTACCTAGTTAACTCTCACAAACAAAATATTATGTTAAAAATAACATAATTTTTTTACATCTAATGATCTAACAGATCTAAAACACAGTAGGTAAACACGTAGGTACTCGTTACCTCTATAACGATAAAGGTTCGAACGAATTGTTAGTTCATGGTGAACCACTATAGTTAATAAATAATAATATAAATACACGATTTTTAACCGAATAAAATAAAATTTAAGAAAACAAAGTAAAAGTAATAAGCGCCATCTATTATAAGTTAGGTTGATTATAAAGTGAGTCGTACGTCTACGTCGTAGAGTGTGGTAGAGGTCTCACGATCGTGCATGAGGCCAAAATGTAGAGGCAGCTATGCATCAATAGGTACCTACGAGTATGATAGAAACACGTACCAAACTACGGCGTAGTTTATACACACTGAACCAGATGTCAGCACTGTACCTTGTATCTTTCTTGGTTTTTGGCTTTCACTGTACGGCTGAACATATATTTTATACCAATAGAACCATTTCTAGCGTTCCGTACTAAACGACGCACCCCAATTGTTAGTTTTGTACCTAGATGGTAGCTAGCTAACCTGTTAGGGGTATGGTACTGGAATGCTAAAATGCTTGGCGGCATTTCTTTGCCGGCATGGTACCTACTACTACTAGTCCTACTACTACTACTACTAGCCGCGGCCGAAGCCTCCTATATGCTTCCTTTGAAAATTGAATTTATATTATCATTCTCTTTTGTGGTACAAGGATGTGGAGGTATAACACAGCAAAAGTGTAATTAAACAATTGAACGCAATATCGAAAATTAAAATACAATAATTTTTCAGCTTGCGTAGCAGTACACTGGTAGGGACAAGTGATAAATAGATAGTTATTGCTTATGATGGCGATGTTAATTAATGGTGGATTTAATTACCGTGATTACGACCGCGAATGTCTGCCTAGACACCGGCTGGCGCATAAATCAGGGCTCCAGTTTGGTGCACTTTGTCCGCGGTGAATACGATTATGCCACGTGTAATTGATTGTACCATATTTCCCTACTCAGTGACCTATGAGTAGGGGAATATGGTACAGTCAATTCTACTTATGTGTATGGACCGTTACGGGCCGAAAAGATTTTTGTGTAAGACTGAAATTCCGGAATAGACAAAAGCCTAGATCACTCCTTGCAAAATCGTTCTACCTGTGAAATTCCCATTAAAACAGCCTCGTTTTCAAGGTAATTTTGAAGATAAGCCTACAGAAATAGGTAAAAATATGAAAACCTAGATACAACAAAGCTCTAAACAAAGCTCTAGGTAGTTAGGTAAGCTCTGTAAATCAGTTCAAGAACAGACTGGATAAGCACTTAACACACAAGCAAAGCACAAGATTTGATAATAGGCGCAACAGCGAAACCTGCCTAGCCTATTATCAAATATCAAATATAAATATTATAAATGCGAAAGTTTGGATGTATGGATGTATGGATGTATGGATGGATGTTTGTTACTCAATCACGCCCCAACGGCTGAACGGATCTGGATGAAATTTGGCACAGAGATAGATTACTATAGTCTGGATTAACACATAGGCTACTTTTTATCCCGGAAAATTAAAGAGTTCCCGCGGGAACCGAAAAACCTCAATCCACGCGGACGAAGTCGCGGGCATTAGCTAGTAAATAATAATGATGATAATAACCGGCGGTATCATAATTATTTCCAGGTTTAGAAAATTTTATTTTATTTGTTTGACAATGCCTTTACAACTATTTACAGATTTCCATTGATTTCCTTCTAAATAAAAATTCTTAAAAAATAGGTAACATAATTTTCTCATTCAAATCCACTCAAATATGAAAATAACATTCTTCTAGTTTGTAAATTACTTGTAAAAATCTATGGAACTTCTGCACGTAAGTTTTTTAATAGTTAGTTTAGTGAGTAAGTTTTATTAAGTTTTTAATAGTAAGTTTAATAGTGATATTATGATAATATGATAGTTATACTTCCCTATCTTTTTATTAGTAGGTATATTGTATCACATAGCATTTACAAATACTTAACGTAAGTATTAATGGGAAAGTTCTTGAAAATTCATTGAGTATTCACAGCAGCAATTTATTTTTAAATTTTAAGTAAGTAATAAAAATAAGCGTGAGCCCGGCTTCCCCTTGTAATTTCCTGGCAGTTTTACTATTTTTGTACTAAATCACGTAAAAAAAGCTTAGAGAATCGTTTAGGTGCTGTCTGGTCTAGCAAAGATGCAAGTAGCAGCTAAGTGTTAGCAGTTAAGGTATAATTGCGCTCATGGCAATAAAATATATATACTACTTTTTGAACTCCATTGGAAACTAAATTCGCGTACATCTCACCGACTATTCCAGTCACTTTTTTGTACCCTGTAATTCTTGGGTTTTGACATTAAGATTCTTCTATGTAAGCTAGTGTTCCGTACCGGAACAGGGTATTCAAGGATCAACACGATTTGGAGCTATTTTTGTAATTAACATAATGCATTGTTTTATTTTATTCAATGGGTTTGATCTTCGAGTGCCCTCTGGCGGCCGAGGGAAGAGTAGCCAATGCATCCCATTGGTTGCTTCAGCGAACCGCTGCACCTGAAGCGGCGAGATTAGGAACTAATCACTACTATGCTAATCAATTGTCGCTTAATACACGCGTTCCAGTGTAATTCGCCTTTTTCTAATCATTATTTGGTGCCTCCGTACTCGTCCGGATACTATTGGGATATACTTTGTGATTGTGACGGTGACCGCAAATTGGACCAGTGACCCATTTCCAATTGTGTTTAATATTGGGAGACATCGACGACCGGGCCCGGTTTCAACTCAGACGGCGGTGCTTAAGGTAGGTGCTCGATTAATCATTCCCATATTGAACATATTTTATGGTGCTTCGAACCGAATCAGAAATCCTCCAGATTGTGTTTCCTTGAAATAGTTAGGGTTATTTAAGTAAATTTTCAATTTCCACGCGTTCGTTCTCGGTACATATTGCTACTATCTACATAGTACCTATACGCAATATGGCCGACGCCGCGGCGTTTGATATTTACGAAAGAGAGATAATTATTTCGGAATTACGGAGGACACTAGAACTAGTCTCTGACGAAGAGCAGTTTCGGGCGAGATTACAAGACCTAACTGCTCAACATCGAAAATTTACCAAAATTCAAACTAAAATAGAAAAATCTCTAATAAAGGCTAAGTGTTTTGATAAACAAGAACAATTAGACATTCGTAATGAGTTTAACGATTGTTACTTCGAAATTGTAAAACACTCGAATCAATTAAAAAAATCGGATGAAGAGCGTAGACGTTCGAGTACAGCACAGCGTCAATCATTTTCTGTAAATAATAGTTCGCGTTTCGATAAATTACCTAAACTTCCTTTGCCATCATTTTCCGGTGAATCCACCGATTGGCCATCCTATTATGACTTATTTTGTTCATTAATCCATGACAATCTTGCCTACACGGATGTGGAGAAGTTTCGTTATTTATTACTTACGCTAAAGGGCGAACCCTATAACCTTATCAAGTCCATACCTATTACAGAGGACAATTATACGATTGCCGTTGATACTTTGGTATCGCGTTATGACAATAAACGAGTTATTGCATCAAAACATATAAATAAAATTCTAGATTTGAAACCATGTTCAGAAAAAATATCTTGCCTTCGGGAATTATTAAATATTTATCAGGAAAACATTAAAGCATTAGAGACGATGCAATTTCCGATACGACATTGGAGTTTTATTCTTATTAATATATTACTACGAAAAATTCCACATTCTGTACGAAAACGTTTCGAACTTTCTTTAGCAAGCCCATCGGAAATCCCAAACGTTCATGTTCTTATTGAATTTCTTGAACGTGAATTAGCTGCGTGCGAAATCATCGGTCAATCGAAATTTCCCGACAGCGGCGGTAGTTCGGCGCGCGGTAACAGCGCCGCGGCCACGGGCCGGCCTGCGCCTGCCGCGACCCAAGCCACTCGCAGCGCGCGTGGTTTATTCACTGCTAAGATCAAAGAATCAGCAAGCGAATCACGACCTTATGCCTATAGTAATAGGGTATGTATTTGCTGCGGTGATTTTCATCACTTATCTAAATGTACGAAGTTTATGAATCTTTCTCCGCGAGATCGACTTACCTTTGTGCAGGAAAATAAAACCGTATGTACTAACTGCCTCACTCAAGGTCACGACGTAAAAAACTGTAAAAGTAGTTTTGTCTGTAGGTACTGTTTTGAGAGACATAGCAGTGCGACCTGTCTGTCTCCTAAAAGGCCCACGGCAGCGACAGCTGTTGGTATCGCCTCGGATGAGGACTGCGCTCCTACAGAGGAATGCAATACCGACTCCTCGATTCCGGTTGATAACACCGGCAATATAAATGCATACTCGACGGCGTCTAATAATCGCACACACACCGTATTACTGTGTACTGCGCTAGTTAACGTGCGTGTTGACGGTGTCGATCGTGGGACCGTTCGCTGTATGATTGACACGGGCAGTCAAGGGACATTTATCACTGAGGCTGGCGCTCAGCGATTGGGTTTATCACGACGGACAGTACACGTGCCGGTATTCGGTATTGGAGACGACCAACCCGTCTATCCGCGAGGGATAGCCTCTTTCAACATTACACCTAGACTTCGAAATAATCCTGTAATACCAGTCGATGCGATGATATTGCCAAAATTGATTTCGCAAATGCCTAGTGTGCCATTACCTTATACTGAGTGGGCACACATAAAAAATCTAAACTTAGCAGATCCTAACTTTCACACTCCCCAGCCAGTAGAGGCAATCTTAGGTGCTGATGTATTGCCCGAGATTTTACTCAACAACATTATTTCGGGACCACCTGGCACGCCCATTGCCGTGAATAGTATATTTGGGTATTTATTGTTGGGTAAACTTTCCTTCGATGCCAACCCCACGCACGCTTGCATTAATTTGATCTCCGATAAGATTCATGCCTGCTCGAGCTCCTTCGATAATGACAATTATTTACAACGTTTTTGGGAGCTTGAGTCCCTCCCCGATCAGCGGTCTATGACGCGTGAGGAAAGTATATGTGAAAATTTCTATAAAAATACTTTCACTCGTGATAAGACAGGGCAGTATGTAGTAGCCCTACCGTTTAAACCAGATGCACCACATCTCGGTGAATCGCGCGATACCGCTCTTGTTCGACTTCGTAAATTAGAATATCGCTTAGAGCGCAACCCACAGTTAAAACTTTCATACCACGAGTGTCTTCAGGAATATTTAGATTCCAATCATATGGAGTTAGTGAGTAATGCACCTGCGCCGGGCGGAACCTATTATATTCCACATCACTGCGTTTTCAAAGACTCAAGTCTGACAACGCGTACTAGAGTCGTGTTTGATGCTGGAAGTAAATCTAGCAATGGTCTGGCACTAAACGACGTCTTATTAACAGGTCCCAAACTTCACCCAGATATAATAGATGTACTTCTGAAGTTTCGACTGCATAAAATCGCTTTTACAGCGGATATCAAACAAATGTATCGCTATATCTTAGTCCGTGAATCAGATCGCGACTTTCAACGGATTCTGTGGCGATTCCGCCCTGAAGAACCTATACGTGACTATCGCCTACGTACGGTTACGTTTGGTGTTAATTCATCGCCATACCTTGCTTTACGTACTATCAAGCAACTCGCAAGCGACGAAGCCAGCCGCTTTCCCATTGGGTCCAAAGTTTTAGACCAAGATGTTTTCGTGGATGATGTTGTATCAGGTGAGAGCACAGTTGAGAGGGCACTCATATTGCAAACCGAATTAATTCAACTTTGTAAATCAGCCGGTTTTGAATTGCGTAAATGGCACAGTAATACACCAGCTATAATCGCTGCTGTTAAGCCCTCCGACACTCATGGCGAGCGGCCTGATATCGTTTCCATTGCGGGTATGGAAAACGACACTACTACCAAGGTGCTAGGACTCGAGTGGGATCCCAATGCAGATATTTTCACCTTCAGTGTAAAAGATTCGCCCCGGAATTACACGAAAAGAGGCATACTCTCTCAAATAGCAAAAATATATGATCCTATGGGATGGTTATCTCCCATAACACTCTACGCAAAACATTTAATACAATTACTTTGGCTATCTGGCGTAGGGTGGGACGATAATCTACCTATCGATATTGCCAATTCATGGTCAAATTTTCTTGACCAGTTGTCAACCCTATCCAATGTATCGATTCCACGTCACGTTTTTACTGAAATGAATAATACGATACATTTACATGGCTTTTCAGATGCATCTGAAAAGGCGTACTCGGCATGTGTTTATTTGCGTCATGTCGATAGACTCGGTAAAGTTCATACTTTTTTATTACTCGGTAAAACGCGGGTCGCTTCTCTTAAACCACGACTGACAATCCCGCGCCTCGAACTAATGGCAGCCCTACTTCTAGCAAAGCTTATCGAAAAGATCGTTAAGCTATACCAAGGTCGCGTCAATTTTCAAAATATTTATGCGTGGTCGGATTCTTCCATTGTGTTGGCGTGGTTACGTGCATCCCCTCACGAATGGAAAACGTTTGTTTCAAATCGAACAAGCGAAATACTAAACCGCGTTCCAGCCAGTTGTTGGCGTCACGTTCCGTCAACTGACAACCCTGCAGACTGCGCGTCACGTGGCATGTTGCCTGAAACTTTTATACAACATGAGTTATGGTTTCAGGGACCGACATGGCTCTTGATGGACGAGTCTTTTTGGCCAGTAACTAAAAGTATAGGTGGTACGAGTGAAGAAAAACGTAATATACCTGTTGCTTCGAGTACGGTGTCCACTATCATGCCAACTGACGATTTTGATTTATTTTCGAAATTTTCCTCTTTAGGGAAATTGGTTCGCGTAGTAGCACTTGTGTTTCGGTTTTACCATAAATGTAAAAAAAATAAGGATTCAAATTCTGACCACGTGAGTGTTCCGGAGTTTAATTTTGCTCTAAATCGTTTAATTAAGGTTGTTCAAATAACCACCTTCGGTGATGATATTGCGAACATTTCAAAGGGCAATCAACCTTCTAATGCGTTGAAGCGTTTGAATCCCTTCTTAGATAATAATGAATGCTTGCGCGTGGGCGGACGATTGCATAAATCTTTACTCGCCTACAATTCCAAACATCAATTGATTTTACCAAAGAAACACGCTTTTACTAATTTATTAATTGATGACGCACACAATATTCTTTTGCATGCCGGTTCTCAAACGGTGCAATATTTTTTATATCAAAATTATTGGATATTATCCAGCAGAGATGCAATTCGCAAGCGAATACACCAATGCGTTAGATGCTTTCGCGTGCGTCCTCAGCGACCTCAGCCTGCCATGGGTATATTACCCGCAGTACGCGTGAAACCCGAACGTCCGTTTCTCAAAACTTCCATTGATTACGCCGGACCATTCTACGTCCGCGCCAATAAGGTTCGGAATGCTAAAATAATTAAATGCTATGTTGCTGTATTCGTTTGCATGTCCGTCAAGGCCGTACATTTAGAACTAGTTTCCGAACTAACTACAGATGCGGTACTGGCTGCGTTGCGTCGCATGACGTCGCGTCGCGGGCTTTGCAAGGACATATTTTCCGACCGAGGGACCAATTTTGTTGGATGTAATAATTTACTAACGGATTTGTATGCGTTTTTGAGATTAGACTCAGTTCAAAATGAATTAAATAGTAAAACCCTTCAACAGGGTATAACATGGCATTTCCAACCGGCAAATTCGCCGCATTTTGCGGGCCTAGTCGAGGCAGGGGTGAGAAGTTTTAAACACCATCTGCATCGCGTCGTGGGTACACGGACACAGACGTACGATGAAATGCACACCCTTTTGTGTCAAATTGAGGCTGTGTTGAACTCGCGCCCCCTTTGCGTGTTAAGTGCGGATTCCGCAGATCCATTGCCTTTAACACCTGGACACTTTCTCATAGGTGACGCTCTTACAGCTATTCCTGACGTTCCATTGACAGATGTTCAACCCGACAGGCTAACGCGTTGGCGTTGGATACAACAAACTGTCCAACATTTTTGGAAACGTTGGAGCCGCGAATATCTACATGAAATTCAACAGCGTAACAAGTGGTTTCGTAATGACGGCCCTCCTATCCGTGAGGGCAACATCGTCGTAGTATGTGACGAAAATTTACCTCCTTTACAATGGCGCTTAGCTCGTGTTCATGCCCTTCATCCCGGTTCGGACGGTGTAACGCGAGTTGTAACGTTGAAACACGGCAACGGCCTTTTTAAACGTCCCGTCGTTAAGATTTGCCCTTTGCCCAATCAATAATTATAATATTATCGCTAAAATGTTGGCCATAGGTTTAGTTTTTCTATATGTATTCATGTGTTTCTCTTTTCTCTTATGTTATTTTTTTTTTTGTGTGTTCGATTATTAAAAGCCCTACGTTCTTTTAAGGCGAGCGGCATGTTCCGTACCGGAACAGGGTATTCAAGGATCAACACGATTTGGAGCTATTTTTGTAATTAACATAATGCATTGTTTTATTTTATTCAATGGGTTTGATCTTCGAGTGCCCTCTGGCGGCCGAGGGAAGAGTAGCCAATGCATCCCATTGGTTGCTTCAGCGAACCGCTGCACCTGAAGCGGCGAGATTAGGAACTAATCACTACTATGCTAATCAATTGTCGCTTAATACACGCGTTCCAGTGTAATTCGCCTTTTTCTAATCATTATTTGGTGCCTCCGTACTCGTCCGGATACTATTGGGATATACTTTGTGATTGTGACGGTGACCGCAAATTGGACCAGTGACCCATTTCCAATTGTGTTTAATATTGGGAGACATCGACGACCGGGCCCGGTTTCAACTCAGACGGCGGTGCTTAAGGTAGGTGCTCGATTAATCATTCCCATATTGAACAGCTAGATTAGAATTATTATCAGCTAGCTGATGCCCGCGACTTCGTCCGCGTGGTTTCCGTTTTTTTATTCCCGCGGGAACTCCTCAATTTTCCGGGATAAAAAGTAGCCTATGTCACTCTCCAGGTCCTCAACTATACCCATGCCAAAATTCACGTCGATCCGTTGCTCCGTTGCAGAGTGATTGAAGGACAAACCACCAAACAAACTGACTTTCGCATTTATAATATTAGTATGATTATTGTAAGTAAATTTCCGCCTTAACACCTTTGAAGTCCGATTTGAGGTTTCTCACAATAATACCCCTAAAGTACCCAATTTTTAGACTATTAAGAGAAGCTTAGGAACCTTAAAAGTTTTTAAAATTAAGCATTCTTCGTCATCGTGACTTGTCTAAGCTCTCAACCGATGCACGTCCACTTAACTAAGTACATTATTTTATTAGTTATTTGAAGGGATATCCATACTACTATCGTCTGTAGATAGTACGCAGTAGGTAGGTAAATCTACGTGCCTTTCCATCTATACCTACCAACACTGAGCTTTAAAGCGCAGTCACCATTTCAGATGATTAAGGTATTCTATTGGAAATCAATTTGAAGTTTCTTGCGTGAAAGGCAACGCCACCGGTACACCAGGATGGCGGCCTTCCTGGTTCCTAGTATACTTGCAAATGCGAAATCAGATGAATAATTCAGTATTAATGTTTATTGCTTTATTCAGGTACTTATTGGTAAGGCAATGGCTTTATTACAATTTCAAAACTAGTAGTGGGCTTAAATTGAAATTATGATTTATGAAACAATAGAATAACCGCTGACTGTTAATTGTCATAGAATAAAATAATTGACCGAGCGAAGCGAAGGTCTCTGAGTCTACTTGAGTGAATTTGCACTTGTCCGTCCGTCCGTCCATCTGTCAGAGCATTATAACTTCTGATTAATTACTGAACGTAATTACTTCAGCTTTAAATATAATATGTAAACCAATGGCCTCCAGCCGAATATGGCTTAAAAAGTTATAAAAATCTTTATTTCAGGGGGGCTCTCATAGAAGCGAATGTGAAGTTAAATATTTTTTATAGCGTTACATAGGGTTGCGGTGTATCATTTTAAAAATAATTAGGGATAGAGTACAAAAATTATTTTTTTTCATTTTTCTATTTCGTTTCGTTTCTAACGTCCAAAGTTGACCTCAGAACTCTAAATTTTCTGAAAGGCTGAGCCTGAAACTTGATCAATTATTTGAATTATATCCTGTACTTGAAACAACAAATACTGAATTTTTTTTTTTTTAATTTTTTTTTTTACTTCACTAAATATTATTATAAAATAAATACTAAAATTAGATAAATTTTGTAAGGAAACGAAATTATTTAATTTTTAATGAGCTTCAGTATTTTTAACAGAACGTTTATTGTCAATAGACGGCGCCGCGAGGTCTCAGTTCGGGGCGAACCACTAGTACAGATACAAGTGATAATTCGTGGTAGTCGGTAGGTGAACATAAACACCTACCTATACACATCAAAATGTAAAATTTAAAAACAGTGTTTTAGTTATTGTAACAAAAATAGTGGAAACGGATGTAACTCTATTTTTCAGTTAAGTACAACTTTTGAAATCCTGTAATTCATCAAATCGATATGTACCTACTTATTAAGTACATATCCATTTGATTACTACCTACTTAAGTCTTCTTCCAGATATCTAGGTAGGTACTTACTACTTACTGGGTGTGTCAAGAGAAAATTAAGAAAAACAGGTAATAAGGTAGGTCGTCCGCGTGGATTTAAGATTTTTAAAAATTCCGCGGTAATCTTTAAATTTTCCGAGATTAAAAGTATGTACTTGCCTAGTCTAATTCCTTCTTCTGGTGCAAGCTATATTAATGTCTAGACTCAGGTGCTTTTGTTTTAGTATTTCAATTTTCCTTTATTATTTCACATTTTACATTTACTGACATTTTTATAGCACACTTTCCGTTAGTTACGCCATTTTTATTGCAAGAGACGCTTACTTGACAGTTCAATTTTATAGTCAACATCCCAACCACAGACTACATAACAGATTAATATTACAACAAACTATAGCCTGGCCCTGTATCTACTTGACTTCCTCAAAATCGGCTAAAGGGATGTAGATATACCTTGAAACGGACAGAGACAGACACACAGATAGGTACTTTTGCATTTTCAATATCCGTTTTATATTTTCCTATTTTACGGTGCGTAAAAAGTTTAGGTACTAAATCTGGGTTCCTGAAAATACCTAAATCTTTGACGTCGGGTGTCATTTGGGGACAAAGCATCGCCCACGAATTATTGTGTGGGCCGTGAACATTTGATCTCAATGTTTATTAGCCCTTTGTGTTGTAGCTTTAATAATAGAATCTTTGTGAATGGGTATTACATGTTTTCAGCTTTTATTTACTATAACATCCGAAGAATAGAGCCCAGGTGTTTAGAAAACTATTTTCGTAAAAGAAAATACC
This sequence comes from Erebia aethiops, assembly GCA_923060345.2. Lineage (NCBI taxonomy): Eukaryota > Metazoa > Arthropoda > Insecta > Lepidoptera > Nymphalidae > Erebia > Erebia aethiops. The sequence goes on along the minus strand of OV281089.1, from coordinate 11,793,039 downwards.
TACTTAAGTATTATTCTGTTAGGCTGTTACCGAAAACTTTTCTGTACTCTTAAAATGATTATCCCTCTCTAATAAACCAATTTTAACTTGTAAAATAACAAAATATTATTATTTGTTAAAGCGTAGGTACTTACTTTCCTACGTAGTTACAGTGTTGTGATAAAGCATAATATAGATAACGACGCAGCCGACGAACTAGCTCGACGAGCCTCAAACCTGAAGGTAATGGGACCCGAACCGAACGTTCCAATACCATTCAGTGAGTACGAGACTTGGTTAAAACAACAAACAGTAGGTACACATGCCGAATTATGGACAAACACCACCAACTGTAGACAAACAAAAGAGGCTATACCTAGCCCAAACCAACGCCTAACTAAGAAACTACTGCAACTAAACAGAGCTAAACAGGACAGCTGTAAGCATGATAACAGGACACTATCCACTTAACAAACACCTATAAGTTCTAGGTATAACCGACAGCCTTCTGTGCAGAGCCTGCATGGAGAGCGAGGAGACACCAAGACACGTACTATACTCCGTAATCGAGTGTAGTGCTGAATCCACTCAACGAGCAGCCTACATTGGCTCCCCAGCAACACTCCCGGAAGTCCTCGCCGTCCTGGGCGGCCTGCTTGGATTCTGGAGTGAGCTCGGATGGCTGGAGTGATCCGGCGGGGAGTCGCACCAACGGTCTCACGCACAACGGGCACTTGTGCTTAAGTGCGGAAAAGCCCATTGAGAGAAGAAGAAGAAAGCATAGTATAAAGTCATTCAACATTTTTCACCTCTCATCGAATTTGAAAAACTTAACAATATAAGACCAAAGTTCTTCACTGGTTATTAGGAAGGTAAAATAATTGGTAAGCTACTCGATACTCATTAGTAGCGATACTTATTACCTACCAACCTATTTTTAAAGTTCAAGTAAAGTCAATCCTAGTATATTTATACGACTGCCTGAAAAAAAGGAGTATATTGTTTTCAGGGTTCATGTATGTATGTGAGTTTGTATATTCCACCATAACTTCTATACGTCTGAACCGATTTTGATAAATGAGGTATCGTTAGAATTCCTATCTTATTCCGGGTGACATAGGCAAGTAAAATTAAAAAAAAAATTGATGGGGTGACTATGGCCCCGCATTAAAGACTAAAGTTGAAAAAAAAATCGAAAATAAGATTAACTATATAATCATCATCTAGAAAATTATGAGTAGATTCCAAAAATATATAACATTAAAGTTCAATATCCAGTGATTCACAAAAAATAAAAATGTGAATAAGATTCCAAAGGTAATTCAATACGGGCTACGGCAGAGAAGTCGTATTTTTTAATAATTTTAATTATATTCACTTGCTTACCAGATTTCATGTTGCCTGTCACCCTAATGCTATGTATTATTATTTATTATTCTCTGGTAGTTGTCCGTTCGTATATTGCGGAGAAGAAAGGGGTTTATCACGTGGCTAAGCATGCAGCTTAGCTAGGATGGTACTACATGATCATAGCTTCGAACGAGGGCCTTAGTACGTGACTTGGTTAGAAATGGCTTCATTTTATTTTCGCATCGTTAGAATGTCTAATGTGAGCAAACATTTAAGATAACGATATGTATTTACATTTCTAATAGCAAAGTACTTAGTAAGTAATAATTATCAATGGAGTATCTATAGTTTTCATCACCTAAATATAGTTGAAGTTGTAGATAGAGAACATTTTCCAATAATTGAATTCGAACTGGTCGAACTTATTTTTTAGATTAGAAGCTTTTGCAAATAATTAATAAATAACATAATAATAACAGCAATAAGTAAGTGGGTTAAAAGCTTAACGCGAACCTTTTCGTTCACAACGGTTATGGAAGCTGATTCAAACACTTTATTATTAGTAGGCAGGTATGAACCTGTCCCATTTCACACGCGGTAGGTCTATAAACTTAGGTTGGGCTAAAACGTATTCGAAAGAAGGGTCGTTTTATTTTTGTCGGGCCGACGGAATCAATATCGTAAACGGTGATCACAAAATCCGCCGGGAGGAAAACAATAAAATATTCTGCTGTATTAGCATAATGGATTCCATATTAGCTCACAGGCTCGTAGAAATCGAGCTATTAGTAATTCAATAAGAAAATTTAACAATTATCTATTAGAATTTGCGTTTGGGACCAAGGATACGAGACAAGAAACTGGTTTCTTCTATTATTCTTAAATTATTTCTATTATTAGATATGGCATAGTAGGGGTATGGGTTTAATATAACTACCATGCCTCTAACAGGTAAGCCCGCTATCATCTTAGACTGCATCATCACTTACCATCAGGTGAGATCGCATGATAGCTATATCGCTAGCCCATGAGGGCTAGCTTGTAGTGGATAAAAAAAAAGTTTTATTGGTAGTTGGTCAATATGTACCTTATCAGTAGATATGAGCTTCTTAAAAAAGTTTCATACAAGAAGATTTTTTGTATTGCGAAAATAATCTTTTCACCGATTATTCAAGCAAATGTAGCTTGTTAGCTGTAGATTTGCAATTACAACAACATAAATATCTTAGGTATCTTCTCACCTTAAGTATGAAATCGTATCACAGAATATACAGTAACTTAAACAAACTATGAAATTATTGGTAGAATGTATGAAAGAAACTCACAAAAAACGATGAGCAAAAATTTTTATACTTAGATCGAAAATAAAAACTGAGCAAATAAAGTTTCCAGTTCAACGCAATATTTCATGAATTTTTTATCGGCGCTTCGTCTGCTCGGCCCAAATTTTCAAAAAGACGTATAAGAATATCCATTGTTTTTCTGAACACCGGTCTATTATTTAAATCGGATAGGAGTTCTCGCTCACGCAAACAATACAGTCGTAACTCATGCGAATAATGTTCTATTTGCATGGAAATTAAATAAATAATTTATAATTCATTCACGTGCGCAAATATTTTCTCTAGAACATGTGTTTGGAGAAATCATTTTATTTATTTAGGTTCTAATTATTCACCTTCTAACTTCGTATGAGTAGGAATGTCTTGGAGTACGAATATTGAAATTCTTTAATTTCAATTTTATTATAGAAAACTTTTACAGTTTACTTCAACAATTTACTTTTAAAAATACAAATAGCTTAAATTATTTAGGTAAACCATTAAACATCAACACCTCCTTTTTTACGAGCATTAAAAATAATACTGTACCTATATCAAACGTTTTGGGATTTTAGTATTTTATTCTGGTATATTCTTCTCCAACAGTAGACGTCACTTTGTCTTTTGCCGCTTGTGTCCAGCGATCCTCATGCAGCGACCCGCTCGAGATTCAAGTCTCCTAAACACTGCGTTTTTGCTCCAAAGCTCACAACCTGACAAAAATCCGCGCAACTCACTTGATTATGAATCCGTACATAGCCTACTAGCATGACAAAAATGTTTAGTTGCGATTTGTTAAATTCTCATTTAGTCCAAATGATACAAAGCAGCAAGATATTTGAAAAAAAAGTATACTCGGTTGAGTGCAACTGCATAAGATTTTGGAGCGTTCTTTGGAAAATATATTTTGCATTGAGAAAATTGTAGCACATTGTAGTGTTTCTGTCACATACTTAATCAAAGACTGAAGACTTAAAAAGTGCAATAAATGTTATAATATCAGTCATTAACAGTAATAATTATAGTACCTATTTTTAGTGTTTAAATAAACAGTCTCCAATTTCATAAAGTAGGTACGTTTAAGGTGGAAGACAAGGGTCTGCCCGCGAAATTCAAATTTAATTTGGATTTTCGCAATTTATAAACTAATACGACAAAGTAGGCATAAGGCATTCAAATTGCGCCCCTAGGAATATCATCTTCACAGGTTTATATAAAAATAATGAGATATATATATATATATATATATATAAAAAAATTAGTCAAAATAATGAGTTTGACGTGAGTTACTCACAAATTAGTCATTATTTTGACTAATTTCTTAAACTGGGCACTTTTAAGTAAAGATTTTTATGTAAACCTGAGAAGATGATATTCCTAGGGGCGCAATTTGAATGCCATAAGCCTACTTTGTCGTATTAGTTTACAAATTGTGAAAAACCAAATTAAATTTGAATTTCGCGGGCAGACCCTTGTCTTCCACCTTAACCTAAATAAATTTATAATTGATGTCAAAAATTATTACCTGTCTCTTTGTTATCATTAATAATTATGTTATATTATATGGTATTGGTCAGTTTATTTAGATATTACTATTTAAGTTTATTTTTATTACTGCTACTGTACCACTTCCGTTGTCCTCTTCTTCATTTTCTTTCTAGCGCTAAGGTTTTCTGGAATATGTCGCTGCTTAGCGATAAGATCACCTCATTGTACTATATTTTAGGTTTCCTTGAATCTTGTTTCTTTTGTGTTTTGGTCGTGTAAAATAAAGTATATACATACATACATACGTTACATTCAGATCTGTACACTGCAGTGGGCTCGACGCAATGATGTTCAATATAATATGCTCGACGCCTTATGGATTTCTGACCGCTATTCAATGTGCGTTCGACATAACGCGCCTTGTTTTTTTTTACTGAGTGCCTGAACTGCATTTTTGCTAGCTTGCCTTCTCTAAGCCATTTTATAGAGGATATAATAATTATGTCTGGTAGAGATACCTCACTGGGTTCTTGTTAAATGATTATCTTTATTTGCAATGATAATTACCTATTTTTATACTTGAACACTAGTGATTTAAATATTACCCGATGATGCCTGCGAATTCATTGATGAGTTTAGGTTTTAAAATTGCGTGGAAGTCTAAAAATATGAAACTCTTAGATATAATATTATTTCATAAATACTGTAAGTACGTATATATATATATTTAAAAATACCTAGTCAAAAATATAAAACGTATATAGATATAGTTTCAATTAATGATGACGTCATATACGCCGTTTCGTTCTTCGATTCCAAATTACCTTAATTATATTGAAAAAAATACTTAATACTAAAATTTTCGGGGTACTAAAGGTAAATAATGTTACTTTCATATTTTTATTTTAATGATTATGCTATTTGTAGGTACCAATAACATAATTTTCATACTTTATTTCAATTGTAATATGTATTTCGAATGAATAGATACATCTTTAAACATAAGGTTTTGTGACCCTACCATATGACGCTAGCCTCTAGGGCTGATCAATACAGCAGGTGCTTAAGACCACATTCCATAACGCTAGAAAAACTGGATTCAGACCCTGCTCCTGTTCTCTAAAGCGGTTAAATGTCGAGATTGGATATTGATAGGGAGTCCATTGGAGAACTTAAGGTTTATAGCCTAATAAAATGAGAATTTAACACTTAAAATTAAAGCTTTTAACCTTTGAATGCAGGTCTTTATACAACCTCTATACAAAAGTATAGAGCTAAATTTGAGGCTAACTATATGTGACATAATTGACCGAGCGAAGCGAAGGTCTCTGAGTCTACTTGGGTGAATTGGCACTTGTCCGTCCGTCCGTCCGTCCGTCTGTCAGAGCATTATAACTTCTGAATTACTGAACGCAATTACTTCAGCTTTAAATATAATATGTAAACCAATGGCCTCCCGCCGAATATGGCTTAAAAAATAATAAAAATCTTTATTTCAGGGGGGCTCTCATAGAAGCGAATGCGAAGTAAAATATTTTTTATAGCGTTACATAGGGTTGCGGTGTATCATTTTAAAAATAATCGGGAATAGAGTTCAAAAATTTTTTTTTTCATTTTTCTATTTCGTTTCGTTTCTAACGTCCAAAGTTGACCTCAGAACTCTAAATTTTCTGAAAGGCTGAGCCTGAAACTTGATCAATTATTTGAAGTATATCCTGTACTTGAACAACAAATACTATAATTAGATAAATATTGTAAGGAAACGGAATTATTTAATTTTTAATGAGCTTCAGTATTTTTAACAGAACTTCACATTTATGTCAATAGATGGCGCCGCGAGGTCTTAGTTCGGGGCGAACCACTAGTTAGTAGGTGAGGAAAATAGTTTTTCTAGCTTAAATTTTTTAGCCTTGAGGTAAATTTTGTTCAAAGCTTGGCCAAATCAAAGCAATAAGTATTGTTTTATTTATTTATTAATGTAGATGAAGGAAATAGGTACCTTTTTTTATTTTATGCCACTAAAAGTTAGCCCTTGACTGCGATCTCACCTGATGGTAAGTGATGATGCAGTCTAGGATGGTATCGGGCTAACGTGTCGGGGGTATGGAAGTTATATTCAACCCGTATATACCCTAGTCGGTTTCTACACGGCATCGTACCGGAAGGCTAAATCACTTGGCGGTACGTCTATGCCAGTTTTTTTTTATACTAGGCATACCGGTGGAGTTCTGTCCTTAGAGCGTTGTTATTCGTACTATAGATTTCATGTCTAATATAATTTATAGGTATGTGTTTTGTCTTTACAGTATATAGATGGAGGGTGTATTATCTAATTCTAATAATATTGGTTAGGTAATTACTAACGTCAAGTACGTACTAAGTATCTAAACCATGACGGGTAGGTATGCTAATCAGACAATCCAGCCTATTATCTTGTAAGTAAATTATAATTATTGACGTCTACCAACAAGCATTTTGCATTAGAAATAAACAAGTACTTCGATAATATTGAAATGGTTAAATTAGGTGTTAATTTGTTATTTATGAAGAGTACGTAGGAAGGTTCTTAATATTCCAATTCATATGTTTTTTTATTCAAATAAACATTTATTATTTGAATCGTAAAGTGAATGCACCACTGGTTCCAAATGCCATTCTTCTAATTAATTAAAAAGAGCAACCACCGAGTTTCTTGCTGGTTCTTCTCGGTAGGAATGGCATTCCGAACCAGTGGTAGATTCACTTGACGATTCAAAAGTACTTGTAAAAGTTTATTTGAATAAAAAATATTTGATTTGATTTGATTTGATTTGAATTCCTGACCGAATTCTTTACGACAAAGTTTTTTTTTTTTAATAATAAGTATATTTATAATTATGAGTACATAATTTTTTAATATTTAACGAACAACAAAATGTATAAAAGCGCTTTGTTTTCTATACTGTGCAATACTGCTGAACCGTCTCCTTTCAAGTATATCTAGCTCTTTCCATATTTTACTGGCTACTGTGTTATGTGTAGGTAATGAATTCAAACAATAATAGATTGGTGAGTCTGGTAAATGGTTTGACAAATGGCAATCTGCTATTCGACGCAATGCAACTGAAATCCAGATGGTCAGTACAAGTCGACAGCGACTACATCTCTCAGCGTGCTATGGAAGAGTGCTCGGAATTTTTTTGAGGGATAAAGTCTGGAACGAAGTGATTCGCCAAAGAACTAAAGTGACCGACATAGCTCTTAGGGCTGACACGCTGAAGTGGCAGTGGGCTGGTCACGTGTGTAACGTGTGTTGGAGTCGAAAGGTCCACGAGTGGAGACCGCGTCTTGGTAAACGAAACCTAACTAGGTAAAGCCTTATATTTCATTCGTCGATTGAAAGAGCTTACTAGAATAATGTGAACCGGCCATATGTTTTAAAATTAAAAGAGATCTATCACTGGCGGTAACAAGTAGGGAGCAAGCAATAAATAAGGCTTGACCATCGCACTTTCATTAGCGGAATCATTTGCTAATTTGCAGTGTTGTGCCCGCAGCTACTCTGTTAGGGGTGAGTACAAATTACACCCATTACAAGGGCTCGTGATAATTAACACGGCCTGTTACAGTTCCACGCAAATTAGGAGTCTCTGTCCGGTACGTACTCTGTAAATATGAATAAACTATACCTAAGTAGTTGTGAAATTCTTGTACCTTATAGAGAACTAGCAGATCCACGCGAATTCGTCCGCGTGAAATAAGTTTTTTAAATTCCCAAGGGAACTCCCTAATTTTTCGGGTTAATATATGACACTCACAAATAATATGGCTTCTTTCTATTGGTACCAGAATTTTCAAAATCGGTTCAGTAGATCCAGAGATTACCCCCTACAACATCACAAACTCACAAACTTTACCTCTTTATAATATTAAGTATAAATTTAGATCGCGATCGGATTCAAACATTCTCATTATTTCTTAGTTTCACTGGCACGACGAAAGTTATGCTTTCAATCCAACAAGAAAAATCGAAGAAGTAACTTTTTAGGGTTCCGTACCTATATTATGTTGAAATTAATATAAAAAACTTAGGTCTACGTTCCTTGGAAGTTGGAGCTGTAAAAAAATCAAGCTTTTAAGTCCACGCAATCAAGAGACCCGCCCGTGTATGAACCACCCATAAACATATTTTGCTTGCAATGCGTTGCCGGCTTCTAAGGAATACGTTAATATCCCCTTGAATAGCCCCATAGTGTAGTTTTGAGGGAACACAGCACCTACCTAAGTTAAACCTTTGAAGAAAGTACTTAGTTTTTTTAAAGCATGTAGATTGTAGGTACCTACTTGTAACCGATACCTGAGTCAGTTCTGAAATTGTGCCTACCTAAGAGACGAAATTGGACCTACCTTTAAGACAGGTATATGGATAGGTCCTATGACCTATATTATCGAGGGGGTGGGTTCATATCACAGAACAGGAAATCTGCTAAATATGATGAGAGAAAGTTTTACCATGAAATCTTTACTTAGAAGCATAGAGTTATTTCTTACGCTCGTTAAAGAACAGTTAATCGCATAAGTACCAAGGGACCCATCAATTTACATAGGCACCAGTTTATCTAACCGCATATTAGTCGCTTTCGTTGTGAAAGAGTTGATAATCAGTTTGCCTCGTTACACAAAGGGACGGGTATTTCACAACAGAATGGTAATTGTAAAACAAACTAACAAGTCCCAGCGAGCCATGTAAAAACCCGATTTAGGCGTATTTGAAATGACCGATTTTTTTACTCGTGTACCTACAGTCCGTCAAATTTCTCTGAACCGGTGGCCAAAATTAGAACTAATTTGCATGCCAGTTAATTTTTTATTTTATTTTTAACGATGCCCGCGACTTCATCCGCGTGGAATATTTGAATTCCTCAATTTTCCGGGATAAAAAGTAGCCTATGTCCACCATTAATTTATTGCAATAGTCGACTGATGAAACTGACTTTGTATTCGGGATACCACATTAGATGTAGCATGTAGGAAGAAAAGAAACTGAAGGGGACGAAAGTAGGTTCGGGGAAGGTAGGTTCTACCCTACTTTTCATTCCGTACCTAAAATCATCTTACAACAGAATTTTTCAAAAAGTTCAATCTACGAGGCATCCTCTACTCTGGACTATTTATATTTTTTATGAAATTTACACCATAAAACAGAAGTATTTCCGATATTATGTACATTTTTACCTACACATCCAATAAAATAACCCTCCCGTTATGAAGTTAACGACAACCGTATAATCGCATTTGAGACGGTCTTTAATACCTACGCCTTTTACGATATTGGGGTTAAAGGCTTTAAGTTGTTGACTTTTACTCGTCACTCCTGAACCCTTTCATACTGTCACAAAATGTTATTTGACGTTACATTGGACTACCTAAATGAATTCAATTGTTTGTGAAACGCTTGCGTCCATTTAGACCCTTTTACTTAATGTAAATTACAAGTTTACAATTCAACAAAACTTATCCCTATTCACAAGGGATAACTTTTGTTTACATTTATACAGCTAAATTAATTACTGTTGTCTCAGACATTAAGTACTTACTCCTGAAGGCTATCAATGCAAATTGAAGCAATCAATTCATCAGCCGTGGTTTCAATTAACACAGAAACCTCGCAACGCATATTTATTCGTTTCCTTATTTCTCCCTAAAACATTTGAGTAAGAAATGCGATTCCAATGTAGCTTAAACAAGCTCGTAAAATGAATACATTTCAATGGATTTACCCTCGGCAAAAGACGTCGTAAATGGAGCAAATTATCTTCATTGAGTTCTCCATTACATTCACCGAGTGGGTCTTGTTACTACATATTGTAATAAGCTGGGGTGATGTAGAAAGGCAATTGTTTTCTGTGAGCTGTGAAAAAATGAGCCAGATAAGATCTTTGAAAAATAATGTACCTACCAATAACTTGTTATAGAAGACGACCTACTTAATTGTACCTACCTAAAACGTTATATTCGATGTCATAGACGTACTATTAACTATTCTGTGGTCATAGTTAGAAAAAGACATGTTTTACTTTTTAAACTACCAATGACGTATATTCGGATATTTTCTCCCTCCTCTTCTTCGTCTGCGTGGATTTAGCGCTCACCACTAAGCCGGGGAGGTCGTCAAAATGTATGAAGTGCTCTACTATAAGTATTTCTTAGTTATCGAGCGAATTTGTTGGTTGTTACGACCTCCCTGGCGCAGTGTTGCGCGCTGTTGCCTATACATGCGGAGGTCTCGGGTTCGATTCCCGGCAGGATCGATTTGGGCAGTTATAATTTCTGAATTTTCTCACCACCCTATACCGGCAAAGACGTACCGCCAAGCGATTTAGCGTTCCGGTAGATGCCGTGTAGAAAACGACTAGGAGTATGGGTTTAATATAACTGCCATACCCCTAACAGGTTAGCCCGCTACCATCTTAGACTGTATCATCACTTACCATCAGGTGAGATCGCAATCAAGAGCTAACATGTAGTAGAATAAAAAAAAACTGTTTCGTGCAGCCTACTTTGTCAAATGCTCTGCCATTCCAACGGCAGTTCTTTAAGGCTCGTCTATTCAACATCTATTACTGAACACGCCCTGGAATGCCCTTCCGGCTTCCGTTTTCCCATCCTCTTTTAATATAGGTACCTTCAAATCAAGAGTGAATAGGCATCTTCTAGGCAAGCGCGCTCCACCTTAGGCTGCATCACGTCTTGCATGCAAGTCTGATTGCAGGCAAGCGCTAGCCTATTTATTTAAAAAAAAAACGCAGTGAAATAATTCCGTGGCCATTATAGTAAAATAATGCACATGTTTCCACATCATTAGCTTCATGAGATAGTCGATATCAATTGAGTGCTACCGGCGGTCTTTAATTTGTTCCGTAGCGTGTAGATACAATCTTATAATGAGATAGCAGACACTTTAATATCTGTGATAATAGTATCGGCTTTCTGTTCACCGTCGCCGCCTATCGTTCGTATCGCGATAGAAAGTTTAATATGTACATAATATAATTGATACGTTGATGCAGTAGGTAAAGTGCGGATACGATCGTTTAAAACTGTATTTCGAGTATTTCTTAACCCTCTTTCTTCAGGTTTTCATGAACAACTACTGGACCGGGCATAGGTAAGTCGCATGCATTTATGTAATATCGCCGCAGAAAATTTGGTATTATATATGGAATATTATTGGGTATTAATTATGGGAGTCTCTACCTACAACTAAGATTATTTGACAAAATTAAACAAGAGATCATAATTTAAAAAAAAAAAAACAAGACTGGCTTTTTTTTTCAAAAAATATTATAGCCTCACTCGGGAGGATGTAAGGATTTTAACAATACCCCATACATCCAAGTGTGTTAAGGCATTTAGAACTTATGGTGGAATAAAGAATCTCTCATATATACGAGTATACATACGTGAATCCTGAAAACATTACATTCCTTATTTTGGGCACTCGTGTAAAAATAATGTGTATAAGCAACATCCATGCTGACGTTACAAATGCAAAGATGTGTCTTTATGTCTGTTAACTTGATGATCCATCAGTTAAGCAGGTTTCGGCTGAAGGTACAGAGATAGTTCATATCCCTTAGATGGACTCTGTTCATCCTGGTAAATTAAAGTGTATATACAGGTACCTATTCCACACGATTTTTACTTTACCTTAAAACGCCGTCGAGGTCGTGGGCAACATCTATTAGATAGTACCAACTTACCTGATGAATAAGTATTAGATACAAGTATTCGATTGTAACAAACTATGTCAATTACGAAAGTGAACAATCAAATTGGTAGATGTTCATAGAAATTCGCTGAAGTGTCCCCTTTGAACAAATACTTCGTTTACATTACTTCTATTTACAAAGCTTTTGCCTCAGCACGCACTAAGTGCTATTAAAACTATCGCAGGGCATTATTTGCCTCTTGCTATTACATCAAGCCTGGGCCATATCTAGGATAACTAAATGTGGGTTAAAAGTAAGGCTGTTACAACAAAAATATAATTTGAGTGAATCAAGAACGAACCTCGAGGCCTATGCAAGATAGGAAAAATTATTCGAGTAGGCATTGAAATGTTTTAGTTGTACCAAGGATGGACTCAAAACAAAATCAAAAGCTTTCGTTGCTTGAACAACAGTTGCGAGTTGTAAATTCTTTCGGCACATCACACGGAAGACTGGTAGGTGCCATCGAACACTTTGTAGTGCAGGGATTGCCACGTCTCCATGGTCGTTCCGCTAAGAAAATCTGTTGCCAGTGTTCACGTCATGCTCCCGACAGAATAACTTGCCGGATGGAGATTGCCAGGGAAGACAATTCATAACTACGACAACTCTGCCAAGATTCCACGAATGTGAAGTACAGTTTGGATTAGTAGGTATATTAGGGTTAAGTTTTAAAACAACCCCCCTGATATCTATGCCTGGCTACGGCCTTGCTTACCTACATTACTCACCCTCACTAGGAACCCCACTTGTAACGTGACGCCGCGTATTTCTCTGAACTTAGTGGGTGAAATGTCAGGATGGAATAAGTAATTAATCAAAGTCAAATCTAATGTCACTGTAATCCATAACACAAATGTTACGCAGATCTTTGTTATCATTGCTATAAATTATAATTTTGCAACCAAATTATGTTCTAACTAAATGATGCCTGCGACTTCATCCGCGTGGAGCAAGATTTTTGAATTTTCCGGCATAAAAAGTAGGTACCCTATGTCCTTCCCCGAGATGTACCTCTATACCAAATTTCATCAAATTTCGTTGAACAGATTGACCGTGAAAGCGTAGCAGACAGACAGCCAGACAGATAGACAGACACACTTTCGCATTTATAATATTGTTATAGAAGTATGGATTAGACTGAAATAGGTATAATGGAATAGGTAATGGTATTACTTTGAGTGGAATTGATAGTGCATGTGATGAGCAATTTTTATTTTATTAATTGACTGATCTAACAGAAACTTGAAATGTTGACAGTACTCACGTAGATACTTTTTAGAACGTAGGCGCTCGATAACAAAGAATTTTTGGATTTTCAAAATTCCGCATAAGTGCAGTGGTTGTACCTATAGGCAAAATTTTGTTCATAACTTAATATACTGACTCTTGTATTAAATTTTTCATGTATAGGTATAATTAAGATATAATTTTGGTAGAAGCATTAGGTCAAAGCAGATTCTTTGAAGTTTTACTTCAAACAAAAAAAATCTAGGTAAGTTAATGGTATTTTCTAGAACACTGATAACACATCTACCACTCTTAATTATGTACGAAACACGTAATATTTCATGGCATAAATTACCGTGGCTCACGTACAGGTTAATGTTAGAAAATCCTTCATACATGCCCATCACGCCTGGGGGATTTGATTGTACTATTATTATATTAACATCCAATATCTGAGTTATGATCGTGCGTGCGTGTATCACATATATTGCATAGGGCTGACGCGATCTACGTGAGGGGACTGATGTCGCGTTTGTGCCGCAAATCAACAATTAATCATATTTTTCGTTGACAATACTACCACACCAAACGCCTATAATAACAGATTTATTTCAGACTACGTTTCGCCCAAGAATTCGTCAGCGTATGTTTTGATAACCGTATGGAATTAGATTTTAAATAGAGAACGCTTTTCGCTTTCCGGGAAAAGAAGTACCCCATCTTAGTCTAGTGAATCGTGATCTCAAACTATTTAAACCATTGATGTAGAATTTTTTTAGTACCTATACTTCTATTTCAATGATTTAAACGCAAAAAATCACATCGATTCGTTTCTCTGTAGTGGCGTGATTGACGACCAAGCCAACATTACAATACTACGTAATTTTTTTTAAATTTTAAAATAATGTAGTGGTATGGGCTTGGAAATCATCGTTAGAGAACTAATTTCTATTAAAACTGCAGAATTCCAGTGGAAACAAATATTTTATTTCCCAGCATATATTATATAGATATCTATCTAAATAATGCTGGACTTAATCATTACCAATAGTAACCCTAGGTGGAATATTATTCTAACCTAGGTTTGCTTCGAGCTATTCGGAGGTCAGGAGACAATAGCTATACGTGAAATCTAGTAAATACCTGCCTGTTAAGTAATAAACCTAGAGCTAATGTAGAGCAATTGACAGAGTTGCCTGTTTAGATCGAATGTTTCAAAGAAATCTACAGAACAAATATATTAACAGTTTCAAGTACTTGTGTTCCATATGACTTATTTTTCTGTATAAAGTACTTATCAAAGTTGCTCAACCCACTTACAATTGGTTTTGTTGTTATTAATAATGAAATACGAAATTTAAAACAGGGGATGCATAGAGCATATTTTTTTCAGGACGATAAAGTTTGACATTGGCAAAAAGTCGTGCACTATATTCCTATCCGTCGCATGAGCTACATTGACATAAATTACGTGCGCGCTGACGCTAACAGAGCGGATGTCAGGGGGATGAAAAATGTAGTCGCGACAGTGGCGCGGTGGAGGCGATGCGGCGCGGAGGCTGTGTCAATGCGACTGATTGCGAACTGCACCGCAAATCGATACACTGTCATTTGCATGCAACGTTAAACTCTTTGCGTTCTTTTTTGGCACCGTTTACGAGTTCTACCTGGGGATAAGAAAACTGTGGAGCAGTTTTACATCGTTTATTTTTTGTAGTCCTCGACTCTATCATAACGAATTTGTATAGGCCCGGGACTGCTCCAGAAGATTCCTCCATCGACTTTGATTTACGGTTGATGTTTACGGTCGTCTTCTGGTATCTTATGTGTTTTGTTTCTTGGGTACAATGCGACTGCTTGCGAATTTCACCGCAAATGGATACACTATCAATTGCATGCATCTTATACCAATAGTTGTTCTTCTTCTTGGCTAATAGGCATGATGACTGATTTTGAAAAATGGTCAGATTATGTTCGGAAGTATCTACTATTTCGAAAAATATCTTATTTCAACAGAAAAATAAGGTTTGGTAGATAATATTGGCATTTGAAATTTAAATTTTAAAATTCACGCCAAAACGTTCCCCGGTGTCATGGCGTCGTTTGTGACGTCACTATTATTTTTACCAATGTACTCTGTGCAGTGTGCAGTAAGCAATAGTGTGATTGTCAAAGCTCGAAAACAAACTATTGTGACGTCATTCGCTTCTTGGTGTTTTAACCAATATGGCGGATTGCTGTATTTTATAATTTTATTTTATCAAAATAAATAGCAATCTCACTGGAAATAGAAAAATAAATACGTTTTTTATAATCCATGAATCCTATTTCATTAGATAAATTCATAATTTCATTGATTCTTGGTTACTGTCATCATGCATATTCAATTCATATTCAGTGTCCGCTCGGATGAATTTCTTAAAATCCTTTCTATGTGCATACTGAATCTCAGTTACAGTACCCGGCAGTAAATATTGCACATCGAGCTTTAGAAAGAAATAGTCGGTTGCGTCGGCTTCGTAGAGCGTCGTCTCTGTCACTCAGACTCAGTGTCAAAACGTCACATACGAGTGACAGAGACGACGCTCTACGAAGCCGACGCAACCGACTATTTCTTTCTAAAGCTCGATGTGCAATATTTACTGCCGGGTACTGTAATTCTTTGAAATATTTAGATTTCTTAGACATGTTGACCATCCAAGTAACAATAAGCTTGTTTATTGTTCTCGTGAACAAACTTGTACATTATAATAATTTCAGAAAATCTGAATTACGTACTACCTACCACTGTAGCGAAGCAGCGTCATGTTTAGCAGGTTTATGTTGTCTTGAAGAATTATTTATGTCCCTCGCTTGGTACATGAGCTACATTGGCATAAATTATGAGTGAGCTCATGCAAGCAGATCTGGTTTAAGGGGATGGAATATGTACCTAGTAGTGACAGAGGCATATGGCATATGGCTTTGTCAATCGATTCATACCTAAGATTATGTAAAGTCATATCGCGTCATATATTTTACTAGCTGATGCCCGCGACTTCGTCCGCGTGGATTGAGGTTTTTTGGATCCCACGGGATCTCTTCAATTTTCCGAGATAAAAAGTAGCCGATGTGTTATTCCAGACTAAAATGTATCTCCGAGCCAAATTTCATCCAGATCCGTTCAGCCGTTCTGGTGTGATTGAGTAACAAACATGGATTTGAGGTTTTTGATTCCCGCGGGAACTTTTTAATTTTCCGGGATAAAAAGTAACCTATGTGTTATTCCAGACTATATTCTATCTCTGTGCCAAATTTCATCCATATCCGTTCATTAGTTTTTGCGTGAAAGAGTAACAAACATCCATACATCCATACATACATCCATACTCACAAACTTTCGCGTTTATAATATTAGTAAGAAGTAAGATCTAATATAGACATGAATTTCTGTCCGTCTGAAATCAAATCCATAGTTACTAACATACTAATATTATAAATGTGAAAGTATGTCTGTCTGTCTGCTACGCTTTAACGGCCCATGTGCTCAACCGATTTTGATGAAATTTGGTACAGGGGTAGATTGCATCCCGGGGAAGGACATAGACTTTATTCCGAAAAATAAAAAAATAAAAAGTCTTTATAAACGCGGACGAAGTCGCGGGAATCGTCTATTACTTTTATATGCCTCATGCAAAGCAAACTATAGCAACTTTGAGTTAGTACAGTATAATAATAAATTTTTAAGAGATCTTTTATATACTTATTATTTTAAGTAAAACTTATTACCACAATAAGATCACCGACTTCCTTTTCCGTTATCGGCTCAGCGAAAGTATCCTGTTGGATAGTTATGAGTTATGACACGACTTGATCAGTTCTACGCAATGTGATAAACGTACTGTGTACGCACCCACTACGTTCTCACGACTGGGCTGTATTACTAAATCCTAGCTCCGGTAAATACCGGGACTTTCATAAAGGCTGTACTTAAAAGCCGTAATACGTTCAGAAAGCGGCGTTCAACGAGTGCAGCGTAGATTGCAATCTGTTTATTCCCATTGAGCGTGCCCGTAATCACGTGGCAGCGGCTGGCGCACAAATGATCAGTCGCCCGCCGTCGGTTGCGGGTAATGAATTACCGAGCCATTGCTTGCTTGCAAAATCTAGTCGGCGCATCGTACCCAAGTAACGAGGTTACCTCTCCCCAGAGCCGTTCGGCGCGCCGCGTCGTGACTCGGGAACCGGGGTGCCGTTGGAGGCGTTCTCGGGCGAATTATTTCCTAAAACGAACATTATAAATTAAACTGAGTACGGTTTTGCTATAAATATATTAGTGTGCTCTTTAAATTATTCGGGTGACGGCGCGAAACAAATGAGGCCAGGGAAAACAGAAATGTGGCGTCGCATATTATTTATACACAATTTAAAATACTTTTGGGATTACCACAATAGGGATGTATGTAGGGATTACCAATTCACAACACAATATAGCAATAATTATAGGCAAGGTATAACTCTACAGAACAACATTTCGCTTAGTCTATATATATAAAAATGAAACCCGTTTTCCTTGGTCACGGCATCACGCGTGAATGGCTGGACCGATTTCACTAATTCTTTTTTTGTTGTATTTGTTATTATTAGGAGAAGGTTCTTACGGAAAAAAATATTAAGAAAATCTCTCAGAAATATTGAAAAATATACATTTAATTTTGCATACTAAGGCGGTACGAAGTTCGCCGGGTCAGCTAGTAAGACATTAAATTATAAAAATCATACTTAAACATTTTTTTCAGTTTCCTTCTAGGTAGGTCAATTTCCACTACCTATTGTCAAAATATATCATAATAGCTAGCTCTGCAAAAGACATAAAAATGTTAAAACCAGTTATGAATCGCCAAAGTCTCTAGTCTAGACCTGTTTTTCTTTCAAAGTATCATAGCTCCGATCGAAAACCATTACTAAAATCCTACTTTTTCCGTAAATTATACGGCGATCGCAGCAAATCTGAAAAGGAACTCATAAAGTAGGTCGTTCAAGCATCGACGTAAGAGCAGTTTTATAGAGTATTTTATGATTCCATCCGCACTATCCCTACTATAAACGCTGAATTAGAAGAAGTAAAAACCGCGGGTGGCACTGCAAAAATAAATGCTGTTGATGCCCCGCGAACTATTATTGCTTTTAGCTCCGGCTTACAAGTTACAAATCTAAATTATTAAAAGCGTAATGAGTAACTCGTACTTATAAAAATTGAGTTAAATAGCACAGAAAATAATCTCAACAAATAGAGTCAGTTGTCATCCGATTGTCAAATTTTTATCTTACTTAATTGGAGTTTGGATGGAAAAAATAACACAACAGACGTTTTTTTTTAATAATATTTGATTTCGGAGCCTCTTTAGATATTAGGTCTGCGATAAAAACTTGGCGACTCTACAAAAACTGCAAACGTATTTTAAATACCAGCATACATCGCAGCAAACCGAGTCCTAGGATTGCGGTGCAGTGGTAAATTAATTCAATTCGCCCGAACGTCGCCCACACGTCCCAAGTCGTTATGGAAAAAGAAATCACGACGCTTTGACCACAGCCATAAAGCAGTAGACTAGTAGAGCTTTCAAGCGCAGGTTCCAGAGGCTGTCGAGTGCTATTCCCTAATACATGTGCATTGGAGAGTACTGAATTATCATCTCTCCAGTGGGGTATATATAGCCACCTGAACTGATGGCGTGCATTTGACGTAAACTTCTATGATAATTTACAAATCGATTCGATTAATATCTGCATACTATACAAATTCAAAATATAATTACTTTTCCATACCGTTCTTGAGTGCTACAGATAATTCTGCTAAGGGACATTTTGAGAATGCTGGTCAAGGGTCTTAGACAAATATAATATTTTTTTCCTTGGCTTATAATAGATATTATTTACCTAGGTGGAAATAAATCGAGACATTTGTTGATTATGTTTCCATTACCGGTTGGAGATCAGAATATGGGCAATACCTTCTTGGAAAAGCTACATAGAAAATTGTTTAATACTATGGTTTTAGTCAACCAACCCGCATTGGAGCAGCGTAGTGGGTCTAAGCTCTAATTCTCTCTCCTATGAGAGTGGAGGCCTGTGCCCAGCAGTGGGACTTTAATGGGCTGTAGTGGTGGTGGTGGATGGTTTAAGTGGAATAATAATATTAAGAAGGCTCCTATAAATATACTGAGATCATGGTATGAATTTGCTTTGGTTTTACAATGAATAATGAGTACCGTTGTCGGCGTGTCTAATAAACTTAGCTCAAGGCAAACTTTTAAAAACCTGAAACTGATTTCTCAGTATTGAGTCGAGGCAACTGAGAGTGATCGTGACGAAAAGCGATTATCCACCAAGCGACCCCCACGACTATGGAGATTTAGGTAATGGCTTCATCACGAAAGTCAAATTTCTATAACAATAAACAATCCAATTTTGACCTTAATGGATATTGGACACAATAAAAACGTAAATAAGGATTGCTGTTTTATAAGGTCGTGTGATTTGTAGTAGTAGTAGGTATAAGTCTTTATTGCATCTTAACCACATAGGTAAAAAATTATGCATACAAAACAGAAGACAGGAAACTGTGCAAAGGCGGCCTTATCACTAAAGTGATATGATATTTTAAAGGCAACCCGAGCGTAGGTACAAAGCTGATGACACTAGGTCAAGGAGCTCATGTGGTTGATGCACATGAAAGAAAAAAAAATAACAAAAGGAAAATAAAAATTTTGAACGATATATTTTAAACGGATAGGATTTGTTATGAAATCCAATAATATTAAGGGAATTTATTAGCCAGTTTTCAGTTACTGGACGGAACTTTACCTATTACTTACTAAAAATTGAATAAGCAAAAAGCTAGTTTTTTTGATTATTATTGTAAACTAAGAAACTTCGCATTGAGGGCGGCACGCGATATGGCGGTGAGGGTAACTCAATCAAAGTTTTTACAAACTTACTGTGTTCAAATTTCAGAGATACAACTGATACTCATGCCCTATTACCTACGTATAATGTATGTGCAATATACTCGTATGAATACGTTTAGAAAAGCCTAAGTATTATAAATGCGTCTTTAAGGTTTTTAAAGTCCAGTAGGAATTCCCACGGGATTTTCAAACTATAATTTTATTTTATTTGTAATACTAAAATATTAGATAAAAGATATTGAAACTTAAATAATATGGCGGTATTTTAGTTCGTTTAGAGGAATCTGTCTAATAATTGATAATCCACGAATAAAATAATTTACTTAATTTTTTATTTTATAATATATCCTTGAAAAACCTTTTTCTCGCGTAGATATGCGTTATAATTATTGTACGTCATGTAATTACAGCAATACACACTTGTCAAAACAATGTAAGGTTGTTCGCGATTCAAGAGGTTGCATAAATAATACGCGTATTCACAATGGCTGTTAATACGTATTACGTACCCACTTTGTAACGTAACAAACATTTTACAAGGTCATGTTTAGAGGCGAGTAATAATTTATACTGTCACTAAACCATGTAGGATAAACTTGACTTTTTTCTTCGTTATAAGCATTGATGTAGAATTTTAAAATCAAATTCTTTGATTTAAAGCACGGGTGCAAATTTCCATACACATTGTTATTGCTTTTACTATTATAACGGTTCACAGTATAGGTAGGTATTATGTTGTTAACGAGTATAAGTACTTATTACAAGTGCTTACTGTGAGAAATAATATTGATATTAGAATTTTCAACAAGCATGTTTCAACCCAGACATTATCCAGACATTCCGGCTTTGTTGTTGAAAATCTTACAATTTATAAAAAACTAGCTGATGCCCGCGACTTCGTCAGCGTGGATTGAGCATTTTCGGTTCCCGCGGGAACTTTTTAATTTTTCGGGATAAAAAGTAGGTAAAAACCCTATGTGTTATTCCAGACTGTAATCTATCTCTGTGCCAAATTTCACCCAGATCCGTTCTGACGTGATTAAGTAACAAATATGCATCCATACATCCATCCATCCAAACTTTCGCATTTATAACATAAGTATAGAAGTATAGATAACATTCATACAATGTAAGCTGAAATACATAAAAATATAACCATGCCAATGTCTAAAAACATCCTTTTACTATCGTTAACACTTCGCTTCGCGCTATACAATCTTGAATGGCAAGATCAGTAATAGTACAGTCTAATTCACTTGATTACAAGAATTCAGCGGGACTATAATGTATAGCTGGGTGAACCGGTCCAGCCCGTGTCCTGAGTCAGCTCCAATTTGTCCACCCACTGAAAGACACATTTCGCAATTGGGTAGATTATTCGCTTATGGTCGTTTCCTTTTTAGAGCCAAACATCTCGTCATTGTCTACTTGAACTACAGTTACAGTTTAAATAATATTTTTGTGATTGGATTTCTGAACAGGATATACTTTCGATTGCAACAAAGACGTAACAGTTTTGAATTACACGTATCTAGAAAAAAATATTTACTTGGAAGATTTGGAACATACTTTGGTTTTACAAACATATTTTGGCAGTAAAGTATGTGATGTATCCAACGGCATTTTGTACAATTGGAAAATTACCTGATCATGACTTTTTTTAATCCACTACCTACAAGTTAGCCCTTGACTGCAATTTCACCTGATGGTAAGTGATGATGCAGTCTAAGATGGTAGCGGACTAACCTGTATAATAAACCCATAACCCCTAATCGGTTTCTACATGGCATCACACCAGAACGCTGAATCGCTTGGCGGCACGTCCTTGCTGGTAGGGTGGTAACTAGCCACGGCTGAAGCCTTTTTTATATTATTATTGAGAGATAGGCTTGCGCTTGATGACAATCATGCTTAGTGCAAAGCAATGATGAGGTCTAGGTTGGAACGCGCTTGCCTAGAAGATGCCTATTCATTCTGGCCTTGCCTGAAGGTACCTATAAGTTATATGTGACAGGAAACACGTGCGCTGGGAGGGTGTTCCACACCCTAGCGGTTCGGATCAAAAACGTCGAGCAAAAACGTTTCGTGCGGGCAGATTGGACATCAACCACATAAAGATGCCAACGTAGACGGTTTCTCGCTGTTCTGTGATAGAACGGGGAAGGAAGAACAAGGAAACAACAGCGCTCAACACTGCGCCAGGGAGGTAGTCGCTTGGACATAATACGTAGACGAAGGAATTGTCAAAAGTCGAGAATTGAGCAGAGATTTAAGTGTTAACTCCTCATCACTTATACAATAGTCGAGACGGCACGTTCGCTAAGCAGATGTGCGGGGCAGATATCGGATAACTCGCGAACTTTTCACATTTCCCCGTCGGCACATCGCGACAATCTGGCTCCCGTCGCACGTCGTGAATTAGATATGGTCTAAACAGGAATAACGAGCTTTCGCCTCGCCCGCTCCGCGGCAGCCCGCCCTGTAAGATATAATATAACCTACTTATTTTATGAATTTGAAAATTTGTTCCATCTACGTTCCGAAATTACTTTACGGCGAGCGCTCTCGATGTGTCTTATTTGGTCCTATTTCTTGTTATTGCCGATATTTCCGACATTATTTATAGCGCTAAAGTAGAAAATGTTTTATAGCATTAAAAATACAATTATATAAGTTTTATTCACTCGAGGCTCGCCGGTGTAAATTGAGAATTGCAGATTGGTACAGACATTTAAAAAAAATAAACAGGTTTGAGTTTGATTAAGTATGGGGAAATCTATTAGTAACAAAAGGTTAAGATACAAAGAAAGGCGTTTTTAAAATTAACCTATACCAAAAGCATCATTCCGAAAAGCTTGTCTTGTTGTAGCTTGATTGCTTGACCCCGTATAGCAACTTATGTCGTTTCAAAAATCAACAGAACCGGAAATCGAATTCGGAATCGATTTCAAAATTTCTCCATTGAGTCAGAGTTCTGTCAATTATTTTGTAAATTAAATTTTGAGCTATTAGTGTGTCTGTATGTTGGTTTGTCCTTCAATCACGCGTCAATGGAGCAACGGATCGGCGTGATTTTTGGCATAGGTATAGTTGAGGACCTGGAGAGTGACATAGGCTACTTTTTATCCCGGAAAATTAAGGGATTCCCGCTGAAATAAAAAAACTTAAACCACGCGGACGAAGTCGCGGGCATCAGCTAGTAAACCATATTGTTTAAACAATGACAATAACAATTTGATTAAAAAAGTTGGTATTTACGCCTGCTATCCGTTTTGCATAACGATCTCCGAACAAACGAAACAATGGTTAGCTGATAGGTTTCGGACACGTTCGCCTTAAATAAATAACTAAATTACTTACTGGAGGAATTTTAAAATTAATATCGTAAAAATTGAATTGTTTCAAAACCGACGTGCCCCACAAATAGTGTAATGAGCGAATTTAGAAAATTAAACCCGTGGTAAACCCATTTTGTTGGGATCGATAGAGGTGCTGTATGCGATAGAGTTATGCTTTGTGTCCATTTAATCAGACAGAATGCCTGTACCTACTGCTGTATATTAAGACTATTTTAGAAGTCATCGACATTTCTTTATAGAGCCCGAGTTGGTACTTAATTCTTACAGTCTTCATAAGCCCTTGCAGTGCTGAATGCTGAAAAATGCGTTAGACTTTTGCACTGTTTTCGTAATTTTGCTAGTCTCCGGCGATGAATAAATAATTATAATTAATAATTGCTTATTTCAATTTCACACGAGGGCAGAGCAATGTGCTAGAGTACTACTATCACTAATAGTTTATAGTACCTACTCTAATTCGCTATAAAGTACTATTCGGTTTACATGGTAGCAGTACTGTAGTGTGATTGTGTAAGAAAATCCTTATCAAATATTTTTGTCAAACGTCAATTTTGCAGACTGCTTATGGCTTTCATATTATAAAGTTTGAGAAATAAAATATCTGCAAAGTTTTATCTGATCTAGAAACCATTTAACAACAGTTTGTTTAGTTATGTAATTTAAATATAAGAATTTAAGTCTAATCTAGTTTACTTTATAAGTCCTTGTTGGATTTTGTATATTGAAACTATGTATTGTTTTTGAAAGTACTTTTAACTGTATTTTTAAGTTTTACATCACACAAAACAAATTAATTTACAGAAAGAAAGTTGAAAAGTTCCAGACATTTTGTTGTTTTTTTTACCAGAGACAAGAAGTAATTTTACCCATGCATACAGACATAATAAAGACATACCATAGACAAGTTGTATTTTTTTTTGTGATTTTTGCCTCTTGATACTTAGTTATCTTAACAGTCCTTGTGAAGATAAACTTTTATTTTATAATTTTATAATAGTGCTTCTCACAGTAGGAAAGTTTCTAAGCCTACTTAAATACATGTAAAAAATTGTGGAACCGGCAGGCCACGGGTCACTTACCCGTCAGTGCCAAAATTTGAGATAGCCTAGCGGTCAAAGGCGTTCCGGGCGCGATTCCTAGAGGGACGCAGGTTCAAACCTGCCGGTTCCGCAATTTTTGATATGTATCTAAGTAAGTTTAGAAACTTCTATTTATTTGTATATCCTCGTGAGAAGTGCGATTGTGTCATACACCAGTCGCATTACGGCGGCGCGTTGCGGCCCGTTGCCTCTGAATTACTGAACTTGACCGCGCTGCATTGTCCGCGGCACGGGTGCGGTCGCGTCTCCTACCCAAGGTTCAACATTACAGCCCGCTGCACTAATCCCTTCTATGTTTATTTGCGGAAAATATACTTATTATTTCGGTTTTTTCCAAATCTAGCCGCTTTTTCACAATAAGGCTTTTTCACTTTTTGACGACCTCCGTGGTGCAGTGTCCTTTACATGCGGAGGTCCTGGGTTCGGTCCCCGGCAGGGTCAATTTGGGAATTTATAATTTCTGAATTTTCCCTGGTCTGGTCTGGTGGGAGGCTTCGGCCGTGGCTAGTCACCACCCTACCGGTAAAGACGTGCCGCCAAGCGATGTAGCGTTCCGGTACGATGCCGTGTAGAAACCGAAGGAGTATGGGTTTAATATTACTGCCAAGTGCCATGCCCTTAACAGGTTAGCCCGCTACCATCTTAGACAGCATCATCACTTACCATCAGGTGAGATCGCAGTCAAGGGCTAGCTTGTAGTGGATAAAAAAAAAGGTAAACACAGATTTACCTACCACAATTCTTAAAACATACACAAAACTAATTTGTTTAAGTGAAAACTTCTTTAGGCGCGTTGAGCACTTTTTGGTAGGGGGTAAAAATGTGGAAACGCGTGACCGACACCTCGCGTTGTTTCGAAGACAAAAGGTCTTAAATATATATAGTACATTCGTAACGTAATTAAACTTTAATGCCTTAGTTTTAAGGTTTATATTTTAAGTATTTTAAATATTAAATATGAACTAGATTATTATTTAGTTATTATATTATTATTTAGTTTTAATTAATAAAAAATTAAAATGATCAAAAAACAAATGATTAAATATTCGTTTTCACTTCTATCGGCAGTCCCTATCACTGCCAATTTTTTTTAGATATAAAAATGGCTTGGGTCACACAAACACACATCAAAATATCGATTATGTTTTATGTACCGATCATACCGTCCATTGATTTTATTAACATCGGCTGGAGCAGACGTTTTGGACCGCATTGAGAGATGTTAATTTTACGCATTAATATTGTTTTGTAGTTTAGTTTGTACATTTCAATCCGTAGAAGTATTAATTATGCACCAATGTTTCAATCAATTATTACTCCTAACATTATTTGATTAAAGGAAAGGGGTCACGACCCTCAGTAGTGAGGAATACGACGCAGAGAGAGAGAGTTTTTATTATTATAATAATAATGTCATAATTAGTTATAATACAATGTCTGCCAGTCCGCACTTGGCCAGCAGTGTGGACTATGGCCTAAGTCCTTCTCATTTTGAGAATTAAACTAGCACTCGGCAGTGGGCCAGCGATGAGTTGAAGATGGTGTGGATCCGGTAATAACTTCCTTTCTAATGGGTAGTTAGCTTTAACAACTTGACATAATATAAATCTAAAGGCTTTACGACGAGCTTTCAATTTTATGATCGCTTTCAAAGATGGCGGAAGGGACCGATAGCTGGCATTCGTAACTTTCCCTGATGTAACGACTCGCTTGAACATAGATACCGCCATCTTGCCCACACCGGAACCAGGTCTCGTTGACTTCTGACCCTATTGCTTTCTAGATAACATTTTTTTTGTTGTATTCACTCATGAAAGTAACAAAATGTGATGGAAAACTAATGATGTATCACAGAGCAACGGATCGACGTGATTTTTTGCATGGGTATAGTTGAGGACCCGGAGAGTGACATAGGCTATTTTTATCCCGGAAAATTAACACCCATGAAAATTATTATTATGAAAACCGAAATTGTCCCTGCTGGGAATCGAACCCATCGAACTTTTAATTTGTCAAACCACTGTGCCAAGAAGGTCGTCAAGTAAGCCAAGCGTAGATACCTATCCAAATAATCCTACCTACTAAATGCACAACGGTGATCTGGCAAATATTATACCTAATCACTTCAGTATATAACTCTATCCAGTCGGAAATGTGCGATTGCTTCAAAGCTTTTATCGTAATAAATATTCAGCTGTGTGGAACACTTCATTCAGACATGAGTCTATATGCATGATTAACCAACACCTAAATGACATGGAAGCTCTATGATTATATTGCATGACTAGTCAATTATTGTGGCGAGCGCAAACTATAGATTATTTATTTGAGCGCCCGCAGGCAAGAAAGTTTCATAGTAAATTGATAAACCAAAAAGTGCGTTGTTACGAGTTAGTTGTTACGAGAGAAAACACACTTGATTACAATTTTACAAGGTTTTCCGTATGAGGTATACGTCTCTTCCTATTATTTATGTGTGAGTAATTAGTTTAAAAAATTGGCAGTCATA
Source organism: Erebia aethiops (assembly GCA_923060345.2). Lineage (NCBI taxonomy): Eukaryota > Metazoa > Arthropoda > Insecta > Lepidoptera > Nymphalidae > Erebia > Erebia aethiops. Next base: position 11,766,001 of record OV281089.1, on the reverse strand, counting down.
GATATAGGGACTGCCGATAGAAGTGAAAACGATTTTTTTTTAATTTTTATTATTTTAACTAAAACTATTATTAAAATATAAACATTAACACTAAGGCATTCAAGTTTAATTTTGAATGTAGTATATTTATATGTTCGCGCGGGCATGTCGGTGTTTGCGACATTTTTACCCCCTACCAAAAAGTACTCAACGCGCCTACAGAAGTTTTACACTTCAATATAAATTACCAAAAAGTGCTCAACGCGCCTAAAGAAGTTTTCACTTCAAAAATTTGGCGTGTACAATGTTAAATGTTTCAAATACTTAAGCGGCATAATGTGATTACACGGCAATTTACAGCTACCAATGGAAAAAGCTTGCAAGTTGTTAAACGCGCTAAATATTTGAACGTGTGGTGTACGTCAGGTAAAAAGAGCTCTGGATGATAACGGGGCTGATTCTGTAGTGCACAATCTCTAAACTAAACTAAAATGAGAGCATTACAAATATAGCTAACCCTTTCATAATACTTCCTACAGAAAGGGAAAGAACTAGATTTAAAGCTGTCATTTTAGTTTAGTTTAGAGATTGTGATAATACAGAATCAGCCGCAGTATCTAGAGAGCATAGTCTTCGCATAGACAGGAACTTTCATAGGGCGCGGGTTGGAAAAGTTTGCAAGCCGATCATTCAGCGTCAAAAATTTTAAATAGACACCTCCAATACCTCAATACCTCATACTACCAAATAGATTAATAAGCTAACGGCATGGTGCAGTTTTGAGGTCAGAATAATTTTTCATTTTCGGTATACAATTATAATATGGCATGACAGTAGGTGACGGCAGCACCTCTTAATATTTTAATTGAATAGAAGTTTCATAATCAAACCAACTTTCATATACAAAGTGTTTTCGTATGGTCAAGTTAATATCTACCGCTGCCTCTTAATGAACTTTCGTACTGAGAAAAACTAGCAAGAAACAAGGCGATTTCTTTTCAAACCTTAGATTCGCCCTGTCGGCCATGTCCGTCGGACTTAACCGACCTTCATGACCCGTTCAATCAATTCAACGCCGTACTACCTGCGAGAAATATAATTTACGCGTCCAATAAGACCGACGTTGTTCGAAATGACCTATAAATTCGCTTTTCTTATGATTACAGCTACGTTGAAATTGTTATTCATGTTTATAAATTATACCTAGATAATATTATGAAGACCTGTTATATTGCATAGTTAGTAAGTTTTTCGTTAAACATAAGTTTATAGCTAGGACCCAGGTTAAGCTTTACGGAAATAAACTAATGCGCCTCAGTAAAACTTACAAACTTACAAAATAGTAGAAAGTGAGCAATAAAATTTACCTGACGAAAAGGAATGTTCATTAACTGAAACAGATATCATAATATAAGAGCGGTCTAAACGTATAACTTTTATTTTATTTTATGTGTGTTGTAATCCAAAGCTGCAATGTCGGCACTTCGTGAATTACCCAACCCTCCGGAATCGACAGAGTGCTTAGTCTACCACACACTAGCCACTTTATAAGCTTCAGTATTTAGCTGAACTTATATGTTTTTACAGACAATAACGCTTCAAGCGTTTTGTAAATATTTTGAAGGCATTTTTTGTTTGATGAAATATCTGAAATCAGACATAAATAGTAGGTATCAATTAGTTACGTCCCTAAACAAGTTAAGTAGGCCGGAAGGGTCCGAAATGGTGGCTATAAGTACATAATAAAACACTACACAAAGACTTCATTTTTACAGTTCAACGAACGAAATGAATAGGCATACATCATGTAATAATAGTTTAGCATTGCCTTTAGTAACCCTAGGTTGAGCTGGATGTCCTTTTAGCGTGCCACGACGGTATCGACCGATCACCTGCCATTTAGCGTGTGACGACCCTTTTTTATGCAAATCGTAATAAATTCGTGAATATTTTTAAAGTTTTTCGTGAAAATAACTATTTTAAATGGTTTGGGAACACGAATATTTCTCACAATTTGTCGTTTTTATTGCCTGAACAAACCGTTTTAATTGATTAAAATTGATAAAAAAAATCCATCCTAATATTACAAAATATGTGAAAGTGTCTGTCTGTCTGTTTGCTATGCTTTCACGGTCCATCTATTCAACCGATTTTGATGAAATTTAGGACATAGGCTTCTTTTTATCCCGGAAAATTCAAGAGTTCCTGCGTGAAATTCTATAGATATACGCAAAGGTATAATAACCTCATTAATTAATTATTATTGACATTACTAAAAAAATATAGTTGAAGAAAGTCTCATAATATTGTTTATCACCTTGATAGGCATTTAAGTCAATTAGGCACTAAGCCAAGTTTTCAGCTAGGGGGAAGTCTCAAGTGCCTGATCTCATCAAACAGCTGTCTCATGATAAAACAGAGCAGTACTTAATCACGTTAATTTATGGCTGAAGTATGACACCTTCAATTTTCTTATATCATCTTCAAAAAATCCTTGAAAATTCTTAAAAGGATATTTTTTCGCTTTATCCAAGCGTCTGCTATGTGATTGTTGGCAGATGTATGTCAATCAGCAAGTATATAATCTTTAACTGAACCAAAAACGTGAAGTGGTGATATCATAGTGGTTTGGCTCAGCCCCCCTGTTCAAGTGGTTCCAGCGATGCGGACTATGACCAAACCCATCTCATTCGTAATTGATTAATTGAAATGACCATGATGAATGAATCCAAAAACAACCTATCAAATCATAGCCGAGACGTAACTAACAAATTCAGTGTTAAAAAAAGCCTGAAAGAAAACAATAAACAGAGTATTACAATCACAAAAATGGTGGTTCGTTGTTAATCTCAATGCGGCCTTTCAAACCATTATTACAGCGAGAAACTGGGTAAATGAAGTCGTTCCGTTTCCCTATCTTTACGTTGTATGCAACGTTTACTTGACAAAAAAAAATAGAAAACATTAAAGCTGCTCTATAATGACACGATTGTTCCAACCCGCGCTTTTGTTGCGTATTTGAAAAAAAGCTCTTATATTTTTGCGTTCATTTTATGTGGGATATATCCTTACAAAATCCTAATTAGTTATTATTGAAAATATCCATTCATGAGTCTTTTAATTGAAGGTCTCTTTTTATAGAACTAGATGATGACCGCGTCTTCGTCCGCGTGGATTAAGGTTATTAGATTCCCGCGGGAACTCTTTAATTTTCCGGGATAAAAAGTTAATCGGTTGAGTAGTTGGGCCATGAAAGCGTAGCAGATAGACAGATAGAGAAACAGACATACTTTCGCATTTATTATATTATAGTATGGATACGTAATAATATGAAGTTTCAAGCCCATTCATTGGCTTGAACTATTAGTTGTACAAGTCACTCAATTTCTAATTTCAGTATACATATAATATATTAAAATAACAGATACAAATAACCGTATAACAACACAAGTCCTACAGGAACATACAGGAACATACCGCGTACAGGCACATTTTACTGTCAGCATTTCAAAGTTACATACCGAAGCATTTATTTTTCGTGCAAATAATAACCCCTTGGATGTATTTTTTCACTTTAAAATAACTCTAATTTAAAAAAAGATAGAAAAAGCCTTTAGCCATACTAATATTATAAATGCAAAAATGTGTCTGTCTATCTGTCTGCTACGCATTTACAGCCCATCTGTTCAACCGATGTTGATGAAATTTGGTATAAGGATAGTTTGTATCCCGGGGAAGGACATAGGCTTCTTTTTCATCCCGAAAAATAAAAGAGTTCCCGCGGGAACCATAAAACCTCAATCTGCGCGGACACGAAGTCGCGGGCATCAGCTAGTTATAATATAACTTTAACAACCTCAAATGCTCAAAACCAACTATGCAATTTCAGTCGGCATAGTATAGTCAAGTATGATACAGTTCCGAGATAAAGTTACAAATACAAAGCGGGAGGAAGCTACTAAAATCTTGCAACTTAGTCGAAGTTAAAATGAAAGCTAGAACTGAGTCCGCTGTCAACTTTAGATACGCGTCTAACTTTTATTTACCTCGTGTTTAAAATGTGCCACAATATGAAATTCATTGAATAATAATTGTAGAAGGTAATTTTTAAAGTTTTAGTTTTACTCTAATAACAGATTTAGAGGCCACAAACATCATCAATGGTCAAAACATAAACAATTATATTATGAGCACAAATATATCTAAATTATTAATTTATGTACTTATCTAACTACATATATTATTTCAAGATTCAATATTTATGTATTCAAATGAGGTAAACTGTACACTTTTTGACGTTAGATAAATATAAAAAATGATAGTGATAATCAATTACGGTATTATCTTAAAACTACAGCTACGAGGTTTCCAAACGCGTCCTATCGTTTAGCGGTATCATTTAAATGGGTATCCAAGGGATTGGTTGGGTGAAGATAGATCATATTGTGTGTTCTGAAAACTTGAGTAACTTTAAAATAACGTCTTGCAGCGGTTATAACAAGCGTTTTAGTTTTCCCGCATAGGGATACATATCTTATTTTTTTTAGTATTATATCGATCGTTTTTAGATCTTCAAATAATATAATCAAAAAATATACATACTATGTAATATATGTTATTTAATTTAGCAAGTGCATGTATACTAGCCGATACTTGTAGACCACCGGTTCTTAAATATGCATCAATACTTAAGATGCAATAAAACACCCTTAACACTTGACACAATAATACGTGGTTAAAATAAAAATAAATGTTTATTTCAGCAGTATATTCAAACCTAAATAGTAATAACGGTAAAAAAATGCGAACTATTACGTTACTCCAACTTTATCTATTTTATGTACCTTCTGGGTGCTACATATAGAACTAAAAATTTCTCTAAGATTTTCCGAGCTTTTGTACTCGATTTTGCTTTGCTAACGTGCATTTTACATAAAGCAATTTCTATTCGATCTTCGCGACACATTTAGAGCGAACTAGCAACACATTAGTTGAGATTATGCATCTAAAGTGTTCCAGGCATATATCAGCACATTTTCCGGAACACAAAGGGGATGAAATGAGATAAAGCATTTCACCCGAATACTGACGCGGATAAGCTTTGTGGAGACGAAAAAGAATCTTGTATTTGTGGCTGTAAATAGGCCACCCGTAAACTATAATCTTGACGTCAAATCTGTAGATATAGCAAGAGCTTAGAGCACAGACCAGATAGAAGTGAAGCTTAGAAAATCCTACTTTATTACACATACGAAAATGTGTGTTTGTTTGTTGGTTTTTCCTTCAATCAAGCCGGAACGAAACAAAAAATTTTGCATGGATTTGCATGAATACCTACTTGAAGGCCTGGTGAGTGACATATGCCATTTAATTTATTCCAGAAAATCACATAAAAAAAACTAAATCACGCGTCATCGTCTAGTTTGAAGCGTAATATACCTAACGATGCATTCAAGATAAAACTTAAGGAGCACGCTAACCTAACAGCGCATATTATTAAACTCATGACTCATCAGTTTTTTGCGCTTTCATCTAGGTTTCTATGTTATAGATAGGTAAATATGTTATATCTACATCTAGGTAGCAAGGCATACAATATATAAAACACAAATCGTGTGAATTTTATTGTAGAGTCGAATTCACACGGTGGTTTTCACTTAGGTACATAATATATTAAATTGATAGGCAAAAAGATAGACACTAAATCAGGCGTTTTGGGTATTTTAAAGGATATACATTACTTATAATTATTATGAAAAGGAAATAAGGAAAACCAGTACCAAACAATTTATATTGGGGCTGATTCTGTAGTGCACTATCTCTAAACTAAACTAAAATTAGAGCATTACAAATATTGCTGACCCTTTCATAATACTTCCTACGGAAAGGGACAGAACTACATTTAAAGCTGCGATTTTAGTTTAGTTTAGAGATTGTGTTATACAGAATCAGCCCCATTGTCTGTTTAAACGGTACGTTACCAAAATATTAATTGAGCATATTGCGAACGGCGCCTACTTAACAACTAGATCGTATACATAATATGTACTCGTATATGCAATTCAAGTCTCGTCCGACGTTTTTTTTCTGTGATGCACATAATCACTCTGCCATTATTAATAATTTGCGCCCAGGAAGTGGCTATTGAGTTCAAGTAAGGCTTTGAAGGACATGGAACAAAAGGACGACGAATTTTAATGTGCGACTAGTATAATTGATATTCATACTAACATCTATAGGTACCTACATACAATTTGCGTTCGATGAATTACATATAAATTCTCTATGGATTTGAGGTAGCTCGTGCATTTCATAATGGGCGCTTATTTTGCGTGCAAAACTCATTGTTAAACTTTGCCATTGTCCATACTTAATTATCGTAATGGCGGTTTGTTTCGAATAGCCCAAAAGTTAGTGTAGAGACTATTTTCCAGCGCAAAAGGTATGCATTCAATGAATATGTTACTCAAAATACGGCAAGAATTGCATATAAATCCTCTATGGATTTGAGGTAGCTCGTGCATTTCATAATGGGCGCTTATTTTGCGTGCAAAACTCATTGTTAAACTTTGCCACTGTCCATACTTCATTATCGTAATGGCGGTTTGTTTCGAATAGCCCAAAAGTTAGTGTAGAGACTATTTTCCAGCGCAAAAGGTATGCATTCAATAAATATGTTACTCAGAACACGGCAAGTAGGTTCAAGTTAATTTGGGAGTGCATATTGTAAAATAAAAACAAAAATAAATTAAGTTTTTGTAATTAACTCGTTATACCGTTAGATCGTTATTCATTACCTGGAACCCCAATGTGAAAACATTAAAACAAAAATACTTATACTAAAAATTAGATACGCATAGTTGGCGTCTTCAACGCATAGTAAAAAGCATTAAATATAAACTATTACAAATACTACTTAGGTATATTAAGACGAAATTTAAAGATTGACTACGTTTGAATGTCGTTATTTTCAAGAATCTACTGAAAATATTTATTGTGGCTTGATAGGTTTTATTCGCTTTTTTACCTTAATGACTGTCAGTTTATTTTAAGTCTACTACTTTTTTATACGTAATAAACTCATGCTTTTAGGTCAGTAGATACTATATCTAATGTGATTCACATTAGATATACTAGTATACTCTTAATGGCAAAAATACAGTGTGCCTGACAATAACAGTAATGATGTAATTCGCCTAACGGTTTGAATCACTAATGGAAGACCACGGTTTTCATGCAGTAATGTGCCCTAGTTACTATGATTTGCTCAAATTGGCGATACTTAGGATCATTCGTTTGACCCAGTAATTTGATCTTCTTGAATTGTCGTGTTGGAGACACGTCAACGTCGTCGTCTAGATTGAGTTAATTTCTTTGTGTATTAGTAACGATCATACAATTTTTGGAGTTTACCTCCTTTAGAATCGATTTTCATATATTATATGCAAATTTATGGGGAGTATAAAATCAAACTTTCTCCGTTACGTTATTGACTTTATGTTTCCATGGTAACACTTTTATGTTTCCATGACTATGTATTGTCTTTTGATTAATATAAATTATATAATTAATATATATAAATGTATCAAGTATGCTGTCAGTAATATAAAAAATGCGTTCATTTACCCTCATTTACTAATCTATATATTTTATAAATAATCGTTCTTAAAAAGTAAACTCCAGTCGTGCGTTGCAGCTGACACTCACGATTTTTTTTCATACTTTTAGTTTTATCACTTGGTATCACAAATAAGCTGAGAATGTCTATATTTTCATTATGGATAGTATAACATCGTCTTCTCCTTCTTCATTTGTTTAGTGGCTCCGCGCGTCGAGCGTTTGAGCCATAGTATTTTTTTTTAAAACGGAGTAACTTATTTTATAATTAAAAAAAAAAAACGGAATTTTGGAAAGGATCAGAAAAGGGTAGAAAAAAAATATAACATCGTCATTTTGATACTACGTTTGGCACAAATTCAGTAGCTCAATTCATTGACGTTGCGATCTCCTGTGTAAGGTAATCTCATTTCCACCACAGAGAAACTTATTTTATAATTTTAAAAAAAACGGAATTTTGGAAAGGATCAGAAAAGGGTAGAAAAAAAAAATAACATCATTTTGATACTACGTTTGGCACTAATTCAGTAGCTCAATTCATTGACGTTGCGATCTCCTGTGTAAGGTAATCTCATTTCCATAACAGAGAAACTTATTTTATAATTTAAAAAAAAACGGAATTTTGGAAAGCATCAGAAAAGGGTAGAAAAAAAAAATAACATCATTTTGATACTACGTTTGGCACAAATTCAGTAGCTCAATTCATTGACGTTGCGATCTCCTGTGTAAGGTAATCTCATTTCCACAACAGAGAAACTTATTTTATAATTTAAAAAAAACGGAATTTTGGAAAGGATCAGAAAAGGGTAGAAAAAAAATATAACATCGTCATTTTGATACTACGTTTGGCACAAATTCAGTAGCTCAATTCATTGACGTTGCGATCTCCTGTGTAAGGTAATCTCATTTCCACCACAGAGAAACTTATTTTATAATTTTAAAAAAAACGGAATTTTGGAAAGGATCAGAAAAGGGTAGAAAAAAAAATAACATCATTTTGATACTACGTTTGGCACAAATTCAGTAGCTCAATTAATTGACGTTGCGATCTCCTGTGTAAGGTAATCTCATTTCCACAACAGAGAAACTTATTTTATAATTTCAAAAAAAACGGAATTTTGGAAAGGATCAGAAAAGGGTAGAAAAAAAAAATAACATCATTTTGATACTACGTTTGGCACAAATTCAGTAGCTCAATTCATTGACGTTGCGATCTCCTGTGTAAGGTAATCTCATTTCCACCTCCCGCATCCCGGCTATTTACTTGAAACTTTATTATTATCTACTTGTTTAGCTTCCACTAGCAAACGATAGTTGATCAACTTGTTATTAAGAATTTCTAATAATAAAAATAAATATTGTTGTCCCGTGAGAGAACTCAAAATAAATATTTTTAATTTTCCGTTGCTGACTTGTATAAGAATGGTTCCGTAGGAATGATAAGGTTTTTCAGAATCAATTCATACACTATAAAGTAGCATAGACTGGGTCTGAAACAATTAAATCCAATAATGATGATCATATACCTACCACAAGACGAACCGATATTGCCCATAAAACGCATGGTGATATCGAAGGTGCTTATCATATTGTCTTAAGTCAAATTCCTACTCATATTATGTAATGTAGTTCTGGGTCTTATGCCTTTTTTTTTTTTTTTTTTTTTTTTTAAATATATAGGCTAGCGCTTGGCTGCAATCAGACTTGCATGCAAGAGGTGTATGCCTCTTTAATTAAGATGTGCGAACGCCTTTAATGTTGCTGATCCGTGATCGCTTTCTTTTATGCAACCCGATCGAATAATAGTTACAAATAATTGTAAACACCAAACAAAATGTCTTTACGTGATCGTTTTACAAGTCCGAGTTCATTCCTAACATTAGTTTTGTCCGTTCTTGGACTGTGGACAATCAGTGCATGCATAATTATGCACCGATAAGCAAGTCGCTGAACTCGTTCATGCACTTTCTTTAATTAAGACTTCTATCTATTTAGATAAGCCAGTCCCTAGAAGGTCTCTTTACATTTGTAGTATGTACGAGCTATCTGATTGCACGGCCAGTTAATTATTTTGGTAGTCTTCAGCTTATCAAGATGGAGTTTTAGCTGCGAACGTGTATTGAAACACGATTAAACATAGACAAGCTTAGGAGTAGGTACATTAGACGATAGGTTTTCTGTCCGCTTTTCTACAGTCACTGCTGTGACTAACGAATAAACAACTGTCATAATTGCATGTTAAATATCTGTTCTATCAATATTATATAGGTATAAAACATCACCAATTCATCCTAGCAATATTATACAATAGTCATGAAACTAAAGTGTGTTGTTTCTTAGTTTTTTCCATTAATCACACAACTTTTGAGCAACGGATTGACGTGATATTTTGGCATGAATACAGAGTACCTGCTGGGTAAAGGTTGCAATCACCTCTGAATGGTTAACATTCTTACACTATAGGCCAAAATCCATTGACGCAGCAAAATTACGATAAATTCAGCCAATCAAAGCAATTGAAACTATAATAATGATTGATGCAGGTTTTACACAATCACGCTACTGAAGATTAGCTTGAAAGAGGTCATTTTTCTCCCAAAAATTCAAAGACTCCACGGGATCTTTTAAAAACCTAAATCAACGCGGACGAAGTTGCGGGTATAGTTTTATAACTTAAAATTCGCGGACCCGATTGATACAGAAGCTAGCCTCTAATTAACGCCATAAGTTTGACTAAATGATTTAGTGGTCACGCAAAACGGATTAATTAGACCGATAAAATTCTAATTATAATCGGTTTGGGTTTAAAATCGTTTTATTTTACCAATATCACGGTAAATTGCGAATACAGAGTAACAAATCACTACAGAGTTATCTTTATGCATCATACATTAAAACATTAGGCGATAAGCCATTTACCAAGCGATCATAATAATAATAATAAAGTATGTTTTAAACAAAATTATTAGTATAGTAATTTTTAGTGCAATGTGCCCAGCGTTCTGGGCACATTGCCTCATTGCAGCGGCATAGATTATATTTTTAATTTTTAGTTTTTAGTTTTTAATTTAGATTTTAAAGATTTTTTAAGAAATTGTATATTTTATTATATGTTTTATTAGTAATAAATAAATTTATATTCCTAATTTTTAGTACAAAATATTTTTTTTAAATATTAAAGTACTTACCACGTTCTGCATATTGTACTTAGTGTGTTCTTAAAATGTCGTCTATTGCTCTACTACTTCCTAAAATTAGTAGATTGGAACTCGTATCATAAATCGAATCTGGTTTTTAACCGACTTCCAAAAAAGGAGGAGTGTATCTCTTTTTTTTGATTGAAAACTTTTTGGTAGTGAAACTTCTTTTTCCCTTGTACGTTTTTAACGCTTTAAGTACGTTATATCTTCAGTCATCTATTTAGGTACTCCTCATCTATCTGGGTTTTTATTCTTCTTCTTCTTTCAGTGCCTCTTCTATCGAAGGTGGGCGATCATATTGGCAACTTGAACTTTCGACACTGCAGCTCTCAATAATGATCGGGTACTCTTATTAAACCACTGGCGTAAGTTCTTTAGCCAGGAAGTCCTTCTCCGTCCCACGCCCCTTTTGCCTTGTTTCTTGCCCTGGATAATTAATTGTAGCAGGTCATACTTAGGACCATGCAGTATATGACCCAGGTACTCCAGTTTTATTTCAAAATGATAGGTTTATGTCACGTACCTTGACGTCCCTAAAATAAGGATTATAATTCTAAAACACGAACTTCAAAGATATTAAAATTAAAACAATACGGCTTTAAGCCAAGTTAGTATGCCTCCAGATAATTATTATTCTATCAGTTAGTAGCTAGCTTAACTTGAAATAAACTAGCGTAAAATATCTCCAATGATTGTGACCACAGAAATGTTTACTTTGCATCGAGTTAAGTTGAAACGGATTAATTTGAATGTAGCCTCAAGACGTTTTAATTTAAATTCTCTTGAAGTTAAACGAAATACTTAGTAACCTATGTAACATTGTGGTTTAATTAAGCCTCGCAAAAAGTGTTTAAGTTATTTAAATTAGTTTTCATAACGGCCCGGAATAAGATAACCATCTGAGACCTAAATGTAAAAGTAGAAATTAACAGACCGGAAGCTATTAATGTTTGTTTACCTTTGCACGTGATTACGTTTTATTGTATTATTTATTTTTGTAAATAAAATAACAGTTATTTATAATTATTATTTCATTTAGTAGGACTGTAAAATTGGAGAGGATAGGAAAATAACAATAGTTAGAGTCTACCTACAGAAAGCTGAGTTGAGTTTGTGATTTGTATGGCCCCAGTGTTGCCAGAATCTAAAACCGTTAAAAAAAATCAACTCTCACGTTTCACCAGACAGATTCAATATCTACCTTGTTATTTTGATTTACTGATGACATAAACTTCGAATAAGCCTGTTTAAGTCACTCTGTGGACGATGAAGAGAGCTTATAGCTTTGAGTATATTATTAGTAATATTATTATGGTTAAATTAGAAAGTCATAGAAGAATAATTCTAATAGTTGAATCAATCGTAAAGCTGAAGTGGCATTGGACACATAGCTTGGATCACCAATGAACGTCGGGGACGTCGCGTGGTAAGGTGCTGGAACATTTGGTGCCGACCCCACCTAAAAAAAAAGTCGCTGGGAGTCCCTGGAGACATGCGTCACCTCGGAGAGTGCAAAATCCCATTATAGGGCCTATTAATTTTCAGTAGATAAATCCTCCTTGATTCGACGACGACAAAAAATTTCAATACATTATTCTAAGTCCAAAAGTTTAGACCGTAAAAATAAAAACTCCTTAATTCAGCGTTTTTCATTATTGCCGTAAAGAATTATATAAACGATGTATTCAACAAAAATAGTGGACAATAAAGGTTAAATGTAATCTGATCGTGGACTTTAACAATGCTCTGGGGACCGACAATGGCAATCGGGTATGTAACGTATGGCAAGTGTATGTATTTTTACAGACTCGCGTACATTCCCATTTAATTGCTCTTTAAATTAGCCGGAACGATGCATGGTCGCACTAAAACGGATTAATTAGATACTCATTTGTTAAAGTCTAGGTAATAAATATTTCTTTGGGCAAAACGCAGACGAGACGATTTTCATTTCAATACGGTGTTCTTTTTACAAAATCTTCGTTGCTACTTTTTTTCTTGAAAAGGTAATCTTTTCAAGAAAAAAACCTCACCGAACCTTCTAAAGGTTAGCTCTTTAGCAAAGATACCTACCTATCATCAGATTAAAGTGTAGTAGGTACAAACTTGTTATGTAATAGCTTCGTATTCATATGAGCAATGAGCAGGCAAACTGAGGAGGCTCTAACATAATAGGCTAATAATTAAGCTACCTTTATATTATAATATTATGAACTATATTATGCTAACCAAACGCAATGCTACGACTCCTAGCACGATACAAAATAAAACACAATAATATCTTGAAATTAGCCTGATTTCACGCCTCGCTTTAGTTAGTTAGTACTGCAATAACGACGTTTCTGATTGACCTTTTACAAAATAACTTACTTATTGTACACGCACGCTACTATGCTGGATTATACTTATTGTTCAGAAAAAAAGTGTAAAGCAAAACATGGAATGCATTTTACCATGCCTGCAATGACAGATTCATTCTCGGTGGACCACGTTAACCTAGAAAAGGTATTGCAGTTGTAAAATTCCTTGTAAAAATGTCTTGTTCTACACGGCATCGTAACGTTAAGGCAAATAAGCTAAGGACGTAGATTCTGGGACTTGTTTTATGATAAGCACATGTTGCGGTTAAATATAGGAATTGGTGATTTTGTATAATTTTTAGGTTCATTAAGAAGTCAGCCCCAGCTAGTGCTATCCCACCTTCTTGTTAGGTGACGGTAAGTTTGAGCACACACGAATTCGACATGGAATGGCAATTCAACACGACCAGAAAGACATCAGGCGCAGATTGAACGGTTTTACGTGGCATGGGGTGTAACTATGCTAACTTGCCACCGGACTAATACCATTCTGAGTTAATACAGAAAACTTTGAAAGAAAAGAGAATAACTTATTATTTTCCCCTAACGAGGTAATCTGGGAACCAGCAAGGCAATCACAACTTTACCTACTAATTTATTATTATAATTTTTTTTTTTGCATAAAATGAATATATATAGATCGAAGTATACACCTGGGAAGTTTATTGATCAAAAGCTGTAAGTAAACTGACAGGTTATTTTAAAATCAGTGAAGGTACCTAATAAAAGAGCCACGCAGTAACAATTTCTATAGAACATAAGCAGGCGTTTGATTAAAAATTGTTTATTGAGTGTCGATATTGGTCGGCGCAAGGCTTCGGGCTGGTAATTAGGCCGCCCGCCCGCCCGCCATCCCGACCATGCGGTGTCCGCCCTAAAGCCGCCGAAATTTGAACACAAGTTTTGTTCGTTATTGGACACACTATACCCAATAGTCTTTTATTTTCACTTAGGTACAATTTGGGATTACTTTTGCTTCGAATAACAAACGTGAACCGTATTTTAATAACACAACAAAAAACCAAACATACCTACTTATTACATAAATGCGATTAATAATCAGACAATTTTGCGTTGCTGGCGTGGATTCCGTTTAAACAGCTTGCATAAAAGTTTAAAAAAGTCCTTTCTTTATAAACGCAACGCACCACTGTGCAAAATTTTAGCTTTCTAGGTCCAAGGATTTGTGCAGTGAGTCACTGAGTCAGTTTTGATGTTAAGTAAGTCATGTTCGTTTTTAAAAACCTACGCCTCCCCTGTATACGTCTCCAAGATGTAAACTACCTATGTCTCTTGGTTTTGTGATTGAGTAAGTACTACCTAAGTAGTAGGTTGCAAGTTATAATGTCCTTCCGAACGAATTTCGGTCACTGCGGTAAATCTCCACTGAGATTTGCCATCTGGGCGGGAGATATTATCGTACCTAGTACAAAAGTCGCAGTCAAGGGCTAACTTGTAGGCTGTAGCAGAATACCTAATATGAAGGCGGATACTCCACCGGTTACAGGAGCCGCGTCCCGCGAACTTTATTACTAGTACCTGTCCAGATGAGGCGAACTCGCCGCGCGTTGGCGAGGTACTGGGCGCCAATACATCGCGTCCACAAGCATGGCGCGAATTAAAAATACGCGCGTAAATCGCGTATAGTGCGGCATTGTTGAGTAGGGCTAACATGCGCACAGGGAGTAAAATTATGTCTACCCGTTATCTCGATTTGTCTACCGAAGCTAACATGGTTACTTGTCTCGTTTCGTCAAAAGTAGAAATAAAAGTAATATTTCTTAGCTGTGGTATTTTTCTCCACGAACCCTTACATGCCGATTAATTTTTTCTTGTAATATACCTAATTTTTTGCTTGTTAGGGTAAACGAAAAATTAGCCGGCAACGACAATATCTCATTCTCTCGTCGCGAAATATCTCGTTGTGCGCATGCTAAGTTTGTGTATGCAGTCCAGTTCATTCCATCGGGAGATGTGAAGCTGTAATTACTCTTTTAAAACATGAATTCGTTTTATAATGTCTGCAACCCCAACAATAGGAGTAAATGTGAATAGCAAAATGAAAAAAATATGAATGTATTTGCTCGGCAGCCATTGAATCATCTTTTATATATGGAAATAGGGCCCATAAAATGTTACAGTAGTACATGCACATAACAGTTGGTGATTCATATTTTTTCTAGTAACTGCTAATAATATTTATGTGGAAAGTGTTTTAATTATTAAAAAATATTATAGTTATTTTATTGGTTGTATCTGTAAGTAGTTTTAGTTTTATCTTTGAGTACTTACCTACTTCGGTCACGTTGCTAGAAAGAATGGATCACGGAGACAACACTGAGAATATTGGATGGATTTGACTCGCTCCATATATGCCAAGGACAGCGGTTACAGTATTTAGCTATTTACCTGTACTTTAATGAAATTGTAAATATTTTTTGCAAGAGAACAACCACCGAGTTTCTTGTTGGTTCGTCTCGGTAGGAATGGCATTTCGAACCAGTGGTAGATTCACTCGATGATTCAAAAGCACTTGTTAAACTTTATTTGAATAAAAAACATTTGAATTGAATTGAATTTGAGTACCTACTTCGATCACGTTGCTAGAAAGTATGGATCACGGGTCTCCGTGATTCATACCTAACCTTGACGAAGGTTGTCTAACCTTGAGAATATTGTAATTTCTGGCAAAGAAGATAGAAGGTAAGGAAACATCGAGGATTAAGCTCGAACCATTGTTCTGATCAAATTTGCTAAAATCACTGATCCCCATTGCTCGAATCAGGAAGAACCGAAGAACCGAGGAGGACAATGCTTGCAGAGGTCTCATTGCAAGAGGTCACGACAACGACGAGGGTTAATGAGTTTTACAACACAAATAGTAATTCTTCTTCTTCTTCTCCTTTTCCCACGCTATGTGGGGTCGGCACAACATGTTTTCTTCTTCCACTCACTTCTGTTATCCGTCAACCTCTCATTCACCCCTTTTATACTCATATCCTCTTTCACACAATCCATCCATCTTTTCTTTGGTCTCCCTCTACTCTTTTTTTGCATTGTTGATATTAATAATCCAATAATTTTGTATTTTCACTAGTTCTTTTTTTTTTAGCCCTGCAGTATCAGCATAAGTAAATAATAATTAATCGAAATATGTTTACATAACTACCTACTAGAACGTGGAACAGGAACGTCAAGTTCGCCGGATAATTAAGGAATGCTTAAAGTAATTTATAGGGACAAATTACACCATTAATCTCTTTACTCAAGCTACAGTCAATTTAGTTAATTCGTATTTGCTATTAGAGTGTCAGTTGCGAGGCGCAGATATTTTATTCACGACAGGTATGCACGCTTAATGTAGGTACATATTATGGTACTGGATATAACATAATTTAATGGACTTACTATATCAAAATATTATTATGTATTCGATGTAAGCCAAATTGAATAATTTAAGTTTAATTAATTTAAGTGAAATATAATAAAGTACGTACCAGGTTGATGCAAGGTGGGCAGGGTTATAAAGCTCCTTTGTGAAATGATCTAAATAGTTCTAAATGTATTTCTACATGATTGTAAAAACCACGCTAAAGTGCAATAAAAAGTTATAAACGAATTTACTGATATAGTAGGTAAATTATAGGTAGGCATGTACATACATAGGAATGATTAAATATGTGATAAAAAATATGCTTTTCATCTAGAGAAAGGTAGGATCAAGGATGTATGAGAAAAATATCTTACAACTATACCTCCTTACTTGTTTCTAAAATATTTTAGTCAAACTTAAAGCTACTCTTAGAAAGTAAAGATACTCACAGCCTTACAAGAAGCTTTAAAATATTCATTGCGCTGGACTTAGCTGCTCTCTGAAATGAAATTTAAAAGGATTTTAAAACTAAGTTGTCTTTCAAAGTCAAAAAATCAAATTTACCAAATTAGATTTTTTACTAGTTTACTACTCACCATAGCGTGAAATTAGTCATGTCAATGAGTCATAATATAGGGTGACCGTGAAATATGGTTGAATCAGCAAAAATCGTTCGTGGTAACGAAGTAGTGGCAACTACGTCGGATGTCGCGTACCACTGACTCAGTGTGGAGACAGCTGGTTTTACTTTCAAATCCTCGGTAAGAAAAATAAAATTATGTAAGAACTCTGAGTCATTGTTATATAAACCCAATCAATGAACACTATGCTTTTATATTTATAATTTTAATCAAAATATTACTCGAAGCTCATAATGCCCTAAAATCTATAACATACGATGTGCTGGGATAGACGCGGATGAGTTCTAATGTGTTTGATTCGTCCAAGGTCCTACGAGTAATACATACTAATAACACGGAAAAGGTAATACTAATAATTAGATTCGTACGTCGGTTAAGGTTTATAATTTCTAAAAAGTGCCTTGCATCTTGCATTAAAGTCGAGTGCTTGAATAGAAAAAATAAAAGTGCTTGCATCTCGGTTTTTAAATCCGAGATGCAAGTTCGCAAAATGCAAAATCGGTTAAACGGATGAGCCACTGCGGTGAAAAGGTAGCAGATAGACATTCGTTTTTAATTATAATATTAGTATGGATTTAGTAGGTACGAATGTGTTGCGAATTAATTGTTGAATTTTTGGAAAATGGTTCCCAAATCCCAATCTATCGATTAAGCAAGTACGTTTTTCATACATTTGGTACCAGGCATGACCAGAATATATTTTTTGAAGAGATACGTTAATATTTTTTTGGGTATTATAATATAAAAAAACAGTAAAGGAAAAATTATAACTAGTATTTTTAGGGGGAGATAATATTATTATACTTACCCAATTGACTGCAGAACATTCGAGTGAGTCCATAAGAAACCCAATCGTTCCCTTTCTCCGGAACGCAACTCGACCGCTGCTGGGCACTGGACCGCAGGCGTGTTTTTAGTGTTCCGTAAACAAAGTTATAAACAACCGTAACAAACGTCTTCCGCTTTCGTATTGTGTTGCGTTTAACGTGGTTTAGGAAATACAAAAGTCCTAATACATAGTAACTTTTTTTTTTGCAAAATAGGTTTGCGCTTGACGACAGTAATGCTTTATGGCAAGGAATGAGGAGAGCAAGTCTATCTATTAAATATAACATAATAATATAATATAACATAATAATATCTAAAAATATAACATATTACATTAGGTACTAGTTGTAGAAATTACAACACAGCTGTTGTACTAATTTCATAGTACTAACCTTTTATCCTAGAAACTCTACAATATTAAACAGTAAGCCTCTCATAAACTTGTCATATTTTTCATGTCAACCCCGGAATACACTAATCAAAGCGTAAGGGGCTGTCTCCACGAGCGAGAGTATCGCGGCGATATTATTGTCGTGCCACGTATTTCTATATACTCTCTATGAACGCGTCTCCACACGGCGATGATATCGCGGCGATGCGACGAGTGGCAATGTGCGCGCGTAACGTCGTCGTGTCGCCGCGGTATCGTCGCTACTGGTGGCGCGCTCGCCGCAGAACGTGGCGCTCTCGCAGCGAGCGCGCGGCGGGCGCGCTCTCAAACGCAAAGAATTATTTTATTAACTGAGATACTACTTATTTCGCTCTCGTCTGGCACCTAACTGAACTATTTCAACAAATAAAAGCACAACGCATCGAAGAAAATGCTTCGATTCCGTTACGAGTCGTCGCGGACACGCTGTGATTCCGTCACGAGTCGTCGCGGACACCCTGCGATTCCGTCACGAGTCGTGACGATATGCTGGCGGAATTATCGCTCGTTCGTGGAGATTACCCGACGATAGAAGCGCGGACTCGTCGCGATACTCTCGCTCGTGGAGACAGCCCCTAACAGTATCACATACCTAATTTAACAATTAACTCAATCAGTTTAGTGCAAGTCGGTCTAAAACACTAGAAATCGTAAAAAAGGTTACCAATTCACCCTTGGCTCTTATTTTTAAACCGGATGCTCGTATAGCCGCCCACCGCCGTCTATATATTGCTCCTCTTTACGGATTCTGATCCAGCCGCTCTCTTCGGAAACTAATTGAAGATAACAGGCTTGTTTTTTCACCTATCTGGTTTTCCTTTTTGGAGCCGTAACCAACGGAGCGAGCGATATTGTTTGCAGAGATTTTCCTTTTATTTCCAGCAAACATTAGCCATTGTTACGTTAAAGGTACTGTATATAGTTTTCTTCGTTAATTACTGAATAAATGACGTAAGAGTACATTATAACATCAGTGGTTAGTCGTTCTATAGTTAACCATAATATGTATAATCAAGCAGAGAAACATATTCATACGCAAGATATACACTATTTCAATTTTAAGCAAGTTTTGAAAGAAATTTTCGTTTTCTTCCTGTACGAGTAACTCTGATCATTTTCATCGACCATTCCTTGGTTCCGATGTTCGATATTTTCACAAAAACAATAATGTATTTAGACGTTGCGCTAAAACTTGACGATAATTACCATTATTTCGCACACAATTTTATTTCTTTTCAATCCCTTGAAGAATTATTTCGCAATTGACCAACTTTTCGTGTATTTTATGAGGCTTTCAGATAAAAAGCTTCATAGGCACTCTATCATTCATGAGTCATGAATGATGGAGTGTCTATGACGAAGATAACGTGAGAACATACCTATTGGTTGAAGCAATTGGTTGGTTTGGGGTGATATTGGAATTTTTTAATTTTTAATTCATAGTTTTCAAAATTTTATATGTTTTCTGTAATTTCTTTTTAATTATTTAGATTTTTTCGACTTGTATCTACTAAAGTTTTAGATGTTGAGTACAAATTAGGAACTTTTGACGTTAATTTCGTTGCGATTATTCCAGATAATCATACACTTTGAAAAAATGTAAGTAGGTACTAAAATGTACTAATTCTTATCAAGAATAATATTTTATCGTACAATAAAAATTTTAGGATGTGACGTGCTAACGTTTTTTTTTATTCACTACAGCACACTAACTACACTTAGCCCTTGACTGCGATCTCACCTAATGGTAAGTGATGATGTAGTCTAAAATGCAGGCCCGGGCTAACCTGTTATAGGGACATGGCAGTTATATTAAACCCATACCCCTAATCGGTTGTGTATGCTACACGGCATCGTGCCCGAACGCTAAATCGCTTGGCGGCACGTCACGTAACGTCACGGCACGTCTTTGCTAAGGTAATGGCCGAAGCCTCCGACCAGGCCAGACCAGGGAAAACTCTGAAATGATAAATTCCTAAATTGACCCTGCCGGGGATCGAACCCGGGTTCCCGCACGTTAAGACCACAGCGCTCAGCACTGCTCCAGGGAGCTCGTCAAAAATTAATAACATAAAATTTTAGTTTAGTGAGAGAAATTTAGATTATATGCCATGTGGTATGGTTATGTTTATTTTACAGTCTTTGATCTGTATTTAACCAAACCAAAGTCGCAACTCGCAGATGTTTGATGTTAATCCTAATTTACTTATACATCATCTATATTTGAGTTCAAGGTATAGTGAAATAAATCAATCTAGGCAGCCTTGCGAGTGCATTAATGTAAGGGTACGTCCACCGCAACCCTCACTTGGTCTGTCCATCTCATGGGTGATCTGCCACGTGCCCTGGTGCCCTCTACTCTTCCTTGAACAACCAGATGCTCAATGAAGATGTTATCGACGCGTCTAGCCACGTGACCAAAGAAAGTGAGAGTGCAAGCCTGTACAAATACAATGGAAGAGAGACGCTGCTTGATGCCGAGTTCTTCAATAATGGACTTGTTTGTTCGGAATTTGGTCCTAGACACTCTCAACATTCTTCTCCAGCACTACATCTCGTCTATCCTCTTCCTCTCACTTTCTCAATCTCATATATACCTAAATTAAATTGCAAACCTCATCATATCTATATTGAATTTTGGTTAATATCAAATGACTTCGAATTATTATTTATTAATATTAGATCAAGTACGAAAATTGCTACAAAAACAAACAAGAAATAATAAGAATTTGTAATTTAAGGATCAAGCAATAGAGTTCCATTTACTTAGTTGAATACAGTAGGTAATATTTTGATTTCAGTAATTGGCAGTAGGTAAGTATTTGGATTAGCTGAGGGAATTATTATCTTTGCCCGGGTTAATTCAAACAGCCAAATCATTAAAGCGCTATTTGACTTCATAATAAATATTATTTACTAGATGATGTCCACGACTTCGTCCGTGTGGATTACGGTTTTATGATTCCCGCGGGAACTCTTTAATTTTCTGGGATAAAAAGTAGCCTATGCTTTAATGCAATTGTGCTTCTAAGCTAAGAATTTTTATTTTTTGATGTGACTATGCAATACTAGGTCCATTTTGATCATTACCGATCCATTGTGATTTTTATCCAAGAGAATACAAGTAAATAAAATATATCATTGTATAGTTTGTACTGCAGGCTTAGGGATTCGTGCATTTCTACCCCGGCGCATGCATCTTTTTTCTTCGTACGTATATTTTTATCTTTCCTATATAAGTTTTTTGAATTATCGTTGAAAATTTATCCCAAGATAGAACTAAGTAGGTTCCTGCCTATCCTATCCAGCACAAAACAAAACAATATAATATTTATAATTTATTTACCTAAAACTGTATTCTCTGTGAAATGGACATTAAAATCGAATAGGTACACAATATAAGCCCCTGTTTTCCATGATCAAAGTTTGCGTCACCATTCCTAATATTAACATGGTACCCATAACATTATGGTACCCATCTTACGCCACTTTACTTACTGAGTACAGAAAATATAAGGACATCATCATTTTCGACCAGGTCTAATTGTCATCAAGCGTGTGCCTACAGTAAATAAAAAAATAAGAGTTAAGTTTCCTAAAAATGCTACGCTTTACATACCATACCGCCATTGCGTTCGGCGTAGTTTAACGCCTTCACAGTGATTTAGCGAGGACTCATTTGCGTAGATATCCTATAATCCTATTACAGGGAGGCGGTTTCAACTCTTATCTCATTGTAAGTTATCATATTTTATTGGCCATTTCGGGAGAGGACAAGTAACGATTTAGCCCCGCAATCGAGATAAGCGGCCCGGCGGCACAACGTATGAGCGACAGCGGTTAACAATAGCCTTCGATGAACACAAAGGCTCAAAGTATAGTTTCCATACTAATTTATGTTAGCACGGTGTTAGCATGAGACCAAAATACTGTTTCTGTGATATAGAATTCATTAAGTAATATAGATACAAATTTCGAGTATATCAATGAAATTGCCTTAACCCTTTTCGGTTAGCCTGTTTTTTAGGTTAGGACAGTCACTTTTTTATGTTCTCTTTGAAATGGAAAAAAAACGTCAACGCCCGGCGTAAAAACGCGCTCGTCTGACCGGGGGCTAATGCAGCAGCGGAGGGGGGTCGGGGTAATGCAGCAGTCAAATGCTAACCTTCAGCTAGGCAAGTCCCTGTTGCACTGTCTCCATTGCATGCGCAGCTCAAGGTAAGCAGAAAGACAAGAAAGCGCAGGCGGGTGCAGTACGCAGTTGCGCAACCCACGCTGTCAGTTTATCTGACCCGCTTAAATTAATCAATTAACCTGTTTAATTGTAAGTGCATTATGTTGAAACTTTGGATATTACAAATATTATGGCTGTAGTTGACCAATTTTAATTGCTATAGGCATGTGAGCTTCTCCAAGTTTTTATGAAACATTCACATAAAGTCCTGGACAATAAAAATATATTTAAAGATTAATAACGGAAGCAACACATCATAAATGTATACTAAACAAATGTTGTGTTTGTTGGTTTGTCGATGGAGCACTGAATTGATTGATTTTTGCACTGATGTAGTTAAAATTTGGAGAGTGAATTTTTTTTTATCCACTACAAGCTAGCCCTTGACTACGATCTCACCTGATGGTAAGTGATGATGCAGTCTAAGATGGTAGCGGGCTAACCTGTAAGGGGCATGGCAGTTATATTAAACCCATACCCCTTCGGTTTCTACACGGCATCGTACCGGAACGCTAAATCGCTTGGCGGCACGTCTTTGCCGGTAGGGTGGTAACTAGCCACGGCCGAAGCCTCCCACCAGGCCAGACCAGGGAAAATTCAGAAATTATAAATTCCCAAATTGACCCTGCCGGGGATCGAACCCAGGACCTCCGCACGTTAAGGCAACAGCGCTACACACTGCGCCACGGAGGTCGTCAAAATTATTAAGGCTGCGTTTTATTCTGGATATTGAAGACACGCCGACGATGTCACGGGCATCAATCATCAAGTTAAGTATAGTAAACAGGTTTAA
The DNA here is from genome assembly GCA_923060345.2 of Erebia aethiops. Classification (NCBI taxonomy): domain Eukaryota; kingdom Metazoa; phylum Arthropoda; class Insecta; order Lepidoptera; family Nymphalidae; genus Erebia; species Erebia aethiops. The sequence continues at coordinate 11,742,546 of OV281089.1, read as the reverse complement.
GTAGTAAACACTCGAAAGCGGTTTCGAAGAAGCATGAAACCGCGCGATGTCAGCAACGTCTCCAAAGTTCATACTTTGCAGTGTGAATGCCCAATACATTCATAATTTCATACAGTGCCATAGATTTCAGCTTTGTACGATTTTATTTTATTTTATTAGCAGAAAAGCAAGCCTCTCTCCAAGCCTTTTAATTTCAGAATGTACTTAGTTCTTCGACACTCATCGCCCGTTAGATATACGACGGTACCTCTTTGAATTAAGCTTAGCAAGCCGAAAAAAAGAGTGTATTTCGCGTACGTTATACAAAAAAAGCTTTTAAAGACCATCACGTTTACAAAATCATTATCATTTGCGTTGCGTCATTTGCATTGCATTTAGAATACGGTAATGGGGCGTTTATGTAAATTTCGCCAAAGTTATGAATGAGCGTTCCAGATTTGCGTCTATAATCATGCGGGTCGTAGCGGGTCGGTGCGGAGCGGAGCGGCAAGGCGAAGCTTTGCCTGGGCGGTTCCTGTGACCTCCGCACGCCGCGCCACGGAAGCACCCAACTGCCACCTCCAGGCTCCATTCCTATGTAAATCACTCCGGCGCATCCGTCGACAGATAATAGAGACGCAATTTGCATGTCTCGTTGCTCTTTGTGTTAAACCTTGTACTGACGACGGCCTGCAAAATGGGTATCGTTTCCCGAAGCCCTGGCGCCACAATCCACATGAATAACAAATATGCACTAATAGACAAAGCGTGTTGAACAAGGTGGAGTGATTTATTATTCTTTGGTATTTATTCTTAGGACCTACGTAGAGCATAATAATTTACATGTTTTGCTAAATCATTGTTGTTGGTAAATCGAATACAAGTAAAAACCTTTTTGCTCCATCCTGCCAACAAGGGCTCATAGCTTCCGTGCTGGATTGGGATAAAATATTATCATAAACAAACTTGTAACTTATCTAATATAGCCCATGATTCTACACAAAACTAAGTTAGTATATTACATAATACCGAATCTGACAAAAGGCATTTTTTACTTTACCCACTTTCCTAATTTACGAGTAGGTATTTCTCAATGATTTATAGTAAGCACCAAATTCTAACAGTTTTTTATCAAGGTACTCTAATAACGACGTAGTACAGATAAAAAACGTTTTAGTTTGATGTCACAGGCAGTAGAGTCCGTAGGCTTTTTCCGGGTACACCATTAGAAGTTAATTACGGACCATCTCCAGTAATGGAGGTGGCAGCATTAAACCAGATCCAGCAATGACCTCTCAGTGTTTACGTATTCGTAGAAACGTGTACGAGTTTTTGTCTCACGCACATTGGTGTCATGTACCTTGATCTTCGCGTTTTCATTTTATGTTTAGATATTGTATCTTAAGTAATATTGACATTGATGGTTGTGTTTGAGCTATTTAATTTTTTAAAGAAAACATGAAGAACATTGAAGTTAAAAGAAAAATCAATGAACATTAGGTACATAAAATATTATTTTGAGAGAACTAACGATCCTAAATTTTCAAATCGCATTCTAACGTGAAGGTTTGAGCTTTTATTTAACACCATCTGTTTGAAAATAGATACCCACCTCAGAAAACCATAATATTATGTAGGTAATGTTGAACTGCGAGGTGAGAGTTTTCATTTAGTAAAAAGCATGGGATGGGTCTTTGAAATGCGCATGAAAGCGCGTTGCCTATCCATTGTTTTTGATTTGCAATGCTGAACTATATTTATCATTAGTAACATGGAAATGTAAGCGCTTTATGCCATTTGTCCATACACACTTATGAATGTGGAGTGTGGACATATCAACCCATTTTCGCGGCCCACTACTGAACACCAGTGTCTTCTCAGAATGAGAAGAGTTTGGCCTTAGTTCATCAATCGAATTTGCAATGTTAAAACATTTACAGGTAAACCATCTTCGGAAGCAATTTTCTATTTCTTTACCGAGTATCGTCTAAACAACATTGGCGACTAATAAAAGTTCTCAGAATATCAATGTTAGCGTGTTATATTGTGCTGTAGAAAGTGGTGTTTTCTTGGAATGCAACAAATTGTAAGTAATATCAAAGAGCATAAAGAACCAGTAATTCGTAATTTTTATACCCAGACAAAGAATACTGACTATTACTACGAATTTACACCACAAAATGCTTTTTACTTACCCAGAGTATGAGCGGCGATAGCCCAATGGCTTAGACGTCCGGCGTTCCTTGTTCGGCTGGTCAGGTAAGAAACCTGCTGGCCCGATTTTTTCATAATGTTCTCGAAGGTGTGCAAGTCTGCAAATCCGCACTTGGCCAGCGTGGTGGACTATGGTCAAACCCTTCTCGTTCCGAGAGGAGACTTGTGCTCAGTGGTGAGCTGGCAATGGGTTGAACATCAGATGATGATGCTGATGGGCTACTGGTAGGTCCAGTTGTAGGTACTCACAAATAAGCCCTCAAAATGTATTTCGGGCTGTCAATGGCCATAATAAAGCTTTGGAAAAATAGGATATAACGAATTTAACAAAATCGGTAACCCAATACAGCCTTGAACTTAATACTACCTCTTGAATTTTTAACCAAATTAAAGGTTAATTCGATCAAGCCCGCAGGATGGCGGCGAGCTCGGGCTAAGCCGCCGTGAAATCATTCATTAGGCTATATGCGGGCTTGGATTACTGCCTTATGTACCATTATAGCTAACGCAAATGATCGCTTTTTATCTGAGACCGATTTATTTCTTTAATCGGCTTACGTTAGAAACTGAATTTTTACCGACTGAACGCTTTCTAATCTGTTTAGCACGTGTTTCAGATAGTATCAATGAGATTTGGCATTGTGCGTCTACTTGTGAGGGATTGCGTAGTTGTTCATAAGTTTTCACTAACTCTAACCATACAGACTACATACCATTAGGTATCTGTCGTCTGCAATACATCTCGTAAGTAAGTATATATAGTACTGATGCCCGCGACTTCGTCCGCGTGGTTTAAGCTTTTTTGATTCCCGTGGGAACTCCTTAATTTTCCGGGATAGAAGCCTATGTGTTATTCCAGACTATAAATATCTATCTCTGTGCCAAATTTGATCTAGATCCGTTCAGCCGTTCTGGCGTGATTGAGTAACAAACCTAAAGATATACATTTCACAATTTTCAGTGCGGGTAGCGTAATATTTAGCTTAGTTTTACAAGAATCCGTTGCTAGTCGTAACATTTGTTCTCACCTAAGATGTTTTGTGGCTAGGTACACTGTTACGTAACAACGCCGTCACAAGCTACTAGTATCAACTTTATTGGCATTCCTACAGATTTATGTACGTTTGTACGTGATCTGAGATAGAGTAGACGTCAATCACTAGTGACATGTCAATAGTTCAGCTCTAATATTCAACTGTCGATATCCCCTACGTCAATGATAGAAAAGCTGCTCCGACTCTAAATCAATAAAAGTCAAACCAGGAGTTATTGCAAATCGTTGGTATTTTCTACGTATGGCTTTGTATATTGGTATCGACATAAAATTATATGTATCTACAGCAATATGTTGAGCATCCACTCGCTACAACCATTAGAGCATCTAGCTCTAGGCGGGGCCGCCAAGTTTCCTCGCCATGTTTTCCTTCACCGCTTGAAGCAAGTGATATTTAATTTCTTAAAACGCACGTAACTTCGAAAAGTTAGAGGTGCGTGCCAGGGGATCGAACCCGCGATCACGTACAGGAGATCGGGTGTCTTAACACCTAGGCTATCACGGCAAATTGATGTCCGAACCTAACGCAACTTATTGGGGATATTGCAACTTGTACAGGTACCTTAAACATGAAAGCATGCAAGGGTTCTTGAACATATTTTAGAAATGCCTTTTTAGTTTTTAGGTATTCCATAACCTATACAATATATGACAGGCCACAGCTGACGTTTTATTATTATTTGTATCTAATTATACTTACTTAATATTAGTAAAAATGTAAAATGGTAATTAGGTATCTAAATTATTTGTAGAGTTCAACTTCTTTGTAACGAGACCGTCTACCCCGTGGTCTACCCAATATTAGTGAATTAGAGAATTCATTGATAGATCGTATCTGTTATCGGTTTTCGATATATCAATTGGAACCGTTCTATTTCTTAAACTGCTCAAACATTTTCTTAGTTCGTTAAAATTTATCATTTGCGATAAGGATTTTACAACACAGTTAACGCGATATTATTTTTCACAATATCTATATCCATACTAATATATTATTATAAATGCGAAAGTATGTCTGTCTGTCTGTCCGTCTGTCTGCCTTCTACGCTTTCACAGCCCACCTGTTCGATCGATTTTGAGTAAATTTGGTGCAGGGATAGGTTGCATTCCGAGGTAGGACTTACTACTATTACCTATTCTGTGGTAGGACGCAGGCTTATCCTCGTGCGGAAATCAAGGCTTACTTATTCCGGAAAATTTAAGAGAATGCGGAAATCAAAAAACATATAATTCGCGCGGACGAAGACGCGGCCATTATCTAGTATTATTAAGTGTCTTGTACATGTACCATTATTCTGTAAATATAGATAGATACACAATTTTAAAGCAGCACTGACTTCTGACAAGTACTTCGAAATTAAGACCTAAGATAGATATTAATGCCGGGGCTGGCGTAATACGCTACTTATCCCAGGATAATACCCGTAGGATACTGCGGGTCATCTGTAAGAGGATTCACGCTGGAAAGCTGAAAAATCTCAGGATTAGTACTGTGATCGTATAATATGTCGTAATCTCGAGTTCAACTTACATATTCATAAAACCTTATTTTATAAAATTAGAAGGTATTTAAACTTATAATTTTTCCCAAAAATAACGCAATAAAATACTAAAACCTTAAAAATAATAATACCATAATATTGGATGCTTGCCTAATATCCAATGCTATCAATGTGCCACGAAAACTAATATTATAAGAAACTTTTTAACAGCTTTTCGAGTTAGAAGCACTTATTTGTTTATGGAAGAAATAACATTTAATAAGATTACTACAGTTATACGGAAATATTACAATAACAGCTTTAAGTACTTTGCTTAAAAATAAAATATTATAAATCTTACTAATATCATAAATGCGAAAGTTTGGATGGATGTATGAATGTTTGTTGCTCAATCACACCCCAACGACTGAACGGATCTGGCTGAAATTTGGCACAGAATTATCTGGAATAAATAGCACATATGCTACTTTTTATCCCGAAAAATTAAAGAGTTCCCGCGGGAACCAAAACACCTGAAACCACGCAGACGAAGTCGAGGGCATTCGCTAGTATTATAAATGCGAAAGTTTGGATGGATGTATTTATGCTTGTTACTCAATCACACCCCAACGGCTGAACGGATCTGGCTGAAATTTGGCACAGAGATAGATTATAGTCTGGAATAGCACATAGGCTACTTTTAATCCCGGAAAATAAAAGAGTTCCCGCGGGAACCATAAAACATCAAACCACGCAGACAAAGTCGCGGGCATTCGCTGGTAGAACAATAAAACCGAAAACAAATAGTAAAAACATCTATACATATCATATAAATAAAATAAAACTTATAGTGACTAGTGACGTGACAGAAGAAGTACATTGTAAAAAAGTACTGTGTTAGGTTGTGACAGTGCATAGCAGTCGACCGCGCTGGAGTCTGTAACTGGACAGGTGTCCGACTTAGGAAATAGGTATTTTGTTCCAGTTTCTTTACAAAACGGAGTAAAAATCCCGTATACTCTGAATATAATCTTACGTGGAAGGAAAACCACCGTAAAATCCGTACCATTATGTAATTGAAATAAAGAGTTCACCATCCTGAGGAAAGAGGAATACGACGTAGAGAAAGACATATCTAAAAGTTATAATATAATGCTGAATTTACCATTCCAATTCATTTGTCTTGCACTGTCTCTATTCAGGCCGTGCCTGCAGAACTGTTCTCGAACACTTGTAAAACACCGGAGCAGAATTCCGATAGTGGCCGATGTCGATCCCGAGATAGCTGAAATATCTTCAAGCGTTGCGCTGAATAATGCCCGGTTGTTTACATTACCCTGCCCAAACTATCGCTAACAATGTAACTACTTACGTGATGAGATTTATAACGAGAGCTTTACAGGCATGGGCATACACGAAACTCGACGGCGGCAGCAGCATGACACACGTATTACGATTTGTAATGCAAGGAACCATGCAAATACGAAAGGAAATATGAAACACGTCACACTGCAGAGCGTAACCAAGGATTAAATACATGCATGAGATAGTATATTTTTTTGCAAACGACACAACTGTAACAATACCTATTACCAATTGCATCCTCGAATGCCTGACCCACTACTTAGCGATACTATGTTGTACTGACTTTTGCTGGTCAATAGGTACACCTGCTCTGATGAATGTTTATCATTGTCAGTTGACTGCCTGTACGAACTGATGACGGCGCTGCGTCGTTAGACACGTTTCCGTCACGCGTTTAGTCTGTCCAAGTCTTCAGACTACAATATCCTTTGTTTACATCTTGGCCTTTAACCATATTTCCATGCAAAATACTTGCAAGCTGGACTCCCTGGGTAAACAATAAACTAAATGGGTTTATTTTGTTGCGAAACTGTTGGCAAAGGCCTATTTGGGATATTTTTATGGATATTCTTATAAACGGTTTTTTTACGAGGACTGGTTTCCACTTTCCAGCTAGTTTGTGGTTGATACTGCACGATTTGTCAACATACGTAACATTACATACTGTTATGCTTTGTAGAAAATTCTTAGTGCACGCAATACGGCGTAGTTTCAGCTATTTTATTTATTTTTATTTATGCTGGAGCCTGCTATATTATTTTATAAGAAAGCAGTTCATTCCGCTGACCACTGCCTGGTCTGCTAATAATTAATTATGTTTTTTCATGCTTGCAAAAAATGTTAAGGCGGCCTACAAAAAAGACGTCATCGAATAAAAGAAAATGAGCGCCCAGCTTACACGCAGTCTTAGTGGTTTTCATTAATTACTTTGCTGTCGGTTCGCTAAGTGAAAAGTAGAACATTTTGGTTCATACTTTAACGAGCAGATGGCTTCCAAATAATTTCTTTTCTTATTGTTAAGCAAATGACAATGTCGCTTGTCGCGGAGCCAGAGAATGCGAAAACATTGTGACCCATTTTCTGTACAGTAAAAATTTAAAGACTTTCCATGAAAAGCTGAAAGACAGGCCTTCCTTTGTTATTTTAACGAAAAGTTATTTTAATTTTTTTGAGCAGAATATTAGTGTTTGAGACTAGACTAATATTCCCGTTTTCCATTCAAATAGCTTGAGCCTGTTCTATGAGATGTTGTGGCAATTTTAAAATTTAATGCATAAAATCTGTTGCAGATGACCAGGCGTAAAATTTGCAACTTTTCATACTCTGTTATACAGTTACCTATCATAGTCGTCGAATGAAACAGATAAAATGGCTGTCTGCGTTTTTAAAGTTCAAAGCTGTGGCTTTTCGGGTTTTAGCCACTTTTCCTGTATGTTAATAGTTGATACTTCTAAGTCTAACACCAACTAAACCATTATGGTTGGGTTCAATTGTTTGACCAGTTTTATTTTAAGTTAAGGTCGCCATGCTATTTAATATTATGCTAAGCTTGTGTAGTTTCTTTAATTTTTTTTTATAGATCTTAAAATTGTGCCCTCAATCCTATGCCAAAATTATAAAGGTTGTAATTCTGTGATACCTACCTGTTTGTAAGGAAAAACTTAAAAATATTACACAGCAAATATGTTGTGAATTTCACCCGCACAAACTTAGCAAGTAAATGAATAATTTCATAGACGTTAAATAAAGGCATTGCTGAGGTATCAGTCTTCGTTATTTCAAACATTTCAGTTTAGTTTACTCTGTCGAGAATTCAGAGGTCAACGGAGGGGTCACCTTTGGCAGATCGGAGCTATTTTTATAATTATGAAAGTATTACCCATCCAGTGCTACTGAATTTTCATGCCAGATTCTTAAAGCTAACAATAACTATAAAAAAATTATTTAGTATTGTTATAAATTAAAATATTTTGTCAAATGACAGTTTCCCCGCGATTTTTGACCGACCTACAGATGAGCCTACAGAGTACAGATCAGCTAAAGCGTTGCAAAAGCCGCAAGAGGGACTGCAAAGTTCGAAAATTTTCAGCATACTCGTAATGGCGACTGCGCTCTACGGACCAGGCAGGACAAATGTCAGCGTTAGAAGAGAAATACGTTTTGTCTTGTCGCACCAGCATGCGCCCTATTAAAGTACGGACGCCGGAGTATCGCGTGGGTGCTTTGTCCTGTATGCTCGATGGTGTATTGTCACCCTAGTGATGCGGTAATTTGGCGTGCAAGCATAACTTACTTCCTGTGTACAAGGCGAAGTTCACGATTCTGCCAAAGGCGTCAAAAACAACAAAATACGCCTTATCAGTTGTCTACAGAAGGCTCGAAATGAGAATAAACTAAATGTATATACATTAGGTTTCATGAAATTTGTGAGTACGCACGCATAAAGCTAAAGTACTTAAATGCTTTTTGAGTATCGCTTAATTACTTTGCTCATTTACAAAATGCTACGTTCGAAATGACGCACTGTTCAAATTTTGGTATCGATATAACCTGATGTTTATTTAAATACAACAATACTAGCAGCTACGCGCGACTTCGTCTATTACTACGGAATAAGTTTTTTATTTCCCACGGGAGCTCCTTTATTTTTTTGGGACAAAAAGTAGAAACAACTATACAAATGCAAAAAATAACGGCGATCCGTTGTTCTGTTACGGCGTGATTGAAGGAAAAAACCAACAAACAAACACACTTTAACATTTATAATATTAGTAAGTATGTTATTGTTACTCAGTTGGATAGAAAATGGCTTGTAACAGTAAAAAGTCGTTTCAACTCGCCATGAACTTGCAAGGGCGGGAGTGCCGCCCGCCCAGTTCCCAACTAGACGCCCAACGCGACAACCGTGTTAAATGCCGATGGAACCTCTGCGTGACATCGCGAATATAGAAATATCTTTTCAAGTGAGTGTTACAGTGTAAAAGAAAACTTATAAAATAAAATATCTCAACCTAACACAGTTTTAACTTAATCTATTAGCTTTCTAACCACTAGCTTTAAAACTACAATGTAAACATTTGTAAAGTGTTTAATTTTTAAATCCCTCCAAAGGGAAGTTTAATACTATAATGGCTTAAGCGACTAACAGTAATTATAAATGTAAACGCTGTTTTAATGAAATCCTTCATGCAAGTGTAATTAATAACATATCTTCAAAAGTTGTAAATTTTATCTAAAAGTGGTGAAGTGAATCGCAACTGTCTGAAGGTAAGTTAAAAGTTAAAGTTTTTTTTTATCCACTACAAGCCTAGCCCTTGACTGCGCACCTGATGGTAAGTGATGATGCAGTCTAAGATGGTAGCTGGCTAACCTGTTAGGGGCATGGCAGTTATATTAAACCCATACCCCTTCGGTTTCTACACGGAATCGTACCGGAACGCTAAATCGTTTGGCGGCAAGTCTTTGCCGGTAGGGTGATAACTAGTCACGACCGAAGCCTCACATCAGACCAGGGAAAATTCAGAAATTATAAATTCCCAGAATTGACCCTGCTAGGTATCGAACCCAGGACCTCCGCACGTTAAGTCAACAGCGCTACACACTGCGCCACGGAGGTCGTCAAATCGAAGTATTTAGATAGTTTTTGTTGGTAAACCACCATAAGAGTATAACTTTATATTCAGGCAAATTCCTCCAATATACTCAACTAGATAATGCCCGCGACTTCGTCCGCGTGGATTTCTTTTTATTCCCGGGGGAACTCCTTAATTTTCCGGGATAAAAAGTAGCCTATATATCCTTCCCCGGATGTAACCTACCGCTAGACCAAATTTCATAAAAATCGGTTCAATAGAAGGGCCGTGAAAGCGTAGTAGACAGACAGACAGACAAACTTTCTCATTTATAATATTAGTATGGATAGTATGGATTTTAAGTATGTGCGTGTGGATTATGTTGTTTATTTTTATTTTTTCGGTATAAAAAAAGACCTTTTCCGAGAAACACAAAAAACAGCTAAACAGACGGGTTAAGGAAAGGTCACAAACAAATAAACAGAAAAGAACCTTGTGAACGTGTTTTTGTTTGTCCTTCAACCAAACCGCAACAGGGGGGTTATTAGTTATTACCATTGCTTAAACCAGTATTAAAGTTTTACGTCACGTATCTTGACGTGCCAAAAATAAGAATTACAAAACACGAACGTCTACAATATTAAAACAATACGGCTTTAGACAATGGTAATATGCCTCCAGAGTAATGGATCGATACATTTTTTTGCAATAGTTGTGATCCAATAATGTTGTTTTTTTCCTGAAAATCAAAGAGTTCCGCCGGAATTTTTAAACCTATATATCCACGCGGACGAAGTCGCGGTCATCAGTTATTTTATGTGTAGAATACCAGTCTTCCAATAACTAATATTTAGCCAAAGGAGAAGTTTCGTATTAATCTTTGGGAAATGGTTAAGACAGGAATATCCGCAGCTACTTAAAGCTTCTTGATGGTGAAAGCTCTCTGTACCCACGCGCTAATACTCAAACATTTGCTCAAAGGATTGTTTGTGGCCAACATCACCGCTATAAATAGACAAAGAATGATGAAGTGTCTAATAGTCCTTTGTATATTTATTTACACTGAAATAAGTTAGTTTCATAATGTTGTATACTTTTGGTCTTGTGCATAACATGCCTCGAGGTTTATGCACGATCTGATTTGATTCTCATCTTTACTTCTTCTATACTTCTATACTATAATATATTGTATAAATATTAATATATATAATATTATAAATGCGAAAGTTTGGATGGATGTATGGATCTGGGTAATTTGAAATTTTTATCCCGGAAAGTTAAAGAGTTCCCGCGGGAACCAAAAAACCCCAATCCACGCGGACGAAGTCGCGGGCAACAGCTAGTTTAAAATAATGGTTGATTTAAGTAATTTAATTTTCAGCTTTATCACTCTCTAGGCTTCGAGTCACGAATATTCAGCCTTTACTTTTTTTTTATTTACTCGTAGACATTTAAATTCCTATACCTACTTACTCGTAAATAGGTAGATATAATTATAGTGTATAATTTCATGAATTACTTTGTTAATTCATGGCTGTATATTATATTTTTTTTAGTTTTCTATAGTCGAAGCGTAAGTAAGAAGTGGATTGATTTCATTTATTGAAGTTTGCTGACTTCATGACACCAAGTAGAACAAGTTTGTAAGACCTCTTTCAAGAGCCTCTCTGATATTAGAGACGCTCGCAGTCCTCCCGAATTACACAGTCAGATTTCCTCTGGCGAAGTTAAGCTACGAGCTCTAAAGTTGCATCTTAGAACATCTTATTGCACAATCCCTTTTGTAATATTTACTTATAGCGAACTGACTTGTAATGACCTTACACCTTGTTCCTGCGAAATTTTGGCAATTTTCTTTTTTTATGAATGCGCAAGACCTTGCAGCATTATTTTGCCATAATATAATACAGTTGTACCTAGAGAGTTTTTTTGGATGCATGTTAAAATCTGTTTCTTCTTTAAATAAGCTTAAATAATAAGCTAGAAGCAGAATCTAAACAGATGAGTTCAAAGAATGTACGATCTTATGGATTTCAATCAAACCTGCAAAAATAATATGTTAATCTTAGAGATTAGGGAGACCTAAGGAAGGGTTTACAAACTAATGTAACTCTCTCCTTTATAAGTTCGATAAAAGTACCTACTTTCTAACTCATGTTATTATCAGATCACGTAAAAACACACATTGAAGTCAAGACTCAGGATTAAACTTCTATACAAAACATAGTATTTACCAGATTTATTATACACATCATATAGTTGACTGCAGAACTAATGTACTGTGACTCATATATTAGCTCTGCATTCAACTCAAGCGCGTACCACGTGACACGTCTTAAAAACGTCACATGTATAACAATTAAATTATTATTGTGTATGAACAGTGTATGAAGTTTTATTAAGCTCAAAAACAAAGAATACAGTATCACAGTCCTGTTTAGAGCTGTACTTAAAATAGCTTATAAAGTTAGTGAGAAAGGAATCGTGCAGTGTGCAAAAGTTTCTCTTCGTAAACTCAGAGGGCAATCGCCTGCAAGCGACTGCAGTTACACTTTCCCCTATATGTTCGCTAAAGGTGAATGATCACTTATCAGATTAAACAGTCCATAATAATTTCCCGGCCTGATATATTTTCTAGAAATACTCAATTTCTTTTAGATCAATTCTATGTATAGGTACTGTAAATGGACGACTTCTGTGGATAAAATATTATATTTTGAGATATTAATTGGAGAAAGCTTATTTATTGATTACAGAGTTCAAAACTGTATTTTTTATTTTTTGTCAGTCTGTCTGTTAAAAGCATCAATCACGCTGGAAAGCTACTAACCTGGTTTGAGTTCAACTTGATAGTTGGCATAGGTAAACTTACATTGGGTAAACATAAGAAAATTTTCTATCTTGCTTAAAAAAATTAAAAAGTAAGCATGTAAATGACGTGAATATATCTACTCCTTGCTTCGGACAAGATTTTTCGGAATAAGTAAACCCCAATTCGGTTAAAACTGTCATGGCAATATCAGTGTAAAGAACAAGTGAATATGGAATAAGTATAAAGCTATTTGTGTATCCGAATACGGGCTGTAACGACCGAGACGTGTAACTGGGCCTTTAATTATTATGCCACAACCTTTGATGTTTGCAAACCAGAGGTGCAATCATGTAAGGATTGCCGATCAAATCGTTAAGGTTCGGCTTCAAAGTAAAATAAACCATAACTGGATTGAATTAGAGCTCAATGTCGTGTATCCATTCTCATACGTTTAGGGTATCGTACATACCTAAACGTATAAGAATGGATACACGAAAATGAGCTGTAATTCATTTTACTTTGAAGCCGAGCTTTAACGATTTCATCGGCGATCCTTACATGATTGCACCTCTGCTCCCAGATTGTGTGAGGAAATCGTAATCGTAAACGTTTGTAAAACGGAAAAATCAACCTGTTTAAGGAGTTCATAGATGCCTGCACGTCAAAAGGCATGTATAAACTCCTTATTCAATTCAAATAATACGTTTAAGCTGTCAAATGATAACGATTTGCTTAGACAGGTGGACCTCTGGTGATATACATGTTTGTGGATGCCTTAGTTCCTGCACCGCGGCAGGCACGGTAGGGGATTTTCATGCAACAAATAGAAAAACTTAATAGTATTACAATAAGATCATCACATAAATTTTAGTTAGAAGTGGCATTCCAATTCGCATGAAATTCCCTTCCGTGCGGTGCCGCCAGTGGGCGCAGATCCTAATTGGTGCCAACGAGTGTGTGTTAGCCTTAACACACTATCCAATTACGTTGCAACCCATTCCCCCCTGTAAATCAATCAACGTTTAAATTTCATTACACGCCATATTGATTATGAGAGGCCTTTTTAACTGTCTAGGGGGTTTTACTTTGCTGACATGAAATTGTATGATGTTTGCTGGCTTGATATTTCTATAATGATTTCCAAACAATTGTTACTATTTAGCTGAAACTGGCTCTACCATCAATCAACTTGTTGGTTCGTGACTTCGTAAGTTCGTCCCGCCCCGTATAAAACTACATATAGGTACCTATATTGATTTCCTGGGATAAATTATATCCTATATCCGTGTCCGGGTCTCTATCTCTGTGACATCCAATATCAATAAAAAGGAAAATATCAATAAGTCCAAGTTACTCCAATTATTATAGTTACGAGTCACTTCATAAGGGCGGTTTCAGATTACCGCTTTTTCGGCGCGTATAAGCACAGAATAGTTCGACTGGACGTAAAGCTCGTTTTTGGAAGCGCGTGGAGGCGTGTATAGGCGAATACTCTTTGCCGCACACGGAACTTACGAGCGTTGACGCTCTTATAAGCTCATGTACTATTGACTACTACCTACTACTGATTGACCTACGGGCACGGGTTCTAGCGAACACGCCGGAATTGACGCGTGTACCGTTTTTTGACCGCGCGCGTTCGGTTTTTTGAAGCGCAATATGTGCTTACGAGTCGATACGAGCTTATAATATATACGCACAAAAAAGTAGTCTGTAACCGCCCTAAAGGTGAATATCTAACAAACTATTAACTAAGTAGCATGATGATAATTGATAAAAGTTATCATCATCATTAAAAAGAACTGAAAGCGAGATCCTGTTATTGGATGTTCCTTTTTACCAACGTTATTCAATACTAATCAATAAATTTATAACAGTTCCATTGAATTTAAAATGATACATCCATTTGAAATTCAATACAGAACATTCACGACGAAAGTTGAAAGAAAATAAATCAACTTATTCAATATATGATATCAATAAAACAACTTCTAAGTATTAATTAGTCAGTGAACTAATCTCTGGTCCGTTAGGTTGCGGCGTCATCCGTGTCGCCAGCTTTTGACGGTTTCGGCATTTCGGTCAGTCGTGGCGGCTGAGAGGCGTGAGAAAATAAACAACCGTTCTCGTTAACCGCCTCTTCTACTACCCTAGACTATACCTATTAGCTGAGTTATTCTCTAAACAATTGTTTTTTTTTTTTTTTTTTATTCACTACAAGCTAGCCCTTGACTACGATCTCACCTGATGGTAAGTGATGATGCAGTCTAAGATGGTAGCGGGCTAACCTAAGGGTGGTAACTAGCCACGGCCGAAGCCTCCCACCAGGCCAGACCAGGGAAAATTCAGAAATTATAAATTCCCAAATTGACCCTGCCGGGGATCGAACCCAGGACCTCCGCACGTTAAGGCAACAGCGCTACACACTGCGCCACGGAGGTCGTCAAAAGAATAACTCATTCGAACTTGATTTATTTTAAATATTGGATAGAAGCACTTTGCGGAAGTCCATGATAATGAAGGAACAAGAAATTTAACACACTTTACAACCGTGCATTGTCGAGTGAATATCTCCTGAAGATGCTCCGGAGTGAAACGTACGTTGAGAATAATTTGGAAGATTTGTGTGGTGTGGTGAATATCGCAAAATACAGGTGCAAGATACTCACTGGGCCACATAGATCTACTGTGGCGGATTATTGCGAATAAAATTTCTAGCTCCTTCATGATTTATTTTAAACTTAACTTGAATTGTTCGATTCAAACTATGTATACTGGGCAAATTATCCTTTAATAAAAACTTTATTATTAAACACACCACCTCGTTTTCAACGCTGTCGGTCTAGTTGTATGACAGGAATAAAAATGAACGGGTTGCTTAAAGCGCATAGGTATAACTCAGAAAAGATAAAAGAAAATGCCCAAAGATGGGCATATGGTAAAACCGAAAATTTTACCCATACTTGGATCTTTTTTTCATAGTTAGGTACTTGGATGGATCACTTGTCAATTATTTTGTCCAGCTGCATAATGTTCGAGCGTCGCCGACAGCGGTATTGCCGGCTGAGTTTAAATTTATAGGTGCAGCATATTCCAAGTTGAGTGGCCCATCGAGGCACAAAATAGGGAGAAAAATTCGGAGGGAGGCCTTTGGCCAGTCGTGGGACAATACAGGCTAGATTAGATTAGATAAGAACGTATTTACTTATTTCAGGGTAGTAAATATGGTAGTAATATAAAACAATTTGACATGAATAATAATATTATCATACGCCTCGTGTAACTTTACCTTTCGGTTCGCTTCCGTGGTCCATATTTGTAAACAACCTACTCACAGAGAGTTCTTAGAAACACAATGCAAACACGATTATGTGTTTAGGATTGTGTTGGTTAATTTAATAATTATATTTAGTCTTGGGATTTCTTTGTTTCTTTAATCTTTGTAGGCGTGTATCTGTATTAATGATTTATGTTAAAATGACTACAGTAGGAACAACAAGTATATAACTACACTAGCTGATGCCCGCGACATCGTCCGCTTTTAAAGTTTTTTTTTATTCCCACGGGAACACATTAATTTTCCGGGATATAAAGTAGCCTATGTCACTCTCCAGGTCCTCAACCTATGCCAAAAATCAAGTCGATCCGTTGCTCCGTTGCGGCGTGATTGGACAAACCAACAAACAAACAAACTTTCGTATAATGAATCGAAATAATTTTACTAATTAGCTACGTTGCCTATGCCAGAAGGCTGAAAATTTGGTTTCGTATAATGCGAACGTGCTTGAAAATTCTTCAAAAAGCATTATATTCGGGTGCTCCGCCGAGTATGCTTTTGTGGTTTAATATTGGGGGAATTTTAATCAAAATTTCTGGCATTATATTATTATGAAGCACGAGCCAATTACTACAACTAAAACGCACGCTTATTAGGTAAACGAGGACCTAGTTTGAATCGAACAAATCAAGTTAACTTGCACTTGTAGTTTGCGATATTCACCACACCACACAAATCCCCAATCCAAATTATTCTCAACGTGCGTTTCAGTCCGACACCAGAGCATCTTCAGGAGATGTTGACTCGACAATTCACGATTGTAAAGTGTAAACTATGTTAAATTTCTAGTTAAAAGTAATTATTAGTTTCTACGTAGGTACAGTAATCGAATTTGAATTACTAATTTCTTCTAAACGCTTCTGTAAAGCAAGAATTTCTTGTTCTTTTGGATCTAGTAGCGTTTTTATCAATATTTTTTATGTATGAACTGTTTTTACCAATTATTTTTGATGTGGTTTTTATGATCGTTTTCAGGGACGATGTAGCCTAAACTTACAAGTTCAGGAGTAGTAGTTGCATTATCGTTTCACTTTCAAACCCATGCTTCTAATTTTATTGGCTTAGACGCGGCAACGTAACGCCAAATTGGTTGCAGTCGACACCATTTTTATTGGATAAGCAGAAATGGATGGATCTTTATGTTTAATGTGATCAAGATTATCTATAGTTTCTCGTCAAAAAGTACTGATAGGTAAGTGTATACTATATTATTTATATATATGTCACCGTAACATTGTAAAATCCGTTAGATTATAATCTAACGGTTTCTATCCCGCGAGATTATAAACTGTCGTAAGATTGTGAACCGTTCAATGTTCTGAGTATTAATTTATGAAATATTTATTGTTTTTACGTTTTCTTGTATCTTTCTTGTACAGTTCGCGCGCGAGTGGAATGCAGAATAAATGTAAGTGTCACCATACATTTACTCTGCATTCAACTCGCGCGCGAACTATAGGTTAGGTTAGGGTTTGACATGAATATTCAGGTAGTGCCCGGCCGGGCACTTAGGTTCTATCGGGTTAATATACCTAATATATTACAGTTTACCGAAAAATAACGCGTTAAATTGTAAGCAGTATGTTACGGTTCACAATCTGTCGACAGTTTATAATCTATCGAGATAAAAAACGTTATATTATAATCTAACGGTTTTTACAATCTTACGGTGACATATATATATAGGTATCTACTACCTGGCGCCTACATAACATAATATTCCTCTTTCCCCAGTCTTAATAGCTGTACCGGTCGTGTCCATTTCCGTTCAGTAACAGTTTCCTTCCATCTACATATTCCATTACTTATAAGCACAGGCCCTAGCGTAAAGCTCAAACGGGTATTGCTGCGATATTACATAATGAGTTATAGTATAGTTTAGTTTAAGGCTCGGACACTCACGACGCGTGACGTGTTATACCGCACCACTTGTTACTTTAAATACTACTTTACAGGAAACAGTAAATTGAAGACCGAAGCTAACGTGTACCTGCCTGCAATTTTCTAGTCATTATTGTATTCACGCAGTCATTATCCTTGTATAAAAATAAATTGAACCTCAACAATGTCTATCCTCCTCCTTAAAAACGGGTTTTCTGTTTTTTATTTATAAGTTCTTTGTATGTTATTTGTGGCAATAAAGAATTTATCTATGTATCTCTATGTACTTAGTTACTTACTACGGCCATGGTTTTGCTTTGTTTCATCAATTTCCTCATAGTCTATGATAGTTCCTTATATTTTTCAGTACATAGTATGGAATACACAAGTGCAGCGGTTCAGTTATACCTACGTACTGCGCCTGCCGACGGTTATATCTATGCACACTTAATTATTTCCTTTATTTCAATGACTTCCTAGCAATTTCCAACATGTGTCGCTGGCATCACGCTTCGTCTATGTCCAAGCCTTAAAAAGTAACAATACAAAACCGGTTTCCAAACGACGGCCACCGGATGAGAAAGACTTATTTCTGTTTCTTTTCGGTTCAGTGATCCGATCTAAAGTATCGTTTCACTCGTGTGTTAGAAAGAGAGAACTGTGTATCCCTCCTTGTATCTTGTAAATCTTATTGTACTGATCACGAAGAAACCCGACGGGTCCCGAAGCGCTTACGCCGGCTGTCTGGGTTCTACGATACGAGATGTTTTTGTCTTATGACGCGAATTCATTGATATTTTAAGACTATTGTATTTTGTACTCGTGTTGTAAACAAAACTGTGTTTTTATGTTAGTGTGAAATTATTGACGGCGCCCCAACTAAAGCTGTGTTTGAAGGGGTCATGTAGGTTATCTGAAATAGTGTAGCGGCGAGCTTTAAAGCACGAATGTTTTGCGATTCATTTATGTGAATATTAAATACTATGTATTGTGTTAATTAAGTCGATAAAAGTTATCGTGTCCATTACGCATGTGTATTGCTTTTAGTGTACAAGAGCTAAGTATAAAAACTAAACTTTTTGTCGAACCAGTTTACGCTCGAAAGTGGGATGACTGTCGCCTGAATTGAAGTGGGAATAAGACTGTTGGTCGTAGCCCGTAACGTAAGCAGTGAACGTTGCACGACTTTATAGCTTAGCATTGAACGTGACGTGAAGGTAAGGTCCAATTAAGTTTATTTAATAATAATTGCTTTGGGCTTATTAATTATGGGCATTATGAGTACCATCGGTGACATATGAGCTTTGACATATCCACCAGGTTCCGCAAAAGCTATTTTCTTAGCTTAGGGAATTTAAAAATAAGTCTTACTCTGAGGTAGGTAAATAGTATCGTAAATAATACTAAATGATCTACTAAATGATCCCCGCGACTTCATCCACGTGGATGTACAATGTACATAACTTAAAACTTAAAGCTACGTGCCTCTACTACCCATTTATAGCACTTGAAATTATTGCTTTGCTTTATAAAGTGTATATACCTACGAATGTGATAACAAAACTTGTTAAATGCCAGGAACCGATATTTGCGCTAAGTTGTGTTATTGTTGTTTTACAGGCTGTCGCAAATAAGTTACCGTAACAGTAAGTTATACACCTATAATGTGAAATATCCTACGTAGCATAAACACATAAAATGATTGCTTTGTGAAGTTTATACATATACCTATGAATATGATAACAAAACTTGTCAAATGTCAGGAACCGACATTTGTGTTATGTTGTGTTATTGTTATTTTACAGGCTGCCGCAAATAAGTAACCTTTACACTTATAAATTTAAATTAAACTGTACAAATAGCACAAACACATCAAATAATGAAGTTTATGAATATGATAACAAATGCCCGCGACTTCGTCCGTCTGATTTGAGTTTTTAGTAATTTCCGCGAGAACTCCTTAATATTACCGGATAAAAAGTAGCCTATGTCCTTCCCTACACCAAATTTCATCAAAATCGGTTGAAAGGATGGGCCGTGAAAGCGTAGCAGACAGACACACCTTCGTATATTA
Source organism: Erebia aethiops (assembly GCA_923060345.2). NCBI lineage: Eukaryota > Metazoa > Arthropoda > Insecta > Lepidoptera > Nymphalidae > Erebia > Erebia aethiops. The sequence goes on along the minus strand of OV281089.1, from coordinate 11,722,777 downwards.
TTAGTATACCTTTAATATACCTGTATTTGACGACCTCCGTGGCGCAGTGTGCAGCGCTGTTGCCTTAACGTGCGGAGGTTCCGGGTTCGATCCCCGGCAGGGTCAATTTAGGAATTTAAAATTTCTGAATTTTCTCTGGTCTGGTCTGGTGGGAGGCTTCAGCCGTGGCTAGTTACCACCCTACCGGCAAAGACGTGCCGCCAAGCGATTTAGCGTTCCGGTACGATGCTGTGTAGAAACCGAAGGGGTGTGGGTTTAATATAACTGTCATGCCCCTAACAGGTTAGCCCGCTAACATCTTAGACTGCATCATCACTTACCATCAGGTGTGATCGCAGTCAAGGGCTAGCTTGTAGTTGTTAAAAAAAAAAAAAAAAAAGTATGGATTAACATCCCAATGATAAAGGTAGCAATTTTATCCTAAATATGGACTTCTCACACATTAATCACAATGAATGTATTAAAATGGCGGCTATTAACGTGAATGAGCCTAAAATTCAGTCACTTTGACACTAATCCCGAGTAAAAACCGTGTTGTCACAATGGATATTACGTGTGCATAGCCCAGCCCATACCCAAATTCTGCGAATAACGGAGGGATTTTATTCGTCATTCCTCGTTTTAACGTTACTTTTATGTACCTATTCATACGAAGAGCTTTATGGCCTGCAAAAAATTTTACCTTTCACAATCGAATAACATTGTGAAACCTAACTGAAAAATTCGATTTTAGAGCATTAAAAATGTAACCAAATAACGAGCAAGTGGGTCACCTAATGGAAAACTGTGACCATGAAGACCACGAGGAGGGATCGTATCGTATCGCAAAAACCGTGGCAAAAACACTTAGGTAATTACAAAAAAAAATTGTGGGGCGGTCAAATATTTCGCACTGGCCTCGTCTGCTTCATACTACCACGTCTACTTAGGTATAAGAAGCTGCACAGATTAGCCTGACGGGATGAAACGTGTTTCCCATATGACGTTTTGTCCTATCCAGTTCGTACTGTATTTTCGCTTTTAGAAAGTAAAAGTTTGCAAAACTCCTAACCTACTTTGTATTGGCATAAGCATATTGTAGTAGGTTATAGATACAAAGTTTAAACGTTTCGCATTGAGCAACCTTAGGTATTTCTTACGTGATCGTGGGTAGCGAAGATGCGCTGACCTCTTACCTACTAAAGGCTTGGACACAAACAACGCGTGGCGTTAACGTATTCAGCGCAATATTTCAATTTGAGTTTTTAATCAATTACAAGTTTTCACATAACACATACTTAACATTTACTTCGATCACAACTGATGGTAACTGCATGATGCAGTCTAAGATGGGGACAGGCTTAATTGGGAGTGGTCTGGGGCCGTACTGCCAACGCTTAAAGGCATATTGTTTCATTATTGTTGAATTTCATGTTTAAGAATTATAATACTTACTCGCGACTTCGTCCGCGTGGATTGAGGTTTTTTGGTTCCCGCGGGAACTCCTAAATTTTCCGGGATAAAAAGTAGCGTATGTGCTATTCCAGACTATAATCTATTTCTGTGCCAAATTTCAGCCAGATCCGTTCAGCCGTAGGCGCGTGATTGAGTAACAAACATCCATACATCCATCTAAACTTTCACATTTATAATACTAGTGGTTCGCCCCGGACTAAGACCTCGCGGCGCCATCTATTGATATCATTGTGAAGTTCTGTTAAATATACTGAAGCTCATTAAAAATTAAATAATTTCGTTTCCTTATAATATTTATCTAGTTTTAGTATTTGTTGTTCAAGCAAAGGATATAATTCAAATAATTGATCAACTTTCAGGCGCAGCCTTCCAGAAAATTTAGAGTTCTGAGGTCAACTTTGGACGTTAGAAAATCTCCACTTTGAAAGCCCCCCATTTCGTCAATTTCAAGGGAAAAATTAAAAATAATATATTTTTGGACTCTATTTCTAATTATCTTTAAAATGATATACCACAACCCTATGTAACGCTATAAAAATTATTTTACTTCGCATTCGCTTCTATGAGAGCCCCCCTGAAATAAGGATTTTTATAACTTTTTAAGCCATATTCGGCGGGAGGCCATCGGTTTACATATTATATTTAAATTTGAAGTAATTACGTTGAGTAATTCAGAAGCTATAAGGCTCTGACAGACGGACGGACGGACGGACGGACAAGTGCCAATCCACTCAAGTAGACTCAGAGACCTTCGCTTCGCTCGGTCAATTAAGTAAGATAAGATTTTAGGAACGTCAAGGTAGGTGAAATCAAACTGTCATAAGGAGTAATATTGCTTGTTCTTGTTGCGGTTGTGCATTGTAATGGATCTTTAAAACAGGCCTTTTAGTCATTTTATGATGAAAATCCAACTACTTTCATATTTATCTTTGTATTTATTTAAATGATTGATCAATAATTATTGACAGTAACTTATCGTTTAAACTCAGATTTGCTTGTTCAATTTGCATAAAGGCAGTGTGAGTATTGCAATCGTTAATTTAAAAATTACTTACAACATTTCAGTAAAAAACAGCATCTTGACCGAATTAATATCTAGTGTTGTAAATGTTTTAGGTGTGGTGATAAGATTGTATCATAAGCTGTCACGTTTTTTTACATTAGGCAATAAATTACATGTATTTATTTAACATAAGATTGCAAATGTTTCCCTGTTTCGAACCTAGACGACCTCCGTGGCACAGTGAGTAGCGCTGTTGTTTTAACGTGCGGAGGTCCCGGGTTCGATCCCCGGCATGGTCAGTTTGGGAATTTCTACTTCCTGAATTTTCCCTGGTCTGGCCTGGTGGGAGGCTTCGGCCGTGGCTAGTTACCACCCTACCGACAAAGACGTGCCGCCAAGCGATTAAGCGTTCCGGTACGATGCCGTGTAGAAACCGAATAGGGGAATGGGTTTAATATAACTGCCATGCCCCTAACAGGTTAGCCCGCTACCATCTTAGACTGCATCATCACTTACCATCAGGTGAGATCGCAGTCAAGGGCTAACTTGTAGCGGATAAAAAAAAAGTTTCCTCTTGAATTTTTTTCTTTCCTTTTTAACTCATCTTAACTTATGAAAAGTTAAACGTACGAACTTTAGACAAAAAGCTGCTCTAAAATTATAATACAAAGTGAACTTGCTGCCGGAGTTTAACGATGAATGATTACGTAATTCTAGATTTAAGACAGACTTGTAGTTACCTAACTACATTACCTGAACTTAACAAAGGTGAGGTCGTCACGAATATACCATGAATATTTTAAATACCTAGGTAGTAGGAACCTCAAGTAAAAATCTTAAATGCGTTGTTAGAAGAATAAAATTTGTATAACGCTTTTGTTACATACAGGAGCATGAAATTTACGATTCAGACCTTATTAAGAGTTTTTACGTCTCGAAAACGTTAATAGATTTCGAGTGTTGAAATTCTAAAATGTCTAGATAAATTATTGTACGCTGGTATATCCTACTCTCAAAACAGCCCATATTATGTTCATCCATACATTTACAGCGACCGTTCCGAGCATTACTGAATTATTAATATTGGCAATCTTACTATAATGGTAGGAGTTTTATTGGGATAATAATGCGGTGAGTAACCACGTCTAAGAGTATTTAAAGTCTTAGGTTTTTGTAACAAATATTATCAGATGATAGTGATAATAACCGGGACCGACGACTTTTAACGTGTTCTCCGAGACACGGAGGATGCGAAAAGGCCAAATTTGAACCTCCAAATTTGGTCGCCGATCCAATTACCGACTTTACGTTGACCCAACATTCGCAATCGACTGATATGCCACTCATCCCTCTTTTCTCCAGTCCAGTTTACTCTATTGGGTGAGATGAAAAATGTCGTGCTAAACCTACAGAGCTGTTTTGCGAATTCATTGTTTAAATTCGTTTCATGCAAGCCTTTATGTTGATGTCCTCACTGTCTGTGAAATGCAACACTCATTTTGCCGGAATTATGTCGGTAGGTATTTGCCACGGTACGTATTCAGGCTTCAAATATGCAAAAGGTTTTCCTGTTTTTGTATTAGCATGCATGTTGAATGGGAAACATATAAATAAAAGCTTCATAATATAGTTATGAGCATTATAAGCTTACATGAATAGTAAACGGATTCCTTTTATGGAATTAATTTACTATACATCATAATAGACTTTACAATTACAATATAATAATAATAACTATAGTAACCTTTTTTTTAGATATGATGTTCTGACTTCTGTGTGACCCTGCTTAAACTGGCAATGCTTAACACACAGAACCGAGATCGAATTCATCATTTGAACTCTGATTTTTCTATCAAACTTGGTTTAAAGACGGTGAAATCAGCCCTGCTTTCATTAACTGATTTAGTAAAGTTCTGTGTCATTTATTAAAATAAAAAGCTGATTCTAGGATAGGAATAGAAAATGAAAGGACAGGGTATAGAATCTTAAATACTTTTTGTGGCTTAGTAAAGTTCTGTGTCACTTATTAAAATAAAAAGCTGATTCCAGGATAGGAATAGAATAGAAAAGGACAGGGTATAGAATCTTAAATACTTTTTGTGGCTTAGTGCAAATGGGGCTTAGAGACTGATAAAATAAATACTAGATATTACTGGTTCCCGAAGACTTCGTTCGCGCAGAATCGGGTTTAAAAATTATCTGTTCACCCTTGAAAATAAGTAATTTCTCAGGGAACAAAATAAGTCTCCGGAATGCAAGCTACATCTTGTGTCAGATATCACGATCAGTTCAGTAGTTAGGTAGTGAAAAGATATAATAGAGAGATTGATAGACAATTTTGCATTATCTGTTATAGGCTATAGCTAAGGAAGTCAAGTTACCTACAGTACCCGGCAATAAATATTGCACATCGACCTTTGGAAAGAGACAATCGGTTATTTCGGCTTATAACGCTATACGAAGCCGAAATAACCGATTGTCTCTTTCCAAAGGTCGATGTGCAATATTTATTGCCGGATACTGTAACTGAAATTTAATTGTTGTCAGCATATCCATATATATCAGACATATCCATTAGACATCTTAAGACTTCATTGCATTGCTGATTAAGCTTATCAGCACAATCTGACCTCGCGGGAAACCGTGATGTGTGTGTGTCTGATATAATACCTGCCTAATAATTATGACAAAGTGCGCATGCAATGCGTGCAGTGAACTACGTGGATTTGATTGTCGCTCACCAAGTACAAGATAAGGGGAAGTCAGGAAGTTTTAATGTCAGATTTTAGATACCAACTACGAATAAGTAGGTAGCATTACCTTAGGCTGAATAACAAGCCTTTTTTATTGTTTAAATAATCAAGGTTATTCAGCATCATACAATGAATACTACAACTGGATTTACTGAGAAGCATCTATACATTCGTAAACCAAAATTTCACATAGGTGTTTTTACCTACTTGCGTTTCTGCATAAAACACTTTTAAAACACTAAGTGATGCCTTCGACACGCGCGTGCGCATTGATTTATAGTTTTTTATTCAAATTCCGGTGGGATCTCTCTGACCCCTGAAAAACGACGTCCTTTTAGATATCACCGGCAGGCCTCCTATCTCTATACCAAATGTAGTCCACCACTACAGTCCATTAACGTCCCACAGCTGGGCGCAGGTCTCCACTCTCAAAGGAGAGAGGGAATTAGAGCTTAGACCCAACACGCTGCTAGCTTAGACACACCACGCTGCTTGCGCTGCAAATGTAGTCAAAATTTGTTAAATGGATAGGCGTAAAAAGGTAACAGACAGACAAAAGGGCATATATATACTTTGGCATTTATAAGGATAGTAATTATTATGGACTTACTAACCCAGTTCATTGAGGGTTACCTTTTAAACGTTTTAAAAGAAAAGTAAGTTCCACATGAAAAAGCCAACTTTAGATCTTTCTATGGCTCGCTGTACAGTTTTAATTACTCGTACAACAGTCGAGATAGAGAAAAAGTTTCTTAAATTAAATGTGGTCTAGATTATGACGCCAACGAAGTTTTGTATTTTCAGGGTTCCGTACCTAAAAAGGAAAAAAAGGGAACCCATATAGGATCACTTTGTTGTCCGTCTGTCTGTCTGTCAAGACCATTCTTCTCAGGAACGCATGGCGGTATCGAGCTGAAATTCATATCAAATACTCAGGTCTACTGTCCCTTGGCGCTGTGAAAAAATCAAACTTCTAAGCCAACGCAATCAAAAGATACACCCGTTTATGCTGCAAATTTTCGACACTCGCAAGGGAATCAAAACCTACAGGGTACTTCCCGTGCATTCAGAATCTTGAAATTTGGTACGAATCAACGTTTTATAGCACAGTTAAAGGAAAAATTGCGAAATGCATAATTTTTTAGTTACATCATTTATAATAAAAATATTTTTAATAATTTTAAACTTACTAATGAATTTCATTTAGCAATAACCTACCTATACCTACAGGTTTGTACGAACTACGAAACCCTCGGTGCGCGAGTCCGACGCGCACTTGGCCGGTTTATTTTATAGAACGGTACATTATAAGTTTATAAAACACTTGACATCATTACTTAGCGTTTAATATTTTTGAAAATACTGCTAAGTTCCAATCATTTAAAGCTCCGTATTTAGAAGTGCAATGGACTAGGAACCTCATCATAATATTATAAAATAATATAAATCGACAATTCCGCAATTTTTCATAACAAGTATACAGTATTATAAATTATTATACTAATATTATAAATATGAAAGTTTTGATGGATGTATAGATGTTTGTTACTAGTAATCACGCCCCAACGGAACGGATCTGAAATTTGGCACAGAGATTATAGTCTGGAATAGCAATTAGCACATAGACTACTTTTTATCCCGGAAAATTAAATAACCACGCAGACGAAGTCGCGGGCATTCGCTAGTAAATTATATAAATCGAATAAATCAATTAAAAGGCGCTGTGATGGATTAGTTGGTGTAGAAGGACGATGCAATGTAGAGAAACAGATATAATCGTTAGATATTTGTAGAGTTGCAGATTGCTGCGCGTTAATTTTCATATCGTATTTTTAGTTTTTATCATTTGAGGGTAATATTTAAATTATTGATATATTTTTCTTGTTGCTAGTGTGTCTGTCTAAAACATTTTCACGACTCCTCTTTCAAATTCCACCGAGTTTTACGGGTACAGAGATAGGTTGCATCTCAGGGAAGGAGATTCATCCCGGAAAATCAAACTGTTCTCTCGAGATTTTCCAAAACATTAATCCACGTGGACGAATTCGCGTTCATCAACTAATAAATTAGGTACAAAAGCAATATTTTTAGTTACCTATTTATTTTCAGGGACTTGACGTCTTCTACTTTATGATATGCTTATATTCTCTGATTTAAAAATAATGTTTGTAAAAAAATAATTTAGCATATCTAGCTTCAAAATTAAAATTCAGAAAATTACAAAATAAGTTAGCTTTTAATTTTGTTTATCTACTCGCAGTTTGCTTTTATAAGATTGTTTTTATGACGTCAAGCGTAGATGGCTGCTCACCTAATTACCGTGAGCTCGTTACAGGTAAAACGATGTAGACTTTCTACAGGAGCGAGCAACTACTTAGCTCCTTACGTTAACAAAAAACTCTAGGTAACCTAAATTATTAAAAAAAAAATCATAAGTAAGTATCCCTTTATTCCCTTTAATATTAATAAAAATAAAATATTTGTGAGGAATCTTTTCTTTACGGACTAGATAATAATGGCACAGAGCTTATGTCTTATTTATTATAATTGCTAAACCCTCTTTGAACTAAAATTAATATTTGAAAATGTATTTACTTAATGATTGACTGTGTTAGTTTGGAAAATTTAAAAACAAAACACACCTAAATAAGCAACTTGATTTTCTGTAGCGATAACAGCGATTAAAGTCCAAATAATACAAATAAAGTCAACACAATCAAGCAGAAGTAATTTTAAACCCAAGAATGGCAGTCGGTAAAATCTATGTACACAGACTTACAATAAAAGCAGTTGAACTTGGACACTGCTGGGTTTGCACCTTTCTAATGAGCGCTGTATACATTTAAAATAGGGTTGCCAAAATCAAAATCCTAATAGGACTTTAGTATTATTTAGTATTTGGCACATTGTTCTCAAGCACATTGTGTAATACTAACATAGTTAACACATTCGATTAATTTCCCCATCATGACGCGAATAGGCAGAATCAAATAATTTAACAGTGTGAGAAAAATATCCCAATACTTTGGCTCGAATATTAATTCGATTTATTAATAACACTAGCTAATGTCCGCGACTTAGTCCGCGTGGTTTAAGTTTTTTTTAATTCCTGTAGGAACTCCTTAATTTTCCGGGATAAATAGTAGCCTATGTCACTCTGCAGGTCCTCAACTATACCCATGCCCAAAAATCACGTCGATCCGTTGCAGCGTGATTGAAGGACAAACCAATAAACAATTCGCATTTATAATATAAGTATAAAGTACGATGCTTCCACGTTCAGAAATTTCGTCTCCGCAAGAGCAATGTCATTATCTTGATGGGCGTAAACAAAGCGACAAACTATTACAATTTCATAATACGTACTCTTGGTAAATTTTTTTTATTGCGTGATAGGCTTGCGCTTGACGACAATCATGCTTAGGGCAAAGCAGTGATGCCTATTTACTCTTGAATTGAAGATACATAAGTGGCAGAAAACACGTGCGCTGGGGGTGTTCCACACCCTAGCGGTTCGTATCAGAAACGTCGAGCAAAAGTCGAGCAAAAACGCTTCGTACGAGCACATTGGACGTCAACCACATAGGGGTGCCATGGGGTATATAGAGTCTTGGTAGTCTTGATTTAAAAAATAGAGCTGATTGATATAGAAATGTCCTATAAATATAAGTTAACATGGAACCCCTACTGGGAATATTGTTGATCTTTATCAGCGTCGATATTATTAACTATTGCGTCTATTTGTACTGGTTTAATTTCAGTGATACAATGGCCATTGTTTGTATAACAGATGATGGAGTTTCAATTTCTAAATCCCGAACTCTCTGTGAAACTTCATTATAACAGTAGGAATTAATTATGATGTTATCACAAGATAAGTGACTCTTTACATTACAATATAACATTATGTTTCTTCAGGTACCTAATTAGTGTAATCTTAGACTGAACTTAGATACCTCTACCTACCTAGAAATATGAGCCTTTTGGACAAAACATTGTATGTGTCAGGCTCCGACGCACGACTGGAGTTTACTCTTTAAGAACGATTATAAAATTTATAAATTAATAAATGAGGGTAAATTGACGCATTTTTATATTACTGAAAGCATGCTTGATACATTCATTTATATTAATCATATAATAACATAAAGTTTTATTTTACTCCCCATAAAATTCATACCCCGAGCTACGAGTATAAAGGAGGTAAACTCCAAAAAGATAATTTATTTTCATCATCTGACTGTGCACGTCTGTTGTAGAACATAGACTTACCCTAGTGACTAGTGACCACCACACCTCGCCTTCTGCCGCCAATAGGTACATCCATCTTTACTCGCCCACATTAGATGGCGTGACGCAGCGTAAGCGGCGTGATGGGCGCTAAAGCTTATCTGAATTAATTATTATGGTAATAATTTATTTGAATAAATACTGATCTATTTCTATATCAACATGGCAGGCAACTTATTATTAATATTTGTCTCAGCAAGATTATTACATCAATCCGTATCTGATATTTTAAAGATATGTTGTGATATGTATGTTATTTCGGGTGCCAAAGAATTTTGCACGCTCAAACTCCTTTTATTGAATGTTTTACCTATTTCGTCGGTTTTCATGCAATGTATAATTTTAATATGTCCTGTGAAAATGGGTAATATTTTGCATTGAGCACTGTATATTCCTAATAACAGTTTAAAAATGAATCATATATATATTTCTGTTCTAAGTTTATTTAAAACCTTTTATTAAAGGTAAAAATACTTCACAGGATTTTAACACCCACTGATGAAATGTATAAATCCAAATATGATGAAATTAGTTCTGTATCCTGCTGAACACCTATGTATATGTAAAAAACCACAAACTAAATTAAGTATGACATTTAGGTATATTTATTCATAAGTAATTACGACCAAAACTAGGGCGACAAAACCAATGAATGTAATAATAAGCCTCAATGCCATTACTGACGTTTCTTGAGGCCACACAAGTGTCTCGCCGAATTTTCAATTGGATATAATAATAAGTACCTACCTCCTTACGTTACGTTCTCAGACTTTCTAAAAGATACCTAAGTCGAAAAAATTGTTTGAGAAAATCATTGGATCTACATACGTACCTACCTATAGTAGGTACATACCGAAAAGGAAGACAAAGCCAGTGTCTGATATTGATTGTATTGGTAGGTATTATCTATCTGTATATATTATATAAAATAAAAATCAATTGCTGTTCGTTTGTCTCGCTAAAGCTCGAGAACGGCTGGGCCCATTTTGCTGTTTTTTTATACGACTGCCTGAAAAAAGGAGTATATTGTTTTCAGGGTTCATGTATGTATGTATGTATGTGAGTTTCTATATTCCACCATAACTTCTATACGCCTGAACCGATTTTGATAAATGAGGTATCGTTAGAATCCCTAGCTTACTCCGGGTGACATAGGCTAGTATAGGCATTATATTCAGTTGTTTTAGTTCGGCTCTGGACCAAGAACCCTTAGTTCTTACCTTTCAGCATTCCTGATAGCTTATGCAAATCGCGGTCTTTGCCTTTGGACTATAACAAATAGACAAGATTTAAATGGCGATTGACTCGACAGAGTGTTCCAATTTCGTGACCGCAGCAGCATTGATTGTCCAATACAAATTAGGTACCACGCATATCACGCCAACACAGAGTAAAGATAAAATTGTAAGTGCAGCCTTTACTCATTGTCACTACCACAACCAATTCAGGTCTGTGTAACGAGCGTTGGTAGTCGTTAATTCATGTAGGTACTGTTACGTACTGCTTGCTTATATTTTAAGCAAGCAGCTTGCTTTTTTGCGTGCTAAATAGGGACCTACATCATAACATTTTGAACTTCATACATTACCTTTTTATACGACTGCCTGAAAAAAGGAGCATATTGTTTTCAGGATTCATGTATGTATGTGTATGTGTGTGAGTTTGTATATTCCACCATAACTTCTATGCGCCTGAACCGATTTTGATAAATGAGGTATCGTTAGAATCCCTAGCTTATTCCGGGTGACATAGGCTAGTAAAATTTAAAAAAAAGTTTATGGGGTGACCATGGTCCCGCATTAAAGACTAAAGTTGAAAAAAAATATTCGAAAATAAGATTAACTATATAATCATCATCTAGAAAATGATGAGTAGATTCCAAAAATATATACTTAACACTATAGTTCAATATCCAGTGATTCACAAAAAAAATATCATTTAATAAAAATGTGAATAAGATTCCAAAGGTACCAATACGGGCTACGGCAGAGCAGTTGTATTTTTTAATAATTTTAATTATATTCACTTGTTTCAGATATTCGCACTGGCGTGCACAGGTTTTGAAGGTAGGGTAGGCATTAGTTAGTCAGAATACCTAATAATAGATACTAGCTGTTTTGATGAAAAATGAGCTTTGACGTATTTCCATTTTGGTAAGCTGTGCTTTTATGCCTCTATGAACTGCACGCCACTGCATATTCGCCATTAAAGTAAGTATAACAATATGTAAAAATCATAAAAAAAGATAAGCAGCAACATAACTATTAGGTAATATCTATGCAAAGTCTATGCAAACACTTCTAATCTTGCAATAAATACCTTTTGAATTATCAACAATTTTAAGGTCATTCAGCTGTTCGACAAGATCTTAAGTTTTTACGAAACACATACTTACCTTGTTTCTTAAGTAATCAAATTACCAACTAACACTTAGTTAAAGTCACATTTTTCGTAATATTTCATTAGCATATTGATAAATTTAATGCCTATGTTTATCAGTTCTCTTATCTGTCAAAGGACAAATTAGCGCAAAAATCATGTGCGGAATTACTCAAATATGTGTAAAAAAAATAGAAACATTAGGAGACCGCTATTTCTGCGCGTCGAAGAAAATTTCCACGCCGGAGAATTTTTTTGTGAGAGGTGATCATATTTTGTTCCGAGATTTATTTCTCGTTGGTTCCTCAGCTTTGAGGATCGCAGCCCGTCGAGATATAATAACTGTCTTCTCAATGTTGCGCCATTTTCCTCTGTTGGTTGTTATAGACATTGTAGAAGAGTGTGTCACCCGTTTCTATTATTGGGTCAGACCAAAAAGCCTAATAGCTATTTATGCAACTGTATCGTAATGAGGGTCATTTTAATTCGAGTGCTGTTTTTTGATACGAGGCTTGCCGAGTATCAAAATAGGATAGTACGAGAATTAAAATGACTAATTACGTACAGTTGCATACAAGATTTTATCTACGACAAGGACGTCTTTATAATTTTTTACTTTGTAAATTAATAAAAAAGTAAATCAATACAAATTTCACAAGTTGCAAAAGTAATCCGTTTACCGCGTAATTTTTCTATTTTTTTTTTAAATATTGGCAGTAAGAGTGGCCGTACCAACCATAGAGTGGGTTGGGTACATAGAGTATAGAGTAGGTGGAGATGAAATATATAATATGTACATATTCAATGACGGGTGCCACCATCCGCCATGATGTAGGTAAGTATGGCTCCTCTACATACTAAGAACTCTGTGGTTGGGAAAGTGCCAGAACCCAGAGCCGCTAAGCTATAGGTATCCTATTTATGAAGATAACCATAACGATACAGCTCCCATACAACGAACTGTATCGTTATGAGAAGCAAACACGAAAGAGGGTTCAATTCGATATAATTGTAAAATTCGAAATTGGAACTTTTCGATGCTGGAGTAGATAAAACATATTATCATAATATATTAGCATACAGACAAGTTTACTTACCTACATTAGAGTAATAGGATACAATTATAATAATAATAGGATTAGCAAGCTGAAGTTAACACTTCAGCTTGCTAATCAGTGTCAGTCCAACCAGTCCAACCAGTAACCAATCAGTGGGTTTACCAATCAGTAAACCCACTGATTGGTTAGTAGTTTTGGGCAAATAAAGAATTACTTAGAATGAAGACCTAGTTATGGTAAACACTGTGTCAAGGCCTGCAAAATAACATGTAATGGTCAATCCAACCAAATAGTGAATCCGAATGCATATTTTTTTTTTTTACCGCTAAATCCATTTTTACGGGCATACAGAAATCCTGCATCCTGGAGTCACGATCAAGGTGTCATTATTTGTTACTAGCTGATGCCCGCGACTTCGTCCGCGTGGTTTAAGTTTTTTGGCTCCTTAATTTTCCGGGATAAAAAGTAGCCTATGTCACTCTCCAGGTCCTCAATTATACCCATGCAAAAAATCACGTCGATCCGCTGCTCCGTTGCAGCGTGATTTAAGGACAAACCAACAAACCAACAAACAAACTGACTTTCGCATTAATAATATTACTAGCTGACGCCCGCGACTTCGTACGCGTGGATCGAGGTTTTGTGGTTCCCGCGGGAACTCTTTAATTTTCTGGGATAAAAAGTATCCTATGTGTTATTCCAGACTATAATCTATCTCTGTGCCAAATTTCATCCAGATCCGTTCAGCCGTTGGGGCGTGATTGAGTAACAAACATCCATCCATACATCCAAACTTTCGCATGCATTTATAATATTAGTAAGATAAGTAATAAGTAATATAAGTAATAAGTAATAAGTAAGAAGTAAGATAGTAAGTATATATAGTATGAAGTATGATACCTCGCTACTCTCGGTAAGCTAACATCTCGTATGAAATGGCTCATTTTAGTCCCTTGATGAACATTAATCCTAAATAAATCCTCAGTTCTCATGGTTATCTTTTGAAAACAATCTATGTGGAAATAGTTGGGGGCGGGCTACTGTATTTGGTGAAACCTACTTCTTTTCTTCAGGAATGAATGAAGAGAAATTCCACCTTGCTTGTAAGATTTTGTAACTTTCATTATTGAACTGAATATATTTTTTTTAGTTATCGGCTAGTTAAATGGCATGTCTAGTATCTAGATTCTAGACTCAATCTATTTGACTCACTCACACACACACTCTTGATTCCAGACTAAAATGACCCCGACACGCGATATTTCAGTGGTCTACTCGTAGTTCTAGTTTGTACGCGTGGAGGAAAAGGCAATAAAAGTCTTTGTATTTTGTAGTTGTGGACCACCTTGGCATAATTCTCGTCGAGACCAATTGACTGAGTTTATACCGTATACGACAGTCGTTGGCGGTCTCGGCTCGCTGTATGTCACCCGGGACAAAGGCGCTCGCGTGACACTGCCCGCTTTAGAAAATAACGCCCCAATCTTGAGCTTAGTTCACACTAAATCAGAATATAACATGTCTGTCATCTTTAACGAGTCTTTGTCTTGGGAAGAAGAAGAACGAGTTATTGTCCACCACGCTGGCCCAGCGCGGATTGGTATACTTCACATGCCTTTAGGAACATTATGAAGAATTGCAGGGCATGCAGGTTCCCTCTAGATGTATTCCTTCACCGATAAAACAAGTGATATTTAATTGCTTTAAAACGGACATACCTTATTGCGTCTAAAGTTAAGTACGTGCTCAGGGATTGAAGTAACCATCCTAATAGAAGGCTGACGTCTAAATTCCTAGGCTATCATCACATACAATCGTGTTTATTCTCCATAGTCAAACCAGTAGGTAGTAGATTCACCTGACGATTCAAAAGCATTCTTTTAAAGCTTAAGTAAATAGTATTTTTATTTAAAGTCTATCTATTTCTATAAATGAGAAGTGCGTATGTCGGTTTATACGTTACCTTTTCACGGCTTGACTGATCTTGACGAAATTTGGCATATAGATACGAGCTTGCATCCTGACTCGAAGACGTCATTCACTCAAAAATGTAGAACACATGAATTATGATTGCATACGTACTTAAACTAATAATATGAGTAGGTAGTTAAATAAACACAGTATGTATTTATTCTATTTTTTTTTAAGAAGGGCACTAGTCCTGCGTACGTGTGTGACTAGCTTAATGTACCATAATTTACTGTAACCGCTAAAAATGTACGTGAGTAAAATATATTTTAGGCTTTGAGGATTTTATTATAAAATGTCGTAACTTAACGACATTATTATAAAATGTAACTAGTAATTGCTAAAATAATAATAACGTTTACATTCAAACTTTTGGGTGACTGGGTCTAGCGTGTTTTTAAACACAGGGGATTGGACTTTCGCCTCACGTATACCTTACCTTGTACATTTTTTAAACCACCAATAATATTATTATTATAGCTTTTTACCATAGAAAATATTTTCAAGAAATGTGTACCTATGTAAACTTTTAAGTAAAACTGTAGTCTATAGGTACATATAAGACTATAGTCTGTCGGTATAAAAACTGGCAGAAAGGAAAAGACTTTATATGAAATACAGGAAAATTCAGTTGGTTACACTCGGGAAATTATGCTTTTATTCCTTGTTTTATTTGACAAAAGGTATCTGAAAAAGCCAAAGTCCATATATATGTCTGTTTTTAAGTTTTTTCGAAGTTTTTATGTGTGATTGAGATTTTTTGTGATTTTTTAACATCTCAAAAAATCTCAATCTTTTCAATTCGATGGCTTGTATTCTATGCCCAGCAACAAACACCCGGTAACAAGACATGTGTTCGATCAGTTCATAAAACGTAGGTATGGTGTAAGACAGCATGATTAAAAGTGTTTTTCTAGCATTATTATAAAGTGGCACTGTCGACCTTGTAAGAAAATTTAAGGCCCTCTCGCCACAAACTCGAGAAGCCAGGTTAGCACTACGGCTCACAAACTGCAAGATGGCATTTAAAGGAAGTAAGTAGTCCCATCCAATTAGAAACGAGCTGGATTGCTTCCAGATTTTTTGTCGTTTTTCAAATTGTCATTCTCTTCTTTACCTTTTACAGTTTCTAATTATTATAATATACAGTAGATTATTAATATATGTGACTAGATTTTTCCCTCTGTCTCCCCGCTAATACTTATTCGGGTGACAGTGCAGGACCGATTTTGATCCAAAGTTTGAATTGTACCTATGTAGGATCATAAGTATCAACTAAACTTCAATTTATTTTATTGCAATATAAAATTGTGTAGGTAAATAATATATATAAATACATCCCTTGCGAAAGAAATCTTACTATCTTACTTCTTATACTTATACTTATAATATTACAAATGCGAAAGTTTGCATGGATGTATGTATGTATGGATATTTTTTGTTACTCAATGACTCCCCAACGTCTGAACGGATCTGGCACAGAGATAGATTATAGTCTGGAAAAGCACATATGCTACTTTTTATCCCGGAAAAATATAGAGTTCCCGCGGAAACCAAAAACCTGAAACCACGCAGACGAAGTCGCGGGCATTCGCTAGTATATTTTTAATAGAAAGCTCAGTATGAATCATAAAATCTAATAATGTAGGTATATAGAATCGTAATACTAACTCATAAACTTACTTCAGCAGGAAGCTTCTTTAAATAAAATCTTTCCTTAACGTAAAGTTATGCAATGGTTTTTAATCCGCCTAAGATACTAAAAATATGTTTCTTACTAACAAAGAAAAACTATTCCCTATCCCTGGTTTCAGATTGTAAACTACAGTATATAGAGGTAATAGCCGCCAGTGATCCCCCTTGATACCCATCAGTAGTCAGTGCGACATGTTAAGGTGGCATTACACGGCACCGAGTGGAGTATGCAAATGAAGTAAAATTGGAAGTACAGACGACGCGCGCTCGGCGTTGCGCCGTTATCAATGTACGACTACGAGCTCGAAGCGAAACTAGGGTCACCACATTTAACTTCGTAGTTCGTACAACTCAACTTATACGGCCGAACTTTATGAATTATTTATAAGGATGAAATTAAAATTCCCCATTCGTAGCCCCGGCTTAATTACCCGAATACGGGCTATTACAATTAATAGAGACGTCGAATTAGTGGACGAAATTAAGAGACGGCTGCGTCGCGTCCATAAATCGACAATAATAAATTGTTTTGATAAAAATCTCTACTGTCCGATTTCGTTTGTAAGATACGCAAGAGCGGGTTTTAAAAGTTAATTTCAGCCTCAATTTCCGATTGAATCTATTTTGAAAAATGATATTTTTACCGTTATTATATATTTAGTAAAAAGAAGCTCAGCGCATTCAATCAAAATTTCAAATGCTTTAAGGCCCAGGCACACCTCCTGCTATCTTCTTTCATAACTTCCTTATGTTGATTTCCCAATTATTATTATTATGTTTCGTCCTGTCCGTTTCCAAATGTGTTTTCGTTTTAAATCATGGACATTGTGTACATTGTGTGATGCAGTGTACATAGAAACCTTCACGTTATACTCAAACCTCAATGGAGATTTGTATGTGTGCGATTGAGTACCAGAGTCCGAAGTGCCGGACGCCTCATGAACCAACGGTAAGTATTCTTGGTTTTTGTGACGCACTACGATCTACGCACACATTACGGATATCGGTTGCAAGATACGATCGGAAATAAATCATAACATAACATCTTTCATTATTTACATCGATGTTTCAATATCTTAGATAGACTTTATCCGACATTCGAATCGAAATGAAAATCTCTGTTTAGATTTATAGACAAAAGTATTACCTACAATATAATTGAGGATCTTGATATTGAAGACGTTATATCTACTATGGAAACATTGATAAAGGTAAATCCTCACTACACGTCTTGGATATCACTTTATCGTTCGTTTATATACGTGGAATAATCTAATTCTAAAGTAAAATTCAGTGTAAAGTTACGCCTAGATTAGGATTAGTAAGGTAGCTATTAGGTACTATTTACGGATTAACTGAAACTTCACGTGACTCGAGCAGCGCAACGAAATCTCTATTCAAATTCCCCAAGCAGTTTTGCTATTAGTAAGCGAACTAGTGGCCTTATTACTTTATGACCAGAGATAAGTAAATCCAATCTAATAACAAATTGTACTTTATTTGGCTATTATATTGTTATCGAGCGGTACTAAGCACGAAATAGTTGTGATATTAGCTAGCTAGTTATCTGTACGGAGACCGTTAAAGCTCGTGCGGTCGTGCCAAATCTCTTCATTAAACTGGTCAGCCGAGGTACGCCGCCAGCGGTTTATCCCGTTGTTTGAATTATGATCCAAGAGCCCGTATGAAGATTCAAGAAGGTGCTTCATTTGCGATACCTGAGTCTAGTTTATCATGTTTGAGGCCATGTATGAGGTGCTGTTAAAATGGCTGATAAAATAATGAAAGAAAATAACTTTATTCAGCAGCAGATGTTAATAACAAAATCAATAACTAATGTTTGTCCGTGCTATGAGCCATGCAGAGTGTACAGCTCAGCATGTTGCTCTGCACCACCGACACCCTCGATAAAGCAGATCCAGAATACCTGGCAATCTATCTATACTAGTATAATAAATGCGAAACTTTGGATTTATTGCTGTATATTTGTTACTCAATCACGCCAGAACGGCTGAACGGATCTGGATGAAATTTGGCACAGAGATAGATTACCTATAGTCTGGAATAACACATATGTTACTTTTTATCCAGGCAAATTAAAGAGTTCCCGCGGGAACCTAAAAAAGCTCAATCCACGCGAACAAAGTCGCGGGCATCAGCTAGTCTTACTAATATTATAAATGCGAAAGTTTGGATGTATGGATGTCGGTATGGATGTATGGATGGATGTTTGTTACTCAATCACGCCCCAACGGCTGAACGGATCTGGATGAAATTTGGCACAGAGATAGATTGTAGTCTGGAATAACACATAGGCTACTTTTTATCCCGGAAAATTAAAGAGTTCCCGCGGGAACCACAAAACCTCGATCCACGCGTACGAAGTCGCGGACATCAGCTAGTGGTTGATAAATTAAACAAAAACCTGGTACAATCTAACCTAACGTAGGTGTAGAACATCCATACACTGCGTTTAGCAATTATCGACCTCCTCCTCAAAATAGCCTATGGGCTCTCAAGCCATTAATGCACTCCATCTACTGTATTTACTATGTCATTGTATTTCCATGTCACCGTACTTGCCAATTCTCCAACGTACTTAGGCTTACTGGCTCTATTTCTGTTTCACCATTGCGAGTAGCTACGCACTTTTTGGACGGTATTACTGTGATAGTCGTAAACTTACTACTTAGCAAGTTTTAACAAGTGGCATTTAACAGTTGTTTTCTTGACAAGACAGTATACCAGTTGTTTTCTTCCATTTTTAGTCAACGCGTTAGCTTCCTGCAAGAAAATGGCGCCTCTTCAAGAAGTGCATAGTTATATATTATGAAAATTAAAAAAAATACAGATTTGTGTCCTTTCCAGTGTGGTGCGAGGATGCTAATGAAAGGATGAGGATCCTTTTTTAAAAGTTCTATCATCCCGTTTCACGAGGTCCACAGTGACCAAAGGGCCAGAAAATAATAGCTATTCAGCGTTAACACGGCCAGCTTTCTGAGCCCATTGCGTTTTTGTCTTAATATGCTCCCAAGCCTCGTTGCAGTGGTTTAGATATTTTTAAAATTTCAATTTTGGAATATTTAGATATAATTGTAGGTAATTTTTTATAGGTATACTAGCTAATGCCCACGACTCCGTCCACGTGGATTAAAGTTTTTTGGTTCCCGCGGGAACTCCTTAATTTTCCGGGATAAAAATTAGCCTATGTGCTATTCCAGACTATAATCTATCTCTGTGCCAAATTTCATCCAGATTCGTTCAGCCGATGGGGCGTGATTGAGTAACAAGCATCCATCCATACATCCAAACTTTTGCATTTATAATATTAGTACAGATAATTCTCAAAAAAGGACCTAAAATTTTGGAAAATAAAAATGTCTTTTGATTTGGTCCGAAATAGTCTTAAATTAAAAATACAGTGTCCTAATATATTTTCCAATTATGATCTGAGCCATTTTGGAAGGGCATTCCATATCCTAGTGGTTCGAATTAGGAACGAGGAAGCCAATCGCTTTGTTAGAGTCCGCGGACCTTGTTGATGCCTTGTCGATGTTAAAACACATAACAATGTGCGTTCCGCAGTCGGGTAAAAAGGTGACGGAGGAACCAGATACTTGTTATACTTTGAATCTGATTTTTTGTCATAAAACGGTTGTACACCTTTATACCTTTCGTCGGAAAGTTTCGAGAATGAAACACATTTATTTTTATCACATATCTAATATCAATTTATCGATAAGAAGCTTTTCATTTCGAGTTGAAATACGTTTCCATAAAAATATGAGTGTTTTTTTTATATATCTTTCACATCTTTTATATTCTTCCAAATAATATGTTGTGTGTTGTGTGTTCCAAATAATATGTTGTTAGAAAATACATCACAGTAAAAGTTGTCTGCTTATTGTGAGATCCGTCATGATAAAATTGCGGAGCCAATATGATAGTTTATTTTAAACCCCCGGTGCAAAACGAGGGGTGTTATAAGTCTGTGTGTGGCATCATAGCTCCCAAATGTATGAACCGATTTTAATTTAGTTTTTTGGTTTGAAAGGTGACTTGATCGAGAGTATTCTTAGGTATGATTCAAGAAAATCGGTTCAGCCGTTTGACGATCATCAGCTCATGTCTAGTAGAATTGGTATCTTGTTATTGTAATAACTCGGGGGTTATTTTAAATTTTCAATTTATACTTGTACTTATAAAATACCGAGTAGGTACTAAGATATTTGATTGGCATTTACAACTAAAGTTAGATACCCTACTTAAATTTGTCTGCAAAGTTTTGGGACACGTAGATAACAAAGTTGTCGCAAAATGGCGCCTATAGAAAAACGACGATAACCTTAATTCTGACCTTTACGATGTAAAAATACACACAACAACACATTTTTCATCATTTACAGACACGACGAGTTATACCTAATCCAAAATATAGGTAACATCTACTTATTTACCACTTTGTTGTTCAATGTGACTTTTTTGACTTAGCAATAAGATTAATAAATGATTTATTTATTATGTAGGACAACTCGTGTCATTTATGATGATAAGTCAAGACTAGAGTCTCTACCACTGGTTCGGAAAGTGTTTCTACTGAGAAGAGCCGGCATGAAACTCAGCAGTTGCTCTTTTCATTATCCTTGTTACCTACCGAACCTTTACATCACTCCCAAGTATGATCATTACATACCTGTTCTCTATACTTCTTACTTACCCGTATTTCATATTAAAGGAATTTAACTTTTTTTGCTCATACTTTTAAAGATACCCGTACTAGAGCAAAACAAGGTTCAGAGAATATTAGAGTGGGTAACTTTGCCGTCGTGTCGCGTTGTAAGTTGTATGCAATGCAATAGGTGCAACGTGAGAGCAAGGGAAACGTCGAGAAAGTTCATGTTTGACTTATTACTACTTTAATAGTGTTTATGACACAATAAAAGTAAGTTGGATACTTAAATACTGTTTATGATACAATAATAGTACTTAGTGTAACCAATAAACAGAGATAAAACGCTGAATACATTTCCTTAGCTTCTCCTTTGAACACTACTAAGGTTTTACGCTAAGTGGTGTAGGTATTATAGAAATAGCGTAATTGTCATAGGCACTGTAATATCCTCTTTATTGTTCATTTATTTTGATGCTAGTGTATAGTTGGAAAATCGAAGATAGAGACTGACCTCTACTATCGCAGATTGCCTTAATTTTTTAAGTAACGTATTAACCATTTCAAAGGGGTCATGTAGAAACTCAATATCTTAGACAGGCTAAATTATTTTCAGCAAAAGTGCATCTTAAATTAAATTACAATAAGAAACCAATGAAAACACCAATCGGCGCACCAAATCACGTATGAGCTTAAAAATAGACCAAACTAAATGCACGGTAGTTTATTGAAAAACCATTTACGTATTCACAACGCCGAGAGGTAAACTAGCTTGGCAAACGTATTCATATGCTGCGCTCGACTCCATTGTTTTAAAACGAATTACTATCCAGAACATAAAATTATAGACTCATCCGTAGGCCGGAGGGTTGCCTGTCGCTTATTTGGATGCGTACGAGAATGTACTGTACGCTGTCAGAGGGCCGGTGCCGTGGGGAGAATGCCAATGTATACTTAATTATATTTTTAGCATCTATTGCGATTAAGTACCGCGCGTTGAATTAAATGAAAACTGTGTCAGAGTGTCGACTTTAGAACAAGGAAATAGAGGTCGACTAATCTTAAAATTAACGCGGTTCAAATGTTAAGCTACAACTACAACCGAATTTGTTGACCAACTTGGTACCTACCTAGAATATAAATGATATCTAGGTAAATGACGAGAACATAGTGTGGCGCTTTCATTCTAACATAACATTTTATTTTTTTTCAGTTTTCTGGGGCTGAGTCTGAGCCAAGGTCTCATGCTCAGCCTTTATAATTATATTGATTTGGTATCCCAATGTGTAGTTATCATGATAAAGGACAAATCAGAGAATCACATAGTTATTTTGCATCTTATTTTATCAAACCACCAAACACTAAATAAGTACTAATTTAGGAATGCACATATAGGTAGGTAGGTAAGTAGTTAAAAAAGTTGCCTGCCTTTTTAAACATCACGTCATCATCAAGGATGAAGGAGTATAGTAGCACAGAATACTAACCATATACCACAGTAAACAGATGCAACCAGTATGGAAACTACCTAGAAACGTTCGAAACGGGCTCACTCACACAAACGTGCGCATCGACGAGATCCCAAGCGCTCGTCGCAGTGCCGTCAGTAGTGAGTGCCGCGTCATCGCATGTTCGATGCGCACGTTTGTGTGAGTGAGCTGTTTCGAACGTTTCTAGGTAGGTAGTTTCCATACTGGGTGTATCTGTTTACTGTGCATATACCTACCTTACCCCAGCCATGTAGGAGTAACTATGACGTTGTATGTATTTAGCAACTCAGTAACATCGGCGTAGCCTACCCGATTAAAACGACGTGATGTCTCCCTGATACTCATTTTGTAATAATTGGTATAATATCAGAGAGATAGTTAAGAAACTACTTGCTATTAGAAACTAAAGCATGCCAACGAGAAGCCATTTCAGTCCATAACAACTATGTTAATATGCAAATGCTATGCATAAACAAGCTGTTCCATCCGAACTCACTCGTTGCATAAAAGTTAGTTTTGAATAGTAACTTACCTATTGCTATTCGAAAATCAAATGAGAACTACTCGGTTTGCGTAATTTGTTATCTGGCGTTACTATATTATAGTTAGTAGTAGTTAATAATAAATTTACAGATTATACCTACATACAGCATTTAGATTATAATCAAAAATTTTGGTACCCAGATAAAACTAGATTCAATCTTAAATTATTTCTACCTGCATTGATTGAGAAATTAACCAAGAAATATAAAAGCAAAAATCATGTAAATTATTGCATATTAGGTATCTTTTTAAAAGAACGATATTGGCACTTATTTTGTAGAACACTATTCTATTAATTATAAAACTACATTTAAACTAATTGAGAATTTAGTTATTTTTAGAGATTATGTTCAACAGACTGTTTAACGGATAACTTTAATAATATAAAATAACATAAAAATACTTAAATAAAAGTGGGACGTGATAGAGAGTAAATTATGGTAATTGATATTACACTATATTTACTAGCTGTACTTCACAGTCCGTTAGCTATCCGACTATTCAGGCTATCTAGTATGTTCATACAATTTTGCCGTCACAATGCAGTTTGCGCAGTTTTAAAACAATATTTTTAAACGGAACGAGCGCTACGTTTATTTCGGCATTAAACCATTATCGCAGTGGAAACGCATCCACATTTGTTATTCGAGTTGGCAGTCGTCCATTTGTAACGATCAGACAAACGATCCACTATCTAGCACCATTGACTGGACGTAGAACTCGGTATCGGTAATGCTTTCAAAGCTACTGAAACTAGTAAATCTTAATGTTCATAGACTGAACTAAATATATTACGTGGATTCCTCTTCAAGCCTCCTTCCTGTATTAGTGTCAGACTGATGAATGGTTATTTAACTGAGCCTCTACATAACGTTGATGCAATCATTGTGAGCCATTTACTGCGAGTTTCCGAAACGTTAATCGAATTCACTGATAAATGATAGAAGAAACCTGTCACGTAAAACGTTGTATGGTTCAGAATATTAGGTGGTAGATGAGATGGTTGAAAGAAAAGTATATGCGACCAAAATGTGTATGTTAAGATGGATGTATGCTGTGGCATAAGGTGAAGAAAGATATGCGTGTAAAAGGAGTTGTTAATGCGTCGACGTGTGACAAAAGAGATAGGAAGAAGTGTTATGCCGACCCCACATAGCTTGAGATAAGGACAGTTAGAAGCATCTTAGGGTAAAACTTTATCCGAATGAGAACTTTTAGTCCCAAACCTCATTTTTGTGCTAATTTATGATAAAATGAGATTATTCATTAAATCCCCTTCTAAAGAAGGAAGTCGGATTTCTGAATCAGGTTTATACGTACTTAAGGACAATCACTAAATAAATTTAAATGTATATAATGCAGTTATCCAGCTAGTAAGAGCCATGGCAAAGAATAAGGTACAAAAGTTGTGTCCAATAGAACAAAAGAGGGACAATTGACATACTTTTTAAATTCCCTACTTACAACAACCTCAAACACTGAAGTTCTTATAAGCTTATTTTCGTGCACAACTTATTTAGGTATTCTAAGCCACACGGCGGGCATTTATTGAAATTCCAATGGGGTCCTATTTAATTTTCAACTTAATTTATAATACTTACTGAGAAGAGAATTAAAACTTTATTAAAATTCCAGCTCAAGTTCGAAATGGGTTCGCCACCGTCTACCGGTGACCAATATTGAAATGAACGTGGCTTTCTAGTCTGCACTATATGCCTAGTGCCTACCTAACTATTCGTGTTCCTACAAAAACTGTTTTTTTATCCACTACAAGTTAGCCCTCGACTGCGATCTCGCCTGGTGGTAAGTGATGATGCAGTCTAAGATGGTAGCGGGCTAACCTGTAATAAAATGTAGGTAAATAAAGAAAATATTGATGTACTTAGGTAACATTTTCTGCTTCTTAATTACATGACATGTTATGCCATATCTTGCAAGCAGGTGAATCGTACATATAATATAATATTAATAAAATTTTGAGTAAGTACATAATTTAATTATTATCAGGCTGAAATAAATGCACGTCCAAAGCCGATAAAATACTTTTGTCCGACAACTGCAGTTTAAAATGAGCGACTGAATCATTGGATTGTTTCTCTGCAAGATATTTTGTGCTGGATACAGTTTTATTGCTCGTGGTAAATACAGCATTTTCTTAGTGATTGTTTTCCTTTCCTAAACTGATTATTTTGTCTTCTCAAGTACAAATCTAAATGAAGTGAATTGTTCAAATATTTTTGTCGATTCCGCTTTGGTATATAAGTTTTTTTTCTATTGTATTAGTATATACATACTAGAATCTAGATTCTAGATGATGTCCGCGACTTTTTCCGCGTGGTTTAAGGTTTTTAGATTCCCGCGGGAACTCTTTAATTTTTTTATTTCCCCGGCATACAATCTATCCCTGTACCAAGTTACCAAAATAAATAAATGTTATTTTAATAGATTTTTCTCTATATCACTAAAAGATAAGTAATAATATTCACCGTATGCATACCGTGAATATTAATACATTAATTATTTAACTATTATCTCCAAAAAATTTAGCTAATAAAAGGAACACGTCCCTAACCGAGGCACTAATTCTGGAGCTTATATTTTACGTACCCCCCCTTGTCCAATTAGCTGACTGTTTAACGTAACAATGATTTATATTTTATAATTTGCTCCTTTGTGATGAGCACCGTTGTAGGTTGACCTTGAACCTAAATTTAACGAATATGCTTAGTAGGAAGGGAACTAATTGTACTTACTTAAAAACACATAAGGACGAGCGTCTGTAGCATTCTTTGCAATCATTCGTTTCACTAAACGTTCGCGTTATTACGGACTAGTTTTCTAATTGTGGCCAATAGATTCAGCAGAAGAATTCGCGTCTTATTTATAGCCAATGACTGAATAACACGTGACGACGTACAATTCGTGTGTATTGCTTGACACCTTTTTTTGCATGAGAGCGTATAACACAATATTAGCGCGTTCATTTTTGGATACCTAAGAAACTCCATGCTACAATTTGTTGTTTTTAATAATTATTCGCTTGTATCTAAAACAAAAACCGACTCCAAAGCTATACCTATTTTAGTATATTTTTAGTAAATTATATTTTGTTGATTTATTCCAAAAGCGCTCAAATCAATTTAGATAAAATTTATATGGGACCACCACCAAAAAAAGAATCATCAAAATTGATTCATAATTGGCGGAATGATCGCGTAACATACATACAAAAAAACATACAGTCGAATTGAGAACCTCCTCTTTTTTGAAGTTGGTTGCAAATGTGTACGATTGGTGCAATGAGGCTGGATCGCGTTATGGTGCGTTACGTAAATACTCGTAGGTGTCTTTTTGCCTTTAAGGTGTCAGCAAAATTTCAGGACCTACGTAAAAGTAACGACACAGTTAAACACGTGTATAGCCTCGTTTAGTTTGGATAATCTGCGGCGAAGAGACAAGCATTGTGTCACTCAAGCTGGATGTTGAAACGACAGACAGAGAAATGGGGACCGAGATTGTACCTTTGATAATTGGAATGATAAAGGAATTAGACCACCAGGTATTATTCCATGTACCTCTGAAAAGGCTGTTCATCTCATTAATGCTTTAACAATAGCATTTTGTACCTACTTTCTATACCTAACTAAGACTTAGTAGAAATTACAAACACAAAACAAGATAATTAACTACCTATCTTATGTCTATGTACCTTTCTATTAATAGGATTTCCAGTTATTTATCCGCGTGGATTGAGGTTATTAAAATTACCTCCATAGTTTCTTTCTCGAACCGCTAGAATTTAAAATGCCCTTCCGGCTTCCGTTTTCTGTATTGGTAACTAGTGGTTCGCCCCGAATTAAGAACTCGCGGCGCCATCTATTGACATAAATGTGAAGTTCTGTTAAAAATACTGAAGCTCATTAAAAATTAAATAATTCCGTTTCCTTACAATATTTATCTAATTTTAGTATTTGTTGTTCAAGTACAGGATATAATTGAAATAATTGATCAAGTTTCAGGCTCATCCTTTCAGAAAATTTAGAGTTCTGAGGTCATCTTTGGATGTTAGAAAATCACCACTTTGAAAGCCCCCCATTTCGTCAATTTTGGGGGAAAAATTAAAAAAAATATATTTTTGGACTCTATTCCTAATTATCTTTAAAATGATATACCGCAACCCTATGTAACTTTATAAAAAATATTTTACTTCGCATTCGCTTCTATGAGAGCCCCCCTGAAATAAAGATTTTTATTATTTTTTAAGCCATATTGGGCGGGAGGCCATTGGTTTACATATTATATTCAAAGCTGAAGTAATTGCGTTCAGTAATTCAGAAGTTATAATGCTCT
This sequence comes from Erebia aethiops, assembly GCA_923060345.2. Taxonomy (NCBI): domain Eukaryota; kingdom Metazoa; phylum Arthropoda; class Insecta; order Lepidoptera; family Nymphalidae; genus Erebia; species Erebia aethiops. Next base: position 11,695,124 of record OV281089.1, on the reverse strand, counting down.
GACAGACGGACGGACGGACGGACGGACGGACAAGTGCCAATTCACCCAAGTAGACTCAGAGACCTTCGCTTCGCTCGGTCAATAATAAAATCTCTTCAAATCAAGAGTGATCAAGCGGGCTTCATCTAAAGCTTCATCACTACTGAGCAGCATTTTTACAATAGCAGCATACTCTATTATACTATAATTTGTATTCCCCTCGCGATAATAATCATCTGTAGTCTGCACTCTATTTTTGTGCCGGTCAAGATCGGCTTAGCCGCTAGTCAGAGAAAGCTTCAGACGGACACATTTCGCATATTATTGCTATTATTAGACTGTAGTCTTATAGTCTATAAGCACAGAATACTAACTATTACCACAGATCCTTTACTAGGCTAAAAGAATGAAAACTGTAAGGAATTTTAAAGTCAAAATGCTTTACTATCCGTGTTGCTGTCTGAAAATCGAGCTTACAATTTACGCCGGACGTTCCTATGAATTGGTGTCAAAAATTGGATACCGTCACTATTGGAACAACGTAGGTACATTTCAGTCAACAACAATGCATGTATTCTAGCGGCTGGACGACCCTCGCGTCAGTGCATCCACGGTATCTGGCACAACAAACTATCCTGTAAATACGCGGGTTTAACGTCCACGCGTGGAACACAGCCAAGTAATAAAACTTCATGTTTATTGTGTCTGCTCCGAGCTGTTTATATATCAGCTCGCTCTTTACTTATAGGTAGGCGCTACAGCCTTTAATACTTGGTCACACATTCTGCGCTACGGCCAGCAGCGCCGTGAAAAGATAAAGGTCACTGCGAATAGACGGGATGCAGTAACGTCGAATATTTTTTACTAATAAAATTGTACAGTTTACAGTACAGTTTGTGCAGATAACAGTTTGTCATAATGTAATTTTTTATACATGGAGCAAAATACACACTCTGACTCAATATGAATCAACACAGACCACTACACTTTATTAATGTGCCGCGAGTCGCGAGCTTTAAAAATAGCCTTACAACGTTTGAACCGTACACGCTTATTAGTTTCGAGATTATTAGAAATCGAGGATATTCGGCCTGAAGCTGTTCCAGAGAATACAAAGCTGAGTCTCTTGAATTTTTTACAAATCATACATTTTCATTTTAACTTTCCACTGAGACAATGCTTTCACGCTATGTGTGTGACCAGACCTTTAACAGACCGGTCGTGTCGGCATAATGTCGCAATACAACAAAACGGGGCGCAAATAAATGGATCCAGCCCACGAAACACGGGAAGGGGTCGGCGGGGATTCAATTAAAATATATTTTTCAATATTGTTATAAAGGATGATGCCGCAGCCCGCAGTGGCCGCAAGTGGGATGTTATTGTTGCACGTAACGAAGCCATTGTTCTGCGAGGTGTCATCGGAGACACATTGTCTGTTGAGTGAGTGTTTTATATCACTCTTTATTGTCATGTAACGCTAACAAAAACACAAGGCTATGTAATATTAAAAAAAACATAAGAACTTGCTATAGCTATTAAATAAAAAAATGAAGGCTTTTCAAAACTATTTGACTGATCAAAGAAAGATTGACTGCCAGCAATATAAAAAGGACGTTCATGGACAGTTATAGACACCATTTTTTTAATAATTATTTATATAAAGTATTTTAATAACAAATATTCTTTTTAAGAATATATTATTATAGTTCTAAGAATATGGTTTACCTAGCATAGAGCTGTAACTTTATAAAATTCCAACATATGATATTATGATTGGATAGACCTACTTTTTTATTACATTGGTATTAGGTACATATTTATATATTTTTTCCGTGGTGTCACCTGTTCCGGCTGAAAATCGGCGCTGTATGTGTTTGTGCTTGCACTAGACATGCAGCATTATGCTGAGCCTGGACCATTTTTCGGGTTGTGCCACACGTAATGCAGTTCATTCCTGCGCCTCTTTCCTGTAGTATAGATAATATATCTTCTCTAGATCGTGAGGTGCAGTGGTGATCTACCTCTTTAGGTATCCTATTTATGTGTGGCACAATTGTGAAAATAAATGTTTTTTCTTTCTTTCTTTCTTCTTTCTTCTTTCTTCTTTCTTATAGATTGTTCTGCATATAGATCTCAGCGTAATATAATTCCTAGAAATATAATACATTATAGTGTCCTCCCGATCGAATTTCCAGTGAGATTAGACATCTGCGTGGGAAATATTATAATTTATAATGCACAAGTGCGCAAACACAGGTGCGATCTCTGTTCCTTACTCTCATAGCCTGATGGGACATCCGACATGACCGGCGAGAGATCAGGCGCAGAACCGACGGTTTTACGTCTTTCTCTCGTTGCTTGCGTTGCTCTCCTAGACACGGAGTTGAAACACTGCCAGCTTCCTTACTCCGGGCTAGTACTGAGAATAATTTCTAGTCAGAAAATCCCAATACCTAATTATGGCCAGACCCAGGACTCGAACCCGGGACCGCAGTCGAACATTTTAACCATTTAATCAACGAGAGGAGGAAATATAATATTAAAGATATTATATCGAAGGAAATATTAAAGATATTATATCGAATACCGGTTCCAGCTTGCCATTTAATAATCTAGTTATCTTTCCACAATAGTGCGATATTTAAAATTAATTAACATAAATATGTTGTCTTACAGCCGTTAGCGCGTATTTGATATATGAAGAAGAGTATACATTTGCATACAAACAATAAAATATCTCGTTTAGATATAGCAGACGCTTTTACGCCCACGTCTGCTATTAAGTTTTACATTTTACTTGCTAGTTTTGCCACAACATCACATTTCATTTAATCTTTATGGCACAAATTGGACTTGTCTACATCAGCTCCTCACATTAGCAAAGCAAATAGGTTTTACCTGCCAGCTGCCTGCTGCATAAATACGTGATCCCAAGTTCGAATCCCAGTTTAGAGTTTAGGTTTAATATTTTTAACATGAAACTACCAGGTATTTATTGTTAAACCGACAGGAATAAGACAGGCATGTATTATAAAATTGTTGAATTATTTATACTTAAAATAATTAAGTCACACCTATACGTGCATTCCTATTCATAATACAAACATTTGAACGAAAACGCATTTTCTAAGATTGAAGTGCAGCCTTTGTGATTCAAAATCTTAAAACCTTTTACCATAATGTGTTGTTTATGGCAGGAGAAAAGCAATATTGAACTCTATACAGGGCTGTCGGCTGATTGCTTCAAAGCAACGAGGCCTATTTACACGCACGGTGAAAGTAAACATGGGCTTCAGTCTTATTACAACGAACAACTATCGACGGCATAATGGGTATAACGGGAATAAACTTTTACAAAGAAACATATCCTAATACAGAAAACGTATTATCATAATGGATTGTATTTGGGAGTTCCTGAATATTGATAATGATATTGTATTAAGTTGGCTAAGGTTATAGAGACGCACAAAAAAAAATCTCCTACATCACTTTTTTTTATTTACCACAAGTTAGCCCTTGACTGCGATCTCACCTGATGGTAAGTGACGATGCAGTCTAAGATGGTAGCGGAATAACCTGTTAGGGGCATGGCAGATAATTGAACCCATACCCCTATGCGGTTTCTACACGGCATCATACCGGAACGCTAAATCGCTTGGCGGCACTCTTTGCCGGTAGGGTGGTAACTAGCCACGGCCAAACCAGGGAAAATTCAGAAATTATAAATTCCCAAATTTACCCCGCCGGGAATCGTAGCCGGGACCTTCGCACGTTAAGACAATAGCGCTCCGTGGCTGAGCCATGGAGGTCGTCACAGATGCAATATAGTAGCAAGACACTGACAAAAATAGATTAGGAAATTAAGAGATAGAGAATGAACGAGACTTGGTTAGACTGCTTGGTTTCGAGACAGATATTAGTGGGAAAATTTATTTAATATTGTTTTCGTACCACTTGCTCAAAAATGTGACATTCTATGCCACAAAAAGCGAACATAACAATAGTCATTTTTAATCTGTTAAAAACAGGGAAAGAAAATTGTACTGAATTTCATTCATCCTCTAGGGGGAGAATGTGATTTAAATTTGGAATACTTATACTGAACTACATCTGTGTTTACACCATTGAGTTTGTATATAAAGCATTATACATCTTTTTGAAAAAGGAATACGCATTTATTATGCAGTTATGATTATTAAATAAAATTACGAAAACCAACGAGGCCGTATGAGCTTGACGCCTTTGCTTTTCCGACAAAAAATATTAGTCTAGGAATTTGCCGCGTTTTTGTTTACTTCAAATACATAAACGTTATGTTTATTTTAATTTATTTTTATAAATAAGTTAATGTTCTAAAAATCTTTTAATTGTCATTATTTTAAATAAATGCTTATCTCATATTATTATTGTGTTAATTTTTTCGCAAATGGTACGAAAAGTAGAGTATTTTCCTCGGTGATAAAGCTGTCTTAGTCTTGGGTGAACTTAAATCCCTCGCTACACTCAGGACTCGTCTTAAATCCCTCGCTTCGCTCGTGATTTAAGTTTTTAACACCCTCGCTACGCTCGGGAGTAAACCTCGAGTCCTTCATTACGCTCGCGATTTAAATCGTCACCCGCGACAGAAGACACTGCTTTATCCCCTTGGTTAATAATCTACTATTTTAGACCTGGTATTAATAATCATTGCTGGTAACAAGTTAATCATTTTATCTATAGGTAGGCATAATCACAATAATAACCTTGGCTTATTTATACCGTTCCGAGACCTTCCGAAGCTATTTGTGTATAATTATAGTTTCGACTGAAATTATAGATAATTTGTAGCTCATAATAAAGCTTTGATTGTTAAGGTTGAATTTGAATACCATTTTTACGATTGATTGCGATTATTTTATCGTTCGAAGACTATATGATCTATCTACCTACTTCTAGCTCTTCTAATGAAATGGATAGATATCCATACTTATCCATACTATCCATACTATATATACTATATATAGTGTGGATTTATGGATTAACTGCCTCGTTGGTCTAGCGGTTAGCATAGTCGACTGCGGATCACGAGGTCCTGGGTTCGATTCCCGGTCGGGCAAAAAATTGTTAGGTATTGGGTTTTTCAATTAAGAAATTCTCAGTGCCAGCCCGGAGTTGGAAGTTGGCGGTGTTTCACCCCCGTGCCTCGGAGAGCACGTTAAGCCGTCGGTCCCGGTTATTATCACTAACATGATAATAGTCGTTGAAGCCCGCCAACCCGCATTGGAGCAGCGTGGGTCTAAGCTCTAATTCCCTCTCTCCTACGAGAGTGGAGGCCTGTGCCCAGCAGTGGGACGTTAATAGGCTGTAGTGGTGGGATAGTATGGATTATGTATGTAGATATACTGTATAGTATATAATTGTACTATATAATATTATAAATGCGAATGTGTTTCTGTCTGTCTGTCTGGTACCCGTTCACGGCCCATCCCTTAACCCGATTTTGATGAAATTTGGTACAGGGGTAGATGGTTTTCCGGGGAAAATTAAAGAGTTCCCGCGGGAATCATCTACTACACTACCCCACCACCACCACCACTACAGCCTATTAACGTCCCACTGCTGGGCACAGGCCTCCACGCTCATAGGAGAGAGGGAATTAGAGCTTAGACCCACCACGCTGCTCCAATGTGTTTTGGCGGCTTTAACGACTATTATCATGTTTAGTGATATTAACCAGGACCGACGGCTTAACGTGCTCTCCGAGGCACGGGGGTGACACACCGCACCAACTTCCAACTCCGGGCTGGCACTGAGAATTTCTTAGGTAATTGAGAAACCCAATACCAATTTTTATGCCCGACCGGGAATCGAACCCAGGACCTCGTGATCCGCAGTCGACTATGCTAACCGCTAGACCAACGAGGCAGTTATGTAAGTATAGTAGGTATAGTAGTAGATATTATTGGTACATAATAATATCTACTACTATACTATACTTTAATATACTACAATAAACTGTATACTGTAATATAAACATAGTATAGTTATAATTTATTTCGTAGAGAACTACTCGTATCTATCGAAACCATACATCATCGCTCCATAAAATCGCTGTAAGTGGATATGACCTTAGGTTATGGCTTACGAAACATTGCTCATAATACGCCAACAAGCTTCAGCTTCAGTTGCCTGGTGGGAGGCTTCGGCCGTGGCTAGTTACCACCCTACTGGCAAGACGTACCGCCAAGCGATTTAGCGTTCCGGTACGATGCCGTGTAGAAACCGAAGGGGTATGGGTTTAATATAACTGCCATGCCCCTTACAGGTTAGCCCGCTACCATCTTAGACTGCATCATCACTTACCATCATGTGAGATCGTAGTCAAGGGCTAGCTTGTAGTGGATAAAAAAAAAAAACATGTATTTAGAAAATGTGTAGCATTCGAACAATCGCCTAAATAAGAATTACCAAAAATCTATCCATGTTTGCGATATTATTCTAAGTTGCAATGTCATTCGTAGATATCATCTTATAACATAATTTGCGAACGTGTGCTTGTTTAATAGATTTTGTCTAAATTCAATTGTTTGCATTTCTATACCAGAAAATCAGAGGTCCAATGGAATTTTAAATTCACTCGGATGTAATCACGGGCATCATCTAGATTCTAGTAATTAATTATAGATAGATCGATAAATTCTTTATTGCCACACATAACATAGAGAAAACTTAATTATAAACAAAAAGCAGAAAACAACGCGTGCGCAAGGGCGGTCTTATCACTAAAAGTGTTCTCCTCCAGACAACCCATTTCTTATGGAACTTTAAAAAGGAGCGGGAAAGTGCAACAAATCAACAATAATAATAAACATGCAACAATACTAGGTATACTACTTAAACTTAATACATACTAATGATACATAAAAAACATAATTATGTAGGAAAGTAACAAAAAAAACTTAATATTTTAATACTTCTTCAGTACATTATATGAAACATTTTCATGTGTGTACCTTTTCACGTAATTCATTACGTGCGCGCTCACCTAGCTCGCGTGCGTATACGAATTACGAAGTACCGTTTAATTACTCTCTTCGTTGCGTAATAGCGTATATTAGTAAAGAACGATGCCAGACTGAACCGCATTAATCAACGTTCACCCTTGACGAGTCGTGATCTAAATACTGTCTGATATTATTTCTCATACGCTGTTTAAGGCCCTGTGTAGCGTAAAAGGAGGTTTTTAAAAGCAGTGTATCCATCAAACGGTGACATAATGTATGCTTGTAAAAATAATGTGCTGTTTTCAAGACCTTTGAGTAGCCATTGACGCATCTCAAAACACAATTTAAAAAAAATCTCTGCATTGAAATTTATTTTAAACATACCTCTTAATTTACCTTTTAAAGCAATTTTTCTCCTTATTGAAACCAATAATTAGCTCTAGAAATATAAGATAAAATTCATATCTCTAAATCAAACACATTGTCGGATTCATTTGTATTGAAAAGTAAATATTAAATTTTTTACAAATTATTTCATGCATTTTTTGCGACATGCGCTTACTCGATTTCACCCCCGCGCGCCTGTGTTTTTAATCTCATGAGCTCACAGCGCCTTAATATACTTACTTGGCCTATTACGAAATAGTTAAAAGGAAGATGTACTGATTATTGTAGTACATATAATAATGTTATAAAAGTGATATATAGTTTAATTAAATAACCTAAAGTTTAGGCAATTTATTTCTTTGAGTAATAATATCTCTTAATTCCAAAGACATTGAACTTGATGGAAGCAACCATTAGGTACATACATAACTTAAAACCAAACATACTTTTGGATTTGCCATTGCACAAATTAAAAAAAACCGTAAAAGAACACTAATTGTTGAGTCGGGGCTGATAAACAATTGACGAATTTCTGACAAAGTTGTATGGAAGCAATCGACTTTGGGTCCAGCTCCCCACAGGATAGTATAATAACTTACACTATTGTATTTTATTTTATTTATATACTTATAAGTATAGTAATTTATATTGTTTAAAAAAAAGAGCAACTGAAATTGTACTTGAACATAATTTAAGCTCACCACTTAACATTCTTCCACGTTAACACTCTTCCACTATTGGACAAAATCCATTGACGCAGTAACAATAACATAAATTCAGCCAATCATAACATATATACTGTAACAATGATTGATGCAGAAATTACGCAGTCGCCCTGCTGTCGTAGGTAAAATCAAACAAAACAATAACTTTAATATAATTCTATGTTAGAGATTAAGGATTGAAATTTGAAATTAAAAGGGTGTATTTATGCATATTATATGACTGTACCAACTTATGTTCTCTTCTATGTAAACTAAAAGGCTTTTTGTATTCAAACTGGGAGGTGCTAAATTCTAGACAACAAAATAACCCTTTCAGCTCGATGTTTAGTCAAGCGATTAGCTGAGACGCGTGGGAGGTCAGTGACCGTAATTTGTTTTGAACAAGAAATGCAAAACACCTGTAAGTAAAACTCGTTTACTGATACAAAATATGATCATAAAATCTATCTCAACAAATAATATAATTAAAGGTGAAAAATGGCTGGCACCCTATTAATAATTGATTTAAAATATTATCTAGTCTTGTATTTAGAATTATAATATTTCCATTATTTCAATTTAATTATTAAGTTTCTTTTTTTCATTATCTGGGTACTATACTGCACTTTTTTCATAATTTTGGTGGCTAGTTATCAATACGATAATAAAATTATAACTGGACGATTTCTGTGTCGGAAATATAAATATATTATGAAAAACATTATTTCTTATAAAATGTAATAATTTAAACATTTGTAATTAAAAGAACTGCGTAAATTAAATTAATCGATGCAACTGTGAATATGTTTCAACGCCAATTTAAAAGTTCCGAGGAACGAATCTGATGCAATCAGAACTGTGAAATAAATTTTAGCCTGTCTGGTTCACTTGAAGTTGGCAATCGATTTGTAGTAAATCAGCTTTTAAAGGGTGTCAGTTTACCGAACGGTTAGTTGCTGATACAATAATAAGACCGATTAAGGTAGAACGCACGTTGATGAGCAGAAAAATTTTACCCAATTGCTGAAGGGTCGTGTAAATGATTTATGTCCATAATGCTATGTGAACCTTTAACTACTTTTCTTACTTACTCGTATTAAAATAGCAATATGTTCAGCTAAAGATTTTTTACTCTTTCACTCAATGTTTCTGCGTACAAAAGCTATAAGTACAATTTATGAACTAACATTTAAAAACTTTCGTTTGAATTGTCTTAAGGCGCGTGAATAAATGACGAATGATAATTTTATAAATGCGAAAGTGTTTGTTTGTTGGTTTGTCCTTCAATCGCGCCGTAACGGAACAACGACGGATCGACGTGATTTTTGCCATGGGTATAGTTGAGGACCTAGAGAGTGGCATAGGCTACTTTTTATCCCGGAAAATTAAGGAGTTACTGCGGGAATCAAAAAAATTTAAACCACGCGGACGAAGTCGGGGGCATCAGCTAGTGAATTGATATAGGTGTAATAACATTAATTAAATGATCGGAAATTTTGGAGTGGTTTTTGAGGTAACTAATAAACTTACACAATAACACTCAAACTACGAGTATGGAAATAAGACTTGTTAAAAAATACATAATATGTAATTAGTGTTGTACTTACTCAAAAAAGGTCATGGTCATTACATCACCGCAATAAAAAGTTGTACCCAAAGCAACCTGTTTTTTGTTGGGCCTACCTACCTGCTCCGTCAGCTCATCATAGTAGGTATAACTTTGATGGAGGACTGTTATTATAAGACTGCCTGAAAAAAGGAGTATATTGTTTTCAGGGTTCATGTATGTATGTATGTGAGTTTCTATATTCCACCATAACTTCTATACGCCTGAACCGATTTTGATAAATGAGGTATCGTTAGAAGCCCTAGCTTATTCCGGGTGACATAGGCTAGTAAAATTTAAAAAAAAATTGATGGGGTGACCATGGTCCCGCATTAAAGAGTAAAGTTTAAAAAAAAAAATCGAAAATAAGATTAACTATAGTGACTACATAATCACCATCTAGAAAAAGATGAGTAGATTCCAAAAATATATAACACTATAGTTCAATATCCAGTGATTCACAAAAAATATAATTTAATAAAAATGTGAATAAGATTCCAAAGGTAATTTCAATACGGGCTACGGCAGAGCAGTCGTATTTTTTAATAATTTTAATTATATTCACTTGTTTAACTTGTAAATTTAACAACGTATTACCATACGTTGTTACCTGTTGTTAAGTAACCTGACTATTTAACCTTATGATTAAATTTCAGGACTCTATAGAAGCTAATTGTCAAAAAAAAAAATATGCTGAATTGGAAATCCTCCATACTAATATTATAAATGCGAAAGTGTGACTGTAGGTCTGTCTGCTATGCTTTCACGGCCCATCTGCTCAACCGAATTTGATTAAATTTGGTACAGGGTTAGTTAATTTGGTATCCCGGGGAAGGACATAGGCTACTTTTTATCCCGGAAAAAAAATCTTAATCCACGCCGATGAAGTCGCGGGCATTATCTAGTAAATAATATATTTCAAAATGGCTCCCAAGGTCCAGGCAGCATAAATTTCGAAAAGTGAAAGGGGAAATTTTCAAAACTAGCTGTTTTAATCCAACCTCAGGTCATATTTAATAATGAAAGGACGGGGCTAATAAAGGAATATAAAAATGGGTCAAACGGGGGCATAAGGTTACGAAGATAAACACATAACTGCACATTTAGTGCTCATATCAAACACTTTCAGACGGGAATATGACGGTTAGTTTCTTCCGTTATTATGTACCATGTGCTTGTACTATAAACTGTTATTATATCTGATAACTATATTACCAGTAAGTATAGTCTAAATATCTAGGTATTATGCGGATATGATACATGGGAGTGGACTGCGCGTTAGATTGATGCAACTGTACACCTGCGCATGCGACGCCAAGCGGTCTTCTGACAGCAATTAGTCTTATGTAGAGAATTCCGTGTAACGGGCATGATTTAACATATCTAGCAATTACATCTGAGTAGGGTATGCGACGACGGCATATAATTGCAAGCTTAGTTGGTATCAAGATGGTTCGCAATGAGGAAGACAAGCTTATTGCAGCCTCCCATAAAATCTCGTAAATGCGGTAGACTAATCTAGGTTAGGTACCTATATGTTTTGTGTTTCGACCTTTGTAAGTTTGTATAGGAATAAATATTTCACGAGAGGCTTTGTCACGGCTTATTTGCGACAGTATAATGCGATTGAGTTGTTTACGTACATATCTGTTGACCGAATTCAGCTAGATGTTAGACTTAGGAGGGAGCACAAACAACTTCCGGCTAGGGTCTAGGGAAACATGATTAGTATTGAAATGTAAGGGAGGCACTATAATATTTAGAAGCGAGGACAAATCAACTTCTCTTACAAAATAAAAATGTGAACGTTTGGTAAGTTTGGATGTTTGCTACACCTTAACGCCACAATGACAGAACCGATTTAAAGATGAAATAGGTAATGGAGAAAGCTTATAACCTGAATTAATCATATTTTATCACTACATTTTATCCCGGAAAATGAAAGAGTTCCCACGGGAATCAAAAAACCTTAATCCACTCGGACTAAATCGCGGCCATCATCTAGTAGGTAGGTATACGTTGTAACTTGTACCTATATTAAAGATTGATTAATACCTAAATATTATAGTCTAGGCTCTCTAGGCAACGGGGCGGTTCGTTGTATGGAGATCCCCTCATTAAATCCTCAGTCGTTGAAACTTGGAGGGTATGAACCAAAACTTATACAAAAATATGCAACTAAAAATCCACGCAAAAAATCACGGAAGTTAGGTTTTTATATTTAAAACTTTATTATTTACTAGCGAATGCCCGCGACTGCGACTGCGTGGTTTGAGATTTTTTGGTTCCTGCGGGGACTCTTTAATTTTTCGGGATAAAAAGCCTATGTGCTATTCCAGACCAAAAGCTATCTCTGTGCCAAATTTCAGCCAGTTCCGTTCAGCCGTTGGGGCGTGATCGAGTAACAAACATCCATACATACATCCATACATCCAAACTTTTGCATTTAAGTATAATATTTATTATTATTATTTGATGACTGGATATTTTCTCGATTTCTATTTAACATAATAGTAGGTAGTACATTTACACTCAAACCCGAAATATCAGATAAAATAAATGATTATTTCGTCTGATATTTTAACACATTTTAAGACAGAAGAAAGAAAATAGCAGAACATCGATATTTAAACCGATTTTATTATCATAATAAACTGCGTTTACTCGATAATGTCCCTTCCTGCTATAACAAATTTAACAAAAAAAAAACAACCTTACTTCCTTTCTGATTTCTTATTGGATAATTATATTATATTATACGTTTAACTCATGATACTTTATCCTATTGTAAAGATTAGTCGTCTGAGGAATTATTGTTGAGGTCCACTAGCTTCTTTGCCTAGACTATATAGGTATATATTACCTAATCTATTTTCAAATAACATGAATGTAAATACAACAAGAGTGTTAAATTGTGAAGGACAAGTCGGCGGCAATGTAGGTACAGTGAATAATTGACCGAGCGAAGCGAAGGTCTCTGAGTCTACTTGGGTGAATTGGCACTTGTCCGTCCGTCCGTCCGTCCGTCCGTCCGTCCGTCCGTCTGTCAGAGCATTATAACTTCTGAATTACTGAACGCAATTACTTCAGCTTTAAATATAATATGTAAACCAATGGCCTCCCGCCGAATATGGCTTAAAAAATAATAAAAATCTTTATTTCAGGGGGGCTCTCATAGAAGCGAATGCGAAGTAAAATATTTTTTATAAAGTTACATAGGGTTGCGGTATATCATTTTAAAGATAATTAGGAATAGAGTCGGAAAATATTTTAATTTTAATTTTTCCCCCAAAATTGACGAAATGGGGGGCTTTCAAAGTGGTGATTTTCTAACGTCCAAAGATGACCTCAGAACTCTAAATTTTCTGAAAGGATGAGCCTGAAACTTGATCAATTATTTCAATTATATCCTGTACTTGAACAACAAATACTAAAATTAGATAAATATTGTAAGGAAACGGAATTATTTAATTTTTAATGAGCTTCAGGATTTTTAACAGAACTTTACATTTATGTCAATAGATGGCGCCGCGAGGTCTCAGTTCGGGGCGAACCACTAGTAACCAGTGAGTACATTTCAACTTTATCAGATATCAAATCAATGTATACTTTGATTTAGAAGTGCGTGCAGTCGCGTTATTATTGTTTTGCCATGACCGTGGTTTATTAAGTTCTCCCTAGGAAATTCCCGTGACTTTGCGTGTTTGAAATCCTACTGAAAATTGTGGAAATAATTATGTTGTTATTTTACTTTGTTCAAGTGCATAGAATTAAAGAATATTTGGTTGCCTGAGTAAATCAAAATAAGTTTTCTGCAGTTCCATGAAGTGTCCGAGTAGTTAAAATCTTTTTATATTTTACTTTGGAGTTTGGTATTCAATATGAGGATAACATATTAGAGTAGATACTTAGGTAGATACAAGATATTTTAGCCTTTTACACACAATAATATGATTGATTACTTTATTTACGCTTATCATAATATGACGTGTTGAATCTTAACACCAAATCCCACTCATCAATGCTTATTGAGCATTCGTTGTGTATTTTAATTCAGGTATTACCATACCTTATTACATTACCATACCATACCTTTGACGACCTCCATGGCGCAGTGTGTAGCGCTGTTGCCTTAACGTGCGGAGGTCCTGGGTTCGATCCCCGGCAGGGTCAATTTGGGAATTTATAATTTCTGAATTTTCCCTGGTCTGGCCTGGTGGGAGGCTTCGGCCGTGGCTAGTTACCACCATACCGGCAAAGACGTGCCGCCAAGCGATTTAGCGTTCCGGTACGATGCTGTGTAGAAACCGAAGGGGTATAGGTTTAATATAACTGCCATGCCCCTAACAGGTTAGCCCGCTACCATCTTAGACTGCATCATCACTTACCATCAGGTGAGATCGTAGTCAAGGGCTAGCTTGTAGTGGTTAAAGATGACATCTTGGAAACTAGGTACAATATCATAACTTACGTCTTACGTGCTACGAAACACAAAGGGTTGTTTTTTAAATTATAGTGGCAAGATATACCTACTTAAACTAACCTTACACGTAATTTATTACTATGCTTTCTTAAAACGTGACTCTTTCAAACAATTTTTAGCACAATGTATTTTCTTCAGATGATTGAAGTGTAAAAAACATTTGACAAGTTAACATATGAAGTATTTTGTTTTTTATTAACTCATCCCTTACATAAATAAGATACCTTACCTTGGGTCAGGCTCGACTAAATATATTCATACTTCCATACTAATATTAAGAATTCGAATGTGTATCTGTCTGTCCCAGGAACTACCTTGATGTTCGGTCCACATATAACCAAACAGACAAACACCCTAACCAATATTTTATTGTTGGTGCCTGATCTAAACAAGATGAACAACTAGTTTGAGGAACATTATGAAAATACTACTTGAAAATGGGTCGTCAATCGTCATTCAACACATGGCCATCGTGGGTGGTCTACCATCGCTACGTCTTCAGAACAAACATAATAATATACATAGAATGTATTAACTATAAAAGAGACATTTGAAATGGATCTAATAAATTACGGGTGAGCTAATCTAAATTTTAACGATTGAAAAGAATGCCCAATTAAAAGTAATTACAGACAAAATAGTAATAGGCTTATGCTTAAAACCAATACTCTGGACCATTACGCGGCTTAATGGAAGATTGTTAATTTTAAAATTGTACATTTTACCACGATAAGTACTGTTTGTTTTTCCACTTAGGCGAAGCATTACTGTAAATAAGACATGGCCGATTGGTGTTTGCGTTCGTTTAAAACTGGCTAAGATAAACATTGCTACGGCCAAGAACGGCGCACCAGCACAATATTACATCGTTGCAACCTGAAGAAATAATACCGTCACATTTTTGCACTATGAACTCTATAGCTTGGTACTAGAATTTAAAATGTAGCATCAGATCTCAAAGGTATAAGCCTATAAGGAAAAAAACAGCACCATATTGAAACCTAAGCGAGACGAATGAGTATGTGAATTCACCTTGCTGTTGGTCTTTTTATGATACGCTATTCCTAGAAACACTTATATTTTTATCTTTATTGGATTAATACCATTTACGTCTAAAATTAATGAGCTAAAGAAAATATGGATGGTTATCATTAGTTTTTAACTTATTCTGGACAAAAATCGAGGTTTTAGCTATTTCATGCCATTAATAACTTATACCTACAACGTTGCTAATCGCTGAATTGAAAATCTGCGATGAAATTTTCTTAAAATTTTGACGTAGCGGCTACTCTTAGGAGGCTCATTAATCATTAAACTGTTTTATAATAAATATTATACTGAAGTTGCGGAGACGCTAGCGATAAAACTTGCAGTACACTTACTCTGAGTTTTTACATTGCAAATACGATTGATCGACGTGAGAGCTCACCACGCCAAGTGTATGCGACCGTTAAAGTAAAATGAACCTTAACTGCATTGGTTTAGAGCTCATTTCATCATTTCGTGAATTTATTCACAGCCAGCGCTCCAAACGCTGAATTTGTGACTTTAAAGCAAGCGGTTTGGGTCCATTTTACTTTAACGTTCGCTTACACTTGGCGTGGTGAGCTCTCACGTCGATCAATCGTATTTGCAATGTAAAAACTCAGAGTAAGCGTACTGAAGTCATCTCTATCATGTAGTCATGTTTATCATTGTTGATGCACTTTTAAAGTTCCATAAGAAACGGTTTGTTTGGAGGAGATCTGCACTTTTAGTGATAAGACCGCCCTTGCGCACGCGTTGTTTTCTGTTTATAAGTTATTTCTATGTTATGTGTGTCAATAAAAAAATTATCTATCTATCTATCTCTGGCAAGTTAAGCACGTCACTTACGCGCAAGAAATTAGTAGTAAGACATTTTAATGGAAAAACTTGCAGAAATTATCAATGGCACCTAGATATCTACTTACAAGAGAATTTGCCACCAGACACTTGGCGAAAAATTAAAACATAAAAAGCGTGTTATTCGTTAAAATATTCAGTGGAACGAGAAATGTTAAAAGCTTAACATTAATTAAATATCAAATTCGTTTTAATACGTAAACGCTTCGAAGCAGGAAGCAGCGTCTGCGAAAGTTAAGCCTGTAAATATCGTTTCTTTTTACTGCTGATTGCGCGGCCCTGCCACCTGCGCCGCGCCGTTCAATGAGACTATCCACAATAACTTTGCTTAGCTAATTATAATTCGTTTTGTAAATGCACACTCAATTTCGCCTTTTTCCCACGTTTAACAGAGGATATTTAATACCATTTCTCGATTCTCGCTCATTCGCAAAGGAATTCCGTTCCGCAATAAACGTCTCATGTTTTCGTTTATGGCTGGCAACGTCCGATTATATTGAATTTTTGACTGTGTGTGTGTGACTAGGTACGAAAAGGTGATGTTGATAATGTATGAGTGTGACTTTTGCAGTATATCGGGGGACATGCAGTACTCTGCCAAGACTCGAGCTAATGTATTCATGTACCTAATAAAATTTAAAATATTACGAGCTGTAGCCCGCGACTTCGTCCGCGGGGACTAAAGTTTTTTGGTTCCCACGGGAACTCCTTAATTTGCCGGGATAAAAAGTAGCCTATGTCACTCTCCAGCTCCTCATCTATATCAATGCCAAAAACCACGTCGATCCGTTGCTCTGTTGCGGCGTGATTGAAGGACAAACAAACACACTTTCGCATTTATAATATTAGTATCGAATTATAGATATAAATTATTTTGTCGGTTGATGTCAGCTCCCATATCCAAACTAAATTCGATTTTATAAACGAGGCACAGTTGGCGTTGCATACTAACGGATTTTATGTAGGTATATTACGTATCTAAGTCCTACCTGTATTACAATGGATTTTTACTGAAACCCGAAGGGCTCAAAATAAGTTAACTTTCTTTGGAGGGTTGATGGATAAAACATGAGAAAACGCTAAAACAACTTGATTGAAGGCAATGATTGCCCATCCACAACTCCATTGGATTCCGCAAGTCGGAATGTAAATCTGGCATTAAGCATAATTACAGCGATAAAAGTCGTTGGAACTGTGACCAGACGCAAAAGTAATTACATTTCTACTGGGTTTGAATTTTAATCGCCCTGTGTACCCACACGCTCCTCGGTTGTCCTGCGGCCATCCACGGTACCATTTCAATTTATATCTTGCACTTACCTACCATATCTTTTCCTTTTAAAAGGAAACTACGAGTCCCTTTAATATTTATAAGTCGGAGCGAAGCTACTGCAATCATTTATCGCATGGAAAGATCATGAATATTGATAAATGATGGTGGACATGATTACCTACCTACATTTTTACAATCTATAAAAACAACACAAACAACAACACAATCTGCCGATGCATTATTGGTGCGGTCGTTAATGTGTGTACACGCAAGTTTATCATATTATAGTAAAATATGATGAATTTTGACTCTGTAAACGACAAAAAACATGGGTTCGGCTTTTTGGAGTAGGTATTTTTTATTTATAAAACTATTCACCATAACTAAAACCCTTACGCAATACATAATTTATAGAACTTTTCGCCATTCACCATAAACACCGTACCTACGCTATAAGTACGTGCCTTTTTAAATTTAATTATTTTAAGAAATGAATACCTACTTACTCCATGATTTTTTTTTTCTTTTAGTGTACTGACGTTTGACTCTACTTCTTTAGGTACTTAATTACGGCAGTCGGAAAGGCAGTTATTATTGCACTAGTTAGTAAAAGTTGTCAAGCAATAAATTGAGTGGTAATAAACTGAACGCCACAATATTAAATTAAATTCAATGTCGCGCCCATTTACTTCCTATGTACCTACTGGTTTGAGTGACCGAAACTGGTTTAGCATTTAAATATTTATCCAACCTACTCTCTTGGTCTCTTGCTAAGCTTATTATACCCAGCCAAAACACACCTGTGCTGTTTTTATGAATCTCGAGTCTTCCTTATGGTCATAAAACATTACCACAAATCATGGCTATGTGCTAAAAACGCGGTTAGATTTTTACTGATGGCCTAAAATAAGCCTTACATCTCAAATAATAATTGATGACATTTTATCGTTTTCTCTATTGTTAACACCTACTTAGCTGATATTTACGGCCTTGCATATTATGCTGAGGAAACTTCGTACTATAGGCCGACCGTTTAACTCGCGTATCGCCTGCGCGGTAAGAAAGGAGCGGGGATACAAATTTATTAAATTTTTAAAGATACTTATTATTTTATTCTTTACCAACAATGTCTATCTCGAGATAAATCTTTGGATTATTGACTCCGTGTGTAGCGTTACCCGCCCCCGCTCCCTTCTTACCGCGCAGGCGATACGCGAGTTAAACGATCGGCCTATAGGTAGGTACCTTTCTTCAAAACGTTCGTGTTTTTCTACGTGTTTGAATTTGAAATAATGTACTTACCTACCTATCTACCCGTACATATAGGATACGCCCGCGATTTTAACCGCGTAGATTAAGATTTTTGGTTCACACGGGAACTCTTTAATTTTCCGGGATAAAAATTAGCCTATAATATGTTATTCCATTGGCCAATGGAAGCGAATGATCCGTTCGAGGGTAGGATCTAGCCAGGCCCACGATCTTCAGCAATGAAGGAACGACCGGAGAGAGATATGTTATTCCAGACTATAATCTATATCTCTTTGCCAAATTTCATCCAGATCCATTCAGCCGTTCTGGCGGTGATTTAACAAACATCCATCCATACATCGATACGTCCATCTATCCATCCAAACTTCCGCATTTATAATATTTTAATAGTATAGATTATCTAGACCACTATTCATGCGGACATTTTTTATCTTATTTCAAGTACATACATTTTCAAAATACTTAGTAGAATTTATATTCTGGATATTTGATGTAATCAGAATTGCTATTTTATAGGAATATTATCCTATAATATTATTATTGTATAGTAGGTAATCCCGTAACGTAGCAAACTGATACGCAAATCCTGCCTGTGAATACGAGACGCCTGCATCTTAGTATAGAATTAGAGAGCTCACAGTTTAGTCCCGATTGTTGCATTGTATTGTTTTTGCAACAATACCACCACAGCATCATCTATTAATATTTCATAGTTGTAAACTCTTATAAGCTACAGCTTAGGTATATTACTTAGCTGATTCTAGTTAGATATATCTGTAGGTATATATATATGTCACCGTAAGATTGTGAAAACCATCAGATTGCAATCTAACGCGTTTTATCTCGATAGATTGTAAACTGTCGACAGATTGTGAACCGTTCAATGTTCTGAGTGTCAATTTTTGAAATATTATTATTCATTGTATTTACGTTTTCTTGTCTCTTTCTTGCGGTCGGACACTTAGGTTCTATTGGGTTAATATACCTACCTAACAGATTACAATCTACCGAAAAATAATGCGTTAAAATGTAAGCAGTTGTTATGGTTCACAATCTTTCGACACTTTACAATCTCACAAGACAAAAAGCGTTAGATTACAATCAAACGGTTTTTACAATTTTACGGTGACATAATTATAGCAGTGGGACATTAATGGGCTGTAGTGGTGATACCGTATGCATAATATAATATCATATATTTATATAATATTCTATACCGATGACTCGTAGGTACAATAACTTCGTAGAATTACGTTTAAGCTATTACATCCTACTCAAGTATTTATTTAGGGAGATACATGAATAAAGTAATATATTATATATAATAATATAGGTATTTGGTTATAATAAGTATTACTAAGGCGCTTCTGATAATCAGATTGAAATTATTACTTATTCATATTAAATAGAACCAGCATTCAAAACGGAAGTGGTAGAGTAAGCAGTCGCTATCGTCATCTTTTTTACGCCATCACAAATTAGCCCTTGACTGCAATCTCACCTGATGGTAAGTGATGATGCAGTTTATGATGGTAGGGGCTAACCTGTTAGGGGCATGGCAGTTATATTAAACCCATACCCCTATTCGGTTTCTACACGGCATCGTACCGGGACGCTAAATCGCTTGGCGGCACGTCTTTGCCGGTAGGGTGGTAACTAGCAACGGCCGAAGCCTCCCACCAGGCCAGACCAGGGAAAATCCAGAAATTATAAACCAATCATCACCAAGAAACAGATGTAGTGATTGAATAGTTATAGAGTAGGTCTATACATAATTCTTCTGATACATTTATGTAATTATTCTTTAAATAAAATGTAAACACAACTCATTTCCTGTAACGTGCATGCATTTGAATCACTACCTAAGCACTCAACTATTATAATCACCATGTAGTAATATATGGTTTATCGCGTCATATAACATAACTGGATACAAAGTACACCCTGTGTATGAGACATCTATCGAGATGCGCACCTTAATCACACTTGCTTTGCCGGCAGGTGCAAATAAAAATGTGCGTTAGAAGCGCTCCTATTGGTCGGTTGATCTCGGGATGCGCAGGCGTCATTGTTCGGCGCGGGAATCGCGCAGCTGCGTCTCCTCTGTAAATAATATTATGTTGCCTCCTGCTAAGGAAGTCACAGTTAAGATAGATCGCAAAAAGTATTAAATAAATGAGCTGAACGTCATTATGATTATAAATATTAAGTAAGTAATACATATAAAATTACACTTCTAGTTCGTCCATAAATAAAGTTACCTACCAATATTTCCACCACACTGCTGGGCACAGGCCTCCACTCTGATGGGAGAGAGGGAATTAGAGCTCAGACCCACCACGCTGCTCCAATGCGGGTTGGCGGACTTTAACGACTATTATCATACCAACATTTCAATAACACAAAATTAAGTTAAAATTTTCATACATAGGTATTAAGAACCTATAATAAGTTCGTAAATCGTATACTTACATTTTACCTTATTTCTATTGTACCTACTGGCTCTGTGACCAAAAGAAGATCTTCGCTTCAGAGTCCAACTGTCACTAGAAAATACCCAAAATCTTTAAATATAGATATAGGTGCACAGAAGATGCATGCCGATATACATGCCTGTTCTACGCCACTCTTTTCATTGGCTCTTTCGGGGACTTGCAGGTATTTTCGTCCATCCAGGGCTCCAGCTACCTCGCTACGCTAGATTGTACAAACTTTATTTTACTACGATGACTTCTAACTAATAAACAAATTTCTTAAAAGCCAGCAACGCATTGGCGGTACCTCTGGTGCTGCAAATTTTCATGGTCGGCGGTAATCACCAGGTGACCCGCCTGCTCAATTATGTCAATGAGTCAGTAGTAATTGAGCTATATTATAGTATTTTTATTTATTATTTATTTACATCTAATCAGAACGGCAATGCCACTTACACTAACCAGAAATAACAAGGTAATACAAATAATTTAAAAAGAGAAGAAGAACATCAACAATAATTATATTATAAACAAGGGTATTCTATGCTCTCAGAGTACCTTAACAATTCAAAAACCAGGGTTGCCCACTTGTCATTGAATGGATCCCATTGAGCATTATTGTCCAAGAGCGTGATGAAGTATGATATATTATATATATTTAAAAAAAACCTTAGAAGAGCATTCATATACATGCGTTTGTAGACCGGCTTATTTTCCGCTGGCTCGGAATGACTACGGAACACCGAGCCCCGAGGTAGTAAACCTATGCGGAGCGCCGTGGTCGCGTGACCAGAAACATGACAGGGACGACGTTCGGGACACCGGCACCGGCGAGGCCGGCGGCTGGCACCGGCCTGCGAGCTGTTTCCGTCACGCGATGCTACACAGAGTCACAGACAGACTTACCTATAATATAGATACCAAATACCTACCTACCAACTTAACTAATCTTAACTTTATTACAATCATACTTATGCTATTTATTTTCATTTTTGAATAAATATGATAGACGATTAGTATAAGAAAGACCTCCCTGGCGAGGAGTAAGTATTATATGTAACGTCATTATATAATTGTAATGAAGTTAGGAAAACTTCATAACGTAAGATCGAGAAGGTAAGCGATGGTGCCTGAAGGTCGAGGTTTGATTTCCGGCAGTGTAATTTTGGTAATTTTGGGAGGCTTTGACCATGGCTATTGAATTTTCAAAATAATCCGTAATATCAACCTGAATATATTAGGTCTTTACCTATAAAATTGCCTTTCTTCAGTACAGCAGCCTGATTCTGTAACTCAGTGGCTATGAAATAAAAATTAAGTTTTCATAGCAAACCTTCAATGGATAAAGAATATATGTCAGTGGCTTTCACTCTTTGATAGCCACTGAGTTACAGAATCAGGCTGCTGGTCATTTCAAATAAAAAAAAGTTTGTAATGGCTCTGTATTCTAAATTCAAATTAATTTTGTTTTAAAACCATGACATTCTTTTTACAAACTCAGTCTTTTGTTTTTTGACTAGCGTTGTATTTTCATTACATTTCAACATTTTTCGTCATAATGGATACTTTAAAAGTTCTTGTAATTATGGAATACGAGTTCCGTCGTGGCACCAACGTGACACAAACGGCACGTAATATCAAAAACGTTTACGGAGAGAACTGTACAAACGTACGCACACGGCACAACCCGTTATTGGTTTTCCCGGTTCCGTTCTGGAAATTTTGACTTGAAAAATGAAGCTCGTGGTCGTCCGGAGACTTTGGTCAACAATAATGAATTAAAGGCGATTGTGGAAGCTGACGAAACTCAATCTACAGCTGAGCTAGCAGCAGCTTTTGATGTAAACATCAAAACAATATTGATCCATTTGCGACAAATTGGCAAGGTAAAAAAGCTTGATAGATGGGTGCTCCACGACCTTAAGAGGCCGGTTCGCGCCGCTCGCAACTTCTATTCGAACCGCAAATATAAATTTGCCGGTATATTGCTATCTCTATTTCACTGATGACACATGATCGCGTTCAAGCGAGATAGCAATATGAGCTTACAGAATTTGTTATACATTTAGTCTTGTTCCGTGAATACCAAAAATGATGAATGAAAACTTATCGTGCTTTTTACTTCGTTTTGTTATTCTGTAACTTGACAATATAGGCTATGCTGCTGACCAATTAATACGTAAGATATCGTTGGTTTTAATATGAAACAAATAAGAGGGAAACATGTCCATCTTGTCGTAAAAATATGCAAAACGCAATTCATTTACATTTCATTTTAGGAAAGTATTTTGAAAACATATAAATCCAGGGGACTAGATAAATACAATCTGAATCCAAATAAACTCTCATTTTGGTGGAAATGTTCTCGAATTATTAATTATTTTGGTATTACGTTTGTATGGGCAATTCATTCTCCGCTGGCACCTTAACGATCGCCAGCGCAACGTACGCGTCGAGACCTGCCTTGCGCTGCTCAACAGGCAAAGAAATGAAGGAATTTTGAAACGAATTTATTTATTTATTTATACATTCTGTACCAGTAACTTAAAAATAAAACATAAACATTGAAAGGACATGCACAAGGACAACTTATCTCTTGAAGAGATTTTTTCCAGATGCCCCAGAATGTGAGAATAGTGAAATATATAAGTTAAAACTGTGTAGGTACATTGTTACGTGCGACGAAAAATGGATTCTGTTCGACAATCGAAAGCGCTCAGCAAGTTGGTTAGATCCTGGTTCAGCACCAAAGCAATGCCCTAAAATAAAAATGACCCCTAAAAGGGTGATGGTCACTATTTGGTGGTCTAGTGCGGGTGTGATTCACCACAGCTTTTTACAAAACGGCATGAGCATTACTGCAAATGTGTACTGTGAAGAACTGGAGAGAATGATGGAGAAGCTTGCACATCTATTAACCAGCTTTGGTCAATCGGTCGTCCCCACTGCTCCTTCACGACAACGCGCGACCCCATACTGCGCAACAGACAGTCTCCAAGCTGCAAGAGCTGGAGTTGGAAGCTCTCCCTCATCCGCCATATTCACCAGACCTTGCACCTACCGACTATTACTTTTTCCAAAATTTATACAACTTTTTAGTGGGTAAAAAATTCAATTCTCGTGAGGCAGTACAAAATGCCTTTGAAGAGTTTGTTGCCTCCCGTCCAGCTGATTTTTACAAGAAGGGCATCAATAAATTGCCAATGCGTTGGCAAAGATGCGTCGATTGAACGGGTGATTACTTCGAATAACAGAAATAAAAAAGTTTGAAAAAATAAGTACTTTCACTTATTCCATACAAAACGGCAATTTCATAGGTAAAGACCCATTATTATTTTGATTTAATTTCTTGAAAAAGTAGATACAATACTCACCTACTAGAATACCCATTGCATTATTACTTTGAAAACATTACATATTGAGGTAATAACTAATAGCATTAATAAGAATTTCTTTATATTCAATTGACGTATAATATTCGAGAGCATAATTTCAAATGACCGAATGAGCATTGCGTAAAGCCAGAGTAAAATGTGTTAAGTGCGTTTAGGTACGTACAATGTGTTTATTCAATAAATCACAGTCAAACACAGCATCTTATGGCCGACATGGTCGTTTATTCATCTCTATGCGTGCATGCGACGGCTTAGAGCCCACATAAGAGAACCGCATCACTATGATTAATGTTAATTACTCTTTTATTTCTTATGTCTACGAATCACCAACTAATCTCAGCGAGAGATCATTAGTAAGACGGATCAAATTTTTTATAGTCCCTCACTTAATTCCGTGGCAGCGCTCAATCAAAACGAGGACCCAGTCATAGTAATAATTATTATCTTGTTTGTCTTATGTAATAATAAATACTATGTAGAGTGTAGAACATGACGGACTGTTAAATAAAAACAATTTTAAGAAGCTGTACACAGACTACAAAAAATAATGGACGAATTAGACATGCACGGCCATGAAATGATAAAACACAAAGGTAGGGAACATTCAAGATTTCTTTAACTCAACAATTAGATTCTATAAAATATATCAACTTAATATTCAGCTAAGTAGATAAATCAGTTATATAATCGTTTTTAACTTCACCATGGCAATTAGCAAGATACGAAAAACTTTGAAATTCAGTACAAAATTATTGATTACAGTTTTTTAAACGGACTTTGCAATTCAAGAACAATAAGAAAATGTTATACCTACTCTACATGATAAATGATCAAATTATCAATTATTAATAAGTGCAATTATTTATATTTTGCGTACACTTATAATAAGTGTTTATTATTATTCTTATTTCCTAACTTACTCACTACTAACACGCCCGTGTTTTGTACACGGGCGTGATAGTAAGTTATGTGAGAGTAATAAATACATATTATGGCCAAAATAATTATAATAAACTTATATACATAGAAATAAACAGACTTACTTAAACATAACTTAAAATATACATACTTATCTGTACCGGGCGGAGGATTACACCACGGCAGATATTATTGGAAATTGGAATATAAACAAGCAAAGGATCAGCCTGGCTGTCCAGCGCGGAAATGCAGCCAGCATTCTTGCCACCATTCCACGCGGGCATGATTTATATAGTAATTAGGTTAGGCTAGCTAGCATTAAGTTCTATTGTATTATTTTCAATAAAAAAAAATAAAAAAAAATAGAATTTTCATAAGTCATAACTTTTAAATAACTATTTTGACCTTGATTTATACGGTCGGATAACAATTTACTTAATTTTATTACAAATCCACACAGAAAACCAAGGTTGGTGTGCCTATATCTTGCAGTGAACCAATAAAAAAATGTCAATGGCCATTACGCAAAAAATATCGCCTTACACAATACGAATCATTTAGCATCTGACCTGACCGCCTTTTTTTCAACCAATCCGCAAGTCTAACTTTTTCTTTCACACCAGGTACCGTGAAATTGTATTACCGAATCTAAAGTGCGTTGGAATGAAAACAACAGTTGCTTGATCTGCCATTTCAAATTATTTAGCCATCACGAACTCTGCAAAAGTCTTTACATAACATTAGCTGGCATTTGTCTGCAGCTACTATTAACTTCAGATATTTCTCAAATCTGCCTTTCATTTCAATATTAAGGTTCCGTTCACCATTTTTTTTCCAAAGAATAAACCTATCTACATTTCAAATAGAAATTTCCTACATAGGTTTTTAATTATTATTTAATACCTGTTTAATAGTTACTTAAACGATTTTCCATAGGTTGGATACTTAGCTGTCATATAAAATGATTGAAAATTAATAACCGTAGCGTAATTGGATCATTTAACTTATCTACTAACAAACTAATTGTCATTGACAGATAAAACTGTACAAAAGCCTCCAATAAATAATCTATCGTACATAAACTGGTTAGCATAAAAAATAACGAGTGTCAACGATATGAATATTGTTATTAAATCAAGTTGTAATTGCACACTGAAGCGTATAATTTCAAGGGTACAAAACAAGATCAAAAATAGGTAGCTATATAATTAGTGTGGAAGAGTGACGCAAGTACCATAAACCGATCTACCACTTCAAAGAAATATTTTCGTCTCCCGTGGTGTAATTCAAAGACTGATAGTATAATTAGTCTCACTTAGGAACAAGGCATATTATTTTCTGAATAACATGACAAGTCTACTGTTTACGGATTTAAAAAATTGCCACCGGTTCACCGGAACGTGTATCACGATTAAACCGGTCAGAAAACTCAAAACCCATAATTAGATAATTACATTCGTTATGTATAATATTTATTTAACATGAATCCATACTTATTAATATTATAAATGAGAAAGTGTGTCTGTCTGTTTGTCTGCTACGCTTTCACGGCCCAACTAATCAACTGATCTTGATGAAATTTAGTATACAGAGATAGTTTACATCCCGGAAGGACATAACTACTTTTTATCCCCGAAAATTGAAGAGTTCCCTCGGGAATTAGGTAAAAAAATCAATCCACGCGGATGAAGTCACGGGCGGGTTAGCCTCCGATGTTTCTATTATTATTCTTTAATGCCCTTGATTAATATTTTAAGCATCAAGAGAGCTCGTTAGAGAAGTTTCAAAATGTAATATTAATTACAATCTTTGCTTAATGAACTCCGTTGCTCGGCTGGGGCTGGTAATGCACGTTAAATAAATTCTGATTTCTGAAGCCTCTTTTAGTAAAAAAGAAACAGTCAGACTGAAATCTGAGTAAGGTGTAGGTTTGAACCTAACAATGAGGTCTAGCTTCGAACAATAAGGTCGAGCAGTGAGGCCTAACTGTAAGTATAAGGTTAGGTTAGCTGAGCCTAGTACTGCCATCCCATACACGAAGTTTTAATTCAAGCTAATTTAAACATGTGGAGTGCAATGTCGATTATTAATTAATTAATCGTTAGGTTTTGAAACCCATCGTTAGGTTATCTACATATTATTAGGTATACATGTACACCCATAGATTTAGGTACCTATGGATCTAGTATTGGTCTGTGGAGTTATAGTCCACGCGTGAACTCCGAGGAATCCTATGGAATGTTAGTCAAGCTCGAAACTAGTGCTGGGAGCGAGCTGGATATGGAGCGACGATCGGGGGTGGCGTACAGCCGTCGTTTCTTCAGATCCCGATTCCTCGGAGCTCGTGTGCGGACTATACATAACTTTATTAAGTAAGAGATATCCATAATACCCATGATTAAGATTATATCAATAAATTCCTAACTTAATAACGCAACAAATTCCATTTAACATTTTCTACAGAAATCCTTGAAAACCTGATCTTGGAGCAAACAATATACCAAAATAAATATTTTAATATTATAGTCGTTATCAGATTCTAATATCAGATTATAATGATCTCGGAAACAAGTTTGTGTTTCTGTATAAACCAATTTGAAACCAATCATATTCTACTTTCTTTGTTATAGGAATCGTGTCAGATGAAACACGGATTGTAAAAAACGTCGCCGCTCCAACAAAAGTAGGTAAGTGAGTTATTTTCCTTCGCTTGTATTCATTTGTGTTGTACTTATTGTATTACATAAGAGTCTTGCAACAACATCGATGATCTAGATCGAATTATGATGTAACTCAAAGGTAATAGTAACGAAACGGAAGACAGGGCATGTCTTGAACATTGGTTTCTTCCAATTGGTTTGTTTGTATAATCACTGTCTATTTATTTACATCAGAATGTAAATAAATAGACAGTGATTATACAAACAAACTATGATGGAATCTAGGTGTAACCGAGCGTGTCCGAAGACTCGTTCTTTCAAATTCTTCTAAGGAAACTCAAGGATGTCATCTAATCAGATAAAGTTCTCTAAATCTAAAATAAAATTTCAGCTGAGTATTTACAGTAGTAGAAACTATAGGAACTAGGGAGTAGTAGTAGGCTTAGAAATAAGAATGAGCAGATTCCTAGTTCCATGGTAGTAGCTGTGTCGTAGGATTTATATAGAACCCCATATGAAACTGCACGACCCCTACATTACTGCCCAAAAAAGCTGAGTGTAATGTTTTCAGGTTTTATGTACGTATATTGTATATGTAGGTATGTTTGTATGTTTGCTTGTTGTCCTATGGTTTCCTAATTGCCATGGTACCTATTAGATATATATCTACAACTGATAGCAATTTTTCCTTATCACCTTATTTCGTGCCCCTAAATCTGTAGATACACAGAGCAGTTTTTATTCATATCGAAGGTATTGCTTTTATTCTGAGTAAAGTAAAGCGACTTGTATTAGTTATTAATTGATAAATTCTTCATAAAGGTGACAAGTCAAGTCTTATGAAGTAATTATAGGAACCACGAGTATGTATTAAGGTACTAAAAAAATTCTACATCAATGATTGACATACTCGTGATTCCCACAATTATAATTTCATAAGAAGGCGGTGTGTCGTGTCGTGCGTCAATGTTACATATTTAAGGTTTCTATTTTTCACCTTTTATTTGACAAAGTGGTTGTGGTTTTAGCATTCTAACTTATAATATAACCATGATAATTTGTCATATATCTTAGAAGTAAGATCATCGAATAACATACTACTAACTAAGTATAAAGTATCTTTTACCTCGTTGTTGTAAGTGCAATTCAGCGTTCCAGTATTTACATTTACATTTACATTTTACAGTTACATTTAGTTACAAGCCGATTTAGGAGTACGGTTTATTATAACAACCAATCCTCCTACCAGGTTAGCCCGCTCTACCATCGTAGACTAGGTATATCATCACTTACCAAGGGCTAACTTGTAAGTTATAGTGGAATAAAAAGACTCTATATAAAAAATAAAGGCAAACATTGACTAACAATTTTTTTTCACTTTAATAGGTAGTTCCTCCCCGACTTTCGGACTCGGTGCGGCGTATCTCCAGAGGGGTTAGCCATCTGCGCGGGAGATATTATAATAATTATAGTGCACAAATGTGTGACTGCTCAATACACAGGTACACTCTCTGTTCCCTTACCCTCATATCTCGATGGGATCGAAAATCCGTCACGACCGGAGATAGACCGGTGAAACACCGCCAACTTTCCTAACTCCGGGCTAGTACCTACTGAGAATTTCTTGCCTTTGTTGAAAAACCCAATACTTACTTGTTATGGCCCGACCCGGGACTCGAACCCGGCCTCCTCCGACCTCATCGGCTGCAGTCGAACATGCTAGACCAACGAGGCAGTCGACAAGTCTACTAAGTTAATGATTTAATTATACGCTTAGGTATAAAAATTACGCAAATAAGTTGCCAGCAATTTCCAACTTTGAAGCTCAAATGGATTCTACTAAACAATTTCGCTCGCATAAGTTTTGACACTTTATCCCCGAGATACTGAGGGACAAATGAATTTAACTCATGGAATGTAACTTTCACACCGACCACATTTCATGTCCCAAACCCTTAATACTGAAGGATTAGGACTTTGGACAGACAAGGGTCAATCGCATGATCTTGCGAAATCTGGAACGTTGTCCTTGCAGTAGGGTAAAGAGAGATAAATGACGGGAAACGTAATAATATTTTACTATTAGGAATACAGAAATGTAAATAATTTGGATAAACTTAAAATGTTTCCAAATAAGATTCGAAGCAGATGCAGATAAGTATAGCGCAAAAACACTAGACCAAAAGTTTCCGTGCTTTTATGGATTCGTACACACTAGAGCGACAGGACAAAACGCCGTTCCCCTCCGACATGGACGTTTAGTGCAGATATCTTTGTCTTATCCGGTTCCCTGTGTGTTTTCGCTCTAAATTAAAAATACCTACTGGCTTTAATATTAGATACCTATTTAATCATAAGTCATAACTAAAGCCATTGTCTAAAGAGATGAGAAAATTTTCTGGGTTTTCTTAAGTGATAACTCAAATTGTAAAACATTGAGGTAAGACAATTTTTGTCTTGTCCGGTTCCTAGTGTGTTGTTGGCTTGTTGCTCTAAATTAAAAATAACTGGCTTAAATGTTAGATATTTATTCATAAGTCATAACTCAAGCAATTGTCTAAATAGATGAGAAAATTTTCTGCTTTTTCATAAGTGATAACTCAAATTCTAAAACAATGAGGTTAGATAAATTATAAATGCCCCAACTGTCACAGTAAAGAACAAAACTAGGCGATAAACATCGTCGCTAAATGTATAATTGTGTCGTGGGCGGCGGAGGTGGCACCTGCTCATTGATGCCCACAGCCGGAGCATGGCCACTCGCCCACGCCAATCACACTAAAATCATTTCAACTGTATTAGTTCTGCTAGCCAAGTAGGCGGCTGTGACGAACTCGCAACTCATTCCCTCATTATTCTTTTGGGCATTGAATTCATAATGTCTACAATGGCCATGTTGCTCGTAGTGTCGTTCACATTGCAGGTACTTATAATTTGTCCAACCATTTATTTTACTTTTGACATAAGCACATCTATGAAGTGTTATAATTATTGACAGGCAACCATCGACAAAAAAAATTCAAAACTTATTAGACGCATATCTTTTTTTACAATATTGAAGCGACGTGCCCTTTTAACCGATATTTCGTAACTAGTAATACTCATCTAGTAATTACAAGTACGACTTTTTCAACACTAGCTTTCTTGATAGTCCTTTAAACACCATACATCTTTGGCGATGGGTGGTTTCTATGGCCTGACGGATTAATTTACATTTGGTGTACCTACTGTTGTATATAAATGATTTATTTTAATATATACATTAAAATACTTAGTCATGTAAACGCTTGGATATGTTTAAAAAACAATTAAAAAATGTTGAGCAAAGATAAATACCAATGTGTCAAATCGATTAAAACTTCTTCATAAAGAAAGTCGATTGTTATCGAAGTCAAAATCGAATCAGTAACGCATTAGAACATCATTGAATCGAGCTGCCAAAATTAAAATAAATGATTGGACAAAATATACTTCATATTTGTATGGGGAATGATACTGCTCTGTCAAAGGGCCCCAAGGCATCTATTAGTGACTAGAGTTTAGACAATAGGTTTTACATTCAATCCCGTCAATAATGAGTCATTGCAGATAGAGCGGATATTGTACAGATATTTATAACTTCAGTCATCGCATTAGTTAGTAGGTTATCTAAGTATTATGAACACCTATGGCACAAGTCACAATCAGCAAACATAATAATAGATGCTAATAAGGGATCAACGATCAATACGAGAAAATTCAGAGAAACGAACACCATGTTATCGGCAAACTATGTCGATAACATGGTGTTCGTTTCTCCCATAAAATATTGCACTCTATTGCCGTGCCAATAACTTTTTTTTAAAAATTAGTTTATACCTACGCTTTTGGAAGTATTTTCGTAAATCTCACTTGCAGTTTGCACTGTTTTACGCAACGAGTTTCTTGTAAAGGTTGCGTTATTTGTAAAATCGATGTCTACTAAACAGCTGGGTTTTCTATATTGATTTGCACAAAGAAAAATGTTTTTACGGTGGTTTTTGCACCTTTTTCTTCATCTTACGCTACTAGGTATCATTTAAATGGCTAACAAAAAATCTATTGAGATTTGAGAAATATTATTTTTTGTGCCGACTTCTTCGAAATAACGAGAAAATTGGTTATATGACTACTAGTGAAATAAATTATCTTTTAGTGATTATTAAATAAAGGATATCCCAAAAGTAGTAATATTCACGTCCCCTGCTAGTTTTATGTTGAGTAACCATTTTAAAATATCGATTAAAGTAAAAAAGTGCGTCGAACTTTGATGACGTGACAATTCATAATTTCATACAAAATCCCATACTAAGCACGCGTTTTGACGTTTAAATTAGAGTTGCTGATTTGACTAGTTGTCAAATAAATACCCAATTTTATCGTTAAACAAATTAGAATTTCTGATAACCCGTAGGTAAGTGGGAACAAAACATCAATCATTCAAGTTTCATTTGATATAGGTACTCATTGTTTCAGCCAGCTTCCAGCCAGCTATTGACAGGCCTACCACTCAACTTGGTGATGCTTACTTATCGGATTAGTGATTTCTTAAGACTTTCAAGTGTTCGTCGAAAACAATACTGAGGAACTCTCATGTTCAAGATGAAATATTTATGTCGGTATGATGACTTATACGAGTAGTTAGGTACTTACGGAGAAAGCTGTGAATGTTGCAGATATATTGAAAGACAGCATGTGGCAAGATATATCAGAGATTATTCAATTATGGTAGGTAGCAATATTAAGTGGGTTTTCTCGGCCCTATTAATAAAAGGGTCTGGATTCGGACGCTAATTAATATTAATAAAAAAATAATTATTGATAGATTTGTTATAGCTATTATTAATTGATTACCTGTAGTTAGTTTCTTAATTATAATTTGTCTAAATAAAAATATGTATAGCCAGCGGCGTAGGTACAAGTAGCTCTAGGTAATTACCAAGCCTTATTTAGCTAATATTGTTAAAATTGTGTTACATTCTATTTTCTTTGGCTAAATTATGCAAGTGGTTTGTATCCATGCTAATATTATAAATACGAAAGTGTGTCTGTCTGTCTGTCTGCTACGTTTTCACGGCTCATCTGTTCAACGGATTTTGATGAAATTTGATATAGGGATAGTTTGTTACCCGGGGAAGGAGTAAGGACATAGGCTACTTTTTATCCCGGAAAATTAACGTGTTCCCGCGGGAATCAAAGAACCTTAATCCACGCGGACGAAGTCGCGGGCATTTTGACGACCTCCATGGCGCAGTGTGTAGCGCTGTTGCCTTAACGTGCGGAGGTCCTGGGTTCGATCCCCAGCATGGTCAATTTGGGAATTTATTTAATTTCTGAATTTTCCCTGGTTTGGCCTGGTGGTCGGCTTACCGGCAAAGACGTGCCGCCAAGCGATTTAGCGTTCCGGTACGATGCCGTGTAGAAACCGAAGGGGTATGGGGTTTAGTAATATAAGTTATAAATAACTGCCATGCCCCTAACTAACAGGTTAGCCCGCTACCATCTTAGACTGCATCATCACTTACCATCAGGTGAGATCGCAGTCAAGGGCTAGCTAGTAGTGGATCAAAAAAATCTAATTTATTATATAGGTTATTAGTAAACCTTATATAATTCAGGACAAGATATTTCTTAATGAGGCAATT
Organism: Erebia aethiops; assembly: GCA_923060345.2. Lineage (NCBI taxonomy): Eukaryota > Metazoa > Arthropoda > Insecta > Lepidoptera > Nymphalidae > Erebia > Erebia aethiops. The sequence goes on along the minus strand of OV281089.1, from coordinate 11,661,440 downwards.
TATAGCGCAATCATGGTTTCAAAATTTTGTTTGACATGCCAGCCTGTTCCCACGTTTTTATTTAAGGTATACAATTGTACCTATTAGCTAACTTTTGGTAAGTATGTAATAAAAGGTGAATGAAATAATTTATATCTCTACTTGACAATGCATACGACTTCGTCCTCACGGATTAAGTTTTTGAATTCCGGCGGGAACTCCTTAATTATCCGGGATAAAATGTTTTAACAAAAGCGGTTGAAAAAATGATGAAAAATGGCCGTTTAAGCGTTGCAGACAGACTGACACTTTCGCATTTATAATACTAGTATGGATGTTATAAAAATACAAAATTTTATTGAAATTTAGCAAATTATTCTAGGTGGTATTATTATACTGTTGAGACTTGAGTTAAAATCTGTAGGTAAGTATGCTCATACTGTTCCGCCCAGTCGTTTGAGCTGTGTGTTGATAGATCAGTCAGTCAGTCATCTTTTCCTTTTACCTATACTATATATTTAGTTAAATAATAGAATGTTTAAAGTATGCTTAGAACGAAATGTCACACTAATCTCAAGTATTTCAATGTGGTTTTTTTCTATCTTATTTTTTATCCGATATATATAGCGACATTATATTTATATTAATTTTCACAATTTTACTACATTATCATATAATTCTACCCACTACAAAGATCATTTTTTATTCGGAAATGAAAGCCCCTGCATGCGAAGCACATCAACTTTTGCCTGGGGCTTTGCTTTGCCTGCGAGGTTTCACATACATTATAATTTTGTTATACAAAACAACGGGAAGAATTTAAATTACCTTCTATTATTATAATAAAGAGAAGTGACTGAGTAATCCAACTGAGTACCTGCTGTTTAAATTGGTTAACTTAGGTTCAATAATGAATAAGTTAGAAGAATTCCTAAAGGATTTTTACTTCCCTTCCTCATAAGTAGAAAGTACCCATTTCAATAGGTTTTAGAATTTATGCCTATATAAAATAATTATATAGGTGTCTATTCTATAGGCATCAATATATTCTTAGGAAATTAAAGATTATAAGTAAGTTTTTATTGTATTATTATTAATATAATTAAGTCTTGGAAATGGCACGTTCAAAATGCAACGAAAGCATTCTAAATAGGTACATTCGCAGTAAAGCAAACACCTCTAAATGAACATTGCAGTTGCAATGCGCGAGCTGTACTGAAATTGATTGATGTATTTTCAATACTAATAGCTTTAAAATTAAATGGAAGGTTTCTGGCTTAGTATCGCCTCGGTCAGAGATTGAACTGGAATGCTCCAAGGCTAACAGCTGACATCAACATTCAACATAGATTGATACTGCATTCTATGCTTACGCTATGGTAATAAGTTAATTGATCACTCTTAATCGCTAGACTATAAGACGGCTCATAGTACTTGAATTATTATGAAAAATCAATCAAGTAGTTATGGCCACGCGCGGTGTTCCGTAGTTGGCCGTCACAATAGGCATTTTAGGTAATTTTTAACCGACTTCCAAAAAAGGAGGTTCTCAATTCGGCGCGTATCTTTTTTTTTTTTTAATGTATGTCGGTGCATATCTCTGTGGTTTCTGAACCGATTTGAATTTTTTTCTTTTCAGTGGTTAGAGGAAGCTCCCGAGGTGGTCCCATAAAAAAATCTGACTCCAAATCCTCAATCCTGATGCTGTAGGTGTACCGTACTACATGAAATCCTCAAAGCTAGGGAGTTAGGAAATTTTGATGGTGAATTCAGGTAGTAGGTATCAAGTCACGTATATATCTTCGATTCAACTCTTGAGTCCCAACTCCTCAACCCTGATGCTGCAGGGTACAGAACTCCTTTAAAATAGCGATTTAGGATTTTTTTGTGGTGAAGTCATATTTATTATAGGTGTCAAGCAACGACTTCATACTTAAACTCAAGTCCCAACTCCTCAACTCTGATGCTGCAGGGTACTGCATTCTTAAGCTGTGGGGATGTAGGGTACCTACACTAAAAAATTAAAAATTAAAATTCTTTCCAAAAACCGACTTCCAAAGGCACTGTAAAGTTTTTATATACTGTTCACTTTGCTGTGATAGTTTTTTTTTTTAACTTCGTTATGTATATTGTATACTTACTACTTCCATGATTTTTTTCACATACTTTTCCATAAACAACCGTTTAGCAGGCAGAGGGTGGGACGCTGGACTCTAACAAAAATTAGCTTAATATTTAGCAAAATGGTTTTTCCACACCCGCAAATTTTAAACGACCTATCCAACGATCCCCCACATCATGGAATAGACGAGAAAAAATAAATTCATCCCCACTTTACATGTAGGGAAGGTACCCTAAAAATAAAAGTAATAAAAATATTTTTGACCACTTTGCCGGCGTGATTAATATACGCATGCTTAATTACAGCTTTCTATTAATAATAGTGTCTGAGCTACGTCGCTGACAGACGGACAGGGTTCCTTGTTGACTACGGAACCCTAAAAATTATTAATCCCTATCAACAATCAGGCATGAATCAGGCATACTAAGCTAACAATTTCCGTTCAGATACGATGCCAATAATGGATGCGATTTTGAAAAAATTGTATTGCGTAATTTCCAGTATAAGTAGGTATACCTATCTTTTATCATAATTCAGTGTTTTTTTCGGGGTAGGTATAGGCATATAAAGTAATCTTATGAAAATAATATTTGCCAATATCACAAATCATAAATTAAAAACATTAATACACATATCAAACTAGGTATAACACGTGTTTTGGAAGGTCAAATGTCGGAATATGCCATTATAATACATTCCACGAATCAAATAATTGATTCAAGAACGACATAAAAATATCATCACAAAGCACATAAATAGCGCACATAAGGGCTTCCGAAATTGCGCGTTTAACAAACATAATATACCTATAATTATTGTAATATTTTAAGTACACAACAGGAAAGCTTTATATAATGACGATTCTTTTAAAAAGGATACTTATTCTATTTCTAGTGATTAGTATTTGCTGAAAAATCTTGCTTGTCTCGCTAAAATCAGACATCTATAATCTATAATCTATAATCTATAATATATATAAAAATGAAACCCGTTTTCCTTGGTCACGGCATCACGCGTGAATGGCTGGACCGATTTCACTAATTCTTTTTTTGTTGTATTTGTTATTATTAGGAGAAGGTTCTTACGGAAAAAAATATTAAGAAAATCTCTCAGAAATATTGAAAAATATACATTTAATTTTGCATACTAAGGCGGTACGAAGTTTGCCGGGTCAGCTAGTTAACTATAAGGAGTAAAAGTTTATTTAAGTAAAGATAAGTTTAAATCTGTAAGTCCTTGATATCTTCGATGAATCGGTCTATATTAAAAGTGCAAAGATTGTATAATCATGACAGGATCAAATACTTAGCATACACTAAAGAGGGCGACGTACTTCCCGCCAAGAGGCTACCGGACGTCTTGGGAAATATAATATTCGTCGAAAGGATAAAGCTACGAAAGACATAAACTATAACCAGAACACTGCTAAAGACAGAGATAAATGGTATATTTTAGTGGCGGAGCGCAGGAATCACGCTGGAAAACTAGACGAGCGGTTAAAGTCGATTTAACTTTAAAATGCCGAAGATTTATATAATGGTTGCCATATGAAATTTTTAAAAAATTGAGTCCACACAAGAGCTTTATTTACGCTTTGAAGAATCGATTTACCAACTACTTTGAAGGTGCTATGCTTGGGTGGCAAGAAACACAAACGCCAGAAAGGAGTATTAGTAGATATAATTAAACATCTGAACCGTAAATCTTAAGGTTTCTCTATGAAGTAATTTTGTATTTCTAAGTAATGCTTATTAAAATTTTCAAGATAATCTATCATAGCGTACTGTACCTGCACTGCAAGGAACATACAAATATATATAGACTGGTGATTGATGAACACATAACCCTGTGTGTTCCGCAGTCGGGTAAAAAGCAACCATATTTTACACCCTGATAATAAGCTTTAAATGTAATACTAATAGGTACGTAACATCGACTTTACGAGATAGTATTTATAGCATACTGATGAAATTGTAATACGAAAACGTAAATTAATATGTAGCGCGCTTTAATTAAGAACGAAAAATAAATTGCATATTGCGTTAAATTGCAAATTATATAAAAATAAAAACTTTGGGTGGGATAGACTAATCGCTATTTACTTGATCACTAGGTACTCTACTCCCGAGTCTTGATCCAAGCGTACTTCGGGGCGGTAAGATGTATTGTCAAGCAGTACGCTTACTCTGAGTTTTTAACATTGCAAATACGATTGATCGACGTGAGGCACCGGTGAGAGCTCACCACGCCAAGTGTAAGCGAACGTCAAAGTAAAATGGACCCAAAAGCTCTTACTTTAAAGTCACAAATTCAGCGTTTGGAGCGCTGGCTGTGAATAAATACACGAAATGATGAAATGAGCTCTAAACCTATGACCAGTTAAGGTTCATTTTACTTTAACGTTCGCTTACACTTGGCGCGGTGAGCTCTCACGTCGATCAATCGTATTTGCAATGTTAAAACTCAGAGTAAGCGTACAGATCACGCGTACAGTAAGTTACCACTTTTATAATTCGCATCGACTTTTGTCGACGTTAGGTTGCTTCTCTGTTTTCGCAAAAAAGCAACCTAGCGCCGACCAAAACCGAATGTAAACCAATGAAATACAGACCTTTTTGCTTGACGTTAAGTTATAAATGCAAGAACAACAAAGACTCTGCATGCTATCCATCTATCATGCTCGGACTCCGAACATGGTACGTAGGCAACAACGAGAGCAAACGGACGCGCTGACTATGATTGGCTGAGATAATATTTTCGCGCCATTCAAAAATAAGATTCAAGATAATGTTATAGAAGAAAATAAGATAAGATATACGTATTTTTGAATTATTTTACGGCTATGGATTCAAGTCCTTCATAGCCTTCGTATTAATATTGTAATACTAGCAACTTTTAAGATTTGTAGCGCAGCTATTTTCACGACCACACAGCAAATATTAGGTACATCGCTTGCGAGTGTAGCCGTCATTCAAAGTCGCTACGTATGTACCCCGCTTTAGGTATTGTATCAACTCATAGCTGTCAAATACCTAAGCTCATAACTTATAACCACTTGCATACTGAAAAAAAAGTATAGGATATAGTTATAAATAGAAAGCAAGAACATATACCTGAGCTGTTAGCTAGATTAATCCACCAGGAAAAAGCTGCAAAGAATTCTTCGAAAGCTTAAATGAAAGCCCATTACAAAAGCGATACCATTTAATTTTCACCGAAGAACACGATCGTTTTCAGGTGCTTTAATTAAAAATATACAGGGAACGGAGTTTGTGGAGTTTGAAATAACGAGCTATTCTTAAGGCTCTTAGGGTTTGTACAGCATTACGTTATTTAGATTGTCGTTGTTGCTGTTTCTAACGTCTGCTCACTATTATTTAGTTACAAATAACACCTTCGACTCCTAAAATCGCTAACAGTGCATCTGATAAAAAAGATCGCCGGGAAATCCTTTGAAGAGACCCTGCAGTGAGCGGATGCCTATCGTTTGACGAGAAAACTTACGTTACTTAGATACAGGGGCGGCCTTAGCTATTGCGAGGCTCTGGGCGGTAGATATTTACAAGGCGCAAGATTCAAATACACATTAGTACCTAATGACTTTTTCTACTTGGGCTGTTAGCTCTGTTGGGCAGAGCGCGAGGCCCCTGCAAGAGTGAGGCCCCGGGCGGTTGCCCTGCTTGCTAACCCCTAAGGCCGACTGCTTAGATACATCAACTTAAATAATTATAATGTAAATTAATTAATTATCCCTTGTAAGTTTTTTATTACTAAACTAGGCAGTATGTAGTTAGATACACAAAAAAAAAAGTTAGTAGCTTAGTAAGAAATTATACGATTCCTCTCTATTAGATCGAAACGGATTTCTTGTCCTATTGTTTTTCTGAAATCTATTTCCTTAATCATGAAATGATCAGTTCGTAAATCCTGTTTATAATAATTGGCGCGTGCGAGTAATCGAGCAGCTGTTAGCGGCATCTGCGATATTCACAACAGTCTCGATACTCTACAGTCTACAGTCTACAGTCTACACTATGGCAAGCTACTGCTGTGGGGAGACCGCTGAACTCGTCTGACCTTTCGGTACGTATAACGACGTCTGACATTGCACTACAAACACGAAAACGGAACAACAGCTGACACATTTTATATACTGAATCCCGATAAACAGATGCCCAGAGATGTTTCGAATGCCGGCTCCAGTTGCCAAGTGTGTTTTAAATGCAATGTACCTAAGTTAAAAATAATACCTTGAAAAAGTTGGGTGTTCCACATGTTAGTGTGATATCAAAAACACCTGCTGTACATACGTCTCCTATAGTATAGGTCCGACTGTTTCATTTTTTACCACAAGCACTGAATATGTTTTTAATAATCAAACAATAAAAAAGCGAACCTTGTTTCGCTTTTTTATTATGTAGAATACATTTTATTTATGACCCTCTAACTGTTAGGTTATGGATAAATACCATAACCTAACAGATAGAGGGACATAATATATAAGTTCATCTTTATTCTTAATTCTTTATTTGTGAAACATGCCTGGGGAGACAATATTACAGTTGCCCAATTCGTCTCCCCAGGCTACAAATACCTTAAAACTAAAATAAAAATTAGACACAATATAATACAAACTAAACTAACAAATAAGACATACTAAAAAACTAATAAAAAAATTCATTAAAAACACTAAAATAAACTACATATCACTTACTTTCTAGCAAAGGTTTTATTTTATTTACGAGTCACTTATTATTTTATACCTCAGAATAAGCTAGGAAAATAACTTAATATAGGTAATTATCCATTTGTGTAAAATTAAATAAAATTCACATAGGTACATTTTACATTCTCAGAATTTCTCTCCCTTGATGCGAGCGAACTCATCCGCTGGCTAATTCTCTTGAGATTTGAATACAGATACATAGCCTTTCTAATTTGTATCCTATTCTGACACACATATGGCGCTTTGACCTAGAATATTCCCCTGGTGCAATAGCGCCTTTGCTATAAGTGAAATTTTATTTCCCAAAGTATGTTTTATCACTGGTGTACGAGTACATTTTCCTCGCGGTAAATATTTTTTTATTGCTCTTATATTCTGCTTTCTTCAGAAGCTGGACCTGACAGCGGGCCGCGTGTCTATAAAATAAATGTTAGACGGGTTATTCTCGTCCACGTCTTCGTATGTAGACACTTAGCAGATATCATCTACAGTTCGCGTGCGAGTTGAATGCAGAGTAAATGTATGTGTCACCATACATTTGCTCTGCATTCAACTCGTGCGCGAACTATCGGTAAGTACCTAGTTTTAATAGTAGTCCAGATAGTTATTGAGGTCTTAAAAAACTAATTAACTACCTATTATGATATAGATAATATGTCAACTGATTCAACCTGTATTTTTTAAATCTGATAAGTAAATTAGTATTATTTCTACCATAATATAGAATTATTTTGTAACGTTTAAATTCTGCGAAAGCCAATTTAGTAGGAACCTAGGTAGTTTCCACAATACCTAATACATAATTGATATACGATTAGGTATAAGGAAAATTACTTATATATCATGTATCAAGAATTCAAGAACAACGGAGATCTGCGACTTTGCCTTGATATCTGTATGTCACCGTAAGATTACAAAAACCGTTAGATTGTAATCTAACTAGCGAGATTGTGAACCGTTCAATATTCTGAGTGTCAATTTTTGAAAAATTCATTGTAAGTATTTACGTTTTCTTGTCTCTTTCATGTAGGTTAGGTTAGGGTTCGACATAAATGATCAGGTAGTGGCACTTAGGTTTTATCGGGTTAATATACCTAACAGATTACAATCTACCGAAAAATGATGCGTTAAATTGTAATCTGTCGACAGTTTACAATTTCGCTAGTTAGCTTACAATCAAGGTTTTTGCAATCTCACCGTGACATGTATAACGCACTTATTTCATCTAATGTTAAGTAAGATACATATATTATTTATAATTGTTATATGTGGAAGAATCCATAGTGGTGTGTGTAATCATAGGTCGATACTTATTAAGTATACAGCGCAGCGGTAAATATTGGTATGTTGATGGAGCAATGGACGCCGAGCGATCTGTGATTATTATTTCATTGAGAATGCGTTCTTCTACCATTGATTATCTTACACCATAAAATAAAGCTAGGACTACATGGCTCTGGTTACTTTTTCGCGCTCCAAAAGTAAACTCTTTATAGCCTAGTGTCTTACTCGCAGGCCGCAGCGTACCTAACACCTACAGTTCTGAAGAAACGACGGCTGTACGCCACCCCCGATCGTCGCTCCATATCCTGCTCGCTCCCAGCACTAGTTTCGAGCTTGATATGCGTGTAATTATGCGATAGCAGTATTGTTTTGTACTTTAAACAACTCTAGGTCATTACTTTAACATTCCATAGGATTCCTCGGCGTTCGCGCGTGGACTATACACATCCCGGTTTCATGTAAGTACACCGCTCCCATACTTGGGAGTAGGCTAAGTATTAACCAAGTAAATATTAGCTTTCTAGAGTCTGTCACCTGAATTATATGAATCTTTTATGATGTCCTACATTAAAAAAATTACTTATTTTACTTAAGATCGAGCGAACCGAAGGTCTCTGAGTCTACTTGAGTGAATTTGCACTTGTCCGTCCGTCCGTCTGTCAGAGCCCTATAACTTCTGAATAACTGAACTTAATTACTTCAAATTTAAATATAATATGTAAACCGATGGCTTCAGGCTGCATATAACTTAAAAAGTTATAAAAATCTTTATTTCAGGCGGCTCTCATAGAAGCTAATGCGAAGTAAAATATTTTTGTAGCCTTACATAGGGTTGTGGTATATCATTTTAAAGATAATCAGGAATAGAGTCCAAAAATATATTTTTTTAAATTTTTCCCCTAAAATTGACGAAATGGAGGGCTTTCATAGTGGAGATTTTCTAACATCCAAAGTTGACTTCAGAACTCAAAATTTTCTGAAAGGCTGAGCCTGAAACTTGATCAATTATTTGAATTATATCCTGTACTTTAACAACAAATACTAATTAGATAAATATTATGAGGAAACGAAATTATTTAATTTTTAATGAGCTTCAGTATTTTTAACAGAACTTCACAATGATGTCAATAGATGGCGCCGCGAGGTCTCAGTTCGGGGCGAACCACTAGTTATACTTATAGCCTAAGAATACCTAAGCCTAAGAATTGAATAATTCAAACATACCTTAATAGTATAGGATCCCTGTGTAGAACGACCTTCACCGAGCTGGTTAATGGATGAAAAGTATTTTATATTAAATTAAATATGACAATAAATATATTGCAAATGGGTTGACTAAAAAATTTCAGTCCATAACATTAAAAATTAACAATTTAAAAAAAAAAAATTCACTGGTTTGTTTAATAGGCAAATTCCATATCAATCGAAAGTATGAAGCCTATAGAATACCTTACTAATATTATAAAATATGTGAAAGTTTGGATGGATGGATGTATGGATGTTTGTTACTCATTCACGCGCCAACGGCTGAACGGATCTGGCTGATATTTGGCACAGAGATAGATTATAGTCTAGAATAGCACATAGGCTACTTTTTATCCCGGAAAATTAAGGAGTTCCCACGGGAACCAAAAACAACTAACGCTAGGACAATTTTTTTCCCGTCACAACTCTTGGGTAGGCAGGTATAAACCGGTAAATCGATACTAGTAATTTGCACTGGTCTAGTTAATGAATTAAAGTTAAGTTAAAATAAAAACTATTTCAATCATCAAATAAAATACTTTTCATCCATTAACCATCTCGGTGAAGATCGTTCTATACAGGGATCTTGTTTGAATCATTAAATTTAGGGACCGAGTGAATTGTTTTGCTAATTACAACAAATGTAAGTTTTTATCGTCCGTCTACAATAATGTATCCGCGAGGTATAAATAACCTTTCTATTTAGTGGTTTATCAACACCTCATTCGGTGTTTAGACTCAAATCACTGTAAGTAGTTATATTTGTATTTGTAGTTATATTCGTGGCTTAGTGCGATCCAAAATCGAATGTCTAAGTAATTTCAAATGGACAACCGACCCGATTGTTGAACGGGCGCATAATCGCTTTGACTAAGAAGCTCCTGTCTAGATTTATTGAACAGACTGAATACATACCCTTACTTATGCATGAAGAGATAAGAACGCTTAGTCTGAGTTTTAACATTGCAAATACGATTGATCGACGTGAGAACTAACCACGCCAAGTGTAAGCGAACGTCAAAGTAAGATGGACCCAAAGCTCTTGCTTTAAAGTCACAAATTCAGCGTTTGGAGCGCTGGCTGTGAATAAATTCACGAAATGATGAGATGAGCTCTTAACTAATGCGGTTAAGGTTCATTTTACTTTAACATTCGCTTATACTTAACGTGGTGAGCTCTCACGTCGATCAATCGTATTTCGTCGTCATTTCGTATCAATCGTATTTAATCGAACTCAGAGTAAGCGTAATGTACTTTTTGTTTAGATCGGAATGCAACCGAATTAAAACCGAAGATATGTGGTCCGAGTCTGAACTCTGTAGCTACTTGTAGTTGTTTATTAAACGCATAACGGACATATCAAACGACATTAGCGTTTTTACTATGCTGCAATTAAGTTGCGTTTAGGGGCGGGGCATGCGGCGGGCGGGGAGAGGTGACCGTTATTTGCCACCGTGCCACTTTGCTAACCATTACAGCCGATCAATAAAAATTCTGTTGAACTACACAAATTCTACTAGGTATTATACTTCATATTCTGGTCACTTTCGTTTCGTAATTTTATAAAATACTAGATGATGCCCGACAGTGGCGTGCAGTTCATAGAGGTGTAAAAGCACTGCTAACCCAAATGGAAATACGTCAGCTCATTTTTCATCATGACAGTCAGTAAATAGGTATTCTGAATACCTAATGCCTACCCTATTTTCAAACCCTGTGCACGCCACTGATGCCCGATACCTACTTCGTCCGCGTGGATTCAGATTTTTGATTCCTGCGGGAACTAAATTCCGGGGATTTTTCTTTGTTGTCCGGGACATAATCTATCCATGTACCAAATTTCATCAAAATCGGCCCTTGAAAGCGTAGTAGACAGCCAGACACACTTTTGCATTTATAATATTAGTATGGATAGTTTAAGTTTGGTTAAAACTACCTACTAACGTAATGCAAGTTTCCGTCCTACTTCGTCATCTCAACCTATAGACGTCGACTGCTGGACGAAGATCTCCAGGGCCTGGATATTCACAGCACACGGTCTTGTGCCGCTTGTTTCCAGCCAGGGTTCGTCCAACGCCGCACTTTTCGGTGCAACGCCCCCATCCAAGCACATTTGGTACTCCAACGCAATCAACGCCTATATCTAGATATTATAACCCTAATCACCAACCTATATCTGTACCAAACTTCGCCAAAATCAGTTATGCAGATACTCTGTGAAAACGTGGCAGACAGCTATGACGGACACACTTCCTCATTCATTAAGTATATTAGCATGGATAACTTACCTGCTAATCTATAAATAGTTTAAAAACAAATATTCAACAAAGCGTTGACGCACTTGCAGACTGTTAAAACGAAACACTCTACGGACTACGCCAATGAAATCGCAAATGGTTCGTGGAAATGCATTACTGGATTATTGGTGAGCAAACATTTGGCTATTAGCTACGCCTGAATCGGGCTACAGGAATAGCCGTGCAGTATGTTCAAGGGCGTCAAAAATTTACCGCCTCAACGCGGACGCCCACGTTCGACGCCAGACGCCGATTTAGAACGAGTAACAAGAGCTAATCATATAATGTTCCTGTATTACAGGAATGCCCGTGTATTCTATGCATGCTTATGCCTGCTTAAACGATGTAACTTGTGAGCCCAGACCTATATTTTTATTTATAAAATAATTTGTCCAGGTTAGCCTCTATTAAAAAATATTACCACAGGTTAATGCCTTCACATACCTAATTTACCAACTCTACAAAAACTTACTACTCCTGCATAAAACCTCAATATAAGCTTAAAAAAGATTTTTATGTATACCTATTAAGGCTCTTGAATTTTCATTATTAAGTCATAAATGTTAACCTGAACGAACAATTTAATTTCCATAATCTTCATTTTAATGTAATTTTCATAATCACGTTATGCTGAATAAGCGCAACAGAATAACTTTAAATAAAGAACAATTTCAAATGAAAAACCTTGTAACAGTGTTTGGTGACCTTATTGTGTTTTTTAATATACCTAAATTCTCTTGATTTCAAAAAGTTTACTCAACCTCAGAAAAAAAACATCAAATTAAAAGTTTTCATTAGATGCCAGAGTAATACTTATTCCTAATGAAATTGAAGCTGTACAAATAAAATAATTCTAATTTCTATCTTTAGCAACGTAAATTCTTATACACGTCGTGTCTTTAAAAAGGAAATGCTCATAAAATTATAATATACGAAACTATATTTTATGACTGTTGAGTTTTTGTTTTTATTTTAATTTTACTAGATGTCAGATACTTGTATATATTGTTTATGTAGGATAAACTTCCATACCGCAGGCTCGTACGAAGCGATTTGCTTCCTCGTTTCTAATTCGGCTTACCACATGTTACTCATATTATTTACTCATTTGTTTAAGGTTCTATTTAATAAATTATTCCACAGCAAATAGCCAAGGCCAAATAAATACCTAGACTAAAGACAATAACAAAAATACAATAAGTAAGTATTGCCACATTATTACCTAACACTACCTAGCACCTACTCGCAGTCCTTGTGTAAGGTTATTCGAACTGAATAGAAATGGTACACCTATAAATATATTATACTTAGATTCATAATTACATTTTATGTTTTTATATTTTTTACGCATAAAATTCAAAATTCAAACCACGCAGACGAAGTCGCGGGCATTCGAAAATCATTAGTCGAACTAATTTAAGTCGAAGTAAAATAAATCAGTTAATTTTAGAATTCCTAAACTTCTGAAGAACACGCTGAAGTAAACCGGGGAAGTTGAGAGATGTTACATTTTTAATTTCACTTTTTTGAAAGAAGGCTATAGGCTCTAGGCTTTTGTACTGAGCCCATTTTTGGGTATTTCAATTTATTTATTTTTTATCATTGGGCTTTATGAGATTTTTCTCTCTATTTACTCTGGTTTCGTATAAGTACGCCTCAACCCATAAAGATAGATTGCAGCTTACATCTAGTCCATTAGACCGGCAAAGTAATGAGCATTACAGTATCTCGACCGTTTTCATGATCGAACCGTGTAACGAGGAGAAAGTATCCATCAATAGTTCAACGTACTCAACAGCTGCATTTTTATACATTTTTGAATGCGATCATGACGTGTGTGTTTTCGTTTTATCTCCTGTTTATTCCTTATCTTGAAAGAAAATGTGCTACACTAGACTATAAAACGAGAATCTATAATATTTTCATGACCAAATATTCATATACAGCGCAGCCGCGTTCTCGGAAACGTCAAACGACTATTATAAGTGATTTCTCTCCTTGGGGATATTTCCTTTTATCATTGAGTCATTTGCGATGAGCCTAGGACAATTATTTCATCAATGACTCAAAACGCTATTAGTGCGAAATTTAATTAATTACCTATGTGTAACGGAAAAAATACTAGACTTGTTTTATTATGACTACGGTTTAACAGATAAGTACTTTAATACATTATTTTAAATTGGAGAGTCATAATACAATATCTACACTGTAGAGTAAAGGTGTCGTAAAATCTTAAAATCATTCCTTTATTATGGTTGCGATGTTGCGATACTGTAAGTTACTAAGCCACCACATCAATAATAATATTTTCTCGATACAAGATCGCGATTTCCCGTAGCGTGTGATATTATTGATAGTGTTTTGCCTCTCAATTCCTATACCTATTTTAAATTTTTCCTTGAAATATTTAAGTATCTTATAACGTTGTTTCTCGTTGTTAGCGCAGTCAGTGGCCGTGCGTCTGGTTCGCTTTTATTTCTGCGGCGCCTAACCTATAAAAAGATCGTGAACGAGTTCGTCTACCGCTATGTCTCCTCCCAACGTATCGCCCTTATTCTCTTTATTGGAACATTTATTTATATTATCTTTCAGACGAGTCATCGTAAGTGTAACACTTCGAAATAATGGCACTAGTTCACAAAGTCATCATAATCTACATGAGGCTCAAGAACTTCGTTATGTTTTTAATTAGTTTAAGTAAATATTCGTGTATGTGTTAACTGTTTAATATTAGTTTAGGTTCCATGCCTTACTTTTATTAACTCATATTTATTAAGCCATGCTCCATAAGTTTATGCCCACCTTAGCGCCCCAAACTTGTACGGTAGCCTCAAAAGCCAAATGTCGATATGGAAATGCCTTAAGTTACATCGACCGACGCGGACGCACCGACCTGTACTGACGCACTGCCCTATAATAGTACATCTTCACCTACTACCGAGTCTTGGACACATAGTTAGTGGACTGGTTTACCACTAACGTCCCACTGCTGGGCACAGGCCTCCACTCACATAGGAGAGAGGTAATTAGAGCGTAGACCCACCACGCTGCTCCAATTGCGGGTTGGCGGGCTTTGACGACTATTATCATGTTAGTGATAATAACCGGGACCGACACCAAAGCACGGAAGTGAAACACCGCCAACTTCCGAACTCCGGTAGTACTGAGGATTTCTAGTCAGAAAAACCCAATAGGTACTTAATTATGGCCCGACCCGGGACTCGAACCCGGGACCTCGTCGCCCGAAGTCAAACATGCTAACCACTAGACAAACGAGGCAGTTAACTGGCTTACATGACATGATAAATATCACATAACCTTACGTAGTGCGAACTGAGAAAATCTCATATATCCAGCACAAGCTTTTAGGAACGCGAGTGCGAGCACTGCTGTGAATATTAAACAAGACCAATTCCATAGCGCAGCTGGAATGCAACGGATCACTCTTACTCGGATGCGGCTTAAGGTAGATGCGTTGAGTGCCTAATGCCTTGAGCCTAACCACAAACTGATGTATGTGAATGCGGACAATCAATAATACTACCATGATAGAAGCCGATTGAGGGTAGTCATGCAGTAATATTACAGAAATAGATTTGTGCGGATTTGTGTTTGGTGCACGGAATAGATAAGTTTGGTGTACCTATCTATACTATACTATATACTATACTATACTGTTACTATTACTATTATTTATTTATTAATTATTAATCTTACTTAATATTATAAATGCGAAAGTTTGGATGTATGGATGTCGGTATGGATGTATGGATGGATGTTTGTTACTCAATCACGCCCCAACGGCTGAACGGATCTGGATGAAATTTGGCACAGAGTTAGATATAGTCTGGAATAGCACATCGGGTACTTTTTATCCCGGAAAGTTAAGGAGTTCCCGCGGGAACCAAAAAACCTTAATCCACGCGGACGGAGTCGCGGGCATCAGCTGATATCCCTATATGTTAAATACTGGCTACTGAATGGTTGAAATTGTTATTATTTTTGCAAACATTGCGTTCCGGGTAGTGAATTTTGAAACATGACTATTCCAGTTTTTTTTTAAATTAACTTAGCGATTGCTTGCAGGCTGCAACCACACCCGATGGTTTAGTGAAACATAAATTATATTTTAGCAAATCAATATACCTACATAGGCTATGACAAACACAGGTGTACATGTGCGTACAATATAACATGTATACTGAAACAACACTCTACTTACTAAAATCTAAGGCATTTTATGCAAAGCGCAACTCAGGAGCACAATAACAAATAATATTTCAGGATATAATATTATATGAAAGCAATTCTATAGATCACAAGTCACATTGTATCTTTAAAAATAATGTCAAAGAGAATTCACCTAATTTTGATACATGCAAGATATCATAGTTCTCATTCTAAGGTGTAACTCAATATCTATTTAAATGAATAATCGTTTCAGTTATTTATAATCTTGTTTAACGAGTTATGTCATACTGAAAAACAGCACAAGGTTGGAAAGTTTATAGGCTAAGCTGGAACTTCATAAGATATTTACGCAGCGCGTCCGGCCGTAAAACCCTTTGCATGCTAAACAAGACCTACGTAGGCACAAAATAATGATTTACTCACCCCTTTAGCCTGCTTATGTACAAAAGCTTAGGAAACTATGCCACGTTTCATCATAGTACAAAAAGCTCATTAATGAATGTAATTAGTTATTTAAACTTATAATTAAATTATCCTATTCCCCGGTGGATAGGGTTGTTATACCTACTGAAAAATAATGATCACCTTTAAAATACCCTCAGTATAAGGTAGTTAGGGTGTCTACAGGATTATTTTCGGAAAAATATTACTTATCATATTATTTCGAAGTGAAACGATCCATATCTTTAAGGTTTCTCATTATGACTGTGTAGTGTGCATACATTTTTACCGGCCAGTGGAAAAACGCCCTCTGGGTGCCTGTCCATTGAAGTTGAGCGGAGCGGAGATGTGTCGGTCGGACCGATGTTGATGTTACACTGTTGATCGATGACGTGACAATTTTTTGAAAAGATTGTAAAAGCCTGTTTGGCATATCTCCGCTCCACTCCGCTGCTATGGACAGGCGCCCTAAGATACCGGCGTCTATACCACAAAGCTAGGTACTTATCACGGCGTGTATACTTTATACTCTAACTCTAAGTTATATATTTTTTAATGAAAGGGTTGTCTAAGACAGTGCGTGGCCCACAAGCTGGCGCCGTCTGGTCGGCCATGACTCATGGGGCTCTCCGTGCCTATGCTTCGAAGTTCGAGCTCCCCTTTCACTTTGTACATTTTACCCCATTATTAATTCTCGTACGTCCATAACCTACGCTATGCTGATTAGATGTTTTGATTACCTAGACATCTTTTTAGCGTGTAACATAAATCTCGTCAATATTCATGTCTATTACGGTATTTTAAAAATATTTCAAGTTTCACCCCATATTACATACTATTGTTACGTACTTTTACTAGTGCCACTTTTAAATACCTGCTACGTATTGGTAATTTTTGAAAATCTTTAACATAAATATATAATTTTCTAAGTAATTTTCAGTTTACAAGAATCGTGATTAAAACTTTTTTTTTTCTTGCTTTCTGGAAACATTCTGTGAAGTTCATAATAATGTTCCTTGAATATAAGGACTGAAATAGTAACCGAAATATGTATTTTAAACACTGTTTTTTGAAACTGGTATAGAACAAAAACACTTTTAACAGAAACAGAAACGATACTGTAATCCAATCAATCTGTAACCGTTTATTTCTGTTAATAAGAGTTTTTAGCTGTAACCCTAATAGGTACTTGCCTTAACAAATTGCACGGTGTGACAAAGTGGTCTTCTCACTTCATTGGACTTTACACACACTGACACAACTTTGGCCATGTTTCTCTTAAAACAGTTGCAACCATTGGTGCTTTCACCTTAGGTTCAAATTTGAATACATGTCAACAGTAAATGTGGCAACGTCGCTATTCCGGTTACACTTTAAAACAGTGTTAAACACTTTCATTTCTGTTACAGAAATATAAGTGTTTGGGTTAACAGATTTAAAAACACATTGAAAACGGTTACATATTAATTGATTCCGTTATCAATTCAACCTGTAACACTTATAATTCTGTAACCTTTATGAATCTGTTTTTCAGTCCCTGCTTGAATATAATAATTACACTACTACCTCGGAAATATGTAAGTATGTTTGTATATTATTGTATATACTTTATTGCACCACAAAAATACAAAAGAAACAAGATACTTCCAAGGAAATTTAAAATATATACGTTTCAAAAATTTTGAAACAATAAAATTCTGAACTTAAAATACTTACAGTTAAATTCTTACTAAGTTACTACACAATGTAACTTTACCGTCCTAATACACACTTATTAATACGTGGCCTGTTACTCCTCCTGTAACACGTAATACCTATAGGTACTATCATATTATGTGTCTATATACCTACATATTTTAACAGTATTTTAACCGTACATTCGAACCACATTTCAAACGTATTAACCGCAGTTTTATTTGTAAACTTACCTACTCAAAGTATGAAAAATTTAATTCTATAGATTAATTAGGATAATAGGAAACTATACCCATGCGAATCTGGGACAAGAGCTAGTGTTGCATATACCTAATACATAACAATGTATATGAATAATGTAGTGAATTACTGTCATGACAGCATGCGTGACGTGCACCCTCCCTCCAGCGCCACACACGCTAACAGATTTGAATACTCAATTTATTAAAATGTCTCTACCCTCCAACGTTGAGTTTCAATATTGACCTTTATGCTTAGCTAAATGGTCTTAATTTTCAGAAATAATGATTTTTAATTATGGTCAATTCATGTAACATTAGTAAACGAGATTTCTACGATGTTTATTCTCTCGTTAGTAATTACGAGGGGGTCATAAACGTAACCATCTATGACAGCTTTTACACGATTGATCGCTCTAGGCTCCTCTATCTTGAGATTTTCGAATACTATTAGTGCTTTTATAATACCTTGCCCCAAAGTCCTAGCACAGCCGCATGAAAACCAACGAAAAATACTATGACGGGTTTTTATTGTTGGTAGATCCTATACTAATTTTATTTTATATATTACATACAGTTTTTGTTAATTTTACTAGGTTGGGTCAGTTTACGAAATGAGTAGAAACTGAGCATTACATAAGTGCCGACTTAAATGTATTAGTTTTTGTCGCGTTTAACACAGTGAAAATATATTAAAAAAATTACTATTGCAACAAAGCTGCGACTGCCTGGCTATTCTTTCACGCTTCATGATTAGGTACAATAACCGATGGTTATAACGGAAGTACCAAAATTGATGCAGAAAGAAAGGAGTTAAGGCGAGTCACCTCCAAGATTTTAGGAGGTGAGGTGTGGGGTGCCGCCCGCGCGTCTCGCGGTACATTTCTCGTAGAGACTGGCGGGGAAGCGGGCAGCGCGGTATATTCTGAAACCGCTTGGCAACGTTCAAGTTCTGGGATTAATTTGAATTAAATAGATATAGGACTTCAGTTTGAAATAAATTTTAGCAGGTTCTCATTAATACTTCAAGAGGAATTTATCCATATAAAAATGATGAGCAAAGTCGAAAATTTTATTAATAAAAAATTCGTTTTAAACTTTTAATTTAGCCTGTTTCAAGATTTTTTTTGATCGAGTAAAGTACATCCTATCGTGTAACAAATTAGCACATTCTTTAGACAATATCTTTAAGTGTATCGGATA
Organism: Erebia aethiops; assembly: GCA_923060345.2. Taxonomy (NCBI): domain Eukaryota; kingdom Metazoa; phylum Arthropoda; class Insecta; order Lepidoptera; family Nymphalidae; genus Erebia; species Erebia aethiops. The sequence goes on along the minus strand of OV281089.1, from coordinate 11,642,015 downwards.
TTTTTTGTAAGACCGTTATTTAATAGTAAATACCGAAAAAATTTGATCTAGCAAACCAGTTTTCACCGCTGAGCTGAGGTGACTCGCCTTAACATCTTGCACGACATTATTTAAATGCCAACTTTGGTAATGATTTTCTTTAATATTTTCTTGGTATTGAGTGTGGTTTAAGCAACATTCACCCAGGCACGGGACCGGTTTTATGATTCTCATAAATTAATACTTAATTATAATTTCCCCTTTTTCTTCAGAATATGAGAGCACGTGGCATATTAAATCGGACAGTTTTTATGTTGAGAACAGCATTTTTCTTAATTTTAAAGTTCCTGCCCTTGAAACGAGTAACAATCATCGCGAGCACAATCAGTGTAAAACATAATAACATTCGCCGCTTTGTCGATGCAAAGTCACGATAATGCACGAGAAGGCACTGTCGCTTTGACTGTGCTTGGACTAATTATTTGGACACGATACAATTTTAAACGTTTCCGTAAATATTTTTCCTGGTAAAGTTTGTTCTTGCTTATCATATCAGGTTTGATAGCTCATCCATGTCGGTTGTGATAGACTTGCAGACTCAATTACTGATCCGGTTTCTCGCTTAGTACGTACCTATGTCACATAGGTAGAGAGTTTGAAGAGTGTAAAATATAGGCACATAGGCTATGTGCCTATATGTTACACTCTATTTGAAAAACCGTTTTTGTCACGCACAATTTTGAGCCGGAAAATAACAATAATGATTTAATTGTTTCCTTACAGGAGCAAATTTAAATACAAGATGTGGAAATCATACTTCATACTAATAGTACAAAGGCGAAAGTGTGTTTGTTTGTTGGTTTGTCCTTCAATCACAACACAACAGAGCAACCGATCGACATAGATAAAAAAATGTATACCTGAACAATTATTTTCTTTATACCGCGACTAGAACTTGAAATTTATATTTATGTACCTAATAAAGAACTTCGTTCCTATCTGGTGTCCCGCGACACCACGTTTTTTTGGAAAGGAGTTGCCGTGGGAATCAAAAATCTTATTCCACGCGGACGAAGTCGCGGTCATCAACTATGTATTAAGGTTTGGAACTATGAATAAAAAAATTTAAGTTATTTATTTACTCTCTGACAGTTTACAGTGATAAGAGTGAACACTAGAGTAAGCTGGGCCCGCTGGGTGTAGGTAAGCTCTAATTGGCATATACCCAGTTCTCACTTTTCCAGATTGGACTGCAGCATTTATAATATTCCAGTCTATAAGGTATTCATAATGACTGGAATATTAAATTATTTAAAATAATTAACAGAACTCGACAATTATTTTTGCAAAGACATTAATTGTCAGCCCTTGAGATAAAGTACCTACTGGTCAGGGCCGAAATACGATTTTAAATGTCTTTTTAAAGGTTTCTCGATATTTTTTGCTCTCTTATTTAAACAACTTCGGTAGCTTTGATGACATTGCGTAGGGCTCTTAGTGACATTTAAATATGTAAATTTTACCTTATTTTATTTTAACTAAGAGCACGTTCTCAAGTATCGGTTAATTTATGCTTATGACCGGTCTTAAGCATAGATTGACCGAGACTTGAGAACCTTTTATTAGTTGATTTTGGTTTATTAATACGGGCCTAAAATTGTTAAATACAGTCTTTTGAATATACTCGGATGGAAAAACTGAAAGCCTAAAAGTATTAGATGCAGTCTTTGAAAATGGAAAAACTGAAACGTTGCTAAAAATGGTTCGCATGATATTTCCTTAGAGATGAAAAGCAATTTTCTGCTACAGATAACCTATCTTAACAAGAGCTCTTGCATGACTTATTTCTCTATAGTAATATCAGTGTTATCTATGTTTCCATTTTGCACTATATATAACAGATATAGTATTTTCTTGTTCCAAATACATAATATGTATTATGTACAATTATGCACAAAATCTGTTTACGAGTATACCATACAAGGCACTTTTGCTTGCGAACTATATATTCAAACGACTGGGGTCTGGGAGAAAAGGTAAAAAACTAAATCACCTGAGTTTAGAAGGCAAAAATATTTTAAGTTTTTTTTCCTTAAAAGCCTTTCGTCGTCTGTTTTTCGTCAAGGAAATTCTTTGAATATACTACGAAGCTAAAAGGTTTTCTTACTATCTACTACTGTACTAGGTATACCTTTTCTCACTAGGTATTTACGGTATTTTAAGTCTGCTCTCGGTACAAATTAGAATAAATTTATAAGTTATGATTAAATACTATATATTTTTGCTGTCGTCATCTGACAAAAAATATACCGTTTGTTGAATATAAGACGTTGTTCAGAATAATAAAATATTATAGGTATCACCCTCGAGTGCTTCGCTAACATCGGAGACAAGAATGACAAAGTGATGACATTATTTCTTTGCATTTTCTTGAGTCCCAACTCCCAAGTGAAATTTCTCGTGAAGTTCAGTTAGGGCCACGTTCTACACTCGTACGCCTGTATACGTGGGTACTGCTCCCACACTTACTGAAAGAGTTTTACTTCTTGCACGCTTGACTTGTGCAAAGTCTAACTTCACACTAACTGTTATGAAAGTTGGACTACACTTAGCCAGCTTTTCATTCCTAATCTCTCTACGTATCTCTCTTTAAACTGTGTGAGTAGTACGTGCGATACGGATTTGCATTTCGCTTATCTCTTCCTAATAACTTCATCTCCGTTCTCTAGCAAAGTTTATGGAACTTAAGCCAATTTTTCTGCGCATCGCTATTTATTTTCATTATGACTTGATAATATTATAAATTGTGAAGTCTCGTACTTCGATTGCAAATAGTTTAACAATAAAATGAAAATGCACAGCTTTTAAGTATTTATCTAACATTTAAAGAGCATAGGTATCTAATGGGAGTAACAAAGATTAAGTTGGGAAAGTTGTTACCTACTTGTTTTTAGTTTGTTGTACCTAACATTTTTAGCTACAAGTAATACCTACTTTCCTTTTCAACTTTCCAACTCAATCAAATCGGAAATTCTTTATCAAACTTAAAAACATACTTCTAGTATGGAAGTTTAAAAACGTAAGTAGTTGTGAATTGTGATGTCATCAAAGGACATTGTCCAAATTCGCCTAAGAATCAACATACTTTTGAAATATACAATAATTCTTAGTTTATTTTTTAACATTTATTCAAAATATTGGATTTTAACGGACACTTCAAATTAATTAAAAAATAAATAAATGGGTATTAAATTGATTACCGTTCTTTTCCGTCTTGTAACTTACAGGTTAAAATAATATACAATACCACCGCTTGAGCGCTGGTTCCGTAACTTAAGAAATAAGATAAAAGCAGCTTGAAGCGCGAGTGCGCTAGTGTTCCAAATCTCGCAACGCCATCTATTGAAAGTACAAAAAATTAATATTTATAACGCCATCTGTAATGTTTTTGGTGAACTACGGCGAAACTTGTTAACGATGATATTTATTTATGGCAGGTTGAGTCGAAATAACCTCAAAATTGAAAATATTTTTGGTAATAAATAAATTCTCTCAAGTGTCCGTTGTTCAAATCTAATTAAATTCGTATTTAGGTGTTCTTTTGAATACGATAATGTATGTTTTATGACTGTTGGTTCTTAGGCGAACTTTGTATGGGCGCTGGTCAATGTCCTTTCAACGCACTTTTTTTAAAATCTATATTTTAAAATTTTAACAAACTTAAAACTAACCGAGGATATGAATTATTTCAGGTCTTTTGGAAGACACTCTATTTAATAATCAGTAAGAAATAATTTATTGTTGACATAGGCATCATCCCTATTCGCTATTCAATTACGTAGATAAATAATTACTTAATTTAATTACCCTACAACCGTTTACCCTTCAAGCTGTTATTATATTATAACGTAAAATACCTAAAAAATACGCTTTCCTTTTTATTTCATCGTGGCAACATATTTTTCGAGATAATTCTCAACTGTGGATCGAACGCGTAACACCGTATGGATAACCGCGGGGCTCGAGCCGAAAGCGAGATAAACGGAATTAAGGTATTACCCGCATCAGAACCAAAAGCCTATTTCCCTCGGGAGCACTAAATCACGCACTTCATGGCATACGCTGCTGCTGATTTCGGGATATTGTTAGATAAATTCCATTAAAAAGCAATAATTTCAATATTGGCCTCAGTCACCCTCCGTTATTTATATTTATCTACAATTAATTTTAGCCCGTAATTTAAGTACACAAAATACTAGCGGAAGTACTTAGGTAGGTTAGAATCGGCTTATTGCTGTAGCTGCTACAATAGCTAAACGATAGATAGATAACCAACAAATTCTAAACAACACTGTTTTATAATAGAAAAACCAACCATGTACCAATGGTAAAGAAAAAATAGTCATGAAGAGAATGAATTACCTACCGATGTGGTCGGTAATTCTCTTCATAACATCACAGATATATATAGAGAGAAGGTTTTTATGTTAAGTAGAATATTATTGTTCCTAATGTATAGACTGGTCTCACAACATGCTATTGACATTAATTATTATTATTATTATCATCACTGAACCTCGAAGGCCTGCTGTTAAGCTACAGCTCAGTTGACATATTTATTAAGTATTAAATTTTTTTGTAGGTAACATTATGTTTCTGCAATTAAAAATTTAATATAAAAAATCATTTTATTCAAATTAACAATAATTTTACTAAAATTGGTACAGCTAAGTAATTATTTAATAATAGTAGGTAAAATGATAATAGATCGTGTTTTACTAACTTAACATTAAGTAGTAGTTTATCCTATGCTGATTTTTTGTAAATAAAATCATATGACGTTTTCCGATCATTACTCATCTGTGAAGATTTGACCTTAGGATAAAGTAAAATCAACTAAACTGAATAAAATTGTATTTTTATTCGAACTTTGGTGTAAATTTCTCTTTCATATGCAACTAATATAGCAAAGTATAGGTACTAAATCTACACACCTGTGTAACAGCAATTTCGACCTGACCATAAAATACGGTTAGTGCTAGCTGACGAAGGATGAATTCGTACATTTAGAGGTCATTCCCAGAAGGCTGGACGCTGCTGTAAAGTTCTTGTATTATATTCCACAGTGGGTAGAAATACGAGGATAGTGCCTTTGGTTGAGTTACGATTCATTTAATGACTACCTGGGTCCTGGCACCTGAAGTATGTGGATGAAAATTCTTATGTCCTACATCTCTACGATTAGGAACGTGTGGTAACAATGGGTTGATTCAGTTCTTTGTACTAAGTTCCATATTCCGATTAAGTAGATTACTTATAGAATAGATACGATTGTTATTTACTTTACCTTTTTATAGCACGTGAAATCATTTGTCAAGTAAAAAATACGAACACAGTCATAAAAACGTATGTTCAACCCTAACTCCCAAAAATAATTGTTTTCATATTTCAGCACATTTTTTCATAAAAATCTAACGTATCCGCACACCGAAAAAACAAACGCAAACATTCTTCGGAGATCAAACCGGGTGTAAAAAACACATTTCGCCAAAACAATTTAAAAACATATGAGAAACGTTTCGGATCGTAAAAATAAACTTTAACGTCACATTTATCTAGTATAATAAAAGATGAAAAGCCGATTTTTCCCAGATGGATAAATTCGGTGTTCTAGTTTATTGTGCGAATTGCGAAAGATAATACTTACTTACATATTTCTGCTCACTCGCCTAAAACCAAAAGCGACTCCCTAAAAAAAATTACTTAACCCTTGTTCCATAAAAACCAACGGCAATACTTTGACCATTGTTAAATGCTAACTATAGTTGGAATTGTGATCAAAAAACGTCCCTCTGGTTTAAAAATTGGTTAGTGTCTTCTCTAATAATAATAATTACTACTACAACGGATGAAGAAACCGGCCCTAACTCAGACAAGTTAAGCAGTCTCTGTCAAATCTTAACCAGAACCAATTTTAGGAAGTGATGCATAACCAATTATTGAAGTTGTAGATACACTGCACACACAAGCAATACACCAAAAGAACTCTGCCGATTTTCATGAAACTACCTGCTTCTATCCCGCTCTCTATAGTCTCTATTTTTCATCAAACTACACATGTAAGGTATAAATAATACTTGTACGCTTAGATTTTCTCTATTGAGCATAATATGACTGACGACTGTGGCTTCATCGCCAGTAAATGTTATAAGATACCAGATAATGCAAACATATATCGAGGCGACTGGTGGCCGTACGTCCTTTGATTTAATGCCGCTTTATTCCCCCATGGTTATCCAATAATCTTCTTCTTCTTTCTGGGCCTTTACTCCTTTTGGTCCATTAATCGTGAGCAATCTACGTGAGAACTGTACTATTACTTATTCAGTGGTAATAGTGACAAATGCCTTCTACGGAATTAGTACGGAATGAATTCAAATGTTCAATTTCCCTATGGTTTAATAATTAGTATTTAGATACGAACACAGCTGTCGTTGACACTTCTCTCGGTATCTTTGCACTCCTGACTTAGTAGAAAGTACTTTAACAATCGCAGCATTTCGTAAACGAAAATGAAGTGGACCTTGATTTTATTAGTGCGGGTAAATTAATACCTCAGTTTGGGTAAAGCCGTTTATTAAAATTAAACTTGGGTTGGCGTGGAACTAGGGAGATTAATGATCCCTTGAATACGAAGTTATGTAAAGCGCAAATGGAGTGAGGCTCGTCGGGCCCCATCTTGGCATGACTCCAACTTGTCTCCCTTTATTTCGCCTTCGCAACTTAAGCCCTAGGTAATGCTGACTAACTGTCAACTGCCGTTGACGTACCAAGGAATATTAGGGAACTATATTTTTTACTATCCAAGTTTTTTTTTGTTCCAGTGTTAAACTCTTCCGCAGACTTACACCGGAAGTTTTAATGGTAAGTTTGTTTTTTATACGGAACTAGTAAACAATAATATTATATAAAAGATGATAAATAGATGTTAAGTAGTTTAATAAAGTGGAGTCTGGAGTTTTTAAATCCTATCAAGAACAGCGGCTAGCTTCTATTTTTTGAGATGAAATGAAAGGTTACTGTGTTTTATTTTAACCACGAAATATAAATAAGTAAAAAATTTAAAGTTTCTAAGTTGCAATTTCTCAAAGATTCTGTGACAAATGGACAAACAGATAGAGCCATGAGTGGCATTGGAATTGAAAAATAGTATTTAGGTACAATTAAAATTAAAATAACTTAGGTACGGTATAGAACAAAACTGTACCTACCTCCTCACGAAAGGGAACGGAATGTAACGATTAAAAGGCCTGTTTCTCACGACACTTAAAAAAAGGGGAAATCTAACAAAACGTTGCGCCCATTAAGCATCATACGACGTGCAATTCACAATACTACATGTTTGGAGACAAGTTTGTTAGTTCGCAAACTGGAAGTTTTATTGTTCCCGCGGGAATAGAGCAAATAGGAAACAAGCAAAAACAATAAAAATAGTTCCAAGCCTTCGTCGGCCGGGGACGAATTCCGAGTAAATTACGTGAGGAAATTAGACATTCCGGGACATTGTCGTTGGAATAATTGAGCGATCCCAATGTACTCAAGGCGTAGAAAATGCGAGTCATTAACTTACATTACAGATCAACACGGCACCGATTTATTCACGTACCTACTATTTATAATGAACGATGTCTTTAGTAATGTCTACTGTCGATATATATCAATAATCACAAATGGTCACCCCGTCTGTGTGTTCCAGTGCCAATTAATGTACAATTGTTCATCCTAAATGCAAACAAATGAATCTGAATCTAAATGCTTTTTTTTAATTTACATCCGAGCATAGTGCCGGAATCAACCGCAACCCTATTCAATCTCTGCAATCTTTTTCATAGCTGTCCTTTCCTCTCAATATTACTAAACCTAGGTACATGGTCCATAGGTAGCTATGTAATCTTAACCTATGTTGTTTTATTCATGGCCAATTGCTGGGCGTTTGGCCTCGATCTTTAAACCTGATTGGTACGTGAAGATGCAGTCTAGATTATTTGTTAGTTAGATTAGATTGGTCTAGTTTATTATGAGAAATGTACCTACCTACTTTTCCAATGTCTTCATCAGCTATTGTAACAAAGAAATTTTTTTCTGCGTTAGATATATATATACCTAGGTACCTATCTAGTTTTCGTAGTACGTAATTATCTATTCACGTACTAGCTTATGCCCGCGACTTCGTCCGCGTGGATTGAGGTTTTTTGGTTCCCGCGGGAACTCTTTAATTTTCCGGAATAAAAAGTAGCCTATGTGTTATTCCTGGCTCATTTGACCTTCAGTCACACTCACAATTGAGGCCCAAATGAGCTCAAACTGACCAACCATTGTGTAATAGAACCATTTTCTTAACGACATCTTGATGACATTATATTAGCAGGCTTCGATCACGGGTAAAAAATGTGTAGGTAACCGCTTTTCCTATAAGATTTGCTAGTCATAGACTAATTTATCATAATAGCCTATAGGTACACTACGTACAACATTTATATACCTACAAGGTACTAAAATTCTACATCAATGTACCTACAATTTAAATTGGAAACCTAAATTAATACGACATTAAATTTGCTTATTTCCTAAATTGACCGAACCGGGATTAAATTGCATTCTATAATACATACCTACAAATTCATAATTTAAGGTAGGTAATTTAATGAATGTGATTCTGATTTGTTAGAAAGGTACAGAATAGGTTTATTTACATTAAACTTACGTACCTAATAAAATCCCTATCTAATATTAAGTAATGTAATAGGTAATTGCATTTTAATGTGACACAAAACGTTCGTAGAACTCAGAAAATTATGAGCTATATAATGATAATAGCAATAAATGGTCGTAAACGAGACCCGTTTCTGTTTCCTATTTTACAAATATGCCTAATTCCGTAACAGGTCTTCTGATTCTCGGGTGGTACTTAGTTGGCGCATTATAGGCCAAACAATTCGTTCAATTACAAACACAAACGTTTCATATATACTTAATTATTATGGAATAGTGCCGTTGTCTTATTAATCCCGCGAGTTCGCCGGCGTGGATTAAGTTTTTTGATTCCCGCGGGAACTCTTTAATTTCCCGGGATAAAATATATCTACGTCCTTCCCCGGGATGTAACCTATCCCTGTACCGTATTTCATTAAAATCGGTTGAACAGATGGGCCGTAATAGCGTAGCAGACAGACAGACACACTTTCGCATTTATAATATTAGTACGGATGTATGGATAACGGACATTTTTGATCAATATCAATAGAAATGGAAAATGATCTCAAATATTGAAGTGAGATAAATAAAATCAGCAATTCCTTATCAGAGTAAAAACAAATAACTTGTGAAGCAAAATAAAACTACGATTACAAACAGTTTACAAAAGATTCTCAATTGAGTTTAGGGCAGATGACTTTAATACAGAGTAGGTACTATAAATAAAATACATATATAAACTACTAGCTGACCCGGCGAACTTCGTACCGCCTTAGTATGCAAAATAAAATGTATATTTTTGAACCTTCTAACAAATACAACAAAAAAAGAATTAGTGAAACCGGTCCAGCCATTCACGCGTGATGCCGTGACCAAGGAAAACGGGTTTCATTTTTATATAATATATACTATAGCTGACCCGGCGAACTTCGTACCGCCTTAGTATGCAAAATTAAATATATTTTTTTTTTAATATTTCTGAGAGATTTTCTTAATATTTTTTTCCGTAAGAACCTTCTCCTAATAATAACAAATACAACAAAAAAAGAATTAGTGAAATCGGTCCAGCCATTCACGCGTGATGCCGTGACCAAGGAAAACGGGTTTCATTTTTATATATTTTTTATATATATACTAGCTGACCCGGCGAACTTCGTACCGCCTTAGTATGCAAAATTAAATATATATTTTTTTTAATATTTCTGAGAGATTTTCTTAATATTTTTTCCGGAAGAACCTTCTCCTAATAATAACAAATACAACAAAAAAAGAATTAGTGAAATCGGTCCAGCCATTCACGCGTGATGCCGTGACCAAGGAAAACGGGTTTCATTTTTATATATAAGTATAAGAAGATAGATAAGAGAAGAGATAGTATGGGTTGACATGGAGCCGTGAAAATGCTTTCATCTTTTTTCCTCTTGCGGATGTGGCACAGGGCTCTGGACTTTTGGAAGGATTGTTGGAGACCCGGTATCACATTGACCGTTGCCGATCTATTTAGATCGCCACCATCTTTAGTTACACTTTACACTATTGTCACTTTAATTAAAAAACTAATTGCATATTAGTATTTTCTCTATTTGGAGCCTTTCCTAATAATGACTCTATCGACAAATAAGTCACGGTGAGATGCCACATCAAACCCAATAAAATTGGGGTATGTACCAATCATCAAGAGGAAGTGATGTTACGACTGTCATTTTTAACTGCATTTTAACTTATCTTCATACAAAATCTCGGTCAAATGCAAACCAGTTATGTACCCATCCATAAAAATATGTATAAAATATGCAGACCCATAACGGTTTTGGAATTAATAGGTATAAATCCAAAACGTGCTTTTAATTGCTTATTAACTGGTTTTTCGGGTCACAATACTCATATTTCCGTGAGTGTTTGCGTAAGACATATTATCGTGATCAAACCTTTGTGAGACACGACCTTTTGACATGGTTGCATCTGCTGTGAACACGAACGTCGACTAACATTACGTAACGTCATAATTATCATAAAGAAATATAATATGCATCAATAACTGACCGGTTTATAATATTCTACAATAAATATTCAGGATAGATAACTATCCGACGATTTTTTTTTTATCCACTACAAGATACCAACCACGAAATGGAAAATGTGAAGCTGCGGCCTGCGGTTTAAATTGCACGCAAAGACAAAATGAACATCGTATTTTTAATTGACTGCAACCATCGATATACTCGTATATGTAGGTACTAGATGGGCCCTTTCATACAAAAAAATTGGGCGTCAGACCTGTAGAGCACGCTCCACACCTGTAAAACCCTGTCCTTGTCCCCGCCATAGCGCTGTCCCGCTTTTCAGGCTAGATGGCGTTCGTAAAATAGGTCCACATTCTTTGTTTGACAGGGCCCGTCTATGCAAATTGAGGTCGTTGACTGCAACAATTCCATATCGTTCCATTATCCATCATCATCGTCATCCACTACACAAGCCTCACATCATGGTGATCATTGAATAGTCCTCACCTATAACTATAACTACCTCGTTGGTTAGGTTAGGTTAGGTTAGGTTAGTCCAGCCATAGCAAGTATCGGGTTTTTCTGACAAGAAATTCTCAGTACTAGCCCGTAGTTAGGAGTTGGCGGTATTTCACCCCCATGCCTCGGAGAGCAATTTAAGCCGTCGGCGGTCGGACCTGCGCCTGATTTCTCTCCTGTCGTATCGGATTCCGTCCCATCGGGCTATGAGAGTAAAGGAACAGAGAGTGCACCTGTGTTTGCGCAAGCACATGTCCACTATAATATCTCCTGCGCAGATGGCTAATCTCTCTGGAGATGGGCCGCTGTGGCCGAAATTCGGTCGGGAGGACATTATTATTCCTCACTAAGTGTTCAGCCATTTAGTTACTTCCCGCAACATTTATTATGTAGTACCTAAGTCCAACGGGTTTAACCTTCCATGATGTCTCAAATTAAATGCTTAGAGAATGTTTAAGATGTGGGTATTACTAAACTATAAACTATATACTAAAATGTTTATAAATATACGCAGAATGTTAGTTTTCACGTACGAATACGTTTGTAAGTGCCACTTACTAAACCTACAGCCTTCTTCATTTAGTTACTTCCCGCTACATGTATTAAATAGTAAGTCCAACGGGGTCAACTTTCCAGGATGTCTCAAATTAAATGTTTTGAGAATGTTGATGTGGATACAAATATACGCAGAATTTTAGATGTCTCTGAGGATTGTTATAGTTTGAGGATTACTAAGAGAAAACTGTACAAAATGGAAACTAAGCTTCTCAGGAATGAAATTACATCTACTGCGTTGGTCTATTTAGCTTCGACTCAAATGCTTCCATCTCATGGGTATATTTCATGATTTTTCCGGATTTAGCCGAGCGTATCTGACACGCGTGATCGGCCATAATGAAAACTATCTGATAGTGCGACTCCGCGCCTCGCATCAATAACAATCCGTTAGATCCCACCCGGTCCGCCTTGGAAGCCAACGAATTTGTCGCGGACTTTATTTAACTAGACTAGTTTTTTATGTTTGAATCGCATTGAAACTGAATGTCTAGTAGTATAATAGTAGTAGTAGTAGTAGTAGTAGTAGTAGTAGTAGTAGTAGTAGTAGTAGTAGTAGTAGTAGCAGTAGTAGTAGTAGTATAAATCTTTATTGCATCTTAACACATAGGTACAAAATTATGCATACAATACAAAAGACAGGAAACTGTGGTAAAGCACTAAGGCGGCCTTATCACTCCACCACCACCACTACAGCCCATTAACGTCCCACTGCTGGGCACAGGCCTCCACTCTCATAGGAGAGAGGAAATTAGAGCTTAGACCCACCACGCTGCTCCAATGCGGGTTGGCGGGCTTTAACGACTATTATCATGTTAGTGATAAATAACCGGGACCGACGGCTTAACGTGCTCTCCGAGGCACGGGGGTGAAACACCGCCAACTTCCAACTCCGGGCTGGCACTGAGAATTTCTTAATTGAAAAACCCAATACCTAACAATTTTTATGCCCGACCGGGAATCGAACCCAGGACCTCGTGATCCGCAGTCGACTATGCTAACCGCTAGACCAACGAGGCAGGTCCTTAGGCAGCCTTATCACTAAAGTGATCTAAATAGTGAGTGAGTAAATAGATACGTAAACTATATACTTAAATATTGTTGACATTGATTTGAAAACCAAAGATCTGGATAATTTAGTTCAAAGAGTATGTAAAATCAAATCGTTATAATTTAGTTCGTAGGCTGCTACAAAATTGCATCAAGATTTTGTCAAAAATAAAATAGCTCATTTCTAAACGCTTTGAATTGTGTAATTTAAACGTGCTCAAGGAAACGTAAATAGGGACACTTTGTTGCAATCTTGCAGCCACTGTTCCAAAGCAGAAAGCTCAACATTGTTTAGTGTTTTTCTTATAAATTAGACTTGTGGTTGTATATTCATAATTCTGTTTCTCAGATTGCTAATTTGCTGAGCTGTTAGTAATTTACTTGATTGTTTTATTTCTTAGAGTTTAGTTCTATGTGGTGATATTATAAAATCTTCACTGTAATACAGTTCAGAGCTTATTTATCATAAGGTATATCATTAGTACCTAATAATGTCCAGTAATTAAATAATCAAATATCAAATAAATCAAATAATCATATCAAATATCAAATAAATATCTTACTAATATAATAAATGCGAAAGTTTGGATGGATGGATGTATGGCTGGATGTTTGTTACTCAATCACGCTCGAACGGTTGAACCGATCTGGATGAAATTTGGCACAGGGGTCCATAACACATAGGTCTGGAATAACACATTGGCTACTTTTTATCCCGGAAAACTAAGGAGTTTCCGCGGGAACCAAAAACCTCAATCCACGCGGACGTAGTCGCGGGCATCAGATAGTAAATCCATAATATAGAAATGGCAATACTTTGAAATTGATGTCCACTTATGCCCATCCATTTTGGTTGGGCATAAGTGGACGTCGTATCGGGACACTGATCACGGTATTGTCCTCTCAACTTCAACGAGCTGCGGAAGCTTATGAAGCTCACGCGTTCAGGTCACGACTCCACTCTAAATCTAAAATTGATTACGAAAAAACACCCAGCTCAACCGGTTCCGAAAAAAACAAGCCCACGGCCCACTCACCATTAAATTTAATTTATTCATGGGCATTATTATTCCATTCGTATCTAAAAATAATTGTCGGAGGACCATTGAATAATTTTCCACGTAAAACTTACGGGAATCTTTATAATAATACATAGTATATTTATTTCACTGTAATTATAGATAACTGTTAATTATTTTTGAAAACAATGATATAAATAAGTATATAATGTGGTGATGATTTATCCAGCTTTAGATGCTTTTACCACATAAGTCCTATAGATCTAAGAATTTCTTCTGTAGAACCGGATATATTTATGAAGAACCCTTCATTATTACGATTTTCTGTACCATCACTTTCCGCATTCGTGTTTTGTGGTTGCTAAAGTAACTTTACTCGGCATCTACCTAAACAAGCACTTATAGATTTCTAGAGAAAATGTCAAGGAACTCAAGCGCATCTTTGTAGGTAAGTACTTATTGGTAGTTGCAAAAAGAGAAGCTTTCAGAGTTTGAATAAACTGCTATTAAAAAAGTGTTCTTATGAATGCAACATAAATTAGTATAATTTACGCAAAAGTAATACAACATCGAAGTAGTTTTTTACTCACTTAAAGCTCACAAGATTTTCCATTCAAAACTCAAATGCAAAAAATCTTTCCAGGTTCCAATTTTTTTTTTTAAATCAAGATAAAAACGCTAGAACATTGATTCTTGAGTGTTGTATTGCCTATAATATAATATACTAAATTATGTCCGCTACTTCGTTAACGTGAGTTTGTTTGAAAAATCATAAACTCTTTCTTTGGTTTGCCCTATGTTTGCCCAAATACCATCAAAAACGGTTAAAGATATGGGCCATGAAAGCGTAGCAGACAGAGACACAGATGAAAAACCACTCTTTTGCATATTTTATAATATTGTGAGTAAGTATACTATGTATGCTCAAAGACATTCTTGGTAAAAGAAATACAGTGCTCTTCAATCTTAATTTCGTTTGGCGTATCTAATGTAATTAGTTCATTACTTTATCTCGTCTCTTTGAAGCACTCTTCACTATGCCTCTTTTCGGATTTATGTGAGCCCCGTTGCTTTTCGTCAGCCACAAAAATGAAATTGCGTTTGTTTGACCTAAATGAATTAGCATAATCAATTAGGATACAAGAGAAATTACGTTACTTAGATGTTACAAATGTACAGAGCTGAAATAAAAAAATTGAAAAGCCCAAAAAGTAATTTAGAAAACTACTACAATTAATTAATGCTAATTGCATGAAGAATTCCAAGGACGTAACAAATTTACGGAGCTGTAATGGCTGTGCCTAATAAAAAACCAGAACACATAAAAAACTGCTACAAATTAATTTAATACTATATCAATTTTTTTTTATCCACTACAAGCTAGCCCTTGACTGCGATCTCACCTGATGGTAAGTGATGATGCAGTCTAAGTTATATTAAACCCATACCCCTTCGGTTTCTACACGGCATCGTACCGGAACGCTAAATCGCTTGGCGGCACGTCTTTGTCGGTAGGGTGGTAACTAGCCACGGCCAAAGCCGTCTACCAGACCAGACCAGGGAAAATTCAGAAATTATAAATTCCCAAATTGACTGCCGGGGATCGAACCCAGGACCTCCGTTAAGGCAACAGCAGTACACACTGCGCCACGGAGGTCGTCAAATAAGTGTGAAAGAATTTAAAAGATTCTATTTGAATGTTACTCAGAACTTTAGATTAGTACCTAACTATGACGCGTTTCAGCAATTCATGAAGGCCACGACTCACGAATTACGATCGATTGCTAGCCATAATATGTTTTACTTAACTCTTTTCACGTTTGTGTGAAGCATTTCGATTTCATTTCCGATAAAGACCTTCAAAGTCAAAGAAATACGTTAAATGGAATAAAAAACAAATCAAAGGATGATCCATTGAGCCTTGATTCATTATACGTACACACTAACCAATGCATCGAAATTACTGATATGAAACCAGATACCATTTTGCCTGTGGCTGCGCTAAACCAATACAGACAAATAAATTTAACTATCACGCGCAATTAAATTGCCATAAAATCTATTATTCACGTTCAACCTATAAAATAATAAAACTGACTAATATAATTCCAATAAATACATATAAATGTTACATTAATATAAAGTTTTATACCATCCGTTACCATCATTTTGGTAAACATAGATAAATTATACAATTTAGCTAGAGCTATAATCCAAATGAAATATGATAAGAAAGTAAAACAAATGACACTCCGTAACACAA
Organism: Erebia aethiops; assembly: GCA_923060345.2. Classification (NCBI taxonomy): domain Eukaryota; kingdom Metazoa; phylum Arthropoda; class Insecta; order Lepidoptera; family Nymphalidae; genus Erebia; species Erebia aethiops. The sequence continues at coordinate 11,625,873 of OV281089.1, read as the reverse complement.
GACTACGTCCACCAAACCAGTTCCAGAGCTGGCCCATCCCGTTAATGTAAGTACCTAAGTATACTTATTTCAAAAAAATATAGTCTTGCACCTGACACAGCCGTGGGATGTAACTATAGAATCCGTAGAAGCAGATACCTGATACATCTAAGTTTGTCCTTAACTTCGTAACAACTGATTGTCCCGCCTACCTATCAAATTATTTTAGAAGCTGTTTCTTGCCTTCACCTTATTCGTAAACCATAACCTTGCCTAGTCAATCAAGCTTCATTGTTTTGTATATCATTATGTTTGTAAGCTATTGTACGTATAAAAATACGTCAGTCAACTACGCAGCTATGGCAAAATTATTTGATGTGTGATCTCCAATAGAGAGTACAATCGACGAACCGGACTCATCGTTGACAGCCTATTAGCTCCCTGCCCCTATGCCTCATCCCGCCCTTGCCCCCTCGAGGCCGCTCTCCTGGACCCATCTATCTTTATTCGACATCAAATCGCCCCGCACGACCTAAGCTCTCGAGCGAACGAGTATCGATACCGATTGAGCCCCGTATACCTCGCTAGCACACGTTCATTAAAACACCCGGGGCGTGTGTGTGACACATACACAAAAGGCGGCGAAATTGTGCCTATTAAAATAAATTATCCCCAGTTAGGAACAGACAGATCATTAAATTTTTCAACACTCTGAATAGCTGTGGGCCATAAATTATTATGGTCATATTTTTTTGAATTTACGATGCCCTGTGCGATAAATTAAATACATAATTACCTATACCAGAACTTTGGGGTCAAACATTCATTTGGAGAACTTTGGAAATTTTTATCAATTAGTATACAAAAACAAAGGGAATAAGTCTGATTCTGTGTTTTTCCTTTGATCCCGAAAACTCCTGGTTTTTAAACAAAATATTGGTCTCGTCCACCCATTTGCCGTCACACTCAGCTTTTTATCCTCAATTCGAAGAAAAAATATTTTTAAATATTCCAAAAGTGGAATGCACAGTTCAGTGAACAATATGGGTGATTCTTTACAGTCAAGGTTAGATATCCATTGATCCCGAAAACTCCTGGTTTTTAAACAAAATATTGGTCTCGTCCACCCATTTGCCGTCACACTCAGCTTTTTATCCTCAATTCGAAGAAAAAATATTTTTAAATATTCCAAAAGTGGAATGCACAGTTCAGTGAACAATATGGGTGATTCTTTACAGTCAAGGTTAGATATCCATTGATCCCGAAAACTCCTGGTTTTTAAACAAAATATTGGTCTCGTCCACCCATTTGCCGTCACACTCAGCTTTTTATCCTCAATTCGAAGAAAAAATATTTTTAAATATTCCAAAAGTGGAATGCACAGTTCAGTGAACAATATGGGTGATTCTTTACAGTCAAGGTTAGATATTTTCTATTCTGAGTGTATCTCTTAGCGCCGTCTGTGACTCAGTTCTTTATGAATCATCTCAAGTACATCATCCCGATTGTTCATCGATAGATAATTTGCTTAATTACTGTTTCACTTATCCACATTAGTATCTACAATGGTTCTATATACTATTCGAACACATTTTGCTTCTGAACTTAGATCTCGCGGATATTTGAATCTTTCTTATTAATTGCTAGTGGAGTCATTACAATATGAAAGACAATTCATTTAAATAAATAACATAGCCAGTAATCGTTACAGACAATAACGCGCTAACAAATGGTTCGAATAAAGCTCACTAAAGAGGACACGGCCTCGCAGGCCTCAGTTGACATTCAACGTGTCTGCAATAGAGTGTTATACAAAGCTGTTATGATGCAAACGGAGTAGCGGCGTCTCCCGCTCATCTAGAACGAAGGGTGCCGGCATGCCATTCACGTCCGATCCCGCAGGCTCACGCGCCGCCAAAGACTTGAGCTGACTGAGATTAGGTAAACGAAAATAGAGCACTGCTACTCGTTCCAAGCAAGCAAGCCCTTTGATGCTCGGTATTACGTTATATTTTAGTCACAAACTGACAAGTTTTCCTTAAGAAATGTGTACAAGCTAAATGATTACCGCACCTGTGCTATCCATTTCTACCCTCGGATGGGCTTTCGGGCCTCAAAACGGGTTACCGCGGTTGCGTACAAAGAAACGACGAAAACCTCTAATAACAAACATCAAACGTGTTTTTCTTAATTTCACTAATTTTGGGTTACGTTACGCGTTTTGTCATCCCAGGGCAGATTTACTCCCAATTCAAAAGCGTAGGTACAAACTTCTACTTATCATAGTTTCTACTCTACTCTCTATCAACATTATAATATTGATTCACTTGGTACTAATAGTGCTAGAAAATGTGCGTATAGATTAGTAGAAATTATACATAAACATTGATTTGTATAATCAAACAGGGTGTTTACTCAATTGTGCCGAAATGGATTTTGATGACAAAATAACGTGTCCTGAAATAACACAAATCACAATACAGCTCAATCACCTTTTCAGGACGGGTTAACAAAAAACACGGTAAGTTACACAGCTATAAATGTGTCGCCTGAGTGATCACAGTGACGCAACGTCCTGATATCCGATGGAAAAGAAATTGTACATTGAGTAATGGCTTCCGTGGAACTCGGGCAGCAGGGCGACGGTGTGACGCAGAGTCGAGCGTGGCGCAAGGTTTTTATTGTTGAAAGGTTTGCGCTCGACTGGAAAATAGGTACAAGTTAATCTGAATGGCAGTATTGTCCCTTTTTTAAGATTTTTAGATGGCGTTGCCCGATGGACCAGTAGCAATTCAAAGTACCTACCAGTACCTACAGTAGTCCGACGACACGTTATAGTTTTAGACAATGCTTTAATGCTTTCAGCTTTGCTGCGTGTTAGCATCAGGTCCGTATGTTTTGAGTATGCTGTAACTCGGGAATAGTTGAACGATCCAAGTCGGAGTTTTAAAAGTCTGATTTACCTACCTATAGTTACCGAATATGTAGGTAATTTTATTCTTTCCACTTTATTGCATGCATGACAGGACGCACACAAACTATTAAAATTTTATGATAGTTTTTATGAATTTTTTTCTAAACCTCACTACTTTTTTTTTTAAATGAAATATTAGTCGATATGGAACAAAGCCAAGGCGGGGCCCTAGGACGAGTTCGCGGGCCGGGTAACAAATGACACGGTCTTTAAGGAAACCGAACGCCCGTCCCGGCGATCTGGTTTAGCCCGTCATTAATTTCATGGATCATTTTTTATCCGCGTTTTATTCATGGACTAATTTTGAGTAACTTTCTTTTAGAATTGATTAAAATGACTTCGTGCATATCCATCTTCACGGGCGCTTATCTTTAGAAGTTTAGACGGAGAGTACGAGTTTCAACTTAAAATTTTCTATACCTATTATTTTTAATGTACTTACATATTCTTGTTACTTCATCCGCGTGGATTTAGGTTTTTTGAAAAATCTCTTGCACTCTTTGATTTAATGTAAACTATCTCTGTACCAAATTTCGTCAAAATTGGTTGAACCGGTAGACCATGAAAGCTTAACAGACAGACAGACACACTTTGGCATTCATAGTATTAGTACGGATATCTACTTTCATACCCAACAACAACATCAATCATCCGCAGCAAAGAGATAATTTATGACCTTCATTTTTAGGGGGGTTACTACCATCGCTTACCAAAGCAGTATTACTTCAAAATGACAGTTTTGTCACGTACCTCGACGTCTCTAAAATAAGGAATATAATTCTAAATCAATTCAACAATATTAAAACAATACGGATCTAAGCGATCCACGATGGTAGCATGCACCCTGCATAAATCTACCCAATTTTAACCTCAGATCAGCATCACTAAAGTAAAACAATTCGTTGTTGGATATTATTGTTGTCACAACTCGCAACTAGGCAACTGTGACTTTCAATCGCATAATATCACATATTTAACTTTAGACATAAGTGTAAGGGAGTAAAGACCCAACTCAAACAAACGTCACATAAATAAACAGTATCGGAGAACGCCAATTCTCTGAACAACATCCACTTATGAATAATACACCGAGAGATGTTGACCGATTTGTTCGTTAGTATTCTTTAAAAGCAATGGTAGCGAAGTGTTATAGACGTTGGTCTCCAATCAAGTTGGTCGAGAGTTTGATCTTTGGGTACCTACGCACATCTAGGTAATTATTCTGAGTTGTGTATGTTTTAAGCTATCAAATATTTATATCACTAACTTTAACGGTGAAAGAAAACATCGCGAGGAAACATGCCCGAGAGTTCTTCATAATGTTCTCAAAGATATGTGAACTTGTGAAGTCTGCTTATCCACACTTGACCAGCGAGTTGGACTATGGCAAGCCGTGGTTTGATGATGATTGTATATCAACCCAAATGTACGAACATTAATATGCTTAAACACACAATAATATGGGGTCACAGCTGAAAATCAGCGCCTTGCTTTGTATGCATGGGCATACAACGCAGGGCAAACGCTGAGCTGTACACCCTTTCTGGGTGGTGTCACAGACGAAAGTGTTACATTTGTATCTAGTTTTGTCTGTGACACCACTGGTGAATAAAATATTTTTCTTTCTTTTCTTTTCTTTCTTTCTTAAGTATACCTAGGATTTTTATTACCCATTTACCATTAGTATTATTATATCGTGAACAAAATATAAGGCTGAAATCTAATCCGAACCATATACTTACATACATATATAATTATATAAATGAACCATATTAATTTTGGTGGCTTTTATCATACTTTTATCTGTAAATTTATACATGGAGAAGAAAATGTTTTCAATGAACAATAATTAACCTTATCTGCTGTTATAATTAACGTTGACGGTTGAACCAAATATGGTCCACGAGCTCTTAGAACATGACAAATATAGAGGGAGGGACAATACTATTGGGCTAAGGCCCGTTAGAACTTAGAATGTATAATTATTTTAATTTATTCCGATCACATTTCATAACTGTCGTGGGGTCGTAGCATGCCTAAGTACTTACATATATAACTATAGCACGCACTTTGTCAAGCTTAATCAAACTCTCTTTCTCTCTCTACGTCGTTTTCCTCATTGCTGAGGTTCATGACCCCTTCCCATTTATCACGTAATGGCAGGGGTTACCTCGGGATAATAATACGGTGGGTTCCCAGGACTAAGAGTACCTACTTTTTTTTTATTCCACTACAAGTTATCCCTTGACTACGATCTCACCTGATGGTAAGTGATAATGCAGTCGTAAAATGGTAGCGGGCTAACCTGTTAGGGTAGAGTTTCTTAGATACGGCATCGTACCGAAACGCTAAATCGCTTGGCAGAACGTCATTGCCGGTAGGGTGGTAACTAGCCACGGCCGAAGCCTCCCCACCAGACAAAACTACTATTTCGACTTTTAGGTTTCTAACGATTATTACTATCAGATATTAGTGGTAACTGGTAATATCCGGGACCGACGGCTTAACATGCTCTCCGAGGCACGGAGGAAACGATAAATTTGGTCACCCATCTAGTTACGGACTTGGGTCAACGTTGCTTAACAATCGTAGTCAACTGATATGCGTTGTCGCAACTAGGCCACTCGTCCCTCAAACTATAGTTTTTTTAGAATTTAAAGAATGCACTTATCTCAACTAATAAATAATAATTTATTTTTATGATCATTTCAATAATTAATATTAATTTATGATTTTTTTTTATCATACACTTCAATATTCATCTTTGCGCAATTGTAAATCGTGGGATTTTATAAAAGCGCCTTTTTACTCTGTAAGTAATAAGTATATTAAATCAAAGCAAAGACCACAATAATTAAAATGAAAATCAACATCTTCATTAGGTAGGTAGGTATATGCTGCTATCTATATCTCTATCTATATCTTGCTGGTTCTTGTCGGTAGGAATGTCATTCCGAACCAGTGGTAGATTCACTTGACGATTCATTCCCGCGAGCCGCGACTTCATCCGCGTGGATTAAGATTTTTTGATACTCGCGGGAACTCTTTAATTTTCTGGGATAAAAAGTAGCCTATGTCCTTCCCCGGGATACAATCTACCCATGCACATACATTTTTGCATTTATAATATTAGTATAGAAGTATGGATTTAGGTAAAAATGTATTTTGCAAAGTAATAAATTGAACTTCAACAAAGGGTAAAAGTGATCAATCACTATAGTTTACCATAGAAGACTTCACACAAAAGATTTTTTCCTTTTTATACCCAAATTCTGATTGATGACTTACGACGACGTGACAATTTATATGTACAGACATTGTATGAAAATGCTAAGGGTCGATATCTGTAGATTTACGAAAAATCGCGATTTATCATCAGGGTTTTTTTTAATCTTTATGGTACCCAATCCCTAAATTAGAATATTATAAAATGATATGGTTATGAATAATTATGATATCATGATATTATTAGTACCAAGATGATGCCCGCGACTCCGTCTGCGTGGATTAGGTTTTTACAATTCCCGCGGGAACTCCTTAGTTTTCCGGGATAAAAAGTACCTTATGTCCTTTCCCGGGATACAGCATATGCCTGTACCAAATTTCATCAAAATCGGTTGAATAGGTGGACCGTGAAAGCGTAGCAGACAGACAGATAGACACACTTTCGCATTTTTAATATTAGTATGGATTTAATTAAAGAGTTACCTTACTCATATTTAGTAGCCAATGCCCAAAATTGACAAACTATATTGGTACGAGGTTTACTGAAAGATAAGCTAATTTTGGACAGGTTTGCTATACAGGTACTTTAGGTATTAGTTAGTAACATGATAACAGGAAAGGCGTTTTATAAAAATAGAAAAAAGCCCGTTACAAATCCGAACCTTTTTGTGTGCTACAGAATGATAAACGACTTCCTCACAAAATGTCACTAAATAAGGAATACGATGGACGACAGCCGTGACCTCACGAGTCCCTAGAAAATTTGAAATCCATTTGGCCTGTACGTGCGTGAAAACAACTACCTATATACATGCACCTTCAGTATACCTACTAGGTATTTCCCCTGAGACACTGTTGTTACCCGACCAGTGAAAAGATACACGTAACAAGAGTGTTACGTACACACCGGTAATATTTCGCCTAGTTTATTATTATCCAACCAAAATAAACTTAGGAAATAACGACGCTTATAATCTAATGAAATAGAGAATCTGAAGCCAACGGTTGGCATTGCCGGACCTCCAGTGATAATAATGGAAAGAAACGTAAATTGCATCCCCTGCATTTCTGGTTTCTGGTTTGAGATATTTACTGTTTCAAAATTAATCTTACAATTCACTTAGATGAATCTTAAAAAAAATCTTACAGGCTTACATAAAATACTTATAATTTAGCATTTTGGGCGTACAGGATTAAGGTAAATTATTTTATAAACATACAATTCAAACTTCCAAGCAAAATATGAATTTAATTTATAATGAAGCTAGTTTTAAGTATTAGTAGGTACGATTTGAACAAAAAAATATGAATATTTTCTAGATATCGGCATCGTAGTGTTCAGGAATCAAATAAAAGTCAATAACATAATTTGGCTCCTAAATAAATGTCATTGTGTATTAAAAATATAAAAATCATTTCATGCAGTAGGTATGCACCGTAGTGCAACGTTATATATTATTTTATAATTATTTACAACGGTTACTCTTGCGCACTGGTCCGAAAAAGGGAAGTCGGCGCGATACGCTTAGTGATCACCTTACACCTATATAACGATTACACGTTTTTATTGCATTTATGTTGAAAGTAGATAGATAGGGTGGAGAGAGACAAATAAAATTAATTGATATAAGATTCTCGATATCGATATCATAATTATTACTGAATATATTTACATAAAGTTTTTAGAAAGACACAATTTTAATTTTAATACAATTTGGAGTGTCTATAAAAATGCAGATTTTGACGACCTCCGTGGCGCAGAGTTGAACGCTGTTGCCTTAACGTTCGGAGGTCCCGGGTACGATCCATTTGGGAATTTATAATTTCTGAATTTTCCCTGGTCTGGCCTGGTTCGGCCGTGGCTAGTTATTGGCAAAGCCGTGCCGCCAAGCGATTTAGCGTTCAGGTACGTGTAGAAACCGAATAGGGGTATGGGTTTAATATATCTAACTGCCATGCCCCTAACATCTTAGACTGCATCATCACTTACCATCAGGTGAGATCGCAGTCAAGGGCTAACTTGTAGTGGATAAAAATAGTATACATATATAGTGTATGTATGTATGTATGTATATACTTTATTGTACACCACAAAAACACAAAAGAAACAGATTACAAAAATGAAAACTTAAAACGTAGCAATAAGGCGGTCTTATCGCTAACCAGCGATCTCTTCCAGACAACCTTATCGATACGGAGACAATGAGCAAGTGGACAGTAGGAGGTGGTGCATAAAATTAAACTTAAATACTAATAGATACATAAACTAACCAATATCATAAAATTATAACATATTAATACACTAATATGTACAAAATAAATAAAATAGACATACGTAAGATTTAATACATAATGATTTTAGTGGTTTTGCCTCGGTCGAGAACTCCACCAATATTGACTGCAGCTAAGCGAAGCAGCTTCTAGCGAAGTTGCTGCACATATCTATACTTATTTGGTATCTCAGTCATTACTTATATCTTTGGTGTTTATAGCCCAACAGCATTTTTATAGTCTCGTATATTCGTAAAAAAACAAACCATTTGAATAAAAAACTTTAGTCACGAACGCATTAATTTAAAAAATACCCGAAATGTTTTCTTTCCTAATTAAGTTTAGGAAAAAATTCAAACAGTCCCATTAATTGGCATGATGGTCGTAAATATACCGTTCAATTTTGGATTAATGTGCCAGAAACTACCGCTGTAACCAAATATCTAGGACGTTGTGCTTGTGGTCTGTTGTTGTCAAATGCTTGAAAGCGAGGTTCATTTCATCTAATTAGAATCGCGAACACTTAATCATAACCTTGATAAAGTGAAAATAAAAGAAAGGGGTTAGACAGTAACTCCAACAATATGTTTTATACAGATATAAAACTGATATAATATTTGGGTAGTTATGGCGCTTGAGTAAAGAGCCCTACTTTATGGTATTTAAAAAGCTTACGCGCAAAACTAGGTATAAAATCATATTTTACAAAGAAAAAATAATATCAGAGAGTTATCGGCTCCAATTATTTGTGTCACATTACTACAACATTACTTTCAATTACAAAACTTTCGGGCGCATGTATATGATTTTTTGTTGGCTAAGTCAACTTGCTAAACAAGGACAAACATTACATTTATTTCTATACACGAATATTAAATCTGCAAGAACTGCATTCTTGCACGCATTTGTAAACTTCAAACCATCAATTAGGTAAAGGTGATTTCTAAACAGCACTTGTACAAAACTGTGGTAGGTCTATTTTATAATGATCGCTTCGAAAATTTATGGAACATTTTTATTACAACATAAGTAATAGTCGTTTGTATTGAGATTTGCCATAACGTTATGCCTTCGAAGGCATTCCAAAATGTAAATACAAAGCGATGAGAAGTTCATTTTTAAATCAAAAACATTTCCAACCCTGTAACTGGTCATGTCCCAATAAGCAGTTGTTTCTTACAAATCATTAATGTTAGATATCACAATGTGTAAAGCCATGGAGTAAGCAGACAATACATAACTACATAGTTTGATGCTGATTATTGGACATACTTTTACTACTCTCGTCTGAGCGATCGTTTCTTTTCAGCACTTAACATTTTCGACCATCTTTAGCTTCCATTTGAGTCACTTCAGCGTTTCACGGTTTGTTGTCTAAGCTTCTTTAGACTTCTTACAAGATGTTTCTTTAGACGCTATGGCTGTAGCTAAAGAATTTAAGCGCTTAGACGATAGTACAGACTGTTGTCAAGGTTCGCCCAGTATAAGCACAGACATAATAAAGAAAAGTATAAGAGACACATGGAATTTTATTGTCTGTGACAGCCATTTTGTATTACCTGTCACTTTATTACAATTGTCAGCTGTCACTGTCAAATTTTCCCTTTCGATTCAACATTCAAAATTATTAAATGTCCTTCCTTTCTCAATAATAAAATATTTAATTAATTCAGTAATCATCGTTTAATTCCAACATCAAATAACCTTAACTACAAGTTACAACACCCAGGCTATGTGAACAAATGGAGTACGTTAAGCACGGGTCGATGCTCGATTGCGTAAGTCGTAACACTCGTAACAAACCAATGCCTATTTCAATTGAATACGGATACGTTTCGTAGGGACTAGGGACATTGAGGGCGTCAGCCATCAACGTCTTTAAGTACATGAGGGTAACCAACCATACTTCTGTTCCAGGATTTGCAAAAGTTTTGTAGTGCGCTGTGACTGTTAATAAATCTCAAGAATTCAACCCAATCTAAGTTCATTAGACATTTTGATACATATTGTAAATTTTTATTTAAAAAAATCATTTATATTGATAAGATCAATATATTATATAGATAAGTAAATATAAATATAAGTAAGTGGTAAGTTTGTAATTTGTATTCACTTTTTAAAATCTTGCTCTAGTTGTAATGGGTTGTAGACGTAGCCCTACATTTTGATTTATTTAAATTAGGTATGGCTAAAAAAGTCAAAGAGTAATCTGAATAAACAAAAATCAGATTACGCTTTAACTTGTTTAGACGTACTAATTTAATGATATTCCTTGAAATGTGACTTCGCCACATTTCAAGGAATATCATTCTGGAGCCTGTTATACAATGCATAGAAATACGTGAACCGGCTTTATCGCAAAAACACATCAAGCACTCAACGATACATTCACCTGTCATAGAACAAACATAGAACACATTTTACGAATTCCATACAAATGCACATCCAATATGTGATAAAAGAATGTCGTTATGCCAACTAGAGCAAAGTTGATCGTTATTTTGAGAAACAGATGCCACCGGAAACAGTTTTTTATTAACATTAGGTATATTGATAAATGCCTGTACCACCACCACCACCACTAAAGCCCATCAACGTCCCACTGCTGGGCACAGGCCTCCACTCTCATAGAAGAGAGGAAATTAGAGCTTAGACCCACCACGCTGCTCCAACGCGTGTTGACGGGCTTTAACGACTATTATCATGTTAGGGACAAAAACCGGGACCGACGGCTTAACGTGCTCTCCGAGGCACGGGGGTGAAACACCGCCAAGTTCCTATGCCTGTAATGCCTGTCACAGTGTGCAATAATTCTAATTTTGGCATTGCACAGGCTTTGCCGCGGTTTTATTATAACATCACTGTAATTAGATCAGGAAGTAAGACAATACCTACCTACATTTTTTTTTCTACTATGGTGTAGCCAGCTGTACTATTACTTATTCTGTGGTGTAGCTCTGAATCTGATCCTGCAAGAAAGTAGAAAATGTTATATGTAGCAGATAAAGTTCGGACCAACGAAGTTTTGAATATAAGTCAGCCATTTTTAGGGTTCCGTACCAAAATGGTAAAATGGAACCCTTATGGTGCGACTGTCTGACGTCTGTCCGTCCGTCACACTCGATTATTTCAGTAACTACCGAAGCTATCGACATGAAATTTGGAATAGTTGTGTATATTAGTGGCCCAAAGACACTGGAATTAAAAAAAAATTGGAAATTATTTTTGTTCTTATTTAAAAAAAATCGGAGGGTTGAAATTTAAAAGTGAGATAACTGTACTGTGTGCGGTATCATATGAAAGGGTTTACTTTGTAAATTCTAAAACAGATTTTTAATTATTTTTAGTTATGATAGTTTTTGATTTATCGGGGAAAATGTCTAAAAAAAATACCGTCCCCCCCCCCCCCCCTTATCTCCGGAGTTTACCAATCGAAAAATTTGAAATAATTATGGTCATTTTCACGGATTTTCTCCTATCGAATCGTATACTTACTTTAACGTTTACCTTAACAGTGCCTTTCAATTATAATTATAGTGAGTAAAATAAAGTTTGTTTAACTTAATTTAAAAAGTTAAAGCCGAGTGTAGGGAGTTAATTTTCATGGACGTGTTAATTAGGGTTAATTTTGAGGGCATTAACAAGTTTGATACTGGCAACGCGACGTCGTGAATATTCAATATCAATGTAGCATAAAATAAGCATTTTCCAGGGGCTATCAAAGATTCGAGCCGACCGGGAGACTGGCGCGACCAATTTATGCCTCATTGCACCTCGCTAATTAAATGATGCAAGCTTTGACATTATCCGTGATGTATACAATAAGGATTTTATGGTTATTATTACAAACAAATACATTACCCTCCGCCAGCGTTGACTTTAGTTAAACTGGCGAGATTTCATTAAAATAGGTAGAAATAGGGAGATTATTGTTCAAATAAACTATTACAAGTACTTTTGAAGAGTCAAGAGAATTTTCCGCGAGTCACCACCATTCTTGAAATGGGTTGGTTATAAAGAGTTTGAGAAGAAGCAAAGTGCTTCGTATGCGATGAAGTGAGACATGATATAGTGGGTAATGCTATAACGACAAAGATAAAAGAAACGAGCCAGAGTTATTGAGTTACATTGCTGAAATTTTACTTACCTTGCAAACTTGCAGCATCGTCGCTTATAAGTAGACATAGATAATACTTTATCTTTTTCTTTTAACATCCTTGTCAGGAGAGGATATTGTGCCATATGAAGTTCGTCACTCGTCGTTTTAAGCAACGATTTTCGCAATCGCTGTCCACGATCTTAGCCTATTTCGTGCTTTCACCGAACCACAGTTAGATTTACATGTTTCATTGGATTTGGTCATCTGCACTAGGATTGGGAAATAATTAATCATTGTTTCTTCGAACCTAATAGGTTTCTCTTCAGTGACTCGACTGTGACTGTTAAGGGAAAGTGAATCTTTGTTATTTCTATGTTTCTCACGACCTGGCATAATAGAAAGAACAATAATTTCATGCTGGTGGTCTGAGCTGTCTCGTACAACAAGTGTTTTGATTTTATGCTAATATTTAGTAGCAATACTTACACACTTTTAAGAGATGGAATAAATGCATAATTACTGAACGTTACTTACTTACAGAGAAATAGATTAGATCTCACATCTACGTCTCTTATACCCTAGAGCTGAATCTTGAGTTGCAAGTTGCAGCCTACAAAGAAAGAAGAACTCCTAAGAAGGAGTTTTAAAGTTAACTCTCATAGATTTAAGATTGGTCTCTGCTGAGGAGTGCTAAGGAGACCACCAATCCTAAAACTATGCTCAGGACTCAGCCGCCGTGGGATTTTAGGCTGGGTTTAAAAGTTTATATCAAGATGTGAACGGTGTACGCGCAAGGCTGCTGCGAGGGCATTAAATGTTTTTTTTAGCCACTACAAGCCCTTGACTGCGATCTCACCTGATGGTAAGTGATGATGCAGTCTAAGATGATAGCAAGTTAACCTGTATAGGGGCGTTGCAGTTATATTAAACCCATACCCCTATGTGGTTTCTACACGGCATCGTACCAAAACGCTAAATCGCTTGGCGGCACGTCTTTGCTACCAGGGTGGTAGCTAGCCTCGGCCGAAGCCTCCCACCAGGCCAGACCAGGGAAAATTCAGAAATTATGAATTCCCATATTGACCCTGCTGGAGATCGAACCCGGCACCTCCGCACGTTAAGACAACAGCGCTCAACACTGCGCCACGGAGGTCTTAAGTCGTAAATTTATAACTATAAGTAATTAAAAAATATATAGTAAGTAGGAACTTAATCAAAAAAATATCACCTATGTGGCATCCTTGCGGTATATCTTTACAGTCGACTTTCTAAATCCAATACATGTACATACTTATTTTATTGTCGCGTCATACTTAGTCTATAAAAATACTAAGCCGTATTGAATAGTATTGTTTAAATATATCATCATACTATACCTATATGATAGTGATGACTCATTTGCAAACAATAGACCCACCGGAAAGGATTGTTATGTGCTCTGTAACTTTCTCCCAAACATTGTTTCTGTTGTGACTTGTGTTACAATTGTTAAATGTCATTCAAGTACCTCTTTTGATACATCTAAGCAATTATCATATTACTAGCTGATGCCCGCGACTTCGTCTGCGTGGATTGAGATTTTTTGGTTCCCGCGGGAACTCTTTAATTTTCCGAGACCCTATGTTATTCCAGACTATCTCTGTGCCAAATTTCATCCAGATCAATTCTGGCGTGATTGAGTAACAAACATCCATCCATCCAAATTTTCGCATTTATAATATTAGTGTAGATATGTATTTACATTCCCTCTATTTTATTCTTCTATGTTGAATGTGTCAAAAATATCATAATAATAATATAATTATACATGCTTACATAAGCTTGTTTATACAAGAAACTTAGCAAAACACAACTAAAGGCTTATCTACTTAGGTATTTATTTATAGAAAGTATCTGTAAATAATGACGTAAATAAATATCTTACTGCTTAATAAGGTTACGTGATTAAAGTTTAACGTAAATCGTAAATTCGTAACAAATCACCCTGTAAACTGTCTGTGCGGAAGATGAATAAACAGCAATTTATTTCTGTAAATACCTACTATTTTCAAAACCTCTGACTGATATTAATTACTTACTTAGTTGTTTCTAAGTTCGTACTCTTAGTTCTACAGCTTCTATTTACATTGAAGCTTTAGTTTTGAAGTAAAATAACAAGACATCGGAATTATTGTATCTGCATTTCATAATCTTTTTTTTTTGTATTCCACTACATGTTATCATGTATGTTATGTTATGTGTGTGTTTTGTTAGTTATCTCAAAGGTCGACGGCAGCGTATTCGCATTGAAGATAAGTTTCATCTTGGTGTGAAATATCAGCCGGCGTACCTCAAGGTGGTGTGTTGTCTCCTTTACTCTTTGCCATCTTCATCAATTCAATTTCCCAGAATATTACTTCTCTCTATCACATGTATGCAGATGATCTCCAAATTTACTCGCAGTCAACTCTTGAAGAGTTGTCTACTGCTGTTTCTAATATTAATTGTGACGGCTATTAGTCAATGGAGTAAGTGTTATGGACTTAAGGTTAATCCTTGTAAGTCCCAGGCTATTATTATTGGTGGCTCAGGCATGATTTCAAGAGTTGACTGGGATAACATTCCGCCTGTTACATTAAATAACGTTATAATACCTTCAGTACTAACGTTAAAAATCTCGGTGTCTACTTTGATAACACTGTCTCGTGGTCTACTCAATTGAAAGAAGCTAGTAGATAGACTTTTGCTGCTATGGGTTCACTTAGGCGTCTGCGTTCTTTTCTCCCTATTCCTACTAAGATTATGTTAGCACAATCTCTACTTCTCTCCATTCTCGATTATGCGGACGCAAGCTATCTTGATTTAACTGAGGACCAGCTAAATAAACTTGAGCGAATTCAAAATTTATCTATTAGGTTCATATTTAGTTTGCGCAAATATGACCATGTCTCTGAATTTCGTTCAAAGCTCAAGTTGTTACCCATTCGCTTTCGCCGGAATCTACATATTGTTTCCCTTCTGTACTGTGTATTGTTCAATCCTATGACTCCAAGTTATTTAAAGGAAAACTTTAAAAATCTTGGTCATGACAGACCAGAAAGAGTTCTTCGGTCAGCCGGAAAACTCATTCTTGCAGTGCCTACTTATCGGGCAAAATATCTCCAAAATTCATTTATGTTCAAGGCCATTAGCTTGTGGAATGAACTGCCCTCGCAAATACATCGAGCTAAAACTCTTAATAAGTTTAAAATTGACGTGAAAAATCATTACATGTCTCTCTGTAATCATCAATAGCGACATGTTTAATTTGTCCATTATTTATATGTGTATTTATTTATGTATTAAATCTTACGTATGTCTATTTTATTTATTTTGTATATATTAGTGTATTAATATGTTATAATTTTTTGATATTGGTTAGTTTATGTATCTATTAGTATTTAAGTTTAATTTTATGCACCACCTCCTACTGTCCACTTGCTCATTGTCTCCGTATCGATAAGGTTGTCTGGAAGAGATCGCTGGTTAGCGATAAGACCGCCTTATTGTACCTACGTTTTAAGTTTTCATTTTTGTAATCTGTTTCTTTTGTGTTTTTGTGGTGTACAATATATACATAGTTATTACATACATACATACATACACGTTAGCCATTGAATGCGATCGCACTTGATGGTAAGTGACGATGCATGCATGGCAGTTATATTAAACCCATACCCCCTAGTCGGTTTCTAGCCTACACGGCGTCGTACCGGAACGGTCAATCGCTTGGCGGTACGCCTTTGCCGTAGGATGGTAACTAACTACGGCCGAAGCCTCTCACCAACATGTAGGTACGGCGCAACAATCATTTGGATGAAATCATGGAATTTCAACCAAATAATGAAACATCGACAAATCGGATTTTTTACTTTGAATAATTACACTTGACACATAGATGTACCGTGCCTACTTTCTCAAGAAAAGGTCTTTAGCTAATAATAGTATACATTGCTGCATTGAAATGTACCTATATGTCACCGTAAAATTGCAAAAACCGTTAGTTTGTAATCTAACTAGCGAAATTGTAAACTATCGACAGATTACAATTTAACGCATTATTTTTCGGTAGATTGTAATCTGTTAGGTAGGTATATTAACCCGATAAAACCTAAGTACTTCCTGATTTTTTATGTCGAACCCTAACCTAACCTACAAGAAAAAGACAAGAAAACGTAAATACAATGAATATTTCAAAAATTTACTTTCAGAACATTGAACGGTTCACAATCTGTCGACAGTTTACAATATCGCTAGTTAGATTATAATCTAACGGTTTTTGCAATCTTACGGTTACTTAAACATCATGTACCTACATTGTACATGTACGAGCCGGTGCTATAAGCCATCTAGTCCCCAATCTATACTTATATACTTATTACTTATTTTCTTATATATATCGAATCGAATAATATAATTAATATAATAAATGCGAAAGTTTGGATGGATGTATGGATGTATTGATGTATGGATGGATGTTTGTTACTTAATCACGCCCAACGGCTAAACGGATCTGGATGAAATTTGGCACAGAGATAGATTATAGTCTGGAATAACACATAGGCTACTTTTTATCCCGGAAAATTAAAGAGTTCCCGCGGGAAATCTCAATCCACGCGGATGAAGTCGCGGGCATCATTGTAATTTGTATGATGACGCTAGTACTGTATGAATTCACTCAAGACACTAAACCCACGGTTGTGAATTGTGATGCAGTGCAGACATACTCGTAAGTTTCAATATGAACATTTCCTGCGGCTCTGACGTCTCAATTGCTGCTCTTTTGTAATCAACAATTTGTGCCAGCCGGAGAAAAGCTTCCGACACTCATTCAATAACAGCGTGATCAAATTCCGAGCTATTTCGGCCTCGTTGTGATTACGAAACCACTCCGTATGTGACATTGATAATAATTAACAAGATAGGTTTCGCACGTTTATCGCGAACACATTAGTAAAAACTAAAATATAATGTGTTTTATTTTTAACTAGTCCGGCAGACTTTGTCCTACCCTGAACGTAGAATCCGATTGCAGCGCCCCCTACCGGGTCCAATTATGAATATAAACCATCCCGGGGTTCTCACAAACAAACACAAAAAAAATCATGATATTTTCTAAAGACTTTTAAAAACTATAAAAAAATGTAGGAGCCGCCAACCGAATATCTGGTTTACGTCCATCCATACATCCATCCATCCAAACTTTCGCATTTATAATATTAGTATAGTATATAGTATAATATTAGTAGGTATAGATATATATTATTGGGTCCTCATTTCTCTTTGAAGTTTGTGTGGATACTTGCCAAATCACCACCACATTTTTTTTTAAAGTCCTGACTCAGCTTGAATATGGGGAAAAACACAGGAGAGGACCAAAAAGTATAACAAAAACTCAGTTTTCCTTCCCTTGAGTCACACGAGTGAAGTTGCGGGTGATAGCTAGTTGGTATTTAAATACTGTACCTACGCATCAACAATGACACACTTAAAACAAATTGAGCACGTGCCCAAAATTACGTGCACGCCACGCGACCTACATCAAAATTATCGTAGCATAGATTTTAAACGGTCATCTAGTAACTAGCAGTGTCATTGTATATTCACGTAACAATTTTTATGCGCCTACATGTAGATAGGTTGTACTATTCATTAGTATCTACAGTTGAATTGAATTGAAGTACGCGCGAGTTGAATGCAGAGTAAATGTATGTGTCACCATAGACACATTGCATTCAACTCGCGCGTGAACTATACTAATTAGGTACTATAGCGTGTAGGTGGTGTAGACTAGGTACCTAATGTTTCTCTATTGTAATAGCCTCAAACTGATTACACGTCATAACATAACACATACTTAATAATTATGTGCTGCAATTATTATATAATTATGAATATCTAAGTAGGTCTTATGACTTACGTGGGTACAAGCAACAACATGGGGCATGCGCTATATGAGTTGAAACTTGAGTTGAAACTTGGGTTGAAAAGATTTACCTAAAGTATTTGGCGGATTACGAAAAAATATTCCTTGTGACTTCCGCAAAGTAACGCTTAGAGTTCTCCATCCGACAATATTTTTCACTAGCTGAAGCCTGAAACCACACGGGCGAAGACTGCGACTTCGTCCGCGTGGGTTAAGTTTTTTTAATTCCCCTTAACTTTCCGGGATAAAAAGTAGCCTATGTCACTCTCCAGGTCCTCAACTATGCCAAAAATCACTTCAATCCGTTGCTCCGTTGCGGTGAGATTGAAGGACGAACCAACAAACAAACGCATTTATAATATCAATACTTTGATTTTGTTTTAATATTTTACCCATTTTACCCATAATATTATGTTCAGTCAAACACTCCCATTTTGTAATGACATAGATTGTAATTACATTATTATACAGGCCAATTGCACGAACAAACATTAAAAGTGCATTAAATTCTATTTAACCGCGAACAAAGCATGCCTTGTTAAGTGTTTGAAATATTATGGTTCTCATGCTTCATGCGATGCGAAAATTTCAATCTTAATACCGTCAGGTGAGGGACGGTCGGCTTCAGGATAAATCATACGTTTGCAACTCTGTGAATGATACGCGATCTGTATGAATGAACAGATGAATGAAAAGGGTGAGTCAAGCAGAATAAGGTTATAATTATTGTATTGTTTTATCTGTTTCTTTCGGTATTTTTTTAATTTGACACAGAGATAGATTATAGACTGGAATAACATATTGGTTACTTTTTATCCCTGCAGAAAACTAAAGAGTTCCCGCGGGAATCAACTAATAACTTTGTTAGTTTAAATCCTACTGTTTCATTCTTTGGAAAATAAAAAATAGTTTGCAAAAAATGCAAGCATTGAAAGTGTGTCTCTATATTCAGATCAAATTGCTTCACATCTGATAGTTTTCTGAATAATTATGAATGTCACGGCTCACACAATGGCTGATAGGTCACGCAACTCTGATAGATCGATCACGCGTACACGTGCCTCTCTGAGCCGAGCCGGCTGTGGCTGAACATTGTACCTTCGATAGTCGATACCTTTACCCTTTTACGATTGTTATTTCAACCTTGTACCCCTTGTTTCCGTGATCTGTGCTTGTACCTATAGTCGGCCAAGAAGTAAGTTGGGACTTGAGTCTTAAATCTTAGCACTCTAACTTTTGTTTTTTTAACCATAGCTTGCCAGTCCTCTCTCTGTTTTCTCTGCTCCACACAAGCAAACCCTGATGAAGACCTCCGTGGCGTAGTGTTGTGCGCTGTTGTCTTAACGTGCGGAGGTCCCGGGTTCGATTCCCGACAGGGTCAATTTGGGAATTTATAGACTTTTCTGAATTTTCCCCGGTTTAAGTAGTAGTTACCAGTTATCACCCTATCGGCAAAGACGTGCCACCAAGCGATTTAGCGTTCCGGTACGATGTCATGCAAAAACCGAATAGGAGTATGGGTTTAATATAACTGCCATGCCCCTACCAGGTTAGCTCCCTACCATCTTAGACTGCATCATCACTTACCATCAAGTGAGATTGCAGTCAAGGGCTAACTTATAGTGGATTAAAAATTCCTGTTTCCTGAAATTGGTTCTCACTTTTTAGCAAGAGCATAATGCGGCTGCCAAAAAGTGTCAGCATTATAAAAATTAACTATAAATCAGTTTAATTGTCCTCGTGCAAGTGAGCCCAGTGACAATTTTATTTTAGTTTCCGTGGTTCTTTACCAAACTTTAGAGTTCTGTACGCTTACTCCGAGTTTTTACATTGCACATACGATTGATCGACGCGAGAGCTCACCTCACCAAGTTTAAGCAAACGTTAAAGTAAAATGAACCTTAACTGCATTGTTTTAGAGCTCATTTCATCATTTCGTGTATTTAATTTTCAATTTTCAATTTCAAATATTTTTTATTCAAATAAACTTTTACAAGTACTTTTGAATCGTCAAGTGAATCTACCACTGGTTCGCAATGCCATTCCTACCGAGAAGAACCAGCAAGAAACTCGGTGGTTGCTCTTTTTAAATAATTCATTTACAATTACTATATCAATGTGTACAATAAGTAACCGCTGTCCCTAGCATTGCTGGAGCGATCAAATCCATGCTCCTCTATCATTTACATAATCTTCAACAGTATAATAAGCTTTTTTCAGGAGCATACTTTTAATGGATTTCTTAAATTTGTTTATTCAATTCATGTCAAAGACGGGCAGACAGAAAGTAGCCCCATTCCCGCCGGTGGCACCCGTTCACGAGCATGACGCATGATCCAGCCATTGCTTCGCTCGACCATATTTGAGGGAACGTAACAACCCGCACCACACGACACCACCACAGAAATGTTTAAAGAGAGCGTGACATACCCAGTCTACCCGTATCAAAGCATCGAATTGAATACTAATATTCAAACACTAATTTATAATCAGTAACCGCTGTCCCCAGCATTGCTGGAGCGATCAAATCCATGCTCCTCTATCATTTACATAATCTTCAACAGTATAATAAGCTTTTTTCAGGAGCATACTTTTAATGGATTTCTTAAATTTATTTATTGGCAAGTCCAAAATAGGTTGTGGAACCTTGTTATAGAAAACAATGCCCATTCCCACGAATGACCTTCTGACTTTTTTGAGGCGGAGCGATGGAGTCACGAGCTTATTACGGCCTCTAGTTGGCCTATCGTGCAGATCGCATTTTTTTTTATAATTATGGATGTGCTGTTTTACAAAAATTATATTACTGTAAATATATTGCGAGGCTACTGTTAGAATACCAATTTCTTTAAATTTCTCTCTAAGTGAATCACGCGGTTTTAAATTATAAATTGCTCGTATTGCCCTTTTTTGTAGTACAAAAATTTTTTGAATATCTGCCGCTTTACCCCACAGTAAGATTCCGTAAGACATAATGCTATGGAAATAAGCAAAATATACGATCCTGGCAGTTTCGATGTCAGTTAACTGTCGAATCTTTCTGACAGCGTAAGCAGCAGAACTAAGCTTGCCAGCAAGTGTTGATATATGGGTGCCCCATTGAAGCTTTGCGTCTAAGGTCACCCCCAGGAACACAGTAGTATCTTCTATTTTCAACATGTCGTTATTTACCATTAGTTTAATATCACTTGTGGATCTGGCATTCGGCAATGCGAACTCGACACATTTAGTTTTTTTTGTATTTAAAAGTAGATTGTTAACCGTAAACCAGTTCGTGACTTGAGAAATTGCAGTATTTACGTCGTCAAAGTTGTCCTTATGTCTATCGACTTTAAAAATCAAGGACGTATCATCAGCAAATAGTACAATATCACAAGTGTTACGGACAAAATATGGCAAATCATTGATGTACACTAGGAACATGAAGGGACCCAAAATGGAGCCTTGAGGGACACCCATTAGTGAGGCTGATCCGGATGACTTCACATCGTTGACACATACTGTTTGAATGCGATTACTGAGGTAGGATGCAATGAGGCCAAGCGCAGTGTCTTTGACTCCATAGTAGCTCAACTTAACTAAAAGCGTCTCGTGCTCAACGCAATCAAATGCCTTAGACAAATCACAGAAAATACCAATAGCATTCTGTGATTTCTCCCACGCGTCGAATATATGTTTTAACAGCACGGCGCCCGCATCAATTGTCGATCGACCTTTAGTAAAACCATACTGCTCGGAGTGAAGAAGTTTATTTGAATTAAAGTGCTGAAGCAGTTGGTTGAGCATAATTTTTTCAAATATCTTGCTGAGTGTTGGCAAAATTGAAATTGGTCTGTAATTATTTGGATCGCTTTTGCTACCCGATTTAAAAAGTGGAATATTTATTCACAGCCAGCGCTCCATACGCTGAATTTGTGACTTTAAAGTAAGAGCTTTTGGGTCCATTTTAGTTTGACCGTTCGCTTACACTTGGTGAGGTGAGTTCTCACGTCGATCAACCGTATTTGCAATGTAAAAACTCAGAGTAAGCGTACTATTTAGATAAAATTATTTTTAAATAAAAAAAAAACCGCCTTCAAAAACTAAAAAGCAAAAAATAATTATATATATTTACATATAATTATTTCTACCCACTATGTAGAAGTCGGACGAGCCTTGCGTCAACTTTGCTTATGTTTGTTATACCCGCCCGACTTCAACATAGTGGGTAGAAATAATAATATGTAAATATATCCAATTATTTTTTGCTTTTTAGTTTTTGAAGGCGGTTGTTTTTTAATTTAAAAATAATTTTATTGTTTGCTTTTTAGTGCTGTAAATATATAAAAAAAAAAAAAATAGGTTCTCGAAAGGTAGACAGACCTGTACCTAATAACTATCTGGGTTCGTGTCCTTATAAAATTTAAGTTCCTTTGATTTCCCCAAGATTCCATCATCAGACCTAATGGGACCACCTGGAAAGTATACCCTTTCAAAAAAAAAAGAATTTTCTAAATCGGTCATAACTCATATTGTAAATTTCTTTCTTCGTTATCGACATTAAGTTACGACGAACATTTTTCTATTATAGGGAACCATAATTGTGTTACAATCGTCATCATTAAGTTTTAATTAGGTTTTACTTAATACTTAAACTTAACTATATTTAAATTTAATGATTAAGTTTGATTTAGGTTGAAACTATTTTATTACTTAAGCTCTTAAGTCTTCGCTTGAGTATGTAATTTACTGTTAATTTGCTTCTAAAAACCGCGTAGGTACATGTACAAATACCTACCAATTTCATCATATTATTATTATTGTATCCTAACATTTTCAGTTTTTTAAATCTGTACAAGTTTTTTACATTGTAGCTACCTACTTCCTCATAAATCATAAAACCATTCAACCGGATTATCATGCCCACATAATACGGATTTAGGTAACCGGAGGTAGGTATGGATTTCTGATTATCTACTAAATTATACATAAAAAGTACTTTTTATGATTATTGTATGAATTTTGCACCTGCAACTGGTATCTACTATCTAAGCTTATATTATTATAATAGACTAGTGGTTCGCCCCGAACTGAGACCTCGCGGCGCCATCTATTGACATAAATGTGAAGTTCTGTTAAAAATACTGAAGCTCATTAAAAATTAAATAATTCCGTTTCCTTACAATATTTATATAATTTTGGTATTTGTTGTTCAAGTACAGGATATAATTCAAATAATTGATCAAGTTTCAGGCTCAGCCTTTCAGAAAATTTAGAGTTCTGAGGTCAACTTTGGACGTTAGAAAATCTCCACTTTGAAAGCCCCCCATTTCGTCAATTTTGGGGCAAAAATTAAAAAAATATATTTTTGGACTCTATTTCTAATTATCTTTAAAATGATATACCGCAACCCTATGTAACTTTATAAAAAATATTTTACTTCGCATTCGCTTCTATAAGAGCCCCCCTGAAATAAATATTTTTATAACTTTGCCATTGGTTTACATATTATATTCAAAGCTGAAGTAATGAAGTAATTACGTTCAGTAATTCAGAAGTTATAATGCTCTGACAGACGGACGGACGGACGGACAAGTGCCAATTCACTCAAGTAGACTCAGAGACCTTCGCTTCGCTCCGTCAAAAATTATATATAGGTGGGTATTATAGGGTATAAGTAGGTAAAGGTATAAGTTATCTCCAGTATAATATAACTTGAGTCCGACGGTAATCGATATAAATATGAGTGTAACGAAATTCGAAATCGATTCTTCACACTTATTGTGTGTCTATTCCATTCCAATATAATTTATTTTTATGGAGACCACCATAAGGTCAAGAAACTCATAGGGATAGTGCGTTGGAGGATTTATATAGGAATGCTCAAAACCGGTCCCACTTCCGATGGTAGAGTCAACCATCGACGATTCTACTAGTAACTTGATGCGTCACTTGTGAATCCCGACCACTGATTTTATCTCTCTGATTTTCCTCTAAGGCCCGAGGGAATACTAGTATTTTCTGAACATATTGATGAAAACTCTAAATGCTCTAAATGACCTTATAAGCAGTAGGTAAGCTTACCTACGTGACAGGTGACAGTCTGGAGTGAACATCATGTTTTGTTTTTATCCAGTACAAGCTAGCCCTTGACTACGATCTCACCTGATGGTAAGTTATGATGCAGATGGATGCATTCTAAGATGGTAACGGACTAACCTGTTAGGGGCATGGCATTCGGTTTCTACACGGCATTGTACCGGAACGCTAAATCGCTTGGCGGCACGTCTTCGCCGGTAGGGTGGTAACTAGCCACGGCCGAAGCCACCCACCAGACCAGACCAGGGAAAATTCTGAAATTATAAATTCCCAAATTTACGCTGCCGGGGATCGAACCCAGGACCTGGCAATAGCGCTACACACTGCGCCACCGAGGTAGTCAAAAGGAGGATATCGGTGTCTGAAGCAGTAATCTTCCTGCAAGCGAAGCGAAGTATAGCTGCTTAGAAGTTTTGATGAAATTTGGTACAGAGATAGTTTACATCCCGGGGAAGGACATAGGCTACTTTTTATCCCGGAAAATTGAAGAGTTCTCGCGGGGATCAAAAATCCTTAATCATTGCGAACGAAGTCCTATAGGCATCATCTATAGTAAGGGTATTTATTCACAAAGCTTAAATTATAAATTACTAGATGACTAGATGATTCCAGCGACTTCGTCCGCGTGGATTAAAATTTTTGATTCCCGCGGGAACTCTTTAATTTTCCGGGATAAAAAGTAGCCTATGTCCTTCCGCGGGATACCATCTACCCCTGTACCAAATTACATCAAAATCGGGTGAAGAGACAGTTTTTTTTTATTCCCGCGGGAACTCTTTAATTTTCCGGGATAAAAAGTAGCCTATGTCCTTCCCCGGGATACCATCTACCCCTGTACCAAATTTCAGCAAAATCGGTTGAAAAGATGGGCCGGGAAAGCGTAGCAGACAGACAGACAGACAGACAGACAGACAGACACACTTTCGCATTTATAATATTAGTATGGATATGGATTATAATTGACTTTGAGCCACATTTCCATTCAAGCTAAAACTAAACATTACAGAGCCGATCAAAACACATTAACGTCGTTGGATGATGGAAATTATTTTTAATAAGAACATGGATCGCACTTCGGTTATGAAATATGTAGGTAGCTAGTCTGTTAGCACTAAAAATAATACCAATACATTAAACCAACAACACTGCATATCGACAAAAGGAAAACTATTCTAATTTCCGAATGGTAAAGTTTATTTTTCCGCAACGAACCTGATGCTCGTCTAATAGGGTATTTTCGTCTGCTACTATAGTGTACATTAGCTACTTGCAGGTCAATAACGGATGCCGTCGATTGTAGCTTATTTTGGTCCCGGAAAGTTGAGGCGTGAACTGGCAAACCGGGTTGCATTGCATCCTACCATGCCAGCCATATATTCTTAACGATCATAAGGAAACTGCAAGACTCTGCCACAGCTCATATTCGGCGAACAAATACAACATTGTACGTTTAACTTAGTCACATTAAACTTCTTGTTAGTAGGACCTATATTTGCATTATTTAATTTTAGAGCGAAGTGTGTTTAGCTGTTGAGTAAACTGTAAACATTGTTAATTGTTTTCGCATACTATACCTGCTACCTGTGTTTGAATTATCATAATATCATATAACACACACCACACAGTATGGGAACAACGATAAAAAAGTTTAAAACAATCGAGCATCGCATCATCGACCGTAGCATCGTCGACCAAGATTTCCTATGTGCATTTTCCGCCATCTTGAAAAAAGGGGCAAATTCAGTTTTTTCACGATAACTCGGTTCTCCGTTGAGATACGGAAATTTGATGCAATACTTTTTTGTTGCTTTTTTTTACGATCTACAATTAAGGTCCTTTACATTTTTCCCCTATCCTTCATCATGTTGGCGGATTATAGCAAAATAATTGTAATCTTTTCTTGCTAAATCATGAACTTCCGCAAAGTAACGCCTGATACTATTCAAAATCTAGAATATATTTTATGCGTCTATTTAGTAAGTAAATAACAAAAACTTTAGGTATGTATAAAAGGTCTCCTTTATTATTATTGGAGGCTACAGTTACTTATAAGGACATAACAAAGTCTGCTTCAGGCAAATAGCAATATACCTACGATAGCAGTTCACGATCAAGGCCTAACTTGTAACTGAATAAAAAAAGTGGTACACATTATCTTGTTTTTCCACAATTCTACACATCGAGTTTGTATGGTCTGTGATTCTACACAACAAGCCAGTTATTAGGTATCTACCTACTTAAGCGACGTGAATGGAGACGCCATGTCCCTCTCAAGGTCCACTTAGGGCCAATATCAGTTGACGTGCCCTGAAGACGTCGGAGCTGTCAGCTTGGTATGGCTCACAGGAAAGGCGCGATAGCCAATCATATGATTGAGGTTACACGTACAACGCGCGCCGCTCTATGATTTCAGCGCCGTTTTAACAAAAGTGATCCCAATAGTGCCCATTGTCGATACTTTTGAATAGCTGATCGAAGTGACGCTCGGAATAACAAGTGTCAGTCCAGCCAAGCGTGAGCCTATTGTAAATTTTAAAAATATAGGTTACCACCTAAACAGTTTTAAGGTGTGACTTTAATTCAATTCGGAGTGGGTTTTTTACAGTTAAGAGATCAATAATTTACTCTGGTTAGAGCGTGATTGCAAACCATATCTATCCATAGTAACAGTACAGGCTATCGCTTGAGTCTTCGGCGATCATTCCTTTTTAACTGCAGATGAATTATAAACTAACCTATATTAATATTTAATGTTAGCTCTACCCAGCGTCGCAGACACTCAAGGTCGACGTTATATGGTTGCTATCGGGGCTAGACGGAAGTACCTAATAGTTATACGTAATAATCGCTCATACGCACATAATTTTGGTAGACATTATTTTATACTAACGTTTTATAGGTACATATTAAATAAATATAAAAAATGACTCTACGCCCTTAAGCACCTTCTTCAGAAAATATTACAATTTAAAATTATACTGCAGCTAATGTAATTTATGCCGGAAAATGGAAATGTAGTTTATAAACATCCTGAGTGCTTACATTTGCACCGGATATACAATTTGATACTGGTTTAATATTTCGCTAGCTCGTCCGCTGGCCGCCGTATCCCGCTAATGAAATCGTTTTATGCAGTACTTTACGTACGTTTTCCTTCGATCTCTTTATCGCCTTTAAAAAAGTTTTTTTCATCAATCTTTTTTTTTATTCCACTACAAGTTAGACCTTGACTGCGATCTCACTTGATCAAATGAACGATGGAATCAATCTATTTGTAAAAATTAATACCCACAAGCAAGATTCGAAATAGCTCTATTAAGTATTTACATATAGAAAGATAAATAGAGCTATTTCGAAATTATGAAAAGTTAAAAAACTTTTAAGCTCAGGAGTCAGGACGAGTTAAATACCTACCTACCTATATATTTTTTTACGTCGAACGTACTCACCTTTCTCCGATAACTTAACAAAGATTAGTAAAGATAGGTGTATCTATTATAATATACTTAAACCTTCCTGAAAGTACCTACATAGATTACGATAGTGATATAATCACTGAAATCAGTCCATTGGTTTCCGAGAAAATCGTTAACAAACAAACATACATGAAATACATACGGGTCGAATACAGAACCTTCTTTATCAGATTAATTCGAAACACTTTTACACATAAATTTCGTGGCCTGTTTAATCCAAGTAAATGCAATAGATATCTATAGCTGCCAGAAATAATATATTGTGTGGTTATTTTCCATTCTGATGTTACATCATACAGACCGATTTCTCTGTTACCGATTATTTCAAAACTCTTTGAAAAACTACTACTAATTAGATTGAAACCTATAATAAAAGCAAATAATCAGATACCTGATCATCAGTTCGGATTCAGAAAAAAACAATCCACAATAGATCAAGTACATCGAATAACAAACTTAATTGAAAGAGCGTTAGAAGAATAGAAAGTGAGCTCAACCGTATTTCTGGATGTAGCCCAAGCCTTTGATAAAGTCTGGCATGAAGGTCTTGTTCACAAACTTAAAGTATTACTGCCTAAAACATTTGCAAAGATACTGGAATCATATATATCTGATAGAGTTTCCTTTAGTACGTTATTCCACAAAATCTCTAACAACTCTAACAAATGAATGGTTTCCACGCATCGCTGTTTCCAGTTCCACTGACGCATCTCATTACCCACATCCGCCGTTTGACGCCGACACAAATACATCACGAAACATCGCGAAACGACATAAAAAGGACACGTAGCCGCCAGGACTTCCTTTTATTTGCTTGTAGTTAATTAGTATCTATCCGATTATTTATACGAACACTCACTATTTAACATATATAGTATGGTCCGAGAGAGATGTGAAATTTTGGGAACGAGAAAAGTTAAAGAATAATGAAATATGTATTATAAGTTGAACTTTATCAGCCGACAATTTTGCGTTAAATAATGACAAACTAAACCTCTCACCCGGATACTTTACAGGTTTCAGACGTTTAAAAAATTGCCAGGAATGATTTTTTGTTAAAATTAGAACTTTAAAGATCCAGTTTGAGGCTATGGGTGATCGTTAGTTATGGGCTATGCTATGGCTAATAATAAAGGGGAAATAAAATACCTGGCTGTTACTTCTGATATCCAAAAATGATACACCATAGTCCATCCCAAGATGGCAGGTCTAATTTTCAATACTCAGGCAACGCAGAAGAACTACCTATATATTTACTTAATATCTGGTAACAAAAATCTACAATAAAAAAAGCCTTTGAGGTCTCGGACCATTAAGTATAACCACAGAATAGGTAATAGTACTAATAACCCAGTCATAACCTCAAAAAGGGGGTTACCTGGATGAAATAGGTACTAACATAAGGTAGGTATCGATATGTTTCTCTGATTGGTTTAGCTATTCGATTCACTCTAATATGTTCATTGGCACTATTACTAAGTACTTTAAATGAAAAATTTCCTTTGAGAATCCATTGTAATTGTTATTTATTATACTCATATGATCTGATAAATACAGAGGGTGATATATACATTTGGGTTATTTTTTACCTATTAATAGAAGTCATAGAAGGAAAATATGTCAGAAAAGTGTAATTTTATGTGGGTCGGTAAGCATGATGCGTAATAGCATCACTAACAAATTACAAATATTGCCCCAATTATCCACCAAGTTATACTTAGTTTATAGTCCAGTCGATCATTTGGTAGTTCTGGAAAATTTCTCGGGAGTTTTGAAAATTGGTGTATTTTATAGATTTCGACGTGCACTTTCCGAATTTTCACTTTGACACCTCGTATCTTTGCCTAAAAACAGTATTTTGACAATTGAGTTATTTTATCTTTACGATGAAAATAGTTATGTAATAAATTAAACTAGAGAAAAAATTCGAGACAGTCTATGCCACAGTATTGGTTATAGATACCAATACTGTGCCTATGGCAGCAAAATGGACTCAGTGAAGTGAGTTGAATGAAAAATATAAAACTTCCTTTGGTACGAGTACCTAAATACATCGTGCGAAATATTTGCACCGACTGCATCGAATTGGTTGATTGTACAACGTGAGAATAAAGTTGGTCATTGTCCTTATCTCGTGTCCTAACTGATTAGTACTTAACACTGTTTTATCGTTGGCACAAAGCGTTTCCCAAGTACCTGGGTATATTATTGTGTACACTTGCCTTGTGGGAAATTTCATTTAGCGACTTCGGTGCAACTTTTATTGTTTGCGATCTCACGGCCACTAAATGTAGATAACTACTCATTAAATGCTTACATTTTCTCAAGATTGTATGAGTTTACTTAGGTACATTTTGTTCCGCTTTAGACGGATGTTATGTAAGTAGATACGATTGTCTTAACATATAGTATGACTGTATGCGGAAAGGAAACAATAAGTTTGATAGTAATCAATAAGATATTAACAGTAAAGCCGCAAGTGTGAGAATCTGTAATAATGATCATATAGTACGAAACTAATTGTTTATTTTATCAGCTAGGAGGTGACTTATATCAATTATACTAGAGGTGGTGATGTTACACAGGACAACTTGGCGATCAAGAACTTAACGTCATTCAGTAAATAAGTGCTGGCGCGGTTTTTAATGTCTCGCAATAATAGGTAACATCAACGCCACTGTGATTGAAACAGGGGTAAACATAATTAAAATTTTAACGACGTTTATTTCCAGCAACAGAAACTTAAAATATATTGGAAATAAACTGAATAAAATATACCAAACTTAAGTGAACCGCTACAGCATGATTTCTCTTTGTATAACCCAGCTGAAACTAAGCTTGCTGCAGCGGGTCACGTCACAGCAGTTGTCAGTTGGGGCTTCTGACTATCATGCTCAAGACTCTGTAAGCATTGGGAACCTCCCAAATCTTATGCTTTTGGACTTTGAATAATTAGGTATCTCAATCTAAACGCATTACAATGCCATTAGAGTAAAGAATTTTAATTTTAATTTGCCTTTGATGTATGAGGTCTGCATCTCTATGGTGTATAGCTCAACGTTTATCAGTAAGTAATGAATTTATTTGATAGTTACGGCCCTTATTACTTTCTTTAATTAAGTGAGAGAGGCGACAAGAGCCCGGTCAATGCGGGTCAAAGCGATTTATTTGTTGTGATAAGAGTGGCGCTGCGCGTGGGAAGATTCAGCAAGGCTTGACGTCATCAAGACGCTAATTGCCACGTCTTGTGCACATCCGGACTCGCACACCCTCTTTTTCATTTATTTAAAGATCATTAGGTGTTTTACTTTAGCATAGTGCTATTGCTATCCTTAAAGAGACACGGGGGCTATACTTTTCTTTCCATAGAAATTAATTACCTACCTGCTAGTCAAACCTGAGTTACGATGTAGGTTCAAACGTTTGTCTCCTTGGCAGATTAGATAGAAACTTTTATTTACTTTTATTCACTCTATTACTTTGTGTATTTACTGTTTTCAATTATGAAATATTTAATGTAGGTATTTGTAAGATGAACTTTTTCAATCGATCCAATTCCAATTTTTATGTAAAAATAGTTACTGATGTGCCACCACAATTTTAATAAATAATGGTCATCTATATAGAGATGCAGAGGCTGATTAGAAATCACTTCACATTAAACTGGTCGAACCTGTTTCGTGATTAGATCCAACCAAAACCTCCATGGAAAGATAATCCTCCATAATATCGACTATAATTTCCAAATGCAAGATATGTAAGTAGTAGAAAAATATTAAAAATGTAAAAAATATTAGGTACTTACTTTTAATTTGCTAATATTGTTCTACTTTATAACAACGCATGAAAGCACACATACCTACCTGTACATTCACAAGAGTTAACAGAGTATAAAATTCGGTCACACTCGTAAATAGCGAAACATGGAACGCAAAACAAATTGGATTTGTTGAATGAAGTACGAGCACACATCACGCGCTAGCTGTGATTGCATAGTACATGTATGTAGATAGTACATCAGTGTATCAGTCTCAGGCGGCTCAGCGACCGGTGGACTCTTTGCACGGGTCACTGCGAAACAATGAGCTACTTCCTGCGGCCAGTGAGCATTAGCCAACAAGGACATATCAGCAGATGTTGTTAAACCGCCGCAAAAACTTTTTCATCTAATACTCCTCCAGTCTTGATTATAACTATGCGAATGACTAATCTTATTCGTCACTGCACTGGCTGTCTTGTCCTATCCTACTAATATTTTTAATATGAATTTTTGTAAGTTTATGTTTGGATGTTTGACTGAACTGATTTGGCTGAAATTTGGAACGATGATAGCTAGAATTTGGAACCTGAAATGTCTAGTAAGTTATAAAGTCTAGCTGGACATTATATAGCTTTGCAAACAAATTAAAGAGCAGTGGAATATTCAAACGAAAGTGTCCGCGCACGTTTGATCTGATATGTCTTGAGGCTCTTTTGTACACTAATTTAATTATAATAATTATTATGATTAATCACCACATAGTGGATACAGCGATTGGATATCACATGTCAGTTTAAACTGTAATTATTCCGGAGGTAAATTCAATAGAACTGGGTCCAACGTCCAACATTCAAATCTTTAGTAGCATCAATCGTGAAGAATTGAAAAAGTACCTATTTCAGAATTCAGTCGCCGTAGAATAGCATGAAGCTAAACAAATTAAAATTAATAGAGTTCCCGTGTAATACCCATGAAATGCTCTAAGAAATTACTTAAGTAAAGTTAATTATAAATTCATTTCGGATAGGTACCCAAACTTAATTAGCGTAGTAGCCCAAAGCAACGCGCTAATTTAGTTTTTAGAACATTATTTCGACCCAGATATTCGGTGACTTACGATTACATTGATAAAACCGGCTGTTTATCTTGGAGTCTCAAATTAATGATTAGAATTTAAGGTAAGTAGATTATCTTATCTATAAATTCTAGCTTTTCCCACTTCTGATATAGTCCTGCTAGCTAAGTACATACTTTATAATATGCGATGTCTAGAAAACTGGAATGTTGATAAAGCAACTTGCTGCAAAACTGGAGAAAAATTTACAGCCTCCTGAAAATTGAATCTGTGTTTTAATAAGAGCAACTGCTGAGTTTCTTGCCGGCTCTTCTCAGCAGAACCTGCTTCCCGAACCGGAACAAAACATTGACATAACATAAGAGACACCTGTATGTCCTACATGTTACAAATAAATTGAGTTTGAGTTTGAGTCACACGAAATCAGCAGGTTGGTCTTTCACGTTTAATTTCGTGAACGATAATATATTGATAAATGGTACCTACCTACTTTATTATCTTATTCAGAAATCGAATGCCGGATTTAATGACGTGTACTTATAATTGAATGTTACGCTTGAGATACGATGTATTAAGGAAGGCAGGATCTATCTGTTACAGGATGAAAGAGTGGACCAGGCAGGTGAGGCATATGACCGCGGCTGACCTCGGACCAATTACCCGCCATTAACGCACCGAACACAATGCCCGCCGTTAAGCGGATGTCCAGCAATGCCCGTGATGTACCGCACCCACAGTAGTTACATTTGTGCAAAACTAGATCAGTACAGTCAGATTGCTGCTGATTTGTACGAGAAAATGGGCGGATAAATCTGAATAGGCATATAGAGAATTAATTGGTTCGACAGTTTAGTCAACGCGATAAATACTACGCTGTTAAATAGCAAGAATCGTGACCGCTTCATCACCGCAATGGAAAAGTTGGTAATAGGTGTCTACAATAATTATTTATTATTATAAATTGTGCGAGGATGTATAACGTACTTTTATATTAAATATAATATAATATGCTTTTAGGAGAAAAATATTTTTCTACTAATAGCCAATTCTAGAGATTTTGTTTTGTATTGAAGAGTAAGTATTCTGTATTTGTAGTCAAATTCTTTTCGTATGCACTTCGAAATGTTTCCACGCGTGCATGATCATCCTCCGAGCGGGTGTTGTGCTTGGGGACCACACATCCGACCATTGCTCTTGGGAAGTCGTAACTCGTGTTAGGGTAAGTATGGCAATTATATTAAACTAATCAGTTTCTACCTCGTTGGTCTAACTGCCTCGTTGATCTAGCGGTTAGCCTAGTCGACTGCGGATCACGAGGTCCTGGGTTCGATTCCCGGTCGGGCAAAAAAAATTGGCATTGGGTTTTTCAATTCAGAAATTCTCAGTGCCAGCCCGGAGTTGGAAGTTGGCGGTGTTTCACCTCCGTGCCTCACGTTAAGCCGTCGGTCCCGGCTATTATCACTAACATGATAATAGTCGTTAAAGCCCGCCAACCCGCATTGGAGCAGCGTGGTGGGTCTAAGCTCTAATTCCCTCTCTCCTATGAGAGTGGAGGCCTGTGCAGTGGGACGTTAAAAGGCTGTAGTGGTGGTGGTGGAATCGGTTTTTACACGGCATCGTACCGGTACCCTTAAATCGCTTTAGCCCATCTTTAGCCATACATACATTAGCTTAGCCACTACGTCATAGTCAAGATATAATAAGTATCTTACATTATTATTATTAATTTCCTGCTTGATTACAAAGTGTTACAAAACTTATCATTAAGTTGACTGGTATTCAGATAGGTATACATATAAGCTTAGTATAAATTGTTTGAATAGAGTTCCAATTATTATTGTACTCGTAATCGATTGCAGAGGCATCAGTCATAATTAATGATGAATGATCGTGTAGTCATCTCAAGCTATAATGTCAATGTCAAACAATGGGATCATAACTCCTATTTACGTAAGAGTAGGTAGATATCATACGAATCATAAATCAACTATTGATGCTATCAAAACAATACATAAACTACAATCCCAACTACATAACTAGGTTAAAGATATTCTTAAAACTGTGGAGGTTAGTAGGTACTTAGTACTTGGTAGACAAAAAAAACAAATTGCTTAAATAACTAACTACATTTTACGGCCGATTTCAGCTGCATCTCCGCTTCCTATAAAGGTGAACCTTTATAGGAAGCTATCTATTTATGTATGTAAGATTACAGTCAGGGCCTAACTTGTAATCTATAGAAAACCGATACAGAACCTGTAGGTATTTAGTCAGTTTGCTTAGTGATCGAACTAAACGCTCGGAGGGAACAGACTCACCTCTCAAATGCATACCTACCTACTGCACCAGCAAATCACTAAAATTCTATCAGATAGCGTGATTTGAGGCTGAAATATAACAAATGTTGGTATACCGACGCTGTATCTGTCTAGACTCCTAAAGAATTGAATAAGAAAATAAATTATGTACTTATGTACGAGTAAGATTACAGTCATGACTTATGGCCTAAATTGTAATCTAATAAAAAACTTATGCAGATCCTAATCTGTAGGTATTTAGTCAGTTTGCTTAGTGATCGAACAAAACGGTCTGAGGGATCACACTCCTCTCTAAAATGCAAACTGTTCCAGCAAATCATCAAATTTCTATCAGATAGGTAGCGTGATTTGAGGCTGAATTATAAAAAAATGTTGATATATTACCTATACCGACGCTGTATCTGTCTAGACTTCTAAAGTTAAACGGTGTTTGAGGATACTATTACCAACGTACCTATTCTGTGCTATTGCACAAGTTGCACGAAAAATATCCAATTTAAAAGTAATTTAATGACATGAATTGAATGGAATCTTGTGGTTAAATTAGTTTGCAAATTGCAATGTGTTGTAGTGAAACTCGGCATAAATATTAGGTAAGCAGGATTTAATAGGTAGGTAGGTTGAAGGTTTTATTAAACTATTAATTTTAAAAAAAATTAAAATTGTAAAATAATACTATAGTTGTAAACTTTAAAAAAAAATTTATCATTTAATATACATATATATTTTTATTAGGGTGACCATACTTTGATCGAGATTCAACCAATTCCTAAATTCATACATTTGTCAAAATATGATAAAACTCAAAATCATCATTTAAACTGAGATAAGTACGTACAATTTTTTTCCTTGCACATGTAGAATTTACTTACAGTCGATTCGCTATTTATAACTTACAAGTAGGTAGGATACACTCATAGTTAAGACACACGTATAATTCATATTATAGAACCATAAATTGCAGATGATAGACATAAAACGTTGTCTTACCCCATAGGGCGACGGTACCTACTACCTACTACCTGCCCGGCCTATCAAACATCTTGAGTGGACGTCTTTTTGCTTATCTTTCCTAATATATTATTCTTGCGAAGGACACACGCTATGCTTGCTTTATGTTCTTTTAAAATAATAATTCTTAGTAAAATATTTAATGAATGTTGTAACTTGTGATGTTGGGAGTTAGTAGGCTTACCTAACACAAAATATTATAAAGTCGATGTTTTAAGCATATATTATTTATTTTTGTAAATTTCATATTCTTCAACAGGAAAAGTCACGATATTTGTTAACTTCGCAGTTTTAGTATAGAGCTTGTAAGATAGTCCAGTCAGTTGGTGCTCAAAAAGGGGTGTGTGTTTTACGAGATCTTTAAACTAAATTATATTGTTATCATAGACATAGAATTTTTTCGCTAATGATTGTTATGGCTATTTTAGTTCAAAGATCTTGTAAAACACACACAATACAAATTTATTTAAACTGTGGAAGGTGAATTTAGGTTTTGGCTATTTTCATCGTAAAATGAGTCGGAAAGGAGTAATTGTCAAATAACAGTTTTTGGGCGCCATTTTTCCAATTATGCGGCACGAGCGGCAAAGATACGAGGTGGCCAAGTGAAAATTCGGAAAGAGCACGTCAAACTCTATGAAATTGCTATTATTCAAAACTCCCGGAAAACTTTCAGGTAAAATTACCAAATGACTGGACTAAGAGGCTTTTTAAAAGAAATTGTCTCGGTGGCATAGGTACTTAGGTATAGAGAATTGAACAAGTGACAACGTTGTTAAAATTATAGGAAAGCATGTGTAGAGGCAGTGATAGGCGGTAGCCTAATAGTTTAGACAACCGACCTGGGTCGCGGGTTTGATCCCTGGGTACGTACCTCTAACTTTTCGGAATTATATGCGTTTTATTTAAGAAATTAAATATTACTACTGGCTTCAATCAAACGGTGAAGGAAAACATCGTAAGGAAAAACCTACAAGCCCGTGAGTTCCTCGTTATGTTTTCGAAGGTGTGTGCAGTCTGCCAATCTGCACTAAGCCAGCGTGGACGTGGTGGTCTATGGCCAAACTCTTCTCGTTCCGAGAGGAGACTCGTGCTCAGTTCCGGCAATTTGTTGTAACTTGTAAGGATGATGATGTTGTGTATACATAATTAGTAATTACACCGTACACACCTACTTTTTTAAAATAATTTATTTTTGGTGACAATCGATTATAGTAATAGTACAGTGAGAGGCTTCACTTTCAAATAAATCCAATTGAAAAGCTCTAGAATTGATGCAAATTAAGTGAAAGCTCTTTTCGTGCTCCATTCTAAAATAAAAAATCAATTTTATCAAATTAATTTATTTTATTTCTGTAGTTTTTTTATCCTTATTCATACAAGTAGGTAAGTACAACAAATGGAAAGAATCAGAAATTATAGACACATCCGTTGTAACAAATTTTGTAACCTTATATAGTTTCTGAAGTGGCAGACCGCCCACAGGGAACTCGAATATCATATCGCTGGACTGCCACAAGTTCTCCCGTATCATGTCATAGTATATCTAATTACCAAATGCGCTTGTACGTTAAACGTGAAAAGCGTTACACATAATGCATTAAGATTATCTCGAACGTGACGTAGTCTACCGCTTAATTCGTCTGACCCATTTATTTGCTTTTTGCTTATATATAGATAAAATGTAATTATATATCTTTTAAGATAACGTGTAAAATGCGGTAAAAAAAGTTATCGTTATTACAAAATACGTTTTCAACTGTCAACTTTATTTGATCATAAGCTTGACTGTTACGATTGGTTTATATTCGTAATCAAATAGGTACGACAGCCAGGCTACTGGAAAGCCTTTTTTATTGACTTTAAAAATAATATAAACTGGCATCTCGTAAAAATAGCATTAAAATCGAACAGATGCGGCTATGAATGCAAGGGAGCACAGTTAAGTCTTTTCAATAAAATTTCACAACCATGTGGTGTAAAAAGCTCGATCATTCGTTAGTCTGCCCAAGATATAGATAATAATAAGTGTTGGCGCAGGTAAAGGCCCATGTGGTAGCACCTGACGCGTCCCCTAATAATTTGGAGGCCAAGATAGAGCTATGTGTTGACGTTGAGGTACTCTTCACTCAGATAACAGTGGGCCCAGCGTTTTGACTTCAGAAACCATGTGCTTGGATAATTTAAAATGAGATTATTTTTGTAATATTAATTACCTAATCATTATACCTACAAAGTACTATATTTTTTAATCTAACATCAGTTTTGAAAATCTGCTACATTAAAAAAAATGCTTAATAGTTGTGGGAGCTTTTGCTAACTTCTAAGAATATTTAACTTACTACATTTGGGATTTACAGTTACCTATTCACTTTAATAAAAGCTCGTATCTCTATCAGTAGTACCTACCCTAAACTGAAAGTACGTTTCTATTTTATGTCCACTCATTTAAACGCGTCAACGCAAAACAAAAAATATACTTAGTAAAACTGGCAACGCGTTGCTAGACGTAAACGTGGCAACGACGCGCAGCGCACGCGCATATAGTAAAAGAGATAGAGAAACTGGTCGGGCAAGTTCGTGTATAGCCGCACCCCCCGCGCGTTGTAGCCGCTCGCGCCAGTGCCGTAGTCGAGTGCGTCGCGGGTATACGTTCGTGTATTGAACTAGCGGCAAACTTCGAAATCGGCGTCCAGCGCCAACTGTAAACATTAAACAAGACACGTTACACTTCAGACTGGGAACCGGTCTGTGTGTTCAAGGAGTCTACGATCGGTGACATCGATGTGTTCAGTGACCATTGTATCTGTGTTTCAGTCAAGATTGTGATAATAATTTGTGTCAGTGAAAATTGTTTGTTTTATGGGATGACCTGTGCGTTGGAAAATAGTGTATTTGGATTTTCCAGACGGTGAACCTGCTATTTAGGTAGGTCCATTTTCAAGTTAATAATTTACAGTCCAGCATGGCAGATTACGACAAAAAGCTCTAGATGTAGAGTAGGGGAGAAAGAGAGTGCATGTATTGTTGACACGCGGCTAGTTACACCATGAATTTTTAGTTCTTAGGACGTTTTTACGATTTGCGTTAAAGATTAGCCATACTTTGTTTTCTTAATAAAGCAATAACTTAGTAAATATTATATGCAAATCATAAACTTAGGTTACAGGTACCTACTGTAACTGCTAATCGATCATTTATAGCATACTTATCTAATGCGTAGAAATTCTTTCACCTCATACCTATTATCGATCTTTATTGAATAAGGTTTATATAAAAATAAACAAATAACTTACTTTAGTAATTATTAGGTGTTAAAGTCGTTATTGGTACGTAGGTATGTAGTTACATATTATGTGTTTTTCTAAATATGTAACTTTAAACTTTGACGTCGATAACAATAAGGTAGGTACAAAATAACATACCATTGTATGTTTGTACTAAATTAATTAATTTATATGTAAAAAATCTTTGCCAGTTCAAAAGCAACCTAAGTAAATGATGAAAAATTTATCTAAGCTGTATTAAGTCATTTCAAATTAAGATTTTTAAACGATAAAGATTTTTGTTTTCGTTATTAAGTAGCTAATTAAATAAAAGAGACTTTAACACTGTTCTGACTTATATAAAAGTTATTTTATAAGTACCCAACCTGAATTTCACGAAGCCAAAACCATAAGATAGATAGGTTACAGACTATTAGGTACAGCCGATTACTGAAAATAGCTGATGCCCGCGACTTCATCCGTTTGGTATAAGTTTTTATGATTCCCGCGGGATATCCTTAATTTTCTAGGATAAAAAGTAGCCTAGATGTCACTATCTAGAGTCTAGATTATCAACTGTACTCATGCAAAAAATCACGGCTATCCGTTGAGTTTTGCGACTTGATTGAAGGAAAAACCAACAAACAAACACATGTTCGCATTAATTATACTTAATATTAGTATGATTACTGTATGGGCGAAAATCCAAATTCAAATAAAACATAAGATACATTTAAGTGTTATGATGTCGTTTAGTATTATTGTGTATTATTCCTACAATTTGTCCTACTCTACCAAAAGATATGGGGTTCAGACAGCTAGCAATTGGTGGGTCCGCTCCCCGGACACGGACGAGTCAACGCGCTGCGGGGTGAATTGCTGTCTAAAGCGCTACACAGACCGCTTTGTTCAATATTTATGTGTTTAAACATTCATATTCTTTGAGATTTCTCGGGAAAATATGCAAAAAATGCTAGTTCACGTAGTCACCCTGTTCTAAGATAGTAAAGACAGAAATCAGAATAGAATCCAACTTCAAAGGAGTACCTAGAATAAAATCCGCGAGTTTGAAATAATATTATCCGTTTTCACAAAAGTTTATATATTACTAGAAACTTCAAATTGACCGAAAGAAAAATAATAGTTATCAAGTCAAAGTTAAAAATACATAAATTAAAGCTTTTAAAACCTGACACAATATTTTGGACAGTTTCCAGAGATTTAAAAAAAGAAAACTCTTTAAGTACCTACCCTTTTCAATTAAAACTCAATTAGGTAGTTAGGTCTTACGAAATCAAGATTTTGGAAAATGGATTGTTTAAAGTATATAGGTTAATTTGGTATATAACTTTTATAAGATATTGCAATATCACGTATAATTTAAATAAGGAGGTTAAATACCTAGCACTAAAAGTTAAAACTAATCTCGCATCGCAAAGCACGTTTAGCTTCTCAACTCTTAAAAGCTCTATGTAGGTACACTACTTACTGTATTCGATAATCCGATTAAGAGCATTTTCGGTGTGATTGTTGCTACCGACATGGCAATCGACTAGTAGGTATGCTAGTAAACAGCTTAAGCAGAAATGATTATCTATGTACTTTAATAGGTATTTCCAGTAATAGATACATTATTCATTAATAGTTACCGTCATTTATTGATTGTTATTCACGTTAAGTGTCTCGTCACTATATTCAGTAATTAAAGGCCCTTACATTTAACGATAACAAAGGAAAAGGTTCATTTTAGGCCTACACTTGTACGCTCTACCATAAATAGAGGAAAATATATAGATTGTATTAAAATATAATAATTTAGAACAGTAAAGCAGTTTAACGAGCAAAAAATAAAAATGTATTTCAAGTTTTCGGTACGGTAGGTACCTTCAGTCATAGAGAAGGCAGTAGACGCGAAATGTATCAAATGTCATTTCTGACGGTCACTGTCAAAATAACGTGTTTTTCTTTTGAAAACGTCAATAAATATGAATCTGCCATTGTTACCCTCATGTTTAGTGTTCCATAACTTGGAAAGATTAAATAATTTTACCACTGAAATTACGACGAATTCGTAGATTTGACCAATAAAAACTGGTCTAGTATTTTATTTTCCTTCATTTCTCTGTTTGTACAAGACTTGGCCTACGCCCCATACAAATCTGAACCGTCTCCTTTAACGATACTATAAAAGGTTAACAGTAATTCATCTATTAGATAGAAGCGGGCGTTACTTTGCGGAAGTCCATGATATTAAAACAACTGGAAGTTTAATTCGTTATAATCCGCCACAATAGGTAAATATAATATGTGGTAGGTACACTATGTATCTTGCGATATTCACCACACCACACAAATCTTGCAGACTATTCTCAACGCACGTTTCACTCCGACACCGGAACATCTTCAGGACATATTGACTCTACAATGCACGATTGTCTTTAAAAAGGTTCATCTGTTATTGACATGAGATATCATAAGCATAAAAAATGGGGTTGGTAGAGAACGAAGCTTACGGGTGCTAGCACTATTTTATAAGCCCTAGACTATCTATTAGAATTTATAATTATAAAAAGAAAATTCTGGATTAATCTAACTAGATCTAAACGAAAATTCCAAATCCCAACATAGATAGATTCCAACACCCTAAAAATCTAAAAATGAACTGAGAGGGCAAGCCATGGGAGATATTTAAAAAGCACTGCCCAACTTACTTGAAATAAATGAATGTTCATTTCTATTCAGTATGACCTGCTTCAGCAAATAATAGTTCCTACTTACCTATGCCTAGACTTGAAGTTCGAACTCCTTACTATCCAACTCCGTAGATCATGAAAAATAATAATTAGGACGGGGAAATATTCTTTTATAGCGGGAAAACATAACCTTCCGCAGCATAAAAATCCAGAAGGGAAATTAATTTGAAGTCACAAGACTATGTAGGAATACCTAATTACCTCGAGCGTTTGATTTGTAACGTAGCAGTCGAAGCAGAACTAGACGCTAACTGGTTTGCTAACACGACCCCAAAACACGCCTTAACCATAACCGCTAGATTACAGACAAGTCCGTTCCACTGACACGGCGGCGGTGAAAGCAATGCTACCACTGATGTCTGGTGCGACCTTTAAAAAGAAACGTTAACACACAGATAGGAAAAAAATTGAAAGTTAAAGACACAGAAATCTGCAAGTACTTCGTAAAAATCTTTGTAAGCTACGAATAAGTAATCATAATAATTAAGAGCAGACCAATATTATTGTTTTGTTTAAAAGTTATTCAGTTATTGCACTTTTACCATGATTAATCAAACGTCCTATAATAGCTGTAGTTATGTTAGAATAAGTACAAGAGTTTGATTAGTAAAAATGTTTTAAATTCGAATGTATCAATGTAATAAATAATATTACCCATGCGCATAAAATTATACATGTCTAAACAATATTATATAGGAAGGTCTAGGCATATAATATCGTAAAATACGTAGGTACTGTATTATAATTACAATCATATACCAATTATTATAATTCTTAAGTATTATTTCAAGAATTTGTAGTAGATAGTGGAATGATTCACTCAAGCGATTCCTTCCGCAGAATTTATAAATAGCAGACAATTAGCTCGGTTAGTAAATGAAATAGGTGCGTTATGAATGAGCGCATTATTATAAACATCCTGGGTTATTGCGCATACATCACGAAGTGTCAAGATAATAGAAATTGTTGGCGCAAAGATATCAAACTAGTACAAGTCCTACAAATTACCGAGGACCTTCTATTTTATCTACATAAGTTAGGTACGCTGGTTGTGCCAGTGTTAAAGGTACAATAACGGACATTGCTTCCGTTATCTGTGGTAGAGACAGTTCAGTGGTAGATTACAAGAGGCTGAAAAGTTGGCATTAGGTAGTTAACCTAGGTTTCTTCTTTTTAGTTTTTCCATCATCTCATGTGATATTTCTAAGAAAAAGGTGTAGGTAGTACCACAATTAGTACGTAACTTTTGTACGTACCTACTACTAAATCTTTGGTCATATTTTTATTTTTTTTAATGGGAACCTTACAAGAAAATAATAAAACTCGGTGTTTAGCTAAGGAAGGTAACCTATGTACCTACCTACACTAAAAGTGATTGACGATCTCCATTAAATCCTTTTCGAGTCCCAACACGTAGTTATCCGCTATCCTGCAGTGCACGTTCGTTTATAAGTATGTATTATAATATAGT
Source organism: Erebia aethiops (assembly GCA_923060345.2). Taxonomy (NCBI): domain Eukaryota; kingdom Metazoa; phylum Arthropoda; class Insecta; order Lepidoptera; family Nymphalidae; genus Erebia; species Erebia aethiops. The sequence goes on along the minus strand of OV281089.1, from coordinate 11,582,173 downwards.
CGTGTATATGCCATACATTTCACGCGTGACATCGCCAGAAACTGTAATAAAAATAAATTATGCACTGATGTATAGGAATAAACGGCGACAACCTGCTTTATGTACCTATGTATTGTCCACATTTCTTCTCGTAATAATTACAACCATAATAAAACCCCTGGCGAAAACCAAGCCAAAAAGTTTGAGGCACTTTTAAGAGTTCACTAAAGATTCGCATTCCGCAAGGACATAACTTAATTTTCTATGTCGATACTTCAATATTCCTGTGCTTCGAGTTTCAACCCTTAATCGTTGTAGAGGAGATATTTAAACCGCAGCTTCCCGCACAGCGTGGGATCGGGTAGGTCGCACTACCACAGCCCGCTGCGGGCTCCGATGTCAACCGCATCTACATAATTATAGGTCCGCCTTGGTCACGCTATACGCATGCAAGCGTAATCCGGTTGTGAAGCCGATATAAAACTTGCATTGATGGGAACTGGGAACCTTCACATAAAAATATGCGTAGGTTTCATATATTATATGGGTAGGCAACTCCATTTTTATCTTTGTCGGTTAGAACTTGAATTCAGCCTTAATTAATAGAATACTTTGATGATTACCACGGTCTATAAAGAACCAGACTAGGCCGACCGTTTAACTCGCGTATCGCCTGCGCGGTAAGAAGGGAGCGGGGGCGGGTAACGCTACACACGGAGTCAATAATCCAAAGATTTATCTCGAGATAGACATTGTTGGTAAAGAATAAGTATATTTTTTTTAATCCGCTAACATCTCCCCCCGCTCCCTTCGTACCGCGCAGGCGATACGCGAGTTAAACGGTCGGCCTATATATATTATTATATTCTAACTTCCATAATATGGCTTGACTCTTGTTTAACATGAGGTACCGTATATACCTACCGTAGGAATCTTGGTCACAACTAACTCCGCGTCAAAAACTTCGCACCAGATCGGAATCTAATTATTATTGGAAACCGATTTGAAAGCCAGAAGTTCGGGAGACTAGGATCTATAGGATGTAGTAGTCTGTAGTCTATAAAATATTAATTATAGGTCAAAACTTCTCAAACTTGTCGTCTCTGGCTTGCTGCGAGGGGACCGCACGCTACTTCAAAGACGTGGCATAATATCCAACAAGCCAAATGTTCCAATTCTTGCGTTTACATATTTTATGATACAACAGGAACGTTACCCCTTTCCTTTTAATATGCATTCGAATGTCTTTGTTACTTTTTCTATGCTTTACTTTAAATATTCCGCGTTTGAGTCAAGTATCTAATATGTATTTCGTGTTTCTGTTGTTTAATATTTTATCGTATTTGGATCTTTCTTCAATGAATATTTCATTAAAATGATCCAAGATTTGTTTACATAACAGTGGCGTGCACGTTGTTTGAAGCTAGGGCATTCATTAATTAGGCACAATAGCGAGGTATGCATTACCACCTAACTAACTGTTATGATGAAAAATGAGCATTGACGTATTTACATTTGGGTATGCATGCTCTTTTATGCCTCTAAGAACTGCACGCCTCTGTTTAATACACAATTAGATGGACTCTCATTATTTAAAGAGAAAAAAGAATTCATTTGGAGGAAGGACTATTATACTAATTTGCCGAAATCAAATAAAACGTAAAGAAATGACAACGATGCGGTTCATTAACATTGTAATAACATGTAACCATATTAGCAAGTAGGTATCGATGTTTGTGATAACAACTCCTTTGTTAAGTCAAGAAATTGTGCCGCCAGATCGAGTGCCGATAAGTTACAGGTTTGCCATAGCGGGTGTAATGTAACGCAGGCCGGAGCATTAACTTAGCAAACTATGCCAAAGCCGTTAGCCGAGCGACGTAATACTATCGAATTACTATTTTGGGCCGAGAGTGAATCTGAAAGTCCAATAAAGGGTAGGAAATATTACATTATACACGCCCCCAGTTCCTTTTGTACGACATCTGCGCACCGCTATCCTGGCATCATGTCTGCCAGCTGTTACATTAAAACTTACAACCCTTTTTGATATTGCATTAAGTTTATAACATTAAATGTACATTATCTATTCATTAAAATACATACAATTAATAGTGTCGATTCTTTAATGTTCACAAGCCAATTAGAGTATAACGCTTTCTTTTTAATGCTCTACAAGTTAGCCCTTGACTGCGATCTCACCTGATGGTAACTGATGATGCAGTCTAAGATAGTATCAGGCTAACCTGTTAGGGACATGGCAGTTATATATGTATTGTAACCCATACCCCTAATCGGTTTCTACTCGGCATCGTACCGGGACGCTAAATCGCTTTGCACGTCTTTCCCACCAGGCCAGACCAATTAAAATTCAGAAATTATAAATTCCCAAATTAACCCTGCGATCGAACCCGGAATTGACATCAGCGCTCAACACTGCGCTTGTAAATATCTGCCTCTATTTTTTCCAATACCTCGTATGATAAATAATGAATTCTCACGTCTTGTTCATTATATTCCGAGAAAATTAACGAGATGTCCACACAAAAAGGTAAATGTATAGTAAATTGCCTGAGGCGAAAAAAAAATTAAAAAACACAGCTCGGTTAAGTTTCTCACGACCACAAAGATAGTCAACGTAAAAACTAGAATGGGAGGATTCCAAAGCTCGATGCATGCAAGATGATCGTTCTCGTCGTATGGAGGAATTATCGCCAGGCGAGCGCATTCATTTTGCATGCTTTGAATACAGAGTAAACTGTCTACTAAGAAAATTAGTGACCGGTTAAATTGTTGAAAAGCTACCGACGGTATACACAAGGGTGATGCTTTTTCACCTCTCTAGCTCGAAAACGCGCCTTTGGCAAAACTTATTTTAAGCAGTGAGCAAACACAAGGTGACTGAGCAAGACTCGTTTTTGCTCACTATTGAGGTTTTTGCTCACTTTTCACCTAAACAGCTTTTCTTGCTTTTGAGCTTTTCTTGGAAAGTTATATGTATCACACAATAGCAAAGTTTTTTGTTTCTTGTACCTCAGGTATACAGATATATATACAGTATAACAAAGATAGGCATAGTTGACGCGTCAGGCTCGCCGACTGCAACATAATGTGTAGAAACTAGAAATCAAAATTAATTTTTGCTTTACTGTGGCTTTGGAAGTCGGTTTTTTTGAAAAAAAAATTAAATCACACGATTGCCTGCGGCATGCTCGCTCAAATGCTGGGATTTATCGCCAAGTGAGCAGATTCATCTCACATGTTCAGAATACGGAATAATCTTACGTGGAACTGTAGCTACTGAAAATATTCCTTATTTTTATACAAAATCTAAATGATGCCCGCGACTTTGACCGGGCATCGAGCATGCGTGGATTAAGGTTTTTCGATTCCCGCAAGACCTCCTTAATTTTTCGCGATAAAAAGGATGTTCTTCCCCGGGTTGCAACTTGCAACCTACCTCTTTACCAAATTTCGTCAAAATCGGTTGACTGCTATGTGGGCAGGGAAAAGCAAATCCTTGTCTGAATAAATAATATTGAAAAAAAAATTCCTAAAGTTTTTCAAATTTTTCGAAACATTCGATCAAAAATTTTCGAGTTTTAAGTTCATTATTGTAAGATGATTATTATTAACAGTCCCTGTTCACAATATTTTTTTTTATCTCTTCTCTGGGTTAGCGTGCGAAACGCTTGAGCCGATTTGAATTGAACTTTCACAGGAAGCCTTAGGCTTCAAGGGAAACTATACCGCGACCGCGTTCCTTCATCAAGTATTTGCCTAAAGTCATGGCATCTCTGCCTTACATTTTTTTTCAGTTCTAACCGAATCTTCTTTAATTATACCTATGTGTTGTTATTGTCAGTTTTTGGTTTATTTATTCACACTTAATAGGATTGGTTTATCTAATGATAACTTTGTTATCTATGAGCGCCTACCTACTTAGTAAAAAATTATACTGAGTTTTTTATTTGCGTAGATATATACATATATTATTATTACCGCCTATCTTAAAAGCCAACGCTGACACAATTACAGGTTATTTCATTTCGTACTTACCTATAAATAATCTTGTCTGGCAGTCTTATTAAATATATACCGTGATGCGCCTACAAATAAACATCGAATTGTAAAATTTAAAATTTCTGTGAAAACATAATAATATCTAGCCTTTTTTGGAATCGAAACTAAGAGTCAACGGACAAATTATAGGAGGTTGTGGGACAAATGGACGAACATTGTTGCTTTAACAATAGAACGAAGACAATAGATAGTCAAAACAACACATTTGCAATCATTAGGTAGGTAAAATCATTATTTCCTTTTTAGGTACCTACCTACTATTTTTTGCTTGGTTTAACCATAAAGCGATATGCAAGTTATTACAAAAGTAGGTACATATTATATAGAGTATTCCTAAGTACGTTATTTTTCCGTAAGCATAGGTAGGTACTATTATAGTATATTCTGAGCCGTTAGGGTAGACTTTAGAGGGTAGGTATTTTGTGTCCTCCGCAAATTTTTATCATCAACAAATAATAATTAAATTATTCTCGGTACAACAGCTACTTAATCACATTGAGTTCATCAGGTAGGTAGGTACGCTGATGGTAATTATTTATGACAAAAAACATAACTACATAGTAAGTACATAGGTACATTTAAGATGTGATGTAAGTTGATATTTCGCTTTAATTTACCTACCTACTTAAATAAATAAAACTGAAATATCTGATAACCAAATTTCAAAAATAAAACAAAGGAACGATTACAAAAATAAATGTGTATAAAAATTAAAAACTTTCCGACGTAAATTACTAACGTAAAACCTTTTTTTGTTACAGGGGAGGCAGTGAAAATGGCGGCTCTAACAATGTATCGGTTTTGAACAATATGGCCGTCGCCCGCGCGGTCCTGGTTTTACTAGCATCCACTGCACAAGCGTGGATGCCTGATGCCAATGCTCGAATCCATGTCAAATATGGTAAGTTTTATTTCCATAAACATAATATACTAGATATATAATAATTATATATCTAGTATATTATGTTATTATTATATAATAATAATAATTAATATTATGTTAACATTACCTACCTAATATTATATACTTATATTTACTAAGGTTATTACTTATATCAAATAATTAGTAAAAAAAGTGTGTGTGTGAAATTCACACACGGCAGAAGTGAAACTTCAGAAAAGTAGCCTACGAAAGAATGAGATAAATATGACTTGTATTCTATCTCATTCTATCTAAATCCTATTATGAATATGTTTGTCAAGTCTCTTTTTGGAGTCGCTTTTTCGTTGCTAATTTTAAAATTTGCACAACGCTTCTAAAGAAGTTTCACTTCAAAAACTCTCAAAAAAATGTGCAGCCTAAAGAATAAACCGAATCCTAGATGTTTGATTAAACGGTCTCTCATTGAGATGATTCAAATAAACTCAATATTGACATAATATTACATAAACTGTAAATCATTGTAGATAAAGCTCTAACTTCACTCTCTGGTCGAGAGCTTAGCATTATTCTGAGTGCATCAGCTATCAAAACAAATGTAAACACATTGAAATCGGCCTATCCGTTTGGAAGCATCCACGTCGCGTTGCTAGGTACTCGTACCATGCCACAAATAAAAGGGTCATGCCAAGTGCCAACCCCTAAATTTTATGCCTTCGAGTTTTAAAAATGATTAAGTTGTTATTCGTATAATGAGTTAAGTACATTACTCTGAGTGAAACAAAGAAATAATGCACATTAACAGTTGGTAAATGAGAATTGAGAAGTAAATGTTGGGGGAGCATAAAAGGGAACCTGCCAACGCCAGACGGGTGATCAGTCGTATTTACGATCCATTCCACTTCATTCACTACGTTGAAACTACTGTTAAAAGCTTCTTCCAAGTGGAATCCCAGTATTCAGCACCCGACTTAACCTATCTTTAAAGAGAAATAGTTAAAGCTTACGATCTCCCTATATTTAGATGTTTTTGAAGTGAAATTTCGTTGCGATTTGAAAAATCGATGAAACGAAAAAGCGACACTAAAAAGAGACGAACATATTCATAATAGGATTAAGCTTGCGAGAGAATGAGATGGAATACAAGTTATATTTATCTCATTATCTCGTAGGCTACTTTTCTGAAGTTTCACTTCTGCCGTGTGTGAATTGCACGCACACACTTTTTTGTCTATTCTGGAGATTTGTATATAATATCTTTGATACACTGAGCGCTTCTAATAAAGAAATGTGGTCCTATGTAAATGTGGTCCTATGGTAACTAGGTATCATTTCTTTTTCGTTTATGTAGTATTGACTTAAGAAAACTACAACAAGATTTGAACTGAATAAAAAAGTAGATAATATTAATATATTATTATATGAGTGGTTAGACGTAATATCTACCTAGCTTCGAATCTAACGGTCTCAGACAGTCACGTGTGCTTATGAAGGACCAAAATAATAGACAAAGCTCAAGCTAACGAGCTCAATTAAACAGTAGAAGCCTTAACAATCATAGGTAGCTCTGTTGAATAGAGCGAATTAATCCGTAAAACCTCAGTTTAAAACACTAGTTCTACTGCCGTAAAAATAGTAACTTATTTTTCTAATAGAATTTGTTTCTTCATCAAAATTCTATTTCATTATAACGCCTAAGTACAACTTGTTGATTGAATGCTTTATCCTTATTAACTTACTTAATTAAAAGCAAAATATGGATTTATCAGGTAGTTGTGCAACCATTTTACTACCTACTACCTATCCAATGCACAAGGGATTGTTACTAAATCCGACAGGCAGAATTCGAAGTGGTAGACTTGCTGTGAAATACAGGTCAAGTCAGCTCTTGCGGTTTGTTAAGTCGGCGGCTTAGACCACGACAGTTCGTAGATCTTCTTGACACTAACAAACTTGGTGCGGTTAAATGACAAGTTTAATATATTTTAACCACTAGAAATTTTCCTCAATTTCCCTTCTTCAAATAGAATTTATCTAAATAAAATTTGTTTAAGAATAAGCCGAATGGCTAGGTACACAAAAACAGGTATTGTGAATCGAAATGGGATATAGGCATAAAATTATATCCAAGTTATCAGATATTTTGAAAGCCGGTAACATCCCGGCATTTGTAAAAATAATTATAATTGAGCAAAGAACCATACAATTTTTCGCGAGTTACGATCCTATTTATTTATTTAGTTCGCTTGTTAACTATAGCAGTAGATAATTTCCATTTATAAGTGGATTGCAAATCTTAACGTTATAAAAAATGTACGGCTAGACCGAGATGTTGTCTCTGCTCCATAGGCCTCTTAACTAAATAACCCAGACTGTATTTTTTGTTCTCAAGCCGCAATCCCACAACACTATTATCATTATATTTTGGCAACTTAATAAGTAACTAGGTAATTGTTAGATGTTTTGTACCTGCATGACGAATGCCGAAGGACGAAGGCCTACACTATTCTATGTGTAGATTTATTTATAGAATTTATTAAAATAGGTAGGTACTAGGTAGTAGGTAGGTACTTATTTAGGTATTTATTCAGCTAACGCGTTTCATTGATTAAGTAATTAAGTAAGTATACAGAAGCTTATTAGTTACCAATTTTCATTTTAGATCTCTTAGAATTCAATAAAATATAAAATGCATGGTTTAATTAAAAAAAAAAAAGTATAATAGTAGGACAATAATTTGATTTACTACTTTTAATTTGATACTACTTAAACGACTCACTTACTGATTTCCGCGACTTCATCCGCTGGTTTTTTTGTATTCCCTCTGGAACTCCTTAATTTTAGCCTTGTGTGCCAGACTGAATTATGAATTATAAATTCCCTCATTTAAACCTTTTACGGGTACAAAAACGGGGGTTTTAAAAACGGTGAAACACGTTCTTTAATGACCAAGATATACCTCACTGACTTTCTTACAAACTTTAATCCCCTGTTTAACCGTTTTGAGGGTGGAATTTCGAAAATTGACTATTTAAACGGTTCAAGAGATACACACATACCTACCTACCTACAGCAAGAACGTCAAAAATATCGCGTTTCTATGATCTTCCCTTTATTTTTGAAGTGAAAGTAGGGGGTGAACTTGTGGATTCGCGTCACCGACATGCGTCACCGACATGCTCGCGTTGTTACGAAGACAAAAGGTCTTAAATATAAATATACTACATTCGTAATTAAACTTTAATTCCTTAGTTTTTAGGTTTATATTTTAATTACTTATTTTAAATATTTTTTATTTATTTAATTTGTATTATTTGTTGTTATAGCAGTGTTAGTAATACACACTCTGTGAAAATTTCAACTGTCTAGCTATTAGGGTCCATGAGATAATATAACCCGCTGTCAAACAGACGAACGTACACTGTACAGCGGAGGCGGGAGACTTAGTAATTAGCCTCCTCCTAGGGAAACACCTAGTAGACCCTGAGGAGGCAAAGATATCCCGGCCAAAATGCTGCTGCGGTTCCTAGCAGCAAGCAGCATTGGTCAGGAACTTACATAGTATCACTTTGCCGTTTATAGTAGCCCAGTACCTATCACTTTAACCGTTGGCGATCACAATAGATCGGCAACGGTCAAAGTGATACAGCAGCCTGATTCTGTAACTCAGTGGCTATCAAAGAGTGAAAGCCACTGACATATATTCTTTATCCATTGAAGGTTTGCTATGAAAACTTAATTTTTATTTCATAGCAAACCTTCAATGGATAAAGAATATATGTCAGTGGCTTTCACTCTATGATAGCCACTGAGTTACAGAATCAGGCTGCTGGGCCTCGTCACAGAGCCCTGCAAAGCCGCATCACCAAGAAGAAGAATAGGGTCCCGTTGGCACCCGGGCACGGAACCCTGTTTTCAGGGTAGCCTAAAGCCTAAAAGTAGCCTTAAGTACCATTGTCATGCTAAATGTTTAAATTAAAAATCGTTCTAGTAGCAATTTAAATTATGTAATCTTGTGAAATGCGTCATTTTTTAACATAAAATCCCCTTAGTTATCATATATTAAATATACTTAGTTATTAATGTTATTAATGTTACAAAGCAACGCGACGTAGTTAATGTTGTAAAGTCGAACTTCATGAAATGGTTTGTTACAGGCGACGAAAGTCCGGAGCAGTTTGTGGGCGATACGACGGGACCAAACCACTTCCGTATTCTAGACAAAGATGACTTCTCCATTTTAGTTGGTGGCAGGTTGGTTGACTTTACTTTGTGACCACTTTGTAATCATTTTAGTTTCACATGAACTACGACAACCTTTTGACGACCTCTCTTGCGCCGTGTTAAAGGCTGTTGTCTTAACTCTTAATGCCCGGTTCGATTCCCGGCAGGGTCAATTTCGGAATTTATAATTTCTAAATTTTCTCTAGTCAAGTCTGATGGGAGGCTTCGGTCGTGGCTAGTCACCACCCTAGGCAAAGACGCCAAGCGATTTAGCGTTCCTGTACGATGCCGTGTAACCGATTAGGGGTTAATACAACTGCCATGCCCCTATAAACAGGTTAGCCCGCTAACATCTTAGGCTGCATCATCACTTACCATCAGGTGAAATCACAGTCAAGGGCTAACTTGTAGTGGATAATAAAAAGTAACTAAAATACCTAAACGTTATCAAAGTCACTAGATATCCACTTTTGTATGACAACATTCTGATCTTCTTAGATTAGGTAACTACATACTTACGGTTTTCAGTTTTCACAAATATCTTTCTTTTTCCTTTTTTTATCCACTACAAGCTATCCCTTGACTGCGATCACACCTGATGGTAAGTGATGATGCAGTCTAAGATGGTAGCGGGCTAACCTGTTAGGGGCATGGCAGTTATATTAAACCCACACCCCTTCGGTTTCTACACGGCATCGTACCGGAACGCTAAATCGCTTGGCGGCACGTCTTTGCCGGTAGGGTGGTAACTAGCCACGGCCGAAGCCTCCCACCAGGCAAAACCCAAAAGGCATCTAGTTAGGGCCAGTGCAAAACTGGGCCAGTTTAAATATTATAAGTAGGTACCTAGTATCTACTTACTCTATCTATACTAATATTATAATAAATACGAAAGTGGATGATGGTGAAGTGGATGGATGGATGTTCGTTACTCGATCACGCCAGAACGGTTTAACGGATTTGGATGAAATTTGGCACAGGTATAGGCTGTAGTCTGGAATAATTGGCTACTTTTTATCCCGGAAAATTAAAGAGTTCCCGCGGGAACCGCAAAACCTCAATCCACGCGTACGAAGTCGTAGGCATCAGCTACATAATTCGGTACATAATTCGGTGGATCGTGTCACGTGTGTTCTACAAATTTACCTGTATTATTAAGTCATACTTATATAATGTAGGGGGCCTTCTTAGCCTTTCTGTTTGCCCACGTGTTTCCAATGCAGCTGAAATAATAATATGTATATTTTTTCTTTTTAGGAGCACCGTCTACAACCTTAGTTTGTACGATTTATCAGAAAATGTAGAGCAGGTGAGTTATCATTATTTGTTGCTACGTACCTACCTATCTACTACCTATTTCTTTTTTATATACCTACCCTACATTTTATATAAAAAGAAGTAGGTACCTACCTATCTATGTCGGTATACGAGCGGGAAACTGACTGACTCACATATCAACGTAGGCTCGAAGCGTGTGAAAACTTGAAAAAACTTTACATCCAAAGTGCAGCTTGCGATATGAACCGGCCTAATAAGCCAGCAATAGGGCCACGCTACCATTACACACCACCCTACTTACCACCACAAATCTTCTGAAGTACCTACTCAAATACTTAGTTACGAGTACCTACTACATAGGTACTTTGGAAGTAAGTACTTAGTTGAAAAGATTATACTGCAACGACTTTATACCTACTGCTGCAAGCAGCCAAAACAGCATGCTATAGAAAAAGCACAGCCCCTGTGCGCGTTTCGCAGTGTAAACCCCTTAATTAAATCTTCTTACGGCTTTAAAGCGTTCCTACTGTCGTGCGTGATAAAACGGTAACCAAAGTAGTGAAAACTCGTGACTGTAGTTTCAAACTTGTAATCGAGAGAATAACTAAACCCTAGCAGTTTGCTGCTTAGTTTATGTATCTAATCTTACGCAAACGCCGGTTCGCTCCCGTTGCTTCTAGCCTGCTCTGCTTATTCTTAGTTACGACCTATTTCTCGACGTACTGTTTATTTTCCAAATCCTATGAAATTACCACATTACTGTGAGTGCCTTGTTATGTTGGATCACTATGGAGAAATCTGCAACTACCAGATAAAACCATTATATACCTACTGATGTTAGGGCTAAAGCTTTATCATAACCATAATTCAAATTCAAAATAAGATTATATAATATGTCAATGAGATATTGTACATTGTACCCATGCAGAAGATGGCGTGATATAGAGCTAGCTGTAATAGACTAAGAGATAGCTGCACTTTTGGTAACTATCGCCAGGAAGGCTGATTCAGTATTAGGTGAATGTAGGGCTCTCCACTGATGACGATAGTGAAGATCTGCCCGCATGCGGATGGGCCTTTCACTAGATATGGCCACTCAAAGACGTGTTATGGTTACCAAAAATGAACTATAACTAGGAAGGCTAATTCTTGCACAGTATTAAAGTGTGCACATTGCACAGTATTAAAGTGTGCACATTGCACAGTACCTATGTAAGCAGTATAAAAACTGACGCTACTCATCGGGCCGTTCTCTCATAATAAAAGGTTGAGGTGCTGTTTAAGAACCGTTGATCCAAGTCGAAAGCAACTGGATCAACTTTGAAAACTCTTTTTTCGAAGATTTTGGCTTAACACTTGGTCTCCCGTGCCTCGCAAATCTTAAGATGTCGGGCCCAGTTACTATCGCTATCATTGATTTATAAATGAAAGTCCAGAGCCGAAATCGTAGTTACAATGTATAGAACTCTTTTTAAAGAGCCATATTCGGACTTCATTATTTTTCCATAAAATACTTGACCATGTGAGGTTAAAGTTGTTTACACAGAGTTGCTTAAATTGTAACTTACGTTAGATAAAACCCTACCGTATTTACCTTACAAATGTTTTTAATTACCTAGGTTTGTTATTGTTGCAAAAAGTAAACTCGTGCCTACGGAAAAGCTTTTACCCTCAAATCCTCGACTTTATCGAAATGATGACGCCTTTTTACATACAAAACCATTTAGATTTTAGACCATCAAACGCTGTAGTGTCCCGTATGATGCCATGTAGAAATATCATTAAGAGATAACTATGAGAACAAAACTGCCACATTCATTTCAAATTAGCCTGTTGGAAACAGACATACCTAGACATCATCATCGTCACTTACCTATCAACTTATCCTCAGATAAAAACGCAGTCAAGTGCTAACTTGGGATCGTTCTTCATGCTCCAATTAATCGGAGCACTAGGAATGTATCTCAATAAAATAAATGAAAAATACCCAATACCAATGGCTTTTTATTCCAATGGGTTTTTTGAAAAAAAAACAATATAGCAGGGCAGTCGTGTTTTTGTTTTTTTTTGTGTCCACTTGTTGTTACCTACCTGAAAAAAGCTCTGCGCATTTTGATTTGTGCCTTCATGCAGTTGAATTAGAAACGTCTACGTGCCGCGTCAGTCACGTTGCACCGCTAGCGTCACGCGTCATGTGTGTCCTAACCCTAGTCTTTCAACACGCGTGTAAGTAAATAATATATTGCAACAAGGTGGATGGAGTACGTTTCTGCATTCCTTTGCGTGCGAGGACTAACGCCCGTGTTATGAATGAGTTGCAATGGCGTCGCACAAAGATAAAATTTGCTTACACTAACGTCACTAGCTGCGGCCTGCGCCCCTTTAATAATTTAATCTTGTTGATAAAGTTAGTTACTTAGTGCCGATTTCACCAACTCCGCGTTACGTTTAACCTAGGATAAAAATTGATGTTTTAAAAGTTGACAGAATTACTACATAACATCTGTCAACTTTTAAAATTTAATCTTAGGTTAGACGTTATTCGGAGTTGGTGAAATCGACACTTAAAAATCGTAGGTTACTTATCAATATTTCATGCCTTCGCACCAAGTACCAATATAAAGAAACGTGGGTTATTCTGATTATCAAAGTGATATATATCTATAGTACGCGTGAGTTGAATGTAGAGCTTATACACGTTATACATAAGCTCTGCATTCAACTCGAACTATAGGTAGAAACCCGTACCTATCTGCTTTGTTACCGGTTTTATTTCATAAAACTAGAGCTACCACTCCAGCACCGGCGCTAGGTAGGTACAATTGCTGCATTTCTTGGGACCCTGAATCACGTGAAAAACAAGCAATGCAATACTTGAACAAGGAGTCTTAAACTTAATGTAATGCGCAGGCTTTGTTTGTGTATAACGTAATTATGTGTGGTGTGACGCAAAGACACTCACAACGATTGATTTTAACGAAGGCGGAATTTTAAGTTAATTTCTTATTAAGTAAATAGCTAGATAATGCCCCCGACTCCGTCCTTTTTTTAAATCCTTCGGGAAATGTAGCATTAATTTCAGATTTAGGAAATATTTTAATCCATCCTAACTTGAGCCGATTTTCAATGTCGAAGAAGCAAATTAGTTGAAAATATGTAACTTAAAAAAAACTTTAATCTAGCCATATCTATGACGTCATATTCACGTCACGTTCACGTATTATATAGCCATATCTACCTATAAGTATAATAAGTGAACTTTGCCTCGCGTGTACATCCATCACAAGTGTATAACGTGACTGGAGCAATTCTGTCAAATTATTCGCATTGCATGTCGGTGATATCGCCGCTCCAGACCGCTTAATATACAAACGACTGAAATAACAGTACGTAACATAAACAAGAAGCAATATATTAGGTGATTATTGTAATAGAATGGCGAATCGATGAGTAAATAACATACATTATTCTAACTCTAAAGATATAGGTAGGTCATTTCAATTTCGTTGCATTGAATAAGTAGGTACTAAGTTAGTAGCTTGATTTAAAATAACTCTTGATAACTGTCCTCAAACAGTTGCTAATGCCGAGTAGGTATATCGTTTTCAAGGTTTCCGTTTTATCTCATCAAACGCTTCTCATTTGTCGTTATTCCCACACAATTCGGGTATTCCCCAAACAAATTAATGTTTTATGTGCCTAAATTTGTTTCGTTTCACTTTAGCGTTGTTTTATTCATGTAACCTTGAATCCCCTTTTTTATTTACAGCGGTTAGAATGGCAGTCTACGGATGCCCACAGAGAACTTTGCCAGCTAAAAGGGAAGTCAGCTGATGATTGTCAAAACTATTTGCGAGTAGCGACGAGGAGTCATGGGCGTCTACTCGTGTGTGGGACCAACGCCTTCAAGCCAATGTGTCGCAGATACGCGCGACACCCACCGAACCACCACCTCGAAGAATTTGACGGCACCGGCAAATGTCCATACAGCCCTCAGCATAACTCCACCGCAATTTTCACTGGTAATTTTTAATATTTTAATAATACCTTCTAACTAGTGGCTAGGTCACAGACCATACAATACTCGGTTGTCTAGGTAGTGGTGTGCAAATAGGCCTTAATCTAGTAATTATCTGTCTAGAATCCTCAACCATATAGATAGGGGTCATCCATAAGTACGTCACGCTAATTTCGTGATTTTTTGACCGCTCCCCCGTCCTTGTCATAGTTGGTCACATCTGTGTGTGTAATTTGTCAAATCTGTTTATAATAGATTAAAATAATAGGTTAGTATGATAAGACAGGTTAAGGCCAAGAAAGCACACTGGTTTGTTTGTGTTGTAACTACATATTATGTTCTCAAAATATTCGTGATAATAATTCATAATGATCTGGAAAGGAGATGGCACAAAACCACCAGCGCGCCGCTAGCTCAAAGGGGTTGTGCCGAGCACGACGCCAAATTTCGATATGGATCGATTTTATTACCATTACAGTTACATCCAATTTCTATGCAGCTTTAAGATTAAAGTGTGCTATTAGTCGAGTGACAGTAACGGAAAACGAACGGTACCGGTCTAAAACAAATGCCTATTAACTACCCGGATTACAGTTAAGCTTTAAAAGCAAGACAAAAGCGGTGATAGTCATCTTAGACACCGATAAATTCTTTGTGTTACTTTTTTATTGGGACGAATAACTTAGATTCTTCGATGATTGTTAAATTATAATACACTATAAACCACAGTTATATAAAAAGATTAGGTTTGGTATTCAAGTTTTAAACGCACTTACACATAGGTACACTTATTTCGTAATTCGTAATGCCGTGAATTACGAAATACCCTGTAAGACTAAAATTACAATAGTACACGACACAGTATAATCTAACCACTAATGACTCAAATGAGTCATAAAACCACACAGAGAGCGTCGTCTCACGAGTTTTTGAATGAATTACTAGACTAATTTATCTACTAGACCTACGAAATTCTTAATTAAATTAAAAATGGTTACAGTGTGGTGACCATACTTATGATAAACAAACTAATTATTATGGTTGGAGCCGGATATACAACGACCTTCACCGATCTGTTTACCAGATGAAAGTAAGTTGGTAAGTTACCATATTCCATAGGTAACTTCACGGATCTGTTAACCGCTTCAGTTATATATCAAAATATAGGTAATTTTATAACAAACGCGATGGTATAGCATTGGCTACAATAAACTTGTCAAAAAAAATAATTAAAAATAGCCTGGTCAGGATTTTTTTTATTCGACCAACCAACAACATTTATGCATAAAAAAATTATATTTAAATATTACAAAGAGATTTTGATAGGCAACCTATTTTAGGCGTATTTATTATTCTATTATTAATTAAAAATAAAAAGTAGGTTTCATCTGGTAAACAGATCGGTGAAGGTCGTGGTATATCCGGCTCATATGGGACTCGACTATTACGGATTCAATTTCATACAAGTTCTTACCGACCTATAAAATCCTAAATAATTTCATTAGATACAGTAAAGCGCATAAAACTGTTTTTAACTCTTTGATATACAGTTTAGAATTGCTCATTGCAGGTATTAAATTGCTTATATTTATTTACAGATGGCCAACTATATACAGCAACGGCGGCAGATTTCTCCGGATCGGAACCTTTGATATACAGGGAACCAGTTCGAACTGAACACTCCGATTTACGACTGTTGAACGATCCCTCATTCGTTGGTGCAGTTTCGTCTACGAGCCACGTATACTTTTTTTACCGAGAAACTGCAGTAGAGTACATGAACTGTGGGAAGGTCAGTTTTAGTGAAAAATTTATTTTACATTAAGGGCAGCACTTTGATAGCACCTAGAATGTAAAATATATTAGGTATTAAAAATTATTAGTACTAAGGTTATGATGACTTAGGTCCTACCTACATATAAGGTATTATTAGATATCATTGATAGGTAAAAAGTCTGAAAAGAACGACTAACTACAAAGTTAAAATTAGGATATTATTTAAAATTAAAATACAATCATTATTGTGGCTACAAGATGCTGTGTGTATTTTGTGAAGTTTTTTCTTGAATTGATATAAATTGTTTACAGGCTGTATATTCGAGAGTTGCGAGAGTTTGCTTGAACGATAAAGGCGGCCCGCACCCTTTCAACGATCGATGGACCTCATTTCTCAAAGCCCGATTGAACTGCTCGATACCCGGAGAATATCCGTTCTATTTTGATGAAATCCGTAAGTTTTATTAATTGACCGATCATTCTTAATCCTACTTAATTTATTTTATCTTTAAACAATAAAATATATTTGCAATTACTTGAATTTCGCCGCTTAATTAGCTCAAACTTAAAGGGCAAGGGTTACGTCTCCTTTTAATTGTGCAAAAAACTGTTTATACTTCTTTAATACTTTTACAGAGGCGACTACCGAAATTATTAACGGCATATATGGAAGTGGAAACAGCCGAAACGATATAGTCTACGCGGTGTTCACAACACCACAAAACGCAATCGGTGGATCAGCAGTATGCGCCTTTGCTATGAGGGATATTTTAGATGCTTTCGAAGGACCATTTAAGGGTCAAAAGAGTATGAACTCCAATTGGTTGCCATTGCCAAAAGAAAAAGTGCCACATCCACAACCCGGGGCATGTGTAGAAGACAGTAGGACACTCTCAGATTCTGCAATAAACTTTATTAAAACGCATCCACTAATGAATAGAGGTGTACCATCATTTTTAGCGCGACCAATCCTTATAAGGGTCAGTTTACAGTACAGATTTTCAGCTATCGCTATTCATCCACAAGTTCAATCGATGAATGGTAATAAATATGATGTGATGTATGTCGGTACCGATGATGGCAGAGTCATAAAAGCAGTGAACGTCGCGTCTAATGAAGGAGTATTCGATTCTAGCATGGACGAATACAGTAGAAATCCCGTGAGAACTGCAGTGATTTCTGAAGTGCAAGTGTTGCCACCAGGCGTTCCGATAAAACAAATGCATGTTGCCCTTACTACCGAGAAACTGATCGTCGCGTCCGGGGACATGATAAAAGCTGTAACACTATCACATTGTACCAACATTCAATCATGCAGGTATGTGATGATTCAGTTTTTTTGTTAAATAACCAAAAAAATTCAGAAAACGACCGTATATTTTTACAATTTGTAATTATCTATATCTATTATTTACAGCCACAATCTTTTATCTTTAGATAATAAAGATAGTTAATCTAATCTAAATTAAAATTGGGGTTTGGCTTCTACACTAAGTGTGCAGCTCTCTATTTTAGTATCTTTTGTTTGCAGAGAATGCGTCGCATTACAAGATCCCCATTGCGCGTGGGATTCCAAACAACAACAATGCTCTTGGGTTGGAAACAGACAATTCCCGAATCCAGAAAGATTTTTACAAAATATCGAGACCGGAAAGACTGATATATGCAACAAATTACCCGCACTTTTACCGAGCGAGAGGAACAATAACAGAAGTCCAGCGCCGAAGAAGCCGACTCAATCTGAACCGAACCTACTACTACCAAACAACGATATCCAAAATGAAATTCTGATCGAAGTAGTGGAAACAAACGTTTTGTCAGAGGATAAAGGTTCGAGCAACAATAAACATGAAACAGGTAGGTGCAATTCAAATTGATTTGATCACGTATTCACGGTTAGCCGCGCACTATGAAAGCAAGTGACGTAACCAGAACAAAATCACGGGTACTTGGATTTTAGTAAAACATGTACGCTAAAAGCGATATTTGTTTCAATACATACATAATATTATTGTGTATATTATACCTATCTACCTAAATTGATTGGTGAAAGTCCATTTAGAACCTGACGATCTAAACAAAAAAATGGTAGTCATAGGGACCGCCGATAGACGTGAAAACAAATATTTAAAAATATATATATAGGTATATATAAAAAGTACTAATGCCCGCGACTTCGTCCGCGTGGATTGAGGTTTTTCGGTTCCCGCTCGGGAACTCTTTAATTAGCCTATGTGCTATTCCAGACTATAATCTATCTTTGTGCCAAATTTCAGCCAAATCCGTTCAGCCGTTGGGACGTGATTGAGTAACAAACATCCATCCATACATCCATACTTTCGCATTTATAATATTTATTTGATTGATTTGATTTAAGATAGGTACTTCAAATATAAACCTTAAAATTAAGGCATTAAAGTTTAATTACGAATGTACTAGGTATATTAATTATATTTAAGACCTTTTATCTACGTAACAACGCGAGGTCACGGTCACGGGTCACGGTGTCGGGTGGCGGTCACGATGTCGGTCACGCGTTTCCACATTTTCACCCCCTACCAAAAAGTGCTCAATGCGCCTAAAGAAGTTTTCACTTCAATAATTAATTGTGTCTTTCCTAAACAGATTTGTTGACAGTTGAAGCAGCAGACGGCAACATCTACAGTGCACAAGCTTTACTAACAGCAGTAGTCGCGTCGTGTCTTGTGACTCTCATGGTGGGCTTTGTTATTGGATACCTCTTCTCTCGGCGATTTCGTCACCCTTTTTTTACGGATACTTCGCCGTTCAATGAACAACACAACCATTTAAACAGGTGAGCATCAATCTAATTACTAAATAACACAACTGGAAATACTAACGAAACTTTCAAGCAAAATTGCTAAACTTATTTTCTAGGCAAGCCCGCTCCAACCTAGACCTCATCATTGCTTTGTATTAAACATGATTGTCGTCAAGCGCAAGGCCTATTCTTTGATTAAAAAAAAAACAACTTATCGAACAATTTTAAATGAAACAATAAATGATTATTTTCCAGTTATTTTCTCGAATTCAGATCCCATATCAACAGGTGTGCTAGATCCATATTCCTACTTGGACTGTATTGACTAAGTTTATGTTGATTTCAGGCTCAGCCCGTTAGAAACTCCGCTGAATGTGAACTCGGGGTACATGCCACCCAGGTCGAAGAACGTCAACATGGTGGCTAACGTTTGTCCGCTCGCTAAGCAAGACAACTTACACCACGAACTAGGCAAAGAGCGCACTCTAGACCTACGCAACTCTACCGAATCTCTCGACAAAGACTTAAAGTGTGGAACCTTACAGAAGGTCAAAAAGACTTATATTTGAAATATAACCCAACAAACTGTATACGGTACCATTGCAAAGTGATAGTGAATTTTGTGGCAGTTTAGTGCGTCGCGTGTGCCAAGTGAACCGAGTTATCTCGGCTGGGATATAGTGTGGCCATTATTGCGGAGAACTTTCATTTCTTGTAAATATTGCGTTTGTATGTACAGTTTAAAGACAAGAGACTCATTTAATTCTTACTGCGGCAGTAAACAAATGCATTTAGACGTTACGACACAAGAAATTGCCAGTAAGTCAGTAACTCTATGAAGGACTTTTATATTGGAATTTTAAACTGTAACCACATAGTGTATTTTAAAAGGGGCTGTTTTTATTGTGTAGGTACGACGTTTTCCGTTAGATTTAAACCCTAAACATAAGTATAGATAATATAATTACTTATGTACAATTTTATATGGACCTAAATTGATATATTCCACTTGTATTATGTTAGCATACCTCCGCTCCCATCCTCCTAAACATTTTACGTAGTGATGGTCTCAGTCCCTGTGGTTTATATACCTATTATCATAATTATCAATTACGGAAATATGTGGTTTCACATACATTTAATACTGAATGTTACAATCGTCGCCTGTAATTATACGCTTTCCACTTTATGAGTACATTAATGACCAAAGGAAACCTATATTGTGTAAAGATTGTCGATTCAGTATTAAATGCAGGTATAAGTAAGGCGCAGGATGTATATATGTCGGCGTAAAATTGTAGGTATATATCTACCGTTAGATTATAATCTATCTTCGCGAGATTGTAAACTGTCGAAAGATTGTAAGCCGTAACATACTGTAAGTGGCACTAACTGAATATTTATGTCTAACCCTAACCTAACCTAAAAAATCAAGAAGAGGAAAGACAAGAAAACGTAACTACTTACAATAAATATTTCAAAAATTGACACTCAGAACATTGAATGGTTCACAATCTTTCGACAGTTCAGAATATATCGAGATAAAAAGCGTTAGATTACAATCTAATGGATTTTACAATTTTACGGTGACATATACAAGCGCCAGATATACAGAGGCCGCGAGGCGCGGACACCGACGCTACGCCTCTCTTGAATATCCCGCGCCTAATAGGTACATTCCATACTTTAGATATTAATATAGTAATAAAATTCGAAGATTAGCTCTTTGTAAATATAAATAAATGTGTATATATAGTGCTAAATTTCTAATAATAGCGACTGGAAGGACATCGACATAGAGATGGCAAACAGTTTTGTTAACTAAAACTATTAGCTAATTTATTGCATAGTCCAAATTGATCATTAATTGAGCAATACAAATATTGTTACGATGTAGTTGCGGCAAGTTGTAACGTTTAGATATTGAAGTTTGAGTTTGAAAGTTAACTACATCTAACACTAGGTATATTAACTTACATATTTCGATGACCCAAAAATATATTATCGTAAACGTATATTTACAGTAGTAATATTAAGTTTATAGATATATGTTGTACCTAACTAGGTACACTACACCACAGCACTACACTCTAATGTAGTGTTCAGTTTGGGTACATCTGACTAATGGCTTAAAATAACTAACACGGAAAATTTTACTAATTTTATCATATTATAAATATGGCCATTGGCCACCATTGGTTTGGTGTATCTCACAAAGTTCTTGTGCCTAGTTTAAACTGGCTGACAATATTATTATCTTCAAGCGGGGTGTCACGCCCTGTGGGTAGATAATATGTGTGTGTATTTTAATTCTTTGGTAATTGCCTACTGAATACTAATGTACTCTTACTCAAATCTCAAAATCTGAAAGTCAACTGTATCTGTATTTGAAAATTATTTAAATAGTAAATGGTATAAAAATTTGTTAAAATAATATTACGAACATGTTAAATTGCTGTGCTAACTGCATAGTGCCTTGTAGGTTGCCAATCTAGTGCCTAATGTACTGTAGGATACATCAGGAAGAGAATATACATAAGTATACATATTATATATGTTAAATAATTCTCGTGTTAATATGTTTCAAGCTTAAAAGCTTTGATAATGAACCTGTATTAATTTATATAGTTATGCATAAAATTCTTTTGTATACTTAGCTTACGCTGCTGATTAATGGACAAAATTATATGTATGGATTCATACATAATTTATCCCATATCTAAAAACCCTTTCTCCATACATTCTGTCCTCCTATGTCGGTTATTTTACTAATCTTAAAATTTTTATAAACTTGTATCCTAAAATGAGAATTTGAATGCTAAGCTGAAGAAACCACCTGAGATCTAAAAATTAACAAGTATTCCCACCGCAAAACAAAGTTGTTAAGTAAGCGGAAATTATTTCTGCGTCTTCTGCTATGTAAACTTTAGAAAGAGTTCTATATAATATATAGTTATAGATGAGGCGAAATAAACTCTTTAAAAGTTAGGAAATTTTTATTTCTAAAGTTTTTTTAAAATATTTTATAGATAACTGATAATTATGTGAAATTGCAATTTCATTGCATTAATAATTGAAAAAAAAAAACATTTACTGTTGTGTATTCATTACACTAGTGATGTAAATACATTCAAACTGAAATTCAATATGTATTAACTACATACATCGGGATATGTATTATTTATATTCTTTAATAAATAAATTAATTGAAAATATTGTGCGGTTTTATCAATTATCCTGGTTATTGTTGTAGACTACATTTTATTACATTTTAATTTAATAATAACAAATGGTTTTATTTAAATATATATGTCACCGTAAAATTGTAAAACCCTTAGATTGTAATCTTAGCTTTTTATCTTGATAGATTGTAAACTGTCGAAAGATTGTGAACCGTTCAATGGTCTGAGTGTCAATTTTTTAAATATTCGGTTAGGCTTCGTCATAAATAATCAGAATTCTATCAGGTTAATATCTAAAAGTTTCGAATCTACCGAAAAATAATGCATTAAATTGTAATCTTTCGACAGTTTACAATCTCGCTAGTTAGATTATAATGTAACGGTTTTTACAATTTTACGGTGACATATATATGGCACACATACTTTTATAAATGAGAACAAAAAGGTCTAGGAGCCTATTTGATAGTTGGTCTATTTCACAGATTTATGTGAGTAACAAAAACGTGACAAATTCTATTGTCTATAATTTAATTGTAAGAGAAACGGGCAAACTCACAAGTCAGTTCAAGCTTCTGTGCATAGAAATGTTACATTTTGCATGTAGGTTCTCAATAACCAATATAAGTTGCGTAGAATACTGAGAAAATATTTTTAGAAATCACACATTGTGCACATCATAGAGGCATAAAAGCACCCTTACCCTAGTTGTAAATACTGAATGCTAGTTTTTGATTATGATCTGCTATTAAACAGGTTTCTACCTAAGTAATAATTACCCTGCCATCAAACTCTGAGCAGGCCACTGAGGGCCATAGTACAGATCTGGGACAGTTACCTAGTATTTTAATAAGATAAGTTTGTGAACTTAATGAAAAAGTCAGTCTGTTGGTACTTCTTGTAGTTTCTAGTAAACAATTAAACTCAATAAACATCTACTTGATCCTGAATTAAATCCTTGATATAATATTAGAAATAATTGGTTTTAACTTTTAAGTGCTATGTTCTTAGATTCATCAAACAACTGGTCAGTATAAATTAAACTAAAAAAATTGTTAGAAAACAGACCAAGTTATAATAAATTATTTACAGCTGAAATGTTACCAGAAGTATGAAAATAATTTATATAATTACATAAAAACTGGCGTTTCTCCACTGCTGTGTCGACAACATCCTTATCTATAAGTATAGAAATACTTTCATCAATCAATACCACTTCTTCCTTGACTGGACTTCCTTCTTGAAGGAGAACAAAATTGTGTAAAACACACGCTGCACTTATCAATGTATTTACAGCTTCATGTTTATTTATGTCTATGAGGTTCAACTTCCTAAATCTGTCTCTTAAAATATCAAATGCTTGTCTGATATAATTATGTGCTTTCCAATGCACTGCATTAAATCTCATTTCTTCACTAGTAACAACTTCATCACTTGAAAATGGTGTGATTAAATTCATCCGCAATTTATAGTCTGCGTCTCCTAACAAGTGGTTATCAAAGTCTACTAAGTTTTTGAGCTCCTGAGATAGGAAGCTTTCCCTGAAGACTTTGCCTTTTCGTGTTATACCTATATCTCCCACGTGTATGTCAATAAACATAAGTGTCTCATCACAAACAGCTTGTAGGAGAATAATTTCAGGTTTTTCTTTCCTTTTTCTCCTCGAACCAACTTTAAGCTGGCAAGCATCAATAAAACCTATACAATTAGGGAACCCATATTTACTATTCACCTTTACCCTAGTCACATGTTGCTCTTCCAAAGATGGCCAATTAATGAATTGATTTCTCTGTTCCGCAACCAAAGTTGCTATCTCATGAAAGATGTAGCTAACTGAAGACTTGTGCATACCAAACAATTCACCAATTTCTTTGAATGATACATTGTTTGTTAGCAACCACAGAAAAACATGTACCTTCTTATCCAATGGCACAATTGATGTGCCAGGTTTCACATATTCTTTTAGTAAATTTATTAGTGCCTGAAACATCTATACTCTATACTTACTATAATACTATAAATGCAAAAGTTTATAAATGCAAAATGGATGAATGGATGGATGTTTGTTAATTAATCAAACCAGAATGGCTGAACAGATCTGGATGAAATTTGGCACAAAGATAGATTACCTATAGTCTGAAATAACACATAGGCTACTTTTTATCCCAGAAAATCAAAGAGTTTCAGCTGGAACCAATCCAATTCACGCAACAAAGTCGCAAGCATCAGCTAGTATTTTATAAAACAGCCTTTTATTAAAATAAAAAAGCCACGATAGGTACCTAGTTAAACATAAATATTTTATAAATTTCTTTAAGTAATCAAGTATTTATTAGCCAGAGAAGAAAGAAAATACCTTATTTTAATTTAAACAAGAAGCTACCTACTTAAAGGCGTCTTCAAAGCGAGATTTAAAATGGCAATTGCAGGCAAATAAGCATAACTTTAGACATTAATCTATCTTGGATTTAGAAAAAATATCAAAAACGCTAGGGACGATTACCTCAATTGTAATTTTACTCATTCTAAATCTCTCATAATAGTCTTCTTCAGAGAACTTTTTTACTGTCTCCTCATAGAAATCCTCTTCTCTCAATACTGGTAAACTGGATGAAATCGATTCCAGAGCTTGATGTTGTTCTTTCATGAAAGCATTATTCACATATGAAATGTTTTCTAAATTTTCACTGACTACATTGGCCGCGGCTACTATGAGCCTATTCATAGTAGAAACATTATCATCTAAAAATAATTCCAATATAAACTCTGTATCTTTATTCGACATAACTTTTGATTTCAAGCGAAAGACGAAAGTTTTCATTATCTAGTCTGGTCAGTTGTCTGGGGGATCGTCACAGAACACTTATTACCAACTTAGGTTTCCCTTCAAAACGTATAAATCTTTCGCCTTTTGGACACTTATTACTGGGGATCGTCCTCTGAAATAGCCAATAGGCATGGCAATCTGAAGTGAAATCGATTAATCGAAGAATCGATTCCTCGGACCAAATAAATCGATTTTTAATCGATATGTTGTATTGAATCGATTCAGTGAATCGATATTTCACCCTTGAAAATTGACAAGATTTTTCTGTTTTGGTAAAAACCATAAAATTATTTTATTTTATGGTTCTTACCTTTTTTTACTACATTCGTAGTCGTAATATTACGGTGTTGCCGGTTAAAAGGTTAATTACTCCATGTTCACTCAATAGCCGTGATGTATATGAGTATCGTGGGATCATCTGTTCCTTGTGAGCGTCTTTTTTCAATTGCCGGCAACATCGTAATTCGTAAGTGTTAAGTGGAACCGCTTGGATCCCAGTAGACTAGACAGACTGTTTTTTAAAAGGATAGCATTAAGCAGATAGATATTTAGGAAACTTTAAGCTATAATATTATCTATTTTCTTAACTTTTTAATGTAACAAATACATTTGGAAAATAAATGTCTTCTTTTATTATGGTAATAAAAATAATTGTTATTATCGAATTCCCTGAACTAAAAAATCCCTCATTTTACTGTTATGAGATCCCAGAGATTGTTTATTATGGTATCTTTCTTGTTTTACATAAAATGGATTTATATTTACATTATAAACACAAACTTGAAAAAAATGGATTTTTTAGAAATCGAGCTTTTAGACCCCGATTTTTTATGAATCGATTCATCAGGCTACGATTCAAATCGATTTAAAAATCGATCTTTTTTGGAAAGAATCGCCATCCCTACTCTTAAAGTCGAAAAAAACGGATAATCTGTCAACGGATAAAGTGCCAACACTGTCATTTTTGATCATCGATATATATGTAGGCACTAGATGGGCCCTTTCATAGAAAAACGCCGGGCGTCCGAGATGCGGAACGCGTTCCGCATCTGTCTTTGTTCCCGTCGTAGCGCTGTCACGATCGCTCATCGTGCGGATAATTTGTTATTATTAAGTTAACATCTATAGTTTAATTAGTTTGGCACTGTATAATTTTAATTTTAAGGTAAGTGTTTCAATTCACAATTATACATTTCCAAAAAAACGTTATTTAATCTTCCTATTTAATATTTTTATCCATTACGCAATCATTTAATTTCCGCGGCAAACTGTATAATTATTTATTTATTTATTTTTTTATTTTATTTATTTATTTATCACCCAACTTAATTCTATCCTTACAGGTTATACCTAATGCGATAAAATAAGCGTTACATTATTTACAATTGAAATAAACGAATAATAAAAAAAGTATACTTAATTCACTACAATATCATACCTTACTTATAACCTAACTATTAACTTAATACGAATGAAGCGGCTTTTGTGAACTCGCTCAGTGAGCAGCTGAACAGGTCCTTATGTTCAGCCACTGCGTTGAGCGTGCGAGTCGCGCGTACCAGTGGCGCTCTCTGCAACAAGCATGAGCGAGCGCACGGTTGCGCCAGTAGCGGTGGCCTACGCCTGCGCGACACGCTATCGTTCGGCACGCAAAATCGTAACTCCTGCAAGATAGCCGGGTTGTGAACCTTCCCCCTTAGTACCTTAAATAAATAAGTAGCCAGGGACACTTCTCTTCTCAGTTCAAGTTTGCTATATCCCACCATGCCCATAACAAACAAAGTGGGATATAGCAAAGGATAGCCCGGATACACCCCATACAACTTTAGGTACAAAAACCTTAAAAATTTATTTTGAATCCGTTCCAACATTACCTTATATTTATTTTGGCTCGGCGACCAAACGACCGCGTTGCATTCCAATTGACTTTTCACCAAAGCTTCGTATAAAGCTCGCAATGCCTTGGTGTTTGTGAAAGTGTTGGCTTGCCGTAACAAAAAACCTAAATTCCGGTATGCTTTCTTGCATGCCTGCATTATGTGTTGCCGGAAATTCAGGTCTGCGTTGAAGTGGACACCAAGATCCCTAACTTCAGTGACGCGCCGTAGCGCCTGTCCCTTAAGCTGGTACTGATGGTGGCTCGGGGCTCGCGCACGGCTGAACGTCAGCACGGAACATTTGGCGACATTAAAATAAAGCTTATTCTGCTGACTCCAATTGCTGACCGCGTCAATGTCTCTCTGAAGTCTATCATGATCTGTAATGTCGCCCA
Organism: Erebia aethiops; assembly: GCA_923060345.2. Classification (NCBI taxonomy): domain Eukaryota; kingdom Metazoa; phylum Arthropoda; class Insecta; order Lepidoptera; family Nymphalidae; genus Erebia; species Erebia aethiops. Next base: position 11,554,875 of record OV281089.1, on the reverse strand, counting down.
CTTCCCTAACTAACTTCAGGTCGTCAGCAAACAACAGGCACGTCGACTCAGTAATCACCTTAGGTAAATCGTTTACCATTACGATAAATTGGAGGGGTCCTAAGTTACTACCTTGACTGACACCTGATCTTGTAAAGTAAGGCTCAGACCGTTGTCCGCCGCAGTCGACATACTGACGTCTATCCCGCAAGTAGCTGGCAAAGAAAGCCAGCGTCTTTGGCGTACAGCCCACGCGGGCTAGTTTCGCGAGCAGAATATCGTTGTCGACCGTGTCAAACGCCTTCCTGAAATCGAAGTAGGCTACATCTACCTGTATTCCGGCATCTACCGCTGGCACCAATCGCGTCATAAGATGCAGCAAATTCCCAGTTGTTCCGCGCCCAGGACGGAATCCGTGCTGCGCGTCAGACAACTGAGCACAAACCAGATCATACAAACAACTATGTATGGCGGACTCGAACACTTTCGCCGGAGTGCATAGAACTGCTACGGGCCTATAGTCACTGGGATCTGGACCTCCACGTCCTTTAGGTACCGGTACCACTCGAGTGAGCTTCCAACGATCAGGAAACGTTGCGGTCGCAATGCAGCTGTTATAGACATGACATAACGGGTCCGCCAAAACCATGCGGCAATCCTTAAAGATGAATGGTGGTATTCCATCCGGTCCCACTGAACGCCTCGGCGGCAGACGCGCGAGCGCACGAGCTACAGACTCTGGCGATAGGGTCCGCAGCTCAGCACGCGCCGCGCCTGTGCCACCCGCCGCGTCCGCCGCCGATACACTCAGCGTAGCCGGCTCCGGGTTATACACCGAGTGAAAGAATCTAGCGAATTCATCTGCGCACTCTTTGTCTGTCAGTACTCGTCCGTCCTTTATTAATCTATATTGGTTCGAGTTACCTTTCTTTGCCCTCATGTAGCTCCAGAATGCTTGCGGATCCTTCGCCAAGTGGCTCTGCACGCGATTTTGGTATAGGTCATGCGCGATCGCCGTCTCAGACTTCACTCTCGCTCTGACCTGCGCGAACTTTTCATAGTCGCTTGGTGACTTACTTTTTTTGTATTGTTTGTGTAACATGTATTTCTTTTCTATGTCTTTTATCAATGCAAAACTGTACCAAACCGGGTAAATATATCTGTTATTTTTAGAAAGTTGTTTTTTTACGGGTACACACTTATCAAAAATTTCGTTTATTTTAGAATAGAAACAATTCAAAACAGATTCTGGGTCACTTAGGCTGTAAAGTTCAGTCCAGTCTGTAGTGGCTAGTAGATGATATAATTGTGGGAAATTTGCTTTGTTAAAGTTCCATTGTTTAAATGTCACCTGAGTATGCCAGTCTGGAGAAGGTTCTTGAAGTGGATTGATAGCGGCAGAGGCGAGCCAGGTGGGCGAGGTGAACGAGGCGGGCGAGGCCGACGAGCCCGCGACGGGCACGGCCACAGCTAGCGGTGGGTGATATCCGTCCACCGGCTCTAGAGCCTCATCCGCCAAACACACCGATACGGCGCCACGCCCGCTCAATACCAGATCCAGCTGTCTGTCTTTACAGTTTGGGACCTCATTATACTGAGCGAGTTCACAAAAAGCCATAAAATACTCATAATAGTTACATACTAGGGTATTACAAGAAAACAAGTTAAAATCACCTAAAATTATCACATTATTTTTAAACCTAATACATATTTTTTCTAATAAATTAAACATTACCATATAATCATTTTCTTCAGCCTGTGGTGGAATATATACAATACAACAAGTAAATAAAAACCTATTTTTTATATGCACTGAAGCACAAACTAGCTCAAAGTTATATTTGTTTACATCAACGTGGTCGGGAATCGGCACTTGTCGCAATTCGAACCGTGGTGTGGCCACTAAAAGCGCGCCGCCCTGCTTACGTCCATCTGCTCGATCGCATCGCAATATCGGGTAACCAGGTAATGCAACCTCAGCGTTATTCATTGACTCGTTACAGCCAGTCTCTGTTATTGCAAATAAATCAGCCCCAGATGCCTCTAGTAGAGTTAAAAAGTTAGACGTTTTAGTACGAAGACCTCTAACGTTCTGATATAATATATTTATATTTGCATTATGATTTAACTGTCTAGGTTTGAGGTTTTTTTATTATTTTTTTACTTACTGGCCTTACGGCTATGACCTATATTATCTATGACCGAGTCATACGTTTTCAAGTTTTTATTCAAGATGTTGCAAGCAAGTTCTCGCTTTTCAGACTAGATGGCGTTGATGGCGTTGATGGCGTTGCTAAAAATACGCCAACATTCTTTGTTTGACAGGGCCCGTCTATGTAAATTGAGGTCGTTGTTTTTGATATTTTGACAGTGAATGTGTCTTTTTACCGTAGACAGAGAAATTACTTTTTACAAACTAGTTTTACGGCTCTGGGTTCTAGCTTTTATGTTACTATTACACTACACTAGTCCAAGGGACCCTTCCGCTTGAATCAGTGTAGTGTAATAAACTTTAGGAAAAATGGGTCCCTAAATTGGTCCTTGTTGCTGTGCTCTAATAGCGACCACGCCCACGCTTACCACAAGGCTCTTTGAAAAGTGCAGTGTAATAGCAGTTTAACGAAATACTACCAGTTGTTCGACGCCTTTGAAGTCGAGCGATGCCGCCGCTCGTGTAGGTATATACGTGTTCCTACGCAAATATGCAAGGGTTGTCACAAAATTGTAATTAAAATAATTTTCGTTATTATTATTCTCATATTATTTTTATTAACATAATATCATTTACATACTCGTAGGTTAAAAAATTATATTGAACAAGGACATTTTTATTGAGTTCCACACCCAAAGAATCTACTTAGAAAATCAATTATTATTCTGAATTATTTACTAAATATAACTTCATGTAATTATAACGACAATTATGTTTCTTTGAACAAACCAAATACTTACTTACGATCAGGTAGGTAGGTAAAACTAGGAAAATGATATATGTATTTAAAAATCTCAAACCTATACTTGACACAAAAACTTTGAAAATTGTTTATTTAGCTTTGGTACAGTCGATCATATCATATTGCATAACTAGCTGGGGTAGTTGCGGAAAAACCCTACTTCTACGACTAGAGCGAGCTCAAAGAGCTATCCTAAAAGTGATGCTAGGGAAGCCCATTCTCTTTCCAACTAATGAGTTATATGTTTTATGCGATGTACTTACTGTCAGATAAAATTACATACTCCATGTAATATTACGTAAGCACAAACAGCTACACTTTGACCCCACCTTACAACATCGTAAGAGAAGGTCTGATAAAGTGTGCAGGATCAAACCTTGCAGAACTGATTTAGCTAGTAAGCACTTCTGTAGTGCTAGCTCAATAATTTACAATAAAGTTAATTATCACTTAAATATATACCCTGAAAACTTACGCTCATGTAAATTACTTACCTCTAAATGGCTTAGAAAACTCTCTTATAGTGACACAGAAGATATCGTAACTATGAAATAATCCACTTAAAAACATACACGAACAAGATCTCTCTCTCCCGCGCGCACACACTCACTCACACACACACACACACACACACATACACACACACACACACACACACACAAACACACACTCACACAAACAAACACACACTCACAGTTTATTATTTTATTCATTATGTGTAATTTCTCATGAAATTGTAATCTGGAGGTGGGCGTTAGCAGCTGCAACACAGTTTCAAACTAACGCAGCTGTTATCGTTAGTTTTTAAGGACCCGATGTAATTTTTGAGAAATAAATAAATTATTAATTAAATTAAAAAAAAAAAAAAAAAAAAAAAAAAAAAAGTGCCGAAATAATACATTAACGACGCAGAAAAAAGATGGTGTGACGTACCATCGATAAGTTAATTTTATTTACGTAAGATAATATGCACAAAAGTGTAAAATACGTAGTAAAACTATTGAAAACACAAGAAATATTTAAAATTATTTACAATGTTCCCATTCCTTTCTCTCACGCACATCGGAAAGAGACAGATGGAAGGGCGCGTCACGAATGTCAGAAAAACAAAACTGTGGAGTAGCTTTTTTTGTTCCATGTAAAATCTATTGGCAATTATTGTTATCACATTTTTTTCACTATCTTGCAAGTTTCCCAATTAAGGGCCTCAGGCCAATTAAACAATCAGGCCGCAACCAACTGTAGGTATAAAACTCGCCACACTACACTATATATCTGTAGGTACGCATATATAGCAATAGGCTCTAGGCTCGATTTCGTCGGCGCGGCCCTGGATATCCCCACAGCTGTGATTCCTATTTCTTTAAAGTGTACCTGGAAACAGTATGACAGCGGTATAAGGCGCCTTAAGAAAAAACATATTACATGCCTCGAAGGTAATATTTTTTATCTTTACTCGATCAAATATAAATTACATAGGGTAAGTTGCGCAATCTGTAATGGCTGTTCTTTTAGATTTCCTGTACACGAGATCACAAGTTATTCAATAAACAAAAATTCTCCTCTCTTTTCGGATCTAAATCTAAAAATATCGATCCTAGGGAAAAATTGATAAGGACTAAAATTGTAGGAAATTTAATTTCAAATAACTTTGGTTATAACCATTTTTCGTGTAAAATTGAAAATAAACGAGTTATTCAATAAACAGAAATTTTCCTCTCTTTTCGGATCTAAATCGAAAAATATCGATCCTAGAAAAATTGATAAGTATCTACCTACTAAAAAATTTTTTCCGTGTCAGCCCCTCTTTTAATCTAATTCGACTGGGCTAATATAATAGTTTCATATTTTAAAAAACGAAAAATCTCTCAGAAATAACAAAAATTAATAGCGCTACACTACTCCATTCCCTTTTTGTTCCAGTCTGCTTCTAAAATCACCTTATTAAGCTTCGACTGATTAATCGATTTACATTGCGGCTTAAACACAGAGGTCAGTTTACAGGACTTGAATGTCAGCGGCAATGTATAGATGGAGCAGTCGAAGCAAAATAGGGTGAATTAGAAGCGTGTGCCATGTTTGGGCTCTGTTTTTGTATGCCACGATTTGTCCGTTTGTATAGAAGGTCATTGTTGGAAATAAATAAATAAATAATTTTAAAAATAAAATAATATTATTCTCTGTTTGTTTATTTCAGGCGATGGACCTGGTTATTGGCAATAGGTAGAGAAGATTTACTATCTAAAGATAATTTGAAGCACTCAAGTTATTATGTATGTTCGTTGCATTTTGAAAAATCAGCAATTAAAATTGTACAAAAGCTCAATGAAGATGCAAACCCAACTTTATCGTTACCTAATCTATCTCAAGAAGGAACATCTCAAACAAATGTCGACAAAACTTACGATGACATTGCAAAACCTTCGTCAAAAGTGATAATATCTGATGTTGTTATTAAAAAAGCTACAACTAAGTCAGTTGAGACTCAAACAGAATTATCTCAGATGTCGCATGAGGAGACACAAACATCAGTTTTGCTCAGTGCAAAAACTCCACGTAAACGTAAACTAAAAGAAGAACTAAGGACGACCAAAAACAAAAAATCGACGACTAGACTTTGAAATAAAAAAAAAATTGAGAAAGAACTAGAAACGAAAAATTCACCAGTAATTGGAAACGATGACCCTGAAGACGAAATTTTCAGAAGATTTATGAAATTGATTGAGTGGCAAAATAAACTAAAAAATAAATTTAAGGGTAATAGATATGACGCAGAATATAAACTCTTTGCTTTAAACTTGCATTACTCAAGTCCACAAAATTACCGATGTTTAGAAACTGTTTTAAAATTACCCAGCAAAAGCAAACTTAAACAAGCTAAAAATATAATACCTCCGAAATTGGATGAACGAGTTCTAGAAAGTTTAGAATTAAAAGTAAAATCTGTCCCTGAAAAAGCCAAGTACTGTACGATTTCGTCAGTACTTTTATAAAAACTCGTATCTCAGTTTTTATCAAAATTGATGTTACCAAGTTAAAAAAAAATAAAAAAAATTTTGCTTTAGTGCGTAAAACACGTAACTCTTTAATACCACAGACAATAGAATTAGTTTTCAGGCGGAAATATCTTAACTCCATATTTGAGTTTTTTTTATTTCAATAATCTCGTATCCCCGAGATACGAGTTTTTTTGAAATTTGGTCTGGGGTATAACCAGAGACAAAACCGCGTAAATGTACAGGCAGTTCAGTTGATACCATAGATTTTTAAATCTATGGTTGGTACCATACTCTCAAGCAGGTGCTTTATATTTTAAATTGAAATTGGCATGTCACCAATTTACAATATATGACTTGGCTACTAATAAGGCATTTTGCTACGTATGGCATGAGGGCTGTGGAGAAATGACAGCAAACATTTTTGCTTCATGTTTGCTAGATTTTATTGATGCTCTTGTAGCAGACAAGAGCTTATCGGTTGTTATATACAGTGATGGATGTGCAGCCCAGAATCGTAATGTAGGTAGTGCTAGCAAATGCCTTGAAATATTATTCTGAAAAGCATGGATTAACTATCACACAGAAATATTTATGCAAAGGCCAGTCAGAAAAAAAATAGAGAACTTCATGTACCTGCTGACTTATTAACTTTAAATTATTAAAGAAGCTTCATTAACACAAAAATATGATGTAAAGTATGTAGACTGGACCTTTTTTAAAAAATATGATTCTATTGATTGACCGAGCGAAGCGAAGGTCTCTGAGTCTACTTGGGTGAATTGGCACTTGTCCGTCCGTCCGTCCGTCCGTCCGTCCGTCCGTCTGTCAGAGCATTATAACTTCTGAATTACTGAACGCAATTACTTCAGCTTTAAATATAATATGTAAACCAATGGCCTCCCGCCGAATATGGCTTAAAAAATAATAAAAATCTTTATTTCAGGGGGGCTCTCATAGAAGCGAATGCGAAGTAAAATATTTTTTATAAAGTTACATAGGGTTACGGTATATCATTTTAAAGATAATTAGGAATAGAGTCCAAAAATTTTTTTTTTTTTTATTTTTCCCCCAAAATCGACGAAATGGGGGGCTTTCAAAGTGGTGATTTTCTAACGTCCAAAGATGACCTCAGAACTCTTAATTTTCTGAAAGGATGAGCCTGAAACTTGATCAATTATTTCAATTATATCCTGTACTTGAACAACAAATACTAAAATTAGATAAATATTGTAAGGAAACGGAATTATTTAATTTTTAATGAGCTTCAGTATTTTTAACAGAACTTCACATTTATGTCAATAGATGGCGCCGCGAGGTCTTAGTTCGGGGCGAACCACTAGTTATTTGAAGTCTATACGACCTGTGAACAAACGGTGATCCATGTGTCGATCTACAAACCAAATTCACCAATAGAGTACAAAGTAGACTTTGCTGAACAATGGTTGACTATGTCACAAAGAACAAAGAAATTAAGAACGAATTTAGTAATTCCTCTTTATTCAGGGCCACTGCCAATATCCAAGAGTAAATTTGATGATCTCCAAGACTTAAAATCAGTTATAGTTAAGGATCACCATTCTTTTTATGATAATCTACCTCATAATTAGTTAGTTACCAGTGTTATCTTATGAATAAATGCATTTTTGGTTTTATTTATTAATAATGAGTTCATACAAAAAACTCTTAACTAATAGAAATAAATCTGAGATAAGTGGTACAATATCGTATCTCAAGTAAAACATGAATAAAAAAAAATTGGTAACGCTCTAGGGCGTTACCTAGTCTGATTATAATTGTCCTATTTCAACTCAATTCAGTCCTGGTTAAATATATTTGTAATTCCCACAACGGAATTTTCTAGCAGTTTTTATGAGCTCCTGTAAAGTTACGCATTTTGAGTTACGATTTTTTGTAAAAGTACCGACGATTTGTATAGACGAAATGACTCTGAAACGAAACTTATACTACGATATTAAAACAGATGAAGTAATAGGTTTTCATAATATTAATGGTAAAGTGACTCCGGAAATTGCCAGCAAAGCGTATGTGGTAATGCTTCAAGGAATTTATTTTAAATGGAAGCAACCATTAGCATACGCACTACTTGCCAGTGCACGTCATTACGAAGAATTAGATAATAGGTATATGGTTAGAAGAAGTTATCACAAAACTCTCCGGAATTGGAATCGACATAAAAGCTATAACCACTGACCAAGGCTCAAACTTCGACAAATTTGCCAAAGATGTGAAAGGAGTGTCGGCCGAATAACCATTTTTTATGTATAATGAGAAGAAAATCTATTATATTTTTGACGTACCACACCTAATCAAATGTTTACGGAATAATTTGTTAACAAGTGACTTCTATTGTGACGGTAAAAGAATATCTTGGGATTTTATAAAAAAACTTTACGACGACCAAAAAGGCAAAAACTTAAGACTTATACCAAAAATGTCTCAGTGTCACATTGAACCCAACAACTTTAAAAAAATGCGAGTGAAGTATGCCGTTCAAATTTTAAGCCATACTGTGTCTGCAGCACTCCACACATACATTGATTTGGGAAAATTACCAGAAGAAGTCAGATCCACTGCCAACTTTATCGAGTCTATGAACAACCTTTTTGATGTTTTGAATTCTAGTCGGGTGAAAGTTAAAAATAAATTTAAAACTGCCTTCAAACTCACTGACGCCCAAGAAAAAGTTTTGGTTGAAGCCACAGAGTACATTGAATATAGGGGTAGTTGAAGCTCAAAATATGTTTGCAACGATTAAAGCCATAAATAAAAGAACAGGAAAAGATAACACAAGACATATGAAATCTTTCGTTAATTTTCAAATAAGTATACAGGCAATCAAAATGTTGTTCAGAGACCTAAAAGAAATCGGATTTAAGTATATATTTACGAGAAAACTAAATCAAGATGTCTTGGAGAACTTCTTTGGGTCGATTAGACAGCAAGGTGGCTCTTGCACAGAACCAACGCCGATCCAGTTTCGAAGGGCCTTTTCAAAGCTGTTTTTTTGCAACATGTTAAAAAACTCGCCCGATGCTAATAATTGTGAACTTGATATATTATGCTAAATTCTTTTAAAAGCTGAAGACATGATGAAATTGAGAGTCATGAGTGAAAAAAATCAATGAGAAATTATGTAGGTCTGCAGTATGGACTACAGAGAAGTAGATTTACCAGAAGAAAATGCATTGATCTATGTCTCGGGATACCTTAGGTTTAAATGTATAAATAAGCACAAGTGCGTGAATTTAAGCGAAGTTTTGAAAACTGTTCCTGAGTTGGGGGAAACAAATTTGTTTACCCGTTATAAAGCCTTCAACAAGAATTCTTCATTCTACGGAAGTTTGAAAATGCCCCCAAAAGAGTTTATAGACTGTATATACAAAACGTAGAATCAAGTTTCATCCAGAACTTTGAAAAAGTAATTCAAACGAATCCAGGAAAACAACTTTATAATTTATTCGGAACTATTACTGCACAAGTACCTTGTTCGTGTTTTCCAACTGAATATCTCTTGAAATTGTTTACCAGACTGCGTATATATGCGACATTGAAATTTAATAACCGTCATTTTAAAGACTCAAAGAAAGAAATTAAGAAATATGTAAAAGTTAGGCATCTATGATAAAGATCTATTATCGATATAAATATTTTTTAATTCCTATTCCGCCCTACCCCTACCGAAAGTTTGATCAAAATCGGTTAAGAAACAGCCATATCAGAATTTCCTGCCTACCCCCTAAGTGAGGTGGCGTGATTTTATGCCTGTGTTATTCTGAGTCTTCAGCTACCTACATACCAAATTTCATCGTAATCGGTTCTGTAGTATTTGCGTGAAAGAATAACAAACATCCATCCATACATACATCCATTACATTATTTATTACTTCATTAAATTAAATCTTTGGCAATAATCGTATAGCATATACAATTATGCAGCTAGCTCTGACTACATGAACGTACTCGGCGCTGGAATGCCACAAGTAGGAGTAAACGCTCGTGCTGTGCGCTAGATGGCGTAGATTTCTCGAAGTAAGCAGTATAACCACGTATAACTTATTATGAACCGTAGTCCAGTTAATTAAGGCCCATATTCCCTCAAAAAAAATTGGTAGGTATGTAAATGAACACGTGCTCGACTGGAACGCGAGCTAAATTAAATCATATTGTTCATCAGATTGAGTACATATTTCTTTGAAAACCATTGCGAAGTAAAGCTTCTGTACCTAGTACTAGTTATTATTCTGTGGCCCTATCCCTTTTGATTAATTTTAGTTTAAAGTTTGTGTACCTACAACAGAATCAGCCCCTTAAATAAATATGTACAACCTGAATCAGCCCCATTTTAGAGGTTTTACCCTATTGATTAGTTAAAAAAATAGTGACTAGCCAATTTTTCTTACTGTAGATTGCAGGTTTGATTCCCGGCTCAGCTTTTAAAAAAATGTTTGAATGGAGATATTCTTACTTTTTTAAATAAAGGAATGTTTCGTTTGAGTGCATCATCATCATTTCTTTTCCTCCATAGCCTGTTCGTTTTTTCCACCTTGTTTACTTGGGTACAACAGGCAACAACAAAACAAGTCTATTTTAAACTAAGTTTCTATTTTAAATGCTATCCAATAATATTAATAATTGCAGGTTAAACACAAATCCCATCAAAATTCTGAAAAACGTTTATTGAAAATTTAAAAAAAAATCATGTTTCAGAAAATTCATTACAAAGATATTCTTTTTCTTGTGCTAATTAGGTACAAACGAAGCAGTAAAGCTTTATAATAAATAAATCACATTTTGAATAAATTATCAGTTGGCAAAATTTAAAAAATACTGAAATACTTAAGTCAATAGAAATACTAGATTTTAGTAGGTATTGTTACTAACTATTATTATAAATACTGCTATCATATGGTATATTTTTACAAAGCTTTCCATAATACTGTATAATATTACCTACTAGAAAATGTAAACAATGTTTAATATTGTAAAAGTAAAATTGTTATTGTACCCAAAGATTTACTTAGTCTTTTTTCCATATCAAAGTCATGTTGTTAGCTGGCATTTCAATAGTGTCTATTAAAGACAAATTGTTTTGATCCCCTAATTTTGTCAAATCGTTGATATCTCGAATTCCCCATAAAGGATTTCTAGCTCTTAACGAAGCATGGAATGAAACATTGCTCTCTGGTGCTATCACACCATCCTTACTGTAAGGGCCGTAAGTAATCATAAGTGCCTCAGGCTTTAAATAAACTCCAGCATTTTCAAATAAACCAACTGTGCATTCAAAAGGGCTAATATGAATCATATTTGCATTAAACATATAGTCAACCGAGCCTTCTTCAAATCCATACTGTGATAATTTGTTCTGAATGTCTATGCAAATTGGTTGGAGAATATTCATTGTATGACAGCTTGAAGCATAATATGATATGCTTTTAAATAAGCTTTTGTCAACCTCTGATGGTTGAAATCGCACCCCAGGAAAATGAGGTGCAAAATGTGCCACATGTTGACCTGTTCCAGAGGATATCTCCAAAAACAAAGGGCTTTCATCTTCTAATTGCTCTGTATCACTGATTATGAATCTTTTTAAAACCTGTAATATTGGATCTTTATTCCTTGACGCAGCAGGACTAATCAACTTTTCATCTGTATATCTGCAAAATTTGATGAATTAGTGGATGCAACTTGAGGAATGTCTAATGACTGCAACAAGATAATTGACACAATTATTATTATTTACTTAGAAAAGGCAGCATTGACTTTGTCTTTGATCATTGGAAGTGGTCTTTTATTTATATTAAAAACTAGATAATGCCCGCAACTTTGTCTGTGTGGACTAAGCATTTTTCGCCTTAATTTTCCAGGGTAAAAACAGGTTTTTTTTCTATTGAATTTCCAAGTAAGATTTCCTATTTGTTCGTTTGATTAAAGGTAGCCTATGTCCTTTCCCAGGATACAACTTATCCCTGTACCAAATTTCATCAAAATCGGTTGAACAGGTGGGCCGTGAAAGTGTAGCAGACAGACAGACAGAAACACTTTCACATTTATAATATTAGTATGGAAAAACTATATCACAATAGATCGGCAACGGTCAAAGTGATACTGGGTCTCGTTACAGAGCCCTGCAAAGCTGCATCAACAGGAAGAAGGAGAAGGATTGATAAACTATTAGTTATTTGCTGAAACTTGAGCTTATATAACACACATTTCACATTTTAAAGGGTAAGTATTTAAAAATATTTCCAACCTGTGTCTGAAATTTGTATTAAGAAAAATACAGAAGTAGGTACTTAAAACTTACCCTTCATTTTCATGACTGATCGTACAACCAATATCAGTAGTTTTCGACATAGATCTATTTATTAAAACTCTTACAAATATTACTAATCGTCTACTCATATGCAGTTGCTGCACCATATATTTTACAAGATCAGTGTTTACATTGAATGCAATTACTCAGTAACGTAATAGGTACCTAGATATAATATGCAATGGCAATAACATGAACTTATGATTGTTTTGTAGGCATAGGTATAATCTTGAGAGTTCAGTCTGTATTATCCTCGACCTTTTTATTTTAAAATACAAAATACACCACAACCACGTATAAATTCTGACAATCACAGAGCTGTGAATTAACTTTAAAAACCAAGTCGGTTTTAATGTAATGTAACAAACGTACAAAGCAAAAGCACCAAAGAACTAACTAAGCAAGTTCTATTTCAAGTAACAATACACGCAGCACACAGGCGAAGCCGGCTCACAGTACCCCTATATTCAATGTACTCTGTGGCTCACAGTATTCGAGGCCAATATACCAATATTCCAAGTTCTTACTTTTTATTATATTTTACAGCACTTTTACAGTATGACACAAAGAAAATAATATAGGTACCTCTCTACCCAATCTCTACCGAAGTACCTGGAAGTACCGAGAAACATCAGAGACAAGTAACCACAGTAACATATAGATGACATCAACTTGTCTCTGACATGACGATCAGAGACAAGTAAAGTAAGTTATAGGAGAGTTTTACACAATGATTATAGTTTCCTTTTTTTTTTTATTTAATTGGCTTAACGGCTCTGGATTCCAGTCCTTCTGAGCCTCGTTTCCTTAGTCATTGGTTTAGGATAATGCTGATAATGACGATGACATAATATCAGAGATCTATTCTTGACCACAGATTACAACTTACAAGGGTACTACGTATTTCTTGACCATAGAGTAGATATATAAAATCAAAGTTTTTTTTAATCATCTTTACCTCAGAGTAAGTACTTGTCTACGATCACTACAATCTAGAAGGTATATATAATATAGACAAATATTAGGTCACTAGGTGAATATGCAGATTCCCATTATTAAGTAAGGAGAATCAACTCATAAGGGAGGAAAGTTGAAAAAGTGTCCAGTGGTTGCATAAACAGTTCAACAATCTTCCACAGTGGCGCTGGTGTAGGCAAATGAATGTAGCAATGAGGGCTACCGTTTTTATGCTCACTAGTTGGCGCCACTTGCGAGTAAGGTCCTAAGGTCCTGTAAATTCGGTAAACAAACATACACTCAGCGTCAAAAAAATCGCACCTTTCAAAAATTATATTTCAAACAACTTTAAACCTTATTTGACATCAATAATGAGGGTCATGTTGGATATCATTTGAAAGGCGATGAAATGGAGAGCACAAAAACAATTCAATTAATTATTTTGCTTTTCACAATCACACTGCCGCATGCCTGATTGCAGTAGTGCAATTACTTGGGCGGCCTCATCAACAGTGGTATCCATCTTCAAGGGTATTTTTCTTGGGAATGAGCTTCTCGTGTGTCCACTTGAACGGTTGGATAGCGAAATATCCCGATTGAACCTGTAATGACCCTTTAAGTTTAATACCTACAAAAGGTAGCGCAACTAGCGGCTGTTTTAAAGAGCAAAATTGTAAGTGTTTCCTTCTTCATTTTTTGTGCTCTTCCAGTAAAAGAAAAATAATCATTTGAATTGTTTTTGTACTCTCCATTTCATCGCCTTTCAAATGATATCTAACATGACCCTCATTATTGATGTCAAATAAGGTTTAAAGTTGTTTGAAGTAGAATTTCGAAAGGTGCGATTTCTTTGACGCCGAGTGTATTTCTGAAAAAAAAACCTGTAAATAGTAAACATACAGGAACCAGGAAAATACTAACCTATAAATTAGCTGTTCTTTCAGTCCGCTTATTTTTGTACCTCTTTTACTTAGCTCCGCTTTCAAAGTACAGAGAACTGGCATTCATTGACACGTATCTTACATCTTCCATAATTAATCGGTTATGGCTTAATATTCACAACATTAACTAAATAATTAGACTCGCGATAAAAGCCCAGTGATATTTGACATTTCGGAGACCTCACTCTACACTAGCGCCCCTAGCGGCGAATTTAAATGCGGTAGCCCCCATTTAATGCATTTCGACGGACACATTTCATTTATGTAACACAGATGATTCTCCTTACCCTCCATACTGTTGTGGTAGCACACAGATTTATAAGGTAGCAGTAATCGACGCCTCCGTAATTTGTTTAGGCACATTTTTTTTTAGGTTACCCTTGACTGATATCTTGCCTGGCGGTAGGTAGTTAAGTGATGAAGATGATGCAGTCTAATAGGGTATTTACACGGGTCGATTTTAGCCGTGCGGCTATCGATCGCCACCCCATTTACACCGGTCGACAAAAACAGCATGCGACTTGTTCATTTCCAAAGAAAATGCTGAGCAGAGCGGGTGTTTTACGTGCCGGCATCGAAATGAAAATAATAGATTTGAGAGGCGCTAAACGAACATTATATTAACCTGGTAAGGGTATGGCAAGTAAATTTAATCCAGACCTGTTTCAAACCGGTATCATACCAGAATCGCTCGAAGGCACGAATGTAAAACGTATCACCCACGAACTCAAGCAAGGGAGTTATTTAAGTTCTTGGGTAATACCCACGAACCAGTGCGAACTGCCAGTCCCTATTTTCTGGATTAATCGCATAGAAAAGAGGCTATAAGGCTTGATTTGTGGGCCAGCAGAAATAGATACATATAATATACCTAGATGGAGAGCAATAAAAATGACACACTAGCTGAGATATTATATTTAAAATGAGAAATCGCAAACAATCATTATACATATTTCTTTCTATTTTTAAAGAGCTTCATTATGAAATTGTGAATTTCGATTTCAGTCAAAACTTTGGCAATTTTATTTATTAGAACAATAAATAATGTTATCACCTGTACAATAATATACCGAGATATCGATGTGCCTATCTCGAGCCAACTTCCTGTATTCCTGACATGGTACAACATGTGGAGTCCCATTATATTCGAAAATATTAGCACAATTATATTCAAACAACCAGTAGGAGCCTGAAACAAGAACAATAGTTCTAAAAACCTTCACGAGTAGCATTGCTAAAGATTGCCTTTTTCGAAATACTAGGAAACAAAAAACTATTTCATCAGCTGTTTCTACTACAAATCACCAAGGTGTGAAATGTACGTTAGGCATTATTGCTTCCCCGTCGCATTCTAGGTAAGGCGAATCTCACATTGCGACACGTCTCGCGACGAAGCGCAGAGTTGCGTACTAATTCGCGCGCAGACACGTTTTTAATATTATGTGTATATGTCACCGTAAAATTGTAAAAACCGTTAGATTATAATCTAACTAGCGATATTGTAAACTGTCGAAAGATTCTGCACCGTTCAATGTTCTGAGTGTCAATTTTTGAAATAATCAGTGTATTATATACCATACGTTCTAATATCAAACGTTTTCTTGTCTCTTTCTTGTAGGTTAGGTTAGGGTTCGACATAAATAATCAGGTAGTGCCCGGCCGCAGGTCGGTCACTTAGGTTTTATCGGGTTAATATACCTACCTACACAACAGATTACAATCTACCGAAAAATAATGCGTGAAACTGTAATCTTTCGACAGTTTACAATATCGCTAGTTAGATTATAATCTAACGGTTTTTACAATTTTAAGGTGACATATTATACAAACTAATATATTTACGGTCAACACCGCCCTGTGAAGTCGCGGGGCGCGTCGTAGTATGCGATTAGCTAAGATTGGATAGGAGTTTTCTAGTCAAGCGTTCATTCGAGCTTAAGTATTCGGCAGTCGATGCAATCAATGCCTTTTGATTGAACGAGTCGATATGTTAGAAACGTTCACGCAAGTAGCAGCATTACCTGACAAAGCTTTATAGCACTTAAATGAATAGCATGGGAAACATACTGGACAAAGCGGGAAAAACAAAGCTATACTTTATCTTATAAATATAAATAAAAATCAATTGCCGAATGTATGTGAGCGCATCACTTCAGAACGGCTGGACCGATTTTGATGAAATTTTTTGTTTGTGTGGACTCCGGATGGTTTATATTCACAATTGGATTCAGTAGGGGGCGCTGCAATCGGGTTCGAGCTTCAAGGCAGGACAGTCTGCCGAGCCCACTAGTTTTTTTATTTAGGTAGGTATAATAATAGATTAAAATATATATATATTTTTTTTAATCCACTCACCTGATGGTAAGTGATGATGCAGTCTAAGATGGTAGCGGGCTAACCTGTTAGGGGCATGGCAGTTATATTAAACCCATACCCCTTCGGTTTCTACACGGCATCGTACCGGAACGCTAAATCGCTTGGCGGCACGTCTTTGCCGGTAGGGTGGTAACTAGCCACGGCCGAAGCCTCCCACCAGGCAAATAATGATATAATTGTAATATAATAAGTTGATGTATGTGTAAAGATTGACTGTGTATAAACTTACCTTGGTTAAATATTGAATTGCTCTGAATGTGCAAGCCACACTTAAAAATGGTGAAAGAGTTTTTAATAAAATTAAACCAGTTATGACGAAGGGCCTAAACGAAGTAGTAAAACATAACACCCATCTTACTTCGAATGAATTGAGTGATGCTATGTTACCCGTGCCGAAATAGGCTAAAATTATATACAATGTCTGGATTCATAGATAAGGAAACTTATTAACAAAATTTTATAATAATATTATACGTCAATTTTACATACGTGTGAAGATCGCGATGATTTTGTCAGAAAACCAACTACGACTTCGTCCGCGTCGTTTTAGATTAGCTAAACCATGCATTTTTATGCATAAAATAAAAGTATCCTATAATATCACAATATGTTGCTCATTGTACATAACCGTCAGTGGTAAATTCACTCGACGATTCAAAAGCACCTGTAAAAGTTTATTTGAATAAAAAACATTTCATTTTTTTTTAATTTGCGACGTGATTAAAGGTCAAACCAACATTTGCATTGATCCACGTTATCTCTCAAAAATCTAATGGCACTTTTCCACTCCAAAGTTGAAAGGTGCGTTATAGTCAGTTACTACTTGATTAACAAATTTTTTACATCGCAAAAGACCTGTATACAATAGGCATGTGGTGCGTTATAGTCAGTTACTACTTGATTAACAAATTTTTTACATCGCAAAAAACCTGTATACAATAGGCATGAGGTGCGTTATAGTCAGTTACTACTTGATTAACAAATTTTTTACATCGCAAAAAACCTGTATACGATAGGCATGAGGTGCGTTATAGTCAGTTACTACTTGATTAACAAATTTTTTACATCGCAAAAAACCTGTATACAATAGGCATGAGGTGCGTTACAGCCAGTTACTACTTGATTAAAAAAAATGTTACATCGCAAAAAACCTGTATACAATAGGCATGATGACAGTAACCAAGAATCAATGAAATTATGAATTTATCTAATGAAGTAGGATACACATGGATTATAAAAAACGTACTTATTAATTTTTTCTATTTCGAGTGAGATTGCTATTTATTTTGATAAAATAAAACTATAAAATACAGCAATCCGCCATAATGGATTAAACACCAAGAAGCGAATGACGTGACAATTGTTTGTTTTCTAGCTTTGACAATCACACTATTGTTTACTGCACACTGCACAGAGTACATTGGTAAAAACAATAGTGACGTCACAAACGACGCCATGTCACCGGGGAGCGTTTTGGCGTGAATTTCAAAATTAAAATTTCAAATGCCTATTTTACCTACCAAACCTTATTTTTCTGCTGAAATAAGATATTTTTTCGAAATCAGTCATCATGCCTATTATTGTTCCAAAAAATCGTAGATGAAGCCGCACAGACCGGAAGCTAGTGTAAACAAACAAAAATCGCATATGAGGCACACCGCAGCCGCATTGGTGCTGCCCCGCCGACGCAACGGCCCTACTAATTCCGGTTTAATTCTATGCAACGACCTCAATTCACATAGACAGGTCCTGTCAAACAAAGAATGCGGACCTATTTTACTAACGCCATCTAGTCTGAAAAGCGGGACAGCGCTATGGCGGAGACAAGGACAGGCTTATACAGCTGGTGAGGGGCACGCCCATACAAGTCGGACGCCCAACATTTTTCTATGAAAGGGCCATATGCGATTTTTGTTTGTGTACACACTATCCTCAGATCGCGTGCCGGTGAAGCTCCGACTTCAATGCTCTTCCTGAACATTGCCTTAGCTCTAAAATGTGTTAAAATATCACAAAAAAGGATACAAAGAAAAATGCTCTTCTGAAGTCGTGGCCGTTAATACTGCGTTCTATGGAAACCAAATGTTTTTCGCCCTTAGAACTTGTTTCCTCTTCAAAGGTGCATTCGGCTATCTGAAATGTATTTTTAAAATCATATTACTTTTATATTGTATCCGATTTCTTTTTTACTTGCCATTTAGCAGGACCCAATGTAATGTAATAAATGTAGGTAATAAAAGTATGGATGTATGTTTGGATGTTCGTTCACGCCGCAACGATTGAACCGATTTCGCTGAAATTTCGAATGGAGATAGCTTGTATCCTGACTTAACACATACGCTGCATTTTATCCTGGAAAATAAATAGTTCCCGCGGGAACCAAAAACCTCAATCCACGCAGACGAAGTCGCGGGCAGCATCTTGTAAGATCATAAAATTGATATAATGTAAGAATATGAACTATTTGTGGTGATTATTTTAAAAGACGAAGTATTAGTGAGTATACCCACCTGTATATTTCGAAAATCAATAAGCTTAAACTCAATAAACATCCAGCAATTCACGTTCAGTACCATAGTGACCATAAACAAGCCTTCATGCGCCACAGACAATAGAAGATAAAAGTTAATAATCGCTGTGTTTATTCCCAACAGGCGGTTAACAAACTTTTTTGTGTACATCAGTGGTATCAGCGGAAGCAATACTGAAACAAGAAACAGATTTCCAATATATAAAATATATAAGATTTTAAATGTTGTTATTCAGACTGATTCTTATTAACACCACCATACTATACTAGCGTTTTGAGGATATGGATGCAGGATGTTCACTAAGTAAACCTTAACCAATGACATTTCAAACTTTAAGAAGGTATAAGGAACAATATCTGTTAATATATATCATTCTTCAGTTATACTTTATACCTAAGGGGCTATTTCTCAATAAATATTGAAGAAAGAAAAGAATTTCTTCATGAAAGGTTCCACAGAATATTCGTACAACTTAAGTTCTAATCCAGCCTTCAAGGTATTTGGTGAGTAAGCCAATCTTCCAAGAAAATCAAACAGTTTAATACAAACTGTTCAATCAAACAGAATCAAATAGTAAACTAACCTGATATAATCCAACACATGGATTGGAGAGTTTGTGAAATTGGTAAATTTTCTTCAAACCGTTTCGATTGCATGTATACAATTTGCAGAGATGATGCCAACAGAAACATCTGAATGAAACTTATAACAATATCTCTCATAACGTCTTGATCATCACTTTTTGGCAGCAAACATTTCCAAGTATACATAATATGTATCAGTAACCATATCAATCCAGCTGAAACACTGCAAAAAAATATTTTTCAATACAAATGTTTGAAAAGTGCACTTACAGAGGCTGCTAGATGGCGTATACGTCGCAAGTAAGTTCCTGCTTTTTAGACTAGATGGTGTTAGTAAATTAAGCTTGACATTCTTTGGCCCGTCTATGTTATTTGGGGTCGTTGAGTATTGGCGTGAGAACTTATTTTCTAGTGAGTACATGGGACCTACATACTCAAGTTGTATTTTCATGGTTTGTCACAAATGTATTGAAAAACGTTGTATGATACAGGGGCGATAAGGTTTGTACATACTCGTGACGTTGGTCAGCCCTCGCCTGGCGGCATCGGGGTGACATGAGTCAACTCGTACATTGTCAAGAATCCTGGATTCTACTAAATAGTACGTACTAAGTAGTAACGATTTTCAGCTTGCCTAATTTTTTCAAAAGCCGTTTCTATAATTTCTTAACAAAGTCTAAACTTTTTAGTTAAGTAATTAAATATGCGTCCTATTATCCGATCTCTACTTATGAGTTTAGATCGAAAAATATACTAACAATTTTTTAATACTTTTTTGTTAAAATTAGATTCAATGACGTAATGCTAAATCTAATATGGCGGACATGGAAGACAATCATTATAACTACGTGGTTATAAAGAAAAAAGCTTATAATGAACATAGATTCTGAAAGTATTCAAATATTAACAGTAGATAATATTATAATGTATAATGTTGAAAAATAACAGATTTTTCGTGGTAGTATTTTTAAAATAGTATACCTACTTATAATTATAGGTTTAAATTTTGAATTGTATCTTGACAAACAAAATAGATAAGAAATTTACTTACACTAATTCAATGCAAGTATCTTTTCCTATTACGGACATGAATGAAAACACACTGAGCAAAACACATCCAATCGGCCATACCACGCATACCGACTTAGGCAGTTTATGTATTGATGCTGAGAAAAATGGCCACAAACTCATGCCCAATAGTGGAATACTCAACACCCATCTGTGTGTTAGCGCTAGCCCCTAAAACCCAAACATGCTAAAAATAACAAATCTATTGAGCAAGGTTAGTCAAAACAGAGAATTACAATATGGAAATGACATCCACTATTAATTTGTAGGTACCATTGTTGGGCTGGCCGCACATTGGCTACTGATACTCGAGTGATACACTCTTAAGTAACTTATCGATTCATATTTAGATGCAAATGCCAAACATTAGAGCATGTAATGCTGCACTTTAATTCCGTTCGTATTATACTTGATTTTTATTTGGTAAATTTAACCGATAGAATCGTTTTTTTATCAAAATAAAATCACAAGTGCTTTCGAATCTTCAAGTGAATTTACCAAAGGTTCAGAATCTGTTCACGTATCTACGTACTTTTACATCCCTAGCTTCTAACTCATATACTGCTGACCATTCATGTTGCGTTTTGACCCATTATTCGAGATTGACGCGAGACAATAATGTGTTCATCAGCAATATATTGCCTATATAAAAGCAGCTTATTAATTCTAATCTCCAGTCGTTCTGGTAATTAGCCTAATTGCTATTCAAACTACGGACCCGGTTTCAGCCTGCCGGTTTGAATTAGTAAAAAGCTAAGGTCCTGAACCAAAAATACCGCCCAAAGACCTTCTGGAGGTCTCCGCGAGTCGCGACAAGTGATTTAAGTAGTTAATCTTATTTATTTTGTGAGAATATTCAATTTTTCTCCGTTAATAAACTACAGTTCGAGTACTCGTGTTGTTTCCTTTATAACCACCGAGTGCTTAGGGACTAACAGTGCGCACGCGAAGACAAACAATTACAATTGGCAGTAATTTGTAATTTTGTAATTGATCAACAAAAATCGAGTACTGCCACAGAATACATAATAGTACAGGTACTGCAGATACTACTTACTAGTTGTGATTAAATAGCAAACATAATTATTATGAACTAGATGATGACCGCGACTTCGTCCGCGTGGATTAGGATTTTTAAATTCCCGCGGGAACTCTTTAATTTTCCGGGATAAAAAGTAGCATATGTCCTTCCCCGGGATGTTACCAACCACTATACCAAATTTCATCCAAATCGGTGGGACAGATGGGCCGTGAAAGCGTAGCAGACAGATAGGCAGACACACTTTCGCATTTATAATATTAGTATGGATTTTTGACCAGCCATAAAGCGCTGCAACACCATAAACTCAAAATTTCAATGGAAACTAAATTAACTCACCAAAGCAATTGATCCTAAAGTATAGCAAAGTATTTCAATGCCCAGGAAATATACTCTTCTCTTATTTTTCAACAAATTCAAAGTTCGGATCCATAGTTTAACAGGTGTCAAAGCATAGAGCCATAAAAATATTGGCATCAAGAAGTAAATATAATACTGAACTGGTAAACTTTGTACTGAAATCATTAAAATATTACAACAATTAGTAATAACTAGATGATGCCGCAACTTCGTCATGGTGGATTAAGTTTTTTTTAATTCCATGGAAAACTCCTTAATTTTATATGATAAAAAGTAACCGGGGATGTAATCTACCTTTATACCTTCATCAAAATCAGTTGAAAATGTAGTTGGTTAAAGCGTAGCTGACACACAGACACACTTTCGCATTCAATTCAATTCAAATAATGTTTATTCAATATAGGTAGGTACACTACACTTATTGACGTCCAGTTATTTATAAAATATAATGGTGATAATCAGTAACGGTATCTTAAAACTAAAGCTACGAGCGTTCGAAACGCGCCCTGGTCTGAGAAGAGCCCACAACAAACTCAGCCGGGTTTTTTTTTTCATTATCACCATTTCACAAATCATCTTAACTAAGGAACTATCATTTATAATATTAGTATTCTAAAAATTGTATTGGTTCCAAAAATTAACTATTACATACCATATATCAAAAAAGCCAACAGTGTGGATGCAAATACAGCCAATAACTTCAGTAGCCTATCTACAGTTTTACAGCTATGTATAAGCCTCTGGTTTTTATTTCTTGTCATTTCTGCCTGTGCAAACATTTTTTGTTCAACTAAAAATCTTAGTAGACACATAATCCAGCCTAAAAACGAGAGGGTCACTGTAATTAGTAATGGTTTTTGGTAGTAATTATGATAATAACTGAGACCGCTTAGACTCAAATGTATAATTTCTTCACAAAGTTTAATAGTTTTTTCATATTGTTCATCCTCTAATAATTTTTCTGTAAAGCTTATAATCTCGTAGACTTTCTTTCCATCAAATGGTTTGAAAGGTTGATAGAGTATTGGGATTGCACTAGCTTCTACGTCTAATCTCTTTTTATTGTACTGTGATATCATTTGCCTGCAATTGCTGTAAATGGCTTTAGCTTTGTTTGGCAAGGACATTTGAAGCAAGGCACTTGGCAGTTGACCCTAAAAATAAGGAAATTTAATGTATTTTGTTTAAACATATTGAAGTAAAACTTCTTTAGGTGCAACTAGAAGCTTTATCGGACAGTTAAGTAACGCTTAAACATCACTTCCGGCCAAAATGGCCGCCAAACAGAAAGGCTGTCCTAAGGCTGCCATCTTCTATTGAAGCGGTACAAAGTTGTTAGTGCCATACATTCTAGATAAGGTAAGAATCAATGGCACTAGGTAATTGGCACACTTTGCCTCAAAACAGCTGTTCTATTTTGTGACCATTTAAAATGATAACACAACCATGTATGCATTACTTCCAACTGAAAATATGAGTTGCTCTTAGATTGCCTGAAGAATTTTCACTGTTAGATATGTGGGTTTATTACTCACAATGGAGTTCACTGGCACAGGTATAGAAAGAAATGTGGACATCAATGGTGTTAAGTCTGCTTGGTGTATGTCATATCTGTTCTCATAGAACATTGAATGAGTCTCAGGATCCAATGTTTGGACTGCATCGTTTACTTGATTAACACCTGCTCCCCACAAGACATAAGGTGTCTTTGTTTCATCATCATCTCCTGTTCCATGTGAACCTAGAAAACCAAAAAATATTTATTTACAATTTTATTTATTACAATTATTGGAACAATTGGACAACCCGGTGGACCAAATTTGTTCCAATTTTGTCCAACGGGTCAAATAAGTTTGTGGAAATTTACATGTACTTGAAAATGAGAGCAAATGTCAGAACTTCAGAAGCACTACCTGTGCTATTTTAAATAATAAAGCCCCATAGTATATATACCTTATGAAAGGTATATATATATAATATATAGTCATATATTGTAGTCTTGCCACAAATATTGTTACAAGGAAAACATTGTTATATCTTTTACTTGGATCCCCAACCTCCCTACGAGAGGCCCTAGACAACCTGGGCAGTCTTCTAGGATGCTTGGATGGCTGGAGTGAAAACTCCAGCGGAAAGGGGCAACTCAAGTACAACAGACCTCCAACTGGAGGTTTAAGTGTGGAAACTGGAAACCTGCCCAGTAGAAAGAAAGATCTATTACTTGCACATTTATTACTGCAGTGCCGGTTTGTTTATACATCTTAATTGAAATGTAAAATTATTGTTTTTTTTACTGTAACAGTATTTATGGCCAGACTGTGTATATATATATGGCTAGTCTTGGCGGGGGCAAGGGAGTGCCCCCAGATGCAGATGTACAAAACAGATATCAAATGGGGACATTTAAGTATGTGGGTAGTTAAAGGGAAACAACTTACCCCAGTCAGTCATACCATGGTCAGAAGTCATCAAAAATGTTGTTTTACCATCATCATTGTAAAAGTCTTTAATAATTTGTTCAATTTCTCTAATATTCTCATCAACAAACTGGATTGTTGTCAAGAAATTTCTGAAAATATATGATTGCACTATATTCCGGACAAAGTATAATTACAATAATCACAATTTATTAATGAAGGTTAATAATTTACTGAGAACATACTTCGTTTTTGGTTTATGAGTGTGACCGGAAGTGTCAGTTCCCAATAAGTGAAGGAAAAACACAATTTTCTTACTGTGTAATTTTTCTCTCAGTTCCTCATCATATTTTGCTTTATGGAAGAAATCTTTAACTCTTGTAAAGACCCAGTCATCAAGCAATGTTGTATTCTTGTCTGAGCTAAATGACTGATCATATGGGTCAAATTTCTCAACAAAAATATTATTTTTCACTGCACCCTTTGTGAATATTTCTAAAATATCATATGTCCCCCAAGCCCATGTAAATTCGCTTTGATTGAAAACAGAATCAAAATCTACGGGATTTTCCTTCCAGCCTTTTGCAATGGCTGATGGATCTTCATAAAATCCTGCAATGATGGCAACATGACCTGGACGAGATTCCGTTGGCACTCTGGTATGTGAGATTCCCCATCTGCCATGATTATTTGCCACAGATCTGTTTAAATAAAAAACCTTATAATATTTTTTCTTTCTTTTTTTTTTTCTTTCTTTATAAAGAGTTTTGTTTTGAAAAAAGAATTGCAGAGTTGCTTGTTGGCTCTTCTCAATAGAATCTGCCTTCATAGTCAAGAACAAGCTATTCCTACTTCAACATGATATTAATAAATTGTTCTTTTCATAAATGTAATTAAAATAAAAAAATAGAGCCTGCACCTTGAAGGAATTCAGGCTGAATTTACTACTTTAAGGACCTTTTTCACCACCAATACAGTACAGGCACCAAGTAACCAACAAATAAATTTGGAATATCAGGTTTCCTATACAACATCTGTTAAATTATTAATCGAATTTATTCGTCATCAGGTAAGGTTTACTCAGTGATTATGAACAGGTCCTAAGTTGAAGAGAAATTCAAAGATAGCAAGCATGGAAAAAGCTACACCAACATGAGCACAGCTTTACAGGGAGATAGCAAAATCAAATAAATACCTTAGATATGGCATAGTAGTGTAATTAACAAATGATTCAGCCCTCAGTCCATCAACAACAAACAAAACCAAGCGATTAGCAGGTGCCTCATGAACTGGTTGATAAGTATCGACATTATTCACAATAGGAGATTTGAAATATATGTCAAATATCGAAAACAAAAATACCAGATGTATAAATAGTCCAATAAGAAACATAATTCCACTGTAGACTTTTTCAGATAAACTTGGCACAAAAATTATTATGTAGGATCGCCTTTTATGTCGCTAAATTATTGTAATTTGGTTTGGTTGATTTTATCGCAGAGTACATTATAGGTATTTGTCAAGATTTAATAAAAATTATTAGCTATTCCTATTAAAATAAAATTTATTCTATGTTTTGTTTGGTTTTGTTGATGCCACCGTCATGCCACCGTCCACCGACCAGAAAAAAAAGGCCACCGTCCACCGGTTGGCGGTTGACAGTTGACAAATGACACAGTGTAGGGTTCAGTGTTGCCAGCACGGTCATGCCAAAAGTTACCTGAAATAAATAAAAAAGTAACCTTTTAAGATGAAAAATCACAAAAAAATGACGAGAAGGTCGAGAGTCGAGATCGGTCGAGTTGAAACGATTGTGAAAGAGAACGACGTGATGAGTTAGTAGTTAAAAATCACCTAAAAGGTTACAAAAGTAACCTTCTGGCAACGCTGGTAGGATTAAGTTATATTGTTCTATGGTCCAGCTTAAAACGTAGTGATTACATTCTCTCTGGTCCAGCTGGTGTCCAATATTCATTCATCATTGCCAATATGTTACAGTCTTGTCTCTAGTGTCCAGCACCGACCAGAAAAAGAAGTCCAGTGACAGTGTCACTCACTCCATAGTGTCACTGTGACACAACTGTGACACTATGGAGTTGACACACCACCCGCAGGGCGATTGTGTAAAATCCATCGTTATTTAAGTACTAGATGGGCCCTTCATAGAAAAATGTCAGGCTGAACACTGAACACGTTCCTCACCTGTCTTTGTCCCCGTCGTAGCGCTGTCACGGTCGCTCGTCGTGTAGCTAAATTGTTATTATTAAGTTAACATCATAAGTCTCAACTAATAAAGTCTTATTAGTTGGGCACTATATAATTTTTATTTTAATGTGTTTCAAATACATTTCCAAAAAAATCGTTAAATAATCTTCCTATTTAATATTTTTATCCATTACGCAATCATTTAATTTCCGCGGCAAACTGTATGATATTTTTTTTACATAACTGGCCTTACGGCTTAGTACGGCTATGACCTATATTATCAGCTATGACCGACTCATACGTTTTCAAGCTTTCATTCAAGATGGGGCATAAGTTGCAAGCAAGTTCTCGCTTTTCAGACTAGATGGCGTTACTAGACATACACCCATATTGTTTGACAGGGCCCGTCTATGTAAATTGAGGTCGTTGGTAAAACCTGCTCTGAAAACCTGCATCAATCATTGTTACAGTCTCAATTGTTTGATTGGCTGAATTTATTGTATTTTTACTGCGTTAGTGGATTTTAATTTTTAGCCCAATACTGAAAGAATGTTAATTGTTAACCAATCCACCAAGAGGTGATTGCGATCGTTACACTGCAGCTGTAGCTGTCATTTTTAGGTATTTAATCTGAGTTTTTAGACAATCGCCCGCCTGGGTCTGCGCCTGGTGACTGCTAAAACAGCATTATGGAGGGAAGAGTAGAAGGAGTGTTATCTCTGTATATAAAAAGTGTCCGTCGAAATGCATTAAATTGGGGGCGCCACCTATCATCAGGGTAAATTTAAAAGGAACCGCCAAATATTATTAGCGTAGGTTTGAGAAATAAACAAGGAAATAAAACATTCATCATTATTTGGTGCAACGTAAGTTGTTGAAATTTTTAATAAATAAAATTATTTAAATTTTTTTAACTCGGCATACTTCACTTCATCAACAAATTGCTACATTCATAGGTACTGTGCATTCATACCAAACCCTTTGTCTACACCAGCGCCATTGTGGGGATTTTTTGAACTGTTACTTACAGCAACCACTGGACACTTTTTCAACTCTTATAATATAAACTCCTTCTATTCTACCCTCCATAAACAACATTAAGTTTTTAATCTGAGGGCACTACTGATTCATTATTTTTTAAACTGGCTTTACGACTCTGGGATCTAGTTCCAGTTCTTGAGCATAAACTTGACACAGTGCTCTTCTTTTCTTCTTTTTCAATCATTTCTCTGTCTACATTTTCTCCCGAATGCACCAGGAAGTAGAGTGAAGGTCTGTTTCATAGACTTATTAAATTTATTAATAGGTTTATCCTATAATCACATTACTATAGTACCCGAATTGAATGCAGTCGGGGCCTTAGGTGACACATATCTAATGTCTGCATTCAACTCGCGCGCGATATATTATAGATCCAATTAACGAAATCTGTAAGAAAGACGTTCCCGACGTTCCTAACTCTATGGTCTCTACTACGTTGGCGCCCCAGCTGCGCTCCGCGCATTTGCAACACTGCTCCGCAGTAGTGGATATTCAGCGGTGATTCAGAGTAGATAAATTACGCTCGCTCCAGACGGTTGCAGTTTTTGTTCCCAAAAACCCAAGCTAGGTATTTGGCCAAGATTACAAAGCATTTCAATCGAAATGATGCAATCCCTAGATCAATAGGTCAGACCAATGGGACCTAGCTAGGATGCGGGTTTCCCCCGGCCCCCCCTAAAATGTCTCCTTGAGCGTGGTATTTTATAATTTTCTCAAAAACTATTACAGCTAGAAAAAAACTACCTATCTGTGGCAAAAATAATCTACGTTAAATAATCTACCCAATACATAATAGGTAGCATAAGAAGTTTTGGAAATATGCCGGCTTATTTTGCGTTTTTTTTTTTTAAATCGTGTAATAATGTTTGTTTTGATTTACACGAAAAGTACCTGTAAGAGCTTTTAAATTAAAGAACACTTTAAAGATAAGAAGGTACATTAGGGTTTCTAATAATTTAAACTAGGAATTCGGGGATCTAGACGTAACAATCTTTATTGGACATTCGGCCAACTGAACCTTACGAGGCGTAAGGAATTATCCTTATGACGAACATACTGACATTCGGAGAACTGCACATTCTGGGCCGTAACTGCCGTAAGGATTATTTACTACACGTGGAATAAAATAATAATAACATGTAGTAAGGTAATTATTTATCAATATCACACTAGAATTCCTCATATTTGTTATCGACTACACCAGCCCCTAACAATTGGAATAATTCCACTTCTTGAGCATTTTTCAAAGAATTTAACAAAACATCACATGGTATTTTCTCTTCAGTCAATTCTTCAATATTTAATCCTAAAGTTGTGTAAAGTCGATGCACTTGACCAGCACTTAACCATCCTCGCTGACCTGGATCAAAGCTCTTTATCACAGCTTCCAGGTGCCTAAAAATTTAAAATTAGTGTCTATACTATTATAAATAACAAAACGGTAACTGGACGATTATTGTAATATTGAATATTTTTTGAAAATTTTAATTTGGGAAAGCTTTGCTAGGTATCGACAAAGAGGCTAAAACATTTTGCTTTTTTGTCTACTTGTGAATCACTCCGAAAGTACCTACTGGATGGCTTTGAATGCCACTTGGCATCAATGACTAAGGAATCATTGCTAGGCATACTTAAGTAAATATATACCTATACTATTTTTATCCTGAAAAGTAATAGGGTTCCTTCGGGATTGGTGATGAAAATTTTGGTAGATTTTACTCCGTATATTATTTTACTCGGTCAAATTGGAAACGATTTTTAAAAAAATAAGATAAATTTTTAACTATTCTTGAAATATGGATAAGTAGCCCCTTTATGTCCTACGGACGACGGTGGACCAATTACTAGTGGTGGGCGTTGCGACGACGAACCGTTTCTAAAGACCGTTCTCTGTTCTGCGACGGTGAAACGACGGTCTTCGTCTTCGAATAACTTACGTCGTCGCGAACGTAGTCGTCCTCGTTCCACGTTTTTTCACAAAACAGTTCTTACAATCAAAAGTGAACTTTATGACCATGACATACAGTCGAGAATGAATTGATTCAACGACCCACGTCGTCGCGAACGTAGTCGTCCTCGTTCCACGTTCGTTCTAAAAACAGTTCTTACAATCAAAAGTGAACTTTATGCCCATGACATACAGTCGAGAATGAATTGATTTAACGACACACGTTGTTGCAACTAGTTTGAAGATGGTTTTTAAGCCGTCTTCAAACTAGTTGCAACGACGACCGTTTTCTGCAACCGTTTTCGTCGCTAGGAAAACGGTTGCGTTTCGTCCGTCAAAAATACGACAACGACCCACCACTACCAATTACCACCCTAGTCATAGTCACTATTTACTCTAGTTGTCTGCCGGTCACCGTAGTTTATTGTAAATTAAAATAATTATTGTCGATCATGACTAAAATTAATCATAATACTTATCCTTCGTTCGGTCGTGCTGTACCTACATAACATATTTTTATAAATATTATTTTATAGCGTAATAATTATTATTATAATATAGTAAAATATGGTAATTAATTAAATTATTAATTCACCTATTTTCATAAAGCACTGGCGCTACCCCGTGTCCTGCTCGAAAGAGCATACAATCATCGAGTAATTTTTCAAGAAAAGCTACAGGACTATTGGGGGTATGTGCTAGAATCATAGTCAGTAGAAAACGAATTAATTCAGGAATACGACGCTCACGAAGATAACTTTCTGTTCTTGCAACAGTACTTAGAATGAACTGTTTTCGCTCTGGGATTGGAATTTCTTCACTCGGCGTTGTAGGTGCTGCCGCGATATCATCACATACACATGTACAAATGGGTAAATTTTGATAATCCTCATTATCTTCAGCTGGTAAAATTTCTTCTTCCATATCTACCTAATGATAATATACTTTAGTCAATGAAAATGTCAATGCAGAATATGATATAATGAAATGAAATCGTGTGACAGTGCTTGATTGCGGTTTTTGAAAAAAAGTTTGTTTTGTTTTCGAGTATTTATTTTTTACTAGCTGTGCCCGCGACTTCGTCCGCGTGGAATAGTGATTTTCGGCAGCAGATTTAATTTTTTAGGCTAATTATTATGCAATAATATCAGTTTCACATTTTGTAATGACTCCGTAATTCTCTGTTTTCTTTTATATTTTTATTTTCTGGACCGTAAGCTTTTTTGCCGACATCATCACACAAAAACTTTTATCCCCTATTATTTCTCCCTCTGGGTTAATTTTTTTACAAACTTTGTCGTATTTAATTATATCTAATAAAAAGCCTAAAAAATAAATTTCAAGCTTCAAAAAAACTCTTCTTTTCTTCTTTAAAAATTACGTAATTTCCATACAAACTTTCAACCCCTTACAGACCTTTTTTTGCATTAAAAAGTTAAAAAGTAGCCTATGTCCTTTCTTAGGCTCTAGACTATGTCTGTACCAAATTTCATTAAAATCGGTTCAGTAGTTTAAGCGTGATTGCGTAACACACAGACAGACAGAGTTAGTTTCGCATTTATATTATTGTATGAATTTTTCTCATCGAGGTACAATGGTATAGAGATGCCTCCTATTTCCATGTTTTTTTGAGTTGAGGGTTCCATTGGGTTGCTTATTCCCTTCTTCTTGTGGTTTCTTCTTCTTTGTCAAACAATATATGAACAATCCGTTCACAGTACCTCTAAGCTGTAAGATTTGGCTTACTTGAGTTTTCATGCTGCCACATGAGTTTTTAAAAAGGCCGTTAAAAATATCTACCAGACACTAAATGCAAAATTTCTCACTAATAGGAGTGTCTAATATTGTTTAAACTGCCAGACTTAGTGGAATTTTCACTAATTTGGCAACATTCCCACCAAGACGTCTTTAATTTTTCGGGTTAAAAAGTAGACTATGTTCTTTCCCGGGATACAAACTATCCTTAAAAGTAACAAATATCATGAACATCGGTTGAACCGTGTTCAACGGTTGTTGTTCAACCGGGGTGTACGACCGGTTCGGCCGTGATAGCGTAACAGACAGCCTTTCGCATTTATAATATTTATTATTATAATATATGGTTGTTTCCTGCTTAGGCTCAAAAGGGGTGGAATCCAGAGCCATAAAGCCAGTGTAAACTCCCCGTAGTAATTATGTTCCTTGGTGTAAACAATCAAATAGTGTGCCACTGATTGATATTTAGGCTCAGAAGGACTGGAATCCAGAGCCGTTAAACCAGTTAAATAAAAAAAAAAAAAATAACGCGAAATTCAAATTTAATTTGGTTTTTCACAATTTGTAAACTAATGCGACAAAGTAGGCTTATGGCATTCAAATTGCGAGCGTAGGAATATCATCTTCACAGGTTTATATAAAAATCTTTACTTGAAAGTGCCCAGTTTAAGAAATTAGTCAAATTAATGACTAATTTGTGAGTAACTCACGTCAAACTCATTATTTTGACTAATTTCTTAAACTGGACACTTTCAAGTAAAGATTTTTATATAAACCTGTGAAGATGATATTCCTACGCTCGCAATTTGAATGCCATAAGCCTACTTTGTCGTATTAGTTTACAAATTGTGAAAAACCAAATTAAATTTGAATTTCGCGGGCAGACCCTTGTCATCGACCTTTGGCCAACCGTCAATCATTTTTAAAACTTCGAAAATCTGTTTACCTTGCTGTTTACACATGTGAATCGAAAAATATTTGCTATTTAACACTTTGTTATTCCTTAGTAATGACAGTGAATAAATTATAAACAACAAATTATTGGAATTAAAATCGTGAATGCATCTGCATTCATTTGTGAAGCTTAATAGTTTAAGGGGAAATCATGGGGAAAGACTCCAAAGAAGTACTTATTGGCAAAATCGACGACTGTAAGATTTCATTGTTGTTTTTTACTTGTTTGTATCCTATTTATATGTTTGTGTCGGTTAGTTCTTTGAAGATAAGATACTTATTTAGATATTTACTTACTTAAACCATACAGGCGATGCAGAGGTACGTAAAACTGCACAAGAAATGGATATCATCAGACAAAGAACCATCGCTTATGAATATCTTTGTCGCCTGGAAGAAGCCAAAGTCTGGATGGAATCGTGTCTCAAAGAAGAACTTCCACCAGCTGTAGCGTTTGAGGAAAGTCTGAGGAACGGCGTTTATTTAGCTAAGCTAGGAAACTTTATTGCACCTGACCTTCTACCACTAAATAAAATTTATGACATTGACCTAAAACGTTATAAGGTATGTACTTATAGCTTTTCTCATATTTACTTGGAATCTAAACCAAAAGCATACTTGTATAGAGTTCTGTAGTAAGACAAGAAATCTTAAGTAGTTTCACCCTATACATACTTGTATTTCTATATGTGTGTAACAGGCCATTTTATGAATCAACTACCTGATGCCTGTGACTTTTTGGAATGGACGTGAATAGAGGTTTTTTGGTATCCGCGGGAACTCTTTTAATTTTCGGGCATAAACAGTAGCCTTTATGTTATTCCAGACTATAATCTATCTCTGTGCCAAATTTCATCCAGATCCATTCAGCTATTCTGGAGTGATTCAAACTCCATCCAAACTTTTGCATTTATACTTAGTATAGAGATTATAGGGGAACTTGGGAATTTATAATTTCTAAATTTTCACTGATCTGGTCTGGTGGGAGGCTACCTATTGACAAAGACATACCTCCAAGCAATTTAGCATTCTAATAAGATGCAATGTAGAAACCAATGAGGGGTATGGGTTACATATAACTGCTGTACCTCTAACAGGTTAGCCGGCTACCATTTTAAAACGATATCATCACTTGCCTTCAGAAGAGATCTCAGTCAAGGGCTCACTTGTTAAGAGGTATAAAAAATAACTTATTTAGTTCTGGTCGTCAACTGATACACATCCACTGCTGGACAAACATTTCCTGCATCAACCTCAACAGGACATGGACAAAACTTGTAGTATTTAAATTTAAATTCTACCATTAAAGTAAAAAATATATTAACTCTGCAGGTAATGGGTCTACAATTTAAACACACTGATAATATAAATAAATTTTTACAAGTTCTCAAAAGAACAGAACTACCAGTGGTGAGTTATTTTAATAACATTTTATTTTTGTTAATGTCATGTATAACTTGAAATTTATAGTGTACTACACATTAATTTACCATGCCATTTTGTACAGAGGAAAAGTAATAGGCATCTGCAATAGCAGGTGATTCTGGTACAATTTTTCCATAAATTGGAAATGTCTGTTTGTCATGTCATGTTCATGAAGCTGGAGCCACACCAACGCTGGACCGGAAGATAGTGTAAAGAAACAAAAATCGCCTATGAGCTTTGTCGAAGCCATTCATATACGGTTTTTGTTTGTTTACACTAGCTTCCGGTTGGGTGCTGATGGTGGCTCCCTTAGAATGTCTGTAAGTCCTGCAGAAGATACTTATAATTCATGTTCCTTTCATGCTTTTCACTCTGTTCTGTCTCAATAGATTAACACCTGTAAAGTGTACACCTTTTACAGTAACTACAGGAGTAGAAAAGACTGCAATTCGCATGAAGTTTCAACATAATCTAATGCATTAATCCTTAACAATTCACCATCATTGTCAATAATCATCAACTGTCTTCTTCTTCTGTAGTTGGTGTCAATAGGCACTTTACTTAGTTATTACTATCTCAAATAAACTTCTAGTTAAGTTATTCAGTTTTCCTAAATGATGAGTTATTACTGAAAACACTTGCAGACATTTCAGCCGGAAACAACAGATATATATGACAATAAAAATATGCCCAAAGTAATTTATTGTCTTCACGCCTTGAGCTCACATTTATTTAAACTTGGCAAAGCACCTTTGATCCATGATGTTTTTGGTAAAGCAGTCTTTACAGGTAGGCTATAATATGTAATAACCATACTAATATTTTAAATGTGAAACTGTGCCTGTCTGCCCTTTTTTTTACGGTTACCCTTTAAATGGTTTTAACGAAATTGATACAGAGATTGCTTACTGGAGATAGAAATAGGCTACTTTTTATCCTGTAAAAGCATGGACTATTTAAAATAAGGCCTATGCGGTTGTGGGTAAGGGCATCCAATAGTATACCCTATGTATATATATATATATATAGGTATTTATATTTAGTTACTCTTAATCAAAATAGGCTGGAGCTCTTTTTTTGACAGGGCAACGCTGGACTGGTGTTTACACAGGGCATGTGACCTGCCAGTGTTGTCATGCCCAGCCATTGTCTCAATATCCCTGACACCAATGGGGTCGAGTACTCTTTTGGTATCCGGTACTCGGGCGTCTAAGTTCCAAAGTGTGGAATAAGCAATGTATTCTCGTTTATTGACAAGTGTTTTGTTACAAATCTCACATCATAATATTCATATTACATTTTAGATGAACAATTGGACTCCATTTCTAAGGACCTACAGAAATGTAAACATCCACTTCCAGTTTTCCAAAAAATTAGTGGGATTCTGTCTCATAGTAATACACCTGATAATTCTGCTACACAAAATGCTTTGGTTGAACTAAACAACTTATTGGATTCTGAAAAATCTATTACACATACCTTATTAAATCCTAATCTAAAATTAAAATATGTACAAAACTGCCTGATTGATGAGTATAAGGAGGTTCTTAAAGCTGCTAAGTATGAAAAAATACAAGTTGCCCACAATCACTCACTAAATGATAGTTATGTGCCTGATGAATATGACGAACTTTTAACCCTTGTCGAAATTCAGGGACATATAACTGCTACAAATTATAAAGCCCTATGGAAAACTTTATGCAATGCATGTAAAAGAAATGAAGTAAATAGCTTGCATAAAATATTTAATGAGGAATGGGTAAAAGTTAAAAATTACGATCCAAAAAATTTAGATTTCTATTGCGACGTTGTAATAGATATTATTGAAACATGTAAAGACATCGATGTTGAAAGCATTACAAATTGGCACAAAATTTTTCAAAATATAGTTGACGATGGAAACCTGAAGAGTAATGAGCATTTTGAACACAAAAATGCGATCTATAGTGTTAACATGGCATTAGATGAGGGTACACCAGAAGATCTTTATGATGCTCTAACAAGCCCAAAACTGGGTTTAAATTTTAAAATCGATAAATATGCCGCACCGCTTTTGTTCGAAGAAATGAGATTAGAGAAATGTGAGCTAGACAAAAACCTTAATGAAAGCGAAATTGCTGCATCTGCATTATATTTAAGCGCTGTTGCTGCTGTGTCGCAAGCGGTTGAAAGAGGAGATGAAGTGATGGTTTGGAATGCTTTAAACTCAAAACAGATACAGCTAGAAACACTCAGATCACACTGCCGACGTCGCTACTTATCTGCACTGGTAACAGCCCTGCAGGTTAAAGTTAGAGAACAGTGCGAGTGTCCTTTACTTACACTTGAAGATATAAGAGACACCATTGAGATGGTCAACATGAAGGATGATGATAATGATGAACGTAAGTATATTGAAACTATTTTATATTTAGGTATTTTAACATATTCACAATTTGTATAACTTGTATTCGTCTATTTTTTACAGTGGTTGAAGTAATTGACAACATTAACAAAGCTGTTGCAGAAGAAAATTTAGACACTTTGATAACTTTATTAAAATGCTCATGTCTCAAATTGCCCCTGTCATTACATAAGGAAGAGTATCATTTGTACATGAGAACTTTAAAGAAACGTTTGTTACAAAAGGATTCTGAAAATCTCTGGTTTGACGATATTGTTAACGCTATAAGTGAAGTTAACAACGAATCATTGAAAGCGAAAGAACTGACTGACGCAATTGTACAGCTCAATTTAGCTATTGTGAAAAACGATGTGAAAGAGTTTTGGAAAGCCCTGACATCCTCTCAATTATCTAGCTTGGGTATTGTGGAAGGATCCTGCAGAGATGTGTATTTTCAAATGTTTAATAAGGCATTAAAGAAAAAGGGACAGCATATATGTCCTTGGATTGTATGCCACACAGAAGCAGGAAATACAATATACATTGATGTGGAATCATACACCTACAGTTGGACCACTCCCAAAGATTTTGTTCCTTATGCGCGCTACTTAACAAAAAAAGACATTAAAGCTATAATAGAAAAGACTAATAAGCATCACATTAATGCATACAGACAAAAGCTTTTGGAGAAGTCCATCACAAGATTTCAAGCTTGCTGTAGAGGGTATTTAACTAGACAACATGTTAAAAGGCTGAAGTTCTTTAAAGATCACACTGAATATGTTATCAAGATTCAAGCCTGGTGGAGGCGAGTAGTTATCCAAAGGAAATATGCTACCCTGTTCAGAATGAAGGCAATAGAAGCAAAACTAAACAGAGAAAGGAAACAAAACCCTTGGGCATGGTATAAATCCCAGGTACTAGATAAATAATTAGAGTGGTGCATTTTACAATTTATGGGGGAAATAATTTAAAAAATATTAAATTCATTGTTTTCTGATTTCAGGAACAGAAGATAATAAAAATTCAAGCTATTTGGAGGGGCGTCCGTGCAAGGAACGCCTACATTTCACTATTTCACTCACCGAACCCACCTTTGCGTGTAGTAAAAAAATTCATCCCCATGTTAGACTTTAGTACTGAAGACTATGACAGAGAAATAGAACTGCAAAGCTTGAAGTCCGAAGTCGTTCAGTCTATAAGAAAAAATCAAGAGCTTTCTAGGCAAATAGATGATATGGATCTAAAGATAGGGCTGTTAGTCCAAAATCGTATAGCTTTACAGGAAGTCGCGGCTCATGGTCTGAAATTAAATAATTTAGTAAAACATAACACAACAACTTTAGTGTTGAATCGAAGCGGTAAAGGTCCTCTAATGACTGTTTCCACTGCTGTCAAAGGTTTGAAATCGCTAACGAAAGAAAGTAAACGCCTGTTAGATGGCTATCAACACTTGTTCTATGAATTGCAAACAAATCCCACATACCTGTCTAAACTTTTGTTTTGCATCCCGCAAAATAAAACTAATTCTTTTTTACAAAATGTCGTATTGAGTCTTTATAATTTCGGTGCGTACGCGAGAGATGAATATTTACTCTTGAAGCTGTTCAGATTTACTCTGGAGGAAGAAATAAGTTGCAAAGTCGTAAAACCCTTCGATATAATAGCGTCTACTCCGTTAGTGCTGAAGATGGCTGTCAGCCTGTCAAGACAACTGTCTGGGCTGAACAGCCTCGAAACAATTATAGGGCCATTGGTGGAAATGATTGTAAAGGATAAAGATTTGAACATTGAAACGGGGCCAGTCGAAATATACAAAGCTTGGAGGAATGAGATGGAGATGACCACTGGACAAATTTCGTAAGTTTCACTAATAAAATAAAGTTTTTGTAAACATTATTGTGTTTACATTTAAACAAACCCTTGAACTATGGACAAATGTTATGTCTACAACTTTTCTGAAGCCCTAATGTATTTCAACACAGCTTAGACCACTTAAAACAGAATTGTAGGTATAGTGCACACATAGATTGTGTTTTGAGGGCCTTTTTGGTGTTACGGGAAGTTTTCTTTTTTCTTTTCGTGCATGTGTAGTAGAGAATGTATAAGTGCATTTTGAGTCTTACAAAATCTGGTTTAAGCTGATTTCAGTAAAAGCTAAGCTAACTAAGCTTGTGTATGGAGGACTTCGGCAATAAAAAGCTTGCATCTATTTCATTTTGTTGTTTTCTTTTCAGAAAACTCCCTTACTCCTTGCCACAGGAAGAAGCATTAACTTACCCAGAAGTTAAGTCGCGACTTGACAAAGCCCTCAGGCAGCTCAAAACTGTAGTGACCATATTTTTGGACAAAATAACAAGTTCGACGGAACTTATTCCTTTTTGTATAACATACATGGCGCGTGTTTTACATCGATCTTTGACTTCCAAATTTCCCCACACGCCGGAAAAAGATATTTTGAAGGTAACTTAAATTAAAATTTTATTTATTAATTCAAATTAGGCACACTGTACACTTATTGACGTCCGTTACTTACATATAAAACATGATTGTAATAATTAGTTACGGTATCTTAAAACTAAAGCTAACTAAAGTAGTTCCAAACGCGCTCTGGTCTGAGAAGAGCCCACAACAAACTCAGGTAAACTAAGGAACTATCAGAGCAATTAGAGCAAATTTTTGCCAAGCTTCCTTGTCATTTAAGTAATCCTGTATATGGTAATAAGATTTTTCAATGGGTTTACGTTTTACATTAACTTTGAACTTATGTTTATTTAAACCGTGTACCATATTTTAGATTCTTTAAAACCCTTCGTAATCCCTTTGTGTACTCGGGCCAAAAAAGTATCCTATATCATCCTAATAATCACTTGAGTAGATAGTTGCAGCGTAAACATGTACTCGTACTTTGTAAATAACGGGTATATGACCTTTAAACAATTGAAGTCATAGATTTTTAGTTTTTACATACAATTTCTCAATTAAATCTTATCTTTTAGGTCATTGGTAATTTGGTTTACTATCAGTTTTTTAATGCGGCTATAGTTGCGCCTGATGCCTTTCACATTATTAACATGCCAAACGGCGCCAGACTGACAACGGATCAACGAAAAAATTTAGCTTCTGTCGCAAAAATTCTTCATTTCTCGGCAGCAAAAAAAGGTGTAAGTTGTTCTATATTAATTGTTAAAGTTCTATTTATTCGTTTATGCTATCATAGTGCTATAAGTCGAATATTTTGTTGATAAAATCATTCACTAAATATCATTCTATAATAGATGTTGGCAGTTGTCGTATCTGCCTGTTTTGACTTAACTTAAACTTCATATTCATATTGACTTGGAAAATTGGGGCCTTTTGAGACTGCATATCCAGCGTGTAAGCATAGTCTAGCTAGTCTAGCTTTAATATTCTGAAAGCATATTGCAACTAAAAATTGGTATTGGGTTTTTCAATTCAGAAATTCTCAGTGCCAGCCCGGAGTTGGAAGTTGGCGGTGTTACACCTTCGTGCCTCGGAGAGCACGTTAAGCCGTCGGTCCCGGTTATTATCACTAACATGATAATAGTCGTTAAAGCCCGCCAACCCGCATTGGAGCAGCGTGGTGGGTCTAAGCTCTAATTCCCTCTCTCATATGAGAGTGGAGGCCTGTGCCCAGCAGTGGGACGTTAATAGGCTGTAGTGGTGGTGGTGGTGGTGGATATTGCAACTTAATGATTCTAGAATGCGCTGTCTCCATTGGATCAGATGCGCATAGTGAAATTAGTATTTGTAGCACATAAAATGACGCCAAGTCTAAGGAATAGTGTCTACTTGTCTGTGTTTTTTAGTTTGGTGAAGAATCTAGTCACCTGCGCTGCTTAAATCCGTTCATAGTGGAATGCCACGAGAAGATGAAGGAATTGTTCCGGCGCTGCTGCCGCGGACCCACGCTCGAGGAGTACTTTGCCGTGGACGAGTACACGGAGGCCACGCTGCTGCACCACCCGCACATCTATATCACTGTACAGGTTAGTGCTGCTGCCGCGGACCCACGCTCGAGGAGTACTTTACCGTGGACGAGTACACGGAGGCCACGCTGCTGCACCACCCGCACATCTATATCACTGTACAGGTTAGTGCTGCTGCCGCGGACCCACGCTCGAGGAGTACTTTACCGTGGACGAGTACACGGAGGCCACGCTGCTGCACCACCCGCACATCTATATCACTGTACAGGTTAGTGCTGCTGCCGCGGACCCACGCTCGAGGAGTACTTTACCGTGGACGAGTACACGGAGGCCACGCTGCTGCACCACTCGCACATCTACATCACTGTACAGGTTAGTGCTGCTGCCGCAGACCCACGCTCGAGGAGTACTTCGCCGTGGACGAGTACACGGAGGCCACGCTGCTGCACCACCCGCACATCTATATCACTGTACAGGTTAGTGCTGCTGCCGCAGACCAACGCTCGAGGAGTACTTTACCGTGGACGAATACACGGAGGCCACGCTGCTGCACCACCCGCACATCTATATCACTGTACAGGTTAGTGCTGCTGCCGCGGACCCACGCTCGAGGAGTACTTTACCGTGGACGAGTACACGGAGGCCACGCTGCTGCACCACCCGCACATCTATATCACTGTACAGGTTAGTGCTGCTGCCGCGGACCCACGCTCTAG
This sequence comes from Erebia aethiops, assembly GCA_923060345.2. Taxonomy (NCBI): domain Eukaryota; kingdom Metazoa; phylum Arthropoda; class Insecta; order Lepidoptera; family Nymphalidae; genus Erebia; species Erebia aethiops. The sequence continues at coordinate 11,513,956 of OV281089.1, read as the reverse complement.
GAGTACTTTACCGTGGACGAGTACACGGAGGCCACGCTGCTGCACCACCCGCACATCTATATCACTGTACAGGTTAGTGCTGCTGCCGCGGACCCACGTTCTAGGAGTACTTTACCGTGGACGAGTACACGGAGGCCACGCTGCTGCACCACCCGCACATCTATATCACTGTACAGGTTAGTGCTGCTGCCGCAGACCCACGCTCGAGGAGTACTTCGCCGTGGACGGGAATTTACGGTAAAAACTAGCCATATTCATGTATCCATATTCCATACACATTATAATTACATAAGTGTTGATGTCTGCTCCCTTTTCACGGTCCATCCTACTGAAGTATTGAACCCGTTTTGACAATTCACGCTATCTCGTTATCTGCTTGCAAGTAGTGCAATAATGCAGCGTACCTAAGGTGGAGCGCGCTTGCCTAGAAAAGAAATATAAGTCCCTTACCTTATAATATAATTACCTTAAGGCGAGTCACCTCAGCTCAGCGGTGAAAACTGGTTTGCTAGATCAAATTTTTTCGGTATTTACTATTAAATAACGGTCTTTCAAAAAATATCCGATACACTTAAAGATATTGTCTAAAGAATGTGCTAATTTGTTACACGATAGGATGTACTTTACTCGATCAAAAAAAATCTTGACACAGGCTAAATTAAAAGTTTAAAACGAATTTTTTATTAATAAAATTTTCGACTTTGCTCATCATTTTTATATGGATAAATTCCTCTTGAAGTATTAATGAGAACCTGCTAAAATTTATTTCAAACTGAAGTCCTATATCTATTTAATTCAAATTAATCCCAGAACTTGAACGTTGCCAAGCGGTTTCAGAATATACCGCGCTGCCCGCTTCCCCGCCAGTCTCTACGAGAAATGTACCGCGAGACGCGCGGGCGGCACCCCACACCTCACCTCCTAAAATCTTGCAGGTGACTCGCCTTAAGTCCGAGGCGTCAATAGAGCGTATAATACCGTCTTTGCGAAGTGATTCTTCTGTGGTAGTCCTCAAGGCTCTGAGCAAAATGCTACTGCTCTATATTATTATAGATTTCGGTTTGCTTGGAATTCAGAACAGTGTGTGTGTAGTTCTTTTTATAAAAACACAGATATACGTGATGTATGATCTTAATATTCACAGGAAATCGTAGACACGCACGCTCTGCTGATTGAGTACCAAGACATACTAGCGCCGGACCCTTGCGATCGACTCAACGAACTGTTAGACGACCTGGGGGAAGTGCCCTCTGTAGCTCAGCTGGCTTCACGGGATGTGCCATCAGTTAGTATACTTTAAAACATTTGGTTTTTTTTATTGCTAATGGCAAGACTTATGCTGAGATCTATCGAGCGTACTTTGACTTGGCTCAGACTTTACTCAGAGTAAACGAGATGGACTTATGTGAGTAGCATAAATCTGTTTCGTTTTAACCATGTCTTAAGTCTGAGCAAAGTCAAAGTTCGCTCTATAGATCTCACAAATTTCACCTAAGAAATTAAGAGTAAAACATCAAGTTAGATACACAGTTGACAAATGACCAAGTGCGTTTTGAGTGTCAGCATACTAGAAAGCTCGTCTGATTCGTTGGTCTTAATTTAGTGGTTAGCATGTTTGATTGCGGCCGATGAGGTCCCGGGTTCGAGTCCCGGATCGGGCCATAATTATAAAGTATTGGATTTTTTCGAGTAGAATTTCTCGGTACTAGCCCGGAGTTAGGCAGTTGGTGGCGTTTCACCTCCGTGCCTCGGAGAGCACGTTAAACCGTCGGTCCCGGTTATTATCACTAAACAGGACAATAATAGTCGTTAAAGCCCGCCGATCCGCATTGGTTACGTTAATGGGCTGTAGTGGTATACCAGAGAGCCCATCTGGCTCACAAATTCAGAAGGGCCATAAAGATTGCCGATTACTGTACATAATATCTTTATTTTGTGGTCATTTTTTTAGCAAATGGGAGAGTCCGAAGAGAACGCGAAATTGGAAGTATGTCTCGCGCTAGTCAACAAGTTCCAAGCTCCGGCGGACGACATGACCGATTTAAATAAACTTTTCATCAAAACCAAAGAGCTGTGTGTAGCAATCATCCCCTTTTTAAATGGTTAGTTTTTATGTTAAGTGGCGTGGTTCCAACAAACCAGATAAGATAATATATTTAATTTACCTTATGGTGATGTGAAATTGCTATTGTCTATTCCTTAATATCATTCCGAATCACTCGTGATTAGTGCCGCCAATATGTTGATCAGAGAGAGTCCTAAAAATTACAGAATTAACAGAAAAAACTATAATCAATAGCTCAAATTACTATTGCATTATACTCAAATTGTTTGTCACTGTACACACTAAGAAATGTGCAAAGCTTATAATTGACAATCATACTAATATTATAAATGCGAAAGTGTGTTTGTTGGTTTGTCCTTCAATCACGCTGCAACGGATTGACGTGATTTTTGCCATGGGTATAGTTGAGGACCTGGAGAGTGACATAGGGTATTCCGGAAAATTCAGGATTTCCCGCGGGGTGTAACAAAAAACTTAAACCACGCGGACGAAGTTGCGGACATCTTCCGCGTGGATCTTTTAAAAATCCTGGAAATCGCATTTTCCCTACCAGCCTACAAATCTCCGGGATGCAAGCTACGTCAAAACTGTTTGAGCGGATGGGTCATGATAAGCAGACAAATAGACAGGCATACTTTCGCATTTATAATCCATGCTAATATTATAAATGCGAAAGTGTGTCTGTCTGTCTGCTACGCTTTCACGGCACATAATTTCAACCATTTCTGACGAAATTTAGTGCAGACATAGGCTGTATCCCAAGGAAGGACATTACTCTTCATCCCGGGAAATAAAAGAGTTCCCGCGGACGAAGTTGCAGGCATAATGTAGTAATATCTGGATGACCGAGCTTTTACCGACCGGTTTTTTTTTGGTAAACCGTGTTTTTTGGAAATTTTATTTAAATACATACCTAATGTATATTTTATTATTTTAAATAAAATATTATATTTAAAAAAAATATCATCACTCGGTCACATAGGACATCTGGACTCGAACCGGGGTCTTCTGGTTTCGGGATCGCCCGTTTTCCCACCTGAGCTGTTATAACCTTGTAAATTGGTGAAATTTACCTTCGTATTCTAATGATATTGTAGCAGTTTTTGATTGCCTGAAAACACAGATAAAACGACATTTTCAAAAAATGAATACTAGCTACATCGATTTATCGCCCCCAAAACCCCCTGCATACTAAATTTCATGAAAATCGTTGGAGCCGTTTCCGAGATTCGGATTATATATACAGGGTGGAAAGTTTGAATGGGCCCTGGAGGGGAAGTACCTTAAATCCTTAAGTTAGATCATTTTACTTAAAGGAACCATTCTTTTATTTTTAAAAAGAAACAAAACTGCATTCAAAGATTTTTTAAAATTCGCATGTCTCACCCGGGAATCGAACCCGCTAAAATTCAAAAAATGGGCACTCGCTGTTTTGTTCCACTAATCGATACAGTCAATGTTAAAGATAAAATTTCTCCAAGAAACATTAGGTCTTACATTCGTCTTTCGTACAAGATATCCATAAAATCGAATATTTACTACACAAATTCCTTACCTTACATTACCTAGAATTGTTCACTTTCAACAAGTAAAAGACACGTTATAATATTCTTTTAACGCTAACATCCAAAGAGCTTTCTAATTCTATCTATTAAGTATAAGCTTGCTAATTATCTCTAAGTACATTGTTGAAGACTTAGATGTAAAAAAATTGTTAAATGGTAATATGTAATAAGTTTATGCACATTTTCTTCCTGCACGAGGAGTTCTGACAAAAAGTTTAAAAATGGAACGTTCAAACTTTGTTTGCAGTGCGGGTTTGCAATTTTGAAATTCGAACGAACATATTGAACATATTTATCGATTTTGTTTTGTCTTGCTTCCATTTAATAATTGTTTAATAATGGCGTATCAAGAAAAATTTGATTTATTAGAAGCTTATTTTTTAAACAACAAGAATTATAATTTAGCTTTACAGTGGTATAGTGAGAGGTATCCAGACAGACAAATACCGTCCAGAAAAGTGTTTTTGCGAATGGTCACAAATTTAGTAAACATTGGTAGATTCAAAAAACGGTTAGAACGCCCTCGGCAACAAAATTTAGATTTTTCCGATTGTGATTTAAGCATTTTGACATACTTTGAGTGTTACCCAAAAGCGTCTAGTAGGGAAGCTGCTCAAGAGATAGACACCAGCCATACACGTATACTGAGTGTTCTGAAAAAGTACAAATACAAATGTTTTCGTGATGGGCGATTGGTGCAGAAACTATATCCTGGAGATACTCAAAGAAGATTAGAGTTCTGTCAGAAAATTCAAACAGAAATATCCCGAAATCCATATTTCTTAGACTACATAGTATGGTCAGATGAAACAAATTTCAGTAATAATGGAATGTATAACAGACATAACAATCATTATTGGTCCCGTCGAAATCCATTCCGTGTTCGAGAAACAAACAATCAGGTCAGGTTTTCCTTTAATGTTTGGTGCGGAATCAGAAGCAATATGGTTGTTTTAGTGCACATTTACGAAGGACATCTGAATACGGCAAAATACATTGAAATATTAGAGCTTTTACAAAATCAATTAAACCTTTTACCGGAAGACGAACGGCATAGTATCATTTTTCAACAAGATGGCGCACCTGCTCACAATAGTAGAATTTCCAGGGCTTTCCTTAATGAGAATTTCAATGTCTGGATAGGTACAAACGGGACGATTAGATGGCCTGCAAGAAGTCCAGACCTGACGTGTCTGGACTATTTTCTATGGGGCCATGTAAAAAATGTTATTTACAAAAAGTCTTATGAGACTGCACAAGAGCTAAAGGTTGCGGTAGAAAATGCTATTATGAGCATACACCACAACACTTTGCAGAAGGCTACAGGAAATGAATTTCAACGAAGAATAAATTTGTGTATCCAGAACGAGGGGTCTCATTTCGAACAACTTATTAGTTAAATTATTATTATTAAAATGTATGTACCTACGCAATTTTGTAGTATGTTTCTTTTCGTTTATCTTGTACGAAAAACGAATGTAAGACCTAATGTTTCTTGGAGAAATTTTATCTTTAACATTGACTGTATCGATTAGTGGAACAAAACAGCGAGTGCCCATTTTTTGAATTTTAGCGGGTTCGATTCCCGGGTGAGACATGCGAATTTTAAAAAATCTTTGAATGCAGTTTTGTTTCTTTTTAAAAATAAAAGAATGGTTCCTTTAAGTAAAATGATCTAACTTAAGGATTTAAGGTACTTCCCCTCCAGGGCCCATTCAAACTTTCCACCCTGTATATACAAGAATTGCTCGTTTAAAGGTATTAGATTAAATATGAAATCCCTTTAAGGTGAACATCTATTGGAAGCTCTCTGCATCGGCACTACTAGAGAGCAGCAAGAACAATACATTGAGAAAGTCCAGAGGCGCATATACTCCGGCCAGGCGCGGCCCGACGAAGCGATGACATTGCGCGAGCATATCGCTAAGCTACGTCGCAACCTGCAGATGCTCGAGGATGAAGGTTTTACTTTTTAAATTAATAACTAATATAGATTTTAACGTTTAAACTATCATGAGGGATATTCATTTTAACCATACATAACTCCCGGATAAACTCACGTGTTATGTTTGGAACCGGACACGGTCAGCTCGGCATGCTTACATCATAATGACGCCAGTGAAGACGATAAGCAGGAGTCGTCGGGAGAGGACGCATTACCTTCCCCGCCCCACCGCATCCATCGCACAGAGCTGTACGACATGCGGCCCGCAGTCAGGCAGCGACCGCGTCGCGCGAACAGGCTCATGAATAAGTGCCCCGAACGGGTTCGAAACTAGTCGGGCATTTTTCCGACATAACACGTGGGTTTTATCCGGGAGTTATGTATAGTTTTATCTAATATAGAAACTTCGATTCTGTCACAGTGGTACAATGTAAAGCATGCCATATGCACCGCCCACCCTCACACTTCTAAACATGCGGTAAATGCAATACGCAACTCCATCACATCACACCATTCAAATCTTCTTCTTTTTCCTTGGTTATCATGGACTTCCGCAACTACCATTTACGAAATGATAAACGTTTTCAGCAACTAGCATGCCAGTGGAACTTTAACTGTTACCTATATGGCTCGAACAGCCCTCTTCTGCAGCACAAAAACAGAATTAATATCAGCAGCATTACCACATAATAATATACCATATGACATAATGCTGTGAAAGTAACCAAAATAAACTAATCTCGACATTTCTATAGCTGGCGTATCTTTTTAACCGCGTATGCAGCAGAACTAAGCCTGTTCGATAAGTCATTTATGTGATGACCCCATTGGAGTTTAGCATCTAACGTTATTCCGAGAAAAACAGCGGTATCCACTAAATCTAATTCCTCATGATCAAGTTGTACAGTGGTTTTTACCTGTTTGACATTAGGTAATGTAAAGACCAAGGAAACACTTGGCCTTTTTCCATTGAGGAGTTGGTTATTAGCTTCAAACCACTGTACCACTTTAGTGACAGAATTGTTTACTTCGTCACTTAACAATATTACAATTACCAATATTTTAATGATTAATTTATTTATTATGAAGGTTACGTGACGCGCGAAGACGGTTACCAAGCACTAGTCACATCCATTGCCCTTGATCTCTGCAACAAAGGGAAATACAGACAAGCGCAAAGAAGAGCATTGGCAACATTGTCCCGAACGAAACTCAGTCTCATGGAAAAGACCAAGTACTACGAAGAGAAATGCAAGTCATATGACCAGTATATTAAGTCGTGTTTGGCTAATCTTCACGCTGGAAAAAGGTATGTATAGTTTTATATAAAAAATCATTTTAGAACATTTTTAGCACGATAAAGCTCGGGCACCTAGCCGGGATAAATCGTACGTGACAAAGAAGCGTTAAACTGTCTCTCTCCTTCTAGTATAGGTGGAGAGAGACAGAGAACCTGTATTTAATTATTTTAGTTAGTATTGAACATTTTGAACACTTTAAGTAGGTCTCATTAACTTAGCGGGAAAAGCGCCGCGTTATAAGCAAAATGTCGCAGGTTCGAAGACCACTCACGTAATTTGCATATTCATTTTTTTTATATAGAAAAATATTTTCTTTTTAAATAAGTTCTTATGGGGTGTCGTTCACAACTTCGACATACTCCGCAAACACGAATTAAATAGCGACTTTTGTTACGACGTAATAAAATGTAATTCAGCTCGCACTGGCGGGCGCTATAAATAAACACATCTCTTTCTTTCTTATAAACACCCCTTTTCTCTTATGGAAGGGAAGGGGGAAGGAGAGAAAGGTTAATAGGCACCGCTGCCGTAGGTATATTTCTATATCCACGTTGTTGATATTGTTATGTAAGGTTTTCTACTCAAAAGGGTACCCTAGCACAAAAGATTGTCCTATTAATAATGACTCTCTGTTGACTAGCCGGCTAGACTCCAAATGACACGGATCTTTTATTTTCTTTTGTAGAAGTGTTCACGCGTGCTTGAGATCAGGAAAAGATATTAAGAAAATAAAGTCGAAATTAACGATAAAATATTCCGCTGCTAAGCTTTTGGAAAGAGGCGTTCTTCTAGAAATCGATGGCCTCTCAACCTCGCAATTTAAGAACGTACAATTTGAAATAACGCCCACGGATCACAACGGCGTCTTTACCGTCAAAGGGAAATTCATGGGGGTGGAAATGGAATCCATAGAAGTAGATATACAAGATCTCTTGCAGAAACAGTATGAAGGCTGCTCCATTATGGACATGTTTGGAAAAGCGAAGATCAATGTGAATTTACTTATTTTTTTGTTAAATAGTAAGTTTTATGGTAAGTCTTAGTAAGTAGTTTTTATGAGTTCCCACCTTTACTGTGATGACTCGTGTATTCTGGCTTTTTACTGGAGATACACCTACGGATTCATGAATCAAAGAGTAATTAATGTTTCTATATTTAGATTTGTTCTCAAAAGCTTGTTTTTACGTAATAATAAAATGTTATATTGTAAGACTTCAACAACAGTAGTTAACATAAAACTGACGATACAAGGGTTCCAAACGTCAGGTGTTTTCATGCTTTAACCAGTGTGATAAGTGATAACATGAGTTAGGTATGTTAATACAATTTACAATTATTGTCTTGTATTTTGCTGTTCCTGTTTTGAAAATAAAAACAGTAAATAGAGAATTGTCAATATATTTTGTAAGCTTGAAATATGGCGATGGACTTTATTTTTGATGCGCATTTTAGTTATATAATTGTTTGGGAACTTCTCTCTGCTTGGTTTTTTGATGAAAAAACCATGTCAGAATGACTGACAGACTGATATTATAAAGATATCATATTTGCATACTCATTCATTGATCCTAATGAATTAAAACCTATAAACATTTTAAACTACCCTACAATATTTAAAACTTTTATATTTCGACAATCTTTATAAAACTGCCATGTATGTACGAGTACCTACGTGAAAACCCAGTCTGCAATAGGACCCGATTTTATTTATAAATATACCAAATATTTTAGAAACTTTTACAAATTTATTGTACCTAAAGTCGACCAAATAGTATTACTTTTTATAACTGTTATGAAAGGCAATGCAATGTTCTATTATTATATTGCATGCAATTTTAAATAAGTACAATGGACTTTTATTTTAGATTAGGATTTTTTTTACATAATATTAAGAACTCTAATTATAAATGCATTATTTAAAATATTAATTAATTATTGTTGTGATATCATTATTAAATTAACCATTTTAGGTCATATTGTAATGTTATTTTAAATTAAGGTAGGTAACAATCTACCATCACAAATGCATTAACATTCGTTACTTAATGAGGCTGTTTATTATTAGATGTTATTGTCCATGTACCAATTTGTTTAACAAAAAGCTGAATAAAATTAACTTTGCCTATATTGCTGTTTCTTTTTAATTTATATTCAAGTTAGGTACAATAGTTATTTTATGTGGTAATTGTAACAGAAAAATATTATGATTATTAAGCTTTAGCAACATGAGGATCGTATTTATGAGCAAGCTATTGGTGTCCAGTGAATATTCGAGAATTATAAAAGTGTATGGAATAAACCAAATGCAATGCTGCTAGGGTTTGTTGTTTCCTGTGGATCCATAGTCCTCAGAACGAGTGTCTATATCCTCTTTGACGGAGAATACTAAACTTGTTGACCGCCCTTGCGCACTTTGTTTTGTTTTCTTTTCTTTTCTATGTATTTTTATGTCTTGTGTAGCAATAAAGAATTTATCTATCTATCTATCTATCTTGTTCTGCTAATGCGTAAGAAAGATGATACAAATTCGAAAGTTGAAGAAATCAACGAAATACCTAGTAATGCGAGATTGAGTCAAATACTATATGTATTATAATATTATAGTCGTAAGCTTCCATCCAGCTGGGATATCCAACTGATCGTGTGGCGAGCGCTTAACACTTCATAATTATAATCTCAGTCTGAGTAGCGATGCAGTCTGTGGATAGCAGAGATAGTATATAGGTAAGTATAGGTAAGTCTAGCTCCACAGACAATACTTTATAAATCTGTGTTATAAATCTGTGTCTAGCTCTAAGGCGTAGGCAGACTTACTCTATGCTTTAAAGTACAGTCCACAGATTACTTTTTGTACGGTCCGACAAACTGTGCGACAAACTCCTCTGACCCGGTGACAGCGTCGCCAGTGAATATGAAAATAAATTAAAAATAAAAACAAACACTAAACAGCCATAAAAATTAGTTCCACAGGGTCGAGGGTTAGACGCCACAGGGTCAGATAAGTTTGTGGAACACCTACCTACGGCCTGTATTATCCTGTACTTAGCTAAGTATCGGTCTTAAGTATAGACTAGCCGGTACTTAAGAACGTGTTTTTAGTCTGATTCGGTTTATTAATGCTTCTTAAGTCAGCATCTTAAGACCGATACTCAAGAATGTGTTCTCAGACGATCGGCGATCACGGTGTACTATACTTGACACGGGCAATACTGCTTATCGCTTATCAATAATCGGCTTATCAATAATGTTGTGTTAGATAAGTTTACCTTTACCTTGGTGGTACCTTTACAAAATAACTTTATGGAATAAGTACAGACAGGTTCAGGTACTGTAAATTCGTGACTTATGAATTAAAATTCGTGTTTTATCATTTTAAAAATTGCAATATGACCTGATAAATATGCGACGAGTAACAAAAAAATTATTTATCGTAGTCATAGGATTAGTTCTTATCGGTTTATATTGTGAGTTCCTTGTTTACTATTTAATGGTTGTACAGGTAATTCGTTTTATTCAATTACTTAAATATAGTATAATACCTAATTATTTTTACCTAAATATTTTTGTGTGCATTGTAAATTACTAATAATTGTGCTTTACAGTGTAGTTGGCCAAAATTGAATGCAAGTAATGTAAACGTGTTAAAAGCGTTTATTCTAGCTGACACTCATTTACTTGGCCCTTATAGAGGACACTGGTTAGACAAATGGAGGCGGGAATGGCAAATGCACCAAGCTTTTCAAGCAATAATAAAATTACATAGACCAGAAACTGTCTTTGTTTTAGGTAAGTTTCAAGTTTTTTGACAATACGTAATTCTTTTAATACTTGTCAATCAACGACCTCAATTAACATAGACGGGCCCTCAAACAAAGAATGTGGTGTGATGTGGCTTATACAGGTGTGGAGCGCGCTCTACAGGTCGGACGTCCAATTTTTTTCTATGAAAGGGCCCATCTATTTTCTACATAATATTGTAAATATGTAATGCCAAACTGGTCTAAAGCAGATGACAAGAAAAAATTAAACTTATTATCAATAAGGTTTTGTTTTATATTACAGGAGATCTTTTTGATGAAGGACAGTGGACAGATGATGAGCAATTCAATGAATATGTGGACCGCTTCCACAAGTTATTCTCATTACCAAATGATATCAAGATGTTTGTTGCTGTTGGAAACCATGACATTGGGTTTCATAATTAGTAGGTATTTTATAAAATATATGTTTATTTACTTTCCAATAATAGGCTTTATAATGTGTGAGTCGAAACTCGAGAGGGATGCGTATTTTTTTTTATCCACTACAAGCTAGCCCTTGACTGCAATCTCACCTGATGGTAAGTGATGATGCAGTCTAAGATGGTAGCGGGCTAACCTGTTAGGGGCATGGCAGTTATATTCGGTTTCTACACAGCATCGTACCGGAACGCTAAATCGCTTGGCCGTACGTCTTGGTAGGGTGGTAACTAGTTACGGCTGAAGTCTCCCACCAGGCCAGACCAGGGAAAATTCAGAAATTATAAATTCCCAAATTGACCCAGCCGGGGATCGAACCCAGGACCTCCGCACGTTAAGGCAACAGCGCTACACACTGCGCCACGGGGGTCGTCAAAATATACCTATATCTACCTACCTATATGTACCTACCTATTTCCACCACACTAGTAGCGCAAACTAAGTTTTAATATACAAATATTTAAGCTGTGCCCATACAGAAAAATACGGCGGTGGGATTAAAATGGGCGGTGGGTGGCTTGATCTCATAATGTTTCTGATTCAACTAAACTTTTAAACTGTTGAGTCTATGAAATAAAGAAAAATATTTTATTTAAATATTGTCGCCATATTGACGATAACTTTAATAATCTGAAGTAACCTAAGGACTTTCGTTAGTTTTTTTCATAAATTTTTCTACCTTTTTCCAGTATAAGACATGACGTAGCTTCAAGATTTACAAAGCATCTAAAGGCTCCGTCGGTGCAACATGTGGTATTGAAAGAGAATCATTTTGTTATTCTGAACTCCATGGCAATGCAGGGTGACTCATGCAGACTTTGCACAGGAGCCAGGCGACAGATCGAAAAACTTTCAGGTGAATTTTTATTACAAAACAATATTGTCTCGTGTTTTAACTATAGATAAGATAAGCAACATAACCTATAGGGCAGAGCAGGTAGGATTCGTAGTTTTTATTTCAAGACACTTTTATAATATACCTACTAGATGATTCCCGCGACTTCGTCTGCGTGGATTAGGATGTTTTTGATTCCAGCGGAAATTCTTTAATTTTCCGGGATAAAAGTAGCCTATGTCCTTCCCCGGGATACAATCTACCTATGTACCATATTTCATCGAAATCGGTTGAGCAGATGACCCGTGAAAGCGTAGCAGACAAACAGATAGACACTTTGCATTTATAATATTAGTATGGATACTTACAATTTAGAGCAAAACTTACTACTACAAAACCCATTATAAAGTTTATCTAAAAATTACTTTCACGGAGCTCCATCCACAGATCCACGATCACGGATGACTTGTTCCAGCTAAGCCAGCGGTCGCATTGTCCCGCCGCTCCGCGGTTAGCCTATGCGTATCATCGATATATATATATGTAGGTGCAATGGTTAGACTGCTAGTTTTTAGACTGCGGTTTGAGTGTTATTTAATTGATAATATGCTTTATTTCTAGAAAAGTTATCAAAATGTTCAGAGGATCTCAATCAATGCTATAGAGAAAATCAAAAGTTTAACTATAGCCAACCTATACTAATGCAGGTACGTATTCAGTATTGACCTATCATTTTAATTTTTATTTGGCTTGTAGGGCGACCGCGTATCTTTTGCATCAATCATTGATACATCGCAATCACCTCTGATTGGCTAACACTCTTCCACTATTGGACGAAATCCATTGACGCAGCAAGAATACCATAAATTCAGCCAATCAGAGGTGATTGCGATGTATCAATGATTGATGCAAAAGATACGCGGTCGCCCTGCAGAGAATCTTACAATAAAGAGAAGTCAAGGTGCCGGAGATATTCACGGATATTGTAATGTAATAATCGTCTATTATACTATTGATGTAATAATTGACTAGTCTATTAAATACATCTCCGCTCTAGTGAATATCCGGTTGATCCGGCCTCTATCCTTTAACGAAAGTTTCAAATTTTTCTTGTCTCGGCAGAATTAATACCTTTTTAATTGCTATTCTTTTAATAATTTATAAGTAAAACTTTGCAGCATTTTCCACTATACAGAGTATCAGATTCTATTTGCACCGAACCCGATGCGCCGCCTCTACCAGAAAGAAACAAATTATTTAGGATCAAACTTGATGCATTATCAAAGGAATTAACTAAATACATCATCTCAAAGATCAAACCTCGAGTCGTATTTGGTGGACATACACATCATGGATGTTTGGTTCAGCATAGATATGACAATTTGGGTGGACTAAAGTTTCTAGAATATTCAGTGCCTTCATTCTCATGGCGTAATAGACTAGATCCAAAATACATGTTGGTAAGTGTACTTAAATCTTTTAAACATTGTAATGCACTATTATTGTCATGCTACAAAGTGATTTGCTGCGTTTCCAATACATATTCCTTACTTATCATCAGTTGACCTTTTGGTTTTCGCTTGTCAGAAAAAATAATGATAAAAGATTTAAAGGTGACCATTGAGTCCGAATATAAAAAAAAAACTCAAACCACTGTAACTTGGAACCAGAAGTGTTCACCCCTGATGGATGCCTGGGCTTAATTGGTTTCAAGGAATACCTACATCGAATTACCTTGTGTCGTTTATAATGTCCTTAATTTGTCTGGCATACAAGGGCGAGCTGTCTCGTTTTTAATACGTTTGCGATAGACCAACCTAATTAGTCAATATTATTGATTGATCTATCTCTATCATAATACTATCATATCGAAATGTTAAAATTTTTAGTTATGTTAAAATTACCAGCTCCATTTTGTCGCCGGATATATAATTTATTGACCCGCAACTGACGATCCGCGTTTATTTAGTTTGTGATAAATGAAAGCTCTCACTCTGTTCAAGAAACGATTTCTTGTTTCCAGGTAAGTATATCACCTACTGAATATGCTGTTAACAAATGCGGGCTTCCAAGAGAAATCACAATCATCCTGTCGGCAGTTATAATGATTTGCATTCTATTTGTATTTGTGTTAAGGAAAGGCAAAAGGTTTTATTTATGAAATAAAATATTTTGTTTGAAACCTCAAGGATTATATTTGACAAATAAATACTTTTGACAAGATAGAGCACTTTGTACACTGTACATTAAAATGGAACAATAGCAAACTATAAATTAACGATAGTGCGCAGTGCGCACCAATCACTCGTATACGCACAATCATAGTTAAAACTTTTTATATTATTTCTACAGCATTCTACCAATAGAATTAAAGATAATTTTAAAAATACTTTTCCATAAGCCAGTTTATAGATTTCATGGGATGGAGCATTTAACATTAATCAGACTTTACTATTAGGTATTTTTGTTGAATAAGAGACTGTTCATTTATTTTCTAAATCAAGTACCTATTACTTGATTTAAAAAATAAAATCAATTTAAAAATCAGTTCCGAAGCTTAAATATTTTGCTTAAACAAAATAAAATACCTACATTTTCATTCAATTTTGATGTTCAGACCCTAATAATAAACCTAGAAAGATATTGTTCCATCTTACAAGAATAATGTAATACCATTGAGTGAAACATTGTCATGAAACCAGATCACTCGTTATCACAAAAAAAGTACTAAAATAATTTTAGGATTTAGCTGTTACAATAAATATTTATTAAAGATAAGCTAATAAAGTAAAATAAGAGGTAGATAAAACATTTTAGAGATTCATTAATTTACTTACAATAATAAATACTGATAATGGTAATGCTACGCGAAAAAAAAAGAATACCAATTTTAAATGACGTAATTTAGCGAATTCAAATGTCACAGATAATATACAAGCAGCACTTCGTTTAAGTACATTGTTTATAATAAAACATACCTTACATAAAGAATTTCCTCAACCAGCACCTATAACTTACATCTAAAATCAGTCTAAAACTCCAAAATGAGTTTTTAATGTTTCAAAGTTACATTATACATACTAATGAGCATTAACATAGGTATTAAATTTATTAAATATTCCAAACTTTTCGCAAAAAGAAAGTGTGTAAACATTCACATCAAATATAAGGCACTATACAGTAGTTACAGATCATTTTTATCTAAAAGCTTTCTATACAAAATACTTACATTATTATATTAATTTAAACAAACATTGGCGCTGGCGGTTGTACACAAATCTGTCTAAGCGTAATCATTTGACAGCTTAAAACGTATTACTCGAACTGTTACAAGCTTTTTGACATACAGGCATTGATGTAGAATTTTTTTAGTACCTATACTAGATGTAGGATTAGCGCTTCAAAAATGTCCCCGACAAATTACAGCACAAATACGAAAGTGCTCTTATTTGCCACTAGTATGAGCCAACCTTAGCCAACATAACGACGCGTCAAAATGCTGCAGTGCTCATATAAAAAGTGTGCTAATATCCTTTGGCCAATGTTTGTGACAATGCGTCAAATATTGTAACAAACATTGACTGTTCTGGATAGACGGGATGCATGGAGTAGTGTTGGTGTTTTAAAAGTATTGTTGCTTAGTGATTCCCTGGTAATCCATTTCGTTATGCAGTAGAGTTGTTTAAGCCATCTAAAATATACAGATAACATTAATTATGTTCAAATTCATTTTGATAAAATTGATATAACTGGAAACACACATACCTTAGTTACATAAATACACATAAAATACATGGGTATATAAAGATATTATATACTTTACATAAATATTTTATAAAAAAATGTAGTAAAAAATAATAAAAGCAGCAAAGGCGAAATCTGAATACAGTTTACTTGGTACTTTTTAAGTTTACGTGTAATACGTCAATAAAACGTAGATTTTTAACCTTGATATTAATTTTAAAATGAAACTAAGTAAGGAAAATTAAATTTTAAGTTAAAATCTTACTTCTTAAACAAATGTTAGGTAGTTTAGTTTTAGTTTCCTCATGTTTTTACACAGATACTTATGCATATCATAACATTGTATAGTTATAAATATTGATAGAAGAGGAGAGAGTACGCCATTTAAACCTACGTGGTTTTTCGCAGTGCTACCCACCAAAACTGTATCAATATTTATTTTGATAAATAAAACATACTGTACAAGTTTACCACATAAGTGAGTTGCTGGGGCGCGTAACCTAGTAATAAATATACACGACCACATACCACCACGATATACAACTTTAAAAAAATCAGCAACTCCATGTCTCCATTGTTCTATTTGAATTTCGTTCCATTGAATTTTTTGTTTTTGCCTTTTTACAAAGACAAAAGGTCTTAAATATAAACATACTACATTCGTAATTCAACTTAACTTCTAAGTTTTAAGGTTTATAATAAATTGACGTTGTTGATATTGACAATGTGATGCCAAGAGTTGCGTCTTGTTCCAAAATAGTGTAAAGGTATCAATTTGACAACGTATGAAGTACCTTATTGCTGACATATTAAGTTTTATTTTAATAATAAATATTTTTGTACTTATTTTAAAAATTACTTTTTGTTTTGGATTGAAAGGTTATTCCTACCTTTTCTCTGATGACAGAACGTCTTTAAAATTAATATTTTCTAATCGTAATGTAGCTTTATGTGTTAAACTTAAGGTGCATAATTAACTGAATTTGTTGATAATATAATACCTTTTTTTACATTTCCCACTCAGCATACAAATGTTTATGTGTGTGAAAATTGGGACATTTTTGCGATATTTTTTGTTCGTGACCCTGTTTCTAGTACTCATTCTATTTCAATGCATACAGGCATCTTTCTACTATTTATACAGTTTGAATTATACGTTTGACAAATTTAACGTTTACGATTATGATTTTCTTTACACAATTGGGGGGCTGATATGAATTATTGACAGTTAAAATAGTGTTATTTGTATCTATCTTTCTTTGTAATAGAGTTTTAGATCCGCAATAGTTTTAAGATTTGTGAACGACCAAAGCACCACCATGAAATGGTAATAACATTACAAAATGTGGAATGGTGGATTATAAATTCTAAGTCCTTCGTAATCCAATCTCGTTTATGAAAATCGTTAATTAATTAAAATGCCAACCGTAATATTATACCTACTAGTCACACCTGCACCAGTTATTTAACATGTTGGCATACAACTTCATCTCAACTTGTTGCTATATTAATTAGGGCTTTGTAAAAAGCAAATGAATCTTCATTATTGAGGTTGTTTCAACCGTAGACATTAAAAAGTCTTAAATTGCAAACTGATGCTTAGAATCCTGATTTCTTAATTCCTGGTAACCGTTTATTATTTTCTGATGAAACAATTCCTTGAACACAAAAATTTACAAAAGGACACAGTCAAACCTTGACTCTGCCCATGCTTGAGTTCTATAAAAATATGATTTGTAATACTCTTGGTTGGTGCGTTGAGTGGTGTTGAGGAGGCAAGTCGTGGGACCGAGACCTCGGATTTGGATTGTGAGACGCTCGTGTGTGTCTCGGTGGCTGCGAATGCTTCTGATGGTAGCCCGTGTTAGCGTGTCGCGCCGAGGAACATATTACTGCGTGCAAGTACCTATCGTACCTGCACAAATTGGAATCACCCCCACTAGCTAAGTCTAAGTATCCGTTGTTATTGGCCTCTGTTTTAAACTTTTGGAATGCACGAGGCTTCTCGCTGACGGTGTAAGATCTATTTCTAAGTTTTTGATATTTGTGCAAGATTTCTTCCTCATCGGCAACAGGTTCGCAGGGCTTTCTGCAAAAAAGAAATACAACATTAAAGAGTTTTTCTTTTAAAATGTTTGTGAAATTTTCTTGGGAACTATGTTGCAGGGAGGATTTTATCACGCAAGTCGATTGCAAAAGTGATTTGCTTGCATTTCTTAATTTTTGTAATTGGCTGAATGATATTTTATAGGTAGGTACGTACCTAATTTACGCTGCGACAATGCGTGCGATAGTGTGAGCCATTTAGAGGAGATTTAGTCATTTTCGATGGCAATCGACTTTCGGATTTCAGTCAAATAGGAAATCATTTCTTTTACTATATGGTATGATTTTAAAGAAAACATACCTTGAAGCTTGAAAGCTCAGGCGATTTTTCTCCATGTTTGCCTGAATGATTTCAAGCAGCTCGCGTCTCTGCAAACTTCCAGATCTCTTCTTCGGGTGTTTCCTTTCACGGGGCTCCCTTCTCATATGACGGTGATGAGATGGTCTCTGTCTAAGGACCGGCGGAGGTCTCTGGGGCGGCTGTCTATCGCCTGAGTACGACGACTTTGAGGAAGCATCATCGTCGTGGGACAATCTGTCGTGGCGCTCGTCTTCGCTGTTATCGGCGCACTCGGTAGGCGGCGCCGCATGAACATTAGCAGCCTGTTCCCTTCGCCGTCTTCTTTTCCCCTCCCGCCTGTCTCGGTGGTTGCGAGGCCGCCCGTCTTCCGGCACAACCGTTAAACGCACTTGTATTGTTTTGGAACCGTAGTGCGGAACTGTGACCGATTTTCCTATGGACTCGTATATAGTCGACACTATGCCGGCTATATCCTGTCGACAAAAATGTACAGTCAATTGAATAAGTGTTTGACCATATTATAAACAGTCAACGACTTTTTTATGTTTGTATTATATACTTACGTCTTTCGTCATCCTGCCGTGACCATCAAGGTCGTAGAGGGTAAAGGAAAACTGCAACGGCTGTTGTTTGGACGATTCTGGGTGCTGTAATTCAACGTCGCACGTCAGCTCCTGTAACAAATAATATTATTTTGTCGTATAACTTTTTCATTGTACTTTATTACAATCTCAAATTATTTCTATGAGTGAACATAAAGATGAATGCATGACCAATTGTTGTATATTTTTAATGAGTTTTAGTTTCATAGCTTCCGCATAGGTTTCGGCAATGAGTAATGTCATTACCCGACAAACGATGGTTCTCTAAAAGATAATAAAAGAAATATGTTTAGGTATATGGTTTTAATGGCACCTCAAAACGATGCGATATCCCTAAAAGTTACCACTTAGCTTAGCTCAATTTCAATTTGAAATTTTGTACTTTTATGTTTGTTTCGTTAATGGGCTTGAGTCAAAGACGTCTATCCAAATGAATTTGAATTTTTATGAGTAAGAAGTTTCGAAAGCAGAAACAAGCGGGCTTTTCTACCTAAAGTGCAATAATTATGCCAAAAAACTCGTGTATGAATTAATGATTTTTTAAGGTTTTTTTATCCACTACAAGTTTAGCCCTTGACTGTGATCTCACCTGATGGTAAGTGATGATGCAGTCTAAGACGGTAGCGGGCTAATCCGTTAGGGGCATGGCAGTTATTATTAAGGCCGGACCGCATTACAGCGGCGCTGCGCTGCGCTGCACAGCGCGGCACAAAGCGTCAAAATATTATTTCAATCATATCGTATGGTGCATGTCGCACTAGAGCGGTGCTGCACTGTGCGTTGCTGCGCGTCGCGGCATAGTTGCCTCCTAGAGAATATTTTGCCGCGCAGCGCCGCTGTAATGCGGTCCGGCCTTTAACCTATACCCCAAATCGGTTTCTACACGGCATGTAACGGAACGCTAAATCGCTTGGCGGCACGTCTTTTCCGGTAGGGTGGGAACTAGCCACGGCCGAAGCCTCCCACCGGACCAGGAAAATTCAGAAAATATAAATTCCCAAATTGACCCTGCGGGGATCGAACCCGGGACCTAAGCATGTTAAGACAACAGCGCTTAACACTGCGCCAGGGAGGTCGTCAAAATACTCAATAAGGTACCTAAGTAGTTTAGTAAAAAGCATAAAAACAAGACTTTGTTAGTACAAAGTAAGCTAACGAAGATAACCAGTGGCGCCGAACAACGTGTGTCCGGCGTTGAGGACAGGCGTTCTTATCTCGAGCTCTAAAAGGAAACTAGTCGCGCCTTCCGATCACAGAGATACTGCAGAACAAAGAGGGCCGCTCGCCCGGGGACTGATACGATACAAATAGATGAATCATCTCATTATTCAATAAATTGCTAACTACGATAACGTAGTCAACTTATGTATGAATGATAAATACTAGTTACCTACAACTTACATTCATTAAAATGTTTAATATTAGCTCATGCCCGCGACTTCGTCCGCGTGGTTTAAGTTTTTTTGATTCCCACAGGAAACTCCTTAATTTTTCGAGATATAAATAGCCTATGTCACTATCCAGGTTCTCAAAAATCACGTCGATCCGATGCTCTGTTGCGGCGTGATTAAAGGACAAACAAACAAACACACTATCGCATTTATAATATTAGTATGATATACTTATCACGTTAAGCCGTCGGTCCCGGTTATTATCATTAAAATGATAATAGTTGACGACCTCCGTGGCGCAGTGTGTAGCGCTGTTGCCTTAACGTGCGGAGGTCCTGGGTTCGATCCCCGGCAAGGTCAATTTGGGAATTTATAATTTCTGAATTTTCCCTTGTCTGGCCTGGTGGGACGCTTCGGCCGTGGCTAGTTACCACCCTACCGGCAAAGACGTGCCGCCTAGCGATTTAGCGTTCCGGTACGATGCCGTGTAGAAACCGAAGGGGTATGGGTTTAATATAACTGCCATGCCCCAACAGGTTAGCCCGCTACCATCTTAGACTGCATAATCGCTTACCATTGGTTGAGATCGCAGTCAAGGGCTAGCTTGTATTGGATAAAAAAAAAGCCGGCCAACCCGCATTGGAGCATCTAGAGTGGAGGCCTGTGCCCAGCAGTGGGACGTTAATGGACTGCAGTGGTGGTGGTGGTGGCCATATACTTATCTATATTGTGTTATATTATATTATAACACATTAGATATTTGTACCACGGTTTTCTGGGAAACTAGTTTTTTGCTATGTCAACGAGTATTTCAATGTACTTCTAGGATTTATAAATTCCTCGCTTTCTATTTAAGTAGATAGGACTTCGGAGTAGTGAAATCTCGATAGGTGGCATTTACCTTTTGATGAAATATCAGTTTCTTGTAAGCCCCTATCGTTATTCTTGATGGGTAGGTAAGTTAATCTTTACCACATACCTAATCAGGTTAAATGTATTATGGAGAATGAACGGCATTATTTCGTTCTCATTAAGTAAAGTTAGTCCTCTTATTGCGGCAAGACTTACTAGGATCTTCATGATAATAAATTGAACCGATCGCAAAATAATCAGCCTGATTCTGCTTTACTAGACTAGGCTAATCTTCATTGGATTAAGGGAGGATAATTCTAAGATACGCAGTCAGTACCCTACTAAATCGGAGCTGAGTTCGAAGAACGATTTTAAGTTATTTAGAACTGATTAAGCATATTTTAATCCTCGAGATTTCCGTTTCGCTCTTACTTCCAAACAATCCATCATACACTGTAATATTCTTTAATCTGGGTTTTAACAGTAAATGGAAGATCCCGAAAAACATCGACCACTAAAGCGCCGCCGCGCCAACCTATATCTTATCCGATTTTAATGGAAACTTTGTCTTTTCCTAATCCTTAAGTAACTACATAAATTTACTTCTAATACGTCTGCTCTCGGTGTATTAGACCCTATGGGCAATTATTTGACTGAGTGAAGAAAAAGTTACCTCAAATCGTAGCCTAGGTTGTTTTTCATCAACTTCTGCGTGTCTTTCGGGCGAAGGCGGCCTCTTGGAGTACGTCTCGGACTTCCTAGCAGGGATGGGCGGCGGTGTAGCCGGCTGAAGCAACGCTCTCGCTTCACTTGGCAACACGTCTGGTGGGGCAGAACATTGGGATGCCGCACGTCCTACTAATTCTTCTGTATCTGTGCGCTCGCCATCGGTGCCCACTGCAACAGATGATATAATAGTATTAATTTAATGATAATAGTTATACAAGCCGCACAAAAGCCGTGGAGTCACAGCGATAACAAAAGGCTACTAATACGGAATACCTTCTTTCGTAAAGGCTACAACGACGAAAGTATTTTACGTGTTTTTTTTGTATTACTATAGTGTTGATACTGGCCGTAGCCTCATTTAAGCTTATTCCATCGGTGCACCTGACTATGAGCAAAAGTCTTCTCTCCGAAGGGTTTAGCCATAATCCAGCATGCAGGTCAAATGAAGATTGGCAAACTTCACACACCTTTGACAACATCATAAAGAAACTCGGGTATGCAGGTGTTCCTCTAGATGTTTTCCTTCACCCATATAGCCATTATCGATATTTACTTTATTACTTCATTGCCTAAAACGCGCACATTGAAGTCAAAAAAGTTAGAAGTGCGTGCCTGAGACACAGATAAAATTTAATAGGAATAGAACCCCCGACCAGCGCGGCGCGGGCGGCGACCACATATCCTACTGAACAGTAGGGCGAAAGTCTGTCTGAACCACGTAAGTGACCGGTTATCGGCTACCTAGTAACGAGGGTTTATTTGCCTTTGATTTCTACTGCAGGGTATGACCATACCTGGTTTTAGGCAAGTAGTTACGTTAATATGCGAGTTACTTATTACCTAATTAGTGCCAACCTACCTAGCATATTATATTATTACCGCAATTGTCGGAATAATATCGCGTTTAGTAAAACCGAGACTGTTTACTGTACCTACCTACTTTAAAAGGTGATTCTTTTTGATATTGCTATTCTTGTTACCTATTTTAAATATTCGTAAAACTCAAAAAGAAATTAAAACAGGTAGCATTAGAATAGAAGTCCTGTTCAACACAGAAAACAAATCTAACAAGTAAATCGAATACCATCGGCAAAATTCAAAAGAGGGATTTTTGTGTAAAGCGTTCGGCCGTAGTATACTCACGGGGGCTAGCAGGGCGGGCGTCGAGTTATTTCTCGGAAGGCCCGAGATCGGCTTGGGCCTAATGCTTTAAAGCTCAGGGTTCGCCGTGCAACATCTGCCACTAATTTTATTTTCTTTTAAAAGCGTTCTTAGAATTTATCTGATAGATTTCTAACTATGTAGGTAGAAACCATTACAATAGTGATCGTTGGTAGCTGTAGTTGTACCTATCAGTCATGAATATTGATTTGTAATTAAGTAAGTAAATAAAAATTAAACTTTAAAATTACCTAATTTTTAACTAAATAAAAATAAGTATCCTTGAGACGGCGCGAATTGTGAGGAAGTTCCTCTCTGTGGAGCCCTGACCACCGGCTGCTGGGGTCTTTTAGACTCCGCAGTGGGTGGAAGTTTTATAGGATTATTTTTAAATGTGTTTTGTATAGTATTTTTATATATTTATGTAAAACGTGTTTAGAAATAATTTTATAAAAATTTTCACAAATAAATGGGAGATAAAGTACCTATAATACTAAGTATGTAATCGTAAAGCACGACCATTATTTTGACATTTTTGCCCTTTATTTGCATACTGTGCTCACTACACTTTTGAATATTTTTGGACAGTCCCGACCCCCGGACATAATGTTTCGTAGCTTTACTTTTAAGATACCGTAACTAATTGATTATCACCATCGCGTTTAATATTTTGCTGACGTTCAAAATGTGTACACTGTACAGTGCAACCTTAACTGAATAAATAAAGATCTAAAAAACTAGAATCTTGAATAAATACCTGGTAATCAATCCTATATTACCGTGTACCGACTACCGACCTCAGAATACAGAACAAATCTGTATTCTGAGGTACCGACGTACCTAACTAATTGATTGGAACAAGCAAATATTTTAAAGATATGAAACGGTTTAATATTTTTCTTTTCGTTGCTCTTTCTCGTGCATTATTTATTATTTTAACTACGTTGTTATCACTTGATTGTATAATCACTTTCTCTTCCCTTTCTTAATGACGTAGGTACCTACGAACCTAATAAGTAATATATTATCTTTTGACAAACAGCAAAATTTCTCCCTAGACATTAATAATAATTAATTAATCCACATCGTCACTCATTACAGATTTGATAAGCGTATTAAGAGCTTTATTTTTAATAGTGTTTTAAGTAATTAAGTATTTAGATTTTGGGTACAGATTTAATTCCAATTTGAGAGTTAAATAATCGTTACATGTGCTGTCCGTAGTAGTTAAAACCAAGAACGAAAAGACCTACAAATAACTAATATTCTTAGATAGGTAGTCTGCCTTAAAACTTGTCAAAGATGACCGCATGTATAATCATTTAAAGCTAAATGCCAATTAGGCAGACGTGTCTATCATATTCATGCACTCATTACTGACAACACGATGCCGAATGAACTTTTTAAAACCATATGTGACTGTTACTTAATATGAAATACGTACTAGATTTGTGGTTGTAATAGTCTAGCCGATGATGTAAAACTTTACACGGCTTCAAACATGAAGTAAATATTCAATGTGGAAGAACTATTTTATAACGATACGTTAAATTATGCGTCAAAAGCTGTATAGTCTGAAAAAATCCTTTGTATCTGCCGCTTCCTACATTATTTGTAGCAGGCTATATGTACCTACTATTATTCACTTTAAAGAAGAGCTTTAAGCACAGGGCGGGGAATTCTTTGATGTCAAATAAAAGGTATCATTGTCTCCGCTTCGGCGAGTGCTTTCAAGTTTTCTCTTTGAAGTTAATCAAATGAGCGACGCGATTCAGTTTAAATTTAAAATTATTATTATCTAACTTTACCTCATAGTTGACGTGCGTGGAAAAAAACATTATATAACAAGAAATCTATCATCTTTTATAATTGAAGTGTTCGGCTTACGACTTTTTCGTAACTAAATAGAACAAGATCAAAGGAACATCTTTCCCCTTTGAAGTAGTATCGAATGGGTACTTTTGTAGATAAGGCGGAAGTCGTTTTGCAAATTATTATTTTAATTAGAAGGCTCAGTACCGATTTTTGACTAAGTATTCGAATCGCAATTCTTGACTACCGCATGGAATTGTTAAACTTTCATGTTTTCAGTACTACCCGTAGGTAGATACTAATTACTAGAACTATACTAAATAGTTTTATACCTAGCTCCAATCGCTCCAATTTTGAAATTAAAAGTGCCCTAGTCGTCAGATACTCATTTTGATTCTGAAATAATGGCCAGTATTTATGTGAAAATTATATATCTTATCCCCGTGAATTACAATATCTATAAAAGTTAACTACGCTTATGTGAGCTAAACTAAACAACACAAAACACAAACCTTTGGCCATAATATGGGAAACGACTACCTATATAATCTATATCATGACTCCATAGTTATGTATAATAGCTAGACAAATTCCAAGGATTTTGATACTAAATGATGGCTGACCTGTAAAACAACTAGGTAGTCGTTAGTCGGTACCTAGAAAGTACGGTCTACTAAGTATTTTTTTGTTAAAGCTTTCATTTTGACCTAAAGGGCGTTCTAGAAGTTGTTTCTTACCAGATTAATTCAAAGTTTTAATCGTACTTAATTCTGCTCATCTGCTTTTCGCGTGAAAAGACGGAATCTAAATAAACAAGAGCAAATATATTAGACGGAATCTAGGCAATGATTTAACTGGCTTGTTATAGATTTTTAAGAATACGTTATAACTGGGAACTGCTAACCGAGCTATGCTAAGCGTTTGTTTTAAAACATTTAGGTATGCCTTAGTACTTAGTTAATATTCATTATTCATGGCTGTTCTGCAATCCGCCAATAGTTCATTCATTAACGTTTGATAGGTATTAGTACTAGTAGTCTGATACTTCAAATTCTCATTCTGGTTTTTTAGATACGGAACTATGTTAAAATTGTTTCGGTTTGGATAGAACTTACTACTGAATTTCTTATATCCATTTCTAAACTTGTTGCGCCACCACTTGACGAAGTGGTGCGCCATGGGGGCGTCCGCGGCGGGTGCCGAAGCTCTCAACGTTTCGTAGCACGTCATGCGCTGCGCTCACGCACGCATCACGTACACTTCAAAAGCACCGCTAGTTACTTATCACACAAGGAATCTTGAAACACTGTCACAGTAACCATCCACAACACAAAACAAATAAGTGTTCTTTGGCAATACGCGTAGGACCTCGTGACCCAGTTGTCCGCGTGAATATCGGGCGAAGCGAGTGAGCGTACAACCGTCCTCTTCGCGTGTTCTAGAGTGACTGACTGATGGATGGAAGAGAAGGGGCGAGCGCGGGTTGGGCGGCAGACGCCGCACGTTACCGGTACTAGGGCTGCCTCACGGTCTATTGTGCCTTTTGTTATTGACTGATGTAAATTCATTACATTATGTACAATTATAGAATTTTACTTTCATTTTTTATAGTAATCCCACATGCCTTACAAATCCAAGTTATATGAAATATTTAATACAATTTAAACCATGAAATTAAAACAAACTTCCAGTCTCTATGATCTATAGGTATTGTTAATACAGAAGGAGAAATGAGGGAATATCGAGTACATATAATTAGAGCTGGTCACTGATCAGCAAGTAAGACATAGTTAAATTACGGACCCACGTGTCCGAATCCATATTTCATAATCATCATTTATTTGCTGATTTTACAAAAATTGTAGTATAAGTTCCGAGTCACACCATTATCACGATATGAAATTACCATAATCACGAATGAATTACTTAAATTAATTTTAATTTCTAAATGATTGTAAAATATAAGTAACTATGTACTTTGCAAGTCACATAAGTTCACAGAACAGTATCACAACCCTGGACATTAAACTATTTTTTGTATCAGACCCCTTTATGATCACGTGGAAGTCCCCTCCATCGTGAAATGTAATACTATTTTACAATTTTCAATACCATTTTCGGTTTTGAATTTTGATTCAAGATGTCTATCTTATAATGTACATAGGTACTTATTCTTTTATTGCTATAGGTATATCCCTTCAGAAAAGAAAAGCTTTTTAAGCCCTGTCAAATGCCTTACAGTGGATTATGTAAAATATAAAATAAAAAAATAATAAAAATATAAATATAAAAAAATAATACTTAGGTAGGTACATAATAATAGGTATTAGTATGTAGTAATTTATATATATAATATGATAGGTAACGTAAGTAGGTACTACTTACCTATAATATTAAGCTTAAACGCGATTAACATTTTTAACAATTTTAATTATAAGAATCGGAGAAAGTAATATTTTTTGTTTTAAAAACCTGAAATAGAATCCATTAAAAACAGAAAGCGTTGCCACCTTAGGGCTGAAAAATGATAATCATACAATAAAGTTCCTACTTATTTAAATAATACCTACTTATTATCCACTTTTTATACCATAATAAAGGTGTCATTTTATTTATAATTCTGCAACGGCATTTTATAAAATAATTATTTTTGTGCATGTATTTTTGTTTCGTGTTTTTTTTTTTCTGTGTTCGCGCATCATTCATCCGATTGAATTGAAATTGAAGCCTATGATTGAAACTTTCTATGACTACTTACCTACTACCTAGGTACACGATAATTAATGTAGTTGGTAGGTACTTGGAGTCGCGACCCCTCGCCCTTACGCGGCTAGCCCCACCAGTGCGGCGAGGGGTAGGTATTCCTATTTCCTACCCCTGGCCCACTGCACTGCATTGGAAATTGGTATAGGTACAATACTTGCGTTCAAGTTTCCGACTTAGTACCTACCTATAAGACATTAAGATTTAAGATTAGCTGATACCCGCAACTTCGTCCGCGTGGAATAAGTTTTCTTTTCTTCCGGTATAAAAATAGCCACTCTCCAGGTCCTGAACTATACCCATGCAAAAAATCACGTCGATCCGTTGCTCTGTTGCGGCGTGATCGAAGGACAAACAAACACACTTCAGTATTTATAATATTATAGCAGCTACATGAACATGAAGTATGATAACAGCTATAGCTGACGCCCACAACTTCATCCGCGTGGTATACTTAAGTGTTTTAATTCCTCCTGAAACTCCTAAATTTTCCGGGATAAAAAGTAGCCTAAGTATGTCACTCTACAGGTCCTCAATTATACCTACTAATGCAAAAAATCACGTCGATCCGTTGCTCTCTTGCGGCGTGATTAAAGAAAAACCAATAAACCAACCAACACACTTTTGCATAAATCTATACCAGTCATGTCAAACATACGGCCCACGCGCCGAATGCGGATTTATAATATTAGTATGATAGCCAAAGAAAGCATAGGAAAGTTTACTGTTTAGGGCAAAGATAGAGGGAGTGCCTGCGCAGCCGCATGCTATGGGTCCGCTACGTCGGCACTCGGCACTGGCAGCCTCCGTGCGGTCGACGACCCTAAGTCACCGATTACAAAAAAAGATAATTGTAGGAAGATGGATAGATACCTACCTAGTTCCTTTATGGAAGCTTGGCGACTTTTCCCCTTCCCTCATATCGCCACTGATCTAGAGAAAAAAGTTGAGTAAAAAAGACAACGAACTACAGTTTATGTACCTAGGTAGTTAACTCTACTTTCAGGAAGCTATTAATACCTAACTTTAACAGTCTACAGTGTTACACGCGAGGTGGTTGGTCCGCGTGTTTAATAATGTTTATTCTCCTCAACACTAATTGTATGTCGCTGTGCTGAAAAAGCTTTTGGGCAGAAAAAAACCACCGAGTAGTAAAAAAAACTAAGTACTAGCACAGAATAGGTAAACAACATGAGGTAAACACTACACAGGGTTCCACCGGCGCGTGCCCACTTCGCTATTTTGAAAAATTAGATACTTATCTCAACAAACATCTTGCATACTTAAGTAATCAGGCTCAAAGGACTAGAATACAGAGCCGTTAAACCAGAAAAAAATACTTATGTAATTTGTAGCGTAATTATTTATTACAAACTAAGTACTCAACTAGATACATTTTTATCATGTTTACTGCTAAAACATAAAACGGACTACCGGTCATAGATTCAGGTAGCCATTGCCTATTTGAGCTTGAGTGAGAAAACACATTTACTAAATAAACAAGTAGAAAATCTTAAGCCCCTTGCTCTGCTGACTAATCATTTCAGCAAACAAGCCAGTATTTAAGAACAAAAATGTATATGAATACAATTAGAGTTGTGTCTGGCTCTTTGTCTGACATACATAAATAGACTAGTAGAGTCCGTGACTCCGCCCGCTATGTAAACAAGCGTATTAAGGCTCTATCACACTACGTTTGTATAGTACCTACTGAAGTAATGCTCCCACGAATGCTAAAACCGAGCATAAACCATAAAGCCAGTGGATCGTCGCTGGAACCACAGAATTATGCCTGTCCCGCGTATCGTCGTCAATCGATATACGTCTTCTCCACACGCCACGGTCTTGCGCCATCTAAATCCTCCCTGCTATACTAACTCATACGTCCCTGCTCCTTGCCGACCTGATGGCCGGGGTTCTAGCAACGCTAACTCCCCAGTACAGGGTCCTTTCCAGCGCTTTGGGACTCCAAATTAGGTATATCGATTCTTCGAACTAATTTCCGTTACGTGGGAAGAATAGTATATTGTGTGCCTAGGGGTGAAACAAGACGATTTCAGACGAGTGTGAGGGTTGCCTGCCTGAGCGAAGCAAGGGCTGGCATCACCCGAAGTCATTTAACCGATATAATAATATATAATATAATGATATTTTTCATATAACCTCATAAAAGTGCGAGTTTTATTAAAAATGTAATTGGTTTTTTGGTTTGGTTCCTATTTTGTTGTTTACAAATATTATGATATCTGTCAGTTTAGTTGATGATTAAAATGACAAATAAAAAGGTTTGAAATAAGATACTCTGACAGGATTTAAAGGAGGGCTGCTACGTCTTTAAGTGGGTAGAAAAGCATCAAACGTTTTTTTTTTTTTTTATCCACTACAAGTTACCCCTTGACTGCGATCACACCTGATGGTAAGTGATGATGCAGTCTAAGATGGTAGCGGGCTAACCTGTTAGGGGCATGGCAGTTATATTAAACCCACACCCCTTCGGTTTCTACACGGCGTCGTACCGGAACGCTAAATCGCTTGGCGGCACGTCTTTGCCGGTAGGGTGGTAACTAGCCACGGCCGAAGCCTCCCACCAGGCACACACACACACACAGGCAGGCAGGTTGACTGTTGAGCCACCAGGTTTCGGGTGGCTCAACAGTCAACAGGCATTGACACTCGCACTTTCAATGCAGGTTATATCAAAACAAATTTGAGTAGGTAAGTAATAAAATGTCACTGGCTGAAATGTCAACTTTGAAAAGGTCAATGTTTTTATTATTCCTGCCTGCAATACGTAGGTAGATATTGTAGACATAAACGCACGATACTTTACTGCAAAGTAATTTTATTATTGTAAGTGACTCAATGAAGGTGTAAGGTGACACTTTCCAACAAGAAGGCACCTAGTAAGAAGTAGGTACCTAATATAAATTAGGGTAACAAGAAATAGTGACTGGTTTGTGCTGTGTACAGTCCCAGTCCATAGCTCAGGCACTAAACCATTGTCTTATACTTTGTTTCAAGCATTCCTTAGTGCGATCGATCAGGGGTAGAGTCTCTAGTCTCTACCCCTATCATCGATCGGTTTAGTAAAACAGACCACTCGTAATAGCTATTTATGCAACTGTATCGTAATGAGGGTCATTTTAATTCGAGTGCTGTTTTTTGATACGAGGCTTGCCGAGTATCAAAATAGGATAGTACGAGAATTAAAATAACTAATTACCTACGTACAGTTGCATACAAGATTTTATCTACGACAAGGACGTCTTTATAATTTTTTACTTTGTAAATTAATAAAAAAGTCAAATCAATTGACTGGTTGGGAAAGTGCCAGAACCCAGAGCCGCTAAGCTATAGGTATCCTATTTATGAAGATAACCATATCGATACAGCTACGACTCATAACGATTAACGATACAGCTCCCATACAACGAACTGTATCGTTATGAGAAGCAAACACGAAAGAGGGTTCAATTCGATATAGTTGTCAAATTCGAAATTGGAACTTTTCGATGCTGGAGTAGATAAAACCTTTAACTAAACGGTCTCTACTAGATACCGTTTGGGAGTTTCCCTTGTCATACCCCTCATCAATTAGCAATCATCATTAGGCTAACTGGTAGCAGAATAAAAATAGTAGATTGTATTATAAGAGAGCAAAATAATATTTTAACGGCAAGGGCGCTTTTTTGAATCCAGAGCGAAGTGAGGGATTCTGGAGTAGAATTCCGAGCGTAGCGAGGGATTCTTTAGTAGAATCCTGAACGTAGCGAGGGATTCAAAACACGTCGCCCGAGCCAAAAAATTTGCGCCCGAATGCATCACCTGTATGAGAAAATAAAAGGCGCCTCATATTTTATTGTAATATTATTAGGTATTTAATAAAACATAGAGTAATTCTATACTTTCACTGTCACTTGAAGAACTCATTTTTCAAAACAAAACCATGAATTTTTAACAATCCGTGAAAATTGTCGAAAACACGGGCTGTAGTTCGCGCGTTTTTAATTTGATTTATTTTTTTATTCAGTTGGAGGTGCGACTATGGGCCGTCGTACCAGCCAGCACACGAGTATATATTACGTACTCTGTGCAGCCAGTCTTTAGTCAAACAATATTTGCGTTCGATTTCTTTGGCGCTGAACACTAAGATGTTCCAAATTCAAAAAGTGCGCGGCAAAGATAATTGCGGCGCACTTTTTGAAATAAAGAGGATTAAAAACTCATTTCTGCCCTCTAAAAGTTTCTTATAGATTAGACAAGTCAAGTACAAAGTCCTTTCATAATATGATACCCCACTTGGAATAGTTATCCTACTTTGAAATTTCAAACCCCTGATTTTCCCCACTTTTTTAATTAAACTAAAAATAATTTTCAATTTTTTTGATTTCCATGATATTGGGCCACTATTATATACAACTATTCCAAATTTCATGTCAATAGCTTTAATATAGTTACTGAAATAATCGACTGTGACAGACGGAGAAAGTCGCACCATAAGGGTTCCATTTTTACTATTTTGGTACGGAACCCTAAAAAAAAAAAAGATATGCTATGCATGGTTAAAACATACTGTTTACAAAACTATCACACTGATCGCGAGCAATTTACTCTTATCCATTGAGGAGTTCCGTTCTTCATCTCCGGAGACATTCATCAGATCTTCACCAAATTAAAATGAGACCACCTCTGAAGTATGACCTACCAAACAAAAAAAGAATTATCAAAATCGGTTCATAATTGGCGGAGAAATCGCGTAACAAACATACAAAAAAAAAACATACAGTCGAATTGAGAACCTCCTCCTTTTTTTGAAGTCGGTTAAATACACCACCTTTGGATGCACTTAAAGGTGAACCAAGTCGTCCTTTTCGAATACATGGGATGAAAAAGGAAGAACTTAACTACAAAAGGTATATTTATCTGCAAAATAATTAAGTAAAAGTACCTAATAAATTGTCAATGAGTGTTAGGACTGGTAGGTACCTACTTATTTATTTCGCATATTCGAAAATTAATTAAGCATAAATTAAGAAAATATGCTTACTAGGTATGTTACCTAATCCTGTTTTATAGATGCAGGTAGTGGATAATAAGATTGGATGTTCTCAGTGGGATTGTGGCGCCGGGAACGTTACGCTCGGCTTGGAATTAGAATTTTACGATCTCTTCGTGTTAGGTTTATTGTCGACGATTTATCTGCGACCGAGATGAGGTCGTATTCCAAAAATGACTTACAACAAACACAGCTTTATATCCCCAATAAAAAATCTTCTGCCGACTGCAGACATTAATAGACTGTGACGTTTTTCTTTCCAGCTTTCAGCTTTCAACCATTCAACTCAACCACCAGGAGTCTCAGTTTCATACTGATTAGAACTTAAGAATAATTTTATAAAATTAGTCTCACGACTGAAAATTAAAACAAAGAGTTCAAGCTCAGGCAAGATATTAAAAGGTATAATTTTCTACAATGCAAGAGAGAACCTGGAGACCTAAATAAGATAAAAATATGTACTATAACCATATAAATAAATTACCTCTCCGAATTGTAAACCTATCACAAATGATTTATAGACGTAAGACGATGGGCTCAAAAATAATGCTTCATTATAAAAGTATGCGCTCATCTAAACCTGTCACTCATGAGTCATGTGAGATAACGACAGGTTTTCCATTCAAAATGTAGATATCATGATAGAGAACAAAATGCATAGCACTTGGTTTAACGGAATCGACTTGGGTGGCATTTTGAGGTTCGAGCAATGACAAAGTTGGACGTCGGGGCGGTGTATTAGGTACGTAGCCAATCGATAAACATCGGTACCTACTCAGTTTTCTACAAAACACAACGTGATCCATTGAAATTGGAGCTGCCATTTACTTGTTACACCATCGTTTTATGCGGACCTTCCTCGAAAGGCTACACGCTACACCACTAAAATATACTATCAAATTGTATTCGCATTATTGTCTGTAGTCTGTAGTCAATAGTCATCCTTGTAGGTAGTTTTATTACATGGTTTCTTGGTATGCAGAGTACCTACATCTACATAGGCATAGCAGTGGGGCTATGGGTATAGTCGAGGACCTGGAGAGTGACATAGGCTACTTTTTATCCCGGAAAATTTAGGAGTTCCCGCGGAAATAAAAAAAAACTTAAACCACGTGGACGAAGTCGCGGGCATCAGCTAGTACGTACCTAATACAGAAACAGGTACACAGAAGAAAGAAGGCAGATACCTATCTATTATATAGGTATTTGACCGGTTTACGTAAGGCAAGTAAGTAAGGAATAGGCATGTGAATGTGAAAGTATACCAGTCTTGGTGCTGGGGAATCTGTCTTTTCTATTCATCATCACCTGTCTTTAGCAGATTACTGTCTGTTTTTGCAGCGAAGGATAGTGCAATAAAACAATCCATTTAGAGAGCTGTCATTTTAGTTGTGCAAAAATTGCATTACAACAATTACTACTCGTACTATTTAGTAATTGCTATAGCTCTATCGCATTAATTTTTCTTTGAGATGTAAGAACGTAATATTATGTTCACGTTGGGATGGTAATCGATTACATGTACAACTTGGAACTCATTTTTATTTATTTTAAGACCATTTTGGACATTTTACTTTTTTGGATGAAGGTTTTTTAAGGATCGTGAATTAAAGAATTTCTGATGTAAATAATATAATGTTCGCGAGTGGGCTATGCCCACGCAGTCGAAGTGGAGCGACCGCAGCTGGCACAACGCCAGCTAACAGAACAGCAGAAATAAAACGCCACTATCAACATTCCAGGTCATTTCATGTGATTATCTTGTTGTTTTTTATACTCTTATCAAATTATAGCATTCGAACACACAACTCACAAGTCATCTTGTTGGAGACAAAATTCACAAATACGCTTCAGCTTTCGCTGTCAGAAATATGATTTTCACCCCAATTTGTTTGCAAACTATAGCAGCTATATTTATTGAGTGTACTGTAGATACTAGGGAGGTGTAGAGTGTAAATAGATAGTGTAGATTTATGAATCGAACTCGAAGTGATTTTAGTATGGTATTCGAAAGATTATTATTAAGATTAAGATTATAAGTACCTATTAGAAATTATTATTGTTGTAAAGAAATGCCTAGATAAAAGAAACTAATCAACGACGAGGTCCATAGAGAAAATTTAAGTTGTTATGTACCTACCTAGGTACGTATATAGTTTGAATTTTCGCCTCACTGACCGTTTCGAAAACAGCCTGTATAAAATCCACTTTTGTATATGTATTGAATTCCTCTACGTTACGTAGTTGTAAACATACCTACCTATATCACAGAATAATATAATAGTACTAACGCTATATGTGTAATGAAAGTTAAAGAGACCGAAACATGTCTAGGTACAACTAAGCAATGGGCTTGGTTTTTAGACCGGATCTGCATTTTAGACCCAAAATGCGATTTGGATTTATTTTTATATCCTCATAATCATAGTAATATCATAGAAACAGGTACACAGAAGACAGAAGGCAGATACAGAAGGACGTATCTATAGGTTTACCGGTTTACGTAAGGCAAGTAAGTAAGGAATATGCTTGTGAAAGTATCAACGACTTAATAAGTAGGAAAATAATTATCGTTAAAAATGGTGTTTTAGGCCTTATAGGTTTAAGTAGGTCTTATAGGTACTTTTGTCTATCTGGCAGTAGGTATACAGGTATACCTACTGCATAATCAATACTTATAATAAAACCTAACAGGTCCAATTCTGTACATAGAAGATATTTTGAAAATTTTTTTTGGAGGGCACTCATTATTCGATACTGAAGCCAAATCTGTAATTTTTTTTCATTTTTGTCTGTCTGTCTGTATCTTGGCCGCGCATCACGCCGAAACTACTGAATGAATTCAAACGAAACTTGGCACGATTTGAGCCCATACTACGAGGTAGGACATAGGATACTTTTTATCCTGAAATTCTACCCCCGCAGGGGTGAAATAGGGGTTGAAAGTTTGTATGAAAGTCCTTAATTTCTCAAGTTATAGCTATGAAACTTGATATATGAGCTGCGGGTTGAAAATGAAAACATATGTGTTTCAGAGATTTTAATCTATATAATATATAAAAGCGAAAGGTCACTGACTGATCATCACGATATCTCAGGAACTATAAAACATACAGACTTGAAATTTGGAAGGTAGGTTCCTTCTATGGTGTAAACGTCAGCTAAGAAACGGTTTTGGGAAAATTCACCCCTAAGGGGTTGAAATGGGGGATGGAAGTTTGTATGAAAGTCCTTTGTTTTTGAAGTTAGACACAAGAAAATTAGCATTTAAGTTATAAGTTTAAAATAATAAAAATCTGTATAATTTTTTTTCCGAAAATCTACCCCAAAGAGGGTTAAATGGGGGTTGGAAGTTTGCATGATGGTTCTAAGTTTTTGAAGTTACAGACTAGAAAATCGGGATTTAGGTTATCAGTTTTAAATTATAATAACCTGTACAAGTACTTTTTCGAAAATCTACCCCAAAGAGGGTGAAATGGGGGTTGGAAGTTTGTATGAAAGTTCTATGTTTTTGAAGTTAGATACTTGAAAATCGGGATTTAGGTTATAAGTTTTAAATAATAAAAACCTGCATAAGCTATGCTATATAAAGCCTTCTTAGATAGACTTTTTGCAGCGGGAAAATTTCATAATCTCATAGGAAATCAGAAATTGTACGCAGACGAAGTCGCGGGCGACCGCTAGTATAATATATAAATATTAAATGCCTACCTTAGTAGCTGTATGATGTAGCATGGATGATGGAACTTACTGATCTATACTTAATATTATTTGGATCATTATCTTAGTTTGAACTTTGGAGAAAAGTAGGCAAATGGTAGTTTGTTAAAATTTAGTTTCAATAACTGCTATCAACTTCAATCCTAAGTTTGGTAATCGCCGCCTACCGACGGGTATAGATAGGTACCTACCTATAGCTGATATCAGTTTTAATTGAATTCAATAAACACCGACTATAGGTACCTAATCGGTGTTTTTGAATTCACTTAATAATTATACGAGTAGTACAATAAAAATAAGTTAAGCAATTAGAAGGCAACCTTAATATTTTTCATATATTTTAATGAAGTAACCAACAAAGCGATACCTGATGTGCCTGATGGCAGTTTAAAAAAATGTAATCTAGGTAGGTATGCGCGGCACTTCAAAGAAGTAATAACATACGATTACCGTATCTACCTACTCTGCCTTCACCTGGCGTGAACACTTCTTTTTACAACGAAACCAGTTCCCTCCCATGTCGGCTGCTCTCAAAAAGCGATTCCGTCGTAATAGCCTCGAGGTGTGATTATTACTATTATATAACGAAACACAGATTTAATTATAGCCCCTGATGAGATTTGCTCGCGGGTTCTTTGACTTGCGACATTCTACATATAGTTACCTAATATTTAATCGCTTTTGATTTGCTAACTACTAAGCAGTAAATAGTAAATACCTATGGCTATGAGACATGACCAAGAACATGACTCATGAGCTTACAATTAATTACTTAATTATATTTAAGTTAGTTTGTAAAGCAAAGTGCAAAATAGGCACCGACATGTAGGTATTGTACATGTCGGTGAAAATAGGGTTTAGTTAGAAACCTTTATTTTTATTAATATGTAGGTATAGTGAGACTACGAAGTCCATACTCCAAGCTGACAAGCTCTACATAATTTATTTACTTAAATACATTATAGGACCTTGATCCATAGACCTAGAGGCTGATTGTAATGTACAGTAGTCAGTACCTACCTACCTAATGTAAGTACTTACCTATTTACGTATAGGATGAGTTTAATGAGAATAATGGTTTGGATGTTTAGACATCGTCACGGTCCACGATGCGTCAGGTTCAGGTTGCCCAATAGTCACGGTGTGCTGACTGCTGAAGTTTCTATTAGAGTTCGCCGTTTACGTCGAGCATTTTCCCACAGGGATGCGATGTGTCGGCGGCATCAAAGGTATTTAACCGATATCAATGGTCCAACGCTACCGTAGGCCGTAGCTCTTTGTCGGCTAAAGCGGCTACATCATAGTGACAACGACAACGTCGAGCGATCGTTGCCGATACAAAACGGATGTCAAACGAGCCGCCAGCCCCTGCCAGGACCTGTTCCGAGTCACGTGCCGTTTTTATCGACAAAGAGAAGTTACATTTCATATAAACTAGCTTTTTCCTACGAATTTCTCAACACTATTTCCTTGGTTTCATCAACTCTTTTATTCAGGAAGGTAGGATTCTCATCTCTAACTCGAGAAGCTTCATTAATTAGATAGATAGATAGATAGATAGATAAATACTTTATTGCACACAAGAAAGAGTAATACAAAGTTAACTATAATTATAAACAAGATAGATATTATTAAGTGGTATCTGGTACCTAATAAATATTTGATTTTGATTTTCTTGTCTTGAATTTCAAGCTACAGCTACTACAACTTTCAATATTTCTGCAGGGTCAATAATTTAATAATAATTATTTGTACTACCTTACCAACTTACTAAGATATTATCTATACAGTGCGCGCACGTATACTACCCTAATTACCATCTACCTTCAGTAAGAACCTAGTCGGTAGTTGTGACTTGTGAGTTGTGACTACATAATAGTAGATTGTTCATCAAGGGACTAAAATGAGCCATTTCATACGAGATGTTTAGCTTGTCACGAGATGCTATAGAATCGAGTAGAATGGCTTTTAGTCCCGTGGTAAACACTCTACTTTTCACTTCCATTGCGAGAAAATAAAATAAATAACGATTTTTAATTATTTCTTTGCCTTTCTGTTAAATTTTCATATTGGGAGTAAGATTTTTATTTTCACTACAGTCACATTCACTTTACCCGCCTTCACCTTGTACTTATTACGTATCGAATTTTGAAATGTATTAATAAATACCATCCAATAAACATCCATTGAAATAAAAGTACCTATTTACAACTAAAAAATCTATGATTTCGTGGCATTTATTTCTCTCCTTATCGTCGAGAAGGAATTTTAAAAAATACAGTAGTACCATAGACATAGATCTGTAGGATTTAACTTTGATTATAGGATAATGGTAGGATCTCAGAGGTAGGATACTATGGGTAACATTGACATTCCAATAAGTGACATACATTTTTTTGGCTGTTGATAGTAACCATAGACTAAAAATTTTAGATATCCGAATGAGGATATCACGCTTAACGATCGATATGAGGATAGTACGGCTATTATTAATAACAAGTAATAAAATTAAAAATTTTAAAAAACCCACGACGAACTACAGAGCTCCATTGAAACAACAATTAGAACTTAGCAAAAGTATATATAAAATAATATCTAAAACACAAAACTGCATATTTGCCGGCTCAGTAGTTCTTTTGACCAGCGTGGTGCACTATGGCCAAACCCTTCTCATTCCGAGATAAAACTTGGGCTGAGTAATGAGCAGAGGTGTCAAATAGTGTTAAATTTTAATAATCTGATAAAATTTAAAAAAAAAATGTGATCACTTAAGGAGTTCCCATAACCACCTCCTGGCTCCATCATGAGACCCTGGGCAGCATCTAGGTACAAAGTGCTAGTCAAGACAAATCAAAAGAGTCCAAATACGACGGGTTTACCATGAGAACTTAAGGAGTTCCCATGACCACCTCCTGGCTCCATCATGAGACCCTGGGCAGCATCTAGGTACAACGTGCTAGTCAAGACAAATCAAAAGAGTCCAAATACGACGGGTTTACCATGAGAACTTAAGGAGTTCCCATGACCACCTCCTGGCTCCATCATGAGACCCTGGGCAGCATCTAGGTACAAAGTGCAAATCAAGACAAATCAAAAGAGTCCAAACACGACGGGTTTACGATAAGAACTTAAGGAGTTCCTACCACTTACCACATCACTAGCTCAGCTTGGTTGTCTATGGTACTAAATTATATCCAAGAACCTTCTCACAAGCTATACATATCTGATGCAAAAAACCGCATCTCAATCGGCCCAGTACTTTTTGAGAAAAATGGTAACATATTGAAAAATTAAAATCATAGACTACAGCTCAGCTTGGTTGTCTATGGTCCTAAAATATATCTAAGAACCATCTCACAAGCTATACATAGCTAATGCAAAAAACCGCATATTAATCGGTCCAGTAGTTTTCCAGGAAAACGGTAACAAAAAAGTGCACAAACAAACAAACAAACAAACAAACAAACACACAACCTCTTAGGGCAAACACATATACCGTCTCCGTTTCGTCGAGGGTAAAAAAAATACTTTAATCCCTAGACCCTAAATGCTAACTTTAGTCCGCCTACGCTAAGCTATAATGACATCTTTTTAGAGCATGAGATGTGTTTTTGTAGATAATAAATGTGACTAATAAAAACCTTGTATTGCATACTTTTCATAATTTTAACTTAAAAATTTTTTTTTTTTTTTACATAGTCTCCTTTGTGGATCTTCCACTCCACCTGTCATTGGCAAAGTGCATTGTGCTGGTGTGGCACTAATAAAGGCCATAGAACAAAATAAGAAGAAGAAGGTGAAAATATATTATTTTATTCGTGTCTTATTTGAAGCCGGTAATGGGTTTGCTTTTATCGCATTAGCCATAAAAGCAGAAGTAACTCAACATGTAGATATAGATAAAACGCAAATCTGTTAAAATGTATCCAAAAATAGGGGCGTCGGCCCTCGGCCTGCGCCGGCACTGGCAGTGATACTTATCTCGGTTCCTTTGATCTTCCCGCTACTACTCCGAGACCGCCTACGCCACATTGTCTCGGCACAAGCTAAAGAATTTATTTGATTACCTCAGAATCTTTTTTTATCATAATATTATTCCCTTTTGTGAAGCCGTTTATAGATATCGTTTAAAAGTGCGTAATTAAGTAACGCCTTGCTTTTCCATACTTAAATGAATCTGCCGATTGATAACCTATCCACACTACCTACCAAGTACCAACCTAGATTTTTTCCTAATGTATCGGATTGAAGTGGTAGGTAATTTAGTGTTTCTTGAATGAGGTATTTCGGAAAGTCGCTTCTATTGTAGATAATATCCAAAAGGGTTCATTTGAATTTAGAAATAATAGAGGTTTAAATTTTATATTATCGTCTAACGTACTGACTACTGGCCACTGAATAAAAATGGTGTGGTGTGAAACTTTTTTTATAAGTCTAGCATTCTAAATTTGAAAAAAATAATTTAGACTGTTCGACTTTCATTTGTTTTTATGTCCAGCTTTTAAAACTAAGATAGATGCCGCGAAGATAAGAGTATTTTTTGAATAAGAGTTCTGACGTGGGACTAACGCAGCAGAAACAGCTCGTAATGTCAATAAGGTAAACAATGATGAACTTAAGGTGATGTTGGATCACCGTCAAGCCGATTCGTATCAAACTACCAAGGAAGGCATGGTTTAACGTTAGCATTCTCACAATATTGTCCCATTTGCCGCAAATGGTTAGAAAAAAGATTAAAAATTGCGGTAAGATTAAAAAACTTGCCTCATGATTTGACTGATCTGCAGAGAGCAGCGCGCGTTGAAGCTTGCCTTACATTATTAAAACCATTTAAAACTGTATAGAAATGAAGGGATTTTGGACCTAATTGTGACGTGTGACGAAAAGTGAATTCTTTCCGATAATCATTTATTTACTTACACTACAAGCTGCAGATAAAAACCACCCGTCATACTGCGTACTCTTCGGACCTCGCCCCAACCAATTACAGTTTTTCCGTGATTTGGACAAATTAGGTAAGTTTCTTCCAGAAAGCAGAACAAACGAAAAACTGCCTTAACACAGTTTATGGTTACACACCTATTGGGGATCTAGATTAACTACAACTAAAGGAAAAGAACTTTTAGAAGCAATCAAAGAACTGAAATGCAATGTAGCCAGCACTGGAAAGCCAACATATTGGCCGACTGACCCAAACAAAATTCCAGACCTCATAGACTTCTTCATCTACAAAAATATATCATCAAAATATATAAGAATCGAAGAAAGACATGATATGAGCTCTGATCATTCTCCAATATTATTGACATTGAGCGAAAAAATTTTGTCTAAAGAATCTTTTCCAACCCTTGCAAATAAAAATACTGACTGGGAAAGCTTTAGACAAGAATTAAATGATAATATAAATTTAAAAGTGCCACTAAAATTTCCAGAACAACTAAACGAAGAGGTCAATCAGTTTGTTATAGACTTACAACAGGCGGCCTGGAAAAATACACCATCATATAAATATAGAGAGAGAGGAACAGCATACCCGAAACACATCTTAAGCCTAATAACTGAAAAGAGAAAGAAAAGAAAAAGATGGCATCAGACTAGATCTCCATTAGATAAAAGAATTTTGAACAACCTTACTAAAAAAATCAAGCGTGAAATCAAAAAGTATGAGAAAATAACTACAGACAATTATCTTCAAAAGTTAACGAATGATCGTAGTACAGACTATTCACTCTGGAAAG
This sequence comes from Erebia aethiops, assembly GCA_923060345.2. NCBI lineage: Eukaryota > Metazoa > Arthropoda > Insecta > Lepidoptera > Nymphalidae > Erebia > Erebia aethiops. Next base: position 11,472,032 of record OV281089.1, on the reverse strand, counting down.
CGACAAAGAATATGGACAAAACACTGAATCATATTCCGCCAATTAAAAAAGAAAATGGAGAGTGGGCGATAAGCAACGATCAAAAAGCCAAACGATTTGCTGACCACTTAGAAAATATATTTCAGCCACCTGCGGGACAAGCAATTGATTTCGAAACCATTAAAGAAATACAAGAAGATTTAGATATCAGGCTTGTGACACCCAAAGAATTGCTCAGAGAAATTAAATTTAAGTTAGGCCCTAAGAAAGCGCCAGGATACGATTTGATCACGAGAGAAATTTTATTAAACCTTCCAAGAAAAGCCTTAGTTAAACTCACCACATTAATAAATGCTGCCTTTAGGCTTAAGTATGTGCCTAATCTGTGGAAAATAGCTGAGGTCATAATGATAGCAAAGCCAGGAAAACCTCCCCACGAAGCGACATCATATAGGCCTATATCTTTATTGCCTATTATGTCAAAATTATTTGAAAAGCTCTTACTCAAGAGGATGAAACCAATATTAGAAAGCAAAAATCTCATACCAGATCATCAGTTTGGATTCAGAGAGAAACATTCAACTATTGATCAAGTACATAGAATCGTCACTACCATAGAAAAAACAATTGAAGAAAAGAAAGTATGCTCTACGGTGTTCCTAGACATTGAAAAAGCTTTTGATAAAGTCTGGCATGAAGGTCTCATTTATAAAATTAGAAAACTGCTACCCAAAGCATACGCAGATATCCTGGTATCATATATTACTAATAGAGCATTTAGAGTAAGACAAGAAGATGCTTACTCAGAGCTAAAATGTATAAAAGCTGGAGTTCCGCAAGGGAGTGTTTTAGGTCCGGTCCTGTACCTATTATATACCTGCGACATTCCAGAACTCGAAAGTAACACCATTGCCACTTTTGCTGATGATACAGCCATTATGGCTGTAGGAGTAACACACGAAGAGGCAGTGGGTAAAGTACAAACAGCGCTAAATAAAGTATATGACTGGACTAAAAAATGGAGAATCAAGCTAAATGAAGCAAAGTCAATTCATATTGACTTTACAAATAAAACAAAGAAATACCACGCTGTTTTCATCAATGGACAAAAAATTCCCTACGTGGATACAGCCAAATATCTTGGGATGACCCTTGACGTGAAGCTACGCTGGAGAGCTCATGTCAAGAAAAAAAGAAAAGAACTTGACATAAAGTATAAACAGATGTATTGGCTACTTGGTAGACATTCCTCGCTGTCAATACACAACAAGATCCTGTTATACAGACAAGTCCTGATGCCCATTTGGACCTACGGCATACAGCTATGGGGCTGTACCAAAAAGAGTAACATCCAAATTATACAGCGGTTCCAAAATAAAGTACTCAGGAGTATAGTAAATGCGCCCTGGTACATCAGAAATGACGATATTCATCGGGACCTCAATATTGAATACGTCGAACAAATTATTACCAAATTTGCCAAAGCCCACGACCATCGGCTTCATCACCACGTTAACGTTGAGGCAATCCAGCTGCTCGACGTAACGAAACTAGTGAGAAGACTAAAAAGGACTAAGCCTTTTGAGTTAGTGTATAGTGATAAGTGACAGTGTAAAGTGTAGTGCTAATAGAACACATGAACAAAGTGTCTAAGATTATCAAGAAAGACTAAGATGCGTCAATGGACAACTTCTTAGTACATAAGATAAATTATAAGTTTAGGTTAAAGCAAAACTGCTCATTAGCCAATTAGTTAGGCTAGATCGTAGTTAAATGAGTACCTCGCTGGTTCTCAATAATAGGAAAAAAAAAAAAAAAAAAAAAACAGTTTATGGTGTCCAGGTCCCCAGCGTTATATCGCAAAGGTTCCTATTGGATGGCAGAAATGTATAGACACCGAAGTTACTTAAATAATTTGATTAAACAAATATATTTTATCCTACAAAAACCTGTAGTTAGTTAGCTATTCGATGTTTTGTAAAAGCTCGCGTTGCTCACGCGAGGTTCGGCTTTGAGCGGCCAAGCGAGGTAAAAGTCTTGATAGGATCGGAGCCGACGCCGCGGCGTGCAACGCGCCATCAAATTAATTACCCCTATATTTTATCCCTTTGTCGGCTACCGCTCCAAGACCTGCCAACACCGCTTAACTGCAAGTTTCAAGCTCTAGTACGACGGTACTGCTAAGTCAATGTAGATACCCGATACGAAAGCTTTGACCATGGTCGATGGTTTTGACTATGTCTGTCCGGTTATATTTGCATATTTTAGTAACTACCTACTATCTACAGAGTTGAAAGGAATAGTTTTAGATAATGCTTAGGATTACTCAATCTTATAGCTTATGAAAGAATTATTATTACTAGCTGATGCCCACGACTTCGTCCGCGTGGTTTAAGTTTTTTGATTCCCGCGGGAGCTCCTTAATTTTCCGGGATAAATAGCCTAAGTATGTCATTCTCCAGGTCTTCAACTATACCCATACCAAAAATCACGTCGATCCGTTGCTCCGTTTATAACATTTACTGGCGATGAAGCCACAGTCATATTATGCGGTTGCATAAACTACCTCAAGCTCTTGGTTATGGCATTTGTCTTCGAGCTTCTTTACTTCGGATTCCGTTTCAGAAGATACTGCTGCAGATAACACTTCAATAGCAAAGTTCGTTATCTGCCCTTTCAAGCTACTAGTCCACATATCACAGGCAAACATATGGCATCGAAATATTATGGAAATACCGAAAACAGTAAATTATGTTGACGGCTTGTTGACAGATTTTCTCTTGGTTGCAATTTTTTATAATTAATTTTGTTTCCTTCAAACGCCACCAAAAAAATATTATTAAGTACTCCTAATCACGTGAATTGCTGTTATCTGTTGAGGAGTTTTGTCCTCTATCTCTGATAATATTTATGATACTACCTTCTAATAAAGATTTATTCAAATCAGTTCAGATTTGACTGAGTTATGGAGTAAAATCAACAAAAAATCCCTATCCTGGAGGAACCTTATTTTCTATCGGGATTAAAACTATCCTATATATTGACCTGGAGTATCAGCTACCGCTATACCAAATTTCATTTAAATCCGTTTTTTAGTTTTGAGCACAGACAAAAATTAAACAAAAATCTGTTTTGGGCTCAGTATCGATAGATTTTTTTAAATTTTCAGAATATATTAAATGTACAGAAATCTTCCAGTTATAGTTTATTATTAGTATAGATAAAATATTTTTATTAGTATTACAAAAGGGGCTGAAATGGGGGGGAGGGGGGGTTGAAATTTTAAAGTGGGTTTGCTAGATCGAGTAGGGTATCATATTAAAGGTTTATACCTATTCTAGTTTTTGACTTATGGTGGAAAATTACAAAATTTACAGTTTCCACAATTATAAGTAGGTACGTACCTAAGTAATAGAATGATCTTTAAGAATTAGTTGTAGGTCCTACTTACTTTTTATAACTACCACTTCACCTAAATGTCTCAATTATTATTTACAAAAACATCGAAGTTGTTTAGGTGATAATTTAACCGGAAAGGACGTACATAATCGGTACATATTTTATGCGTTTTTCATTTATAAATAAGTGCAAGGAATATAAAAATTTATATTCAGTAATTTACAGAGAGATATTTTTGCATAAAAAGCCACGTAACCTTTATGTCTCTCCTATATTCGGTCATCAGCTGCTTATTTTTATTGCGGAAAGGCGTTGCAACTTGCAGACTACTTTTAAAACTTTTAAAAATAAAACTACATCCTAGGTATGTATGTACTACATAAGAATTTAAATAAAACTGTGCTAAAAAAAACTACCTAAGTACCATAACCATAACAGAGCGTGGATCGAAAATCGAAACAATATTCAACTCTATATACCTACCTACCTACCTATTACCTTTGTTGACTGACTTTACTAACTTTTTACTTTACTCACCTGAGTACTTACTAATTTAGTGCCAATATTAAAAAAATATTGATGAGTAGAGTTATGCTGGGAATTATTAATTACTTTTAAATATTTTTATTGTGTTTTTCAATTAATGAATTTAATTGCAATTATACAGGCAGTGGCGTGCAGTTCATAGAGGCATAAAATCACTTCTTACCCAAATGGAGATATGTCAATGCTCATTTTTAATGAAACAGCTAGTAAAAAAGTAATACCTACCTACCCTAGCTTCAAAACATGTGCACGCCACTGAATACAGGCTATAGTTAGATAGTTAATTTTGGGTATGTAGTAAGTATTATAGGAAAGCCTTACATGTAGAGTTACAAAAAACCGTCCAAAATTGACTATTTGAAGGCATACCCAGCGGAGGCGGCAGCAGTCAAAGGCTCAAAGCGATCAAAGGCGCCGCCATCGAAAGGCCTCGCCTTTGATCTTGCCGCCCGAAGTGCAAATTATGTTGTAAAGACATTGAGTGGCGCGCCCACCGCCCGACGTGGCCCGACTATCACGACAATGTTAATTAATTCAATTCGAACTGCCGAATCCCGAAGAACTCGGTTTTCAAAACAACACTGGCGCAATACCTACTGGTCGATGTGAGTGAAGTGAATGTGATCATAGTCCAGTCATTTAAAAGTTTTACCTGAAAAGTTTTACAGGAGTTTTGAAAATTGGAGATTTCATAGATTTCGTTGTGCTCTTTTCGAATTTTTACTTTGCCATCACAATGATTATGATTTTTTATAATAGGTATAATAGATGATTATGAATAGGTAGGTACTTATGATTTTTAGATCCTTTAATTTTTTAGCGCAGACAAATTATGCGGAAGGAACACATTTGGAGGAACGACGCGCTCAGATATTTCGTCTAAGCAATTTACGGCCATTATATACGCCGGTCGTTTGTAAACAATAACCGGTCCAGCGATGGTGGTTCTCTTTGAGAGTATTTTGCGCGCGCCGACGCCGATTCGAGTCAAGGGAACGAATCGAACCGTAAGTTGCCGTAGATATTGTTGTATGGATGTGGGGAAGACGAGCGGGGCGCGGGACGATCGAGAATCGAGAGCCGCGTGCGTCGACCCTCGTGGCTTCGCGCTTTGATCTCACCGCGCACGTCGCCGACGATGCCGCAAAGGTTCGAGACTCCCGCTCTCCAGTTACCATGCACACCTGCCCCTTTTAATATACCCAAATTTACAATAAATAATCGAGCGCAACGAAATGCCTAGCAAACGCTTAATCATTTTAGATTTAACATGGTCCGTGCTGTACGTACTATGGTCTGTAACAAATTATGCATTTTTCATGGCGACGTAAAAAAGGATGTGATTGCAATTATGCCAAAAGAGAGGTACTAAAATTCGACATAACGCAAAATAGCATCGAAGCTGAGATTTTAGTAACGTGCAGCAGGTAGGTACAATGACAAACTTGATGAAATAATGATCATGGATAATGTAAATTATGCTCACAAAACAAACTTACTTTTATTCGCTCGAGATACCTAGCACATTTTTTACAGTCAATTTTCAGGCAAGCTGCGCAAACACCGCAAAATTTCAACTGAAAACATGGGTGTTTGAGCACAGAGCAATAGCATGGATACGTTACATAATGTATTTGCAAGTATATTTGCTCTATTGGCAAGTAAATAATCTGAATGAAATAAAGTTAATACGAAGTATAATAGTGGCAGAAGAGTGAAGATCGCGACGATGAGATCTCAAGACTCGAGTTACTCGGAAGCGCTATTTCCGACATTCTGAGAAATGGATGTTTACATCCAGTCAGAGGTGACAAAACAGTACCATCATAACGACTAACGATGTTAGATCAGTGAATACTCAAGATCATCACTTATTAGGTAGGTACAGCTGTGAATAAAATTGTGCAAAATTACACCGCATACCTACCTATGTAGAATTGGCAAGAGTTTAAAGTTCGAAATCCAAGAAGTGCTTTTTGAATAGGTCTGACATCGTTAGCGAGCTAGTGGAAATCGGGATTCGGCCGCCTTCCATATTCAAATTACAGTTTTCAACTTTTCAATTTTTACTGCATCGCACGGCGCACCGCAACCCGCAGCACTGCGGGAGTTATACCTGATTTCGAAGAGCTTTTTCTAAGAAGTTTCTATATATATATTCCTTATTGTATTTCTTACTATGTCCACCTGCAATTCAGATCTATGTTTTTATTTACTAACCTACGTTCGTTAGTTGTAGCCTGTACGTTATTGCGGTACTGTGGTACAACTTATTCTAATAGGTATACTAACAACTTATTCTAATTTCGACGACCTCCGTGGCGCAGTGGGTAGCGCTGTTGCCTTAATGTGCGGAGGTCCCGGGTTCGATCCCCGGCAGGGTCAATTTGGTAATTTATAATTTCTGAATTTTCCCTGGTCTGGCCTGGTGGGAGGCTTCGGCCGTGGCTAGTTACCACCCTACCGGCAAAAACGTGCCGCCAAGCGATTTAGCGTTCCGGTACGATGCCGTGTAGAAACCGAAGGGTATGGGTTTAATATAACTGCCACGCCCCTAACAGGTTAGCCCGCTACCATCTTAGACTGCATCATCACGTCTTACCATCAGGTGAGATCGCAGTCAAGGGCTAGATAGTAGTGGATAAAAAAAAAAGGTCCATAATAACTATAATTTATTATCCCACTAGAGGATGCCCACGACTTCGTTTTGATTCCCGCGAGAATTAATTAATTTTCCGGAATAAGAAGTAACCTATGTTTATTAACCTTATTATAGGTTTTATCATGTCCATTATTCTTGAAATTATCATCAGTAAAATACCTAATATCTTTCTGTGTTGTATTTTTCGCTTCGCTAATTTCCGCAAATAAATTGGGGGAGGTTTGGCGAGGGAGGTTTTCGGCATGCGTTCTACTTCGGAAATCGAAATTGAATTACGTCGCTGAACGGTTCCAAATTCCAATATAGGATAGTAAGTAGGTATATGGTATACCTTTACCTATCTCCGTTGATCATAGGATTACTAAGTGTTGATTCAAAACTTGTTCACTTTCCCTATTATGTACTCGTAGGTATATTATAGTTTTCATCATCTCATAATTTCTATAGCTACAAATATAAGTCAACCTTTAAAGAAGATTTGTTAATGTATCTAAGTAGGGACCTACCTATCTCATTTTAATGTGTCGTCGTTGTTTACTTTATCCAGAGCTACCCCTGGTGTTACACAGACGCTTTAAGAGCCGGATCTCTTTATTTATTTTGTTTTCTTTCTCATGACAAGAGCGCCGCTTCGCTATCGCTTTTTATCTATCAACTTGTGTAAATAAGTCCGGAATCATTGCCTTAAAGTAAATAAAGGAAGAAATATTATCAGCTAAGAGTAAACTTAGGAAGAATTATCATCGTTAAATGTAAATAGAAGAAAGAATTACTGTCCATGAATCCGTATCATCGGTACTTTGGTGCTGGGTGCAGTCCGTAGCTTGGAGTTGTGCATAGTGGGAGATATAGTTTTTTTTAATTACATTGATGATAGAACACAAAGTAAAATGAGAACTCTCTACAATATACTTACCTACCTTATACTTAATTAAACATATTCTGGATAACTCAGAACTCAGAACAAACATAAAAATTTGACATCCGGTGCGGTTTAGAAGGATAATATATTTGCAGACTCCTCGTGCCCGCATCCCGTCGCGTCGTTACGGCGCCATAGGGTAAGAAAACCCTTAGCGAGCATAACTTTTTCACGAAATTACGATCACAACTGGTACTAATATTATTTTAATGTTACTTTTACTAATAATAAGCCTTATGTAACGAGTAACCGTTCTTTGTGAAAGTAGTGACGATGATTTTCATCAAAGCCTATTGCCGATTTAACAAAGCAATATGATTTTATCGAATCATAATATTGAGCTTTTACTTTTTAATTTATTTTAAGTAGATACTGCACAGATTGGTTGATACTTGATACTGTTAGTTGTATTAATTCTATAATTGGACCCTTTTGGAAGAACTGGAAAGCAAGCAATTTTGAGGACTCGAGTTGAGCTACGGAAGTGCGCATGGTTCCAATTTCCAATCCAGTGCGCAATTTGAGAAGCATTCAGAGCAGACTGGCTCAATTTCCGATTCAATCGATCACAATCAAAAGCAAAAAATTGCAGCATTTTGTAGAGCTGTTGTGACAAGGGAATGGTGAGAACAGACGAGTTAACATGATTCCGTCAAAAAATCTTATCCTGTTCTTTATATTTATTAGCGCCAACGCACAATCCCGTCCGGTTTTACTTATGCGCCTTAATCAATTCTGTCTAAATATTGACTTTTTTTACTTCCTTTCTATTCTTTCGAACGGAAGAGGCGGTTTATTGTTGCTGTGATGTGTAATCAATACGCAATGTATAGTGATACGTGAAACCCTATCAAAGTTTACTCGGCTTTTGTCTGCAACAACACTAGTTTCCTTCAGGGCACATAGGTTTTGTATCACCGGTTTTTAATATTTATTATTTTAGAACCAATGACCTTCTATTGTTTAGAACCAACTTAATTTTAGTTCCCATGTCGCGTCAAAAACTGCATAATAGGTACTTCTTCCTACTTTTCTAGCGTAACGATAACTTATTATAAAAAGTGTTAGCACTAGCCGCTTTTATACAAAATCCTTTTGGCGACCTCCCTGGCGAAGTGTTGACACAGAATAAAAATCGAACCCGGGAACTGCGAGGGCCCGGGCTCGATCCCCGGCAGGGTTAATTTGGGAGTTTATAATTTCTGAATTTTCTCTGATCTGGCCTGGTGGGAGGTTTCGACCGAGGCTACGTACCACCCTAGACCCTACCTTACCGCCAAGCGATATTTTTTTTATGTGGAACTGTTTTGAAAAATTAAGTTAATAATATTATGCCGTTTTAATAAAAATTCAAAAAGTAAGTACTTACCTACCTAACCATTTGAAAATTCAGACTTCAGAGTGACAGAATTACTTCACAGGTCGTGCGCGAGTTGAATGCATAGTAAATGTATCACCACTCACCATACATTTGCTGTGCATTCAACTCGCGCGCGAATATAGGTAAGTATTTACTTGAAAACCTTACGATTTCATTTCATTATTAGTGTTCGTTATTTGTTCTGGAATTCCGAAAATCCTCTTGCACATAATCAGGCGGGTATTGTCAAATGAAACGAGACGAACGATAATGGAGTTTCTGGGAACAACCCTTATGCTTGTGGGGTTTGCCGCGGTGTGGGGAGGGGGGTAAAGGACGGTTTTGGTCCATCCATCACTCCGCGGGGGTGCAATTAGACGAAGTATATGTGCTGACACGCCGTGCCGTCGACACGCATACGCCACGTCCATCTCTGAATGCTTTTATGCCACTAATGAAATATATAGAGAAGCTATGAATATTTAAAGTAGGTACATAATACACTTTATAATTATTTATAAGTTATCGTTTGTTAACCACTGCGTCGTAAAATTGGTCGGATGATAGTAAATTGGCTTTAAGGCTTATTGCTAATGTTTTTTATTATTAAAATACAAATAATGTTCCTACACTATAGTACCTAGTACCTTACAAATTGCGTACTACTACTACTACAGCCCAATAACGTCCCACTGCTGGGCACAGGCCTCCACTCTCATAGGAGAGAGGGAATTAGAGCTTAGACCCACCACGCTGCTCCAATGCGGTTTGGCGGATTGCTAACGCTTATGTAAGGTAAGTCTAAATACCTACTAAGTACGCATCTGATCTTTATCTTTAGGTACTTCAGCCAAAGCCTTCAATATGCGTAAAAAGTGAATGACGAAAAGAGTATGACGTGGTATCTACCTACTATTCCTGATTTAAAAAAAAATAACGTCAATCAGTTAAGGAATCGGGTGAGAAGCGTATGTAGGTAGTGGGTACCTACCTATTTTACACCGGCCGGCAGTGCGGTAGCAGCCGCCGATTATACCTACATCGATAAGACACAAAAACAGCTTTTTGATTTATGAAGAGGGCTCGAGAGGCGGCTACTGGGCGCCGCGCCACGTTTCCCGTTGCATTTTTGTGACGTCATCGTCCGCTCAATAAGATTCTTCATTCGCAGATTATATTTTAATTCGATTTTTTAGATGTTCAGTGGCTGATTTAGAAGGTACGCACTAACTTACTTTGTATTCAACTATCTACACTGTTTAATATTTAAGTACCTATGAGTAAATAAATTACTTAGAAAGTTAGGTAGGTAGTAGGTACCTACTAGGTCGGTACGAACTACGAAAGAAAGATTTGCAAAGATTTACAAAGAGGTTAGTAGTTGGTACCTACTAGGTATAGGTAGTAGGTACCTCTACCTACCTAAACCTATTCATAGTGGATCTAAGTACATAGTTCAAATGTTGTAAGACGTACCTACCTATTAAATTAAAATATATTTTGCGAAAGTTCTAATTGGAGGAAGCTTTATTTTCGATACGGAGCCTAAAACTATTTCTTTTTAGATATGTGTGTCTGTCTGTCGGTTACGGAATCACGCTGATAGTCCTGGCACAGAACAGTACTGACGGACGACGGTAGGTACTGGACGGATCTAAAATGCACCTCGACCTGCACCAATAGCTCACTAATATCTAACACTAGCATACTTTTATCCCGAAAAAATAATTGGACCCAAGTTCCGGGTTCAAACAGATATGGAATGAAAATTTTTGTCGATGTTTATGTGATGTTTATTCCATCCGTAGAGAACGTCGCGTCGTCGTAGAGACAACAGCTCTCGAAGTATGATTTTGAAACACATGCATGAATAAGTAGGTAGGTTTGTAAATGAAGCAAGTGGTCGCGGCAGCTTAAAGCGCCTCCACCGTTAATCTTAAAATACCTCTGGTTTAGTTGCTTCAACAGAGTTTCTTGCTGGTTCTTCTCGGTAAGATGGCATTCCGAACCAGTGGTAGATTCACTCAACGATTCGTAAGCACTTGTAAAAGTTCTTCTTCTTTTCTGAGTTCATTTGAAAAAAAAATTTAAAGTTCAATTGACAAGCTACATCTACTCTCAATTAGCATTTAAAAACAGCAATTTCTAAAAGAAATACCTTTTCTTTATTATGTCTGTGAGAAATACAGGAGATCCCTAGCTTCCGGTGTAGCTTACCAATGCCTCTGAAGCATCTCTGAAGCTGCTCTGAAGTCTGAACCTGAAGTATATTAAGTTACTTGTCTCTGCTCTGCTGCTGCTCTGAAGTCGGACTGAGGGAAGAGACTTAACCTCTATGTTACTTCATACTTGTCTGGACAAGAGTCTGACTCTGAGTCATGGACCTAATCTCTGAGTAGATTGTAATATCGGTCTTGGTCATTAGTCTGTGGATTCTCTATGGTTACGCCTTGGTCCTTGCTTGGTCCTCAGAGTAGTATGCCATGGTCGCTAGAGTCAGACATATTAAAGAAAAATCTGTGGGTAGATATCATAGCATTATCATAGATTGATTATTTAGATTAAATTTTACTGTTTATGTGTAGTCTAGAAAATTAAAATTATAAAAAGCAACAACAATGCCAATTTTAGCCATTGGGTCAGGTATGGTCATATCACAGACATATAAGCATGTCATATGTCAGCTGTCAATATTAGCATATCCAGTGTTGTCAACTTAGTAGAATTTCTACTAAATCTAGTGGTTAATGGAAAATGAAAATTTAATCACTTTACTATAGCCATCTTTCAAATTTTATTTTCATGTCAATGCATTTTTTGAGGTTCAATGGTTTTGGATATTTTTAAAAGAAAAACCCAATAATCAAAAATAACTTTCGTAGGTACTTTAAAAGGTAACTCGTAGTTACATGTCCGCGGATTTATTAAATGATTTATGATAAATATTTCAATATTAAATAAATAGATGATAGCTAGATAGCATCCACGGATAGTGACGTGGAAAGGATTTTATTAATTACTTTAGAATAGGTTTAGAAACCGTATTTTTGTCATCTTCTGTACTGCGAGTATATTATAATAATTAATTAGTAAAATAAAAAATTCAAAAATTATGAAATCAAACTTTATTAGATAGTCAGTACCCAAATAAATGAGAGGAACTCTGTATTTATTTGTGTTTGTGGAAAAACATTAATATTAAGTGTTTGTGGAAAAAAACATTAATATTAATTTTTTGTGGAAAAAAACATTACGTAGTTTGACGTCTTTCCTGGCACAGTGATGAGCGCTCTCATAGTGGGAATTCCTGGGTTCAATTCCTGGAACTTGGTAGGGTCAATTTGGGAATTTAAAATTTCTGAATTGACTCTGGTCTTGTTTCCCCTGCCGGCTAAGGATTTAGGTAAGATGATGTATAGAAAACAATTAGGGGTATGGGTTTAATGTCAGTGCCGTGCCTTGATGGTTTAGCCAGCTATCATCTTAGACTGCATCATCACGTACCAAGTTACCACTGGGTGGCAGTCAACTTGTAGTGGAAAAAAAATAATTTCTCGCTATGGCAAACTGAAACTGAAAACTGCACATATTTCTGCTACACACAGTCAGTTTTAACTGATCAGTTTGATGTAATGAAAATTCGGTTATCAGTTCAGTTTGTTTCAACTGTACAGTTCTCACAGTTCAGATCAGTTAAATCACAACTTGTGGTTTTATTTCACACATTGCGATTTAATTTAACGGTCCAACTGAACTGTTATGACTGTTCGTATTTAGCGTAGGTACCGGGGTACTTTAGTGGACTTGCGGAACAACAGTTGGCCACACTAAGTATAACAGCACTAGACAGAGCAGGTATAGTGTATTATCTATGTTAAACTTACAACATATCCTTAGTCATTGATGTTAAACAGCAGCCTGCAGCACGTGCCAACTGCCAACTGCCAGTGCATATTTTTGTCAATTTTAGCCATTTTAGGTTAGCTTTGTTAGAATTCTAATTAATAAAACATGGGAAAGGTTAGAAAACGAAAACCAAAACCAAGCAAAATAGTCAATAATGAGGTGACTAACAATTCCGACGAAGAAGAATTGCCTGTTGATAATAAAGAAAATGCGATTCACACAATAATTGATCAGCTGCAGGTTAGAATTATTTGTTTTTATTTATACACAAACTTCAACATGCTATTATAAGGTGGCATTATTCCTAAATCAAATACAAGTTAAGTGCCTCCTGTTTTCTGCTAACTTCTCTAAATGAAATCGCTATATTTACGATTTTTTTTCTACAATATTGTTTACTTAAGTACATGTTTTAAGAGTAAAGTCAGCAGTTCGTGTTTTTTATTACTCATTTCATCAAAAATATGAAATGGTTCAACTCGCGTTTTTTATGTGAGTAAGCCTAGTTCCAGTTTCTCGTTAAGGGTCCTTATTATGACATATTGTACTCATAGTTGTTGAGCCGCTATTTGTGCTAATCATTCACAACAGTTGAAAATTTAAATGCTAAAATTGTTCCTGTTGATTGCATTAGGCTGCAAACGTCGAAGAAAAATATTGTGGACTGCAAACCTTTGCTATGCTACTCGAAAGCCAAGATAGCTTGGAACAAATAATCAATAAGGGGCTAGTGAAGATAGTGGCACCACTTCTGCTTGATCCAGCTTCATCAGTCAGAAATGCAGCAGCTGGCTCACTCAGGAATCTGTCAGCAGTTGGCCATCAGATGTGTGATGTTTTGATGGAACATGATGTTATGACATCTTTGGTGTTTTACTATCACCAGGTAAAATTGACCCTTTTTAGTCTTTACATTCTATTATATGTGCAAGTGCATTCATTTGTCTACTAGAACTTTTATTATTATTATTATTACTCTTTATTTGGTACACCACAACACAAAAATATAAAGGACACAAATAAATACATAGAAAACACTAAGTAGTATACAAAAAGGCGGCGCTTAGCAGCAATCTCTGCCAGATCCATACTTTATGTATTTATGTATCGGATAAAACACGATGGTTGTATCATGATACCTATCTGTATGCAAAATTTCAGCCCAATCCGTCCTGCAGTTTGAGCTGTGCTTTGATAGATCAGTCAGTCGGACCAGTTTTCCTTTTACATATTTTTCAAATTCAGCCTCAACTAATAAATAGGTTTTATAGTTAGCTCACAATTGATTCAGTTGTACCTAAAATTATAGTCCAATTTTATGCACATTAAGTACTGAATTGTGTCTTTGCAGTTTACAGAAACTTGGATACCTGACACTAACTCCAAAAATAATGATGATTCTGATACATTAGTTCAATGTACCAACCTTTTATTAAACTTATGTGAAAGTTCAGGTAAGAAATCAATAAGTACCTAATTAATTTATTTCAGTGTAAAAGCAACAAAAAATAATATTTATTTTACATAGGCCAACTTATGGTCTAGTCAGGACTCTATTGCCGGTTTCGCTATTAAGTGTGCTATTTAATGTGAAATATTTGTGATCAATGTTCACAAGAATGTGAAAATTCAAATATATATATTATCATCACTGTAACTGTTTTCATTCTATTCTATTCAGGATGATGTAATGAATAAATGGTTATTTCTCTCATCTATTTTCAGAATTAGCTGTAAAATATCTTGGAGATTCAAAAATATTAGACATATTTCCGAGATACTTGGACTTAAGCACATTTGGAGTTGACATTGTCACAGTAATAATGCAGTGCTTATTTGTTGTTGTCGAGGACAATCCATCAGCCATAGAAAAGGTTAAGAATTCATCAGAAAGACAGCTAAAAGAATTGCTTTTATTGGAAGCTAACGACCCTTCAGCCTTATTAATAAAAACACTTGCAGGAGGTGTCATTATTAATATGTGTGGTGGGAACATAGCAAGTTTACCAGTGGATGTAATGAATCAAATAATAGCGATTTTAGCAAAAACTTTGTCTTTGGATCATAGATTAGCATGTAACCAGCTCTCAAGTGCTGTGCCTTTGAGTAATGCTGCTGGAAAAGCTATACCTCCTGAGGGAAAAGTAGGCCAGGTCTTGGAGAGCCAAATAAAGTCAGTTACTCAGGTCTTGGATGCACAACAGAGTGCAATTGAAATTATTGCAAATGTTTGTTCCTGTGATGGTAAGTTCCTATAATTACCTCATCGTCATTGTCAAGCTATAGACAGTCCACTGCTGAACGAAGGTTTCTTGCTTTGGGTCCCCAAAGTATCAGTTCTTCAAACTAAGTGCCCTTTTCCACTTCAGCATTGCATCACTACTAGCTATGTCAGTTACCTTAGTTCTTCAACTTCCTATGGGATCTTCTCCTTTCTGATTTGATTGGGTAGAGAACCACCAAGCATAGCTCCTTCCATCGTCCTAAGCTTTCTTATGAGGTCTTATATATAATGATATAATTACCTAGAAGTACTTTGTCTATTTTGTCAGTGTAAATTTCTCAATATGTCCTTACCAATTTGATAGTTGCATTACAACACATTTACATTACTGCACAGATCGGAAATAAAACAATTTACAGCTGAGTAATATTGGAAGGATGACGTAAAACTCAGGACTTCCCAAGTTATTTTAAAAGACGAGGCTCCAGCCGAGGCAATTTTAAGTAACCGAGGCTGTGAATTGCTATTTTGGCTGAGACTTGTATAATACTTGTTCTCTAATTTGTGAGGAAACAATAAACAGAATTTGTTGAGAAAGCTTTTCTACGTTGCTAATAGATTGCATTGAATTATATAATGCTATAACTTTGTGTTGTACATGAGTTGCATATTGAAATGATCTGATTTCCAGCGTGATTAACATATTTTTAAGTAATGAAACAATTTCTGAGTAAGTAGGTGAAAAAATACAACATTAAGTATTTACAACAATATTGTTTTTAGATTCAGATGACTCTATGGAAGGTCCTGAATCTTCAGACAGTGATGAACCATTGGATGAGGAGATCTGTAGTAATGGAGAAGGAACTTTACTGGCTGAAGATAGACTACCACCAGAACTATTAGAAG
Organism: Erebia aethiops; assembly: GCA_923060345.2. Classification (NCBI taxonomy): domain Eukaryota; kingdom Metazoa; phylum Arthropoda; class Insecta; order Lepidoptera; family Nymphalidae; genus Erebia; species Erebia aethiops. The sequence continues at coordinate 11,456,125 of OV281089.1, read as the reverse complement.
CCCTAGTTTCATTGGAGATATTTGACAAAGTTTGGGCTCGGACACAGTTACCTCCCGAAAATGTAATGACAATATTAAAAGAATATGAAGGTTCACAACCAATTTATAAAAAGTAAGCAAGTTTACTACTGTACATAAATACTTTTTGTTACATATGCCTAAATTACTTTCTATAAATAATCATTGCAATTATCTTCTCGTAAAAATGGTCTCGTAAGAGTGGCCCAGATGTGACAACACATATCAGTCTATTGCGAAGGTTAAGCAAGAATTTGGTTTATATTTAGCCTTTTTGTTTCCTCCGTGCCACGGAGAGCACGTAAAGCTGTTGGCCCCGGTTATTACGTCCTCTCCTAGAAGAAGGTCTCCTGCATTTTCACAGAACACTGTTGTGTGCTGCTTGCTTCCCAGTGTCTTATCTTTTAACTGAAGAAAAATAAAGCATTTAGAGAATTTTCAGATTGCACAATTTGCAAACTCGAGCCCTGCTCTGCATAAACAATATGTTATTGAGTCTACCAATAGACAACCTCGGAGGTGCCAATGGGGTTTATAAAATATGGGTAGATGCTGGGAAACTTGTTTTTAAACAGAGCTCAGAGAATTTGAACCTTTTGGAATCTGCTACTGCTGTTATGAGGGCTGCTTTGGATAAAATAAAATTAAAAGATACTGAGAAACCAGCTGATGGTAATTTATTCAGCGATTTTGCCTTATCTGACATTGAGGTATGTTCATCATTTATACTTAGCTTTTCAATTTTCATATTAAAATACTTGTGTATAAATATACTAGATGATTTCCGCAACTTTTTGGTAGAGGGTAAAAATGTGGAATACGCGAGACCGACGCCGTTCTTCTTAAGACAAATGGTCTTATGTATAATAATATAGTACATTCGTAATTAAACTTTAATCCTTTGGTGTTAAGGTTCATAATAGTAAGTGCTGTGTATCCGGGGCCGACACCTCGCGTTGGGTGAAACATAGCCAATTTCCTAACTCTGAGCTAGTACTGAGAGTCAGTTAAGTTTGTTTAAATGGGGCTTTGAGAGTAAAGGAACAGAAACTGCATCTGTGTTGGTGCACACACTTGTGAGTGTACTATAATATATTCCGCACAGACAGACAAAATTCGGTCGGAAGAATAATATTAGGTATTAGGTACAAGTGCAAAAACCATTTAAAAGATAATTGGGCTAATCTTCCGATTACGTATCAATTTAAGTAGGTTTAAGCTGAGCTCTTTTAACCTGGAAGAATAGAGGGTTCCCATGACCATGAGATATTGATAAAAATCTTAATCCACACAAAGGAAGTTTTAATACATTGTTGTGTTATATTGAAACATCCTATCGAGGTTGAATTGGTCTCAATCATTCAAGTCACAATCAAGCGAATAAAAGGATTGTGATTGTCACAATTGACCATTGATTTTATTAACAAAATATTTTTTTTTTGTGTAATCATTATGAAAGACCGTTTTTGTTACAGATTATGCTGACTGGAATCAGAGACTGCCAAGAACCTGAGATAAGATCAAATCTTATCCGTATGATTGGTATATTGGCATTATTATTAGTGAACAATCTAAATGAAACTACGTCCAATGTCATATGCACCGTTACTGAATTTTTACTAGAGCAAGCTCACAAGGAAAATGAAGTATGGGTTTTAGCGGAAGCTATTGACACATTGGTGGATTTGTATTCCGAAGATGAAACAGATATGTTGGCAGCTAAGGTTAAACTTGTCGAAAAGTTATCTTTATTAGCTCCTATATTAAGAAACAAGGTATGTTTAATTCTTGTTGTGGTTATTATTGTATTATAGATGATTCCCGCGACTTCGTCTTTCGAACTTTTAAATTTTCCGTGATAAAAAGTGGCCTATCTCCTTCCCCGGGATGTAAACTATCTCTATATCAAATTTCATCAAAATCGGTTGAGTAGTTAGGCCGTAAAAGCGCAGCAGACAGACAGACACACTTTCGCATTAATAATATTAAGTATGGATTCAGTCTACTTAGAGTATCCTCAATCTCCTTTTAGAGTTGTCTTAAGCCAGCAGCATATTATTAGAATTTCTCTGTCTGGAAAGAAAATTTCCTGACTCACATTGGATGATCTTTCACTGAACTATCAGAAATTTCGGAATGCCTAATCTGAGCTTAAAAGATAGCTAGAATAAATAACTTTATTTTTTATTTTTTATCCATTACAAGCTAGCCCTTGACTATCACCTGATGGTAAGTGATGATGCAGTCTAAGATGGTAGCGGCCTAACCTGTTAGGGGCATGGCAGTTATATTAAACCCATACCCCTTCGGTTTCTACATGACATAGTACCGGAACGCTAAATCGCTTGGCGGCACGTCTTTGCCGGTAGTAATAACTGAAGTAGTTTTAAAAAAAACTTTAAAAAAAGCTTACAAAATCAAATTGTCGACTTCTACTACTAGTGGTTCGTCCTTTCTTGATTTTTCCTCAATGACTTAGTTTGATGACTTGGTTTCACGTCATTTATAGGTATTTATTATTTCCAGGCAAGACAACAGAAGAAGCTTCCGAAGGAGTATAAAGTTCTGGTCACTACTGCTAACTCTAATCTGCCGAGGTTCATAAAATATAAAAAGGCAAGACTTTCTAAACTATGTTAATTTGTAGTTAGAAATATTTAATCATATAAATATGAAATCTATGTATAAATACTGTTTATTGTTTATTAAATAACATTTTTATATACATATTATGGTTTTAGTGATATTATGCATAGAATAATTTCCACTTGTTTCTCTTACAATTGGCTAAAGAATTGAGTTTTGCAATAGCTATGACATGTCATCGAAAATCTTGCACGTTTTGATTTGGCTGTTATCATAGTATAGGATCATACTAATATTATAAATGTGAAAGTTTGGATGGATGTATGGATGTTTGTTACTCAATCACGCGCCAAGGGCTGCACGGATCTGGCTGAAATTTGGCACAGAGGTAGATTATAGTCTGGAATAGTACATAGGCTACTTTTTATCGCGGAAAACTAAGGAGTTCCCGCGGGAACCAAAAAACCTCAATTCACGCGGACGTAGTCGCTGGCATCAGCTAGTCATTAATAAGTATGTTAGTTTCCTTTTTACCTTTATTAGTCAGTGGATGTATATGTCACCGTAAAAATGTAAAAACCGTTAGATTGTAATCTAACGCTTTTTATCTGGCGAGATTGTAAACTGTCGAAAGATTGTGAACTGTTCAATGTTCCGAGTTAAATTTTGAAATATTGTATTTATGTTTTCTTGTCTCTTTCTTGTACAGTTCGCGCGCGAGTTGAATGCAGAGTAAATTTATGTGTCACCACTCACCATACATTTACTCTGCATTCAATTCGCGCGCGAACTATAGGTTAGGTTAGGCCTTAGGGTTTCTTGTAGAATGCGCAGCCTGGGCGCCGCAGAGGCACGCATTGTCGTGTATCTTGGGCGGAGGTCTCTCGCTTCCGAACGTAATAAACTGCATGATCGGAAGCGAGGCGTGTTGGGCGGCAATGGTGTCCTTTTATGAGCAGGTGCTCTCACTGAAGGAGGCGTCTGAGCGGGAAAGAGAAGAGGCACCCGACGCTCATCCGATGCGCCGTAGACGCCAGGGGGGCAGGAGGCGCCGATATGCACACCTTTTAACCCCGTAGAAACGAACATAATATAGTGGCTCTACCGTTGAGACGGCACAGTAGTATACACTTTTGTGATCCTGTGCCGCCCCATTACTGCGGAAGACGGGTCCGCTGGATTTTAGTGGGTATTCTGCTCTGACAGTGAGTCCCACATACCCCTCCGGAAGGGGCGCAGGTCTACTTGCGCTATTTTCGGGGGGGATGCCTAAACGCATTTCCCAGCGTTAAAAAAAAGAAAAGGCCTTAGGGTTTGACATAAATATTCAGGTATGCTTAGGTAATATTGGGTTAATATACCAAATAGATCACAATTTAACGAAAAATAATGCGTTAAATTGTAAGCAGTATCTAGGTTCACTATCTGTCGACAGTTTACAATCTATCGAGATAAAAAGCGTTAGATTACAATCTAACGGTTTTTACAATTTTACGGTCACATATATAATGCTTCATTTAGGTACATTAAAATAAAATAAAATAAAAATAAAAATAGCCTTTATTTCCGAAAGCATGCGATTAAATAAACATTACATTAATAAATAAATAAATACATTTTAACGTCATACAGAATAGTTTTAGAAGTGTAGTACCTATTGTTTAATTTTAATACATAATATTTTGCAGAATGGTTTAGATATTTATGATGTCAATCTTGTAGTTATTATAATATTATTATTTTGGAAAATTGAATTAAAAATTAATGAAAATTATAAATGTCAAGTACCTAACTTAAATTTTTACAAAATGTCACGTATTTCGGATTGCCTGTTGGCAATGGCCTCCTCTAGCTCCCGCCATTGTTTTCGGTCGTGCGCTACTCTTCGCCAGTTCGGTCCTGCGGTCTGTTTAATTTCATCTTCCCATCTACGGTGCGGACTGCCTCTATTTCGTTTTCCATCTCGTGGATACCAGTTTGTTATAATTTTACTCCACTTGTCTTGTTTGTCCCTTTGCCCATCTCCATTTTTGTGTGTCTATTTTGCTTAGAATTTCGGTAACTTTTGTGAGGTTTCTTATACTTTGGCTGCTGTGTCGGTCTTTGATCTATACTCCCATCATGCTTCTTTCCATAGGTCTCTGGCATTTTACCAATTTTATTCTGTGGTTCGCATTGAGAGCCCAGGTTTCACAACCATAGGTTAAGCATGGTAAGACACAAGCGTTGAATACTCTAATTTGTAAACGCAATCGTAGTTCTCTACTTTTCATTATCTCTTTTAAAGTCCAATATTTCCTCCATCAATTTGCAATCCTTCTATCAATTTCTTTTGTTGTCATTTACATTAGAGCACCATAATGCGACACTGGGATCGCATGCTACAGGCACTGTCTAAAGGTGGTCTCAGACAGGCGATACAAGACGTGGATGTGCTGGGCGGGAGTTGAAATCTCGCAGGACGGAGATAATTCAAAACGAGCGACAGAGAGAGACGCCGCGCGATTCCGATGGCCGGTCGGTGCGAAATTTGTTTTTGCAAAGGAATAATCAATATCTTATTCATGAAATATTATAGTAAAATGTTGTATCAACAAATACCTCAATTCTCGCCTCACACATCCAAACCCATCCAGACCTTTCACACCAAAGATGGGCGGGACGGGAATTTAGGTTTTGCCATACAAATATGAATTCTCGCCCCACTACGCCACGCCTCACCGGTGTAAAATCACCTTACATGTGATGCCGTGTAGAAACCGAATAGGGGTATGGATTTAATATAACTGCCATGCCCCTAACAGGTTAACCCGCTACCATCTTAGGCTGCATCATCAGTTATCATCAGGTGAGATCGCAGTCAAGGGCTAACTTGTAATGGTTAAAAAAAACCTTCAGTAGTTTTTTTTTTTTTTATCCACTACAAGCTAGCCCTAGATAGGTACGTTCCTACGGAGACGTCTAGACAGAGCAACGATTACGAAATTTGGTACAGAGATAGCTTGCATACGGGGGACGGAAATAGTTTTTGAATCTCTGTAGATCAAGGAGTTTCCACAGATTAAAAAAACCTTAAATCCTTTTATTTTACTTTAGTGGATAAAGTAATCCACGCGGACGAAGCGCAGGCATAAGTTTATCTAAATATATAAAAGGAAGAGGTGACTGACTGACTGATTTCTATCAACGCACAGCTCACACTGTACGGATCGGGCTGTACTTTGGCATATACGTACATTGTGACGAAGGCATCCGCTAAGAAAGGATTCTTGAAAATTCATCCCCTAAAGGGGTAAAATAGGGGTTTGAAATTTGTATGAAAATCGAACTTAAGGCGAGTCACCTCAGCTCAGCGGTGAAAACTGGTTTGCTAGATCAAATTTTTTCGGTATTTACTATTAAATAACGGTCTTACAAAAAATATCCGATACACTTAAAGATATTGTCTAAAGAATGTGCTAATTTGTTACACGATAGGATGTACTTTACTCGATCAAAAAAAATCTTGAAACAGGCTAAATTAAAAGTTTAAAACGAATTTTTTATTAATAAAATTTTCGACTTTGCTCATCATTTTTATATGGATAAATTCCTCTTGAAGTATTAATGAGAACCTGCTAAAATTTATTTCAAACTGAAGTCCTATATCTATTTAATTCAAATTAATCCCAGAATTTGAACGTTGCCAAGCGGTTTCAGAATATACCGCGCTGCCCGCTTCCCCGCTAGTCTCTACGAGAAATGTACCGCGAGACGCGCGGGCGGCACCCCACACCTCACCTCCTAAAATCTTGGAGGTGACTCACCTTAATGTGAGCGAAGATGCGGGCATAAGCTAGTGCCATATAATAATAAGAATGTTTTCATTTGAATTAAGACGCATATTGTTAATCCGCCGTAACCAGTATTTATAAAATGTATTTGGAATAAAAAATAATAAAGCACAGTAATGAAATAATAATAATTTAATTATAACCAACAGAGTTAACAATATATAAACATCCCAATCTAGTATTCTAATATATAAATAGGAAACTTGTACATTGCACACAATTTATTATTTAGTACCTAAAGCAGTTAAGTAAGGAGCTAAGGACACTTTGGTTAACGCTAACATGTAACTACGTAGTTTATAATCATGACTAATATTATAAATCCGAAAGTTTGGTTGGAAGGATGGATGGAAAATTAAACATGCCAGAACGGCTGGAAGGATTTGGATGAAATTTGGCTCAGAGATAGATTACAGTTTGGAATAACACATAGGCTACTTTTTATCCCGAAAAATTAAAGAGTTACCGCGGGAATCAAAAACCTCAATCCACGGGGACGAAGTCGCGTGCATCAGCTAGTGTTACATAATAATTACGTAGGGTATACCTACAAAATATATATTTTACTGTGATGCAATATTTAAAAATTACGCTTATCGCAGCCGACCAAACTGACAAACTTACCAGAATGAAAGTCGAAGTAATGCGACCAAAATCACCTATTCGATTTAAGGGTAATAATAAAATAATGTAAGTGTTCTGTGTTAATCTTACAATCATTCTCTTCATGTAAACTCGGTCTTTCATATAGGTATACAGTGGTCTTGTACGCTCTTATTAAAAAATGTATCGACGGAATGTAACCTTCAGTCTCACACTAAAAATAGGTTGTAGAAGTTATATCAATGCGATAATCGTTTTTTTTTTAAATTATTGACCTATTATTTTGACTACACCAAAATACTACGTACCTAATTCTACAGAACTATTTACAGACTTTAAAATGAAAGGTATCTATTAAAGTTACTGAAATGCGGAAGTGTGCTTGTTTGTTGGTTTGTCCTTCAATCAGCCGCATTTTATCCTGGAAAATTAAGGAGTTCCCGTGGGAATTAAAAAACTTAAATACCACGCGGACGAAGTCGCGGGCATCAGCTAGTGATTAATAATAATATAGCAGTGACTGCATACGTATTGTAATTATTAATTTGATACTTAATTTTTTAAACATGATTTTGATCCCAACGTCATTTATTTTAAAAGCCTAGTAATAAAGTGATGCATTTATTTATCTATCACAATCACACCATATTATAGAGCCTTAAATATAATTAATATACCTAGGTATTATGGCAAAAAAGTTCCTAGATAGCATTCAACTTTACGTATTCAAGGATCTATTTAGCTAAAAAATCTATTCCACGTTTATTTTAATTAATATTATCCATTGGAGATACTACCAAAATAATACATTTCATTATTACAACGATAATGGTAAAGAAGGATAAAATTTAAACTACAATTACATCATAAAAATATGATGTTTACTGTCTATATGTACGAAACCGTGCAAAATAATAAAATATTAAAAATGTATTGTAACTTTAAATTTAGACGCCGATTTTTAAAGTTATGTATTTTCATAGATACCTAGATATTTAACTAAAATGAAATTCTGAGATCCAAATACCTACTTTTAAAACTAGAAATTTTAACACGTTTTAGTTTGTTATTATTTTATCAACATTATTTTTGCGATATAACCCTCTATATCATGCTGGAATATTACCGTTTACAGGTGAATTTGATTCTCCATAGTGACTCCTTCTAGGCTTTGGTATAGGATTTGGTGAATGAGTGTCAGGTTTATCGAACTTTTGCCTTATTTCCGACACTGAAAGTCGAGTATTGTTATCGAATGTTAATTCGTCCTCTATTAAAGCTGAGTTAAGCTTGCTTATCTCTCTTTCTAATTCTCTTGTGGCTTTATCGATTTCTAAAAATTCCTTTTCTGTGCTTGAGATGGAGTTATCGATACTCTTTTTTCTTGAGTCGTCATCGTATACTTTACATACTACTCTCCGAGGCTCTTCGTTGCTATTAATGTCAACATTTTTACTTTCGTTCAAGTTTGTGTGATAAGCGACGAAACTGCGATCTAAAGTGTGCGACAAGCTTTTACTTCTTTTGTTTGGCGCCATTGAATGGAAATCCTCTAAATTACCTCGCCGCAGTCTTATTTCATCCTCGTTCACGCTGGAGTTTCTTCTGTACCTGCTAATGTCGACTTTAGGAAATGAAATTGGAGAAACAACTTCAGGTTCGGAATCGGGTTCCGATTCTTTTATTTCCTCACTTTCTTGTGTTTTTACAACATTTATTTCTTTGGTTTCATATCTTTCATCATTTTGCATTATTGTGTTGTCTTTAACTTCTTCAATAGATAGTTGAGAGGTATCGTGATCAAATTTATGTTCCACGATAGGTTTTTCTACATCCTCGACTATTTTAAGTTCCACCTTAAGGTTCATTTCTTCAATATCATCGTCTATTTTTAAGTCTGATTTCTTCGCATCCTCGCTTTCTGTTATGCGTAGCTCTAAATTTTCAGTAACCTGTGAAATATTAATTATTATTTATTACCTACATATTATTATTGTTTTTTAACCTTTAACTAATTAATTATAATAACGCAACCTGAAAGCTCTTTTTAATTAAAGTCTTTATTTGGATCCTTTGTTTATTGGACCTACATTGAGCTCATCATTTGGATGGTTTTACTCATTTTTTGAATCATTATAATATCAAGTTAAATAGATCTAAAACTCCTTGCTGTACAATCTGTAGACGATCATTTTTTGTACAAAGTTTTATCTAGGTAGATACGCTTCACTGGTTGTTTATGTAGTTTTTCGAAAACTATAAAAGGTTATTAACCGCTAACCATTGAACTGTATATATTCATCTACAGAATTTAACGGTTTACATAAAACTGAGAGGAATAGAATAGCTACAAACCGAATCATCAGCGTTTGATGTCGACGGAGGTGCTGGGGCTTTCTTTTTCTTTCGACGTGAAGCCCGCACGGGTGGTATTGGTGCTTCCTCGAAGGGATTCGTACTTTCCACACTTAGCCGAGATCCCGTTATGTCGCTTCTTGCCATACGTGGTGTTGCACTGAAAATATCGAAAGAATTACATAGTGTTGAAAAGTGTAGCGTTAATGTTGAGGGCAGTTTTATATTTGCCCACAGGCAGAAAGTAATTTCGTCGGAGGAAATTACTTTGTGGATGATTCCTTAAACTTAGATAAGTTAATCCGAGAAAGAGGTGCTAAGAAGTTTAGGGAAACAGGTAAGAGGAGTTTAAAGTTGGTGTCACTACTATACATTACCTAGCCAAAACTAAAGGCAATACCAGTCAATCGTTTCATGGTTGAAACGCGAGCGACGTGTCTTTTTGACTTCAAAATACCTTTTAAACATCTTTTAGTAATCATTGTAGTTAATAGTTAATACCTAATTAACGCAAGTGTTGAAGTGATCAGTCTGTTGTTTTACGGTCGCAGACAAGGGTGTAGGTACATTCTGTTGGTGTCAATGCATTATATTTTGTTGTCGCCTATTGTCCATTATATTCAGTGTGAGTTATTTATCACCAGTGACCAGCCCTACGGACAAACGTTCTTTGTTTGCATGTCTACATGATTTACATGTCTCCTAAAGCTTATACAAGTATATTATTATTATCTAGCAACACAACATAATATATTGTATTCATTCCTATAGTGTTGTTTCAACAATTGCTGTATTTTGCACTTAAATTATTTTTCTCATAGCCATATTTTGTCCATTAATATGAGATAAGTCGGGTACAGTTTTTTATAGGCTAACGCTTGGCTGCAATCAGTCCTGCTTGCGTGGTGGTGACAGTGGTCATGCAGCCTAACGTGAAGTGCGCTTGTCTAGAAGATGCCTATTCAATCTTGATTTGAAGGTATTTCAGTGAAGTCAACTTATAATGTGACTGCACCACTATTCTAGAAAGCTAAACATTTACTCATACTTTAATAATAAAAGTACAATTCACTAGTATACCGTGTACCTACTTACTTAGGCTGCTACTTACGTATCACGACTGTACTAAGGTGAAAATTCGAGAACAAATGCAATTTCTCTCGAAGCTATACAGACGTGATTTAAAAGAAATAAAATTAGAAAAAAAAAAGTTAAGTAGGCACCTCGGTGAATTGCCTTCTGGTTGCGAACTGCGAAGGCGCTCTTGGAAGCGCGAGCGCGGTAAAGGCGTGATTGACCCGCCGTACACATAGCGGTCCGCACGCTCCGGCGAGCCAACCGTGCTGCGGGCTCCGGACGCGGCCGAGTCTGCAATTTAAAATTAGAAGCTGTAAAAAAAAATGTTACGCATCAATCTTAAATATTCCGTAGCTACTTTCCGTTCCGTTTAAGAAATAGGTGGAAAGAATTAGAAACATGCTATAACGGTGAAGGAAAACATCGCGAGGAAAACTGCGTGCTAAAACTGCATGCTCGAGAGTTTTCCATACTGTTTTACTAAGTAGGACAGATGTTAGGTACGGAGTAAGACTTCTATTACCTAAGCATAATATTAGTATCGGTTCTCATCTCATGTGACTTGGTGTAAAACAAAACCAGGCAACTTAGTTGGAAAAGTAGATTCTCACACAAATCTGGTGGAAACTGGAAAGGCTGCCTTCAAAACTATCGCACATTTGTTAAGTTCTTCAATAAAGCGCGAAAATATTAGGTATATAGATAATAATTACTATCTTACATTGCAATGCTCTCCTGTACACGATGGGACTGTGGTCTCCGTTGACATGGTTGGTAGGTTTACTGCCCTGCGACTCACTTTTCTTCCCTTTTCTCATAAAAGATCGCAAAGACCTGAAAATAAATAAAAGCATATTTCAAAAAATATTTTCTTAATATTATATTTACCCCTAGTAATTTTTATAGTTTACGATGTCAAAAAACGAAAATTACGTTTACGATATCAAAGACCTGAAAAGCATATTTCAAAAAATATTTTCTTAATATTATATTTACCCCTAGTAATTTTTATAGTTTACGATATCAAAAAACGAAAATTACGAAAACTATGCAAATGCATTAAAGTCAGCCGCAACGGGCGCGATTATAATGACATTGACGACATAAGGACAGATCGGCCTGACGTGATCTCTGATAACGCGCCGGATGAGGCAAGTATATCATACGACATTTCGGCTGTCGTCATTCAGAAAAATGTGTCTTACAGAATGCCGAATGCGGTCACTTTAAATTGAACAATGAAGAATGTTGAACTTGTCTCATACATTTAACAATGAAGATCCTGAGTACCAAATATTTAATAGAGGTATTTATCTACCCACATTGGTTTTATCATCAGTCTATTGTCAATCATAGTTGTTGAAATATTACTAAGGTTAAGTATTTATACATCTGTATCGGACGTCTGTAAGAGTAGGTGTAAAATAAGTTCTATACTGACCAAAGTTAGCTATTTAGTGCACTGAAAACACTTACTTAAACGACTTTTTTCACGATATAATCCACATAAATGTCTACAATTTATTCTGCCGTGAAGCAGTCACGGTTGGATCTAAACGACCCTTAAGTATTCGTTTTTTTTTTGGGAAATGTTATTCACCTTAAAGGTGAACGGCACGGTAATGATGCAGATACGATATCGACTGTTTAATCATGTCAACAAAGAACCCGTAGGTATAGTTTTGCCATTTCCTTCTGTCCGTCCGCGGCATAGCTCAGACGTGGTTAGTGTTGAAAGCTGCAAATTGGGATTGACTTTAATTAGGATTGCTAACACTAGACATGGTGAAGTGGGGATGAAGTTTTTTCTCGCCTATCCCATGGTGTGGCGTGTCGTTGGATAGGTCGTTCAAAATTATTGTGGGTGTGCAACCATTTTTCGATTGGGAAATATAATTAGCTTTAAAGTGCTAAAGGATTATCTTCCACCGAGCGGGTTTTGTGCTCGGGGACCACTGGTCCGACCGTTCATCGTTGGAGGTCGTATATAGGCGTAATTCAGAGAACGCTTCGTTAGCGTGAGAAGCCTCTTCGTGTTCATCGTGCGCTACTAGTAATGCCATCTATTGGATTATGTGCGGACTGCGAAGACCGTCACACCTCCCCCTGCAAGCTAAACGGTTGTTTTTGGATACGTGAAAAAATTTATGGCAGTAGTATTTATGTAACGAAGTTAAAAGGAAAACTATCACAGCTAAGTAGGCTTTACATGTTAATAGTCGGCCAACTTATAACATGTCCCATAATTAAACGCACTTGGCCGGTTTTGTTTAATTTTAATCAAATTTTATCTGTTGTCGTACTTACTAGAAGTAAGTATAGATAGATACACCTACTTAAATTAATCGGAAAATGGTTTTCAAAGTTTTCAAATTTAAGTAGATAAGTACCTACCTAGTAAACGATCACACGACCGACCCAAAATATAATGAATGTCGAATTGTATGAAAATATGTATGAAGGTTGAATTTATAAGATAGATGCAAGATAGGTACCTACTGCGGTAGCATACTTAGCTGTGTCGCAATACTTATGTACCTAATTTCTATGTATGTCGCCTTTATTTCTACCTGCAGTGCTGCTAAGACTAGGATTACCTATTTTATTTGAACTGCAAGTCAAACTAGCCATAAACGTGCAGGTAAGGTACCTATGTTTTATAGCGATTGGAATAGTACAAGAAACTATTAAACGACTAGCACATCCGTCCCACGCGCTAAAATTGTTGATGCTGTAAACAAGTGCACGCGTATGTTTGACATTAAATCTTCTAGGTCGAGCAGATAAACCGGGATTTGACCCGATCTTGAACCTACGTGGCGGGCATGGATATTCGCGATAAATTGTAAATAAGTAATGCAAAAGATCTCGTACAGTTCCGTTATGAAGGTCTAACAAGCATTCCAATTAATTCAGCAAGGCGATTTTGTCTGTGATCTACCTAATCAAAGAATACTACCTACAACCTACCTTAGTACCTATATGTATATGGAACAATTGGATTTACAAAATTTTGGTTTTGATAAAAATTCTTTCCAAAAAACCGACTTCCAACGCCACTGTAAAGTAATAAATAATTTTTATTTCTACCCACTATGTTGAAATCGGGCGAGCCTGATGTGTCAACTTTGCAAAAAAAAATCTAATCGGTTCAGAAACCACGTAGATATGCACCGACATACCTACATTAGTAAAAAAAAAAAATACGCGCCGAATTGAGAACCTCCTCCTTTTTTGGAAGTCGGTTTTAATAAAATACGAATATCATTATTCATTAATATTATGTTATGCACTAATATCGAGCGAGGTTAAGAGTTGAGACCTTCGGAAAATAGGTAGTGTTAATGAACGCTGCTGTGCAAACAATCATGGCATCCATATGACCTACTTTGTGTATTCTTGTTAATTTTATCACAATTTTCTTTAAGATGAATCATATTATCTCTCTTATCAACTATGATATTATCATTCTTTCAGCAATACGCATACAAGCTTTAGCTACACAATATGGTCGTTAGTTGTTCAATACATCACAATAAATACATAAACGTGTGTATCTATATGTGGCATCGTAGCTTCCAAACGGATGAATCAATTTTGATTTAGGTAACTACTTACCTAGTTTTTTTTAAAAATATTAAGTTATTATTATTTTCTTAAATATGATTCAAGAAAATCTGTTCAGCCGTCAAGATTATCAGCTCTTCATTATGCTAATGTTGGTTTTTTTTAATTATTAATTTAATTTGTATACTGAAACAGGTTAGAAGCACTGATTTCATACATTCACACTAGGCATTTCTGTTCGATCAATAAAAGAGTAACAACTTTACAAGACTGTTTTATTGATCGAGCTATTTCGTGCTCCGCGTAACGACTTATGACGACGTTACATTTGGAACGAAATAAGCAATTAAACTTTCCATTTTGTCTGTAGACAAGTTGGTAAGCATTAATAGGTATTTTTACTGCAATTAGGTACAGCGTAACGGATGCGATGAAAATCGATTTCAGTGTTGCTTTTCTAGTTTAGAGCATTAGTCTTAGTAGTCAGACAGAACAAAAGAACCAATCAAATAATAAAGTAGCCTGTTAGGTACTTCTTTATTTACCTACTTTCACTTTTTTGTTTAATCGATATAATATCAACTAGATGATGCCCGCGATTTCGTTCGCGTTTTTTTCGATTCCTGCGGGAACTCCTCAATTTAAGGTGATAAAAAATACTTTTATCCCCGTAAATTGAGGAGTTCCCACAGGAATCGAAAAAACTATAATAGGTTGTACTTATCCCGGGGTAGGACGTAATTATGATCCCCGGGATCAACCTATCCCTGTACCAAATTTCATCAAAATCGATTGAACACGTGGGCCGTGATAGCGTAGCAGACAGACAGACACACTTTCGCCTTTATAATATTAGTATGGATGTAAAATATGTAATTTATCCATCAATTGGTAAACACTTAAGCAATAATAGAAACTGTATAGGAATGCGCTTGATTTATACATCTTTTGACATACTTGAGCTGATAGGTAGGCGTATATAATAATATGTAGGTAGGTAGGTACGTGATTACTGATTTCGAAAGATAAGCATTGTTCTTTAGCGCCAGTCGCCACAACTACAGACATAACTGGCCAGACTTATACTATGTATTACACACGTTTTTATAATTATTTATCATACATTATCACGGTGCCTACAAATAGCTAGTAAGTACTTTCAGTACTGGTGACAAAATATCAGTCCTACACACACACAAATCCGGACCGTCTCCTTTATGATTTTGTAGCTCGAACTAAAAAGAGCGCTTATAAATTTATAGTAGGTACCTTTTTTTTATCCACTACAAGCGAGCCCTTGACTGCGATTTCACCTGATTGTAAGTGATGATGCAGTCTAAGATGGTAGCGGGCTACCCTGTTAGGGGCATGGCACCCACACCCCTTCGGTTTCTACACGGCATCGTATCGGAACGCTAAATCGCTTGACGGCACGTCTTTGCCGGTAGGGTGGTAACAGTGGCGTGCCGTAGGGTTCAAACGTAGGCAAGCCAGCCGCTGCCCATCGTATTCTTCCGTCTACTTTTACATAAGTTGTCTTGACGAGCCATCGAGTTGTATGGTCGATGTGACAAGCTCAACAAAGCACACAGAAGGCATAAGTTACTACTTGACAGAATTAAGATATGTCAGCAATGGTACACTACCATTGTGATGTAGGTAGGTACGTGAGAATTAAATGATTTGAAATTTCATTTGCCAGGACAAAGAAGTTAAAGAAGAACAGAACAACGCATAGAGCGTTCATTTCCGAAATTCAGTTTTTGGGAATTTTGATGCATTTTTATAGCACCAGTTAAATAATTTATATCTAGGTACTTACCTACTTACTGTACGAATAAAAAAGTATGCAACACTAACAATTAGCTTATTAGTATGAGAACAACCAAAAATCCATTTATTTTTATACGCGGATCTGTTAAATTGCCTTTTTCGACTTTTACAAGGTTTGTGAAATACCTACATAGATGGTCGATATACGTAGGTCTGGAATAAAATAGATTTTGGTGAATTTACAAGAGTTATTTTTCTGTTCAAAAGTTATATATTTAACCTTATTTTTGCCAATCAATATTTGCACACACTTTAAATAGTCACAATGGACGTGTTTTACCTCACAATAAAACACATATTAAACTACTTACCTGATTCAAAGCCTATATAAATATATTGAGATAGCATCTGCTTTTCCCTCTCTTTCTTTCACGTACTTGTGTGTCTATTGCCGTCTCCGTCGCGCAATCGTCCCGCTAGGCAGGGTGGGGGCCGGCGTTAGCTGTAGAAGCCCGCCACGATTTTGTCTCGTTGGCTCTTTTGACCAAGTGAAGCCAGGCAGAAATCGTCTTGTAGGCTTTGAATCAGGTAAGTAGTTTAATATGTGTTTTATTGTGAGGTAAAACACGTCCATTAAACTCCTGTACCGTGATTCAAAGCCTATATAAATATATTGAGATTTGTTTATTATCGCCTGGCGGGACGAGACGCCAATGTGATTGGAATTGTAAGGGCGAATTATAATGGAGTATGATTCGTCCGAAATACTGAATAAAAACCCGATAGTAAAATACTATCTAGGTATAGGTCGTAAGTTAGTGCGAGTTTGAGACGGCTTCTGAAGAGGACTTTTATGAGTCAGTGACTAAAGAAAACGTTCTAGAATATATTTTATTAAATTAACCATCTGACCTGACCTCGGAATAACAGGACAAACACTATGCGATGGAAATGTAGTGTAAGTGTAATAACTAATAATGGTACATA
Source organism: Erebia aethiops (assembly GCA_923060345.2). Taxonomy (NCBI): domain Eukaryota; kingdom Metazoa; phylum Arthropoda; class Insecta; order Lepidoptera; family Nymphalidae; genus Erebia; species Erebia aethiops. The sequence continues at coordinate 11,439,326 of OV281089.1, read as the reverse complement.
TCAATCGAATAATTACAACAATCAAGCAACGATGTGATTAGAATATTCTTTTACAATATAAAGGAACTGATAGGCCTTGTTTCATCGTACCCACATTTATCAGGGGATCGCTTTTTTAGTTTAATTGACCACCTTTGCAACGCCAAACTTCAAATATCATTTCGTGTGCTTTCGGCGGTGGTGTACCGGTCACTGCATCAATTAGACTTTTTTCAATATCCCAGATTGTATGAGGTGCTTCTAGAGCTCTGCGTTTGATATCTGGACGCCAGTAAACTCTCTTCCATCGTGGAACCACTATTAAGAACATACCTGATGACCTGTTCAGGTGATCAAGCACTCGGGGGATTAGACATGGTGGAGGAAACACCCACGCTAGGCGGTATACCCAGGTATGAGCGAAGGCATCGTGCGCTACTGCGTCTCTATCAGTCAGATCCCGCGAGCAATATCTCTCTACGACATGTGCTATCTTGGAAGCGAACAAGTCTATCATCGGAGTTCCCCACTTGGCAAAAATAACACTTGTTGCAGTTGGAAGAAGATGCCATTCCGGGGTCCTTGATAAACGTGACAAATGGTCAGCTTCGCTATTGTAAAGTCCAGGAATATGGTAAGGTATAATGTTAATTTTATATTGGTCCAGTAATGTGAAAATTTCATAAGTCAATTCCATGAGGCGATCAGACTTTGTACCGCCCTCGTGTCGCAAATAGGCAATAGCAGTCGTATTGTCAGATTGTAAAAGCATGGTTGAACCTGCTAATCGATCTTTGGCGATTACTAACACCTTTAAGACTGCTAAGAGTTCTTTGATATTGCTATGAAGACCTCGTTCCTCTGGTGACCAAAACCCTGATAAGTCGTTGTCGTTGAGCCGAGCTCCCCAAGCTGTATCTGCCGCATCAGTAGTCAGGAACTGGGATGCGGGTTGTATGTGTATGTCCGATTTCTCGTGACAGTTAGTGTGCCACCAGGTCAATTCTGATTGTGAAGCAGATGAAAGTGAGTAGCGTTTGTTCGTATCATGTCGCAGGAGTAAGTTGGCTTGTCTTTGCAAATGACGGAAGTTTAGCCTACCCCTCGGTACAACGAAGCTGGCAAAATTTAATAAGCCTGTTACCGATTGTAATTCTGTTAAATTGGCTCTATTTGTCCGTACTAAAAAAGAAGTTTGCTCTTTGATTTTCAGGACCTTTGCGCGTGGTATAGATTTTTTATTTATCCGGGTATCCCAAACTATGCCGAGATATTCAAGAGACCGTTGTGGCTTTGTAATGGATTTTTCGAAATTGACCTGCCATCCCAGTTCGGTAAGTAAGTTGATAGCAACTTGAACTTGATGTTCTAATATTGCATAGTCTTGGTGAGCTAGTAAAAAGTCATCCAAATAGACTAAAGTTCTGATACCTTCCTGTCTTAAAAGATGTGCAATCCATGCGGTAACCGAGGCAAAAGCTGCTGGTGCAGAACTAAGTCCAAACGGTAGGCAAGTAATTTGTAAGAGTTTGCCTTGATATTTAATACGCAAGAACCGGCGATGAGATCTCTTTATAGGAAGGTGGAAGTAGGCCTGTGAAATGTCAATTTTGGCCATCCAATCAGACCTTTGAAGGAAATCAGGCACATGATACATTGTTATCAGGCGAAATTTTGGTTGGCATACAAACATGTTGAGAGCCTTTAAATTAAATATTGGTCTCCAAGAACCATCGTTTTTCAGTCGGAGGAACATTTTTGATATATAACTGGGAGACAATGGCGCTTTCTCCAAGACTCGGTCTTTCAAGAGTTGAGCAATGACCTTAGACATTTCGTCTGATTCTGGGGTAGAAAAAATTTCGTTGGTTAGGCAAGGCTGAACCAGAGGGGGCTTTTCAAGGAAAGGTATTCTATAACCTTTAATTATTTTTAATAACCTCTTAGGAGCCCCTTTTCTTCTCCATTTCCTTACAAAATATTTTAAGCGACCTGCCTCAAAATATTTGGATTTATTCCTACGATCATACAATAACTGGCATGCCTGTTTGATATGATGGTTTGCCGTGTCCGTATGCACAAACCTAATTTCTTTGTGTTCATGGCTAGGATGGACAGATACGTTATCTAAGCAGCGACTGGCGCTACACGAGTCCACACCACGCGGGTGTTTGCTGTCAAGATCATGACTCACTTGTTTATGGCTGGGTTGGTACTTGAAAGCCGCTTGTACCTGCTGCAAGTCTAGGCAGTTATAAAGTGAGGGTATGCCCTGCGCAGGGTATTCGTACTCGCATCGGCAAGTATCTCGCTTAGCTTGAACGCCTTTCGGGCTTTGCATTTGCTTGTAAATAGCGTTACTGCACGAGGGTACCCCTTGCGCAGGGTACTCATACTTACAGTCGACTCTGCAAGTAGCTCGCTTAGTTTGCACAACTGCTGGCTTATGCAATGTTTTGCGGTTAGTGTTGTAGTATAATGAGGGTACTCCCTGCGGAGGGTACTCATACTCGCAAGAATCAGGGTTAGCTTGCGCAGCTGCCGATCTATGTAACGACTTGCACCAAAAAGCATTTCTCGTACCACCCGCCTTTTCAAGCGCACCAGTTAAGGCTGTGGATTCGAATAGGTTAGTGCAAGTGGGAGCTATCTTGCGCAGATTACTCCTTATTAGCGGGTCTTTTACGAAGGAAAGAATTTCGTTCCTCCTTTGTTTGATCAAATCGGATCGATGTCCACATATTAACTGAGTAATGTCATTAGAAATCTTCTGGTAATCACCATTCGAAAACGTATTAGTAATAGTTTCACTTAATTGTTCAAATGTGAGATCATTTGGGCTGCGGGCCCTTTCTAATAAAGTGCGTATTGCATTTTGAAAGGCTTCTTGTTGTTTTATCAAGGCCATAGTTAAAACAGCATAAGACTTCTCTGCGATCGCCAGATTAGCAGCAAAGTCGAATTCTCTCACCTCTTCATTCGTTTCAAGTTGGACGAAACCGGGTTTACTAAGGTAATCATTTTGTATTTTGGTAAATCTAATATCACACCAATCAGCGCTATTAAATCTTTGAAGTTTTTCAAGTGTTTTTAGCTGATCAATGGAGGTTTTCAATATAGTTGGGGTATTCACAAAAGTATTCAAGTTCATACAAAATGGACGTGTTTTACCTCACAATAAAACACATATTAAACTACTTACCTGATTCAAAGCCTATATAAATATATAGAGATAGCATCTGCTTTTCCCTCTCTTTCTTTCACGTACTTGTGTGTCTATTGCCGTCTCCGTCGCGCAATCGTCCCGCTAGGCAGGGTGGGGGCCGGCGTTAGCTGTAGAAGCCCGCCACGATTTTGTCTCGTTGGCTCTTTTGACCAAGTGAAGCCAGGCAGAAATCGTCTTGTAGGCTTTGAATCAGGTAAGTAGTTTAATATGTGTTTTATTGTGAGGTAAAACACGTCCATTAAACTCCTGTACCGTGATTCAAAGCCTATATAAATATATTGAGATTTGTTTATTATCGCCTGGCGGGACGAGACGCCAATGTGATTGGAATTGTAAGGGCGAATTATAATGGAGTATGATTCGTCCGAAATAGTGAATAAAAACCCGATAGTAAAATACTATCTATAGGTCGTAAGTTAGTGCGAGTTTGAGACGGCTTCTGAAGAGGACTTTTATGAGTCAGTGACTAAAGAAAACGTTCTAGAATATATTTTATTAAATTAACCATCTGACCTGACTTCGGAATAACAGGACAAACACTATGCGATGGAAATGAAGTATAAGTGTAATAACTAATAATGGTACATATCATTCGAATAATTACAACAATCAAGCAACGATGTGATTAGAATATTCTATTACAATATAAAGGAACTGATAGGCCTTGTTTCATCGTACCCACATTTATCAGGGGATCGCTTTTTTAGTTTAATTGACCACCTTTGCAACGCCAAACTTCAAATATCATTTCGTGTGCTTTCGGCGGTGGTGTACCGGTCACTGCATCAATTAGACTTTTTTCAATATCCCAGATTGTATGAGGTGCTTCTAGAGCTCTGCGTTTGATATCTGGACGCCAGTAAACTCTCTTCCATCGTGGAACCACTACTAAGAACATACCTGATGACCTGTTCAGGTGATCAAGCACTCGGGGGATTAGACATGGTGGAGGAAACACCCACGCTAGGCGGTATACCCAGGTATGAGCGAAGGCATCGTGCGCTACTGCGTCTCTATCAGTCAGATCCCGCGAGCAATATCTCTCTACGACATGTGCTATCTTGGAAGCGAACAAGTCTATCATCGGAGTTCCCCACTTGGCAAAAATAACACTTGTTGCAGTTGGAAGAAGATGCCATTCCGGGGTCCTTGATAAACGTGACAAATGGTCAGCTTCGCTATTGTAAAGTCCAGGAATATGGTAAGGTATAATGTTAATTTTATATTGGTCCAGTAATGTGAAAATTTCATAAGTCAATTCCATGAGGCGATCAGACTTTGTACCGCCCTCGTGTCGCAAATAGGCAATAGCAGTCGTATTGTCAGATTGTAAAAGCATGGTTGAACCTGCTAATCGATCTTTGGCGATTACTAACACCTTTAAGACTGCTAACAGTTCTTTGATATTGCTATGAAGACCTCGTTCCTCTGGTGACCAAAACCCTGATAAGTCGTTGTCGTTGAGCCGAGCTCCCCAAGCTGTATCTGCCGCATCAGTAGTCAAGAACTGGGATGCGGGTTGTATGTGTATGTCCGATTTCTCGTGACAGTTAGTGTGCCATCAGGTCAATTCTGATTGTGAAGCAGATGAAAGTGAGTAGCGTTTGTTTGTATCATGTCGCAGGAGTAAGTTGGCTTGTCTTTGCAAATGACGGAAGTTTAGCCAACCCCTCGGTACAACGAAGCTGGCAAAATTTAATAAGCCTATTACAGATTGTAATTCTGTTAAATTGGCTTTATTTGTCCGTACTAAAAAAGAAGTTTGCTCTTTGATTTTCAGGACCTTTGCGCGTGGTATAGATTTTTTATTTATCCGGGTATCCCAAACTATGCCGAGATATTCAAGAGACCGCTGTGGCTTTGTAATGGATTTTTCGAAATTGACCTGCCATCCCAGTTCGGTAAGTAAGTTGATAGCAACTTGAACTTGATGTTCTAATATTGCGTAGTCTTGGTGAGCTAGTAAAAAGTCATCCAAATAGACTAAAGTTCTGATACCTTCCTGTCTTAAAAGATGTGCAATCCATGCGGTAACCGAGGCAAAAGCTGCTGGCGCAGAACTAAGTCCAAACGGTAGGCAAGTAATTTGTAAGAGTTTGCCTTGATATTTAATACGCAAGAACCGGCGATGAGATCTCTTTATAGGAAGGTGGAAGTAGGCCTGTGAAATGTCAATTTTGGCCATCCAATCAGACCTTTGAAGGAAATCAGGCACATGATACATTGTTATCAGGCGAAATTTTGGTTGGCATACAAACATGTTGAGGGCCTTTAAATTAAATATTGGTCTCCAAGAACCATCGTTTTTCAGTCGGAGGACCATCTTTGATATATAACTGGGAGACAATGGCGCTTTCTCCAAGACTCGGTCTTTCAAGAGTTGAGCAATGACCTTAGACATTTCGTCTGATTCTGGGGTAGAAAAAATTTCGTTGGTTAGGCAAGGCTGAACCAGAGGAGGCTTTTCAAGGAAAGGTATTCTATAACCTTTAATTATTTTTAATAACCTCTTAGGAGCCCCTTTTCTTCTCCATTTCCTTACAAAATATTTTAAGCGACCTGCCTCAAAATATTTGGATTTATTCCTACGATCATACAATAACTGGCATGCCTGTTTGATATGATGGTTTGCCGTGTCAGTATGCACAACCTAATTTCTTTGTGTTCATGGCTAGGATGGACAGATACGTTATCTAAGCAGCGACTGGCGCTACACGAGTCCACACCACGCGGGTGTTTGCTGTCAAGATCATGACTCACTTGTTTATGGCTGGGTTGGTACTTGAAAGCCGCTTGTACCTGCTGCAAGTCTAGGCAGTTATAAAGTGAGGGTATGCACTGCGCAGGGTATTCGTACTCGCATCGGCAAGTATCTCGTATAGCTTGACCGGCTTTCGGGCTTTGCATTGGCTTGTAAATAGCGTTACTGCACGAGGGTACCCCTTGCGCAGGGTACTCATACTTACAGTCGACTCTGCAAGTAGCTCGCTTAGTTTGCACAACTGCTGGCTTATGCAATGTTTTGCGGTTAGTGTTGTTGTATAATGAGGGTACTCCCTGCGGAGGGTACTCATACTCGTAAGAATCAGGGTTAGCTTGCGCAGCTGCCGATCTATGTAACGACTTGCACCAAAAAGCATTTCTCGTACCACCCGCCTTTTCAAGCGCACCAGTTAAGGCTGTGGATTCGAATAGGTTAGTGCAAGTGGGAGCTATCTTGCGCAGATTACTCCTTATTTGCGGGTCTTTTACGAAGGAAAGAATTTCGTTCCTCCTTTGTTTGATCAAATCGGATCGATGTCCACATATTAACTGAGTAATGTCATTAGAAATCTTCTGATAATCACCATTCGAAAACGTATTAGTAATAGTTTCACTTAATTGTTCAAATGTGAGATCATTTGGGCTGCGGGCCCTTTCTAATAAAGTGCGTATTGCATTTTGAAAGGCTTCTTGTTGTTTTATCAAGGCCATAGTTAAAACAGCATAAGATTTCTCTGCGATCGCCAGATTAGCGGCAAAGTCGAATTCTCTCACCTCTTCATTCGTTTCAAGTTGGACGAAACTGGGTTTACTAAGGTAATCATTTTGTATTTTGGTAAATCTAATATCACACCAATCAGCGCTATTAAATCTTTGAAGTTTTTCAAGTGTTTTTAGCTAATCAATGGAGGTTTTCAATATAGTTGGGGTATTCACAAAAGTAGTCAAGTTCATACAAAATGTGTTATAATTATTACCACTTACTTTATATTCCGACCCACATTGTTTATTAAATAAATTACCAGGGACGTCATAATTGACTTTGGGATCACAACAGTTATTACGGGAAATGTCCCCATTATAAACCCGGTTTCGTATTTCACTTACCTCTTCGGTGAACCTCTCATGTCCGCTGTGTTTATTGTGCCCATTTGAATTGGACACTGGCGATATTACATTATGTGTAGTCGAACTGCTCGATACTGCGGGTAATTTACAGCGAACTCGTGTTGCGCACACGTGTTTACGTTTTTTACCCATATTGCACAAGCTTAATACACCTTAGTTAATTATCGCTAGAACGGAACACAACACAAAGAGCGACGAGTCACTCCCAAAAAGAAATATTAAAAATGAAGGCCATTTTCATGCACTGAGAGGTTACAATGAAATTTTCATAAGACACACTCATTCTACTAATTAATTTTCGAACGGCAAACACCGTTTAAAACACAAATTAACTAAATTAGGAATAATAGAAATCAACACGGAAGTAACGGTTACGCCGTTAAACCTATTGTAATAAATAATACATAAATCCACAGTAAGTTTCGAACGGTAAACACCGTTTAAAACACAAATTAAATAAATAAAAATGAAAGACTCACGTGGCAATTAGCGGTCGGATCACTCGGCTTGTAGTGGAGACGACCGCTTGCGCCGGGGAAAAAGACGCCAATGAGACAAAATCGTGGCGGGCTTCTACAGCTAACGCCGGCCCCCACCCTGCCTAGCGGGACGATTGCGCGACGGAGACGGCAATAGACACACAAGTACGTGAAAGAAAGAGAGGGAAAAGCAGATGCTATCTCTATATATTTATATAGGCTTTGAATCACGGTACAGGAGTTTAATGTGTTATAATTATTACCACTTACTTTATATTCCGACCCACATTGTTTATTAAATAAATTACCAGGGACGTCATAATTGACTTTGGGATCACAACAGTTATTACGGGAAATGTCCCCATTATAAACCCGGTTTCGTATTTCACTTACCTCTTCGGTGAACCTCTCATGTCCGCTGTGTTTATTGTGCCCATTTGAATTGGACACTGGCGATATTACATTATGTGTAGTCGAACTGCTCGATACTGCGGGTAATTTACAGCGAACTCGTGTTGCGCACACGTGTTTGCGTTTTTTTACCCATATTGCACAAGCTTAATACACCTTAGTTAATTATCGCTAGAACGGAACACAACACAAAGAGCGACGAGTCACTCCCAAAAAGAAATATTAAAAATGAAGGCCATAGAAATCAACACGGAAGTAACGGTTACGCCGTTAAACCTATTGTAATAAATAATACATAAATCCACAGTAAGTTTCGAACGGTAAACACCGTTTAAAACACAAATTAAATAAATAAAAATGAAAGACTCACGTGGCAATTAGCGGTCGGATCACTCGGCTTGTAGTGGAGACGACCGCTTGCGCCGGGGAAAAAGACGCCAATGAGACAAAATCGTGGCGGGCTTCTACAGCTAACGCCGGCCCCCACCCTGCCTAGCGGGACGATTGCGCGACGGAGACGGCAATAGACACACAAGTACGTGAAAGAAAGAGAGGGAAAAGCAGATGCTATCTCAATATATTTATATAGGCTTTGAATCACGGTACAGGAGTTTAATGAACAATATTGATTAAATCTGAACTCATTTTGTACAAAAAATAATATTATTTCAATAAACACTGTCACAACAAAAAAAACAATCGACTAAATTATGAAGGTTTAGTCCGTATCACGATTCCGCGTGAGACTTCTTAAATCAGACGTATTAATATAAGCCAAGCATATTACAGCAATAGACAGCGCTATACTATTTAAGGAATTTATGTCGGATTTTAGAGACAATATGTATGACCAACAAAGCCACAGCCCCTCTCACTCACAAAGCCACAGAGTGAGTGAGAGGGCACTCACTCAACTAGGTTGTTCGTAAAACGTTCGCAAGCGCTCGGCGCCCACCGGTCGGTAGCAATAATTGAACTGACTGATTGTAGAACGCGCGAAATTTAAACACGTAGTTTGAACGGATCGATTAATTACTGAGTTAATATTGAGTTTGTATGTTTGGGTGTTTGTTTTGTTGGGCAAGCCCGGCTTTTTAACATTTATAGAGATTTCGCCACTGGGTGGTAACTAGCTACGGCCGAAGCCTCCCACCAGGCTAAATACCTATAATAATAGGTATATACTAGGGTATATACCTATAGGGTAGAGTATATAGGTATATATAGGTATATACTTAGGTAGGTGGGTAATGGGTAGGTACCTTCCTAGGCATCGACAGGAGATAAAATGAGCTAAAATCGTGCTACCCTGGTGGCAAACTTAAATGAAAATTAACGACGAAAAAGTATTAATTATTATTTAACTTTCAAGTTCATTAAAAACCGATTAGTTACACAGTAGTTTATATTTTTTACACAAGGAACTCTCAGAGGTACCAATCTAACAGGTAGAGGTAGATTGTAGTTAAAACCCTTGTTTGAAACACATATTTATTATTTAAATACTTACATTTGCTTTTGACTGCCGACATGGAAATTATGAGATGTATTGTGGTGTTGTGTCGTTGATTCGTATTAGGTTTCGGTAGTTTGTTTTAATTTAAAATAATATAAAAGGTAAAAAGACACCACTGCACACTGCCGTTGTTAGGGAGGTAGGTACTTAACTACCTGCTTTTCAAGGTTGCTAAGAAATTAAATATTCGTGCAAAGATTTTCCTCTTGTTTTTTCATCTACTTACCTATAGTTAGTCATGATAATTATTACCTTATAATAAACACATCACAATTAAAATAATTAAATAAAAATTGTTTTTTAATATTTTGCAAGTAACTTGCATATTGCAATTTGCACTATTTTCATTTTTCACTTTGGAATACCTTCTTAGAGATCGTTGCTACGCACGTTTCTCTCCATCGGAATAAAAATCGTCAGGGCATGCGACAAACTCTACAAATCACAATAAATTTGCAAAGTAACTTGAATATTACACTACCTAATTTTCACTTTGTGATTACATAATATGGCCCATTACTAGTGGTTCGCCCCGAACTGAAACCTCGCGGCGCCATCTATTGACAGTGAAGTTCTGTTAAAAATACTGAAGCTCATTAAAAATTAAATAATTCCGTTTCCTTACAATATTTATCTAATTTTAGTATTTGTTGTTCAAGTACAGGATATAATTCAAATAATTGATCAAGTTTCAGGCTCAGCCTATCAGAAAATTTAAAGTTCTGAGGTCAACTTTGGATATTAGAAAATCTCCACTTTGAAAGCCCCCCATTTCGACAATTTTGGGGGAAAAATTAAAAAAAAATATTTTTGGACTCTATTCCTAATTATCTTTAAAATGATATACTGCAACCCTATGTAACTTTATAAAAAATATTTTACTTCGCATTCGCTTCTATGAGAGCCCCGCTGAAATAAAGATTTTTATAACTTTTTAAGCCATATTCGGCGGGAGGCCATTGGTTTACATTAGTAGATTGTTACACAAGGGACGTAAGTAAGCTATTACAGAACAAGATCCAATTTGGCGCCAGTGCGAGCGCAGCTCGCATAGGGCGCTAATGGATCGCGTGCACCCGAGATATTTAGTCACACGAGCGAGCGCAGCGAGCGAGGGTGAATATAGTTCGAGGGTGTAATAGCTACTTGCAACCGAGGTAAGCATTCTACTTTATATCATTCTTGCGAGGTAAATAAAACATTGGTAATGCAAAATGAAATTTTAATTAGAATAATTAGCAAATTTAGAGAAAATGGACTTTAAATCCGGCAAAAGGTTTTGCATCATTTGTTCTTCTTCAAGCAATCAAAAATCAGGCTCTCCTCCTTTTTCATCATCTGATGAAGTGCTTGACATTGTTGTAAATAACTTACTTAAATCACTTTACGAACAAACTTCACAAACTTTCAGATCAAATGAAATGCCGCCATTTCCAATTTTTTTTTCGTAAATAGTTTTCCATTTTTTTTTACGGCTCTGAGTTCCAAGGAGTTTTGCATATTTTGAAATGTATGGAAATTAAATGCCGCCATGTTCAGTGTTTTTTTTTCAGTAAAAAGTTTTCTTACCATTTTATAAGAAAAGAGATTGTTTACCAAGGAGTTTTGCATAGCTTGAACTGTAATGTTAACATTACAATTCAAGCATAGTGCGACGTAATGTTGCCTTGAATTGCAAACACCAACTTACAAGGAGACTTTCCACCATAGTAATCCCTAGTTACTGAGCAAGTATGATATAAATTATATTTAAAGCTGAAGTAATTACGTTCAGTAATTCAGAAGTTATAATGCTCTGACAGACGGACGGACGGACGGACGGACGGACAAGTGCCAATTCACTCAAGTAGACTCAGAGACCTTCGCTTCGCTCGGTCAATTATTTTGGAATACTAGAAATCTATAGATATAGAATTTCTCTCTATCACTGGAGAATCCTCAGGAGACGTCCAGACATCTGAACAACTGTTTTATTTTGTAGTGTAAATGTAGAAGTGGGCAATTTAATAATTCATGATCATTTGGTATTTCTTTTACTTTATTTTGTGTCCCAAACTCAAAAAAATTTAATTTTTGTTCATAATATTTGTCTGAATGTTTTTATCGAAGTGATTGCAGTTTTATTTTAGTCCTAGTCGTACGACCTAAATTGTTAACCTTGAAATCCTTTGTTATCAATAATTTGTTACAAATAATAGCCCGGTATGAACCGCATATGCAATAGGAAGCGTTGATAGATAGCGGGTTCAATCCCCGGCACGCACCTCCAACTTTTTGAAGTTATGTGCGAAATTAAATCTCTTGCTTCAAACTAGTTTACTAGTCTGTATTGAATGTCTCAAAATGAATCACCTTTATTGGGAAAATAAGATACCTATTAATATCATTTCATTTTATTTTTAGTTTCTATAAACGCTCTTTAAATACAATAAACAGTAGTAGGTAGGTATACCTACATCATATAATATTTATGAATATTATTTATGAACTAGCTGATGCCCGCAACTTCATCCGCGTGGATTGAAATTTTTTCTCGCGTTGAACCTACACATATTTTCAAATGACTAAGTTATATCAATACCTAAATACAACTTATACCTGGCACATATACTATTGTTTATCTAAAAAGCGACAGATTTTCTCTTGATCGTAATTTTTTTTGTTTCCTTCAAACGCCACCAAAAAGATATTATTAAGTCCTAATCAAGTGAATTGCTGTAATCTGTTTAAGAGTTTTGTCCTCTATCTCTGATAATATTTATCAAATCTTCACCAAAATTACCTGAACTTACCTACCTGATGATAAATACCTTCTAATAAAGAAAGATTTATTCAAATCAGTTCAGATTTGACTGAGTTATGGAGTAAAATCTAAATCAACAAAAAGCCCCTATCCTGGAAGAACCTTATTTTCTATCAGGATAAAAACTATCCTATATATACCTAATATATAGTTACCCGGAGTATCACCTACCGCTATACCAAATCACACGAGTATTTCATTTAAATCCGTTCATTAGTTTTCCCGTGATGCGCGGCCATACAGACAGACAGACATACAAAAATTAAATTAAAATCTGTTTTGGGCATAGTAAAGCGTGTCCCGATTACAATTTTCAGAATATAATCTTCCCATTCTTCGAGTTACAGTTTTATATTTAGATATGTTCATATATGTGAAAGCGCAACAGAAAATTCAAAATTCAAAATTCAAAATGATTTTTATTCAAATAAACTTTTACAAGTACTTTTGAATCGTCAAGTGAATCTACCACTGGTTCGGAATGCCATTCCTACCGAGAAGAACCAGCAAGAAACTCGGCGGTTGCTCTTTTGAAAAAAAAAAAAAAAATTTACAATTTCATTAATTTGTAAAATACATATGTAACAGCTGTCCTTAGCATTGCTGGAGCGAGTCAAATCCATGCTCCTTTGTCATTTACGTAATCATAAAGATAGAGAGTCAGACTTTCGCATTTACATTAGGTATTTGTAGATTATGTACCTAATATACATTGCGCTTTCACGGTCCACTAGTTAAACCGATTTTAACGAAATTTGTTGCAGCGATAAGTTGCAAATTGCAACTCGAGGAAGGAAATAGGCTTCGTACATACTTACCCCGGAAAACAAAAGAGTTTCCATTTTCCATTAAATAAAATCCTAAAAGAGGCGGACGAAGTCACGGGAACTAGTATGTATTTCATAACGATGAGCAAATACCTAATTGATTGTTGATCCTTGTATGTTTACTTACGTAGTCCTTTAAAGTGACATCATTCACTATTAATAAACGAGTTTATGCTGAAATGTGACACACACAAGTCACAACTCACAACACTTCTGTGCATTTTGATACATTGAATTAAATTTGCATCTCATTTTTGCATTAAGTAGGTACCTATACTATACAAAAGATTGTCGTGACTCGTGAGTCACGAAATTGAAGTACCTAGACCCAAAAAAATTGTATAGTTTCGTCGTCGCTTTGCAATACATAACTTTCGTCTTTCACCGTGTTCCTAAACAGACGCTAAACAGTAATTAATTGAGTGTTTATTTTGTTACTAGATGATGGCCGCGACTTCGTCTGCTTGGATTGGTGTTTTTTAATTCCCGCGGGAACTCTTCAATTTTCCGGGATGTAAAGTGTAAACTATCACTTTACCAAATGTCATCAAAATCGGTTAAGTAGTTGGGCCGTGAAATTGTAGCAGAGAGACAGACACACTTTCGCATTTATAATATTCGTATGGATTAGCTGTTATAGATATGGATGTATATTAAACCAGAAAAATGAATTATATACCTACATCTAAATCAATCAATATTTATTTATTATTCAAATTATTTACACTGTACACTTATTAACGTCCGATTACCTACTTGTAAAACATGATGGTGATAATTAGTTACGTTATTTTAAAACTAAAGCTAAGTACTAGGGTTCCAAATGCGCCCTGATCTGAGAAGAGCCCACAACAAACTCAGCCGGCTTTTTTTTATTATCACCATCTCACAAAACTTAGATACACATATTGACTTTATAATTAATAAAATTAGTCTGTCTCTGATTTGATCAGGGTCTGTCCAGGTAAGAAGCGTCGGCCATGTTTAGTTACCTTATTACCTACCTACTGGCAAAGACAAAGCGGTCTAGTGTTCCGGTATGATGCCTCATGAAAACCAATGGTAAGGATTTAATATACCCTTACCACTCATACCCCGCTACATTGTACCACTCAATGGGGCTGATTCTACAATCTCTAAACTAAACTAAAATGGCAGCTTTAAATCTAGTTCTGTCCCTTTCCGTAGGAAGTATTATGAAAGGGTTAGCAATATTTGTAATGCTCTAATTTTAGTTTAGTTTAGAGATTGTGCACTACAGAATCAGCCCCATTATCACCGCATAGGGTGAACTAGGTTAATAAACTTACTAAAAATATTTTCATAATTTTGTAATAATATTTGACGACCTCCGTGGCGCAGTGTGTAGCGCTGTTGTCTTAACGTGCGGAGGTCCTGGGTTCGATCCCCGGCAGGGTCAATTTGGGAATTTATAATTTCTGAATTTTCCCTGGTCTGGCCTGGTGGGAGGCTTCGGCCGTGGCTAGTTATCACCCCACTGGAAAAGACGTGCCGCTAAGCGATTTAGCGTTCCGGTACGATGCCGTGTAGAAACCGAAGGGGTATGGGTTTAATGTACCTGGCCATGCCCCTAACAGGTTAGCCCGCTAACATCTTAGACTGCATCATCACTTACCATCACGTGAGATCGCAGTCAAGGGCTAGCTTGTACTTTATAGTGGATAAAAAAAGCTCTAGTCTCTACCATAATTTATACCCTACTTTGAAAAACAAATGTATGTGTTTTTATATTTATAGGTCACGCTTTCCTCGTTAATATATTATAATAACTAATGCAGCATTCGTTATCAAATTAACTTATCAGTCAGCACTCAGCTATGATTATGAAAAATCAAAAACAAATCATGAGCCCTCGCAAACATTGTGATAAAAAGATTTAACTGCTGGTAGTACCGTATAGTTATATAATTTAATAATATCTAGTTATTATTGACCGAGCGAAGCGAAGGTCTCTGAGTCTACTTGGGTGAATTGGCACTTGTCCGTCCGTCCGTCCGTCCGTCCGTCTGTCAGAGCATTATAACTTCTGAATTACTGAACGCAATTACTTCAGCTTTAAATATAATATGTAAACCAATGGCTTCCCGCCGAATATGGCTTAAAAAATAATAAAAATCTTTATTTCAGGGGGGCTCTCATAGAAGCGAATGCGAAGTAAAATATTTTTTATAAAGTTACATAGGGTTGCGGTATATCATTTTAAAGATAATTAGGAATAGAGTCGGAAAATATTTTTTTTTTAATTTTTCCCCCAAAATTGACGAAATGGGGGGCTTTCAAAGTGGTGATTTTCTAACGTCCAAAGATGACCTCAGAACTCTAAATTTTCTGAAAGGATGAGCCTGAAACTTGATCAATTATTTCAATCATATCCCGTACTTGAACAACAAATACTAAAATTAGATAAATATTGTAAGGAAACGAAATTATTTAATTTTTAATGAGCCGTCAGTATTTTTAACAGAACTTCACATTTATGTCAATAGATGGCGCCGCGAGGTCTCAGTTCGGGGCGAACCACTAGTAATATCTAGTTATTATTGACCGAGCGAAGCGAAGGTCTCTGAGTCTACTTGGGTGAATTGGCACTTGTCCGTCCGTCCGTCCGTCTGTCAGAGCATTATAACTTCTGAATTACTGAACGCAATTACTTCAGCTTTAAATATAATATGTAAACCAATGGCCTCCCGCCGAATATGGCTTAAAAAATAATAAAAATCTTTATTTCAGGGGGGCTCTCATAGAAGCGAATGCGAAGTAAAATATTTTTTATAAAGTTACATAGGGTTGCGGTATATCATTTTAAAGATAATTAGGAATAGAGTCGGAAAATATTTTTTTTTTAATTTTTCCCCCAAAATTGACGAAATGGGGGGCTTTCAAAGTGGAGATTTTCTAACGTCCAAAGATGACCTCAGAACTCCAAATTTTCTGAAAGGATGAGCCTGAAACTTGATCAATTATTTCAATTATATCCTGTACTTGAACAACAAATACTAAAATTAGATAAATATTGTAAGAAAACGGAATTATTTAATTTTTAATGAGCTTCAGTATTTTTAACAATACTTCACATTTATGTCAATAGATGGCGCCACGAGGTCTTAGTTCGGGGCGAACCACTAGTATAAAATAGAGCTGGCGCGATATTGTGGGCTTTTTAAAAGTTGAGGTTTTTAAAAATACCGCGGGTTTTTTTTGCTTTTTCCGAGATAAAAAGTAAAAATAGCTTATAATATGTATATACGTCTCCACTCTTGTACCAAATTTCGTCAAAATCGGTTAAACAAATAAAATATGGTACTAGATACTCAGACATACGGACAGACACTCTTTGGCATTATATAGTACCTACTTAGTATGTGTTCAAATAACGCATGCAGTATATGTATCATCAACCATCATCATCATCATCTCAGCCTGCGGATGTCCACTGCTGAACATAGGCCTTTCCCAAAGAACTCTGGTGGTGGGCTCTTCTCAGACCAGGGCGCGTTTGGAACCCTCGTAGCTTTAGTTTTAAGATACCGTTACCCATTTGCACCATCATGCTTTTTAAGTACTTAAGTAATTTTTAGACGAAAATAAGTGTACCTACAGTGTACCTATATTTAATAAATAAATGACTAATGACTAATGAACGCCACCACACCCGGTCCTCAGCCTTCCTCATCCAGCCACTTTCCGCCACCCTCTTAATGTCGTCGGTCCACCGTGCTGGAGGGCGCCCCACACTACGCTTACTTGTACGCGGTCTCCACTCTAAAACTTTCCGGCTAAAACGGCCATCGCTCCTTCGACAAGCATGGCCCGCCGACTGCCACTACAGCTTGCTAATGGTTTGGGCTATGTCAGTGACCCTGGTTCTCTTACGGATCTCTTCGTTTCGGATCTTGTCCTTAAGAGAAACTCCTAACATAGCCCTCTGCATAGCTCTCTGAGCGACTTTAAATTTGTGGATCAAGGCTTTTGTTAGTGTCCACGTTTCAGCGCCATATCTCGATAGATTGTAAACTGTCGACAGATTGTGAACCGTAACATACTGCTTACAATTTAACGCATTATTTTTCGGTAAATTGTAATCTATTATATTAACCCGATAGAACCTAAGTTCAGGCACTACCTGAATTTTTATATCAAACCCTAACCTAACAGTTCGCGCGTGAGTTGAATGCAGGGTAAATGTATGGTGACACATACATTTACTCTGCATTCAACTCGCGCGCTAACTGTACAAGAAACAGACAAGAAAACGTAAATACATTAAATATTTCAAAAGTTAATACTCAGAACATGGAACGGTTCACAATCTTCCGACAGTTTACAATCTCGCGGGATAGAAACCGTTAGATTATAATCAAATGGTTTTTACAATTTTACGGTGACACATAGAAATGATTATGTATACCTAGCCGGATATATTTTAGTATTGTTATAAAAATACTGAACAAAGGAAAAGGCGACAACTGCAATTTGGAACAGTGCTAATGCTAACACTGCATGTCTGCGGTCATGTGGTAACAATTTCTTCCGGGTTAGTGTTGTTGTGCTCCTTGAAATTGTAGCTTTACACTTCACTTACATAACAACTATCAAACGCCTCAGACTTCGTTCGAAAAGTTCTTTTTTTTCCACTACAAGTTAGACCTTGACTGCCATCTCACCTAACGGTAAGTGACGATGCTGTCGTGTGATGAAGTGACGATGATGCTTAAGATGGTAGCGGGCTAACCTGTTAGGGGTATGGCAGTTATATTAAACCCATACCCAAATTAAAAAACTAAAAACTAAATTGTTTTTTTTGTTTTTTTTTAATTGTTTTTTTTCATCAATTGTTTTTACGAAATGAATTAATGCTACGAATCAACTAACACATCCACAATACTGAAGCTGCCTCTACTACTCCATATTTTATTTTTTATATGACTCAGACAACTTATAAATAAGTGGGTAAGGCCGTAGATTTTGCCACTTTCTGAAAAAAAAATGTGTCCAATTTTTAAGTTACTAATTTTAAAAAAAACTAACGTGATTATTTTAGTGAAGATTTTTTATAAGCTTGCGGCATACCTATATCTTAAGAAAATATATTTAAATTAAATTTAAAGATCGCCGTGAATATTTTAAAAAATCGCAAATCTTCAGAGACCACGAATTTGGGTCCAAAATACGATGTCTTTCGACCAGACTAATTTCTTTGTTGTCCTAATTTACGTCTATTTTCTAAGGTAGTGTATTACTTTTTAGTTTATTTTAAATCTCAGACTGTTCGGCTGCCAGTTTATGGTTTTAAAATATTAAAATACGTGTTGTGTATTGATTTATCAGTTTTCAAACATTTGTCTCCGTTTTTTCGCTTCTTCGTTACTTTTTTCTTCGTTACTAACATTTACCTCAAGAAATGTTTAATTTGCAATTATGGTAGGATTTAAAAAGAGACTCTGGCAACACTAAGAAGCCATGCCGAAGAGAAAAAGCTACGCCATTTTGTCTTGTCTATGTAGTGTGTCAAAAGTGCCGGTGCGTGTTTCGTCAGTGTGAATTAAAAATTGTTTTCGGAGGTTTTAACGGTAAGTAACCGGGTTTTGATAAGTAATTGTATAATTATAAACGTAACAGTAATTGAAATGCATTTTTAAATTTAATTTCATTCGAAATTAAGCGTAGTTTGGAAATTATAACCTATACAATCCAAATAAAATAAAGCTTTCGCGTTACTTTAGCGTTACTCTTACGTTACCGTAAACAAAGATTCTATGTTACGTAACAAAGACAAATCTTAAGGGTAGTACATACTATTTAATACTATAACTACCCCATTACGCGGAGAAGTTGCGAGGGCTATATTTTCTGGTGCACTAGTGTTGGTATATAATCAATGCGCACATTGTGTCTTACTGTCTTATCGTTAATGTTGTTAATTATTAATATGTTGTAAACTTAAAACGCAATTTAAAACAAAATACTATAAAAAACTTATTAATATTATAATGTATGTATAAGCTAATTGAAATTATTGAATAAATATGTTTATTACAAATAATTTAATGTTTTTATTTTGTGTCCAATATTATTGTACATTGTATGTAATCAGCTTTACAATTTACTAGCGTTACTCTCGCGTTGCTTTCGCGTTACCGTAACGAAGAAGTTTCATCGTTACTGTATGTTACTAAGTGGCAAAATCTACGGCCTTACCCAAGTAGGTACTCGTATGAAATCATGAAATGCACCGTCGATCATTCTTGCTCTATTTTTCAGACCGTGTTCGTGGAAATTCATAATAAATAGGTGCATCCCCACTAATATTTTAAAATAATGTGTGTTGTTGTTGGTACATGTCCTCACGTCACGTAATTGGATCCTATACTTGAGAACCTAGAGAACCTGTGTTTTTTCATGCATTTTCATGGTCGTCATTTTAACATACTACCTATAGTGTGCTTGCAAATTTTATTTGGCAGGCATACCTACCTATTCAAGTAGATACAAGTTACTTATCTTAGGTAGTAAGTAGCATTTTATAGATCGTCAGTCATCACAAGTTAAGTTTCCTTATTGTGAAATTTCACAAGTTGATGCTGCAAAGGAGCAATTATTAGACTATGTAGAGTCTGTTATTATGCACAAAGTTAAGTTATTAAGACTGTTCTTATTATGTTCCTAGATGATGCCTGCGACTTCCGAAGCGAAGATTACGTTTTTTAATTCCCGGGGGAACTCCGGTTGTCTGGGCTAAAAAATAGCCTATGTCCCAGAGTTGTAACCTACCTACCTCAATCAAAATCGGTTAAAAACATAGCAGACAGACCGACACACTTTCGCATTTAAAATATTAGTGTGGATACCTACAGTAAGTATTATTTTAGCTTAAAAAATCTTATAGGTAGGTAAGTGAATAGGTATTAGATAACTACAGTAAAAATCTGTTAGCTGCAGTTATCTATAAATTCTTTCTTATCTAAGAATGATGTTCTATATAAGTATATAAAAAAAAGAATATCATTGTTAGCTATAAAGGTTCCGTATTGTTTGAAAATCAACCACTTACCACGAGTTTCTGAGGTCCTTGATTCCAGAGAACGATATGCTATTCGATCTGCTACCAAACTTCCTGCCAATTGTCCAGAACCTGATCTTATTGTGATTGTCCTCTTCCCGGAACGGATTCAGGTGCTCCGGGTAGTCGTGAATGGATATCGTCTTTCGAGGCCCCGCCATCGCCGTCATGATTGCACCAAAAGTTAAAACACTAAACGCCTTTCAGAGTTTTACATAATAGGGTAGGTGCACAGCAAAAAACTGTAGTCGGCCACTTCGTTTTTTATCTGTTATCACACTCTTATCACAGGTTGATATCGCGTTATCGCGGAGATAATTGCGTAGGGTTTGTTTTCGCGGTTTAAACAAGAGCGCGGCACGCTCGACTTCGCGGCCGAAGGCAGACTAGCATAGCCTCTACCGTCGTCGCAGCCAACTCGCCAGTCGCTGATGCGGCTATCACAGTTAGGTTAGGAATGATTCACGTTAGCGGTCACAATGACGGTCACAATCCAGTCACACACTGGCAGCAAGATGTTTAAAGCTACTTTAGGAAGATGAAACAACTGACCATGGCATATAATATTAAAATTGTTCCATAAACAACAACAGGATCCTATTTGTTTGATGAACTGTCTGTAATGCACTTTGCGTGCAGCACATTAAACGATTTTTCAAAGAATACCAAACTAGAATGCAAGAATTACATTGCACATTACTTTAATTATACCTACGTACGCTAATTAGTGATGACGAATTAAACTGCGCAGAGACTGCAGGTTAATCTTTTGTTTTGCTTCATTTTAATGAAGGGTATGTTAATTGACGGAAAACATTTTGAAAAATCTTTAGGTTATAGAAAATCTGTCTTTTCAATAGCTCTTCGATGCTCACAAAAGATTTCAAAATCTGGTTTCAATATAGGTGTAAATTAATTACCTAGTCTTGCCTGTCAATCCACACTTCGCCAGCGTGGTGGACTATGACCAAATCCTTCTTTCAGAGTAGTTAGTAGAAGGCAGTTCATGAAAATTGGGTTCAAATAAAAATAATCTAAACTAGAAAATTCATCATTAACTTATAATATACTTATCCGGAAAATTCCATCTGGTCCTATTGCTATTTTAAGACATATTTTATTTACGTAAGTCGGTAGAGCATGAACTTTTACATTGTAGAGTTGCTTTTGTTATGTAAAGTGAAACAATAGATTCCGTTAGAAAACTACTCGTCTTATAGAGTTTCAAGTTAATTAGCAAGTAGGCACCTTATTTTCGCAACATGACGTCAGGCAAATCGTAATGTTCCAACAAAGTCGAAGGCCAACTAAACTTCGGAAAATATTGCACCTTGGAATATTTTATTAGAAGTCTAATGTCAACTACTAGGTAGGTAGGTACCTACTATCTATACATAGTTTTCTATACATGAATGTCGTAATTGTTTAACGTAGGTACCTACCTAAGTAACTACTGAATATTTACATACCGTCTACCGTTCGAACATTGCATATGTTATCAATCTTTGTACCTAGTACCTATCTGCCTGTACTTAAGTGCTGTATTTAGGTCTATTTGAATTACTACCTACTAGCAGATGCCCGCGACTTCGTCAGCGTGAAATAACTTTTTAAATTCCCTAATTTTTCGGGTTAATATATATTATATAGCCTATGACACTCACAAATAATGTGGCTTTCTATTGGTACCAGAATTTTCAAAATCGGTTCAGTAGATCCAGATATTACCCCCTACAACCTCGCAAACGATACCTCTCTATAATACTAGTGGTTCGCCCTGAATTTAGACCTCGCGGCGCCATCTATTGACATCATTGTGAAGTTCTGTTAAAAATACTGAAGCTCATAAAAAATTAAATAATTTCGTTTCCTTATAATATTTATCTAATTTTAGTATTCGTTGTTCAAGTACAGGACATAATTCAAATAATTGATCAACTTTCAGGCTCACCCTTTCAGAAAATTTAGAGTTCTGAGGTCAAATTTGGACGTAAGAAAATCTCCACTTTGAAAGCCCCCCATTTCGCCAATTTTAGAGGAAATATTTAAAAAAAATTTTTTTGGACTATATTTAATCTATCTTTAAAATGATATACCTACCGCAAGTCCGAAACCCTATGTAACGCTATAAAAAATATTTCACTTCGCATTTGCTTCTATGAGAGCCCCCCTGAAATAAAGATTTTTATAACTTTTTAAGCCATATTCGGTTGGAGGCCATCGGTTTACATATTATATTTAAAGCTGAAGTAATTACGATCAGTAATTCAGACGTTATAAGGCTCTGACAGACGAACGGACGGACGGACGGACGGACAAGTGCAAATTCACTCAAGTACTCAGAGGCCTTCGCTACGCTCGGTCAAATAGATTAGGTTTTCTACACTTGCGAGCAATCTAATCGATGCACTTCTTCCTAGTAAATAATTACTATCATATTATAAGTAATCTTGACTATATTCAGTTAATAAAATCATTTGGAATTTACTACTTCAACGATCTCAAAACATGATACCTACCCTACATGAGTAATTTTATTTCGTGACTACGATTTATGAAATGGGTAAAGAACCTGATTAATTTCTAGAAGTGGCCGCACGCGATTTTATTGATCCATGTTCCATAATCACCAAACAAGTCCGTTCATACTTTATTTAAATGTTTTCGTGGCCTATTTACTTTTGATAGGTACGGTAGGTATAGGTAGGTAGTAGGTACCTAATAAGAACTGAAACAGTAACCGAAATACACCGAAATAAGTGTTTTAAACACTGTTTTTTGAAACTGTTATAGAACAGAAACAGAAACGATACTGTAACCCAATCAATGTGTAACCGTTTGTTGTTTTTTATCTGTAACATTAATAGGTCTTTTCACTTCATTGGACTTTACACACACTGACACAACATTGGCCATGTTTTTCTTAAAACAATTGCAACCATCGCTGCAAATTTGAATACGCGTCAACAGTTTTGGCAACGTCGCTATTCCGGTTAAACACTTTCATTTCTGTTACAGATTCATTTCTGTTGTTGTTACAGATTTGATTCTGTTATTAATTCAACCTGTAACACTTATAATTCTGTAACCTTTATGAATCTGTTTATTTGATAAGATGACGTAATAAGTAAAAATAATGAGCAAGGCACCGATATAATACTTACTGAGGTAAAAGCTTACAGAATTGGCCGAGTGCCCGCAAATATAGGTTACGTAATACGTATAAAAGGTGTTACTCTTACTGTTAGTCATCTTCTTTTGTTCGTTCAGTTCATCTACGTAAATATTGTTTACCGTTTACTGTTCACAATTCATATATTACAAAGGTTAGGTAGGTACCGCCCTACCTTCAGATCTGGAAGCCAAATACCTGCCTCCACTCAGTCCAATGACTGATGAGACTGCAGAGGAACCGATTTCAACAATCTACCTATCATTTAAGGAGGCTTTGAATACCGTATATCCCGGCGCACTACGACCGAACTTTCCAACTACCTACATTGACGTGTATTGTTATTATTTACATTCTGGCATAAATAAATACAAAGCTATTTTTTTACGCCACTACAAATTAGCCATTGACTGCAATCTCACCTGATGGTAGGTGATGATGCAGTCTAAGATGGTAGCGACTAATGTCCTAATGGACCCTGCCGAGAATCGAAAACTGCGTCAGGGAGGTCGCCAGGTACTTAGGTAAGTATAAATACTTAAACAAGTTATTTTAATCCCAGATAAATTGCCAATTATTACCTCTACGAGTCTCTCAATGTCTTCCACTCGGATACGAATATAATTATGATATAATCGGGTCAAAGACCCTATTATTATTGTAACACTTGGTCAACAACTCAACACAATAAGGCGACAATTTCGTAGAGAACTCTTGTTATATTCCACTGACAGCGTATTGTCAGGGAACAGGATAGGATCCATTCCGAGCCATCAATTGCGTTTCGTATCGCCAATTCATTGAGTCGGCCTGTTAAGTTTGTTATCAATATTTACCTACCTACACACTTAGGCACACGAGTATATATACCTACTCTGTGACTTAGGCCCTATTCCTACAAATCCATACGAATAATATAAATGCGAAAGTGTGTCTGTTTGCTACGCTTTCACAGCCCATCTGTTCAACCGATTTTGGTGGAATTTGGTACAGGGAAAGGTTGTATCCCGGGGAAGGACATAGGCTACTTTTTATCCCGGAAAATTAAGAAATTCCCGCGGAAAAACTTTTTCCACGCAGATGAAGTCGCGGGCATCATCTTGTATGTACTAAATACATAATGAACTAAAATTTATGATTTATCAAATTGTTCAATTAAGATATTCCTAACTATGTGGTCAGACCCAGTAAAAGTCAATTAGTAGGAACAAATCGCAGATTGTGACCGCGCCACATCTTCAATAATATTTTATACTTCTATGATGACCGACGATTATTTCATATCACAAACATCTCCATCAACCAAAGTATTAGAAGTAATAGTTAGGCTTAGGGTATTGGTAGTATTACAAATCACTCAAAACATTAATGGTGAGAAAGCCCGTATGACCTGCCAAGTTCGAGGGGTGCCGCAAGGGAGGCTTACAATTCCTGCATTTTTTCCCATTTATGTCTGTAGCAAATAATCTAAGTCTGTAGCTAAAATTACAGTTAAGTACCTGAAATATTATTGGCGTTCTAAAAAATATATATCTGCTAATAGCCTACAATTAGAAGGTATTAGTACCTATTGTATGTAAACAAACTTTTGAAACTAGGACAGCAGTATGAGTACAAAGTCTAGATTACGGCTTAATAGTGCGAATTGATTGTCTTCTCATTGTATCCGTAATATTGTGTTCCATGACCCCAATAACTGGTTCGACGGGTAATTAATTAGATACATACATTTCATACTCTCGTAGTTCGTTAACCTTTCATGTTTATTTTATTTTTATACCTAAGTAGGTACTCAGGTAAGTACGTATAAAATAGGTATAAGTAAGTATTACTCAGGTGTGTATTATTGTATAGATACCCAACAGGAATGTAAATTACTAAAACGAGTGGCTCTTCGTTTACATTACGTATCTATATATACATATATGTAGATATGTGTAGGTAAGTATATCGATGCATTAAAGATTACCTCCGGTATAGCGGACGTGTCCTAATAAATACTAATAATGAAACTGACGCGCCTGTACGTGCTACCTCGTATACTTACCTACGAACAACTCGATAATTTTAAATAGCATAAGGTAAGTTGCTTAACAAATAGGTACCTATGTAGCCGATAGGTAGTGGTCAGTGGATAAGTGGAAATCATCGGTATTAGCCTCTATAGGGAAGACTCAGAGAGGTAAAGATCAAAGTCTGATTTTTACATCTTATTCTGGTTGTGGGAAGTAGGTGTGGCCATGGCATTATGACCCATATTAGGTTCTAAATCAATTCAAGAGCTTAAAAACAAGAAACTCATAGTACCTCTAGGTACGGGATAGGTAGATACTACCACAGAACAGGCACTAAACCCAGATAGGGTTCCGTTGTTTTAAAAATTGGGTTGGTAGGTAGATGAATCAAACTCATTAGTATCAGGAACATTATCTGGTAAATTAATCATGTGCATCAGAATGACTGCCCAAACGATCCGTCACTTTGGGGAAAAGTGACGGATCGGCGTAAAATTTCACCAGCAATTAACTAGTAGGTACCTATTTAGTATCTTTGGCGGTGTTTCACCCCCGTGCCTCGGAGAGCACGTTAAGCCGTCGGTCCCGGTTATTGTCACTAACCAACCCGCATTGGAGCAGCGTGGTGGGTCTAAGCTCTAATTCCCTCTCTCCCATGAGAGTGGAGGTCTACTGTGCCCAGCAGTGGGACGATAATGGGCTGTAGTGGTGGTAGTATCTTTGTTTAAATATTTTGTACCTAATTATTTACGAAGAAATATAATTTTTTAATCCTCTGATAATTCCAGTAGGTACCACGAGTTTCTAAGTGTAGAATATTTTTTTATGAATTGCGTTGATGAGATGCAGACGCTAGAGAGAGGAAGCAGCAAGTTACCTCGGAATTGCAAAGAGGATGCTCCACTAAAGATGACATTGAGCACCAATCAGGCAGAGTGGGCATGAATGGCGATTCAGTCTAAACGTTGCGCATTTTATTTGACGTTGTAATTTTTGCCTCTTATAATGATGTCGTTTGTCTTGCTATATTTATCTTGAAGGTCAGATTTTCAATTTTGTTGTAGGTACCTACTAATAATGTTTTTCAGGAGACAGCGGCGTCTAAAGGATAGGACTCACCCCTGTGCAGTTGTTACTCAGAAAGCGTCCCAAAAATTCCATATGTAGATAGGTACCTCCCTCTTTTCTTAATTTCTTTATTATCCTTTTAACCCAGAGATAGCTGCTATTTTGACAAAATTCGTATAAAGCTTCTGTCACAAATTTATAGTCCTGAATTAACCCTTTGGCTTTTTTCACGAGAAAACAGTACAAGTCATAAAAGTTCGTACTTAATCCTTAGGGTTCGCGTTATTGATTTTGATACTTGAAGAATTAAACGTAACGGCGTCTCTGCAAGCGGGTCTCAAAGTATTAAAAGATAATAGGACTCTTTTGTGAACATCCAAAAATCGAACACTGGCACTGGCTCCAAATGACCCAGTTCACGGCAGTTGTCATAACAACTGTAACAAACATGTAACAAACGTCTTTGTTGATAAGACTTTAATTTCAAACGATTTTACCTTGGGTTTTAGTGTCGTGTTTTTCTTCGCTGTTTATATATTATAGTGCTTGCAAGATATTTTAACTAGCATAATGGCTACGAATACACCGCCTAATATATCTGCAAGAATTTACTATGGTTTACGAACGGATATTAAGTAAGTACCTAGGTACATAGCTATTTAATATCAAATAAAACCATTTTAATTAAAACCATCGGTCCTCTTTTCAAAAATGGGCAACTGTTTACCTATTATGTAGGTATATAATAGTACAATCAGAGTGCAATACATAAGTTCCAGTCTCTGAGCGAGGAGATCAGATTCTCATAATACCTTTGAAGCTAATAATCGTTAACCCATACATTTTACACTATGCAATCGCTAATTGGTCGTAAAGTGTAAACATACTCAATTATAATTATTATGTTCCTTAGACAAAACGCTCATTATATGACCGAGTCTGAGATCATCTATCCAGCGGGTGGAGTTATAGTGATCCACAACCATATTCAAAAGAAACAGAAGTTTATCAGACTCCAGGACAAACATAAGCCGATTAAGTCGATAGTATTGGCGCCAAACAGGTAATTACTAAGTTCTGGTAGACTTTGGATTTTGGACCAATGCAGTTGATCCTGCGTGGGTCTAGGTACATATATTAAATTATAGATACTAGGCCATTTGCTTCATTTTTACCGTTGACACAAGTTAGTAAAATGTTGATACGAGCGCCAACGTGTGACACTACGCGTTGGTTGAATACATTTTGTTTGATACCAATCATTTACAGCCCGTTTTCGATGTGTATGAGAAGAGCTATGATGAGAATAATTAATATGTGAAGCAGGTCGTGTTTGGCGATGAAAATAACAAAAATATCTATATTGACAATGTTTTAGACGCTGGCTCGCTTTGAATGAAATTGCAGAAGAGGGTCAAAAGCCTATAATAACAATATACGACTTGACGACTTACAAGAGACGTAAAATATTAACCGTGCCATTTGAAAATTCCACGGCCAGAGAATTTGCGTGCGTCCAATTCACGTACGATTCGAAATACTTAGTAGCGATCACCGGAGAACCAGACTGGTATTTGTATTATTACAACTGGGATAAAGGAAAAGTAGAGAGTCATGCTAAAGCTCAAAACCCCAGCGGACAGGGAACTGTTGAAAGCGTAAGAAAACGTTTCTAATATCTTCCAGTATTAGGTACATTTATACTGTTATGACTGTAAGAATCGATTTAATTGCTAAGTAAGCAATAATCAGCCACTTTACTTCTATTTTGTCATTTTATCCTTTATCCGTTTATTATCCTTTTATGTTTTAACCAACTTTATCCTTTCGTCAATAGTTATGTCACGTAATTAATGACGAGTATATGCTTTATATATATATATTTTTTGTTATAGTTTATTTAATTTATTCCCAGGTGCAATGCAATCCTTCGGATGCAACCCTTATAGTTATAACAGGTCCCTATACCTTTCGGATTATGAACGTCGCAGAAACTGTATGGCGACAATGGGGTTGGTGTAAGGCTGAAAATGTAAGTACCTACATTGATACCTAGGTTTTTAAATTATGAAAGAGTTAATTACTTAAGGTTTGAATTTTTCAGATTAATATTACCACTTGCATGTGGTTGACTGCCGATCGTATTATGTTTGGGACGGATAATGGAGTCATCATGATGGTAGAAAACGGTGAACTACGACAGAATTGCATATTTCAAGCTCTTGACGTTACAGAAATGTCACTCAAAAAAGTCGACGTCGAGTAAGAAATAATTACTTTACTTAGGTACCTTTTAAATATCCACTCGTAATGTGCATACATAATTGTATAATGCCTATACTTTTGTTCACTTGATAAGCTACCAAAATTTCAACTAAATTATGTTCCATCTACAATCTAATGTGAACAAAGTATAATCGATATAAAATTATAAGTAAGCCGCCGCCGAATCCGCGTAGTGAACGATTAGGAGTAAGGCATGAGATAAGGACTTTAACTGCCGTACCCACAGCCTAAGGAATCTGTGGCTGTACCCGTAGGGCGCGTTTGGAACCATCGTAGCTTTAGTTTTAAGATACCGTTACTGATTATTACCATTATATTTTGTAAATAACTGGACGTCAATAAGTGTAGTGTACCTACCTAAATTGAATAATCATTATTTGACTTTGACTTTGACCCCTTACAAATTACCCCCTCCAGTCTAAGACTGCATAACTTCATCAGACACCAGGGATCACAGTCAAGGGCTGACTTGTGATCTAATATTGTATTTTTTTTTATTCTACTTAAAAATGTGCAGGGCTGCAGAAAGTGAAAAGACCAGTACAACGAGCGCAGACGGAACAAGTAGCGAACAAGGCATTATTGAAACAGAAAGCTACCCCGTTGAACATTTCACGAATTTCTCTAAAGGTACTTTAGTAGGAATTCTTATTAACAAGTTTTTATTAACTCGCTTTCTTCTTTTTATGTGCGTCCTCTTTTCGTGGCGGACACTACTCCTCTCCAAAATAACTTAAATAGCGGCCGATCTCTTTTGTCTTATCAGAGAGTTATACACCATGTTTGCTCTTACATTTACTGGTTAGATTTTATCTGGCCTTGTTATTTTTTATCACAATCTGCTTCTGCAGATTATTTGCTTTAACCGGATAAGTATTTACAGGATTTGCGTACGCCTGTGGCCAAGGATATGTTCATATGTTTGAGAAAGAAACACCTCACCATTGGCGTAAAAGGAATGTGTATAGAATTTCGAAAAAGTCATACAAGTAAGTATATAAGTAACGCACCTTTTGAAGAAGAAACTACTTACAATAAAGAAGATTCGATAAAATATGATTCCTTTAATAATCAAATAAGGAAGCGTAGGTAGCTTAAATCGCGACATTTGTTAAAAGATTTACTAAAATAGGCTTTTATTTTAATTTTCAAGACATACCCGAGAGCATCCACTATGGTCACCCCTTGACGCTATCCAACATATAACAATAGATCCAAATCAAGAGACACTTCTTATTACGACATTCAGAAAGCAACTGTACTATGTTAAACTATTTGGACAGCATATGCTCCAGGTACGCTACATTACACAAGTTTTGGTAATTAAATAAAGGAGGAAGATCGTCGCAAATAGTACATTAAGGTACTAGTGTGTAATGTTCGTAATCATCAATACACACTTGTGTGTATCATACGACGTTTTTCAACACACTTGTGAAGAAAAATGCTAAAAAATAATTTTATTTAGTAAATAAAATAAAGTAATAACTCTTTAACTCACTCGTGTAATAATACCAATGAAAAAGTCACAGTTTGAAAGGTGCCTGTGCCTAATTGCGGTGAAATTAGAGCCACTTTATGAGCAAGTGTGTTGAAAAAATACTTATGATAATCTTTGAACTTTTTAGAATCCAGAAATCGCCTTTTTAGAACTTGGGCCTGCCATGCATTACGGTCGTATTAACTCATTATCAATGTGTGCTTGGAAACCAATATTTATGACTTCGGGTGAACAGGACAAGAGTATTAGGGTTTGGAATTATATGACTGATGATGTAGAATTGATTAAATTGTATCAAGAGGAGATACATTGTGTATCCTTACATCCGACAGGTAATTGTAAACAAATAATTACGAAAATTATTATTTAATATGAATTTTATAACAGTTTTGCTTTAAATTGCAGGACTTTTTGCCATCGTGGGATTTTCAGACAAGTTACGTTTTATGGTGGTGTTAATAGACGACTTTGAAGTTATGCGAGAGTTCCCGATTCGCAATTGCAAGCGCGCAAAATTTAGTACAAACGGTCATCTCTTTGCAGCCGTTAATGGTCAAATTATACAAGTGTTTTCGTCTGTATCATTCCAGAATGTTTATAATTTGAAGGGCCATAATGGAAGAGTTAGTATTACTTTAGCATTATTGTGGTTTATTAAATTTAGGAAGACAATTTTAACAGATGAAAGGTGTACAGCAATAGTCAAGGACTAGAGTGAGACAAGACTGTATTAGTACTATGCAAACGGCATTTGCCAAAATTAGACAAACCATATAAGGTGCTAGTCTGGTTGTACTCCAATTTCTTGACTAAATTGTGTCAGCTTTGTGTTTAAAATTGAATTGAATTTTTAGAAAATATAAAAGATTGTGTATTTGTTTATTGATGAGGGTTTGATTAAACTGATATTTGACTCAGTATTTCACTCGCTCAGTTCGTTGGCGGGATCGCCATATTGGAATTGTTCACATAAATAAGAGTATTTTGACGTTGGAAATTTAGTCTCCTGCCGGCAGACTTGTTTTGTGTTTAGATCGCAATTTGATTTAGAGCTTAGCAGTAGCAACTGCAGCCTGATCAAATGATTAATTTATTGTAGTTTTTATAATTAACTGTTTACATTAAATCTCTCGTGAGTGTTGTTGTGACCATTCGATCGCGCACGTTTTAAAGAGAGTACAATCATATTTTAAAAGTAATTTTAATTATTCGCCCACTTCTGGAATTATGCTTACAATTGGTAGTTCTAAAAACAGTGCTAATCGTTTCTACAAAGAACATAATTACATCGGTAGTGAAAAAGACAGCATAAATATAGCATAGCAACCGAATTAAACGAAAGTGGTTTAACATACCTATTTCATAGATATATTCACTTTACGATTCAAAAGCACTTGAAAAGGTTTATTTGAATAGAAAATCTTTTTTATTCCTTTATATCTCATGCAATGCTTTTGAATTTCAGATAACTAGTTTAGCATGGTCTGCTAATGATTTGACATTGGTATCGTGTGGCACGGAGGGAGCCGTATACGAATGGAACATGTCTTCTGGACAAAGAGTTGGTGAAGTTATACTTAAAACAAATCAGTTTAATGCCTGTGCAGTAAATAGGTAAGTTTGTTTAATATTTTTCACGCTGTCATGATACACTTGACGTTACACACGCGTTTCATTAAACTAGCACAATGATTTCAATTAAGTGATTTACTCCGAGAACAATAGCGCATATAATCAGCATAAGGCCTTAACCTTTGAATCAAGAATAAATTGGCATGAATTATACTGTAGAATATCATTAAGTTTCCTTATTTTCATATTTGTAATTTTATTTTCAGCAACGGGAAAACCACATACGGTGTGGGCACTGATGGAGAAATCAAAGAAATCGGTTCCAATACGATTCGCAGAAACTTAGGATTGATTGGATGCGCTCTTGATACAATCGTGCTGTCTCGTTCGGATTTGATGCTTTTTATTACTGGCGGTGAAGGTGGAGTGGCTGCAGTTCAATTACCTTTACTAGACAAGGCTATCTTTAATGAATTTCATATGCATAACAAAAAAGTGATTGGCATCGCTTTATCGTATGATGATCAAACTTTAGTATCGGTAGCCGAAGATTCTTCTATTTGTTTATGGAGACTGAATAACGCTGACGGGCGAGCTATAGCATTGGACAAAGATTTTGCATATTCTAAAGAGATTTTAATAAGCAAGAAGGATTTACAAGAGAAAATTAATAGTATTAATGTGAGCATATATTGTACTCACAAAGTTATGATTGGACAGATATTATATTATAATAACTAAGTATAATATTTTTATAATTTTAGTTGTTGAGTACAAGGATGAGCGAACTGGAAACTGAACACACATATCAGCTTCGTCAAGCCGAAGCTACACAAGCTGAAAAATTAAAAGAAGTACACGAAGGTTACTGTGCAGCTATTGAAGAGCTTAAAGAAAAGAATGAGGTAAAATTATATTTCAATCGAAAAATCATTGCAGATATAGGCAATCTGCATAATTAATGCGCATTTATTTACATTCTAGCAAATGGAAAACGAGCACACTCACGAGATAGGAATGATACAACAAGATATTGCGAAACTAAGATCCGGTCATGAAAGAACTTTACAGGCTTTGGAGGCTGATTTTAATATTAGACTCATCAGCGAGTATGATAGGTATCAGGTAAGGATTACACCTGATAATGAATAATGCTTAAATTACTAAATAGCATAACATTATACTCAAATTAAAATTGCATTTCAAAGAGTTTAGAAGACAAAACCGCCCGAATGAGGAAGGAATATGAACAAAGATTAGAAGATTTGGCAGAAAGCAAAAGACAAGCTCTAAGACAATTGAATAACACGTTTGAAGCAAAGCTGGAAGAAAAAGACGTCTTGCTTCAAGAGGTGAGTCTGTGGAATATTTATGTGTAAAAAGACGAAAATCTGCAACCATGATTTTATTTTATTAGTTACAAGAGCAAGCCGAAATGGAGAAAAGGGAGCATGAAACGATAAAGTCTTCCATAGAAGAAGACGCGGATCGTGAAATTATTGAAATAAGAACAGCGTACGAAGTTCAACTGAAAGAAGAAAAAGATGCTAACGTAAGATTGAAAGGAGAGACGGGTCTTATGAAAAAGAAGTTGATATCGGCACATAAAGAAATCGATGAATTCAAGCATCAAGTATCACAACTTAAAGGTAAGAATCTGGCAATCACATTTTTTCATGGCATTTTAATCATATTTTTTATGGTATCTTTTATAATAAATTCTAATGCCATTATAAAATCTTTTGCAGCTGAGCATAAACAGTTCCAAAAAGTTATTTCAACACTGGAACGAGACGTAGCCGATCTAAAGAAAGAAATATCAGAACGAGATGGCACGATACAAGACAAAGAAAAGAGAATATACGAACTAAAGCGTAAGAAGCAAGAATTAGAAAAGTATAAATTCGTATTAAATTTCAAAATAACGGAATTAAAAAACCAGGTAAGTATGTTTGGCCTGTTTGGAGAAGAGGTTTTGATATAGGTATCATAATGTGTGAGTAAATGGTTAATTTAATGATATTAGATCGAACCCAAAGAACGGACTATACGCGAGTTGAAGGTTCAAATAGATGATATGGAAAACGAAGAACTTAAATTATTGAATACAAAACATGATCTTGGTATGATGATATAAATAAGCAGAAATATTTGAGTAGTTTAGAAATAGCGAAAATCAAATAAAAAAAGTTACAGCTGCTACTGATATTCAGTAATAATTTTCACTACAGATTGAACCATTAGAACGCGACATTAAGGTGAAAAAATTGCGCATACTAGAATTGGAAGTATCTTTAGAGACTCTTCTAAAGCAAAAGGCTTTTCGCGGTAATCATTATATTCAGTTGTAATTTTTTTACCTCTGCATTGTAGTCTTTTCGATATTATGTTGATAGTAGGTTTAATCATACTTTTTAGACTTTTAATCTCTCACACTCAATTTATTTAAGCAATTTAAAAGCAAGGTTTCACCGTTGATTGGCGTGTACTTGTAAAAGTTTGTTAAAATAATTTATTCCAAGTATTTTGTAATTAGAAGCATGTATTTTTTTTTAGTTTTACAATATATTTTTTACAAAGAATTACAGCTTTGTGTTCAAAGATTTGATGCACCATAAAACTGTAATATTTCTATTTTAGAACTCAAGATCAATCGGTTGAATGAAAAACTTTCATCAGCTAAGAAAGACTTTCTACACGAAGCAAATCGAAACTTAACTTTGAAAAACACATTAAAGAAAATAAAAATCGACCTACATAATATGACTGCGAACTTTCAGGATCCCACGCAGTTAAAGCTAAGCGTGAAGGTAGGTTATGCTGTCTTAAGAGGCCGGTTCGCGCCGCTCGCAACTTCTATTCGAACCGCAAATATAAATTTGCCGGTATATTGCTATCTCTATTTCACTGATGACACATGATCGCGTTCAAGCGAGATAGCAATATGAGCTTACAGAATTTGTTATACATTTAGTCTTGTTCCGTGAATACCAAAAATGATGAATGAAAACTTATCGTGCTTTTTACTTCGTTTTGTTATTCTGTAACTTGACAATATAGGCTATGCTGCTGACCAATTAATACGTAAGATATCGTTGGTTTTAATATGAAACAAATAAGAGGGAAACATGTCCATCTTGTCGTAAAAATATGCAAAACGCAATTCATTTACATTTCATTTTAGGAAAGTATTTTGAAAACATATAAATCCAGGGGACTAGATAAATACAATTTGAATCCAAATAAACTCTCATTTTGGTGGAAATGTTCTCGAATTATTAATTATTTTGGTATTACGTTTGTATGGGCAATTCATTCTCCGCTGGCACCTTAAGAAACATCGGCTTTGTATCCAGAGAGTAATCTCTGACTTAAATCTTTATACTTGTCAGAATTTGTGAATTCTCTCAGATATCCTTGATTCTTTTGATCTGAGGTTATGTTAAACCGCACTCAAGCCGACTTAAATTGTGGTGACATTGACTTCCGATCAGTTGAGTCACGAATCGCGATATAGCCTATAGGTTTTGTGGTTTGTCCATATGCCTGATCTTATTAGTCAATGTCAACCAACTGTGTGACTGTTTGATCTTTGTCTGTCTTTTTTTATTAATACTGGCGTTTCTATGCCAAATAGCCAGGCTGATTCTTTGCGCAAAAGATAATCGAGCCCTTAATTGTCACCAATTAGCCGCGGTAAAATTTCTCGTAAGAATTTGTATTCGAAGACTCCAGGGTCCAGGGTCTCCACGGCAAACGGAACAAAAATTATTAGAGTTTTATAAGAGTGGCATATCCAGCTTATCGATTTCAGCCATTTTTGCTACGGCTTCCGGTCTTGATACAAAAAATTAAGAGCTTTACATGTATTATTTTTGTCAGGCATTATTCCAAAAATATGTGGAAGATATAGACTTCTTGCGCAGCCGAGTAGCTGAAGACGAGGCTATAAGAGAGTTCAATCGACAACGGGAACACCTCGAAAAGCAACTTGCCGGAGTCAGGGGGCAACTAGCAAAGTCTCTGGGTGGCTCCAAAAGCGATATTAGGAAAATTATGGATGTAAGTATTCATGAGACAAATTGCCCCGCAACCAAAGTGTGTGTGTATGCAAGATTTTTTAATTCGGTTACAACTCAGCCCTTGACTAAAATCTCACCTCCTGGTAAGTGATAATGCAATAAAAAATGGTACCAGTCTCACTTGGAAAGGATAAGGCAGTTTA
This sequence comes from Erebia aethiops, assembly GCA_923060345.2. Classification (NCBI taxonomy): domain Eukaryota; kingdom Metazoa; phylum Arthropoda; class Insecta; order Lepidoptera; family Nymphalidae; genus Erebia; species Erebia aethiops. The sequence goes on along the minus strand of OV281089.1, from coordinate 11,403,274 downwards.
AGTAAAACCTATAACCACTTTCTGTTTCGAAATCCCGATTCGGAATATCGAATCTAGACGTCAATAACTGTACCTAATATACCTATCTACCTATATTGAATAAACATTATTTGACTTGACTTGAATCGGGATTCCGAACATACACCATACACATGCGTTTATTTCAGTTCGGAATAACATGGCTCAGATGTTGAGATACACTAATTCAGATATGTCAGCGAATATGGACGACGATTTTCTCATGGCTATAGCATTGTTGCTGTTTTTAGCTATAGAAGAAGAAATACGTCGCCGTTACTGGGCGCATCCCCTTAAAACGAGATACGTCAGCCATTTTTTCCGTTCGGAATTCCGAATGCACAGGCTCCCATTCGGAATTCCGAAACGGAAATAATTCGGACGGAATATTACTGTGCGTGTGTGATAGACCCATACATTTTATATGAATTTGCTGCGTTAGGAATCCCGAATCGGAATTCCGTTTCGGAATTCCGGATATGGATATGGATCCTGTAAGGTTACGTATAAGGTAGTTATAATCCCACATACTTATCTGACTCAGTGACAGCGTCGCTTATAGATATGAAAAATAAAATTAATAAAAACAAAACATAACATAAAAATTTGTTCTAATTTTACAGATAGTTTGCATAAAGTATTGCATAATCCGTCGATTTTATTACCATTCTTACCTAAAATGCTATGGAGTGTAGAAGGAAGGAGTCATAAAGGAGAATAGTTGAAAAAGTGTCCAGTGGTTGCTATAAATAACAGTTCAAAAAACTCCCACAATGGCGCTAGTGTAGACATAGGGTATGGCATAGAAAAAATAAATCTCCCTTTATCTATTCCGTGGGGTATGGTATGAATGTATAGCACTTGTTGATGAAGTGAAGTATGCAGAGTTAAAAAATTTAATATAATTTTACTGGAATTGTCGACTAAAGTAGTTATTTATTAAAAATTTCAACAACTTACGTTGTACAAAATAATGATGAATGTTTTCTTTCCTTGTTTATTTCTCAAACCTACTCTAATAATATTTGGCGCTTCCTTTTAAATTGACCCTGATGCTAATGTGGCGCCCCCAATTTAATGCATTTCGACGGACACTTTTTATATACAGAGATAACACTCCTTACTTCTACCCTCCATACTAAAATGCGTAACATAATCTATGGAGATTCTATATTTAAAAAAATTAAACAAATATCTACTGGTTTGCTTTTTTAGGAGAATTGTACATTGCTAGGTGAGATAAACAACCTAAGGGTTGAGTTGAAGTCGACAAGGACCCGGTGCTTCCAAATGGAGTCCATACTAGGTCTGTCAGCGCGCTATATCCCGCCAACGACAGCACGCGCCAAATTGAAACATGTCACCGAGGATCGAGAGAAACTTGATGAGAAGTTCAAACAGAGAATTGAGGTGCGCTCGCGCTGTTATACCATTACCAAAATAGGCCGCATATAAAAGTGTATGACGCAAAATTTTTGCTCGCCAATCAAAGAAAAACTTGTAGTGTAAAGCGCGAAACACACAGGAAGCGGGCGCGGGTCGGGTCGGGTGTCAGGCGGGTTGAATTCCTTGTATTTATATGGACGACATCACACAGCGTCACCCGCCACGCGCCCGACCCGCGGCCGCGTTCTGTGTGATGTCGTTCATAATACGTACAAGGAATTCAACCCGCCTGACACCCGACCCGGCCCGCACCCGACCCGCGCCCGCTCTCTGTGTGTTTTGCCCTTTAGTAATGTACTTGTGTTTTCACCCTTAGTGAGTATTTTTCAAAATTCACTCATTCTGTTAGTACCTATTACTTTTTACAATAACTAGCTAAATACCTACCCGTTATGCGTAACAATGCAATTAATTCTGGTCGTACTTTTTTTAGAAATGGTATGCAAATGTCAACAAAAACTATACAATTTCAACTCGATCGGATGCACAACCATCACTCAATTTATATTGTTAGATATACAGGGTTGATTGAGATGAGTTTAGGCCAATGTCCACCACGCTGGCCAAGTGCGGCTTGGCGACTTCGCACACCTTTGAGAACATTATGAGAATCTCTCAGGCATGCAGGTTCCCTCACGATGTTATCCTCACCGTTATAGCAATTGCTATTTTTAACAAACGCACATAACTCCGTAAGAGCGCATGGCTTCCGACTAGGAGGTCTGTCTTAACCAATAGTGCTCTGTAGTGAATAGGTTGAAATGATATTTAAAAAAACTTATTTCACGCGGACGAAGTCGCAGGCATCTGCTAGTATTATTATAAGTGTTACATTGATTATTCTTACAGGAGAGAGAAGAAATAATTGTTGCTCTCAAAGAAGAGAATGATCGTCTTCTGGGCAAGGTCCGATGTTTGGACGATGAGGCTACGGGAATGTCCCTACCCCAATTTAACACAGGATATTCAACGAGCCGTCATCTCAATATCGAACCACCGACACAAGATGATAATACTGATGATGCACCGGTCGAAGATCGTCCGTGTGAACCAATATCATGAATAACTCTCATGGGAATTGGGATTGATCCATACTAATTACTAATGTTATAAATGCGAAAGTGTCTGTCTGCTACGTTTTCACAGCCCAACTATTCAACCAATTTTGATGAAATTTGGTACAGATAGGTTACATCCCAGGAAAAGACATAGGCTACTTTTTATCCCGGAAAATTCAAGAGTTCCCGCGGGAATCAAGAATATGTAACTATTCAACCGATTTTGATGAAATTTGGTACAGGGATAAGTTGTATCCCGTACTTTTTATCCCGGAAAATTGAAGAGTTCCCGCGGGAATCAAGAATATGTAATTATTCAACCGATTTTGATGAAATTTGGTACAGGGATAGGTTGTATCCCGGGGAAGGACATAGGCTATTTTTTTCCCGGAAAATTGAAGTTTCCGCGGGAATCAAAAAAACATCAATCCACGCTGACGAAGTCGCGGGCATCATCTAGTATTAGATAAATATAGTTTAATTTATGGAATTTATTTACATATACTGCTTGTATTTAAATCGAATTTAGAAAATTACATTTTAACTTATTGATAAAAATATTTTGAAACTTTATAGGAAGGATGGCTTAGAGCCACACAGTTTCAAATATGTACTATTAACCAATGTTCTAATGTATTTTGAATTTGAACTTGTATCGATTAACGTAATAAATAAAATACTATTGTAGAAAAAAATATATAATTTATTAAATTCCTTTATTCTAATTCTTATTAACAAGAAAAGAAATTTATAGTGACCTATTACCACCTAAGATATTACTATTGCATCAGTAGAAAAATTAATAAATAAAATCAATTTTTCAATCCCCACAAAACATTTAACAGAAACACCAAATCATACAATTATTAACAAAATCCTTAAAATATATTTATTCCTACACCAGTCTTAAAATATATCCATCCAAATACATATAATAATATGTATACCTATTAATTTTTTTTAAGTTGCGTGCACGAGTATTTTTTCATTTCATTTTGAATCAGTTTGGGAAAAACATTGGCATTAAATTTAAAAACAGCTAATTACCAATTCCACTGGTAGGTTTCAATGAATAATTAATTAATGCTCTACCTGTACATATATATATTGTTTTTGTTATATTAATTTTAAAGTATGAATGGCAGAATTGCTTTCCGAGCTTTGGGATAGTCGGGGAATTCTTTCTTGTAGTTGCGATGTTTGCCGAGTGCCCACACAGACATCTGGTACAGACCAACCACAGCAAATACTCCAGCTGTAAATAAAATACATAATATTGTTAAATATTCAGAAATATCATCAATCAAATCAAATAAATCAATCATCAATTAATATCAAATCAATCAAATAAATATTTTAAATGCGAAAGTTTGGATGAATGTATGGATGTATGGATGGATGTTTGTTACTCAATCACGCCCCAACGGCTGAAATGATCTGGATGAAATTTGGCAGAGAGATAGATTATAGTCTGGAATAGCACATAGGCTACTTTTTATCCCAGAAAATTAAAGAGTTCCCGCGGGAACCAAAAAAACCTCAATCAACGCGGACGAAGTCGTGGGCATCAGTTAGTATCAAACACAAATGAAAAGACAAGAAATTGGTTTTGTTACTTTGGTTTTTTTTAAAGTAAAACTTCTTTAGAATTGGTGTAATTCGATGAAACGAAAAATCGACACCAAAAATAGACAAACATATCCATAAATAGGATTTAGCCTGCGAGAGAATGAGATAGAATACAAGTTATATTTATCTCATTCTCTCGTAGGCTACTTGTCTAAAGTTTCACTTCTGCTGTGTGTGAATGGAGAAGTTTACCATTTTTTTTTTTAAATTTAATATGAAAATTAAGACAAAATAAAACAAAAATATGAAAGAATCATTAAAATATCTCAACAAATGAAAAAGTTATGGAACTTTAAAGTTGCGCTTGCAAGACGGGAGACGTGACGTCATAATTCCCTATCAACATACTATAAAAAGCCGAATAAAAGAAATAAATGGACTTAACGTGACTTAATTGAATTAAAAGTACTTAATTTGTGAATGAAAGTACTTAATTTGTTTAACATACTTTATAAAGCCGAATAAAAGAAATAAATGGACTTAACGTGACTTAATTGAATTAAAAGTACTTAATTTGTGTGTGAAGATAATTTTGAAGTATTAAATCTCAGCTAGGTATTAAAACTCCTCACTCACAAAATTTCTCAAACGAGTAAGATACAGCAATCAGTGTACAACTCTTAAATCGTCATTTCTCAGTCATTTCCTATTGATGGATTGTAACAAAAACACTGATTTATTAGTTTTAATCTATATTTTACTTTTGTTGTGTTAAATATGATATTCACATCATGAAACATCTCCATTGCACACACACCCTTTTTTTATTGCCAGGTAGGCTTGCGCTTAACGACAATCACGCATATCAAAAGAAAGCAATGATGAGGTCTACGTTGGAGCGGGGTTTCCTTGAACATGCTTAGAAGATGAATTGTAGGTGGCAGGAAACAATCAATCTGACCAAATCTAATTATTAAGTCTAAAAATTCCATTAAAGATAACATAGTGAATAATGAAGATAACACGGTGAATTACTTATTTTTACTTGTCGCATTATGCTGATAAAGTACGATAATAATTGATATACACGAAAATACCATACCTGGGATACATTTCGTCATAACAGTGAAGAACAGCCACGATCCGAACTCGTAAGTATAGTTGGGACAGGAGACAAAGTTGAATAGCTGAGAGAACGGGTTGCCGTCTGGAATTGGAATGCGCCTCACTTTAGTGCCGGGCGGTCGGAGGTTTTTCAATAAAATGTGGATGCTGAAATTGCCCAGCTCACAGATCTGGAAAGATTAAATAGGGGTTAATGAGTAGTTTTCATCAGGGTATAATATTTGTATTATAAAAGCGAAAGTGTTTGTATGTCTGCTACGTTATCACGCTCATCTGTTTAACCAAATTTAGACGAAATTTGGCACAGAGAAAGGATGTATACCGAGTAACGGATCTTGTGAAAGGACATACTGTAAATGCCAGAAAATCAAAGAGTTCCAGTGAGATTTTTCAAAAACTTTAATCCACATGGAAATCATGTCTATATTATTTGTTTCACATATTGCTATGGACTTTTCAATAGCATCCACTGGATCTTAGCACACAGATTTAATTCCTTGAACCGGAACCAAGCATTATTAAAAGGGTATTTAGGTTTTCACCAATGGCACCTTACGGCCCAGATCCAGTTCCTTGAATTTCCAGTATATCTGTTACATCCAATTCCCGGAATGTCAAGTCTTAAAGAATGTTTAGTCTGCCTGCTTGGTCTAATTTCCTAAATATCTTGAATTTTAAAGTGACTTTCGGGAAATTGGACAACAGAAATACAGGACATACCGGGAATTGGTCATTCGAGGAACTGGACTGGAAAGTTTTTGTAATATATTTTACCTACAATACAAACAACAACAAAAAATACAAAATCAGGTTTAATTTCTAGTTAATTTGACAGGATATTTAATTATTTATGTAAAGAAAATAATATTATCTCTTCATTTGTTATTATCCTTGACTATACGGCCACAAATTCTTATTCATTTTTGGATTTTCAATATACTTTCAAGGTAAACTCCATAACCAGAATATTGTGAAAGGTAATTAAATTAAGGTTTTTAAATTATCAAAAACAAGTTGCATGTACTAATGATATACTTAAAATGCCTTATTGAAGCAGTGATAGCCTAGTAGTTGAGACACCCGATCTCCTGTACAGGGTTGTGGGTTAGATCCCTACATCCCTAGAAACACACCTCCATCTTTTCAAAGTCATATGCGTTTCAAGAAATTAAATATCACCTGCTTCAAATGATCTAGGATAACATTGTGAGAAAGCCTGCACGAATGACAGTTCTTTATAAATGTTCTCGAATGTATCAATAGTTATAGTTTATGAGAAATACCAATATTACTTAGCCCACAAATAAAAATGTACACACTATATTGCTCAACCCAAACACCTCTGTCTATTAATTTAGTAATTCAATGGTTAAAAGTTAAACACATAATTCTGTCTTCCATTGGAAGTGTTTAATTACAAGCATATGCATGTAGAGGTCTTTTTAGTCAAGGCAAATCAAGACATAAAACCTATTTTAGCTCAGTTTAAAGACCAACTTAGTAGATTTACTATATTTAGTATATATTTTATTATAATGAATGCGAAAGTGTGCCTATCTGTCCATCTGTCTGCTACGCTTTCATGGATCATCTGTTCAACCGATTTTGATGAAATTTGGTTCATGGGTAGGTTGTATCCCAGGGAAGGACATAGGCTACTTTTTATCCCGGAAATTGAAGAGTTCCTGCGGGAATCCAAAAATCTTAATCCACGCGGAAGAAGTCGCAGGCATCATCTAGATTCTAGTTTATTAAAAAGGTTTTAAATAATTTTATATTATTATAGTATACTAGCTAGTTCGGGCGTGATTGAGTAACAAACATCCATCCATATATACTACTATTACTAATATTATAAATGCGAAAGTTTGGATTGATGGATGTATAGATGTTTGTTACTCAATCACGCCCCAACAGTTGAACGGATCTGGCTGAAATTTGGCACAGAGGTAGATTATAGTCTGGAATAACACATAGGCTACTTTTTATCCCAGAAAACTAAGGAGTTGAGAGGACGTAGTCGCGGGCATCAGCTAGTCCATGCATACATCCATTTATTTGATTTGATGGATGGATGGAAGGATGTTCGTTACTCAATAACCCCAGAATGGGTGAACGGATCTGGATAAAATCTGGCACAGAGGTTGATTATAGTCTGGAATAACACATAGGCTAGGATAATAACACATAGGAAAATTAAAGAGGTCTTGCGGGAATCAAAAAACTCAATTCTGACAGTTACTCAATCAGCTAGTAAGTATTTAATATAATACCTCTTTCAGAGATCTACCGAAATCTTTCACTAAAGTATTTCTTTGTACTATGTTCTTTACAAGGCAATAAAAGTTCATTATTAGCTTACCGCAAAACCTGCTAAGCCCACATACACAGAAACTTTGCATGGCTCTGTGAAGAGTGGATGATTAATGTGGTAGGCAATGTACAGGGTGAACAGCCAATAGTATGCACAGTTCTTGAAGAGGTTTCTTAGTGGCATAGTGCCATGGGAGAAACGGTGGACAAACAATGTTTCAAGCAGACGTTTACCATAGTGAACTGACCAACACACTGCTGCCAAGCTGAAAACAATTTTTTTTAATTTTAGGAGGAACTTTCATAACTCTTGAAAATATATTAGGTACTTAGTATAAATTGAACACAGGAAACATGCTAAGCAAATATTTTTTTCCTTAATAGTTGCATTATAATTAACTTCCTCTTCCTCATGTATGTATGTTAGGTTAGGTTGAAAATATGTAAATCTATCGACTGTCTGATATGTCACAATACGACGCACACAGCACTTATGTTAATGGTTCTATAGGTACTATAAAACTACTTATCTTACACAATTAACAATACATAATTCCAACTTAACATGATTTGCAAACAATTTAGTAGCATTGCCAAATAGGCAAACATTAATGTCTAAGTATACCTATAGACCTGTTACTAAGAAATTACAGTTTCTTACCTAGCTACAGTCCCAGGTGATGATGTCACATTTCCATACAATATCCAGGGCCTTTGGTACACCCACAGGTAAACAAATAGTGGTCCAGCATATTCAGCCAAGAACACATTCTTCCAAGAAATCTGAGGTCCAAGATCTTGCAAGTACAGTTTCGCACCATCATCGATGTTTAAAGACTTCAAAGTTGTTTCGTCTTTTAACGATCTACCTTTTACTTCTTGTTTTATCGACTGTCTATCCGGGTATAAAGAAGTTTTCAAACTTTGATGAATTTTGTCTTTTACATTCTTGATTGTAGCGTCCCCATTTACGCGAATTTTCCCCAGAGGTTTTGAACCAGACACGCTCAAAATTTCTATCTGAAATTTGCAATGATACATAAAATTATATAATTCAGACCGATTAGAACTATTATAATTTAAATTATTCATACCTCCATATTCGTGCGTAGGTTACTTAATACTACGAAACCTTTTTAAAACAAGTTTCAAATTTGAATGTCGACCGGATTTCTTATTTGAATAAATAGAGGCAAAGGTCACGAATTTAAATAATGTAGCTCGAAGCCGGCAGAATCAAGGAAATTCACAAAATTCCGTGCGCTACATCACCGACCAGAAAAAAAAGCGCTACATCAATAAACTTGGACCATGCCATGACGTAGCATTCTAGTCAGTGTTACCAACTCTCCAAAATATTTGTCCCTATAAAACTTGAAAAAATTCAAAAATATTGGTATTGGTTTTTTCAATTCAGAAATTCTCAGTGCCAGCCCTGAGTTGGAAGTTGGCGGTGTTTCACCCCAATGCCAAGGAGAGCACGTTAAGCCGTCGATCCCGGTTATTATCACTAATGATAATAGTCATTAAAGTCCGCCAACTCGCATTGGAGCAGCGTGGTGGGTCTAAGCTCTAATTCCCTCTCTCCTATGAGAGTGGAAGCCTGTGCCCAGCAGTGGGACGTTATTAGGTTGTAGTGGTATAAAACTTAGTCAAAAAGCCCTAAAAAGCCCCAAAAAAAATATTTTACCGTACTTTCAAAATTAAGATTCGTATTGAATGATTCAAATTGCTAATTATGAAAATCTTAATTTTGGAATTAGGTACGTAATATTTACGTATCGGTCGTAAGAAAAAATTATAACAGACATGATTTTTAGAAAATTAAATTATGAACAACTTTTATTTCAAAAAATTATAATTATACAACCAATATTTTCGCCGTAATATCAATTAATTAAATAACTGCAATTTTTGACCACATTTTGGTTAATCACGGACCACCAGTCACCACAGACTAGTCGTGAATATGGAGTCTGGAGACAGAATGTATAGTTTCCAAAGTTGTAATATACTAAGAATCGGTAGTAGATGATAGAATTAAGAAAATAAATAAAAAATAGGGTGGAAGACAAGGGTCTGCCCGCGAAATTCAAATTTAATTTGGATTTTCGCAATTTGTAAACTAATACGACAAAGTAGGCATATGGTATTCAAATTGCGCCCCTAGGAATATCATCTTCACAGGTTTATATAAAAATCTTTACTTGAAAGTGTCCAGTTTAAGAAATTAGTCAAAATAATGAGTTTTACGTGAGTTACTCACTTGTGTGAAAAACCAAATTAAATTTGAATGTCGCGAGCAGACCCTTAAAAAATTCTTCCACCTTAAAAAATATAAGAAGCCAAAAAATCCCTAAAAATATAAGGGCCCTAAAAGAAGCCCTTCGCATTTGTTTACGCCCTGAATTTGGGGCCAAAACATTGAAATAGAATGAGTACTAGAAACAGGGTCACGAACAAAAAATATCGCAAAAATGTCCCAATTTGCACACACATAAACATTTGTATGCTGAGTGGGAAATGTAGAAAAAGGTATTATATTAGCAACAACTTCAGTTAATTATGCACCTTAAGTTTAACACATAAAGCTACATTACGATTAGAAAATATTAATTTTTAAGACGTTCTGTCATCAGAGAAAAGGTAGGAATAACCTTTCAATCCAAAACAAAAAGTAACTTTTAAAATAAGTACAAAAATATTTATTATTAAAATAAAACTTAATGTGTAAGCAATAAGGAACTTCATACGTTGCCAAATTGATACCTTTACACTATTTTGGAACAAGACGCAACTCTTAGCATCACATTGTCAATATCAACAACGTCAATTTATTATAAACCTTAAAACTTAGAATTTAAGTTGAATTACGAATGTAGTATGTTTATATTTAAGACCTTTTGTCTTTGTAAAAAGGCAAAAACAAAAAATTCAATGGAACGAAATTCAATTAGAACAATGGAGACATGGAGTTGCTGATTTTTTTAAAGTTGTATATCGTGGTGGTATGTGTTCGTGTATATTTATTACTAGCTTACGCGCCCCAGCAACTCACTTATGTGTTATACTTGTACAGTATGTTTTATTTATCAAAATAAATATTGATACAGTTTTGGTGGGTAGCACTGCGAAAAACCACGTAGGTTTAAATGGCGTACTCTCTCCTCTTCTATCAATATTTATATCTATACAATGTTATGATATGCATAAGTATCTGTATAAAAACATGAGGAAACTAAAACTAAACTACCTAACATTTGTTTAAGAAGTAAGATTTTAACTCAAAATTAAATTTTCCTTACTTAGTTTCATTTTAAAATTAATATCAAGGTTAAAAATCTACGTTTTATTGACGTATTACACGTAAACTTAAAAAGTGCCAAGTAAACTTTATTCAGATTTAGCCTTTGCGGCTTTTATTATTTTTTACTACATTTTTTTATAAAATATTTATGTAAAGTATATAATATCTTTATGTACCCATGTATTTTATGTGTATTTATGTAACTTTGGTATGTGTGTTTCCAGTAATATCAATTTTATCAAAATGAATTTGAACATAATTAATGTTATCTGTATATTTTAGATGGCTTAAACAACTCTACTGCATAACGAAATGGATTACCAGGGAATCACTAAGCAACAATACTTTTAAAACACCAACACTACTCCATGCATCCCGTCTATCCAGAACAGTCAATGTTTGTTACAATATTTGACGCATTGTCACAAACATTGGCCAAAGGATATTGCACACTTTTTATATGAGCACTGCAGCATTTTGACGCGTCGTTATGTTGGCTAAGGTTGGCTCATACTAGTGGCAAATAAGAGCACTTTCGTATTTCTGCTGTAATTTGTCGGGGACATTTTTGAAGCGCTAATCCTACATCTAGTATAGGTACTAAAAAATTCTACATCAATGGGCCAAAAGCCATAAGTTGGGAACCGTGTTCTAGATCCAAGTCTCTGGTTATCTTGTCTCTGATCCAAGAGGAGTCAAAGAGTGTATAACACCAACACTCTCTGGTTAACTTGTCTCTGGTGTGTAATACCCTTTTTATTATGAAGAGGAGACGAGGAGACATGTAATAATAATATCACAAGTGAGCGAAATGAGTTTATACGCTAATGCCAAAGTGTGACAGAGAAAGAAAATTTTTTCTTGTCCTGCTCAGCGTATCACTTTTTTTGCTTGACTATCGACAGTTGAGTCAAACAATCCTGTGACATTTTTGTTATTTGAACTTATTCGTACGAAATCCGAATTTGACATAGTGGAAACTGTGCTCGTAGTTCACGAAAAAAGTGTTTAAACATTATTTTATGGCGCTAAGTACCTAAAACTTTAATATGTCTGTGAGTAAACTCAGATTTATAATTAGTGAGTAAAACGTATGGGAATAAACCATGCCGTGCTGTTACTTCGATGTGTTAGTTTTCCGAACCGGTGGTAGAGTCTTGACTTGTATTATACGACCCTTAAGTCGTACACTCGTACGTGAAATAAATAAATCATATAAAAATCATTCAATCTTATCATGAACGCACTCATTGATTCAGCAATTTGCTTGGGGCGGTTGGTACCCCGTCCTATAAACAATATAAAATTGTCTATGTGTGCTGTTTACTTCATGTATTGACATTTAAAAAATATATGGAAATATGCATGTGTTAGTAAATTAATGGCGACTTGTGAATAGAGACGTATTTCAACAAAATATCGTTTTTAGAGATTTACAAAACCATAAAATAAATACAGTGTAGAAAATATTACAACGAATAATTTAAAATGCGTTCAGTGGTGGAAATCGGGGCTAGTGTCCCAGCCTTTTTGGGTAAATTATGGAAATTGGTTAATGATTCAGAGACCAATCATTTGATTTCATGGAGCCCCGTGAGTGATTTTTGTAGTTTATTGTGAAAAAGTGTATAGTTCTGTGATGGTAGTTTATAAAAGGTTCCCCTTTATTGCCTTAATTTGCCCAATACCTACTTGATTAAAAAGTCGGTAAAAGAGGTCTATCAGTCTTCTTCAGCTGACAGTTCGTCATTGTGAATTCACTAAATAAATAGCTAAACATGTCACGATTTAAACCATGCTCTTGGATTTTTACTATAGCAGAGTTCGTACGAACCTGTAACTTTCACTATAAACAATTTTATATTGCGATGTAGGTTGATCAATAAGTTGCATTGATTGATATTTCAGAATTTTTAACTGTTAGTAAACAGTACTTTTCCATTAGGTTTCATAACTAATTACTTTGGTTAAAACCAATATGATTCTTTGAAAATAACTCAAAATTGTTGTTTGTAGTTAGTAGAATTTATTTAAAACTTTAGTTTGTTATGTTTATGTATATGTTATGTTATGTTTACTATGATATCATATAAATTTTTAACACACCCATCTGGTGCTGAGCCAATTCACTATACCACTATAGTTATTGTACTGTCAGGGTTAGTAGGTTGATGCAGATTACAGTTCTGTTATTTTTTTCCTCTTATAAATATTTGACTAATGCGCCATAACATTTGGGTAATAACCTTCCATGTACCTACATGTACTTAATACAAATCACATTTTCAAAAGCCTTAAATGTTTTTTCGCTGTTAAGCATTGGCGCTAACGGCTAATGCTGTGTACAATATGTCTTAAGGCTATGTGTATCTATCATTTTCTGCAACCATTAGACTAGTTCAACTTAGTTTTCAACTGAGCACCAATTTTTCATATAAGCTTTTCATTATACAAAATGTGTATTGATCTTAATCTCTTGTATGACGAGTCCCAACTTTCAAACGAGTACTATGCACCCGTGGTATCCTAGAGTTTGAGTTATTAGTAGAGATTAGTTAACATATTTGATATATACTGATATGAAACTATTAAATTACAACAAATATTTCTTAACCTAACTATGTACTACAGCTATCTCCTATAATATTACACATGCAAATATATAAAATATTAACTAAGAACTATGTAATTAATAAAATATGTACTTTCTAGGGTGGGAAAACTTTTGTGATTAAGAACCAAGCAGACTTTTCTAGAGAACTATTACCACTTTATTACAAACATAACAATATGGCAAGCTTTATTAGGCAATTGAATATGTATGGATTCCACAAAATAACATCAGTTGAAAATGGTGGCTTACGATATGAAAAAGATGAGATTGAGTTTTGCCACCCATGCTTCATGCGAGGCCATGCTTATCTATTAGAGCATATTAAAAGGAAGATAGCAAATCCCAAATCACTTGTAGCAAGCAATGAAAGTGGCGAGAAAATTCTTCTAAAGCCTGAGCTAATGAACAAAGTATTAGCAGATGTTAAACAAATGAAAGGCAAGCAAGAAAGCCTTGATGCTAAGTTTAGTGCAATGAAGCAGGAAAATGAAGCACTGTGGAGGGAGGTAGCTATTCTACGGCAAAAACATATCAAGCAACAGCAAATTGTGAACAATGTAAGTATCATTATATAATTATATATTTCAGTTATTCATACTAATATCACAGCCTACAGTGATACTTCACACAGCTGATATAGACATCTCAGTAGAATTAGCTTTCCGTACCGGTACCGGTACTGTGGTAGAATCTTCTCTCAGTGACACAAGTTGTCCTATGTTCACATATAAATAAACTAGCTGATGCCAATGACTTTGTCTGTGTGTATTTAGGTTTTTGGTTCTTTTCTGGATAAAAAGTATCCTATGTTTTATTCCAGACTAATCTATCGCTGTGCCAAATTTCATCCAGATCCGTTTAACCGTTCTGGCGTGATTGAGTAACAAAAATCCATCCATCCATCAATCCATCCTTCCAAACTTTCGCATTTATAATATTAGTATAGATCATTAGATCAACAGAAGTATACTGTGGGGTCACATGGGTAGGATGGGGGAGGATTGAAAACCCGCTGGCAAACAGAAGATTGCAAAACTTTTATTATTTTTCTTAATATTGGAACATTAATTTTGACGACCTCCGTGGCGCAGTGTGTGGCGCTGCCTTAACGTGCGGAAGGTCCCGGGTTCGATCCCCGGCAGGGTCAATTTGGGAATTTATAATTTCTGAATTTTCCCTGGTCTGGCCTGGTGGGAGGTTTCGGCCGTGGCTAGTTACCACCCTACCGGCAAAGACGTGCCGCCAAGCGATTTAGCGTTCCGGTACGATGCCTTGTAGAAACCGAAGGGGTATGGGTTTAATATAACTTCCATGCCCCTAACAGGTTAGCCTGCTACCATCTTAGACTGCATCATCACTTACCATCAGGTGAGATCGCAGTCAAGGGCTAGCTTGTAGTGGATAAAAAAATAAAAAATAAAAATTTTGTATTTACTTAGTTAAATAGTACTTAGGACACAAGGAGCTCCCACTGGATTTATTATACCTAAATCCACACAGGCAAAGTTGTAGACATTACATTTCTGTAAATAGAAAATACTGTATGTAAACTATATAGGTCCAACAAGCCTGAATAAAATACCATTTTATTTTAAATATAAAGTTTTGAAGAGAGTATCGATCTAACTAGCCAAACCATAAATATATTTTTGTTTGTTAGATAAACTAATCATAACATACTAATATTATAAATGCGAAAGTCAGTTTGTTTGTTGGTTTGTTGGTTTGTCCTTCAAACACGCTGCAATGGAGCAATGAATCGACGTGATTTTTGGCATGGGTATAGTTGAGGACCTGGAGAGTGACATAGGCTACTTTTATCCCGGAAAATTGAGGAGTTCCCGCGGGAATCCAAAAAAACGTATTCCACGCGGATGAAGTCGTGGGCATCAGCTAGTCTAACTATAATAATATTAATGTTTTGGGATTTTTTTTTACAAATATTTTCTTTAAATGCTTTTAGTTCTTCTCTATCTTCTGAAAAAAAAACACATATTTGCATTATGAAATTAGATGTCTACACTATGTCATACACTATGGTTAATTTCAGTTAATACAATTCCTGATGTCCCTTGTTCAACCCACAAGAGCTCCAAATTCAAGCGGCAATAACGTAGGAGTCAAACGGCCATATCAGTTGATGATAAACAATGCTGCTCACAACTCTGCAAATGACAGTGACTACCCTGGCAAAATGAAGAATATAAAACTAGAAAAAGATGCTTTGTTGAAAGAATTGGCAGAAGATAATCTGGTTGGTAACATTCATAACATTCATAAATATTATTTTTTTCAAAAGATCAACCGCCCAGTTTCTTGCTGGTTCTTCTCGCTAGGAATAGCATTCCGAACCAGTGGTAGATTCACTTGACGATTCAAAAGTACTTGTAAAAGTTTATTTGAATAAAAATCATTTGAATTTTGATTAAATACAGTCATATATGGAAAAGCTAGGCAAGGCAAGCACATCCCGGCTTAGGCCGCATCATCACTTCCCATCAGGTGTGATTGTGGTCAAGCGTAAGACTATAATGAAAATAAATAAATATGGTGGTAGTGCTAGCTTAAGCAATGCCTTCTTGCAAATCTCCTCATGTCTCCTCTGGTCCTTCAAACAGCCCTAATAATCGAAACAGTGCATTTGCTCTTGTTGTCTTATGTGATTTATACCTGAAACTGACTGACTGACAGAAAATCAACTTTTAGCATTAATATTTTAGTAAAATATGGTAATATATATTTTAGTACATTATGTTATTAGTATATGTATTTGTGTAAGTTTATCATTTCATTCCATCTCATATCTTGTAGGTACCTATTCTTTCTTCACAACCTCACTGCCAAGGGTCACTGGTAGAGATCTCTTATAGAGATAAGCGCTTCCATGTCTACTATGTTTCGGTTTTTCTACATAATTTATTACTTTTTAGTACAAAAAAATTTATTAATGACAGAAAATTAACATTTCTGTCAGAAGTTACAATTCACAAGCTATGCATCCAATAAATAATATCACACAGGCTTTAGCCTGCACCGTTCAGCTA
Source organism: Erebia aethiops (assembly GCA_923060345.2). NCBI lineage: Eukaryota > Metazoa > Arthropoda > Insecta > Lepidoptera > Nymphalidae > Erebia > Erebia aethiops. The sequence continues at coordinate 11,386,780 of OV281089.1, read as the reverse complement.
TCGCATGTCCAGTACTAATACCGTTTATGCAGTTCAATAATGTGCACATAATATCACACACCAATATTTTTATATCTGCGAATGTTTTATAATATTATATACTGTTGTTATTCCTGTAACTACAAAAGTATTTCCCAAATTATAATGATATATTAAAATTCTAGGAGGATGGACCAACCATTCATGAACTTGCGCATGACGATATCTTACACAATGAAGCGTCCCAGGATGCGCTGGACCCATCCAATTATGTGTATATATCAGTATTGGATTCCGACAACAACCAAACAAACGCTAACAAAAATACTGATCCAGAACAATATCATGTCACAATGGAGGACGGTGATGACACAGAAACAGGTATGTTACAAACATTCAAGCACTATGTATACTGTATTTTAGACACTGGTATGTTCCTGGTGAGTACCTGTTTTGTTTTGCAAATATATTTAGTTATCAGTTTTCTCATTTGGCTCAATTCACAGGACATACCTACCTGTATTGTTCCACAATGCAAAATTGGTGCAATATTATTGCCTGTGACTGAAGTTGATATCAGCGAATTTTACATTTCTTTTAGAGGTCCTTAAATTTGAATTCTGCAGAATAAAAATAATAATGCTTTCTTAATTTTAATGTCCTTAGATCGCAACAGGTTATCGTTGTCAGCAAACAATTCAAACAGTTTCTTGAGGATACCTGACACACCACCTATAGTTACATCCCCATCTCCAACGCTGACATCACAATCACCAGTAGGCAACCCATCTATTGAACAAATCATCAACAATGCAATCACATCTCCCGGCACATCCAAATCAAAGACGAAAAGCAGCGGGCAGAAGATTTTATCCAGCAGTGCAAAGAGTTTGCTCTCACCAAGCAGTTTCCAGTTAATGCAACCTTCCGCTGACTTCAAACTGCCCGCGGAGATATTCGCAAGCGATGACTCAGTTAGCGACGCCGGTGTCAACACGACAGAAGAAATAAACACCCTTCCAGAGAACATACTCAGTAGCGAACCAGTAACTAAAGATAAAATGTTCGGAGGCATTAATATTAAGGTTGAGAGTACTGGCAAAACAAATAGCAAACTCGCAAAGAAAGCCAAGAAATCTAGGGACGAAAACGCGTGCACCCTAAACCTAGCGGATATTAAGACAGAACTACAAGATGATTTGGATTGGAGCAATATGTCATTGGCTACTTTGAATAATAACGCCAGTGTCAACAGGTTACAGGCTATGTGAGTACAATACCTTTGATAAACTATTACTTAATATTATATTTTTGATCTTTCATTTTGAAATACTTTTTTTAAAAAATTTATAAGTATTTTAAGATCTTTCTCATTTCACAATTACATAATAATATGATGGTATAATTTGAAATACTCTTTCCAAATTTATGTTCCGTTTTCCTGTTAAATACCTGCCTGTTTTCCTTACTAAGTACTAGTTACCTTTGATATACTATTATTTAATATTATATTTTTGATCTTTCATTTTGACATACTTTTAAAAAAAAAATTATAAGTATTTTAAGATCTTTCTCATTTCACAATTACATATGATGGTATAATTTGAAATACTCTTTCCAAATTTATATTCCCTTTTTCCTGTTAAATACCTGCCTGTTTTCCTTACTAAGTACTAGTATATTTCGTTTTCCTTTTACACATAATTATCGTAGACTGATGTATCCATCAATATACACAAAATCTTGTTAAGTGTGTTTGAATTTCACTGTTTTGAATTTCATTACGAAAAGCTTAAAAGCGTTTGCAGTGAAAGAGTGAAAGTCCTTTAATAATTAAAAAAAATGGTGAAAAGGGTCAAGGAAAGCGTGAATTTTAATGTACTGTTATTTTGACAAACATATAATTTTGGTATTCAGGTGTAGGAGGGATAACATCACTCAAAACCGGGAAGAATTTCCTTCCCAGTTTGGATCAAATCCACACAACAACAAGTACGTCAAACGATAATTATTCTGAATAATTTGTCGCTCAAGTGCCTTCAATAAATATTTATTAGAAGTGAGATTAACAATCTTATTTACAAAGCAAAACCTTAAAATAGCTTTTTGTAAAATATGATTGCTTCTTTTTTATAAGCCTGATGCCCGCGTCTTCGTCTGCGTGGTTTAAGTTTTTTTTTATTCCCGCGGGAACTCCTTAATTATCTGGGATAAAAGTAGCCTGGTCCTCTCCAGGTCCTTCACTATACCCATGCCAAAAATCACGTCGATCCGTTGCGGCGTGATTAAAGGACAAACCAACAAATCCACTTTCGCATTTATAATACTAGATGATGCCCGCGACTTCGTTCGCGTGGATTAACGTTTTTCGATTCCCGCGGGAACTCTTGAATTTTCCGGGATAAAAAGTAGCCTATGTCCTTCCCCGGCATACAAAGTATCCCTGTACCAAATTTCATCAAAACCGGTTGAACAGATGAGCCGTGAAAGCGTAGCAGACGGACAGACACTTTCGCATTTATAATATTAGTATGGATTAGTGCGATAATAGGCTGCTGCTTCTTTCTTCCCTAATTCCCCGGTAAAGCTTGGATGTTATTGCTATAGAATAAAATTAAAATGAAACCAATTCGAGAGGGTTTCAGTTCAGTACAGAAAATTCCCAAATATGAACGAAAAAATTGCGCTTTTGACTCACTTCTATATTTTTTGTATATGTATTATATTACTATCTATAGTTCTATTTACAATGGATGAAATAACACAGATATAAAAATTTCAGGAATGACATTGACGATCATTTAGATACGATGCAGACAGATTTGGATTCACTCAGAGAGCTCCTCCGAAGCGACACCTACTCTTTGGACACGAACACGTTACTAGGGGTGAGTAAATTTTATAAAATCAATACGGCTTTAGATCCTGCCTTTAGATTAATAAAGTTGTATGTATATTATGTAACACTTAGTATACCTCCAAAGTACATATTTATATTTATTTATAATAATATCCCCTAATTATAGCAATGGACGGATAAAATTATAATTATGATGCTGTTTTATGAATCATAAAATTTAAATTAAATAGGGAAAAACTATGAATAATTGTGATAAAGAATTGTAATAATTATTTTCCCATCTAGCTATATTTTGTGGTATTCTCGGCGCGAGTTTACTGATTTAAGGCCCCATTGGAAAATATGCGACACTTGGACGCCCAAAATTTGGGAATATAATATTCGTCATGGAATAGAAACAAGACTGTGAAAACTATTCCAAAATCTAGATTTTTGATTGTAATAGTATACAGTTATTCTGTTATCTGTATTTTTTATTATGTGAATAGTAACAATGTTCAAAAATTTCATGAAAGTTTATTTAAAACTAGCTGACCCAGCGAACTTCGTACCGCCTTAGTATGCAAAATTAAATGTATATTTTTCAATATTTCTGAGAGATTTTCTTAATATTTTTTTCCGTAAGAACCTTCTCCTAATAATAACAAATACAACAAAAAAAGAATTAGTGAAATCGGTCCAGCCATTCACGCGTGATGCCGTGACCAAGGAAAACGGGTTTCATTTTTATATATATAGAAAAGAGGTAAATTGATTGTACGACCGCAAGTTTGCTTTACTATAGTATCTCTATTCCGGTACTAGTAATTCTTATCAAATTTCTATACCAAGTTTGGTTATGAGTTATGACCCCTCAGTTACGCTAAGATAGTAGCGGGGCGATGCTAGATGGAGAAATAATTGTACTCCAACCCAATGTATGTTGTCGTAGTCTCAACTCTGTTATAGATATACTCGTATATATGGCGCAATTATTTGAATCGTGTCTGTGTGAGTCGAGCACACAGGCTCACCTCGTCACTCACACAGTTGCAGCGCACTCAGTCGTAGCCCGATGTAAACAGTCGCCTGTTCTATCGGCTAAGTTGGTAGCGCCGGCTCGAGCGGCTCGAAGTCACGTTGCACCCAACGTGTGTAGAACGCGTGCAGAGACCCGTGCGACCCGCGTCTGATTCCCCCTAGCGGCTACGTAATAACGGGTTCTGAATTACAATAATCGAACACTATCACTTATTTGCCACTTATTTCGTAGTAGACCCTGCGTCATGGATCTTTGACATAGATTACCACGAATAATTATAAAACCGGATCATATATAATTTTTTCTCGTTTTAGATGTTTTCAATTGAAATAGCTTAGACATTCATGCTATTTAAAGGATAGACTTTGTCAGTGCCGTTTCCTGTTTTTTATAACTCAAGCATCATTGAGTCATTTTGTTTGTGAGATTTATCTCATTAAATATTAAGTAGAAGAAATTAATTTATAACCTGTTTCGGATGCCTGAGTTATAGAACTGTGCAATGAATAATAAAACACGATATGAACATGTACTTCTGTATTGTCCTCAGATCGAACAAAGTGTAAGACCTACAGTTACTCACCATACCAAAGACAATGTAATTAATTGGCAAGCTTTATCGGCGCAATAATAACTATTAACTTAAAATCGTTGATTTTTAAAAATAAAATATACTTCAATAATAATATATGCAATGTCGCTTTTCTAATCACGGTTAAAAATATATACATACGTAAAAATAAAGGAATTAGATGTAATTTTTATCGGAAATTTCTTGCCTGTAGATGATGACTTCATCCAGGTGGATTTACTTTTATTTATTCCCGCTAAACTCCATAAGACGTTAAAGCATAACAGACAGACAGACATACATATTTTCGCATATAATTCTATTATGGATTTTGCGCTTTTCATTAGTTTAAAATATAACGTAGGTATATACCTACCTATATTAAATATATTTATTTCAAACTAGGTTTTCTATATCGACACATAAACTTTTTTAAATGTAGTTGCATGCATTAGTGTAGATAATAAAAATTACTGCTACCTTGGATTCCGACTTGTAGTCATGTTAAAATTTACGTAAGTAAATTATATGTTACATAAATTATATAAATAATGAATAATATTGCTTATGTAATGTTATCCTGGAAAATTTTAAAGAATAACATCTATTTCCGCCTTTGCCATTATTAGTGATGCGACATTCTGTATATTTGATATCTTCTCAACCGACTGATCAATCCAACTTTTTGTATTTTACAGCTTTTCGGATCAGACGATCCATTCTATGGGCTCTCTTACAATTCGTCGGATGAACGGGCTAAAACTACCAATAATGGTAAGCTATTTACGAATTTTTCTTAAATTGACACAACATTAAAATTGAAAAAACTTGTTCACCGTAATCTGAATCCGAAAAGGGGGTAATATAAACACAAAGGAACAAACTTTTACAGATCGCTATGTAACGCTATAAAAAATATTTTACTTCGCATTCGCTTCTATGGGAGCCCCCCTGAAATAAACATTTTTATAACTTTTTAAGCCATATTCGGCTGGAGGCCATCGGTTTACATATTATATTTAAATTTGAAGTAATTACGTTCAGTAATTCAGAAGTTATAAGGCTCTGACAGACGGACGGACGGACAACTGCAAATTAACTGCAAGTAGACTCAGAGAACTTCGCTTCGCTCGGTCAATTAAATAAAATATCCTTATTTGTAATTGCCAAGTCTAACTAATTATAGTTTTCAATACAAAAAGTTATACGACTGAATTTTCAGTATAAAAGGGTCCCACTCCCAAAAAATAAGCGTGGCCGAGCTAGCCACCTCGGGCGGTGGATCGGGACGGCTCTAGATTATAATCTGTTCTAGTGTCCTGAGTTTTTTACGTTTATGTTAATTGTAGATACAACAAAACAGTATCCGATGATTGATTTCGATTGGCTGATTGGTACCAGCGATACAACGCCAGCAAAGTAACTACCCCATCTTCACATACGGAACGCTGGTCGCTGCATTCCTAATATCGTTTTGGACTTTATTTTTTGGTAATGGGTGAACATAATACCTGGTTACGGTCTACGATAAAGTTAGAAATCCGATGTGGTACCAGATATGATTCTTTTCGTTCTGCAACTTTTTTCATGAATACGTAAACCAAAAACTGTCGAATCAAATCTGTTACGTCATCTAGGCATATTATGTTAGGTTATATTGTGGATTAGGAATTCTTAGGTTACTATTACTAATTGTTGTAAACGTATAGAATCGTTAAATTAAATGTTTGTTCCATTGTTAATTAAAGCGAAGAAGCTGAAAAGTGAGATTACGAATGTAAGCAGCGACGAAATTCGCAACCAAAGCCCCTTTAACGAAGACGATGGTAGTAATTATTTTGATATAATATTGTCGTAGTGGGTAGATCCTGTAGATAAATTAATATTGATTATAATATGCCCGATGACAGTAGATCATTCTTTATATATTCTTCAGCTTTATTTTTACTCTTTATGGCATGAATTTATTATATTAAGAATATAAAGTCTATTAGGCCTAAGTAAATTATTTTTGAGGGTCCAAGTTTTATAAGATTTTATTTTTTCGCTACTTGCTTTTAATTCACACACACACACACACAAGACTTTTAGTATGACTTCTGAATTTTTAGAATTAAGTCAATCTGCTTGCGCCACACTGAGGGCGCGATAATCACAAACATTCTTGAAAGAGATAATATCAAAGAACAGATTTAGAGTTATGGTTACGATATTTCTATTTTCGTTTTTGAATATGTGGTAAATGACCCAGAGGAAATAAGCACCACTACGACAAAAAATCAGACCAGACGTCTTATGCTTTATATAATTTTTGCATCGTTATACACATATATATATTTTTTATATTTGAATTTTTAAAAAATTGGGGGATTTTACACTATCAATAGATACCTACTGTAATTCTGGCATCGTCGTAGGAACAAAAACAGAATAAAAACGTGTCGATACTGTCAAATATTTTCCATCAATACCTAGTTATTATATTGATAGTGTAGTACAACCTCTTATAAACTCATTTATTTTACTATGTAACCAATTATATAGTAGTAATAATAATACCATAAATAGCACTATTTTTAATTTTAAGCACTTCATGCATAAGGTCATACTGCATGGCCGACTAAAGAGACATTAGTATATTTTTGATTAATTATATTGTACACACTTGAGGCTGGACTTGAGTTGGTCAGAAAAGCTTTACGTGGGCTTTATGTATACGTCATAAGGAGTGAAAACGCCGCTACCATGTCGGTATCGTGACGTCGTGTCGGCTGGGGCGGTAATAGTAGTTTGTGATATAAGGGTGGTAAATAGGTTTTTACATACGAGTTGACTAATGTCAGCCCGATGACGCCAGTCGAGGGCTGACATTGAGGGTCACGAGTATGTAGAAACCTTAACGCCCGTGTATCACACGATATTTTTCAATACATTTGTGAGAAAACTTGAAAATAAAAGTCGAGCAGGAAAGTACTAGGTACTCACTAGAAAATGGCTTTTCACGCCCATACTTAGTCGACATTTTTGGCGGCTATTACAAGCGCGATTTTTTTCTCACAGCTAAAATACCTAATTGTTGATTTAATTTTATGATCCCACATCACTTAAACCACATAAATTATTTAATAATTTATAAGAAATACTCAATGAAACTTTTAAAAATAGCGCGCAAAAATTAAAGTTAATTATTAAATAAAAATTAATTAATTTGTATGAATTGTATCTACGGCGCGTTGTTGTAATTGCATTTTTTTTTAAATTGGCTTCATGGCTCTAGGTTCTAGTTCTTAACTCAGTAACAGCCTGAACTATTCAGCCTTACTTTTTTGATTTATAAAACCTAAAACAATTTTATTTAATCATATTAAATACAATTTTTTATTTTATGAATTAATTTCATCAATTCACATCTAAATGTCATTATTTTTTAGGTTTTATACATACCAAGTCAATATCATTATGAACCTTCTTGCACAAAAACTTTTTATTTGGAAGTAACGTGGACTTAAAAAAATTAAAAAAAACTGCAAATTTACTGCACGAGGGCGGTAAATATTTACTGCACGAGGGCAGTAAATTTAACTTACAAGCCCTGTTAACTGCCTCTGTAAGTGCATTTTTCGAGCGAGTGTATTGAAAATGGCTTTTTCACTCTTATGCTGAGATCTATAGAGCGTACTTTGACTTGAAGAGCTAAAACGAGATGGACTTATATGAGTAACATAAATCTGTCTCGTTTTAACCATGTCTTAAGTCTATGCAAAGTCACAGTTCGCTCTATAGATCTCACACTTAATACCTTATACCTACATAAAACTTTTTCTGACCGGCTCAAGCCGGTTCCGCGTCGATATGTGGCGAGACCCTTATGCGGGCGCTATGTGATAATAAATAATAATTATTCTGCAATCAGAGGTGCGATTATGTAAGTCAAAGTAAATCAAATCGGTGTCAAAGTAAAATCTATATATATAAAAATGAAACCCGTTTTCCTTGGTCACGGCATCACGCGTGAATGGCTGGACCGATTTCACTAATTCTTTTTTTGTTGTATTTGTTATTATTAGGAGAAGGTTCTTACGGAAAAAAATATTAAGAAAATCTCTCAGAAATATTGAAAAATATACATTTAATTTTGCATACTAAGGCGGTACGAAGTTCGCCGGGTCAGCTAGTAAACCATAACATTGACGCCGAACTTTGACGATTTGATCGACAGTTCTTACATAATCGCACCTCAGTTTATTTTGAATGCACTACTTATAGTTAGTTTAGTTATAATAATGGTATAATATTTTTCTGCACGACCACACGTAAGCTTGTATTTTTGTTTAAATGAGAGCGTATTATTTTGAGCATAATATAACTGAACTTATCGAGCACATCCCTGTGGAACGGTTGTCGTATTATTTACATACAATATTGGGCGCCTAAATAGTTTATTTGAATTTTGACTATAATTTTCAGTGTCTGATATTTGACTTCCCGTTCGAAAACAGGCGCCGGATATTGCTGATCTTTTTTCAAGTATTCAAGTAATAACATTCGAATTATCAACTAGTTTGAAAGTGCTCGATGTAACTAGCAAAATTTATATTTATAGTTATTGTAAGACTTGACAAAACTTATCTATTTACCAGTATTGATTATTTGGTTTAAGTACTGTTGCCAATGTATTTTATCGCTTCCATTTTATTAATCATTATTTTGAAGATATTCCGTAATTTGTTTGTTAATCGCGTATAATGATGTATCAATGACTCGCAGAACTTTAATTTGTTTTAGTCTTGGGATGTACGAATCGATTCCACAGTTCTATGATTTTTGAGATTTTAATGTAGTTCGACACATGCAGCTGTGAACTAATATATTTTTTCTTGGGTAACTTTCAGCTGAAGGAAATCAGCTTATATCGTATACAGGGAATATTCCAGACTTTGGGGATATAAGTATGCCAGACTTGGACGGCGAGAATTCCCAGGAAGAGTGCCTGTCGCCGAGTAGCTCCGTGCTCAATACTCCTCAGGTGACACTTGGCTCGCCCGCCTACCCCGCGCGCCCTTGAACTAGACAAACCACCGGACACGACGGGAAGTGGCACTTCGCTCGTATTATGCGTTCGACTTAAAAAAACCACCGATAATAGCGGATCACGGCCCGCGATTCGCGTTGTAGATGTCATAGACTAAAGACCATCGACAAGGCACAGTAATCGGCAATCTTTATAGCCCTTTCAGGTAACAGCGGAACGTAGCACCACTCGCAATTTCGAGCTAATTTATTAGTTGGTTGGACTCGTTGCGTGATTTGGAGCGGCCTAAAGTGCCGATTACTATACCTACTGCGTAGGTATCAAACTGACCACTTGCATCGAAGAGGTACTTTAAAAATAAGCCTTAACTACTACAAAGAAAGTTCAAATTATAAGCTTTGACCTTTCAAAAATGCCGATATTGATTCTGACGACGCGTTTTGAACGATATTGATGCAAACTCGGATTATACCTAGTGCTATCCATTTCACAACCAAACTCGCAGAAGAGCACATCACTATATGAGAGACATGTCAATTTAAAAGGAAGAATAAGTAGTTTGAGATTTGTGTAAAACCGATTTACCTAATGCTAGCATTTCCTGCTCTTATAGTATTCATAATATACCTATTTCAAGCTTGGTTGTCAAATAGAAACGATTACCTACATGTAACCACATGTAATCGTTTCATCATTACATGTAACTTTTGTTATGATAAGAGTGGATATGCATTAAAAACATTTAATTCCACCTATATGAATATGTGTACTCTCTGTATCCTATATTTCGCATATGGTTCTTAGCATGTTTGATTTAATTTAAACTCACAGATAAAACATTACCTATAGAGTATTTATGGCAAATGAAATGAAATAGGTATACCTACCTACTATTTTTGCTGTTTTGGTGCCTTAATGTCGAACCTCAGTTTTATACTATTCATACAACTGGTATTTTATCAGTGTTCTATTTCTCACTCGTTTTTGAGTGCTTTTCTCTCTCTTTAATACATACCTGCAGTATTTTGTGGGGTGCTTGGAAACATTTTCTCGACTCGACTAGTCGTTTAACTCCTGCCGTCCAAGCAAGTAAAAGGACTCCTATTTCGACTTTCTGTGCAGAGGAATATAGATTACTCTCACTTAGATTCATTGCCACAACACTATAAAATTAAATATTTACTGAATTTTGGTGTGGGTCCGCTCTTGGTCAAATGTAAAAGAATGCTGTCTGGTCCACTGGCGCCTATCACGCAATCTTGCTTTGGTAGATGAATTAGATACTTTATATTATTATACTAAATAATACCCGCGACTTCGTCGGCGGATTTAGGTTTTTGAAGATATTGTTTTAATTTTCCAGGATAAAAGTGGCAATTATCCATCCCTGGGATACAAACTATCTGTGTACCAAATTTCTTCAAAACCGGTTTAGCACATGGTTGAAAGAGTAGCAGATAGGCATACCTGTGTTTAAAAAATTATAAATACTATGTATAGCTCGCGCCAATCATTTAGTCGCGCCTGAAGTTGACCACAAGACGCTTCGCAATAGAATATATTTTTCGCGCGTTGTATGGTACGGACACAGTTTGAGGGCTGCGCAAACAAGCATACGCACCTTAGCGCAGAGCCAACTTTTTGACTGGCGCTAACTATACAAAAAAAGTGTACCTTCTATACCCACTGACTAACTTTTATATTGTATGCACTTGTCCAATAAAATATACAGCTAACTTCAAAAAACTTTTATTGCAGTAAAAAAAAATTCAGATGGCTTTATATGATGGCTAAAATAGTATGCCTATTTTAAAACCATCTGAAGTCTTATTTATATAAGCACTGTTAGTTAGGAAAATAATAAATTGAGTTTAAATTACAGTACCACAAACTTATCTGACCCGGTGGCCAAAATTGGAACAAATTTTTATGAATGTTTATTTTTTGTTTTAGTTTTCATTATTAGTCTAGGCAATGGGGCGGTTCATTGTATGGAGACCCCCGCATTAAATCCTCAGTCGTTGAAACTTGGCAGGGTTGTTGTATGGTATGAACCGAAACTTATACAAAAATATCCAAAAAAAAACCACCCGGAATTTAGGTATTTATACCTAAAACCGAAATATCAAACGAAATAATCACGCAGAACATCGATATTTATACGATTTTATCATCAAACCTAAACTGCGTTTACGCGATAATGTACCTTCCGGCTTTAACAATTAGGTATAGCATAAAAAACCTTACTTCCTTTCTGATGTTTTATTGGATACTTATAATATACGTTTAACTCATGATACTTTATCATACTATAAAGTTTCGTCGCCTGAGGAATTATTGTTGGGGTCGACTAGCTTTATTGCCTAGACTATACCTAGGTACTACTATATACTAGCGTCGTTGACACCGGGTCGGATAAGTTTGACGGTTTATAAACTTTGGTGTTAATTTGGTTGTCCACAATCTCTGAAATTGACATTTGACAGATCCGACAGTAATGTGAAAGAGCACTATTTTTAGATATGTTAGTTTAGAGATTATGTACAATTGAATTAGCAGAATACTTTAACAAGCTTATTAAACTAGTCTATTGGCTAATGTAGAATCGAACTACGTATAACGCGTGATCTCCGTGAATATCTACAAAATATTTTTATTGTTGTAACTTGTAAACAAAATTGTTGAAAACAGACTGTAATTAAATAAGTAAAATTTGATACATCACAACAAATAAAACCCAAGTCCATACTGTAATGTAATAACTCAAACATTGTATAGGCTTATGCTGAATAACCTATAGAACATCATCGCCTACATTTAGCTGTGCAATTGAAACATTAGACCGCTTAATTGACTTATTCATTTAGTCATTCTTTTTAGAATTATTGCACAGCACTATTGAATGCAGAGCTTATTTATGTGTTACCATACATAAGCTCTGCATTCAACTCGCGCGCGAACAATAAATATATGCTTGTCTGATCTTCGTCAACATTAATTGTGCAGCATATAGTATATAGGGTGCTAATCTATTGTACACAGTCTGTAAACTAAATTGACATGTCTAAAAGCTGTGCTATCCTTTACCGCAGCGAACGCAAAAAAGAGATAGCACTAAGATCTGTTTCAGTTTTGTCAAGATTGTGTACACTCGAATAAGCAATAAGCATGAATGTTATAGAATAGACTGTGGCTATTTCTATTGTACACAAACTGGGATAACTAAAATGGCAGTGCTAATAATTGTTTTGCTATCCTTTTCAAAATGATTACTACGGAAAAGTACCACATTAGGTTTAGTCCAGGTAATTTAGTTTACGAGATCGTGTACAACAGAAATTGTAAAACATAGTGTCAAAAAAGATATCACGCATATAATCAAACACTAAATTGATAATTCTAAATCTAGCGCTGCCCCTTTTCGCAGGAGTGTTTTATAAAAAGGATAGCAATGTATTTGGAGCTTTCATTTTATTTTGGAGACTGTGTACAATAGAATAAGCCACATGGTAAAAGCAAAAGTATATAGGGGTTAATTTAAACATACTAATAACCTCGTAAGGGCAACTTCTCTACATAATAAGAACTTTCTGTCATTCATAAGAACTTTTGTTCTAAAACTTAAAAAAAAAAACTTAATAGGTATCCTCACCCTCACACCACGGAGAAGTAATGCAGTTTTAGAACAACCAATTTACGTAATTTTATAAAATTCGTAGAAAAACAGTTCAGTATTATGTACAGAAGCTACCCTTAAGGTTTCTAGTATTTTTAAAATATTGGGTAAACTGGTGAAGTTGTTAATAATCTGAATTTACGTATGTTGTTATTATTGTATGTACATATAGGTACCTATTAAGTATATAATTTTATTTCGTTTAAGTAAATGTGTTTAAAAATGTTTGTCGTTGTTTATAAAGTATCACTGTTTGAGTGGATACGATTGGATATGTCACCGTAAGATTGTAAAAACCGTTAGATTGTAATCTAACTAGCGATATTGTAAACTGTCGACAGATTGTGAACCGTTCAATGTTCTGAGTGTCAATTTTTGAAATATAACGGATTTTACAATCTTACGGTGACAGCTGATATACTCGATATCCTGTGTGAATAATAATAATTTTAAGTATGCAAGTTAAGTTGTAGGCGTCTAAAAATGCATTTTTAATTGAACTAACAGATTTAATGACATTACTCTCAAAACTACATTATAAAGCCTATTTTTATTCTATTATACTGTCTCAGTGAATTGTTTTTTAATTCTTTTGTAATTCTAAAGTAAAACTATAATTTGGTTCTAATCTGGTTGCACACAATTTGGCTAATTCTATATTTTGTACTAAATCTTCCTATTGTATTGCATTTTTATGCCTCAGAATAATGCTCGCTGCAGAAAGGGATAACATTAGATTTATGTCTGTCAACTTGTTAAGTTTAGAGTTTAGGTGCAATAGATATGGCCACATTCTCTAAAATGACAGGTTTAACAATATGATTGAACTACTTTTTTACCAAATTATTACCATTATAATTAATAGAATTGGTTGCATTTAGACATTTTAAACTCTTTGGAAAAATTATATCAGAGACTGCCGCCATTTGTATAAGTAGGTACCTGATAGTTTAATTTTGATTCTACAATTTACATTGTAACCGTATCTACTCCGTAGGAGGTACATGTGTCTTATGAATTATGATATCTAATTTCATTAACGGATCTACTAAATTCTTGAGACACTCAAAAATAATCTCTAGAATAAAGACTTTAAAACCAAAATTGGTACAGTCCGATTCAAACTTTACACTTTTCTCGGAACATCGTACGTTTCGATGCGCAAAATACAATATTAGTATAGGTATCAGCGGGACAGTTTCAGTTGACTGTACCTGCGCGAACTTACACTCGCGGCTAACTTCCGAGACGTCATAAAGTTTGAATCGTACTGTAAGTTTATATAAAAGATTGTAATTAATCATAACTTAATTTTTTTTTTTGTAAATATATAGTACCTAGATTTGGTTATTACCTAAAAAACTTGTTTTATTTTGTAGAGAGCTGATTCTGTAGTGCATAATCTCAAAACTAAATTTATAACATTAAAAGTATTGCTAACCCTTTCATAATACTCCTTGAGGAAAGGGACAGAACTAGATTTAAAGCTGTTATTTTAGTTTAGAGATTGTGTTATACAGAATTGGCCACAATAGCCCCTATTCAACCTGAAAGTTAATTCTTTGTAAGCGATTGACAGCGAAGTCACCGGACGTTGTGATTCAGCGTGAATATGTGAAGCAGTCGAAGATTTTGTACCTACACCTTTCAGTAGGTACAAGACGTATTCTTGTGTCTAATGATATACGTACTACCGTGTGCATATTGTAACGAAAACGAGTATGTGCACGGGTTTTAGTGGGATGGTGATATCCAGACTCATTATTTCTACGAAGACTTAAGACGTTAAGACGTATTCTATAGTGCACAACGGAACAAAATGTCACTAGTGTTAGTAGCACAGCATAATATAGTACAACTAATAACAATTAATTGTACTGGTATCTTTGAAGGGATGTAACATCATTGGATGTGCAAGCCTAAACTTCCAACTGTATAAACACCACAGACCTGTTTATAGACCTAGTACTGATCGCAGATGGCCAAAAGCGGAGAAAAAAAAAGTGTTAGTAGCTTGCTTTTCTTTTTTTATTCCACAAGTTAGCCCTTGATTGCGATCTCACCTGATGGTAAGTGATGATGCAGTCTAAGATGGTAGCGGGCTAACCTGGTAGGGGTATGGCAGTTATACCTACCATACACCCCTAGTCGGTTTTTCTACACGGCATCGTACTGGAACGCTAAATCGCTTGGTGGTACGTTTTTGCTGATATCTTAGGTAGGGTGGTAACTAGCCACGGCCGAAACCTCCCATCAGACCAGACCAGAGAAAATTCAGAAATTATTCATTCTCAAATTGAACCAGCTGTGAATCGAACCCGGGACGTCCCATGTTAAGGCAACAGCGCTCAACACTGCACCAGGAAAGTTGTCAAAATATCGTCTTGTCTTTTTGACTGTCTTTAAAACATAAAGGTTGGGATAAAATAAGGAAGAATAAAGCCAGGTAAGATATTTTTAATATGTTACTGTTAAGATTAGAAATTATATCTATTAGTTATTTATCACAGCTAGGCTACACTCTTTTACAAACAGAGACTGGTTCATTAAAACTATAACTATACGCTAACGCCCTTAATAACAATCTTAGATACCTGCCTAGGTATCTTGTAATATTTATTTCTATTTTAAAATATGTAGGTAGTGATGGCGGTTTAAAAAATGCATTTTTGTAGTTTAACATATTATGATGATTGTCAACATTTGACAATGTTATACACGAATAGCGACATGATTTTTAGTAATATTAATTATGTAAGTTTAGTTATGCACTGGTAAAGTTACGTTTATGTCGAGGGCAATGCTGTATTACAGCCGAGTCAAAAGTTTCCAGCTAGTAACTTCGACTATGCTACCATACCAACCCTACTGATGTAACACCATAGAAACAAGGAACATACAAACATATAATATATAGACTGATGAACACATAACCCTGTGCGTTCCGCAGTCGGGTAAAAATAAATAAAGTGTAACACCGAGACTACTGAATCATCTCGGTTGGTTACTGAATTAAAATTAGAAGTTTGTTTTGGAGTTGTGACAGCACTGGATGCTCATATTAATTTGAGAAAGTATCGATTCTTTTGTCTATTGGTGTAATAAAATGTATTCAGCTTCAGCAAATGAATGGAAAAAATCTTCTTCTCGCTCGGAAAGGGCGCCTTTGCTGCTTAAAACCAGTGAGCAAAGGTCGTGGTTTTAAGAATGCAAGATAGGTACAATATTTTGCTTACATATTGTATTTTCTCGCAATGATGTGAAAAATTTTATGTATCACACAATAGCAAAGATTTTTGTTTCTCGTCCCTAGTTTAAAACCCTCACTATACTCCGGATTCTAGCTAGGAACTTGTACGACAACACGAGACCAGGCGTAAGAGGTCGCTGACCGTACCTATGAATGAATGAATTAATCATTAAAGATGAAGAACACAGCAATCATAATTCATAGTCGTAGTTTCCTCAATAAAGACGTCATACTCGGGGGCACAGGTGCTCTGTTCTTTACGCCATCTGTGATATAACCTGCTCCTGGCTTCAACATCAGCACTGTATGCAGGGTAGGCAGGGACCCGATCGCGCAGGCTAGCTCAGCAGATATGTTGTGACAACCCTGAATGTCCAGCACTTTGAGGATTTTGCAGTGGTCACTTATTGCTTCCAATGACTTATTTGTAAGCTGGTTGCAACCCTGGAAACAATAATGATTTTTTATTCAGCCGTCTTGATCAATTCCGCGATTAAAATATAATATTTTAGCAATATTTTTATGGACATTTGAGCACCGCCGTTGCCGAGGATTGAGAAAAAATGAGAACAACAAAGTCACCAACCAAACTGTAAACTCGTAAACCCTGCGATACACAGCACACCAAGATGATTTTTCATTTTACTTGACTTCTTCATATTATGCAATAACTGGAAAGGACCAGACAGGTCTTGGTCCAGTGTTCCCTGATGCCTGACTATAAAATAACCTATAACGCCTTAAACAAACAACGCGCAACGGACGCGATGGACATGTTACGTCGCATTTAGCATTTTACTTACCCTTAATTTGAGATGTTGCAATCTTCTTAATCCCTTGACAATCTCTATCACAGCATCATCTTTTAAGTTGTAGCAATCATTTAAATTAAGATATTCAATACTTGGACAATTTCTGACTAGATGTTTAACTCCATCGACAGTGATTTGTTGACATCTGCTCAAATCTAAGCTTTGGAGCTCTTTGAAAGTGAAGGCATATGTTAAGCTGACGTCGGTCATTCTGTTGCAGCCACTGAGGTTCAGTTTCCTGAGCGATTTCAGCCGGGCCAGACAGTATCCAGTGTAAGAATCTAAAGTTAATTTTTCACACATTCTCATTACATCACGTTTTCTTCGGGCATCACGAATTATCTCTTCCTCTGCTCTAGAGCCCAAATGTATTCTATTAGATGTGCTCATTTCGTTGTAACTAGACATCACAGGTCCTTCGTCATAACCTGCTGCTTCCACCTTGCCCATGCCCGTCAAGCCAGCATCAGTAACTTTATCACAGTAAGTGATTTTCAGTGTCTTTAAAAGTATTTGGTTCTTAAAAATTACTTGTATCGAAGTATCAGTTACCGCATTAAAACAGAAACTTAAATCTAGGTACGTCAAGTTGGGTAGTTTTTCAGACATCATTATGACACCATTCTGATGTAAATTTAAAGAATTTACATCTAGCTCTTCTAAAATCAAATTTTCTTCTCTGCATAAACCTTGCTCTATGCCATCTCTAGTAATAAGTTCACACTGGGAAATGTTTAACCGTTTTAACTTTTTCAATTTGTGTAGTTCAGATATCCCTAGATTTGAAACCGCTCTGCATCTTTGTATATTCAGGTACTCCAAATTGATTAGATTATCACAGATGTACTTAAGAGACTGATCAGTTACTCTTGTGCATAAAGCAATATTGAGTTCTCTTAGTGATTGCTGGTGTGTTGTTAGTGCAATAATTCCCGCATTTGTGAGTTGATCACAGGTATTCAATTCTAAAGAATCAAGTTTGAGATCCTCAATTTCTGCTAAAGACTTCAACGCAGCTCCATCAATCAGTGTATTGGAAAACACCAAGCTTCGAATTTTTTTGGCTCTGGAAGCTATAATTTGCATAACAAAATAGAAGGTGAAAACACATTCAGAAGGTGTTTCAAAAATATTGTTAGTATTTGAATAAAACTTTTTAATGAAGCCACCATGAAACTGCAAAGGGCATAATGATAAACATAAATCGTTTATTTCTGGTGCCGCTTTAACAAATCTATAAAATAATGCATCAGTAATGTACTTGTTTTCAGATAGGTTCAAACTTTTTAATTTCTTAAAGCTATTGTGCAACCAGTCATCTGTCTTTTCTAATAAGCATCCAGACATAAAGAG
The DNA here is from genome assembly GCA_923060345.2 of Erebia aethiops. NCBI lineage: Eukaryota > Metazoa > Arthropoda > Insecta > Lepidoptera > Nymphalidae > Erebia > Erebia aethiops. The sequence goes on along the minus strand of OV281089.1, from coordinate 11,368,226 downwards.
TTCTTTACAACTTTGTATATTCAATGTCTCGAGGTTGGTACATCTTTGTAAGACATAATTCATTACTTTTTCATGTATGTCACACTTTCGTATGGTTAAACTCTTGATATTCTCCCCTATTTTATTCCAAAAACTGTTGATTTTGTTAGATATTTCTACTTCACTGAACAGGAAATTTTCATAGGGTATAATTGAATTTTCAATAACTTGTAATGGTGAGGACTCTCCATTCAAATCGGCTTTGAAAAATACAAGCATTTTTTCTTTTAAAAAGCAATAATCATTTGCAGCTAAATACCATGACTGGCATGCTTCGCTGGCTGATTTTCTGTCCGAGTTTGGTAAATATTTGAAAAGGTATACCAGTACCTGTAAAAAATTAAAGAAAAGTTGTTTTACACAAACACATAACTAGGTAGGTATAAGAAAAGCAATTAAGTAAACTTTTTGTTTGCTTTTTTAAGAAGGTAGGTACTTAAGTAGTAAGTACCTATTACTAATAATAGACAACTGTTACTGTTCTCAATGTTCTTTGTTGCTTGTAAAATAAATATTATAAACTTTTGCTGGATTAGTGGAAGAAATGACATTTTACAATAAGATTATGTAGGTTCTTATCTGGATTAAATTATTAAGACTTAATTTTGATTATAAGATTGATTGATTTATCTTTGTTTAGGTAAAGATCATGTGGTTGTGGTATTAAGTTAAAATAATTATTGTAGTTGCTAATATTCACAAGGTTAAAATTAATTGGTACCTAGTAGATATATTTATCTCCAACACCCATCGATATCCAAGAACTATGCTGCTGAAGTGGATGTATGTAGGTACTCGACATCTCTATTTAAAAGTATAATATAAGTAAAATAAATTGGTTCGATGTTCGTAGGAAGAAGTACCTAGGTACTTAATTAGAATACCTTGAAAAAGGTTATCAACATTCTCAACCAGCCTATTTAAGGATGGAATCACGTGAAAACAATTGATAACAATTTAACAACAGAAAAGGCAAACAAAGAAAAATTATATTTTCAGCAAATGTGGAAGTCAATTAACATACCTCGTATGGAAGTTCTGCAGCTGCCATTGTGTGATGTGTCTTATTTCGTTATATGCGGTTTAATCAACATGTTTTCAACAATTATTCTATATTTTCCCTATATTATAGTTTAATATTAACGAAATTCTCTTTGTATTTTTATTTTGACATTGAATGATTGAAAGCAACTTTAGCTTACAATGACAAACTGGTGACAAACAGCTGATTATAAGAGTGACGTCACATTGACGTATGAAGTGTTGCCGACCTTTAAATTGTATTCTTCCCAAAGCAAAGTTAAAATTGAACAATGGAATAAGAATTAAAATCTCTATAAAATATTACAAAGGGACTGGCAAAATCAGCGTAACATATATAGGGGTATGGGTTTAATATAACTGCCATGCCCCTAACAGGTCAGCCCGCTACTAACTTAGACTGCATCATCACTTACCATCAGGTGAGATCGTAGTCAAGGGCTAGCTTGTAGTGGATAAAAAAGAAAAAAATATACAAATAATTGGGCCAAATAATCTATTCCAACCTATAAATCTATACCCAAAAGTCGTCATTTGGGAATTGAATTGAAAATAATAAAACATACCTACACCTAAGTAGGTACTATACTGTAAGGCGGTACATATTTGACGACCTCCCTGGTGCAGTGGTGAGTAGGTACTGTTGTCTTATACGTGGGAGATCTCGGGTTAAATCCCCGGTAGGGGATTTGCTTCTTCGTTTCTATTTCAAACCGCTAGGATATTTAATGCCCTTCCGGCTTCTGTTTTCCCTTCCTTTTTACATAGGCAATCATCATCACTTGCCAGTAAGCCCGATTGCAGCCAAGCGCTAGTCTATAAATTAAAAAGAGGATCAATTTGGGAATTTATAATTTTTGAATTTGTCTTTTCTAGTGGGAGGCTTTGGTCGTGGCTAGTTAACACTTACCACCCTACCGGCGAAGACGTGCCGCGGCACCAAGTGGTTGAGCGGTTTGAGTACAATACTGTGTAGAAACTGATTGAGGCATGGGTTTAATATAACTGCCAAATAGCCCGCTATCATATTAGACAGGACCATCACTTACCACCAGACGAGTTCGCAGTCAAGGGCTAACTTGTATTAGAAAAATAAACTCCCTAATAATAAGGTAAATTCTAACCCACCCATCTGTCAACACTGATTATGTTTCCGGAAATGCAACCAGAACTACAATTTTTTAAATCTAATATTATAAATGCGATGTAGAATTTTTAATTAGGTACACAACATTTTTCCAGTGCTAGCCAATTTTTATGAAATAGTACATTGTTCACTGAGGGAAGAATGTGACCGATTACGAACGATACACGCGAGTTATTGTACCGTCTTTCTCCCGAGTGTTACTTACATAGTGCTATATACTAGTTAAGTATAGCTACACCTGCGAGGGAAATAAGCGACAATACTTTGAAGCTTCACTATCACTACTAGACTACATTTTGAGTTCTAATAAACTAGTGGTTCGCCCCGAACTGAGACCTCGCGGCGTTAAGCTCATTAAAAATTAAATAATTCCGTTTCCTTACAATATTTATCTAATTTTAGTATTTGTTGTTCAAGTACAGGATATAATTGAAATAATTGATCAAGTTTCAGGCTCATTCTTTCAGAAAATTTAGAGTTCTGAGGTCATCTTTGGACGTTAGAAAATCTCCACTCTGAAAGCCCCCCATTTCGTCAATTTTGGGGGAAAAATTAAAAAAAAAAATTTTTGGACTCTATTCCTAATTATCTTTAAAATGATATACCGCAACCCTATGTAACTTTATAAAAAATATTTTACTTCGCATTCGCTTCTATGAGAGCCCCCCTGAAATAAAGATTTTTATTATTTTTTAAGCCATATTCGGCGGGAAGCCATTGGTTTACATATTATATTTAAAGCTGAAGTAATTGCGTTCAGTAATTCAGAAGTTATAATGCTCTGACAGACGGACGGACGGACGGACGGACGGACGGACGGACAAGTGCCAATTCACCCAAGTAGACTCAGAGACCTTCGCCTCGCTCGGTCAAACATAAGATATTGACGTCTATAATAACGCAAAGTTATCTTTTTGTGTTTTTTGTTTTTTGTCTTTGGGCAAAAGGTTATTAAAATTAAAATCACCTACCTACCTACCTACCAAGTACCTACGTTTTAAGTTTTCATTTTTGTAATCTGTTTCTTTTGTGTTTTTGTGGTGTACAATAAAGTATATACATACATACATACATACATACCTATATTAACTAATTATCTTACTTCTTACTAATGTTATAAATGCGAAAGTCAAGAAAGTTAATTGGATGGATGCATATTATATGGATGGATGTATGGATGGACAGCCAACGGCTGAACGGATCTGATTGAAATTTGGCACAGGGATAGATTATAGTCTGGAATAGCACATAGGCTACTTTTTATCCCGGAAAATTAAAGAGTTCCCGCGGGAACCAAAAAACCTCAAACCACGCAGACGAACTCGCGGGCATTCGTTAGTAATTATAATAAATGGTAAAGTATACCTATTAGCAGAAAAAAAAGTAATCGATTAATGAACGTTAGGTACTCTATAAACTACAAAAACTGGGATTAAAACAAAAAAAAGCCAAATATCTATCTAGATTCTAGATTATACAGCTAGTACACTAGGTAGGTAGGTAAGTACCTAAAAAGTAAAAGTAAAATATACCTACTTTATTGTACACTTTTAAAAGAAAAACACAAAAACAATCATCTTAAATGGATAAGGCACAACAGGCGGCCTTATCGCTTAAATAGCGATCTCTTCCAGGCAATCTTAGACCTACACCGTTCTACCATAGTACAGCAAGAAACCGTCTGCGTTGGCATCCTTATATGGTTCACATCCAGTCAGCTCGAACGATACGGTTCTGCTCTACGTGTTTCGAACCGCCAGGATGTGGAATGCCCTTCCAGCGCATGTACCTATTTCCTGCCACGTATAACTCAAGTACCTTCAAGGCAAGAGTGAATAGGCATCTTCTAGACGGGCGCGCTCCAACCTAGACCTCATCATTGCTTTGTATTAAGCGTGATTGTAGTCAAGTGCAAGCCTATCTTGCAATTTAACCAACCTACCTAGGTACCTAACCTCAGACTTACTTCTTGTAGGTATGTCATGAAAATGGTTCACAACAACGACGCACGTAAGTGGTACTAATATATTTCAACGCTTTACAAAGTGAAGAACAATGATCTGTTACGGCGACGAAGCAATGGGTGCTAGGAACAAATATAGCGCGTCATGCGAGTTTGCGCGGCAGCTTACAATATTGTTATTGCCACTTGTTGGGCGCCAGTAAGCTCGGTGGATGCGGGGTGAACCGCCGTCCGCCCTCGCGAACAGAGACTTTCATACGCGCAAATACTTTTACGATAAACTTTCCGGATTTCCTCACCAAAACTTACTTTACAGATAAACAAACGATATCGGTGTTGTCATTATAATCTATCTTAAGTTCAACAAACTATAGACGAAAAGTGTTTAGAAAATTGTTTGTTCGAAGTTTTTAATAGTTTGTTTTGGCGTTATTACGGTTCAATTGAATTTTGTGTGCTCTTGCCTTAAGTTTCCTGTTCCTAAGACTATGATGTTAAAGTAGAATATGTCTAGAAGAAAACAAGCAAAACCGAGATCTCTCAAGCGTAAGTTCACATTTTAGTTATCATCTATGCAACTGCTATGTACTTAGAAAATGCACCCTTTTATTTTCGGAAAAGGCACCGATTTATTTTCGAATAATTTACCGATAGATAACATCTTCTATACCACGTACCTACCTATCTTAATATGAAAGGGATTAATTAAAATCAGTCTCCGAAGTTTTCCTTAGAAAAATCTAAATTACCTAAAATAAAAAACCTAGAATTGAGAGAGGCTCATTATGCAAACTTAACAGGGAAAAAAAACAAACTATATTATTAGGTATTTAATAAGTCAAGTTTTTTAAGAAATCAGCTAAAAACTCAGATAAACATTAGCAAACCAACTTAGTTTTGCAGTCCAGGTACTCAATAGTGATTTGTTTTTGCTATTTCGGTATGTCTCTCCCCAAGCTAGTAGTCTAGCCAACAAGTGCTTTTTGCAAGCGGGTCTTGAATTTTGTTCGAAAATGATCTAACTACACGCTATTCTGAATCGAATGATACCTACCTCGTTCATATTTTTCGGAGGCGGAGAAAAAGTTTGACCCAAAAAGCACGTCGGTGGAAGAGTCTGATTCGATTCGCGTTTTTTAGGGTTCCGTACCTCAAAAGGAAAAAACGGAACCCTTATAGGATCACTTTGTTGTCCGTCCGTCTGTGTGTCAAGACCCTTTTTCTCAGGAACGCATGGAGGTATCAACCTGAAATTCATATCAAATACTCAAGTCTACTGTCCCTTGGAGATGTGAAAAAATCAAACTTCTATGCCAACGCAATAAAAAGATGCAGCCGTTTATGCTGCAAATTTTCGCAAGAAAATCAAAACCTACAGAGTATACTTCCCGCGAACTCAGAATCTTGAAATTTTGTAGGAAGCTATGTCTTAAAGCACAGTTAAAGGAAAATTTGCGAAAAGCAAAAATTTTTAGTTACATCATATAATAAAAATATTTTTATGCAAATTTTCGACACTCGCAAGGGAATCAAAACCTGCAGGGTACTTCCCGTGAACTGAGAATCTTGAAATTTGGTACGAAGCAGCGTCTTATAGCACAGATAAAGGAAAAATTGCGAAAAGCATTTAGTTATATCATATAATAAAAATATTTTTAATAATTTTTAACTTACTAACGCTAAGGATTTCATTTAGCAATAAAAATACCATAACTTTTACTTATATAGCTACAGGTTTGTACGGAACCCTCGGTGCGCGAGTCCGATTCGAACTTGGCCGGTTTTTTTAATATTGAAATTGTCTTGTTCATCATTACCAACCCATTACCTCACTACTGAGCACGAGTCTCCTCTCTGAATGAGAAGGGTTTGGCCACAGTCCACCACATTGGCCAAGTAAGGATTAAGAAGAGAACATTAAGAAGAGATTTCGGGCATGCAGGTTTCCTGATGTTTTCCTTTACCATTTAAAGGAATGGTAATTTAGTTTTTATAAACGGACGTCATGACTGCGAAAAGTTAGAGGTGCCTCAACCACACAGACGACCACCGTCTTGATGATAGCCTAGCCTACGAGGCTAGGTGATCTAAGTACCTAGTCTTGTTACTGTATTGAAATAATGTGGCTTTTTGGTTCGTATTAAAATGATGGAGACTTTTGGTGAAGATGTCACCGTAAGATTGTAAAAACCGTTAGATTGTAATCTAACTAGCAAAATTGTAAACTGTCGACAGATTACAATTTAACGCATTTTTTTCGGTTGATTGTAATTTGTTAGGTAGGTATATTAACCTGATAAAACCTAATGATTTTGATTGATTAATTATGTCGAACCTTAACCTTACCTACAAGAAAGAGACAATAAAACGTAAACACAATGAATATTTCAAAAATTGACACTCAGAACATTGAACGGTTCACAATCTGTCGACAGTTTACAATATCGCTAGTTAGATTACAATCTTACGGTGACAATGACGTCTTTATTCTGTCCAGTCTTAATATTATCTACTCTTTACATACTAACACAACGAATAATGAAACCTTACCTGCTATTGTTATAAACTAGGTACTTACATTTTCAATGCACCTTTCTTCCAAATCGATGAGTATACAACCTCCATCGATTTATTGAGGAGTTGCATCTTTAAGTTGAACTGAGTAATATTACAGTATAATCATTATTACTTAACTAGTGATGCCCGCGACTTCATTCGCGTGGACTAAGTTTTTTGATTCCCGCGGGAACTCTTTAATTTACCGGGATAATAAGTAGCCTATGTCCTTCCCCGGGTTACAAACTATCCCTATACTTATCAAATTTCATCAAAATCGGTTGAGCAGATGGGCTGTGAAAGTAGCGTAGCAGACAGACAGACACATTTTCGCCTTTATAATATTTGTATGGATATGTATTATTTAATTAATCAAGTTCGCGTGGAATGGTGGCAAAAATGGCCCAAAGCATGACCAAGTCCCGCGGAGAATTATCATTTCCCGCCGGGAGCCGTAAGTCCCTCGGAGAAATCAATTTAAAGGTGGGTATAAGTACCTATAGTCCGCGCACGAGCTCCGAGGAATCCTGGTCTGAAGAAATGACGACTGTACGCCACCCCCGATAGTCGCTCTATATTATCCAGCTTGCTCCCAGCTCTAGTTTCGAGCTTGACGAGTGTAATTTTGCGATAGCAGTATTGTTTTACACTTTAAACATCTAGCGCCCGGACTATACCTACCTATTATTAACATAACTATCGCGTCGTATGGAGGGTAAAGGTAAGGAGTGTTATCTCTGTATATAAAAAGTGTCCGTCGAAATGCATTAAATTGGGGGCGCCACATTAGCATCAGGGTCAATTTAAAAGGAAGCGCCAAATATTGTTAGAGTAGGTTTGAGAAATAAACAAGGAAAGAAAATATTCATCATTATTTTGTACAACGTAAGTTGTTGAAATTTTTAAAAAATAACTATTTTAGCCGACAATTACAATAAAGTTATATTAATTTTTTGAACTCGGCATATACTTCACTGCATCAACAATTGCTACATTCATACCATACCCTATGTCTACACCAGCGCCATTGTGGGAGTTTTTTGCACTGTTATTTATAACAACCACTGGACACTTTTTCAACTTTTCTCCCATAAGAGATAACACTCCTTCTATTCTACCCTCCCCATACACCATCGTCATGCAGCTCTGTAGTCCTATATGACACATGTCGACGTCGCGCGTTGTTTAAGTCCAAGCCTGTAAAGTTTTTTATACGAGAATCAACATGCGGCATGCAGCTTGCTGCAAATGGAAACATTAAGTAGTTTTGTCCGCGTGGTTTCAAATCCTGTGTCTTTCCCCGGATTTTTATCCCGTACCGAATTTCGTCAGTCTCTGTGAAGATGGGCCGTGAAAGCGTATCATACAGACAGGCACACTTTCGCATTTATAATTAAGGAGTTCCCGCGGGAATCGCAAAAGGTAGGTCTAACTTAATGGGTATTATAAAAGTAAATGTGCGTTTTTTTGTTACGCTTTCACGGCCCATCTTTTCAACTAGAGATAGGGTGCATCCTGGGGAACGACATAGGCTACTTTTTATCATGAGCTAATATTATATAGTAAGTAGGTAGCCTAGGCAGGTATGGATTGTGTCTTGCAGCCTTGTAGCATGCCTCAATGTCGCACTGTGTTGGTCTGGACTCTGGCGTAATTTAACGGCTTCTAAATGCAGGTCTATGAGTACAAATTAACGAGCGCTCCAGTCGGGGCATATTTCACCACGTGATGGACAGGCTGCGCCGCTGCGGACGCGGCGCCCTAATATCAGCATTTTATCAGCGACCGGCGACCACAGGTCTGCGGTGGCTAGCGTAGCACACGCGCTCGTATGCTCGATTAATTCTCACGTGTCTTCCGTACTAACGGTGCCACGGATTTAAATTGTACCGACCTAGAGCGATTGAACTATGGACATGTACATTTACTTTCTCAGTGTCACTATTATATTAACAAACTGCCTTGTTGGTCTAGTGGTCAGCCCGTTCGACTGCGGAAGACGAGGTTCTGGTTTCGATTTCCGGGTCGGGGCATTGTACTCATTGGGGGTTTCTGACAAGAAATTCTCAATACTATAGCTAGGAACCATGCATTCATGGTCATGCCTAGGGAGCACGATAAAGCTACTGGTCCTGCGCTTGATCCCTCTCCGGTCGTTTCGGATTTTCCATCCTATCGGACTATGAGATCTGCCAAATTGACTATCAGTTTCATGCAAGCTTTTATTCATAATCATCAGAATTGTGTGGCAGTGGTAGAGTTGAGTACTTCCTTTTTAAATATACTAGACACGTATGATCTGTCCTCACAATATTAGTGTTCAACAAATATACACTTATCAGTATGTGCAACTAGACTTCAATAAATATCTAATCATTTACTTTTATTAGTCTTATTAACAGAGAGCATTTTATGTACCAAGCCTGACGGCGGTAAATCTGCAAGAGAGTAAGTGCTTCGATAATAAATGCAATAGTCAGTGTTTTCACGAGTAATGGACATATTATAAGGACCGTATTTGAGTTAAAAAAATTATATCGTAACAAAGCCAGGCAAAGTTAACCCTCATCATATGGCATTATAAGACTTAATTGCAAATCGTTTTCTGCATTAAGGTTCTATCCTTATCTATTTATGACTACATAAACCAGTTTGGAAGAAGTAGTTTGTAGTCCCTTTTTCTATAAGTTTTCTGTATGTACAAAGACTTGACCTGTTTATCAATGCACAGTCGTAAACGCCGGGAGAATAGAAAATTTAAATTTTGGGACATTCACTAAGAAATAATTTTAGGAAATTCTACATAAGAGATTTTAAAGTTAATTGTATGAAAGTCCGTTATCCATGGTATTTGAGCTTAAAGTTGAAACGAAGGAAAACATGTTTTAATATGTTTTCCATCTCTAAGGGATTTACAGAAATTCTAGCAGCAGCAAGGTAGATTTGCTAGACTATTGAACACAGAGTGCAATCGTACTTACTTAAAGTACAAGTGAAATCAATTGAAACCATAAAGCTTCATGGAAAAATAAAGCAACCCGCGGCGTACAAACACTTCAAAACTCTCCTTTTCATCCTGCTTCCCAATGTAAACAATTCAAGATACGGCAATTCGCTTTTATAGTCTGCCTGGGACAGCGAAGGATTAACATTTTCGTTGGATATAAAATTTTAATTCCTCGACAAGTGGGGCGGCGTACGGAGAGCTGGAATTGACATATTATTAGGCCCATGTGTAACAAGTAGTCATGTTGTCGAACGTATAAACATAGGATAGGATAGGATTTATGGATTAGGTTATTTACTGGTTTAAACCGCTGTCAACTCGAGACATGGATTATTCAAACCAACCTATAACGGAATGGCATGGCAAGTAAATAAAAAATACTGACTTTGGTATTATCGCACCTTTCGAAAATTGGACATCCAATGACTAAGGTAAAACCTTCAAGGGGCTCGCTTCTCTCTTTTGAGGATGTATTTTATTATTATGCTGAAATTGACGAGATAATATCTAATAGGTAGGTAGTGGACGTACCTACATATGCACCTTAAACTTCGTATTATGAATTTTAGAAAAATGTATTTTCACCCGGAGAGGTCGCTGCCACATCCTTGTACCTACTAAAAAGGGAAATACTACATATGTCTTAGCATAATAATTTAATCTATTACTGACCTAAATTCATTTCAATTCAATTCAGGTAGTTAGACAACTCCCAGTTATTAGGGTTCCGTACCGAAATGGTAAAATGGAACCCTTATGGTGCGACTTTCTCCGTCTGTCTGTCCGTCTGTCCGTCCGTCACACTCGATTATTTCAGTAACTACCGAAGCTATCGACATGAAATTTAGAATAGTTGTGTATATTAGTGGCCCAAAGACACTGGAATTAAAAAAAAATTGGAAATTATTTTTGTTCTTATTTAAAAAGGGGGGAAAATCGGAGGGTTGAAATTTAAAAGTGAGATAACTGTACTGTGTGGGGTACCATATGAAAGGGTTTACTTTGTACATTCTAAAACAGATTTTTAATTATTTTTAGTCATGATAGTTTTTGATTTATCGGGGAAAAAGTCTAAAAAAAATACCGTTCCCCCCCCCCCCTTATCTCCGGAGTTTCACAATCGAAAAATCTGAAATAAATATGGTCAATAGAAATTTATGTATATTTTACAGGAAAATTATAGCCAATGCTCTAATTAGCATAGTTTTTTTGATATTAACAGTAAACCTCTACAAACAAAGTTTTGCGGTTCATTAACAAAGGTAATTATTTTGCTTCAGTACCTACTTCTTGAGTACGGAACCCTCGGTGCGCGAGTCCGACTCGCACTTGGCCGGTTTTTTTTTTAATTAGAGAGAGGTTCCCACACGGCGCATCTTGAAGATCACAGTTTCTTTTCCGGCAGGGACGATAGAAAATCATCACAGAATACTAAACGAGGAAGTTAATAGAAATGATAACTGCTGTGTCACACGTCTGGTTTTTCCGAATAGTTCGTACGCATTGAATTTTTCTATGACTATTTACTTACCTTGAACCAGCAATAAGCGGTAGATGTAGCATTATATCCCAGGAGCAGGTCGGAGTAGCGAAGCATACTCGCGGTTCCCGGGGGACGCATTACGACTGTACTGGACTTCATCAGGTGGATATTTTCAGTTAGCAATTTTAAATCGCAATTTCCGTGAGTAATTGAAAAAATTTACGAAAAAAGATTTGTTTAGTAAATATTAAACCTAATTCTCATGTACCCCTGCAATGTGGCTAGCCTAATCCAATCATCTATCCATCTAAAGTTTCTCATTTATAATATTAGTATACCTAGATGTTTTGTCTATTCCAGGCTTGAACGCATCCTATCACAACATGCGTACAAACTTATTGTTTGTGTACAGTACTGCCACTTATAGGTAACGCCGATGTACCTATGCAGCAATCTTATTTTTGAATGGCGCGAAATCATAGTGCGCTCGTCCACTATTGGTTGTTGCCTACGCGCCTCGTTCGGAGCATGATAGATAGCAGTCATAGCACGCATCTGTTGTTCTTGTGTTAAAAATCTTAACAATAAGGTCTGTATTTAATTGGTGTTCACATTCGGTTATACTCAGCGTTAAGTTGCGGTTTTCTGCGCAAACGAATTTAGCCGATGCAACATAAGAGTATAAAATTGGTAGTACTGTACATCTATCCTTCTCCTTGCGTCGTATTCCCCATTACTGAAGGTCGTGACTCCTTCCACCAATAAATAATCCTTCTATGAACGATGTCGCGCCATGTTGCTCGGTTTTTGCGACAAGCAGGGCTTCGTGGACCTTGCTATCGAAAGTACATCTATACTTCTATATTGTATACTTACTAATATTATTGTAAATGCGAAAGTTTGGATGGATGGATGGATGTTTGTTACTCGTTCACACCGGAACCTCTGAACGGATCTGGATGATTGGCACAGAGATAGATTTCAGCCTGGAATACCACATAGGCTAGGTATTTTTTATCCCGGAAAATGAAAGAGTTCCGCGGGAACCAAGAAACCTCAATCCACGCAGACGAAGTCGCGGGCATTAGCTAGTGATATAGTATTAGATAAACAGAACTAAGCTGATATAGCAATGAGCGGTAGGTATTGCATTAGGCATCCCAGGAGCACTCGGGAGCGTCGCAGCATCCTCGCACTCCCCACGGGACGCATTACGAAACCACCACACTCCACCAGATCGATACCCAAGTTAACAGCATTATTACATGGCTGTTCAACAGTTAATGTTACGTACAATACTGTATATTATGCCTTGGAATTTAGTTTCTAATATTGAGGTATAATTTTATTAACTAGGTATGCCCCTAACCTAAGATGTCTGTTACACATAGACGGATAGACGGACAGACGAAAAAACGCACAGAAGAGCTGAAAGGAAAGGTAAATTTCATTGTTTTAATCCTCAGATTTTCTAAACAGCACACCACAAATAGGCAGAAAAGAATAATTTGTTGTCCGAGAAAGACAATACCAGTTAAGGACGCGAAATAACGTTACCTAGGTACCTATCCTCATATCCAGGGTAACTAATTAAGTATGATTTCCGGCGTTTTACTGGCAGTCGTTGTTATGTGTAACGATAAGAAGTTGATGGCGACTGGGTGGGAGAGGGCGCCGTCCATAAAACTTGTAGAGGCTCCACCGAGAGTCGCCGCGAAATTTCCCCTGGGTGGCGCGCACCTCCGCCCGGCGCGCTGGGAAATACGGGAAAGCCATATCATAACAGTTTTATGTTGATGTCGACCTCCCACTTCCCAGCTCCCGCCTATGTTGGGCTTTTGCTGATGTTCTAATCGCTCGAATTTACGCCTCTCCCTATAGGTGCCATAAGTTCTAACTGCGAACTAAAAACAGTTCACTTTATACGCAAAAAGGCTTCGCAAGCGAAACGAAAAATTGACTGAAATACCCACCTAACCAAAACTCTGCGGCACGGAAAGTTCAGCTATTTCGCTTTACTTCATAATCCATACTAATATTATAAATGCGAAAGTGTGTCTGTCTGTCTGCTACGCTTTCACGGCTCTACTTTTAAACCGATTTTGATGAAATTTGGTACAGGCACCGAGTAGTTATCCTACAGGGATAAGTTGTATCCCGGGGTAAAATTAGGGAGTTCCCGCGGGAATTGAAAAAATTAAATCCACGCGGATGAAGTCGCGGGCATCATCTAGTCCTACATAAAATTTTGAAGTTCGCTTACACTTTTGCTGATACTTATTGCGATGGTTATTCAAATCGGGAAACCAAACGTGGTTTCTGATTACTCTGAGGGTTTCTATTTCATAAATAACGGCATTTATTTGGTCCTAACTTGCTAGAGTATCGAGTGGTTATATTATTACTAAACAAAGAAAAGCTGTCACATGGTGTGTATGAAGAAAGAAAATTTGAAAGAAAAAAATATTAATGCAATCTGTTAACACAGGCGAGTATTATTTTTTCCTATTCCCAGTTGACTTCAATAAATCACTCACGTGTTTTCACGCAAAAAATCCATAACAGGTAAAATAACAACGCCGCCGAGTGAGTACCCGAGTCATTGAGATGTAGAGGCATAGAAATGCAAACCTTATACATTAGATGACAAAAAAGTACAGAGACTCGGATCTAATAAATATTTTTAGATCAATGTAATACACATACCTACATACTGATACATTTATCTATATTACTTTTGTTACAATATGACAAGAGTTCCTACATATGCTAAAGACGGCAATAGAATAATCAAAATTCAAATGTTTTTTTATTCAAATAAACTTTTACAAGTGCTTTTGAATAGTCAAGTGAATCTACCACTGGTTCGGAATGCATGCCTACCGAGAACAATTGAATAGGTAATGTTATTGACAGTAGGGTAAAAGTAGCTACAGCGGAAATCGCAAGTTCACTAAACAACAAAAAGCACGACTGAGACAATCGTGCTTTTGTCATTCAGTGAATTTTTGTTCAAGTTGGCGGGATAAGCCTCTATTATATGGTATCTCTATGACTTGTGGTATCTTTACGAAGATGTAATTCATTAACTACGTTATTTTGCTTTAAAAATCTTTTATAACAATAGGTCTGTATTGTATTGAGTATATTTACGTGTTAAAATGCAGACGGAAGGTAGGTACGTACAATCTTCATTCCCATGTTGTTTTACATAAGTACTAACTACTAACAAAATTAATCACATAATTTTTAACAATCAAATTAACATGTCTAATGTTACTATATGTGGCGCAGTGTGTAGCGCAGTTGTCTTAATGTGCGGAGGTCCCGGGTTCGATCCCCGGCAGGGTCAATTTGGGAATTTATAATTTCTGAATTTTCCCTGGTCTGACCTGGTGGGAGGCTTCGGTCGTGGCTAGTTACCACCCTACCGGCAAAGACGTGCCGCCAAGCGATTTAGCGTTCCGGTACGATGCCGTGTAGAAACCGAATAGGGGTATGGGTTTAATATAACTGCCTTTCCCATAACAGGCTAGCCCGCTACCATCTTAGACTGCATCATCACTTACCATCAGGTGAGATCGCAGTCAAGGGCTAACTTGTAGTGGATAAAATAAATAAAAAATAAGTACTGAGTTGCTGGGTGACCTGGGTGATTTCTGATTGCCTAAGAACAAAATCATATAGAAGCTAGGTTAGATATAGTAGCACATAATAAAATAAAATCAAATTAAGTAAACTTTTGCAAGTGCTTTTGAATCGTCAAGTGAATCTACCACTGTTTCGGAATACCCCTTAATACTATAAGAAAAACAAAAAAACTCAGCGGTTGCTCTTTTAAAAATACAAGATTAGATAATTGTCGTCTTCGTCAACCGATAGACGTCCACAGCTGGACATAGTTAGAAATAATTAGAAAGCAATTATAATGTACTAGCCCGCGACTTCGTCCGCGTGGAATAAGTTTTTTGAAATCCCACAGGGACCCGGATAAAAAGCCAATGTAACTCCCTAGATCCTCAACAATAGCCATGCCAAAAATCTCGTCAATCCGTTGCTCCGTTGCGGCGTGATTGAAGGACAAACCATCAAACCAATAAATCAACAAACTAACAAACAAACACACTTTCGCATTTATAATATTAGTATGATGTACTTACATAATATAAAATTCGTAAATGTAGTTCCGAGTCTGCAGTCTAATCCACGTTTTTTTGACTTTTTAATATGTATTTTTCAGGAGCTTAAATTTTAGATAAAAAAGTACACGCTACATAAATACTACATATTAAAGTTACTTATAGCAAGCAGTTTCATCTGAGATATTGTTTAAAAATATCACGGTCCCCCCAGCGTTGGAGGGAGATCCCTGCGGAGTGAAGTTCCCCCCACTGGTCTCGCGGGACCTGGCCCAGGCACCGCCGCCTGCTCTCTCGAGACCCTCATTCCCTCCAACACAGTCTCCCTGTAGTCTCCCAGGGAAATAACAGTCGAGATGTTCGACTTTTAATTGATAACCGTTATTATGTTTGCTCATTGTAGTTAGCCTTTATTTAATAATTTATAGCAGTGTAATTATATATCAACTTAATACTTACCTACATAAAAACAGCAGACATTTTACTTAGAAAATCCATAAAAACAGATTTTTTCTTTTGAAGTTATTGCATCGCGCAAATTTACCTAATCTTCTTATACCTCTCAGCTATGGGTAAGTTTTAAACATCTCTTTTTTATTATTTTCTTATCTTCATCATTTTTTGTGCTAGATTGTAGTTTGTTTTTGGTAATTATATCGATAGAGTAAATATCGAACAATGGTCCTTCATCCTTGGACCACGGTTCGCCATTGGGACAACAACTGGGATGATGATTCTCGTGAGACTTTGTAGTGGCGCTACTGAATACATTAAAATTACAGTTTCCAAGGTACTGAGGGAAACGATCGAGACTGTGATGTGAGTTCTGATATTATTCCTTTGTGTTCCAATTCGCTTGCTCCTTAATCATAGTTATTACCTACATGTAAACAGCTGCCAGCGGAATAGGTCGGCTCGTTGGTCGTTTGTTACCCATTATGATAGTAACGACTCATATTCAGCTTTAAATTATACATAACGCTGTAATATATTGTATATTACTTATATATTTAGTTTCAGAAACAATTAATCGGAAGATAAAAGCCTAGTGGTAGGTTATACCTATCTCGATTATTTTTACCGTTACTTTATTAATGTACATCTTATATGTATTTAGGTTCGACTCATAAATGGCACAAATTGTCCTACGAGGCTACGTGAAATTAATAAATAATTTCATTTCAAATATATTTTATTCAAAATTCTATTTGACCTTACCATACCTTACCTTAACTAACCTTACCTTGCCTTACCTTAACTATTTTCTTTTATTATTTCTGTTATTCTAGTGCTTACCTTACCTAAACTGCTTACTCTAGTCGTAAAAGCTCAATGTTCTTTTTCATTATGCCTGTTGGTAAATTAATGCCTATTTACCCTGATTTCAAACCTATGCACGCCACTGTCGGCGTTATAATATCGAATCGGTAGAAGATGAAAAAAATTATTGCAAGATTTAAATCAAAAATATGAATGTGAATCGTTATAGATAAACGTGAATGCAAAACTTTGCTTACCTACCATACAGTCAAAATAGAAAACATACATCCATAGCACTGAACGCATAAATGCAAACTAAGTGTGAAATGTTAATAAGAATTTTATAGTACAGCAAGCGATACTAGCAATATGGTCAGTAAGAAAATTGAATTGGCAGCATAGTGCCGGGTCCTTGGTGCTGAATGCGTCCCGTGCGACGC
Source organism: Erebia aethiops (assembly GCA_923060345.2). Classification (NCBI taxonomy): domain Eukaryota; kingdom Metazoa; phylum Arthropoda; class Insecta; order Lepidoptera; family Nymphalidae; genus Erebia; species Erebia aethiops. The sequence continues at coordinate 11,351,151 of OV281089.1, read as the reverse complement.
GTTACACCAAGTTGCGATGGCCTATCGCCCGCAGTCGCACACATGAACAATACACGAATAGATGAACAATACTAACAGCTAATACGAGTTATTTCTTGAGATACAATAAATCACTTTAAAAACTTAAAACCAACAAACTTAAAAAAATTTAATCACAAAATCTTTAGCAAAAGTTACCTATATAAATACTTGACATCAGAGTCTAGAATATTTTAACTATAGACATATTATATTTAACAAAAGATAGGCGGAGAGAAACACTACAAAGCTGTTGTAGACTTGTAGTCCTAAATAATAACTATAATTACAGGGATTAAAAAAAACCACTATAAGTTAGACTGCGATCTCACCTGATGGTTAGTGATGTTGCAGTCCAAGATTGTAGCGGGCTAACCTGTTAGGGGTACGGTAACAAGACTAGAAACCGCGTTCCATATTTAATGTAATTTCCGATGTAATGTATCAGCAGACGTCAGTTATCACAGCCCATAGCCCAGATATTAAATGCACAGCACCTAATTCAATAGCTCCATTTCTCTCGGTCTCAGCCTTCTCATGCCGGTTGTTGTATCAATAATTATTGTGATTCGTCAAAAAGACTAACATCAAAAAATTACAGTACTACAGTACTTGTGTGCAGGAATACAGTTGTAGTTACAAGAGCATCTAACAGCGCTGATTTTAAAAAAGCTTTCAGCGCTCTTAACTTAAAAAAAGCTGCGAGAGGTCTATTTCACTCTTTTCCACTGGTTGTGTGTCTCTTCAGTCAGTCTTTTAGACTTGTTTAGTATTACTCGTTAAATTGTTTGACTGTGATTAAGTCATTGAAGCTTCCGTTATTGTAAGCGCGAGTGGAAAGTATTATTTTGTTAAAACAGGGGCGCGGCGGCGTTCGCGGACGGGGCGCAATCACGCCACCCACGCCCTGGCCCGCTAATTATGTCACTAAGAGTTCATAATGAGGATACTACCTTTTAGTCAACTTCAAAATGTGTATACACTATACATAAGTATACAAAAAAACTGACTGATTGTCATATCAACGGTGATTAACAAGTCAGTAGAGTCGTTCACTTTGGTAGAGCGGATATGGGTCCTCAAAGCGGTAACTCAAATAAAGAAACTTGAGATTTTGCCTGGTGCTCTAAAAATGGACTTTCGGAAGTTCTGCTTTATGCGAAGTCGGGGAGGATTTAAAACCTATATTCATCAGAAAAAATTCAACCTTTACTTTTTTTAATATATAAAAATATATTAAACAAGTATAAATTACAAATTTAAAACAACACCCGACATAATATGGAAATAACAGATTAAGAAAAAAGCTGATGACCTTCAGACGGACGAACAAATTTTCATGAAACATGGCTAAGAACACTCGGGATAAAATTATCTATGATACAAAAAAACCTAAACGAAAATCGGTTCATCCGTTTGGGCGCTACGATACCACAGACAGATACACAAACAGACACGTTAAACTTATAACACCCCACTCTTTTATGCGTCGGGGGCAAGTCGGGGGTTAAAAATAGTACAAGTAATAGTAGGTATAATATAATAATTATTTCTATATTTTGTTATTCAAAAGATGTAGCGGAAATATCCATGCAATAAAAAAAATCGGACATAATATGCTCTGCTGTTTAATTTTTAGATGTTTTTAATGAATAATTTTATATGAACGAGATAAGTACACATGTTTTTGTTCAATTTTGAATTGAAACTAAGTACCTACTAACTCCGGTGTTACGTTTTTTTACATAAAAACTGACACTCAGTTGGTTTTTAGGGCATGACTTCACTCGGTACTATTATTACTATTACCTATTGTGTGCTATTATGACCTATACCAACCTAAAGAATGATTTGCACATTTTTCAAGTAAATGGCAGATCCACGTAGTGCTTTCGCGAGCGCACGGAATACCTGCAAGCCTGTGATTTCTGGTCCCCATGGGCGCGCACCTTACTAACTCGCGCCTTCCATGACTACACTGCGGGGCTTGCATTATCCTAATTAGCTTTTATTTCGGTTCTCACTGATGTACCTTTTACATTTGCATAATATTGCCGTCATTTAATTTTCACATAGGTACTTACTTGAAATTTGGCACAGAGATAGATTATAGTCTGGAATAAATCATAGGCTACTTTTTAGTTTACTGTTTAGTTCTCGCAGGAACCAAAAAACCTCAATTCACACAGACGAAGTCGCGGGCATCAGCTATTAGGAAGTAAAAGACTGAATGGACACATACTCGCAAATTAAAAACTTCCTTGACAAAAGTGCATGGGTAAAACCGCTTTATAATTCAGTAGGTAGTTTAGATATGAGCGAATGGGAAAACAACGTGGTTCGCGACTTTCTGAGGTGTACGTAGGTACTTACCTAACTATCCAGTGATGTAGCTTAATCACAAGTAACATAATACGTCTTACCAACCTATCTTTGATTTATAGAAGTGACGTTTTTATCATCTCAATTAGGTAGATTATAGCTAGCGCATATTTTACATCTTTATAAGTAGGTATTTGAAAGTCGAGTGATCTTCCCATTTACAAATTAGCGACTAATAATACCTATTATCATTCAACCACTTACCAAAATGAGAAGATCGGAAGTAAGGTTCACCCTCTTAGCTTGAAATTGGCTTCACCCCTTTTGTGACAACTATATATCAAGATAATCCTCCATGAAATTATCATAACGTAAACAGCATTTAATGGGGTCCCCTCAAGGTTCTCAATTTCTGTTATTGTAGCACGTGATGTCCGAACAAATGTGAGTGAAATCCTTTAATAGTCCAAACGTTACCCAAAAATCGTGGCCCAAATAGAGCATTTGTATAAATTGGCTTTTAGTTTAACCTTTTACATAACAATATGCCCCCGACTATTATCACATTATTTTTTGATCCCCGACGGAAACAGAGGGGTGTTATACTTATATAAGTTTAGTGTGTGAATCTTTCTGATGCATCGTAGCTCCCAACGGATGAACCAATTTTTTTAGGGTGCGTCCACATCTGGCGAATGTGCCGCGAATGTGCAGCTCGCGAGCCGTTTGCGAGCTGCACGCGTGCAGTCACGGCAATGGTTTGGTGCGCCTCTAGCGCAACTCATGCAAGGCTCGTAAAAGGCGTGCGCGCGGCGCGCGATCTGCGCGCACTCAATTCTCGCGCTTACAGTTCCGTTTAATGGCTCAGTACTTAGGCTTGAGGCGCGGGCGGAAGGAAGACGCGAGCCGCTAGCGCGCCGCCCGCTCGCTGATCGCGTACGGCGCTTAGGTTGCGCGCGAACTGCGCGCGGACGGCGCAGGAGCGGCTCACGAACAAAAATGGACGCGCGCAGCTCGCGGGCAGCTCGCTAACGGCTCGCGAGCTGCACATTCGCCAGATGTGGACGCACCCTTAAAGGTGAATTTGATCAGGAGTGTGAGATTGCTATGAAAAGCAGAAAATCTGTTCAGCTGTTTGAAAATCATCAGCACTTTTCTTGTGTCGGGGGTTTTTTATATTATGTAACTAGCATGGTCTTAGAAAATATCTTTCTAAGTCCATGTGAGTCCAAGTCGAGTCCAAGATCGAACTTTAAACTTCATACTATTTAATAGACGCTTTTCTTTGCAGCAGACGAAGAAGAATGGTCGGAAGGGGCTGTGCCTAAAGATAATGAGGATGCCTTGAAAATTATGGCCAATGAAGACGAGCCTGAGTGGCAGCAAGAAGATTCAATTAAAGAGGAGAATAGTATGGGTGAAGAGGACGACAAAAATTTAGAAGAAAAGTTGAAAGGTGGGTACACGAGTTGAATAATTTAGCACATGCGTTTCCTCGCTATAACAAAATGAATTCCATACATATAATGGCGGTCTTACCCGGTTAAGTTGTGGGCTTCTCCCCATACCACGGTGCGCTTAGAACTATATTCTTAACACAGAACTCTGCCAATGTGATTCATGCATAGATACTTTCTAATTACATCAATAGTAGGTACATAAATCCAATATGTGCATCTTCAGCAAAATCCATAGCTTAGACTTATCTGTTCATTAATGTAGATCGAGCATTCGCATTTGCATATGTGGTCAAAGCATCGCAAAGCGTGTAGGCACCTGACATTGACATACGGCCACGGATAAGGGATGACATACGAGCGAAGGTTGGACTGCAATGGGTGCAACGATTTGCGGATGACAGATCGTAGCCTCGCGTCGTTCTGTCTATTGCTCGTTGAACAGGAACTGCATTGAGTCGTCAATAAAAGTCAGCTGGACCGATTTATTGGATCCTCGATACCACTGGTTTTGTTCGACGATGGCATGCAATTGATTGATTGAGCGTTGCGGCACAGAATAAGTTATAATCAATTCATAAATATTTTTTCTCCTGTATGGAACTTTAATTAAGTGTTGGGGTTTGACTAGAAATTCTCAGAACGAGCCCGGAGTTAGGAAGTTGGCGGTTTTACACCCCCGTGTCTCGGATAGCACGTTATAACAGTCGTTTAGTACGTTATGATAATAGTCTTCAAACCGCCAACCCACATTGGAGCAGCGTGGTGGGTCTGTTCTCTAATTCACTCTCTCATATGAGTGTGGAGGCCTATGCCCGGTAGTAGGACGTTAATGGGTTGTAGTGGTGGATGGAATTTTAAGTATTTGCAAAAATGAGTACAGAATCAGAGGCAAATGGAATAATTTCCAAAGGGTTTGTCTGGGCTATTATATTATAATAGTTGAAACTAAATGACTTAATTCTGCTATAATAGCTGTGTCTTTCGGAGTTTAAAAAGGGTTAAAAAGAGCCACTCAGAAAGCGACAGCATCCCACGCTCCCCTACGAGAGAGGAGTGAACGATCATCGAGGACTAACGACTGGAGCCGTTGTCCGCCTCACGCTCAGGACACCGCGCCACGTCTAATCATCGTGACTGGTTGTGCGCTTACATATTGTGTATGTCTCGTGAAGAGCTTACTATAGAAATGATCCTATGAAGTAAGGTCTTGATATTGCAGGCCGATCGTCCTGAGGTCATTCGAACCGAAACGACCTCCTCAGCGCAATATAATATTGAGTGAATGGTTCATAGCGCCATCTAGCGGTGATCTATGAAAGCGTTTGATGGATCTATAGATCCAGCTATTGCGTGCAGCGCCATCTATTTGAATACAGATTTTCCTCAAAAATAAAACTTACTAAAATTATTAATGATTTATCTTTGTGTGTAGCCTTCAAGCAACATCTGATCGATTTTAATCTTAATATTGATCTACATGATGTGTGTTAATTGTTTTATTTTAAAGAGCATAATATTATTATCGCTAGATCAGTGTTCCAAGTGATGTTTTGGTCAAAATCTAGTTTTATGCATTTTCAGTTTTTTGGGACCGTTAATTATTATATAAGTTTTTGTATTCAGTCCATCATTCTAACGTATGTTAACCGCATTCATACAACAATATCACGACACTTATATTATGTTTTGACGACCTCCGTGGCGCTCGATCCCCGGCAGGGTCAATTCTGGAATTTATAATTTCTGAATTTTCCCTGGTTTCCCTGGTCTGGTGGGAGGCTTCGGCAGTGGCTAGTTACCACCCTACCGGCAAAGACGTGCCGTTTAGCGTTCCGGTACGATGCCGTGTAGAAACCGAAGGGGTATGGGTTTAATATAAATGCTATGCCCCTAACAGGTTACCCCGCTATACAGCGAGTTGAATATGTCACCGCAAGATTGCAAAAACCGTTAGATTGTAATCTAACTAGTGAAATTGTAAACTGTCGACAGAATACAATTTAACGCCTTATTTTTCGGTAGATTGTAATCTGTGATGTATATTAACCCGATAAAACATAAGTGGTTACCTGATTATTTATGTCGAACCCTAAACTAATAAGAAAGAGACAAGAAAACGTAAATTATATTGATATATTTATATGTATTTCAAAAATTGACACTCCGAACATTGAACAGTTGACAATCTGTCGACAGTTTACAATTTCGCTAGTTAGATTACAATCTAAGGGTTTTTGCAATCTTACGGTGCCAAATATTATGTATAACCGGTGCCAGCATTGGGCCGATGCTCGCGACCGCCCAAAGGAATGCGAAAATTTTGGCGAGGTTCTCCATTGGAAAGTTTTTAGTGAGAAAAGAGCGCAATAGAGGCCCTGATAAACCACTAAACAGCCATATTGCAGAACGTGAAACAATATATTTTTGTTTTTTACAGAGTTTAGTACTTGCCATCATCACGATGACAGGTCTAGATTATGTAGTGTAGAGCGTCTGCTATCCTGTTCCTTATGGAGCATTGTAAAAGAGACAGCAATAGGTACGTTGAGACCTACCTATAATAGGTGTATGAAAGACAGGTAACTAAAATAAGTTCTCTCAACTGCAGATTTTGGCGTATGAGTCGCATGCAAAGTAAACAAATGGAGTTTGAGTGACCAACATTTGTGGGCGTTAATAGCGGATTTGCATATAAGTTATTGTCGCGTCAGGCGTCGCTGCGCGGGTTGACGCGAGTGACTAATCTGACGACAAATGACCTCGCACGGGACGGTCACTGAATTGTGTCCAGCCGCGAATGCAGCTGACAGGTGACTGAGTGCAGGGTGCAGACGCCACCGCAGCGGCGACTCAATCAATCTCCATTGAATTACTGCAATAGCTGAGCCTGTTACGTCCACTTTTGCCAGGCCTATGCATTCGCAAACACTACAACGCCCTGTCCCCAACAGACGCAGAGTAACTACAGTGTAACAGAATGAATAATAAAGATCGTCTGGTAGAGATTGTTGTAAGCAATAAGACCTCCCCTTGCACACCTGTGTCAGCTTATAGGTATCTAAGTAATCTAGTGTGGCTAAGCATACATAATACCCTTGCAGGTGATTCTTCGCCGAAGAATGGGTCAACTGCAAGAATATTTTACATAATATCTACTTGTTAATGCAATTAGGTACTACAGTGGATTTGTTCAGTTATTTTGTACCTTAGTTAATCACTTATCAGCTGAGACGTACTTATAGTATCACCTATTACCTATTTAATATCTTTTGTTTCAGATGGCGATGATGCACACAGTCCAAAAAAGTATATCGAGTTTGAATCCGAGGATGTGGCTGGTAAGTCGTATTGAGTTTGGCATATTATGTAATTACACATATTATCTACTTACTTCTAAGTAGACATTTACTTTTTATTGAACAGAGCATTTCCAGTTGAGTATAGATTTGGTTAGTGTGGATGTAGTGTACCGATATGCTTGGATTATACATATGCATGATTGGAACCACTATCACTATGTAGTACTTATAATGTTAAGTTACGTAGGTATGTCGCAAAAATCTATCTACGTAGCTATAGGTAGCTTATTTTAACAAAATAATATCCCTATCTTTTGGGTTAATCTCTTGCCAGAAATGATTAAACCAACTCTATAGGCAAAGATTTAATGTCGCTGTAAGAAAGCGAGAGCGGCTCATTTCATCGACAACTTCGTTGAAATTCATAAGGACACTATAATAAGTTTTTCCCCAGCGATGTTCTAAGCTATGACGTTCACGATGCGTTTTTACACCGCTTTAATACTCTTTTTATAACTTCGTCAAAGGGTGTGCTGAGGAGATCGCGCCTCCCGCTTGCTTTACGACCCTTTCCTCGCTTATCATCGGTCGTTTACGATAAATCTCCACCAGACTCCCTGGACCTCAAATATTTACATGTTAATTCGTAGCCAATTCTGGGCCCAAGATTATAAATAAATTGGCCGCAGAGGCCTATCGTCGACCCGCCACCTCTCTACTTTATCTTTCACGACTCTTGGAGTTTTTAAAGCACTTATTTCGCGCAGTTGTTATTATAATTTAAAGCTCCCCGGATTATTTTAGTTTTAACTCTTTATATTTGTACTTAGTTAAAATGCGAGCCTGTGTAGGCGAGTACAGTTTCATAAACTCTGTTCACTAAACACTTTTCTTTTCCTTTAAGCCTATTTTTGGGACAGACTACATGACTGTAATAATATTATTCAATTATGGGTAGGGTGATTTTTAGTTTGTAGAATTTTTTTGGTCGTTTACTAAAACATAAGTAATAACTAGATGATGCCCGCAACTTCGTCCGCATGGATTAAGTTTTTTAAGTATTAATAAGAAAAGATGGGCCGTTAAAGCGTAGCAGACAGACAGAGAGATAGACAGACAGACCTTTTTAACATTCACCTTTCATTCATTGTTCATTCAGAAGAGTTATTGTAATACATACTTAAACCCACAAGATCTCTTCTTTCCATGCAGAACATAAACTTAGTACTTGGCTACTTACGATTCTACATTTATGGGCACACCAAAACAAAGCTGATATGTTCTACGGCACCCTAACTGAACTACGTATTGTTTCTAAATCATTGCTTGTTGCCTAGGCAACGTTTGTTGAACATCAAATTTCCGATTGTTACCTTCAACTGAACAATAGTTATTTATACAAGAGTGAAAAGTTGTTTTTTAACTGCGTGCTCAATTTTGATGACCGAGCAAGCGAAGGATTCTAAAATTAGAATCCTGAGCGTCAGTGAGGGAATCAAAAGAGCATGAGGTGAAAAATCTTTTCACTCGAGTGCAACACGTAACTTTTCATCCCACCTCAGCGAGGAAATGACTAAATGCAAAAAAAATCACAAGATAATATGACGTGAAAGAAAATCGTGCGCGCAAAGCAAATTAAAAAAGTACACCAAGAAGGTTACGAGTGTGAGTTTTTAACAAATTAAAAACCGTTGTATGGAAATTCGGCACCATAGAGGTAGAAGTAAATAGGTTTTATTGATGTTTTGAATTCACAAAAAATAATACCTACAATAGAACATAATGCTAGCTAGCCTAACCTAATTACAATATAAATTTAGCCCGCGTTGAATGGTGGCAACTGGCAAGAATGCTGGCTGCATTGTATATTGATGAATATAGTGCAACAAAAGGAACAAATTTGTCAAAAAATAAAAAAAAATAAGGTCCTCGAGTGCTCCTCGTGTCGTCGTGTCTCGGTAGTGTACGACACTCCCCTGTCAGGTCGGTCGAGTGATGACATGAATGATGGGCATCTATTGGATGACCAAGCATAGCCACCATTGCCGGTACCTAACTGTCGATGATGATGATGAGCCTTCTTCCGTAAAGAGTACCTAGCTAAAAATATGATACGTTGGAAAATGACTAGAGTAGGTAATTTTTCATAGCGAATTCACATTGTCGCAGTCGTTGTTAGGCCAACACGAGCGGTGCGCAAATGTATTCTCTACGGGCGGGCGGGCGGCGACGGGGCAGGGGTGAGGGCGGTCGGCGCCGCTGCGCCCGAAGTTGGGCGCGTGGGCTCGCTCCCGAGGGACTCTAAGCCAGGACTGCACTCTGGGCTTACTTTTTAATCCTTATTCTCGCGCGAAACTTTTTGATTAACGTTTGTGTAGATGTCCAAACCGTATGCTTTGCCATATTATGCTACATAATATGGCAAATCCTGCAGCGTCAGTGTTCCCTGCCACGTCAAACGTAAGTTAACCTTCAAGGCAAGAGTCAAAAGGCATCTTCTAGTAAAAGATGCGTAGCAATCAATACTTTATCAATGCTTTCTAACAAGCATGATTGCCGCCGTACACAAGCCTATCCTGCAATTAAAAAAAACGATTTCCAAAACTTGGATTAGGAATTCAAGGTCTAGAACCTGGACTCTGCTGTCAAGTATTCATTATTCCTAACGCCTATTTCGCATCAGTTTTTTAAGCAATGGAGACCTATATTTAAAAAAAGCTACCTTAAGTTCTACCAATCTTCATTTTAGGAACCACATCACAGAAAAAGGAATCTGCTTTTCTGTGAACCACATAACTATAACACTGTACCGTACTGTACTGTTTGGTTACCGATACCACGATCAGTGCATAACCTGATTTAATTTTCTCGATATTACCGATCCAATTTCAGGTCTGAGGTAGGTCAATTATTATATAAATCTATGAATCTGATGGAATTGTTAAACATTCAAAAGCTATGTTAGGTGGCAAGATATCATACAAACTTAGGCGAAACAACAATGCCAATAATGTTGGTCGGCAAAGGATTTTCGAGTGGTACGTGGGTAATTAAATGCCGATGTGCGATGGACGGAGGGTACGATCGAAGTACCGTGAAATTCCATCCGGTGCTCGCCTACCGACACTGCGTTGCATACCATCGCTGAGTTGACAATTCTGAATTGTTCGCAAACTTGACGCCTTTGTGGTGTTGTGCTGTTTACAATAACAAATATATACCTATAGGTACCTACACCGACAAACTAATATCATATTGGTTTAACACACAGAGATATAATATTGTAGGTATTAACAGCTATACAATGAGAATTTAAGTATCAAACATTAATGACGTTACATGATGCATCTGAATTTCGAATGCACAAGCTATTTAGAGCTAGACTAGCTGATGCCCGCGACTTCGTCCGCGCGTCGTGACTAACTAATTTTTCCATATTTTCTCACCTTTTAAACCCTCCCTGGAGTACGAGTACGACAAACATTTCAAAACCAAAATCAGCTAAATCGGCCCAGCCGTTCTCCAATTTTAGCGAGACAAACGAACAGCAATTGATTTTTATATATAATATAAGAAGATATAACGTTAAACTTTATATAATATTTATATTATGTTCAGAATAAATACGTGATCTGCATAGCTCGCAAAGAAATTACAATCAAATGTATGGAAAGAAATATCGATATAATAAATAAATAAAAATTAAAAATAAATACTTAACAATAGATTATAGAATAAAGAAATTTTCTCAAGTGTCTTGAGACTTAACCGACCGATTCCCGTGTTGTCTCTATCGATCTACAACAAAAACAAATACAAATCTTTGAAATAAAAGTTTAACGACGGCGAATATAATATTTGAACTGCCTCGCTGGCCTAGTATGGTTAGAATGTTCTCGACTGCGGCCGACGAGGTCCCGGGTTCGAGTCCCGGGTCGGGTCATAATTAATTATTGGGTTTTTCTGACTAGAAATTCTCAGTACTAGCCCGGAGTTAGGAAGTTGGCGGTGTTTCACCCCCGTGCCTCGGAGAACACGTTAAGCCGTCGGTCCCGGTTATTATCACTAACATGATAATAGTCGTTGAAGCCCGCCAACCCGCATTGGAGCAGCGTGGTGGGTCTAAGCTCTAATTCCCTCTCTCCTACGAGAGTGGAGGCCTGTACCCAGCAGTGGAACGTTAATGGGCTGTAGTGGTGGTGTTGGACATAACGTCACAAGGTACACTATTGATTTTAAAAAAACATTATGATGCCCGCGACTTCGTCCACGTTTAATTCGGTTCGGTTACAGTTATGCCTGTGGGAACTTTTGAATTTTCCGGGATTATCTCTATGAGTCATTGTGGCTTCCGTCATCCAAACTATTAATTACTTACTTAGTAAGATATTCGCAACAAAATATAAATATTCTACTAGTAGGTATTATATCTTACCTTATCTTACTAGTCTGGAATATCACATAGGCTACTTTTTATCCCGGAAAATCAAAAAACCTCAAACCACGCAGACGAATTCGCGGGCATTCACTAGTCACTAGTTATTGTATAAAGGGGCAAGTCGAGTCCGACCCCGGATGATCCCAGGTGGCGCGGCCGCAGCGTTTGGAATTATCACATAGTGGGGGGCGATACATTCGTCACAGGCCCAGCAGCCATTAGCGTTTAGATATTATCGACACCCGTTGGGGATGACCACGACCTAAGCACCGCTCTACCAGTGCTTCATTACTGAAAGTGTTTGTTTGCAGTACGAATTATAACACCGTCACCGATGAAAGAAATGCGCTATGTCGTGTTTTCTTTGAAGTGAAAACTTCTTTAGCCGCGTTGAACACTTTTTGGTAGGGGAAAATCTTATGGGTTCGCGACACCTACATGCTGTGACGTTTTTTTTTTAATTATTTTAAATATTCGTATTTATATTGGCGTTTGAAATTGTTATATTATTTTCATATTTTTATACTAATATTCTAAGTTATTAGTTTTCACTTCTATCGGCAGTCCGTATGACGGCCAATTTTTTTTTTTTTTCATTTGGCTTGCACTTGACGACATGCCAAATGAATGTATGATATAGGTGTTAGGTATAAGCAAAGATGGACGGTAGGTATCTTCTCAATAATTACTCTTTAATAACTAAACCATTACATTGGTGCCAAGTAGTTAGGTAGGTTATAGAAGCTAGTAATTATATGTCCATGTATTTGCTGCTTTCCTCTTACCACTTCCAGATTTCAGGTTAGCTTAAGCTTAACAAGAGAAAACTTTTGTTTTGCAGGTAGATAACTTGGTAACAGGAAAAACATTGAAGAGGAAAATTTTGGCCTAACTTGTCTCTATTTGGAAAACAGGTTCGATTAAAAATATACAGTACTTACCTAAGTACTGTATATTTTTATTCGAACCTATACGTTCTTATAAATGCGAAAAGTTTTGATTAAAATAGCTTAAAAATTAATCCTCTCTGTAGGAGGTGGAGGTTACTTTTTACTTTCTTGCCTCCCTCTCCCCTGCGGTCCCAGGTGGCGTCGCTCCGGCCACACTTCCTTCCGTCCTCAGGGAATTCCCGACCCGGAGTGCACACACTTACACAACACACACATATGCGACCTGTGTGTAAAGAAGTGCTTGGAATCGTGGAAAAAGGAACCTATTCCCATGGCATTTACACTAAATGATATTGTCTAGTACATAGCTACTTTTAGTCGCTAGGTTTCTTCATAATCTTCTATTTTATTTATTATTGTTTAGACCAATGATTTTTATATGTTACTAGCTTATGCCCGCGACTTCGTCCGCGTGGACTACACAAATTTCGAACCCCAATTTTACCCTCTTGGGAGTTAAATTTTCAAAAACCCTTTATTAGCGGATGTCTTAATAGCCATCTGTGTGCCAACTGCCCGATTCGTCCAGTAGTTTGAGCAGTGCGTTGATAGATAATTCAGTCATTCAGTTACCTTTTCTGTTTATATATTCACACTTTAAGTAGACTTTAGCGAGGTAAATTATTATTCGGATCATACTAACCTGCCGTGATAAATGTAGGAAACTAATAAGTTTACTTACTGTTTGCCTAAGTAAATCTGTTTCTGCAACTGGATTTTATGTCTCCGGTTGCTATGTACTTAAAATAAGCTACCTATTTATCAAACCATGACAAACTATGTAGTTTATTTATATCCTAGAAGCTGGCTAGAAGATGTATCTAATGCTAAAGACGTTTTCAACATTAAAAACATTATTTGCTAATACATTTATTATTATATATTATACATTTATACTTCAATGAAATAATGATTAAAACTAAAAGCGCGTGTGAAAAGTCACACCACACGTGATGTAATTAATTATAATTTTGATAAATTAGCTGTTTTATAATCCAGGCCTACAAGGTACAATAGAATGATATCATATTATGTCAACTCATAATAAAAGTAAACAGTCTCTTTCACCTATATTGGTTTCTGTTTATTTCGTGTAACTTTATGGTACTATGGGCTACGTAGCCAAGGTACCTACTAAATAAAATAATGTCCTGAAGATTATTATTTACTAGTGATTATTAAAAATGTATGACGTGATAGCACTGATAGCTTAGTAGTTAAGATGCCCGGTCTCCTAATCGGTTGATTCGATTCCCGGTACAACTTTTTGGAGTTATAGACTAAGAGATAGCTGCAGCTATCTCCTATAATATTATGAGCGTTATAAAGAAATGAAATGGTAACTTGCATTCCCGAGAGTTTTTCATTATGTTCAAAGACTTGTGAAGTCTGCTAATTCGCACTTGGCAGGCTTGGTGGACTATGGCCAAACCCTACCCATTCAGAGAGGAGCCGGCAAAGGGTTGAAAATCATGATTTCATAAAATAAAGACCAATGTCATGAGGCCTGTCAATTGTTTTTCGAATATCTAAAAAAAAAGGCAAATAGACTTAGCTTTTCTGACATAGGAATAGGTAATTGTTTTTTCCAAACTGTTCTTCTACGTTCTTATGTAAATAAAATATTAGGTAGATCATGTGCTGAAATAGCTGCAGGACTGTATAGCTAGAGAGCTAGTCGCTATCTTAGCATAAGTAACTCATCCATTATGACGTTCGCTAAATGAATTAGGTAAGTATTATTATTATTAAAAAAAAGTAGATAACTACTACATCAAATTACACAGATAATTTATCATTTGGCACGGGTGACCATGAAGAATAATAATTACGTAAATGCACGATTGTGCATTGTTCGATCGCTCGCTCGATTGATCGTTTACAATCGTGCATTGTCGAGTCAATATCTCCTGAAGATGCTCCGGTGTCGGAGTGAAACATACGTTGAGGTTTGAGAATAATTTGTAAGATTTGTGTGGTGTGATGAATATCGCAAGCTACAAGTGCAAGATACAAACTGTGCCACATAGATTTTATCTACTGTGGCGGATTATAGCGAATTAAATTTCTAATTCCTTCATTATCATGGACTTCCGCAAAGTAACGCCTGCTTCTATCCAATATTCTCTTTGGATTCTGCTGCTTTTTTGGCCTGGGAAAATGCACTGCGTTTTGGTCGATCTATTTTCTGCCGCCAGCTCTCCAGCTAATATGAGCTGCGTCGTGCGGCTGTGCAGCCCGTGATTAATGTAGCCTCGTGGGGCTCCCGAACTGATTGCTGCCGCCTCTCTGGGCGCCGCATTCGCACTCCGCACTGCATACTCTTATAATATGCACCATTAATAAATGTTTGCTATAGGCGGTAACTGCTAATATTTTGGACACCGAGAGTATCTAGCTTAATGCTTAGGTGTATTCATGCCATGGATATATTATAAACGGATTTCCATTCAATTTATTAGTATCCAGTCCAGTCCAGTTAATTTATTAGTATAAGTTTTTCCAGTCCCTTTCATCAACCTGTATATATAGTATGTCCACTGCTGGACATAGGCCTTTTCGACAGCGCACCACCAAACTCGGTCCTTCACCTTCCTCGACCACCCGCTTTCCACTAGGGTAAACTTGAGGTTATTGGTCCAGCAAGCTGGAGAATAGATGAATATTTTAAAGCTAATTTTTTTCATTAAAATCTACATGACGTAGATTCTAAAATCCAAATTAGCCTGCAGCAGGCTGCATGTGAGATTGCAGTCAAGGACTTACAAAATGTAAATCGAAACATTCTGAGAGCAACTAATCCAACTCTCTGAGAGTGAGAGTAGTATTTTTTATTTACCTATTTGAGTTTGATAGCTAGCGAGTTGTTACAATTTTCTACACGTGTAATAAAATTATCGTAAAATGAATCTAACATTGTGTGAGAAAGTTTTAATGGGATTTTGGATTCTGAATATGAAAGTTCTGTTTTTATTTTTCAGTAAAATCTAAAAACATACAAATGCTAACTACAAAGGTAATGTTCAAATTTTTCAAATACAAAACAAAACCTTTTTTATAAGATTAGTAGGTAACTCTCCGAATATACTTATAGTGAACTTTATAATTGCAACGTAGTTTATTGTGTTAATTATAGTTGACGATCAACATAATTCAGCCCAATCACTTTTTCGCTAACCATAGGAGTTTCTCACATTCAGTACTATGTTTTTGTTGATATGTGAAGGCAATATCGGCATCAGTCAGCACGGAATAACACCTCAGCCTGAATGGCTCCGTGAAAGGTAGCGCCCCCTGGGGGCAGTATGCTCAAGGCGGCAGAAAATTAACGTGCTCCCATGGGAAATCTACCGGCAGCCTTACCGGGTGGCCATGAATAAGTCGCTACATTCGATATCGCTATGCATGAGAGATAGCGATATTACAGGTTGCCTTTATGTACTTGTATCGTACATGATGCCTGCGACTTCGCCGGCGTGGATTTAGAATAAAAAGATCCCAGGGGAAAGTTTTTTTATTCGGGAATAAAAAGGAGCCACTATTCAGATCCTCTATTATATACCCGTGCAAAAAATCACGTCGATATGTTGCGTTGTGATTGAAGCACAAACCAACAGTAAAGACACTTTCCGCTTTTGTATTTATAATTTAAGTAAGGATAGTAGGAATTTATGGCAGGTAAAAAGAGCTCAAGATGATCGTTTCAAGTTAAATACTTTTAAGTGTTCTTCACAACAGTACGTTTAGTCTAAGTTTTTACATTGCCAATTCGATTGATCGTATCCAAGCGTTCATTTACAATTTTACATTAGCGCCAAAGTAAAATGGACCATTCTTTTAGAGTTTAATTTCGTGCATGCATTCACAGACAGCTCTCCAAACGGAAACGTTTACTAAAATTCTACATCAATGGTTTAGAAATTAAAAACGGTTGTGTTTAAATCAAGAACATTTGGGTCCATTTTACTTTGACGCCAATGTGAGGGAGTCCGTAGCGATATCGCTTGCAAGAGTGTAGCGTAAGTTTCGTGGCCCACGCGAAGTGCCTTTGCCCGCGCCCACTCCGTTGGGATGTGCTTAATATCTCCGCTATACCGGTGACGTGCACCTGCGATATAATACCCATGTGCTCCAGCCTTTATATATTTGAGTATACATACAGTATAGACAAGATGTTGTCTACGACTTTTTTCCCGTTTCATGTCGCAAAAAATCACGCTGGAAACTCGCAGAAATCTATTGTTATCCTGGGATAAAAAGTTTGCATTACCCGGTTGGATCACTTGCTTTTTGGACCTTTCGTCAAGATTAATTATCCAGCAGATAAGTTGAGGAGAATTGAGACGTGAGAACAATCATTTGCGCATGCATGGTCTACATCATTCAAGTACCTATCCATATCTAACATAAATCTAACTTAAGGCCAGTTTCCATTTGTATGTGAAGGTATTATTTTCGTCGGCACTATACTTGATTTTATTGTACTAAAAAAGATGCGACTTATTGAGCGTACTTCACTTTCGCAGTAGCGAGTTTGTAACAACTCGCAAACCGCTAATGCGTCGTTTAACATATATTATTATATTATTATTGTGCCTCGCACCTTGTACCCTGATTTTTCTTGGTGTCATGAAGTGCAGTTTTGGCGCACGATTTGAAGTAGAAAGAAAGAAATTCGAGTGTGAAGTAGAAAGTGAAAATTCGAAATAATCAGCCACGAGTGGATTATCATGGTTTTCAATGATATTCCTATTGAATCATAAACCGTGCGTGTTTCGGTAACACTTACGCAGATTAATTCCCCTGCAAGGTTGTCGAGCGCGAGCTTACTAATTCACAAGTTCCAATCGTGGCACTGAGGCGCCTTCTGTCATTAATTTTGCATGGCCCTCTGTGTCTGCCTTCTATCTATGTTTCTCTTCTTATGTCACATTATTATTGCCTACATAAGGTGAGCCTCTCGATGAACCTAATTAAAATGAATCTCGTAATCATTAAGTTTCTGTATATAGGAGAGATATATTTTTGTCACTAAATATATTTGCTTGCCTTACCTAGATAGAATCTAGATAAATACAATAATTTATCATCATCTCAACCTAAAGCCGGGGCAGCTAACTAACCATGAGACACAATCACAATTAGAAGAGTTTTGGCTGTCGTCCACAACCAACGACAGTTGCTGGCTCATTAAAAAAAAAAGATTTGGGAAAAGATTTTAGTCTAAAAATTAGGACCCTTCGGGGTCAGGATAAATATAGGCACATTAATAAAATCGAGTTAGGTATCATCATTAAAAAAATGTGTATCGACCTACCTCGTAAACATTTCCACGTTAGTAAATGAGAGCGGGAATTTAATGTCCTGATTCATAACATTCTAATCTACAACCGGTTCGTTTTAGATAACTTGCGGCCATATAGTTGTGTGGGTGTAGGTAGGTACCATTATTCAGAAAAGTCTGTCAAACTATCAAATTGGACTTGGTAAAAGTTTAAACAGGATCACCTATCCGAGTGAGAATTTAATACAAGGGGAAATTGTCTCCGTGCGACCAATGCTCGCAAGTGGATTAGGGACCCAGCCGCGGGCGACCTCCAGTCCTAACTCACAACTCTTTAGTTTTTGCCACTCTCTTAACTACCTATGCCTGTCCTTTTAGATTATGTTAACTATTGTTTTATCAGGGGATTTTTTAGTTTCTATTTTGCCTCCTTTACATAATAATTAGCGTACCTGTTGACTTACTTAATGATGACTACAATTTGGAATGCGGAAGGACGTGGGAACCCACCGCTTTATTATCCCAAGAAACCTCATACCATTGTTTGAATAATGGAAAGGGATCACGACCATCAGTAATGAGGAATACAACGCAGAGAGAGAGAGAGGGACTACAATTTATCACCGTGATCTGTGACACAAGAACTGTACCTACTAGTTTGGTAGTAATAGGTTTGTACCTAGTTTTACAATCTCAATTTCAGCATTCAATTTTCAGATTTCAATATTTTCCAGGAATATCAATATTCTTCAAAATAGAGTTAGACCACAATCAAGTTTCACGTAAAAGTATTTGTACTTACTTATTATTATGTGTGATACATAATGATAAGTAGGTAATAGTCTAGACTCTAGATAGAGTAAGATGTGAGCTAGATACTAGAATACGTAATCACATTTTTTAAATCAAATTATTTCTTTAGTTAGGTATTTACATAATACTTTTATGTTATCAACTTATATTCTGTGATTATGTTGTTTCAGATATCAAATCCGAAAGCATGGACAGCTTCGAGTCAGGTAAGTAAATTTTTTACTAAACTCATTAAAGATGTTGACTTTTTTTACAAAGTCAAATAGTAGTTCGTCAATATTCATACTACAATAATGCTAAGAATGCCTTAATATCAAAATACTCCGTAGTTTAATAGTCGGTGACAGCAGGACATGGAGTGGCTAACGCAGCCCTAGAGCCTCCTTCCTGAGTTCCCAAAGCAATACTGGTGAAAAGATAAAATGAATATAAACTTGACTCGCAGATATGCCGCTCTGAGGAATTATAGTATCTCTCTTGGCGACACTAAAATGTGGTGCGTCTAACAAGCAGTTCGCTCGAGTACTAAAGCTTCGCATCTCACGGGCCTCGTGCCATCATTGAATTGCTTGTTTCTTGTTAAAAAAATAATACACTGACATAAATTTTATCATTATTATTACTTTCCCTATTTGTCAATAGCTATGGCCAGAGCCCAGACTGAGGGAGACTTCGACTCATAGGTATAAGCGCACTCCTCGGCCGAGGTGACTCCGTACAGGCCAGGCGTTTTGTCTTGACCTCAATGTACCTAGCTATTGAACTATACAAGAAAATGTTAGATCATTAGATGTGTTAAAAATGCAGTTAATTCCCAGTAGCATCCAAAAAAATACGACCCATTTGCAGTTGAACCCTCAGGTAGGTTATTGTTGCGAAGGTTTCCCTATCACAAAGGTAATAGAGATTATGCAATCCTCGTACCTACCCACTTAATATCTTATTAACCTACCAAAAATACGTTAACTGAGTGTTGTGCTACTGTGACTTTACGAGTATATAGGTTGTATAAGCGTTGAGACCTGGTCGCGGTGTTAACGCAGCCCTGGAGGCTCCTTTCGGAGTCCCCCTAGCAATACTGCCGAAAAGATAAAATGAACATAAACTTGAACAGCAGATATCCCGCTCGGAGGAATTGTTGTTTCTCTCTAGACGACACTAAACCTGCTATAACGACTAACACGCAGTTTGTCCAAACACTATAATTTCCCATCTCCAAATTCTCAAGTCATGACCTCAATCATAACGCTCGTATTATATTGTTCGGTACTTAAATTATCGGAGCGTATAAGGTTCCGGGATATTAGTATGGAGAGTTTGTTCGACAGCACAGTGATGTATGACGGAGGATGGCAACGTGGCTTATAATAAATATGTTCTATGTGCCTACCTAGTACAAATAATAACTAGGTCACCGTTAACCGATAGACGTGAATTGTTGAAAATAAGTCTCTTGTCAGGTGTTCCACACGCTGTAGTGTTGCTCTGGTCCCAGCAACACCCCAGCGTCTTGCTGTGCTGTGATTTAAAGTGGTGCGTCTGTGTGGTTAACTTTCCGGTGCGAGGTCGCCAATTTCTATCAGTTCTTTAAACTATGCGCTCCCACCTATTGCCACTTTAGCTTCGCAACCCGTTGAGCAGTGATCTATGTCTTCTACGGATCTTTTCTGAACTACTAATTTTTCTTTTTTGTCTCATATATATAAATATAATTTAATATTGCCATTGTTAAAACGCATAATTAATATTGTTGAGTTAAATGATTTCATTCGCAGGCTACTACTCTAAGCTTTTCTAAAAAGCAGCAAAAGCGGACAAGTTCTGTCGGAAAATGCGATGCTAAAATTGCATTATGGACCGCAGTCCATCCTGTCCTGGAACTTACAATTAAAATGGACGCCTGAAATTGTGGTACAACGTTCGTCACTTAGAGTAGGTATGCGATGACCGGGGCGCTCGCCGGTTTTCGTTTGATAAAATGGTTCCCATTAATATTATTTAGGCATTTAATGATTAATCCTGAACAAATAAAACTGTATTTATGGTTCAGTCTCGAAGTGTCGTTTTCAAACGATCCATATTCCATACCAATATTATAAATGCGAAAACGTGTCTGTCTGCGTGTCTGTTACCTTTTGAGGTCCATCAGTTTAAGCTCTTCGGTTTACATTTGGTACACAGATAGGTTGCATCCCGGAGCACATACCGAAGGACGGTTGCCCATCTAAAGTTCAAGCTGGAAGACCATACGATTCCCACGGGATTTAAAAAAACTATTCTACGCAGACGTAGTCTATCTTTTAGTTTGTTTGTAATCAATGCAAACCGTATCATCGGTTCTTTTCATTCGCTGAACTTCAGCGGCAAAGAATGAAGGAGCGTGGCTTCACCACTTATTCGCACTTCACACTGTGGATGCATTCATATCATACTTAGTTCCATGTACCTATAATTTAAGGTACAACTTGTTATCGAGGAGCTGAGATGGACTGCCGCGCGTCCATCACCAGGTACAGGTGGGTTCTTTTCCAGGTACGCTACAATTAGCTTGATTCAGTCAGCCAGAATGTATTAATTGGCGCAATAGATTCTCTATAATCGGAATCCACTCGAATGGAAATCATATTATTAACATCTCGATTTCCAACATAATTATATACAATCCTGAAATAAAGCGACAGCTTGACTTTTATTAGCCTGAACAGTAACACGGTTTTGCAATCAGGTGCAGTTTAAAATGTGCATTTGCGATGTGGCCCGGCGCCACGGGCGCAGGGCGCGGACAGAAATGCATTTTCAATAATTGAGGGTCAGACAGGGTGGTGGAGGCGCATTAAAATGTGCTCACTAAACTTTCCGATCGTCACCGACTATAATACGACTCCCGGACAACGTACCGAACCTTTGCTCGCCACCAATGACCGATGGGATCGTTCTATAGAATGCGATGGCCGATGCGAGTTCGCGCCGCGACATAGCTGAATGCCGCTCTTTACAGCCTCGCTGGCCTCAGCTTTTACACAATTTTATAAAATTTTTACATGTAAATTTCGGATGCATTGTTTTTCTCTTCTATCCTATAGTGTGGTGTGAAACATTGTGAATGTGGAAAACCCATTTTTCGACCCACGGATCTATTTGCGAAATATTAAGCTTTAAAGCGTAATCTTTGTTAGAGTGTAGTGCCCCCCTCTGTGCATGTGACGCATAACTACGGAACCCTACACTGCGCGTGGCCCGACGCGCACTTGGCCGGTTTTTTTATTTTCTTTAAGTCTCCACGGACCCGGGACCTAGGAACCCACCGCATTATTATCCCAAGAAAACCCCTGCCATTATGTGATTAATGGAATGGGGTCACGACCCTCAGTAATGAGGAATACGACGCAGAGAGAGTGTCTCCACGTTGCGACCTCAAGTTTTGGCAGTATTAGTTGTAAATCACAAGCAAGCGAATAAGAGTCCAGGCGGGTTGAGCCGGTGTATCGTTTCTGAAGGCTCGCCACAATCCACAATCCACATACAGCGCACCGGCCGCGACGTTGACGAAAATGGCCGGACCGAACTTCCTGTCCAAAAATGTAGACTATTTCGGATAAGTACTTAAGTGAACATAGTGAATGAATTCGATAAATTTATATATAATTTTTTTATAATATAAGATTTTTTTGCTCAATCGAAATACATACAGAGAAAAAAGTGGCACAGCTCAAATCACTGGAAGGATCGGGCTGAAATATAATATTATGAGGTAGGCCATCCACTAAGAAAGAATTTAAAAAATTCTTAAAATAAAGGATTTGGAATATTATACCTACCAATAAAAACACTCTTGTATTTTTTATTTGACTGTACATAATATTATGTACAGTCAAATAAAAAATACAAAAGTGTTTCCTACACTACTAGGGACTAATAAACACCTCAGTATTTAATTGCCGGTCGAATTGACCAACAAAAATATTAAAAGAAGCAACTCGGCCTTTTGGCCGAGTTTATTTCGGTCGAGATAACGCCCAAGTCGAATCTTGATAGGATAGGTACGTGTGTAGAGTTTTAAAGGATCTTGGGAGTGTGGCGGTTTACACCTACTCTTGCTTTATCCAACTTTATATACATCTATTATCTCTATGACGTGACCCTAAAAAATAATATGAGATCAACATAAAAGAAAAATGAAATTAAAAAAAAGTGTGGTGTCGTGGGACACCAGATAGGAACGAAGTTCCTTATTACATAAATACTAATGGTTCGCCCCGAACTGAGACATCGCGGCGCCATCTATTGACATCAATGTGAAGTTATGTGAAAATTATATAATTTCGTTTCCTTACAATATTTATTTAATTTTAGTATTTGTTGTTCAAGTACAGGATATAATTCAAATAATTGATCAAGTTTCAGGCTCAGCCTTTCAGAAAATTTAGTTCTGAGGTCAATTTTGGACGTTAGAAAATATCCACTTTGAAAGCCCCCCATTTCGTCAATTTTAGAGGAAAAATTAAAAAATATATATTTTTGGACTCTATTCCTAATTATCTTTAAAAATATGATATACCGCAACCCTACGTAACGCTATAAAAAATATTTTACTTCGCATTCTATGAGAGCCCTCCTGAAATAAAGATTTTTATAACTTTTTAAGTCATATTCGGCTGGAGGCCATTGGTTTACATATTATACTTAAAGCTGAAGTAATTACATTCAGTAATTCAGAAGTTATAATGCTCTGACAGATGGACGGACGGACGGACGAACAAGTGCAAATTCACTCAAGTAGACTCAGAGACTTTCGCTTCGCTCGGTCAATTAAATTCAAGTTCTAGTCGAGGTTAAAAGAAAATTATTAATATATTCAGGTATAAATTTTTTAATAAGTTTTTTTATCTATAAAAATCAAAAACCACTTTACAAAATTATCTTAACACTTTTATTTAATTCACAATGAATCATTAAAATATATAATAGTAATAGTAAACTGAAATAATAATAATAACAGTCATCACGTAGACTATACATTAGACACTGTATAGCGAACATACATAAACTATACATAAAAATCTTACTCCACGCATTTTCCTTACAGACGTTTTTTGCCGGCTAGGGTACCCCTCCGCATCGTCCCATAAGGAACTTTGTTTCAATTATCTAATAAAATATTGTTTAAATTCAGAATATAATTTGGTAACTTTATACGGAAATCAAGCTGCATCCCAGAATTTCCGAGTTAATTTAAACGTTGCTCCATATCCCCATTGCAGTTTTCGAACAGTTGTGACAAGCATCTTAGACTTCCTAACAAGGAAACACGGAAATAGCTTTCTAATTTAGATTAAGATTACGTTTGCAATTTGCATGTAGATTTCTAGGTAGGTAATATAGGTAGGTACTGATTACGGACCCTATTTGAGGTATAAGTTTTTGTAAATCTCATGAAAGTGTAAAGTAAGTGTACCTAATTTTTATCTCAGAAAATTGGGACATTGACATGGCATGACAGACGAACCTGACGAATCTATTTTATAAGGGTTCCTTGGTAGGTACCTATATGCTGGTATATGCTACGGAATACCAAGGAATCCTAAAAAAAGCAACCGAATATTATGTAATCTAAAATTTCTCACCTTAAGAGGATATGGCGTGAATGGGAAACTTTGAGAATATAGGTATTGAACAATTACATTGACGTCGCGCTGCTCCTGGAATAGATTTCCATAACTGCAGCTTGGACCGATAATACTGAAAAACAGTCGAATTCTTACTCTCGTATTTTTCTGTTTCCTTCTCCAAAACAGAACCGATTTTAATTTATTTTTTTCAAGAATTATTTAAGCAAGACTCTGGCTATGCCGGTATGTTTTTTTTATTAAATCCGTCAAAATTATTTGGATGTCTGATGATGGCGTGAAAACTGGGCCATTTTTTGCAACTTTTGAAGGTTCCTTGTTCTTAAAATTATTAATTTATTGAAAAAAAGCAAAACATAGGAGCATGGCACACACATATGGATTTTATGGTGCAAAAATATTTTCTTTATTGTAATTATCCACGGAGGAAACAGACAAATGTTTTTGTATGGAGATATCGCCGGGAGAATTCCTCTTAATCGGTGTACTCTATTAATAATAAAGTTGTGTAGATTCCTACGTATATCGTACAAGATAAAGAAAGACAAACAAAGAGGTTTCCCTCGGTTATTTTCTCGGGGAGATCACGTAGGAGCGAACGCACCTCATCTGCGGCAATCCCAGTGCGACGATAAAATTTAAAATTCAAGGCCGCGTTAACGAACCGACTTCGCGAAGAAATAGATATTCAAATGTGAGATCCCATATTAACATTTATGGCAAGTTTGCGGGGTCGAGACAAAGGCCGGCCCGAGGCCCCCGCGGAGCGCCGGCTGTCGCTCCCGACACGGTCCGCTCAAGCCGCTGCCTTGCCGACTTGCTACAATATGTATCAAAAGCACTCCTGAGTATTTTGCGTCTAAAGAAATACACAGGAAGGAAACGATAAGTGTATGTAGAGGATAATTTTCTCAAAATTCCGCGTGTAAGGTACTCGTAGTGTGCCTTGCAGTACTAGCACACTCTGGCCAAACGTCAGCACGAACGTGGTGGGCATGCGCGAGCTTCACAGACCTGCGTGACACGACAAAACGTGTTTTCTTACGATGAGGGCATGTCACGCTAGTTTTTGTATCAGTAGTGTGTTTCGCCCAGAGTGACTAGTGCAGGTAGATTTTCTTCCCATTCGATCGCGACAACGGTAACTACGATTTGCATGGAATTGAACACGTAAAAAAACTCCCACTCAGCCTGCTGATGCGCGGGGATGCAATTACTATATACCTATTATGTACTATAACATACATTTACCTACAGCAAATCTCGCCGTGTTTCTGATGTTGCGAGATTTATCTATAAAACAGGAGGAATTTTTCCCTGGTCTGGCTGGTGGGAGGCTACGGCCGTGGCTAGTTACCACCCTACCGACAAAGACGTGCCGCCAAGCGATTTAGCGTTCCGGTACGATGCCGTGTAGAAACCGAAGGGGTGTGGGTTAAATATAACTGCCATGCCCCTAACAGGTTAGCCCGCTACCATCTTAGACTACATCATCACTTACCATCAGGTGAGATCGCAGTCAAGGGCTTGCTTGTAGTGAATTTAAAAAAAAAAAAATTGATGTGGTAATTAATTTGCTTGTTTCAATGTTTTATTTCAATATCATCATCGTCGTCATCTCATCTCAACATAGCCCCCCTGAGCATGGGTTAACCTGAGCAAGGATTTAGGTCATAGTCCAACATTTCTGGCCAAGTTTGGAATAGCAGAATTCCTTTGAGACCATTATGGAGAACTCTAAGACTCGCAGATTTTCCACGATCATGTCCTTCAACGTTAAAGCAAGTGATAGTTTTGAAAAGTTAGAGGAATATATAATATGAGGTTTCATAACCCATTTTTCTCTCATTTATTTATTTGTATATTTCTATAAAACTATTCCTTAACATGTTTAACATATATATAAAAATACTTCACAAAACATATTTAAAAATAATCCTACATAACTTCCACTCGCTTCGGGGCCCAAACAACCGGTGGTCAGGGCTCCAGAGAGAGGAACCTCCTCACAATTCGCGCCGTCTCAAGGATCCGACCTTCTGTATATGCGTTCTGTATCCGACCCTTAATCCAACAACCAAGCGAAAGCTTCTTGAGGTATTGGTCGAACTTTTCTCAATAAGGCCGTTCACTAATACAACGTGAATACAACCATCTGCATCGGTACAACAATCGTTGTGTCAACAATCCACAATCCACATGGCGGTATACCTAATCAATTATTTATTATTATATTAACCAATACCACCACCACCACCACCACTACAGCCTATTAACGTCCCACTGCTGGGCACAGGCCTCCACTCTCATAGGAGAGAGGGAATTAGAGCTTAGACCCACCATGCTGCTCCAATGCGGGTTGGCGGGCTTTAACGACTATTATCATGTTAGTGATAATAACCGGGACCGACTGCTTAACGTGCTCTCCGAGGCACGGGGGTGAAACACCGCCAACTTCCAACTCCGGGCTGGCACTGAGAATTTCTTAATTGAAAAACCCAATACCTAACAATTTTATGCCCAACCGGGAATCGAACCCAGGACCTCGTGATCCGCAGTCGACTATGCTAACCGCTAGACCAACGAGGCAGTCAACCAATACCAATTATAACCAATTATTATTAGGCTTTCAGCGATTTCAACATAAATTAAGTACTAATAAAATAATCTGTGGATAATTTACGTGTCATTAAATTATCCACTTGACTTAATTGTTACGCAGGCAAACTTTGCTTCCCAACTTTCTTGACGATAGACAAAGGCATTATACTCGTAAGTTCCATTTCCACCAAAGACAAATAAAACTTTTCAAGAAAACAAATCAAAATCCCAATTTCGTTGGATGCATTATTTATGTTAGATTGCTTGGCGACTTTCGTTTGTGACTTTTCCCCTTTCTTTTGTATGAGCTTGCGGTACCAGTTGTGTAATTTATAGATAAACTACGTTCACCGATAAAAATAGGCAGAGACGTCAAGAGAATAAATGAACAGTATGAGTGCACACATTATCTTTACTTGTGAAAATAGGCAGGTATAGAGACGTCATAAAATGTTAATTGACCGAGCGAAGCGAAGGTCTCTGAGTCTACTTGAGTGAATTTGCACTTGTCCGTCCGTCCGTCCGTCCGTCTGTCAGAGCCTTATAACTTCTTAATTACTGAACGTAATTACTTCAAATTGAAATATTATACATATAAACCGATGGCCTCCCGCCGAATATGGCTTAAAAAGTTATAAAAATCTTTATTTCGCTCTCATAGAAGCGAATGCGAAGTAAAATATTTTTTATAGCGTTACTTAAGGTTGTGGTATATCATTTTAAAGATAATTAGGAATAGAGTCCAAAAATATTTTTATTTAAAGTTTTCCCCTTAAATTGACGAAATGGGGGGCTTTCAAAGTGGAGATTTTCTAACGTCCAAAGTTGACCTCAGAGTCAGAACTCTCAATTTTCTGAAAGGCTGAGCCTGAAACTTGATCAATTATTTGAATTATATTCTGTACTTGAACAACAAATACTAAAATTAGATAAATATTATAAGGAAACGAAATTATTTAATTTTTAATGAGCTTCAGTATTTTTAACAGAACTTCACAATGATGTCATTAGATGGCGCCGCGAGGTCTCCGTTCGGGGCGAACCACTAGTCTATACTTGTAAAATGACTTGTCCTCACTGATCATGTCGATAACAATTAAGATTTGTTTTCATTTTCCACTTTTATTTCACCCCTAAGGAGATGAAGTTCATATGAGTCTGTCAATTATCAAGTGACAAAAAGTAAGTCATGAAAATAGGTGTCAGGAGCTTTCGATTAATAGAAGTACATTTTCACTCAAGGGGATAAAAAAATGTATTAAAGTCCGTTATTTTTAAAGTAGGTATGTCCATGAAAATCTGTTAATGGCTTTCAGTTAAAAATGAATAAATGGGTACCTGTTCCAGGATTTTTTCCGATATTGTTATATTAGTAACCCCACCTGATTGAAGCAGGGGCGGGTTAGTTAGTAAAATGCGAAGTTAGTAAATAATTACACACAATAAAGAATGAAATCGGATCAAACTCCGGTCAGTTATACGCACGGCACACACGTTTCTTATTAATATCGGGCGGTTAGAATGGCCGAAGATGTCCCAAGTGCCCGTTTTCTCCCAAATAAAATTGCCGCTATCTAAACAAAGAGCCCTAATTATTCGGCCGTGGCGGGCGGGGTCGCTCTCTTATGGGTGTTCTGGGGCCCATTTCGCTTCTCGTATAGGGCCCTGGGGACCAGCGGGCGCCGCCTAGCCAATCGGTGGATGGAGAAGCGAGCGATCCGCAACCTTTTTATATGCGATATTGGCGTTAGCACTGGACTTTAGCCTGCTTGCTCGATCCCATCCCGGCCCCGGGAATTAAAACTTCGTATAGCGGATTTGATTATTATCAGATACACGCATTAAACTGCTCGCCGATCTCTTTAAGCTACTCGATAATTTATTACGGACCCTAATCGAATCTCCGCTAACCATCCACACACCAAGTAGGTAGTACTTAGATAGAAAGATGAAAACGCGTTATTGTTAGCGTTCATTATTGCTTTGAGCACGTTTTATTTTACTCGTAGCTCTCTTTTTGTATGAAGTTCGAAGGATATCTTTTGTGTGTTCTAGACCCGATGGGGTGTTTTATAAAACGGCGATACCCACCGGTTGTACACTTAAGAATTTATTTTAATTTGCACCCGATTTTATTTTGAGACAATAAATTGGATATAAAGGGTTTCCGAGCGGTTTTTGCCTCCGGGCGCATTGTCTTCGCCCTACGCCTTGGCAGCGTTTATTGTGAAGAAATTATAGAATGAAAAGGCGATATCGTGTGTCGGCGGTGCGGCGTGGGCGACGCGACACTCGACACCGCGCCCGGCACGCCGCGCGGCCTGCGCCTCCAGCCAGCATTGTGCTACGGCCTCCGCCATTCACCCGCCCGCCCGTCGCCGCGCGCCGCCACCGACCGAAATACGATTGCAGCATTCGATTACCCTCGCCGATATTAAAGGGTTCCCAAGAAGCACGTATTATACAAGTTTTTTTTGCGTTTTGTGGTCTTTTAGCCGAGCTAAGGGTACGCTTATTGTTTCTATGGTGAATTGTGGCGAATGAATGGATTTGGAGCATTCATGCACTGAGACTTTGGAGATCGTAGGAGATAATGAGGTGGGTTAGGGCGGTACAGGGTCACTTGATGTGACATCAACAAACCTCCCACAGGTATTTTGTGGGAACTATGATTTACTTTAATAAGTATTTAGTTCATAATTAGGTGCTTACTTAAAAATAGGATAGGTGTAGGATCTACAGTAATAAACGCTGAAAATGATCAAGTTTATTTAGATATGGGTCTAGATTCCTAGAATATAATATTACTATAGCTGGTGCCCGCGACTTTATCCGCGTGGATTGAGGATTTTTGGTTCCCACGGGTGACGGGAAATCTTTAATTTTCCGGGATGAAAAGTAGCCTATGTGTTATTCCAGACTATGATCTATCTCAGTGCCAAATTTCGCCCAGATTCGTTCAGTCGTTCTGGCGTGATTGAGTAAACCGTCTAGTGTGTCAAAAAAACGTAGCAGATTGACAGACAGATGTATACACAGACTCACACAATTTAACATTTATAATGAAGAGTATAAATGTTATGTTGTGTTTATCATTCCTGTGCTTATTATATTGAATGGTGGGTCACCAATCTGTCCTTTAGACTACAAGTTTGCACCGGAGGGAATGCTCCGATATTGCGTCAACACTTGGAACAGATGCACTTAACTTATGCATGGACAGAGATACTGGGACTCCCAAACCTGGAAACTTTGCATCAAGTTTTTTTTAAATTTAATTTAATTTTAACCCCTACCTCTGGACCCTGGCCCCGCATGGCCTTCAGTCTACATATTATGCAATATAATTGGGGAAAAATGGGTTCTATAATCTAAATGATGGTGAAGACCACATTATAATTCTTAGTTAGACCTGTGATTTTGAAAATTAGCCCGGAAAGACGCACAAAAAAATTAAGACATTTCAGTTACGTATAATGATATTTAGTTTAACGTGGGAACTCATTAATTTTTATGATTAAAAGATAACAAAATGGGCTGTGAATACGTAGTAGACAGACAGACATACTTTCGCATGAAAAATCTATAGGTACTGATAGTATTATAAATACGAAGCGTGTCTGTTTGTCTGTCTGTCTGTTTGTTACGCTTTCCCAGTCAATCTTTTCAATCCATTTTCACGAAATTTGGTACAGAGATAGATTACATCCTGAATGAATGTAAGTAGGTACTCGTAGGTTGCTAATTTTAAAACCGTGGGAAAAATCAAAATTGATTCGAAATACCGTCAGTAAGCAGTGGCGGACTAAGGGTGGGGCTGAGGGAATGGTCCGCGATCCGGGCCTCAGGACTAGAGGGATCTCCAAAGCCCAAACCATCAGATATCCAAAGTCCCAAATCAGACCGAAATAAATATTTTCAGTGATACGTGCTATAGTTATAGACTGTTGGTGGCTAATATTAGCCACCAACTATAACTAGTTGTAGTTGTATCTAGGGCCTTTAGTGAAGTTTGTATTATGAATAAAGAAAAATTTGCAAGCTCGCTTTTATTGTTTATTGTTCAGCTAAGCGACAAAAAACATCAAGAAGAAACACCATTAAAAAACAGAGCCATATCATAGAGCGATGACGCATCGGGTTTCGACGGTGTTAATCCGCCTCTGTCTCAAAACAAACAAGCACTCAAGTAGGTAGGCAGGTACACATAGTAGGGTAAACTTCTGTAATAGATTAGCGTAGAGATGAAATGTGAGATGAGAGGGTTATTTTATCGGCCATTAGATGTAAGGCGCGTGGCCGCGGCGGCGGCGGCGGAGGTGTCGCAAAGCGTTGCTGATGGTATCGAGGATGCTTTAATCTCACCGCCCGCGCCCGAAAGCCTACCGCCGCACGCCGTCTACTTGATACCTACACGTACTTCTTGTTCTTGGCTTAGTTCAACGCTCATCTTAGATGCCGGGAAATTGAGCCTTCTTGCACGTAGTCGACTTTAGTCAACTCTGTTCGCTCTGTGATGACTTGAAGTATGTTTTTAACTTAGAATGTCATGTATTATGAACTTGAAGATGCCCGCGACTGCGTGAGAGTAGATTAAATTTAAAAAGTAAAAAAAAGTAACGATACCATAGGCTTCTATTCCATTTACCTACCTACCTATCACCCCCTATTTTTTTCGAGAGGACAAAAATAGGCACCCAGTAGACCTACTAATTAAATATACGTACCTACTCCCTCCAACAACGTAAACTTGTCTCTTGGTGTTTCGAATAATAACGTAATGTTTTATAATATTATCTATAGGTAAAATTTCAGATTAAAAACTGATTTAGCTGTGGTTGAAACCAAAAGGTCCCATAGTACCCTCTAAAAAAGCTACAGTGCACGCATCGGTGTCTCGTTACTATAGGTACATTATTATAAAAAAATACAACTTTTTGAACGAAAGTTATATTATAGCCTACACAGCGCACTCTACCGTGTGGCTAGAAGAACATTCTTCAGCGTGGGTTTGTTTCGGGGGCGGTTTGCAGCGATGCCACGTGTACACACTGACATCTAACGGAAAACCGACGAAGGAGGTGAAAATACGTGTCAAGAAATAACGTGAACTGTGGGCTGAGTGGGAGTTGTAAATCAACTACCTACCATTTGTATAGAATTGATCGAGCGCCAGTTGTCATATTCTGTCTAGCGCTTTCACATTACCATACAGCGATCGAATGGAAAGAAAGTCTCTTACTAGGCACTCATACTAAACTTTAGGTGCTATAGTATACCTAAAAATTAGACAATGTTAAATTTTAGATGACTGTTGATCTAGTAATTTATTATCGAATCCCGAATGGAATTAAGCATACCCACTTAGGTACATCTCGTAATAGCACTTTGTTTTCATGCGAGATAAAATGTTACCCTACGTCTTCACAGTCGAGGTGTAAAGTACGATCAAGCAAACACTTTCGGATTACTTAGGTACTTTATTTTAGTGAAAATATGGATACATAATTATGAGTTACTTACTAATTACAAGAGTACCAAATCGAAACGGTATCAAGCTGAGCCAGCCAAAAAATTTGCCACTAAGACTCCATGGCCGCAGGGTCTCCACGACATACAGGGTCTCTATACATACCATAATATAGCAACTGTACCTATACTAATCTACTACTATCGAGCAGGTGTGAGGGGTCTAAAAATATATCGTGTGATGAGACTCCTATATTTGGGTGGTCGCTTCGAAGGCGGTATTAATTTCACGCGTTTTAGCTGCCATTAACTACTCGGCATCAGCGTATAATGTCTGAATAAATACAATCAAAGTACTCCCCACTACAAGTTACGGTTAGCGGCTATTATGAAGACAATTAATTACTCAGGTACTAAACAAGTTGTTAAGATACGTTCCGTGTTTTAATGTAATGTTTAAACTTTGGAACAGGTAGTAGTTAGTTTGGTAGGAGGGTACAGGTAGGTTCAAGTACAACGACAGAACAAATGAAAA
Organism: Erebia aethiops; assembly: GCA_923060345.2. Lineage (NCBI taxonomy): Eukaryota > Metazoa > Arthropoda > Insecta > Lepidoptera > Nymphalidae > Erebia > Erebia aethiops. The sequence goes on along the minus strand of OV281089.1, from coordinate 11,318,335 downwards.
AGAGTATGTAAAACTTGGATTTAGGCTGTCTGAAATTCTGAAATAAGTTCAATAGGAACAGGTAGGTACCTATAGAATGGAAAACTTAAGTTTCCTTATGTTTATATGTTAAAAAGCCACCACAAACCAGTGTGGTGAAAACGGACGTGTGCGTTGGGTGCATGACTGGGTCCAGTGGGCGTGGCTCAGTCCGCCCGCCTTACCGCCCACCAACCACACCCCCTGACTTTCAGGGTAGTCGCTGAAAACTATTGTTCTAAAAATGAACTAAAGTCCAACTTTTGTCTGGAAATAGAGGACATACCTAGATTATCTTCTCAACGGATAGGTATACAAACAAATCACTCGCGATCATAGTACCTACCGCGCTCGTAGTAAAAAGTAACCATATAATGTTCGATCAAGTCTTTGAATCATACAATCCATACAAAGTCAACGTTAAAAAATCTTTTACAAAAAAAATACAAGCGCTTTCGAATCGTCAAGTGAATCTGATCATTGGTGATGACATTCCTAACTAATTGAAGAACCAGCTAGAGACTCTGCGAACTACCTACTCAACTTAACAATAACAACTTAACAATAACAACTCAACAATACTTACATACTAATATTATAAATACGAAAGTGTGTCTGTCTATCTGTCTGATACGTTTTCACGGCTCAACCGTTCAACCCGTTTTGATGAAATTTGGTATAAGGATAGTTTGGTGGTGGTGGATGGTGATAATAAAAAAAAAAAAAACCCGGCTGAGTTTGTTGTGGGCTCTTCTCAGACCAGGGCGCGTTTGGAACCCTCGTAGCTTTAGTTTTAAGATACCGTTACCCATTATCACCATCATGCTTTTTAAGTACTTATGTAATTTTTAGACGAAAATAAGTGTACCTACAGTGTACCTATATTTAATAAATAAATGACTATGACTATGACTATGACTTTGTATCCCGGGGAAGGACATAGGCTGTACGCATATAGGCAAGAATCAAATAACCTAAGTTCACGCGGACGAAGTCGCGAGGATCATTTAGTCAATACAATAATGAGAAAGTTTGGCCTGCTAGCTGTCATACCGGGATCGGAGATCATCAGGGGATGTCCCGCTCTTACTCTTGACGAATATTGCAGATATTGAGACAGCTTGCATTCTGAAGAGGGCAAGCTAAGAGTGAAAATGGACATAGTTTATCCCGGAAAATTTCAAAGAGTTCCAATCCAATTCCATTTTATGATGCACACTTTATATGTTCTTTGGGTCATCTAAATAAAGGAAGAAGTTACGTTCTTTTTTTTATTCACTACAACTTAGCCCTTGACTGCGATCTCACCTGATGGTAAGTGATGATGCAGTCTAAGATGGTAGCGGGCTAACCTGTTAGGGGTATGGCAGTTATATTAAACCCATACACCTATTCGGTTTCTACACTGCATCTTACCGGAACGCTAAATCGCTTGGCGCCACGTCTTTGCCGGTAGGGTAGTACTCGTAAATAGCCACAGCCGAAGCCAGCCAGAATTATAAAAATTCAGAAATTATAAATTCCCAAATTGACCCTGCCGGGGATCAAACCCGGGACTTCCGCACGTTAAGACAACAGCGCTCAACACTGCGCCACGGAGGTCGTCATAATCTGGTTCTGGTTAGGTGCCTTATAGTGATTTACCTACTAGATTGATGTCCAACATTACCGGCAACATTAACAAACTCATTTGAATGGAACCGCAATCCAAATTTCATGCCAGGTGAATGAAAAACTAAGCAGGTGTTAAATGCTTAAACTGTATAACGGCTTTATCGGCACGCGCGTAATTATAGACGGTCAAGAGACAGGTACCGACGTAAATGGATAGAAAAATTTGTTTAGGTAAATAACGGATAATTTAACCGAATGTTTGACTCATAAACTAAGTTTTTAAACGTATACTGGTAAACTGGCCTACTATGTTTAGATATCCTTTCACCCATTCTGTCAATGTAGAGTGTAGACTCAATACGCAGCTGGCTCTAGATTTTTAGAAAATTTGTCATCGAAGAAACATATAGCTAGGTATACTAATTAATTTAATAAATATTATAAATACGAAAGTTTAGATGGATGTATGGATGGAACGGCTGATGGCACAGATATAGATTATAGTCTGGAATAATACATTATGCTACTTTTTATCGGGGAACAAAAACCTGAATCCACGCGGACCAAATCCCTGGCAACAGCTTAAACAATTAATATTAGAAAAAAATATTGCTTATTGATTAAAAAAAAAAGAGTTTGGACGTCCGGTTACCTATGTTGGATGTGGGGGTTCGATTCCCAGGTATACGCTGTCCAACTTTTCAGGATTAATGTTCGTTTTAAGTAACAATGAAATATCACATGCTTTAACGGTGAAGGAAAACACTGTGAGTTGCCTGCATGCCCGAGTGTTCTTCTGTTCTCAGAGGTGCCTGCCAATCCGCATTTGGCCAACGTGGTGGACTACAGCCAAACCTTTCTCATTCTGAGAAGAGACTCGTGCTCAGTAGTGAGCCGGCAATGGGGTGAAATGATGATAATCTGATGATAAAATTAAAAAAAAAAATTACACAATATACATATAGGTATGTATATTGATTTCAAATTCATATCAGAAACGTATTATACATATTCGGATTGCCAGCGTGTACCTAGGGTCTAGTTATAGATCCCGATATACGACGACCTTCACCGATCTGTTTAATAGATGAAACCTGCTTTTTATTTTTATTTAATAGTATGCAGATAAATACGTTTAAATTAATTTTAATTTTTCTTTTGAAAAGTTTATTGTAGCCAACGCTATACCATCGCGTTTATTATAAAATTACCTATATTTTGATATTTATGTAACTCAAGCGGTTCCGATCCGTTAAGATACATAATATGGACTATGGTAAGTTGATAAAATACCATTGTCCACAGGTAACTTCAAGGATCTGTTATAAAATAAAAAGCAGGTTTCATCTATTAAACAGATCAGTGAAGGTCGTCGTATATCGGATCTCTGACTAGTCCCGATCATTGAATCTAACGTGATGTTTTTAGGGTCGTTGTTTACAAAACGTTTCTGAGAGTGACGTATAACTACAAGTTCCCTTGTTATTGCTATTGTGCGTGATAGTTACGCAGTCCGTCTTGGATTTCCCGGCATTTCCTGCCCGGGCCCGGGACCAGTCCTTGTTATTATTATTGTTTATATCTAGGCATCTACAACTACCGACCTGCACGTCAGTTTTGAGTTTACATTCGTCTTTAAGTAAACATTAGTCTTCGCTGAGATGATGTACTTAGCAATAGCATATTACTGCCGAGGCCTGAAATAAACTGTCGGCCGAGTAATATTGAAAGGAGTAAGGCGAAGCCGAGGACTTCTCGAGTGATTTTAAAAGGACGAGGCGGAGGAGGTCTTTTTTAAGTAAACGAGGCAGTCAGTTGCTATTTCGACCGAGACTTGAATAAGTACTCTCCTTCCATTTGCTAGGAAATAATAAACTTTTTAATTCAAGATACAAAGATATTCACATTACAATTTACATTGTAGCGTGAACACTCTGCTTAGGTGCAACATTATTTTCCATAAAAAAAATGAAACTTACCTTCAGGTCCATTATTAATAAAAGTGTACAGGGATACTACTTCTCTAAATACTTATCAGGTATCTACTATCTACTGATAAACATATTTTTTTACAAACAGTTTTTGCTGCCTATAGGTACTAGACTTTATTTTTTTTATCCACTACAAGCTAGCCCTTGACTACGATCTCACCTGATGGTATATAAGCGATGATGCAGTCTAAGATGGTAGCGGGCTAACCTGTTAGGGGCATGGCAGTTATATTAAACCCATACCCCTTCGGTTTCTACACGGCATCTTACCGGAACGCTAAATCACTTGGCGGCACGTCTTTGCCGGTAGGGTGGTAACTAGCCACAGCCGACGTCTCCCACCAGGCCAGACCAGGGAAAAATCAGAAATTATAAATTCCCAAATTGACCCTAGACGCTCTATGTTTTTATTTTTTAGTACGCACTAGTCGATCTTGGAGCATTTAATGATCTCTCGGTAACTTGGGGAGAAGAGTATGAATAATCATATCATACGAATCAAATAGGTATCAAATAAATATTATAAATGCGAAAGTTTTGATGGATGTATGGATGGATGTATGGATGTTTGTTACTCAATCACGCGCCACGGCTGAACGGATCTGGTTAAAATTTCCACAGAGATAGATTATAGTCTGGAATAGCACATTGGCTTTTTATCCCGGAAAATTAAAGAGTTCTCGCGGGAACCACAAAACCTCGATCTACGCGTACGAAGTGCGGGTATCAGCTAGTACATTATTAATTAATCTTCTTGCATTTTTATCTCAGTTGTAAGACCTCTACTCTATTAAGCTGCAGTTAATAACGCGGAAAGTGGAAACTCCTTTAAGTAGCAACTCAGTGACCGGATGTGAGCACTACATCCCGAGGGCGAGTCTTCCTGTCCGAACCCCAAGACTGGCACGCTTTATAGTGCTATGCTAATACTAGGGGATGAACAATAGAAGATTCATCTTCTTAGTAAACCTAAGAAATATACGTTACATTGTTAATTTAATTGTTCCTTTTACCTACTTTATGGAGGTTGTAGTTCACAAAATGTCAAAAACTCAAAACTACCTAACCCTGCATGAAGACTCTACCTAGACCTAGACTCTACAGTAAGGTACATCATATTCATCGACCATTTATCATATTTAATAAGTTACCCTGGAAAAAGTTGGTAAGTAGTTAATGTAGGTAGGTAAATAAGAAGCATATAATATTATATGCCCGCGACTTCATCCGCGTGGAATAAGTTTTTTTAATTCCCACGGGATCTAATTAAGTTTCGGGATAAAAAGTATAATATGTCACCCTCCGTCTTTATCTATACCCAATACCCATGCAATAAATTACGTCGATCCGTTGCTCTGTTGTGGCGTGATTGAAGGACAAACAAACACACTTTCGCGTTTATAATATTAAAACTATGATGACGTTACGAATACGTATTTTACGAAGTTTGTACACAGCAATTACAGATAAAACCAGTATGGAAATTACCTAGAAACGTTCGAAACAGCCTCACTCACACAAACATGCGCATCGACGAGACCCCAAGCGCTCGTCGCAGTGCCGTCAGTAGTGAGTGCCGCGTCATCACATGTTCGATGCGCATGTTTGTGTGAGTGAGCTGTTTCGACCGTTTCTAGGTAGTTTCCATACTGGTTGTATCTGTATACTGTGATTTGTATGAAAGTATACGTCAGCTGTATGATACAGCCTGTATCAGATTTATTAGTTTTTCCACACCCAGGAGATTTTCAAAGATGCTACCAGATCGAGGCAAGGGCCTTAAAACGATAGAACAGCGTTTTCAATTATTATTTTAGGGGTGAGAGCATTTGTGATTGACCGCCAGCGGTGGTCTGTGGACAGACGCGCAGGTGGTGGCGTGCTGTAGACCGCGACCACAGCTTCACCTGCGCCGCGCAGCCTTCGCATCGCCGCAATGCCGGAACTACGTGCCGATTCGCCTCTTGAAGGGGCAACATTAGAGACTCTTCAACCGCAACGTCTAAGCGCAAAACACACGGAGCGGGCGCGGGTTGAATTCCTTGTATTTATTGTTACGAGTATGAGTATAGTCTGTGGCAAGTTCTATGTTAAACGTCAATGCCGATCAATGTCACTGTCATTATTGTAACTTATGCCTAACTAGTCGAGTCTCTTTGTAGTTTGTAATAAATTATTTAATTAAACTCTTTCCTAATAAAACGTCTTAGTTTCCATATAATAACCTACACACAAGAATATTACATGGTGTCAGAAGTGGTGAAAGTCGAAAAATATGTCAGAGTCGAAAAAGATACCACGCGGCGAAGAAGAGGTTATGTCGTCACCATCAAAAAGGCTAAATATTGTCGGCAATATAAAACCATTAAGTCTTGAAGGAAACCTTTCCACGAATTGGAAAAAATGGTATCAACAATTTGTCATATTTCTAAAGGCAAGTGCCATTTCGGAGGAGTCCGAGGAAAGGAAAGTGGCCGTCCTACTACACTTCATAGGGAGTGAGTGCCTAGAAATATTTAACACATTTAACGTCGACATGGAAAAAATCACGTATAATCAGCTTATACAAAAATTTCAAGAGCATTTTGTACCGAGGCACAACATTACATATGAATGTTATAAATTTTTTACAACGAAACAAAAAGTAGATGAAAGTTTAGAAGATTTTTTAACTAAATTAATCAATAAAAGTAAGTCGTGCGAATTTGGAAATTTAGAGGATAGAATGATAAAAGATATCTATATAACAAACATGCATGAAAACTATCAACATGTCAGGGAGAAACTTTTGCTTGAGGAGGATCTGACTCTAGAAAAGGCGAAAAATATGTCCAAGAGCATTGTGTCTGCAAAGTCTCATGCAGCTGAATTCAAAGAGTCTACTAGTGTCTTTTATCAACGTCAGTCAACTACCCAGTCAAGGTCAAGATCTCAGCCAAGGGCAAGTACACAGCCTCAAAATAGGAACAACTGTACTCGGTGTGGTCAAATTCATCGTTTTAAATGTCCAGCTCTCAATGCAAGGTGCAGAAAGTGCAATATTAGAGGCCACTATGAAGCTTTTTGTAAGTCTAAAAAAGTGAAATTTGTACAATTAGAGGATAACTACACAGAAGAAGGTAATGATTCAAACTATTTGTTCGTCGGACATTTAAATTCAGCATTATCTACAGATTCTGATTGGAGTGTTAATTTTACAATTAATAACATTAATGTGCAGTGTATTTTAGATACAGGTAGTGATGCTAATGTCATGTCATATCATTCATTTCAGTCCTTAAATGTCATTGAAAATTTTTCACCTTGTCATGCTAAAGTCACTTCTTACTGTGGAAATAGTATACCAATATTAGGTCAGCAGAAGCTTCATTGTACTTATTATATAAATAATCAACCTCAGTCAAAAACTATTAATTTTATTATAGCAAATGTGTCTTCTCCGACTGTCATAGGCAAAAATACATGTTCAGAGTTAGGTCTCATTAAAAGAGTCTTTAATATAGAAAGTTCAAATGATTGTCAGATTAATGAGTCAAATTTAGTCACTAGTCAAAGTCAAAGGTCAGAGTTTAATAATTGTCTTGTCAATAATAATAGTTGCAATAATTGTCAGTCACAGTCTTGTTATGAAAATAATTTTCAGCCACAGTCTTATGAGAATAAATATTGTCAGTCAAAGTCAAATGAAAATAATTGTCATGTTCAGTCACATACACAGTCATATTATATTAATAAAAATAATAATTTACAGAGTCTTTTGTCTAAGTATAAGTCTGTATTCGATGGATTGGGCTGTCTACCTGGTGAGTGTCACATTACTGTCAATAGTGATGTCCGTCCAAAAATTGATCCGCCTCGAAAAATTCCATTCTCATTACACGATAGACTAAAAAAGGAATTGGACCAAATGGAAAGTCTGGATGTCATCACCAAGGTTACTGAGCCAACGTCATGGGTGAGTTCACTTTTATTAGTAGAAAAGAAAAATGGTCAACTTAGAGTCTGTCTTGACCCAAGAAACTTGAATGAAGCAATATGCAGATCTCACTATCCTATACCGACGATAGATGTGGTACGGTCTAAGCTCCATGGTGCCGCATGTTTTTCTACTCTGGATGCCAGCAGTGGATTTTGGGTTATCCGTCTTGACCTTGAAAGTTCAATTTTGTGTACATTCAACACCCCATTTGGCCGCTATAGATTCAAAAGGTTACCTTTTGGTATTAATTGTGCCCCCGAAATATTCCATAGAATCATGACAGAAACATTTGGCGTACTACCTGGAGTCATGGTGTATGCTGATGATATCCTAGTTTATGGCAAGGACCGTCAAGAACATGACCAAAACCTACAAAGAGTGTTCAAGAAAGCTCAAGAAGTCAACCTGAAATTTAACAAAAGTAAGTGTAAATTTGGTCACACACAAGTCAAATATTTAGGTCATATATTTTCACAAAATGGAGTGTCACCTGATCCAGATAAAGTCCGGGCTATCAAAGATATGCCGTCTCCTGTCTGTCTCAAGGATCTACAAAGATTTCTAGGAATTTTAAATTATCTGGGAGGATTTATAAAGAATTTGGCAGAGGAAACTGAACCTCTACGTCTGTTATTAAAAAAGTCAAGCGAATGGTCATGGAATGAGAGTCATGAAGCTACATTTACACGTCTAAAAAATATTATTTGTCAAGCACCAGTCTTGTCACACTACAATGTCAAAAAGTCTGTAGTTTTGTCAGTAGATTCAAGTCAGTCAGCAGTCGGTGCAGTCTTGCTTCAAGATAAGCATCCAATTTGTTATGCATCTAAAACATTAACGTCAAGTCAGAAACGCATGGCACAGATTGAAAAAGAATTATATGCCATTGTCTTTGGATGTATTCGCTTTCATCAATATATTTATGGAAAAATAGTCACAGTTGAAACAGATCATCGTCCATTAATTACTTTATTTAAAAAACCTTTAGCTGAAGTCCCAACACGTCTGCAAAGATTAATGTTGAGAATACAATCCTATGACTTAAAAGTTGAATATAAACCTGGTACTAAAATGTTCATAGCAGATTCATTATCACGGGCAGCTTTACCTGAGTCTAGTGAAGATGAGTTGGATGAAGATGTCATGATACATGTCAACATGCTAGTTAAAAACTTACCTGTTTCAAAAGAACGTCTTCATTGGCTTACAGAGGCTACGGAAAATGATGAATGTCTGCAGCTACTTAAGAAATATTATCAAGATGGTTGGCCAGATAGAAAATCAGAAGTCAATAAATTAGTCTTACCTTATTGGAACTGTCGTCATGAAATTCATTCTGTCGGAAATTTATTATTGAAAGGTAACAGTCTTATAATACCTACAAAATTAAGGTCAGAAATTTTGAAAATTATTCACAGTGGTCATCAAGGGATTGAAAAATCCAAGAATTTTGCAAGAGGAGTGGTGTATTGGCCATTGATGTCTCATGATATACAGGAGTGTGTGGAAAATTGTGAAACATGTTTGTCACACAGGAGTGCTAATCCACCAGAACCATTAATGTCCCATAAAATAAGTTCGTTCCCTTGGGAAAAAGTTGGAATAGATTATTTACAATTCAAAAATCAAACCATACTGGTTGTCGAAGATTACTATTCAAATTATATAGAAATTGCTAACGTCAGTTCAACAGGAGCTAAATCACTTATAAATGCCCTGAAACCTATATTCAGTCGTCATGGAATTCCTGTCCAAGTGAATTCAGATAATGGGCCTCCGTATAACTCTCAAGAAGTGAAGCAGTTCTTAGAATCCTGGAATATATCACATACAACATCTAGTCCATACCTGTCTCGTTCTAATGGATTAGTCGAGTCCGGAGTAAAAATAGTAAAATGTATACTTACAAAATGTGCAGAGTCAGGTGATGATCCATATCTTGCTTTACTGCAGTACAGGACTACACCTAGAAATAACTTACCATCTCCTGCTGAGTTACTGATGTCCCGTCGTCTCAGAACACTTATACCTACAGTTGTAAAACATCTTCAACCTAAATTAATGAGTCATAAAATCTATAGGAAAATAAAACAACAAAATAATGAGAAACAAAAGTTTTATTATGATAAAAAAGCTAAAAGCTTGCCTCAGGTAAAGAAAGGAGATAAAGTTATGTTCAAAAAATCACCGCAGTCTAAATGGCAATCTGGAGAGATTGTGAAAGAATGTGAACAACCAAGATCATTTATTGTTGAAGCTCCAGATGGGTCAACATACCGAAGAAATCGACAGCATATACTATCTTCACATGGTTCAACTCCAACTAAGAAAGAAATTCTAGAAAAACAAGAAAGTCCAGCATGTAATAAAAATGTTAGTCCAAAGAAGGAGGTGAGAATGGAAGAAAGCGAAGAGGAGGGAATAAAAAGAACAATGAGTGGTAGACAGGTCAAAGCCCCAGTTAGATTTCAATAGATTTGTCACTATATTATGTATTTTCAAAATTGTACTATGTAAATTTATTATGATTAAAATTATTATGTAGTGTCTATTATAACTAAACAAATTAAAATTAAAATAAAAAAGGGAGATGTTACGAGTATGAGTATAGTCTGTGGCAAGTTCTATGTTAAACGTCAATGCCGATCAATGTCACTGTCATTATTGTAACTTATGCCTAACTAGTCGAGTCTCTTTGTAGTTTGTAATAAATTATTTAATTAAACTCTTTCCTAATAAAACGTCTTAGTTTCCATATAATAACCTACACACAAGAATATTACATTTATATGGACGACTTCACACAGCGTCACCCGCCACGCGCCCGACTCGCGTCCACGATCTGTGTGATGTCGTCCATATAAATACAAGGAATTCAACCCGCCTCGCACCCGACCCGGCACTTGCCTGACCCGCGCCCGCTCCCTGTGTGTTTTGCCTAATCCTATATCCATGTAGCCACTCTTGAAAGTATTTATATTAAGTTGCTGACTTCGCCTCGGCTTCCTACGAGTGGTTGCATTTTCTGTTATACTATGCCAAAACACTGATAATATTATATATTGGGTTCTTAGAATAAAAAAATATCCTAATATATTGCGTCATTATGATCCTACGCGTACATATGGCTCAGACCGAAAACGAAATTGTGCTGATAAAGAATATACATAAACTAGTATCTTATTAGATACTGTTATAAACTGCTTACTACTCGAACGCCGTGAAATCTATATTTCCTGTCCTTATCTGCGATGGATGCGACACCGTACGAGATACTTGGTCCTCATAAATTTTCGGTTAAAAACTTGTGGTCCTAAACTAATGATTAAACTTTAAAAGGATAAAATTAAGTACATTTTAGACTGTTAGTCAGTATAGTCAGTAGATGAAGAAAGTAGTGTATAGTGGCAAACACATACCTATATTATATTTACTGGCTTCACGGAAGATCAGCGCTGTATCCTAACAGGTATAGCACATGCTGAGTGAAGACCATTTTAGGGATCAAGTCTCATCTCGCCATTTTTTTCTTCTGATAAAGTCTATTTGTTGTCTTGTCTCCCTGAATAAAGATTTCTGTCTTTCTTTCTTTCTTTCTTTCTTTCTTTCAGATACACAAAGTACTTTGTTACGTGGTTACAAACTTAGATAAGTGCTATAATTGGATACCTATGGGATTTATCATATTATTAAGATACATCACAATAATATGTACATATATTAATTTACGGTGTTTTGTGAGATGGTGATAATAAAACAACATAACCATTCGAATCCATTTGATAGATTTACTTACCATTAATAAATTATACATCTTAGCTCCGCTTGAGTTGACAGGAACCCGGGTCCCTTTTTTACAATCTTGATACGAAATCCAAAAAAGTGGTAGTTTCTTAATTGTAACTTTTCAACACTACGTATGAATAGATTCTAAGATTACCGTGAACACCAGTTTAAGACAAATAAAGGCGTCAAACGTAGCACCGCGGCATATCGTCTCAGGGATCAGGCGTTACGGTCACGTCTATTTCACTCCCACGTCTTAATTGACCTATTTCGTGTGAGATGTAGGTACGCGCCAACCGCCTTCGTCTGGGATACCATCGCCGCGGAACGTGACGTCGCGTATCCAACATGTATCACTATTGCCGACTTTATTCTTGTCACATGTCGTCACACTTATTTGACAGACGGTGCAATGCTTGCTCATGGCTTGCTCCAACAAGTGTGGACGAAAAGAATGGAAGTATCCACCAGTCAGTTTTTAGGGTTCCGTAGATTCCAAAATGGTTAAAAAAAGGAACCGTTATGGACTATGTCCGTCCGTAAGTACATCTGCCCGTCTGTCACACTTGCATATTTCAGGAACTATTGATGCTACACTAATGCACACTTGGTGGAATAGCTATTGTTAATATTGCTGGCCCTACCCTAATGCCCCTAGGCCCTGAAAGTGAAATGAGGAATATGTACAGACAAAAGTTCTTATCCAACTCCTAACCAGCAGATTTTTAAATTTAGTAGATTTTTGGGGATTGAAGTTACTCGCGTCCGTAGGATGTACCATGTCAGGTTATAACCCTCTTTACCCTACACGTGATCCCCGGGTGGTGCCAAACGAGTAACATAGGTGGTAGGCTTCGGCCGTGGCTAGTGTAACCACCCATCGAGCAAAGCCGCGCCGCCAAGCGACTCATCTCGTGACATGATTTGTCGTGCCATGGGGCGCGTCGTGTTCCGGCGCGATGCTCGTATTAGCCAGATCAAGGGGAATGGGTATGTACCACAGCTGCGTTGTGTTTGGTGACAGGTTCCGATTTGCGGAGCGGCTGCGCCGGACGACTCGACCTGGAGGTTAGCGGGATCCGAAGCACGGTTTACCGCTGGCCGACCGCAGGCAGTAGGGGGCCCAATTGTAGGAAAGCCAACTATGAAAGGCTGCCCCGCCACCTCGCGAAAAATCCTGGGATGGCTTCCATCGTGCCGGTTGGCGACCGGAGAGAGGACCCGATGGCGATTCCCAGGGGGGTTCGGGCGTCCCCGCAGTCTCCAGTCGAGCCTTCCAAACGTGCAGTCCCTTCGTAAATTGCGAGGTCTAAGAACACAGCGCCTCGTACAACTGCCATTCCCTTTCCTATTCACTCCCACAAAAAACCCATGAAAAGGAAAAAGAGTAAAAAGAAGATTAAACGGCGGCTGCACATCCTCTCCCTCAAAGTGCACCTCTCGAACATACGAGGATTGCACTCTAATCTCTCAGCAGTCCACCATCATCTAGAGACTGAGAGGCCGCATTTACTTTTTCTTACGGAGACGCAAATCAGAAAACCATCAGATATAGCGTATCTACAGTACCCGGGGTATTCGCTGGAGCATAACTTTAAAGCTCGCGCGGGGGTCTGTATGTTCGCTCGCAGTGATATCTGCTGCCGGCGTCTCCGTAATCTGGAGGTACCCACTTTTTCCACCATGTGGTGTTTATTGGATACGGGTGTGGAGCAGACTGTGTATGCCTGTGTCTATCGGTCGCACAGTGGTGACCAGGAGACAACTCGATTGTTTGAGTACCTCAGCGAGACGGCAGACACCGTTCAACGTCGATACCCAACTGCTCAAATGGTATTTCTGGGGGACTTTAACGCTCACCATCAGGATTGGTTGTTCCCATACCAGAGTACCGACCACGCTGGGAGAGAGGCGCTTAAATTTGCTCTATCGCTAGATCTCTCACAGCTGGTCCAAGGAGCAACGCGAGTTCCTGACGTTGACGGTCACACACCTAATTGTTTGGACCTTCTGCTGACTACCGACCCAGACCGGTTCTCAGTGTCAGTTGCGGCCCCCCTGGGCACTTCTGATCACTGTGTGGTAAAAGCGGTGTCGAGCTATCGCCCTTTCGACTCGGGTCCTTCCGGAACCAGGCGGCTGTGGCGATATAAGTCGGCAGACTGGGACGAGATGCGACACTTCTTCGCATCTTACCCTTGGCGGCAGATTTGCTTCTCTTCGAGTGATCCGTCGAGCTGCGAACAAGCCATATCCGGGGTGATACGTCAAGCTATGGAGTACTTCATACCATACGCTGACGTATCACTGGACGGCAAAGTTCCACGGTGGTACAACGCTAAATGTGCCGAAGCAGCGGCCCACAAAGACTCAGCGTATGCAGCATGGGCAGAAGCCCGCACCGTTAAGGCTCCGGACGTCAACGCAAAGAAGAGAGCGTTCAACCTTGCCGCCAAGTCCTACAAGAAGGTTCTTAAAGAGGCTTGTTTCAACCGTACTAACCGTATTGGGGCCAAACTAGCATCCTATCCACGTGGTAGTAAGGCTTTTTGGTCTCTCTCGAAGTCGGTTGAATCAAATTTTTGTCGTCCTTCGCTGCCTCCTCTACTCAAACCAGATGGATCGCTGGCTTTTACTGCGACAGATAAAGCAAATCTTTTGGCGACTCTGTTCGCGGAAAATTCACATCTAGATCCAGGATGTGCTATACCACCTTGTTTACCATCTTGCGGCTCTGCCATGTCAGAGATACACGTTCGCCAGAATGAGGTGCTAAAAGTGCTCCGCAACCTGGATGTGAATAAGGCAAGTGGTCCAGATGGAATACCAGCAATGGTTTTGAAGACCTGTGCTCCCGAATTGTCTCCAGTTCTGACACGCTTGTTTCGCCTCTCCCTTAAGTCTGCTCAGGTCCCTAAGGCTTGGAAGATTGCGAATGTACAGCCGGTCCCAAAAAAGGGCAGCCGTGCTGACCCGGCCAACTACAGGCCTATTGCAATCACCTCCATGCTTTGCAAAAGTTTGGAGCGTGTGCTGAACAACAGGCTACTGGCATACCTCGAAGAAAATGACCTCCTGTCGGACCAACAGTACGGATTTCGACGTAATCGATCCACAGGGGATCTTTTAGTGTATGCCACGCACATCTGGGGTGAGGCCATCGAGAGGTATGGTGAAGCACCTGCTGTTTCGCTAGACGTCTCGAAGGCTTTCGACCGGGTCTGGCATGAGAGCCTTTTGACCAAGCTTCCAGCCTATGGGATACCCGCTGGCTTCTGCGACTGGATATCAGACTTCCTGAGTGGACGATCATTTCGAGTAGTCGTTGATGGCTCCTCATCTGATCTCATGGCGATCAATGCCGGTGTCCCTCAGGGATCAGTTCTCTCTGCAACGCTTTTTTTGCTTCACATCAACGACATGCTAAAACCCGGTATCTTTGGGTATGCAGATGACAGCACCGTTACAGAGAGATACATGTCCGGTCCCCGAGCTAGTGGAGCTGAGATTCTTAAGCACAGAGAGGCTTTGGTAGAACGAATCAACTTGACCTTGAAGGAGGTGTCCGACTGGGGTGACGCCAATCTCGTCAAGTTTAACGCTACCAAAACGCAAGCGTGTCTTTTCACCGCGAAACGGAGTTCATTCCCACTTACTCCGACTTTCCGAAATATATCCGTTCCAATTACCGACAGTGTCGAGCTCCTTGGTATCAACATATCGTCCAACCTCAACTTTGGACAATGCATCGAATCTAAGGCAAAAACAGCTGGTAAGAAACTTGGCATCCTCAACAAAGTCAAGCGGTACTTCACGCCGGAACAGCTTCTTATCCTGTACCAAGCACAAGTTCGATCGTGCATGGAGTACTGCAGCCATTTATGGGACGGCTCTGCCAAGTACCAGCTTGACGCATTGGATTCGGTGGATCGTCGCGCCAGGAGACTAATTGGCAACAAAGCGCTGGTCAGTTCGAAGCTGCAAAGCTTGGAACATCGGCGCAAAGTTGCCTGTCTGTCGGTATTCTACAGGATATATTTCGGAGAGTGTGCTCAAGAACTATTCGATCTGGTTCCTCCGTCGCCTTTTTATTATCGAACCGCAAGGCATCGACAAGGTCTGCACCCTTACGCAGTCGAAATTCCGCGGGCTCGTACGAAGCGTTTTGCTTCCTCGTTTCTAATTCGAACCGCTAGGATATGGAATGCCCTTCCGGCTTCCGTTTTCCCATCCTCTTTTAATACAGGTACCTTCAAATCAAGAGTGAATAGGCATCTTCTAGGCAAGCGCGCTCCACCTTAGGCTGCATCACCTCTTGCATGCAAGTCTGATTGCAGCCAAGCGCTAGCCTATATATTTAAAAAAAAAAAAAAAAAAAAAAAAATTTCTCGAAGGTCCTAACTGACTGATCTAAACCACTGGGGCTAGAAACTTGAAATTGTGTGTAGGCTAGTTTAGCATAGGGGTAATTTGAGCAATCGAAATATCTCAGAAACTATAGGTACACCGCACGCTAACATAATATCAAATCGCGGAAAAAAACGGTCGCCCGAGAAAATATCATTCGTGTGAACATATACGTACCTAAATAGGTCCTTTGTATCAGGGCTAAGTGCTTCCTATTTGCCTCCTGGTGCACTGAGAGCTAGTGTTTGAAAATGTAACAGTCTAAATTCTCGGCCTATGTACTGACGATATCGTGTTGGAGGCTCGCAAAATACTCCAGAAGGCAGCGATTTGCGATCGTATGATCGCAAAGAAGTCCGGTAAGTACTCTGGCCTTAGCGAACATGTCCGACGCGCTGCAGTACCGTGGAAACTTCATCAGGATACGATAGGCGCATGGAACTAATAAGTACTACGTGCATTACGTGTACGTAGTACTTATTAGTTCCATGGATAGGCGTTATTATATTGCACTCTGACATTGTTGATAGGATCCTGGTGAACTTGACCCAAAGCTGACATGTGTAGAATCATAAGCAATGTCTTCTTAGGTCTATTGAACATTTTTTTTATCTGAACTGATTTATCTGTCAAACTTTGATTGATTCTCAGACATAAATAAAAAATATTCATTTCAAGTACGATTTATTGTTCTTATTACCAATAAATAAATATAATGCACAAAGGAAACCCAGCTTTTACAGGATTTTTCAACAATGATGACAAAAGAATTGATCTCGTTATGGTTATAATTAATAAAGGTAGCGCAAGGACCAAAGAATTGCGCTCAAATTTTCTTACGAATATTATTAAGTTTGGCTTAGAACTGGAATTTGATATAGGCAAGATGCTTGAACATAGGAATTTAATATTTGCCAAACTTCACGCACCGGATGCTATCATTGAAGAGTACGGTCTCTTTTTTAACATACGCAAGTTCTTTAAAGACAGCCACGTGGAACATATTAATCTATCCGTCAACCCTCTTGGATTTAATCATGAACGGGAAATAATTAAACAGCTACAACAACAGTATCCGGGGCCGGTCAATTATTCCACTTTAGAGAGAAGTAAGATTGTTTATAATATTATTATTCGGTTACCATACGGACAGCATCGTACATCGTCCATTGGAATAAATCGGCTGAAACAAAGTGATATTATACTCGATGCATTTGCACTTCACGATGGGCCATATTTTCTTACTTCAGGCCAAGACTCCTGCGTCAATGCACGACAAACCCTGTTTTATAATTGGGTGGGTATGGTTAATATTTGGAAAACGCAACCAATTTATATAATACAAGAATACCTCGGAGAAAGGATAGCGCTATATTTTGCTTTTTATGAATATTTTAATTTAATGTTACTGATTCCCGGGATACTTGGATTCTTGGTTGCACTAAAACATTTTTTCGGAAAACCCCAGAAACTAGATATGTTCAGTTTGCACATATGCCATAACAATCATCTAGAAAATTACATTATATGCCCACACTGTCGGCATTTTGATCTATGCCCGTTTAGACTACTGCAGTCTTATTGTAAAGAGATAAAATTCAATAACTATATTGATACTCCATATTCATACAGATTTGGCTTTTTGGTTTATATATGGAGCATTATATTTGCTATATTGTGGAAGAGAAGGGAAAAATATTTAAAATGGATTTGGGAAATCAAAGGAAAATATTACGCAAATCTTATCAACCCAGAATACCACCAGCAAAAGTGTCGTAGTGTATCCAACCAAAGATCATATTTAACCGGCATGATTACATACAGTTTTGACTTGTCTATGTCCTTAAAATGGATCATTCTTATCTTATTATATCCTGCATTATTCGGAGTCTGGCTGTTTAGTTTGTTTCTCTTATCAACACAAATTTGGTATGTTAAATACTGGCTAGATATATTATACAACACAAATGCTTTAAAAAAGTATAGACGCAATGAGCATCTGTTTATTGCGATAGAGGCAGCTATCTACTCAATCCTCACAACGCCGATGAAAATGGTTGCTAAAAAGCTATCATATTGCCTTACGGCATTTGAAAACCACAGGACACTTGGAGCATATAATTTTTCTCTTATAATAAAGCTTTATGGATTTGACTTCACCGGAACATTCGCTTTGTTAACGTTTCACATATTCATTGGAAATGTTTTTTATACACATATTTTAGATATGAATAATTGGTATAGTATAGCTGGATTCAAAGTAATGAGTAATCGTGTGGGTACATCCTTCGATGATATCGCCATTACGCTAGCCGTCGCCGTATTTGTTGAACAAATAATTATCAAAATACCATTTTTCCTAAACAGGAAGAATACAGATTATCAAAGTGTATTGTGTCGAAATGCACCGTGTTGGGAAAGAGAATACAAACTGGATACTTTTAATGACAATTACTTTCATAATTATTACAATAGCATATTAATTCAGTTTGCGATGTCGACATTATTTTCCATAACCTTCACATTAGCACCACTACTTATTCTGTTCATCAATCTATGGGATATTAGACACAAAGCAAGAACAATTCTGTTAACGTATCGACGTCCACTGCTGCATAACATTTCTGGGCCCAGAATTTGGCACAAGTTATTTTTTATAACAGCTGTTGCTGTTCCAATATTTAAAATTTGTATTATTGGGTTACAGTCAAGACGTTTTACAGTAGAACATGCAATTACGACTCCACAATTTGGGAATGCATCATTAATAGATAACCCACGTTACCCTTTTGGATGGTTTTATCAGATGACGGAAAAACAAAGATTTGAAAAATTCGATTCATCTTTAGGAGAACCGTCTCCAAAAGAAGAATATAAGAAACTACCGCCTGGATCTGGAGACAAATGCAATGTTACTGCACAAGAACATTTTTTATATAACCACACCACGTCTGAATTCTATGCAGAATTCAGATGGCATCACTCGTTTGCGATTAGATATGAATTTGTTTTACTATACAGTATTATTAGTTTGATGATTAATTTGTTGATATATTATCATTTCCCTATTTCAAATGATATTGTGGATACTCTAAATACCGAAACGAGAATCAAACAAAAATACTACATGCAAAAAGGGTTTATGCCAAATGATGTATAGTGTATGTATTCATTACAAGCTGACCCGACGGACGTTGGCCTATCCAAATTTCAAAAGTTCCCAAAGAAAAAAAAATGGCAGTCATAAAGGACTGGCGATAGAAGTAAAAACGAGACCCGTGGTGATCCGAGACCATGAATTGATAACCACAAAACAAGAAGCTTAATTCAGAGGACAATTACATTTTTAGGGTTCCGTACCAAAATGGTAAAATGGAACCCTTATGGTGCGACTTTTTCCGTCTGTCTGTCTGTCTGTCTGTCCGTCCGTCACACTCGATTATTAGTTAAAATTTTAGTCAGTTTGAATAGCACCCATTAATTTTAATATTAGCATAATGTTTTGGCGGGTAGCGAACTAGACCCCTTAAACCCTTCTTGTTCCTTTGTTTTTAAATTTTTTATCAAGAAATGTTGTGGTAAAAATGCTTAAATTAATATATTATCACTGTCTAATTGTTTGTGTGTTTCTTTTTCACGCCACTTACGACAGCTAGAAGCTTTTTAAGAAGGAAATGAAGATGAATAGATTTTGTTTCGTATTCCGGACAGTAAGGACTATAAGTCATTTAAAAGAGGTTTTGTGAGTTTGTGAGGTTGTAGGGGGTAATCTCTGGATCTACTGAACCGATTTTGAACATTCTGGTACCAATAGAAAGTCACATTATTGTGAGTGTCATAGGCTATATTATTAACCAGAAAAATTAGGGAGTTCCCGTGGGAATTTATAAAACTTATTTCACGCGGACGAAGTCGTGGGCATCTGCTAGTTATTAATAAAATTATGCGTTCATAAGATAATTGTGTTCCATATTGGCGGGTGACGCTCGATTCTGCAGCACGGAAAAGTTTTTTCAAGTTAAAGGCAGAAAAATCAACCTACATGAAAACTTCAACTAAATATGGCATCATGGCACTGATTTTAGAGAAGACATCATTCAGTTTATTCAGGACCTCCTTCTATAGGTTGCGTTTTTAAAAAACTTCCTACGTAGGTACTAGATCGATAGGTTAGGTTAGAAGACGTAGAGAGGACTGCGTGGAGTCAGAGCACGATCTGAGTCTGGGAGACAGTTGACCTATTCTTATACATTATTTACTACTTATTAATTTATTCAAAGGTTTATTTTTTTGCCTTTATCGAATGCTCGGTCGTTATGCTGCTGATTACCGGAACAGGCAATCACAACATTAGGTAAAAAGTTCATCTGCGAGATCCACGCACTTGCAAGCTGTTGAAAATTAGCTGGTTATTCTGAAGTCTAATGAGCTTACCGGTACCTAATCAGTAATCACTAAATCGATAAGTATAACCGCGTGACTGTATCAGTGTACTTAATTTTAGTTTTTCGAGCGTTATTTTTTGCATAATGTTCCCCTTTCTACACAAAAGGGTTCCCCAAAAACTTTCAGAAATTTCTCCCTTCATACAAACAAACAGACCCTTTTAGATTAATATTATAAATGCGAACGTTTGGATGGATGGGTGAATGTATGGATGGATGGATGTTTGTTTCTCAATCACGCCGGAACGGGTGAACGGATCTGGATGAAATTTGGCACAGAGATAGATTATACTCTGGAATAACCGGCGGGCATCAGATAGTTACCTATAAATATAAATCTAGACTACATGTAGAATTATTAGATGATCTAAACGCTTTTTGTCCTGAATCTCCTGTTATTTCTCTAGTAGGTAAATATTATTCCATAATCAGTGCACTTGTACAACCAGAAGTTATCTTTACAACAGGAGTGGGGACAACAGGATTCAGAAATACGCAGTAGGTATGCAGTATGGACCCACCAATGCAGTGGGTCCAACGGAGCTTAGCCCCCCTTTGCGATGAAAACATTTGGGACTTCGCGGTGCCACTTGCGCAACGACTTCGACCACGATAAAATTTAAACGTTAGGCCATTTTATATAGGTACAGCATTTATGTACGTATTATAAAATACAGTAGGAAAATCTAGATTTCATTAATCTACCTATTATACTGTTCGTATTTGATTTGCTGTTGCAATTTCAGAAAATGTTCAAAAAATCATCCCTATTGCTTTATAAAGTAAATTCCGTAAAAAACCATTCCTACCAGAAGATCATAAAAGATAAAGACAGCTGTCCCGTAACAATCCCTTTTCAGAAAATTGCGAAAGAAGCGAGTACAAAATATAAAACCGAACCCTCATCAGAGCGGGCGTCGCGAAAGGCTTTCTAGATAAGAAGTTGGCACTTTTTCATAATACTTTATTCAAAGCTCGGAGATTTGGCTCAGTGACAGGCTAATCGGTCATGTCAGGAGGCGCAGGACGCTTAAGTATTTATGCTTACTTAACCCTTTTGTATCCAGCTCTGCTGCGCCCGACAACTCCATGTCAATCCATCCCATTTTGAATCGTAACGTCCCTTGAATATTTAATGTTCATTAATATGTCAGTTCCTGTAGGTACGCCCATTGAGTTTGCTTTAAACAACATCATGATTAAAGGCGTCATTAATTGTCTTTATTTCGAAAAAGCTAACTTCGAAATTAGATGAAAGCGATACCTCACACCTTTTACATTAAAATTCGCCCAATAGAGTTTTGATAAGATTTTATACGTCGTACAATTATAATTAACTAGCTGACCCGGCGAACTTCGTACCGCCTTAGTATGCAAAATTAAATGTATATGTTTCAATATTTCTGAGAGATTTTCTTAATATTTTTTTCCGTAAGAACCTTCTCCTAATAATAACAAATACAACAAAAAAAGAATTAGTGAAATCGGTTCAGCATTCACGCGTGATGCCGTGACCAAGGAAAACGGGTTTCATTTTTATATATATAGATTTGTTTGAAATACAATTACCTAATATGCGCCGCTACGTGCCGCGCCGCTCCGTGCATCTTCGAAAAAATCATCCGAAAGTTTGGATGTAGGTATGGATGGATGTCAATCACGCCCCAACGGCTGAACGGATCTGGATGAAATTTGGCACAGAGATAGATTATAGTCTGGAATAGCACATCTACTACTACATTTTATCCCGGAAAATGAAGGAGTTCCCGCGGGAACCAAAAAAACCTTAATCCACGCGGACGGAGTCGCGGGCATCAGCTAGTACTCTAATAATATTAATATAATATTATCTTACAGAAGGCTTTACAACTCATTCTGTTTTCACGAGTTTAACCTCAAAATAAAGTTCTAACTCTAACTAACCCGCGGGTAATATATTCACAACTAAAAGGTGCCGTCGTGAGTCGCATATCCAACGGTCCCCTAACACCGATCTCTGGGCACGGGGTGGCACTTCAATTGCTTTGAAATTCATGTTTTATTTACAGATTTTATAACTTGATAGCGGACGGTAGGTTCGTATATTACCTATATCCATATCCATACTAATATTATAGATGCGAAAGTGTGTGTTTGTTTGTTGGTTTGTCCTTCAATCACGCCGCACGAATCACGATTGACGTGATTTTTGGCATAGGTACAGTTGACTGTTGAGGACCTGGAGAGTGACAGGCTACTTTTTATCGAAAATTAAGGAGTTCCCGCGAAGGAATAAAAAAAAACTTAAACCACGCGGATGAAGTCGCGGGCATCAGCTATAGTTTGTCTATAAATTTAAATTTTTTAGTTTGGATTTAGAGCGATAAAAAACATTGCGGACAGAAAAAGTTCGAGTTGTCTGGGCGCGACGTTTCAACCTATCGCGGTAGACTGTGCAGCCCTTACGTCATGAAGATGGATCCTAACCTCTTTTGGTGCAGTCTCAGTTATACAAGTGCGCGGCGGCCTTTCCGACTTGTCCGCTAGACAATTGGGTAGGTATATTTGACATTTATTGTAGTCAAATCAGGAACTTTTTTCAAAGTTCAATACGGGCGCTTAGGCCGGGATTTTGTATGAAATACTAAATTGTGTCATCAAAGTTCAACGCACGTTACTTTTACTATAATCGATATATTAAAATGATTATTCGACATAAAACTAACAGAGGACGTGGATATTACCTACGTCTTTTGGGAGATCCTCTTTTTAATAATCACTAAAAAATATTTATTTGACTAGCTATGCTATATGGTGCATTTCGACGGACACTTTTTATATGCAAAGATATAACACTCCTTTTACTCCACACTCCATAGGTGTGGTGAATATCGCGGGCTGCAAGTTCAAGATACCCACTGTAACACATAGATTTGACTTCTGTGGCGGATTTATACCGAATTAAACTTCTAGATATTTCATTGCCATGGACTTCGGCAAAATAACGCCTACTTCTATCCAATATCCGATAAATATAACTAGGTATTATTTGATTGTCGATAGCATGACCTTTTTGCACTGTGCTACAGTCGATGTTTGGTCGATGTCGACTGGATCTGACCACTGTGAAATTATACTGGATATTTCGACCCATGTTGTTTTTATAGTGGTCAAGGTGGGACTCAAATTATTAAACACCAGCTTAAGTTGATATTAGGTATATTAACGGTTATAGATTCGATTCAACCCAAGAATAATATATCCTTAATACTTATGCCAGGGGCAATCTAGTAGGTAGATAGTTTATTAATCTGAGGTACCATGCTAAGTGCTAATTCAATTCAATTCAATTCAATTTATTTCAAACATGTAGGACATACAGGTGTCTCTTATGCTACGTCATGTTTTGACTCTACCACTCTTAATAATACTAATATTATGATAAACGCGAACGTCTGGCTCACTGACTGTTTGTTATCTATTCACAGTGGTAGGTAAGACATAGATAGAATTGCATCCATTGGAATTGCATTTGTCCCTCTTCCGGTTTAATAGTCCGGTTTTAATAGTTTTTTTATCACCACCATTTCAAAAATCTCACTAGGTGAAAGCCAAGTATGGAAACACTGGATTTAATCCTCATTTTTAAAATAATTACTTTATTTATTCAAATCTAATTTAATAATAGCACCTACCTATTAATATCCAGACAGGACAGCATCTAATTAACAGTTAATTATAAAAACCTCTTGATGGAAAATAGATATCCACTTACCTACCACAAACGTATAAAAATAATGAATTCCTTAATAGATACCTTACTAATGGCCATTCTAAAGGAAAAGTTTAGTAATAAGTGAAAAAAAGCGTTTGCGGCGTATGGCCTTTGCTAAGTAGAGGGAGCGCGGGGCGGAAGGGTAGGCGCCCATTGGTCGCGCCCAACCGTGGGTGGAACGAGGAAAATGTTTCTACAGTTTTCCTACCAATTTGAAAAGCTTTTAGCGCCTGTCAGTTGCGTTTTACCTTTTTTTTAGCTGCGTTCCACGTACCTATACTTCATTTGCTTTGTAAATCGAGAACGTCAAGTTGATGATTGATTAGGCTTGGGATTCAATGTACCTACCTACCCTTCCATAGGAAATTTGCGCGGTTATATTTGGTTGGGTATTTGGGTACAATCTGCATTTCGCTCGTATGACTCTAATGAGAATACTGCAGAGATGAAGGTCAATATGTAATCTGGGATGCGTTGAGTAACCCTAACTACTCTAAGATGATAGGTGTTGCGGTACCTACATGTGTGTTGCGGTACCCATCAGGCTACGTACGTATTTCTCATGAGGATTTAAATATAGTGAAATAGTGGCAGTTGGGTGCATTGCATGGAGGGAGGGGGGAAAGGGGGGCAGTGGGCGGGGCAGCAGGCGGGGCGGGGCGCAGGGTGCTGAGGCGCCGCGCTCGGGCGCTGCGGACGCCCACCGAGCCAGTCGCTCCGCGCTCGGCAGTCTCGTCGCGCGCAACGGCCATCACGAGATACCCCAACCGTAGCCGCTCCGTAGACTCAGCTATGAAAGTTTTCTTCAGGATCTAATCAGAGACCATTACGGACAAGTCATATCCCATACACTCCGGTACTCAAAGGTGAACGCGCTCGAGCCTGTTGCTAATTATCCCGGTCGATGGATCGCAGGCACCCAAATAATTGCCGTGAAAAAACCGTAAGCAGAACGGGCGCCCCTACAATTAACCACCAGCTGTCGGACACGCGCCGCGCATTAATTTGCACTTGCGGTAATTTGGTACGCAAAAAGCTCCAAATAAACAGGTATTGATGCACCTGCGGCGATCTTGCGTAGCCCGGTAACTGACCGCGCACCGGACGAGCTGTGGTCCGAGGGTGCCTCCGCTATGATAATGCTATTCAAAGGAAACAGCAGCAGACTGGAACATCTGATAGAGAAGATTCAAGCAAACAAGGAAAACCACGACGTAACAACAGAGGAGATAAAACGTAAGTTCTAAATTTAATTGAATATTTACAAGTTCAATCAATCGTTTATTTGCTTGAAACATTGTACAATTATTATGACGACAGTCCAAAAAAAGTCTAAACATGTTTTTTAACATTTTTTAACATAAGAATGTGTATAAAATAACAGTTGCATAATTAAAATCTACCTATTAAAAGTCATACCTATGTACCTAACAAAAATTGACAAATATACATTAATATACTGAAATCTAAATATTAAACAAAAAATCCTTAATTACCTACAAAAAAGCCCTAATCAAAAATATCAGCCCTGGTTGCCTGCCCCTGGGCCTAAGGAACCCATCAAGCTTGCAGCATTTGCCACGCTGAATGGCGTTGGATAACCTTTGAACCAGGTAGGTACCAGAACGTGGGTCGCAGCCCCTATCAGCCGCTATTTTTAAGGAGTTCTGTTCTGAAACAGCATCAGGGTTGAGGAGTTGGGACTCAGAGTTGTATTGTATACACATGACTTGATACCTACTATATGAATTCACCATCAAAATTTCGTAACTCCTAGTTTTGAGTATTTCATGTAGTACGGTACACCTACAGCATCAGGATTGAGGATTTGGAGTCAGAATTTTTTATGGGACCACCTCGGGAGCTTCCTTTAACCACTGAAAAAATTTTCAAATCGGTTTAGAAACCACGGAGATATGCACCGACATACATTAAAAAAAAAAAAAGAAACATACGCACCGAATTGAGAACCTCCTCCTTTTTTGGAAGTCGGTTAAAAATATTTCAAATCGGTTTAGAAACCACAGAGATATGCACCGACATACATAAAAGAAAACCGTGTTTTCAGATCATTATAAAGTAAAAATGAAACTTTTTAACAAACAATACATAAAATTAAAAAAAATACGCGCCGAATTGAGAACCTCCTCCTTTTTTGGAAGTCGGTTAAAAATTGGGTTTGCCTGCAGCTTCGCTCACGTTAAATTGAATTTTCATACAAATTCAAGACACTATAATATATGGAATTGAATTTTCAAAAATCAAGAAGGGATTTTTCCGAAACGAATTCCAAATTTCAGCCGGATCTGTGCAGTTTGAGCATTGCGTTAATAGATCAGTCAGTCAGTCGACTGACTGATGTATTAACGCCGCACAGCCCAAGCCATCACCTTTCCTTATAAATAAATTTAGAAGAAGAAGAAGATAATCAATATTTTACTTATGCATATTTTTTATTTAGGTTATTTATTTCGAAATACCATTTCTTCGTTTATATCAGTTATCTTATTCTTCGAAATGGGAGATTTTTTTATTCCTACTTATTGATGTGACACAGCTAGGATACCTAATTAAATGACTGTATAAAATAGGTACATGCCCGCTCGGAAAAGTAGTAAGCATGCTGGCTGAATTATCTTGCTGAACATAATTTGCATGAAATATGAGTCAGCGTTTTTTTCACATTATTTTATTAAATACTAGCGGTGCGCCCCGGCTTCGCACGTGTAGCACTAATCATCATAACAGTCCATACCCAATAGCCAGTCGGCAATGGGCAGCACATCAGGTTTTACATTATTACAATTTTCATAGGGATCTCTAATTTTTTGAAAATAAAATATAGCCTATGTTACTCGCTGATAAAGTAGCTTTCTTTAAATGAAAGAATTTTTAAAATCGGTTGAGTAGTTTTTAAGTTTATCCATTACAAACAAACAAAAAACAAACAAATCTTTCCTCTTTATAATATTAATATAAAAGATAATAATATGATTACTGCCTTGAATTAGATACGGCAGTTGTTACCTATTACGCTGATGAGTTAGTATTTATTTTAAGGGTTAATTAAGTGACTCGCCGTACTATAATTCTACATCAATGGACTCACCGTTTAATCGTTTTCGATTTGCCCTTCAATTAGGTATACGGAAATTCAAAATTAATTACTTTTGAACGTTTTGGCATTCGTTTTTGTTGAATTGCAATGGTAAGCTTTACGAGTGATAGTAATTGTTAACACTGTTGACGTAGATTCTGCAATTCATTTACTTGTAGTAACCGAAGGGGTATGGGTTTAATATAAGTGCCATGCCCCTAACAGGTTAGCCCGCTACCATCTTAGACTACATCATCACTTACCATCAGGTGAGATCGTAGTCAAGGGCTCGCTTGTAGTGGATAAAAAAAAAAAAAACTTAGTTCTCGAAAACTTTATTCGAAGGTGCTTGGCTGCTGCAGTTGCCTATTTTGTTAAACCAAATACAGATAACTAGTGGTTCGCCCCGAACTGAGACCTCGCGGCGCCATCTATTGACATAAATGTGAAGTTCTGTTAAAAATACTGAAGCTCATTAAAAATTAAATAATTCCGTTTCCTTACAATATTTATCTAATTTTGGTATTTGTTGTTCAAGCACAGGATATAATTCAAATAATTGATCAAGTTTCAGGCTCAGCCTTTCAGAAAATTTAGAGTTCTGAGGTCAACTTTGGACGTTAAAAAATCTCCACTTTGAAAGCCCCCCATTTCGTCAATTTTGGGGCAAAATTTAAAAACAAAATATTTTTGGACTCTATTCCTAATTATCTATAAAATGATATACCGCAACGCTATGTAACTTTATAAAAAATATTTTACTTCGCATTCGCTTCTATGAGAGCCCCCCTGAAATAAAGATTTTTATAACTTTTTAAGCCATATTCGGCGGGAGGCCATTGGTTTACATATTATATTTAAAGCTGAAGTAATTACGTTCAGTAATTCAGAAGTTATAATGCTCTGACAGACGGACGGACGGACGGACGGACGGACAAGTGCCAATTCACTCAAGTAGACTTCGCTTCGCTCGGTCAAAGATACGTATTATAATGCATTAGCTCTTTTTCATCATTAAATCGCAAACCCGTCCATAAAGGTTTAACTTACTAATATTATAAATGCGAAAGTTTGGATGTATGTATGGATGTATGGATGTATGGATGTTTGTTACTCAATCACGCCCCAACGGCTGAACGGATTTGGCACAGAGATAGATTATAGTCTGGAATAGCACATAGACTACTTTTTATCCCGGAAAATGAAAGAGTTCCCGCGGGAACCAAAAAACCTCAAACCACGCAGACGAAGTTGCGGGCATTGGCTAGTATTATAAATGCGAAAGTGTGTCTATCTGTCTGTCTGTCGGTCTGCTACGATTTCACGGCCCAACTGTTTAACCAATTTTGACGAAATTTGGAATAGAGATAGGTTACATCCTGGGGAAGGACATAGGCTACTTTTTATCCCGGTAAATTGAAGAGTTCCCGCAGGAATCAGACATCAATCGACGGGGACGAAGTCACGGTCATCATCTAGTATATTATAATTTATTATTTTTCGACGAACTGACGTGGTCTCATATCTAATATTATGAGAGCTTTTCTCATCGATTAACAGCCAGGTCAATTTGGGAACTTACATTTTTTAAATTGACTCAGATCTGATCTGGTCCAAGGCTTCAGCCTGCGTCTAGCTAGTATCTACTAACCTTCCTTGTACAATTCCACATAGAAACCGATGAGGAATAGGCAGGTATCGCTTTGTCTGGTAGGAGGCTTCGGCCGTGGCTAGTTACCACCCTACCGGCAAAGACATACCGCCAAGCGATTTAGGATTCCGGTACGATGTCGTGTAGAACCGAGGTGTATAGGTGTCGGTAATATAGGGGTATAGGGGTATAGGGCCATACCCCTATAACAGTCAGCCCGTTACCATCTTAGCTGCATCATCACTTACCCTCACGTGAGATCCCAGTTAAGGGCTAACTTGTAGTGGAATAATAACATAGTAAATACTGCACACCTTCCAGGTTAGTTCAACGTCGTCACATACCAATAAGTAAAATCGCAAGATCGCGCTCAAGGGCTAATTTGCAGAATGAAAACTAACTAATTTGTCGGTCACCACAGTCTTGCCAGCAGGGGCCACCGCGAGAACGGTGAGATTAACTGCGGGACCGCTAGCCCCCAAGCGAGAAATTTAATTGTACTTCTTACCTGGGTATTAGGTTTTCGTGCTTTATTGATGTCCCACAGCTAAGCAACCTCCACTGTCATAGAAGAAGAGGGGGTGGTAGGTACAGATGAGATAAACCAAGCTGCTCCATTGCCGGTTTCCAGACTCCCCGCGACGCGATCCCCCGCGATTCGGATTAGTTACAGGGAGACCAAAAACTTCAGTTTCATTGTTTAAAGCTTTGTAAAAGCTTTTTGATATTAAGCTGAATCTTTAATTTATTTTTGGGTTGCCAATGGTTCTAATCCATTAATTCATTCCATTTTCTTCGTAGTGATCTCCCGGGAATCTTGTTCTCCATAATCTCTGACTATACCCTTCGAAACTCGTACAGATGGGTCCTTTCAAAGATGCACGAAAAACTCAAGCTTTGCGATGGTCTTCAATATAGATAGGGCTACAGGGTACTTCTACTCATACTCAGCTTTTTTCAGTGCCTCTTTATGCCTTTATTTCAAATTGTTGTAACCATCGACAGCTTATTTGACTTTTCTTTTTAAGACCGATGTCGCGCAGTCACATGAAAGAGTAAACCAGAAAATTTCGTCATGCATTACGAATGACAGACCCAGCTACAAAGACAGTTGTAGCACCTGACGGTAGGTACTCCCACCTAGAGAGTATTTGTATTGAAAATTCGGCCAGTTTTCCCCTTCACCCCGCAGTCTTGCTCTGCTTAGACGCCTCCGCCAAACGACTGGTAGGACATATTTATCTCCTTAGATTGTAATAATGTGGTGTTAACGTTTGGCGATTGCCGTTGATTGGCGAGGCGCCGGTCGAGGTGTCTCAGACGCCGCAATTAGGAAGTGCGCTTCCGCCGCCCACTGGCGCGGCGCCACCGTCGTCACCCGAGGAATTGCCGTAATCGCTGTGCTAATTACGCACGTCCTATCCCCGACCTGACACCTACTTACTTTTGAATATTTGATACAATTGTCCAATTGGAATCTGCCCCTTCCCAGTAAATTCCTTCATTTTTATGGAACTTTTAAGTCAACTAGGAACCCTTATAGTTTCACCATGTCTGTCCATCCATCTGTCTGTACAAATATTAATGAAGTTATTATAGCACAAATAAAGGAAAAATTGCGAAAAACATAAATTTTTAGTTACATCATACTCGTATAATAAAAATATTTTTATGCAAATTTTCGACACTCGCAAGGGAAACAAAACCTACTTCACGTGAACTCAGAATCTTGAAATTTGGTACGAAGCAACGTCTTATAGCACAGATAAAGGAAAAATTTCGAAAAGCATACATTTTTAGTTACATCATATAATAAAAATATTTTTAATAATTTTAAACTTACTACAGGTTTGTACGGAACCCTCGGTGCGCGAGTCCGACTCGCAGTTGGCCGGTTTTTTTCCTCTTGAACCCTAAAAACCACCTACACTATTTTTGAACGACTTATTCAATGATGCTCCACACCATGGGGTAAACGTGAAGGTAGGTAGGTACCAAAAAAAATTAAAAAAAATTTATTTACCACTTTGTCGGCGTTTTTAATATATATTATACCTATCCATGCCAAATAAACGCTTTCTAGTACAAACAGCCTCTGAGCTAACCCGCGGATCGATGGACGAACGGACGGACATTGCGAAACTTATATAGATAAATCTATAAATAAACAGAATCTTTATTTGGAATTACCAAATCCACAGTGGAGATACAAAAACAAAACTACTAGTAGAAAAAAACTTAAGAACTTGACTGTGACATAAAAATAATTTCAAAAAAACATACGCGCCGATTTGAGAACCTCCTCCTTTTTTGGAAGTCGGTTAAAAAGGGCATCGGCTTAGCGTGATGCTGTTATGGTGTAGAATGTATCTACAGTGTAGATACACCATAATAGCGCCGATTTTCAGCCGATCCCTAAAAATAGGGGTTCTTTGTTGACCATGGAACCCTAAAAGTTGAATTTCAAATTGAATCTGTAAACTTTCATAGGTAGCCGTAAATTTTTAGGCTATAAAGAAAATTGCATTGTCTTCGTTGAAATATTTCTCCCTTTATTTCATCCATTAAATGACTCGTTACGTGTATCCGGGGTGTGAAGGACGGTGGAGGGCTCTGATTGATATAAATAGTTTCTACCTATTAAATGGGCTTGAAGGAAAGGAAGTGCGTTGTTAAGGAAAATGGCGTGGCGCGGAGATCCAGAGTTGCGGAAACCGTTAGATAAACGGGTTACATAATGTCGTATTTTATCAGGGTTCTTACAATATACATACGTCCCAACTTATTTTATTATATTTATTTAATGGGAATCCAACGGTAATACAATGATCTTTTGTCTTATTCTATTACAACTTAGTTATTATAATCTTATGACTACCATACTTAACTTAATAACTTAATTATATAAATGCGAAAGTAAGTTTGTTTGTTATACTTTCAGACTCATCTTTTCAAACGATTTTGATGAGGTACGGACATACGAGTAGTTTGTATCCCGGGACAAAGGATACTTTTTATCCCGGGAAATTAAGAATTTCTCGTGGGATTTAAGAAATACTTATGTTTACTAATATTAGAAATGTGAAAACGCTTATCTGTCTTTCTGATACGTTTTCCGATTTTGACGGAACTTGGTACAGAGATAGGTCCCGGGGACATAATATAGGATACTTTTATTCCGGAAAATCAGAGTACTAACTTAAATTATAATAGCCTAAAACTATACTCACCATTTTTTAAAACATACCTACGTGAAAAATTCTACTCTATCTATAGTCTATATGCATAAAATGGAGTTACGCTGAAATTAAAATAGGTACTTATTATGTTAATGGAAGTAGTAATACTTAGTATGTTCTGACGACCTCCGTGGCGCATTGTGTAGCGCTGTTGATGCCTTAACGGAGGTCCTGGGTTCGATTCCCGGCAGGGTCAATTTGGGAATTTATAATTTCTGAATTTTCCCTGGTCTGGTCTGGTGGGAGGCTTCGGCCGTTGCTAGTTACCACCCTAGGTACCGGCAAAGGGCAAAGACGTGTCGCCAAGCGATTTAGCGTTTCGGTACGATGCCGTGGTAGAAACCGAAGGGGTATGGGTTTAATATAACTGCCATGCTCCTAACAGGTTAGCCCGCTACCATCTTAGACTGCATCATCACTTACCATCAGGTGTGATCGCAGTCAAGGGCTAGCTTGTAGTGGATAAAAAAAAAGTAGATATAGGCTTACATAATGGAGTATGTTGGAACAACACAAAAATATGCGTATGTTCTTTAAATTCACATATAATATACCACAATCACGATACCTAGGTTATAATAGGTGAATAAAAAACCCCTATACCTAATGCCTGTTAGTTACAGTCGAGGCTTTCTCTCCTTCCCGACATTAGTCATCATTTGTTCTGATTCTCATCTTTGCATCTCAATTTTTACTCCTCGAGGTGCTACGAAAAATATGTACTGGCTTTTATCAACAAAATATGGGCCTTTACCGATGTAGAGCTTTAGAAATAATGTCCGCGTGCATAAGATAGTATTTCAGGGGTGTTACTACCACCCCTTAAAGCAGTATTATTTCAAAAAGACAGTTTTATGCCATGTACCTTGACGTCCCTATTACTTATAAGGATTATACTTAAACACAAACGTCAACGATGTTAAAACAATACGGATTTATTAACTTATTAAATTGGTTTCATTGTTAAAACAGAAGCGCTGGGCAGTGTGGGCAGCGTGGGCAGCGTGGGCAGCACGGGGGGCAGCTCATGGCCGTCGTCCACGCCGGAGCCGTCGCCGTCGCCGTCCTCCACGCCGACGTCTCGCGACGCCGCCGACGCCGACGCGGATCCCGACGCCGAGCCGCCTTTCACACTGGGAGCCACCGAACACACGCCATACAAATGTAAATTTTGCGACAAGGCCTTCCCCAGGCTCTCCTACCTCAAGAAACATGAACAGGTTCGAATCTTTTAATATAAGTCGGCTAATCTTTTGAATATAGCTTTTAGTCGCAAATTAATTGCCCGCGAATTTGTACGATATAGAGTCAACTACTCGCAAAATCTCCAAGAGTCAGCCATTAGAGGTGGTAGCTGTCGTATCAAAATACTTTTTCACCTTTTACGGATGATGCAGAATAGATACGTGATTCACGAACTGTAAACCGGAATTAGAAAACGAGATTCTTCGTTAAATCGTAATTTTCATTTGAAAATAAATGTGACTTAAAATGTATATGAAAATTGCAAGCTTTTACCCATGCCTACGGCATACTTAAACCATTCCATGAAGTTTTTCAGTCATTTCAATTACTATAATCAACAATCAATGTAGGTAGGTACATACACTGTTATCTGTTGAGGTGACAAACATACTAGTTTAACCAAAACAAATGTCATACTCATATCTGTAAATTTGAATCCAGTTTCGCCATGCTAGAGCCTGGAATCTCTCAGCTTCATTAGCAAGGATATGCCCAAAATGGTCCATTTACAGAGACAGTGGTTATTGCGCGATATGCATCGCAGTAGCCTTGCGGTGTACAACTCCGGGGCCTGCGAAATTGTGACACCGCGAGCTTATTACGGTCGTACATCTTGGACTCCTTTGTGTGGCGCCGATCTAACCGCATACGATTGCAGTGCAACTCACGGCGCGACAGATCTAGCTGCGATAGGGTAAATAGAAACGTCACTTTGCATAACGCCGGCCGTGTTCCACCTAGGTACCTAGTACCTACGCTCAAACTTAGATCCGGATCTTTATAACAAAAAAAACGCAACACAACATTTTTAGAATCGATTACTTTTATAATTGGCCAATACGGTCGTAAAAGGATTTTATTAGATTATCAGGATGCAATTGCCATCACTGTTGCGTTTCAGAGATATCGATCAATCCGTTGGGTTCGTAGTGTTGCGCCGACAAATGTATCGGTAGATCGTGTTCGCGCGCGCGACATCGCAGTGACGGCCGGAAATAGGCTGAGATAAGAACTCCCTAGGCTGGCGTGCCAGGCTTTTATCAATTATCATTGCGCCGCTTGGGAAAGGTAATCATTATAAAAGTAAATCAGGAGATGCTGTTTTATAAGATGGCCGTTTTAGATCGCTCTTGTTGAGAAACGTACTTTTCTGATCAAATCAAATTCCACTTTGATCAAATTGTCCAACGTAACTACTGTTTTACAGTTCTATGTATAGGCAAAGAAACGCAGAAAGACCGTTTAGAAGCATTTCTCATTTAATTACGTAAATTAATGGTATTTTCAGGACGCCTACGTCGTCAGCATGCCTAGCTATTATGAAAAGTGATAGTATTTCCATTGATATGTACATAAGTAAAAAAAATGATACTATATAGTTTCAGAATCATTAACGCATAATAAAGCTACTAACATGCTAAGCAGCACTAAGCAAAATATGAAAATTCTGTGGCAAAAGTGAATATTATACATTGTGCAGTAGCAACTCGTTTCGAAGAATTCGTGATCTGCAAGATAATTTTTACGTACATTTTTTAAATTGCATAATTCTTACTCATAACTTTAGATTTAGAGAACTGACTTGAATTATTCCGTACAAGGCATCTCATTTTAACGTTTAGGTTACATATTGTACTGTATCACAGTCAGTTTGTCTTTCACTCTGTAGTTACTCATCAGCATAACATAATCTATAAATATGACTGGTCAAAAGCATGAACCATCGGTCTCAAAGTAACCAATTCGTCCATACATATCCAGTAAGATTCATCCAATATGCAATCACAGTCGCAATTCCTCCAAATCGCTGTTGATCATATAAGTACCTTTTTTTTTTTATCCACTACAAGCTAGCCCTTGACTGCGATCTCACCTGATGGTAAGTGATGATGCAGTCTAAGATGGTAGCGGGCTAACCTGTTAGGGCCCGTTAGGGGCATGGCAGCTATATTAAACCCATACCCCTTCGGTTTCTGCACGGCATCGTACCGGAACGCTAAATCGCTTGGCGGCACGTCTCGTCCAGTAAGACGCAACTTACGTAAGTAAACACTCAAAATTAGAATATCGGTACTATACATACTGGACCAGTATCTAAGTTCACAACACCACAAAATATTCCACGCATTCTAATTCGTAGAATGATTTCTTAATTTGATACGAGTTTTCGGGGTGCTACGTATATGGCCAGAAACATTCCGCCGATCTGACCCCGCGCCGGCGGTTATGTGAACCACCGATGACATCGCAGTTATTGTACTGGGAAAGCCGCTCGGTAGCCGTCCACTGCCCATTTCAAAGCTTTATTGGCTATCACGCTCGCCTTAAACTACTTACGACTAGCTTGAAATGTGTTTTGGTGCGCTTTACGCGGAATTTCGACAGTACCGGCTCTCATTATGGCCGACGCTCTCACGCTGTATGCTGGTGAATACCTAATACGAAAGATAAGTACTTTGCGTCGCGTGTTTTTTCGCTATAAACAGGGGCATGGTGTCGTGGTGAGAAGCACGGGGCGGCCAGCAGGGCTCCGCTACGCACCCAGGGGACCAGGGGGCCAAGCTCCCGTGGAGACCGCGAGCCCGCTTATGTGACATTGGCACGAAGTGTTATATCACTGTAGTTAATAAAATTAATGAATTGTTAGTATGAATGTCTTAGCAAAGCGCGCAACTCTGCTGCAGGATGTAGACCATAGATAGTGGAAAAAAAGGGTATAATATAAATAAGAATTAGTCGTGATGCATATTTGTGGTATTCTTAGGTACATTTCTTGCTGTAACTTTGTATTTATCCAATAGTAAGACAATGTTAGCAACTTAGAAGGGAAAATATGTCTGTAGAGCCGAACCCTATGTTCGCCTCTGATTTAAAAAAAAAGGTCTAATTAGCTGTCAAACTATAACAGTTGGAGGTAGGTCTACGGTTGATCTTACTGGATTCTCTTTTGAAATCGACACTGATACTCGGACGATAACATTCCTTTCGGGGAGCTGCTGGCGATGGACCGTTGAGCGCGATTGTTTATTATTCTATCTCATATAGACGATACTAGGTTGGTACTTATTAGGTAGGTATAGTACTTACTCAAGATCAAATTGTTCCAGTAGTTTTTTAAAAAAACCCGCCTGAGTTTGTTGTGGGCTCTTCTCAGACCGGGTCGCGTTTGGAACTCTCGTAGCTTTGTTTTAAGTTACTTAGGTCATACCTACTGAAAGTTTCTGGATTCTGATACATGAGACCATATAATATGTTACATTTATTGTTTTTAGGAGTATATGCCCTGGCTATTTACGCATTTTTGCATTCGTTGGAACCATTGTGTGAATCAATGGATGCTGTCTTAAATAGGGACCTCTTCAATGGCTTCGTAGAACGCATTCACCGCCGCTTCCGGGCTTGTAAATCGAAAACCTCTAAGCTTATCTTTAATTTTCGGAAGTAAAAAGATGTTGCAAGGTGCGAGGTCCAGACTGTATGGCGGATGCGTCATAATTCCACATTTAATTCTATCTTAGCGGAATGTGCAGGCGAACTTTTCCTAACACTCTGGTCAAACAATTGTTGTCATATCAATCTGCAGTCACGGTCCTTTTATATTCAAGTGAAACTGTAATGTAATGTCGTTTGCCGAAAAATGAAGCAACCACTTTCTTGCCGGTCCTCCGACTTTTCTTAACTTTCGTCGGCAAGTCTTTAAAAGGAAAGACCCAATCTGGCAATTGGCTTTATCTTTCCGGTTCAAAGCAGTGCACGATATTATAGACAGCCAACGACTGTCTTCCATTAAACTTTTTTATCATTTTACTGCACAACTCTACACGTCGTTTGGTCTCCCGTTAAATCATGCGGTATCGATCAAGTGCAAAGCTTCCGAACCTTCAGGTGCATATGCAAAATATTTTGAACTTAGCTCATTCCAATGCCGAATACAGTACGAATTTGCTGACATGATTTTTTTTGTCAGTTTCATTCAGACGTCCTACGGTATCAATATTGGATTCTGTAACAGCAGTCGCCAGCCCACCTTCACGTACATCGTCGTAGTGATGATCTCGTGTACGTCTAAATTACCGGAACCACCAATACACTGAGCTGCGACATGGGGCTT
This sequence comes from Erebia aethiops, assembly GCA_923060345.2. Taxonomy (NCBI): domain Eukaryota; kingdom Metazoa; phylum Arthropoda; class Insecta; order Lepidoptera; family Nymphalidae; genus Erebia; species Erebia aethiops. The sequence continues at coordinate 11,280,998 of OV281089.1, read as the reverse complement.
CATTAGCAAAGGCCGACCAAAGTCTCTCGAAAATCGTATAAAATCACTGAGCAAAAATGTTCACGACTTAAATTCCTTATTTAGCGACACAAAATTTTCTAAACACCGCCACGACGAAAAATCAAATGATAGTCTCACAAATTAAAAAGTAACATGTTCCCAGAGAGTTAAGTTTTCAAATCCTTACTTGCTTTTTTGTTTTTTTTATAGTAAGTGGCCAATTCCAGAAACTTTCAGTATGCCCCATGCTTGCCACTCATAAAGTTTTTAGTGTGGGTACCAATTTTGAATAAACATATTTTGACTTAGACTTAAACTTCATGAATACTTCATGAACACCACTCAGCTGTGAGCTGAGTGTTAGATCAGCGAATTAGGCGTATGACTATGAGGTGGATTGATAAGTATGTATGTAAGTAGGTAGGTACATGTTGTCTAACCTAGCCTAAACCTCCACGAATTTATCAATTTCCTTCAGATATGCTCGGATCTCGGATCTATAATAATATGATATGATCTTTTGAGCATGAGTCCTTTGAGTTCCCTATGTCATTCCATGAACAATGCTACAATCAATGTGATAATTACACCTTGTGTTAACCTTTTATAGGTAGGTGCCTACTTTAATGCGGAGGTTTCTAATGCGTTTTTAAATAAGTTTTGATGGCTCGTGCATTTTTCTTTCTGAATGCATCATTAACTCGATGGATTCACCGCAATTCTGTTGCAATTAGGTTAAAGGTGTCTATAGTAGATATTTGACGTCTCATGTGCTATACTTAACTACAAGTGTTTATTATTATTATTTAGATACCCAGCGAACATATAAGTACGTAAATTGATCAAATATTTTAGGATCAGTGGTAGGTTCACTTGACGATTCAAAAGCCCTTCTAAAAGTTTATTTGATTTAAAAACATTTAGCTAAAATATTAGGTACAATATTCTTATCCAGTTTTCGGTGCCGTGCTCTGCATTTTTTTTTTTTTTTTTTATCCTCTACAAGCTAGCCCTTGACTGCGATCTCATGTGTATGTAGATATGTAGGCATTAAGTAGAGTGCCTACATATCTACATACACATGAGTAATTTACAAAACCAACTAACAAACAAAGTATGACATTACGTTACATAATTAGGGGGGAACATAACGTTCTTTCAAATCACCTTAGCGTCACGTCTACTTCTAAAAAATGAGTATTACCCAATGACTCGTTCTAAGGATTATTCATAAGTTAATTATGAGAATGCTAATGTGGCTGCCATGAGGCAAATAATGGGAGCCGTCGGCCTTCGCCACCCGTAAAGTGGTGCGGGTATAAAGAGATTAAAGGCGTAGGTACATCGCACAAACACTCCTAAAACTGACAGGCTCTTCACGGTTCCACTAAGCAATTGACCATCTCACCGATTATACGCTACTATGATGCTAAGCACGAGTTACACTTGATGGACTGAAGCATTGTTGGTCATTGAGGAATATGTTAAACTTTTTCTATTTTAACAACTGAATTTTACGTTTCAAGTATTTAGTTCTATCAACATTGCTGATGTTTTTGGAGCCACAACTATTTAAATCTAGCTGATGCCCGCGACTTCATCCGCGTGGTTTTAGTTTTTTTGATTCAGGAAATCCTTTATTTTCCGCGATAAAAAGTAGTCTATGTTACTCTCCAGGTCCTCAACTATACCCATGCCAAACATTACGTGGATACGTTGCTCCGTTGCGGCGTGATTGAAGGACAAACCAACAAACAAACACACTTTCGCATTTATAATAATATGTATGAAGTATGCTGTTTTAATGGCATTATTTAGCCTCCGATTCCTCCTTTCTATGAAACTGTGATATGGAAAACCTCTTTTCATTATTTTAACCTATTATCGGCTTATTACTGCGCACGAGTCTCCCCTCAGAATGAAAAAGGTTGTCCTTTGTCTACCACGGTGGCCAAGTGCGGATTGACAGGCACCTTTAAAATCATTTTGAAGAACTCTCCGTATGCACGGTCCTCGCGACGTTTTCCTTCACCGTTATAGCAAGTGATACCTAATTAATTATTTGAGTTATGTGCTTAAAACGCACATAACTCAGAAAAGTTAGAAGTACTTCCCGAAAAGGATGCCGAAAATCTAAACCACTTGTCTATAACCGTTTCTTATTCCTATTCATATATAATTAAGTAGGTATATCTAACTACTACTATATCTACTATTTTATAATGATTTTATAGTAAGACTTCATTACAAAATGTGTAGATAACTTATTGTTCTGCTATGAAATAAAACAAGAGCTTTATTTTAATTTCACATGTAAAAAGTTTCTGCCATTTTTCTCCATAATTTGCACCTAAATATCTCTAACTAGAGTACCCACTCTATTAGCTTGCAACTTTTGTTGCCTTCATCGCGTCTATGGCCTTTCATTTATTGATTCCATACTGATAAAGAAATAGTTATTTTCGTTGCTAGTTTAGTAAAACTACCTACTGCCTACTCGTATGAGTATCTGGAATTTTCGGGTGCTATACATCATCATACTATCATAACTGCCTCGTTGGTCTAGTGGTTAGCATGTACGACTGCGGCCGACGAGGTCAAGGATTCGAGTCCCGGGTCGGGTCACAACAAGTATTGGGTTTTCTGACAAGAAATTCTCAGTACTAGCCCGGAGTTAGGAAGTTGGCGGTGTTTAACCCTTGTGCCTCGGAGAGCACGTTAAGCGGTCGGTCCTGGGCCTAATCTCTCTCCGGTTGTATCGGATTTTCTGTCCCATCGGGCTATGAGAGTATAGGGACAGAGAGTGCACCTGCATGTGTTTGCGCAAACACTTGTGCACTGTAATATCTCCCGCGCAGATGTCTAATCTCTCTAGAGATTGGCCGCCGTGGCCGAAATTCGGTCGGGAGGACATTATTAATATCATAAATTCGGAAGTGTATTTGTTTGTTGGTTTATCCTTCAATCAAGCCACAATAAAGCAGATTGACGTGATTTTTCGCATGGGTATAGTTGTCGACCTAAAAAGAGACATAAGCTACTTTTTATCCCAGTAAATTAAAAATTTCCCGTGGGAATAAAAAAAAAATCCAGGCGGACGAAGTCGCGGGCATCAGCTAGTTTGTACTATAAAACCATCAGTTACCATTGCTAGATATGGAAGTATTGGTTATCGATAAACTTGTTAGTAAGAATGATGGTGTTTGCTTAGTCGAGGGTTTGTGCTCTCGTGGTCCCTCAATTACCATAGCGAGGCTAGTACGAACCATTAGCACCTACGGCAATTTGTTAGCGCCATGGCGTAGCGCACCCGCTTGCTTGTATTCAAAAGCCATCATGGAAGAATTACTGTAGCTTTTACTCAAAGTTCTTGTATGTTCTAAGACTATAAATAACTCAAGTAATAAACCAAATGCAATAAGGCAGTGATTACAACAGATAGGTAAGTGGTTGTCAGTTGAGGTGTTCCATAGTTCATCACCTAATCTTCATCAGATTTTTACCAAAATGTTAAGGCTTAGCGTATCAAAAGATTACGAGGTAGAAATACCTAGACACGGCTGATAGACACATACCTACCAGTGTTATTGGCTCCATTTTCTGAATCCCCAAAAAAAATAATCATATACAGCTAAATAGCAATACATACTCCTCCTTTTTATAGTCCCAAAGATCTATATACTTACCTAGTATCTTGAATCTATTTCTAATGAATTCAATCAATATTAACAGTGTGTTGATGCGAAAACCGACAGCCAACCGGTCCTGTTAATAGGAAATGCTATATAGAGCGGCGCACACGCATCATAAACATATTCCAGGCATGTTTACAGCTTGCTTTTAATTGGAGTAATCAAACAAAGTGAAATTAATAAATTCGAATGTCCGAAACTTATAAATCATAACGGCTCTAAGGTTATGGTTTTATCGATATTGAATTTGTATTGATATTATTTTTAAGAAGTCCATTTATTATTATTTATAAATAAGGAACCATTTTTAACAATCTGCAGGTTATTCAAGTAATTATAGAAATAAAATTAGGGCTTCTAAACTGCTGTACTCAGCTGCTGCTGCTGTATTTCACTATATGTATTATTTCTGTGTATTATTTGTTTTTAGTACAATAAATAAACGATTTTTTTTTAAACTGCTTGTGACATGACATGAGGTAGGTATACACCATAGACATAGAATTGTATACACTGAAAGAATATCGGAAGATTGAATAAATACGTGAAGGTAAAATGTCTCTATCACCTGATAATAATTGTTAAAAAAACGATAAGAGTTCAAAAAGTGGGTAGGTAGCTATTGTAGTCCAGTTGTACATTCCTATGCGGATGGAACTGGGAACCGTTTAATTTTTACAATGTGTTTAATTTAAAAGGGGTAGCGAAACTTAGCAAGGAGATAGATAGTGCAATATACCTACCTTAACCTATACCTTATATATTCTATATCGACTTAGGTTTAAAAGCAAACCTACCCTAGCCCTAACCTGCTCTTTGAACGTACTACCCACTACTGGACCGTAAGGCCTAATGCGCATTATAAGAAAATTTTCCTGTCTTATGAGTAATGTCTTGTAAAAAATTGTCTTTGTTTTCTTTTCTTAATGAGACCATACATATCTATTTTTTTTTCTTGTGTCGGATCAGACACGCGCATACAAAATATAAGATACTAGCTTTGCTTTACACCCGCGACTTCGTCCGCGTGGTTTAAGATTTTTTTGATTTCCGCGGTCGGATCAGACACGCGCATACAAAATATAAGATACTAGCTTTGCTTTACACCCGCGACTTCGTCCGCGTGGTTTAAGATTTTTTTGATTTCCGCGGAAGCCTATGTCACTCTCCAGGTCCTCAACTAATAAAAATCACGTCGATTCGTTGCTCCGTTGCGGCGTGATTGAAGAACAAACCAACAAACAAACACACTTTCGCATTTATAATATTAGTATGATTACTCATAAGTCACAAGACATTTTCTTATAATGCGCAATATAGGCCTTAGCAACCATAAATTCCTTAACGATTTCAATTAAACGGTCGATTTTGTCAAAATTAACCTTCTTTTTCCAGACCCATTCAGATCAGATGCCGTTCCGTTGCGAATTTTGCTCGCACCTGTTCAAGCACAAGCGTTCGCGCGACCGACACGTCAAGCTGCATACCGGCGACCGAAAGTACCGCTGTGCGCACTGCGAATCTGCTTTCTCCAGAAGGTAGGTGCTATACCGTTTACTGGCTTGCTTTGGTTGTTTTATCGTGATAAGAGGCGGAATGATGATAGTTGTTTGACTATCACTTATGTTCTTTATTCTTTACTATAGATGACGACCGCGAATTCTTCCGCGTAGATTTAGGTTTTTTAAATTCCCGTGGCCATTCGATTTTGCAGGATAATAAGTGCCAATGTCCGATCTTGAGATGAAACCGTTCTTTAAATCGGTTGAAAAGAGACGTTAAAGTGTGATAGTCCAACACATTTTCGCATTAAATAAAACTAGACGATGCCGGCGTGAATTGATGTTTTTTGAACAATTTTCCGAGATATAAAGTAGCCTATGTCCTTCCCCGGGTTGTAACCTTTGTACCAAGTTTCATCAAAATCGGTTAAGTAGTTGGGCCGTTCAAGCGTAGCAGACAGATAGACAGACAGACACACTTTCGCATTTATAATATTAGTATGGATATTAAGTAAGTATTATGCCTGCATTCATTCAAAAACTTATGGAGCATTTCATCACAATCCAAATTCTTAGGAATTATTTAGTATATGATGAAGGCACTTCTTAGGCACCCAGATATTTAAAAGAAAGTTAAATAATGCACTTAATTTAAACACGTAGACGGCTTTTTGTTCCAAGAAAATATACTAAAGGTATACGTAAAAAACTTATTGAGGTAACTCTCGAGCTGAGAGCATTAGGCACTAAGTATTTACAAGCACAAGAGTGACACGAGAGGTGCCTTGCATCACAATAGTCGAGTAGCAAGATTGATTACCGTAAGCCACAGCACAAAGCTTCTCGTCCACGAGGCGACGAGTCACCTTTTTCGTCACCTCAGCACGACCACGTGACTAATTCTACGCAATTTGTCGGCGCAACGAAATGCCGAGTGAAAAGAGTTGATGCGCTGACAAATGGCGTTGAGGGTCTCACAAAAATGAAATAATGGTCCATTCCTAAACCGGTGCGTCGAGAGCGGCCATTAGTGGAGGTGTTTGGGCGAACGCTACTATCCTGTGGTTTGCGTGAAAAGCCTCTTTGTTAGTTCTGTTTGGTCCGCGCTTTATGTGGGTACTTATGTCCCCAATGACAAATTGTCTTCTCCGGTCACGTTAAGACGATTTATCTCATTCAGTTTTGAATTCACACCTACTTGAATATACCCACTCAAATATTAATTGACCAATAATAGTCATGGAATAAGACACAAAAGCGTTACTATTATCATTATTTAATTCTTTCTAAATAGAAACAACAACTTACTATTTTCCGTTACTATATTTTGTTACTGAATTTTATTTTGATATGCATATTAAAGTAATGTGGTGGTGTAAACGTCTGCAAAGCTAGAAAGGTCAAGTCGGCAGAATCACTTGTTTTAGGTATATCTCAAAATTTAGTGCTCATTTAGTGCTAATTTAGTGATGATAACAGATGTAATGCTGCTGCTTGCTGACTTGTGGAACGAAGTTCCTTATGGGACGTTGCGGATGGGTACCCTAGCCGGCAATAAACGTCCGTAACGAAAATGCGGGGAGTAAGATTTTTTTTACGTAGACAAAAGGTCTTAAATATAAATATACTCCATTCGAAATTAAACTTTAATGCTTTAATGTTAAAGTTTTTAATTTTTTTTATTAAAAAGAAAAGAAAAAACACCTTTATTTTATTCACAATAAAAAAAAACGGCCAAGTGCGAGTCGGACTTGCGCACCGAGGGTTCCGTACAAACCTGTAGGTATATAAGTAAGAGTTATGGTATTTTTATTGCTAAATGAAATCCATAACATTAGTAAGTTTAAAATTATTAAAAATATTTTTACTAAAAATTTATGCTTTTCGCAATTTTTCCTTTATCTGTGCTATAAGACGTCGCTTCGTAGCGTTCGTAGATTTCAAGATTCTGAGTTCACGGGAAGTACCCTGTAGGTTTTGATTCCCTTGCGAGTGTCGAAAATTTGCAGTATAAACGGCTGTATCTTTTGATCTTAGATGTTTGATTCTTTCACAGCTTTAAGGGACAGTAGACCTGAGTATTTTGATATGAATTTCAGCTTGATACCTCTATGCGTTCTTGAGAAAAAGGGTCTTGACACTCAGATGGACGGACAACAAAGTGATTCTATAAGGGTTCCATTTTTTCCTTTTGAGGTACGGAACGGGTTTTGCCTCTGCATATGTTGGCAGGTAGAGATACTTATGGTTCATATAAGCGCGAGATACGAAAGGATACCTAACTGAAGAGTTACGAGCCAATTAGGTACGCCAGAATATGGCACCCCCGCCTTCATCTCTTCAGTACTGCCGATAGGGACTGCCGATAGAAGTGAAAACAAATATTTAAAATAACAACACAGCACTTTTAAAATAATTAAAATATAAACCTTAAAACTAAGTTTAATTTAGTAAAGTTTAATTACGAACGTACTATATTATTTATAATTAAGACCTTTTGTCTTAAGAAGAACGGTGTTAGTCTCGCGTTTCCACATTTTTACCCCCTACCAAAAAGTGCTCAACGCGCCTAAAGAAGTTTTCACTTCAAAACATTCTTACCCACCTGGGGAACTACTTTGATGGGGATTAGTGGAACAGGCCAATATACCGAAAGTTTTCATTTCAGTGACCACCTGAAGATCCACATGAAAACGCACGACAACCAGAAGCCGTTTCAATGTACGGTGTGTAACCGCGGCTACAGCACGGCCGCCGCGCTCACGTCGCACATGCAGGGGCACAAGCGGGAACGTGACGGTCGGGACACCAGTCGGAAACGAGCCTTGCACTGCTTGCGATGCGGCGATGCGTTCCGGCGACCTGATCTGCTACAAGTAATAATTGTTATTGTTTAACTAAGATTAGATCATTTCGGCTATCGCAGCTGATCTCGTAGCAGACTAGCTGCGCATTTCTGTATTCCGCTGAAGATAAATCGCTGAATCTACTTTCAGATAATTCTTCAAACTTATGACATTGTTTTTTTTAATCCACTACAAATTAGCCTTTGACTGCGATCTCACCTGATGGTGATGATGCAGTGGTGGTAACGGGCTAACCTGTTAAGGGCATGGCAGTTATAATTAACCCTTGCCCCTATTCGCGGTTTCTACACGGCATAATACCGGAACGCTTGGCGGTACGTCTTTGCTGGTAGGGTGGTAATTTGCCACGGCCGAATCCGCCCACCAGGCCAAACCAGGGAAAATTCTGAAATTATAAATTCCCAAATTGACCCTGCTGGGAATCGAACCCGGGACCTCAAGACAACAGCGCTTAACATTGCGCCAGGGAGGTCGTCGGTTATGGGTATTCTTTAATGATATTAGTAATGATAAAGTTGAATAGCAATTAGATACTACATTTGTCTTCAAATGGCTTCGTAGCTATTATTTTGGTTCAATTATTTATCACCCACTTTCTTAATATCAAACTGTCACCAATAAAATTAAAATTTTATTATTAAACAAAATTTTATTTTTGCTACTTCAGGCACATATGGCGAGCGTCCACGGCGTCGAAGAAACCTCTATGACACCTCCGCGTCGAGTCGCATCTCAGCCACCACCGCTACTTGCTTGCATATACTGCACTCGAGACACCTTTACCAGCATGGAGCAATTGCAATTACACGTACGCGCAGCTCATTCGGCGTTACTGAACGGAGAAAGTTCTGCGCAGTACACAGTTGATCAGCCGATGCCGACTGACCTGAGTAGACGAAGTCCAGAAACGTCAACACCAGCTAAGCGTGCCAGGTTAAACTCGGGCTCAGCAACACCGAAAAGTGCTCTTTCCCCTAGCACGCTGTTGTGTAATCAATGCGACGCAGCGCTGCCAGACTTTGAAGCTTTCCGAGCCCATTTGAAAGGCCATCTTGAAGAAGGCGGAGACTTGGCAAGGACGAGTCCCGCGCCTTGCCTCCACTGCGGTGCAACGTTTGCCGATGCAGCGGCTTCCGAGCGGCATTTGGCCGCTCATTACCTTGCAGTGTCTTGTGAATATTCTTGCCCCAGTTGTGTGCGCAGTTTTTCAACACCGGAAGATTTGCAGAAACACTTGTTGGATTTGCACGCTCATCACATGTACCAGTGCAATATTTGCAAAGAAATATTCGATTCCAAAGTAGCCATTCAGGTAAGAGTAAATTGTGAATAATAAAATATGTACCTAATATTTGTTTTGAATCGCCTGAAGTCGCCGACGCCTCGGTCATCGCATGAAGCATCTTAGAATTTTTTAATCTACATACTTAATATACGAAATCCAATGGAACTGAATATATTTTTTCCGGGAAAACAAAAAAGACCATACATCCGTCTCGGATGCGAGCTATCTTTTATCCTTAGCAAGATCGGTTCAACGATTGAGGCGTGACAAAATAACAGACACCTAAGAGACGAACAGATACAATTTCGCATTTTTATAATCTCAATTTACAAAATAGAACCTAACTAATATACAACAATACTTGAGATTTTGCATGTTTTGTATAACGTACCTAAACCTCTTCAATTCACTTCAACCCGTAGACCTTGTATGAATTCATCATAATAAAATTTTCAATCACATTGCAGAGTCTCCACTCTACAATGAACTGGTCTCAGACATGCAGGTTTCCTCACAGTGTTTTCTTAAAACTTGCCCGGGCATCGAACCCGTGCCCCACCTGCTATAGTAGGCCGAAGTATTAGCCATTAGGCTATCACCGCTTGTATGGATTAAAATATGGAAATTACGGCTAAAATATGGATAGCTAAAGAAATTATTTTAATTGCAGGCTCATTTCGCAATGTCTCATAGCACTGAGAACAAAGTGTGGGTGTGTCGGTCGTGCGGTTCCGGCGGGGGCGCCTTGCGCACGGAGGCGGAGGGCGCGGCGCACGTGCGCGCGCGGCACGCGGCCTCGCGCTGCGCGTGCGGCGCCGTGCTCGCGGGCGCACGTGCTTTGCGGGCACACGCGGCCGCACACCACACCTACCGGTGCCCTGTGCCAGGTTGCAGCGAATCTTTCGCCGTGCAGTATCTACTTGAGCGCCACGTGCAAGCTCATCATGCTGTTACCAACCAAGTAAGTTTACTGAGTCCTACGTGCCTAGATTACAATGATCTATTGTTTTTGAGGGTATCAATTCTGACAACCTCCCTGGCGCAGTGTTGAGCGCCGTTGTCTTAACGTGGGAGGTCCCGGGTTCGATCCCCGGCAGGGTCAGTTTGGGAATTTATAATTTCTGAATTTTCCCTGGTCTGGCCTGGTGGGAGGCTTCGGCCGTGGCTAGTTACCACCCTACCGGCAAAGGCGTGCCGCCAAGCGATTTAGCGTTTCGGTACGATGCCGTGTAGAAGCCGATTAGGGGATTGGGTTTAATATAACTGCCATACCCCTAAAGGTTAACCCACTATCATCTTAGACAGCATCATCACTTACCATCAGGTGAGATTCCAGTCCAGGGCTAACTTGTAGTTGATAAAAAGAAAAAAAGTATTGAATGTAAGTAGGTATTGATGATAAGAATACAGGTGTTCAATTTTAAGCGACTCCGAAGGACGAAATTTTCTATATGGCGCGTATTTTCTTAACTTTGTATTCGAAAACCCAATTCCACGAATGAATTTTAGGTAATAAGATAGTTTATCTTATCAATTATTTAAGAATGGTCCCATGGACGCTGGGTAGAGACTGAAGACGAGATTAATCGATGAGGTCGTAAAATTACTCGAATTTAGTATAATTAATTTTAATAAGCTGTGGTGAAGTAGGTAGGTAGGTGGGTAGGTAGGTGTGGTGTGGTGAACTAGTAGTAGTAGTTTCGTGTAAAAACAATCCTTTTATATCTTCCAGGGTCTCAACGGCGATATAATAAGAGGCAAGCGGACAGAAAACAACAATGCTGTTGAAGGTGACGGCGCGAGTCCTCCTTGCATCAGTGGTGATGCGCATGGGCCGATGGCTTCCGGCGGGGAGGAGCGAAGGAGGAAAAACGGCGCTGTAGCGTTACAGTGCGCGTACTGCGGGGAGCGCACCCGGAGCAGGGCGGAGCTGGAGGCGCACACCCGCGCGCACTCCGGCGCCGGCGCAGCGCGGCACAAGTGTCTCATCTGTGATGAAGTCCTACCTTCAGCTGCCGTGCTAGCCGAGCACAAACTTACGCATTGCAAGGTAAAGTATAACCTCCTACATTATCTGAAAATCAATTTCAAGTTCTCATTAAGTGAAATTTCTTGCAAAATTTCTTTTGAGAATAATACTATCTTCTTACTTAATCCATACTAATATCCATATCCATACTAAAATTATAAATGCGAAAGTGTATCTGTCTGTCTGTCTGCTACGCTTTCACAGCCCATCTGCTCAACCGATTTAATGAAATTTGGTACAGGGATAGCTTTTTATCCCGGAAAATCAAAGAGTTCCCGCGGAAATAAAAAAACTTAATTCACGCGGACGACGTCGTGGGTATCATCTAGTTATCAATATATTTTCGTTGATTGATCTGACTTGATCTCAGTAAAATGAAGATCAATATATATCAAAATCCTATAAAATTAAATACTTGACTGTTGACTCATGACTGCTAAACTTTTACTATTCCTAAGACCCCTATTATGTAGTCTGGTATAAAGGCAGAAAATTAGGTGAAACCTTCATTTTGTTTACAAATCCACTTCCAAAAGAGGTTATAAGTATTTTTTATTTCAGGTGGTTGCTGGTGATACCTGTGCCCGATGTCGTTCAAGGCTGCCATCAGAAGAGGCTTTCCTGAATCACATGGCACGCCACCATCCGGCATTGCCAGCCCCTTGCGTCATTTGTCGTCAAACTTTAGCTTCCGAGGCCGAAGCGCGTTTGCACGCCCGTTTTCATTTACGGCCGAATGAAGACGAACAGAGATGTGCAATATGTCTCAGAGCATTGTCTGAAAGTGAGGCTGGGGAAGGGGCTAGGGCGTGCGCTGCCTGCTACGCACGACATGCTGCTCCAAGGCCTCCTCCGCCCTCGGACCATGACTGCCGCTTATGCCGTCGGACCCTCGGATCTCCCACACGCTTGCAAGCTCATCTTATTGAACACACGTTCGCGGGCATTGGAGCGTTCACGTGCTACCTTTGCTCTGCTATGTTCACAAGCGCAGCAGGATTGCAAAGGCATTTGCCAGAACATGCCGCAGCACCTAGACCTTACGACTGTGGCCGTTGCGGATTGAAGTTTTTCTTCCGCGCGGAGCTCGACAACCACGCGTTCGTACATCTCGAAGAAGCCGAAATCGCTCAAAGAGCATTTTATGAAGCTTATGCTCGCGGCGCGGCATCGGCGTGGGCTGCTATGCAACCGACAGACTTAGCGCCGCGACCTACGGGGTCCACTCCAGTGGATAATGAGGTATCAGTCAAGCAAGAACCAGAAGTGAAAGAAGAACGTAACGATGAGTATATTGAAGTATCCTCACCCCCTCCTCAGCCGCCCCAGCCTGATTCGGTATCTACTTCTCCACCAGTAGTGAAACAAGAGAAGCCCGACGAAGACTGAATGGAAAGCTAATTGAACGTTATCGTCCGGTGTGGGATCCATTCCTACTGCAATACTAGATTACGTCCTTGCAAATTATGCACTAGTTAAGTTAAATTTTGTTATAGTTGCGTCTGTTGAGCGTTTAGAACGCAAATAATGTAAAATTTAGATAGACCGTCGTATCTTATGTTGGTTAGGGAACGTATGTTTTATAATATTTACACGCGTATTTGTATAAACTTGTTAACTTAATAAATTATTATGTTAAGCTTCACGGGACATGGACTTTTAATAACTCTTAGAACAACCTCCTATTGCAACAAGTATACCTACATTTTTTTTCAAAAAACGATACAATGCAGTTACAGGATACCTACCAAATTTCGAATCGACCAGGCCAGTGGAAGTTGCAAACATCCCTTCATCAACTATAAAAGAGCAAATGATTTTTACTGAAAAGATTTCTGGAATCATTAATTATAAACTCTCGATCAAACAAAAAAACAGAATCAAAATCGGTTCATCCGTTTGGGATCTACAATGTCACAGAAAGTCAAATTTATAAATCTTTTGGAGTCTGTAAATAACATTGAGTAAGAAAGTATAAGCAAGACGCAAGTCTTAAGAAAAGTTGCTATATTTCAATAATAAATAACTTTATGCTATCATATGAGTTAAACTTAACTTAAATATTGACCACTGTGCATATAACTAATGAAATAACCAAAATGGGAGCCTTAAATATACCAAGGTTCAAGGTGTAGCAACTTGCTGCTGGATCCAGGGGAGTAACGTGGCGATTTTGACGTAGGCGGCAGGCACGTTGGTGAGGGCACAACCCAGCCCCCACGACACCAGCCCCACTACCACCCATTGCCCATTCACCTGGCAAACGAGGCCTGACCCACCATCACCCTGTAAACGTGCAAATGCGTTATATGTCGGTAGATATGCCTCGTTGGTCTAATGGTAATCATGTTCGACTGCGGCTGACGAGGTCCCGGGTCGGGCCATAATGAATGTTGGGTTTTTCTGATTACAAATTCTCAGTGCTAGCCCGGAGTTAGGAAGATGGCGGTGTTTAACCCACCCTCGGAGAGCAGGTTCAGCCGTCGGTCCCGGTTATAATACTAACATGATAATAGTCGTTAAAGCCTGCCAATAACCCGCATTGGAGCAGCGTGGTGGGTCTAAGCTCTAATTTCACTCTCTCCTATGAGAGTGGAGGCCTGTGCCCAGCAGTGGGACGTTAATGGGCTGTAGTGGAGTGGAGATATGCCGAAATGCAAGCTTATCGATTGGACATATTAAAAGGTCAGAGCGCTTGTTCCAAAGCCAAAACTTCGGCTTTTACCTAATGAGTTTTTAGGCCAATCTCGATGTGCCTAAATTCGATATTCCATTTTGCCAATTCGGGTTTGGACATAGGCAAGCTCAACCATGTATTTGATTTGCTGTTATGCGTATGATATGTTTTTGATGCTACGGTAGTCTAGCTCCTGATCCTTTTCCATCGAGACTATGCGTCGTATGTTGCCAATGTGTTTCCTCCACAGACGTGCTAATTTAATGCTAAGATTTTAGTATTTTTACGAAAATAATTTTGAGATACAATTTAAAGAAATAAAAAAGGCTAGGTACTTACTGTACAGGCATCTTTATTCGTCTCTCCGCCAGCGCATAGAAATGAAGTGGTGTCTAGGACGAAGGTTGCTCCCAGGCGAGCAGTTTGCATCTGCGACTGACAGATATCTGGCGCGACTATGGGCACGTCTACTTTCTTTAAGATCTGTTGGTATTGGCCTTGAACACCAAACATATCCTTTCCCCATCCTGAGACCCAACATCTACAAAAAAATACGTGTAGGTACGTAATTTATAAATACCTAAATGAAAACCGAACGTTGTTCAGCACATTAAAATCGCAAGACTGCAATGGGCTGGACACGTACAGCGTATGGATGAGGATAGACCACCAAAAAAACTAATGTCGTCGCACCCAGATGGACGTAGAAACATTGGTCGGCCAAAACTTCGTTGGTTAGATGGAGTTAACCAAGACGCTAGGCGGCTTGGAATAAAAAATTGGAAAACGAGCGCAAAGGAAAGAGACAGATGGAGAAATCTTCTGGACCAGGCCCGGGCCCACAAGGGGCTGTAGCGCCAATGATGATGATGATGAAATGAAAACCACGAATTTGTCCGCTTGAATTAAGTTTTTTTGAAAATCCTACGGGAACTCTAATTTTTCAGGATAAACAAAGTACTTCCCCGGATTCAACCTAACTCTGCTTACTACATTTTGTCAAGAACAAGTTGAATAGATGGGCCTTAAAAACTTGGTAGACAGACAGACAAAATTTTGTATTTATAATACTAGCTGATGTCCGCGACTTAGTCCGCATGGATTGAGCTTTTTTGTTTCCGGGGGAAATCTTTAATTTTCCGAGATAAAAAGTTGCATATGTGTTATTCCAGACTATAATCTATTTCTGTGCCAAACATCCAGATCCGTCTAGACTTTCTGTAACAAACAGCCATCCATCCATCAATATTAATAAATATAGGTACGGTAGGTAGTGTAGCTTTGAACAGTTGTTCT
This sequence comes from Erebia aethiops, assembly GCA_923060345.2. Taxonomy (NCBI): domain Eukaryota; kingdom Metazoa; phylum Arthropoda; class Insecta; order Lepidoptera; family Nymphalidae; genus Erebia; species Erebia aethiops. The sequence goes on along the minus strand of OV281089.1, from coordinate 11,265,650 downwards.
AGCGACGAAAGCTACGCGACGCAACGTGTCACGATACGACTCCATAGAAAATGACAAACTTAACAAATCTACGCGACAACGGAAAAGGTTGATACTGTCATATCGAATCGCGTCTGTTACCTACTGACGTAAGACAGGGCCTCAGCTACACAAAATAGACTGATCATACCTTTGACCGGAATAGGTTGAGGTTGAAGACGGTGGTAGGCAAGCTCTGTTAATAGTTGTTGCGGAACCTGCCATCGGAGTCAAAGGCACTGAGGCTGCCAGCCGTAGCACTGTAATATCGTACTGCAGAGTGTTCGCATTGTAAGATGGGTGCGTGAACACTTTCGCCACGTTGTATTCTTGAAATGGTACTGGCTCATATGTGCCGGCTGCATCCCAATCACCCAATCGGACTTTCACGTTCGGCGCCGTTCCTGAAACACTGTAAGGAACATCTCATCAAGGTATAGTAATTTCTCAGTTATCGGTAAGTAGATATTGGCAAAGAAAAAAGATCTTCCTTTGAAAGAAAACGCTTTTGATAGAAAAAAAGTAAGAAAGAACATTACAATTTTTTCACAAAGATCTCTTTCATTTTAATAGCAATTACACACGAGGGACCGGACAGGACAAAACTATCGCGCCCCAGATAAAAATGAGTAAGTAATTTTAGTTCGAGAGAGAAAATTTCGTCCGTAGTATATTATGTTTTCACTCCGAAGCGTGTGACAGACACGCTAGTACATACTTACGCGTAGGTATAACCACAGAATAATATAATAGTACGTATAACCCATGTTGTGAAAAAGGTTATCAACCAAGTAGCCTACTCTTTGCCTCTTAAAGCCTATATCCTACTCGTATATCTGTCACCCGCTTAAGAGAGTCCATCAATTCTTACTTTGATGGCCCTCGTTCCACAAATTGTTAAGCTAGATAAAAATAACGAAGGAACTCACACGTAAGGAGACAAGCGATGAGTGACGGTTATAACGTTGAGTTGATCTATAAGAACTCCACCAGCTATGTAATCATTTTGCTTTGTAAGAATCAAGGCCTGAAAAATGAAAACAATAAAAAAACCATTTGCACACACCATCTAATTTATTATCAATTTCATAATGGTGATTGAACTTTTGAAGATATTAATAGAACTCCTAGGAGGTACCTACTTATTCTTGTCGTTGTAGTCATATTATTAGCCAATGAAGCGATAACTCTCACCAATAAGTAAATGAAATCATTATAGAAATATGGTTTTGCTACTACACTAGGAGCGGGTGCAGGTCAGCGACACCCGCCACGCGCCTGACCCGCGCCCGCGTTTTATGTGATGTCGTCCATATAAATACAAGGAATCAACCAGCCGCGCACCCGACCTGACCAGCGCCCGACCCGCGTGTTTTGCCCGAATGTACAGTTTTTGGTAAAATGACTAAGTAACCCCGAAATCACGTATTTAATTTAAATATCTAGGTAGGTTGGTAATGCAGGTAATTGCGACAACTAAATCTACGAGGTTTCCCAACGCGCCCAGAGAAGAGAAGGTGGTCTGAGAAGAGCCCACAATCAAAATTCAAATATTTTATTCAAAGTAGGTACCGTAGTACTCTTTTTGAAGGACATAATAGTAAACATTAACTTCATTTTTAAAAAAAACTTATTGGTAATGACGTATACAAATTAAATCTTATTAAATATTTATCATTTAAAAATATCACTTAAACCGTATTAGAACTAACAGAACTATCAAAACTGTACTTTACATTACTTTGTTTAAAAGTTTTTCTGTTATAGGCAATAGTTAAATAGAGTACACGGTATACTTAGTCACAAGAGTCGTTTTTATAGTCAGTATTGCACTCACCTGCCATGGATACTCTCCATAATTAGCTTGTCCAGCAGCAGGCGTAACCACTGTGGCCGGTACTGCTTGTAAGGTGCCACATGCTACTGTAGCTGTTGGTGTAGTGGTTGTACTTCCACAGCAGTATTGCTGGCCAGCGGGGCAGAGCCCGGCTGTCTGAAATTGTGAACACAATCGCTCTTCATTGTCACCAAAAAATTACAAAATATAAGTATTCAATCTTAGTAAGCGCACATAGACTATTTTGTGTTCCTCATATAACATATTTCAATAATACCAAAACCGGCAAAGTATTTACTAAACACTAAACAGTTGCTCAAGCACGAATAATAATACTTAGTGTCAACTTTCGAGTAGCAAAGGTTAGGTTATAGTTTCGAGAAATTTTGTGCTTGAGCTAAATATTGGGAAATAATGAAAAAAAACCGGGCCCGGTTTCGCCATACTTTAAAAAAAAATCGCAATCAGAGAAACGAAGAGTTTGAATTGTCATGTTCAATTCCAGTGGTTAAGTTTCTTTATAAAAGTGTAACTTACTGGTGTCACTATTCTGAAGTCAATCAGCCCTGCGCCGGAAGAGCTTGTCACACAAGTGCCTGCGGGAACGCATCGGCAGCTTTGTCTTTTACGAATTCGGTGTTCTCTATCACGCATGTACTTTTCATTTTTTAATACATCATCAAGTCCCAGCTGTCGATGTCTTAAACTTCTACGTTCTCTAGGAAATTTAACAGCTGTATCAAACTCTCGAACTTGCGCAGTATATCCCATTATGAGTGGAGCTTGCATTGCCGCTGGAGTGGTGCCGAGCCGTGGATCGATCAGCAGCGCTCCTGAAGTGGTTTCGTCAGGATTAGAAACACATATCGCATCAGGATTGTTACAAAGCAAAACCGGTAAATTCTCTTCACCGGATGACGGTGCCGTTATAATTATATTAGTCGATGGAGTAGAAGTTGCAGTGGTTAGTGTTAATGTCGTCAATGGGGTTATGTTACCGGGGACTGTAGTTCGTGCTGTGGTTGTCGTAGGAGCAGCTGTTGTCGTCGTTGTTGCGGCGGTTGTTGTTGTCGCAGCTGTCGTAGCCACTGTTGTTGTGGTGGCAGGGGCAGCTGTTGTTGCCGTGGTTGGAACTGGTGTCGGGCGCGCTGTAGTCGTAGTCGTCGTCGTCGTGGTTGTCGTTGTCATTGCAGTTGTGGCTGCAGTGCTCACGGTAGTCGGCACTGTCGTAGGTTGAAGTATTGGTGTGGGAACGCCTACGACTACGAACGTAGGCGGTGAATGGTTCGCAGGCAAAAGCCCTAAACAGGCGGTTAACAGCCAAAGACACATAGTACGCGCAAGTTAACACCGGTCCGGCTAATCATACACTGGCAGTGATCTGGACTAGTTTAGTAAATATAGTTATAAAATCATATGAGATGAGCCAGTATTAAATATGTCCTTACTTTGACAATTTGGTATTCCCCTAACAATTGCAGCCTTCATGGTGTTATGCGCGTGGCTACATAGCGATAAATTGACGCAATCAACAAAATGTGTATTACTAATCCGTAGCAATCGCTATAGTCATTTGCAGTTGTTAATTTATTCTTCTGCTATATCTACTTAGTTGTTATGATAGTATAGAATAGACTTAGCAGTATCACTAGGTATATTTTTTTTTAAAACCTACTAAACAAATGAATAAATCGTTTATTTTCACTTATTATATGCTTAACAATTATATAATTAAGTACTTTTACAACTTTTACGAATTTACTAGCTAGAAATTTTAAATCTATGTGTGTGTAGAAACCTACTATAACCAATCATGATTATGATCTAAGTAAGTCAACCTTCCACTTACAAAGATTATTCTAAGATTAATAAAAATTATTGTAGCCATCGCTTGAAAGTGGTTTAAAAAAAATATATTACTGTGTGCCAGTACTTTGCTGCAAGCTGCTATCAGATTTGTTTGCAAGTGACGGTGCAGACTTGGCCTAATGTGGAGCATATTTGCCTAGATTCCTAGAAGATGCATAATATTATTGGAGAGTTGTAGGTGAATTAATAGCTGGTAGTGTTGCTTGCTTGAGGTGTATAATAAAAAATTTCAAAAAAAAATAAAAACCGACTTCAAAAACCACAAACACTAAAAAGTAAAAAAATAATTTAATTTATTATGTATACAAGAGTTAATGTAGTTCTATAATAACATTTTTTGGAGTCGGTACCAATTAGCCGCATGAACCGTCTAGGTCTCTTCATTATTGTTGACGTGACTCCACATTGGCACCGACTCCAAAAAATGTTATTATAGAACTACATTAACTCTTGTATACATAATAAATTAAATTATTTTTTACTTTTTAGTGTTTGTGGTTTTTGAAGTCGGTTTTTATTGTTTTTTGAATTTTTTTTATTTCACAATTTTTAGTGGCCCCACTGTTTTAAAATACAGGGTGTAACCAGAACGCTAGTAAAAACTTAACGTTATTAAGAATAACGTCGTTTAATCGTCAAGTACAAAGTCCTTACATATGATACCCCACTTGGTATAGTTATCCTACTTTGAAATTTCAAACCACTGATTTTCCCCACTTTTTTAATTTATATAAAAATAATTTTCAATTTTTTTGATTTCCATGATATTGGGCCACTATTATATACAACTATTCCAAATTTCATGTCAATAGCTTTAATAGTTACTGAAATAATCGACTGTGACAGACGGACGGAGAAAGTCGCACCATAAGGGTTCCATTTTTATCATTTTGGTACGGAACCCTAAAAAAAAAAGATATGCTATGCATGGTTAAAACATACTGTTTACAAAACTATCACACTGATCGCGAGCAATTTACTCTTATCCATTGAGGAGTTCCGTTCTCCATCTCCGGAGATATTCATCAGATCTTCACCAAATTAAAATGGGACCACCTCTGAAGTATGACCTACCAAACAAAAAAAGAATTATCAAAATCGGTTCATAATTGGCGTAACAAACATACAAAAAAAAACATACAGTCGAATTGAGAACCTCCTCCTTTTTTTGAAGTCGGTTAAAAACGCCGCTTGTGTGTGACACTGTGAACAGATTGAGTACTATAAATTTAGGAAGCGATCAAATATTATGCGTCACACTGTGGCAGATCGGAATGTAGGTAGGTATATATTTATTACTTACAGGCTGAATGACTAACTGAATTCTACATTGATATAAAATATACACTGTTATATGTATATATATATGTTGTATTTCCAAGACCTATTCACCCTTGACGTGTGATGAATTGATGCATGCTTTCAAACAAAGTGAAACGAATGAGTGTCTAATGTCTATGCAACGAAAATATTACCTAGCATACGTAAATGTATGAAATCATCATCATCACTTCAATCCATTTTCGGCTCAATAATAAGCACGAGTATCATCTCAGAATGAGAAGGATTTGACCATATTCCACCACGCTGGCCAAGTGCGGATAGGCAGATTTCACACATCTCTGAAAACTTTATGAAGATGTTTCGGGTACTTATGCAAGTTAAACCTAGCGACGTTTTCCTTGATCATTAAAGCAAGTGACATTTAATTTCTTAAAACGCACGAAAAGTTAGAGCTGCAGCGTGCCCAGGAATCGAATCGCCGACCACCCGATTGTCGAAACCGGATGTTTAAACAATCACTGCCTGATTTATTACCGCCGCCGCTGGTGTGAACGCAGCTTGTTACATAAATGTGTTTAAATTCCACCAAAATAATTTTACATAAATACATGTTGACGATTTCACATTAATTCATGGAAAGGTGTCGAGGTCATACTACGTGTACGAAAATGTAATACCGACAATTACCAATATTATTTAGCAATAATATAAATGGGATTCTATTGTAAATGTTAGGACCATTTATTTATACGCGTTAACAATGTTATCAATGTATGATAAATAGGTAAAGACTTTATATACCTACCTACCGATAGGTAGGTAGGTATACAAAGGTAGGTATATAAACCTAATACAAGTTTTGCTTTTTTTTGCTTAGGCTAGCGCTTGGCTGCAATCAGACTTGCTTGGAAGGGGTGATGCAGCCTAAGGCGCTTGCCTAGAAAATGTCTATTCGCTCTAGATTTGAAGGTACCTAAACCTATATTAAAAAAGGAGGGGAAAACGGAAGCCGGAAGGGCATTCCATGTCCTAGCGGTTCGAATTAGAAACGAGGAAGCAAATCGCTTCGTACGAGTCCGCGGAATTCTTCTTCTAGTTCTAGTTAGTTTTAGTTCTAGTTCTTTGAGCACACTCCCCGAAATATATCCTGTAGAATACCTACAGACAGGCAACTTTGCGGTGATGTTCCAAGCTTTGCAGCTTCCAACTGACCAGCGATTAGTATAAAAATAAATTATGTCTATTTTTAGTGCTTAGTAGGAATTACTTGGATTGATACAGCTAAAATAAACTTGATATCCAATACTTTTCCTGTAGGTAGTTTTTACTACCGGTGGACCCCGGACACTTTGATCAATATTTAATTCCTACTAACTTGACCTACAACTGCACCCCCGTTGAACTCTTATTACTTATTTTTATATTTTGAAAACGAGTTGTGGGTACTGGGTCATCTACAAGAACGATTGCAAATTCAAGCGGGACCACTCCTTGAAATTTATATGAAAATCGAACCTAACCTAACCTAACCCATCGGCAAAGCCGCGGGCAAATATGTTTATAAATAATGTTTATAAATAAAATTAACAAAATGTACCCATTGCTGCTGTTCCTTTGATGGAAATCACATGTTAATGCCACCTGCCGTGTACTGCTTACACTGCTAAAAAAATATAGCAACCGTAAACAGAGAACACCGAACTAACGTAATAGTGTAACGTATGTCGACGTAGATGGAGCTAGTCGAATTGCTCAAAGCGGTCGCTAGGGGGAGCTAGACCTCGGCCGCAGTTGCGCATGTTGAGTGCACGTCAATATAAACAAGAAATAAGTCCACAATCGAGTCTTCAACATACATTTATACGTATTTAAATACGATACGCAACTCCAGCAGTCGTGCTCAGCCTCAGTTTGCGCACACTGCTTGAGTTATTCGAGGCCGATTGTGTTACGTTTTGACGCATAAAATCCGTAGCGTTTCTGCGGCTAATGATCGATTCGCGTAATTTACTTAATACACGTTTACTTATCTTTAATTAAAGTTTATACAGTGGCAGAGCATTGTGATTGCTAAATATTAGTGATATTGATCAAATTGATGATATTAAATAGTTGACGCTCATTCCATGAGCTATAGCTACATTTTGATTGAATCAAATCATTCGCTGATAAAATGTGAAACATTTTTTAAGCAGTGCTTAACTAATGTCTAGTTATATAAAATGTGTTTTGTGGGTATCCTTTTAAAGCAGGAAAAATATTACGAAGTGGTGGTGTTATGATTATAAGTACTCGCTCGGAGAATTCAAATAGTGATCACGATGCCTTCGGATAGTCAAGAAATAAACGTGGATCTTAATCCTCATGAAGAAGGTGCCATCAAGACTGAAACAAAAGATGGCACAAAGGAGGACGTTAAATATGTTGCCTCTGATGTGGTTAACAACGGAGCACCAGCTGGGTTGAACGCGGACCAAAGACTAGCTTTTGCCCTAAGAGATTTTTTGGTCGATGGGGCCCCAAATATGGTTTTGGATGAGGATGGGCCATCTCCGTCCAACCTCGATCAGAAACTGCCTTATATTGATGAAATGGTGGATTCCGAAGTGGAGACCGTCCAATCAGATGGAGAACCACCGCATAATCATGAAACAGACGAAGTTCTGAATAACGCAGCGTGTCGATTGAGGAGATGGCGGGCAGCGTCCCGTAAGTTGCGTCGACCGCGCATCATAAACAATTTAAGTGATGAGGATTGTCACGGTGCTGTGAAGAATTCGAATGCCGGGCATACTGATCTCGCAGACCGCCTGCGAAGCTTGGCGGCGGCGAGCAACATGTCTGCCTCAGCTGGGGAGCTACTGTCGCTGGCTCCTCCGCCACCTGCCGCCACGGCGCCTCCGTCGCCCGGCTGTCTGCTCACACCATCCTTGGCAGATCAAAACGCGGCTGAATATTTTGTAAGTATAACTACCAAATCCTATTTTATTTAATAATTGTTATAAAAACTAATGTGTCTGTCCGTCTGTCACCTTTTTGCGGCTCAGCTGTTGTACTGATCTTCACGAAATAATTGGCTCAGAGTTATTTCACAGCCTGCAGACAGGCAGATTTTTTTTCCCGAAGAGTCAAAGAGTTTTTACGGGATTATTTAAAGCTTGAGTTTATGCAGACACGTGCATAAACATTATCTCGTTGGATACAAAGAACATTCGCCCTTCTCAAGTAGTATTGCAAGTTCCGATTACGATGGGTGTCTTTGACGTCAAGAACAAATTTATTATACCTACCTGCCTACTTATGTGCGTCGGTAAAAACTTTCACAAACAGAGCTACGGCTGCAACCTTGCATGGTGTATTCTTTTCTTGTCGTTGTAAGTAGTACCTACCGGGTATACTCAGAATATACTAAAAATCAAACATAGTGCTATACTTACCGGTTTATTATTTTATTATTCTCTGGGTTAGATTCACTTCAGTTGATTGAAGGCTATCTTATATTCCTAATGTTTGATTAGAACTAACACAAACAGGGACTTCTTAGAATTTTTCACTATCGCAATTGCATCCAACTAATAGGAAAATGTTTGTCTTCAACACCAGAATATTACCCAATGCTTTCTCTGCGTCACTATAGTGATAAGTTGATATCCAGTTGCAGCAAATGAGGCCAAGTTACGTTAGTGTTTCGCTGTACTAAGGCCTGAAACAAACAGAACTCGTGACGGCAATTGCACGGTACGAGAACGTCACGTTTAAAAGTCTTGTGCGTTGTGTCAAGTCAAAGTAAAATTACGCCCATAAAAAGACATCGATGTGTTTTTGACAGTTAAAACTTGAATTTGTTGGTCATAATGTAGGTTTCTCCTGTTTTTGGTTGGTTTCCGTTGGTATTATTTTGGACAACATTGTTTGCAACATACATCGAACTCACAAACACACACACGCATAAGGGGTAACCCCCTTGTGATAAAAAAGCTGTCTTCTTCTCCAGACGAGAAATTAAACATTTTGATGAGTTTATCATCGACAGTTATATTCGCAGTTGAAGAGTCTCAGAATATTTATCGCATAAATCAAGTTTCTTGACGTCATGAGAGCGGTTGCTGGTTAAAATATATCTTCAATGCTATTGAATACATTTAAACCGTTTCAAATTATGTTGGATACAGTTAAACTGATATGTAATATTTCCATTGTGTTCGAGTTTATTACGGGCTGAAAAAATCAGATACTTACTTGATAAGTAAGTACAAATATTTGTTTAGGACTAGCCGCTTACACAAGGGACGTTAAACTGATTTCAAATTCTGCAATGCTCGGATTCACTTTTCGGAAAGAGCATATTAAGGTTAAAGAGGAAGAAGAAGTGACTGCATAAAATTTAACTAAATCTATTGATAAAATTGATTGATGCACATGGGTGCAAATGGGCCTAAATCGTCTTTACTAACCCAAAAAAACTAAGTAATCTATGACCACCATGCGCAATATATTTTTGTCAACATCATTGATAGCTGGTATTATAATTTAAATGCAATGTGCGAGGTATTGTAATGGTAGTCGTCCGTTAAGTCGGCCCATAGCCCAGATATTATCAAAGCCATATCGTGTCCATTTCTAGCTATAGTTCTGCATCCACTGGAGATTATATTTTTATTATATATATATTTCAGCATCTTATTGATGTAGGTACCCACTGAACGATAAGTATCAATTTCACAATTTAGATTAGATCTCGTAAAGACTCTACACGTTGGACTAGATGTCCTCAATTCCCGCGCAAGCAAGGTTTATCCCGTGACGGATACTTAAGTGAGTACCTCTACACATACCAAACCTATGTGTTATTCCAGACTATACCTAATCTATCTCTGTGCCAAATTTCATCCAGATCCGTTCAGCCGTTCTTGCGTGATTGAGTAACAACAGTTGATCCATCCATCCATCCATCCAAACTTTCGCATTTAGAACATTGGTATAGATCATAAATAGAAAAGTGTGTCTGTTTATCTGCTACGCTTTCACTGCCACCCCGTTCAGCCAATTTTGGTGCAATTTGGTAGAGATAGGCTGTATCCCGGAGAAGGACGTAGGCAGCTTTTAATCCCGGAAAATTAAAGATTTTCCGCGTAAATCAAAAACTTAAATCCTCGTGGATGATCAGTCGCAGGCATCATCTGGTAGTTATTATGATTCACGGTCAAACCGCCGGCACAAACGTAAAAACTCAGTCAAAAGCTTGGAATCTGGAATCATCATTCATCAGTGAATAGTGGGAACCAGGTGCCGTTGTCTTACGACCTCGACGACTATATAATTTTTTTTTTATCCTCTTGAAACTGCAATCAGTCGGGAGACTATACCTAAGCTGATGCGTTGTTAATAAATTGACTTTTGCGAACAAGAGAGCCAGAGCTCGAACTTTCGTCACATAGATATCGAGCACGTCAGCTCGTTTTAACCTTTTCACTCTTGGGGCGACTAGAAGTGAGTTGGCAAGTGGGTTTGGATGATTGGCGAGACGAACTTTGTGTTTTTACGAGTACTCGTTTATTTCATCACAAATAGTTGGCATATCTAGATACTGGTGCATTTCTTCGTTGCGTGTAAACCAGGGCGCATTAGTTATTAATTAATTTATTGAACTGGACAATTCATATCATTTTTGGCACAGCCCGTGAAATAAAGTATCGTTCGATTGTGATTCGATTTTTCTGAGTTAAAGTGGTCTCAGTGATGGGTGGATAAAAAGAAATCTCAAATATAAAACAGAAAGTGGGAAAAAACTAATTTTAAGTGCGACCTCGTCGAATAAGTTTTAGTTAAAACTCTTGAGTTTGAACCTAAGAAAATGCCAGTCTTCAAATATTACAATTATCATTGTTTGAATTAAGATTACAAGTTACAACAAAAAATATTTTCCGTATCAAATTGCTGCGAGGAAAATTACACCAGGTTAAAAGTATATTTTCCAGATAAATGAATAGAATACATACAAAGTTGATAAGAAGTTGGACACTCGTAGGTTACTTGAGTCTCATTGATGAAACACGCGGTCACATCATGCCGGGCGCATGGAGTATGGAATGTTCATTGATTGGTTCCACACCAATGCTGATTAAAACAACTTTTTACTTTCTTCTTACTTTTATACATAAGTATACCACTATGTATGATGGAGTATGAAAGATATAGAATGACCAGTAAGCTAGTATAGCTACCCACCTACTGAGTTAGATCACAGAATAGGTAATAGTGTGATAATATTATTGCTCTGACATCGCTGTAAGGAACATGAGGTATTGTATGAACTTTAACTTAAAGCCCTCATCGAAGTAGTAGTAGTTATGTAGTCACCGTAAGATTGTAAAAACAGTTGGATTGTAATTTAACGCTTTTTATCTCGATAGATTGTAAACTGTCGAAAGATTGTAAACCGTTCAATGTTCCGAGTGTAAATTTTTGAAATATTCATTTTATTTACGTTTTCTTGTCTCTTTCTTGTAGGTTAGGTTAGGGTTCGACATAAATAATCAGGCAGTGCCCGGCTTGCAGCTTGGCCTGCCTTAGGTTTTATCGGGTTAATATAACAGATTACAATATACCTACCGAAAAATAATGCGTTTAATTGTAATCTTTCGACAGTTTACAATCTCGCTAGTTAGATTATAATCTAACGGTTTTTACAATTTTACGGTGACATATAGACTCCTCAAAACTAGGATTTTTAGAATTTCCAAATCTTTAAAAAAATATTATGGTGGCAAAAATGATATTTCGGTGGCTACATAATATTAGGCAATGATATTGGGTATTCACCAATTAGATTGCAGGCAACGCCAAACATAATATACATCATATTAAACAACTTACATATTAACTACCAGTCAAACATTAGGTCCTGTTGCAATCGGACCAAAATCCTTAATCCTAGCAGACGAAGTCTCCGGAAAGAACTACTTAGTACTTATACCTACATAATATCTTCTTTTTACTATATAATTTGGCGCTATTGGCTTCAGAGAACATACAGTCTATTACATAACTGTACCTTATGTGTTGAAAAATAGAAGATGTTTCGTTAACTGACGAATAAGCTTGATGTTGACAGAATAACAGGAATTCTGCCAAACAAAATTCATCAGTCGTTTGCTTGGCGATTGTGAAACACTCGTGCTCCTACTAATAGGACAAATTAAGAGGAGCACGAGGAAACGACCGAATAAATGATTCATAAAATTAAAAATCACTAAGTAGGTGCTAACGTCTTTCGTTAGAGCCCCACATGAAAGATTGTTATCGCTGGCCTTGCGTCAGCTGAGTTCTATTTTCCGAGAGACGACTTGATTTTAGTTCGATAAGTTATTCGGGCCGATAGAAACGAGTGTACCTCTCGCCCTCATGACCTAAATTTCAGTACCGACGTCATCACCAGGAAGAGCTTAGTGGGGCGCCGGTACAGTGACCCGCGCTTACGACCACCGCATCTCATTTGTATGTTACAATGCATCTTGTACTACGTAAAAAACTTTTTAAATATTTAAACGTTTAATCAAAACGTATATACGTAATGATTTTATTAAAATATGGCAATGAAACATACATATACAAACTAATATATTATAATCTATGCATGTTATGTTGCAAACCCGCTCTTTGATCTCTATCTCTCTTGTCTCTGCCAATCATGGAGAACACGCAATTTTTGTAAGTGCTTTTAAAATAAAAGGTAAAACCTAGTGCATCTATAATTACTGCTCCCTCCCTGTAACCTAATAGATTTATTTATTTCATGCATATTTCATGTAGGAGGTTCTGGTTTAAAATTTTTCAATAAAGCTAATATAAGTTATGTTAGGTAGATAACTAAATTTCGTGTTGCCCTATTTAATGTTGTTTTTGAAGTGAAACGTCTTTAAAATTGTTGATTTGAAAATTCGATGAAACGAAAAACGAAACGAAAAAGCAACACCAAAAAGAGAAAAACATATTCATAATAGGATTTAGTCTGCGAGAGAATGAGATAAAATACAAGTTACATTTATCTCATTATCTCGTAGGCTACTTGTCTGAAGTTTCACTTCTGCTGTGTGTGAAACGCACACACACTTTTTTTTAAATTAATGAAGCAATTCCCGAGTAAGTAGGAGAAAAAGATAATTAGGTACATAGGTACACGATACCGTAGCACGAAACCTTTTAGCTGTCAATGGATAAACCTAATTTAGATGAGATTTCGTTATCAGTCAAACATAATATCTACCCACTTCAACACTAGGTACCTATGTATAAAACACAAAGAGTTCTAAGTACTACATACATTCGTTCAATTGTTATGATTGGCTGAATTCAATGAATGTATTCCAGCTGAATTTATCATTTTAGCTGCAGACAGTGATAGGGTGGTGGCCTGGTGGCCAAGCAGATGTAAAGAAAGGAAAAACATTTATTTCCAAATTGTGCCATACATAACAAACATACCAAAAGTGGTAGATCACCCCTGCACCTCAACGATCTAAACATGACCTAGAATCTAAACAACACCGATGAGGCGCAGGGATGAACTATATCACGTATGGCACAACACAAAAAATGGCCCAGGCTCAGCATAATGCTGTATGTTCAGTGCAAGCACTAACCATACAGCGCTGATTTTCAGCCTGAACCCTGATTCAGGTGACACCACGGAAAAAACTACGTAACTGCAAGCTAGTAGGATAGATGTGATTACAATGGTCTCACTAAGTACCTTACTGTTACAGTTTTATTTACTTTTTTAACTAGAGATAAAACATCACAGTATCATTATTTTGCTATTAAAATAACTGGCTGTTAGCTTGAAGTACAAGGCCGCCTCTGACGTCAAACAGACATTTTGTTCGCGTGTTATTGTAACTTGTAAGCGCTTAAAATGTCAATTTCATTTCGGATCCAGGTGAACACGACCACGCCTCTTGTTAGTAGAACACTAATCAACTAATTACGCTTGGTACAAATATCGATCTAAGTACACCGGACTGAACTGATCGATAGTATTTTATTTATCTGTAGGTACTATCATATTTTTTTGGCCCCGTGTCGTATCAGGGAGACAGCATCAAGGCCGGGAGCCGCAGCAGAAAAGGAACCGGCGAGCGGCGGAAGTATGCCTCCCTCAGAGTTACATATTTATTCCGTTTGCCGTGGAGACCCTGGGGCCGTGGAGTCTTAGTGCCAAAATTTTTTAGGTTAGAGCTTTAAATACTAAGGACGCAAGGCCTAAGTATTTAAAGGCGAATATATAATTTTCATTTCTGAGTATATTCTCACTCTCAACGTCACTGGAAAATCCATACGACGTTTTCTTACACTTTAGCGATTGGGTTATTGGCTGGTAATTAGGTAATTGGTAAAACTGATGTCGAATTCTTTTTTTGTTGCTATGTTGGTTGCTACTTATAAAACCTTATAATATAGATAGACTTAAAATGTCGGGATTACATAAAACTATTCTTTAAATGTTCTTTAAATACTAACCAAAATAATATCTCTTCAACAAAATACTAAAATTACAATAATTAATTGAGTTATAAAAACAACGGACTTTAATGTTTTATGTTCATCTATTAATATTACATAGTTTATTATAATGATTTAAAAGCCGAACCGAGAAAGGATAATCGTGCCAATTTTTTTATCAGCTCTACATACCTACAGTACCTACCGTATACGTATACGGTATGTATAATATGTTACCGTAAGATTGCAAAAACCGTTAGATTGTAATCTAACTGGCGAAATTGTAAACTGTCGACAGATTACAATTTAATGCATTATTTTTCGGTAGATTGTAATCTGTTAGGTATATATATATACCCGATAAAACCTAAGTGCCACTAACTGATTATTTATGTCTAACCCTAACCCTACAAGAAAGAGACAAGAAAACGTAAATACAATGAATATTTCAAAAATTGACACTCAGAACATTGAACGGTTCACAATCTGTCAACAGTTTACAATTTCGCTGGTTAGTATATAATCTAAAAATTTTTGCGATCTTACGGTGACATATACATCCTTACCGTACATAGAACTTTTTACTACTTTTTAGTTACTACATAGTTACCGTACTTTTAGTTAAGGTGCATGACAAGGGTCTGCCCGCGAAATTCAAATTTAATTTGGTTTTTCACAATTTGTAAACTAATACTTTGTCGTATTAGTTTACAAATTGTGAAAAACCAAATTAAATTTGAATTTCGCGGGCAGACCCTTGTCATCCACCTTAAGTTGAATCATTATGGAATCAAAGACACTGCACTTGGCCTCATTGCATCTTATCTCAGTGATCGCATCCAAACGGTATGTGTCAACAATGTGAAGTCGTCCGGATCAGCCTCACTAATGGGTGTTCCTCAAGGCTCTATTCTGGGTCCCTTCATGTTCTTGGTGTATATAAATGATTTACCATATTAGTCCAAAATACTTGGGATATTGTGCTATTCTGACATTTCTGACACGTCCTTGATTTTTAAAGTCGATAGAAACAAGGACAGTTATGAAGACGTAAATAATGCAATTTCTCAAGTCACTAACTAACTGGTTTGCTGTAAACAATTTACTTTTAAACGCTAAGAAAACCAAGCGCATTGAATTCGCATTGCCGAATACCAAGTCCACAGGAATCATAAATTTCCAACAACAAAAAAATAAAAAAAGACCACTGTTCCTGGGGGTGACCTTAGATTCAAAGCTTCAAAGTTCAATTATATATCAAGTCATATATATCAAGTCTGGCTGGCAAACGTTGAAACTGCAAAAATTGTATATTTTGCTAACTTTCATAGTATTATGTCTTACGGAATCTTACTATGGGCATGGGCCCATGGGGTAAAGCAGCAGATATTCAAAAAATTCTGTATTACAAAAAAGGGCAATACGTGCAATTTATAATTTAAAATCGCGCGAATCCCTTAAAGAGAAAATGAAGGAAATAGGAATGAATGAAATTTTAGCTAAATATTTTTTTTCAAAAGAGAAACCGCCGAATCTCTTGCTGGTTCTTCTCGGTAGGACTGGCATTCCGAACCAGTGGTAGATTCACTTGACGATTCAAGAGTACTTGTAAAAGTTTATTTGAATAAAAATCATTTGAATTAGTTTGTTTTGTATTTGATTTTGATAATGGCTGTGACACACAAACAAAAGGACAAAACTACTTAGTAAAACACTACACTGCCAGTGATAGATTCACTTGAGGATTCGAAAGATTTTGTAAAACTTTATTTGATTTTGATTTATAACGGGTTCCTTGTTTTACTATGAAACTAAAAAGTGGCTAAAATTTAAGATACAACCCTCTTGTTTAGAATTATTTTAGCTAAACCTAGAATTTTAAAAATTTTTGGTTGGAAGGAACATCCATAGTTACCTATATATTATTATAAATGCGATAGTGCGCGTCTGTTTGTCTGTCTCTCTGTCGATCTGTCTGTCTGCTACGCTTTCATTGCCCAACTACTCAACCGATTTTGATAAAATTTGGTACAAAGATAGGTTACATCCCGGGGAAGGACATATGCTACTTTTTATCCCAGAAATAGAAGAGATCCCGCGGGAATTAAAAACCATTAATCCATCTATTATCTATATCATCTAGTTTTATAATAAAACCGTATTGTTTACAGGGTTCCAGTCCAGAATGCTGCGCCGACATTAGTGGTTCTAAAAGTGGTTCAGCTGGTACTCCTGCACCGCCTCCTGGACCGCGGTACAAGCTCGCCATAGAAGGCTCTCTCAGGGTCTGCTGCTTCCAGCATACCAGGACTGTGGTCGACAAAATACTTGCCGCCAAGTTCTTTAGAAGATGGGAAACTCACGTACTCTGCATGCTAGACGACCAAGTTGTCTCGAAAACTGTAAGTGCCCATAGCTCTTAGCCAGTCTTTCAAATACCTATACCAACATTTATTGTAGTGAATGTTTATGAACTATAGCTATAGTATACATCCATATTCTATTATAAATGCGAAAGTGTGTCTGTCTTTCTGCTACGATTTCAAGGATTTTCAACTGATTTTGATGCTATTTGGAACAGAGATTGCCTGCATCCCGGAGATTGATATACTTGGGCTACTCATTATCCTGGAAAAACTAAAGAATTCCCACGGAATTTTTAAAAAGCTTTAATCCACTCATAGTTCAAACGGAGTCGCAGGCGTTATTTAGCAATTTGATACTTACTCAGGTTTTTTTAATATTTTTATCGACCAATTAGTGTGGAAAGTGTTCTAAGCTTTTTTTAAACAGAAGTTTGTTATTGTTTATGTTGTGCATTCCATGCGTTAATTTTTGTTCGTTCTTCTTCCAAATGTTAATGCTTTTTCGCAAAACAATCCCGTTACGAGCTTACAATTCACTGGAAAAGCGTTTTTATAGCACATAAATAGGTTTAAGGCTTAAACAAACGCCCGACAAACACGAAGCGATTTTACTAGGCATGTGACTTGACTGTGCGCCGCTGTGCAGAAAAGGATGTAGATTGTAGGTTCTTTTATAATATATCTCTCTAGTACTATTTAAAAAACAAAATAATATGCAACGATGTCCACAAATCCATAGTGAACTTTCAAGTGTTATGTGACTATTTAAAATTGCCACTTTAGTTCCTCAAAACGCCAGCGCCACTGTCTCACTGTAACGTCACTTTATGAAGCATGTCAATGAAAAAGTGAGGGTACTGAGTTATTTACGAATGAAATATGACTTTATTTGACTATAAAAAGCGGTGATAACCTAATGGTTAAAACTTCGGTCACCTATTTCGGGGATAAGTACCTACAGGAGTTTAAATCCCAAATATCATTAGTTATCGGAACTATGTGTTTTGTTAGTATTAATTAATATCACTGAAGGAAACCATCGTCGTAAAGAAACCTGCATAGCTGAGAGCTATCCGAAAGGTGCGAAGTCTGCCAACGTGCAACGTGCTAGCGCAGACTTGCCCTTCGCATTTTGAGAAGAGACTTATATAGGCTCAGTGGTGGACTGGTGATGTCCTGAGATGTTGATGATGATGACTTTGATGACTACAGTCTACAGCTTTTCTAGAACCACGTTGAATATAAGTCTGTGTGTTCAAGCCCTAAACCACGTTATATATGTGTAGTGCTCGCCTCTGTGATTTGGATTTTCCAAACACATACGCGTACCATACGTCACGTTTTTTTTCTCAGTCACGTAAAGCAAAGGATAGAGTTTTAATTTGAGCGGGTTTTTATGTAAGTTTATAAATTACTCATATTCCAGCTTCACTTTGTTTGATATTAGTGACGTATCCTACATACCTACGAGTTATGTTATTTGACGACTGTAAAGAATTTTTGTTAGATTTTAAAGATATTGGAAGTCACTTTTGCGAAACTCTAAGAAAAGTTACAGCTACATAATTAATCCTGTTTGTGGCAGGGTACAAGTAAATAAATACAAAGTAGAAACGAGAAACGGCTGATTTTATGACATAGGTACTACCTACCAAACGAAACTCTTGCAATCAAATGAAGTAGGTAAAGTATTTTTAATTTGTCCTGAACGATAATTTGGTCTAACTTTCTTTATAATATTCGACTTAAATAAAATAACTCATAATATTTTAACCAGCTGTATCAATTTAAACAAACGTCAAACCTATTACTCATCGCATAGTGCGTTTGCGTAATTCAATTTGAATACTTACGTAATAAATAAATAGGTACTTATTGCAGTTATTTCTTGAACATTCGGAAAATAATAATGATTATTAAGTTAATCTCCTCAACTTCTCCTAATCCTAAGGTTGCCTGGCAGAGATCGCTGCTAAGCGATAAGGCCGCCTTTTTGTATACTGCTTAGTGTTTTCTATGTATTTATTTGTGTCCTTTATATTTTTGTGTTGTGGTGTACCAAATAAAGAGTATTAATAATAATAATAATAATTATTGTTTACATAATGTTTAAAACTTACATAATAGTTTGTCTGTTTGTCTGTCGGTCAATCAATCTGTTAACTTTCCCCATCCATCCATACGTACAGGGATAGGTTGCATCCCGATTCTCGGGGACTGAAATATTATCACTGCTAGTGCTACCTGACATTTTTATACCGAAAATGACATGATCCAAATAATGTATGGACCGAAAACCCAAAATTGTAAATTATTCGATACAAACAAACTATGCGCCAATAGATTTCTTAGAATTAACGAAATAGTAAATACCTCTACCTAAGTTGTAATTCCCAAATCCATGATGAATCGGAGCGATAAATAGATCTTAGCGTCTATAATCAACATGGATGTTGATCATCTATCCATACTAATATGATAAATGCGAAAGTGTGTCTGTCTGCCTGTCTGCTACGCTTTCAGGGCCCATCTATTCAACCGATTTTGATGAAATTTGGTACAGGGGTAGGTGGTATCACGGAAAATTAAATAGTTCCCGCGGGAATCAAAAATCTTTAATCCACCCGGACGAAGTCGCGGGCATCATCTTGTCATCAATATAATCAACAGATTAAACTGACACTGTAGATGCTAAACATAAATATGTAGATGCAGACGAAGATCGTCTGGTTTATAATATGTCCAGCGCTAAAATCACTCGTGATGTTGCATGAATTATTTTAGGGCTGGAATTATTAAAATCCCTAGTCGATAATGAATTTTTACACTAATTTTATTTGTTTCTATTTATTTTCTTTACGGACTTAAAGTTTGCAACTTATTATCTCGTTCATTCTATTGAATCTATCGCCATTTTGGGTTTTCAGTTCATATTGTACATTTTGAACCATGTCTGGTACAAAATACATAGTTGCATGAAATTTCATGAAAAAAAGCTTCATCTGAATCGAAAATGATGAGTACAACCATCTTTAATTGGATCTTTATTTTCACCATCAGATAGGAATATTTACCAGTTCTGGATTTTTACACAGGGATATAGCCCTGCCAAATTACGCTGGCAATATAGGTACTAAAATTATACTTATTATACTTACATTGTTTTTTTTTGTACATCAAAATTATACATTCCATAGAAGTTACACAAAGTAATGTGTAACTTCTATGGATTTTATTGAAATCATTGTTTTTATCGTTAACTTTAATGAGGTCAATGAGCAGATAACGTAACACTCGTGCGTCACTTAAATATTAAAGGTTCTGCGTTAAAGTCTAGTTTACAAAAATAAGGTTACCTCTAATGTAATTTATATTATGTTTATTAGCATCATGCAAAATTTGTTCATCTTTACGAGTGACTAAACTAAACTAAACTAAGGATCCATACATACAAATTGTAATATTAATTATGACTTATTACAAATGCGAAAGTGGGCCTTAGTGTCCGTCGGCGCATTCGTTCGACCGATTTTGACAAAATTTGGTACCACGTTAGGTTGCATCCCAGGGAAGGCTACTTTTATCAATTTATCCCTGAATAGATACGAACGATGATCAACTCGTTTATAATATTTGAAGGTTGTGGTTAATGTGGTAGTAGGTGATAAACTTATTACTGATATTAAAGTATAACTCAATACCGTTGTAGATCTCGATATTTAAAAAAAAAAAACGTTTTCTCCGGCATATCTTATAAGTTTTAACAGATGTGATAGGTAGGACCATATTCATAAAGACTTTTATGTAGGAATTACCGTGTTACAACTCTTGATATGTTTACAACGTAGATTTACCTACCTAAAGCGATAATGTTCACAGACATGTTGAAGGCGATATAAATATTTAGATATTGCAGCTCAAAACAGAATTTTGTTTTTTAAACAGACATTCCTTGACGTCATATACAGAAAGGTAGCACATGCAAATAATTTTTCAATACATTATGGTAGCTACCTAAGGTAGGTACTCTGTTCAAATATCATAAATATATTAAATCCTTTATAATATTTTATGAAATGATAGACATACAAAACTCCTAACGATAGGTAGGTATACTAGGTACACACCTTTATAAAACCTTTTAGGTCTTTAGTAAAAGCAGGATAAGTACCTGATTATAAATATTTATACATACTTACTCTGCTCATATTAGCGAAAGTGTGACTGTCTGATCTTTTCAACCGATTTTGATTAAATTTGGTATACAGATCTCCCGGGAAAGGCTACTTTTTATACTGGAAAATTAAGTAGTTCCCGTGGGAATAAAAAACCTAATCAAGCTCGTTTTTGGAAGCACCCGTACGCGCGTAGGTATATAGGCGCGCCCTTTGCCACACGTGTACCTCTTAAGGACGAGCTCGTATAGTACTGGCCAATGTACTCTGAGGTACTGACTAAGTACTACTACTTACCACAGTAAACAGATGCAACCAGTATGGAAACTGAAACATCGACGAGACCCCAAGCGCTCGTCGCAGTGCCGTCAGTAGTGAGTGCCGCGTCATCGCATGTTCGATGCGCACGTTTGTGTGAGTGAGCTGTTTCGAACGTTTCTTGGTAGTTTCTATACCTACTGGTTGTATCTGTTTACTGTTCGAACGGTTCGAGAAAACACGCCGGATTAAAAAATACGAGTAAGTGCGGTTATTGAAGCCCAAAATGTGGCGCGTGAAAAAATACAAAAAAAAATACGCCATTCTGCCCTAGCCCTTAAGTAGGTAAGAATTGTATTTATTTAGTAGGTAAGTAAAAGGTCATCGTATGTTAAAAATTAAAATATAGTCGAAGGTGAACTGCGGTAGGTGCAGTTTAAAGAAGGCCGTCTGCGCCGGTCACGGTGCGCAGGCCAACAGATGCTTGGGATGAGTCTTTTAAATCTTTATCCACGTCATTGCCAACCTCTCGCCTTCGAATAGGTCTGCATCGGACATTGCTCCGAGAAGTCCATACTCTACATGAGACTATGAACACAGTTCACCCGACGCGACATTCGTATGCACCACGGTTATTGATAAACGTCATTGACGTCAACGTCATGTGTAGTTCGCGCGCGAGTTGAATGCAGAGTAAATGTATGGTGACGCATTTACTCTGCATTCAACTCGCGCGCGGACTGTAACTAATTACTTACTAGGTACTGATTAAAATTACGTAAGTAAATAAATAAATAAATCATTTATTGTCCATAAAAAAAATATTACAATCGCATAATAGGTTTAGCGTCTGATGCCTAAGATAAGTTTGAAACTCGTGTTATAGGCATCAGTGCTTAAATGGGTACCTAGATAATAATATTTATTCTGAAATATGGTTAATTGTGTGGCTGGGCATTGTTCCATTTCGACTCCTCTCCGTTTTCATTCTTCAATTTTCGGAAGAAGATGGACATATGTACCTAGGCGGACATATCCCGAAAATCAGTTGTTTTGGGATTTTGATAAACCAAAACTTACGCGAATGACGTCTCGGGCATCATCTAATACCATAATACATAATATACTTAGTTATCTAATAAGTATCTAGGTAACCGAATAGGGGTATGCATAGAAAAAATAAATTATCTATTCCGTGGGGGTATGGGTTTAATATAACTGCTATGCCCCTAACAGGTTAGCCCGCTACCATCTTAGACTGTATCATCACTTACCATCAGGTGAGTCAAGAGCTAACTTGTAGTGGAAAAAAAAACTAAAAGCCTTTTCAGGCCGACCTGCACAACATTGCCTAAACAGATTTAGTTCTTATAGTATTGATTGCTGTCAATCCATACTTCCATACTAACCATACTTTCATACTAATATTATAAATGAGAAAGTGTGTCTGTCTGTCCGCCTATCTGTCTGTCTGATTGCGACGCTTTCACGGCCTACCTTTTCAACCGATTTTGATGAAATTTGGTACAGGGATAGGCTGTATCCCGGGGAAGGACATATACTACTTTTTATCCCGGAAAATTAAGGAGTTCCCGCGGGAATCGAAAACCTTAATCCACGCGAACGTAGTCGCGGGCATCGTCTAGTTTTGATAAGTTAATTCCAGCGTTCAAGACATGAAAAGGGCAGGTTTTTAAATGTGTTAAAGTTAAATTTTCTATACCTGTATAGAATTACCTGTATATTTAACTTAAACACATCTAAGGCCGCTTGCACAAGGACATTTAAACTGATTTAGTCCCTTTTTGACAAATGCATATTATTGTTGCCAAAAAGGGACAGCATTAAAATATTTAACTAAATCAATTTGGGAGTCCTTGTGCAAGTGGGCTTTAACGGCCTTGTGCATGTGGATTGTGTGTGTGCCTTACCTAGTCTCTTAAGGAAATCTTCAAATCAGTGGACTTATAAGGTTCCCTGCCGTACTGGGTGCGGTGGATTAAATTGCTTTCAAACGGGCGTAGTGAATATAAATGGGCAGTTTGATCAATAAGTATGTTTTAATCTAACAAAATAGGGACATCCCTAATTACATTATTTTATTACCTATATGCTTCCACAAGGTGCTTGGACTTTCCCAAGCAGTCGAGTGTGTTCGACAGTGAGAAGGAAAAAATTAAAAATAACTCCATGATGCCCGTTTTTGAACAGGCTTTAATAATTAAAAAACGCGACTGCCCTGGAAAACATTTATAAAAATAAAATTATAGCTAGTGTAACTCGGGATGATGTAAAGATTCTAACGATACTTACCCGATAGGTTCATCCAAAATAAATGTGTTCAGGCCATTAGTAGTAAAAAAGACTTTTTTTTAATGTGACGGATTCGCTTGTCCCGTTTAATCTTAAGGTTACGCTCGTACTGCGGGAAAAAGCCTCGCGATTACCTATTTTTCGCAATTCTGTAAGTGTAACACTAGAAATCATATCGAGGTATACGCACTTGCGATTATAATCGGTTTGATACAGATTTCACTCGGTGCGATAAGATTTATATTCGTGCGAATATTTTGTGCAGTATGGACACAGAAAGGAGTTGTATGACGCTCACCACATTGGCAGTGCGTGGTAGGTAGTTTACCGTATGCGGAAAATAAATCAAGAAAAAATTGGCAGTCATAGTGTAAAAATTAAATATTCCTTTTCACTTCTATCGGCAGTCCTGCCGATAGATGTGAAAAGGAATATTTAATTTTTTTTTCTAAGTAAAAAATAATATTAATATTAATCATAAAATATTTCAAATATAAACCTTAAAACTGAGGCATTAAAGTATAATTACGAAAGTACTATATTTATATTTAAAACCTTTTGTCATCGTAACAACGCGAGGTGTTGGTCACGGTTCCACAGCATTTATTAATATAAACTTTAAAACTAAGGCATTAAAGTTTAATAACGAATGTACTATATTTATACTTAAGACCTTTTGTCTTAAGAAGAACGGTGTCACGCTTTTCCACCTTTTACCCCCTACCAAAAAGTGCTCAAAGCGCCTAAAGATGTTTTCACTTCAAAAATAAATCCCGTGGACGCTTTTCGCAGTGCGGGCTTAGCCTTAAAGACACGACTTGTTACAGCCGTCTGGTCTGCTCGAGCATGCCTTGTCCTACAGCAGCATGCAGGAGGTGTACTGCATCTCTCGCTGGGATCCCGCGAGGAAGTACTGCCTACGAATAGTGATGCCTCACGGATCTCTTCTCCTGCAGGTGAGATGAACCTTTCTTTCTTTTGGCGAAATGTAAAATATTTAGACACATAAGAACTTTGTTTTTGTGCAGTTCTTTTCTCTAAATTTCATGCCATACTTATAAAGTGCCTAGGCCTTTTTCTTATTCCTAGAGTCGCGGATTTGAAACCTGGGCAGTTAATTTATTTAATGGTGAAGGAAAATAGCCTGAGGAAATCTGAATGTTTGAGATTTCTCCGTAATTAATATTCCCAAAAGGGCGTGAAATGTGCCAATCTGCACTTTCCTAGCAAATAGCGTGGTGGACTAAAGTCTAAGCCTTTCTCATTCTAACAGAAGGCCCGTCTTTACTCCTTTATAGTGATCTAAGCGGCAAGCGCACTGAGCATGGGCCACTGAGCCGACGGCAACAGGTTGGGACGATGCAGTAGAGGAAACATACATACGAGTAGTACATACCTATATTATTATGGCTGATATTCCGTTTTAAGTAGGAAAATACAAAAATAAACTAATCATTGACGTACCAGTACCAGTTTTACCCAGAACCAATGTTAAAAAGATAGTACGAAATTCAAAAGATAATTCGGGTTGTGCCTACATCCTTTTGAAACGGACATACTTTGTCGTAACCATACTATACTGTACAAAATTTTCTTCTTTATTTGCAATGAAAATTGTGCATTCATCTTTTAGAGCAAAGAGTAAAATCACATTGTGGATTTTTTTTTTATATAAGGAGTGCGCATACTAGGAAACAAGACAAAACTTCGTTCCTCTATACGACGCAGACGTTTCGCATGGCATTTTGTTATGTCCAGTCCCTAGTGTGTTTTCGCTTATAGTTAGTTCAATGTGTGAATTTTTCTTTTTCTTCCTTTAGGCAAACGATGCTTATACGAGAGACCAGTGGTATTATTCAATTGTGTGGAGGGTAAGATCGACGTCTCGTTTATTATTTACTATATAGAATGCATGCATTTAGGCCTTAATTGGCCTGTATAATTAATTAATCAACATTAGCTTAGAACAGGTTGTCGATTAGGTATTCATTAATCCATACTTAAGACCGGTCTTATTGACCGATACCTACTTGAGAACCTTTTCTAAGCTGATGCCGGTTATAACAAGGGTCTTAAAATCACGTGGAAACTGTTTGATTTTTCGGAATAAAAGGGGTCAATATTCGTTTTTGGGATGCAAGCTATCTCTGCTATTCGATAGCTATTTCATCAAAATGGTTTTAATGGTAGGCGGAATCCGCAACAGACAGACAGACGGACACATTTTTTCATTTAAAACCGAACCTAAAACCGACTATGACGATAACGTCGTTATGCCTTCGCATGGTCGATAGATGGGTATTATGGATGTACCTCTGTAGGTAGGTACATCCATAATACCCACCTAGGTAGGTAGGTAGGTTGTCTTCTACAATAGCCAAAGTAAATGGTTGACTGGCGCTTTAAAACACCCCTCTGTAGCACCGATTGCGATGACGCGAGTTCTTCAGCATACATAGGTACATAGAACAGCCGTATCCCTAACAGGTTAGTCCACTATCCTTTTAGGCGGCATCATCACTTACCACCAGGTAAGATAGCAGTCGAGGGCTAACGTGTAGTGGAATAAAAATAAAGTTCTGCTATGGTTTATGTCTTTTGTTTAAGTACAACTTAGAAGATTTATGATTGTAACCATGTTTTTGCATTTACAGAGGAATATGATAAGATACCGCAATTTCTTAACGAAGTCCGTTAGAAAAGAAGTCGTGCTGAAAGAATTAAAGGTTTGTATTGATAAAGCTATAATTATTTACTATTTCTCTTTGTCTAATTGCATTTTATCTCAGGTTCTCATGCTGAAATCTATAGAGAGTATTTTGACTTGGCTCAGACTTTACTTAGAGTTAAAACTATAATATAGACTTATGTGAGTAACATAAATCTGTCTCGTTTTAACCATGTCTGAAGTCTAAGCAAAGCAATGAATAAAGAAATATATCTATAGTCTAAGAAGCAAAGTCAAAGTAAGCTCTATAAATCTCAGCATCAGACTAACTACTGTGTTTGTCTGTATTTCTTTACACACCATCTTCCTGCATGTCCTTGACCCTTGTCCGCGGTTATCATGACAAACCACAGACCATTTATGATTCCTCCTCGGTGTTACAAACTTACCTTAATATAAGAATGTCAGATGTCTGTATATTTATTGATAGCCACCAAAGACCGCTGCAGTCATATAGATTCATAGATAGAGTTAGATTCTTTATCTTGTCTAGATCGTTGAGGTGCATGGGTGATCTACTCTTTAGGTATGATGTTTATGTGTGGCACAATTTTGGAAATAAATGTTTTATAAAATGTAAATTTTTGCACTTGTTACAGAATATGGTAGACTTTGCAATGACAACGCCTCTACAAGACGAAAGTGTAACGCGTGCACCCCTGCAGATTCTCACGGACTTGCTTTCAGAGGTTGATTCTTCTTTAATTATTGCACTATAGAATTTGCGCAGTTTATAGTTTAATGATGCCTAGGTATATAAAACGCCTACATCCTCTCCTCCTGCATCATCAAACTGGCCTCTCTTTTAACGACAGCAAACGAATCGTATAGGGAACCGTTGGACAAAGTCTACTAAAGGCTGCTATAAAAAAGGCTTTATGTTCAACCAGAGGATAGCGAAATTGTAAACTGTCGACAGATTACAATTTAATGCATTATTTTTCGGTAGATTGTAATCTGTTAGGTATATTAACCAGATGAAACCTAAGTGCACTACCTGATTATTTATGTCGAACCCTAACCTAACCTACAAGAAAGAGACAAGAAAACGTAAATACAATGAATATTTCAATAATTACACTCGGAGCATTGAACGGTTCACAATCTGTCGAAAGCTTACAATTTCGCTAGTTAGATTACAATCTAACGGTTTTTGCAATCTTACGGTGACATTATACTTATCGGTTGAGAACAACGAAGACAAATCTCTGTAGGTACATCTAACCTGAGTGCTAGCATTTGTTTTAGACGTTTCGGCCATGCGGGCATCTGAACACTCGCATGCTAAAATAAATCAAAGGCATTTTTACACATCCGACTAGCTACCCAAAATTTGAGATAGGTAATATCTAAAATCGACACAGTCGGTCCACCACGAAAACAAAGATGGACATACTACAAAATACATAGTATAGTATTACAAGAATATTAGTATAGGCAACTTCCACCACCACCCCTACAACCCATTATCGTCCCACTGCGGGGCACAGGCCTCTACTCTCATAGAAGAGAATTAGGGCTTAGACCCACCACGCTGCTCCAATGCGGGGTGGCGGGCTTTAATGACTATTATCATGTTAGTGATAATAACCGGGACCGACGGCTTAACGTTCTCTCCTTATGGCCCGATCCGGGACTCGACTCGACTCGGGACCTCGTCGGCCGCAGTCGAACATGCCAACCACTAGACCAATGAGGCAGTCTAACCTTATAGGCAAACTTGCCTTAGTCAAAATAGGTAAAGGTCAACGGACGGACGCGATAGAAAACCAGACGGGCATCACAGAGCTTTTAAAAATGTTCCATCATTGAAACGCATGTAACTATTTCCTTTACATTGTAGGTACACGCATTGACGCATGCTACATACTATTTATATCTTTTACATGTAAATGTACCGAATTATTATCAACTTGTTATGATAACAATGAATAACAAATACTAAACTTAGGTACAGTTTGAGCGTTATCAACAAAAGTACTTACTTACGTAATTTGATAATTATCTTCTAAAAAGGTAATAAGTAGGCTTATAACCAAATAAAATGAAGGCTTGTTTCCTTTAAAATAATTTTGGGTTCGTTTTTATTGCCAGAATAAGGATAGTCCCGATTGGGAAGAATGGGCGGAAAATATTTCAAGTGTAGCCGCGCCTCTGCTTGCGGAGCGTTGCGTCAACGGTGAGCTGTGTGCGTTGCTAGCGCGTCTCTGCCGGCGGAGGCCGCGCTCCGCTCCGCTTCCCGCGCTCGCTCCGCCTGTGCGACGCGTCCTCACCCGAAACGTCGACTTCGGTAAAGCGCCTGATGCACGACAATTTGTGAGGGATTACATTAGGTATAGCATACATGATAGCTTTAAACATTTATTTTAAAACTAGATGATGTAAGTAGGCGACTTCATCAACGTGGAAAATAAACCTGTGGAAACCGAGATTTTCCGAGATAAAAAGAAGCACTTTCGCGTTTAGATATATCTACCTACCTATTAATAATATTATTAGTAGGATTGAATCGTATGACGTGTCGTCACAGAATACATAGTAGTACAATTGTACGAATGATCGTACTTAGACTGATGACGCAGATACCGTCTCTAGCCAGAGGTCATGGTATAACTCAATTTAGAAAATGTCTAAAATTATCAGAGATTTATGCAATGATTATAATATGTAGAACATATATACTAGGTAAGTACTTAATAATCTTAATATTAGGTAAAAATCTCGTTGATATTCATACAGATAATTAAATTTTAATGTGGTCACAATTTGTAGGCGGTGTCAGGGTCACTAACTACTGTCAGATAGTACCTAATTAGAAGTTACTGACATATTCTGTCTGTAACACAAAGTGATTCTCGACTCTCGAGGCCGTGAATATTGTGTAGTTATCTTGACCAGTCGGTTAAGCAAATTTGACCCAAATCTGGAACTAGATGGGTATCCTTTTACAATCGATCGCGGGTTAGCTTAGTTAAATAAGCTTAGGTACCTTTGTTAGGAAAGAAGTATGTAGGTAGCAGACTGCAATAATAAGTCTGTAGGTATTTCAGGTAAAATTATCAGTATCTGTAGGTGTCATGATGTACCTATTTAGGTGCCGCAGGTGTGATTTCTTTATTAAATTAGGATAAGTAATACTTATGTGCTAATAGCAAGCGTCCGATCTCCGCCGATAGATAGGTAGTTGTAAGTTCATCAGGAATCTCAATTCTCAGCTGCTATTTTTTCATAATTAAAAAATCGGTTCTACAATCCTCTTATTGGCAACATGCCAGCATATTTTTCAACCTCCTATTCTAAGCACTTATACTTGTAAATAGTGCACCTGTGTATGTGCTCACACAGCACACTTGTTCAATATGATGTATCATGCGTAGTTAGCTTATTTCTTTGGCATTGCGGCCAATTCTGCTGTACACCATCTCTAAACTACTCCCTGCGGAAAGGGGCAGCACTAGATTTAAAGCTGTCATTTTAGTTTATTTTAGAGATTTTTGAAGTGAAAACTTCTTTAGGCGCGTTGAGTACTTTTTGGTAGGGGGTAAAAATGTGAATACGCGTGATCACAGATCACGGAATGCGCGTGATCAACACCATTCTTCTTAAGACAAAAGGTCTTAAGTATAATATTATAGTACATTCGTAATTCAACTTTAATGCCTTAATTTTAAGGTTTAAATTTGAAATATTTTTATTATTAAGTATTATTATTATATACTAGCTGATGCCCGCGACTTCGTCCGCGTGGTTCAAGTTCTTTTGATTCCCGCGGGAACTCCTTAATTTTCCGGATAAAAAGCTAGACTATGTCATTCTTCAGGTCCTCAACTATACCCATGCCAAAAATCACGTCGATCCGTAGCTCCATTGCGGCGTGAATGAAGGACAAACCAACAAACAAACACACTTTATAATATTAAGTATGATATGATTTTTTTAAACAGAATTGGCCCCTTTAGTTGCCGAACAGCTACCAAGCGCTGAAATACCACTAGGAGGTTTACGATTTCTCAAATTAGTGCCTATTTCCAGTGCTCTCAGCGCACACAACTCCGGGCACAGCCTCGTGCGTCGGTTTGTGGAGGTGACGCACGGCAGCGGCGCGGCCTGCCCGCACCCGCGCGCGGCTCCCAACCTGGCGTCCGTAGCGCTGGCTGCCATAGACGACCACTATCGGGACCAGTCCTCACCGCACATCTGTGACGATACCGAGTACGAGATCCTGTGCTTCGCTGACATACTTGAGCACATGTAAGTTCGGATATTTCCCAAAAGGTCAACTGATTATAGTTCATTCCTTGATTTCTATGTATATTACTCAGAGCGCGGGAGCCTTGCATAGACGACCACTATCGGAACCGGTCAGTATGCTGTAATTAGCTGACAACTTACCTCAGAGGCGTCTTTACCTATGGTGCAGGGTGTGCGTTGCACACGGGCGCAGCGGTCCTAGGGGGCGCCGAGCGCCGCTCGCTATGGAGCCCTACTCAGCACGCGCGTTTGCCGGCCGCGACACTTTCAATTACCAACGTAAAAAGAGCTCCGCTTTGCATAAATTTTGTATAGCATCTGAAGCTCTTCTTATATTTGTCAAATTCATGTCATTCCATTTTGACCGCGCGCTTACTAGGGGGCGCTAGGGTAATGTTTGCACACGGGCGCTACATGGGCTATAGAGACGCCTCTGACTTACCTTGTCCTGTTTTGCACTGATACTGTCGGCCATTGACTACCAGTATCGTGACCAGCCCTTATAGCATGTCATTGATGTACCTAATCGAGTACGAGATGCTTGGCTTTGCTAACATTCTTGAACTTTGTTCGTTGAGTTTTAAGTGTCAGGGACGCAACTGTACCTTAATCGCAATCGGCATAGATTTGATGTGATTTCAAAATTGTCTTATATTAACTACAATCATACCTACATAATTAATTAATCCCTTGGAAATGCAAACTATATGAATTGAAAACCTCATCCTATTTCAAGCTGAGATAAAAAAAAACGTGTATTACATCACCTCACTACAGCCCATTAACGTCACACTACTGGACACAAGCCTTCACTCTTATAGGAGAGAAGGAATTAGAGTTTAGACCCACCACGCTGCTCCAATTACATCAGTCATGCTGCTGTATTACATCAGTTGCAGTCATAAAACAAAGAAGGTAATCTTTGTTCATTTCAGGTGTGAATATGATGATTGGCTGGTGGTGGTCGGAGGTGTGCTACAACCAGTGCCGCTGTCAGCTTCCGCGATGAGCTGTCCCAGAGTCGCCTCTCGCCTGGGCAACGTGCTGAACCGGCTGGCTTGCGACCCGCGCTGCGCGGCGCACACTTGTGTGGCGCACGCCCGCGCCGCACGGCCTTCCCCCCCTTCCTGGCTGAGAGCCACTGCCCCCTCCGACCCTGCGTTGGCACTGCCACACGAACAGTTATGTCAACTTTGGGGAGATATGGTAAGTTCCTATTGAAGCATTACATGTTTATATGGTTTGGAGTTTTTTGTCCCACAGATAGATTCGTTTCTTTAATGGCATAAATAATATTTTATTAATAGGTATGTTTTTGCACTTTAACTTATCTCTTTGTACTTTGATAATCCCTTTTCTGTAGAATTCTAAGAGCTGCATATGCAGTATGTGCTAATTCATAGCCGTCTCTATCTCCTGAGATAGAGACGGCTATGGCTAATTGCTATGTAGCTTTACCTGATAATTGACATTCATTGGAGCATGTATTACGTACCTGAGTTAAAGGTAAACATTGTATGATTGTAATAATCGGAATTTTGTTTTATGTTCAGCTGAAAACTCTACTAAGCTGTTGCTGTAAGAGAAAAAGTTTCCTGCAAAGTATGAGCAAACACCTTCCGGATTTTCTAATAGTGGGGCTAACAGAACATGTAAGATATCCACATTATTAAAACTAAACAAGTTAAGTAGTCAACCCTTGGGCTTTGACTGCGACCTCACCGTAATCGGTGATGCAGTCTAAGGTGGAAGTGGGCTAACCAGCAAGGGGTAGAGCAGTTTTATTAGCTACTAGAGGTAAAGAAGATCATATAATAACACTAAATCACTTGGCGGTACAGCTTTGCCGGTGAAGGCATATGTCCATTGGCCATGTCTTCCCACTAGACAAGACAATTGTTTTCTGCCGTGAATAGAGTCCGGAACCTCTCTTTTAAAAGACCGCAGCGGGTTCTGCGGTGACCGGTGAGTCACTGAACCAGACAGGTCGTCAAAATGTCATACTTTCTTTTATAGTATAAAATATTTTATCTTTCCAGCCCGCAGCATTGGAGGCTTTATGTCTATGGCTAGAATGGGAAGTAGCTAGTGGAGAGCAAACGCAGCTAGAAATAATAGCAGCACTACAAGGCACTGAAGTCGGACAACAGTATTATAAAGATTTGTGTGAACGCCAACAAACGTTACAAAGACTGGTGAGTACTGGTACCTACTTACACCTTTTTTTTGGTAACATTTTCTCAAGATATATCTGGCGCCAATCAAATAGTTGTCTCTGAACCAAGTACGAGTTCTCATACAAACTGTCGAAGTCAACGTACATTGGTACTACGCGCGAAAATATGCTATTGCGACGCGTCTTGAAGTCAACTTCCGACCTTGGCGCCGGCTATACCCGACAGCTGGAAGGAATCGGCCAATCGGTTACTCTTTTGCTGCGTGATTGAAAGACAAACCAACAAACAAACACACTTTCGTATTTATTATACTAGTATTAGTGATGTGCCGGATCGTTAAAAATTTATACACCGCGGATACGGATCCGGATTTTAACTTTTTTACTCAATCGGTGCCTGTCGGTGACCTTAAAACTCACTATGTTATATTATGTTTGCAATACATATAATGGTGCCAAATATTTGATTTTAAAAAATTTAAAAATTATCTAAATCGTATTTAATAGTCTTTCATTGCTACCTAATCGCCTATAAATAGAATTTCATCTATGTATTGAAAATAATGAGGTAAAAGAACCGTCAAAAAAGTAACGGATACGGATACGAATCTTTCTTCTCCCTCGGATATCAGACACGGATACGGATATCCGGCACATCACTAATTTAGTATGATTTGACCAAACATGATTTGCACGAAGTGAGGCCCGCCGACGGAGATAAGTAGGTATGTCTATAATCTATACTAGTGAAGGGCCGGTGTATCCATATCCGCGGATCTTGACACCAAATATCCGGATCCGTATCCGCGGATATGCATTTTTAACGATCCGGCACATCACTACTATACGTACCTATGGCTCGCTGATCAACTTTTATGGACTGTGTAACATAAGTAGGTATATCTTGCAGTGTATCTTTATATAAACATAATATTATTATCATACCAATCTAGGCACATATAAATATTTTTACACGAAAATCAACTAAACTGTCGGCCATGAAGATATGGCACTGTAGACATTTTGCTTATCTCATATAATTCTGGCCTTTATCTGGCAATTACCT
Source organism: Erebia aethiops (assembly GCA_923060345.2). NCBI lineage: Eukaryota > Metazoa > Arthropoda > Insecta > Lepidoptera > Nymphalidae > Erebia > Erebia aethiops. The sequence continues at coordinate 11,231,808 of OV281089.1, read as the reverse complement.
CTCTCTGTGTTACGATAATTACTAGCGATTTACGTTTCATTTTTATAACACGTATTTGGACGTTGGGTCTTCAAATTAAATTAAGTATTAATTACTTAATCAATAAATTAATCTATAGCCTAGTAAGCATTATTGCCTTTATCAACATTGTCCACGTGCTTTGGCCATTGAACTAATTTTACGTCACAATATTTTAATGAGCTAAAATTAAAGCGGCGCTCCAATTAATTAGGTTAGATATTAATAAATCATTATTACCTACGTAAATAAATAATTATAAATTCATGACGTCACCGTTTGTAGGTAGGTAGTAACTATTTAGTAGGTACTTACCTACCATATACGCCTATAGACCTAATTGGTAGGAATGGTAGGTACTGATTATGGAGTGTAGAAGGTACTGTTAACGACCTACTCCTACCTGCTCTATGAAACGAGATAATAGGCATAAATATACATACCTACATATTAATCACGCTGACAACGTGGTACACTTAAAGTGTATAAGTCAAGAAGATTGTTTTTGAATACGCGGGAGAGACAAAGTTTAGCGCTTTTTTGTCACGTACTTATACGATTTTATAAGTCCAGGTTGCCGGGATATAATAATAGATGTATCGTCATGTTATTTACAGCAATCGCAAGGTGGTCCCCGCAGACTGGCGCTGCCGGTGCGCGCGACAGACGCAGACGTTGCTGCGCTGTTGGAAGCGGGCGCGCTCGGCAACCTCGAGTGCCTCAGCCTCGCCTTTACCAGCGTCACTAGCGCCTGCGCACACCATCTCATCAAGGTAATCGATCACTCTACTTAAGTAGATACTGTCAGTGGCGTGCAGTTCATAGAGGCATAAAATCACTGCTTACCCAAGTGGAAATACTTCAATGCTAATTTTTTAACAAGATTGTCAGTAAAATGTATGTATTCTAACTAACCAATGCCTATACTAGCTTCAAACACTGTGCACGCTACTGTCCACTGCCTGGATCCAACAGTGGATTTAATAGCTATATAGCACTCTGCTTGCTTATGTGGGGACGTTATCGTCAACCGACGACGACGAATAGACGTGCACTGGCTGAACATATAGGTCTACTAGCTAATGCCCGCGACTTCGTACGCGTGGATCGAGGTTTTGTGGTTCCCGCGGGAACTCCTTAATTTTCCGGGATAAAAAGTAGCCTATGTGTTATTCCAGAATATAATCTATCTCTGTGCCAAATTTCATCCAGATCTGCTCAGCCGTTGGGACGTGATTGAGTAACAAACATTCATCCATACATCCATACCGACATCCATACATCCAAACTTTCGCATTTATAATATTATATATAATATATAGCAAGAAGTAAGATAAGATAGCTGACGCCCGCGACTTCGTACGCGTGGATCGAGGTTTTGTGGTTCCCGCGGGAACTCTTTAATTTTCCGGGATAAAATATTTGAATTTATATTTATTCATTTAAAACAAAATTACAAGATATAATAAAAACTTATACTTATACGTTACGACTAAACGTTAATCTAAAATCCTTATATACCTACTAACAAAAATAAAACCCTAATCAAAAAGACCTATGAAGATAAAAAGTAGCCTATGTGTTATTCCAGACTATAATCTATCTCTATGCCAAATTTCATCCAGATCTGTTCCCATCCATACGTATCCATACCGACATCCATACATCCAAACTTTCGCATTTATAATGTATAAGTATAAGTATAAGTATATTAAGTATAAAGTAAGTAAGTAAGAAGTAAGATAAGATAAGAAGTAAGATAGTAAGATAAGATTGTAGGTAGAGCGGAACATACGCCGCGGTATTGCGCCACCTGAATCCTCCTCCCTGAGATACGTTTGATGTCGCCCGTCCACCTAATGTCGGTCACTTTAGTTCTTCTACGGATGTCCATGACCTAATTAAGTAGGTACTCTTTTATAATGGTTTGCAACGGAATCTGTCGCCGATGTCTACCAATTGGAGACAAAAAATATAAGCAAAGTGGTTATCTGGTACCTACCATGTACTTAGACAATATCTTATAGATCTATGGTAGGTACCTACATAACTATAGGAGTAGGTACCTAAATATTTTTTGAGACCCTCTGATTGGTAAGAAGACCTTTACGCCTTATTTATTTTTTCTATGTTTACGCCAGATTCCGTTGCTAACCGTTATTTAAAACAGTACCTAATTACTTGTCCATTATATATTTTGATCTGCAGGCTTATTGATAAAAACAATGTGACAACAATATTTATGTTATTCGGGTTTCCCGTGGACGTTGGATATATTAAGGGGGAAACCCAGCTCAGCCAACCACAGAAATATGCAGACTGATTATTTATTTAAGTACCTAGTACCTATGTATTTGAAATTTTTAACTAGGTAGATAAAAACCATTTATTCTGTGTACCACCACGGCTGAGATTTTTTAGAATTTAAGCCATAGTTTTAGGCCAATTAAAATTCGTGAGCTCAAAAGTTTTCCCACCCCATAAAAGCATGTGCATTGGATTATCGCCGTGGTTGGTTAAGGTCGGAACTAAAATAAAATATACAGATATATGTAATAGGTATGTCTTTCTCCATCTATACTAGAGGGAAAGACGGAGATTTTAACGCTTTTTTGTCACGTACGATTTTCCAAGCCAGTTCCCCGCGTTTTTGTCGTGCCAAAAATAATTCAATGTATTTAGGTATCTTACTAATATTATAAATGCGAAAGTGTGTTTGTTTGTTTATTGGCTTGTCCTTCAATTACACCGCAACAGAGCAACGGATTGATGTGATTTTTTGCATAGTTGAGGACCTGGACAGTGACATTGACCATTGATTGAGTGTTTGACGACCTCCGTGGCGCGGTGTGTAGCGCTGTTGCCTTAACGTGCGGAGGTCCCGGGTTCGATCCCCGGCAGGGTCAATTTGGGAATTTATAATTTCAGAATTTTCCCTGGTCTGGCCTGGTGGGAGGCTCCGGCCGTGGCTAGTAACCACCCTACCGGCAAAGACGTGCCGCCAAGCGATTTAGCGTTCCGGTACGATGCCGTGTAGAAACCGAAGGGGTATGGGCTTAATATAACTGCCATGCCCCTAACAGGTTAGCCCGCTACCATCTTAGACTGCATCATCACTTACCATCAGGTGAGATCGTAGTCAAGGGCTAGCTTGTAGTGGATTAAAAAAAACATAGGCTTTTTATCCCGGAAAACTAAGGAGTGCCCGTGGAAATAAAAAAAGCTTATGCCTCGTTAACGAAGTTGTGGGCATGAGCTAGTGTTCTAATAATAATTATTGATTGTTCTATAGCTACCTTCACTGCGCTATCTAAATCTGTGGGCCACGAAGTTCGGCGACAGCGGCGTGCAGTTGATAGCTGAACATCTCCCTCGCTTGCAGGTGCTGAACCTTTGCGAAACGCCAGTGTCGGACAAGGGGATCGAAGCATTGTCAGGTACTTAGCTCTCCCTTCACTTCAATATTTTAAGGTTAATATAACCAGTACGCACGTCGGCTATGTGTGTTCAGAGGTAAGCCCGTACACGGACGGCGGAACTCGGTCTGCCATACTAATATTATAAATGCGAAAGTGTGTCTGTCTGTCTGTCACTGCTACGCTTTCACGGCCCATTGATTTCGGTTTCACGGTCATTTGGGCTGTGAAATCCAAATTCCAATACCAAATTTCATTGGTAAGTTGTATTGTTGGTAAATTAACGAGATCCCGAGGGAATAATCCACGCGGGCGAAGTCGCGGACATTATCTAGTAATAATATAAAAGTCTAGCTTGTGCTGTGGCCCGGCAGGGGAATTTAAACGGTTTTCAGTCTTACATACATCCACCCCAAATAAGAGTCTCTTCTAGTCTTCCAGAAAAAATAGGTAAAGTACTGTAGATTGCAATTTTTTTAAATAATTTCAGGTCTGTCCAGTCTTCGCCGATTAAACCTGAACAGTACAAAGCTATCAGCAGAGGCTTTCGAAATATTGCGCAAGAGATTGCCGCAGCTTCAAGAGTACGACATCCGTTACACAGAGGCTTGGTGACAGCGGGCTCCGGCGCGGCGTCCTTCGTCCTATTCTAATACCACTATTTAATCTAAATCTAATCTCTGAATACTAATGTTATTTATTTAAAACTGAGCGCCGGAAAGAGATTTATCTCTTTCCGGCGTTCAGTTTTTTTAAAGTTTTTAGTGTTACGGGAAAATGCGTTTCAGATCGGATAAGTCTGGTCTAGCCTTAAGTCTGATCGCACACTAGATGTAAGCCGCAACACCCGCACGGACCAAACGCAATAAAGTTACTGAAAATTTTGCTGCGCCGAATAAATGTAATCCAGTAGCAAAAATGCGCCTGATGTCATTTACTTTTGAATTTTTAATTAAAGAAGAAGAAGATTTTCTTCTATAAATTTTAATTTTTTAAATTTTATTTTTCTTCTTCTTTAAATTTTTAATTACTTAGTTAATGAAAAATGCTTTGCGTTTGGCACATACGCAATCGACGAAGTTGCAAGAAAGATTTCTAAAAGTAGTTTAAAAGTAGATAGTTATAGGTATATATAGGGGAGGTAGGTAGGGGATTAAATTAAAATAAAAAAATACTTAATTAAATTAAAATAAAGCGATATAAGTCAGACGTGGGCGTAGTCTGAATGTCCTTCCGGTGTTTACTAAACTTCTAGGTGATGAAACATGTACTTATCGGTAAAATAATATTAATGTATCAGGTACCTACCTTCAAACTTATGTAAAAATAATGCAAATATAACTAGTCTAGCTCAGTGAAAGCTGGGAAGAAACTGCCACCCAGTGTCGGCCTTAGGGGGTGGCAAACAGGACAACCGCTTAGGGCCTCGCTCTTGCAGGGGCCTCGCGCTCTTGCTCTGCAGGCTACAGCCCAAGTAGGTCATTAGGTACTAATGTGTATTTGAATCTCGCGCCTCGCAAATTTTTCCAGTTCATAGCCTCGCAATGGCTAAGGCCACCCCTGCTGCCACCACTGTGGGACTACAAAACAATCAAATGCTGCTTTTCAGTGGTTTAATCCCAGGACTATTATCTATTCTATGATCCCACTTCCCAATACCTCCGGGGATACCCGACCTGCAAACCATTTTATACTCTCTGCTTCAAACTCTTTTCAGACCATCAAAATAGGTAATAGCTCTAGATACATTATTTCTACATAAGTTCAAATGTTTTTCCTGCGCTCCCCCACCTTCATTATATTTATTATTAGGTACCTACTTAAGTGTGTGTTAATTCAAACTGAACTTGTAAATAAAATTAAATATACTTAAGTAGCTAAGTAATTTTAAAATGTGACACCAAACTTTATTTAAGGTGATAATTGTATTATAATGATTATTATTACGCTTCAATTGTTAGTAAGTCATATATTTTTAGCATAAAAAATGATAAAGGCCGATGGATGTGGCTGTGAGAACTAAGTGGTAAGTAGTATTGTGACTCGTGTTGCGTCTGGTATGATGAACGACTCCCGAACGTGTTCAGTGTGAATGTTACTTAGTTAAGTACCTACTTAGTACTTAGATTCTTAATACAAGGTAAAAATTTTAGCCAGTTATACATCACATCATAGAACTGTTCACAATCCTTGAAAAAGCCTTGAAACAATCTTACTTACTCTCGATTCTTAGATCAGAAGGTTTGGCACCAGTTCGCACATTTCAACAACGTTCTTAGATTTCGAGTAAAAAATTAAGCTCAACTTCGTTCCTTAATTTAGCCAATGCCCCAAATTACGAGATAAAATTAACTACTGATTAATACAGCTTCAAAATAGGAGCTACCCAAGTAAATTAATTAATTAATTACAACTCTGCTGTTTTACCTACAGATAGGTACACGGTTGCGACGGGTGAGCCCCATCGACGATGTCGAGATGCGCAAGCTTATGCTAACCCTACTGTCTTACAAATTGATCTCACTAGCATGCCTTTGTACACTACACTTATCTTGCAACATTTAGCTTCTCTAAAATGTTTTATTACAATATTCGACTCTATATTATAGATCTTATAGTAAAATTCAAGTACATTGTAACATAGAATACCTTGTAATAAAAAGGCCCCTACAGAATTTATTCTCTTGAGTAATAGTATCTAAATTATGCGTGGGCCTTAAATTATAGAATAAATTAATTGGTAAAGTTGCTTGTGGTGTGTGTGTGGAACGTCAAAAATAAATGAGACACTGTTATTAGTTAAGAAAATCTGTCATTGATAAAGAGGTTTAAGACTTACGAATTTTTAATAAAAAATAATTAAAATATGTTCCTTTTCTTTATTTTTACCTCTTCCGCAACATCCACTAATAGCCGTCAGATGGTATATTATAAAAACGTGTCGTAGTAAGATAATTAAAATATTGACGTTGTGAATTATGATAATAAAATGTGGGTACAGTCCCACCAACTTATCTGGCCCCGTTGCCCACATTGAAACTAAGTACTATACTAGCGACGCTGTTACTGGTTATTGGGACTATACTTTCACACTTACAGACAGTAGATACTAATGATAGGGCCAAGAGGAACTGGGATTTCCTCGTGATCATACTAGTATAAGACCAATTTTATTAGGTCCACGGGGAAACGGGCAAAACATCGATCGTCACAAGCTTTTGCATTAAATAAAAGAAATAATACTTGGAATATTTTATTTTAATAATTTTCAATAGTTTATGATACATAATAATTATCTTAATATTAACTTTATACATTAACAGCTATCAACATCACTATTGAATTTAATTATTAAATATTAATTACAGTAACGCAATCGTGTTAGCTATGACTTGTTTTGAATAGATCCCTAACCAAAATATGACGCCTTCCTTCCGATTGGCTCTTACCAATCATAGACGGTTATAGCAATAGTATCGGAAATTCAATTAATAACAGTATTAACTTAAAATCCATTCATTTAATTACTATCTTCATAATTTAAAATAAATATAGGTACCTAATGTTTGCCTTTTAGTCAAACGAAGACTAAAGGTTGCCAATTGCCACATCCAAGAGTTTATCCGTATAATTAGAGAAGGTAAAATGGAAGGTGTTTCTTGTATCATTTTGAAGATTTTGCCACCATACCACTGTGATCTATGCCTGACAACATTAACCGCAACAACCTACAAGAGTATATGAGCGAGGAAGATGAATGGTTCCTATGAAAAATCCAACCAATAAAATCGCTCCACGTAGTGTATTGTGAGGATAGTAAAACTAACTGATGTTATTGGTATTGTGGCCTTTCATTGCTCACCAGAAATCTTTCGCGCATATCTCTCATGGACAAGACATTTGCAATAATCCATTCCACCATAGGTATTATGGTGTGGAATTGCGCCGTTTGGATTCAGCGGCTCGCTGTAACAACGCTTCCATTTCAAAAGGCCGTCTTGCACAACACTGCCTAAACTGATTTAGTTAAAGACTTTTTTTTTATCCACTACAAGCTAGCCCTTGACTACGATCTCACCTGATGGTAAGTGATGATGCAGTCTAAGATGGTAGCGAGCTAACCTGTTAGGGGCATGGCAGTTATATTAAAACCCATACCCCTTGGGTTTCTACACGGCATCGTACCGGAACGCTGAATCGCTTGGCGGTAGGTACGCCTTTGCCGGTAGGGTGGTAACTAGCCACGGCCGAAGCCTCCCACCAGGCTAGACCAGGGAAAATTCAGAAATTATAAATTCCCAAATTGAACCTGCCGGGGATCGAACCCAGGACCTCCGCACGTTAAGACAACAGCGCTACACACTGCGCCACGGAGGTCGTCAACCTGACGGAGACTGACAAGAGCTTAATGCGGTTCCCAAAAAGTGACAGCATTACAAAATTTAACTAAGGATCCTTGTGAATGTGGGCCGATTTTTTAAGTTTGATAATTGATTTGCTACAACAATGCAGTTATTTATAAACATGGCATATTTTAAATAATTAATGTTTAGTAGCTTTTAAATATTTTAAAAAGCAACTGGCGTGTTTCATGCTGGTTCATCTCGGTAGAAAAGGCGTTCCGAATCGTGTTAGATTCACTTGACGACTTGAAAGCCCTTGCAAAACTTTATTTGACTAACAAATATTTCAAAAAAATATAATTAAATTATGAATATAATTACAAACTATTCCGGTGCGAGGTCGGCATCTCAGTAGGTACCTTGGATCTCGAGGTCTATTGTTCTTCGAATGTACAGTCCGCGAGGCGTAAGCTGAGCTTTGCATTTGTGTGAGTGTACATAGATAGTGTAGGTGTAACATTGGCCTAAAGCGCGGCGCGTCCCTTGCTTGGTATAAACCGGTTTTTACTGCTTTTTGACAATCGGCCTGAGGCGCGGTGCGTCCATCGCTTGACGCAACTTCTCCGCGCACCTTCCGCACTTCACCTCTTGTACTGATTGATAGCAGCGTGACGTGTTTCTTAATATTTTATTTTGTGCTAGACTAGATTCGTTAGTGAAAAATGGCGGCTAACACAAGTAAACAAAGAATAAGAAAACCTTTAACTTTAAACCACAACTGTATCAATTGATACTGCAAAACAAACAAATATTGATTGAATATAAAATTGATACATTACTCAGAGAACATGGACACAGCGTTCTTCGTCTGCCACCCTATCACCCGGATTTCAACCCAATCGAAAACATTTGGGCTATGATAAAAGGCTACGTTGCGAAAAAAAACGTGTCAATGAATATGGATGTAATAATGAGGTTAGTGACAGAAAAAGTTGGCAGTATCACTGCACAAGAATGGAAAAATGTATGCGATCACGCAGTAAAAGAAGAAAATAAGTTTAAAGGCCACGACGCTGTTCTTGATGATTTATCGGAACGATTCATTATTAACACAGACGACACATCAGACGAGAGTGAAAATGATGATAAGGAAAATGATGAAGATGCAATGTCTGATGTAGAAGAATTTTAATATTTTTTCATATTTGAATTGTATTTATCTTTTACGAATAAAATTTATTTTTAAAAGTTTTTTGTCTGACTCTACTTTTAGTGATCACTCACACAATTGCAAAGCTCAGCTTACGCCTCGCGGACTGTACCCCCTCCTATTGACACCAGCCTTGTAATCACTCTAATTATTTAACGCATCTCAATTTCTCGTTCGCTGAGGGACTAAAGTTTCAAATGAGACCAAGGACTTCACGAACCAAATCGACAAGTTGCCGGTGGTATCTACAATACATCAAACATACACTGGAGTGACAAATTCCGTGTTACATATCGGTTTCTAAGATGACTATCACATCGACTAATATATTCCATTTTACTTCGCTTAATTTTTTTGTCTATCTAATTCTAATATGTAATTATATAAATGCGTTTTCCATGCACATCTTGTCGTCACAAATTAATCGTGTCGAATAGAGATGATGACAACCCAATCAAATCAGCAACTCTTTATCAACCTTAAAAACGCGCTTCTAGTATGGAAGTTGTATATTGACGTCATCAAATTTCAACGCACTTTTTTTCTTGGTTATCAAACTTAAAACTAACTATTTAATTTAATAATCAGTTAGAAATAATTTATTTTTGATATACGCATCATCCCTATTACAATGACTTTACATTATAGTTATGGTGTATTTGTTTATTTTCGTAGAGCGTGATGCAAATAAAATATACGCAATTAGCAATAATATTTAATTCGCGCTAAGATAAAACAAATCCTCCTCTAAAATCCGAGATAAAGAACCCGATTGATGCGCCTAGAGCCCTAGACCCACCAGGCATATATAAAAATGAAACCCGTTTTCCTTGGTCACGGCATCACGCGTGAATGGCTGGACCGATTTCACTAATTTTTTTTTTGTATTTGTTATTATTAGGAGAAGGTTCTTACGGAAAAAAATATTAAGAAAATCTCTCAGCAATATTGAAAAATATACATTTAATTTTGCATACTAAGGCGGTACGAAGTTCGCCGGGTCAGCTAGTTGTGAATATAAACCATCCCGGGACACAACAAATTCCATGAGAATCGGTCCAGCCGTTCCAGCCGTTGATGTTATGCGCTTACACTTACACACATTCGGCCAATATTGATTTTAATTTATATCGGTTCTTATTCTTAAAAATCATATTTCAGGTCGTGCTATCTGGCAAGGCAAAACTGATCTTATGCTAACTAGCTTAGATTTTGCTAACTAGAATTTTGATTTTATAATAATTACTAAAGAATACATTTTAACACCTCAAATCGTATGGTTATAAATTATAATAGTTTGATATAACTTCGTTATAACTAATAGTAATAAAACAATGCATAACTTAATATTAGATACTTACTAAAATAAACAGGGAACAAACAGACAAAATATTATATAGGTTCTAAGGCTTGGACAAACATCTATAGATGTTAACATACGAGATGTTAACCAGATGTTACACATTGAAAATACAAATAAGCCAAATATACACTCTGGCTCTGCTCTGGTCGGAAGAGTACACTAGTTAATCTCATACCAGATAATATAGAAATTGATTAGAACTAAGAATAAGTCGAATAAGTTAAAATGCTTGGAAAAATAGAGTAGAATCTCGATTATCCGAATATCCCATTATCCGGACTCATTCTTCACGGCTCTAATTACCGACTTAGAAATGATTTGACGTAATGATTTGTCTAAATGACGTATATGCAAAACCCTTTCTATATTAAAAAAGTTATTAAAATTTAATTATTGCTTGACTTTAAAATCGATTATCCGGATTTTCGATCATACGGAATACCCCTGGTTTTATTTGATTCGGATAATCGGGATTCTACTGTAATAGAGAATTAAAAAGTCAAAAACTATGGAATTTTTGTATGTTTCGTACAATAATTAAGAGAAATACGGACCACGACGAAGCAACACGGGAGAGCGTCATTCTAAACGGTCCGGTTTGTAATAATATGACGAACAATAAGGCTACGTTCACACGGCGGCTATTCGATCCGATTTTTTCCCGTTTAATCGTCCGAAGTTGTCACCGAGGAGGGCGCGTCTTGAAACGACTTTATCGAATACGACACGCAGTGGCGCTTATGTTCATGTTGTATCGTTCACAAACTTGTCTCTCGTTATCGAGACTCGCGACTGTCTCGTATACGGTAAAGCCTTATACGTGAGAAAATCGGTTCGAATAGCGCCGTCTGAAAGTCGCCTCGGAGAATTAATTATTGATTTTGAAATATAGTTCATGATAATAAAGATACTATAACACCTAATATTGATATTATAACAACCTAACCAAAGGTTTGTATAACTGACAAAGATTTAATTACATAAAATTTAATAAGACAAATCTTATATATCATACAAACGCGGATAAAGGTTTTAGCTTGTGCATTAACATTACAATAAAACCATATCAATTAATTATGTATTGTTATTGGTCAGTTAAACCTTCTTCTTCTTGCCCTTTTCCCACGCTATGTGATAAGATAAAAAACTACTTTGTTTTATAAACATGATGGGGCTATAACACTGTTTGTACACAATACTAAATTGAACTAACATGTCAAAATACAGCCATTTATTGATTCAATTTAGTTAAGAGATTTATAAACTACCTAATAAGCACAAAATGAAAAAAGTTTACTATAAAATATTAAATAACAGTTTGTAATAGTCAGGCCATTTTTCCCGAAATTGGAAATTCCTGAGGCACTTTTCTCTGGGATTGATCAAGATGATGGCTCAAAAAAGCGCCATTTTGGGACACTAATGATAACTTTTTTAAATATCTCAATTATTTTACAGACTAACATAGAATATTACATAGAGAATATATTTTACACTAAACCATATAATAATTAATATGTAACTAGCATTAACTGTTGTTGTTGTTGAAGTCAATCATGAATTAATAATACCCAATACAAAAGCTAATTATTGTGGTAAATATCATCACATACAAATCCCTTAATTTTAAAGTAGGCTACAAATTTAAAAGTACCTAGTTCTATCTTTCTCAACAAGGAATACCAAGACAAGAAAGCATCTTTATAACTCACATAGTCAAGGAATTTGTGTGCGAACAAATAGGTACCAATGGATGTCGCATTTTGATGTATGGGGACTGCTTGGAAGATTCCTAACGGAACTGCTAGTTACGCTTATTATGGAAGGAGCCCAAATTATTTAATTTATCTATACAATTTATTACATAATATAAGTTTGGCCGCCATTAAACTTGTAATTATTTTGTAAGTAGCTTGCCTAAGTAAGTTCCATTTACAAACGATACGCAACTTAAAATAATGCTAACATTTTGTAACTTACTCATGTAAGCAACTTACGCTAGGAACATTTACAAGTCTAATTTCGATCTTTTCTAATATGCAAACTCTGACAAAAATTGAATCTCATTAACTCATTACCTATTGCTAGTTATTAATTCACCACTCTGTATATATTTTAATCACTAATTTACATAAAAGAAATCCACATTTTGTGCCTCATATTCAAAAGGGTACATGTGACCCATGCAACATTTCGTTGGGTATCTATAGTCCGCACGCGAGCTCCGAGGAATCGGGGGCTGAGGTAGCGGGCGGGTGCGACCGACCGACCGTCGCTTCATACCCCGCACACTCCCAGACTAGTGCCGACCTTGACGCGAGAGTACGCTTTATCGAGTCCTGTTTTTACTTTTGCTATAGCAGTGTTATATTGTACTTACTGTAAATAGTACTAAACTTAAAAGTTTCTTTGTGTGTGCAAATAGCTGTTTAATTTTTAAATTCCTTAAGGTGCATGACAAGGGTCTGCCCGCGAAATTCAAATTTAATTTGGTTTTTCACAATTTGTAAACTAATACGACAAAGTAGGCTTATGGCATTCAAATTGCGAGCCTAGGAATATCATCTTCACAGGTTTATATAAAAATCTTTACTTGAAAGTGTCCAGTTTAAGAAATTAGTCAAAATAATGACTAATTTGTGAGTAACTCACGTCAAACTCATTATTTTGACTAATTTCTTAAACTGGACACTTTCAAGTAAAGATTTTTATATAAACCTGTGAAGATGATAGTCCTAGGCTCGCAATTTGAATGCCATAAGCCTACTTTGTCGTATTAGTTTACAAATTGTGAAAAACCAAATTAAATTTGAATTTCGCGGGCAGACCCTTGTCATGCACCTTAAAGTACTGATTATTCTGATTGCGACAATGATTAATTACATTTTACGTTCATTTTATAAAGTTCATTATAATTAAATTTTATGATACAATTTGTTTTTCCTTCCTTATTGCACTTACTATCCTCATAGAATTATTATGTACGCGCACAGATACCAAAGATGCGTTAGTATCGATAACGTAATATCTACTAAATCACAACTTTATCTCATTACGTCAACATTCCTTAAAATTTTTCGGACCTCGCGCGGTCTGTAGTTTATGCCAAATTAATGATTACCACTTGTCATACAATATTTGAATAGACTCAATTTCATATGATCGTTCAAGTCTAATACTGATCATAAAATGAAAATTCAAACGACAATAGTGTATATACAAGTCAGTGTAAGTATAACTACATTTTATATTTTTTTATTGTTTCTTCATTGCACTCAATTCATACACTTAAAAAATTCGCCACATACACATAATTTAGTACAGGACATCACCCAAATTGGACTACTTTTGTGCTGGCTAGCAGAAAACGACCTGATTATTTATATGTACAATAATATTTATCAAGTTTTTCTCATTACAATATATATCTCTACATCGCATAGGTGCTAATTCAATTGTAAACAATCTCTAAACTATATTACAAGGTTTAAAAATAGGGTTAATAACCTTACCTGCATGGATGATTGCGACAATAATAACACCACCTTTAAACCTTAGAGATTGTGTGATATTGAATAAGCATCTGGCCGGCCAGCTCGATGGTGCATTTTTTGTAACGTTCAATTGTTTGTGATTGGCATCATGTTATCAGACTGTAGACGACCACTGTTGGTGGTTCTGTAATAAGCACCACCCCACCCTATCTTGAATGAATGAAATATTCTTTATTGTATCTTCAGAGTTCATCTTCATCATCCAGTCACTGTCCACCAATTTTGTAACATTGTTGTGCAAAACTAGCCCAAAATTGCATGAACCGATGATATCCTCTACACAGTCAAAATATTCCGAGGGTCTGTAGTGGCTTAAATGGCACGATGCTATTTGGTGAAGGCCGCGAACACTGCCCACATAATCTCACAGGCGTCAGGGCGCATCGCCTCGGCCTCGAAGTCAAGGTCGAGCAAGGCGCGCACGCGGCGCGTCGCTAGCTCATAGTCCTCGTCCGAGAGAGGCGCGAACGCGTTCTCGAGCACGTCGGCCGAGTGCGCTAGCATCAGCAGCGCTAGTGAGCGCTTGTCGGCGTGCGCTACGTCTACGATCGAGCGCCGCAACGCTGCCTCTTGTACCTGCAAATATAACATCGCCTACTATAACTTCTTTGTGACCTAGGTAATTGGGTCAAATCAGCAACATTTTTCAAACGTGAAAACGTGTGCTTACTATGGGATTTTGTATGAAACATTGAATAGTGACGTCATCAAAGTTCAACGCTCTTTTTTACTTTAATCAATAATTTAAAATAGTTATGTACGTGGATATTCCGACTTTTGGGAGATCCTCTATTTAATAATCACTAAAAAATAATTTTACTAGTTGTCAAATACCCAATTACTGTAATATAATGTTTTTTATCTATTTTAAGATCACATACATTAACACTAGTCTTTATTTCACTTCCATCAATGCAGCGTTACCTGCCTTACACGTAAAGTGGGAAAAAAATTAAATGCAAATTAAAAAAGGTAAATAATTTACTACCATTTATTCTACAAATACAAATACTTTGGATGTTACAACTTAGAGCATACAGTTAAGTTATTAATTATTATGCATCATATTATAATAAATAAGAGGACATATTGAAAATGAACTTTGTTATTTGGAATATAGTTTAAGGTCATCTAACTTGTCATCTAGTTTGGAAATTAAATACTTTATGAAAATAATTCTTCTTATGGAAAAAAGAATGCTTTTATCTTTTACTACAATAAACTAACATTCATATATAGATACATATCTAGTTGATATGTATCTATAGATGTATGTAAAGTTAAATTAATAATATTTGTAACATGAAATCACTCCATGTTATCATTCCATTATATCAAACATTTCCATTGACACATTACATAAATATTTTGGTAATTTTGTATACAGGATGCAATAACCAATTTTGCAGAGAGAGTTATATATTGAATAGAATATATTACTAAATAGTATATTGTAAAATGTAACTGAATAATGAATAGTTGTATCATTTTGATTTTTTTAAATGCTAGTTCATTTTTAACGAATAGGAGCAAAAATTTAGTTGTTATTTCCAGCGGGGAAGGTATTATACTTAATATTATGTATTAACTAAGTACAACTCAACATACCTTTTTCACTAAACGACACTTCACAACATTATCAGTAAGTGGATGGGTTGTCATATCAAATAGTAGAAAATTTTGTTTTTCAGTTGTAAGTACTCCTTTTTCAACTAAATTTTTTGCGAGCCTCTCACGTACATTCTTCAATTGATATTTCAATTTCATAGGATTCCATGTTTCACCTATTTAAAAAATATAAATAATTAATTATGAACACATAATTTATATTGTCTATTATGTAATATATTTAAGTACATAATAAACTAACACAAAGCTAACTACTAGAAACTAGTCGAGAGGACTAGAAATGGAGAAGGAGACAAAAAAACAGACTAGAAGCATAATTATTTAGTACAAGTACTACAAAAAGGAAGTTTGACAGCCTCCCTGATGTAGTGGTGAGGGAGCGAGGTGGTGTACAGTGGTCTTGTAGTGGGAGGTCTGAGGTTCGATTCCCGGCAGGGTCAATTTAGGAATTTATGATTTCTGAATTCTCTAGTCTGGTCAGGTGGGAGGCTTGAGCCATAGCACCCTACCGGCAAAAGATGTCAAATGCATTTAATAAAAAAGTACATATTTGCACTTATTCAATATCAAATCATGTAATATGTACATTCAAAATACATCTAATATTATAGCCATTTTGCTCTTTTAACAATGTAGTAAACTATTGATAAACATACCACTGAGATATTCTATCCAACTTTGTACAGTCTCTGGTGGATCAGTATCTTTCATGTGTTTCAAAGCTTCATCTAATAGAACATCACCAGTTGGAGTGTCTGTAAAATAAATACTTTAAATAATTAGTTTTATAGGTAACTAGATGATGCCCGCGACTTCGTCTGTGTGGACTAACTTTTCTCGATTCCCGCAGGAACTTCTTAATTTTCCAGGATAAACAGTAGCCTATGTCCTCCCCCTGGAAACAAACTATCCCTAACTACCTAATTTCATCTTAAATCAGTTATTTAAATACATTGAATTTATGATATAATCACAACATTGTGGAGACAAATTATTGCAGTCTGCTGTTTATTAAGTATTTATTCTTTTACTTACTTAAATTGAGAAATATTAAATAATAAAATACACATATACATCAAAAATAGTATACAATCTAGTTATTCAATTCTAAATTATAAAATATTTCAGTTATTTATAGTCATAATAGCCGATGCTTGCGACTTCCTCTGTGTGGATTGAGGTTTTTTGGTTCCTGCAGGCACTCTTTAATTTTAAGGGATAAAAAGTAGCCTATGTGTTATTCCAGACTATAATCTATCTCTGTGCCAAGTTTCATCCAGATCCGTTCAGCCGTTCTGGCGTGATTGAGTAACAAACAGCCATGCATCCATACTTTCACATTTATAATAATAAAGTATAGAAGTACAGATACAGTAAGTTCTAAACTCTGTATTAGCCAGTGTAATAAAGACATCAGCATGTTGGGCAAGCAAAAATTAGACAACTCATATAAAGAAAAAACTAACTGAGTAACCAAATCCAAGATGTAACACATTTTAGAGCAATGAAGAAAATATATTATAAATATAATAATATAATGGAACCCAGGGAATGAAAGAGGAGGCAGTGCCAAAAATCATTAAGTGGATAGATGATTTTGTGTAGGCAAGTAAGGAATAGAGACAAGTAGAAAAGATTGAAAAAGCCCTTGGCCAAAGGGCACACTTTTGTTGCTTATGGAAAATTGTTTTAAAAATTGCCTATTGTACCCGATAGGGGCTATAAAATTTAAAAGAACATACTTAATATTAAAGATCATAGTATAACCATCACAAGAAGACTATATCAAGGATTTGTCACAGTTCTTTTCAACTTTGCACCAATAACCAGTTTGCATTTGTAACCAGTTTTTTTCTATGATTATTCCAGCAAAATATTTTAAGATGTGAGGTAAAAGGACTTAAGTATATGACTTGTAGCCTGTTAAATGGGTCTGTAAAGTTGGCTGTGGTTAAAAATATCAGCTAAATATTGAGCCAAAAAACATTAATTCTATGAAATTTCTTGAGCACCCACCTGATTTCACAATAACCTTCCTAGACAACAATCCTTTTCTTCTCATGCCAGCTCTTTCCAATTCAACACGTCCTCTTAAGCCTAACTCTATCAAGATGCAGCCCCTGAGACCGCTAGATATACAATCATTCCAAAATGATGTGTAGCCCTGAAATAAACAAGATTAGTTACATGATTAGTTTGTGAAACTCGGAAGTTATACTATCTGGACACTGGACAGTTATCACATTTAACAGAAGAAACTGAATACTTGCTTCTTTGTCCTTTAATCCTAACAGTAATACTTCTTCCATGAGTGTTAATCGAGTTTCTTTGGAATCACCGTCATCATAATTTTTATCGTTCTTCTTATCGTCCACATCATGATTCTCCCTGCTTCCGTCAGGATTATTTTCTTTAGCAACGTGTTTTCGTTGCACCAATCCTTCGGGGCGATTCATTTTTGCTTATAATATAATACAAAACGCAGTATTGTATAATGCTAAATAACTATTTTGCGAACAGTGTAAAACAAACTAAACGTTGACGTTTGCCACACGACCGATGTATGTTGTGAAGAAAAAAACATGGCCGACCATAACATTACTCGCAAAACGTTCCATTCTAATGAATTGTTATTAATTCTTAGTTTAAAAAAATATAAACGAGAAATTGCAACAAGCATTATTAGGTATACGAAAATAATTAATTATGCGGCAGCATTCTCCCATCGTGAATTCCACCGACCAGAAAAAGAAGGTGAATTCGATACATTTCGTGGGCACTGGGCAACATCACCCGAAAAATGGCAACATTTTGTTTCGTGCTGCACGCGACAACACTTTAAGTAAGTAAGTTTTTACTATATTGTATTGTATTGGCACCAGTATTGGCACTCTGATTGGCACTAAAATAGTAACTTATTTACGATTCGCGACTTACAAGACCGTATACATTTCGTAAGTTCAATTATCATAAACGACTATACTTTTTTTTATCCACTACAAGCTAGCCCTTGATTGCGATCACACCTGATGGTAAGTGATGATGCAGTCTAAGATGGTAGCGGGCCAACCAGTTAAATTAAACATGGCAGTTATATTAAACCCACACCCCTTCGGTTTCTACACGGCATCGTACCGGAACGCTAAATCGCTTGGCGGCACGTCTTTGCCGATAGGGTGGTAACTAGCCACGGCCGAAGCCTCCCACCAGGCCAGACCAGGGAAAATTCAGAAATTATAAATTCCTAAATTGACCCTGCCGGGGATCGAACCCGAGACATTCGCACGTTAAGGCAACAGCGCTACACACTGCGCCACGGAGGTCGTCAAAACTACGTGAGTAAAAGGGTAGGTTCTTAGCTATGTATAGATCAATGACCTTCTATTAGATGTGTAGGGTGAGTGGGGGTAAGTCAGAATGGTTTTTGATTAGTTCAAGCTCCCGCTTTTCAGACTAGATGGCGTTGTAAAATAATATTAATACATATATTAATACACATTATTTGTTTGACAGGGCCCGTCTATGTACATTGCGGTCGTTGGGTAACATTTCCATAGTGACTAGAATCGTATTCATGGCCGTTATGCATTCGTGATGATTAATAAACTCTCGGCTTCTACGACTTAAATAGCTTGAAAGTAACTGAAATTCAAAAATAGCTTTGCTTGATGCAAAAAATAATAATTCATAAAAAATATATCTATTTTATCCTGTCAAAGGGCAGGCAGCCTGAGGTTCTCAAATCTTTTGATAATATGATAATTGATAAAGGAGACTGAACAAACACAGACCATGCTTGTGTCAGAAGATAATTATTTTCATAATTTAAGTTTAATTTTTTAATTCAGTTTGGCACAAAAAACAAAGTGCTGCCTATCCCGAGATTTTTTCATCATTTTAAAAGTACTCCAATTGTATTTGTAAAACCAGACTCCATTTTTATCCGTAGACATACCTTGTGATGTTATTGTTGAAATCGATGAAATAAAAACGGGCGGTAATCGACTTTTAATCGATTAAAAACTATCATTTTCATAGTATTATAAAAAAATATCGATATTTATTTGCAAACCATTTTGATAGAATCGACTCAACTCGGTGCTAGTTGAAACACTTGCAGGTTATATTAGTTGTCTGTGGTTTTTGCTTACTGACATTTTTGCTATGAAAAGATGATGAAAAGATGCAAAGATTTATTTGGAATATTGTTTTCATGATTGATTTACAGTTGGCGTTAGGTTTTATTTTAATCTTGCTAGATATTTATTTCTCATTTCCTTAAAATAAAAATATTGTAAGTAGAAATATTTGTAACTGAAATAAAATCAATATTGGTTTGAACAATAGTTTTCTTTTTCCTTAAACAATGCAATGTACAAGATTGTAATAATCTTTCTAATACCTACCTAAAAGAGGACCTACTTTTTATATAAGTAAGTACCTACCTGTGCAGTGTGCATGTTTTCTTTGTAAAAACGCAATGTTTTGGTAGTTTCGTTGTACTAATTTTATTTTTGCAGTTCTTGCTATCAATAGCCCAACTACAGTTTAAATAATAGTTACTTACTCAACCTAGTAATGTCTCAGTAATTATTAACGAAGCATATATTCCAGAGCTAGGGACCTAGTACACTAGTTCGAATAGCTGGTAGGCTTCTGGTAGGTATAGGTAAGCGTTGTCTATTAGCAAGGTCAAAGTAATACTCACTGGTACTGTTAAAGACATTATTTAAAAATATAAATACAATGGCACCTTATATATCTTCAAATATTGATTCATTGGCAATAACTATTTACTGGTTTTACCATAGGCAGCAGTAGAATCGTCCTGGTGAAGTGTGGTACCTACTACCATACCTAACCTAACCTTTTACATAAAATTGTTTTTCTCAAAAACTGGGAGGAATAAATTAAAAATTGTTTTTGTTTATGAAAGTAGGGTTATCAAACTTTATTTTAAGCAAACTTTTATCGAGACACAAAAATATTTGTTACTAGCCCAAACTCCATATAGTTTTGCTCAGTCTCCTTTTAACTATAATTGATAATTCTAAAAACGTTGAAATTTTAGTATATTATTTAAAAATACAAAAATAACACACAATTAATCATTTAACAAATAATAAAACACTTCAAAGCCTCGTAGCATAAATCTCAGGTAATGAAAATCAGTTAAACTAGCTTTAACAGCCAGATAGCTTTTTTAAACACAAAATCACGCGTTGTCAAATAATACTTTGACTTTATTAATTCAGTATTTCTGCATTGCAGAAGTAAGTAGGTTGCTTCTCCACTCTCCGTGGCATGGCAGTTGCCAATTCCTCGGCAGTAGGTTATGACAAGTTGCCCGTAAGGATTTTCGGACATAGTTACGAGACATTTTTTTCGTGAAACAAAAACTATTAGTTCACACCGTACCTACCTATAATTTGTTGGCAAAACGAAAATTCTGCAAAGAATAAGTGTGTTTATTTTAATTATATTTGAGTATTGGCTGATAATAGTATTTTTGCTATATTATGCAAAAAATAATAAATTACAGGTCTTTTAACCCAATTTTACGGTGATTTTAATATTGATCTTTTACTACAATTTGAGAACCGGTGACTTTTTCTATGTGTTTCATTAGCGGGGTAAGACGGAATGATTTATATTACCATCTTACCCCTTTAAATTTTGCCGGGGTTAGTTTTAAAAGCACGATAAATCTTTAAATAGGAGAAATTTACTAATAACCTCTAAATAGTGTGTAATTATATTTCAAATAAATTTATCAATATCTAAACAAAATCAATGTACCTTACTTACCTGCGTAAAAAGATACATCAAGCGGGGTAAGATTGAAAACCCCAACTTTTCGCGGGAAATGTGTCGTTTCAAAAAACACCACGTAGAAACCCACGCACACTCTCACTTAGCTACTGACGCAGGCTGAGGGGCGGGTATAGAGAGTCGAGACTAAAATATAGGTGTATGCAACGATGTTGCTTGTATTTAAAATAATTCCCTTAATTTTCGTCGCTATTTTCCTTTTTTATCTTACCCCCACTCGCCTTAAGTGATTTTAACACCTTACGTAGTTTTAGTCGAATGGTAACATTACCAAGTACCTATTCAACCAAAAAAAATTTCGCACTGCAATTGTAATGTGTACAAAAGTTTTAGCTAAAGACGCCAGATTCGGATAATATATTTGGGTATAGAAGGTCATTGTTTGGGATGGATGGATCTTGTAGCTACGGTATATTATCTGGGTAAATCGATGAGCAACTTGGCGAGAAAATAGGAAGACAGATTGAATCGATTTATGACTTAGGTAATCATTTACAAAAACTGACTTTTTAGCTGTTCAGATATGCATAAGACAATTATTTAACGAGTGTGGAAGGTGAGCGTTGTTCATCGGCAATAGGGATGGTGATAACTCAATCAAATCACCAACTATTAAAGTACGAAAGTTTGAATGAAATTACATAGTTGTGACGTCATCAAACGCACTTTTTCATCATCTCTGGTTAACTTGTCTCTGATCATCACTATTTCATCATTTATTTTTGACATAGGCATTCAAATTTCATTCATCGCCATTGAGGGGAAGAAATGTGGAATCGCTCACTCCACCAGCCCCCGTCTCCAAGAGCATGTGGGCTCAGGACCATTCGTCGCTCTCGCTCTCGCTCGCTAATTTATGGTAAGTACATACTCTATGTACCTAAGTAACTGCTTTGTACCACCTTGATAAAAAATGGAGGTCTTAAAACAACCGATCTGTAATGCGGCTATTCTCGGCGGAAGTTACGCCTGCACGTTAGCTCCGACTGTCCCAAAAAATACCAAAGTACAATTCACGAAATCTTACATGCTATTTTTACAATATTTTATAACTTGCAGTTTGTGGGTTTAGGTCAATTCTTGCATTCTAAATGAAAAGAATTAATAAAAGTTATAAGAATTAATAACCGATTGAGCTTAACTTTTGCAGTTTGGATGACAAGCATGCTTGTCATCCAAATGGTTAGCTAAATGACGTCATTCTAAATTCAATATGGCGGACTCTTAAAGATGGCAGACTAGTTATTTTTTTAAATCCCCTAAAATGACGTCCCACTAAATTCAATATGGCGCAAACAAAAGCTAGTCTTTTTTAATGATTTAAGATTTATTTATAGGTAGTTGTAATAATAATTATCTAGGTATTAGGTATCTCTACTATACATCTACATCCGTTAAGTAGGAAAATAATAAATCTGACATGACTATATGGCACCTAATGGTTACGTGTAGATTATTATCAATTTTTAAAAGTTCTAGTAACGTTTATATACCTAATCTAAGCGTTTATCATTACAAAGTGCCTGACACATCCAAATATTTTCTACGCATGTCTACCTACTTACTACCTAGGTCCTAGGAGGTACCTCCACCATATACTTACCTACTGAGCTAGTTGTATGTCCTGCTAGCTGATGAAGTGGGCATTCGGCTTCGACCGCGTGGATTGTTTTTTTTGGTTCCCGCGGGAACTCTTTAATTTTCCGGGATAAAAAGTAGCCTATGTTATTCCAGACTATAGTCTATCTACAGCCAAATTTCATCCAAATCCATTCAGCCGTTCAGACGTGATTGAGTAAGTAACAGCTGGCCTCCGCTTATTAGTTTAGATAAAATTGTAATTAAATTGGAACAATCGCATCTAGCTTTTATTACATCTTACTAATACTTATAAATATTATAAATGCGAAAGTTTGGATTGATGTATGGATGTGTAGATGTATGGATGTTTGTTACTCAATCACGCCCCAACGCGCGGCTGGACGGATCTGGCTGAAATTTGGCACAGAGATAGATTATAGTCTGGAATAGCACAGGCTACTAGGCTTTTATCCCGGAAAATTAAAGAGTTCCCGCGGGAACAAATAAACCTCAAACCACGAAGACAAAGTCGCGGGCATTCGCTAGTTAGGTACTAATAACTTGGAATACCTAATATGGCACGCGCTAGTGGTATTTAATAAATAAATACTAACTAGTTACCTGTATCTATTTCGAAAATACATAGGTACATATTAAATAAAAATAATCCATGTATTAACTACCTACATGCTTTATGAGAAACCGTTGCCAATTATTAGTACGATACATACCTACCTATTATTTTATTATTATTATTTGTGTATTTACTTCGCACTAGTTACAATTTGTTTACAATGTTTTTAGTGTCCAATTATTTTAGAGCAGGACCTAATTTTAGGTTTTGCTTTATAGTTTATTATAGTGCATTGTACTGAATGTCAGTGATGATTTATATCTGTCACCGTAAAATTGTAAAAACCGTTAGATTGTTATCTAACGCTTTTTATCTCGATAGATTGTAAACTGTCGATAAATTGTAAACCGTTCAATGTTCTGAGTGTCAATTTTTGAAATATTCATTGTATTTACGTTTTCTTCTCTTTCTTGTAGGTTATGTTAGGGTTCGACATAAATAATCAGGTAGGTGCACTTAGGTTCTATCGGGTTAATATACACCTAACAGATTACAATCTACCGAAAAATAATGCTTTAAATTGTAATCTTTCGATAGTTTACAATCTCGCAAGTTAGATAAAATTCGAACGGTTTTTACAATTTAACGGTGACATATCCATGACACGTGGGTAACTTTGAATCGATATTAATTTTGGTGAATGCAAAATTAATAATAAGTAGGCATTTTAACTAGATTTATACATGAACAGGAGAAATTGACTCATGACTGACTGACAGTCTGATTTAGGTACCAAGGTACAGTTATTGAGCTGGGTCTAGGAATAACGTTCACCGCATCGTGAGGGTTTACCTTACGACAATACGTCAGTTGCTGTCGCTCTATGTTATAAAGAAAACCTAAGTATGTAGGTACTTATTATTTTTAAAAAAAACAACGGATTTTATTGCAGTGTAATAAATAATAATATAATATGATTAGATTATGCATTAACATATATGTATTATAGGATAAATTTTAAAGTAGGTAAGTAATGCGTCATTATCATCCACTGATAATGCAAAGCGTAGTTTATCAGTGCTTCAGTGCTTCGGAGTTCGGTGGAATAACAAGCCGTGCGCGCAGACGAGGTTTACTCCGTTTTCCGCGTGGTTGTCTTTAGTCTGTGCTATGGATGCGGCCAGTGGACAGAGACACGTTACGGTATGTGGCGGAACTTCCCCTGAAATAGCTTAACTTTTAACCTTGGATTTTAACCTATATTAACTCTTAAATCACTGCTCTACGTTAAGATAGTCCTTTCCACCACCACCACTACAACCTATTAACGTCCCACTGCTGGGCACAGGCCTCCACTCTCATAGGAGAGAGGGAATTAGAGCTTAGACCCACCACGCTGCTCCAATGCGGGTTGGCGGGCATTAACGACTATTATCATGTTAGTGATAATAACCGGGACCGACGGCTTAACGTGCTCTCCGAGGCACGGGGGTGGGACACCGCCAACTTCCAACTCCGGGCTGGCACTGAGAATTTCTTAATTGAAAAACCCAATACCAATTTTTATGCCCGACCGGGAATCGAACCCAGGACCTCGTGATCCGCAGTCGACTATGCTAACCGCTAGACCAACGAGGCAGTAGATAGTCCTTTGATGACTCTTAAAATATTATTATCAAGATAATTTTTTTGGGGATGTTTAATAATCACCGAGAGAAAAAATATATTTTGGCAATTGCAAAGAAACTTATGAACCGACAAACATACCTTTGCACAAAACAGTTTATACTAATAATATACAGTAATTATAGATGCGGAAGTGTGTTTGTTTGTTGGTTTGCCCTTCAATCACTCCGCAACAAACCAACGGATCGACGTGATTTTTTCCATGGGTTTAGTTGGGGACCTGGATAGTAACATAGCTACTTTTTATCCCGGAAAATCTAAATCATCCGGGATTGTGAAACCTAAATCCACGCAGACGAAATCCCGGTCTTCATTTAGTATCTAGTAATCATAACCTGACCGAAAAAAGGGTAAAATTGGATTGATAAAAAAACCCCAGGCGGAAAACTGAACATCAAATACACGCACAAAATGTTCAGCTAAAATGCTTGCTGAACTTTACACTGTAGAGTCACAGAGTGGTGTGATAGGGCAAATCGCCAGTTGGCTGGCGCACTCGGTCTCGTGTTGTCGCGGTCGATGTTTTCCATTCAACATAATAAAATACTTTTTCTATTCACCTCGAACCGCGATATAAATGATTTACCTAGGTACATTAAAAAATTAAATGTTCGCTACAATTTATAACAAAACAAAAATCATAAGTGATGTATAATATGTGATAGTGCCAATAATATTAGAAATAAATTGAAGACTGTTTACCTAATTCTTATCGGTAAGTTTAAAAAAAAATGTTTTAGTTAGCAAGTTTCACGTACCTAGTACGTAATATTATTTGCAGTGTATAAAAATAACGATACTAAATGTCGACGAAGCATACCTACGCATTATTAAAATTATTCTTTGTTTATTATTAAAATAATTCTTTAGTTACATTTATGGAAGTATGTTCTTTATTAAATTTAAAGAGTCAGGAATGAAACTGAATTTGTGGTATAAAACAAAAAAAAACGTATTAATATCAACAATTATTCATTGGTTACAATAATAAAATAATAGAGAAACTACATAATAGTACTATTTTTATTATTTTAACCAATTTAAATTTAATTTTAGATTGGCTTTTTCACACTGTTACATCGATGAAAAATTAGTAGGAAGGAACGCTTTTTTTTCGGGATAGCACTCGGAATTACAAAAACCTTGGGTTACTCTTTGCACAGTCAACGCTATTATTCGACAATCGACTAGTTATTCGTTTTCGATATAAGCTCGGACAAACAGAAACAGATAGACAGACAAAAAATAGGTGTTGGTTGATTTGTTGTAACTTTACTTACTTGTAAATAACAGACAGACTTACAACTTGCTATGATTACTACAGACTACTGTTACATATTGCCTGGGCTGTTTCCTTACTATTTTGGTCGAGCAAAATGGTAGATAACGCAAGCGCACGCGGCTCTTTACTTACGTCACTGCCTCGAACCATACTCCATAGATACCTGTGATAAACCCGTTACACCCGTTATCTGACCGCATTTGCCGAATTTTACTCATTAGGTTGTTTATGTTTACATTATGTAACGTGTAATTAATAAACAAGATACATAGATAGTACAGTAGAAATCGGTGAAAGGACGTTTTAGGTGGAACTAATTGCAAATAAAACACATAATGTTACATTATCTTACTTACTGTATGTGTATGACATACACATACAGTAAGTAAGATTGCAAAAACCGTTAGATTGTAATCTAACTAGCGAAATTGTAAACTGTTGACAGATTGTAAACAGTGCAATGTTCTGAGTGTCAATTTTTAAATATTCATTGTATAATGTACTAGACACTAGTGGTTCGAACCGAACTGAGACCTGACGACCTCCGTGGCGCAGTGTGTAGCGCTGTTGCCTTAACGTGCGGAGGTCCTGGGTTCAATCCCCAGCAGGGTCAATTTGGGAATTTATAATTGCTGAATTTTCCCTGGTCTGGTCTGGTGGATGGCTTCGGCCGTGGCTAGTTACCACCCTACCGGCAAAGACGTGCCGCCAAGCGATTTAGCGTTCCGGTACGATGCAGTGTAGAAACCGAAGGAGTATGGGTTTAATATAACTGCCATGCCCCTAACAGGTTAGCCCGCTATCATCTTAGACTGCATCATCACTTACCATCAGGCGAGATCGCAGTCAAGGGCTATCTTGTAGTGGATAAAAAAAAATCTCGCGGCGCCATCTATTGACATCAATGTGAAATTCTGTTAAAAATACTCATTAAAAATTAAATAATTTGGTTTCCTTGCAATATTTATCTAATTTTAGTATTTGTTGTTCAAATACAGGATATAATTCAAATAATTGATTAAGTTTCAGGCTCAGCCTTTCAGAAAATTTAGAGTTCTGAGGTCAACTTTGGACGTTAGAAAATCTCCACTGTAAAAGCCCCCCAATTCGTCAATTTTAGGGGAAAAATTAAAAAAAAAATATTTTTGGACTCTATTCCTAATTATCTTTAAATTGATATACCGCAACCCTATGTAACGCCATAAAAAATATATTACTTCGCATTGGCTTCTATGAGAGCCCCCCTGAAATAAAGATTTTTATAACTTTTTAAGCCATATTCGGCTGGAGGCCATTAGTCTACATTTTATATTTAAAGCTGAAGTAATTAAGTTCAGTAATTCAGAAGTTATAATGCTCTGATAGACGAGCGGACGGACGGACGGACGGACGGACGGACGGACGGACCAGTGCAAATTCACTTAGACTCAGAGACCTTAGCTTCGCTCGGTCAATTATATTTACGTTTTCTTGTCTATTTCTTGTAGGTTAGGGTTCGACACAAATAACCAGGTAGTGCCCGGGCACTTAGGATTTATGGGATAAAAATACCTAACAGATTACAATCTACCGAAAAATAATGCATTAATTTGTAATCTGTCGACAGTTTACAATTTAGCTAGTTAGATTTCAATCTAACGGTTTTTGCAATTTCACGGTGACATGTATACCTGTATACCTAGGTACTACTTGTTAAACGACCGAAGTCTAAAGAGATTCCTGCGTCTACTTGGGTGAATTGGCACTTGTCCGTGTGTCCGTCCCCTGTCAGAGCTTTGTAACTTCCGCATTATAAATGAATATAATAACATAGATAGGTACTGCAGAGTTCACACTCAAATCGATGGCCTAAAGCTGAAAATTATTTTAAAAATATATAAAAATTCCATCTCATATATTGTTGTAAGTACCTACTACCTACCTATTCTTCCTTCACAACCTTTCATCATGATGCCAAGGGTCACTGATTGATAGAGATATCTTATAGACATAAGTGTTTCCTTGTTCACTAAGTTTCTGTTTTTATATATAATATATTTTATAACCTTTTGGTACAAAAAAAAGTTGTGTGTGTCAGGCTCCGACGCACGACTGGAGTTTACTCTTTACGAACGATTTTATAATATTGATTAGTGCATGAGGGTAATTGAACGCATTTTTTATATTAAGTACTGAAAGCATGCTTGATACATTTATATTAATTATATAATTTATATTCATCAAAATACATTACATAGTTATGGAAACATAAAGTCAATAACGTAACGGAGAAAGTTTCATTTAACTCCCCAAAATTTTTCATACCCCGCTTACCATATTATATTACCACCGTACGATTGTGAAAACCGTTGGATTGTAATCTATCTAGCGAGATTGTAAACCGTCGAAAGATTACAATTTAACGCATTATTTTTCGGTAGATTATAATCTGTTATGTATGTTAACCCGATATAATCTAAGTGCCTGGTTACCTGGCTATAAATTTATGTCGAACCCTAACGTAGGTAACCTACAAGAAAAAGACAAGAAAACGTAGATAAAATGAATATTTCAAAAATTGACACTCAGAACATTGAGCGGTTCACAATCTGTCGACAATGAACAATATTTCGAGATAAAAAGCGTTATAATGTACTTATATTGCAATGTGACGATTTTTGCAATTTTACGGTGACATATGCAAATCGATTCCAAAGGAGGTAAACTCCAAAATAAAAAAACTTATTTGTGAGGGAGGGGTACTCACTACTCATAAAAGTAGGTAATTTTAAGTTAAAAATTAAGTGAAATCAGTGTAGGTAGACTTCACTTAATTTTTAGCTACTTAGGTATAGCTAGGTAATATTTGAGATATGCGTAACCACGTGGACGGCACGATGGATCACCAATGGTGAAATCAACAAGGCAGCCTAATTTTAAGGAACTTCGAACCGTGCCTCAGATTTGTGAGGCTGAGCAGCTATGGGCGCTACCTTAAATCCCAGTCCATTGTTTAAGTATATATGATTTGAGATGAGGTGGTGCGGGCATCTTGTATATGCATGAATGACTCCAGACTTCCTAAAGCAGTTTTCTACTCGAAACTTAAAGACGGAAAACGCAAGTCTGTTGGTCAATTCTTACGTTACAAGGAGTACCTAGATTCTCTTATCACATGTACCTACCTAATATACGAAGCGACGGGTGGGAGGAACTTGCGCGGCATAGGCAGGAGTGGCGCTCTTCTGTTCAAAACCCAGGTAGCATTTTGACGTCATTGTGACGTCAGCGCACGACGTAACTGACGTCATACCACGACGTCGGTGAGACCCTACTTTGACGTCAGTTTGTCACATCGTTAAGACGTCAGTTTACGACGTCTATAGGACATCCAATACTGACCTAGTTAGGGCCGTATTAAACGTCAGTTTACGACGTCTATAAGACATCCAATACTGACCTAGTTAGGGCCGTATTAAACGTCAGTTTACGACGTCTATAGGACATCCAATACTGACCTAGTTAGGGCCGTATTAAACGTCAGTTTACGACGTCTATAGGACATCCAATATTGACCTAGTTAGGCCCGTATTAAACGTCAGTTTACGACGTCTATAGGACATCCAATACTGACCTAGTTAGGCCCGTATTAAATCGTACTTAAATGAAGTTATGTTAAATCTAAGATCGCTGTTGAGTACGGACTTGAAGTATTGTCCTGAGTAATAGTGCTATATACTTAAGTGCGGGGTAACACCAAAGTGAAACCCACAGTTAAATGTGAACTTAAGGACAATCAGGACATCACTTCAAATACGTACCTAAAAGCGGCCTTAGATTAAGTACGATTTATTAATACGTTATAAAAGAAAATAAAACCTACATAAATGTGGCTTACTGAGAAGACAGGCTGCTAAAAAAAGTCACAGTATTAAATAACAGACATTTATTAATAATAATAATAATACTAGTGCTAGTAAAATCGGGAAAAATACTCTGTGAAAGCAAAGGATTTGATGCAATAGATGAAAAATTATTAAAATAACTGTTTTCCACAGAAGATATTTCAGATAAAGTACTTTCATTTGCTCTTTTCATTAACTGCCTAGCCCCAACTATGGTCTTCTTTTTGTTTCTTATTTTCGACATTTTACTGATCTATCTTTTTTCTTCTATAATTCATTCTTTCAGGAGCATGCTTTAACCAAGTCTTGATACTATCTTCAACATCCTTCTCAGTAGCCGATGTTGTAGAGGTTACACTTTCTAAAAAATATTTTCAAATTAAGATCAGATTTCTTTACAGCTAGTCAATAAGTATAATAAACGGTTGTTAATTACTGACGACTTTATCGTCAAACGAATAAGTTCCTTTTTTACACAGCCACACATGTAAAGAAAAAAATTGCTTGTATGGGAAGAAGTATAATAAGTTATTAGTTTAAGGTCGATGACAAGGGTCTGCCCGCGAAATTCAAATTTAATTTGGTTTTTCACAATTTGTAAACTAATACGACAAAGTAGGCTTATGGCATTCAAATTGCGAGCGTAGGAATATCATCTTCACAGGTTTATATAAAAATCTTTACTTGAAAGTGTCCAGTTTAAGAAATTAGTCAAAATAATGAGTTTGACGTGAGTTACTCACAAATTAGTCATTAATTTGACTAATTTCTTAAACTGGGCACTTTCAAGTAAAGATTTTTATATAAACCTGTGAAGATGATATTCCTACGCTCGCAATTTGAATGCCATAAGCCTACTTTGTCGTATTAGTTTACAAATTGTGAAAAACCAAATTAAATTTGAATTTCGCGGGCAGACCCTTGTCATGCACCTTAATATAGTTATAGTTTTTTTATTATGAAATAATAATTCAATTATTTTTTATTATGGTGGCATCAGATTGATCGGTGTGTGTGTGTGTGTGTGTGTGAGCGCGCGCGTGTGTGTGTGCGCGTGCATGTGTGTGCGAGCGTGTATGTATGTGTGCCATGTGAGTTGTGCACGCTGTACGTGCGTGCACGTGTGTGTGTATGCACGCGTACGTGCGTGTGTGAGCGTTAGGATCTCTCTATATACATGCATATATATAAATAAAGTAATAAGTAATATAGTTACACAGATATAAATTTTAACTTACCAACAATAGCATTTTTAGGCGAAGTTGACAAAACGGTTTCTTAGTAGATCGTTTCCCGTAGAAGTTATATTTAGCTGCTAGTTCATCTTTAAATATGAATTTGAGGATCCGAAACGCCTTCGATGAAAACTCACGCCCTCCTATATAATCTTTAAATGGTTTACCTGAAATAACAGTCATTTGTATGGTCTACGATGACATTTTACACATTATTCACAATGGACTGAAATATGACTGTTATTTATTATTATCATACTAGATTATCATAATGATCCTTATTGATCAACAAAGCCTCCGTGTTGACCACATCTTCTTCATTTGTTAATGGGAATATGAATTCTGGTTTAAGTTGGGTTGCTCCTTTGCCTGGTCTATTTAACATATTGATCAGTTGTTCATTCTGTGTCCTTATTATGGACAATAAAGACAACACTTTGGATTGGTACCCTGTATAAAAACTTGGTATTATATAAATCACAATCAACAGATTTTAAAATCATGTATTATGTTTCTTTTGTTAGACTTTGAAGCTTAAAAATATCCAAAAAATCAACTATGGTCATAGTTTAGTAACTAATGAAAATAAGATACCTGTTAGTTTACCGATTCCTGATGGAAATGCGGGTGTACTGTCCCATGGTTTAAGATGTGACTGAGAAGGGTCATTTGTAACTATATCAGCCAGCAGTCCAGTTTCTTTTTCCAAAACTGAAAAACGCACATAAAGTATGAAACATAAAATTTATTACTAAACATAATTTTTGCCATGGGCCTGCAGTTTACATAGCTTACCCATTAGCTCACTACTAGTAGTAGAAAAGTCCAGGTTCAAAGAAGGGGTCTCATTGAGCGACAAGTGTAATTCTTTGAGCTGTTCGTCCTTGTTATCTGTATAAAAAATTACCACTATATATTTATATAACAATAATACTAGCTGACCCAGCAAACGTTCTGCCATTTTCCATAAAAATAGAAAAAGCGGTATGAAATATTTTTTACGATGCATTCTCATACCTACTAAATATACATAAAAAAAATCATAAACTAAACACTGTGACATGAGAATTTTATATATATATGATATTATATATACATAAGTAATACAACTATATTTAAATATATAAACTTCATAATAATATTTAAAATGCGAAATTGTTTGTATGTTTGTTTATTTGTCTATCAATCACGGTGAAACTACTGAACTGATTTGGCTTAAAGTGCAATAAACAAATTAAATATATTTATGATAGGCATACAAACAAAATTACACATAAATATCATGGAGATCCCTGCTACATAACAAATGGAGCTCTGGCGACTGAGCAACAGCGGTATAACCATAAACCCCATCCAGCCCGCTAAGGGGCATAGGTATGTTAGCCTTAAGAATGAAATACCCTCAAAAATTATCAGTTCAGAAGTACCAAGGGTGCATCCGCATACAAGAATGACATGGTACCTAGAGAAGATACATAAACAAAATTACACATATAAACAACTACCACACGGACGAAGCTCCAAGTTCACAATATGAGTATCACTTTAAGCATATTTGGATGTTGGATAATACATGTAGATGAAGTATTTTTAAATTTTAACAACAAATACTTTAAGAATATTTACATTGTATTTCCGGAGTGGTCTCCTTAAGCGAGAGGTCAGCCTCATTTGACCATTGTGGTCTCATATCTGTAAAGGCGAAACATCAGCTGTTGAGTAACATAAATATCTTAGGTATGGCTTTTTTTTAAAAAGTGGTTGTAGATTCTCACTAACAGACTGACTCGTTATTGACTGTCCCATAATATTTGCAATAGAATTATAACGTTCAATAACATATTATATTTAAGTATCCTATTTTGAATAAAATGCCAGGAGCACAGAATAATAACTAGTACTAGGTACCAGGAGTCTGAATTCACCTGGGTGCACTTCTGGACTGCACCACTTTCAGATATGGTTAGGATGTACCGACTTAATTATGTCAGTATTATTTTAAAGCAGACAATCATCATGTCATTCACTGTTGAACACAGGTACCTGCCTAATTTTCGTAATTTGGGCCCACCACATAGATTGCACTTTAGGGAACGCCTTATAAATCAGAATACGTATCAGTACTGAACTAGTGAGATAAGGTGTCCCGGGGCCCTAACAACACTGGTGAATGTATTAAGTACTAACCTGTCTCATAAAAAACTCTTTGTACTTACCCCATAGAGTTTCCAATTTTATGTTTCAGGAGAAGCGTCGTCCTCTAATAATTTATTGAATGACTTGCTTTGTTTAGTTGGAGGCCAATAAACCTCCGTTTTACGTGGTGTAAGCCAAGTGTCCTTGGCTAAAAATACAGTTCCACCTTCACTGGCCGAAAACTGAATAACGGTGTACATAATATTTTTAAGTATGTAAAAAGTAAAAACTTTTACACTTAATTATCGGTAACGGCATCAAACGGCATTAGTAACTGTCACTGAAACAGTTGAGTTGACAGTTGACTTGACATTCGCGCCTTCTCTTTGTTTAGTGTGAAAGAGTTGCCAGTACAGAGTATTTTTTTGGCAGAAGAACCACTTAAATTCTCCATATTTAAACGTTTTGGAAAAATATCACAAGAACTATCTTCTTGCAAATTCCTACAGCAATATTTTTATTGTGCCATTTGCAAAGGTCAATATAGTTAGAATAAAAGTGTAAATATACCTAAAGAGTGAAATAATAACGGCCGTCATTAAAAAAACAACATTAAGAAATTCAAAATTACCTATTTTGAATTTCTTCTGAAACACTCTGAATGCAAAATTTCATTGCAATCGGATCAATCGTAGCCTTTTTAAACGCTTAATCTGATTAAGCTGAAATTTGGTATATGAGTTTCGTATCGTCCCACCAGGAGTAGTAGTGCTAAAAGCGCGAAAGAGTGGCTACACAATAGAAGGACTACATGTAATACTTAATAATTATTATCTGAAAAATGAAGCGAAACGAAATATAATTGTAAATATGTGCTTTTCATGTTCCTATAGTTTTGTAAATTGGCACGATTGGAAAGGATTTGTGTTTCTAAGATTTCTTATTACTAAGATTTTTCTCATAAGATTTAATATTTCCCCCAAAATCGGGAAAAAACCCTAATTTGGTAATAACTGACGATGCCTTATGCTTGTACAAAATGCCAAGTTTTTTATTAGACGTTCTTGCAATGTTTAAGTAGGTTAGTAATGACAATACCAGTACAGCAAACAAAATACCATCAGCAAATTTTTGACAAAAAAGTACAAACTACAAAGTCTTGAAATGATCAACATAGGACTGACCTTGAAATGATGTCATTACGACATCTTAAAATGACCAATGTTGGACTGACCTTAAAAGAACGTCATTACGACATCTTAAAATGACCAATGTAGGACTGACCTTAAAAGAACGTCATTACGACATCTTAAAATGACTAATGTAGGACCGACTCTAAAATGACCTTAGACTGACGTCTTACTAAGGTCGACGACGTCATAATGCTACCTGGGAAGGCTATCTCAGCTTTTGAGGAACGACGTCTTCAAAACCTGGACGTCAGGCGTACTAACAAAAAGACCCAGCCAAAACCCTCTTACAACTATACCTACAACGCATTGGGTCAGTTGCATTGTGCGCCCTGCAACCGGACCTTCAACACAAAATTTGGGTTCGCCAGTCACCTCCGACCACATAACCGGCACTAGCCAGGTCCGCCGTTGAAGGATACGTCGAGGAGGATCATATAGGTATATGATTTATATCAACTACCCACGTTGCTACAGAGTATGTCGTACTTCATGTCATACTTAATCATATTATCGTATCGTATGCGGAAGGACGTGGGAACCCACCGCAATATTATCCCAAGAAAACTACAACCATTATGTAATTAATGGAAAGGGGTCACGACCCTCAGCAATGAGCAATACGACGCAAAGAGAATCATATTATTATGTGCCTAGTGCCTACAGTATGAACATAGAGGTAGGTAAATGTTACACATCAAGCTTTTGATAGAGATAATCGGCAGCTCCGACATCTTAGGTAGAGCATTGTCTCTGTCGTTTAGTCTGAACTCTGAACAGTTACGACGCTGTAACTTCAGGAAAACGGCAAGGAAAATATCGGGCTGAGGAAAATGATGTGCACAGAACACAATTGTTTTTGTACTTAGCTAGATATATCTATATATATATACATATAATATATATAACGTTCCTATTATTAATAATCCATTTTCTTATTTAATTTTTTTGACAGGTCCGAAATATCCCTGCACATGTTTTTATTTAGTCTAGACTCTGTATCGACCTATAGGTAGTTTTACGTTCCTATAAGTAATAGTAGATAATTTACTAGATTTAGTATAGGTAAGTACCTTATATTTAACACAATATAACTAACACATTTCTGCCGATATAATTTGATAGGTATCTTAATAATAAGTTAATAACTTAGGTATAAATAACCTGTATTTATGGTACCTGCTGGTTTGTTACGTTTTATTTGCATGACAATGTAATTACCTACCTACTTACTTAGCTGTTATTATCATCACGCCACTTTTGCAAAAAGATGCATTACTTGCAGGTACCTAAAGGTAGGTATTGTAATATATAAACTGTACCTACTATAGTACTTAGGTACTTAGCTATAGTAATTTCTTCATAATAGGTATATTATATTATCATAGATAAATATTATACCTGAGTAGGTAGTAGTTAATATTTTCATGAATTATGTAAGTAATATACCTACCTACCTACCTATACTTAATAATTGGTAAAAAAAAGTCACTCGCTCCAAGGCTATGCTTCGAAGACTTTGGAAATTAGCCACACTTTTCTGTAACAGTAACTTCATGTCTATGCTCCAATTCTTATCTGGTAACTTCGCATTAAATTCATAAGTTCATAATCCAAACCGGTAGGTACCTACTTACTTACATTATACCTCTGGGTACATGACATAACATTAATTATAGGTATACCTAGCTACTTCATATTTGTAACGTATATACTAGTGGTTCGCCCCGAACTAAGACCTCGCGGCGCCATCTATTGACATAAATGTGAAGTTCTGTTAAAAATACTGAAGCTCATTAAAAATTAAATAATTCCGTTTCCTTACAATATTTATCTGATTTTAGTATTTGTTGTTCAAGTACAGGATATAATTGAAATAATTAATCAAGTTTCAGGCTCATCCTTTCAGAAAATTTAGAGTTCTGAGGTCATCTTTGGACGTTAGAAAATCACCACTTTGAAAGCCCCCCATTTCGTCAATTTTGGGGGAAAAATTAAAAAAAAAATATTTTTGGACTCTATTCCTAATTATTTTTAAAATGATATACCGCAACCCTATGTAACTTTATAAAAAATATTTTACTTCGCATTCGCTTCTATGAGAGCCCCCCTGAAATAAAGATTTTTATTATTTTTTAAGCCATATTCGGCGGGAGGGGTTTACATATTATATTTAAAGCTGAAGTAATTGCGTTCAGTAATTCAGAAAGACGGACGGACGGACGGACGGACAAGTCCCAATTCACCCAAGTAGACTCAGAGACCTTCGCTTCGCTCGGTCAATTACTATATCAAGAAATAATGGTATATTTACTTACCTCGTTAATCCAGTTACGTTAGTAACTTAGTAGGTATTTTGGTACATAAGTAATTTTGATTTTAGACACACTTTACACACTAAGTATAATATGCCTAACCGGGAGGTTCTACTCTGATTTGCACCTCTGTCCTCAGTTCGAGCTAGTTGTAAATAATGCCTAAATACATACGGTTCATTGAAATATTTCATACCAATCTAACTACATGCTCATGTATGATATTCGTAAATTATTTACTAAATGATAAACAAATATACAAAAGATAACCATAATTAAAATATTTCTTTCGTTTCAGGACGCCTCTACCGTTATCGTGGAAAACGGCGAGGAAATAAACAACGTTAACAACATGCAAGTCCCGAATGGAATAAGCCATCAAAAATGGTTAAATGGTAGGTAATGCAGTTACCTATGCTTATTTCATTTGTAATTTCAAGTAGTCGAGAATAATTTTTCAGTCTCAAGTTCGTAAAATTTCCCGGAAGACTAGACTGTCTAGATCATCATATAAATATTAGTCTTGGTCGAATAAAGTCTAATCCAAAACAAAAATGAATTCAAATCTTTGTTATGAGTTAGGGCCACTGAATATTTAACAGTAACTAGGTACCTTTGATAGTAAGTAGTACCTTAGTAGTTAGTACGTGCGAGAAAAAGGACGAGTCGAAGATTGTTTAGGTATAAGATGTAGAACCTAGGTAATTTTATAAAATTAATTAACACGAGTCATACAAGTAGGTAAGTATCTAAGTAGTACCTATCTACTATTAGGTCGATACACCGGTGCTATTATCACTCGTAGATATTGGTGTATACTCATATATGTATATGATTCACACGTTTTGGACAAAACATTGTGAATTTGATTTACCTAGATAAGACAGCGAAAACCCTCTTTAGTTTGCAGTTTACACTAGCAACACGTGCAGTATCATTAATAATTTACGTTGCGTTAACATCCTGTGACAGCTAGGCATTATTACCTCTATCCACTTGTTAGGAAGAGTAGGTATTTACCACTACCTTATTATGTAAAACATGTGACACAGTACGCCCTAAGGATAAACTAGGTATTATTTTATTATGTTTACCACACTGATTTGAACTTTGTGTCAAGTGAGTTACATTAGCGGAAGCCAGAATTATCACAGAAGGAAACGGAGATGAATTTGCTACTAAATTTATTAATTAATTCTTTCAATAATATGACCTATACCTACAAGTGTTTTACATTATGACGACCTAAAGCTAAAGCTACCCTTACATTCTGCGACGATATGTGATTAATGAATGATCTTTTCATTATTTCATTAACTTTTATATCTAGGTAAAATTTTTTGTACTAAAATCTAAGTGACGTCCGATGTCACATTCTTTCGGACGTGATGCAATTCCGCGGAATTTGCTAACTGTGCACTGGTACCACCATCATTTGCTGGCGGTGCAAGGTTGCGATCTTGAAACAAAAGTGATTTTGCCATGACGCCGTATAATATTACCGTGCCGTAGATTATACGTAACTACGAGTAGTACCAGTCGTCAAGCGCTCGAATAAGTAGGTTTTAACTACTTTTTCTGTTAGGATTGGTTAGGATGTTTAGATTGCCCGTGGTATGCGGTCAAGGTGTCTCGACGAGTCATAATAAAGCAGTTAAAGATACCTACCTAATAATTAGGTTCAATCAGCGTGTCTAGAAAAAAAATTATCTAGTTCCCTGTATATGGATGGTTAGGTACTTATTAATAAAATCAGTCAAGCAAAATTCTGGCCATAGAAGCAAGCGATCACTGCTTACCCTTTTTATTTATTTTTATTTTTATGTATATTCTGTGGCACAGAAAGTAGGCTGATTATAATATTTTTACTGGCAGGTCCAGATCAGTTCATCCCAGCCGACAGTTACACATGCTGCGATCCCGGAGGTCACGTTAAAATTCGCCTGGGTTCTCGTGGTGTTGCCGCGGAACCTCCTATATCGGTGCCTGGCCTACTCAGCAGAACTGCCGCTCGGTACCCTGATGATATCGCATTCGCCACTAAGAAGTCGGATGGAAACTGGCACAAAACCACTTACAAGTTAGTATACTTTTGAAATAAAACAATGTCAAATACGCAGACATCGACGCGACACGCCAAATAAAATAGTTACCAAATCAATCTATGAACTGAGTCCGATTTTCCGAGTTCCAATTATATTCTGTTTAACGCAATCTCTAAACAGCTCTTAATCTAGTGCTGCCTCTTTCTGCAGGGAGAAATAAGCAATATATAAATAGAGCTGTCATTTTAGTTTAAGAGTTGATGTACAACAGCATTGGCTTCATTGGCTAAAATAAAAACAGAACGCGTAGATAACTAACCTAACCTAACGACAGCGCAACGAAGAAAAAATCACAACTAACACTAAAAGCGCGCGTATACGCGTGTCGATTTGTATTCCCTGGTAACACACTCGTGTGCTGGTAATCGTCACGTTTACGTCGAACTATAATAAAGCACGTCTCTAAACACCGCATACGAGGCCTTACAATAACGGGATTCTCGTGGAACCATGTCGAGGCAGTAGCCAAAGTCAAGAGCAGCCCTAGTTCCGCGGATGAATAAACCAATATTCATCCGCGGAACTCATCTATACTCTATAGTCTATGCTAATATTATAATAAATGTGAAAGTTTGGATTGATGGATGGATGTTTGTTAAGTACTCAATCAAGCCAGAACGTCTGAACGAATCTGGATGTTTGGCACAGAGATGTAGATTATAGCCTGGAATAACACATAGCAGCTACTTTTTATCCC
This sequence comes from Erebia aethiops, assembly GCA_923060345.2. Lineage (NCBI taxonomy): Eukaryota > Metazoa > Arthropoda > Insecta > Lepidoptera > Nymphalidae > Erebia > Erebia aethiops. The sequence goes on along the minus strand of OV281089.1, from coordinate 11,191,758 downwards.
GGAAAATTAAAGAATTCCCGCGGGAACCAAAAACCTCAATCCATGCAGACGAAGTCGCGGGCATCAGCTAAGTAGTTCATCATAAAGTGCCCGACTATTAACTACCTAATGTCTTGCTTTATCGCGCGCCTCGCAGTGTGATTTGTGAACTTCTAGGACTCGTGTACATAAATAATATTTAAATATTATGTAGTTTTAGTTTTTCCTGCATGATACATCCATAGTCTTGTGTGTTCATCAGTCTTATCTGTAACGTTTATTTATTCCTTTATCTTTCAGACAGTATCAGGAACGCGTGAGAACATGTGCAAAGGGTTTTTTGAAAGTAGGCCTGGAGCGTTACTACTCCGTGTGTATATTAGGCTTTAACTCAGAGCAGTGGTATACTGCCGATCTAGCGGCGATACATGCTGGGTAAGTGAGGATATCTGTTATCCAGAAATATATAGGTAATCTCTGAAGTGTTATCAGTTCACTTATCACTATTTTGATTTGTAGGTCGAGCAATGACCCTACATGGTCGAAAGCTAATTGCACCTTATAGGTATCTAAGCACTGTAGTATGTACGCAGTACGGGTACTTATAGGTACCTACCTAAATTCATTGGATAAAAATCTTTGATGAGTATTGCGTATTACAGGCCTATTACACTGCAATTTTCACAGGGACCCTTACCATGAATCAGTTTAGTGTAATAAGATTTAGGGAGAAAGGGTCCCTAATTTGGTCCTTATCGCTTTGTAATAAGCAACTTAACAAAACTAGCGGCCACGCCCACCTTTACCTCAGGGCCCTGAGAAAAGTGCAGTGTAATAGGCCTATTATACCCAATCTGCTTGGCGTAAAGTTCTTGTCAAACTACCTTGCTTCGTGAAAATTAATTAATTATATCTACCTAACTACCGATTATCAAGGATTTTATACGTGTACCCACGGGCGTATTTACCCTAGGGCCAAGGGGGCCATGGCCCAGGGCGGCAGGCTGCGAGGGGCGGCCAAGCCGCCCCTCTTGGCCTTCTCTGGGCGCCTTTTATTGTCAAGCTTAACTACAATAAATATTATATTTTAATTGACATTTAAATTAAGTTAGTAGGCATGCCGTAAACCTTCAAAATGTATACCCGTTAGATCTCGCGGTAGACCTACAAGACGAATGTGTTCTATTGAAACACTTCTTGGCAGCCTATGAAAATAAAATGAGTCTGAGGTAACTTAGCTTATTTATAAAAAATAAGGACTTAAAAGAAGCTTTCCCATACGTAGAGATTGCATTACGCATTTTTCTTTGCACTGCAGTGACGAATTGCAGTGCAGAACGTTCGTTTTCTGTACTCAAAAGGATAAAAAATTATTTACGTTCCACTATAAGCGAAGAACGCTTAAACAGCTTAGCTGTCATGAATATAGAAGCTGAATTGACAAACGCCATCTGTCATGACCAAGACAGCCAATTGTCAACCAATTTGTACAAAGGACTAGTGGTTCGCCCCGAACTGAGAGCTCGCGGCGCCATCTATTGACATTGAATAATAAAATAATAATAAAATAAAAATAAATGTGAAGTTCTGTTAAAAATACTGAAGCTCATTAAAAATTAAATAATTCCGTTTCCTTACAATATTTATCTAATTTTAGTATTTGTTGTTCAAGTACAGGATATAATTGAAATAATTGATCAAGTTTCAGGCTCATCCTTTCAGAAAATTTAGAGTTCTGAGGTCATCTTTAGACGTTAGAAAATCTCCACTTTGAAAGCCCCCCATTTCGTCAATTTTGGGGGAAAAATTTAAAAAAAAAATTTTTGGTCTCTATTCCTAATTATCTTTAAAATGATATACCGCAACCCTATGTAACTTTATAAAAAATATTTTACTTCGCATTCGCTTCTATGAGAGCCCCCCTGAAATAAAGATTTTTATTATTTTTTAAGCCATATTCGGCGGGAGGCCATTGGTTTACATATTATATTTAAAGCTGAAGTAATTGCGTTCAGTAATTCAGAAGTTATAATGCTCTGACAGACGGACGGACGGACGGACAAGTGCCAATTCACCCAAGTAGACTCAGAGACCTTCGCTTCGCTCGGTCAAAAAAAATGTAAATATTTACTTATCAATTATAGTGAATAAATGGTTAATTTTTTTTTCATTTATTATTTCACTTCACATAGAAGGTTTTTTTAAATGAATGGGGCGGCAAAGCTAACTGGCCCGGGGCGCCAAATCTTTAAATACGCCTCTGCGTGTACCTATCTTAATCATTAAAATATCTGAAACCCCGCGAAGCTATATAATATAAAGCAACTTTTACATACTACATACTACAGCCAATTAACGTCGCACTGCTGCGCACAGGCCTCCACTCTCACAGGCGAGAGGGAATTAGAGCTTAGACCCACGGCGCTGCTCCAATACGGGTTGGCGGGCTTTAACGACTAATAATTATCATGTTAGTGATAATGATAATAACCGGAACCGCCGGCTTAACGTGCTCTCCGAGAGACGGGGGTGAAACACCGCCAACTTCATGACTCCGGACTAGTACTGAGAATTTCTCGTCAGGACAACCCAATACTCAATATTTATGGCCCGACCCGGGACTCGAACCCGAGACCTCGGCCGCAGTCGAACACGCCAACCACTAGACCAACACGTTAGTCATATACTTTTACATTTTTTTGACGACCTCGGTGGCGCAGTGTGTAGCGCTGTTGCCTTAACGTGCGGAGGTCCTGGGTTCGATCCCCGGCAGGGTCAATTTAGGAATTTATAATTTCTGAATTTTCCCTGGTCTGGCCTGGTGGGAGGCTTCGGCCGTGGCTAGTTACCACCCTACCGACAAAGACGTGCCACCAAGCGATTTAGCGTTCCGGTACGATGCCGTGTAGAAACCGAAGAGGTGTGGGTTTAATATAACTGCCATGCCCCTAACAGGTTAGCCCGCTACCATCTTAGACTGCATCATCACTTACCATCAGGTGAGATCGCAGTCAAGGGCTAGCTTGTAGTGGATAAAAAAAAAAAACATACTCCAAAATATTCTTAAGTATTTCTATTTAAGGGGATATGCTGCTGGTATTTACACGACAAATTCTGCGGAAGCTTGCTTCTACTGCTTAGAGTCATCCCGAGCCAACATCTGCGTTGTACAGGATAAGAAACAGCTGGACAAAATATTGTCCGTCCAAAGTCGACTCAAACATCTGAAAGCTATTGTACAATGGGAGGGAGTCGTGGACACATCCATACCCGGAGTGTACAGTGTAAGATATTATTTAACATGTTTACAACACATTAAATTGTTTGTTTTTATATAATTATTACTAGCTGATGCCCGCGACTTCATCCGAGTGGTTTAAGATTTTTTGATTCCCGCGGGAACTCCTTAATTTTCCGGGATAAAAAGTAGCCTATATCACTCTCCAGCCAATATCACTATAGGCCTACTCATGCCAAAAATGACGTTGATCCGTTGCGGCGTGATTGAAGGATAAACGAACAAACAAACACACTTTCGCATTTATATTAGTAGTTATGATATGATTTATGCTTGAACTACATAAACGATTTCAACGCGCACTAAGCTTACCAAGCCAAAAGAAAGCTTAAGCCTAGAGAAAGTCATACTAACCTATTCTGTGGTCATACTATTCCTACTCTTCCCGGAAAAACAAAGAACGTAAATGGTCGCGTGCCAGGTAATTTTTTTCTCAGTATATAAGTAAAATACTAGTAGTACTGGATATAGTAGTATAGTAGGTACTGAACTTTAGACAACTTCAGACAGTTCCCTCGCTTCAGATTCTAATGGTTTTGAGCCGGATATACAACGATCTTCACCGATCTGTTTACCAGATGAAACCTACTTTTTATTTAATAATAGGTTTCATCACTTTCATGTGGTAAACAGATCGGTGAAGATCGAGGTATATCCGGATCTCAACTATAAAGCACGTTAAAGTCAAACTGCAACGCGTGAAGATTGAAGACTGTGAGTGCGCATCTGTTGTACCGTGTACGGCACCAACACGCGCTTTGCAGTGTGAACACCGTCATGCGGTTTTATAAGCATTATACTTCTAGGGTTTTTTTGATCACGTTTGCGTCGCACATTCCGTTTGTTCCAACCTTTGAATATAGTTGTTTAATATTGTTGCAGTGGGATCAAATAATGGCAATGGGCGCTAAGGAGCCAGACACACAACTCAACAACATCCTCAAATCCATAGCCGTCAATGAATGCTGCACGCTGGTCTATACGGTTGGTATTTTCTTTTCACTATATGTTAACCTACAGTTGAGTTATATGAAACATACCTACAGGAAAGTGATTTGCTCGTAACAGTATGCCCTTTGATGAGCATCAGATGTTTGAGTCTGACACAGGCTCTGAATTACTTACATTTATTGTGCGTATGACACTCGGAACGTAAATTAAGGACTGAACTAGGTTACAGTACAGGTCGCATCGATGTAAACTTCACACTAAAAATGGTACTGGATAGTACTTACTCTGATGCTGTTTTTTTTTTAATCCACTACAAGCTAGCCCTTGACTGCGATCTCACCTGATGGTAAGTGATGATGCAGTCTAAGATGGTAGCGGATGGTAGCTGTCTTTAAATCCTAATATTATTGATATGTAGACTCCTTAATAATTATTCTATTCTCGATTTACTTCTAGGTAAATACCTAGAAGTAAAATATATTCATAGTATTTCATTATGTATTTTAAATAAAATACATAATGAAATACCACCCTTGATCTGTGTTAAATACGGATGCACCTAAATAACAAATTTAACTAATTTCAACTTGTTTTTACATATTTAGATAATAAATACTTGTAGATACATCGAAAATGAATTACGTAACATGTACGAATCAAGTAACATGGGCGATAATGCTAAATTACCAAACAAGACGTTGCGACTCGGCTATACTAGGAGTTTGGTACCTAATCAAATTTAGTTGCCGAATAATAATATAATTGACTTATCTATTTTATACCTTCTAGGAACATACTAGGAAGTGAACTAGTGAAAGCTGAGAGTAGATAACTGGCAAAACAAAAACAGAAAAATATTTATATTCTTCTGATCTCTATTTTATTTCTATTCTCACCGATACCTAGACAGACTCTTTTAAACTGATATATTATGGGGGCACAGTAGTGCGGGGGCCAAGACCAGCCAAAGTCTTTCCTCACCTTCACCTTTTCTCGAATAATTTATATGAAAATTCTGCGATATTGCGAGTTGGATACAAACAAAAAGAAGTTCCTTGAGCAGTAGGTACTCTTTTTTGTAAGTAAGCCTCGCTTAATCATTTGGTAAAACGCGGTTTAACCAAAAACTTTCTGAAACCGATAACAGAGTTGCCATATCACACCAAGTAGGTAAGCACACCTTATTAATTCTATTTTAATTCCACAAGATTATCGCAAAATCGCATCGAAAAGAACACAATGCACTCAGTACAATTCATAATAAAATAAACCTTATTAATACCAGAATATTAATTATATCTTTATGCTACAGCACATATCATAGTAGATTATGAGCGTACGTCTGTTTCCATGCCAGATACCTACTTACCTAATTTATTTTGAAAATTGTGACATTGAATTAAGTACTTATTAATAATATTATGTATAATAATTCTTCAAGTAATCCGATGTTATGATTGAGAGCGAGTTAAAAGCACCACGAAATTTGTTATGTCTTCGATTTAATAAGACCTTTGACGACCTCCCTGGCGTAGAGTTGAGCGCTGTTGTCTTAACGTGGGAGGTCCCGGGTTCGATACCCGGCAAAGTCAATTTGGGAATTTATAATTTCTAAGTTTTCTCTGGTCTAGCCTGGTGGTAGGCTTCGGCCGTGACTATAGTTACCACCCTACCGGAAAAGACGCACCCTGCCGCCAAGCGATTTAGCGTTTCGGTACGATGCCGTGTAGAAACCGATTAGGGGTATGGGTTTAATATAACTGCTATACCCCTAAGAGGTTGCTTGTGGAGAACCCTACAGGAGACCTATGTCCAGCAGTGGACGTCCATCGGTTGACGACGACCCCTAAGAAGTTAGCCCGCTACCATTTTAGACTGCATCATCACTTACAATCAGGTGAGATTGCAGTCTTCGATCTTGTAGTTGATGCAAAAAAGGTACATCGACTTTCAGTCATATTCAATTCGTATCCAATCTAAACGAACTGACTATACCAAGCTTTTTCGACACGTATATTCAAATCTCTCGCGCACACTAATTTTCATTTCAGAAATGTAACCTGCATTCAGTTTTAAATGAACAGGTTGCGACTATTAGTATAACGAGATGCTTTGTCAATACAAAGCTATTATGCTGCATATAAGATTATGGACTATTAAAATTAATAGTTTTAATTATATATGTAGGTAAGTAATAATAGACTTCATATTACGTCCTTGCAGTCTGGTACAGTCGGTCCACCGAAGGCTGTGATGTTATCGCACGACAACCTCACATGGGACGCGTTTTCTATTAGCGAGAGAGTTGGGGACTTGCGACCGACCTCCGAAGCTCTCATCTCCTACCTACCGCTTAGCCATGTCGCTGCTCAGGTAAGCAACGATTCAACGATACTTTATCGCTAATTCAGTTGCACAAACCTATACCTACTAAAATGATTCATTATCCTTAAACAAACTTCCGTATGGGATATTATACCTTTACTTTTAAAGCTGAAAATCCATACTTCCATACAAATATTAAATGCGAAAGTTTGTATGTCTATCTGCTACGCTTTCCTGGTCCATCTTTTTAACCGATTTTGATCAAATTTGGTGTAGAGATAGGCTATATATCCCGGGGAAGGATATAGGTTACTTTTTAACTCGGAAAATTAAGGAATTCCCGCTAAATGAAATAAAATGTTATTCCTCGCGAACAAAGTTGCGGGCATCATCCAGTATGACTATATTTTGGTAGACAATTTACGGAAACGATTACCGAATGAGCGCCAATACTTAATTCTTAATTGCTAAAAGTAGTAATTTAGTTAACATGATTACCTTTAACACAAATAAATTATCGAATGCGGAAAATATAAGTCTAGAATTGTTATTGGCTTAATATACTATGCACTTAAGGATTATGTAACTAAGTAATCTATGATGTCTTGAACTCTTGACTATAATAATTTCTATATAATAAATAAATATAAGTATAATATATTGTATCCCTCAAGACAGTAGAAAATTCCAATAAACTTAGAATCAAGATTAATAGTATTACACCAATTCTTGAAAGTGGAGCGTCACGCTGTGACGAACAACATTACATAAACTCACACAATCTTTTCCACGTATAAATGTACATTTTTTTCACTTAAAAGAGTTAAGAGGAAACCAAAAACATTGAATGTAAAAACCATTAAAATCCACAACAGGCAACGATAAAACAACAATGGGATTATGGTAATGTTACCTAATCATTGTGTAAGCACCTAGGTATTATAATAAATGATAGAAGCGTTCATTGCTATTGATGTGTTAAGGACGTACTATCTAAGTGTACCTACTAACTACCTACATTGCGAATGCAATGTTGCTATATTTCCTAGTATTAAAACCTTATAAATTGCGGAATCCTTTCGCAAATCACATTGATCGACGACTATTTCATGCCTTTATCTAATCTTAACAAGTGAATAAATGTTTCTTGATATTTGATTCATACCAAACATTATCCAATACTAATTCAGTCATCACGATCCTAATACTTCATTATCTTTTTAGTAATAAATGCGATGACGACATATTTCAGTCAATAGTATAAAAAAAAAATTAAAAAAAAATATATTTATTGCCAACACATAGTTACAGTCAATTTTGAACTTTTGTCTCCGCACTAGGGAATCTGTATCGCGGAGACCATATTGTATGCGCGAATTGTCTTGACCTTTACATGGTCGTCGTTCGTGTCATTAATCAATAAGTATTATTGAAATAACATTTTAAATCTTGTGGTAAATTGCTTCTTGTCCGTCTATTAAGGGAAAAACACACAGGAAGCAGGCGCGGGTCGGGTCGGGTGTCAGGCGGGTTGAATTCCTTGTATTTATATGGACGACATCACACAGCGACACCCGCCCCACGCCCGACTCGCGCCCGCGTTCCGTGTGATGTCTTCCATATAAATACAAGGAATTCAACCCGTCTGACACCCGACCCGACCCGCGCCCGCTTCCTGTGTGTTTTGCCCTTTAGGTTTTGACAAAACATTTTTTGCGTTTGCATTTAGGTACTTACCTAGTTTTGAGTTTACACAACAATCAATTTTTATTAAGAAAACCTCCAAATTGGCAGGGCATACTTCATACTAACGATATAAAGTTAGGTTGGTACTTATAAGTATCCTCCACGGAATAGATAAAGTATTTATTTTTTCTATGGTATCCTCAGTGAATAATGGCACAGAGTACGTAATAATGGATTATATTTGATAGGTATACCTACACCTACATGATATACCTACGTAGTTCATTGGATCTAAATACATTAAGATACATTAAGATTGGAATTAAAATTTTAAACACGCACACTGAAGATAATAGTAGTTTATGAAATGCATAATACCTACCTAGTTAAGTAGAGATTCATACATTATATTATGTAAACTCATATCTTAAATTAATCATCTGTAAAATCTAATCTTTAAAATATTAGTAACATACATAATTTGTCGTAAGCTTTTTCTTACGTTTCATTACTGTTTTCATCAAATTGGTATATAATTGATGGTATAACATAATATTATATTAAAGATGTGCGTGAATTCACTGTAAAAATATTACTAACGAATTGGAGGCGCAGAAATGCAAGGCTTAAAGGGCCCTATAAGTTCATGCTGTTTGTTATAGGTACATTGCCTCGGACGGATGAAAAATAACGTGGAAAATAGGTTTTTTGTAGCAGATATTTGAATTTTTCAGGTAGTGGACATTTACACAACTCTGCATAATGGTATTGCGGTTTACTTTGCGCAGCCCGATGCCTTGAAGGGCAGTTTGATTGAAACCTTAAAGGAAGTAAGGCCTACTAGGTAAGCAGCTGTTAACTAGCTCTAATTTTATATAAAAAAAATTAATAGATTGTGGCTCATTCTGACCGCCAACCTCGGCAACTAAACTAAAATGACAAGTCTGAATATATTGCTATTGTTATTGAATATGGATGGTCATTTGATTTAGCAGGTCAATTTAGTTTACAGAACGTGTCACGTGTGAGACTTACACACTGCGCTAAGTTTTATCAAAATTGGATAACGGAGATACAGCTTAACCTAATTTTCAGTGTTTGTATCTTCAAAAACAGTGATATTGAATACTTCTTTGTAACAATTTACAGATATATATCTTATCTATGTAACTAACCTTTCCAAAAACTTTTCTATTTTTAATGCAATGAAATGGGTATGATTAATAAAATTAACCTGATAACGATTGAACTTTGTAGCATATCATTGGCATTGGTCTCATATCTTTTTATGTTACTGATATAATCAGTAATTAATCATGACGTACACTTGTTTCTCCTATTAAATAAGTTTTTCCCCTTTTGATCAGATTCGATCATGGCGAAATGTTTGTTAAATGCACAATATAGGTATATTGCTACGATAGTAAAATGCTCAAAATGCCATATTTTTAATTCTAATGGTATCTTAATCACATCTAACTACTAAGTGGAGTCTAATCAGGCATTTCTTGTATAAAAAGTTCTCGGAAAAGGTATACTTAATAATTTATTTGACGTGTGTTGGTCAATATTGCTAATATTTATATTAGTTACGGCCGAATTTGAATCGTATACTTTTTAGATAGGTATGTTAAGATTATAAGATGTGTCGTTAAGTTACCAAGCAACATCCATGCAACATCGTTATTTGCCTAAAAAGACCATTAAATTTTTGACAAATAACAACGTTGCCTAATATAACGCCAGATAACAAAAAATAAAATATCGTATTAATTTCGACCGATAAGAAAAGGCATTTGTATCAGTATGTCAATGTGGCCAATGTGTGTCGTTTGGAGATGGTGTAAACTAGATTCGATTTATATCTAACTTATTGCTGAAAAACAGCCATACCTACGTTGCGGGCTGGCATTATTTGATAAGTATAACGGATTTACAGGTAGGTATGTCTGTAAATCCTACTTCATACTAATATTATAAATGCGAAAGTGTGTTTGTTTGTTGGTTTGTCCTTCAATCACTTCGCAACAGAGCAACGGATCGACCTGGTTTTTTGCATGGGTATAGTTGAGGACACGGAGGGTGACATAGGCTACTTTTTATCCCGGAAAAATAAGGAGTTCCCGTGGGAATTTAAGAAAAACTTTCCACGCGGAAGAAGTCGCGGGCATCAGCTAGTCCGTTATACTTTGATAAGCTTGAATTAATGTTACCTAATAAATTCAAGCGACAAACTTTAAACAATTTCAATTCAAGAAACGAACATGTTTTAAAAGGTTCTTGGCGGTGCCTCGAGTATGGGAGAAAATGCACGAGAAAATTATGGCCGTGGGAAAATCCAGCGGCTCCCTGAAACGGTACATCGCCACGTGGGCCAAAGACAAGGGCACGGAGCATCATTGCGCAAGAATCAACGGGTAACATATTTTTTTTAATTCATCCATACTTAATCTGTAACATAATCTAGTAATTAATAATTTTGGTAAATAAGTATATTTTCCTACTCTATCTCAACACTCAGGCAAAACCAAACTAGTTACCTATACTATAATATTATAAGAAAACAAGTAAGAAAAGCACAGAATAACTCAAGATCTTAATACATGCCTATAATTAACACTTGGTAGTAGTGTTAGAGCGATAGGTGAGAGGTGCCTTGCTTGGTGCAAATGGTTTTGCCCATGTAATTATTATGTCAATGAGCCGAATATACAACGACCTTCACCGATCTGTTTACCAGATGAAACCTACTTTTTATTTTTATTTAAAAATAGATAAATACGCCTTAAATAGGTTGCCTATCAAAATCTTGACCAGGCTATTTTTAAATTAATTAATTTTTATTCAACCTATTTTAGGCGTATTTACCTATATATTATTAAATAAAAATAAAAAGTAGGTTTCATCTGGTAAACAGATCGGTGCAGGTCGTTGTGTATTCGGCTCATGACCATTACGTTTAGGAAGTACTTGCCAAAAACATAATAATTGTCTTATACGTTTACCAGAGCCCTGTCAGCTGGTATGACAGGTCTGCCCTTAGACTTCACACTCTTGGAAATGATTAAGTATTGGTATGTCATACCTACTCCTGTTGTTTGTTGTAGAATAACGGGAAGCTATAGTAGTTGCAAGCCTGTAGATTGCATGATCCCGATAGGGGTGGGATGTGGGATCTCTTAATTTTTTTTTGTGTTGGTATCATACGTAGAACCATTTTAGAGTAACCAAATTATCAACCAAAATGCATGATTATTGTACGTTTTATTTAGTTACCTCCCTGTTGTTATGTTCCTACCTATTTACGTAAAATAAGTCTATATTAACAAATTAGTTTCATTTGCTAGGAGTTTTAAGAAATAAGTAATATATTTTATGTATATCACAATTTTTAAGAGATGAAAAGGTTATGATCGCTCTGCATACTAATATAATACATCCTACATGTATTATTAAATTAGTCTCATCAAATTACCCTTACAACAAAGTTAAGTGATTATACAATCAGCTATAAAATAGCTCCAGATTGTAGTCATCAATTTGTAGTGATTATAGTCATAAGCTGTTTCAAGTTCAGTACAGCCAATAGGGATGATTCTATATCAAAAATAAATTATTTCTAACTAATTATTAAATAGAGGGTCTTCCAAAAGACCTAATATAAGATAAATTATTCACATCCTCGGTTAGTTTTAAGTTTGATAACCATTTTAAAATATAGATTAAAGAAATTGAAATTTGATGACGTCACAACTGTGAATTTCATATAACTCCCATACTAGAAGTGCGTTTTTAAGTTTGATGATTTGATTGAGTTGTCATCATCCCTATTGGCTGTAGCACTGGACTGGCCTTTGAATGGTTTTTACGAAGGTATTATTTAAATGGTAGGCAATCCGGCACATCGTGTGGGTACAAGATGGCCAAGTCAATAGTATTCAACAAAGTACGAGTCAACCTCGGTCTCGACCGCTGCACGACCTTCGTCACCGCGGCCGCGCCACTGTCGCCAGACATCAAAAAATTCTTCCTCTCCCTGGACATCCCTATCATGGATGCCTTCGGTATGAGCGAAGCGGCTGGTGCTCACACTCTTAGCATCTATCCCAAGTAAGTATCCCAAAACATTCCTAAACAAGTTTCTTTCTTTGTCTTCGTCCGGACAAGTATAAAATTTAGGTACATTTTGACTTACAGACTTCCATCAAAAGTTTTTGTAAATTTTTTCACTCTCTTTGATTTTGAAACGGGAAATCCTACACTCATATTGTTTAGAATTATTGCATACATTATATTATAGTTTTCCATGTGCTTTAAGGGTTTAATTTAAGCCAAAACAAAATAACTGTGCAAGACGAAATCGAGTCCGTATTTACAAATGAATCCGTAAAAACTTTTGGTTTAATAAATTCCAGATTTAAGTTGGATTGCTCTGGAGAAATTTTGGACGGAACGGAAACTAAGTTCGGTGGATCTGCTAGTATCAACGGACCTGGAGAGATCTTAATACGAGGTCGCCATGTTTTCATGGGCTACCTCAGCGACGAACTGAAGACAAAGGAAGCCCTTGACGACGAAGGCTGGCTGCATTCCGGAGATGTCGGCAGATTAGACAGCAACAATTTGCTTTACATTACCGGCAGAATAAAGGTAACTCTAAAATGTAATACATTATTTATAATCCTCATTGCACTGATAAGGGGATTTGATTTTTTTGTATGGGGGCTGATATACTTAGTATAAATAAAATGTATTCTTTGTATGTATTATATACTTACAAAAAGTTATAGAATACAATTAAACATCATGGAGATAAATAATCAGATGCAAAGATTGTAAATAGGTGTATTTGAAGCCCTAGAAATCAATGTCCCCAAATAAATAGCGGATCGTCCACCATGCCAAACGTTTTCAAACCCCATTATAAGAGAATAATATGAACCACCCCTGCATAGTTTCTATATAATAATATATCAGTTCTACATCAATTGAATCCTTCAACAGCGGTTCACATAACAATAGCAAGCCCCACATCAAACATAATCTTGTTATCTAAAAAAGGCTTAATTATTGTATCAGACCTTTTACGATACTTATAAATATGCCAGATAAACTACAAGCGTATAATTTTTTTCCGTGCACATACCTTACTAAATTATATAATAGTTTATTGCAAAATAATAATATTATCATTTCCATATCTAAATAGCTAGATCATAGGATAGTTTATAATTTTTATCAAGATATTTTTTATTAATTAAGTTATTATGGTATTATAATATAATTTACAACTTTTATTGTTTCCTCATTACAGGAGCTTCTGATAACCGCTGGAGGTGAAAACATAGCACCCGTACTGATCGAGCAAACTGTGCAATCTGAACTTCTACACGTCGGATATGCCGTGCTAATAGGAGATAAACGAAAATTCCTCTCTATTTTACTCACTCTGAAGGTTTGCATTTGAATATTACTTTAGCATGGGATAAATTGAAGACTGTTCCGGACACATTCCCCTGAGGGGATTAGCATATCTCCTAGGTAAATCTGACTCGCCGAAATGTACTGAATGCAACTTAATTGAAGATGTGTGATATGACAAGACATGAATTGAATTTATGTCTTGGTCGAATGTGTCCGAAACGAATTGGTAAGAGTTCATTTAAAGACTAGGTTTAATAATGATTTGCGGGATTTGTCTGTAACAGTGCCCTGGCTTACCCCTTATCAGGGGAGGCCAGAGCGCTGTACGAGATATACAGATCATGTCAGTAAAGTAATGATTTTGTTCCTATGAGGCCACGCATGATCAATATTGAACAAACCCTAATAAATATAGATTTAAAAAAAAACCACTTTAAATTATTCCTTCAAAGTTCATGAGATTTGACGACCTCCGTGGCGCAGTGTGTAGCGCTGTCGCCTTAACGTGCGGAGGTCCTGGGTTCGATCCCCGGCAGGGTCAATTTGGGAATTTATAATTTCTGAATTTTCCCTGGTCTGGCCTGGTGGGAGGCTTCGGCCGTGGCTAGTTACCACCCTACCGGCAAAGACGTGCCGCTAAGCGATTTAGCGTTCCGGTACGATGCCGTGTAGAAACCGAAGGGGTATGGGATTAATATAACTGCCATGCCCCTAACAGGTTAGCCCGCTACCATCTTAGACTGCATCATCACTTACCATCAGGTGAGATCGCAGTCAAGGGCTAGCTTGTAGTGGATAAAAAAAAAAAAAAAAAAAAAGATCAAACTATCTGTGTAGGTACTACATTTTGCCAAAGTCAGTTCAGTGTTTGAGTTTAGATTTAGTTTTTAGTCAGTTCACAGCAAATATATCTATCGTCTTCCTTGTAACATGAAAGCATAACTCAGTGTTGTTATTCCACTTTAGGCGAAAGTTGACCCCAGTACTGGTGAAGCGCTCGACGAATTGGAGCCAGAGACGAAAAAATGGGTGGCGAGCCTCGGTAGCAAAGCTGGTACAATCAGCGAGATTATCAACACCAAAGATCCAGCAGTACGTAATTTGATTATTTCCTATCAATTTCTTTAAAATTCTTCGCCTTACTTCTTTCGAATCCTCAATTATCTTCGCAACGCGTTGTGCTGTTATCCATTAACCAATATCTTGAATGAATGAAGTACGTATAAACAGGCCCATCCAAGTTTAGTCCGGGCAAAATAGACGTTTCTCCTCACCTCACAGGTGGTGGTGGGTGGTGTGGGAAATGTGTGCATATAATGTAGAATGTTAATGAGTCGCGATATCTTAGTAACGGTGATTGTTAGGAAATAAAGTATAAACACCTTTTTTGTAGATAATTTTATGATCAACAATTTTTAACTGAGCTATATTTTTGATAAAACTTACCATTTTCAAGAAAAATAAAAAATTTCGACTTTTGACCTTGAATAACTTTTTTAGCACACATGGGATCGATGGGGACTTTTGGCACTTTATTTCTACTGGTGTACCCTAGGTCTCTAGCAAAATTCAGCTCTGTCGGAGTTTTTGTTATTTCATCACTATTTTTGTCTAATTTGACCATACTAATTGTGGAATAGAATGTGGCCTATTCTGTTTAACACAATCTCTAAACAAAAATTACTCTTAAATTTAGTGCTGCCTTTCCGCAGTGAGTATTATGAAAGGGACAGCAATAAAAATAGAGCTGTCAGTTTAGTTTAGATATGGTGCAACAGAATTGGCCCCATTAAAATGCTAAATTTGTATTCAATTTGTATTATTTTAACAGGTGTACAAGGCAATAGAAGAAGGTATAGCCCGTGCCAACAAACAAGCTATATCTAACGCGCAAAAGATACAGAAGTTTGCAATTTTACCCGAGGACTTTTCTATGCATACTGGAGAATTAGGTGAGTTGAGTCAATTTTATCGCTAGGGATGTTGTAGACCAATCAACTTGATGTTGAACCTCTATTACGAAAACTATAAAACAATTATTGTGTTTTTCCACAGGTCCAACACTGAAAATTAAGAGAAACGTCGTCTACGAGAAATACAAAAACATCATAGAAGGTTTCTACAAAGAGTAGTTTCACTTGTTTGTACTTAGTAATTTGGGAATAGGAAGGAACGAATAAGTTAATAAAGTAACGTTATTGCTCAAATTAGCAGATAGTAAAAACTTGTTGTGGTTGTATTAAGTGTAAGGAGTTATTGTGATAGAACTGGTAGTTTTGAACGAACCAGTTTATCCCAGCAGATTAAATCTATTTATTTTTGTATGAAATTTTTATCAGCGTTGCTGGTGTTTCGTCTACATGCCAGTCGCTTTCCTGAGCTGTTACAATTTCACTGTAGTCTCATAATGCATATCGGCATAGTCTCATATTATGCATAATTGTATCTCTGCACCTACATATTTTATAAGCGGTGCTAGCCTGAAATTTGTAATGATCAGATTAGTTATTCAGATCAGATGTTGCGCTCCGCTGATTTTATGATAATGTCCTCCCGACCGAATTTCGGCCGGGAGATATTATAGTGCACAAGTGTGTGCGCAAACACAGGTGCACTCGCTGTTCCTTTTACTCTCATAGCCCGATGGGGCGGAAAATCCACGACCAGAGAGAGATCGCAGGCGCAGGACCGACAGCTTTGCATGCGATTGCGATTGTCAATTACTACTGTAGCTGTCAAACTTTGGTGCTAGGCCTAACAATTGCCGTTTGTTGTATCTATCATTTATGTAACAATTTGAACCAATAAATGATTTTATTTTATAAGGGGATACGCCAGGGTATAAGTAGGACGGAATATTTTATAACTATACTACAAGTATACCTATGTCAAACAGATTACCGCCGCAGGTAAACTGAAATTGAAGGTAGAGTTAATCTTTAAAGTTCGTATAGAATTGATTTCACGAATTAAGTATGGATGGACAAACTCATCCAGGTTAAATTACACATTTGCACTGAAGCCATTGTAAAATTTGCTAACTAGAAAAGTAATAAATGATATGATAACATATGATATATAACAGAGTTCAACTTTCGTTTATTTATGTATCATTCAAAAATGAACATGATGAATGAATGATGAAAACGGTTGAATGCTTCTCATCATCATTTCTATCCCTTTTTGTCAGTGAACGGAACATATGAACGGAATGAACAAGAGCATTCACTGGAGTGAACCTTCTAATATCACCTTAAATGTGGCTTATATGGGGGCTGATTCTGTACACAATCTCTAAACAAATAAAAATATTGAATTATTAAAAATATTGCTAACCTTTTCATAATTCTCCCTGCGGAAAGGGACAAAACTAGATTAAGAGGTGTCATTCTAGTTTAGTTTAGAGATTGGGCCTGATTCTGTAGTGCACAATTTCTGAACTAAACTAAAATTAGAGCATTACAAATATTGCTAATCCTTTCATAATACTTCCTACGGAAAGGGACAGAACTAGATTTAAAGCTGCCATTTTAGTTTAGTTTAGAGATTGTGTTATACACAATCAGCCCCAATGTCTCAGGAATTGATAACTTGAGTACATCCTAAAAATTTTTAACTACCTACTTTATACAAAAAGTAACTATTCACTTTTTATGTTTAAAAATTAAACCTTCTTATAAAGCCCTTTAAAATAAATATATATATGTAATATGTTTTAAAATATATATAAGGTTAACCTCCTTGTAATAGTTTAAGTTCGAAAACTGTTGTGATTGGTTTAAAGAAGAGATGTAAATATTTTTGTTACTAAATAATATATACTATCTAATTTTAGAATTAAAATCTTTCATTTTTATAATAATATAATTTATTTGTCGATCTTATTACTATATATATTGGATTCATTATCATATCATAGTTTCGTTATGTGGGCATTTGATATAAACGAACGAGTAAAATTTACAATCAATAATGTATAAGTCATATTAACTTAAAACTCCATTTATTCTTAATTATGTACACAAAAAAAATCATATATAATTATGGAATGCGTATAACAATAATATAATAAGGTTAATATTTAATAACAATCCAATAAATTCTAAACATATCTCAATATATGTTTATCGATTTATGGCATGGGATAATATTTTTATCCCCTACGATAAGTCGATAATCAAAAATTATTACATCTATTAAGTACAATCTCCAGTAATAGGTCTCATAAAATATTAAACCTTGATATTAGCGACAGTAAATTCCTATTTAATCTAATTGTTATCAAGGAAAGTAAGGTGTTATTGGTATCTTAAACAAATAATGGTATGTATGATTATAGGAATCGCAGGTGTCGCAGTCAACATTGTTCATTATATTCTAATTAATTATTCATAATTATTATAATAATCGGATATTACAAACGAGACGCTCGCCACAACGCGCCATTTTTCAGTACTTAAAATGCGAAGGAAGTTACTGTTTGTGAGGTGAAATCAGAGCTTCACAAGTGGGTTTTTGAAAAAATCATTACGTATAACGTATAATCGTTAAAACTATTTTTAGTTTTTTTTTCGCTATAATTTAAAAGTTATATCAAATTAAAAATATTTATTTGAATTCAGTACCGAAAACACGCCGAATAAACCCGAGCGCGTGTGACGTCACAATGTTAATTAATATTCATTGTGGCACACAGCTGACGCAGTGTTGACACTGCAATTGCTTTAACATTATGACGACACAAACGTGGCAACCAATCGTAGCGCGCTCGTAGTTACGTGGTTGTTTTTAAAATTTTATCAATTTTTAATTGATTTTTATTAATTTAAAACAAAATTAAGAGTTTTTCGCATAGCTTATTTATATAATTTGTGTTAAAGTTTTAAAAATACATTAAAAAAACAATTTTTTTTAAATTCAAAAACCCAATATGGCGGTTTTTTTTGCAAAATCAGGATAACCTTATTTTAACTGCACAAAACGCGATTTTTACTTCACTGTTGTCAATCACATCCACTCAAATTCAAAGCTCAGCTTACGCCATGCGGAATGTAAAGGCATCCCAACGAAATTCGGATGACGTAATCACACCACCCCTCATATTGTGGTCAACAAAATTTGTAACGTGCGCATGCGCATGGCTCGTCCGTCATGTGTGATCACCATCTACTTCTCCTTGGAAAATCAAAAAGCGTAAGCACGCACTTTGCCCTGCGTTTTATTCGGTCTAGAGTAAGAATTTTACTCGTACCACAATTACTCGTACGTTAGTTAGCGTTAACGATCATCTATCTATACGCGATGCATAGAACGTGCACGCTTTTTAAGAACCTACTCATTTACGTTTTACGGTCAATAAAGTAAAGAATAGACTAAAAAAATTTGTAGCTGAAACCTACCGTCACTATGGATTTTGGCTACCAATCTACCATCTTGGAGTATGGACCAATCGTCAGTCAAAGCTAGTCCTGTGCAGAGTAGGCGGGCGGGGCGGAGGCGGGGAGCGGGGGCGGGGCGTCGGCCAGCGGTAAGGGCTTGGCCACACCGATGCGGACCACGCCTCGCGGGGCGCCCTTCAGCGCTGCTACTGCTTGCTCTAGACTCGCGTTCTCCAAGTTCTGGCAGAAAGAATAATTATTTCCTTAAATTTTTTTTAAATTTGCCATTTTTATCGAGTTATTTTAAAATACAGAGTAGTTGTCATAGATTAAAATCTTTTTAACCCCCGACGCAAAAAGAGAGGGGTGTTATAAGTTTAACGTGTCTGTTTGTATATCTGTCTGTGGTATCGTAGCTCCCAAACGGATGGACCTATTTTCGTTTAGTTTCGTTTTCGTTTAATTGATGAGGGGATCTGACTACCTTCCATATGTCCTATCGATTCGAAAGAACATGGTAAGGTAACCATGACCTTAAATATGAAATGTTAGGGTAAGCAGACTGCATCATCACTTACCATCAGGTGAGATCGCAGTCAAGAGCTAAGTAGTGGATAAAAAAATTGGCAGTCCTGTTACTGCCGATAGAAGTGAAAACAAATATTTAAAATAACAACACAGCACTTTTTAAAAATATAAACCTTAAAACTAAGGCATTAAAATTTAATTACGAATGTACTATATTCATATTTAAGACCTTTTGTCTTCGTAACAACGCGAGGTGTCAGTCACGGTTACACATCACTTTTAAATATAAACCTTAAAACAAAGGCATTAAAGTTTAATTACGAATGTACTATATTATTGTACTTAAGACCTTTTGTCTTAAGAAGAACGGTATCGGTCTCGCGTTTTCACATTTTTAACCCCTACCAAAAAGTGCTCAACGCGCCTAAAGTAGTTTTCACTTCAAAACGTCTATTGGGTGCCGACGACTCTTACCTGATCATTGACAAACAGCAGCCTGTCGCCTGGTATGAGCCGACCGTCCTGTTGCGCCACGCCTCCAGGAACCAAAGATCTGATCACCACTAGGGTATGGGACGGACGCAATGGGTCCTGGTAGTCTAGGATTGAGAAACCAAGTCCGCGCTCGCCTTTCACTAGTTCTGAAAGGAATTACGATACGTGTGACTTAAACAGTCAATAACACTATACGTGTGACTTAAACAGTCAATAGCATGACGATACGTGTGACTCAAACAGCCAATAGCTGCTTGGATCCGCGCGAAAAGTCTAAGTGCAACTTATTTCACGAGTATTATATTATTATTGCAAATTTCTAGAGGATACTTGAAGAAGAAAGACCAAAAAGCTCTCCTGGCACATTTATTTGTCTGAACATGATAAAAATATTACAGCAACAAATAAAATCACACAAGAACGACACGCAACGACGGGTGACAAGGGAAGAGAGCCTGGCAGCAGCGCGCGCATCCTTTTATAAGCTCGTCCCTGACGCAGCACCATTGTTTTGAAATTCATTCCATACTTGAATCATCTTTTCTTCTTCACAAATGAGTATTACTGTGGACAGAAGGAAGGAGTATTATATGGAGCTTCTGCAATACGGCCATACTGACCCGAGACCGTCCCCGGGCTCCTTCATTTCAGCTCCTCTAGTTCAGCAGTGGCATTGCTCAGACCCCGTTGCACACAGGTCACGATCTTGAAGTTCTTGGAATGACAGGCGCAACAGAAGCACCTGCAGGCCTCTGCACCGCAGACCGTTGTTGTTTGCTGGCAGCCCGAAAGACCATCTCATGTACTTGTCTGCACCTGCGTACATAAAACAACAAATTTCACACATCTTCTTACGGCAATTACCGAAAACAACGCTTCAAATTACAGTAGACACGTTAGTCGTATAAATAAAATTTGAAACGTTACGGCCACTGGTTAAGTCATTAAGCGCGACGTTAGCATGACCTACCACGACAACACAGTGGCAAAACGTTATCCTATCTGGTGAGCAGTATTAGAACAACTTGGGCCTAAGTCATTAAGCACGACGTTAGCATGACTTAGCCCGGCAAGACAGTCGCACGACGTTAGCTTGTCTGCCCGATACGATGAAAAGTACACATCTAAGTCATAGGCACGACGTTCGCAATAACTTAGTCCGGCAAGATAGAGGCCCGACGTTAGCTTTTCTGCCCAGAGTGTACAGACACCACAGGCCTAAGTCATTAAGCCCGACGTTAGCATGACTTAGCCTGGCTAGACAGAGGCGCGACGTTAGCTTGTCTCTTTCCGCTAGACAGAGGCGCGACGTTAGCTTGTCTCTTTCCGCTAGACAGAGGCGCGACGTTAGCTTGTCTCGTTCCGCTAGACAGAGGCGCGACGTTAGCTTGTCTCGTTCCGGTATCGTAAATCGTTGGGAAAAGTACAAAGAGCAACTTCATGGCATAAGACATAGGCGCGACGTTTGCATAACTTAGCCCAAACAAATAGTGCGCTCGGCCAAACCTGATACCACAATAGTCACCGCATCCCTGCACGCAGCAAGTCACGTAGCGTCACGCCTCCCAACGTGACTGACGGACATACAGTGGCGCGCCTCGCAGCGCAGCAGGCACGCGCGCAGTGTTGCGCCCTAGGCAAGCGCGTAGCCCTGCGCGACAAGTAGACTCGCATCTCGACGCAGCAGACGAGCGCGCAGCCCTGTGCGACCAGCAGACGCACAGCCCAGCGCAGAAGCGAGCGCGCACCCCTGTGCGACCAGCAGAGGCGCAGCTCAGTGCAGAAGCGAGCGCGCACCCCTGCGCGACCAGCAGAGGCGCAGCTCAGTGCAGAAGCGAGCGCACACACCTGCGCGACCAGCAGACGCGCAGCTCAGTGCAGAAGCGAGAGCGCACCCCTGCGCGACCAGCAGAGGCGCAACTCAGTGCAGAAGCGAGCGCGCACACCTGCGCGACCAGCAGGCGCGCAGCTCAGTGCAGAAGCGAGAGCGCACCCCTGCGCGACCAGCAGAGGCGCAACTCAGTGCAGAAGCGAGCGCGCACACCTGCGCGACCAGCAGGCGCGCTGCTCAGCGCAGAAGCGAGAGCGCACACCTGCGCGACCAGCAGAGGCGCAACTCAGTGCAGAAGCGAGCGCGCACACCTGCGCGACCAGCAGGCGCGCTGCTCAGCGCAGAAGCGAGAGCGCACACCTGCGCGACCAGCAGGCGCGCAACTCAGCGCAGAAGCGAGCGCGCACACCTGCGCGACCAGCAGGCGCGCAGCTCTGCGCAGAAGCGAGCGCGCACACCTGCGCGACCAGCAGGTGCGCAGCTCCGCGCAGAAGAGAGCGCGCACACCTGCGCGACCAGCAGGCGCGCAGCTCAGCGCAGAAGCGAGTGCGCACACCTGCGCGACCAGCAGGCGCGCAGCTCAGCGTAGAAGCGAGCGCGCACACCTGCGCGACCAGCAGGTGCGCAGCTCCGCGCAGAAGAGAGCGCGCACACCTGCGCGACCAGCAGGCGCGCAGCTCAGCGCAGAAGCGAGTGCGCACACCTGCGCGACCAGCAGGCGCGCAGCTCAGCGCAGAAGCGAGCGCGCACCACTGCGCGACCAGCAGAGGCGCAACTCAGCGCAGCAGCGAGCGCGCTGCCTGGCGCGTCCAGAACGCTTCACGCCGTGTTGAGCGCCGAAGACGAAAGAGACATAGAACAGATAGAACAGAGAATGACACCACCATACACATTACTTACGGCTCCTTTACAAGCCATATCACATGAACCACATTTCAAGAAATAGCTTCATACCTAACAAAAACTTGAACAACATTCTCTAAATGTGAAAAAGTAGAAATGTTCCTTTTTGGTACTCTTTAAAATGTGAGGAGTATTAGTGGTAACAAACCAGACTTTATTGAAGTTCATAAAGTCAAACACAAACCAAAAACGAATAGGTGAAACTTCAAATAATTTTACACGAAAGTAAATAAACACAATTAGACAAATAGCTGACATGACACAACAATTTGTCATGGCTGATATGCGCAGAACAGAATATTAACCTGAACACCCAATGTTTACATCTTGCGGTTACATGGCAACGATGTCAACAAGACTGCAATCCGGTAGAGACGTGCGCATCTTTATATCAAACTAATCCCTAGATGCTTTAACTTTACATATGCCAACAAAAATTCACCAAGATCGTTAAGCAACTATTTAGCATTCGTAGCAGACGCCTTTATCTGCTGGTCATCCGCGTACTACAATTGCCGACACCAACTCATTACTAAGCCCTCTCACTATACGCAAACGAAGAAGTGAACGACGAGCATGGTCAGCAAACGTGCTGTAGCTATCCCAACTCATTACCTCAAACAAAATGATTGCAATATCCGACGTTTTAGGAATCAAAGATTTAAATTATTTCTTAAAGCTGCTCCAACTACGCTCTGTCGTCACCATTCACTTAAACACGTCTTTGCATTTCCCTTTAAACAGCTTCCTATACACAAAAGACACTCAGAAGCATGCCTTAGCGCGATCTATCCTCACACTAATTTTCAATATTTTGCAAACTGGGACCAAAGCTCAAAACATAGAAATGTTCCCTAGACCTCTCTGCCATGTTAATCGAACGAATAACATCAATGACCCGTTACTGTGGACAACGCATTCACGTCACTTACAACACATTCCGATTCAACACCCAATATATGACCCCTGTATGGTGCACCCAGCGGCTGCAATACGACCGCCGGCTCATAGAACACAATGCAAGTTTGTCCAGCAAGGCAAGCCTATCAGGCGAAGGATGTTGCGCGTAGCTGACTTTCCATCGCGTCCACCTCACGCTTCAAACAACCACTATCACGAGTTCTACGATACTCACGCATTCACAATCAGGCATTCTTGCCTTCCTTCCTCAAGTATAGAATTATAGAATCAGAATAGCCAGCAGGATCAGGCATCACGTTGATACCGAATCCCACTTCTGATATTGCAAATTTCTAGAGGATACTTGAAGAAGAAAGACCAAAAAGCTCTCCTGGCACATTTATTTGTCTGAACATGATAAAAATATTACAGCAACAAATAAAATCACACAAGAACGACACGCAACGACGGGTGACAAGGGAAGAGAGCCTGGCAGCAGCGCGCGCATCCTTTTATAAGCTCGTCCCTGACGCAGCACCATTGTTTTGAAATTCATTCCATACTTGAATCATCTTTTCTTCTTCACAAATGAGTATTACTGTGGACAGAAGGAAGGAGTATTATATGGAGCTTCTGCAATATTATAGTACAGCTTGTGACCTAAACCTGCGTAATGATCATCCGTGACACATACAATAATTGACCGAGCGAAGCAAAGGTCTCTGAGTCTACTTGAGTGAATTTGCACTTGTCCGTTCGTCCGTCCGTCCGTCTGTCAGAGCCTTATAACTTCTGAATTACTGAACGTAATTTAAATATAATATGTAAAGCGATGGCCTCCGAATATAGCTTAAAAAGTTATAAAAATCTTTATTTCAGGGGGGCTCTCATAGAAGCGAATGCGAAGTTAAATATTTGTTATAGCGTTACATAGAGTAGCGGTATATCATTTTAAAGATAATTAGAAATACAGTCCAAAAATATTTTTAATTTTTTTTTCTCTAAAATTGACGAAATGGGGGTTTTTAAAGTGGAGATTTTGTAACGTCCAAAGATAGCCTCAGAACTCTCAATTTTCTGAAACGCTGAGCCTGAAACTTGATCAATTATTTGAATTATATCCTGTACTTGAACAACAAATACTAAAATTAGATAAATTAAAGGAAACGAAATTATTTAATTTTGAGTGAGCTTCAGTATTTATAACAGAACTTCACAATGATGTAATGAGCACTGTAAAATTTTATTCGTTTGTGCTTACAAATAATAGACGTTAGCACCATCTTACGTGGAATAAAAAAATAGTCTACTGATAGTACTGATGTCTATGAACGTAAAGATGAGCGCGCATTATATAATTAAAACTATCTTATGGATACCGCGAGGTCTCAGTTCGGGGCGAACCACTAGTTATTTAACTAGAATATAAGAGGACTGTCACAAGTGTGGATTGACAGACTTCACACATCTTAGAGAACTCTCCGATATGCAGGTTTCCTCGCGTGTTTGCCTTCACCGTTATAGCCAACTAACTCCATACTAATATTATAAATGCGAATGTGCGTCTGGTCTGTCTGTTTCGCTTTCACGGCCCACCTGTTCAACCGACTTTGATGAAATTTGGTACAGGGATAGGGTGTATCCCGGCCTGAGGAAGGACATAGGCTTTTTATCCCGGAGAATTGAGGAGTTCCCGCCGGAATTAAAGAATATTTTAATCCATGTGGACCAAGTCGCGGGCATCATCTAGTCAAGTGATATTTAATTATTGTGCTAAAAGTCTTAACCACTACACTATCACCGCTTTTCCAACTACAAAACATGCTACTTATCATCTTTTTGTAGTCAAAGTAAACGATATGTTTTATCGCGAACATTAACGTCATAGCTATATGACGCAATTAGTATTTTATTAGCATAATAATGAAGAGAACGTAAACAACATCCACTGAACATTAGATAGGTAAGAAATTTCAAAATATTTAATCACTATAATTACTTAAACATTATTATTAGTAAATATTATATCTTAACTAGCTGATGCCCGCGACTTCGTCCGCGTGGTTTAAGTTTTTTTGATTCCCGCAGGAACTCTTTAATTTTCCGGGATAAAAAGTAGCCCATGTCACTCTCCAGATCACTACCCCACTATACCCATGCCAAAAATCACGTCGAACCGTTGCTCCGTTGCGTCGTGATTGAAGGACAAACCAATAAACCAACAAACAAACACACTTTCGCAGTTATAATCTTACTTAATATTATAAATGCGAAAGTTTGGATGGATGTATGGATGTATGGATGGATGTTTATTACTCAATCACGCCCCAACGGCTGAACGGATCTGGATGAAATTTGGCACAGAGATAGATTATAGCCTGGAATAACACATAGGCTACTTTTAATCCCGGAAAATTAAAGAGTTCCCGCGGGAACCGAAAAACCTCAATCCACGCGGACGAAGTCGCGGGCATTAGCTAGTATTAGTATATGATGTTATGGCGTCTATTTGAATATTTATAATAGGAAAAAAATATAAAATCGATTTTTTTTTCCTATCGTCTCGGGAGTAGAGAATCGATATGCAATGTAGGCCCAGATGGCAAGTATTGTCTCACCAATGATCTGCGGGTCGGAAGACCACATAGCAAGCCCGGTGAGCGGCTCGAGGCTCCGCGACCGCACTTTGCCGCCCGCGCCCAACGTATTGCCCTCCTCAGCGCCCGCGCCCGCTAGACTACCGTCGGATTTCGCCTATAAAATAAACACATTGCGGACTAACCACGACTGCTCTTAACAAAAACTCTCGGGACCCCCAAAATGCGCGCAAAAATTTACCTGGCGAGGCCCGTTGTGCCCGTAGACTGAAGTTAATACTCGAATGTACACAGTGCGATACAGTGAGCTATGATTATAGGTATGTATATCTTAATCTGCAGAGAGCTTTATGAAAGGAATAGCAATTAATTTAGACCTGTTATAGTATGTAGAAATCAAAATTATTTTTGAAGTGATAACTTCTTTAGGCGCGTTGAGCACTTTTTGGTTGGGAGTAAAAATGTATATTCGCGTGACCGTGACCGACATGCTCGCGAACATAATATAAATATACTACATTCGAAATTAAACTTTAATGGCTCAGTGTTAAGGTTTATATTGTAATAATTTTAATTAAAATGAAAAAATAATTAAAATAAACTTTAAAAAAATCGTTTTCACTTCTATCGGCAGTTTTTCTGACTTTACAGTGGCTTAGGAAGTCGGTTTTTGGAAATAATTTTTGACACTTCACATACCTTCACCAGTGTAGCGGCGGGCGGCGCCAGCTCCAGAGGCGGCGTAGGCCGAGGCCGCGCGCATACCATACACACTTCGCTAGACAACTCCTTCAAAATGGACACCACTTCCAGGTGGTTCATGCCTAACAGCCGATGCCCGTTCACCTCTGAATCAAGACCACAATTGAGTTAATTTAATAGAAAATTTAAAAAAATATTGATTACTAGAGTTCATTGTGGAAAATGCAGACTATAATATTCAAGATAAAGTATAGATATACTAACATTATAAATGTGAAAGTTTGGATGGATGGGTGGATGGATGTTTGTTACTCAATCACGCCAGAACGGCTGAACGGATCTGGATGAAATTTGGCACAGATATACCTATATTAGAGTCTGGAAAGGCACATAGGCTACTTTTTAACCCGAACAATTAAAGAGTTGCCGCGGGAACCAAAAAACCTCAAATGGATGTTTGATACTCAATCACGCCAGAAGGACTGCACGGATCTGGATGTAATTTGACACAGAGACAGATTATAGTCTGGAATAACACATAGGCTACTTTTTATCCCGGAATATAAAAGATTTCCCGCGGGAACCAAAATCCTCAATCTACGCGGACGTTCAGCTAGTGTAGATATAAGAATTATATCCGAAAGGTTAGCACTACTTTGAGGTTTCATTAGGGTAAGAACCTAACTTATCGTTCGAGCTCGTCCCCGGGCCGATGTAGACCATTGCGGCCGATCCCCCTCGGGCAATACGGAGCGCGAGTAGAGTTGGGGTCGCCCTTCACTTCTACAGTGTTTTATGCTATCTACCTTTACCACCCAATCTCCTCTGTCTACGCTCGTCCCCGGGCCGATGTAGACCAGTGCGGCCGATCCCCCTCGGGCATTACGGAGCGCGAGTAGAGTTGGGGTCGCCCATCACTTCTACAGTGTTTTATGCTATCTACCTTTACCACCCAATCTCCTCTGTCTACGCTCGTTCCCGGGCCGATGTAGACCAGTGCGGCCGATCCCCCTCGGGCAATACGGAGCGCGAGTAGAGTTGGGGTCGCCCTTCACTTCTACAGTGTTTTATGCTATCTACCTTTACCACCCAATCTCCTCTGTCTACGCTCGTCCCCGGGCCGATGTAGACCAGTGCGGCCGATCCCCCTCGGGCATTACGGAGCGCGAGTAGAGTTGGGGTCGCCCTTCACTTCTACAGTGTTTTATGCTATCTACCTTTACCACCCAATCTCCTCTGTCTACGCTCGTCCCCGGGCCGATGTAGACCAGTGCGGCCGATCCCCCTCGGGCATTACGGAGCGCGAGTAGAGTTGGGGTCGCCCATCACTTCTACAGTGTTTTATGCTATCTACCTTTACCACCCAATCTCCTCTGTCTACGCTCGTTCCCGGGCCGATGTAGACCAGTGCGGCCGATCCCCCTCGGGCAATACGGAGCGCGAGTAGAGTTGGGGTCGCCCTTCACTTCTACAGTGTTTTATGCTATCTACCTTTACCACCCAATCTCCTCTGTCTACGCTCGTCCCCGGGCCGATGTAGACCAGTGCGGCCGATCCCCCTCGGGCATTACGGAGCGCGAGTAGAGTTGGGGTCGCCCTTCACTTCTACAGTGTTTTATGCTATCTACCTTTACCACCCAATCTCCTCTGTCTACGCTCGTTCCCGGGCCGATGTAGACCAGTGCGGCCGATCCCCCTCGGGCATTACGGAGCGCGAGTAGAGTTGGGGTCGCCCTTCACTTCTATAGTGTTTTATGCAACTACACAGTCCAATCTCCTCTTTCTAGTCTTAATGAAACTATTCTGCCTATTGTCACCCAGTGAGTCACTGTCTCGTACATCGTTGACATAAGGTGATAGTTCTTACCAATGTTATACTGAATGAGGGATGAGTGGAGTGGCCTAGTTGTGACAACGCATATCAGTCGGTTGCGATTGTTAAGCAACGTTGACCCAAGTCGGTAACTGGGTGGGTGACCGAATTTGAAAGTACAAATTAGGTCTTTTCGTGCTTCGGAGACCACGTTAAGCCGTCAGTCTCGGTTATTGTCACTAACATCTGATAATAATCGTTACAAAAACCTAAGAGTTTAATTATTCTTAGTCGAGTCATATGCGGAAGGACGTGGGAACCCACCGATTTGATTAATGGAAAGGGGTTACGACTCTCATTAATGAGGAATACGACGCAGAGAGAGAGATACTGAATGAATTCTATTAGGATAAGAAGTTAATAGGAATTTATAATTTCTGAATTTTCCCTGGTCTGGCCTGGTGGGAGGTTTCGGCCGCGGCTAGTTACCACCCTACCGGCAAAGACGTGCCGCCAAGCGATTTAGCGTTCCGGTACAATGCCGTGTAGAAACCGAAGGGGTGTGGGTTTAATTACAACTGCCATGCCCCTAACAGGTTATCCCGCTACCATCTTAGACTGCATCATCACTTACCATCAGGTGAGATCGCAGTCAAGGGCTAGCTTGTAGTGGATAAAAAATAAATAAGAAGTTACCCAGGAGCTCGTCCCCGGGGCGATGCACGCCGGCGCGCCCGACGGGCCCCTCGGGCAGCACGGAGCGCACGTAGTGGTGAGGCCGCACCTCGCGACCACCCTCCACGTCCACGGTGCCCTCTAGCGAGATTCCCAGCCCGCCGCCGCCCCGGACAACTACGCCGACCACGATTTCCACTTCGTCTCCTACAAATAAAAGGTCACATAAGTGGTGACGACCACTTTTCTTTTTGAAGAAAGATGAGAGAGGTGGTAGAGTCTTGACTCTTGACGTATCATAAGTGACACAATTTGTCCTATGTGAAATGAATTAAATCATTTAATTTCATTTCGAAGTGAAACTTCTTTAGAATCGTTGTGATTTGAAAATTAAATGGAACGAAAAATCGAAACCAAAAATAGCCTGCGAGAGAATGATATAAGTAATAAATTTATCTCATTCTCTCGTTGGCTACTTTTCTGAAATTTCACTACTGCCGTGAATTGCACTCATGAAAAGCTATGAGGTAAGGTTGGATCGCGCTTGCGTTGAACATAACTATTCACTCTTGCCTTGCCGAGTTTATTGCTGTCTTTTCTCTGTAGAATGGCATTCCGAACCAGTGGTTTCAGTAGAAGATTCATAAGCACTAATTGTAAACCTTTATTTAAACAGAGATGTATATATCAGCCTTCCTAGTTATTGTTCATGTTTGGTAACAATAACTCGTCTTTGAGTCAGTTCAGTCATAAGTAGTCAGTTGCCCAACCGCATGCGGGCAGACTGTCAATATCTCCACCAGAGGAGAGCCCTACACGGACCAAATACTGAATCAGCCTTTCTAGCTATAGTTACCAATCAGTTATCTATATCAGTAATACAATTATGCTGAGATCTATAGAGCGTACTTTGACTTGGCTCAGACTTTACTTAAAGTTAAAACGAGATTGACTTATGTGAGTAACATAAATCTGTCTCGTTTTAACCATGTCTTAAGTCTAAGCAAAGTCAAACTCCCACTAAGAGTATTACCTAGGATAGCTTGCCACTTCCTCTTGATGGCGTCCTTTTGTTCCTGTGTGCGTGGCATCTCGAACTGCGGGGCGGGGCGCGGCGCGGGGGGCGGAACCGGGCTTCGCGGGGGGGACGGCTCACTCTCCTCTACATTTGTTTCCAGTCTGTATTTAAAAATATATATTTCGTTACCTACCATCGAATATTTTCAATCTCCTGGTGCAGTGGTGTGTGATACTAAGAGTTGGTTATATCACCACCAGCATTTAACAAGTATTTCAAAATTATTGTTGTGGTCTCGTCTAGTGTCAGGCGTCGGCCGTGAATAGTTACGCATACTAAATAGTTATGTATACGCATAGAGGAAATATTATATTAGGCACGAAATAAAGTTCCTTTTGCAATACCAATACCAAAAAAAAAGTTGGTGACCCTCTCTCATACATGGCTAATACATGTGGCCACCTCGTAGAAGTGGTCTTTTAGAGCATTTTCGTGAACGATTTTTTGCCATCAAGCCGTCTAGATGTACCATGTATAGAGTACAAACTATTTCGATGGTTATACGTCACACTCACGGGCTCTGTAGATGCGTCATCTGTATGTCGTGGTCGGGTCCGGTTTGGGGCTCGGGGCGATGCATGTGCAGGAAGGGGTTGTGCGCGATGGCCGTGGCCGCCGCGCTCTCCCCCGCCTCTATGGCTATACGTCACACTCACGGGCTCTGTAGATGCGTCATCTGTATGTCGTGGTCGGGTCCGGTTTGGGGCTCGGGGCGATGCATGTGCAGGAAGGGGTTGTGCGCGATGGCCGTGGCCGCCGCGCTCTCCCCCGCCTCTATGGCTATACGTCACACTCACGGGCTCTGTAGATGCGTCATCTGTATGTCGTGGTCGGGCGCGGCTTGGGGCTCGGGGCGGTGCATGTGCAGGAAGGGGTTGTGCGCGATGGCCGTGGCCGCCGCGCTCTCCCCCGCCGCTATGGCCTGCTGCAGTTGCTCGAACTTGGGGCCCCGGAGATATCTGACGAACGTATGATCTCTGCTTGAGCACTTTTAATATACTTGTTTCGAATTTATACAGATGGATTGGGAATATTCATGGAAAAGTACTTGCTACGATTCATGGTAATAAGAACTTTGCTTGTTAATTACGCATACTTATCAGGAGAAATCCCTTATAAATAGGTTATAAATCATTCTAATGATTATCACTACAACAAAACTTGTGCAGAAGAAGTTAGGTTATTAAAAAGAAATGGATTTTCTGAAAGAAAGTATTATACTTTATTCAGAGTTGAAAACTGTTTTTTTACTGCCCACATAAAGGCACTTTCCAACTCATATGTCCTGTTGATGTTTGATTTGACTTCCCCAAGTAAAACACGACGTCCATCGCTTCAAAGCCGTTATTTATTGTTCACACGCCCTTTACATTGTCAGCGAGTATTAACTGGCGATGTAAAAGGTAAGCTTCTTTAGCAACGTTGAGCACTTTTTGGTAGGGGGTGAAAATGTAGATTCGCGAGACCGTGACCGACATGCTCGCGAACAGCGACATGCTCGCGAACACCGACATGCTCGCGAACACCGACATTTGTTTTTAAATTCGAAAATTAACTTTAATGCCTTAAGGTGCCAGCGGAGAATGAATTGCCCATACAAACGTAATACCAAAATAATTAATAATTCGAGAACATTTCCACCAAAATGAGAGTTTATTTGAATTCAAATTGTATTTATCTAGTCCCCTGGATTTATATGTTTTCAAAATACTTTCCTAAAATGAAATGTAAATGAATTACGTTTTGCATATTTTTACGACAAGATGGACATGTTTCCCTCTTATTTGTTTCATATTAAAACCAACGATATCTTACGTATTAATTGGTCAGCAGCATAGCCTATATTGTCAAGTTACAGAATAACAATACGAAGTAAAAAGCACGATAAGTTTTCATTCATCATTTTTGGTATTCACGGAACAAGACTAAATGTATAACAAATTCTGTAAGCTCATATTGCTATCTCGCTTGAACGCGATCATGTGTCATCAGTGAAATAGAGATAGCAATATACCGGCAAATTTATATTTGCGGTTCGAATAGAAGTTGCGAGCGGCGCGAACCGGCCTCTTAAGAAGAATGCCTTGTTAAGATTTATATTTTAATAAATTAAAAAAAAAAAAAACAAAAAAAAATCGTTTTCACTTCTATCGGCAGTCCCTATCGGACAATTTGTTTTTAATTTACCTTTCCAGCTCCAAGGTGACAATGTTCCCGCTCTGCTTGAGCGCGTCTACGGCCCGCTGGTTGGACTTGCCCGCCAGGGACACGCCGTCCACGGCCACGATGCGGTCGTTCACACGCACCTTGCCGCTGAGCGCCGCGGCGCTGCCGGGCGTCACTGACTTCACGAATATGCCCGACAGCTCCTCTTTCTCGCATACATAACCTGAGATGCAAAATAAGTACTATCAATACATTTATTTATTTTCCTATTCACAAATATGCAATATTTTTATAATACTAAACAGTTTTCTTATAATTTTACTACAGTGCTTCACACACGAGGAAAGTTTCTAAACTTACTTAATTAAATACATATCAAAAATTCGCGGAACCGGCAAGATTTGAACCTGCGTCTCCCTGTTAATCGCGCCCTGAGCGCCTTGACCACTAGGCCACGGTTCACTTACCTGCCAGTTACTAAACAGTTTTCGTGTTGGGACTGGTGCTTGAGCTAGGCATGAACCTATGTTTCAAGACCACCAGGCCCTTTCCCCAGAACAATTTTAATTAATATTTATATCTATGTGGCTTACAAAATTAGAACTAATAAGATTAGGCTTAATATTTATGTTGTTGTAAGTCTGCATGTTATAATTTGTTAAGGTTTGTGTGTGTGTCTGTGTGACTGACGTGACTGTGTTGATTGTGATTTTATATGGCTGTGTATGTGTGTGTGTGTGTGTAAATAACTATAATACTGCTATGACACTGAAAAGAACGTCACGACACATTTGTGCTGCTCATACATTGGTGGTGCTACTATGTCCACATGGATTTATATTACTGAAAAACCCGTGTGAAAACTCTTGTAATGCTATAAACTTTACTTATGTTTTATTATATTAAATTTTTTTGTTACTGTGACGTCACCCGGGTCACAGCCGAAAACCAGCGCCCTGCTTTGTATGCAATTTATTGGCATACAATGCAGGGCTTAATGCTGAGCTGTACACCCATTCTGGGTGGTGTCACATACAAAATTTTTACATATGTAATCTTTGTTTTGTCTGTGACACCATTGTCGATCAAACTGTTTTTCTTTCTTTCTTAATAGGGATGATGCCTATGTCAAAAATAAATGATTTCTTACTGATTATTTCATACAGGGATTCCAAAAGACCTAAAATTCACATCCTCGGTTAGTTTTAAGTTTGATAACCATTTTAAACTAGCTGACCCGGCGAACTTCGTACCGCCTTAGT
Source organism: Erebia aethiops (assembly GCA_923060345.2). NCBI lineage: Eukaryota > Metazoa > Arthropoda > Insecta > Lepidoptera > Nymphalidae > Erebia > Erebia aethiops. The sequence goes on along the minus strand of OV281089.1, from coordinate 11,157,767 downwards.
ATTCAAAATTAAATGTATATTTTTCAATATTTCTGAGAGATTTTCTTAATATTTTTTTCCGTAAGAACCTTCTCCTAATAATAAGAAATACAACAAAAAAAGAATTAGTGAAATCGGTCCAGCCATTCACGCGTGATGCCGTGACCAAGGAAAACGGGTTTCATTTTTATATATATAGATAAATAAACTATAGATTAAAGAAAAAAAGTGCGTTCAAATTTGATGTTGTCACAACTATGTATTTCATACAAACTTCCATACTAGAAGCGCGTTTTTAAGTTTGATAAAGAGTTGCTGATTTGATTATTAATCGCTAAGATATTTTAATCACTGGATGGATCGAGGTTTTTTGGTTCCCGCGAGAACTTTAATTTTGCGGGATAAAAAGTAGCCTATGTGTTATTACAGACTGTAATCTAGGTATCTCTGTACCAAATTTCATCCAGATCCGTTCAGCCGTATTTGCGTGATTGAGTAACAAACATCCATCCATCCATCCATCCAAACTTTTTTTAAATTTATTTATTGATTTATTCGTTGTGAACACAATATTAACATGCATTCTGCAATTTTTGGCGTACAACATCTTAGAATTATTAATGTTACTAACATTTTACATTATTATTATTCGCATTTATAATATTAGTACAGACTACAGATGTACAATACCTGCGATTGTGATGCCCAACCCGTTTTCATCTTTCTTCAGCTGAACAGTGAACCTATCCACCTCGGGTGATTCTGCATCTTTAAAAAACAGATAAGTAATAATTATGATGACATATGAATACAACAGGTGAATAGATATAGACAAGGAGTATAAAAATGTGAAGACTGTATTATGTTACGGGCAACTTGAGAAGTGCAGTCACTATGAATGACCGGTCTGTATACATAACACCCATATCCAGTAGGCATTGTAAGTAAAACAGCATGACTAACAAATTTTCCAGTCATTAAAAATAATGACTACCCCCACCTTGGGCAAAATGATAAAACGGAAGAACTAACCTAAACTAATGCAACCTAACCCAGATTAGGTTAGTTATAGTAGCGTTAAAATTTAAAATATTGCCCTGCTTGAAGTAGGGATAAATTCATCATCTCAAAGCTTGAAAGATGGGCCGTCGGTTATATTATTAACTAGCAGATGCCCGCGACTTCGTCCGCGTGAAATAAGTTTTTTAAATTCCCTAATTTTTCGTGTTAATATATAGCCTATGACACTCACAAATAATGTGGCTTTCTATTGGTAACAGAATTTTCAAAATCGATTCAGTAGATCCAGAGATTACCCCCTACAACGTCACAAACCCACAAACTTTACCTCTTTATAATAATATTATTAGTAAAGATATATAAGAAATTTATCCATTTGACCGACCTTCTTGGTCATTATTAATAATGATTGGTCCATATGAATACTGCCCAGTTAATAATAATAAAAATAAATAATAACAAAAATAATAATAAATACCGGATTCTGGTGGTGGAGTTATAGATGCATCGAAGACAAATCGGGATACGTTGGTACTCATTGTTAAAGGCGTAGGCTGGGTGTGAAACACTTGTTCAAATCCAGCTTCCATTAAATAGCGATCTAAAGCTTCAGGACTCGACAGTAGTCTAGTAAACAAAAAAAAAATCCTTTTATAATACTTACTCACAAAATAGTTGAAATTTGAATCAAATAAATAAATCTACCTATACATAAGAAACGAAATGTTTTTGAGTTCCTTATTTTATGCGTTTGAAGTTGAACATCGCTCTGAATGCGTTTGACTGTAAATGGACAGTCGTGAAAAGAGTTTCAACAGAGTAAGTAGCGCAAATTCATTACATTGCCTTAGGCATCAGACTGTGCCCACAAATTGAGTTTTCGCTAGAAGTTTCATGATGAATTCGCCCATTCTGGCAGTTTTTGGCCCGTTTTGACGACCTCCGGGCCGTAGTGTAAAACGCTGTTGTCTTAGCGTGCGGAGACCCGGATTCGATCCCCGGTAGGGTCAATTTGGGAATTTATATTTTCCGACTTTTTCCTAGTCTGGCCTGGTGGGAGGCTTCGGCCGTGGCTAGCTACTACCCTACCGGCAAAAACGTGCTGCCGTGCCGCCAATTTCGCTTTCCGGTAATATGCCGTGCTGAAACCGACTAGGGGTATGGGTATAATATAACTGCCATACCCCTAACAGGTTAGCCCGCTACCATCTTAGACTGCATCATCGCTTACCATCAGGTGAGATCGCAGTCAAAGACTAACTTGTAGTGGATAAAAAAAGAACTTTGTGTGATATGATCATTATGAAATGAATGGCTGATGTGATCAGTCCCATCCCGTCCCGTCAACCCCATCCTCGTCAGTAGAGTTGTTCACAACTGCTATAAATCCATAGCACGCTACGGACTATAAACTATAAAATTTTAGCATGCTTTTAAATACGCTATGTTATGACACGCTTGTTATAAGAAAGCGTGTTGGCGGCCGGTAGGCGCGATATGTCTTGCAGCAGCGCAGCTATTTATATGATAATATTTCGTAGCGCGATAAATTTCGTAACACGCAAATATGACGTTCACTCACAACAAAGCGTAACGCGAGACTAACCATCGGCCAGCGGCAGCGCGATACGCGAAGAACCGCGCGCGATCGCGTGAGATTGACAACGCCGTAGCGTCATGGCGGCTACGTGTTGTATTAACCACCTCTACTCGTCAGTCTCACCTGGCGGGCACGACGGGCGCGTTAGACGCGTGCACGGCGGCGGGGTCAACGGCACGCGCCACCACGAGCCGCACGCGCGAGCCCGACGCGCGCAGCACGCCCGCCACCTGCTCGGACCCCATCTCCATCAAGCTGACCTAAAAGGGGCCAACATGAAGTAATCTTCTATACTAATATTATAAATGCGAAAGTGTGGATGTATGGATGTATGGATGGATGTTTGTTACTCAATCACGCCCCAACGGCTGAACGGATCTGGATGAAATTTGGCACAGAGATAGATTATAGAAAACAAAATTAAGAAAATCAGAAAGTCATTCGTGGGAATAATCTATAATAACATTCCACAACCTATTTTAAACTTGCCTCTACACAAGTTTAAGAAATCCATTAAAGTATACTCCTGAAAAAAGCTTATTATACTGTCGAAGATTATGTAAATGAACAAAGAGCATGGATTTGACTCGCTCCAGCAATGCTAAGGACAACGTTTATTTATGTATCTGTCACCGTAAGATTGTAAAAACCGTTAGATTGTAATCTAACTAGCGATATTGTAAACTGTCGACCAGTGGCGTGCAGTCCATAGAGGCATTAAAGCTCTGCTTACCCAAATAGAAATAAGATAATGTTCATTTTCCATTAAAACAGCTAGTAAATAGGTATTCTGCCTAACCAATGCCTACCCTGGCTTCAAAACCTGTGCACGCCACTGCTGTCGACAGATTACAATTTAACGCATTATTTTTCGGTAGATTGTAATTTGTCAGGTATATTAAGTGATTATTGACTACCTGATTATTTATGTCGAACCCTAACCTAACCTACAAAAAAGAAACAAGAAAACGTAAATACAATGAATATTTCAAAAATTGACACTCAGGACATTGAACGGTTCACAATCTGTCGACAGTTTACAATATCGCTAGTAAGATATCTAACGGTTTTTACAATCTTACGGTGACATATCTGCAAATTGATTTAATTCTAAATGTTTTTTTAAAAAAGAGCAACAACAGAGTTTCTTGCTGGTTCTTCTCGGTAGGAATGTCATTCCGAACCAGTAGTAGATTCACTCGACGATTCAAAAGCACTTGTAATAAGTTTATTTGATTAAAAATATATGAGTTTTAGTTTCTGGTTCACCAAAACTTGACTTATAGGTAAAAAGCACTGGTAGAGTGAAAACAGTGAAGGTGAAAATTTTATCATTAATTATGTATTGTCTATATATGATTTCTTAAGGTCTTACATCTCCAATCTGTAAAATATGATCACCCGACTTCAATCTGCCATCACGATCTGCCACGCCACCAGCCAAAATGGTCTTCACTATCACACCACTGGTCCTGGCGCCAATTATTCCTATAATGAATAGAATACTAATTGATTTATTACAACCATACTATAAATACCATATTATAAATGCAAAAGTGTGTCTGTACCTGTCTGTCTGCTACGCTTTCACGACTGATCTATTAAATCGATTTGGATGAAATTTTGTACAGGGTGAGATAGTATCCTGGGGAAGGACATAGGCTACTTTTTATCTTGGGAAATAAAATAGTTCCCACGGGAAAAATACCTCAATCTACAAGTACAACGTTGTGGGCATCATCTAGTTACACTCACAATAAATCTACTGACACATTTCATGAGTAGTTGAGTAGTTAGCAAAAGTGTTGTGATTTTTTTTTAATTACTTTAAACTGCCTCGTTGGTCTATTGGGTTTTTCTGACTAGAAATTCTCAGTACTAGCCCGGAGTTAGGAAGTTGGCGGTGTTCCACCCCCGTGCCTCGGAGAGCACGTTAAGCCGTCGGTCCCGGTTATTATCAATAACATGATAATAGTCGTTAAAGCCCGCCTACCCGCATTGGAGCAGCGTGGTGGGTCTAAGCTCTAATTCCCGCTCTCTTATGAGAGTGGAGGCCTGTGCCCAGCAGTGGGATGTTAATGGGCTGTAGTGATGATGTGATGAGTGACTTTGCAACAATACTTTTTCACTTTCTAGTCATACCAACTTCTTTAATTACAGCTCACACAGATTTTTTGGTATGCTAGATATTTAGCTGCTATTTTATGGTAAATCTTTTAGATACTTAAAACCAACTTACCAAAACCAAGTCCAGTCCCATCATTAACTAAGTTAATTATTTCAACTTGAGCCCAATCCCCAGCCACTATATTGGTTGATGCTGATACCAAAGAGTCATCATTTCGTGAGATTTCTAGCAAGCCCCTAGTCTAAAAGTTAACAATTCATTATACTTACTTATGTATCAATTTCATCTTAACAAACTTATCTAACTTATAATTATTTTAAATATGAAAGTTTGGATGTTTGTTACCGTTGGTATGACCGATTAAGGTGAAATTTGGAATAAAGATAGCATATACCCTGAATTAACACACGATGCTATATCTTATCCCCGAAAATTAAAGAGTTCATGCGGAAGTCAGAAACGAAGTCACAGTCATCATCTAGTCCATACTAATATTATAAATGCGAATGTGTGTCTGTCTGTCTGCTACGCTTTCACGGCCCATACTTTCAACCGATTTTGATGAAATTTGGTATAGAGGTAGATTGTATCCCGGGGAAGAACATAGGCTACTTTTCATCCTGGAAAATTCAGGAGTTCCCGCGCGAATAAAAAAAACTTCATCCACATGGACAAGTTGCGGGCATCATTTAGTGATAAATAAAAGTAAAAATATGTTCTAATTTACTATTTATTAACTAACATGACAATTTCTTTGTTAGTTTCTAAGGGTAATTAAGGAGTTGTTACCTGTTTAGGGGACATGTTAGAGTCAACTGAGGCAGAGTCCAGACCTAAAATGCGTTCAGTTTCAGAGCCAGACCCAAACTCCAGACTGTGCGGGGGAGACACCTGGGGCACACGTTGTTCTTCCTCTCCCTCATGAGCACCATAAAGGTTTCTAGCTTGTAATGCCAAATCCCCTGAAGTTTGTTAAAATGGTACACATAAACAAAACATTGATTCTTTGATGAAGTGGATGTACCATTTTAAATCATTCTTTACATGCTCACTGGCGCTCAGGCAGTGTACATCAACTACTGATGTCCACACACAATGACTCCCAACTCTGTTCTGCAGTCTGGTACCGAGAATTCTTGACAGATAAAAACTAATGGTTCGGTCCAAACTGAGACCTTGCGGTATCCATAAGATAGTTTATTATTTATAAGCACAAATGAATAAACTTTTGCAGAGCGCCATCTATTGGAATCATTGTGAAGTTCTGTTAAAAATACTGAAGCTCATTAAAAATTAAATGATTTTGCTTCCTTATAATATTTATCTAATTTTAGTATTTGTTGTGCAAGTACAGGATATAATTCAAATAATTGATCAAGTTTCAGGCTCAGCCTTTCAGAAAATTGAGAGTTCTGAGGTCAACTTTGGACGTTAGAAAATCTCCACTTTGAAAGCCACCCATTTCGTCAATTTTAGGGGAATTTTTAGACTCTAATCCTAATTATCTTTAAAATGATATACCGCAACCCTATGTAACGTTATAAAAAATATTTTACTTCGCATTTGCTTCTATGAGAGCCCCCCTGAAATAAAGATTTTTATAACATTTTAAGCCATATTTGGCTGGAGGCCATTGGTTTGCATATCATATTTAAATTTGAAGTAATTACGTACAGTAATTCAGAAGTTATAAGGCTCTGACAGTCAGTCAGACAGTCCGTCAGTCCAGATGGACTGGCTAGTGACGGAAGTGCTAATTCACTCAAGTAGACCTTTGCTTCACTCGGTCAATAATTTTATATTAGATTTGAGTGAATAATCTGTCATAAAGCCACTATACTTTATAAGAAATTTAGGACATGGGCACAGTCAAACAATTTTTTTCCACTCAACCTCCCTCATATTATCCTCACTCTAATAACAGGTGCCCGCCCACAAGAACAGAAGTTTAAATATAAAAATGTATTTACCAGCTGGTGTGATGTCAAAGTCTCCTGGCAATATCGATGGATGGTGTGCCACTTGAGTGGCAAGCATTCCAACCGAGTCATGCAAAGTGGCGATGCTCTTTAAAATAGGGCTTTCCAAAAGATTTATAAGAAGATTTAGGTCATCATTTGTAGCTGCCTATAAAATAAGAAAGAAAGAAAACATTTATTTCCACAATTGTGCCACACATAAATAGCATACCTAAAGAGGTAGATCACCACTGCACCTCAAAATCTAGAAAAGATATACTAAACTACAGCAAAGAGGCGCAGGAATGAACTGCATTACATATGGCACAACCCGAAAAATGGTCCAGGCTCAGCATAATGCTGCATGTCTAGTGCAAGCACAAAAGCATACAGCGCTGATTAAATAAATAAAATAAAAGTCATGAACTGTTGAAACTTGAAAGAATAGTAGTAAGACATCATAAAAAATAATTTGTATTAGGCCATGACACATTTTTGACCTGTACTTGGCAGCTGAGCACTAATAACTTAGGTTCAACCTATAGTTTTCAATTTAGTGTAGTATGTACTATGTTGAATAATTTATGGATTCCCCGCTTACCTTTAACTTAGGGTCATCAGTCTGATCTACAGCAGCTTTAACACTTTCTAATTGTTGTAAAGCATTAGATAAATTCACTCCCAGGTGCATTTTTAGGATATATCTGAAAGTTCAAATTCACAATTTTTGCCATATACCATGAACATTCTACTAACATCCCATAGCCTCTCTATATTCATAGAAATATTATAAATGCGAAAGTGTTTCTGTCTATCTGTCTGCTACGCTTTCACGGTCCATCTGTTCACGCGGTTTTGATGAAATTTGGCATAGCGATAGTTTATATCCCGGCTAGGGACGTAGGCTACTTTTTATCCCGGAAAATTAAAGAGTTCCCGCGAGAATCAATAAGCCTTAATCCACGCGGACGAAGTGGCGGGCATCATCTAGTCTAGTTGGATTATTATCCTCATTGTGCATTTTTTAATACAAGTACTTAATTTGTTTTTTATGCTTGTATGATTATATTGGGAACTAGATGATGCCCGTGACCACTGACCACCCCGTGACTTCATGTAGGTAATAATCAGGTTTCAGGAACTAATAATTCTTTGGGAGCGCTGATTTACGAGGATAAAATGTAGCATAATAAAAGTTAATCAAAAATCTGTGGCATTTATAATTTTATTTTAGCGCTTAGCGCTGCAAGTAGATTAATAATTGTTAATTTTAACCAAAATAAATAGTACTTTAGAAAAACTAAATTGGTAAATCACAACAAAATTAGAAAAACAACCAGAAAACAACAAACCACCGACCAGAAACTTATCTATGCCAGAAACAAACCAAAACCACAGACTCAGACTGCCACAGACCAATACTAAATTGTGATATATATTATCTATATATATAAAAATGAAACCCGTTTTCCTTGGTCACGGCATCACGCGTGAATGGCTGAACCGATTTCACTACTTCTTTTTTTGTTGTATTTGTTATTATTGGGAGAAGGTTCTTACGAAAAAAAATATTAAGAAAATCTCTCAGAAATATTGAAAAATACACATTTAATTTTGCATACTAAGGCGGTACGAAGTTCGCCGGGTCAGCTAGTATATAATATATTATGTATTATGGTGGTCAGAGACAAGTAACATATTGATGGTGGTATTATGTTCTAAGGTTTTTTTTTTTAATCCACTACAAGCACATAATAACATCGATATATATGTAAGTACTAGATGGGCCCTTTCATAGAAAAACGCCGGGCCGCCGAGATGCGGAACGCGTTGTTCCCGTCGTAGCGCTGTCACGATCGCTCGTCGTGCAGATAATTTGTTATTATTAAGTTAACATCTAAAGTTTAATTAGTTTGGCACTGTATAATTTTTATTTATACCTGTAAGTGTTTCAATTCACAATCATACATTTCCAAAAAAACGTTATTTAATCTTCCTTTTGAATATTTTTAACCATTACGCAATCATATAACTTCCGCGGCAAACTGTATGATTTTTTTTTTACTAACTGGCCAGTTAGTAAAAACTTTGGGCTTTGGGTTCCAGCCGTAGAATAGTCAGCCCAGTACGATAAAAAAATGCAATCAAGATTAGAGACGGGCAGACCGTACAATAAAAATTAATATTAAAAATTAAACTCTATTTAAATTTAATTTAATATTATTATAATAATAATATGATAAAATTTATTATTGACGTGAATTAAATTTTTAACTACAATAAATTACAAGTTTTTAGCATTAGTAGTTACTGAATTATGCAAAGTGTGACGGACGGACATGTCGCGCCACAATCCACGATGTCCTTATCATTTTGGTACGCAACCTTAAAAATGATTTTATTTCTGTCAATTTTCGACAAAACTTCGGTATCAATAACTAAAAAATAATAAAATTTAAAAAACCCACGACGTACTGCAACTCCCCATTCAGTGGACTTTGACCTTAAAATATATCTAAGAACCTTCTCACAAGCTATACATATCTAATGCAAAAAACCGCATTATAATCGGTCCAATAGTTTTACAGGAAAGTTGTAACAAAAGTGGTAAAAATAACAACATCATACTATCATTTATCGTTTACCTCAAAGAGTACACTGATGTAGGTATTATTTTCAACAAGCGTATCTGTACTAATCTATGACCGAGTCATGTACGTTTTCAAGCTGTCATTCAGCAATGGCGGATATTGCAAGCAAGTTCCCGCTTTTCAGACTAGATGGCGTTGATGGCGTTGCTAAAAATCGCCCACATTCTTTGTTTGACAGGGCCCGTCTATATATATTGAGGTCGTTGCATAATAATAACTAGTACTAGGTACTACAAGCGAGCCCTTGACTATGATCTCACCTGATGGTAAGTGATGATGCAGTCTAAGATTGTAGCGGGCTAACCTGTTAGGGGCATGGCAGTTATATTAAACCCATACCCCTTCGGTTTCTACGCGGCATCGTACCGGAACGCTCAATCGCTTGGCGGCACGTCTTTGCAGATAGGGTGGTAACTAGCCACGGCCGAAGCCTCCCACCAGGCCAAATAAGTCTTTGGTAAGTACTAATCTCAGATCAATGAACTAGAATTAAATTTCAACTGAAAGAATCTAATTAATAATTAACTAGAATCCAGAGCCGTTAAAGGCTCTGGATTCTAGTTCATTGATCTGATTTTTTTTTCTTTATTTAACTGGTTTAACGGCTCTGGATTCTAGTTAATTAATTAGATTCCAGTTTAAAAAAAAATCAGATCAATGTCTTAGAAAGACTAGAATCCAGAGCCGTTAAACCAGTTATATTGTAATAACACGAAATTGTAAACTGTCGACCATGGAACTAATAAGTACTACGTACAACCGGAATGAGCTCTTGTTAATAAAGTGTGCCGAGTGAGAGATACCATACTGACAGTTGTGTCCCTTTTCCACAAGAGTGACCACACTATTTTTGAAATTTGGGATACTTCAATATACGGGATATAAATATACCTCTATGAAGAAATAAAAATCAGCAAATAATTTTAAAATATTTATATATTTTATAATGATGTTCATATTTTATGTGTAGTGCCTATTGCCTCTTAGTAAGTCTCTTACACAAGTAAGCATTTAGGTCGTCGTCAACCGATGGACGTCCACTGCTGGACATAGGTCTCCCGTAGGGTCCTCCACAAGCCACGGTCTTGCGCCGCCTGGATCCAGCGATCCATTTAGGATCGATAATTATTACGAAGCATTTAGGTAAAAATAGATAATTATCGGTGATGGTTTAACAAAAAAAAGACTGGTATTGCTTGTCGGGACGCCTCCCCTCATTCTGCATTGCTCTGCCCAATTGGTAAAATGACTGCCTAGGTACAAAAGGGGGGTTGCAGAGAGAGACGTCTCGAAATGTGTTGTGAATGTTTGATTATACACTTACCCTGGTCCTCCTAGCGTAGTCTGATTGTCCGTGTGTCACGAACCGTTTGCTTATCGAACTTATCACGATCGGGTCCACCGCAAGGACCGGCTCCCTTCGTGGTGGCCGCTGTCGTTCCCCAATACTTCGTGCTTTCTGTAATGTAAGTGGCAACGGGCAGGTCTCGTCGCCAGACGAGACCCACCAGGGCGTTGATCTCGGCAACGGGCCGAGGAAACCAAACAGTGAACACAGATATTACGTACGTTAGAGCAGGAATGGTTCCATCGCTAGCTTATTGGGTCCTAAAGACCAACTGTGAACGGATCCTGTCGGATCAACTGTGATGCTATTCCCCTTGGAATAGCTAACTCTTGAGCCTGTGAATGGATCCCAATTTGATCAACTGTGAAGCGACTCCCCACGGAGTCGCGTGCTCGTGAGCCTGTGAACTGGTGGGTAACCCACCAACTGTGAGGTAGGATGGAAACATTCCCAATGTATTCCCATGATGGGTAATCTTAAAGACTATGCCACTTACTTGAGGAATACAGCGAGAGGTAGCAAACCAGCACGGTATGACGCTACTTGCCCAGACGCACGAGTAAAAAATGGTGCCAACCGCGGGAATCCCATATGAGAAAATTTGAGGTACCACAGACAATCGACTACGCATAAGAGATGTAAAATGGTTAACTGGTCTGTGGTAAAGGCAATGATCATAGTAAACTCACCATAGATTTATAAGCGTCGGGCTCCGAGTTCCGGCTTTGAGATACGTGATGTTGCCAAAGTTTATGTTTAAGTGATTTAGATTAGTGATTATTATTTACATTTATATTACAATTTACAGATTCGCGACGATTGTCGCGACACTCCCCAACAACGGAAGTTACAACAAGACGATAAGGTTTTGTGTCCACTCCCTAATCTTCTCGAGAGCTCTAACAGCCGCTTCTCTCTTAGGCCTTGGCTCCTCGGAAGGAAGGTCCTTTCCACTCTCATGAGGAATCTCCTCCAATAGAGGTTGATTTTCTGGTATCGTTTCATTGTTGGGTTGTACAGCGTGATTACTCTCCTCGTCATGTGTGTCAGTTCCACTGCCAGGAGTCTCACTGACTTCTCTAGAGGTCCTTTCCTGGACTTCATCAATTACGTAAGCAGAAGGTATATGATAGTAATCCGGTCTAGGCTTGTCAGCTAAAACATTGGTTTCTTGTCCATCCATCTCCAGAGGATACAGATGAGAAATGGATCTAACGAATTCGGTATCTCCCACCTTTACTCTAGCTGTTCTACTAAATCCATCTTTTCCTTTTATAAGTTTTGTTATTTTCCCAACTCGCCAGCTTTCCCGATTATGATGATCTCCTTTTATTTGGACTATTTGTCCTTCTCGGGGTTCGAGCTTCGAAGTAACTCTCGGCTCCTTATGTGAGTGTTGATATCTCTCTCGAAGGCTGAGAAGGTAGCGATTCGAGAACATTTCTTTAAATTCGTCTTGGATCCTAAGAGCTCTTTTCCAAGCTTTAACTAACTCCCTCTTCGTGACTGTACCTTGTATTGAAGGTTCTTCCCGAGTAGCTTCAGTTGCTATACACCTTCCCACAGTTAAGAAATCCGCCGGTCTCAATATATGATCCACTTCAGAGTCTATGCAAGTGAGTGGACGCGTGTTTACTACGGCTTCAATTTCCTTCATGACTGTAGATAGTTCACTGTCTCTAAGACAGTGTTTCTGTAATGTCCTCTTCATACAGTTCTTCACGATACCTATTAGTCGCTCATAAAAACCGCCAAACCATGGTGCCAGTGCGGGAATAAATCTCCAGCGAACTTTGTTTTCGATGCAATACGGCTGTGCTAAGACTTCTGACAGTAATTTAAATTGTGACGCATTATCTGACGTAATGAGCGTCGGTAACCCCCTGGTAGCTGCCATTCTTCTCAAGGCGTGAAGGCTTTCTCCAGCTGAAAGGTCTCGCACGACTTCTAAATGTATGGCTCTTGTCGCTAGACACGTGAACAAGCAGATCCATCTTTTCTCTAACCCATTTCCATTGCTAACCAAGACTGGTCCGAGATAATCAATTCCTGTGAAGGTAAAAGGTGAGCTGTAATTCACTCTTTCAGGTGGTAATGCGGGTGTAGGTGGTAACTTGTACGGTCCTCCGCCATGTTTGACACACGTCGAACATTTCTTTAACAATTTTTGTACCTGACGTTTGCCTTGTAAAATCCAGTATGTTTCGCGTATAATACTCAACGTATGATTGACGCCTACGTGATAATTTTTGTTATGTGTCTCTGTGATTATTCTATTAGTTAACTCAGAATCTTTAGGTAATAAAATAGGATATCTCTTATCGAAAGACCAGTCTGTATTTCTCATCCTTCCTTTACATCTTAGTATGCCATCGATATCGAGAAATAATCCTAAGTTTCGGCTCAAGTTCGTTTCTATCCCTTGTATTTCATCCCTGAAGTGCTCCTCTTGTAATTTCTTTATTTCATCTAAATGAGTCTCTTCTAGGTGTTCCTTTTCATTTTCATTTATTTTATTTTGATTATTAATTTTATCCGATCTTCTATCATGACTTGCAAAACTTATTTCATCCATTTCAACTTCATTATCTTCTACTTCGTTCGGAAGATCCTCCCCCGCCAAAAGGGAATTGACATTTGTCGTTTCTTGCATCCATGTATGAGATGTTTGCAACAAGTATTGAGGTCCAGCTAACCATTTTGCTCTGTCTTCACGAGTGCTGGACGGTCTTGTTGCTACGTCTGCTGGGTTTAGCTCTGTGGGAATATATCTTATAACCAATTCCTTATTTTGTTTAATTTCCTGAACTCTCCTTGCTACGAATGGTGGTAGGAGTTTTGAAGATTTGCACCACTCTATTACAATCCGACTATCGGTCCAAAGAAATTGATTTGTCACCGTTGCGGGAATGAAATTGCGGATGAATCTCATAAGACGACTCCCAATCAGTACTCCAAGTAGTTCTAACCGGGGAATCTTTAAACTGTCTTGATCCTTTATAGGGATAAGTCGTGATTTTCCAATGATGAAACTAATTTTGCCTTCGTTTACTATGTATACTGCAGCGGCATAAGCTCGAAGAGAGGCATCTGTAAAGCAATGTAGTTGAACGGTGTTATCTTGTGCAGCCGTCATATAACATCTAGGTATCGATATTTCCTTGATTTCGTCTAACTGTCTACGTATTTTAGACCACTCTTCCTTCATTGGTTCTGAAAATACAGTGTCCCATTTAACTTTGCTTCTCCATAGTTCTTGTAAAAATAATTTAGCGGGTAGTATATATGGTGCAACAAATCCACACGGATCATAAATTGAGGCAATTACTTTTAATACTCCTCGTTTGGTGTCCGCATTAGAATCGACTTTATATCTCAGTTGAAGTATATCATCTTTCAAGTCCCATTCGAGACCCAATATCTTAACACGTTCGGAATTTGATGTGTCTGAAATTTGTGACATAAACTCGTCAGAATTCGAACTCCACTCTCTTAGGTTCATAGACATCTGTCCGAATGCTTCTTTGGAGTCCTGATATAATTCTAAAGCTTCTGTTACAGATGTACTACCGGTGACTAGGTTATCCACATATATATTATTGGCAAGATCTCTAACACTTGGTTTGTCATTATTTGATAGATGAAGTTTAATCGTGGCGTTTAATAAGAATGGGCTGCTAATAATTCCGAATGGCACACGACAGAATCTCATGTAAACGATGTTGTCTTCAGTTGGTGGTTTATTAATATCCTTAATCCACAAGAATCGAGTTACATCTCGATCATTATCATGAAGTGCGATTTGTAAAAAAGCTTTTTCTACGTCGGCTGACAATGCGATTTGGTGATATCTAAATTTTACTAACAATCCCGTTAAATCTTCTAACATCATTGGACCACAATACAAACATTCGTTCAGACTTTTGTCATCAGCTTTTGTTTTAGCCGAGGCGTCATACACTATTCTAATAGCCTTATCTCTTTGATGAACACAATGATGGGGTAAGTAATGAATTGGATGTTTTTCGTTATTGGTATGTTTCGATACTAGCTCTATTACTCCTTTACTAATTTGTTCCCTTAAAATTTTATCATATTCGACTAAAGTATCTGAATCTAGACGGTTAAGTAATGAGACTAATCTGCCAAAGGACAATCCAAAGTTGGTCGATAAAGATGGAGGATATTCTATCCACGGCCAGGATACAGTATATCTATTGTCGACAACTTCAGTAGTTTCATTAAAAGTTTTAACTGCTTCTTCATCGGCACTAATCTTAGGTGAGTCAGTGATACCTATGGATTCCAAGTCCCACAGTGATCTTATGTTCCCGTGATCTAAAGGTAAATCTGGCTTATTCAGTTTCGTCTCTCCACAAGATAGAAAGTAAGTAATTACAGATAATTCGTCCACTGGTTCTGAATTGGTCTCTCCTGATAGTATCCATCCTAGATTAGAATCTACTATGTACAAATTTTCTCTGATCTTTATTTTCTCCGTATTCATTATATTATGGTAGTAGTCGTTTCCAATTAAAATATCAACCTTCGATGATAATGATCCATCATCGGCTAAAATACCTTTATTCTTCCAATGTCCTAATTCTACGTCAGGATATGGTACGCATTGCGAGATGTGAGGCACGACATTAGCGTAAAGTAGTAATGTTTTATTGGTCCTAGTGCGGAGCTCTAATTTCACTATAGGGCTATCTATTATCTGAGGAGTTCTTGAACCAAAGGTAAATATAGAGAGCCTACTTTCTTCCTCAACTGGAAGGTTCAATCGTTTCGCCACTGATTGGGTTATGTAAGTACGTTGACTTCCAGAGTCCAGTAATGCTCGACATTTTACTTCTACGCGGTTATCTCCTACATTCCGGGCGTTAACAATCGCCGTCTGAAGTATAGTAGTAGCCCGTGCGTTTAGTTGCATCATTGCATTAGTTTGTTCAATTTCCTCTGAGAAAGTTTTAGGACAGAGCGCTCGATTGTGTGAGCCACTCTCCTTGCAGTGAAAACAACTTAATTTTCCTCTACAACATTTTATGGTGTGCCCCTTGCGAAAGCATCCGTAACATCGGCTACCCAATCTGTTCCTTCTTTCCTTTAATGTTTTAAAGTTTTTGCATTGATCATTAAAGTGATTCTCTTGACAGAAAATGCATTGAAGTTTCCTACTCTTGGGATTTTGCCTTTCTTCGATTCTACTTTGATCTGTTGATTTCCTTTTGAATCGTTTCTTAAAATCCACTTCATGACCTTGAGGTAATTCTCGTTCCTTATTCAGGAATCTCCTTCCTGGTTTCTTTGTAAAATTTCCTTTATGATTCTGTGTTGGCTTCTTTGCCTTCCCTTTCCTATTGTTATCGTACGCATTCACCTGTAATGCTTGTGTAGTATAACTTTCTTCCACTTTTCCTTGAACAACCCTATCGGCATCCTCTCTAGCAGTAACAATAATCTCTAAACATTTGCGTATCTCCTCGATGGATTCGGTACTTATTTTCATTTTCATTTCGTAAATAATTTCCTTCGGGAATTTCTCCATAATCAGGAAACGTAGATGGTTATGGTTTATATCCTCGCCTAGCGACTTGAGCACTCTCAGGTGTCGTTCAATTTCGTTGAGAGTATGTCTCACTTCTGCGATGTTCATCGCTGTCGAAGCTTTCACTCGATATAGCGCTGAGTAGTGTGCATCGATTATATGATTCTCCTTCCCATATCTGTTTTTTAATGTCGTCAAAGCTATATCGTAATTTTTGTTTGTTGTCTCGAGCCCTTCTATGACTTTCTTCGCTTCGCCTTTTAATGATGCCTTTAAGTATAGTAACTTATCAACGTCCGTTAGGTTTCGCTTGTCGATATTTGAACTAAATTGATCCCAAAACGTCGACCATTGGAGGACATCGCCATCAAATTCAGGTAAACTCAGTTTCGGCAACCTACTGCTTAGACTCGAGTTCGCATCCTTAGCGACATGAGCTTCTCGTTCGATTATTTTAATTCTGTCTTTGATCTTTACTTTAAGTTCGCACAGTATATCCTCGGCTTCCAATTGCACTGTGGATATCTCTGATATATCGTCAGGTGCAGGGTTCTTGCTCAGACGAAAATAATTTGTTAATTCCGTACTCAACCTGGTTAATAGAGTTTCTAATTTTGAGGAAATAATTTCTGCTTCTTGTACGACCGTTGGAGATTGATTAGTTACATCCTCGAGAGTTTCTATTACATGGGAGGCATTAGTTACCAAATTTTGTAATTTTGTTTTCATCGAATGTAATATTGTTAAGAGACTTTGATCCATTTTGATCACACAACAATTGAACAAAGTTCTTTAGAAAGGTTAGTTATTTAAATTTTTATTTAGGTTTAGTCGTTGTCTTCGGTGTGATCAGGAACTCGCGGGCTCGTCCCTCTATAAATAAACAGCAGTCGCTTAGAAGAGAGAAAGAAAAAGAAAGAAAGTGGAAAATTTCAATTTGAATTGAAGGGAAATAAACAAATCCTTCCTTTTCCATTATTCTCCATTTTTATTTAATTTTATTTAGTAAGTACATCAACTGAACTGTTCATAGATTAATATGATGAATTGGTGACCAAGACCTTCTTTTAATTTCAGTTTAATAATAAAAAACAGAAATTTATTTATTTATTTATTTTAGGCTTCGCTATATCTGATGGATGTGCCACATTAAGGTTATATGGTTTAACTATCTATGGTAACCCTCGTTTTCTAAATTTAATTCATTCATTATTTATTTACATACTTTTATTGACCTCACAAATAAAGTTAGTTAGTCAATGAATCAATTTCATAGTCCGACCCTGTTCTCTTAGTGTTTCAATGACTTTACTAATAATTGTTCTTGCATAGGGTCTTAAGCCAAGGTAGGCATTAATTTCTCTTTTATGTCTCTATGACTTGCGCAATACCACTATTAATAACTATATATAATGGTAGATTCATTCGACTATTCATAAGCACTTGTAAAAAGTCCATTTGAATAAAAAACTTTTGAATTTGAATAACCACTAGTAACATTGTAAAGTGATCATTGTGTTGCTTCACCGAGGCTAGACAGTGCTTTTATGCCTCTATGATCTGCGCAAAACCACTAGTAAATATATCTATACATAACAACCACTAGTAATATTGTAAAGTGATTATTGTGTTATTTCACTGAGGCTAGACAGTGCTTTTATGCCTCTATGATCTGTACACCACTGTACACTAGCATGCTAGAAAGGTCATGTCTATCCTTCCGATAAGACACATAATTTGTAATAGAATAGAATATTTCTATTCAAATAAACTTTTACAAACACTTCCCGTTCTTTATACACCGTACTAACATCTATTTCTATGACTCTATTGTACTCTTGCAATCACCTGTACCTAATACTCTGGGTATTGATCATGGCTAATATTTATGTTACTTCACTATTTCATTCATATACCTGTTAAATGTAAGTTCACCTTATGCACGGATACCCTTCATAACTGTCATACAAAAAATAATTCTGATTGGTATAGGTAAAACACTACAAAAATAATAAATATAGCGGTAGGTGCAAGAAGTTAACACTTTTAAATTCAAATTTCTTTCTTCATAGATACTGAACCCTAAGACACTTTTAAAATTGAGCCATATTCAACACTAAGTTTAATAAACAAAGCACAACATGTCTATTAAAGCTTTAATCTGTTAGAATGTTCATATGAACTCAAACTTTTGATTCAATTAATTTAGTCATACTTAAATCAGCGGAGTCATAATAATTATTCAACAAAGAAATTCAAAATTTATCCCATTTTATCATATATTACTATAATGACTCACAACATTGTTGATAGCACTATAGGTTAATGAGTTTTATAAACTTTTGAAAAGAAAAGAAGAAAATGTAGGTAAGTATTCTATTTATAGACTATGTAGGTATACGGTACCCTCACTTACTTCTTCATATTATTACCTTTTCTATTATATTAAATGGTAATATGCACTCTGCACTATTACATAGGTACTTTGATAATGTATGGGTACTAACATGTAGAGACATGTCTGACTTGGGCCAATGCATAATAACATTCACAACTTTTTTTTTTTTACATAACACCCCCTTTCTTTTATTTCATGATTTTAGGTATCTTAATGAAAGTTGATTTATCAATTGATCAAATCCCAGCACCTCCACCATGTCGGGACGCCTCCCCTCATTCTGCATTGCTCTGCCCAATTGGTAAAATGACTGCCTAGGTACAAAAGGGGGGTTGCAGAGAGAGACGTCTCGAAATGTGTTGTGAATGTTTGATTATACACTTACCCTGGTCCTCCTAGCGTAGTCTGATTGTCCGTGTGTCACGAACCGTTTGCTTATCGAACTTATCACGATCGGGTCCACCGCAAGGACCGGCTCCCTTCGTGGTGGCCGCTGTCGTTCCCCAATACTTCGTGCTTTCTGTAATGTAAGTGGCAACGGGCAGGTCTCGTCGCCAGACGAGACCCACCAGGGCGTTGATCTCGGCAACGGGCCGAGGAAACCAAACAGTGAACACAGATATTACGTACGTTAGAGCAGGAATGGTTCCATCGCTAGCTTATTGGGTCCTAAAGACCAACTGTGAACGGATCCTGTCGGATCAACTGTGATGCTATTCCCCTTGGAATAGCTAACTCTTGAGCCTGTGAATGGATCCCAATTTGATCAACTGTGAAGCGACTCCCCACGGAGTCGCGTGCTCGTGAGCCTGTGAACTGGTGGGTAACCCACCAACTGTGAGGTAGGATGGAAACATTCCCAATGTATTCCCATGATGGGTAATCTTAAAGACTATGCCACTTACTTGAGGAATACAGCGAGAGGTAGCAAACCAGCACGGTATGACGCTACTTGCCCAGACGCACGAGTAAAAAATGGTGCCAACCGCGGGAATCCCATATGAGAAAATTTGAGGTACCACAGACAATCGACTACGCATAAGAGATGTAAAATGGTTAACTGGTCTGTGGTAAAGGCAATGATCATAGTAAACTCACCATAGATTTATAAGCGTCGGGCTCCGAGTTCCGGCTTTGAGATACGTGATGTTGCCAAAGTTTATGTTTAAGTGATTTAGATTAGTGATTATTATTTACATTTATATTACAATTTACAGATTCGCGACGATTGTCGCGACATTGCTGTAAAGCGAAACATAAATTGACTTCTCGAACTATACATATTTGGCTTTTCGAGCCATACATATTTGACTTTTCGAACACACTGGGTATATAAAATTATCAACATGCTCAAATTTTTCATACAAAAAATATTTTTAACTCTTTGTCGCTCCTGAACTCATCTCATCACTATGCCAGTCTCCATGTTTGAAAATGTTTTTAATTTCATTCTGTTGAAGTACGGTGATACAGCACATACGGTGAAGGAAACATCGCAAGGAAACCTGGACTTGACAGTCTGAAATCACCAACCTGCAGTGAGCAAGCGTGGTGATTAATGCTCATGCATTCTCCTAGTGAGAAGAGGCCCTTGCCCAGTAGTGGAACAGTTACGGGCTGGATTTTTATCATTATCTGTAAACGTACCTATTCAAGATAAAAATAAAATTGATCTTGCTTACCACGAGGAATCGTGAGGGAAGAGCATTTTCTTTTAAAACGGGCCGTGATAAATTAGGAATATAATCCTCTGGCATGAAATGTTTGCTGCATATTACAGAATTTTGGGTGACTTTTCTGTTACCACCAGGTATAATGCTTAACCACTTTTCACGCAATGTATCATTATTTGGTAATCTGAAATATGAAAAAAATATATATCCTGTTATAATTCGTGTTTCATAGTTTACGATACTTGTCCCGTATACTTGGTACCTAAATTTATGTCACCCGAAATTTCGACTATCGTAAGATTCATCAAAATGGCCGTTTGTGTTGCAACCATCATAGTACATAATAATTCCATGGTTGCAACGTTTTTATTTTTATTACTACTACGATTGCCGCCTTCAACACGAAAATAAATAAATAATAAATAAATAAATAAAATCATTTTATTGCAGGTCGGGGACCCATATAAAAACACATTAAAAACAATAACTAAATACAATAAAATGTATAAATTATAGTCACATAATTTAAAATAAAGTTTAAAATGTAAAATCATTTTACGTTAGGGGTCTGGTGTACCCTTAGCCAGTGTTTATAAAATACGTTATCAGGGGATGCCTGAGCGACGACTTTAATCAGCTTATTAGTAGAATTGCGGACGTGAATTATTGACGTACTAATTTTCTAAATGCTTGAAATTTTAATCGGAGGATAGGAGGTGACTAATTCGATAGTATAACCATTTTTCAGATTTCTATTATAAACGTACCAAATTTGAAGTACATATAATGTTAAATGTGAAATAGCAACACAAAGACCACTGTTAGGAAGGGACACCGCGGTATGTTGTGGATGTCTCACTCGGATTCATTTTTATACTGCGTACGTAGTGGTCCTTATATCCGTGAAATAAGGATTAAATTTGATTAAAAATAAGTTAAATAAGTTTGTAGTACGCATTCCAGTTGTAACTTGTACGTAGTACATATTAGTTCCATGCTGTCGACAGATTGTGAACTGTTCAACAAACGTTTTGAGTGTCAATTTTTGAAATATTCATTGTATTCACGTTATCGTTTTCTTGTTTCTTTCTAGTTTCTTGTAGGTTATGTTAGGGTTCGACATAAATAATCAGGTAGTGCACTTAGGTTTTATTATTTACCGAAAAATAATGCGTTAAATTGTAATCTGTCGACAGTTTACAATTTCGCCAGTTAGATTGCAATCTAACGGTTTTTGCAATCTTACGGTGACATGGTGACATATATTTTTTATAAAAAAACCATAGATCAGGACTTGCCGAAAAACAACTGAATAACTAGACAAACGGAAAACGTATTAAAAAATTTGAAAGCAGTCTAATCAATTTAAATATTTAATCATAGGTGAAACTGATAAAATTAATTGTGAAAGTAATCTCTACGTTCTGGAGTATAAAAACCTGAAAAAGGAATAATTTTATTCTTCAGGCGCCTATTTAGCCCGACCAAGGAAAAGGAATTCCTGGCCTGAAGATAATTGGATATTGGGTGTAGGGTGCACAACAAATCCTACAAGATTCAACCAATAGTTATTCCCGTAGCGAAATATGAGTAAGAAAATAATAGATTTCATCGATCTCACAAATTCTTTATCCCTAAACATCACCAATCATAACATTCATTTATCAAATGAAGTTATAAACCTAGACAGTGATGATTCATTTATTTCAGAAGTCAAAAATAATGATTCGCCAACAAAAAAACAGAAGCCTATTCAATCTGTAACGAAGGTAGGTAAAAACTTTATATAAAACTAACTTTGTTTATCTGGGGAATTCAATATTACTCTGTCATCAACAGTAGAAATTTATAAAAATATATATAATTATTATTATATATATAATATTATAAAACTTTATATTATTTTAAAATTTTAATACTAAAATTCTTAGTTACAAGTTTTCACCTTTATCAGCAGTACATATGACTGGCAATTTTTTTTAAAATAAGTAAATCAACATTCTTGATGAAATGAATAAAAGTGGGGTGCGTCTACGTGGGTTGAACTATATATACTTACATTATATACCAGCTGTGCCATATGTTTGTAACATAATCAATATTTATTTTCCATACCTTTCTTATTTTCAGAATAAAAGGCCAACTAAGACAAGCAAAACAGCAGTATCAAGCATTGAACAGGTAACAATCAACAGTTTTGGTGAATGTCCCATTTGTATGGACAAGTTAGGTGAAAATCCTTTAGCATCAACAAAATGTGGCCATGTATTTTGCATGAAATGCCTTCAAAGATCATTGTTAAAGGACAAAAAATGCCCGACATGCAGGTGTCGTCTCAGAAAAAAGTCTGAGTATCACCCCTTGTATCTGAATAACAATTAATTTTCATAGATAGTAGTTATTAGTAGTAACAACTATGTATCTATGAAAATTCATCACGGAGTCACCTCCATGGCAAACTTACGAATCTACAGTTTTAGTGAAATTAACATTTTGATGAAAAACTGCACCAAATGTGGCACTGATACTTAATGAATTCAACTATCAGTAACAGAAATACGCAACCCTACCACGGCGTGCGTGCAGCACCACATTTGGCATGGTTTTTCATGGAAATATTGATTTCACCAAAACTGCAGATTCGTAAGTTTGCCATGAAGGTGACAAAATTATTGACTTGTAGATTAATACTAGACTCTGATAAATTGCCTGCCATTTTACATATTGATAGGTTGGGGATAATAATTATGGCACACTTATATCTTAAGGTGTGGCATCTTGTTCCTTTCTATTCTATTACGGCAATATGACTGTGTCTATTTATTAATTACAAAAATGAAACATTGTAAATTTAAGATTGTTGATTTTGAATATTTATGTATAACTTAAAATTACATTTACTTCCAGGATTGGGTATTGGCAAATTCCTGCATAATTAATTAAGTATTATCTTTGCACAATAGTATGAATATTTTTGCACAAGCACATTGAAATTTGTTCATAACAATAATCCACTATTCTCGTGCAACTTTGGGATGTATGTTTTGTGTAATACTTGAAATAGCACTCTGAGGACTTTTCTGATGAAATGGTTATGTTCCAATATGAAACCTCATAGAATATTATTATCATTTAGTAGCATGGTTCTAGAAATTGCCATACCTGTTTTACCAGTTTCCATCTCAGACTGCATTTTCACTTTCATCTGGTGAGATTGCAATTAAGGGCTAACTTGTATCTGAGTTTTTCAAAGCAAACATCAACTTTGAAATTATTGCAATAACAGTGATTATTATTAGCTCAATGTATTTAACCCTAGTTAAATCTATACGTACCCAACCCTGGAGTAAATAAATACTTACCAATTTTGTAACAAAAAAATGTGATGTTTTTTCTTTAAATGTTTATGTGAATTCAACATTGTGTGATTTTTAATGGTCTGTAAAACTCAAACACATTGCGGGAGAATCAGTCTGACGACACGAAGTATGTCTTTATTGGCGTCAAATCAAAACGAACGAAATTTTTGCTTCAATGGCCACTTCCAAAAAAACACTTGTGCAAAAATTTTGCTTGACTCTCCGCCAATGTGCCTTGGGTCTCAAATGTACTATGTGATTCGAGATTAGTATTAATTTTTAGGTGTTATAAAAAAAATAAGTCGTTCTTTACATGGCTGTGTTTATGTAGGTACCTGAATATTGTGATTTTAATGTATGATAATATTATAATAATTGCTGGCTGTATAATTTAGTTATCACATGTGTTGTTGATTGTCTGTTAATGATTACAAGAAGCCGGGGATTATTTGTTGAGCTATAAACTGCCGAAGAAATGCAATTGAGGTCATCAAAACTCATTTTCAAGTTACTTGTGGCTTGTCTTGTAATGTATGATCGGCTTTAAATATCTACTTTACTTACAAACCTCTCATCTATTTCCGAAGCCAAAAACAAACGCTGATAAGTACTAAGTACTCTATGTTAAATATGGTTTTGTATCGAAAAATGCCACGGCAATAGATAACACTATTCATAATATAGAACTTACTTACTTAGAACTCGCTTCACGACTCGTGCCGCGTGCAATGAACTACCATAAACACAAACACAAGTACCTAATGTGTAGCATATGACCTCAATTTGCAGTTGCAGGAACGGCGTCTTTTGCCTAGATTCGTGTAAACAGATAATTTGGAATACAGGCCAGTCGCATGTTATGGTCTGTCAGATAATAACCTGACTTGCGCCAAAAGGCACCAACCTGTTCAATGTTCATACATTTTGTACTATATCCCGCTGACATGCCGCAAACTTAGAATTTGCTGGATCAGACGTAGGTTAGGTAGGTACTTATTTTGTAGACAGAGTGTTACCTACAGATTTCTGATAGTGTGCGACCAGTCCTAGGGTGCGTTTCCAAAACCGATATCCGAGGAATTTAAACGGTGCGCGAGATTGTTACTTAAAATATCCACTAATAGGATTACTTCATTGTTTTTAGCCTCGCTTAGGAAAGTACTAGTAAAAGGCTTCAGAACGAGGTTTGTTTACATCTGAGGTTTACATAGGTAGGTACATAAGCGAGACACTCGCGAGGTTGTGGCTAAGCAGCTGCTGTACTTACCTACCAGTCTAATACTGTGTTTGTTAGAGGTAACGGAAAATAGACTTCTGGTTCCTCACACTGAATGTAGAACTTAAACGAAAAGAATCTGCCAAGTCTCCTCGCGCCAGCTTCCTCGCACATCTCTGGTGGTAACGCACCCTTATACTATACACTATATTTTTTAATAATAATTGGTTCTATCCATTTGTAACGTTTTTGAAGTTATTTTACTGTACTGTTCTAGGATGTAACAATATACTTACCTACTTATTTAAATTTATTTCAATTAATGTTTTGATCTGATAATAATAAAATACCTACTAGATTAAAAAAAAAATTATTTATCTTAGTTTACAAGGTAGGTACCTGAATTATTCAACTTTTGTAAAAAGTGATCTACATTAACGTAGAGAACCGAATTGTCTTCAAAATCTTATACTAAGTACGTACCTGTAAGATGTACCTTATAAGATTTTGCATCCCGATTTCCGATAAAACAGGAGTTTTGAAACATTTTAGCGTTAAAGCATGATGATTCATGAACCATAAGGCTGCTAGAATTTCAGTAAATATTTAATATTACCTAGGTACTAGCTGACCCGGCGAACTTCGTACCGCCTTAGTATGCAAAATTAAATGTATATTTTTCAATATTTCTGAGAGATTTTCTTAATATTTTTTTCCGTAAGAACCTTCTCCTAATAATAACAAATACAACAAAAAAAGAATTAGTGAAATCGGTCCAGCCATTCACGCGTGATGCCGTGACCAAGGAAAACGGGTTTAATTTTTTTATATATATATAGATAGAATAGATAGATAGATAATACCGATAGACCACAGTACCTATTGACTGAACGTAGCCTTCACCTCGTTACATAATTGGGGTTCGTTTAGGTACTCGGCCCCACCAATGCACCCCACTAGTGGGGTAGAGTTAAGTTTTTAAAATATCACCACAGACTGCCCCTCTTTCTCATTTTAGTAGGGCAGATTACGTAGAAGAAAAACTCACAGTGGAATCTGCCCCCCCCAGGGTTGGCAACGAATTCCGTGCAGCTATATTAGCTATAGCACTGAGCAAAACCAATTTTGTTGACCGAGCGAAGCGAAGGTCTCTGAGTCTACTTGGGTGAATTGGCACTTGTCCGTCCGTCCGTCCGTCCGTCTGTCAGAGCATTATAACTTCTGAATTACTAAACACAATTACTTCAGCTTTAAATATAATATGTAAACCAATTAGCCCAGGCTACTTGTGCAAGCTATGTATGGGAACCCTAAAATAAAAAATGTAAAGCTGATTTTTGGCACAAGCGTTCCTTGGGGTCTGAGAAGTACTTCTTAAAAATTCCCCCCCCCCTAGGCCGCGGGCTTAACCCCCCACCCCCCCAAACGTCTCCCCAACCGCAGTTTGGGAACACTTGTGCCAAAAATCAGCTTTACATTTTTTATTTTAGGGTCAATGTTTATTAGTCCCGTACTAAATGGCCTCCCGCCGAATATGGCTTAAAAAATAATAAAAATCTTTATTTCAGGGGGGCTCTCATAGAAGCGAATGCGAAGTAAAATATTTTTTATAAAGTTACATAGGGTTGCGGTATATCATTTTAAAGATAATTAGGAATAGTGTCCAAAAATATATTTTTTTTAATTTTTCCCCGAAAATTGACGAAATGGGGGCTTTCAAAGTGTAGATTTTCTAACGTCCAAAGATGACCTCAGAACTCCAAATTTTCTGAAAGGATGAGCCTGAAACTTGATCAATTATTTCAATTATATCCTGTACTTGAACAGCAAATACTAAAAGTAGATAAATATTGTGAGGAAACGGACTTATTTAATTTTTAATGAGCTTCAGTATTTTTATCAGAACTTCACATTCATGTCAATAGATGGCGCCGCGAGGTCTAAGTTCGAGGCGAACCACTAGTTATTTCATTTTGAAAGAGGCCTATGTCCAACAGTGGATGCATCATTATGCAGCCATTGGCTGATGATGATGATAATTTTAAAAACACTAACTACCTACCTACTAAACTCTACGTTGCCAACCCTGCTGGGATCTGGTGGCAGATTCCACATTCTGGTGGTAGTTTTTTTCGACGTAATCTGCCCCATTAAAATAAAAAAGTGTTGTATAGTCTATTATGAAATTTTAACAAAGCGCAAAACACGGAACGGGCGCGGGTCGGGCGCGAGCAGGGTTGGGTGCGCGGCGGGTTGAATTCTTTGTATTTATATTGACGACATCACAGAACGCGGGCGTGTGGCGGGTAACGCTGTGTGTTTTGCCCTGTAGTACGCGTGTGCCTGTAGACTCTGCCCCACTGGCCTTGTTGGGGCTTTAAAGCTCAATTTCGTCCGTACCTCGAACAGTCACCGCTCCAAAAAGTGACCTGAATGGGTTTTAATTTATCTGCCGTAGGTACTCCTAACATGTTAGCCCGGCTACCATTCCGATGCTCTAACTCTATCAAAGTCAGATGTAAAATGATAAAAATATATCGCACCTACTAAGCATACTGAATATATTTTTGCGGCGCAGACATAAAATTTACAGGTGCACAATTTAAATTTTACATAATATAAACTAACACATGACATAAAATGCAAAACACGGCTTTTTGCTGACAAGAGATTTCCACTGGTAGGGTCCTAATGATAGAGTGTCCTAGTATTAGAACACAGGGAGGCTTGGCAAGTGGGATCATCAAACCTAACTACCCAAGCTGCTGACAACTAATTATTAGGTACATTAATAGCTATACTAATGAAAATGCTGAATTAGTTTATGGAATTATGTATTATAAGCTTATTAGTTAGCGCCTATGCTCTTGGGAATACCTATTTAAATTTTAAAATAAAATGTAGATATACCTACAATTTACAATATTAATTATAAGTAGTTACTATATAAAAATCATACTACATACTACTAGATAATAACTACTATCTTACTGTATATTAAAAATAATTGGCTTGCTTGTGCCTTGTCTACCTATATTATATACCTACCTATAAAAAAAAACTGGTTCGTGATCTTGGAATAATTATAATTTTGGTTCCAAGAAATGTAATTGTAACCTTTGAGTATTCTGAGGTGCAATTATGTAAGGATTGCCGATGAAATCGTTAAAGTACGGCTTTAAAGTAAAATAAACCATAACAGCATTGATTTAGAGCTCAATTTCGTGTATCCGTTCTCATACGTCTAGGGTATCGTACATACCTAAACGTATGAGAATGATTACACGAAATTGAGCTCTAATTCAACGTAGTTATGGTTTATTTTACTTTGAAGCCGGACTTTAACGATTTCATCGGCAATCCTTACATAATTGCACCTCAGAATACTCAAAGGTTACAATTACATTTCTTGGAACCAAAATTATAATGATTCCAAGATCACAAACCAGTTTTTTTTTATAGCCGAGCTTAAACGATTTCATCGGCAATCCTTACATGATTGCACCTCTGATTTATGCCAACTCTCAGTCTCAAATAACTTCTTCCACTATTCATCAATTCAAATTCTTCCACTATTGGCCAAAATACAATTAATTCAGCCAATCAAAACAATTCAAACTATAACTATGATTGATGCAGGTTTATCACAATACTGAATATGTAAAGGTGACAGTTTTGTTACATGAAGTTAATTACCTACGCCATGGGATCTTCGGCAATTGCAATATTTCCTAGTCTATTTCCATCATTTTTTTGCTGTTTCTTTTCACTGATGAACTGTTTTAATACCAAAAGTCTTTGGCGTAAAGACGGATTATTATATAGTCAAACTAATTGTTTCATTTATTGTTATCTGTAATTAAATTATTGTTAATTAGGTTAACGAATAATTCAAAAAGGAATTCTCAAAACTAAATTAATAATCTTGATATCAACATTTAATCCATTTTTTGGGTCGTGAGGACCAATCCTGCCAAATAAAATCTTTTGTTCGCAAAACGCCGTTACAATTGTCATAACAGACGCAATTACAACCTATATCGTCTTATGGCGCGGGATTTAAGCGAGAGGCGCGCCAGTGGCGCGGCGGAGGTGTGGCGGCGGTGCGGCCTTAGATGTATGAAAGCGGCGCCCGCGCCTCGCCACTTGGACGCCGCTCTGTATACCTGGCGCCTCGCCGCTTGCATATATTTTGTATGAAATATGATAGAACAGTCGGCGCGCCACACCCTCGCCTCGCCCGCGCCTTTCGCCTCTTGTGTATGTCCCGCCACTTAGGGACTAGTACTATTTTTATTTGCATTTTTCATAAGAAATGCCATACCATGTACTCGAAAATGTTTTTCTAAATCATTAGAATTTTCAAATTGCTCCCTACAAATTCTACATTGGTTTTCTTTAACTGGTTGATCAATAGGGGGATTTGAAATATTTTGTTTTTTTAACAAAGCTGACTCATTATAGCATGGCTTTTTATCAATGTACTCTTCCACGTCAGTTATACTGTGTTCTAATAATAAATGAGTTGAGAAAGATGGCTTAACAACGAAACATTTACCACATTCTAAACACTGGTAGGCCATGCTAGGATCTCTATGAGTTATCATATGAGTTTCCAAATTTTTACTATTTTCACATTTATTATTGCATATGTTACATACGTTTGGATCCTTTGATATCTCTTTTGGCTCATCTTTTTCTTCATTCAATGCTTTTTTCACCTGCAATTTATTCTTCTTTGATTTATTCTTTACCATGGTCTTGGCACACTTGAAGTTTCTAGTTTTAGTTGTTTTTGCTAGCAATTTTTTATCCAGTTTCTTTACCAATACTTGTAGGTCTAAGCATTTGTGATTTTTATGAAATTCCGCATAGTGTGCTTTGATATTATTCCAGTTTTGGCTTATGTCTCTTTTACATAAAAAACATTCTATGTTCAAATTGTCATTTGTTTTATCAGGCTGTGCAGAATTTTGGATCTCCGTATTTGAAGTACATTTATAGGGACAATCATTTGGTAGTTTTTTAATATTTTCATATAGACATCGATAGGTAAAGCTTCGTAAACATTTACTGCATTTTTTAACGACACGATGATAAACATGCTTACGACCCTTTTGTTTTTTAGGTACTGATGTAGTTTTAACCAAAAATTTTGATAAAAGTTTCTTTAAATTTACTGCAGAGTGTGTGTTTACATGATGATTTAACAAATTGTACATTTGTTCATATGCTACATTACAACTTGTACATGGATAAGATTGATCATTTAACTTGTCTCTTATATTCATGCAATGAGAATTCACGTGTTTTTCAATAAGAGTTTCTGCAAGCGCAAACAGTTTATTTGGACATAGTGGACATTGAATGTAACTGGTTAAATTACCATTGTTACAAAGTGAACATTTAGTTAGCGGTTCATTATACCACATTTCTAAGCAAAATGAACACCTATACACTTTTTTTAGATGTGTTCTGAAGTGTGTTCTGTAATCATCAGGGTGGAATAGTTCATCACAGCTATCAAGTTTACATGATAATCTAGTAGCTGATTTCATCATTTTAAAGCCTTCGCAGTCATGGTCATATGGGTAGGATGCCACTTTGTTTGGCAGATGCATGCCACATTCAGGGCAAAAAAATGGAGGGATGTTTAAATGAATGCGTAAATGTGCTTCCAGAGCACAAACAGATGGCAATAAAAACATGCATATAGGGCATGAATGTGTATTTGTATACTCCATATAATGTGCAGCTCTATCTTTAAATGCCACTCCATGTTTATTTATGTTTTGATTGCATTCCTGGCAAATACTTTTCTTTTGTTGGATTACACGATTCCTTTCTTGGTTTTGTGTGACTGGCAAAATAGATAAGTTGAAATTTTCAAGTGGAAGCATTTCGATTTTTAAGTCACTAACAGTTATTGTAGCAGTTTTAAATGCATGTGATCTAATGTGTGATAACAGTTTACAACGATTAAAGAATATAGTAACTTTCATACAGTGCCGACAAAAATAAGAGATCTTGAGGGACTTGCGGTTTATGTGGTATTCATAACTGGACTCAAATAAAAACCTGTAAGGAGAAAATATTTTAAACCTAGGTATAGTTACTTGAATTGTAAATTACTTAAGAGCTGTTATATTATAAACCTTACTTGTCTCCACAATCTGTACATGGAAATATTTTGTAGCCATCAGTTGGTACAGGAATGTTGTAGTTTGGAAGTGCTTTAGTAAAAATAATATCTTTTATTGTAAGTCTATCAGTCATTATATTATCAGTGCTCATAACTGGATTTCATCTGAAAAAAGAACAAAGGTTCCTTAGTAAAATCTACCGTGAGGACTCCACTGGTGTCTGAACTGGAGGATTTGTTTACTATCTGGTACTCTCGCGACGGTTAGTGTTTTTAGTACTGTCCCTAGAGGGTAATGTCTAAGTAAGAAAAAAGGGCCTAATTCTCAGACTAGGTAGTGGGTCTGGGTACCAAAACCTAGATAAGGTTTTTATGCACCTAGGTCAGTTCTCTGTTCTAAGTGTAGTTGTAGCCCAGTCTGTAGCTAAATTCAATTCAGGCTAGGTAACATAAGGCTACTTACATGTAAGGCATTTTATTTTGGACTGGGTGAGATTCATATAGACATTATTTACCTTCATTTAATTTGTTTAGATTTAGATGGCAAATTTTTTAAATAAATTATTATAAATTTTAATGACGCAGCGCAGAATCTAGAAGATTGCTGTGACGCAGTAACGACGTAAGTGAACATGCAATTTACTTACCTACCACGTTCCATTTACTTATTTTCAACTCAATTAAAAATTCAAGATCGCCTCAATTTGTATAACAGCTGAATAGCCAAATTTAGCCAAATAGGTATTAATTCTTTCGAAAAATAATTGTTCTCCACCCATCTATTGACAGTTCGAAGCAGTGAAAGTGTCGCCATTCGAAAAAGTATTGGTGTTGCCACTTTTAATGGTAATGGCCAGGTATTTTGAATTTTACTAAGTAGATCGATGGAGGTAGGTCACAAGAAATAAATGTTGCTTGATGTAGCTAACAACAAAGATGTATTTAAATCTTTTTCTAATGATCATGATCTGTGATCTTGATCTATTTTTGCCACAGACATAATATAGATGCCATAGAGTAAAGTAATATACCAGATAGGCAACCATCGACAAAAACATGCTCTACACCATAGATCTAGATATATATTCTTACTCTATGCTATACCGTATACACCACAGATATAAACACCCACAGAAATATTCTTTATAAATCTGTGTATACAACTGACTGACTTAAACTCTGAGTTTTTTTTTTACAATAGTGAAGCGACGCGCCTTTTTCGATATTTCGTAACTCGTATGTATAATGTACTCATCTAGTAATTAAATTGAACTTCTTTTCAAAATACTCTCGAACTACAGTCACGAAGCTGGAACGCTCTCTTGATTGTCCTCTATGACAATCAAGAGTGCTTGTGTTCCAGCATAAATCTTTGACGATGGATGGTATTCTATGACCTGCCTGATTGATGTACAATTTAATGTACTGTTTAAGTTATATGATTTATTTTAATAGATACATTTTCATCATTAGTCATTAAATAAACTTGTTAAATTATTTTCTTGGGTATATTTATGAAACAATAAAATAATGTTGAGCAAAAATAAAATATCAAAGTGTCAAATCGATTAAAACTTCATGAATAAAGTCGATTGTCATCAAAAATCTAATTGCTAAGCATATAGCCATATACATCATTGACTCGAGCTGAAATTATTGCGGCCGGCGTACCTACCTAGTGCGGCGAAGTGAGCATCGTTATGCTTGCTCTATTTGAAAGAGAGAATAGAGATCGAACTGCAGTTTGGTCCCGTTAAAATCGATACAATGATAGTTCAGAGTTCTATTTACGAACGACATATCAGCCAAAATTATCATCTCAGAGGCAAACCATCATAACCTAAACGATCTTTTAACTGTGGTCTTGTCCGTAGACAGAGAAAGTCTGGTCAGATCTCTCTTTCTAATTTGATAGACGCGGCGGAGTGGCAGTGTAAAAAGGAAGAGGAGACAATATAATAATAATACCACAGGTGAGCGAAATAAGTATATACGCTAATGCCAAGGAGTGACAGAGCGAGAAAATTTTTTCTTGTCCTGCTCAGCGTATCACTTTTTTTTGACTCATTCGACAGTTTAGGTCAGAGTTAGGTTTAGGTTAGATGGGAGGCTTCGGCCGTGGCTAGTTACCACCCTACTGGCAAAGACGTGCCGCCAAGCGATTTAGCGTTCCGGTACGATGCCGTGTAGAAACCGAAGGGGTATGGGTTTAATATAACTGCCATGCCCCTAACAGGTTAGCCCGCTACCATCTTAGACTGCATCATCACTTACCATCAGGTGAGATCGTAGTCAAGGGCTAGCTTGTAGTGGATAAAAAAAAAATTCGTAGACGATGGTGTATAGCTGAGCGATAAGCTGCAAAAGCCGAACCCGCCACTAGTGCTGCCTCTAGCGGATCTTTTTTAAATCTTCACATGAAACAGGCTAATTCTAATTTCGAACTAATAATCGAACCAAATCGGTTAATACTTGGTAACCTTTGTTCGCTTAATCGATTAGATAAATAATCGAATGGGCACACCATTAAGTTGTGGCCACTCTAAATAATATTTGAACAAGATGCAGTTTTTTAGTTATAGCAACACTGTGTAATTTTACTGAAAGGGTCTGCCCGCGAAATTCAAATTTAATTTGGTTTTTCACAATTTGTAAACTAATACGACAAAGTAGGCTTATGGCATTCAAATTGCGAGCCTAGGAATATCATCTTCACAGGTTTATATAAAAATCTTTACTTGAAAGTGCCCAGTTTAAGAAATTAGTCAAAATAATGACTAATTTGTGAGTAACTCACGTCAAACTCATTATTTTGACTAATTTCTTAAACTGGACACTTTCAAGTAAAGATTTTTATATAAACCTGTGAAGATGATATTCCTAGGCTCGCAATTTGAATGCCATAAGCCTACTTTGTCGTATTAGTTTACAAATTGTGAAAAACCAAATTAAATTTGAATTTCGCGGGCAGACCCTTGTCATCCACCTTATGTCTGTTTCAAGAAAGATTTCAACCATGTCGACTAGATGGCGCTAGTTTTTTTGGTCCAAGCATAGAAATAGTATGTAAAAATTATGTTGTATGAATATACATACTATTTCTATGGGTCCACGTATATTAAATTTTGTTCAAACTTCAAAAAGTTCAAAGACGACATTTCAGCTTCAAGTCTCGGGTATATAGTGTATTATCTATGGCTTCAAGCATGGCACATGCTGTGTGCCACTTAAGCTGAGATCTATAGAGCGTACTTTGACTTGGCTGAGACTTAAGACATGGTTAAAACGAGACAGATTTACGTTACTCACATAAATCCATCCCGTTTTAACTCTCTAATTGACTTAGAGAGTTAAAACGGGATGGATGAGAGGGGAGGGGATGGGAGGGGAGTACGCTCTTTATATCTCAGCATTAGTGTGAGATCCATGTGAGATCTATAGAGCGAACTTTGACTTTGCTTAGACTTGAGACATTGTTAAAATGCGACAGATTTATGTAACTCACATAAGTCCATCTCGTTTTAACTCTAAGTAAAGTCTGAGCCAAGTCAAAGTACACTCTATAGATCTCAGCATTAGTGCAGTTCTTTTTTTCTGGTTGGTGGTGCAGTTTTTCCAGCAGCGACAACAGTAATTTTAAACTCAGATTGGAGAATTTAAACATTAATAAAAAATTTAAACAGTAAAAATATGTTAAAAAGTACCTAAGTACTCTGAAATAAAAAACAGACTATATAAACTTAGGTACACATTTATCAAAAAATATGGCACATAGTACATTGATAAGAAAGTATAAAATTACATTGTTTGGTAAAAACATTGGTGTCTTAAACTAAAATAGAAAAATTACATTGTCTTAAAAATAAGTATCTGCCTATATTGAATTGGCATTAATGTCACTATTATCTTCTTTATGAAAAAAATCCAGCAGTTGTTTTTCATACTTATCTCTTTTAAAATAGTATATTATATCTGGTATTTCTATAAATTTTTTCTCTTCTGTGAGTGTTTTATAGATGATTTTGTTTTCAAGCATATCTTCATCATTAGGATATAATGCTAAATATGTGGCTACAGCTTTTGCAGCATCATCAATTCTATCTAAATGATAATAGGATATTTGTATATAATTAAGTATCTCAGCCAATATTTCCACACCAGACTTATGAAGAGGTTTTAAGTCTTCCTGACATTTCTGCCTGCATGATAACACCGATGCAATATTATTTGAAACTGTTATTGCAAATTCAGGTGACCACTCTTGCTCCGGTTGACGGTCACATTCAGCACGACAAGAGTTTTCCCAGGAAAGGTAATGGGTTATAGCCTCTTCCATATTGTTAACAGTTTCACCCCATTTCTTTTGATTATAAGCCTGTTTGCCTAGTCTGTAGAGAACTTCATAATCATCACGTTCCAGGTCAACTACTTCTGTTACATCCACTTCAGGCTGCTGAATATAAAAATTAACATTTTTTTTCATTTCTTCATCATCAGGATGTGCCATTAAATATGTGTAAGTTGCTGAAGCAGCTTTAGGTAAATCATTCATTTGGAAGTAACATATATGAAGATATGAGTAGGGTTTTTTCAACTGCATGTATTCTAACACTGTGTCAGAAGCATTATTATATATATGAACATCTTCAAATCCTTGTCGCTGGCAATGAGTTAAACATTGTCTAGCATTAAAGAAAAATTCAAATATTTTCAGATCTTCAATATTTTCAACTTCAGTCTTAGGAATTTGAGACTTGCATTTCATCCTACAGTTAACGAGTACACCTTTGTAAACTGTATACAAATGTAAACTTTCTTCAAATTGCACAATACATTCGGACCACCGCTCTTTAGAATAAGCATCTACACCTTTCTGATACACTATGTCTAATGAAGAAAATTTAAGAGTTTTGCATAAAACCACAGTGCATAGGAAAATGACCAATTTAATTATTGTCGAGGAACACATCGTTTAATTAAAGAAGATTCACAGATCACAATAATTTAACTTGCTTAAGTTTTTGTGCTTTAAAGTTCAAATTTAAGTACCTATTAAATGGTACCGGGAAGCGCCGACGCGGTGTGCCCATTTGCTCATTGCTCAATTTCATCAACCAGTGTTGCCAAGTCTAAACCGGTCCAATTCGGCAAAAAATTGACGTCAAATCTCCTAATATTTTTCTTCCAAGTAGCCTATAATCGCTTAGTTGAAAATCATGTAAGTAGTTTAAATTGGCAATTTTTTTAAACGTAGATTTACCTCGCTTTATGCTCGCGTCTACGTCCGCGTGGACTACGAACTCATAATTTACCTCCTGGGTTGAATATACAAAAATCCTTTCATAGCGGATGTCTTCGTCATTGTAGCTAAAGTAACTGCATGCCAAATTGCAGCACGATCCACCCAGGTGGTTAGAGCTGTGCGTTGATACATAATGCACAATACTTGGGTGTTGTGGTGGACCACACGCTATCCTGGACGCAACATGTGGAATCGCTTATTAGTAAGACCAGAAAGCTTATATTATGTATTTAAACATCACTGAGTCTTAGATTTAAAAACGTTAAAAATGGTTTACTCCTCTTTAGTACAAAGTCTCATAACCTATTGTATCAAATCATGGGGAAGTTGCAATAAAACTCTCACGCTGCGACTTGAGAGAGCGCAAAGAGCTGTGCTAAAGGTAATGCTCCGCAAACCTGTATTTAGATTTATCGGGCCTGCTTGCCGTACGATACGGGAATTGCCTTGAGCTCTGGCAACCCAGGTGTCAATGACTTCACAGTTTCACTAATCAAGGGACAAGCAAATCTCAACTCAACCGAGTAGTACTATCACAGGCCACCCCGCGCCCCGCATAGCAGAAAGGCGGGACGCAAACATTCAGGTTCACAATTTTCTTGAACGGTTATGTAATCATATTAATCAACAATACTAAATTTGCTAAAAGTTTATTTATTCCCACTTGCTCTAAAATAAGCCATTTTAGAGCATTTGGGAATTAAATAGCATTTAAAAGAATCAATAGGTACGTGAATTGACTCTTTTCTGTCCGCACGCCAGCAATTTCCAACAATTATTGTCCGCAGGACGACAGGACATAAGTACGTATGACTTTCGATTTCAGAATGTGAGTTGCGATTCCGGAGATTTTTGGCCAACCTTAATATTATTGTTCAAGCAATCATCTACCTATCATAAAAACATGATCTATTTCGCGAACCATTATTCCAGATGTTTGTGTCGGTTCAGCCTAATCGGTAGGTAGCGAACTTTTAACCTATTTAAAAAATTCTTGATAAACAATATGCGCCTGCGCCAGATAGGACGTCGTAGTCTACCTACACTGTCATTGATATTTTTTGTAGCAAAACGAAACTTATCAGTGGGTCATCGCCGGTCATAGTGGATAAACACGTTAATATAAAAATATAGCACATGAGTACCTAAATAGGAAAATATTAAAATACTTAGTTTCATATTACCATAGGTCTATTTCTAATGATTTCTTATGACCAGTCCAAGTTCCGTCCTACCACTCGTACATACCTAGTGTTTTTTTACACAATACATTTCATGCTGTTTTGGAACACTGGAGCTGACTGGAGCTCATAATTAATATGATAGTGAGACATCGTTTCGAGTGATGACTACCTTAGCGCTGAACCTGTAGTGTTCCCGCCGTACCTAACGTATTGAGTTATCACTCTCAAGAGCTGAGCGAAACAAGAACACCAGCGCTCCCATCCCTGGCGGTCTGTGTCCGAACATGGTTCCCGCTCATGTGTGGCAGCCATGTTTAATGGCGTGACGTCACAGTATTGTTTTAGAAATTATCACAACTTCAATGTCTTCAATAGTCTAGGAAACGGGGCGGTTCGTTGTATGGAGACCCCCGCAATAAATCCTCAGTCGTTGAAACTTGGCAGGATTGTAGTATGGTATGAGCCATAACTTATACAAATTATCCAAAAAAAAAATCCATGCAGAAGTTACGTATTTATACCTAAAACTTAATATTTATAACTGAATATTTTCTCGATTTCTTTTTAAAATAATAGTAGGTAGGTCACGTTGCAAATAATATCATACTATAATATAACATGTAAGTACCTACTTATGTTACGAATAGATGGTCGAGTCTTTCTGTTACATATTATTGTTAGCTCGCATCTTATAACCCTATCCATCACCCCATTGTGTATCTAGACCCAAGGGGGTCTACACTCTACACTACAACACCTGTGAGTTTTAAGTAGGTATTCGTTTTTGTTTCATTAAAATCGGTGCACTATTTATGGAGATAAAATTATTGACGTTATTTAGGGAGGATTATATGGAGGGATTTAGAATCTATTGAATGCTGGTGGTAAGTATTGAATCCATAGGTACTAATATTTTACACACTTTCGCATTTAAATGCGAAAGTGTGTGTGTAAGTGTGTCTTACTGTCGCGATTCCGTCAACTGGATAGAATAGGTATAGGTATATGATGGTGGCACTATGGTAATTTAAATTTTTGATTTAACAAGGTAATATTATAATTAATGCGAACGTGTGTTTGTTTGTTGGTTTGTCCTTCATCAATCAATCTAGTAGTCAATAAGTCCGTGACTGTTTTTTTTGATTTCCCATCTTTTAATTCAAAAAGTAACAATGCTACAGTCAGCAGCAAACATTCAACTGGCTATATTCTGGCTACTGGTTTATCAAGCTACGCCTATTAGTTATGTACTTAAAATTTATTTGAGTTACAAATTCCTCCCCCATCCACCTTAACTTTCCATTGACTAAGTATTTCCTGTTTCCAAACTTAAAGAAATGGCTCAGTGGTGAGTGGAAAGAGATTTGACTCTACGGTGAAACTATCGGTCGGAAAACGCTGGACCTTGACCAATCTCATTATTTGGAAGGGATAAAAAAAATTGAGTATTTTGCTTTGTCTTTGGTGTCAAGTTTAAACTTTCGTAGGCGCCGAAAAAAGTTTATACATTAAATAAAATAATAAGTATTATGTCAAACCATAGACCTATAAAATAACTCTTTCTATAAAATAGAATTAATAAAAAATGTGTGTAAAATTCAAAATATTATCGGGCAGCCGATTTTTAGTTTTTTCGATTTTTTGAGTGATTAATTTAAAAAGTGATTTTACCTGTGGATTCTAGATAGTTTTACCTTTTATAATTATCCAGCTAATATTAGCTTGCTTAAAATGAGTTACAACAATTCTGTATTAGTGGGTAACTGGAGTGAAGAAAGATTAAAAAATGAGGTTATAATTTCTTTACCAAAATAATTTTAACGCCTGTCAAAGTTTTGCCGCGGAAGATTTTCGCTCACACGGACAAAATACCTGCGCCTACTCTGATGGATGGCACTCAAGCCTCCGGGGGGCCACTTCTTATTGTAGTCAAGGGCTAACTCAACTTTTATTCCTAACATAGTGAATTCAAAACCGGGGCATGTATCCGTCTGAGGCAACTATCCGGCTTTTACCCTACTTGTCTGCTTTGGCGGATGATAGCGAGTCAAGCTTCTTGTTCTTTGATTATCATGGACTTACGCAAAATAACGCCTGCTTCTACATTGCATTGCAATGGTTATACATACGCAATACGGAAATATCTAGGTCTAGTAAATTGTAGCTGTATAACAGTAAACAGTAGTGCAAGTCGTGTGGGGCGGAGTAGAGCCGAGGCGCCACGTGGAATTTTGATAGCAAAACGTGCTTGCCGCTATGAATCAGCAACGATATACCAAAGTAAATAAAGCTGAGTTTGTTAACAGAATTTGGTACCTAACTTTTCCAGTAGTCATAGCCTTGCTGGGAGTAACGTGTCACTCCGCGGAGCGTAGTGCCTACTGCGATGCTACCTACTGCCACAGTTTTACGGTGCTTAACGCTGCATGCCCATCGATGCATATTATATGGCGGCACCCGCTGCGATGTCCGCAACAAAGCCTGTAGGGCACTAAAATCTTGTTCAGAAAGACTATGACTAAGTACCTAATATTGTTTATGCGAAAGCGCCTTTCTGTCATATTTTCAGCCCATCCGTAAATGGGTTATACCAAAGATATTTTCAACAGTAAAATGATTGGTAATACTTTTGGGTGAATGGGTACAATTTCATATACCTATATACCTAACTATACTATATATAATATAAAATATTTCATAAAAAACTTCTCGCGGAGGAAGACTTCATTTAAATACCTACCTAATAGTTTATTAATTAATTCCCCATAGAAAAATTTTATCTATTCCGTGTGATTCCCTCACAGTACGAGTTCAAGCTTTTCCTGCGAAAACGTGACAGACGTGAACTGTTACTGCAAAGATCAAGAAATTTATTCAGCAATTTGTTAAAAGAGGTAGGTTTAAAGTCTATTTAGGTATTTTGTTTGTACCTTATTGACCTGGTTTGAAAGATTTAAAATGGCCTATTAAATAGGTATTTTAAAAAGTTTGTTTTATAATATTCGATGGGAACTTTGCAACTAGGTAGGTACTTATTTTTTCTATGGCAACTACATAGTTCACCGTAGCAATTATTTTGTACCTACCTGGGTACCACGAGCGTGGTATATAGTTAGTAAGATTACTTATTAAGTAAATATCGTTAATTCATCCATGCTTTCGTGTTACTCCTTTACTTATACTCCATACTCCTTTGTACATTTGATAATTCCTTGTAAAAATGCTTGGTACAGGTATGTCTATTTGTATTTTTGCTTTATTGCTCAACCACAGAACCGATCATGATGAAATTGACACAGAAAGGCCTGGTCCTAAGTAGATCCTCTACCTACATAAAATTATTTTTATTTTTTTCATTTTTATATCTGAAAATCAAAGAGCTTCCTTCCCCTGGATTTAAAAAGATATAAAACAGCGCCGAAATAATCGCGTCGCAGCAATCTGTAGTGGTATGCTGTGATTCTTTTTCAGAGGCCACTCGCAATAAGTGGAACCTTCGTGCTTTTTGGATTCAACGTCCAAGTAGTCGCTTCAGATATGCCTGGTAATGACAATCTATGTTATTTGCGTTATGTTCTAGTTCAAAGCCGAAATAATATACTTTAACCTAAGTATAAAATAAATAATCATAAAGTAGGTTTATCATTTAATCCAGCCAATTCGTGTCTGGTGGGAGGCTTCGGCCAGGCTTTCGCCATGAGATATACCTACGTTCCAGTACCTACGATGCCGTGTAGAAAACAATGAAGGGAATGGGTTAAATCACAGAAATAGGAATCTGTGGGTATAATATACCTATCTGGCATACTGTTATTCGGTTAGTCCGCTACCATCTTCGACTGCATGATG
Source organism: Erebia aethiops (assembly GCA_923060345.2). Lineage (NCBI taxonomy): Eukaryota > Metazoa > Arthropoda > Insecta > Lepidoptera > Nymphalidae > Erebia > Erebia aethiops. Next base: position 11,116,409 of record OV281089.1, on the reverse strand, counting down.
CATCACGTGAGATCGTAGTCAAGAGCTGACTCATAGCCAGTGGCGTGCACAGGGCTTGAAGCTAGGGTAGACTAATGTCTAATGTTATACACTATATAACTAACTAATGTTAGTCAGAATACTTACTGACAGTTATAATGAAAATAAACATTGACATATTTCCATTTGGGTATGCGGTGCTTTTATGCCTCTACGAACTGCACGCCACTGCTCATAGCCCTCATAACCGCGCCACGATAGGTGCCAGTAAAACTCAGGTATGCCATATAATTTTTTTATCATAATAATCTACGACCTCAATTTACATAGAAGGGTCCTGTCAAACTAAGTATGTGAACTTAGTTACTAACGCCATCTAGTCTGAAAAGCGGGACAGTGCTATGGCAAGGACAAGGATAGGGTTAAACAGGTGAGAGACAAGGGTTAAACAGCCCTACAAGTCGGACGCCCAACTTTTTTCTATGAAAGAGCTCATGTAGTACCTACCGACATATATATTATATATACATATATCGATAATAATATATCCAAAAAAATTACAAGTAGCGAAGAAAAGTGCGGCCGGAGGTAAACCACAATACGGCCTGGCTCTATCTAGCTTGGTGAGCGAACGCCAAGTGGACTATATGCAAAATATCAACGACGGTTGCCTCATGACTTTGTCGCCGATTGTCACACCATGCTGCAGGAATACCTTTGTTATACTAAGGTAAATAAACAATAGTTATTTGTTCAACTACCTAGATAACAAAGTTCTTTTTTGTTGCGAGTGCCTAGTTTTAATCCCGAGCGAGCGAAGGATTCAATGAGTGTGTGAGTAAGTCACCTCACTGGCGAGAAAATACAAGTTAAAAATATTGACCTACCTTGATTATTGCCATATATGTTACATTTTACTCTAATGGTGTTAAGTAACAATCACAAAAATATACAGCCGTGTACTCACTATATGTAGTATGTACACTAAACACACATGTAATGTTTAGTTCCGCGGATCATTTATTTTGGGATCAAGCCATACAATCCTCTCACAAGAGCGAGGATTATATGACACTAACATAATTTTTCAATATAATTACAGTACCAAAGACGAAAATATCCATGGTCAGAAAATGAATTATGGAGATGAATTTCTGTTGAGAGCAGAAAATTATGGGGAACCCGAGGTAAGGGTCTGCGAGATAAATGAGTAGTTTATGCCGGTGATATCCTTCCATTATATTAAAATGTCTTTTTTCACTTCAATGACATGGAAATTTGGGAATATTATTCCTATGCTTACGGTCTACGCAAGTGTTAATATGCCACAACCTTGAAACATTTCAAAAGCCAAATAAATTATAAGAAACTCTTAGATTCAAGTAAGCATCTAAGCCTCTAAGGTAATCACAATCACACCGTGAAAATAAAAAAAATATGAAAACGTATCTTTTACTTACAAATAATACAGTACAGTGTGTAAGGGTGTAAGGGGACCTCTTTCAGAAACGAAGACAGGTGATAAAAATCTATTAAATCGTTTTTGTATTGAATTGTATCTAGATAGTCGGTACAACGTTTTCGGTAGCGTTCCCCTTACATCCTGGAAGCCGTATTATTTTAATACTAGCTGATGCCCGCGACTTCGTCCGCGTTGAATATAATAAACCAATAAACCAACAAACAAACACTTTCGCATTTATAATATTAGTATGATGATTTTAGGGACGTCATTTTCATTTTGAAAAAACATAGCTATAAGCGATAGTAGGAACTAGTGACCCCTTGCTTATTGTGACCGACAGTAATTTTACCAAGACTTTATATTTTGTAGGCAGTGCCTCTGTATGTAAGATACACCCCGGAAGGAGTCCCAGGACCTGCTGACAGGATGCCTATAAGGTTGAGCGCCACAAAAGACACCAACTGCCGATGGACCACTATGCCACTACTTCCTTGTGATCGCCTCGAGGGCTTGGGCAGTCCTATAAAGGTAATTCGATGCATTAAAGGTACTTCTATGTATGCCATACTCACTTTAATAATTATTTAATGAAGTTACTGTACCTATTGTGTTTTTTTTTATCCACTACAAGTTAGCCCTTGACTGCGATCTCACCTGATGGTAAGTGATGATGCAGTCAAAGATGGTAGCGGGCTAACCTGTTAGGGGCATGGCAGTTATATTAAACCTTATTAAGATATTAAATACTTCATGATTGTTCATACAATTTACCAATAGCTAATTTATATATTATGTAGATATATTTTATCTTCCTTCAGACGGGAGCGAGGCTTATTATAAAGAATTGCGTCGCGGATAAAAGTTTGTGCGTTATGAATCAGAGTTGGATGCAAACGTTTTTTGGACCGGTAAGTCATTATTTTGCTGATGAGATAGGTAAATGTATATTAGGTATAATACGCGTACCTATGTATCCAGATATGAAAAAAATAGGCTTGTCTGTCAGTAAATAAGTTTATTACCTATTAGTTATTTGCCATAGGTATTTTAATTTAATCATTACTGAACTGGCTGAACCGACTCGGATCGAACTTTCATAGGTAGGTAGAGGACGTTGTAATGAGTGAATTAGGTTACTTTCAAATGTAACAGTGTTCAAATATAACTATAGGTAGTAGGTACCCACAACTATGCATTTTTTAAAATTCCACTACAAGTTAGCCTTTGACTGCGATCTCGCCTGATGGTAAGATGATGCAGTGTAAGATGGTAGCGGGCTAACCAGTTAGGGGCATGGCTAGCTACTATATTAACTCTATGGGCATGGCAGTTATATTAAACCATAGAGTTAATAAAGATTAAACCCAAACCCCTAGTCGGTTTCAACACGGCATCGCTAAATCGCTTGGTGCTTGGTGGTAATACTTTGCCGGTAGGGTGGTAACTAATTAATTATTTAATCTAAATTAAAAATATCATCTTCTGTGGAAAAATACACTTATTATTACATGGCTAAGAGACAAAATAAATACTTATACATATAATAATGTGGCTTACAGGAATGTGGAGTGACTTGTCGGAATTACATCGATATTCATAAAAGATTCACTGCTGAAAATATATTTACTCTTGTTAGCGACGTGGAGACAAAAAAGATGGGATAGCTTACGGATCTTGTACCTACCTACCAACGCGACGTGTGGCCAATGAATGAACTTTGGCTTTACAATACCCAACTATTAAAATAAATTATTTCTTACTGAATTTAATATTTCATTTTAAGTAATTGTAGCATCTTTCGCATCGCAAGAGACGACCATCGAGCGCGAATGGCGCGACGAGACGCACGACGTAGACGAAGTTAAAATTGTAGGACAAGTCAGAAAATTCACCGGTTCGGAAAGCTGATTCTACTGAGATTGATGTTGATTGACAATGATAAAAAAAAAGTAATTTTTTTATCATCGGTGAATTCTTTCGATTTTATAATAAGTGGCATGTCTGTGTAAGTGGCACAAGTTGTCCTACGTGAAATAAATCAGTTTATTTTCAAAAAGAAAAATAGTAAATAAATCGTCCACACAACAGCGATGTCGCTGACTACTAGATTTCAGTCTTGCTGCGATTCGATCACCGCATTGCCAGCGACCAACGCGACCGCTGCTATTTTCACGTCCACACAGCAAATAGTATATCCAAACAAATACAGATAAAATGGTATAATCATAGACATAGGATTTTTTCGCTATGGGTATAATGGCTTGACTCGCTAGTCGCACAGATTTATAAAGTACCGCGTGGCTAGATTGCCTCGCTAGCGAGTAGGCGTCGACTAAAGTCGCTTCCGTGTATACCCGGCTTAACTTCTATAACTTCCAAGGAGAATGCCAATATTTTTAGACTTCACCCATTTCAATTTTGACGAATGAGTGACGAATTGACTGACATTATTAATTTCAAAATAAGCATTCGACAAGCCAAACATTTCGAACTTTTTATTTTACATGTAAATATTAGATAGGTAAAGATTTACCTGAGTATTTTCCACCGAAAAAAGGAAAAGGCTTATTTATTACCTACCTACTTAGGTAATTTCACGATTCATTTATTATTATCATCATGTCGAAATTGGATGAGGATAAAGGCATAGTTTATTGTAATCGCGTGCTCATTGGAAATTGGTACGAGTCTGCTAAACTTGAAGAAGTAAGTACTTTTAGTTTCTGCATCGTTTTTTCTATACTCAGGTACTAGGTACTTTACCCGAAAAGTGTCTACAGCAGTACGCTTACTCTGAGTTTTTACATTGCAAACACGATTGATCGACGTGAGAGCTCACCACGCCAAGTGTAAGCGAACGTTAAAGTAAAATTAGCCACCTGATGGTAAGTGATGATAGAGAGTTATATTGAACCCTACCCCTAGTCGGTTTCTACACAGTATCGTACCGGAACGCTAAACCGTTTGGCGGTACGTGTTTGCCGGTAGGGTGCTAACTAGCCACGGCCGAAGCCTCCTAAGACCAGAAAAAATTCAGAAATTATAAGTTCCCAAATTGACCCTGCCGGGAATCGAACCCGGGACCTACGCACGTTATAACGCAACAGCGCGCAGCACTCGCTCTACAGCGACGCGGCATGTATGGGTATATGGTGGCATTATTGAAAAAAAATGTTAATTTTGTTAGAGTCAAGGTCTTACTATTTTTGTATGAACCCTGTATTTCAAATACTATAAAAATACCCATTTTCAGTACAAGTTGAACAAATTCCTCGAACAAATGAAAAAAGGAGATTTGATGTTAGCCAGGTTTAGAAAAATGAGTGAGAATCTGAACAAGCCAACGGTATTGACTCAATCGTCAAGTAGTATCGGATTTGGCGCTAAGATATCCCTCATAGCACCCCACGTGCCAGGTTAGCTAAAAAATAAGATTTTACATTTCAACTCCTACTGGAGGGGTTACGTTTTGTTAATACCGACCTCTACTTATACATATATATGATAGAAATAGATGTTATTTGAAAATATAAATAGCTTAAGTTCAAGGATTCCTTTTGTATTTGATAGGTAATACTTGGTTGGTTACAGAATGGCCGTGGAAATTATAACTCTCGTCTTGTATCGTCTAGGTATCTATTTTATGAATTTTTTAAAATCATAACGTTCTAGAACAAGCAAGTGCAAATTATAAATATACAATATAACAACCGGATACACGTGAGTGTTACTACCGGTGTGTCCGGTGTACGTTTAAACGTCAAGTGCAAATTGGTTCCAGTCAAAAAACGTGGATGAAATTGCTGGGAAAATATTATAATCTACGCATAGGTCTACGTCGTCAACCGATAGACGTCCACAGCTGGACATAGGTTTCTCGCTTATTAGTTATTCCTATTGATCTTAACTGGACTCATAGTCGTGTGTTTTTAGCTAGAGGTATCAATATTTCTGAAGAGCTTTTATTACTCGGTCATTCATCCAGCTACAGACTTGGATAAAAACATAGCCGTCGTTACTTACTCACAACGCAATACATTTTTGATATGAATTTGGATGTATTTTTAATCACAGCAACCGATCCACCGACTGAAGACAAAAAAGGTTTGCTTCTCGGCGGTCGCATATCATCAAACGACATCAACTACTCCCAAGATCTGGAAGACGGCTGCAACATTGTAGGTCTGTCGGAGCTGGAACCTGCAGAGAAAAACACGTTCATATTGACGAGCGCCGACTACTGCAACCGTGAGGGCGAACCTCTTAAATTCAATCAAGAATTTCTTCTTGCACTTTCTTCTTCTGTCGACAAGAAAAAGGTTGGGTTACAGAAACTCTTTATATTTAAAGAGGATCAGCTTTATTCTTAGATCTAAGGCTAAGTTAGTAACATAATTAATTTAGGTATTAGGGATCTAGCTAATGATACTTGCATAAGTGTAGGTGTCCTAATCTTGGCGAAAGGACGTTTTTTGGCTTCCAAATTGTCTGGCAGGGGATGGGTAGGGGATACGAGTTATATTAACCCCAAAACTCTAATCGGTTAGTACACGACATCGCACTGGAACGCCGAATTGCTTGGCGGCACATCTTTGTCGGTAAGAATTAAGATGCAGGTAACACAGCCGAGGCCTGCTACCTGATGACCAGATTATTTCGGAATTACATTTCCAAATTTTATCGAGGCCGGGACTATTATCTAGTGATAACCACTGCGCTGGTTGGTCTAACTGGCCCTCAAATTAAAAATCATGTTTGTATATGTGTCTGTTGACTGTTCTTTAAAATATTAACTTACTCAGAGCACAGTTTTAATCGGAACTTGCGGCTGGTTTCTAGGTACTATCAGTATTATTGTATTGTACAATAGATGGCGCGCGATTGAAACGAATGCTGGGCAGCAGAAGGTTCCTAGTGGTCTAATAAAACAACTAAGTAAAAGGTCCTGGGTGGTGCCTGGCATTAGACTTATTTAAACAAAAAAAAAACAATCAAATAGAACAGAACAATAATTATTCTAGAAGCAGAATCCTGTTAAGCTATATTTTCTACAATAACAATTTATTAATCTATTATTGTATTATCCGAAATCGAGTCACACTCAGAAGTACCTTCTTATCAAACTTTATAAATCTCAGTAACTTGTTAAATCAAAACAGAGCAAAACAGGAAAATAATTTTCTTTTGTTTTCCTGTATTATCTGACTCTATACCCTGGTTTATTGCAGCCACTTTACGTGAGATACGATCCCAACCCTGTCCCCGGGCTCTGCGGCATGTTCCCGCTTTATCTCAGCAAGCATCCCGTGTCTAACACAAGATGGCGCATCTTGCCTGTTCAAGGGCCGAATATTACGAGATTCGAACAAGAGGGAAAACCTGTACAAGTATGAACCTTGTTATGAAAGTTTAAAAATATCTACCCTATGCCATGTGTACAATATTAGATACCTACATAATTAATATTAATAATTAAAGAAAACGCACAGAAACTTATAAAGGTGAATAGAAACCTTAAGGTTATACCTACCAGAAGGTTAGAGGTTTTGAACTTTTGACTACCTCCGTGGTGCGCTGTTGAGCGTTGTTGTCTTACGTGCGGAGGCCCCGGGTTCGATCCTCGGTAGGGTCAATTTGGGAACTAATAATTTCTGAGTTTTCCCTGGCCTGGGTCTGGTGGGAGCCTTCGGCCGTGGCTAGTTACCGTCCTAGCGGTAAACAGGTTAGCCCGCTACCATCTTGAGACTGCATCCTCACTTACCATCAGGTGCGATCGCAGTCAAGGGCTAACTTGTAGTGGATACAAAAAACATTACCTACCTACTAGGTACCTATCCTATATTTACCTAAATATCTTCCTGTTAGATTAAACTAGCATAGAATAAATAATTATTACATGCTTTATCGATGAAGGACAATGTTGTGAGGAAATTGGAGGAGGAGGAGTTCTTCTAATGTTCTCAAAGATGTATGAAGTCTGCCAATCCGCTTTTGGCCAGCGTGGTGGACTATGTGTGACAAAACCCTTCTCAATCTGTGAGGAGACTCGTACTCGGTGTGAACCGGCGATGGGTTGAAAATAATTATGAACTATTGTAATTTGTAACTTTCAGTTAGGTACCTAGGTACTTAAAGAAAAGTACCTACTTAGTCAAATTGCAAGTTTTGTACAGTGTGTGTTTCTCGTTTTGTTACAGGTTAATACAGACATTGTAATTAATCATTGTGCTACTAATGCTAATTTGGGTATTAACATAGGCCACTGGGCAATGGGATTTTATGGAAAAGTAATTAATTAATATAATATAATTAATATACTATGTACCTTCTTTTAAATAATCCATATCCATACTCATTTAAAAAAGGGAAAGTTTGTCTGTCTTCTCATTGGTATCACTATTTAGCTTGAATTCTAGGTTTTTATCTTGGAAAATCAGAGTTCAAAGGAAATAGAAAGGAGGCTTCGGCCGTGGCTAGATACCACCCTACTGGCAAAGACGTACCGCCATGCAATTTAGCGTTCCATGCGCCTTACAGGTGAGCTCGCTTTCATCTTAAACTGCATCATCACTTACTATCAGGCGAGATCGCAGTCTCGCATATTTACGTCTTTCAGTAGCATCTAGATAACACAAATTACAAAAACTGAATTCTGAAAGAAAGAGGTATTAACTTCAGTGTGAAGGGTATCACACGAAAAAGATTGCTAGTATTTCATTCCTATTTATTTCTGGGCAATATGGCCCTTATAATGTATAACAGAAACTAAGCTGGATTTCCATCGCGGGCGGAGCGAACTCCGTTTAACTCGTATAGGAAAGCTACAAGTACTTTCATTAACAAAGAGCTACTGGAAATGACTAAACAAACAAAGAGCTAAAAAATAGTCAAAATGAGCTCGCTCATTGAGGCAACCGACAAACAACAATTTGTTAGTGGAAGTGTAGTCGGGCTGCCTTATTATATTATTTATATTTGCGAGGCCCCTAAGCTTTGTGGAGTATAACTAGTCCATTCTTTTTCGTCCACGTTTTTCCTACCTTTCGCAGTTGACAGCACTGGCATCTCAGATCAATAAATAGAATAGATTGTGTATTGTCTATGTAGTTTGTCATTTGTCTGGATCTTTATTGCTCACCTTATATTGTTAGGTGGGACTTTTTCTACTTGGGCTGTAGGGCACGAGGGCGCGAGGCCCCTGCGAGAGCGAGGCCCGGGGCGGTTGCCCTGCTTGCCACCCCCTAACGCCGCCACTGAGTGTAGACCTATTTTGTCTACACATAATCCGTCCCGCTTAGCCATTTCCCGCTTATTACCCTTTTGCTTTTGGAAACCCCGCTTTAGTGCCCTAAATAATCACTTTGCTCATGACATAACAATAATATACATATTATAGATAGTTTAATAACTATTATAGTTTTTTTTCAGGTATGCGCTCCATTGATGAAAACATGCTTAGATGTGTATGGAAAGGAGGTACCTAACAATGTATGGCAAATTTACATACCTATCGCTGGCTAAATCAATCTCATTCTCGGGTTATGTCAATGATTGCTTTTTATACGTACCTACCTAATGTTCAAAAATACAAATAATACATATTATAATTTTTTATTTTTAGTTAATTTTTGTTTTTGAATACATTTACATACATTACTTCTGTACATTTGATATAATAGCTTAAGATCCCTGTGTAGAACGACCTTCACCGAGCTGGTTATTGGATGAAAAGTATTTATATCAAATTAAATATGTCTATAAATATATTGCAAATGGGTTGACTTAAAAATTTCAGTCCAGAATATGATTAATTAACAATAAAAAAAAAATTAACATTTCACTGGTTTGTTTAATAGACAAATTCCATACCAATAGGCAATACAATACCATAAGGCAAGAATATGCAAACGTTAGGTTGACTATTTTTTTCCCGTCACAACTCTTGGGTAGGCAGGTAAAAACAGGTAAATCGATACTAGTAATTTGCACTGGTCTTTTCACATTTGTCTATTAACCAAACCAGTGAAATGTTTAAAAAAAAAATTTTAATTGTTAATTAATCATAATCTGGACTGAAATTTTTTAGTCAAACCATTTGCAATATTATATTTATTGACACATTAATTTGATATAAAATACTTTTCATCCATTAACCAGCTCGGTGAAGGTCGTTCTATACAGGGATCCTTTACTATATGTAGGTATACCTATCAACTTGATAGGTATACCCATAGAAAATAGTACATTGTTCACCGAGGGGAGAAAGTGACCGATTACTACCGAGGGTGTAGTTTGAGGCCCGAGGCGTAGCCGAAGGGCCGCAATACACGCGAGGTAGGAATCGTACTTTCTACCGAGTGATACATAGTGCTTTATACTACACCTGCGAGGAAAATAAGCGATAATAATTAGTGATTAAACGAACTTACAAAGTGAAGTTCTATCATAACTATATGAGTCGCTTCATTCGAAGCTTCACTATCAAAACTAGACTAGGTACATTTTGAGGATTATTTCAATATAGATTTCGATATCGACAATTGACATCGACATCGACAATCGATATCGACAATCGATATCGACAATCGATATCGACAATCGACATCGATACCGACAATCGACTACCATATCGACAATCGACATCAACACTGATATCGACTATCGATATCGACATCGACATCGATAGCGACAATCTTCATCGATAACGACATCGATATCAACAAACGACAGCGATATCGACAATCGACATCGACAATCGACATTGACAATCGACATCGACAATCGACATCGATACATCGATAGCGACAATCGACATCAATATTGACAACCGACCACGACATCGATATCGACAATCGGCCATCAAAATCGACATCGATATCGACAATCGACCATCAAAATCGACATTGATATCGACAATCGACATCCACCATATTTGACTCTTGTATGTCAAATATGGTGAAGCTGCTTCTAATAAGGACATACCCAAATTCTCAACGTCCATATACCTAATTTACTTAAAATTAAAAAAAAACAGCGCGTTAGAAATGGATTTTCATATAGTTTTTCTCCCCGCTTAGCACGTTAGAAATGAAATTTCATACATCTTTCCCTCCCGCATATTTGGTTTGTAGCAATGACGTACTTTCTACCTCGTTTTTAAAAAAGAATGAGGGTACTTTCCGAGCGGGTGTAGTATAAAATAAATTATTCCGTGGGTATATCTTTTCTTACCTTGATAGTATCAAGGTAAGAAAAGATTCAATATAATATAGATTTGATGACACCGTGAACGTAGTTTGTAGGTAAAATAAAACCATAGAATTAGGATGCGTCTTACTGAAGTAAGAATAAAACACTGCAATGATGCACATAAATCGAGATCACACTGTACCTAGTCTGTACCCAGTAGGTTTTTTCATAAATACCTAAGAGTTTAAAATAATAATAAAAAATACTTGATCGGCTCATTTATTATACAATTTCTAATGGTCTACAATTATTCAAATCTGCATCACCTTGTATAGACCATGAATAAGTCATAATATCTCGTTATAATAACCGATCTGAGAATATCATGAATATCGGAGACTATTGAGCTACGGAATCTATCAAAACCGATTATTAATTCTATTAGGTACAGTCGACATCAAAAGTCCATATAGAATAATGAAACAAGATTGCTCGTTAGTTACAGATTTACCCTCAAACATAAATAAATAATATTGATCTTGTAGGTTGACATTGCTGTCAATTTATGGCAAAAATCGAAGTAAATAGTAATGGTTTGAACCTACTGTTGTTAAATTAAGGTAAATATTTTTGACAGATGTTTGTGTGGATGAGTGATTCAGATTGCTTGCACACAGTTTTAGCAGTTTGTATGGATGGATGTATGGACTTTTGACGTCGACCGTACTTGATGATACCCGCGAATTCGTCCACGTGGATTAATTATTTTTTAATTCCCACGGAAACGTTCTTTAATTTTACGTTTCCCTTTACCTGTGCCAAATTTCATTAAAATCGTCTGAAAAGATGGGCCGTTTTAAAGCGTAGCAGACAGACAGACAGGCGGACAGATGGACAGATAGGCAAACAGATAGATTTTCGCATTTATAATATTAGAATGGATGGTATGGAAGTATGGATTTCTTCTATTTTATTTGGAGGATAGGGTAGGATTCTTGGCTTGATTCTGGGGTTTTGCTCAGGTGCTTTTCATAGTAGTTCGGTACTTTACACCAGTGACGGAATTCTAGGTACTGTCTAGGGTCGGTACTCGGTAGGTAGGTAGGTACCAAAAAAGTATGGTCTTACTTACCTATGGAAGGTTAATCCATAACGTACAGCAAGAGTATATTTTTGTATGATTTTTGAAGGTTCTGTACAAGATATTCGGTAACTAAGATAGAGTTGGTATCAGGAAACTAAGGCTAGGGCAAAGTTTAGCTAATCTACGTTAAAAGCGTTGCACAGGTCAGAGTTTTGAAAGCATGTGAGACACGTCTTTGTGCTCGAGTATAGCTGGACCAGGGCTCTGAAATTTCAGAATGTTTGTATAGGTGGTACCTACTGAGCGACTTTGTAGAATCGTTTACTATCCGCTGTGGCATGCTATATCTACTTATAAAGTTAGAAAATTGTTACGTTATAACGTGTACGCTACTAAGAGTAAACATTACAATAAATGCAGAATATATTTTTTTAAAGTAATACCTCGTAGTACACAAGTGCGAAAATAACAGTTAACGTTATCATCGAAAATTACAACTAAGGGTGGTGTATGATGTTTATACTCTTATCTACACTTAGTTCATAATTCTTACATGGAAATATAGTTTTGAAGAGGTTACCCAATAACAGGGTGCCCCTAACCAATATGAAGTAAGTTTTGCAACACTTTAGAAAGACTAGCTATCGAAGCCCTTTCCCAGATAGGTAACCCAAAATGTTCCCAGGTATTAACAGAAGGTTATTAAAGTATGCTTCACCTTACACTTAAAAAAAAAATTCAAAGCGTTAGTCGTTACACAGATCCGCGCAGTCATAGCATGCGAGGCACGTCCTTACCAGTCTCTCCCGACTCTCGTGAGACTGGCGCTCGCTACACAGAATTTGCGAATTTTTGCTTGTAAGTTTTGCACGTTTGCTTTGTGAGTGGCGTGAAGCTTAATAGAGAGTATCTTGGCCGGGATAGCCAGAGCTAGCACGAATATTGTGATTAAATTACATTACGATACTGACACTTAGGTATATTAAACTACTTGATGCCCGCAACTTCTGGATTCTATCGGTTTTTGAATTCCGTGAGAAAAGAACCCTTTGATTCTCCGGGATAAAAACATAATATTATGCTACATACATACTCAATGTACTGACTGTAATAACAACTAATTACAAGTAATCCGGGATGATGATCAGATTTCGTCAAAACCGCTCAAAACGTATGAGCCGTGAGGAAAGAATACCTAAAGACAGACATACTCAATAATATTACTATGGATATATTTTGCCTCAAAAACTCCAAAATGTTGGATACTTACATTAAACTTGATGCTCACAACATTAACCTGCTGTATATTATTACAGATGCTAACTAGGGTCTCTTATCCTTTATCCCAAACCGCGTGCTTAATTAATATTTCAAAAGAGTATCGCTCGGGACACCGGGAAGCGGTGGCGGCGCGGTTTGAAGGAGGCAAGAGCAGATGCTGAAGGGAAGGAGAAATAAACCGGAACAACAGCTGTGATATTAAAATATATCAAGCAATTTAATTAACATAGAAAAGATTTTAGTTAAAAAGTTTAATCTTACTCAATTCATCAATTTAGAATTTGCATATTCCTTTCTCTTCGAGATTACGGTGGACAGTAGATAGTTATCGGTGGTAAATATTCTAGGTTAATGTAGAACTACTGTTTCAAGATGCAGCATGATATTTTTGTAATTGTCATTGGAACGAAATTACGTCGATAACGAATATAATGTAATATACAATTCTTAAAATTGTCCTAAAAATACATCACTTTAAAGTCAATAATAATTGGTCTGGCAAATCCTTTTGAAGGCACAAAGCTCCCCTTCTCGCCTTGGTAACGCGATTCCTCATTGAGATACATAAAACGTATTTTAATTATTAATTACTTTGGGTTTAACGTTGTTGAGTAATTTTATAAAAGAAAAACTTCATTGGATCTTTTAATCTTGTCGCGGATCTAAAAGATTGTCTGTTGAAAGTTTAGTTGAAAGTTAACAAATTTGTCATATTCCTCAAAATGAAAAGCCTTTCGATTCCCTGGAACGTGCTTGAAACCCACTAAATTAAAAGTGTCTACCTACCAACACATTTGTCATAGTAAAACGTCTTTTATTCATATACTTACATAAACTTTTACAAGTGCTTTTGAATCTTCAAGTGAATATACTATTAGTACCATAGACTTAGAATGTACGTAGCGAAAAAATCCTATGTTTATGATTAGTACGGTATGGTATACTTCAGAGTCAAAACCTTTTACTTGATTACATCGGAATAACGGCCCATTATCCCGGTTTTTAGCGACTACGCCACTTTTCAAACCAATTCAAAGTCATGAAAAAATAGTTTTTTTTCACTGTTAAAAATACATATTAAAGATACATGCCTTATCTCTTTAATGTACTCATGAAAACACGATAAGTTAAACTTGCCTCGATCATAAAAATTTTTGAAAACAGGTTGTTTTTGTTCATTTTTCTAATGGCATTTCCAAAGCTTTAGACTAAATTTCATAAAAATTATACGTAAATTAAGCTCATTGTATTACCTATTCACTGTACAGACAGATTTTAAATAAAAAAATTGCTGCAAATTTTCGCCTAACAGAAGTCATAAAATGATCTAACGCATCGAATAAGCGATGTACTCAGTGGCTCACGAGCCTCTATACGAGAAGGACTTGCGCAAGTTTTCACGAATCACGCTCCTTTCGCGCTAAAATTATTTATTTTTTAATTATTTGTAAATAAATTCTTTTGCTACATTTAGTGATAAAATTAAAATAGTTTTAGTTAGCCTGTAAATATAGTGTTTCTTTGCTTGTGATTTTTATTTAAAATGGGAAATAAAAGTTCCGGAAAAAAAAAATATCTGACAGGAAGCGAAGGAGAAATAAAAAAAATATTTGGTAAGTGTTTCTTGAGTTTATCAAAATACCTAGTCCTCAAAAGCTCCGAAGAAAATCTGATACGAACTAAGAAAATTATGATAGGTAGAGTAAATTCCGCCACGTGCAAATACCATCACGCGTAACCACAGTTTATACCTTGTATACAGTCGGTAAGGGAGACGAGGTTTTTTTTGTTTGGCTATACTGAGTTTCTCATGAATACATGATATAATAATATCCTATCCTAAATCTCGACTTTATTTTGGCCATGGCGGTCAATAGAAATTTACCAACTGCGCGGGAGATATTTCTGAACTTCCAACCCCTAGTTTGGTTCATACTAAATAGAAATACCTCACCTACCTACTAATTAGTTTTTATAAAAATACAAATAATATTAAGGAGCCTAAACCCGGGGATAAACCCGAGACCTGCAGTCGAAGATAGTAGTTACCATAAAACCAACGAGACTCTGTTAGCGATTTTGTACTATCAAAATAATAATTCTTTAAATTTTTATTTCAGTTCAAATATCC
This sequence comes from Erebia aethiops, assembly GCA_923060345.2. NCBI lineage: Eukaryota > Metazoa > Arthropoda > Insecta > Lepidoptera > Nymphalidae > Erebia > Erebia aethiops. Next base: position 11,101,280 of record OV281089.1, on the reverse strand, counting down.
CTCGTAAAGGAAATCGTTTAGCATCAAAAAAGAGAGACGACACACCGCTTGAAAAAGATGACATGTGAGTAGTTTCCATACAGATTATATTTTGTTTGATACGTGAGAAAGTGAGACAGTAGCGGACTAAGGGCGATAGGGCACACCGGTGGCCGGACCCTTGGTGTAGAGAAGAAGAACCCCAAGAACCTTATATACCTAATCTATACCTAATATATCGAACCTATAATAATTATATTTTCAAGGCTTATAAAATTTACATTATATTGTGCTCGTAATTTAATTATTCACTAAAAAATAAAATATTTGTGCTAGCTTCACTCGCATTTCTTTGAAATACTAAATTCAATTTGCTTAATTTTTTTTAAAGTGGGGCCTCCAGTAACTTACCCTGTAATCAAATTATATTCAAGTTCACCACCTCACCGTAATATTATTTCACCTTTATATAATTTCAAACAGTGAATCTGTAGATGCAGTTAGAGTTTAAGGTGGTGTAAGAGCTTTTGTCAATATTTTTTTTCATTCGGTAACAAATACCTACTCTGTGAATTTTATCAAACCTAGAAACGTACCTAAAAATATTTTTGTTGTTACAGGAAAAGTGTGTCTGCTTGGAATCTGGGCAGGCGAAAATGAGCCTTTATATACAGAGTATATCGATAAAGATGATACTTTCTGGTTTAAGAACATGGAGCCAAAGATATTACAATTTTATTTAAAATACCTACTGCCTGAAATTATAGATAGTTGATATGAACGTGGCATGCCTATACGAGACCAGGAAGATATAGAAAACGTGCAGCCTAAAAAACATTCATCTAGTACACCCTCTGATTTGCAACCAGATTTGCAGCAACCAGGTCCAAGCTCACGCGTGATTTTTTACGATGAATTTTGATTGTTTTTGTAATAATAATTTTATAAGTATGTAGGCGCTTTTCAGTGGTTTAAGTTTGTTCATTTAAAAACCAAATAAAAATGTGTGTATTTTATTTTAATAAACTTAATTAAAATTTTCTTAGCACAAATTAAAAAAACGAATTTCTTAGCACAAATTAAAAAAACGAAGTCTATATTAGTATAGTTAGTTAGTTTAGTTATAGTATTGTTGCATACCAAAAAAGTGTCGGGTAAAAGTAAATTATTGAATCAGTAACAAAAGAGATTTTCACCAATGTATTTACAATACAGCAACCCCCACTGAGATTGCCGCCCCGGGCTCCCAATGGACTTAGTCCGTCCCTGACCACTATATACACGATATTGACAGCTAATAAATTTAAAAATGCTTGATGCAAAAAAATCTGTCAGTAGGTCTATCGGCTTTAAATTATAACGACATTATAAAGATCTATAGAAATTGTGTTGGAAAATCCCCTTTTAGTAATTATTTATTTTTATTCCCTTTTAGTATTTATTTAATAAAATTGGGGATGACAATTAAAATGGGAAAGTTTTAATATTTTTACTCTTATTTTGAAATTTGGAATGTAAGTTGGCTGAAATTTGCAATATAGATACCGAGTAGATTATACCCTGAATTTAATTTTATATAGTCTAAATCAAAATATAGGTAAAAACGCAACTTCCAACATGTATTTCGTGAAGCGAATTATAATGTAAATAGTCCAACTGTAACAGTTCATACTGTGACGCAAATATTTATGATAGGGTCACGGAGTTCATTTGAACTGCGCGACTCACGGCAATGATCGGTAGGTATCGTAGCGCGGGTCTGAGTGAGCGGCAAATGCCTAAAGTGCTGGGATATAGTAGCCTCTATTCAATAGGTACCATCATGTGAGATCGCAGTCAAGGGCTAGCTTGTAGTGGATAAAAAAAAGGTACAATAGGTAGGTATAGTATATTATTATTTATGCCGATCCTAGTTCACAACCGAACTTGATTAATCACCTCAAGATACAGTAAATGTGACATTGTATATTCAAGATTAGCTGATGCTCGCGACTACGTCCGCGTTGATTAAGGTATTTTGGTTCCCGCGAGAACTCCTTAGTTTTCCGGGATAAAAAGTAGTCTATGTTAAGTAGTTATTCCAGACTATAATCTACCTCTGTGCCAAATTTCAGCCTGATCCGTTCAACTGTTGGGGCGTGATTGAGTAACAAACATCCATACATACATCCATCCATTTATAATATTATATAATATAGAAGTAAGAAGATAATTAGTAAATATAAAACATCAATGACATTGTAGGTATATTGTTGTATGCAGGATAAATAATATAATTGGCTTGCCTAGTCTTTAGAGTCTATTACGAAATCAGGGCGAGACCCTAATAGTATACTAATTTTATTTTAACAATAATATTAATAATCATCACGATAAAATGATTTCGTACAGAGCATCTCGAAAATTAATTAACTTAATGATATGGTAGGTAACTTGCTTGGGTACGTAACACTATTTCGTAGCCGGCAGCAATTGAAGCGACGTTGTTTCTTGTTTCCCGAAAGTCACAGAGTACAGACAACTAGTGCTTGCCAAGTTAGGTGGCAGGAAAATTCATTTGCATCACAAATATGTACATACTAGCTGATGCCCGCGACTTCGTACGCGTGGATCGAGGTTTTGTGGTTCCCGCGGGAATTCTTTAATTTTCCGGGATAAAAAGTAGCCTATGTGTTATTCCAGACTATAATCTATCTCTGTGCCAAATTTCATCCAGATCCGTTCAGTTGTTGGGGCGTGATTGAGTAACAAACATCCATCCATACATCCATACATCCATACCGACATCCATACATCCAAACTTTCGCATTTATAATATTAGTAAGGTATTGCCACACAATAAGGTAGGTAGAACATCTAGACGGTAGGAAACAGCCTCGAAGTCAAATATCATCACTTATCATTTTATAAAGAAGCATGGTATAAACAATTACCCTCGCTGTGTTTGTTTGAAACCATCTTTATAGGTATGTTTCTGCTAATTTTATTCCATTTTTATTGTTATCAACAATAGAATTTTGTCTCGGAAAAGGTACTTGAATGAATTATTACTTTGCGCTATCTTCTGAGATTAACGACGTTACTTCGCTTCTTCTGCTACGAAAGAGCTTTATTATTTCAATAAAGTCTAATCTTGAATACCTTATAAAGTGTACAAGGTATCTCCATGAAACATCGTAGGTATTTCTAAATGACTAATTAGTTTTACGTTTCCAAAAGACCTTTCGCCTACACATTTTTGTTATGCTTACGAATTCGTGGTCTATAATAGAAGTAGGTAGGTATGTAAGTAGAACATGTTAACGAAAGAAACGCGGCTTTGTTTTCATTGCCAATGTTGGAAAGTAGTCTCATTGGGACCAATTCATTTTTATTGAGTTTCACAAATACAATCGCCCTGGATATATAATAATATGGTTCCACTTCACGACATCGACTCGCATTTAGTAAATCCTTTCACTTAGCAGTTTCTTGAGAATCTCTGTCAATTTCTTGAAATGAAGGCACAATGACAATGCACGACATTTCCTGAAGATGCTCCGGTATCGGAGTGAAACGCACGTTGAGAGTAGTTTGGAGGATTTCTGTGGTGTGGTGAATATCACGGGCTATAATAAGTGCGGGATACACACTGTACCACATAGATTTACCTATTGTCGCGGGTTATAGAGAATTAAACTTCTAGTTCCTTCATTATGATGGACTAGCCTAGAGTAACGCCTGCTTCTATCCAAATTTCTTGAATTTTTTTCTTAAACTTCATAAAACATCTAATCATCATCATAATTATCTTTATTTAACCTTAATATTAAGTATTATATTTTAGTATATTATAAATTTTTGTGTATTTCAATACGTCACCTTATTACCTACTACCTAATATGTTTTTTCTTACCCCAACTTTTCTCTTTATATTTGACGCACTGTGATTTCTACCCTGTCCCCACTACCAAAGGTTAACTGGAAGAGAATACCTCTAGGTATTAAGTTCGCCTTTGTGCATTGTAATCTACGTATGTGCAATAAAGAATTTAAAACAAAACAAAACATGACTGTAATAACATAACACCTGATGATTATTATGTATTTATCTACTCCAGCATCTAAAAGTTCCAGTTTCGAATTTGACAACTATATCGAATTGAACCCTCTTTCGTGTTTGCTTCTCATAACGATACAGTTCGTTGTATGGGAGCTGTATCGTTATGAGTCGTAGTTGTATCGATATGGTTATCTTCATAAATAGGATACCTATAGCTTAGCGGCTCTGGGTTCTGGCACTTTCCCAACCAGTCAATTGATTTGACTTTTTTATTAATTTACAAAGTAAAAAATTATAAAGACGTCCTAGTCGTAGATAAAATCTTGTATGCAATTGTACGAAATTAGTCATTTTAATTCTCGTACTATCCTATTTTGATACTCGGCAAGCCTCGTATCAAAAAACAGCACTCGAATTAAAATGACCCTCATTACGATACAGTTGCATAAATAGCTATTATGTAGTCGGAACTAACCATGATGTAACCTAATGAGCTCGACTGCCAGGATAATAGAAAGTTCAGGATGCTTATTCAGACAAAATTAAGTAAGTAGTTAAGTTAGCGTTGCATCATTGGTGAAAATGAACATCGCTTCAAAGTGCTTTGAGCTTAACATAATAATGTTTTATGCCTTTTTTATCATGTTCGATCGTTCGCCAGGATACAAACTATTAATATACCAAATTTCATCTAAATTTGTTGAACAAATGGCCCGTGAAAGCGTAGCAGACAGATAGACACACTTTCGCATTTATAATATTAGAATGGATGGATAGTATGGATATGTAAACGTAAGATTGTAATCTAACTAGCGATATTGTAAACTGGCGACAAATGTAAACCGTTCAATGTTCTGAGTGTCAATTTTTGAAATATTCATTGTATGTAAGTTTTCTTGTCTGTTTCTTGTAGGTTAGGTTAGGGTCCGACATAATTAATCAGGTTAATATACCTAACAGATTACAATCTACCGAAAAATAATGCGTTAAATTGTAAACTGTCGACAGTTTACAATATCGCTAGTTAGATTACAATCTAACGGTTTTTACAATCGTACGGTGACAGATACTTACCTAGAACATGCTTACATAGGTGAACGTGTTTTAATTTGTTTTTGTATATGTGCGGCACAGACTGTGATGTGCGGCTTACAAAATATATCAAAATAGACGCCTACAACGAGTAACGAGGCGGAGGTTACAATTTAATTTTCCGCTACAAAAGCGACGACCGTAGAACGATTGTATTCTAAAATGATCCGCTCACGATATCTCCTGTTACTAATTCAAATTGAATTCAAATTCGTTTTGAAACCATCCAATTTTCGTTCTCTTAAATTCTAATAGGTATAATAACTTCACATGAAATTCAAATGGTGTAAAATTGCCAGCCGGGGTTATGGGTTAAACGTTTAGGTATATCTAAGATTTACGACCTACATATTTAATTGGTATCAAATCTGAAAATGTATATTGCATGATTTTATTTCAGATTGTACAAAATATTTTGTACTAGCTGATGCCATCCATCCATCCAAACTTTCGCATTTATAATATTAGTATAGATTATATTATTGTGGTGGCTCTACCAACACATTCTATAGGGCTCAATGAATGAAATCGAATCGGTTCAATTTAAGCATCAATTAATTTTAAGTGCTTTTATTAATGTCTATTATTTTTATTTAATTAATTTTAATATTTTATTTTGGTTGATGTTTGTTATATCAAAGAATATCACTCGCTTTAAATAAAGGAAAACATCGTGAGGGAACTTGCGTGCCCAAGACTTCTTCATAATTTTTTTTTAATCCACTACAAGCCAGCCCTTGACTGCGATCTCACCTGATGGTAAGTGATGATGCCGTCTAAGATGGTAGCGGGCTAACCTGTTAGGGGCATGGCAGTTATATTAAACCCACACCCCCAAACCCTCCTCATTCCGAGATGAGATTCGTGCTCCGTAGTGAGCCAGCAATGAGTTCAATATGATAATTTTGGTTGAAATATTCAATTCTTGTTAAGTACAAAAAATAATCGTGTGGAACTAACAAGGAACTAATAATTACACATTACTATGAATAGGTGTGTGTAGCGCTGTTGCCTTAACGTGCGGAGGTCCTGGGTTCGATCCCCGGCAGGGTCAATTTGGGAATTTATAATTTCTGAATTTTCCCTGGTCTGGCCTGGTGGGAGGCTTCGGCCGTGGCTAGTTACCACCCTACCGGCAAAGACGTGCCGCCAAGCGATTTAGCGTTCCGGTACGATGCCGTGTAGAAACCTAAGGGGTATGGGTTTAATATAACTGCCATGCCCCTAACAGGTTAGCCCGCTACCATCTTAGACAGCATCATCACTTACCATCAGGTGAGATCGTAGTCAAGGGCTAGCTTGTAGTGGATAAAAAAAAAAAAAAAAAAAAAAGGTTTACTCACTACTTATAGTACACATACCTTTATAAGCTCTGCATTTAACTCACGCGCAAACTATACCTATACTAGATACTGTATAGGTATGCTTCTTAAAAAAATAATCATATGGAGTAAGCAAATAAATTGTGTAAATTGATTAGTAGATAGTTAATTTAACAGCATTTAGGGGGCGGCGCGGCGTAGAAATGCAGCAGACGCCAGGCTTCGCACTAACTAACTACAACTTGTTTACTCCGAGTCTTCACAGTCTTCACACCCTTTGTTCTCCAGCAACTTCACAGACTCCGAGTACGGACACTAGTTACGTCTATATAAATATAATTAGCATTCATTGCTTAATCTCGTGCTGGAAGTTGGTTAAGGTGCTATAACGAAATTCAATGTAATGTAATATTGAGCAGGATAGATTAACTTATTGATCTGCATCGAGATAGAAATAGGAACATCACAATAGAAAATAAATTAAAAATTAAAATGACACAAAAATATGTGTTTTTTGGCCCTTGAACCTACTTAATCGAGGTACGAGTACCTACGTACCTACTCTGTAATACAATACTTTGAATCAAGCGTCGGGGGAGCGCTAAGTAAGTATATATAAGTATTTTAATTAGGTATCCATTGTTGCTGGGTATAATCCATAAAGAAATTACTTACCTATACGTTCGCGTAGCCTGGATAAAGCACTTGTATTAAAATTTCATACCTTATCATTACCAAGCTTCTTCTTATTTCTATTCTGTTTTTATTTTATTAACTTAGCGGTCTACAGATCTTTTTTAATTAATTGGACTTTATTTGATATTGTGTATTTTCGAGTCCGGCGGAAACTCCTTAATTTTCCGATATAAAAAGTAACCTAATATTTATGACCTTTCCAGAGATGCAATCTTTCTCTGTACCAAATGTCATCAAAATCGGTTTAAAAGATGGGCCGTTAATTAAAACGGAAAACGCAAACGTTTATTATTATTTTAAAATAATTGAAAGTCTTTAGCTTAGTTTTAAACTTAGCCCTAAATCTATAAATTTTCAATTCAGCCCCTTAAACTTCCTACGGTGCTACGAGTCTACGACTGCTACAGAGATGCTGTAGCGCATTTCTACGGTGTTTTACGGGTAGCAATAATAGGTAGCATTTTCATTTGCGGCTCTTGAGAGTGTAACTTTTTCTGTTGTAACTTTTTGTAATTGATTCATAGTGTAGATATATTAAATGCAAATCATGCCTGCGACTTCGCTAACACGTGGTGGTTTCGAGAAAAGGAGAAAAAAATAGGAAACAGAAATATAGAATATAGAAATTTCGCCATTTATAATATAATTATGAAATGGAAGTATGAATATAAGCAATCTTATCTAAACAAAGCTCCGATCTAAATACAAATTAATTTGCCGATCCAATTCTCAAGCATAAATAAAGGAGCTACGTAACACAATACGTAAAGAGATAAGCCACCAAATAGCCCACATTCAATTTGCCACCACTATCCGTATAGCGTCTGCGAAAAGATTAACCTAAGCTTTAGATTCTGTGCGTACGACGTTGCTCTAATCTAATCAGATCTACTCTATTTACAAAGCCCTGTTGTACGGGTATTTTTGTTGTTGTTATGCCACAAAAGAAAAAAATTCCTGCTATTTAGAAGTTATTAAACGCGGGCTTAACTGATGTGAAGGGAGACGAAGTATGTGTCTCAATTGTGTTTTTTTTCACAACAAGTTAGCCCTTGACTGTGATCTCACCTGATGGTAAGTGACGATGCAGTCTAAGATGGTAGCGGGCTAACCTGTTAGGGGCATGGCAGTCATATTAAGTCCCTAATTGGTTTCTACTCGGCAACGTACCGGAACGCCAAATCGCTTGGTGTCACTTCTTTGCCGGTAGGGTGGTAACTAGCCACGGTCGAAGCCTCCCACCAGGCCAGACTAGGCCATCCATTGCTGGAGTTGCAGGTCTCTTGAAGGTCGTTTCTAATCTCCACGTTCTTGTGCCCTTTGTGTTCAGCAGATAAAAATTGTGCTCGTTTCACAAACTAAGCTGACAATAAATACATATGAGCGCTTGTTTCAGAATAAAAAAAACCGGCCAAGTGCGAGTCGGACTCGCGTACCGAGGGTTCCGTACTGAAAACTGTAACGAACAAAGATGTAAAACGGTAATAATTACCTTTGTTAATGAACCGCAAAACTAACTTTGTTTGTAGAGGTTTACTGTTAATATCAAAAAAACTATGCTAGTTAGAGCATTGGCTATAGTTTTCCTGTAAAATATACATAAATTCCTATTGACCATAATTATTTCAGATTTTTCGATTGGTAAACTCCGGAGATAAGGGGGGTGGAACGGTATTTTTTTAGACTTTTTCCCCGATAAATCAAAAACTATCATGACTAAAAATAATTATAAATCTGTTTTAGAATCTACAAAGTAAACCCTTTCATATGATACCCCACACAGTACAGTTATCTCACTTTTAAATTTCAACCCTCCGATTTTCCTCCCTTTTTAAATAATAACAAAAATAATTTCCAATTTTTTTTAATTCCAGTGTCTTTGGGCCACTAATATACACAACTATTCCAAATTTCATGTCGATAGCTTTGGTAGTTACTGAAATAATCGAGTGTGACGGACGGACAGACAGACAGACGGAGAAAGTCGCACCATAAGGGTTCCATTTTACCATTTTGGTACGGAACCCTAAAAAGGCATAACTACCTAACTATTATATTATTTTCCCATCGTATAATTATACTATGTGTTGTACAGTTGGTATTCTACTCGTTGTTCTGGTTTGTTTGAGTTGTAATATCTTTTTGGCTTTTGTCCAAATTAAAGACGCTTTAGTACATAGCTACCTAGAAACATCATACATTACTAGATCACATCAACTAGTGTTTGCTCTGTATTTTACAGCCTGCATGTGTGATCGCTAGATTTGATGGTAGCTGTGTTTGTAAAATTTGTAGGAGGCGCAAAAGCACATCTCGTTGCCTGCATATTATCTTCGTCTTCATTTTCAGCACCAACTTCTTCTACTGACGCCGATCGAATATTTCGGCTGACGTCACAAGCTATATTCACAACATTGAGCGCGACAGCTTCTTATAGGTAATAATAATCTGGCAATAAACTAATTTACCAGCATAAACATCAAGGTTCTTATGTTTACATAGATTTTAGAACAGCTGCGCCATTGTAACGAGATTTGAGCAGCAGTTGTATGACGCGCTAAAGGCTGACTGGCAGTCATTAGTGCGCTCGCTAATTAAGGCTAAACTAGCGAAATCCCCGCGCTGTGTCCATATCGCTCAGGTTTCTAAGCTGACTAAATAAACATATGTATCAAAACTGACAACAATTTGTTAAAAAGGTTTCATCTGTACCTGTACCTGTAGATAATAGGTTAAAAGGGTTTATACCTATAACTAGTGGTTCGCCCCGAACTAAGACCTCGCGGCGCCATCTATTGACATAAATGTGAAGTTCTGTTAAAAATACTGAAGCTCATTAAAAATTAAATAATTCCGTTTCCTTACAATATTTATCTAATTTTAGTATTTGTTGTTCAAGTACAGGATATAATTGAAATAATTGATCAAGTTTCAGGCTCATCCTTTCAGAAAATTTCGAGTTCTGAGGTCATCTTTGGACGTTAGAAAATCACCACTTTGAAAGCCCCCCATTTCGTCAATTTTGGGGGAAAAATTAAAAAAAATATATTTTTGGACTCTATTCCTAATTATCTTTAAAATGATATACCGCAACCCTATGTAACTTTATAAAAAATATTTTACATCGCATTCGCTTCTATGAGAGCCCCCCTGAAATAAAGATTTTAATTATTTTTTAAGCCATATTCGGCGGGAGGTTTAATAGTAGATTGTTACACAAGGGACGTAAGTAAGCTATTACAGAACAAGATTCAATTTGGCGCCAGTGCGAGCGCAGCTCGCATAGGGCGCTAATGGATCGCGTGCACCCGAGATATTTAGTCACACGAGCGAGCGCAGCGAGCGAGGGTGAATATAGTTCGAGGGTGTAATAGCTACTTGCAACCGAGGTAAGCATTCTACTTTATATCATTCTTGCGAGGTAAATAAAACATTGGTAATGCAAAATGAAATTTTAATTAGAATAATTAGCAAATTTAGAGAAAATGGACTTATCCGGCAAAAGGTTTTGCATCATTTGTTCTGCTTCAAGCAAACAAAAATCAGGCTCTCCTCCTTTTTCATCATCTGATGAAGTGCTTGACATTGTTGTAAATAACTTAAATCACTTTACGAACAAACTTCACAAACTTTCAGATCAAATGAAATGCCGCCATTTCCATTTTTTTTCGTAAATACTTTTCCATTTTTTTTACGGCTCTGAGTTCCAAGGAGTTTTGCATAGTTTGAAATGTATGGAAATTAAATGCCGCCATGTTCAGTGTTTTTTTTTCAGTAAAAAGTTTTCTTACCATTTTATAAGAAAAGAGATTGTTTACCAAGGAGTTTTACATAGCTTGAACTGTAATGTGAACATTACAATTCAAGCATAGTGCGACGTAATGTTGCCTTGAATTGCAAACACCAACTTACAAGGAGACTTTCCACCATAGTAATCCCTAGTTACTGAGCAAGTATGATATAAATATAATTACATATTATATTTAAAGCTGAAGTAATTGCGTTCAGTAATTCAGAAGTTATAATGCTCTGACAGACGGACGGACGGACGTACGGACGGACGGACGGACAAGTGCCAATTCACCCAAGTAGACTCAGAGACCTTCGCTTCGCTCGGTCAATATTATATACAATGTCTTAGTTGCAGTTATAATATTTTTATGAGATTTTAAGATAAACCGCAAGCTGACATAAGGACCCTCTGTTTTTGTTACCAACGAAACTTTCTGCGTAATAAGTTTTAATGATGCCTCAAGTTTGGACGGATGACAACTTGCATGCAAATTATGACTCACCCTTACTTCGTGGGTACCGGCACCGGATGAGACTTATTCGAGAAATATTCTTTCATAAATTGTTTTAAGGGAAGTAATGAAATCTCTTTAAATGAAAGTCAAAACGAATAGATAAAGAAGAAAGTAACTGATTTGCATTTCAAAGCTATTCATTTAGTTTTCGAAATTAGTTTTTTTCGTTCCTTTTTTGTACATTTCATAAATTGAAAAGCCCTTGATGTTTCTGCTTTTCAGATATATAATATCTGAGGCATATTGTAATTTATAATGATGCAGTAATATTCTGGAATTCAATAAGATACGTGGCCGTGGCCAGGAATTGAGTTCAGGGGAGCTCAATACTAGACAAGAATGGCAACGTCCTCCTGGGTTGAACTTCTGAAAGGAGAAACCCAATTTTGGGCCCAACGTTACAAGTATAAAACATATACTAAAAAGAAATCTATTTTGATAGGTTACCCCATTTGAACCGTAGCCGCAATGTTAATGTCCAACAGAGAAATTAAGCAGTTTTATTATTTTCATACTGGGGCCATACTTGGCGGGTATGGAAACCGGGTTTCTCCTTTCCTGGATGGTTGATGTACGGTCAACAGTCCAATCGTACGATTTGCTCCATCAGCATTAAACTACTTTTCATTATACATTTAATTTAACAATCAGTGCGCAAAACATCATCGCCACCATCACGCGTGCCACTCAATCATTAGCATTTATCATTTTATTATTATTATTAACGGTCCTAGACCGAATAGTCGGTTACATGGATATTGCAGGGCTCTACATGCTAAGTGCCCAAAGTTTAAGCCTTGAACGACGCAAACCAGCAGGATATTCAATTTATCGTTTTGATAGATAATGATAAAGTTCAACTGGTAGGATATTTCTGTACCTATATTATGTATGGGTCCCTCTTCAGCGCAATCAAGGCTTTCGGATTGGAAGTGTGTCTATCGCGGTAGGTGCGTAAACCTACCCATATAAATTTCTCTTGCTATAGTAGGGAGTAGGTATAACCTACTATTATACTATCGACGATTGTATTAATGACAAAGTTGCATGGAAGCAACCGGCCTCGCATCCAGTGACCCACAAGTCAGTGTACTTGTATCGTAACGTATGTGTTGTATTGTATAATTATTGTAACCTCTTTATTTTTTGAAGAAAACAGCAACTGCTTAGTTTTTTGCCGGCTCTTCTCAGTAGCTTTCCGAACCGGTGTAGAGTATTAACGTTTCATAAGTGACATAGGTAAGTTGTCCTATGAAATAAATAAATCATTTATCATTTATATCAATCGGCCTGTATGCCAGCCACATTTCTATAATTCTCCTAATTTACGCCACTATGGAATTGAATTTATTAGAAAAAATAGGGACCTGTACTATATCGTCAAATAATATCCTAAATGCACACTACAAATGACACTACTCGATGTATGCGAGCAAAGCTAAGAGTTACAAAAAAAAACTAAAGTGAACGCGAAAAGTTTGCTTTTGAGCTGAGAAGTCAAGCTAGAATGCATTCAAAGTCAACTGGTTGGAAAAATTAATTTGAAGCTGCGGCAGAAAATACGGCGAGCGGCTCCTTGCTTCCAGCGAAGTTGCTAACCTCCCCTACACAAGTTTACTTTCGTATATCAACTCACTGCTATGCAATTCCAGTAACTTAGATATATATTAATAGATGATGCCCGCGACTTCGTCCGCCTAGATTGATGTCTTTTTATTCCCGCGGGAGCTCTACAATTTTCCGGGATAAAAGTAGCCTTCCCCGGGATGTAACCTATCTCAGTACCAAATTTCTTCAAAATCGGTTGAGTAGTTAGGCCGTAAAAGCGTAGCAGATAGACAGACAGACTTTCGCATTTGTAATATTAAGTAGGTATGGAAGGTAGGTGGATTATATATTTATTTATATTGCTTAATAGAATAATTACTTTTTTCCCTACTAAGGAAGGTATAATATAGCTTGCATGATGCATCACAAATACCACTACCGAAATGCGACAAGAACTTTGGTCTAAACTCGCGACTAGGTAAATGCGGTGTACGCGACAAGTCGGTCATTGATCGCAAAAATAAAACACGTTCGTATTTCATTTAATAATGAAATCGTTAGTAGATAATAGTACCAATAAACTATTATATTAATTATACTAGATGATCTAGTAATGACGACTACGTCCGCGTGAATTGAGTTTTTATAATTCCCGTGGGTACTCCTTAATTTTCCGGGATATAAAGTAGCCTATATCCTTCCCCGGGGTACAATCTATCCCTGTGCCATATTTCATCAAAATCGGTTGAACGCCATGAAAGCGTAGCAGACAGAAAGACAGACACACTTCGCATTTATAATATTAGTATGGATTATGTGCTTTTAACAAATCACCATATTATCTAGTTTAAATTCTGAAATAGATAATACTGTCACCGGGAGCCACATTCATAAAATTGATTAACCAGCTATGCGTTTGACGCTTAGAGAATCAATTTTCTGGACGGTCGTCTGGCAATAACATACGAAACTCTATTACCCTTCTTATATAGGCAAAACGCAAATCGAATATATTGAATTTCGTTCGGCAAATATTTGCGCACGGAAGTCTTTAATAAGCTTACCGGAAATATGAGATTTCTTTGGATATATGTCGATAATATTTAATGAAGCCGATGTCTGCGCTGTTCGTTGATTGGGTTTTAATACTATTCATGATTTGTAACTTATTTGCCTTGTTTTCTTTTTAAAATATTCGTCGTAATCGTATATATCAAATATTATTTCAGACTTTATCATAGACTCTGCAGAGTTTAACAGAGAAATTTAGATTACAAAATATTCAGAAATGTAAACTCCAGATTTGAATTCTTACCATAAAAAACGAATAATCCCTAACTAAACCCTCATAAATTACGTTGCATCAAAAGGTTTTATCCAAAATTTCAGTGCAAAAGAGTAATAAAATGGTAGATGAAAGCGAGATTTCAATTAAATTAAATATATTTAGTGAATGCATGAGGTATTGCGTCTGGCTCAGTCGTGGGCAATTAGCACCCCGACAATGACATTCAAACGTGTGCAAATAGAGGGCGGGAATACCTACTAACTCCCACACTGTCCCCAGTTGTCGACGGCTCGATTCCGGGAGCTTTCACACTCAACCGTGATGAATCGGTACTGACACGGCCTTATACTTATGTTCCAATGGAAGCACATAATTAATGATGTGATGCACGCAAACCTCCAATTCGGAATTATAGAAAAAAAGTGTGTGTTATGTTTGGAAGGAGCCTTTATTTCTCAAATCACCGAATACACTCTGACATTTACATTTTTAGGTTACATAGTGTAGCTACATACTAGAATTAACACAGAGTAGTTACTACAGACTACAGATCATAACACTCTCCTGCTTTAAATTTCACATAACTTTAAATTCGTGATTAACTACAAATTAAGTCTATCAGGTTTTTTCCTAATTCTTACAGATCTCTTTAACACCACTGGTGACGATTTTGTCTTTTGCGGAGAACTAAATATTTCTTTAGACTGAGACTCGGTTGGTACTACATTTGTCTCAACAGAAGGCAAAATCTCACCTTCCTGTACAACAGGTTCACTACCTGAGCTATGTGGCTTAGAAACAACAGATGAACTTGGTACAACTTTATCATTACATGCATCTGTCAATTCTTTATCATCAAACACTATATCATTATCACAAGTATCAACATCAGTTTCATTTATATTGTTGTCCAAAATCTGATTAATATGTCTTTTCCAAATTATATTTGTATTTAGCAATTTAATTAAATATGTAACTGGACCAAGTTTTTTACATACTATTCCTTCTATCCACCTATTGCTATTACTTCTGTAATCTCTAGCTAATACACTTTTTCCTAATTCCAATTCCCTTACTCTACTACCCCCTGCATATTTCTTTTGTACATCCTGCTTATATTGGACATGTTTTCCTATATCCGGTTTTAATAAATCAAATTTTGTTCTTAAATTTCTTTTGAACATCAAATATGCTGGACTTCCACCTGTAGTCATATGTTTACAATTTCTGTATGTTAACAAAAATGAATTTATACAATCATTTATATTTTTCTTTTCATAAACTGCTTTTTTAATACACTTCTTTATTATTTTAACTGCACTCTCTGCTAAACCATTTGTCTGAGGATTATACGGTGGTGAAAATGATTGTTTTATCCCCAATTGTTTTAGAAATGATGTGAATTCCATGGAATGAAATGGAGAACCATTGTCACTATAAATTAAATCAGGAAATCCAAAAGTACTAAACAACTTCTTTAATATTTTAATTACTTGACTTGCTGACGTTGAAGTTACTTCCTCCACTTCAATCCACTTAGTGTACGCACACTCTAACACAAAATAAAATTTGCCATGTATAGGGCCTAAGTAATCTACATGTAAGCGTGACCATGGATTTTTAGGATAGTCCCACACATGTAAGTTTACTTTATGTGGATTGGGCCTTTCCAATATACAAGTAGTACAACTGTTTGCCATTAATTGGATATCATTATCAATAGAAGGCCACCAGAAATAACTCCTGGCTATTGATTTCATTTTAACAATACCTAAATGTGTTGAATGAAGTTCTTGTAAAATATTAGAAATAAACTTATTAGGTATTACAACTCTATATCCATACATAATTATTCCTTGTTCAACTGACAATTGTTCTCTTTTAAGAAAATAGGGTTTTATGTTATCATCCATAATATAGTTTGGCCACCCTTCATTTATAAAATTTAACACTATTTTTAGCACTGGATCTAAAGCAGTTTCTTTCCTCACTGAGTTATAATCAATAGGTAAGCTTACATTATCCTTCAAAAAATTTAAATAGGAATATTCAGAACTTTTACATTCAACTCTTTCCAATGGTAACCTTGATAATGCATCTGCGTTATTATGCTCTGATTTGACATAAACAATATTGTAATCATAGCCAGACAACAATAATGCATACCGCTGCAGTCTACTTGCTGCTATGGTAGGTATACCCTTTTTAGGGCCAAAAATGCTCACTAATGGCTTAGAATCTGTAATTAAGGTAAATTTACGACCCCACAAGTATTGATTGAACTTAGTTACACCAAATATCAATGCTAAAGCCTCTTTGTCTATTTGACTGTATTTCTTTTCAGCATCATTTAACGTCCTAGACATAAATGCAATTGGTTTCTCAATCCCATTCTTTTTCTGAGATAATACAGCACCTACCCCATAGGCACTAGCATCACATGCCAAATATAATTCTTGTGACGGATCATAGTGAGATAAAATGTGAGTAGATACCATTCTTTTTTTTATACTTTCAAAGGATTCTTTGCACTTTTGGTCCCAAATATACTTAGTATCTTTTTTTAATAAATTGTACAACGGTGCTAACACTGTTGACACATTTGGTAAAAATTTCATATAGTAATTGACTAACCCGAGAAACGCTTTCAGTTCTGTCACATTAGATGGATTTGGAGCTTGAATTATTGCCTCAATTTTTTTAGGATCGGGCTGTAACCCCTCTTTTGACAAAATATACCCCAAATAATTTATATTATCTGCAAAAAATATACATTTATCTATACTAACTGTAAGACCCATTTCTTGTAGTTTTCCAAAAACAAACATTAAATTTTCATAATGTTCCTGATCAGATTTCCCTGTTATAACCACATCGTCCATAAATACTGCTATACCTGATCTCCCTACAAATAACTGATCCATAACATGTTGAAAAATATTCGGAGCTACTTTCACACCAAAAGGTAACCTGTTATATTGAAATAATCCAAGATGTGTATTGATGCAAACTAACTTCTTCGCATCATCCGTCAACATCAATTGTTGATAAGCATGTGCCAAGTCAACTCGCGAATACTTTTCACCTTTATTCAAATTCACAAATAAGTCTTCTATCTTTGGTATGGGATGCTTGTCATCCTCCAAATACTGGTTAATTGTGACCTTAAAATCACCACAAACTCTCAACTTACCATTCCCTTTTAAAACGGGTACAATAGGCGTAGCCCACTCACTGCTCTTTACTGGAGTCAATACACCTTGACCCACCAATCTATTTATTTCTTCCTCGACTAATTCTTTCATACTGAAAGGTAGTGGTCTAGCCTTAAAATATTTAGGTGACACATTCTCTTTTAATACTAGGTTGACCTGCTCTCCTTTATAAGTACCTAATTCAGAACTAAACACTTCAGGAAATTTACCGACCAATGTATCTTTGATATTCTCACAATTTAATGAATTTATATTTAATGTTTTAATATTTAATTTTTGCAAAATATCCCTACCAATGAGAGAAGGTCCCCCATTCTCTATTACATATAACTTCGCCTTAATTTTCTTTTTATCATATACAATGTCCACATTTATAAAACCTAAGGGAGTTATTAAATTATTTACATATGATCTGAGCTTTAAGTTACTCTTAAAGATTTCACAGTCCTTAAAGTATTTATCTTTCATGTTTTTACTGATGACACTGATAGCCGCTCCTGTATCTATTTCAAAGATAACCTTTTTTGTATTCACTTGTAATTCTAATTGATAAGGTGAGACATAAGTATCACTTAATGTAAATAAGTTCTGTATGTCCTCTAAAACATTATCTTGATCATCCTCATTTCCTATGTAATTACATGGCTTTTTTTTCTTTTTATTCCGGCACACAGCTGCTAAATGTCCCTCTAGTCCACAATTTCTGCACCTCCTATCCTTAAACCAGCACCTGTCCTTATTATGGTTTCCTTTTCCACAGCACTTGCACTTATTATTATACTGATTCTCGCTTCTTCCTTCCATTCTCATATTCTGCCGCAGGTGGTTGCCTCGGGTATTTTCCCTTCGTACTTCCTTTTTCCTTCCAGTAACTCCTATCCTATTTACCTTGGATGTCATCCCCTCTAAATCTCTATCTGTTTTTTCCATCTGAACAGCAATGTTATATGCTTTCTCTAGTGTTACTTCCCTTTCATTCAACAATTTTTGTTTAATTTTTTCATTATTTAAACCCAGTATAAATTTATCCCTTATTTGTTCCGATAAAGTTTCTCCATAATTACAATACAGAGACAACTTTTTTAATTCCGCCAAATAGGCATTTATCGTTTCACCCGGCATTTGACATCTCTGGCCAAACTTATACCTTTCTGTGATTACGTTGGGTTCTGGTTCCAGATGCTGTAATAGAATCTTTTTCAAATCTTCATAGGACTTTTCCTTTGGCGCTGTCGGTGTACAGAGATTTTTTAAAAGGCTATATAATTTTGGGCCAATGACGCTGAGAAAAACCGCCTTCTGACGTGTTTTTTCTATTCCGTTGCACTCCAGAAACATTTCAAACCTCTCTATATAATCGCTGAACTTTTCGCTGTCGTCATAGTCCACGTTTCCTATATAATTTTTTCCAGCCATCTTTACTTTTTAACCCCTGTTTCAATTTTATTTCACTAATTTTGACTCGTCGCCATTTTGTTATGTTTGGAAGGAGCCTTTATTTCTCAAATCACCGAATACACTCTGACATTTACATTTTTAGGTTACATAGTGTAGCTACATACTAGAATTAACACAGAGTAGTTACTACAGACTACAGATCATAACAGTGTGTGTGTGCAATTCACACACGGCGGAAGTGAAACTTCAGAAAAGTAGCCTACGAAATGAATGCGATAAATATAACTTGTATTCATTCTCTCGCAGGCTATATCCTATAAATATTTGTCTCTTTTTGGTGTCGCTTTATCGTTTAATTTTTTTTGTTTCGTTGAATTTTCAAATCACAACGATTCTAAAGAAGTTTCACTTCAAAACAAATTGATATATGATTTAGGTAGGATTGTACAGTGTTCCACACGTTTTCATAAGTCCAGCTGTGATTGTGCATCGGACTATCTTCCAACGCTGATAATCGGTGCTGTATGATCTTTGTAAATCAAGCCAGTTTATTTATACTTTATAGTGACTACAACTACGTACCATTTACTAAAATTAAAGACCGCTGAAGATAAATCAAAGAAAACATAAAGTGTCAGAAGTAGATACGTTCGAATATGAATCAACCCTCAGCACGTGGGTTAATACAATGACGGGGCGCGAAAGTTAGCGCTGCATTTTATTGTAACAGTGTCTGCGACAGTAATAAAGTTATCCAGTTTTAGATGCGTCCTCCGTGGGCGCTACGTAAACAGGTGGCAGGAATTTGAAAATGATTTGGTTAAGACACTGTGAGTGTGGCGAGAAATTATTTAGGACCAGTTTTCGTTCGGGACGTATGAAGGACTAAGTACAATGACAAGTTAATTTCCTACTCTGGATACTTACTATACTGGACGGGTAATAGAAGCTACAGTGTTATGCTTATGAAGACCTATTTTGGAAAATTTATCTCGATCGTTCAAGGATAAAAGGTAAAAAATTAAATTTGGAATAGATAAATATCCTACGTTTTACCATGCTTATTTAAAATGAGGAAGCAAACTGTTGTTGGATTTCAGATAGTTATTAGGGAAGTTTGGCAATTATTTTATTAAAATTATAATTAACTAACTTATTTCTAGCAAAAATCAAAAATTCATGAATCATTCTAATTAGATATTAATAAAAGCGTTCTTCATACCATTATTTTCAGAGTTGTTAATTAAGAAGGAAATCAAAATTCAATATCAACGGCAACGAGTGCTAATATTTCAATCCAATTATAGCAAACGTTTGCTCCTGAGATGAAATATTTCACCGACAAATTAATTTATTTAACTCATACTTTCCTTTTGTTATTGGTAGGTACTTATTTAAATATATTTATTTAAAACGCACTGCCTTTAGTTGTGCTAGTGTGAAATATTTAAGAGCACGATTCTGAAATAACTTCATATCATAATATTATGTTAGTACCAAAATCGAAACATCCATTAAAATAAATTGCCAGTCGGTTACTACCATTGATGTAGAATTTTAGTACTTCTAAGGGTTAACCTTTGTAGTCCTACCCAACTGGACCGATTTTGAAGACACCAAAGACAGATAGAGAAAACTAGTGAAAACTATATTTTTGGTTATTTTATAGTTTTCCACATGTTGCCGTACCTAATTTATATACTTACTAAGTATCAGTAAGTAAGTGTAGAAAACATGAAATTTCCATACTTTATTTGAATTCTAAATTGGATTGAAAGCTTTGAGCGAGTTCAAGGAAAAGGAATACAAACTAATTTGTCCCTATGCAAAGGTTTGAGTGCTTTTTAAAAATGAGTTTGTATTTTTTAGAACAGTTTCTAAGTTCCATGGAAAGAGATGGATTTATGAAGCTGTGTCGACCTGCTAAATTAATTTAGACTGCGCGTCTGTCTAGATGGAAGTTGCATTATTCCTAACATGTTCATTCTATTATGACTGGTTGGAAATATTTATATCTAACTAAAACAACTTTAATCTTAGTGTATGGTATTTTATTTGGCCCTAAGTATTAAGGCCAAATATTATGAACTAGCTGATGCCCGCCAATTCGTCGCATTGATTGTGGATTTTTGGTTCCTGCGGGAACTCTTTAATTTTCCGGGATAAAAAATATCTAAGTACTTAGTCTTATGTCATTCCAGACTATAGTCTATCTCAGTGCTAAATTTGATCCAGATCCGTTCAGCCGTTCTGGTGTGATTGAGTAACAAACATCCATCCAAAATTTCGCATTTTTATAATATTATTAAGTATAGATACCGCCATAGAAACAACAATATTGAGATTGATGACCGATGTAGCTTTTTCGGATAATAAGGACTAAATGGCTGATTTAACTACAACGTAATTCTTTTTCTAAGTTACAAATACGAAACCTAATAGGATTCACCATCAGTAAATAATTACTATTTATGTATTTCTATTTAATCAATTTCAAGATAGCTTATCGTACCTAGTACTTACCTTTTTCTCGATATGATTATAAACGGATAAAACAACAATAACCTTATGCGCTATTATTTACTTAATAAAACTTGTCCATACATGTATATTTTCAGTTACATTATGATGTACCATATATATGCCGTAGCAAAAAGGCTTTCTGCAGGGAAGTTCATTCTCATCCAGTACCTATCTTATATTTTCCCAACAGAGCCGTTCTCGGAACGATAGTGCATATTACCGTCTATTTCGATGCATGGATTTGGGGATATTTTATCATAAGTTATAATATGGTTGCTAGCTTAGAATGTTTTGTTATTTTGGCTTAGACAAGAAAGCCTAAACCTGCTTTGTATCTACCTATCCTTGTAAGAGTAAAGACCACTCCTGATTTCTGTGCGGCAGCGGCAAGGTATCGGTACGCTCGGCATATAAAAGTAGTTTTAAATACTTTTAGTACCAGTAGCTTACCGAGAACCTACCGCTAGCTTCTGACTGATGCAGTATGTAGTACAGTGTTAAAACGCTGATGCTGTTTCGAATTTGCGTTAGAGCTTTGTTTTTATCATATACCTAATTAGGCGTGCGCTTGACAACGATCATGCTTATTACACAGCAATGATGAGGTCTAAGTTGGAGCGCGCTTGCCTAGAAGATGCCTATTTACTCTTGCCTTGAAGGTTCAAGGCCCTGTGTAGCGTAAAAGGGGGTTTTTTAAAAGCAGTGTATCCATCAAACGGTGACATAATGTAGGCTTGTAAAAATAATGTGCTATTTTCAAGACCTTTGAGCAGCCATTGACGCATCTCAAAACACAATTTAAAAAAAATCTCTGCATTGAAATTTATTTTAAACATACCTCTTAATTTACCTTTTATAGCAATTTTTCTTCTTATTGAAATAGATAATTAGCTCTAGAAATATAAGATAAAATTCATATTTCTAAATCAAACACATTGTCGGACTCATTGCTCGATTTCACCCCCGCGCGCCTGTGTTTTTCATCTCGTAAGCTCACAGCGCCTTAAGTTATAAGATTATCGTTAAACCCGTTAACATTAGGCATCAAGTTACTTGGTCGGCAAATTTATTACATTTCAAATAACTTACCGCCGCACAGCCACCTAGAGAAGGAAATGAGGATTCCCTTTCGCATGACCGCTTTTGTGAGTTGTTTATTACTGTTAGTAGTTCCGTCGCTCGCTTTGTTCTCTCGAAAATTAAAATAGTTATTTCACTATAATAAATTGTTATCTATTAAATGGACACGATTTATATGCAAATTTTATTGGCTATTCTTGAATGTTGATATATTTCCTATATATCCAACTTAATTTTTTGTCGGAGTATCGTAGCGTTATATTGGATAGAATCAGGTGTTACCTACTTACTATTATATGCTAGCTATTCTGATATTAATTAACCAACAATAGTAAATGTACAGGATTGGGTTCCGCCAATAAGACACAAATTAACTTCACAACACGTCTGACCCGCGCGGCGTCCGAACAGCGAGCCCGCGGCGAGCTATCGCTCCCCGCGACCCCACCTCCGCACCCCTCGCTGGTACGAGTGAATATTATATTTATATATCAAATACACAGTACACTACATCTACCTTTCACAAAATTAAAAATAAAACTTTATCTTCTCATCGGACACAATTATTTCAGATAACAAAAATAAACGTATTCCTTACAACAATAAATCTAATAACCTATTACAGATCTTCTATTGTATACCTAATCACTGACCAACATAGCCTGAGACGTCTGGTTCTAATCATCGTTATTGTCGTTGGTATCAATGCAATTGCAATCTGTCTGATTTTCATCTGCACAAACCTTCTACCGTCCTTCGACACGTTTCAGGTGAACTACGTTTCTCCGTAGTCGTTGCCCACCGTCGTCATTTTGCAGCTCCACATCATTCCCTTTGTTGTTCAATTCAGTTGGACCTACTGTACCATTTACTAATTATTGGAAACAAATTAAGACTATGTTAAATTATCTGCTTTAAATTTCTGACATCGTATGCCTGTTGGCAGCAGTAGACTGTTCCCACTATGTTAAATTATTACCATTTTAAAATCTTTAACTATGTAACAGTCAACGTTTTAATAAATGAAATGAAATTATTCGAAGCTTATTCAAAAATTTTAGCAAATAGTTGAATTCTATTAAACTTGGCCTCAAAACACAAGTTGTTTTAGTTTATTTCCTTCTTTTCCTAACCTTTCCCTTCCGTGTTAACCTCGGAAGAATCTTTAAATCAAAAAATACTTATGATCTAATCCCAATGCTTTGAATTGGTTCAAATACCTGAACTTTCACAAAAATCATCATCGAAAACCAAACAACAAGTCCAAAACGAAATCAAACTCTTCATCAAAGGCCTACTTCGAAATGCAAAACTTTTGTATGAATTGAAATAGAATCGACTTGCAATTATTGTACAATACTTAATCGCTATCATATAATTCTTTTTAATTAACTTTACTCAATACAAATTTCAAATTAAAATTCAAATCTTGCTGTAAATCCAAAGCTTGATACAAAACTAAATGAAAACCCCAAATGGCATGACCAGTAACTGCCCTCCAATTCGGGACAGTGTGCAGGATTTCCGTTTTTACAGCAAGGTTTAAAAATTTAAACCGAAACCACTATGGATTTACCTAATAATAATCTTTTAACCCTACACGAATACCATTTACGTACCTTAGTCACTATATTATGAGTGATTTATTTTTGATCAATTAAATAGTGATAAAAAGGAAATGTATGTTTTATTAGAATTTTTTTTTTTTTTTAGTTGACAAACCTCAATGAAACGTGTAATTGATCGAACAAAGCATTTTCAAATAACCACTGCGTTTAAAGGAAAGTAACGCCCTCTGGTATTGCACCTGTCTACCATCTGTGGTCGAATAGTTGAAAAACTCGCTAACCAAAACGTTTAGCGCCATCTTGTGTGGCAGCAGTACAATGTAGCGTGATTTCAAAAGAATTACATAATTCTTGAAAATATAGTTTTATTATTAAATATTTGGTGAAACATTTTTAATTTATTTTCTCAGTTTTCAGAGCCTCCAGTCTCCTGAACCTTTTTTTATCTGAAAACTATAAAATATAAAGAGTACAATAATAAAGAAATCATTGCTGCACATTGATTTTTTGAGTTCTAGGCAAGCTCCCCTAGTTCCACTGGTCATTTCCTTTAGAAATCAGAATTTGATACTCAAAATCTATTTCCTCTTGTTTTCTTTTTTTTTTTAGATCATTCCCTTATCTCATTAACAAAAATCAAACCAATTATTAACAAAAACGTTACACCAATGCATAATATATAACTTTAGTAACATAATATAGTATAATAACATACTGAGTATGTTTTATTCATTCTGCATTTGAATACTCTTTACTTTAATTTTCTTTTCAGTTAATAATTAGAGTGGTAAGTTTTACAACTTAATTGACGGTTGTAAGCCCGAGCCGCTAGGTGAGGGTATACCATCGTCACGAGCTTGCAAATCCACAACGCCCGTGCTTTACACGACATTCTTCATTACATTTAGGAGAAAACAAGAGTAAGCAAGCACGCACTAGTCATTTACTAGAAAATATATATTATTTTTACATCATATTATGTCCTCGAGATTTTGGACGGCAAAAATAATTAATTGCACGATTTCATTTTCAATTCAAATAATAGTATGTTAAATTTTAGCATCCACTTCATTATTTCAAAACACTCAGATAAATATAAAGAAAGAAAACCCAATGCGACTTCCAGAATGGCGCGTTTTTACAATTTTATTCCTTTATTAACCGGACTTCTCGTGGCGTGACTGTAGTTTCTAGCAAGATACTTAACTTCGAGCCTCAATTAATGTTCAGCCCTTACATTTATTTGTTTATCTTTCTTTTTGATGAATAAATGTTCCAAACATTTTAATATCTTTTTATTAAATGCAGTTTAACATTTAATGAACTAACTTAGTCAAACTGAATCACCTGAATGCTATAATTAGCATTGACGAAACACGTTTAAATATTATTATTTTTTTATGCTTGTTAACTTTTTACACTAATATGCATCTACAACTGAGCCATATATTTTAGAAACAAAAATATTTCAAATATAACGAATGGGTTAGTGACCAACTTATAAGTTGAACCAATGACAATAAGGCTATTTAATGCATCATATCCTAAACCATATCGACATCGATCTGGTACGATATTATAAATAGACTAACAATATTTTACACATTAGTCAAATATTAACTATGTTGATATATATCATCGAATGAAGCGTACTCATACATATAATATCGATCGAACTTCACTTTGCAAGTTCGTTTGATCATAGATTATCTATCATAGTTTTTTTTCTGATAAATTAAAATGACAACCTTAATATACCGGTTCACCGGTTTTATCTGAATGCGCTATTTTTTATTTTTTATTTTTACTGATATAACTATCATTCAATCGTATTTTGGCGCATACAGATTATATACACCGAAACACGGCAAGGCTCGGTCAGGTTTTCATTCAACAATTAAGATTTCTCTAATCAAAAACATTTAAACTATGAAAATGAATAAAATGCTATGGTGATTTACAGTAATCTACTAAAGCATCTACCTACTACGTAGTACGTATTTGGTAATACTGGACTGGAAAACCTGCATTCATTATGTACATCCCTTTAGTTTGACATGAACGTAAAATTAAGTAAATAAAATACATTAGACCTTTCACGAACAGCTAGATAACATACTGTCCAAAATAGAAACACACTTGTTCACAACCTACCGGCTCATTAGGTCATAACTCACATGTTCCAATACAGTAACGCACGGTTACAATCCGACAACCTATTGACTCTTTGGTCAACTTATGGAAACACTAATTGTTCCACTCTAGTAACACACTTGGTTATATTCCATGGACTCACCTGGCCCAAATGACACACATGGTCATTCTAAAATAGTGACTCACATCACCACTACAGCCTATTCACGTCCCACTGCAGGGCACAGGCCTCCACTCTCACAGGAAAGAGGGAATTAGAGCTGAGACCCACCACGCTGCTCCAATGCGGGTTGGCGGGCTTTAGCGACTATTATCATGTTAGTGACAATAACTGGGACCAACGGCTTAACGTGCTCTCCGAGGCACGGGGGTGAAACACCGCCAACTTCCAACTCCGGGCTGGCACTGAGAATTAAATGAAAAACCCAATACCGAACAATTTTTATGCCCGACCGGGAATCGAACCCAGGAACTCGTGATCCGCAGTCGACTATGCTATCCGCTAGACCAACGAGGCAGTTACTCACATGTCCACCCTATTGTTTCTATAGGTACCGTTCTAAGAAAATAGAACTACCTCTTAAGTTTTTTTGTTGGTACCGTTCTAGTTTGCCTAGAACTACCTCTTAAGTTTTTTGTAGGTACCGTTCTAATTTTTATAGAACTACCTCTTGAGTTTTTATAGGTACCATTCTAATTTACATAGAATTACCTCTTGGATTTTTGTAGGTACCGTTCTAGTTTGACTAGAACTACCTCTTGGATTTTTGTAGGTACCGTTAGATTTTCATCGAACTACCTCTGAACCTTTGTTATTTATTATGTAACTGTCCTTTTAACTACCTCTCATATTCAGCATCAACCTCACTTGTTGTCAACATAATAATGTAATTTAATTTTAAAAAATGTTACCATGATATGTAGGTAGTATATAGATCCACAAAGTAAGTGATTTATGTTCGTGTTACATAAAATTATAAACCAACAATCCTAACGTTTTAAACCGTTATGAGCGTTATGGTAGTCAATTAAAATAAATTAAGTAATAAAATAACACCGTAAATTTAGGCTTACTAAGCGTTCTAATATATTTGCAATGTAGGTATCACTGGTTTGTTATATTTTGCTTCTTGTAACTGACGTCGTTTAATGTACATAATCAAACGTAATTGTTTCCAAATCTAATACCGTCCCCGCTTCGTCTAATAACAATACCTAGTCGAATCGCAGTATTGATAAACGAATGTAGAATGATCATAACCTAACCTTCAAATATTATTGTAAGTACAAGGTAACGATACTTTATAGTATAATATGCATTATACACCCTCATAAATTTTATATGTTGACAACAAATTATTGAGGCATTACTGATACTGAATGTAGGTAGGTACGCGCAACTTAACGATTTCAGATGTTTTAGGTACCAATCAATATTACACGACCGGTT
This sequence comes from Erebia aethiops, assembly GCA_923060345.2. Classification (NCBI taxonomy): domain Eukaryota; kingdom Metazoa; phylum Arthropoda; class Insecta; order Lepidoptera; family Nymphalidae; genus Erebia; species Erebia aethiops. Next base: position 11,073,618 of record OV281089.1, on the reverse strand, counting down.
TTATATTTTAAAAGCGTTAGTTTACTAGGTTACATCTTCCCTTTATTAGTATAAATCAAGCAAATAGTTTATCACTGGATAATTATACTAACGTGATAAAACCGATCACGTTTACTGATTTACCTCTAACTTCCTCTAAGTTTCATTTGATATTTTTCCTATTGGCGAATAGGCACGTACCTTGCATCTTTTAGTTACTGGCAGGGTCGCCACTTGTACAGGATTGGGTTCCGCCAATAAGACACAAATTAACTTCACAACACGTCTGACCCGCGCGGCGTCCGAACAGCGAGCCCGCGGCGAGCTATCGCTCCCCGCGACCCCACCTCCGCACCCCTCGCTGGTACGAGTGAATATTATATTTATATATCAAATACACAGTACACTACAGTAAACAAAAATATGATTTAAATTAAAAATCGAGCTTGAAAATCTTAAATGAAATATTTATTCACTTTTTTTTCTTTTTTTTTCCACTACAAGCTAGCCCTTGACTACGATCTCACCTGATGGTAAGTGATGATGCAGTCTAAGATGGTAGCGGGCTTACCTGTTAGGGGCATGGCAGTTATATTAAACCCATACCACTTCGGCTTCTACACAGCATCGTACCGGAACGCTAAATCGCTTGGCGGCACGTCTTTGCCGGTAGGGTGGTAACTAGCCACGGCCAAAGCCTCCCAGGCAAAATGCGAAAAGTGTATAATATGCGAGTACTGATAAGACTATAATATCACTAACTTCTCTCTTCTAATGAAATGATTTATTTATTTCACTTACTGAAAGCTAATTCAACTTACTTCTTATAATATCAATTATGCTTTCAGGAGTAGGTACTTAATGAATAAATCTCAGTTAAATCACGTCACGTTAAATTATTACATCGTATGGGCAATTCGATGTACCTAATAATTTAAGGTGACAATATTGAGTCGCGTTACCCGACGTGGTATTTTGTGTTAACGCTGCCTCGATTTTCAATACACATTTTACTTTAACAGGTATACATTTCCAATGTGAAAAGCCGAACAGTAGCGCTTTTCGATCTGCTCTTCAATAAATGACGAACAGCACTCTGAATATTCGGTTCATTGGTTCCAGTGCTATTAGTAACGTATTTCATTTGTCAATGATACTTACGAGTACATCTGTACTTATAATGAATGAAAATTATCTGTCTAACTGTATTTTTGTCAACGCATCGTCGCGTTGCGCTAAAAATACTGAACGTGGGATACGACCGCAACTTGGATTAGTATGGATACGTATCCATACTAATCCATACTAATATTATAAATGTGAAAGTGTATCTGATTGTCCGTTTGTCTGCTACGCTTTCACAGCCCATCTGTTCAACCGATTTTGATGAAATTTGGTACAGGGATAGGTTATATACTGGGGAAGGACATAAGCTTTTATAGAGTTTTTATCCCGGAAAATTAAAGATTTCCCGCAGAAACTTAATCCACGCGGACGAAGTCGCGGGCGTTATCTAGTAGCTAATAAGTACTCCAAATATATGCTAAATCCTATATATAGAATCCTATTATACTTTTGATTAATCCACTTTTTTACAAGATACGTGTAAATTAAATAAATATAGAACTTAAAGGAGCGTCTTCAGCTCGTCTGTTACATTCTATGTTTATCATTTTTCTCGACGTTCGATTTCACAGATATCTGTCGGAACGTATGAATAATTCAGACAAAGCGTTGCGTGAAAGAGTCTCAAAGGGAAGACAGGTCCCTATTAGAGTTTAAAATTGCCGGCGCCGTGGTATCTCCCGCTATTGCAACGTGCAATTTACTTTAAAATAGATTTGCGGTTCCTCCATATTCTGTGTAAACGATATTTTGTCTCCCCAGGTAAGTATAGATTATTCAGAGATATAAGAGCGGGATTTCTTCGTCCCCTTTGAGTCAAATTTTTTATAGTATTTAATAAGTAGGATTCTCTAGAGTCTAATTTTAATAAAGCAACTGATGTTTGTCTCTGTATTCGAATTATGTTTTGTTTACTAGCTATTAACTAGCGAACATTCCACGAGAGTAGAAAATACTAAAGTAGTCCCACGGGTAGTCTCTACCTACCTACCCGTGCTGTAAATAATCAATATGAAAGTGTGATTGTTTGTTGGTCTGTTTATTTGTTATTCAACAACGGCGCAAAATTTCAAAGGACCGGACCAACGCGATTTTTGCATGGGAATAGGTTGAAGGCTATCTTAATGAATATTCGAGAGTGATATCTTTATCCTGGAAAATCAGAATTCCCACGGGATTTTTAAAAACCATGTTAAGTTGTAGATATCAGCTAGTAAAACATAATTTCAATTGATTAGTACATTAGAAATATTCCTACCACTGCAAGCGTAATTATTATTGTTTCTATATGGCGACACATGAGCAGGGAACTAGACGTTGTCAAAGCAGCAGTAACTCCCACGTTAGGAGAGCCTGTTTCAATAAAGCTTTTGACTCACTAGTGTCACAAAGTGAATGCTATTCCATCCACGCAATAGGAGTCGAGCTTACGTTTGTAAGGTTTTGCTGACATGAGATGAAACGTGTTTCAGAAATAACTTAATTATCGATTGACAGTCTCGATTCGCGACATTATGATCTCATAATATGATTAGATTACCTGTAGATATCGGTAGACCATGCTTAATTAAATTCACCAGTTCAGACGTAACTCGATCTCTCTATTCGATAACTTCAGATAGGATCTAATTTTCTAAATTACCTAATTTTAAACCGATATACAGTATTTCGAAGTGATGTCTCAAATGGCCTTCTTTCATGTTATTATATATTGTTATCTATATTTATTTATTTTATTTATATGTAATGTATAAATATATAGGTAATACGTCAAGTATGATTTATATTATTTGATAACCTACTAATAATAACGTATATTCTATTGTGCCACACTACCCTACTTGTTCTATCCTCTCACCAAAGGTTGCCTGGTAGATTGCTCAGTAAGCAATAAGGTCGCCTTTGCATACCTACCTAATTAAAGTTAACTTTGTATTATTCTTTCTTGTGTGCAATAAAGTATTATCTATCTATCTATATTTTGCCTCTAATGTTCCTGATGGTTATGCTTCTTGTAAATTAGATTCATCTACTTTTATGCTTCTGGCTGTTTTAGCATGGAAATAGGTGGAGATGTAGACATTATTTTTCTTGTTACAATAAAAATTAACTGTGTCACTTGTCAAGGTTAAAGAAAACTTGTATCATCATCAAGAAAACAAATATGAGGAGCAAGAAATTCAGGCAGTGGCCGTAAAAGTCAAAACTACAAGATACGAATTCTCAGTTGTAGCTATATATAGTCCTCCAAGGCATTCCATATCAAAGGAATATTATATAAACTTCCTCCAGAAAATTGGAAATAGGTTTATTATTGGAGGAGACTTTAACGCTAAAAATACTTATTGGGGCTCTAGATTGACTACTACAAAGGGCAGAGAACTCCTTATCGCCATTAAAGAATTAAAATGCGATGTTATAAGTACAGGAAAGCCTACCTATTGGCCAACAGATGTAAGGAAAATTCCAGACCTAATTGATTTCTTTATTATAAAAACTTATCATCAAAATACCTAACCATTGATGAAATGTTTGACATGAACTCAGATCACTCCCCAATACTCTTAACGCTAAGTGATAGAATTATATACAAAGAACCTCAACCTGTTCTCGTGAACAAAAATACAGACTGGGATAGTTTTCAAATAGATTTGGCTAATAATATCAATTTAAATATGCCGCTTAAGAACCCAGCACAACTGAACGAAGAAGTAAGAAAGTTTGTCATAGATATTCAACAAGCTGCTTGGAACAATACTCCAAAGAGTTGCAAAAAGCCTCAATGGACGGTTGCCTATCCCAAAGATATTCTTGAGCTTATCGCTGAAAAGAGAAAGCAGAGGAAAAAGTGGCATCAAACTAGATCCCCACTTGATAAAAGGGTGTTGAATAACTTAACAAAGGCTCTTAGAAAAACAATCAAACATTTCAATTGTTCGCTAACCAACAGCTACCTCCAGAACCTCACGAGCGAACGTAGCTCAGACTACTCACTTTGGAAAGCAACTAGAAATTTAAAAAGACCATGTGTGCATATTCCTCCAATCAAAGAAGAAAATGGAACGTGGGCAATCAATAGTGAGCAAAAGGCAAAAAGGTTTGCAGAATACCTGGAAAATATATTCCAACCAAACGAAGGAGACCTTATTGAACTAACTACGATCGGAACTAATCAAGAAAACACTGCTATTAAATTGGTAACACCAAAAGAAGTTCTCAATATGATTAGACAGCTAAACCTAAAAAAGACTCCGGGCTATGATCTTATTACAACGGAAATTCTGCGTAATCTTCCAAAAAAAGCAATCGTAAAATTAACAACACTGATAAATGCAGCGTTCAGATTGAAGCACGTCCCTGACTTGTGGAAAGTTGCGGAAGTCATTATGATTGCTAAACCAGGAAAACCTCCAAATGATGTTACATCATACAGACCGATTTCACTGTTACCGATTATTTCAAAACTCTTTGAAAAACTATTACTAACTAGATTGAAACCTATATTAGAAGAAAATAATCTGACACCTGATCATCAGTTCGGATTCAGGGAAAAACACTCCACCATAGATCAGGTACATCGAATAACAAACATAATTGAAAAAGCGCTAGAAGAAAAGAAAGTGTGCTCAACTGTATTTCTGGATGTAGCCCAAGCCTTTGATAAAGTCTGGCATGAAGGTCTTGTTCACAAACTTAAAGTATTACTGCCTGAACCATTTGCAAACATACTGGAATCATATATATCTGATAGAGTATTTAGTGTAAGGCAAGAAGATGCCTACTCTAAACTGAAAGAGATCAAAGCTGGAGTACCCCAAGGAAGCGTTTTAGGACCTATCCTGTACCTCCTGTACACGTGTGATCTTCCCGAACCAATTAATAATACTATCGCTACTTTTGCCGATGATACTGCCATCATAGCTGTGGGTAGCACGCACCAGGAGGCAGTGGGAAAAGTACAAACAGCTTTAAATGAGCTCTATAAATGGACGAAAAAATGGCGTATAAGACTTAACGATTCTAAGTCTACCCATATTGATTTTACAAATAAAAAAGCAAGTTACTATCCTATTTATATTGACACACAAAAGATACCCCATGCTGATACAGCAAAATATCTTGGAATGACCCTTGATAGTAAGCTACGCTGGAAAGCTCACGTCAAGAAGAAAAGAGAAGACCTAGACATGAGGTACAAAAAATGTACTGGCTCTTAGGAAGAAACTCATCGCTATCAATACAAAATAAGATACTCTTGTATAAACAAGTCCTGATGCCAGTGTGGACTTATGGTTGTCAGCTGTGGGGCTGTACCAGAAAAAGCAATATCCTAATAATTCAGCGATTCCAAAATAAAGTACTCAGGGGTATCGTCAATGCACCCTGGTACGTCAGAAACGAAGATATTCATCGCGATCTGCAAATGAACTTCGTAGATATAATCATAAGGAGACAAGCGCAATCCCACGAAAACAGGCTTCATCATCACGTAAACGTCGAGGCCATCCAGCTCGTCAACAATACAGACTTAGTGCGTAGACTTAAAAGGACTAAGCCCTTCGAGTTAGTGTAGTGAAGTGAAAGTGTACCTAGTGCTAAGTGCAATGCAAAGAACACAAGAACACAGTGTCTCGTAATAATATCTAGCGTAAACTAAGATAAGTCAATGGACCAATTCTTAGATATAATTTTATGGTATGTTTAGGTTAAAATAATGTTACTCATTCAAAAAAATAGTAGATTCAATGTTTCGTGAACTAGAACTCTCCGAACATAATGTTAAAAACAACTTGTCGTAGGCGAAGACTAGACGTTCAGTAAATACTGTGGTCCATTAATATTTACTGACGGGACACAGTATATTGATCGTGTAGTCTAGTGTATTGATGGATGTCTAGTGTAGTCCGTCAATGGAATGTGTGTGTGTGTGTGTCCCTTCAGTATATGTATATCTAGCCTTAGGTATGTTTCTATAGTTGTAGTTTACCTATTGCAAATTCAATCAAAGATTTAGGTATTTCTAATTGATGTAACTAACCGAAACTCTCGCAATCTCTCTATACTCAGAGGATAACTACTTAAGTAATATAAGTTGTAGCGAAGCCGTGTTACGACGCATACTAACAGAATATTAAACATAGAGCTATATTGAATTCACGACACTGTCTTACTTATCACTTAGATATGTCCAGACAAGAAGTTTGACTAAAAAGTTTAACGCCAATATCTATTTCACGAAACATTGCATTTATATATGCTTATATCCCAACAATTGAATGGAAAAAGTTAAATTTTATTCTTTAAAATCCTAGCTACGTCGCGTTGTGCCTAACAAGCAAAAATCAGCGTTATTGTTTGTGTCTCGTGTTTTCTCTATTTTTTTTAAACATGCACGAAAACCAAATTACTCACTATTGAACATTTCATGATTTTGCAACTTCAATTCCTTCCGTACCTGGATGAAATAATTTCGCTGAGCGAATAAATTAAACTGTTAACAGTTTATTCAGTCTGTAATGTGATCGGATCGGCTACTGTACGGCTGAACGGATCTGGGTGAAATTTGGCTGTTTTTGCTGTATTTTGAAACAGTATTTAAAGTGTAGGTATACCTAAGCGCGAATTTTATCAAGTCTTTGAAGTGGATTTTAATTTAAAGCGAGGTAAAACGTTTGCGACAAACAAAACATAAATTAGGAATGATACTACGTAAACTATGCGAACACGGTTATATTTGAAAGAATTTGAAGTATTGTAAATAAGAGAAGTATACATTAAAGTTAGGGTAACACAAGTCAGAGCACATTCGGAATCAACTGGCTGGAAAGAATTTGAAGCGGTGATAGAAACGTATGGCCACCTTCACTTTGAGGATTAAACTCGACGTAATTTTTTAAACATAATGGACCCTTTATGTTACAATGTTCGGAACGAGAAGGATTTTTGCGAAAATATTAAGGTCATCTGTAGTAGAGATAGAATAATAATAATTATAGATAATATTGGGTCCAGTTGCACATTATAAATGAAAGCTTTGTTGTTGACATAAAGATAAAATTATACTTATATACTAAAATACTATAACAAAGATTCCCCACTAAGAAAGGATTTTGAAAAATTCTAAAGGACTAGACTTAACCCCATACCTACGTACTTACGATGCCGAGAGAAAATGCTAGTTAGTCATGAATTCATGGAACCAAAATTACTCAGAAAATGTTCCGAAATGTTGAAACCATGCACTAAATCGGAGTAACTAGTTGCAATGGCATTCTTGGAACACTCGTGTTGGCATGTTGTACACTGATTACGCCATTCGCACGACTGCCCTTAGAAAAGTTGAGAACCCGTGCAAAGATCAGAGGGTGAATGGGAGAGAAAATTCCTGTAAGGGGAAGGGCGAATACCTAAATAGCTAGGTATATACTCAGATACTATATAGCACGTTCAAAGATCTCGCTGTCACGATAGTTAAGTGCAAATTAACAAGCAAGATATTACTATCATTCCTTAATTAAATTCTGATAACCTTAATTAATACTTAATAATGTTAATTGTTAAATTTGATTAGTTGTTAGAATAATATACTATATCTATAGACATAATAATTAATTATTATCTTTGAGCTTATAAGCTTCTTGCTGGTCCAAAGGAAAAACTGCATCAATTATATCTATAATTTTTTAAATAGTACCTACTGTTATTATAATTTTATCGTAATTGCCTTACGGTATTTAGTATACCTATTCAACTTCAACTCCGGTGCACGCTATAGCCTCTAGGAAATTCTAAAATAATTTTCATCTGCTGAACTTATATACGCTTTTCTATAAAATTTGAATAAGATTATCAGTATAAAAGTAAGATAAGTGTTAATATCAAAGATGATTAATATATTCCCACTTAATTGGCTTGGTTTGTAACTAATTAAATTTAAATAAAATGTAAAAGCATTATACCTTGTTTGCATAAGGTATTAACCTGTCTCGTATATGGTGGTAAGGTGTATATAAGAATACACCTATTCTTTGACCTAGGTCAAAGAATAGGAATAGTCATTGTCTATATAACCTACCAACTTACCAAGTATATAAGTGCCAATCAACATCAAGTGAAAACTTTTTCGGAAAAAGTTTATAAACCTAAAATATAAACTGATTTTAATATAGTAATTCTAATTACTAATGTAGACTGTGAGGTTCATTTAGGTCCCCTAATGTAAAAGCTTCTAAGCTCAACAAAGAGGATACTGTGTGAACAACTCTAATTACTCGGGCTTACTCACATTTACAGTCACGTGAAGAACGAGTTTCAACGCAGGGGTGTTTAAGGCTTGTTCACACATAAAGCGTGACGGTAGCGCGTGACCGCGGCTGGACGTGGAACTTTCATTGATTGTACTGACAATCAGTTTGCAGTTTATTAATTTCTTTACGTAGGTATTCAACTTTAAGTATACACCGAATCAGCAAGATGATATGCATAGTTGCTGACTCTTGACAACCGATATATTATTTTACCATTATGAGCCCTGGACGTTGATTGGCTTGAGAGTATCGTCAGTATTATGTGAAGGAAAAATGCAAACTGACATCATAGGTTTTTTGAATTTGAGTCATTGTTAGACATAGGCGTCCTCATGCAAGTCATTTTTCCCGGCGTTAGGCGAGTCTCGTCAAATTTTTTTTCTAGTGTAGAGTGACGAGTGGTGTCTGAGAGCTACGATGAACTCACGCGTTCTGTTTGTTTCAGCCTTTACTGAATCGGGCTTACTTACATTAAAGTCACATAAACAACGAATCCAACCTTTGGGCCTTTACTACTGAGTTTATTTGCTGTTTGTTAGTCAATATAATCGCAATAGGCGGTTGCCAAATCATTTTTCACAGACCTTTCCACGTTGCTAATTAGCTTTTCTGGGCGGTTACTATCAACATTTAGAAAACCATTATGATACAGGAACATCTTGTTTCAATCTCTTTGTAATATTACTGAGAAAGCTACCATGACATCACAAAGTTATCATAGTTTTACTCTTTTAGACATGATGGCAAGAACGAATGATACTACCATTGTCTATTCATTGCTTTCAGAGTAAGCGAGATGTAGCTATATTTTTTCTATAGCGCTATCTCAATTGCATCGCGTTTCATTTCATGCTTATATAACACAGTGTTGATATATTTTAAATTAAATATTATAACTTTACATAGTGATTATACCTTTATAAAGTGCAATAAATGAACAAAATGTTTTTTAATGTTATCTTAAACTAAATAATAATTGTTTGTTTGCTCTTTTTCTGTTAGGTTAAAAATTAACTCAAAAATCTTAACTTACCATGGTGTAAAACGAAACGGTTGTTTTAAATGTCAAACAAGGCGCGATAGTAGTTTGAATTTGAAAATTGAGCACGGTCTTGTGCCGCTGGTTTCCAGCAGCTCCCAGCTGCACGCTTGATATAGTCTGCCCACCTAGTGGGGAGTTGTCCAACGCTGTGCTTTCCAGTCTACCGCTACAGCCCATTAACGTCCCACAGCTGGGGACAGGCCTCCACTCTCATAGGAGAAAGGAAATTAGAGCTTAGACCCACTAAGCTGCTCCAATGCGGGTTGGCGGGCTTTTACGACTATCATCATGTTAGTGATAATAACCGGGACCGACGGCTTAACGTGCTCTCCGAGCCACGGGAGTGAAACACCGCCAACTTCCTAACTCCGGGCTATGAGAATTTCTAGTCAGAAAACCCAATAAGTACTTAATTATGGCTCGACCCAGGACTCGAACCCGGTACCTCGTCGGCTGCAGTTGAGTTTCTTTTTTACCTTTCATAGTTATCAGCAGCTAACCCCATAATAATAATAACCTAACTTAATAAAAATACATTTTGGAAAATTAAATAACTCTCTTTTTTATTAGATATCTCAATTCTCAACTTACCGTAATCCAATATTCACTTAAGTAAGTATATTATAAATCCCCACAATTTCCTATTTATTTGTTTATAAAGTTAATTCGTTGTTGATCCGTCGCAAGAAAGTAACTTTTTTATGATTGCTAAATTTGACGTAAATCCTACGTAATACAATAATGCTAGCTCTCAAAAAACACTTCATGGTACGAATTGAGTGAATGATTTGCGTAATGACGTCACAAAACTGTTTAGGAAAACAATGTTCTAACAAGCTTACTTTAGGGGCGTCATGGTAGGATTTGTCGAAACAATATCAAAATAATAGTGCTTTAAGCAGTGATAGTAACCCCCCAGAAGCTAAAACAGATAAACGAAATCTTTTTTATTACAATATTAATAATGAATGTATCAATGTGACACAAGTTTCAATCTCTATGTAAAGAAAAAAAAAATAGGTGCAATTTACCTATCCGCTTAAAATAAAGAAGGAATTATATATTGTGTGGTTTCCCTCCAAATTTTTTAATCAAAGAACAATAGGTACAATATCTTGGCTTGAGCCTTGAAGGCAGATAAGTTTCAAGAAAATTGTAATTGTATTTTATTTCACTCTTCCATCTCCCCCAAGATGAAGTAATCTCTAGGTAACGTGTATTGTTTCCCGGTTTTCAATTTCGTTATTTTGTCTCGGCAAAATGTAATTATTGTAAATACAATTTTTAGATAGGTTAATCCTACCCTATTCTATTAACTTTGCGTGTACCATTGACCAATACTGAAAAGAATTATGCTTGGCCGAATAGCTCCAATAGCATTACTTGTCAACCCTATTAAATTCAATGGTAACATTTTTCAAAGCACTTTAGTTATTGAAAAATCAGATTCAAAGATATTTAAGTAAAGCAGTAAACTCAATGAAAACTACCAGATATTCCTACGTTTGATACTCTCATGAAAGTTATGGTCTAAATCTTTGGTAGTTCCAGCGGGTAGTAAAATTGAATTATTTCACCACAAACTTAGATGGCGATCGGGTTACGCAAGAGACTTGGGATGCGCAAAATGGCCGCTGCCACAGTTGAAGGCATAGAAAAAATATCTCCCTTTATCTATTCCGTGGTTGAAGGGCTATCTACCAATGAGCAATTCTATGAAATGGACTAGAGAAAACTCGCTAGAAAAAACCCAAATTTTAGCTTTGCACCAAGTGCTCTGGCCGATTCTGAGGATTGCCTAGGGCCTAGGACGAATCGCGATTCGTCCGCATTTCGGATTTGGACTATATCTAACAATATTATTATCAAATATAATTTATGGGAAGGCAAGTATAACAGAACAGATGTAACATTTTCGGAAAATAACTCTGAACCCTTTAGACGCTATTCAATAATATTATGTATCATTTAAAATTGAATAAATAACTAAGTTTCCAGTTTCTCTTAAAATGGATCTCTAAATACTTCACAGGTTCCTGCAGAATTATTCAAATTAATCAAGCCGTCGACGCCCCTGTTATTGCGTGCTACAAATTGTTCCAACTCTATTATGTGAATTAATTACTTCACAAATTAGTTGACTTACAAATAATTTGCCATGCTGGCCCGTAAACATTTATTAGCTCTGTCAATGCAAAACCTTAATTAGGTCAAATTTTACTGTTCAAAGCAAAAATCATTGCTTTCAATTCCGCTTACCTGGTTATTATAAAATACCTGCTATACCTACCAGTCACGTTCAATAAATATGAACATTTTAATGTTATTTCGTTGACTGGAATTTAATTTATAATTACATAAGTTATAAATTAAGAGTATTTGGACCGTTTATTGGATTTGTTTTATCTTTGTACTAAGATATCCATGGAAATTTACCTAATAACTATATCTTCTAAATATATATGTCACCGTAAGATTGATTGTTTCTATCCCGCTAGATTATAAACTGTCGAAAGATTGTGAACCGTTTAATGTTCTGAGTATTAATTTATGAAATATTTATTGTTTTTACGTTTTCTTGTCTCTTTCTTGTACAGTTCGCGCGCGAGTTGAATGCAGAGTAAATGTAAGTGTCACCATACATTTACTCTGCATTCAACACGCGCGCGAACTATAGGTTAGGTTAGGGTTTGACATGAATATTCAGGTTCTATCGGGTTAATATACCTAATATATTACAATTTACCGAAAAATTACGCGTTAAATTGTAAGCAGTATGTTACGGTTCACAATCTGTCGAAAGTTTATCGAGATAAAAAACGTTATATTATAATCTAACGGTTTTTACAATCTTACGGTGACATATATAAATCACGTGTCACGTTGTTTGTCCGCGATGGACTCCTAAACTACTTAACCGATTTTAAATTACATTTGCACACCATGTGCAGTTTGATCCAACTTGAAAGATAGGATAGCTTACGTCTTAATTTATAGCCGCAATATTATTTTATGTCGAAAGAAAACCTTTCTTACGAAAAGCTCATTCCACGCGGACGAAGTCGCGGGAATCAGCTAGGTAGCATAAATATATATCCTAATATATATAAAATAAGGATAAATAAATTTTATTATTGTGTTTACCCACACTTATGGAAATATTTAAACCATTCTTAAATAGGTACATTTCAAAAATTGCGCTCAGCGCACGAGCGCATCTCAGGGCGCGGATACTTACCAGAGAAACGCAGGTTCAAATCCTGCTGGTTCCGCAAATTTTGTTATGTATTTACGAATTGTTAAGGATATCATACTAATATTATAAATGCGAAAGTGTGTTTGTTTGTTGTTTTATTGGTTTGTCCTTCAATCACGCAAGTAATGGATCGACGTGATTTTTGGCATGGGTATAGTTGAGGACCTGTTGAGTGACATAGGTTACTTTTTATCGCGGAAAATTAAGGAGTTCCCGTGGGAATTAAACCACGCGGACGAAGTCGCGGGCATCAGCTAGTAGTAACTAGTAAGTAAATACAGAACGAGAACAATACAGATCCTGTGGGTCTGGGAAAGTAGAAAACCATTAATCTTGATGAGGGACGACAAGAGGGTAAATTTGAAAACTCTTACGAAACTTTTGAATGAGCCGCTTGAAAAATAATCTAGTTTTGCAACTCACTCACTTTTAAAAGTCCACTGTTTCGTGTCAAAAGAGAAGGGAAGTAGACAAATGATCTTTGAAACGTGCAAGTAAATTAAAAGTCAACATTGTCCATAGACATAGAATTTTTTCGCTACGCTCTGTCCATCAAATTTTTGTAGATAGATATTATAGAATAACTAATTTATTGTGATCCTTTTTTGACAAGTTGATCTTAGTTAAACTACTTTATTTTTGATATAACATTGAAATAATAATATATGCAATTTCTAAAAAAATCGATTTAAAATCTAAATTAAAAACTAAAAACTAAACATTAAAAATATAATCTATGCCGCTGCAATGAGGCAATGTGCCCAAAACGCTGGCTGCGTTACCCCGCTGGATAGCCAAACTTATATGTTGGCCGAGGTAACTGCCAGCCCTCCGGTCACCTGTGGACTAAATTTAAAAGTTAAACTATGTACTTAGATGATGATTTCACTAGACACACTCTATCTCGTATCTTTTACAAAATTTACACCGAATATTAAAGCTTTTAGAAGTATTTGCAGTAATTTAGCATGGTATGGTTTTTCGCAACCGTCAGATATGCGCTTTATCGTAAGACAGTAACTTTACTGAAAGAGGTCTTTATTTGCCAGCACTTACCAAACGCAATGTTAATAAGCGCTACATTAATATTATGAATCTGTTTAATTGTAATTGTTCGCTTGGATTTTAGTTTTTATAGTCTCAGAGCAAATGACTGATTTTTAGTTTCAAAGAACCCTTATAGTTTCGCCATGTCTACCTGTCTCTCCGTCCGCGGGTTAGCTCAGAGGTTGTTAGTAGGTGCTAGAAAACTTTAATTTGGCATATAGAAACGAGGATCGGTAAAGCCGAATGAAGGGGCGACGAGGTTAGTTTTCTGGCGTAGCTCATGATTTATATAGGTACATCTACATTTTTAGGGACACCCTACATTAATCTTATAACTATATCCTTAATTAATTAGGTGATCATTATTGATGAAAACTATGATTATTTAATAATATACCTAAGTACTTGACCATTTGAAGAAATGATCAATTCTGCTTTATGATTTTGCGATTTAACTGTGGAGTTAATGTCGACTATTCCTAGGTAAAGTTCTGAAATCGTCTAATTAACGTAAAATTTCGAACTCTTACGTATCAAAACCGTTAATGTCAACAACATTTCGACAAGGTAACATGTACTCGTATAACAAATTTACAAGGAAAAGTATCACAGCTTAGCAGGCTTCACAAATTAACGGTTGACCAACTTAGAAAATGTTCGCTTATTGTAACGGGCAACTACGGAACTCCACACTGCGCGTCGCTCGACACGCACTTGGCCGGTTTTTGTTATTAAACTGTCTATCTCCAATGCAAGTTATCTCTATGCCAATTTTCATCTGTGGGATTTTTCTAAGACCTAATTTATCCACGAGGGCGAACTCCAAAGGCGTCACCTAGTTAGTTAATAATTAAAATTACGGTCTTCTTTATTATTAACAACTTAAGTTATATTAGACGGTAAAATAAAATAATGCTCCAAAATTATGAACATTTTACGCAGACAATGTTCAGAGAATCTCCTAGTTAGATAATAAAGGAATATTTGGAAATTCTCCGTATTTGGTACACAATCAGTTCAAAGGCCCTGCTGAGAACAAAGGCTTGGATGTAAACAGACGGTTGGGAAAACGCACAATGAGGGTTTAACAGTGATCCTTAACTGATCCACCTGTACGCGTTTACCGTTTGTAACTCCAAACATTACTTTTGGTGGAATTTTGGTACTTAAACTAAATTTTGGTACTACGTTTTATGTAAAGCGTTAAAAGAAATGGGAGTGCTCCGAAATCTAAAGGTATTTATTACAGTGTGATTTTTACACAGATGTCCGCAAAACTCGTACGACTCGTAGAAGACAACCAAACTTCGAGCACTTTTATAGCAACTTTTTATCGCTTCGCCAAATCTATTGATACTTAAATGCAGAGTAAATGTATGGTGCCACATACAATGGTGACACATACATTTTCTCTGCATTCAACACGCGCGCGAACTATACGTATGATGATTTGTCCTTGCAACGGATAAACGAATTGACGTGATATTTTTAAGCACGAGTAAGATATCATCTCTCTCTCTCTAAAGGTGAAATATGGTGAAATAATAAATTGCGGGCGTGGGAACACCTTTTTTTCGATTCAAGGATCCGTTTTCAACATATTATTTTGCTTTAAACTAAAAAAAATTTTGTTTGAGTCAAGCATCTAAACGCTTGTTTTTGGATACATGAAACAATTCACGGCAGACATAATATATATACTAATATATAACGAAGTTATACGGAAAACTATCATATCTAAGAAGCTTTACAAGTAATAAGTAATAGTTGGCCTACTTAGAAAATTTTCGCATACATGTAACCGGCAACTACGTAACCTTACACCGCGCGTGGCTCGACAAGCACTTGGCCGGTTTTTTTTATTTGTCAAAATTAAAGAGTTTCTACAGAATTTATAAAGATCTCAATCCAAGAAGAACTCAATCCAAGAAGACGGAGACAAATTAAATAAAAGGTACATCAACCAGCTTTTTGATATGTCTGCCTAATACCAGTAATATCACAAACACCTGATATTGGAAACCGAATCTCCGTCTGTTTCTCTGTGAACTTTATTACTTTCCATCTTTATTAAGATCAAGTTATTTTAACGGTTTACAGGTGCTTTTGGAATATATTAGTTCCTTTTACTACTAGATACTAGTTACTTATAAAATTTGTTACAACCTCAATCTATCCATAAAAGTATCTATCTACATTAGATTATTTTTGTACACCTAAACGCAAAATTAATAAAGTATAAAAACATGTAATTAATAAATACCTGCATTACTTAGTTTTATGCTTCAATGGACATTTTAATGCCATCCAATAAACTTCCAATGCATAGGTTAACTTTATTGACCGTCCTACGAGCGCTGTCATCACGGGCAGCTAATGAACTGCAACTGGCTTAAAAATGTTGCATATAAAAGTAAATTCATTCTCTACTTATTGCAAATTATTTAATCACAATAGAAGTAAATCTAAAATCTAAATATTATACAAACTATACAATAAATTTAAATCAAATCCTTATATACCTATACTAACAAAAAATAAAAATAAAACCCTATTCAAAAAGACCACCCCCTTGCCCCTGGGATAAAGGTACCCATCAAACTTGCAGCATTGCAACATACTTATTTCAATACTAGATGATTTCCGCGACTTCATCCGCGTGGATTAGGATTTTTTGATTCCCGCGGGAACTCTTTAATTCTCCGGGATCAAAAGGAGCCTTTGTCCTCCCCGGGATACAACCTACACCTGTACCAAATTTAATCAAAATCGGTTGAACGGTTGGGCCGTGAAAGCGTAGCAGACAGACAGAAAGACAGACAACTGGACAGACAGACAGACACACTTTCGCATTTATATTATTAGTATGGATATGAATTCAGTATGGATCTATACTTAATATTATAAATGCGAAGAAACCTCAATACACGCGGACGAAGTCGCGGGCATCAGCTAGTATATATAGAGTATCTGTAGGTATGTATAACTTGCTACCGTTGGAAGGTTCGGACGAAGTTTCTGTCACGGTAACTGTGCTTCGTGTTTTTTATTTGCTTAAAAATAATAATCGCGCTGTTAAGTTAATTTAGTAAGTGTGTAACAAAAGTTAACATTGGGGTGAAGTTGGTTGAGTAATTTACAAACAATTAAATCAAGGAACTGTGCTCCAAAAACCGTGTTAAATAGTGAAAAACTGTGTTACATTATTTTAAAAGAGGGTACATATCATTTTTCTACAAGGTTTTACAACTTGTCTGTACAGCGCCATCCGTGGAGCATCGCTGAAATCAACACGAATAACATAGGGGTTGGGTCGGTACGTGTAGTATTGGTTGCATACATCGCCATCTACCGGATAACGTCCACACCCTTTAGCTAATTCTCAATCAAGCCAGACGTAATGATGCGGTGTGGTGCGTGTGGGAAATTCCTTTCGGCAGTAGGTGGCGCCAAGTGTAGTATTTGTCCAGGCCTGTACCACAAAGCCTGTATAGGTGTTCCGGAAACAGCGCAGATCGCGCCGAGTTGGATGTGCCCGGAGTGCAAAGTAAAACTTCCTAAAGGTGGCAATAGTGCGACGCCGGTTAAGCACGCCAATAGCGATTATCACTTGGATATCTCGGTGGCGTCAGGAGGCTCTTCACAGTCTACAATGGAAGACTGTACAAGAGGTGCCTGCGATGATAGTGAAGCTGCCCACAATGATACGGTATTTGACTCGACTCAGCCGTTAGACCTTTGTATGGAAATGCGTCTTTTCCGCGAGGAACTTAGAGAGGTCAGGCAGGAGCTGAAGGAATTTCGTAAGGAACTTTTCGACATGCGGAGCGCTATCGCAGGTTGTAACCGGCGAATTGATGGCATCGAGGAAAGGTTGGGGGCTATTGATAAAGGCCAGGGTGGGTCAGATCGAACTGTAGAGCTGCGTGTCTTGGAGGATGCAGTATCTCAGCTACAGGAGAACCTCAATGATCGTGATCAGGAGCTTCTCCAGGCCGACCTTGAGATCACTAACTTACCAGAACAGAAAGGAGAAAATCCTATCCATACTGTTACGGTCCTAGCCTCCAAACTTGGTATAAACCTAGATAGTAAGGATGTCATATTTGCAGAGAGGGTCGGTAGATCAAATGAAAGCGCTGATCAGTCAGGTGGAGCGGGTCGA
Source organism: Erebia aethiops (assembly GCA_923060345.2). Taxonomy (NCBI): domain Eukaryota; kingdom Metazoa; phylum Arthropoda; class Insecta; order Lepidoptera; family Nymphalidae; genus Erebia; species Erebia aethiops. Next base: position 11,055,697 of record OV281089.1, on the reverse strand, counting down.
GGCAGGCGTCTGGTGGTGCGGCTGGCGCGGCGCGGCCAGCGCGACGAGTTGCTGCGAGAAGCGCGCGTGCGGCGTGGCGCTACGACGCAGGACATGGGATTCGACGCACCACCCCGCCGCTTCTATGTCAATGAGAGGCTAACCAAAAAGAATCGGCATCTCTTCTATCTTGCACGGGAGGCGGCGCGAAAAATGCAATGGAAATACACGTGGACCAAACGAGGGCGCATCTTTGCGCGGAAAGGTGTAGATCAGCCGGCCCACAGTATCAAGGTGGAGGCGGACATCGCTCGTGTTTTTGGCGTCCTTCAAGTTGGTGGAAACTAATAAATCAGGTGATTCATTTATTGAAGGACTGAAGTTTAACAAATCCAAGCAATATTTAAATCTAATATGTAATCTAAATACTACGAAGTTAAATAAGTTGAAAATATGCTATGGTTCAAGTTACAAGCACAGTAATTTTAATATATATTATAAAATTGTGCATGACATAATATTATTACTGCTTTTCTCGTGTGTATCTATTGCCATAATTCTACAATATTTCCAGTTATTAACGAGTTATGTTTTTAAATTATTTGAATTAATATTACATAAAAAAAAAGTAGAACAGAAGGATAGTATTCCCTTTTGTACATTACTATTGCTGTGTTTTAGAGTAAAATTAACCTTATTATTATTGTTAAATTATGTAAAAATGTATTGGAACTTAATATATACCAATATAAATAACACGTCACGATTGATATTAAATCGCTACTATGTATTAAACTGTTCCCTAGTTACTAATTATATTTCATTAATTTTTGATTTGTTCCTTTATTCCGACGTATATATTGTTATAACTTACTGTATTATTTTATGTGTTGTGGTACCAAAATGGAACATTATGGAAAAAAACATGGCATTAAACTGCGACTTTATGCTATTTATTATTTACATTTTAATCACCTTAACCTTATGCTATTATCACTTATTATATGCCTCTAGTTTAAGTTATAATTTATATAATCTTCTAATTACAATATTAAAATTGGAACACATATACATTATACTGTATTTTTATTTTTATATTTTTAAAAGGTAATAACAAAACTAACCAATTATTAGTAGGATTACTAAATCCCGGCTCTTTAGGTACAGCACACGACGAGTTTATTGTTGCCATGCAGAGCCACCGGGTGGACATAATGGCTATCAATGAGACTTGGTTAAAAGAAGGGGAAGAAGGTCGCGCGCCAAAGGTACCTGGTTACAAGCTGTGTCATATCCCGCGGCCGCCTGGCGTGCGCATGCGTGGAGGCGGAGTAGGCTTCTATGTGCGGCAAGGTTTGAATGTTATACTGTGTGCTCACCCAGAAAGCCCGCCAGTGGAACAAATTTGGCTGGCGTGCCAGTTTAAAGGGTTAAAGCTTGTCATCGGTACGGCATACCGTCCGCCATGGCTTGATGTGTCAATTTTCTTGGACGCCTTGACCGCGTCGGTAAGTTCGTTTTCAAACTTTGACCATACCATCCTTCTGGGCGATTTTAATATTGACATGTTACAGTCCGGCACCGCGAATCTCAAGAAGCTGAATGATTTTCTGAGATGCATGAATCTAACACAGTATGTCGCGGATCCTACACACTTTACAGAGCACAGCTCAACTCTATTAGACCTCATTTGTGCAGACATTAATATCTCAAAAATTCACATTGATCCTATTCCCGAGCTGAGCAGGCATGCATTTATAACGTGTGAAGTTGATGTTATAAAGAAAAAATATACATCTAAGAAACTTACACTCAGATCATTCAAACATATTGACAAGGTCTTGTTTGAAGAACATCTCAACCAAATAGATTGGGGTCAAATTATTGACATGCATGATGTAAATGCGATGCTCGATACATTGAATTCATACATCTTATTGTTATTTGATGTTCATGCACCACTTAGGACTATAACTATTAAAGAAGAATCTTACCCATGGATTACGCCTACAATCGTACAAATGATGAGATTACGTAATGAAGCGCATGCAAAGTCACGTTTGGAAATCAGCTGTGACGCTAGCAAGATATATTATAAAGATCTTAAGCATACAGTGAATACCGCTATGTATAGGGAAAAAGAGGCCTTTCATAATTATTATATAAATAAGCACATTAATGATCCAAAATTATTATGGAAAAACCTTAAAAAATATGTTGTACCGAAAAGCAATACTTTTGATGAGGACATTTTAAATATATTCAAAGACCCAAACATTATCAATAATCATTTTCTAGATATACAAGTCAACAAGCAAGTCCAAAAAAGTGATATCCTTTATTATGAAACTAATAGCTTTGGAGATTGTAAGTTCCAGCTTCACTCCGTTACAGAAGATGAAGTAAGAAAAATTATTTACTCTCTAAAATCCAATGCTACTGGCATTGATGGGATATCATTAGATATGATTTTATTTACCTTACCTACTACTCTTAGCGTAATAACTGCAATTATAAATCGCTCAATTGAAAGCAGTGTCTTTCCGCAAGCTTGGAAAACAGCTATTGTCAGACCAATCCCAAAAAAAACCAATGTCACTGCTCTTAAAGACTTACGTCCAATCAGTATTCTCCCTTGCCTTTCAAAGATTTTAGAAAAAGTTGCATGTGGGCAACTGACTAAGTACGTTGAGAAGCATGACATTCTGCCTGAGAGACAATCTGGCTTCAGAAAAAATCGTGGGACTGCTACTGCACTGATTGATGTCGTTGATAATATCATCGAATCTCAAGATGCAGGTGAAGTGAGTTTGCTCGTGCTACTAGATTTTTCGCGCGCTTTTGACACCATCAATATAGCATTATTGCTTGCTAAGCTGTCGTATTACGGCTTAGACTCTAATTCCTTGCAATGGTTTGCAAGCTACCTCAGCAACCGCTCTCAGTTTGTGCAGCTACGAAATTCTAATGGTGGTACTGTAGATTCCATATCAAAACCAGTGGCTAGTGGCGTCCCGCAAGGTTCTATTTTAGGACCTCTTCTCTTTATAATTTATACAGCTGACATCGTTAAGAGCATAAAAAATTGCAAATACCATATATACGCAGATGATACTCAAATTTATGCATCCTTTAAGTCAAGTAATATCTCTTACGTGGTATCTTTAATGAATGAAGATTTGGAAAGGATTGCGGACTGGTCCGATGCAAACCAGCTCGTCTTAAACCCTACTAAGACAAAATACATGTTTCTTGGGACTCGCCAAAGTATTAGTAAAATAATTTTTAATGCGCCACCAGTGTGCATCAGAGGTGAAGTATTAGAACGCACCACGGAAGCAAGAAATTTGGGAGTTTTGATGGACAGTGATCTTCGCTTCGAAAACCACATGCTTCAAGTAGCTCGAACCTGTTTTTATAAACTAAAAATTCTCTACCGTGTGCGTAATTTTCTTACCACTGAGACTCGCCTTAAGGTTTGCGAAACGTTAATTCTCTCCAAATTGAATTACGGTGATGCACTGTACGGTCCAAGGTTGTTGAGTCGCACCAAGCGACTAGTGCAGCGAGTGCAAAATGCCTGTATACGCTTCTGTTACAATATTCCCCCTAGATCCCATATCTCACCGTACATCAACAAAGGAAACCTGCTTAATATGGAATCTAGAAGAAAATTGCACTTGGCTTCATTGTTGTTTGGCGTGATTCAATCTCAAATGCCCCATTATCTTTTCAACAAATTAGAATGGGCAAAGAAGACTAACGCTCGATCAAATAGGGTTTGGACCCTGAGAACTCCTCACCATTCAACAGCAGCATTTCGGGGTAGCTTTAAATTTGCGGCTACGAAATGCTGGAACGACTTGCCCCCTCCCCTGCGTGATACGAGCAAGTCAAAACGATTGTTTAAATCAAAATTAAGAAAGTTATTGTTATGTCAGCAAAAGGGTGAGGTTGTGGAGTAGGCGCTGCTCATATTATCATACTAACATTATTTAACCATTATTATTATTTATTATTATTGTTGTATGTATATAATTATAAGTATATTATTATTTCAGTTTATCTTTTTCATACTCTGTTTACTTTATCTCGACAGTTTTTAAGCTTCGTTACGTTACACTAACCGATTTTGAATTACCTAACATCTTTGTAAGTATTTTATTTTTATAGTAACTCGTCCGAAACTTGTGGATCCACGGAAGACCAGCGCTGTGCCTGTGCTCGAACCACAGTCATAGCAAAATGCTGAGTGGAGTCCATTTTGGGATCACACAAATCATATTTCTGTCTCATTCCTTTCCACTGTCATTATTGTATTGTGGTTCCAAATAAACGCTTTTTCTTTCTTTCTTTCTTTCTTACCTTTTAACTTTTTGGCACAGTGCTAGCTTGCCATATCTACTGTAGCCTTATTATGTGAAATCTGCATTGAAAACATATACCATAACGTTATAGTCTTAGGGCCGCTTGCACAAGGATATTTAAACTGATTTAGTTACATTTTGTAATGCTCTTTTTGGCAAATGCATATTGTAGTTGCCATTAAAATATTTAACTAAATCAATTTAAGAGTCCTTGTGCAAGTGGGCCTTAATTGTAATTATTAGCTGGAGTTGCGGACATTGTATTTTGGCCAATAGTGGAGAGGTGTTTGTGATTGTTACACTATTAATCATTTTTAGAGAGCCAATGGATGGTTCCCATGGGATTTTTAAAAGTTAATATTTTATTTTCACTCGTGTAAATCAGAACGCTGAATGACGGCTGCGGCGCATAAACGTTGTTTGTAACAAACTTTTGCACAATGGAACGAAAGTAAAATAAATAAAACTCCAACACAAAGAACTTCATAAGCCAAAATAGATTTGCTCAACGATTACGTTGTTATACTTCGTGAAAGCTTAGAAATCAGGGGCGCTTCTAACTTTTAATGAGTTTACCATGTTCACTTTTTATAATAAAAAAAAAACGTTATGATCACGTCCATTTAGTACGTACATTATTTTTATTATATTGCTTATCTTTCGTTAAAAAGGATAAATTTTATATTATATAAGATCCCCTCTCTACTTATTTAAGATTAAAACCATGAATTTTTCATTTTCCAAAACGATTTTCAGACTTAGTTAAAGAAATAAGCTTTTTTTTCTTTTTTAGAGTAGATAATATTGAAAAAAATTAATTCTCACGATCGAACGACATTCTTCCATCCAAGATATTGTAGTTATAATAGTTCGGAGCTCAATAACGCCCATTAATGAGTCTAGAGATCAGTGGCGTGTACAGGTTTTGAAGCGAGGGCAGGCATTCCTTAGTCAGAACACCTATTTACAATTTTTTTGTAGAAAAATGACGTATATCCATTTGGGTAAGCAGTGCTTTAATGTCTCTATGAACTGCACGCCACTGCTAGAGATAGAGGAAAATAATGATGTCGGATAGTGAAGCAACTTTACTAATTAGGAACAGTTTATGTTCCGATAAAACTCTGAGTACATAAAAACGTCCGAACCCAGCGAATGTGGCCCAGGCCAAAACATAACAGTATGTCACCGTGATGTATACCAGTTTACTCTAGTAATTATTATTGGAAGGGAAGCTTCGCCCTTTTACAAATTATGTTACAATTACTACAAACATTTGGTAATTTTGTAAACTTTATAGTTTTATGATATCTACTAGTAGAACTACATGATGCCCGCGTGGAGTTAAGGCCCTGTGTTTATAAAAGGGGGTTTTTAAAAGCAGTGTATCCATCAAACAGTGACATAATGTATGCTTGTAAAAATAATTTGCTGTTTTCAAGACCTTTAAACAGCCATTGACGCATCAATCAAATCAAATCAAATCAAATATTTTTTATTCAAATAAACTTTTACAAGTACTTTTGAATCGTCAAGTGAATCTACCACTGGTTCGGAATGCCATTCCTACCGAGAAGAACCAGCAAGAAACTCGGTGGTTGCTCTTCATCATGCTCATCTCAAAACATAATCTAAAAAAAAATCAGCATCGAAATTTATTTTAAACATACCTCTTTATTTACCTTTTAAAGCAATTTTCCTCCTTAGTTAAACTAATAATTTGCTCTAAAAATATAAGATAAAATTTACATTTCTAAATCAAACACATTGTCGGATTAATTTGTATTGAACAGTTTTATTTTATACAAATGATTTCTTGCATTTTTTGCGACATGCACTTGCTCGATTTCACCCCCGCGCGCCTGTATTTTGATCTCGTGAGCTCACAGCGCCTTGAGTTTTTTTTTAATTTATAGACTAGCGCTTGGTCGCAATCAGACTTGCTGGAAGTAGTGATGCAGCCTAAGGTCGAGCGTGCTTGCCTAGAAGATGCCTATTCACTCTTAAGTATTTTAAACCATAGAGAAAATCTTTTATTTTTAAAGATAAAAAGTGGCCTATGCCACCGGCCATGTCTCTAGGTAGGTATACCCTTAAAACAGTCACTTTAAGGAGAAACAAACACATTTTCGCAATTTTAATATTACTACGTAAGTAATATGGATAGTAGGATGATTAATAAGATTATAACGTAGCTACCTGGTATTTAATTTTTTGTTTACATGCAATGGGGCTGATTCTGTAGTGCACAATCTCTAAACTAAACTAAAATTAGGGCATTACAAATATTGCTAACCCTTTTATAATACTTCCCACGGAAAGGGACAGAACTAGATTTAAAGCTGCCATTTTAGTTTAGTTTAGAGATTGTGTTATACAGAATCAGCCCCAATATCTAAAAATAATCTAACTAATCAACTTTTTTAACGTTAAAATTAAGAGTACTGTCTCGGCGAACCCAGAAAATATGTACACATTAAAAACAATTTTTATCAGGTTGGTAAATAATAATTTTGTTAATACATGCTTACCTAACATTATTTGTTTATTACTTATGTAATATGTTTAATTGAAGTATTAGGTGTATAGGTACAATGGTGACATCGTGGTGTCGGATCGGTCGCGAGCCCACACCACGATGTCACCATTGCGATGAGGACCAAGACACGGCACAGCACACATTCGAGGTGTGCCCTGCTTGGGAGAGTGAGCGCAGCGGATTGATGGATCAAATAGGAACAGACTTATCTCCGCCTGCAGTTATAGCAGCAATGCTAGCGGAAGAAGACTCGTGGAGGGCAGTGGTCTCCTTTTGTGAAGGAGTAATGATCAAAAAGGAGACCGCTGAGCGAGCTCGCGAGCGCATTGACCCTTCTCGGGGACGGACACACCAGGGTGGCAGTGACCAACACCCTGATCCATCGCATTAATAGCCCCTGTCGATAGGGCTCCGGGGTCGCTAGTGGCAAGGGTGGGGGCTCTTTCCGCTCCTAATATCATGCGACCCCTGGAAGACAGCAGCTGGCCGTGGCACCAGCTGCTGGAACTAATATCGTGGTCGGGGTCAGTTGGACCAGGGACGAGCCCAGTATGGGCTACGCGCAGGGAGGCACCGGCGCAAGTTCTTAATTAGAGTTCCCGGAGCCTTTCATCATGCGCCGAGGATGGTCACCGAGGGGGTTTTAGTGGGTACAAATCACCACATAACCCGGTCTCCCCCCCTAGGAGCCGGGTATCTTAGGAAGATTTCCCCCCCGTCAACAAAAAAAAAAAAAAAAAAAGGTGTATAGGTACAGTGCAAGAATTGACCTCTTATCTATACTAATATTATAAAGAGGTAAAGTTTGTGATCTCTGGATTTACTGAACCGATTTTGAAAATTCTGGTAACAATAGAAAGCCACATTATTTGTGAGTGCCATAGGCTATATATTAACCCAAAAAATTAGGGAGTTCCCGTGAGAATTTAAAAAAAATATTTCACGCGGACGAAGTCGCGGGCATCTGCTAGTAAATAATATTTTATCCAGTCAATTCAACTCAAACGGCAAGAGCCAAAAGATTTGCCTAAGCCACCGATTTTGGGTAGCGTTAAGAAAATGGCTCAGTTAAGAGATCGTTTTGCACCCTTAGACAAAATATGCATGAACTCTCTTCCAATCTCAAAATTATACTGTTAGATCATTTTGTTAGCGACTGCCCAAAAAAAGGATTGTAATTTTTTCAGGGTTCAAGTATGTAGGTGCGTGAGTTTCTTTACTTCAATCCACCATAACTTTTAAATACCTGAACAGATTTGGAAACTATGGGGTATGGTTAGAATCCTTACATCATCCAGAATGACATGTATACATTTTTTGATTCAGCAGTCGTGTTTTTAATTATTTTTTAATTATACTCACTTGTTATCCAATGATGTTGTAAAATCATGGCCTCATCACATAGAGACATGAACGCAACAGTTAAATAAATGAAATGCAAATTACTTGTACATACTGTGTATAAATAGATATAAAATTTCAAAATCCTGAAGAAGGGGCGCTTGGAGTGGAGTAATTATATTGTGGAGAAGGGTGAACTGTAACTATCATAACAAAAACAATCCAATTTAGAACACTCCATATCTGTGGAATCGCCGGCATACAGACTCCTTGAAATGGGCTCGAAGAAAAATCCATCGTATATTAGCTGCGATAGCTTCAGTCCTATACCATTGATGTCAGGGTTGGTCTTTTTGAGCGTGATCCTGCATAATATTTCATTGATCCAGCCCATTTCATAAATGGAAATCAAAACCCTGTATTTATGTATACGTACATTAGGTTATGCTGTATGAAATAATACAATACCACAAGAAATCAATAACAGTATTTCAGAATTTTGTGTGGTAATAGATGTCTTCCACATAATGCAAAAGTAGAATGAAGCAAATTCTGTTTAACAAAATCTCAAAACTAAAATGACAGCTTTAAGTATAGTACTGCCGCTTTCCGTAAAGAGTATTATGAAAGCGATAGCAATATAAATGGAGCTGTCATTTTAGTTTAGTATAGAGACTATACAGAAGGCCCCATTGTCTTAAAAGACATAATATTGAAAGTATAAAATAATAATAATATATCATAACCTACGCTTATATTATGTAATCAAAAATATAACATACCTACCTTTCTGAATCACAGAATTTCTTTCGCGTGATTTCCCCTGAGCCATCAACATCAGACCACTTTTGGTGCTTCATATAGGTTTCTTTTCGCTTAATATTAGAAGGTAAAATATATCCGTTCCAATATATTTACCCCAAAACTGTTTGCCCAAACATCACTCAAAAACTTTGGAAATAAGAATCATAAAGTATTTCTCATATAACTGAGAAGCTGTGTGAATAATTGAGCATTTACATAGGTTTAGGATGTGGACCAAGCAGAAACTTAATTTTGAAGTAAATATATTTCATAGACACTCTAATAATAGATATGTACAGTGAAAACAATATCCATATCCATACTAATATCCATATCCATACTAATATTATAAATGCGAAAGTGTATCTGTCTGTCTGTCTGTCTGTCTGTCTGTCTGTCTGTCTGCTACGCTTTCACGGCCCATCTGTTCAACCGATTTTGATGAAAGGTACAGGGGTAGATGGTTTCCCGGGAAAGTACATAGGCTACTTTTTATCCCTGAAAATTAAAGAGTTCCCGCGGGAATCAAAAATCTTAATCCACGCGGACGAAGTCGCGGGAATCATCTAGTCATTAATATTATTTTTATTCATGGAAGTCGGTAGTTGGACACTTGGATTGCGATATTATAATTTAGCGAGGCGTCTGGTAATGTCCTCTGTGAAGGTTTGAAAACTTTAGTATCTTTGTGATTACGCTCTCTATACATAACTGCTTTTTATACGTCTACACAGCTATTAACAGGACAGCGTGAGTATAAAATCTATGCTGGAATATTACACCTCTTACCTACCAAGAAAGTACCAACAGTTGTAGGTTTATGTTACGATTTGGATGTTTTGTGTAAATGGAGTAAAGTTCATAAACTTCGAGAAGCTTACTCAATATCTATATTACTTACTTGTTTAATATTCTGTTAGTTTGCTTCGCTCCAGGCCTTAAGTTAAATCATTAGGGGTTCTACACCAGTTACACAGCGTATCAGACAGTTTATCAATTAATATTCCTTTCGTGCCCTTAGCACGATCTTCGTAGAAATTAAATTAAAATAAAATCCCAATAAAAGTAGATGCTTGTACATAAACTTGGAATTGAACATGATTACCCAAATAGGTATTTTTATGATTATGATTAGGAAATCTATATAATTAACCCAGAAAGCTGAAATAAGCACAGATGTTCCTTTCATAATGTTGACAAGGTAAAATTCCAACAAATAATTGGAGAAACTGCTGACTTACACAACATCAAGGCAGTACAGTTTACACAAGTCGGTTTGTTTGTTGCGGGCAAAAGTTAGTACAAGGTAGGTACTAACTTTTGCCCGCAACAATTTTTTTAGATTATGTCTTAGATATACCTACAAAATGAGCCGTGCAAAAACTATAATAAAAAAATAATGATTATTTTTTTCTCAATCTCGTAATATTTTGTGTAAAACCATGAAAGATTCAGATACATGATTTAATTAATTAGAATTAGATGAATTATTTCGAAAATTAATAATGAATTTTGGTAAATTTTAAGGAGTTTAAGATATAATATTGCAATATTTTAGCATTCGATCAAACGTCTTCCGAGAGTTTATTAATGGTGTATGTAGTGAACACCGGCGCCCAAGTTTTCCAATATCCTCGATATTATTCAGTTCCGTGGTCTTCGTGCATATGAAAATGTAACAAACTTTCTCTTGATCCTCCGGAGTTTCGCAGGTTAATGCAAAGTATCCAATATGATGCCTATCTAAAATTATTACTTTGCCTCCTTGCTTTGTTGAAAAAATAAAATTTGAATTATATTGGAGGTTATTACATATTTATACTTACAGTCTTGCCGAAACTAAACGCTAAAGAGCAATAAAATACACCTATAAGTACGCGCGCGACTTGAATGCAGAGTAAATGTATGTGTCATCATACATTTACTCTGCATTCAACTCGCGCTCGAACTATAGGTGTATTAGCTAAACTACGAGTAGGTACCTTTCCTTATTGCCGTACGATGTACATACTTACCTAGGTATGTATTTTATGTGCTAGCTCATCTTTGCTTTACTAATAAAACTTTAAAAGGATCTTTATACACCTACGCATCTAAAATACTTTTGAAAGGTAAATTTCGTTCTTTAGTATAAAATGTTGTGCTTTGTATTTATTTTCTGGTGGAAGACTTCGGTCGTGGGTAGTTACTACCCTACTGGCAAAGAAGTTCCAAAGCCAAGCCCTCTAGCGTTCCAGTATGATGCCGTGTAGAAATCGATCGGACTGACATAATTTATTAATTTTATTTAACACTAGATGATGTTCCTGACTTTGTCTGCTTGAATAAAATATTTTTCATTCCCGCGGGAACTCTTTAATTTTCCGGGAAAAAATATGGGAAAAAATTAAATTAATTCTCCCCCGGACATACCCCCTGTACCAAAATTCATCAAAATCGGTTTAACAGATGAACCGTGAAAGCGTAGCAGAAAGATAGACACACTTTCCCATTTATAATATTAGTATTGGATATGGATTTTCGTCAACCCGCCGCTCTGGGTTCAAGTTTACATTTTGCATTGACTTACTTTTATTCTACCTACGGATTTCTTTATAACGTAGTCTATTCTAAGAAATTAGAAAAGATATCTATATAAGTTTCCACCCAAACGATGTCGGGGCAGGTCAGTTAGTAGATGATATAGTCATATTTGCTTGCGATTTATTTGTAAATAAATGTGGTTGTCGATACATTTATTCAATCCTTGACATCCATATAACGATTTCCGGTTCGCTCGCTGACGAACGAACGTTGCGTGCAGGGAGCAGGGGTGATGGATATCGCTCTCAGTCCTCCACTCTTCAATTATACGTGACGATGTCCGTGCGAAAAATGTTACACCAATTTTTTATTTCACAACAAAACACGAAAAAAGCGTGTAGAATTTTCCCAATTTAAGGGAAGCTTTTTCCTAAACTTTAATACAAGAACTTGGCAAAAAGAGGTACCTATCTAGAAATAAAATCCTGCGGCTGCGTACCTTATTCTAGAGACTTACTAGAGCTTCCTAGAGATTTTAATTTTAGAGCCTCTGACCTCTGAACATTTCTTACCTCTTATTGTTATCGATAAAGCCTCTATCGATAACAATAAGAGGTCCTCTTATCCTGTACCCTCTATCATAGAGGCCCAGAGGGTATAGGATAAAAGGGGAGGATGTATTTTAAACCAGTTGTGGGAATCATCATTATATTTGAAATAATTGGCCCTTGGCGCTCCTTTGTACTAAATGATTATTGTAACAATTATTATTTATTTGGTATATTTACCTACTGTAGATCGCTGCACTATCCGTTGCAAAATGTGTATATGTTGTACATAAGGAAGTACATCACATTAATATTATAAAAGCGAAAGTATGTTTGTCTGGTACGCTTTCACGGTCCATCTATTCAACCTCCACCACCACCACCACCACTACAGCCCATTAACGTCCCACTGCTGGGCACAGGCCTCTCATAGGAGAACTCTCATAGGAGAGCGGGAATTAGAGCTGAGACCCACCGAGCTGCTCCAATGCGGGTAGGTGGGCTTTAACGACTATTATCATGTTAGTGATCATTACCGGGACCGACGGCTTAACGTGCTCTCCGAGGCACGGGGGTGAAACACCGCCAACTTCCTAACTCCGGGCTAGTACCAATAATAATAATTACCAGTCAGAAAAACCCAATACTCAATTATGGCCCGACCCGGGACTCGAACCTGGGACCTCGTCGGCCGCAGTCGAACATGCCAACCACTAGACCAACGAGGCATAATTAAGTACATCACATTAATATTATAAAAGCGAAAGTATGTCTGTCTGGTAGGCTTTCACGGTCCATCTATTCAACCTATTTTGATGAAATATGGAACAAAGATAGGTTGCATTCCAAATATGACATTGGGAATTCATGTGGACATTTCATTGAGAATTAATAAATCTTAATCTACGCGGACGAAGCCGAAGGCATCATTTGTCATTTCGGACGGGATCCAATCGCGCATGAAATCGAACGCACCATTATGCGAGCTATTTAATAACATAGATTCTAGACAGTAATAATATTAAGGATTAGACCCAAAAGGGTTGATACTTCATCTTCCCAATGATAGGATATATAAACGTTTTCCAGAAATCGGCCTGTGTTGCGGCTTTGCGCTTACCTACTTCGATTGTCGGAACGAGCCTTTCTGGTTTAGAATTTTCTATCGAATTTCTTCAATGGGATTGGTCTGGTTATTTTAGTATCTCTATTTTATTTTTATTAATCTCGCCGCCAAATCGTAGAATTCAAAATGGTGACGATTTGTAACAATATTTTAATCTCTGTAGCGAAACTAAGGTCAAGTAGGCGAAGCTGCGTAAGAGGCGACGAATCGTAATGTGCTATTGTTTTTTAGGTTAGGTACGTGAAGTCTCTTGAGGGACGAGTGGCCTCGTTGTGACAACGCATATCAGTACCCCACCACGTTATTATCCCAAGAAAAATTCTACCATTATGTGATTAATGGAAAGGGGTCACGACCCTCAGTAATGAGGATTACGACGCAAAGAGAGAGAGAGAGAGAGAGAGAAAGACTCAAAAGAAAATTCACAAGGATTTTTTCTTAAATTTTTTAACCTTATTTCTTGCCCATCAAACATTATGGGGATCCATCAAAAGAGCAATTTCTTATTCCTAACAAATAACTTCCATTTTTCATGTCGCCATGTGGCACTGGCTAGGGGCAGCTTTTTTATTAGGTACTTAGGTGCCTAGAGTATCAATGATATTGTACCTACGCTTTATACTTTGTATCATCCTTGTCCATAGTAGCTAGTCCTACTTAGTATTATAATATTAGTTCGCGTGTATCATAAGTATAATTATATTTTTAACCAACTTCCAAAAAAGGAGGAGGTGCTCAATTCGGCGCGTATTTTTTTTTTAATGTATGTCGGTGCATATCTCCGTGGCTTCTGAACCGATTTGAATTTTTTTTTATCAGTCGTTAGAGGAAGCTCTCGAGGTGGTCCCATAAATTCTGACTCCAAATCCTTTTTAGTGTTAGGGTTGACCCTAACACTAAAAAGTGAAAAATAAAAATTATTTCCAAAAAACCAACTTCCAACCCACTATGTTGAAGTTGGGCGGGTGTAACAAGGATAAGGAAAATAGAGGCATCAGGCTCGCCCGACTTCAAGATAGTGGGTAGAAATCAAAATTATTTTTTACTTTACAGTGGCGTTGGAAGTCGGTTTTTTGGAAAGAATTTTTATATACGTTGCTACGTGCAATAAAATACTTTTAATTTTTCCATCACAATAACAAAATCAAATCATCATATTAATATTACCTATTTTAAATGCGAAAATGAAAAACCTGGAGAGTGACAAAGGATTCTTTTGATTTCAAAAAATATTAAACTGCGTGGATAAATTTGCAGGCATCAACTAGTCTTACTAATATTATAAATGCGAAAGTTTGGATGTATGGATGTCGGTATGGATGTATGGATGGATGTTTGTTACTCGATCACGCCCCAACGGCTGAACGGATTTGGATGAAATTTGGTACAGAGATAGATTATAGTCTGGAATAACACATAGGCTACTTTTTATCCCGGAAAATTAAAGAGTTCCCGCGGGAACCACAAAACCTCGATCCACGCGTACGAAGTCGCGGGCGTCAGCTAGTAATATTATAAATGCGAAAGTTTGGATGTATGGATGTCGGTATGAATGTGTGGATGGATGTTTGTTACTCAATCACGCCCCAACGGCTGAACGGATCTGGATGAAATTTGGCACAGAGATAGATTATAGTCTGGAATAACACATAGGCTACTTTTTATCCCGGAAATATAAAGAGTTCCCGCGGGAACCACAAAACCTCGATCCACGCGTACGAAGTCGCGGGCGTCAGCTAGTAGAAAATAATTTGAACAAAGAATACCAGCACTCACCAGCTAAACAACAAACGATCTCGTTACAAAGGATTTGAAGTTGCAGCTGTGGAAATCTACGTAAGATTTGCAGACAACGTGAATCCTATTAGCCCGTATTCCCGCCCCAAATCAGGCATGGGCATTTTTTTAGTCCGCTTTGAGCCTTTGTCCATTTGTCTTCAAACAAAATAAATCATGCTTGGATACAGAAAGCATCTATGGATTATTTTTTAAACAGTTCGAAATTAGCCGTTTGACAAACTTAACCTTGAGTTTTATTTATTACACAATCGGACTTTTGGTGCCCACGGCTCTTCCATCTCGGGACCATGGGGTCCCGGACGTTTTGGAAGGCGTACGAGGGGCCGAAGCCAACTCGCAGAGGCCTTAGACAAATTTAGTCTAAAGGAAATGTGACACCAACCGGGGAATATCAATATATGCATTATGCGAGTGCACCCAAGGACGTCCCCGTTTAGTGCAGGACTACCCATTGCAAAACATGGAAACAACTGATAGGTATGGAGCTACGGGCTGTGCTACGGGTTCGTTTTGCTATGCTATAATGGACTGGTGAACTGGATCTATGGAAGTACTATGGTGCCCACGTTATTATTATATTAGCGGATACCTTTGATTATCAAAGGCGGATACAGTATGCGGACCAACGACCTCAATTTATAAAACATAAACGGGCCCTGTCAAACAACGGTTGTGGACCTATTTTAAACGCCATAGTCTAGCGTGCTCTACAGGTTGGAAATTTCTATGAAAGGGCCCATCTAGTACCTACATACTACTGGAAAGATACTGGAAGAGATCGCTGCTTAGCGATAAGACCGCCTTATTGTACCTACTTATTGTTGTTTTCTTGTTTGTAACACTAACATGTTGCTTTTGTATACATATTCGTCGTGTACAATAAAGTTTATACATGCATACACATACATATATATCGTCCAACTTCGTTTCTGGCAACGCCCTTTTTATTTTACATAGTTTTTTTCGCTCAATGTTGACAAATTAAATGCGTTAACTGATGGCTCTGTAACCGATGAACCATTAACCGATGTTAATTCAAGTGCAGCGCAAAAAGCGCCACTGTTCTGCTTTCACTTTGAAAATGTGTATACTTTAAAGCAAAATGAATATTGAAAATTCATTCCGCGATGCAACAGTGTATTCAATTTTGTCATTTTGTATGCATTTTTTTTCTATTTAACACAAAATTCTCGCGCGATTCATCAGAGCTGGTTTTAATTACTCCTGCAGATGAAAACAAGTAAAGGTGTCTTGGGTCAGGGTATCTAACTTTGATCAATAAATAACCCTTCATAGTAATCTAATTATCTTTTTATTTCTAAATACAAATAGTCCATACACATGCCAAAGTGTGTGTAACTGTGACCATGTATGTCCTCGCTACGCTCGTGCATACATATACCTCGGATGTTGAATGGATTGCTTTTCCTTCCTCGTTTAACAGTCAACAAAAAAAAAAAAATGTTTAAATAAATCGTATACTTAAGTTTTAATTGCTGGCGAATAGAATAGTGATGAAAATTGCAAATGGAAAATCCTGTTGATTAAGACCAGTCATAATGTTACCAGGATTTTAATTTTTAAACTGTTCAAATGTTTGACTAGCGAACATTTAATCAAATCCATAAAGTCCACTTTGCACGATGTTGACTTTGTCTAATTACAGTCAGTCTGCAACAGAGTAATGAATTGATCGTACCTACCATAAGGTGCGTTTCCACCAGATATGTGCAAGCATGATTGAACTAAAATTCTACATCAATGTACGTGATCTAAGCTACGAAAAATTCTACATCAATGTACGTGATCTAAGCTACGAATGCATGTCAAACCCACTAATAGGAGCGCTTGATTCTCATAGCTTAGACCGCTAGATGTTAGATTTAGCGTTCCTGTTGGTGGGTTTGACACACATCCGTAGCTTAGCAACGTAACTTTTGCTTGCATCCGTAGCTTTGAGGACCTCCGTGGCTCAGTGTTGAGCGCTGTTGTCTTCACTTGCGAAGGTCCCGGGTTCGATCCCCGGCAGGGTCAATTTGGGAATTTATAATTTCTGAATTTTCCCTGGTATGGCCTGGCGGGAAGCCTCGGCCGTGGCTAGTAACCACCCTACCGGCAAAGACGTGCCGCCAAGCGATGTAGCGTTCCGGTATGATGCCGTGTAGAATCCGAATAGGGGTATGGGTGCCATGCTCCTAACAGGATAGCCCGCTACCATCTTAGACTGCATCATCACTTACCAAGTTAGTAGTTACCAACAGGTGAGATCGCTGTCAACTTGTAGTGAATAAAAACGTAGCACATCTCTGGTGCAAACGCACACTATTACTTTGGTGCTTCCAAAATATAATTTAATTATATTAATTTCAGTGTATAGAAGTAGATATATACCTAAGCAACATAAATCTACGTTCTAATACTTCTACGTTGTAAAAAAAGCAGAAAACAACATAATTTCCGGAATAAAAGGAAAATATCTAGTACTTTCAGCGTTTGATAATTGATATACGAAAAAATACTGTTTTGGTCTCTGTATCACACAGACGTATTGAATGACACTAAAGATCCCTTGTGCTACAACGAAATCCTAATAAGAGAGTAAACGTACAAATAGCCTAAGGGCCTCATTCACCATCTTCAAGTAAAGTTTCGAGTAGGCTACTTACTTGCCGGTTAAAGTCACGAGTATGAATGTGTATTTCATAATAGCTGAGTAGCACTAACCGACGGTTAAAGTAGCCTATAACTTGCAGCTTCATCTGCCCAATAAGCTTGCTAATCGTCGAGTAACGTTATAAACACGAAGTTGACATCCAAGTAACCACTGACCTAACGAGATTATTGTTTATAAAATGGATTTATTTGATTTGATCGATCATCAACTAGATTAATTAAAAGATTCTTCGTCGAAGAAGAATTCTGAAATTTCGTGTCTTTAAGGTCCAAGTTGATTGATTTATCGATCTTTATGAAAGTGATTTTTTTGCCAGATTTTGCTTATCTAAAAATGCAGTTAACCATTGTACACAATTTAATTAAACATAAAATTATGCCTAAAACGCAAAGGTGAGTGATAGTTTTACTTTTAACTTTAAGATAGTAAGATACCTAGCCACTCGATCCTTTCTCACACGTGCGGCTCTTTCTATTGTTTCTGTGTTCGTTTAACAGCCGCTATTGAACGAAAGTTTGAATGCATTTTGAAGATCATTCAATTAACCCTCGAGTTGTTATTCGGGACTTTGTTTTGTGAAACTGTCAAAATTTACTTGTGACTTTTACTTGCTGATTAACGCTAATCGGGAAGTACGTAACTACTCGAGACTAGAAGATGGTGAATAAGGCCCTAGCCATGTTAAAAGTAGTACGTAACAAAAAGCATTACTCAGCGAGTGGCGGCAAAGTGCAACAGACGTCAGACCACGCCGTGAAACTTAAACTTGTTGACTCGTAGTTTTGCACCCTTTGTTCTGATGTGGACTAGAGCTGTGGAGGTAGATATAACTGCCATACCCCTAATACGTTAGCCCGCTACCATCTTAAACTGCAACATCACTTACCATGAGGTGAGATTGCAGTCAAGGGCTAACTTGTAGTGGCGTAAAAAATCTACTTTAGGAATTTCTTCAAGTACCAATCTTTGTTGACATGTTTCTTGCATGTATTTATTTTATCTTGATCTGACTATGGTCCTAAAACATACCTAAGAACCTTCTCAGAAGTTATGCATATCTAATGCAAAAAACCGCATAATAATCGGTACAGTAGTTTTCCAGGAAAGAAGTAATAAAAAAGTGCACAAACATACAAACGAACGCACAACTTAGGGCAAACACATACACCGTCTTCGTTCCGTCGAGGGTAAAAAGTGCGAGGTTGTTTATATTATATGTAAGGCAAGATGTTGATAGAGTCTCGCCGTCTAATTATACTGAATTTAAATTAAGTTTACCCGCTTCTATGAATAATATTTGCTGCAAACAAGAAGTGCATACATAAAGCAAATAAGTTATATTGTATACTAATACGAAATAACGGTAAAATTTGACACAACGACATAATAACTACCACTTGAACTTTGAAATACGCGAAGCATAGATTTAGTATAAATCTATGACGCGAAGTACCTAAATCATACTAATATTATAAATGCGAAAGTGTGTTTGTTTGTTGGTTTCTTGGTCTATTGGTTTGTTGGTTTGTCCTTCAATCACGCTGCAACGGAGCAACGGATCGACGTGATTTTTGGCATGGATATAGTTGAGGGGACTTGAAGGCTACTTTTTATCCCGGAAAATTAAGGAGTTCCAGCGGGAATCAAAAAAAATTAAAACACGTGGACGAACTCGCAGGCATCAGTTAGTATAATATAATACTCTGAAATTCATATAAACTACCTGACGCCCCCGACTTCGTTTGCGTGGATTTGAGTTTAAAAACTCTCGGGCTTATCTTTGTTTTTCCAGGATAAAAAGTAGCATTACACTTTCAAACATTCTCCAAGTCCTCAATTATTACCTACCCATGCAAAAAATTCCGTCAATCCGCATTTTTAATTTTTTTTTTTTTTTTTCGAATATGATTTTGTTATGAAAATTATGTCGTAATCTTTTCAGTTCAGCGAGCTTTAAGATAAAATAAAGCCTATACTTATAGAATTTATTTAAGGCTTTAAGCCTTAAATAAATTCATCGAAATTACTAAGCATTTTTCATAGTTGCGTCAAAAATTCAATATTTTAAAGTACAAGTTTTTGCCGTTGAAATATATTTTGTCTATAATAATTATGGTTTGTACTTAATATGTATGTACATGATATATGTACAAAGATATTGGTGCAATAAAAATAAGTAAATCAATAAATTAATACGCGTAGGTACCAGGTACCTATCATGCGATTTCGGGTTTACCTATGTATTAATTTAATTCAGGTAAATTAAAAAAAGTCGTAAATATTACCCTTTTATCAATGGTCACTGAAAAGAAGAATCGCACTCTTACTAAGGCTGTCATTAATTAATAAGTTTAGCAAAGAATTTTTTGTTTTATGTATAGAAAAAAAAATGTTTAATCCAGATCGTGAAAATTTGTGTAGTTGGAATGATGTGGGTGTGTAAAGGCTTGAAATTGGATGCGCTACTGCTATCACTAAACTTGATGAACCATACTCACTCAACCGCAGTTTGTAACTCATCAATGGTAAATGGCCGCTTTTCTGCTTTAACATTCAACATGTTTTTAGCTGAAATGAATATTAAATCGAATGTTATGATGACATTTTTATTTACATATGTCTAAAGCTAAACATATATTATACTACACAATATATTATGTAAACGTAACGTTTTGTTCACTTTGATGTCGATTTAGGTTTCGCGAGTAGGTAAAGGTGTTCATGAAGGTTAAGAGTAAAACTGCCAAGAAATATGTCGAATAACATAATATTTCAACTTATTAAATATCTTTCGAAATAAAAATATTCACGTTATATTTTTCGGCAATTATTCTTATACTAGATGATGCCCGCGTCTTCGACCGCGTGTAAGGTTTTTGACGTCCTTCTCCGGGATACAAGCTAAAGCTATCCCTGTATCAAATTTCATTAAAATTGGTTGAAAAATAGGCTGTGAAAGCGTAACAGACATACAGAGAGATAGATGCACTTTGGCATTTATAATAATAGTAGTAAGGAAAAAGTGTGCAAAAGTGTATTTATCTGGCTTTCTAATCTGTAGGTCATCTATCTGTATGCATATCCTATCTACCTATATCTGTTTGTATGTTTGTCTGCTACGCTTCTATGGTCCATCTGTTCAATGGAGTTTGACGGGACCATTACTTATATGCTTATTTATATTTCAGAAAATAAATGAGTTCTCACGGGATTTTTCAAACTAAATCCACGCGGACGAAGTCGCGGGCATCATTTAGTTTTTATTTTTATATAAAAGTAACTCAGCATAAGTCTGCTTGTGAATCAGGTACTCTCATAACGAAACTGTATAAAGAAAACTTATGAGACACTATATTCTGAAGGTGACATCAAAGTGCCTCACAAGGCTGTCTGCGTCGTAAACTCTGGAGGAGGTGCGTGCTCATCGACAGGCAATATGTTAAGGTAATGGAGCGGTCTTTGGGAGAACTTGATTGAGCCATTCAATGAATGGGAAATGTATCCAGGCTTGCCTAACGAATGATAATGTAAAAGACGCTTAGGTATCTTACGTTCTAACAATAAGTGCACAAGTGTCTCACATGAAAATTGACACCAAGCTTGAAGTGATCCTTTTTCAGTTTAAGTAACTATTTCACAAATTATTGTGATCAAAACTCTGAAGAATCGCAATCATACTAATTATAAATGCGAAAGTGTTTGTTTTTTTGTTTGTCCTTAAATCACGCCGCAACGGAGCAACGGACGTGATTTTTGGCGTGGGTATACTTGAGGACCTGGAGAGTGACAAAGGCTACGGTTTATCCCGGAAAATTAAGGAGTCCCGCGTGAATCGAAGAAACTTAAACAACGCGGAAGTCGCGGCCATCAGCTAGTTTTAAATAAGACGTACAAGATCACAAAATCATCGAAACGATATCCGAAATATACGGTACGCCAGCAATACTTTGAAATCGGTCAAACATCATCATTATATACTAGGTTAAGTACTTAGGTACTATAATTTATTAATACCATATTTTTTTTTTTTAACTTAGTGCAGTAAACTGAATCGTTGAAGGCATTGGACGTTCGATAATGGCACGGCTCAAGAACTTTGAGTTGGTTAATTTTCTTCGTAAAGGCGTCTTAATTGTGACAAGCAAGACTGTTAGTTTCAGGAGACTGGTCGTTAAAGCGGCGCCGCTGGATGGTCTCAAGTGTTCTTCATTAAGAAGATTCTATTACGCACTGCACTACTTAACTGCACTCTTTATTACATTCAAAGTATACCATTAGAAACATACCTATCCACTACTTTTTCAATTCCCTGCTATATGTTGGAACCTATTTTTTTATGAATATTTAATTTGTAGTTTTACTTGATGCCCGAATCAACTATTCGACAATTCAGACAAAAATGTGTTATTGCACATTGTGTACATAAAGAGCTAAAAAGGAAACTGTCCATAAAGCAGCCGTTTAATTTTCCTTTACAGAAACGGTAAAAGGTCAAAAAAGGTTTCACAGGATAATGATCTGCCCTTAATCTCAAGTTACCAATTTTGGCTTTACTTGCTTCACTACATAATTGCTGGTTGGACAAGATCCGCTCAGTTATCACTTTTTCAAAGTAGGTAAGTACCTATTGGTATTATCAGGTCTATCTGTCACCATTTCATCCGAATAGTAATAATAGATACAGCAATGGCTTACATCTCGTCTTTGACTTTTCTGATAAATAAAATGTTTCTCCTGGGATTTTTAAAAAACTTCAAAATCCACGCGGACGAAGTCTCCACCGTAAATTTGCAAAAACCGTCAGATTTCAATCTAACGCTTTTTATCTCGTTAGATTGTACCTATACTGTCGACAGATTGTGAACCGTTCAATGTTCTGAGTGTCAATTTTTGAAATATTCATTGTATATACGTTTTCTTGTCTCTTTCTTGTAGGTTAGGTTAGGGTTCGACATAAATAATCAGGTAGTTTTTATTATTATATCAACGTTAGGTTTTATCGGGTAAATATACCTAACAGATTACAATCTACCGAAAAATAATGTGTTAAATTGTAATCTGTCAACAGTTTACAATTTCGCTAGTTGGATATATTATATTTGAGGCGAGGATGTGACCTTCTTATCATTACATAATTACTTACGAAGAACTCAAAAGTACAATATTTATTAAAGGTCATAAATCATAATACCTACCTATCTGTTACATAAATTTGCTACATCGATATGGCTTATATCTACCTCTAGAACTCTAGCTACGAATTTTTAATACGTGACTTTCAAAGATCCTGGAATTTGATCAAAGGCATATCGTTATCAGTGAAATTCACCAATAGACTCAGGAGATCATTATACCTCGTCGTTATATCAAAGGATTTACTTTTTGCCCTACTTTCCGTATTTACCTCGATGTTATTTGAGTTTGTGTTTGCATATATTCCACAACAATTCAATTCTAAATATACTTATCTATATCGTATATAAGATTTCGATTCCTTAACATTACCTACTTTTTTGTTTCCAAGAAAATATAAATTAAATACCTTCGTCATGTTTGTACAAAAACTTGTGAACTAAATAAAAAATGTTATGTTGAAATAAATTAAAATATGTTTAGTGTAATGCGATAGAGTAAAATATTTTTTATAACCAAGTGTTTCGAACGTTGGTATTTTGATTTGGGTGTTGTATTATATATTTTTATCGGAGCGTAACTTTTTAATGAACGCTCCAGTTTGGATAGCCCTCTGTGTCAGCTCGCTTAAAGCTTCAGTTACCGGAAAAAGTTATTTAATTATTTGTAAACGAATAAATTGCCGAATTTCAACGAAGCTTGAATTTTTCCGCAACTGTGTTTAGTATAGGATTAATTAATTATTTTTAAGCATTGGCCTAAATATTACTATAGAGTTCGACGACCTTCCAAGCGGTGTGAGCGGCGTGGTTTTATAAGTGGGAGCTCCAGGTTCGATCCCCGGCAGGGCAATGCAGGAATTTATTATGAAAATTGTTTTTGACCTTCACTGATGGGAGGAATCAGCCGTGACTAGTTACCACTAGTTAATGGCGAATATAATATGCCGCCAAGAGAATTAGCGTTCTGGTTCAACGCCGCATAGAAACCTATTAGGGTTATGGCTGTACTATTATGTACATTCTGTAGTTATGGGTTTAATATAACTGCCATACCCTTACCAGTTCAGCCCGCGTTGCCCGCAACTATCATCACTTACGAGTACCTACATATTGCGAGATTGCAGCCAAGGGCTAACTAAGGGCTGTTGGAGACTAAAAAAGTCATAAAAGTATAGTGTTAGTCGTTTATTTGGCTTGGGCAATAATTTTTGGATGTTCTACATTCAAAAGCTCTCGCCGAAACCTTTTATGTAATAAAAGTCCGAATTCCGCAATCATATTATTATTTGCACGTCACAGAATAACTACGGATTTCAGATTTTTATGATTAAAGGTTTTGACGGTTGGCACACATGACGTACCCATAAACCCAAGAGAAAACTGCGGTATCACACAACGTAATGGATGGAACGTACGCCTTTTAGGAGAAACATCTAAGTAAATATGAAAAAAAATTAAACAAACTAAATATGGCTCTGTTGTTACTTAAATATTTTCCTGCTAGCTGATTCCCGCGACTTCGTCAGCGTGGAATAAGTTTTTTGATTCCCAGGGGAACTACTTAATTTTTCGGGATCCGTTGCTCCGTTGCGGCATGATTGAAGGACAAACTAACAAACAAACACACTTTCGCATTTATAATATTAGTATGAAGTATGATTGTAAGTAATAATATTATATTAAACTAGCTGACCCGGCGAACTTCGTACCGCCTTAGTATGCAAAATTAAATGTATATTTTTCAATATTTCTGAGAGATTTTCTTAATATTTTTTTCCGTAAGAACTTTCTCTTAATAATAACAAATACAACAAAAAAAGAATTAGTGAAATAGGTCCAGCCATTCACGCGTGATGCCGTGACCAAGGAAAACGGGTTTCATTTTTATATATATAAGAAGATGGATAATGGATATGATTATGTAAAGCCTTGCGTTCAATTAGTTCTTTAAAAAATGTAATACATATAACTACAGTTAGCGCGCTAGTTGAATGCAGAGTAAATGTCTATGTGTCACCATACATTTGCTCTGCATTCAACTCGTGTGCGAACTATAGGTACCATGTCATAAGAAACGAATTCTTAGTTCGAGGCGACTATATTCTATCGGTTGAATTAAATTTTAAAACTAATATATTTTGTATGAAATTGTCCTAAAGCTTTATTGAGAATACCTATCCCGTGTGACAAGACTTCACAAAATCATTTAAAATGTTTGAACGTCATGGTAACAGAACTGACTGCATTAAATGGATGTGCACACTTAGCATACTCATCGTATTCAAATGAGGCCTTAACTTGTCCTTATAACCATAGTGCAGTGCCCGAGGAGTCTCCCTCAGTCAAAGGCCTAGGGTGTAGATCATGTTCCGGTGCATTAGAACAAAGGCTGACGGTATGTCTAGCACCTCTAACTGTATAACATAACATTAGAGCCGTGCTGACTGCAGCGAGTTGCTAAGAAGGTACGGTAATGAGATGTAAGCTAGTTGTAAGAGCATAGTATTTATTCATATATAAATACGTATTTGTATCATATAATATTTAACAATTTGCTGTTTAACTGTTTTAATGTATTGCCTACGAATATATGAACATTTCTCATCAAAAAATCAACTTTTTAAAATTGAAACACTTCATGAAGCAATGTAACTAAGAAAAAGCGACTTATGATAAAGTAATGAGACGTAAGCTATGCTTGTAAAAACATAGTAGTTACGCATATATATATTGTATAATTATTTTCTTTTATATCTAGGTATTACTGTATTTTCATCATAATATAATATTTACGATTACTGTATAACTGTTGTAATTTATTTCCTACAAGCATAATTGCCTACGAATATATATATATATATATATATATATAGTAGTCATTTTCATAAAAAAACTAGGTACTTTTTTAGACATAGACGCACTTCACGTAGCGTAGTGTATGTATTTAATGATGTTTTAAATGGCCATGATTTGAATAGTTTTGTATGAAACTTCAATTCTATTTTTAAAGCTGTTTATGTTATTGCAGCCATTTTGTTTTCCTTGTTAACAAAGCGAGCTACCGAAATGGCTAACAGTAATAAATAATTTACAACAACAGTGCCGTAGAAGGGAATCCTCGTTGCCCCCTCTAGGCTAAATGTGCGGCGGGCCGCGGTTTTCTATTTGTAATGCTAATGAATTTTCCGACCAAGCAACTTGGCGAGGAAATTTAACTGGTTGCCCATACAAGAATCAACGCAAAAAATACAATTGGATCAAAAATATTTAATATTTGCAGAAAGAGCGCAAGAGGCGCAATATGGAATTATAGAAAATAATTTCATTTTTGTGACTTTTGGTGTTGAAACCCCTGGGGTCGTGGGGTGAAGATGCTAGATCCCTTTTTAAGGATATATTTTCTCGTCTCACTGAGTACACAGGTGAAGGCTGGCAGTTACCTCGGCCAACATATTAAAAAATTGGCTATTCAGCGGGGTAACGCAGCCAGCGATCTGGGCACATTGCCTCATTGCAGCGGCTCATGACATTTTTAATGTTTAGCTTTTTAATTTAGATTGTAAAATATTTTGTACAATATTTGAATATTTTCATGTCGTATAACAAAATAATTGATAAAATCTCAATTACTAAAACGCTTTTATATTATGCTTCATTATATGTCTATACTGTAGTATGTCAACAAATTTTCAAGTCGGATTTAACCACTTCTAAATAAATAATTGTTGTATCGATTTGAAACTTTACGAATGTATGTAATACCAATGAAAATACAATAACCAGGAAGATAGTGGAACTCGTGAATGGCTTCTAGCAAAACTCGAAAGTTTAGAGTCTTTTTCAACGAGCCCCATTTACATTAAGGGTATAAAAGCGTGTTTTTTAACTAAATATTATTTTATTGTATTATTTATATTGTCGGAGTATTTGGTTACAAAGAAATGGAATTTACAGCGGTTTTCGCTATCCTGTACTTTTAATTATGAAATAAAATATAACAAGAAAAAAGGAACTGAAAATAAAACCTACAATTTTATTTATACATAACTACGAGTAATTGTGTGATTAAGTACTTAGAACAATTATGCAAATACTCATTCACTGCGCTGTTCATAACGCTGATTATAAACGGTTCGATAAACTAACGCACCTGAATCTAAGTTGCTCATTGAATACCAATTTTGTTGTACGCACCTAATCTTTTGTATATATGTATTTTGTATATATGTATAATATCTATCACAGCTTTACTTTTTTTTTATCCACTACAAGCTAGCCCTTGACTGCGATCTCACCTGATGGTAAGTGATGATGCAGTCTAAGATGGTAGCGGGCTAACCTGTTAGGGGCATGGCAGTTATATTAAACCCATACCCCTTCGGTTTCTACACGGCATCGTACCGGAACGCTAAATCGCTTGTCGGCACGTCTTTGCCGGTAGGTTGGTAACTAGCCACGGCCGAAGCCACCCACCAGGCCAGACCAGGGAAAATTCAGAAATTATAAATTCCCAAATTGACCCTGCCGGGGATCGAACCCGGGACCTCCGCACGTTAAGGCAACAGCGCTACACACTGCGCCACGGAGGTCGTCAAATTAGTTGTACGCACCTAATCTTTTGTACATAATATGTATAATATCTATCACAGCTATTCACACTTGGTATAGGTGTTTTTGTACAGCTGGGTATTGTGCTGGTTTCCAGAGCATGGTAGCTCTGTTTTAATTAAATACTGGTAGTATAGTAGAAGATTTAGTGGAATAGTAGGTATATTTACTGCCGTGAAAGATCAACTGCTGAATTTCTTGCCGGTTCTTCTCAGTGGATCTGCTTTTCGAACCGGTACCACGGTGCACCTATATATATTATGTATATATCCTATATATACATAATCAAAGCAAAAACTATCGAAATGACCAAGAACCTTCTTGCAAGAAAACTTTTTTCTAACAAGTAAAGTTGACTCACCTCATGTGACATCAGATTCGCTTTCCTAAAGGCTTTCCTAGAGAAGATAGGACATCTTGATATAATGCCGTAAGGGGTTTTATTGCTCATCGAACGGAGTTCATCTTTTGGAATTGTATTTTTATGGTTTAAATTGCCCAGTAACAGTACAGATGAACCCTTGTGTGGCTACTAACTATTAAAACGTCATAAATATGAATATTTCAAAGAAGGTAATTATAAGTCGAGAACATAATAAACGAACTTTCGCCTACACAGACACCGCCGTGATTTTTGCGTCACTAATAAGTTACGAAAGGCTATAATTAATGTATTTATATTCAACATTACATTTACTTAATAACTTATTAATATGTAACAGCGTCAATTTATATAAGAGAAGACAGAATAACAAAATGTTTGTCTTATGTAGACCTATGTTGTATGAATTACAATAATAGTCTGCAATCCAAGCATTCGAAGAAAATGTTAAACGCTTGAATAAAATAACCCTAAATCAGGTACCACAAAAGTAAATAATTCCGAATGTTGGTTGTTAAAAATCCATTTTGACTAGTGTATAGTGGATGGTGAATACTCTGTCAGTGGTACACTTGTACGATAAAGCCGTCCCGGCTTTATCGTTCATGATTTTTGAAAGGATTCGCCCAAAATGATCGCTCCCCGATCTTACAATGTATTGATGTCGTAACTCGTAAATATAACGAAAAAAACCCTGAGCCTAGTCGCAATAAAGTAAAATATTGTCACAATAAGGAGTTACTTAATATCTTTCTTTTAAGCCAAACAAAACAATAGGGTGGGACTGAGGTAGGTATATTTTCCTTATTTCTAGACACTTTCCAATGTTACCCAAATGCTGCGAAACCTTGGCGTTTTTTTTTCAAACAGCTGGTGTCTCTCAAACTTTATAGTAACATGAAATTATTTTATAGTGTTTTATTTTATGTCTAATAATGAACTTGACTACTTCAGGTTCAGAATATTTGTATTCGAATCTAACTAGTATTCTACCCCGACGAAACCTTAATTAACTGCCGCTATCTTCAGCAATTTTCCTCATTCATTCCATTATGACCGAACCTGTATAGGTAAGTACCATAAATTGTAGGTTTCTTTTTCTAACACCTGCACACTTCAGACCTTACCGTACAAACTGATGTTTATAAGTTACTCGTTTATTTATTATAACAAGATGTCACGGTATGAATAAGGTACCTACCTCACCTGAATATGTTAAGGCGTGGTACGACAGTTAGATTGCTACTACCGCAATTCTCAATTAATCACTTCGCAATGGTAGCCACATTTCACCCCTAACCTGCGGACTGCTACCACAAAATGATTTATCTGATTCTCGGCCCACGACGTTTTCGCTACGAGATGTGCTTTAACGTGCGCTTAGAAGCAAAACACACTACGCTGCGCATTCATTCTAGACCCCACCGCATTGGCGGCTTCAGGCCCGGTATCTACCTTAACGAAGAAGAACCGTGTGCTTACTCTGAGTTTCTATATTGCTTGAACGTTCGATCACATTGGCGTCAAAGTAAAATGAACCCTAACAGCATTGAATTAAAGTGACAAATTCAGTACAACTGATTTTAATTTGGAATCGTATCGTATTCATAAACGTATATGAACGCATACGCGAAACTGAGCTCTATCTCGATGTTTTTAAGGTTCATTTTACTTTGACGCTAATGTCATCGAATTCTTATAGGATCAATTGAACAAAAACTTACAGTAAGCGTACACAGATGGGAGGAGATGTGTTTGGCGGATCAATCGGATTATTGATAAATGACGTGATAACTTTTTCTCATCATGTATCAATAATCCGATTGGACAAACCTTTGCCCATCTTCGCTCACTGCACGGCGACTCGGACCAAAAGCCAACTATCATCACTACAGCATATTAACGTCCCACTGCTGGGCACTCTCATAGGAGAGAGGGAATTAGACCTTATACCCACCTCGCTGCTCCAAAGCGGGTTGGTGGGCTTTAACGACTATTATCATGTTAGTATCACCGAGTTTCTTGCTGGTTCTTCTCGGTAGGAATGGCATTCCGAACCAGTGGTAGATTCACTTGACGATTCAAAAGTACTTGTAAAAGTTTATTTGAATAAAAAATATTTGATTTGATTTGATTTGATTTGAGTAATAATAACCGGGACCGACGGCTTAACGTGTTCTCCGAGGCACGGGGTAAAACACCACCAACTTCCTAACTCTGGGTTAGGACTTAGAATTTCTAGTCAGAAAAACCCAATACTTAACTATGGCTCGACACGGGACTCGAACCCGGGACCTCGTCGGCCACAGTCGAACATACTAACCGCTAGACGACGCAACGAGGCAGTTCCAAAAGCGTCTTTCTCCATTCCACTTGTCTTATTGAATTCAGTTACTCGTTCGGAGAGTCTTTTTATTAAAAGGTTTGAGCTGATATCAAAATTAAACGTAAAATTATACCGCACCCAAAATAAATAAAAGATTTTCGTAATATTTCAGAATCCAGCCTTCGATTAATTAACTAAAGTTAATATTTGCACAGCGAAGCGCTTGATTAAATACCGCTTGCAGCAAGAAATGAAGCAGCGATGGTTAGTGATATATTGTAAAAACCAAGCTACTAGCTATTATGATAACTTCTGTATATCGGAAATATTTGTTTCTGATTTTTTTTCGAGTTTTTCTGACGAGAAATTTTCAGTACTAGCCCGGAGTTAGGAAGTTGGCGGTGTTTCACCCCCGTGCCTCGGAGAGCAAGCCGTCGGTTATAATCACTAACATGATATAGTCATGGTATAGTATGATGACAGTCGTTAAAGCTCGCCAACCCGCATTGGAGCATCGTGATGGGTCTAAGCTCTAATTCCCTCTCTCCTACGAGAGTGGAGGCCTGTGCTCAGCAGTGGGACGTTACCTAATGGGCTGTGGTGGTGGTGGTAGGAAAGATGTCAGATGTCTGTTATCTAGTTTATCAGGCACAATGATGCGCTCAATCTGTGTTCTTAATGCTACAGATATTGAATATTGGACTCGAAGTTACGACTATATTTTATTACAAAAATTTGAATTTCATCCCATTGGTTATTACGATATGCAAGATTTTGGTATCGAATTGATGGATTTTGCTACAAATACAATCTTAATTTTACGTACCTACACACCTACTGCATGTATACGCACTTAATACTTTGACTATGACTCTTCCGATTATAGTACTTATTAGGTATGCATAATATAATATCGCTCGTAGTTGTAGGTATATAATGATGTAGGTACCGTAACGGGACCAGTGAACGAGGGGTAAATTTATTACCGGTAATAAAGCTAAATCAATTGTATTAAAGGAAGGGATCTCAATCACTCCCTATCGGTCAGCGCTGAATAGTGCACCGACTTCCAAAGAACCTGACTTGTATATACAATGGCAAATAGAGTAGGTACTAATGTACCTACTCTATCACATCTTTTGGTGAAATTGCATGTTACGGAGTCCTTAATCCATGCTGGAATGGAAACATTAAGCCATATTTGTGGTAATTACTATTAAGGTAATATTTTAACGTTGATAAACTTCCTGTTTTTACCAAAATGATATACTCATCAAAATTCATAAGCTACTTAGGAAGTTCTTTGAAAAAAAATAGCACAGTTTTTAAGCAATGATGTATTTTAGTATCCGGCGGAGTCGAAATGACATGAATGAAGAGTGAGAGTGAGTGAGAGATGAACGTGAAAAATAACATCAGCAAAAAAAAATACCAGAGTAAAAAAAGCAATTTTATCTTACAAAATGCGTTGATAAAATAAAAAATAATTGCCTCGTTTCCCATATTACGGTAGGCAGCTATC
Source organism: Erebia aethiops (assembly GCA_923060345.2). NCBI lineage: Eukaryota > Metazoa > Arthropoda > Insecta > Lepidoptera > Nymphalidae > Erebia > Erebia aethiops. The sequence continues at coordinate 11,024,023 of OV281089.1, read as the reverse complement.
TTGATTAAAATTTAATGTCGTAAAATATGCATCATAAGTATTCAGTTCAAAACAAACAAGCTGGATCGGAGCAAATATGTATCTCGTTTATTTTCACATCAATAAATTAGTATTTGCTTACGCCCGATATCATGTTAGCGAGCAAGAGAAAAGGATAATATGCTGGTTATGTACAGAGTTTAAAAAAAAACAAAATGTGCTTAACAAATGTATGTACGTAGCAAGACCGTATACCTAAGATTTGTGGATATAGAATTTTTTTCAAATAACTTGTTCTTACAGCTTTTGACGTTGACTTTGCGTAATATTAATGTCAATTAATATGGCTTTAGGTTTTTAAATCCTGTTGTAACCCCTCTTCGATTTTCCGGGATAAAAAGCAGACTATGTTCGTCTTCAGGATGAAAGCTATTTCTGTAGCCGTTATAATCGGTTTAAAGAATTACAGTAAAATAACAGGCACACTTTCGCATTTATACTATGTACACATTATATGACAATTGACAGAATGTTTGGGACCATTGATGTAGAATTTTAGTATTACTCATTCTATTTCAATGTTTGGGACGTAATAGAGTGTGTCTATTACGTCCCAAACATTCTAGTTTGACAAAAGACGAAGTGAGAGCTCCAATATATTCAACCGTGTTTCAAATAATACTCCTGCTATCTCCGTAGAACACACGACACTGTGCTACGCTCTATGGGGCTGCGCTACGGCGAATAATTAGCTAATTGAAATCACGAGGCTCTATTGTTAGTTCCACACCTTTGCTTTGTATTCAGTATAACGATACGTTTTACGCAAAATATATAATAATTTATACTAAGAAATAAACTAGTAATATTATCTATTTTAAAAATAACTAGCTTATTTGCCCTATTTGCAAAAATAAATGTGCTTCCCAATTCTGTAGAATATATTACAGTTTTATGCATAATAATAATAGTTTTTTATCAAAAAATAAAATGAAGTAGATGATTCCCACGATATTGTCCTCTCGGATTTAGGTTTTTTCAAAATTGCTGGGTAAGGGTCTTTTTGATTTTCTTTGATAAGAAGTACCTAGTACATGATCTCTTTCTCCATCTGCTCAACTATACCCGTGCAAATCCGATGATATAGTTGCGGCGTGATTGAAGGTCAAACCAACTAACCAACATAAGAATACACTTTTGGATTTATAAACAGATGATGGCGAAATTCAATTGAAATCTTGCACTAAGCTGAAAGACATAAACGTGGATTGCGAATTTATTAATGAAGTATATATCTACTTACTATTACTCATGTATTTCGTGATTTTTCTACTTTATAAAGTCTATTTAAGTCTTAAACTTGTATCCCCGAATAAAGTTTTATTTATTTATTTAAGTATGTACCCACTACGTACTATTTAGTTAATTTTAGTTGCGAATACTCTCGCAGTTCATGGCTACAATCATAAGCTTATATAAAAGGGCATTAACACGTACCAAAAGGAATACTGTAACCCATATAAAATATTATTACGATGGCTATATATGGTCGTATAATATATTTCATATAAGAAAAGAGAGCTAAGAAATGTGGCCAATGAAACTAAATATAGTATTTGAGAACGAGGGTCTTAATCGGAATATATCGGTCAGCTTAAAGTAATACTCTGCTCCCCTAAGGAGCTTAACCAGTATTTACAATGCCTGGGTCAGTGTGCAAACGTTTAGCTATATTATACGTTTCTGTTTTTTATCCATTGAAATTTTTTGCTGGATTAACATGAATGTATGAGATCTGGAACTGATGAACTCCTCCTTTAACTGATGAAATGATGATTGAATTAAGATCCTCCTCCTTTATGTAAGAAGTTAAAGAAAAATCACTCATTCTTTATGGCACAGAAAAAACACTAATAAAATACCAGCAACTTAGTCCAGTCATTTGGTGCTCAAAAAGGGGGTGATCTGGAAAGTTTCTCGGGAGTTTTGAAAATTGGTGTACTATATAGATTTCAACGTGCTCGCTCTTTCCGAATTTTCACTTTACTTTGCCACCTCGTATCTTTGCCGCTCGCGCCGCCATATTGGAAAAATGGCGCCCAAAAACAGTTTCTTGACAATGACGCCTTTCAAACTAACTTTACGATGAAAATAGTTACGTATTAAAAACTAGAAAAAAGGAACGTTTTTTTTTGTAGAATCAATAGTTTTAGCGTACGAGCGAACCAAACCAAAATTCACGTTCCATAGTTCAAATAAATTTGTATTGTGGGTGTTTTACAAGAAGAAAAAGATAGCATCATTAGATTTAGATATCTCAATCTAATTTAGTTTAAAGATCTTGTTTAAAGATATTCAGCCTTTGGCTGACACATTTTACGAAATAAATATCTTTTTCTGTATAAAGAAATATAAAATATAGATATAAATATAGATAGAGGTTCATTTAAGATATACGTCTACAACATTTTCAAGTAGGTGACAGTCCATTAGCTAAGCCTGTGACGTCGGCTCGTAAGCGGATCAGAGAATTGGTTTATGCATCGGATAAGATGCGAAAATGAAATACGAAAGTTAATGGATCTTATTTATATTCAAATTATAATGTAAATAAAACGAGAGAAACGAGATTAAAACAAGAGATTGTCGTATCTGAATCGTGTCGTATACTTTATCGCGCGTAACTGCGGGTATCTTTCAGGTTCTGAAAAATATATCTGTGAAAGAAGACTATTTATACAAAACCATTAAATAATTCTTATGAGACATAACCAATGTATTCTTTCAACGTTTTTCATTTATAAGACCCGTTGTGGAAGTGCTTTTTGCCATTAAAGTGACAATTGGGAGGGTCGTAAAAAGAGTTATCAAAGTGTAGGTAGGTACCCTTGCGTCATCCTTCATCAAGATAAATGACTTCCTTCTTTCTGATGCCAACAAGCTCCGAATTTCCATTTGTACATTCCTTAAGTGCCTTTTAATTGTCGTAAAATTAAAATATTCTAATTAATATTAATGTTCAAATTGACCCAAGTAAAATTACGATATTCAAAACTAGTGCCCACGACTTCGTCCAAGTGTTTTGATTCCCAGAGGAACTCTTTAATTTTTCGGGATAAAATAGCCATGTCCTTCCCCGGGATACAACCTACCTCTATACCAAATTTCATCAAAATCGTTTGAAAAGATGGGCCTTTCAAGCAGAGAGACAGACACACTTTCGCATTTATAATTTTAGTATGGATTTTGGAAACGTGATAGAGACAGAGTATGAGACGTAAGTATTGGAAAAGCGTTGTGACAACTGATAACAGCTGTAAATTCTGAAAAGAACGTCTCTTGATCTTGGAGGTTTGTGTGGTCTTTGGTGGTGTGGACGTATAGTGGATGGGTGTATGGCTAGTATTTATTGCACCATCCATGAAAAAACATGATTCTAAGTGGGCTTTATATAGACACTTTACTTTGATTTCAGTAAATAATGCTTGCATGTTGTACCGTACGCGAGTTAATTATTATCAGAAAAGTAATTCACTTTACAAAATAGAGTTAAAGCGCAAAACACACAGGGAGCGGGCGCGGGTCGGGCGCGGGTTGGGTCAAGTGCACGGCAGGTTGAATTCAGAGCGTCACCCGCCACGCGCCCGACCCGCGGCCGCGTTCTGTGTGATATCGTCCATATAAATACTAGTGGTTCACCCCGAACTGTGACCTCACGGTATCCATATTATAGTTTTAACTAGGTATATTTTGTAATATTTACCTTTTAACATTAGCGCCATCTATTGACATCATTGTGAAGTTCTATTAAAAATACTGAGGCTCATTAAAAATTAAATAATTCCGTTTCCTTATAATATTAATCTTATTTTAGTATTTGTTGTTCAATAATGTATAACTTTTTAAGCCATATTCGAAGGGAGGCCATCGGTTTACATATTATATTATTTAAATTTGAAGTAATTACGTTCAGTAATTCAGAAGTTATAAGGCTCTGACAGACGGACTGACGGACGGACAAGTGCAAATTCACTCAAGTAGACTCAGAGACTCGGTCAACAAGGAATTCAACCCGCCGCGCACCCGAGCCGGCCCGCGCCCGACCTGCGCCCGCTCCCTATGTGTTTTGCCCTTTAAACCTACAGCGACACGCAATACGGTTTGATTAATTTGCCAGTCACCAACATCCACCGCCTACGGCCTGCAGGCATACCTACGCATTGCTTACACTGTGCCCCGCACGTTTTGTAATTTGTTAAAGGGTACGTAAAACGGTGTAATTTGGGTTTATTTTAGGTCCATGCCTTTAGGGAGTTGGTAATAGACAAGCTTTTATATTAAATTAACTCCGTATGTTATTGTAGACTCATAATACGAAAGAGATATTATGACTTCATGCAAAGGTGATAAAAATGGGTTGGTTTATACGTCTATATAACATAGAACTATAAAACATATCTAATTAATTCTTAATGAATTAATAGAGTATATTTTAATAGAATACCTAAAATTATTTTATTTTGTGACTAGATGATGCCTGCGATTTCGTCCGCGTGGATTGAGGTTTTTTAATTCCTGCGGGAACTCCTTATAATTTTCCGGCATAAAAAAATGCCCATCCCCGGGATAAAAACTATCCCTATCCAAATTTCATTAAAATCGGTTGAACAGATGGGGCTTGAAATCGTAGCCATCAGACAGGCACACTTTCGCATTTATAATATTAGTAAAGATTATAGGTATGCATCGATAAAGAATCTTACCTAGCGTCGACCTCGTTTACCTTTTTGAGATTGGTAAAAATGTACACCGTATTAGAATTGCTTGCGTGGCAAGCGAAAAAATTTATAAGGGTCAAATCTGAATAAGCTAACCGGAAATACGAAATTGCCTACGATATGTCGATATTATTCAATGTAGCACAGCCCCAGGTTATTTGTTGACTGGAAAATATTTATTACTCTAACGGGTGTATCACGTTCGACAAACAATTTATCTACAAATCGTTTCCGTACCATTGCATGAACCCAAATAGGTAGCTAATCAAAAATTACTTCAGTAAAGGTATCGACTATTTTGACTGTGCATAATTTTTATTAAAGTTTATAAAAATAAACTCCCTTATTATTTTGAATGATCTTTTTAGTTAATTCTAACTTAATCTCCAGTTTTAAACTAAACGCTTAAAAACCATTGAACATGAAGTAATATGACGGACTTTCATTTCATTTTTAGCCCCCTTAAGTATTAAATTTCCGAAAATCATTTCTTTGTGTCTGTCTAAGTACTATGTAAAATAAACCTCCTTTGAATAAGTATTTCAAGTTTCAAATCCCTGCTACAGAATAATAACTATTAATACTACGTACCCCATTGTTACAGTTACAGTTTACAGTGTTACAGTTTAGGTTGTATCAGTCGGGACAAGTCATTTCTTAATATTGCCTATGTGTTGAAATGCTAGGTATGAGTATGTAAAACTAGGCCTATTTAAAATCATTCTTACGTTATTGGTTGCATGCAATATATATGCCCAGTAGTTTTAGTAGCTTTATGAGGCAGAATTCCATAAATATTATTATGATATTTTTTCAAACAATGTAAGAACGTTTAACTTCAGATGAAAATATGAATTATTTATTCACGTGGGAAAAACGACAACTGTTTCAACTTTACAAATAATATAAGCACGACTTTATTTTACTAAGGATGGATCCATTGTAAAAAAATCTACCAACCACTTGAACAATCTTGAATCAAAAATAATTAAGTATTTCTTTGCAAGAAAAAGGAAAATTAATGCGGATTTATATTTAACTAGATGATGCCCGCGACTTCGTTCGCGTGTATAAAGTTTTTTTGATTTCCGCGGGAAATTCTTAATTTTCCGGGATAAAAAGTAGCCTATTTCCTTCCCCTTGATAAAACTATCCCTGTATATTAGTATTGAAGTATGGATACTATTTAGCTGTACCTAGTTAGGTAGGTACACGAATATTGAACAACTTAGTAGTAAGTATGAATAAAAAGAAAAGCTTTTTTGTTCGTCTTCGAACATTTTGCTCTTTTAAGTTTATTAGGTAGGTACAAGATATCAAATTATAAGGTAAATATTAGGAGCAACTGGAGTCACTTACCGAGTTAAAATTTCGCAAAATATCAGAGGTGTGATGATATCGGGTGATTCCATGGGCACACCCAACTGGGTTGTGTATCTACCGCTGTTTACGTCACTCTAAATGAAATTTTCAGTGCCTTGCTCTCCTTATTATGTTAATGCTTTGTTTTGAATAAATTAATTCGAAGGGTAATTTTTAGTTACGTAAGCTATGCAAATGTTGTAATTTATTATTATAATTTATAATAACACTATAACAGAGTTACAAATATTTTATTAAGGTTCCTGTTGTAGCTTAGATAGGATAATCCTATAAAAAATGATCCATACTAATATTATCCATAAATACGATAGTCTGTCTGTCTGTTTGTTTTACCTTTTCACGGTTTACCCGTTTAACCGATTATGACATTTTATAGTACCTATAGCTTGGATCTCGGAGACGAGTAGGTACATTTTGTTCGGGAAAATAAAAAAAATCAAATGTTAACTTTGATCCACCATCAATCACAGTACGAAGTATAGCTAAACTAGCGAATGCCCGCGACTTCGTCCGCGTGGATTGAGGTATTTCGGTACCCGCGGGTGCTCTTTAATTTTCCGGGATAAAAGTAGCCTATGTGTTATTCCAGACTATAATCTATCTCTGTGCCAAATTTCATCCAGATCCGTTAAGCCGTTGAGGCGTGATTGACTAACAAACATCCATCCATACATCCATACATCCAAACTTTCGCATTTATAATATTTATTTGATTGATATTTGATATTTGATAAATGTGTTATTCAAAACAATATTTGTGAAAACTTGAATAATGTCAAACTCTATTCTAGGAGCTTTGTTGGGCACTCCGCGATTGAGCATCCGTCGTACCCTACGATTAATTATCCTTACCAGTTTTTGATACTAAAATAATAAAGGTAATAGTCCAAACCAAGCAATGGTCTAACAAAAATTAATCACCATTAGGCTAACAAAATACAGGATACCTAATAAAGTCAAGTACTCTCCAGCCAAGAGAAAACAATCTCACAAAAGGAAGCCCGTCTAACTGCAGACGGTCACGTGACTCGTGAAACCTGAGCTCACGGACGAACCCTGCATGCCTTGACTCCACTGGCTTGCATGCGTCTCGTTAGTCTTATGTCTGCATATTCGCTTCATTCGCTTGTTATGGCACGGCTAATGTTATTGAAATGTCTAACAAAGCTGGGATTCCTTCATCCAAGTGCATTTCGCTAAATTATAGGTACCTATGTATCAATAATAACGGTCATAAGTCTACTAGGTAAGTCAAAGTCAATAGTATATTAATTATTCAATTTAGGTACACTTATTGATATTATTATATACTTGGTTTCGTTCGTTCGGTATTATGATATACTTCGATTTCGTCGTTCGTTTATTAAAATAAATTTTCGATTAATTATTTATTTCGATAACGGGCTGGATATAGAAGACTATTTATGTGCTACTTGAGCGATCATACCTTGGTTCCTTGGGTTCTTCCGCCGTAGAAATTAGCACGGGACCCATTGCACAATATTAATTTAAGAACGTATGTGATTGTTGTCTACACACACACACACACACACACACACACACACACACACACACACACACACACACACACACACACACACACACACACACACACATCACATACCTCTCTCTTTTGTAACTTTTTATAACTGCATTGTAACTCGGAGGTGGGCGGTGGCATCTGCAGCACAGTTTACACTATTGCAGTGCCACCGTTGCCAACTATTGCAATCCATTATTATTATGTTCCAAATAAAGATTTTTGATTTGATTTTGATTTGATTTGTTATCAAGTGCTTTCAAGCAAACAGATGGAAAAAAACATACCCAAAATTTTGTATCGATCAATGGATCCTATATTTTGATCCAAAAACTCTACAACTACCCAATCTGTGAGCTGTGAGCATAAAATGCTGAAAATATTTTATTTGAATTCCATTGACTGGTCGAAAATTCAATTTAAAACTGAATATAATGATAGACTGAAGGGAAAAGGGACTTGCTGGCCGGGCTTTTCATCGTTACAGCATAACTGACAACTTTTTATTTTCATTCATAACTAGCAGACTCCCGTGACTTCGTTCGCGCGGATTAAAAGAGCCTAATCTGTTTCTTCGTTGTTGTGGTTGTGACATGATTAAAGGACAAACAAACAAACACAATTTCACACACACACTTGTATCACACACTATACACTTTGGTAAGATTTGTAGCATGTATTTTCATGGGTGACCGATCATTTCATAAAAAACAAATTACAAATTTTCATTTCACAAACAACGTTTCGCAAAATTATGAATCATATATTAATCGTTATAAAACTTTTGGTGCTATAAATAATTCAATTGATAAAACAATTAACAGATAAATTATCATTTCATAAAATATAATTTGACAAACAATTGATTTCTAAATCGTGTTATTTAATAAAACAACGTAAAGCGTATTTATTTTTTGATAGAATGAATTGTTTGATAAATACTGTAAGAGTCGTCTGGCGTAGCCCGTTTTAAAAAGTTGACATTCTTGGGTTGAAATCTGAGCACTCAGACTCCACGCAGTCTTGTCTGTCCTACCGAGTGGCCGAGTGGAGCGAAGGGAGGAGCTGGCGAGCGAAGCGAACCGGCGACCTCCGTAGCGAAACGAAGGTCGAGTGGTTTTCCTAGCTTCTCCACTTCCTTTTTAGGCACCACTCCTACTCATGCAAGAGCGAGCGAAGCGAGCTCGGGACTGGGGGCACTCCGACTCGGATGGTTTAGGTGACTTCGTGGTTATTTCCTTTTTATACCACCCAGAAAGAAGGAGCCCGTCGACCGGGCCTTGGAGGGGGTGAGAGGGAGAGGGAGAGAACCCATATCCCTAACATTATCCAGCCAGAGTTGGGTAGACCTAGGTGAGTAGGTATGGGTAAATTCCGAATTAAATTTATTTTACTTATTATTCGAACTTTACCCAAAACTAAGTAAACCCGTGTTAAACTAGGTTTACAACATCTTCTAGCCTTACCCGTAACATATTATATTATTATATATTGAATTCATATCATAAAAAATCTCAATCTTATAAGAAATCAGAGATTGTACGCGGAAGACGTTGCGGGCGACCTATAGTTAGTTTTATTTTACAAATAACAATTTATATTTTAATATTTTGTAAAATTATGAATTTGAAGAATGAATTATTTTATGAAATAATAAATTAGTAAATGACAATTTTACATTCAGCACTTTTGCAAAGTAAAGTATTTGTGAATTGAGTATTTGTCAAATGATCTTTTAATAAATTATATGTTTGCGGAATACGACGTTTGTGAAATGATTAGTTTTTGAAACGTTTTTTGTGAAATGATCATTTGTTAAATGTTTTTTGCGAAACATTAGTGAACCATTTTCATGATCCATGCTAAAATTATAATTAATGCGAAAGTGTGCCTATCTGTCTGTCTGATACGTTATCACGGCCCATCTGTTCTATCTGATTTGTACAAAATTGTGTATACATATAGATTACATTCCGGGGAGAACATAGGCTGAGAAAATAGGTTTCTTTTCCTGGAAAATCAAGGAGTTCCCAGAGGATTTCAAAAACCTAAACCACGCGGAAGAAGTCACGGCCATCATCTGGTATAATATTAAAATATTTCAGAGTTAAATGCCAGCTAAAAACTCTGAGTAAGATATCTATCTTATGTCATATCTATGACTAATGTGAAAATAGTTTTCAGAGGAAGCTTATAAAATAAGCATTCACCCCCCATGAGGAGAAGCTGCGATAGACGGCTTTGAAATAACTTTCAATAAGCTAGCAACGCGTGGCTGGTCGCGATCCTAGAGTTTACTGCTGTATTCAATTTTCTTTAATCCGATTTCTAATATCAAAAGTACCTTTAAGATGTTGGGGTAAATTTGATTCATTAAAAAGATACGTATAAGGCTTCTTATTGCTGGTTTATAACCAAAAGGATCTTTTCGTGTATAATAGCTATTTATGCAACTGTATCGTAATGAGGGTCATTTTAATTCGAGTGCTGTTTTTTGATACGAGGCTTGCCGAGTATCAAAATAGGATAGTACGAGAATTAAAATGACTAATTACGTACAGTTGCATACAAGATTTTATCTACGATAAGGACGTCTTTATAATTTTTTACTTTGAAAATAATAAAAAAGTCAAATCAATTGACTGGTTGGGAAAGTGCCAGAACCCAGAGCCGCTAAGCTATAGGTATCCTATTTATGAAGATAACCATATCGATACAGCTACGACTCATAACGATACAGCTCCCATACAACGAACTGTATCGTTATGAGAAGCAAACACGAAAGAGGGTTCAATTCGATATAGTTGTCAAATTCGAAATTGGAACTTTTCGATGCTGGAGTAGATAAATATTTTTATATCGTCTGTTTGCTACGTCTGCTACGCTTGCACGACCCGGCCCATCTGTTTAACCGATTTTTATGCAATTTGGTACGGGAATAGGTTGCATTCCGAAGAAGGATGCATAGGCTACTTCCAGCCTGAAAAATACAAGAGTTCCGCGGGAATCAAAAAACCTTAAACCATGTGGACAAACTCGAGGGCATCATTTGGTTTATCACAAAAATAACAAAGGATATTACTTAAATAGACGAAACCGAAAATGTGGTCGGTGTCCTCAGTGATAAAATTACTATTTAATAACGGTTACGTTTAACGGACGGTTGTCTGTAAAGTCGGTTTACGGACAATAGTTTTACGGCGGCGTTCCAGTAGCAGAACTATTCGAACTGCTAGCTCTGACGTCACGCGAGATCAGAGATAAATGTCTGTGGATAAATGTGTCACAATCCAACGCTTGGGCCGATCGTGCTTTTCTATCGCTTGTGCCGCGCTCTCACTTGCAGCGCCCTCAGGCGGAACGTGACAGTTTTCCGTGCGTGCGTTTCGATTCAAGACGTTATCACGTCAAAAAGTCCCAGGTAAGCAATATGACAACAAGGTAATATAATAGTAGATTATACAACAAGGGGATAAAGCACTGTTTTATGTCACGGGCGCTACATTGAATCCTGAACGTAACGAAGGACTCCAAATGTAACTCCCGAGCGCAGCGAGGGTGTTATAAGTTAATGCCCGAGCAAAGCGAGGGAATTAAGATTGAGTCCTGAGTGCAGTGAGGGATTCAAGCGCCCAAGAAAAAAACAGTTTTATCCCGGTGGTGTATACTCTACTTTTCTCACTTTATGCGAGAAAACCAGGCTTAGTAGATAGTGTTTATTACAGCAAATTAAAAGTGCAAATTGATATTAGAGACATTAGTCCAATTATGGAAAGATAACGTTATACTTAATAGCTTCTGGAGTCAAAATACTTTCATCACTCGACATTTTTGATATTTTTTTTGAAATATTTATAGAATCTTCTAAAGGTACTACTAGCTACGGCTATAGCAACTTCTTTCAGCTGGCGTGGCCTACTCGATTTGAAAAACAAATGAAGTTCGTCTCAGTGCGAATCTAGTGGGCCACGGCTTCGGTTTTCTAAAATCGAGTTGGCCGCGCCCGCTGAGAATTCATTCTGTTTAGCGAAATTAGACTTTATGTACATAGCAATAAGAATTATGAAAGTGAAAATCACATTATTGACCAGCGGGTTATAATGAAATTCAATAGAACATTATAACCCGGCTAAAGCCAAGAGATATAATGTCTTGCTTTCGGTAAGGTTTACATGACATATAATTCGGCATTGTCGAGCATGTGGTGTGAAAAAAATCTTATCTCACTAATATTATAAATGCGAAAGTTTGGATGGATGTATAGATGTATGGATGTTTGTTACTCAATCACGCCCCAATGACTGAACGGATCTGGCTGACATTTGGCACAGAGATACATTATAGTCTGGAATAGCACATCGGCTAGAGTTCCCGCGGGAACCAAAAAACCTCAAACCACGCAGACGAAGTCGCGGGCATCCGCTAGTAACTAATATAAGAGATAGTTATAAGTATTTCTGCGAGTAGATAAAATGTAAGCAAGGAATTCCCTCGAAATTTCATAAAGTTACTTATGTATGTTACGTGATCCTAGATAATGTAGGTATTCTGATATGTAATATTGTATCCAATTTAAGTAGGGATTCGAGGAATTCTTAAAGCTCGCTAAAATATTTTACATTATACGATATTATGTTATGTAGTTGGATAATATGAAAAGTTTTATTCAAAAGCTTTGTTTACGTAGAGGTCAGACAGTAACGACTTAGGTATAACAAACAATAAACAAATCAAGTTTCGTGGAATACTTACCTTTGTTTATATAGTTTATTTTTTCTTCTTTTATCTAGACTAGTACCTATAAGGTTTTTCTCGTTTCCATGAATCTGATTTCTACATAAACAATATTATGGAACTTTCAACCAAAATTCATCTACGTATATTATATCGCACATCATACTAATATTAATGCGAAAGTGTGTTTGTTTGTTGGTTTGTTGGTTTATTGGTTCGTTGGTTTGTCCTTCAATCACGCCGCAACAGAGCAACGGATCGACGTGATTTTTATCATGGGTATAGTTGAGTGACATAGGCTACTTTTTATCCCTGAAAATTAAGGAGTTCCCGCGGGAATCAAAAAAACTTAACCACGCGGACGAAGTCGCGAGCATCAGCTAGTAATTATATATGACGGAGGAGCGGTATCAGGATGGTTTTAAGAAGGAGGTGACATCAGCATTGCTGATATATAGTAAGTTAGGTATACTAACCAAGAATAAAAAATAGTACAGGAGAATAATTAATACTAGCCAAGAATAATAATAGTCGGCACTGAATACAAATTTATCCCGAAGATAAATTAAACAGCACTTAAGGTGATTGTTTTGATACGTACTCATATAAATCTAACCCTAAAGCACCCACAAATAACTTACGAGTAGGTAGGTACCTAACATAATACGCCTCGACTTAACAATTTGTCACTGATTACAATGGCACCCGGCCAAATTCCCAGCACGTAACTTTCATTCAAAGCCAGGACTTCAACTGAATAGCAAAAGAAAATACTTTAACACTACCATAATAAATAATACTTAGGTGTCTGTCACAGCTAGATGTCGTAGATAAAGTAGGCTCAAATTCTTCTTCTATGGCTTATAGCTAAATATTGTATTTTTATTAATCACTCAATGACCGACAAATTTCATAACTATGTAGGTACAGTTACTGTATTTGTAGAGACCGCAATTGTAGTTACTGTTGCGGATGTTCACATGAGGAGAGAGAAATAAAGCCTACTTTTTATCTTAGAAAAAGCTGAGAAATTTCAATACTAATATAATCAAATCGTTCGTTTAATAATACGAATAAGGAACATAAAGAAAAAACAATAAAAACAAACAGCTCCAGTAATGTTTTGCCAGAGTGTAGGTAGGTACATAATATAGTGTACGCAGTACGCATCGGTGTAGATTGACTCGGAAACGACTTAGAATCATATCATTTTGTAAGCCGTATCTCTACTGGAGGGCAGATAAATCTCAGTAGTGAAAGAGCGAGGGTGGGAACTTGCCTCTTCAAATCGCTGCAAATGAGGGTTTACTCGAATTATTATTAGTTTTGTTCTCACCAAATCCTCTTTTACAGTGTTTAGATGCTAAAGTGCTTGCACAATGGATACCGTTGTTTTGCCACTCTTCCAGTTTTAAGGCCATGACTGAAACGAGTTATAGGGATGGTACCTATTACAAATTGAGAAAAAGGGGTGTCTGCAGCATAATTACCTCGAAAAACATTTGAATTTAATAGGTTACAGAATGGTTACAACTTACAGCCTTATTTCCACTGCTTATAATAAATATTTAGACTATGGTCTACATTTATAATAATAATTTACTGACCAAAATTTATATTATATCATTGAAGATGGATTGACCGACAACATAGGAAAACTTGACTATTGTCTGGAATAAACAAACCCTTTAACCCTTTTATCCTTTTATGATAATGAATCTGTAGGTGTGGTGAGGGATACCTGGCTAGGAATGGCGATTATTGAAACAGGAGCGAGTTCTCATTCCGAGATAATTGCAACTCTGGATAAAGAGATATATTATAACAAAACAGATTTTGCGGTACACCGCCCCCTGCTGTATCCTATTTCAGAAACTGAAATGCATTTATTGTAGTATCGCAAATTACGTGAGTAAGCAGACTCTGATACCTATTTTGTAAAAATAATAACGTTGTAAAATCAGAAAAGCGATTAAGTGGCTAAGTAGAATTCCGCCCTTGCTAGAGCCCTGGATAAAGCTAAACTCCTGAAGGTGGGAGACTCTAATCACAAAACCTTATTTCAGTCTTTATTAGTCATCAGGCAGGTGAAACAATACCGCACGTATTCCTGTAGAGCAGCGCATGGGCGTAGAGACCTACCTACCTACGTAAGGTGGACTACTTTGGTTGGTCGGGATAGAAGTGCTTGGGTTCCCCAGCCTTAACCTTGGCTAACGATGGCCTTTTGAGCTTGGAAAGCTGGAAGTAATGACTGTGACAGTTCTTTCTAAAGACGGAAACCTATCTAACTTGAGAAGAGGTACTACTATAAGACGGTATTGTATACCCAGTTCTCTATCCAGTGTTCCATAAAAATGACAAGACTAGATAAAGCATCTTTATCACCGTGGTAAAGTAAAGTATATTAGACAAGGCTCTCAAAATACCAGTTTTAATTAATAATGTAAAATAATCTAACTATTGTTTTAAAGTCAAATCAGATTTCACCTGAAACTCTAATCAACCGCTTGTTACGAGATTAAACATAATTAGTATGTATTGAGGCTACATTTTGTTAACGAATTTATTTTCGCACCGCTGTAACTATGTACCAGCTCACATAATAAAATATTACTACACAGTTACATAAATGTAGTAAGAATAGCTGAAAAATAGAAATTTAAGGTCGACTTGCACAATACTGCCTAAGCTGATTTATTTTTTGAAGCTGTCACTTTTTGTTCCGTTCATTATGGGGTTGACATGAAAAGGGCAGGTATAGAAGAAACTTAAATACGTTTAACGGCTTTGGCAACTATGCCTAAAACTATTTTGATAAAAGAAAATTTGCTTATTGTTCACGATTAGTTAGCTTATTGACGCCATTCTAAATCTTATTGTATTTAATTATATAATATTCTAAATATCCAAATATTAGTATGCAGAATGTGAAGTAGGATGTGACAAACCGTGCAAATAAATTTAATTGAGCAAAATATTTCTTCGTAAACAAAAAAAAACTGGTGAAGCTTAACGAACAGAATATTTATTGTGAAATTAAAATTGACAGTAGGTATTTCATGAAGGGCGCAAAGGGCCGACGGTTAATTGGCTTAAAATTTTAGCACTCGTTGCGGCTGAGGCTATTGATTTTTGATTTGCCTCTCAATTTGAGGGCTTAGTAGCTTGAGAGCTAAAGTAAAATCGCTTCTTTAGTAAGTGCCTATTCTTTTCTCAAAAGCAAACAAACAAAAATTTACATTCAATTCAATGCGAGCTGTATCGTGTTATGCCACCACATAATGCCCTGAACAAAGCACTGAACCAAATCTTCATACGCTAGATGACCCGCCCTTACTATGCTTGGATATTAAATCTGAAAATCCTTTCTTAGCGGGGGGACAACATTGTAAAGAAACTGTTCATGCAAAATATGTAAATGTGATGTTAATATTTGATATTGTTAGTCCGCTTATCTTTTAGAACATCAAAACTTTTATCTTTCACGGCCCATCTATACAATCGATTTTTACGAAATTTGGTAGAGATAGGTAGCATGATATAGAGAACGACATAACCTGGAGAAGGCTACTTTTATTCCGGAAAAGCTTTCGCAGTAATCCATAAACTTAATCCACGGACCACGCAGACGAAGTCGTGGGCATCATCTATAGTAGTTTATATAATGTTGGTATCAAAGGACATCTATACTAATATTATTAATGCGAAAGTTTGGATGGATGGATGGATGTATGGATGGATGGATGTTTGTTACTCAATCACGTCAGAACGAACGGCTGAACGGATCTGGATGAAATGTGGCACAGTGATAGATTATATGCTACTTTTTATCCCGGAAATTTAAAGAAATCCCGCGCGAACCAAAAAACCTCAATCCACGCGGACGAAATCGCGGGCATCAGCTAGTAGGAATATACATTTATCATGAAGAATTTTCTTTTAAAGATGCATATTTAAGAAATTGCAATAGTAGTTATTTGTTCGGACATTTAACAAAGTTAGACCTAACATAATGTACATAACAGCTTCGTAACATGTGGAGCCGTACATCGGCAGTTGAATAGAGCCGTACAACGAAGGATGGTGTTGCAGGCAGCGGTAGGTATTCTCTCCCTCTATTAGCACACGTTTTGAATGTCATTGTCAGCGTGCTAATTGCTCACGATTGTGCCAGACGCAATACCTCATACATTTGCATTCACAACGAAGCTGTTTAATTTAACACCTGTCTATTAGTTGAATCCTTCAATATACCTATTCAATAAAAAAAATATAATATATATATATATCTACGCTTAAAAACAAAGGAAAATGTAAAGTCGAAGTCGAAAGATCTTATTATTTAAATCACTACATTGTTTGAACATCAATAAAATATAAAAGCGCGATGGTGTTATTTATTTTCTGTGAAAGCTATATACGAGGGTTCTAAATGCGCCCTGCTCTAAGAAGAGCCCACGACAAACTCAAACGGGTTTTACATGTAAATTCTACGTTTTGAAGCAGACCCTTTTGAATCGCTTTGTGGAATCCACGCAAGTAAATATAATTAAGGCAAACTGTGATACGGC
This sequence comes from Erebia aethiops, assembly GCA_923060345.2. NCBI lineage: Eukaryota > Metazoa > Arthropoda > Insecta > Lepidoptera > Nymphalidae > Erebia > Erebia aethiops. The sequence continues at coordinate 11,007,035 of OV281089.1, read as the reverse complement.
CTCAGAATGCTGAACTACGAAATTTTCGAGACAGGTGTAGGTTATTTTATAATATAATTCATTTATTTCAGGCAACAAGGCCCATATTATAAAATACAATCTTAAAATACTATACGAAGGTAAATACAATATAACAAGACTACTTCGGTAGGGATTTTTCACTCGCTTCCCTATATTGACGGTACACTATGCCCTCAGACCAAAAGTCCGCACTGAGGAACACATTTTTGCACCAAACTGTAAGTTATGCAGGAGTTAATATAGGTCGCCCTACTCGACTTCAGTACTTCCAGGTTCATCTGCACTTCTTCAGTTGGCCTTCCATCTGCAGATGTACCATAGCGTTCTTCGTTCGTATCCGCGATGTACTGCATGACGTCCCCCTTAGATGTTTTGGGGTTCACGCACGAGACGCATTATATTTAATGTTATTTTTTTCTACCTACATGCGATAAGCAGGTAAACCAGCGGTACCTGTATACGCCGTTCTAATAGGGTTGGTCACAACTCACACAGTCTCTACCGCAGCTACGAATTATTTTTTCCAAGTAGTTGACTCCGAATGTTGAGTTGCCTGAACTCGAAAGCAAAACTTCTCGTATTCATATTACTTTAAATTCTCTCAACCCTTAGCCACGCACGCTACTTCGCGTAGTATCATTTACAGTGAACATTTATTTCTTGTTTAAGGTGAACGTTTTGCCTTTTCACTTGAGGGAAATTGCACTTCAAACACTAACTTGTTAAAATTTTCCCGCGAACACATTTGCACCGTTAAAAGACAGCGGGTAAACATTTTCCTAAGTAGAAGTGCACACTTTCCTTTATTTGAACTACCGACGAGTATCCAACAAATATCGTGTACCCGCCTCCTTGGTACCTAAACTTATTAGAGTTCTGTGTCACTAAATGAAAATACAAGGTCATAAAGGTCAGGTCAAGACATGATCACTTTCAGAAGATATTAATTAATTGCTGCCGGGGATCGAACCCAAGACAGAAATATACTTTATAAGACCACAGTGATCCGCCAGGAAATTCAAGAAACTCTGTCAAATCAGTCTACTGTCTTCTAAATATATAAAAGGAAAAGGTGACTAATCTATCAATGCACAGCTTGAACCACTGCACTGGGCGAATAGAGCTAAAATTTCTAAAAAGGCACAAGAGATAGCTTTTATGACGTAAGCACCCGCTAAGATTTTTAAAAATTGAACCCCTAAAGAGGATAAAATAATGGTTTGAAATTTGTATGAAAATCTAACGTAACGTGAACGAAGCTGTGGTCAAAAGCAGTCTGTCGATAAGTTACCTATATAAGAACGAGAACGCTTACGGAATGAATTGTACTCACACGTCCGTGTTTTTTGAAGACTAGGGCTATGAATGTGTTATCCCGCGTGAATGCACGCCATTTCCGCTAGATATTACATTTGCTTTGATAAGGTGTATTGATGACTCGCTCAAAGAGAACTCCATTTCTGTTTTATTATTACCACGCAAAATTGCTTCTAGCAGAGGAAACGTTGCAGCAAATGTGATTTTGCGACGAGCTCTATCAAAGGCTAATTGCACTATGCTATGAATATATTTGTGCAATGGTAATTACAAGAATAATTACTTAGGTAGGTATATTACGATGGTTGCGAGATGTGTGGTCTAGTTGGTAGTGCATATAAACATCGCAATTTATTGTTAGAAAACATCGTTGTCCAAAGTTGGTTGGATTGTTTGGATGAAAGAGGAAGAAGAAATTAAGAGGTTCAAATTTTGCCCTTTCTCGTTTCCTCCGCACCGCACCTACTTACCTAATCAGTTATTCCATGCCTGAGGACCTGGGCACCAATCTCAGCAAACTTCTACCTCTGTTTTTGATTAATAAAAAGGGTCCACAAAATACCGTCAGTAGTGCAAGAAATACGATGCAAAGAGAGAGGGGTAATATGATGGACCGTCAGTGCTGTAGGTTACCAGCAGCTCTCTACAAGACTGCCTATAGTATCCACTATCCATTCTGAAACTTCGAAACTCCTAACATATTATATTATCTAAAACTTTGTAACTAGCGGGACCCAATCCCGCATATCTCTGGCTATCGCGGTCGAAGTGCCTTGACAAATTGGGTCACATTTTCGCTACTCGAAAGTTTTTCTTCTATACTGTCTATACCAGTAAAAAACCAGTACAATTTTGTTTCTATACTTTCGGTAATATCGAAACCCATAGACTGAATTTACGTCGATTTGAACACTTTACGTCACTATGTGATTGAAATTGGGGCTATTCACTTTATCACTGAGTTCTTCTTAATAGCTGCGATGTTTTTTATAGCGTGTGTCAAATTATTGATTACTAGCTGATGCTCGCGTCTTCGTCTACGTGGATTGAGGTTTTTTGGTTCCCGCATGAACTCCTTCCGGGATAAAAGTAGCCTATGTTATTCCACACTATAATCTATATCTGTGCCAAATTTCATCGAGATCAGTTCAGCCGCTCTGGCGTGATTGTGTTACAAACATGCATACATGCCCATCCATCCATTCAGACTTTCGCATTTATAATATTAGTATAGATTATTTTTATTCGTAGTTTTTATAGATTAAGTCATTGGTCGACATTTCAATAAACTCTGCAGACTGGCGTAGGTAGTTCCATAAAACTCTGAAGATAAATTAGACCGAACATGAATCGGTATTTCGTGAATTTAAGTTTTGCCCTTAGAATTTACTTTTTTATTCAGAAATTGAAATTTGAAGTCTGATAATTTAGCAGAAATTGGAATTCTATATTTTAAATAATAGGTAAGTGACAAACATAAGAGTAAGCACAATATTATAATTGCAGTCTGTTTGTCTGCTATACTAGTTTCACGGCCCATCTTTTCAACCTATGATGAAAATTGTTAGGTAAATAAGTACTAAAAAAGTCATTTCTTTTTTACCGCTTTATTTATGGACACAGTTTCAATATGGCTGACCATAAACCGATACACGAGGGATCAAAATGTAATTTCACCTTCCCATTTACATGGTAGTTTTGTTTCGTCGCTCTCTGATTTTACGCCTTTCAATTAACGTGTAATCATACACGCCCGGGAACCCTTTCATTGGACAGTAGTAATGAGTTTTCACCCTTCGTCGGACGTTGGACATCGACAGACAAGCTCGCACCTTATTTGGTCGTTTTGCCGGCACCGACAAACTGGGCACGAGCGACGTTTATTCAGTAAAGGTGGTTTTATTCGCAGGCATTATGTATGTAGCAGGCATGCAATTTGCATGTTGCTAATGGGTAGCGTTGCGAACGCAAAACGTGTCTATCTGTGCAATATCCGAATTCATATTGGCGATATTACAGCCGTTTATTGTTATTGCATTGAAATATAAGAGGATTGTAGTTGTACATAACTACATAATCAATTCGTAACAGCGGAAATATTATACTATCTAACTATATTAGTTACTTAATTTTCATTCTCATACTTTCTAAATTATAAATCTCGAAGTGTGTTTGTTTGTTGATTTTCCAATGAATTGTCACGCTGCAAGAGTGCAAAGGATCAGCGTGAATTTATGCATATGTAGATGTCACTGTAAGATTGCAAAAACCGTTAGATTGTAATCTAACTAGCGAAATTGTAAACTATCGACAGATTACAATTTAAGGCATTATGTTTCGGTAGATTGTAATCTGTTAGGTATATTAACCCGATGAAACCTAAGTGCACGTGCACCTAAGGCACTACCTGATTATACAAGAAAAAGACAAGAAAACGTAGGTAAATACAATTAATATTTTAAAAATTGACACTCAGAACATTGAATAGTTCACCGTTAGATTACAATCTGACGGTTTTTGCAATCTTACGGTGACACAGACTTGAAGATCTGGAGAATGTCACACCAGCTAAGCAAATTTTTATTCAGACAAATCAAAGAATGCCTTTCCTCCGGGATTTTTAAAACTTAAATCATTGTTATCATCATTTCCAATATCCTTACTAATATTATCATAAATGCGTACCTAAGTGTGTCTGTCTGCCTGCTACGCTTTAACGGCCCATCTTTTCAACCGATTTTGATGAAATTTTGTATAGGTAGAGGTAGGTTATATCCCGGGGAAGGAGACAGGTTAGTTTTATCCCGGGAATTAAGGCTTCTCCCGGGAATTAAAAAAAACCTAATCCACGTTGATGAAGTCGCGGGCATCATCTAGTATTGTATATTTTATAGATAGATATAACTCTTTATTGCACACACATAAAACAGAAACAATAAACTAAAAGGTAAAAAGATAATACAGAAGGGTGCATGGCGGTCTTACTGCTAAAGCATTCTCTTCCAGGCAACCTTTGCGGGTGAGGAGATTATCAATAATAATAGAACGATTTTAACAAGATGGACCAATAACGGTGTATGTATACCTATCTATAATTATACAATTGTTAAAATCCATATCCATACTAATATTGTAAATGCGAAAGTGTGTCTGTCTGTCTGCTACGCTTTCCCGGCCCATATTTTCAACCGATTTTGCTGAAATTTGGTACAGGGATAGTTTGTATCCCTGTACCGAGACATAGGCCCGGAAAATTAAAGAGTTCCCGTGGGAATTTAAAAAACTGTCTCTTTAACAGATTTTGATGAAATTTTGTGTAGGGATAGTTTGTACCCAGGGAAAGGACATAGGCTACTTTTTGTCCCGGAAAATTAAATAGTTCCCGCAGGAATCAAAAAACATCAATCCACACGGACGAAGTCGCGTGCATCATCTAGTATTATATAAAACATAAAGATTAGACTGGCCGTAGTATTTTTATTTTTATAAAACGATGATATACTGAACAAATTAGGGGAAGTCAGTCAGTACATATATTTAAATTCAGAGTTAAACAGCATTATCATTCAATGTTATAGCATACAATATACATATTATCTATCATTAAACTTTCTATATAAATAGAATTATATAGTATGTATTATATAGCAAATATATATTTATTTATTTTTTGTATATTTATGTATTGTATAGGTATTTAGTTTGTGTATAATAGTATGTCGTTTTTATAATATAAGTAAATAAGTAGGTAAGTTTATGAAGTTATTTATTAAGTATAATATTATATTGTTAGAATTTAATAATTTCAATATAGTATATTAATTTTGTACCTATTCCACTTCACAATTTCCACTTACTCACTTTCAAGGAAGGCTGGAAGAGATTTCTTTTTAGGGATAAGCTTTACCTTTGTCCACTTTTTTTTTTCTATTAGTTTTTAAGACGATATTTTGTACAAAAATAATAAATAAATAAATATACATCAATGAGACGTTTCTAGTAAAGGGAAAGTTACCCCCGTAGCGCTACCAGCCCATCCTCATTAGCGAAAATCGGCGCTCCCTCAGATTCGATATCTGAGACAGAGTAACTTAATTAATACCGAAGCTACAGGCCTTTGTTGGGTACCCGATAATCACTTTAGATATTATTACATTTCATACGTTATAAACGGATTCTACAAGCTGTAGATTACTGCGCTTTTAGGTCATTTTAGTAATTTGTTTTTAGTAATTTGTTTTAAGTAAGTACTAAAAAACCCGGCTGAGTTTGTTGTGGGCTCTTCTCAGACCAGGGCGCGTTTGGAACCCTCGTAGCTTTAGTTTAAGATGTCTTACTGATTATCACCATTATATTGTTACTCGTATATGTTATAAATAACCGAACGTCAATAAGTGTAGTATACCTACCTAAATTGAATAAACGTTCTTTGATTTGATTTGATTTGATTTAATCGACCAGGTAGTGGTTAGTACTCGGTGGAGTCCATAGAAATATGGGTGCATTCCAATTTCTATGCTGGACCGGGGATCCAATCCAAAAAAAAAAAAACTTTCATTTTTAATATAATTTAATAGAATACTAGATGATGCCCGCGACTTCGTCCGCGTGGATTAAGGTTTTTGGAATCCCGCGGGAACTCTTTAATTTTCCGGGATAAGAGGTAGCCTATGTCCTTTCCCGGGGTACAAAGTATCCCTATACCAAATTTCATCAAAATTTGTTGAAAAGATGGGCCGTGAAAGCGTAGCAGACGGACACACTTTCTCATTTATGATATCAGTACCTATGGATAATATGAATTTAAAGATTCCCCTAAATTCAAACAATTATCTAAACACTCGTGTGCGTGCGTGTCTACTAAAGGTACTCGTATCTACCCCATTCATACCCTCTGGTTAGAGAAAATCTATACCCATAACATCCTTTTAACATAATAATTTCGTAGGTGAAACGAAATAATAAACGGAATTCAAATTATATTTTTATTATGAACAAGAAGTACAATAATTCTGAAAAAATACAATGTGTTGCAAATAGTAGTAAGTTATCGGGTTATTGTAGAGCTGGGGTAAATGCAATCATCAGTCTTTTAAATGTATAAATTGACTGGCTTATATTTCTTTCTTTATCTTACAATAGGTATAGAACATGTTAAAAATAGTGTATAGATACAATATTCTGAAAAATAAACATGAACTTCTCAGCCGATCACAATGCTCATTTAATTACTAGGTCTAAGCTACGTAGACTACGCAATTTGTATTTTTTTTAAATTACCGTTTCAAATCTAACGGATTCAAAAAATTTCATCAGCAAAGTGTCTGCATAAATTTTTATCGTTATAGTTAAAAACGAATTCGATCTTTCGCTAAAAAGATAATCAATTTAATACTAATTTATTTCCGTATGGATTAATTATAATTTTTCGTCATGTACAATGAGTATTTAATGTTGTTTTACATCTAAACTACATAACAAATTTTATACATGCTATGCACTATCTTACGAAATATTATCATTAAATAATGATTTTTATTTTATAGTCAAAGAAAATATAATATAATAATACCCGTGCTCAGAATTTGAATAAATAAAGCGTTTATTCGGCAAACCTAACGAAAAACATCTCACTCCTATGAAATCATTATTTTATGAGTTTCAGTAATTTTATTAATATATTCATAGTTTTAAGAGAAGACAGATTCCGTATAATAAATGCCAACTTGTAATGTATGCTATTAACATAACACCAATACTTTTTAAGTTGAAATTGAGTTAATTTCCAAAAACGTGAGTAAAACTAGTAATCGTCTTTCGTAAAACTTTTGAGGAATCCCAATTTTTTATGAACTTATAAAATTATATTATAATATTATGTACATAAGTATAACAAAGGCTAAGTCAAAGCTTCTCAGAGAAAGAAATTACTTCGCATTTCTTATAAAAACTTTAACGCCTGGATGTAAGCCGGAGGCTTCATCACCGATTCAAAAAACATTTGATAAAAGAAAAACAAAAAGCTCATATAAAATTTATGACGGTAATTTGGTGACCTTAATGGCTCTCTCTTTTCATTGCTTTGCGATATTTTTGTACGAAATGTGCTTTATACAGCTTACAACTTCGCTTTTTTTATAAAGTAATAGCATAATATTAATTAACTGATAATTATTTACAAACTCTATATAATATGTACAATTTAATTCATTATAGTTAGTTTGATAAAAGTAACTGTTTCTTCTTTACGCTTCTACAAAACGAAGTACCAAATGTAAAGCGTATGTAGAGATAGTAACTTTATTACGGCGGTTAACTTTGAGAGCAATTTTCTAGAAGAATAGGTTGTTTTAAAGCTCGGTGCTCATCTCTGCCGCCCCCGGAGGTTTGCCGATGTTACTAGACGTGTGAAACATGGAATCCGAGCTACTGGAAGGGATGTTTGCTGAAATCAGTTGATCTGTAACCTGTATGCGAAAAACAGTACATAAAACAACCATAGGTATGTAATTACAAAAATATTTCGACGAAACAAAAAATTAGCAAAACAAAATTAATTACACAAATTAACACAGAATAAAACTAAATCAAAATAAGGTTAGTCAAATCGTGTTAGTTATTAATATCAACCTCTACCCATAAACGCATGCATACACAAACACAAACAAATAAGGGTGCCTCCGCGAGCAACCGGGAGGGGGCAACAAACCAATGCGTGCAGCTACGTCATTCCGCTACGTGTTGCGACACAAACTGTTGAAACCTCCGTGCGACTTTACTTACTGCGTGCTTTCTATGAGAGGTTTTAGAATAATGTCGAGGGTGTTGTCGTGTCGCAAGTGCGCGTGGTGCGCGTGGTGCGCGAGTCGCGCGTGCGTGCGGGCCACGTTCGCGTTGTAGTCACGCGACTCCCGCGTCGGTCGCGCGTACCGGCGCGCCAGCGATCCGCTCTCGCCGACCATTATGTTGTTGTTGCTAGCATGTCTCTGTGTATCCCAATCACATATACGCTCGTCAAACTACCAGTGCACACCGTACTATGTACTATACACCAATATACACAATATAATAAATTATAATATGAATCACTCAGACCCGAAGGGGAAATAGCGAGCAGCGATTCAAATATAATACCTATCCATAATATTATGCCGTTAATAAATAGTCTCAATTGTCGAGCAAGAGTATATTGCAAGTCGAATAATTTTGGCAAATTATATAATTATTATAATATTTCATTCAGCAATTTATTATTATTGAATACTTTATTGCACACATTACTTTATTTATCTTGTTTTGAAAAACAATTTTATAATTTACCACTTCTTAAACTGTAAATAGGTGGTTTTATATAAATCTTAAGCCCCTTCTAAAAGCTCAGTTTCTATGCAAAAGATATACTTAAGATATGTCAAGCCAGGCACAACCCGTATCGGGAGACATCTCAACATAAAAATTCGGCTTTTCCAGCTTGCTTCGTTTAGAGTTCATAATTTTGCCTTTAATAATATTGCCTTATTCATTGTACTTATTCAAAGCATCATTTAAAATCAAATGCAGTCGAATTTTTACACATTGTGCCATGTTTTTTTGTGCCTGTAAGAGAAAGAACAGTTTACGATGTAGGTAGAATAATAATATTTTAAGGATCAGTCTATTAGAATATAATATCTATCCTACAAACGATTTTATAATTAGATATATTTTTAAATACGTATACGTATACAGGTACTTTATCAATAAATATTTAGTTTTCTTCTCATTGAGCGGGACAAGGCTTAATGCAAAGAAGGTTTATTTCATTTAGCCTGTACAAGTTAAATGTTTAGCTGCAGATTATTCCAACTGCCCTTGTAAATGAAAGGTACACAGAATTACAATGAAACGGAATGGTCATAATAAAATAAAGATGAATAAATAGAACATTCGGGCTACAGTACCTACACAAGTCACGCTTTTACTGAATGAGGTGTAAATAGGTATCGCGTCCATCAATACTGTGTTTTCTGTGTATAGATTTCATATTTCTGTTATATTGCAGGTTTTGATCTAATGGTCAGGACTTTACTTCGAGAGCTTTAACTTTTCTCTGCAATATTTACTCCTTGTTTTTTATACAACTCTTATATTATTTGCATTATCTAAAACATATTTTTATTTACAATTCTGTGCGTGTCATAAAATAAGATAACTGTCACAATTTCGGTTTACAGACGATAACTTTCGGGCTTTTACAAGTGCAGTTGGATCGCAGAAGTATGTTAGGAAGCAAAGCGCCCACTCACGAAAAGGGAAAAGCCACCGTCCGCGGGACTCGGGTAGTAGCGGGGCGCGAGGTCGCGCGGGCGGCGCGCGGTCGCGCTGTCGCTGGCCACGGACAGCAGCGAGCGTTGGGAGCCCGAGGCGGTGATGCGGCGGCCGGGCACCGCGGGCGGCCGCCGCGCCAGCACCGCCGCGCCCCCCGCGCCGCACCCCGCGCCCACGCCCGCCCTCCACTGCCTACTCACTGGCGCTTGCGAACCGCCTGCGCCGCATTTCGCACTGTCACTCGACCTGGTGATAATGTTTCATTGTCAAATCTCAGCAATCACTAATCACTGAAATCCATGGGCGATTATGACAGGGAGGTCTAATACTCGTCTCGGCCAAAGTATTCTGTTATACGTCTATCTGTTGACGATACATTGCTATATTGGGACGCAAAATGCATTTGACAAAATACAATATTCCAAAAATATATTGTGACGATTTTATTGGTAAGACAACGAAAATTTATCTAAGTAAATTAATTATAGTAAAAATGCACTATATTTATATACGCTAGACGCTAGGACTACGAGTTAGAACTTAGTAGTGATGTGAGCAATAGCAATATAATATGGCATTAGCAGCTCTATTTTAGACTGATGCTTAAATTACTGACATTTCCGTATCCTATACTACACAACAGTTTCCGGTTGGGAATCTCCAAACGAGATTTTACATCAACATCCTCTATATTATAAGAAGTTTAAGACTAATCAAGTAAGTAAACTGAAAAAAATAGTATCACGGACACAATAAGCTGTCATAAAAAATGTAGTTACCTCTCGGAAGAATAGGCGTAATCCTGTTCAGCACCCAACCCAGAATCCGTATGCTCATGCGACACTCTCGCACTGCCCGATATCAGTTCCCCACTCGAACTGTTACTATTACTGTTTGTCACGGGACTGTATGGATTGTTGTTGTGTAACGCCGGTGTTACTGTGGTCTTATATCCATTATTGGTGAGGAAATCGTCGCCTGTTCTCCCGACGGTTTCGTCGAAGCTGGGGTAAACCCGCCTAAAAGATGATCATAAAATGTGTAAATGATTTAAACGTTATTTAAAAAAAAAAGAAGTATGTGTGCAATTCACACACGACAAAAGTGAAACTTCAGAAAAGTAGCCTACGAGAAAATGAAATGAATATGTCTTGTATTCTATCTCATTCTCTCGCAGGCTAAATCCTATTATGAATGTTTACATCTTTTTTTAGTGTTGCTTTTTCGTTTCATCGAATTTTCAAATCATAACGATTCTAAAGAAGTTTCACTTCAGAAACATTGTTAAGAAAATTAAAACTGTCACTGTTCAATATTCTACCGGCGCGGCTATATAATCGGAAAATTCGGCTAATATTGTCGAATTTTGTGACAAATTATTATCGGTAACAGGTATACAAAGCATAATTTCACAGATTGAATGATTCGTCCTTAGAGCAAGAAGCAATTTAATTAATGATCTTCATCATACCTTCCATGTTTCTCATTGGTTCGGTGCGTGCTGAGTATGCTTGAGTTCGATCTGAGGGATCCTTGATTGTGGTTGTCATGGTCACTTTTGTGGGATGAAGAGCTCTTCTCTCGTCTCGCAAGTGATCCGTGCTCATTCCTACGAGGTTACAATAATAATTTATTTTACCTAAGACACAAAGAGAAGATTTTTCGAATACTTGTCTCGCAAAAATTATCTTTAGATATTTTGTTGGCTAAGAAAACTAACTTTTTGACTCACGCATTAAGTGTGTTAGAAGCAGGCTCGGACTTTCTGGTTTTAATAAGAAAACTTAATTTCAACCGAAAAATCTATACAAAAATGTTTATTTAATCGATTCAAATTAAATGTCTCAGGATAAAAGTTAGGTAAACAGCTTAGTTCTAATAATTTCAAGTCACGTACTGTCTATGTTTTGATGACGTCCTGAGCTTGGTATGCCGCGCATGGCTGGTCTGCACGACGGTATACGGTATTTCTTTAAGCTGTTCCTCAGTCATTCCTGTAGTATCGACTAAAGAGAATTCGAGGTGTTGCTTCAGTTCAGTCGGCAGCCATTTCTTTTCGTTCGGTGAACGTGACCGTGATCTGATAAGAGGACAATTTAAAAAAATATTTAGATCTTGTATTTCAGTACGTCAGTAACTATATTTTATTTTTATCATATATAATTAAGAAATTATACCCATTTTAGCATATTTTTCTGACATTGAGAATTTTTAGTTATCATGTTCGCAAGACTTACAAAATTGGACGAACGTTTCATGGAATTTTAATTGAGTAAAAATAAGTCACAAGACAAGAATAAGGGGCGGAAGTGAATAATTAAGTTTTGAGAAATTTGACCAAAAAGGATTTGAGTCAAAATAGAGCTTAAAAAAGTTAATATAGGGGACTGAGGGGCACGTACCGATGCTTTTTATGTCTTCGAGGTCTATGGGACGATCGATGCGTTCCGGTCTCCGGTTCCATTTGCGAACGTCGGACACTCGCTACCTGCATTACAAAATCATGTTGTTATCAAAGAAAATAAAGTCCTTAGAATAGTCTAGAGAAGCAAGAACACACAAAGACACTATATTTATTTTATTCAAGGGAAGCACTTACTTGCACGCCCCCGCCAGCAGTCGTTTGCCTTAATACCTCCTTCCATTGTGACTCGGAATCGACTAGCTCGTACTCTCTGAAATATTTAAGTCATTAGCGAAAGATATTAATTCTGAAGGCGATATCAATTAAGTTTTCGTTCAAGTTACTCCTTTTAACAAATGGAGAAACTTTTGTTACATCGATAAAAGTTAAATTACAATTCTTTCATTCACGATTCCAGTATTGTTAAACTGATTAACTTCACTATCTTCAAAACACTACGCAAAAATGGGACAAAATGTCCCCTCAAAAAGGGCCTGCGTTGTATGGGCAAGCCGTTTCGTCCTGTCGCTTTGGTCTGTGCAGGACTGTTTGTCCGCCAGACAACATTTTAGTAGTGGTCTTGTCTATAAACAATGCAAAAACTTCCCTCACATATTCATCGTACTAAAACCCTTTTATTGACGTTGAAAATTACCTTTTACCAATATTTATTGTTTTCTTTCTTATATTTATTTATGTATTAATTGGTATGTCTATTATTGCACCACCTCCCTTTGTCCTCTTCTTCATTTTCTCCCTAGCGTTAAGGTTGTCTGGAAGAAATCGCTACTTAGCGATAAGACCGCCTTATTGCTAAGTAGTAGTACCTACTTACTGTTGTTTTCTTGTTTGTAACATGTTTCTTTTGTATATTTGTGGTGTATAATAAAGTATATACATAGGTACATAAATGCATGATGATGCTGAAAATATAACAAAGAAAATGAAAATGTCTGAAACGACACTGTCGCGTCGTAGAGAACACATCTTGTCTCGAGAATTCGTGTAATTGTTGCAAACTAACTTAGTGTCGGGCTGTGAGTCGTCTTTCTCTGATCCAGACTCGTGCTTGTGTCTCGAGCGGTGGCGGCGATGCCGGCGGCCGGAACGACCTGAGCCCCGAGACAGTTCACTTTCTGCATCCGACTGCTGCCGTCTAGAGCGATGCCGGTGCCTGGCAATCAAAAAACGATTTCATGTACGTAATTAAAAAAAATTGGATAGCTCAAAGTAAGTTTCATAAAATAAAACCTTACCAATCTTTTTTTTAAATTATTGATATAAATGACTTGAGTTACAACTGAAATGCTACCTCAAAAGAAACTATACTAGAAACTCAGATTTCATAAAATAACATAACATAGCATATAATGTTCTCCATTAGGGTTCCGTACCTCAAAAGGAAAAAACGGAACACTAATTATAGGATCACTTTGTTGTCCGTCTGTCTGTCTGTCAAGATCCTTCTTATTCATATCAAATACTGAGGTCTACTGTCCCTTGGAGCTGTGAAAAAATCAAACTTCTAAGCCAACGCAAACAAAAGATATAGCCGTTTATGCTGCAAATTTTCGACACTCGCAAGGGAATCAACCTACAGGGTACTTCCCGTGAGAATATTGAAATTTGGTACGAAGCAACGTCTTATAGCACAGTTAAAGGAAAAATTGCGAAAAGCATAAATTTTTATTTACATCATATTATAATAAAAATATATTTAACAATTTTAAACTTACTAATGTTAAGGATTTCATTTAGCAATAAAAATACCATAGTTTTTACATAAATTACCTACAGGTTTGTACGGAACCCTCGGTGCGCGAGCCCGCGAGACTTGGCTGGTTTTTTTTTCAGATTTCTTTTTTTCAGATTACTTCATGGTTCGAACGAGTGTGTAAAGTGAGTGTTAAAAGAAACACGCGTTTGTTTAAAAGCGTAAACGACTCATACGTTTGATAAATGTTTACAAGTGCAGTAGGTACGCATCGAAAAATGTATGTTTAAACGTATATCCTTTCTTTACTCATATTCTTACAACGCTAAAATATTTTATAATAAATTGTGTGTCGCTTAAAGTTTCAACTGTCGTTTTACAAAGTATCAAATACAATTTCGTTGCAATTCTTACTTGCGGTTTGATCGTGAATCGTTTGAGCTCTGTGAGTCTACAGAGGCGGATCGGTGTCTCGGCACAGGTGGCGGTCTATTTGCCGTAGGGGACGTGGAGTAGAGGCCGCGCCGCGTGGGAGCGGATCGCGTCGACCGCGGTGATCCACCGGGGCCAGTGGGAGGCTCGCACGTACCTGCTTCCCCACTTATCCTACCAACAATAGGTTATTTTAGCACAAATAAAGTAAAAAAACTCGCTATCGTCGTTCGTAGCGCGTAGAAATAAGAGAGTCGCTTACAGCACGTAGAGTGCACAAAAGGAAAAGTACAAAGAAAGGTTGTGTTTATGACGTGTGTATGTTACACTGATTTCTTCCAATTATGTATAAAAATATGTGCCTACTTATATTTTAATAGCCATAACATTTGAATGTACAGCACACCTAGGTTCAAGTCGTATAGGTAACGTTAAACTTATTGAGTCTTGTTGATGATCATACTTAAGCTAATGATGAGATAATTTGAAAGTAGTTTTTTAAGCTTCAGTTTACGTTGTATGGTCTGTGAGTTTACGCATTAATACAATGTCGTAATTTTTCACTAATGATGTGATGTTTTCAATTGAAGTGTTATTTGTTACTTTAGATTAAGTGTCAATTCGCAAAAGCCATCATAGCATCCATAGCGTCTATAATATTGTTATTATTATCTCAACACAAAGTAGAAGTCCAATGCTGTTAGCAAAATTTTGCGGTTTCACGAAACAAAATACAAACTCATAACACAAATAAACACGGATGGGACTTAACAAACGTGATGAAAAACAAGCGCCTACTTACGAATTAGGTCGGTGTACTGAGGTAGGCTGTTTCGTTTCAGGAGGGCAGTCTTTTAATCTCAAGTCTTCTAACTTTGGCACTGTAACAATAAAAAAGTGTAAGAGTGTTGAATAAACATGTATTTTGTAGGTTTATTTTAATTTAACATTATGATTTTACAAGTTATAATATTTTATAGGTAAGTAGTAAGAATATCGACTGTGACAATTAAAATCTACGTTTTTTTATAAAGAGATAGTTAAAAGTTTTGAGTAGGTTTCATTACTATTTGTAAGATCCTTTGATATACTGTAGGTGTTTCTACGTAAGCTGATAACATTGAAATATAGGTTAAAAATTTGGTATATTCCTTTGAGAAAAAGAGATTTAGCGATTCATCTCAGAATTGGCAACAAATTAAACGTTATCTATTCAAAAAATCGTGATACAAGGATTCAGAAAAAAAAATATTAAAGTGGAGAAAATAATACCACGTAGAAACTAGAAACACACACCATTACAAAAAGTTATGAGTTTCATAAATGACAATACTTCAGAAAGCAAGTGTAGAGTGAAAAATAATTAAAAATACCGTCATGTAATGAAGAGTAGGAGGTGTGTGGACGGGCGATACGCCGCGAGGGCGTCCGGGTGAAGGCGGGCGGAGGTCGCGGGCGGGCCCCCCGGCCACTGGAGACAAAACGTTATTATTTTACACAGATTACGGAACATTGATATTTTTTTATTCCATAACAAAACAAAACATGCTGCACAAAATATGTACTTTGAAATGGAAGTGACAAGCCGGCGCATGATATCAATACGCACTCTGAAAGTGTTTAAAAAACTTAAAGGAAGTGGCTTACTATCAGCTGGTAATAAGTTCCAGATAAACATTATAGATAATGACATATGCATTAGTAATAATGGTTTCTTCTTTAAATGATAGCGAGTGATCTTCTTTAAAGCGATATTATAAAAGACGCCGAAGATTAATACATATCTACATGCCGGCCGACAACTACAAACCTGCGGCCTCGTATCAGTATCAGTGTAATATTTGTATCAGTGTCAGTGTAATATTTGTAACGTAACTTAAGTGTTGTATTGTTTAATTATTATAATATTTTTTATTTTTTAAGAAAACAGCAACTACCGAGTTTCTTGCCGGCCTTCTCGGTAGAATCAGTTTTCCGAACCGGTGGTAGAGTCACGTATCATAAGTGACACAAGTTATATACACACATATATACACGTGAAATAAATAAATCATTTATCATTTACACGTCAATATTTTATTTTTCACCAACGACATTCAAATTCTTAAGTACCTGTTTCTCAGTCTTGAACCTAATGCAAAAATATCAGCAGATGCCGGGGACGTTTGCTGCATACGGAAGAACGTGTGGTGATCAGAACAGCACCGCCACAAGTGTCGGCAGGCTGCCCTCGTCGGTGACTCGAAACCGTAAGTTGAAGTGTCGTTCTGAAACAAAAAATAATGTTCTTACCGAATTCGGGCAAAGGTAGCCTATGGAGATAAAATAACTACTCAGGAGAAAATGTCCTCCCGACCGATTTTCGGCCACGGCGGCCAATCTACAAAGAGATCAGTCATCTGCGCGGGAGTCATTAACTTATTATAGTGCACAAGTGTGTGCGCAAACACAGGTGCACTATCTGTTCCTTTACTCTCATTGGGACGGAAAATCCGACACGACCGGAGAGAGATCAGGTGCAGGACCGACGGCTTTACGTGCTCTCTGAGACACGGGGGTGACAAACCGCCTACTTCCAAACTCCAGGCTAGTACTGTGAATTTCTAGTCAGAAAATCCCAATACTTAATTATGGCCCGTCCCGGGTTCCCGGGACCCGTCTCGTCGGCCGCATTCGAACATGCTAACCTCTAGAGTCTAGACCAACGAGGCAGACTACTGACGGTCTACAGGAGATAGTGTAGTGACGTACAAGTGTGTGCGCCAACTCAGGTGCAATTTCGTTGTCCGATGGGACAAAATTCCAACACAACCTGAGAGAGATCAAGTCCAGGACTGCTCTACGTGCACTGCTCTTAACAGGTGTAGGAGTAACTCCACCAACTGCTGCTACTGAGAATTTTTAACAGAATACCTAATGAAATTCGACCTCACCCAGGGCTCGAACTCTGGACTTTATAATCAGCAACCTAATAAGCCGACTGCCTCGTTAATCTAGTGTATAACTTGATTAACGAGGCAGTCGTAAACGGCAAAACCACAAAACTGTAATTCTCAAGGCCTTTAACTTTATCAAATTCGTAGTCAGTTCAAAACTTTGCGTCTGTTAAAGCTTTCACTAATGAAAGTTACATTTCGTTGTTCATTTTAGCTCCACTAGTGAGAATTTCATAAAACCCTTCCAGGGGCTTAACGTTCCCACAGAATACACACAACTTAAAGCCAACATAATGAATAGAAAACTAATATCCTACTTTGAATCTATTTCGAGTGTGCGCAAATCACTTCCTCGTTACAGTTTTGATCTTATAAAATTTAAGGATAATAGAAAGGTTAAATAATTTGCGTTTAATTTTTTAATTAACTATTCCAAAGAAAGTATTAAGGAGGAAAATTTTCATTCCTTATTAATTCTTCTGACTGATGAGTTCCTATAATAAAGGAAATTAAAAATATTTCATCTCAATTCATTTGCTTTGGGCTCGCGTGTACAATAATAAGAAAAGCAATTTTCCGGCGTCTCCTTTGATCAGTGTTCATTTTGCATGAAGAATGTATTTTAAGGCAATTTCGTACCCCTCCCCTATTTTTAAGATACTTCAAAGGCGCCCGAGTATCGCGGTATCTCAAGGCTGAGAGCGGTAGCAAGTGTTATCAGCATACGCCCAGAAAGCGGTAAATATGACGGCTCAGTTCTACGAGGCTTATCTGTAATTGCCGTCTACGAATGTCTTTTAAGAAAGCGATGCAAGACGGACTCCATCTCACACAACTATTCAAAACCTTTTTTATCGGTAGAAGCAATCCTTACCGGAGAACGGGGTCAAGTGTTTCGTCCGATTTCCACTTTATTGAAGTGAAAACATCTTTAGCCGCGTTGAGCACTTTTTGATTTGGGGTAAAGTTGTGGATTCGCGAAGACCGACATGCTCGCGAAGACCGATATGCTCGCGAAAACCGAAATGCTCGCGAACAGCGACATGCTCGTGTTACGAAGACAAAAGGTCTTAAATATACATACTACATATACATTGGAAATTAAACTTTAATACCTTAGGTTTATATTTTAATTTAAAAAAAATCGTTTTAACTTCTATCGGTAGTCCATATGACTGCCAATTTTTTTTTCTTTTTTAAACTTTTCATAAAAATGAATACTTACGTTTTTATCAGCAACACGAATCATAAAGTATCTTCCTTTGTAGTAAAGCTTCGAGACACGCGGCCAATAATAGGTCGCGACTGTATGTTTTCCACGTAGCAGCAACAGGCCACTTGGCGCGAGTCCCAAGAAGTACTCCACGCTGTCTTCGCCCTGCATTAAATATATCGCTTCTGTTTATTTTACAACACAACAAACTGCTCATTTTAAACATAATATGTCCATTTGAAACGCTTACCAATACAGGATGGAGATCGACGCCGTACATGTCCAGCCATTTCACTTTGTCTAGGTAGCTGAGTTCCGCTTGCGCAGGTGAAATACCACTGCAATAACAAAACTAACCATTGTATTAAGAAAGGGCAGTGGAAATACTTCAAACGTACCTATACACTTAATATGAATCCTAGATTTTGATTCCCAATTTTGTTAATCAGGTATAGCGTCAACCACCACCAAACCACCAGTCAACGAGCTTCCGAGATGGGTGACGGCTCACTTGGCGTTAAGAAGGGAGGTACACATAATTTCCATGTAATTGAAGGCTTTGTGATGAGCCAACAGCGACGGTCACGGACTGCATCTTTGCATAGTTAAAAATGCATTCAATCAGACGAGAATTGTGGCGCTCTGGGCGTTAAAACGTGCTATGCAACTGTGACGAAGATAAATGCTTTTTTACTTCGTTATTTCTTCTGGTTTAGTAAGGTAGAGCAAAGATTTTTGTAGATTAAATAGTTGCCTTTATGTTTCAATAAAATAAGTAACCTAAGCAACTGTGAGGGAGATAAATTCTTCTTTTGCTTCGTTATGTAAGTAGGTTTGTTCTGGTTTAGCGAGGTAGACCGCATATTTTTGTAGATCAAAAAGTTTCCTTTCTGTTTCTATAAAATACTAGCTGACCCGGCGAACTTCGTACCGCCTTAGTATGCAAAATTAAATATATATTTTTCTATATTTCTGAGAGATTTTCTTAATATTTTTTTCCGTAAGAACCTTCTCCTAATAATAACAAATACAAAAACAAAAAAAGAATTAGTGAAATCGGTCCAGCCATTCACGCGTGATGCCGTGACCAAGGAAAACGGGTTTCATTTTTATATATATATAGAATAGATAGATAGACAGATAGATAGATAGATAGATAGATATAGATAATGTAACTCAAAATATCCTTCTCCTAAGACTACCTTTGGCATCCTTTTTTTTTGTTGACGGGGAGGGGGGGAATCTTCTTAAAATACGCGGCCTCCTAGAGGGGGGGGGGGCGCGGTTTATGTGCTGATTTTTACCCACTAAAACCCCCTCGGTGACCATCCTCGGAGCATGGGCATGATGAAAGGCTCCGGGAAGTCGTGGGCACCGGGAAGCGGAAAGAGGCCCCACCCTTGCCACTCGCGACCCCCATCGACAGGGGCTATTAATGCAATGGATCAGGGCCTTGGTTACTGCCACCCTGATGTGTCCGTCTCCGAACAAGGGTCGGTACGCTCGCGCACTCGCTCGCAGGTCTCCTCTTTGATCATTACCCTTTCACAAAAGCCCACCACTGCCCTCATCCTTTGGCATCCTAGAGACTGTAGATATTTTATAAAAGATTTGTTTCAGCAAAACAAAACTCACGTAAGCGTTCTGTGAATATCAGCCGCCCTCGCTTCTAGTTCCGGCGTCTGATGCGCCAGCAGTCTGAACTCAGAAACGTATCCCGGTATATGACGGCGAGGGTCGTAGTCGCCGAGCTCCGCTATGAAAAAAAATTACATATTATTCCGTTGTCACCACGACTTTTATTATGTCGTTAAACCAAAAAGTTTTATCCATACTAATATTATAGATGCGCAAGTGTCTGTCTGTCCAACTGTCTGTCTGCTATGATTTCACAGCCCATCTGTTTAACTGATTTTGATGAAATTTGGTACAGGGATAGGTATCCTGGGAAATGGCATAGGCTACTTTATATCCACGCTGATGAAATCGGGAGCATCACCTAGTATAGTATAATAATTATAAGTCACATTTTAGCACTATAAAAAGTTATATTTCTTGTCATTTAAGTAAAATATTATATGAAAATATTATGGAATAAACATTTCTCAGACACGTGCAATGTTATGTATTCAGCAGCCCGATTATAATGCCGACCCCGTCTTTAACAAATCGTAATTAATTTGGTTAAGGCGGGCGAATACGTGTCCTAAATAAATACGCAGAACGATAATATGTAAACGCAAGTTGTAATAGAGAACTTAATGGGTAAACAAAGGCCTTCATTCTATGTAAACGTACGTTTGTCTGCTAAGCTTGCTAAATTTCGGCTGCGTCCAGAGATTTGACGTCCATCATTTCATAAAATTTATTTAGGCAATCTCATTATGAGTAATTAAATTTATTTATACGCGCTATCTATTTAAGAAAGCAATAGCTGGGATGAGATCTGTCATAGTTGATTCATTATTATATACTTAAGGATGCCCGCGACTTCGTCCGCGTGGGTTAAGGTATTATAATTCACACGGGAACTCTTTAAAGTTCCGGAATATAGAAGTCTTCCTTCCCTCCTTCCTCCTTCCCCGAGATGCAACCTGTCTCTGTCCCAAACTTTTTCGAAATCTGTTCAACAGGTGGACTGTCAAAGCGTAGCAGATAGACAGACACGCTTTCGCATTTTTAATATTGGCATGGAAATTTATATCGTGTTTGCTCCTAAATTTCCCACTAAGATACCAAACGATAAATGACTAACCTAGCTTTTCACTAGGCTCCATGACCGTCACACAATTTTCTAATTGCTGTGTATAGATAAATAGTTAACCAATTAACTAAGAAAATAGGTAAAGAGAAAACAAACAGAACTTCCATGTTTGGAACGGAAAAAACTTAGAGCAGTGAGCGAAACTGACACACGTTTCCCGTCGTTTATCTTTTTTGTCCTCAGAAATCGCAACATCTGGTACGCTCGTGGAAAACACGCGTATTCTATGTTACTTTTATGATACGCTATAATATTCTGCCATTATAAGAGAAACAGGAGCCGCTGTCTTTGCATTGAAAAATAAATGAAATAGTACTTTCATATCCAGCGGCATGTAAGAATAAAATATTTGTATATTTTCTTTTCAGCTCACAGATAGGTAAATTAAAAACTACAAAAACACCAAGAGATTGTTGTAAGTATAATTTTTTCCGTCCAACTATTTTAATATATTTGTTGCATTCGAGTCGATAATAAATATTGATATTCATTTGAGCTCATTTTATAAGGACAGCTATAATTTTTAAAGGACTATGTTTAACTTTCCTTTCACTGTTACGAGCATTTCAGACTAATCTCCTAGTCACTTTTAGCTTATCATAACAATATCAATTTACATTCCACTAAAATAAAATCACATCTAAACGTCCTCTTATAACATCAAATAATAATAGGTATATGATAAATGTAGTTTGACGACCTCCGTGGCGCAGTGTGTAGCGCTGTTGCCTTAGCGTGCGGAGGTCCTGGGTTCGATCCCCGGCAGGGTCAATTTGGGAATTTATAATTTCTGAATTTTCCCTGGTCTGGGCTGGTGGGAGGCTTCGGCCGTGGCTAGTTACCACCCTACCGGCAAAGACGTGCCGCCAAGCGATTTAGCGTTCCGGTACGATGCCGTGTAGAAACCGAAGGGGTATGGGTTTAATATAACTGCCATGCCCCTAACAGGTTAGCCCGCTACCATCTTAGACTGCATCATCACTTACCATCAGGTGAGTTCGCAGTCGTTACGCTGATCGTTATTCGTTACGCCTTGGGGTTTGGTTTGTAGAGAAATAGCTGGCTAGCCACGAACAAAAGAAAAACAGATGAAAATATCCAATTATAAATGAAACCATGGGGTCGTGGGGCGAAGATGCTGATGAAGATGATCCTTTTTTAAGTATCTATCTTCTCGTCTCACAGAGACCACAGGTGACTGGAGGGCTGGCAGTTACCTCGGCCAGCATATACGAGTAAGTTTGGCTATTCGGCGGGGTAACGCAACTAGCGTTCTGGGCACATTGTATCATTGCAGCCGCATAGATAATATTTTTAAAGTTTAGTTTTTAGTTTTTAATTTAGATTTTAAATCGATTTTTTAAGAAATTGTATATATTATAACATTATAATTATTTTAGATATTATTTTACAAAAATAAAGTTGAGTATTTTTTGTTTATAACATCAAAGAGCTTCATCAGATGTTTTCCATCAGCTTTCCGTCAACATGGTAGTTTGTATTCCGCTTTGAGTCACTATTCAAGCGTGAATGATGAGCAAGAGTATGCGTGGACAGGCGTATAGATCATGATATATGGAGGCGTAAATCGAGTACTGCCGGCCTGTTGACACACGGCAAGCCCAATGTAAACAATCTTCTCAAATACAATATGTTAACGGGCATTAAATCGTGGGATTTGCTATATCTGTACACATTTACTAGGTAATATAACAAATAGCGTATGTGATACGGGGCGATAATATTATGGGATTGTGGACAGCATAACTCAATCATTGGGTGCCTTGCTTATGTTTCTTGCAAAAATATCTACAGAACACTGTAGTTCATAGACCGCTTGCGTCCAATGGCTCTCAGATATTCGATTATTGAATATGGTAAGGTTTTAAGAAAAGCTAAGTATAATATGTATAAACTAAGAGATAATTATGAGAAATTAAGAAAGAAAGAAAATATATTTATTCATCGATGGTGTCAAACAAAAAGTCAATTATTGTACTATTGTACCTAAAATTATGCTTGTCTGTGACACCACCCAGAATGGGTGTACAGCTCAGCTTTTGCCCTGCATCAAAACTTGCGTTTGTACGTTTTGAATAAATAATAATTAAATTTATCTACTCCAGCATCGAAAAGTTCCAATTTCGAATTTGACAACTATATCGAATTGAACCCTCTTTCGTGTTTGCTTCTCATAACGATACAGTTCGTCGTATGGGAGCTGTATCGTTATGAGTCGTAGCTGTATCGATATGGTTATCTTCATAAATAGGATACCTATAGCTTAGCGGCTCTGGGTTCTGGCACTTTCCCAACCACAGAGTTCTTAGTATGTAGAGGAGCCATGCCTACATCATGGCGGATGGTGGCACCCGTCATTGAATATGTACATATTATATATTTCATCTCCACCTACTCTATACTCTATGTACCCAACCCACTCTATGGTTGGTACTGCCACTCTTACTGCCAATATTTAAAAAAAAATTAGAAAAATTACGCGGTAAACGGATTACTTTTGCAACTTGTGAAATTTGTATTGATTTGACTTTTTATTAATTTACAAAGTAAAAAATTATAAAGGCGTCCTTATCGTAGATAAAATCTTGTATGCAACTGTACGTAATTAGTCATTTTAATTCTCGTACTATCCTCTTTTGATACTCGGCAAGCCTCGTATCAAAAAACAGCACTCGAATTAAAATGACCCTCATTACGATACAGTTGCATAAATAGCTATAATGTGACACCTTATATTATGATATAGTAGATAGGAAATATAGCAGAGCAGCACAATATATCTACTCATGTACGAAAATATAAAAATAATAGAGGATATCCGTTAGAAGGGGACCATTTTTCTAAGTGTTTTCTTCCACGCTCAACAAAACCGGTAGGTACTTCAGTATAATCTCGTTCAGGGTCGCCTGCTCTTATTTAGCTAACCGTCTGGGTGATTGCCCATCGTGTTGATTAATGCGAGTACTCCTTAAGCCAACTTGTTGCGAGGGACGGCTCATTGTCTACGCTCACAAAACTTCCAAACAGAAATCGACTTTACTTAAGGCCATCCAGAATAGATAGCCTGAAGCAGTGACAAATAAGTGTATCGCTCCCTGCCCTGCCGAACAACTTTTAATGTCCAAAGTTTTAGGAAAACAAGATTGTACAAAAGAATCAGAGCACTGTTTTTGTATGATCGTAAATAAAATTTAAGTTTTTACTTTTTTAATATGTATTACACATAGATTTTATGGAAAACAATACAATAGAACTTAAAGTTAGCTAGACTAAACTTATTATATTATAAATAAACCATGCTCACGTAGGATGGTGGCAAGAATGCTGGCGCTGGACAGCCAGGCTGATCCTTTGCGCAAAAAATGAGTCAAAGTTTTAGTTAAAATTCAAATATTTAAAGTCTTCTTTTGAATCTTCTAGTGTATATAATGTATTTTGAAGTAGCTATAGAGACCCGAATAGAAGACCTACAAATAGAAAACGGGGTTGCTCTATATACCTACGGGCTACGGCATCTGTGAAACCATTCTAATTAAAAGCAATTGCGTTTTAGTATAATATTCTGATTAGATTTAATTTATATTTTCCGATAAACCTACATCACAAAAAAGAATTGTTATAAGCTTCATTAATGGCTCAAGTAAACGTGAAAATCCAAATATTTTGCATTATTTGTGGCATACAAGAATAGGGCAAGCGGACTACTTTCTCAAAAAAATACGGACCTAACCGCCGTAATAACAACTCTATTGTTCCCGTGTGTTCCCCTGTACTCTTTCTCGGTAATGAAAATATTTACGCAGGATATTGACTATGCTTATGGGTTTCATTTGTCCGATGGCGTGCGGTAATTTTGTACGAAGCCCGTTTCACCGTTGATATGTGTCCCCCGGGCTCTAGGGGCCGCTGATGTAGGCGAGATTAGATGCAAACGATGCCTCGCCACTGATGGCTCATTTACCTCTTGAATAACGCATTGATATTATACCACGTAGGCCGTTGCCATATCACAAAATAGTTTTGACTCTGTGGTATATAAGCGCTTATGAACTATTACGCGATTCTTATTATTTCGCAAAACATCAAAGCGTTTCTTGTTTTTGGGATAATATAGGTAAATTTAATTTTGAAGTTAGCGTTCTAGAAAAAAACATAATTACAACGAAGTCCCCAGACGGAAAATATTCATCAGGTCCGGTTGGGAAATACATTGAAATAGAAGTATAGGTATACTAAATTTCTACATCAATGGGGAAATACGATGACAGTTATTTTATGTAAATAATGTCATCCCTGATTCTCGTCATACAAATCGTAATGTATGGTAATCAGCAGCGGTAATATTATGTTAAGCTCATTTTGCGACGTTTTTATTAAAATATTCTAGTCTATTTGATGCCAAAGCTAACTAGTTGTTGTCTTCAGTCACGTCGTTCTAAAGAATGGGCCTAAGTTAAGTTTTTCAATAGTTTGTCTAAAATATTAGGTACGCTGCATTGTGGCTAAATAAGCTTGCGTTTTTTATGTCGAGCAACAGCAATGGAAATAGATTTAACAATGATTGCTCTGGCGGCGCGGGCGGAATCAAACCAGACTCAATAGTCCACTGGACAATGGAGCCAATTCAGAGCATTGAAAAAATATGTGCCTTATATTAGAGCGTTTATTTGGCGTGTTTTATTGAGAATATTGGTTTTGTTTTTCTTTTTTCATCGCTAAAAAACAGAACACTTAATACTAATAGTAAAGTTAAAATTCGAAATCAGAATGCTGAAAATAAACCCAGTTCATTTATTTCCCACCTATTTATCGTTTATCAAGCCTAAATTCTTTTTAAATTTTCTATTGATGTAGTGTCTCTCCTAATTTGATTCATCTTGAAAAGTGCCCTAGTTCTATAGAATTTTTTATTAACAAATAATAATAAAAAACGCGACGTGAATTGTTTTAAATAAATGTCGTAGATACTAATTGAAAAATTTTGATTTTTTCAAGTGCGATAATTAAGCAAAGTCAATGTCAAAGTCAAAGTCAAAGTCAAATTATATTTATTTAATTTAGGTAGGTACACTACACTTATTGACTATAGCTGATGCCCGCGACTACGTCCGCGTGGATTGAGGTTTTTTGGTTCCCGCGGGAACTCCTAAGTTTTCCGGGATAAAAAGTAGCCTATGTGTTATTCCATACTATAATCTATCTCTGTGTCAAGATTGAGTAACAAATATCCATCTATACATCCATACATTCAAACTTTCGCATTTATAATAATTAGGTAGGTATATATTTGAAAAAGAGAACATCTTTTTGTTAAATCATGACTAAATAACCACACGCGTCTCGTGGCAGGCATAAGCAAGGAAAATTGCTCTAACAATAGTGGTTCTACTAGCGTGGGAGGAATGGAATAACTCAATAGACCGCGGAACAATGCGGCCAATTGAGTGTATTGAAAGAGTTGAACCTCGAAGAACTCGTATCAAAGCATTTTTTTTATGGACAATAAATGATTTTTTTATTTATTTCAAATGTTTCAAGATACCCTAACCGAACATACTAAATTCCATAACGCAACAATACTGCATACTAATACATGTTATAAATGCGAACGTGTGTCTGCCTGTCCGTCTGCCATGCTTTCACGGCACATTTTTCAAACGATTCTTTTTATCTCCGAAAATCAAGTTCTCGCGGGAATCGAAAACGAAATAATATACATGCATTTCTTGACGGTTTTACAAGGCTTGTGATGCATCATTGCGCAAATAACACAGCACCGATAGGATACGAGTATGTAGCCGTAAGATTTTTCAATCATAATATTTTAACTAACAAGTCCTCAATATTCTTGCAAGAATTAAGATAAATTGTTAAGGGTGGTCTGATATTCATCAGACAGTGTTTCTCTAATTACTGTGTTTAATGTTTAGGAAATTAGACGGCGTTTTCTAGCTCAATGGTTGGTAACTGGTAATTTTCGGGCGATGAGTCAACGTACTCGCCCAGCCGCGGGCAGCGCAGTTTCGTTTGTAATTCCATTGCGTGGCCTAGAACAATTATGACACGGAATGTTGAACAGATTGTTGCTCACAGTATTTTTTATTTTCATTGTACGATACAATACAAAGAGCTTAACAACGAAATGGCTCTCTGCGCAGGACTTAATGAACCTTGCATTAATGTAGTTGTACATTGCAGGTGCTTTTACCTGACTGCGTTGTGCTGTATTTAACGGCGAAACAATGGTAACAAATGCAGACATTAAAACGTTTTGGAACGATATAATAAAAAAGAAAAGTGCGAGAAATTTAAATTAATAGGCATCGTTTAATTAAGATTTGTGCCTTCTCAGGATTTTGTTTTTGTGGACGATTATTAATTTAAACACGAGAACAATTTATTTTGTAGGTATGTGTTATGTTTTCACCAGTGAGTAGTGAGTTAATACTCGTACCTAATAGTAATATAATTATCGATCAAACCGTTTTCATATTCAATTAATGATGCAAACATCGTTTTTAAATTTTTAATGGTCCAATGACAAAATGGACGAACATTTATTGCGGTCCCCCAACTGAAGTGCCGCCAAATAAAAGTTGCAGAGTCAAGCCCACAGTGGCGAACCAAAATGCTTTTCAGTTTGATTTGCCAAACAGTCGGCCCGGAAAAACATTCGAAGTTTATGAATTGCCGCTTGCAAACATACTCGAGGTGCGCAAAAAAGGTTTAGATCAACATAAACAAACTTCATCGCTTATTTTATTACCCCAGCGAAGCAAGGTTTTATTTTATTTGTCCAGCAGCCTATCAGAGTCGTAATAATATAATTTTAGAGTCACAAATAACGTTGTGTATTCTCTACACTTAAGATTCATAAACGTTGGTTTGATTTCTAAGTCAAATCTCATACTAACCCAACTGTCGAGGGAAAGTTAAGCGGCTAAGCGAGCGCGGAGAAACATGTACATATTATCCATTTCTCAATAGCTTTAATGCTGCGCATGAAATATGGTCTATCAGCTGTTAGCAGACCTATTAACTCAGAACTAACGTGACCACGATAGGCAGATATGGTCAAATCAACCGATAGGCAGCCTCATACCGTTCAAAGCTTCTCTGGATATAGATAACAATAGAGAACTAACTGTTAAGTATACTCATCTCATCATAGTCACAGCTGTGATAGGAAATGGGTACTAAAGCACAGAATAGGTAATAGTACACGATCGTAATGAAAGCACTAAACACTAATTTCTGTCGTCTTATCGCTGCTCTTATTGCAAATAGTTATGAAGTTATAAAAATATTTATCTACTCCAGCATCGAAAAGTTCCAATTTCGAATTTGACAACTATATCGAATTGAACCCTCTTTCGTGTTTGCTTCTCATAACGATACAGTTCGTTGTATGAGAGCTGTATCGATATGGTTATCTTCATAAAATAGGATACCTATAGCTTAGCGGCTCTGGGTTCTGGCACTTTCCCAACCACAGAGTTCTTAGTATGTAGAGGAGCCATACCTACATCATGGCGGATGGTGGCACCCGTCATTGAATATGTACATATTATATATTTCATCTCCACCTACTCTATACTCTATGTACCCAACCCACTCTATGGTTGGTACTGCCACTCTTACTGCCAATATTAAAAAAAAAATTAGAAAAATTACGCGGTAAACGGATTACTTTTGCAACTTGTGAAATTTGTATTGATTTGACTTTTTTATTAATTTACAAAGTAAAAAATTACAAAGACGTCCTTGTCGTAGATAAAATCTTGTATGCAACTGTACGTAATTAGTCATTTTAATTCTCGTACTATCCTATTTTGATACTCGGCAAGCCTCGTATCAAAAAACAGCACTCGAATTAAAATGACCCTCATTACGATAGATACAGTTGCATAAATAGCTATATTATTAGACTATAATAGTATACGTTACACGTTTAAAAGTCGTCTTATTTGGTACGAAGTTAAGAACGGATTAGTAAAAAATAAAGTAGGTATTTTTGAGTGAGTGTCTTTTTTTTTTTTCAAAAACTTGTGCAAAAATGCAAGGAGCCTATTAAATAACCGATATTTTTCAATTAAACAACAGCGTACAACTAACGTTTAACTTCATAAAAACTTCATGAATTTTCTAATGGTTTTCCTCGGAAGGAACTTCTTTTCTACTTCCGAAGTGCTCTTAAATGTAGTAAGTAGGTAACTTGGCGAACTTTATTGTAAGTTGAAGTTGTAAGATTTTTCTATACATTTACCTATAATTCTGAGAATAATTAATAACTTCGGTAGAGTTATGGGTACAGAGTTACCTCCTTGTCCTCGAACTTATTCTCGAAGCTTTACTTTATAATATACTAGCAGATGCCCGCGGCTTCGTCTGCATGATCGAGGTTTTTTGGTTCCCGTGGATAAAAAGTAGCCTATGTGTTATAATCCACACTTCCATACATATAATATTATAAATGCGAAAGTGTGTCTATCTATCTGTCTGTCTGCTACGTTTTCACGGCCCATCTAATCGACCGATTTTGATGAAATTTGATACAGAGATAGCATATCGGGGAAGGACGTAGGCTACTTTTTATCCCGGAAAACTAAAGAGATCCCGCGGGAATAAATAAAACTGGAAGCGGACGAAGTAGCAAGCATCATCTAGTGAATAATAAATAACTTTCTATATTTAGGCAACAGATATGTTTGTAAGTAATAAAATAATTGTATTAAAAACTATGTGAATAAGTATTAAGTAGTTAACTACTTCCAGACTAAAATCTATCTCTTTGCCAAATTTCATCCAGATCCGTTAAGCCGTTCTGGCGTGATTGAGTAACAAACATCCATCCATCCATCTATCCATCCAGTCCCATCCGTCCATAGCCCGCCAACCCGAATTACAGTTTTGTGGTTTTGCCGTTTACGACCGCCTCGTTAATCAAGTTCCCGCATTGGAGCAGCGAGGTGGGTCTAAGCTCTAATTCCCTCTCTCCTATGAGACTGGAGGCTCGTGTCCAGCAGTGGGACGTTAGGCTGTAGCAGTGGTGGTGGTGGAAAGTGTGTCTGTCTGTCTGCTACGCTTTCACGACCCATCTTTTCAAAGTTTTTGTCTGTCTGCTACACTTTCACGACCCATCTTTTCAGAGTTTTTATCTATTCCTACCTTTTAAAAGTTAAACAAAGCAACTGAAGATTACCACCAGGATATCTACCACATGCCTACGGAGAACCTTGGAGTACTTCGGACACATTGCCCGCAGAAACTCTGACAACCTGGAAAAACTGCTGCTAACGGGCAAAGTGGAAGGAAAGAGGCCAAGAGGACGTAGCCCTATGCGTTGGGCCGACCAAATAAGCGCCACACTTTTTTCCACTAGAAGTTAGCCCTTGACTGCGATCTCACCTGATGGTAAGTGATGATGCAGTCTAAGATGGTAGCGTGCTAACCTGTTAGGGGCATGGCAGTTATATTAAACCCATACCCCATTCGGTTTCTACACGGCATCGTACCGGAACGCTAAATCGCTTGGCGGCACGTCTTTGCCGGTAGGGTGGTAACTAGCCACGGCCGAAGCCTCCCACCAGGCCAGACCAGAGAAAATTCAGAAATTATAAATTCCCAAATTTACCCTGCCGGGGTCGAACCCGGGGCCTCCGCACGTTAAGTCAACAGCGCTACACACTGCGCCACGGAGGTCGTCATAAAAAAGATACTCCGTGGCAAGGATCACGACCCTCAGCAGTGAGGATGACGATGCATGGAGGCGGGATGGTAAAAGTTAAGTCAAGTCAAGAAGAAACAAAAACACAATTGACTGAATATTTAAAAGTAGGTACACGAACAAAGTTGCTAGCATCTCATACCTACTTAACTAATAAAATTGAAACATAATATATTTCTCCGTAGGAAGAATTTACTGAAAAATAAGTTCAACACAGTTACTCCTCCGACGATAAACAGTTAGAAAATTAGCAAACCTTACATTGTAAAACATAGGCAGCAAGCTCAGCAGCTAGGTCAAAGTTGACTGGCAGCCGACCCCGTAGGACATCTTGTTTTAACTGGAGAAATAACTGGTACCTGTACAAAATAAAAATACCACTTTATTAGGAACAAAGTAATCGTATATTTTACGAACAGTTTTACTGTAAGATTTTGTAAATAGAAAACACCATGTACCTAAATTGTTCTGTTTCGATATAGCGTTGCGTTATCCCAAAGGGAAGGGTAGGAGTCCGCCTTCCTACAAATTCCAGCAGAGGACTGGAATCCACAAAAAAGTGGACGGTCTTGAGCATCCGATAAAGTTTATGGGTGCTCGACTGAACGTATTTAATGTTGGTACATTATTATATAAGGAGTATAAATTATTTACGAATCCTTTACAATTTATAATTACAAAGATTAATTATTTACAATTCTAAGAATTTCTTATTTAGTTTACCTACCTCTGAGCGACCAAGTGAGATAAAGTAAAAGCGTTGAGGGGGGATGGCCCTTAAAAGGAAATTAAATATTAAAAGAGCATCACGGCAAAGATTTTCAAAGATATTATTATCTACGAGTATTAAACTGCGGCTCCATAAAGGGAAGACAGATCGTGTTGTCCCGCCGTAAGAAACGGCGGGTGTCCTAGGGGGCCGAGTCAACACCGTAATAACGAAATTTTAATAAAACACCTCGGTGTTTCTTTCGAATAACTGTGCTAGGGAGAAGCAATGGGGTACATTTTTTTAAAATTCCAACCGAGCGATTTCAATTTACACCGTTCTTTTTTATTTTTTAAGAAAACTCATTTTGCTATAGCAAACTAAAATTTTCTAAAGGTTTATTCTAACATTGGCTTGCTATCATAATTATTGTTTTGAAAGGTAAGAGAGTATCTAATTAATTATTTTTAATGAAAGTATCAACGCCTTTTTATTAACACCCCAGTTTTGAGTAGGTACTGGAATACTATTGCCGTAGTTCTTTCATTCATGGCACCGTGCTAGGCCTGTTTATGAACTCACCAGGTTTAGCGAGTGTACTACGGTAAGTACTAGAGTTCCTTTGTTCCCCTCGCACTTTACTCCCCCTTTATGAGCATAAAACTTTAACACCCTTATAAAATTCGTTAAGTATTACTACATTATTATGATTCTCTTAAACTTTTTTGAAAATATTTTACTAGCTGATGCCCGCAACTTGGTCTGCGTGGTTTAATTTTTTTTGATTTCCGCGGGAACTCCTTAATTTTCCGGGATAAAAAAAGGCCTATGTCATTCTACAGGTCCTCAACTATAGCCATGCCAAAAATCATGTCAATCCGCTGCGGTGTGATTGAAGGACAAACCAACAAACCAAAAACAACTTTCGCATTTATAATATTACTAGCGGTCGCCCGCGACTTCGTCCGCGTACAATTTCTGACTTCCTATAAGATTATGAAATTTTCCCGCTGCAAGAGGCCTATCCACAACAGTCCTACCGCTAGTAGGTAAATATCGCGACTTCGTAGTTCATACCCATGGACAGTGGCGTGCACAGGGTTTGATGCGAGGGTGTGTATTACTTAGGTAGGAGCCTGCTTAACAGCAAATCATAATGAAAGATTATCTAACATTGAACTATTACAATTACGGTAAGCACTGTTTTTATGTCTCTATTAGCTGCAAGCCTTCTGTTCCAAATTTCATCAAGATCGGTGAAGGTTATACAGGTTGTTATTGTTATTTAAAACTAATAACATCAATCCCGATTTTCAAGTTTAACTACAAAATCATAGAACTTTTATGTAACCCTCCAACCCCCATTGCACCCCTTTTGAGGTGGATTATCGTAAAATGGCTTATACAGGTTAGTTTTATTTAAAACTTATAACCTAAATCACGATTTTCAAGGATCTAACTTCAAATACATAGAACTTTCATACAAACTTCCAACCCCCATTTCACCCTCTTTGGGGTAGATTTTCGAAAAAGTACTTATACAGGTTATTATAATTTAAAACTGATAACTTAAATCCCGATTTTCTAGTCTGTAACTTTAAAAACTTAGAACCATCATGCAAACTTCCAACCCCCATTTAACCCTCTTTGGGGTAGATTTTAGGAAAAAAAATTATACAGATTTTTATTATTTTAAACTTATAACTTAAATGCTAATTTTCATGTGTCTAACTTCAAAAACAAACAAACTTCCAACCCCCATTTCAACCCCTTAGGGGTGAATTTTCCCAAAACCGTTTCTTAGCTGACGTTTACACCATAGAAGGAACCTACCTTCCAAATTTCAAGTCTGTATGTTTTATAGTTCCTGAGATATCGTGATGATCAGTGAGTCAGTCAGTGAGTGACCTTTCGCTTTTATATATATATAGATAGTATATAGTATAGTATGGTATAATAGTATAGTATGATTTCAGGAATATTTTAAATACATAATTTACAGTAAAAATATACGTAGTAACCGATTGATAGTCACTCTATTCACTTTCTGATTCTCACAAAGCAAAGTTTTTAGGCATAAAGCTTTTGTTTAACCCCGTGATGCTAATAAAAGCATTATAGGTGTCTACGTATTTGAAAAGTTCAAAGTGATAATAATAAAATGACAAAAGCATCCAATGCAATCTTTCAATAAGGAGCCGTCTCTCTTTAATTCAGACCTTTACATTTTACTATTTGTCGAGAGGATAAGGGACATTTTAATTAAAGGAAAACTTTCTCTACCTGTGCTATCTTGGAGTATTTACTTTCCCAATAAATGTAAAGGAATAAAGACGTACAATTGTATAGGTACCTACCTTAACAATGTCTACTGACTTTAATAAGGATCTGTAACTTAAAAAATTGGCTTCGTGCCGTCAAAAGGGGAAAATCCTTTGTGATAGAATAGGATTGTA
This sequence comes from Erebia aethiops, assembly GCA_923060345.2. NCBI lineage: Eukaryota > Metazoa > Arthropoda > Insecta > Lepidoptera > Nymphalidae > Erebia > Erebia aethiops. Next base: position 10,973,014 of record OV281089.1, on the reverse strand, counting down.
CCCAAGTTTTCCGAGACGTTTCTTTCAGCTAAAGAAGTCCAAGTCTCTTGGGTCTGATAATCTTATCTAACATCATTATTCAACGACACTTTATTAGGATTTTACTCCCTGTAGATGTAATTAAATCATACCTCCTTATTAATACTAATTATTTATGAGACGCGTCGTGTACCTACTTTCGTTGAAAATTCCGCTTTGTTGTCAAAGCAGACTACTAAAAATTTATATGTATACCAGACAACGTATAATTCGCTTCGCTTGGTTATAGAATTCAACGACAAAAGAAGTGAGATCTAAATGGGTGCCAAGTTCAATGGTCAGTCCTGAAATTTATTTATTACAACATAAAATATTTAGAAATTTATTTATAACCACTTAAAATATCATTTCTTCTTATAACTTAGGATAATAATATGTTGAAGACTAAGGTTTGACTTGGCTAGTTTTCATATACGAATTATTATTAAGTACCTAAAAGTACAGTTTCTACCAGCAAGGCAATTTTTTGGAAGAATAAAATAAGAACTTACAGCTTTAGAACTTGCGAAGGCTATAATATAATTCTTATAGTAAAAAGTCAAATTCGTGGTCAAAAGTGGCTCCAAATGGTTCGTGTAATATTACACACAGTGCTGCTCGCCAGTTCTTGCTTCTTCAGCTTGAACTTGGCTTGACACGCTACCGCGTGTCTTGATGGTGACACAAACATTTATTCTGCATTCAACTATGGCGCCGAACTGTAGGTCTTTGTAGGTAGGTAATTTAGTATTAGGAGAGAAATTTGGGACGTCTTCTTGCTGACACTGCATAGCACTTTGGATCCTTGTACGTGAGCGCAGACGTTTTTTATTGAATATCATACATTCGCACTTTCTTAACTACCTACTCTAGAGTTAAAGTTCGCTCTATAGATCTCACCCTTAGATTCTTCAGATGAAACGGAAAATCAACACTGATATTATAAATGCGAAAGTGTGCCTTTCTGCTACGTTTTCACAGCCCATCTGTTCAACCGAGTTTGGCGAAACTTTGTAAAGAGATAGGTTACGTTAGGTATATCTCTGGAAATTACATACAAGTAGGTTTTAAAAAAAAAATCATAAATCACAACTATGAAAGGAAAGACTTTATTTAATTATTTACACCTACAAATAAATATTTTATTAAACAGAAAACCACACAGCTACGAGCGGATACGGCGCTACGCGGTTATGTGATAACATACGCGCTGAGCCAATAAACCACATCAGTTGATAAATACTACGTTAATATATTTTTCTTTGAGGTTATATGGATTTTATCATGTTACTAAAATAGCGAGTACTTAGTAGGTCTATGAATTCTCAACAAGTCTATAAATGCTAATTTTTCGCGACTGAGAACGAGGATAGAGTGATGTAGCGGTTAGTATGTGGCAGGTACTTCAGATAACAAAATCCTGGATTCCATTTCTGGATTGATCTATAATTAAGTGGTCTATAATTTTTGACGACCTCCGCGGCGCAGTTTGTAGCGCTGTTGCCTTAACGTGCGGAGGTCCTGGGTTCGATCCCCGGCAGGGTCAATTTGGGAATTTATAATTTTTGAATTTTCCCTGGTCTGGCCTGGTGGGAGGCTTCGGCCGTTGCTAGTTACCACCTTACCGGAAAAAGACGTGCCGCCAAGCGATTTAGCGTTCCGGTACGATGCCGTGTAGAAACCGAAGGGGTGTGGGTTTTATATAACTGCCATGCCCCTAACAGGTTAGCCCGCTACCATCTTAGACTGCATCATCACTTACCATCAGGTGAGATCGTAGTCAAGGACTAGCTTGTAGTGGATAAAAAAAAAGTATTTATGTAGTTCCACTTTCGACAAGAAATTTTCAGAATCTGCTCGGAGGTAGGAAGGAAGCAGGTGTTTCAGAGTGCCTCGTCGATCGGGTCGGCTCCTTGTTCTGTCGTGTCGGATTGCTATGACATCGGACTATGAGAGTAAGGGGATTCTAATCTTGAACCTGGGCAATTGGTGAAAACTGATATAATATTAAATTATATTATACCATGTAGGCATAAGGCAGGGATGTCAGGGTTAATTTAAAAATTCTAATAATACTTTGAGGGAAAGTTTGCTACATCATATTGAAAAACTTTTGCTTTACATTTTTTAAGACCTAATATTTTCACGAAAAATGAAATGCTAACAGACAGCATCTATAATATAAGTAAAACTTTTATTTTAATTTTAAATTTTATTTCAACAACAAGATAATGTAAACAATGAATTATTCGGGAGATGGCTACCCAATTAATTTATTCCAGACTTAATATTTCCAGACCAGTAAGTATCGTAATAACAAGCTAAAATATATTACAGTAACCGACAACTGGCAAGTTACGTAGATAGATAAGTACAGACGCAATTTTTTGTGAGCAAATCCTACCATCCATCTCTACTTATTAATTGGTCAAATTGTTTTTGTACTTTGTATTTACTAAATTCGAAATGGCTTTAAATCATTTAATTATTTCATGTGCCTACACTACAATTCTACATCAATGTGTGCCTACTTAATTATCACGTCCCATATTATTAATGCGAATGTGTGTATGCATCGGTTTATCTTTCAATCACGTCGCAGCGGAGCAACGGATCGACTTTATACATGGACATGGATAAGTTTGAAGACCTGGCTAGTGACAACAAAACTTATATGGGAATGTACTGACGTTGAAGTTAGAAACGTGGAATTTAATATTTACATTTCTTTTTAAAAAAATAAGTTGTTCTTGTGTTTTTGGAAACTCATTATAGAGAGTAAAATAAAGAATTTCGTCAGCCAGTTAGGTGTTTTGGGCAAAGCAGCCTCAGAGCAGCAGCGTTCATAGATGCCTGCACGTCAAAAAGTATGTACGAGTAGGTATTCAGAACTCCTTAAACAATTCTAGTAATACGTTTTGCTATCAAATTATTATGATTTGCATATACGATTGGACTTCAAGTTATCCAAACACTACATATGAGAAAAGTCAGAAGGCTCCTGAGAATATGTTGTCGATGGAAAATTCCATCAATGGGCACCTGGTAGGAAATACTATAGAGTATAGACAGTATAGTGCCTTAAGTCTTAACTTCTACATACATACCGAGTTATCTCCTCTAAGAGCTTGCAAGGATCCGAAGCATAGAATTTAACTCCAAAGTAGAACGTGTGGGTGTCAGAGCCGCGTAGTTGTCGCCGCAGTCGTTTGCCAGCGTCGAGCCAGTGCTAGATAACATAAAAACATTATGTTCAAAGAAGTTTACGGATATTTCGAGCAAACAAGTAAACATAATTTAAAAAAAAGTATATGTGGGCTATTCACACACGGCAGAAGTGAAACTTCAGAAAAGTAGCCTACGAGAGAATGAGTCTTGGTCTCATCTTGTGTTCTCTCGCAGGCTAAAGCCTATTATGAACATGTTTGTCTCTTTTTAGTGTCGCTTTTTCGTTTCATCGAATTTTCAAATCACAATGATTCTAAAGAAGTTTCACTTCCAAAATTAAAAGGTGTGACTGCACTAGGATTGTATGATGCCGTTATGAAAATGGCGCCATACAGCCGCCATATCGAAGTTTTTTCAAAAAAATAATTATAGCCCGTGTCACCTGGCATGATGTAAGGATTATAAGGATACCCCAAATCTGTTAAGACATTTAGAAATTTTAAGGTGGAATAAAGAAACTCACATACATATTAAATGAACCCTGAAAACATTGTACACTCCGTTTTTTGGGCAGTCGTGTAATAAGCTTTATATGGTTACCTACATGCATGCAGGCGTGACAGACGGATGAACAGACAGACTAGTGGAACCAAAAAAGGGCTCACGTCCCTGTCCTGTGTTATATTCCGGTTCGGAAATGTAAGAAGAGAATATCACTATCACATCTTTTACTAATTTGTGTGCACGTGGAATAAATTAATACAAATAACTTTGACCTACATTGGATATGTTACAGTTAGAACAAGGAAATAAACCGCAGCACCACAGTTTGGGACCGTTACACAGGCAGCCATAAATATAAGAATATTCCATTTGCCCCGTCTAATAATAAATCAGATCCCCTGTCGGCACTTACCGTTTGGTTATCTTGGTCCACGTACCGGAGACCGAAGTACGCCGTCTCTAGTAGATCTAAATGCCTGAATACTACGTCGAGCAGAGCTTGGCCGGTGTTATTATCCTGTTAACAATGAAGTTATGTTAATTTCTCGCTATGTCTAGACTGAAGTAATATTTTTTAGTGTTTCGGATTGTTCGATCCATAGTTTGAAGTTTCTCATGAAACACCTTAAATGTTAGTCTGTATATATTTTTTTTAACTACCTATTATAAATTAGTTTTTTTGGTGACAGGAAATAATGTCGCTACCCTCTGACGCGGACGATTCGTATGGACGTTTTGTCCTGTATGGTCCCTAGTGTGTTTTGATCTTACCTACGCGTGCACGCAGGCATTCATGCTTAAAAACTTCAGGGAATAATTTATAAAGATTTTTAAAACTATTTGCTACCTATTAATTACCGGCAAAGACGTGCCGCCAAGCGATTTAGCGTTCCGGTACGATGCCGTGTAGAAACCGAAGGGGTGTGGGTTTAATATAACTGCCATGCCCCTAACAGGTGAGCCCGCTACCATCTTAGACTGCATCATCACTTACCATCAGGTGTGATCGCAGTCAAGGGCTAGGCTTGTAGTGGATAAAAAAAAAAAAAAAAAAATATTTCCTGTTAGGTCACCTAGAACTTAGGTGGTAGTGTTTTAAATTAGTGGTCTATCGGGTTTTCACTCGTCTAAAATCCCCCATCAAAGATCAAATAAGTAATGATCATTTAAAAATGAGAAAAGCTGAATTTACAATATACATATTAAGGCAGATTTATTTAAAACCTAGTAGTAATCCCCTGTATACTCGTTGCAATTACAGTATTTAACCAACGGCTTTCCTTTTATATCTTTTCTACCGCATGCTTACTGCAGTTTTAGTTTTAATGGTAGGTATAGAATTACCGCTAGAACATCTGAAAACCGGGTTTACGGCTTAAAGTTTTACCTAGAAGACTATTAAGTGCTAGAAGTCTAAAATATAAACTGATAGTCATAAAATACTAATTTATGAAGGGTATTTATTTGCTTTTTATTTGACGCCACAATCTTCTGTGCTTGGGTTCTGATTGTCTAAATAAATAAATTCCCGAAACCAATTCCCGTTTGAGATTAGAACGTTTTCTATGTTTGCTGAAATTTAGTTGTTTTCACGAACGCAAAGCATTGGCTGCAGCTAATTATTGCTCTACCCACAGGACTCTATCATAAACCGACTTATAGTTCCGATACGATTCTAATTAAAATTTAATTGACATCACACATTCTGGAATTTGCTGGATATTCATCCGTTCAAAAACGTATTATTAAATATTATGAGAATATTATGAGAATTGTATGTAGTCTACTGAACATTTTTGTAGTTGTTTTTGCAGATGTATAAAATTTGATAGATAGATTTGCTGTTTACTATAAGTATAGCTATAAGTAGATTTTTAAGTACCTATCCTAGCAGCTTGCAGTTACGTAGTTTTTTTCCGTGGTGTCACCTGAATCAGGGTTCAGGCTGAAAATCAGCGCTGTATGGTTAGTGCTTGCGCTAAACATACAGCATTATGCTGAGCCTGGGCCATTTTTTGGGTTGTGCCATACGTGATATAGTTCATCCCTGAGGGGTGATCTACCTCTTTAGGTATGTTTGTTATGTATGGCACAATTTGGAAATAAATGTTTTTTTCTTTTTTTTAAATACTTATTAATACTTGTTATTTAAGTACTTAACTATGTAGTTAACTAAATACATAGTGTAGTGTATGTGTAGAGCCCAGAGGGTATCTTTTGGAGTTAAAAGGTTAACAGCGTACATCCGCCTTTGTTTGCCAAAAAGTTGTAAGTATGGAGGGGTCAACTTAATGTCTAAAGTTAATCTCCATACTTAATTTCAATTAATGGACACTGGCGGACGGACTGTAGTAATTATTATGATAACGTTTACGTATAAAATTATAAATAATCATAATGATACAAATATGTAATTTTTTTTTCTCCAAATCAGTGGTCAAAATGTTCGCCAGCAGTTCTTACCATCAGGTGAGATCGTGGTCAAGGGCTAGCTTATAGTGGATAAAAAAACAGCTCTTTTATAGCGCCAAATCATTCAAAATATATATAAAAAAATTAGAACAACACACACGATGTGTAAAAAAGTAGAAAGTCAGATATGATCGAATGCAAATCGATCTCCCACGGCACAAACTATCTCCAATTAGCATTTCTCGATGCCGGGCTTTGAGCTTTCCACAATTAAGCTAATTCGCACGCAACAGGGACCTGTAAGACCAGTAGTCGATTATGAGGCATTGGCACTGTAATGAGGGAGAACGCGTCCACTCTCACGCATCGACGGGATGATCATTGTGCTTTTAAAATAGTGATTTAAGGAAATTGGTGCGATTTGCCTTGTGGTAGCTTGCCTTTTTTCACTTTTTTTTTTTAAATCCACTACAAGTTAGCCCTTGACTGCGATCTCACCTGATGGCAAGTGATGATGCAGTCTAAGATGGTAGCGGGCTAACCTGTTAGGGGCATGGTAGTTATATTAAACCCATACCCCTATTCGGTTTCTACACGGCATCGTACCGGAACGCTAAATCGCTTGGCGGCACGTCTTTGCTGGTAGGGTGGTAACTAGCCACGTTACATACATTTGATATGTGCTCGCGACCCTACTTTAATATTTTTTACGAAGTTTTCTGTGAATGTGAATTTTATTTGAATAAAATATTGATCAGAAACTATGCAAGCCGAATAAATATTATGATGAATAATCCTATTATACAAACCATTGACAACTACTAAAACATGTTAAATAACGAAAACTCATTAATGTTAATCCAATGCAATCATGGCGATTTAGGAAAACTAATTACAATTCGGCGGCCATTCACGTTTGTATTCATATTTTATACTATCGCCGCAACTATTTACGTTGGTAATTCGAAATCATCAACAACTAAACACTGAATGTGTTTGCAGGAACGCAAACATTTATAGCTATACTGCGTTATAGAGAGCGGTAGTATGTGGGAAAATTGCGAAACAGTTCGCCGAGTTGAATAATAAATGATTTAATAACAGAGCCCGTTTGCTCCCAGCAGAGTATGTTCAGCTCGAAAAATAACAAACGATTTGAAACTGACAGCAATCGCAGTAGGTATACGCATGCACGCAACGCGCCGCTGCCGCCGGCCATCTTCCCTGTCTGCGTGGCACGGCAAACAGTTCACCGATGGCAGTATTTAATTTTCAATCTTTTTGTGCCTTATTGCACGTTAATTAAGCCCCTGGGCTAGAGTTCATTATTTTTAGTGTGCGTTGAGCTAAAAATAAATGATACCTATCTTATTTAATTTATAAATTGAGTTGAGGACTGTTATTCCACTCCGTTTTGTATAATTAATCTCTATGAATAGGCGCAATGTTTCTTTTCATAAATAAGCAATTAGTAAGTAGCTTAGCTCTTTGTTCTAAGTCAATTACATTTCATTCTAAAACATTAACTCAGAAAACCTTTCCTCTGCAAAAGACAATGAAAACTTTTACGCCTGCACCGTTTAAAAAGCTTCATTAAGCTATTGTTTAGCAAATATCCCCTGGTAGATTGTTCAGGGTGCAAGCAACAGGCAATAAAGTTGGCATGAATGAAGAGATGTTCTAGTGCGAGGTACCCAGTACGCAGTAGACCGTAAAACAGTGTCGAACAATTTGTCCCAGCGTTCTACGAAAATACTCTCAACAATGACCCAACACCTCTTCACTCGTAAATTGCTGAGCATTTTTTCCCCCTCTTTCTTCAGATTTTCGCGCTACGTATTGGGCTACGTAATAATAGATGACCGAAGCACTATTTGGATTTGGGGCACTAATTAAACGCTGACATGAAGTTTTATTTGATTTCTCTAAAAGCTTTGACTGTGAACTCAAACAATCTTTCACAGATTGCTTCTATTGCCTGACTAACCATTCATTTGGCGTGTTTTTATACCAGGATCAAAAAATTAAAATCCTTCATAAAAGATAATATTGATAATAAATATTCCTGTCTGTATGAAATCCCGTTAAAAGCTGATAGATTGCTGTGAATTTGTTATGATTTCGGTAACAGTGAGATAATGTAGTTTCACTCGACAAAAACCCTATAAATAACGTATCAAAAATCTCACAAATGATGAACCACTCAAATAAATTGGTTCGCAAACATTGATAAGGTTCGCTTAATCACGCAATTTGTTTTTCGATGTAATTCCCGCTCCCGGGCGTGGAATGGCAGTAGTCGTAACAAATAAATCTTTATATATTAGTAATGTGGAAAGAGAAAAGTTGCCACCGAATCCGTTTGAGACAAATGTCCCTTTGTAGATGGGGAAACTGTAAGGAAAGGACGGCGATTTATCTAAAATAACCATACAATTTAGCGTCAACGTCGAACTGTCGTCGCTTCCACTTTGCGCAAATTGAACGATTCTAGCTCCATATATCTGAGAATTCCGTTGACGAGCAAGTTTGTGTTCTAAGTCAAACCAAAGTATATATCTCGAAGTTTTATGTTTGTTTACGGGTTATATGACTGAAGTATGTGCAGCTGAGTAATAGCATTCGCAGAGTTTGAGGCTTGGCTTCAAGAGTTTCCCAGTTTTGGGGTTTTCAAGATAAAACAAAGATTTCATTATATTATGTGAAGTTTAAAACGAAGACAATTTCGCTAAAGGTAGAAGCGAGGGTCTTATCCGAGCAATTACTTAGACCCTATTGTTTCAGCTTTTATCCCTTCAACGCTGATATTGTATTCTTTATAGTACTCGTAGCTTCGTTGATTATATAAAGCTTATTTTTGTTTAGATATTCTATTAAATTAAGCTTAATAAAATTCGTCAATTTATACTTTCTACTAGAATATTTTTTATCGTTATCATAGACCTGTCTTCATGAGTCTGTACCTATAAAATATATTGCAAAAAATAAGCTTGTTTGTATCAATACTGTGCTTAAAACGTTGGATATAGTGGCACTTCTTGAATTCGTGGGTAGCCCGTAGCGTGCAAAATGGACGAACGAAATTGTGACGAGCAAAACACGGGAGTGTGCCGATAAGTAGGTACGGCGATGGTACGGCGTGGATGCGTCGCGCTCGCAGGTCCCGTCAACCACTCTCACATTCACTACGCGGCGACAATGCCAGCCAAATAGAATTTAATATTCATAGAGTCGACGTACGATTCAGTGAATTCATCGCCCGCACCTTGGACCCGAGCCCCGCATATAAAAGACCTTCCTTGAGCCCCTGGGTGTACTTCAAATAATTCGTCTCGGAATAGCTGCACTTCAAAAGTGCGGGAATAGAAACGGAGAAAAAAATCCACGCGTTGTTTTATCATACGGCGAAATTGAAAATACCGTCAACGTCCGTTGGGACGTCCGCCGGGGCAAGCTCGGCTTTGATATATATAAGCTTTCCATTTTCTGATAGAAAATGTATTAAAGAATTTATCAGAATGACCTTTGACTGAAAGTTTAATTTGGATTACATTTAGTAGGCAATTTTAATTTGCTACTATATTTTGTGGCTTGTTTGTCATGTTTTTATCAGTAGTAATTAAGTACGTACCTGTATCTCATGCAATAGTTCCCTCTCGTCGAGAAGAACCACGCGGCAGGCCAATGTGCGCGGCGTCGGGCAGAGGCAATCCATCATCTTGCCCAATTTTTCAGGTCACCTGTAATAAAAGTATATATTTACAAACTGCTCAACGAGTTTCTACTTAGACTTCTCTCGGGTTGCAAATGTTATTTCTATAAAGGTTACAATAGCTTTTTTTTTATCCACTACAAGCTACTAGCCCTTGACTGCGATCTCACCTGATGGTAAGTGATGATGCAGTGTAAGATGGTAGCGGGCTAACCTGTTTCTGAAGGTTGCTTTTATTCGATAGTGTTTAATAGATTACAACAATTAAAACTTTTGATTTCTAACCATTATTATCCTAATTGACTTGTCGATACTTGGATATTAGCTACCAGGAGAACAGCCTTTCAGAAGAGAGCTTCATTCAGCCTTTCCTCTGAATTAAAAAACAGAAAATCTTTACAAGACAATAACACTGTTCTATGGGATGTTTTTACTGAAATATTATGTACTCGGAACGTAGGTTCTCTAATAGTGGGTGTTTGTGACAAACACTGCACTAGAATAACACAGAACTTCTAAATAATTTACCAAAATTTAGCGTGATTCGCTCTCGTAAACCTAGCTTTCAGGTATTTCAGCACATAGACGCAACATCGGTTTTCTCTTTACAAAGGCAGAAGTTGTTTGAAGGCAATTACAGAGTTATTTGCAGCCAGACTCAATGGTGAAATCACCAAAGGGTTAGTCGTAACCAAATATATCCTCGTTAAAAGTTAGTCCGGGGCGAGCGAGTTCTACGTTCTGGTTTAACCATTTTATTTTAATTAGTTACCTGTGCTGCCATTGATGGCACCCGAATCACCCTAAAATATTCTTGAAGTTTTATGGGAAATCGACACTATATATTATAAAAAAAAATGCCTAAACATTCTATTTAAAAAATGAAGGCACAGCATGCCATTGCAATACCAAGTTAATCTTATTCATCTCTGAGTGTTTCAGTGTATAAATATTTACAAGAACTTACTAGGTATCATACCCAACAAACAATTAAGCGTTGCTTGCAGGTGATTTTAAGGCTTACAGTGCTAATATTGATTTAATATGGATTCAGTTGTCACTAAAGGTGATACAGTTTATTTATGAAATAACTTTAGCTCTACAGGTTGTACTAAAACTTAAATTACGAAACAGAATACACTTTGCAGTTAATATAGTAGCTGTGGCTGCTTATATACTTATGACGTTAAAGCTTGTTTCGGCCTGCAACGTTAAAAGCTGTTTAATGAACTTTATGTTACTCTATAATTCTTGTTGATTTAAATTTTCTTTATTGGAGTTGCTTATATATCATAAGGCTGTTGTTCAACTTTCGTAACGTCACCGGTTCAACAACGGAGTTTATTAAGAGTATAGTAACACCAAACTCTACACGCGTTGTGTAAGTATTTTAAGCAGCTTTCACCTGTTATACTAAAACAAATTATAGGTTAAATGGTTATGGAAGTATTGTGCGATCCTATTATTAAGGTTTTTGTGGAAAATAAATAAGTTGTATTTCTTTAATGATACCATTTTACTTTTCTAACGCTTGAAGTGTCTGTCTTTGATCAATAAAATATTAATCTTCATATGGTTAAGCCTCTATATAGAACTAAGTCGAGTAACTAACTAACTAACTAACTAACTATACTTTTGGATTAGGGTTAACCCTAGTCCAAAAGTATATAATAATTATCTGAGTAAAGCTAAAACCAGTATTTTACTCTCCGCTGCAGGTAAATATCTTCACGAAGTGCGTAGTTCCTCTGTTATGTCAAACAAAAACCGCACAAAATTCTTGACTACTGGCGTTGTACTTTGTAGAGTGTCATAATAGATTTAAGAAAAGACTATACAGCTACTTTCAAGAAAAATAAATCGCCATTTTCTATCAGTTACCACCAACATAACCTTAAAATTTATTTATACAAAAACACTTTTAATTTGCGAAATAATGAATGAAATACCTAATGTTTCCGAATTATTTTACTTAGTTTACTTAAACAAACACTAAAACTGACCAATATTTGAAAGTGCTAGTACAAAACGTTTTAAGGTTATTAGCACTTTTACTTAGTTGGATCTCCTTCTTTTCTCAGAATCTTAATTTTTTGAAGGCGCGAGAAAATTGAGATGAGAAACATAATACACAATCACATTAAACTTGCAAGCGCAATAATATACCACGTCTTAACACTTCAAGAATACTGTTAATAAACACAATACTTACATTTTGTGATGTTGCAAATTAAAATGTCCGCGATTTAAATATTGAACTGAAACTAATATTGATTTGATAAAGAATTTTCAATTAAAATCTAATATGAAGACTTTAAATCATATAATTGGAACACCTCAAACGCTACAAATGAATTGTAATGTATCAAAAAACCAGTCTTAGTTCTCCACGACACCGTTATAGATCTTTTATATATGTTACAGGGCTCGATAAACTCCATTGTAAAGGTATAATAAAGCTTCAACCCGATAATTGACGATCTTATAACACCTCTTTAACACTTGTAATAAGGGCAATATAGAACCATTATATCGAGCTTATACAGACTTTAACTGTATAATTTTGTGCCAAAATCGAAGATATAATGGTGTTATAGCACTCTACAACTCTCTTATAAGAATTATGTTAAATCTTTAATATCCAAGTAGAATTTAAATACAGGTCTACTACAGCTTACCTTAACGCTTAATTGTTTGTTGGGTAACTATTAAGCAGGTAATATTATCTGAGTAATAATAAATGATATAGAATACTAGATGATGCCCGCAACTTCGGCCTTGGATTAATTTTTAATAAAAGCTCCCCCTCCCTATACAAAATTTCATCAAAAATTGGGTTGAAAAGATGGACCGTTAACGCGTAGCGTTTCACATTTATAATATTAGTATGGATGAAGTTAGTATCAACATGTAGGTAGGTATTTACTATCATTTATATCATAAAAATAACAAGGGCATAGGTTCATTACGTAATTTTAAGCAAAAAGGAAATCACTTCAATACTCACAAAGTCACAACAGTGATAAAAACGCCGCGGGCAGAATTTTATTTGCCCGTTTTTATGCCACGTACACAATGATTATTACAAAGCTAGGTATTGACGGACGTGTCCATGACTGCGGATTTTTATTCCGAACTTAAAACTTTTTCTCTTAATTAATGCTTACACACGAGACTTTCTGGATCGAAATTTGATTTGAGCCGCCTTCGTTTTAACAGTTGAAATCATGATCGCTAGCTTTTCGTTAATTGAGTACTAGGTAGTGTAACTAAAAAAGCAAATCCTTGTAAATTGTTGAAATTATTTTCATACAGATATTTTAAAATAAAACATTGACCATAATTATAGTTTTACTTAATATTATATCCACTTCAAATAAATGAAAATGACAATGATATACAACTAGCTGATGCCCGCTACTTTGTCCGCGTTGATTCCCTCAGGAACTACTTAATTTTCCGGGATAAAAAGTAGCCTATGTCACTCTCCAGGTCCTCAACTATACCCATGCCCAAAATCACGTCCATCCGTAACTCCATTGCGGCGTGATTTTTTACAGTGATTAGGTAGTTTACAGAAAATATAAAAGTACTAATTATTATTATTTTATTTTTTTATTCTTAATTTTTGGAGTTTGTTCCATAAGGAATACGCCACTCCGTAGGGCTTCAAAAATTCCACACAAAATTACAATAACAACTTAATCCTTACGTAGGGCTTTCTTGTATAGCCGCAACAGAGCCCTAGCCTCCTCTGAAAGAGGCTGGGCCAGGGCACCGTTACAACCGCCAATCTGCCACAGTGAGGGAAATTTGGTTAAAACCTCATATCTCTCGGGCTCGTTACGGACACATTCCAACAATACATGGTGTACGTCTTCAGGTCTGTCGCAATCAGGACAATTAGCTGACGACACTTTCTTCATTAGGTACTCCAAGTTATTTAAAGGAAAACTTTAAATATCTTGGTCATGACAGACCAGAAAGAGTTCTTCGGTCAGCCGGAAAACTCGTTCTTGCAGTGCCATCTTATCGGACAAAATATCTCAAAAATTCATTTATGTTCAAGGCCATTAGCTTGTGGAATGAACTGCCCTCGCAAATACATCGAGCTAAAACTCTTAATAAGTTTAAAATTGACGTGAAAAATCATTACTTGTCTCTCTGTAATCATCAATAGCGACATGTTTAATTTGTCCATTATATAAATATGTATTTATTTATGTATTAAATCTTACGTATGTCTATTTTATTTATTTTGTATATATTAGTGTATTAATATGTTATAATTTTATGATATTGGTTAGTTTATGTATCTATTAGTATTTAAGTTTAATTTTATGCACCACCTCCTACTGTTCACTTGCTCATGTCTCCGTATCGATAAGGTTGTCTGGAAGAGATCGCTGGTTAGCGATAAGACCGCCTTATTGTACCTACGTTATAAGTTTTCATTTTAATAATCTGTTTCTTTTGTGTTTTTGTGGTGTACAATAAAGTATATACATACATACATACATACATACCCAAATTTATTAAGAGGAATGTGTCCGGAACGAAGGCGCATTAAATTAACTGTATCTTTACGACCAAGAGGGCAGTTGTTAATCCAAGTTATATGGGGTACTAATTATTATTATAATATTAGTATGAATTCAACTTCTTTTATTTCATATCTTTTAATGAAATCGAGACAACGTCCTAATAGAGTACAACGTGGTATAACCACAGCATAGGTTGTATAACTACTTAGTCCAAGAATTTAACAGAATTTATAAGTTGTATAGGTACATTGATGTAGAATTTTAGTGTACTCATTTTATTTTGATAAATAAAAAAAGATTCCGACGAATTGAGAACCTCCTCCTTTTTTTTGAAGTCGGTTAATGATAAATGATTTATTTATTTCACATAGGACAACTAGTGTCACTTGTGATACGTCAAGACTCTACCACCGGTGATTGTATAGTAAATAATTAAAATATTGATTCGGTATGTTTCACACCAAGGATTATATCTTAATACAGTACGTATAGTTTTATCATAAATGTAATGTTATAACATTAGTTCTAACGGAACTTCGGGACAAACAACAAAGACGAAAACGTGAACAATTAATCCAAACAATCCCGATAGAGATCAGCCCTCCGCCTCTCCTTCATGTGTGAAAAACATTTTCATTTCATTGGCCGACACAGAGTTAGTACTGGAATAAGGTACTATTACGTATTCTGTGTCGGAAGCGGCACCACGAGAACACGGCAAGGATGTTTATCCAATTTTTTTAATGTAACATGTTTTTCTACCCGCTGAAGACATGAGATGCCTTCAAGCACGAAATAATTTCATACACTCTAGCCTCTATCATTACGATAATGTGAGCGATAATGTCATGGTACTAGTTTGAGTTCCGGCGCGGTGCTCTCTAATTGAAAAACTCTCATTGTTTGATCAGAAGCAGGAAGATTTGCGATTGACATCTAGCTTTACCCCTCTTGTAAAACTTAGCGCTCATGTCTATTTTAGAATTGCAGTGGTTTTATAATAATTGAATTCCAACATTGTGGACATGAATTTAGCAACCTTATCCGGAAACTTAAATTGTATACAGAAGCTTGACCATAGCTAAAAGACTGTAATATTGCTAAAATACTGTAATATGTGTAAAATAGTACTACTATCTTCTTCAATCATGCCGCAACGGAGCAACCGATCGACGTGATTTTTTGCATGGGTATAGTTGAGGACCTGGAGAATAACATAGGCTAAATGGCAGGAAAATGAAGAAGTTCCCGCGGGTATCAAAAAACATCAATCAACGCGGACGATGTCGCGGGCAGCATCTACTCGTAGTAGTTACTATAAAGCAAACTGAGTCCACACCATTAATATTTCCATGTTTTGATTAACACTACATACAATTCGTTGTCCTGCAGAAACGAAAACAACATGATCAATTAATCCAACGGATTCCGACACAGATTACTCGTCCTTTCACGCGTGTATGAAATATTTGCCTGTCATTGGCTGATCGGGAAAAAAGATTTACGATTGACATCCTAGCTTTGCGTCCCATTGTGAGGTCAGCAGACATACACCTATAAACCTATGTTTAGTCACGAGGTAGATTTTTGGACTTCAGTGTTATTCGAATGTTATTTTATCTATCACTAGCTGATGCTTTTTCGCATCGTGAATTCGCCCGCGTGGTTTTTGACCAATCAACAAGACCTCAAGGTTTTTTTATTTCCTGCGCGAACTATTCAATTTTCCGGGATAAAAAGTAGCCACATATAGGCTACTTTTTATCCCGGAAAATTGAAGAGTTCGCGCAGACTATAAACTACTTACTCGTACCTCTGTGCCAAATTTCATCCAGATCCGTTCAGCCGTTGGGGCGTGATTGAGTAACAAACATCCATACATCCATCCATACATCCATAAATACATCCATCCAAACTTTTGATTTTTTTTTACTATTACAAGTTAGCCCTTGACTGCGATCTCACCTGATGATAAGTGATGATGCAGTCTAAGATGGTAGAGCGGGCTAACCTGTTAGTTCGCTTTCTACACGGTATCGTACCGGAACGCTAAATCGCTTGGCGGCACGTCTTTGCCGGAGGGTGGTTACTAGCCACGTTCGAAGCTACCCACCAGGCCAGACCAGGGTTAATTCAGCAATTATAAATTTCCGAATTGACCCTGCCGGGCATCGAACCCGGGACCTCCGGGGTAGTTTGCAAAAACGTGAAAAAAATTATTAGGTTTATGTGAGAATACAGAAAGTCATTATTAGGTTTTGAGCTTTACTAGAATGTTAGCTACCTTCTGTTTGTAAGCGCAGAGCTAACTGTTAGTTAAATGCTTATATTGAAGTCGCATGAGAGAGGACCGTGAGAACTTAGCTGCGTTAAAGAAAATCTAGGCTTCTGATTAAACAAACAGGAAGAAACACGACGGAAGAGATTACAATCAAGTGTAAAAAATAAATCAGTCCACGGAAGTTTTGACAGTCCATATAATGAAAAACTAACAAAGCCGCTATAAAGTCGGCAGTACATCCGATTAATGGAAACAGTCTCACAAAGATTATAGTCTCCGCGATGTTCCCACCGCTGCATGATCGGGAAATAAAAAGATCTACAATTGCCAGTGGTTTAATGCCACAGGTACAAATTTGCACACTAATTATTGTGCGATACAGGTCACTTGCAATGCAGGTAGATACCATAAGGATCCATACTCATAGATTTTATGTATTTATATATTAATATATTTTGTTATATAATATTATAAATGCGAAAGTGTGTATGTCTGTCTGTCCGTCCGTCTGTCTATCTGTCTGTCTGTCTGCTATACGCTTTCACGGCCCATCTTTTCAACCGATTTGATTTCGATTGATGAAGTTTGGTACAGGGACAGGTGGTATCCCGAGGAAGGACATAGGCTACTTTTCATCCGGGAAAATTAATGAGTTCCCGCGGGAATCAAAAAACTTTAATCCACGTGGACGAAGTCGTGGGTATCATCTAGTAATAATATAAAATTTAATTCTCATAGAAAAGTACTCACTCACTGACTGACTCATCAACCCTTGGACCTAGAAAGCCAAAATTTTGTGCGGAGGTTTCGTTTATAAGGTAAATAAGGAATGAAGCCTGATTTTTCGAATTTCCCTCGGGAGCGGTCGCCAGTCAGTAGTCACTTATAAAAACGAAAACAGACCCAAGCTATACAGTTGTGATTAACTACCGTGCGTTAGCAGTTGGCACTTCGCGATCCCTCAATCTACTTACTAGTATCCTTAACTGACTACATGGAAAATGGAGACGACAGCACGGATAATTTTATAGAATTCTAAGTTTAAAAAACCAAGTATATTTTAAAGCTGTATTAATGACTAATGTAATGTACATTTTATTATTTATTTATTCGTAAAACAATAGTCATATTAAAATTGCAAAATCAAAAAAATATTAAGTACTTAGATTGCAACTATAAAATACGGCGCAGTCATGTGAGCATGCTGTGATTTTCTCCTTTCTTTGTTCCGTGCTCATGGGAAATGATTGTAAATGAAACAATACACCAAAAACATAGACGAACCACGATGATACCGTTTGAAATGTATCAGGTTCCCACGTATTCTACTTCCTATGTGTATCATAGAAGCGCTTTTAAGTTGTAGAGCCGGTCTGTAAAGTTGACATTTTTAAACTACTTTAAATAATATTATAAATTATAATCTTCACATTGAGTTCGGAAATAGGAAGTCCATAATATCTATGTCACCGTAAAATTGTAAAAACCGTTAGATTGTAATCGAACGCTTTTAATCTCGATAGATTGTAAACTGTCGAAAGATTGTGAACCGTTCAATGTTCTGAGTGCCAATTTTTTGAAATATTGATTGTATTTACGTTGTTCTGTCTCTTTTTTGTAGGTTAGGTTAGGGTTGGACATAAATAGTCAGGTACCTTAGGTTTTATAGGTTTAATATACCTAACAGATTACAATCTACCGAAAAATAATGCTTTAAAATTATTGTAATCTTTCGACAGTTACAATCTTGCTAGTTAGATTATAATCTAACGGTTTTTACAATTTTACGGTGAAATCTACAATCTATACGAAATATGTAGGCTAAAGAGTAATGTGCTAAATGCTAATATTATTCAAATAGGTAGCTATAAAGTTATACCTACACGTAAAAAACCGCGCGGAGTCGAATACACGTTACACAGTCATTTGCAACATTTTTATATTTCCACTCGTGCTCGTGGATTAGTATTTTAAAAACCCTGAGGTTTTGGAAAACCAAATTTTCTGGGATAAAAGTAGCACATATGTCAATCTCCAAGTACATATATTACTTACAATTACACGCTGAGCTATATATAGTGCTTTATTCCGGCGTATTTGAACAACAAATACACTTTCACGTGTATGACTTTTACGTTTACGAGTAGGTACCTAGTGTTGGAATGTTTACGGGTGGAGTTTTAAAAAAGCTAACGCACTGTACAGTAAACTTTATTTTTAGTACGTTACTTCAGTTTATGTCGTGTGGTAAAAGGTACCCTATTTTTAACTCCGTCTTTTATGATTGCAATAGAGATGACATGCTTTAGTTTCCTTTGATTAGATAAGAGAATATTTTTCGAGATACTTGTTCCACAGAAAAAATATCGTTGTATAACTCGCTGTTTTTTGGACTCTAATAGAGTCTGCAGTAGCCCGATGATTGATAAGTATGCTGATGATGATGATCATGATCTTTGAAACTGACGTTTGGTGGCTAAATTCACTAAACATCATCGATTCATTTTAAGAAAGCGTTGTCACACTGATTTGCCTGGTGGGAGGCTTCGGCCGTGGCTTGCTATCATCCTACCGGCAAAGACGTGCCGCCAAGCGATTTAGCGTTCCGGTACGATGCCGTGTAGAAACCGAATAGGGGTATGGGTTTAATTAACTGCCATGCCCCTAACAGGTTAGCCCGCTACCATCTTAGACTGCATCATCTCTTACCATCAGGTGAGATCGCAGTCAAGGACTAACTTGTAGTGGATTTAAAAAAATAATAATAAAAAAAAAGATTGCGCTTGGGCTGCCGGCTGTAAACGAGTTATCGTTAGAGATAAGCATAGATTGTTAATTGCGATGGAATTGCTTGACGACTATTAAGTACTTCCCTACTTTCTGCGTTAGGAAATCTTTTAACTTAGCTTCCCAGTCACTCACAAACATCTGTGAGTGCAATTTATATGATAACATACAAAACAGGTTGTATAAGATGGTACAGTATTGTTATATTAAAAGTATTTGTTAAGATGACAATCCCTAAATATAAAAACATGTGCTGTCATATTTACGTTAGTTTATAATAGAAACAAGAAAAGTTAATAACGGTTTACGTGTTAATTTGGAGATATCACCATATTGTGTGTTTTACATGGCCAGGCCAGTGCCATAAATGCAAAGTGGCTTCACAACCAAAATATTCAGTAATGTTCGTATTTTGGGTTATAATTACGGGTAATTTTCAGGCCAAGGATTCCTTGCATCTTTAACAAAACGGAATGCGTTGTCCTACTTGCTTGCTTAAAGTTTCATTTTATTTTAAGAAGAAGAATTTTTGGAAGATGAATTAATAATAATTATTATACCAGCAGTAGATCACAAAATTATTAAATTTTCTGTATAATAATTACTTTGCTCATGTTTCGATCTGAAATCGATAGACAACCAACGTTTCTGTAATATTGTCGGTTCATTATTGAATTACAGTTTTATTCTCAGCCAGCAATGAGGAAATAGGATTAGCGTCAATCGTGTTCGTACCGCAACGAATTACACGCAAATTTAACCTGGAAAATACGAAACACTTTGTCTGTAACCAATCTACGGTATTAGCAGATGGCAATATAAAAACAAAGCATGAAAATATATAACACCTACATTACAACATTGAAACGTATTAAAAATACATAAAACAATTAACTACGAATTTAAATTTAATTTAGTCGACACAAATGTGATGCTGAACCATCGCAATTGTTACGCTACACTGCTTTTTAAGAAAGTTTTGACTTTTGATATTATAATTTGCGTTTATCATTTTATATAATATGCATCTTGAGTTGTGGCTAATGTATTAGCACATTTTATGGATGTTCTATTATATCTGTATAAAATATATTACCTACAAGAAAAATATGCATGGTTCACAAAGATACGACGTATTCCAGAATTAGTTACACTCCCATACTGTTGTAACCAATTTTATATGGATTTTATTTATAGTGACATCAAAGTATAGGCGAAGGTGCGACGGACGGCGGACGCTTGTGCATGCCGTCACGCGCCCGCTGAGCGCATACTAATGCCTTCTACCGATCGCAAAACAAAAATTCACTTAACAAACTTGTTGGTCAAGAGTGGTAGTACAGTGGGTATGCAAATGTGACTTAAACGACGACTAGTTAAACGGCAACTAGTTCCGCGTTCTACACTCTTTTGTCTAAACTTTCTTAAGTGATTATATCCAGCCGGCGGGAAATCGCGCTTTCAAGAACATTCCTTGTCGCAATTTTATGTGACACTGTTTACACATCCTGGGTATTTCGAGTGTAACTTTTCAAGTCAGCGGGACATGAGCGTTGAGATTTCAAATCTAGTATTTTAGAAGAATAGTATGGTCAGGCCACGTCAAGGAGTTGACACCTCCAATTTAGAAGAGTAACGTAACTCGGGTCACATTTTCTAAATGATACTTACTATACTTTGATTACTGATTTAATTAATGTTCATCGCTACTAGATATTTATTTGCGTTGTCACAACATCTTTAACTGTAAAGCAATATCATATTAGTCTGAGATCCGAATATACAATCACCTTCACCTATCTGTTTACTAGATGAAACCTACTTTTTATTTTTATTTAATACTAGATAAATACGCCTAAAATAGGTTGCCTATCAAAATCTGGTCCAATCTATTTTTAAATTAACTTAAGTCACCATAGTCCATAGGTAACTTCACGGATTTGTTAACCGCTTGAGTTATATATCAAAATATAGGTAATTTTATAGCAATCGCGATGGTATAGCATTGGGTATAATAAACTTGACCAAAAAAAATTAATTAAAATTAATTAAACATATCCAGGGTGAAGGTCATTGTATATCCGGATCTTAAACCATATGCTTGAGTAAGTATGAGACTTCAAACGTTGAATTTGTATGCCGTCAATCATACCCCGTTACAAAGCAATGAGAAGCTAATACGTTTATGAATGTCAATACATACATTGTCATGCTTTATAATACACCGTAAGAATAAACTATTATTTAAATACAGTTTTACACGAAGCCATATTTTATAAAAGCTGCTGATAGACTTTATCATAACCCTATACTTGTATACTTGCGAGATGCGTATAGCAATGAAATCCTTACAAGAATAAGGAAAAGGTAAATAATAATACGCGTTCAAAAAAGGCTTTTGAGGCACCTTGCATACTCGTGTAAACTACAAAAACGACTTCCCACCTATAACGACAAACTGGAAAATTTTAATATGACAAGTTTAGTCAATCGCAGAAACATCCTAGATATGACCTTTATAAAATCCTCAGAAATAAAATCAACTGCCCACAACTCCTTCAAACAATTCATTTGAGATTACCAATTATATTTCCCAGACAAGCAACCGGCCTTTTACACCAACCTATAGCGAAAACCAATTTAAAGCAATTTTCTACCATATCTAGACTAACTAAAATCTATAATTCTATTAGTAAAGAGGTAGATGTCTTCCATGACACGCTGCCAAAGTTCAAAAAAGTAATATTAAGATTGTTAAGGTCGTCTTAATACCATAATTAGTATTAAGTATAAAACGTATTCAGTATAATAAGTAATTTTTTTTTCTCTTAAAAATTTTACTTATTTTTATTTTGTGTTATTAAAATTTTATTTCTTATTTTTCTATAATTTTCTTGAAGTTTTGTAATTTTTACAATTTTTGTTTTTATTTTACGCATTTTTGATTTTATCCCAGTGCAAGCTTTTTATTTTTTACTTTTTATTTTTTACATTTAGTCATTTAAGGTGCATGTTGTGACACCTGTCATAGATTGTACATTTAACAATTTGTGTAATTAGTATTTAGTTTGTAATTTTTTCAATGTATCAATTTCTTGGTCGTCCTAATAAATATAAATAAATAAATAATGCCGTTGATGAATAGAAAAACAGTAAAAAATCAATAGACCGTTAATCTTAAAATAAATATCAAAAGATATACTTAAAGTAGAATTAAAAAATAATGATAGAAAGCTTTTCCTACTAAAATTTCCACGAAATATCACAATGAAACAATCTCGTCCGAAAACAAAATACAAACGAATATATAGTAATGACCTAACGATATATAATTTAAATAATAATATCTATCAATTAAGCAGTCAGCATCTAAGCCAAAGAAATGCATAAACATCTCGAAATTGACTCATAATGCAGTTATTATGCGCACTTGTTAAGAATGAATAATTACTTCCCTCAAAAGTATTAAAGTAACCGAAATTTGGCGCTGTTATTTCTTGAATAACGCAATTGAACTGGCTGTGCTATAAGTTCGTTCTTATTAAGTCAAATGACCCGGCTCGAATTTTATACGACAATAAGTCGCACGCAACTTCGTGAGTGTCATGTAGGTACATTGTTATTTAAGCAGAGATCAGAAGACACAAGGCCAATTACATTCGAGATAGACTTTGGAGAGAATTTCATGTGGATACTTTTATAACCAAAATGAAATTTGATTTAAGAGATCAAGTTGTTAAATTAGATAGGTACTTGACTAACTTAAAACCTAAAATTGGAATTTATTCAAATACTAGATGATTCCCGCGACTTCGTCCGCGTGGGTTAAGATTTTTGATTCCCGCGGGAACTCTTTAATTTTCCGGGATAAAAAGTAGCCTATGTCCTTCCCCGGGAAACCATCTACCCCTGTACCAAATTTTATCAAAATCGGGTGAAGAGACAGTTTTTTTTTATTCCCGCGGGAACTCTTTATTTTTCCGGGATAAAAAGTAGCCTATGTCCTTCCCCGGGATACCATCTACCCCTGTACCAAATTTCATCAAAATCGGTTCAACAGGTGGGCCGTGAAAGCGTAGCAGACAGACAGACAGACAGACAGACACACTTTCGCATTTATAATATTAGTATGGATAAGGGAGTAAACAATAATTTATGTTGTGCTAAAACTCGCAAAAGACAGCATCAACATATTGACTGTGGATATCGATGATGAAAAAAGCATAGCCGGTAAAAGTTTCATCCCTAACTGAAAAAGAAAATACTACATTAAACAAAACTAATGATAAGATACGAAATAGCTGAACAAAATTTGAAAAATATTTAATTCACCCTAATTGCTTTCATACCAAAACGTTCCTGGCAAAACCCCAAACAAGCTACAACAGGATGGATGCCGTATAAAGACATAATATCCGCTGTATTCTTTCACACGCTTAAAAGTTTTATCAAACTTATTTGTATCAATATCCCGCGTATTTATGTTATTAATATAAAATATAAATAACTTATTGATGGACGTGGCTTTGTTCGCGTGGATTAAATCTTTGATTATCCAGGATTATTAACGATAAAGTTGCAAGGAAGCCTCCGTCTCCGGCCTCGCATCCAGTGACCCGCAAGTCATTGTAATACTTGTAACGTTACGTATGTAATGTATTGCTTAAATATTGTAACCTCTTTATTTTTTTGAGAAAAGAGCAACTGCTGAGTTTCTTACTGGCTCTTCTCAGTATAACAGCTTTCCGAACCTATGGTAGGGTCTTGACGTATCATAAGTGACACAAGTTGTCCTATGTGAAATAAATAAATCATTTATCATTTAAAAACAAAAAGTAATTTGCCTCTCCAGCTCCGCATCAGCGTGGCGCCGCCGCCCGCGCCTGGCTTTGCACCATTGCATGGCGTAATTGAAAGACATGCCAACAAATAAACATACTTTTGGCTTTATAAAATTGATATTCTAATTAAATTTATTTTATACCTCAGCATTATGAACTATCCAATTGAATGTTCAATAAATGTAAGCAATATAGACCTTGAAATAAAGTTAACAGATGACTTGGATACGAGTGCTTGCTTGGAACAGCGCCAAAAAGCCAGAGCTTGCGAATTGCTTGCAAATGATATAACGTCGGCGACATACTTCGTATACGGAAAATCTGCTAAAAGTGCCAAAGGACTTTAAGATAGAAAGACATTTAGGAACATTGGACAGGAAACGAAGAATTTCAAATGAGTCAAACATAATATCCCTGTACAAGATCTTGACCGTTTCAAGGAAGAGAGCCCATTTTTGTTTTCGAAATTAGTGGGTACATTTATTATTGAGAGTAATTTCTTGAGTCTAAAATTACCGCAGGTAGCTTGCGGCGATCTCTCTCATAACAATCAGTAGAAGCCGAGATCAAACAGCCCACGTTAAGGCTTACCTTCTCTGTTGCTACTCCGCCCACTATTTAAAAAATTTCGACTGGCCTGGGAATTAACTAGTTCGTTGTTTTTTAATATTTTTTCCTCGCTGTTGCCTGCAACTTCGTCCGTATCGATTTTAAGTTTTTGTAGTACTATTTCATCTACCTGATTGGCAATTAGATGTATAATTAGTAATTGCACATCTTTAGGATCTCGTACCTAACGCATCCTTTATTATGTGCTTCCTCGTGCTTATGTGTATTTCGACTCCCTGTATATTTATGCAAAAATATTTGAAATAATGAAATCATTGTTAATAATGTGAAATTTATTAATTAAAATTTTTCTGTTTTAATTTGGTTTACCTTTTTAAACTCAAATCCTGAAATCGCAACAAAAGAAACAGTGTAACTAGACTAGAAAACTTCATTTTGTAAAGTCAGTAAAGCGAATCTATAATATTTTTACTAAAATGTCTAGGATGAGTTAATAGCAAGAGATAGCAAGATATATACTCAAACCGTGTGAGGCAGGAAGCGAGCGGTTCTTCGCTTTTTGTGAGGCATTAATATGAGCGTTAATTAAAAAGTTGCAGTTAAATAAGGCTTCTCAGCTTAGTTGTCGGCTGTCGGGCTGAATGTAGATGAAATTTTAATAAGGTCTGAATAGAAAGGTTTTGTTGCAAGTGTGGAAAACACTATAAAATTTAAAAAGTTGATAGGCTAAATACTGTTCTTAGGTCTCT
The DNA here is from genome assembly GCA_923060345.2 of Erebia aethiops. Lineage (NCBI taxonomy): Eukaryota > Metazoa > Arthropoda > Insecta > Lepidoptera > Nymphalidae > Erebia > Erebia aethiops. Next base: position 10,947,428 of record OV281089.1, on the reverse strand, counting down.
CAAGACAAGATCTAGAAGTCTCTCAGCCGTTGCCAAGTGTCACGTGTAATATTATCAAATACAAGGACTTTTCCCTAGCTAAAGCTAGCGACAATCTTCTTATTTTAAGAGTTTTTCCTGCGAAAAGTTTGCAATCTCTAACGTTGATTTGACGCCACGCACTTGTAATCTAAAACGCTACAATTCCGGACACGAGATTCATTGTTTCAATAAGCTATAACTGGGTAGACTACAGTCGTGTTACACATGGGGTATTAATTGGTTTACAGGACGACCTGCAAATCCCGGACAATCACCATGCTAAATTTATTACTACCGAGTTAGTCCCTGCCTACATTAATACCGTACGTACCTTCCCTGCAACAGCACGTTTATTATTGTAAAATTACAGTAGCTTGACAAAACAGAGATTGCGTTGACTCTCAACTGGGTTAGGTTTTCAGTTTTCTGTGAAAACATTGCATCGTGATCAATTAAGAATAGAAAACTACGGACAAAGGCTTAATAAGAGGACAGATTTGAAAAAAATGCATGCTTCAAGTAGTTCATGCTAAGGCAAGTACATAATAATACACAAGTAGGAAACTGTGATATAATTACGATTAACATAATCAAGGCGTCTCGGGACTCTACCTGAGAGTGAGCAACTAACGAAGCCCCCTCTAAACTTCGCTCCATATTCCACACTCGCTTTGTGAAATAAAACCTTTAAACCAAAACACGTCTTGATGAAACGATCGTCACAAAGTAGGTAACTACAGGTACACTTACTTAGCTAATAATACTGAACATTAGCAGCCGGCGTCACTTCGCAGAGAAAGAGCTGAGATTTCATTTATTTTTTGGACTTTTACAAGGGTTAGTAATTTTCTATTAGTTTGTGACATTATTTCTTTTTCATCATTACCTAGAAAAGTACAAAAAAACCGGCCAAGTGCGAATCGGGTTTGCGAGCTCGCGCACCGGGGTTTCCGTACAAACCTGTAGGTATATAAAGTTATGGTATTTTTGTTGCTAAATGAAATCCTTAACATTAATAAGTTTATAATTATTAAAAATATTTTTATTAAATGATGTAACTAAAAATTTATGCTTTTCGCAATTTTTCCTTTATCTGTGCCATAAGCCTATGCTTCGAACCAAATTTCAAGATTCTGAGTTCACGGGACGTACCCTGTAGGTTTTGAATCCTCTGCGAGTGTCGAAAATTTGCAGCACAAATTGTATCTTTTGATTGCGTTGGCTTAGACGTTTGATTTTTTCACAGCTCCAAGGGGAAGTAGACCTGAGTATTTGATATGAATTTCAGATTGATACCTCCATGCGTTCCTGGGAAAAAGGCTCTTGACAGACAGACAGACGGACAACAAAGTGATCCTATAATAGTTCTATTATTTTAATAACTAATTAATTAAAGTTATTATAAGGGTTCCGTTTTTTCCTTTTGAGGTACGGAACCTTAAAAATGGAGCGGTACTTAATAAAGGTTTAAAGTTCAATCAATCTTTAAGCATAGGTAACTTTAATACTTATTTATTTTTAACCGACTTCCAAAAAAAGGAGGAGGTTCTCAATTCGGTGCGTATTTTTTTAAATGTATGTCGGTGCATATCTCCGTGGTTTTTTAAACCGTTAAGTTTTTTTTTTTTTCAAATCCGTTCATCAACATAGTGTGTAGAAATCAAAATTATTTTTTACTTTACAGTGGCTTTGGAAGTCGGTTTTTTAGAAAAAAAAAATTAATCACGTCTGCATGTAAAACGTCGGTTAATAATCCCCAGCTCGCTCACCCGCATTACACTAGAGATCAAATTAAATAACAACAAAACTTTGGGAGATCACTTCAAGTGTAGTCTACCGTGAACTCTGTGAAGCGATTGAAGAGATATTAGTTCGATTCCTGTTGGAAGTTCCTGACCGCAAATTGTAGTGATGGCCGATGGGATCTCGATTGGGAACGAAATATATGACAGGTACCTTGCCTTACATATCTAACTACCTACCATTTAAGTGTGTTCCGTTCAAGATCTGAGTCTTGTTAGAGATTTTCTACTATATTATTTACCTCTCACTGTACTACAGCTTTTACGCGATAAACAAATAATACTCATTAATTTTTTCTTTGAATACCCTAAAAGGATTAGCCATAATTCTTTTAACATGAATAGGCTTCTCGTAAGCCAAACACGACGTTTCTTGATGTTTCAACATATCAGTTATGCATATCTTATAATAGGTGCTATGAAAAATTGTATATTTCCAAACATTTTATATGATGCCAAATATAAATCGCGAGTGCAGTTTTTTTGACAGCCAATTTTTTCCTTTCAGATACAACAGATATGGCGGTGTAACTATATTCTGTTCTGTTCTAGCGGTTATTATTGGAATGGGAGCGCTTTGATGTCACGATTCAATCTGGTAATCGGAAATGGGCATTGTGCAACAAAGGCTTCATTGTGCGACCGCGACGCGTCCGCGCCCGTGCCGCCTTCTGCCCGCAAATATTCATGTAGGTAGATTATACCTACCTACTGATAGCCAGCCAACCATGCAGTTCTAACTCATATAAGTTCACTCAGGGTGTATGTCAGACAACTGTGAGGTGCACGCTTCAACTATGACTGGCTTTATTCAAGCTGACGACAACGCTGATAATATCGTCGCAGTACGAATAAATAGTAGGAACGTGCGACTAACATACCTAAGCATCCGTCTTTGCGTTGAAGAAAAACAAGCTATGGCCCGAAGTATAAGTATTAGTAGTAGTAGCAGAAGTTAATAAAAAATAATAGTAATATTATAAATGCGAAAGTGTGTTGGTTTGTCCTTTAATCACAACGCAACAGAGCAACAGATCGACGTAATGTTTTACATGGGCATAGTTGAGGATCTGGAGAGTGGCATAGGCTACTTTTTATCCCGGAAAATTAAGGAGTTCCCGTGGGAATTAAAAAAAATTATACCACGCGCACGAAGTCGCAGGAATTAGCTAGTAATTGAATACGTATAGATGTGCTGAAAAGCTGAAATATGTTTACTAATCTACGAGTACTTGCCTCCTTATACCTAGGCCATTGATTTGTTTATGCTCTACATATATTTACTAAGAAAGACGCACACTCATGTTTCTTATTGTTTAACATTGTTATCTTAAAGATCTTCTAAGGTGTGGTAAATCTAAATGTTTATAATTTAATAAAGTTACCTATTCCTAGTAATGACTTAGTAATTAGTTATTGTATTTAGTTTCCATTCAACTTTTAACGTAAAAACTACTTAACTTTGCTTTATTATACGCAAAACATAATAAAATTAAGCCGTCGAAAAATTCCATTATGATAACAGAGATGCCAACAGAAACATTTTCTGTGAAATTATTATTTCTATCGAAAGAATAAGGAAGCATAACACTCATTTCTTGCGAAAGAAAATACTCGTTATATTTTTCATGCTTTATTCAGGAGGAACGAATGCGAATTCTAAAAACACGACCAAGTATACGACTCTAATCTATTTTGAATTTTTCCAAATAAAATTGTTGATTCGACCATCACGAATATAACGAACTCTCAAAATATCTTAGTGGATAGGACAAAAGAAGCAAGGAGCATTTGAAGTGGTCGGTCCTCTGGGTGAACCACGATTTACGAGCCCTCATTGAAAGCAAGAGCCCACTTGACCCCACCAAGTTTCTCTAGCTGCGAGTCATAAATAATGACCGCTAAGCTTTAATGAAGATTTTCGTTAAAAAAAACTCCTAGTTATAAGCAGAGCTGTGATTTAATTAAAATGATAAAGCACGATGAGTGAAGAATTTTGTGTTTAGTATTAGCGATTTAAGTAGTTACTTGAATTAATTAAAAACTTTGGTCAACAATGTAGCTTATTAAAGGTCTAGACTAATCAAGAGCTGGCCTTTTCCGCTGGGAACATAATGAAAGAGATAGCAATACAATTAATCCTGTCATTTTAGCTTATTTACAACATAATAAGCCTTATTGTATGAGTAACGCAAAAGTAACTCAGTCGGAACTAGACGAAATCATGTAATATGGACCATGGACTCTATTTACTCGTACTTACTAAAAATAAGTTAAAAAGGCAGACAAATCATTATTATTGATAAAAAATTGCTCAAGATTCCGATAAGTAGGCAAAGAACAAGCGTTTAGTTGCAAAAAACCATTTTGAAACAATTAATTAGTACTCTTTATTGCCTTTTCAAGATTGATTTATCAAGTTTCGTTATTCTCTTCTTCGTAGGCAATAAAAACAGAAGTCGTAAAGTAAAAACGGTTTTATTAACTTTTCTAATTAGATTCTAGAAGAAAGGAATTCAATAGGATTAAATATTTGAGTTAAATTACGGACATACTACATATTACCTATATAATATTAATAAATTATTATATAGAAATAGATGTAACGTCTTAAATGTAAAATAATATATTTTGTAAGTATTTATAATGGAATCAGGGGCAAACAAAGCACGAACTTATCGGATATTATACTTGTCAAAGTCGGAGTCCAGAATATGTTTGTTTTCACTTCTATTTTATATTTTTATACCCTACAGGGCAATTTAAAGGTATAGAAGGTATGATCACAGCTGAGAGAAATATTTCAACGGCTGAAAGTGTTCGTAAATCGTACCTATGAACAATACCAATCCAATTTCAAAAAGTTGAAAGGACCTAACCTTCATTAGTTTCCTTTATCACCGACATAGACGAGCGTACCTAGAAAGATGGCGTTCTCCCTTGAGGGCATCGTCAGCCAAAAATACAGAATATATTTTGCGTCAGATATGATATTAAGTGTTAGGACGAGACTGTGCCTCGTGTCAAACTAGCACAGGCTGAGTATCTTCCTATCGTATCGTATCAGTTTCCTTTATTACTGACATGAGAAGACAGTAGCAAAGAAAGATGGCGTTCTCTATCTTGAGATGTCCTCTAGGGAGAACAGCCGTCAGCCGAAAATACGGAATATGTTTTGCGTGGGAAATACTTAATACTGTGTTAGGATGAGTCTTCGTACCTTGTTCATACCTACGGGTTTTTACGTCAGCCATTGCAGTTTACAAGTTCGTTAAATCTTTACTACTTTTTTTTTTCTTCTTTGATTAAGTTTTTCACTTGACTTATAGTTGAATACAGAATTCTATAAGCAATTGGAGTTTATGGTTGACCTATCTGCCTATCGAATGCTCCATTTGAAATCCTGTTGGAAACCCATGTATTTAAATGTTGGTTAAATCCTCGAAAATTTCAATGCTATGATTGTCACCGCCTATAGAAAGCAGAAATGTAGTGAGATAGAATTCGTACATTCCTATTTTTGTATTTTTGCAACTACTCAGGCAAAGAGTTGATACATGGATAATGATACAATAAGGTAGATCTACTTAGTTGATTGATAATAAAGTTTTGAAGTCAATAATAAGTTAGGTAAGTAAGTACTTAAATCTGAAGCATGTTGCTTAGCTATATAATTATTATGTACCTGACTTATGTTGTAACATAGAAATCTTAGAATTAGGATCACGGAATTTGAATGATACTTGAATAAGTCGACAGCTACCTACTTAGTAATTCGTAATGGGTGCTTGAATAACTAAAGGTTGTCCACCAAGACAAAATAAACCCGATAATTTATTTTTAAATGCATACGGAGAATGTCTGTAAAAACTTGATATTTTAGAAGTTAAATTTAAAGCTACCTGTGTGTAAGTAGGTGTATTACTTAAGTAGATAAGTACCTTTTTTTAGTTTAACGAGCAAGCGGTTTAATTGATTTTTAGTGATAAACGCTATCTATGGACAGTACCTACCAAAGGAGCCACCAAAGTGCTGCATTTCAGGATTTTTTCCGGCCCACAGGAATGCCCCAAAGTTTAGATTTTTGCAGATAAGTAGGTATGTATGATGAATCATCATGATGTTAAATCCAAATTGGGTTAGTGATTTCTATGAGGAGTCATTTAACATTTTCCTTTTGCCTCCTGTACTCTGATGCTACGATATTTTTTTAGAAATATTCTCTAACTAGATAACCCGCGACTTCGTCCGCGTGGATTAAGTTTTTCGATTCCCGCGGGAACTCCTTGATTTTTCGGGATAAAAAGTAAGCCTATGTCTTTCCCTATACATACAACCTATCCCTGTGCCAAATTTCATCGGTTGAAAGGTTGGGCCGTGAAAGCGTAGCAGACAGACAGACAGACAGAGACACTTTCGCATTTATAATATTAGCATGGATAGAGGTAACTTCACGATGCTGTAACAATTTTCTGTCAATATACTATACAGTCTCTTGTAACTACTACAGTGAGGTTCGGTGTTTACCATCTACAATCACCAGTGTCAGACTGACTGGCTAGGCGCGGACAATGCGTGCAATTGTGGTTAAATTGGCTTTAATATTTTCAAGGTGAGGTAATTTACTGTGGTTGCGATTGGATGAGCGGTGACATCGGCCACGGTGGCGGGCATTCAACTTAGTTCTGGTTATTCACTGTCTGAACCCACTACCTTAATATCAGTGCCTGCTTTACCACACTAACAGCTTCCGGTCTAATGCACACATAAATTACCCCATAATCACACAAGTAGTGCCCTACAAAAAACTTTAAGAGAACTTGCTACTTACTAGTACGTCTCAGATCCGAAACTAAGTTTCACGCCACTCTCCATACCAGAATCGCGAACATAGTTTATGACAATTTCGCATAAGAATTGAACTTGGGACGGGGGGGCCAGTATTTTCTTTTTTCACTTTCACAACACATTTAAGTTGACATCTTACAAGAACTTATAGTTTGGCTGAGTTGTAAGTAGTCTTAGTCGTTGCACGTGCACAACAAGTGTTATAAACAAAAGAATGAAATACGCGAGCGCAAGTTAGTTTGCTGGGGGCATCGTGCCACCTGTCACCGCGGCGAACAAGTATGCACTGCCGGCCGGCGGCTGTGGTACCACCGAGCTCCCGCGTTCACTTCACAACTTAGCTGGGGCCCACAATCCACAATCCACATACCTATCACCCAGGCCAAACTATTCACAAAAGTACACAGTATATGGCATACCATTCATTGCTCTTATAGAACATACGAAATTTTTACCCCCTTACGTTCTCAGCAGTGTATACATGTTTGTCGTTTACACAGGTCGTTTACATCCGGTTACCCAAAATATAGATATGAGTAACACAAGTCACGAGTTGAAAATTAAAGCTAGCAACGCAGGAAAAGCTCGCTCCGTAAGTTCAATTTACTCGTAGCGCCATCTAGGTTGAGCTTTGAATACGTTATGGTGCTAACGCCATCTTCAGGAATCTTTCAAAACCAAGCCATGTAGAGTCGCCATGACACCATGGTGGATACGTAGAGCTACGGCTTAAGGTTTTCTTGTGCCAACATAATGTTACCAATATTTAACAGATGGCAGTTCGCTTTCGACAATAAAACGAATAATATTTAAATACAATGTGTACTTACCTCCTTTAAGCTGCAACTAAAAAGTTTCCCTAACTACGTCGATTTAGTCATATAAGGTTCTAGGGCGAATTCAGAAGTTCCTGCTGAAATAACTGATGGACTATAGAATGGACTACCAGGATTGTCCTGGGAGCCGTGTAATACCTCTCTCTCCACACCTCAAGCACCTCAAGTTATATTGCCCTCTTGCCGCTACGCCACTATGTGCTAACGGCCATTTCCAGGGGCCCATTTACTGAGTGTGCACGTCACCCCCCTGCCATTTTAACCGTGTAAAATAATATTGGTCAGGCAGGGGCCATAGTACTACCATAGACCCATTATAGGGATATTCGCCGGTTGGTGTCACATTTCCTTTAGAGTAAAATTGTCTAACTCTGCAAGTTGGTATCGGCCCTTCGTACGCCTTCCAAAGGACCCCATGGTCCCGAAATGGAAGAGACATATCATTTATGTTATCATGCCTTGCGAATGTGTCAGTATAATTTTGGTATATATTCGCTATATGTTAGCTATTAGTCACACAACATTGATATTCTTAGGAGTCCCTTAAAGCAAGTCGCAGCGCGGGCGGTATGACTCATTGAGTGTGAGCAAACGTGACAAAATTTTACATTAAGTGCAGCTCTTTTTAAAGGAGCAAAAACAGAATGTTGGCAAAAATTTGATTACATTTCCCCTGAACAAAAGTAAAATATTCATCAGTTATGAATATTATAGGTTAAATGGATAAGGGATGGATAGTGGGCACCCTAGCACAAACAGCGCGTAATGGGACAGCAATCTAACTTTCAAGATTTGATCGCATTTGTTATCGCAAAAGTTTGGTACGGGAAGCACGAAAATACTATAATATGTATGTATACCTAGGTAAAATTGTATGTATTCGTCCGATGTTTTTGTTTTCCTTCGCTTTCGTATTAATTTATAAAGAATTTTGGTATAAAGTTGTTTAGGTACTTTACTGTTGGAATAGAAGCTCGCCTAAAAGTTTGTAGCATTATATCAAATGACCTTTAAAAATATGGCGTTTAACAAGTGACGAAGGTAGCAAGAAAAAGATTAAAATTATTTTGCTATAGGTAATCCGCTAACAGAAAAAAATTCAGATCTAAACAATCTTGCATTGTAAAGTCGACATCTCCTGAAGATGCTCCGGCGTCGGGGCGAAACGTGCGTCGAGAATAGTATAAAAGTCTTGTGTGGTGGTGCATGTGAGTGGTGGTGGCATTGCTTGCTTGGGAACTTGGCTTTCTTGCTTGGTTGGGAAGGTAAACGGTGCATCGCTTGTAACTGCATGCTTGACCATACAGATTTTTTTCTGTTGGCGGATTATAAAAAAATAATTTTAATCTTTTCTTGCTAAATCATGAACTTCCGACCGACTTTTGACGACCTCCGTGGCGCAGTGTGTAGCGCTGTTGCCTTAACGTGCGGAGGTCCTGGGTTCGATCCCCGGCAGGGTCAATTTGGGAATTTATAATTTCTGAATTTTCCCTGGTCTGGTCTGGTGGGAGGCTTCGGCCGTGGCTAGTTACCACCCTACCGGCAAAGACGTGCCGCCAAGCGATTTAGCGTTCCGGTACGATGCCGTGTAGAAACCGAAGGGGTATGGGTTTAATATAACTGCCATGCCCCTAACAGGTTAGCCCGCTACCATCTTAGACTGCATCATCACTTACCATCAGGTGAGATCGCAGTCAAGGGCTAGCTTGTAGTGGATTTAAAAAAAAAACTTCCGCAAAGTAACACCTGTTCTATCCAATAGTGACGAAGTTGTTTGTTGCTACAGTTACATCAAATAAGCATTAAGATATACAAACCGCAATGACGGAATGCCCTGTTATTTACGTAACTTCGGCTCGTGCAACACAAGTGTCGAGAACAATAGCCGGTTAATGTCCTTTCTGGTCCAGAAGTTATGACTGCCCTACATACATCTTAAATGTGTTTTAGAGCTATACTTTGAAACCAAATAGTCCGCCTCTAAAGAAAATTTGGTAGGTACTAGGTAGGTATTTTTAAAAACTGTAAAACTTTTTTAAACTTCAAAACATTCTTTATGGATCTACTTACCAATATTTCCTAAAACAAACTGCTATTTTCTTCTGACTAAGCGTTGAACTCACGTGAACACCGTTAGGAATAATAAGTAGACTAGAGATAGCAATATCATATACGAAAACCCAGTTCTTTCTGCAGTCAAGAGTTCAAAGATTTTTATTTGTCTTTGCGACCAAATTAGGTCCTTGCCAAAACTTCTCCAATAGCAAAAACTTTAAAATTGCAACGAAAAGTTTCCCATACTACGATAGTTTTCACTGTTTTCTATGCCAAGATTGCGTAGATTGAGACTTAACTACCACATAATGTAGAAAATGGAATTGGCATACAACGACAAGTATTTATAAAAGCTTTTTAATGCGAGTAGATACAATTGTATTTTATTTAAACGTAAAGAAAAATAAATGAAAAAATTCGTCGTCGTTCAAACCATTATGTTCATCCATCCATCCATCAGCCTGTATGCATCCACTGCTGGACATAGGCCTTTTCGAGAGCGCGCCACCAAACACGGTCCTCCGCCTTCCTCATCCATCCGCTTCCCGCAACCTTCTTTAGGTCATCGGACCAGCGAGCTGGAGGTCGTCCTACACTGCGCTTACCGGTACGCGGTCTCCACTCCAGAACACGTCTGCCCCAATCGGTTCTGCGACAGATATGACCTGCCCATTGCCACTTCAGCTTGCTAATCTGCAGAGCTATGTCGGTCACTTTAGTTCTTCTACGAATTTCCTCGTTATTCCTCCTTATTCCTCGTTATTATTATATCGAATTATGTTAGATCTATTTAATTCCGTTAATATTTGTAATGCACCCAAGTTTTGAGATGAGACATCTTGTGCATCATGCATGAGTGTTTTACAATAAATTCATTCAAGCGTTGTACCATAGGTTAGGTATACTATGTTCAATAATAAGGAAAAGATTATAAAATTACGTTAATTCATCACCAATTCATTAATTAAACTTAAAGCGCTATGACGTTATTTTGGAATGATTCATTGAAATATTGTAGATACCTTCCTCTAGCCACGTAATAACGAGACCTACACGTAGAATACAATACATGGTTGGAGTACTAACGATTAAGCATTTGGTATAAGTTTTTTTTCTATTCCTGAGTACTTACCTACCTACAGCAAGTAGAATTAATGGGGAACCGAAATAACTGTAGGAACTTCGTTCTATTTGGCTAATATGACCTGTTTTTCTTTAATCTTAACTTATGCAATATCTTGTTCATACGAAGTACCTACCTATGTACTAAGAATTTATCAGTTGTCAGTTTGTCAAAGATTTCAATATTTTTGCGAATGCCTTAGGCACCATTTTTCTGCTCAATAAATATAGGATCTCTATGGTAGACTTAGATAGGTACTTTAAAAGTCACTTTAACTACAAAACATTACTACTCTAGTAGATAATATCTTTGAGAAGTACAAAAATGGTTACAATTTGCTCTTAAAGCACTAATTCTTCGTTCATTAATATTTAAGAGGATTTCTCCCGGCGGTTTCTCCATACAAAAACATTTGTCTGTTTCCTCTGTGGATAATTACAATAGAGAACATATTTTTGCACCATAAAATCCATATTTGTCCGTGCCATGCTCTTATGTTTTGCTTTTTTCAATAAATTAATAATTTTAAGAACCTTCAAAAGTTGCAAAAAGTGGCCCAGTTTTCGCGCCATCATCAGACATCCCGCAAATAAATTTGACGGATATAATCAAAAAAAGAAAAACAATACCGGCATAGCCCGAGTACTGCTTAAACTATTCTTGAAAAAAAATTAAAATCGGTTCTGTTTTGGAGGAGGAAACAGAAAAATACGAGAGTAAGAATTGGACTGTTTTTCATAGGTATTATCGGTCCAAGCTGGAGTTGTCCCTATCGGGTGTTATGGAATTCTATTCGAGGAGCAGGGCGACGGCAATATAATTGTTCAATACCTATTTTCAATGTTTCCCGTTCATGCCATATCCTCTTAATATAGGCCGTTATTATATATATAACCATAAAATCTAACTAAAATTTCAAACCTAAACAAAATAGTCGGCAGTAGGTACAATATCCTTTTTAATCTGTCACATCAAAGCGAAATCGCAGACAGTCTGCGGGCAAAATGAACAAGTGCAATTACAGTAAATTGTTTCAAGAGTTCTTAATTGCGTTGGTATTTCAATGCTCCTTAGGGCTGGAAAATTTCATAATGTCTGAGGACTTTGATGTTCAAATACATTTAGTCTATAACAAGAACTGTAATATCAGCGTTACTTTTGAGCGATAGATCTCATTCTTAATTAAACGCCAAGATCAACTTTAATATGGCCGATTAGCGAGTCAACATTCGTCATCATTATAAACATCAGCGATTTACAGCGTCTACAATCCACACTATATATTTTGCTTTTTTGCACGCTTTTGATTACAGACTAATAAACAAAATATCCACACTAACATTATAAATGCGAAAGTGTGTCTGTCTGTCTGCTACGCTTTCCCGGCCCATCAATTTTCAACCAATTTTGCTGAAACTTGGTACAGGGATAAGTTGTATCCCGAGGAAGGACATAGGCTACTTTTTATCCCGGAAAATTGAAGAGTTCCCGCGGAAATCAAAAAACATCAATCTCGCGGATGAAGTCGCGGGCATCATTTAATATTTGATAAGAAGGTATAGCTATGTGGGTTCTGTACTAGAAAAAGCAGTATTTGTCTAATTTGATCGAAGATTTACCTCAATTTGAGTGTCATTCTTGTACTGAGCATAGCAAATCAATTGTGTGTAATGCAGAACGATGGCAATAAATCACTACTGGACCGGAACCTGAGGCACGATCGTTACAAGGTTAAAATTTGTGATACGACGCGACATGTTAACATTATAGTTTTACGTCTACCTTGCCAATGCGACTCAAAGTACACTGCCTGAGCACACCTGATAATTTTGATTTTATAATGTACTAGCGGCCCCGTACGTGCTTCGCTTCGTACGTATAAATCGTTTACAAAAAATGTGATAAATGAAGAACCGGTCGACCGATTTTGTGCAAACTTCACATAAACCATCTACTAAATAGTCCGAACAAAGCCTAAACATTTGGTTTGGATAGGTGAGCCCGTTCTTGAGTTATAATATTACAACGAAAAGTGGCATTGATTTTTATATATATTGATGATAGAAAGACATTGTTTTTGTTAATCTTCGCTCTCCCAATTGTTAAGGTTAGTTGAAAGATTTGGTTACAGTAGGTATATAAGTCTTTTTTCAGTTTAGTTTTGTTCAATTTTGTATATTTTTCTTTCTCTTATATTTTATTTGTACTTATACTAATTTCTATAAAATTATTCCTAAACATGCTTTACATACAAATATATAAAAATATTACACCTTTATAGATATTTTATCATGAGTCGTTTTCACAAGTATATGACTACGGATATTAATTTACATAGCATACATAGTTTATGAAGTCCAACAAATTATTTTATCAATGTTTTTATCAGCCATGCATGGTTTGGCGACATAGTTTTGATGGTTGGATGTTGGATTGTCCTGCCTTTGCTTTTCCACCTTCTATCTTCCAACTAACACTTTGATCATTCCGTTCCCTTTCGAAAAGGATCGAGGGCTTTATTTGATGGAGCGATACTAGCACTGACCCGCAGCGCAAAACGTCCGCATCAAAGCAACGTTTTCTCCTGTCATGCTATTGTGTGTGGATCTATATACAAGTAAGTTACAGGGACTAAATTCTCTCCACCAGACAAAAAGAAATGATAGTTTCGCATTTAAAAGATTTTTTATTCGACGATAAGTTATTCTTATTTCCTTGTCTATAACTTAAACCTCGATAAGCTGATACTTTAGTTAGTGCCTTAAAAAAGCAGCTCTAAAACTATAGTTTTATTTTATGTGAAGTATTTAACACTTTAATCAATCGGATGTGTTCGGATGCGGGCACTCTGTAAGATCGTGTAATTATAACGGCGATACGACACTTGTCTATAGGCATCGTGCAGCTCGCTCGAGTGGAAACTCTGCCTGGTTCCCACCGTGTAATTGTATAGCGCTGAAAATGCCGCCTACCAAGTAGAAGTAGACACCTACTACCTACTAGTATGCATTTCTACAGTACTTACCTTTTTAAACGCTTTCTAAAATCTATCAAATAAGTTGGTGGTAGAGTAAGCGTAAAAAGACCTAATTAGAGTGAATAGATCTCCGAATCAATTTGCGTTTTCGTTTCATAATTCTCTGTCTATATTTTCATACTAATTAACAACACATTAACAACAGATTTTAAATTTTAAGTTTAAGGGCCGCTTGCACAAGGACATAATATAATCTGATTTAGTTAAATTTTGTAATGCTGTCCCTTTTTGGCAAATGCATATTGTAGTTTCCAAAAAGGGACAGCATTAAAATACTTATTTAACTAAATCAATTTATGAGTCCTTGCAAGTGGGTCTTAAACATTAAACTTTTCACAGATGTGAAAGTGCAAAAACGTCTACCTTTTCACCTTGTGTTTTCGTTTTGTATACTATCTTAATATTTTTAGTGCAATATTTCGCTTTTTTGTCAAGCCAAGAGTTGTTCTTTGCCTGGGAGGAAGTTTTTCAGCAATAAAGTCCCCTTTGCATGTACCTTCCAATTTAACATTTACGAGTAAAAACAAGTTACACAAAAGTTTTGTACGGTTAATTATTGTAAGCATAAAGAAGTTAGTGACTTAGCGGGTAACAACGGGTCAGAGAAAACACAATACCCCAGAGTTTCTCACGGAATCATTTACCGTAAATGTACCGGTGATGGAAAACCCATGTTCATTACCTTCGCACATTTTTTACAGGTGTCTAAACAGCGTATGCCTATTGCAAATATACGGTTCAGAAAACATTTTTCCATTTAGGTGTAGCGTATAGAAAATGTGTTTTGAAATACAAAGCGATAAGCGTAACTTAGATAAGCATGGGTAGATATCTAACTGGCTTTATATGGAGAACAATTATATTTCTGTGTATTAGTCACTTTAGAAATTTGCATATTCTGCTACCTAACTTATTAGAATAAATAGTTGCTATTTAACTAACAAGTTTTAGCAAACAATGGCACATTTTACTTAAGCTTATTTTCCCCGAAAATACTAGGTATGATAATTTTAATAATAAAACAATTCACATTATTCTCCACCTACTAGGTACTAATAAGTGTCTGTCAGTTATCTTTTGACGTCTCAAGTTTCTAAAACTGAGCTAATACAGTTGGCAGACTTGAACGAATAGGTATAAATATTTTTTGTCAAAGAAAATCATACAGTTCCCTGGAGATTTTAAAAGCCGAGCCGAAATTGGAGATTTTACACGAACGAAATTGGGAGCATTACCTAGTAGGTATGTACTATATGTACTTAATATTCAATTGCTTGATTAAAGTCAAATAAAGTTTTGTTTCTTTACAACGTAATCTTCTATATATATGTATATAAAATTCAAAGTTCTGACTGACTGAGTGACTGACTGACTTATATATCAACGCACAACCTAAACTGCTGATCCTAGAGACATGAAATTTGGCGGGTGTGTTCTTTGTGAAAATTAGGTATCAATTAGAAAGGGGATTTCCGAAATTCCACTCCAAAAGGGGTAAAATAGGGCTTGAAAGTTTGTTTGAAAGTCCATCGTTTTTCAAGTTATAGCCATGAAACTTGATATTTGGGCTACCGGTTTAAAATGAAAAAATAAGTGTTTCGCTATTTTTGAAAATTCTTCCCACAAAGGGTTGAAATAGGGGAGGAAAATTTGCATGAAAGTCCTTTATTTTAAAAGATAGTTTTCAAGGTATATCTACGAATCTTGATATTTTGGCTTTAGGTAAAAAATAAAGAAACGTGTGTCACATATAATAATTAAAAATTCCACCCCCAAAGGGGTAAAATAAGGGTTGAAAGTTTGTATGAAAGTCCATCGTTTTTTAAGTTATAGCCATGAAACTTGGTATTAGGGCTTCCGTTTTAAAATTATGAAATACGTATTTCACAATTTTTGAAATTTCTATCCTCAAGGACGTTAAATAGAGAGTTTTAATTCAATCCAACGCAACAGAGCAACGGATCTACGTAATTTTTGCATACCTGGAGAGGACATAGGCTTTTTTTTATCCTAGGCTTCTGTAGGCTTTTTTAATTAAGGAGTGCCTGTGGGAATTAAAAAACTTATTCCATAGACAAAGTAGCGGGCGACCTCTTGTATTGTTATAATATCGTGATTAAAGGTCACAACTCACAATCAAAGTTGGGTACTACTTACTGGTAACTTGGTGTACCTGTGTTTAAAGATGGCAAAAAATATAAGTAATATGAGAATCCTAGTTTTAAACTGTTATTAAAAAGACATTCGAACAATAGGTAATCAAGGCAAGCAGGGTCGGGTATGATATCATCTAGCCAGGCTGATACCTATACTTGCGTTGTCGACTAGGCGTGGGATTAGCGTACCAAACGGGTTTCCTTATACCCACCTTAATTTTCAAATGCCTTCTATAGAAACATACTAAGTAGAACTGCTTACGAGTACCTACCTGCTCTAATCAGACGGACAAAGTCAAAATATAAGGGTTTCTTCTTTACTATTTGAGTACGGAACCCTAAAAAGATTGCTAATTTTCAAATTGTATGCATAATACCTGCTCTGTAATTAGTTAGTAAGGTAATAGATATTTAAAACAATGTTCTGGGGTCACATTCATATTACTAGTGGATATAATAAAATGCACCCCAAGGCGCAGCATTGGACGACCCCTAGGTGGACGAACGATTTCAAACGAGTATATGTAGGTATTTGGAAGCCGCTGGAAGCAAGCGGCACAAAACCGTGTCCTGCGGAGACTTTCAGCAGTGGACGTGCGTAACTGCATATTGAGACGATGACGTATATAAAAGATGCAAATTACATAAATGCAATATGAAAAATAATTATCCCAGAAAAAAATATTATAATGTAAAATTATGTGGCCGAATTCCTAAAAAAAATATTGGACAATTATTAAAGTGCGATCAAAATTATGACCAAGTTCTTTGCTAGGTTTTAGTTAGCTACCTAGGCGTTATTTTTTACGCCTTTAAGTGGTTTCACAATGTCAGATATGCACTGCGTCCGATACACCGGAGACCGGAACTTGGTCTAGCGCTCTGCCGTGCGCCTCGATTGCTTGGTGAGAAACAGTCCTTATTTTCTTTTTCAGTAAAAAAACAATTAGTTGTTTATAGAGCTAATACCTGGGTGATACTAAATAAAATATAGGTGAAATCAGGCAGCGTGAAGGTTATGTAACGAGTAAGCAACTAACAATATTGTAATTTGTAACCTTGAATACTTACGGAACGCGCTTCCTTTCTGAAGGCAATAAATTAGAGTCGAGTAAAGCCACCCACGAATAATTAGATATTAAACTATTAAATTGTTATATTAAAATGACAGTTTATCAGCTTTGTTTACAGTTTCTAACTGCTTACTTTGAGAGCAATATCACAATATTTTTATCCAAATAAAAAAAAATGTTAATTACAAGTACCTAGTTAGTCCTAGGTACATACTAATAAGTTTCCCGCGATAGTGGGACTGTTACACTATCGAATATCAATAATATTATAACTATAGGTATTGAAGGTATCGCAGCTACATTTATGATGATTAAGGATGGATTTAAATCCTATCCTATCCTTTGATTTAATGATCCTCCAATAATGTAAAAAGATTAGGAATAATATCAAAAGTAATAAATTATAGGTACGTCCACGGTCTTTAGTTACAAATACAATTGCATTAAATAAGTTACTACATAACTACTATTTTATTGTTTAAATGAAACTTCTTTAGAATTGTTGTGATTTGAAAATTCAACGATACGAAAAATCGACACCAAAAAGAGACAAACATAATATTCATAAATAGGATTTAGCCTGCGAGAGAATGAGATAGCATACTAGTTGTATTTATTTCATTCTCTCGTACGTTACTTTTCTGAAGTTTCACTTCTGCCGTGTGTGAATTGCACACACACGTAGTTAAAAAAAAGTAAAACAAGTTCATTAGAAATTACATATGCTTTGAACAACTTTGAAATACTTTTAGCGATAACGTTTATCAGCCGTCATACATTTAATTAGAGCGAACGGAATCGGTTCCTTGTACCTACCTAAATAATAGTTACGTGTATTTACATTCCACCGAACTTGGAGTGGCAAAAGGCGTGCTTTTCTGAGAACTTGAACTAGCAGATGTTTATATAAGCAACCCTTTGTTGTAGCAACAACTCTCATTAGCATTGAGCGCGAGAGGTGTAATGAACGGGTGTTCAAGTGATATGGTGATGAGGTAGGTACCTTGAGTTCACTGTTTGGATAGAGAATTATTACTTTCCTATTGTCATGAAGAGAGGTATTTCTTTGAGATAGCTGTTAAGTATTTCTCTTTAGCCATTAGCCTCGTGGCTTTAAATTCGTATTTTCCTATACCTATTCCTTCGCCTCGTCTTCTTTTTACCAACTCCGAATAACGTTTTGCCAGCTTTACTATTCTATAGTTTTACCACGGATTTGAAATTTTGAAGAATTCACATACAACGTCTGACAAAACATCAGTATTTGGGGATGGCTCTCTGAAAATTTTCCGTAGCCGGGTTACAGTTTTTTATTTAATACTTGCCGCTAAGAATTCGGTAAAAATTATGTAAGAGGGTGGATTGAGTTAAGTTTCTAGATTTTTTAGAAACCTTCGTAGATATTGCAAGCAATTGTCTACTTTTATAGATCAACCATTCAGGCAACCTTAGGATTCCTAAGGTTTCCTGAATGCCTGAGATCGCTACTAAGCGATAAGGCTGCCTTCTAGTATTCTACTTCCTTCTTAGTGTTTTCTGTGTAGTATTTGTGTTCTTTATTTTTTTGTGGTGTGGGGTACAAAATAAAGAGTAATAATAATAATATAACATTTGTCCACATATTATTATCAGAGGTCAAAGAGCAAAAATTAAGCGGAAGTTAAAAAAATCTAAATTAATCACATTCTGATATTTATGCGGTGAGTCCGTTGTGTGAACTGTTATTATGTATGATTCGCAACGGCTTCTGAACAACGCAGCCAGCCGTAACTGCAACACGGTTTACTTCAACTTTATGTATTCAAGTTCAAATATCTTACATCTAATTAAATCTATAGGTATGATTAATTACTATTTTTTTTTGTTTGCTTATAACGGAAATAATACTGGAATCCACAAACAGAACCAACCTTGTACCTTAACTTGGTTAAGTACCTGTATACTGAATTGAAATACGATACGTAGGTACTATTTCCCTTTTTTCAGTTTTAACGTAGTAAATTAACAAATCCTATTTACCTACTACCTGAAGGGTATAGGTACCTAATATTACATAATATATAGTTTATCTATCAGTTATGCCAGATAATAATTAGCTTTATAAATTCATTGTTTTATTATATTTTGATAAAAAAGGTGTCGTTATTTACCTAGATGTGTAATTTTCAGGTATAAATGAAATAAATTTCGCATCAATTGAATGTTCCTGTTATGTATGAATTCTAATATTAGGTATAAACTGGGGCTGATTCTGTTAACACATCTCTAAACTAAACTAAAATGGCAGCTTTAAATCTAGTTCTGTCCCTTTCCGTAGGAAGTATTATGAAAGGGTTAGCAATATTTGTAATGCTCTAATTTTAGTTTAGTTTAGAGATTGTGCACTACAGAATCAGCCCCACTGTCCGTCTGTTATGGAATTTTAGAACTTTATCTTGTTAGCTGTTTATTAAATAAAAAATACCTTCGCTCTATGTTTGGTTCAGTAGTAGGTATTTGTCCACCGTAAATCAACAAGCTGTAACGCCTATAATACTCGTACCTACTCGTAATCGTTTAGCATATTAAACTATCACAGGGTGCTTATAAAATATAATACAAATACCTACTGAATATACTTACTTATTTTATTTCTCCCCAAAAAATATTTCTAAAGAGTAATCTTAGGTCCGCTTTAAGCTATTCAAAGAATTGATAATCCATGGTTGTATTCCAAGAAAAGTGCGCCTTTGTTTAAACTCCTTTATCACAATCTAAACTTGTAGGATCTTTCATACTATGACTTGTTCACGCTCTAAGAAAATGAAGAAACGCATCAGACTCAATTAAATTAAATAAAGCTTCAGTAAAGTTGGATAGAGTCAAGAAAATCATGAGGTTACGAGTCGATCTAAAATATTATTTCAGGTTGCAAAACTTACCGCGAACTGTATTCATTCACAGTATCTATCTAAGCTGCGGCCTCTAAGTTTATTGCCATTTCAGATGTTTGCAGATTTTGCAGTTGAAAACGGAAAAATCAGCATTTACAAAGGTAGGTAGAACGACATATCTTTTCATTATCTATCTACTCTTGTTTATGAACTTTTCTTCTTTATTATTCTGTTTACTTTTAATTATAAATGTATTTCCTCACATACCTACTACAGTTATTAATTTTACATACCAAGCCATAAAAACGATTGGTTATAATACTTTCCGTGCATACCACTGTATTGAGATGCGATTACTTATATTTTTATACTAGTAAAAATAATGTGATAAATAAATAAATAGGTAATTAGTAACTAGGAAATTAATATACATATTATATGAATATTGGTGTTATATATGAATATATAGTTAAAAAACGATCTTTAGCAATCTCTACAGCTATAATTATTTTTTTCATATTTACAAATTCAGCCTGTATATTGTACAATGGTGCAACAAACCCAGCCCAACATTTCAAGTCGTGCGCCTGCCCCTTCCAGACCAGCGCCATAATGTGCCAACGCACGCGCAGGAAGCACGCGCCGCTAACCGACCCACGAACGATGTCACTCATACCCCTCGCTTATGGACTTGACAAACACCATATACAGTTTGTAGGCCAAACTAGCTTATACTTGTAGCAAAAAGGATATATGTATGTACCATCATACATTCTTCGACCGGCTATACCGGTGTCACGGATTATTAGATATGCCTAGGTATTAGAACTTGGAACAAGTGAGTATTACACGCAACATCATCCATAGAAAAATTATTAGTGGAAGGGGTCACGACTCACGACCCTGAGTAATGGGGAATACGACGCAGAGAGAGAGACGAGTAAGTAAGTATTAATAAGCCGCAAAATGTCAGGATTGCAAATAGTTTACCAAAATCAAGTAAACGTAAACAAATATTATCAGATGTCTGATAGATACAAGTACAAAGATTTGACAAAGAGAGTGCGAGACGTGATCGATAAGTCATAAGACCACAGAAAACAGCTTCAATATACCTACATAGTCGTGAATATAAAAGGCATTTCATAATAGAAATGTTAAGGGTAGCCTTGCAGACGCCAAAAGGGGCGCCAGATTCATGTCAGACTGTTTAGTCTACGTGAATTTATTGAACTCTGCAAAAGTTCATATTATAACCTTCAAGCTCAAAAAAACTAATCTTTTTAAAAGGCTTTGTAAAGAAAATGATAATATTTTTTATTGAAATAAACTCAGTGCTTTCGAAACTTCAAGTGTCTATCAATTGTCAAATCGAATCTATCACTGGTTTAGAATGAAAATTGATATTTTTAGAAATTTAGCTTTGACTAGCATTTTTAAATTATAGTTCAAATAGACGCTACATCAAGTATTTGTAAGCTATTGTTAGAATTACATACTTAAAAAGTTGTCATTCATGCTTTATCTGTGTCAAGTCAAAAGCCAAGTGTTAACAAGGAGCCACACATGTTATTCAAAACCAAACAGTGTCTTCCTAATACAAGTGGCATGGAATTTAAAGCAGGTTTTTGTTAGGACTGTTTAAAATCATTCATTCCCCTTAAGCGGTTTCCTTGAGCGATAAAGGACCCCTGGGAGATTGGGCGCAGGTACACAAAGTGTCCCGGCAACAGCTTTTTTCTAATAGACAAAAGCTAAACATTCTTGAGTACCTGTTGCTTTAACATCTTACAACGTTTGATATTCACGTATTGAAATGAAATTGTGGAGAACCATAAATTTTGAGACGAAAATTTTTGTATTTCAACGTAATTCGACCACCAAGGTTACATTAGAGTTAGGACATAAGAACTTGGAATGTTTAGTTTGGATCGTGTGCACGTGAAAGATGAATGAGTTAGCATATGTTTACTGTTTTCATTATTAAGGCAATACGAAATTCTTTTTCGTTACTACGTTATATTTTTACAAAATCTATCTTCAAGTCTCCATCATTTAGTATACCTATCTCAAATAGCTCGAGAAAATAATAAGGCTGAACAACCTGAAATCTCACTAATTCGACCTCTCGATATCGAGCATTTTTCAAAATTGTGCAAATTGTTTTCCACACGTAATTAAAAAACTCTATAGAAGGTGTGCATCATAAGGTTTCTTCTAATAAGGTGACGTATTATTACTATCAAAATATCGTATCCCTAATACTGAATGATTTATGTTAATTCAAGACACAGTTGTCCTTATTCTTAGTGAGTCACACCTCAATAATAATATATTTTGTCTAAGCCACAACAGAACCCCATTTGGACGTACTGAGTATAAACAATTTCTTAACAACGGCGTAGCTGCTTAATTTTTAAGGTTATGTTAGTATTAATTCAACCGTTGGCGGCGACGAACGTACTGACGCCGGCTGTGTTATTGTGTGCATCTGTTGGGGATCGATACTTGTAAACTTGAGTGCAGTTGTGGTCCATTTGAAGTTTAAATCAATTTATTGAAAAAAAAACAGAAAAACGGCTCCTGAAGTGAGCGTTTTTTTACGGATTTTAGCGATTCCTAAAATCGAGTCTATATTTGGTATGTTGAACTATTTATTGTATTAATCAGTATCAAAAATAATAAATAAATAAGAACATTTAAATTTGACGTGTAAAAATGTATGTAATTATATTTTTTTACTAAATAAATTAAATTTTAACTTTATACATCGTAGTTCGTGACCGTTTCATTTTGAATGTAACGACTCTACAATCTACATACTAAGGTCAATAATTCGGTAAACAGATTATTAGCAATGATATTTGATGTGGTAAAACTGATTATCTTTTTTCTAAATTATAAATGGAAACACCTTCTGTCTGAAGTGGCGTATTTTTTTAAATTCAACGTATCTGCATGGACTGCTTAAAATTAATAAAATTAGAGATGAATTTGACCTAATATTAAACGTTGAATAATTAACTTAATTAGCTACAGTTACATAAAATTTGTTAATTGAGATTTTATTCATTATGGTAGGTAACTGATATAAAAAAGGAAAAATATTTTATATCAGTTTCCTACTCTAATCTATACGTATAAACTATTAATAATAAAATGTAACGTACTATTCAGATAGCGTAAAGTTTATAACTAAATGCTTAAAAAAACACAGTTAGCTGTGCATTGCACTGGGGTGTACCGTCCCCTTATATTCGGCCCCTCGTAGTCACTCTCCACACTCCGCTAGACAATCGTACCAAAATGCCGTCTACGTGTACCCTTACCCAATTTCTAACGGAGTAGAGACTATTTTCCTTTGTTTTCGGCTGTAATGTGTCGGTCTGTTCGTAGTGCATTCATCCTACGAGGGTGTCGGTTTATTACCTATACGGCATGCATATTGCGGTGCCTATTGTAATGCACATCAATCCATTAGACGATTAATCCATTCGTATTGTTATAACACCCTTTGTTGTGCAAATTATGTATTGCGGGTTGTGTAACCGCTTACATAATCCAATGGTTTATCATAAGAATACTATTAAAATGGGTCAAGAGTAAAGATGTAAGTGAAAAACCGGCCAAGTGCGAGTCGGATTCGGGCACCGAGGGTTCCGTACAAACCTGTAGGTATATTATAAGTAAAAGTTATGGTACTTATTTTTATTGCTAAATGAAATCCATAACATTAGTAAGTTTAAAATTATTAAAAATATTTTTATTATATGATGTATACTAAAAATAACTAAAAATTTATGGATTTCGCAATTTTTCCTTTATCTGTGCTATAAGAAGTTGCTTAGTACCAAATTTCTAGATTCTGAGTTCACGAGAAGTACCCTGTAGGTTTTGATTCCCTTGCGAGTGTCGAAATTAATCACTGAGAATATTTGCAGCATAAACGGCTGTATCTTTTGATTGCGTTGGCTTAGAAGTTTGATTTTTTTACAGCTCCAAGGGACAGTAGACCTGAGTATTTCATATGAATTTCAGCTTGATACCTCCATGCGTTCCTGAGAAAAAGGATCTCAACAGACAGACGGACGGACAACAAAGTGATCCTATAAGGGTTCCGTTTTTACCTTTTGAGGTACGGAACCCTAAAAATGACAATTGACATACAATTTTAATAATATAGCGGTGTTGTATGGTGAACTAATTAAGGGACTATTTCACTCACACGTTAGGAATTTAGTTTCAGCAACTACCTATTGCCTCAATCGACCTAACCAGAAATTGAACAACTCACACACAAAAGGCTTCAAACATGAGTGCTACTAGTTTAAACTTGGTCAAGTGGCAGCCGTGTAAAAGCACCAAGTCTAGATATCTAGGTTAAAATAATAAACAGACACCGGTGATGAGATACAATAACCTGTTCTTCATAGATACGTTATAGCCGTTTTAATTAATAAACTAGTCGGCTTGATAGTTGATAGAAATTTAAAATAACGTTTGTATGCCAATGACGTTAATCCAACCTGACTCAGTCGAATATAACGAACATCCTTACCAAAAGTTTATCAAGTTCTCATTCCAACGAAGGCGTTAGGTCATTACCACAGGCGAACATGATTACCAATAAGGCAATGTGTGGGTTACATGCATAAAACAAACATTTCTGTTATTCTTATTAAGCAGCTTAGAGAGCGTTACATTCTGAAACGATTATTATAATAATAATTATTGTTTTGAATTTCATTTTCGCACTAACAATTCTCTTGTAATATGTTTTGTTTACCATTGTTAGTAATTGATTTTTGCGCGGGTAAGTATAGGTCCACGAAACAGTCTCTGATAGACAGAAGAATTTTCAAAGCAATAGTATATTGTGTGGTGAAACAAGACGATTTCAGACGAGGGTGAAGTTGCCTGCCTGAGCGAAGCAAGTGCTAGCATCACCATCATCATTAGAAAACCATCACTTTCTACCCTAGGGCAGAAACTGATGGTTTTCTATCCGCTGAATGACGTATTCGTCTGAAATTGACTAGTTTCAGGTAGCTCAACAGGCATTGAAACTCGCATTTTCAATGCAGGTTATATGAAAAGATCCCTTTGTTTCACTTCAGGTCTGGTATATTACATTATAATATACCAGTATTTTGGGCATTAAAAAAATATCCCCTTAGACTGTGATCCTGTCTTAAATCTCTGTGCTATCGAAATATTTAACGAGTCCTTGATCTTTATAACAACCACAACCAACAACATATTTGACATGATTCTACATTCTGCAACCTTTCACGTTATTCTACAAGTCACGAGGCTAAACAACAAATCCAATAATAATCCATGGGAGGCTACATATCTATAGGTACTAGTTTATTTTATTTTACTATTTAGGTTCATACCAGTCTTGTATTTAAATGATGCTGCTAACTAATTATCTAGGTAGCACATACTTGAAGCAATTTGTATCAAGTCACTAGCCAAAGAGATGACCCTTTCAAAGCAAAACTTCAAAGGTCAAAATAATTTATTTCATGTACAAGAAGTCTACTGCAAATACGTTTGTGAGAGGTACAGACCAGATCAGTGAACCACACAGAACTAAACCACAGATAGTAAGACTCACAGAAACCACAAAATATGCAGAGGAGAAGAAATGGGTAAAAAATTCTTCTGCGAAGCTTTCTGAAGTTGTGAGTTTGGACCTTCTTTTCAATGTATTTTTGTGCGTACCTAATCCTATAAAATCATATCAAATCAAATATTTTTTATTCAAGTAGACTTTTAAAAGTGCTTTTGAATAGTCGAGTGAAACTACAACTGGTTCGGAATGCCGTTCCTACCGTGAAGAACCAGCATGAAACTCGGTGGTTGCTCTTTAAAAAAAAGTAACTAACTTAAGTCCATCCATGGCTGCTTAGGCATACTGTTGAAATTCGAATAAGACTGAAAAACAAACAATATCTGATACATTTTGATTATATGCTTGAACCTGACGTCCCCAATGATAGGTACTAGCAATTTCGAATATATCTATCTAGTCACATCAAAGTATTACAGGTTTAAAACACAGATTTAAATGTTCACCCAGTTTCATTCATTTCATTTCAAAGAAACTATTTACAAAACTAGCTAGCCTGCCTCTATACATTTACTTGACCATCGTCAAAATCAACAAGCTATGTAGATAAATTTACGTGTTTCTGATTTACGACTTGAGTTCAAACAGAATAACCACCCATGTAGAAATATGCTCCTTAGTTTTTGACTTTTTAAAGTTAAGTATCTATGACTGATACTACACCCAGCAGCATGGAAATAATAACATATTGAAATCCACACCTTGTCGAATAAAGATTTAAATAGGTCTTGTTTTTATACAGAGATGAGCGGTCGTCCGCGACTTCGTCCGACTACAATTTCTGATTTCCTATGAGATTATGAAATTTTCCCCTAAAACTTATAGAGGCTTAAGTCGGGAAATATACAGCTTTGTGTGTAATTTTGAAGGAAAGCTATATGCATTCTACTCATTATTCTACGTTAGACACATAGGTAGGCATATATTTATATAGCAAGGAAAATGGGAAAATTATTACATTGATCACATAAACCAAGATTGGATGATAAACGTAGATGAATGCGAGAAAATAAATACGTTAGGTCTCCCACGTCAGATAATGAAGCCGACATGGGGACAATGGCTTCTTTATACCTACATCGTCGAGATACATAAGAGGGCGGTCAACGACAGCGCTGAATAGAAGAATTTCTGGACCGGCACATCACAATGACACTCTTTGTGTAAGCCGTTTTAACTGCGTGTAGCTGACAAATTACTAGAATTCAGTTTTCTTACCAGTACTTAACATAAACGACTAAAATTGAAAAAAAATGCAGCTACAAACTCACCAACGCAACTTTTAGATGAAGGCGCGACTTTATTTTGTAGTAATTACAAATGGTGCAGGAAAGTAAAATCTGTCGGTCGTAGAAGACTAATAATCATAATAATTGTAAACTAGAAAGTTAGTATATAGTACGTTCTCTTATTTGGGCTTTCCTCTTCCTGGTGTCGAAATAATACTAGTATATATTCTCTTAGATACATAATATGGACTTCCCTTTTTAAGTTAGAAAATATAGATTAGCGAATTGCTTTAAGTACTTTTTGTCTGCGATTATACACGTGTACCTATATGTATTTATTAAAGAAATTATTAATATTTCCCTTTCATATTTTAATTGTTAAATTACGAGTTGCTACTTTGGACTTACAGTATTTTAGTAATAAATAATCTTAATGTTTTAAATCTATTATATAAGTCGTCTCTAATCTCCGGGTTTTTTTTTGTTTGCCAATTAGTGCAACTAATATTTGGCGACTAAAATCTTGTAAAAGCTCTTATAGATAAGTTTAACTGAACATTAATCAACTTTGTAGGCTATAGCCTAAAACTTGAAATCATCTTCACTTTCTCATCACGCTACGGTACCTACTTACGGGCACAATAGACTTGATACACGCACCAAGGTACTTTTACTGTTGCGAAATTGAATAGTACATATTTATTTACACAAATAAAAGTTACAAATAGAACCTACAGCTGTTTATATCAGGTCTTATCCATGAATTCAAGCATGGATTTACACATTAATCAACGTTTTGATGAATATTTTGATTGATTAAAGAATTATGCGAATTGATTTAATATTTAAGTTATGATAATCTATAAAATGTTAACTAGAAATGCACACAGATGTATTTAATACTAGCTGATGCCCGCGATTTCGTCCGCGTGGATAAAGGTTTTTTAGTTCCTGCGGGAACTCTTTTTAATTTTCCGGTATAAAAAGTAGCCTATGTGTTATTCCAGACTATAATCTATATCTGTGCCAAATTTCAACCAAATCCGTTCAGCCGTTCTGGCGTGACTGAGAAACAAACATCCATCCATCCATACATCCATCCAAACTTTCGCATTTATAATATTATAGTATAGTATAATATAGATGCAAATCACAAGAAGATATTTCATTTCCACACTCGCATTTATAAATTACTATGTGGAGTATCTAATGATATAATTATATAATAAATTACGACATAATATTCTCACGGAATAGGTACTATAACAAGGAAATCTGTATTATCAGGATAAGATTACATGGTTATAATTATTTATTTATATACCTACACGTAGATTAATTAATTGCAATGAATTATTTTGATTGTTGACAGTCAAATTGCAACTTTACGACTTTAACAAAAAACACGAATTGGTTTAGGCGCCATGGAACACCAATATTAACTAGGTATCGATTTGTTCATTGTATGGTATTTCCGATATAATATGTAAATAGTTCTTACTTTTACAATTAACCTAAAATTCATTCGTGTCCGATGTGTCTTTGTATACTCGTAGTTCATATAAAGATTTGATAAGTAGGTATGTATTTTTAAACTTTGGTACGAAATTAGATACTAAAATCAATTAGGTACGATTTTTATTTCTTTTAATAAGTGTCTCTTAACAACTTTCTATTAATGAAGGCAGACAGTCGCTTAAGAAACAGTAGGTACGACAAAACTAGAGCAAGTAATTTCACCTGAGAAAAATATAATGAAGTCGACTGATCAACATAATAGTAAGTACGAGAAGCAATTTCCCAGAACGATCGCTTGAGATCTAGAGCAATACTGTAGGGAAGTTTTCTCAGTTCGATAGTGAACAGTGTTGTGAATGAACTAAGGTTATAACTATTTTACTTATCAGCAGCCTGATTCTGTAACTCAGTGGCTATCAAAGAGTGAAAGCCACTGACATATATTCTTTATCCATTGAAGGTTTGCTATGAAATAAAAATTAAGTTTTCATAGCAAACCTTCAATGGATAAAGAATATATGTCAGTGGCTTTCACTCTTTGATAGCCACTGAGTTACAGAATCAGGCTGCTGATGACATCTGCCGTAATCAGGGTTGCCTCTTTTCTTGAAATAAAATATTTCTCTACGTTATGCGATTACTCTCACGGGAAAAACGTTTACCACGAGCATGTCTCTTTCTCTCTCTCTCTTTAGGTTCATAAAATAGGAGAACATTAATTTTTGTATATCTAAAGCTAATTTAATAGGTTATCGTTAATTAATCGTAAACTATGATCATTATACTTACTATCTGGGAATTTATAATTTCTGAATTTGCTCTAGCCTGGTCTAATGGATTATGAAAGCTATCTATAGTTATATAGCTATGGAGGAATACTATCTGGGAATTAAACTATTTAACTAACTATCTGGGAAGCAAAGACGTGATTAAGCGTTCCAGTACGATGCCGTGTATAAACTACAGACCGATTAATTATGTATGAGTGTAAAATAACTGTCATAAGTACCTCTAGCAGACTAACCACTTAGACTGTATCATCACACACCACCAGGTGAGATCACTTCGCAGTCAAGGTTTAACTTTTATTTTTAATCCAACGCATTATTTATAACATAGGTAAATATTTAGGTAATCAACTAATAAGGGACAGATGGCATAAAAATATACTGAATTTGTGTAGTTTCACAACTCACAAGGCACAGGTATACCTATAAGTTGGCAGTGACATTTTTAGGAACCATCGGAAATCTTAAAGTCACTCTGAATCCTGAAAGATCGTTCTGGGCAGCATTTTTAACTCCTTCTGTTGTAACGACTATTTGGTTACAGCAACGTTACACTTAAGTCCCTCGAATTTAAAGTATACAATACGTACTTTCAGAGTAAAATAATGTGAGCTGTTCGACTTCGGATGTAACTCCGATTTCACGTACGTATAGCGCCTAGCTTTATTGAACCATTTGTCACAAGTTCCTAAAAATCCCATGCAGATATTACAACCGAGTCTATATGCAAAGACCGCGGCTATCAACAAACGCACAATACATTTTGTGCACAGTGGGCAGTGGCGCACAGCCGTGCCAATTTATATGTATGTGGCAATGTACTGTGAATTATTGACATATACCTACTATCAATTCCTTGCTTCTGAGTTGTGATAGTATCTCATAACCTTGAATCTAAAGTTTTCCAAATTTACAAAGATAATAGACATTTAAGTTATAGATATTGTTCATGACATAATTAATAAGACATAAAGGTATAATGATTATGCCGGTTCACTAATGTTTCGCAAAAAACATTTAACAAATGATCATTTCACAAAAAACGTTTCAAAAACTAATCATTTCACAAACGTCGTATTCCGCAAACATATAATTTATTAAAAGATCATTTAATAAATACTCAATTCACAAATACTTTACTTTGCAAACGTGCAGAATGTAAAATTGTCATTTACTAATTTATTATTTCATAAAATAATTCATTCTTCAAATTCATAATTTTACAAAATATTAAAATATAAATTGTTATTTGAAAAATTTAACTTACTATAGGTCGCCCGCAACGTTGTCCGCGTACAATCTCTGATTTCTTATGAGATTGAGATTTTTTATGATATGAATTCAATATATATAATATGTTACGGGTAAGGCTAGAAGATGTTGTAAACCTAGGTTTACACGGGTTTACTTAGTTTTGGGTAAATTTCGAATAATAAGTAAAATAAATTTAATTCGGAATTTACCCATACCTACTCACCTAGGTCTACCCAACTCTGGCTGGATAATGTTAGGGATATGGGTTCTCTCCCTCTCCCTCTCACCCCCTCCAAGGCCCGGTCGACGGAGCCCCGCTTCGCGGGGCTCCTTCTTTCTGGGTGGTATAAAAAGGAAATAACCACGAAGAGGATGGCGGGGTCTTTCAGACCCCGCCATCCACTTCGTCACCTAAACCATCCGAGTCGGAGTGCCCCCAGTCCCGAGCTCGCTTCGCTCGCTCTTGCATGAGTAGGAGTGGTGCCTAAAAAGGAAGTGGAGAAGCTAGGAAAACCACTCGACCTTCGTTTCGCTATGGAGGTCGCCGGTTCGCTTCGCTCGCCCGCTCCTCCCTTCGCTCCACTCGGCCTCGTAGGCTCGCTTCATTCAGGACCTCCTTCGCGAGCTTCTGCCTACGCGCTTTACAAAAACACTCTAGGGGTACCAATACCTACTCACCTAGGTCTACCCAACTCTGGCTGGATAATGTTAGGGATATGGGTTCTCTCCCTCTCCCTCTCACCCCCTCCAAGGCCCGGTCGACGGAGCCCCGCTTCGCGGGGCTCCTTCTTTCTGGGTGGTATAAAAAGGAAATAACCACGAAGAGGATGGCGGGGTCTTTCAGACCCCGCCATCCTCTTCGTCACCTAAACCATCCGAGTCGGAGTGCCCCCAGTCCCGAGCTCGCTTCGCTCGCTCTTGCATGAGTAGGAGTGGTGCCTAAAAAGGAAGTGGAGAAGCTAGGAAAACCACTCGACCTTCGTTTCGCTACGGAGGTCGCCGGTTCGCTTCGCTCGCCCGCTCCTCCCTTCGCTCCACTCGGCCTCGTAGGCTCGCTTCATTCAGGACCTCCTTCGCGAGCTTCTGCCTACGCGCTTTACAAAAACACTCTAGGGGTACCAATACCTACTCACCTAGGTCTACCCAACTCTGGCTGGATAATGTTAGGGATATGGGTTCTCTCCCTCTCCCTCTCACCCCCTCCAAGGCCCGGTCGACGGAGCCCCGCTTCGCGGGGCTCCTTCTTTCTGGGTGGTATAAAAAGGAAATAACCACGAAGAGGATGGCGGGGTCTTTCAGACCCCGCCATCCTCTTCGTCACCTAAACCATCCGAGTCGGAGTGCCCCCAGTCCCGAGCTCGCTTCGCTCGCTCTTGCATGAGTGGGAGTGATGCCTTAAAAGGAAGTGGAGAAGCTAGGAAAACCACACGACCATCGTTTCGCTACGGAGGTCGCCGGTTCGCTTCGCTTGCCAGCTCCTCCCTTCGCTCCACTCGGCCTCGTAGGCTCGCTTCATTCAGGACCTCCTTCGCGAGCTTCTGCCTACGCGCTTTACAAAAACACTCTAGGGGTAAGAAAGACAAGACTGTGTGGAGTCTGAGTGCTCAGATTTCGACCCAAGAATGACAACTTTTTAAAACAGGCTACGCCAGAAGACTCTTACAGTATTTATCAAACAATTCAATTTATCAAAAAATAAATACGCTTTACGTTGTTTTATTAAATAACACGATTAATAAATCAATAGTTTGTCAAATTATATTTTATGAAATGATAATTTATCTGTTAATTGTTTTATCAATTGAATTATTTATAGGACCAAAAGTTTTATAACGATTAATATATGATTCATAATTTTGCGAAACGTTGTTTGTGAAATGAAAATTTGTAATTTGTTTTTTATGAAATGATCGGTCACCGATTATGCCTGCATTTCATTCACCGGGTTATTTGAATGTGTCAAAAGAACAACAATACAACATGGGCCACATTCCTCAGCCAGTTGCGCGACTATCGCCCTCGTAGTTACGCATAAATCTCGGGTTTGTTTACAAGTGTGGGCGCTGTAAAGGCACGAACCCGTTACTACATAATTTTATATTTAACTAGGTATTGTTAAAAAAGTTAGTTAGTTAGTGTTAGAAAAGTAATTTAATTCCCACGGTAATTCCTTAATTTTCCATGATAAAAAGTAGCCTATGTCACTCTCCAGGTCCTAAACTATACCCATACAAAATATAACGCAGATCTGTTGCTCTGTTGCTCTGTTGATCTTGATTGAAGCAAACCATCAAACAAACAAACCAATAAACCAACAAACAAACACACTTTCGCATTTATAATATTAGTATGATTAGTAAGTATGATTTTAGCTGAGACACGTTATTTTGTCTAGAAATACGAATTAATAAAGGTCAAGAAACAAAAGCGGCATTTTATTTGTAATCAAAGCCAAAGCAATTAGCATAGTAAAACCAGTATGTAATTATGTTTTCTTCTTTAAGAATTTCTTTAACCCATACAAAATATCACGCAGATCTGTTGCTCTGTTGCTCTGTTGATCTTGATTGAAGCATAAACCATCAAACAAACAAACCAATAAACCAACAAACAAACACACTTTCGCATTTATAATATTAGTATGTTTAGTAAGTATGATTTAAGCTGAGACGCGAGTTAATAAAGGTCAAGGAACAAAAGCGGCATTTTATTTGTAACCCTATCTAAAGCCAAAGCAATTAGCATAGTAGAAACAGTGTGTAATTATGTTTTCTTCTTTAAGAATTTCCTTAACTCTTCTAGCTCCTGCAAATGCTTCCCAGGTATCTCGTTAAGTATATCTATAGTTTTCGGATGATGCACCTGCATTTTTGCTAATGTCTCTACATCAACATCTCCTGAAGATGCTCCGGTATCGGAGTGAAACGTACGTTGAGAATAGTTTGGAGGATTTCTGTGGAGTGGTGAATATCGCGGGCTATAAGTTCGCGATACCACATAGTGCCACAAAGATTTACCTATTGTCGCGAATCATAGCGAATTAAACTTCTCGTTCCTTCATTATCATGGACTTGCGCAAAGTAACGCCCGATTATATCCAATAATATCTCTACGCCTACACTTACGTCTAAAACATAAGTCTAGCAAGTTCTTATCGTTTTTGCCACCACAGTACCTACCTATGCTTGATATCATTATACATAGTACCCCTAAGTAGGTACTTACGCATGCAATATGAAGAAGAAGGTCTATTATCCTTGATCATTACTATACATATAATTGTGAGTCTGTTATCCTTGACTTTATGTTTTGCCATGTGTTTTTGCAATAGGTTACGTAAATATTAATACAATACAATTGTGGTTATTGCATCCCTCGATAGTATTATATTACTCCGCTACGTTACTTCTTTGTTTTTCATGCGGTTTATTTCAAACATCAGCAGCTAGATTATGGTAAGAACATGGCAAAGTATTATAAGAAATTAAGGATAATCAGATCCTTTGCCTAAAGATCAAAGAAATAGTTTCTGTGTAAATCGTCAAAGTTTTTTTCACTTAGATATAATAAGTTGATACCTAAGTATGTGCAAGCATAAACAATGAATTTCCATTTATATAGTGTATCATAAATAGAAAATGCATGGGCATTGGGCACTTACCTACTATTAGGTACAATTAGAACTGATTAGTCCATCTTACGCCCTTCTGGGCAATGTTAATTGGCTCACAAATAACGGGCTACGCTTTACTTTGAAATATTCACACGTTTTATTATGCAAAACGAGGCAAATGAACTCCCGATGTGAGAAATACCTACCAATTTATAAGACTATAATAAATTTCCACCAATTAATAGAGTGTTACCATAATTATCATTTTTGATTCTACATTTTCAAACTATTTCTTTTCATATTATTTGGCGTAGTTTTTTTTATATTACATTAATTTTTTGACTGAAAAGCAGGTGTGGTATTGAATCAAAATTGAAAATACATTTTACTTAGCACAGATCAAGTTATCTACATTATATAGAAAATCAGACCAATCATTACGTTTTGTGTTAAATATAGCTGTCATTCACATTCTACATAGATACTATTACAGTTTCCAGTTACACATTCTAAAGTGTACTAGCACAAATGAAAAATAGGTGACTGAAATTAAAAGAATAAGATATTATGCGCATCATAATAATGTGGGTATACGAATTACTTATGTAGGCGTAAGTCGTGTCTCGTTTTGAAATGTAAGCAAAGTAACACGCACGTCACCTACTTATCACCATGAGATTTTATTTTCTAAAAAATTTAAGTAGCAAAAGGCTAAAAGAATGTAAACTGAGCTTTTAAAAGGACCTAACCATAACTACGAATTTTTGTTTCATGGCTTTTGGTAGTGCCACACTTAGTAATTAGCAGATTCCTAGATCCAATCGGGTACCATACTACATATTTATAATATATATTCTGTGCTACTACCACAGCCTACCTACCTACTACTACTACCTACTACTAACTCGCATAAAACAAAATATGAAAATATTTTGGCGATATATATTTATTAAATTAAAAGTAAGTACTAAGTTAATAATTATAGCAATGACATTAGTAAAGTTTCTTCATGTTAACTCCAACTTTGAGTTATATTTAAACGATGTTTCCTGTGCCTGACATTGACGGGTAACATTAAACCAGACCTGCATACGCATAGGGAAGAGCAGTGACCAGGCCGAATTCGGCACACAACGGTACCGCCCAGTGCAAACTAATGATCCTTTCAAAACTAC
Source organism: Erebia aethiops (assembly GCA_923060345.2). NCBI lineage: Eukaryota > Metazoa > Arthropoda > Insecta > Lepidoptera > Nymphalidae > Erebia > Erebia aethiops. The sequence continues at coordinate 10,912,389 of OV281089.1, read as the reverse complement.
ATCAATACTGCTATAAAACAACAGTAATGTTATCTATTCCATGTAATAATCAATTTATTTCAATTCAAGAAGATCAGGATTACCGTTTATTTGAAACTATACTGCTTAACGCATTTTTAATAAAACTTTTGATATATCTTTTCGGGTCTATAAGTCTCATAATTAAATGAAATGAAATATTTATCAATCAATCAATAATTTATTCAATGTAGGTACACTGTAGGTAGTTAGGTACACATATTGACGTCCATTACTTACATATAAAACATGATGGTGATAATTAGTTACGGTATCTTAAAACTAAAGCTACGAAGGTTCCAAAGGTCTGAGAAGAGCCCACAACAAACAATGGGGATATTTTTTTTCAGTAAGTATCACCATCTTACAAATCGTCTTAACTAAAGAACTATCAGGGCCATTAGAGCAAATTATTGCCAAGCTTCCTTATCATTTAAGTAATCCTTTACATGGTTATAAGATTTTTCAATGATTTTACGTTTTTAATTAACTTTGAACTTATTCAGAGACATCTTCAACATGTCTTCTGGGAGCTTATTGTAGCGGACACGGTTTCCAACAAATGAATTGCTAGTTTTACTAACCCTAGAAGCAGGCATTACAAGTTTATTTTTATTCCTAGTATTGACATTATGACGGTCACTTCTTCTTAAATTTATCAATGTATTTACGCACGTATACTAAATTTTCAAATATATATTGGTGGTGCACTGTCATAATATTAATTTCATTAAATTTATCTCTTAGTGACTCTCTTGGTCCCATATTATATATGGCTCGAACAGCGCTCTTCTGTAGCACAAAAACACAATTAATATCAGCAGCACTACCCCATAATAATATATACCATATTATGACATAATGCTGTGAAAGTAGCCAAAATAAACTAATCTCGCCGTTTCTATATCTGTTAACTGGCGAATCTTTTTAACCACGTATGCATCAGAACTATGCCTTTTCGATAAGTCATTTATGTGATGGCCCCATTGGAGTTCAGCATCTAACGTTATTCTGAGAGAAACAGCGGTATCCATTAAATCTAATTCCTCATGATCAAGTTGTACAGTAGTTTTTACCTGTTTGGCAATGTAAATTTAATACACTTTGTCTTTTTTCCATTTAGGAGTAGGTTATTAGCTTCAAACCACTGTACCACTTATCATATCTCAGAACTCTACCACTGGTTCGGAAAACAGAATTAATATTACTTATTTTCATAGAGCAGAGTTCTCAGAGGATTTTTGAAAAACCTAAATCCACACGGACGAAATCGCGGGCATCCTCTGGTCATTCTAAAAAAATTAAATCATTCAATGTTCTGTAAACATGGAGAAATTGTAAACGGACATGTTAGTGTAAGTAGATAAAAGTAATGACATGGCAAATTATTTCCCCGAGCTTGCAATAAATCTCTCTCCCCCATGTCATTTGACCGCAGGGTAATCTATCGGGCACAAAGACCCTCTGATCAGGGAAACCAGGAATTTAATTACATTCTCCTGTTTATCTTTCCCTGGAGACAAATAATCATATTACGGATGTCAGTCCTAGCGATGAAATTAATATCAAACGCGGCCATTATCTTACGTAACAATATACTGTCCCATATTTGCTTCGTTACAGTCAATTTATACCACTTGGGCCAATCAGCAAGATAAAGTAACCGCAAACGTAAGGCTAGAAATGTTACCAACTTTGATAATGTTTCAACGTGGATGTAAACTAATCACATTATTAACATGTATTACTAGCGAATGATTGATTTAATATGATAATTTTTGTCGCATCGAAACTTATAAACTAACGTTCGTTGCTTAATTCGATTGTACCCAAAGTATAATTATAGCATTAATATCGTGCACTCCTAATGGTCATACAGTACTTGCACGTAAAGGCCAATAAAGTGTACGGTTGAAACATTCCAGACTTTATTATTCTTAGCACGCGATGCAGAACGATTAGGGCTTATTGACATCTACTTTTTTTCTAACCCCAAGTTCATTTGACTCTATAAGCACTATTAGACTGATCTCGTTAGTTGCGTTAGTGAAATTCTTACAACGTACTATTACCTATTCTGTGGTAATATATTATGATATTTTATATTACTAGGTACTCAGTTTTTTCAAGAATGAAGATGCAAGACACAGATAATGCAAGAGAAGCAAGTTCTGCTGAAAAATATTATAGTTACCTATCGCTTCATTAAGCTCAATTCTCATTAATTTGCTGTTATTTTCTGTAATGCCATATCTATTATGCGAAAGAAATTTACTGGCATATACAGTCTGTCTGTCGCCTTTTCCGAAACCGATTTCTAACCGATTTTGACCAAATTTGGTACCAAGCTGATCGATAGTATTTCAGAAATTCCACGCGATTTTAAAAATTGATATCCACATAGCTGCAGATTTTAATACAGAAGTCGCGGGTATCATCTTATTAGGTATCCTGGGGTGAGCTGCATACTGGCTGCTTTTCAACGCCCTCACAAAATTAATGAGTTCCCGCGGGAACCAAAACCCTCAATCCACGAGAACGAAGTCGTGGGCATAATCTAGTCTAATATAAAGAAAAGTCTGTTGAGGAATAAAATATGCCTGCGTTTAAAAATCCTTCATGTACCTACTAGTTTAATGTAGAAATCGGTGCCTCAATCTAAATCTAGTGAAAAGGGAAAAACGGCTTCTACATTATGCAGTATAACTTTCTGTTTACATTTGTTTTTAAAATGAAGGCAGGACGAGGACCTGTAAGCTTGCTCAGTATGGAGAACACGCCGTAACTTCTCGCCGGATATCCGCAAAGCACCTGCACCGGCGCGGACGCATTCGACACACAGCGCCGCCCGCTTAGATTATACTAATGATTATTTAAATTAGGAACAAAGAATTTGGAAGTGTTTTTGATGTTCTTTGAGAGCTTGTGTCGTGTACGTGCTTATGTGGTCATTCATTCTATATACTTTCTTTCAACATACCTAAAAATACTGCTTTTACAACTAGCTGATGCCCACGACTTCGTCCGCGTAGATTGAGGTTTTGTGATTCAGGCGGAAAGTCTCTAATTTTCCGGAATAAAAAGTAGCCTATGTATTATTCCAGACTATAATCTATTTCTGTGCTAAATTTAATCCAGATCAGCCGTTATTATGTGATTGAGTGACAAACATCCATTCATCCATCCATCCATCCATTTTTTTTTTTTGATGATGCAGTCTAAGATGGTAGCGGGCTATCCTGTTAGGGGCATGGCAGTTATATTAAACCCATACCCCTTCGGTTTCTACACGGCATCGTACCGGAACGCTAAATCGCTTGGCGGCACGTCTTTGCCGGTAGGGTGGTAACTAGCCACAGCCGAAGCCTCCCACCAGGCGACCAGGAAAAATTCAGAAATTATAAATTCCCAAATTGACCCTGCCGGGGATCGAACCCAGGACCTCCGCACGTTAAGGCAACAGCGCTACACACTGCGCCACGGACATCCATCCATACTTTCGCATTTATAATATTAGTAAAGTAAAGATATAGCTTTCCCATACGTTTGCCTACGGTGGGCTAGGTATATGAAATTAATCAAATTTATTATATCAATTCTTTGGTAGACTCTATTGTTTTATACTACTTACTTACTTTCGGAATTATATTGAAATTGCTTTATTCTTAAGTTTTCTTCACAGTTTTTCTAAACCCCACTTCTTCTTAACGTACCTAACGAAGGCTGAGAAAGAATAACCATTGTTTTAAATAATGATAATTGCCAATGTTATCCTTTATTAACCGGATTTCTGTCTGCTTATAGTGTATAGGCACGTTAAAGGACACCTACTTATACGATTTTCAAAAGCAGAACATAATGGATTCATGTCCAATTAGCGATCATAACGACACAAATACACAGCAGCAACTGATCACCGGATGTTGACTATTTGCTGACCTAAACCCACACAGAGTGGGTAGTGGTATATCTTTGTATGGACACTTGGTTAAGGCCATCGACCGACTTATTTTGTTATTTATTACAAACACCACACGAACTATAATATTAGGGCAAACATTAATTAACCCCGTTGACATTTATTTTATCTGTGTCTGCTTAATTTGGCTTGTGCACAAAAATAATAATTAAAAGGGTCCAATAAAACGAACGTCTTAATACTATTTTCCTCTTACAAATATACATATCAGATAATGTATATGAAGCACAGAACAAAGAATAACTAAGCCTAATTATGCTGAGATCTATAGAGCGTACTTTGACTTGGCTCAGACTTTACTTAAGTTAAGGCGAGTCACCTGCAAGATTTTAGGAGGTGAGGTGTGGGGTGCCGCCCGCGCGTCTCGCGGTACGTTTCTCGTAGAGACTGGCGGGGAAGCGGGCAGCGCGGTATGTTCTGAAACCGCTTGGCAACGTTCAAGTCCTGGGATTAATTTGAATTAAATAAATATAGGACTTCAGTTTGAAACAAAGTTTAGCAGGTTCTCATTAATACTTCAAGAGAAATTTTATCCATATAAAAATTATGAGCAAAGTCGAAAATTTTATTAATAAAAAATTCGTTTTAAACTTTTAATTTAGCCTGTTTCAAGATTTTTTTTGATCGAGTAAAGTACATCCTATCGTGTTACAAATTAGCACATTCTTTAGACAATATCTTTAAGTGTATCGGACATTTTTTGTAAGACCGTTATTTAATAGTAAATACCGAAAACATTTGATCTAGCAAACCAGTTTTCACCGCTGAGCTGAGGTGACTCGCCTTAAAACGAGATGGACTTATGTGAGTACACGAATCTGTCTCGTTTTAACCGTCTTAAGTCTAAGCAAAGTCAAAGTTCGCTCTATAGATCTCAGCATAAGTATACTGCAAAATCTTTATCAAGGAAATGATAATAATAAAATACATACCTACCTATAATATAATGTGAATGCGAAAGTGTTTCTGTCTGTCCGTCTGTCTGCAACGCTTTATCGTAACAGCCCAACCAATTCTGATGAAATTTGGTAGGTATAGTGGTAGGTTACATCCCGGACATAGGCTACTTTTTATCCCAAAAAATTAAGGGATTCCCCTGGAAATAAAAACAACCTAATCTACGCGAACGAAGTCGTCTAGTCTGATATAGATAGGTATATTAAACTAATCAATGTTATTAAGCACAGTGACTTGTACTAGTATTTATCTAAAATTAGATACCAGATGGTTCCCTTATTGAGTTTTAAGTGGTTGTAGTTTTTATAGCAACATAATATTTCAAAAGTAAATCTACTAAGACTGTGACGAATGAATAAATATATAATAAACTGTATGAGTACATACCTAGTTATTAAAGTTACAAGTTGTTCTAACAGTGGCAATAATAACAATAAGTTATTTTCCGATCATTATAAAACACCGTGTCTGACCTACTCAAGTATTTCACAAAAATCCGTTATCTACGCGAAAGACGTAATATTAAGTAAGAGATAACAGGGGTACTTAACCTTATTTTGCCCGAGCCTAGTTGGCTGGTGTTAATTGAACTTCACGATAACGCATTCGGTTTTCGTAGATTCACTTCAATAAATAAACTTAAATTAAAAAAACACATTTAAATCATTCTTCCATTCATTCATCCATTTTCGTAAGACTTCATCAACTAAAAAAGATTACTTTTTCAACTAACATTTTCCGATAAAATTATATCGTATATAATTAAGCGTTATGCTACTCGTAACATACACTAATTTCAAATCGTACTCGTATTTTACGCATTAATTCTTCATTTGTTGGACTCTGTAACTGCCAAGTACACGTGCCAAGGAATTGCACGTATTTAAAGTTACTCTTACAATTGGAAAATTGATTGCAAATCGTGTGTTCCAATAGCCTGTCTACTTCTTCTCCTCAAGTGATATTAATCTTCATACTTTACAGGTGCTCTAACAATGGGTGCCCCGGCCTGGGGAACCCGCGGCGGCGGCGACCGACCTCGGTTGCTGCGGATGACGCCGCTAAGACACAGTTTCGCTGCGCCCGCCACACCCCCAACGCCGCCGCCTCGAACACACGACTATGCTTCCGATGCTGATACTAATAAGAAAGGTAAATTCTACTTCTATTAATAAAATCCATCCTAGTAGTACTTTGTAAATGAAAGTCGCTTGACATTGATGAAATAAATAATCACTTCTTTGTAACTATCCAATTTAACGCATAAAATTGTGCAATAACCAACAAGCATTCAAGTTATACTTGACCGTGTAATCAGTTAAAGCTACCTGAAATGTCACAAGAGACCGGTTTATATTACTCTTGTCATGCAATTTATATTTATAAGGCTCAATGCATTTTTTCAGAAGAAAGCTGGAACGCGAACCTGTCCCAGAGATGGAGAAAGTTGAGGCGTCGTTGTTCACGGTTGCGACCTGGATCTGGTAATGGAAATCGAGAGCCGAGCCCAGTTCGATGTTCGCCGTCGCCTCCGAGACCGCCATCACAATGTTCGCCTGCACCTCCCTCCAAACTCTCGTTTAGACACCGTGGCAAAGTGTACACTACTGCATCATTGCGAGTGACAAGTGGTGCACCAGATATACTTCGAGCTCTTGGAAAACTAGGCGGCGGATTGCGAAGACGAGCTCTATCGGCCCACGATGTTCTTGCGCCCCCACAGCAACAACCCTCGACATTTTACGTCCCTAGTCCAAGTACTGTGAGGACGGCTCCATCACCCTCACCGACGCGACAAAGCGCCACGATTCGAAGACGGTGTAGCTCTCCAAACGTGTACAGATCGAGAGAAGTACCTCGAGATCGAACACCACTAATAAATCAAGACGATGAAAGTAGAGATGTAGTAGATTACAGTTACGGACTTGAACGCAAGAAAAATGGGAAAGAAGTCCGAAGTAGGCCTTACAGTGAAAATGTTGAGGTTGAGACAATGTATAGGAACGGTTACAATCGACTAAATTCTGAAGTTGCGGAGCGATTGTGGGAAGAACCTTACAGGTTGCCCCGAGTACAAGTTCGGCAGGAGCCTATTCAACAGCTGCGTAACTGTGTCGCTGAGCTAAGAGTGAGCTCTACTCCTCGGTCCGCCCGACCTCCGCCGGCACCTCCTGCATCCGCACAGAAAACGAAACGACCGCCTGCACCTGAACCGAGGGACGCTCACACGTTTGAGGTAAAATAATGAGTAATTTTTTATATAGGTACTACGTATTATTATGTTTTCATGTATTAAATAATACTCCTCTCCAAATATATTTTTGAGTTTTGGTACGAAGTAGAAATCTACAATTAGATAGTTAAAACTTAAGCTTGAGGCTTTCGTGTTCATGTTCAAAATAAATAAATAAATAGAAGTTTCACTCAGCAACACCGTGTCATCTGCATAGCTGATATCGTTTACACAGACTCCATCAAGTGACAGCCCAAACTTTTTCATTTTCAGGTTCGATTCACAAAGTCTGCAGGCGGCAAAGGGCTTGGATTCAGCATAGTAGGAGGACGGGACTCACCGCGGGGCGACATGGGCATTTTTGTCAAAACTATATTCAACAATGGTCAGGCTGCTGAATCTGGATTACTTCGGGAAGGTACCTACAGTTTTCAATATAATAATAATATCCTCCCGACCGAATTTCTTCCACGGCGACCTATCTCCAGAGAGATTAGCCATCTGCGCAGGAGATATTATAGTGCACAACTGTTTCCGCAAACACAGGTGCACTCTCATGTTCCTTAACAGAGAGTGCACCTGTGTTCATCACCTGTGTGATGTCTATGAGAGCATAGCCCAATGCGACGAAAAATCTGGCACGACCGGAGAGAGATCAGGCGCAGGACCGACGGCTTAACGTGTTCTCCGAGGCACGGGCGTGAAACACCGCCAACTTCCTAACTTCGGGCTAGTACTGAGAATTTATTGTCAGAAAACCCCATTACTTGCTATGGCCCGACCCGGGACTCGAACCCAGGTCTTCGTCAGCCACAGACGAACATGCTAACCACTAGACCAGCGAGGCAGTTTCCATTTATAATACCCATACTTATTACTTTACCATCATCTATATTGGGTAAATGACAACTAGTCAAATAAATTATTTTTAAGTGATTATTAATTAGAGGATCTCCCACAAGACGTAATAACCTTGTCTCCTGTTAATTATGTTTGATTACCAGTTTAAATTATCGATTAAGTAAAAGAGTGCGAGTATTCCATAAAAATCCTACGCTAAATTGAAGTTTGGAAAAAAGTTCCTAATTTAGTGAAATTAGGAACTACTACTACTACTAGTCAGTATACCCAATTGCCAAAAAAATCCACATATTTCTATATTTTACACTGTTTGTCAAAATACGAATTTTCAAAGATACAACTTTTTTTTTTCATACAAACATGAAACATCCTCCCCTCTCAAGCAAAGCCAAAAACTCAGATATTTATAAATAAAAGTGGAATAGATAGTTCAACGATTGCATTCCACAGCGACCGTTAACAGCTGTTAGCCTTAAAGTCATTCAGGTAACGAATGACCTCTGCACACCTGCAAGTTAAGTCATTAAATATTAAAACTTACATCCATGACATTTTATATAGGTTAACTAAGTTTTAAATCGCCTTCACGTTAAAATATTATTTTAAGTAACTATTATTTACTGATTATTACCTGAGCTTTAAACACTCTTCATAATAAAACATGAATATAAGAACATAATTTCCATAATTCGTACCTAAATAAAGGCATAGCCAAAGCTGCTGTCTGAATATAGATAGAATAACGCCTTAAGACTATGCAGTGATTATGCGATACAGTACCTACGACTCTCTCTCTCTCTCTCTGAAATATGCTGCGTAAACGATATAAATTTCTTATTTGTGAGAGGCGTGTCCTTTCTCCTTAAAGGAAAAGATCGCCTTAAAGGAAATTAGTGACAACCGGGACCGACAGCTCTCCGATGCACGGAGGAAATCAAAAAACTGAATTCGGACCTCTGCAATCGGTCTCACGATTAGATCCGACCAGAAGCTACCGACGCGACGGTAAGATGTGGGTCAATGCATAGCCAGTGTGATCGAATGATAATTCTCCATCAGTTATCTTAACATTACATCCTTTCAGGAGACGAGATAATGTCAGTGAACGGTCGAGGGACAGCCGGCTTGACCCACAGTGAAGCTATAAGACTCTTCAAGGACGTGCGAGCTGGTCCCGTGCTGCTGCGAGTGGCCAGACGGGCCCCAGCGCGCTGACTGCCCTGCGCCTGCTGCGGGGAACCGCTCCAGGCGCAAAACATTCCTAATTACTCTACGTTGTAAATACAGGACTAAACATGGTGACTTTTTAGCCGTCCAACAAACTAAAAACAAACCAATTAATGTTCCCAGATCTACTATTCGTCTTCTTCTATACAATAGAATGAATTAGTAAACGGTTGAGGCCACCAGGCTCTTTAAGGTCGTGCGACCTACTCCCGTGCTGCTGCGAGTGGCCAGATGGGCCATTGTAGAATTTCTTAATGCGTTCACCTCCAAATTGTTGACAAGTGAAAAATTATGAAATGAAATGCGAACGTTTAGTAAGCCGCGTTCATTTATACATAAGATGAACTTTACACGATTCTCTTTCAGAATAATTAATTATTCTTCTTTCCCTTCTGGCTGCCTGTCTACTGAGGAGCGTAGCGAAGTTGTGCCAAGCAGACCAATCGGATTCTTCACAGATGACTCGATAAAATTATCATAACCTGTCAGGAATCTGCCCCCCGATTGTGTAAGAAAATAGTAATCGTAATCGTTTGTCAAAGTTCATACACAGTTAACAGACCAGTATGGAAACTACCTAGAAACGTTCGAAACAGGCTCACTCACACAAACGTGCGCATCGACAAGATCCACGTTTCGAACGTTTCTAGGTAGTTTCCATACTGGTTGTTGTATCTGTTTACTGTGGTTCATACTTGCCTGCACGTCATAAATCATGTAATATGAACTCCTTAAACAATTCGAGTAATTAAGTTAATACGTTTTAAGCTGTCAAATGATTAGATACGGTTTGCTAATTGCTTAGACAATTGGCCCTCTGATTGGTCTGCACTCTGCTTCAATGGACAAGCAGCCTTACTGCACGAATTGCTTTTTTTAGTTATAAAAGTATAGAATGGTTTATAATTCTGCGTTTTGCTCATAAACTTATCTAGGTAGTAGGTACACAACTTACAGTTGTAATTATGGAATTTACAACACCGTTGTTAATATTCCACTTGACTGTCACGGATCTGGATTATGTATAATTTACTACCAAACTCACGCATTTTGATTTTTTCGCAACCTTCATTCAAGACTTTCGACAACAACAGTTCAAAGATTCAACTCAATCGGATTAACGATACGCGAACTCATTGGATACACGAATAAAAAAAAGAATTTTTATAATTAAGAAAACTACATTTTTAGTGAATATTTCGTTTTCTGCCCGTGTAACTGTACTCAATCAACTTTTTTACCATTAGTAGATAAATATTTACCTACAGGCCCAGTAGCAAACTAATCAAACAATAAAACATTAATGCATTTATCCCAATCTATGGTTTCGCGAATTTTTAAAATTCTACCGTTATCAACCTATTTTTGTAATTATAATATTATGTTTTATTTTTATCCAGATGTGACTTATTGTGTATCTACTTTCTATGTTTTATGCATACAGCAATAATTGAACTCGTTATAATGTGTATTTAACTATACCTACTTTATAACGATTTATATACCTAAAGTATATTAAAATGTTGTCGTTGAGCATTGTTTTTCGAAGGGAAATATACAGTAACATTTCGTATAAATCTTTATTGTATAATAATGGTATATACAGTGTACCTAGCTATCCAAAGACAGCTTTTGGTATAAATATAAATAAGTATGTAAAGTTACTGTAAAAAATACGCACATAGTTTTGTTAAACAGCTTTTATCAGATTTATATGTATTTATCTGTAGGTATATTATTAGCCTTTGTTACGTGTATCTCTATCATTTAAATTTTGATATACAAAATAGTGCATACTTTGCATGGTTCAAAGTTACAGTTTAAAATTAAAATATGTAATAATATGATTGCATTTGTTTATTTCTGACTACTCGGAAATACCTAAGCCTGACTAATCATTGTCATTTCACTAACTGGTATATTATATGAATTTATATAATATATATTTTTTATAAGGTGGTACTTAGTAGGTACTATACTATAGTAGTAGTATTTATATTGTAATAAGATAAATACCAGACAATTTTACCTGAGATCAACAAAACAACGAATTGCACAATGATGATTTTCTTAGATAATACAAATACAAATATAGATTCTTAGGTAAATCTATCGCAAGTACATGCGTAAATAAAATAAATGCAAGTAAATTCAAATTCAAAAGTGTATGGTTTCTAAACGATCAAGTTAGGAAACACTAAGTAAAGAATTGGTATGAAATAAGATATCTGTGATAACTCAAATATAGATAATTATGATTCAAAGTTTAAAATATACAAAATGTAGCTAGTTAACACTTATTTATTTTTATGTAATAATACCTACTTTATTAGCAATTGTTATATGTACTATGTAAGAGAAACAGGATTTACTGCTTTTAAACAGTTTACCTACTTATAATTTACAATTTGTAAAATTGTAATTTGAAAGTACAATTCAGTAGATGCATTAATATGTATAATCTCTATAAATTCTATTGAGCATTATGCTTATTCTGATGTGAATTACTAAATTGAGATTTTAGCAACTTCACTAATAATATTATTTAAGCCTAAGTTCGGTCGGTCAGGTGTGAAAATTATGCATAATATTAGCAGAAATAAAAGACTAAGACAAGCTATAAAGCGCTGAATAATTGATATGTGGCTGCAAGTATAGAATTATGACTTAAATCCAAAACAAATATTTTTTGTATAACAAAATTATTTCTATGCTATTTTTGTAACGGCTAACCTTTTTCTATTCACAGATCAAATAATAATATTTCTATGTAATAGGCAAAAACAAATATGTATATTAATAACACATTCACATTGAATTTGAATGTGTTCACATTTTTTACAGAAATGGAATCTGTTACAAGTAACAGTCTGACGGTCGTGATGTGGTTGCACCAACAAGGGCTCAGAACGCGTCACGGGTCATTACTTCATTGCCACGACGCGTTGTCGAATTGCATGATAATTGGATAATATCATGCGATATGTTTATATATGAAAAAAAAAATTGATAGCTCACATAAATTGATTGATAGTCACGATACCGTTTCGCTACGTGGTCTTCCTGAGCTTACCACAACGCATCATTCGCGTTTTTATAAGAGCCTTATCACGAATTTTGCGATATTTTATAGTGACCACGACGCGTTGTGAGCGTTTTCAGTCTTTTAGCCTCATATGATTTGCACCTAATAAAATCTCTGTTTATATCTATTTATTATAAATGTGAGTAGGACGAATTATGTTAAATTATATGGATAATAAAACCTTGATAAGTAAGCAAGATCTGACTTTATAATTTCCTTTATTCATAACATAGGTACTCAGTTCAACTAGTCAGTTTAGGTTTTAAAAATCTCAAACTTTAAAAAGCCGTTCCTAATACTTGAATTCTACATGATCCAGGATTATCCGCTAGATGACTACAGAATATGGCGCTGGACCTGTGAGGCGGCAAAGCAGTCCCTATCCTATCCATCACCGTATCGCAAGTAGGTTTATAACAGGATATCGCTAAAAATCTCTCGATTGAGGAACTACCTGGCGCAGTGGTGAGCCCACCACTGCCAATACTACAGCCCTTTAATGTCCCACTACTGGGCACAGGCCTCCATTCTCATAGGGAATTAGAGCTTAAACCCACCACGCTGCTCCAATTCGGGTGTGAGGGCTTTGACGACTATTATCCTATTCTGTGCTATTATCATGTTAGTGATAATAACTGGGACCGACAGCTTAACGAGGCAAGGGGGGTGAAACACCGCCAACTTCCTAACTCCGGGCTAGAACTGAAAATTTCTAGTCAGAGAAAAACCCAATACTTAATTATGGCCCCACACGGGACACGAACCCTCGGCCGCAGTCGAACATGCTAACCACTAGACCAACGAGGAAGTTTTGAGCGCTGTGTTCTTCTAGGATCCCCGGGCGTTCATGCATTTGAAACCCTTTCTTATATTTCATTTTAACAAAAAAAAATATTTTCAACTTGTTGACCCACCCTGCCCTCACACGGGCATGTAAACTGCAGCATGTAAGTATGTACTATACAGACGGTCAAAACCTTACCTTTTATTTAGCTATTATATTCACCCCGATTAATTTGCTGTTCCAGAGTTCCACCCGCCATCGCCAAACTATTCATTAGATCTTGAAGTTTACAAGAGACCAATGGTCAAAATCAGTTCCAAAATTCCAAACAGACCCAGCTATTTTGTATTTTTGTATAATCGACCAAAACTTTCATCCCCTATCCCGAAGAACCCTATTGATTTTCGGGATTAAAAATAGCCCTACATGGTAACTTGCAGTGGCAGCCTTAACTAAGTGTACCAAGTATTCCACTACTATTATACGTGATGTCAGGTCGGACAGACAGACAGTCTACTAGGGTTCGGTACCCGACAGGGTCAATTTCTGCATTTTTGGCCGTGGCTAGATACCACTACCGGCTAAGACGTGCTCCCAATATATTTAGCGTTTCGGTACGTTGCTGTGTAGAAACCAATAAGAGGTATGGGTTTAATATAACTGCCGTTCTCCTAATAGGTTAGCCCACTACCACCAACATGAGAGAACCACTTACCACCAGGTGAGATTGCAGTCAAGGGCTTGTAGTTGAATATAGAATTAGAAAAGCTCCCCTAGCTGGCATAATAATAAATGTTTTTTTTAAAATCCATAATAACCTGATGGTAAGTGACGATTCCGTCTGAGATGGTAGCGGGCTAACCTGTTAGGGGCATAGCAGTTATATTAAACCCAAATCTAAACTCGAAGTCAAATAAAGAAAACGTTAATAGTAGATTGTATTATTAGGGAGCAAAATAATATTTTTACGGCGACGTACTTTGAGTCCCTCGCTACGTTCAGGATTCTGTGTGACTTACGGGATTTTGCAGGTAATAGATTATTCATTACATTTCTTGCATCAGATCTAATTTTCAAAATTCAAACTCATTTTTCAAAACAAAACCATGATTTTTTAACAATCGGTGAAAATTGAAGAATACGCGGGGGCTGTAGTTCGCGCGTTTTCAATTTGATTTCTTTTTTTTTATTCAACCGACGGCGCGACTATGGGCCGTCGTGCCAGTCAGTCTTTATTCAAACAATATTTGCGTTCGATTTCTTTGGTGCTGAAAGATGTTCCAAATTCAAACATTGCGCGGCGGCGCACTTTTAAAGAGGATTCAAAACTCATTACTGCCCGCTAAAAGTTTCGTTTAGAAAACACCACCTTTGGGTGCACTTAGAGGCGAACCAAGTCGTCCTTTTCGAATACATGCAGGGATGAAAAATAAAGAAAACTACTCTAAATTAATTAAAGAGATTATATTTTATAAACTTAATCAAAAATAAACAGTATCAAATTATTTATTGATGATGATGATGGCAAAATGTATCTTATTATAATAATCTGCGAAGCTATAAGGTAGTAATATCCGATACTCGAAAAATATCTATAAATATTATTTTATAATAATACAACAAGTCAAGCTATGTACAAACATAATTAATAAACTAAAATTGTAAAATGATATTAATGGTAGGTAAGGCTTTACTTAAACATTCATGGCAAGTAACCGGGATATAATTCAGTAAAATAAAACATGAAAATGAATACGAGTAGGTACCTCTACTATTATACTTCTGGTTGTAGGTGTGACCCAAGACTTATAAAATAAGTGCACATTAATACTAAAGCACTAAGACAAGTTATTATTTTCGAAACTATTTTTATTAGATGAAGATAGCTTGTGTTTATAAAACAAACATTCACATTTCTATTTTTTTTTCCTATTTTATGAGGCGAAGTATTTTCACGTGGATATTACAAAAATTTAATTTAATCAATTTATAAAAATGCTTAAGTTTTCAGAACTTTATATGCTTATTAAAATGGCACGCAAACAAATTTCATATTGTCATAAAACTGATTTTGAATACAAATCAATGTAAAATTGCAAGTAAGCTACTTAAAACAGAACATAGCATTATATATATCTATACATACTTTGCATTTGCCACTGAGACTAGTATTAACATTTCTAATAATAAATTATACTTTCTTTTTTAACAAATTTTTGATTACAGTCTTTATAGCATTACTGCTACGATTAACACGTGATTAATCAATTTCACCATTATTAAATACTATTTACAACGCATCTGCAAATGCTGACTAAAGAGTGATTTTAAATCATCGAAATTAATGAAAAACTCATAGTTCCTTCGTTCTTTTGAGTAGTCTACGCAAATCCACAAGGCATCTTATACTAAAATCATATCACTTTACTTTATAATTTCATGAGATTAAAATTTATCTTCCAATTAAATAAATATTAAAAATAAAGAAAGAATCACATTTAACAATATGTTTTCAGACGTCTGTTTACACAATTTCATTTCACGAACTTGGGTTTCTTAGAACCAAAGCCACCCGACCAGCTGGCAATGCTTTTAGGGCAGCCCATGCTTGAGTTCTTGTAAAACCTTCCATAGATTGTCCTCCGGCAGAGACGAGCTCTGCACCAACGACAATACGTCCACTTTGTGCAGCCGCACCTCCTGAAGATGAAAGCAGAAAATCCTGGTGAATATTATAAAAATGATTTTTTTATTATTAATTATAGCGTAGAGGACGTTTACTTGTAGATAAAATCCATCGTTTTATATGCATATAAATAAATAAATAAAATAATTTACATAATAAGACTGTACACAACAGGTGTAGCAGTGTCTATTTCTTATTTGGATTTCGATGCATCGAAATCCAATGAGCCGTCATTGGACTATGCAAGTCCTGGCCCACCACCTGGAGGATTCTGTTACCAGAGCTACGCAATCTTTCCCAAAAGGAATATATACGCGCTCTGATAACAAAATCGGGCACTCCCGCCTCGGAAACATGCCCGACGCGCTGCAATATTTGGGAAGCTTCATAAGGATGCGGTATGCATTATTGTACTGCACCCTTATGGTGCTGAAGGACACCCTTTTATATACATAATAAGATGCTATTGCTTATTTATTTTAAGTTAGTGTATCGTACCATTGAAATCTTTAGAGCAATAATTTTCGTTTCATTCAGTGGTAATTTAAACAAGACCTTATAGTTCTATTATTACCTGCGAAAAGCTTTTTGATAGTTAAAGGACGATCACCGTGAGGTGAGTCTCGTCCTCCGTCTAAGCCAAAACCTAGACCAGCTCCACCACCAGCTTTTTCTAATATGACGGTCACTACAGAACGACCACTCTTGTCAACTTCTTTTCTGTTGATTACATCAGTTTGGTCTCCGTTCGACTCCGCTGAAATCAAACAAAAATTACACACACACTATTTTGATTTCTTATCTTATGAGAGTAGAAAATGTCCACTGGCACGTTGCCTCGGACATGAGGTCAGATACGGTTTTTTCTAGTGAGAAATAGTCTGTGTCAGTCTTTAGGTCTTTAACCATATCATTAAAGGACATATTATAAACAAAAATTTATAATAATGGATTTTTTCTTAGATGGATCGCAGATGGAATAAAGTGTATGGCAAATCCATTTATTCAACCCACAATACAGTACCCAGATGTGGTTGAATAGGTACTGTACTATTTTAGCACGGTATCTTTAAACTGCTTTGTGGCGTTGGGAGCCCTTCTGGGCTCCAAACGTGGCCGCGTGGTTCATATTATGTGTTTATTGATAATAATGTATGTTTCTATTTCCCCTTGGATGAAACAAACTATTTCCCTTAGACCTATTGAAGATTTTTGATGCGGCTAGTTTATTGCTTGCACTTCAAAGCACAAGGTAGGACAGGTCTCATAGCATCGACCAAATAGGCGGTTTGGTCGATGTCTCATAGTCATGCAGAGGGCCGCAGGGGTGCTCTATTTTTATAAATTTTATTTTATTCATTATGGATCGTTTGATAATACAGGAAATAATTTTACGTACCTTGTTCAGGGCCGTATGGTTTAGGGTTTCCGTTTTGTTTAACCTCATTTTCTATTTCAATTATAACTTCTGATCGTTGCTCCTGAAATAGTTAAGAAAGTAATTAAGTATTTAAGTAGTAAGTATCTGACATAATAAACTTCCGAATTACATAAAATATTTTTAAAATAAAAATTGTATTACCTTCAGTATAGTAACAGATTGAGCATGCGTCAAGCC
Source organism: Erebia aethiops (assembly GCA_923060345.2). Lineage (NCBI taxonomy): Eukaryota > Metazoa > Arthropoda > Insecta > Lepidoptera > Nymphalidae > Erebia > Erebia aethiops. Next base: position 10,894,941 of record OV281089.1, on the reverse strand, counting down.
TAACATTGAATTTCCATTTATGCTTGTAACTTTTGACCCCCTTTTTATTCCAGCCTTTGCAGCGATACCATCATCTAATACTCGATGTACCTGAAAAAGTATATTATCAATTACTCTTACATACAATATTTAAATTAATATACTAATATAATATTTAAATTAATATTTACAATATTTTTGTATAATTACGTTAATAATTATAAATAAAAACTCACAGTGACATCTTTAGCCTCACAATCAACTCCTCCAGCTAATATTAGACCCACCCCGGTCCCAGCGCCTTTTAAGAGTCGGAAAATTTGGGTTGAAGTCTTACAAAGGTCACTTTTTGTAGTATTAACTTGTTGTTTAGTAGTATTTTTACTATCTCTCGTAAAAGTAGGTGCGACTTTCGCTTTAAAAAGGATATTAGGAGTATTCAGCTCATTTATTTCATTTACCGGAGTTCCGTGACGGTTTTCTCCGAGTTTTTCAATTTTCTTTACCTCCTTATTACTTTGAGTTGAACTTAAATTATTTTTCTTTTGCAACATTACTGTTTTAATACTATCACTGTACTCCAAACAGCCTTCATTAATTTCCTTTACTATTTCATCTTTAGTGTATTTAAGTGTTTCTCCTGCTTTTTCGACATCTTGATTCATCTCATTTTGTTTGCTTTTGTTTGATAAACTTGAATTGCGTTTCAATCGTGTATTTTTGAAGTCTGATTTTCGTTGTCGAATATTTAGTTCACTGTCTGAGTCAGAATCACTGTCAACAATTACTTTGTTACGCCGTCTGTTTTCACCTTTAGTAGCTATAGCACTCACTGATGATGTGAGTGAAGAAAGGTGATCAGACGTTTTATTTGTTGGACTGGGAGATCTGTTAAGAGACTCATGTGAGAATTTAGTTTCAACAACAGGTGACTTGAGCTTGACATCTCTTCCACTTCTACATTTTGCGGAAGCAACAATATTTCTTCTATTTATAGTATCCACGTTGTAAACTTTTGAAACTTTTCTCTTGTCTGAGTCAGCGACAGAACTTTCTAAAGAACTACAACTTGCTTGTGACCCTGATGTTGCAGCTGAACCTGCTGAGGAGCTAAGTGATATATTTGTATCCGAAGACATTGATCGGCAAATTTTTCTCTTGTTGTAATCTTCAAAAATTTTCTCAGTAGTGCATTTATTAGGTATTTCAGATTTAAGGTGCGAATAAGTATTATAGTGAGAAATCCTTGGAGAGAGACGTGAACTGTCTGATTCTATATTTTCAATCGTATGCATTGGCGAGGAAGCTGAGGAACGATAACTAGATTGGGTTGAACTCATGGCCGAATCATTGTCACTATCTACTATATCAGTAGTGGTGCATATTTTAATTTCAACATTTTTAAAGTCTTGACTATTGCTATTAGCATTACTTTTATAGAAGTCTCTATTAAATAATGAACCTGGTTTTGTGAGGGATGTTTTTGAAAATTCAAATGAATTTCGCACTGGTTTTAGAACAGGAGTGTTGCTATAATTATTCTTTCTGTTGATTGTCTCTATCTTTTCTACTAGTTTGCGTTCCGGTGTTGATTCTTTTGATAAAGAAGAAGGAGAGTATACTTGTAAAGATTTTCGCTTAAATGCTGGTGAATATTTAGGAATGTTGTTCGGAATAAAACTTGTTTTCCATTTATTATCAGACAAAGTTATTGATTTGGAATGACTCAAATTAGACTCCTTTTGCATTTCTTTATTTGATGAGTTATAAAGGAATGGTTTTGAAAGCGAGTCAAGAACTTTAATCTCAGGCAAATCAACTATGGGGACCTGCATTTCAGGTATAACTAAGCCTCGCAATTTTGACATCGATTTTTTTCTCTGCTCAATTAAATATTCTAAATTCGATTTATGTGTTGAAACACGTTTGTTACTATTGTCATCACTAATACTTCGCACGTGATACGCGGGACGAGTAAACGTTGTATCCGATGGCAATGTGGTGGTGCTACCATAAAATAGAGGTTTATTGCTTATTTCTGGTTGGTTAAATCGCTTAATATTTTTTTCTGTAATTGTGTTTTCTAGTGCACCAAGTACTTCAGGTCTATCAACATTTCGCTTGAATGAGCGCGGCGTTTCATCCAGATTGTCTTGAGATTTTGTTAAACGCCTGTCTAAAGATGATACTTCGGTGTAATTACTCGTATATGGACTTGAATTCTTTCGTAAAGTTGAATGTGATCTAACTGGTAAATTTCCGCATGTATCTAAACGATCCGATGAAGTGGTCAGATCAGCGGAAAACATAGCAATCTTGTCTTTTACACTAGCTTCACTTCTTGCATCTTGAGTTCGCGATAAATAGGAAAATCGAGGTCGAGTGCTATTCCAGCCAGTTCCAGTTGAAAGTCGAGGTGGTAAACGAGTAGGTAAATCGGGAGTTTTTTCAATAGCATCTGAAGGCGTCTCCACCCCATCAGGAGGCTGTCGCGGGCAAGATGGCAGTGGCGTTTCATCATTCGAAAGACTTTTGTCCTCAGCGTCACTTTTGCTGACACGATCTGTAATTAAAAATTACAAATTTCTTACGTGTACTTTATCACTTAATGAAACATTAAATTGTAACTTGTCTTCCTGAAAATGAACATGACAGTTGTTGTACCTAATAGCTTGAGACAACGGACAGCTACCGTTTTGTCCTAATTTTCAACACGCGATTATTCACCTCAATATACCTAGTTGATTTACATACTCGTTTGGGTCAGTTAATTGAAACACTCCTGATATTCAATATTTTCATTCAGGTTATGTCTACCTAGACATTAATTTTAGCTTTACAATTAATGGCTACTTTGATAAGTTGGTATGATTTCCCCTATATTACCAATAATATTTAGTAGTGTGGTAGTGTAAATGTTTAGCAAGCCGCAGCACTTTGTTAAAATTACTAATATAATTACACACTAATATTATAATCATTATTTTAGTCAAAAATATTCGGTTCTAATTAGAATACACACGTGTATAAATAACATTAATAAAAATACCTTCTTCAATAATTGGTTGTAAAATACGCGAATGACGAATTTTAATAATACTGTAAGATTTTGTATCCATCACTAACACTTTTTGTTTGTACATCACGTGTTTTTGAATATTTTTTAAACTTAATGAAACTCCTAGGTGGAAAATCTCTAGTAAACTGGTAAAGTTGTTATTGTTCAATACCTATGTATTCAATGTTAACGTCATTGTACATACATTTCTACAGACAGGGCACGCTTCACTTTGTTTGTACAACTGTGCCTATCACTGAAATTTGGCTTTGTTAATCCAAATGTCATTTTCATGTCCTTCCTTAAAACCAAGCTCTAGCAACAACATAAAATTAAATTTTGTACGACCTCTACCTAAAGCTGAAATCACTAATATGTGGCCTTAATAAAGTAGCCGACAAGGTTTAGAAAATATTGTTCCACTAGATGACCCGATGATGCCCGCGACTTCGTCCGCGTGGATTAATTTTTTTAGTTGATGCGTCAGGCTCGCCCGACTTCAACATAATCAAAATTATTTTTTACTTTACAGTGGATTTGGAAGTCGGTGTTTTGGAAAGAATTTTGATTGGTGATAAAAAGTAGGTAACCTATGTCTTTCCCCGGGATACAAACTTCATGAAAATCGGTTAACAGATGGGCCGTGAAAGCGTAGTAGTCAGACAGGCAGACAGACACACTTTGGCATTTATAATATTAGTATGGAATTGGATACGATGGCCCAATCATGATTCATGAACGACCTCTCTGTTGAAATATCTTTTATCCATTTTAGACCAACCAAAATACCTATCTTCACCTATTCCCAAGTCCCATCTACTTTCTCGAAGTCTCGAAAATCCTTTATCAAAATTATATGGCTTATATTATTATAGTAGTGATAGTGTACGCGACAATGGCTTGGCATTCCTACAATCATATTCTAAAAATATGGACATAGTCTCTACTTTTAAAAAAAGGTACCTACTGCCTAAACACAATACTCGTACAGTACACAGTACCTAAGTTGGCGGCAAAAAACGTTACATCAACGGCTGCAACTTGGATTAATAGTAACGTGAAGCTATAAAAGCTCTACTTGTAAAAACTTAAAGTAACCCCTCAAAACGTGCAAGTGCTATTAAAAGACCACGCTTGAGTAAACACCAGGTATTAGTGTGTACTTGTGTAAGTACAATTTAAACAGGATTCTTATAGGAAATAAAATTATTCGTATGGATAAACCTTCCAAAATAGACAAATGCAAAAGTGCTGTTTGTCTATTAAACTTTCACGGCCCGTATTTTTAACCAATTATGACCAAAAGTTCAGAGACACCTTGTATTCCGGAGACGGACTTAGACTATGACCATTATTATACCGGAAAATCAGAGAGTTCTGAAGTAGCGATCTCCCTCTCTCTGCGTGTTCCCCATTACTGAAGTTCGTGACCCCTTCCTCATTCATAGTCAACCATGTAGGTAGTAATGCTAACCTATCACCAACCTATTACCTACACGAATGACAACTAACAGCTCTGTTCTAGATAAACTTAAAATATTGCATAAAGGTTATTTATACTCTATACTTGCTGATGCCCGCGACTTCGCCCGCGTGGATAGAGGTTTATTGGTTCCCGCGGGAACTCTTTAACTTTCCGGGATCAAAGTAGCCTATGTGCTATTTCAGACTATTATCTATCTCTGTGCCAAATTTCATCCAGATCCGTTTAGCCGTTCGGGCGTGATTGAGTAACAAACATCCATACATCCATCCATCCAAACTTTCGCATTATTTGAACTTTATAATATTTATTTGAAGTATAAAAGTATAGATGCCTTAACTAACTTAAACCCCATCAAGAAAGGTTTTCTGACTAGATGTTTCTACTTAAATTCGTCAACGCAAATGTGATATTATGCAAACTTCCTTCTGAATCCATTCTATAAATATATATAAATTATATAAATATATTATAAATGCGAAAGTGTGTCTGTCTGTCTGTCTGCTGCGCTTTCACGGTCCATCTGTTCAGCCGATTTCGATGAAATTTGGTACACAAGTAGATTACAGCCCAGGGAAGGACCTATATAGGCTACTTTTTATGCCGGAAAATTAAGGAGTTCCCGCGGGAATTGAAAAAACTTAATCCCCGCGGACGAAGTAGCGGGAATTAATTATCTAGTTACTATATAAATAAATACATTTATGTTTATAATGAAAAAAAACTTACTGAACATTATATTATTATTAATAATAGCTAATTTTCATAATCCAAAAAGTGATTAAATATGAATTCTTGTTCGAGGCAGTTTACACAAAATAACCGCTTTGTAAGATTATACATAAACTCGTTAAAACAGTCATAAAAATACCAAGAGTTATGTTACAACAATGGTTGAACGGAAATTAAATTGTGAAACTCCGAAAATGCTTGATGTGTATTTATTTGTTTCAACCTATATTAATTGAAGACCAAGCATTTGATTCAAACGTGCAGTATATATATATATATATATTAAATATATATAACATAAAAGATCAATGTCTATAACACAACCGATTATTGAAACCTAGATCTAAGCAAAAAGTTCTTATTATTACGGAGTATATAATATAATATAAACATAAATATAAAGGTAGGTATGTGACCAAGGAAAACGGGTTTCATTTTTATATATATACATAGATCATAATTTTTCTGTTAATCGACATACCTAGTATTGTAAATTGGCAAAACTTTCGGTGATTTAGGTAAAAGATGTACCAGTAGCTGTATACGCAGAATTAAGTTGCTGAACCGATTTGGATAACGTGTAATTTAATTAAAGTCAGAAATTTCAGATGCTATAATAATATTTTCTGCAGTGAACGTAATAAAAACGGAAAAACTACTTATTTTTGTATGGATGTATGTTATGTATACCTAATCATGAGAATAACTTCATAATATTTTATGAACTCTACAATATTAAGATTTAGTTACCCTACCTGAGTACCTAAATAAAGCTTTTCATTGACGCGTGCTTAATTGAAGAGCGTTTAACGTTGCTAACTTAGCAATGGTCCTTATTGCATTGCATTTTAATGTCCTATATTGATTTTGATAGATAAAAATATTGAACAATATTAAAACAGCAAGTTTTTAAAACTCTATACGGACCGATAAGCGAGATGGAGCGTCTGGGCAGCTTCCGTGTGTCCAGCATCGTAAAAAATCGACGATCAGATCCCAAGTTAAACGTCATCTGGACGAACTCGTAACACTACACTTCCATTTATGAAACCTGTTTTCGGCATCCGCTCATTCATAATACATTTACTTTCATCGTCTTAAAAAAAGTGTACGTAAAAACATTGTCACTTGTAGCGTTACGTGAACGAAATGCTAACCACGTAATTAATAAGACCGCATCTGATGTCACAGAGTGACATGAGAGAGGACCGAGTTAAGAATGCGGAACATTTCCATTAAAGACCGAAATAACAGTTATTTAACATAGGACGGTGCGTGCGGTGCGCCCACGATGCCGGCGCGCGGCGTGCGATCTCCAAGCGTCGAGCGACGTGCGCGGAACCGCCGCGGCGGGGCGCGATGCACTGAATCGCTTCGGACTTGCAGAATTTTGCAGCGTCGCCGCCCTTGACGGGGGCGTTGCTCCGAGGCAGGGACGAACGAACTGCGCACGCGACTCCCCCGCATCCCTCGACCCGTTCGACGACAAGCAGACCCCCTTTATGGCTCTGGACTTCGCCTAGGCAGCGAAAACCTTAATATAAAGCCTTTGGACCCATTTCAAAGGAACTTTATAATAAGGAACTTGAGCTCAAAACATAGCTTTTTTATACAGACCACCCAATCACTGGTCAACAATAGCAATCAAACTTGCTTCTAAAAATTAGCTCAATATCCACTTTTAAGCTATCAAGATTAAGCTAAGGTTATTAAAACCTTAATATACTTATGCCTTTACAACCATTTCACAGGAACTTTAAATAAAAGTTAAGCTCAGAGCATAACTTGCTTATATAATGCAGCTCAATGTCTACTTGCTTATAAATAACAAAAGGTAACCATCAATATCTCAAATGTTTAATTTAAATTTATAGATCGTAATCAAAACAAGTAAAAGACCTGCACGGTGATCCAGTTGGTTCGTTTACGTAACTAACTACCGGTCATCAATCTCACTGATCTAAAAGTTGGCCGGGTGGTACCTATACAGGGATTCTGTGTCTTGGGCTATTTTAGGAATCAAAGGTATCAGAGGGCGCCGACCATGCGTGAGTGTAACTTACGATTCTCCCGCAATATAGATATCAGTGCCATAAAGTTCAGCACTAAAGCTCTACTGAGACTCCGAGGAGTTAGATTTGCGAAAGCTTTTCATCCTAAAGCTTTCGACGCAGTGGTGAGCGCTGATTTCTTATAAGTGGAAAGTCCTGGGTTCGCTTGGTGGCAGGATCAATTTGGGAATTTATAATTTCTGAATTTACTCTGGTCTGGTGGGAGGCTTCAGTCGTGGCTGTAGTTACCATCCTACCTGCAAAGACATACTGCCAAGCGATTTAGCGTTCCCCTATGATGCCTTGTATAGAAACTGATTAGAGGTATGAGGGGATTAAGGGTTTAATATCAAACCTGCCAAACACTAATAGGTCAGCCCGTTACCACCTTACACTGCATCATCACTTACTAGTGAGATCACTTACCACACAGTCAAGGGCTAACTTGTACTGGATTTCAAACAAAGCTTGTCGTTAAATAAGTATCCAGTTCAATTCGATATGTCGGTTCGGCCATAAGGCTAGCCTGGGAACGCGCACAGAAGTGACGTCGGCTTGGCCGCAGAAGCTGGAATGCTGCCTGCCCTCCGCCGTCGCCCCTCGCAATCCGGACGCGGCCTTTAAACCGCTCCGACGTGTTTGTAGAGTTGTTTGCACATTTTTTTACATTCCCCGCTTTTATTAAAACTCCTACTCGTATATAACATCAGAACTCCAGGATAAATTACAAGCTCGTGATGATTCCAGTTTTAGAATTTTTTGATGTGAAAACTTCTGTAGCCGTGTTGAGCACTTTTTAGTAGGGGGTAAACTTGTGGATTCGCGTCACCGACACCGACACCGCATTGTTACGAAGACAAAACGTCTTAAATATATATATACTACATTCTTAATTTTCGAATATTCCAAGTTTCCAACTTTCAATAAGTACCTATAGACTAGGTATAGAGTATCTCAAACCCTTATTGTTCACGTTGGTAGCCAACTGCAGTCCAAAAAATAAATCACAATGCAACAATCTTTAGCTGTAAATTATTATTTGAGCGATATATCTGGTTTTGTTCTCAATGGATTAAATAAATAAACTAAAGACATTCTATTGCTTTGGTTGGAATATAACTGATTATTCAATTTAAATACTATAAACTACTATGAAATGGATAAGTGAAAGAAAGTGCAATCGATTTCACTTTCAAAACTAAATTAACTTTCTCCAGTGACATGTCTTATGTAATCTCTTCAAGATAAAACGGTCAAAACAGAAACATTTGAACCTATCTTACATTTCGATCTAAAGGTCATCAGGTAAATCTACGAACCATCTTGTATAAACCTACCCCGTTATAGTCTAGTCTAGTGGGTACGAGGTACCTCAATATGTACATTACGCAATATGCAGTATTTTTAAATACAATACAAAAATTTTTCATAAAATAAGTAGTTAAAACTCACATGCTATTAATATTCCCCTTTCAAAGTATAATAACCGATATTTTACCGTCATTGTTCATTGATGATGTCTTGAAAACTGGTTAAAATTGGTTCACGTATATAACTTTTTATGCAATTTGTAGCCATGTCCATATTAATATTATAATTAATGCGAAAGTGTGTCCGTCTGTCTGTCTGCTACGCTTTCACGGCCAATATGCTTAACCGATTGATGAACTTTGGTACTGGGGTAGGTCGTATCCCGGGGAAGAACATAGCCCATAGGCTACTTTTTATCTCAAAATTAAAGAGTTCCCGCGGAAATGAAAAAACCTAATCCACGCGGACGAAGTCGCAGGCATTTTCTTGTTGATAATAAATTTAAGTATGTCTACACAAGTAGGCTAATATTTCCGTCAAATAAAACGCTCGTGTGATGGCATGCGAACAAACTGAAACCTTGCTCTGGAATCTGCCAAATCATATTATATTAAACGTTACAACAGCCTTTGTCTTGGGCGCTCTTTGAAAGTCGACTTTATACCCTTTACGCTAGCCGGTATTACAGAAACAACGTCCACCGAGAGCTTTTTGTTGTCTTACAGGAAATTCCAAGACTTCAATTTTATGTAGCAGCCGGATGAGTAAATGGCGAATCATTGAAATATTTTAAATTCCACGGTAATAATACTTTTATTTATTCATTCCCTAGCTGATGCCCGTAACTTTGTTTACATGGATTTAGATTCTTGGAAATTCTTTTATTTGGGACTATATGTTTCTAGTCCTCAACTATATGGTTCAATGCAAAAAAAGTGTGTGTGTGAATTCACACACGGCAGAACTGAAACTTCAGAAAAGTAGCCTACCTACCAGAGAATGAGATTAATATAACTTGTATTCTATCTCATAAATCCTATTATGAATATGTTTGTCTCTTTTTGGTGTCGCTTTTTCATTTCATCGAATTTTCAAATCACAACGATTGTAAAGAAGTTTCACTTCAAAAATTTTTTAGCTCTAGAATGTCGTGTTTGGAGGACGAACCAACAAAACACACTTTCGCATCATTTAAGTTAGATATTGGGGCTGATTCTTTAGTGCACAATCTCTAAACTAAACTAAAATTAGAGCATTACAAATATTGCTAACCCTTTCATAATACTCCCTACGGAAAGGGACAGAACTACATTTAAAGTTGCAATTTTAGTTTAGTTTAGAGATTGTGTTATACAAAATCAGCCCCAATATGTGTATTTATTTAAATTACCAATCAAAGGTATATTATTATTAGATTTGTTGCTACCTGTGGAGGTAAAAAAAATTCGTCAATCACTTTCAATCATAAAATGGCTGCATGAAATTGTAGTGAGCGCATGCAAAGTGCTGCCTGAACAATGAAAGCTGACGAGCAGGTCGCGGCCGTTACCTTAATGGTCGTACAGCGGGATTCCAAGCCACCTTACTTTCATCGAGGGAATTCATTTGTGTGCACATTTCATAATTGGAATTTTCGTTTATGAAAACAAAGCTTTCATTCTCGGCTTCATGAGAATGCTAAAATTAAAGATCATTTTATCCATTCATTACATAATTTTAATATTTTTTTATAATGTGAGATTTTGTTTATAACTTGAATAAGTACACGTATTATGTAATGTGTTATGAGCAGGACTAACTGCGAGATTGTAATCAAAATGTTGTCTAGTTACTTTTCAATGATTGAATAGGTAATTGTTTTTGACGTCGCGTAGTTACGTTTGATCCCGCAAGCAAAAAGTGTTTTACTTTCTTTGATAATGATTATGATAGGTTTTTACTACCTACCTACCTACTATGTTCGTTCTCGGGGTTCACATTATATCTTTACCAAGTATTGTCAAAATGGGTATTTTAAAAAAGCAACAGATAGACACACTTTAGTCTTTATAATATACTAGCTGATGCCCGATACTTCGTCCGCGTGGATTGTTTTTGGTTCCCATGGGAACTCTTTAATTTTCCGGGATAAAAATTAGCCTATGTGTTATTCCAGACTATAATCTATCTCTGTGTTTCTTTCGCAATAACTTTCGCATAATTATAGTTTAATGTTAAATAAGTATAAGTATAGAAGTACTAGCGGTCGCCCGCAATTTCTGATTTCCTATGAGATTATGAAATTTTCCCGCTGCAAAAAGTCTATCTAAAGAGGCTTTATATAGCTTATGCAGGTTTTTATTATTTCAAACTTATAACCGAAATGCTGAATTTTCATGTCTCTTTCTACAAAAACATAGGACTTTCATACAAATTTTCAACCCCCATGTTACCCTTTGTGGGGTGGGTTTTCGTAAAATGGTTTATACAGGTTATTATCATTTAAAACTACTAACTGAAATCCCGATTTTCAAGTATCTAACTTCAAAAACAGAACTTTCCTACAAACTTCCAACCCCCATTTCACCCTTTTTGGGGTAGATTTTCGAAAAAGTACTTATACAGGTTATTATAATTTAAAACTGATAACCTAAATCCCGATTTTCAAGTATCTAACTTCAAAAACATAGAACTTTCATACAAACTTCCAACCCCCATTTCACCCTCTTTGGGGTAGATTTTCGAAAAAGTACTTAGACAGGACATAATTTAAAACTGATAACCTAAATCCCGATTTTCTAGTCTGTAACTTCAAAAACTTAGAACCATCATGCAAACTTTCAACCCCCATTTAACCCTTTTTGGGGAAAAAAAATTATACAGATTTTTATTATTTTTAACTTATAACTTAAATGCTAATTTTCATGTGTCTAACTTCAAAAACAAAGGACTTTCATACAAACTTACAACCCCCATTTCAACCCCTTAGGGGTGAATTTTCCCAAAACCGTTTCTTAGCTGACGTTTACACCATAGAAGGAACCTACCTTCCAAATTTCAAGTCTGTATGTTTTATAGTTCCTGAGATATCTTGATGATCAGTCAGTCAGTCAGTCAGTGACCTTTCGCTTTTATATAATATATAGATAGTAAGTATAGATTATCATGGAAAGATTTTGATAAAGTTTTTATGGTTGCCAAATCAAAAAGGAACGTTACAACGAATGTTACGCCATGTGCAAGGAATGGGCAGGTGTGACAAAGAGGGCGATCGAGCAAGGTGCACTTTCACGACTTTGAACACGTAAGGTTTCCGACGTCTATCTAACTCTATAAACCTATACGTATTGTTATACTTTATCACAAGCCAGACAAGTTATATTTTATTAGGTGATGCCCGCGACTTCGTCCGCGTGGACTAAGTTTTTTCGATTCCTGCGGGAACTCCTTAATTTTCCGTGATAAAAAGTAGCCTATGTCCTTCCTCGGGATGCAACCTATCCCTGTACCAAATTTCATCTAAATCGATTGGACCGTGATTGATCGGTTGGCCGTGAAAGCGTAGCAGGACAGACAAAGAGACACACTTTCCCATTTATAATATTATAAGTATGGATACATATTTTGACGACCTCCATGGCGCAGTGTGTAGTGCTGTTGCCTCAACGTGCGGAGGTCCCGGGTTCGGTCCCCGGCAGGGTCAATTTGGGAATTTATAATTTCTCAATTTTCCCTGGTCTGGCCTGGTGGGAGGCTCCGACCGTGGCTAGTTACCACCCTAGCGGCAAAGACGTGCCGCCAAGCGATTTACCGTTCCGGTACGATGCCGTGTAGAAACCGAAGGGGTATGGGTTTAATATAACTGCCATGCCGCTACCATCTTAGACTGCATCATCACTTACCATCAGGTGAAATCGCAGTCAAGGGCTAGCTTGTAGTGGATAAAAAAAACATATACTTACTTTAATTATAATTTTGGTACAACTAAAGGTATACCTGAATTATATACCTAATTAATGGTGAATTATATAGATTGGATATATCCAATCTATTTATTTCACCATTAATGCTGCTGCTGTGCTGTATGGTATTTTAATTAAATAATTAGTCTAATAGATAAGTACCTACCTATAAGTTTTCAGCTTTACGAATGTAGGATTAAGTATCATAATATTATGAATTATTATTCTTCACCTATAAATAATTTAAATGTAGGCATTTCTTATGTTATCTAATTGATTGAGTAAATAAGATGGTGAATTATGTATCTACGTACTACTTAGTATTCTGTGGGTAAAGTCACAACTCACAGGCAAAAGTAAGTTTTGTAATAGATAGTTGATGTGAAAATAGTAAATTTCTCTCCCAGACTCCATTAAGTAATTTGCATAGTCCAACATGATTTTGCAATGACCATTTATTTTGTTAAAATCCTCGAATCTCGTATAAAATACGCGCGTAAAACGAGTTTTGAATCGCAGCAGGTGCTTAATAGGCTCTCCTATTATGTATGGCTAAAAATCTTTGGTAAGCTATTACACTGATCACGATTGATTGGCTGTTACACGTCTAGAAGTTCCGACCGCCAAATCAAATCTTTACCAAAATTATACGGCATCGATATGGAATTCTCAACTAATAACATCGGTTCTGATTTGACAGAGGTACATCGACAGTCCCGGATCCTGGAGAAACTCCTACTAAACCTATAATTTGTATTTTTCGGTTAAAATATAAGTTTTCCAACATTACGTTACATATTTCAAAACTGTTTAGGAGTAACAGCGTGATATGTGCGCAGAAATACAGACATTTTTTTAAACTGATTTCGTATGGTTTGTTATAGCTGTCCCATACAGGGATCAGCCAGTTACTGTTTTATGTACATATACGTGTACTAAAACAATACCAATTTTTTTCTACTCACCATCCCAAAAACTTCTTTCGTACAGCGATTTTCGTTTATTCGCTTCGTTGTCGGTTGCGGATTTCCTGAAAATAAGAAAATTATATCTTCATTATAAAATCTTTATATGTAAATAAATTAAACAATAATTTAAAGATCTTTATTTAATGACTATAAATGCGAAAACATACGAGGGTCTAGATTTTTTATCTCAGATCCGCGGACACAGAACGACAGGACAAACCGTCGTTTCCCTCCGATCCGCAGACGCTTTTTCTGTCCGTTCTGTGTAAACACTGTGTGTGTTTGCCTGGTGGGATGCTTCGGCCGTGGCTAGTTACCACCCTACCGGCAAAGACGTACCGCCAAGCTATTTAGCGTTCCGGTACGATGTGGAAACCGATTAGGGGATGGGTTAAAAAAAATTAAAAAAACTAGGTGTGTTTTAACTCAAAGACAAACTGACTGATACGTTATGAACGTTGAGCCTGTACTCTACTATACTATTAATGAGCTCAAGTTGGTAGGTATAGAAACTTGAGATTTTGCTGTAGGTTTTTTTAGGTATTACGTAAACCCCCACCGAGAAAGGATTTTAATAAATTCCAACTGGATCTGAAAAGCTTAAATCCGCGATCCTTTAAAATTCCAACCACCTTTCAAATTCCATCGTAAAAATTCCAAAGCTTGTAATCTAATACTCAGAATTTCACCCTATAATATTATTATCGAGAAACTATTTGGTTCGACATCTATTTATATTATTCATATGTTGCATTCATTTGATTTTATCATGAAAAATAAATCACAAAACGACTAGGTAGGTACTATATTTGGATCCCTAAAGGTGAACAAGTATCATATTAGGAGACGAGGGCTATAAACTTATCTGAAGTCAGAACCAGCGATCATCAAAAAGTTGTCCGATGACGCGTATATTTTTTTTTAAATCATCGCCCATCCATTAATTAACCTTCACCTCAATTTTGTACATTTATTCATTTAATTTGAATTTGCATATTTAATATACTTGACTGACCTGTGTCATTTAGATTGCTTCATATGCATCGCTAAAGGTGTGCGCCTTCTTGAGTCTTGACCGTACAAGTGGAGCTAAATTTAAAATGTATGGAAACTTATGAACTCAATACGATAACCTCTACATAAGTAATTTACCGTTCTTGAACTAAAATAAATTAAAAGAAAATATACTCCGACTTCACGTTTGATTAAAGACTTACACGCCTTCAACACTTCACTTGATTATGCCCACGACTTCGTCGACGTGAACTACACAAATTTCAAACCCCTATTTTAGGGGATGAATTTTCAAAAATCCTTTCTTAGCGGATGTTTACGTCATAGTATCTACCTATGCCAAAAAGCCCGATTCGTGCAGTGGTTTGAGGCTTTGAGCTGTGCGTTGAATTTGACAGATCAGTCAGTCAATCGCCTTTTTCTTTTATTTAATTAGTCTACCAACGGTAATTTGCACACCATTATACGACCTAGATTATGTAAGGGAAATTACTAGGTACTTTAAGACCTATATCTGTAACCACGCGAATAAAATATTATTTATTTATTTAGCTTCTCTTTGTAGTTAAACGTTTTGAGGGTCAATTCAAGTGATCCGACTCCAAATGCAATTTGCGAGGAACCCTCAAACGCAGCAGCAGCAGAATGCTAACCTCAATATAAAAATTTCTTGCTCTCAATTCTCGGTTAGGAAGAAAATTTTTAAAAAGGTTATGTTAGTTGGTTTTTACCAATTTTTTTTTAAATTAATTTGAAAATCAAGACAAAATAAAATAAAAACAGTAAAGAATCATTAAAATATCTCAACAAATTAAAAAGTTATGGAACTTTAAAGTTGCGCTTGGATTACAGTCATGTGACGACACACGACCTTAACAATCGACTTTATAAAGCCGAATAAAAGAAAGAAATGGACTTAACAGGACTTAATTGAATAGTAATTGACACAAAATTTAAACACAAAATACAAATCTTACTCGAGTGAGAAATTTTGTGAGTCGGTGTACATTAAATAATTAAACTTCTTAAATAATTAATTTCTCAGTCATTTATTGATGGATTTAAAAAAAAACACTGATTCATTAGTTTAATCTATATTATATTTCCGTTGCGTTAAATATAATATGATATTCACAACATCATGGAACTTCTCCATTGACATGCAGATTCCTAACGCCATACCAGAAATTATACACTATACCTAATATTACTATATTCAAATGCGAAAGTGTGTTTGGTTGTTGATTTGTCCTTCAATCACGCCCTAGAGCAACGGATCGACTTGATTTTTTGCAATAAGTATGAGAACAGTTCAGGACCTCAAGAATGACATAGGCTACTTCTATCTCGAAAAATTAAGGAGATCGCGCTGGAATTTAAAAAACTTACCACCACTTAACTTAAACCACGCCGACGCAGTCGCAGGCATCATCTTGTTATTCACAATTTATTAAATACAGTAACTACATTTAATAAACACGTGTAGTGAGAAAATATTGTTTATCGTCACGTCTTTAATAAGAACCCTACGAGTTATCAAAATAATATACAGCGTCCAATATAATATTAATTGATTCATCGGATGACTAACGTGTTTGCATCAATGACCAATCGCCCAACACAAGACATATCAACCAATATTGGTCCGGACTTGACCTCTTTTTGTACTCATCCGGCCTCTGGGCAGGTTTTTGTTAGGTATTCACTTTTAACATAAAAATATTATTGTTTATTTTCAGTAGTATTATTTACTACTATTATTACCTATTCTGTGGTATTTTTTACATCTTCTGTAACATAGATATAAGGTAGGTATAGGTACCTATATAAAAAGTGTCTGCGCAATTTCATCTACCTTCTTTGATTAGTTCATACTTAATTAAGATACAAGCTTCGTGTATACGGAATACATGCGCTGTGAATACACTCCTCTTTAATCAGAAACTTTAACTACATCCAGGACAAGGACTTCTCCAAACTTCATTAGGACTCCTTCAGTATTCAGGGCTATACAACCCTGTAGGCTGACAAACACACTTACGCAAATATAGTACCTACTATAGAGGGAATTATAAAGTTAAGAGGTGAATTATATTATACTAACTGATGCTCGCGACCTCGTCCGCGTGGCATTTTTTTTTAAATCCCGCGTGAACTCCTGAATTTTTTGGGATAAAGAGTAGCTTATGTCCTTCCCTGGGATGTAACCTACCTCTTAACCGAATTTCATCAAAATCGGTTGAAAAGACAGGCCGTTAACGCATAGTAGATAGACACACTTTCGCATTTATAATATTATCATTTAAGTATTATTTCGATATTAATCGATCGAACATACCGTTTCGCCACATCATCAATTCTTACACGAACCGTTTAACATGTCCCATTGTGTTTTATTTTGCCAGTAAAACCAACAAACAAATTGCTGGCTCCGTGAAATATGACACTCACAGCCGCATTCTTTATTAACTCGAACAATATACACTTGCTTTGTCGCTAAATTGAATCCAATAACAACGAAAACCTGTCCGGTGTCTCTACCAAAATGTCAGGGTCCGGCAACTGCCAACAATCAGAATGCCGGCAGACTCTACCGAAGCCTGAATACCTAACTAGGTATTTCAAATACCTATCCAATATGCGCGACAAAGCCTTGAAGCTGTGGTATACCGGGCATCGAACTAAATATTTATGGTCTTTTAAATATTATTCTCTAATTTATGTAAAATGATTTATAGAATTTTAATATTATGAATATATTCGCAAAACAAAACACAATCCATACTATCCATATAGCCACACCAAATGTGAAAGTGTCTGTCTGTCTGCTATGTTTACACGACCCATCTGTTCAACTGATTCTGACAAAATGTGGTAGGTACAGAGATTGTATGATGTATCCCGGTGAAAGACATAGACCATTTTGTGGGGACATATATACCTACCTATCTATCTATTATATTTTTACATCACGGAAAATCAAAGAGTTCATGTAGGATTTGCACAAAACCAATCTGCGCGGAAGAAGTCGCGGGCGTCATCTAGTCATTTTTTTCTAATAATTACTATCAGGTGAGGAATTGTAATTGTTAAAGCGCAGCGTTGGCAGACCCCCTACTCGCTGGACAGACGACATCAGGCGAGTCGCAGGGAGCCGCTGGTTCCAGGCGGCGCAAGACCGAGGCGTGTGGAAATCCTTGCAAGAGGCCTATGTCCAGCAGTGGACGTCTATCGGTTGATAATGATGATAAGGAATTGTATATTTTTTTCTAGACAAAAAAGGGCGGAAGAATAATACTGAAGTATACATAAACCCCTAAATAGGTAAACGCGGAAAAGCGGAACTAGACACGTACTTTTTGCACACCTTACCTACTTGCATTTTATTTTCAATTGCTCCAGTAACATTGGCACGTATTCACTATTCACCTACTATTTATTTTCGTGAATGTTCTTTTGTCGCAAAGTAATGTCAATGAGTTTTTGCTTTTCCTTTGGACAATACGAAAAGAAATCGGAAAAGATGTTTCGGTGTCAGCACGCCGCCAGAACACGTGACAGAAAATAAAAAAATACAAGGAATTCGAAGTGACGCGCGAAAGTCTGCATTTTAGAGCGTGGTGTAACCTAGGTTAACCACGTCGTGACCCCCTCCCCCCCCTTTCCGCTTCCACCCTCTCTCCGCAGGCGCTCGCGCAGGCTAAGCCGCCCGTCGCTCGACGGAAACCTTCACGATTATATTCAGTTACATCGATAGTCGATATTGGATCAACGTTTCTTCATAGTGAAGGCAAACAATGCATGACTCTTTTAACCTTTTCAATTCTTTTAAACCTTTTAAGGAGTGAAAGTCAATGCAAACTGAATGAGTTATTGTTAAGACGAATATATCCTCAATGGCCAACGTCAGATTATTTTTTCGTTCCGCAATTATTTCTTTTGTATACTGAGGTAGTTTATTTTATGAAAGACTAGCTAACTACGGGCCAGATCAAAAAAAGAATCATTGATCAAGGAGCAGAACTTGTCCACAAAGGGCGAAAATACACTACGTTTACATTTTTGTCTGCTGGACAAAAGGACCACGCGCGCTCTTAACTATGGAACTGTGCATACTATCGCGACAGGACAAAACGTGTTTCTGTGGTGTAGAATTTAAGAAGATAATAAACAAAACAAATTAATGCTTGTATTACTATCGTCAGTAAGCCAAATCTTAAGACAAATAAGTCTTGGTAGGTACTTAAAGTCTTAAAATATTATATGTAGTTTATTTTGTAATTATGTATTCGGCTTTTTATTTCACGAAATTCACTTTCAGAGCAACTTTTCATCGTGAAACAAAAAAGACTTTTTAATTTGTATTATTAACAAAAATTTAATAATTTAATCCATACTAATATTATAAATGCGAAAGTGTTTCTGTCTGTCTGTCTGTCTGCTACGCTTTCCCGGCCCATCGTTTCAACCGATTTTGCTGAAATATGGTACAGGGGTAGTATGGTACAGGGATGGTATCCCGGGGAAGGACATAGGCTACTTTTTATCCCGGAAAATTAAAGAGTTCCCGCGGGAATTAAAAAAACTGTCTCTTCACCCGATTTTGATGAAATTTGGTATAGGGGTAGATGGTATCCCGTTCCCGGGGAAGGAGATAGGCTACTTTTTATCCCGGAAAAGGGGGAATTCCCGCGGGAATCAAAAATCTTAATCCATGCGGACGAAGTCGCGGGAATTTAATAATTTAATATAATAATACATTTTTAAAATTTTTCCGCGCTATCAATTAACAAGGCGATTTCTTTATGTAATAAACGTTAAATGTTAACTCACTTCTCGTTGTTTCTGTCTTCGCTTTAAAAACTTCGTGTGACTTTTGAACAGGTGTACTATAGAACCAACAATATGTGTTGTTTACGAGTACGTCTAATCAATTACTCACAACAATTAAGGCGCAATTAAAATAAACATATACCTAAGTAAAACACGCTGTTTTTACGTTAATTAAGTATATCTAGTAATATTGCTCATATTAGTACATTTTATAGTGAAGGCAGGTTTGTTTCGATAATGTTATCACATAGAGTTAGTATATAGCCTAACTCTATGTGTTATCACAATACAATTTTTGAACACTTACGCTATAATAAGCATTCCATATCAATTCCATTCCTTCCATCACCACCACTACTACAGCCCATTAACGTTCGACTGATGGGCACAGTGGCAGTTGCTGGGCAGTAAGTGGAGGCCTGTGCCCAGCAGTGGAACGTTAATAGGCTGTAGTGGTGGCTGGGCACAGGCCTCCACTCTCATAGTAGAGAGGGAATTAGAGCTTAGACCCACCACGCTGCTCCTGTACAGGTTGACGGGCTTTAACGACTATTATCATGTTAGTGATAATAACCGGGACCGACGGCTTAACGTGCTCTACGAGGCACGGGGGTGAAACACCGCCCATTTCATATCGATCGATACTAATAAACTGCACAGAGCAGCGGGCGCAAAATTTATAAAGAAGCCCCTCGTGCTTGTAAAAGACAAAATATAGGTAAATCTCACCTTAATAATAAAACCTTCAATAAAAAATTAATCTTGATTTTAGCATAAAGTAATTGAAATTTAAATAATTAGTGAAATACGGAGATTTGCACTGAAATTATACCTGAAAAAAATTAAAGGCTCATAGGGTTTATCGTACCTAATTGGTATGAAATATCCGTGGAAATATCCTATACATGATAAAACCTCTCCACAGATAATATAGTTACACAGACCACTAGTAGTGGTCTGTGTATAGTTAGTTGGGAAACACTAAGCTATCCAAGACGATTTCCCCACCAATTTTCCGTTAATTTGAATGTGAGCATGGTATACTATTTATGGCGAACGCAATACAACCAAAAACCGAAATTCACAGTACCTAATAATATTATTTTTAACCATCTTCAAAAAAGGAGTAGGTTCTCAATTCGACTGTATGTTTCTTTGTCTGTTACGCCATCATTCCGCCAATTATGAATCAATTTTGATGATTCTTTTTTTGGTTGGTAGATCATACTTCAGAGGTGGTCCCATATAAATTTTATCGAAATTGATTTAGCGCTTTTTGAGAAAATCAACAAAAACAAACAATATGCCCAGATAATGTTTTTTACTTTTTAGTTTAAGTTGGTACTTACAGTTTTGAAGTCGGTTTTTGTTTTTAGATGAAAGCGAATAATTATCATATAATATCACGAATTGTAATTAGAAAATGTACTGATGTGCTTTGGACGTTTATACTTTATACCTATATACTAGCTGATGTCCGCGACTTCGTCCGCGTGGATTGAGGTTTTTTGGTTCCCGCGGTAACTCTTTAATTTTCTGGGAAAAAAGTAGCCTAGGTGTTATTCCAGACTATAATTGATCTCTGTGCCAAATTTCATCCAGATTAATACAGCCGTTTTGGCGTGATTGAGTAACAAACATCCATCCATCCATCCATTGATCCATCCATTCATACATCCATCCATCCAAACTTTCGCATTTATAATATTAGTATAATAATATTTTTTTTATAGATTTTATTTTATGAGAAAGCTCTTGAAAAAAAACAGGTTTGCCTTTATAATATTATAGGTAGGTAAATATTAATTAAGTAGGTAAGCTTTTAAATAGTTATGTCAACCAAATTCCTAATATCTTTACAAATATTTTTTTTTAACAATAGATACATTACATTCATACTTCATCGTAGAAACACACGCCCAATAAATACACGCAAACTATCAATAAATATGCAGCAGGTATGGAGCAATTACGATACGAATAAATGTTGATTAGCATAACCTTATAATTTAGAATAAGAGCCCCATTAATGTACCTACTCGCAGTAAGTTTAACGTATTTTACGATTTTCATATCGGAGTGGCATACATAATATTACCATGCTATTATAAAATACCTTATACAGAATACCGGTATTCCTAGTTCACTACACGTATAACATTGATCGAGCAACCTTCCCTTTTAGTCCGCCTCTAGTTATAAATAGCCAATATTGCCTGTACTGCCGGTTGTTTTTTTTTATTCTATGGTCTGTTGTTCACTGGTTTATTATGCAGCTTCTTGTCTATTAAGCTGCCATATAAATAATGCTTATCTAGCATCTAGAATTCTAGTGACAAAAGTAGTTCTACGTTTGATAAAAAATGGTCTTTTGTATTTTGGTTTTTGAGGTATCTTAATATTTTTTCAATGATGTTCACATTAAAATTAAATTATATCTAAATAACCATTGAGATACGTTTATGAAATTTGGAGCACATAAATTTAACATGTTTATGTGAAATAGTTTTTGAGTTATGAGGGGGTCAAAAGTGGCTCCAAATGGTTCGTGTAATATTACACATGGTGCTGCTCGCCAGTTCTTTGAAGTTCTTTCCTTCTTTCTAGACTAGAACTTGGCTGGACACGCTACCGCGTGTCATGATTAGTGCTTTAAATAAAATTCTATACATAATATGCTACTCATTTCACTAGGCTGAGTGGTCTGTGTTTCACTCTAATTAGAATTTTTAGTATTTTTTCACATTCAAGTGTAAAACCTGGTTTAAATGTAATAATATGTTCCATATTTTTTTTTAACCTATAAGCACCTACTATACGTTTCCATTATAGTTGTCACCTGTTTCAGTCTGGCTGATTGTTATCACATAACAGTATTTTTTTTATAAAATTGCCCAATTTTTAATGATGTACTATATAATATATACCTATATATACCCATATATTTCCTAAATAACTAAACACAATAATCCTAAGCACTGTACTTCACATACGTGAATCGTGATACATACCTACCTTTATAATAAAATATCTGCTGCCACATTTTTTATATTTTATTGTGTTATGTTACTCTGTTGTTAATGTTTATTATACAACTTCAGAACTTCTTATCGTTTTAACCAACCCTATAAATAATGTAAAAGTTTATACTGTTTCAATAATAAGTTTCTTGAATCTAGATATTGTGAACAGCTTACATTTCGTACCAATGTTTCATGTTCTTATCTTGTTGGTAGGTATATTATATCCTAGGTTTAAAGTCACATAGTTATTGATAATGTTTATTAATACATATATGACTTCTTTAGTCAATGTTATTGTTTGAAATAACTGCTATAAGTAGTTTCGTTGATTTAATATGAATTATCAATTCGCTATTTATAATATTATTTCAAATAATAAATCCTTTTCCTTCTTGCTATACCGTGTATGGAATTATAAATTGAAACAAATTCGGTGCAATGTTACTCCATGGATGTTATTTAAAAAATAAGTTAAACTAGTGGTTCGCCCCGAACTAAGACCTCGCGGCGCCATCTATTGACATAAATGTGAAGTTCTCTTAAAAATACTGAAGCTCATTAAAAATTAAATAATTCCGTTTCCTTACAATATTTATCTAATTTTAGTATTTGTTGTTCAAGTACAGGATATAATTGAAATAATTGATCAAGTTTCAGGCTCATCCTTTCAGAAAATTAAGAGTTCTGAGGTCATCTTTGGACGTTAGAAAATCACCACTTTGAAAGCCCCCCATTTCGTCGATTTTGGGGGAAAAATTAAAAAAAAAATATTTTTGGACTCTATTCCTAATTATCTTTAAAATGATATACCGTAACCCTATGTAACTTTATAAAAAATATTTTACTTCGCATTCGCTTCTATGAGAGCCCCCCTGAAATAAAGATTTTTATTATTTTTTAAGCCATATTCGGCGGGAGGCCATTGGTTTACATATTATATTTAAAGCTGAAGTAATTGCGTTCAGTAATTCAGAAGTTATAATGCTCTGACAGACGGACGGACGGACGGACGGACGGACGGACGGACAAGTGCCAATTCACCCAAGTAGACTCAGAGACCTTCGCTTCGCTCGGTCAAATATGCAACCCATTTTTTTAAGCTTGCTTACCACGTAATTCATGTTATTACGATTAGATTAATCCAAGCAAAAAGAAGTCCGAACTTTTAAAAATACGTGATAAGGCACTGAAAGGTACAAGTCCAGTACCAAGATACCGTTAGAGGGCGACACTTCGAAGAATATTGTGTCGTTCTTCATTACCTATAACGTAGGGTTGTCAACTCTCCCTTTCGATTAATAAAATTTATTTAGTAAAACTTAACTTTTCAAGTAGACAATATCAAGATTAATTTAGGTCATATACCAACTATTTCTCAGTTCAATACAAACCTTTTCGAATGACATGCTATGATTATATACTCTCGAATTAACTTTGCGGCCCATGTATCTGTAATCACCATCACCACAGTCATAGGCGAAAAATAAAGGTTTAATTACAAAATATCTTCATAAATATGTAACGATGCGGTAAATGTATATTATATAGGCAGAAGACACTGACTGAAGTCAGTACAAGTTAATTTTCAAGAAAAAGACAGTTAGTTGTTTAATGCTCTTTACTTTAAGGATCTCTAAAAATATTCGCTACCAATTGACAGCCCTTGATAGCGAGTATCTCCAGATCCTCAACAAAAAATATGTTTGCTCCCACACTACATGTTCTGTCCGACAACGAACGGTTACATTCTTGTTAAATCCTTAAAGATACGTGTAATATTATATATAATATATCTTTAAAACATGCTTTGTACGGTTGCAGCAATAAAATTACATTTCTTTGTACAAATTTTTACGGTGGGGAGATCGCAGAATATACTCGTAACACCACCACGAAGTATTTCCGGCATTGAAACGACGAAGAGTGAACTTTGAAAATACCTTATTATTTATTTATTTTATTTTTATCCACTACAAGTTAGCCCTTGACTGCGATCTCACCTGATGGTAAGTGACGATGCAGTCTAAGATAGTAGCGGGTTAACCTGTTAGGGGCATGGCAGTTATATTAAACCCATACTATAACTGCCATGCCCCTTACCCTATTCGGTTTCTACACGGCATCGTACCAGAAAGCTAAATCGCTTGGCGGTATTTCTTTGCCGGTAGGGTGGTAACTAGCCACGGTCGAAGCCCCCCACCAGGCAAAAGCCAAAACGTTTCATTCAGTGGCGGCCTTAGATGGTGGCAAGCAGGGCAACCGCCCGGGGCCTCGCTCATGCAGGGCACGTGTGCCCTCGCGCTTAAAGTCATTAGGTACTAAGACTAACATAGACCAAACAGCCTCGATGGGTACTAAGGTGTATTTGAATCTCATATATAATAAATAATATGCCGTCTTTGGGCTTGTTAACTTTCTATATACTATACTAGCTGATGCCCGCGACTCCGTCCGCGGTTTTTGGTTCCCACGGGAACTCCTTAATTTTCCCGGATAAAAAGTAGCCTATGTGCTATTATGTACAAACATCCATCCACACATCCATACATCCATATTCCATGCATCCATAGTTCCATACATCCATACATCCAAACTTTCGCATTTATAATATTAATATTGGTATAGATTAAATCTCTAAAAATCTCTAACTCTAAAATAAACTCCAAAAAATATTTCCATTTCTCGTCAAGATCATGAATAATATACTTTCAATTCACATAAATTCCACAAAGCATAAGGGCCTCGCAAATATCTACCGCCCAGAGCCTCGCAGTGGATAAGGCCGCCCCTTTTTTTTTTTTTTTTTTTTTTAGACACTGGAAATGCCTGACGCATACCTCTCCGCCAGGGGACACGGAGAGGTTATGTGGGGCTTGCACCCACTAAAACCAGTGTTGTTCCGCAACAGACCGGCGTTCGCGCGGGTTGCACTCGGAGAGTAATCACCGCGCTCCCGCCTGTCTTTCGACCCGTGGAGGTGGGTCCCTTCTCCTCGGCGCTCTCTGCCGCCGAATCCTCCAGAGCGAGGCGCGCCCGGAACATGGCGCGCCACCTCCTGGCCTGTCGGCGTTTCATTATAATATCTTCTACTTAATTCGCAAACCTATCTGTGCTATACTGCTATACAGTATATATAGATATATTTACCTAGGTAAAATTTCGTTAAACCTCTCAATTTAAATAATTTTAGTATTAGCTGACAAATAAAAATCATTACGTGAATGAATAATTATTTTTTACAATTTACATCGCTAAGAAGAGAACCTCGATTTTAAATCAGGTGCAATCATGTAAGGATCGCCGATCAAATCGTTAAAGCTCGGCTTCTAAGTAAAATAAATCATAAAAGCATTCAATTTGAGCTCAATTTCGTGTATCCATTCTTATACGTTTAGGTATGTACGATACCCTAAACGTATAAGAATGGATACACGAAATTGAGCTCTAATTCAATGCTGTTATGGTTTATTTTACTTTGCAGCCGAACTTTAATTATTTGATCGGCAATCCTTACATGGTTGCACCTACTACATATTCGTTTATGATTCCGTAGACTATAATACTACCTACCTACTTTTTCTAATTGGTGAATTTCTTGAATTATGAAAATTTAGTCTTTGCCGAAATCTATTTGGCATTAAATAGTATGGATTCAGACTGATATTAATACTTGAATGTATGTAAAATATCAATTAACTCTATATGCACTACCCACGGCATTACCCCTTAGTTATAAACTACATGGGTGGGGTAACCGCGCTACTGCAGTGCACCAACTGGGTACATATTTCTAATTTACATCGGTCGAGACTCGAGAGCGACTTGTTCCATCGGTGTAAAGCTGTATGCTTAAATTAACATTGTATCCGTGGACTTTCCAATCGATAAACTATTCAAGTAAAGTATTCAAGTATATCAAAAAAATTTATAAGCTTTTACTTCATTATACCTAAAGGTAGGTTTAACGACTTCCGTGGTGCAGTGTGTAGCCTTAACGTGCGGAGGTCCTGGGTTCGATCCCCGGCAGGGTCAATTTGGGAATTTATAATTTCTGAATTTTAACTGGTCTGGCCTGGTGGGAGGCTTCGGCCGTAGCACCCTACTCGCAAAGATGTGCCGCAAAGCGATTTAGCGTTCCTGTACGATGACGTGTAGAAACCGAAAGGGTATGGGTTTAATATAACTATGGGATTTAATATTATAAACTTGCCTTTACACAAGTTTAAGAAAACCATTAAAAAAATGCTCCTTAAAAAAGCTTATTATACTGTCGAAGATTATATAAATGATAAAAGCGCATGGATTTGACTCGCTCCAGCAATGCTCAGGACTGCTGTTACTTATGTATCTTTGGATTAATGCAATTGTAAATATACTTTATTTTTTCAAAAGAGCAACCACCGAGTTTCTTGCTGATTCTTCTCGGTAGGAACGGCATTCCGAACCAGTGGTAGATTCATTCGACTGTTCATAAGCACTTGTAAAAAGTCTATTTGAATAAAAAACATTTGAATTTTTTGAATTTTGAATAACTGCCATGCCCCTAACAGGTTAGCCCGCGACCATCTTAGAATGCATCATCACTTACTACCAGGCGAGATCGCAGTCAAGGGCTAGCTTGTAGTGGATAAAAAAAGGTAGGACCTTTTGAGGGTAAGCATGAGGGATATATTTGAAATACTTAACCATTAAGTATGTAGTTTAAGCGGTAAGTACTTAGTAGGTAAGCAGTGATAGTCTAATGGTTTAGACAATCGACCTCCTATACGGGGTCGCGGATTCGATCCCTGCAGGGCACGCCAACGATGATATCAAACAAACAGAAGGTCGCAGATTGATTTCAAATCATCTAATGCTTAACTTGTTTCACGCTTGGCTTCAATATTAATTAAAAACTGCATAAGCTAAGCCAAATTGCATATCTAATATTAGTGTAGGTTCTTGCACTAATTACAATTTAGTTATTTGCTTACCAACTGTAAGCACGAGCAAATGTAACTCATTAGAGAGGAATTTTGTCTGAGCTACGATACGTAGGTATGTGCAAATAGCTACGAGTAAATAGCCTCTCATAAGCGGGGCAGCCGACTAGTCAATAAGTCGAGAAAGGGACGAGCGTGCGAATAGGGTCAAATACGCTATTGTCACAACGTCTCGCTCTTTGCCACTTCGCGATATGTATTTCTTGTACATTTCTGCATAAGTATGCTAGCATATAAACGCCAAGAGCACAAGATCAAGGCCCTTCTCACCGCTTCCGCCTCTTACACGAGGAATCTGTGCATCGAAACGCGTCCGACTGGCTCGCGGAACCATAGCCGCAGTATTGCGATTTCGCAAGCTTTCCAACTAACTATTTAATTACTTGCACAGACGCGCCGGTGCTTATTAACTTCGAAAGATACAGGCATGCAACTTTTATCGGTAGGAAACATAAAGCACAGTTGTAGGTGTTAAAATAAATGTCGGCGCATAAAACTAGATATCGATACTGTCGTGACGGATGCTTATGATAGTAACGAACGGGTGAAAGTATGGTCGGATAGATACACGCATAAATTTAATAACAGTATAAGATGTATTGGATTGCGGAGACAAGGTCCGCGATGCAGGGCGCTGGCGCTGGCGCAATAGTACCGTTAGCGGGCAAAGCTCGCCGCATGCCACTAACTCTGGCGACACGATCAGGCCACTAAGTCTGGAGATAATCTATAAATTATGTCGGTTAATATTAAAATTTCGATTGTAGACACAAAAGATAACGGCAGTTTTTTACTGATGACAGGTTTGCGCTCGACTAGGTACCTACAATCTCATCTGAAAGTAACCGATGAAGTTAAGATGGTAGAGTTATGACGCTATAAAATACCATTAAATTTAATTCTATCTAAACAGTTTCTAAATACACCGTATTGAATCGATATGTTATTTGGCGGTTGAGTTGTTTGCAACAGGTAAGCTTTGATTATACAAGCCGGATTATTCTAGACTAAATTCCGGTTTATAAAAAAGTCCTGTTATAAGGTTTCGATTTAATTAATATTGGAGAGTTAAATAATACATTTTTTTTTATATGTTTAAGTTTAGCGTGCAAACGAGCAGGCGGGTCACCTGATGCTGAGTGATTACCGCCGCCCATGAACATTTGCAGCACCAGAGTAATCGCCAATGCGTTGCTGGCTTTTGAGATATTTGTTTATCCGCCCTTTGAAGAGCCCCATATTATAATCATGAGGGAACACAGAAGATGGATGCTGGTTCCATAATTTGCAGGAGAGGGGCAGAAATGACCTGGAATAACGGGAGGTGGAAGAAGACCAGACATCCAGGTGGTGAGCATTAAATTTGTTTCTGCGACGAATGGTGCGACTGAGAACATTGGTATTAGATGAAATAACTCTTCAGAGCACTCCCCATTGTAGAGACGATAGAACACACAAAGAGAAGTAATGTCTCTTCCATGCTCTAGGGACTCCAGCGTGCAAGTAATTTCCTGGATTGGATTTTGGAAT
Source organism: Erebia aethiops (assembly GCA_923060345.2). Classification (NCBI taxonomy): domain Eukaryota; kingdom Metazoa; phylum Arthropoda; class Insecta; order Lepidoptera; family Nymphalidae; genus Erebia; species Erebia aethiops. The sequence goes on along the minus strand of OV281089.1, from coordinate 10,866,036 downwards.
ACATACTCGTAACACAACAAAAACAGATTAAATAATTAGTAATATTGTTTTATGATCTTTGTTCACATTAAATCAGAAGGGCTAACCTTAACTTTCAGTATAAAGCCGTTTACCTTGAAGTAAAATCATAAACTGCATACTATTATTTTAGCTCAAGGGATAAGTAAGTGGAAAATAAACTAAAAGAACTGTAAAATTGTGTTGTCCCAGAATATAACCTCGCAAACCGCTTCTTGGCAAACTGTCGCAAGTAATGCCAAAGTGTTTCACGTACGCACATAGAATATGCCAATACAGACTGAAAAGGCATTCCGTTAGAGAGAATATCAGTATGTGACCTCGAATGTTGTATCTATGTCTCGTCTAAAATGACTTGCATCTAGGTACAACTTAGAACGACCTTGCGTACATTATAAGAGTAAAACCGAAAACGGTTCCATCTGTAGTAAGTACATTAGAGAACCTGTAACATTTTAGTTGGCAAAAAATATCCAAAATTTTAACAGCTTGGAATTTGGTATCTAATTTAAATAGACTAGATACTAGATAGAATAGACATTATCAAAGTAGTACTTCTAAAATGTGCTGTATAAAAACCTGTACTGGTTTGCTAAAAGCTTAAGTGTATAGGTGAAGCTTTTAGGAAAGTAAACAATTATAAAAAGTAAAAAAAACTTGCTACTATTTGCTAGGTACATTGGAAAATGATCCGTGTTAAGCGAGTACGTAGGTACGAAATCTTTTTGGAAAAGGAAATAGCGGAACCTCATCTGAAAATCTGTAGTAGTAGAAAGTGTTAAAAAACAAGCAATTACATGAAACCATAATATTATTTGCGCTAGCAATCAATTACATTAAGCTGTCACTTATAAAGAGGACGGTATGGATGCTAATGTCGATATTGTAGTGTCCAATATGCATCACGTTTTCTCTTTCGAAAATCAGAATGTGGGTCACAATCACAACGGCACGTTATTACTAACTTTGATTATCTCGAACGAAAACGTACGGTCTACGTACTAAAACCAGCGGTGATAAGCGTGAAGCATCACATACGGCATCATATTATTATAATTAACCTAAATACATTCATTAATTTTATGCTTTGAGCCAGTATATAATCTTAATGTATTTATTTTTCAAAATAAAAAACTCAAATATAAAATTTCGTAAAGACCGTAATAGTTCTTTTTTTATAGTTTCATTTAACATATTTAATTCGATTTTCACTTCACTTCACTCAGGAAAAGGTAAGACATATTTTAAGAAGTTCTACAATACTTTTTCCTTACAATTAGCTAAAACCCGGCAGTCGTCGCAATGCGACTTGCGCATCGTGTTATTTATACGTAGATGGGTCCCTATACTGTGTCAGAAACCTTTATTTTTTATTTTTTATACACTACAAGAAAGCCCTTGACTGCGATGTCACCTGAAGGTAAGTGATGATGCAGTCTAAGATGGTAGCGGGCTAACCTGTTAAGGGCATGGCAGTTATTCCCCTATTCGGTTTCTACATGGCATTGTACCGGAACGCTAAATCGCTTGACGGCACGGCTTTGCTGGTAGGTGGTAACTAGCCACGGCCGAAGCCTCCCACCGGGCAAAACCTTCCTGCAATTCCTAATCAATTATACAAAGTTTCAACTCGATTAAAAGAACGATGCGTGAAGGCATACATAAGTAACGAACAGACATACTCACAATCATATTTTTGAGATATATAATAAGCCTAACATTATCCTACAAAAATAGGTACCTATACAAAAATAAAATAAGCTCAATTATCGGATAGAAAGGAGAACTAGTGACTTAAAAATCGAATCGAAAAAAAGTTATATACCTACTTGTTGTATTATTTGTAATTACTTATAATTATTTGTTTTAATTTTCACTATTATTTTAATAACGGTAACAAAAAAGAATTAGAGCCTTTTGTCTACAAAAAGACGCGTACCTACCTAATTCGATTAGACATAGGGTACCTACTTACACTTTAAGAACGTATGAAATAACTGCTATTATTACCCAACCACAAAATATAGCATAGTGCCTCTGACTGTTCTTGTCTTTAGCAAAGTAAAAATCATTAATAATGTTTTTAATATTATTTATTACGGAATAAAATTTTGTTGATCATAGAGAAAACCAAAGTAATTAAAATTCGATCTAACTTGTCGCTTTCGCTGATTCTAAAGAAATAATTTAAAGTCAGAAGCGTAATATTAAAATTTGTTACTGGATTATAGATATATTTAATCCAAATTGAATGTTTCCGCGCAGCTACCGCATTTTAGATTTACGAGTTTTATTTCTTTATCTCCAAATTGCGGTTCCAAATTGGTTTCAGTTCGTTATATAACTTAAGTGGAAATCCCTGACGCTATAAAGATTTAATTCGAATGCAATTTGGCACTGATCGCGTTTGAAGTACTAAGCTTATGCAATAGATCCACTAGTAAACAAACTAGTGTAAGCTGACCGCGGCTTGAAATATATTACCTACTTTACTTTTAAAATATTATGTGCATGATATGAATCCATACAAACAAGTATCATAAATGCGAAAGTGTGTCCGCTCTATCTGCTACGATTTCACCGTCTGTATAACCGATTTTGATGAAATTTGGTACAGTATCTCTGTACCAAATGTGGCTGCATCCGGAGGAAGAACAAATGATCCTACTTTTAATCCTGGAAATAATTATAATTACAATAAACATCCTCAGTAGGTTATTACCTGATCCTTTGATACACTAAGTATAATATTATTTTCTAGGTATAAAATATAATCTAGTTAAGACGTTACGTGATATCCAATTATACTATCTTCAGCTTCTTTATCACACTTTCAAATATTATTCATAGCAAATATAAAGATTGTATACAAATCGGCCTTTAATACCCTTATCTAAATTGTATTCAATACCAGCAAATGCCCGCGACTTCGTCTGCGTGGTTTGAGGTTTTTTGGTTCCCGCGGGAATTCTTGTATTTTCCGGAATAAAAGTAGCCTATGTGCTATTCCAGTATAATCTATCTCTGTGCCAAATTTCATCTAGATCCACTCACCCGTTGGGGCGTGATTGAGTAACAAACATCCATACATCCATCCATACTTTCGCATTTATACTATTAGTTTAAAGTAAGATTATATCAAGATGTTTCCAAACAATCGTATATATTTAAAAATCACTACTTAAAAGGCCATCCGAACATTGAAAGTAGGCCCTCGTTACAAAATAAGTTTCGGTCAGCATTTGTTCCGGCTGTATCAAGTATGTACAGTTACAAAGTGGGTGTAACACAGTAGTGATTAGAAATGCCAAGAGCTACATTTCACTCGACGCATACCTATTAACTACTACAATACCGCTGCCTGTAAATTGTAAAACCTTCATCGTAATTCGTAGCTACTATGTTATTATTTCGTCTATATCTTGTTCATCCAATGTTGGTGATGAGTTTTGCTACCAATTTCTACGTAGTGGGCTTATCAACTGAGATTGACTAAGTATGGATCTTGAAGCTTTCAAGTAAGCTTTCCATTAAAGATTTCTTAAATCACATCAAGAAGGCATAACAGGTAAATGCAATACAACTAAGAGAATTATCTATTAATTGTATATATATGTCACCGTAAGATTGTGAAAACCGTTAGATTGTAATCTAACTAGCGATATTGTAAACTGTGGACAGATTGTGAACCGTTCAATGTTGTGATGGTCAATTTTTGAAATATTCAATGTGTTTACCGTTTCTGTAGGTTAGGTTAGGGTTCGACATAAATAATCAGGTTCTTAGGTTTTATCAGGTTAGTATACCTAACAGATTACAATCTACCGAAAAATAATGCGTTAAATTGTAATATGTCGACAGTTTACAATATCGCTAGTTAGATTACAATCTAACGGTTTTTACAATCTTACGGTGACATATATATTAATTGTAATTGTTTCATAGTCTCAGAAATTTGGAGTTAGATATTCTATACTAACTAGAACTTGCAAGTAGGTACTCAAAAAACTTCAAAGATCGCGAGAAAGTTAATGGGCTCATGATTAATTTTCGTTTATTGGTAATGATCATTCACCTTAATAGCGACAAGTAAACGTTTGATATGCATATGATTAACCTTAATAAGTGAAACGTATTCTTGACTTGTTTGCCAATTGATCTACTATTGATTATCTACTTTAATAAGAATCGCCGTTGTATATCAGACATGCCCATAGTAAAGTTCTTTCTATTTATAGTCCAGTAGATTATAATCGGAATACGAGTCCATACTTTCTTTTCAACTCGTTTAGATTTCTTACGAAACCTATTCTTTTGCCGCAAGGCGAAAGATTAGGTTCGTAAGAAATTATTATTTGACCTAAAATTTTTAAACGTTGAATATATACAAAAAGCTTTTTGAGAAACAATATCAAATTAACTAGTGCCTTCCGCTCAAAATAAAAGTACAGTAGTAGTTTGTGATTTGTGATGAGCGGTAAGTATAGGTTTTTAAATACGAGTTGATTCATGTCAGCCCGATGCAGCCAGGCGAGGGTTGACCATCGTCACGAGTTTGTATTAAAAAATTCAGTACATTTGTGAGAAAACATGAAAGTAAAACTCGAGTCTGTAAGTACTAGTTACTCAATAGAAAATAAGTTCTCACGCCCATACTTGTTTCAAGATTTTTGGCGGCTATTAATTTCGTGATCTAGTTATTTCTCACATTTAAAATACCTAATAGTTGATTTAATTTTATTATTCCATATCACTTGAAGTTTACTCTGAATAATTAATTAATTTGTAAGATTTTTATAGTAATTAGGTTAGGCTAGCTAGCATTAAGTTAGTATTGATTTATTTGTAAGAAAAACTCGATGTAATTTTAAAACAGCGCGTTTTTGTATTTTTTTTATCTTCATGGCTCTAGGCTCTTAACTTACCAGCCTCGGCTATTCAGCCTTTACTTTTTTATTTACAACAGCTTATACCTACTTATTATATTTTCAATTTTATTTAAATACTTAAGTTTATTTTTTTATTTCATGAATTAATTTCATCAGTCCACATCTAAATGTTATTATTATAGTAAAAGTTTTCTACATGCAAAGTTTTTATGAACCTTCTTGCAAGAAAACTTTTTATTTAGAAGTTTATACTTTTACAGCTTTAAGTTTACAGCTTTTATTTTAATTTTACTATATACTACTAATTTTACTATATTCACTAATAATAGTGGACTTACAAAATTAAAATAAAAGCTGCAAAAAAATAGCACGAGGGCAGTAAAAACTTACAAGCCCTGTTTACTGTCTATTTAAGTGCATTTTTTGTGCACCTTTACACCTACCTACAAACGCTAAAATTGAAATGAGGCAATGATGCATTGCTAAAGCAGCCCAAGAATCATTTTTAAACTAAAAGGACTAAAACTCAGCTGCCGCTTTCCAATACATTAAACTGTACCAATTAGGTATGTGCAGCAAGATTTGATTCTGCTCGATGTCATTCACTCAAAACATAGGTACATTATGTAACTTAATGTAAATGTTACAGAGAAATTAGCTCTTTATTCCTCATAAAAGAATGCAGAGATAAAACAACAACAATCCCAAGACAGAAATAAAATATACCCACGTTCATTAATCATCTTTCGGAACCATGTACGAGTATCAACAATGACACGATATTGCAGGTCACATTCGTTACATAGTTCGCGTATTGTATGTACCACGTAAATAATAGTTCATTATGCCTGTGGGCTATTTATTATAGTATCATCTTCGTTTGTTTGTCATATTAATCGATTGACAGAGCGTACTAATCATCAACTCATCTAAGCACCTGCATGTATTATTTTTAAATGAAACATTTTAAGATTTATTTTATTGATGTATTGTAAGTAATAGAATCAGTTACCTGCATGAGACCACTTATCACCAAGCTGTTCTTTTATATCATGACTAGCTGACGCCCGCGACTTCGTACGCGTGGATCGAGGTTTTGTGGTTCCCGCGGGAACTCTTTAATTTTCCGGGATAAAAAGTAGCCTATGTGTTATTCCAGACTATAATCTATCTCTGTGCCAAATTTCATCCAGATCCGTTCAGCTGTTGGGGCGTGATTGAGTAACAAACATCCATCCATACATCCATACATCCATACCGACATCCATACATCCAAACTTTCGCATTTATAATATTTATATCATGATAATGTAATAATGTACTATAATATATGCCACCGGAGTATATATGTTAAAATGTATCCATGCTCATTATTGCTTTATATATAAAGAATTATTAAAGACATGTAGCAATAATGTGACGATGTTGCTGGGGGCGTACTACCATCGCATATAGCCGTATTGTTATAATTTTGTTGACGTTCGTGTTTTAGAATTATAATCCTTATTTTAAGGACGTTTATACCTTAACGTGACATAAAAATTCTTTCCAAAAAACCGACTTCCAACGCCATAAATAATTTTTATTTCTACCCACTATGTTGAAGTCGGGCGAGCCTGATGCGTCAACTTTGCTTATCCTTGTTATACCCGCCCGACTAAAACATAGTAGGTAGAAATAAAAATTATTTAGTACTTAACTGTGGCGTTGGAAGACGGTTTTTTGGAAAGAATTTTTATTTTTAAGTTTTTAGTGTCAGGGTGGAGGATTTGGAGTCAGATTTTTTTATGGGACCACTCGAGAGCTTCCTCTAAAGACTGATAGAAAAATATCAAATCGGTTCAGAAACCACGGAGATATGCACCAACAAACAATAAAAAATAAATAAAAGAAACTTTGGAAGTCGGTTAAAAACTGACATTTTAATATAATACTGCTTTAAGCGATGCTAGTGCGATGCTAGTAGTGTCAGCTTTGTGTTTAAAATTGAATTGAATTTTTAGAAAATATAAAAGATTGTGTATTTGTTTATTGACGAAGGTTTAATTAAGTTGATATTTGACTCATTCTATCTAATTCACTCGGTCAGTTTGTTGGCGGGGATACGCCATATTGGTATAATTCGCATAAATACGAATATTTTGACGATTGAAAGGCAGTCGTGGCCGGGATCGGGTGAGTGTTTTCTTTATTTTACCAAGTTTTTATAATTAACTCTTTGCATTGAATATCTCGTGAAACCGCTGCAAGTTGTGAGTTTTGAAGAGAGTACAAACATAAAAGTAATTTTAATTATTCACCCACTTCTGGAATTATCCTTACAGTAGTAACCCCCCAGATCACATTCATTACATATTATGATATTATGCACCTAGTTCGTGTATGATACATGTCGTAAATCTTCGTAATAAAATATAGTACATTATGCATGTATAGTAGGTACATTGTACGTAAATTATGGTATCATCTTGGCTTATTTGTCACACTCAATCGTCATTATACTATATATAGCTCAATTACCACTGACTCACTGACTCACTCATTGACATAATTGTTCTCCTAGAAAGAGACAGAAAACGATATAATGATGTACGGGAGATGTGTTCGAGTGCGGGAGTCGAGTAGGGAAAAATTATGACATTTCGGAAAAACAAGATGGCGGCCGACGTGATTCTTGCAACTCTTTTGTTTTCCAACCGATTTCGTTAAAACTCGCAACGATTGAAGAAACTAGGAAACGATTTATAGAAAAAGTGGAAAAAATTGGAAAAACAAGATGGCGGCCGAGCTGTAGTGTTTTGAAATTTTTGACTTTTCGACCCCGAACCGCGGCGCCACAGATCCGAAACGGCGTGGTCGAGCGTAACATTTTTTTCTGTTTTCGCCTACAAATATCCTGTATTTTGACAGAATGGCAGTGGTTTTAAAAAATTCAAGATGGCGGCTGTCGCGGCGGCCATTGGGTTTGAGGTACGAAAAAACGCAATTTTAAACTTCAAATTTCTCACAGTTGGCAACGTCGGAGCGTTTCGACTTCTAAGGGACGATTGTGTGTACCGACTCGAAGAATGGATTGGGGAAAAAAAATTACCCCATTTCTCGGGAAATTTTCAAGATTTACCCCAAAAATAAAAAAATCGAAATACGTATTTTTTGCAAAGTTCGAGTATGAGCAACCACGTGTCCCACTGGTACGAATGACGTTTGGGTATTTTCATCGTCGCGGTCTGGCAACACTGGAATTTATCAAAGTAAAAGTGATTTTCGACATGGTCTTTTTTCAGGAGCAATCATTTCGGCTGGGTGCGAGCGAGATGAAAAATTGAAACGTCATCAGGGGCGGTACATCCTGTTGTTTACGGGAAAATTATGAAACTATCTAAAATGTTTCTGTGAAACGAGGTGGCGGCCATTTTGTATTCGTTTTGTGTTTTTGAAAATTTCGATCACGATTTTGAGGCAGTTGGCAACATTTGGGAAAGTTGACATGTATGGATCGATTGTTAAGCTCGACCGGCAGTATCGAGATATCTAAACAGTGTTGCCACATATGGGGTAGTTTTCGAGATTTTCCCAAAAATGTCCTCCTGTAAAATTTTGTATGAAAAATTTTTTTTTCACTGATGGCTTCGTGTAGAAGTCAGAAAATATAACTTTAACAAAAATATGGAGACAGCTGATGATTGAGGATTTCGGAGACGGGTAAAGGGCACGGCCAAGGTATTGAAGATAGGTGGGGGGTCCTCAAACAAATGTCACTCGGAACCACATCCAATTGGCGATGAGTTTAAAAAAAACTCGAAAATGGTGGATTCAAGATGGCCGCCATACAAATTTCGTCAGTGTCTATCTCAGAGAGTATAAAAGATGGAAGAGTGGTTTCTTGGCAAAAGATGATCAAGACCAGAAGGTCTACTTGATGAACAGGAAAAAAATTCAAGATGGCGGAATTTATTTCTCCATAGAAATATATGGCCAATATTGAAGAATACTACAAGACTGTGTAAAACTATGCAAGATTTTGATACGGTTCCGTTTTACCCACGACGGGGCTCCCTGCGATTACAAAACAGGAAACTGGTATTAAAATTTAAAAAAATCCGCGCCATTTTGAAATTCTTTGTTAATTGACAGATTTCGTTCAAAATCGATATTTAGGATCCCCTGGGGTTTCAAAACAGGAAACTGATACCAAAATTTTAAAAAATCAGCGCCATTTTGAAATTCTTTGTGAATGGACCGATTTCGTTCAAAATCGATATTCAGGGCTCCCTGGGGTAACAAAACAGGAAACTGACCCCGAACCGCGGCGCCACAGATCCGAAACGGCGTGGTCGATCATAATATTTTTTTCTCTTTTCGCCTACAGCTATCCTGTATTTTGACAGAACGGGAGTGGTTTTTAAAAATTCAAGATGGCGGTTGTCGCGGCGGCCGTTCGGTCTGAGATACGAAAAAACGCAATTTTAAAATTCAATTTTCTCACAGTTGGCATCATCGGAGCGTTTCGACTTGTAAGAGGCGATTGTGTGTACAGACTCGAAGTATGGATTGGGGAAAAAAAATTAGCCCATTTCTCGGGAAATTTTCAAGATTTACCGCAAAAATAAGGAAATCGAAATACGCATTTTTTGCAAAATTCGAGTACGAGCCACCACGTGTCCCACTTGTACGAATGACATTTGAGTATTTTCGTCGCCGAGGTCTGGCAACACTGGGATTTATCAAAGTAAAAGTGATTTTCGACATGGTCTTTTTTCAGAAGCAATCATTTCGGCTGCGTGCGAGCAAGATGAAAAATTGAAACTAATGTCACTCGGAACCACATCCAATTTGTGATGAGTTTAAAAAAAAACTCGAAAATGGTGGATTCAAGATGGCTGCCATACAAATTTCGTCAGTGTCTATCTCGGAGAGTATAAGAGATGGAAGTGTGGTTTCTTGGCAAGAGATGATCAGGACGAGGAGGTCTATTTAGCAAAATGAAAAAAAATTCAAGATGGCGGAATTTTTTTTTTCATACCAAATTATATGGCGATTAGGATCTTTATAAGGACTGGGTACTTATGGTTCCCTCATTCTAACGAATCTTTGGGGGCAAAAATGTGAAGCGAGTTGGTGATTGAGGATTTTGAAGAAAGAGGTGTGTTCGACCAAATGCATGAAAAAAAACACAAACATAAAACTACCACCATGCCCGCATAATTGTTCTCTTAGAAAGAGACAGAAAACGATCCAATGATGTATGGGAGATATGTTAAGGTGCGGGATTCGAGTAGGGAAAAATTATGACATTTCGGAAAAACAAGATGGCGGCCGACGTGATTCTTGCAACTCTTTTGTTTTCCAACCGATTTCGTTACAACTCGCAATTATTGAAGAAATTAGTAAACGATATATTATACAAAAAGTGGAAAAAATAGGAAAAACAAGATGGCGGTCAACGTGATTCTCGCAACGATTCAAGTCGCAACGATTGAAGAAATTAGTAAACGATATATAGAAAAAGTGGAAAAAATAGGAAAAACAAGATGGCAGCCGACATGATTCTTGCAACTCTTTTGTTTTCTAACTGATTTCGTTACAACTCGCAATTATTGATGAAATTAGTAAACGATCAATAGAAAAAGTGGAAAAAATTGGAAAACCAAGATGGCGGCTGACGTGACTCTTGCAACTCTTTTGTTTTCCAACCGATTTCGTTACAACTCGCAATTATTGAAGAATTTAGGAAACGATCAATAGAAAAAGTGGAAAAAACTGAAAAACAAGATGGCGGCCGAGCTGCAGTAATTTCAAATTTTTGATTTTTCGACTCCGATCCGCGGCGCCACAGATCCGAAACAGGATAGTTCATGTATAGGAGATATGTTCGAGTGCGGGTTGGAAGTGGGGAAAAATAAAAAATTATTTCGGAAAAACAAGATGGCGGCTGATTTGCCGAAATGAACCGATCGAAGCATTCAAGATAGGTGCTCGATCAAATGTCATTCGAAACCTCAGCCAATAGACAGTGAGCTGAAAAAAAATTCAAAATGGCGGATTTAAGATGGCTGCCATACAAATTTATTTGGTGTCTATCTCAGAAAGTATAAAAGATGGAAGAGTGATATCTTGGCAAAAGATGATAAGGACCTGAAGGTCAACTTGATGAACAGGAAAAAAATTTAAGATGGCGGAATTTATTTTTCCATAGAAAATATAATTATGGCGAATATTGAAGAGACTACAAGTGTAGAAAGAACTATGCAAAATTTTGATACGTTTCCGTTTTACCCTGGGATTACAAAACAGGAAACTGTTACCAAAATTTTATAAAATCAGCGCCATTTTGAAATTCTTTGTTAATTGACCGATTTTGTTCAAAATCGATATTTAGGACTTCCTGGGATCACAAAATAGAAAACTGATAACCAAGTTTTAAAAATCAGCGCCAATTTGAAATTCTTTGTTAATCGACCGATTTCGTTCAAAATCGATATTTAGGACTCCGTGGGATCACAATACAGGAAATGTTACAAAAATTTAAAAAAACCAGCGCCATTTTGAATTTCTTCGTTAATTAACCGATTTCGTTCAAAATCGATATTTAGGGCTCCCTGGGATTACAAAACAGGAAGTACCAATAATTTTAAAAATCAGTCCCATTTTGAAATTCTTTGTTAATTGTCTGATTTCGTTCAAAATCGATATATGAGGATGCCTAATATTACAAAACAGGAAACTGTTGCCAAAATTTATAAAATCAGCGTTTTTTTGAAATTATTTGTTAATTGACCGATTTCCTTCAAAATCGATATGTAGGGCTCCCTGGGATTGCAAAACAGGAAACTGGTACCAGAATTTTAAAAAATCAGCGCCATTTTGAAATTCTTTATTAATTGACCGATTTCTTTCAAAATCGATATTTAGGGCACCCTGGGATTACAAAACAGGAAACTGGTTCCAAAATTTTAAAAAATCAGCGCCATTTTGAAATTCTTTGTTAATTGACCGATATCGTTCAAAATCAATATTTAGGGCTCCCTGGGATTACAAAACAGGAAACTGGTTCCAAAATTTTAAAAAATCAGCGCCATTTTGAAATTCTTTGTTAATTGACCGATTTCGTTCAAAATCGATATTTAGAGCTCCCTGGGATTACAAAACAGAAAACTGATACCAAAGTTTTAGAAAATCGGCGCCATTTTGAAATTCTTTGTTTATTGACCGAATTCGTTCAAAATCGTATAGTAAAGTCTGTACTACTTGTAAGTCAAACCATAACCCGTGAGCTGCTTTAGCAGCTCGCGCACAGGGCGAAACACTAGTCATACTATATATTTAATGGCTTACTTTTTCAAATCTTCATTACATTATTATTGCTTCATTTACAATGTCTCGTTGTATATCCATACTAATATTATAAATTCGAAAGTGTGTCTGTCTGTCTGCTACGCTTTAACGGTCCATCTTTTCAACCGATTTTGATGAAATTTGGTACAGATATAGGTTGCATCCCGGGAAAGGACATTGGCTATTTTTATCCCGGAAAATTAAGGAGTTCCCGCGGGAATCAAAAACCTTAATCCACGCGGACGAAGTCGCAGGCATCATCTAGTTATAAATAATAACAAAATATTATTACGATATCAAATGATGCACATTATTTGATTTTTAATATTCGCTTGGAAGTTGACCGAAAACAGTTTTTATAACTAGTTAGCTTACCTATAATATAGGTAGTTAGGTACAAATTGCTAAATACTTTCAACGCTATGTAAACAGTCACAAATTAGTATGTCAAGCATGCAAGTCTGCGAAACGAAATCAAATACATGTAACAGTAACATTCCAATGACCTGCAATACTATTTCGCATATTGAAATATCTTGTTTCGCCTTGAATATAGTACATTAGGCCTACCAAGAAGATCGGATTACCAGGATGGCCTAGATTTCCTAGTGCGCTTTAAGTATGTCCCAAAATGAGGATTAAAACTTAAAGTTTTTTTTGTAGAAACTGCATTTTTAATAATTTCAGAAAATTTTCTCTCACACACCAAATGTCTCACCGCCGTTCAATCAATATATCTATCCGTCTTTACAAAACGACATGCTTATCCTAAGATACCTCTACACTGCTTTTCTAATACATATAGGTTAGCACGAATGTGCATCAAATGTCTCACCCATGTCACTAAGCCGTTCAGTCAATATGTCTGTCCGTCTTTACAAAACGATATGCTCATCCTAACATATCTCTACTCTACACTGCTTTTCAAATATATGTTAACACGAATGTGTATGTCATCAGATAATAATGACTCAATGTTGCAAAGATGACGCCAACCTGCCTTTACGTACTTACTTGAAGATGAATCAACAGCACGATGTCAAAACATTAGTTTAATCCTATGACACTCTGACGATATTCCCGGGATATCTTCCGCTTCTATCTCCTCGCCTAAAAGCCTATCTCTCATTACATCTAGATGTTTAACATGTACATGTTTAGTTGGTTTATTTTTAATTATTCAGACAAAATCTGTCTATACTAATTACGAACATTATTAACACTATCATTTTACTAGGAGACTATAATATTATTTTAATTTATCAGTATTCGAATTTTCACAAGAATTTCTTATCTGTACCTACCACATTCCCTATCCCAGAGTCAAGAAGGTCAGGTGTCAATCACTTTGCATGAAAGCCAATGCTCAGTGGGGTTCAAAACCTATACTAGTCTCGCGATTGGTTCTAAGCACGTATAACGGTTATAAACATGTAAAAAATATTGACTGTTGATCATCAATATTTTTCTAATCAATATCTAAATCGGCCATGTTTAGATAGCTAACAATCTTTTTTTTTCAATACATATTACACACTGTTCCACAGAATAGTTATTAGTACACGTTGTGATTGATTTCTCACGAATAAAAATCATACTGATTATAATCATTATTCATATTATATCATTAGAGATTTGTCTATTTTATTTGACTATTTTTATTTTTTATATTCCATTTAGTTTTTAATTAGTCGATTTGAAATATAATATAAGTATCTATAAGTACAAGATGCCTATAATGAACTATGCCTTATTAGATAATAATACGTAGAGTCTTAAACGATAAATCTTTTGATGATTTATTTATTGAATTCATTAAGGATATAAATTTTATAACGATACTCTCTCTCTCTCTCTGTGCGTTGTTAATTATATAATAGTAGGAGTTTTCTTGATAATAATGCGGTGGTTTCCCAGGTCCTTCCGCATACGAATCGACTAAGAGTATTTTCAACTCTTAGGTTTGTAACGATTATTATCAGATATTGGTGATGACAACCGGCATTTGGCTTTACCGATGGCTTAATGTGCTCTCTGAGGTACGGAGGAAACGAAAATGCCCAATTTGAACATCCAAATACGGTCGCCCATCCAGTAACCGATTTGAGCTTAACAATAGCAATCGACTCATATGCGTTGTCACAACTAGGCCACTCGTCCCTATGGTTATGTAAAAGGTCTTTCATACTCTTTCATTCTCAGTGGTGCACACGAGAATATTCCATAAATATCTTTGTTCAAACTGAATACGTTTACCAGTTCAAAGCTCTATCAGGATAGTTCGCGTACACAGTCTGTACGTTTCAAGGAGTTTACACAATACATCGTAAAACTGTGTCAATACACACGCTGGTGGTTTACACTGGTGCATTTTAAGGGTAAGGGAAGAGCGGAGGGGTGCAGTTGGCCGCTGCCACCCTTTGCTTGACATTGTTACGTTATAAGTTTATTTGAAAATAAAGAAAACTTCCCGTGTCTGTCACCTTTACGAATAATTTGTTCGTTTCTTTCTACATAGTCCGTTGTTTCTGTATATCTGGTGAAATATGTGAAATATCATATAGTGAAAGACAAAATGAAAACACTTTGCTACTTTGTAGATTATCAACGCTACATTTTAGCTAAGTAAGTACTTAAGTCTTATCGAATTTACAAGGAATGGCAAATTGTTCGAAACGTGAAACCTATCCCTGTCCACCCTTATTCAAAGTAACTGTGTTCGTCATAATACTTATTCAACACGCCTAAACTACTGTATCATACTCACACAATCATATGACATGATTTTCATAGCAGATTCTTTTTTCCATTTGATCATGTTCTAAACCTGAGCAAATATATTTTAAGATTAATAAACTCAGACCAAAGTTATGGTTTAGTATTCACCGAGTGGGATCAGAAGTAGTATTATGTTATCAATGGGGCATCAGTATCAATACAATAAGCTCCCAGAAGACATGTTGAAGATGTCTCTGAATAAGTTCAAAGTTAATGTAAAACGTAAACTCATTGAAAAATCTTATTATCATGTAAAGGACTACTTGAACGACAAGGAAGCCTGGCAATAATTTGCTCTAATGTCCCTGATAGTTCCTTAGTAAGAATATTTGTGAGATGGTGATAATAAAAAAAAACAAAACCCGGCTGAGTTTGTTGTGGGCTCTTCTCAGACCAGGGCGCGTTTGGAACCCTCGTAGCTTTAGTTTTAAGATACCGTTACCCATTATCACCATCATGCTTTTTAAGTAAGTAATTTTTAGACGAAAATAAGTGTACCTACCTACAGTGTACCTATATTTAATAAATAAATTACTATGACTATGACTAATATCCCTTTTTCCAATGGGAAGTGCAACGACCCTCCAGCCCACTTCTGGGCGGCCGTTATTAATAGGACGCTGCTTTAATTTCCACTTCACTTCTAATCGGTTAGCCACAATTAAACTTTCCTTACTCCGACTCCGCTCCTGAACGGAAACATTTCACATAATTCATGGGTTTAATTTCCAGCTGATTCTTACATTTGTAAACATTAGAAACATTAGCGCGCTTCCGTTTCGAAGAAAAGGCCCATTTCTAACCACTGCACTACACCGGTTAGAGTTTATAAATGGATGGTTTCAATTGCGGGCAGGCAGTGATTATTTCTGAGGTGAAAATGAACTTTCTCACACTGATGACTGCCGGCACTTTTACAACAAATAGGGCTAATTTTTTATAATAATTGCTATTTCCTATTTGTATTCTGCTTTCTATTTGCTGACAAACAACGCGTTAGTAAAAAGCCTGATACATGGAAGTTCGTTATTAAAGTACGTATTACGATCCACCACCTTAATAAATAGTATTCTGTGCCTTTAATTTCTTAGTAAGTAAACTTAATATGCTTAACATGCGAGGTGACAATATGCAAATTTTACAATTACACTTCCATACTGATGATGGAAAATATCACAGGGCAGAAGGCTAACACCTCCGCAAAATTTACGTTTCCGCCCTGTACAAAATGTAACCTGAATTTGTCTTATAATATGATGTATGTTAAGTTTTATGATACATTTCATAATATAATATTAAGAAATGCGCGTAACAGGACTTAATAAACATAGTAAGTATGGCGTAATGTTCACTATATACGCTTCCTTTGTTGCATGCTATAAAATCAGCAAAGGGTAACGCACTCGAGTCTTGTTTAAATAGCTAGGCCTTATCTAGACTTAACGCTAGGTAAATAACGTTCTTTGTTAAAGTGACAACGCTAATATCTGAATTACTTTCAATATTTACTGATCCTGTTATGTATCCACTTAACTAAATTCATGATTCATGATATTGCGATTTTATATTAGTTATAATTGGTATTATCAGTATATAGGTGACTGATGTACCTACCTTACTTTTCCTTCTTCACACATTATCTCGCAAATATAGGTACCTACCAACTGCAATTTGCATACCTAATCATTCAAATTTTATATACCTGAACACCCAATATTTTATAAAATCAACCTTAATAATTAAAACACCAATATCATATACGAATGTTTGTTCTGATTCTCATCCAATATCTGCAGTCCAGTAAAAGACATGACGGACATTTTTGAAGGAGTAACTTCTATAACAAGTGGAATTTGAAAGTCAATGGGATCAAGTTACATTATTTTTTGTAACTGAAATAGTGAAGAGTTTGTTTTAATTATTTTCAGTAGGTTAGTAGTATAAACTCTTATCATTAAATAAATAAAAATAATAGTTTTGAAACGGAATTGATTTTTACATAAATTATTAAGCTTTAACAAAGTGTTGAAATACTTACACGGTATCGGTAACGTCACTGGATTCGTCTAACTCTCCTATTGTGTCGAGTGATGCCCCGGAGCCATCTTCTCTTGTCTCTACAGGAGGCGGCGGTGGTGCAGTAGTCGGCCGTGTACAGGTACTTGTAGGTGATTCGCTGCCGCTGCTGTCTTTATATTGAGTTTTGGGCACAAAATCGATTAGGCGAGGCAATATTTCGGGTACAGAACTTTGTTCTAATTTATCTTCAGTTTTGTTATTCATTTCAATTTCTGATCTCTGCAACCAAGTTTCAATACACGTTTTCTTTGTTGGAGTTAAAAGAGGTTCGGGCAGTGGTGGTGAAAGTAGTTCTGGAATGGGAATTGGACGGCGTTTCTTTTCACTGGCCGAACGTTCCACTTTCGTATTCCTCGGCATTGGTTTTGGTTTTTCAGAAACATTTTCTTGCTTTGAAGGTTTTTCATTAATTTTCACAGAATCATTTGTTTCGGTTTTACGTTTCGTTTGTGTGAGATTATTATTTTTATCATTTTGTTCCACTTTTTTTGTTATTGTATTTTCAGTAATTGAAGCATTCTGGCTAACTATATCGTGATTTTTTAATTCGTTATCTGATGGTTTTTTGTCACTTTTCCTAGAATCGTCGTTCATTTCCAAAAGTTTTGCCCTGGTTATATCTTTTAGTATATCGGAATCAATATTTTCAATACTATTTAACACCTTCTGAATATCGATAGATTTTGGTTGCATTATTGGAGTCGATGGAATACTATTCTCAACAGAATTAGCCATTGATCCTAATCTATCAACTACTGTTGAAATAGAACTACCAGTATCATCAGACTCCGCATCTGCTAAGACGAGGCAGCGTTCCCATTCATTAGATAGCAAATCTAAATAAACTTCGGCCTCTGGGGGTATAGCTTTACCATCTGAGAGTCTTCGTACTAAACGCCTAACTTCTTCAGGTGATCCTTTCCTCAGGCAAGCAATACTTTCCTTATTCTGTCTGTGTATGTGACTATCAAAAGATGATTTTCGTGACAATTTATTTATCATGGGGATAACTGAACTATGCAACGTGTCCTTGCCATTTTCAGGATCTTTAGCTGCATCTATGTTACCAAGCGCATTTTGTTCGCCAAGAGTTTGAAGTATAGATTTGTCTTTGAAAGAATTTTTCTTCCCTAATTTTCTGGGTGGAACAGGAGGAGGTAATGTCGATGGTCTAGTAATTTCGGAGCTCTGTTTGTTATCTATTAAATTTTCTTTAAAGTCCATAATGTTTAGTTCAGACTGTTTCTCAGATTCAAAATGTCTAACGAGAAGTTCTAAACTCTCATCTGAGTCCTTTAAACGGCGAACACATTCAATTCTTGTTAATTCAGAAACTGTCACTCCATCGATAGCTAGTATTTCATCTCCTGGTATAAGTTTACCCCAAGGCGTAGAAGCTTTAGCAGCAGGACTATCTTCTGCACATGATTGTACCAAAAGTCTTCTCACTCTCTCGGCGGCAGCTGAACCGCCTTCAAATTTAAGTCCTAATCCTAGTCGTGCTCCCCGTGGTCTACGTACAACCACTTTAGTGGCACCGGCCGCAGCACCCACTGTAAGTACTGTCACAAACGCCGAGTCCTGTACAGCAGGCTTGTCGCCTACCGGAACTATAGTTATGAACTCCTGGACCGCCGCCCCTGTCTCCATACCGCGAGTGACGCACACCCGAGCAGTTTGAATAACCGCTTCTGGGTCGGAATCTGTCGACAAAAAGTATTCATGAGATTGCATAATGCAATAATGGTTAAAGTTGCGCGCACGACGAAAGGCACGCGAGAACTGCGCAAGGCCTCTCTCTTTCACCGTTGCGCTTGAATCCGTGTTTCAAGAAGAACTAAGATCGGTAGGAATACTCATTTAAGTATAATAAAAGCTACTAGCATTTATTGCGTTTACAAATAGCAGTATTGATTTACAGATTCAGTGGAAAGCGGAAATGCACGAATATTGCTAACAAACTGATTTTAGAATTTTTAGTACTTTACGTGTGCTTATTTCCTACTCACGATCGCAATACTTTCGTAGATCAATATGAAAGTATAACGAGCGTGTTCGAGAACGTATTGACCACTAGCAGACACATCATCGGAAGGCAGAGATGTGGGTTAGTGGCACCAACGATACCGCCGGAGCCAGCGCGCGGAGATCGAGACATTAGCATAACGCCCAGGGCTGCGACCCGTTACACCTGAGTTCCGTTTAAGGGCCTCTCATTCTCACGTTTCAATACAATTTTCACATTAAACCACAGTCTCTACTTCAAACACTATAAAGTTTTTCTCTCTTATTTTTTACTCCTTTATTTTAGGGTTGCGTACCTAAAAGGTACACATATGATGCTACTATGTCTGTGCGGTAAATTTGGCATATTTTAGTAACGTTAAAACGCTGTTGTTAAGTTTAATTTGTTTAGGTTTACTAGATATCTCCAATCAACATACTTAAATATCGTACATACAATATTTAACAATACTTAATTTTACAATATTTAATTTATTAACTTAAAATTAATATTAACCCAGGCCCATAATTAAAACTTTCTAGTAAATAGTAGGTATGGCAGCTAAAGATTTATTTCAAGGTATACATGATGCTTGTGTTTGTACTTCTTCAAAAATAGTGATTTTTATTAGTAACTCATATTTGTCATAATAATACTCGGCTAATATTATACTACATTTTAAAGATACCTGATATGGAAATAATAAATTTATATAGCATTGTGCGACGATATCACTTAATTGAATTTTTCACAACTAACCTATTAAATATAAATCAAAAGAGTGTATGAGCGTCTAGTAGCAAGTACCAGTTCCTACGTTAGTATATTTTATTGACATTTGCAAGTTATTTTTATGCTGGTATACCTAATTTGAACATAATCGTTTTAATTCGGTTAATTTATTAAAATTCATACATTAAAACAAAAATAAACAAATATATACTAAAATCCAAATATTAAACTAACTTTAAAATAAATAATTAATAAACATAACATTTTAATAAATTTACTATTTTGTTAATAAAAACTGTTATAAAAATATTATAAAAACAAACACTAAGTAGTTGATATTCACTAGAGTTCATTGAATTAATTAAAGAGCATTATCATGATTCATTACATGAAATCCACATGTTATTAAGTACCTACTTACCTATGAATAAAGTTCTAGCGAAAACGGCTTTAAGTTGAGAAGCATAGTAATTATACAGTAGGGTGCGCAAGTAGGTGAAACGCAACGCCGCACTACGCTGCTTAAAATTTGATAGTCAAATTATACCGAAAACAAATAGGTCATTGCTGCTCACAAAGTCTATGAAGACTGGCCAAGGCCTTCATAAACATGTATAATTTCTACAGTTACACACTATGGTAACTACATAACATTATTATTTGGCTCCGGGGCATGAATCTCAGGTGTGTAGAAAAATTAGAGACTTTTCATGTAATATAAGGACCATCCATGGCTTGCGTTATCCATAAGAAACTAAATAAAACACAAAATTACAAAATTACTTGCTTTAACGATAAAGAAAAACATTGTGAGGAAACCTCCTGAAGCCTGAAAACTGAAAAATAAACAAGCGATATAAAAATAAATATTTAGGTAGGAATTGATATTTATAATAAATAATAAAAAAACAAATCAAAACTTTAGTTTCTCAGGTAAGTTCGGAGTAAGTTCGATTTGTTTATTGGCCAAACTTGCCGTTAACGTTACAAGAATATTTTCACGCCCATTTAATAAGTAAACAACTCCTGCTATTTACAAAACCAGTTCCGTACAAAAACAATAGAGGCACATGTCGTCCGTTACACGCAATGCATCCTACATTTTCGTGCATGAAATACAGTCAGTGGGTATCTTGGCATAATTTTCGTAGTACGAGCAAATAGTGGCAGATCACTGTAGCACGACTAATTAGACCATCCTTGATAGTACTTGTGTAAGCAACAACACCAGCCTCGAGACAATAACATTTACTACATACAATATGTTGGTATATAATGGTACAGTTTGCACTACTACCGGTAATGCATTTGAAGCTAATTTATAGCCCACGTGTGATTAAGTTCTTTTTAAACCCGTGGAAACTGTGATTTTCCGGGATAAACAGTAGCATTTATCACCTTATCGGTCCCTAAGATGCAATCTCTCCGCCTATCAAATTTCGTGAAAATTTACTCGTTAAATAATTGACCGTGAATATGTAGCAGACAAACGACAAACTAACAAACAAGCAGACAGACACACTATCACATTTATGACTAAAGGAGAAAATAAGACTACCTAACTGATAAGACATCTACATAATACTGCTAAGAATTCTCTATAATTTTTTTCAGAATGTTTTGAGTGCAAAGAAACTTTTTAACACAGGTTTTTGAAAACCAAACAGGTATTTAGATCTAAAGCTGTAAATTTATTACTAGGTGGCTTTACCTATATATTTTTTCTACTTATCGTTATTTAAATGCGCAAAATAATGTAGACAAAGTACTTAAGTGTATTTTAAGAAATGACGAGAACACATTGCCACATCCGTTATTATGTAAAATATCCTGTTTTCTAAACATTTTGCAATTTATTAGAGTTGGCTTTCGAACGCTCGAATTTGAACCCATGACACCATCGGCACGCGACATTAACATAGCAGCCAGGTAACTTGTCGCGGTAAAGTCGCGAACAATAAAACCATCATAGAATTCGTGAAACGCATTTAAATATAGATTTTTTCATCCCTCTCGAATCAAAATATTTTTTATTAATCCTTACTAATATAGTAAATACTACTTGTAAGTTTGTATCTTTGTAAGTGTGGATGTTTGTTACTCTTTCACGCCACAATGACTGAACCGATTTGGCTGAAATTTGGAACGGAGATAGCTTATAACCCAATTAACACATACATTATAAAATGTATTTTATCCAAGCAACTTCCCGGGCTGTTACTGAGAAATATTTCTTGACCGAAACCCCAATCTTTATGCCACCTGGGACTTCAAATGAGAAATGATTTATTTATTTCACGTAGGACAACTTGCGTCACTTGTGAAATGTCAAGGCTCTACCACCGGTTCAGAAATCGGCTTCCTCTTTACCCTCGTAGCTTTAGTTTTAAGATACCACATTATCACCATCATGCTTTTTAAGTAAGTAATTTTTAGACGACAGTAAGTGTACCTACAGTGTACCTATATTTAATAAATGACTTGAATCTTGAATCTTGAATCTTCTACTGAGAAAAACCGGCAAGAAGCTCAGCAGTTGCTCGAATGTTACAATGTGCCTCAAGTTCCGCGAATGAGTAACAGAAAAAGTTAGCCGTTAGAGGTTATAGCTGGACCAATGAGGCAGACAATCAAATAAATATTACTATTAAAAAAATGAGTATCAAATAATCAAAAATATTATAAATGCGAAAGTTTGGATGGATGTATGGATGTTTGTTACGCAATCACGCCCGAACGGCTGAACGGATCTGGAAATTTTGCACAGAGATAGATTATAATCTGGAATAACACAGGCTACTTTTTATCCCGGAAAACAAAGGAGTTTCCGCGGGAAGCAAAAACCTCAATCCACGCGGACGTAGTCGCGGGCATCAGCTAGTATTTTAATATATTAGAGACACTATATTACTTCAAGGTTTCCCAAGCTAGTAGATTTCATGCAAGTATCAGAATGCATTGGTTATTAATAGATATTCAAATAAGTAAATGCCAACGTATTCTTTTGTTTTACAATGATGATGAAAAAAAGATAATATTCATAAACTAAGCTGATGGACGCGACTTCGTCCGCGTGAATTGGGTTTTTTTGCTTCACGCGGAACTCATTCATTTTCAAGGATAAAGAGTAGCTTATGTGTTATTCCAGACTATAATCTATCTCTGTGCCAAATTTCAGCAGTTCTGGTGTGATTGAGTAACAAACATCCATCCATCCATTCAATCCATTTCGCATTTATAATATTAGTATGTATATAAATTATTTTTTATTTTATTAATATAATATACTATACATCATATTTTTTTATTTAAGTTTTAAATGTAATTATGTAATGACATTATTTAATTTCAATTGTAAGGTACTTTTTGTAGCCTGGGCCCTGGGGAGACGAATTGGGCAACTGTAATGTTTCCCCAGGCGTGTTTCATAAATAAAGAATAAAGAATAATAATTATTATGACACACATTTAATATTGGAATTATTCTAATTTAAAAACTATATTCGCAACATTAACGAAATGCTGGATATAATATTTACTGTTTGATCACGTAAATTCTAATTAAGTAACTACTTTTTTAACGTCGAGAACATGTCTGGCCGTAACTCTGAAGCAGCATTTTGCTAGGAATATAAAATATAACACCTAATGTCGTTTCAAATAGGCTCTGATTTCACCGTAAAGAGAAAAGACAGGCAACGTCTTGGTCAACTAGGAGTTTCACCCAAAGTTATAAAAATGTAATGCATACCTAGATACCGGTTACCAAGAGTTGAAGAAATTTAATTAAACATCTCTTTATTCGGGCTAATTAAAGTGTCAAAACTTATTACCTCAGCAAGCTAATTGGGTAGTTATGTAAATAAATAAATGAAGTCAGATGGGACGTAATTATTTTTTAAAAGAATGACTATTAGGAAGTAAATTATTCTCGAGATCAGTTGGATTTGCACATAATATTATTAAGTATAATAAGTCGTAATCATTTGTATCATACTAATATTATAAATGCGAAAATGCGAAAATGTTTTTTTGTCCTTCAATCACGCCGCAACAAAGAAACGGATCGACGTGATTTTTTGCATGGGTATAGTAACCTAGACAGTGACATAGGCTACTTTTTATCCCAGAAAGTTAAGGAGTTCCTGTGGGAATTAAAAAACTTATTTATATATATATATACAACATTTCTTTATTCACTGAGTAGTTAGGTACTTTCATCTCTTAAACGATTCGAACAAATTGCAAAAGAAACTGTAGGTAATCAAAATTCCAACGCGATTTTTATTTCTTCCACTTCCTTATCGTATTTAGCTCATTCATCATCTGAAAGATCAGACGATTTGATGTGACATTAAAGAACAATTTTGTTGAAAACGAAAGCCTGAGAACAAAAATCAAAAATGTTCTATAAAATCGAAAACTGACGGAATAAACGAGGATCCAAGTTATATTAAAGCAAGAAGCATTTTTAATATTCGACTTAACTTGAGACTGGAATTGGTTTTATACAAATAGTAAAGTTATGAGAGAAGTGGGCGTTTGAGGCATGACATCAGACATCGTTTGCCACGGTCGCATCTAGGGTTACCAAGTGACAAGAAGTTGCAGGACTCGCATTTGATCAATTCACTGTCCACTAGCTATTTTTATTGATTTTCATACAAGTCATCCATCCATCCATCACCTTGTATGCATCCACTGCTGGACATAGGCCTTTTCGAGAGCGCGCCACTAAACACGGTCCTCCGCCTTCCTCATTCACCCGCTTTCCGCCACCTTCTTTAGGTCATCGGACCAGCGAGCTGAAGGTCGTCCTACACTGCGCTTACCGGTACGCGGTCTCCACTCCAGAACATGTCTGCCCTAACGGCCATCGGTTCTGCGACAGATATGTCCTGCCCACTGCCACTTCAGCTTGCTAACCCTCAGAGCTATGTCGGTTACTTTAGTTCTTCTCCGAATTTCCTCGTTCCGGATTTTATCCCTGAGAGAAATTCCCAACATAGCCCGCTCTATAGCACGCTGAGCCACTTTTAATGTATAGACGAGGCCCACCGTCAGTGTCCACGTTTCCGCTCCATACGTCATTACCGGCAGGACACACTCATTGAAGACCTTTGCCTTCGGGCTTTGTGGTATCGACGGATCGAAGACCTGACGTAGCTTTGAAAATGCTGCCTAGCCCAACTGAATTCTTCGGTCAGCCTCCTTTCATACAAGTATTTCTTACAAAACCTTTTTAGCCCTATTTCCTACTGAGAATTTCATATCAATTTGATTATAAATGTCACAGTCGCTACTCTTTTACAATGAACTTATCAACTTAAATATTGGAGAGAGTATGCTCGGGGTTTCTCTGAGTTATCAAATCATAAATTAGAAGACTGAAGCTGACTAAATGAATAGGTATTTTATAATGACGTTATAGACTACAATATGGCTACCCTACCCTCTTTGCAAAGCTCCGAGAGGTGAACATCCTTCCATAGCTGACCAATGAGATCGATTTCAAAATGTAATAAAAAAGCCAATACATTCTATATGCCAAATGGACGAAAATTATTGCTTGTTATCACGTTATGTCAGATGTGGTGAATACTAAAAAATCAGGTTTCGCTCTAATAGAATGAATGAAAATAATATTAATATGATAGTTTGAAATAAATTTTGAATAACATAAATAAAACCTTAAAAAATAAGTTCTCAAAAATATTTCTTTTACTGTTTTAAAATGCCGTGTGAATTTTTCCACGTTTCTACGACATCGTGTAGTGTAGAG
This sequence comes from Erebia aethiops, assembly GCA_923060345.2. Taxonomy (NCBI): domain Eukaryota; kingdom Metazoa; phylum Arthropoda; class Insecta; order Lepidoptera; family Nymphalidae; genus Erebia; species Erebia aethiops. The sequence goes on along the minus strand of OV281089.1, from coordinate 10,840,418 downwards.
GTCCTTAATAAAACTCCATTTTGAAAATTAATAGAAAATAATGACGAATTCGTTAGTTTTGAACAAAAATATAGGTATACTTATTTATTTATTTACCTATTTACTAGCCGTAGTAGCTCGCTAACATATTCTCAACTTAATGGACTCCAAATTATTTCTCTTTTTGCAATAAAGATTCAATCATCTGAAACGATATTTTATTTAAAATATTTTGCATATATTTCAATTTTGCAATGGATCATCTCAAGATCAGTCGAAAATGTCAGACCATCGAAATTTTTAACGAATACAACGTGATGGAAACTACTTTTACTAGTAAGATGACTTTCATTTCACAGAAGGAAAATTTTCTACATTAAAACATATCATTTTATGTCCTATAGAGGTAGACGGGTCTTGCAAAAGTTATTCCATTTTCATAAGAAGATGGAAATCAAAAATAATAAACATTTACTATAAATTATCAACTAGATAACGTCCGCGATTTCGTACGCGTGGATAAATGTATTATTTACAAAAAATATGGAAAATCTCGGGGAACGCTGAATGGAGAAGTTTACAATTTTTTTTTGTTTAATTTATTATGAAAATTAAGACAAAATAAAACAAAAATATGAAAGAATCATTAAAATATCTCAACAAATGAAAAAGTTATGGAACTTTAAAAGTTGCACTTGCAAGTGGTGGTCAACCGATTTTATAAAGCCGAATAAAAGAAATAAATGGACTTCACGTGACTTAATTGAATAAAAAGCACTTAATTTGTGTGTAAAGGTAATTTTGAAGTATTAAATCTCGGCTAGGTTAGGCTAAAACTCACTACTGAGTTTTAATACTCACTCGAGTAAGACACAGCAATCGGTGTACATTAAATAATTAAACTCTTAAATCGTCATTTCTCACTCATTTATTGATGGATTTAAAAAAAAACACTGATTTATTAGTTTTAATCTATATTTTACTTCCGTTGTGTTAAATATGATATTCACAACATCATGAAACTTCTCCATTTCCGGTCACTCTCCCAATTCCTAACTGAGCACTCATGCATAAAATCAGATCGGTCTGCTGCTGCTTATACTTTCGTATTTATTTAAAATAAGTAAACAAGTACGCATTTTATCTAATTTGTCAGAAACATTGGAAATATAGAACTTATTTATTTGGTTGCAGATGCCACGTTTTCAAAATTTCTATCCGGGTTCTATAGCGCTTATCTTTTTTTAGTATCAAAATTACATCTACGTAAACGATATATCTTATTATTGTTTACAAAATAATACATGTAAGTAGAATTTCTGTTTTAAAGCACTTACATAGAAATGATTTTTCCCAATTTCCTTTTTTGCTTATTATATTGGTAAAAATTGTATTTAATAATAGAAAATAAATAACGTTAGGTAGTTGATATATATTTTTTTTAAATATCTTAATAATAACCTGATTAACTTTGAGAACCATAGAGCTGTAAGGCGGGCGGAAAAAGAAAATAGGATACGTTTAGGTGCAGGTGGCGTGGAAAACAGCGGACGGGGTGCGGGAAGGAGGTGCGGGCGGCGAGGCAGACGCGGGGCGCACCCGGGACGCCCGGGACGCGCCGCAGCCTCGCTCCCGCCCTAATCTCATTACACGCACTCGGCGCCTACCTCGACCTTAGCCCGGTTTCTGACATGGGAACCCGCATAATACCCTGCTCACCTTGCTATTGTTTATATCGTCCGGCAACTCATATTTTATATCACAGTAAACTTACCCTAATATAATGTCGCAAGCTCCGAAATCTCAGCTTTCAATACATCAATATATCAAGTCACGGTATGTTGGCACTGGGAATAAAGTCCGATAGCACTTGTTAATACATGTTTATTAGCACATCGATAAGGCCGCGAATTTGTATAAGAAAATGTTTAACGACAGCGACGGTGCGGACTGCGGTTCGGCGTATCGCACACGGGTGCGTCGCAACGTCGTGTGCGCGCGCGCCGGCGGTGGGGCCGACCGGTCGCAACCGGGCCGCGCTCTCACCGACTCCGCCGCCCTGCCACAATGTTCACTATAAACGCACTTGACACCGTACCGTGTTCGATCTCGAAGAAAGTTCCACGTTTCTATGTCATTTGTTCAACATGGACAAAAAATTAAAAAATCAGAAATTACTCTCGATTTCCAGCCGGCCGTTCTAATACGACTGGCGCCAGAACACGAAGCCGAGTCAACAATTGTAATTGAATTAGGTTATTGTAGAGTTCATACCTATTTGGCTTCGGTTTTTTTCTCGCTAGAGGTTTTCCGTATTGATTTGTCATGAACTTGACTGCTATGTCTAAAGATTTACACCTGATAATATTATTATGAAAGAAGTAGTAGTAGTTGCTATACCTATAGGTACTAAAGTGAAAGTATTATTAATTTCACATACAGATGACCCGTGAGATAAGTTGTCAATCTCTATTCATTCTTGTCATGCAAGACAATCAACATTTAATTCAATTAATTGTTCATCGAAAAACTCTTGTATCTTTCTTCATAATGCGTTTGTTGGATATAAGCAGGTGTTACTTTGCGGAAGTCCATGAGAATGAAGTAAGTTTTATTCGCTACAATCCACCATATTTTTTTAATCCACTACAAGCTAGCCCTTGACTACGATCTCACCTGATGGTAAGTGATGATGCAGTCTAAGATGGTAGCGGGCTAACCTGTTAACATTAGACAAATCTATGTGGTACAGTGTGTATCTTGCACTCGTAGCTTGCGATATTCACTGACCAGCAAGACTGTAAAGTGTGTCCCTACCGATGAATTGAGAAACGACGCTCGATTCGTTGCATCTCAATTTTACGCAAATTACTGTTGCAATTTTTCCGCTCAAGTTCGCCTTGAAAAAAAAGACGTAACAAATGCATACATTGTAATGGATCCGCTACTATCACTCTTAATTCATCATCATCATCTCCGGTCTATTACGAAGCTTGTTCTTGAGATAACTTCCTTCCACAGCGGAAGTTATCAATACAATACGCGCAATACCTTTATACTTTTCGGTTACTCCATTGTTAATATTGTGTTACATTTCCAGTCTAATGCGTCAATGCCTCGACCAAACTCATAGTCGAAAGTGATTCAGAAAATTCGAAAATCTTTTTTTTTGTTATTTTTTTTCTTATGAGTGGTACAAGTGGTAATAAGTCTTGTTCCTCATCTCTGGCTTGCCTTTATCAGCCGGCTGGAGTGATCACTGACGAGGAACAGAACTCCCACCTCTTGCTTGCCTTCATTGGCCGGCTTGAGTGGAGATTCGCAAGAGCATCTGCAAAGATGCTCGGAGGAAGGAAGTATTCCAGTAAGATGTTTGTAGGGATCTTGAATGGACTACCAGGATTGTCCTGAGAGCCATGGAATACCTCTCCACTCCTCAAGCACCTCAGGTTATGTTGCCCCCTTGTCGCTACGTCACTATGTGCCAGCGGCTGTTTCCGGGGGCCCATTTACTGAGTGTGCGAGTCACCCCCTGCCATTTTATCCGTGTAAAATAACATTGGTCAGGCAGGGGCCGTAGTACTTCCATAGAGCCATTTCACCAGTCCATTATAGCAACCCAAACCCGTAGACCCGTACCTATCATTTGTGTCCATGTTTTGCAATAGTCCTGCACTAACCAGGGATTGTCCTTGGGTGCACTCGCATAGTGCATATAGGGATATTCGCTGATTGGTGTCACATTTCCTTTAGAGTAAAATTGTCTAACGGGCCTCTGCGTGTTGGTTTCGGCCCCTCGTATGCCTTCCAAAGGTCCGGGATCCCATGGTCCCGAAATGGAAGAGACAGACATAATAATAATAATAATGAAAACACCACAGGAATAATTTCATCTGAATTGTATTCTACAAATAGCTCCGTAGTATCTTCAATAATAATCTATCCATAAAATAAAAATCACAAATAAAAGGGAGGTCGCAAATTTCGTCAAAAATCGTTCAAGCTAATGGGTCATGAAAATGTAACAGACGAACACGCTTTTGCATTTGTAATAATATTAGTATGGATTATGTTAAAGTCAGTATTACAACGTAGTGTTTAGTTGTGTTTTCTAAAATAAAAAAATCATAAATTATACTACTAAAATATTCGCTAATTAGGATGCTCAAACAGTAAATATACCCTATCTTGCAGTAGAAATGCGTCAAACTTCCACTTAAGATACGAGACTGCCATAGTATGATATTGGCAAGCTAAATAACAAAGTCATTAATTGTCTATTTCCGTAATGATTAGTAATTTTACCTACTCAATATAGGTACTACTACTACAAAACACTAACTAATTACCTTCTATTATAACAACTAGTGGTACGAATACTTACCTATATTAAGTTTTTACTCTGTGTTGTCCAATAATAAACTTTAATTTATAATATTTGCCAAATATGACGACCCCTGTGGCGCAGCGTGTAGCGCTGTTGTCTTAACCTGCGGAGGTCACGGGTATCGATTCCCGGCAGGGACAATTAAGGAATTTATAAATTCTGAATTTTCTCAGGTCTAGCCTGGTGGGAGGCCTCGGCCGTGGCTAGTTACCACCCTACCGGCAAAGACGTACCGCCAAGCAATTTAGCGTTCCGGTACGATGCCGTGTAGAAACCGACTAGGGGTATGGGTTTAATTAATATAAATGCCATACCCCTAACAGGTTAGCCCGCTACCATCTTAGACTGCATCATCACTTAACATCAGGTGAGATCGCAGTCCAGGGCTAACTTGTAGTGGATTAAAAAAAATGCCAAAAATAAACAGTTTCTTAAATACTAAAATTACTTTACGATTACAGATTAACATTTATCCATCAAATCAAAGTGTGTCATCATACAGATTAAGGTTTAAGGTAAAATTTTGGTACTAAAGTTCAAACCCCTGATGAGTGAAATTCCATTTTGCTTTTATTAGCAATTTTTTATAATAATTAATATATTAAAATATCCAACCTTAACTTAATTTTAAACGCATGTCATGCAACTAAGGGTAAATGACATGAGGGAATATCTTGGCTTAGGAAAATAAATAGCTAATTCGGCAACTTTTTAAGCACTGAAGTTACAAGTTACAACATACCCCAAAGCGTGTACGAATTCCCCGAGAGCAACATTTTTCACATTTCAGGTTAATGAAAATCACCGCTTTCATCCATAATGGGAGAGCAAGAGGTTCACTTAATTGCCTAGTAAGGCATGAACGAGAACTTAACTCGTCGTAAGGCCGGTTTCGAACACGGCGAACCTTAAGCAAGCTTGTAAGCTTGTAAGCTTAGCAACCACGCACACTCGTATATAAGATTGTAATAATTACTACAAATACATAAATGATTATGACAAACAATTTAGAATATTTAAACCAATTTAAAAACTATATTTTGTGGAAACAAACTACTACATATTTGTGACTGGCTGCACGTAGTTTGAAATTCTGAGATAATATCCTTGAGCACCCTAGAGGTTACTAGTAAGTAGTAAGGAATAATTTTTCGAAATTCCACTCCTATGATGGTGAACTTTTGCATGGAAATCCGTAATTTTTTTGAGTTCCGTACCTACACAGGAAAGCTAGTATCATACTAATATTATAAATGCGAAAGTGTGTTTGTTTGTTGGTTTGTTGGTTTATTGGTTTGCCCTTCAATCTCGTCGCAACAGAGCAACGGATCGACCTGATTTTTTGCATGGGTATAGTTGAGGACCCGGAGAGTGTCATAGGCTACTTTTTATCCCGGAAAAATAAGGAGTTCCCGTGGGAATTTAAAAAAACTTTTTCAACGCGGACGAAGTCGCGGCCATCAACTAGTCTATTATAAATGGAAAAGTGTGGCTGTCCATAAACGTGTCTGTTACCTTTTCCCGGCCCACCAATTGACCAGTGTAACCGATATTTGTCGAAATTTAAAGGTACAGCTTGCATCCCGAAGGACAACTACTAATACCAACTACTACAAAGGCTTTTTTATCCCGGAAAATCAAAAAGTTTTAGAAAAAAACAGGAAAAACCTATATCCACGCAAACTAAGTATCTATTCAAAGAAGTCTAATACATCTGTACAAACAAATATATAAATCTATCGAGCTTTATAGATTTATATATTTTTATTATTTCGTACATAGGTAATTTGGTAATAAACTTGAGAACATACTGGGTGATTTTTTTTTGTCGTCTTTGCAGATTAATATTTAGTGTCCAGTCCATCAATATAGCCCAGGCTACTTGTGCAAGCTATGTATGGGAACCCTAAAATAAAAAATGTAAAGCTGATTTTTGGCACAAGCGTTCCTTGGGGTCTGAGAAGTACTTCTTAAAAATTCCCCCCCTCTAGGCCGCGGGCTTAACCCCCCACCCCCCCAAACGTCTCCCCAACCGCAGTTTTTTGTAATTTTCTCAAAAAATATTAGTGCTAGAAAAAAACCATCTATGGCGAAAATAATTAACATTAAATAATCTACCATATGGCACTTAAATCATTATGATCGGATAAATAGTTTTGCAAATATGCCGGCTTATTTGACGCATTTGTTTTTTTTTTTTTAAATCGTGTAAGTTTCTTGTGATTTGCACAAAATGTATAAGAGCTAGGAAAAAAACGACAAGAACAAAATGAAAGTTCATAAAATCTTCTACAAAATGCTTTTTATTTCATTTCAATCGACCGAATACTTTCGGAAATATGACGATCGAAAACGTGCATGACAGAAAAATATTTTGCAATAATTTTGACTTTGTACTTACCATGTACCTACACATTCTATTTGATAATGATCGATGCTATATTACAATAAATTAATAGTAGGTAATAATCATGATATCTTTATCTACAAAACAACACCACACTCAGTAAATAATATACTAAATATTATTATTTATATTCGTTCAAAGTTCTAACAAAGACAAGGCGTCCCGTCGGCCGGAGAATAACGAATAGGATTGCAAAGGAAATGCGGGTGGAATGACATGGTTCGTGTGCAAATGTTACCATTGATGGGGAAGAAGGTGATGATGACGACCATGATGATGTGCTTTAATAATACCTACTAATATAATAATAATAAATACCTACGTCTCGAAGTCCTTTCAACTATATGTAGGTATGCAATTATGCATTTATCTAAAAACATGTAAATGAACCACCAACATCCAACAGCTATCTGGGGGGAGGGGGGTTGTGGGAGTGGGGAGAAAAGAGGACATCATTTGCGCCTAAAATCAAAAATACGTTATTTATTTAGAGGTTAATTTCTATTTATTCCATAGTACTATGCTAAGTCTACATGACTACCACCGGTTCTTACACAACAGCAAGGTATATTTCGAAAACTATTTGTCCTATCAAAATAAACTAAACACTATTTTATAGGTAAATTAATAATCTTTGTACTAAGTCCTGACAGCTTTTTTCCTAACTCTAATACTTTTTCTTTAAATTACAATAAATATTTACGGATTTTACAAAGGTTTAGTTTTTTATTCCAGTTAGGCAGCCATATTTCCGAAACTATTAGTTCTATCAAAAAAAACTAAAAATTGTTTTGAAGATAATTTAATGAAGTTCATTTTTGCTTCTTATGTTTTTTTTCCTAGTTCTAGTAGTTTCTGTGAAAATTCAAAAATATACCAACGGTTGTCGAAAAAAAAAAAAAAACTTGGAATATAGGTTGCCATATTTCTCGAACTATTGGTCCTATCTAAATTCACCATAAGACTTTTTTGTGGGTAATTTAGTGAAATTAATTACTCTTCCGAGGATTTTTTCCAGCTCTAATAGTTTTTGTGGAAATTGCAAATAACATAGGATTCTAGCAATTTTATTATTTTTTTTTCGTACACTATACATGGATATATATTCGAAATTATTAGTCCTATCTTTATGAACTAATTTTTTTTAATAAGTGGTTAAATGGTGTTTATTTTTACTTCTGCGAGTTTTTTGCCTAGCTCTAATAGTTTTCTAGAAATTACAGAAAACATATAAAATTTTTTTTTTATGTTAACTATGACAGGTATATTTTCGAAATTATTAGTGCTATCAAAATTACCTAAATACTATTTTGTAGGTAATTTAACTATGTTTCTTACTGTTTCAATCAGTTTTTCCTAACTCTGTTATTTTTTTTTTCGAAAATTAATAACAACGTACACGATATTTGCATATTATTTTCTTTATCTTACACAATAGGTAGGCATATCTCCAAAACTATTACTCTTATCAAAATAAACTAAATATCATTTTATAGCTAATTTAATAGCCTTTCATTTTTCTTCAGACAATATTTTTGTAGCTCTATCAGTTTTTATGGAAATTACAAGAAACTACATTACAAAAAGCCATACATGCAAAATATTTTCTTTTCATGCACAAAGGGTTAACATATCTCCGAAACTATTAGTCTTATGGAAATGAACTGAAATATTATTTTGTAGATAATTTAATGAAGATAATTTTCACCATAGAAAGTTTTTTTCTAGCACTAATATTTTTTGAGAAAATTACAAAAAACTGCGGTTGGGGAGACTTTTGGGGGGGTGGGGGGTTAAGCCCGCGGCCTAGGGGGGGGGAATTTTTAAGAGGTACTTCTCAGACCCCAAGGAACACTTGTGCCAAAAATCAGCTTTACATTTTTTATTTTAGGGTCAATGTTTATTAGTCCCGTACTAAAAATCTGAATCGTAACTTATCATACAACAATATTACCAAACGCAAGTGAAAACGCTGTCACATCATACACTTAGCTATACATATAGTGGTCGAAGTTGCTTTGAATGTCAACCTGTTACCAACTAAAGTTGTATTCCATAGTAACTATTACGGTTGTTATAAGTGACTGCATTCCCGATCGAATAAATCTCATGATTTTATTCATAGCCCTAACTTTCTCTTTTCATCACGAAATACTCGTTGCATGTACATATTAAACTTTGCATAAAACTTGTCTTGTAATACGTTTAATTTAATAATCTTTGAACAAACGGGTAGTGACCCTCCCACTACCAATTCCTTATTTTATTTTGAAACGTTAAATAGTGAAAATTTTAATTAAGGTTCTAATGTATGGACACAATTGAACACACTCAGTTCATATTTTTATGTAATTAATTTATTGTAAAGAGACACTGCTTAAATACATACTCCAAAATATTTTATTGTGTAAAAGCTACGTATTAACAGGGTGTCAATTTGATAAGGGCAATCATAAATTTGGAAACGATAAATATTAGTACCTAAATAAAATTAATAATTAAGCACCATATAAGTGAAACGTATTTTTAATGTTCATTTCGGCTTACTCTTGCGGTTCTTAGATGAAACCTGAACCCGTTCACCCCGAAAGATAAAATTTAATTAAAATACGCTTCACAATTTAACCTGAATCGTATTACAAGCGGCCCGTTATAAAAACATTTAAAAGTCATTTATTTCAATGAAGTTTAGCTGTGTGATTTTACCATTCAAAAAAGTTGAAACGATTCAAATGGGAGTCACATTACATAGCTTTAGTATATTTCTGTATTTATTTACATAATATTTTACAGTAACAATTCTAAGCAGCTTCAGAAACTTATAAACAAAATGCATAATTATTACCTATTATATAAAGTAAAATTTATATTTTACTTCACTTATTAGAAATATAAAATATCCATACTAATATTATAAATGCAAACATAACAACTACTGAGCTTATTAGTACTCGTACTACCCATGCCATAAAGTTCCTACGCTCCGAAATAAACCATAAAATTCATTCACTTCATCAATAGTTTTTTCGTGTAAACCGATTATCTTGTGATGATTTATTTTAATTGGATACTTATATATTAAGAATTAATCAAAACCGCAAAGTACCGAAAGTACTCGTAAGTATCATTAGAAACCATCTTCGTTATTCAATCGATAGTGCTATTTGGGTCAAATATTATTGTCGGATGGTAATGTGCTGTCATCAGTTTGTAATCAGTCCTTGATTATCAATTATATAATAATTAATTATATCTGCTCTATTTGGTGCTAAAGTAGCCCGCAAGTACAGCAACAAATACCTACTTTTTAAGATAATGTTGATTATTATATTTTATCACGAAATGCGTTTATATTAGGAGCTATTTTATATTGCTAAGCTCTACATTACTTTCTTTGAAATGACTTGTTTAGTACCATGTGGAATAAAATAAAATAAATAAATATATCCTTTATTTCTACTACCACATTAAGTTTGTTGCATACTTCTTAATTAAAATATTACCATTATTTTTAGTGCTTAACTATGTTAAATTTACATAATACTTAAATTCTAGTTGTTTTAGGCTTGTTTACATATTGTGTTGATTTTAGTTTTGTGCGTAACCAACTCGACGTAAGCCTCCCTTTATTGTCTCCATGCGTCCGCAATCCGCATTCCTTGCTATTATTGTCATCCAGTTTGGTCCAGCAATTTGTTTGAAGATATCCCTCCATCTTTTTCCTTGTCGTCCTTTTTTTCTTTTTCTGTTTCCTGGGAATCCATTCTGTAATACGTTGAGCGCATCTTATATTGTCCATCCTTCATAAGTGCCCTGCCCATTTCCATTTTATTAGCCATGTTCTGTTTATTATGTCATATAGGTAATTTTGTCCTTTCCCTTGTATTCCACAAGGGAAAGGACAAAAGGACATTCAACAGTTGCTGTCTCTGTCTTATTCCTAATATACTTTTTTCCATTTTCCTTTGGCATATTGCTATTTGCGCTTCATCTTCTTTTTTTACTGACCATGTCTGACAACAGTATGTTAGAGATATATATATCATTGACGAATTCGATTTTGCCGCTTTCCACGTTGATATCTTGAACTTTCCCGTTCGTTAGTACTTATTTGTCGAAATACGGCTTCTATGAGTAGTAGTAGAAATACTTCCCCGTCACTTTCCAGCTTATAACATTGGCAGTGCCTTTGGAATAGATGTTGTGAATAAGTCGAACATAGGTATTGCTAACACCTTGTTGTTGAATTGCTTCCTATATAACATTACTGTAGCGGTCTTCGCAGTTCGCACATAATCCAATAGATGGCATTACTAGTAGCGCACGATGAACACCAAGAACCTAACTCACGCTAACGAAGCGTTCTCTGAATTACGCCTATATACGACCTCCAACGATGAATAGTCGGACCAGTGGTCCCCGAGCACTACACCCGCTCGGTGGATGATATCATCCTTTGTTACGGTCGAGCCATGTCACCTGCTCCCGTACAATTGGGTATTTGACAACTAGTCAAATCAGCAACTTTTTTTTCAAACATCAAAACGCGTGATTGGTGTGGATTTTGTATGAAGTTTTAAGTTGTGACGTCATCAAGACGCACTTTTTTACTTTAATCGATAGTTTAAAATGGTTATTCAAAATAAATCTAGCAGGGACGTTGATATTACCGCTTTTTGAAGATCCTTTATTTAATAATCACTAAAAATTAATTTCTTTCACTAGTAGTCAAATACCCAATTACGACTAAGACTTTTTTAAAACATGGCGAAATTCTAACAGCTTAGTATAAATACCAGATGTATTATCATATTAAAAATCTCTCTTAAGAGGCACATTACTGTTGGAATACCACTTAACCCATTTCCTTGAGGATAGTCTGAACTTGAATTCATCATCTACGGAGGGAAGGAGCACGGATCTATAGTATGTTTAAAAAAATAGCCCCGAGCAAAATTCTTAAAAGATACAAAACTGCAGCATTCCATCACTAAAAATTCATATTTGCCTACATTGCAGTTTTTAAACATGTCCTTTATATATATCTACCCGAGACGTTTTCAAACTTCCGCTAAAACTATTTGATTTTCCGACATAAAAAAGGTGACTTTATCCGTCTTCGGGTTGAAACTTTCCGACCTTCCTACAGAGAAATCTTTTTGGATTGATCGTGAAAGGTCACATACAGACAGACAGATGCACTTTTGCATTTATAATATTAGTTAATGGAGCACAACTATTTAATAATAATGAATAAGTTGAATGAGTGATAATATGTAAATCTTCCTTAGTTTGCATCATCACTTGCTAGCAGGTCAGATCGCAGCTAAGCGCTAGCCTATAAATTAATTTTAAAAAAATGCCAGTCATAGGGACTGCCGATAGAAGTGAAAACGAATCTTTTTTTTTAATAGTTAAAATATAAACCTTAAAACTAAGGCCTTAAAGTTTAATTGTTGTTCGAGCTTATCGCTGTTCGCGAGCATGTAGGTCACGCGAGCATGTCGGCCACGGTCACGTGAATCCATAAGTTTACCCCCTACCAAAAAGTGCTCAACGCGGACGTTTTCGTCCGACGAACGAAAGACGTTTTCACTTCAAAAATGAAGACCAATTTTCCAACGTTATTGCTTGTACGGAAATTCTGTTTTCAACGAAATCCAACATGGCCGTTACAGTTTTCATGGTTGGTTTCGCAGTGGAGTAATCGGTGGGAATGCACTAATGATCGGTTGCACCTGAACAGCGTGTAATATGCGATTTGCAAGCGCGCACTTAGCGGTCACGCGACCACCGCGGCCGCGCCTTCGACCACTTGTGATATTATGCAAGTACCTAGTAAAAATTGCTAAGTAACAACTACTAATTTAAAAAAAGAACAAAAATCTGTCTGTGGTAGGACAGAATTAAGTCTGGTGGTTTTACAACAAGAAATATGTTGAGATTCTACACAGCTTTCTGGCTAATACGTAATACATTATGTACTTACCTAATTAAAAAACGGAGCTTATGACCGTTAAAATATATTCCAGGAAATACCATCTTAAGTTTGAAAGACCTACACAGTCTACCACTATTTTGTATTCTACAAACGCAAAATTTTGGTTTTTTAGATAAGTAAACCTAAAGACTATAACCATCGCACGAATTAGACGAATCGATTCATTATTCATTAAAATCCGTGCAGCCATTGTTATGCTTCGAAGGTAAGTGTAAGGAATCCCATATAATAGACATACATACTACACGTATACGACATACGTACTATACGTATATAGATACATACATACATAAAAACATATTTAGGAAAAAAATAACCCTTGTTTTAAAAAAATATATTTTATGAATGAAAATACTTATGAATTCCAATATAGGTGGAAATCCAAGTGAGGTACTAACCTAAAAAAAGATGTACTTACTAAAATGCAATTTCAAAAGACTTACTAACCTTTTATAATATACGACTAGGTACTTTGGAGTTTACCGTATGGAAATTCTAGTGGCAGTGCCCCCATCTCTAGAATGATTTTCAATTTGCATTCAAAATTTAATATATTCAACGTCAAGTAGATTCAACTTTCAGAATTAATTGAACCTAAGTTAAAGTACATGACGTGTTTAGAACGAGTGAAGTGGTGGATACCATTAGGTATATCAATGTTTGAATATCAGTAGGTAGGTAGTACCTACCTAAAGATATTCAAAGTTTTTTGAAGATTTTTGAATGTTATAAATGTGAAAGTGTATAATATGTTAGTTGCTGTATCCTTCAAAGACGCTGCAACGAAGCAAACGATAGACGAGATTTGTATATATAGGTACAGATGAGGACCTGGAAAATGACATGCAAGGCTTTTTACCCCTGAAAATCAAAGTTCATATTCAAATTATTAAATCTTAATCCATGCAGACGAATTCGCAGGCTTTAAATCTAGTATTTAATGAAATAAAACTTACTTGAAACCTCAATGCGACTAAATCTATGGGCAAGCAAGTCATAGCTTAACACACACTACGTACCAGACATACTTGCGAGTTAAAGTAGCAATATCTACTTCTTATCAGAAAATAAACCTCGAATCATTTCAGTTTTGAAAAATAATCCTACTCAATATTAATTTTGACTTAGCCAAATTGTATCGAAAGCGAAATTGTACACGACTGTACTAAAATGACTAATGACAAAAGTTAACCCCATATTACTTTGTTCAAAGATGTCGGAAAAATCCTAAAATTTTTTTTAGATGAAGTGTTTTACAATAATTATTTGGCACACAAATGACCACGGTAGATTTTAAATTAATAATGATCACAATTAGTTGCTTTTAATCACAAAATATTCAAGCTTGACATTTGAGTTGGAAGATGATTTGCCTCACCTGTATTTAATTAACAAGCTCTTCTAAATTGCAACGTCAGTGGTTATAAATTGAGACTTTTCAATAGAATTTGCGGTTTTAATATGACATCGCGTTTACAATATCGTATTTCTCAATGTACTGTTACTGTTTAAGCAAAGCTTTTTTGTTTTTAAGCATCTTAAGAATATAATAAATCAATAATTATCTAATATACTTGAGAAAATTAAATAGGAAGTGAATCCGCTGGTTCTCCAGTTTCTGTTAGTATTAGATACAACTACGAGGTAGTTACATAGGTATAATTGATGGATGTATGGATGTATGGATGTATAGATGGATGTTTGTTACTCAATCACGCCCGAACGGCTGAACGGATCTGGATGAAATTTGGCATAGAGATAGATTAAAGTCTGGAATAACATATAGGCTAGTTTTTATCCCGGAAAACTAAGGAGTTCCCGCGCGAACCAAAAACCTCAATCCACGCGGACGTAGTCGCGGGCATCAGCTAGTTTAAGACGTATACAGGGTTTAAAAACGAATGGGAAATGGATGGAAGTACATAAAATATTGCAGATATTAAATCACTCTAAGGAAACATTCCTTTTTTTTTCTAACATGAATATCTGCATTCAAACATTTTATAAAAATCTCACCTTAGCCGGGTATAGCCGGGAACCAACCAAAAATGATAAAATTAGTCATTCACTATTTTATTGAGTCAATCAATAGGATCTACGATGAGGATAAAATCTCTCAGGCAAACATTGTATTTTTACATAAATATAATACTAATACTTCTCCATTATACAATAAATATTTTAATTAAAACTAAGAAATAAATTAAAAATCTAAATTAAAATATATATATATATATATATATATATATATATATTTACAAAAAATACACGCCGTCCAAGTGATCGTTAATGGGCATGGTGCCCAAAACACTGGCGCTATTACCTCGTTGAATAGCAAGGCTAAGCCGTTGGGCTAAATAAGCCCCAGCTCTTTGGTCACCAGAGGCGTGGATCAGTTTTTGGGACATTGTATAATATTTAAGAATTAAAGAAGACCATTTCCCTAATTTCCAACACCTAAATAATAATTAATTAATATATTAGTATTTGCCTAATTCACCAATACCAATACTCACTAATGCCTTAAGGTGATCTATTCTGTTCTTCGTTTACCATCAAATGTCAAAAGTAAACCTTTTGACGTTTTACTTATTTTCTTTATTTTGCCGAGTTTGTTGCAAATGAACCGCCCTTGTATTTGAAAAGCATTCAGCAATAGGCTCCTATATAGATAGGATAACGAAACACAGACGAAGTTGTGGGCATCATCTAGTAAATACCAACTAAAATCATCATCATCAACCGATAGACGTCCACTGCTGGCCATAGGTCTCTTACAAGGATTTCCACATACCATGGTCTTGTGCCGCCTGGATCCAGCGGCTCCCGCTGCGACTCGTCTGATGTCGTCCGTCCACCGAATAGGGGGTCTGCCAACGCTGCGCTTCCCAATTAAAATAAGTAAACCTAATGGTACAATAATGTACTTAGTTCTTACCTACTTAACACCATCTTTCTATTTTTTACTAAACCTTTCATTTAACGGCGGAGAATGGCATTCCAAGCAGCGGCCTGCGGCTCTTACAAAGACAGATTTCTGTTCAACGTTCGAGGATAAGGCAAATCCTTTTTCTTGAAATATCTAACCGGAACTGATAACATACTCTGTCAAATTCTAGCATACACTCGCAAAGACGCAGCAACCCTACAAGTAGGTCGCTTTCACCAAGTTTCGCAATCTACTCCTAGACACATTTACCATTTACCAAATATATTCAGGGGACTTACTACCATCGCTATTTTGTAATGTTTAATATTGTTGACGTTCGTGTTTAAGAATTATAATCCTTATTTTAGGGACGTCAAGGTACATGACATGAAGCTGTCATTTTGAAATAATACTGCTTTAAACGATGGAAGTTACCCCCCAGACTGCCCAATAAGTGTAGAACTGGATCGTGAACTCCGAGTATAGCATTGTTCTACTCTCCATCCAAATCACATACAATTAATTATTACCGACCGATGATATAGCTATAGGTACGTAGAGATTGCATTATGTAGAGTCCATAGTGTAGCGTAGCTTAAATGGTTTCTGTTCAGATTCTGCTGTGTCACCATATTACCATTGTTTGTGATATTAAACAGGATCTTAATAATTAGTTAAACTGAGATCATCAGAAACGCCTGACTTTATTCTATTAATACATTACATAAATTAATATATCCAAGTACATTGAGGTTTATTAAAAAACCCATGGAATTTTTGTTAAACTTATATGATATTGATAAAAAGTAGTCTATGACCGACCTTGACGGTTGAAAAGATGGGTCGTGAAACAGTTAGAAGCTAACAGACAGACATACTTTCGTTTGTAGTTTCCTGTGTATAATTTATAAAGCAATATAGTAGAGCCTTAAGTTATTTCCGCGTAGATTATAAGTATTTTGATTCCCGGTAGAAATCCTTCATTTTCCAGGATAAAAAGTAGCCTATGTCCTCCCTCGGAATGTAACCTACCTAATTTCCTCAAAATCGGTTGAAAATATGGTCTGTTAAAGCGTAACAGACAGACAGACAGACAGGCAGACAGAAAGACACATACACCTTTTCGCATTTATAATACTAGCTGACGCCCGCGACTTCGTACGCGTGGATCGAGGTTTTGTGGTTCCCGCGGGACTCTTTAATTTTCCGGGATAAAAAGTAGCCTATGTGTTATTCCAGACTATAATCTATCTCTGTGCAAAATTTCATCCAGATCCATTCAGCCGTTGGGGCGTGATTGAGTAACAAACATCCATCCATACATCCATACATCCATACCGACATCCATACATCCAAACTTTCGCATTTATAATATTACTAGCTAATGCCCGCGACTTCGTACGCGTGGATCGAGGTTTTGTGGTTCCCGCGGGAACTCTTTAATTTTCCGGGATAAAAAGTAGCCTATGTGTTATTCCAGACTATAATCTATCTCTGTGCCAAATTTCATCCAGATCCGTTCGGCCGTTGGGGCGTGATTGAGTAACAAACATCCATCCATACATCCATACATCCATACCGACATCCATACATCCAAACTTTCGCATTTATAATATTAAGTAAGATAGTATAGTATAGTATATAGTATAGTATATATAGTAAGATAGTAAGAAGTAAGATAGTATAGTATAGTATATAGTATAGTATATATAGTAAGATAGTAAGAAGTAAGATAAGATAAGATTAGTGTGGATAACCCAATCCAGATGCTATTAGGATAATAAAAAAGGGTTTATCTCTTTTCCTCTTATGATTAAAGTAATTAGAGAGAAAAGTGTAGACTGCTAACTGTCATCCTAATAGCATCTGGATATGATAGTAAACTGTATTGGGACATTTTGAGGTGCTTTGTGTGGTAAATAGTCGTTTCATCTAATTTGAGCTTTGGAGTTTTAACTGATATATATACTTAAATAAGCGTTTTACGTAAAACAGTGTTAGTTCATACAAAAGAGAACGTGTCGCAAGGGTTATTTTATTGGTTGTCCGACGTCCTTTGGAGTCAATGTGCGAATTAGTAGCTCGTCGTCAGTCGTCAGCTCGCGGCGCTACGTTGCAGTATGGGGGCGCGCGGCGGAGGGAACGAGGAAGAGGGCAGTGTCCCTCATTGATCGCAAACCGCGCAGCATCCCCGCGCCTCCCGCATCCTCCGCTCGACACAACCACAAAATTCAACACTCAAAATTTTAATCGCTGGAATTCGAAAGCTCATCTCATTCTTAACCCCATTACAGTCGTGACCGATTGGATAGATGTAGCGTAACGTAGAGTTTTTATTTTGGTTTCACTCATGCCTAAATGTTAAGATGCGAGTTTTAAGTTTATTCAAAATATATTTGACTCTGATAATGATAAGCCATACATATACGTACATAAGCGTATACATAAGCAGTACATATGGGCGAAATGTACAATTATTTACGCGTAGCACATAAGCACGTTAAGTATGTAACCGTCACCAAAATGGCTTACTTTACTACCCCTAGCTTACTAAATCATAATTTTTGAAACTGAATAAGTAATTTTTTTCTTGTGTGTAAAATCTGTTATCAATTATTTTCGACTATAAGTTCGCTTCACAGAGTATTTGATTTGTAAGGTTTTTAATTTGAATAATTTATCGATGTAACAAGCTATATCAGTCAAGATTATTTTAAGCTAATAATAAAAGCTTTAAGCTAATAAAATAAGCTGTACAAAATAATTTGAAGTAAGTAAGTAGGTACATTAAAATGGAATAAACCTTTCCTACTGGTTTTGGATGAAAACAACAGCTAAGAGCTTTCGTAAAGGGACAAAATTTGCATAATTAGATAGAGCACGAGAGAAAGAGTTTTAGGTGCGGGCGTTCGAGCGTGAGGCTGAGGCTGCAAGCAGGCATTGCGCTGAACGAGACTAGGGCTACCAGAGGATATCATTATTTAAGAAATAAGGTATATTATTGTCTTATTTTCTAGTAAATTTTCCGAAATTGTGTCATCTCTACCCATATTATATTGTATATCTAACTATGTACCCCTATGGTCGCAAAATGTACCAGTGTTTGGAAATAAATCTTTTGTAAAAGTTGAACATATTCGTAATTTCAATTAAAATATTTCCTCGAAAAATGCGAAAACTGTCGGTCAACTTAGATGTGAGTTAAAAACTTTGTCTTCGTTTCCATCAATGTTGGTGCTGTAATGATAAGCATTTAAAAGACAGCAATGGTAACCCTAGAGGCGAGGCGCGCGGCGCTTGAATGGGCGGCGCGGCGGCGCGGCTGCGCGCCCGCGGCGGCTCCGCCAGTCCGCACACCGGCGGCTCCGCTGCCCCACGGTCGGCCGCACTCCGCTGAACAACAATGCTCAATAACACAACCTAACTCGACAGACCCAGCGGCGGCGCAGTCGGCGATGCTCGAGGATCGGACGGCACGCGTGGCCGTCGGCGAGCGGTCCTGAAGAAGATTTGATTTATGAAAACCGTAAAAGAATTATTTTTTAAGCTGATCGTATTCGAGGGATCGGAATAGAGGGGCGGGAGTGCGGCTACGGGAGGCGGGGGCCGGTGTCGCGGGTGTCGCGGGTCGGGAAGATGGCGCGGCGCGCGGGCGCGGCGTGCGGCGCGGGCTCGCGGCGCTGACATGGCCGGCCGGGCGCGCCGCTCGCTGCAGGCGGCGCCCGCGGTGCTGCTGCTGCTAGGCCTGCTCTGGCCGAGGGGTAAGCTGCCACCACCACCGCCAGCCATCCACCGCCATCCCACCCTCAAACAAAACCAACAGCCACCGCCACTACCCTTGTCTTAGACAACAAGGGGAGCTTCATCGGCAAATTGTTACTAAATTCTTGTATTTTTCAGTAAGTACCAGATTAGGTTAGATTAAATTTTAATTAGTTGTTTTACCACATCACATGCAGCTATATATATATACCGCAGTCCATGCATTCCATAATATAAAAACTCTAAATAATGATAATCACCTACTAGAAACGGTATCTGTTGTCTTTATTAAGGAAATCGCATACATACCTATAAGGTACCGATATCCAGACAATCTTTCATTCATCATGATTATACCTGCTATATTAATGTGTACCTACCTATACTAGATTTTTTAAATACATTATATGTATATGAATTAAAATAATAAATCTAAGTTTTAAAGTGTTGTAGTGGACTCCATGACGTATCCTTGATTGTGGAATTTTCAAAAATTCTAAATAACATATCCCTGCATTTACAACCAAAAGCCCAAATACAATTATTTTTCTTACATATAACTTGAAAAATCACGAACTTTCACCCTTTAGAGTGAAATTTCCAAAAATCGTTTCTTAATTGGTCCATAAAACTGGCTACAATGCTTCAGATAAGGCTTACGTCATAAAATGTCAAAATAATGCTGTACTTTGCCACAGGCTTTGCTAGATCCTTCCGTGAGTCAGCTACAATGTCAGACAAGATGTATTTAACCAGGTGGCTGCTATGTTATCACAGAATCACTGTTCTTCCTTTCGGGTTAGGTAATCGAACCGTAGCTTATGGTTAACGTAGCTCATTGCAAGTAATGGCCTATTTTACTAGGTTAGTGTTCGTTGAACAGCATGCAGGTTATTTACTTTGTTGTTTTTGGATAAACCATCCATCGTTTAAATAATAAAATTAAAATAACGAATTTATGTACATTGTACAATTTTTTTTAACAAATAATTTCTTATGTAAGTATTTTAAAAAAATATCTAAGAAAGAGTCATTAAATAAATAAGCTGCCTCATCTACCAATCAAGATTAGCCCAATTCATTAACTTATACATATATACTATATAAAAGACTAACTCTTTGTAACTATTGTTAATCATATCTTATTATATAGTGAATAACGTCTATATTAAAGATGCATTAAGTTTAAAATATTAAATACTTTATTATAACCTGCAACTAAGAAATGCTCCACATTTACATCTGTCCATGAATTATGTATGAGTAGGCCTTGGGAATGTGGTGCTAGGAATAATGTGGGAAGAAGAATACTGCTTAAAAGTTGTGTAATAAGAAATAAGAAATAGTTAAAACTGAGAATCTGATTTCGACCATCAAATGCAGAGTTGGACATGTTTTCAGACAGACTGGTATATTGTCTCCTTCAGACTACCGTGATGGTCCTTCGTGAAAGAGAAGCGTCTGTACATGAAGATAGGTGGCTCGTGGCGTGGCGTTAGACACAACTTTTCTATCAGGTCAGGTTATCTTACGTCATGTTATATTACATGATGAAATTACAGCGGAAAGCTAAAAGAAGAAGCAGAAGAAAGCTCATTACCAAAAACAAACATAATCAATAAGATATACTCTGTATGTACGGTCTATTCAAATAAGGAAAATGACAAATGAACCACAATAATCATCATTTTTGCAAAAAACCATATGATGTAGCTCATATTATGTACTTTTCGCAGAAAGCTTAATGCCCACGTCTAGCACATTTAAGCCCGCCTACAAACGCCTAGTTGAGGACCGAAATACCGTGAAAGATTCTGCCCGTCGAAACATAAGTGGTGAAAATTCCACACAAAAGAATGTGCTTTTAAGCGATGGCATTTTATTGGAGGCAATCTCAAGAGCATTTATCGTCAGATAACGTAACAAGTAGAGAGTTCGCGAGTATGCTCGAGTGGCGATGTCAACGTTCCTTCTATTATTTAACAGCCTCATTCACAAACAAAACGAAAGATTTTTGACACAATGGTTGATTGCAAGTATGTGTATTCTTTGAGAAATTGATATGCTTTGAACTTCTCACAGGTTACACAGAATAGTGTCGAGTCTGCTTAAACTTTTGATTAAATAGTTATACTCACGGATCCCCACTAGATCGGATCACTTTGAACAAAATAAGGTAGTAACTCCTCTACCGAGCTTGATTTTTCAGCATTATTTCTAGTTTTCTTCAGCTCGTATTCCCTTTCGTGTGTAGGTAAGGCCTGCATAGCAAGGCTACGTGTTATTTTTAATCTTTGATATTTTTCAAAGAATTGCCTCCAATAAGATTAGAATCACTTTTATTAATTTATACAACTCTTATTAATTTATTTTTTTAAGGCGCACGTGCATAGGTCGACTTTCATACATTTTTCTTTTCGATTATTCTTGAAATATATACATTTTTGTGTTTTTTTAATTTGTTTTATCATTTCTTTAGGGCTTTTTATGGTCGCAATTTTCATGTCAGACAAATATTTACATTATTTATAATATAAAAACGGCATTCAAAAAGTGTCAGATTTACGCATGTGTGAGTTGTGAAGTTTACATTCGTCTTGATAGATGTCGCCCGTGTCGCCTAAATAATGCGTCAAAAAAATATATTTGATCGCCATCTATCATTATACTGTAAAACTAGTTCGCTGTTACATGCTATAAACTTTTATAGGATAGGGGAAGGTTCATATCTAAGTACGCGGATTGTGGATAAATTATTTTCGTATTAGATCCCGCTATACCACGACCTTCACCGATCTGTTTATTAGATGAAACCTACTTTTTATTTTTAACCGACTTCCAAAAAAGGAGGAGGTTCAATTCGGCGCGTATGTTTTTTTTAAATGTATGTCGGTGCATATCTCCGTTGTTTCTAAACCGATTTGAAAAATTTTTTTTCACTGGTTAGTGGAAGCTCCCGATGTGGTCCCATAAAAAATTCTGACTCCAAATCCTCAATCCTGATGCTGTAGGTGTACCGTACTACATGAAATCCTCAAAACTAGGCATTTAGGAAATTTTGATGGTAAATTAATATAGTAGGTATCAAGTCACGTGTATAAAATACAACTCTGAGTCCCAACTCCTCAACCCTGATGCTGTAGGGTACAGAACTCCTTAAAAATAGCAATTTAGGATTTTTTTATGATGAATTCTTATTTTAGGTGTCAAGCAACGACTTCATACTTAAAACCAAGTCTTAACTCCTCAACTCTAACGCTGCAGGGTACTGCACTCCTAAGCCGTGGGGATTTAGAGTACACTAAAAAGTTAAAAATAAAAATTCTTTCCAAAAAGCCGACTTCCAAAGCCATTGTAAAGTATAAAATAATTTTGATTTCTACAGTGGCTTTGGAAGTCGGTTTTTTGGAAACAACATTTATTATTTAATAATAGATAAATACGCCTAAATTAGTTTGCCTATCAAAATCCGGTCCAGGCTATTTTTAAATAAATTAATTTTAATATTTTTTTTTGACAAGTTTATTGTAGCCAATGCTATACCATCGCGTTTGTTATCAAATTAACCTATTTTAGGCGTGTTTATCTATTATTAAATAAAAAGTAGGTTTCATCTATAAAACAGATCGGCGAAGGTCGTGGTATATCGGGATCGGAACTATTTAATCGTATCCAGGCATAAAAAGAACGCTTATTTCGCCTACAAGTTCGTCGCTCGTTTAGCACCACCCAGGCACAGTATTGGTATCTATATACCAATACTGTGACCCAGGGGACACGTGCAGGGAGGTAGAAAGTAGTTCCTGCGGACGTTAGCGACGGGGCTTCCCCCAATTGTGGATTGTGTGTTGCGATATACCTACCTACTTGGATTTGTTGAGATCAAAATGAACCAAATAAACAAGGCAACCTATAGGAAACGTAAATATTCCAATGCGTCGAATAAATCTAGGAAAAGAGTAAAAGATCATTGTAAGTTTAATCAACATCGGTTCAGAGTTTAAAAGATAACTTTGTAACTACCTAGCTGATGCCCGCGACTTCGTTTACGTGGATTAAGTTTTTGAAATCCCTCGGGAACTCTTTGATTTCCTGGGATAAAAAGTAGCCTACCTAGGTACCTATGTAACTCCAGGTCCTCTATTATTCCCATGCAAAAAATAACCTCGATCCGTAGCTCTGTTGCAGCTTGATTGAAGGACAAACCAAGGAACAAACACACTTTGGCATTTATAATATTAGTACCTACCTATGAAGTATGATTATAATTTTTATACATACAAGCTTTTGCAAGCGGCTTCGCCCGTGTGGATAAAATGTAGCTTAGGTATGTTC
Organism: Erebia aethiops; assembly: GCA_923060345.2. Taxonomy (NCBI): domain Eukaryota; kingdom Metazoa; phylum Arthropoda; class Insecta; order Lepidoptera; family Nymphalidae; genus Erebia; species Erebia aethiops. The sequence continues at coordinate 10,816,618 of OV281089.1, read as the reverse complement.
TAAGTCAGGCTATAAGCTATCTCCATTCCAAATTTCAGCCAAATCGGTTCAGTAGTTTTTGCGTGAAAGAGTAACACACAAACTTACTTTCCCCCATAGGTATAATATTAAAAGTATGATAGGTAGGTATACCTACCTACTTACCTATAGATGAAATGTCTACTGTGTTTATAGCCTTCATGTTTTTAGGTATTTACCTACCTACCGTTTTTCCGCGGCGAAACTTTTTATTGATACCTAGGAGGTATAATTGAAATCATATCATACTTCATACAAGGACCTTGGTCTAAAGGTCCTTGACTTCATAATATCATCATACTAATATTATAAATGCGAAAGTCAGTTTGTTTGTTGGTTTGTCCTTCAATCACGCTGCTGCAACGGAGCAACGGATCGACGTGATTTTTGGCATGGGTACAGTTGAGGACCTGGAGAGTGACATAGGCTACTTTTTATCCCGGAAAATTGAGGAGTTTTCGCGGGAATCCAAAAAACTTATTCCACGCGGACGAAGTCGCGGGCATCAGCTAGTATGACATAAATTTGCAATTATGGCTCAATTTCAAATTAAAGTTTTATTCGTTAGTACTAACTACTAACTAGGTAGCCTACTAATCGACTCGAATTAGGTAGTGGAGCATTATTCAAGTTAGTTACTGATTTTGATAATTCGAATTGAATTCAAAATCGCGGCCTCTATAGTCCGGGAGGCAGCGGCACTAATTTCCGTTCATTTCCTCCTGTTTTTATTTTTTGAGTATCTGCATGAGTGATGAGATAAGTACCTATGCAATATGTACCGTACCTATCTCTGATTGACCGAGCGAAGCGATTTCAGATCAGCGGTTCAGATTTGGCTGAGTTATGGAGTATAATTAAATAAATGAAAAAAAATTAAAAAGATTATGGAGAAAAAAAAAATTTTTTTTCAATATTCTGAATTGGACCCGTTACAGTTTTATTATAAGTACCTACCTATTTATATTTTAATATAAATCGTTCAACTTCGGTATAGGCATAACATTCACATCAATAAGTACATTATCATTTTTACTTGTATTTGTCATAATCTGTTGTGTGCCTAATAAATAAAATCAGATAAAAAAACATTTCGTTTCCTCTTGGTCTATAATATCGCGGTGATAATAAATTTCTTATTTCGCTCTTGCGCGTGGCTTGCAACAGTACGCCTCATCAGTAGGGTTGCCACTTGCCACCCGTACTCGGTACTACCCAATTATTAATTTATTATTACATCTCTCGAAAATCTTATCTTACTATCTTACTTCTTACTTCTTATCTTCTTACTTCTTACTAATATTATAAATGCGAAAGTTTGGATGTATGGATGTCTGGATGTATGGATGGATGTTTGTTACTCAATCACGCCCCAACAGCTGAACGGATCTGGATGAAATTTGGCACAGAGATAGATTATAGTCTGGAATAGCACATAGGCTACTTTTTATCCCGGAAAATTGAAGAGTTCCCGCGGGAACCACAAAACCTCGATCCACGCGTACGAAGTCGCGGGCATTCGCTAGTTTAATTATAAGCCGGCACTCTGTCCGAAATGACAGTTATTGCATTAATGAGTACTTAAACGGGGGGAAATCACGCAAACAAGCAAACAGAAGAAAAAAAAAGAATTAAAGCGAAGTATGTGTATCACTTCAACGGGGGACCTGACCAGGGAATCTTACAGATGTTTGTTACTTAATCACGTCACTACCGATTTGGCTGCCACGGGATTCGTAAAAAACCTACTTAATTATATAATTTTCCAGAACTAGTATATTTTCACAACTTTTGAACAAATAAAAACTATTTTTAACCGACTTCCAAAAGATAATTCGACACGCATAATATATTTCGTGTGTTATATTATTGGAACTGCAAAATCATACTTCATATCATACTAATATTATAATTAATGCGAAAGTGTGTTTTTTTGTTTGGTTTGTCCTTCAATCACGCCGCAACGGAGCAACGGATCGATGTTATTTTTGGCATAGGTATAGTTAGTTGAGGACCTGGAGAGTGACATGGGCTACTTTTTATCCCGGAAAATTAAGGAGTTCCCGCGGGAATAACTAAAACTCAAACCACGCGGACGAAGTCGCAGGCATCAGCTAGTATTCACATAAACGACAATCTATTAGGGCTTCCAAACATAATATGTATATGTAAGTCTGTATGTCATGTATGTTTGTCCATGCATTTATTCGAAAATATGCGACTAATCTTTTTTTACTGGCTTACATTTACTTCAACTTAGGGAACAGTGCAAGTTTCATTAAAATCGTTTCAATAGTTTTCAAGAATTGGCCAATTGTTCGTTTTCTGTAGGTAGGTATATTGAAATTTGAAGTAGCTTGTTTCCAAAAAAGTTGGCAACCCTAGCCACATTATTGTAAGTTGTCACCCGTCCGCAGCAAAGACACCCTACCGGCAAAGCCGTGCCGCCAAGCGATTAGCGTTCCGGTACGATGCCATGTAGAAATCAAAGGGGTATAAAGTATGGGTTTAATAAAAACTACCATACCCCTTCTAGGTTAGTCCGCTCCTATCTTAGACTGCATCATCACTTACCGCCATCTCACATGGTGGCACCATCAACCATGTGAGATTGCAGTCAAAGCTGAAAGTTTATCTTGTATCCGAATGAAATAAATAAAAAAACAATACTAAGCAAAACGCAGCAGTTTTTGTTTCAATGCCATCTAGTTAAATTTTATAGTAAACAATTCGTAGTTTATGTTAGAACCACAGAACTTGGATAACAACCATTGTCAGTGTGTGCGTGGGTATTGCGTATATACAGTAATCGATATAACAGATGTTTATAATTTGACTATTTGACTAAATGACTCTGTTTTAAAGTAAACTAATTATGTGATAAAATAATAGGCATTGATGTACTGCCGCAATTTTAATATTTTTAAAATCAGTGCATTGCAACTTTGCGAAAATATCAAAAACCTGTCAAAAGCCCTAACAACGCCATCTAGCGGGAATCTGTCCGGGAGAAGACGTTGTGTTGACCCTTAAAGGCGAACGCCTTCAAAATTATTACAAAGAAATTCTTTTTTTTTGTATCATATGCACGTCGTTTGCATATTTTTAACTACTGACTCTGTCACTTCTGAGGAATGACAAGTTTCACTGTGTCACTTATCTTGTTTCACTTCAAGTTTATCCCTCATAACATAATGTTGTATCTATAATACAGAAAGGCAATGAGTAACGAATTAAAACTTAATTCTTAAAAACATAAATTAAAAACAAATAAAAATGCTTCTTCGGTAGGAAGATATCCCTAAAAACCAGCAATTTGACGGCCATTTTTATTGCGACCCCAATGACCATGATCTGAATTTGGGACCATGTGGCCATTTTTATTAGGTTTTTAACAAAACCCCGCAATAAAACTTGTACGTAACTATTACGTTATTAACCTATCCCTGTAATTAACTGCACCTAAACTGAGACATTTTGCAATATCCTCAAACTCTCATCATCGGCGTAGATAGGTAACGTTGGCTGATATTGGTTCACCCCGCATATCATGTGCCACAGTAGGATAACTCTGAGGCAAAGGATATGAGATTTTCCGAGCTCCTGGGTATAGAACATTGTTAATCTCTCAACTTATGATGTAATTAATATTTCTTTCGTCTTTTCGTTTATATTTTAAAACTAGACATAAAAGTATTTCAATCACTAGATAGTTACAATTTACGTTTTTTTTTTATTCCTCTACAAGTTAGCCCTTGACTGCGATCTCACCTGATGGTAAATGATGATGCAGTCTAAGATGGTAGCTGGCTAACCAGGTAGGGGTATGGCAACTACGTAAAACTAGTAGGAAAAAATAAATAAATTTATAGCCTATATTTTATAACCCACCACATTTTCCAAATCCCAAGAATTCTCCTACCATTATGTAAATTTTGGAATGGGGTCACGAACTACAGCCAAGAAGTGGAATGGAAAACGATACATGGAATAGATAGAATTTTATATAAGTTACTAGTTTTGCCCATCGGCTTCGCCTGCTTGAAATCCGCCTGAAACGTAGTCCAGTCGAGTTAGAAACGAAATCCGGTTAGATGCTTTCAAAAGTCCAATTAGATAACGTAGTTAATTATCACCATAATGTCTCTATTAATAACATTAATTGTATTGAAGTTCAAAAAGTGTAGGAGTGATGCAAAACAGGAATGAAATGTAGGTTTGAAGTCGCTTGCCTAAAATATGGCTATTTACTCTTGCTTTGAAGGCACTAGTTACCGCCTTAGTTATAATATGTTATGGGAAACATTCCATGCCGGAAGCACAATACTAACTATAGTAACTACTAACTAGCTATTACTAGGTACAGGAAGAGTCTTTCACATTATACTGGTTCGGTTTCTTAAATTTTTTTAATCGTTGTAGATAATTATGAACATACATCCATACTATTTTTATTTTTTTATTCCACTACAAGTTAGCCCTTGACTGCGATCTCACCTGATGGTAAGTGATGATGCAGTCTAAGATGGTAGCGGGCTAACCTGTTAGGGGCATGGAAGTTATATTAAACCCATACCCCTATTCTGTTTCTACACGGCATCGTACCGGTACGCTAAATCGCTTGGCGGTACGTCTTTGCCGGTAGGGTGGTAACTAGCCACGGCCGAATCCTCCCACCAGGCCAGACCAGGGAAAATTCAGAAATTATAAATTCCCAAATTGACCCTGCCGAACCCGGTCCCGGGACCTCCGCACGTTAAGACAACAGCGCTACACACTGCGCCACGGAGGTCGTCACTAATATTATAAATGCGAAAGTGTGTTTGTCTGTCTGTCTGTCTGTCTGCTACGCTTTCACGGCCCATCTGTACAACCGATCGCATTCAAACAGTATGTGTCAACGATGTGAAGTCATCCGGATCAGCCTCACTAATGGGTGTCCCTCAAGGCTCCATTTTGGGTCCCTTCATGTTCCTAGTGTACATCAATGATTTGCCATATTTTGTCCGTAACACTTGCGATATTGTACTATTTGCTGATGATACGTCCTTGATTTTTAAAGTCGATAGACATAAGGACAACTTTGACGACGTAAATACTGCAATTTCTCAAGTCACGAACTGGTTTACGGTTAACAATCTACTTTTAAACACAAAAAAAACTAAATGTGTCGAGTTCGCATTGCCGAATGCCAGATCCACAAGTGATATAAAACTAATGGTAAATAATGACATGTTGAAAATAGAAGATACTACTGTGTTCCTGGGGGTGACCTTGGACGCAAAGCTTCAATGGGGCACCCATTATCAACACTTGCTGGCAAGCTTAGTTCTGCTGCTTACGCTGTCAGAAAGATTCGACAGTTAACTGACATCGAAACTGCCAGGATCGTATATTTTGCTTATTTCCATAGCATTATGTCTTACGGAATCTTACTGTGGGGTAAAGCGGCAGATATTCAAAAAATTTTTGTGCTACAAAAAAGGGCTATACGAGCAATTTATAATTTAAAACCGCGTGATTCACTTAGAGAGAAATTTAAAGAAATTGGTATTCTAACAGTAGCCTCGCAATATATTTACAGTAATATAATTTTTGTAAAACAGCACATCCATAATTATAAAAAAAAATGCGATCTGCACGATAGGCCAACTAGAGGCCGTAATAAGCTCGTGACTCCATCGCTCCGCCTCAAAAAAGTCAGAAGGTCATTCGTGGGAATAGGCATTATTTTCTATAACAAAGTTCCACAACCTATTTTGGACTTGCCAATAAATAAATTTAAGAAATCCATTAAAAGTATGCTCCTGAAAAAAGCTTATTATACTGTTGAAGATTATGTAAATGATAGAGGAGCATGGATTTGATCGCTCCAGCAATGCTGGGGACAGCGGTTACTTATTATAAATTAGTGTTTGAATATTAGTATTCAATTCGATGCTTTGATACGGGTAGACTGAGTATGTCACGCTCTCTTTAAACATTTCTGTGGTGGTGTCGTGTGGTGCGGGTTGTTACGTTCCCTCAAATATGGTCGAGCGAAGCAATGGCTGGATCATGCGTCATGCTCGTGAACGGGTGCCACCGGCGGGAATGGGGCTACTTTCTGTCTGCCCGTCTTTGACATGAATTGAATAAACAAATTTAAGAAATCCATTAAAAGTATGCTCCTGAAAAAAGCTTATTATACTGTTGAAGATTATGTAAATGATAGAGGAGCATGGATTTGATCGCTCCAACAATGCTGGGGACAGCGGTTACTTATGTACACATTGATATAGTAATTGTAAATGAATTATTTAAAAAGAGCAACCACCGAGTTTCTTGCTGGTTCTTCTCGGTAGGAATGGCATTCCGAACCAGTGGTAGATTCACTTGACGATTCAAAAGTACTTGTAAAAGTTTATTTGAATAAAAAATATTTGATTTTGATTTTGATCTTGTTGTAATTTGCTACTGGGGTAAGTTGTTTCCCGGGGAAGCACATATAGGCCTCTTTTTATTAAGGGAAAGCGGGAAACAAAAACCTTAATCCACGCGAACGAAGTCGCGGGCATCATCTAGTTACATAATTAAACAGTTACTAGGTGCTAGGTAGGTAGGTATCTCAAATAAAAATACACATTATAAAAATTTGACCCTTTGTATTGCAATGGGTATAATAATTTTATGAAGCAAAAGAAAAATACAATTTAAAGTTGCTACGAATGCTGTAATACGTGTTTACCTTTTGTTCCCGACTATGCAAATTAATCTATGCTTGCAGCGAGATAAAAAGCGGCCTTTATGTTTATCTGGATCATTAACTCGTGCCTGAAAGGGAAATAAACATTCGAATATTCCAACATTTTCGCATTTACCTGTTGTTGTTTGGGTTTCCTTTCTTCTTGAATAAAATGAATTAAACTACAATAAATTTCTAACGCAACGTCCTTAGTTTTTGATTAATATAATAACATATTAAGATATCAGTTAGCCAATTATTTTTATTATAAATTAACTACTAAATTTTATTTACTCAATATGAATATTTTGTTAACCGAACCGATTTACTGATCGCTATTTTGAGAACATATTAGTATCATTTAAATCTGATCAGGCGAGTCACATCACAATCTATACTAATATTATAAATGCGAAAGTTTGGATGGATGGATGTATGGATGTCAATCACGACCAAACGGCTGAACGGATCTGGATGAAGTTTGGCACAGAGATAGAGTATAGAAATAACACATAGGCTATGCTAGGCTCCCTCATTTGTTTGTTTACTATCCCGGAAAAATAACGACTATTAAATATCTCTTTAGAGGTCCGCTGTGGACACCACGAAAAGCGGCTGCTACATCATCTGTTGGACCATTATAACGTGCTGGAGCGGCCCGTGGTCAACGAGAGTGACCCGCTTCAGCTCTCCTTCGGCCTTACGCTCATGCAGATCATAGACGTGGTAAAGTGTTGAAATATAATATTATATTTGTTCATAATACACCTACTAGTTAGTTAGCTGTAGCTAAATCATTCTGGTGGTGCTGTAACATAAGTAGCAGTTGCTTCGGCATCGATGAAAGCATCATAACGTTAAAAGGAGGCTTTCAATTATCCTTCAGCTTCGCGCTCATGCAAATCGAAGCCTTGTTTATGCAAATATATGTTTTCTGTGTATCTCACTTTCTCAAATTTCCATAAAATCGCCTTGTTATTTTAATGAGGCTCAAATAAAAATGTACAAAGGGTTTTCACGATTACTTTTAAAAATTAACCTTCAAAGAGACAATTTTCTGTGTCTCGAAAGGTTTGTATTACTATAGCCCTTAAAATGCCTTTTGATGTTATTACTAGAAATATTAAAGCTGCTACGCTTCTGTAATGTTTTATGTTTTAGGTTAATTAAAAAATGTTTCTAACAAAAGAAAACGAGGCTTAATTAAGCTTAGCTTTCAGTCGTTACTAAACAAAAAAATTAAAACCAGAACTAAATTTCTTTAATTAAATATTTCTTCGCAGGATGAAAAGAACCAGCTACTAATAACTAACATCTGGCTTAAACTAGTAAGTATTAGGGAAATAAATCGGCACTTAAATTAATTATATTATGTTAACTTGATTTAAGTTGTAAATAAACAAATAAAATAAGATAAGATGATGTCTAAAATTTTAATTGAGTTAAGGGACAAAAAGTTCATTTTTAGAGCAAGGGCCACAACCCAACAATGTTAGCCCATTTTTGGGCATTCCTAAACTAATGTTTTATCCTCTGACAATAATTAATTTATTCTGCTATCATCCCTTATATCAATTTTTTTTTTTGGCAATTTTACTAACAGTAGATGACATAAAATCCTCTATCCTAAGTAATTGTGAACTTAGATTGTTGAGGGTCGATAGTGCATCGATGGTTATCGTTAAATTTGACCTCCTAAAAAATAACCATTTTGGGTTGCAAAAGTCAGAACCATGTAGAAGAAAAATTGAAGAACTTTTTTAAAAAATTTGACTAATAACATATTATGGATGTACATAAGAATACTTAAGATTCCTAACTAGACTTAGGCAACTCATCTTACTAGCTTTTTGGTGGGCAAATGTACCCTTAACCATAACTATCGATTCACCCTTATTATGCACGACAAAGTCTGTAATAAGCTAGAAAGTAATAAGAAAATTCATACAACAATGTCATTTTAGTGTTCCGTATAATTCTTTAATTCTCATTTTACCTCGCCTAGGAATGGAATGATATGAACTTGAGGTGGAACACTTCGGATTTCGGCGGAGTCAAAGATTTAAGAGTACCGCCTCACAGACTATGGAAACCAGATGTTCTTATGTACAACAGGTAATTTTCTTCTCATATTGTCATGAGTACAGAAATGTAAATACTACTCATTACTGAAAGTTATTACTTAAACTATTTTTTTTACACAGCGCGGACGAAGGATTTGACAGCACTTACCCCACAAACGTAGTAGTGCGAAACAACGGCTCTTGTCTTTATGTACCACCTGGAATTTTTAAAAGTACTTGCAAAATAGATATCACCTGGTTTCCATTCGACGACCAGAGATGCGAAATGAAATTTGGCAGCTGGACTTATGATGGGTATCAAGTAAGTAACAAATTAGTACCTATGCTTTGTTGTATATATTATAATTATTGTAGATGAAAACAGCTTGACGCAGATTTAGATAAAAGCATAATTATATTCGATGGTCATAATAGCCTTTTTACTTTACAGCTTGATCTTCAACTACAAGATGAAGGAGGTGGAGATATCAGCAGTTTTGTTACAAACGGAGAATGGGAACTAATAGGTAACGAATAATTTTTAACCAATATTTATGCCTGTCCCGCCTTAGCGGCACACTACCATATATTACAGTATTTCATATTAAGGAAGGTAAATGGTTCTAGAATTACCAGGAAAGGGCGCACCGCAGTGTGCTATGCCGAGTTCGGGCTGAACAACACATTGTGAATATATTGCAAAAATTATGCTTTTTTACTCCGTCATTTGTTTGTTTATAATATATGGTTTGTGGTTTGTTCACAGGAGTACCTGGCAAGCGTAACGAGATCTACTACAACTGTTGCCCCGAGCCGTACATTGATATTACTTTCGCGGTAGTGATTAGGCGGAAAACTTTATACTACTTTTTCAATTTGATCGTGCCATGCGTGCTTATAGCCTCAATGGCTTTATTGGGCTTTACTTTACCACCTGATTCCGGCGAAAAACTTTCACTAGGTAAAATAACTGAAATTAATAATTTGTTTGAATCGATTAGGATTATAATTATAGTATTATTTCATATTTTTATTTATTTTGCAGGTGTCACAATTCTTTTGTCGCTGACAGTGTTTCTAAACATGGTAGCAGAGACAATGCCAGCAACTTCAGATGCTGTACCACTTTTGGGCACATATTTCAACTGCATCATGTTTATGGTGGCGTCTTCGGTCGTATCTACGATCCTTATCCTCAATTACCACCACCGACATGCAGATACACACGAAATGAGCGACTGGGTACGTATTTAAGCAATTAACGGAGATAGTTATTACCTTTAACACCCTGTGTATTTTATACTTACATCTGCTTGATGCTTACCTGTTTAATACTTAATGATCAAGTAAATAGTGAAACAGTGTATATTTTTTATAGATTCGGTGCGTGTTTCTCTACTGGCTACCCTGGATCCTGCGAATGTCACGACCAGGCCCCACGACAACACCGCCACCAGCGCGCGCGCCTCCTCCACCGGACTTGGAGTTGCGCGAACGCTCGTCCAAGTCGCTCCTAGCTAATGTACTCGACATCGACGACGACTTTCGGCATACCCACGCGCAGCAGCCGCCTTGCTGCCGATACTACAGGTCCCTCGACGATCTACACGAACACTACTCGCCGTAAATAGCACGGTTACAATACTAACCCGCCTCGAACGTTCCGCAGTTCAACCTGGCCCTAATAGCTTAACAAACATCAAAATGAATTCATCTAAAGTCACATCTTAGATACTTCATAAATCTAGGTACCTACCTACTTAAATCAAAACTTCTTCTCTGGGTCTTGGGTCTTTTTCTATCACATCGATCAGCATAACTCCCGTAGCGCCCTATTCGTTCCTCTGCTCAACCTGTAGAGTAGAACGCATTAGTATTCTGAGAGTTATAGAGCCATGTTTTCGCAGGAGTGGCGAAGAAAATGGCGCGGGTCTAGCGGCACACAGCTGTTTCGGTGTCGACTACGAGCTCTCGCTCATTCTAAAAGAGCTTCGAGTCATCACAGATCAGGTCCGTAGAATAAAGTCTCTTCTATACACTAACCTACCAAGAATTCGATAAAATTAACAAAACAAAATTGTTACAGATGCGCAAAGATGATGAAGATGCGGACGTTTCGCGCGACTGGAAATTCGCTGCCATGGTCGTGGACAGACTGTGCCTTATTATCTTTACCCTGTTCACAATCGTTGCCACGCTAGCCGTGCTGCTGTCCGCACCGCACATCATGGTGTCGTAGCGACCCGCCCGCCTGCGGCTGCGCATGCGTAACGTTCTGTGATACCGCGAATATAAATTAAGTTGTGATGTGTGAAGCGGTGCGAGCGTCGAAGCCGCGACGAAGAAGTTGCCGCCGCCCGCCTCGCCGCCCGCGCCCCCCTATAGAGATAAGTTACCGCTGACTGCCATCCCTACGCATTGATACAAAATACTGCCTGGCCTGTATCTTGCCCTTTGATTTCTGAGGCCTCTCTTTCAACGGCTTAGCCTATGCTCTTCCAAAAATTTATGACTTGTGTTCCACACAATAGGTACAAAAAACATTTTTTACCTTGCAGTAATCTGTATTACGCACAAAAACAAGTGAATACTCTTAAGTTAAAAAGTTATTCTATGGATAATAACCTGTATTTTTACAGAAAAATATAACAAATTGTTAACGTGGCAATATTAGTAATTAAAATGACGCCGGTGGGGCGTACCGATGATGGCAAGGCTTGCATTATACTGATCCACTCTAGAATATTATATTATAGACGCGATTTCAGACCATGTTCTATGACAACTTATGGTCAATTTCAAAAATCGTAGCACAAAAACGTCTTCCTTCTTACCGTTGATCAACCTGTCGCGTTTAAAATTTAAATCTTTGTTATATCTTTCTCGAATCTTGAAATTTATGTACAGTTGAGGATTTGGGCAGTGAAGCAATGGCCCTTCGTTTTCTTCTTATTCGATTCCGTGAATCGTGGTTATGATCCCTAACTTTATTTTCAGATGTATTTGTGTCAGTAGCTAGTATAGAACTTTACAAACAATGTTGATTCAATTGGTACAGGTTGTGAACGGGCCTCGTTGTGAACGGGTCGATATTGTTATAAATGGTAAAATATCCAAAGCTATAGCTTAAAATAAAACGTTCGTTAAAAGTTGTAGTTAAAATATTATTTTATTAAAATCATACTCGGATCTTTCGGAATAACGTATACAAATAATTACATTACATACATAACATGGTGATATCACGTTTTTACCCTGTACTTCTATCGATACGGTCATACCTAATACTGAAATATTGTAGCTTTTTAAAGTTTCTCAATCAGCGAATATATCAAACGGACATATTATGATATTATTATAGCCATACTCTTAATATTACATACATCTACAACAATCAGTTGGTTCACGTCATCCATTAACAATAATAATTTTCTTCTTCTTTTCTTGGTTTTTGGCTTTCAGAAGTGCCAAAACAGCACAGTGCACTTCGCCAATGTCGAGTAACTTGAGAGAGATAGTTCAACCAAATCTTGTTTACTCATAGTTATGTCGGTGACTTATTCATTGGCGCCACAGAACAATGAATCGATAGCGATTTTTTTAATCCTAAATTTGGCCGATTTCTTAAACCTCATGACAAAAGGGCTCATGAGAACTTGTTTTTTATAAAATACCCGCGAGATTTCGTTTAATGTACTATCATCCAACCATACTTTTATATATCAACCATCTAAAAATTTACTTACCTAAATATTAATTTTACGAAAACATTGTAAGCCTCCTAGAAGAAAAACGTTCAATTAATATTTGGAGCTGCGCGGATACGTTCAGTTGAAACGATTGTACCCTCGCAGGCCTCCTAAAAATTCTGTTTTTCTTATCTGAGGTACCGCTGTAAAATAATCATAGGCGTTCCTTTGGAAGTTGCGGAGCGAATGTGATTAAGTGCCAGTGTTTTCCATCATCCCTTTCTTTATTTATTGTTAAATGATGAGTTCTCCTAAGCTGTCGAGGCCGAGGAGAGCCGGGCGAGGAATTAGGCGCATTAGGTACCTTCTTGTTTGGTGCAACTGTCTTTGTACTGGACGATGGGCTAATGCGCTGTATTCACGCCGGCGTTGGGACGATGTCTGTCCCCGTAATTTGTTCAATTGTTAGGGTTAATACTCTGAATTGCACTTTGTTTATTAAATATAAACGAATGAAAATGTCTTTCATTTTACACGATTACATAAGAAATCGTTACCCATATTTTATTGTATTTACCTAATACGCTACAAAGAGGCATATGTTAGTACCTACAAAAGTAGGCCTTGACCTAAATATTCTTGGGTAGAGGGCTAAGTAGCTGTAGACAATCGATGATATCCCGAGGGAATAGCTGCACATGCGCACACATTGCTAGAGCACATCAAATATAAGAAAACTCTAAAACCTTTACCGTTATTAAATTATGTAAGTAGAAAATATAGTAAAGTACATAGTATAGTGTCACTGACTTAAGCATAACTAAAATTACATTTATATCGAATTCAATAAATTCTAAATTTATAAATAAATAAAGAAGTAATTTCTTTACCATAAACTTACCATGAGAAACATACTTCGTCATTACTGATGTGCAGTAATAAACAAAATTATATACAAAATCATATTCCACCAACTAATTAGTAGTAGGTACAAAGTAATAGAAATAGTAGTACTTTTAAAAAAGCTGTAAAATTATTTCACTAAACATCTTTGTACGTAAATTATAATAAAAAATAATCAAGTAGGCTTAAGTAGATTTTCTCTTTATCAAAAGGAATTTTATAAAACTTAAGTTTATGGCGACCATAAGACGATGTAATATCTAACGGTATCAGTCTGCAATACATATGTATTATTTATTATAACGTTCGTGTCTGGATAAGCACGCATCTCTCCTACAAATACAATGAAAGCCAATAACATATCTGAATTCAATGATTTCTTGAATCATTAAATTCAAGGTGCTAATTTAAAATAAATATTAATGAATCTAGAGTAAATGTGTCTATAAAGAACGTTGCGGTCTAAAAAGATTAACAGTAATATATAATCTGAATGAACCCTAAAGTTGGGCGGGCGGTAGAGGGCTAGGGCGCGGGCTAAACGGCAGCGCGGGGCGGGTCGCCGCGCGCTGCGAGTACATTATATTCTGCCGTGCGGTAGTGCCTGCCGCCATGAAGGCAGGATCGCGCGTCCCATTGCTTCTCATCGCACTGTTTGCAGCACTTTATTCAGGTACGCGGTAATGATTTAGTTAAATCTTATAATATTTCAAACTTCGTTTTGCCATCAAATCACGTTCACAACACAATATTGCTGTATCAATTACCATTGCTTTCATAAGTAACTATACCTAATAGAAAATATGATATTTAGTGGAATTCGGGTTATATTTCTCTAACTTACACTGTTACTTATTGTGGAAATATCTATGTAGATTTCCCATATGAGTTAGAACTAAATAGACTATTTATTAATGGAGATATTTGAATTGAATTGAATAAGATACCAAAAATAATATCAGTATTTATTTAATGAACTAATATTAAATCATATAAAAATTAAATAAATGCGTCTTGATGTTAGACTCATGAAACTCACAACTTCACAATAATATTTTATCTGGCAAACTGGTCCTTATTGATCGTAGGCTGCAGCATCAGCGGGTCATACTTAGTGAACGCGGCTGTACACAGCTGCTCGATTCAATAAAATCTTCCGCCCGGCTTCATTTGGGTGGAATTTCTGTAAATCCCTATAATGAGTTCTAATGTCTATGTTATAAAGAAACTTACTGCAGTTTATAGCTGTTTATAGTACTCAGCAGTTTGGGATTAACTTTGATATTATGACAATCAGTGAATTTATCCAAAATAGATAAAGACTAGTAAGTACCTACGTACTTCTTCGTACTACGTTCCACGTTCTTGTATACTTGGGAATCGAAAATTAGCGTGAAAACTGACAAATATTATGAGTAGTAGGTGTGCGATATGGTAGTAAAACATGGGACTATTTATTCGTCTGTCTTTGTCACAGACATTTTAAAAGTAGTCTTTAAGAGCTAAGATTTATAAGATTAAGCTTTATAAGATTAATTGAAACTAAATTGTATTGTCAGGATGGTGTTCAGAAGACGAAGAGCGACTTGTCCGGGATCTGTTTCGAGGATACAACAAACTCATCCGGCCAGTTCAAAACATGACACAAAAAGTAGATGTCCGGTTCGGCTTGGCCTTCGTTCAATTGATTAACGTGGTAAGTATTTATTAATGAATGCAGCATTCCACACTCCTGGTTAAAAAGATTCTATAAAAACACTCACTTGATAAAATAAATATTTTATTCCTTACCAATAAAATACGCGCGCTTTTATTTACTTTTAATTACAGAATGAAAAGAATCAAATCATGAAATCTAACGTTTGGTTGCGATTGGTATGGATGGACTATCAGCTGATGTGGGATGAGGCAGACTACGGAGGTATTGGTGTATTGAGACTTCCTCCCGACAAGGTTTGGAAGCCGGACATTGTACTTTTTAACAAGTATGTATCATAAATGGCAATATAACTGAAACAACTTTCTTACTCGGACGTAGAAGGTAAAAAACTAAGATATCAACTTTTTTCAGCGCTGATGGCAATTATGAGGTGCGATATAAATCTAATGTGCTAATTTATCCAAACGGAGAAGTTTTATGGGTGCCACCAGCTATATATCAGGTGAATATTGTAGAGTCCTTATTGCAGAAAAGTAGAGACGTTGCATAGAATTTAATATAATATTCCTTTGGTCTACCTACTAGTAGAGTACAATATACTTACCTATGTATTTTTTCAGAGTTCCTGTACCATAGACGTAACATACTTTCCATTCGATCAACAAACTTGCATCATGAAGTTCGGATCTTGGACTTTCAATGGAGACCAAGTGTCACTCGCTTTATACAACAACAAAAATTTTGTAGATCTCTCCGATTACTGGAAATCTGGCACATGGGATATTATTGAAGTACCTGCTTATTTAAATATATACGAAGGCAACCACCCAACTGAAACAGATATAACTTTTTACATAATTATCAGAAGAAAGACTTTGTTTTACACCGTCAATTTGATTCTTCCAACCGTGTTGATTTCCTTCCTCTGTGTTCTTGTCTTTTACTTACCAGCTGAAGCTGGAGAAAAGGTAAGCTGTTAAAAAGATCTAGGTATACATTCAAGTATTCAAAAATTCCAACATCTTATATTTACATACCTATGTATTTTTCAAAACGTTATTTTATCCTACCTTAATTTGTATTTTCTCCTTTTTTAAACCCCGACGCAAAAAGAGGGATGTTATATGTTTAACGTGTAGGTTTATCTATCGGTGTATCTATGTGTCTGTCTATGGCATCGTAGCTCCCAAACGGATGAACCGATTTAGATTTAGTTTATTTTGTTTGGAAGGGGACTTTATCGAAAGTGGTCTTAGCTATGATTCAAGAAGATCGGTTCTGCCGTTTGAAGATTATCAGCTGTTTGCTAGTTGATGAAACATACGATACTTCAATGTGTCGGGGGTTACTTTAAATATTTAATTGATTACAGGTTACTTTAGGTATCAGCATTTTACTGTCACTAGTGGTGTTTCTGCTGCTAGTTTCAAAGATCCTTCCACCAACGTCCCTTGTCTTGCCACTTATTGCGAAGTATCTACTGTTTACGTTTATCATGAATACTGTTAGTATACTCGTGACAGTCATCATTATTAACTGGAACTTCAGAGGGCCCAGGACTCACAGGTAAGTTTTAAATATTCAAATAATAGGTATTACGATACATAAAAATCCGATAAAAATCCGAATCGTTGATGGATGCATTGAGGATTATGATGTATTTACAGGGATGCCTTCGTTAATGTTTCAGAATGCCACTTTGGATCCGGAGTGTCTTTTTACACTATTTACCGGCAGGACTGCTCATGCGACGACCTCGGAAGACGCGTCTACGTTGGATGATGGAAATGCCGGGAATGGGAGCCCCACCGCAACAGCCTCACGACTTACCAAAGCATATAAGGTACTTTGCTACAATTACTCAGTATCATAAACTACACTTTTACAGACAAAGGAAGTAATAATTGGACCATTCATCAATGAAAGTTTTGGTCGACGCGCGACGGTTAATATTAGTTGAGTAAGACTCAACTAATATTCTAAGTCTAGAGTCTAATTTATTTAGGTATTATTATTAGGTAGGTATTTTTCAATTTCCCTAATATTGAATGCAATTAATTTTACTGGTTTGACAGCGCAATCGGATCTAAACAGAGTAAAATGGAAGCGATGGAGTTATCGGACTTGCATCATCCCAATTGCAAAATAAACCGAGCATCTGGTGGCGGCGGAGAAGTTGGTGCTCTGGGTGGTCTCGGAGCACTCGGCGGCCTAGGACTCGGCGAGCGACGAGAATCTGAGAGCTCTGATTCATTACTTTTGTCCCCTGAAGCTGCTAAAGCTACCGAAGCCGTCGAATTTATAGCAGAACACTTGCGTAATGAAGATCTCTATATACAGGTAGGTTTTGGTATCGATACAATAACACCTACATACTCATAACAGTGTTAGTAAGTAGTTATATATCTTCTACATCTCATCCGTCCGTCAGACTGTTTGAAACAGCAAAGAACCTAATTCCAAAAGTGGTGGAAGAATTGGTAGTTTTAGGAACATAAACAGTAGGCCTTAATTAGTTTCTCAAAATAAAAGACTCAAAAGTTATTTCTTTCAAATAAACTTTGACAATTGCTTTCGAACTGAATTTTAAATATAAAAGCCACCCCTATGTAGTTAGCAACAAATAGGTAAGTAAAAGGTCACAACACAGGTGGAGTCATTACGAGAAGGAATCAATCGATTGTGCCTAATTCTTGTCATAATATTATTTCTTTCAGACCCGAGAAGATTGGAAGTATGTTGCAATGGTGATCGATAGGCTGCAGCTTTACATTTTTTTTATTGTAACAACCGCCGGCACAGTGGGAATATTAATGGACGCCCCGCATATCTTTGAATACGTTGATCAGGACCGTATAATAGAAATTTATAGAGGAAAATAAGTATATTCAGAACTACTGTATGTACCTAACAGGTCACATACTATAAATATTACTATTATTAGTATAATTCAATACATACCTATAAAGACAATGTCGAATACAATACTTCTTATTAGTATAATAGGGAAATAATAGCGGATATTTCCATTGAACATTGTACCGACAAGCTATTGCTTGTGTTCTGTTTATTATATTTGTCTAATTATTTATTGAACTCAAACCCATGAATAGGCTTAAAAAATAGAACGCATTTTATTTTGTGATCCTTAATAAATAATGAAAGATAGGTACCTAAGATTGTTTTTTATAAAAACTTAGGTATTCAAACAAAATAATAAAAATAATTCCTTTTTGAGTTTATCAATTTAGGTATCTACCTATTAGTATCCAAAAAGGTAGGATTTAGTTTTAATTTAAATACTGAGAAAGAAAATTAAGCAGTGTTTTTTGTGACTGGTAGGGCATTTTAAATAGAAATGAGTACCTAAAATTCTACATCAATGCTGGTAGGTAATTTATGATACAAATCTTACGTCATGTCGAAGTTACAATAGATTCTTGAAAATCAAGACTTTGTTAGACAAACTATTTGGTCTCATAACTCTGGTGAAATCATACAAATCATGCAAGCGCTCTTCCACTGTTTCATCTTTTAGGAGCGAAGTTATAGAAATGTCTGGTAGTCCGCGGCTAATATACCTACACCTACCTACAAATGCTTATCTAAAAAATTTAAACTTAAACTTCCATAAAAAAGCTAAATAAAAATTAATGTAGTAGGTACCTATAATAAGTACGAGTATATAAAATGGCTGTGTTTGATGTTTAGAATTTAGCACAAATAGACCTAATCGATTAATTAATAATTTTATGTAATTTTGTATATTTTAATATGCCAGCAAAGTTATACTCTAAGTATTAAGACGTACCTATACTATAAATACATAATATAGTGGTAGGAAGGTATGATTAAAACAGCTTACTAAGCTAACTAAACAACTTGTTTTTTTTTTTTTTTTTTATTGTGTGGTGCAAATAAAGAGTTGAATAATAATAATAAACAATACCTGCAACCTAGGTAAATTTTTTACTTATGGAAAAATCTATAAAAAATTGCAATGAATTTATGCAGATATTCGCTTAGTTATTATACCTACTTAAGTTATCATTAAATATTATGTATTTTCATTCTATAGTTTTTTCTATAGCTATCTTATAGGTAAACCTTAAAGGTATTTGCCGGCCAAACACCAAAAAAATATCTTATTCTAGGCAGGTATTTAAATGAGTAGGCAAACGGTAGAACTACGCAGCTCGAACTACTTAGAAAGGTATTAAATGTACCTACTTACTTTTTAATAAAATATCAATTATTAGTTCTTTAATTATTAAAACCTATAACATTAATTGTTGTAACAAGAATCTTCCAATTATAGCTTCCGCAACCAACGTTTATAATATACCTTACCTACTTTATAATAAGCTACAAGTTAAAAACCATTTAAAAGTTATAAAAAAATAGGTAAAAATTAGTAATCTTATGGAATATAAGGAAATATCTAATTATATTTGTATTATTTCAGACTAGACATTCCTAAGTACTTCACATTGGTCTAATTAGGAAACTACATAAGTACCTACCTACCTAACTATACCTAAGTTTGATCACTTTCTGGGTCTCGCTGGATGTCTCTACCATATTATCTCCTCTCTCTGCATAATTCGTAGTGATCTTAGGCGGCATTTTTACCCGAAAGAATGTTTAGGCTCGCTAGCCCACTACAGATTTAGTTAGTTAAAAAATTATTATTGCTGTCACTTTTTGGCAACCTCAATATGCCCTTGCCAAAAAGTGACAGCATCACAGAATAAGCTCGGCAACACGCATTGGAGCAGCGTGGTGGGTCTGAGCTCTAATTCCCTCTCTCCTATGAGAGTGGAGGCCTATGCCACAGCCTATGCCCAGCAGTAGGACGTTAATGGCCTGAAATGGTATGGTATGGGTATATTGTAGTTATTTAGGGATAAGTATAGTTGCTTAGTATTTAATTACTTAGGTAGTTACCTACTTGACTACGGGAGATGATAATTATGGCTTAACCGTAACGATAGGAAAATATTTTCCTTCAGGCTCCACTGTTTAGTATAACTTGGAGGAACAACTGGTCCAAACATAGATCTTTGAAAGTGAAGAAGGTATATTAAATAGCCCTCTGTAATGAGAACTTCAATAGAGCACGATTTAGACAGACACTTGGCTGGGATTAATAATATTACATATTGTAAGTAGCTCTACAATTTGTAGCTACTAGTAGCGCCATCTATTAGCATATGTGGAGACCGCCACAGTAACCTTGACCTGCAAACAATGACCTTCTGTGTATAGAAGGTCATTGCCTGCAAATTAAGTCTTTCTCAATTTTCTCTGGTCTGTCTGGTGTGACTACTTCGGCCGTGGCTAGGTACCAAGTGCCGCCAAGTGATTTAGCGTTACGGTACGATTACATGTAGAATCTTTTTCTTACCTTTATAGGTACCGACGCCAAAAAAAAATAGTATTCCGTGGTTGAACTGCTAAGTTGACTCTCCTATTACGCTTTCATAAATGACTTCCTTTAGATATTGAGTTTTTTTTACTTTGTTGGAATATTTAGATACATGTATCTACTTAGTTAGATTCTATTTTACTCTGCAACCCTATATAGCCTAGCCCCTCCAGTATTTTTTTCATTATAACAGTATTTTTGCGGAGCCCTACGTCTCCGCGGAGCACATTTTAAGTAGGTATGGTTGTATTAGGCAGGAAGGTAGGCACTTTTAATTTAACATCCTTGAGCAGTAGCCATCTATATAGCTAAAATGAGTTTACGATCTGGGGAACTGGATCCAAATTATTATAACCAAAAACTAGTAAGTTAATTCGTCTAAGCTAGGTGCAAGGTTGGGCTAGGCAATAATATGATTATAGAACTGTGCCTACTAGTTACTGTTAAAACCTATAGGGGTACCTATCTAAACCTATACCTTTAGGTGATAATGAAAAAAGGACAACGCCAAAAATTTAACAAATAAGTTTTTATTGTTCTTTATTAAATTCACCACAAATAAATCGTATTATCAGTAGGTACAATGATTTTAAATGTACTCATTGAAACCTTTATTAAGTCTATTTCAACTAATTAATGTAGCTTGATTAAATGCTCGAAGCATTTCCAAATTATTTTAATGGTCAATTTAGATCAAGAGTCCAGACTCCAGACGCGCGGCGCGACGTCCACGTGGGGTTTTGAGATTATATAGACTTGAGCTACGGCCTACGAGACCGCGGCGATGGAATGCTTTGTTTTTATACTTGGATCGCCCGACGCGATCGAGCGTCACCTGTCATCTAGCGCTAGACTGTTCCATGTAAATTGTAGAACTAACTCCCACTAGGGCTACGCTAAAGGGCGCAGAATAATGATATTATTATAATAACGCAGCGCGGGGCGCGCCCTCGCTCAACTAGGACATCAACAACGGGTAAGATCAGTAAGAAGATTATAGCTATTTAAATTTTCAGTCACCTCGACTATAATATAATTATGCTGCGCCTAATTTTGCCCGAAACTTCCTCAATTTAGTGAGCCTAATAACTATACAATAGATACACGTAAGTTCTATGGAATAACAATCAATAAATTATCCATAATATTATACAAAAAGATGGTCATTTCAAAAAATAATAATTATTGATAGGTATGACTAAATATTTCAGGATCGTTCGAGATTGAATTGCGCCGATTATGTTCGGTAAGTAGATCGGTTAGGTGCTGAGTATGAAATTATCGATAAAAAAGTTCGAACTTCAATTAATTGAGCATTACAATTTCGGCACCTCACTTTCCATTACAATAGGTATAATATATCGACCTTACAAACTTTGTTTTCAGTCTAGCCTTGTTAAAATTACCAGTTTGTCGTTTTTAAGTTTTAATTTTTACACTCTCTAGGCTCAATTATTGACCTTTAAAAATGTTTGAAAGTAGAACGATAAAAAATACTAAGAAATAATATTATGATTTAAGACACAAGATTCTGTTCTAATAACAATACCTTTCAAACACCATACCTATCAAACACCATATATTTTTTACGCGATAGTGTGATTTTCTTAGATGAATTCATTATAATGCCTAAATGTTGTGTATTCAAATCTGATAATAAAGGCGCACACCGTTTTCCTTCTGGTGAGAAAAGAAGAAGACAAGGTAAAAAGCCTTGCGCCAACAAAATTGGAAACCCAGTTCATCGGCTAGGTCATGTAGCCCTCTCTTTAGACCTGATGATTTTTATGGCGAGAGCACATACACTGGTTTTTCCCAGATTCATTTAAAATAGGACGCCTAATTACCTCAAACATGTACGCAAATGAAACTGACAGTTACCAGCGGGGGAGGCGCCATCTGAGATAGGCTTTGCCTGCCCCTCCCCATTAGGACAAGTAAATAAGCATTATACACTCTGGAATATCGTATATTCCCCTTTTTAAGAACTTATTCATAATACAAAAATATTATGAGTAAATTGCACAATCGTTGGTGGTCAGCGTCAAATTTATCCACCTTATAATACGACCTTTAGGTTGCAAGTCAGGGTATTTCTGCTTTTTACAAAAAAAATACTTAAAGCATTGATTATAACAATACTGGCATGTGCCACTCATTTTGGTGGTGAAATTTAACGTTAACCTTAACCATCGATGGTGCAACTGACGCTAAATTATGGCTTATTGTTATTTTACATTTACTTAATTTAATAATATTTGCGAGCAACTCTTAGAAGACAAAATAAAACAGTTGCTCGCGAAAATTTAAACATTCTAACATCAATATTTTCTGTCAAAATTCTTCACAATTTTTTTGTTGTTTAATAAAACATCTTTATTTAATTCCTAATTATCAACTTATAGTTAACTAACCTAGGCTCTAATCATCACCATCGTCATGTGAAGGTGATGTGGGCGAGTAATTAGGTGATGTGGGTGAATAAGTTGATGGGCCAACTGAAGATGGTGAATAAGCTGGTGAAGTAGGAGAATATGTCGGAGACGTTGGAGTAAACGTTGGTGAAGTCGGTGAAGTTGGAGAGTATTTGGTCGACGATGGCGAATAGCTGGGCGACGAAGGCGAATAATTGGGCGACGAAGGTGAGTAATTTGGTGAAGACGGTGAATATCTAGTACTTCCTGGGTGTTGTGGCGATGACGGAGAATATGCTGTACTAGTCGGCGAATATTGAGGACTCTTTGGAGAATATTGTGGACTTGTCGGTGAATATGTAGGACTTCCTCCGGCATGTGACGGTGATGTCGGCGAATAGCTCGGCGACGGTGAGTACTGCGGTGACGACGGCGAGTAACTCGGGGAAGTAGGAGAATATGCCGGTGATGTTGGAGAATATGACGGACTTGTAGGCGAATAAGCCGGTGGCGCTGGTGTAAAATTGGGCGAAGATGGCGAATAGCTAAGTGATGCTGGGCTGTAAGCAGGACTAGTTGGCGAATAACTCGGAGACGAGGGGGAATAACCAGGAGATGTCGGCGAATAGGCCGCACTTGTAGGTGAATAAGATGGACTAGTCGGCGAATAGGAAGGACTCGTTGGAGAATAGCTGGGTGAAGTGGCAGAGTAGCTGGGAGATGTTGGTGAATATGCAGGACTTGTTGGTGAATAACTCGGTGATGTAGGCGAATAACTGGGGGATGTTGGCGAATAAGACGGGGACGTCGGGGAGTACCCTGGCGATGTCGGTGAATAACCGGGCGACGTGGGCGAATATATAGGTGACGTCGGAGAGTAATTTGGCGACGTTGGAGAATAATTCGGTGAAGCCGGGGAATATGACGGACTAGTTGGCGAGTAGTGTGAAGATGTAGGAGTGAGACTAGGTGATGCCGCAACATATACTGGACTTGTAGGAGAATACGACGGGGAAGCCCCTGCTGGTGAAGCATAAGGTGACAATGGAGCTCCAGGTGAGCCGGGCGATCCAGGTTGAGGCGACCACGAGCTGCTGTAAGCCGGAGATAGACCCGAAGCATCTGAAGCTCCAGATGGCGAGAATGATGGACCGCCAGGCGTCATACTGCTTCCAACTGAAATAAAAAACAAATAGGATATTGTAAGAGCACAGAATGTATAGATATTTCATTTGCACAAAATAGTACATTGTTCAGAGGCAAGAAAGTGTACCGATTACTAACGAGGGTGTAGTTTGCTCAAAGATCAATATGCTCCCGAGTGATACTTTTTGTTATAACACTACTAGTTAGAACTTGACTGCGATCCCACCTGATGGTAAGTGACGATGCAGTCTAAGATGGTAGCGGGCTAGCCTGATAGGGGTATGACAGTTATATTAAACCCATACACCTGTCAGTTTCTGACGGCATCGTACCGGAACGCTAAATCGCTTGGCGGTACGTCTTTGCTGGTAGGGTGGTAACTAGATTCCAATTTTTTTCCATGCCATTTTACACTCTCACCTCAGTTGACAGACTCAAAAAAAGAAAAGGAAAAGGAATGAAATTTTAGTTGTAGTGTAAATAGGTACCTATTTTTTTTTAAATAATTAATTAATTATTTGTTAAAGTTTTTTAGTTATTTATTTTTATTTAGTCTTTTTACATGACATTAATTTCTGCAATGATGTTAATAAAAATAAAATAAAAAACAGCATGTTGACAATGAACTTATTCTGCCCACTAATAATGAAATTTCATACATTTTTTCTGCGTGCATATTTGGTTGGTAGCAATGACGTACTTTCTTCCTCTTATTGAAAAAAGTATTTTCCGAGCGGTTGGTGTATAAACAATATTTTAATTCCGCTTACCTTGACCTGGAGACCAAACACTGCTACCATATCCAGGAGTGTTCTGATTAGACCAAGGTGTCATCAGCGGAGTCATGGAAGGAGTACCAACGCCAAAGTACATTCCTCCTCCAACTCCCATGCCCACTGTGAGTCCACCCATTTCCATTCCATGTTTACATTTCTCAGCATCAAGTAGCAAATCAAAACAGCCTGAAAATAATTATAATAATCATAAGATTTCTCTTTTTTTTAATAGTTATCAAATCAAATCAAAATAATGTTTATTCAATTTAGGTAGGTACACTACACTTATTGACGTCCAGTTATTTATAAAATATAATAGTGATAATCAGTAACAGTTTCTTAAAACTAAAGCTACGAGGGTTCCAAACGCGCCCTGGTCTGAGAAGATCACGGAAGTTAGTAATTTAAACAAAATTATTTTGATACATACCAGTTCCCATCCTAGGTAGTTGTCCCATAATAATGTTTTCAGATACACCTCTCATAGGATCTACTTCAGCATGGCTAGCAGCATCAAGTAAAACATCTACTGTCTCTTCAAAAGAGCATCTCATCAGTGCTCCAGTATCTTGTCTGTTAATACCGTGGCGAGTGATAGCCATAAGATGACCTTTAGCTGTCATGACGTCACAAAGTAAGGCAAGGTGACGATAGTTTACGTATAGACCGTAGAACTGCAAGACAGCATTCATTTCCTTTTCTACTGACTTTCGCACGGCTTCAATTCCGAGTACTTGGAATATTTCACAAATGTCGTTACTGAATGTCCTTATTGGATCGACGTCACGTTCCGAAAGAACTTTCATCAATGAGGTACCATCTGTTTCCAGCAACCATTCTGCAATAGCTTTGAATTCACCTTGTTCCGTAATAGTGATACGCTTTTTAGCTTCTGTTTGAGGCAAGTGCATGTACACTTTGGCAATCGCTTCTATTCCTTGCAATGTCATGTCAGATAACATATTTGCTTCAATGCACCTGAGGAACATATCATCCTCCATCTTGTCGACAGTTTCCTCATCATTATCCTGGAATTTACTCTCTTCGTTATTCATAATTCTGATACGCAACACGAGTTTTTCAGCATTGTCGTCATTGAAGATACAATTCAAATCATCCCCAAATCCAGCATTTATCTTTTCCGCAATTTGTTCCATTGTTAATTTTTTGTCTGTCATCCTCTTACGGTCCAATTCAATACGCAATAGCCATGGAGAAATCTTTGTGGGGTCAAAATCAGGCATCTCATAATAAACGTTGACGAATTCTTGATCCTCAGCAATAACTGTATTTTGTGGATCGGGATCATAGTAAATAGCAGTATTTGCTGTAACTTTACGCAGAGTTGTATGTTCCAGTCTACATAAGACGTTTTTAGCTTTTTCTGCATCTCTTGCTGCTCCTCCAGTAAGAAATACAGTTAGCGAGGGAGCTTTAGGTTTCTTTGAGATGTTAATGATTTCCTTCAGACGTGGCACACCGAGAGTTACGTTTTTGGATGACACACCAGCAAAATGGAAAGTATTCAATGTCATCTGAGTAGCAGGTTCTCCTAGAGACTGAGCAGCTAAAGCGCCGACCATTTCACCTGGATTGACTTGCGCTTGTTGGAAACGTGTTTCGATTTCTCCGATCAACCATTCAAAAGCTTCACTTGATAGCCTGTAATCCTCTGACACAAATTTTGTACAGAGAGTTGACCTTACTAAGCATTGGAAAAGTAATGTAGCATTTTCATTAGCTTGTTTAGATAGTCGATCATCACCAGCCACAATCACACATTTGTTCAATAACTCTTTAACACCCTGTATAACTTTTATAGGACTTAAGTCCGTAGGTAGTCTCTTGTTAATGTGGAAAATCTTTTGTACATTCCAAATCATTCTCCTGAAGTTACATGGCAATACAACTTTAGACTCGCCACTTGGGAAAATTTGCCGTAATACTTCTCGATCTTTAGTCAACTGTTCCCATTCACTCTCAAGATCAGCGATCACATAACCAGATTCAGTTAGTTCTTTTATTATATCCTCATTAAATATTCTCTTCAAATATCTTTCATTTGTTGGGTCAAATTTGAATTTCTTTTCAAAAGCTTTATTAGACAGCTTCACTGTGGGAAGATTTTGGAATTCTACAGTTTCTCCAGCTAAACCGTCTTCTCCATATCTCAATTGAATTAGCTGTCCTACGGAATTACGGACTGTGCCATCATAATGTACCATTACAGACTCCATAGCCTTTATTAAACGTCGCTGAATATATCCCGTTTCAGCTGTCTTTACGGCAGTATCGATAAGACCTTCACGTCCACCCATGGCGTGGAAGTAAAATTCAGAAGGAGTCAAACCGGCAAGATACGAGTTCTCTACGAAACCTCTTGATTCAGGACCATAATCATCTTTGATGAAGTGTGGCAATGTTCTTTTACGAAAACCGAATGGAATACGCTTTCCTTCTACGTTTTGCTGACCCACACAAGCAATAACCTGTGAAATATTAATATTTGATCCTTTGGACCCTGCAACCACCATAGCTTTGAGGTTATTGTATTCTGTGAGAGATTTCTTAGCAGAGCCTCCCGTTTTGTCACGAGCATCATTCAATATACGATTCACTTGGTTTTCGAATGTCTGCCTAAGAGTATTACCAGGAGTAGGTTCTAGCTCCATGTTGTGAGCTTTCTGAATTACTTCTATGACATCATCTTTGGCTTTTACTATAGCACGCTGAATTTCTTGATAAGTCTGTGGATCAGCAATAGTGTCTCCAATACCGATCGAGTGACCTTCCAGCAGAAGCCAATTATTGATAACTGTTTGAATGTTACCATAAAAGCGTCCAGCAGTTTCATGTCCTAATTCCAACATGCATATATGCAGCAAAGAACCTGCTGATGCACCCAGGGATTTTTTACATAAAATACCCATAAGCAGTTCACCGTGCTCCACAATGACTTTCGTGTCACCGGGTGAAATCCATTGGTATGGTCCATCATCTTCTTCATCTGGATGTGTTGAATGTGTTCGAACCATGTTAACATTTCCGGGAATGATTAATGTAAATATTTGTTTTCCAGTCCAAAGGGGCTGAGGCTTTAAAATACAAGGTTGAGGAATTTTGCCATCCCATGTGGGCAAAAACATAAGCAGATTCATGACTTGTTCTTTGGTGAGAAATACATCTCTTTTTGTCATCTTTCTTACAGCCGTTAGTGTATCTTGCACAATACCCATGACAGGTTTATTTGCTTGTGGAGTAATAATCTGTCTTGGTGTGATATGAATGTTTTCTACCTCAGCTCGGGTTTCCATGGATTGTGGTACATGTAGGTTCATTTCATCCCCATCAAAATCAGCGTTATATGGCGAAGTACAACTTAAATTCATACGGAATGTTGACCAAGGCAGAACTTTGACCCTATGGCCCATCATACTCATCTTGTGTAGAGTTGGCTGTCGATTGAAAATGACCAAATCATCATCTCTCAAATGACGTTCAACTTTGTATCCATATTGCAAATGTAAGTCTGATGGTTTGGGATGGAATCGCAAATCTATTCTTTCACCATTATCTCGCACTATATATTTGGCTCCTGGATATTGTGCATTTCCTCTACGAACCAACTCATGCATCCTATCAATGTTAAAAGGTGTAACTAATTCAGGGAATGTTAAATTTTGTGCAATCGATCTGGGTACTCCTACTTGATCAATACGCAAGTTAGGATCGGGTGTAATGACAGTACGGGCTGAAAAGTCGACACGCTTTCCCATAAGATTTCCTCTGATTCTGCCTTCTTTGCCCTTTAATCGAGCTTTTATTGCCTTTAATGGTTTTCCAGATTTTTGCATGGCCCTTAAAATATACAGAAAATTTTAAGTAAGTGAATGTATCCTAACTTAAATGTACACAAAAAAAATTCTACTTACTTTGGCATGCCAGGCATGTCATTATCAACAAATGTGGCAACATGAAACTGTAACATTCTAATATTATCTGTGAGTACATGAGCAGCAGCTCCTGACTGTTCATTTCTCATCAATTCATTATTTGCTTTGATGATATCTGCAAGTTTATGTGTCAAATCATCCTGATTTTTAGCTGATCCAAACATCACAACTGCAGGTCTTACGGCTAAGGGTGGAACTGGAAGAACTGTGACAATCATCCAGTCTGGTCTGGCAAATTTGGGATCCATACCTAATATGAACGACTCATCATCTGAAACCAAAGCCCTGTGTTATCTTTTAACTAATTTATAAAAAAAGAACGAATAACTTTCAATTCACTCTCAATCTAGAAATTATGAAGTTATAATAATGGTTACCTCCATGGCAAACTTACGAATCTGCAGTTTTAGTGAAATCACCAGTTTTTGCCTGGTGGGAGGCTTCGGCCGTGGCTAGTTACCACCCTACCGGCAAAGACGTACCGCCAAGCGATTTAGCGTTCCGGTACGATGCCGTGTAGAAAGCGAAGGGGTATGGGTTTAATATAACTGATATGCCCCAACAGGTTAGCCCTCTACCATCTTAGGCTGCATCATCACTTACCATCAGGTGAGATCGCAGTCAAGGGCTAGCTTGTAGTGGATAAAAAAAAAAACAATATTTCCATGAAAAACCATACCAAATGTACACTGCACTGAGGTAAAGTTACTAGAAAGTATTTCTTTGTAAGTTTGTAAGATTGCCATGGAGGTGACAATAATATTATTCTTTATACATTTCAGTAATATAGATAGATCTCATTCAAAAGCTTGTTTTCAACTTAGACTATTAAATCACTAGTATAAGCTAATAAACTCTGCAATTCAGTTGGGTGTACCTGTAATATGTTTTAAAATCTCATATACTCGCTCAGCAGTTATGATAATTTTCTTGTCTTGTGTATCCTCATTGGCATGTTTCCATTCAGCTGTGAGATCCAAGCCTTGCCTTCTAATGGAGGGCTGGTAGTGCCCACAACCCCCATGGCCTGAACTCTTTTTAGCCTCCTCTCCTTCCTTCCCAATATCCATATCCTCACCTCCTTCACAAATATTCTTACCCTTGCACAAATCATATACATATGTCAAACGTTTACGAGGCTGGCCCTTTGATTTCATGATAACTTCTTTGATCTTTGGATTTGTCTAAAATGTAAATACCAGAGCATTATTACAAAATATATTCACTGAAAATATTTATAATATTAATTTTAGAAACAATTTAGCAATAATTACCGGGCTAACGAGCAGTTTGGAGCAATAAAAACAGACACATCTCAATATTTTTATTGTTTTTGTTATGAAACCTATGTGGAAAACTGGCTTTGCCAAATCTATGTGGCCAAAATGTCCTGGACACTCTGTCATATTACCAGCACAAGTCTGGCATCTTGAACTTCTGTCAATCACCCCTTGTCGAGGGTCCATAAGGCCTCCAAGTTTGGGCCTTCCACCTTCCATCGTTTCTGGGTAGCGAATGCCCCCTTCTGTGACTGACATACGACGCTGGAAATTAAATCATAAATTTTGCAAAACCCTCAAACTCCACAGCTTGTGATACAGCATAAGTGATATAGCATAAGGAGCACTAGCATGGCTTGGATTGGAGTAGTAACAGTTACGTTTATAAAGGATATAAAAAGTTTTCAACTTGTTTTAAACATAATTATGTTTACATAATAGAGAATAACAAACATTGCAGTACAGCTAGAACAGGGAAACAAGATGCAGTCGAGGTAGAAGCACCCTTGCACAACATTGCAGTTTTTCGATTAAATGAAACTATTATTTAATAACTTCAATTTATTTCATCACTATTATGCATTAAACATCCAACTTACGATTTCATCTGGAGATAATATTCCGAATTGCACTCTTTTTACAAGGCGCAAAGGCGCCTTTGAGTCATTCGTGGTCGCCATTTTGGACCATTTGAACAACAAATCAACTAAAGTAATTAATGACAAGCAAGGCTCGACTTTGTCTTGTCCAGCCAGAGACACGTAACAAGGTCTTGGTCTGGTTCTGTGGTTTTGTCAACCACTTTTTGTGATCCTGCAGGGCGACCGCGTATCTTTTGCATCAATCATTGATACATCGCAATCACCTCTAATTGGTTAATACTCTTCCACTATTGGACGAAATCCATTGACTGCACAAGAATACCATAAATGCAGCCAATCAGAGCTGATTGCGATGTATCAATGATTGATGCAAAAGATACGCGGTCGCCCTGCTGATCCTAGTTATCCGTGGTGAAATTAATTGTCTATGAATTCTATGAAAAATTCCTCAGAAAAATTCTTTGAAATCATAGTATTTACACAGACAGAGTTCATATATTATAATTATTAATTTATTAGTAGTGAGTGCAAATTTTAGAATCCATGTATTATTTATGTATTCTTGTATGTATGTAGCTTCAATCTTTGATTATTGTATTTAGTGCATTTAACGCAATAGGAAACATACTTTACTCTTCGTATTTATGCTACTTTTCTACTCTTATCTGTCACTGTCTAATAATTAATGTTGCCACAGTAAATAATTGATGTTCCTAAAACCGGAAGTACGATTAGTCACCAAAAGAAACTTTTTTTCCAGTTTCCTGCATATAGGACACCATAGATAAATATGTACAACCTTAGGACACCGAGTCGGTGCAGGCAGCCTCCTGCGTACAGGTCTGTGAGGTGTGAGCCACTATATTATGTAAGGCTCAGAAGGACTGGAATCCAGAGCCGTTAAACCAGTTAAATAAAAAAAAAAAATATATTATGTAAATAATCAAGAACTTTAGTTAAAAGGTTCTTACAATTAAAATCAATGTTCATGAATGAATCTGCAAAAACGAGCCAGCAACACTTGTAGCAAGTTAATTTCTGGAAGTTTTACGATAACAAACAAAAACTGCCTTTCTAGAGCAGACCAGACTACTACAGTATTATTCTTAGTGCAGACACAAGAACATCCAATATTGTTCAATCATCCGATCATTGGATTGGAGCATACAAGCAAGTTGCAGGCGAAAACCAGTAAATTTAAAGGAAACTTCAAATGCCATTTTAAACTATTTTATTGCAAAGTGTTAATAAATATACTTTGGCAAAGAAAAATCTAGCTTTCTGAAATACACAAAGGTGCTCATTCATTGCTTTTGTTTCATTACAACTTAGAATAATTTAGTCTCATTATACTTTACTACTGGAGGCGCTATTAGTGTTAAATTCTAAAAAGTCTTTGAGCAATGTCGTCCGTCTCTTTTCCGCGATGTCCATTTGATTTTCTAAATCACCTCTGTCCGTTGTTTCTGCTCTCTCCACTTTCCATGATAGGTTTTCGATTTCTGCTTCTAACTGTGCCTGAAAATTATAGAATGTAGTTCAAGTCAATTCGATTTAATTTCAAATCCAGTCAGCCTTCTTATTTAAGGTGGATGACAAGGGTCTGCCCGCGAAATTCAAATTTAATTTGGTTTTTCACAATTTGTAAAGTAATACGACGAAGTAGGCTTATGGCATTCAAATTGCGAGCCTAGGAATATCATCTTCACAGGTTTATATAAAAATCTTTACTTGAAAGTGTCCAGTTTAAGAAATTAGTCAAAATAATGAGTTTGACGCGAGTTACTCACAAATTAGTCATTATTTTGACTAATTTCTTAAACTGGGCACTTTCAAGTAAAGATTTTTATATAAACCTGTGAAGATGATATTCCTAGGCTCGCAATTTGAATGCCATAAGCGTACTTTGTCGTATTAGTTTACAAATTGTGAAAAACCAAATTAAATTTGAATTTCGCGGGCAGACCCTTGTCATCCACCTTAATATCATAAATTGCCTAGTGTGTAAGTCCGTCTCTGTACTAAAGCTAAGCTAAGCTTATCTCTTAACCAAATACCTTCCAAATTAATTACACAGATTGTCTGTGTTACTGATTTTGAAAATATTTGGTACAGAGAAAGCTTGCATCCCAAAGAACCAAGGTTAAATTATATCACCCAAAAAATCAAAGATATTATACAGGATTTAAAAAAAAATTTAAGATGCAGCTATCATCTATTTTTAGGAAATAATATAATTGGTTATTGAAACATACCTGCTGATATTCAAATAGTTCTTTCCTTGGACCAATTTCCATGTAATATGCAAATGGATAAGTGTATTGGAGGGTGTATCTACAGCGTTTCAATAGCCTGGCTGCGTCCCAGAGGTATTGCCAATCTATCCACGTCCCTTCTCCAGCCATCACCTAAAAGATCAACAAAAAACTTTTATTCAATTCCTGAGTTAAGTTCTGTCCTAGTTCAATTAGTTCAATCAACGTTACATAATATGATACTGGTGTTCTATGCATTACAGGTGTTTTGGTTTCTCAAACTAAATCCAAATCTTTAAACCACACCCAAATCGAGTTTCTGTGTCAGAACTGTTTGCTGCTTTATGCTTTAATTCATGCTAATTGTAATGATGCATAAATACAAAAGTGTCACCTTTTCACTGAGCTTACATCTTGGCATTTTATACCAGCAAATTACTCCTCATCCCTTGAGCACTAATTTTTTTAAACCTTAATACACTCGAATGAAGTTTTGTGTATCATCTATTAATCTACATAAAAGTGAACATACTGACTGACTGAAATACCCAAATACAGCTTAAACTGGGTCTAAAAACTTTGCATTTAGGATCTCTTTATAATACTTATAGACTTCTGCTGAGAAAATATTTGTACAGAATCTTTTTAAAAGTAAACCTGGGAAAATGATGTAGCGAGCAAAAGTAGTATAGTATTATATATACTCATACCTTTTGATTAATTCGACTCTTCAAACTGGCAAGGGTTTGCTCCTCCAGCTTCAAAGACCTTGAATGATTTTCCCATCTCTCGTAATAGTGTAAATATTTTTTTAAAGCCTCTCTTGCCTGTAAATGAAACTTAAATATTATTTTGGTTCATGCCATGTTGAAAATTTGAGGGTAGCTGCATGTTTGTTACTCCCTTAAATTACAGAAACAGAGCTAGTTTTCAGACTCATTGATACATTTTATACTAACAAGACATACCCATACTTATTTATACCTGAAAAAGTTGTCTTAAATAAGTAGGTTGTTTTTATGCAAGCAGTTTTATATGACTTAACTAGCTGATGCCCATGACTACATCCGTGTGGAATAAGTTTTTTTAATTCCCACAGGAACTTGTTAATATTCCGGGATTGAACAACCACTTTAACCGTTTGGAATAAGGTCAAACCAATAAACCAACAAACAAACACTTTCGCATTTATAATATTAGTAATTAGTATGATAAATATTACCTGTGCATGTTGACTATCATTAGTTAAATTAAGATCTTCTTTATAGCGACTGCACTCATAATATTCAGACCCATGACTTTTCCAATCACCTAAGCAAACCCAACAAAAATCATGTCTGCATGCGCCACATTGCATATGATTACAGCCCCCATTTTTTTCAATGCATATCTGACATTTTGGACAATCCTGTAAACATAATAATTGCTTTATTTAATCTATTTCGATTAAGAACTTAATCAAGATAGAGTTGCACAATTACAATATCAATATACAAAAATTAAATGTTTGAATTAAAAAATTATTACTCAACCAGCTAAGAATATGTTTCTTGTTGTAATAGATGTGGAATAAGTTTTTAATTCCCATGGGAACTCCTCAATTTTGTGGGATAAAAAGCCTTATTACTCTTCAGGTCCTCAACAGTACTATACCCATGCAAATAATCATGTTGATCTGTTGCTCTGTGTGGCATGATTGAAGGACAAACCAACAAACAAACATACTTTCACATTTATAATATTATAATGAATTTTGTGATTTCTTATTTAGTTAGGCAGAAAGTTGCCTGTTTGTTTCAAGGGGTTTCAATTTTAGAATTTTATTTTAACATGCCTTTGTATGTGCACTGATATAATTGGCAGTTTCTGAATCGTCAGCACACTTAGTGAGCCAAAGACGTATAGTAGCACAATCTGTAGGGGCATGGTGGGGTGCTCCGCACGAGAAGCAAGTAAGAAGTTCACAGCCTTTACACTCAACTCTGCGTGCTCCTACACGAACCCATGCTTGATATATCCACTGCAACAATAAAAGGTTTTCTGGTAAACAAGGTGATGTAAGTCTGGTCACATTCTTGTATAAATAAATTAATTATTTGTGTGTAGTACATACATACATTAATTGTCAAGTGGGAGGCTTCAGCTGTAGTTAGTTACCGCACTACTGACAACACCACCAACCAACTTAACATTCCGGTTTGATACTGATACTGAGTAGAAACAAAATTGGGAATGGGTTTAATGGCCACGTTAGCCCACTACATTCTTAGACTGCATCATCACATACCACCAAGTGGTAGTGAATAACAGTATATTATTATACATATATTCAAATAGTTGTCATCAAAATGTACAAAATATGGGTTTTATAAATTCCTGATTTACAGGGATAAAAAGAACCCTAATGTAACTTGACTCCAGGTCCTCAACTAAAATCACATTGATCAGTTGCTCAATTGCAGTGTGATTGAACCAATCCTACCACATTGACAACATAGAATAATAATACATACATACCTGACAATTTGGCCCTGGACAGAATCTAAGCTGTGGATGAGATTTAACATGGTCCTTAAACATAAACTGTTGATAGCGTTCCCTTATTGATGGTTTAGCCACATGAGATAGTACAAAATCTTCTGGAGCTCTTACTTCGCAGTCCTGGGCCATACATTGTATAGTATTTGATACACCTACAACAAAAATCCTTTGAAAAAATTTTTTTTTTAAAGTTTGGTATTCCAGCAGCATTTAACTTTTTAAGATAAGAGGTTGCTTTTGCATGTTTAATTTTCAGTGGATTGGTGCACTTCCCACACCTTTGAGAACATTTTGAAGAACTCTTGGACATTCAGGTTTCTTCACAATGTTTTTCTTCACAGATAAAGCAAATGATATTCAGTTTCTTTAAATGCATATTAAATCAGAAAATCTGTCTGAGGAACGAGCCCCCCAAAAGGAGGCTGAACTTCTAAACTACTATGCTATCATTGCTCATCTATCTATAAAGTTATATTAATTAGATATTACATTCAACTATTGTTATTGCTAAACTAGATTTTAGGAAAATGATTGTGGAGACACAAAAAATAATTTAATAACAACTCTAAGCTATTACTTTTAATTAACACACACTAACCAATAGATTCAAGAGAAGATGGAAAGCTTAGATAAACAAAAGAGGAGTTCAAAACGAAGGTCTCCTTAGTTTTTCAAATAGGACCATACAAACCTTGCATAATTTGCACTTCAAAATGCATAGCCCAACAATCATCACAAAAGTAGTGCATACATGCAAGGGCACTGTATTTGTTTATTGGAGGAGTGCTTGCACACACAGCACAAACAGAATGACTGCAGGTACCCTGTACCACAGGCAAACTAGGCTTCACACGACTATACACTAATACTTCATTTGCGTTTTCTTGATACTTTTTTATAATTTCTTGGGCATTCCATTCATATGCATGAAGCATAACCTGAAAAATCAATGCTTATTTCAAAATTTGTTTACATCAAGGTTTTTCGATACTGTGAATCATGTTAGAAGATAAAGGTAAAGGTACTTTAGCTAGAGAAGGCGTTATTTGAAGGCTATTGCTTAGCAGTTCTATCGATTCGTTCAGCAACTTTTCCACTTCTTCCACTCTAAGACACGAAAACACGAAATATTCAGGATCTGATTTACTCCGATCGACCGCTTCCATATCACAGTCATCTTGTTCACCGTAATAATCGTAATCATCTCCGTCGTTGTCCGAATATTCCATATCAGATTCAGCAGACATTTTGTTGGCTGCTCAAGTGACGGACATACATTTATAGTTAAAAACACGGTAGGATGCTAAACACTACAACTTAAAACATCGGTTTTATAAACACACAATTAACAGATTTATTTCTTAAAGTTTCTTACGTGTACTTGTGTATTTTAAAGATACATATTTCGAGCCTTTTAGCTTTTACAAAACTTTAAAAACAAAATTCAAAAGCAAAATGTTTTGCTGTCACCCAAAGAGTCCTTTTTTTATATTTTAACTAGTTTAACGGCTCTGGATTCTAATACTTCTGAGATAGTATAGTCCACCGACCAGAAAAAAAGTATAGTCCAACCCTTTGATTATATACATTAGTAAGATTGAAATCTTTAATCTATCTAAATTTTAGCGAGATTGTAAACTGTCGAAAGATTACTATTTTCGCATTATTTTTCGGTAGATTATAATCTGTTAGTATATTAACCCAATAGAATCTGAGTAAGGGAATCCTATGCTAACCTACAAGAAAGAGACAAGAAAACGTAAATACAATGAATATTTCAAAAATTGTCACTGAGAACATTGATCGGTTCACAATCTGTCGACAGTTTACCATTTCGCTAGTACAATCTAACGGTTTTTGCAATCAATCTTACGGTGACATATATTTAAGCGTTGGAAATCGGTTTTTTGGAAAGAATTTTTATTTTTAACTTTTTAGTGGCAGGGTTGCGGATTTGGAGTCAGAATTTTTTATAGGACCAACTCGAGAGCTTCCTCTAACGACTGAAAAAAAAAACATTTTTTTTTATTTAACTAAAAATTTTCAAATCGGTTCCGAAACCACGGATATGCACTGACAAACATTTAAAATAAAATACGTGCCGAATTGAGAACCCTCCTCCTTTTTTGGAAGTCGGTTAAAAACACAGACTAATGACCTAATTGGTGTTCGACATATAGAAACCACAGATAGAAACAGAATGGTTCAATAGAGATGAAACATAAAAAGTGAACCATAGACTGAATGATAGGAGCGGGTTTAGTCGATTGTAAAAATCGAAAATCGATTATATAGGGTCGTAGATCTTTAATCTCTTTATTACGGAAAGTGGTTGGCGGCCGGCACAAAAAAGAATAATGTTCGGAATTTATTTTGTTTAGACAAGGTATGTAACTTATTTTTTATTACGTATTAGCAAAGAGCAATTAGTAATCAATAAAATTTTCAATATTTCATAGTCAATATTTCATTTCATATAATTTTTAGCTTGGATATATTTCACCATCACTTGAAGATAGTTTCATAATCATAGTATGTGGTGATCGATTTCAGAATGTATTCAGTCAATCGCTCATTTACAAGTAGTCGGTCAATGTTTGCATCACTTTTATTATTATGTCCAGTGATCTGACGCCATATTTGATTACCTACATTATTTATTTCGCTTCGTGAAATGTACGCTTAGTGCTTAATGCTTGTTTAAATGTCTGTACTTGATTCAAGTCGTGTCTCAAATCTCAATCGGATCATATATCTGGGATCGGATCCACAGACATATTAAAAATAGATCGGATCCGACACAGAAGGACTAGAATCCAGAGCCGTTAAAAAAAAACAATCGAATCCACAGAGTACTCTATAAAATTCGGTGGTGTCAACCAGAGCAGAGACAAGTAACTTATATCAACAAGACAAGTAACAAAGGTGTCAAGTGTCAAGTATCCTTTATGTTTGTACTTATCTCTGGTGTCAAGTCGGTGGTGTCAAGTAAAGGTCACCTTGATAAAATTCACCTTCGCCGGCGTTCAATTAATTTAGGTAAAAAAAATAATTTTCATTCAATTGTATTTTGTTCATCAGTTATATGTGTGCGCATTAATTATAATCTTGAAAAGGAAGTTTTCTACAGTTTTACAATTAATAGCGTTACAATATTTCGATAATAATAATTACTAATTTGTCGCATCTAGGTATTTTGGTGTTTTCAAATTCAAAAAAATGGATGTATCAACCGCGCAGAAGTTTATAGAGCGAGGCTCGCATAAAGGCAAAGGCCTAGCAGTGTTCACAAGCGGTGGTGATTCTCAGGGTATGAATGCTGCTGTGCGATCTGTAGTTCGAATGGGAATCTACTTGGGATGTAAAGTTTATTTTATCAGAGAAGGATACCAGGGCATGGTTGATGGTGGCGATAATATCGAAGAAGCGAACTGGTCATCTGTCAGCTCAATTATTCACAAAGGTGGTACAATCATAGGATCAGCTAGATGCATGGATTTCATGTGAGTATTATTTGTTTGCCATATAAACAAACTATTATATGCAATATCTGGAACAGAATATTGTTAGTTTTGTTGATGTTAGTTTATTCTGCATGTATTCTTTCAATATATTCTTTTGTAGTCTGTGATATTAAGAAGTTGAAGAAGAAGATTTCAAAAAGCTCAATACAGCTGTTGGTGCTGTGTAAAAGATTCACTGTTAATTGTTGTAGCAAGCGAGAAGGTCGCCTGAAGGCTGCATACAACTTAGTAAATCGAGGTATTACTAACTTGGTAGTAATTGGTGGTGATGGTTCACTTACTGGGGCTAATCTCTTCCGCGAAGAATGGTCTAGCTTACTTGACGAATTGTTAGAGAACAATAAAATCACAAAGGACCAGAGAGAAAAATACAAGTACTTACACATTGCTGGAATGGTAATGATCATAAAGTATTATTTGATATTAAACCTTATCTTTGTAGCTTTGTGTCTATTTCATAGATAATTACTGGCTTACATATGGCGCTAAACTGGTAGAGCCTGACAAAATATTCAACACCCTATGAGTACGGAACCCTGATTAACAATTTTCGGATTTTTCCTATACTTGTGCTGTGACTTGCCAAATTTCGTGATTCTAGTCAAGGAGTTGTACTTACCCTATAGGTTTTGATTTAGTTAGTCAAAATATGCAAAATATGTGGGATAAACGGCCTTACCTTTTTATTGATATCTTGAATTTTTTTCGGCTCCAAGAACCATATAGTCCAAGATCCGCATATACCCCGACCTTCACCGAGCTGGTTAATGGATGAAACCTCCTTTTTATTTTTATTTAATACTAGATAAATGAGCCTAAAATAAGTTGTCTATAAAAATCCCGTCCAGGCTATTTTTACAATAATTAATTTTAATTTTTTTTTTTTTGACAAGTTTATTAAACTTGTCAAAAAAAAACAATTAATTAAAATTAATTATTATTAACGATTAACTTGGCTCGGTGAAGGTCGTTCTACACAGGGATCTTAGGCTAATAGGCTTTATTATTTGATATATTTGTGTTCATTTATTTTTTCTTTTGAACATAATATATTGTGATTGTATTTATTTATAACAGGTGGGCTCTATTGACAATGATTTCTGTGGTACAGACATGACCATTGGTACAGATTCAGCTTTGCACCGCATTATAGAAGCCATTGATGCTATTGTCAGCACAGCATATTCTCATCAAAGGACATTTATTATGGAGGTTATGGGCAGACATTGTGGGTAAGAATTTATTTTTTATTTTTTTGGAAATAATAATTTAATTTATTATTTCCAAAAAAATATACACTTTATACTCCTTTTAAAACTAGACATAATTATGATTCATCACATCGTGTGCAAAGGAGTGCTTAGACACTCGCACTAAGGTAACTTGTGTTACGAGTGTAATTATATGATACTATAATATAGTCATAAAATTTGTAAACTCCCTATAAATAATTTTTCTGTATCAAAAATTTCAATATAAGATTTACTACATTGAGATCCTCTCTTTAAAAATCGTTGGCACATTGAAATTTTGTTTTAGAGATTTCACAATATAATTTTATTGTTTTTCAATCACAAATAACTGAAACTGCAAACAAAATGAATTGTCTTCTTTCACACTTATGGTGAGTGTGAAAGAAGACAATTCATTTTGTTTGCAGTTTCAGTTATTCGTGATTATGTTTATATTTTTGTAATAAATAACAAGTTTGTTGATATAGATATCTTGCTACGGTCGCAGCCTTGGCATCTGAAGCAGATTTTGTTTTTATCCCAGAGTCACCACCATCAGTGGACTGGCCAGATAAACTATGTTATAAGTTAGAACAGGCAAGCTTTTCTAATCTATATGCACCTTGCCCTAGTATGTGTGTGGATCTCTTCTCTTTTTACCCTGTAGTTCCGTTTTATACGCATAATTATTAAAATCTTTCTTTAGTTTTCTTGCAGTATTCACGGCACTCAGTACGGATGCTACATATTGTTTTATTTGCGAAGACCCAGCGCCTCTCAATTGGGATAAAAAATTGTGTGTCAAAATCAAAGAGGCAAGAATTCAATATTCCTTTTTCATGTGGGAGCAGGATCACTTTAAAATTTCCATTTTCATTTTATTTACTGACATTTGGCGTGCAAATGTTCAAATTTTTAAAGTTATTTTTCATTTCTTTTTTCCTTTCGAATTGGCGACTTGTTTTGGTGTTTTAGTGTAGGAATTTTTTTAATGGATTCCATATTGATTCCATCCAGCTCAAACCCTTTCAATAAAGTGGGAAATTTATGTGTCAAAATTATAATTTTAATTTATTTAAACAAAATTGGTATCATATGCATGGTCCATTATGCTTGGGTGCTGCTTGTTGCAGTTATCTGGCATTAGTGGCCGCTCTGGCGAGCGAAGCTGATCAAGTGTTCATTCCTGAAGACCCTGTTCCCAATAAGTGGGTTGAAAAACTTTGCAAACGTTTAGCACAGGTATGCCGACTTAATTGAGTGGCACTGATCACGTCATATAACACGCAATGTTTAATAAATCCACTTCTAGCTCTCGCTGGTTCAATCGATTCGTAAATAACATCAATTGGGCAATTGTATTATGAACATATATTTTGAATCACTTTAAATAAGCTGATGTCAGCTCTCAAAATAATGTTAATGTTTTATGTAACTACCTACTCTTTTAAAGTTATCTATTGTGT
Source organism: Erebia aethiops (assembly GCA_923060345.2). NCBI lineage: Eukaryota > Metazoa > Arthropoda > Insecta > Lepidoptera > Nymphalidae > Erebia > Erebia aethiops. The sequence goes on along the minus strand of OV281089.1, from coordinate 10,774,944 downwards.
GTTGTGTGTCTTTTTGCTACTGGAACGTATCTCATTATTAAGCTAAGCTTACTTAATTTTTTGCATAACCTCAATTGGGTTAATGGTTGGTCATTGATTTAAAATGTGTGTTTGTTATAAAGTAAGAATGGAAAGATTCTGCAAATTCTAACCATGCATGCCATTAATATAAATATCACTAACCAGCAAGAGTTTTGTTTTTTTGACTCCAATTATAAATCCCTGCTTCTTAGTTTTGTGGTGGTGCCTACCTACTCTTGAATTGGGTTAGAACCTAGATTTTTTTTGCGACAGTAGTTAAATAATTGATGCCCTCAAGGGCATTCTAGGCTTCATGTATATGAAGCCTTATCGCGTAACTTATTTATTCTTGTGCTATAAAAAAATTACAATATAATTTTATTTTTAAAGCAAGTTTTACGGCTAGCCATATATATATCATTAATTATTGTCATTCAGAAACACTCGCTAACTCTACAAACATCCGAAGCAGAATCTGGCAAAGTTTGCTGGTCTTGTACACGTCTAATACAAATGTAGAGTGCTTCCCCGCGCGCCTCAGAATTTTTTCTGACAGACAATTTCTGATAAGATGCAGCTAGCCGGGGTCTGATACTGGGTAGGCTTATGAAATGATTATTATCGAATGACCAGGAGCGTAAGTCGGGCCAGCGGTTGAACATCATAATCGTGGCGGAAGGCGCCATCGACCGCGAAGGGAAGCCAATCACGGCTGAGCTGGTGAAGAACGTCGTAGTAGACAATCTGCAGCAGGACACGCGCATCACCGTACTCGGCCACGTGCAGCGCGGAGGATCTCCTTCGGCTTTCGATAGGATTTTGGTAAGTATGCGCTTTAGACTTTTTAAAGTGAAAACTTCGTTGAGCACTTTTTGGTAGGGGGTAAAAATGTGGAAACGCGTGACCGACACCTCGCATTGTTACGAAGACAATAGGTCTTACATACCTATAAATATAGCACAATGGTAATTAAACTTGAATGCCTTAGTTTTATGGTTTATATTTTAAGTATTTTAAATATTGTTATTTAAAAAAAAAAATTAAAAAAAATCGTTTTCACTTCTATCGGCAGTCCCTATGACTGCCAATTTTTTACGTATTTAGACTTTTTGGAACATCGACTTCCTAATCATATATATATTATTTTCAAACGGCATGACGAAACCTGAGCTATTTCAAATAGGGTAAGCAGTGCTTTAATGCCTTTATATCCTGCACGCCACTGGTTGATAAATACTTGTCTGACTATCTATATATTATGTCTGATCAACAATCACTTTTTAAATATTAAAATTTAGTTAAATCTGCTACAAGTTACAATAACTAGGTTCTACCTATAGACTGGTGTGTTACCACCAAGGCTACAACAAATTTTCTCTATTTTCTGTAAATTTTCTGTATTTCCATTATAGTTTGCTATACTATCCTAAATAAATATTTTGTTGTACTTATATGTCGTGAGATACGTACCTACTTTCCCACGGTACATATTCTGTTCATGGCACTAGTCACGTATACCTACAGTATACTGTTTTGTCAGAAAGTGGCACGTGCACGAGGTCAGGTTCGCATTTCTTATGCCGTCAGTTCGTCACCGGATCTTCAGGTTATTGACCCATGAATGATGAAAGTGAAACTAATCGAAAATAACTTATCTGTCGTGACTCGTGACCTAACGGGCATCGCTTGACATTTTAATGAAAAATCGTTACGCATTACGCACGCAAATAGCTGTTAAAGATGTGATTATCGCTATTCTGACTGTAGCCGGAACTTAAATCCTACTTGTTAGCTTGTGGACACTGAATTTTTTACACAGATCTCCATCAATCAGGGTCACGATACGCGGTGCCATATCCAGCCACTACACAAAAACCAATTTATTTCGATGCCAAGATTCCATCGCTCTCTCACAGCGCTACAATTTACCATTCCCTATGTTCATGTGTAATGTGTTAGCGAAGTGGGCGTTAAATTTTGGAACTTTACGTTAAGATACGTGTGTAAATAATCAGGCATTTGATACAATCGCGATCACTGCGCCTAGGAATCACCTTGATTAGAACAAGAATTGGCTCAATGTGACTGTAATTTACCATCGTCTGGCTTTCATTATTTCAGTCATCGGTGACCTTTATTGAAGCTGCATAAGCTTCATATTTAAGCAAAAATGAAGCATCTGAAACACCAATTTCAAATTTATCCGTTGATATATTTAGGGTTGTCGCATGGGAGCCGAGGCTGTAATGGCTCTAATGGAGGCAACTCCAGAAACGGAGCCATGTGTGGTGACCCTGGATGGAAACCAAGCTGTACGACTGCCACTTATGGAATGCGTGCGGCGTACTAAGGCTGTTTCACAGGTAAATTATGGAACCTTCTTTTAATGTGGTAATTCAAGTATAATTTTGATGTAGAAATAGCAGGTATCCAAATTATTAGATAACTGCAGTAAATTTGTTGTATTTCCAAAAGACCTCAAGAGTTTTGACGACTGTTCTTGTTAATTTACATTCGTATATTGTATTCAGGCCATGGCTGATAAAAAGTGGGATCTAGCTGTACAATTGCGCGGGCGTAGCTTTGCACGCAACTTGGAGACTTACAAGATGTTGACTCGTCTGAAGCCACCCAAGGAAGCATTCGATGAGTCTGGCAAACCTTCGGTAAGTATATTACTTACCTTTAATATAAAAAAAAATTACCTACCATAATTGAATTAATATTTTTTGACTTTGACCTTGACTTTAATTTCTAACAACATAATATTGGAATCTTCTCGGCAAGCACGCTCCACCTTAGGCTGCATCACTTCTTCCAACAAGTCTGATAGCAGCCAAGCGCTTGTCTATAAATTTAAAAAAAATAAAGTGTGAGATTTTGATCACACATTTACTTGAGTCTTTCATGACATCCGAAACCGCCCGAATAAATCCGATTGCTTTCGCTATACCTGTGCGGCGCTACACTTGTCACAACCTGCTATGAGACCACGGGCCGGATATTCGGCCACCCGGCTTCGTAGCTAGCCGGAATCTGGTATCCGGCCAAACAACTATCCGTTTCATTAAATACCTAGTATTTAACTATAACTATCTAGTAACTAATAAAATCTAGTGACTAGGCGTAGTTACTAGATTTTGTTATAACAATGTTAGCCTATTTGTTAAGACAAATAAGTTTGAATTATTCGCCCAAGGTTTTAAGCAATCAAATATCACTTGATATAGGTACCGGTGAAGTAACACAACATCAGGAAACCTACTTGACTGCGAGTGGTTACGTCGTACGTCCTTTTTACTATGTGAGAAGAATTGTGCTCAGTTGAAAGGTTGAATAAAATAAAAAAGGTGAAAGGCTGAACAAGATAATTGAGATATTACAATTACTAGATTTCGAGCTATTCGAAAGTAAAATCTGAGAAAATCTGGTTTTCGTGCAGGAAGGTCTGACTTTAGCGGTGATGCACGTGGGAGCGCCCGCTTGCGGCATGAACGCGGCCGTGCGCTCGTTCGTACGCAACTGCATCTACCGCGGCGACACCGTGCTCGGCATCCACGACGGCGTCGAGGGCTTCATTAACGGCAACATTGTACAAATGGAGTGGTGAGTGATGAGGGTGACTAGCCTTACGAATATTGGCAGGCGGCACATGCGCCTGCTTGCGGCATGAACGCGGCCGTGCGCTCGTTCGTGCGCAACTCGTGGCAACATTGTACAAATGGAGTGGTGAGTGATGAGGGTGACTAGCCTTACAAATATTGCTGAAGATCGCGGTCCTGGCTAGATCCTAACCTCGAACGGATTGTTTCCATTGGCTTCTGTTGGTAGCCATTCTCACTATAGTATGAAATTTCGACGCGTTAGACTCCCTCAGTTGGTCAGACCACCGTATTTCGCACACATCATACAACGTGGGGACAACTGTCTGGAGAAACTTATTGTCACGGGCAACACTGAGGGCAAGAGAGCGAGAGGCAGCTCACCAACTAGGTGGTCGGACCAACTGTATATGTAGGTATAGGCCATCGTGATTCGTGCCCTTGTTCATGCGAAACTGCATCGTTCATCAGCTTGAACAACCTTATTAACGACAGCCATGTAGATTTAAAAAAAAACTGGCATCTTGGATTTGGAAATAGTGGGAATTTCCGCAGTCATCTGCATAATTTTTAATTATTTCAAGGTCCGATGTCACTGGCTGGGTGGCTCAAGGCGGAGCGTTCCTTGGAACCAAACGCACGCTTCCGGGAGACAAGAAAGCAGAGATAGCTGCCCGCATCAAGGAGTTCAACATACAAGGCTTACTTATCATCGGTGGATTTGAGGTGTGTGAACTTCTTTAACAAAAAAAATTAGAGCTAATTTTTGAGTGTTCACAACAATGGAACTGCTAGTTTTGTTAATAAGTTTTTGAAGTGAAACCTTCTTTAGCCGCGTTGAGCACTTTTTGGTAGGGGGTTAACTTGTGGATTCGCGTCACCGACACCGACACCTCGCGTTGTTACGAAGACAAAAGGTCTTAAATATAAATATGCTACATTCGTAATTCTACTTTAATTCCTTAGTTTTAAGGTTTATATTTTAATAACTATTATAATTAATTATATTCCTTTTTATTTTAAATATATTTTTTATATAATATTAAAAATAAAAATAAAATATATTTGTTTTCACTTCTATCGGCAGTCCCTATGACTGCTATTCTATTTTTTTTTGTCTATTGCAGGCATATCAAGCTGGTTTGGAGATATACGAATCCCGCTCTCAATATCCCGAGTTCTGTCTGCCGTTGGTAGTGATCCCCGCCACTATCAGCAACAACGTGCCCGGAACAGACTTCTCTCTAGGCGCAGACACCGCACTCAATGAGATCACTGAGATCTGCGACCGTATCCGGCAGTCAGCTCAGGTGAGCTGATAAACAATATTATATTAACTATTTATTTATTTATTTCTAACACATCAGAACATCTAAGCAGAACGGCGATGGCACTTACACTAACTAGATCGTTATTAATAAATTATTAACTAGGAAATACAAACAAAAATACAGGGAAGAAGACGAACATATAACAATCAATGATATTGTGATTTGTGATCATATTTAATTTAACTTACATACTTATTTATGTATTGTAATAGATTGTTTAAAAAAAGAAAAAAAAAGAGCAACTGCTGAGTTTCTTGCCGGCTCTTCTTGGCAGAATCTGCTTTCCGAACCGGTGGTAGAGTCAAAACATGACGTAGCATAAGAGACACCTGTATGTCCCACATGTTTTAAATAAATTGAATTGAATTGAATATAAAATTAGTACTATTAAGATTCTGAGAACATTTAATAAACAGGGTTATTCAATGTTTTCAGAGTACCTTAGAAATTCAAGAACCAAGGTTGTCCACTTGTCATTGAATGGATCCCATTGAGCATTATTGTCCAAGAGCGCGTCGAATGACTTCAATGAACGCGGTATGTGTGCCATAGTTTGGGACCCATACCGAATTCATTGACAAACAGTGCGACAATATGAGACCACGAACAACTTCGTGGGAGAAGATTACTAATCTCTCTAATGTCTCCTCTCAAAATCCGGCACATAATTTTATGTATCTAATAATTGTATCTTTTATGTGAATCTAAATAATAATTATTGTAATTGGCCTGTACCATTCTAATTATTATGAATAAATAATAGTAATACAGGTGGTGTTTGTAAGCGAGCTGTCAGTGAGTCGAAATTCAATTCAATACAAACGTTTTTTATTTACATAAACTTTTACAAGAGCTTTTGACTCGTCAAGTGAATATACCATGACTGGTTCGGAATGACATTCCTTCCAAAAAGAGCCAGCAAGAAGAGAGACTGAAAATCTCATGCATGACCATCAGGGAATAGTTATTGTGATCGCTGATTGTGATTTGTAAAAAAAAATATGTATATATAACTAGCTGATGCCCGCGACTTCGTCCGCGTGGAATAAGTTTTTTATATTCCCACGGGAACTTCTCAATTTTCCGGGATAAAAAGTTGCCTATGTCACTCTCCGTCCTCAACTTTACCTACCCATGCAAAAAATCACGTCGATCCGTTGCTCTGTTATGGTCCAACAGAGGTTTCATCTGGTTAACAGATCGGTGAAGGTCGTGGTATATCCGGATCTCTGACTACTACAGCGTGATTGAAGGACAAACTAACCAATAAACCAACAAACAAACACTTTCGCATTTATAATATTAAGTATGATTTCAAATATCATAATAATGTAAATCATGTTTGCCAGGGTACTAAACGCCGAGTATTCGTCGTGGAGACTATGGGAGGCTATTGTGGATACCTCGCCACTTTAGCAGGTAACGTTTCTGACTACTGATAACATTTTTTTTTTAAATTAAATTAAGTAATCTTTATTCTTTATTTTATAAATAATATTATTATAATTTTATTTAAAAAAATTGTCTTAATTTATCTTATTCAATTTAACCTTTTTATTTAATTAGCCTTTCGTTTTGTAATTTTATTTGCTAAATATTTTTCTCCTCCTTAATAAATCCTCTCCTGCCAAATTAATAATTATAGGATGGGATAGTAATTAAAAATTATTGAATTATTATCCCATGCTATTGAATTAAAAAAAGAGGTTTTGTCAGCATATTATAAATTATTATAATCTATGGTATGGTATACAGGTTTAGCCGGCGGTGCGGACGCTGCTTACATTTACGAGGAAAAGTTCTCCATAAAGGATCTGCAGCAAGACGTGTATCACATTGCGTCCAAGATGACTGGTGGCATCCAACGCGGTCTGATCCTGCGCAATGAGAAAGCTAATGAAAATTACAACACAGAGTTCATTTATCGGCTTTACTCTGAAGAGGGAAAGGGGCTTTTTACTGCGAGAATGAATGTCCTGGGTAAGATATTTTAGAATGCTTTTCTTTTAACAGACCGTCAATCCGTAGCATTGGCTCAGTCTCATGTTATGTTATAAATATAATATTTCCGATCTTATTGTAGGTTTTGTCAAGTCCGGAGCGATGAGGGGCTCCGCCCTATTCTAACAATGGGTGACCTATTTTTAGTTGGCAAAAAATAAAACATACAGTTTGCAATATGTACTCACGGTGTACCAAAATCAGCGGATACTTTCTTGTGTCTAATGACTATGACCCGTATAAAGGCAAAAATTATTCTGCCGTTAAACCAGTTAAATAAAAAAAAGCAAAAATTTTTTTATGTGTAGGTCACATGCAGCAAGGTGGTTCGCCAACCCCGTTTGACCGCAACATGGGAACAAAGATGGCCGCCAAGTGCCTGCACTGGCTTGTGGACACCATTCACAACGGGTCGACGCGGGGAGCCGACTCCGCCTGTCTACTGGGCGTTGTGAAACGACAGTACAGGTTCACTCCTCTTGAAGAGTTGAAGTCACAAACAAACTTCGCGTGAGTGAATTTTTTTTATATATCTATCTCATCGATATATATTATGTAGGTACTAGATGGGCCCTTTCATAGAAAAAAGTTGGGCGTCCGACTTGTGGTGCATGCCCCTCACCACCGTCTATGTAAATTGAGATCGTTGATTCGAATTTCGAATCCTACTGGCGGGGTTCGTAAACGTTTTTGAAAACATCGTGGGAACGTGAATCGCTGTACCAAATTTAGGTAGAAAGACACACATAGCGACACGCATTTGTAGTATTGATTCTATACTATGATAATAATATGATTATACTTAATATACATATTTTTGTTTTCAGTCAAAGAGTACCTAAGCAACAATGGTGGATGAAGCTTCGTCCGTTGCTTCGTATTCTGGCGAAACACGATTCCACTTATGAGGAAGAGGGCATGTACATGACAGTCGAACAAGGAGAGATCGACTCCGAAAATGTTATTTAATCCAATAAAAACTAGTCCAAGTTTTTTATCTTTATTGCAAGTTGCAAAATTGACGTGTTTGGTGTTATTGGTGTCGACTTGATGTTGCCATGTACCTATAGCAAAGTAGTTTTCCCCAAATTATGGAAGCTGCTGGCATACAAAGTATTATTACGACCTTAGAATGTAGTTGATGAATAATATTCTAAATATTTAAATTTTTCATGTTCGACGAGTTCATAATGTTAGTTAAATTATAAATTATTATATTTATTGTAAGGAGTAAGTTTTAGTTCCTCTTTAGATACGATATAATTTAATAAAGAAACAGTTATATTTTTTAAAGACTAAAAAGATGCACTGTTTTAATTCACATTATTATCTAAATGTATGATAAATAATATAGGTATGGGTAATACTGCTATTTTTTAAATTTGAGATTATAATTAATTTTGAATTAGGCACCGATTTCTTTAATATGTAAAAATGAAGGATTTCTGCCTTGCGCATAATCATACTTATAGTATTTTTTTATATTGTTTCTTAAAAATATTATTGATCACTTCACACACACACGCGCAAAAATCTTTAAATTTATAACGCTAACAGTATTTGAGGCTTGAGCCCTTGTTTACAAAGATAAACGTTATGTTTATTTATATTCAATACTCAATGTTAAATTGTGATTTATATGAATCTACTTTTAATAAATTATTTAAAAATACAAACCAATCGCTTTTTAATACGTACCTTTACATCTAAAATGTGTGGTGAACAGGGCATTCGCTTGTAATGTAACAGATTGGATTTGTGCGTTAAATCGATGATTACGTCGGGTCAAATCTCCCTGGTCATTGTTGTAATGTAATGATTAAAATGAGTTTCCAAATTGTTACATTAAGTAGGTACATGTAAATCTGGTCAGTACGCACCACCATGGACTTATCGATTAAGTTATGGTAATTCTTGTTTTAACATCATCTATACTTTACTAATATTATAAATGCGAAAGTTTGGATGGATGTATGGATGGATGTTTGTTACTCAATCACGCCCCAACGGCTGAACGTCAATATCAAAGTCGTCGTCAATAGTCAAAGATTATAGTCTGCAATAGCACATCCCGGAAAATTAAGGAGTTCCCGCGGGAACCAAAAAACCTTAATCCACGCGGACGGAGTCGCGAGCATTAGCTAGTTGCTAATAATATTGTTTGTATGGAACAGTTGGCGATGTCACCAACAAGATTATCATCATCGTGAAGGTAATGATGATGATTGATTCATTCGATGGGGTCGGGTCACAAGGGTGATAACTGATAAGTTTTCTTAAACTGACTACGTCAGAAGCCTCGCTCCGTCGACCCCTTCATTCATAGCTCCTCTACAAGCTTCACTAGGGATAGGGCAGACAAGACTGCGTGGAGTCCGTGTGTCCAACGTTAGACGCGTGAGTAGGTACTTGGTGAACACCTACGTATGTACCAACGTGCATTACGATCAAAGACTAAAGCGATTACGTTAATGTTGCGCCGCGCCCATTGATGTAGAATTTTATACCGCGCTGCATAAATATTATGCAGCATTAATAGAGATGAGTTAGAAACTTTTAAAAAATGAAACCTTTCTTGAACATAGTTCACGAAAAAGGTTAATTGTGGTTGTTGATAAGGTTGATACATCTCTGCTTTTTTATTTACGATACATATTAACGTATAATAATTATTAGTCTTGTTATTTTTACTATAGTGACCACACTTGGGAATTTTCTAAACTATTCTTAAATTATATACCTAACTAAATATAAAAATCCTGCTGGTTCTGCAATTACTGATATGTATTTATGAATAGTTTAGGATTAATAAATAAATAAAGCGATGCCATTAATTATAATGGCGTCGCTCATCATAAATTCAATCAAAAGTCAAAATAATGACTAATTTGTGAGTAACTCACGTCAAACTCATTATTTTGACTAATTTCTTAAACTGGACACTTTCAAGTAAAGATTTTTATATAAACCTGTGAAGATTATATTCCTAGGGGCGCAATTTGAATGCCTTATGCCTACTTTGTCGTATTAGTTTACAAATTGCGAAAATCCAAATTAAATTTGAATTTCGCGGGCAGACCCTTGTCTTCCACCTTAATATTATTATACCAACGTATAGTCTATGATCATAAATGGCGAAAACTAAAAAGTTATAACATAGCAACATCAAGAGCATAGCAATCATAGAGTAAGTAGATAGCAATGAATTATAGCAACATTCCACAACGACATTCATGATTCATAGACAATGTTAAATATAGAGTAACCATAACGCTATACTAATATCCGGATATAATATATACAGTAGGTAATTTCATCGCCTCTTGAAGTTGATTAAACAAGTAGTTGGATAAGTGTATTTTAAATGACATTTTAATTATATACAATAAAACACATAATTGCTAGCCATAAATTAGGAAATTTTAATTTACGGCGCTCATTTGACTATTTGAGTGCCAACACAACTGTCAACAAACGTTGACGTTTGACCGCGTAGCAAGTGAAAGTGTCACGTCAATGGAAGTGCTGTCAAATTTCTTTCCGAAACATTTCGCTTTATCGGGTGATTTTATCTTTAATTGTGGTAATTTTGCTACCTTTTACACAAATTTGTTTTACAAAGATCAATTAAACTTCCCCAGTGTTCACTTGCTGTTTGCGTATTTAACATAAAATCTTCAGTTCTAGGTTAAAACCGGGAAGATGGGTGTAAAACCTGCAATTGGAAGAAAATCTAACAAGAACCCCCCGTTTTTCAGTCACGAATTTGTGATACAAAATCATGCTGATATTGTTTCATGTATTGTTATGGTTTTCCTGGTTGGACTAATGGTACAGGTAAGCGATAAGCGGATGCCACGTAATCTCCAAATTACGTATTTTTGGCTTTTTTTGTTAATAAAGTTTAGGTAAATTTGAATATTTCTTTGTTGTTTACAGTCTACAAGTCCAGTCGCCAGTTTATTTATCAGTCTGCACCACAACGTCACTGGTGTGGAGCCGACGCGGGAGACACCAAAGGGGGAGCCTTTCTTGTATGAGGCTGGCTGGAAAGATGCCTGTGCTGTGTTCTTCTACTCCTTAGTCTGCATTGTTATGCATGCTATTCTTCAAGAGTACTTCTTAGATGTAAGTCATTTAAACATTTAAACAATGACGAACAATTCATTACTAAGTAAATATGAAATTACTAAATCACAATTATTTTATGTAAAAGTTTCTTTTCTTTTTAGAAAATATCAAAGAAGTTTCATCTATCAAAGTCAAGATTAAGTTCTTTGAATGAGTCAGGCCAGCTTGTTGTGTTCCAACTGGTGACACTAGTTTGGGGTGGAGATGCCATTCTCCGTGATGGATTTATTTTCAATATTTCACAGCTTTGGGATGGTAAGTTAACAATATTATTATTATATAAAAAACAAAAATAAACTAACAGCCAGTGTGATATAAATTGATATAAAACCTTATTCAACATCCTCCCTTTTTGGGAAATTTATATCACCAAGCCGATTATTCTGCAAATAAACATTAACCTAGGCTTATGGATAGGCTTAGTTAGAATATCCGCACATTGATACTCTGTTGGCACATATTTCACTTCAAGAACATTTTCGAAAACCAATTCTCTGACATAAAAATGTCTTAAAGCGATATGTTTTGTCCTTCGATGAAGCTCCGGATTTTGGGATATCTTTATAGCAGCATCGTTATCGATTTGCAGCTTGGGAATCTCTTTTAATTCAGATACTTCATTATAAAGTCTCTTCAGCCATACAATTTCACGAGCTGCTTCGCTAGCAGCTACAAGCTCTGCTTCAGTGCTTGAAATTGCTACTGATGATTGTTTACGACTTGCCCAAGAAATTACTCCTCCTGCATACATACACAAGATTCCAGATGTAGAGCGTCCTGTGCTTGGATCTCCACCGTGATCTGCGTCACTGTAGCATTCTAAGATTCCAGGCTTGTATCCTTTCTTATAAACAATTCTAGAATCTAATGTTCCTTTAAGGTAACGAAAAATGCGCTTGACCTTGCATACATCTTCCGTAGTGGGATTAGCAAGTGATCTGGATACAAAGCTTACAGCATATGAAATATCTGGTCTGCTTGCTGTCATTAAGTATGCTAATGCACCAACAGCTTCTCTATAAGGAAACTTCACATCATTCTCCTTTTCAGAATCTGTTTGAGCTTCTTTAATAATTGGAGTATTGACTGCTTTACAGTCACTCATTCCAAAGCGTTCTAGTAGTTTTTGAGCATAATGCTTTTGTGAAACTACAATTGCACCATCTTTATCTTGAGAAATCTCCAAACCAAGAAAGTAATTAGCTGGTTTAGTGGTTATCTTGAACCTACTTTTCAATTCAGCTATAAACTTCTCAGAATCTTTTTTATTTGTTGATGCAACAAGTCCATCATCAACATAGAGTGCTAGAATAATTTTATTGCCGAGTCGATTTCTTATAAACAAACATGGATCTGTATCACATTGTTTAAATCCAATATTTTTCAAATAGTCGACAATACATTTGTTCCAACATCTAGGAGCCTGTTTAAGTCCATATAGACTTCTCTTCAATTTACAGACTTTATTTGTCCCATCACTATAGCCTTCTGGTTGTTTCATATAGATATCTTCTTCTAACAAACCATTTAAAAAGGCAGTAGTCACATCAAACTGTGTGAGAGATAGTCCTTCATTTGCAGCGATGCTTAAAATTGATCTGATTGTTGACATTCTAGCAACAGGGCTAAATGTTTCATCATAATCAACTCCCTTCTCCTGAGTATAACCTCTTGCTACAAGTCTAGCTTTGTATTTGTCAAGGCTTCCATCAGCATTGGTTTTCTTTTTGTAGATCCACTTACAAGAAATAAGCTTTCTGTCTTTTGGTTTATCTACAAGAATCCAAGTCTTATTTTCTTTCAGAGAGTTCAGCTCGCTTTCCATTGCTTTTAACCATTCAGCTTTTTCAGAACTATTTATAGCTTGTTTATATGTTTTAGGTTCACCTAAATCATTTACAACTGTAGATATTATATAGTCATCGAATCGTACTGGTGGTCGTAGCGTAGATCTATCTCGAAGAGTTCTTGTTTCAGTAATGTCTTCATCATCAGAATCAGTAAGGGAATCAGGAGTAACATATGATTCATTAGACTCGTCTTCATTTTGACCGATGATTTCATTTCCATTTGGAATAGTAGACGTTTGAGGCATACTTGAAACAGGATCGTCTTGTATTATATCCTCCCTTGCATCGAACATTGGCTGATTTTCATTAGTCGTAGGAAAATGAATCTCTATCTCAGTCGTTTGACCTTGTTCATCTGCTTTAGTTGCATCTGAATCTAATCCAATCGATCTGATGATTGACTCATTAAATGTTACATCCCTCGATCTGATTAATTTAACATTACCATTATTGTCACAACCCAGTAATCTGTAACCATCATCACCATCATAACCAATGAGTATACATTTTTTGGCTTTCTTAGAGAGTTTTGTTCGCTTCTGTTTCGGAACGTGAGCGTAACATTCACTACCAATTATCCTTAAATGTTTTATGGATGGTTTTCGTCCAAACCATAACTCAAATGGTGATCTACCTTCAACAGAGGTCGGTCCAGTTCTATTGAGAACGTAAGCAGCAGTCTTGACAAGCTCTGACCAACAAGCAAGTGGAAGTTCTTCATGAGCATGCATCATAGATAAAGGATGAAGAAACTTACGCTGCGATAATGTCATTCTCCAGTGGCTCTGCTGGTGGCATGGACGGCATAACACCACAACATCTAAAGGATCTTGTGGGAGTTACTGCTGGGGACGCCGGCAAGGCGCTTCTGAGTGACATTACCAGACTTTGTAATTTTATGTTATCTGGCGAGGTAAATTCATCCTTTTTGCCATTCCTTTACGGTGCGAGGCTCTGTGCTTTTAATAAAAAGGACGGTGGGATCCGGCCCATCGCTGTTGGCTGCAGTTTTCGCCGTTTGGCATCAAAATTAGCGTGTAGACACATAGTTTCGACCCTAAAGGATAAATTCCAACCTATTCAAGTTGGATTTGGCAGTAAAGGTGGTTGTGAGGCAGCGGTGCATTCGGCTCGTACTTTCTTAGCGAATGGCGAGGTTGAGGTACTGCTGAAAGTAGACGTAAAGAATGCTTTTAATTCATTGGACAGGGCAACTCTGCTTAACGAAGTTTTAACACAACTTCCCGAAATTTACCCGTATGTTTGGCAATGTTACAGTTCTGCTTCAAAATTATTTTTTGGAGATGGCGACATTAAGTCCTCTGTAGGTGTTCAGCAAGGGGATCCCTTAGGTCCAGCCCTGTTCAGCTTAGGGATCCACAACCATATCTCAAATTTAACATCTAAATTTAACATATGGTATCTTGACGATGGAACCATTGGAGGCAACGTGGATGATGTTCTAAAAGATCTTAACAATGTTAAGCAACAATTTGGCAAAATTGGTTTAGAACTAAATTTTTCCAAATGTGAACTGTTTTTTACAGAAAATCTGTCGCAAGATAGAATATTATCGGCTTCTGAATTATTTAACGAAATTGCCCCTAATATTAAGATCCTTGATAAACATTCACTTTGTCTTCTTGGTGCTCCTCTTTTTAACGAAGCCATACAACCAATCTTGGACAAAAAAGTCAAAACATTTTCGGCACATTCTGACAAATTGGGCGATCTAAATTCTTACATTGCATTTTCGATTCTAAAATATTGCCTATTTGTACCTAAATTAATTTATATTCTCCGTGCGAGCCCAATTTGGAAATTTCCTGGACTACTCGATATCATGGATGCCACCTTAAGAGATACGCTAGAAAAAATTCTAAATTTATCTTTTGATGATCAGTCCTGGAATCAAGCTACTTTACCGGTCAAGTATGGTGGCATCGGCGTGAGAAAAATTTCCAGTGTTGCTCTTCCGGCTTTTCTGTCCTCTGTGCATAGTATAAAAGAGCTTAGTTCTCAGATTCTTAATTCTAATTCAGTTTCATTGATCTATGCCACAGAGGCCCTAGATAGTTGGAAGCTCAGGTGTCCCAATGACGACATCCCGAAGGAATGTTTCACACAAAAACTTTGGGATGTGCCGTTGGTTCGGCTGACACATACAAATTTGGTTCAAAATCTTACGAGTGAAAGAGATCGAGCAAGGCTTCTAGCCTTATCTGAAAAAGAATCCGGGTATTGGCTTCATGCCTTGCCATCGAAAAATCTCGGCACTCTTTTAGATAATGAAAGTTTTCGTGTGGCTCTAGGTCTCAGATTGGGAACACCCCTGTGCTACGAGCACAGATGCCCGTGTGGAAAAGAGGTTGATAAATTTGGAATTCACGGACTCTCTTGCCAAAGGAGCGCTGGTAGGCTTTTTCGGCATGGCTCTCTCAATGATACGATCAAAAGGGCTCTTGCCACCATAGATATTCCTGCGCTCATTGAGCCGGCAGGGATTAGTCGGGATGATGGCAAGAGACCTGATGGATTGACGCTGGTTCCCTGGGAACGGGGACGGGCGCTAATGTGGGACGCAACATGCGTAGACACATTGGCCCCGTGTCATATCAGGGAGACAGCATCAAGGCCGGGAGCCGCAGCAGAAAAGGCTGAAACCGGCAAGCGGCGGAAGTATGCCTCTCTCATAGAGAGTTACATATTTGTTCCGTTTGCCGTGGAGACCCTGGGGCCATGGAGTCTTAGTGCCAAAAAATTTTTACGAGATATTTCACCGCGGTTAATTGCCTCATCTGGTGACAGAAGGGCTGGCTCATTTTTTGCGCAAAGGATCAGCCTGGCTGTCCAGCGCGGAAATGCAGCCAGCATTCTTGCCACCATTCCACGCGGGCATGATTTATATAGTAATTAGGTTAGGCTAGCTAGCATTAAGTTCTATTGTATTATTATCAAAATAACTTTTTTTAATACATTATACAGTCAATATATCTTTTTCTACTTCATAATAAAGAAAATATTGAATAATACATTTTAAATCTAAGACTGGTATGGAAACTAGATAATATTTCCTGTATGAAGTAAATGTTTTCATTTTCTTGATGAGATTGTTTAATAGAATAGACTAATGTTGTTTGGAAGCTTATCTTCAAATGGAAACTGAAAATTCAAAGATTCTGAAAAAATAACCTGTGCTAGTGTCAAACACACCCTCAATAATATTTGATAATCTTTAAAGTACCAGAAACATAGTCACTATTATAATAAGTAAGATTCTACAGTTACTATTTTCCAAGTAAGTTATTATATTATGTAATTTTCTTTGAAGACTTATTTTAATTTATATTTTTACTCTTTGACTGTGCAAGTGTTAGATTGACTAATCCTGCCATCATGGCTATCTCTGAATGTTCTCAAGTCATCTCATTAACACTTATTTTCTAGGCTACCCAAACCATCCAATGAGTTTCCTGCTGAAGTTATGGTGGGTTGTTCAAGCTGCATACTGGATCCACACAATTCCAGAGCTGTATTTCCAGCGCATCAAGAAAGACGAGTGGTCAGGTCGTATCAGACAGGCAGCTGTTGCCTTTGCATTTGTGGGCCTGGCATATGGCTTCAAGTAAGTTTGAAATGCTGATCATTAAGTAGATTAAAATAAGGCTTGTTATTAACTTCTTATTTTAGAACATACTAGATGATGCCCAGGACTTTGTCAGTGTGGATGAGTTTTTTCCTGTGAGATCTCCTTTATTTTCCTATGTTCTTCCCTGAGATGCACCCTATCTTTATACCAAATTTCATCAAAATCAGTTGAATAGATGGGCCGCACTCGACCCGACCCTTGCCCGTTCCGTGTGTTTTGCCCTTTACTTAAATTAAATTTTATTTAAATTTTTTCAACAGGTTCCAAAGAGTAGGGGTCTGTCTTATTGTTCTGCATGCACTGGCTGAGTTTGTGGCTCACTGCTACCGCCTGAACACCATCCTGAGGGGCGAAAGAGATGACTACTTAGAAAAATGTGAGTGGAATACAAATTTTTAGTTTTTATAAAAATGTTACAATACAAACTTAACTAGCCTAATTTAATTGCTGTACCAAATATGGAATGGTGCCAACTAGGGCTTTCGAAAACTGGTTTTTTTCAATACTGGTATTAATACCGGAAAGATTTTTTTCAATACCGGGATCCCGGTATTGGGAAAAACTTAAAATTAGATAGATTGTTTTTAACTTAAAACTAGTCTTTTCCGAAGGAAACTGCACTATAAAAAACAGTTTTCCATAAAAAATATTTTTTCACCACATCAACTCCAAGAGAGCACTTTCTGCTTAAATTCAATGAAGAAATGCCATTTTTTTACTCGTAAAAATACATAGTTTAGTCAAAATACAAATTAATTAAAAATTCAATAGTTATTTTTTAAAAGAAAATAAATCATAATAAAAAAATTGTATTGGATAAAAAACAGATTTCTGAACGTTTTGTGGGTCAATGAAATAGAAGTGCCAAGCCACAGGGTTCTAAATTCAAACACAAATTTTTCCCTCTGCATGGTCAGAAATGACTTTTCTTCACTGGTTTTAAGCAATAAAGATGCTTAGTGTGCTTAAGATACAATTAGTTTTAAACTTAGCCGAATAAAAACAGTGGCATGTACCAAGAAATATAAACAATAGTCACTGTTTCGTTTATAGTGTCACCAATACCGGTATCCTGGTATTAGACATTTCAATACCGGTATTGAAAACGGACGAAAAAAGTCCGGGATCCCGGTATCGGCTAATACCGGGATCGGACTGCGTATTGGAAGCCCTAGTGCCAACCATATTGGCTGCATTTCCCCACTGAAAAGCCAAGCTTTCTGATGAGTCGAGCATCAAATAGTTTGCAAAACCTACTTACGACTCATATATCTCAAACTGTTGTCTATATTGTAACTGGCTGTAAACTACTGAAATTTTTATGGAATTGATTCATATCATGTCACAGTCTCACCTGATATCCAAGGGTGGGATTCAAACAAAATGATCAAGAGAACAGCTAGCCAATGCTCACACAAGTTCTTACCTAAAAAGAAACAAGGAGTTTTGAACCTCTCTAAATCTTCTTTTGAATCTTTTACTTCGTACTTAATTAAAAGTTGTTCTTTGTAATGAAAAGTTGTTCTTTGTGATGATAAGTTGTCAATGTAAAGTTATTGCTGACGAGTGTGCTTGTGCAGTGCTGGGGCTGCTGAACGGCGCGGTGTTTGTGGCGGTGCGGCTGTGCTCGCTGGTGCTGGGCGTGCTCACGTTCTATTTCGGCGCGGCCGGTGCGGCGCCGCTGCTGCTGCGAGTGGCCGCCCTCGTCCTGCTGGTCTCCTTCCAGGTCAGTGTTGTGTCGACGAGTGTGCTTGTGCAGTGCTGGGACTGCTGAACGGCGCGGAGTTCGTTGCGGTGCGGCACTCATTTGCCCATTTTCTTAGGTGTGTGAAGTGACCCTCCCCGCCAGATTCGTCACTCCAGCCTTTCAAGCTCACTCCAGAAGTCTCCCAGCAGGCTGCCCAGATTCAGCCACCAGGTTAAACCAAATTGCATGTGAATTTAAATGATTTTCTTGTTGCTGATTAGCATAAGTAGATCCTCTTTTTAATTCCACTATGTCAAAACGGTGATAATAAGTTAAAATAATTTAAAAAAACTTGGCAGTCATAGCCGATAGAAGTAAAAACTTAAAAAAAAAATAATAAAAATAATCATAATTATTTTAATTATTTTTTAATTACGAATGTATGTAGTTGACCGAGCGAAGCGAAGGTCTCTGAGTCTACTTGGGTGAATTGGCACTTGTCCGTCCGTCCGTCCGTCCGTCCGTCCGTCCGTCCGTCCGTCTGTCAGAGCATTATAACTTCTGAATTACTGAACGCAATTACTTCAGCTTTAAATATAATATGTAAACCAATGGCCTCCCGCCGAATATACCTTAAAAAATAATAAAAATCTTTATTTCAGGGGGGCTCTCATAGAAGCGAATGCGAAGTAAAATATTTTTTATAAAGTTACATAGGGTTGCGGTATATCATTTTAAAGATAAATAGGAATAGAGTCGGAAAATATTTTTTTTTTAATTTTTCCCCCAAAATTGACGAAATGGAGGGCTTTCAAAGTGGTGATTTTCAAACGTCCAAAGATGACCTCAGAACTCTAAATTTTCTGAAAGGATGAGCCTGAAACTTGATCAATTATTTCAATTATATCCTGTACTTGAACAACAAATACTAAAATTAGATAAATATTGTAAGGAAACGAAATTATTTAATTTTTAATGAGCGTCAGTATTTTTAACAGAACTTCACATTTATGTCAATAGATGGCGCCGCGAGGTCTCAGTTCGGGGCGAACCACTAGTATATTTATATTCAAAACATTTTGCCTTCGTAACAACGCGAGCAAATAGTGCTCAACGTGGCTAAAGAAGTTTTCACTTCAAAATTGGCAGTCATAGGGACAGCCGATAGAAGGGAAAACTTATAACTTAGAATTTTAGTATTAAAATTTGAAAATAATATAAAATTATCAAACGCCAATATAAATGCGAATATTTAATATATATAAATACAGGGTGGCCGGTCAATTGACGTCACAAAAAAAAATTTAGGTCCGGTATGTTGTGGGGTATCCGAATCACCCCCATGTATGTTCCGCGATTTTTTATAGTTTCGGAGTTATGATTTTTTTTTCGATTTTTTGAGGAATTTCGACCTGACCATCTTAAAAAAATTCTAAAAAAAAAAGCACAGACTTTTTAGAGTTTTTTTTTTTTGTAACTGAATTTCCATAAGTTGCACTTTTATGCATAAAATAATCAGCTTCGTAACTTTGATGAAAGTTATGAAAATGTTGGTCTAAAGTTAAAAAATTACATTCTGTGAATTATGACTTAAATTTTCAACTTTAAATTAAAAATCTAAACAGGTGACCTTATGATTTCTTAGTTAGTCTTAAAAATGCGCCAGACTCTCAGCTTTCATAATAATAATAAAAAAGTGGTACTTAAGGGGGGCAATTTGGCTAAAATCGGTCTTCAAAGACAGCAAGGTGGAAAATTCTTAAAATTAGCCAACTGATTAAAAAAAACATTATCATTCGTACGGTTAATTTAATGATTAGAGAATGCTGAAAACCTATCGTGTTTGTTGGATAAGGAAAGTTTTAAGTAAGAAGTAGATCATAATTTAAAAATCATTTAATATTTTTAAAATTTACAATAAATTTTCAAAGTGGCCACCTCCAGCAGCAATACACATTCTACACCTTCGTAAGAAATTGTGTTTCAATCGTCTAAATGCTTCTCTGTTCGCCTTGACAACACGTTGGGCTTCTGCAATCTTCTGCCTCAGCTCTTGTTCACTCGAACATTCTCGGGCGTATGCTTGTAATAGCCCCAAATGAAAAAATCGATGGGGTTGAGGTCAGGTGAGCGTGGAGGCCATCTAATTGATCCACTCCGTCCTATCCATCTGTTGGGGTATGTTTCATTTAAATAATTTCGGACTTGTGTTGCGTAGTGACACGGGGCGCCGTCATTTTGAAACACCATAGTGCGTCTATGTCATAGTCCGAAATTATTTAAATGAAACATACCCCAACAGATGGATAGGATGGAGTGGACCAATTAGATGGCCTCCACGCTCACCTGACCTCAACCCCATCGATTTTTTCATTTGGGGCTATTACAAGCATACGCCCGAGAATGTTCGAGTGAACAAGAGCTGAGGCAGAAGATTGCAGAAGCCCAACGTGTTGTCAAGGCGAACAGAGAAGCATTTAGACGATTGAAACACAATTTCTTACGAAGGTGTAGAATGTGTATTGCTGCTGGAGGTGGCCACTTTGAAAATTTATTGTAAATTTTAAAAATATTAAATGATTTTTAAATTATGATCTACTTCTTACTTAAAACTTTCCTTATCCAACAAACACGATAGGTTTTCAGCATTCTCTAATCATTAAATTAACCGTACGAATGATAATGTTTTTTTTAATCAGTTGGCTAATTTTAAGAATTTTCCACCTTGCTGTCTTTGAAGACCGATTTTAGCCAAATTGCCCCCCTTAAGTACCACTTTTTTATTATTATTATGAAAGCTGAGAGTCTGGCGCATTTTTAAGACTAACTAAGAAATCATAAGGTCACCTGTTTAGATTTTTAATTTAAAGTTGAAAATTTAAGTCATAATTCACAGAATGTAATTTTTTAACTTTAGACCAACATTTTCATAACTTTCATCAAAGTTACGAAGCTGATTATTTTATGCATAAAAGTGCAACTTATGGAAATTCAGTTACAAAAAAAAAAACTCTAAAAAGTCTGTGCTTTTTTTTTAGAATTTTTTTAAGATGGTCAGGTCGAAATTCCTCAAAAAATCGAAAAAAAAATCATAACTCCGAAACTATAAAAAATCGCGGAACATACATGGGGGTGATTCGGATACCCCACAACATACCGGACCTAAATTTTTTTTTGTGACGTCAATTGACCGGCCACCCTGTATATATATACATACATACATGAACTCTAAAAACTTTACACTCCTTTTTTTGGACAGCCCTGTAATGAAAATAGAGAAAGAAATCTCCAACTAAATCATGTTATTAATGCATATATTTACTTCCTTAGGTTTACCTGATGTTCAACTTCATCTCGGAAGCTATCAAGCAGCGTCAAGAGGCGCGCCAACTTGCTCAAAGCAGGCCGAAAAAGGAAAAGAAAGAAAAGCCTAAAAAAGAAAAGGGTAATGTCATTTTCAACACCTAATTTCATGCTAACGAAATCCGCCAATTGTTAAAGATAAAAATGCGAAAGAGTTTCAATTTGTTTGTCTTTTCACGTTTTCAAGACACGCACCTATTAGATTTTGTTGAAATGTGGTACTAAGATAATTTAGAGTTGAACATAGACTTTATAGCTTGGAAAATCAAACTGTTCTCTGGATTAAACATAAATCCACGTGGTCGTCATAGTTTACAATGTATTTTTTGTTTACAGTGAAGAAAGTCCACAGCGAGGAGTCCGACCTCCCTGAAGTAGATCAGAACACCAACAAGACTCTGCGGCAGCGACAAGCCGCCACAGTCAAGACTAAGTAATAACGCACAATGCCCTCTACTTAGAAATAAAAAAAATAGGTTGTCCCTTCCATTCGAAAGTACCTAACACATCTTCCATTATTTTCCCCCTTTAATACTTTAAACTTAAATTTCCACGCACAAACGGAACTGTGTGCTGTAAGCTGTAAGAAAAATATTGTTTTTAGTAGTGTCATAATAAAGTTCTGACGAAATTTTTATTTGAGATTGTTGATATTAATATTTATTATTGATGTATGTGTGATTTCTGACATTTTTGATTCTACCACACAAAACTGTATAATGTTTAACTTGTGGTGTCGAAGTATTTGTGTAACTTACATTCGTTAGACTATGAAGCGCACTATTGTCATTACGTATAGTGGAAACAGGGTTGTAAAAATATCTCTTTAAAATGTAAAAAAAAAACTTAAAGTATAGGTTAAAATGTTGTTTATATTAATATATTAATAAGAATTTTACATGTGTAATATGAACACATTGAAAAAAAAAACAAATATTCCATTCAACTATTATTTTGTGCATTTCTTATATTGAGGTTTTGTACCGTGAATTCCAATGTATTGTTTTTAAAATTGTTTATATTTTATTTTTTTAATGTTTTTATAGTATACTTGGATAACTTAACCATATATATTTTTGTATGACAATAGACATTTGCTATTGCACATCTCAATGATATTTAGGTGCTTTATTCCATCTCTCTTGTATTTACAATTTTACTGTACAATATATTTTATGACTACATTAAGTGTATGATACGAGTAGTTCAGGACCTAACAAATTCAGTGTTTTGGGGATGAAATAGTCAAAATGAACTGTGGAAATGCTCCAGATTGTTGTTATAAGTACTTGAATCTGAATTAGACGGTAATATTATAATAATTCTTCCTAAATGAAATTGTGCTCATAAATAATTGTATTATTTTCACGAGGATTGTCAATTTTAAAGGCTTGATGTTATAATTTTATTTCTGAATAAATTTTTTAAAATAAATTATATATTTTTTTCTTTTTTTCTTCTGTTGAAATAAGTTCTTCTATTGACACGAGCAGAGAGAGATAATTTCTTAAAATAATAACTTTATGCCGTCTTCTTCGTCGACTTTGGGTTTGGTGTCTGTTCAAGCCTTTACTGCCGATGCTTCTAGAAAAAGTTATTTTAATATACCTTATTTATTTTAAAGGATGTGTAGTTACGTACAAAAACTAATTAACGTAATAGGTAGGTACATGTGTGTCAAGTAATATGAGTAATACTCATTTTAAAACATATAAATTATCATTATGAAGAATATTATCTAAACTTTATTGACTATTGTTATAGCTGTAAGTAATAGTTTCTTGTTATTGGGTTTTCAAGACAACTAAAATAATATTGTCAAGTACTTATTATGTCCATAATTATCTATGTAGGATGTATCCTATGTCTAACTATCATGTTTTTCAAGAGTAAATTTTTCCCCTTATAAGGCCCGGACTCCACCAGAGCGGAGATGTGCGGAGATGTCTAAAGCGGAGACGAGAAGAGATCTTTTTCAGCTAGGGTGTATCCACCGAAGCTGTGCGGAAATGCGTACTGGCTAGACAGGAGCGGAGATGTGTGCTGGCTAGAGCGGAGATGTATGTTGGCTAGAGCGGGACTGAGTTGCGTGCGGTGAGCGTTGGATGTTGAGATGAACGCACAGGCGGCGCCGCTCACATCTCATCTCCGCTGCGCGCCGTCGCCAGCTTGCGAGCCACAGCTCACATCTCCGCATCGATCGCGCCATACAAATATGATACGTCTCCGCTCAGTGGTCGCTCACTGAAGCTGAGCGGAGACGAGATGTGGAAATAACGAAATTCTATTGGTTGTTTAAATAACATCTCCTCTCCTCTCGTTTTGTCTCCGCTCTGGTGGAGTCAGGGCTTTAGGGTTGCGTCGCGTATCTATAACTTTCATGAAGGTTTGCAACTCTAATGATCGACTGTCTGCCCAGTCATATTTGCATATTTTAGGAACTATTCGCTACAGACTTGGGAATGTTTTTAAAACTTAAATAATGCTTACCCAACCATAATGTAAATGAAAGAATTCAAAACTATATATTATTATTATTATTATTACTATTAAAACCCGGTCCACGTAGTATTCGAAAGGACGTTCAAAGCAGTGAAACAAATGTCCTGGCAGTGAAAGAAAGAATCCGAAGAAATCCTGTCCGAAGGCGATTTAGCGTTCCGGTACGATGCCGTGTAGAAACCGAAGGGGTATGGGTTTAATATAACTGCCATGCCCCTAACAGGTTAGCCCGCTATCATCTTAGACTGCATCATCACTTACCATCAGGTGAGATCGCAGTCAAGGGCTAGCTTGTAGTGGATAAAAAAAAAAGGCAAGAGATTATATCTAGGGAAATGAATATAGCAGCCAGAACTATGTTTCTATGTATTTTAAAAGATGGCTTCAGTGTTGGTTTGGTGGGGGTGTTAGCTATCAAGGAGTTACTGAGACATGATTTTGTGAAAAAGGTATCAAAAGTCAAAACATCGACCCAGGTGTATCAAGATATGATTCTTGGGAAGGTTGTCAATAAGCCTCTTCACAACACCATGTTATTAAAGAATGGTCCTTTCAGCAAGACAGCACCGGCTCATTTTTGACCGGTGCGGTGCACGATTGTGTGGATCGAGCTAAAGTACACACCACACAAGCTTGGTTGGAAAGGAACATTTCTGACTGCATCAGAGCTGAAGACTGGCCTAGTCCCGATCTAGTCACTTGATTATGATTTATGGTCTCTCTTAAAGAGTATCTATGGCATGCTCTTAAACACCGCTAAAAATCATAATTTGGAGTCCCTAAAACATTCCATAAGGTTGGCAGTGGCGGATTGTCCCATGGAGAAAGTGAATGAAGGCCAATGGAGATCATTTTGAATGAGCTTCATATTTTTAAAATGCTAATAAATTAGTGCATAAACAAACGCACTCTGCAGTAATAAATGTTTTAAGTACTAAAAAGATATAAAACTATTTTTTCCTTGTAACAATATTTATGGCAAAACTAGTTACAGTTCGCGCGTGAGTTGAATGCAGAGTTAATGTATGTGTCACCATACATTTACTCTGCATTCAACTCACGCGCGAACTTTAGGTATTTTTCAAATATTTTGGATGCGAACTTTTTTGTTTACTCAGACCGTTATTACGAATGAACACGAAAATGCGCGCGGCTGCACATACGATACCTCCAAAGCCTCCGAAGTCCGAATGTATAAAGGTATAAAGTATATAAACACTATGTACGAGTCCGTAGAAGCCAGTTTTGAGTCAGCATCTGCGAAGGCACAACGTCAACATGCAGCGAGTTACTCTGATCGTATTTGCGGCTATCGTGGCCATGGCTTTAGCAGGTTAGTGCCCCCCATTTTTTGTCAGCACTCAAGCTGACTCAACATAGTTGTTTCCTTTTTACAAACATTGTGTATGGCTAATAAACGATTAGTTTCAGCTATGCCTATTGAGTACAGTTTCCTGTGTCCTTATGCATTAAGTTATTTTTTTGGAAAATAAACTCAGGTTTTAGGTGCCGACGTTGTCACGCTTTAGTGCTAGTATAGGTACATAATATAAAAACGACTCTTAAACGTTGACGGCGTTGAATTATCTATGATTATAATCGTCTATAACTACTCTAATGTATACAGGACTATAGGTCCTAAACAAACTTTATTTTTAGGGTTGCGTATCTGAAAGGTAGGATTGCAATCCATAATTAGTTAGGTATGTACGACTATATCCGTCCGGTCACATTTTGAATAGTTTTAAATAATGCTTAAAAAATATTATCATTACATACAAAAGGGGCTGAATGGGGTCGAAGAGCTTCATTTGCAGATTTTTAAAATGTATTTTTTTAATATTTTACTCTTAGTTTTTGACTTAACCCCCCCGGAATCGGATTGGATTTTTCACTTTTATAACTACTTAAAGCAAAAGTTAACATAAACTTCTAAATTTATGTTAACTTTATACAAAATATCAACGAAGTTTCTAGCCAGCATAGTGTTCAGAAATCAGCCATAAACAAACAAATTTAGTTTTGCGTAATAAAATAAAAGCGTTTTTTCAGACATTTATGTAAACTTTACAGGAAAAATAAAAGGAAGCCTTTAGTTAAGTACAAAGTTTTCTTTCAACTTATTTAATTGTAAAGTAGCACTGTCTTCATTATTTCGAGGTCGAATTAATGAAATCAAATCCTTCCAAGGTACGCAACCCTCGGTGCTCGATTCCAACTCGCACTTGGCCGGTTTTTTATATTTACCTAAGTATAAAAATGAATCAAATCAAATCAAATCAAATATTTTTTTATTCAAATAAACTTTTACAAGTACTTTTGAATCGTCAAGTGAATCTACCACTGGTTCGGAATGCCATTCCTACCGAGAAGAACCAGCAAGAAACTCGGTGGTTGCTCTTTTTTAAATAATTCATTTACAATTACTATATCAATGTGTACATAAGTAACCGCTGTCCCTAGCATTTTAATATTATATAGTTACTTACTACTCTAGGTATAAGAGCTTTAATAAAAGTCTTAACAAAAAGTTAAAACGAACTTCCATCGGCTGTAGCCATGCAATCTAATAAGTTGGAGATCGATTCATCTATGAAGTCATGGAAATTTAAGGTCATAAGTCATTCTTTAAATCTCACGAATTATCCCTTGTTAAACGTTGATGATCTCAACATTTCTGAGAGTTGCTTACCTACTGTACATCTTTTGATGAGCAATAATTATATTTTACTAGATGATGCGTCGTTGGTCCAGTGGTTAGCATGTTCGACTGCGGCCGACGAGGTCCCGGGTTCGAGTCCCGGGTCGGGCCATAATTAAGTATTGAGTATTTCTGACTTGAAATTCTCAGTGCTAGCCCGGAGTTAGGAAGTTGGTGGTGTTCCACCCCCGTGCCTCGGAGAGCATGCTAAGCTGTCCGTCCCGGTTATTATCACTAACATGATAACAGTCGTTAAAGCCCGCCAACCCGCATTGGAGCAGCGTGGTGGGTCTAAGCTCTAATTACCTCTCTGCCATGAGAGTGGAGGCCTGTGCCCAGCAGTGGAACGTCAATATGGCTGTAGTGGAGATGATGCCCGCAACTTCGTCCGCGTGGATTAAGGTTTTTAGATTCCCGCGGGAACGCTTCAATTTTCCGGGATAAAAAGTACCTAGTCTAT
This sequence comes from Erebia aethiops, assembly GCA_923060345.2. NCBI lineage: Eukaryota > Metazoa > Arthropoda > Insecta > Lepidoptera > Nymphalidae > Erebia > Erebia aethiops. The sequence goes on along the minus strand of OV281089.1, from coordinate 10,747,646 downwards.
GTCCTCTCCCGGGATACAATCGTAGCAGACAGACCGACACACTTTCGCATTTATAATACTAGAATGGATTAACAAACATACCTACCTGAGGTACCTACCTAGTACCTACTGTGACTTACTGACATGTTTTCTATAATATTACTTGGAATAAGTAATTAAGAACTTGGAAGACATCAGGCGTTTAGGAGTCACTTTAAATTTTATATGTAGAGCTTATGTACCTAACTAGGTTATATATTTTTAATTTAGGTACACTTACTAGCGACTTACCTAAAAATGTTTCCATTTCACCACTCATGCTTAGGAGTTTTCAAAGTAACAAATACTTCTGTACTTTTTGTGGTTAAAAGGTAAACAACATTTTTCTTCATCGGACTAGATAGTAACGGAATAGCCTTGTCTCTGTGTTGTGCACACACTTGTGCATGCTATTCTTGACTTCACTGTTCTTGACTCTGAGGTGAAGAAATTAGAGTATTATATGTCTACTTATATTCAATGGCCTAAATTTCAGAGGGTCAGTACTACGTGCCCCGTTCGTACTACGTGATCGACGCAGAGGGCCACGCGTCGGACCCCGTTCCTCTCCGCAGGCTTCGCCGCTCCCTTAGCCCCTACCCGTTGCCGTACGCCGCCGGAGCTTCTGCGAATGCCAATGCTAACGCTGAAGCACAAGGTTGTGAGTTATTTAAAATTACTCGATTATGCTTGCATGTAAATCATCATTCGCGGGATCTTACGTAATGTCCGTACTGTTAGGGTGTACTGTATTCTTGATTTTAAGAACAGGACATTTCGATTTTGAGTAGGACTAATACACAAGACACATATATTACTTTTGTAGATTATAGACTTAGAGTAAGTAATACCACAGAAAAGGTAATAAGTACGTTGAATATCTACTTAGTAAGTATAATAATTACCTATCTATGGTTCTGAAAATAATGCAAATTATTGATACTTAAATATTAAATCAATAAAAAAAAATTTATTCCAATGTAACTTATTCGAAATTAATTAATTGTTGTATGTACAATGTACATCTGTGTAACGGTGGTGAGACAAACATAAGAATTTTGTGAGGTCTCGCGGGATTAGGTTGCTTTTTAATTCTACAAAGAGTAGAGTTCCGAAAAAAGGATTTGTAATGAAAGTTAATTTTTGACACCATAGCCTACCTGCTTACCTAATAATTAAAAGGTTTTTACTTACTCTTATGGTGCGATTCCACCAAAATCGTGTGCAGCACATTGTGCGGGAACACGGATGGGCAGAAAAATTGCAACTATGTTTCCTTGTTTCTCCACTGACGAAGTAAAGTAGACGAAGTAAGTTTGTGCTGCACACTTATGTTGCCGACCTCCCTTGTGCAGTGTGCGGTGGCCGGTGAGCGCTGTTGTCTTAATAAGCGGAAGCTCCCGGTCCCGGGTTGGAAACCCGGCAGGATCAGTTTGGGAATTAATAAATTCTGAAGTTTCTTTGGTCTTGTCTGGCGGGAGGCTTCGGTTGTGGCTAAGTGGCAGCCCGCGCGCACAGGTTATTAAAAATTTCACGGCGACTTTTACGATGCCCTGTAGAAAACGTATAGGGATATATTATGACGTTTAAATAACTATTGTACCATCACTTCGCATTAGGTGAGATTGCAGTCCTATTGACTGGTAGCTTAGACCTTAGCTAATTGTTTTGGAAACAAGTAGATTTTTTATTTATATTTTAATTTTTTCTAAAATTAAAAATTTTAGAAAACCCACGACAAACTGCAGAGCTCGATTGAAACAATAATTAGAACTTAGCAAAAGTATATATAAAATAATATCTAAAACACAAAACTGCATATTTGCCGGCTCAGTAGTTTTTTTGACCAGCGTGGTGGACTACGGCCAAACCCTTCTCATTCTGAGATAAAACTTGTGCTTAGTAATGAGTAGAGGTGTCAAATAGTGTTAAATTTTAATATTCTGATAAAAATTGTTAAAAAAATGTGATCACTTAAGGAGTTCCGGTGACCACTTCCTGGCTCCATCGCGACAGCCTGGGCAGCATCTAGGTACAAAGCGCTCGTCAAGATAAATCAAAAGAGTCCAAATACAACGGGTTTACGATGAGAGCTTAAGGAGTTCCCATGACCACCTCCTGGCTCCATCATGAGACCCTGAGCAGCATCTAGGTACAAAGTGCTTGTCAAGACAAATCAAAAGAGTCCAATCACGACAGGTTTACAATGAGAATTTAAGGAGTTCTCATGATCGCCTTCTGACTCCATCATGAGACCCTGGACAGCATCTAGGTACAAAGCACTTGTCAAGACAAATCAAAAGAGTCTAAACACGACGGGTTTACGATGAGAATTTAAGGAGTTCTCATGATCGCCTTCTGATTCCATCATGAGACCCTGGACAGCATCTAGGTACAAAGCACTTGTCAAGACAAATCAAAAGAGTCTAAACACGACGGGTTTACGATGAGTACTTAAGGAGTTCCTATGACCACTTACCAAATCACGATTGCAGCACAGCTTGATTGTCTATGGTCCTAAAACCTGGAATCTTCTCACTCGTATAGCTTATACATATCTAATGCAAAAACCTCATCTCAATCGGCCCAGTACTTTTTGAGAAAAATAGTAACATAATATTGAAAAATTTTAATCATAGACTACAGCTCAGCTTGGTTGTCTATGGTCCTAAAATATATCTAAGAACACACACACAAGCTCTCCATAATGATCCATATCTAATGCAAAAAACCGCATCTCAATCAGCCCAGTACTTTTTGAGAAAAATGGTAACATATTGAAAAATTAAAATTATGGACTCAGCTTTGTTGTCTATGGTCCTAAAATATATCTAAGAACCTTTTCACAAGCTATACATATTTGATGCAAAAAACCGCATATTAATCGGTCCAGTAGTTTTCCAGGAAAACGGTAACAAAAAAGTGCACACACAAACAAACAAACACAACCTCTTAGGGCAAACACATATACCGTCTCCGTTTCGTCGAGGGTAAAAATGAATATTATTAATAAGTTATACATAGCTCTTTGTAATGGGGACAATTATTTTTCAGTTGACTATGGGTATTAGAAGTTAAAGTGTGATTATGGGGTTAAAGTTTACCAAGATCATTTCAATGCTGGCCTACTGACGACAGCTTATAACTTATTAATGTATTTACATGGATACATGTAAATATCGTCTTGCGAGTTAAAGGCCAAAGACCTTTCATTAAATTGTTTACCCTGCACTCTTCAAATGCACAGCTTTATCCAGTTTAGTGTGCATTCCGATGTTCCGTGTGGTGCTAACAAATGAGAACTTTGTCGCACACATCCATACTAGCTGATGACCGCGACTTCATCCGCGTGGTTTAAGTTTTTGTGATTCCCGCGGGAACTCCTTAATTTTCCGGGATAAAAAGTAGCCTATGTGACTCTCCCAGGTCCTCAACTAAACCCATGCCAAAAATCACGTCGATCCGTGCCCCGTTGCAGCGTGATTGAAGGACAAACCAACAAACAAACTGACTTTCGCATTTATAATATTAGTATGATACCTAAAAGTATGATACCTAAATGCAACAAATGTGTCTGTCTGTCTGCTACGTTCCCATGGCCCATCTGTTTTCGGCCCATCAGCCAACCGATTTTGATGAAAATTGGTCTAGCTAAGGACATAGGCTACTTTTTATCCCGGAAAATTACAGAGTTCACGAGGGAATCAAAAACCTTAATCCACGCGGACGAAGTCGCAGGCAACACCTAGTTAAAAATAAAAGTTGTAGGTAGGTACTTAGACATGTAACCAGCGGAATTTGTTCATGATTTTCATTATAAGTTGAGTTATTAAGAATATTTTTATTTGTCTATCCACCTAATCAATAGGTTATAATTATAGTTCGCGCGTGAGTTGAATGCAGAGCAATTGTATGGTGACACATACATTTACTCTGCATTGAACTTGCGCGCGAACTGTAAATAGGTGTTAGGTAGGTACGATAAGTATATTTTTTTGTATTGCGCAATCACGTTTTTAACGTAGGTATAATTTGAATGGTGAAAGGGCTTTATGCGGTATACTTAGCTGGTACGTAATTTTCCTACTTAAAATATTGTATTCGTGTTGCACCTATGTAATGGATTTTTTTAGTAATTGAAAATTACTAATAAAACATTTTGTTATAATAGGTACATTAATTGAGTAATTAAATATTATCAATTTACTTGACTTATAACTTGTAAAGCGTTAATTATATATTTCCTTGAACATTTATACAAACCATCATGGTTTTTGCTACGTCTTTGTTTATTTATTAACATCTAACATTGGTGCTTCCTTAGTTTTTTGGCTAGTGAAAAAATCTTATTATGTGATTAGAATTAGTTACATAGGTACCTATTTAATTGAGAAATCATGTTTGAATTCCACGATTCATGGTAAATAAGCATGTCTAACACGAAACTATACTAAGTATACCTATTCCATAAAGCCACATAACTAATCGAATCAAAATACATACATGATTATTCGATTCTTACTTAACTGATCTATCCTTAGTTACTTCATTTAGTACATTTTATCGGGCAAATTGTCTTACCTAATTGAAATAATTAACCTTTGTATTTATTAAAATAATTAATATTTGAAGGCTTTTTTCATTTCAAATAGAATCAAAGTCATTTTAGCCGGCGACTTGGTCCGCGTGGGTTAAGATTTTTTCGTATCCTTTGGGAATTCCTTAATTTCCGGGATAAAATGATTATGTCAGTCTGTGCCCGGGATGTAACCTTCCTTCATATACCAAATTTCATTAAAATCGGTTGAAAAGATGGGCTGTTAAAGCGTAGCAGACCGGCAGACTAGATAGACAAACTCGCTTTCGCATTTATAATATTAGTATGAATTAATTACTTATATATAAACCGAAGTTTAAAATTTTATTTTAATCTCATGCACCAAAGTATCACTTTTTACAATTGCAGATATGATTCTGGTGCCTTCTCCAAACAAAACTTGAACAATACATTCGACTTATTTTCTCGTATACAGTGCGTATACAGCTTTGTTTAAATATAGAATGCAGACTGCATCAGCATGAGTTGCAATTCATGGAAACGCAACAATTTGTATGCGTACTGGTTGTCGCCTGTACAACGCGTAATGAACATTCCATAGTAACAGTAGAATTGAACGCGTTTAGCAAGTTCAACCGCCGCCGGCGTCTGTCCCCGTTCATCTAACGGTCCATACTCTACGTCGTACCGGTCAGTAGTTATTAGGTTTATTGGTAACGCAAAAAATAAATAATCAATTCTATCGGAAACGGGAGCACTTATAGCCGAATTGGTGGGAGCTTTTTAGTCCTACAGCATAATACCGGTTAACGGTTATGACGCTGATTATACTCTTCGTATAAAATGCTGCCAGATCTAGAGCACTCGTAGTCACATAAAATCTCCTCAGACTTACTTACTTATAGCTAATTTTGATTAATCACGAAGAAAAAATAAACTACCCATTCGAGCGAAATTTTCAGGCACTTACGAAATCTGGGTGCTTCAAAAACATGCATTGAGCTTACCTCTAGATAAGTTATAAACTTATAGGTACTTAACAATACAATTACAGCTATCTCATTGGTTTGTTCGACTTAGTCCGTAATTTTTTCTTCATTCAACTTTCTGATTATTACAAATAGTTCCTGGGTAACAGTTAAATTTACAGTAGTAAGGTAATATGAGCAATATTTACGAGTGAAAAAAATTAAAAACACGACTTACGGATTCTTACGATACCCCATACATCAAAATCCGTTCAGGTTCAAGTTATGATGGAATAAAGAAACTCACATAGATACGTCGTGTAAAAATTCTGAAAATACCTACAAGGAAAAGTTCTTGATTGTATTCCGTCAAATTAAAACATTAATTTTTAGATGAAGTTACTGTCATAAATTCAGAACAAACCTTAATTTTAATTTTTCTTACACTTCATGGCTAAAACTGGCTAGCAACAAGAGCTAATCAGTAATCACATAAAGAAGTATATTTACCATTGATTTATGTATATGTAGGTACTAGATGGGCCCTTTCATAGAAAAAAGTTGGGCGTCCGACTTTTAGAGCGCGCTCCTCACATATAGCCCTGTCCTTGTCCCCGCCATAGCATGGCCATAGCGCTGTCCCGCTTTTCAGACTTGATAGCGTTAGTAAATTAGGTCCACATTCTTTTTTTGACAGGGCCCGTCTATGTAAATTGAGGTCGTTGATAATTTACAGATACACGTTTTGAAATATACATTGATTTCTGTTTTCAGGGGGTAATGCGAACGCCAACGCCAACGCTCACGCGGTTGCCAACGCGCGCGGTAACGGCGCTGGCGGCTGGGAGCTTCCTGCCTGGAACTACGGCTCCTCAAACCCTAATACTGTTAGGTAAGGCTATTTTATTTCAATAATAAATCTATACTAATATTATAAATACGAAAGTTTGGATGGACGGATGGATGTATGAATGTATCTGGACGGATCTGGATGAAATTTGGCACTGTGATAGATTATAGTCTGGAATAACACAGTCTAATTTTTATCTCGGCAAATGAAAGAATCCGGCGAGAACCGAAAAACCTCAATCCACGCGGACAAAGTCGCGGGCATCAGCTAGTAATTTAATTTTTGGAGCAGAAACTACGGACACAGCGAAATTGCTATAACTCAAAGCTAGCTGGCTCCCCTCATTGCACTTTCTCATACCTATTTGGATGAAGTTTTCAGAAATTCAGTAGTATATTAAGCCAAATTCAACTCATGCTGATTCAGTCACGTACGTCGGTTATGCGTATACTATTCGTAGTTTATCTTTTAGCGTATGATCTTAAATATTATAGCCTTATATGTATACGCGAAACCAACATCAGATTTATACGAACTCGTAGCGTAGAAGTATAGCTTTTTTAAAATGCCGTAACAGACAAACAGACAGACGAACAGACCGATGAGATACACTTTCACATTTATAAATAATATATGGATTCATAAATCAACAACTCACCATATATATTTTGTGTGTTCATAGGCACTAACTGAAAGCTAAGGAACAAACTAACTCCATGGTGTCGGCTCATCCATCCAGACGCGCATTTTCCACCAGTTGCAAGCTCGCGCCGCCTTCCCGCGCATCGCCGTGCAACTGCCGGAAGATCAGCTATTTATTGTAATTAACATTCTATACTAATAAAGTGTTTTATTTGTTATATAATATTGGTGTGTTTGATTTCACCCTATTTCAATGTAGATTGCCAAAAATTTAATCTATCTCTGTTGTAGCGCACTTAAGTAATCAATACATAATTATATTATTCATTATAAGTAAGTTATTTACCTAACTTATGTTACATACCTACATATAAACTTTGGTAACTACATTACTTTTGAATGAATAAATAATTAATTATTAGAAATATGCAATAAGTATGTTCTTTTGGTTTTAAGCACATTTAACCGTTTGTTAACTAATATCTATTTGAAATATTATCAATAATTATTATTAGCGACTGCCCACGGCTTCGATCCCAGGTTATTTTTCCGTGTTCTACATTAAAAAGGGAACCTCTGAGCAAACTTTCAGCTTTTTAGGGCCAAGGGTATAGTACTTAATGATCTCTGCCATAATTTTAAGAACAAAGTACGTAGTTTTAAATGTAAAGTTGTATGGATAATCCATAGACTTAGAATGTACGTAGCGAAAAAATTCTATGTCTATGGGATAATCTAATAATATGCGCTTTGAGCTCGTTGAAGTCTTTTATATGAATAAGATGAGATCAGTATTGATTTAATATAAAATAGAGTAAAATATGAATCAAAAAATTCTGGGATGATTTTGTTATGTTTATTTGTTTGTCTGAAAGGTAAAATAAACAATAAAAAACATTGTTTGTTTTACCTTTCAGACAAAAAAGCCTATACTTACTCGATTTTACTTACGTATTTTACCTACTTGGCTTTATATGTAGGTATAGCAATTTGATTAAAATTTACAATTACCTATTTCGTTAAACTGCTAGTCATCCGTTCGTTGATTAATTTTGGAAATGATTGATACCAAAATAAGGGAAATGATTCAACAAAATAATTAAATTCATATATACCTACATTACTTACCTAATGTGAATATGCTAACAAATCCATACAATATATAAATATAATATAATACTATAAATGCGCAAGTGTGTCTGTCTGTCTATCTGTCTGTCTGCTACGCTTTAACGACCCGTCTTTTCAACCGATTTTGATGAAATTTATTACAGGTAGAGGTAGGTTACATCCCTGGGGGACAGGCTTCTTTTGCTTTTCATCCCGGAAAATTAAGAAGTTCCTCCGGGAATTAAAAAATCTTAATCCTCGCAGAAGTCTCACAATCATCTAGTGTTGTATAAATAAAAATCAATTGCCACCGGCTTCGCACGGGAGCAATGCTGATACTAAATATACTACATGCATTTTAAATCTGTAATATCTTCGAAAATATTCATTTACATTACTTATTTGGGCCATATTGATCTATATTAAATGCACAATGCATTTAAGGTACTTAATTGGATAAGGATTAATGCTGTATTGCTTAAAATCGCTTAATAAATAAGCCATTATTTCTCGTAAAAAGTTAAGGATAAAATTGGTTATTGTGGGTTATCCCTAAGAGATAGACATATACTATAGCAGACGTTTTTGTAGACCTTTTTAAGGAGTACAATACTGTAGTATATTATTTTTATCTATCTCGTAGGGTTCAGCCAGCGTTTGCAATGTAAGTGCAAAAAATGTGTTTATTTACGACATCACATTAGAAACCTCTAAAATTATCAGTGTTTCTCTACTATATTATGCATGTATTATACATATGAAACTTCCTCTTGAATCATTCTATCTATTTAAAAAAAACGCATCAAAATCCGTTGCCTAGTTTTAAAGATCTAAGCATACATAGGGACGGACAGCGGGAAGCGACTTTGTTTCATACTAAGTATGTAGTGATGTATAGCATAGTTTACAAAAACCACACACATAATATTATATTTTACAATATACCTACCAGAAAACTTACTATACTTATGTAATATTTTGGCCATTTGCGTGGGCGGGTGGGTCTGAATCCTAACTAGATACCTGTACTTATCTAGTTAGATGTAGGATTTAATGTTCTGACCTGTAGTCCTGTACTTGAATTTCAGCGCTGGAGAAACGCGTCGTCAATCTGGACCCATCCTAGGCGGTCGGTCAGTTAGCGCAGGCACATCGGTCAGCATCGATTCATCCGGCAAGGGATACTACGATCAATATACCTCTGTATCAAACTGAATACCAATTTATATGACTAAGCTGCAAGTACGTACAATACCGAAAATAATAATCCGCTAATATACTTATTTCAAACGAGTATCACCATCACTACAAGTAATTCATCTTTTGCTAAAGACATTAGTTATTTAATATCACTTATAAAGGAGGTTGGACGGAAATGGTCCAATTATGGCGTCGGCTGGTGAAACCTAGTCAATTTAGGACACCACAAAATTGACCTATTAAGAAAAAAGTTATTATGAGTTAAAAAAACTTAATAAATAATAATTATTATTATTTGGACTTGCTAAACTTGGACCAAAGTCCATAAAAAATGGCCGATCTCCTTCAATTTACTTAGTGGAAAACAGTTACATTTACATAATAATATCAAACATTTTTTAAAATCATTATTGTTGAGTGTGTGATATACTTTGGTAAATAAAATAAACAAGAATACTAGTAGAATAAAAACATATTTTGTACCTGGATGGATGTTATTATATGGATAAATTAAATAATTGTGATAATAAAAATTAAAACACAGTATTTTTTATATTATTTTTATTTAAGATTAAAAAAACTGTTTTATAAAAATTAATACTGCTGAGAGAGCCTCCTTATTTTATTTACATTTTATCAGTACCCGTATACATTTTGATTGGTTTAAAATTTATTTATTTATTTCAATTTTACTAACAAAAATAAATATTGTAACATTTGATAAATATTAATAAAATTCTGCAATGTTATTATTTATTAAGTTAAGAATTGACAATTAATGACCTACTTACTGTTAACGCATTATTAATTACCTACTATTAAGTAAATTTTACTTGTGAGGTAGTTCCAATCGGTACTGAGGTTTATTGTAGTTGTACCCAGGTGACGGCTCAGGTGCAGGTGCAGGTGCAGGTGCAGGTGCTGGCGCGGGCACTGGTTGTGGTGCCGGTTGCGGGAAAATAGGTACTTGGGGTGGCGTTACAATCACAGCGTCGTCGGTAAACCCAACATCACGAGCAGATGGCAGGAGCTGCTGCTGGTATTGAGCACGGTAGAACTGCGGTTGAACCTGTTGCGGTGTAAAATACTGCTGCGGTTGAAATTGTTGCGGTGCAAAATACTGCTGCGGTTGAAACTGTTGCGGTGCAAAATACTGCTGCGGTTGAAACTGCTGTGGTGGAAAGTTCTGTTGGGCACTAACTGGGACTCCGTACTGCTGTTGAATGTTGGGTACTCCATAATATTGTGTTGGCAACTGCATCCGACCGAACATATTCTCCAAAAAGGGGAATTTATTGGTGATTTTTGACCACAGTCCGCCATTGCCACCGACTTGGTTGCTTCCACCATTCCCCCAAAATAATTGCTGCGATGGTTCAAAGCCGAAGTTTCGGGCTACTTCAACAGCATAAGGATCGTTTGGGCCTATGTTGTAGGGTAGTTCCCGTTGCACATTGTAACATACAACGCTACCTAAAATAAAATAAAAAAATATGTAGATTCAGTAAATTTAAAAATAAACTAAGTATAAGTAAGTATCCAAGGGAATGTATGAATATTTAAAGTAAATAACTATTTTATTGCTAAATATCCGAAGATCCTTTTTAATTTGAAAGTAAAGAAAATTAGAATAATATGTTAATTTCCAATTAAAATCACAATTGTACACAAGCACTTATCACACAACCTACCTACGATGCTACAAAATAAAACGATGATCGGTGCATTCATTTTCGCACGAGTTACTGAACCTCAACTGTGTGTCATTGTTGCCTGTCTTAGCCTTTATACCGGCTGTGTTTACTCCTAAATGAGGACCTTGAAGAAAAATTCTCGTAACCCAATATTGAAAGTGTGAGGTAATGCATGGTAGCGGCTCACCCAACGGCCAGCGGATGGCACTGCGTGGACAATAGGCGTGACATCTAGGTGACTCGCACGACGTCGTCTTCTGCATTCACAGGCCGCGCCGAAAACAAACTTTTCGTGATTGATCGCAGATGTCAGGTACATAATAAAGATTCGATTACGTAAGTTGCGTAACAACTTCATTTTATGCAATTTTATACATCTAGCTATTTAATTGTAACTTTATGTTCATCCTTTATTTTGAAATTTAAGAAGGTACGGGGTCGCTCTTCATGACATTCTCAGGTATATAATTTTTCCTGTCAGTACTTATGTAATTATTATGAAAATTATTAAGTAAAACTATGTTAATTAATCTTCTCTTTAAATAGCATGCCCAGGGTTGTTATTTATTGTTGTTATCAATCATCTGGGTACAATCAGGTTAGCCGGAAACTGACTACTAGGGATATTAAAGAAGTAAAAAACTCCTTATCAGTCTTATTGGAGCTTTTATTACAGACTAGCTCGCAGCAATGAACGCCGTCTTGTTATCCAGACGTTTCACGCATCTCTTAAGACGTTTTGTTCTTTCCGGTACCTACTTAGTGTGTCTTCTCTCTATAATTATAAATTATAGTCTCGGTTAGGAAAAATCCTTACTAATATTATAAACGCGAAAGTTTGTAAGTATGGATGTATGGATGTTTGTATATGGAAAGTTTGTAGTATGGATACTCTTTCACGCCAGAACCGCTGAACGGATCTGAATGAAATTTGGTTAAGGGATAGATTATAGTCTGGAATAACACATAGGCTACTTTTTATCCCGGAAAATTAAAGAGTTACCGCGGGAACCAAAAATCCTCAAATGGATGTTTGTTACTCAATCACGCCAGAACATCTAAACTGATCTGGATGTATTTTGGAACAGAGATAGATTATAAGCCTGGAATAACACATAGGCTAATTTTTATCCCGGAAAATTAAAGAGTTCCCGCGGGAACCAAAAAACCTCAATCCAAGCGGACGAAGTCGCGGGCATCAGCTAGTAATATATAAATTTAAAAAGGTTCAGCCTGTATATGATATATCTATTCGTGAAAAATGCATTGGAACGCGTCCGTGCGTGTTTACCCAACATAATCGGCATTATTCATAAGATAGCGAGTATTTGTCTTCGATAGTTGTCACGGTATTGTCGTTCGTAGCGCAGAAGCATTTTGCGAAATATTTGCTTCACAAAACTCACGACCTAAAGATATAATACAAAAAGATAGTTATAGGAATGAATAAGTGTTTTAATGCTAAATGGACGTTTGTCGGTATCTAGGGCATTAAGTAAGTAGGATAGATTTCAGTGTTATCGAAAGAACTTTCAGATTACATTCTTAAATGAAGTGTCTTTTATTTGCAAACATGGAGGTATGGTACCTACGTCCATGTTTGCTTAGTATGATCTAGCCATTCCAAGAACCTAATAGGTATTAGGTACGAGTACCCACCTCACTACGTAAGATTATGAACCTACGTATTGGTCTATTGGAAGTCGTATAAGTAAATCATTAAAATTAATCATAATACTAAACAATACAATATTAATTAATTTACCAGTAGATACTTAATAACTTAATTTGTTTATACCTACCTGCAAAACCTTATTTAAAACTGAGTCCTTAAAACGTTATTATATAAAATTCATACCTATTGTTTCTACTACAGCGAGGTATAGCTAAGTATGAGTAAGCTAAGCTAAATATCAATTCACTGCAACATCATGAATTGAGAGTCGAACCCTGTAGGTCTAGCATGCACACAACGAGTAAAATTATGTCTACCCGTTATCTCTATTTGAAGCAAACATGGTTACTTGTCTCGTATCGTCAAAAGTAGAGATAAAAGTTAAGTATATTTCTTATATGTGGTATTTGTCTCTACAAACCCTTACATGCCGACAATTTTTTTTCTTGTACTCGTAAACGAAAAATTAGCCGGAAACGACAGACAACATCTCTCTCTCTCGACAGGAGCTATCTCGTTATGCGCATGCTAAGCTTGCTGGAATTGGAATGAAATTCGTTTCCGTTTGGTAGACCTAAGGTGAAGTATGTCGTAATATTGTAAAGTGACTCTAGATTTTTTGCAAGTGCTTTTGAATCGTCAAGTGAATCTACCACTGGTTTGGAATGCTATTCCTTCCGAGCAGAACCACAGAACCAGCAAGAAACTCGACGGTTGCTTGTAGGTGTTGTATATATGTTTTCTAAAAGTTCGCGAATACCGAATTCGATTCCCAGGAAAGCTTTGGTACGAGTGCTTCAATGAGCTTTTGGCAACTATACACTACGTAAATATAAGTTAACTTTAGGTGTTTATTGAGTAACTTTTCATGCAGATTTCTGCAGACTTGTAGCGTATGTACCTACCTTTTTTTTACATTGGAACTGACTGCAATCACTAGTAGATGGAGATTTACCTAGTAGAGTTAGCTTAGTTGAAAACAAGAACCAGTTTAAACGACATAGGTTATATTTGTATAGAACTTAGGCAATCTAAGCCTATTCTATTTCCAAATTTTTTTAAATTTCAATTCAAATTTATTCACAGCTCGTTAATCATGGATTTATCATTAGATCTAGCTTAAAGTTCAACATTGATCATCCAATTAGGTAATTGGTCAATGGGTCATTTTATTATAGGAAACTCGTTTTACCAGCACAGGCCACCGCCTACCTGTGAGAGTTGTCCTCTTTATTAAAGGTTTTCTGGCTTTTAATGAAAAAACTTGAACGCAGACAAGCGCGCTTTTTATCTGAGTCTGAGTACTTATTAGACCTACGTATTTTATACGTGCAGACGCGCAGAAACCATGCATACGTCCACAAATTCATCGACTGTATCGACGTTTCTGCGCCTTTGTATCAGAAACGTCGATACAGTCCCGCTGTGGATGCAAAGTCATTCCGAACTAAGACATCGCATCCTATGAGTAACTGTCTGGTTGGTCCAGTGGTTAGTATGTTCGACTGCGGCCGACGAGGTCCCGGGTTCGAGTCCCGAGTCGGGCCATAAGTATTGGGTTTTTCTGACTAGAAATTCTCAGTGCTAGCCCGGAGTTAGGAAGTTGGCTGTGTTCCACCCCCGTGCCTCGGAGAGCACGTTAAGTCGTCCCAGTTATAATCACTAACATGATAATAGTCGTTAAAGCCCGCTAAACCACATTGGAGCAGCAGCAGGCCTGTGCCCAGCTGCCAGTGGGACGTTAATGGGCTGTAGTGGTGGTCCTATGAGTTGGGACGAATAGACGTACAAACTACAGTAGAACCGTTTGTGAATGACGATTGTGTGGCCATTAAAACGTGATAAAGACGCGCTGTCAATGCGCGTTATGGGCGCGTTTGTACTTTGTATCGATACTAATGCTACAATCTGCTGTTTGAACTGAAAACGGCGTAAAGTACGCCGTGTGCATACTCTTAATTCTTAATTACTAACCGCCATGAGATAATTAAAATGTTGCCCGATTTTCGCCGAATTTTAAAAAACCAACTTTTATTTCATTTTTTTGTCATGAGCTATACGGATTCTAATACTTAAGAAACTTACCCGACTGTCAGGTCCTTGCACTTGTGAGCTAGGTAAGGTAAAAACCTAAAGTCTGTTGAAGTCGCGGGATGTGGGAACCATTATGTATTAGAGTAGGCTGTGGTGGGTAAACTGATTCTTTGTAATAATTCTAAATAGTCGATGACTAGGTATACACTTAATTTCCCTAAATAAATGTATTGTTACACACGTTGCCTATACTGACTTCTTATATCATGTTTCCTTAGGCACATTAAAGGAAGTTATCAGTCTATTTAACTTAATTAATATCTATGTTTATGAGAGAAAAAATAATTAAGTACACAACACATAGGTAGCTACCTATTTTGAAGAGAATATTGAAAATTAATCCTTTCCGTTGCGCAGGGTTTAAAAAAACAACAATACAAACAAGTCTATCCGTAATCATTTTCTTAAACGGGATTCTTGCTATTTGGCAACGTTTAAATTAATGTTATAGTAATACGTAATCGCGTACGTTTTATTATTAATGAGCGATACAATGAAAAGTTTATATCTTAAGGTTTATTCGATTTCTCATTTCGCAATAGCTGTTTAAATTTTTAATAAAGGTTCCGAAGCAATGCCAGAAGATGAGTTGAATTGAAAACGGGGCCACGTTGTCATAAATAAATTATTTCGTCAGGAGAAGAATTTTGTACCATATAATTAAGTTAACAAGATTTAATTTCATGCCTCATTTTCAACAATACTAATAAGTATGTTATCGTACCTTATAAATATCTTATCGCATTATTATTAGTTCTTTAAACAATTTAATTTAACCGGCTATAAAAAATATAGCAAGGTTATACCTGGACCTAGCAATTAATTAAGAGTGAACCTAGTGGAGCAGTAGTAATTTAATAACATAATATTAACAAACGATTGCCCTACCTCTTCAAAAAGTTAGTAGATATTATTTTCTCCATTTTAAAGATATTTTTTATTTTATAAAATCACAATTATTGCAAACCTATTTCAAGATATGCTTACAAACACCCAAAACTGCCTAAGTTTAGAATAATAATCCTTTTATCCAAAATAAGTATTTGTATATAGAAAGCTCTGGTCAAACAAAACGCAAAAGATACTGCGGGCTTGGACAGCATCTGGACATAATAAGACAATGGATTGCATGTCAGCACTCAGCGACGGCGCCCCATGGGAGTAGCTCCTTCAATTTATTAATACAGTAAAGTTAACTAAGGCTAAAGGAGCTTATAGAGCGTAAATTTGCCTTTGCTCAGACTTTAGGTGCTATAGATACTTTAGGACTTTTGGTTTACGAGTATCGAGACAGACCACAGATGACAGAACTAAGTAAGATCTCAGCTAAGTATGGGAGTATAAATTATGTACTCACATTGCGAAATGGCGGCAAAACGAAACAAAAGCAGCACGCTGCTATAGTGCAGTAAATGAATTATTAAATAGTTATTTGTGTTATATGGGGCCAAAGAAAAATTTTGTTCCCCGAGGGCGCTATTTTGAACTCAGAGCGAAGTGAAGGATCCTTTAATAGAATCCCTCGCTACGCTCGGGATTCTATTAAAGGATCCTTCACTTCGCTCTGTAGTAGTAGTAAAGTAGAATCCTGAGCGTATCGAGGAATTCAATATACGCCGCCCGAGAACAAAAAATTTGGCCCCGAGTGACACACACTATTTTTCATCATTACGTATGAGAAAAAGCTAGGAGTATCAACCTACTGTGTATGGACATTACCTATACGTTTAAGCACCAATCAGAAGCACGAACGCGGACCAACCAGAAGATACTCCTATCAACCTTCTATGTATAGACATTATTTAGACGTATATTTAAAGTTTAAATAAAACACAAATAAATTATTATAAAATAATTAAACATAAATATTTATGTTGGATAGGTACATAAAAAGAAGATGACTTTTTTTTCAGCGCGCAATGCCGCCAAAACGTAACCGGCCAGTTATAGGTAACTTCATACATTATGCGTTCGACCTGTTTGGTTAACTAGTATTTTTCCCCTCTTTGGACGAGCAGCCATAATTCCGTTCGAAATTCAATACTAAAGCACGAACGCGGACCAATCAGAACAGAGAAATGAAAAGTCCCATGGGCCTACAAATTACATTTTGCTCCCGCTATCCTCTGAAGCCAATATTCGTTTTTCGAATAGGTATGATGAAAATGCTATCTCATAAGCTACCACTTCCAGAAGCCATCTTTGGAGTTGCTGACATAGCACATCGATTCGTCGCGCGTTATATATGACAAGGACTCAAAAGGCACATTAAAATTCAAAGCGCACTATAAAACTACCGCACTGTATTGAATGTTGGGGCATCTGTTACGTACCATATTTATTTAAATGTGTGAAAAGTTTGTTCATTTACAAACATTAAGCCGAGTGTTGAATTTGTGTATTAGATAAGCTTAGTTATTTAAATGAACCGTACCTACTGGTTCATGCAAGGGAAAACATTGTACCACAATAATATTGTACTTGCCGAGTTTCTTGCTGGTTCTTCTCGGTAGGAATGGCATTCCGAACCAGTGGTAGATTCACTTGACGATTCAAAAGTACTTGTAAAAGTTTATTTGAATAAAAATCATTTTGAATTTGAATTAGATTTTGACAATATTGATTGATTTGACAAACTCCATCTTATAGACAAAACTCCAAGTCGCCAAAAAGCCCAATGACTGAAATGTTCTTCCTTGCAGGTATCGATTTTATCACGATCAACTATCTGATGCTCGCAACTCCGTCCGCGTGGTAAATGGTTTTTAATTCCCACGTGAACTTTTTAATTTTCCGGGGTAAAAGCCTTTCTCAGGCCTCAACTATACCTATGCAAAAAATAAGTCGATCCGTTGTTTTGTTGCAGCGTGATTGAAGGACAAACCAACAAAACTTTGAGAGACTTTGAGTCGGTTGAGACGAACTTTTGCCGTTCCTCTCTGCCTCCTCTGCAGAAACCCGATGGATCACTGGCCGTAACTGCAACAGGCAAAGCAAATCTGCTTGCGTCTCTGTTCGCAGGAAACTCACAGCTCAGTGCTGGTAGTAGCATCCCACCCACGCTCACACCATGTGACTCCACTATGCCGGAGTTACGTATACACCAGCATGAGGTCCTAAAAGCTCTTTGGAACCTCGATGTGAGTAAGGCCAGTGGTCCTGACGGTATACCTGCAGTTGTTCTACGGAGTTGTGCTCCTGAGTTGTCTCCTGTGCTAACACGCTTGTTTCGCCTCTCTCTTGAAACTGCTCAAGTCCCCAAGTCGTGGAAAGTTGCAAATGTGCAGCCAGTACCGAAAAAGGGGAGTCGTGCTGATCCGGCCAATTACAGACCTATTGCCATCACATCTATTCTCTGCAAGAGTATGGAACGTGTGCTTAACAACAAGCTCCTGGCATACCTAGAGGAAAACGATCTTCTGTCAGACCGTCAGTACGGCTTTCGGAAAAATCGGTCTACTGGAGATCTTCTAGTGTATGCCACACATACTTGGGGCGAAGCCATCGAGAAGCACGGCGAGGCACTTGCTGTCTCTCTCGATATATCGAAGGCATTTGACCGGGTCTGGCACGGCAGTCTTCTCAGCAAGCTCCCTGCGTACGGGATTCCCACTGGTTTCTGCAACTGGATATCTGATTTCCTGAGTGACAGGTCATTTCGGGTGGTCGTCGACGGCTGCTCCTCTGACCTAATGGCTGTCAATGCCGGTGTTCCTCAGGGGTCTGTTCTCTCCGCAACACTTTTCCTGCTGCACATCAACGATCTCCTAAAACCCGGTATCTTTGGGTACGCTGATGACAGCACTGTTACGGAGAGATACATGTCCAGTTCTCGAGCCAGTGCTTCTGAGATACTTGAGCAAAGAGAGGCCTTGGTGGATCGCGTTAACTCGACTCTTAAGGAGGTGTCCGATTGGGGTGACGCCAACCTAGTCAAGTTTAACGCCACCAAAACACAAGCGTGTTTATTTACCGCAAAGAGGAGCCCCTTCACCTTGGCTCCAACTTTCCATGGTATATCCGTACCGATTAGTGATAACATTGAGCTCTTGGGTATTGACATCTCTCCCAACCTCAATTTCGGGAAATGTATCGAGTCAAAGGCCAAAACAGCTGCCAAAAAACTTGGTATCCTGAACAAGGTGAAGCGGTACTTCACGCCGGAACAGCGCCTCACTCTTTATCAGGCACAAGTTCGTTCTGGCATGGAGTACTGCTGTCACCTTTGGGATGGATCCGCCAAGTACCAACTCGATACATTAGACTCGATAGATCGCCGGGCCCGAAGAATAATTGGCGATCAATCACTCACGCAGGCGAAATTGCTCAGTCTACAACACCGACGCAATGTCGCCTGCTTATCGGTTTTTTATCGGATATACCATGGCGAGTGTGCTCTGGAACTTCATAACCTTGTTCCTCCTTCTCCGTTCTACCACAGAACAGCGAGAAACCGTGAGCGTTGGCACCCTTATGTGGTTGACGTCCAATTTGCTCGCACGAAGCGTTTTTGCTCCACGTTTCTGATACGAACCGCTAGGGTGTGGAACACCCTCCCAGCGCACGTGTTTCCTGACACTTATAACTTAAGTACCTTCAAGGCAAGAGTGAATAGGCATCTTCTAGGCAAGCGCGTTCCAACCTAGACCTCATCATTGCTTTGCACGAAGCATGATTGTCGTCAAGCGCAAGCCTATCACGCAATAAAAAAAAAAAAAAAAAAAAAAAAAAAAAAAAAAAAAAAAAAAAAAAAAAACTACAAACAAACACATTTATAATATTAGCTCCCTAGTGCTGCACTGGCGTGCGCTGTAGTCCAGAATGTGGAAGGCCCAGTGTTCGATGTAGGGTACCTAAATTAAATTCCATCCACTCACGTTAATATTTTTATGATTCCTGACTGATCCAGGTTTGATCTAGTGAGATGGTGATCAGTGTGCAGTCTCTAAAATCAATGCGTAGACTTTAAGGATCTCCTAAATCTATCATCGCTTTAAATCGAAAAGGTATGTATACGGCATTGAATGGCGCTCACAAAGCTTTTTCTGACCGGCTCAAGCCGGTTCCGCGTAGTTAGCATTGGGGAGACCCTAATGCAATACATTTTTGAGCAAATAATATTGAAGTGTATTTTTATCCTCCGCATGTAAGAAACTTTCATGGAACATGTTCAGGAGTGGAGACTGCGAAGGAGGTAAGAGTAAGTAAAAAAGTAAAATAGATAAATGCTTTATTGCCACACAAATGATTTATTGCATATCAGAGGCAGTAATATTGACCTTCGGAAACATTGTATAGGGCTTTTGTGAAAATTAATTGGGGTAAGGTAAAATAAATGTATTTTTTTAGCAGAGCAGCAAAGCGGCAACGATTTAAAAATTCCAGCATCGCCTGGTTGTAAAAGCTAAGCAATGTTGACTTATCTTTTAATTGCTATTCCATTTTGATTTTTTGTAGGTAGGTAAGCTAAAGATGCAGTTTATTATTGAAATGCGCAGTGGAATGAGGAAAAAATTATTTGGGAGCGTAAATTTCCCTTATTTAATACATCATAACCATCATTTCTGTAAAATTTAAAATTGCGTTAATTTTACAGAAATGATCTTTGGGTTCCGTTCAGTGCACTATGCAGCAAAGCTCTACATAACTCACTGAAAATATTATGGTCTGAAGGACCGAGATTGCCAGATCTACCCTGATGATGTAATAGTTACTTCGTAACCACAAAACCCGTGCGGCAGGGTAAGTTATCATCTACCTACACTCAAAAAATGAAAATCATACAAACAAAAACTATATTTCTAATGCTATTGATCTTGTATTGATCAAATAAATGATTATGATTAAGTACCTACCTAGGTATGATTAACTAAAAAAGACGATTGGCGGAGATGTGGCGCTCGAAGGTGTGTCACACTGGCACTGCACACACAAAGACAACTAGGTAGGGTAGGGAACAACCTTCAAGGAGCGCACGGGAAAGCGTGTAGATGTTCTGTTAGAAGGTTTTCTACTCGGTGTTTAAATTATTCCATACGCGCTCTACTCTTGAGTGTGCGAGTGTAACATTTGCATCAATCATTTATTCAAACCAAGATTTTTTCTGGTTATAAGAATAAACCACAGATTACTCGGGAATAAACTGAATATAAATTAAAAGAATAGCTATAATAACTGATGTCACAGAGTACCTACTGGTGTAGGTGGAATATTACATCAGCTAATAATGAATTATTTATGTCCAAGGCATCTGCATCCTCCCGGCAATCGTGAACAAAGATGGGAATAAAGACATGGACAGATAAATAGCGGCCGCAAAGCGCGACAGTAGCACCTGTGGTAGCACGCTAGAACGTCACTCTCAGTATCTACATGATTATCTACTGTATGAATGGCCTCCTTGATTTAGTGGTTAGCATTGTATGACTGACTGGACCGAATCCAGCGCTTGATCTTTCTCGACCGGTCGCATCAGCTTGTACCATTTGGACTATGAGAGGAGAATGGAGAATGCTCCTGTGTTTGCGCCTACAAATTGCGCACTAGAATTTATCCCGCGCAGATGGCTAACCTGTGTGGAGATTGGCTGCCGTGGCTGTTTCGTTTTTTTTTGTCGGTATGACAATACATATTAATACTGTTAAGAAGTATGTTCTTCCACTTTGGTAACATTAAAGCTCCTACGTGCAGTGCACAGTGTAAAATGATAACGTACCGTCATACAGTCTTGTATTTCCGCACGTCGCTGCAGTGACTCGTTGTGAGTGTCCAAGCCTTGATTGTATCTGTACCAGCTAGAATGATTTACGGGATGATTAGCACGAGAAACGATGAACAGTTTATGTCGTCAACATTTAATGAATAAAATTACATAACACACAACTAACAATTCTGATCTCTGATTGTTACCTAATCTTTAAATTGGTAAACAAAAGTTATCAAAGCACTCTAAGTAGGTATACCTCAGCTTTCGTGAAATGCCTAAGTGAGTTTCTACCGACCTATTTTATAGCTGTAGGTACTCGTATATTAATTATGTATGTAGGCAAACGTACATACTTTAATATTTTAAATTTTTTTGTAACTTTTTCTAAGGTTTCGTAATAATTAGTTCTTAAAAAATGTATCTATATGTACAGTAGGTACAGGTAGGTACAAACCACAAACTGCATAAAAATCTTAAGTACTTACCCATAGAACGACCTGCCTGGCACAGTGGTAAGCGCTACATGGTCTTATTACGTGGTCTTGGGTTCTATTCTTGGCAGAGACAGATTGGGAATTCATTTTCTAAATTTTCTTTGGTCTGGTGTAGCAAGAGACTTCGGCCGTGGCTAGTAACCAAATTACCGGTAAAGTCGTACCGCGAAGCGATTTAGCGTTCCTGGTTCAAGCACGATGCCATAGATAAATTAATAAGAGTTACTGACGATGTCATGTAGAAACCGATTAGTAACTAGGTATTTAATCTTTAGTATGGGGTTGATCATGATTAAGTATATATTTAATCTATGGGGTTTGCCATGTACCTACTTACCTCTTGAGGGAGAGTGCGGGTGATGTGGGATGAGCATAATGGGTCATGTACCTACCTAACTGTCAGGACATTAATTTCCCTACCGGATACATATCGCTGTCATCTATATATGTCTGCAGCACTTCTTATATGATATAAAGCTACTGTTTTTTTTTTTAATCCACTACAAGTTAGCCCTTGACTGCAATCCCACCTGATGGTAAGTGATGATGCAGCTAAGATGGTAGCGGGCTAACCTGTTAGAGGCATAGCAGTTATATTAAACCCATACCCCTATTCGGTTTCTACGCGGCATCATACCGGAACGCTAAATCGCTTTGCGGCACGTCTTTGCCGGTAGGGTGGTAACTAGCCACGGCCCAAGCCTCCCACCAGGCCAGACCAGGGAAAATTCAGAAATTATAAATTCCTAAATTGACCCTGCCGGGGATCGAACCCGGAATCTCCGCACGTTAAGGCAACAGCGCTCAACTCTGCGCCACGGAGGTCGTCAAAAAAGTTACTGTCTATCCTTACTTACTACGTATAGTTATAATCTCACAAAATTATCTGACCCGGTGACAGCGTCACTAGTATTATATATTTAAAAAAAAAAACTAATAGGCAGGCATAAAAATAAGTTCCAATTTTGGCCACTGGGCCAGATAAGTTGGTGGGACTGTATAGTAGTTTTTGTAGAGAAAACAACAGTCGACTACTGTACCCTAGGTACCTATTCTATGTACTTGACTCTATCTGACGTTTATGTTTAGGTACCTTTAACCTGAAATACCTTGATAGGAAATTCACCTATCAAACTATTTATAGAATATTATGTTGTTGTTGATTTTGTTTTATTTATGTTTTAAGGAGGCATTAAAACAGCTGAGCTCCTCGTCAGTCGTCACTAATGACATTGAATAGCAAACAGACACGGAACACGGATGTGAACTGACTCAGATGTCTACTAGATAATATCATAGTCCACAACATTCACTGGCATTTAGGTTACGAAGTAGCTATTATTTCATCTGTGATTTAGGAAACAGTGTCAATCATCAAATCAATAAATCGCAATTTATTTTAGTTATAGCTTCATCGCGACCACTGGGATAAAATGATAAATATAATTGCACGTCATCCGCATACAAGTGATATTCGCATCCATCCGTAGATCCGTTAAAGATCCGTCAAAAAAGTAACGGATACGGATTTTTCTTCTCCCTCGGATATCCGCGGATACGGATATCAGGAACATCACTAGTGATGATGTCACCCGTAGTGCAGACCCAATACCGGCGATGACACCCGATCTAGGGGCCCGTAGCCTACAAGGCAGGCCCTAGCCGGTTTACTCGGCTTTATAGCATCTAAGTTAAATTTTTTGGAGTCCATGGAGTAAAGATGCATAGCGGTATGGTCTCGTGTAGTTACTTAGTATCAATGACCTTCTATACACCGTGTATCTTCTATACACGCTTATAGTCATTGCTTAGTATGATGACCAGCTTCCTTCAGAAACGTGCAATATCAAAAACCTGCATAGTGCATATCCCTTGTCAACATGCATGAGTTTTGCAAGATAGCTCAGCCGGGAATTGAATCCAGAACTTTATGGGTGTATTATTATTGTAACGTTTCTTAAAACGGCATTCTTTGGAAAACGACTATCGTTTTTGAAATAATAGAAGTGAAAGTTTTTGCAATGGAACCCTGCCCTAAGCCCTTGTCAAACTCAAGGCGAACCGAACGCGTGGGGAAGCGTTAAAACGGTTCGTAACCCGTTGTCCTAGGTGAGCGACAAAAAGCAAAGCGATGCGATGCGACGATACGCGGCAGTATCAGTAGGCCACGTGAAGGTTCAATTAGAATCGCGTCGCGTCGCGTTGCCGCGCTTGTCGCTCACCTAGGACAACAGCAGGGCGACCGCGTATCTTTTGCATCAATCATTGTTACATCGCAATCACCGTTGATTGGTTAACACTCTTCCACTATTGGACAAAATCCATTGACGCAGCAAGAATACCATAAATTCAGCCAATCACAACAATTGATACTGTAACAACGATTGATGTAGAAGATACGCGGTCGCCCTGCTGGTCAGTGGTCACCTATAATAAGGCAATGAGTCATATGCTCCAAGTTTTTGTCCAGTAGAAATTCACTTCGTTTCATTTCTAGACATCGCTTGGCCATGTATTTGGACAAATGCGTGTTCTGACAAGCTGATTGAGACTTGATCAGTTATTTTTTTATCAGTATCACCGAGGGGCCAGCGCTATCTAATGATTGTGTAACGATCATAATCACCTCAGATTCGTTAACACAATGATTGATTCATGCTCTTACTTAAGGCCCTGTGTAGCGTGAAAGGGGGTTTCTAAAAGCAGTGTATCCATCAAACGGTGACATAATGTATGCTTGTAAAAATAAGGTGCTGTTTTCAAGACCTTTGAGCAGCCATTGACGCACCTCAAAACACAATTAAAAAAAAATCTCTGCATTCAAATTTTTTTTAAACATACCTCTTAATTTACCTTTTAAAGCAATTTTTCTCCTTATTGAAACCAATAATTAGCTCTAGAAATAAGTATAAGATAAAATTCATATTTCTAAATCAAACACATTGTCGGGTTCATTTGTATTGAAAAGTAAATATAATTTTTTTTACAAATTATTTCATGCATTTTTTTCGTGGGTCTTCTCCTTTTGGCCCGTTAGGTAGGGCCAAGCGGGGGTACGGGCTTCGAAGCCTCTTTACCCAGGTGAGGCGTGGGGCAACATTCTGCCCCGGTGAATATCTAGGTATATAATTTCACTTTTAAAAATACATGGGAATTTATTACCTATCTACACAACTATTACTTGACCATCCATTATTGTTTTCGATTTCTATTAGCTGCCAAGCATGTTAATTACAATCTAAACATGACGACTCTCATATTTTAGTTGTTAGGTAGGTTTGTTGAATTTACTTTATATTAAAATTATGTAAATCTATGTAAATTTTGGTAATAACTTATATAGGTATAATTATGTACCGACCTGCTGGAGCAAAAAGATAAAAGGAGGAGGCGAAAAGCTTCGAAAGTGAATTAATATAATATAATGAAAATTCAAAATCATTCTGGAAAACTTCACACACACAGATGAAATAATAACTCCTTGGAAACCAATATGAAGAACTCTAGGCATGCAGGTTTCTTCAAATGGTTTTCTTCACCTAAGCGATATCTTATAACAAAAATAACCTCGAAGTGTTATGGGCCTGGAAATCGAACCTGGGACTCGGGAGTCGAATAGGAGAATTATTATTTAATCTGTGACCTAAGTTTTATCAACCAATACTTAGGAGTCTTGTAGTTATTATTATGTTATTTAAATTTAATCTGAAGTTTCGGACATCATACTAATATTTTAAATGCGAAAATGTGTTTGTTTGCTGGTTTATTGGTTTGTCCTTCAATCACGCCATAACGGAGTAACGGATCGACGTGATTTTTGGCATGGGTATAGTTGAGGACCTGGAGAGTGACATAGGCTACTTTTTATCCCGGAAAATTGAGGAGTTCCCGCGGGAATCAAAAAAACTTAAACCACGCGGACGAAGTCGCGGGCATCAGCTAAGTTCTTAATATTCTTGTCTTGAAGGCAAAGGGATGGAAGCAATTAATTAAGCTAATGTATTAAATTTTATAAAATATTTAATACTTTACAAAACTTATTAAAATATTGTAAAAGCTTACTATCTAATTTAATCTATCTCACAAAAGAATTTATCACAACATTGCAATATTTAAAATAAGTCTTGTTTCGTCATTACATCACGATGGGGACAATATAAAACCAACGATTTTCGTCTTTTACATGTTTCAGTAGGAGACGTACGCTGTAGCAAATTTATATTAGGTAGGTACCATCCCATGGTTTACCGCCTTCCGTAACCTGTAAAAGAAACACACAATAACTGTAAGGAAAATTAAAAAAGTGCCTCTACCTACCGATAAATTATAATACCTAGATCTAACTTTTAGGTAACAAACAATAAAAAATGTTTAAAACAAAATTTGAAGTGTTTCCGATCCATTTTTAACCAACTTTTGATTTGTGTGTCTATTTGTGAAACTAATTTAACGATACGGGCAAGGTGTGTCGTATGATCAAGGTTATGACTTATGTTATTGAAAACAACCTAAAATCACGCGGACGGAGTCGCGAGTGAAAGAATAAAACTATCTGACTGATCGCCCTTTTCCCGCGCTAGCCGCGCAATATAAAGTGAAGCGCTTCGCTGATTTCTTAACTTTAATAGGATTTTTTTTTATCCACTACAAGCTAGCCCTTGACTGCGATCTCGCCTGATGGTAAATGATGATGCAGTCTAAGATGGTAGCGGGCTAACCTGTTAAACCATATTAATATATATTAAACCCATACCCCTTCGGTTTCTACACGGCATCGTACCGAAAAGCTAAATCGCTTGGCGGCACGTCTTTGCCGGTAGGATGGTAACTAGCCACGGCCGAAGCCTCCCACCAGACCAGACCAGGGAAAATTCAGAAATTATAAATTCCCAAATTGACCATGCCGGGGATCGAACCCAGGACCTCCGCACGTTAAGGCAACAGCGCTACACACTGCGCCACGGAGGTCGTCAAATTTATTATTATTTACATACACACAACACATAGAAATAAATAGAATGGTATCAGTTACGAAAAAAATCACGTGTCGAATTGTTTCCGTGCATTCTTTAATTGTTGCGCATATGTTTTCAATGTGATCAGTAGAGTCTAGATAACAAAAGCAAAATTACCTCCTTTCACTGCTGCACCCGTAGATGCATGAGCAGAGGCTGAGCTGCTCGCAAAACTTCTTCCTGTCCCATAAGATCCAACGCCTGCTCCCGCTACACTATTAGCAGAGGCTAAACTGCCAACTGAACTATCGTGTCCTTCTAAAGCACCTGTTTTTGAAGAGTCTAGACTAGAAGTATAGCTGCCGTCATTTGCAGAATTATTTGAGCCACATCCAGAATTGCAGCCAGATGAACTTATACCTTGGTTAGCACTAAATGCGTTGGAGCTGGCAAAGGATGCGGCATTGGCATTTGCTCCAGCGTTAGCTGCATTCACTGAATTACTTGGTGTCTTATTCAGAACGCTAGGTGTATTTCCATATTCTGTGTTAACTCCACTTGCAGACTTGTCATGTCCTGTTACAATTTTTCCAGTATGTTCATCGTGCCCATTGTTGGAAGGCTTACCATCGTCAAACGGTTTCAAAAAACCTGGTGGGCCACCGAAACTTCCCGAGTAAGCCTTCGCGTTTGCCACAGCGCTAGCATCACTTGACAAACTATGTTCCTTTCCACTAGCCAAATTTACAGAACCGCAATTTCCGGTAGTACAAGACGTATGACCTAAAGGTGATGTAGGAGAATTGGTAGGTACACTATATTCATTTGGACTAAGTACTCCTGATGGACCGCCAAATCCGCCCGAATACGGAGGCAACTTTGTTTTTACACCATCGGGTTTAGCTAAACCAGGTTGTAGTGCATTATTTGCCACCGCAAAGTATCCAGTGTTAGAGATACCGGTATTAGGAGGAATAAGACTTTCACTTAGTTTATGTATGTCGTGGTGATTTGATGACCCAGTCCCAGAGATAGCTGTGGCTCCTGAACCTGTATGCTCTCCACTGGTTTGAGCTATATGAGGACCAGATGATTCTTGGGTAGGTTTTGTTTTAACATGTGTGCCGATTTTGGAACCAGTATCAAAAGTACCCGGAGACCCACCAAAACCACCAGTATATGTAGGATTTTTCTGATTAAGCGGAACGGCTACAGATTCAGGTTTGATGCCGAATGATCCATGTAACCCAGTAACAGGAGCTCCTCCAACGATATGTGGTTTGTCATGTGAACCTACTTCAGAGTGAACATCAGCTGATCCCGTGGGTCTCCCGAATCCACCTGTATACGAAGGAGAGCTGTGACCAAAATGTAAGCTAGAATCTGGCTTTGGTAAGCCGAGAGAGGCGTGCCCAGGACCGGCCAATATGTCGTGATGATTTGATGACCCAGTCCCAGAGATAGCTGTGGCTCCTGAACCTGTATGCTCTCCACTGGTTTGTACTATATGAGGACCAGATGATTCTTCGTCATGGGTAGGTTTTGTTTTAACATGTGTGCCGATTTTGGAACCAGTATCAAAAGTACCCAGAGATCCACCAAAACCGCCAGTATATGCAGGATTTTTATGATTAAGCGGACCGGCTACAGATTCAGGTTTTATGCCGAATGATCCATGTAACCCAGTAACAGGGGCTCCTCCAACGATATGTTGTTTGTCATGTGAATCTACTTCAGAGTGAACATCAGCTGATCCCGTGGGTCTCCCGAATCCACCTGTATACGAAGGCGAGCTGTGACCAAAATGTAAGCTAGAATCTGGGTTTGGTAAGCCGAGAGAGGCCTGCCCAGAACCGGCCAATATTCCAGTGTTGTGTGGCACAGCATTCGAGGCAGATGATGGATTTTCATGCGTTGGCTTTGATTGGTAATATGATCCAGTATTTGTGTCAAATGATCCCGCTGAACCTCCAAAGCTGCCTGTATATGATGGAATACTTTGACTAGAGGGTTCACTCGAACCCGTTTTCAAACCATTATTCAAATCATGTGCAAATGCACCTGATGCTCCAGATCCAGTGTTAGGTTTATACCCGGCATCGATTGATCCAGTAGGTGCTCCAAATCCACCTGTATATCCCTGAGTATTTTGACTAGTTGACAAAATATTGGTTTTTGGTATTTCTGAAGATCCCGGATGAGCCACAACATTTAGTGATCCAGCGTTTGAAGTAGAATGGTTAGGATTTGGATTTAAAAATCCATCAGAATGACCGGAATACCCATTATGGCCCGAATTATTTTCAGTTCCTGCTACTCCGAAGGACACTGATTGTGTTGAAGCAGGAACAGATCCAGGCTTGACAAAGCCATTTTGTGAACTGGGTACTGAGGAAATAGGGCTAACACCACAATTAGGAGTGTTGCAAGAAGGGCTGCCTAGAGATTGATAAGATGGGTTATTTAAAGAATCGCAATTTGGTCCTATACAACCCGGAGATCCACTAGGCCTTGTTGATAATGGAGAAGAATAAATTCCATCCGAATAGCTGGGGATTTTAGGCGTTATGACGGATTTGGGTGGCGTACCCGAGGGTAAATTATACAAGGGTCCGGTGGGTTGGATATTGCTATTGTAATTAGAGAATGCTTCGCCTGGGCTTCCACCAAGAATTGGAACATTATAACTTGATGGTTTTCCATTATTTAAACTGGATCCGGTCAAGGCAGAGTTGCAATTATGAGTTGAACAAGCTGGTTCAATATTAGGAGTAGTTAAATGAGTAGCAGGCTGTTGTGGGTTCGTATCACATCCAGAGTCAGGAGAGTTACAGTTTTTCGATGAGGGTTCGTTATGATTGGTAGAAAGCGCGGATGCAGCATTAGTATTTGTTCCACATTTACCGTAGGCACATGAATTCTGAGATCCATTTGCATCAAAACCAGATGTGTGACCATGGCTTAAATTGTTGCTAGATTTTGATTTTCCTCCTATATTAACTTCAAAATCGTTCAAGTCCGTTTGTTGTTGAACTGAAGGAGAATTTTCTGTTTGTAAGTCTGAACCATATCCATTAGGTATACCTGAAGATAGTGGGCAATGTCCTGATAAACAATTCTTGTTATCATTTATATTATGTTGATGGCCGCTCGATCCGCACTCATTTGATGTGCATCCGTTTGAATTACCAGCGGTGTTACAGTTATTTCCTGCACAAGGTAAGCCACCAACATTATGTGAGAGTGCTGAAGATCCTGCAACGGCACTTGCACCAGCTGCAGCTTGTGCAATTGATCCACTAGCTCCGAATCCATTATGAGCACTGGGTGAACCGTGTAATGAAGATGGTATATTATTCCCTGCTACACCGTTTACTCCAGTACCTCCAAAACTGAATGAACTTGAACTTGAGCTTGCACTTGCACTAGATGAAGCAAAACTTGATGAAGATGACTTGGAGAAACTCCCCGAAAATCCGCCACCACTTGGAATACTTAGGGGGATAGGTGCAGGTAGAGCGCCTCCGAATGCGCTGGATGCTGCATTAGCGTCAGCTAAAAATAAAAGTCTCAGTTCAATAAAATGAAAATCAAAGTCGATAAATTAATTATTATTTAGTAGATACCTAAGTCAAACTGCAATAATAATATTATGAATAAGAATAGGTACCTAAATCACAATTTACAAACCGGATCATTTCGCCTATTTAGAACAATCACCAAATCGCGGTTTCAGTTTATACTTGCAGATAGTTGAATATAGTTATAAATATAGTTTGGGTCATATATTAGGACCTTGTACTTTAGGCACACATTCCGATTCAAATAATAAAATAATCAAATAAGTATAATGTCAGCTATATCTAACTGGGTATTATACAGTCACCATTAAGTTTGTAAGTGTTTACCATTGTAGGTAAACGAAAACAAAACATGAAAAAACATGGTTTCATCATCATTAATAACCTAATAGCTACTAGCTAGCTAATAGCTATAATAAAATAATATTTTTTGAACATCTTTAGGTACACGTGAGCAAAATTAAATCTTAGACGCATATGGGAATGTTAGGATCGCAGTTAAACAAACCCAATGTAATATAAGAATATTATATACTTAGGTACCTATTGACCGTTGATTATTTAATTTGCGTTTATTGATAAAAGTCTATTGATATATTTTGATAAACGATTTAAAACACTAATTACGGACTATGGAAGTTACAACAAGTTTATTAATTAACTAATTGATTGGTATCGAGTGAAATAGCCGGACAAGTTGCGTGTACACGGCCTCCCGGGGTCGGGGTTCATGATTCACTGATTGCGAACTCTCGGGAGAATCCTGACCGAAAGGGAGTCGGAACGGACATCCCCGAGGGTTCAGTAGGTCACGTGGGACTTCGTCACACGCATATTAATTCAATGCTTAGTCAATACAAGAATAGAGGTTTGTACCTATTCTCTGGTTGTACCTCTGACCGAAAGGGAGTCGGAACGGACATTCCCGAGGGTTCAGTAGGTCACGTGGGACTTCGCCACACGCATATTAAATCAATGCTTAGTCAATACAAGAATAGAGGGTTGTACCTACCTATTCTCTGGTTGTACCTACCTACCTGATCTTTCGGAGTTTTTATCAAAGTAAAACTAATTAACAGTGAAATTCCCATCAAAAACTGATCAGTAGTTACACACTAACTTTTAACAGATCAACAAGTGCTATTTAACTCTTTGACAATATTATTTAATAGACTAATTTGCATATTTTTATGCTTAATATTTAACTAAGAATATGCCTTTCCTTCTTTTCTAACAAAAAGTGAATTTTCTTACCTTTTGCTGCAGCACCACCTTTAACGCCATATCCGTAAGGCGTGCATGCCACACAGCTTACAAGGGCTAACACAATTATTACACCCGAGAGCTCCTTCATGGCGAAGCTTGCCGGTCACAATGTTATTGTTTTGTTACTGACAGCCTTTATAAAGCGATTCACAAATAGTCGTGTATTTTACAAAAAACCTGTTGGCGTTTACTGTGAATTTGAGCTTGGTCGTGATCGCGTAGGCAGCCGTTGCTCTCGTGTACAAGCCTTACCAGTACCACTGTGCTTCAGTACATAGCAATGGGGCACTGTCACATACCACTCAAAAATGTATTACTCATGCTTCTCTATTATTATTCATTCGAGGCTTAGACGGTCACTGGAAAATACACCGTCCGCCCTAAACTCCGATTGTTATAATATAATATGTTAATGTTTGGGTTTTTGTGCAGCATTGTGCGTCTTAAAAGTTGTTGCTATGTTATTATAAAACGAAATACATACCCAGGACTTCAGGAGCGTGTTGATTGACGAATGATCGCAC
Organism: Erebia aethiops; assembly: GCA_923060345.2. Lineage (NCBI taxonomy): Eukaryota > Metazoa > Arthropoda > Insecta > Lepidoptera > Nymphalidae > Erebia > Erebia aethiops. Next base: position 10,715,311 of record OV281089.1, on the reverse strand, counting down.
CTCTTCTTTAAGCATTTCCTAGTGGACAATTAACGAATCAAGAACCTACTAAATATAATAAAACAGTATATTAATTTCACGCGTGGTGCTTCCCCATGTAGTTAATTACTTTTTTCAGCTCCGACGCACGCCTGGAGTTTACTCCTTACGAACGAAAAGTGCTTACCATGGAAACATGTAGCTACATAACGCAACGAAACGGAGAAAGTTTGATTTTACTCCCCATATGAAAATAAATATGTACGGGGTATGCCCCTAAATAGAAACATTTATAAATGTTTCTATTTAGGTACCCCATAGGGTAATTCCTAGCTGTATCATTGAACTAAGTATTATGTACATGTATGAAACATTTATTAGGTCCATGAGTTATATTTTATTGCTAGTAAGGGCTAATTATGTTATAAATATAATCATGTAGATTGTATGTTTTTTTTGATTAAAATAAATGAAATGAAATGAAATATAGTCAGGCAGTCAATCAGGAGTCAGGATTAGTCTTTTACATGATTTGCTACTACGATCAGCTGTGACACATCACAGAGCGATGACCGCCGATGACATAAGGAAGGTCACATCTCTATGAGTTGCCCATGCCCATAGGCCGGGGTCGAGGTCCGGCCACAGTGATTTGCGATGTTTCATTAAATTCCAATACGATTGAATGCTCTTATTCCTATAATTACACAGTGAGTCCTATCGTAGACATATTATCATACACAAAGGAGAACGGTTTCTAATAAATGTGGTAGGTACTACAAGTTCATAGGATGAAGGATCCTGACACCTTATTTACAGAAAATAAGATAACATAAATATACCTACTTACGTATTTGCACTTTCCATAATAGCCTGTGCTTGCTAAAATTGTTTACAGGATATTGTCGATTCCGCATTCGGTTTTATCCAAGTTTTACCGTACCCATGTACGTATATTTCACAGACGTTAGTCATCATTTTGGAATTTAATTTATCTAATTATACGAATTTTATAAGTAGGTGGGTATTTAACATTAGTCAAATGCAATTTAACTTTATTAATGCGCGACTAATTCGCACGCACTGTGCGCACTCTCAGATCTAAGTATACCTAATTAATTAGAACGATTGAAACGAAACAGTTATTTGTGTATATTGCTATGACCAAAAATCTGAGTTTTTAACTCGCCTTGGTAACGAGTGTAAGGGCCTAACGCTAGGCCATAGTAAAATGGCAGCTTGCTGTGGCCAACAAGCAGCCATACCTCATATACAGGTCCGGGTAATGAGGGAAATTCTCCAGGAGTCCGGGATGAGCGTTACGGGCATCGCACAGGGGGGGGGGCGCCGATGGAGATCTAGGAGCCTCCCGACATGCGTTAAGGTTGGCCACTGACGGGGTTTTAGAAGGTAGAAATCCTACATAACCCGATTTCCCCCCCAGGAAGTCGGGTATCTTAAGGAGATTTCCCCGACGACAACAAAAACAAACGGCCATAGTAAAATAAAATAATAGTAATTACTAATTAATGAAGTATTATTTCATTAGTATGGGCATGTCTAAGTCTATTGCGCGGACGTGGCTCTAGAGTCTAGGCATAATATGATATTCAAAAGCACAAGTGACCTGACCCGGATGTAAATATATTATAGGGATAGCGCTTAAATCTCATCTACCTATTCGTACTTATCTTTAGAAATATCTTAGTAGGTAGGTACCTATTACAAATCTTTTGGAAGCTTTGCCAAGAAATAACTCATGAAGATAAGGATGTATTACACCGTACTTAAGTTGTATAAGTAGTTATTATAAAATAACCACAATGACATGTTTATGAAGAAAAGCCGGTCAAGTGCGAGTCAGACTCGCGGACAAAGGGTTCCTTACCACCACACAATATAAATTATTTTAGTAAATAAAAAGAAAGATGGCATAACATCTTCCCAGTGTTTCACAAATGGTAGATATTATATTAATTAACACCACTAACATAGTTCTAAGTATTTTCTGTTACTAACATAACTAACATTTGGTAACGTTTAGTAGATTAAGTAGTATAAATAATGGATTTTATGTCTGTAAATAAAGATATATTATTATTATTATTATTATAACAACACGTAATCAGCTGTGAAATAACTGGCTTAAATATGGCGCTATACTGGTAGAGCCTGGCTAACAATTCGACACCCTATGAGACTGAGTACGAAACCCTAATTAATGATTTTGAGATATTTTCCTATACTTGTGCTGTGACACTTTGCTTCTTGCCAAATTTCATGATTCTTGGTCTTCGCGAGAAAAAGGTGCTTGACAGACAGACCTGTCTGTCAACCTTTTCTCTGCATGTCGGTCTTTTTTTTTTCAAGCACGGGATGCCATCCCGTCCATCTGTCGATAGACGGACGGGATGGCATCCCGCGTCGCTATGTACCTATCTGTAGCTACTTATAGGTACGGTTAGTGTATAATCTATGGTTAAAAGGTTCTTGGTCGTTACCTATCTAATTATATATTAAATAGGTAAGTAAATTATCTACCTACTTATACTAGCTAATCTATAATAAGTACTTAAGCATTAAAACGTTACAGGCTCTTTAAACGATACCGTGTAGTAGGTAGGTACTTAGGATCCACGTTCCTAATACCTTGGAAGGTAAGTACATCCGGGTAGAGCGTCTCAATCATCACATTCCATCGTAAGAGCTTACATGATATATCATGAACTTGATCTTGACATATACGGTGTTATTACTACAATAACAGGGTCTCCCTTGCTTGTCTTAAAGCTGTCATTCCGTAACTCATGTATAAGAAGTGCCCTATTATACCTACCCAGTGTTACAAAGTAAAACATATGAAAATACACCATTTTCATTAAACTTAAAATAAATAAACAATATACCTACCTACGAATAGAAAGCTACCCAGTATAGATAATAGCACAGAATAATATAATAGTAATAATAGGTACATAGTCCATACGTAGGTACGTAGGTCTAGGTATGTAGTAGCCAGTAGGTATATCCATGCTAATAATATTATTAATGCGAAAGTGTGTCTGTCTGTCCGTCCGTCTGCTATGCTATCACGGCCCATCTGTTCAACCAATTTTAATGAAATTTGGTACAGGGATAGGTTATATCCGGGGTAAGGATATACGCTACTTTTTACCACAGAAAATAAAGGAGTTCCCGCGGGAATCGAAATAACTTAGTCCACGCGAACGGAGTCGCAGGCATTATCATAATAGCACAAGTGTGTTTGTGTGTCCTTCAATCACGCCGCAACTGTGCCACGGATTGACGTGATTTTTTGCTTGGGTTTAGTTGAGGACCTGGAGAGTGACATAATATACTTTTTATACCGGAAAATAAAGGACGAAATCGCGGGCATCGTCTAGTTATAAATTATAGTATAATTGTAGTATAATAAAAATCAATTTAGAGTTTTAATATTGTATATTGGAAATATACAATATTAAAACTCTAAATTGATTTTTATTTATAACTTTTGCATTTCTCGTCAAGCATCATGAATAAAAATACTTTAAATTCATATAAATTCCACAAAGCCCTGGGCAAGCCTCGCAAATATTTACCGCCCAGGGCCTCGCAATGGCTAAGGCCGCCCCTGCTGATAAGCACCGACCACTGTCTGCCCTGTTTATGCAATTTGTGAGGAGACTGTGTTAAGTGGCAAGAGCTTTTGCAGTTGTTTTGTCTGTAATCATAAAAAAGAGCTTTTATATACCCTGATGCAGTCTGGTCGCAGCCTTATTTGATATAACGTGGGCATGCGTTTAGAATTCATGTAAAATATACGTTTTAATGTAGGAATAAATAGGCTACTTAAACTGTAAATCATCAATAATAACTCACAGATTACACGCAAACGGAACAAAGTTACACGTCACGTTTATTTTAGAGGTCAAGAATGTATTTATAACTTACCTTGTCCTATGTATTGAATATGACATTACTTATGCGGTAACTTAATTTCGTTATTGGCTCCATCTATTTTTAAACTTAAATCCATGTCGATTTTATAAAATACTAGCTGATTCCCGCGACTTCGTCCGCGGGATTTGAGGTTTTCTGGTTCCCGTGGGAACTCTTTAATTTTCCGGGACAAAAAGTAGCCTGTGTTATTCCAGACTATTATCTATTTCTATGCCAAATTTCATCCAGATCCGTTCAGCTGTTCAAGCGTCATTGAGTAACAAACATCCATCCATCCAAACTTTCACATTTATAATATTAATATAGATGTGAAAATGTATTTGGCTGCTACGTTTTCACGGCACATCTATTTTGGGATTTTGGGAAAAATCTGGTATTAAATAGAAAGATCTTGCATCCCGGTAAAGAATATACTTAGGATAGACGTACTATGCTAATTATTATCAAGAAAATTCTTAATAAAAATAAGGAAAGCATATCATTAGTCAAAAACCTAAATCCACGCGGACGAAATCGCAGATAGAAGAAGCAAGTTGTTTTGGAGTGCACGACAAGTTTCTCAATGGTCGAAAAAGTTGCTTAGCAGTTGTTTATTTTGCACTAAAGATGACCTGTTCTTAATTATCCTTAAATATACCTTCTTTTTTAAGGATAATTAAGCACAGGATAGATATCCTTTTTTTTCAGAGAAACTCGTTTATATTTTAATTATTTAATTTATATTGATTGGGTTTTTTCTTTGTCATTGAACCGGATCCCACAAATAATGAACATGATGCTATTTTCCTCATAACTCTTCCCAATATTATTTCGCAGAACAATACAGACGCAAGGTTAATGCTTACTCACCGATAGAAAAGATAACACGATTTTGAATTCAAACTAAGTGTTTGTTTGAACTTGGTTTTCCAGTGTAGTAAGCCAATACGTAAATACACTTCGTGAAAGGTTGTGTGATGCATTTACGTGTTTGCTTACGTAATTTATTTAAATACAAATGATAAGTTTCTTGAGTTATTAGCATGTTCTATTTTAGAATGTGTTAAAAATTTAATACCTAAAATAACACTCAAGGGGCCAATTTTTTTTTTAGAATGCTTGATAGCGTTAAGTAGAACTGTCTTATCCTATTTACTTCGTGATTATACTTATCTTCATCATCTCTGCAACTGATCGCCGGTACAACTGAGCATGAGAGAAAGGATTGAGTCTTTACACACCATTGAGAACAGTACGAACTCTCGGGTATGCAATTTCCTTACGATGTTTTCCTTCACCGTTATAGCAAGTGATATATAATTTCTTAAAATGCACAATAACTTCAGGTTAGAACTGCATGTCCGAGGATTGAACCCCTGGCCATCTGAACAGGGGGCCGTACGTCTAAACCGTCATAGTACTACTAGGAAAACATTAAGTAATATTGTAATTAATTTGGTAATTTTACTAGGTAAATTACTAATGTAGCCTTCAAGATTACCTATTTGGGAAAAATGTGTCAAGTGTGTTTCAAAGTTAAACTGCTTTTATAAAATTAGAATTCATTTATTCTGAAAACAAATAAAAGCGATATTTAAAATATTCCATTCTACCTAAACCTTTAACTTATAGGTACACTTTAAAGTTTAAACTGAAAATTTTATAAACTAAGTACTTTTAAGCTAAGGGACCACTAACATTAAACTTTCAGAAGTTTAGTTCTGGCAAGTCACTTGCACTGTGAGAACACTAACAAAAAGTCAACTTCTACAAGTTAAGTATTCTATAACTTGCTGAAATTGAGATTGACGTGCCAATGACAGAACTTCTGCAAGTTTTATTGCAAGTGGCCACTTAACATTAGGCATTTATAAGTACACTTTTCAAGGAGCTCCTTTGGCAAGAGGTTGGTCCTCGTTAAACGAACTCGTCAGGTTCGCGCGGGGCGTCCAAGTCGCGGTAGTGTATCACCGGACGGAACTCGGCGCCTCCGCCCCTTTAACAATCAACCACAACCAAGTTAGAACGGCCATACACGGGCACCTAAAGCAATTGTAAAACTTGACCTCGAATCAAATTAATTACACTGGGTGAAGTAAATCTGTTAGTCATGATGGACCGACTAGTCAAACCATTGACGTTTGGTGCAGCAATAACTATAGCACAGATTTAATAAATTTCATTGGTCTGGCTAGTTCAGTGAAAAAGCGAAAATATGTCGTATGCAGATTGCAGAGCTGTGTTTTGTTCGTCCAAAACAATTTTTTCAAATAATCAATACTGATTTATTAAAATCAAACGATTCAGGTTAATTAAAGATGTTTGCGATTATCTTTGTAAAGTTGATTGAAAAAAACACGTTTCTCGGTTAAAATCCGAAAAAATACGTCCATTTGAAGCTCTCACTCCATCCAGGTATTAAATTATGGTGCGAGGTCATGCTTCAAGCTAATGCTTCCAAAGACCGCTTCAAGCTATGACTGCATAGCGTATATACGTGACTGCTTGTCCAGTTGAAAGTCAACTGCTCGAGCGGTCCGTGTACATTGTAGAACGATCAACTGCTCAAGTATCTCGGGTACGGCTCTTAGGGCGATTAGTAAAAACATTGGGACACACTTGGCACACACACAAACTATAGATATATATATATTTTAAGGATTATATACTAAGACAAGGGACAAGACTTAAAATTTCGTGAAATCCGTTCGTGTCAGTCTGTAACACGATTTTTTAAAATTGCCATATTAATCTCAGCTTCCCGGGAGTATATTGGGGCTGATTCTGTATAACACAATCTCTAAACTAAACTAAAATGGCAGCTGTAAGTCTAGTCCTGTCCCTTTCCGTAGGAAGTATTATGAAAGGGTTAGCAATATTTGTAATGCTCTAATTTTAGTTTAGTTTAGAGATTGTGCACTACAGAATCAGCCCCATTGTCTCACGACTCGTAGGCAAGGAGGGATAAAGGATTAGAAAAAAAAAGAAATTAAGTTTAAATTTTCGGACATTTATTTTATTACACCATACACTAAAAACATTTAAAATTATGATTTTGTAAATCCATGCGCTTATTCTGCGTTATCTTATCTAACTTATTATTAAGTTTGTCTAAGTAAGTATATTAAATTAAAGAACAATAATAAATTATTGTACAAATTATTTGTTAGAATAAAATTTATCTTACTTATTAATTAAGTAATTTAAATGAAGAATTTTCTAGATTTTTTGTGAAAAATATCGTCAAAATATTTGTAAAGAAAAAGGTACAAAGGATATTAGTAAAACAGAAGTCCTGACACAGAAGTTCAGTTAAAGTAAAACAGAAGTTTTAATATTAAGATAATGTCCGAACGATTTCATCAATTTTATACAAAAGTAAACATTGATATTGTATTATGTCCTTTTTACTTAAAATATGTCGCCACTATCCGGGAAGTCGAGATCGTTGTAAGCAATAATAGGCCGGGATCGATCCACGGTTTCCCTGCAAATTATTTCCTTCAACTCATAAATATGTCTCAAAACATAATTTTCCAATAAGCATATTATATTAGTAACAAAAATTACTAAGTTTTAAAATAAGCTTCTTGGAAAACATATCCGTCATAAAAAGCTGCACCAAATCAAGGTTAATAATGCTTATGCAATACATCTAATTTAGCAAAAATGTTAAGGTCATGCAATAAAAAATACACATAAATGGTCCTTAGAACAAGGTCACGAGTTGGGTTGGGGGACAAATGGAGCACTGTGATGACACTAAACAGCCAAGTTTAATTTAGTCCAGAGCAATTTGTTTAATAAATACAATATGTATATTTGTATAATATAATAAGTATATATTTGAGCAATAAATGAAAAATGGCGGAACCTTGCTATAGTGAATGCATACTATTTTATTTTTTTCAATGCGAAAATGTGTCTGCCTGTCTGTCTGCGACGCTTTCACGCCTCATCTTTTTTAACCGATTTTGATGATGATGACATAGGCTACATTTTATCCCGGAAAATGAAGAAGTTCCCGCGGGAATAAATAAAAACCTCATCCACACGGACGAAGTCGCGGGCATCATCTAGTGGATAATATTTTTTTAATTATTTATGCAATCAAGTTAAAAAAGTGAAAGCTTCCGCTTATGTTTTTTAAAATGGAATTACCTATCATTATTTATCTAATTGTACGGGATTATGAGAGAAGATTGTGCAATCGTCAACGTCAAAGTTGTGATAAAACATCACAAAAAATTTAATTAAATTGACTGAAAGTAAAAGAATTTGTGTAGAGGGGTGGCGTTAAGCTGTTATTGGATGGCTGCCGCGCATAATTATTATATTCGTGGGAATAGTCCTTAAGTCCTTACTAGGCCGCGGCAGAATTGTGTCTTACAAACGGCGCGTGTTGTTGCCGCGCAACGGAGGCTCTGTTTAGACTACAGATGAAACGGATATCCGGTATCTATCCGGTATTTATTATCCGGCTGGATACCGGACAGTAACTCAATATCCGGCCGGATACCGGATGTTAAAAAACTACGACAATTTCCTAAAATCAACTTTAAAACATTTAAGTTTTTGTGAGGTCAATAATTAGAAAACGGGCTATAATTATGATGTCTTTTATTTATAACTGAAAAGTTACAAAATCTCACAAGGAAATTCGTTCTCTTCCAAAAAACTTTTTTTATTTTTATTTTGTCTTAAATTACACTCAAATCACGCACTTTACTCAACAAGTAAACAACTTTTCGCTATGCAATTAATCACTCATGCCACCGGCCACGATCACTCACGATGACACCCGAAACCGCCCGAACTGATCCGAACGCTTTCGCTGTACCTGTGTGGCGCTAAACTTGTCACGACCTGCTACGAGACCACGGGCCGGATATCGGAGCGCCGGATATTCGGCTATCCGGTTTCGTAGGTAGCCGGATATCCGGTATCCGGCCAAACAACTATTCGTTTCATCTCTAGTTTAGACATACCTCTACAGAAGGCAAGTGTGAGTCGTATAGAATGTGTCGCGCGGTACGCACCTGGGTCGCGAGAAGCGCGGGTGGCGCGGCGCGTAAGGCGCGGGCGGCGCCCAGCCCCCCCAGCCCCAGCCGCGCCCGCCGCCGCCCCCTCCGCCCCCGCCGCCGCCGCCATACCTGGACAAGTAGATAAAGGGTTTGCGTAAAACTAAAAATTAAAATTGCAGTTCTAACTGCTCTTATAAATAGCTCAGGCTACTTGTGCAAGCTATGTATGGGAACCCTAAAATAAAAAAATGTAAAGCTGATTTTTGGCACAAGTGTTCCTTGGGGTCTAAGAAGTACCTCTTAAAAATCCCTAGGCCGCGGGCTTTCCCCCCTACGCCCTGAAACGTCTCCCTGATCGCAGTTTTTTGTAATTTTCTCAAAAAATATTAGTGCTAGAAAAAAACCATCTATGGCGAGAATAATCTACATTAAATTATCTACAAAATAATATTTCATTTCATTTCGATAAGACTAATAGTTTCGGAGATATGATAACCCTTTATGCATGGAAAGGTAATATTTTGCATGTATGGCTTTTTGTAATGTAGTTTTCTTGTAATTTCCATAAAAACTGACCCCAGACCCCAAGGAACACTTGTGCCAAAAATCAGCTTTACATTTTTTATTTTAGGGTCAATGTTTATTAGTCCCGTACTAAAAACTTTATATTAAACTTAAACTCATTGAAAGATGTTTATTATATTTCTAATATATGTATGTATATGTGTTAAAAAATATTAGATGTATTTAATACTAGCTGATGCCCGCGACTTCGTCCGCGTGGATAAAGTTTTTTTGATTCCTTCGGGAACTCCTCAATTTTCCGGGATAAAAAGTAGCCTATGTCACTCTCCAGGTCTTCAACTATACCCATGCCAAAAATCAAGTCAATCCGTTGCTCCGTTGCAGCGTGATTGAAGGACAAACCAACAAACCAACAAACCAACAAACCAACAAACAAACTGACTTTCGCATTTATAATATTAGTATGATAATAGATAATTAAAACTATAATTACGTAAATATTAGGTAATACGAGTTATATTAAAATTTAAAATAAAATCTTTTTTTTCGTCATTCTTACTCAAACACGTATCTCTTACTAATATTATAAATGTGAAAGTTTTGATGGATGTATGGATGTTTGGATGTTTGTTACTCAATCACGTGCCAACGGCTGAACGGATCTGGCTGAAATTTGGCACAGAGTCTGGAATAGCACATAGACTAGGTTCCCGCGGGAACTCTTTAATTTTCCGGGATAAAAAGTAGCCTATGTGTTATTCCAGACTATAATCTATCTCTGCGAAATTTCATCCAGATCCATTAAGCCGTTCTGGCGTCATTAAGTAACAAAAATCCATCCATCCATCCACACATCCATCCAAACTTTCGGATTTATTATATTAGTATAGATCAGGGATCCCCGAAGTGGTCGATATTGACCCCTTGGGGTCGATATCATTTTCCCAGGGGTCGACATAAACCAAAAGTGATTATTTACTAAATTTTATGTCTATTTATTTTGTTAAATTTTGATGAGAAAAAGATGTCAAATTTACTCACGTTTTTAAATTGGTAAGTATTTTGTATCAATAGGAAAAAACTAGAGACAGGAATTTGTTAAAGTAATTTGGCTATGGGGGTCTGAGGTATCAGTTCATTTTGGAAAAGGGATCTCTTGCCCAAAGTAGTTTGGGAATCCCTGGTATAGATATTATAGAGTAGTATACATTATAGTTTAATCCCGACTGAGTTTCCCCGGTCCCGGCCGGCGCATATCTGGCGAAGCGTAGCGAAGAGCATTTTTACTGCAAAGCCATTATCGACTTTGCTTTCGTATGCTTAATATCGAAATTACTGCACGCTAAAGTGTGGCTAAAGCGCCTGAAGCCGCTTCGATTTTCTCGGACTCTAGTACTCGTGACAGTTGATTTTTGATTTTATTTCAACGATAGCAAAGTCGATAATGTTTTGCCAGTGCGGAAATGCTCTGCGCTGCGCTTCGCCAGATTTGCGCTGGCCCTAAGTGTACCTACAGTGTACCTATATTGAATAAATGATTTGATTTGATTATAGATAGCTGATAGCTCACATGTGCGGCGGCGGTGCGTGCTGCGCGGGCGGCGCGGCGCGCGAGGGCGGCTCGGGCTGCTGCGGGCGGCGCACGTCGCGCACGTACGCGTTGAAATATGACACTTCCCGACGCACCTCGTCCACCTATAGGTACATTACGACATTGGAAACATAAAGGGATGTTGCTAACTAATCAAATCAGCAACACTCTATCATTAAAACGCGCCCATTTAGCCCAAGATCCCGCTGCATGATTGCTACATGAATCGAGTATGTGATCAAAAACGAATTTTTATGTATTACTAGCTAATGCCCGCGACTTCGTACGCGTGGTTTGAGGTTTTTAGGTTCCCGCGGGAACTCCTTAGTTTTTCGGGATAAAAAGTAGCCCATGTGCTATTCCAGACTATAATCTATCTCTGTGCCAAATTTCATCAAGATCGGTTCAGCCGTTGGGGCGTGATTGAGTAACAAACATACATCCATACATCAAAACTTTCGCATTTATAATATTTATATATTATTTGATTATAAATGGGGGAATTTATATTTGCCAGGTTGCCAATCAAAATCAGGTTGCAAATCTCGCAGTACAGAGTAGAAGTGGTTCCGTGCCATCTAGGTGGCACAAAGTAAACTAAATTACTTAGACACAAACAATTATTTTAATTAAAATACTAGCGGCCACTTTTTGATTGGCAACCTGGCAAATATATATTCCCCCATTTATAATAATACATAAAAATTACTTTTTGATCACGTATTCGATTCATGTAGCAATCATGCAGCGGGATCTCGGGCTATTAGCACCGATTAATTTAAAGCAAAAAGAAAGGCAAGGAAAAAAAGCCATATCGAATACCGACCTAGAACAGTCTCCGATCGCCATGTCGAAGGTAAATAGGGAGGAACACGATTTTAAAAAAACGCGCCCTTAATACTTAGCGTGCGTATTGATGATAGAATATTGTAACATGTGACGTCAGAAACGTGAAGTGCATTTTTACTTCAATCTCGATATAATTATAAATGTTTATTAACTTAATAAACTTTAAAACTAAGGTAACTCTGTGTTTCTTTTTATTTTTAGAAAAAAAAATTTGTTACGAATGGTTTCAAAATGGTAAACTACAATATCACCTCCAATTACTTCATTTGTAGACTGGACGACTTTCGTGACTTTGCGTGAATTTAGTTAGCATGGTAACGTACTTAGTTACATATACAAACTTTCGCCTTTTTATTATAAGTATGGATTTGTTTATTTCACTAATAATTAATTTAAAAGTTAATCTAAAATCTAAATATTATACAAACTATACAATAAATTTAAAACAAATCCTTATATACCTACTATTAAAAATAAAAATAAAACCCTAATCAAAAAGACCCTGGTTGCCCCTGGGCCAAAGGTACCCATCAAACTTGCAGCATTGCCACGCTGAATGGCGATGGATAACCTTTGAACCAGGTAGGAACCAGAACGTGGGTCACAGCCCCTTTCCCTCAAACGACAGCCGATCTCTTTTATAATTTTTTTTGCATCTAGTATGGATTTTATCTAAAACTTTTAATAAATAAAAGATAATAATACCATGAGTCATATGAATTCATAAATACCCTTGACATTTAATATTCACATGCCATTCTAAAAAGACAAATAAATGCATGTCATGTAGATTATTGTACGCTTCTTTAACAAACTATTAAAAAATATTAAAAAAAAACAAAACATAAAGCCTGAACGCTTTTTCGATCAATGATTTTTTGTGTGTAATCATAGTTGCACCCAGTTTACTGTTAGATAAAAACTTTTAACAAACAAATCTAATACATCTCAATGCTATTATTAAAACAATCTGATTATAACTGTTTTACAATGAATCTCTGACACACCAAATAAACAAAATTAAAAAGAAACTGGAAGAAATAATTAAATTTTTTACCTTTTCAGCATGTTTATTGAAGATATGTTTTCTAATGAAGTCAGGTCCCTTGAATTTCTTTCCGCTTAATGGACACAGCCATTTGTCCTTCGACAACTCTTGTGTATTTGCTTGAATGAACTTTTCCACCTCTGCTTCAGGATCCTGGTGGAACAGTTATAACATATTAAAAAAAAACGAATGTACTTTAGACCACACGACTGAAGTAAAACTTCTTTAGCTCCATCTATATGCATGTATATATATATGTTGGATCGCGCTTGCCTAGAAGACGCCTATTCACTCTTTAATAGGCCTGCACTGTCTTAGATATACGAAACGTAACTGGCTATGAGAGAAAAAAATGTGTGCTCGCACCTCTCTCTCTCTTGCCCCTAAAGTAATATACGAAACGTAACTCTTTCTATCACTAACTTATATCTCCCTCTCAACTTTCGTTCGCCTCGCCCGATCACACTTTTCGTAACGCTCTCGTCACGCATTCACCAGCTTACTCCCCAAGTAAAACGTCTTTATTATCAATTACTTTATTTTAAAGCCCAAAGTTAAATGTACTTACTTTAATGCCAAGTTTTTGCAACTCCTCATCAGTGAGCGGCTTCACATCTTGCAAGAAAGCCGCCATCTTCCCTTCGAATGTCTTGATGTAGTCTTGGATCTCTTGTTGAGTAGGCTGCATAAAATCAACAGTTTAGTATCTTCACATAATGTTGGGCTGATATAAAATTTCTTAATTATTACTGGACCTAATAGAATAATAGAACTGTGAGAATAGCTAAATGAAAAATAAACTTTTTTTAACTACACTAATTAAAATATTTCTTATTTTATTTCTATCATTTTTCTATATAATATGCCCTGCCCTCTCTTTTTCTCCCATACATTCATCCCTTTCAATCTTACATTCCATTTCCCACACAATTTATAAGTACATTTTTCGGTGCCCCTGGGAATTGGGACAATACGATTAATCCTTCGGATCTGGTTGTTCCTGCGACGTGACTATTGAAGTCCCATCAGTTGAACAGATGGGCCGTGAAGTCATTTCACGGCCCATCTGTTCAACCGATTTTTATGAAATTTGGTATAGGAATAGTTTGTAACCCGGGAAGGACATAGGCTACTTTTTATCCCGGGAAATTAAGAGTTCCCGTAGGAATCAAAAAAACTTAATCCACGCGGACGAAGTCGCGGGAATCATCTAATATAATAATATAATTGAAAACCTTGTTCGCGGGAGGTCCAGAGCGAGCGTGCATGATACCACAACGATTGGGCATCTCGTCCTCATACGGATACTCGCAGTGATTGTAGTAGTCCACAGAGTGCACTATACGCAGGTACAACACTAGTCGGTCCAACACACGCATCAGTTCCGGATCCGGTTGTTCCTGCACCGTGGGTTCAGAAGACGCCTCGAGTCCTAGAAGTTCTTCTTCCTCCGTAGAAGCTTCTTCAATAAGGTGCTCTGTTATCTTATGGAGCACAGGATTTTTCGAGTTCAGGCTGAAGTTCTGTTTAGAAAATAATAATGACAAATCAAATCATTTATGTATTTATATTTTAACAAACTAAATATTTTCGTGTGTTTTGCTAACATTTTAAATGTCAATAAGTATTGGATCTATAGAAAAATTGTACAATCAATATATATATTTGTCTACTATAACGGAACGAAAAAAGATTCATTATTAAAAAAATCTTTTGGACTTTGAAGTACTTATGGTATTAGTGGTGGGGAATGGGAGTGAGCTACTACAATATTCATCAGCAACATCTGCCAAATAGAAGTCTGGCATCATAACAATACATATCAGAAGTGTGGTGTGCATATTTTTGGACGGTCGGGCATTTTCGACTATTTGACAACCTCTGTGGCGCAGTGTTGAGCGCTGTTGTCTTAAAGTGCGGACCCGGGTTCGATCCCCATCAGGGTCAATTTGGGAATTTGTAATTTTTGAATTTTCCATGGTCTGGCGTGGTGGAAGGCTTCGGCCGTGGCTTGTTACCAGTTACCACCCTAATCATAATCATAATAATATATATTTGTTGATTGTAGGTAGGAAGTTCTTACAATAGGTAAAGACATAGCATCGAGCCACAATCTACCAATACCATATGGTGTGCAAATTATCATTATTAATATGTACAGTCATACAATTTACCACTATAATCTATCTATATCAATAACAATCATTATTATAGCAAAGACTACCGGCAAAGACGTGCCGCCAAGCGATTTAGCGTTCCGGTACGATGCCGTGTAGAAACCGAATAGGGGTGTGGGTTTAATATAATTACTAAATTAATATGCCCCTAACAGGTTAGCCCGATACCATCTTTGACTTCATCATCATTTACCATCAGGTGAGATCGCAGTCAAGGGCTAACTTGCAGTAAATAAAAAAAATTAGCAGTCATAGGGTATAGCCCTATGACTGCTAATTTTTAGGGTATAGCCCTATGATTGCTATTAATTAAAGACGAATAATTAAAAATAATTAAAATATAAACCTTAAAACTAAGGCATTAAAGTTACGTATGTAGTATATTTATACTAAAGACCTTTTGTCTTTGTAACAACGCGGTGTCGGTGACGCGGAGCATGTCGTTGACGCGAATCCACAAGTTTACCCCCTACCAAAAAGTGCTCAACGCGGCTAAATAAGTTTTCACTTCAAAAAACTTAATACTCACCCCAGAATCTCGTTCCTTTTCAAGCGTTTGCGCGGCGTCACCCGGCTGGGAGGAGTCCTCAGACCACAGTCGCGTGCGAGTGTCGAGGTGGTGCGCGAGGCGCGCCGCGAGCCGCGCGTCCGCTCGCAGCACGGCGCGCTCCAGCGTCACACCCGACACGGGCCGGATGCGACGCTGCAAGTCGCGGTTCACGATCGCGCCCAGCTCGCACTCCCGCAGCTAAACAAATGGATTATTTATATTTTTTGACGTGATAACGTCTTATACGTCTTACGACTTTGATTACGTCTTTACGAGACCACACAATAGTGGATAGTACAGTATAGTATAGTAATTATTTTAAAATATACCTATGTATGTTTAGTAAACTGTGGTGTAGTAGTAAAGTAATTAATTTTAAAGTAGGAGATAGATTAGTAAGTAGAGTTTAAGTCTTAGTTGCAATATACATGTTACCAGCGATGCCGGGTTAGCGGGCGGCCTGGGCAGGCCCGGGGCGTCGAAAATTTCTTAGGGGTCGCCTGAAAATCAGCGCTGTTATGGTGTATCTACACCATAACATCATCACGCTGAGGCGATGCTCTTTTCGGAATTGTTTAGTGTAGTTTCTAAGTTGTGTCCTAGTAAACTTGTGTTTTGTATTGTACCCACAGAGTACTTTTTTATATACTCGTATATTGTACCCTATCTGTGTCATCGATAGTTCCGAATAAAGATTTATTTATTTATTTATAAATCGATGAACACCGGCTGCATGCACAAAAAGTGTCACGCTCCGCCTGAGCCTGAGCGTGCAAGTGAGAGCGCGGAACAAGCGATAGAGGCACGATCGGCCCAAGCGTTGGCTTGTGACACATTTATCTCTCTTCTCGCGTGACGTCAGAGCTAGCAGTTCGAATAGTTCTGCTACTGGAACGCCGCCACGCGAGCTTCTTCGAGAACTTCTAGTTAACACGTAAAACTATCGTCCGTAAACCGACTTTACAGACAACCGTAATTTAACATAGTTAAATTACACTTTTTTTTTAGTCTTAACTAGTTAATGTCAGCATGTGCTGCAATGCAACAGTGCCAGTGACAAGTGTCAAGAACAAGTGTCAAGAACAACTGTACAAACTTTAACTCATTCAGACAAACAATTTTTTAAATTTTTAACTAGGACAATATTGTGGCTAATTCTGAATAACACAATCTCTAATCTAAAATGACAGCTATAAATCTAATTCTGTCCCGTTCCGCAGGGAGTATTATGAAAGAGATAGCAATATAAATAGAGCTGTCATTTTAGTTTAGTTTAGAGAAGGTGTACAACAGAATTGGCCTCAATAATTTGTCTTTGTCACTATTGGATCTGATTTACAGAGATAAAAGAACGAGACAGCTTAGTATAACAATAGAAAATCATCATGGCATCGAAAAACTGTTTCTTCAAACAGACTAGAACTAGATTCTAATAGGTTGACTGTCAAAATCCGGTCCAGGCTATTTTTAAATTAATTAATATTTTTTTTGACAAGTTTATTGTAGGCAATGCTATTAACTCAAGTGGTTCCGATTCGTGAAGTTACGGATCTGTTAACTTCTGTAATCTTCACGGAATAAACTTGTCAAAAAAAAATTAATTAAAATAAATTTTGATAGTCAACCTATTTTAGGCGTATTTATCTAGTATTAAATAAAAATTAAAAATAGGTTTCATCCATTAACCAGCTCGGTGAAGGTCGTTCTACACAGGGATCTTAGGCTATTTTGGGCATTCTATAATTGTGCCTGAGATCTGTCCATTTATCTTAAAACTTACCCGTATATTATTGAGGTTCCAGCAAATGTCCTTGATGTTGACCTCGCGGCGGAATGTGACCCAGCCGCGGCGGAACCAGCGACGCTCCGGCAGCGGGTCGGCCAACGCCACACGCAGGAAACCACCGTACCGCTTACACATCTAACAACAGGGACATTTTATAAATAATTAGCGACGCGCCCCGGCCTCGCACGGGTGCAATGCTGATACTAAATAAGTATACCTACTACAGAATGTCTAGTCTTTATATGTCACCGTAAGATTGCAAAAACCGTTAGATTGTAATCTAACTAGCGATATAGCAGCTGTCGACAGATTGTGAACCGTTCAATGTTCTAGTCATCTAGTGTAATTTTTTGAAATATTCATTGTATTTACGTTTTCTTGTCTCTTTCTTGTAGGTTAGGTTAGGATTCGACACAAACGATCAGGTAGATAAAACCAAAGTTCAAATGGTAGATTAATATACCTAACAGATTACAATCTACCGAGAAATAATGCGTTAAATTGTAATCTGTCGACAGTTTACAATATCGCTAATTAGATTACAATCTTACGGTGACATATACAATGTTCACAGCTTTTTTGTCATTAGACAATACAAACATGTTTTCTTTAGTGGTTAAAAATGGTTATTATCCTTAAGAGACAGACGTATACCATCGCGGACTTTTTTGTAAGCCTTTTTAAGGTGTACAATACTGTAAAATGTTTTTTCACACCACATGCTCGACAATGCCGAATTATATGTCATGTAAACCCTACCGAAAGCAAGACATTATATCTCTTGGCTTTAGCCGGGTTATAATGTTCTATTGAATTTCATTATAACCCGCTGGTCAATAATGTGATTTTCACTTTCATAATTCTTATTGCTATGGCGATAAAGTCTAATTTCGCTAAACAGAATGTGTTCTCAGCGGACGCGGCCAACTCGATTTTCTAAAACCGCAGCCATGGCCCACTAGATTCGCACTGAGACGAACTTCATTTGTTTGTCAAATCGAGTAGGCCACGCCAGCTGAAAGAAGTGGCTATATAGGCCGTGGCCCACTAGATTCGCACTGAGACGAACTTCGTTTGTTTGTCAAATCGAGTAGGCCACGCCAGCTGGAAGAAGTTGCTATAGCCGTAGCTAGTAGTACCTTTAGAAGATTCTATCACAACTCAAATAAACTCTAGCTCAACCTCGATAAACGTACCAAATAAAAATATAACGTTATCTTTCCATAATTGGACTAATGTCTCCAATATCAATTTGCACTTTTAATTTGCTTTAATAAACACTATTTACTAAGCCTGGTTTTTTATTGTCTCGCATAAAGTGAGAAAAGTAGAGTATACACCACCGGGATAAAACTGTTTTTTTCTTGGGCGCTTGAATCCCTCACTGCACTCAGGACTCAATCTTAATTACCTCGCTTTGCTCGGGAATTAACTTATAACACCCTCGCTGCGCTCGGGAGTTAAATTTGGAGTCCTTCGTTACGTTCAGGATTCAATGTAGCGCCCGTGACATAAAACAGTGCTTTATCCCCTTGGTGTATAATCTACTATTATTTACGACATCACATTAGAAACCTCTAAAATTATCAGTGTTTCTCTACTATATTATACATGTATTATACATATAAACCTTCCTCTTGAATCACTCTATCTATTTAAAAAAACCGCATCAAAATCTTTTAAAGTTTTAAAAATCTAAGTTCATACATAGGGACAGACAGTGGGAATCGACTTTGTTTTATACTATGTAGTGATAAATAAATAAACCGTTTATTTTCAATAATTTTGTGTTACATGGTAATAGATCTTGGAACTGTTTGAATTATTTTAACCAAATGTGTGCACAATCACATGTTTATTCATCAAGTTATTTATGCATTCACTAAAAATACTATTAACTATATTATTCACTAAAAATAAATATTATTGTACGTTATTAGTTAACTTAAGCAATGGGCACTGGTGAGTAGTGTGTATGTATGTGTGTGTGTGAGTGTATGTTCATATACGTGCTGGTAAGTTCTTGTAAATTTCGTATTTTTGCGTGTAAACTTTACGCATGATTTAATTAAAAATCAAAAGCAATGGTTCTAGATTCTACAACTTATCCAGCAAAATTTCTAAAGTTGTCCTACGCATGCATTAGTACGCCTAACTTATGAAATCAAGAGAATCTACAAATCTACAGAAACAGAGAACCTAACTACTATAGGTGTTTTTTTTTGTTGTGTGACAAAGATTTATACAACTTACAGCTTCCACTTCAGCCTTGGTAATTGTTGGCGCTAAGTTCCTCAAAAATATCGACGTAGTTTTGTGTAACGCACGTGATTCCTTCTTCTCAACTATTACATCATTTGCCTGTTCAGATTTATCGTTGCTTACTTCCTTGTCTTTGTTTTCGCTAATTTTCTCAACACTGGGAGACTTTGATCTCTCTTTTTCTTTGGGAGACTTGTCTGGTGTCTTAGATTTAGATTTGGACTTGGATTTACGGCGACTTGTTGTTTCTCCCTCCTCTTCAGAACTCGAGGATGAAGAGCTGGATGATGACGAGCTTGAAGAGGATCCAGGAGGTGCTATCGAAAAAAATCATGAATACAATTATTTATATTGACTATTATTATTATTTTTGCCTATTTTTTTTCTTGCATTTCTAAGCTGTTGATATGCCAAATAATAATTTTAAACGTTTTCGCTACATTCGTTATTACTATACATACATATATATATATAATCGCCAGGCTTAATTAATACTCACGAGGCTCTTTCTCAGGCACTTCTTCTGTTTCGGCTTCTTGCCCCGGGACAGAGTTAAATCTGGAGAACAACTTAGCTTGCTCCTGCAGTTGACGCAAGTGAGGGTCGATCTCCATTGTCAGAGGCGCGGTGGGTTTTGGAGACTCCGCCTTTTTCTCCTACAAAAACAAGGGGGAGACTGATATTGTACTTACATAATATTTTTGACGCTTTAACTAACGTTTTCAAAGATTGCTGCATGGAACAGACAAAAACAAATAATAATAATTAATATTAAGGTGTCTCAACAACTTGAAATTTAAACACGGCTTGCATGTACATTGTACAAAGTTGTATAAAAGGTAATTTACATTAATGTTTTCCAGATTTTTTTATATTTGTTTAAGTAATGGTCATACCTTGTCCTTGGCTTGATTTTCCTTTTCGTCTTTTACTTTTACCGCATCAACGTCAATGACAACTGCTTTATCAGTATCATTTTTGTCTAAAAGGAAAATAACAAATTGATTATGATTTATTGAGGAATGAATAACTTAAGTATATTAGAGTTGTGAGAGGATACAAAGAAATTTTATGGATTAGGTTATCTTAGCTAAAGGATGGAAAGGGTTTTGCAAGCGAATGTAAATGAAATGAAACTTATACTACCACTCGCACATATCTAGAGATAAAACACAATCTCATAAGTAAAATTTCATACCTTGCTTGTCATTAGTAATTTCTACTGGTACTGGATCATCGAGGACTTTCAAATCTTCTTCAGTCCCACCCTCTAGCTTTATAACTACCGTGTCAAGCAAACGTATCAATTTGTCGGATTTATCCACATCTACTGTCACCTTGTTCAGTTCCCCTTGCCCCAAAAGATCGAGGAAGACATTTAGACGATTCTAAAATATTATTTCATTTTAAACCATGTGTAAATTTATATCTAATATTAATTTCATTACATTTACTTGACGATTTAAAAATACTGATGACGGCTGACAAGAGCAGTTATACGGTCCAGGCAAATAAACATAAGCCAAATACTAATTTTATTGAACAACTTTTTTTCAAAATTCCCTTGACTTGTTAATTATGCACTAAGTTTTCAGTTTGTACATAAAACTGGACTTGTCGATTTGCCAGCCAAAAAAAATTGTGGAGTACACTTTAACTAGTATTTTTTTTTCTGGCATACATAATTAAAGGTACTACACCCTTAGTGAAAGAATTATTAACGGCTTACCTTTAATGCAACAAGTTGTTCTTCTTTGCGCTTCACTGACTCTTCAGGGTGATATTTAATCTTGAACCTATGATGCAAGTTTTGTCTAGTTAAAAATTTTATAATCTAATGAATATAACACTACAAACAACAACGTCTTTTAGAGACCAATTTCCTGGAAGGAGACACTTGATCAACTGCCATCATTGTCCGATGTTCCTACTTGGAAAAAAACCTATGAATTTTTTTAGGGCTACTGTAATCTGTGATGTATGTCATGCCCTCAAGTATTTATAATTATTATGAAGAGGAAATTGGTCTACCATATCTGCATAAATAAAACCTGTGATAATAAAGTTCACAAACTAAAATTGCTTATTAAATACTTAAAAAATCTTCATAATCTCACCTGTCCCACATTTGTGGAATATTTTAACCCTACCCCTAACAGTAACGAAACCTGTAGCATTGCGCGCTACTGGTCAACGCGAATAAAACTAGCTACACACGGCATTTTATCATTTGCATAAAGTTTGAATATATTTTCTTTACACCGTCCGGCAAATCCTTGTGAATATGCTGTAGACTGTAGGGAAAAAAGTTTTCTATTAAAATTTGCATATTAAAAGATTCTATGCATAACCTAGCATTTTTAGCAAGCTATAAAGGGTGGAATATTTGGTACAACAAATTCTGTTAGTTATGGCATAGAACCTTTTAATTACGAGCAAATTGTTGCCAAAAATCTAATGTGGTATGAACTTTCTTGTGTACTGATGCAATACTCAAAATTAGTAACCAACATTTTAATTTCATATTTCTACAGTTGGATTTAATTGCTTTGAACTATCCAGTTTTATGCAGATGCTTTTATTTACAGCACAGAAATAAATTTTTTTCATAAGATACATACCATTCTTCATCTTTATGAGCAACAAAAAATTCGTTAAGCTGCTGCCTTCGAAACTCAAGTTTATATTCATTGTATTTCTGTATGGCATCATCAACAGTGATGGAGTCATCTTGAGCTGCTAAAAATGCCTTGAAAGTCATCATGGTGGGCGGACCATCTGTTGCACCCATGGGCAGCACAGCATCCCTGACAACAAAATGAAACATTTCACAGCACAAAAGTTGTAATCACTTTGCTACAATCTCCTTTTTTGTGGTTAGCATTACATTGATGTTATTATGTTATCTCCAGCTGTAATACATTTTTAGATTTTTACCAATAGTAAGAGAATGTCAGCTAATCAGAGGAGATCGCAATTCGCAATCATCATGGTGCTAACGCCACCAGTTTTGATTTTGAGCAAAAACATTCTGTTTGGTACTTTGGGTGGGGTTTTAAATCGTGCTACCTCAATCGGGAGTTATTTCTGTGATGGGGTCCAGGCTTCTAAAAACATTAATTTTACTGGTTGGATGTGAAACATTTTCAAAAAAAATTGGTATAAGTAAGTAGCAACTTTATACTACAACAATAAACAAAACTTGCAACACGCATGCACGAGGCGCACGAGCGGTCGCTGTTCGAGTCGATTAACCGGAATAATACATATTATATTTCTTGACTACAGCTGCCCAACTACATACCAAAACTGACAAATTAAAAAAATGGAAGGATCGAAGAGAGCCTAATGGGTCCGAAAGCTGTAGGCAATACGTTGTTTTTCTTCCCATAAATATGACCACGATTTTGGTCCACAGTAATTGTGGTGTGTATCCCCCGTCGTAGTTCACTCTGAAGATCGTCAGAAGATTCGAAATTGACAGCGAAAGAAAGCTGTAGAAGGAGAGGTGTGGAGCCATACAGTATCATCACCACTGGTCTGAAGACATTGGCGGCATTGCTCCAGATCCCCGGATGAGCTTCATTTGTTGTAAAGAAACAGTCTTTTAAAAAATGCCAGTTTTCTAGCTTTACCAAGCAGCTTGAAATCTCGCACTTGCTTATCACTTCGCAGAAACTCCTCCATGTCGCTCTTTTAGTCTTCAGTAATTTCTGTAGTATTTAGTTCCTGTCTTTTTTTGGTTTTTTTTTTTTTTTTCGTTTATTTGGTTTACCAACAGCTATATCATTTAAAACATACAACAGAAAAATTGCAATATATTAGGTACTACTTGGTTTCCTGTATATTTCCCATTCCTTGGTCTTATTAGCACTGATGTATAATTACCATATTTTCTACAACTGTGGAGCTCCACCAGGTTACTAAAGGTACCACCAGGTTAGCTGCGAGGACCTACAGGAGGACCCTGGGGGTACAGCTGTATTTGAAGGCTTTCGATACTACCTGGCTATATAGGTAGTATCGAAAGTCATTCGCCAGTCTAGAACTTCCTTTCCAGTGTTACAAAGGAGTGCTGCCCTCATTCAAGTGCTGGAGGAAGTTTGTTATGAGGAAATAGTACAAGTACTCACCTCTGTCATTGGTGTCATTGCTTGTCAAGGTCTTGTGGTGGTCGTTAGATACGAATCCCACCAACAATGTCGTTGTCTCCAGGCGAGTTAGAACAATTCGAGTTCCACAATGGGACTTCAGTGGGCAGATAGGCCGAGCAAACAAGTACTCTTGACCATTGCCAACTTTGAGCTTATAGCATGCCTCTAAATCGTCCGGACAAAGTTCTGGAACAGGCAGAAAATTGTTGAAAACAATATAGGCTCCCAGTCTGATACCGCTGTTATTCGATAGGTAGATAACTTACCCTAGCTTTCAGCACCAGAATAGCTGTTGAATCAGAAATACGGGGTTGTAGTAAGTAGAGCGAGGTTATTTTATTCTTCAATAAGACGGCATTGCACGTATAAGTTAGCGTGTAGGAACCTCACCGAAGTACCCAGAGTCGCTGTACTTGGCCCTATGTATGATGGGCAGGGGACTAGTCCTTACCCTTTTCGGGTTGAGGCGACGTGCGACCTCGAGCGGAGTGGATTCTTAACAATCTTTTAGAGTTTTAAAGGACAAAAGTGTGTAGCTTTGTTTTTAGACTTGTCTAAGGCTTTCGACACCGTCTCTGTACCTATCTTAATTTCTAAGCTTGAGACTCTTGGCATTCGAGGAAACCAACTTGCACTCTTTCAGAGTTACTTGTCAGGTAGAACCCAATTTGTGAGGATAGATTCCTATACAAGTTCTGAGTTACCTCTCACGTATGGTGTACCTCAGGGCAGCATTCTTGGCCCGAGCTTATTTTTGGTTTACATGAACGATTTATGTAACATTCATCTTCATCAAGGTAAGATATTTTCATATGCCGACGACACAGCTTTGATTTTTTCTTCTAACACCTGGTCTGATACGTATCGACTTGCTCAAATTGGCTTTGACACCGTAAGGGAATGGCTTAATAACAATCTTTTAACATTAAATATTTCTAAAACAAAATGCATAAATTTTTCCATTCGTAATTCTACACTTCCCCCTAGTAACTCTTTGCCTAAGCTGGTTGCCTCGTCAGCGCAGTTTAACCTCACACCTAACAGTGATCCCATATTAGTGGAAAATGTCACCTCTATAAAATATCTTGGCATAGTGCTTGACTGCAACTTAACTTTTAAAAATTACATTGAACACCTTTCAAACAGAGTACGTAAGCTTATTTATGTTTTCAAACAACTTCGACACTCAGCCGATCCTGAAATTTTAAAAATGGTCTATCAAGCACTATGTCAATCTATTATTGGCTATTGCATATCAGTCTGGGGAGGTGCAGCTAAAACACATCTTATTCAAATCGAACGTGCACAAAGAGCTGTATTGAAGGTGTGCTGCTTTAAACCCCGTTTGTATCCTACAAATATGCTTTACGAGTATTGTCAGGTATTAACTGTACGCCAATTATTTATTCTGGCTACTGCTCTCAAGCAACATTCCCTGACGTACTTCACCCGTGATTGCCCCCGTCGTAGACCTCAGCTTGCTTGCTATAGTAAACTAAAGACAGCTTTTAGTCGTAGGTTTTTTGTCTTCCTTGGACCTCACCTTTATAATAAGTTGCATAGAATTATTTCTCTGCATTCCTTAAATCACCATAATTACAAAGACGCACTTAGGAATTGGCTTCTTAAGCAAACATACTCGACTACTGAAGGACTTTTGGAGATTCTAGTTTAATCCCTTCTTACCTAAATTATCACACACATACACACAAACACAATACTCATTCACACACAACACCCACTCACTCACAACACATACACTCACTTTCACACACAACACACAACACCCATAAGTACTCATGCAAACTCAAGCCTACACGCACATGCATTGTTGTATTCTTCTTGTGTCTCGAGTTGGAAGCCCTGTTTTCCGAGACACAGTTTTAACTAGTTCGGAGAACAGGTGCACAATAATATTTAAAATGTATATCAACTATATTAGTTTTATCCTAGGTGTAAGGCTATAAATGTTATTTAGTTGTCCCACACTATATTTATGAAATAAACTTATCTTAAACTTATCTTAATCTTTTTCTATTTCCTCTGTAAAAGCCTCGCTCGAGCGTAAGCTCGTCCTGCGAGCCGTCCAGGGTAATTGGTAGTGAATGATTAAATGGAATACATTAAAATTACGTGAATAAATCAAAGTCTGTGCAATTGTCGGTCTTATCACTACGAAATGATCTTCTGCCAAGCAACTATTCAACAGAGCCTCAGAGGATTTATCAACCATTGAGAAAGGGTCCAACGGTGTATGCTAGTTTTTGAGGAAACTAAAAAATAAAGTATTGCTTAACTACTAATATAATACAAGTAATATATACCTTTATATGTACCTACATAATATATAAATACAAATAAAAATATTATACAATACAAAAAATATATACTTACATATACCTACATACATTAATATATACAAAATGGCTGAACAACCTCCAGTTTTTTGCTCCTCAGCCCACTGGTGCCCGTGGCTTAGGTGCTAACGCTTACTCCAGTTTTGGCTGTGGGGATGAGTTGTTCCCCTTCTAGCCTGAACAGCACGTTGCGCAACCCAATGCTTACTTGGAAATTGTTTTCCCGGAGGGTCTCAACCGAAGGCTCATCCAGGGAAAAAGTGACCCAGGTTCCAGTTTCTTCAGCCTCTTCGTTGAGAACCCTCCAGTACTCTGGGTTGAGACCAGGATTCTGGAACCAAATCATGTTCAGAGCCCGTGAAATAGGAGATGCCTCTGGAGAGGGAATGAAGGTTACGGCGACCCATGGCTTAGGCATCTCACTCTCGTCCATTAGGGAGAGCCGTGCTTCAGGCCAGGGTTTCAAGCCTGGGACCACCTTAACCAACCATTCCTGGCCTTCATGATTCATGCAGGTAATTAGCATCCAACCTGTTTTACAGGTAAATCCTAAGAACCTTGGTCCGCGACCTTTGTTTTCTATATGATTCTGTTTGCGACCCAAGGTCCTTACAAGGGCGTCATGAACCATATTCATCTGCTGAATCGTCATAGGTTCCGAGTTTCGGATCCCCACTCGGGCGGCATCCATTACGTCCTTGAAACTGTCAGGCGGAACTGTACGCTCTTTCAGTGTCGGAGACGTCTTGACTTTCTCGCTCTGGTTCTCCTTTGGAGATTTCTCCTCAGATTGGTCCAGTTTGTGGATTCCTTTTAGGAATGGTTTCTCTGAAGTTAATTGGGACCAAGGTGTACGGCATAGACTGAGGGCCTCTTCCATATCCAGACCCGCACCTACAAGACGCCGCAGGCGTTTGCGCGCTGCTCCACAAAGTCTTTGCTGGCCAGATTCAGATTTGAGTGGTTGTTTTTCACTCACTAGGGGTGTCTCCAGGGGTATTCCAAGGGCAATGTCGCCTCCTTCGTTCTCATGGTCACTCCCGAAAGTGAGCGAGCCTGGTCCAGGTATGAAAGACTCTTTAAAAGGTCTCTCAACCTTGGGAGAGGCTGTTATACGCCTCTGCCCATTTGAATTGATTCCATCAAAAGTGGAAGAAAAATCTTGTTGTTTTAAATTCTCCAGCAACTCCCATGAGTAGTGAGGGGAAAATCGTTCAGGCTCAGCAGAGCCTCCTGAACGGCAAGATACTTCTTTAATGCGCCCTCGTCTAGATGAGACTTCCATTTGAGATTGAGTACTGTCCCAAACATGCATCTGGTACCGTTGAGATGAGTTGATTGATGATTGAGATTGAGAGTTGGGACTGAAAAATGTAAGTTATAGTAATTTTTTTTGAGATCAATAGTGTTTCCGATGTTGCATATTATGTCTTATTATTTATTTTATTTATTTATTTAAATCTTTATTGCACACAAGTAAAAGGACATGAAAAAGACAATAAAATTACAACTAGGACAGCACAGTATGCAAAGGCGGTCTTATCGCCAAAGGCGATCTCTTCCAAACAACCTTTGGAGAAAGGAGAAGAGAATACTAACGGGAAGGTGCGCAAACTACAAATAAAATAAACTATAAATATCATCTACATACAATACTACCCCAATACAAAATATACATACATACATAAGATTAATATACATAAGCTAACATATACAAATATATATATAAATATATATATAAATATATATATAAATAAATATAAAATGTTAAGCAATACACATAAAATGACTAACTATGTAACTACTGAGATAGATAAAAATTCTTCAAACGACTTTTAAAAATATTAATTGACTTAGATTGTCGGATTTCAGCTGGAAGAGAGTTCCAGAGCTTGGCACAGCTTACAGTGAACGAATTGCCATAAAATTCTGTTCGACTGAGGGGTATTTCGAGTATATTATCTACACTGGAGCGCAGAAAGAATGCACTATTCGCCCCAAGAAATTGAAAACGTTCTTTTAGGTAAACTGGAGTTTGTGCATGATATAGTATACCATAGAGAAGCGATAGAAGATGCAAATTTCTCCGCTGGCTGACTGATAGCCATTTTAGCTGTTTTCGGTACTGAGATACGTGGTCATACTTTCTTAAATTAAAGATGAAACGAATGCACATATTCTGTAGCCTCTCAAGTTTGTTAAGAAGCTCCTGAGTCAAATCTGGGTAACAAACGTCTCCATAGTCCAATAATGGCAGAAGCAAGGTATTTGCTAGGGCAATTTTAGTTTTGATGGGCAGTAGGTACTTCCACCGCCTAAGATATCCAATAGTAGCAAACGTCTTGCGACTTACTTCTGCCACTTGCGACCTCCAAGTCAGTGAACGGTCCAAAAATAGGCCTAGGTCCTTAACTATGTCACTGAGCGGCAGTTGCACCCCATCAAAGCTAATAGGAGGTACATTATTTAACCTAGCCAACAATTTGGGACTACCCAAAATAATGGCTTGAGATTTAATGGGGTTAACTGAGAGGCCATACGATTTACACCAATTACAGATTCTCGCCAGGTCTGAGTTCAAAGTGGCAATAGCAGCAGCGATATTATCTATAGAGGCTGAAACATATAACTGTAGATCGTCGGCGTAGAAATGGTAGGAGGAGAAAATTACAGAAGTGATAGAGTTAATGAAGACGGAGAAAAGGAGAGGCGAAAGGACACCACCCTGCGGAACACCGGCAGAGAGAAATGAGAATGCAGAGCATTTATTATCAAACCGGACGCATTGCTGCCTACCACACAGGTATGTGCGAATCCAGTCAACGACACCAGGAGAGATATTATAAGATTTAAGGGTAGCAAGGAGTAAGTCAAAATCAACAGTGTTGAACGCATTACTAAAGTCAAGGAGCACAAGCACTGTGACCAATTTATTGTCCAAGCCAAGGCGGATATCATCGCAGACTTTAATAAGTGCAGTGGCTGTACTGTGTCCCAGTCTAAAACCAGATTGAAATGGAGACAATACATTATGTTTGTAAAGGAATAGACTGAGTTGCTTATTAACAATGCGCTCTAGGACTTTAGAAAGAAACGGAAGGATGGAGATAGGTCGAAAGTGAGAAGGAGACTGTGGATTAGATGTTTTAGGAATAGGAATAACAAAAGCTGTGCGCCACGCATCCGGGAATTTACAAGAGGAGAGAGAGAAGTTGAATAGGTGACACAAGGTTGGAAGGACATTGTCAAGGACCATCAGTATCATCCTACGACTAATTCCATCACTCCCAATAGCATCAGATCTAATAGAAAGCACGTGCTTTTTTATTTCGTCCCGAGTGACATCAGAGAACTGAAATGGAGGGTAATCAGGACTGGGCAATGAGCATAAGTGGCTAGTGGTGCTTTGTTTTCTTTGACTGTCAAGTGCAGGTACGGAGGTAAAAAACTGATTCAGCGAGTCAAGATCTGGCACGCGAGCAGTCGTTTTACTTTGACGCCCAATCCCTAACGATTTCAAAAACTTCCATACATTAGCGGTGTTTGAGTTTTCAACAGAACTATGAATATAGTTACGCTGAGCATCTCGACAAGCTTTACTGCAACGATTACGTAGAGTCTTGTACCTACTAAGATTAGCCTCTGTTGGACTACGTTTGTATTTACACTTAGCAGAGTTACGCTTTCCCATCAAAGATTTTATCTCCAGCGTTAACCAGGGTGCTGGCAGGTGTTTTAGCTTAACAGGCCTTAGTGGAGCATGTGTGTCAAAAAGTTGGATCAGCTGTGAGTTAAAAATACTAAGCTTCCCGTCCATTGTCTCCGCACTATAGACAGCAGTCCAGTCAATATCATTTAAGTCCGTCAAGAAAGCCTGATTGTCAAAATTCTTAAAGCTACGACGCATAACTACCGTTGGCTTAGCTTTTGGAGGACGTATTTTGTAGGAGGTGAAAACCAAGTCGTGATACGAGAAGGCATCTGCAGGAAATTGACCATGGCTTTCAACGACATTAGGAGAGGAAACTATCATTAAGTCAAGCAAGGACGGCGTGCAGTTCGGAAAGTAATGGGTGGCATTCGTAGGAAGAATATTAAGATTGGAACTATTGACTATACTTTTAAGCCTTCTAGCACGATGATCATCTTTGATGAGACAGGTATTAAAGTCACCCATAATAATAGTGTGGTCGGCAGTGGTTGTATATTGTTCAAGTAGGCTCTCAAAGGTATCAAAATAATCAATGTGAAGTGAAGGGCTGTAGAAAACGCCCAGAAGCAACCTTAGATGTCCGAACAAAACCTCAACAAGGAGATGTTCCGATGATTCCGAGTACATCGAAGGAGATTTATCTATTATTGTAAAAGGTATATGGCTACGGAGATAGATTGCCACCCCTCCACCCCCCTTGCCTGTACGATCATTCCGAATAAGATGGAAGCCAGGCAGGCAATAGGAGCTTGAAGGTAGGCAAGGTTTGAGAAATGTTTCGGACACCAAAATTGCATGAATGTTTCTACTGTTGAAGGATGATAAGAAGTCAGGAAAGTGAGAAGGGATGCTCTGTGCGTTGATGTGCACAACATTAAAGTTTTTAGGGAAAGACGACAATGAGGCATCTAGAAAAGAGCTGAGCGACTGTGAAGTACTGTAATAACTATCACTCGAAGACGAAGCCTCCGACAAGTTAACGTCCTGATCTGTATCACTTCCAAAAGTGGCGTTTGAAGTCATAAAATAATAATCTTTTAATAAAAATAAAAATAAATACTAATAATTGTAAATAAATAATAAATATTAAATAAATAAAAATTCAAAATAACACGTTTAAGTACTTTTACCTCTCTCATTCACCCGCCGGGATCTAGAAAGGGATCGCTTTACAGCATAAATTTTTAGAACAAATAAACAAAATACCAATTAGACTAAATACATAATAGAGAATTGACATTAGGAAAAAACCTAAAGTAATAGCAAGCTGATATAAACATACTAACTTAAAGAATATTTAACTACTAATAATAACAACTACTTAAATTATCAAGCAATAAAAACAACATTAGTTTACAACTACTTCTACTGTGATGCTTAAAATATAAGAATCCAGAGCCAGTTATCAAAAAGCATAGAAGATAGAAGTCATTTGTGGAATATCATTGTCATTATTATTTGTGGAAACACTTTTGGTCTCTAACAGAAATAATGAAAAACAAGAACATTCTCATGGCTAAGAGCATGATTTTCAATATATAACCAAACTAGCGATCCGCCCCGGCTTTTGCACGTTACATTATTTCTATGATATCTCATTAAGATATCCATCTAAATTAAATGGTTTAAGGACAATTTTTATCTTAATTAAATACTTGAGATTACAAACAGATTTATTTTGATAAGGATTAATACTATATCGGTAAAAACACCTTCGCAAGTAAGTAAATTGGTTTAGACCAAATTTGAAAATCATAAAAATGCTTATTGTGAGTCAACCTTAAAAGATAGATATATATGCTATTGCAGACTTTTTTTTTAGAACTTTGTGAGAGAAACAATTCCTAACCCATTACAGCCCATTAACGTCCCACTACTGGACACATGCCTTCACTCTCATAGCAGAGAATTAGAGCTTAGACCCACCATGCTGCTCCAATGCGGGTTGGCAGATTGGAGGAACAATTCCAACATACCTTATTTTCGAGTAACTTTAACTATTTACGCAGCGCACGCCACGTAAGCTCTCAGAAGAGATGATATTTTACGACTTAGTTCACATAATTGCAATTTCCATAAGGATCTCTAATTTTTGTGGAAAAAAAATATAGCCTATGTTACTCGCTGATAATGTAGCTTTCTATAGGTGAAAGAATTTCTAAAGTCGGTTGAGTAGTTTTGGAGTTTATCCATTACAAACAAACAAACAAATCTTTCCGCTTTATAATATTAGTATAGATATAATAAATTAAAACTTTTCACATCTCTCCCCTTCTGTAGACCCATCAACTTCACCCTTAGTGGGAAGTAGCACAATCCTAATTTTTTACAGTCAACAAACAATTCCTGCACAGCTACTGGACAAAAGAAATTAATAAATGTTGAGTGTATGTGTGAAAACTGAAAAAATCATACCTTGCTGGTACTGGAGGCATAGGTTGACCATATCCCTGATGTGCTGGATGTGGTCCAAAGTGATCATGAGCCCAGCCATATGACCCGTAAGAGTCATGTGGCATTCCCCCATATCTTCTGTCTTCAACAGGCCATTCTGGTCGAATGCGCTTGCTTGGTGGTCCCTCTCCCCTGACCGGGGAATAACCCCTGCTGGCACTTGCCCCTCCACGGTAATCTCTGTAGTCTGGACCTGAACGACCTCCACGAGATCTAGCAACACATATTAATTCAAATTAGTATGCTGTGTCTATAAAATTACATTGATATTTGCAAAATATAATTGTTTTTACTATTAACATGTTCGTAAGAAGCAGACATTACTGTGGAATACTATAATACACAAGTAACAAACATCTTTTATGCTATAATTATGTAAACTACTATACATATATTGTGAACAGGTCATAGAATTGATCATTTCATTTCATAATATTATTAATGTGAAAGTTTGGATGATTGTAAATTTGGTTGTTTGTTACTCCTTCACAATTTGAATATAGACAGCATTTATTCTAAATGAACACATAGGAGTTCCCGCAGGAATAAAAACCCTTAAACCATGCAGTTGCGGGCATCAGTTTGTAAAGTACTTTAGTATAATGTTCAATATAATAATATAATTTATACCTTCCAACTAATGCAATTGAATTTCGTTTGATAGCTTTAGGGACATGGATTTGGAATTTGGAAAGTTCCACAGGGTGGGGACGGGATCTGGAAAAGGATGTCACATTGATACAAGATGATACAGCAACTAAGTATTAGCCCAATTTCTTTAAATTAAGATTTTTAGGTTATATTCATTTTTAGATCATATTTTAGAGTACCTTTCAGACCATTCCTCTCGGCCCCGACTTCTTTCTTCTCGTCTATCACTACTTCTGTAGCTACTCCCCTCAGCAGCACCTCTTTCTCCACGAAACTTGTCGCGTCTCTTACGATCGTACTCATCATCACTATCAGCCATTGTGAACTAAGGGATTTACTTATAAATAAAATAGATTGAAACCACAAATTATGATGAGTTGGAAAACTAATCCTTGTGTAAATACGTGGTAAATACGAAGCAATAAATCATTACAATCAGAGACAGTCGATACAATTTATAGAGAGTTGTTTGACACGAGTCTGATGAGAAATGAGAATTGAGTAGGCTTGCGCAAAAAAAATCGATATATCAAAATATCGATATTTTTTCAGAAAATAATCGATATAAATCAACGATATTTTTTCCGCGATATATCGAACTTTCGATATTTATTTTCGGATATCAAAATTCGTATCAAAATCGATATATTTTTTATAGCTATGCTGTCTGCCGTCACATTCGACCAATTCGATCTCGAATCGAATCGAAAAATTCGAAAAGCAGTAGCTATGCTCTGTGTCTATGGGTTTAGTTTGCTTCAAACACACAAAAATTGCCTACAGTCTATGGACCTGGTTGCCTGTTCTGTTTGTCTATGACAATGACTTATGACATGACACTGCTTATTGGTTAGGTCGGTTGGTTGAAGGTCGATATTAATTGTTAATAATACGTACTACTACTACGTAATGTACGTAATTTATGTAGGTACTTATTCTGAATAATAAAACCGATCAAAACAGACAGCCAGATGTGTATTTACTTTCAAATCTCGAATATTTTCAATTTTGACAATGTTTAAAGATGATCGCTTATTGGGCAGAAAATATCGATATATCGATATATCGATATTTTTTTGTCGATATATATCGATACATTTGAAAAATATCGATACGATATATATCGATATTTTTTTTTCATTTGCCCATCCCTAGAATTGAGTTTTGAAATCACTCTGAGCACAGCAGAGTACAATAAATGAACAAATCATAAATGTTACTTGTCTCTGGAACAAATTAACATGAGTCATGAACTTGATGTTTTTTTTAACTGACTTAACGGCTCTGGATTCTAGTCCTTCTGAGCCTGAGAATTAATGAGGATAGAAATAGAAACGATCAGAGAGACAACTTGACATTTCACAAGTTTAGCATCCACGAATTTTTTATTTAAAGGGAAGTTTTCTTTAATAATATGTCTGTGGTAACATCAAACCAAAGCATCAAACATGGAGCATTAGGTCCATGACATGGAGTTAATCCAGTGTTACCAACTCGAAGTTTGCCTCGATTCGATGCTCGGAGGTAGATATGATTTCAGAAGTTGGTAGTAGTCACAGACTTATTAAACAAAAGCCAATCCTACTTTGAAAAGTTGGTAGATCTACCTTTCTACATATATTGTTATAAGTTTTATAGTAGACCTCACAATAATAATATGGTTTCTATTGGGTTACAAATATTTCACCTTTTTAAAAGGAACACCATGTGAAAGCAGAATAATTGATCATCAATCCCAAAAATAAAACCCGAAAAAAAAATTTTTATTTAAAAACTATATTGTTATATTTAGTTTAACCCTAATTAAATAGTTATTAATTTATCAATATTTAATTCCTTTATTCGTATATACACTTACTTGAACCTGAAGACAATTTTAGCAGTGAGATTCTATGGTATATTATTATTCAGAATCAATTATTGTAAAATCTTCAATACAATAACTTTGAGAGCATTTTTATTTTATTTTTCTATAGTAATATAATAGTAGTTTGAGTAGCGAAATATTCCATGGACTACTTACCTCAAGGTTTTATATTATGTTTTTAGAGGTAAAATATAAGAATATAAAATTAGTAAAAAAGTATGTCATACATTGGATAAATAGTATTTGTATAGTAAAAGTTGTATATTTTTTTTGCATGGTATTAATTAAGTTATATACTGAAAGTTGGTAGACCTACCGAAAAGTTGGTAACACTGCGATAATGCTCTCCAGAGACAAGTAACATAATGCTACTCTATCTCTGTACTCTATGGTTGGAAGGGTACATCAATAATTATTGTCACCGTAAAATGGTAAAAACCGATAAATAGTAGCGAGATTGTTAACTGTCGAAAAATTACAAAATAACGCATTATTTTTCGCTAGATTGTAATCTGTTAGGTATTTTAACCCGATAGAACCTAAGCGGCTCAGTTTATAACAAACGCGATGGTATAGCATTGGCTACAATAAACTTGTCAAAAAAAATTATTTAAAATTAATTACCTAATTTAAAAATAGCCTGGACCGGATTTTGATAGCTAACCTATTTTAGTTTTATCTGTTATTAAATAAAAATAAAAAGTAGGTTTCATCTATTAAACAGATCGGTGAAGGATATAAGAAGTAACTATATCCGGATCTCTGACTATTTGTGCTTCTTTTAGCTTGTCAGGCCTCCTAGTCACAGTATTGGTTGTCCTAGTCCTTACCTACACCTACCCATAGCCACCGGCCCATCTGTTCAACTGATTTTGGTGAATTTTGGTGTAGGGATAGTTTTTATCCCGGGGAAGGACACAAATTTTTATCCCAGAAAGATAAGGAGTTCCTGCGGGAATCGAAAAAACTTAGTCCACGCGGATGAAGTCGCGGGCATCATCTAGTATTGTATAAACCAAAGACTAATTACAGTGTATTATATAATATATAGAATGTATATTATTAGGTATAAACTTATAAAGAAGAATAATAATTAAACAAATGGGTTTGAAAATCGAATACTTTTTATTTTGTAAGAAAATACCGTAAATAATTACCTACTCCTAACAGCCAATTACCGTAAGGGGGGTGCTTTAAGTCAAATGCGATATAATCAAGAGCAAATTGATTCATCCGAACCGTCCCCGCAATCGTCTTGCCCATTACACTGCACACCACGAGAAACACATCGTTTGTTCTTGCATTGTATTTCATGAGTCCCACAATCCGTGTCGCAGCCTTGAGGCTCGTCGCTGCCGTCTGCGCAGTCCGAGAACCCATCACAAAATCGCGACGACATTATGCACTGCCCGTCTGTACATGTAAATTGATCTTCAGGACATTCTGAAAACAAACCAAATGCCAAATACAACAATAATAAACTATAATCATAAGTATATTTATATGCAGGCGGAAAATTCCGTTAGGTTTGACTAAACAGATTCACTCAACTCAGACTCGTAAGGTATAACTGCTGTGCAGTAGGTACGAGTATATGTAGGACTTCAGGTATACTAGACTATGAAAAGTAACAGGTAGTTAAACTGGTATGTTCCAAAAACGTACCAAAAGGAGACCGAGAACTACCTATTACGTCTTATATTGTCACATCTGTTTGAGACGGTAAACTATAGTATAGGTAAACCTATTGGGTAACAGCTCTTCATAATTATAATATTATGTTTCTGTCCAAGCTATGGAAATCTCGCTGGCAGTTTCGAGTTAAAATCGGGTTACTAACCTGCAGTGCAGTTAAGTTCATCATAGCCATCCCAACAGTCAATCGATCCATCGCACATTTTTTTATTGGGAAAACAGGATATCGAATGTCCGCAACGAAATTGTTTTGTTAAATCACAATCTGTAAAAAAATATTGTGTCAGCTCCGACGCACGACTGGAGTTTACTACTTACGAACGATTATTTTTATATATAGATTAGTAAATGAACGCATTTTTTATATTACTGAGAGTATATATATAAATTATATAATTAATATATTTACTTATATAAATATTCATTCATCAAAATACATTGCATAGTCATGGAAACATATACATGACGTAACGTAACGGAGAAATGTTAATTTTACTCCCCATAAATTTTCATACCCCGGGGAAATCGATTTTAAATTCCAAAAGTCTTATCATGTAAAGCTGGTCTAATTTGTTAATTGAATAAATTCAAAATTATAATCATCTAGTTTTTATACCACAATGCATTTCGTCTGAACGGTCATAGCATTGAATAGAGCCATCACATCGAGCTGTAGAAGGAACGCAAAAGCCGTTCCTACATCGCCAGTCTTCAGATGAGCATGCCACTTGCGTTAACAATCGGCAGACGCGCACTCCGCGAGCTTTATCTACAAGTTGGCAAGCTTCCGTCTCCATGGCACACAATCCACCACATCCTGTAAAAGATTAATTTTTAAGTAAGACATGAACTTGACCGTATAACTCATAATATTATGAACGCTTGGCGATATGCTATTTTGACTAGGTAAGGTAGATATTAAGTTTTTGTAGTGAAAACTTCTATAGGCGCGTTGAGCACTTTTTGGTAATTTATATTGAAGTGTACTTCTTTAGCTTTAGTTGAGAACTTTTTGGTAGGGGGTAAAAATGTAGATTTGCGGGACCGTGACCGACATACTCGCGTGACCGATATGCTCGCGAACAGCGACATGCTCGCGAACTGTAAATATACTACATTCGAAATTAAACTTTAAAACATTTGTGTTAAGGTTTATATTTTAATAATTTTAATTATAATAAAAAAAATTAAAAAAATCGTTTTCACTTCTATCGGCAGTCCCTATGACTGCTAATTATTATTTTTTCTTTTTATTATTGAGTACCAATCATTGGTGTAGAATTTTAGTAACTCATTCTATTTCAATGGTACCAATGAAGGGTGCTAAATATAATAAAATTATATTGTAATTATTACAATCTAGCCAGACTATTTGACTAATAACTAATAAGTAATTTTTCTTTAACTTAATTAAGCTTATAATTATCGTACCTACTATGTACTAAGAAATTGCCTAATGACGTACCTATCTTAGTCTTTCTTGTTGCAAATAAGTGATTTATTCAATCTTACAAATACTTAGCTAAATTACTTATTGGTCAAGAAAGTATCTACCTAAAATGTAAAATAGTAGTTTTCAACTGGACCTGTTTTGATTGTACAGTAATTTATTTTAATCATTGTCACTATA
This sequence comes from Erebia aethiops, assembly GCA_923060345.2. Lineage (NCBI taxonomy): Eukaryota > Metazoa > Arthropoda > Insecta > Lepidoptera > Nymphalidae > Erebia > Erebia aethiops. The sequence continues at coordinate 10,677,058 of OV281089.1, read as the reverse complement.
GATACAAAAGTATCTATATAGTATTTCCATGCATTAAATTAGAAATAAGTAAGTACCTGTAGGATCATCCATGTCGAGGGACATTTTGCAAATCGATACACCAGTTATCTCGTCTAACATACAAACTTCATTTTGTTGGCACGAGCAAAATCTTTGAGACAAATCTCTGTTTATAATTTCTTTTGGCATTTTACTTTCATGGTCTTTCTTTGCATCTTTTGGATATGTTTTAATATTCTTACGTATCTTTAATATTATGTTGTTTATATGAGTAGTATTTTTAGTTGTGGAAAATAGAAAAGGATAATTGGTTGAAGTAATCTCTGTGCTAATTTTCTTAGTGGTTTGGGTTATCGCGGCTATGTTTTCAGATATACTGACGATAGCTGAAGATGTTTCATTTACGTCTATGTTTTCAGTTGGCACTAAAATTGTACTAGTTATATTCGCCTCATGCGTAAAACTGAGAGTTGTATAGTTAACTAGAATCAAACTTATAACTACTATTGCAATGATCATCACACATATTGAACATGCTTGAATCTGTGTTCTTTTATTCTTAGGACTTTCAGACAGTGAAAAATTTACTATGCATCCAATACCTCTTAGGCCTTTCGTCAGTCTTCGTTGGCTTAAATCTGTAGTGCACAAATCATATTGCGTACCCGTATATTTACGTCTGAAACTGACATCAATTTGTCGAGATATAGTTGGAATGTATTGAGACAGTTCTGTATTATTTATATTAATATCAGTAATAGATGTTCGTCTATTTTTAGATTTATCTAAACAGTTAAAGCTATCTAAGTTATTTCCCGGCAATCCTCCAGTTTCAATAAAAGATTGCGATGTATTTACTTTTGGAGTAGAATGATTGTTTGGAGAAAAATTAGCTTTTGGTGGTGTAATCCCATAATTTCTTATTTTGCCTCTACATGTATAGCAATATTTAATTACTTTATTTTCCTTACTAGGCGCATTAATAATGGCTTTTCTAGCATGGCTATTTGACCAAAGATGTGAGCAGTACAACTTATTCCAGTTTGAAGATTCATCGAGTACGCAACTCGAATGTGTTAGGTTATCGCTAATGTTACTCGTGACTGTCATTTTGTTTGTTATTATGATATCATTTTTTTATGGAAATTCTTTCGTACGTATCTGAAACAAAAAATAGTCGAGTAAGTCTGCGTACCATACCTACTATAGTTATTTGTAATTAAACATTGTTATTGGTTAAACTTTATTGACGCTTGGCTAAGGTAAATGATCACTGGTTTCCCTTTGCAAGTACCTACGTAGGTTTAATTTAAGTGCTGTTTGTAATACGATCATGTTACATTTAATTAGGTGGGTACTAACTCGGAGTTGGGTCCCTTAATAGTCCCTTATAAGTCTTTAAACGTTACCTAATACGGGTTTAATACACTTGCAAAGTACCAAAGTATCTGCCAAACCAAATAATAGGTTTTTTACTGTGTTCAGAAGAAAATTTTAAATGCTTAATTAGATGCACTCTATAGGCCTTCCTTCTTGACGATCTTTCTTTGGCCGTGGCTAGTCACCACCCTCCCGGAGGGGACCAACTATTTATTATTAACTAGCAGATGCCCGCGACTTCGTCCGCGTGAAAGAAGTTTTTTTAAATTCCCACGGGAACTCCCTAATTTTACAGGTTAATATATAGCCTATGACACTCAAAAAATATAATGTAGCTTTCTATTTATTTTCTATGTACAAGAATTTTCAAAAATGGTTCAGTAGATCCAGAGATTACCCCTTACAACGTCACAAACTCACAAACTTTACCTCTTTATAATAAATACCTACTTAGTATAGATGTAACTCGCATGCCCCTTACAGGATAGCCTGCTCATAGACTGCATCATTACTTAGTTACCGTCAGTTACTTGGTTACCGTGAAATCAAGGGCTAAAGGGATCAAGGGTTGTAGATATAAAGTAGCCTATATTACTCTCCCAGGTGCTCAACTATGCCTATGCAAGAAATAATGACAATCCGTTGCTCTGTTGTAGCGTGATTGAAGGACAAACCAGTAAACTAACAAACAAACACACTTTCGCATTTATAATAATATGTATTAGTATTTAGTATGATGTAGGTATACCGGCATATAATTTTATTAAGAGAGATAGTTAAGTATTGGGAAGTTCTCCGGTGCAAGCAACCAGTGTACAACCGTAGTGAGAGTTACAGTTGGCAGTTGCTAAGATGTCTATATTCTATGTAAGGCGAAAGTCAAATATGCAAGTAGGTACAGAACTCACAAGAAAGTTTTCTAAAGATTTCTACTTTTATAAAAGCTGTACTAAAACACTTAACGGGTTATGCCTACATCTAGGTATAGGTATTACATGAAGTATGGTACTATTATGGCACTTTCAAATTTCAATATTTCAGGTAGGTATATTAGTTACGATTCTTCAATTTCCAAATTAACTCAATAATTATTGACCAAAATAATTATTAAACTGTCAATGCTAGGTATTATGTAAGCTGGCTTTACCTATAGGTAACGATTCTAAAGAAAATATTATCATTGAACCTTAAGTAGTGTTGTCTGCTTATTTTAAAAGTTTAATCTAACCAACTGTTATATCGATACACAATACACATATTATATTTTTCTTTATAGTTAAATGCTGTTTTTCTAGGCCACTTAAAACTCATTAATTTTCAACAAATAGGTTTTTATAATGAGAATTATTGAAAACTTTTAAAGAAATTAGATGAAAGCGTTCAAAACATAATTTCACTTACGTGACCGGTGGAGAATGGAGTGCAATTTCAAGTTTAACTATTTTAAATTTAAGTAAACGGTACTATCGAGAGGAAGGTTTCAACACGTCTACGTGTAGGTGCTGTACATCGGCGTGCCGTGTATCAGACTACCGTTGCCGCTGACAACGTCTAAACAACTTTGCACCAACACCAGCACCCTGAATACCGTAACCGTCGAACGAGAGAGACGTAAATACAACTACATACTATAAAGAAAGGGAAAAACTATGGGGTTAGCAGGATGGTGTGCAAGTCCTCCCGTGCTCAGCCAAGAGTAACAGCTCGCAACTGAATGAACACATGTTCCCTAACCAACCCTTCAGACGAACGCAATACTGGGAAACTACGTTGCATATAGGCACATTTATGCATTATTGTATTATTTATTTATATACCAAACTCGTTTGTATAAATCAACTAGCTGATGCCCGCGACTTCATCCGCGTGGATTGAGGTTTTTTGGTTCCCGCGGGAACTCTTTAATTTTCCGGGATAACAAGTAGCCTATGTATTATTCCAGACTATAATCTGTCTCTGTACTAAATTTCATCCAGATCCGTTCAGCCGTGATTGAGTAACAAACATTCATCCATCCATACATCCAAACTTTCGCATTTATAATATTAGAAGAAGATAGATATTATACCTAGTAAGTTTTGTCAATTACTCTGTCTTTGGCCTGTCCAGTGTGGATAGACAGCTCTGGTGATTTGCTCTACTAATCCCTATAATTTATCTGGTATATAATATACAGACATTAATTTCTATAGTATAATTACAATCATTATGCCGCTGATGGTGGTAGGTATGTCGTAATTTAAAATGTTTGAATAGGTACTTATGCAAAGTTGATTGCATAGGGCTACCATGTTGGCCTACAAAACCACGTGGCCACGCAAAAAAACTCAAAAAGGGGTTAACCCCATGTCACAGTCCAAAGGCAAAATTACGGCACCTCGCGATTGGCCTGGGCGATCTTCAGAAATGACCAGAGAGTCCGATCTGTAGCCAAAACTTCAGCCTAACAAGTTTTCAGACCAAAATAGAAGTGCCAAAACTCCTAGTCCAAAGCCGAATTGGTAAAAAGAGTTTCACTCCTACACTCCATAGCTATAATATACAATTTTAGACTATCTTCTCCCTTGTTACTTGTACTGTATAATTTTTGAAAGTCAGTAAATTAGAGGACTTGATGGTGATAATAATAATTAATTTCGGTATCTTACAACTAAAGCTACGAGGGTTTCAAACGCGCCCTGGTATGAGAAGAGCGAGTATTGCGTTTATTTGTCCATTTGTTATCAACAGCTAATTATTGTAATAAATATATTTTGTCAAATTTAGAAAATATTATTATTTCCTCTTACCATAAAGTTCCATTACAATATAACGGCAACTTTATAGTCTACTACCATCTAGCCCACAGATCACGGAAACAAGCCTATGGGCTTATAAGTAATACTAGCTGATGCCCGCGACTTCGTACGCGTGGATCGAGGTTTTGTAGTTCCCGCGGGAACCCTTTAATTTTCCGGGATAAAAAGTAGCCTATGTCTTATTCCAGACTATAATCTATCTCTGTGCCAAATTTCATCCAGATCCGTTCAGCCGTTGGGGCGTGATTGAGTAACAAACATCCATCCATACATCCATACATCCATACATCCATACCGACATCCATACATCCAAACTTTCGCATTTATAATATAAGTAAAAAGTAAAAAGTAAAATAAAATAAAAAGTAAAGTAATAAAGTAAAGTAAAGTAATATTATTATAGCTTAAACCTCTGCTTATAATTCATTTCTTCATCTAATTTACAGTCCAATCAGTGTCCTTAGTTTATTCTATGTTCACTACGTTTTTGTAGCACAAGCACTAATTCACTGACACAGAACACTAATTCGAACGGTTTCATTCTTTTAAGTATCCTTTATTTGTAAAGAAAATAATTGATTACTGGATTAAAGTGGCCACCTTTCGTTGGTTTCGAGTTTGGACTCATCATTATTAATCGAAATATAGGCACCAAGTGGCGAAAATTGGAATTAATTACAATGCCTGTTAAGTTTTTGTTGTTATTCGAAATCCCTCAATATTCCAGCTATATTAATTCAATTAAGTATATAATTATTAATGCGTTACAAAACTTAAGAAACATCACAAATCAAAATGAAAGGGGTCTTCCAATGAAAATTAAATTTTCTCAAAAGCATAATGCACTAAGGACAAAAGTTTGTATGTTTTTGAGAAATCACCGATAAAAAATCCGTCTTAGATTATCTTTTGATCTATGAACTCTGATTGGCCTCCAAAGCTTCATAAGACCTACCTAACTCTAAAATTATTATTATTATCCAGTCCAAGCTGATGGAATTTTCAATGTGACGCTAGTTTTAAGACGTCAACGATCCCTATTAAAAAAGCTAGGGAGTAGACGTACTAGTAAATAATAAAAATAAAAGTATTCTGTGATCTTTAATGTGTTGACGTAGTTAATTAAACAAAACAAACTATGCCAATGAAAATAAACTATGTTGATAAAGTATTAACTGGCTCTTATCGGAATTCAAGTCTAATGTAGAGCACAACATACCTACCTATGAAATATGAATAGAGTATCTACCTATCTACCTAAATAAATTTGGGTTTAGGTTAATGTTGCTGGTATTAAATCGACGATATAGTATTATTTTCTAAAATGGGTTAAATATAATAAAATGTAATTAATTAGTTAATATTAAATTAGTTGAGTTGACAAAAAAAAAACTCAGGTATGTTCCCTCTACTAAAAATCCGAAATTAGGGCATAGCTATAGTCAAAAACTATACATGTATAAGTTAATACAACCAAACGTAAAAATTCAAAATATAAAATAACCCCCTACATATTAAAGTAACAGGATACCATTATTTCGATTCGATCAGACCAGTGGTTTCTCTTGGGAAGTTTCTCACATCCCTTCATCGAATATAGAAAAGACCTGATGATGTTCAAACAGCTGAACTGAATTTCTTGAATTAGCAAAGAGAGTTGCAAATTGAGAGTACAATCAAGTCAACTTTCAAATAAAAAGAAACTATATCAAAATCGGTTCATCCGAATGAGAGCTACGATACCACAGACAGATACACATCAGACACACAGATACGCTAAACTTATAACACCCCTCTTTTTGCGTCGGGGGCTAAATAGGACTTATGGAACCAGCTACCTATCTTCTGTGTTCTTCATGATCATAATATAGGGCTCTTCAAAGTGCGGATAAACAAATAGGTATCTCAAAAGCCAGCAACGCATTAGCGGTTCCTCTGGGTCTGGTGCTGCAAATGTTCATGGGCGGCGGTAAGCACTTCCCATCAGGTGACACATTTAAGTATATTTAAAAAAAGTATAGGGAGAAAATTCGACTTAATTTTGTGATTGTTTGTTTGTCCCAAGGACACGTCTGAAATCTGAATGTATTATATAGCATTTATGCATCTAGCATTTGTCTGGTTTTCTAACAATTTTTTTTTTCTGGTTTTCTCACAAAAAAAATTTTATACTCTTACACAGTAGTTAGAACTTCAGATATCGACTTCATTGATGTTTTGTCTATAATTATACCGGTTATAATAGAGTACCAAAAAAGTCATACTGCGAGATCGTTGTATCTCTATGTACCAAGTTCTTACTCAGTACATATTTATTTATAGTTCAATAAGAATTAAGCTTTCAAATCGTGTCCTTGCTTGCAAATACATTCTGTAGATAGCTGTTTTCTTGTAATTTTCCGCTTGGATTAGCTTTTTCCTGTGATGCATAATTAACTCTATTATGTATATAGACGGGTTACTTATTATAGTGAGTAAGCCTACTGAACATTCACACACATAAATGATGTGACGATGAAAGTGGCTCATGTTCTATGATAGGTATTATGTGTGAATATCTTACATAACAGGAAGTTTTTAATTAGTAGGTACCTAATCTCGTGTGCGTACCGCACGTGCGTTGTTTGGTGGCACTGCGGCACAGGAGTATGTGCAGTGTGCATCTCGCGGATGCAGCCGCAGTCTCCATCGCTGTATTGCGACTGGTGCTCAACACGCTACTGGAGGAAGGCAGAACTCTCACTGCGCGCGCCGCGTGTGGTTGTGAACACACTTCACCCGTTACCCGCGTTCGTTCACTTATCAGTGTTCTGGCCCGCAGCCAGCGCGTAACTACGTAAACCGTGCAATTTCTCTACAAAATAATTAGTATGTGAATGCGAAATTTTTATTTGTTCTGCACGAAAACTAGTGAAATGTTACTGTTGGCGTACTAATCGTCGCGCACTCACTTCTCTGCGATCTTGAAGCTCCATGAGGGACTGGTTGTTTATTTATATTGCAAAGGTGAGCTAGATAATTGGATTTAATGGAAGAGCGATTTGATGTTTGTATTGTTCATTACGTTTATTGGATTATTATGAAGAACCCATTTGTACACCGCCATCGCGTTGTTGGACCGTGTACGTTCTATCAGTTGTGGTTACCATTTACCTATTGCCTTTAATCAATCTTACCCACACATAAACAATAAAATAAATAAGCGACAGTCATTTAATGTAGGTACAATTTTTTATACGATTCATTTATTATATGTATATTTGACATATATAACTAATTCATAAACAGAGTATGTACCTACTACCTACGGTATATAATGTGTAAAAAATAATGAATTAGTTTAAGTACCTTTTATATTTGACTGGTGGATACAGCTACATATTATATTAGGTTTTATGTTCTGACTAGCTGTCGCCCACGACTTCGTTCGCGTGGTATAATTTTTTTAATTCCCACCGATATGTAAGATATGTGATTGAAGGACAAACTCTCTATTATAGTCCTTCGGGATATAAATTTCTAAAACTGTGGAATATATACTTCATAGTTTTAAACCGTAAGCCCAAATACCAAGATTCATGGCTATAACTTGAAAAACGACGGACTTTCATTTAAACTTTCAACCCCTATTTACCCCTTTGGGGGTGGAAATTTTAAAATTGTGACGTGCTTCTTTATTTTTTACCGAAAGCCAAAATATCGAGTTTTGTAGATATAACTTGAAAAGTTTAGTGTGAAATAAAGGACTTTTATATGAGCTTTATTCCCCTATTTCCGCCCTTAGGGGGCAGAATTTTCGAAAATGGCGAAACACGCATTTTTTCATTTTAAATCTTAACTTTCATAACTCTAACATAAAAAACTACGGACTTTCATACAATCTTTCAACCCTATTTTACCCTTTTGGGGGTGGACTTTCGAAAAACCCTTTCTTAGTGGATACCTACTCTTCACAATGAACGCACCCTCCAAATTTCATGTCCATAGGACCAGCGGTTAAGGCTGTGCGTTGATATATAAATCAGTCAGCCAGTCAGTCAGTCAGTCAGGACCAGGAAATACCTTTAATGTAAAAAAATATCACAATAGTAAATAATCACCTACTTACTTACTTAAAACCCGTTAATTGAATGGGTTATTGGTATTATTATAAATTTCTTGTTTCATTTTATAAAAATAAATATTTCGTGCTTTGTTGTGAGTTGTGACGTGTTGTCGTCAAATGCGAGTAGGCCAATGGAGTTATGTCCCACTTTAGATAGCAATCGAAACGACATCGACGAAGTGAAGGCTTCACCACGCTTCACAGTCATTATATCGCTCGCGATTTTGCTTACGTTGTGATTCTACGATTGTGATTTTACGAACTTCACTTTTACCATTGAAAATGGTTATCTGAGACATAATATTATTGGCCATAGCTCCGAGGATTTTGGGAGGATCGAGATGGGAATAGTAGGTACCAAGATTAATTGAGGAATTTATCGAGACACGTGTTACAGACAATTTTGAAAATAGGCTGGTAACTTTTTTGGAATTTTGAAAAATGTAAAAAAAGCCGGGTTTTTTGGGGGGTGTTTGTTTCCAATTCAATCCATCAGCCTGTATGCTGCATACAGGCTGATGGATTATATTGGAAACAAACCTTCAGTCCTTGGTGGATGCATACAGTATGCATCCAGTCATCCACTGCTGGACATAGGTCTTTTCGAGAGCGCGCCACCAAACACGGTCCTCCGCCGTCCGCGTTCCTCATCCACCCGCTTCCCGGACCAGCGAGCTGGAGTCCTACACTGCGCTTGTAGGACGACCTACACTGCGCTTGCGCTGCGCTACAAAAATGAAAAAAAGGGTCTTACCTAGGGTATTAGTTATCTACAAAATGCGATTTTTTTTAAATCGTTAATAATAATTGTGACCTGTAAACGGGTCGGGTAAAACGGGTATTTCCGTATATAACTTCTATGATTATTGGCCGATCGTCGACCAATGCTAAATCTATGGTGTTAGGTACCTATTCAAAAAAATCACTCAAAATTTTTATATATTATATTTATAGTATAATAGTAATTTAGGAACGTATATAAGTATGTAGGTAGTATTGTTTGTAGTTAATATGACGTAATATATTATACTTGTAGCAGTACTATTATATTATTCTGTGCTTGTAGTTTGCGCACCATCCCGTTTTATTCTCTTTTCCTGTCTCCAAAGGTTGCCTGGAAGAGATCGCCTTAGGCGATAAGACCGCCTTTGCATACTGTTTAGTCCTAGTTCGTAGTTTTAATGACTTTTTTATTTCCGTTATTTTGTGTGCAATAAAGATTAAATAATAATAAAATATATTTTTGTATTCATTTCATCAATGCTCCGATTCTTGCGGGTACTGCGAAATCTGTGAATTTTTAATGATAACAGGTTTTTGCTGGCCAAGAGCTAAAATCTGTGTGCTTTGGTGTCTGAGTGGCGACAAGCGAGAGACGTTTTACAAATGCCAATAATTGCCATGCTCATGAAGCTCCATGTAGGAAGGTTAACGAAAATCTTGTAGTCTTTGATGGTAGTTTATTTTCACAGCATCCTAAATTAAACGATGCAATACACTCCAACAATTTGCATAAAAAGTTTATTTATAGGTAGGTTTCGTAGGTGTCATAGATACATGAGTCCCCGCGGTAGTTAGGGATAGGTAGAAAACATCAATCAAATTAAACATCACAATTAAATAAAAAGTACCTAGCAATAATTAATTATACTTTGGTAATAGTATGGTAAGTATATCAAATATACTTGGATGAATTCGTCTAAGCAAATATAATATGTTTGTATGTAGGCTACATTTAGCATGAAGCATAGGCTAGATGATGCTCGCGACTTCGGGAAAAATGTGTTATTCCAGACTATAATCTATCTCTGTGCCAAATTTCATCCAGATCCGTTCAGTCGTTGTGGCGTGATTGAGTAACAAGCATCCATCCATTCATCCAAACTTTCGTATTTATAATATTAGTATAGATAATTTTATTAATTATTGGTATTTACCAATTAATACAATTATTATGATTACATTATTACATTATTATAATTGATTATAGAATGGGGTAGAATGTATAGGTATGTCACCGTAAGATTGTGAACCGTTCAATGCTGACTGTCAATTTTTGAAATATTCGTTGTATTTCCGTTTTCTTGTCTCTTTCGTGTAGGTTAGGTTAGGGTTCGACATAAATTAGGTTCCGACCTCAGATCGCCCGTAAATTATTTTCCTTTCATTTTTGTTATATTCTCTTCCTTTTTCAATGGGTTTCATTCATCCTACTATATCGACCCTGGTCATGTACCTATCTCGCTAAGTAGCTGATAGCAAAAAGGTGAAATCTGTTTGTGCGGGCGTACAGTTTGAGCTGGTTCTTCAGTGCAAATGCTCGTTGAATCTCATTAAACGTACCTAATTACTTAAACTATTAAAGATAATTGGATCAGACTTCGCTTTCAAAATCAAGTCAAAAATCTGATACACAGTTTTAATACACAGTTTTTAAATTATTTCAGATTTATAATTTCACTTGAGAGATTTTCCCCTATTCAATATTATTTTGTACTACCTAGCTGATGCCCGCGACTTCGTCCGCGGGAACTCTTTAATTTTCCGGGATAAAAAGTAGCCTATCTGTTATTCCAGACTATAATCTATCTCTGTGCCAAATTTCATCCAGATCCGTTCAGCCGTTCTGGCGTGAAAGAGTAACAAACATCCATACATCCATACTTACAAACTTTCGCGTTTATAATATTAGTAAGGATAAATAAGGATAAGGAAGTAAGGATGGATTAATTATTGTTACTTACCTCCAAAATTCCGAATCGGAGGATACGGTCCGACTCGGAACTCAGCTTCGATTTCCGATTCCGACCGTATTATGTGCGGGGATTAAGCCAGGCCCAGGCCTTTATAATTAAAATTATAATTTGTAATTTAATCAAGGAAGTTGTAATAATATCATAGTCATAATTTTTTTTTAAAACAAATGAAAAATCCATGCCATTCTTTGAAAACCCACTTTCTTCGACAGCCCAAAGTAGGTTAACGGCGAATTTCGATGAGTATAGAATAACAAGTGGATACCGATTGTTATACGTGTACTTATATTGCATATAAATAGTACATTGTAATATTTTATGTAGGTACCTACTATCTAGTCTACTTGTTGATCTGAATACCGAGTAAAAATTATGCAAGGACTATTTGCAACGTAATAAGGTATTTTTTCTTATTAAGGTCGAGATTTCGAATAAAAATTAGGTATTATATTATGTATCTAAAACATTTTTTTTTAACAAACGATTACAATGAACCAGTAGAAATAGAAATCTTTATTATTGGAATAATCAAAATATACAGAACAATGTATTCCTGACCGCTAAACTAGGCGGACCCGTATCTCAGGGGCCAGTGCCTTCCCAAACATTTTTGTTAAAAATATCATAGGCAGGGGGCCATTCAGCCATTAATCTCTGGTATTTAGTGCACTGTAACAAATTAACATTTTTCAAAAATGTGTTGCGATTTCCATTATATCTAACATGTTTTTTTTCTTCTTTACTTTTTACATTAGGTATTTTATTCGTGTAAACGCGAAATATAAAGGTCAATGTGCAAACGTGTGGCATCGACACATGATTGCACATAAGAAACGTAATGGATAACTGTGAGACATACAAAGGCGCCTATAATAAGCTTGTGTTATGTCACACGGCAAAAGGAAAGCGTGTCGGGGGTCAGGCGGTAGACAAGACAACAACACAAGTATGGCAGATATAATGTGCTATCTGTCGTGGACCAATAATTATGAATAGACCACCTAGTTATGGTTACACCTCGTCCGTCAGCTCTAGATTAGTATGTAAGGACCTAATTCTAAGAAGCTGCGCGTGCTATGCATCAAGCTTCAGCGGTATATACCTAAGTATACCCAGCGGATGAGCGAGCGATATGTATCTCTCTTATTTTAATTCATTCATTAATATATTAGCCTCAGCACGTTTTTATTTTATTTATTAAAACTAAAAAAAAATTATCTAACTCTAACCTTGGTAGAGAACCCAAGATCCCTACGCTCCAAAATCAAAAGTAGGTAGGTACTCGTACCTAGATACATATAATTAAGACAGAGATACCTGTGATGCATTAATGAGATATATTGCTTGAATACCTAACACAAAGGAAGTGAATAGGTACAAGAGCGCCCCTTATAGATATAAGGTCATAAAATACTACATACGAGTATCTTGAATCTAATAGTGTTAGCGTGCTAAACTCATAGACTTATATTACTATTCACATATCGATAAAATGGCTAAACTACTAATTTTACATACTAAATACATACGAAGATTTGAGATGACCCTCAAATCTTAAAGCCCGGGCTCAAAAATGGATGGTTAACTAATAACTATGTAGGGTAGAGGTAAGGAGTGATATCTCTGTAGGTATATAAAAAGTGTCCGTCGAAATGAACAAGGAAACATTAGCATCAAGGTAAATTAAAAAAATATTATTAGAGTATTTTTGAGAAATAAACAAGGAAAGACACATTCATCATTATTTTGTACAACGTAAGTTGTTGAAATTTTCAATATTTAACTATTTTAGTCGAATTCATACCATACCCTTTGGTACACCAGCGCCACTGTGGAAGGTTTTTGAATTAAACTGTTATTTTCAGCAACCACTGGACACTTTTTCAACTTTTCTCCCATAAGAGTTAACACTCCTTACCTCTCTACCTTTCATACTAATAACCTCAGTCGAATTTCGTAAGCTGTAAACAGAATTTAAATATCTGGTCTAATGCGTGTCAGTGAAGGTCTAGAACATAATATTATATAACATAACATTCTATTTAAAGAATGATAATTATGTTTGTCAAACTAAAATTGTTTTATACATGTTAACGTGTGTCAGAAGTTGTATAACATATAGTCTGAAGGCTTTAGAGGACGCACCCTAACTAGAAGGTGGTAAAGATGTGGTTGATTAAATTATATAAAACCAATGAACTCACAAGGATCGGTGAAACTTTTTTACTAAGAATATCTGAATATGGAAGGCGACCTGAGCATAAACATCCAATATTAAACTCCTACCTTCTTACTCCTTCCTACTTGTATGTATGTATTATGTTACTTATTTAGTCTGCTGATTCATCTCACCAAACTTTCAAACGGATTTGTTTTCTCTGTTGCATAACTTTGGGCTGTAGGTTTTATCGCAGATAGGTATTATATGCCTTAATTCTCATAATGTTTATCTGATTATTGTTAATTTTGTTATTTCAGATCATTTACACCAAGCATCGTGTGATTCCCAGTCCACTTAGACCCAGATGAAATTAATCGATCTATTAAAAAAATCTACGTTTTTGTCAATCAATCCTTATTATCCTATCTCACCATTTTCCATCTCTATGTCTTAACTTATACTAGAATCTAAATGTTGCTCGCGACTTCGTCTGCGTTGATTAAGGTGTTTTGGGTTAACACTTAACAAGCCGCCTATGTGGCTACGTCCTTTCCAAATTTCAGCCAGATCAGTTGTTGTGGTGTGAAGGAGTAACAAACATCCAAATTTTCACATTTATAATATTAGTAAGAAGTAAGATAGTAAATAATTTTATTCATGAGACTGCAGGTGACTGAAAAGTTAGAATATATCTACCTAATAGTTTGAGAGCCTGATACTTACATTCTCCCAATAAATGGAGTATGAATATTTGATGTTTCACCGAGTCTCAAATTAATATTATGTACGTCAAAATTCAATCAATAAATAAACAGTCCATAACAGTCAATCAATAAAACAAGTTAAATAAAAGTCAAACAAAGAAATAGTTCTTTGTAACTATGTAATATAAGTAGTAACTAACTACTTAAATTAATAAATCGGTCAATACCAAGTGCAGTTTATTGTTTATAGACAGATGTGCACGAGATTGTAGAAGTACAAATTTTACATAGGTACTAAGTATACTTATAATAAAAGTGTAACTGGAAGATTTCTGTACATTATATATATTCTGAAAATTTTAATCGGGGTATGCTTTACTATCGATACTGAGCCTAAAACAGATTTTTATTTTATTTTTGTCTGTCTGTCTGTCTGTATGGCCGCGCATCACGCGAAAACTAACGAACGGATTTAGATGAAATTTAGTATAGCGGTAGCTGATAATCCGGGTCAATATATAGGATAGTTTTTATCCCAATAGAACTGATTTGAATAAATCTTTCTTTATTAGAAGGTATGTATGATCAGGTAAGTTTTGCCCAATTTTAGTAAAGATTTGATTAATATTGAGGACAAAACTCCTCAACAGATAACAGCAATTATTCACTTGATTAGGACCTAATAATATATTTTTGGTGGCGTTGGAAGGAAACAAAATTAATTATAAAAAATTGCGACCAAGAGAAAATCTTTTATATTATTATTTATTTTTTATTCTTTTTAGATAAACAATAGTATAATATGTACCAGGTATAAATTGTACTTAGGTATTGATATAGTCATTTGAAAATAAGTGTAGGTTAAACGCGAGATCGCCGAGAAGCAAAAAATCTCAATCCACGCGGACGAAGTTGCGGGTATCAGTTAGTTTTACATAAAATATTACCTATAAATAATTGTATGTATTTTTCTATCAAAGACAAATAATGTTTGTTTAACAATAATAAAATTGTAATTTATAAAAAAATATTAACATTATTTATACCTATAAGTATATCAACGAATGTAATCGATTAGATAGATAGAATAATTCTTAATAAGTCCCACACAAAACTTAATAAAGCCAAATTAGTAGGTACAAATAGAAAAATATAGTGCGGAAAGGAGATCACCATCACTTAAGGCTGATTAACTAACTAACTTAACTCTCAGAATTAAGGACCAATCCTGAACTACAATAACAAGGATATTTTTATAAATATAAATATCGTATGATGCTTAAATTTGTCCGATAACCTTGATTGTAATAATAAGTTCGAGACTAGTATTAAGTATATCAATTATCAGTGTTATGGGCCAACGGGGTCAATTACATTATTGTCTCATTTTATACTGAGCGTCATGATTATAGGCGAGCAAGTAACGAGTATAGATATAAACGGCAAGAGCTAGTAAATTTTTGTTTATTTCTTTATATTCTTCATTTTATCAGGGTTTATTGTTGTGCCCAATGCCCATACATCACAATTTATTTACCTATTTTAGTTGAGATATCAATTATCATATTAGTTTAATCGTAGCTTACGTTGACGACGGTTCAGTTTGATATTATGGTCTCAGAATACTAAAATATATACAATACAGACTATTGCTGTATGGGTTCGTAAAATGGATGGAATAAGGGGTAAGTTGGAATGTATTGAAATTATCGAATAATTATACTGAAAAACTATATTATGTTATTGTTTCTGGAATTGAGTTTAAAAACCAACAACTTCCACTTTATAGTTATATACGTACAAACAAATTATGTATTAAACATTCTGCCTAACTAATCTATCTATATATATAAAAGCGAAAGGTCACTGACTGACTGACTGACTCATTGATCATCACGATATCTCAGGAACTATAAAACATACAGACTTGAAATTTGGAAGGTAGGTTCCTTCTATGGTGTAAACGTCAGCTAAGAAACGGTTTTGGGAAAATTCACCCCTAAGGGGTTAAATGGGGGTTGGAAGTTTGCATGATGGTTCTAAGTTTTTAAAGTTACAGGCTAGAAAATCGGGATTTAGGTTATCAGTTTTAAATTATAATAACCTGTATAAGTACTTTTTCGAAAATCTACCCCAAAAAGGGTGAAATGGGGGTTGGAAGTTTGTATGAAAGTTCTATGTTTTTGAAGTTAGATACTTGAAAATCGGGATTTCAGTTAGTAGTTTTAAATGATAATAAGCTGTATAAACCATTTTACGAAAACCCACCCCACAAAGGGTAACATGGGGGTTGAAAATTTGTATGAAAGTCCTATGTTTTTGTAGAAAGAGACATGAAAATTCAGCATTTCGGTTATAAGTTTGAAATAATAAAAACCTGCATAAGCTATATAAAGCCTCTTTAGATAGACTTTTTGCAGCGGGAAAATTTCATAATCTCATAGGAAATCAGAAATTGTACGCGGACGAAGTCGCGGGCGACCGCTAGTACACTTATATATGTCACCGTAAGATTGTAAAATCCGTTAAATTATAATCTAACGGTTTCAATCCAGCGAGATTGTAAACTGTCGGAAGATTGTGAACCGTTCAATGTTCTGAGTATTAATTTATGAAATATTTATTGTATTTACGTTTTCTTGTCTCTTTCTTGTACAGTTCGCGCGCCAGTTGAATGCAGAGTAAATGTAAGTGTCACCATACATTTACTCTGCATTCAACTCGCGCGCGAACTATAGGTTAGGTTAGGGTTTGACATGAATATTCCGGTAGGACACTTAGGTGATATCGGGTTAATATACCTAATAGATTATAGTTTAACGAAAAATAATGCGTTAAATTGTAAGCAGTATTTTACGGTTCACAATCTGTCGACAGCTTATAATCTATCGAGATAAAAAACGTTATATTAAAATCTAACGGTTTTTACAATCTTACGGTGACATATACGTATAGGTGGACACACTATTGTCTCTTTTAAATGAATAGGTACAACACAACCGGAAAGAAAATGCGGTAGCGTTTGGGAAGTTATTATAAGTCAACATGATAAAATTTTATCTTACCTTTGCATTAATATTGAAGAAGAGTTAGAAACTATCCGTATTGCACTTTTTGGTTAACAATAGCATTAGTATCTCATGTTTCACACGTTTTCTTGTCATCCAGGCCGGCTACGTACACTATTTATACGCGACTGTTTTATTGATAGCTTGGACGCCCAGTCCTGAGTAGTGAATATCAAATGAGAATATCTACACGTTCAGTGACCAACCTTGCCCCTTACCGAGTAGGTATACTTATCTAGTAGGTATAACTAGCAATTATTGTCTAAAGCGACGATCATTTTTGACGCAAAAATACTACATAGATGCTGCCCGAGATTTCTTCCGCATTGATTTAGGTCTGTGAAAAATCTCTTGGGAAATCTTTTCGGGGATAAAAAGAAGCATAATGTCCCTAGTCTTTCCCTGCGGACGATGGGCAATGATAGCAGGCTGACGGACAGAAAGACTTTTGCATTTATAATATTAATACTTATTGATTCTCTCTCTCTATCCAGTCGTATCTTCATTGCTGAAGATCGTGGTTCTGGAGATTTTGCATCCTTGTGCGGATTAAATTTTTCCATCGGGTTCTATCGGAGGCCAGTCTTGTAATGGTGTGAAATTTGCACTTGGAGTCCCTCAGCTGGTCTGACCATCTGGTTGGTGAGCGGCCTCTAAATCTTTTGCCCTCGGTGTTACCCGTCACTATATGATTTTCTAAGCTGTCGTTCCCACGTCGCATGATGTGACCGAAGTAAGAGAGCAGGCGTTGGTAAGGTAACACATGGATAAAAGTAGCATTTTACCCCTAGCTGTGACAGGATAGGTCCGCGTTTGTGCACTTGGCTGTCCAAGGAATCCTTATCATGCGTCTCCATATCTGGAACGCGTCTATCTCTTGCCTTTATGGTCCATATCTCCACTCCGTACATGAATACATACTAGTGGTTCGCCCAGAACTGAGACCTCGCGGCGCCATCTTTTGACATCAATGTGAAGGTCTTGTAAAATACTGATGCTCATTAAAAATTCAATAATTTCGTTTCCTTACAATATTTATCTAATTTTAGTATTTGTTGTTCAAGTACAGGATATAGTTCAAATAATTGACCAAGTTTCAGGCTCAGCCTTTCAGAAAATTTAGAGTTCTGAGGTCAACTTTGGACGTTAGAAAATCTCCATTTCGTAAATTTTAGGGGAAAAATTAAAAAAAAAAAATATTTTGGACTCTTTTCCTGATTATCTTTAAAATGATATACCGCAACCCTATGTAACGCTATAAAAAATATTTTACTTCGCATTCGCTTCTATGAGAGCCCCCTTGAAAAAAAGATTTTTATAACATTTTAAGCCATATTCGGGTGGAGGCCATTGGTTTACATATTATATTTAAAACTGAAGTAATTACGTTAAGTAATTCAGAAGTTATAATGTTCTGACAGACGGACGGACGAACAAGTGCAAATTCACTCAAGTAGACTCAGAGACCTTCGCTTCGCTCGGTCAATTAGAAAAATCAGAACACGGACCAGACGACTCTTGGTGGTGTTGCTTATACCCCGATTCCTCCATATTCCGATTAGACGTGTCATGGCGCTTATGGATTAACGAGACCTATCGTTAAATGAACATTTGAAATGCAAGACTATGCAAGCGACGGTGATCGGTTGTTAAAAAAAATTAAAACCGGTTTATTATTTTTAGAGAAAATTACGAACAAGTACCTAGTTATTACGATTCCTTTGAACGACTTGATAAAGTCAAGATAAAAGGGAACGTATAGCTTCACTTAAGGCGAGTCACCTCAGCTCAGCGGTGAAAACTGGTTTGCTAGATCAAATTTTTTCGGTATTTACTATTAAATAACGGTCTTACAAAAAATATCCGATACACTTAAAGATATTGTCTAAAGAATGTGCTAATTTGTTACACGATAGGATGTACTTTACTCGATCAAAAAAAATCTTGAAACAGGCTAAATTAAAAGTTTAAAACGAATTTTTTATTAATAAAATTTTCGACTTTGCTCATCATTTTTATATGGATAAATTCCTCTTGAAGTATTAATGAGAACCTGCTAAAATTTATTTCAAACTGAAGTCCTATATCTATTTAATTCAAATTAATCCCAGAATTTGAACGTTGCCAAGCGGTTTCAGAATATACCGCGCTGCCCGCTTCCCCGCTAGTCTCTACGAGAAATGTACCGCGAGACGCGCGGGCGGCACCCCACACCTCACCTCCTAAAATCTTGGAGGTGACTGGCCTTAATTGTAAAAAAGAATCTTCGTCTTTCATAGACGCTAGTATTAGTAGTATTGCTTTTTTAGTCGATGGTTGCATAAGTACTACAATTCAGTTCCGTTCAGTTCAGTTTATTTATTTAAACATGTAGGACATACAGGTGTCTCTTATGCTACGTCATGTTTTGACTCTAACACCGGTTCGGAAAGAAGATTCTGCCGAGAAGAGCCGACAAGAAACTCAGCAGTTGCTCTTTTTTTTTACATTCTGTATCAATGATGTGTGTGAGTGGCGTGCTTATGTCAAAAGTAAAATAAATGGTTGGACAGATAGATGAAATTTAGCAGAGATAGATTGTAGTCTGGAATAACACAAAGGCTACTTTTTATTCCGGAAAATTAAAGAGTTCCCGCGGGAACCAATAAACCACAAATGGATGTTTGTTACTCAATACTCAATCACGCCAGAACAGCTGAACTAATCTGGATGAAATTTAGCACAGAGATAGATTATAATCTGGAATAACACAAAGGCTACTTTTTACCCCGGAAAATTAAAAGTTCCCGCGGGAACCAAAAAATCTCAATCCACGCGGACGAAGTCGCGGGCATCAGCTAGTAATTATAATAAGAATGAGGCGCGTCTTCGTGGCTTGAATGACCCACAGTACTCGTAGCATCTTCCTTCACATGGAAGATGCTAAAGAGTATAATAGAAGTGCATTCCGTTGAGATCAAACGACAATGGATGTTTTGTATGCAGGTGAAAGTGAGTTCGATGAACTAAATGAAAGTAGATATGATTTCATAACAAAGGGAATCTGGACAGAAATATGGCTCATCAGGTGTCAATTGCATCCGTCGAAGTCCCATAATCACTGTTTATATTATACTCAGTCTCTTAGTGACGCAATATATCATACATAATTTAAAATATGTATAATGCTTTTATGCAACATTGCGAAACAATAACTAGGAAAAAACTACGAATCGAAAGGGGCAACTCTCAACGGGCGCTATTGTTGGTCTTTCTTTCCATCCACCTTATTCTAAGCAATCCACTTTATTTGTACAATATCATACTACTATGACGATGGGTGTATGTTAATTAAAACTAGCTTTTGCCCGCAACTTCATCCGCGTGGACTTTTATCCCCTATTTTACCAACTACATATAATTATTATGGGATTCTTTGCAAAACATCATATTAATCCAAAGGTACTAATCCATATCCACACTAATATTATAAATGCGAAAGTGTGTCTGTCAGTCTGTTTCACGGCCCATCTGTTCAAACGATTTTGATGAAATTTGGAAAACTCCTTTGAATCGTGAGCGATGTAGGTAAGGTCTAGAAAAACACTAGCCTCAGCCTTGTCCGTTATTCTGCGTGCTGGCCCCTTTACAGATGACTTACTCGGCTTTGAACCTGAATGAACCGTTCCGTGTGTGAGCACTGATATTTAAGATTAATGTAAAATGATAAGAATTGTCTAACGCTACAAAACAATTTAATGTAATGGTTATTTAATCTCTACCTATTTATTTTACTTAAATGATTTTCCACCTTTTATTAATCGGTTTCGTACTCGTAAGGATACAGTCAAATTATTAGACTTCATAATACTGTGTGCTGCTTTGAATAGAAATGGTTCAAGTGACAGAAGTGAGGTGTTGTCTTAAGTAGTATTCACGGAGAACGTGGCGTCGCCAGACTTTTATAGTACGACATCTCTAGCGACGCGTCGTCGCATCGTGTTGTTGGACATATTTTTTGTCCCCTGGTAAATACGAGGCTTTATAGTGTTCTTGTCACTTCCTAGCTCCCTGTCACCTATGTCACTCTCCAGGTCCTCAACTTTATCCATGCCAAAAATCACGTCGATCCGTTGCGGCGTGATTGAAGGACAAACCAACAAACCAATAAACCAACAAACAAACACACTTATAATATTAGTATGATGATAAGTTACCTACCTGCAATTTTGGTCTAACTGATTGCTCCCAAATAAAACAACCTATATATTGTCCGAAATGTCCATATATACAGGACCTCCAACATTAACAAATAAGGGAAAGTGGAAGAGCTAAAAGCTACTTTATGTAGCTGGCAACGAGCCATTTGAAGAAAGTTGTTTCATGGTTGTTTCAAATTGATACTTACCTGTTTGGTCCTTAATCTCTCAAATTAAGACGTTTTCGATCCAATAACTTTCGCTACAGAATACAATACTACTTATATTAAGGTCTAGGGACAAAGAAGATTAGGCGGCAGGAGCTTCATCCTACTTAACTTATAATATTATGTAGGTGTAGGTGCTAGTTACTGAACCTACAATTTGCCCCGTTTATTGACCCGCCCGGAGTCGAAATAGTAGATACTTCCGATCATAATCTGGCCATTTTTCAAAATCAGTCATCATGCTTAATTGTGCGGTGTTATGTTTTTAGCCCAAGGGTAGTAAAAGTCTACTTCATATGTAGTTTTGATAGAGCGCCTTCGAGCAAATGAATTTAAAAAAAGCTAGGTATGTTTTTATTTATTTAAAGTGACCGGCTTTCGATAAAATTATACTATAGGTAAATAGTTCAACGCCTGCCAAACAAGTTGAAATGGTGCGATTAGAAAATACAATGACCTTATCTAAACGCGTTATTTTTCATAAGTAGGATAAACCGTGGGCATACGTATAATAATTATATGTACTTATATCTTACTAGATGACGCCCACGACTCCGCGTGGATTGATGTTTTTTGGTTCCACTGGAACTATTCAATTTTACGGGATAAAAATATGCAGTCCTTTGCCGGGATGTAATCTATCTCTGTACCAAATTTCATCAAAATCGGTCGAGTAGTTGGGCCGTGAAAGCGTAGCAGACAGACAGACAGGCACACTTTCGCATCCATACTATAATATTATAAATGCGAAAGTGTGTCTGTATGTCTGTCCGTCTGACTGCTACTTTTTATCCCGGAAAATTAAAGAGTTCCCGCGGGAATGGGAATCATTTAGTTTTTAATTTTTGTATGGATATGTCACCGTAAGATTGTAAAAACCGTTAGATTGTAATATAACGTTTTTTATCTCGATAGATTGTAAACTGTCGACAGATTGTGAACCGTAATATACTACTTACAATTTAACTCATTATTTTTCGGTAAACTGTAATCTACTAGGTATATTAACCCAATAGAACCTAAAATTCTACCTGAATATTCATGTCAAACCCTAACCTAACCTATAGTTCGCGCGCGAGTTGAATGCAGAGAAAATGTATGGTGACACTTACAAATATGTCACCGTAAGATTGTAAAAACCGTTAGATTGTAATATAACGTTTTTTATCTCGATAGATTGTAAACTGTCGACAGATTGTGAACCGTAACATACTACTTACAATTTAACGCATTATTTTTCGGTAAACTGTAATCTACTAGGTATATTAACCCAATAGAACCTAAAATTCTACCTGAATATTCATGTCAAACCCTAACCTAACCTATAGTTCGCGCGCGAGTTGAATGCAGAGTAAATGTAAGTGTCACCATACATTTACTCTGCATTCAACTCGCGCGCGAAATGTACAAGAAAGAGACAAGAAAACGTAAATACAATAAATATTTCATAAATTAATACTCAGAACATTGAACGGTTCACAATCTTTCGACAGTTTATAATCTCGAGGGATAGAAACCGTTAGATTATAATGTAACGGATTTTACAATCTTACGGTGACAGATATAAGCACTTTAATAATTTAAAAAAAAATACGGCGCTTTAATATTTAACACTATATCATGTCCTGGGTGTTTAAAATATTTATATGTATATGTTAATTAAAATAACTCATAAAGATGATTACCGTAAACTATTCAATTTCTGTAAAATTATACCAATTCATGAAAAATCTGAACTTACATTACTACTGGAAAACTATTTCAATGAAAACTTTAAAAAATTACACATTCCACATTCAGCTCGAAGGCATGACCACCCTAAACTTCTATTACCTAAGTATAATAACCTTTATGGAAAAAGAAGATTAAATTACGTTATACCTAACCTAATTAATCAGTTACCAAAGTGTCTGAAAGATGTAATTACTATTAAAAATCTTAAACATAAGCTAAAAAACTACTATCTACAAACTACACTATTAAAATATTCTTAATAATACCTAATTAGACAAGTGTCATCCTTATCCTAAACTTATACCTATATACTATTTGTGTATTATACACAAAATAAAAATGCTTCCAAACAATTAAAACCAATTTACCTTAGACGTCAACTACACATCCTGTATCACGAGCGAACAATTGACATGTTGCGTTAGTACACAAGTTTTTTTTTCTACCCACTTTTAACTTTTAGAATAAATGTTCCAAGTAGTTATGTATGTATTCTATGTATGTACTTGTGTAATAAAATTGTTAGTTAAAGTTGTAGTATTAGGACGTTAAAGTTTATATAATCGTATAGTGTGTACTATTTATAGCTGTGTAAAATAAATTGTAATTCTATAGTAAGAGTATTCAGAACAAGCCTATTGTCGGCGGCACTGTGGTGTTCGGTAAAATTCGTATGAATTTATGATAACACCACATCAAATGTAAACAACTACTGATAATATGTAAGATTTATTAAATAAATAAAATAAATAAAAATGTAGAGAAACTTTCACAAAAATATCCTAGGAAACATCTTGATTTTGAAAGACTTATACAATGGTGTGCTAGTTATGCCACTATCGTACGTTCTTCCGCAAATTGCGGTAGTATATCTAGACCAAAATGTAGAGGAATGGTCTTACAGTTTTATTATACTTAAGTATGTAAAACTGTAAGACCATGTAAAAGAAGCGGCGTGTGAATTTTTATTACCTCACGTCACTGTCACCTCAATCCACGCGACTTCGTCTGCGTCCGCAATTAATTTCATTAATCATATAAACTCCCACTGAAAAGAAATATAAACTTTTAGGTACCTACTTAGAGAGAAACCCGGATAAATGGTAAAAATGTAAAAAAATAAATGTTTGAGACAGAAAATAATAATTATTTTTCACGCATGTACCTACCATACCATGTCTATATTGTGTATTGTGTGCCAACCGCTAATCCGTCTCGAGATACTGAAATCAAATCTAAAAAACCGCAGTTTAGATGTGTACTAACTAATATTATAAATGCAACGCATCGACGTGATTTTTGGTATGGGTATAGTTGAGGACCTGAATAGTGACATAGGCTACTTTTAATCCCGGAAAATTAATGAGTTTCCGCGCAATAAAAAAAAACTTAAACCACGTGGACGAAGTCGCGGGCATCAGCTAGTTAAATAATAATTAATTGTAGTGCGACAGTATTTTAGCCGAAGCGAAGCGCAACCTGTGTGTGCGATACCACCGTCACTTTCTTTCCAACAGAGTCAATGAAGCGGGGAGAAAGTGGCGACCTCCACGTCCGTATACAAGCGTCTCTGTAAAAACCGCTGACTCATAACTGTAAACCACAAAATATGCAGCGTATCTTAGGCATTTGGGCCTTTTAGTCTATAATTCTATACTAATATTATAAATGCCAAAGTTAAGATGGATGGATGTTTGTTACTCAATCACGCCAGAATGGCTGAAGTAATCTCGATGAAATTTGGCACTGAGATAGATGTAGTCTGGATTAACACATAGGCTACTTTTTATCCCTGAAAGTTAAATAGTTCCCACGGGAACCAAGATACGATCATGGTATACGAAGATACTGTCGTCTGTCACCTCAATCCAGGCAGACGAACGTTAATCCACGCGACTTCGTCTGCGTGGATTGAGGTGATAGTGACATGGGGTTGACACGTCGCATCATCTATCTATTTAAATAATCAATATAGTTCGTTTGTCTCGCTAAAACTCAGAAACTTGACCGACGTGGCTTGACCGATTTAGATGATTTTTTTTGTGCGGGTTTTAGTGGGTCCAGGGCTGGTTTATATGTGGACTCGGTAGGGGGCGCTGCAATCGGGTTCTAGGCTCAGGGCAGGATAACGTCTGCTGGGCCCACTAGTGAGTAATAAAAATTCACACGCCGCTGTTTTTACATATATACTTATCGTCGCTTTTCCTACGAAAGGACCTAACTAACATTGAGTAAATTGTTCAGGGCAAGCGTTTTTCGGTTTCGTGCTCAACTATATTGTCCACAGCTTGCTCAAATAAAGCTGTATTAGAATTTAAAAATATTCTAATAATCTGTGAATCAAGGCCTTTTTGCAAGTATCGATTATCTTATTTAAATGTTCTTATTCATTTAGGTAAAAATATTTAAAACACTTACGCCACTTCATAAGAACTTTGTTTTTCAGAAAAATGAATTACTTAGCAGATACGACTGTATTTTTTACTGAATAATTAAGTCACATTCAATCCAAAATAACTTGTTTTTATTTCTTTATATAATATTATGATAATTAGGATAGTTCTAAATCATTTTTTGACTGAATGTTTTTGGATTCGTACTATATTGGATTTTATTACTGCCCAAGGTTTTGTACATTTTTTGTCACCAATATAT
The DNA here is from genome assembly GCA_923060345.2 of Erebia aethiops. Classification (NCBI taxonomy): domain Eukaryota; kingdom Metazoa; phylum Arthropoda; class Insecta; order Lepidoptera; family Nymphalidae; genus Erebia; species Erebia aethiops. Next base: position 10,651,292 of record OV281089.1, on the reverse strand, counting down.
ATTAATTTTTAACTCTATTAGTTAATGTCTGAGGTATTCCGTCCCAATCAAAATGCAGACGTAAGTGAAACCCAATTTTTATTCAATATAGTCTAGTTCACACTAAATGACGTATTTTCAGTCAAGTCATAGTTGAAAGATTTTTATTTAGCTTATTGCTAAATAAAAATCTTTCAAATCTAAGTATAAAATACGCCACTTAGTATGATTCCATTTTCGCAAATGAGCATATACGCCATACTCACCGATTGTCCTATATAGACAGTAAACGGTAGAAGATATTAAAACGCCGATCAGACAGATCGATAGAGCCTTAAAAGTACATTATTATGATGATTTTAGTGCAGTTACGTCAAAAGTGTCAGATAGGTCCTTTCGCGCTGTTATGGTGTAGATACACCATAACAGCGCTGATTTTTAGCCGATCTCTAAAAAAGAGTTTTCGAATACATACGTATAAATTGACCTGATTATTTAATAACTATATTTTATACACTTGATTTATTTTATTGCTTCTAACGCGAGGTGGGTACGACTCACCCGAGGCAGAATACACTAAAATGGTTAGTAGAAATAGAAGAGAGACTGATAACTTAGATATGCTGTGCTATCGACGTAAATACCTATATGTAAGTATCTATAATTCTATGAATTATAGAAATTTCTACAAATACGGGTAGCTTTAATATAAAGACATACCTATGCTTCAAATTCCAGATAGTTTTGAATAATTATGAATTGAATTTTAAAGATGCGGGTGTATTAGAGAGCACACAGTTAACTTTATTCCCACATAGAGTCTTCGTTATACGATGAATAGGTAACTTATCTTCCCTTGGCCAAAGAATCGATGCTTGAAAGGAAAATCTAGGTAATGAAGTACCTACTTAAAAATTATTATTTAAATTAAGTAGCTTAGTCAAACAATATACCACTTGTTACAAGTAACAGTTGAACCTTATCGTGATATAATAATTTCGGTAGTGACTTAAAAAAAAATAAAAAAAACCCGACCATCTACTATGCCCACGCCTCTATGTGATGGCAAACACGCTAACAGTGCAAGGACAAAATATTATATTTCCTAACATAAAAAATACCGTAGGATTTATTCACACGCTACTATCTATATTTCTATACCAAGGTTCTATGTATCTAATTGCTTTCAATTTCCTACAGCAATCTCACTGACTAATAATGTTTATAAATACTCAACTAGCACTGTTGATAGTGTCAACGATAGTCTTCTGAAAATAAATGTTTCCTAGGAAAAGTATTTTGGCACTTGTGTTATGTTTTATGTAGGCAAATCATAGGGGATTAATCTGCGGTCGTAATCAAGCAATATTATGCAATAATGTGCAGGTACTCCACTATTTATTATTATATACGCACCTAACTTAGTAATATAATTTACGTACGCAGTAGGCCAGCATCATTCGTTGGCCTACTTTCTCTGGGATTTGTGTTCATCCAACAATTGAATTAATACCATACAGTTTACAAGAAATACCAATTTTACGAGACATTTATTGCCTGTGTTAGGTAGGTATGTAGACGAGGACTAAACTTTATGAGATACTTCATTACGGATAATTTATTATGTCGTACTTACCTACTTCAAGGTATTTTATTACGTAGATACATTTTTACTGGACATTCTTGAAGTGAAAGACCAACGTCACCTTATAAAATAAGGCGATGTTATGAACATCAAGTTTCGACGTTATTATTATGTTTCATAGCTTTCTTTTGATATCTTAAAAGTTAAGTCACACTAAAGACTAGGCTTTCTATTCCGTTCATGGCATATAGAATCAGACTACTTTGATAAAAAAACGTTGGAACGGTGGTCAGCTTGCAAATTCCTTATTCCTGTTCTTTTTTTTCTATGAATTATTAAATAATTTTTGAACGCGTTATAAAAAATATCACGCATAATATTAATTTAACTTATATCCACAAAATTACACATGATCAATTTAGTGCCTAGATAATATAATATTCAGAAGGAGTCGGTTAAAAAGATTCTGTTTTGTTGCAGATTATCATCCCCCGCAATTTCCAGTTATGATTATAAGAATACGATGGCTTTTAATACCACTAGCTATTTTTATTACGACGATATCAGGTTTGTTTCTGAACCTAAATTTTAAACCTAATTATTAGTACTTAGACTTTATTTTTGTTATATAGTCTTCATTTTCCATTCACATTAATCAATGATAATTTATTTTAGGTAACCCATTATTTTTACAACAGTCTGGAAGAAATATAAAACCAGTTATTAGATGGAAACCACCAATGGATACATGGAATTGGACGGAAACGCCTAGAAATGATGAACCATTCTTTATACCTTCAAATTTTACTCACAAGCTACCTCCGTCCGCGAACGAAACAGAACTGATTGCTCACATGGCGGCTCTAAAACGAAATTACTCGAGGCTTTTGTGGGATAGTGATAAAAGTTCAAATTTGCCTCTCTTCGTGGACAAAGCTTTAAAATTATTGAATTTAAAACAAGTTTACTATGAAGTGGAACATTCTGTAATGTCCAGGGTATCTTGTACAGCATGCAAGGCAGGCGCTGGTCTACTACAGCATTATATAAGACTCGGAAAAAGTAAAGAGGAAATTAATAAAATGATATATCAATTTTGCGTCTCCCTAAACATACAATCTACAAGAGTCTGTGAAGGCATTACGAGGCTTTTTGGGGTAAGGTTTGTTTTGAAAATTTTATAAAACTCCATTTGACTATATTCATTACATAAAAAGCTAATTGAAGATATATTTTTTATTTCAGAGTGAAGTTGTTTACGTATTAAAACGTATCACCATAGGCCCAAATGAAATATGCAGTTTTGTGATTGGAGATGCCTGTGGAGATGTTTACAATCCATATCACGAGTGGGAAGTAGCTTTCCCTCCAGTTCCAAAACCACAAGTGCAGAACTTAGAAGCGCCTGTCGACAAAGCTCCGACGTTTAAAGTCCTTCAAATATCAGACACTCACTTCGACCCTTATTATGCTGAAGGTTATTACTAATTTGTTTTATCCAAATACAATAAAATAACACTTCGTTTATGTCTTCGTTGAAGCTACAAGATTAGAAATCAAACAAGTAATTTAATTTATAAATAAGTGTAAATACAACGCACAGCGGATGCCTACGTCCAAGTGCGGAAAATTATCCCAGGACACGAAGAAGAAGAAGTGTAAATACAATGACGAAATATGTATTTTGAATTTGTTATCACAGGTGCTAACGCGGAATGCAACGAGCCTCTATGCTGTCGGGCATCAAACGGCCCAGCTCTGACTCCGGGGGGAGGTGCTGGTCGTTGGGGTGACTACCGCAAGTGTGACACACCAAAAAGAACAATTGACCACATGTTGAAACACATTGCAGACACACACACTGTTTGTATTATAACAAGATTCTACCTCTTTTCACCATTATTAATAATAATGTCCTCTCGACCGAATTTCGGCCACGGCGCGCATCTCCTGAGATTAGCCATCTGCGCGAGAGGTTTTATAGTGCAGAAGTGTGCGCTTACACATGTGAACTCTATTCCCTGAGTCAGGTAGTCCGAGGGAACGGAAAATCCGATACGATCGGAGAAAGATCAGGTGGAGGACGACGGGCTCGCGTGTTTAAAATTCCACATTCAAAATAAAAAAATCACATTATTCATTCTTCACATCTTATAGTATGCTTCGTTAATTTCCATGACTAACTTGACATTTCAGGATATAGACTATATTTTATGGACCGGGGATTTACCACCACATGACGTTTGGAACCAAACAAAGGAAGAAAATCTTAAGGTCCTACAAGAAACGGTTGCTCAAATGTCTGATATGTTTCCGGGAGTTCCGATCTTCCCAGCTCTTGGGAACCATGAATCATCACCAGTCAATAGGTAAGTGAATGCGGAACGGAAAATTCATATCTAATTAATGATTGATTGATTAGGTCATAGTAGTTAAGGCATGTGTACTGGTAGGTACTTATAGGTATAAAACTAACAGATTACTCTCATTACTGCATCTATAACATTTTAAACATCTATGTCGAAGTAAGTAAGCAATGTATTAATAAATTTAAAATTAAATAGTAAATCCAAGTAAATCTAATAATTCCGACATGTAGCAGATCAAAACATTGCACTCCTTTTTTTGGGCAGTCGCGACTGACGACTAATCGTGCAATTATTGAAATCCATCCAAATCCACAACAGTAGGTCTACTAATTACTAACAGATACAATAAGTACCAGCAGAAAAATTCGAGAAAATTTTACGCGAACCAATTGGTACAAAGTATAAATCCGATACTTTTTTATGTTTATTTGGTACATTTTCCAGCTTCCCACCGCCATATATCTCTTCGCCAGAGTCGAACATCGCCTGGCTGTACAATGAGTTGGATGCGCAGTGGAGAAGATGGCTGCCTGCTGGAGTGTCACACACAGTACGTCGTGGAGCATTCTACTCCGTCCTTGTTCGTCCTGGTTTCCGGATCATATCGGTCAACATGAACTATTGCAATAACAAAAACTGGTAAACGATTTCATTTTCCTCTTGCCTTTATTCAGTTTTTGCCTAGTGGGGATGTACAAGAGGGAGGTGTGTTATTAACCGTAGCAATCTAGGAAGATTTTCCTCTGAGTGGGTGCTATGCTCGGGGACTCAGCGGGTCTTTTTGTAATCGCGATGCAGGGTGCATATTGAAGTAGAGTCTTAGTTAGGACTTCGGTCATAGATTTTATAGCGCCAAACTGAAGGAATAGGCCTTTTCTTTGAACAACGGCATCCCATAAGTCCTCGTGAATCAGTAGCATTTTCACCAGGAACTTCCATGTGGTGTAGTCCTCCATACCTTTGAGCTTGTCGATTGTAGCGCGCGATATTGACTCCGCCATCGTCCTTGTAGAATGTCCACACGATCGCGCCGCCACGCAAAGTTTTTTGAGGTTAACTTTTTAAGTTCAAAATATTAAATACTTGGAGAAACTACAACAGCCTGAAGGGCTGGGCCCATAACCTGAAGGGATACGGTAGATTGTGAAGGGACGGCCTATCCCTTCACAATCTACCGTAGAAATAGGAAGTTCTTCCTCCGAAGTCCGAGCTGGTGTTTTATGTTCAGGGGACGGGTCTTTTTTTTTTTTTTTTTTTTTTTTTATCCACTACAAGCTAGCCCTTGACTGCGATCTCACCTGATGGTAAGTGATGATGCAGTCTAAGATAGTAGCGGGCTAACCTGTTAGGGGCATGGCAGTTATATTAAACCCATACCTCTTCGGTTTCTACACGGCATCGTACCGGAACGCTAAATCGCTTGGCGGCACGTCTTTGCCGGTAGGGTGGTAACTAGCCACGGCCGAAGCCTCCCACCAGACCAGACCAGGGAAAATTCAGAAATTATAAATTCCCAAATTGACCCTGCCGGGGATCGAACCCGGGACCTCCGCACGTTAAGGCAACAGCGCTACACACTGCGCCACGGAGGTCGTCAAAAGAGTCTTTTCGTAAGCGCGATGCAGATTGCGTAATGAAGTAATGTTAGGACTTGGGGCGTAGATCATAAAGCGCTATCTGTTTTCGCAAGTAGCGACCGCTCCCTGTTTTTAATTTGTCAAAATAAGTATGTAATTTATTTTGAAGCTATGAATATTATTTTTCAGGTGGCTTTTACTAAATAGTACGGATCCAGCGACAGAATTACAGTGGCTGATATACGAATTGCAATCTGCCGAATTTAGTGGTGAAAAAGTTCACATAATCGGACATATTCCTCCTGGACATTCGGACTGTCTTAAAGTATGGAGTAGGAACTACTATGCTATTATCAATCGTTATGAATCTACAATAACAGCACAGTTCTTTGGTCATACCCATTTCGACGAATTCGAAGTATTCTACGATCCGAATGATTTAGGTTTGTATGAATATTATTTTATGCGACGAGATTTTGAGTGCAAAGTTTCTAGAATAGATATTATTCACTACCTATACCATCTCCTATAGATTTGTACCTACTGTTTAATTTCAGTGGTGAATTGAGGATAATTGATATTGTCTAAGATAATAATGGCTTATAAAATGGGTACAAAGGAACTTGATTTAGTAGATGCTTAGATTTTAATTGTTGTAAGACACGCACTTACCTTAAGTTTCCACGCGGGGTTGAACTTGACCGCTGCAGCTTCCAATGTGAATCATTTGACGGTCGGCTTTGTACTCTTTGTTTTCAGTCGTCACAATCATTTGAGGAATTAAATAGCCTTTCTGGTATCTGTCGAATTATAAAAGATCACTGGATTAATAATTTCATACATTTATTTTTTCCAGGAAGAGCTACGAGCATTGCTTATGTGGGTCCATCGGTAACACCTTATTACGATTTGAACCTAGGATATCGAATATACTATGTAGATGGAGATCATGATTCGACAACTCGAGTAAGTCAGAAGTACCACTTCTTTAACTTAATACTGACTTACTTGAAAAAAAATAGACTTACCTACCTTACTTAGTCAACAGCTTGACGCTACCATTGATAACTGCTGCCAACCGCCCGAAGCAGTCGCAACTGCTCGAGCAGTTCTGTATGTGTGTAGGTACGTAAAAGACTGTAGTTCACTATGCAGTCGCAGCCTGAAGCAGTCCATCCTGTCTGCTTTAAGATGTCCGTGTATGTTCGGCCTTAGGCGTAACTTAGTTTTAGCCAATAACAAAGAGTTGCTGCCAATTTCCATGATACTTATTTAATAAAATAAAACCTGTAATTAAATTATATCTAACCTTTTGCAGCTAGTTGTTGATCATGAAACATGGATTATGAACTTGAAAGAAGCGAATCTATTTGGTTACCCGATTTGGTATAAGCTCTACTCAGCACGGTCCGCATATATGATGCCATCGCTTCGTCCACAAGACTGGGACGCGTTTATAGACGATATGACTACTAAGGAGGATATCTTCAACTTATATCACAAGTAATTTTTATTATTCAACCTCTATAATTTTTTTTATATAGTTTTATATTTATCGCAAAAATAATAGTGTTGATCCGGCTCGAAGGACCACTCCTGTTGAGTTTTATGATTATACGAAATAGAAAAATAAATAATTCTATTTAATTTATATCTAAATGGCAAGCTTGGGAATGAGTTGCTCTAACGGCTTTTGATAGTTCTTATTAGTGAAAAAACTAGAAGTTTAATTCGCTATATAATCTGCCACAGAAGGCAAATATATGTGGTACAGTGCGTATCTTGAACTTGCTACCCGCGATATTCACCACACCAAAACCCTCGAAAATACCCTCAACGTACGTGTCACTCCGATACCGGAGCATCTTCAGTAGATGTAAGCGCGTATGGAATCCTGGAAGCTTTAGTTAATAACTCAATTTACTTCATAACCTAATACTTCTTATATTTTACTGACGTTCAAAAAGTGTTCAGTCACAGTGCTACCCAGAATAAGCAAAATATATTAAGGCTTTTTACTTTGACGTTATTTAACTTTATCCATAGGCGACCTTTCTGGCGCAGTGGTGAGCGCTGTGGTCTTATGAGAGGTCCAGGGTTCGATCCACAGCCGGGTTAATTCGTGAATTTATAATTTCTGAATTCTCTGATCTGGTCTGGTCCCTACCAGGTCAGGTGCTAGTTACCTATCAGCACCTGATAGGCCGCCAAGCGATTTAGCGACCCGGTACGATACCGTGTACATACTAATTGTAGAATGTAGAGCATCTTTGACTATAAACCTTAACATAAGGCATTATAGTTTAATTTCGAATATATATTATAGTTCGCGAGCATGTCCGTCACGGTCACGCGAATCTACATTTTTACCCCCTACCAAAAAGTGCCCAACGCGCCTAAAAAAGTTTTCACTTAAAAAATGTTCTGATTAACTATGCCTACCATAACCATTTGTAATTCTGATGCAGACATTACTGGAAGAACAGCCCCCGGCGCGGGACATGCGACGGCGAGTGCCGCAAGCGGCTGATCTGCGACGCGCGCTCGGGTCGTTCGCACGACCGACGCGCGCTGTGCGTGCACATAGAGGCGCGCATCGACGGCGCCTCGCCTGCGCCACAGTCCTGGCGCGCCTGGCTCTATAATGGCCTGTCTGTCTCGTGAGTTGCTACATCATGCGCGCCCACCACATCTGCTTGTTTCCACATGTACTTAATGTAAATGGTTAATGCAATTCATAAGCGCGTACACTTTACTTGTGGTTATGTCGTGTATAGGCATATTGCGTGTGTGTGTGTGCAAGTCGGAACGGTCCGTCGTACCCGCGCACGTACGTACACGCACATTTACACGTATTTGACGACCTCCGTGGCGCAGTGTGTAGCGCTGTTGCCTTAACGTGCGGAGGTCCTGGGTTCGATCCCCGGCAGGGTCAATTTGGGAATTTATAATTTCTGAATTTTCCCTGGTCTGGCCTGGTGGGAGGCTTCGGCCGTGGCTAGTTACCACCCTACCGGCAAAGACGTGCCGCCAAGCGATTTAGCGTTCCGGTACGATGCCGTGTAGAAACCTAAGGGGTATGGGTTTAATATAACTGCCATGCCCCTAACAGGTTAGCCCGCTACCATCTTAGACTGCATCATCACTTACCATCAGGTGAGATCGTAGTCAAGGGCTAGCTTGTAGTGGATAAAAAAAAAAAAAAAAAAAATAGAAAAAACATACTAATGAGACTCAAACACAACCATAAACACGCGCGCTCGTGAATTGCAAGAACTACCTATACTTAACAGTAGAAAAAAAAACTTACTTGCACCGCTTTCAAACTAGCTCTTCATTCTCGTCGTGATAAGAACGAAGAAAACACTAGGGACCGGATAAAACTTCTGCGTGAAATGTCCGCATCAAATCGCTGACGTAGGTAGTTATGCCACATAAGTATATGCCGCGCATGATAGGTATTTTGATGAATACTTAATAATACTTGGTAGGTACGCCTTGTTTTGACTCTAGCATTTGATGGGAATTGAGAACCCGATCTTGTCTTGTGCTTGTGTGTAAAAGTGAGTTTTTAATCGGCGAAGCGACTGTGACTTATCGCGGTCAAAATAGATTTTCTAGGGGAAGTCTTCAACTGTTCATCAAAATGGAAATAAGTAAATTAATGTCGAGCGGACTCAAAACATCACATTAATATTATTTATGTGTAAAGACGAAAGTTTGTATGTGTATGTTTTTTACTCTTTCACGCAAAAACCATTTGGCTGAAATTTGTAATGGAGAGATAATACCTTGGATTAACATAGGCTACTTTTTATTCTGGAAAATTAAAGAGTTCTCGTCAAAAAACCTCACTCCACGCGAAGTCGCGGCCATCGTCTAGTAAATAAAATATGCAAACGCGTTTAATGGCGATAGGTACTAGGGGAAACTGAAGAATGTGACAGCTGTACGTGACTTTGTGTTGCCATGTCCCACCTTCGCCCCGATTTACCCCGAGAATAAATAGTATCATCACAATCGAGTAGGACTTAACACTCTAGGAGCCTATGCACAATACATATTTTATTTATTAACACAATCGCGCAGCGTCCGCGCGTTTTAGTTCAAAGGCTGCCTCTGACGCGCGTATAATTTGCGTTATTAGGATCGCGTCGTCTGTGCGTATAAAAGACGCCGTGTGCATAGTATCTTAGGTATAAACGTACAGTTCGCGCGCGAGTTGAATGCAGAGTAAATGTATGTGTGTGTAAATGTGAATTCAACTTGCGCGCGTACTATACCTATACCGTCAAATAAGTCTGCGTGCGACCATGGCGCCTTTCATTTCCGGCGACGCATACAAACTCATTGTCAGGAACTAATTTAATTATACTAATTTGTGGTTTTCAAAAATAGGTCTAAATACTTCAAATGCATCCTAATAAAATGACTGTCTAACCAATTAGTGCCGATTTTAGCGCAGACTTATCTGGCGCTAGGTAATTTGGTAGGTACAGTTGGCGACAAAAAAAAAACCTCTGATCTAACTTTGAAAATGCGCAGAGGGTGTCGATCTATTTATTGGGGCGCGACGACAGGGGGATTCTGTGCCGCCTTGCGATTAAGTAGTTCCTAATAGTCAATCTTTCGCTTTCTGCGTACTTAGTAGCAACCTGCATGCATGACTATGCGCTGAAACTTCCAGAGCTCTGTTTACCTAACGGCATGTGTAACTGTAACTTTTAATTACGAGTAGTAGAAGTTAGTCAGCGCAGGCGGCCAGAGCTGTGGGCCAGAGTAACGAGCTATCGCCTCACCGGCCTTAGCACTTTAGCGGTGCTGGACATTACATTATTTACAGTACAGTGTTATTGACTATCCTATGTCCAGGACCCATTTACCACTATATTATGGTTCTTATAATATAAACTCATCTACATCTTCATACTTTCATAGTAAAGCATGTTGCTTAGCATGTACCTAGACTGTAGTAGCAGGTAGGTACTATGGTGAAAGTATAGCCTAATTAGTGTAGATTTATGTATGTAATTCTAATAAATAATTATAATAAAATATCTGATTAATGCGAACAAGGTTTTAAAGAATTCTCAAAATCTTCGCGGGGGTCTGTTTACTAACAACATATATCTAAAAATGCGAGTCGTATGCTATGTATCTTACCTTGATGGTGTGAAATCTTCCCACAAATCGCAATAAAAACAGTAGGTACAAAGTTTCAAATCAAACGTATGAACGATGCGCAAACGCATAAGTAACGCAGACAGACAAACAATATTTTTATATATATACGAAAATCATAATGGATAGATAGAATATGTACCTAAGTAATATGTATACGAGTGTAAAACATATTATTTTTTCTCTCTGAAAATATAACAATCAATCACTAGTTTCCACCGTTTACCGAATCGAAACGATATGATGTGATAGACGTATCGAATCTTTTAATCCATTTTGAAATTCCTTTTTAGCGTAAATTTATAACGTCATAAAGTTGTACCTACGTATTGCCTACTACCAGTACTAACGTAGTTACCAACTATTTTCTTACGATTTCGCGGTAGTAAGTAATTTTCACAAAATGTCTTAAGTCAAGGAGATATACATAGTAAGATTGGTGTACGAAAATAGACCCGAGAAAACCTAAACTATTAATTGCCAATTATCATTCCAATTCCTAGGTTTGCTATAATAATTATTGCAATTAGATCTACTTATGTAAACTATGTATGTAGTGAGTAACTAAATAATAATATTATTTCAAAACTTTAAATGTAGAGTAGGCTAATTATCTTAACACTTGCTAATACTAAGTAATTAACTGTTTTTGTATTATATCTCACAGACCTAGTGTACAGCAAGTGTAGGTGGTGGTGGAAATCTTTTAGGTGCTGGACGGAAAAAGGTTGGTGATAAGATTTTTTGTACATAATTAGCATTAAGAGGACACCGCCATAAGCGAGTGTATCACGAATCTCGATTGTTCTCATATTTATAGCTGGAGACACTTAGGCTTCATGTACATAAACTACGGTGGGTATACCTACTTATTTTCTGTGTTATATTCTGGCGTCTAGTTAACTAATAGGCCTATTACACTGCACCGGCCGCTAACTAGGGTGCAATTACACAGCAATAAGGACCAAGATAGGGACCCTTTCTTCCTTAATCTTATTACACTACACTGATTTAAATGTAAGGGTCCCTGTGGAAAGTGCAGTGCAATAGGCCTATAACTACTACGCGTTTCAATGTATGTGTAGACCATCATTGTTTAAGCGTAAGAACATTCCCAGTTCTGTGATAGCCGTGAGATGGCTAATCTCGAAAAAAGGTTTGCTAAATGTGCCAGCGTCCCTGCGAGATCGCTAAGAAATGTGGAATATTACCAAAAATCTTTATTTAAGTGTCCCTAGTCCCATGTTTTTTCTGTCTATTTAAATTTATTAACTTTTGCTTCCTACAGACATATTAAACGATTTAAAGGAACCCACGTTCTTAAGGATAATGCTCACTCTATCATAAGCTTACTAGGTAAGTAGGTATATAATAGTTTCCTACTATAATATTATTAATTTTAATTACAGAATGTCAATGATAAAGCAAATACCACAAGTGGCATACCAGATACCAAAGTATGTGATGGGCCTCGGCTGAGGCGCGAAATTGGACACGAGCAGCGACTATAATAGTTAGCACCACGGGACTTTTCTATCAGAACAAACATAGTAGTTATTTATTTTTAGAAAAAAGAAACATACAAAAATAGCCTTAGTAACTTTTGTACCAGATAGGTGTAACTTTTCAAAATATAATTTGTTAATAATATTATAGAACCATTACTGTGGCCTTACTGTTTGTAAATTAATGTTGAAAGTCTACTGAGTAAGTTTGTAAATATCGATTGTAAATTCTGTAATTAAAAGTTTACATTAAGATTTTCGTTTTTGTTTTATTTTAAAGACATGAATGAAACAAGGCATATTTTATACTAAAAAGTTTTATTAAAATTACAGAGAGAGCTTCTCAAGCATTCGTATGTTCAATTGCAATTAAGTTTTTAAATCTACATTGCATCATGTAGATGCACCTAAAACAATTAAAGATAAATGCGCAAATTTTATCAATCAACTATAGTTAATTAATAAATTAATGGATAAAATTAAAGAGATTTTAAAACGAAATGTCAATTTGCAACATTTTTGATAATAATCTATTTACAAATAAATAAAAAGAACCATTATCTTGCTTAAAATTGCTGCAATTACGAAATTATTATCGTCGCAAACTTATTTCAATCTATATTCAAATAATAATAAAATTGTTACTATAAGCACAAACAATCATTTTGGCATTTTGATAAAATTACGTACATAAATGAATTTGAAATAAGTTTACTTGTGTACAACTTGAGTAACAAGTATTTTTCAATCATCAATTAAAAATCAAATATCTTCATAAAAGACGTAATACAGACAAGCACAAAACAATATCTAATAAAATTATTCTAAATAGTTAAGATTGGAAATAATGAGGTAGAGTTCACATAGTTCCACTCATTCTTTGTGATATAACTGAAAATATAAAATCAACACTTGTGATATGGATATGGATAGTCATCGATATTCAATATTAAATACCTCACAATAATTATTTATGAATACCAATTTAACGAGATCCAACTCGCGGGACTGCCAAAATTTTTTATGGCTCTCAATTTTTAGGAAAGACTTTTTTTCTCAAAATATATGAAAATGAATACTCATCTAAGTAGCCAAGCGGTCGCAGGACAGATCGTTCACTGTGCAACACTAACAGGTTGCCAACTGTGCCAAATTTCACTTTCCAGCAAGATGTGAATAAAGTGTCCACCCGGACAGATGGTCTGCAAGCGAAACTATAAGCATTCCTTGTTTTGCTAAGGATGCCTAAAAATTAGGACTAGACCGTTGGAAAATTGTAGATCATACCGATTATTTATTGATACCTTAATCCGCAACACAGCAAAACTTTATTTGGGTTACAGGAGACTTCAAAAAATGTAACTGAAATTTTTTCATTATTTTGAATGCTGGATATAATAATAGTCTTGTTTTCTTGAAGGATCAATGTGAAAACATAGTTCAACCCTAAAACACTATAACAAAGTAAAAATTACAAGAACGCTAACGCTAAAATGACTATTTTCATGTTAAAGTAATAAAACAAATTTAAATACATATTTACAAAATTTAAAATACACCTAGTACCTACTACCTACCCAGTATATTGGTCCCAAAAACTTTTTAAGGGTCGTTAAGATAGCATTTATTATTATTAAATTACTATTATACGTACACGTTGTTGTTTCGTATTGTTCGAGATATTTTAATACAGTCTTATTCGATGACGATAATCTCGTTTGTGACGTTTGAATTTATAAATAAGGAATCCCAATTTGAAATACACTGAATACTGACAAAAGTTTTTTCAAAAATAGTTTATAATTCGCATATCGGCGCTAGGTGAGTATAGAATACTGTCAGCATTAGTGGTAATACGAATGAAATAACATTTCCACAAAACCTGCATACATATTTTTTGCCGCTGTCAAGCCGTACATATTGCTGTTTTAAGAACAGGTTTGAAACAAGAATACCCGTGTCGGTAAATGCGCACGAGTTTTTAAGTAAACTTCGCGTGTCACCGTTCTTAACCCTTCAATATCTACCGAAGTTATTCAACCTGCAATCCCTAATTGAACAGGATATTGGCACCTATTACCGTTTTAAGAACAGGTTTTTAATACAAGATTACATCTTGAGTTGGTATTGTCGCAAATATTTTTTTACCGAATATCATGTGCCTGTTCTTAAAGGCGGATATAACTGCCATCTTCATATTATTTCGTATAGGATCGGATGACACATTAATTACAAAAAGATATTCATAATTTGTCATTTTTGACGATCTGCACTTGAGGATAGATTTATATTTCAGTCTTGAAATGATACATTGTTTTGATTATAGTTTTAAATGTATGGCCGGCTTTACGGAATTGATATCTTCCATCGCAACAAAACACCACGGACGAACAAGGCAAAACTATAAGAGTTCTTTGTAGACTATGGAACCCTAAAAAAGAGTTTAGAAGTGAATTGATTTTAGATTTTTTCCCTTCTCGTGACAGTAATTTTTTTTTAAACGAATCTAATTTCTAATTATTAAAGACTAATTAAAGTAAGAGTATTATAATAAACTTGCGATAATTATGTAGGTAAGTATATTTAAATTATCCACTGATTTGCCACATTATCTTCTATTCAATGAGAGTTTATAACATAAAAATCATACAAATTATTTACTTGCCAGTACAGATCTAGGCTTCAATTTATATAATCACCATGTTTTCTTGTATCAATGAATGTGATATGAGAAAGTCGTTCAAACATTCAAATAAAAATTAAAACACTAAATCTAAAATATCTTAACTATCGACTTAGAAAATGCATATTCAGTGATGTAAGATGTTGCAAAACTAAGTAGTAATTTTTAATATCACTAATGAGTAGCTATGTTACACAAAATAATTCCTAGTGTGAGGTAAGACATTGTCAAACATTGATTGTGTGAAAAAAATGTCATGTGTGCTTTTTAGTGTTAAAACAGATATGACTGAAGTATTACCTGTAATATCACAGTTGCTGTTCTTTGTACTATTTAAAAATATAGTAATTAGTATTAATTATTAGTATTACTTAACTGAATTTTATGGCAAAACGTTCAAAAAATTTAAACCTAACAGCATAACTAGCTACAATTAAAAATATAAAACACCCTTTTAATTTTGAGCTCAAATTACTTATACAATACAAAAATAAAAAAGTTGTCAACCTTACACTTGTTTATGGCAATAATCAGTCTATTACATTATCCTAAATTTGGGGTAATCCTCCATGAGAACATTTTAGGACATTATAACAAGAATTTTCTAAAAGTGTTATATATAAACAATACAACTTTGTTTCCAACTCATTCTCCTGTTGGATAGGAGCTTTAAAGAAGACCATTATATACAAGGAACAAAAGGCACAATTTGCTATAATTTAGCTTAGCAGATTATTACAAATCAAGCTCATTGTTTCTTGAACACATCTTTCATAGCTAAATATTCAAAGATATTATCCTTCATTGGGTTTATATAATCAGTGCAATGCCAGCAGCAACAGGACAATGGACATTACCAATATGTGTATGAATGAGATTACAAGAATGTACTTGTTGTCTGCTTTCATTCTAAATGTTATAACAAAGTTGTTTCCTTTAGAAAATTTTGAATAAATTGTAATACATATATTAAAAAAAGTTATTAAAGTAAATTGTTAATGCTTTAAAATTATCATTTATAAAATGGCACAAAATCAGACCTGGGAATCCCCAATTGTATAAAATCGAAATTATTTCATACTAATCTCTTACAAATGATTTTAGAAATCATCATATCTTTGGGTATGGAATGCAAACAACCTATATAAGTAAATCACTGGTATATCAGTATACAATTTAAATATATTAAAGTTACAGGAGTCTACGTAAGTTTTTTCTGCTTTTTTTGGTGCCTATAGCACATGTATTCTTCTTTCTCTTTGAAGGACTAGGGCCATCGAGGTCATATTTAAAGCAATTCTTACCTGGATGCCTATCACACTTGCAAAACCTGCAAAACTGGTAGGAGCAGCTCACACTGGTGCATTCAGCCCATTCCTCTCCAGAACTTTCTTCTGTAACTTTGGCAGGTTTTTGACATCTCGCACAGGATAGTTGCTTACGTAGATCTAATGAGGCAGCCTAGAAATACATTAAACAAAATTATTTACATACATTAAGTAATTAATTTAAGGAATATTCAATTAAATATTAATAATATGCAAAGCAGTTTTAGAAATCATAACATAATAATATATAAACAAGAATTACATACCTTAGCAAATCTTTTAAATTTAATTGTTTTAGGTGTTCCTGGAGGGCTGATAGAAGCACTTGTTGCCTTTGTTAAAATATTGTGATTATTCAATACATTGTGAATTTCCATTAAAGGTCTTATCTGATTTGTATCACTGCTTTTTGGAGTGGACATCTTGTTTTCCCAATTGTCCCTCACATCTTTAAGGTAGTGTAAATAGTCCTGTTTCTTAGACTTTACCTTGCTAACATCTTCCCATATCTTTTCCCACAAAGGACTCACTAGAGTAAACTTATAAATATCTTCATTCGACAAATAACTAAAAATTTTCATTATTGGCGGCACAACATTTGCTTCTTGATACAACATCTTAATAATATCAATTTTCTGATTTGGTCTAAACTTATACAGCCTGTTGGAGCTATTGTTTGGTTTAACAGGCTTTACTATTGGCTGTAGTGCTTGAGTATCACACAACAGAGAATGCATCGCAAAGTTAAGTTTTTTTACTGGTTTTCTAGGGTTTAGAGGGCTACTCAACTTACAATTACTTCTACATACTTTTTTAATTGGTGTTGTAGGATATGGTGTGGGCATATGTTCACTTTTTGAAAACAAATCTCCACTTATGAGATCTGCAGATTCAAAACTTACAGAAGAATAAGATCCACTGTACTTTTTATCACTAAACCTTAGTTTACACAAACCTCCGGCTATCATAGTTGTAGGAGTTGGGACAGAACCACAGTTGACGTCTCTATTTTCTGGCTCTCCATTATATGCCCGTTTGATACCCCTTCGGTTTTGTGGCGATTCTGTATAATTTTCCCGTGATCTGATAATTCCTGCACTAAACTGTAACGTAGGTCGAAAATTGACATCTGATGGAATATCAAAACAGCCCACTTGAAACTGTCCCGTAAAGCCAATTTGGCCTTTGAATATAGGATTGAAGTTTTCACTGGATATCTCAGAGCACTCCAATGAACCTGGGGTGTACGAAGTATGGTAACCGCTATCTTCAGTTTTCCAATAGCCAACATTATCGTAACTTAGCCCTGGCGTTACAGGTTCCATAAATTCAGACTGGATATCCATAACGTTACGATTGGAAGTCTTGAAAGTTACAAAACTAAATTTCTATAGCACATTTCCCATGTCTAGGCTCACTTTTGAAGTTTCATCTTATTGAAGACGCGATCAATTGGAGTTGGAATATTTTTTTAAGCGCACAACAAATGTTTTTGCCAACAATTTTTTCTAAATAATTCGTTACACTTTGTAATTAATGATGTCTGAAAAGGAACATTGGTGAACTTAAAGCCCTCCTGACAGATAAACAATAGACAAGAGCATGACAAGAGAGCAAGAGACAAGTAGATACAATGTTGTCTGTAACTGTCAAATTAGTAATCAAGTGAAAACTAATAACTATGACAAGGAACCAACCTTATATATTAAAATCTATGGAACCAACTTCTTTTCCCTAACACAATGTCCGGCGCTGTAGTGCCGATTTGCAGTGGCACTCTGGTGCTAGGAACATATTTACTACGGGTACGGGGAACATATTTATTACTCTGGTGGCACAGCCAAATCATCCAATGTGTGGCACATATGTGTGATTGGGGGCTATCGCGCGTGAATTTGCCACTAGAGGCGCTGGTGTCGCGTGAGGTCCAATATCATTCACTTTTCACTGGTTTTGGCGGGCTTCATGACATAAATTATAATTTCTTTAATTTACCTGTTGAAAAGTGATCTCCTTCGTGAAATTATCGCTAATATGGATTATTTAGCGATTAATGTGAACGTTTTGAAGGCGGAATTAAGAAAAAGAGGCGCATAAAATAAGCGCAAAAATGTCCTTTTTTGACGTTGTTGAGCTCTTTCTGCACGTTTTCTTTTAATTTCTTTTCTCTCTTCTCTCTTGACTAGGTAGGTACAACGTTTGGCTTTAATTTAGGAGATGAATAAGAAAGATAATTACTTACGATTTTCTGTACTTATTTGATTCTTTGGGTAACACATAATCCTTGGGGTTAAAATGTTTTTTACAAACACGAGAATTTTTTGTCGGGTATAGTTATTCCTGCAAATCGCCACTAGCCACTGTTTTAAAACAGTTTTATCTTTTGGAAACATGTGTTCTGCTCTTTTTTCCGATTAAAACGGAACTGCACAACATTGCGGCATAGCTACTCGATATGATGATAGATAGTTAGCTAAGTATTTAACTAAACTAATACCTATTATAAAGAGAAAAGATTTGTTTGTTTGTTTGTAATGGATAAACTCAAAAACTACTAAACCGATTTTAAAAATTCTTTCACCTATAGAAAGCTACATTATCAGCAAGTAACATAGGCTTTATTTTATTTTCAAAAAAATTAGAGATCCTTACGAAAATTGCAATAATGTGAACTAAGTCGGAAAAAATCGTCTCTTCTGAGAGCTTACGCGGCGTGCGCAGCGTAAATAGTTAAAGTTACACGAAAACAATGTATTGTGAAATTGTTCCTCTTAAAAAGTTCTAAGAAATAGTCCGCGATAGCATATATCTATCTTTTAAGGTTAACTCACAATAACCATCTTTATGATTTTCAAATTTGGTCTAAACCAATGCTTTACTTGCGAAAGTGTTTTTACCGACATAGTATTAATCCTTATCAAAATAAATATATTAATCATCTCAAGTATTTAACTAAGATAAAAATTGTCCTTTAGACCATTTAATTTAGATGATTAGCTTATGAGATATCATAGAAATAATGAGGACGGGGCGTACTCTTACAATGTAATATTAAAATGTAACCTGCCCACTGCCCACTGGCTATATTGGGTAGGTATACTATATTAGGATTATTAGTGCTACCCGTGCGAAGCCGGGGCGGATCACTAGTAATTAATAAACTTAATGAGATTCAAGATTTAAAACTTTGTTTCGGCGCCAATCTTATAAAGTCGCCTTTGACAGCTATACCTCTGGACCTTAGTCAACAGTGGCGCCAACTGGTGAGCAAAGAAACGATAGTCCCCATTGCTCACCCTGCGGCAGGGTCGCAGAAGCAGAGTCTGCCACCCGACTAGCCGATTCCCCACTTCCCGCTCCGTAAGCATAACCCCGTTAGGGTTATATTATTCTATGAGCATAACACGCATAAAGCAGGGCCTTGTGAGGGATTAATGAATGGGCCAGGTATTTAACTATTTACTCTATGGCCAGGTATAATGGACCGAGCGAAGCGAAGGTCTCTGCTTAACTTATCTCTGGGTCTCTGAGTCTGCTTGAGTGAATTTGCACTTGTCCGTCCGTCCGTCCGTCCGTCTCTCAGAGCCTTATAACTTCTGAATTACTGAACGTAATTACTTCAAATTTAAATATTATATATGTATATAAACCTATGGCCTCCAACCGAATATGGCTCAAGAAGTTATAAAAATCTTTATTTTAGGGGGGCTCTCATAGAAGCGAATGCGAAGTAAAATATTTTTTATAGCGTCACATAGAGTTGCGGTACATAATTTTAAAGATAATTAGGAATTCAGTCCAAAAATATATATTTTTTAATTTTTCCCCTAAAATTGACGAAAGGACGACGGAAGCCCCCCAGGCTTTCAAAGTGGAGATTTTCTAACGTCCAAAGTTGACCTCAGAACTCTAAATTTTCTGAAATGCTGAGCCTGAAACTTGATCAATTATTTGAGTTATATCCTGTACTTGAACAACAAATACTAAAATTAGATAATTTTTTTTTTTTTATATGTATAGCTAGCAAACGAGCAGACGGGTCACCTGATGGTAAGTGATTACCGCCGCCCATGAACATTTGCAGCACCAGAGGAACCGCCAATGCGTTGCTGGCTTTTAAGATATTTGTTTATCCGCCCTTTGAAGAGCCCCATATTATAATCATGAGGGACCACAGTAGATGGAAGCTGGTTCCACAATTTGCGGGTACGTGGCAGAAAAGGGAAAAATAAATATTATAAGGGAACGAAATTATTTATTTTTTAATGAGCTTCAGTATTTTTAACAGAACTTCACAATGATGTTCAGGTTCAGCACCTCAGTTCGGGGCGAACCACTGGTATTATAGTCTGTGGGCCAATTTGATTCGTTGGAAGCGTAGTTGGAATTGGAAGCACGGAAGCTTGAATATCATAGCCATTAGCCAATGCCCAATAATGATGCATATGCAATGAATAAGGAAACAAAAGGAACTGACATAACCTGTAATCGCCCTTTAGCTTGAGCGTGCCTAGCCGCCATTTTAGTTGCCCATTTCTTGTGTACTTCAAGTTTCATCGCCTGATAACGTGTAATTGTGTTTTGTTGATAAATTGTGTATTTATTTGTTACGGAGAATAAATAAGTGTTATTTTCGTGTATAGCGTCAAAAACAATTTGCAACAATGCCTAGTTGTAATATTGTGGGATATGGCGCAAGAAAAAGAAAAATCTGACAAATTTTACATTTCACCGGTATGTAAACAATTTTTCTCGTATATTGATTCTTTGTAGCAGTTATTACACTACGAAGAAACATATTTTAGTTTAGTTTGCTGTAAATATTTGATTTTAAGCTAGATTTTTACCTGTTGATAAGCATTTGATAAGTACCTACTAGATATTACATAAGAAGAAAGAAGTAATGATGTTCACTCATATAGAAGTTATAATGCTCTGAAAGACTGATGGACGGGCGATCAAACGAACAAGTGCAAATTTACTCAAGTAGACTCAGTCATCTCGGCTAACAAATTTTTAAATGTTATGTTTAGTTTTTGTTTTGTACATAAGATTTACTTCTTACAGCCATCTTCCTGCTACAACAACAGCTGCCTATAGAAGACCAATGTGCATCCAGTTCGGCACTAGGGTGATTTTTTGTCTATGCAACAGGCAGGCCCACCACCGTGCGAAGCAGGGGTCAACTAGTGATTAGTAAATGTTTGAAAAAAGTTGTAATAATTCAAAAGCCTACGATTGTTTTTAATATTCATAAACATGTTTTAACATTTTCTTCATACTTTTAAATATTGTTAAAAAAATGACATGAAAATAAATGAGAGAAAAAATGTTTTGTTCAGCGATTTGTAAGTTTTATTTCATTGCTCCTTAATTCAACACAACAGTATATTGGTTTCCAATAGTCCATATTCCTACCAATGTGTCCTACAAGAGGTTTTTTGGTTCCGACTACCACGAAAAAGTCTTTTCAGCTTTTTGTGACTTAAATATTATAGTTAGACATATATGCTGTCTCTGACTTTTTTGTAGACAGTACTCTACTCGACTCTACAACTTTTCTCTTGAACTCAATCATAATTCATATCATTGTTAAGGCAGCTTTCGTAAGAAACGTTTTCGTTCGACCGTTTTTTCTCCGACTTATGACACTCATAAATAATGTAGCTTTCTATTAGTAACAGAATTTTCAAAATCGTTCAGTAGATCCAGAGATTACCCCCTACCTCACAAACTTTACCTCTTCATAATATTAGTATGGGTTTTGTTGGTGCTGTGTCTTAAAAGCGTGGTCAGAATACAGAACAAACTGTATTTTGAGTATGTAATAAACCACATCGATAAATATTATCGATAGTCATCTGGGCCGCACTTTGGTAAGTCGCCATTTTAGTCACCAGTTAATAAGTATACAGCTTTTTTTCGTAGGTATGACAAGTCCTTTAGTTTCCTTAGTCATTGGTTGTGTTCAATGAATAAGTAGTCATTGGTTGTTTTGTCAAATGATTGTCATTAGTCAAAAATAAAAATGTCAAACAGATGTCAAACAACATGAAATAGGAATCAAACTGGCAGATGGGTCTTGTTTTTGGCGGGAAACAAGAAGCGCGTATTTTAAATTGAAATTTTAAAATACTTATTTTGTTTTCGACTTGTGCAGGAAAATTAACTAATTTTCATTAAAAAATAAAGAAAAATGCCGTCCGATAGTGACGGTTTGAACACAGGCATGGATAACGACGCGGGCGGGAAAAGGAAACCGCCGAGGCGTAGTCAAGACCAGCAGCAGGAAAATGTCGATTTTTACAAGCCATACCACAAGTTAAATTATAAAAGAGTTTTCCCTGAATCAGTAGGAATGGCTGAATACACGGTTTTTATTGAAAGTCGTAAAGAAGGAGTCAAACTAGGCAATACCAATCCCTTAATGTTGGCGGGAGTTTTTAAAAATGAAATTAAAGGAGTAATTAATATAAGACGAATAAACGCATCTAAAGTTGGGGTGGTGTTCGCGCGAGCAATCAACGCCAATGATTTTTTAAAAAATGAAAATTTCCTGGATAAATACGAATATAAGGCATTCATACCAGCAAGTGCGGTGGAAACGATTGGGGTACTCAGATATGTTCCCATAAGTATAAGTAACGAGGAATTATTCAAAAAACTATCATCAAAATATGAGGTTGTCGCTGTGCGTCGCTTCACCAAGAAAGTTAATGGACAAATTAAACCGTTTAGTTCAGTAAGTATAACTTTCCTATCAACCAACTTACCTGAATATGTACATCTGGACTTGTTCCAATATAGGGTGCATCAGTATGTTGCCCCGCTCTTACAATGTTATAAATGCTTCAAATTTAATCACGGAGCAAGAATCTGTAAATCCGTGCAGCGGTGTTCTATATGTGCAGAGGAGCATCGCTACACTGAATGTGAGGAAAATGCGGTAATTAAATGCATAAATTGTGGTGGCTCTCACGTTGCAATATCTAAGGACTGTCCAATAAAAAAACAAAAAATGGAGGAAAAGTATAATAAATCTTCTTATTCAAAAGTTTTACAAACAAAACAAATACAAAATTTATTTAATAACTATAATGAAAACTTCCCCGCAATGAATAAACAAACAAAAATAGATACAGTTACAGTAGATAAATCACAAGTTAAACCTAATAACACTCCTAAAGTACAGAAATCAAAGACAGAAACTGCCCAAACTAATACCACAACTAATAATAATGAAACTCTTATTGAACAAATTATAACAAATGATACTATCTTGAAAGCACTTATTGGAGCATTGGTGGCCATGGGTAACTCAGGCCGTAAACTTACTACATCAGTTGTAAAAGAAATGCTTATTAATAATCTTAAAAACAATGGATAAACAATTTATTAGAATTTCACAATTTAATATACAATCTATTAATAATAAAAAACCTTTGCTTATTAATTACCTAGTTAAGAACGATATAGATATTTGCTTGTTAAATGAAACATGGCTGCGAGAAAATAGAGCTATCAACATTCCTAACTACAATTTCATTAATCAGAATGGAAAAAATGGACGTGGTGGAGTAGCAATTTTAATTAAAAATAGTTTCAAATATTTTGTTGTCCCTACACGGTTCTATGATTATATGCAGTCGGTAGCTATAACCCTTACTACAAGCCTAGGCAATATGTCCATTTTATGTGTTTATGCTCCACCCAGTGGGGGTCGCTTTAAGGTCCGAAGATTGAAACAAATTATAAACAGTTTACCTAAGCCACTTCTTCTTTCGGGTGACTTAAATGCTCATCATATTGCTTTTGGATGTCTCACAACAAAAACTAGAGGCACTGATATTTATAACATGTTGGATGAATGTGATCTTTGTATATTAAATAACGGATCTCCAACTACAGTAGGAAGTATTAATTTTAATCAATCTTCTATTGATGTTTCATGTGTTAGTCCTTCTTTAGTTCCTTTATGTGATTGGCATGTATATGATGATCCTATGGGTAGTTATCACTACCCAACCATAGTCGACTTATATACTTGTGTTGAAAAATATGATGTAGGAGAACCGTGTGAACATTTTAATTATAAAAAAGCAGACTGGTCAAAGTTCCAGACTGAAACAAAAAAAACGTTTGAAAACTTCACAATTGATACATCTAATCTGTTGGCTACTTATGAAAACTTTTGCACTTTACTTCTAGAAATAAGGAGAGATTGTGTACCTTTAATTACCAAACCTAATATGTTTGTTATGAGAAAACCAGTTCCTTGGTGGGACACAGACTGTTTGGAAGCTGTAAAGAAAAGTAAAAATGCTTTAAGATTTTATAAATTAAACCCGACAATAGAAAGTTACATAGAATATAAAAAAATTGATGCCTTTAAAAAGAGATTAATCAGTGAAAAAAAGAAAGCAAGTTGGAGACGAATTTGTGATTCATTTAATAGATATACTCCAATAAGTTATATCTGGAATTATATTAGGAGATTTAAGAGGATACCTGTACATAAGCCATCAAAAAATGATGATTGGATTCCTTCTTTCTTAGATAAATATGCACCCACAGTAGTACCATCTGAAAAAGAAAGCAATATTATAAATTTAAATTCAATATTTAATCATATAGGTAGTGACAGTAGTTCTTTTCTATTAAAAGCATTTACTTGGCATGAATTTACTGCAGCCATCCAATCAAGGAGAGATTCCACTCCGGGGTTAGATGATATTCCATACAAACTTATTAGCAACATGCATGTTAATGGACAAAAAACTCTCTTAAAAATCTTCAATTTGCTTTGGGACAATCAATGTATTCCAAAGTCTTGGAAAACGCAATGTGTGATACCTATTTTGAAACCTGATAAATCAGAACATGACTTTAACTCCTACAGACCAATTTCACTTTCTTCTTGTGTAGGGAAATTATTTGAATACATGTTAAAAAACAGATTAGACTATTACATAGAAACAAATAATATTTTACCTGAACAGCAATTTGGTTTCCGGAAAGGAAAAAGTGCAGCAGACAGTTTTGCCTCTTTGATTTCAGATATAAATCATTCATTTACCAGTCATGCAACCACAGTTTGTGCATTTCTTGATATACAAGGTGCATTTGATAATGTAGATCCTTCCATACTGGTCAATATTCTGTGTGAGATTGGTATTCCTGGAAAAGTATGTAAATGGATTTTTAATTTTCTATATGACCGAACTATGTATGTTAAATTTAATAACATTATACATGGTCCTAGAAATGTATACAAAGGCACTATGCAGGGTGCTACTATATCTCCCTTGCTATATAATATATATACATGTTTAATAAGTAAATACATTACAGATAGAAATATAAACTTTCTGCAATTCGCTGATGATCTCCTTGTATATACTGTAAATAAAGATGTAAATATAGCTGTAAATAATTTAAATTTAGCATTGGAACAAGTCCATGATTATTATTCAAATAAGTTAAAATTAAACATCAGTCCTAGTAAAAGTGGAGCTCTAATTTTCTCCAAAAAAAATAATTCATCTGATAACTTTGTAAAATATAATAACACAAGATTACCTTGGTTATTGGAAAAAAAATTTTTAGGAATATTGCTTGATCAGAAGTTAACTTTCCAAGAACATGTAAATAATCTATGTAAAAATGCCTTTAGGGGTCTCAATGTTTTGAAATCGTTAGCAGGTGTGCATTGGGGAGCTGACCCAAAGTTGTTATCAATGCTTTATAAAAGTATAGTTAGAAGTCATTTTGATTACAGCACATTAGCATATTTAAATGCTAATAAATTGGTTTTAAAGAAATTAGACATAATTCAGAATAAAGCATTGCGTATAATAACTGGGGCTATGTGCTCTACACCAATTCATGTAATGGAAGTAGAAAGTTGTATTCCTCCACTTTTAATAAGAAGACTTGAAATTGCTGAACGATTTTGTGTTAAATTAATAAGTTCAAAAAATAGTTTAGTTTTAGGAAAAATACTTCCCTATGAAGTTGCTAACTTTGATGATAGCTACATTGATGTAAATATGCTTTTATCTGGTCGATTACCAGACATTCTAAGGATTGTTTTATACTCACAGACCCAAACCAAAAATATGTATAAAAGCAAACCATGGCCTTTATATAAATTAGAATATGATGCTTTAATGAATGTCAATGTTACTATATGTCAAAAAAAAGTGAATTCTCAAGTGGAAATGTTAAGTTATTTAGCTGATAATCACTTTTATACAATTTATACAGATGGTTCAAAATCTGAAGAGCATACTTCTTCAGCTTTTTATGACTCACAAAAGAAAATATCTAAAACTTTTAAAATTCATAATTTATGTTCTATTTTTACAGCAGAATGTTATGCAATATACTTATCTCTCTTGTACATTAATAATATTGTGAATTCACAGTTTCTCATTGTAACTGATTCGAAAAGTGTTATACTAGCTATTGAATCTAATAAAATAGATTACAAAAAAAATTACATTATATATAATATAAGAAATATGCTATACAATCTTAATAAAAGAAAGAAGATTGTTACCTTTATGTGGGTCCCTTCACACTCTGGGATAACTGGGAATGAGGTAGCAGATGTTGCTACTAGAGATGTACACTCATCAACATGTTCAGATCACTCCTCAATGCTGGAAATACCATTCACAGATATATATGCCTTGTTAAGCAATGATTTGAAATCTTTATGGAAGTCATATTGGGAAGAAATAAGCAAGTCCAAAGGAATTTGGTACTATGAAATACAAAAAAGCCCGCCAGCCACTCCTTGGTATAATAAAAAAGGGATTAATAATAGAAAATTCATTACGACTATAAACCGAATGAGATTTGGACATAGCAGAGTGGCCACCCACCTACATCGCTTGGGAATGAAAGAAAATGCCGATTGTGAATATTGTGGCGAAACGAATGGCGACTTAAATCATCTTGTTTTTCAATGTCGTCAATTTGGTCTAAATAGATTACTACTCATTAGCTCCATTCAAGATATTAACGATGGCAAAGTTCCTGATACTCTTCAAAGTTTATTAGCTGATAAAAAGTTCTTCCGGCCATTATATTCCTTTATTTCTGGTGCTCAAGATATATAAAAACAATGAAAACAACAAACAGTGAACCGATGTAAACTTTTCAAACTTATTTTGTAATTTTTGACTTTTTGTGACCAAAGCTAAAAGATAGAGTGATAGTGAGACTTGTTAATTGTTTGTTATTGTAACTTCAGCCCGCCTAGGGTAATATTGTTCTGTGAACTTTAGGCTCAGAAGGACTGGAATCCAGAGCCGTTAAACCAGTTAAATAAAAAAAAAAAAAATCAAACTGGCATCCTGGCATCAACATCAAACTTCAAACTTGAAACTTCGTTTTGCATTTTTTCATGCAGCAATCAGCAATCAGCATTGTTCCGCAAAGAAATTGGGAACTGAAAGCTACAATTTCTTTTGTTTAAGTAGTAAATAAAATGAAAGACAGGATAAGTTTACCAGGCTATTAGTGTTACACATTCATATCACCTTTTCAATATCGTATCATGAAAACTTACTTTGCTGAATGAAAATGGCTTTGGATATAAAAGATTTGTGTCGACTCTGTGCTAAAGGCGAAGGGTTTGCCAAAGATTTATTAGATGATTGTAATAAGAATATTCTCAAAATGATACAGGATTATGTACATATATCCGTAAGTAAAAGTTATCTTTTACATAGCTTACCAATTTTGGTAAGATAAATGTGTTTTCAAGTGTTATGTTCTTGCATTCTTTTAGTAACAATATCATCACTAAAATATAGGCCTTGCGGCCTTGTTATCTGTTTAGGTATCTTGTTATGGGTACTTATTATAAAAGGGTAATTTCCTGACTGACTTACCAACTTAAAGATCAATGCGCAGAGCCTAAAATCTTGAATTTGGCATATAGATTTTCACTCCTAAGTGACTGAGTAATATTTTCAGAAATAACATCAGAGCAAAACCAACAAAAAGAAGTTTTGATTTTATTAAGTAAATATTTGCATTGTATTTCTTTCCAGGTAAATGAAAATGATAATTTACCCACCAAGTTGTGTTTAAATTGTGAGGAAAGGGTGGTATCATTTGAACTGTTTGTCTTAGAATGTCTGAAAGTGCAGGAAACATTAAAAAAAATGTGTTTAGGGGCTTGCGAAACAATACCCATTAAGTATGAAGGTGCCATTGAGTTTGGTCTACCTCCCATTAAGTCAGAGGTAAGTCAATTTGTCAACTTAGTTGTAAGAAGAAATGAATGACAAATATTTTAGGCTGAGTATTGTCAGATGTTTGTAGAGTGATTGAGAAGAAAATAGGAGAAGTTTAACTTTGACATCGCACTTGTAATGTGCCTCTACCATTGAAACTACACAGAAATTCTCTTGTGATTAGTAGAAATGAACATCAATTAGGATGTTGCTTAATGTGTCAAAAATAAATTATTAATTAGTGATGATTAAATAGAGAATCTTCCAAAAGATATCCACATCTCCTGTTAGTTTTATTTTGATAACCATTTAAAACTATTGATGAAAAAATGTGTTGAATTTTGATGAAGACAAAAGCAAGTATTTCGTACAAAATCCCATACTTACTAAGGATGGGTTTGACATTTGAAAAAAGTTTATGAATTAATCTATAGTTGTCAAATACCCAGTAATTGTCAAGATACTAGTTAAACTATTGTTTACAGGAGAGTGTTAAATTGAATTAAATTTAAAATTAAATCAGTGTGTTCTTATTTTTGTTATGCTATATCAAAATTAAGAATTTTCTATTAATGCTGCATCATTATGGATTAAGATCTGGTAGTGCGTTTTAAGCATAATCCTGTGCTAGAGCTAATTTCATATTTATGGTGATAATCCAATTTTTGCTTGTCATAGGTTAAAGTGGAAATGACCCCAGAAGAATTAGTTGGTAAGTATTATTTATATCAGTTATTATGGTTATGAAGTAAATGCTTTTTGTCCTACATATCTTAAATTGTTTTAAGCACAGCTGTTTTGATTTAAATTTAAAAATAAATCGATTTTGATAAAGCTTGATTGGAATATCTGATTTAAAAAAAGTGTCTTGGATATTTTGTTCTTTGTCATTTCAATACTTTTCTAGAATCTATAAACAATGAGGAACCATATGGAGATGATTACGAGGCAGATGACTACAGAAACATTGACACAAAACAAGATAGTGACAGTGATCTAAGCGATGTTGTGACATTAGCAATGCTTAAGAAAACAAAGACGAAAAAGACCAAAAGAAAGCAATTAAGTGAAGAAGAGCAAATAGAGTTTAAGAATATACTTAAGAAATCCAACTTAAATGTTAAAGATTTTGTCAAGTAAGTGATATTTTAATAGAATAGTAATAAGTATTTGAATTTTGAAATGTTTGTGCTCTTAAAAAGAAACATTCATGATATTTTAAGCATTTATGAATAGGCACTCAGTTTGCAGATGTAAGTTGGTAACTCACAATAACTAGCTAACAACTTGATAATTATTTGAACTAAGTAATACCAATGAATTGAGATTGAGTATAGTCATATCAGGAGTACTAATCTTATGAAATAGCAATTATACAGAATTTGATATCCTTCCTGGTGCAGTGGTCTTATTGTGGGAGGGCCTGGGTTCGATTCCTGGCAGGGTCAATTTGGGAATTTGTAATTCCTGAATTTTCTCTGGCCTGGTCTGGTGGGAGTCTTCGGCCGTGGCTAGTTACCATCCTACCGGCATAAAGACGCTGTGATTTAGTGTTCCAGTAAGATACTGTGTAGAAAATGTGTGTATGGGTTTAAAATAACTGCTGTACTCCTAACAAGTTAGCTTGCTACCATCTTAGCCTCCATCATAACTTACCATCAGAGGTGCAATCATGTAAGGATCGCCAATCAAATCGTCAAAGCTCGACTTCAAAGTAAAATAAACCATATCAGCCTTGGATTAGAGCTCAATTTCGTGTATCCATTCTCATACGTTTAGGTATGTACGATACCCTAAACGTATGAGAATGGATACACGAAATTGAGCTCTAAATCAATGCTGTTATGGTTTATTTTACTTTGTAGCCGGACTTTAACGATTTCATCGGCAATCCGTACATGATTGCACCTCAGGTGAGATCAAGGGCGCAGTCAAGGGCTAACTTGTAGTAGAATAAAATAAATAAATTTCAAAATATTTTGATTAAAATGTATTTGAATGTTTTAGACTAGAATGCAATTCGTGCGAGGAAGCCATGTCAACGTGGAGTGCTTTAAGAGTTCATTATGCTAAAGTGCACAAAAGCAAGCCCATGGTGTTTTGTCTATGTGGCTTTATCATCCGGTCAAAGAGTGTTCTTTACAAACACGTGTCAGATCACCGGATAGAAAGTCGCAAACTTAAAAACAATGATTCTGATTCTGAAAAAACTGAACAATCAAAGTATTCAAGTTTGAATGTCAATGATTTTGTTAAGTATGTATACTCTTTTTATGCGGTTATAATATAAGATTGTAAACATCTATAAGAATATTATAAATGCGAAAGTTTGGATGAATGGATGTATGGATGGATGTTGGTTACTCAATCACGTCAGAACGGTTGAACGGATCTGGATGAAAGGGGTTTGAACCTTTTTGTATGGAAGCTGGCATAGCGTCCCGCCGCCATTTTGATTTTTTTTCGAAATCGCGGCGCACGATGAAAGTGGTATGTATGGATAGAGGACACATAGACGAACAAATAATGTCAAGTAACATAGTACCCCAAAGTGTCACGTTACCGAGATATTTGGAGGTAAAGATAGACATATGAGGACAACGACAATCATTAAAAATAGACTTATTACGTGTCTACAGGTGTTAGATTGTATCCAAATATCGCTCCCAGGTTGATTATTATTATTACTGTTTATTAGAAGAGAGTAGGTACATTACATACTACTCGGAGCACGAGAAAACTACTACTACAATTAATTAATTGTTTTTAGTGCAGTTTCTGTACCTTAGTGTTATTATTCCGTGATTGTACTTACAGCAAGCAATAAATAAATGATTCTTAACATCAATCACATGCCTTTTGTTTTATTTTTAACCAGTAGTTAGGCAGTACAATTATTTTTACTATAGTTGTTATTTTTTGGTACAAGTAGGTACTACATATCTAACTAGCTGCAAGACTTACCCACTTAAAAAATGTTTTCAAGCTAAGTGACATGCGACCAACGCGACATGTCGACTGCGTTTCATTATGATGCGCTTTAGTAGATAAATAATTAATTGTAGTAGTAGTTTTCTCGTGCTCCGAGTAGTATGTAATGTACCTACTCTCTTCTAATAAACAGTAATAATAATAATCAACCTGGGAGCGATTATTTGGATACAATCTAACACCTGTAGACACGTAATAAGTCTATTTTTAATGATTGTCGTTGTCCTCATATGTCTATCTTTACCTCCAAATATCTCGGTAACGTGACACTTTGGGGTACTATGTTACTTGACATTATTTGTTCGTCTATGTGTCCTCTATCCATACATACCACTTTCATCGTGCGCCGCGATTTAAAAAAAAATCAAAATGGCGGCAGGTCGCTATGCCAGAAAGTTTCAATCCCCTTTGGAACAGAGATAGATTATAGTCTGGAATAGCACATAGGCTAATTACCCGGAAAATTAAAGAGTTCGAAAATTAGAGAGACAAAGTAGCCGGCATCAGCTAGTATTTTATATTATACCTCGATAATGCTCATGACATGGTATTAAAAAAACTTTTAGGAACTGTTAGATTTTCCAGGTTAAAAGTAGCATATGAAACCTTACCCAAGAAACAGGAGGCAACCTACCTCTGTACCAAATTTTGTTAAAATCGATTGAATGAGTTACCATAGCAGACATACATTTATAATATGGTGAGTATGAATTTATAACACTACATGTGAGGGTTAAAAGTGATAATATTTTAATATGTACAATAGAAAACAATATAATATTACTAGCTGATGCCCGCGACTTCGTCCGCATGGATTGAAGGTTTTTAGTTCCCGCGGGAATCGTATAATTTTCCGGGATAAAAAGTAGCTTATGTGCTATTCCAGACTATAATCTATCTCTGTGCCAAATTTCATCCAGATCCGTTCAGCCCTTCTGGCTTGATTGAGTAACAAACATCCATCTATCCATCCATACATCCATCCATCCAAACTTTCGCATTTATAATACTACTAGTATAGAATATAGATGTTATATATGCAATATACGACTTTTGCAGCTTCACATGCACATACTGTCAGAAAGAATGCTCAAGCTGGTACAGCTTGAAGTCTCATTGCGAATGGAAACACAAAACAACACCAGTGGTCCGCTGCAGCTGTGGCATTACATTAAAATCTAAATCTGTTCTGTACAAGCATGTACAGGATCACAAGAATCCCAACGTCATCTGGTGAGTGTAAAACTCTCCTTAAGCTATTAATATATAAACTAGATGATGCCTGCTACTTTGTTTGCACCGCAAAGTCCACTCAAGGATAGGGTTTTTGATTTAAACGGGAACTCCTTGATTTTCTGGAATAAAAAATAGCCTATGTCTGTTTAAAATTGGTTGAAAAGATGGGCCGTGAAATCGTAGCAGACAGACGCACACTTTCGCAATTCTAATATCAGTAAGGATATGAAAATTTGTATGTTTGTTAATCCTTCACATTCACTCACTACTTTCCTGGCATCAATCTGTATTTTAATATTTTAATAAAATATGGTCTTAGGTCTAATAATGTTGAGGATTTGGTGTATGCCATGGAATAAAATATTTACAGAGGACAGAAAAAACGCAGAAGTTGAAAGGTACCTTTAATAATGGCGAAAGTGTGTTTGTCTGCCTGCTAAGCTTTTGTCTGCTGAGCTTTCATAGCCCATCTGTTTAACCGATTAACGTCACTTCAATAAGTGTAGTGTACCTACCTAAATTGAATAAACATTATTTGATTTGATTGATTGATTTGATTTTGACGTTTTGTAAAGAGATAGGTCGCATTGCTTCACTGGGAACGTCATACGAAATATTTACGATATTGATACCGGATAATCAAATGAGTTCCCACAGTATAAAAGAACCTACAACAACGCGGACGAAATCGTAGGCGTCAAGTTCTAAGTATCACAAACAGTTATTAAAAAATAAATAGTTTCAGAAATAGTAAGTATTTTGTGATTTTTAGTTGCGATAAATGCCCCCGAATAACTAAAACCGAAGCGGCCATGGCCAAACACAAAATGAGGCATGTACCAAAGTCTGAAAGAAAGTTCTGTTGTGCTTCGTGCGATAAGGTGTTCAATTCTAAGGACACGCTCAAATCACACGAAAGGTCGCACATACCGATTGAAGAAAGGAAAATATACCGATGTGAAATATGTGATCTGAAGTAAGTGCTGACCCTTTTTGCGTCAGGGGTTAAAACAGTCATATATAAACTTAGTTTTTTTACAAATGAAATATATGCTTGAATTCACCCTTTTTTAAATAAATATTTCGAAGCATAGTGGAATTTTATCTCCAGTATTAGTGTTTAAATTTGTGTGAAGAAGCGATTGTAGCTTAACAAGTTATGGCAGTAGATTCGTGATTCGCATTCATGTGATACTATTGGGAATTGGGATTTGTAGTTGACAAATAGCTTCAAGCAATTTGACGTTGCTTCGATTCAGCTGCATTGCGTTTTAACCCCACCGATATTATATGCAGATTCACAACCCGGTCGTCAGCAGCGTCACATAAGCGTGTAGTGCATGAGAAAATCAAAAGCTATGTGTGTGACCTGTGCGGCTATGCTTGCGGCACCAATGGCGAGCTGCGTCAACACCGCGCCATACACAGCGACGACAAACCCTTCGTCTGCAATACCTGCTCCAAGCCGTGAGTTTGTTGCTGACACGTATAGAGAATAGAGATCAGGAGCTACGTGTGTGACCTGTGCGGCACCAATGGCGAGCTGCGTCAACACCGCGCCATACACAGCGACGACAAACCCTTCGTCTGCAATACCTGCTCCAAGCCGTGAGTTTGTTGCTGACACGTATAGAGAATAGAGATCAGGAGCTACGTGTGTGACCTGTGCGGCACCAATGGCGAGCTGCGTCAACACCGCGCCATACATAGCGACGACAAACCCTTCGTCTGCAATACCTGCTCCAAGCCGTGAGTTTGTTGCTGACACGTATAGAGAATAGAGATCAGGAGCTACGTGTGTGACCTGTGCGGCACCAATGGCGAGCTGCGTCAACACCGCGCCATACATAGCGACGACAAACCCTTCGTCTGCAATACCTGCTCCAAGCCGTGAGTTTGTTGCTGACACGTATAGAGAATAGAGATCAGGAGCTACGTGTGTGACCTGTGCGGCACCAATGGCGAGCTGCGTCATTACCGCGCCATACATAGCGACGACAAACCCTTCGTCTGCAATACCTGCTCCAAGCCGTGAGTTTGTTGCTGACACGTATAGAGAATAGAGATCAGGAGCTACGTGTGTGACCTGTGCGGCACCAATGGCGAGCTGCGTCATTACCGCGCCATACATAGCGACGACAAACCCTTCGTCTGCAATACCTGCTCCAAGCCGTGAGTTTGTTGCTGACACGTATAGAGAATAGAGATCAGGAGCTACGTGTGTGACCTGTGCGGCACCAATGGCGAGCTGCGTCAACACCGCGCCATACATAGCGACGACAAACCCTTCGTCTGCAATACCTGCTCCAAGCCGTGAGTTTGTTGCTGACACGTATAGAGAATAGAGATCAGGAGCTACGTGTGTGACCTGTGCGGCACCAATGGCGAGCTGCGTCAACACCGCGCCATACATAGCGACGACAAACCCTTCGTCTGCAATACCTGCTCCAAGCCGTGAGTTTGTTGCTGACACGTATAGAGAATAGAGATCAGGAGCTACGTGTGTGACCTGTGCGGCACCAATGGCGAGCTGCGTCAACACCGCGCCATACATAGCGACGACAAACCCTTCGTCTGCAATACCTGCTCCAAGCCGTGAGTTTGTTGCTGACACGTATAGAGAATAGAGATCAGGAGCTACGTGTGTGACCTGTGCGGCACCAATGGCGAGCTGCGTCAACACCGCGCCATACATAGCGACGACAAACCCTTCGTCTGCAATACCTGCTCCAAGCCGTGAGTTTGTTGCTGACACGTATAGAGAATAGAGATCAGGAGCTACGTGTGTGACCTGTGCGGCACCAATGGCGAGCTGCGTCAACACCGCGCCATACATAGCGACGACAAACCCTTCGTCTGCAATACCTGCTCCAAGCCGTGAGTTTGTTGCTGACACGTATAGAGAATAGAGATCAGGAGCTACGTGTGTGACCTGTGCGGCACCAATGGCGAGCTGCGTCAACACCGCGCCATACATAGCGACGACAAACCCTTCGTCTGCAATACCTGCTCCAAGCCGTGAGTTTGTTGCTGACACGTATAGAGAATAGAGATCAGGAGCTACGTGTGTGACCTGTGCGGCACCAATGGCGAGCTGCGTCAACACCGCGCCATACATAGCGACGACAAACCCTTCGTCTGCAATACCTGCTCCAAGCCGTGAGTTTGTTGCTGACACGTATAGAGAATAGAGATCAGGAGCTACGTGTGTGACCTGTGCGGCACCAATGGCGAGCTGCGTCAACACCGCGCCATACATAGCGACGACAAACCCTTCGTCTGCAATACCTGCTCCAAGCCGTGAGTTTGTTGCTGACACGTATAGAGAATAGAGATCAGGAGCTACGTGTGTGACCTGTGCGGCACCAATGGCGAGCTGCGTCAACACCGCGCCATACATAGCGACGACAAACCCTTCGTCTGCAATACCTGCTCCAAGCCGTGAGTTTGTTGCTGACACGTATAGAGAATAGAGATCAGGAGCTACGTGTGTGACCTGTGCGGCACCAATGGCGAGCTGCGTCAACACCGCGCCATACATAGCGACGACAAACCCTTCGTCTGCAATACCTGCTCCAAGCCGTGAGTTTGTTGCTGACACGTATAGAGAATAGAGATCAGGAGCTACGTGTGTGACCTGTGCGGCACCAATGGCGAGCTGCGTCAACACCGCGCCATACATAGCGACGACAAACCCTTCGTCTGCAATACCTGCTCCAAGCCGTGAGTTTGTTGCTGACACGTATAGAGAATAGAGATCAGGAGCTACGTGTGTGACCTGTGCGGCACCAATGGCGAGCTGCGTCAACACCGCGCCATACATAGCGACGACAAACCCTTCGTCTGCAATACCTGCTCCAAGCCGTGAGTTTGTTGCTGACACGTATAGAGAATAGAGATCAGGAGCTACGTGTGTGACCTGTGCGGCACCAATGGCGAGCTGCGTCAACACCGCGCCATACATAGCGACGACAAACCCTTCGTCTGCAATACCTGCTCCAAGCCGTGAGTTTGTTGCTGACACGTATAGAGAATAGAGATCAGGAGCTACGTGTGTGACCTGTGCGGCACCAATGGCGAGCTGCGTCAACACCGCGCCATACATAGCGACGACAAACCCTTCGTCTGCAATACCTGCTCCAAGCCGTGAGTTTGTTGCTGACACGTATAGAGAATAGAGATCAGGAGCTACGTGTGTGACCTGTGCGGCACCAATGGCGAGCTGCGTCAACACCGCGCCATACACAGCGACGACAAACCCTTCGTCTGCAATACCTGCTCCAAGCCGTGAGTTTGTTGCTGACACGTATAGAGAATAGAGATCAGGAGCTACGTGTGTGACCTGTGCGGCACCAATGGCGAGCTGCGTCAACACCGCGCCATACACAGCGACGACAAACCCTTCGTCTGCAATACCTGCTCCAAGCCGTGAGTTTGTTGCTGACACGTATAGAGAATAGAGATCAGGAGCTACGTGTGTGACCTGTGCGGCACCAATGGCGAGCTGCGTCAACACCGCGCCATACATAGCGACGACAAACCCTTCGTCTGCAATACCTGCTCCAAGCCGTGAGTTTGTTGCTGACACGTATAGAGAATAGAGATCAGGAGCTACGTGTGTGACCTGTGCGGCACCAATGGCGAGCTGCGTCAACACCGCGCCATACATAGCGACGACAAACCCTTCGTCTGCAATACCTGCTCCAAGCCGTGAGTTTGTTGCTGACACGTATAGAGAATAGAGATCAGGAGCTACGTGTGTGACCTGTGCGGCACCAATGGCGAGCTGCGTCAACACCGCGCCATACACAGCGACGACAAACCCTTCGTCTGCAATACCTGCTCCAAGCCGTGAGTTTGTTGCTGACACGTATAGAGAATAGAGATCAGGAGCTACGTGTGTGACCTGTGCGGCACCAATGGCGAGCTGCGTCAACACCGCGCCATACATAGCGACGACAAACCCTTCGTCTGCAATACCTGCTCCAAGCCGTGAGTTTGTTGCTGACACGTATAGAGAATAGAGATCAGGAGCTACGTGTGTGACCTGTGCGGCACCAATGGCGAGCTGCGTCAACACCGCGCCATACATAGCGACGACAAACCCTTCGTCTGCAATACCTGCTCCAAGCCGTGAGTTTGTTGCTGACACGTATAGAGAATAGAGATCAGGAGCTACGTGTGTGACCTGTGCGGCACCAATGGCGAGCTGCGTCAACACCGCGCCATACACAGCGACGACAAACCCTTCGTCTGCAATACCTGCTCCAAGCCGTGAGTTTGTTGCTGACACGTATAGAGAATAGAGATCAGGAGCTACGTGTGTGACCTGTGCGGCACCAATGGCGAGCTGCGTCAACACCGCGCCATACATAGCGACGACAAACCCTTCGTCTGCAATACCTGCTCCAAGCCGTGAGTTTGTTGCTGACACGTATAGAGAATAGAGATCAGGAGCTACGTGTGTGACCTGTGCGGCACCAATGGCGAGCTGCGTCAACACCGCGCCATACACAGCGACGACAAACCCTTCGTCTGCAATACCTGCTCCAAGCCGTGAGTTTGTTGCTGACACGTATAGAGAATAGAGATCAGGAGCTACGTGTGTGACCTGTGCGGCACCAATGGCGAGCTGCGTCAACACCGCGCCATACATAGCGACGACAAACCCTTCGTCTGCAATACCTGCTCCAAGCCGTGAGTTTGTTGCTGACACGTATAGAGAATAGAGATCAGGAGCTACGTGTGTGACCTGTGCGGCACCAATGGCGAGCTGCGTCAACACCGCGCCATACATAGCGACGACAAACCCTTCGTCTGCAATACCTGCTCCAAGCCGTGAGTTTGTTGCTGACACGTATAGAGAATAGAGATCAGGAGCTACGTGTGTGACCTGTGCGGCACCAATGGCGAGCTGCGTCAACACCGCGCCATACATAGCGACGACAAACCCTTCGTCTGCAATACCTGCTCCAAGCCGTGAGTTTGTTGCTGACACGTATAGAGAATAGAGATCAGGAGCTACGTGTGTGACCTGTGCGGCACCAATGGCGAGCTGCGTCAACACCGCGCCATACATAGCGACGACAAACCCTTCGTCTGCAATACCTGCTCCAAGCCGTGAGTTTGTTGCTGACACGTATAGAGAATAGAGATCAGGAGCTACGTGTGTGACCTGTGCGGCACCAATGGCGAGCTGCGTCAACACCGCGCCATACATAGCGACGACAAACCCTTCGTCTGCAATACCTGCTCCAAGCCGTGAGTTTGTTGCTGACACGTATAGAGAATAGAGATCAGGAGCTACGTGTGTGACCTGTGCGGCACCAATGGCGAGCTGCGATCCATTATGGCGGATTGCTGTATTTTATCGTTTTATTTTATCAAAGTAAATTTCATTGATTCTTGGTTACTGTCATCATGCCTATTTGGTATTTTTTGTGCTTTCCTGAACTTATATCTTTACTCATTTTTCTAAAAAGGTCTCGTAGAGCCCGATACTAATCTTCGATGGTGGTTCACAGATTCAAAACGTACTCGAATCTGAAGACGCACATGGACACGCACGAAGACACGTCGTACGTGTGCTTCGTGTGCAGCCGCGTGCTCAACAGCCGGCGCACGCTGCGCAAGCACCTGCTGGTGCACGAGGACAAGTGCCGCCACGTGTGCTCCTACTGCAACAAAGCCTTCAAGCGGCGGCAGACGCTGAAGGTGACCTTCAATTCAATTCTTGGTTTTATGGCTTGCGTTTGTACCAAATGAGTACAAAATAACTCGCCAGACGCCAATGTATAATAGGGCCTGGTGACTTGAACCACAGGCATTTGCTTAGCTCAAGCACCAGTCCCCACATTAAATTATCGTAGCAAATAGAAATCTTACAATAAGTACTTGTATGTAAAGTAATGTGGACAAATAAAGAAATTCATTCATTCATTCAATGACGCGTGGAATGGAATAGACACGCTTTATAGGTGACTAGCTGATGCCCGCGACTTCGTCCGCGTGGTTAAATTGTTTTGATTCTCGCTGGAACTACTTAATTTTCCGGGATAAAAAGTTGCCTAAGTCACTATCCAGGTGCTCAACTTTACCCATGCCAAAAATCACGTCGATCCGTTGTTCTGTTGCGGCGTGATTGAAGGACACCCCAACAAACCAACAAACAAACACACTTTCGCATTTATAATATTAGTATGATAGGTGGGAGGTTCTAAGATAACCTTCTTTACTTGCTCGGAAATTGCTTCATTAAACAATTGGGTATTTGACAACTAGTCAAATCAGCAACTTTTTTCAAACGTCAAAACGCGTCCTAATTATGATTTTGTATGAAATTCTGAATTGTGACGTCAATAAAGTTCGACGCACTCTTTTACTTTAATCGATTGTTTAAAATGGTTATTCAACATAAAACGAATAGGGGACGTGGATATTACGACTTTTGGGAAATCCTCTATTTAATTATCACAACAAAATAATTTATTTGAATAGTAGAAAAATACCTAATTGACTCTTTCCTAACAAATTATGTTTATTACCTCGTTACCTCGGAAATTTAAAGAAAAGTACCATAGAAGTCTCGGCCGAAATAGCAATTCACGGCCTCGTCTACTTACCTCGGCTGACGCCTCTTCCTTTTAGAATCACTTGGGAAGTCCTCGGCCAGTCCAATATAACTTAGTCATTAAAGCCCAGGCTGGATATAAAGCAATTAGAGATTCATTTAAGATACATATTTTGCGCTTAAAGTGGCTGTAAATTTAGCGCTGCCAATGTTGCCAAAATATAACAATACGATATATTGCTTAAATGCCTCAATATTTTGAATGTACCCGTCAAACAGTTGCGGATGAGTATTACTTATACATATATGTTTAGGTGCACATGTATACGCACACGGGCGACAAGCCGCTCACGTGCAAGTGGTGTGATGAGCGTTTCTCGTACGCATCCACGCTGCGCTCGCATCGCCTGCGCTGCCATCCCGACAAGATGGCCGTGCAGTACTCCTCCTACAATACACACGTCGTCATGCAAGAGGTAAGCAGGGATTTATCTATCCGTGTGACTCGTTCAGGTGCATAGTGGTGCGACGAGCGATTCTCGTACGCGTCCACGCTTTTTTGTATTTTGCTTATAACTCGAAAGCTATTACTCTTATTTTTACTTCGTGAAATACAACATAAAATTAAATTAAATACCCGAACTAGCTACTACTAGCTACTATATAAGTAATACAATAATCCTTAAATGTAATTTATAAATTATAACTACGTATTGTAAGAACATTTTCTAAATAATATCCCTCAGTTCGGCGTGCCTGGTGGCATAGGTCACCTCCAACTTTCTCCATTAGACTCTATCTGCTGCAACCCCTTTCCAGAAATGTCCCAATGTCCGTCGAATGTCGTGTTCCCATCTTCTGGTTGGTATTATGAAGCGATTTTCACCAAATTAAAAATGTATGAATGCTGTGCGTACGGCATGACGACTGACATTGCGCGCTGGGTCCTTAGTATCGTATCTACCATAGTTTTTTCCGCGGGTTCAACTTGTTTTTGTTGTTGGGTTCAAGTTGTATTCAGTATTGAAATACAAAACAGTTTTTTATTTGTTACAGGGATATAGTATCAAAAATGACATGCCTCTGAACATTGCGAAATCGGACGTGGACGCTATTCAATAATATTTATATACTTACTTTAATCTTAATAATAATAATTTTATTATTTATCATTAGAAAAAATTGTCTCCCAGAGAGTTTTAAGTCGTATTAATCATGATTTTTTGTTTAATAAACAGCTATCATTATATTATTATTATTTACAATAAAACATATTTTTCATTTAGCTCCTCTCATCTGCCCCGAAAATCTTAATTGCCACCAACATAAATCTGGTCCGTTGGCCAAAATTGGAACTAATTTAAATTCTTTTTAGGTTTTGTTATTATTTTATTTTTAATATTTACTATAGTAAAATAAATGGTTGGACAAATCCAATCAACCCAATGTTGAGCGAAGATAAATATCAATGTGTCAAATCGATTAAAAATTCTTCATAAAGAAAGTCGATTGCTTTCAAAAAAATCGAATCAGTAACGCATTAGAACATCATTGAATCGAGCTGCCAAAAGTAAAATAAATGGTTGGACACAATATAATCGTAAACGTTTGTCAAACTGTTTGTCACTCTCAAATGATTACGATTTTCCAATCCTCCTCTGGTGTCCGTAAAAGCTAAAACTTTTACAAAGGTATAAGAAGCAGCTAACAAAAAAGCTTGATTAAACCGGTTTAGTCCGCCCTTTTAGTGATTGCTTCATTTTAATACCCACACCAAAAGAACTAATGAGTAAAAGCGAGTGTACACGTAAGTCAAACATTCCCACCCTAATTTTCCAGTTTTCAGTTTATTCAAGCATTCATCGCGTAAGTTCTTCATGTGGAACAGTAATTTTCATGCATGAAAGAGATGTGGGACAGTTTCACTTCTTGCTGGTGACACATTTAGAAGCTGCGCTTTTCATGAAGTACCGCGCATTCACAGCGTATTGGATTGAAGCCAGTAACATGCGGCGTACTGCGAGAGTGAAGTAAATAGAGATTTTTTTCCAGCGAGTATTGGCGGTGGATCCAAGCGTAGATAAGGGCGGTCGGCCGTCAGCGACTTGGCGCTCTGCCAACATCCATCCGTGCCGCACCTCCCCAACCCTCCATTTAACAAATTACATAAGGCGGTAAAAACGCTACATTACGTCACGTAGATAGTTCACACGATAGCTTATCGCCCCCATCAAGCGTCTTATTAACTTGCTCTATTAATTTTATCTTGAATACATACGACTGAGCACGTACATATTTTTTTCGTAGCTAAAGAGGAAGCAGGTCTATGATTTACTCTCTAACGACTAGGTAAACTGACAGCTGACTAACAGATTGGTGGGTATGGTACTCGTAAGGAGGTAATCTTACTGTCTTGACGCTACAACTTGTGTTAAGCTACCTATACCGACATTGCTATGCAGAGTTACTTTGGAGTCAGGGTAAGCATTGGTTAGGTAGATCTATCTTAAGGCAGGACATGATGAAAAAAGTATTGAGTTTATTTAACTCTAGGGCAGTGCTTTTATGTCTCTATGTCATGCACGTCACTGTACCACATGAGTAAAGTTCTTTACTCATGTGACTGTATACCGATTATCTATCTGCCCCCGATTGTGTGAGGAAATCGGAATCGTTTCGATTAAACGTTTGTCAAACGCATAATAGGTATAGAGGCTGCACGTCAAAAAGCATTGTATGAATTCTTAAAACAGTTCCTGTTTTAGGCTGTCAAATGATTACGATTTGCTATTGGGCCTCTGAGTAAGAAAGGATCAGTTGAACTTATATAAGAGTATAAATAAAGGATTTAGGAAATACGGCTACGGTCCAGTTATACAGTTTTTGTAGACGAAGGTAATTTCACGCACATCCAATCCACTTGGAGCGCTGAGCGTGGTCGCTGGAATACAGATAGCGTATAAGTTTCCCCGCTTGTTACAAACGGCAGGTCAATACGTTGAAAGCAAAACGTGCCCGTCCGATTTCTATTTTTCTCAGGTCACTTTTTACATTTTCAGGGTAGGGTTTGGTACTTGATAAAAACTGCGAGTTTGGGTCAGCAGCATGAATCGCACTCGGCTTCGAATTCGCTCAAAATGCTCCAATTCATTATACTAGATAAGTATACATACCTAGGTATGTCATGTTCTGAACAAATGATAGGTACTTACTGCTATTATATCAACTACATAATTGTTCGTTTTATTTACTTCTAATCATAAAATGAGGAAGATGCACTAGTGCAATTTGATAATTGTATGTTAGTCATATCATACACTTAGTTAGTTGACCTACGAACTACACCGTAGCT
Source organism: Erebia aethiops (assembly GCA_923060345.2). Classification (NCBI taxonomy): domain Eukaryota; kingdom Metazoa; phylum Arthropoda; class Insecta; order Lepidoptera; family Nymphalidae; genus Erebia; species Erebia aethiops. Next base: position 10,607,685 of record OV281089.1, on the reverse strand, counting down.
GGTCGTAGCAGCACTCGATCTCCCCTGTTACAAAATCTCTCAGATCTCTTCAATCCCGGTTCCAATAAGAAATATCTAGGTACCTACTACTTAAACTTATCAAAATTTGTTTAGCCGTATTGTTATAATATAGAAATAAAGACATTTGAAAGGTAAGTTGGCCTACCTAACGTAATATCTGGCAATAAAAATAGCAATTTTTATAATCATGGCGGTATTCTAGGCTCGTTTATTAATTTACTACTACCTACCTTAGAATATATCTACGTGAATACAAAATATTGCAACGAATATATTATTTCCAAGCAACTCAGTGTAGAACTTTCTAGTTTCTACATTTTCATGTCAACAATACTTCCATTATGAATTATTATGATCAAAGTACGACGTGCCTCAAACGTTGTGTCATGCTTAGGAAAGTGCCTTGGCGTACCTAGGATTTAATTTTATAGTGTGCTTTTCCTACCTACTTGTTATTATGAACAGGTTAACCATTATTATATTAAAGGTAAGACATGTTTCCTTTTTAATATAATAGGAATGGTTAATATATTTGACCGAGCGAAGCGAAGGTCTCTGAGTCTACTTGAGTGAATTTGCACTTGTCCGTCCGTCCGTCTGTCAGAGCATTATAACTTCTGAATTACTGAACGTAATTACTTCAGCTTTAAATATAATATGTAATCTAATGGCCTCCAGAGTCCAGCCGAATATGGCTTAAAAAGTTATAAAAATCTTTATTTTAAGGGGGCTCTCATAGAGACGAATGCGAAGTAAAATATTTTTTATACATAGGGTTGCGGTATATCAAATTAAAGATAATTAGGAATAGAGTCCAAACATTTTTTTTTTTAATTTTTCCCCTAAAATTGACGAAATGGGGGGCTTTCAAAGTGGAGATTTTCTAACGTCCAAAGTTGACCTCAGAACTAAATTTTCTGAAAGGCTGAGCCTGAAACTTGATCAATTATTTGAATTATATCCTGTACTTGAACAACAAATACTAGAATTAGACAATTAATATTGTAAGGAAATGAAATTATTTAATTTTTAATGAGCTTCAGTATTTTTAACAGAACTTCACATTGAAGTCAATAGATGACGCCGCGAGGTCGGCCAGTTCGGGTACGTACTCTGTGGTTCGGGGCGAACCACTAGTATATTAAAGTTACATATAAGTACCTTAAATTTAAAACTTCTCGGAGGAAGTAAATAAGTAATCTCGGTAGACTTCAGGCAGACTTTAGAGCTCTAAAATATACAACTTACAACACAAGTTTGCTTACTTAATAAATAAGATATACCTAAAGACAAATAATTTTATATACTCAAATATTAAATACGCTACAAATACGTATTAAGTAGGTAATATCAATATTATAACAGTAGGTAATAAAACTACTGTTGCTGAGTGGGTTCCGTAGTCAACACGGAACTATGTCCGTCCATTAGTCTGTCCGTCTATCTGTCTGTCCGCGGCTTAGCTCATAAGCTCTTTAATTTGGTATGGCAATACACATTAATATTTTGTAAAAATAAAGGCCAACATTTCCTACACGTAAATTGGGGGTGATTTTTTTTTCTCGTCTATCCCACGATGTGACAGTGAACTATTACATCTAAGTAGACTTTATATTAAGCTTTACATTAATATTTGCTAAGTAGACTTTAGACAAGATTTAGGTCACCGTAACTACCTACTGCCGGAAAGACCAGACTAAAATTTCATACTAACCGCGTACCTAGGTACTACCAGCAGGACCCACAGGCAGCCTTCCGGTAGAAGTTTTTGAACTGAATAAACTTACAGAAACCTAATAATTTTTAAACCAAGTTAAGAAAAATATTCTGATTATTATGTCATGAGTTCAGATTCTGAGACCAAGCATCATTGATTATTTTATCTCAGACAGTCTCGAACAGACCATTGAAACGACAGTAGGAGCAGAAGCGAAAGGGTAAGTAGGTACAAGGTACTTCCAATTAAATAATGTTTCTACTCTATTTATTGCATTCAGGCAATTCAATTTTCCGTTGAAAAATGAAGACTGCTTGAATGTCTTAATTACGGGTTAGCATTTAGCTTGCGTCCGTGGTTTTGTTCATTGCTTGAGCTTTCATACATTAAGTTTAATATACCGACTTATCTAACTAGCTAATAGTATTAATGTTATATCTTATGCAGGTAAGCTATTCACTGTAAGCTATCTTATATTTTACTCTTCAAATCTCTGGCTTAAGTACCTTTTAAATAGACAAGTTATGATTTTCTAAAGTATAATATATTTCTAAAACGTTGACTGAAATAGGACAATTGCAAGCTAGTGGCGTAGGTACTATGACCTATTCTGTGCTAGTGGGTAGTCCCTCGGGTTCTCGGCAGTTGGGACCCTGGGGACATCACTCCATTTTTTTGCTACGAAAGTCAAACAACTCCCTTAAGTGAAATGGATGAAATAAATAACGTAGAGTTGAAACAGGTGAAACTCTATATCTGTAATTTATTTATCACTATCTGAATTATGTAGCTAAAAACTACAATTACACACAAATAAATTCAATAAAGATTCCAATACTAGCTGATGCCCGCGACTTCGTCCGCGTGGATTGAGGTATTTTGTTTCCTTTAATTTTCCGGGTGAAAAGTACCTAACCTATGTGTGCCAAATTGCATCCAGATCCGCTTTGCCGTTCTGGCGTGATTGAGTAACAAACATCCATATTTTGAGATTTTTGGTTCCAGTGGGATCTCTTTTCCGAGATAAAAAGTAGCCTATCTGTTTTTCCAGACCATAATCTATCTCTGTACCAAATTTCTGCCGTTCTGGCGTGATTGAGTAACAAACATAAATTTGAGGTTTTTTGGTTCCCGCGGGAACTCTTACATTTTTTATACAAACCTTTTCCTGACTCGAGCACTAAAAGAAAGAATTATCCAATTTGGTGCAGTCGTTCGAAAGTTATGCGCTTAGCAACATTCATTTTTATTTATATAGATTAATAAAAAAGGCATTTCATTATACCGATAGCTATTTAAATTTAAACCATGTCAAGTTAAATTGATTATCGTGTAGAAGCCTGCCATCTGATAAAATTGTTGTCAAACCTCTATAACAGTAAATATAAAGTAATTTAACCCAGCCCACAAAATTTGTTTCAATTTCGCCAATATTAGGTACAATCCTGAACAAAGTTTGAAATAAGTTTCGAATCACTCAACCATCCAATGGCCTTGGGGATCCTGTCGCATTAAAGAAATCGTTGATATTACAGGCATGTAGTTGAATTGAGTAAAGATACAAGCGGGGGTGCGAACTGCGAAAGCGGCGCGGGGAGGTGCAAGCCGCCCGCCCTCAGTGCCACGGAGGCTGCGGGCTGTGACGCCGCCCGCCCTGCGCCGTTTTAACATTTAACATTTAACACTCTACATCATTGTATTTTTTCCAAAAATATTTACAATTTTTTATCTTGGCAAATTATATTTTCCATGCTGGATAAGGGAGTGTGTGAAATTAACTATTATGAGCTCTTGATTAGATAACGAGTAAGAAAAGATTTGATTATTTTATCCTGTTTGATTTTGTATACGCTTGACGTAATTTTTAGCATTTATTTCTTTAATAACTTGTTATTAATTATTTTTTACACCTTTATAAATAGATAATATAATGTATCTTATGTAGTTCTAGTATTGTGTTTTAGTGAGAGTATTAAGGTAGTTATGTGTTTTTTTTAATATACCTACTGTTATGGTATATAGAAAAGTGTGTGGATCAAAATTTCATTTTTATCTCAATTATTAAGTAGGTAAATGTTCTGAGGAATTAATAGAATGTTATTTTACGCAAATACTAAATTTTTAGTAAGCCAGTAGTAGCCAAAATAAAAATTATAGCAAACAAACTTTAACTCACGAATAAATTTGACATTTTGTTAATATTGTAATAGACATCTGCTACTTTTTAAATAATTTATTGGTAAACTAAAGTTATGTAAGTTTTTATTCAGTTTTCATACATAGAATAGAATCCAAAAAGTGTTTTAAGATTTAAGTAAAAGTAGGTCTTCAAAAACTACAAATTATGAAACTTTACTCTTGTAGTTAAATTTGATAGGTTGCAGGCGATTTCAGTTTAAAAACGTTTAAATTTATGCCCCATACAAAAGCTTTCAGCTTCCACCCGATCATTCAACGTTCTAAGTCATAAAATATGCGCATTTTAAGCGAAAATTAGTAAGTTTGGTTTACAATACTTCGATTTGTAGAGGGTCACCACTTTGGTACTGAGAGCTCTACAGCTTTCCAATTATAGGTGTTTTCCCTTAGAAGTGAGCACTCTTGCAGTAGGTACCTACGTACCTAACTTGTAAAAGCTCTCGGGTCACCTTTTTAAAACTCATGACGAGTGAGTTTCAAAACGGTGGAATATTTCGAGGGTTCTTGTAAAAAGAGAAGGTACCTATTGTTTGTTAGTGCGTCGAAGTAAAAAATAACATCCACGTTCATATTGTAGGACCTAAGATGTAGAAATAGGATGTTGGAAACACACAACTATTAATTTATACTTACATGTGTTCTATAAATAAAAATATATGTATAATAGATATAATGTGAATGTAATACTATGTGCGTACTAGGTACTCCTTGGTCATAAATCAATATTCAACATCATCTGAAAACTTAACGCAAAAAGTTCTTTTCAAAATCATGATAGAATTTAACCAATATTTTGATTGTTTTGGCAGGCAAGGCGGTCTACAATTTACAGTTGAAACAGTGCCAAATAAACCAAGGACATAACTAAATGATACAAAATGGCAATAATAGCGCATAACTATTTAAAGCCTACAAAGAAAATTTGTAAAACCTACACAGTGCCAACAGTTTTATTAGTGTTATTATTTATAATTGGAGTGTGCAACTGTGATGTGACTTTAAATTCCACGTCTGATATTAAAAGCGTATCCAGTTCTTCGGTACCTGCAACTACAGAGTTAATCCACTCGACGAAGTCTAGCGTAAAACCGTTGCCGGCTACAGTGCCTTCTAGTACTGTGGCTCCTACAACAAAGGAGAGCATTAAAACAACAAAGTCATTCATTACTACGGAGCGCTCGACCACGATTCGCAAACCGAAAACTCAAGCAGCGGCGAGTACAAAAGGTTTGCTGAAATATGCAAGAAGGCGAAAGCTCAACTCTACTTCTAGTACAATCGGTGCAGTACATTCGTCAACTCGCTTACAAGATCGCCTGGGGGCCATAGATTGTGAGCTGCCAGTCCTGCCACGGGAATCTCGATTATGGCGCGGCAACGAGACCCATGAACTTAATTTACCTGTAAAGGTAAGTTTATTTTACACTAAAATATATTCAATTAAGTAAAATTTTTACCTAATAAGTACCTACCTATGCTAGTTCACTGGGATTATCTAGATTCATGTTCGTACTTGTGGAATTTGTAACATCTTCCCTCATACACAAAGCTGTAGCGTCAAGACTCACATTCCGATACGATGCTGTCGAGACGTGAGACTTCACAGAAAAAGGAATCTGCTTAATGAGACTTTACCTACTTCTGTCAATATAATATGCTTAATGGTTTGTACACCACATACTTATCACTTTTCGATCACTTATAATAAAGGTCAAAAGTCAACCTCATTCATTAAAAAAATAATTATTAATTATTTTGTACATTATTCGCAATGCACATTACAATGCGTGTCGTAGTCTTTACTTGCTATAACTGTTTCGACTTTATCAAGTCGCGAGTATCGTATATTATTTATTAAAGAAGGTAAGTTCGCGTGACATAACGATAGTAACATAATATACTGACTGAAGTCATCTACTATAACTTTAAAGTTTTCTAAATACGCACTTAAGTAAGCGTTAGTGCGGATTTTTAAAGTGAATAAAGTACTCAATTTTTACACCGTGCGAAAATGGATGTGTAAATAATTGAGAACACCAATAAAACAATCAATAACATATTATAGACCTTAAATATCAAAGTTACTTTTACGTATGAGGTTAACAATAAGTAAAACAATGTATTTCAGGGAGAATATTATACTTTATATTATGTAACATTTTCGACAATAACTTTAATCGAGACGGCACAGGGCGCAGCGAGGTCAAATACATAAACCATAAATCGTACCTACTAGCGCAAAAGGAAAAGAGAAAAACGTTTTCTGCTTCAGCAGTCCAAGTCTGTTCATTACTTTTATAAAAGGATAATGTCTGGTAGGTACGTCTCGTACAGAATAATCTGACAGTGGCATTTTCTAGATCGAGAACACACGTGTACTTTATACCGTTTCTACCCCTTATATATGAAATAGTTTTCCTATTTCAGAAGCACCTAAGTAGGTATACCTATGTATTAGTATAGATAACATTAGATATAGCTAATATATATATATATATTGATAATATTAGATATTATAGGTACTTATATCAATTGAAAGCTTCGAGCGCATTTAACTAACATACTCGAAGATTAAAAGGCATGACCTACGCGTATAATATTAACCACAAGCAGATTCCCTGTTCCGTAATATTAACGCTTATTTTGTAAACGATAAAAACAAAAGCAATATTGAACTTTGACATTCCGGCAGTTATAAAACTTGAATAAACAGTCTAATAATATTGCAGCGCCCACGCTTTCATTTTAACGGTTAAGATTTATTATATCTAACTATCTATACATTATCTATTTAACAAATTGATGACAATTTGACGGTTTATTTGTTTGTGCTCACATCATATACCTACCTTTTGACATTTGACAACCTAAGTGGCGCAGTTTGTAGCGCTGTTGCCTTAACGTGCGGAGGTCCTGGGTTCGATCCCCGGCAGGGTCAATTTGGGAATTTATAATTTCTGAATTTTCCCTGGTCTGGCCTGGTGGGAGGCTTCGGCCGTGGCTAGTTACCAGCGCCAAGCGATTTAGCGTTCCGGTACGATACCGTGTAGAAACCGAAGGTATAACTGCCATGCCCCTAACAGGTTAGCCCGCTACCATCTTAGACTGCATCATCACTTACCATCAGGTGAGATCGCAGTCAAGGGCTAGCTTGTAGTGGATAAAAAAAAAACCTACAAATAAACTACTGGTCCCATTGAGACTAAACCTTGGCAGTTCAAAAGCATAATTTAGTTAGTCGGCTCAAATTTTCAAAATCAATTCACTACAATCCGAGATAGATTATATCTTGATCCTTGTGTACTTTGGGAGGGGCCTTTGCTCTTGATTTAGGTATTTGATTGCAGATATTGTCCCGATTTATGCATACGCTAAAGCTATATAGCCTATAGTTTATAATATAATTAATGTGTGACCTTTGTGGTATGGATGTCGGAGGAGTGTGCGGGCACGTTTCGAAGAGGGGGCGAGGAGGAGTGCCCTCCGGTCATCGTGTCATGGGAGGGGGCTGCTGACATTCAAAGCGGAGATATCCTTATCGTGCGCATCGCAGACTCTTCCCCGCTAGACACCTTTGAGCGCGTCGGCTCTACTAACGAAACTATCGACACGAACACTTCACACATTGATGAGGACAGGTGGGCTTTTATGAAAATTGATTAGCCAATCTTAATTAGCTGAATGTAATAAAACTAATAGTCAATTGGCTGAGATTTTTTCTTCTCTAGCGTAACTTATCGAGAAATGACCGTTGCCGAAAAGCTGATTTCGTACCTACTAAGCTAGTAACGTAGTGATTCGTCGTGATAACTCTTTCAAAATTTATAAATTTAGGTAACTTTAAGCCACATCAGTGCGATATGCTTCTCTGGCGGCTTTTTCAGTGCCCGTCTCTGAAACAGCCGCGAATCATAGCAGTTGTCGCTCTGATTGTGCTTGGGCTGGTGTTATGAGAAGTTACACTAGAGTTTCATATTTTTACGCCTTATAGCAGACTGCAGAATGTTATATATCTTTCGTTGTTATTTTTTCAAAATGCAATTGTTGCAATATTGTTTTCAATAAATTCTGGAATTTTCAATAACCTAAAACAAACAGCAGCACCGCTATATTAATAATTCAATGATACGTTTATTACCTACGGGATTATCAATGACCCGTGTCAATTGCTCTAAAATACTACGGTTCATTAGATAATTGTTTATGTAGGGGCTATTTTCAGATCGCACCGTACAATTCCCCAACCGGCTGTGTACCAAGTGACCCGGCAAGGGCACGAACACTGTGATGTCTCCGATGGCATGTTGCTCGATATTACACCATTAGACGAAAACGGAGCGAAGATATTTACGCTCTACGACAAGGATCTAACGGAAGGCGTTAATTTATTGATAGGTATTTCTTCGATTTTTCTAGTAATCATTCACTTTTATTATCACGATTAGGGACTAGCGCTTGAAAATTACAGTAATGATTTATCCAACAGGAAATCAAATCCAAGCTTTCCATGCGACGTAGGCCCAAAAAGTTCATCAAAAGCGTGCCACATAGAGGCCACGTGTAAATCTATATTTTTTTTGGTTTGTGACTTTCAATTATGTCATCTATCTTTCTAAGCACGCAAAAGAGCTTTGTTGCCTGAGAACAGCAGCTTCGTATAAGCTCACTAGAAGTCTATATAAAAAATACATCACCACTGTGTTATGACGGAGTAGTAGGAAAATAACATTTTCCTGACATGCAATGAATGTCTTGTCTTTCGTAGAAAATGTAACTTTGCCGTTTAACGATGTTTACATTTCCATTCGGCGATATATTACGGTGTGGCGTAAAAGTCTGACTAGCGGTAATAATTTTTTTATTTACAGTTGTATCTGAGAATTGGGGGTCACAATGCGTCCGGCTGAAGGTAACTGTGAAGTCAGACAATTGCGGCGACTCCCAAGACTGTACAGGAAAAGGTGTCTGCTATACAAATGTTTCTATGGTACGACAACACCTACTTTATCCCCTATTTTAATTACTTTCTCTTAAGAGATTAAAATATAATTTATATTATTAGGTTTTCTTGTCATAGAAACAAGAATATTCTCGTGTGTATTTCCTACGGGGGTATTGTCCTTGAAATGAAATGTTTATATTTTTGAAATTTTTCCATTATCGATTAAAATATTATTAAATCAATAAAAATATTTGGGTTTAAAATCCATGCATTTTAGATTCATTTGATTATGATATTTAAAGTTGTGTAAGTAAGTAGGTACACTTTAAGGGTCAATCAATTATGTAGCGTAATCTTCAATTGAAAATAGTTTGTCGCTGTAGTTAGGATAGATTTATAGTAGTTTGATTGTAGGAAGGTTACGAGTGCCAGTGTTGCCGGGGATACGTGGGGCCACACTGCGAGGACAGAGACGCTTGCAATCCATCACCTTGCTTGAATAATGGCATATGTGTCGACCTCTCGCAACCCCTCAACGGTGCTAACTACCACTGTCTATGTCCATACGGTACGTTTTCCGTTAACTTCTTTGTATACTGACGGATATGTATAGGTACGTATTGACCATCGATTTCATCTACCTACTATAGTCGGTTCACATATTTTAGGTATTCCAGACCAGTCCAGCTCTGAATTCATTCCAGCTCTGAACTGATATAATAAAATCGCGCTATGTTATAACTTCTTACGCATGCATGAAATAAGTATAAGTAGGCATTATTTAATTCACTTACAGTTTATCACATTAATTATTATTATTAAGTAAGTAATTTATCTCTTCGTGTACCTACTGTTTATTTATTTAACAACAATATTCATAAAATATATACTTTACTTGAGCGAAGGCCAAATTCCATTACCCCAAATAAAAATTACATGTTACGGTTAATTAAGCTCCAATGTGACGTAATCAACCTATGCGAAAAGCGGTCTTGCGTAACGTTACACCCACTCACTAACGTACCTATTACGTGGTACCCTGTATGTAAATTATAAATAATCCCTGCAGCCGCATTAAATGTTGATTAACGATGCTATTCATCCTGAAACTCAATGTAACCAGAGATCTACTAAGTATGGTAAAGGTAGCTTTCTGCTTATCCTATACTTAATCCATACTTAATATTATAAATGTGAAAGTGTGTCCGTCAGTCTGTTTGCTACGCTTTCCCGGTCCTGCTTTTCAACCGATTTCGACGAAATTTGGTACAGATGTAAGTTATATCCCGAGGAAGGACATAGGCTACTTTTTATCCCGGAAAATTAAGGAATCCCCTCGGGAATCCTTAATTGTTTTAATTCAAGCGGACGAAGTCGCGGGCATCATCTAGAGTAATTAATATTATTGCAACTTGCAATAATATTAATTACTCTAGATTAGGAAGAGCTGAGTGGGGCAAATGTTCTTTTCGTAAAAGCTCAAATGATTTTCATGAATTCAAAGGGTGATCAAAAAATCAATCTGCGTATAATTTTCTAACCAATTGTTAAACTTCACAGCATATTTCGCAGGCTCTCAAAGTTATTATATAAGCGGATCAATAGGGGATATAATTTAACAATACCCATCTCATTAATGTAACAAGCAGGCTTTATAAAAATATCCCTTTGTGTTTTCAATAACTGAATGCCTAAAATATTGTTTCATCACATTTTCTGCCAGTTTTCCTTTACTTAATTAATTTTTAAGAAATATTCTTTTTTAAATAACCGACTGAAAATAATTATTTACGAATTCGATAATTATTTCGATAACTATTCGGTGGCTACTAACACTTGGAAACATTTTTCCTAATTATACTAATAAGTATAATAAATATATTTAGGCAAACAAATAGACAGACAGCAGAGTAATGTTAATAGGGCTCCGTTGGCCTTCTACATTAACGTCAATCAGGTATAAATTAAAAGTTACCTTTATAATAACAATAACGTTGCTGAAATTTTTAGGTTTTACTGGAAGGAAATGTGAAAAAGACCCGTGTTATTCTGAACCATGTATCAACGGCGGTTCCTGTATGAGCATGGTAATGAATGGTTCCACAACTTTTCATTGCGCTTGCGCTGAGGGATGGACGGGTTCGCATTGCGAGCTTGAGGCTACCAGCGGCGACTGCGCTGGGAAGTCCTGCGTCAAGGGAATCTGCGGAAAAACGGAAAACGAGGCGGAAGGACTAAAGTTTAGCTGCTTTTGTGAGCCAGGTGAGTTTCGCCTCAAACCAAATCGAGAACTACTTAAAAAAAATTTAACTTTTCGTTCCTATATATACTTACTTAATATTATAAATGTGAAAGTGTGTTTGTTTGTTGGTTTGTCCTTCAATAACGCCGCAACGGAGCAATGGATCGATGTGATTTTTGGCATGGGTAGAGTCGAAGACCTGGAGAGTGACATATGGTACTTTTTATCCCGGAAAATTAAGGAGTTTCGCGGGAAATGAAAATCTTATGCCACGCGGATGAAGTTGCGGGCATCAGTTAGTTACTTATATAAGAGCCATAAATATATTTTGATCATGATTTATAATATGGCCAATATAACTATTAAATTTAAAAATTTACTAGCTGCTAGGCGGGCTTCGCTCGGTTGGGTCAACTGGTACTATATTATATAAACATACTCGTATTTTACGAATAAGCAGTCTCCACTCTCCGGTGAGCTAGGTAAAAAGTACTGACTTGATCGTTCCTAAAAAGGATTAAAGACAATTTACCTCTCTATGTTGATCACGGTACATAATATAGCGAATACTGAATTTATACGCTGAATTTAACTGAAACGGCACGACAAAGGATAAGGAAAATCCTCAGGGGATTAAATGTAACAAGATTGTATACCTACTTATAATAAGTAGGTATATAGATATATCCGACCTAGAAGGGATCTCATTTGGATTACAAATGTAATTATCGAAACACGGATTACGAGACAATGCTCTTTTTTGTTAAGAAACTGTGCTTTTGTTTATCATGAACTAGATGAGGCCTGCGGCTTCGTCCGCGTCGATTAAATTTTTGAGTCTCGGGGGAACTCCTAAATTTTCCGGGCTAAAACATAGCCTATGTCCTTCCCCGGGATGTAACCTACCTTTGTACCAAATTTCATCAAAATCAGTTATTGAGAGCGTAGCAGATGACGGACAGAAAGACACACTTTCGCAGTCATAATAATTGTAGCCAATTTCAGCCTTCTGAAGTAAGTAAAGTTGAAGTTCTCTTGTTTACTAGTGGGTTCGATCCAATCTCACCCTAAATTGATTTTTATGTTATTACCAGCTGATGCCCGCGACGTCGTCCGCGTGGACTGAGGTATTTTGGTTCCCGCGGGAACTCTTTAATTTTCGGGGATAAAAAGTAGCCTATGTGCTATTCCAGACTATAATCTATATCTGTGCCAAATTTCATCTAGATCCGTTCAGCCGTTCTGGCGTGATTGAATAACAAACATCCATTCATCCAAACTATCGCATTTATAATATTAGTATTTAGTATAGATCATTAATTTATATTTTGTTCGTAGATGGTTATAGTGTAGTATAGGTACATTATTATGTCTTTACAAGTAAGTACAATATTTCATAACATTTGGCCATTTATCAGAGTAATAAATCATTCGTATAGCTTATTCAATTACAGCCAAAACCATTTTGCTTATGATTCTCAGAGAAAATATTGCTTGGTTGAATTATTTGGAATGTTCTGCTTCAGCTACTTAAAAACGTTTTTAAATCTTAATACCTTAAGGTGCATGACAAGGGTCTGCCCGCGAAATTCAAATTTAATTTGGTTTTTCACAATTTGTAAACTAATACGACAAAGTAGGCTTATGGCATTCAAATTGCGAGCGTAGGAATATCATCTTCACAGGTTTATATAAAAATCTTTACTTGAAAGTGCCCAGTTTAAGAAATTAGTCAAATTAATGACTAATTTGTGAGTAACTCACGTCAAACTCATTATTTTGACTAATTTCTTAAACTGGACACTTTCAAGTAAAGATTTTTATATAAACCTGTGAAGATGATATTCCTACGCTCGCAATTTGAATGCCATAAGCCTACTTTGTCGTATTAGTTTACAAATTGTGAAAAACCAAATTAAATTTGAATTTCGCGGGCAGACCCTTGTCATCGACCTTAAGCGATTAAAGTATTATTTACAAGTTTGGTTCGTACTCGTTTCGTTCTCGGAAAACCATGTAATGATTTGGATGAAATTTTGTACTTAGATATTTTTATTTATTTTTATTTATTTATTTCACAAGTAAAAAATACATATTTTATGGTTTCTTCGTGCTCGTAAGCGCTTGACGGTTTGTCTGAGCACTGCACATTCCTCCATGCTTAATAACTAAATATGTAGGTGTAAAACGTATTAATTATTATATGTATAATCTATTCTAAGGTGTTACATAAGTATAATAAGAGATTTAAGTTATAAAAGTTAGGTTCTTACTTATTAATTTTTCCTTATAATGTAGTTGTAGGTAGTTTTAAAATAAATGTAAACTAGACTAATGTTGCGCATTCAAATCAAACTTTTATGTATACAGGCTGCTTCACTTGGAATAATACTAAGTTTACTCAATGTTTAGTTTTTAATAGATAATTTTTAATTTTGTACTTGATGTTGTTTTTTGTTATTTTAGATTTAAGTTCTATCGGGAGTTCATTTATTAGCCTTGGAAGTAAGTAATATGTAGTTCTTTCGCCGTAATAGTTATTCGCTTTTGTTGTAATAAGTTTCCGTTCCGTAATTAATCCTTGTTGTTATTTTGTGGTTTACATAATTTTGGTAGAAATCAAAGTAATTCTGGACAAGTAGAATATGTTTAATTTTGTTTTGGATGGGTAGTACCTTGCAGTATTTAAATATTGCATCGTCGTTTTGAATAAATTTATCTTTGACTTTTGGCGGTACAATCATTTTGAGGGTTCTTTTTTGTATATTATATATTTTATTAATGTGTGTTTTAAATGTTCTACCGTAAGCACTGAGACCATATGAAACAATACTATCCATAAGGGCCGTGTATAATATTTTTTTTTTTTTTTTTACTATTATTGAGAACCAGCGAGGTACTCATTTAACTACGATCTAGCCTAACTAATTGGCTAATGAGCAGTTTTGCTTTAACCTAAACTTATAATTTATCTTATGTACTAAGAAGTTGTCCATTGACGCATCTTAGTCTTTCTTGATAATAATCTTAGACACTTTGTTCATGTGTTCTATTAGCACTACACTTTACACTGTCACTTATCACTATACGCTAACTCGAAAGGTTTAGTCCTTTTAAGTCTTCTCACTAGTTTCGTTACGTCGAGCAGCTGGATTGCCTCAACGTTAACGTGGTGATGAAGCCGATGGTCGTGGGCTTTGGCAAATTTGGTTATAATTTGTTCGACGTATTCAATATTGAGGTCCCGATGAATATCGTCATTTCTGATGTACCAGGGCGCATTTACTATACTCCTGAGTACTTTATTTTGGAACCGCTGTATGATTTGGATGTTACTCTTTTTGGTACAGCCCCATAGCTGTATGCCGTAGGTCCAAATGGGCATCAGGACTTGTCTGTATAACAGGATCTTGTTGTGTATTGACAGCGAGGAATGTCTACCAAGTAGCCAATACATCTGTTTATACTTTATGTCAAGTTCTTTTCTTTTTTTCTTGACATGAGCTCTCCAGCGTAGCTTCACGTCAAGGGTCATCCCAAGATATTTGGCTGTATCCACGTAGGGAATTTTTTGTCCATTGATGAAAACAGCGTGGTATTTCTTTGTTTTATTTGTAAAGTCAATATGAATTGACTTTGCTTCATTTAGCTTGATTCTCCATTTTTTAGTCCAGTCATATACTTTATTTAGCGCTGTTTGTACTTTACCCACTGCCTCTTCGTGTGTTACTCCTACAGCCATAATGGCTGTATCATCAGCAAAAGTGGCAATGGTGTTACTTTCGAGTTCTGGAATGTCGCAGGTATATAATAGGTACAGGACCGGACCTAAAACACTCCCTTGCGGAACTCCAGCTTTTATACATTTTAGCTCTGAGTAAGCATCTTCTTGTCTTACTCTAAATGCTCTATTAGTAATATATGATACCAGGATATCTGCGTATGCTTTGGGTAGCAGTTTTCTAATTTTATAAATGAGACCTTCATGCCAGACTTTATCAAAAGCTTTTTCAATGTCTAGGAAGACCGTAGAGCATACTTTCTTTTCTTCAATTGTTTTTTCTATGGTAGTGACGATTCTATGTACTTGATCAATAGTTGAATGTTTCTCTCTGAATCCAAACTGATGATCTGGTATGAGATTTTTGCTTTCTAATATTGGTTTCATCCTCTTGAGTAAGAGCTTTTCAAATAATTTTGACATAATAGGCAATAAAGATATAGGCCTATATGATGTCGCTTCGTGGGGAGGTTTTCCTGGCTTTGCTATCATTATGACCTCAGCTATTTTCCATAGATTAGGCACATACTTAATAATAAAGCTGTTTTATATTTCATTTTATTTTTAACTAAGTATAATTTTGCCATAATTGCTCGGAGTTTGTTGCATATGGTCTCAATATGTTTTTCCCAGTGAAATCTGTGATCTATTACTAAGCCTAGGTAGGTGTGTTCAGTGACTTCTTCTATAGTCTTACATTTACACATGGGGAGTTTTGCGTGTAGGCAGTCGTGAGTATGTGAAACGAGATTGGGTTTTTCGGTTGTTTTATTATAACTGGATCGTATATGCAGCATTTTAGTTTTTTGTGAATTAAGTACTAATCCAACATCATGAGACCATTTACATAGTAAGTCAAAGTCATGCTGGAGATCAGCTACAGCTGTTTTTAAATTTCTGTCAGCAGCTATTAAACAAGTGTCGTCAGCATACTGGAACAACTTACATTTGGTTATAATATTTTGCAAATCATTAACGTATGCCAAGTAGTGTAATGGGCCGAGAACGGATCCCTGTGCAGTTCCTTCAGTAACGGGTATTCGATCGCTAAATACCCCATCAACCTGTACAACATATCCTCTCCCGGTTACATAATTTTCACACCATCTCAATAAGGGTCCTCTGATGCCGGTATCATCAAGTTTCTTGATAAGCACATCGTGTTGAAGAGTATGGAATGCTCTGCTATAGTCGATGAATACCATTAGTATATGTTTTTTGCTATCGAGACCCGTATTTACGTAGTCTGTTGTAGATAGATTTACCTATTTTCCATATTCATTCAGTTCCAGCTGATATTATATACTACATAGTTTATCTTAAAACCTATAGAAAAACAGACGGGTAGATACATGAGATTAGCTTGTTTAGTACGTGTCTAGACTTAGGTATATTATGTAAGTTAGTTTAAGTCTATATGCAGCGCAGTGCAGTGCGGGATCAGACGGGAGAACATTCTCGTAAGATCCCATGTTCATTTTCCTTCATTTACATTCACACGGCGTAGACAGGACATGGAATAAAGTGCACCCATCAATTCTCTCTAAATGGTACCTTATCTCTTAACGGTAATGGTAGGTACCTTAAAATAAAGAAATCCCTGAAAAGCTAAATGGAAAATAAAAGCTTACCGTTTATAATTTTTTCAACGCGAAAATATTTTTTCATTCTACTCGTACTCCTAGGTAAATAAACTGGGGAGGATTAATCAACAAAGTTGTTTTTCCTGCATCGTAGAAAGAGAATGGAATCGGGCAAATAGTCTCTTGGGTCGAATAGGCAAAAGCAACTTAATACAGTGTCTCAGAATTGCTATTGTGCTCGGGGATATAATTATAATCTAAGAAATTCTTCAGAAATTTAAGATAACTGATTTACGTTTGTTTCCATTTAATATTGATAGGCATCGTTATTATGTTAATGAGTTAATTCTCACAAAGCAGAAAGCTATCACCAAATTGCATTAAACACATTCAAAACGGTCATTCGATGTATTCGATCCCGATTAATCGATAAAGTGTTTCTGGCCTACTGCCATTTTTAAGTCCCGTAGAGTATAGTATCTTTTGGTATAGAGACAGTATGTCTTACTAGAGCGAATTTGTATGTCTACTTTATTGTGCGATGGAAAAATCGAAAGCATGGCATACGGACTAAGCGATTTATTGTTGTTGGTAGTAGGTATAATGGTGGTTGGAACTAGAAACGCATTAGGGGTAGCGCAATTCATCCCTTTTAAGTTTCAAGAAAGCAAGTAGGTATTTTTTTACATACATATGCAATTATACTGTTACCATACCATAAAACCATAAATTAAATTTACTTTTGAGCTAGAATATTTTTTAATTGTGTAGGAAACCGCAATGTCAATAAGTTCTTATTATAATCTCCATCAGAGCATCCGCAAAAAGGACAGCGTAGCAATGTTGCGTAGCATAAAAATATATTCGCATAAAATATAAAAATACATTTGGCGGATGACAGTCGTAGGAAAGTGCTACGATCCCATTTATAACATGGGCTTTTAGCTTCCCTTTTTCCGCTTCGAGCTTTGCAATTCTATCATAATGTGTTTACACAGAGCGCCTTTATGTGCGGGATGTATTACGGCAAGCTTTATATCGAGTCTCTTGGGTTACATGTGGGGTTAGGTACATAAACTCTATATCGTACGTAGGGCTGTTTGCAATCTAGTATCCAGAGGAAAAAAATGCACCGACATTAAATGTGTGTTTTACTTGGAGTAGCAAAATGTTTTTCTAGAGATTAAAATATTGGTAGAGTCAAAACATGACGTAACATACGAGACACCTGTATGTCCTACATGTTTTAAATAAATAAATTGAAATTGAAATACAGTAGGTATAATGCAAAATAGCCGGGCACAAGCCTCATAGTAATAGTTTTAGTCTACACAGCTACCGAGTAACGAAAATTTAATATGGTTTAGATATTATTTTAACATAATAAAACATTTGTTTATGTAAATTTACCTAAGTTCGTCATATCTTGATATTTTATGGTATTGCATAATAAATATCGTATGGTAATGCATCGAATTAGGGAATGTATTTTGAATCATCGGCAACTTGAGTAGGCAATTGCTTACTGCTGCAAGTCCTTGCCATTTATTGAGGCTGTGCTTTGGATTTTGTACAAAATGGGACTGAATTTCTCTAATTATACTAGTTCTCGTAGCTTCTTGAATATTTCAAGCGAGTTACTTTAAGCGTAATTGAACAATTTCCCGATCTATACGTATCTCCTCGCATTATCTATGACTATTGTTTAATATATATGATTTTTCAGGATACACCGGTGACAGTTGTGATATAGAATATAATGAATGCGAGTCATCGCCATGTGTAAACGGCGGCACTTGCACCGACCGCGTTAATGGTTTTGAATGCGCGTGTGGACGCGGTTACACGGGAAACACTTGTCAGATGAAGGTATGGAGATTGTATTATAACATTATTAAAAGCTCGCTTATTATTAAAATTTCGCTAGTTAGATTACAATTATTAAAATTTCGCTAGTTAGCAATCTAACGGTTTTTGCAATCTTACGGTGACATGAATACTATTTACTACTAGCTGAGTAGCCCGCGACTTCGTCCGCGTGGATTGAGGTTTTTTGGTTCCCGTGGGAACTTTTTAATTTTCCGGGATAAAAAGTAGCATAGTCTATCTCTGTGCCAAATTTCATACAGATCCGTTAAGCCTTTGTGGCGTGATTGAGTAACAAACATCCATCCATCCATCTATCCATCGAAACTTTCGCATTTATAATATTAGTATAAGTATATATATTCGACCATATATATTAGGCGTCAATTCAATCTATAAAGTATATTTCCTAACAAAACCTGCATAGATATAATACTACTTAATACTGAATGTTTGTATTATCTTGTAGGTGAATCTCTGCAACCCTAACCCTTGCCCGGAGCATCGTTACTGCTTAGACCACGGCAACAGCTTCACTTGTGAATGTCCCAGCGGCTTCGTAGGCGACGAGTGTAATAGTGCCGCTACTGTAAGCAATTTGAAATACATATTTAATTATATATCAAGATACAATGAATATAAATATCCTGTCATCTGTTTGTGAATATTATCATCTAGGCGAAGTTTAAAATGCTCGAAAGCGAGCATTGCGCGCTTTCGAGCATTTCGTATTGAGATCTACTAGGTACGAAAAAACCTAACACCTTCTGAATCATTTCTGTATTCATTTATATTTTAGCGTACTAAATACTGATGCATTTGTTCGTTCTATGAATTCGTATTTACGAAGTAAAGTTTAAAAACCGGAACAAAAGCTTGAAAATGAAAATAAAATTATTGAGCAAATAAATCAGCAAGTCAGAAATTAAATCTGGCTGAAGTCCTCACTACATGAACAATATTAAATTAACGAGCTAAAATTTCAAACAAACTCCTTTGTAAACAGCCTTTTTGTAGTTATTTACCACCTGAAAATTTTTAATTATGTTTCAGGAAAATGCACGATGGACATATTCAGCAGAAAATAAACTTTGCAGAAGTCCATACTTTAGTTGAACACTATAATTATGTACTTATTTATTTTGTTTAGCCAATCGATGGTTCAGCCAATGTAACTGGGTTTGCAACTCTAAATAAGTCCATGTAAAAGTATTTTGTAGGATAATAGGTAAAATGACACCCCACTTCTTATACATAGAACTAGGTATATCATTGATGTTACCTTATAAGACAAAACGATATCAGCATATTAGGTGCATTGCAAGCATTGACTTTTTAGGAGAAATAAATAGGTGTCTACCTACGGTACCATAGGTATAGGTAATTTGTTAATTAATGAATATTATACCTACAGATTTGCGACAACAACCCTTGCGCCCATGGGGGCACCTGCTGGAGTGGCGTCGATTCTTTCTACTGCTCGTGCAGACCCGGGTACACCGGCAGAATTTGTGAAGGTTCGATAACTAATAAATATTAATTTAAACAAAATTAGTAATTTAAAAATCGAATTGTACAAATTTGAGGGATCAGAATCAGTGACAACGCATGAGTCTTGATCCAAGTCGGTAACTGAATGTTCTTGGACCTACATTGAAGGAACAAAGGCCTTTTCGGTCCCTTCGTACCTCGGAGAGCGGTTATTACCACAAACTCTAATAATCGCTAAAAACCTAAAATGGTATCTCTTTGTTCAGTCGTATGCGTAAAGAATTTGTTACTTACAAGGGGTTATGACTCTCAGTAATGAGAAACATAATACAAAGAGAGAGGGAGAGAAATCACATTAAAAAGAAAAGTTAGATAAAAGTCTCTACGCGTAAACTTACTTAATTGACACCAAATAACTTGTGGTATCTAATATCTTTTAACAGAGGACTTTATACTTGAAGCTGTGATGGACGGCGAGAGTGAGTCCAGTGCTGAGTCCCAGGGAGGTAGCTCTGTGCGCGAGATACATCTGCCGCTAGGCCTCTACCACGACCGTCTGCATAACGTTTACATTGCAGCTGGGACCCTCGGCGCAGCAATTGCAATCGTAGGAGTTGTGGTAAGAGGTCTAACTATTTTACCTAATATTATTGTTTAGCTGGTCGTCATATTCCACCGCCTCGTTGGTCTAGCGGTTAGCATAGTCGACTGCGATCACGAGGTCCTGGGTTCAATTCCCGGTCGGGTAAAAAATTTGTATTGGGTTTTTCAATTCAGAACCATCCGTCCCACTGCTGGGACGGATGATGGGACTCTCATAGGAGAGAGGGAATTAGAGCTTAGACCCACCACGCTGCTCCAATGCGGGTTGGCGGGATAATAACCGGGACCGACGGCTTAATGTGCTCTCCGAGGTACGGGGGCGAAACACCGCCAACTTCCTAACTCCGGGCTAGTACTGAGTATTTCTAGTCAGAAAAACCCAACACTTAATTATGGCCCGACCCGGGACTCGAACCCGGGACCTCGTGGGCCGCAGTCAAACATGCCAACCGCTAGACTAACGAGGCAGTAAATAGACCAACGAGGCAAAACCTACACACAGTCATTTTATTGTGACAGGTGACAGCATGCCACTGCAGAGTTAACAAAACGTATTCACGTCTTCTGTCCCGGCTGTCGCGCGTGACCGAGCCGGGGCCTCCTCACCACTGGCTGCAAGACAAGCGCGCGGCCCAGGCCCCGTTCCAGCCCCCCGCGGCCCTCGACACCACCGACATGTACTACACCCTCGACTTCAGCGACAGCCAGAGCTCCCCGCTGATACAATAGCCATCACTCTCGAACTGCTCCGATGGGGAACGGTTCAAAATACAAATATAGGCTTGCACCCCCAAAGGTTTTTACCAACTTAACTCGCATCTCGTCGCGACGCAGATAAAAACTACTGGAAAGTTTTGCGAAAAATTACTCAAATCCCGAAATTTCGATTGTAAGTCAAAAAATATACCAACGCATCGCCTCTAAGCTGAATTACTGAACTACCTAGGCTGATATTTTTTGAGGTATGTATTAACATCGAGATTTACGAAACTTTGATTATAGAATTGGCATCATTTGACATTTTAATCTAGATATATACTCACGGTGACGCTTTTCGCTGTGACCATGTTGCGACAGTTGAAGGTAGAAATTTAGAAAATTGAGCATTCACTGCGGTGCGAAGGTGGTATAAAATAGGCGGTTTGAAAGATAAAGGTAGGTATTATTGGAAGGAAATCTAAAAAAGCTTTTTACTTTGTTTAAAAAGCTAAGTCTTGTAATAATATTTAAGTCAATATTTTTTTTCTATAAAATACCTATACTTATATATATTTCTGTTGGGTCCTGGATATATATATCTGTAACTTAAATTTTTAACTATAATTACTTATTAAGATATATTATATAAGATAATTAATTTTATTATTTTAAAATGTGTGTTTTTACATGTTTTTATTTTTGTTATTTTTATATATTTTATTATTTAAAACAATATATATTGAATTAGTATAATTTTAGCGAAAGTTTATTTAAATGCCAAATAATAGACTAGCAATAAGTCTTAGATATAAATAAAATATACAATAAATGGTTGGTGTGATTATTTAATATTTACATATTGTAGGCTTACTTAATGGGTTTAGCTACAAATTCATTCGATGTTGATATGTATAATACATATTTCATTGTTTTTAACAAATGTTCAGTTGAAATGAAGTCTTTGTTGGGGCAAAAAATGTAAAATGAAGATGATAGTTACTACGATATAATTTAGATTAAAAATCTGTTAGTAAAGTCAGTCAAAACTACCTAATTATCACCTAAAACACGATTAAAATTACGATTTTCGTATCGATCAATCGATTTACGTTCCAAACGTCGCGTTGCAACAAGAATTACAAATTGGTTTCAGCGATAAAAAATGACAAAGGTATCGGACAAATATTGAACGAGCCGAGCTTTGCAGTGTGGATGTGGCCGTAATATAAACTATAAGTTATGGAACGCTTAAGGGAATTAAGGGAGCTTATTAAGACAAAATGACTGACCTTCAACGTAGACGCATCTAGATACTTACCTTTTATGTACTTACTGTTTTTCTCTTAAAATACATAAATACTCTTGTTATTTAGAACTCTTTAGACCGTTAGGAAATAAGTGTCTGCTCATTCGTAGGAATAGGATTTTTCTTGACATAAATTCTATCTCTATGCTTTAGTAAAATATTGCTTTTGGTGTACATAATATGCAGTCATCGTTATTGTAAATCGTAAGAATAAAGTTAATTACTTCAAATATCATTTGGTTTTAATTTTCATTCACCTAAGAGCACAGAACAATTAAATACATAATTTCCCACCTTTAACAGAATGAATTTCGTTTTTGACCCGTCCCTACCGGGTAGTGAAACGTTTATTATAACAAATCAGATTATATTCTATAGTGACTAAGGAGCTCAACAGATTTGATCAGACTACATTATGCAGCAAGAGTGAATAGACTTCTCACTGAAGTACAGATAGATATGCTTTATTGGTTTATTTTAGATCTGATTTACGGAATGGGGGATCATTTTATTTAGTCACCAGCAAAATGAAATTCAGTCCCTACTTTCTTAATAAAAATAATCCTTAATTCAATAGTTCAGACTTGGACAGGTATCGTAATAAAAACAAAAGTACCATTACTATGTTTTGAAGAAAAACATTTTTATTTAGATTATAAAACTTTGATAAAAATAATTATATTAATAATATTTTTATGACAACTTACAAATATTCATATAAAAGAATAACGTAACATCTATTCATTTTAAAATTAAGTAAATTAAAATTTAATAACGAAAATGGAACGACCACTTTCGGGATGTGTGTAATAACTAGTGTGACTACTTCCACGAGGCGCAGAACGTTCGCGCGGTCGTCGCCAGCGGTGCCCCCGGCGTCTCCTCTTCACGCCGATCCTACTAGCCGACCTACCCTTAGCCCCGGCCCAACCCTGAGCTCTAGTCCACGTCAATATACACACTTCCTATAGTTACTCTGATAAACTTAATCATTGCACAACATTGCCGCTCCGGCGCACTGGCTGGCGACGCGCGACGCCCCGCGAACACGCCCATTTAACTACTAAACTGAATTACGTATTTTATTGCTACTGACGTTTGTGACTTATGACGAGATTCAGAATCACGATCTAACATCAATGTGAGTAAACATTAAAGCTGAACAATTTATAACCATAAGTACATAAATAAATATCATTACGTCGATAAACGTATAAGTATAAACGTATAAAATGTAAGTACTTAGAGTCCGCTAACTCCAGAAGTAAATGCAGACTTTGAGCAATGAAATGCATAAAAATAACATTAATAGAGATTCCAAATTTCTTAAAATAAAGTGATAAGACATCAACGAGTGATTAAAACATCAACATAATATGGAAGATATCGAAATCGCACCGGACTGAGGGTCACGGCGCAGCTCTTATGAGAAAACAAAACAACACATTACATAAAATACGTAAATATCAATATACGTACTAAGAGCGTTATCCTAATAAAAATTCGATCCCTACCTGAAACATGTGTGACGATAAAATGACCTAAACGTAAATTTCTAAATCTAAAATCATCAAGTAATCTAATCTAAACTATGTCATAATATGGCAGTTAATCGAACCGTCCGCACTAGGCACAGCACTTAAAATAATATCATGGGCGACTTTGTCTACGACCAATCCTTTTAAGGAACAGAACCTGGTTCTGAATTTTGAATTAATCGGTGGAGAAAACCTAACATATTTTTTTGCGCTGTCAGATTATACCAATTCACTTAAAATGAACCGAGCGATTTGATCAGAATTTAATATTAAAAAATCGGCACGGTTCGAAAATTGATTATGTTTTATTTATCTTATAAATACGTCTGAAACAGTAACTCTATTCACATTCTATGTTGTCATGGCCCGATAACTCATGTATCGTAAGCATAAAAAAATATATATTTAAAATCCTATTATATCAATACGAATTTATAACTGTAGGTACAAAAACCACTCCCGCGGATGAAAATGTAAATGTTGTTCCAATGCTTTAATGTATTTTGTATCTTTGTAGGTATAGACGAGGCCTATTAAGTTAGTTTCCTACTTTATGCAAAATAGCGATCGTGGCTCATTTAAAATTTTAATTCGTGTTTATTATTTCTATAAATATTATTTTTATTGATCAAATCCCATACCAATTTCGAAGGCTTCTAGCATAATAACAGATCAAGATTACAAGTACCTAATTAGGTTTAAAATATAATTAAGTACAATAGCGTGATAGAAATTTATAAAATCCTACCCGTAGGCCTGTTTATAAGTTGTATGGAAAATTCAAATTACAGTTCTAGTCCTGTTACAATTTTTATAAAATGGAACCAGCATTGTGTCTCAGCTTAAAACTAATATCAACTTTACTAGATGAATGAATTGAGCGAGCTTATAAAGCGAACTTATTTATATAAAACTTAACAAAGTGGATGGCATTTAATTTGACTTAACTCACTTATCTACATTAAAAGATAAAAATTAATTATTATGACGAAGGCACTTTACTTTTTCCTTATTGTAGACATTTATCCACAATAATACCTACATTTGTGACAAGAATTTCTTATTTTATCATCATGGCAAGATTTAAAGGTACCTGTTAAAACGATTTAAACTACATATTATTATAAATCTAGTATGATAACCGAGTGAATGGCACTTCAATAGATTTAGCAGCTGATCATTGCAGTTCTTTAACAAGTCATTTAACATTTTCATCGTGCTATGATATCATTTTCAGGCCTATTGTTGAAGAAACCAATGTTCAAGCTGCTAAACACGACAATCACTTTTATTAGCCATCACCATCTTGTGACATGCAACTCTGTAAGGCGCTAAAAGATAGATAGTTATATACAAAATGGTTTTGATCGCGGCGAAAAACGGTTTTGTGACATGCGCTTTATCAATATTTAACGTAACGGTGATGTTCCTTAATAGTAAATTTCAATCTGAGATCGACACTTTAGAGACAACCTTATTTATAAATTATAATGAGCATATAAAATGGAATGTTACGGAATTTCAACGTCCACCACGATAGACATAAAACATGTAATTCTAAAGTACTATGAAATGTGAAGCGGGTAATTAAATAGTGCGTGGTGAACAATATATTCAGCGCGAGTGAAATTACGCAATTGATTGCAAATAATAATACAATCTGCTTAGATTGTATACCTGTCTAGATAAAGTAACGCTAATTAAGTAGTACCTACAACATAAATATCGAATTCACATATTTTTTAAAACGTAAAATTGTTCTGTTAAATACCACAAACGCTTTAATTTTTTGCTTGTCAAATAAGAAAGTTTATCTAGACATGTAAACAATCTGACAATACACAGTGATCTTAAGTAGAATAACACCCGCGCAGATGTACCATAGATAAGATGTACGAAGAAATGCGGATTTCCTATAGTTAGTGTTCCAGAGGCAATTCGACGAAGGTGATGTCATACAGGGGCTCGTCTTCACTGGCGCCCGCTGGTCGCACTTCTAGCAGAAATAGGTCCTCGTTGCAGTAGTATGCCAGCATCTCATCGTCAATTTTGGCCGTAATCCTACAATGGACATAATTAAATATAATGATCTGTTCATAAATAACTTAACATAAGGGTAAATATTATTGTTATGGGACATAGTTAATTCACAATCTAATTTAAGGATTAATATTATTGTATTTGGTGTCAATTAATGTAAGGAATATTACTTGTGCCTTTGCAATAATTACGGGTATTAATTAAGGTTGGCTCGGGGATGATGAAAATTAATATATAACTAAGCGACGACGTAGGGACTAGGGTCTCTCAAACAAGCAAAGTGAAGTTAGTGGCGCGCCCTCCGAACAAGCAAGGCGGCTCGACGCGAGGCGGCCGGTATGCGCCAACAAAACTTTTAGAGGCCAATGAAAACCACTTACCCTTTCTTGTTCTTTCGATAAAGATTATTAATTGCCGAACTTGAAATTTTGTACTTATTCTCAATCTGAAAATGAGGAGAAAAGAAAACAAATTACAATGGGCCTTTTGACTTTCAACCGAGACGTCTCGTCTAACGGATCGAACGATGGCTCGTAACCGGTCTAGCGGTTTGACAAGAACAAAAAAGTAAGTCGCGCGAGGAGTGCGGGACCCGGTACGGTGCGCGGCGGCCGCGTGTGTTAATTACAACATGCAGTTATGATGAACGTGTGGGTTGTATTAGACGGGGTTATAAGCGCCACATCGGTTACAGCGGGTACCAGCGGGCCGCGGGTGCGGCTCCGCGCCACGCGGGACCGCCGCCCGCGCCCGGACGAAGCGTCTCGATTCCTTTCGTTTACGTTAATCTCAAACTTTAGGTTCATAAACGAACATCGAACGACGAGTAAACTAGGAGCTCTCGTTTACTCGTGCTCTGCGGTTAGCTGACATCACCAAGGTTATTCTCGTGCTTACCGCGTTTTGCGGCTAGTCCTTGATACGTAACTTTGACCCGGCAGGTGACCGGTCAATGTGACGTGCCAAGTGTTATTTGTGTTTTGAATTGCAAGCAGTAGTACGATAGAACCGTTAGAAAACACGATATAGATTAATACTCTCCAAAATATAAAATGTAATCAGCTACTTATACTTTGGTTCAACGTTGGCACCTTACGATTAAATACTTAATAACATATGCATAATTATTATAAATTACGAATGTATTTAGTTTCAAAGAGTATTTTATTAAAAGACATGACATTTAAGCGCAAAACACACAGGGAGAAGGCGCGGGTCGGGCGCTGGCCGGGTCGGGTGCGCAGCGGGTTGAATTCCTTGTATTTACATGGAAGACATCACACAGCGTCGCCCGCCACGCGCCCGACCCGCACCCGCGTTCTGGGTTTTGCCCTTTACCCATAAGGTTCGCGAAAAAATAACTAAATACTATCGAAAATATAATGTTTCCTAACCAGCGTGTTTTGTCCGGTTCGGACTTGTACTAGTGCATGCAACAATAGATTAGCAGGGTACTGGGTAGTATGGCGACTTACAGCGTGCAGCAGGCCTTGCGTTGTTGGCGGCACGACATGCAGTGGAGTGTACACGTCGTCGGTGTCCTGACGCACGTACAACATGACGCGCTCGCTCAGCGGCGGCGTGGACGTGCGCGCACGCTTGCCCAACACCACTTCCAACTCCAGCGAGTCTTTTCTGTCACTGTAAGGCGATAGACCGCCCACGTCCGATCGGTACCTGTAGACAATTAATTGCTTTTTAGTAAAACACTACATGATTCGCGCGATTTAGTTTTTTTATCCCAAGAAAATTGATCGATGAACCATTATGATGTTTCATAGCAAGTTTCATAGTGAGAAAGTCAGGAATGAGATGCAGAGAGAGCGAGAGAGGTTTAAAAATTTTATTTTCAAGGATAATAATATCATGTCCATCTCTGGGGTGCAATCTATCTCTATACCGATTTAACAATTTCGTCATCGTCAAAATAAATCTGTTAAACAGAAGGGCATGAAAAGATAGTAGACAAGGTACTTTTGCATTTTATAATATTAGGAAGGATTAGGTACCTATACCAAGTTCAATACATTCTATTAAATCAAATCAAATTAACTTAAAAAGATAATTTATATGGTGAGGTCTACATTACTTGATCGTAGTGGGTTGTTTATTTTCACGGTAAAATATACTTCGATTGTGGATGTAAGTGGCGTGCACAGTATTCGGAGCCAGTTTAGGCATTGGTTAAATAAATACCTATTTTCAGACAGCGTATGATGAAAAATAAGCATGGAGCTTTTTTAACTAGGGCAAGCAATGCTTTTATGCCTCTATGTCGTGCACGCCACTTCATATGTAGGTAAATAAAGTCAAGAATATCGGTAATTTCTCAACTCTTCTTTTCTCGACATAAGAATATACGAAATATACGAAGTGTATATTTAACTGCTGTTACTTACGCTGGTGCATCAGGTGGGAAATGATTGTGGAATTTGAGCGCGGGTGCTTGAGGTTTCGCCGCGTGCAAAAGGAAGGGCGAAGCTCCTTTAAGGTGAGCTTCGGCTAGAGCTGTTTCATCGTGCCCGTAGAAGCCCTGTATATCCATTCCTGCTAACTTGTCGATGTCTTCCGCAGGACTGAACAACACTGGCGGTTTTGTTAAGTCAGCCATTGTATAAAATTCACTTCTTTCTGTCACAGGGTGATATATTTCGTCTAGCTTTTTCCTATTCGTGGCAGACATTTTTCTTTTCGCTGCTCTTCTTTCCTCATCTCGCGTTTTTCTTTCTGCACCCTTTTAAAATATAAAATTTATTAATTTAAATTGTTGAATCAAATTATCTATTATTACTTAAAACACATTTTAAAAGTCAAGTTGTTAAGCAACATACGACCATAGCTCATGTGAAAATACTATAAAAGTTTACGAGCGAATAAAACAGTCGTCATCACATCACACCATGTTTCTTACCTTGTCACAAAACACTTTGATTTGACAATATCCTCTGTGATAAACTTGTGTATCCCGTGGGTCCTCAAAGGTGTCAATTTGTATATGAAGTGGTAAGCCCTGTAAATAAATAAAATAATATTGAGTTGTGTTGTGATAATTGAACTTGCATGTGCCTATTCTTTAAATCACAAATAGCCGTACTAATAGGCTTTCGCTTTTTAAAGTTTTAACATTCGTAGTTTTGCTTTTGCCGTATAATTTACTGAAATATGTAGGCAAGCAAATTATTAAAGTTATTTCACGCTTAAAATCTATGACTGTCTCAGAGTGAAAAAAAACGGTTTAATAAACGTATAGGTATATGGGATAATTGCGTAAAACTTACGAAAAAGGAATAAATATGCACGTGTCTGAATCGAAAGACGGTAAAACGTCTTAATTGCATCGATTCGAGGTCATTGATGCGGTGGCGTCACTACGCAGTGATATTTAATTGAGATTCTGATACCAAATCAACGAGGAAACATACGAAATGATGGAAATACTGACGTTAATGCGAGGGTTACAATAATTGGTAATTCTCGACTTTGAAAGGTTCGTATAACTATAGGACTCACGTCGCATAAAGGATGTAACTTGTTATTTTTTTTAGGCCTTAGCAACTTCCGAAATTTACCTAACCAAGCTAAGCTAAACGTTTTAAACTGATATGATAATCTGAAAGATTTTATGAGGAGATAATGTCTTACGATTATTATCAGATACTTAAATAATTATCAGGTGATCGTTATAATAACCGTGAATGACGACTTGTTACTCTGAATTTACAGGTAATACGTGAACATTCGCTAACCCATCCAGTTACCAAATGTGCCAAAGTTGCCTACTCAACGCTAAGGCATAGACTGATAAGTCCCTTCTAGTCCCTATCAAGTACGTATCGACCCAAATTAGGGTAGGACAAGGGTAGGGTTGTTCAACTACGTTCGTACCTTAAGCATATTTAAGGTAAAAAAATTACCAGCGCTTGCAGTTTTATAACTGCATAGATCTGTGCGACAAGACGAAACATGTCGTATAGGACGCGCAACGCGGGCGTTTCACGCTGACGTTTTCTCATGTCCTATCAGTGGTGTGTTTTCGCATTTGAGTTTAAAAGGTACGTTGATAGAGTTTCAAAGTTATAAATTTAAATAACAGTGTATCACTTTCCGCCCGCCCAATCCAGTGTAAATAAAAGGCTGACAGTAAAGCGACGTAAAGCCACATGGTAAAGCGACAGGGAAATAGATGGGGTAATGGAACGCGAGTCACAAGCGCACGGCGGGAAGGCCTAAGCAATATAATACAAGAGGCTTACAGCCTTACGTCATTCGCTGGTTATCAGGTTGTCTCAGGCAACAACGCGGGTAACGACCTCTTGCCACCATGGCGACGACGCATCGTAATTTCATTTTATTTAAAAACATTCTGTGCTACAAACTCAATTAACGTTCCGCTAAATAGAAAACTGTAATTACATAGATGTGTGTACACTGCGTCTGGATACACACTTAGATTTTATTTCATAAGTAAATGTACTCTAGTACTAATACAATTACCGATAGGTACACGAGTTTAGGTAATATGTTAAGAGGTAATGTATAATCTTTTAGTTATAAAGTAGGTAAGTACGACGCCAAAATTACCTAGGTATATACTTTTGTAACAAAATAACAAGCTAGATTATTTTCTGTGCTCACTAATAATTAAACAAATTCGTTATAATATAATTTAGATATAATGATGGTTAAATAAACAGATACGAACCTTTACTCCCTTTTGACTGCTGAAGTCCGTACTCAAACACTGAACAGCGATATTGATCTGAAAATAAGCATAACACGTTAATTATTATGCGAAAATAGTATATTTCTTTACGTCTTCGTATAAAATTACCCAGTTACTAATTATAGCGAACATTATTTTATTCTTGCGAGGAAAACATCGCATGCACGGCGTTTATGAGACAGCTCCGCCTTATACGCTGGCAATAAGACCGGATGTGCGACGTCATAACTGAGATGATTATAAAAAGCTGTAAGTGACGAGCTGATTTTAATGAAACTTATTGACGGTTCGATGTGAGTGTGTAATAGCGTAGCGAACGGCGGGAGGCAACGACGAGGCTGGGCCTGGGGCCCATACTCATTACTGCGGTCTATGCAAATGACCGTACGCGTTTTTATTCCCCGCCGACGCGCGACTTGCTACCGATCAACGTCGTGCACACTACACATATTACATTATGTCGCAAACTGCTCGCATCCGCTGTGGCTGTTGCGAGCAATCGTAAATAATTATGAATATCGATAACCGATTATTCACGGTTAAATAATGCCCAAGTAGAAACCAATTTTAGAATTTTAAACGGCATACAAGGAACACACACAATTTCCGTTTCACGCCTTAAAGCTATAATTTCTATCTGCATGAATTATACTGATTAGATTCTGTATTGAGTATTATCGCTAATGGTGGCCATGAGCTTGCGGACTTGAGCTATACGTAGGTTGTAAGGGTTCTTTCACGGATTTAAAAATGTTAAATGGTTGTAATCCTGTCTATTTTCTATGAAATACCTATTTCACTTTACTTTTAGGTACATCTTATACCTGAATAATTTGTATAAATGTGAAACAATAATCTAATGATTATTACAAAAAGAAACATAAGGTTAAATATAGTCTATTCTATGCACTGCATAGAATAGACAGCCTTAACGTCTAGTCTGTTAAAATTGCCCCTAAAGTTATTTAAATAAGAGACCATGAAATTTAAATGCACACAATTTAATATTTAAATGATTTTGTTTACTTACCGAAAGTTTTAATAAAATTGACTGACTATTATTGAAAAAGTTAAAAATGTAGTTAACGATTCCCGTAACATATTTTAAGTTTTAAACCGTTCACCGAAACCGGTGGCATTGTCTCGTGGAGTGTTCAAGAACGACAGAATTTTTTGCTTCATTTGCAGCGCGGCCAAATAAGGTTATTGGATTTTACTCTTTTTTTTAATTAGCCCTTAATAAGTTTAATCAAATCATGATCTGAATTTAAATTTATTAAATAATTACATTGGTTATATATAAGCTAATTAATGATATATTGGCTTTTAAATGCAACCGGAGGCATTACCTTATGAGATGAATTCCCATAAACAGTTAGGCATAACTTAGAGAGACTTTAAACATAAAAGAGCTTTAAGCTTTTTGAATTTTATTCCTAAAGGATATCTATCGTCATTCGTCAGCATGGCAATGCTGCAAGTTTGATGGGTACCTTTGGCCCAGGGGCATCCAAGGGTCGTCTTTGTGATTAAGTTTTTCTTGATTTTGTTAGTATAATTATAAGAATTTAGTTTAAATTTAGTTTATAGTTAGTTTAATATTTAGATTTTAGCATATTAATGTATAATAATTGTTTATTTTACATAACATTCATAGATAGACATGTCAAATCATGAGATTCAAATTATACTGAGTTATCTGTTTTGTCTAAATATTTCGACTGCTTAAAATTAAGAAATATTTTTTTTAGCAGCAGAAAAAAATAAGAAGTTGTGTTTTAAATTTATTTTAGAATGTTGAATGTTCTTATAAATAAATTTCAGGATTACCTACAGAACTTGGCACTTTTGACGGCCAACCACTTAATGTGAAAATGGGAGCCATGTGAAATGTCACATTTATGTTTTTGATAGAATTAGAATTTTCAAAACCTTTATTAGATGATTTATGGGAATTCATATTATTACGTTACTAGTCCCAGCGCGGTGGTTTGAGCTGTACATTGCTATGTCAGTCAGCTTATTTTTATAGGTACCTATAACAGTAGCTGGAAGTTAGTTATCAATCAGTTTATGCTTACCTTTGCTGCACTCTCTAGCGGGTTCCAGTAGACGGCGATGGCGTTGTGGGCCACCTCCTCGATGCAGCCAGCGAGTCCAATGCTGTTCTTGGTGTCTGCAACAAGACCACAACTTGTCATTAATCTTGTCTTCAAGTAACTGTGTACTAATGGTTGCGGAGATTTCGATTAAGATATCAACGCACAATACGTCATCAGCGACGGAAATTTATTTGCTGGGCGTGAATAATCACGTGATAGCATCGATTCATCAGGGACTGCTATGTTTCCATTTCTGTTAGCATGCAATTAGCAGGCCCGGACCTAAATTCCAATCAGTCCCACCTCACAAATAGGAAAGGCAAATTGCTTTTCGTACCTGCATACCTATATCGTTTTAACAGTTAACACATTAATATAACGTTTTTATTACTAAACTGCTTTGTAAATTGAGATGACTCAGTGTTTATATTAAGTTTTTACGATGCATTTCATGTTTTAAATTATTCATAAAACTCTTGCATCGCTATAACAATAAGTTGCGCTTAGGTAATATTTGCAGGTGTTCAAGCAAATCAGCGCGCCTTAAATAAGTCACCGTGTTGATTTGTATTTTGTTACAGTTGTTTATTGCATTCGGAATACGATGGTTGCATTAACGGACAGGCGGCGGTCGTTAGTGAGTAATCGTGGCGCGGCGGGTTGCGGAGAGATGGA
Organism: Erebia aethiops; assembly: GCA_923060345.2. Classification (NCBI taxonomy): domain Eukaryota; kingdom Metazoa; phylum Arthropoda; class Insecta; order Lepidoptera; family Nymphalidae; genus Erebia; species Erebia aethiops. The sequence continues at coordinate 10,574,157 of OV281089.1, read as the reverse complement.
GCGTGGGTGCACTATCACTGGCTCTCAGGGCAACCATTTCGTAACAAGAAGATGCATATATTAAAATTATAAACAGGAAAAAGTATATACCCATCATTTTCCATTTTTTCTTCAACGTGAAAATAACAGCCAATTTTCGCTTTGCACAATGTTTTGTTCGTTGTTTCATTATAAAGACTTCTCTCTTATAATCTTGGATGTCAGATATGAGTTGGTGTACCTGATAGCTGTAGCTGCAGTAGACTCTATAGAACAAGCACCCAAAGGGGTTTGAACCTTTTTGTATGGAAGCTGTCATAGCGTCCCGCCGCCATTTTGATTTTTTTTGGAAGTCGCGGCGCACGTTGAAAGTGGTATGTATGGATAGAGGACACGCGAGGAAGCCGCCCGCCCTTGCGCGGCTGCTACTTTACTGCCTACTTAAAAGTAGGTACGCCGGTTTAATAAAACATATGTATTGTAATTCTTTGACCTTTCACAGAGCAACAGTTGAGTCGGCTATAATTTACCAGAACTATGTTGGCTCTAGAAAGCATCCAGCGCAAGTTACGAGTACCTACAGTCAACTGATTTTCCGTTCGGATATTTGAATCATGTGGAACAACGGAAGGAATTATATTATTATATGTATCACACTAATATTTTAAATGCGAAATTGAGTTCGTTTGTTGGTTTATTGGTTTGTTGCATTGTCCTTCAATCACGCCGCAACAATGCTTTGTTGCGGATCGACGTGATGTTTAGCGTGGGTATAGTTGAGGACCTGAGAATGACATTGGCCCAGAAAATAAAAAAAACTTATTCCACGCGGATGAAGTCGCGGGCATCAGCTAGTATGTAATATTTAGTTCCTTCCTAAATAAGATAGACCATACGTTAAATCCATGCTTAATATTATAAACGGGAAAGTCTGTCTGTCTGTTTCCTTTCCAAGACATAGGTATATTTTTAACCGATTTTGACGAAATTTTGTACTGTCAGAGATTTCATGCTTCCGGGAGTTGGACATAGTCTACTCCTTAACCCGGTAAGAACGTACGCAAACGCCAATTAAATCGTGAGTATCTATAACTATACTAGCGAATGCCCGCGACTGCGTCTGCATGGTTTGAAGTTTTTTGGTTCCTGTGGGAACTCTTTAATTTTCCGGAACAAAAAGTAGCCTATATGGTATTCCAGACTATAATCTATCTCTGTACCAAATTTCAGCAATATCCGTTCAGCCTTTGGGGCGTGATTGTGTAACAAACATCCATACATCCATCCATACATCCATACCTACATCCAAACTTTCGCATTTATAATATTAGTAAGCATCTAGTGCTTAATAAAAATGATATGAAACCCTAACTGGTAACCCTAACTATGTCAGTGGGTCTACAATCTGTGCGGGCGCGCTGAAATGTTTACGAGCAACGGGAGGACGCCGCCCGCCCTCACGCAACACATTGTTTAACAGCTTCTTACAAATTTACGACTTCTACTATGTCACTTATTGATGGATATTTACACCTTCCTATACATATCTTGCATAATGTTGATCTTATTTTTTATATTGAATTCTGTTAATAGATCCAGTTTCATTGATGCTGGGAGCCTGGAACCCGTTTATTCCAATCAGTTCAAATCTAGTTATTATAACATGAGCATGACTAATTGTTACTACCGTATAATTATTTTTTTACCAACGACATCAAGGAAATTGATTCGCTATTTAGGAAGCTATTTGATAACACTAGATTATGCCCGCAACTTCGCCTCTGTGTAATTAGGTTTAAAATATCCCGTGGAAGCTCATTGAATTTCCGGCATAAACAGTAAGGCTCTTCCCCGAAATGATGAATTACTATGAATTCCCCTTCCCTATCTCTTTACTTCGTCAAAAGCGTAGCAGACAGACATCATTAAAAATATGATACCGATGAAACGAGAATCAACGGTTAATTTTAACGCAGATAACTGAATAATCCACTCCACAGAGTGTGAAAGGGGGGTTGAAAATTTGTATGTAAGTCCTATGTTTTTGTAGCTAGAGACTTCAAAATAGGGATTATTAAGGTTACTTACTAGTTTTAAAAAATAATAATCTGTATAAGCAATTTTACGAAAATCCACCGCAAAAGAGGTGAAATGGGGGCTGGAAGTTTGTATGAAAGTCCTATGTTTTTGAAGTTAGAGACTTGAAAATCGGAATTTGGCTTATTAGTTTTAAATAATAAAAACCTAACCTAACCTAAGCATAGGCTCTATAGATAGGCTTTTTGCAGCGGGAAATTTTCATAATCTCATATGAAACAGAAATTTTACGCGGACAAAGTCGCGGGTGACTTCTAGTTAAGTATATATTAACTTTAAACGTAGATAGCTATTCTACATTTTCAGCAGAATAAAATGGACCAATCGCAAGGATCAGTGAAGCGTAAAGTGAGCGAAAACTGACAAAAGCACTGCTCGGGTAAACCAAGGAGCTGCATCGCCTGGAACGGCCTGTGGACACGCAATACAAGAAGATATGTACGTAATCGGAGAAGGTATTGTGCGGAGGCGCGGTGCGTTGCGGCTCAGGCACTCTGCCCTCCCGCCCCGCCGTCCCGTAGGTTGCGAGCCTCCGCGCTTTCACACGCCTGCGCACAGGTGTCCGGTGTCGCCCTTGACGCTGCTCCCAAGTTCGTTGCATTTGTCCTGCGTCTCTACGTCTCCGCCATTACAGCGTTTTTATACTCAACTTGCTTTTTTCCGCGGCTTTGCTCACGTTAAGTTCGATTTTAATACAAATTTCAAAGCCCTATTTTAACCCCTCAGGGGGTAATTTCAAAAATCCTTTCTTAGCGGATGTCTACGTCATAATAACTATCTGTATGGCAAATTTCTGCCCGATACGTCCAGTGGTTTGAGCTGTGCGTTGATAGATCAGTCAGTCAGTCAGTCAGTCACCTTTCCTTATATTTACAAATTGCATTTAATGAACAATTATGGAATCAAGTATGTTATGTTTTAATCATGATACATAATAAACTTAGGTTTCTACAATATTATTAGTTGTCAAGATTGAAAACAATAGTTTTAATAATATGACAATATTTTGTTATTGAATAATAATTATACGTATTATATTAATGCTATTCGTGGACATAATAATGCTATTAATTTAAGATGCAAATAGGCAAAACTAATTCATGATTTCAGATTTGCCTGACAAGATTATTACTCCAATATCTTTAACATTCGAGAAAACATTTGGCCGCTGTCGCTAGGTCGTTAACAAAGGGCACGAGCAACTGAATTCCTTCGTGTTTAGACATTATATTTTATTTTCCATATAATAACACAACAAAGTAAAATATAAAACTTGACTAACATCGAGATAAGCTAGAAACCTTGACATTAAACTTGGCCCGGCGCGCGAATTAATAGCTTCCATGTTTTTATTTTCCTTGAGATTAAATTTATAGACACCGCTTGTGGCCAGAGAGTCACTCATTACAAATGCTACGAGTCTCAGTTAAGTAATGTTAGATTATATAAAGTGTCATATATCAGCGTTGTTTATTTCAATAAACACGTCAGAAGATTAATAAGTGACCATTAAGCTGATTACGCAAGCTTTTATCTAGCTTTGTTGTATGGTAATTCAGGTCGATTTGAGAACAACGTTTTAATCTAACTGTCCCTTACCTCACGGTTTTAATTCAGATAAAGTTCACAACCATACAATGGAATCGAAGAGCAGTGAAGATGGGATGAGAGATTAGAGAAGTAATGATAAGATGAAAAAATAGAGTAGAGAAGATGGGCCTATATGAATAGGTAGGGAAAAGAGAGTTGCACAAACCTAAAAACAACTGAATTAAAGACAAGGCATCACAAATTTAGACAAGGTTTTTATTTAATTGAATCACCCGGAAATCTTTAAAAAACAAAATGATACCTTATATGTAAAGCCCGGTAGAGTGCGTAAATATACGGATATGACAAAAATAATTGAATCGTAATCTCGAACGCAACATTACTGATTCCGCAGTTGGTTTTAAAAAAAACTTAATTAAATAATTGCAAGTCTGTTATTCCTCGATATCAAATACAAATATAGTGACTTCATAGCAAAAGGCGAGCTGCGACGCGGGGAGGGGGGAGTCATCGCGCAATTAACATGCTAATGAGCGCGCTCCCTGATATCATCGCAGTAATTATGTCCGTGCGCCTCTATATCGTACACTAACTTATACCTCGCCTCCTCAGTTAAGACAACCAAGCATATATCATGCAATCAATGCTTCGGACGGTCTTCAAAACGACCATAATATTATGTTTTAAGTTTACACCGACAATTTCAACAGGTGCTACGGCGTCCTCACTAGATTTCTCACGAATTTTTACGATTTCCTGTTATTCTCTGTTCATAAACTCGGCTATCTGTATCTCTATTACATCGGTTTAGTTAGCTTCATTACTGGGAAGTCCAACATCGATTTTAATTAGTTAATATGAAATGCCTCGGTGTACTTAACATGCATTCTAAGGGAAACTGGAGAAGGTTAGACGACATTAGATATGGCGCCAGGGGTTTATTTTTAGTCGGGAATTGATAGGTCGGGAGGAAGGCGGTGCGTGGTGGTGCGGCGGGTTATTTATGCAAATGTCCTAACGACACATAATGGCGGGTAGCGGTGTGCAGTTGCGTCTCCGCGGCTATCTGCCTGCAGCACGGTAATTAGGTCCTGCGTGCCGAGCGCCGCCGCCGCACGCAACTTCTTCTGCGTGTTTCTGTGTCGCCTCGAGCACGACTAACCATGTTTTTGTATATATCGTGGTTCAAACCTCGCATTAGCTACCGTCTAACCATTACATTCGCAAAGTTCATTGTTTTCCAATTAAAGTTATTTACATAAACACATTGTAATTGCTACATAGCACGCGAACGACATATACGAGTACATAAAGATAGTGTTAACTTACCGGCGTCGAGTATCCTCTGTTTGACTGAATGCTGTCTCCCGTGCCAGAACTGCCATGCCTTAATTTCGTCTTCTGGTGATTTTTCTTCTCGGAACATAAGCATAACGACGCTCTACAAACAATGAAAGACAGAATATTAAATCATGGCTGATGAGGTAGAAAAAGTGATTTAGAAAAAGTGAGATAGAAAGATGATTGTAAAATACTTACAATCATACTAATATTAGAATTGCGAAAGTGTGTTAGTTTTGTTAGTTTACTGCAGGTCCTTCAATCATGCTGCAACAGAGCAACGGATCGACGTGATTTTTAGCATGGGTATAGTTGAGGACCTGAATAGTGACATAGGCTTTCTATCCCGGAAAATGAAGGAGTTCCCGTGAAAAATAAAAATAATTAATTATTCCATGCAGATGAAGTCGCGGGCATCTGCTATTAAGTATATATTTTCTTATGTTTATCCATACTAATATTATAAATGCGAAAGTCAGTTTGTTTGTTGGTTTGTTGGTTTGTTGGTTTGTTGGTTTGTTGGTTTGTTGGTTTGTCCTTCAATCACGCTTCAACGGCGCAACGGATCGACGTGATTTTTTGCATGGGTATATTTGAGGACCTGGAGAGTGACATAGGCTACTTTTTATCCCGGAAAAACAAACAGTTCCTGTGGAATAGGATGCTCTTTTTCTCGCATTTTTCTTCAATTAGGCGGCAACGGCACACCGGATAGAAGTGATTTTTTACATGGGTATAATTGAAGAACTGGAGAGTGACATAGGCTACTTTTTATCCCGGAAAAACAATCAGTTCCTGTGGAATAGGATGCTCTTTTTCTCGCATTTTTCTTCAATTAGGCGGCAACGGCACACCGGATAGAAGTGTTTTTTTACATGGGTATAATTGAGGAACTGGAGTGACATAGGCTACTTTTTATCCCGGAAAAACTAACAGCTCCTGTGGGATAGTATGCTCTTATTCTCGCATTTGTTCATCAATTAGGCGGCAACGGCACACCGGATCGACGTGATTTTTTACATGGGTATAATTGAGGAACTGGAGACTGACATCCATACTTATATTATAAATGCGAAAGTCAGTTTGTTTGTTGGTTTGTTGGTTTGTTGGTTTGTCCTTCAATCACGCTTCAAGGGCGCAACGGATCGACGTGATTTTTTGCATGGGTATATTTGAGGACTTGGAGAGTGACATAGGCTACTTTTTATCCCGGAAAAACAAATAGTTCCTGTGGGATAGGATGCTCTTTTTCTCACATTTTTCTTCAATTAGGCGGCAACGGCACACCGGATCGACGTGATGTTTTGCATGGGTATAATTGAGGAACTGGAGAGTGACATAGGCTACTTTTTATCCCGGAAAAACAAATAGTTCCTGTGGGATAGGATGCTCTTTTTCTCACATTTCTCTTCAATTAGGCGGCAACGGCACACCGGATCGACGTGATGTTTTGCATGGGTATAATTGAGGAACTGGAGAGTGACATAGGCTACTTTTTATCCCGGAAAAACTAACAGCTCCTGTGGGATAGTATGCTCTCTTTCTCGCATTTGTTCTTCAATTAGGCGGCGCCGCACACCGGATCGACGTGATTTTTTACATCCATATCCATATCCATCCATACTAATATTATAAATGCGAAAGTCAGTTTGTTTGTTGGTTTGTTGGTTTATTGGTTTGTTGGTTTGTTGGTTTGTTGGTTTGTCCTTCAATCAAGATTCAACGGCGCAACGGATCGACGTGATTTTTTGCATGGGTATATTTGAGGACTTGGAGAGTGACATAGGCTACTTTTTATCCCGGAAAAACAAATAGTTCCTGTGGGATAGGATGCTCTTTTTCTCACATTTTTCTTCAATTAGGCGGCAACGGCACACCGGATCGACGTGATGTTTTGCATGGGTATAATTGAGGAAGTGGAGAGTGACATAGGCTACTTTTTATCCCGGAAAAACAAATAGTTCCTGTGGGATAGGATGCTCTTTTTCTCACATTTCTCTTCAATTAGGCGGCAACGGCACACCGGATCGACGTGATGTTTTGCATGGGTATAATTGAGAAACTGGAGAGTGACATAGGCCACTTTTTATCCTGGAAAAACTAACAGCTCCTGTGGGATAGCACGCTCTTTTTCTCGCATTTTTCTTCAATTAGGCGGCAACGGCACACCGGATCGACCTGATTATTTACATGGGTATGATTGAGGAACTGTAGAGTGACATCGGCTACTTTTTATCCCGGAAAAACTAACAGCTCCTGTGGGATAGTATGCTCTTTTTCTCGCATTTGTTCTTCAATAAGGCGGCAACGGCACACCGGATCGAAATGATTTTTTACATGGGTATAATTGAGGAACTGGAGAGAGACATAGGCTACTTTTTATCCCGGAAAAATAACAGCTCCTGTGGGATAGTATGCTCTATTTCTCGCATTTCTTCTTCAATTAGGCGGCAACGGCGCAACGGATCGACGTCATTTTTTGCATGGGTATATTTGAAGACCTGGAAAGTGACATAGGCCACTTTTTATCCCGGAAAAACAAACAGTTATATACGTATATCTTAGGTACCTTCAAGGCAAGAGTGAATAGGCATCTTCTAGGCAAGCGCGTTCCAACCTAGACCTCATCATTGCTTTGCACTAAGCATGATTGTCGTCAAGCGCAAGCCTATCTCACAATAAAAAAATTAAAAAAAAGTTCCTGTGGGATAGTATGCTATTTTTCTCACGTTTGTTCTTCAATAAGGCGGCAATAGCGCAACGGATCGACGTGATTTTCGCATGGGTATATTTGAGGACCTGGAGAGTGACATAGGCTACTATTTACTTCGGGAAAACAAACAGTTTCCCGGAGACTTTCACACAGTCTGATAGTAGGTATAGTCTAGATCTTGGAAAGTAACATAGGCTACTTTATGTCCCGGAAAATCTAATAGATCCCACAGGATAGCATGTTGTTTACAGTAGCGTGTTAAAATAATGCTCTGCCCTGTGTCCATAACTGTCCACTGACTAAATATACTCCTCCCTTCTCCTTTGCGGCGTAATGTAATTGTTCCAGTAGTGTCCGATGGACTAATCGGTTACATGCTGCTGCAACTATGCGACATCGTTTGTATAATCAGGAATCTGTATAACGGGTAACCTATAGCATTGTGTTTTCTTTCGTAGATATCGTGAATATTTTTCATTTTTCGTTCATGAAAAACCTAGCTCTTGCCTTTCGATGAAATACGTCGATACTGAACGTCTCAGTATTCTTCTCCATGGCATCCTCTTGCATACTTAATTTAAATACAGTTTTCTAACAAAAACTCATTTATTGGACCCTTGAGCCACGCGAGCGATGCCGCGGGTAATAGCTATCGTGAATATTTTTTCGAATATTTTTCATTTTTCGTGCATGAAAAACATAGCAAGACGTATTTCATCGAAAGGCAAGACCTTTCGATGAAATACGTCGATACTGAACGTCTCAGTATTCTTCTCCGTGGCATCCTCTTGCATTCTTAATTTAAATACAGTTTTCTAACAAAAACTCATTTATTGTTCCCTTGAGCCACGCGAGCGAAGCCGCGGGTAATAGCTAGTTATTAATAAATTATTAAGTATACGTTTTTAATTTTTATGTGTGTGTGAACTTATGAAATCAAATTTTCATATAGGTAAATTGAGACGTGCAATGAGAAGTTCTTGAAACATTATTAACTAAGTCGCCAGCTTTTTATGGTAGGTATAAAACTTAATTACAGTGTATGCCGCCAGCATTTTGCGAATAAGTAAAACGCGATTAGTAGCTTGCATTACTTAGCTATTACGTTAAATAACTACACTCGTTTTGTTGTACCGAGTATTTAAATTTTACTTTTCATTTTAGTCATATAAAAGATTCACACGAACCTTTTGTACTATTTCCGTTCAGATGGTTAACGTGAAATATGCTGTTAGAGCGATTTCTATAATAGACTGGTTAGAAAATGATGTGAAAAAGAAGTGGCATACGCCAGGCGTGGTGCCAGGCTGCCCATATAGGGCTAACGACGAGAAAGCACCTCCGATCGTCGCCTCTGATTGATGGATCGGTACGTCGATCGACTACGCGCGACGGCCGCACCCATGATCCTCAACACTATCGAAGCGATTTACGTACAATCCCTTCTTACATACCGTATTAAGTTATGAGGCCCTAACTACCTCCTTGCCGTGCACACATAAATGCAAAGGTGATAAGGTGAATAAATATTCGTAATCGGCGTAGAAATCGACTATTACCTGGCACCGCAATTAAATATCGCAAGGACCCATGGTTACAGTGTTAGCAACGGGTAATAAACACAATGTTTTACTGTGAATGGATGAATTTATGAGTAATTTGTGCCGGCGAATAGCTCTGCGTTTCAATAAGGGGGACACAGGCTTTCTCCGTAGATCTGGCGTCGCGTAAACTCAACGGAACTACGCATACTAATAGATAGCCCGAGCATTAAATTATAACGGTGTTTTCCGCCTTTACGCAAGTGTCACGATATAAATAAATAATAGATTAAAAAAGATTCACTGCTTTATTAGAATTCCTAAGAGACATTGGATATAGGGATTTTTTGTTAATGTAGAAGGCATGTAGGTACTTAGCACATTAATTAATCGTATTCAATAGCCATTCAAATATGGTTTATTGCCCTAATGTTTTATTGTTTACCTACTAGATGATGCCCGCAACTTCGTTCGCGTCGATTTTTTTTTTTAATCCTATCGTGGAGCTCCTTCTAATTTTCAGGGATAAAAGTAGCTAGCTATGTCATTCCCTGGGATGACTTACCTTTACACCCATCAAAATCTGTTGAAAATATGAGCCGTTAGAGCGTAGCAGACAGACAGACAGACAGACACACTTTCGTATTTATAATATTAGTATAGATATATATGGATTTTACTGTATTGTAACAAATAAATATTAGACACGAAATAATGAATCACAACTAAGTTAACCACACTATTAAGTGTACCAAAACCAAGCTTTTATGGCTGTAAACAAATCACCAGATAATATTTATTACCTATTTTAATTTTACATCAAACTAGCCATTCAGATATAAAAATATAAAAAATAGTTGGAAACCTATGCCATAAAGACAATTTAACGGTCTATTTTTATCGAAATCTAATATGTATCTTTTTTTCAGTCTAAATCATAAAAACTGCCTTTGAAATCGAAACAGCCCCAGTTCAAACAAATCAGAACGTGTGGTAGTTGCAGACTTACTCATAAATACTTGGCACCGAACCGGTAATGGTTTACGTAACTTAGTAACCATTTTAAAGTTTCGATTGATAACGAACAATGTAGCATTGTCGCCCGACAGAGATACATTGCTGCAATCAGCAATCTTAAATGTCTGAATTAGGTAACAATTAAAGGCAAGTCGTCGTTGAATAATAAGTGATACAATTGCATTGTACCTATTGTTTTTCTGTAATTATTGAATGTTTATCGATCATAATTAGTTTAGCAAAGATTCTTATCATATTTTCAAATACGAATATTCGTATAATGCGTAGGTACTTATAAGAACAGTGCATATGTCACCGTAAGATTGTAAAATCCGTTAGATTATAATCTAACGGTTTCTATCCCGCGAGATTATAAACTGTCGAAAGATTGTGAACCGTTCAATGTTCTGAGTATTAATTTATGAAATATTTATTGTTTTTACGTTTTCTTGTCTCTTTCTTGTACAGTTCACGCGCGAGTTGAATGCAGAGTAAATGTAAGTGACACCATACATTTACTCTGCATTCAACTCGCGCGCGATCTATAGGTTAGGTTAGGGTTTGACATGAATGTTCAGGTAGTGCCCGGCCGCAGGGTTAATATACCTAATATATTACAATTTACCGAAAAATAACGCGTTAAATTGTAAGCAGTATGATACGGTTCACAATCTGTCGACAGTTTATAATCTATCGAGATAAAAAACGTTATATTATAATCTAACGGTTTTTACAATCTTACGGTGACACATAGGTACATCAAATAAATTACAATTAAGTTTTTACAAGAGGCGTTAGGTATATTATAAATTATACTGATGTTTATTTGATGGATATTTTTTTTCAATAATCTTAAGTAGATTACATCTAACTTCCAGCTAATGTATACGGAAGCCTAATAAAATTTAAAATATGATGCTCGTTGGTAAGCGCATAACTTGAGAACGGCTTGACCGATTTGGTTAGTGGTTTTTTTCATTTTTCATATTCGTGTTAGTTATATTCGAATTTTAGGGAAAGAAAAAATTAAAAAAAAATCCTGGAAAATTTGGGAAAATCTGAAAGTGCTTTTTGGACTTTTTGTGTGAACTCGATTTATTGGGACAATTCAACGTCTGCTAGTATGTATCAAAAAAGCAATTTAGCAAGTATATTATAATATATTATGATATAATAAAGTCAGTTCTATAGTACTACATCAAATTAAAGCTTTTAAGTCCAGTATACCAAAATAGATTATTTCTTGGAGTGAAATGATAATTATCTCTGATGAAAATCAATCACTTCCTCTTCACCTAAGATTGGGTATACCTAGACATAATATTGTAGATACTAGCTATTACCCGCGGCTTCGCTCGCGTGGCTCAAGGGAACAATAAATGAGTTTTTGTTAGAAAACTGTATTTAAATTAAGAATGCAAGAGGATGCCACGGAGAAGAATACTGAGACGTTCAGTATCGACGTATTTCATCGAAAGGTCTTGCCTTTCGATGAAATACGTCTTGCTATGTTTTTCATGCACGAAAAATGAAAAATATTCGAAAAAATATTCACGATAGCTATTACCCGCGGCATCGCTCGCGTGGCTCAAGGGTCCAATAAATGAGTTTTTGTTAGAAAACTGTATTTAAATTAAGTATGCAAGAGGATGCCATGGAGAAGAATACTGAGACGTTCAGTATCGACGTATTTCATCGAAAGGCAAGAGCTAGGTTTTTCATGAACGAAAAATGAAAAATATTCACGATATCTACGAAAGAAAACACAATGCTATAGGTTACCCGTTATACAGATTCCTGATTATACAAACGATGTCGCATAGTTGCAGCAGCATGTAACCGATTAGTCCATCGGACACTACTGGAACAATTACATTACGCCGCAAAGGAGAAGGGAGGAGTATATTTAGTCAGTGGACAGTTATGGACACAGGGCAGAGCATTATTTTAACACGCTACTGTAAACAACATGCTATCCTGTGGGATCTATTAGATTTTCCGGGACATAAAGTAGCCTATGTTACTTTCCAAGATCTAGACTATACCTACTATCAGACTGTGTGAAAGTCTCCGGGAAACTGTTTGTTTTCCCGAAGTAAATAGTAGCCTATGTCACTCTCCAGGTCCTCAAATATACCCATGCGAAAATCACGTCGATCCGTTGCGCTATTGCCGCCTTATTGAAGAACAAACGTGAGAAAAATAGCATACTATCCCACAGGAACTTTTTTTTAATTTTTTTATTGTGAGATAGGCTTGCGCTTGACGACAATCATGCTTAGTGCAAAGCAATGATGAGGTCTAGGTTGGAACGCGCTTGCCTAGAAGATGCCTATTCACTCTTGCCTTGAAGGTACCTAAGATATACGTATATAACTGTTTGTTTTTCCGGGATAAAAAGTGGCCTATGTCACTTTCCAGGTCTTCAAATATACCCATGCAAAAAATGACGTCGATCCGTTGCGCCGTTGCCGCCTAATTGAAGAAGAAATGCGAGAAATAGAGCATACTATCCCACAGGAGCTGTTATTTTTCCGGGATAAAAAGTAGCCTATGTCTCTCTCCAGTTCCTCAATTATACCCATGTAAAAAATCATTTCGATCCGGTGTGCCGTTGCCGCCTTATTGAAGAACAAATGCGAGAAAAAGAGCATACTATCCCACAGGAGCTGTTAGTTTTTCCGGGATAAAAAGTAGCCGATGTCACTCTACAGTTCCTCAATCATACCCATGTAAATAATCAGGTCGATCCGGTGTGCCGTTGCCGCCTAATTGAAGAAAAATGCGAGAAAAAGAGCGTGCTATCCCACAGGAGCTGTTAGTTTTTCCAGGATAAAAAGTGGCCTATGTCACTCTCCAGTTTCTCAATTATACCCATGCAAAACATCACGTCGATCCGGTGTGCCGTTGCCGCCTAATTGAAGAGAAATGTGAGAAAAAGAGCATCCTATCCCACAGGAACTATTTGTTTTTCCGGGATAAAAAGTAGCCTATGTCACTCTCCACTTCCTCAATTATACCCATGCAAAACATCACGTCGATCCGGTGTGCCGTTGCCGCCTAATTGAAGAAAAATGTGAGAAAAAGAGCATCCTATCCCACAGGAACTATTTGTTTTTCCGGGATAAAAAGTAGCCTATGTCACTCTCCAAGTCCTCAAATATACCCATGCAAAAAATCACGTCGATCCGTTGCGCCGTTGAATCTTGATTGAAGGACAAACCAACAAACCAACAAACCAACAAACCAATAAACCAACAAACCAACAAACAAACTGACTTTCGCATTTATAATATTAGTATGGATGGATATGGATATGGATGTAAAAAATCACGTCGATCCGGTGTGCGGCGCCGCCTAATTGAAGAACAAATGCGAGAAAGAGAGCATACTATCCCACAGGAGCTGTTAGTTTTTCCGGGATAAAAAGTAGCCTATGTCACTCTCCAGTTCCTCAATTATACCCATGCAAAACATCACGTCGATCCGGTGTGCCGTTGCCGCCTAATTGAAGAGAAATGTGAGAAAAAGAGCATCCTATCCCACAGGAACTATTTGTTTTTCCGGGATAAAAAGTAGCCTATGTCACTCTCCAGTTCCTCAATTATACCCATGCAAAACATCACGTCGATCCGGTGTGCCGTTGCCGCCTAATTGAAGAAAAATGTGAGAAAAAGAGCATCCTATCCCACAGGAACTATTTGTTTTTCCGGGATAAAAAGTAGCCTATGTCACTCTCCAAGTCCTCAAATATACCCATGCAAAAAATCACGTCGATCCGTTGCGCCCTTGAAGCGTGATTGAAGGACAAACCAACAAACCAACAAACCAACAAACAAACTGACTTTCGCATTTATAATATAAGTATGGATGTCAGTCTCCAGTTCCTCAATTATACCCATGTAAAAAATCACGTCGATCCGGTGTGCCGTTGCCGCCTAATTGATGAACAAATGCGAGAATAAGAGCATACTATCCCACAGGAGCTGTTAGTTTTTCCGGGATAAAAAGTAGCCTATGTCACTCCAGTTCCTCAATTATACCCATGTAAAAAAACACTTCTATCCGGTGTGCCGTTGCCGCCTAATTGAAGAAAAATGCGAGAAAAAGAGCATCCTATTCCACAGGAACTGATTGTTTTTCCGGGATAAAAAGTAGCCTATGTCACTCTCCAGTTCTTCAATTATACCCATGTAAAAAATCACTTCTATCCGGTGTGCCGTTGCCGCCTAATTGAAGAAAAATGCGAGAAAAAGAGCATCCTATTCCACAGGAACTGTTTGTTTTTCCGGGATAAAAAGTAGCCTATGTCACTCTCCAGGTCCTCAAATATACCCATGCAAAAAATCACGTCGATCCGTTGCGCCGTTGAAGCGTGATTGAAGGACAAACCAACAAACCAACAAACCAACAAACCAACAAACCAACAAACCAACAAACAAACTGACTTTCGCATTTATAATATTAGTATGGATATATGAGGTCGAAATTACGCATACTTTACGCAGCCTGTTTTAGCCATAAATATATATTAGCCAGTGATATTAGCATGACTATATTGAATATTCAATATTTTTTACTGATAGATATTGATAGATGGTATGATAGATTGGATTATAAAAAACAGTTACGTAAGTACAAAATTGTAAGAATATGCTAAATTAAATATCAAACGCAAATTATGGTCATACCTTTTTGTTTTGTGTTAGTGATTTATTTTTTATTATAGTTACATAATTATTATTATTACAAATATTATAAACATACGACTTTTCAATGATCTTATTATTCTCAATTCTTCATCAACGCACTTTATATTTCGAACGTACCTACAGTTCGCGCGCGAGTTGAATGCAGACTAAATGTATGTGCATTCAACTCGCGCGCGAACTTATATCTACTATACTATGCTTTGATAGATATAGGTCTGTCAGTCAGTCTTCTTGTATTTTGCGTGGAACGAAAATGCTTAACATGTAATTTTTTTTCATGTTACTCTTGTTAATTAACATTAATTATAATTTTGCCTACGTTTTGTCAGCTTTATTTACAACAAACATGAACAAACATTTAAACATGAACATGTTCTTATAAAAGAACAGTGTTCATGTTTCACAACAGTTTTGCTTTTTGGACCAGTTACCTCCACTTTTCGGACCGTCAATTAATTAATCGAGTGTATCGACATTCGACCCGATTTCAGGAGTCCGAGTTCGGTTGACAATCTTAGTTATCTGATTAAGCACGCTTTCTCTTGCGCCCGCGCCGTCGTGTGTCGCACACAAGCGACTGTATGCGTTCATATCGCCGATAACTTTGACAACCGCTCCGTATTCGTTTCATCACTCTATTTAAATAAATAAATAAACGATTGGTACACGTATTTCACAAATGCACCCATATATTATGACGTCACGCATTAGGTATGTACGAGTATATAGCTTTATGATCCCTTCTTTACCACGGGTCTGTTCTCGCTTCTCACCCACGCAACTTTTCAGTAGCCCTGTTTTTGTCTTATCTCTTCTCTTTTTTAATTTACATTTTACTTATTTCAAGTAAACTAGGTTTCTATTTGTGACAATAATGTGATGTTTAGATTTTCAATTTGGAACTTGAAGTAGATCGTCAAGTAAGTACCTACCTTGACACAGCTGATGATTTAACTGTATATAGGCTCTAATGCAAAAGCCATTGAAGTGTATCTAAAGATGAAGAAGAGTAAAGCTTTTGTAGTATAAATTACACTAAGATTCGTTCACTAGTCTGCACGCTTCACTGCAATATACGTTCAGACACGTATAGTTTTAGGTTTACTTGATTGAGATTTTTAAAATGGAGACGATGCACAGACGGACTGAACTTTAGGAGTTCGTTGTTTTATTGCAGAAGATGGCAGTAAATAAAAATCTCATAGCAATTTTTCGTACCTAATAATTGTTAAAACCTGTGTCACCATAATACCTATGGATGTTTTAACCTATTACATTAGCGTATTAAACATCGAATAAATGCAAAATGACGTAACGCCTCATTATACCTCGATTTACGCATTTATGCACGCATACTTGGTAGGAAAACATTGTAGGTGTAATAACAACAGCAGCGTAACTTGGTGTGTACACTGTGCATGATGCACCATCTGTTTATTTATCAACACGTGAGTTAGATACGCACAATATAATGCTAGTAGCTTATTAAATAATAAGTTACGTGGAAGCAAAAAGCATTATCGCCGGTCGTGATTTCTTTGTTGGAGCTTTTTGTCGCCTTACTTCCTCGTTAGCGCCGACCGCCCATCCATCAGCCCTATCTACTTTATGACAATTATTTATGTTCTGCGAGGCAAACCTATTCCGCTCACCGTTGAGCTTTATCGATAGCGCAGAAGTAATGTCTGACGTCGATACGCTATATCTGATACGGATACGTCTGTTTGTTAAGTGCGCTAGTTGTTTTAACGCCTAGGTTACTTGCTTTGAGTGTTCTTTGCAGTGAATGTTGGTTTCGAAATAAATTCTGAGCGGAACTGTGGGTGTAACTGCTGTACCTGTACCCTTTTGACGACCTCCGTGGCGCAGTGTGTAGCGCTGTTGACTTAACGTGCGGAGGTCCCGGGTTCGATCCCCGGCAGGGTCAATTTAGTAAATTATAATTTCTGAATTTTCCCTGGTCTGGTCTGGTGGGAGGCTTCGGCCGTGGGTAGTTACCACCCTACCGGCAAAGACGTGCCGCCAAGCGATTTAGCGTTCCGGTACGATGCCGACGTGTAGAAACCGAAGGGGTATGGGTTTAATATAACTGCCATGCCCCTAACAGGTTAGCCCGCTACCATCTTAGACTGCATCATCACTTACCATCAGGTGAGATCGCAGTCAAGGGCTAGCTTGTAGTGGATTAAAAAAAAAAACCTACTGTTACTTGCCTACGGTGTCCCTACGATATAAACGTAAACCCATTACATATTACACCTACCTAAAGTAAAGTTGTATGAATAAATAGGTCTGTGAGTGTTTCCATGCAAAGAAGTACTTAAATATAATTGGTCTAGAAAAACAGTCAACCGTAAATTTCTTTTACTTCTGCGTACTAATCCGTGAATAACAAATTCTGATTATTATGCAGTTGTGTTTTGTATTTAGCTTTGTCTACTACTACTTATAATGTCTAATACTAATATAATATGATAGTCAAGATCAAATATATTATTACCATTTAAAGTCCTACCAAGATAAGTATTGTGCTCTCTAATAGGTTTATTTTTTGCGCATAAATCACCCAGAGGACTTTATCAAAATGATGTACGTGCACGAATAAATTTCAAGAAATGGTACTGTTATTTAGTTAGAAATTATATATAAAATTACAACAAACACAGAACCTCCTTGCGCGCTTGTCTCATCAACTTTTCACGAGCATCGTCAATAAATTAAAAGCTCTGATTTAAAAGATTTAATTTTTAGAATAGGCATCTTACGGGTGAATACTGAAACGCCAAGAAATGTTAACTCCAATGCCTACCTATGTAACTACACTAGTAATAAAGTATCTGAATTTTACATCATCTTTAGAATCTGTAGGTACGTTAACCTGCGTATCCTGCATGCCACTACCAAAAACACAAGGTGTTGATGGTGATTTGGTTATAACAAGTGTCCACATTTCACGAGGAATTTTGATTTTATGCAGGAAAAAAAGCACATTGAGGAAGTCATAAGCTCATCCATGCAAAGCCGTGGCAATGTATATAAAAGTAATATGAAGACGTACCTTCACCTGCATTCTGGAAAGTAGTGGATAATAGTTAATTTCCTATACACAGTAAAGCTCAATTGCATTATCAGGGCAGTAAGCGCTAAACCTCGATTAAATGGAGTGATTCCCGTGATCCGTCTACCGTCGGATTAACATCTGAAGTCACGTCGTAACACTAATCTGCTTAAATGTCGAAAGGAAACGTCGGATTGTAAAGTGCAGGGCTTCGTATGGAGTGTGATGCGGCTTAGGCCTACCACCCACAGCACAGCCTTCAATTACATCTTCAGAAGCGGAGACCATTCTTAGTCAATGTGGGGGATGTAATATAAAAGATTTATTGACTGAAATCTCAGCTGCTTAGCAAAATAAGTCTGTTTCTAGAAACTTGAAATTCCGCGAAAATCTATAATGTAGACTCTAACTAAGCAATCGTTTTCAGGCATTTCAATAATTCCAGGAAGACTGTCAGCTTTGATTAAAAAAAGAAATAGGTATATAAGAAATTAATTATTTAAATAATAATAATAAATCAACTATATATAGGCAATATTAGATACCTTAGTACTATAAAGGTCTTGGACGAGCGATTTCGAACCGATAGCGACTCAACGTCATTATATCTAGGTACTCGTATATTGGACGAATATCTTCCAGCTATTAAGACCATTCCGTCAAGAGTCTATGAGTAGGTACTTGGTACAAAAAATATACCTAGTATATAAATTTAACAAGAAGATGTCCGCGACTTCGTTCGCTTTAAGTTTTTTCTTATTCCTCCTCCTAATAAACTCCTAGGATAAAATAAGTTGTAATAGTAGCCAATCTCCTTCCCTATATGATACATCAATATCATGTAACCTATCTTTAAACTAAATTTCATGAAAATCGCTTGAAACGGTGATCCGTTAAAGCGTAGCAGACAGACACACTTTCGCATTTATAATATTAGTATGAATAGTATGGATATAATCTTACTAATATTATAAATGCGAAAGTTTGGATGGATGTATGGATGGATGTATGAATGTTTGTTACTCAATCACGCCCCAACGGCTGAATGGATCTGGCTGAAATTTGGCACAGAGATAGATTATAGTCTGGAATAGCACATAGGCTACTTTTTATCCCGGAAAATTAAAAAGTTCCCGCAGGAACCAAAACACCTCAAACCACGCAGACGAAGTCGCGGGCATTCGCTAGTATTAATATGAATATATTTTATGTGCTAATTTATTTTTAGAGTAATTCAATATCAACTTACAGTGGAGGTAAATTAATTAATGTTCTTGATATTCAAAGTTATCTGCCGAATCCCAGAAAGCTTGTTAATAATTGTCCTTAATTAAGCACAAATCGAATGTTACGTCATCACCCTGACTCAAGGTGGATCAAAATGAAATGCAAATAACGTAGCCAAATATGTAAAATGTGATCAAATGCACGTGCATTACAAAATAATAATAATAAACAATCTATACTAATATTATAAATGCGTTTATTATTATAAAGTTTGGATGGATAGATGAATGTATGTATGTATGGATGTTTGTTACTCAATTATGGAACGGATCTGGATGAAATTTGGCACAGAGATTATAGTCTGGAATAACACAGACTACTTTTTATCCCGGAAAATTAAAGACGAAATCGCGGGCATAAGTATAGTATATTTATTAAAGTATGCATAGAAGTCGTACCTACCACATTATATGAATAAGCTTCACTACGGATAAAGCTTAACCAGGGGTTGCACAATGTTCCGAGATCGCCTAATGTCGCTGATTACAGCTCGCTGTCCGTCGCCGATGCTATCGGCGATTGACGCTAAATACGCGCGTACTGTGACAGTTCCAATATCGAAACAATGACGAACTTTGCATTGCGTAACGCCATTTGCGTCCGACTCACTGTCACTCATTGACGGAATTAAAGCTAAGTGAAAGTTCATTTAAATATCTACATGAACATTTCAAATACGGCACGTGTAATCGATCGTGGAAAACGCAAAGGGTAGGTAGTAATTATAATTTTACAACTGATTTCAGCTATTACGTTGATGTTACCGAATAATACGTAACGTTTCGAAAGTGTAATAGTTATCGAGTAGTGTTACGCGAACCTGAAATCGAATGTGGAAAATTCACGCTTCGTGAAGCGGCGCGGACTTGTACTTAAAATACCTATACAGTATACACATATCATAAAATCTCGGTATAATAATAACGGCTCAAAACTCAAATCACTCTTTTCCTCTGAAGTATTATTTAACCAGAAAATAGGGTGCTTTAAAAAGTTACCTTAATTTGAATTAAATTACTCTTTAAATAAAGTAATCAAAGGAGATAAAAAGCAGATCAGGTACCTACTCGAAAACGAATTCAGGCTAAGTGTGACCAGTATTCAAAGTCTCGTAGTAAATAAAGAACAGAATAAAATTTAATAAAATTTAATACCTAAATAGTTTTTAACTATTATTTTAAGTATTAGGTACGGACTATTATCAGTTATTATTTTTTGTACTTATCTATTACCTGACTTAACTAATCGTTATTAGTTTTATACGATCACATTCGTGACTGTCGTCTCAAGATATTGTTATGAGTAAGCAGTACCTACTTTGTGTCATGATAATTTAAAAAATATTCAGCGTTCAATCAACGCGGCGTCTACGATAGCTGAATACTATATTAAGATATGAACTGTAGTGTAAAGGTTGATGAAGAATTCATTTTTAATGTTAATAAAGGAACTCCGTTAGCTAAAGCTTTCCGTTGTATAATTTCGCAATTTATAATCATTAGTGTTTTTCTGCGACAGGGCCGAGAGAGCGGGGTGCGGCGCGGCGCGGACGAGGGTGCAAGCTAAATTGAGACATCTCAACGTGTGATTGATTGCGAACATGATTGGCATCTACCAACTACCAGCGGAGCGTATGCTAATTTTGATGCTCGCTTTTTTCGGAAACCATTATATTACAAAAACTTTTTTTGGAGCCGAATACTCGAGCATTACACATGGGCGAACCCTGTGAGAAATATTCAATCTGTCTCATATGACAGCCCTTCACTTGTCCGGCGTCGGCGTAGTCGGTCGAAAGATACGTCAGTGGGGACTGTTCGAATGCCGACCGTTATAATCCCTCATCAAGCGTAACATGTTAAGTGTAAAAGGCATCATTAACGATTACCTTAAAAAGTTAAACCAGAGCAGTCATTAAAATCGTTTAATATTGCAAAGAGAAAATAAAAACAACGCTATGACTCGTTACTCGAGTTTCCGTTGCTACGAAAGTGAACAACACAATGTCAGTATAATAGTGATAAAAACTATGTAGAGCAAAAAATGATCGGAATAAATTTGCGCTTAGACGTGCAAGATACGAAGCGAATTGAAAATCATTAACGTGTTCGGCGTACAATAATAAGATAATATCTGTCAATAGATCGCTATTAGATATACCTATTAATGTAATATTTGTGTTATTTTCCTATGTAATAATATTTTCCCCTTTTATTGTAGAATTATGTTAGGTTAATTATTTATCATAGGTATCTTGGTATCATAATTACACATTATGATAATAACGTAAAATATGACACTCGGAAACAAAACAATTCATAGAATCCGGGAAAATCGTTAGATAAGCGGAAATTTCCTCTGAATAAGTGGCTATATTTAAAAGGTATCGAATAACATTCGTATGTAAATTAGATTGTAATGTAGAGGCCTTCTCTATCTGCACCATAAGTGTAATGTATTCCTCAATACCAACATTCAAAAGATAAATATATGTATACAATATATTGTCTCTACTTCGTACTTAAACAAGTATAATTTAGTAATTCACGAATAAACTCGAAATATAAAAAATAATTTATGTATCTCTTAACTTCTGAGTTCCTATTTAATTTTCTGTTGACATTTTCGATTGCCACTAAAGATAACAAAATAATAAAACTCTAGGATTTCGACCACCCTTGCCGGAACTTCTGCATAAAGATGATTAATTGCTACCATATTGTATGATTGATGATATTTCGTATGGATATATATACTTTAAACGAACCCCTTCACAGGATATCCTTTCTAAAGCACAAAAGGATCATCTTAAAAATCTATTTGTCATGCGAAATTCAAATGCAAATAGCTGATAGCGTCAATATATCGTGCGAATATCTGAAATGAGACCGTTGTGTGTTTACTATAGCATTATAGAGCTTAATTAGGTGCAAAATCCAATACTGGTTGCGAGTGGACCGAAATCGCGGCTCGATGATATCGCGGGCAGGCAAAGTGCTGCCAAAATAAGGCACCGCACCGCCCGTAGGTAATTACAGCCGCACCACGCACGGGTCTCACACCGAATCACTCTTTTTACTGAATTTTCTCATATCCTCAACCGCTTTTCGGCACGCAAAACACATTCGCATCGCGTGTGAATTTTAAACTGTCAGCTACGGTGTATAACAACTGATCATAATTGGCTATTATGTAGGTACATATTTGGTAATTATTTTTTCCGATTTATTTTAATATACCTACGCTGAGTGTTTTTTATGGTATCAACAATTTTTTATTTACGCGATATAATGTTATTTAATGTCTGGCAATTAAGAGCAATGCGAATGAACGGGCAAAGTTGAGAGTAGGTATTCAGGTAGGTATATTGCCGTCGCGCTGCTCCGGGAGAAGACCGAACGCTTATTCAATGCGCATGTATGCGTACGCACGCCGCTCGCTCGAACGAGTTCCTAAATAAAATTAAAATATGTGTTTGAGCTACTCGCAGTCGGCAAAATGATATACCTAGATGTGTTTTGTGTTTCGTATATTTTTTACTATCTAATAACTCTGACCCTGGACTTATTTGACTTATTTGTCTGTTTTTGATTCCTTTTTTACCCTCGACGAAACGGAGACGGTATATGTGTTTGCCCTAAGAGGTTGTGTGTTTGTTTGTTTGTATGTTTGTTTGTTTGTTTGTTTGTTTGTTTGTGCCCTTTTTTGTTACCGTTCTTCTGGAAAACTACTGGACCGATTAATATGCGGTTTTTTGCATTAGATATGTATAGCTTGTGAGAAGGTTCTTAGATATATTTTAGGACCATAGACAACCAAGCTGAGCTGTAGTCTATGATTTTAATTTTTCAATATGTTACAATTTTTCTCAAAAAGTACTGAGCCGATTAAGATGCGGTTTTTTGCATTAGATATGTATAGCTTGTGAGAAGGTACTTAGATATATTTTAGGACCATAGAGAACCAAGCTGAGCTGTAGTCTATGATTTTAATTTTTCAATATGTTACCATTTTTCTCAAAAAGTACTGGGCCGATTGAGATGCGGTTTTTGCATTGGATATGTATAGCTTGTGAGAAGGTTCTTAGATATATTTTAGGACCATAGACAAACAAGCTGAGCTGTAGTCTATGATTTTAATTTTTCAATATGTTACCATTTTTCTCAAAAAGTACTGGGCCGATTGAGATGAGGTTTTTTGAATTAGATATGTATAGCTTGTGAGAAGGTTCCAGGTTTTAGGACCATAGACAATGCTGCAATCGTGATTTGGTAAGTGGTCATAGGAACTCCTTAAGTTCTCATCGTAAACCCGTCGTGTTTAGACTTTATTGATTTGTCTTGACTAGCATTTTGTACCTAGATGCTGCCCATGGTCTCATGATGGAGCCAGGAGGTGGCCATAGGAACTCCTTAATTTCTTATCGTAAACACGTCGTGTTTGGACTCTTTTGATTTGTCTTGACTAGCGCTTTGTACCTAGATGTTGCCCAGGGTCTCGTGATGGAGCCAGGAAGTGGTCACAGGAACTCCTTAAGTGATCACATTTTTTTTAAAAATTTTTAGCAAAATATTAAAATTTAACACTATTTGACACCTCTACTCATTACTAAGCACAAGTTTTATCTCGGAATGAGAAGGGTTTGGTCATAGTCCACCACGCTGGTCAAAAAAACTACTGAGCCGGCAAATATGCAGTTTTGTGTTTTAGATATTATTTTATATTTTGCTCAGTTCTAATTGTTGTTTCAATGGAGCTCTGCAATTCGTCGTGGGTTTTTTAAAATTTTTAATTTTATAACTTGTTAATGTTTTTAATGCACTAACAGTTACCTAGCCTTAGAGTGCGATCTTAGCTGACGGTAAGTGATGATGCAGTCTAAGATGGTATCGGACTAACCTGTCAGGCATAAAGCAGTTAGTAACATTAAAGCCCTAAGTAGCCTTCATCGGTTAGTTGCTACCGGAACGCCTAATCGTTCGGTAGTACGTCTTTGCCGTTAGGGTGGTAACTACCGAAGCCTGCCACAAGACCAGAACTGAGAAAATTCAGATATATAAACTTCCAAATTGAACCTGCCGGGAATTGAACCCGTGACCTTGCGCTTACATGACAGCACACCTCACACCACTGCGCCAGGGAGGTCATCTACTCAGTTGGGAACTATTTTATATGTTTTTTTTATTCTACTACAAGTTAGCTCTTGACTGCGATGAGCGATCTTACCTGATGTTAGACAAAGTCAAAGTCAAAAAACGTTTATTCAATATAAACTACACTTATTGACGTCAGGTTATTTATAACATATAACATAATATAATGGTGATAATCAGTACGACATCTTAAACTAAAGTTACGAGGGTTCCAAAGTCCAAACGCGCCCTGGTCTGAGAAGAGCCCACAACAAACTCAGCCAGGATTTTTTTTTCACTATCACCATTTCACAATCATCTTAACTAAGGAACTATCAGAGCCATTATAGAGAACGATGATACAGTCTAAGATGGTAGCAGGCTAACTCGTTAGGGTTAGTTATATTAAACCCATACCCCTAACGGTTTCTACACGGCATGACGTATCTACACGCATCTACCGTAACGCTAAATCGCTTGGAGGTACGTCTTTGTCGGTAGGGTGGTTACTAGCCACGGCTGAACCCTCCTACCAGATCAGAACACAGAAAATTTAAAAATGATAAAGTGGACCATGTTGGGAATCGTACCCGGGGCCGGAACCTCCCACAATATGACCACAGAGTTTCAGGATTGCTATAATGTCCTCTCAACCGAATTTCGGCCACGGCGGCCTATCTCCAAAGAGCCATCTGCGCAGGAGATAATTATAGTGCACAAGTGTGGGCGCATACACTGGAGCACTCTCTGTTCCTTTACTCTCATAGCCCGATAGGACGGAAAATCCGACAGGACCGGAGAGAGATCAGGCGCAGGACCGATGGCTTTACATGCTCTTGGAGGCACGGGGGTAAAACACCGCCATCTTCCTTACTCCGGGCTAGTACTGAGAATTTCTTGTCAGAAAAACCCAATACTTGTTATGGCCCGACCCGGGAATCGAACCCTCGTCGGCCGCAGTCGAATATGTTAACCACTAGACCAACGAGGCAGTCAAGAAATAAATTAACGCGCAATAGAAATAGGGGGCGGCCGGCAGTGCGGAGATATCGCAGTGTTAATATAACTGCCATGCCCCTAACAGGTTAGCCCGCTATCATCTTAGACTGCATCATCACCTACCATCAGGTGAGATCGCAGTCAAGAGCTAACTTGTAGTGGATAAAAAAAAACCTGACATGTGCTGCCCACTGCCGACTGGCAATTATTGGGTATGGATTATATGCTCACAGAATAAGTAAAAAGTTAAATATCGATGTCGATAAACAACACTAGATTATCGATAATATAATTATATCGACTACGCTTGAACTCACTAACTATGTACATATGTGTGTGTGTATACGTATTTAACCTCCCCGAATAGAGGCCGATACAACCCGATAGGGACAACTGCAGCTTGGACCGATTATACCTATGAAAAACAGTAGAATTCTCACTCTCGTATTTTTCTGTTTCCACCTTCAAAACTGAACCGATTTTAATTCTGTTTTTACGAATAATTTAACAAGGGCTCAGGCTATGTCGGTATGTTTTTCTTTTTTTTATTATATCCGTCAAATTTATTTGCGGGATGTCTGATGATGGCACGAAAACTGGGCCATTTTTTGCAGGTTGTGAAGGTTCCATGTTCTTAAAATTATTAATTTATCGAAAAAAGGAAAACATAGGGGCATGGCACGGATACATGTGGATTTTATGGTGCAAGAATATTTTCAATATTGTAATTATCCACAGAGGAAACAGACAAATGTTTTTGTATGGAGAAATCTCCGGGAGAATTCCTCTTAAGTTATTTGCTTGTTTATGCGCGAATAAATTCTCGTAATATAACAAACCTTGTAGCTTATAATAATACGTTTGCGTAGCCCAAGCACATAATATACATAGGAATGTGGCTGAGCTTTTCTTTTCTCATTGAACAGCTCGTTATGGAAACACGATGTTTGCCGCATTGAAATTATTTTATCATAATACAGTGAGGTTATTGTTTATAGGGAGCGATATTATCCGGGGAGGCTGGGCCGGCAGCGGACAGCGGGCACCCGCGGCGGTTATTGTGTTCCTATATGGTGAATGTCAAAAGCGTCGTCTTAATTATCGGGTGCGGCCATACAATGCGGACTCGATTGCGGCGAGATAAGCGCTCTATATCTATCGGAGTGGTATTGAATGCGCCCGCGCCCGCGCCGGACTCGCGGCCCACTTACTGCCTTAATAATAACTTCAAACGTATGTCGCATTGTATTACTGATTATTCCGATCTAAGCCCATTGAATAGAGATAAGGTGTGTTTCCATTTTACTTCTACTGAGGATGACCGAAGGAAATGTAAATAACGAGATAGCGTTTTATGATAATTATTTGCGTGTGATGTGGTATTAGAAAAACACAACTAAAACTCTTTAATTGAAATAAACACCATTGGGAAGTTAGGTATTTCCATTTCATAACAATGCCGTGTGTATTTGTGATTATCGAAACAGGATTAACCTGATTGAAGTGGGTTTATAATCTGGTTTTTTCAAGAAATAAGTACTGTAAAACTGTTGTTTTAAATCAATTTCTTTGTGGCAACTCTTTGTTTATCACTATATCGTTTTCCACGGAAGTAAGTAAGTAAGTAATAAAGCAAGGGGATTTCCGATTTCCATAGCAAAAAAATGCGTGTACCTACATTCATTTACGATGATCTATTGTTGTCTTTAGATAATTATTTTCCCATAGGATATCTAATGACAGTATTCTAACACGCTATAGCTATGGCATGTTTATGAAGCCAATCACAATATTATTGTACAATTGTTATTATTGGGTACCTAAATATTTACCGATACACACTTATTCGCTTGAACTTTGATAAAGTAAAATATATTTTGTGTTTACCCCATATCTAATATTCTATCTAATCTTACTAATATTATAAATGCGAAATTTTGGATGGATGGATACTCAATCGCGCCACAACGGCTAAACGGATCTGGATGAAATTTAGCACAGAGATAGATTATAGTCTGGAATAGCACATAGGCTACTTTTTATCCCGGAAAATTAAAGAGCAGGAACCAAAAAACGTCAATCTAAACACACATAAAAAGGTACAATTTATGTATTAGTTATTATGTACCTACCACAAAACTTATAGATAATGTACTACATAGGTGTAAATTAGTATAATAAGTGGTAGACTCCCAACTTTTCATATATATTAGTGACAAAGTTGTCCAAAGCAAATGAAGGATTCTCAGAATCCTCAGTGTAGTGAGGAATTTTGAAAGGCACAAGATCCAAAAAACTTTGCTATCGTGTGATACATACAAATTTTCACCTCAATAGCGAAAAAATATAAGACGTAAGAAAATACGTAATATAACGTTACAGAGTCCTTCGCTCGCTTAGGATTCAAACTAGGCACTCGCAATACAAACGAACTTTGCTAGCTTGTCGAACAAATAACTATTATAATATTATCAAACATGTGTGTGTCCTGAGTTCTGACCCTCCATATGAGCCCTACACAGCGCTTAAAGAACCTTAATTTACAAAAATACCTACCTAGCTACTTATTTATGATTACATTGGTAGGTACTTTGAAATTTAATAACAAATTATTTATGATCGATTTCCTTATAAATTTAACTTGTAATCAGATCATGTGATCTGGTGTATAAAATTATGTAATTTAAAAAAGGTATGAGGAAAGTGAGTGTTCCGAAGGTGAACATGAAACTTTATCCAGGAGCCGGGCACAATGAAACCGACACGAAGCTTCTGTGGTCACGAGCACAGGGAGCAAAAAGACTATAAAAGTAATAATATAATGTTATATAACTAAATTCCATTCTCTAAGACACAATAGCTAAAGAGCAGTACAAACATAACTATAGCTCTAGTGTACTTTTTTTTTAATTTTCATATTTTCGCGGAATAGTCAAGACATTTGGAATATAATTTTGCCGCTATAAGTAAGTACTTGGTATATTGTTGAAGTAAAACTTCTTTACGCTTGACTTGGGGAGTAAGCTGGTGAATGTGTGACGAGAGCGTTACAAAAGTGTGATCGGGCGAGGCGAACGAAAGTTGAGAGGGAGATATAAGTTAGTGAAGATAGAAAGAGAGAGAGTTACGTTTCGTATATTACTGTATAGGGACAAGAGAGAGAAGTGCGAGCACACATTTTATATGCACAGCATATGTACGTTTCAGTTAATATGTATCTTATTTCTCATACCATAAAGAAGTTTTACTTCAGTCGTGTGGTCTAAAGCACACTCGTTTTGGTATATATGTCACCGTAAAATTGTAAAAACCGTTAGATTATAATCTGACTAGCGAGATTGTAAACTGTCGAAAGATTACAATTTAACGCATTATTTTTCGGTAGATTGTAATCTGTTAGGAATATTAACCCGATAGAACCTACAAGAAATAGACAAGAAAACGTAAATACAATGAATATTTAAAGAATTGACACTCAGAACATTGAACGATTCACAATCTTTCGACAGTTTACAATCTATCGATATAAAAAGCGTTAGATTACAATCTAACGCTTTTTACAATTTTACGGTGA
The DNA here is from genome assembly GCA_923060345.2 of Erebia aethiops. Lineage (NCBI taxonomy): Eukaryota > Metazoa > Arthropoda > Insecta > Lepidoptera > Nymphalidae > Erebia > Erebia aethiops. The sequence goes on along the minus strand of OV281089.1, from coordinate 10,545,156 downwards.
CATTTATACATGTTTAAAAGACAAGAACTGTATAATTAACGAATTATACCTAGCTATAAAATTCCTAGCTCGAATGTCATACACTCTTCGTTTCCGCCTAATAAAGTTTTTAAACTCCAAAGTTCCAACTCCTGCCTACAAACTTTGCAGGCTCAACATATTTTTTTAGTTTCTTGCCGACTCTTCTCAGTAGAGTCTGCTTTCATTACCGGTGGCAGAGTCTTGATTTATTGCAAGAATCATAAGTACCTACCTAGACATAATGAAATAATGGTTTTGGAATTTGCATCTAATACCCCTTTCTAGTTCATCTATACCTAAGTCATCGTATTATGCAAATACGAGTATGTTCATGTTAAAAAAGTGTTTGTTTGTTGGTTTGTCTTTCAAACATGGTGCAACGGACCAATGGATCGACGTGTTGTCCTGGATATAATTATGTAGTTAAAGACCTAGAGCGTGACAAAAGCTTATTTTTATCCTGATTTAAAGAGTTCCCATCGGCTTTTAAAAACCTTAATCCACATGGTCGTAGTCCCATCATGGTAGGGCTTCATCTAGTAATATGTATAAAAGGAAAAAGTGACTGACTTATATAACAACATGTAGATGTAAACAGTTTAGATAAGAATTAGACATTGTCCAGCGGCATCTTAAAAAATCCTAAAGCCACACGAACGGGATAATCAATACAGTATGGTTGGACGGATTCGTTTTTTAGAAGTTAGCCCCAAAATGTTCTCAAAAACTTGGTAAATGTTTCTAATTACCTTATCCTAATTAGGTAATAGCACATAAATAGGAATCTGCTTATTAAGTAATAGCAGTCTAAAAGTATTTTTTAAATCCAATTTGAAGTAGGTGTTATAACTAACGCCAATGGTAATAAATTATTATTACTATCGAACATATCGGAAATTACACTTTGGTAATCGGTGTTATGCTTCGCAACTTTTTAACAACACGCCATTGTAACTATGAACACTAAAGGCAGAAATACCGTTTTAAGAAAAAAACATCAGCTAAACAAATAAGCATATTTTTTAAACTTCCAGGTAATATGCTAGCAAAGTTCAGGTACCTACTCTAATCGATCGGGCTTTTAAGTTTCTTTTAAAAATCCTCCCCCAAGAACGTCTCGGAAAATTAGAAACTTGTTTTGTCTTATTATTGTGGGATACCTCATAATTAGCTCGTTAGCCTGAACCTCGATAAACATTTTATTAATAAAGCTCCATTCAAGTAGGTACCTAATGAACGGAGTAGAAAGTAGCTATAAAATTAATCTTGATTGCGTTGATTCGCAATAATCATGTATACTTTATTACACTTTATTATTAGAGTTGAAATACAAACTAAATAGAGACGTTACGACACGTTCGTGTGTGTGTGTTGTACCACAGATGCCTCTAAAGTGCGTGAAGCTTTCTAAGGTCCGGCAAACATCCGGCCGCTTACCGTTAAGGCGCAGTTAAATCAAATATCTACTAATGCCTTCTAGCCTGTAGATTGTAAATATAAATTACTTTCTGATTAAAGTAACGTGAACCACTTGAAATATTACATTATATGCCTTTTCGATAAATAAACAGAAAATGAAATACCATCAGAATACCTTTACAAGTAGTTTTATGGAAAATCTATTGACTAAAAACGAAAATAACTTTAGCCTTTTATCTAAAATATATTGTTGTTATTCTACTGGCAGAACGTACATATTATTTTACTGTCATTTAAAGTAATGTGATCTCGTAAACATAGGTATATTAGTTAAATATTAGGTAATCAATGAATAATAATCTGTAATTGAAATCGAGAATTTTTTAATATTAGCAATGTAAATGTTATTAAATTATGCAAAAATATTAAGATTTAAAGTGATTTAGTAGCAGTGACTAATATCCGTGAATGGTAGCCAAAAACACCTACGAGTAACATTATTGTAATTTTATGTCATTTGTATATTTTCAAATTATTATTGTATTTTATTTTATTTTCGATTTAAAATTATTGTTCTACGAAGATCTTTTTGTAATTTTGTACATTGGCATTGTGTAAAAAATTACTCAAGATTGTAAATGAAAAAAGGTTTATCTATTAGTTAGTTAGTATATATAAGTACAAACAACAAAGTAATAGTTATTATTCTGTGGAATAGGTACGAGATGAGTACGCACTTTGAAATTACATTAATTTCATTTTATTATGTTAATTTTAACGAATTAGAAATAGGCTCACCTCATGCTCACTGGAGCTGAAATTACAAATGCCAAAGTAAAGTTGAAATCAAGATTTTTTATTCAAATTAACTTTTATTAACTGTGCTTTTGATTCGTCATTTTAATTTTAATTTGCCACTAACTCGTAAGCCTTCCTACCGAGAAAAACCAGCAAGAAACTTTAAATCAGCAGTAATAAATATAGTCACCACTATTACGTACCGCCCTATCTACCTGTGTTATTAAAATAACATTTACTTTTATTTATTTTTTATTCACTACAAGCTTGACTGATCTCACCTGGTAAGTGATGAAGTGATGATGTAGTCTAAGATGGTAGCGGACTAACCTGTTAGGGGCATGGCAGTTATATCAAACCCATACCCCTTCGGCACGTCTTTGCCGGTAGGGTGGTAACTAGCCACGACCGAAGCCTCCCACCAGACCAGACCAGGGAAAATTCAGAAATTATAAATTCCCAAATTGAGGTGCTGGAGATCGAACCCGGCACCTCCGCACGTTAAGGCAACAGCGCTACATACTGCGCCACGGAGGTCGTCAAAATTTAGGTAAAATACGCTGACACGTGTGCCTATTTATTATCCGGATGTTGACTTACCTTTACAGTTTGATTCTTAAGTGGTTTGTCAGGATCGTGGACGTACTCCAGCGTAATGCCGTAGAACTGGCCCTTATTGATATAAGTAATGCGGTCATCTTCGCGCCTTTGGGAACTGCTGCTCGCTGTCTCGAGGTGGTACTTGAATCCGTAAGGTGAGAATCTGCAGGAAACACAAAAGTATTATTAAAGGCTCTAACTACTTTCTAGGTAGGTACATTAAAATAATCACGGAAGAATAGAAAACATTTATTGCCATGCTATTCTCGATTTTTATCAAGAGGCTGTTGAGTAATTTAGTAGGAGACTCCTTGCAACATTTCTTTATTTTTCGGCATTAGTTAGGTACTCAAGTAGGTATATACTTTCAAACAAACTGCACAGTAATCTTGTTTTGAAACCATCTAGAAAATACGCGATTTCTTCTTTGTGATACTTATCTACAGATACATGCTCTCGACAATAATGTTTCCATGAACTAAAGTAATAAAAGTGCACAAAAAGTGGAAATCTTAATTGCGCGGCCAGTAAAGCTTGTCACCGGCGTAGTTACATAAAGGCGTGGAGATCCAGTTCGTAGTGCGCAATGAAAAACTGCGTTTTCTCGTGATTTCCTGCGCGTGGGAGCAACGGAAGGAAAACCCCGCTAATTTAGTTGCATGCATTGCGTGCTTCGGGTCGTTAGCGGCCACGCGCGGAGCCTTGCGACACGGCGACAAGGCTCACCGCGCGCCTCTCCGGCTTGTCGCCGCCGATCTCTGCCCACGCCGCGCTGTTTCACGCACCCTCTCTGATACAACCACTCCAGGAAATAGCAAACGTCATTATCAGAGCACTCTATTGTACCACGCCTTTACCTGAGCCCGTTTACATAAGTAACACGATAAAAAGCCATAAATCGACACAGAAATTTTAATCCACGATAAATCGTTCCTTGGAATTTAAGGTAGATAGCGACTTAGGTTCGACACAATTCTTGAATTGCAGCTGAATCATTTCCTAAAGCCTATTGAAAACAATTTGGTAAACAGCCGTGCTGATGTTAGCGATTTGAAGCGAGCATGGGCAGATAAAGGCGTGTAATGCAAACGCAAGCGGACATTGACGGATCGGTCGCAGCGGTTCTCGCCTATCTGATTCTCTCCAAGTTATTCCAAATGCAATTTCCATCTGTGACGTGACTCTGTATTGTCATTTCAACAATTCTGATTTTCTTTATTAGATAAAGTACCTATACCAATTATATGTTAAGTAGGTACCTACATAAGATTATTTTGTATTATCATTCTTAAGCCACCACCCGTACAGCCCATTAACGTCCCACTGCTGGGCATAGGCCTGCACTCTCATAGGAGAGAGGGAATTAGAGGTCAGGCCCACCACGCTGCTCTAATGCGGGTTGGCCGGCTCATTTTTAAGCACATCGACCGATATCATACGATTTTAACAATATAAAATTTGGGATGTTTTTATTTTTAAATGCTTTTACAGGTTTATCCACAATCGGAAAAGTAGATCACAAACTATATCTTTGGCACTGAACTTCTTAGTAAGGTCTTAACTACATGCTCTCAAACTGCAAAAGATTTATCTCAATCAGTGTTGTATATATATATGCAACAAATTAGACAAAATCCAAAGGAGAAAGTTTAAATAAGTAGCTACCTATCAGCATGAACAAGACATCCGTTATCCCATTCGTAATGCTATATAACCTACAATATTTTATTGCAGTATTGGTTTTTCTTTATAAAATAAACAAGTAGGTATATATATTTTATCACCTGGGAAAATACGACCGAACGTACTCAATAATAAACAACGTATTGTTTTCGAATGAGCTTCATTACAAATTTCAGCAGCGCAGCATCCGAAAAAAGCCACTTCCTGCGTGAAGACGAAAGGGCTTTCATGAATAAATCAATCGGTGAGGCGCGGAAATTGATGAGTGCACAAAAAGCCTCGGAACGCGAACAACAAAATGCTGGCAATAAAAACGCATGCCGATAAGAGTCTGCGACGAGCGACGACGTCCCGTGGAGTCTGCGTTGCACCGCCAAATTAGATGCGCATAATCTACCCCTCTACTCTATACTTACTAAACTATTACTGACCGATCTTTTGCGCTACGCACACCTCGTTAAAGGGACATATTCAAATAGTCGATTAACTGAATATTTTGAATTAGAAAAACATTATCCACTTGTGATGTGAATAGACAGGTGTCAAATCTCTCGACTTGTCTTGACTAATAATGTTTATTATATCATAAATTATTTATTATTATATTCTCGATACCTGCTTCATATTCTCAATTGAGTGACAAAACTTTTTTAAGCTTATATAAGTAAAAGGTACCAAAATAAGGTTAATGCACTGTCGAAACTCCAGAACACCTTCAGTTTGTGATTGTTTTTATTTTATTTCGATCCGTTCGCAATTACTGTGAAGGTATTAACATATCTACGTATAAGTTTCGATCTTGAAACACTATTGTAATTTAAAGGAAAATAAATTGTTATGCCACTATATAGGGAGGAAAGTGCGTGCACGTCCATCGTATCAATCGCTGATGTAAATTGAGGGTCCATTGTGCGCCTGACACGAATGCCAAGACTGATGAAACGTTCAGTGCAGAGGACCGTAAGAGAAAAATATATATTTTGCACTGCATTCTCCTTTAATGGTGGTTTTATCTTATCTTTTCTGTTTAACAACGTTAAATAATCCATCCTTTAATCAAACTTGACATTCATATATCTACGTTTAGAAAGAATACTCTGGTCTTTATGAGTTTTTTTTAATACGAGCTTTTATTTCAAAACTTTATGACCTTAGATCTGAAAAATGCTACTGTGTGGTATTATAGCTTTTCAAATGTAGGTACGAGTGATCGAACGTTTCCATTACTTAATTAATTTTCCCTAAACAAAACTAAAGTCTAGTATATCAGACTCATCTCGATAACGGAGGCAGTGGTTAATGAGAACACTTATGGAACTATAATGGCTGGCTGATTGCGGTCTCTACGCCGACGGAAGACACGCAACATCACTATCATTTCACTCAAGACATACCATCATTTTTACTAACGTTCTCGTCAACATTTTCCATTTTAATACCCGTAGCAATGGATTTTCCAAACGTATCTGTAATTAAATTTCACGGTAATCACTCTTTAACAATCTTTGTTTTCGTCTAATCCCGTGACTAAAATTATCAATAGCTATTGATTTGAGACATCAACTGTTAAAACAACGTTTAGCATAACATACGTATGTTATGTTATACTTATATACATAACATATAACATATCTTAACGTAACATTGTGGCGCAGGAGGTTAAATAGCTTTACTGTTTATGAATACTTGTAATTTACAGTTGTTATTTAATAAATACCAAAAGTATTTATTTTGAAAATCAATCAATTAATCACTGTGCAGTTTATTTTAATAAATATATAAAAATATCAATTTTGTTAAATTAATCACTAAGACTTGATTGAATGGTGTTCGATAATTGAAATATTTCTGCGATCCATAACCTTCGACCCGTTGTTTTTTGCTTTTTTTGTAATTTAACGAAGATCGATTAACTATTCACCATAGATTTGACAGTAGATGATCTATCAACGCACAGCATGATTTTTGAAAATTCAACCTTTAAGAGGGTAAAATAGAGCTTTGAAATTATGAAAATCGAACCTAGCGTGTGCGAATCCGCGGGAAAAAGCTAGCAATTTGTATAATCCGTTTTTAAAAAGCGATAGCTGTAGGCGCCTATAACATAAAACTATAGTATTTTGTAGATACTTTTAGCACAGCAATGTAATTGGAATATCTGATATAATTAATTCTTCGGAATAATATGGACAGATGTTCAGATCGCGTGCAAGCAGCAATCCAACTATAATGCCTTGCATTAAATTTTGCACTTAGAATCTGTCATGAACAAGTATACGAAGTACTCAATAGATTAAGGCCAACGGATACTTACACTGCATTTATAATCCAGATATCAACCTTTTCTAGATGTTTACGTTTAAGCTAAAGATACAGAAATGAAAAACGAGACCAGTAATGTAAAGACACCATTCCAGCAATTAGACAGCTCTGTTGAGTGGTAATCGACTGTGCATACATTAGTTGATTAAGTTACTGCCTTTAAAAAGCTCATTCCTGTTAAACATTGACATGTAAATAAAGTGTGTATTGGGGCCATCCACGGACTGAGCCCTTAGACTAAATGCCCGGTAAGTAATAGAACAAACTCAGAAATGTAAGCGTAACTGGTGAGCGCTAGATGTCGAGCGCGGAGTAATCGAATAGGCACAGGCTCGTATCGCCGAAGAACGTAATATAAGACATACAAGCGACCGAGTTTTTCGGGCCAAATGCAAGCGAGTAATTATCGAGATAATAATGCTAATGCACTTATCATGTTGACGACTGTTTCCGCCGCGTCGACCCAAACGGTTCGAATAACGATTTGTGAAATAAAAGTTTAGCTTGTTTGTCTACAAGACTTCAATTATTTATTTTGTAAATACTTGTAGTTTTGGTTTCGACCTGATCAATGATCATGTATAATAAAATATAATAATACAGTTAATTTGAGATACTCGTAAGTCAATTTTTTAAATTTTACATTGATTACATTAATTATCTGAAATGTGGGACAAGGAAATAAGGGACACATACATAGTGCAACATGACTCCTGTCGCCTAGTCAGCAGTCGGACATCGCTGTAGGTTGATGCAGCTTGTAGCTAGTAACTAAGTTTGAACAGTGTTTCTCGGTATACTATACACGCGGAAATAAATATCAGTGAACTATCTGGGAATTATTAATTACATGACCCTTAGATAGGAGATACTAGTAGCACCTTCTAGTACCCACATTCCCATCTCCTAAACATACATTACTTAAAAGTACAATTTGATAATAACTCTTCTGGGAAACAAGACAAACACAAAAGCTAAATTCAAAAAGGAAATCCTTAACATAATTCAATCACACTGTTACTTACATTTCTTATGTTATCCGAGTAGGCATAATGCGGCATGGAAATAAAATAGATTTTCATTATTCAATAGTTACCTAATAAGGTGCGTGCAATATACTTATTATTAGATTCCTTAATACAATACATCACTGGACGCTTATATATTATTTTCTATTGCAGGAAAGTCTTTGCACTACGTTTATTACTATTTTCCATAATTAACTTATTGCAATATTACTATTTTCATAGTAGGTAATATAAAATTAAAAACTACAAATTAGGATAAACAAAGTATGGAATCCGGAAATCAAAAGAATGCACACTATTCTAAATTACCATTGATTAAGCGGTTAAATGTGTGATGGCGATTAATATGGATTTCTCAGTACCCGCGGAATTAATTAATTAAACGCTAAAAGTAGCTAAATAGCAGCAGTGCTAAGTGATACTTACATAATTTATATATACATGAGTCATGTTGGAATCTAAAAAGCATTCAGTGACTTAATATTGCACTGTTATAAATAGTTTCGGTAGAATTCATGGACAAACATAATTAATAAATCAGCCTTAATCATTTTTTATCCTAAAAGAGCATTTAAAGTTCTTTTTTGGCTAACTAATTGAGTTTAAGGCCAGCAAAGCTCCAAACGCACAACAAAAATTAGCTTGTTACAAGTCAATTAGCTAGGGTAAAATAGGAAATTATTAATTAACATACACTTTCAGTTGAATTCAACAACCACGAAGTTTAACTTAGCACCTCATACACACACACACACACACATATTTGTTATTAACTCATGCAGAAGCGATGGCACTACACAAACTAAGTACAACCAGCATTCGTATTCTTGAGGTGAAACTTTTTATCCGCTTATACCTATAGACTATGTCATAATTTTAAGTAATTTTAATTGGTAGGTATAATACACCTACTTTTATGTTTAAAAAAATTACTATCATTAAATTATCATTAAATTAATTATCATAAACAAACAGTGCAGAAGATGAAGCAATAAGATAGTCTCAACTTCCTGTACGGGGTCGCCAGTTCGATTCCAGGGCACACACCTCCAAGTTCCAACTTTTCCAAGTTATGTACGTTTTAAGAAATTAAATAACATTTGCTTCAAACGGTGAATTAAAACATCTTGAGGAAACCTGCACACCAGAGAGTTCTTGCTAATTTAGTTCTTAAGAGAGTTCTTAATGTTCTCGAATGTTAAGTACAAGCCAATCCACCAAGTGGCCAAGTGGAGACTCGTGCTCAGTAGTGAGCCGGCAATGGGTTGATAAGAGAAAAAGGGAGAGAGAGTGAAATTATTCTAATTAATGTGACGCCAGCTATATTCAGCCACCAGTGAAAATGACAAATCAACCTCATACATATCGATACCAAGAACTAGACTCATTTCAATGTTTGGCGGCAGGTTATTTAAGAATAGGTTACTAAACATCGAAGTTACTACAGTCCGTTTCTATAGGACAGGTGGAAAAACTGACGTTAGTTGTTGATCAATAACTCAGTTATTTTCAACTTTTCAACAAACTTTGTAAGGAACTAAGTTGTTGTAAATTAGATTACTTATGACTACTTATCTATAATAATGTATATTTTTCGAAATTAATATAATTTCGTATCTATGATCTAATTTCCACCTGCCATAGAAAAGGACTGTAGGAAATGGTAATGACAATGTGTGTGTTCGGGTCAAAATGAGTTTTCCTAGAAAGGGCCGCATTATCACAGATTGGAGGTGCAAAGTGGTAGGTCAATATCGTTGCACGGGATGTAGGTTGTTTTCGTCTATTCACACCAGCGCGTCGTGCGTGTAGGTAAACGGTTATTAAATTATTTTTACAATTTACACTAGCCATTCACGGTTCACGTTTACGAATTGGTTATATTTCGATTGACTATACGTTTCTCTATATTATTTATTTTAACTTCAAGAAATGCAAAAGTGACATACATTCTTTGGGTGAAAGGTGACTTTTTTCAAACTGAATCTCTTCGAACAACTAGACAGACAGACATTACAAATTTGGAATCTACTACGTGTTTGTTTATTACCGTATGACGGCACTTATTATGATGAAATTCGGTACAGAGATAGTTTGATCCCGGAGAGTTTATCCGGGAAAATCACATTTTTAAACACCTACAGATATGGAAGATATAAAGTCCACGACAAAATATATCTAAGGCATCTCCATCCACAGGGATATCAAATACCAACTATAGATTACGCAATGTAAATATAGACTAACTGACTATATTAATATTTTAACTATGATAAAATACTCAGTGTGTTTGATCTACGGATTGCGTAGACATCTACGAAAATGTAGAGCTATCCATCGATCTCATCTATTTAACCGACTACTATGAATTATAAAGGTACTTCTTTTCTTTTGAACTCCTACCAATGCTGCAATGAACGTACTTGGAGATCGAGAAATTCTTTAAATCTTCTAATATGCAACTTGATCAGAGGTTTTAACATTCTTAGAGAATTTACTAAGACTGTGTTCCAATACCAATAATAATTAATCGCTCTTAGCACCATGTAGGAATAATATAAGTAAACTGGGTAATAACAATCGCTTCTGTAAAGGGATTCAAAGCCTTAATACAAAATACTTACAATTTAGCGATCTGTATCTTGTCAGCGTCGTTTTGCCGGCCGAAGTCGTGCCAGGGCCTCGTGCGGGGCTGCGCGGGTGAGTGGTGCGCCGCGGGGGTGCCTCGTCCGTCCTCGCCCACGGGCTGCTGGCAGATTACCGTGTACTCGAACGACTGTATGGATCATAACATGGATCTTTCCTATATTTACTCCGCACTTCTTAAAAGGGTGAAAACACACTACGGGCAATAAAAAAATGTAGGTTGAACTGAAAGTCCGCGCGGTATTTTTTTTCTATTGGACTGAATGTACGCGCGGGAGCTTTTAGGGCAAGTGCAGACGAGGGATTAATAATTGTTCACTAAGGAAAAAAGTCCATCGTTTAAACTACGGTTTTTCGCAGTCAATCGTGAGCGTTAAGTGATGCAGTTATTTTGTAATATTTTTTTGTCCACCGTGGACAATAGACATAGTCTAGTCAATAGACGTCTGCGCAGGCAGGTATTATATGGAGCTACAGAGACTAGAGCAACAGCACCAAATGCGTTTCCCCTTCGACGGTATCGTTTTGAACAGAAATTTTCCTGTCCTGTCCGGGTGTGTGCACTCTAACTACAAAATAAAATCATTTAAGCATCATACACAAGGACACCGAGGCGAGGGCGGGCGGTCCGGCACGTAAAAGACGTATTTTGGGACAAATTTCCATTATTCTAATTTTGGGAATTTTCGTTTGAGTTGTAGTATAGTTATTAATTAGTTAACTCTACAATTTAATTCGAGTGGCTCCATTAGTCGCATTTATAATGTCTTTAATAACGATTATTATTAACACCAAAATACACTAGGGAAAACTGTGGCGTAACTAACTTTTAAGTCAGCACATACTAGCGTGACAGGACAGACCATCATTCCCCTACGATCCGGAGTTTTTACAGACGTTTTGTCCTGACCAATTCCTAGTGTTTTCTGCCGTGTGATCCCCAGAAGCAGAATACCTATAACCCATTATAGGTAAATAATTTGAGACAGGAAATACTAAAATACCTCTGTAGGTAGGTAGGTACTAGTTATGGTTCTGCAGAGGTGCAAATTTAGATTTTTTTTTATTTTTAATAAAATCAGTCTAACGGAATTTGGTTTCTGATTATCATTAATTTATTTATTTTAGGAGTGGCCTCCAACACTTAACATACTGAATTTAGTATAATTATTTTCCTAATTGACCAATAGCAAAAACATTAGGAAGTCAAGGGTTCAAAGTTTTCTTATTCGACTATTGATTAGGTAAATTATGCGTATTATTTCTATAATCGCTATAAAAACTATTGTATGTATAATTAATAACGTTGAATAAGATTAATTAACATGTAAAGACATTATTAAAAAATAATTTTACATGGGTAAGTAAATAAGTATTTACCTTTCAGATATAACATGTATTTTCAACAATATTAGTCGATTGCAGCTCTCGCAGTCACAATATTTGTTTTAGAAACCTCATTTATTTAATTTATAATAATTTTTCAACTTATAGGATTTTTTTCTAAAATCTGTTTTTAAAGTTTCCATTAGTTTTTATACACCCCACAGTTTTTAACAATATTCCAATTAGACTTGAACATAAGAAAAACGAGGTTCAGACATTATTACATTATTTACTTATTCTTTGCTACCTTTCTAAATTACTATGTAATCATACGTTGTATCATGTAAGGAAATAAATAGGTATGAATGCCTATTATAAAATCACTGAATCAATGATATGAAAATTCCCAATAGATATTTATTAGAATATAGATACTGATTAGAAACGTAGAGTGCATAATAATTACTTGATTTGGGGTAGGTATCCAGTTTTAAAATTGTTTAAAACTCTTACACTTGTTAAACTTCGTACACTTCGTACACTTGTTGTTTCGTAGATCTCACCAAACATTCCATATACCTTTCACTAGAACACGTCTTGGAAACCAAGCACCAATTGCTCGAATATGTGCAAAATATAATGAAATATCTCAAGTTATACCTGGCATCGATATTTTCCACAATTCTTATGGAGTATTTAAAAAAAAACTTACCGATCACTTATCGGTGAGTCCTAATTAACAATAGGTAATTTTATATAGGTAACTTAATATTTTCTTGATAGTTTGCATGCGCTAATTTTGTAAATGCTGTGTACACTTTTAATTGATATACATATCAGTGAATGTGTCACTTTCTTATGTTATAATTTGTGTGTTGTATAATATGTATATTGTAAGTGCACCTATTAAAATAAATAAATAAAAACTTCATCTAAGCCTACATAAAATCACTATACATAATTATGAGATTTATAAAAAAGAAACATGATAATGCAATCACATAACTACTAAAATTGTTATTTTGATGGATGATGGAAACTTTTAAATTGCTGCTATGAGGTTTTAATAATGTTTTGCAACATAAATTAAATTTTAAATTGCCATTAATACATACATTAGCAGATTTTATAGGAGTATCTTAATTAATTAGTTTATTTATATACCTATTAGGTACGGAAAATACTTTTAGCAATTATATAAAATAATATTATGCTAAACTACTTTGTTGTGTCAATATGACGAGATATTTTAATACAAGTGATAGTGAAATATTAAAATATGTACTTAAAATGTACTTACATTAAAAGTACATATCTAACTATTTAAGACACCGAGAAAGAAATAGTATATATATGTAATGTAATAAAATGTGTGACCACAGAATGGAATCTTTATTTTTTTTCGATAATTTATTATATCCAAATACGCTGATAGTGCCTATAGTGCTTTAGACGCCCGGTTTCGGGTCCTTCGGGTGGTCAGAGGTCTGTCCCCAGCCACGCGCGTTTTAAGGAATTAAATATCTTTTGCTTTAACGGTGAAGGAAAACACTGATGTTACTAATATAAATCTAATAATATGTCCCAGTATTCTCCCAGGACTTGACTTGGATGATAAGTAAATTATGACTGGGGTCATCATCATCATCATCATCTTCGCTGGGGAACCTATTAAGTATATGTGATTGATTAATTATGGCTGTGAACTATCAGATGTAACTTCTTTGTCAAAAACCTAAATATTATGGTGCGATAGAAGTTTGTGATTTTGCTACATATTGCTTATCTAGTAGGTAGGTATTAGGGCTTCCAATACCGGGATCCCGGACTTTTATCGTCCGTTTTCAATACCGGTATTGAAATGTCTAATACCGGGATACCGGTATTGGTGACACTATAAACGAAACCGTGACTATTGCATATATTACTTGGTACATGCCACTGTTTTTATTCGTATAAGTTTAAAACAGCTTGTATCTTAATCTTATGCTCAATAAGAGCATCTTTATTGCTTAAAACCAGTGAAGAAAAGTCATTTTTGATCACTCAGAGTGAAAAATTTGTGTTTGAATTTAGAACGCTGTGGCTTGACATTTCTATTTCATTGACTCACAAAACGTTCAGAAATCGGTTTTTTATCCAATGCTATTTTTTTATTATGATTTATTTTCTTTTAAAAAATAACTATTGTATTTTTAATCAATTTGTGTTTTGACTAAACTATGTATTTTTTCGAGTAAATAAATGGCAGTTCTTCATTGAATTTAAGCAGAAAAGTGCTCTTTTGTAGTGAAAAAAGATTTTTCATGGAAAACTGTTTTTTATGGTGCAGTTTCCTTCAGAAAAGACTAGTTGTAAGTTAAAAACAATCTCTAATTTTAAGTATTGAAAAAAATCTTTCCGGTATTAATACCGGTATTGAAAAAACCGGTATTCGAAAGCCCTAGTAGGTATCTATTATCACTGATTTTAAATAACTACATTCAAAGTTCATGGTTCGGATTTCGGAATGATGCAGATACGCCTTTCATGGGTTTTACCGAAACGAGTGGTTTGGCGTGTTTTTCCCCTAGATAATAAAGTGAGTAATACCAAGGTACGGCCTAAGTTTTCCCGATAGGAAATTAAAAATAGATATTTTATATTACATTTTGCATACATGCAAAGTCACCAATTATTTGCAGTATATGAAAACTAATTGTAAATTTGCACTTAACGAATTTGAGCAGATAGATAATCTGTATAACACAATCTCTAAACTAAAATGACAGCTTTAAATCTAGTTCTGTCCCTTTCCGCAGGGAATATTATGAAAGGGTTAAGTAGCAATATTTTTAATGCTGTCATTTTAGTGTAGTTTAGAGATTGCGTACAACAGAATCAGCCCCATTACCTATTATGCTGAGATTCGCGTAAACATGAGACCATAGATCATATCTACAGGATGTAGACCTATATTTAATTAATTTTAAAGCTTCCTTAACGTGCCTACATTCATGTTACCTAAATAAACTTACCTAAGAGTGTGTAAAATGTACATAACGTATTCTTATAAGACAGTAGCTGTCCAATTACACAGTTCTCTAAGATATTAATGTAGGTAACTCTGTTTGCGACACAATGATAGATAAAATAATTAGATTGATACAGTGGCTGGCTCGTGAGCGCCACACCTAGGAATGACAAGTCCTTCAGACCCACTTAAGTAGTTTGCAGCCTGATTATACGGGAGTCACGTCAATTTGTTATTTTAAATATGTTAGCATTTGTTAGCCTTTAAGTTTACGACTAATGCCAACCGTTTCTATACGTGTCGTATTACTGAACTGACGTTGCATCACGACTATTGTTCAGTAATAATTAATTATGTAATTACTGTAATTTTTATCTAATACCACTTATTCAAAACTTAATACTAATAGCTACTCAAAACACTAATTGGTTATTATTAATAAAATTCAAAGAATCTTGTTAGCTTGAGTAGCCAAGGTTACTTAAATATCGTGTAACCTACCTATTGTTTAAGAAAAATCATGATTCATATTTTTGACGGTAATTTGTTTTTTGTCATATTCGGTTCAAGTTTTAACTTAATCTCTGGCAACATCAAATTTTGGAAAATTAACTTAACCACTTAGAAAAATAATTTTGCTTTTAAAAACATACCCACCTAAACTGACATAACATACCAGATGGGTAAAAATTTTGCGAAAAATGCTTTATAATTCAGTGAAAATTAGGTGGATATGGTACCTATATACCTATATGTATATACCTACCTACTCATAAGGTTATCCAAACTCCAAATTATTCAATATACCTATACTCCATATAGGAACAAGTAAGTACTCTCTACAGTTCACGCGCGAGTTGAATGCAGAGTAAATGTATGTATGTATGGTGACACATACATTTACTCTGCATTCAACTCGCGCGCGGATTATTATATCGTAACATATGTAATAATAAAAAGTAATAATAATATTATGTTAGTTATTATCTATATTGGTAAGAAAATTAGAGATGAAGAGCGCAGGAGGGCTTTCGTCACTGTATTCGTATTAGAAATACATACATATCCAAACTTCCAGAGAAAGTTCAGGTGGATTGTAACTGAGATTGGTAGAAGTTTTGTTTATGTACACTAAATGTCGTGTAATTTTGATGGTAAATGTGTAAAAAAATCGAAACCACCCCACTGAACATAGCCTGTAATGTATGTGACAATATTCCCACCAGCACAACTAGTCTAATTAAATCTAAATGTAAAATAATATTGATGACAAAGCAAAATATGTAGAGTGTAATAGTGTTTGTGTATCGTGAAAAGCCCGCCCGCCCGCGCCCTTGTCTCTCGTAGCACCGACCTGCTGAACGGCGGTGTGGTCACGGGGAGTGACCGCGTCCGCGCCGATACCGCTGTCCGGTGAAGGCAGGTCCACGGTGAGGCCTGCGGCCGCGATTACGCTCTTGCTGTGGTATCGAGGCGCCGAATATCGATCACCGAAAGCCGACGCTGACGCCGACTCGGTGTCACTGTAGGGCGGTGCTGCTCTCTGCTGGTAGCCTTCGCCCACGAAGTATTCTCGGTAGTAGGGCTCGCCGGCGAACGCCGTCGTCTGGCGCGAATACTGATCTCCGTAAGGTGTCGGACTGGGGGTGCCAGGGGGCGCAAACATTTGCGCTGCGTACATTGCCGCGTCCGGTAGGAGCGAGCCAGCGGAGGAGGCCCGCGAGGGTACCGGAGACGGCGACGCCGCTTCGCTGGGCTCGCCGACCGCCACCTGCGGACACACGCGTCTGTTACACGCGTTCTCCCACGACAATTGTCCGCTTCGCAAAGTCGACGCGTACATGCCGCGTCGAGACACAACCACCGCTTCACGTACACTACGTTCTTTCTATTACAACACAGTCACGATACGAGTACATATAATCCTGATACGTCAAAGGGGTCCTTTGGATCACCTAAGCGGACATGCACCGGGCGGGCAGCGCTGGCCGGCCGTGTTAGGGCGCGGGCGGGCGCGGTCAGTGTGACTCGAGCGGGATGCTCGGCACATCGTACGCTAGCGATAAACAATCCATGAATAACCGGTAAGGAAAGTGTGTGAGTGCGTGCGCGCGCGACGGCGGCGTGCGGACGTGTGACGCACCTTGTGTCGCGGCGGCTTGAGCGCGTGCGGCTCGGGCTCGTCGACCACCTTGCGGCTCAGGTCCTCGGGCTCGCGCTTCACGAGGCCCGCGTGGAGCAGGCCTGAGAGCTCGCCCAGCTCCGCCCCGTGCGCGCCATTGGCCGTCTTCGCTGCTCCGCCGGCCCTGCGGAGGGGAGACGGGTGTGATTGGCGACACCGACAATGCGCGCGCGCCGCTATTTCTACGACCGACCTCGCCGAGCGCGTGCAATGTCTCGGTCGTAGACTACATTTTGTCGCTCTACACCACAATATGATTCCAATTATAGTATATATCATCTATATCAATTTAATATTCTAATCTCTGATTTTATAAAAAACCATTAATGAAATTACTTAGATTGATTTATGAAACTATTACTTAAATTGGCTTCAAATGATAGATAATATTTGAAATTTACTTAATGGGGCTATATTATGCTTCAATTAAGCTGAATGATCCTACCTTAATTTTGGGAAATAAAAACATATATCTTTTAAAGTTAATATATTGGCATATGAAATCTGCGTTGGTTTACAGCTGTAAGAACAATAATTACTTAGTGGTTGACCTATACGCCTAGTCCAAGTTTTCAGCTTGATCGTAATCGAGCGTTCGATCACATTAGCGTCAATCTAAACTGAACCTTAACTTCATTCTACTATAGCTCAATTTCGTGTTCCCAGCGAAACGAAACAAATGCATACACGAAATTTGGCTCTAAATCAATGCAGCTTAAAGGTCCATTTTACTTTCATCAAACATTCCAGAATTTCTCAAGCATTTTTCAGAAGTCAAAAACTAAGGAAATTTAAAAGTAATAAAAAAATGTTTTAGAATGTCAAATGAAGCCATTTCATATAATGATACCCCACTCGATCTAGTAAACCCACTTTAAAATTAACCTCAATCATATCAGCCCCTTTTGTAATAGTAATAATAATATTATTTGAATTATTTCTTTTGCAGTCAGGTTGGGTAGGTAAGCATTATTTTAAACTGTTCTTAATTTGAAGTCTGTATAGCTAATAGTATCTAGAATATGCAAAACTTGACCGGACAGACAGACAGTCGCACCATAAGAGTTGTAAACCTACCTACCTTTTAGGTACACCACTCTAAAAAAGACATAGGTAGGTACTTAACACTCAAAGTACCTCACTCAAAAATAAATATCTACCTAAGCACAAATGTCGTCTTATTTCTTAACCATTGTTTACATTGTAGATAAAGTCGTTACACTTGTGGAAAATGTGTATATGTTAAGGTGCCAGCGGAGAATGAATTGCCCATACAAACGTAATACCAAAATAATTAATAATTCGAGAACATTTCCACCAAAATGAGAGTTTATTTGGATTCAAATTGTATTTATCTAGTCCCCTGGATTTATATGTTTTCAAAATACTTTCCTAAAATGAAATGTAAATGAATTGCGTTTTGCATATTTATACGACAAGATGGACATGTTTCCCTCTTATTTGTTTCATATTAAAACCAACGATATCTTACGTATTAATTGGTCAGCAGCATAGCCTATATTGTCAAGTTACAGAATAACAATACGAAGTAAAAAGCACGATAAGTTTTCATTCATCATTTTTGGTATTCACGGAACAAGACTAAATGTATAACAAATTCTGTAAGCTCATATTGCTATCTCGCTTGAACGCGATCATGTGTCATCAGTGAAATAGAGATAGCAATATACCCGCAAATTTATATTTGCGGTTCGAATAGAAGTTGCGAGCGGCGCGAACCGGCCTCTTAATAACTAAACGATATCGCGAGTTGTTTTAGGAAGCTATTCTACCTAGTTATTATGTTATTGTTAGTTATGTTTGTATGAAACCAGTGATAACCTACGACCTACGTCACTGATTCTTAAAAACTGGTTGCCATTAAAATCGGTTTTCAATAATACAACAACTTGTATTAAAATACCGCGATCATACGCATCCAAAATCGAAGAATAAGGTATTATACTGATTCATCGTGACTGTACCATACCAGCACGGTAAGTACTTGAGATTATTTGCGCTGCTGCTACGATCTCAATGATGTACCTAATTGTCACACCTGAGTGCGGTATGATTAGCTAAATTTATTGTATTCTCGCAAGAACTCCTATTTGCCCTAATATACCTACGTAATAGAGAGTGAGCTGTGAGACTATCAGAAAGATGAGTCAGAGAGATGGGAAGATCTTCCACTAGGCACTCTGAGTAAGTACCTAGTGGGAGATTACGTCAACGTTTAAACAAAATTTAACAACAAAAATTTAAAACAGGCATAAAAATTAGTTCTAATTTTGGCCACCGGGTCAAATAAGTTTGTGGGACTATACTACGATTTGTATGGAATTATCAAGCGCTTGATGACAGACAGCTGACGCCCTACCGATTTCATACAAATGGTAATTAACTTTAACGCGATCGAGTTAGTAAAAAAAACTCCCACTAGGCCCTCTGAGGTGATTTCGATTGTCACACTGCATACCTATGTCAAACTAATGTAAAACTAATTTAAGATGGGAAGTATTTATGGAAATGCTGCTTCAATCGTTATTTTTGTTGTGACAATGGATTTCACCGATTTCAGAGGTTAATACCATCACTATACCTACTGTACCTCGATTTCCCTCCAGTAAAAATTACGCTGAAACGTCGTTACCTTTATGTAGCTATTAGCTAAGTACATAAAATGTGTGAGATTGTTACCATAACCAATCGGCCACCAGGTATGCGTCGTCGTATGTACGGTTTAAAAGGTATCTAATTGCGGAGATGTGGCGCCGACGTAGCGCAGATGTAGTCTGAGCGCTGGAGGGAGCATATATACTGTAGGTAATCGGACTCGTCAATCGTTGCATAAACTAGGTAGTTCGTAGTACAAACACAAGGTAGGTAGCTAGGTACATGTCGTAGGGAAAAGTGAATATTACTAGTCAGTCAAATTCAAATCAAAGAATTAATGTAGTTTTACTGCAGTGTTCGTGGTTGACCAGGATTTCCAGTAGTCCCATGGAAATCACAGACATCTTCATTTCCCTTCAACATTATCTATACCTATATACCTATATAAAAGCAAAACACCACTCGTGCACTCACTCACTAATATCAATATCTCAGGAACTAAAAAGCATATAAACTTGCATCCTTCTATAGCTTAGACATCAACTAATAAACAGTTTCGAGAAAATTTACCACTAAGGGGGTGAAATGCGGGCTGGAAATTTGTATGAAAGTTCTATGTTTTTGGAGTTAGAGACATGAAAATCGGCATTTAAATTATTAGTTTTAAATAATAAACACCCGTATAAGCAATTTTACAAAAATCTACCCCAATGTGAGTGAAATCGGGGTTGGAAGCTTACATGAAAGTTTTAAGTTACGAAGTAATTATGAAGTAGACATAAAAATTGGCATTTAGGTTATAAGTTTAAAAAAATAATAACCTGCTTATGGTATATACTCGTATTAAACCCTCTATAGAATTAGATAGGCCTTTTGCAGCGGGAAAATTTAATAATCTCATAGGAAATCAAAAATTATACGCGGACGAAGTCGCGGGTGACCACTAGTCAATCAAATAAATATTATAAATGCGAAAGTTTGGATGTATGGATGTCTGTTACTCAATCACGCCCCAAAGGCTGAACGGATCTTGATGAAATTTGGCACAGAGTTAGATTAAAGTCTGGAATAATACATAGGCTACGTTTTATCCCGGAAAATTAAAAAGTTTAACCGAAAATCCTCAATCCACACGGACGAAGTCGCGGGCATTAGCCAGTAAGATAATTATAGACCCTTACCAAAGTCACCATCTCTGGGGCGACTGGTATTGCGTAGGTAGGCAGGTACAATAACTTGATAATAATCTTAAATGATCGCAGTCTGTAGTAGTCATTCGTTTACAACTATTACAAATACTCCAAAGACAGGGAACATTAAGTTCATTTGATTTGTTTGTATGTGAGTGAACGCAACCACCTCCGCAAGTGGCGCGGGCGCGGCTTTCGTCGGCCGGTGTCAGCGCGGGCCGATTTATGATAATTGAAGACATGTTTCATTGGCGCTCAGATGTTTATTTTAGATAAGGGTCTCTCGTGGCACTATTTCATGCGTCCGAATTGGCCGGGATGCGCGACCTCCCGTGAGCATCGCTTCACCGGCCGTGTCCGATTGCAACTCTCGCATTGCTCATTCCCCACGATTTATAAATTCGAAATGCAAAAAGAATGCAACGAGTGTGAAATCATGCGTACGATAATGTTAAGTTTGAGTCAATAAATATTTCAGGATGGTATCGGAGAGCAACCCAGCTCGCTCTTAAGTCCGCATTTGAAAACTGATTCCTTATAACTTTTGTGTGGTCTTATTTCACTTGACAAACAAAGACTAATATGGTATCTAAGTAACGCATTCCCTTTTGGTTTCCGTTGATATCGAAACACGAGTCAAACAGTCGAATTCTTTATCCGCAGGTTTTTGGGAAGCCGTTTAAAGAAGATCCAACGCTGCGCTTTCCGGTGCGAAAGTGGGACCCTCCGCCTCCACTGAGTGGACGAACGATCTCAATCGAGTAGCTGAGAGCTGCTGAAAGCAACGGGGATAAGACAGTGACTGTGGAGATCCATTCAGGAGGCCTTCGTCCAGCAGTGGATGTCTATTGGATAATACAACGACGTTTATAGAATATTAGGCTTGTTGAACGTAATGTGATATTAAATTTCCCCTTTCAGTCTTTTTTCCCATTTAACTTAGACAATGGCTCAAGCTGGTGTTTGGAGTTACCTCATCCCTACAGCCCTTTATAGTCCCAGGCCTGCTGCAGAAGATTTCTCCATCTATCTCTATCATTGGCGCTCGTTCTCCAGCTTCTTATACCAATCCGCTTTGCATCTTGGCTAACCCCATACAACCGTCGAAGTTTTGGTCGACCAATACTTCTACGCCCGTCTGAGTTTACCTAGTCTACCTACCCATATAATATTATGCTCAGAATAGTTCTGAGAATATAATATGAATATATCCCATCAAAAACATAAAATATGTGAAGGGGTAACGGATAACCATCGAATCAAATGGAATTCAGTGCACAAAGCTTTTAGTATATAAGGTTATTTCAGGTAAAATTAGGATACTTTGATGAGAGCACACTACCACTACAGCCCATTAACGTCCCATTGCTGGGCACAGGCCTCCACTCTCACATGAGAGAGGGAATTAGAGCTTAGACCCAACACGCTGCTCCAATGCGGGTTGGCGGACTAGGTAGGCTAGGTACCTACTCATGGCTGAACAATTATAAAACCGTACTAAAATAAATGCCAGAAGGTAAGCACCAAAACTAAAAATCTGAGTTTAAAATAACGGCCAAAACATACGGTTGCGTAATGTTATGACATTGAAGGGTTTATGCCGCCAATTTTTTGTGAGGCATGCAAATTGAGTTCGCACTAATCCGAGCGCGGTGTGCCCGCGGCGAGCTGGAGTAGATATCGTTATTCATGTGCCGAGCACAATGCTGTGTTTACTTGTCGATGTTCATTGTTTGCTTCGCGCTGTGTTGCGATGACGACGACGTGGAGTATTGTGCTAACAGCTGAGCGTTTAAAGCTATTTTGTTCTGAAAGCGGTGTACATTTACCCACTTAGCCATGGATTGGGTTTGTATTGATACCTACTAATTTAAGAAACGATTCTGATGAAAAATTGATTATTTCTGTCTCTAGTGTTTCCTTAAGACCTCGTTAAATATACAGGGTTAATCTGAAAAAGCATCAACTTTAAGAATTCTGATAACTTTATATATTTACATAGCCCTCTTTACATTTTATATTTCTAATTATATTTTTCTTTTTTTATTGCTCTATTGAAATAAAAATACTTAAATTGGCAGTTCTACGACGGCATTATTCTATGCGAAGCGCAGTTGGCGTACGGTTCATCAATCAACTACTGCTTACTACATCTACAGAACTGAAGAGTGTCTAGAGTCTACAGAGCAGTTTATAAAAATAAATTTGTATAAATTTTTGTTGGTAAAACAAAAGTTATCACTATTAGGTTTAAATGTAGAGAAGTTGACCTTAGGAGGTTATTTATATTTTAAACCAAAAATATGCATAATTAATATTATACATTTATTAGTACAGAACCTAAATGTATCCTTACGTACAGGCACTATTAACTATTCTGTGCTACAGGTAAAATATATTGTTAAAGGAGACTCTACTAAACCATTTCGAGCAATGAAACGGGATATTTCTAAGCCTTTGCCTTATACAGGGCCGGACACGTGTCTCATCATTGCCACAGAGTTTTTGAGAACTATTATTATTATTAAAGAGAGATTAACTAGAACTTAAACTTAGAGTTCAATGATGGAGTTTAGATTGATTGTCTTATTAATCGAAAAGGATGCCTTTTTGAGACTAAAATTATCATGATATCCTAATAGCTGGACATTTTATTTACAATCACTACTAAAAGAAAGAATTAACGTTTTAAGCGGCTGGTAATTTTACATTTCGAACATACTCGTAATAGATTTCCAACAAAGTTCCAGCTTTAGAAAATTTAAATAGATCTTCAACTTCTTCTTGACAGTCTTTCTTCTAATCCCTATATTATTTAACTCATGATTCAAAAAAATTAAATTTACAGGTCGCGAGAAGTGCTTAGAAGTTGCCAATTTTTGTATTCATAACTGCTTAATTCTGCTTACCGTATACAGAGTACAGAACCAGTATTTTATTAGGTACAAAGACAACCTACCTAGTACCTACCTACCTAAGGGTAAGTAGTCTTAGTAGGTACCTACCTAAATGAGTTTTGTAAGTCAAAATAATATCGCAGTGCACATTCCTACCTAGTTGCATACAAATTTGCATTCGTATTCCGTAGGTTGATACGCAATACTAAACATAAAAAAACCGTTACAAATATAACAAGATAACTTTCCCAAACATCTATAATCTGATATCGGTGTCACGTTGCCTTGGATTAGCATAACACTGCTCGTGATAATCGTCAGAATGAACTTCATTTCAAGCATTCGAGCTACTTTTTGCATACAAATACAAAATTTTAAATAAATGCACATTTCGAATGTGTCTCGCATATCGCGCGTATGCAATCGCCTTTATAATTATTTGCAATGTTTACTTAACACCCTTTCACACATGACGAAATATCGACAATGCAGTTCATAGAGGGTAGGTTACCCCTCGACTATACGAAATTATACTAGTACGATATTATCAACTTTAAATTTACTATCTATATTTTTAATTGGGCATTTCGTAATTAAGTACCTCTTAAATGTTCATCAGTAAAAACTCATTTACTTGCCTAGATATTTGAACATTAATTTTCCACGTTATTCACTGATAGCTATCTAATATACGGTTATATTAACCATGCAAATGCTTGTCTACATTATAGGTTGAACCACGTTGAACGTCTGAATATTTAATTAACGCTAAAATTATTGCGCATCTACATACCTACTCTGTAATCGTTCGAGATAAAATCTAAAATAAATAATAATTTCTTATTCTACGGAATCACGAGATAAGTAGTTACCTAGAGTTGGGTTGCGCCAGATTAAAATCAAAGGCGACGACAGTTTATACATCGTTTGACGAATAGATTACAATCTATTGAGCATTAAAGCGATATGAAGAAGGCGCTTGCAGCGGATGTGAGAAACGTTATTCCATTTCTATTTGAATATATCATTCGACCAAATGTAGGTTTATTGCTACTTTTCTCACGGAACTAATACATTATCAAAATAAAATCTTTAATTGAAAAATATTTCGCCATTTGTCTCAGCCATTAAAATAAATATTTGATTGCGTACATCATAAACAAATAATGAAGCATACGGCGTGATCCAATCGCTCCAAACTTACAGGTAGTCGCCGTATGTACGAGATAGTAGTAACTACACGAACGTAGATATTAGTAAGTAACTACAGGAACGACAGCTGCCAGTAAGTAATAATTCGCAACGGCCACCATACTAGGATTAATTGTAATTTTAACTTGTCGTCATTTGAATAGGATATGTGCTGTAGATAAAGAACGGTCAAGAAGAATGGTCAAGCCCCGATTTCATATTTCGCTATGTGCCGGCCGATTGTGGGGGACATAACGATGTTGCTTCTTTTTATACATTATTTAATAAGAGGGTAGGCCTTATACGGGGGAACTGAATGGTATTAACTGTTGTGGCATTACAATACAGATATATCTTCAAGAGTAAACCGGTTCTAGTTCTAAATGGGTCACACGGTCCCAGCTTCAAGTTTTTGCAAAGCGTCTTCGCGAGGATCTAAAGAAAATTTTAATTTGCTATTTTATTACAGCGCATAATTTAATGAAACTCCATTTTAATTATGAATTGATAATGATCCTTATTACTATTGCCAATGATCTAGCGGAGTTCTACAATTAACGCTTATTACGAAGTGTGTTGACAAAGATTGTTTTCCCGTTATTTGCAAAGCATGCAGACACGAACGGTGACAGGGTCGCGAGGTCGAGGCCCTCCCGGGGCCATCCCGGCGAGCGTTTCTATGCTAATCTTCGAGACAGCATTCGAGAGCCACCGACAGCTATTAATGGTTATGGCCGTTTTCGCTCGACGGCTATAATTTTCCCAGCCCTGGGTATATAGGTGGCGAGTTGCGCCCGCGCTCTACGCAGCGCGTTTACGAAACATGTTTCACGCCTACGATTTGGAAGTAACATAATATACAGCTCGAACTAGTTAATTCCTACATCTATCGTGCATTCAATTCAAATATTACGAGCAATTTAGACAACAAACACATTGCAACGAAACTGACGATGCTATGGCACTGAACTATATATCGGATTAGCATACAAACGCGAGCGGCGACGCCGCGCTCACGGATGGGTGCGGGCGAGTTGAAGCATTCGTTATAATTTTGAATGTATGAATGAGAAGTAGCAGCACACGTCTAAACCGGCGCGTGGGACGCGTGCCGACAATGCGCCGAGACAAGTCCTGGGCGTCCTTGTCAATGTGAGCCGCTTCCAGCCACATCCGTCTATTGTCATTATATGTGTTTATGCACTCCCGTAAACAGTGACAAGGATGACAGGCTGAAAACCGTCATCCTTGAGCTGTGAGCACAACGGTGGTCACACTGATATTATATAAAACTTATCTCACCCGGTGACAGCGTCGCTAGTAGGTATATATATGAAAAATAAAATAAAAACAAAAACTTAACAAGCATAAAAATTAGTTCCAATTTTGACCATCGGATCAGCTATGTGTGTTGTTGTTAAGGCGAGTCACCTGCAAGATTTTAGGAGGTGAGGTGTGGGGTGCCGCCCGCGCGTCTCGCAGTACGTTTCTCGTAGAGACTGGCGGGGAAGCGGGCAGCGCGGTATGTTCTGAAACCGCTTGGCAACGTTCAAGTTCTGGGATTAATTTGAATTACATAAATATAGGACTTCAGTTTGAAACAAAGTTTAGCAGGTTCTCATTAATACTTCAAGAGAAATTTATCCATATAAAAATTATGAGCAAAGTCGAAAATTTTATTAATAAAAAAATCGTTTTAAACTTTTAATTTAGGCTGTTTCAAGATTTTTTTGATCGAGTAAAGTACATCCTATCGTGTAACAAATTAGCACATTCTTTAGACAATATCTTTAAGTGTATCGGATATTTTTTGTAAGACCGTTATTTAATAGTAAATACCGAAAACATTTGATCTAGCAAACCAGTTTTCACCGCTGAGCTGAGGTGACTCGCCTTAAGATAACTATATTATGTGCATCTCTACAAATAACGATAAAGAACTTACATTTCGATAATACCAATCACCATAGAGATAGGTACACATAATTTTTATTACATAGAATCAGACCTACGTAGGTAGGTACATCAGGACTTCAAAATTGTGCTTAATCTAATTACTTTTCAATCTATATAATACCTACCTGCGAAGATATTATGAACATGGAATGTTTTTCAATTATATTAAGAGTTGCGTCATTAACACCGATATAAATTAAATCAGTCACACACATAGATAGCATTAGAGTTGTTATTTTATGCCATCGAAAATTTTTCAAAGATACCTCGTAAAAACGCCAAAGCAAGATAAAATTTAGTACTCTCCAACGAACGCTATAAATTGTTGAATCTGTTTTAAATTTTCATGAATTAATGTCCGTTAACATTATAAAATGTGTTTATGGAATATAATAAAATTTTAATAAAAGAATTAGTAGCGTAGAGTGTAAAGTGAACATTATGCATTCTTTATAGTAAGCAGGAGTGTGACACGGAGTTTGCTCATTTTTGTGGCACCATTGAAAGGATGCTGTTAACAACCTCTTTGAAAAGAGCGAGCATAATTTGATCGGGGTCACGTTTCTATGGGAATAGCAGAGAATAGGTACGACAACCTTTTTTCGAGTGAATTTATTAAATGTGGACAGTTTCTCCGCATTTTTAACTTTTTTATTGTTATCAAATTACCCTAAAAACGAAGTTCAAGTGAATAATCTAAAAGTTAGTATTGATATCGTAAAATACGAAATAGGCAGATATTTAAAAAAACTGGGTTGTTCTATAATATCACTCTATCTGAGTTGTAGGCTGTGGTATTAGTATATAATTTAGTCGATACAGTTTTTGCAGCACGTAGTTAATTTTTTATCAAATATCAATTTTGTTACTGATAGCTTTTTATAGCTCGCAAGATATTCGCGCTCGTTATGCAAAAATATGGTAATATTCAAATGATATACACAGAAGTGGAAGCAACACAGGGGGATAAGACGCTCACTGCAGTTGCGAACTCCTATTTCGATAATCCCGCTATACGTATTCAAATGAGCACCTATGATTTATTGAGTGGAACATTAACATTTTTATTATTTGTTATTCTTACACCTTTCTTTGGGGCGGAAGCCACGCGGCCTCTGTCTCTGTGTACTCGGCCGTGAGACTCGGCAGCACAGCACCCCGCCTGTAACTGTAACTGCTCGTACAAAAAATAAAAGATCCAATATTATCATAGTATTCGTATAAATTTTACGCGAATTCATTTCGTATTCACAACGCTTCGATATTTGTCGATTATAATGATAATTGCCGCCATACACGAACTCCGGTGTAATATACGGCCGTGAGAATCAATGATTGATTTTCCGGAATCGACTTCAATCTGGACGATGATCAAATTCATAAATGTATAATTTTGTTTTTTTGACCTTGATATACCTAATTATTTTTTTCCGCCTTGGTAATGTACCTTCGGACTTGGTCCTATCATAATATTTTTTTATTGTTTTTCATAGTTTCGCATATTCATTTTAGCCAATTATCTCACATCAATGTAGTTACGGAAACAAAAACACCTCACATCAAAACAAGCAAATAGGTAGACATGCTATTATTTTTTGCTGTGAAAATATAAATGCCTTCGTTGCCTGCAAGTGCATACTATATGTGAGTGAGGATTATATCACTAGAATATACGGTGAATTCAGAAAAGTCAGCCTGCTGTATCTAGTCTGATTAGATGTGCAAATCACAAAATAGCACCTCCTGCATGAATTTATTATCTACCAACTACATGATGCCCCTTAACTTCGTCCGCGTGGATAAACATTAAACTCTTTCATTTTCCTGGACAAAATGTAGCGTACGTATTCAGGGTACCTATTAATTAATAAGCTATTTTAATTCTACATTTCAGCCAAATCGGTTCAGTCATTGCATTCAGGCGTGAAGGAGTAACAAACATCGAAACTTAATAGTGAAACATACACAAACAACACATTCGTAGTAGGATAGGATAGTGTTTATGGAGACAATCACTTGATCATAGCAAATACTACAAAATTATACTCACTGCCAAACTTCCTTGTGCAGGTTGAGATGCGAGTCCTGCGCCAACGGAGGCAGTTTATAGTACTCAGTGACCAGGGCTTGTGGCTGGGAGTCGTCGCCGACGCCCAGCACGGCAGAGGTGGCCGCGCTCAGGGGGTGCTCGGACCCTGCCGCGTAGTATGCACGCCAGGACTCGCCGCTAACCTCCATTAACTCCTTGCGTCTCCTGTTAAAAAAATACAAACAATTTAATTATAATTATCACAGAATACCTTCAAATAGCGAGCAACTGAAGTGCCATCTTGAGGAATTACTGGTGGGACTGTGGCCTAATTACGATTGCTAGATATACGAGAACTAATATTAGCTGTAAGTTCAAAGTGTGCATGTTCGTTTTAGTTTATCCATACTAATCTGTCTGTTTGTCTCTCTGTCCGTCTGTCTGCTACGTTTTAACGGCCCATGATTACAAACGGCTTAGATATCTCTAGATATCTCGGAAAATTAAGGGGTTCGGAAAACTTAATCTATACGCCAACAAAGTCACGGGCATCTTTTAACTTAGTCTAAAGTTGGTATTAATAGAGAGATCTGGAGCTAGATAGCTCTATACCAGACACTTTTCATCTCGGAAAATCTTTAGGGCTCTTATGATACCTATTTAAAAAATCTTGATGCACGCAGAGTTTCTGATGAAATAAATGGTAGGTACGTCATGTTCATACCTACAGGAAATATTCTGTTGAGTTCAGCTTATGCTTTAAAGTAATAATCTGAACTTTTTTCAAATTTTTCTTTCTTAATCCTTTTAGGATGACCTAATGAAGGTCCTTCAAATTGACTTGTAGTCATTTTTTAAAGTATGTTCATGTTCATGTTCATGAAAGTATTTCGATACCAATTCCTCACCTCTATATGTTATATGTTTTGTTCTGCTCTACTTATCAAAAAATAGATAAAAATGAACGGTATACAAAATCGAATGACAGCTTATAAAGCTGCTTGGATTGTCCATAGATGCAAACCTGACGATGACGAATATGAAACAACTTACCAATTTCCATTGAGTGTGTCGTATCAATGAAGTTAACGTAAAATACTGGTATCCCAAGCCTGTAGTTTTACAACTGGACCGACTACATCTTACGAACCAGTTATTAGGCGTGACCATTTTGGTACGGATACTGACCTTTGATGGTATCCATCAGTGGTCGTCATCGCATAATACGTCGATATAATACCTACATACGTACGCTAATTGTTGCACACGATCGTGAGTCAGCACACCCGGTGGCCGGTTGCCCAAACCAGCTCATTACCACTAACAGACCGACTGAGCAACCTCGAGGCTAAACGATGAGCCTAATTCGGAAGTTCGCTAACGATCGTAGGCTGTTCGAACGGGCGGCCATACGTCACATGGGTCGGGTCGCTTGCTGCTGCATAACCTGAATGTAGAACAGGTCCGTACCACTTGCAGAACCGGAAGGATACGAGGCAAATCCCTGTTCCCTCGCCAACCAGTTTAGGTTGTCTGACGTCACAGCCAGCGGTATCCGACGGTGCAGACAAATAAATAAAAAATGTTGGAAGCACGCGTCGGACGAGTTTGACCGGATCGTAGTTCTACCTGATTCCTGTTCCTGGTGGTTTGTTGATATCACGGGAGGTCATTATTCATTGTTATTATAATAACATCTGAGCTATCACATTGTAATGATAACCACTGTAAGCCAGATAATAGCTTCACAAAATGCTAGTCATACAGTTGCTACATTCTCCGCATAGTTAACTAATGACATAATATAGTTAGCGCTAAATCTCAAACCGCACCAAAACTAGCTATTTCTTTATAATACGAGGTCACTTCATTACTCAGTGGACCAGATAGATAATAAATATCAATATTTACTGCAGCTACATTGAGTTATTTATAATCTTAAGCCTGTATTTACTATCGGCTCCAACATTTTGCAATCTAGTAAGTATCTACCTATTACAAATTTTCACAATCTGTTAACCAAATTTACAATTGCGAGCAATGGACGCAATGTAAATAAAAGCTTTCATTCAATAATAGTATTTTTAATGAATTATGCAAATACAATAAGCTAGAACGTAGGTATAGGTAATATCTTTGGTAAATAAGTAGGTACACACAAAATAGAAAGATGCTAAAAGTCAAACAAGTACATCAGCGGCTAAAGCAAACAGTTATGTCGTCATCATACGAGTTTCCACCTGGCAGGCCATCACTCTATTAATGAATTAACATAGGCGTTTGAGAATGTCACGTTAGCGTCAAGTAAGAATAGAATGTGCGAATTGGTTCAGAAAACTGGTAAAGCCAGCTTCTGGCATTTAACCAGCCAAAGCGTGAGACATTTGACGAGTTAACTGGCAGGCCGGTGGCGAGGCGCGGGCGGCGCGGCTGCACCACGTGAATGAGATTCCGGTAGGTGCGCACGTAAAAATCGTGCAACGAATCTAACAGGTTTGCTGGGGTCCTTGCGAGGCCATCGGGACTGGTCTAACCTGCCCTGCGCACATGAACCTCGAATTTCCGATCGTTTCCTATCACTTTTATTCACATCACAGCCGCTAAGTAAATATTGTACAACTTTAGCTTTATATCATCACTGCAAAATATATTTTTAGATTATTTTTTGACGCAGCATCATTCATACAATCGATCAAGCATTGTCTCTTGAAGTATCTATAAATAATTAATTGATCAATCTTTTCTTTATTGTCAATTGTTCATGCCATTTAGGTTTCGCAATTTGCCTTCTCGTCTGTTTGTTTGGGTTTGAATGGAACGATTAGAAAGTATCACGCGCAGCTGTCGCCAAGACGTGACGTATGCTAGAGCGGAACGGATGGCTCCGAGCGAAGGGTTGAAGGAATCGATGCAACGCAAACAAAGCATTCGATATGGCCATTCATCTAAACCGTTTCTCAGACAACTCTTAAAGGTATTTTTGCAACATTATATTATCTACCAAATCTCGATCATCATTTTAAGGTCAAATGGCATATAGCAGGTATTTTTTAATCATTTCAGTTTACAAACAACGAGTAAGACAGTATGTTTTACGGTAGGTAAACCCACCCAACCCAATAAAAACCATTTGAAATTCGAAATAATTGAACATAGAATGCGTACTTGGTATGTATATGTAGGTAAAGTCAGAACCTGAATAAAACCTAAAATATTGCAAATTTAACATATTATGGCGCTCTACATAATATGCTCCAAGCTTAAAATCTCAACATTCTGTACTTTTAGGTACCAAAATATTTTCAACAACTGTGACAGTAGGAAGTTGAAATTTGGAATGGGAATTAGAGACTTACCTACAATCGAATATTATTTTTCGATAAATAACTAAGGTTTAAATATCCATGGTGCAAACCTCTCAAGATTCAAAACCGCCTAAGCAAGCGCTGGCTCGAGATCGTCGTGAACGCAGCTCGCGTCTAGACCATGGCAAAATGGTCGGGAAATTATTGGAAAGTGGACCCACCTAGGAGGGATATATTTTATTTAAGAAATGATTTACCATCAAAAAAGTGATTTTCGATTTAATTAGGTGTGAGTCATTTTTATCTGAAGTCGCAACGAGTTGTGAGCAAAGTGTCGGCGCGGCGGCGTATTTCGAAAGGCGCTCGTCCACGTCGACGTCCGGTGTCGCGTCCAACTATCGATCATTCGGTTCGTTAATAAATAACACGTTGGCGTCGTTCGTTGCTTATCTCGGCTGTTCGGGCATGTGGAAAAATTTGGTGTAGGTGTCGTAACGGAGCGACACGCATGTCTCGTAGGGTTGCGTGCGCCCGCCTGGCGTGCTTATCCTCTCCGGTCGTTGCTCGCGACTCGATTGCTTCATTATTAATCTTTTAATTAAAACAACCAAAGCCTCCGATATAGATTAAGTATTAAAAGTGAAATAGCCGCTATCAGCCGTATTGATAAAAAAAGATTGTTAATTAAAGTTGCAGAAAAACATTTTTATCTCAGTCCACCCAATCAATAAAAAAACACGAAAATAAGTAAAAGGAAAATATATGATATGTGTAATTACAATTTATTTCATACTAATAGGGATATTATGGTGTTTAAAGGCTGAATTGAGATATCACAGCTTTTAAGTGTTTTGAAACCATTTGTAAGTTATTAGAAATCAGATTTATATATGACACTAATTATTTTTACGAATTTAATTTGTGTCTCAAATACATGGCTTAAAAGTATCCGCGGCAACTAACCTAGAATCTAGAACCAGTGGTAGAGTCTTGACTTATCGTTACTGACACAAGTTGTCCTACATAAAATAAATAAATCATTTCTCATGCTTAATTCGACCATCACCCTCAAATGTTGCATGATTTGGATTGCTTTTAATTTGTTTAAAATTCTAGGTACTGGAAACAGCATGTACCACCATCATCCATAATATGAATATTATTTATTTATTTATTTATTTATTCTCCACCTATAACGAGCCTTACAGGTTTCCCTAATACACTAGTCTAGCTAAAATAATCCTTAACTATATAATGAACTAATTAAATATTATTATTATTATAACATATAGCCCACAGAGCAATCCTTGTGAGTTCACCCAGAGTACAATAAAACAGATCTGTTCTCCCAGCTATGACGTTAAGGGTGCGAATCGCGCGCGTCAGCGGCGCCTTGCTGAGCAAGTTGGTGCGTCCGCGCGGTACCGCCAGCAGCGGTGGCCTGCGCCTGCGCCACACGTACCGATCCGGGACACTGTCCTAAAACGTCCGCATTATAAATCTTCCCCCGTATTATTTTGAAAATGTACAAAATGAGTGATAATTCCCTCCTAACCCCTAGTTCGTTATACCCAACCATACCCAGAACAAATAATGTTGGATACATTAACGGGTAGTATGGGTATACCCCATAAAGCTTCATATATAGGTACCTAACAAATTTATTTTGTACCCGCTCTAACATAAGGCTATATTTAGCCTCATGTGGAGCCCAAATGACTGAGTTACTTTCTAAGTGGCTCCTGACAAAAGCATTGTATAATGCTATCACCGCCTTTATGTTACTAATAAATAAATAAATATAGATAATGGATACCAGTAACTACGTGAATTTGGCCCTTAAACTGCGGGGCGCGCATAGGTGCCCCTAGTGCACATCGTTGCAGCCACGCCAGTCAGTCAGTCAGTCTGTCCAGGTCTTTACTGCTTCATTCGACAGCAGGTGCAGTGGGCGCAAGGCAAAGTGCAGGGAGCGGCTCAAATCTACGCGAGTTTTATCATCTCTGATAAGAGAAACTGGCGTCGATCCCGCTAATGACTCATTAAGCCGAGACGACATTAAATGTAACGTTAAAAGATTGGTTTTTTTCTTAACGGATATCGTAATACATAGTGGAATAGCTATAATTGACTTCCTCGATAAGAGCAAGTACTTATATCAATAAATTTTCTTGCGCTAGTTTTCCCCGCTGAGTTAGTTGTGGCCTTCTCGAACTAGAACGCGTTTGGAAAACTCAAAGCTTACAGTTACTTGCTTATGCAGTGCGGCAGTGAACCCATACTTCCATACTTAATATTATAAATGCGAAAGTGTGTCTGTCTGTCTGTCTGCTACGCTTTCACGACACATCTGTTCAACCGATTTTGATGAAATTTGGTACAGGGATAGGTTATATCCCGGGGAAGGACATAGGCTAGGAGTTCCCCCGGGAACCAAAAACTTAAACCACGCGTACGAAGTCGCGGGCATCATTTAGTAAAATAATAAAATATTTTGACTTTGAAAGAAACAATTAATTAGTAATCTTACGTATTATTCGTGTTCTAAATTTAATAAAAAATACTACTTAATACCCAGCATGCGTTGCAATACCACTTGTAGGTACACTGTTTGCAAAAACCTTCAACGAACGTACCTACTAATATTTAAAAAGATTGGAGATATCCAATAATATACCTACAACAAAATACAAAATTTAATTGAATGAATTATCTATAAAAATGATTTTTAACAAGGATTATTAACAAGTAATTACATAATTTACTATAATATAATATAATCAGGATAATGTGATATGATAAAATATTATAAGCGTTATCTGAATAATCCATTACGACAATTGCCTATTATCTAGGTGTTTAGTATTTACCCATTAAAGCTAACGATCGAAGGTGGAATGCCGCGTTGCTACATTTCGTCAATTACAGAAATCGCTCATTTGGGATTGTGGTTGCGCTGAACGCACGCTGTTATGGGTCAGCAAAAACTGAATTCTTCATACCTGTATAAATAAATATAGGATGAATACAGCTCGAGCCTCGAGCTACGCCGAGCACAGAACAAACCAAACGAGAAGAATTTTTCGACAACCCTCTTTTTGCAGTTTGACGAGGAGCGCATATGCGATGATTCATTTACGGAGTTGTTCACCGTATAAGTATAGCTAACATTATTACTTCTGTTTTCTCGGCAGCATTAAGTACGATGAACAAGAAATGTTTTCTTGGAAATATGTACCCACGCAGATTAAAGATGGAAACGCAACATGGGCACTAAATAAGTCGTGTCCCTCGTCAGCTTGGAACTACTACTTAGATCTCTAGGATTTAAAATGTACTAAAAGCTGACAAATAATTCTGAGTTAAATTTCATGCGTTCGTTTAAATTGCAGTTCTACTGCAGATATCATCGAGGAAAATTAATGTAGGTATTAAATCAATATCATATCAAAGTTTTTTAATGTATCAGCTAGAACAGCATTGATTGAACCTATTTAAAAAAATTACGAATCTAAATCATATAATCAAACCAGTACCAATAGTACTAGTTACTTCGGTAACAGCAGAGAATTCTTACAAAAGATTATCAAAAAGCATTTTATAACAATTATAAAACCGTTGACCATTGATTGACACAGTTCGCGAACTTGACGTGGTATCAATGAAGAATATTTGAATTATTCACTAGACTTATAAAATGTTCATTTCATTGTATTCATTGGATGCTGTCTCCAACGCGGAGACGTGGCCGCGGTACTTATGAGGTGAATAGCCACTCTATGTCAAGGGATTTGTTATCATTGAATTCTTTGAAGCGATATAAAACGGAACACAAAAGAGAGGTTTATTGAGGCGATACGGGTTTTGTAACTCTCAATAATGTAATTGAAATAACTGAAAAATCATACTTCTATACTAATATTATAAATGCGAGAGTTTGGATGGATGGATGGATATTTGTTACTCAATCACGCTACAATGGCTGAACAGATGTGGATGAAATTTGGCACAGAGATAGATTATAGTCTGGAATAGCAAGAATTGTCAATTTTGAGTTTTTTTAATTATTATCTTACTAATCTAAAAAACTTAACTCCGATGGCAACATATAAACCCACCCACTTTAATGAGTTATTTAATAACATTGTAGTTTGTCTGAGACGTTTTGTTCAGCATTAAAGCAATAATTAATTAAAAGAGGAAATAAAATTCGCTCTGAAGGTCGTCTGAGCCACATGTCTATTGATCACAACTGAATGGTTGGCTCATTGGGCTGGCAATTACTCCAGTAAACACGATAAAAACCCACAGACGTTTATCACGATCATTTTAAAACAAATTATGTTGAGCTGCCGTTCGTACTACAAAAACTCACTCCAAGAAATTTATTTTTATGGCGTCTACGCTACCGTCTCAAATATTATGATATCATTTGATCGCAAATGATAAAATAGGTATACATTTAAAGTTATGAGCTTTTCAAATGTTATTACCACCTTAACCATTGAAATCTGATATTAAGGTCCTTGACAACAAATCAAAACACACATAATCCAATTTTATGTGCAGTGAGCTCTAGTTAAGCTCGCGCAAAGTCTTTTATAAAAAGAGTTACGGGTTTGATAGGAGGAACGGAACACCCGCGGCGCCTGATGTTACATACCCGAAATCTAAATACTCCATTTCCGTTTTATTATACTTTTTTAATTTGATCGCATGCGTGTGGTCCATTTTCCAAGTAAATTATTTATCATACAGATCCATATAAGTATACTTACTTCATATTTTTTAGAGAAATAACAAAATCTTCTAATTTTATCCAAGTCT
The DNA here is from genome assembly GCA_923060345.2 of Erebia aethiops. NCBI lineage: Eukaryota > Metazoa > Arthropoda > Insecta > Lepidoptera > Nymphalidae > Erebia > Erebia aethiops. The sequence continues at coordinate 10,508,107 of OV281089.1, read as the reverse complement.
ATTGTAAAACAGAGGCTTTCGCGAGTTGTCACTGATATTAATTTACTATGCTCTGAGTTATGTGCTGCAGGTGTGGAGTGGAATGTAAGAATCCAAAATATACACCACGCAGGCAGAAAATCCAACATAGCTATTCAATTTAATTACGGAACCCCAAAAAGCTTCAAGACCAACTGTAGCTTTGAAAGATTTTCAATGCGATTATACGATTGTGGATCAATGGAAATGTTAATTTTTTCAATTGTGTGTAAAATAATAATGTTGCGATTAAAACTGCTCCTTACAATGAGAAGGTAATCTATAAATTATATAAATAATACAGTATTGAATTCACATTCGCAAAGGGTGAATAGTAAAAAATTGAAATATACCTCTGACTTTAAAACTTACGGATTCTCTCTGAAAATGAGCATGAAAGCATAAATTAGGTGCGACACTTTAGCACAAAGCGGATCGCGGTCGCAACGCGCATTATACCCTGCGAATTGAAACAGGTTCAGTATGACAGGTATCTATATAATGTGATTTATGAGCGATTATACTGAACTCCGGCAACTATAATTAAATCGCGAAGCTATTAGGCATGCCCGAAACATCGGAGACACTGCCCACGGATTTGAGCAGAAGTGATTTAATGCATCCAGCTGTGATATCGCTTTGTTTAACTAAAGAATTTTAGATAAGCTGTCTGACTTATTGGTAGAGCGAAGTAATTTAGCTAGCTTTCAAATTTATGACGGTGCTCATGGATAAGAATAGAAATTGTTGAGCACCAAGCCTATTAAAATCTTTCCTTTGGAATTTATATACCGCTACGTAAACAACATACCCATTCCGCGCACCATTCTAGCAAGCCTAAAAAAATTCGCGAAACGTTTATAAAAGCTGCGTAAATGTACTATACATAACAAAACTACATATATGAAGTCTGCAATATGAATACTTGTTGCATTAAGATAATTTATAGGAACTGCTTTATGAAAAACGAGGGAGTAAAATAAAAAGGATTTAATTTACAAACGAGTATCTGGTAACTCGGACGGTCGGCGGCGCCTTGCAACAACGCTAACTTTTTAATACTACAAAACTTGCAAACAACTCGTCAGCAGTCTGACAATTGTGAGAACGCGATCAATTATCCCTTTGCAAATAGTAATTGTCAACAATAAATAAAATAGGAATTAACTAGCCGGGAACGTTTTCATTATCGGTTCGCAGTTAAAATAGCATGTCAATCATTTTACGAAGCAATCAACGATGCAGCGATGGCGGGGCGCGATGGTAGTGCGCGAGATAAGTTTTAATTACCTCCGACGCCTATTTACATATTGTAGGAGATACTGACGGATATCTCGCAATTAAGGGCGTATGCTTATTCCTTTTACACGACGATGTTAGTCAGTTTGTTGCAACGGATAACATCTGTTTGACGGAAAGATTAAACGGAGTCAGCGCAATATTTCGCAGTTCGTACCTAAAGTGAGCATTTAAGTGTTTCCGTTTTGTAAAATATTTAGTAACATTATATCGAAGCTACTTAACATTGATTATAACGTATAAAATATGTCCATCTTCTCCATAAAATTTGCATGTCAACATTTAACTTGCAAATTAGTAACTTAATACGAGCGAGCACTGAGCCTATATGCTAGTTTCTATGCGGTCAGTGTGTAGATAGAAATACCTATTTTGAAAAGTTCAACGATTTTATGTTTATTTTAAAATTACCTATTATGGTTTTGCAATAGGTTAAGATAGTTCTATTTAGTGTTGTATTGAAACTTATAGAAGCCAGATGTTTAATGCGCCAAATCGGCGCCTGCTTATTGCTGAGGTTGAATTTACAAGCAATCTAAATCAAGCCACCAGCCTTCCACCAAACACCCGAACCAATGCAATTATAGACCAATTAACCTAAATCTTATTAATATTATAAATGCGAAAGGTTGGGTGTATGGATGTATGGATGGATGTTTGTTACTCAATCACGCGCCATCGGATGAACGGATCTGGCTGAAATTTTGCACAGAGATAGATTATAGTCTGGAATAGCACATAGGCTAAGCCCGAAAAATTAAAGAGTTCCCGCGGGAACCAAAAAGCCTCAAACCACGCATACAAAGTCGCGGGCATTCGCTAGTATAAAATAAGTTAAACCTTTTGAAAATTGTAACATAACGATTATAATTATTGAAGTTGGTTATGGTTCGAGTTGAATATGGATCAACCCAAAACCAAAACCCAACTTTATTAACAGAATTATAAAATACTAGATGATGCCCGCGACTTCGTTTGCGTGGATTAAGGTTTTTTCGATTCCCACGGAAACTCTTCATTTTCCGAGATAAAATGTTGTCTATGTGTTAATTGAGGGTACCTATAAGCTATCCCCAGAAAAATCAACTAAGTCATTGTGGTATAAAGGAGTAACAAACATCCAAACATAGAAACTTAAATACAAATTTTCACTCAGCTACAAATATTTGACGTGGAAATATATTTCAGTAATAGGTACTTAGAATAGTTATCACTCTAAATAAAAAAAAATGCAATCTAAACACCAACATTCAAAAATTTATGTGCCGAGGCCGGTACAATTTTGACGACCTCCGTGGCGCAGTGTGTAGAGCTGTTGCCTTAAGGCTCGGGGTTCGACCCCCGGCAGGGTCAATTTGGGAATTTATAATTTCTGGATTTTCCCTGGTCTGGCCTGGTGGGAGGCTTCGGCCGTGGCTAGTTACCACCCTACCGGCAAAGACGTGCCGCCAAGCGATTTAGCGTTCCGGTACGATGCCGTGTAGAAACCGAAGGGGTATGGGTTTAATATAATTGCCATGCCCCTAACAGGTTAGCCCGCTACCATCTTAGACTGCATCATCACTTACCATCAGGTGCGATCGCAGTCAAGGGCTAGCTTGTAGTGGATTAAAAAAAAAATGTATGCAATAACGTTAAGGCTTTAAGCTAATAAAAAGCTCCGTGATCAATCTTGTAGGTAATTTACGTGCAATGGGTAAACGCTGAGATGAGAACGTGGCCGCCCGCACCCTCATCCGCGTCAATTCACTATCTAAATGCAAATCGGTTAGTTCGGTAGATGTCCATGATAAATCAGCCCAACGGTCAGCACCGTTAAGCAGTCTACCGCAGAAAACCCCTCCAGACTCGTTACCTTCACACGTTCATTTTTCCGTCATCTTAACGTAACAACTCACTAAAAATAACGCTGTAGTTGAGAGCACTAAATCATCAATTAGAGTAGTAGGTACTCAAATTCTTGGATTTTGTTCTCTCAATGGCCTATAAACAATTAGTTATATCGAAATTATATCTCATGAAGCAGTTTATGTAAATAATAAAAGTCTGAATATTATGTATTAAAAATATTAAAGTAATTAAATTTAATTATAGTAATGTATAGAGGAAATCATATTTAATTAAAATAAGACCATTATTGAATAGGAATTCAAATGAGGAAAGACGATTCCAATTAGACTCTGAAAGAGTTCTATTCTCTTGTTTAAACTGTATTTAGATAATATTATTAATTAAACAAAAAAAACATCTCACAATTAAGAAGGATGACAAATACAATACAAGTCAGTCAACCGCAAATAGCTAATTCTAGTTATATAGACAACAAAATATAATCCATTCTAATAGGAATGCCTGAAAATATTTGCTAATAAGGAGTGTTGAGTAGATATTTTTATTCTTATTTGCTTTTTCACAACTTAAGATAATTTAACAACGCACATTTAAAACGAATATTATAAATGCGAAAGTGTTTGGTTATCTATTAGGTACTTTTTCACGGCCCACCGCCAAAATGGGTGCAGAAATAGCTTGCATCCCGAAGACTGCTATAATAGCCGCGGCGTAAGTTGAACTCTGCGCAGAAACATATTTCGGGTGTCAAAGAAAGTGCGGTATGAGGATTGAGGAGCCGTGCGTTACCATACCCGTCGCTCCTCGCACATGCTCCGCTCGGCTCTGTAGTACATGTACCTGCGCGGACGACCGCCGCTTTGGGTCAACTTACATAATATAGTCTATTGTACTACGATAGACTCTGATAGACTACTAGATATGCTACTTTTGATCTCAGATAATCAAAGAAAACCCAAGGGATTTTTATAAAAAATCGAATCCATCCAATGAAGTCCCGTCCAAGTTAATCAAATAATCAATCAAATCAAATCAATCAAATAACCAATCAATCAAATCAAATATCACATCAAATCATTACTTATATTATAAATTTTTTGGATGTATGGATGTTTGTTACTCAATCAAGCTCGAACGGCTGAAACGATCTGGATGAAATTTGGCACAGAGGTAGATTATAGTCTGGAATGACACATTTTTTAGTTTTCCGGGATAAAAAGTAGCCTATGTGTTATTCCAGACTATAATCTAGCTCTCTATTTTATCCAGATCCGGTCAGCCGTTCTAGAGTGATTAACAAACATCCATCCATCCATTAGTAGGTATAGATTAGTATAGAATGTAACAATAAGAAATTTCCAATTCCAAAATTACCTACCTGTGTTATTATATATTGACATGCTAGAAAGCTGAAATAAGTTTACCAGTCCAATCATTAGAATTAGTAAATCGATCACATATGGAATTTCCGTTCTTCGCTAGACTTATACTCGTACATATACCAAATCAAATAAAATCAAATCAAATCTTATCAAATCAAATCAAATCAAATAATGTTTATTCAATATAGGTAGGTACACTACACTTATTGACGTCTAGTTATTTATAAAATATAATGGTGATAATAATCAGTGACGGTATCTTAAAACTTATTTTTACCTACTCATAGAATTATCACACGAAGGTTGTCTGTCACCTGCACGTTCTAGGGATTATAAAGTTACTTAGGATAATCGATACAAATAGAATCACGTTTGCATGTTCTCGTTTAATATAGACTGAACCTTCGTTAATGGTTCTATACATTTATTTACATCTTAATTCTGTTTGATTTAAATATTCATTCAGCTTAGCAGCTTTATCTTTGTGCCAATAACGGTGAAACTGATGTTTATACTTTATACAATAAAAATTCCATATTATGTTGCATTTAAATAGCCTCAATTATAAAATTGTAATCGATTATCTGTTTATTTGTTTGTACGTAAAGTATACCACTGGTGAGATCAAAATTTCGCTAGTCGTAAGTAGGTCCATACATTTATTGCTCTTTATACTTTGAATAAAATCAGCGAATAAAATAATCCAAGATACAAAATTGAAGCAGTGATAGCCTGGTGGTTAAGACATTAGACCTTCTGTACGGGTCGCGGGTTCAATCCCCGGGCACGCACCTCGAACTTTTCGACGTTAAAAAATTAAATATCACTTGCTTCAGACGGTGAAGGAAAACAGCATGAGGAAACCTGCACGTCCCAGAGTTCTTCAAAATATCCTCGAAGGTGTGTGAAGTCTGCCAATCCGCACTTGGCCAGCGTGGTGGACTATGGCCAAACCGTTCTCATTCCGAGAGGAGACTCGTGCTCAGTAGTAACTGAAGTAGAGGTTTCAGTTATCTTATCAACCCAATGCCGGTAAAAGTAAAATATTTGTACCCAAACATGATATTTTATCCCTCTGGATAAATCATGTGTACAGTTAATATTTTACTTTGTTTAGCTATACCCTTACCAGATATACCTATTGATCAATGCTGAAAACTGATAACGAGACGTGCTTTGTTATTAATAACGTAAGACAATAATAATTGTACATATATATCAAAGTGTAAAGTAATTTATGGGAGGAAAGCATGAGGCCATTCAGGGGTCAAATTGGTCGAAGAGACGGTAGACATTACTCACATTATCTCTTAAATGCCTTAGGTGATTCCCATTAGGTACGTCTATTTAATAAAAGAGGATGTGCCGCTGTTTCCGTTTCCACAAGTTTAATAACGGTGAGAATCGTCTGCTTTTAATAATGAAAGTTTTACTGTAGGTACATAATTATTATAATTGATTTTTAAACTAAGTTGAAAATTATTAAGCTTAGTCATGGTGCGATGACACTAAAACACATACCATTTCCGGGAAACGTTGAAAATACAATTAAAAAATATAGTTTACTAGATGATGCCCGCAACTTCATCCGTCTGAATTAAGTTTTTTAAATTTCCTCGGGAACTCCTTAATTTTCTTGGAATAAAGTAGTATATGTCTTTCCCCGGGATACAACCTATCTTTGTACCAAATTTCATCTAAATTATGTAAATTTGGTAGCTACGTTATAAGCATTATGTAGTAGATGTATCAACAACAGACATTAATATGACAGGTCTAATAACAATAGTATCTCTTGAAGGATCCGATCCACCAGGGCCCCATAATTTGGCCAAGCACTATTCCTCAAAATTACTATATAGAATTTTAACATAATCGATTTACATGGCGATTATATATAGGGGAGCCATTAAAAAATCCGCAATTTCATGTAGATACAGACACTTAACTGATACAATTATGCAAATATGCAACAACGATTATAGCCTAGTAACCACAGGCTAGTTACAAGAATTTATAGTTTTACTTACTACACGTCGGGTCGGCTGGGCTGAATGTCCTCAGCCAGGCGTTGCTAATTACTTATGCCATTTAAAAAGTATAATGGATTGCCCAGGATAATCATAGCCACCTACACCCGCAATCAACTTCAGCGTAAATGTTAGAACTACTTATTATTTAGGAGTGAAATGTTTTTACAGCTTAGGTGTTAATTGGGTTCAAAATTTAATCAGCGATGGCGTGAAACTTCTTTGTCTATTTGATAGCAATACAAACCACATGTAGGCGTAGTTCATAAAACCTCAATACTATGAAAAATTAGGCAGTTTATTCACAACATCTATATTTTCTAAAGGTGTATAAAATATAGAACACGTCCAGCATCCCCCAGGAAAGCCACACCAAAAGTATGTACATATAATTTTCGCGAAATTCTTCGTATATGCAATTATAAGTGCATTTTGCCGGTGTGTCTGTCATTAACTTAAACGTACGATGTTATTTTAAGGGCCGTAATGGCCGCTCCAGCCAGTCTCCGCATTTTTTTTGAAACGCTCACGGAAAGCTATGCATTTAAACGCTTGAATTATGAAATTACAGTATTGAGGGCAACCATGGGCTGATAGGAGGCTAAACGTGCGATTTACGCGGTATCGTAAAGCTGTCACTTTCAAGGCAAAATAATTATTAAAATTGCAGACGCGACGGAATCGAATCCACACCCCTCTGGCTACCTCGACCATCGAGTGCTATAAATCCGACGTGAGGAACGCCTGTATCTATTTCTTAATATGCATTAAGTATTTCACCTTATAAATTTCAATAATACCTAGGTGGGTTATTCCTTTTTTTAAATAATTCCCTATATGCCTATAATTCATATTTTTGTCTAATCAGCAAGACACGTTACTAGCTTAATAAACTAATTTATGAATTGACTTTCTCGAAAAAATCCGTTACGAAATAAACAATACATTGTGCGTCTAATAAAAGTGAGGGCTATATTTCTTTTTTGTTTGCAATCATATCCCAATACGTTGTGCAAGTTCGACACCCAGAAACAATAGCCGTCTATAGATCAAATCGCTGTATTGATTCACAATGCGTAAATTCATTCTGTTATGACAGGCGAGCATAAATTCGCGGCAGGACCCTCGGAGGCTGCAAAACAATACATATCTCCCCATTGAAGCTGTGAGACATTATCATAGGCCGGTATAAAACTTATGGACAGAGGCCGAAGAAGGGTAGCGACAACAAAGGGTTGCAATTTTTTATTATTTAGAACGAGAAAAGATCAGGTGTGATCGTGAAGTTATAAATCACTACTATTTTAGTCAGTAGAAACTAAGATTTAAAAAAAACATCAGTGTATAGTAACTTATAAACTGTATCTATTGACTTAGGAACGATAGATCTATGTTTCTTAGTAATAATTAATTGTTTAAAATTAAAACTCGAAGAGCTAGCTTGTAATGTTTAACTCAAACCACAGAGTTATTAGAAAACTTGAAGAAGCTCTGGAGCTTATCTAAAAGGAAGTAAAGTAATAAAATTCGATTTGACATATAAATATACATTTTTAAAAATTGAAATAGATATCTAAAGAAAAATACCCTATCAGATGTTTTGTTGAGTAGACGCCTAGAATAAATTCATTAATACCTGTAATATGTAAATGTAAATTCTAGAAGAGGGAAGAAATTTAAATTATCAAGTAGCTGAGTTCATCATCATACAACAGGACTAATTAATTACATTTGTGAGTATTGATGTATGTATGGATGTATGGATGTTTGTTACTCTTTCACGCCAGAACTGCTGAACGGATCTGGATGAAATTTGGCACAGGGATAGATTATAGTCTGGAATAACACATAGGCTACTTTTTATCCCGGAAAATAAAAGAGTTCCCGCGGGAACCAAAAAACCTCAATCCACACGGACGAGGTCGCGGGCATCAGCTAGTATTCCATAAAAACTAGAACTTATTATTATGTAATTAAAAATTTTAAAATGTAAATAATATCGAAATAACATACATTAAAAAACATTTAATACTAGCTAATGCTCGCGACTTAGTCCGCTTGCATTGAGGTTTTTCGGTTTCCGCGGGAACACTAATATTCCGGGATATAAAGTTCCGGGCGTTCAGCCGTTCTAGCGTGATTGAGTAACAAACATCCATCCATCCATACTTCCATCCATCCAAACTTTCACATTTATAATATTAGTATAAATAGATATTAATCATAATATCAAGGTATAAGCTGTGCTGAGTTAAACACCTGCAGGTGTTTAACTCAGCACAGCTTATATCTATCTCCTACCTAGCAATAGCCTCAAAATTATAGGTTGCAGTCACAGCAGGCAAGCTCGTGCACTCTCGGTTCTACAATAGATTTGGAGTGGAGTGGTGAACGCTGATCGCCAAATTACGGGGTAAACTGCCATTAATATGGGTTACCGAGACCACTATTAGATTACGTTTGATATTTATTATAGTAAACCACATTAACGAAATTGGAAGTTACACGATAATTAAAAATGACGAACAATTTTATTAAAATTGTATCAGTAGGTATACATATTATACCTGGAGATATATTTATATTTTGAATTGCATAAATTTAATCACAATAACGTTTGGTACAAAACTTGCGCACGATGTTGTTTGGGCTGACTGTTCCAATTTAGCTTTTTTATTTTTATTTCGCCGCGTTTTGGGTTCAGCTGACTCTATTGACCCAAGCTTTCTCAATTTTAGTTAAACTTAGCGGAAAAAAAAACTAAACTACACTTGCTTATTGCTAGTAGCTATTATACTAGGTATATTTTTACCAAATATCTATGTTTATTTTAATACATATTTATGGATAAGATGATACATCGTATTTACATGTTATATAAAATAAATATCTTTTATATCATAGATCATATCTATTTTTAAAAATATTAGGCACAGTACCTATGTATATTTAACAAATAGTACACTAAACACAACGAAATTCAATACGCCTGCGGTAAGAATCTAATTATTAATATTCGATAATGACAACATACGTCGGTTGCACAAAACCCCTTAAGCATTGCGGACCCTAATAAAGGGTTAGTTGTGTAAGAAAGCGGCAAAAAATTAAGAATCGCCCCGATGAGCTATTATCTTCACATGTTAAAAATAATATGGTCATAGGGTAGTGTACATTCATGCAAGGAGCGTCCAGGAGCGCATTTGAATATTCCTTTGTGTGGACCCCCTGCCTGCGCCGGACTTCACACGCTCCCGGCAGGTACCGCGCTACATCCCTTGCCGCGTTCCCTTGCTAAAGCCGCATCGCAGTTTGCCGATACTGCGATCTAAAATCTTTGAGTGTTACAATTCTACAATTTAATGTCTTAATAATTCGACTTTGCCGGAATCTGCATATTGTTTCTCTTCCGTAATGTGTATTGTTTAATCCCATGACTCCTTGCTATTTAAAGGATAAGTTTAAATATCTAGGGCATGATAGACCAGATAAGGTTCTCCGGTCGGCTGGTAAACTTATTCTTAAGGTGCCTACGCATCGGACTAAATACTTCCAAAGTCCACTCAAAGCCATCAGTCTTTGGAATTAACTTCCATCACATATTCACCGTGCTAAAACCTTAAATAAGTTTAAAAGTGACTTCAAAAAGCATTACCTGTCTCTTTGTTATCATTAATAACGGCATGTTTTTTTTTTTTATTTATGTATTAAGTTATTATGTATATATTGATATGTCTATTATAATTATGTTATATGGTATTGGTTAGTTTATTTAGATATTAAGTATATTTTTCTTCGTTTTTTTCCCTAGCGCTAAGGTTGTCTGGAAGAGATCGCTGTGTAGCGAAAGACCACCTTATTCTACATATATTTTAAGTTTCCTTCTATCTTGTTTTCTTTTGTGTTTTTGTGGTGTACAATAAAGTATATACTTACATTACTTACCCTACCCTGACCCTAAAAACTTACGATATTAAAGAAAAAATTTTTGTCATTTCGTCCATAATTAGCAAACAAAGCAAATATTACTGGTAATCTTGTTAGTTTACTTATACTATAAGTATATTTCATTACCATAATTAGAGGTAAAAATCTGATTACGTTTTTATTTAAAAATAACGCAGCTATCGTTTTGAATATCTCACACTTATTTGAAGCAAGTTGTTGGTACATATTAATATACTATCAAATGTTAACGGTACTGCGGCTTGAGCTGTATTTTATAAGCGTCTGCCAGTTACGAAATCTAACGAAGTATCAAATGCCCATGAATTATTTTGATACACTAAACGCATGTTAAAAAAATACAGATTTAACGGAGCTCGTATGTTACACTGCTCCGCCTATGTCATGATACATCAAATTAGCTAATATCAGGAACGCAAGTGTCAAGATTTGTTTGGCCCGCTATTTGATGGACGCGCTAAAGTATGTGTTGTTGGAACACAGTGATTGCTAATAATATAATTATTATTAGTTGCCTCTATTGTGAATTAACATGGAATTAACACAAATTGGCGACTAATATTTATCGAATGTATTGTCGCTAAAATTTTGCGATTTCGTTGCAAGTGCAATATTTTAATTTTAATTTTTCAGTTTATTAAACTGTGTTTATGGAATAAATGAAATGAAAAAGGTAAAGGTCTTGTCTAATATTTATAATACTGCAGTTTGCGAATTTGGGCGTGCTACATAATTATAAATCGAAACTAAATAAAAATATTATAGCAAATATTTCATTTGAGTACATGGAATAAAATAAATTTAAGATGTCATTTATTTTACCCTTAATTAAATATATTTTAATAAATTATATTGTCACTTGTAATGTGTTGAAACCTCAAGTTCATATTAAAAAAGTTTGTATATTGTATATTTTCAATAAAATATTAATTTAAACTAACATTTACAACCGCATGTATACAGATTTATTTATACCGTTAATTAATCGACCCTGTAATCCAATAGTGTTGCGTGCGAGAGAGATAGCCAACATAAAGGCGAGGCATATGTTAGTGGTCGGCTTGAAACCAACGCCGTGTTTCGGAATTGAAAGCCATTTAGAAAAGTTAACAGAACGCCATAAATTTACATTCTTCGAGCTGTTGCACAACCTTCATCTGCGATTAAGATAAAATAATCTCCAGGTATATTTTAATTTGATTGTCATAATGTGTTACCGGCATTTGATATTGTTGTTAAAAAATGGTTATTTGTAATTATGAAAAATACTTACTTAATAATACAGATTAATTTTTCCCCTTTAAAAAGTTTAGTGACGAAAACTGGAACCCTTTTCATCATTTTGTTGATTGTAACAATTAACAACATAAAATGATAATAAATTAAACTTCAAAATACCTAATTTTGTATGTACCTACGTGCATGTTGAAACGTAAAAAATAATTTCATACGATTTGATCTTTAATTTTCTTATTTATTATCAAATCAATATTATACAAATAAAGATGCTAAAATGGATTTATAACAAAATCAGTGTATAATCTACCGATGCATTCACCTGTCAATCATACTTATTCCCATTGAAAATGCTCCTGCTGGCGATCTCGAGATGTAATAAAATATAGCAAGTAACATCGCGTGTCAGTTGACAGTTGTGAGTACTCAGCCTTAGCCACAGGACGGACTTTAGAAAGCTTGCGCACCAATAAATACTCGTCCGATTATGATCTACGGCGCGTAGCCCGTAGCTACAATGCATTCAGTACGTATGAATCAGCCGTCCACTCTTTGCACTGATGATATTTACCAGTAGTTCATCCTAACTTCATAAATCTGCCGATTGAATGCGTGATTATTGAGATTTATAACCAACACTAAGCTACAGCAAACCGCTCGAGTTGATTGAAATACATAATATAATAAGATTTAAATATGATTAGGCTTGGAGGTAAAAAATATTAATAGATTTTTAACTAGTTACTCTACTTTGAATGTGTGCACAGGCAGAGGCACCGCATTCCTGCTGCACTCACGCACGCACCTAGAAAAACTTTACGAAGCGTGCATGGGATTCTCGGGAAGACGCTAAGTATACAAAAAACTTGGCACTATGTAAGGACACAATGAACGTCAACATAATTACATTACTAAATGTGTTCTGTGTTTTCCAGAGAATAACGATGTGACCAATTTAATTTTACCTATTGAGATTTTACAAAAGGTAAGTATAATTATTATTATTTAACAATTATATTATTTGCATTCGTTATTAAGTCGTCGGTAGTCGGTACCATTGACATACCTATCTGCAAAATATTGTTTATGTGAAAATCTTCGTGACGAACTCTACACAACAGGCGCATTGGGCCACAACAGAAAGTGCAAATAGCAGCATTTAAGAGTATAGCTAAAACTATAGAATATTCAAAAAAGGGTATTTTATTTTCATTTAAATGTAACACCTACCTTTTGTATTCCTTGAAGATAAAATAAGTAAAAAACCGGCACGGTTTGAGGCATACTACCATTACTTTGAGACTTGAGGCATACTTGTTGAGCTTCGTTTATGACTTGAGTAGATATTGCAAATGAGATTATATGTAAGATATAGAGAGCAAACGTGGTAAAACAGAGAACTCACGTGGACCACATATGCGTTGGCTACTTTCACGAAAGCCGGCGCGGGCGCACCCATATTAATTGCTCCCGTTCTTCGCCGAAGCTTAATTTATTGCCCTCTCTGGTGATTGTAAAAAGATTTAAGTTTACATTAGTATTTAATTTTATCTCGCGTTTACGATCTGACATAACACCGTAGGCTACAGTGGAGTTGATTCCGTTATCTCTATATTATGAAATACACACATAATACTGACATGACATTATCCATGGAAAATTTAAGAGTATTTTGGAAGAGATTCGTGAGAAAATTACTACCCAGCTATTTGCTAATGTGATGTCTCTATACGGCTACACTAGTACAGTAAATAAAACATAATTATTAGCTAAACAAAAAAATGTGAGTGGTCGCGCGCCGATGTCAACGTTTTAAAGAAATAAACATTACCGTGTTTACATAACGACCGCCGCCACAACTAATATTTGATATTTGAAAATTCTATTCTAATGTATGTCTTCGTACACGAACTCTACCTGCCACTTTTCGTTTGACACTTTAGCGGCACTTTTGGAATCCATACCATATTATAAATGCTAATGTATATGTCTATCTGTCTGTATATGAGTGTTACCTTGCCACGGCCCTGCCGTATAACTGATATGGACGAAATTTGGAACAGAGGTATTATGCATCTCGGAGACGAACAAAGAAAAAATTAAATGGTAACTACGCAGAGGATATCGCGTGCATCATCTAGTACACAATAAAACTACCGCTTATGTCGTAGTCATCTCGTTAGTAAATTTTAGCTTGTTATCGTATCGATTACGATTGAAATCAAAGTTTAATCGAGGTTCCTCATTAATGATAAAATGTGAATAAATCTTGATACATATTCATTAAACACCCAATAAGCGATACTATTTATGTTCGGTTTTTTGAGTTTTGACACAGATGCCGGCTCACAACATTAACTTAGATTTTTTATAATCAAATTTTAATAAATAACACATTAAGCAAAAAACAGCTACGCTTGAAGTCTCACGGTCAAACTCGCAGTAAATTTAATAACGAGCGTGGAGTAGGGTTGCCAAGTCTTGCGGATAACCAAAATAGTATTTGATCACAAGACGACTAAGTTCAAATTAGTATGAAAAACTGTTTTTTTTTCATAAATAAAATTAAATCAATAAAAATGCAGCTTTATTAACAGCTTTATTTATTTAACAAAAGCAACTACTCCTGCGTTTTATTTTATCATCGTAGAACAATTTAAATTATTGTTCTTTGTGTCCCAAGATATTAATATCTAACGTTTGTGTCAATGTCAATGACAGTTTCCTTTGTCACGAAAACAAATAGTAGATTGTTCATCAAGGGACTAAGGATGCTATAGAAACGAGTAGAATGGCTGGTTTTCTAATATTATTAAATTATTTTATTTATTATATTTTAATAACTTTTAATATTAAAATAATTTAAAAAGTTATTAAATTATTTTAATATTTAAAATGGTGAAGTTATTCAACTTTGGGCCGTGAAAAGTTAACAAACACATCCGAATTTATAGGTAGTTAAGGATTAAGATTCCAGGTAATCAAGTCAGGACGTATTATAAAACAAAGTCCCCAGGCCGCGTCTGTCTGTCTAACCTAACTGAACGTGATAAACTCAAAAACTATCGAACCGATTTTGACACGGTTCACCAATAGACGGAGTGATTTAAGAGGAAAGTTTATGTGTATACCTAGTTCAATTAAAATTAATCAATTTACATATTATCTGGCGTAAATTAATTGAAATATGAGGATGATTGTTGAAGATGTCCGAAAAAATTAAACCGACTGGAAGCTTTCATCGAAAACGCTGCCTAATGCTTTTGATATATAACAAAATAATGTATTGGATAGAAACAGGCGTTACCGTGGTGGATTATAGCTAATTAAACTTCTAGAGCCTCCATTTAAAACAATGTATGATTGAATTGTTCCTGTTCTACAGAAACATCCGCGGCGGCATACTATCTTTTAAAGATAGCATACTAAATATATCCATTTCACGCGCCGATTTGGAAATCATAACTTCAAGTAATATATCATAACTTCTTCATTTGTGCAGATATTAAAAAAAAATAACTAGGTTTCATTGCAAGCTTAGCTTTATATTTTAAAGTTAATATAACAAAAATGGAAACTTCCTTATTGTAAAATAGAATAGTATTGTCACCCTACAAGTTACAACAAAGTGCCGGCCACAGCCCACAGGCCACAACGCGGAAACATGCGCTAGGCCTACCTTATTTTTGTCCAAAACCAAGAATCATAAAACGTTATCATCGAAAACCAATATCCATGATACTTAATTTAATACAGCCCTTTATTATAATTGTATCTATATTTATGCTAAATATACGGATATGTTATTATAATTACACATAGGTATCAATTTAATATTTATGTAAAGAATACCTAAATGGATTATGATAATAAAAGATTGTTATACCCATATCATGATATAATTATGAAAGCATAATATTATTATAATAATCGATAATTATTGTGGAATGAATTGTAACAAATCTGGTAAAATTCAACACAGGTACCTAATACCTATCTTGGAAAAATACTAACATTATATAAATGGACATGATCTTTAATCAAAATGATAGTAATAACCTCATAGTTCATACCAGGTGAATAGTATTTACAAAATAGATATTAAAATGTTATTAGCTACAATAAAAGCCATCTTATTTCTGTAACTATGCAACGGTTTGAGAAAATATTATGTGAAATGGCAAAATCAAAAATCAATGATAAAATTAATTCAAGAGTTCCGGCGACACCTGGCAACAACAATTATGTAACCATACACAAAATTAACTAATATATTTTTTTAAATATATTCAACAAGCAACAAAGTAACTTAGGTGTATGCCAATAGAGATTAAAATCACTAAGCGCTACCGCAGAAACTGTTTCGATTTTCAGGTGACGGTCAAGAATGGGCCTGATTAACAATAATCGAAAATACCTGTACAACGGGTTGAAAACTGGTCACGCAGGGCCGAGGGGGCAGACCACCGCTCGGACACCCTGATTCAGCGTTGAAGGGAGTTTCGCATGTCGTCGTTGTACAGTGGACACCGGTCAAGTTACTTTGTTAGGGTCACTAGTAAACAATAAGATGACCGGTCCACCCTACGAGGGTGCGATTTTAGATTTTAAAACTGGTTAAAAATGGTGCGTTATCGCGCTGCCAGTGCCAGTACGAGGCCGACGATAGTGCGGTCCGGTTGCGGCGTAGCTCGCTACTGCGTTGCGTTGAGGACCGCTTACCACTCGCCCATCGCATGGCGTTGGCATGTGTGGAGAAGGGTGACATTGCAACTCATCCTTATTGTCCTTTACCATAAAGGGTTGAAACCGTTAAATGAAAGGAACTTTTGTAATAACTAAAAATATACCCCTTGCAATCGTAGCTCATAGCTTCCACAAAGGATATTAACTAAGCTTTACTATTTGTTGTGAAATATAATTGCATAAATAAATCAGTTTCATAGACTTCCACTGCTGGTCTCTTACAAGGATTTCCACACTCCGCGATGAATATACGATTCGATTTACTTATACCTATATATTATTTCCACAAAATCTTTCTTTTAATTCAATGTCTCAATAATTCAGGGAACTATGGTGTTCTTATCAAAATAAAAGAGAAATTTAAATTATCATACATAATGCTATGAATTATATCGTATATCCGCCTGAGAGTATTGCTCTTAAAGCAGTGAAAAAATTTTGATTTGATTATTTATACACATTATCCATCCACACACCTAATTATCCCAGGTGAAAGTTGTACATGACATCAGGTTATCTTATCGCTTACATTTTTATGCTACGTTATTTTATATTTGAAATGAAAGCACAACAATTATTTATCTAAAGGAGACACCTCTCAAAAATCTGCTAATATAAGTAGTTAATATAAAATTGATAAGATTCAACCAAATAAAAATTTAAATAGTTTAATTTGTCTAACATTTGGAAAATATATAGAACTCTAAACTCTAAATACATTAATTCTCAGATCAAAATCCATAAAACAGAGAAAGTATACACGAATGTCAATAAAGTTTATGACGCTCTAACGTTGGCTAAAAATCGGGACCAGAGTCGAATGCCTCTTGTGGTTATTTTCTACTATGTTTAGTCTAGTACTCAATACTCATGTACTAAAACAAACAAAAGTTTAAAAAATAAAACCTAACTTCATAGAACTATCAAATGTCGTAATTTGTACCAACCTAGATCACTTCAAACTATTTTTAGGGTTAGGTACCTCAAGAGGAAAAAGGAACCCTTATAGGATCACTTCATTGTCCGTCTGTCAACCACATTTTCTTCCGGAACGCTTGAAGGTATCAAGTTAGATAATAGGTATGTACTAAGTTCAGCGAAGAGTATAAAACAAGCGAAAAGTTTCCAATAGAAAGGGGAGTCAGGCAGGGAGATCCGATATCTCCCAAACTGTTATCAGCTGTATTGGAAATGATATTCAGGAATCTTGAATGGGAAAACGAGGATCTTAATATAAATGGCGAAAACCTTCACCTTCTACGATTTGCAGAAGAGTTGGTACTATTTTCGGAATGTCCAAAAAAATTAGAACTTATGCTGCAGCAGTTGTCAGATGAAAGCGCTAAAGTAGTACTCACGATGAATACGAGCTAAACCAAGGTAATGACAAACTCTGACAAAACAGAAATCAAAGTAGATGGTCAAACAATCGATTACGTCGACGAATATGTTTTATTTACCTGGGGCATTTATTGTCAACCAAAGACTGTATGACTAAAGAAATCGACACAAGGGTGACAAACTCCTGGAAACGATATTGGTTGCTCAGCGAAGTAATGAAAAACAAATATTTGCCCATCAAGAACAAGAGGAAAGTTTTCAATACTTGCATCCTACCATGTCTGACTTATGGGTCACAAACTTGGGCGCTTACAGAGGAAAACCTTACAACATTAAGCATTTGCTGCAAAACTCTATGGAAAGGAGTGTTTTAGGGGTAAGGCTACGAGACAGAATAAAGCTAGAAGACATTAAAAGAAAAGCTAATTTTAAAACTGTTGAAAGAGTAGTCAAACGACAAAAATGGAGATGGGCAGGGCTTATGGTAAGAGAAAATGAGGAGAAGTGGACCAATAAAGTTTTAGAGTGGTACTCCAGGAACAAAAAACTAAGGAGAGGCAGACAATTTAAAAGATGGGAGGACGATATAAGGAACTTGATTGGTAGGTTGAAGGTTAGCCAAAAATAGAAATGTCTGGAAAAATTGAGAGGAGGCCTATGTCGAAGGACACGCTTAGTATTTAACAGAATAATTTAAGTGTTATATTTTAAGTTAAAATTAGTAAAAACTGTACTAGCGCTGCAATAAAGGCTCATTTTATTTATTATTATGTACTAAGTATTAAACATGACAAAGTAATTATTACCTTCAACTCACAGACACGTTTGAGGATAATAAAATCAAAATTACCTAATTAGCTTACGAGAAACGAATTTCATGCTTATATATACCCAAATGCAACCCATTAGTCCTAGTCTGTGTTCACGCTTATAAAATACAGAATTCAGTTTAAGCTTTATTTAAAAAAATTGTAAACCAAAGAAGAAAAGAGTTCACGTATACCAGTTTATTTCATCAGCCATTAATATTATATTGCGTTATAGATAGTAAACAATTTAGGCTCGGTTTTTTACCGTTTCACATAATTACAAAATTATGCCTTAAATTGACGAGAATACGTGGCGGTGCGGCGTGTAGTTAGCTAGGGTTGAAATTTAATGGACCTGTTTATTTTCTTACGAAATCTACTTATTTATATTCGTTTAGGATATTTATATTTTCAATTCGTGAAAACTTTAGTGTAAATCCTTACTTTCCTTATTACCTACACATTTACTAATATTATAAATGCGAAAATATAATAGTTATTAGTGTGTTTTCGCAACCCATTTGTTTTGCCAATTTTTATTTTATTTATAGTTCAGAGACACGGCGGAGCCTTTTTATACCAGAAAATGAAAAAGTTTAAACGGGGTTTATTGAAAACTGAAATTCCTTAATTGTAAAAAATCCCATGAGAACTTTTCGATTACCGGGATATAAAGTAGCCTAGCCCTCCACGAGATCTATTCACCAAAAAAAAAGGAAAAAGGTTCCTAACACACAGACACACTTTATTATTTATGGATTATGTAAAATATATCGACAACCCTACATCGCTGCGCCCACTCACAAGCGGCTAATAAGAAAATCAGAGAAGCGCATTTGACCGAGATGGATTGTCATAGATAATGTGTCATGTTATTTTTTAAGTAGGCAAATACATTATAGTAACAGTCAAGAAGAATCTGTAATGATGTTTTTGACATAACTCTTATAGTACGAGAGGAAGTGTGGCATATTAGTAATTAATTTCATAGAAGGCAATCAATGTTTTAGTATAGTCACAAAATAGATAATAAACACAAGGGAGGCTCTATTGTAAAAGTGGAAACCACTCAGCGAGCGTTCTCAAAGTTGCGTTCGTACTGCTATTTGAAACAATTGCAAACCTGTGACATTCGTCTCGTAGGATCGTGACTTCGAAAGCGCCCGCTGATAAGCCGAACTTCTGATCGATCACTGGCACAGGCTGCAATTAGTATTCAAGAGAAAAAGTCCTCCTCCCGTCAGTAATGGAGACAATGACGAAGGGAGAAATGTCTAGGTCAAAGGTTTACATCAAAAAATTCATAGGTGGTTCTTGAACCACTTGGAAATGGTATTTTAGCAGTAATAGGTCTTGACCTATTACTGCTAAAATACCATTTCCACGATTCCAATAATAATTAAATGTTAAAGTTCCGATTTCCATCACGCTAAGAAAAAATATATCTTGACGTTCCTTCTGATTTATTTTGCAAGATCCTTTACCGATTGATCTATCAAATTGAAGAACTGTTAATACCTACGGAAAACGGGCAAGGAAAAGTTCGCTGTTTTGAAAGAAAACGTCGAAGAAAAATTAGAAACATCAAGAAATGCATTTGTCCGAGGTCCTCATCTCACCAGTCCCTTAATCGGTAGTAATGATAAAGTAATGGAGATAGGTAGCGTCAAACGCGAAAAAAAATGCACACATGAAATAAAGTTGAAGCAAAACGTTGAATCACCCTTAATGTGTTATCACAATATTATTAACGGTAAACTACCAATAAAATTGGTCTTCAATAGGTATATTTCTAGGAAGCAAACAAGAACGTATTTATTAACGTTATTGTATAAATCGGAAAATGTAATAAAATATTGGTAGACATGCTAGCAGTAACTGTATGATTGGCATAACGAGCACAGATACCGATTTTGGTCAATAATCACCATAAGTATAGTAACTGAGTACTTTCGCGTACCGAATGAAATAATAATTGGTGGGTCCGATTTATCACATCACTGTTCTCCGAAATGCCTGAACAGTTCTTGTGTAAGCCCTTCACGTCGTGCACACGAAAATATCTTGAGTCCATGCCGAGTGCACTTAATTATAGGTAGAAAAATAAATTCATGGGAAGTTTGATGCAGAGAATTTTATCGTTGTTATTTTGCCTAACCGTTGGACATAGCGCAAAAAACAAGACAAATGGCTATGCTACCGAACTTCCATTCTACTTGCTGACCCCTTTCTCTATAATAAAAAGGATCTACCTATATTATAACAAAAGAAGGGTCAAGCTATCTCAGACAATTTCTTCCCACACTGGTCAGTCATCCCTAGTGGATACTGGTCATCGGCGGTCATCAAATGTTTTGTTTGATTATTGTCTTCAATAATAAAAAGCAACCCCTCTTTAGCTTTTAAAAAAAATTCAAAGACAGTACTTAGATGCCTGACACCAAAGACACCCCTTTCAATTGAACAAACGGTCGCCATTCATGATTTAAGCTTTGTGTGAGCTTTCCCCACAGGTGTGTCCGTACAGTATTGTTTGGACGATTATTAATGAATAAAATCTAGAAGCAAATTACATATAAATCTACCAGCTTCTATTTTTGGCAGGCAACATAAGATCTTACTTATTTTTTAATGGTCGTCTTACCTGTAATGGTTTTAATTATTTACTTCTAAAATATATATTGTTTCATTTCTCATATTTTTTTAGCACACGAGTTGTGAAGCAAACTAAAGGTACAGGTATTAAGTATATTAAATTACTAGGTGATGCCCGCGACTTCGTCCGCGTGGATTGAGGTTTTTGCTTCCCACGGGAACTCCGCTTAATACTTAATTTTCCGGGATAAAAATAGCTTAAGTGTTATGCCAGACTATAATCTATCTCTGTGCCAAATTTCATTCAGACAAGTTCAGCCGTTCTGGCGTGATTGAGTAACAAACATCCATCCAAACTTTCGCATTTATAATATTAGTATAGAAAGCATAGATAGTAATAACTGTAAATTACACAAACGTGAAGATAGCAACTAGTTGCCACTTGGTAGCTAGAGATAACGCCCCCAGGAAGAAGCCAGAATGTTCAAAATTACTTAATTAAAGTTCTAATTACTTTAAGATGATTTATAAGATCGTGATAATGAAACAAGCCGTGTGGTGTCGTTGGACACTCCGTAAGAACATAAATTATTTTCGCTATTCTATTTTTTTTTAAACAGTTAAATATTTCATATTTCACTCATATTTAATTAGTGGGATTCGAACATGTAACATCACTCAGATTTGACTTCTGACAAACTTAGCCAACGTAAGTAACTAAAATAATTACAAATATCTAGTCTGATTCTGTTCAGAGGGTCAGAGACTGAACGCTTTTCTATTAGGAACAGTTTGTCGCCGCGTTTTATCCTGGATGATCTTGCCGTAAAGAACTTACGTTCTAAAAAAACAGGCGGAATTTTTTGTGGGCTTTTCTCAGACCAGGGAGCATTTTGAACCCTCGTAGCTTTTGGTTATATAATTATATCGCGTTTTATAATTTATTGACGTTCAAAAATGCACAGATTTAAGAAGTGATGGTGATAATAAATTACGGTAAGACCTGCGGCAATTAGTGCAGCATACAAAAATTGCATAAACATGCGACAACTAGAGGGTTCCAAACGTGCCCTGATTTGAGAAGAGCTAATATTTCAATTACCCATTCTTGTCTCGGGACTTGTTTAGTTACTAGTTGACCCGCCTCGGCTTCGTACGGATGGATTAATACAGCTTTTATCTGATTGTAATATATGGTTTAAAATCTACTTTTTACTAAGCTATTACACTGATCGCGGTTGATTTAATGATACCCGTTGAGGAGTTCCGCCTCCCACCTCTGAAATATTTGACAGACAATAATGAAATGAACATGGGATCAACGCGAAGAAAAAGGTATTGCAAAATCGATTCAGATTTGACGGATTTGGAGTAAAATTGACAAAAAAGGATATCCATCTATCCTAAAGGAACAAAATTGTTTTTCAAAATAAAAAATATCTAGTGCTTGCCTTATGTATGCCAAGTTCCATTCCAAAAATTAATAAGGAGTCATTTTGGCTCTGGGTGGTAAAACTTTTTTCAATTATAAGATTCAAAATATATAACAAGAATCATCCAGCTAAATTTATAGATAAGCCAAATCCTACGACCAATTAACAATATTTTTATCAAAAAAATAAATATTACTAAATGATCCCCGCGACTTCGTCCACATGGATTAAGGTTTTTTGATTATACGAACTATTTAATTTTCCGGCATAAAAAGTAGCCTCAGTCTTTCCCCAGGATACAAACTATCCCTATACCAAATTTCATCAAAATTATCTGAACAGATGGGCCGTGAAACCGTAGCAGACAGACAGACACACTTTCGCATTTATAATATTAAGTATGGATCTGGCAATAAAAACGTAGATGTTTGTAAAACTTGCAGCTTGGCCAAACAAAACGTAAGATTTTCCTAGCTACGACGTTAAATTTCTACTCAGGATCTGTTTTGTTTCAGGATGTGAATATACAAAAACAAAATGGGAAGGCAGAGATGAGTTAAAAGCCCTTCCGTGATATTTTTTTTAATTACAGCTTCCACTGAAGCCCATTAACGACCCGCTGCTGTACACAGGCCTCCACTCTCATAGGAGAGAGGGAATTAGAGCTTAGACCCACCACGCTGTTCCAATGCGGGTTGGCGGGCTGTAACGACTATTATCATGGTAGTAATAATAACCGGGATCGACGGCTTAACGTGCTCTCCGAGGCACGGGGGTGAAACACCGCCAACTTCCTAACTCCGGAAATTTCTAATCAGAAAAACCCGATACTTAATTAAGGCCTGACGCGGGACTCGAACCCGGGACCTCGCCGGCCTCAAACATGCTAACCACTAGACCAACGAGGCAGTATAGATTACAGCTTCCGTATTCTCATAAATAATTTTCAAGCCAAAGTCAAAGCTGGTATAGTGCTAAACGTCAACAGGAGGGTTATCGACACTTGGGGAAAGTAGCCGTTATCACAATCATGATAAGCCCTTCCCAGACGATAAATTTATGTGCCCTTTGTTTCTTTTCATCGATTTATCAAAAAAGTCTCTTTTGTGTCTCCATGACGTTAATCTCTTCTTATAGGTCATCATAGTCGGGTCAACAGTTGTCATGTCGCATTGTTTACTATGTGAAAATAGTGGGCACATAATCGCAGTATGTGATTTTATAATGCACATACAATTCCTACCTATTTCTTGAAGTAAACTAAGAGTGAAATCAACTATTTTCAGCATTACTTTTGTAAAGCCTACAAACTTTACAGTCCTATTTATGGCAAAGTAAGTTTAGAAAGTAATGTAGTTGTTTAGGTAATATTAAATATCTACTACATATATGCAGTCTAAATGGATACAGTAATAAAAGAAAACCAGCAATGTATCGTAAATTGCTTATTTTGTTCACAAGCCTCGGGCAGATCAATTTGACCCTTATCGAGAAAATAACCAACGAAAGCGAAGTCCTACGTGCACCAAGAAAAAATTAATTGTTCGTGATTATGGATCGCAGATAATTGATTGTTGGAGGGAATGGGATGTGTCTCTACTGTCCCGATTGGCTGCAAAATTACATCACATACTTATGAAGGAGCTTTTGATATCAAATTAGTTTAGAGCTTTGCTGCATATTGCTGTTGCGTAAATAAACGACTATAAGATTGCTCGCTACCTTAGACAGAAACTTGTTGATTTTAATTATTACATAAAAAGTAAGTGGAGACTTATTATTTACCACAGGCTGTTTGAAACCTGTGGTAAATAATAAATAAATAATAATATTTTTTTTAGTTTACAGGGCAACGAGGAACAAATTGCTCATACAGTCCTTGTCGATTTCATCATTTACTTTTTACAGTACCGGACGCAAGTTAATAAGTATATATATATATATTTATGCGTAGTTATAAGTTCGTACATATAGCCACTCCCAATGAGCAACATATTTTTATACGCAGCCTCTTATTCACGAGCTGCCGCTGTAAATCATGTCATTTGACAAGCATTGATAAATTGACCCGATGCACCTAGCGAAAATGACACACGTCTATTTGTAGCATGAGTAACTCGTATTGCAACACAGTGTACTAAACTATCTAGTTATTTAAGAGAAAATATCAGATTCTTAACTATTCTACTTTCACAACTTAAAATTTTTATCTTACTTTTATTTGTGGAAATAAAAAGTTACGATGCCACAAGAGAGGTGTAACATTACGTTATTATTATACTGGTTGCGCTTATAAGGATAGGAATTCTTTAATAACTTGCAATTCGTATGAGCAATAAACGCTATGTGACATAAAACGGGATTAGTGCGATAGGTAGAAATTCTAATGAATCCTAACCAATTGAACACAAATATTATGCACTTACGTTTTATTTATCATATAGTTTATTTATCGATACCTGGTTTATTTTTAAGTTAAACCTCATCCAACTATCAATGTTACCTGGAAAAGCGTGTACCTACGTAGGTTAGTAGAGTTCAGCCAAATTACGGTTAATCACGGTTTTATCACTAGTTTTTAACATGGACACGGCTTTGTAAGAAAGATGCTACATGGTCACGGCCAAAGCATCTCCTTGTAATGGGATAACCTGGAAATCTAAGTTCAATATATCATCAAACTCATGGGACTAACTCATACTTAAGTCAAGGCAATCCACATAGGGCATTCATCAAGGTCAACGTTTCTACTTTAGTTTATAGAAATTGTTAACTTTATAATTATTGCTCACTATTATCTAGTATGGTGAATATCTAAGTAGCTTCCTAACGGGTAGCACTGACTTCCAAGCGGGTGTTTACGACAAAGTAATCGACGCTGAATTGATAATTATATACGTCGTATGAATTTAAAAATGCATGGCATTTAAATGCCAACTCAGACGCCATTTTAGCTCGGCACGAAAGAGAGAGACTATCACCTTGAACACGACTTAAATCTGACAACCTCGAATGTCACTCTCGTTCCAACCAATTAAAGTTAATGTATTATTTATATACAAAGTATTCAGTATTACGTTTGATTGTAAGGTAAAAAATATTACTTGGTGCTGCTGATTTACGTTTTGAATACTGAAACTCTCCCAAAGAGTGTAGGGCTCCACTGTCCTATGGCTATTGGTGGTCTCTAATTCAGGATTGGCCTTTGTTCATGAGTCAGATAATGCTTTTAATTGGTATATTTTTAATAAAGAAAATGGTTAAAAGTGGGTCAACTTAGCTGCAAAAACCGCCAACATTTAATAAGAGGTCTATACAAAGGGGTCGGAATAAATATTTTAAGTCTATTCTAGTCTTGCATGGAACCCTAAAAGAGAAACTGAAACAATGAATGCGATAAGAAGATATAATCGTCAATACAGTTACTGGCGTACATTACCTACATAATATGTTGCACGATTTGAAAGATAAGTTTTCACAACACCTTAACAAGAAAAAAAATGTGTGACGGTATTGCAGTGCAATGGCTCATTCATTTAAAGATAGTCATCATTTCTTTCCTAGTACTGCTAAATTACATTTCTAGTAGCTGTGTAACACGTTTACGAGGTAGTTTGAAGATGGTATGGCATATCCGTAATGGCAATCGCAGGATTATATGGACAGATGCCAGAGTGATATAAACATATTCTTTACTACGACCCGTATCCGTGAAGACACTGTGACCGGGGTCAAAATAAATTGTCTGTTTGCTACAGCGCTGTGTTTTATATTATTATATTAAATACATTGTTTATATTATGACTCGTGTAGATATTAACATTTTGAATAAATAGGCTGTTGTAAACTTCTGTGTACGTATGGAGAAATCAAAACATTTAATATCTCTGGCACTATCATTTATATATATATATATATATATATATATATATATATATATATATAATAGTAGATATTATATATATATAATATATACACAGATATCAACTAATAACAAAATGCGTCTTGTTTGCACGCTCTTACGCAGGTCAATAAAAGCTGCTGACCGACATCGTATGAACGCTTTCGAAATGAGGCGCTGGAGGAGAATACTTCGAATCCCATGGACAGCGCACAGAACCAACGCATCGAACCTCAAACAACTAAAAATCACGAAAACGCTATCAACCATCTGTCTCCAGACGAGAGACCTCGGGAACATGTCCCGATGCGTTGGTTGGATCAAATCTGTACCGCTCTTTCAGCAAGTTCCACGGAGCCCTTCATGTCGCAAAACACCGAACCACATAGCGCCATATCGTTCATCGTTAGGTTAAGCAAACAATTCGGACAGGCCCCTTTTAGAATACATAATAGTTAGGTGTGATTTTTGACTGGTACTAATCATGAGTCTTAAATCCGTCATTATGACTAAGTCTCTCATACTGAGGAAGTGATTGAGTGAGGAGACGTTGATTTGTCCTGAATAAATAAATCCATAGAAAAAGAATACTTAGGTACAGTTTTTCCTGAATTTTCTAATTTTCTAGGAAACTTATCCAATTTTTCTACCCATATAAACCTGACTTGGTCTATCACGAACATTTCAAAAAAATAGCTAAATCCGTCGAGCCGTCCTTAAGTTATGCGCTAATAACAACAAAGTTTTTTTTTATAGGTATAGATAGATAACTATTTTAACTCTTTAGTATAAGAGGCTAGTATCGTCAGAACTCTTTTACGCTCAAATGAACCTCATAGCATAAAATTATAGGTAGCACTTTAATTTCTAACAATAAAATGATATATTCATGTTTACAACTTGGTAGAACCTATAGCATTTGCATATTTAATTTCTAAATCGTAAATTATTCTCAATGTTTGACATTTAATTATCGTTTTTATACCTATTTGTAAATAACAAATTGAAATAGTTGCTCATTGGCATAGAGAATAATCAACCCTTTAAGATATAAGATGTCTTTACACTCAGGTCTATTAGAGTAATACCGCCGTCTATTTTTTATATATATAATGTGTTTCGTACTGGTGAAATCGTATTATTTCACTTATTAAAATTATATCAATTCGGACCGTTTAAATTACAAATCTATTCGAAATCCTGTACAAAGACAAGTGTCAAACTTGACAGACCCAAGACGGCCACAGAGCCAAGTCACAGATTATGGACAGGACAGCATTTACATATATTTAAATATCATGAAATGCCGCAAACTCCAGCGCCGATTTATTTACTAAAAACTTTCATTCATAAAAGTACCTATATGTAATTTTTTTTTTCAATTTTAATTAAGAATCATTTTTACCTACTTAGTGAAATTTATGTCCACTTGGTTATTTTAGCAGTGTAATAAACGATTTCGGAATTCATAATCGATGTCAACAACCTGGCATCTATCTCGATAGCCAACAGCCGCTCCCTCGATATCGCTATAAAATTTATTGCGGCTCTATTTTAAAGTAAATTCATTAAAAATGTGATGATCATTAAAAAGTTCGACCGTGAGAGAGTGATAAAAAGTAAACCTAACGTAGATAGTGGGCAATTTATAAAAATTAAAGTATATATTTTCAGTAATGTAGCATTATATGGTTCAGAATGTTGGGCGGTGAAACGGTTGAGATGGATGTGTGGTGTGACTAGAATAGATAAGATTAGGAATGAATATATAAGGGGAAGTCTGAAAGTAGCGCCAGTGATAGAAAAGATGAGGAGTAATAAGTTAGCATGGTACCTATGGGCATGTAATGCGGAGGGAAGAAAGGCATATTACGAGAAGAATGATAGATATGCATGTGGAAGGAAAAAGGAGTAGAGGGAGACCAAAGAAAAGATGGATGGATTGTGTGAAAGAGGATATGAGTATAAAAGGGGTGAATGAGAGGTTGACGGATAACAGAAGTGAGTGGAAGAAGAAAACATGTTGTGCCGACCCCACATAGCGTGCGAAAAGGGCAAGAAGAAGAAGATTTTCAGTAAGCTTTCATGAAAGTTAATAAGTATTTAATTGACCAACGTGAGAGGCAATTACATAAACTTGTTTTAAAAAATGATGACAGGAATATATCTAAGGCGCTGCATGAAATTCAAGAATTACAATGCCACCATACACTTTTTTCTTCAAATAGTCCGAAACACCCCCCTATCTATATGGAAGAGGCATTGTCTGTAATGCTTCCGTTACACAGTTAGTTATTATTTCGGCTATAATGTACAATCGGTACTCATATTAGTATAATGTATACTTTGAAGAGAAGAGAAGAGAATCAGCAAAACTTTGAAGTCCTGTGAACAAAGGACCTAGGAACGAAGAAAATATAATTTTACTCTACAAGTCAAGTTCGAATCATCAAGTTTCGAAATTTAGATATTAAATTTTAATAATTTCAAGTTAAAGATGCCAATCAATTTTATGTACTTACTTAAAACAAAAACCAAATATGCAATCCATTGAAGTGAAGACAATGTACATTAATGCTTCAGATTAAACTTAATGAATAAAAACCTACCGGAGATATACGATCAGGACAATAAAAAAAACCTTGACCATTGCGAAATAACCAGTAGGTAACCATCGATGTATGGTTATGAATACACCGAACGATACAACCGATATTAAAAGTTTAAAGCTCTGGTCAACTAGTTGGGCGATCGATCGACTAGATTACGGCCCTAGGGCATGAAGACTGACTTTAGACCCGCAAAAGTATGATTAAAACAGTAGTAAAGGTATGGTAGAAGTATAAAAAGTATTTTTTACATGTTATGAAATCAATATGCAAATTGCCATATACATTACAAGTACTTTTCGTATCGTTGGTATACATCCGTATGTAAGAAAAGCATTTATATTAAATTATAATATTTATCTACTCCAGCATCGAAAAGTTCCAATTTCGAATTTGACAACTATATCGAATTGAACCCTCTTTCATGTTTGCTTCTCATAACGATACAGTTCGTTGTATGGGAGCTGTATCGTTATGAGTCGTAGCTGTATCGATATGGTTATCTTCATAAATAGGATACCTATAGCTTAGCGGCTCTGGGTTCTGGCACTTTCCCAACCAGTCAATTGATTTGAATTTTTTATTAATTTACAAAGTAAAAAATTATAAAGACGTCCTTGTCGTAGATAAAATCTTGTATGCAACTGTACGTAATTAGTCATTTTAATTCTCGTACTATCCTATTTTGATACAAAAAACAGCACTCGAATTAAAATGACCCTCATTACGATACAGTTGCATAAATAGCTATTCTAAATGTATCTCTATACTTATAATAAAACTGTAACTGGAAGATTTCTGTACATTTAATATATTCTGAAAATTTTAATAGGGGTAGGTATGCTTTACTATCGATACTGAGCCCAAAATTTCCGTGCATCACGCGAAAACTAATGAACGGATTTAAATGAAATTTTGTATAGCGGTACCTAATACTCCGGGTCAATATATAGGTTAGTTTTTATCCCGATAGAAAATAAGGTTCCTCCAGGATAGAGGATTTTTTGTTGATTTTACTCCATAACTCAGTCAATTCTGAACTGATTTTAATAAATCTTTCTTTATTAGAAGGTATGTATCATCAGGTAAGTTTTGCCCAATTTTGGTGAAGATTTAAATAAATATTATCAGAGATAGAGGACAAAACTGCTCAACAGATAACAGCAATTCACTAGATTTTTGGTGGCGTTTGAAGGAAACAAAATAATTATTTTTGTTAATTATTATTTTTTTTCCTTCAAACGCCACCAAAATGCTTTTTAGATAAACAGGTATAAGTTGTATTTAGGTGTTGATATAACTTAGCCATTTGAAAATAAGTTTAGGTTCAGCGCGAGAAGCAAAAAATCTCAATCCACGCGGACGAAGTTGCGGGCTTCAGCTAGTGTATCTATAAAAATAGATAAAACAAAATCAATTCAACAAATTGCTTCACATCACAATCACGCCACGCACGTCCACGGCTTGTGGCGTCAAACATGCTATCGTATTGTATCGGATTACAGCATAGTAAAATAAATTAGCTTAATGAACCGTCTAAGTGTACGTATAGTGCTTTGTAAAAACCGAATCACGTCCGTTTTTCAGCTGGCAGCGACAACAGTAACAAATGGCGGCACGGTGCAGTTTTGAGAAGCGAGTTTTATTCCTAAGTTAGCGCGAAAGGCGGAGCGCGAATAATTAAAATGCATAGAAAAACACTGCACGCGTGCTCGTGTTGACCTATCACTCCGATCTGCTTGATACGCAACATGCGCTTGCATGCACTTTGTGTTTGACATTACAAATGGAACCTCCCACAGTGCCATATTATTGGAGCCGTAGTCGTGTACAGATAGCTATCGAATGGACCATAATATAAACAACTCATTTGAAAATATATGTAATTTGCAAGCTCCTAAATTTGTGTAGGTAAAGCAGAAAGGTATATTTGCTCAATATAGTCTAGTAATAGACGATTACTCAGATAATATGCGAAAAGACACTTTAAAACCTGCACCGTTAAATTAAATTCATTTTATTGTTTCGCTATTTATATGAATAATATAAAATACCTAACTTTTTCAATGTATAAGTATTCATTGTGTACTACGAGATAAAAATAATAATACAAACTATCAGAACTTATAATCTTACTGCACAAGTTACTGAACAATAATTGACCGAGCGAAGCGAAGGTCTCTGAGTCTACTTGGGTGAATTGGCACTTGTCCGTCCGTCCGTCCGTCTGTCAGAGCATTATAACTTCTGAATTACTGAACGCAATTACTTCAGCTTTAAATATACTATGTAAACCAATGGCCTCCCGCCGAATATGGCTTAAAAAATAATAAAAATCTTTCTTTCAGGGGGGCTCTCATAGAAGCGAATGCGAAGTAAAATATTTTTTATAAAGTTACATAGGGTTGATCAAAATTGTTTGTCCATGGTGTGTCTTCGCCCATAGCTGTGCCATAGATCCATAGTAAATATAAGTGTATGGTCACGTCCAACCTTATAAATAAAAGCTAAGATAATGTGCCTAATTTTTATCTACTATAAGGAACTCTAAAAACTTAAATGGTAGCTTTTATCTCTCGTATAATGAAATTACCGTTTAGACGCAGAGTGGTAGTTACTTATAAAAGTAATTAGCTGTAAATCATCACATGTGAAACTAATTTGCCCGCGAGCACCGAGACTGTGGAGCCGCCAGAGTTCCTGTTTATTGTGCACATATTATATTAACTCGTAATTAAATTATACCACCAAATAATAGCATGTCGCACGTCTCCTGCTATAATATCTTTTTTACGTATTTCGCTATTTAATTTTGTGCAGAAATAATGAATTGTTTGTTATTAAGTATCCATTATAAATGCGAAAATATGTCTGTTTGTGTGGGCTTTCACGGCCCACCTGTACAACCGATTTTGATGAAATTTGGTATAGGGATAGTTTGATTCCCGGGCATAGGACATAGGCTTTTTATCCCTGAGAAGTTCCCAGGGGAATCGACAAAACTTAGTCCACGCGAACGCAGTTTCAGTTTTCTTAACAACGATTGTGATTGGAAAGTGAAAAGAAATTTATTTTCAATCCATGCAATGTGCTTATTAGTAGTGTAACAATTTTTTGGAAAAAAAGCTTCGCCTATTGTTTGTTAAAATCCTATTCAAGTTCTAAGTTAAAGGGTAAATTTAAAGACAAAAGATTTAAATAAAATAAAATTCTTCAATGGAATTGTATCATCTTATTACAAATCTTTAGACGTGGTATGAGCAAAAGTTAAACATGGGATACCTCGTTCCAACCTAGACCTCATCATTGCTTTGCACTAAGCATGATAGTCGTCAAGCGCAAGCCTATCACGCAAAAAAAATCTCTCTCCTGCATGAATCTCAACAGAACACAGTCTTGTGCCACTTGCTTCTATTTGGAATACACCTATGATTTGTAATACCGAAGTATTTCATCTGTGGTAATTCATATCGAAAACTCACTTGATACAAAAAAAACAACCAAAGAATTTATGAGGCATAATTAAGTTTCTTCTTTCGAGAATCAACTCTATGGACACTGAAACTAATTATTAGCCCTCTGTGAACTTTTTATCAGCCGCTCGAACAATGGGAACGTGACCGTACTAGCGATCACTAACTTTATTATAAAACTTCCCCACAGCCCACTACCGCTTGCAGTAAAGAGCAAATACAACGGCGTAGAGCATTGCCTTCCTCGTATCTTGCCTACATGGGTTCCCTCGTTACGATAAGTAAATGCCAAAGCTATATATGTAAATTATCATGAACCAACTATCAAATCGAATTGCCTCCAGCGAAACTATAAAAATAATAATACTGTAAAGACCCTGCATGTTCAAAAACATTCGCGTATTTACGGCTGTGATTATATTGGTGCCGATTGCTTTTCGAAATACCTTGGTGTCCAACAGTTTGTTTTCGTCTCAAAATGCAAAATCATATGCTTTTGCAATGCGACTCATAATGGAAAAATTATTGGATTATTGGCTGTTAGGTCTTTATTTAAATCGTATCGAGAAAATTATTTTTGCGCAATTGCATTGCCAACGACTTGAAATTTCAAATTCAATAAAATAAAACAGCGTATTTTACAGGGTTTTTTTATTTGTTACGTTTAGCTCACGTGGCATCGAGCGGGTAAACCAAACTTATTCTGCATATTATAACTGAGTGTTTACGTTGTGGAATTAATGTTTCTACCTATTAAACAACCGACTAGTAGAAATACTAAGTAGTACCTAATGATACCTATGGAAATGAGGAACACATTCAATTAATCGAAGTCTAACCTTATTAATCACTAACTGATGTGCCCCGGCTTCGTACGGGTGGGCTCACTTTATGTACTGCAGTCATTATTTATATTTGGTTAAAATCTTAATATTATAAAGCCAATGTAACTATCGCTATTAATTTGCTTTTATTTCATTATATTAATGTCTACATAGCATTATTTCAACTCATTGCCGTAGGCCATAGTTCACCACGCTTATCAAGTGCGGATTGGTAGACATACATATGTACCACATTGTTATTATATTGGTATAATGCTCATACTGCATAATCACAAACCACCAGATGAGATTACAGTCAACTGCAAACTTAGAAAATTTTAAAAAAGCAGTAAATTCTGCAAACAAAATAGCACGAGAGCAGTAAATTTTACTATTCACTGTCTCTGTAAGTTCATTTTTCGAGCATCTTTCGAAAATACCTTTACTTAGTAAGGGTGGGATAGGTAAGACTGCTTGGAGTCGGAGTAGGTAATCACATTTCGCTTTTAGTTAAAGTAGTTGAAATGGCTGGTACATTCAGAGGTTAAACATACGTTTATTTCCCTTATATTAATGTTTCTTGCGTGCAGGAAAAATAAGTATACCTACCCAGCTTCTTAACTTTGATCTTTATTAGGATATACTGATTGTAAAACGACTCCCGTCGTCAACTAACGTATATTAAGCTTATTAAGAACCTACGTACTAGTAAGAATATATAAAGGTTCATATTTAGACTACTTGTTAAATGCTAGTAACGGTTATGGTATTCTATCTACTCTATAAAACATAAAATGTAAAGATTAAGACCAATAATGCGATGAATATGATAACTGCTACGAAATAAAATACCCTCTTACGTGACAAGCTAGGAATGACCTAATAATCATTTAGAAATAATTTATTAAAGACATATATGACTGATAAAATGAATCATATAACTGAAACCTATAGATCCGTGATATACTCGTAAATATGATGCCCACGACTTCATCTATGTGAATTAAGTTTTATCAATTCCCGCGGGAACTCCTTAATTTTCCGGGAAGTAAGTCTATGTCCGTCCCCGAGATACGACCTACCTCCGAGAAACATACAACAACATTAACATTAAAAAGATGTTCAATGTTAATGTTGTTGTATGTTGTATGATTAAAGCGTAGCTGACAGATACAATATACAACAATATTACAACATGTCACTATTAAAACAATATCACATTTATAATATTAGTATGGATATGAGTATTCTGTTCAGAAAAAAATCGATTATTAGTAAATATTTACTTCCGAAACTTTCCTTTTCTTACTTGGAATGGATGATACCTACTAGGAATACTAAAATATGAGAAAGCATAAGATTTATGAAAAATACCATTTTTTTTTGGGTCTCTTTAAAATGTTGACAATTTTTTTGACAAAAATTGTTAGGCTGATTATTAACATACTAATATTATAAATGCGAAAGAGTGTTTGTTTGTTGGTCCGTTGGTTTTCTGTTTTGTCTTTCAATCTATCAACTATCCTCAACTATACCCATGCCAAAACGATTTTTGGCATGAATATAGTTGAGGACCTGGAGAGTGACAGGCTATACTAAATCCCGTGGGAATTAAAAAAAACTTATTCCACGCGGGTGAAGTCGCGGGCATCAGCTAGTTTGTAATACATCCAATTAAATAAAATATATCTGAAGTTAAAATGGAAAATTATAGTACACTTACTTTAAATCGGCACCTTTGCGCCATCTATTGACACTAGGGTAAATTAATAAGCACGCATTTACATCAGTGACATCTAGCGCCACGGAAGTAATTCGGCAAGCGCTCGGTCGCTCGGTACTTCAGCTGACTCCAAATAGGCTATTTACTCCAAGCTAGTTGTTTAGATTTCAACGCGCTTGCAGTTCACAAAATATTATAGTTCAGGATTTCAGATTTGAAAAGTTGTATTCTTTTTAATAATTTAATCTAGATAACTTATTACGAAACATACTTTTTCTAGTTATTTAGATTTGGAAGCACTTACAGTTTACAAAATTATAGTACAAGAATTTCAGATTTACAAAATTATATTCTTTTTAATAATTGACTCTAGTTCAATAAGCATATTTTATAGTTACATAGTTAGTTAATGATTTCAACGCGCTTGCAGTTCAAAAATTATAGTTCAAGACTTCAGATTTATTTGCAAAATAAATAATAATAATAATAATAACAGCCAGCGTTCTGGGCACATTGCCTCATTGCAGCGGCATAGATTATATTTTTAATTTTTAGTTTTTAGTTTTTAATTTAGATTTTAAAGATATTTTAAGAAATTGTATATATTATTATATGTTTTATTTGTAAGCATTTATCAAATAAATTTGCAAAATTGTATTCCTTTTAAAGTTTTAACTAATTCAGTCTAGATCAATAATTAATATAATTACTACGCAACATACTTTATCTAGTTATTTAGATTTCAACGCGCATTGCAGTTCACAAAATTATAGTTTTGAATTTCGGATTTGCAAATTCGTGTTATTTTTATAATGTATCAATTATTATCTTTATTAGATAAAGTATGCTAATACGAAACATACTTTATCTAATTATTTAGACTTAAACGTTCTTGCATTTCATAAAATTCCGGTTCAGGATTTCAGATTTGCATAATGTTATTATTTTAATAATTTACTGTAGATCAAATAATACCAAATATTCTATAATCTTTAAATTTTAAAAACGGACTTGCTGTTCACAAAATTCAGGATTTCGGATTTGAAAAATTGTATTCTTTTAATAATTTACTCTAGGACCCGTATTAATAAACTGATACCAGATCAGAACGCGTTCTCAAGTATTTCTGTATCTATTGTTTAGACCGGTCTTAAGCATAGATTGACCGATACATGAGAACCTGTTCTTATGATGTTCTATTGATGTCGGTTTATTAATACGGGCCTAGATCAATCATTATTACGAATCATACAATATCCCGTTGTTTAGATTTCAACGCGCTCGCAGTTCACAAAATTATGGCTCGGGATTTCAGATTTGAAAAATTGTAATCTTTTAATTAATTTTAATAACTCAAGAGTCTAGATCATTACAGCGAATCATACCTATTTTAACTAGTTGTTTACATTTCAATGCGCTTGCAGTTCACAAAATTATAGTTCAGGATTTCAGATCTGCAAAATTTAGTTACTCTAGATCAATACAGTGAAACATACACTTTAACTAGTGGTTTAGATTTCCACGGTTGGCGTTCACAAAATTATAGTTGCGGATTCCAGGTTTGAAAAATCATATTCTTGACCCATGAGAGTACACTCATAATAATTAACTCGAGGTCAAATATTACGAAACATAATTTAATTTACGAGATTATTTTTTGTTAATATTTTATTTGCGAGTAAGTTGTACAGTAGCCTTTAGAGTAGTAAATAAGTCTTTTAAGTGAATATAATATAAGAATATTTGAATATGAATTTTTATATCTAATTTTAAGGGGAAAATTCTTTTTATAGGTTATAAGCCGATAAAATAATAAAAAATGACCGGGAAATAATTAGGGTTCTATAGACTGTCGCAGAAAGACATGCCTGTTGGCTGTCGCGCTGAGCGCGCCGTATGCCGAACACGTTCACTATTGTTTTAAATAAAGTTTGGAATAATGAATCGCGAACCTGTCAGATCTACTGTCTCGTTAGTCATGGGGTTTTCGTACCTAATTCTGACAGTTTGTTTTTCGTCAGTTTAGAAACAGAAGTTTGTTAAAAGATAACTAACCATATTATGAAGATATCTACTAACAGTAATCTGTTAAAATTTTATAAACACATGCATTTTGGCTGAGGAATATATGTAGTGTGCCATTAAGTGCTTCTTGTTTTTCCAGTTCAATTTAGCCCTTGATTGCGATCTCACCTGGTGGTAAGGCATGATACATTCTAAGATGGTAGTGGGCTACCCATTAGGGGTATGGCAGTTGTATTAAAGCCAAACCGCTAATCGCACCTCTGGTCTGGCCCTGGTCTCGCACCAGACCAGACCCGAAAAAAATCAGATATGATGAATTCCTAAAAGGATCCTGCCGGAAATCGAATCCGGGACCTCCCGCTTATAAGACAACAGAATCCCAGGGAGGTCGTCCTCTGATGAATGGACCTAAGGTGGTCATTGTGGCTAACTTTACTGCACACAATCTCTGAACTAAACTATATAGACGTTTTTGAAAGGGACAGTAAGACAATAAGTCCTGTAATTTTTTTTATGAGAGCTTAGAGATTGTCTATTCATCAGAATTA
The DNA here is from genome assembly GCA_923060345.2 of Erebia aethiops. NCBI lineage: Eukaryota > Metazoa > Arthropoda > Insecta > Lepidoptera > Nymphalidae > Erebia > Erebia aethiops. The sequence continues at coordinate 10,470,298 of OV281089.1, read as the reverse complement.
GCCACATTGAACGGCTATGGCGTAACCGTCGAATTAAGGATCATATTTGCTTTATTTTACGAGTACTTAAATCACAATAACTATAGGCTACTATTGGAGATGAAATACGCGTATAAGAGCTGTATAATTGGACAAGGTAGAACATGCGTGTTCAGACTCATATTTTGCTTAGCAATTAATTGTAAGTGCTTCATAAAGTGATCACGATTATTAATTATAATAAACATGACAACAAGAGTCTGATGGTAGGTATCTTGTAATTACTTAATTACTTTTAAATACATACTTAAATATGGAACCATCCTATAACATCCTATCCAAGTAACATCTTTTGTTATGCGTTATACCAATTGTACGGGAGCAGGTGATATGGCTCAACCGTAAGAAAGGATGATATCATCCACCGAGCGGGTGTTGTGCTCGGGGACCACTGGTCCACCCGTTCATCGTTGGAAGTCGTATATAGGCGTAATTCAGAGAACGCTTCGTTAGCGTGAGTTAGGCTCTTCGTGTTCATCGTGCGCTACTAGTAATGCGATCTATTGGATTATGTGCGGACTGCGAAGACCGCTACACCAATTTTTTTATTAAAACTAGTTTATTACTGACTGTTTGAATTAGCACCGTGATAAACTATATTTTTTCTGGCGCATTATTTTAATGTTTGTAAATAAGGTTAAATCTGACGCCTGTATTTAGAACATTAATTTTAATATGAAATCATATTCCTTAATACATTTTTAAAAGTTCTAAAATAAAAGGAAATATTCTGTGTATGCGTGCATTGTAAACTCCACTATTATACGTAATTATGTGGCCGCATAAACCAAGTACTTTGCTGCTCAGGTCCCAATTACACTTAGCGAGCTTTTAATATTGTTCATTATGCTAAGGAAACGGCAAGATTTCGCTGGAATTCATTATCCTTAAAAAGTATAAGGTGCACACACAGAGCGATCAAAATGCTAAATAGGTATGCGTTCAATCAGTATGACCATATTAGTCAGTTGAGGTAAGAATATGGTTTCGCATGGTATCCGTTTTTCATTCAAAAATATTAAAATACACAAAAGTTTTACCGACCCTACTAGTCATAGTCATAGTCATAGTCATTTATTTATTAAATATAGGTACACTGTAGGTACACTTAAAAATTACTTACTTAAAAAGCATGATGGTGATAATGGGTAACGGTATCTTAAAACTAAAGCTACGAGGGTTCCAAACGCGTCCTGGTCTGAGAAGAGCCCACAACAAACTCAGCCGGGTTTTGTTTTTTTTTTATTATCACCATCTCACAAATATTCTTACTAAGGAACTATCAGAGACATTAGAGCAAATTATTACCAGGCTTCCTTGTCGTTTAAGTAGTCCTTTACATGGTAGGTAATAAGATTTTTCAATGAGTTTACGTTTTACATTAACTTTGAACTTATTCAGAGACATCTTCAACATGTCTTCTGGGAGCTTATTGTAGAAGCGGACACTGTTTCCAACAAATGAATTGCTAGATTTACTAAGCCTAGAAACAGGCATTACAAGTTTATTTTTATGTCTAGTATTGACATTATGACAATCACTTTTCTTCTTGAATTTATCAATGTGCTTATGCACGTGTACTAGATTCCCAAAATCGAATTGGAAGAAACTAGCCAATTTAATGCTCTTAATTGGATAATCAAAACTTATAACGAAAATAGTTGTTGATGGGAAGTGAATTTAAAATTAGAAGCCATTCACTTAAATTGCCAGCAAAACATTTGGAATGTTTATCAATAAGATTAGTTAGGAGAGTCATAAACGGTAGACCGTTAGTTCGCCGACGAAATTGCGGTTATTTATAGTGATGAATCTTTGAGACAACGATATGCGATACCTGCTTTATCATACGTATTGATATTTTTACCTTCCAAGGTGTAATAAAAATATCCATTAAAAATTTGTATCGGCATCTAAGGAAACTTCAAACGCTTGCGTAAACTTAAATGACTTACATATATTAAACTTATGGATTTAGTGCATTCAGTTTGCTACGATCAAGAATTTTTGCAGTATATTATAACAAATTTTAGGTAAATAGGTTGATAAAGCAGAAAACAAAAATAAATACCTACAGGACTTAAGGAAGCAAATCTACAGGCAAAAGTAGCTATAAGTCTGGATATCATCTCTAATTTATTTACCGTTTGTTTTAGTTCGTACCGTTGTACGTATTAGGTTTACGTTAAGCGCTCTGATATATCCTGGCTTTTTAATAAAATATTAAACTCATTATTTGCGGATATTACAGTGGCATCATAGATAAAAGGATTGGTCTCCGCTGCACTCCAATTGCTGGAGCGCAGCTGAGACCAATGCTAAATCTATGAGTGGTATGGATACAGTATAACCTGCTAGAAGCTAAGTAATGTCCTTTAAATCACTGTTAACAACAATGCTGCGTCGGTAGTGAGTCGTAATATCGAAAAACAAGTTCTGATATGTACTTCTTTTTAAAGTGATTAATTAAATCCACCATCAATCAACACTGTTATTAAAATCACATGCATGAATTTATTAGAAATAAGAACTTCAATTTAAAGTTTGTCGTTAAATGGAAATTGCTACTAAAAGATTTATTGCTCTTCTCCGAAGGAGGGACATAGAATTTAATAATAAATATATGATACAAAATAATACATTTAAAAAATTAATGTAAGCAACCAACTTCATAAAACTTACACTGCACCACACTATATACAAAGATAGGTACTGACTTATCTTTGTAAATAATGAGATCCTAAAAACTTTACATGCACTATATTTTCTTTTTAACAGGGGTAAAACTTGTTCTAATCTATGTTTAATGAAGAACATTGTGCAAGTTGCGAGCTTGATGTATTGCTACTAAGTATTTATTCCATCTTATACTACTATACTATTAGATACTATCCGAATAAGCTACCAACACTCTGAACTTTTTCAGGATTTATAATTATTATTACTCTTTATTTGTACACCACAATACAATTAAGGAGCACAAATACACAGAAAACACTAAGACGGAAGTAGAATACAAAAGGCGACCTTATCGCTTAGTAGCGATCCCTGCCAGGCAACCTTAGGATAAGGAGAAGTTGAGGAGATAATCCTCATTATTAAGTATTAAAATTATAATTCAACAACTATCAAATTTAGGCAAAATTATTTATATTATTAAATCGATGTAAAGATTTATTTTAGGCCCTGTGTAGCGTAAAAGGGGCTTTTTAAAAGCAGTGTATCCATCAAACGGTGACATAATGTATGCTTGTAAAAATAATGTGCTGTTTTCAAGACCTTTGAGCAGCCATTGACGCATCTCAAAACACAATTTTAAAAAAATCTCTGCATTGAAATTTATTTTAAACATACCTCTTAATTTACCTTTTAAAGCAATTTTTCTCCTTATTGAAACAAATAATTAGGTCTTCTGTCTAATAATCTGTTAGTCTGTTATATTTTCACGACCGTCTGTTAATCCAATTGTGATGAAATTTCGTATGCACCTGTTTCTCTAAGGTTACTTTATGTCAGAAAATCAAAGTTTCGTGAATGGAAAACAATGTCGATGAAGTCAAGTAGCTATATAAACAAAAAAACAAAAAGCCTGATTTATAAACCTAATCATTATTTAATATTTCATTTTGCATTATTTCTGAGGGTGACCCCATTCTTTTAATTAAATTATTCCATCTTCATTTTTTATACTTAGGTAAATACCTAAATCCATACTAATATTATGAATGCGAAAGTGTGTCTGTCTGCTACGTTTTCAAGGCCCATCTGTTCAACTTATTTTGATGAAATTTGGTACAGGGATAGGTTGTACCCGGGGAAGGACATGGGATACATTCTATCCCGGAAAATCAAAGATTTCCTGCGCGAATCAAAAACCTTAATACGCGGAGGGCATTATCCAGTTTTATAATAAGTAATCAGTCGTTTTTAAATATAATTGAATAAGTCAGACGCGGCTGAGCTAACTTACGCCAGAGCGAGAGTCAGTTAAGAGAAAGTTTAGCACGCCCTGTTATGGCGGCATTTCTCATTCCTCAAAACCTTTTCCCCTTATTACATAAGTAAATTTGTCTCCTTTACATTAGGTACTTGAAAATAACTATAATAAAAATATATAAGTAGAACCTACAAAATACGATTTTTTTATATTAGGCTGAAAAATAATTGACAATTCCTAGTCCATCCCTCTTTACATGTACTCTTAGGTATATCACATTGCCGAAGGTCGTGACTCGTGACTCTTTTCCCGGCTGTAGTGAGAATGGAAGTATGAAAATACTGTATGAAAATGCCTACACACCAGGTACCAATGCATTTCATACTTAATTAGAATTTAATAAGTAGATCTAAAGGAAATATAATATTATAATTAAGTATTTCTATTTGATAAACGGTGCTAGCCTTGCAAGCGGTTTAATAAACTAGTGGTATTCGGGTAGTCAGCGAGCCGTTCGGTAATTTAAAATTTCAAGGAAAACATCGTGAGAAAACCTATATGCCCGAGAGTTCTTGGGTACAGGTACCAATACTGTGTCACAGGTTTGCAGAGTCTGCCAATCCGCTGCTATGCCAGCGTGCTGGACTATGGCCTTTCTCCTTTTGAGAACTACGCATTATGGCTTAAAGGACTAGGATATATATTATATCCATACTCCATACTAATATTGTAAATGCGAAAATGTGATCATCTGTCTGACAGTATGTCTGCTACTCTTTCAAGGCCCATCTTTTCAACTGATTTTGATGAAATTTGGTATAGAGATAGGTTTCGAGGAAGGACATAGGCAAATTTTTGCGGTGTTTATCCCGGAAAATGAAGTTCCTGCAAAAATAAAAGTAACCTTGACAGTTGACACCATTTTAAATTATAACGGACAAAAATAATGATGTGTTTGAATAGAGTGGGAGTTAGTGAAGTAATGATTAAGACAAAAGCAATTCCGTCTAGTAGAGAAGACATTACAAGAGTGACCTCTTCCTCTCGCTGTCTCGAGCCTCGACAGAGCGGGCGATGGCGCGCAAGGTCACGAACGCGCGTGCTACTCAGTCGTGACCCGCTCATACTGCACACCACAACAATACAAATAACACGCCATGCCAAATAAACCTAGAGTTCATTATCATTTGTTAACTCTTTTGATACTGCCTCATAATATGTAACATTGGTGGCGTTCTACGACTTGTAATACGTTGCGAATTCAAATTTACGTGCACAGCTCAAAAGTCTGAAGTCTCTAATATCTATATAAGGTCGCCACCCGTTTAATACGAATAGCGTTAAGTTGAGGTCATAGACCAATTTGTCAACTGAGCCTTTGCATAACATTTAACAATATTAATGAGAGGCGGGTAATAACTAACTTTAGATTGGATTAATCTATTTTTAACTTTTATAGTAAATATGTAACTGAAAGATTTCTGTGCATTGAATATTTTTTGAAAATTTTAATCTTCCTAAGCTTTACTATCAATGCAGAGCCCAAAATATATATTTTTTTAATTTTCGTCTGTCTGTTCAGGCATTTCGCCGAAACTACTTAATGGATTTGAATGCAACTTGGCACACTTACACTGGGTTAACAATTAACATATAGGCTACCAAAAAGGTTCGTGAGGAATAGGGAATGACAGTTTTGGTCGATTTTACTCCATAACTCGGTAAAATCTGTACCAATTTTTACAATTATTTTGCTATAGAAATTGAATGCTGTCAGGTTAGTTCCATGTGAATTTCTTGATGGTGGGTGGGTATCCACAACGGATAACAGCAAATCAATTGCAATCACTGTAACAGCATAACAAAAGGTAGAATTTAACCATACTGTACAAAACATAGGTAAATGCTTAAGTATAAAGTTTTAAAATGTTTCATTTATTTCAGAGCGAATATTTTTACGAAGTCTGTAGTACGATTGTGTTAAGGAAATTACTTTAACGGTTAAGCAAGTCAAACAAGGAGTTCATAGATATAATATTCAAAAGCGTTTATTCTAATGAACTCCTGAAGCAGTGCTGATTAGTCGTTTCGCAAATCGAATCACACTTTTTATCGATTTTTTATTCACTTTTTAGAATTCAATAGGAGGCTGTTGAAGAATGTTTCTTATATAAATAATTTTAAAAATCTGCGCTACAAAGCGCGAAGGCAGCAGCGCGGCATGAGAGCGCGCTTTCGACACAGTTTTGATAACGTCTTGCTTCGTTTGACCAAACCTTAAGTATATAATATATAATATAGCTTCAACGTAATTTTAGAAGCTTTTGATTGAGATATGAAAAAGTTGGGTACGGTATATATTTTTATGTATGATATTAAGAAATTAATTGGATATCCTACAGCTCTGGCAATTAACGCAGTTCTTTGCAAGTGTATGTAGATAGAAAGCGGTTGGAAGTAACGGTTAATTGCCTGGTACCTTATATGATGGTAGAAGAGTTGACCAAGAATGGGATACATTATTCAAAGGGATCATTTACATCGCAGCGCGGCGGAGACGTGGCGGATTGCGACTCCTTGTATGTAGTCGGTGGAACGCTCGGCACTTGCTGTGCCACGCAAAAAACATACCATATCGTCCGAGTTTTTCTTTTTTGATATACACATAAACAGTAAATTCTTCGAGTGGGTACTTATAGAAACTGTCCTTGCATAGCGTTCAATAAAAAATATAAGACAATAATTATGAGATGCCGAGATATAATTTATCCCACGTACACCAAAATCCTTCACTCCGAAGTCTGAACAATAAAAGGTTAGAGCTATTTTTATCGAGTCTCATAAACCTGACCATCGGAGCTATCATCATAGCAACGAGAGTTTATTAAGTACGTTACTATTGCGTTTCACTTTACGAAGTAAACAAGTGTAGGTACCTACCATAAGCTCGTATGAGGAATAAAAAGCGAATTTTCGTGCGGTTCCCGGTTGAAAAATAATTAAAGTATTCATTAGTGTATTATTATTGGAATTGCAGTAGCTGATATCGATTAAGTGCTATAATTACATTGGCATCCGAAAACATTGGTGCGACGTGAGTGAGAGGCGCGCCCTTGTCGCGGGCGCGGGCATTCGCAGTGCTCCTTTCCACAACGACGACGTTGCGGCTCCGTCCACGCACCCCGAAAACAGTGAATACGCAACCTTATAGCCATACATCGATTTAGGTAGGTATAAATAACACCTCAGAGGTTTTGCAACACATTTTTATAATGCAAATTAAATTGTAAATGTCGAGCGTCACATTAAGTCCTATGCTAAGATAATGCCTAATATAAAATCCGCATTGAAACATAAAAAAACATGACAAACCATGTAGGTTTATCATGTTACTTATTTTAAAAAATTATGATATGAGGAGTTACGTGGGTTTTAATAAATCAGATATCTAGATTGAAAATAATACAATAGAACTTAATGCTAGCTAGCCTAACCTAATTACTATATAAATCATTCCCGCGTGGAATGGTGGCAAGAATGCTGGCTGCATTTCCGCGCTGGACAGCCAGGCTGATCCTTTGCGCAAAAAATGAGCCAGCCCTTCTGTCACCAGATGAGGCAATTAACCGCGGTGAAATATCTCGTAAAAAATTTTTGGCACTAAGACTCCATGGCCCCAGGGTCTCCACGGCAAACGGAACAAATATGTAACTCTCTATGAGAGAGGCATACTTCCGCCGCTTGCCGGTTTCAGCCTTTTCTGCTGCGGCTCCCGGCCTTGATGCTGTCTCCCTGATATGACACGGGGCCAATGTGTCTACGCATGTTGCGTCCCACATTAGCGCCCGTCCCCGTATGATAAACTAAAATCACATTTTCTAAATATTTTTTATCATTTTATAAATTTTGCCTGGTGGGAGGCTTCGGCCGTGGCGAGTTACCACCCTACCGGCAAAGACGTGCCGCCAAGCGATTTAGCGTTCCGGTACGATGCCGTGTAGTAACCGAAGGGGTATGGGTTTAATATAACTGCCATGCCCCTAACAGGTTAGCCCGCTACCATCTTAGACTGCATCATCACTTACCATCAGGTGAGATCGTAGTCAAGGGCTAGCTTGTAGTGGATAAAAAAAAAAACATTTTCTACATAAAACGCTTTTCATTTACGTTGGTACAATTATCAATTTCTTGGCCGGTAGGTAGGCATTATAAAAAGTTTCAAGTCACAAATTCGGACATTACACCCTTTTAAACTCAGCTATTAGGTAGGTACCTATCATTATCTTAACTGCTTTGGAGCTGTGATTTTCGGTTTTTCTAGTAACAACTCATTCGTGTATGTTATTCCTTATTTAAAGTAGATAGCTTCTTATCCTTAGATGAATATTAACAACATGTTAATAGTACCTACCTGTCTAGAGATAAAATTGTTATTTAAAGTAAAATTTAAAATTTAAAAAACCCCCCAACACAAAAAATAAACTCTAAAAACTAACAAATAATATTTTAAACCTATTATAATTATTATCGTCACATATATTATGTAAGTTTAAATATTTTTATTTTCCAAGCATCGTCGCGTCGGGTACCGCTAAACGTGAGGGCAGACGACGTTGACGGTTGTGTCGATTTTGCGAATTTTTCGAAGTAAATTCCTTTGTTGCAATCTGCGACTACACCTGTTTTTCTCACTTAGCGATCCCCCGACACGACGACGCTTGGAAAATAAAAATATTTGAACTTACATAATATATGTGACGATAATGATTATCTTTTGTGTCGGGGGGTTTTTAAAAATTTTAATTTTACTTTTATTTTGCCCTTTTTAAAGTAGGTTTAATATTAGGAAGGTGTTTATAGTGAGTAGTCAGTTCAGTTAGACGCGTCGCGTCGCTTCGACTCTGCCGCAGTGGTAACTGAGCCTAATTGATCCCATTTAATTACTCACCTTCTAAATCTAAACCTTACCCTAACATGTCATATTTAAAGTCATGGTTACCTTACCATGTTCTTTTAATATCATTGAAGTAATATGGTACCAAATTTCGAATCGATAGGACATATGGAAGGTAGTCAGATCCACTCATCAACTATTAAAAAGCTAATGACCTTCAAACGGCTGAACAGATTTTCATGAAACATGGCTAAGTACACTCGGGATAAAATTATCTATGACACAAAAGCAACTCAACGAAAATCGGTTCATCCGTCTGAGAGTTACGATACCACAGACAGATACACAAACAGACACGTTAAACTTATAACACCCTTCTCTTTTTGCGTCGGGGGTTAAAAATAGGAATCTATCACTTCTATCTAGCACCATACTGATAGGTAGGTACCTATTAATTATATGGAACTCTTTATATCACTAAATACTTTTAAAATCTATACTCTAATACAACTTGAATACAAAATAACATCTTCGTCATATTTCCATCTAAAAATTTAAATTTTAAATTACTTATGCCGCGATCAACAACCATATTAACAAAAAACACAAGGCAAAGGCAATATATTGCTTATACGGTATAGAATAGATCGTTTATCGTGACTGCAATGTATATGAATCACCGACATCTTACCTTACAATGCTTAACTTAATAAAAAAAAACATTTTCTTTAAAGTTGTTTAACAGACAAACCTAATGCGATCTCATAATCAAAATACTGTTAAAATTGTGATAATAAGCTTGTAACTTTTAATATAATACTTTAGGAGTTCCCTGCGTTTGAAATGGAACAGATTTGTGATAATTAGTCTCGTTATATTCCATAGATTATAAAATTGTCGAGCAGTATGCGAATCGAGTTAATAAAATTGTACATTCATATATATTTATATGGTAAACCTAGCCTTGTTGACGACTGTTCCTCTCAGTCGCACAGATTACCTCTCTGTTCTCCATCTTTATCTCACTTATAAGTACGACCACACACACTAATATATATATCTTACCCATACGAAGATAACTTGTGGTTGTGTGTTCACATGATGTCAATGCGATGAATAAACAGTTTCTCCGATTTTACGATCCAATGATTACAGATACCTATCTATGCAAAGTTGGTTAATGATTTTGAAACACAAAAGTGCTCTTACGAAACATTTAAAATCAACTACCTAACAGCTTTAAGCTTATTTTTATTAGTGTTCCGTAGTGGCACGCTTTGTGTATCACACAGAATACTATTACTAAGTCTCAGCTCTCTGTCCGCCCGTCCGTCTATCTGTCAGCCGGCTGCATCTCATGAACCGTAATAATGAATGAAATATTCTTTATTGTACACCAAAAAAATACATTAAATAATAACAATTAAAATAATTAAGTAAATTTAAATAATTGATAAGCAAATCTCGAAATTTATGTTTCTAAATCTTTATTTCTAAATTTTAGTTTCTAAACTTTTGTTTTTTAGATATTAGAAAATTTTGTGAATATGTGTAATTAATATTAATGATTTAGTTTAGTTTTTGTGACCATTAGATGTAACATGAAACGCATGGAACAATGTCTGAGGAGGGCGATAATCACTGCAACGCAGTTTTTAACTTTTGCAGGATTATCGTTCATTTATGTTTCTAAGTCCTTGGTTAATCTTACTAATATTATAAATGCGAATGTTTGGATGTATGGATGTCGGTATGGATGTATGGATGGATGTTTGTTACTCAATCACGCCCCAACAGCTGAAAGGATCTGGATGAAATTTGGCACAGAGATAGATTATAGTCTGGAATAACACATAGACTACTTTTTATCCCGGAAATATAAGAGTTCCCGCGGGAACCACAAAACCTCGATCCACGCGTACGAAGTCGCGGGCATCAGCTAGTGTTTCATAATAAAGTTTTATTTTATTTATTTATTTAATTAAAGAAAAATCGGTACAAATGGCGGCCTTATCGCTTTGAAGCGATCTAATAGGTAGACAGTTGAAATTTTCTCAGAATCTGTTTTCAAAAAAATACAGAATCTGTATACAAAAATCGTGATTTTTGAGGGCCTCTCTTGTTTCTTATACGAAAGTATTTAAAAATTACATACCTAGTACGATGTACGATGGTACGGAACAGTTCGTGTGCAGGTCCGGCTCACACTGAGCCGGTTTTAAGATATGCGTAAAGTCTGTGTAGACTTCTGGGTTAAACTCATACTTATTAACGTCGAAGTAGTAAACTAGGCATGTACTTCTATTTTTTTCCAATTCAAATTTATTTATTAACCTAGAATTTATTACATTTACATGGTTTCTTAGCACCCCGTAAGCCTTGTCGACTTCTATGAGGGAACTATAATTCGACTATCCACTTATTAAACTAAGAAGCGATGGAGCCAAGGACATATATTACGTAGGGGTACATACTATTGGGTACGCCCATGTGTATTAACTCTCACTCCCATGGAAACTCAAAAGGAATTCTTCCCCGTCCATTCTTTGATCAAACCAAGAGACAGTTACTACTACCTCTATTACGGTTTTATAAATAAGTAAAAACATCAAATATACATCAGATTCCGGATATTAAAGCATCAAAGAACTTTAAGTGATAGTAACTTACGCTTTCTACGAGCTTTTTGTTTCAAAATGAATAAACTAAATAAAGTACAACTACGAGTAGATATCAAATTCAAGATTTTTTAATGTTGCACGATAATGTTAGCCATTAGCAGGCTGCTTGCTGCATATACGAGCATGTACCTATACAAGAAGCAGCGTAAGTAAATGTGTAATAACATTCGTATAATCACACTTAACCTTGAAATATTTGCGCTCAAAGGTAACTATCATTTGTTGGCGCTACATTTAATCACACCACGTGCGAAGTGCGAACATTTCAAATAGTAACGAATTCTTCCTTGTTATTAAGCATTACGTACCCAGACATATGTTTGATACATAGAATACTAATATTCCGCACTCTTTTCAAAGTTAGCTGGTTGCTCACAAAATATACTTTTTCAATCGTCATTTTGATAGTGCTTTAAGTACCTACCTGTTTAAAAAAAATTAAAAGCACCTAAAGACCAATCGTCCGTAGGTGTTTAAAGTTTGTCTGTTTGTGTACAGTGACAACATAGTAAATTGGGTGTCTTAATATTGAGTTGTTTCATACGAATCTTTCAGAACAGAACCATTAATATCATCGGTCGTTGCTCATCCACTGTTGGACATAGGTCATTAACAAAAACACGGAATAAACTTGTATATAACTTCTTTATAACTACTATATCTCATTGGTGAGGGTCGTGAAAAGACCAAATTCGGATTGCCGAATACGGTCACCCATCCAGTTACCGACTTAGCTCAATGTTGCTTAACAATTGCAATCGACTGATATGTGTTGTCGCAACTAGGCCAATCGTCACTCTTAACTACTATATAAGGTGAAAAAAAACAATGAAAGCCACGATAGTTTATTACAGATAGATTAAAGATACAAACTTTAACGGATAGATCCACAGAGCCCAATTTAACCATCGCTCTTAGTTCCATTAAAAACATGGAGAAGAAAAAATATTTGAAGGGCAATCACGAACGATGCAGTTATCTATACTTAATATTATAAAGAGGTAAAGTTTGTGAGTGTGTGACGTTGTAGGAGGGTAATCTCTGGATCTACTGAACTGATTTTGAAAATTCTGGTACCTATAGAAAGCTACATTATTTGTGAGTGGGAATTTAAAAAACTTATTTCATGCGGACGAAGTCGCGGACATCTGCTAGTACAATAATATACCAGTAAATGAGTCCTCAATACTACTGAGTAGACTGCATGTAAGGGACTGAATTTTATCTTCAGGGATGGGCTCATTAGGAGGCAAGCAGACTAAATAGTAAATATCCCCGTCCTGTCGTGACTTTTTTGAAATATTTTGCTACTAATTTAAGAATTATTTGTACCTGCTTGTTGTTGGATCACTTACGTTCAGACTCAAATATTACGTTATACATACATAACTAGATACACCCGCGACTTCGTTGTTAACAATGATGTAAGAACTCTTTGATTTTTGGGGGTAAAAGTAGCCTTTGTCAGTCTTCGGGATGCAAACTATACCGAATTGCAATTGCATCAAAATTAGCTTAAAAGATAGCCCAGGAAACAGTAACAAACAAACAGATACATAGATACAGACACACTTTCGCATTCATAATTTTATTTAAGACATGATAATGTATTATGTAAATTTTCTAACCAAAAACATTTTTCATAGTTCATCATATAGGTAAATTTTAAAAAACAGGTGGCAGCTTACTTTAACACAATAGAATATTGTGACATTTAAATACGATAATTGGGAAGGATCCATGCTACTATAAACACGTCTAACTTTGGAGACAAGCATAAACTACCTAGATAAGCAATAAAATGTAAGATAATATAATATTAGTACACATACACACAGTACATGGATTTCTTGATGAGGCTATGACTCGCTCGTTCAATACGAAAACAAAATAATAAAACCAAATACCAATAAAGGAATTGTATTTCGTAGGAGGTAAGGAGAAAAATAACCTTTCATAGACATATTTTTCTACGGTATAAAGCTTATTTTTACTTACTTAATCTATTATCACTTGAAGCGTAATTAGAAAAGTAATGTAAAGTACTATGAAAATAGAAATGAGAATGGTATTAAAAATAAAGTGCCGATTATCATGAGATTCTAACCACAAAAGAATCCCCAAACATAAAAAGGTTGCATATCGCTATGAATAATTAATACATCTCAGGACCGTAATCAGATTTTAAGTCTTATTCTTAAAAGGATAAAAATGAGTATTGAATGGACATGGTGAAGACCACTATAAAATGGTGATGGCTTACAGTCCCGGGCCTCGATATAAGATAATAAAATTCTATAATGAATGTGATGATACACGTCTGTGATGATATTCAAAAAACTACCTATTTTATACAGAAAATAGAGTGGATTTTACAAGAAAAACTAGGATTTCTTTTTTAAGGAATTGTCCAAGTATTTTATGCGATACCATTAATTTATTTTATTATCACCAATTAGAGACAGGGACCTGGTAACTACATATATATGTATCTACGAGTAGGTATTTATTCTGTGGCTGTATCTCATATTAAGTATTGTTAAATTCACGTTTACAGTTTAATAACAAATTGCGAAGACAGATTTGAACATGTTGCATTTTTGGTGAAGTACTAAAGAAACAAAAGAAAATTCCATACTAATCTTACGTACGAAAGAAATTTTATCCCCCGTTGAGATTTCTGTCGGCCCCTGCCGCTCTGTTGCTTACAATATAGACGTTCTGCATGTGTGAGTGTCGTTCATGTGTGCGAGGCTATCTACAGCCTCCATGTGATGGGAAGTGAACCCTTTATGCGGGGAAACCGTTTTTTATTTGCACTCGGACAGCGGCATCAGGTAGAAAGGATGATCGTTAATTTTTAAAGGACACACTGAACTTTGTTTATACGTGCGTTCGGTATGACCTGTCGAAAATATATTTTATTGAACATAAAGAATCTGATTTTAACGCACGCTACATTAAATTAATTTTAATTTATATTAAAAGCACAAAACCACATAATAGTTACCACGTTTAGAGTGTCGTCATAAAAGATGATGTCACTGTGCGGTTTGAACAGGAAGACGCGAGCTCGTTGATGTCTTTTGTTTAGGCTGTGTGAAGCTCGCAACTTTCTCGTAAATCTTTTAAGTTTTATTATTTATATTATAATGGTGAGTAGAAGTACCATATAGATATTTTTTTGTTGTATTTTTATTCATAATAAATCAATATTTAAATTTAACGCATTTTATTTATATTAAAAGTGACTTCTACTTAGGCCTACGTTAATGCAACAATATTTAAAAAATCTGTACACCAAATATATAAACCGCATCGATAATGACACGTTACTTTAAAAAGCCAAGTAAAATTGGAGCCGAAAACAAAAAAATGGGTAATGCATAACAGTTAAGACTTCCAAAAAAGAAGTTTACCGACCTAATAATTACATTAAATAATGGTCTGAGCCTCATGGTAAGTTCATCTCGAGGGTCCGACGCCGTCGCCGCGCGCTGCAATGAGTGCGAGGCAATAAAATAAGACTGCGCTGGGGCAGGGAGGACTTCACTGTGGCCTACGGTAAAACCGAAAGCGATTTAAAATTCTTTATTAGAAGTACAGTGGCATGTATTTTAAATTTTAGTAGCTAGGACTTAATCATTAAATGAAAAGTTGAAATGAGGCTAATTCTTATGAAAATTACAATATATTTTTACTTTATACAATAATGTAACGTAAAACGAAAGCTTGATTAAACCGCTCACTAATCAGGTTTTTGTGAACGGAAATAAGCAAGGTGCTATTTTCCAACTTCCAAAATAGAGGCACTCAATAATATACCCGATTTTAAGTTAATAAACCTAATTTTGAAATACATGAATCTGTTATTTCGTACTGATAAAAAACATCACGATTTAAGTCATTTGACATTCACACTTTTTTGACAAAAGTAAAATTTTGTCACTTTGTACACTCGATAAAGTCAAGTGACGCTAATGAATGCTATGAATAGAAATTGCATACTTCAAACTTCAATGCTTTTTAATCAAATAAAATTACTTTACATATGTAGGTATTGCTTAGGCACTACATAAATACATTATCAATACGCTTGTCTCTCTTAGTTAACGTCGCGGATCAACAAAAAATCATCATTAAAGTCTCAGAGGCGCGGCGGGTGAGGCCGCACAGCTCTCGCTCCATCCTAAACGATTCAGTCGACTTTTTCTCACTTGCCTACCAATCCATATCAAGCTTATAACATTTTAACCGAGAGCTTTTTCATTTCATATACCCTTATCATTAATACGAGCTCCGTACAATGCTGTTACCTGAATGCCAATTGTATGACTAGATACTACAAATTATATCGTTGTTAGATACCAAATATGTACCTACCTATATCAATAAAATTTACAATTAATGTTACAAAGATAGAAACCGGTTTTTTGAAACCATTTCTATTTTTCAATCTTATTTGTTTAGTTTAGATTACCTATGTACTCGTTTGGTCGATAAACGTTACGCAAGTTTTTTTATTTCGGAACTCTGAAATTAAAGACATTATCTTTGAAAAAAATTGACTTCCACGCAGCCAGTTTCACCTATTGCGCTTGCTGAAAATATAAATATACAAAAATATAAAAGTTAATAGTACAAATTTTGTTCCTCCAATACTAGAAATATCTGCGACAAATCATGTAACACCAAAGTCTGCATACTTATACTCATTTTGTATTATATTTATCTACTTAGTTAAAACTATATTATTAAACTTAATGTACTTGTTTTTGCCCTACCACTATTGTTTAACTAACTGATGCCTGGCATACCTAATGCAATTCGAGCACCACCTAATAAACTCCATAGACAGAAACTTTCACGCAAGTGCAATCAACAACAGACACAATTTCAACTAAATCGGATGAAACATATGCGAACGCAAAGGTAACGAGCGATCAGCGAACGACCACACAAACAAAAATACATATTTAATTTATTTGATATCATATTTACTTACCCAAAATATTCTTGTAACGACGCTAAATAAAACATAATAAAAATAGAACATCAAAATGTCTGTCAACCTCAAAAAACAACTTGTTCATGACTTTGAAGTTCAAATGGCTGTTAGCATGTATGTTATAATTGATGTCCGGTGTAAATTTTTGACACGTTATCGTAAATGGAAATGTCTGTATACTAGCGCATTCAAATTTTAGAAAACAATGACTTGAATCTTAAGAAAGGTTTTAAAAAGATTGTATTTCATACAGATACTAACTTTGCCCTTAACTTCCTTTGTTTTTTGCGTGTAAGCTTATTACAGTTTTATAGCAATATATCAGAATTTCTTTAGAAAAGATTGGAAAGTGAAGTCCTAAAAGAAGTGAATATTTATAAAATTTGTTTTAATATAAATCTTAGAAAATAATTAACTTCAAACCAAGGTCGGTCATTAGGTACAAATGTTTATTAACATGCAACTGAAACGTGCTTTGTTGTAAGGCAAAATATTTCTTACCGAGAACGGTGAACATTATTATGTATTTACATTGCGTAGACGTAAGTGATATTAACCTTAAATTATGAATGACAAGCACGTGGCATCTTTAGCACGGATTACGTTTGCGGCTTTTATGTTTTAACTATTATTATGTATGCGGTATCAATACCTAAGAATAAATGTTATATACGAGTGATCGAGTGGTGTATACTTATATGATGCTTATTTTCTTGGTTGAATTTTGTATTATTAATAAATATAATTTTTTGACAGGAGGTCAAAAAAAGGCATCTGCAAAAAAAGCATCTGAAATTAAAACTTTTAGGACACCTCAGATTCAAAAAACTTCCATGAAGAGAAGGGAAATCGTTACTATCTTACGACTTCGTTCAGGACATATTCCATAAAATAAATTCGCTTATGGGTAAGTCTCCTACACCTAACTGTACACGATGTGACGTTGTGGAGGATATCTTCCATATTTTAATAGAATGTGTCTGGAATGAGGTCGTGAGACGCAGGGTGTTCAATTATTTTAGTATTTTAAAATCCACTTGCGGAATTAATATAGTTTCAGGACAATTAGAATCTCTTGCAATTAAAAATTTGATAGATTTATAAACCTGTGCATTAGAATCTAGAATATAAAAAATAGGTTTGTTGTGGTCTTAACAGAGCGTCCGCGTTGCAGTCGCATAAACGACAAAGAGATCTTTGAATAAAGATTTTTAACAAAACATACATCGACTCGTCCCTACGAATATGAGAAGTTATCATTGGTGTACTAGCATAGAAGGGTGTATCTTACAATTACAGCAGGTGCCTGCTATACTAAAATTTTAGTTAAACGGTGATTAATAACTTAAGTAACCAATGTTTATGCCTTAGTAAAACCTACCTACCTTCTATGTGTTTCCTAAAATAATTTTCTAGTTTTAATTGTGTTCTTAAAGATAAATTATAGTATTATGCACTTATTTCTGATTAAAATTAAAGTTTGTATTCATACTAACAAAAATCTCTTAATTGGATTAACATAAGGTATTAGTTATCTTAATATGACGTAACCTATAATTAAATAAACACTTAACTGTGTCAATGAAATTTCCTTTGTTGTCATTATATCGGTGATACCAATAATAGCCATTAATTTAGATAATTTTTGTGTCTAATGACAGAACACTCAAAGTTTGGATATTATTATATTGGGAACCTATTGAATAATTTATCCATTGTATACTATCATCTATTTGGATCACAACATACTTTTTTAGAGTTTTTTTGTAGATAAAAATAGGGGATGTCAACATTTTTGATCAGGCCATGTTGGGGAAAACCAAAACCATGTGGTGAATGGTGATGATATTGGAGTATTGGAGATTAACAAAAATCGACCGTGTCCCCCAACCGACTATTAAATTTCATTTGATTCGTTATAAATGGCTTGGTGTTAGGTCTAAAATAAATTATCAGATTTTCCTTATTCACGTCGATTCTAAAAGATGTTGGCATTAAGCATATTTTTTATATTGATCAATAAAAACACGTGAGCTATAAAATAACTTAATGTATTATTATTTGATACATGAATGTATTAAGTCAGAAATTACATTCAGACCTATTAACTTAATTCAAAATACGATACCTAAGTATGCTATTTGGATAAATTAAAAAATTATATTCCGAAAAAAAGTATACCTAATACTTAATCTAATATTATGTAAATAATAAAGGAGCATGGATTTGGCTGGCTCTAACAATGCTCGGGACTCTTGGGTCAGCACACCTTATCATAATTCACAGCATACCTACTTACGGTCTACACTATGTATTTTTAAAAGAGCAACCGCCAAGTTTATTGCTGGTTCTTCACACTAGGAATAGAAATTCGAACCAGTGATAAATTCACTTGATGATTCAAATACTTACACTTGTAAAAGTTTATCTGAATTAAAAATCTTTTGATTTTTATTTTACACCCTGTCCGTTGCCAGTTATTTTACCTATTGGCGGCAATCTCACGCTTCTTTAACTCTTTTACCTGTAGGTATTCATTTAGTTTATTCTAATTTCTGTTCATGTGACATTGACCTTTTCGCCGGTTTGCATAATACGTTGTTTATAGTGAAAACTTATTTCAAGTTAAAAAAACTAGATTAGTTATTAGCCTATACCTATAAGTATAAGTATAATTTGAAATACCTAAGTATATTTTGAAACATTGCATGTGAAAGAAATTTAATATAATCCGTTAAGATATTGTAATGTATAACTCAATCATACAGACAGACTGGTCGGTTGAACAAGGCAACACCAAAATGTAATCGGATGGTGGTCGGCTGTGCTCGCACTCTCGCGGCAAGTTCAAGGTAAGCACGTCGCTCCACCCACACGCGCCGCTCCTAGCGCTCGACCGTTACACCGAGTCGGACCTCCGAATGCATGCGAGTTCGTACCACTCACCTAGACAAACACTCATTTGTTTGTAGCTAATCAAACAATGAGGTGCCAACACTACAACAATCTCATTCGTAATTAACTTAACAACGAGGGCAGGGCTAGACGATCAAAAAGTAATCAGCTCAGGTCTAAGCTTAGCTCACATTAGCTAAGGGAATTTAAGTTTAACTTGTTGTTGTTTAACTGTCTATGAAAATAAATAAACCGAGCAATCCAATTTTTTTTAATCCAAAGGTATCTGTATTGAGTATTTACCATTTAGACCTCAGAGAATTGGGAAAAAGTGCAAACCCGAGAGCTAGATAGATTCATAATTTAAAAAAACCAGCCGCTATGCTTGTTGTTGAAAAAATGTGATAAAAGAAGATTAGTAATAATTATTAGTAGTAATTACCTGGGTATTGTGATAACTTGTCCGAGTTCATCAGCTAACACGAGCACAGTCCCTTGGCCGGGCGCGCCTACCACCACCGACACTCCGCCGTCCACCAGCTGCCCGGATCCGCTCACCAACTGCCCATCCTCCAATTGCCCACTTATCATCTCAACTCGTTTCTGATCCGGCGTCGTAGTATAAATGACTGTTTCTTTATCATCTTCGTAAATGAGATCTATCGGAGTCTTTTCGTCCATCGACTCCATGCCCTGGTCGTAGACGTCGGGCTGCCCGGGCCCTTTGTTATCGGGCGCGTAGGCGGCGAGTTCATGCGGCGAGTGCCGGTAGGAGTGCGCCTCCGAAGGGTAGCCGTCGTCGGAATCCATCTCCACCTTGTGCGGGTAGTAGTCGTGCGCGGGCTGCACGGGCGTCATGGTGGCGAGCACTGCGTGCGCGGGTGCGGGCGAGCGCGGCGCGGAGGGCGGCGACGCTGCCGCTCGGGGGGTGCGCGACCGCTCGTCGCACGCGGGCGGCTGCGGCGAGGCGGACATGGCGCCGCGCGACTCTCCCGCGAGGGCGTCGTAGGGCTGGCGGAGGCGCCGCTGCAGAGCGCCCCGCACTTCGCTCGAGTTCCCCAAACCTGGTTGCTGAAATATACGTCATCTCATAAAGCCTTCTCACTTTCAACTCGTGATAAATAGTACCTTCATATAGCCTTCAGGGACGACCGGCTCGTTTATCTAATGAAGTATTAAGATAATTGAAAATAATTGGAAGAGGTAATAATGTCATCAAAACAGTCTGATGATACATAGCAGTCGTACTCAGAAAAATGAAAATAAAATTATTAGTATTAGAGATAGGACATTGTACAGTGTACCTTAGCATTGCAAAACCAAAGTATGAAGAAAAATCCTATGTCCAATAATATAAATCATTATTTGCATATTATGTGATTAATGGAATGGGATCGACCCTCAGCCATGATGAAAACTATACAGAGAGAAAGACAGATTTACAAAGAAAACTTAATACTTTTATTCGTAACCTTACATAGGTAGATAGTACATACTCAATAGTCAATATACTTCAACGTTTTTAGAACAATAACGAGTTGTAAATCTTGTCCATTATCGGTAACAAAGCAATAGTATCAGCTGATTCGAGTCCAGTTAGAACAGAACAAGTATCAAGTGGCACCTGATTGGCGAGAAGTGCCCGAACTCGTTCAAGAACTGCACTGCCCTGGCGCTCACAAACCACCACCGAACGGTACAAACTGGATACTTGAAGACATGACGCACATTTCAGCTTGTCGACTCAAAATTATAATATAAAATCCAAACAAATAAAAAACAAGTATTAACGTCTATAGCACATAGATATATATAACGTAAATAGCATATAGGTACCTACCTAGTACCTATATGCTATCTTGATATCAAAAATCGAAAATCTATTTAGAAATCAATATCAACCAAATAACAGCTATCAGCTAGTTCATGAATATGACGATTAGAATCTGAAACTTTTATGAATAAACTAAACTTTTGGAATAGAAGCTTTCAAAATGATGCGGAGGCAGCGAAGATCGTGTGACGGAGACAGAGAACATAAAAGCTCGGAAGAGTATCTACACATATGTTATCACAAGATAAAAAAGGACCGATAGGTATTAAGTATCCAGATCATTCGTATCCACTTCCATCTTAATGTTCGGTCTTTGTTAGGACTTGGTGTTTGTGTTTATGAAATTATGACAATTTGTAAAGAATATTTTTTATGGATTCATTAATAGTAAATTAACAAAGGTATAACTGATTAAACTACTTAATTGGTAGCTCAACGTAAGTATCTTAAATCAATTAATTTTTAAATTTATTATTGATACTATTCATAAGAACAAAGAAATAATCATTTTTAAATTCAAATACAATAAAACCCCTATGGGTTCGTTTTAAAACGAAACATTTCAGGTACGCTTATAAGTATCATTGCCTCGATGGAGAAGGAAAAATAAAATAACAAAAAGGCTCCAGCGCGAGTTGGGACGTCGAAGTGTACGCTCGCACACATTGATATGAAGCTCGCCGAATACACATCGATACGAGAAGAAATAAACGAACGCAACGCACTCACACACGAACATTTTAAAGTGTGCTATCTGTGAATTCGTTCGGATAAAGGTACACACACTATTAAAACTTTGTAATACCTCACTACCCAACCGCTTTAAGATTGAAAATAAATAAACTATTGCCGCGGAACAAAGAAAGACAGGCGATACCTCTTATACCGAGAAGCATTGATGTGAAAATAAATTTTAATCACTCGACTTGTAGTCATATTTATTGATGATATCACATCCAAATATAAAGATAAACGAGCACGTCATCGCACTGAAACTGGTGTCGGGGGCGGCAGCAGCAAGGCGCAAGCGTCCTGGCGCAGGCCGTCACGCACGAGCGTCAAACTAGTCTCGTGACGTCACGGCCCGCTCGGCGAAATTACAAAACCGGCCAGGCAGCTCTAGAGTGTGCGCCAAGAAGCGGCGCGGCGCAGTGACGAACGCGCAGTCGACCGACCCCGACGCGCCACTGGGATCTCACATACCGTGGGCGGCGTCACGACGCTGCAGGCGGCGCGGGCCGGTGCGCGGGCGCGGGTATACGAGCACGCGGTGAGCGGCGCTACGGAGCGCGGGCGCAGGTGCTCTGAGCGCAACAGCCTCCGCGCGCCGGCGCCGCCGCCCTCCGCGCCTCCCCGCTTGCCCGCGCCGCGCTCTCGCACGCACCAAAACGACGAATTTATCTTCCGTGCATGCTGGCCCTCCTACCCGAGGACGTTGCCCAGGGTGCCCCTGCGACCTCATCGAAAAACATTATCATCGTTTCATTTACTAAATCAAACGAACAAAATGATGATGCCTTTAAAGAACTTATTAATATTTTTAACACTAGTAAGCCACTTGAAGTTACTGCCAGCAGGGTTTATGAAGTTGTATTAATACTGTATTGTGTACCTATGACTGAATTCCCCTTTTTTTGATATTCTGATAAATTTTCACCATCCACCACTTAGTTAAATCATTCCTTAGTCTAGAATTTTATATTATTTTGTATAGTATTCGAGTAAAACGCTCGTGATATCAAGAATCAGAATTTAGGCAGGCAACCATTGATGTAGAATTTTAGATGCAAATGCTAATGCCGACAGCAAGCTATTCTAGAGAAGTTGCCCTTTTTTTATTTATAAATATATATTTATAATCATAATAATAAAATATATTTTAAATAAACCCTGTATATATAGCGTATAATAATATAAAAACAAAACCTATACGTTACTTATCGTGACCTAGAATCTTGGAATTTGGCAAGAAGCAAGGTCTCACAGCAGAAGTAACGAAAACTTGCTCAAATCGTACCTGAACTGCGCCTTAATCGTACCAACTCATTATTTCTGAACTGAGAACTGCAGTAGTAGTACAACCAATGAAAGTAACTTTTTGCCAGATTATTTAACTTTAGTGGGAACGTTCGCACCTCCGTGAAAAAATATTCAAAAAGTAGGTAATATTACAACTTTTTTATGTAATGTTTTGACGATTCATAAAAATGTTTGAATTCTGCATACATTCACGAGTTTATTCTTTGTAGGCGCTGCCGGCAACTGTTTTACTTTTGTCCTTCCCCGGTATTCTCGGTAGTTCTGTACCAAGTTTCGTCAAAATCGGGTTAAACGTTTTTTCTACTAGCCCTAGACTGCGATCTCACTCTCACTGAAGGTAAGTGATGACGTAGTCTAAGATGGTAGCGGGCTAACCTGTTAGAGGTATGGCACCCATACACCTAATCGCTTTCGTACCGGAACGCCAAATCGCTTGGCGGCACGTTTTGCCGGTAGGGTGGTAACTAGCCACGGCCGAAGCCTCCTACCAGGCTAACCAGAGAAAATTCAGAAATTACAAATTCCCAAATTGACTGATTGAAAATCACATATATAACTATTGTGTTCTAAGTTTGAGGTTTAGACTTTAAAAACTCATATATATGTATTTCAGGATTGCCTAGTCCAAAGCCGAAACTCCATTTTACTAATTCGGCTTTGGATTGGAACTTTAGGCACATCGAGATAGTCCTGAAAACTCGTTAGGCTAAATCCAAAGTTTTAGCTTTGTAGTTTGGACTGAGCGTCCTGACCATTTCTGGATTGCCTAGGCCAATCGCGATGCGCCTGCACTTCGACTTTGCACTATAAACTCAATAAACTCAATTTATTGAACACTAGCAGATACCCGCGACTTCGTCCGCGTGAAATAAGTTTTTTAAATTAAAGTTAAGATATAGCCTATGACACTCACAAATAATGTGGCTTTCTATTGGTACCAGAATTTTCAAAATCGGTTTAGTAGATCGGTAGATTACCCCTACAACATCACAAACTCACAATTCAACAAATTCACAACTGGTGAATTGGTTTGAGTCTTATCTTCAGGGTCGACGGCAGAGAATCAGGACTGACGAAGATTCTTCGGATTGGGCTGATCTCTCTGCTGGCGTTCCTCAAGGCGGTGTACTATCTCCATTACTGTTTTCCATTTTTATTAATGAAATTTCCAAAGCAATTTCTTGTCACTACCATCTTTATGCAGACGATCTGCAGCTTTATAGGCACGCAGCGTTGGCCAACCTTGCTGATGCCGTAGAGGCGGTAAACGCTGATCTAGCTCATATCAAGACATGGGCTGATTCGTTTGGTTTGCTTGTTAACCCTAAAAAATCTCAAGCGCTTATAATCGGCAGCAGCCGAATGCGCTGCAAGGTTGACTTCAAAACTTTACCTGGCTTATACTATGATGGTACAGCTATACCCTTTTCCGAAAAAGCTAAAAATCTGGGTTTAATTTTTGACAATAATCTTTCATGGTCTGCTCATATCAATGAGGTGAGTAGGCGTTTGAACTATTCCATTCACTCTCTTCGCAGACTTCAAAATTTTTTACCTTTTCGCACTAAAATTATGTTAGCACAATCTCTTCTCCTACCCCTCATCGACTATGCTGACGTTTGCTATTTGGATGCAACAGAGGAGCTACTCGACAAATTAGATCGGCTTCAGAATTTGTGCATCCGTTTTATCTATGGATTGCGCAAATTCGACCATGTTTCAGAATTCCGTCGAAAACTGAAGTGGCTCCCTATTCGCCTTCGCCGGAATGTTCATATTCTAACACTACTTTTTAAAATATTAAAGTTTTCTTCCCCACCTTATTTACATGAGCATTTCCAGGATGCTCCTCCCCGAACAAGACCTCTGCGCACCTGTGTCATGATAAAGTCACTCGAAGTACCCTCATGGAACACCATATTTTACGCCAAGTCGTATGCGGTGGTAGCAGCGCGTCTCTGGAATTCCCTTCCAGGGAATATCCGTGAGAGTCCATCCGTGGGTGCTTTTAAATCTAGACTGAAGCAGCATTATCTTTCTTCTATATATGATTAGCTTTTATATTTTCAATATTATTTTATTTTTATATATTTATGATTGTATAATATGTATAATATACTGTTATGTATGTATACTTACTAGTATTTTATTTTGTATGTATGTTATTAATTTGTGTATTTCACGTATATATTAATATTGAGCTATATATAGTATATATATTAATATTATATGTATATGTTTATGACAATTATCATAAGTCTTATTAAAAGTTTTTACTCTAGTTTATAAGTACCTACTCAGTTTTATCTATTTTTCTCCATTCTCACATTCTAGGGCTGCTGGAAGAAATCTCTTCTAGAGATAAGTTGTCCTTGTACATGTCCTTTAAATTTTTATGTTTAGTTTTTAAGTTTGGTACTAAATATATAAATAAATAAATAAATAAACTCACAAACTTTACCTCTTTATAATATTAAGTATAGATGTAGGACATAGGTACAGGTGTCTCTTATGTTAGGTACGTCAAGTTTTGACTCTTCCACCGGTTCGGAAAGCAGATTGCAGATGCTGAGAAGAGCCGGCAAGAAACTCATGCAGTTGCTCTTTTTTAAAAAGCAAAATGTTACAATAAGTATACTTGGATTTTTAATTGAAGAATTCTGACAACAACACAACATTTGTATTTTTGTTTTGACCACATGCACCTATTACCTGAAATAAATAATTTATCATTTGTCACTAGCAAAATCCAAATAAGTACTTATTACTTACTAAAGAATGAAATAGTCCTTTATTAGAATTAATAACTTTGCTAAGAAAGCATAAAAGATTAAAAAAAGAAACAAAAATCAATAATGATATTCTTTATCCATTGTTGCTAATATTAGATTTACAAGCCAGATTCCGCGCGGATTTTTGATTCTCGCGGGAACTTTTTCTTTTTCAGGAACCGGGAAATTTTCCGGGATAGTACCTATGTCCTTCTCCGGCATACAACCTACCTCAATACTAAATTTCAATGCAACTCAAAACCAACTCAATTGTATTAAACTCACAATGGTAAGGGGGCAATTGGAGTACCTACAGTAATCCCTTATTCTGCTGCCAACTCGTCCACGACATTTTTATTATATTTATGTTTTTCTTTAGCTATGTCCAATAAATTTACCTTCAACTGCAAATTGATTTAAAACTTCATCAACATAAAAATGTCGAAAATAATAATTTCTAATTTTCAGTTAAAAAGGTTTGTTACTCATGCGTGGTGTGGCCAGTTGTTTTGTGTTCTTTTCCCACATTAATTGTTTCAATATTAATGTTTAATAACATTTGACGGATCAGCCTAGCAATGGACAGAGTTAATAGCTTGTTTACTAAAAAAACAAAAATAAAAATTCTAGGCGTCTGTCGGCCGTCATCCTGATGATCATGTCATTCGACTTTCAGCTTGAATGTTCAAATGTGCTCTTGTTACTTGCTATTGCCACTCACGAAAAGTTGAACGAATACCATCAACCGGCTGGAAAAAGAATGATATTCAAGCATGGTTAACGTTAAAGAATTGAAATTATGATGAAACTATGTTGAAGGTAAACTTATAGCAAAGAAAAGCATAAATATAATAAATAATGTTGTGGACGAGATGGCAGCGGGACGAGGGATCACTGTGCTCCGATTACCCACTTACCATTGTGAGCTCAATCCGATTGAGTTGGTTTGGGCTCAAGCTAAGGGGCATGTGGCAAAAAACAATAAAACTTTTAAAATGGCGGAAGTGAAAGAGCTTTTAGTCAAGGGACTGAACAATGTCACCCCAAACAAATGGCAAGAGTGCATATCACATGTTATTAAAGAAGAGGACAAACTATGCTGTATTGACTATTTAATTGACAGGTGTCTGTGACACTTTCATTATAAATGTCGGTGACGATGTCGAGGACGATGAAAACGATGACGATGATGATAACAATACATTATTTACAATAAAGTTTAGTATTATTTTAGTTGGATTTTTCTTTATCCTTTCTAATTATTTAAGGACTCTTTCAGTCTTCAGTCGGTAATAAGTATTTGGATCCTGCTTAAGCATGTTATTTACATGTATGCACATTACGTATGCAAATATAAAATGTTCGTAACGTTTGTCACTTGAAATTAAAATAGTGCTCTATTAATTAATTAACAATTTAATGTAAACTAACACTGTTATATCTTTAGAATCCATAGCATTATTTATATTTTATTAGAATTTGTTACCCTTTTTTGTAGGAATTATTTTAACTATGGTATCACCAAGAAACGTCAGAATTCCACGCAATTAAAAAACCAAGTATAGGTATATAATATACATTAATCATTGATGTAGAATTTTAGTAGTAGGTACTTATTCTGTTTCAATGACATTAATGATTAAATAGGGTAGTGTAAGTTACTAGACTACATGTCGATTGTTTCCATACAACTTTGTTAATTGTATTATAGCCTCGACTCAACAAGTGTTCCTCTAGTGTTTTATTACTATATATATATACTATATTAAAGAAGCTACTACTCGACCATTTATCGAACTAAAGCAAATAAAATTTTCATTAAGTAATTGTTTCTACTAATTTATAAACTATAAACAGCCAAATTATTAAAACACTTTTTATTTGAGATTGTTGGTGGAAACCCCTGCCTGCCCTGCTGGAACCCACTCCACGGCACGGCACGGAAAAGATCCAGCTGCGCAATAAAATCCGCGTGGGAACATGGAACGTACGAAGGCTACTCGAAAAGGGTAAAAGATGAAGAAGATCGTGAAGGTATCGGAAGAATACTGTACATCTTTATTTAAAAGCGAAACTATAACATCTGATGTAGCTCCACCTCTCACAAATAACCACGATAGAGAACCTTCCATCCTGAAAGACGAGGTACGAGCCGCAATTAAACATCTTAAATGCGGCAAAGCATTGGGTATAGATGAAATCCCTATTGAAATTATGAAAAAAATGTGTGAAGTCGGAGTGACTATATTACACACTATAATATGCACTCGAATATGGGATTCTGGTGACTGGCCGAATGACTGTTTTCATTCCACTTCATAAGAAAGGGTCGACCAAAAAGTGTGACAACTACAGGTTAATCTCACTTATATCTATAAGCAAGTAAAGTGATTCTCCACATTTTGAATACCAGACTACAAGTATTTGAATCGCGAAATTGCACCGGAGCAAGCTGGGTTTGTCAAGGGAAAAGGAACTCGGGAACAAATACTTGTGTTAAGACAAATTATTGAAAAAGCCAGTGAGTTTAACTCGCCTCTGTCTATCTGTTTCTATGTCTGTTATCTGTTTCGTTGATTTCCATAAAGCCTTCGACACTGTTAAGTGATGCAAATTGTGGCCAATACTGCTAAAAATGGGCGTTCCTGCACACCTCGTTTACCTAATGAAGATGGAACGACAGTAGTTCGGGTAGATGGGATGGTTTCGGCAATCTTGAAGGCGCAAGCCGGTGTTCGACAGGGATGTATTCTGTCACCACTACTACTTAACATCTATACGGAATATAATATAATGCGAATTGTGCTTGATGAATGGACCAAGGGCGTTTCAATAGGAGGGCAAGTAATTACAAACCTAAGGTATGCTGATCATAACACCCTGCTCGCATCATCTGAGAAGGATATAGGGGAATTACTCAAACGCCTGGAGGATATTATTTTGGAATCGCAATCAACCATGATAAAACCAAATGTACTCGTATGATAGTTGATAGGAAAATGAATAATAGACCCGAGACACAGATAACTCATACGTTCACATTCCTCCTAACCAACAGAACAGATTATGCATGATAATATAATATACCTAAATACCAATCTTAAATACATTACATAAGTAATTGAATTATTCCATTGATTTAAATTCTTAAGTAGGTAGTTGTTAGCGTAAAATACCTAGGAGCCCTCTCTTACCCTCGAGTAACATCGCATCGAGCAAATGCTATGCAAGTCAATCATATAAACTTCCAGCCCCCATTTGGGGCGTATCATATAAACTTCCAACCCCCCTTTGGGGCTAATTTTCGTAATATTCGCCCCAAGCCCCAATTTTCGAAGCCGTCTCCTTTATGTGATTGCGGCGAGGAAGAGCAGACGATGGAGCACATTATCCAATGCTGTCCCATTCTCTCCTGTCAGGGCCCACAAAACGATCTATTTGACCTCCCTGCGCGGGCCGTCTCGTGGTTAGAATAACTGAACATTGATTTGTTTTAACTATTTGACTAAATATTTTTTATTATTATTGAACGCTTATTCACAAAACGCCATACGAATAAATAAAATATTATAAATGCGAAAGTGTGTTTGTCTCTCTGTCTATCTGTCTATCTGTCTGCTACGCTTTCACGGCCCATCTGTTCAACCGATTTAACTGAAATTTGGTATAAGTATCCCGGGGAAAGACATAGGCTACTTTTTAACCCGAAAAATTAAAGAGTTCCCGCGGGAATAAATATCCTTAATCCACGCGGACGAACTCACGGGCCGGAGCATCATCTTGTTTATAATAATTTGACAGAGAAGATAGACTGTGCTGTTTCAGTCGAAGTTTGAAAGTGTTAATAGATGGGTTAATTCTTAAAAATGCTAAGAAATTAATCATACTAATAATGCCGTAAGAGATTAATCATAATACTAGCTATAATGCCCGCGACTTAGTCCGCGTGGATTGAGGTTTTTCGGTTCCGGTTCCGCGGGAACACTTTAATTTTCCAAGATAAAAAGTAGCCTGTGTTATTCCAGACAATAATCTATCTCTGTGCCAAATTTCATCCAGATCCGTTCAGCCGTTCCGTGCGTTGCGTTGCGTGATTGAATGACAAACATCCATCCATACATCCATCCATCTAAACTTTCGCATTTATAATATTAGTATAGAAATAGATAGTAGGTAGGTATAGATAAACGGTGTTATAAGCTGGCACTGCAAGTGATTTTAATTTGACACACGAACGCACTGGCATCACACGAGGAGGTGTGTTGGGGAAACTGCTCACGTGAGTATGATGGGGAAGATGTCTTTAAAATCCTAAAAAGTAACGTGAGAATATGAATATTCCGGCGAAGTCGGATAGGGTTTGTTTCGAAATTAAATAAAATAGGTACCTTGTACCTACATGGTCGAATTTGCACAATCCGTAAATAAAACGCATGCACAAGTTTTGAACGCAATCGAAGTAGTTTGTCGAGCAGCTCTTCACAGTTCACCTTCAGTCGCATCTAAATAGCAAACGTCGGGGTAACCTACAAGTGGAAGCAGAAGGGATTGTTCAAGTAAGCTTTTAGTTTTCAGAGGAAGGAAATTCTGCAAGCGTTTCAAAGAATGAGTTGTATCGGGAGTCGGGACGCTATCGTAGGCTATGATTGAAAGATCAAAACGACTACGCAATTGCTTGCTCCAATTATCATAGCCTACGATTTAGTAGGATTTACTAAAAGACCATGTTCATCTGCCAGTCCTTTATTTTTGCCAAATGCGTATCTATCGTGCGTACAACGTACGTATCATCAACTGCATATTCAAGGTCAGTGACAGAAGCATGCCTACAAAGCAAATCATCTGCATAGAGATGGCAGTGAGAAGAAATATTTTTTGTGATTTCGTTTTCGAACAGAGAAAACCACCCGCAGAAATATCACAGAATGTTTTACAGTTTTACGACGTAAGTTGAATGTTGGCGCCACGGTTGGCCTGACCAGTTAACTTGATGCATCATGGACGTATTATACGTCCATGGATGCATCTCTGATCATGGATCCCGTACGTACATAAAAAATGAGTACATTTAAATATCTTATTCAATTTTTATCCACTAGCATCAGTGAGTGTGAGTGAAACAAAACATAGCTGCTTGTGTTTCTTAAATTACGAACTCGTCAAAGAATATGAAACCTTATATCATAAATCTTGTAGTACTGTCAATTTTGAAAATACCTTTGGTTGATGACGTTCCGAAAACTTAATTTTGTCGCCATAATTATTTGTTGCTTTTTGGGTTTCTGAAAATCTTCCATCTTTCTCCCACCTATCACTAGGAAATGAACTATCCAAATTAGTGAAGACCTTCATTATACAATCCTCAATCTATTTCTATATTTATTATTTATTGATGCTCGTCGCTCGATGCTGAGTCATAGAATCATAGATAATACACTATACCTGCTCATAGAATATTAATTTATTACACAGATTTATTAAAACTCTGTGATTAAAACCACAGACATAATAAAGAAAAGATTAAAACTCGTATGCTCGCTTGTCTCTGATGTCCACACTCTGCTTCAAAGCACTCAGAAGGACTGGAATCCAGAGCCGTTAAACCAGTTAAATAAAAAATAAAAGCTTCAAAGCAAACTGTCGTCCTGCTGTCGTCTGTCAATGTCAATTGTCAATACGTGTCGTGTCTCTTTCTCATTGGTACTTTCGTCTTCGTGCATTCTTTCGTTATCAAATTTATTTGAATAATTGCCAAGAAAAACTTTGTAACGTAAGTAAAACTTTAAAATACTTAATGTAGATGTTATTGTAAAATTGCAAAAATTGCTAAGATAACTTATAATTACTCAGCTATTTACTCTCATTTTTTTTAACATGTCAAAGAATTAAAATATTAATTACTTACATAGTTTCATTCAACATTTCTTTAGGCGCGTTTCCTATAATTCTAACCTAAATTGAAATTTTATATGTAATCAAAAAAGATTTCAATTCAATAGCTGGTAAAATAGTTATAGCATCAATATTTGTGGCATTAAGATTCATAACTTCTTAGAATAATATTTAAGTGGCAGGTACCTGTTAAGTTCCTAATTAACTACCCAGTTCAAACTTTGACCTAATACTTAAGTAACTACTACATATTATGTACAGATGAAAGTGTTTGTTTCAGAAAAATGTCTGCTCTTGCATATGAAAAAGTTTGGCTTGAAAAAACCATGTACGCAGATGCAGAAAAAAATTATTACGAATCCCTATCAAAGGTAATAATTTGTGGAGAAGTCAAAAAAATATATAGGCCCAACTAGAGAAAAAAAAGTTACAGAATTTTGTTTCTATTTGTGTGACTTATGTTGTACTCAATGTTGTAGGGTAAAGAAGCTCCGGCTGTAACAGGGTCAATATTAGCTAGTGAAGTAGCAAAAGCACGGCAACATATCAAAAACTCTCTGGAATGTGTGAGTTGACATACTATTAAAATTCACTGTTGATAATAACTATATTTTTATTTTATAAACAGAATGTACACATTCATGTCTTGTTCTTTTTTTACAAGACCAAATTATTACTTCCCTAGTTATAGATGCTTATTTAACTATCAATAACATATAATAATAATAATAAGATTCAATTTTTCAGATGGATAGTGTAGCTGCTTTAGCTGGCGTGCCCAACACTGAAATAATTAACAAAATTAACAGTTTAGAAAAAGAGAATGCCGAACTGAAAAGGGCTGTTGATGAGCTACGTAAACTCATTTTTAGTCTACAAGTGAGAGTTGAATCACTGGAAACAGCTGGTTCTAGCAAATCAAAATCAGAACCACCCAAGGTAAGTGCCTTGAGGTGTGCCACGGTAAGTGCCACCTGACAACTAATGCCAAAAGCACATTTGTACCACATCAGCCTTCAACATTCTGCACCATATTGTGTAGACTTAAATTTGTCTCTCAAAAATCTATCAGAAGTCAGAACCCTCTCAGGATTTTCAGGATGTAACCTATGTCCTTTACATATATTATGTAAGCTATAGTTCAACCAAGTTCAGGAATTCAAGCGTAAAGAATTAACAAACACTGCATGCCAAATAATGAATACTTTAAGGTCATAACTGGTTTTGGTATTTTTATTGTTTTAGGCATCAGCACCTAAAGCATCCGAAGATTCTGATGATGGAGTTGATTTGTTTGGATCAGATGATGAAGAAGAAAATGTTGAGGCAGCTAAGTTAAGAGAAGAGCGGCTTGCAGCATATAATGCAAAAAAATCTAAAAGTAAGTCCTACTGTAATAATTTATTTAATGCAAACACAAGAATGTATACTTTGTGTGTATGTAGCTAAGACAATCTATTCACATAAATAATATTATGCCATATCAAAATCATGTCTTGTCTGCGCCTACTTACTATGTCATCTATTTTATTATTTTAGAACCAGTGCTTATTGCCAAATCAAATATCATATTGGATGTTAAACCATGGGATGATGAAACTGACATGAAAGCAATGGAAGAATCTGTTAGAAAAATCAGCAGTGATGGTTTGCTATGGGGCGCAGCTAAACTTGTACCTTTAGCGTTTGGTATCAAGAAACTACAAATATCTTGTGTTGTTGAAGACGAAAAAGTATCGGTTGATTGGCTGATTGAAGAAATTGAGAAGTTGGAAGACCTCGTAAGTTATTTTTATAGTCAGACCAGTTAATTAATTAAAAAGAATTATTTAGTTTTTGCTAATATACATAATAAGCTTAAGCTTAGCGATAAGACCGCCTTATTGTACCTACTTATTGTTGTTTTCTTATTTGTAACATGTTATAGCGGCTACCACAGTGCAATCTAGATGGCGCTAATTGTATCTACATCGCAGGATAGATAATCGACTGAAAACTTATAAGTTACATACAACCCTAAATCACGCTATCAAAGTTTTCTGAGAATAGCGCTATATGTACTATATAGACCGTTCCAACTTATAACAGTCGGACCAGAAAGGTCCCCGGGCACAACACCAGCCCGGAGGAAGATCTTCCTATTGGTGCGGACGAGTACATATCACTCACTCGTCCCACAATGTTGTTTTTCTATAATAACTATTGTAAAGTCAAAATGTATTTTAAAGCCTAGCCAAATATGTACGTATTTCTACTAAGTACAAATATGAAGTAATACAAAAAACTGCCAAGCCCTGATAACTTTAATTCCAAATTCGTCCATAATCTGATCATTCTAATAACGGACGACAATTTTTATTTCAGGTGCAAAGTGTTGATATTGCTGCATTCAATAAGGTGTAACAAAGAAAACAACTTTTGATTTCATTAAATTCTAGAGCTCATAATTTTAACTTTCTTTTCTGCACCCAGCCCTTTGACATTTTTGTGGTGGCGCGCGAGCCGCATTGCAGTCAGTTTAGCCGACCACTTTTTTTACTTTTCTGAGACTCATTGAATGAATATTTGCACTTGTCCATCGGTCAGAGCCTTAAACATAATATGTAAACCGGTGGCCTCTAGCCGAATATTGCTTAAAAATTTATAAAAATCTTTATTTCAGGGGGGCTCATTATAGAAGCGAATGCGAAATAAAATATTTTTGGGAGTAAATAAAGTGACTTGGTAAACGAAACAAAATTGCAGTAAAATCATTTGGTTTGTTTATAGGTAATATTTCGATTTGCAATAAATTAACATTAAAGATTTGCAGCACAATTATAGACATATTTTTAACCGACTTCCAAAAAAGGAGGAGGTTCTCAATTCGGCGCGTATATTTTTTTATGTATGTCGGTGCATATCTCCATGGTTTCTGAACCGATTTGAATTTTTTTTCTATCAGTCGTTGGAGGAAGCTCTCGAAATGGTCCCATAAAAAAATCTGACTCCAAATCCTCAACCCTGACACTAAAAAGTTAAAAATAAAAATTCTTTCCAAAAAACCGACTTCCAAATAAAAAACTGCCACTGCAAAATAAAAAATAATTTTGATTTCCACCCAGTATGTTGAAGTCGGGCGGGTCCGCGGGTATAACATGGTTAAAGCAAAGATGACGCATCAGGCTCGCCCAACAATAGGCATCTTCTAGGCAAGCGCGCTCCACCTTAGGCTACATCACCTCTTGCATGCAAGTTTGATTGCAGCCAAGCGCTAGTCTATATACTTATTAAAGAAGAAAAAAAACAGTGGGTAGGTAGAAATCAAAATTATTTTTTACTTTACAGTGATGTTGGAAGTCGGTTTTTTTAAAAGAATTTTTATATGTATGCTTGATTATATACACACCTACTCTATGGCTTGATTTATAATTACCTATTAACTAAGTATGTATTTGCAAAATAAATAGTTGCGATGCAAAATAATTACTTGGTTGGAAATATAATACTTATGGTTTGAGGTAAAATCACATCTTTAAGCATTTTATTCATAGGGGTCGCAATTATAAAAGATTGCTATCGCTTGAATATTGAAAAATTGCACGGTAGTCACGTGACATGACCAGCCTATCGCGTGCACAGAACATAATACTCTCTACCGAGAGATCGCGTGCAAGCTTCGAGCATTCTAATTCGGCCCGGCATGGCATTTACCTACATGCTCAGTGCATTTACTTACTTAGGCCCATAGATTTAGCATTGGTCTTTAGATCAATGCTAAATCTAGTCTACACTCCAAACAGTACATTTTTGTCTTTCGCGCTAATAGATTTGAACGCTACTGTGGAAAGAGCTTTTTCCATTTGTGCACTCATAAAACGTAAGCTGAGCCGTTGCGTTTGAGAGAACTAATTTGTGAGTAACTCACGTCAAACTCATTATTTTGACTAATTTCTTAAACTGGACACTTTCAAGTAAAGATTTTTATATAAACCTATGAAGATGATATTCCTAGGGGCGCAATTTTAATGCCTTATGCCTACTTTGTCGTATTAGTTTACAAATTGCGAAAATCCAAATTAAATTTGAATTTCGCGGGCAGACCCTTGTCTTCCACCTTACATTGATGCTGGTAAAGTACCGCATAGACATACACACTGACAGACACAAAATTAAAAAATCACTGAAGAGCTGTAGGACATTTGTAGTAATTTGGAAGTCCAAACTGCAAGGTAGTTTGATAAATGTCAGTTAGTTTCCAACGCTTGTTTGATTACGTATCACTGGCGACGAGTGAATAAAATTTAATCGTTTTAAGTTAATATTACGCGTGAGGGACGCTAGTTGGTGTTTTTAAAGTGTCTTTTTTTAACCATAGTGTAAAACAAAGTACCGATCGTACGCGAGTAAACATGCCGATAGGAAAAATTGAGCCGTTCGATTTGACCTCTAAACAATGGCCGGCGTACGTGCGCCGTGTAAAACAGTTTATCCTACTCAACGAAATTAAACAAGAACTCCAGGTGCCTATGCTAATTACGGTGGTGGGCGAAGCTACATACTCTTTGATGTGTGACCTTTGTGCACCCGATCATCCAGAGAGTAAGACCTTTGACGCCCTCACCGAGCTAGTCACCAACCATCTGGAGCCGCAACGTTCTGAGATAGCGGAGAGGCACGTTTTTCGGCAAAGGCGACAGCGACCAAGCGAGACACTTACGGAATACTTGCATACCTCCCCTTTAGCTCGCGCGGCTCGAGAGCGACGGTACGATTTATCGCGTAGATCATTCTGATTTCGGTACGCCGATCGTTCCCGTGATCAAGACGAATGGGGATTATCCGAATTTGCGGTGATTATAAAATCACTATTAACCCGAAATTGAAACGGGACTATTACCCCCTGCCTCGCATTGACGAGTTGTTTGCAAATTTAAGTAACGGTGAAGAATATAGTAAAATCGATCTCCGCCACGCCTATGAGCAAGTCCTACTCGAAGAGAGCTCACAAAAGTATACCGCGATCACTACGCATATCGGAACATTCGTTTACCGCCGTACTCCATACGGCTTATCGTGCGTACCCGAGAAATTTCAAAAGTTAATGGAAGAGACGTTGCGCGGGGTACCCGGCACGGTAGTTTTTCTCGACGATATATGCGTGACGGGTGAAAATAGACAAGCACATTTAAGGAATCTGCGAGCTGTATTGGAGCGTTTACGACAAGCAGGCCTCACAGTTAAATTAAATAAATGTAAATTCTTACAGAAGAATGTTAATTATTTAGGGTTCGTGATTGATAAGGAAGGCTTGCATCCCGATCCGCAGAAGTTGGAGGCGATTAACGCAATCCCAATACCCAAAGACGTAACGCAACTTAAAAGCTTTTTGGGTCTTCTCAATTACTATGGTAAATTTATCCCAAATTTAAGCACGATTTTGTACCCCTTACATGCACTATTAAAGAAAAATTGTCAATGGAATTGGGATTCGCGTTGTGACTCTGCTTTTAACACAGCAAAACGAGCTTTACTAGGTAAGCGTGTGTTAGCGCACTACAAGGAAGGGCGGCCGCTCGTGCTGTCGGTAGACAGCAGCGCTTATGGGATCGGGGCCGTGTTGGCACACCGGTACGCGGACGGACAGGAGCGGCCAGTCAGCTGTGTTTCGCGTACGCTTAACGAAGCCGAAAAACAGTATAGTCAGCTGGATAAGGAGGCCTTGGCTATATATTTTGGTATAACGAAACACCATCAGTTTTTATTTGGTAGGCATTTTGTGTTAAAAACTGACCATAAACCGTTAACGTTTATTTTCGGTAACAAGAATGGCATTCCACAGACGGCGGCTAGTAGGTTACAGCGCTGGGCCGTACGACTAGCTGGTTATGATTTTTCAATCGAGTTTGTGCGTTCGGAACACAATGGCCCTGCGGACGCATTGTCGCGTCTACCGATATCGCGCGAGCGACCTTCCGCACGCCCCGACCAACAAATAAGTTACATTAATTTATTAGAGGAAACCTTACCTGTCAATTTCAAACAGATTGCTAAGGAAACGCAAAAAGATGCTTTGTTATGTAAGATATACAAATATGTAATGTTCGGTTGGCCATCTACCAGTAGTGACGAAGAAAAGCCGTTCTTTGCTCGTCAAAGTGACATATGTTTAGATTCAGGATGCCTCATGTATAAGTATAGGGTGATAATCCCGTCGAGATTAAGGAAGGCGGTGCTGAGAGAACTCCACGAGGGACACTTGGGGATGAACAAAATGAAGAATATTTCGCGAAATTATGTTTATTGGCCAAACATAGACAACGACATCGAAGAGCTTTGTCGCTCATGTCCCGCTTGTGCGCAGGTGCGCGATGCACCTGCGCGCGCGCCTTTACATCCTTGGGAGTTCCCTCAGCATCCTTGGCAGCGCTTACACGCTGATTTCGCAGAATGCTTTGGTAAGCGTTATTTGATCGTAGTAGATGCACACTCGAAGTGGATCGAGGTAGCAGAAATGTCCAGCACCACAGCTAGTGCGACGATCAAAGCATTCCGGTCAATGTTTGCCCGATTTGGGCTCATTGCCCAACTGGTCACAGACAACGGTCCGCCATTTTTATCTGACGAGTTCCAGACGTATTGCTTAAAGAATTGTATCAAGCACACGACGTCGGCACCCTATAGACCCCAAGGAAATGGGGAAGCTGAAAACGCGGTAAAAACCGTAAAAAAGGTTATTAAAAGGGCTAAATTTGAGAACGAGGATATATCGATTGCTTTAAATAGATTTCTTTTTCAATATCGAAATTGTGATCATGCGACCACTGGAATTTCACCAGCAGTCGCTTTGTTAGGACATAGACTCCGGAGTAGGCTTGATGCTTTGCGGCCAGAAGTCGCTGCTACTGTTCGCGAGGCACAGGATAAGCAGAGGGCGAGAAGCGAAGGGCGAATTCGTGAGTTTAGGGTCGGTGAGGCTGTGCTAGCGCGCGATTATACCCAAAAGGGGGGAAAATGGTCAGAGGGTTTAATATCGGGGAAAACAGGTCCTGTGTCTTATAAGGTCGACGTCGGTCAGGGCATGGAGTGGCGAAGACACCAGGATCAGCTTGCCCCGATGAAAAAAAATAGATACTCACTATCGCGCGCGAGCACAAACCAGCCAGACGAATTAGGGGCTGCTAGTGGTGCCGAAGTCGAAGGCGACACTGAGACACCCGGCGAGGGTCAACCGTCTCCGATAAAAGAACATAGGGAGCTTTCGGATTATGAGGATGCTCAGGAAGCGCCGGATGCGGTAAATCTGGCTCCTCCGTCGCCCGGTGCGTCGGCGCGCGCCTTGAGAGCGTATAAACGCTCAACTAAAATAGGTGTTAAGGATTAAGAATAGGTGATTATGTCTATAGGTACATTGTCTCCGGTAGATAGTATTTAAGATTGTTTTCAATGTTTGTGAAGTATTACTGTACTTAAAGGGGAGGTATGCAAGGTAGTTTGAAAAATAAATGTCAGTTAGTTTCCAACGCTTGTTTGATTACGTATCACAAACAATCGACGCATTCCAAGAATATATTATATAATAAAGAAGTTATTAATAGTTAACGGATAAATCTATACATTATTTTAAAAGTTCATTCTCAATAGTAGAAGTATTTTGAAAAGTGCCTAATTTAGGGAAATTTCACGGGAACTCCGGGGAAAATTAAAATCAGAGGGTGCAAACACTGTCATAACTTCAAACTCACAGTCACAACTCTACAGTATAGTGCTCTGTATTATCTATGGTCACAGGAGTGTGTCCTCGACCACATTTATTACTGCTGTCTGCTCGTGTCACCGTAAGATTGTAAAAACCGTTAGATTATAATATTACGTTTTTTATCTCGATAAAAACGTAAATAAACTGTTGACATACATTGTAATAATATGAGTATATTAGGTATATTAACCCGATAGAATACGAAGAATAGAAGTTACGTTCCGTTTACGTTGGTGTGCCGAAGTTACCCATGGAAGTAGGAATCAAGGAATTACGACTATGATGTTACATTTCTCTATGGCTAATATCAAACAAAATAAAATTTTCTCTTTCGCACTCATAGATTTGTGTACGCGGAAAGAAGAGAATAAATGTCGAATACGAATAAGCTGCTAATCAAGCTGCGTGTGCAAGGTAAACTGGTTTTTATGGATTTAGACGTTGTGGTTTAGGTACTCTTGTTTGTTTGACTTAGTTGGTTTATCTGTCAGTGTTTTTTAATCTAGATAGTGTGTTTTTCGCTTGTTCCAAATGGACGCTGTGCACCATTGTCCTCTATAAATGATCTATGGTTAACATAGTTCGAAAAGCTGATGATCGTTGGAGCCCCAAGGTGCTTAAGTGCGATCCCGCATTGGGAAGTGCTGTGTTTAGCAGACCCCCCTCTAGGTGGACCGACGACATCGAACGAGTCGCAGGGAGCCTTTGGATTCAGGTGGCACAAGATCGAGGCCTGTGGAAGTCCATGCAAAAGAACTATATCTAGCAGCGGACATCTATCGGTTGATAAAGAAGAAGAAACTGTTAAACTTCAACACTGGACAGGATGCTGTCATATACATTTTTTTTAGTTTATTGGTATTTGGATTTTGGTACTCACCCTCAATGACTAAGGACTTGTCATACCTATGAAAAAAATCTGTTGACTAAAATGGCGACTTACCAAAGTGATGTTACCTGATGACTATCGATAATATTTATCGATGTGGTTTATTACATAGGTACTCGGAATACAGTTTGTTCTGTATTCTGAGGCTATGGGATGCGTTTTGATGCTGGCATAAAGTCCGGATTCTGTACGATAATGCTAACCCTACCACGCTTTTAAGACACAGCACCAATAAAACCTATACTAATATTATGAAGAGGTAAAGAAGAAAAGAAAGAGAGGGAAGAGATTCGGAGAAAAAACGGTCGATCGAAAACGTTTCTTACGAAAGCTGCCTTAACAATGATATGATTGAGTTCTAGAGAAAAGTTGTAGAATTTGATAATGTCTACAAAAAAGTCAGAGACAGCATATATGTCTAACTTTCACATTTAAGTCACAAAAAGATGAGAAGACTTTTTCGTGGTAGTCGGAACCAAAAACATCTTGTAGGACACATTGGTAGGAATATGGACTCAACAAGGGGTAAGACTATAGAGAACCAATATAGTGTTGTGTTGAATTAAGGAGCAATGAAATAACTTACAAATCGCTGAACAAAACATTTTTTCTCTCATTTATTTTCATGTCATTTTTTTAACAATATTTTAAAGTATGTAGAAAATGTTAAAACATGTTTATGAATATTAAAAACCATCGTAGGCTTTTGAATGATTACAACTTTTTTTAAACATTTACTAATCACTAGTTGACCCGGCCCTCACCGCTGCTTCGCACGGTGGGCATGCCTGTTGCATAGACAAAAAATCACCCAAGTGCCGAACTCGATGCACATTGGTCTTCTATAGGCAGCTGTTGTTGTAGCAGGAAGATGGCTGTAAGAAGTAAATCTTATGTACAAAACAAAAACTAAACATAACATTTAAAAATTAGTTAACTGAGATGACTGAGTCTACTTGAGTAAATTTGCACATTTTCGTTTGATCGCCCGTCCATCAGTCTTTCAGAGCCTTATAACTTCTAAATGAGTGAACATCATTACTTCAAATTTATATAATAACACTAGCTGATGCCCGCGACTTCGTACGCGTGGATCGAGGTTTTGGGGTTACTGCGGGAACTCTTTAATTTTCCGGGGTAAAAACTATCCTATATGTTATTCCAGACTATAATCTATCTCTGTGCCAAATTTCATCCAGATCCGTTCAGCCGTTGGGGCGTGATTGAGTAACAAACATCCATCCATACATCCAAACTTTTGCACTTGAGACCGATGGTCTCAAGCTGAACATTGCTTATAAGGTTGATATAATAATTATTTTAATAATAAAATATCAAAATTATTATTCAAGCAAATATCAATATCGATGAAAATTTCCTCTTATGTAATGTCTAGTATGTACTTATCAAATGCTTATCAACAGGTAAAA
This sequence comes from Erebia aethiops, assembly GCA_923060345.2. Lineage (NCBI taxonomy): Eukaryota > Metazoa > Arthropoda > Insecta > Lepidoptera > Nymphalidae > Erebia > Erebia aethiops. The sequence goes on along the minus strand of OV281089.1, from coordinate 10,428,250 downwards.
ATCTAGCTTAAAATCAAATATTTACAGCAAACTAAACTAAAATATGTTTCTTCGTAGTGTAATAACTACTATAAAGAATCAATATACGAGAAAAATTGTTTACATACCGGTGAAATGTAAAATTTGTCAGATTTTTCTTTTTCTTGCGCCATTTCCCACAATATTACAACTAGGCATTGTTGTAAATAGTTTTTGACGCTATACACGAAAATAACACTTATTTATTCTCCGTAACAAATAAATACACAATTTTTTAACAAAACACAATTACACGCTAACAGGCGATGACACTTGATGTACTCAAGAAATGGCTGACTAAAATGGCGGCTAGGCACGCTAGCTAAAGGGCGATTACAGGTTATGTCAGTTCCTTTTGTTTCCTTATTCAGCATGGAACTAATAAGTACTACGTACAACCGGAATGAGCTCTTGTTAATAAAGTGTGCCGAGTGAGAGATACCATACTGACCCTTGTGTCCCTTTTCCACAAGAGTGACCACACTATTTTTGAATTTTGGGATACTTCAATATACGGGATATAAATATACCTCTATGAAGAAATAAAAATCAGCAAATAATTTTAAAATATTTATATTTATAATGATGTTGATATTTTATATGTAGTGCCTATTGCCTCTTAGTAAGTCTCTTACACAAGTAAGCATTTAGGTCGTCGTCAACCGATGGACGTCCACTGCTGGACATAGGTCTCCTGTAGGGTCCTCCACAAGCCACGGTCTTGCGCCGCCTGGATCCAGCGATCCATTTAGGATCGATAATTACGAAGCATTTAGGTAAAAATAGATAATTATCGGTGATGGTTTAACAAAAAAATTTTTTTTTTTTAAGTCGGTTAAAAATTCAATAAAACTTATATTGCTGTAAAGCGAAACATAAATTGACTTCTCGAACCAAACATTTTTGGCTTTTCGAGCCATACATATTTGACTTTTCGAACATACTGGGTATATAAAATTATCAACATGCTCAAATTTTTCATACAAAAAATATTTTTAACTCTTTGTCGCTCCTGAACTCATCTCATCACTATGCCAGTCTCCATGTTTGGAGATGTTTTTAATTTCATTCTGTTGAAGTACGGTGATACAGCACATACGGTGAAGGAAACATCGTAAGGAAACCTGGACTTGACAGTCTGAAATCACCAACCTGCAGTGAGCAAGCGTGGTGATTAATGCTCATGCATTCTCTTTCATTGCAGAATTTTGGGTCACTTTTCTGTTACCACCAGGTATAATGCTTAACCACTTTTCACGCAATGTATCATTTTTTGGTAATCTGAAATATGAAAAAAATATCTATCCTGTTAAAATTCGTGTTTCATAGTTTACGATACTTGTCCCGTATACTTGGTACCTAAATTTATGTCACCCGAAATTTCGTCTATCGTAAGATTCATCAAAATGGCCGTTTGTGTTGCAACCATCATAGTACATAATAATTCCATGGTTGCAACGTTTTTATTTTTATTACTACTACGATTGCCCCCTTCAACACGAAAACAAGTGAATTATTGACGTACTAATTTTCTAAATGCTTGAAATTTTAATCGGAGGATAGGAGGTGACTAATTCGATAGTATAACTATTTTTCAGATTTCTTTTATAAACGTACCAAATTTGTAGTATAATGTTAAATGTGAAATAGCAACACAAAGACCACTGTTAGAAAGGGACACCGCGGTATGTTGTGGATGTCTCACTCGGATTCATTTTTATACTGCGTGCGTAGTGGTCCTTATGTCCGTGACAAGGAGTAAATTTGATTAAAAATAAGTTAAATAAGTTTGTAGTACGCATTCCAGTTGTACGTAGTACTTATTAGTTCCATGTTATTCAGTTATTCATTGCCTTCTCTGGTTAACTTGTCTCTGCTTCAACCTTCTTGTTCTGGTCGATGGCTGGTACTCACAATCCCTATGTGATCGGTGCTATGTGATCCCTTTAAGTTACTTGTCCTCCGCTAGGAGTATAAGTGTTCTGTGTACTTGTCTCTGCTCACAACCTGCTCACAACCTTATTATCTGCTGGCTCAGAAGGACTGGAATCCAGAGCCGTTAAACCAGTTAAATAAAAATAAAAAAAAAAATTATTATCTGCTTATTATAATATGTTACTGTGTTACTTTACTACGTCTCTGCTTACAACTCACAAGAAAAACAAAACTGGCGGTGTAGTGGCTATAGAAGAATATACTAATACTATATAATATAATATACTCTCTCTGGCGGTGAACAAAACTATGAAAACAGTACGAACAGTACACCTACACACGGGAAAGCATAAAAATATGAGTTGTAGAAAATGTGAAACGCCTGCGACTATACTTATACGAAAGGAGTACTGGTATTGTAATACCTGCTTTATTTCTAACACAAATCATAAGTTTCGAGCATGTCTTGGTAAAAGCAAAACATTGTCATCGAACGAGAAAGTGCTGATTTGTTTATCAGGGGGTGCAGAATCTACGGTATTATTAGACTTGATTCACAGCGGAATTACCTTAGATGGCGCCAAAAAATTAAGGATTACTCCTTTCTTTTTACATATTATTGGTAAGCTATTTAGTTTGCTTTATTGTTTGATAAGGTTTCATAGCCCATCTGCAGGCCGAATGGGAGTTTGTTTAGTAATAATATACAGCTGATATTTGATCGCGATAAAGTTATTGATCGAGCGCCAGCTGTCAAGCGCTTGACAATAGGGATGATGCCTATTATCAAAAATAAATTATATCTAACTGATTATTAAATAGAGGGTCTTCCAAAAGACCTAAAAGTTACATCCTCGGTTAGTTTTAAGTTTGATAACCATTTTAAAATATAGATTAAAGAAAAAAAGTGCGTTGAAAATTTATGACGTCACAATTGTGAATTCCATGCAACTTAGTATACTAGAAGTGTGTTTTTAAATTTGATAAAGAGTTGCTGATTTCTTTGAGTTGTCATCATCCCTATTCCATACAAATCTTAATTTTATTGCTGTCGAGTAATGGGAAGAAAATCTCCTACAAAACTGATATATTAAAATTATCTGTTTCCTGGAGTATTTCAATCCAGGGATCAAATGAATCCAGGGATGCTATTTCACTCCTGCTGGTCTGGCAACTTAGGAGAAGAAGGCACTTTACCTACTAAATTAATGTATTTTTAAAATTGATATTGTAGAAACTACTACACAGGAAGGACAAAGGAAAGCTAATTTTACTGTAGAACAATGCAAAAAATATAATTTCAATCTCTATGTGATTAATATCAATGAATATTATTCAACAAATAATATACTATCAGATCCGAATGTGATTCCCAAGACAATGTCAGAGGCCCTAAATAATATGAGGTTGAATGTTTCTCCCACAATTTATTACGATGTAATGATAAAAATAAAAAGATGCTTATTTTTGAGAATTGCAAAAGAATTAAACTGTAATATTGTTTTTACTGGTGAAACTACTACACAGCTAGCCAAGAAGTTGCTTTCTAATCTTGCGATTGGGCGAGGGTCACAAGTAGAAAATGACATTGTAAGTATTTATTTCTATGTTTAACCGCTGGGTAATTTCCATAGAAAAAACTATTTTTTTACATTATTTATGTTGTTTTTTGTCTAGGGATTTACAGATCAAAGAGATAAAACTGTCAAAATATTAAGGCCTATGAAAGATATTACGAATGAGGAAATTGATTACTTTATAAGAGTGAAACAACTAAATCCTTTTTATGACCATAGTAATACAGAAATTGGTCTACATTCAGTTATCAATAAGTTTGTGGTGGATCTTCAAGAAAATTATCCTTCTACAATATCTACTGTATGTAAAACTGCTGACAAAATTGCATCAAATGAAAATACGCCTGATGAAAAATGTTGTACAATTTGCCAGGTAAGATTGGAAACAAAATTATATATTATTATCAAATACAATGATTGAGTACCCTGCTTTTTCTAAATGACTAAAAAATGAGGGTATAGTCCCACCAACTTATCAGGCCCAGTAGCCAAAATTGGAACTTATTTTTGTGCCTGTTTAGTTTTTATTTTGTTTTTATTACAGGTATAGTAGTGGCGCTGTCACCAGGTCAGATAATTTTATGGGACTATACATAAAGTTTACTAAAAGACAAGTAAAAACATTGTGAAAAGGATGGTATAACCCTATTCAAATATTCGCCTTAGAGTGTAGTTAAATGTAGATGTTAAGCTGAGTACACATGCAGCAATGTTGATCAACAGCAACTCAACGTCAATTTAAGCCTATTGTGTGCCCAGTAGAAAGAACAAAGAACCCGGCTGCTGGGTTAAATCAGTATTAATATTGTACAATAATTAAGTATTTTGTACAATAATTGAATTGTGATTAAATGAATATAAGTATAATATATAGTAGGTGAGCACTAGATGGCGCTGTTTTATAAGAACCAAAAACTTGACGTGAAATGGACATCTATTTCAGATTATATATTCATCTATGAGCTCAACTCTTAAGGGCTTTGCACACTTTAGCAGTAACATAGACATTTAAGACTTATGTAAACCCCATTTAGGCCCTGGCTCACTTGGTCACGTGACCTCCCAAGATTATGGTACCTGAAAGGTACCTACTATTGTGCCCCAACATTAGTAAGTAAAGTAGCAGTAGTTCCCCATTAATGAAAATCTTATTTCTCATTTTCAGAGCAATATAACTTTGCCAAGTGCCAAGTTGACTGCAGTTGAAGCTACAATATTTTCACGACAAATGTGTAATAAACAAGCTAATGTACATGACAAAATTGAATTTATGCAAAGTATTAGTGAAGATAAACAGCCTATGTTTCCAAATATAAATAAAACATTATGTTATGGCTGCAGTAGAAATTACTCAGAGTTAGATACCTATTTGTAAAATACCTAGTTACCTTATTTTAAATGGTTTTCAAAATAAAGATTTGCCTGCAGGGAAGCAGAGGCAGCAGTAAGTTATTTTTCATTTGAGACCCAAAGTACCTGAGATACCTGATGTAAAAAAAAATGGTAGGTATGTTAAATTTTTGACTACATGTCGACTTGGTGTCGCCCTTTCGAATGCCAAGTCACTCGTCGCGTTCGCTCATTAAAAAATAGCTGCTTTGATAGTGGCGTATAGTCCCACAAACTGAATCTGATCCGGTGACAGCGTCGCTTTTAAAAAAATCTAAACAGGCATAAAAATTAATTCCAATGTTGGTCACCGGGCTATAATAAGCTGGTGGTACTATTATAATATTATGTTCCTACTAGTGGAACTGGACCCTACCCCCTGGTAGTGGAGTGGACAGGTCCCTTGAGTGCTTATAGTCCAATATTCTATCTTCAAATACTTAAGTACTCTATTGACTAAGAATTTTCAAACTTTTCTCTGTACACTGCGAACTTTAGCTGTTTATAGCATTAGTGTAACGATAACCGGTCCGCCAATCGATGCCGTCTATAGTGCGAACCTATGCAGTGTGCGGCACAATTATTTCTCTTGGTGAATCTAAATACTTATATAAATAAATTAAAAGTATAAAAACTTTTTTAAAAACAAGCTTTTATTAAAATGCGCTAAAAAGAATAAAATAAACTTTTCCTTTAAAACTTTTACTATCAACTTATGACGTCATTACACAATTTATATGATTTAAAAGCTTGTCGCGAGATATAGGTAGGTACTCGTATTTACTTAGTTTGAAAATTTTAATAATTAAAATCAATCAGGTCTGTTTATTTATTTTACTTGTTTATCTACACATATAAATTGTGTAGGTGACGATGACTAATGACGTTATAAGTTGATAGTAAAAGTTTTAAAGGAAATGTTTATTTTATTCTTTTTAGCGCATTTTAATAAAAGCTTGTTCTTAAAAAAGTTTTGTACTTTTAATTTATTTTTTACTTTTTAGTGCAAACCAATGCTGTTGACGCCAAATTACACAAGTGAAAGTCAACCAACCGATGCTACAGACTTGAACAATTCGACATCAATATCATAGCCCTTTCATTTGACACCCATATTGTAGGAAAGCATTAAAAAGTAGTCCGCCATCTTGGACGTTCCGCCCTGTTGGATTTAGAATGACGTCACATAACTAACCATGTATTCAAAATTTGTAATTAAACGTGCATACAAAATTTCAGCTGAATCGGTTGAAGATATCTGCTTCAAAATTGAGTTGCGAGATTTCACCCGAACAAACATAGTTACATACATTTCAATAAAAGCTTTTAAAAAGGAAAAGGTGACTGACTGATGTACCTATCAACGCTCAGCTCAAACCACAGGATGGATCGGGCTGAAATTTGTAGCATATATACAGATAGCTTTTATGACAATTTTTGAAAATTCAACCCCTAAAAGGGGTTTAAAATTGGTATGGAAATCGAAATTAACGTGAGCGGACAAACGTTAGTTACCAAAAAGGCACAGGCACAAGGTGACTCGCTCACGCATTCACTTGTGCTTCCAAAATATTCGCATACAAAACACACCATTCTGGTCGAATCAAAATGAAAATATTTTTTGTAAAAAGTTATTTTCGTTTTCTAATCAATTTCAATTTCATTAATTTAAAACAGACAACATATTTTATGGTCCATTATTGTTAGTATAACTATAAATCTAATAACTATGTTAGTAGGTACTGAAAAACTAAGGTGTTAATCGTAATCGTATAAAATTTATATTCGTGGCGGGAAAAATCCAGGGCCGTCTATGGGCGCAGGCGCTTAGCGTTTTTATCTCAAGTATTTTTTATTTTATGAAAATTTGATGGTTAAACTAGCTGACCCGGTAAACTTCGAATCTACCACCTAACAATGTAGTGATACGTTTTAGCTTTAATGATTTTACATAACGTAATGAAATGAATACAAAAAAATTATTAAGTGCAATATTTCATTACGATAAATTAAATAAAGACAATAAAAAATCAATAAAAGTACAAATATCAAGTATTTCAAGGGCGTCGGCAAGATATATTTGCTTTGATGAAGCTATGTATTTTGCTGCATCAGTGCTGCACTTCAAAAAATCAGAGATCATTAATATATCGGTCCAGCCGTTCTTCCGTTATTTAAAATGATGTAACTAACCCGACTGTTTTATTTATATTATTAAATTAACCCTGCATGGTAGGCATAAAATAAAAATTATTCAATACTTGCCTATCACTCCCAACCGCGACGACGAGCTAATCATAGGTAGGTACGTACCGAAGCTGCTTCCACCCAACTTTAAATCGTGGAATGCTGACGGCGCGCTGGGAACTGGGATCAATAATTTTCGGCACCTCGAAAATATAATATCATGGTCTACGAAAATGGTTTATGGTTCATGGTTTTGAAATAGGCAGCCTTATGTTGTACCATTTTAGTATAATAGGTACTATTTAGTTTTACAATCTGGTGCGACCACGCTAGTTCGTAATCGTTAAAATAACTTTCTTTGCAATATTCATATCTTAGTTCTGAATCGACCTGTGACTTGATTCAAGGCTGATTTCATTTCTGTAAATTGAAAAACTGATGCTACATTTTACATCAGACTCTTAGGCGCAACGCGCACTGGCAGAGCCGAGGTCATCTTCCTTGAAAACAAAAACTAAGCTTTATTTAGGTACTTTAGTATAACGGCGAAGCATGGCATTCAGAGGAGCCTCCAGACGCAGATCAGTCTTCCGTGTTTTGTTTTCTGTGCAGATATCAATTTCAATGGTAAGTAAATAGTCATCATTAGCAAAAGGAAACTGAACTGACTATTTGAGGCTAAGCCTGGCATGTCCTCGGTGTTCTGATTTCTGTTAGCCTATGTTAATTTGTTATTCTTGTTTTTCTAGCTGGTGCCCGCGACTTCGTTCGCGTGGATTGAGGTGTTTTGGTTCCAGCTGGAGCTCTTTAATTTTCCAGTATAAAGTGTTATTCCAGACTAGAGCCACTATCACTAGTATCTATCACTGTGCCAAATTTCATCCAGATCCGTTCAGCTGTTCTAGCGTGATTAACAAACATCCCTTCATCCAAACTTTCGCATTTATAATATTAGTATAGATTATGACGCGTGCCCGTGCATTTTAGTAGAATGACGACTCGCCACTAATTGGAGCGTAGTCGAGATGCACGGAGCACCCCGTGCGAGGTTTAAAACGCGCGCTGCGTTGACCAAGAGTAACCAAGGAATTATTTTGTATTTCTTCCTGATAATCTTTATTTAATTAAATACTAAAACCGAATTCCATTCCATAAATTGGAATGTAAGCCTAAGGGCAAGGCAAGCTTTTGTCTCTCAGTTTCAGATTCCACAAGTCCATACGTCAGCACGTCTCAGGCACTGACCGCAGTACAATGCATAACGCTAGCATAAGTACATGAGCAGTGAGCACGGATAATAATTTCAGTCTTTCTAATTCAATGGAATTCATCTTGAGTTGTTAATAGGTACTTATACGCTACGCGGATACAACAAAATAGATCGAACAAAATGTGTATAACATTTTGTTCTATCTACACTGAGGCTATTATAGCAATTGTACACATTATAACGACGCATGGCGTCGCAACTTTTTAACTGGTTCCGGAAGTCGAAAATGTTGCTGAGACGATAAAAGTCGCCTCACGCTCACTTGTAAATATTTTATTTAAAAAAAAACCTTAATTCAATGTAAATCTATTATCCCTAATAATTTATTACATTCATTGTGGCTTATTTTTTAGTACACAATCTCTATTTTGACAAATATTACCGCTCTGAATATTATATTGAGGTGCATGACAATGGTCTGCCCGCGAAATTCAAATTTAATTTGGTTTTTCACAATTTGTAAACTAATACGACAAAGTAGGCTTATGGCATTCAAATTGCGAGCCTAGGAATATCATCTTCACAGGTTTATATAAAAATCTTTACTTGGAAGTGCCCAGTTTAAGAAATTAGTCAAAATAATGACTAATTTGTGAGTAACTCACGTTAAACTCATTATTTTGACTAATTTCTTAAACTGGGCACTTCCAAGTAAAGATTTTTATATAAACCTGTGAAGATGATATTCCTAGGCTCGCAATTTGAATGCCATAAGCCTACTTTGTCGTATTAGTTTACAAATTGTGAAAAACCAAATTAAATTTGAATTTCGCGGGCAGACCATTGTCATGCACCTTAATATCCCTTTCATAATACTCCCTGCGGAGAACAGCAGGCTGCATTGTCGATGGGCAGAGTTGAGCGGAAGCAGAAATACGAAGCGTTTCGCAATAGGGATGATGACAACTCACTCACGCACTTCTAGTATGGAAGTTGTATGAAATTCACAGTTGTGACGTCATCAAATTTCAACGCACTTTTTTTCTTTAATCAATATTTTAAATTGGCAAACTTAAAACTAACCGAGAACGTGAATTTTAGGTTTTTTGGAAGACCCTCTATTTAATAATCAGTTCGAAATCATTAATTTTTGATATAGGCATCACCCTATTGTTTTGTCGGTGACGGGTAGCGGAACACGTCGACCCGCCATGTCAACTACCCTACATGAGCGATAACCGCTAACTTGTTCCCGTCGTAATTACCGCTCGCCACGGAAAACATTTAATACATTTTTTGAAGTGAAACCTTCTTTGGCCGCGTTGAGCACTTTTTGGTAGGAGGTAAACTTGTGGATTCGCGTCACCGACATGCTCCGCGCCGACATGCTCGCGTTGTTACGAAGACAAAAGGTATTAATTATAAATATACTAAATTCGTAAATAAACTTTAATGCCTTAGTTTTATATTTTAATTATTTTTTTATTAGGTATTTGAAATATTCGTATTTATATTGGCGTTTGAAAATTTTATATTATTTTCAAATTTGAATACTTAAATTCTAAGTTATAAGTTTTAACTTCTATCGGCAGTCCCTATGACAGCCAAATTTTTTTTCTTCTCTGTAACTATTTTGGTGTGCAATAAAGTTTATTAATTCATTCAATGTATGATGCGAGCGTATCACCTACGCCGCCCCGCTGCCCACTGAAAATGCAGCCTTAGTCATTTCAATATAGTTTAGACTATTTATTTAGTTTAAACTAGTCTACATTGACCATTGTAAATCTAGTGCTGTCCTCTCTGGCTGTCCTTTACCGCAGAGAGCATTAGGAAAGGCCTCCGCTGTCAGTCGTTCCGTCAGTCTGTCAGCGGGCGCTGTATCTCATGAACCGTCATAGGTAGACAGTTGAAATTAAGTGTGATTAACAGTTGCTGCTGTAACAACAAATAATAAAAATCAAATAAAACAAACATTGAAGGGGGTACAAGAAATGTGATGTTTGAGTGCCTCAAAAATTACGTTCCTTTCCTCTTGTTTCTTTAACGAAAGCATTTAAAAAGTACATAGTGTTAAATCTTGTAAGATGGTACGGAACCAACCCTTTGTGCGAGTCCGACTCGCACTTAGTCGGTTTTTAGAGATTGTGTACAACCTAAGCAACTAGCATACTCAAAGACCAAGCGTTTCAGAAATAAATATTTAAAAATGAATGATCTGTGACCCATTAGAGTTATATAAAATATTGTGTATTTCGAAATACTTATGGATGTTTTATTTTCATTTCAAAAACACTATAAATACAATATTCGATGGGATCTCATATACATATTTAGATTGTATACTGTATAGCAAACGAAAAATCCAAACCAAATACAGGCAAAGTTAGTCTGTTTATTAAGAAAATTTTGTTGCAACAACTTTTAAGTTATCACTCTAAAAATAAATTATAATGAATGAGGCCCACTTAATGTTGACGATCGATTCAATTTTGCTATATTATGGGACACTAACATAACTTACTAAAAATATACTAATAGATGCAAATATTTCATTTGACATATCTAAGAATTAAAACTTTACTGGTATCTTAAAAATCATGTAATGAAAGAAACATTTTACATCTTAAAATTTTGTATTTATCACACATATCTACATTTTATTTTTATAACATAAATACAAAATTTTAATAGACTTTACCAACAAAAGTTGCTAACCAGTATTTGCAAATGGTATGCGGGCGTTATCAGTATATCATACAAGTAATTACAATATCAATACCATAGGTTAATAAATGCAAAAGATCAAGTGCAATGAAACTCCAGATGGTTTTTGTTATTTCAATCATTCATATTGAACCTCACAAAATGATGGATGTGTTGAGAACCTTAAAAACTCTTAAAATTTCATACCCCTAAGGTACTCGAAATTAACATTAGAATACATTTCCTTGGACTTGGTGGTTTGTACCAGAGATAAAACACTTTGAAAACAATGAATAAACCAGATTTTACTAACATTAAATACTAAATTATATTGTCTTTCCAAATTATACTTCAGCAGAATATTGGAATTACATGAGAGTTATCAACTGAACAGAAATGGCGCTCCTCAGTGTCCCGTTTGTTGGTTTGCTATCACTGGACTATATTTGGTGTTCCTCTTAACCCCTTCGTTTTTCAGGAATTCTTGTACAGGTAATATATTTCAATACATAGTGTTATAAAGAGCATTACAGAATTCAATAACAATTACTCTGCTGCATTTATTGGTCCTTGCAATGCATTAGGACTAGGAGAATTAGACGATACCATTCTTCCTTGTTCCTTCACAATCGGATCTGAAAACAAATTCACAATACCACATTAATGATATTTTAATTTGAATCAGTATAATTATTATAATTCAAATTAATTGGGATGTGTTTCCATCAGTGATGTGCTATGATGCTAAGCTATGGATGTGTGTCAAATTCACCAATTGATTTTCATATCTTAGAATAGAGAAGTTTCATGATGTTGTGAATATCATATTTAACGCAACGGAAGTAAAATATAGATTAAAACTAATAAATCAGTGGTTTTTTTAATCCATCAATAAATGACTGAGAAATTAATTATTTAAAAAGTTTAATTATTTAATGTACACCGATTGCTGTATCTTACTCAACTGAGAAATTTTGTGACTGAGTTTTAGATTTAATACTTTAAAATTATCTTCACACACAAATTAAGTGCTTTTTATTCAATTAAGTCATGTTAAGTCCATTTCTTTCTTTTATTTGGCTTTATAAAGTCGATTGTTAAGGTCCTGTGATGTCACACGACCGTAATGCAAGCGCAACTTTAAAGTTCCAAACTTCTTCATTTGTTGAGATATTTTAATGATTCTTTCATATTTTTGTCTTAATTTTCATAATAAATTTTAAAAAAATGGAAACTTCTCCATTAGCAACATAGCACATCTCTAGTAGAAAGCCAGTCTATAAAGTCTATGCTTGGCAAAATAAATAATTAAAAGTCTGATATGAGGTGTGAGTCAAAGAAGGATAGTGTTTTTCAAACTAGAGATACAGAATTGGGCTTTCTTTGGACTGCAACTGCTACAACTCCCAACAAACTTTGGTTCATGCTACTTATGTTGGGTAGAGGGGAGAGCCCCTCTACCCAACATATGTGGAGAGGGAGAGGGGTATCAGATAAGTGGCCCCTCGCACAAACCTTTCAGAACATAAAATATGTTTGTTTATTTTAAATTTGCTAATGGACTTCATCCACGTAAAATAAGTTATTTAAAAATCCTACAGGAACTTCTTTGTTCCGGCATGAAAAGTTAACTCTCCAGGCCCTCAACCCTTGCAAAAATCACGTCGATTTGTTGCGGCATGATTGAAGGACGACCAATAAAGTCACTTTCAAATATTTTATAATATTAGTATGATTGTTGTAATACAGCTGACACAACTCATTTGAAAGACAGGGGCCCAAGAATTTTAAGTTTTTTAAATGACCAACAAGAATGTGAAGACTAGCTACTGTCTTCATGCTTTACAAAAACCTTGGTGAATCGTTAAAATATACCCTTAACAGCCAACCTCTAATGTACTGCATAGTTAGGTATAAACTATAAATTATACAGAGATGAACATAGTATTATCCTTTTTATGCTAAAATTTACATAAAATATGTGATCACAGAGGTAATTGTTTAACTTTGTTTATTATAAAACTAGCTGATGCCCACTACATCTTCAGCATGGTTAAGTTTTTTTTAATTTCTTAATTTTTCAGGATAATAATTATAGCCAATGTCCTTCCCAGATACAAAACCTATATTTTTATAAAATTTCATCAAAGTCTATTGAAAAGATGGGCCATGAAAGCATAACAAACAAACTCACATTTGCATTTATAATATTAGTTAAGGTTATAATAAACTTAGAATTGACTATTAATTGACTCACAGAAGTAAGGATGTTCCATTGCTTCACGAGCAGTGTACCGCTCATAGTGGTCATAGCGCAGCAAGCGGTCGAGAAAATCTAATGCTTCTGGAGAAACCAAATGCTGATTTTCCGAATGTACAAATCGTTCCCATCGTTTGCGAGAATGTCTGTAAAATTAAATTAAAAAATATGAATCATTCTGTTGATATATTATTTAAGTAATAATAGGTCCACTTGTTTATCTGAATCATTTCAAGGAAAAATCTTATTACTACCATATTTTGATGTTAATTAACAAGAAAAAAATTTTATTTTCTTACTTAATAACTTTTAAATTTTGTTTTCACAAGGAAGAAAATTATTTGTTTATTGCAATTTATGACAGAGGTGAGCATCAGTGATCATTGGGTCATTGAGACGACTTGAAAAACAATGATCATTGATATCACAAGTCAAATAGGTATTGTGGATAATACTGAAGTACAATCTCTCAACTTAATTAAAATGACAGTACTAATTGTATTGCTATCCCTTTCATAATGCTCCCTGCAGTAAAGGACAACACTAGATTTAGTCATTTCAAATTAGGTTAGAGAATGTGTACAACAGAATTAGCCACATTGTGATTCCCAACACTGAAAAATTTACTTCTATTACCTGCCAAGAATATCATTAAACCGAGGATCCAATTCTATATGATATTTATCCAAATATTCAAATAGCTCTTCAGTGCCTAACACTTTGGCAATACGTACAAGCTGATCATAATTATCATGACCATGGAAGAATGGTTCCTTGCGGAAGATCATGGATGCTAACATACACCCTAGTGACCACATATCCAATGAATAGTCATACATTTGATAATCAACCAAGAGCTCAGGACCCTAAAAAGTATACAAGATTAGATTAATTTACACCTAAAAACCACAATTTAAATATTATTAACTTTTTTCTATTTACCAACACACCTTAAAGTACCTAGAAGCGACCCGAACATTGTACTCTTGGCCTGGGTGATAGAACTCTGCTAATCCCCAGTCAATAAGACGTAACTTTCTATTATCATGATCAATCATAACATTATGAGGCTTAACATCTCTGTGCATGATGCCCATACTGTGGCAATAATCTAAAGCCTTCAAAAGTTCATACAAATAATACCTGGAATGTTTACAACTTTAGTAAATAGAAATCGATTAGCGTTATGGTTAGTGAGAAAAATTTTCTTCATTAAATTATTACTAGATGACATTTTCAGGGATAAGTATAATAAGTGCCTGTGTCCTTCCCTGGTAAACAATCTATCTCTGTACCAAATTTCATCAAAATTGGTTGAAAAAAAGGATAGTAGACAGATAGATAGTCAGACGCACATCACATTTATTAGATTAGTATCTATTGATTAAAGATTTATTTTTTATGAGAAATATATTTTTATTTCAACTAGACTAAATGATGGCACCAACTTTGTCTACATCAATTAAGATTTTCTTTTAATGCTGCAGCTGTGGGACACTTAAGTTTCCAAGATAAAAAGTAGCCTAGGTATGTGCTACAGAATGCAAGCTGTCTCTGTGCCAAATTTTATCAAAATATATTAAACAGATGGGCTGTGAAAAGGTAAAATACATACAGACACACCTCTGCTTTTATAGATTTTTATAGATGATACCCATAATCACACCCACATAGTTTAAGGTTTTAAAACAAAATCCCATAGGATTTGAAATAGCCTATGTTCATCTCCAGGATGTACCTTTATACCAAATTTCATTCAACTTGGGAAAGCAGATAGGCCATAAAAATTTAACAAACAGACACATTGATGTGAATAATATTAGTATAAATATTATTAGGGAATGCAATCACACAAGATAATTTCAACCCAGGTATTTGCGGGACTGGACCATATTAGTCCTGCTGGATCCAGGTATTCGCAGGATCCAGCAGGGTGGATTTAACCCTCTGAAATCCTAATTAAATAATAGTGACCTATTTAACCCAAATTAAACAAGATTTTTGGTAAATTTTAAATGGTTTATTAATACTTTTAGACATAAAAATTGAGACATAAATTGACAGTGAATAAGACTCGCTTTTGCCCGCTACTTCATCCGCATGGAATTAAGTTCCCATACAAACTTTTATCCCCTATATAAATTTAAACTCTTTGTGGATAGAATTTTTTAAATGGTGAAACAGATACTTCTTTATTTCAAAACAGAAGTCAAAATCTCAAGTTTCATAGTTGAAGGACTTTCTTACAAACTTTAATCCTTTATTTGACCGTTTTGGGAGTGGAATTTTCAAAAACTGTAAAACACATATTTCTTCATTTTAAAGCAAAAGCCCAATTACCAAGTTTTATAGATATAGCTTGAAAAGATGGACTCAAATACAAACTTTCACTACCTATTTAACCGGAATTTCAAAAAATCCTTCCGTGGTTCACCGGAGTGCTCTAGGAATATTCTCAAAAATTCCAAATTACTATTTGAATATTTATGAAAGATTACCGAACAAGATTAGCCCCGCAAAACGAATGCAGGATCCTGGTATTTTGGGATCCTGGTATCCCGTGATTGCTTTCCC
This sequence comes from Erebia aethiops, assembly GCA_923060345.2. NCBI lineage: Eukaryota > Metazoa > Arthropoda > Insecta > Lepidoptera > Nymphalidae > Erebia > Erebia aethiops. The sequence goes on along the minus strand of OV281089.1, from coordinate 10,412,394 downwards.
TAGTATGGATAGATATGGATGTGTCAGAACAAAACCAAACAAGCCATCTGGTATAAGTACGTAAACCTCAAAATGATACCTATAATTAATTTAACTGTACCTTATATCATAATCTGACAATGTTTGATATAGTTGCTTAAAATCAGTGTTGTTCACATGTTCAAATATTAAAGCAGGCGTACGAGAAACAGGGTCTTTAACAACAGCTTGTAAAGTTATTATGTTTGTGCCTCCTCTTAAGTTCTCTAATATTTTTATTTCTCTTTTAATCTTCTTCTTTTTTACAGGCTGCAAAAAATGTTTGTTACAGTAAACTTTATTGTAAATACAACCAATTATAACAAGGTCTTCTAAGAACCTTGGATTAGAGCCTACATAATAATGATGTCCTTATGTCTATGCCAATTAGGCGGAATCAATAAACAACTTACCTTCAATATTTTAACTACACATTTCTCGTTATTTGTGATATTTATTGCTTCAAATACTTCACTGTATTTTCCGCGCCCAAGCTTGCGTACTAACTGATAGTCCTCCTGGTTGCCCCAGTCCACAACATAGCTTTCATAGTCCCAGTATTCTCTTGGTTTCTGTGAGTTAACGTCGGCATATACCCGAGCTCTACTAGGTACTGCCATCGTATTATAACTTTGCCAACCTAAGGTCTTGTCGACGAGGCTCTTACCGGAAATCGCATATGTCTTGAGTAATGATACTGTGAATAAAAATATTTTCGACGTCACTTTGAGATATTCACTATAACACTTGGGTATTGTAATTTTAATTGTTCAATAATTGTCACTGGGAATCATTACTAGCGATTACGAACGATTACGAGTCACTTGTATTGATGTATAACCTAAAAACGACATCCAACTGAATCACTTAGGATCAAATTAAGAGCCTTTTAGTGGCATTTGGAAGGTTTTCTGATACTTTGGAGATAACAATTACGTCAGCTTTCTGAATAGAGATTAGATCTAAGAAAAGCCAAAACGATGACATGAAATAAAATTTGAAAGTTTTGAGGGAGAAAAACGCACGCCATTACTCGTCAAATGATCAAATGAATCAGGCACATTCCCATACCTAACACATTCCTGTAGATTATCTTATTTTAAACAATAAATAGTTTAAGCATACATAAACTTCTTGAAAATTAACAAATAATTGGAAGTCTAATATACAAATTACACTTTTATCACATAACCGGCACAAATTCAGCGAAATTCAAGATGGACGCCCATCCGATCGTCCACCATTGCCATTTGGGCCATTTGCCACTCTTGTCTGCTCTTGTCAGTCTCTTTTCTCTCTCTCTCTCCCATAAAACCAGATAAAATTATAACCTCAGACAATAAACCTCAGGAACGTACTCTGAGGTGTACTCAGAGTACGTTCCCGACAACAAACGGGCAACTACCACGCAATGTCAACGTGGTTGGAGCGGGTAAAATTTAAATTACCTAGGTATAGCCTGACCAGGAAAATATAAAACCTGCTCGGAGGCGCCACGTCTATTGTATTTCTCATTGTTACACACTTTAACAAAGATTTTTAATACTGACAGATATGATGTCAAACTCCCAAGGTTAAGAATACAAACAAACCCGGCCAAGAGCGAAGAGCGAGTCCGACTCGCACACCGAGGGTTACGTACTTTGGAAAGATATTTTGTTTTAATTTATTATTCGACCTCTAAATTATGAAAACGGTGCTACAAATTTGGAAGTAAACAAGTTACAAACAACTTTTTAGTAAGTAATATGTTATGGTTTACCGCTGATTTTTAAAAAGCTGTCCTCTTTTATTTCGGACCGCAAAACTTAATTTGTTTGTAAAGGATTATTCAAACTAAAACTATGAAATAAATTAAAAATTAAAAATATCATCTACTGCAGTATTTTACTGCTACATTTATACTATTCTGTCTGATTTGTTAATTGCTTTTTATGTTTTATTTTAATCCACCCCTGGTTGTTAAAACGAAAAAGCGACACCAAAAAGAGACAAACATTTTCATAATAGGATTTAGCCTGTGAGAGAATGAGATAAAATACAAGTTATATTTGTCTCATTATCTCGTAGGCTACTTTTCTGAAGTTTCACTTCTGCCATGTGTGAATTGCACACAAACACTTTTTTTTTCAAAATTTTCAAGATAAGGGGTTTTTTTGTCATTTTTCACCATAAGTCACAAATTTAAAAACTTAAAAAAGACAGGCTTATGACACATGAGGTGCATACACTCCAAGTTGGTCGGAGACATTTATATTATGAAAGGGGCACATCCAGTGCCTACATAATACATATTATAATTATATCGATGGTTATAAGTTATAGCTATAAGTTAGGTTACCTATAGGTTTTCGATCATTTTGAGTTTGAAAATAGCGGGAAGTTCCGAAAATGGCCAGCAGGGTCAACCGTTTATCAGTATTTTTTTCAAATCTTCAGATCATAAGAAAATCCCTCCCAATAATCGTCAGATTATACGTCACCATTCACCACTCAGCACAACTTATTCGTCAAGCTGAACCGTGTGTATAATAATCTGACGCGCTCGAGTATTTCAAAATATCGTTTTTAGAATTTACCCATCGATTTACCAGTTTACCTCCTTTAGAATCGATTTTCATATTAATCTCGGGGTATAAACATGTATGGGAAGTAAAATCAAACTTTTCCCCGTTACGTTATTGACTTTATGTTTCCATGACTATGTAATGTATTTTGATGAATATAAATTATATAAATAAATGTATCAAGCATGCTTTCAGTAATTTAAAAGATGCTTTCATTTACATTATATTTTATAATCGTTCGTAAAGAGTAAACTCCAGTCGTGCGTAGGAGCTGAAACACACAATTTTTTTTTGTATTTTCAAAAGCCGTGGGGACCACCGGGACCAATGGGTGGAAAAAAAGCTCGTGCTTGATTTTTGAAGTGAAACTTCTCTAGAATCGTTGTGATTTGAAAACTCGATGAAACGAAAAAGCGACACTAAAAAGAGACAAACATATTTATAATAGGATTTAGCTTGCGAGAGAATGAGATAGAATACAAGACATATTATTTATCTCAGAATACAAGTTATACTTATCTCATTCTCTCGTAGGCTACTTTCGTACTCATTGAAATAGAATAGGTACTAAAAAAATTCTACATCAATGTTCGTACTGAAGTTTCATTTCTGCCGTGTGTGAATTGCACACACACACACACACACACTTTTTTGCTTTTGTTTTTTACCTATTTTACTACGCTTCCATTCCGCCACACCCAATATTTAAAAAAAAATCATAGGCAGTCATAGGGACTGCCAATAGAAGTGAAAACGAATATTAAAATATTTTTTAAATTAAAAATTAAAATAATAATATTTAAGTAAATTAAAATATTAATTAACCCTTAAAACTAAGGTATTAAAATTACGAATGTAGTATATTTGTATTTAAGACCTTTTGTCTTCGTAACAACGCGTGCATGGTCCCCCATGCACGCGTTGTTACGCGAGGTGTCGGTGTCGGTGACGCGAATCCACAAAAAAGTGCTCAACGCGGATAAAGAAGTTTTCACTTCAATAAAAACTACAAAGTGAAAATAGAAACAGGTATTACAAATAGGTATGTAATAATTTTTTGTTTGTACACGTGCGTTGAATTCAGGCGGGCGTAAACATAAACGACGAAACAATCGGATGCGTAACGCACAACCAAAAACATACGTGTGTCATGTGCAAACTTTTATTTTCATAGGTTGTAGTTACGTTTCAAGTCTGTTTTTAGAAAATAATTTTGATTTAAATAACGATTAAAATTTTTCTGGCTCTTAAGTTGGCAAACTCTCTCATGTTTAGCTATTTTAAGGTTTTAAAATAGTTAATAATTATAAAGTTCGTCTCGACTCTCGATAAATAAGATAGAAAAAGTATTAATTATACTTCTACCATACCTTTACTACTGTTTTAATCATACTTTTGCGGGTCTAAAGTCAGTCTTCATGCCCTAGGGCCGTAATCTAGTCGATCGATCGCCCAACTAGTTGACCAACCCCATACTGTAAATATGCACAACAGAGTCTAGGCTCCAGACTCGTCGACCAAACGATCGTACCATTTGACATAAAAGTTTTTAAACCAAGGAGTATGTGTACCTGCATAAACTCTGGCAGCAGTGTTTATGCAGGTACACATACTAAAAGCAAAATGACAAATGGACAAATGTGACTATCGAACGTGAACATTCACTTTTAATTTGTCTTTTCTTTTTATTATTTACTAGACCTATGTATCCTACTTACTATGATTTGCAATAAATATCTAACTGTTACAGTTTGTTTTACTGTTATGGTAGAAGTATAAAGTAGAGTATACACCACCGGGATAAAGCAGTTTTTTTCTTGGGCGCTTGAATCCCTCACTGCACTCAGGACTCAATCTTAATTCCCTCCCTTTGGTCGGGAATTAACTTATAACACCCTCGCTGCGCTCGGGAGTTAAATTTGGAGTCCTTCGTTACGTTCAGGATTCAATGTAGCGCCCGTGACATAAAACAGTGCTTTATCCCCTTGGTGTATAATCTACTATTTCGTACCACTTGCTCAAAAAAAGTGACATTCAATGCCACAAAAAGCGAACATAACAATAGTCATTTTTAATCTGTTAAAAACAGGGAAAGAAAATTGTACTGAATTTCATTCATCCTCTAGGGGGAGATTGTGATTTAAATTTGGAATACTTACCGAAATTTATACTGAACTACATCTGTGTTTACATCATTGAGTTTGAATATAAAGCATTATACATCTTTTTGAAAAAGGAATACGCATTTATTATGCAGTTATGATTATTAAATAAAATTACGAAAACCGACGAGACCGTATGAGCTTGATGCCTTTGCTTTTCCGACAAAAAAATATTAGTGTAGGAATTTGCCGCGTTTTTGTTTTCTTCAAATACATAAACGTTAAGTTTATTTTAATTTATTTTTATAAATAAGTTAATGTTCTAAAAATCTTTTAATTGTCATTATTTTATATATAGTATTTTCCTCGGTGATACAGCTGTCTTAGTCTTGGGTGAACTTAAATCCCTCGCTATTTAAATCGTCACCCGCGACAGAAGACACTGCTTTATCCCCTTGGTTAATAATCTACTATTATTGCCATACATAACACAGAACTAAATTATATACAAAAAACAGAAAACAGCGCGTGCGCGAGGGCGGTCTTTTAAATCACTTGTGATCTAAAAGTGATCTCCTCTCGTTTCAAGGAAACAACCTGTGCAGAGACAAGTAACACATAGGATAAACCTGTGGGTCTATTTTCTAACGATTTGAACAAGTAACGTGGGTCCGTAGGCAGAATACTTACTCTATGCGTGGGAATAGACCTAAAATTCGACTCAGTCAGCTTCTCAGATCAATGACCTCTAGATAGAGTCGTGGTCTGCTCGGTCATGAGACAGCCTTATTCAAGTACATTAAATACTGTCTTTGAGAGGTATATAATAAAATGTTGCCATATTCATAATTTACTCCCGAAGTGGTGACTCCTTGACAGGATCTCACATCTCACGATAGGATAGGAGAAATAGGGAATAAATAAATAAATATTTTTTTATTTGACCAACACAATGCTAAATGTTTACATAAATAGCTATTTATGTAGTTTCATATATTATTTTATCTGAACTCATAATATGTTAAAATCGAAACCATAAAATGTTAGTAACATACCTACATAATAATTTACCCTAAACTTTTCTTAATATTACTCCGTTCGTTTCATTGCTATTTGTAGAATGCTAGATGACATAAAACATTTCAAAGTATTACAGAATCAGAAATTATTTACTGCATAATACACTTATTACTAAACTCAAAAACGAACTCTCTCAATACGTATTTCTCTTCACCTCCGATTAGAATCGCTGATAGTAAGAAAAGTTCATTGTTTTCTAAATTGTATACTGATACCCCACCTAATTGTGATCTTTTATCTTCAACCAAATCTCAGAGGAGGATGTAAAGAAAGGTATCCTATCCATTTCATCTAAAACAGTGGGTGATAATGGTATTGGTCGCGATATGCTCTTACTAATTATCGATCACTTAACACCTGTCATTGCTCATATCCTCAATTTTTCCTTGACAAACAGCACATTTCCAACGGCATGGAATGGAACGGCATGGCTTATGTCATTCCTTTACCTAAAACAGCAAACTCGAATTCTTTCTCACATTTCCGTCCTATCTCCATTTTACCCATTCTCTCCAAAGTCTTAGAAAACATTGTTTTCAAGCAATTTTTTTTTATATCTCTCACGCAACAATCTCCTAAGTCCTCTACAGTCTGGTTTCCGAGTTTCCGACCCTCTCATAGTACTACGACAACATTGCTCAAAGTAACAGATGATATCCGGTTTGCTATGGACAACAAACAGCTTACTACTCGATTTCAGTAATGCTTTTAATTCAGTTGACTTTGATGTAATGCTTGCTATCCTACACTCTCTTAACGTTTCTCCTTCTGTGGTTGATTGGTTTAAGTCTTATCTTCAGGGTCGACGGCAGAGAATCAGGACTGACGAAGATTCTTCAGAATGGGCTGATCTCTCTGCTGGCATTGCTCAAGGCGGTGTACTATCTCCATTACTATTTTCAGTTTTTATTAACGAAATTTCCAAAGCAATTTCTTGTCACTACCATCTCTATGCAGACGATTTGCAGCTTTATAGGCACGCAGCACTTCCTGACCTTGCATATGGCGTAGAGGCGGTTAGCAGTGATCTAGCACATGTCAAGACATGGGCTGATTCGTTTGGTTTGCTTGTCAATCCTAAAAAATTTCAAGCACTTATAATTGGCAGTAACCGAATGCGCTGCAAGGTTGATTTCAAAACTTTATCTTGTATACTCTACAGCTATAACCTTTACCGATAAAGCAAAAAATCTAGGTTTAGTATTTGACTGTAACCTTTCCTGGTCTGCTCATATCAATGAGGTGAGTAGGCGTCTGCACTATTCAATCCACTCTCTTCGCAGACTACAAAATTTCTTACCCTTATGCACCAAAATTATGTTAGCACAATCTCTTCTCCCTCTCATCGACTATGCCGACGTTTGCTATTAAGATGCAACAGACTCGATAAACTAGATCGGCTTCAGAACTTGTGCATCCGTTTTATTTACCATGTGACTGAAGTAGCTCCCAATTCGCTTTCACCGGAATGTTCATATTCTGACATTACTTTTTAAAATTTTAAAGTTCTCTTCCCCTCCCTATTTACGCGAGCGTTTTCAGGATGCTCCTCCCCGAGTAAGACCTTTGCGCGCCTGTGTAACGGTGAAGACACTAGAAGTGCCCACGTGTAACACCATTTTATACGTTAAGTCGTTTGCAGTGGTTGCAGCGTATCTCTGGAATTCCATTCCAGAGAATATCCGCAAGAGTCCATCTATTATAGATTAGCTATTATAATATTTATGTATGGTAACTATAGTGTGTCTGCATATATATTATATTATATTATGTGTATATATATTTTAGTATGTGTCTAGTATGGTTTACGTATATGTACCTGTTGTTTATGTTAATATATCTTGTTAAACATTATTTAATCCTATATTTATTTTGATTTGAATGTACATAAATCGGAAAGTTTTCGTTTCATAACATGTACCTACACAGTTATAACTCATATATAATATTTCACTATTCTCATATTCTGGGGCATCTAGAAGAAATCTCTTCAAGAGATAAGTTGTCCTTGTGCATATCCATTCAATGTTTATATTTTATTTTTAAGTTACTGGTACAGAACATATAAATAAATAATATTAAAAAGGTGGTAAAAGATAAAAATACAAGTGTATTACCTTTTACAAGTACTTTTGAATCGTTGAGTGAATCTACTTATTACGAGTATATCTATCTATTATAAATCTATCTATTATACTTATAACAGTCAATCATGTCAACATCTTTGCATAAACCCAGCATATAATTTAGCTAGCCGTCATTGAAAAATTCATCTAGGCTGTAGTATTACTTTCCTTATTAATCAATTCTTTAAGACTCTCTTGTATTTAGGTAAATTAAGTACTTTGATGCTCATCGGGCAAATTATTATAAACTCATATCGCTTTAATACGGAAAATATTAGAATTAAGTTAACTATAATTCACATTTTCTCCTTGAATTATAACTTTTGATAAACAGAAACAAAACAATAAATTTTTTATGTAAAATAAGGCGTCATAATTCATTAAACCTTAATATAATAAACCTAATTTATTCAAAAGTAGCTGATGCCCGCGACTTTGACCGCGTGGTTTAATAATTTATTCATTTGTGTCTCATATACTTTTGTACGTTAAGAGAGAAAAAATCGGTCGTGCGCACCCGAATGGAAGGATTTGAATTTAGGTCCTGGCAACACTTAAAATAACACATACCTAAGCTATACATATGTTTGTGAGTCACTTGTTACTGGTGTGACAAGCAAAAACATTGAACACGGTGATGGGCTTTGTTGATAGGGGGCATTAGCTAAAGCTATCTTGTTCTAGCAATAAAAGTTGGAATATGGCGAAATCTTTAGGTATTTAATCTGAGGCTTTCACTAGACTTCAGACTCTAGACCATAGAGTTAGGTTAGACCGTAGACAGAATAACAAAAACGGAATAGAATTGTCTGTCGGATGAGTCAAAGAAAAAAAGTGATACGCTGAGCAGGACCAGAAAACATTTTCTTGCTCTGTCACTTCTTGGCAATTAGCGTATTTACTCATTTCGCTCACCTGTGGTATTATTATTACATTGTCCTCTCACCCTATATATTTACTATAGGTGGGGCTTGATCATAGATTAAGGTAGTAGTTCCAAACTCGGAGTAGGTATCAAGCCAGCTTGATACCTACTCTGAGTTTGGAGTTCCGACATAGATTTATTTTAGGGTTCCGATGATTTTGGCAGGTTGGGGCAGAAATGATAGTCCACATAAGGCTGAGACATAAGGCAGTGGTCTGTGGCAACCGGCTAGTTGACAACAGCGCACTAGGAGTATAGGTGTTCTGTGCAACAGCGTGTGTACCAGTGTGTACTCCGCTAGGAGTATAAGTGTTCTGTGGTGTGTACAGTTTGACGGGGCAGAGTAAAAAATTTAAATAAAACATACCATTTCAACTTTGCTTCAATATTTTCACTGTTGTATTTCACAAAATACTTATTTCTTGAAGTAAAACATTTAAAGTTCTTAATATACTTAAAAGTAATTCAATTCAAGCATTAAGAATCTAGCAAGAATACCAAAATAAAAACAAAGACTAATGACATAATGGATGTTTGACATATAGAAATAGAATGATTCCATAGAAATTTGACATGAAAATTGAACCATAGACAGAATGATAGGAGCGGGCTTAAGGCAGAAACATATATACGTGTCGTGGTGTGTCGTAGTGCTTACTGTCGTGACGGAAGTGTGCACACTAATATTATGTCGTGTCGTGGCGTACTCTGGCATTATTTCTGAACAGTATGTATCGAATCTTTGCAGCGTTATAACGTATATAATGTTTTTTTCGGATTCAGATAGTGATTTTGATGAAGATCTGCAATTTCTCGTAGCAATGAAACTGCTTGAGAACAAAAAAAAGAAAAGAAGGTACTGGGTTCACCCTATAAACAGAGGGAGACAAAACAAAGGCGAATTTCGTCGTCTCGTTAAAGAACTAGAGAGCGATGAGAAATTCCATCAGTACTTCAGAATGAACAAAGCAGCAAACTAGCGTCTTGTAGTTGTTTACGTCGTTGAATGATGCGTCACGAGCCACACGGTATAGAAACACATTTACCTGTCGTATCGTGTCGCGTCATAACCCCCACCACCGCTCTGGCGCAGATCGGTAGCGAGCAGTCGGCGCCACGAAAGAGTGCGTCACGACACGCCACGACATACAAATGTGATTCTAACCATACTAAATGTATGAAACTGATATGCTTCTGGCGCGTCACGACACGCCACGACACGTAAGTATGTTTCTGCCTTTAGTCGATCGTAAAAATGTAAAATCGATTACCTCATTCTATGGTTAAGAAATAACCTTGTATGTTGAAGATGATATTATAATTAAACCTTTCACTAACTTGATAATAGTCGTTAAAGCCCGCGAACCCGCATTGGAGCAGCGTAGTGGGTCTAAGTTCTAATTACCTCTCTCCTATGAGAGTGGAGGCCTGAGCCCAGCTGTGGGACGTTAATGGGCTGTAGTGATCAAGTATCTACATTATGAAAAAATTGTGTGTGTCAGGTCCGACGTACGACTGGAGTTTACTTTTTACGGACGATAATAAAATGAGGATAAATGAACGCATTTTTTATATTACTGAAAGCATGCTTGATACATTTATTTATATTAATTATATAATTTATATTCATCAAAATATATCACATAGTTATGGAAACATAATCAAGTGTTACTATGGAAACATGTACAGAACGTAACGGAGAAAGTTTGAATTTACCATAGATTTTAATATATTAAAATCTATGGAATTTACTCCCCATAAATTTTTCATACCCCGGGCTTATGTATGAAAATCGATTTACAATCGACTAAACCTGCTCCTATCATTCAGTGTGAGATCTATCGAGAGAACTTTGACTTTGATTAGACTTGGTTAAAACGAGATAGATTTATGTTACTCACATAAGTCCATCTCATTTTAACTCTAAGCAAAGTCTGAGCCAAGTCAAAGTAAGCTCTATAGATCTCAGCATCAGTCCGTAGACTGTATGTGGCCGTGACTGTGTGTGGACGTGACTGTATGTGGTTATCGATTTCAGAATGTATTCATTCAATCGTTCAGTCACAACTAGTCTGTCAATGTTTCCATCACTATATTATGTCCAATGACAATATAATCACGTGATCTGACGCCATATTTGTTTACATGTTTTACTTTGCCCCGTCAAATAGACTGCAGTAGTGTGTAATACCGGTTGTAGCCAAGTCGTAATGGCTTCTCATAATACGTAATAATAAAGAATACGTATTGATTATTTTCGGTGTTTCACTGCGCTTATTACGTTAATTTTAATAGGTATACTTTTCTTTGTCTAGGGCTTAGATTAATATAACTAATCTAAGGTCTAGGGGCTCCTATGGGCTGGAACCCAGAGTTGTACTAGTAGTAGTCAACGTATAATCATAATCGTGGTTTATACCACGATTATGATTATACGTTGACGACTCTGGAAATCTCTCTGTCTCTCTCTGGAAATGTCTGAGTCTCTGGAAATGCTGGAAACGGATTATTCCGTTTCCAGCATTTCCAGAGACAAGTTAACGTCTTTTAATTTCGCCATGTCCGTCTGTCCGCGGCTTAGGTTAAAGGCTGTAAATTTAAAAGGAAGTGCCAAATATTATTAGAGTAGGTTTGAGAAAGAAACATGGAAAGAAAACATTCATCATTATTTTGTACAACGTAAGTTGTTGAAATTTTTAATAAATATGTAACTACTTTAGTCGACAATAGGCATGATGACAGTAACCAAGAACCAATGAAATTATGAATTTATCTAATGAAATAGGATTCAAGGATTATAAAAAACGTATTTATTTTTCTATTTCGAGTGAGATTGCTATTTATTTTGATAAAATAACATTATAAAGTACAGCAATCCACCATAATGGATTAAACACCATGAAGCGAATGACGCAATGGTTTGTTTTCAAGCTTTGACAATCACACAGCACACTTTATTGCTCACTGCACACTGCACAGAGTACATTGGTAAAAATAATAGTGACGTCACAAACGACGCCATGACACCGGGGAGCGTTTTGGCGTGAATTTTAAAATTTAAATTTCAAATGCCAATATTATATACCAAACCTTATTTTTCTGCTGAAATAAGATATTTTTTCGAAATAGTAGATACTTCCGAACATAATCTGACCATTTTTCAAAATCAGTCATCATGCCTTTTACAATAAAATTATATTAAATTTTATAACCCGGCATGCTTCACTTCATCACTTCACTTCATCAACATCACAACCAATAATGTACTCTGTGATAACAACAACGACGACATTCATACCATACCCTTTGTCTATGTCACCGTAAGATTGTAAAATCTGTTAGATTATAATCTAACGGTTTCTATCCCGCTAGATTCAATTCATTGGCTAGATTATAAACTGTCGAAAGATTGTGAACCGTTCAATGTTCTGAGTATTAATTTATGAAATATTTATTGTTTTTACGTTTTCTTGTCTCTTCCTTGTACAGTTCGCGCGCGAGTTGAATGCAGAGTAAATGTAAGTGTCACCATACATTTACTCTGCATTCAACTCGCGCGCGAACTATTGGTTAGGTTAGGGTTTGACATGAATATACAGGCAGTGCCCTTAGGTTCTATCGGGTTAATTAATATACCTAATGTATTACAATTTACCGAAAAATAACGCGTTAAATTGTAAGCAGTATGTTACGGTTCACAATCTGTCGACAGTTTATAATCTATCGAGATAAAAAACGTTATATTATAATCTAACGGTTTTTACAATCTTACGGTGACATCTACACCAGCGCCATTGTGGGAGTTTTTTTAACTGTTATTTATAGCAACCACTGGTGACTGGACACTTTTTCAACTTTTCTCTCATAAGAATGACGTGATCCACCGCGACCACAAGATGCCCACAGTGGAGGAGTACGTCCGAACGCTCGCGCGGCGCTGCATGTTTGTGCGCGCGGACAACGGGCCGTACGAGCACCTCCACGGGATCGCACCACCGACCACCCGACCTCCGACCGGGCGTCCACTGCCTCGTGAGCTCCTACGATCGCCATCACCTGCGCGGCACGCAGGCGATCGTAGCGACGACGACGACGCGTCATTCACCGGATTAGACACTGACTCCGTGCGCGACGGCGACCTTATCGCCCGCAGCGCGGAGTCCACCGACTCTGACACCATCTCGGCGTGCGAAAGTGATACCACAGCCCGCAGCGCCGAGACACCTGGATATGACACGGGTCCTGTACGCGGTGGTGACGACGTCACCCGCAGTGCGGAGCCAACCACGAAAACGACATCAGGCCTAGGGGCCGTAGTCTTCAAGGCCGACAAAACGGCTACAAGAAAATCACCGGGGTACAATGTTACCCCGCGCCCCGCCCGGGTAATGAGGCCAGGCCTCGAAGCACGTACCCCCGCTTGGCCCTCACGGGTCAAACGGAGAAGACCCCTGGCCATAAGAGATTTAAACACTCCTTCTACTCTACCCTCCATAATTTTGGCGTAGTGAGATTGACAGACAGACTGAATGTCTGGGAGGAGTAAGGAATTAAATGTAACCTAATTGGTAGAAAAAATTATTTGTTTACTTTTAATTACCGACCCGCTCCGGCTTCGCACGGGAAGCACTAATCGACACTATACAGCTAGTGGGCAGTAGAGTGGGCAGCAAATCAGAGTTATCAATCCGGCCGCAGCCGCGCCATTCTCTGTTGCACGTTACTTTGTTTCTATGATATCTCATTGGATATTCATCTACATTTAAATGGTATACAGGGCAATTTTTGTCTTAATTAAATACTTGAGATGACTAACATATTTATTTTGGTAAGGATTAATACTATATCGGTAACAACAGCTTCGCAAGTAAAGCATTGTTAAACTAAATGTAAATTGTAAAAAAATCTCCTCTATTTAATGCGCGCGCACACCGACACCCAAATTCGACACCCTCGTAGCTTTAGTTTTAAGATACCGTAACCGATTATAACCATCATGTTTCATGTGTAAAAAGTAGACAAGTAATTTTTAACGTCAATAAGTGTAGGAACCTACAGTATACCTATATTGAATAAATTATATTGAACTGAATTGAATTAGTTGGTCAACTTTTAACTCTTGCAGAAAAAGGCCTACCAACAAAATAAAAATAAATACATTTACTGTATGTTGGGTGAGAACTGACTATAATCAAGATATTTATTATTTGCTATCAAAAAGTATACTTCTTGCGTGCGTACATAAGTACACACACACTTCATGTACTTACCCAGAAAAAAGTTGCACACCTGATATTGTTTAACATAGCGGGACATATTTGATATTTTTTTATTCCAAAAATTACAGTGTCAATAGGTACGTGACCATAATGTAAGTAACATAATTATTATTATATAAAACCGGTACTTTAATAATAAATTACATCAATAGTTAGGTCACGTAGTTCACATACACACAGTAGGTACATATACATAAATAGGTACCCAATACCCACATAACTCGTGAAACGATTTCATGATTTGATATATGATCGTAAATTTTTGATAGGTAAGTACTTATATGTACTTCTGAAATAGAAATACGCAATGCATTTCGTATAGAGGTAAAATGTATAATGCAATAAACGTCGTACAGAGTAACTAATTCCTTTTAATCTATCTGTCTATCTATATATTCACGGCGATAATAGATAAGCCTGAATAAAATGGCTGTGATCTGTGATACCAACAGACCCTTGTGGTACTGTGAGCATAAAGCTAGAAATACACTATATACTCTGACGCGTCAGAAGCATTTCTTCTGTTTCATACAATTATTATGGTTAGAAAGAGAGACACGACTTAAAAAGTCACGTGACGCCAGATAAATAAGTATTTGCTTCTGAAGCTTTCTTGTTTTAATACGGAAATCCGAAAAATATTTAAATAAAAAACACTGAATAATATAATATTATTATAATGATAACATATAAGCAACTAAATAAGCAATATTAACAAATTTATAGGTTTAAATATTATATTATTGACTTTCTAAGTTTTACCAAGCCCTATATATTATTATATATTGTATACACGTATGTAATCATAAGGTCAGTGATCAATTTACATAATAATGTCCTCCCGACCGAATTTCGGTCACGGCGGCCTGTCTCCATAGAGATTAGCCATCTGCGCGGGAGATATTATAGTGCACAAGTGTGTATACACAGGTCAAACAAAGAATGTGGACCTATTTTACTAACGCCATCTAGTCTGAAAAGCGGGACAGCGCTATGTCGGGGACAAGGACAGGGCTATACAGGTTAGGAGTATGCTCTAAAGGTTGGATGCCCAATTTTTTTCTATAAAAGGGCCCATCTAGTACCTACATATATATCGATGGTTTTAGGTGTTTGGCTATTCACCCGTTTATAAGCAAGGCCTTAAGTCTTCAAAGTGGACAGTATCAAGCGACTTGTTGGACGACTAGTAGTGAGGCATTGTTGGGGAAGCGAGTAGTTGCGCGGCGGTCAGCGCCAAGCATCGTGCTTACGGAGAACGCGGAACCCACCAGGTACGTGCCAGGCGATGCGCATAAGGCCCGGACCTGCAAACAAATGCAAATCATTCCCTTATTCTACGCGAGCATTCCCATCCCATGGGAATATTGGGATGTGTCATTCCAATGTACATTTTAATACCTTCATCAAAATCTGTTCAGTACTTTTTGCGTGAATGAGTAATAAATATCCATACATCCTCACAAACTTACGCATTTATAATATTAGTAGGAAAAATTATTTGCCTTAGTTAGCCTTTGACGCAGTCTAAGACTAAATCTCACCTAGTCTAAACACCAGTTTAGGCTCTCTACCAAGATGGCTAACGGTGCTAATAGCACCGTTAGTTGATGGTTTATAATATGACAATACATCAATCTAGATCATAAATCAACAACACGCGGAGAACTACTGATTACATTATACATACTAAACTAACTATTCCTATTGGTAAAACGAAACGTATGTAAGGAGCAACCATCGAGATTCTTGCTGGTTCTTCTCGGCAGAAAGAGCATTTCAAAACAGTTCACTAAACGATTTAAAACACTCTTTCTCTTCGATTATATTAAACATTGGGACTTGGGAGTGGTTTATATTTCGCTGTCAAAAGACAGTTAAGTCACGGGCGACAAGAACAGCTATGTAAGGAGTTACTTTACGTGATCAAATCAGACTTTAGGTGAAGAACCAGAGAGAGTAACCTCATATCTTAGCGGGTTACGAAACTAAAGTGGTAGTGGTGTACATAGTTTTAAGATTCGATTAATGTTGGGGTCTAAAGTAGCTAGAATGACGCTCTCTGGACAGGCAACTCTCTGGTTGTTGGCTTCACATAATATTGAAAGTTATGGCGAAAACTGCAATAAATACTAGGAGCACGCTAGAAATCTAAAAAGAAAGTTTAATATATTTACCTGTACGCGACGGGATTCAAACTTCTCTAGAGTAACATTTAAACCCAGCTCTTTAGACTCTGAGTCTAGCCCGTTGCTCAAAGCTCCAGCCCAACCAAGTTCCCCATAACTGTCTCTGCAAATATTAAACAAACGATACTAATTAAGTATTCTATTAATGTGTTTAAGTTAAACTTATTATTAAATATTTGATTGTATTCATACCTATTTTGTTGTCTCGACATGTCTATGAAAACCTTCACGGGCACTCCATAACAGTTCACAATATTGATTACAACAGGTATCATGCATAATTTATTTGCGTTGAAATCGTGGTCAATATGATTGGAATGCTCTAACCTAAACACTACTACATTATTCTTTTCACTTTTTCCCTTCGTATCGTGTAAATCGATGCGGGTACCAATATCGTCAACATTAGGTGCATTAAGAGGTGCTTTTTCTCTTTCTTGTGATAGAGTTTTGCCGAAACACAGCAGCCAAAGACAGTGTTGGCCGATGGCTGCACGGCCAGTATTTTTGTTTTGCGCTTTCCATCTCAAAACAAACATAGAGCGTATCAATCCTTCTCTTTCTTCCTTGTTATCACTAATATCGGCCATATCGAATAATGAAGGCGTATCGTCTGTAACAAATTTTGAATAGGGAGGCTTGTTGATGTCGTCTTTACTTTCAGGGTTATTTTTAGCTATTTTAAGGCAGGAATATTCTACCTGCCCTTCTGGTATATCTCCAAGAATTCTCGCGCTTTTTAGTATAAGATGAGCTCGCTCTCGAGAAATTAAGGTATTGTCAGAGTCGATTGCAGTCGTAAGCTGCGTCAACTGCCACTGTCTGCTTAGCAATGAAGCCTCCAATACTTCTACAGTTATATTATCGTCTTTCTCATTGCATATGTTTTTGATTTCGACGGATAGATGCATATTTTCTAAGACTTGATTCCCAGAACGGCCTAAGCCTCTTCGCGGTATCGCCAAAATCTCGACTGCTTCCTGCGAAAAGTGGATTTATTTTAAGGCAAGGCATTAAAGTTTAATTACGAATGAATTCTTAATACGATGGGAATTAAAAAGAGTCGTGGCATACTGACGGTGGGTTGGAAGCGGAACACGTGTCGCAGCAGGCGGTGCGGGCGCGCGGGCTGGCCGGTCTCGTAGTAGGCGAGCAGGTAGAGGCGCGGCGCGCGCGCGTGCGGCCGCAGCAGCAGCGTGGCGCGCGCACTGCCCTCCGCCGCCACCAGCGTCACCCGCCGGGACGCCGCGCGCGCTCGCCACTCCGCACGCGCCGCACGCTCGTCTGCGTTCACGCGTATCACATCATTATTCTTAATACATTTTGAACAATACCGACGTTGCACCAGCTAATTCTAGCGTCGAAACACATTGACATTAAAGTAAAATAGACCTACATCCCCTACAGTTCGTCTTTATGTTTACGACTCTTTATCCTAGATAAAAATTCAAAATAAAAATTCTTTCCAAAAAACCGACTTCCAAAGCCACTGTAAAGTAAAAAATAATTTTGATTTCTACACACTATGTTGAAGTCGAGCGAGCCTGATGCGTCAACTATGCCTATCTTTGTTATATACTCGCCCGACTTCAACATACTCGTAGTGTGTAGAAATCAAAATTATTTTTTACTTTACAGTGGCTTTGGAAGTCGGTTTTTTGGAAAGAATTTTTATTTTTAAATTTTTAGTGTACTCTAAATCCCCACGGCTTAGGAGTTCTGCAGCATCAGGGTTGAGGAGTTGGGACTTGCGTTTAAGTATGAAGTCGTTGCTTGACACCTACAATATGAATTCATCATAAAAAAATCCTAAATCGCTATTGGAGGATTTGGAGTCAGAATTTTTTATGGGACCACCTCGCGAGCTTCCTCTAACCAGTGAAAAAAAAATCGGGTTAGAAACCACGGAGATATGCACCGACATACATTTAAAAAAAAAAAAGATACGTGTCGAATTGAGAACCTCCTTTTTTGGAAGTCGGTTAAAAATCAAAGTGATTCCACGGGACTTTTAAAAGACTTACGTCCATGCCGCCGAATTCACGGGCCTCGTTTAGTAATATTTGAAGTGAAAACTTCTTTAGCCGCGTTGAGCACTTTTTGGTAGCGGGTAAACTTGTGGATTAGCGTCACCGACACCAACACCGTCGCCGTGTTGTTACGAAGAAAAAAGGTCTTAAATACAAAGATACTATATTCGTAATTCAACTTTAATGCCTTAAATTTAAGGTTTATATTTTTATTTTTAAATATTTATTTAATTAAAAAGAAAATCGTTTCACTTCTATCGGCAGTCCCTATGACTGCCAATTTTTTTTTAAATGAACATGTACCGGGGATTCGATCCTTGAATATTGTTCACGCACACAAATCCTCAAAATGTCAACATAGAACAAAAGCAAACATTACAAACTAAACGTACCCGAAAACTCAGGCGGCGGGCGATATTTGTCATCATATAGGGCTTTGAAGTCGTCCACACTATCATTGGCGCTGACCACACTCATGCAGTCGGGATGCGACACAGCCAGGTATAGGTTGCGCATTGGCACCGGACCAACGTTTCGAAACTCTACGTCCACGTTCAATATTTCTCCGCTTATGACGTCGGCACCTGTCTCAGACAGCGTCATCTAATAAAAGATTCATTGCATTTGTCAAAAGCGATTCGTTAAAAACTTAATAAACATATTAACAAAATAAAATACGGGCTGAATTGACAATCTCCTCCTCTTTGAGTTAGTACTACAGTGGAAACACTACTTTTACAACCAACAATAACATAACTAAAACCTACTACTCCTTTAGTTACCATTTCCTAAGGACTTACAACTAAAAGATAATTAAAAACAGTACTTGCCTGCAAACATGGCGCTTGAGGGATAACTCTAATTTGCAAAAGCTTGTCCGAAAAGTTATTACCGCCTCCTAAATTTAATTTTCCTAAAACTGTCACACCGTTTTCATTTTGTTTACCTTCTCCGACATTTATTAGTCTGAAAATCAAGAACAAATAACATCTGTTAGATAAATAATTCGTTTATAATAACGCTTAAAATTTCATTTTACATTGCAGACAGAAGAGGAGCGACCTGCATAGCTGACCTTCCCAACTAACATATAATTATTTTAAAATATCATACTTACTTAAAGGCTAATCCATGAATTAAAAGTTGGCCAATCTTCAGGGGTATCACAGTAAAATTTAAGGTTTTCTTAGAATCTCCATCTAACAAAAATGACTTAATTTTCTGACTGTGTATCACGTTGCTTTCAAGGACTTGTCCCGTAGCCAATAGGGGTTCATTATTTAAGACCTCATCTGTTTCTGTTTCCTCTACATTAGGAGTGAACTGCCACAACAATTCGATTTCTTTTAAAAGTAATGAAATCTTTAATGGATTGTATAAAGTTATGGAAACTTGGATAGGCTCTGAAAAAAATAAGTCTAGATATTAACTAAAGAAATCACTCTGCTATTCGAATAATCAGCTTTAATACGTAATCCATAAAGAAATTACAAAATGCAATTAAACATTTTTTAAATATTCATAATTTGCTCTTCTGATTTTAGATTTACAAAAATGAATGAAATATTACCATACCTCCTTGCGGAACAATCGGATTGCTATCAGTTTTTTGTGTATACAAATCTATAGTCGGTTTAAAGATCATCGGCACGCTGCCTTGTGCAACCTGAAGCAGTATTTCCTCTAGTTTGTGCCAGTAGGGGTCGTCCTGGGTCGCGTCCGGCGCGGGCGGCAAGGCGAGAGACGAAGCGGGCGTCCGCCCCGGGGACGACAGCGGTGCGGTCCCCACGCATAATACTGCGGTTTCCTCACTAGATAGCAAAGGCACGGGCAAAACTGGAAGATGTTCTTTGTACTCCTCTGCTGTCTCTACCCATTGCTGAAAATTAGGTACATGTAATCCACGATAATTCGAATATTGTTTTTCATTTCATAAACACATAATATTAGGTTAAAAAGATACTTATGGAAAACATCTTCAGCAAACTTTTCTCAATTTAACTGTTATTTTGATTTATAGAAGGCATACAACACATCGAATAACCGAATCTAAGAAGTAGTATTTTTATGGAAAGAACAGGATGAATTCTCCTCAATTATTCAATTAATGAGAAATTAATACTCGCTGAGAAACGCTAGTTCACGATGCATATAATAAGTAATATAATGATTCAATAATGACGGTGCAAAATTAATAAAAAAACTGAGATAATGCAAATGTGTGTTGTGTCCAATGAAAGCTATTCTTTAATAATATTAGAAAGCTTCATTTATTGCCAATATTATACAACATTCTACTTATATTATGTACTTATTGAAGTTACTACATTGGTTTTGTGTCGTCATATCATGAAATTCGCATAATGACTATAAACGCTGAAAAGCAAACTTTAGGAAAACATCCCATGGCTCGTGGGAAGTCAGAAGTTCTACGAACATAATTATGAGATAGTGGAAAAAAACACACAGATGTGTTCAAAGCTCTATGAGACAAAACACCGTAGTTTGCTTATTAATTATAACATTATTTTCAACTACATCAACTGCATTCTTATTACTTACCCAAATATGTAAAAAATATTAAAAAAGAAATGATTTTTTTTTAATACCGTGTCATATCAAGTTTTCTATAGAACGTCGCGATCGAATGTCACCTTTACAAGAAAGAAATGATGACCATATAAGCCGCCAATCACAGTCGCGTTTTTGACTCAATATAATTACTTTTTTACACGACCTTGTCCCTTAAGTTCGCCATTGTCGATAAGTGTATGAACGCAAAATTTTTGCCCACTCACGGCAGTCCAAATGACTTTATTTCTCGATCAACATGTCCTATGTGCCGCGTCCTCCTACGATGAGAGCGGGCGCGGGTCGGGTCGGGTGCGCGGCGGGTTTAATTCCTTGTATTTATATGGACGACATCACACAGCGTCACCCGCCAGGCGCCCGACCCGCGGCCGCTCCCAGTGTGTTTTGAGCTTTAACACTATCCTTTCAATCGTACCTCGCCATTGACGGTAAATCATTTGACTTACGAGTAAGTCACGACATAAAAAAATTTGATCGTGACTGTGAGGCAAATATTGGCGCGTTGATGCCCAGTGAAATTCCTTGCCCGTAACAATTGTTGACCGTGAGTGCGAAATCCGTATCTCAAGGCATCATGCCGCGTCCTCCTACGAATACACGCGCGCGTGTAGTCGTAGGAGGAGGTGTTGATCGAGAAATAAAGTCATCATACCCTTTAGAGTGAGGCGGGTTGCTGACCTGATGTGCGAGCATGAACTCGCGCAGGAAGGCGTCTTGCTGCGCGGCGGGCTGCGGCGAGAAGGGGGCCAGCGGCGCGGCGAGCCACGAGGCGGCGGCGTGCGGCAGCTTCAGCGCGCCCGCCAGCCGCCCCAGCGCGAACTGCACGTGGTCCGTCGACAGCCGCCAGCCGCTGCTCGCGTACACCTGGCGCCCACGGCATACAACGTCCATATCAGAGGTCGCAACGACAAACAGTCATGCAAATATACAAATATACAGTCAAAATTGTGGGTGATAACAGCTGTATATAAAGTAGAAACTTCCCATACACAATCTACTGTAAGAGACAGACTGACAAAAATAACAAAATCCATACTATATAATGTTATAAATGCGAAAGTGTGTCCGTCTGTCTGTCTGCTACGCTTTCACGGCCCATGTTTTCAAACCGATTTTGATGAAATCTGGTTTAGAGGTGGGTTACATCCCGGGGAAGGCTAGAGGCATAGGCTGCTTTTTATTCCGGAAAAATAAAGAGTTTCCGCGGGAATCAAAAACCTTAAAACCACGCGGACGAAGTCGCCTGCATCATCTAGTATTATAATAAACTAGCAGATGCCCGCGATTACGTCCGCGTGATATAAGTTTTTTAAATTCTCACGGGAACTCCCTAATTTTTCGGGTTAATATATAGCCTATGCTACTCACAAATAATGTGGCTTTCTATTGGTACCAGAATTTTACCCTACAACCTCACAAACTTTACCCCTTTATAATATTAAGTAAAAATTTGGATATTACCATAACGCCGAAGCCATATTATTATATGCCGGGTTAGGCGATAGTCTACCCCAAAACCTATTTAGTTTTAATTGCATTGAAGTAAATTACAAGCACACCCCCTATAATATATAGAAGCAACCTAATTTAATTAGTCATTCATAACATTGACATTATAATCAAGTATTGGGTTTTTCCGACAAGAAATCCTCAGTACTGGCCCGGAGTTAGGAAGTTGGCGGTGTTTCACCCCCGTGCCTCGGGAGAGCACGTTAAGCCGTCGGTCCTGCGCCTGATCTCTCTCGTCGTGTCGGATTTTACGTCCCATCGGGCTATGAGAGTAAAGGAACAGAGAGTGCACCTGTGTTTGCGCACACACTTGTGCACTATAATATCTCCCGCGCAGATGGCTAATCTCTCTGGAGATTCGCCGCCGTGGCCGCAATTCGGTCGGGAGGATATTATTATGTTACGAGATATGATAAGTTAGCAGGGAGAGTATTTTAGTGTCGCTTTAGTAATGTGTGTTACAAAATATGTATGCAGTTTTAAATACCTGGTAAGCTTGTTTGTAACATCTATATGCATGTTTTTTCTGTCCAGCTTTAGAAAATCTGTGCCCTGCGAGAACCATATGGAAGGCGTATTTTCTCGACATGACCTTATTACTTGGGCCTTTCAGGAAACACAAAGCTGCCTGTTCTAGAAGCATTGCACTCCGTAAATCGCTGTCTTCAGAAGTCATGCGAATGAGTTGCTTGGCAGCTTCACCATACATTCCCGCATTGATTAAACACGGTACTGAAAGCAAAGTGGCTCGGACTGCATACTGTATCATTCTGTAAAAATAAAAATGCGGTCAAGAGTAAAATACACATTTGGAGTTAACTACCCTCATTCCTACAGAAGTTGTCCGTTTTAATTATATAATTACAGGATAATTTATTATCCTGTTGAGCTTAGCATGTTCGGCAAATCTGGATAAGATCTATTATCTAAAAAATCTAAAAACACTTTTAGAACACTTAATTTCGAGAACGTAACAAACAAACAGACAGTTTGTCTGTTACGTTCATTCATTCATTTTCATGATTTTGGATATAATAAAGAAAAAACCAACGACAGTCTTACCTACAAGTGTTTAGGTAAGTGACAATGCTTTCCTCCATATAGCCGAAGGTTTTTCTATTGGCTTCTCCTGCCATGAAAGCGCTAATGGCGGCCATTTCTAGCGCGCCCGCGTAACACAGCCAGGCGCTGTCGGCGTAAAATTCCCTTTTGGCCGTGTGATACGCATCGAAGGCCCGCTGCCATTGCCCGCACAGAAACCAAAGATCGCCCAAACGCCGCAACTGCAGTTCCGCACAATCGGTCGAGTAACTTAAAACGATAAATTCACTCATAATAACGCTAATGATTCGCTTTGTACTAAGACTAGCGGCCTATGACTTAATTAGGACTAATTATAGCAGACTTCCAAAAAGGAGGAGGAGGTTTTGAATAGGGATGATGCCTATATCAAAAATAAATTATTTCTAACTGATTATTGAATAGAGGTTCTTTCAAAAGACCTAAAATTCACATCCTCGGTTATCATTTGATAACCATTTTAAAATATAGAATAAAGAAAAAAGTGTGTTGAAATTTGATGACGTAACAACTGTGAATTTAATACTACTTCCATACTAGAGTGCGTTTTCAAGTTAGATATTAGAGTTGCTGATTTGATTGAGTTGTCATCATCCCTATTCGGCGCTGTTTTTTTTCCTATGAACTTACGCTATATCGGGACCGATTTCGATAGTTTTTTTACTGGCTAAACAGAATTTAACTCCAAATCCCAACTCCACAATTCTGATGCTACTGCAGGATTAAGCAACTATTGTTGGTGAATTTATACAGTAGATACCGAGCAACAACTTTAACCAAATGAAATTAACTAAGCTCGAAGTCCCAACTTCCCAATCAGTGTGGCGTGCACAGGGCTTGGAGCTAGGGTAGGCATTAGTTAGTCAGAATACCTAATTAATTACTGTTAAAGTGAAAAAAGAGCATTTACGTATTTCAGTTTGGGTAAGCAGTGCTTTTATGCCTCTATGAACTGCACGCCCCTGCCAATCACAGTCGTGAATTATTCTAGTAGACTTGGAGACTTAACTTACCTTGCTTATAAAATTTTCACTATTATTTTGTCATAATAAACACACAGAAAACAGGAAAGGAAATTACTTACATAACTGTATTGTTAACTGCTGTAGCTCCTGATTTACCAGTTGTGAACCATCGTTTTGTAGCTGATAATAGCGATCTACTCACGCCTTTTTTATTTGCAACCTTAAAAAATGTATAACTTAAAATCTGTAAAATATTGATCGTATTTCTTGGACTAAATTATACTTACAACTTCGGTCAATTGCGCGATCTGCTTTTCTAAGTGCGGTATTAACGCTTTTGAGGCATACTCTTGTAAGAAGCTCTTTATTGCATCAATGTCCATGGTATTTAATGCAGCTCCATGAAGTTCAGATAAACTTTCTGAGGATTTTATCACATTAACACTTTCTGAACTGCCAGAAAAAGAATATGGCTAAAACAGAATTATAAACACCATTTAAAAGATATCAAACCGGGTGAAATATATAATGTTATCTTGTATAGTATAATGTAATGTAGTGTTAAGAACTCTCGAATGTAAATGAAATATTACCTGTAAGCTGTTTGCGTTATCATAAACATCGTTATCTGTAGTGGTAAGAGGATGCACACCTTCAGGATTTGTTGACGTTGTTGGAACATTTGATTTCTCATACTCTATACACAAAAGTATACCAGACTTTGAATAGTGTTAGGATATAGATGTTACTCAAAAATAAGCAATTGCAATATCTAAGCCACAAAAATGTATAACCAAGGAACAATAAGCTTAATTGTATAGTAAGTGGCATATTATTGGCACAGATGACAATTTATTTGCCAAAACAAAAAAGTAGTTCAGGACTTTTGAGTTTTGAACAGTTTGACATCATATGACTGCTAAAGTGCTGAATCATAATCCCTCCACAGTTTGGTATTAATGGATACTACAAGTACCTGGTGTAGCAATACTTGCTGGAGGAAATGTGACTTGAGATTCAAGTGATGGCACATAGAGAGAGGCTGTCAAGGAATCGTTCTGGAAAAAGAAGGGTAATTATAATAAGAATTATAAAAATAAAGATAATCTAGTAACTGACATTAGCATTCTTACAGTTAATTCCCTGGATCTCCGTAAGAACCTATCCCAAAAATCTGTTGGAAGTTTGGGATCTAGAGCTTGTTTGGAATTTATTGACAACATAAAGCAGTTGGAAGCACCAAATGTTGATTTTAAAGTTTCAAATGATTTATCTGCTCTGAAATAAAACAAAATTAATTAGGTACCTTTTTTATAAATGAACTAGCTGACCCACCTTGGCATCGCATAGGTGAGCTTACCCTATTATATTTTCTTTTCCTATTATTGTGTACCAGCAAAGTACTCATTTAACTACGATCTAGCCTAATTCGCTAATGAGCAGTTCTACTGTAACCTAAACTTATAATTTATCTTAATAAGAAATTGTCCATTAACGCATCTTAGTCTTAATTAGGAATAAAAAAATCATAAACCAATCTGACAAAGTAGTGGACATTGGCTAGTATTTAATACCTACTTTTCCTTAGGTACTGCTGATACATCATGAAGAAGAAGATAGGATTTAAGAACTGCACTGTTAAACCACTTAGGTAATTTAGGTGGAGTAACATTCTGTAGTTGTGCATACTGTTGATTTAAGGCATTATAAACATCAATTATGTTATCATCCAGAGTAGTTGCAACAATAATACAAGCCAGGAAATGTTTAGTGAATTCATGATCTGAAGGAAATTGAACTTCAAAATAAGCCTCTCTCCAGGCATCAAACCAAGGTGTGGCTTGAGGTATGTCTAAAGTATGTCCCTCTGAAAATAAAAGAACATTTAAATAAATTAAAATTATACCTACAAATCATTTAGGTGGTGTGGAAGTGTTTCTACAGACCTATAGTAACTTTTACAGTTTTTTCATCATAATTGTTTAAGACTGCGTTGTTAAGTTGTCGTCTTGCCTCAGTAGGCTGCAGAGGTTTCCAATTAACATCCCTTATTACTAGATCAATTTTTTTTATAGTGCATACACCCCCTCCTGGCTCTCGAAATTGAACTAAAACATATCAAAGGGTATATTATAATTAAGAATGTTTGAAGGTTTATATCGAACAGTTACAATAATTATTAGTATCGAATGAGAGCTTACCCTCCCGATCCACAGTAGTAAATGGTTGTAGTAATTCTGACAGGGTTAAGTTATTCTTACCAACTACATTCTCTACTTTTGAGCTGCTTAATGTTGCAATGATTGGAGAAAAGGAATTTTGAATGAATTCTTGAACAGTTTTGTTCATTTCGAAAAAAATATACTACAAATAGCAATAGAATATTGTTTTAATGTGTTAGAAGTGATGTGAATCAATATTATCTATTCTATTCACATGTTAATCTTGCGAAATCACAATAAACAGCCATGCGACTATGAAAAGTATGATTACATATTAAATCAATATAATTAGAAATTACACTGAACTTCTCTGAAAACAATTAGTTATATGAATACAGAATAATACTTTATTTTCTGCCGAATTTGATTTTAAAACAAATAGTCACTCAAGACTCAACTGTCAACGTCAAAATTGACAATTGATGATTTGACACTCAGATCAATGACCTAGATTTGACAAAATACTCTGTGGACAGCACAGATCACCAGCTGCAGCTCGGATGACTCAGAGTCATGGATGTAATATGGATGTAATAAGTACTTACGTACAAAGTAAGTTCCTCGGAGGAATATACCATCCATAGATAGAAAAACTAACTTTTATATCTTTCAATTTTCATATTCATTTTTTTAAAAACTACCGATTTCTAAGAAAACTACCGATAGTCATCTCTAAACTTAGCATAGTACATCATACAAAGTGGCCGCCGCCGGTTTGAATGTATGCGTGAGCAGCGGGCGCCGTGTACGCACGGAAGTTTCACGCACACATTCGTATAGTCTCAACCGGCTCAATCGGCCGGCAGTACCACAGAATACATTTACTCCAAGGAGGGCAGTACGGGCCGCGCCGCCGTTCTCTGGTTAACTTGTCTCTGGTGCTAATCGCGCGCAATCACGAAGATTTGTCCGATAAGCCAACACGTCGCATACTCGTGTGTGAAGTACATTTCAAAGCTGAAATATCCGGGAACTCTCGTCGAAAACTAATAAAGATAATTTTTAAAATTTGTCTTTTCTTTTTAAAACGTCTTTTATTTACACCCCATTTATGAATTGGTAAAACATTTCATTATTATTATTACGAAATTAAAAACCTAGTGCTGTCATACATGATACGCAAATAATATTTAATTAAAAATAAAAGTAACAACCCTAGGCGTCAACGCAGGAGTAGGTAATTAACTCGCCGATCGGCCTTAGTTAAGCCTACTATTCTGTTTGTACTATGACTATAGTCCGTTAAACATAATGAACCGGTAACAGCGTCGAGCTATCAAACGCCAAGGGTTATGGGCTTCGAGGCCTGGCCTCCTTAACTGGGTGGGGCGAGGGTAATTGTATACCTCGGTGACTATCTTCTAGCCAAGTTGACTAGGTAGGCCATCTTGAAGGCTACGGGCCCCTAGGCCGGTGGTCGCCTGACTGCGGGTCATCGCCGCGTGCAGGACTCGTGTCATCTCCAGGTGTCTCGGCGCTACGGGCCGCAACTCGCAATCGCGCGCAGAGTAGGTGTCAAAGCCGGTGGACAAAAACCTTAATCCACCACGCAGACATCATGCAGTTCCAATCCCCGACTGGGTCAATTGGGAATTTATAATTTCTGAATTTTCCTTGGTCTGGTCTGGTGGGAGGCTTTGGCCCAGGCTAGTGACCACCCTACCGGCAAAGACATGCCGCCAAGCCATTTAGCGTTCCGGTACGATGCCGTGTAGAAACCGAATAGGGGTATGGGTTAACTATAACTGCCATGCCCCTAACAGGTTAGCCCGCTACCATCTTAGACTGCATCATCACTTACTATCAGGTGAGATCACAATCATGGGCTAACTAGTAGTGGATAAAAACAATCCACCCTAAGAGAGTTTCTAAAATTTCACCCAAGTGAAGTAGGTGTGGGTTGTATAATATGTGGAAGTATGTGAGATACAAAGAATTTCATCTTGCTTATATTTAATGAAAAAATCTTTTACAAAATTTTGGTATACCTATAATCATCATTTTATTCAAATAATTTTATTCATAAAGAAATCTTAAATGCATTACTTACATAAATACATAAAAATTCTGTATAAGAATAAAATTGAAAACTAATATAATATGTAAAAAAAAACACTTTATCACTTTCTACTGAAAGAGAAATTACAACAAGGTCACATGATTAGTCTAGCTAAATACTTTGGATTTTGCATGGTTCGCGGAATGTTAAAAAAGCATAAATTATACATAGCTTATGTTGAACATTTAATTTGAAAATAATTGTGCTTTTAAAATAGAATTTATTATACACACAAAAAGTATCAATCAATAATATGATTTATCTATTTATATGAAGAAAGAACACAACTGGAGCTTTAAAAGTTTGCATGGTAAACTTTTGATGCCTATTTTCAAATTACATAATAATTAAAAATTAAGCTAAAAGGTGAAATTGGAAAATAAAGTGAAATCTGTTTTTTATGATTGAAGTAATTCAATTATTACATAATTTCAATGTTGAAACTTGCAATACACAATCTGCTGACTGTAAAAATAACTTAAAATCTAAATTGCTTATAATTCAATAACTATTTACTTAACTCATCTATATAATAATTATAATCTATAATTATAAAACGTAAAAATTTAATCACCAAGAATAGTCTCGTCAAATTAAGTATATTTTCGGGGATTTTGGGAGACAAAAGTAAAAGTTTTGGAACTTTGCAATGTTGTTCAGGACTGTTTACAAATTAATAAGGGTGACTGAATTCTCGGCTAATGGAAGATTTAATGGAATAGGCATGATAACAGTAACCAAGAATCAATGAATTTATCTAATGAAATAGGATTTATGGATTATAAAAAACGTATTTATTTTTCTATTTCGAGTGAGAGTGCTATTTATTTTGATAAAATAAAACTATAAAGTACAGCAATGCGCCACCAAGGAGCGAATGACGTCACAATTGTTAGTTTTCGAGCTTTGACAGTCACACTATTGTTTACTGCACACTGAACAGAGTACATTGGCACAGAATAATAACTAGTACTAGGTACAGAAGCTTTACTTAGCAATGGTTTTCAAAGAAATATGTACGCAATCTGATAAACAATATGATTTAATTTAGCTCGCGTTCCAGTCGAGCACGTGTTCATTTACATACCTACCAAATTTTTTTTGAGGGAATATGGGCCTTAATTCACTGGACTACGGTTCATAATAAATTATACGTGGTTATACGTATTGAAAGAGCCGCGGACTAGGGTTGCTTACTTCGAGAAACTACTTACGCCATCTAGCGCACAGCATAAGCGTTTACTCCTACTTGTGGATTTAATTTAATGAAGTAATAAAATAAAACACATTTTGTTCATTATACTTAAATAGACAAAAGAATAATAGATGTTATGTATGTGTAAAATATCTCGAATTGTTTTTGTTTCGGACGAAACATAATAATTGTATCATTGTTACCTCACTAATAAATTAATTTATTACTTAACTGATCTCTTTTGAAATAATCCTACTAATATTATAAAGGCGAAAGTTTGTGAGTGTGTATGGATATATGTATGGATGTATGTATGTATGTATGTATGTATGTATGTATGTATGGATGGATGGATTTTGTGTCCATCTTGCAATTATCGAGAAAGTTGAACGTGGTCAAACAAATAGCGCGCGCGCGTGTGTCTTTTTTCGCTTGCGGCAGCCTACTATATTGGCCCTTGCGCAATGGCCGCCGCCTGTAGGTATGTTTTTAACATAGACATAGGATTTTTTCGCTACGCTCAATAGACTGACAAAGCGTGGGAGCGAGAGGTATTTAGTTAATAAACACTGCCGCGAGCGAAAAAGAGATAGCGAAACAAAAGGCCAGTGTGTCATTGTTTACGCGAGTTATAGGCCAAAGCGTCCCGGCCTTTTCCAAGTCGAGGTGAATTTTGTGTATTTAATTAATAATCTTACGATTAAAACTTAAAATCTTTGTTCTGCCACCATGGTGTCTTGTTCAGTGAATTAATGTGACGTTACAAGATGTAATAACCCGCATAAATACACGTTTCACAGGTAATTACTGAATATTTTTCTGAATTATTCATAATCATTATTTCGTCACTTGTTGTTTGAAAATGAGGCAAAATAACTATTGAAAGCTTAGATAATAGGTTTCCCTTAAGACTTTTCATCAAATTACATTGCTAAATAAAGAATTTTTGGATATTTTGTGTAAAACTTAAAAATGTTTCGTTACGATAGGGATTGACAAAGTGATGACGTCATAAGTATCGATAGTCGATAATCGTGTCTGCCGGTAGGTTTGACGTGATTGCTCATAAGCTTAGGTGTGTAGAGTACAATATTAAACACTACTTTCCTGTAAAAGAAAAGAACGAAATAAATATTTTCCTTCATTTTTGTTTTATTTGGTGTGTGTCATATGTACATGAAATATATATACAGGGTATACTGTACATACTGGTAATTCAGTACATTATGTATTTAAGTGCTTATCGGGGAGGTCATTAGCTATGACTTGAGCGCCATATATGGTTATTATTTATTTTTATTAACTTGTCACTTATATATTATATCAGAGTATTATTGTAATTAATCAAATTAAAACTACTTGCACCCTTTAAAAAAATAGTAAAAAAGTAATATGCAACAATCAACTTCTGTTTGATAGTTTAAAGTATCATGTATTAGATCAAAACCCATTAAGCGATCATAGATATCTGCTCATGAAAAGCATTATTGAAATTTATTTTCTTCTCCGATTGAAGCATGAAAACAAATTATTGAAATTTAATCGGCAAACTTTAAGACCCCACTTAAATAAGACTATATTATTTAGAGGGCAATAAATATTGAGTTAGCACGAAAGTAATGAGATCCCCAAAAAAACTCTACAAAGAACAGTGGGCAAAATTGTATGGACCCCGTCCCCAGTGGTGTAGCATCATGGGCTATGCGTAAAAAAAATAGATATTAGTCTGAATAATAAATAATTGAATGAATTAATGAGAAAACTAATGTATGAATGGACATTCTTTTTTTCTTAATTATTTGTATGTATTAAAGGGATTATTAAAAGAGTTAAGTGTGAAGACTGTGTAGGTACATAGTTTATTATCGGACCCAACAGCTCTATGTAATAATTCGTTAATTATTAAGAGAGACTATTCGAAAACACACAATAAGTATTTGATATATCCAGCTAATGATGTTGCATTGTGTTGTAACGCTGAAAAACTTTTTAGAGAAAACATGGTCATCTCATCAATAAATAATTTGTACCTAGCTGTAGCTTTGTTGCTATTTGTGTATTTAATTTTTTTAAATTAAAAGATAGTTATATTTTACTTCGTTAAACTAACTCATTAGAGTCCTATGATTTCACCAGTAAGACTATCGATAATACTATGCTAGAGTCAAGACAACACTATTTCACGCACACATTTACATTTCATTTTTTGTAACACCGTAATCTGTCACTGTTGGTCTTGTACATTCTAAGTCTATGGTTTTTAATACCTACACGCGGAGTGACATATAGGCCTGACATTGGTAAAAACAAAAGTGACGTCATAAACGACACCATGACACCGGCGAACATTTTGGCGTGAATTTTAAAATTTAAATTTCAAATGCCAATTTTATCTCCCAACCTTAATTTTCTGCTGAAATAAGTTTTTTATAAGTGATATTTCCGATCATAATCTGACCATTTTTCAAAATCAGTCATCATGCCTATTGAACCGGCTTACATTTGCACAGCATTGTCGCGCGCTCGATATCAGGTTCTTGCGACTCGC
Source organism: Erebia aethiops (assembly GCA_923060345.2). Classification (NCBI taxonomy): domain Eukaryota; kingdom Metazoa; phylum Arthropoda; class Insecta; order Lepidoptera; family Nymphalidae; genus Erebia; species Erebia aethiops. The sequence continues at coordinate 10,379,908 of OV281089.1, read as the reverse complement.
AAATAATGATTTATAAGAAACGTACCTCCGTATTTTAGTTTCGAGGAAATGCTGGACCACAGTAAAACGAAAGATATTAAAATACTAGATGATGCCCGCGACTTCTTCCGCGTGAATTAAGTTTTTCATTCCCGCGGGAACTCGGTTCCGGCCCATCTTTCAAATTGGTTGAAAAGATAGGCTGTGAAAGCGTAGCAGACAGACACACTTTCGCATTTATAATATTAGTATGGATTCCACTTGCATATTTATATTTTTTAAGTCGCTAAAAATAGCCCAGTATAAGAAATAAAAAATACCTTCTTTTACACCCACTTCTCCCAGTCATCTGGGATAATCATTGGTAGAACCTCCTGAATAATAATGTTGTAATGTTTCAAAACTTTCATACTTTCATATCCATGAAAAAACTTTATATGAGTAGGCTATAGTTTAGCACATCTCAAATTTCCAACTAATAAAAACTAATTAAATGAATTTGACATATTAGTTTTATCCGTTTTAGGAATAGGTACCTACTGGTACTGTTAAAAATAATAAATATAGCTATTGATTTTTCTAAATATATTTGCTATGAAATTTACCAGATTTAATCATGATAATTAGTAAGGGTTCCGTAGTCATGAAAGGCGACCTTACCGCAAACCAAGAAGTTATTTTTGTTGTAAATATTTTTCTTATTTTAGTGTCATTTTGCAATTAACATTACATCGATCGCATTATCTTAGTCGTTAGGTTAGTAATTTGGTCTCACAACACAAGTCTTGATAATTTACTTTATAACCTCATACTGCATCTACATAATATCTTGGAATTGTTCGCTTTTTTCAATATATTAGTTTAGGCGCTGCTAACTTGTATTATACATTTCGTACACAATTTTGTAAACGGCATTTTTTCGGACACTTGTTCAAGAAATGATTTTAAAATACATAATATTCAATGAGGTCCCACGTGTTAAATGCCAACGTATTTTTGACTTACTTTTCATGTCCAGAATATACCCTGACGAATTATTTTGTAAAAATTTAACAGCTTAAGCGCCGCTTGCACAATGACATTTAAACTTTTTTATTTTAGTTTTTTGTAATGATGTCACTTTTTGGCAAAAGCATATTGCAGTTGCCAAAAGGTGACAGCATTAAAAGATGTAACTAAATCAATTTAGGAGTCTTTGTGCTAGTAGGCTATGTTTAATTATTGAAATGACTGTAAAACAGACAAAAAAATGCTAGACTGGAAAAAAAGGAACAAAGTTCCTTGTGTAACTATGGAACCCTACAAACTAGCAGATCATAAACAAGAAAACAAATTTATAATTGCAATTGCAATTCAACTGCAATTGGCATTGGTTAACAAACTTATGTCATACATAAAACTAATAATATACCATTTAAACTTAATTAACAATTAAAAGTTGCCTTGGTATGAAATTTCACATGGGAAAAAATTACAACAATGGCATAATACCTGACGAAGGCCACTTCATCTCAAAATCAATATTATGGTGCTCACTATTTGTGCTTGAAACCGTATGTAACAGTTTAATAGATGAGGCAATTCGATGTTTTATATTGCTTCGAAAATATTAATGGATAATAATTTAGTGGGCGAATTTACTTGTTACTGTACACTGCAAACATTAATAAATTAAAGCCAAAATAATGTTATTTGAGACCAGCTCAATGTGGTCCTATGTCAATACTGATTGTGATTATTGAAAATGCATTGATATAAAATGGTTTTAAAAGAATTAAATTTGGGTCACATCATTGAAACACAGAACCAAGAAAAAAGGCATGTTTACATGACAGATTGCAATCTCATAAATATTCAGAAAACGATTTTTATGGTAATTTACATAATATATACCAGATTTCGCCCACAATTATATTCTATTTATATTATTCATTATTTTCAAAATATTCAGAATAAATTTTATTAAAGGTTTGCGATTTTTTAATTCTAAAAAAATAATTTATATACACTCGATATTTCATGGTACTACATACTTACACGTGAATTATCTGTAAGTATACAAAGTAACCATTCAATTTCGCATAAGATTTACGAACTCCATACTAATAGGTACTCCCTATATTTTGAACTTCAACAAAAGTAATCGTACCTATAAAAAGCCGTCGAATCGCTACTGCGGGAGCGTTAGGGTGCGTTTCCACCAGTGATGTACGACGTAGCTAAGCAGTGCGCAAGGAAAGAGTCCACCAATAGGATTACTTCATTTCCTGAATCTAGCTCAATGCAGTTAGTGTGGCAAGGGGCTTAGCGAAGTGAAATCTTTGTTCATACTAAATAAGCGAGAGATGTTTACGAGGAACACTAATAAGGCATGGTATGGCTGAACAAGTAACTTACTGGATTACCAATCAAAGGACGGTGTATATGAGGCGCGGGACATAGAAGAGGCGACGGGCGCGGCGTGCGGCGCGGTTGCGGCGAGCGGGCGCCGCCTCTTCTATCTATTTCAAAATGTATGCAAGCGGCGAGACGCCGCTTTCATACTTCCAAGGCCACACATCCGCCGCGCCGCCGCTGCGCCTCTCATATATCCCGCGCGTGAGAGGTAGTCGTGTATACGGAAAATAGACACATGACTCAGCAGACCCTCATCTCTCCTCGCTTGCTTACTCCAGACGACATAAGTTTGCTACGCCGTCGCACTGCACACTCTCACACTCTCTAGCGAAAACGCACCTTAAAAGCGAAATCATCTTTCGACACAAAACTCAACACTTATTTTTCACCACTCGGACAGTTGTTTCGTTCGTCAGGCAGAGGCTACGGAAGAGGTCCATCACTATTCGAAGTTACCGTTGAACATGTTGATGTTGAGCTCCTCAAAGGCGCCGCCGCCGCTCTGGTCGAGGATCTGCAGCATGTCGGACAGCTCGTGCGTGGCGTGGCCCTCCGCCGCCGCGCCCGCGCCCGCCGCGCCCACCGCGCCGCCCTGCCACGCCCACATGCCTGCACGCAACCAATCATCATCATTTACTGAGCACGGCACGAGTTCCCTCTCCGAATTAGAGCCAATGTGAGGCCATGGTACACCACGCTGGCCAAGTGTGGCAAACTTCAACTCTCGGGCATGCAGAGTTCTTCAAAATGTTTTCCTTCACCATTATACCAAGTGACATTTAATTGCTTAAAGCGCACATAATAGGCATGATGACTTTTTAAAAATGGTAACATTATATTCGGATGTCGGAAGTATCCAGTATTTCGAAAAAATATCTGATTGCAGCAGAAAAATAAGGTTTGGTAGATAAAATTGGCATTTGAAATTTAAATTTTAAAATTCATGCCAAAACGCTCGCCGTTGTCATGGCGTCGTTTGTGACATCACTATTGTTTTTACCAATGTACTCTGTGCAGTGTGCAGTAAACAATAGTGTGATTGTCAAAGCTCGAAAACAAACAATAATTGTGACTTCATTCGCTTTTTGGTGTTTAATCCATTATGGCGGATTGCTGTATTTTATAGTTTTATTTTATCAAAATAAATCTCACTCGAAATAGAAAATTAAATACGTTTTTTATAATCCATGAGTCCTATTTCATTAGATAAATTCATAATTTCATTGATTCTTGGTTACTGTCATGTCATCATGCCTATTCAGAAAAGTTAGAAGTGCGTCTCGGCGGCGTTCAAACGTCTACACCACTTGCTCACCCATATGAGCAGCAATATGTAATTTCCAGCCAGTGTGGTGGATAACATCCCTGCTTGCGTTTGATTGTTTCACTTGCCTCAATTCTCAAAATATCTGGGATTCTATTATTGTTATTGAATCACCAAAAGGTTTAAATGCATTTTAATCAAATAATCCTTGTACTACTTACTTTAAAATAACTCAATAAAAGATGGCAACCTCAAAACAGCTTTTTCTGTTTTGCTGTCATTTTCAAGTTATATCCATGACAATCGGGATCCGACAATGAGGAGTCATTATTATATTAACGCAAACAGACTTTAGGGCTGTCGATTATAGACGAAGATACACGAAATAACGTTTTTTTTTAATTCAACCGGCTCCACTCAAGCGAAGTGACTACAAAATAATATGGTAGTATAGTAAGATAAAGCGTGTTAGGCGTCAGGCACGAAACTAGCGACGCCGACAGCGGGCCGATGTGGTCCGAGCTGGCGACGAATTACGGGAATCTAGTCGGGAGTCCTGCCAGTCTGGTCGAGCGTTTGCGGTTATTTCGCTACTGCGCAGCATATAACATTTGCAAAAAAAGAAACAAAAATTTTTTTGCCAACTTAATCTTTTTTATTCTCTATAAATTTAGTACTTATAGAATTCGAAAAAACCTCTTCAAAAATATTTTATTAAAATTCCCAAAAAATATACTGAAATTTTAATCACGTATTTATTGAGTAATTTCAATAATACCTGCAAATCGCCAGACTAATTTTGCGGTTTTATACAATTCCCAGACTTCAATAAAGTTTTCAAATGAGTACGACAAAATTGCGGCGAAATTCGTCGCCAGCTCTCCGACTAATCGCATCGCCCCGCTGCCGCCGTCGCCCTCCGCTGCTAATTTCGTGCCCGTACACTTACCGTGCGTGGGGTGCGCGGGGTGAGCGGGGTGCGTGGGGTGCGCGGGGTGCGCGGGGTGCGCGGCGTGCGGCGGGTGCGCGGCGTGGTGGTTGTGGTGGTAGTGCGCGGGCGGCAGGTAGGCGGGCGCGGGCGGCGAGCGCGCCGGGCTGCCCGCGCCCGCGCCCTCGCCGCTGTACGCGTAGCTCTCCGCGCCGCCGCCCGCCGCGCCCGCTGCGCCGCTCTGCAACATTACACACTCTTTTGTAACCCTTCCTTATTATATATTGAGACTGATATATTAAACTAAACACAAACTTTATTGATCCGATATAAAGTTCTTTTTATCTACGCTCATATCTCAAAATTCATATTATGAAATAAAAATAGGCTATGTTCCTGATCAATTAGTACTTAAGAGGCCGGCGAACGCCGCTCGCAACTTCCATTCGAACCGCAAATATAAATTTGCCGGTATATTGCTACTGGCTGATGACACATCATCGCGTGCAAGCGCGATAGCAATATGAGCGTACAGAATTTATTATACATTTAATCTTGTTCCGTGAATACCAAAAATGATGAATGAAAAATTGTTGTGTTTTTGACTTCGTGTTGTTATTGACAATATATTATAGACTATGTTCCTGATCAATTAGTACGTGAGATATCGTTGGTTTTAATATGAAACAAATATGAGGAAAACATGTCATTTATGTCGTAAAAACATGCAAAAAGCAATGTGCTTACATTTAATTTTGGAAAAGTATTTTGAAAAAATAATTATCCAAGGACCTAGATAAATACAAGTTCAATCTTAATAATCGCATAATATGGTGAAAATATTCTCGAATTACAAATTATTTTGGTATTACGTTTGTATGGGCAATTCACCTTCCGCTGGCACCTTAACGTTAAGGTGTAAATAAAATAAAAGGTGATATTTACGGGACGGAGAGTTGTCCAAGTAGTGTTCGGTGGGGTGTTGGCGGGGCGGTGCGGAGAGTACTCGGGCGCGTAGTGAGGCGCGTGCGGCGCGAAAGCCGCGCCCGCCGCGCCGCCCTCGCCCGGCGACCGCGCGCCCACGCCACCTGCCAACGTGTTATTAGGGGAATGTGTTTAACTGTCATGCATAGTGGATAAAAAAAGAAAAAAAAAAAGTAGTCAACTAAATAGTGAGGCAACCCAAGACGCACCTCACTATTTATCGTCTCATCAGGAAAGTTGCTCTACGGATCTATACACATTATTTTTATAAAGTCGTGTGTTTTAAAGTCGTTATTAGCTTGTCTATTAATGAACCAATATTTGTCAACTGCTTCGTTGGTCTAGTTCCCAAAGTGGTCGATATCGACCCCTTGGGGTTTGGGGGGACCCTTTGGGGATAACGGTTTCCCAGGGGTCGACATAAACGAAAACTGATTTTGGGGGTCAGCGAGGTCTAAAAATCGGCCCCTATTGCCTACTTCTACTAGGTACTTAAGTATTTTTACGTAATTTGAATTATTAATTACACTTGATATTTACTGAATTTTATGTCTATTTATTTAGTTAAATTTTGATGAGAAAATGATGTCAAGTTTACGCACTTAACCAACCGCAAAGTTTTTAAAATAGTAAGAATAGTTGTATGCTATGGTTTTGTATCAATAGGAAACTAAACTAGAAAACTAGAGATAGGATTTTTAAAGTAATTTGGCAATGGGGTCTGAGGTATCAGTTCATTTTGGAAAAGGGGTCTTCTCGCCCAAAATAGTTTGGGAATCCCTGGTCTAGTGGTTAGCATGTTTAACTGCGGCTGACGAGTTCCCGGGTTCGAGTCCCGGGTCGAGCCATAATGTATTGGGTTTTTCTGATTAGAAATTCTCAGTACTAGCCCGGAGTTAGGAAGTTGGCCGTGCCGAGAGCACGTTAAGCCGTCGGTCCCGGTTATTATCCCTAATATGATAATAGTCGTTAAAGCCCGCCAACCCGCATTGCAGCAGCGTGGTGGGTCTGAACTCTAATTCCCACTCTCCTATGAGAGTGGAGGCCTGTGCCCAGCAGTGGGACATTAATGGGCTGTATTGGATAGAAGCAGGCGTTACTTTGCGGAAGTCCATGACAATGAAGAAACTAGAAGTTTAATTCGCTATAATCCGCCACAGTAGGCAAATCTATGTGGTACAGTGCGTATCTTGAATTTGCTGCCCACGATATTCACAACACCACATAAACCCTCAAAAATACCCTCAAGTTTCAGTCCCATACCGGAGCATCTTCAGGAGATGTTGACTCTACAATGCACGGTTGTAAAGTGACGATTTTGTCGCAAAATCCTGCCTAGAAGGTGCCTATTCACTCTTGATTTGAAGGTAACTATATGGAAGGAAGCCGGAAGGGCATTCCATATCCAAGCGGTTCGGATTAGAAACGAGGAAGCAAATCGCTTCGTACGAGCCCGCGGAATTTCGACTGCGTAAGTGTGCAGAACTTGTCGATGCCTTGCGGTTCAAAAATAAAAAGGTGACGGAGGAACCAGATCGAATAATTCTTGAGCACACTCTCCGAAATATATCCTGTAGAATACCGACAGACGGGTAACTTTGCGCCGATGTTCTAAGCTTTGCAGCTAACTTCTAGTTTTTTCATTGTTAATGGGCTGTAGTGGATGGATGGATGGGATTTGTCAAGTGTGTGTGTTCTGCATGGTAAAATGCCTGCCAGTGCTCACCCGGAGGTGCGTGATGCTGCTGGTGGATGGCGGGCGGCGCGGCCTGGTACACGTCGCGCTGTCGCAGGTGGTAGTCGTAGTTCTCCTCCACCACCGGCTCGCCCGTCGTGCTCGCTAGCGACCGACTGCACAAAACACATCGGTAAACGGCTAAGCACACAGCGTCACCCGCCACGCGCCCGCGTTCTGTGTGATCTCGTCCATATAAATACAAGGAATTCAACCCGCCTGACACCCGACCCGGCCCGCGCCCGTTCCATGTGTGTTTTGCGCTTAAACGGCAAAAAACAGAGAACACTCTCGTAGGCTACTTTTGTGAAGTTTCACTTCTGCCGTATGTGAATTGCACACACACATATTTTTAAACCACGCCCTTTGTTATTTTGAACAGTTATCCCCACAGTCAACTTGATCATGATTGGATCATGATCCATCCACATTGCATGCATTATGGTTACCTCGAAGTGATGTTTGCCTATTACTGTGCGATAAAATTCGCTGTCTGAATTCACATCTTTTAATTCTGGCTAGCTAAGCCTTGTCTAATACTCCTTATAATATGACCCAACCTGCAACCTCTTTCTTACGAAATCGATTTAAAATAAAATACTCACTTAGCCAAGGTATTTGTGCAGACGATGTATTCCACGTCATCATTGTATGGGTTCAGAAAAGCAAAAGCAGACGTCCTTAACCACACCCATTCTCTGCTTTTAGTCCGAAACCGATACATGAGCGATATGATTTGGCCTTTCAACTTTAAAACTGTAACAAAAACAAACATCAACTTTCGACAAATCCAAATAGGGTAAAAATGAATCAATTTTTTTTTATTATTTATTATTTAAAAATACATCCGGAATTATTTTTGTGCGGAATCGAATTTAATTTCGAAACTTTAAATAGGAAAATCTACTGTGTGCATTGTGCTAGTAATGGCCAGCACTGAGTGGCGTCAGGTGAAGCACTGTTTCTTTCGTCAGTTTTGAAATGAATCTTATGTAGCAGTGATGCTACTGCTATCTACAATTTTGCATAGCAATAGGGATGATGCCTATATCAAAATTTAACTGATTATTAAATAGAGGGTGTTCCAAAAGACCTAAAATTCACATCCTCGGTTAGTTTTAAGTTTGCTAACCATTTTAAAATATAGATTAAAGAAAAAAAGTGCGTTGAAATTTGATGACGTCACTATTGTGAATTTCATACAACTTCCATAATAGAAGCGCGTTTTTAAGGTTGATAAAGAGTTGCTGATTTGATTGAGTTGTCATCTTCCCTATTATACTGTTTCTTTCTAACTGTTTTAAGAGATAGTCTACAAGCGAGCCTCTGACCGAGTCCGATCCCGCCGCTCGCGGTGGAGTGGCGCGACACGAACTCTGATCGGCGTCGACGTCACCCGACACGCAACAGGCTGGGTGGAACGGGCACGTCACCTTGGTCGAAGTTGTCCCGCATGTGCTGCTGGTCCTCGGGGTGGTAGAACTCGTAGCACAGTTTGCCCAGCAGGTCGGCGGGCGCGTAGCCCACCACCTGGGCGGCGCGCTGGTCCGCGAACGTGAAGCGCCCGTCCACCGAGTGGCGCGACACGAACTCCACCCCGCCGCCGCACAGGCTGCCCTCCGTGCTGTTCGGCGTCGACGTTACCTGCGTAACGTATCACAATAGGCATGATGACAGTAACCAAGAATCAATGAAATTATGTATTTATCTAATGAAATAGGATTCATGGATTATAAAAAAACGTATTTATTTTTCTATTTCGAGTGAGATTGCTATTTATTTTGATAAAATAAAATTATAAAATACAGCAATCCGCCATAATGGATTAAACACCAAGAAGCGAATGACGTCACATTGGTTTGTTTTCGAGCTTTGACAATCACACTATTGCTTACTGCACACTGCACAGAGTACATTGGTAAAAATAATAGTGACGTCACAAACGACGCCATGACACCGGGGAGCGTTTTGGCGTGAATTTTAAAATTTAACTTTGAAATGCCAATATTATCTACCAAACCTTATTTTTCTGCTGAAATAAGATATTTTTTCGAAATAGTAGATACTTCCGAACATAATCTGACCATTTTTCAAAATCAGTCATCATGCCTATTGACACTGGGTAGGGGGTGGTGAGTGTGGGACTTGATAGAGCAAGCCACCCTGACTCGCATTCTTGTCAAACTTTTACGACCGAAATACCCGCAACAAATTCGTTTAATCTGATAATTTTACTATTTGTAAGGTTCCAAACCTGTGAACCTTATAATTATTCTGAGTATCAACCGTAATATCAACATGGAAATGGACAATCTACAAGCTTTTATTAACCAAATGAAAATGGAAATGACGAATCAGACGAAAGTCATTATTTCGCAAATTGATGATAAATTAGCACCATTCACACAGGACATAGAGAAATTGAAACTTGAGAACCAAAATTTAAAGGAAAAGTAGCCAACTTAGAAAGATGCAAAAGAGCATTAACAATATTATTATATATATGGGCTCGAAGAAAATGAAATCAGTGATTGGATCTGGGCAAAGACAGAGAAAGTGGAAGAGATTGGGGGATGCCTATAGCCGTAAAGGGGCTCATATCTAATAACAAACCAAGCAACACTAACCATACTAACCCTAGGAAATAAGGAAAATGTACCACTAACACATCTGACGACATTATGCTTTATATATTACTTAAGCTTTTAATAATATAAGGCTAATATAATGGTAGTAATATTTATGGCTTTTTATTTAATTTATTATTTTATTTTTTTAAGGTTCCACACACAAATTACAAAACAAAGTCCTTTTAATCTCACACGGCTGTCAGTCCGTGTGACACGGGAAATGATACAAATTACACAAGCGATCTCAACTTTTGTCACTATTCTGGAAAATTGAAAGATCATCTTTAAGATATTCCTTTCATCTTTTAAGACTCCACTGCAAGCATCGTCACACACTAATAAAGGGAATCCGCATACTATCACTAATTTGTCATCATAAATATAACATACCTGCAATCTTCCGATAGCGACGAGACAACAGTGTGAAGCATGGAGTTCGTCCTCCACCGGACGATCCATCTGCATCCCTGTAAACAAATCTGATATCCCAAAACACATAAAATTGTGCATGTTAATAATAGAAAATAGATTTATAACTTTTCCTTTGCTGCATTATTAATCTATTGACTGTTAGGCTCTAATGCTGAGATATATAGTGCGTACAGTACCCGGCAGTAAATATTGCACATCGAGCTTTAGAAAGAAATAGTCGGTTGCGTCGGCTTCGTAGAGCGTCGTCTCTGTCACTCAGACTCAGTGTCAAAACGTCACATACGAGTGACAGAGACGACGCTCTACGAAGCCGACGCAACCGACTATTTCTTTCTAAAGCTCGATGTGCAATATTTACTGCCGGGTACTGTACTTTGACTTTACTTAGGCTTATCTTAGAGTTATAACGAGATGGACTGATGTGATTGACATAAATCTGTCTCGTTTTAACCATGTCTCACGTCTGAGCAAAGTCAAAGTTCTCTCTATAGATCTCACACTAAGAGAGTGTTAGTTAAGAATCGGTAAGACGAACAATAACTAAAGAACAGCAAGCCAAACTTCAGAAAATTTTTAGTGATATTGTTCGTTTAGAATATGTTTTAAAAATCACTTATGACTTCAATACGATTTCACTTTTTAACGTTAAAACTATCGTGATTGAGATTCATTATAACCATAGATATATCACCGGTTGTAACTACTCACTTTATTTTAGTTATTGTTCTGAGGGATAATCTGAAACACGTTTCTAGCATTCTTAGCATCTAGCAAGCTGGGTACTTGTATTGTGTATCGAGATGTACTTAATAGATTTGTTAGTAGCTTGCCTGCCAATTAGAACAAGAGAGGCAAACGCTTTGTAGAGAACCCGTTGGAGAGTACGAAACGTGTTTAACGCAAAAGGTATAAATCCAACCGCTTGCGATATTGAAGTTACAATTGGCTACTTGACAGCTGTAACTATAAAATATGAAATATGTTAGATTTGGTAGCTTGTGGGTTAACAATAATTATACAATATGTATTTTGCATTAAAATAAATTGTAAATATTTTATTTTTGCAAAACAAATTTGACATTTTTTATCTGTGGATTACAAGAAGCAAAACGCGGGCGGTCATGATAGAGCCCCGTGTGACGTCACATTTCAAAAAAAAAACGTCGTGTGTACTAACGTTTGCGTATTGTTGAGAAAATTAACAGTAATATATTTCGATTTGTGATTGTGAGCGGTTAAATGAAATGGGGTTATGCTTTACAGCTGATAGATCTGCCTAAAGTCGATTCATTTATGGTTGCAAATTTATTTGCGTGTAAACTTTTGCACTGCCGAGTTTCGTAAGTCCCGAAATAAACAAAGTAAGTACCTAATAGTACTTAGGTCTCGTGTTTAAGACCTAAGAAAGTGCTGCTGTAAAGTGACAGAAATATAATTTATTTTAATTTTATGTCATGTTTTATGAAGAAAATGTCACGTTAGGTTTAATTCATTTTTGCTATATCAGAGTTTTAAGTTGATGTCTTCATAACACTAACATCAAAGTGGTCTTCACAAAGTAATACCGCAGATATTTATCTGATTTAAATTCCGGGTCTCGGCAGATTAACTGTAACCACTGCTTTCGACGTTTAAATTATGACATAGGTAATATAGTATATAGGAATGTGTATAAACAATTTGTCAGGATATTAATTACTTATTATTTATTGTATTTCTACACACGTCTTGTAGCTTGTAATTTCCACAATTGCATTAAAAAAAGCTGTAAACTTTCCACTTAAAATTAAATGAAACTTGGAGCGTCGTATAGTTAACTTTGTTTTATTTTGAGCTATGACGTCACAGCTAGCAAATGTCACGTGACCGGCTGTTTTCGCGCGAATTTAAAATTAATGTATTAAAAATGTATTTTTTTCTAATAAATAACGCTTTTTTTGAGAAAAAGTTAATTGTAAGAGGTATTAAATGAACCTACGTACATTTTTAAGTATTTTTCAGAAAACTGTCAAATAGCCAATTAGATACATGACAATATGATGCAGCTTGAACTGGTCAATTATAGCTAGCTTGCTAAAGTACTATAGCACCGCCGAATGCCACGCATTTAATTCTACTGTCATTTCAAATAACGGTATCAGCACGCGTCGATCGACAAATTAGCAAGCGAATATGAGATTATCAACAAGCTCCAAAATAATATTTCCTTCGAGGTATGTGCGCTGACATTTCGAGGTCAACTATAGTTATTTAATTGCGCGATGTACTTTTACGGCGTTCGTATTTTCAAAATGCGTTGCTTACGGTGCTTATGGGTGCCTTTCTACTGAAGCAAAACAAAACGAAGGTGTGTGAAGCATACCAATCGTATACTCAATCTATTTGTAACATACAGGTGTCTCTTATATTGACATAATTATTATTGATTGCTGATATATGAAATACTAATCACATCTTACACTTCGCAGAATATACCTATAGATGATGTGATAATTTCTTCAGCTTTTCTCTGCTTCAATTGACCGCAAGGGCTCGTGCAGCGTACCGGCTATATCAAACAACTTCGCACTTCCAGTGCAGTGTGCGGGCGACTAACTAACCGAAGTCGCACGATATCGCCGGCACGCTGCACGAGCGCTTTAGACTACGTTCGCACTGTGAATAACATTCACGCGAATTTTATTCACGTACGGATTTCACGGATTCGCACTGTAAATGCGGTGAACGTCATACAACAGCATATACAGCACAAAATATATGCAAATATCGAATACAATAGGCATGCCGCATGATGACTGATTTTGAAAAATTTTCAGTTTATGTTCGGAAGTATCTACTATTTCGAAAAAATATCTTATTTCAGCAGAAAAATAAGGTTTGGTAGATAAAATTGGCAATTGAAATTTAAATTTTAAAATTCACGCCAAAACGTTCGGCGGTGTCATGGCGTCGTTCGTGACGTCACTATTATTTTTACCAAGGTACTCTGTGCAGTGTGCAGTAAGCAATAGTGTGATTGTCAAAGTTCGAAAATAATTGTGACGTCATTGTCGCTTCATTGGTGTTTTAACCAATATGGCGGATTGCTGTATTTTATAGTTTTATTTTATCAAAATAAATAGCAATCTTACTCGAAATAGGAAAATAAATACGTTTTTTATAATCCATGAATCCAATTTTATTAGATAAATTTATAATTTCATTGATTCTTTGTTACTGTCATCATGCCTATTCTTACCGCACCGCGTGAAATTTTTATCAAACCAGAGATATATTTTTCGCGCGAATTTCATTCGTAAACGCGTATACCTCCATATGATTTCTCGTGTTACGAACGTAGCCTAAGACACCGTAAACGGGTTGCCACAAACCTGTCGGCGGCCAGTTCTTGATGTATCCGGTGCAGTGCACGACGGCGTAGTTGTGTCCGTCGTGCGACGGCCCCAGAGAGTTGCGCGCGCGCAGGCGGCCCACGTGCGCGCTTTCCGCCGTGCCGCCCACGCGCAGGCGGCAGATGAACCCGCGCCGCGACCCCATCACTTGTCGCATCGAAGCTGTATAATAAGTATATATACTTAATGGTACAGAAATTTTCAACAGGTACAGAACGATTCAAAAGTACTTGTAAAAGTTTATTTGAATAAAAATCATTTTGAATTTGAATTGTTTAAATAACAATTCAATAATAATAGTGCAATTCAGCTTGCACAGCAGTGCGACCTAAAATTTAATGAACGCATTTGTTTCTATCGAGTAATAGTTATTTGTTCAACAATATAACAAAGTTCGTTTTTGTTAAGAGTGCCTAGTTTGAGTCCTTAGCGAGTGAAGGACTCTACAAGGCATGCCCTCGAAGTCAACGCCGCGGTCGAAGATAAGTTTCTCGTGACAAGTGACGCCCTGGCTGTGTTGATTTACCAAAGTGTCAGGATTATCCCAGTATCCGTAAAAAAAACATATTTCATAGCTATTCAAATAATTAATTATAATTAAATGTAATTAATAAACTTTCATGTTTTTTCAGATTCGTAATTAAGCAGGAGATCTGCGATTCTGCGCCACAATGGACTAAACATTTTTTTTTTTTTTTTAAAAAAAGGTAAAAAAAAATGCTTACACTGGTGACCTTCTTTTTTGACGGTGCCAGTTTTCAAGTCTAAAATACGTCCAGTATTCTGCGGCTCCTGCGTACTGAGTTGTTCTCGAACCTTTTCCACGTCGTCTGGATGAACTTGATCATACAAACACGACGAGTACCATTCCCCCTTAAAATATAGAACAATTCAAATATTGAAGAATAAAAACTGGCCATATTATTGGTTTTAAAAGTTGTAGAACAAAGGTTATTAGTATTTTTAAATTTACCCTGTATGTGTGATCTATTTATATATTACAATTTACAATGTTATAAGGCGAGGAAGTCTTCAATGAAATAACCAACTGGTTAAACCGTCGTTTATTGAAGAGACTAAGTTACGTTTAGTTACAAAGATAACGGACTACGGACTAAACTAATAAATCATAGGCTTTCGAGACACTCTGTCCCAACAAGGGTGGAAGCAGGGGTCCGTGCCACCTATGGTTATTTCTGCTATGCGCTTTCAATGAGTGTCCCACGAGGTGGAAGCACCATTTGCCACGGAGCAGGGTGATAATTGGAATGCCGATACAAACGGGCTTGGCGGTATATATTGGTCTGACCGGTGCCAACCATACCGCGAGACAATATACGAGTGGCGCCATCCAGCGGTGAGGTGAGATATTTCATTCGGTGTTACAGTCTCCCCCTCTGTCTGCGAAGTCGGCTCGACGAGGAAGACAGGAAGTTTTTCTCTCGTGCGGTCTTCTACTTCGGAGGTATTCCTCGCTTTTTCTTCATCTTTTCCTTCTAAACATTGCATTATCTTAAGCAGGTCTCCATCTTTGACCTGTTCCTCTCTTATTTCCTTTTCACTCTTTCTTGGCATATCGATAACAACCGTACAGATTCCACAGTCTTTCTCTGTGTCAGGCTTCGTTAACAGGCGACTAGCGAACTCAACTGGATGCTCATTTTCGGCCTCCCCCTGCACTAAAACAGCTCCGATGGCAAAATTGCTTGCATCCGTCTTGATGATAAATGGCTTCGTCTCATCGGCCTGTGCGAGCACTGGGGTGGAGGTGAGAAGCCTTCTTAAATTGTCATTGTACGAGTATTTGCAGGTAGTGAAACTGCCTGGCGTTGGTTTGGGCGGAGAAGTAGCGGTACCAATCTTAGCAATCAGGCGTTCAAATTGTTCATTACTAAGTTGAACTGCCATCTTCAGATTGTTTTTACTTTTTGTAGTAGTCACCCTTCCGTACCTAGTAACAACGTAACCGGGATTCCGCGTTATCTTTTGCTGCTGCCCCGTTGGTTCAGAAACTTCCTCTTCGTTCTTCATAAATTGTGTGAAGTTCGTTGGGCCGCCAGTTGGAGCGCCAACGTTATAAGGCGAGGGGTCTTCAATGAAATAACCAACTGGTTAAACCGTCGTTTATTGAAGAGACTAAGTTACGTTTAGTTACAAAGATAACGGACTACGGACTAAACTAATAAATCATAGGCTTTCGAGACACTCTGTCCCAACAAGGGTGGAAGCAGGGGTCCGTGCCACCTATGGTTATTTCTGCTATGCGCTTTCAATGAGTGTCCCACGAGGTGGAAGCACCATTTGCCACGGAGCAGGGTGATAATTGGAATGCCGATACAAACGGGCTTGGCGGTATATATTGGTCTGACCGGTGCCAACCATACCGCGAGACAATATACGAGTGGCGCCATCCAGCGGTGAGGTGAGATATTTCATTCGGTGTTACAATGTTATAGTTCCTTGATTATCAGGGGTTTTTGTGTACATAAATCTAAATTAATTTAGTAACATGTGAAATATTTTACCTGAGTATAGTTAAGTACTGGCGCTATACTATCACTGACATAAATTATACGTCCAGTGTCACAACTAACAACAAATAAAAATCCATCAGCTGCCTCAAGAATGAGGTGTTTCAACTCTTGATCAGTCAAAAAAGAAGGCTTGTATGTACCATCGGTAGATGTGTTTCCAGTACCTGTGAAAATCAATAATATCATCTCACTGTAGCACTAAATTATTCATTTTTTATAACATATCTGCTTAGAAGTGTTTAACGTTTGTCTCCTGTTTAAAAAATGGGGTAATATTTAAATATGTTATTATTAAGGTGAAGCTGTGTCTCGGGGTTTAGTTCGATTTTGATCAAGTTGGAAAGTATTGGTCAGTTTCCAGTGTTTCATATTATGTAATACACATTGCACAGACAAACAAAAAGACAAAACATTATGATAATGAACAATAAGATAATACAGATTAGATACCTCTTAATGCTTTCATATGTGCTACTGCCATTCGCAGTATAGTAAGTTTGTCGGGTTTTCGCGCTAGGGCGGAGCATGTTGGAACCATGTCGGATAGTTCCGTGATATATGCCGTCATCTTGTTCCTTCGGCGACGTTCGATTTCACAATGGTTTTCGCGACTATGAATTAAACAGCATGATATAAATTAATATTAATAATCAAGATAGGAAACAACTAAATATTTTTTTTTTTAAATAAATAAAATAATAATGTATATTTTTCACAACACATTATTATTTATTAAACGATCTGTTTACCAGATGAAGTAGGTTTCATCTGGTAAACAGATCGGTGAAGGTCACTGTATATCCAGCTCTTAGACAATAAGCAAATAGCAAATTATTCAAATTGTTACAGAAATTAAAATGGAAACAAAAAATGCAGTGTAATTATGCAGGTTATTTCTTTTTAGAAAGAACCGAGAGGCGCACTTGTATGAAATTATAGAAAATAATTTCATTTTTGTGCCTTTTAGTGTTGAAACCCTGGTTGGGGTCTGTTAACCACAAAATCACTACATATCATTATAAAACAAACCCCATGCCACGTTCGTCTGTCTGTCTATCTGAACGCGATTAACTCAAAAACTACCAAACTTAGCCACCAAACCGAAAAGGTTATAAACCCTGTGTAGCGAAAAGTAAAGATTAGCTATACACGACGTTAAGTACTACTACCTATAATCATAAAATTAACATATCTTGAGAAGAAACCTAATTCACCAATATAAGTAATATTAAGGTGAGCGTAAACTCTGATAGGTCACGTTTTCAATCACAATAAAGTACGAGTATTTACGCAAATTGATGTCAATCTCATGAGAATCGCAAGCTTGAAGTAGAGGTTAATTAGGTATAGGTATCTATTGTTTCCCTATTATAAAATGTGGGAAATTCTCCAATCAATGTCAACTTACCTTGCGAATCTCTCTTTGTCTTGAATGTTATCCTCCTCCATCCTTGTGTATTTCCCACCACTTGCGTCGTCTTCATCGGATCTGAACAAAAATTTAATAACAACTCAACATGAAGACATAATAAAATTTTACAGCCTGCTAGTCATGAAACAGCTCATTATTGTAAAGAAATAACTTCATTATTTTTTTTTTCGCTTTTAAAGCATACTATAGAATTATAATTAACGCATATGTTTCGATATTTGATATAGATTATTTTTATCTAGAAAATAAAGAAAGATTAAGAACTTAAAATCTTTGGATTGGCACTGTAAAAGTGAATGAGTAACATATGGTTCGAATTTTGGATTCATACATTCAAACATATATTATATAAAAGGGCAGCCAATGTTTATACTACAAGAGCCAATTATGATGGTCAAATCCATGTCAAATCATCATCGCCGTCGGCGCCCAGCAATACTCTACTACACGAGTACTGAGACTGAGTTAATGTTTAAGGCGAGTCACCTCAGCTCAGCGGTGAAAACTGGTTTGCTAGATCAAATTTTTTCGGTATTTACTTTTAAATAACGGTCTTACAAAAAATATCCGATACACTTAAAGATATTGTCTAAAGAATGTGCTAATTTGTTACACGATAGGATGTACTTTACTCGATCAAAAAAAATCTTGAAACAGGCTAGATTAAAAGTTTAAAACGAATTTTTTATTAATAAAATTTTCGACTTTGCTCATCATTTTTATATGGATAAATTCCTCTTGAAGTATTAATGAGAACCTGCTAAAATTTATTTCAAACTGAAGTCCTATATCTATTTAATTCAAATTAATCCCAGAATTTGAACGTTGCCAAGCGGTTTCAGAATATACCGCGCTTCCCGCTTCCCCGCTAGTCGCTACGAGAAATGTACCGCGAGACGCGCGGGCGGCTCCCCACACCTCACCTCCTAAAATCTTGGAGGTGACTCGCCTTAAGGTGTGTCCAAACTTAGAGACGTCTGCTGCGCATATTATATTCGTTGTTATAGTTCGTAAGTCCCAGAGCGCGGCAAATTGCATCCTGCAAATTTTGCCGCGTGTTGCTACCGCGTACTTGCCGGTCTATGTTTGGACACACCTTTCGAACATGACCACCACGCTGGCCCAAGGCCGATTAAGGTACCTTTGAGAACATTTCTTAGAATGTTTTCCTTCACTGTTATAGCAAATGATATTAAATTGCTCAAAACGTCACATCTTACTTCCACTACAGCCCAGTAACGTCCCACTGCTGGGCACAGGCCTCCACTCTCATAGTAGAGAGAATTAGAGCTTAGACCCACCGCGCTGGTTTAATGCGGGTTGGCGGGCTCATCTTACTTAGCTATACTTATATAATAATAGATGATGCCCGCGTGGATAAGGGTTTTTTGATTCCCGCGGGAACTCCTTAATTTTCCGAGATAAAAAGTAGCATAATTATGTCCTACCCCAGGATCTAAACTACCTCTATACCACATTACATCAAAATCGGTTGACAAGATGGGCCGTTAAAGCGTAGCAGACCGACATACAGACAAACAGACACACTTTTGCAAATAATATTAGTATGGATTATAAAACATGCGAAAGTTTGGATGGATGCATGGATGGATGGATGTTTGTTACTCAATCACGCTAGAACGGCTGAATCTGCATGATATTTGGCACAGAGATAGATTATAATCTGGAATAAGACAAAGGGCTACTTTTTATCCCGGAAAACTAAAAGTTCCCGCGGAAACCAAAATACCTGAATACACGCGAACGATGTCGCGGATATCAGTTAGTATTATAAATACGAAAGTTTGGATGCATGGATGTTTGTTACTCAATCACGCCAGATCGGCTGAACGGATCTGAATGAAATATGGCACAAGGGTACATTGAAGTCTGGAAAAACGCATAGGCTACTTTATGTTCCAGAAAATTAAGATTTCCCGCAGGAACCCAAAAATCATAATCCACGCGGACGAAGTCGCGGGCATGAGATAGTAACTACTAAAATTTATAGGTACATACTGTAGGTTGTCAAATAATACTATTAAATAGTTAAAATATCTGAGTTTTTTTAAAAGTTTTGACCGTTTTTAGGTTTCCGTACCTCAAGAGGAAAAAGGAGCCGTTATATTGTCCGTCTGTCTGTCAACCACCTTCTTCACGGAAACGCGTGGAGGTATCAAGTTGAAATTAATATCAAATACGTAGGTCTACGGTCCCCTGGAGCTGTTAAAAAATCAAGCTTCTAAGTCAACGCATTCAAAGCGGCAATACGGCCGTCCATACCGCATATTTTGAGACTCGTTAATACGTCAAAACCTATAGGGTACTTCCCGTTGACTCAGAATCATGAATTTGGCAAGAAGCAGTCTGACAGCACAATTATAGAAAAAAATCCGAAAATCGGCGTCGAATTGCGCTATCATTTTAGCGCCATATGTAAGCTAGTTATTTCACTGCTGATTACTTGTTGTTATGACATCTTTCTTGTTATTTACTAAAATAATTTATATTGCATGGTTGTTAGTCATACAAAGGGTTCTGCCCTTTGTATGACTCTCACTTGAACGGTTTTTGTATCGGAAATCTGTCAAAATGTCTATCGTCATAATAATTGAAAATTCAGCCTTGAGACATGTGGCATAGCCTGGCATGTCCTTCACCGGGTTCAGCTATGTTATTAATGGAAAACAATGGAAAGCAAGATGCCCCTAATAAATGAGGAATTCTACAGAGTGGGAGAAAGAATTGCTTACCCAATACTTCCTGCTCGACGCTTTTGTATGTCCTTGGTTGGGTCAGCCCCTGAAATAATAGGTAATTGATTAATAAAAATAAGTATAATATATTAAAACAATATTTTTTTGTGATCACTTCACATTTGACAAGATTTTTTATTATTTGCCATGGAATACTGGCCGTTCTTAATTACTATATGCACTCACTTAATTGTTTACACTTGTCAGAAGAGAAACACGCATAGTGATGGTTAAATATGGCAAAAGTGTTTGTATGCAGCACATAATTTTTAAATAATATTCAACAGGACAATTAAGCGTGCATTTTGATTAATTTCTTTACTTCACAATATAAGTAACAATACAACCACTATTCTCTGTCCAATCATTTATTTTACTTTTGGCAGCATGAGTCAATGATGTTATGTGTTACTGATTTTATTTTTGATAACAATCTACTTTCTTTATGAAGAAGTTTTCATTCATTCATTTCATCGATTTGACACATTGATATTTATTTTTGCTCAACAAATTTTATTGAAGTGAAACTTTATAGAATTGTTGTGATTTGAAAATTTGATGAAATGAAAAAGTTACACCAAAAAGAGACAAACATATAGGATTTAGCCGGCGAGAGAATAAGATAAGAGAATAAGATTTCGTCCAATAGTGGAAGAGTCTTAACCAATCAGAGTTGATAACGATGTATCAATGATTGATGCAAAAGATACGTGGTTTTTTATGTTGATGGTTGCCTGTCAATAATTATGAAACTTCATAGGTGTGCTTATGTCAAAAGTAAAATAAAATGTTGGACAGAAATAGTGTGCGCTTTTCATTGTCCTGTTTTTAAATAATTTGGTTGGTTTGGTTTAATAATAACTCATAAGGAATATTTTGGTTGCTGACTTATGAGCAACTTATGAGAAAATCATTGATGTACAGGCCTAAATACAAGTTAAACAGCCAAGTATGTATCAATGCTTTGTAAGTAGTTGAATAAAAGAACAAAGATTAATAAATAGAAGAATTCCTGAGAGTTTGTAAAGTCAAGAATTGTGCTAAAATTTATACTAATACAAAAAACAAAGTAGTTAATAATAGCTTGGTAGTAAAGCTTCATAATTGTGTAAGGTTAACAATAATACTGCAGCAATAGTTTCTCAAATAAAGGAAAAATCTTTAGCACTACTTATTGTGGGTCAAATTTGCTAACAACGCGTCACGCGGAGCAACGCAAGAGCAACGTCAGTAGAAAATAGGTCGCCTCGAGCAATTTTAATATGCACGTTTTTTCTTAGTATCGAATTATCATAAATCTACGAATTTGAGTTATAGGGTAAACATATTACGGTATGCATTTTAAAATAAACTAAATTAGAACCAAGTCAAATAAATAGTTTGGAACCCCTTTGGAAACAACAAAATATTACCAACCGGGTATAGTGGGAGCCACGGCAGACATCGGTCAATAAACTCATTAGTCCACGATTTATTATGCTAGTCAAAAATGAAAATTAACACTGATTACCACATATAACTACAATAGATGTTCAGAATCGTATGTTTATTGTAATTTCTCAATAAAATACAAACGCCATTTTTCGTTCTTTAACTTGTCTCTGATTTTTCGATTAACATGACATTGATGAGCATGACATACAGTGAGAATGAGAATGCTTTTTTTTTTATTAACTTTCTTTACGGCTCTGGGTACCAGCTCTTAGGGCCTGAAATAGCGATGTGTGACTCGAGTTACTTGACTCGAGTAACTCGAGTCAAATCGTAAACGAGTTAACTCGAGTCCAGTTTTTAACAACCCGAGTCAACTCGTACTCACGTCGTGAATTCGCAGCTCGCGTAGTCGGGTCGCGACTTGCGTTGCATGACGCATCACCTCGATAGTCTCGAGTCGAGCTGCGGCCTGCGCCGAGTTGCCGAGCATCTCCGATAACCGAGTCGCGTTCTCGCGCGCGCCTTGTTAACTCGGAGCTCGCTTTGCAGTGTTCGGATTAATTCGTAATTTAATTTTTGTTTTGTTTTGATTGACAAGCACATAGAGCTTGTCAATTTTAACACAACCTTCCTATTATAAGTATCAAAGTTTCCCATATGGAATAAGTATTAAGTTAATTTGATCACTTAAAAAAATTTTAATTATAAAACCCAAGACTGTAATATTGATTAGTTTTAAGATTTGTACACGTTCTAGTTAAACTAAATAGGTAATTATTATTTAAAGATTGAAAAATGGTGCCATTAATACCTCTAAGTGTACTACTTCAATAATTAAATATTTTAGTAACAAATACCTGCTAAATTTCGTTTATAACATACTTACCTATCGACTTGTAACCCTGGGAGCCTGAATCATAAATCTTAATTACGCCGCTACGCAACATTGGTTGTTGTTGTAACGAGTCGACTCGGTGTCTTTATAGCAGCTACGCCGTGGCTATAAAGACACCGAGTCGACTCGTCGCTCCCATTCATGCCACACCGCACACGGCACACGCTTGCCGCGCCTTGCCTTGAGGCTTGGACTCGAGTCGCGACGCCCGACGGGAGACAATCAACGAGTCGAGTCAACTCGGGTTGCGACTCGAGTTAGTGGCCTTACGAACTCGAGTAACTGAAACATAGTAACTAAACCTCTAGAATCAATGCCAGCGTGTAACCGAAAGGGATAGGTAAAACGCTGCAATGCACCAATCACAATAATGAACAAAACAAACTATAAGCCCGTGACACGCAGAAAGGGATAGAAGAAATCAAATTTTGTTCTCATTCTATCTTGTGTAACATCTCAACACTTTGATTCTTTCATGTGGGAGTGAAAAGGAGATATGGCTTTGTCTATATTACTCTCTCTGTCTACGGCCTGAAATGAGTATGTTTTATTATTTTTTATATATCTGGTTTAACGGCTCTGGATTCTAGTCCTTCTGAAAGAGACACTCAGAAGAGGCACGACCAAAGAGTATATAACGAAGAAGACAATCCTCTAGATTTACAACAAACGCGTCGCCGAAAGGGATAGCTGTTAAGGAATAATGTCGACTAGACAATGTCATATGAAACAATTGGAGCGGCCCACACCGGCCAAGGACCTTTAAACCAAAACCGGTGTCAAGGACCTTTAAACTTTGGTCTAAAGGTCCTTGACACCGGCCCTATCTTCAAAATGAGCGTGACTACCTACAAAAATCTGGTGGGTTACTATGAGCTCATAAAGCAGGACAGGTCTGCCGAACATTATTATTATTATTTCGTGTCCGCTCGGTTCGATGGTTTGCGCGTCGAATTTGGTCCGCTCCGTACCAAATCCGCGGGTGTGTAAGCTCGGACCGGACAAACGCACGGCAGTCGCAAACCTTCTGGAGGTAGCACGTGCGTCAGCGCATGTTCGCACTATGGCGGAAATTCTAACTCCGCTAGGAGTAATAAGTGTTCTGTGATTCTAACAGAACGCGAAGTAACAGCTTAACAGAACGCGAAGTAACAGCAGAAGACGGCAGTAACAGCTTTTCTCATCACAGTATCAGTTTTCGTGATTAGAGGTTTAAGCAAATTTAAGAGTTCCGCAAAGGCTTCGTGATCTAGTCGCAAATATATGTATACGGAAGTCTTCGCAATCGAGCAATTTGATTAACTTCATGTGACTAAATTCATCACGATTTTTCAAATATATTTTTGCCCACTCCTTTCTTTTTTTCGTGATGTTTTTTTTTATCCACTACAAGCTAGCCCTTGATTGCGATCTCACCTGATGGTAAGTGATGATGCAGTCTAAGATGGTAGCGGGCTAACCTGTTAAGGGCATGGCAGTTATATTAAACCCATACCCCTTCGGTTTCTACACGGCATCGTACCGGAACGCTAAATCGCTTGGCGGCACGTCTTTGCCGGTAGGGTGGTAACTAGCCACGGCCGAAGCCTCCCACCAGGCCAGACCAGGGAAAATTCAGAAATTATAAATTCCCAAATTGACCCTGCCGGGGATCGAACCCAGGACCTCTGCACGTTAAGGCAACAGCGCTACACACTGCGCCACGGAGGTCGCCACGGAGGTTTGTGGCGGCATTACTGTTGCCGCAACAACAATCGCAAGTTTAGCGCGCTTGGACATTGATGTAGAATTTTTTTAGTACCTATACTAGATGTAGGATTAGCGCTTCAAAAATGTCCCCGACAAATTACAGCACAAATACGAAAGTGCTCTTATTTGCCACTAGTATGAGCCAACCTTAGCCAACATAACGACGCGTCAAAATGCTGCAGTGCTCATATAAAAAGTGTGCTAATATCCTTTGGGCAATGTTTGTGACAATGCGTCAAATATTGTAACAAACATTGACTGTTCTGGATAGACGGGATGCATGGAGTAGTGTTGGTGTTTTAAAAGTATTGTTGCTTAGTGATTCCCTGGTATGTGATTGTATATATATGTGATGTAATATATGATTATGTTCAAATTCATTTTGATAAAATTGATATTACTGGAAACACACATACCTTAGTTACATAAATACACATAAAATACATGGGTACATAAAGATATTATATACTTTACATAAATATTTTATAAAAAAATGTAGTAAAAAGTAATAAAAGCCGCAAAGGCTAAATCTGAATAAAGTTTACTTGGTACTTTTTAAGTTTACGTGTAATACGTCAATAAAACGTAGATTTTTAACCTTGATATTAATTTTAAAATGAAACTAAGTAAGGAAAATTTAATTCTAAGTTAAAATCTTACTTCTTAAACAAATGTTAGGTAGTTTAGTTTTAGTTTCCTCATGTTTTTACACAGATACTTATGCATATCATAACATTGTATAGTTATAAATATTGATAGAAGAGGAGAGAGTACGCCATTTAAACCTACGTGGTTTTTCGCAGTGCTACCCACCAAAACTGTATCAATATTTATTTTGATAAATAAAACATACTGTACAAGTATAACACATAAGTGAGTTGCTGGGACGCGTAAGCTAGTAATAAATATACACGACCACATACCACCACGATATATACAACTTTAAAAAAATCAGCAACTCCATGTCTCCATTGTTCTATTTGAATTTCGTTCCATTGAATTTTTTGTTTTTGCCTTTTTACAAAGACAAAAGGTCTTAAATATAAACATACTACATTCGTAATTCAACTTAAATTCTAAGTTTTAAGGTTTATAATAAATTGACGTTGTTGATATTGACAATGTGATGCCAAGAGTTGCGTCTTGTTCCAAAATAGTGCAAAGGTATAAATTTGGCAACGTATGAAGTACCTTATTGCTTACATATTAAGTTGTATTTTAATAATAAATATTTTTGTACTTATTTTAAAAATTACTTTTTGTTTTGGATTGAAAGGTTATTCCTACCTTTTCTCTGATGACAGAACGTCTTAAAAATTAATATTTTCTAATCGTAATGTAGCTTTATGTGTTAAACTTAAGGTGCATAATTAACTGAAGTTGTTGCTAATATAATACCTTTGTCTACATTTCCCACTCAGCATACAAATGTTTATGTGTGTGCAAATTGGGACATTTTTGCGATATTTTTTGTTCGTGACCCTGCTTCTAGTACTCATTCTATTTCAATGCGCTTGGATAACGTCGGAGGCATGACGTCTGACCTGTGTGTACGCCACGCGGTTAGTGCAAGATCCGGCCGTCTGTTGTGACTAGCGGATTTGGTACGCCATACCAAGTCCGCTGTCCGGCTCGTACCAAATTCGATCGTCTGATATTACTATAATTAGTCACAACCAAAACACCGGAAGCAAAACAGACGCCATTTATTAATACCATAAAGTTGGCTTCAATCATAGCCGTCTCTATCTCCTGTAGAGGGGATAGAGACAGATGACGACATATGACAATTGCGCGACACGTTCGCGCAATAACATAATACACCTGTCACGTTCTAATAACGTACTTTTCAATAAGTAAGAAAAGTCAAACCATAGTTGTACAAGTTTTATTAACAAAATGCATCGTAAAACTATAATTGAGTAAAATGCAACATATCCTTCTCCTTTATACACATTGATGTAGAATTTTTTTTGTACCTATTTTTTTTTGTAAAATCAATAGTTTCATCGTACGAGAGCCGCAAACCAAAATCTCTAAACGAACTTAAATTTTTCTCCTCGGTTCCCTCGGTTACTACATATATATTGTAGGAAATTTTTTCTAGTTTAATTTAATACATAACTATTTTCATCGTAAAATTGGTCCGAAAGAAGTTATTGTCAAAAAAACTGTTTTTGGGCGCCATTTTTCCAATATGGCGGCGCGAGCGGCAAAGATACGAGGTGGCACGGTGAAAATTCGGAAAGAGCACGTCGAAATCTATAAAATACACCAATTTTCAAAAAAACTACCAAATGACCGTATTATATATACAAGTTCTTATTGTTTAACAATAATTGGATTCCCTGGGAAATGGGGATGAATTTATTCATCAATTTTACTCCGTAACTCCATCAAATATCAACCGATCTTCACAATTCTTTTTTCTGATACTGTCGGGTTGGTCTCATGTAAATTTCTTGAAGATCTGACTAGTAGTTCAAAGATGAAATGGGGAATTGCACATCGGGTAGCAGCAAATCTATTATTGTGGTCAGTGTAATTACCCTAATTAGACGTAGATTTTAACTATACTGTATAATACATGAGTAAGCTGGGGCGCGTAAGCTAGTAATTATTTTTTACGGCCATACATAACAAAAAAAAAAATCTGCAACTCCATGTCTCCATAGTTCTAGTTGAATTTCGTTCCATTGAATTTTTGTTTTTGGCCTTTTCTAGAAAGACAAAAGGTCTTAAATAGAAATATGTTAAAATCATAAGTAACCTTAAATTTTAGGTGTTAAGGTTTATAATAAATTGTCGTTCTTGATATTGATACTATAATGGCAAGAGTTGTGTCTAGTTCCAAAATAGAGTAAAGGTTCCAATTTGGCAACGTATGACGTATGACGTATTATTGCTTAGATATTAAGTCTTATTGTTGCACTTTCCCGCTCCTTTTTAAAGTTCCTTAAGAAATGGGTTGTCTGGAGGAGATCACTTTTAGTGATAAGACCGCCCTTGCGCACGCTGTTGTTTTCTGTTTTTTGTTTATAATTAAGTTTTCTCTTTGTTATGTGTGGCAATAAAGAATTTATCTATCTATCTATCTATCTTATTTTAATAATAAATATTTTTGTACATATTTTAAAAATGACTTTTATTTTGGACTAGCTGACCCGGCGAACTTCGTACCGCCTTAGTATGCAAAATTAAATGTATATTTTTCAATATTTCTGAGAGATTTTCTTAATATTTTTTTCCGTAAGAACCTTCTCCAAATAATAACAAATAGGTACAACAAAAAAAGAATTAGTGAAATCGGTCCAGCCATTCACGCGTGATGCCGTGACCAAGGAAAACGGGTTTCATTTTTATAATATATTCTAAAGATTGAAAGGTTATTCCTACGTTTTCTCTAAAGACAGAACATCTTAAAAATTAATATTTGCCAATCGTATTGTAGCTTTATATGTTATTGTTAAGGTGCATAATTAACTGAAGCTGTTGCTAATATAATACGTTTTTCTACATTTCCCAGTCAGAAACTCAAATGTATAAGTGTTTAGTGTGTGTAAATTGGGACATTTTTGAGATGATTTTTGTTTGTGACCCTGTTTCTAGTACCTACTCATTCTAT
Organism: Erebia aethiops; assembly: GCA_923060345.2. Classification (NCBI taxonomy): domain Eukaryota; kingdom Metazoa; phylum Arthropoda; class Insecta; order Lepidoptera; family Nymphalidae; genus Erebia; species Erebia aethiops. Next base: position 10,351,742 of record OV281089.1, on the reverse strand, counting down.
TTCAATGTTTATACATAATCAAAAGGTCAACGTTACAAAAAGGCAGAAAAAGGTAAAAACTACATTTAAACTTTTTTAAGTATTAAAACTTGTCTATACTATGTGATTGGAACTGGTTGCGCTGTTCTTTTAGTTTTTTAATTGTTTCAAATTTTGACAATTTGCCATAAATATATAAATAAACCCAATCAGGATAATAATTTTCAACGAATTCAAAATTATGATAATGCGTAAATTTTAAGACAGATTCAACAAGTTCAAATATGGACGGAGAGCCAGAAGCATTATCGGATACAGCTACAAATTGTAACTTAGCATCAGCTTCCGAAACTCTATCCGAAAATAATAATTATCAAGCCAAACTAGATTCGTTAGAGAAAAAGGCCGTGCATTTAAGGTCATTACTTGATTATTATGTTTTAATGTACTGTGTCAGCTTCTCAGGTGCTAGGACATCTTTAGGCTGCAAGCTATTCTTTGTTGAATTTGAATTCGGTTGAGTAGTTTGGGAAAAATAATTACAAGTCAGGCAAATATTTACTTGTGGTAGTGACAAACAAATAATCATTTCATAATAATACATTTGTTAATAATATTTCTTTATTAGCCTGACAAACTTATTTAAACTTGTGGCTAAATTCGAAACTAACGGAATCTACCTACTCAGTATTGATCCTTGGTTGATCCTATGGATACCTACGTCGATTAATTATTATACTATGTTGAAGGCGCTTTCCCTTCACGGAAGTTACAGACGTATTACATAAATGTTGCATTTCCTTAAAGGAAAAGCAAGAAAATGCTTAATGATTTATATGAAAGCAAAATTGTTATTCCTACAGATTAACCCTAGAAAAAGATTTTAAGGCGGCTGATTTAAAATGGAGTTTGTTTGTAGCGGCAGCTTTTAGCTTCAGATACGAAAGCTGCCTCAGACCCTTTCCGCCCGTTTTTATGAAAAATGGAATTAAAGACATGGATGAATTGGTATCACAAACAAAATTTATCCAATATACTTAAAAATACATTTCTTAAATAACTTATAAAAAGTCTTAATAATTACTTATTTATTTCAGCTAAGTTTGATCACTGATGTGCCAGCTTTAGATTTGGTTTTACAACAATTGGACAGTCTTGAAAATCTGACTCATATAACCGACATCCTTGATTTATTGTTCTACGTTCTTGTAAGACTAAAAGAGCCTAGCCTAAAGACAATGCCACAAGAAGCTGTAAGTTTTAAAGAAAAACTTGTACTTACCGTTTACTAATCTTGCCGAAATTACAAAACTACATTATGTATTAGGCAGGGGCATTCACAGGGCCTGAAGCTAGGGTAGGCATTAGTAAGTCTGGTTACTGACTGTTAGAATGAAAAATGAGTATTGAGCTATTACCGTTGGTAAGCAGTGCTTTTATGCCTCCATGAACTGTACGCCACTGATGATAGGTACTAAGATAACGCTTGCACGCTCTCTTCTCGCCAATAATTCTCGATTATGTTGATTCTTGCTATCTCAATCTAAATGAGGAGTTGCTTAATAAACTTGAGCGCATTCAAAATCTTTGTAAACGGTTTATATATTTTGGACTAAGGAAATATGACCATATTTCAGAATTTCGCAAAATACTCAAATGGATCCATGCTTTACAGGGATATTTACATTCTTTTTCTTTTATACTGTGTTATATTCAATCCTATCACTCCTCTTTACCTCGAAGAGCGATTGGATTTTCTTAGTGACACTCACCATGATGTTTTTTTGTTTTTATCCACTACAAGCTAGCCCTTGACTGCGATCACACCTGATGGTAAGTGATGATACAGTCTAAGATGGTCTAGCGTCACTAAGAAACTCGCTCTGTTCGCAAATGATAACCTTATTTTAAGAATTCCTTCCCCTAATACTTCTTTTTATTCTAAATCTTTTTTTGAACGCCCTACCGCTTCATTTATTGCTTGCGCATTCTCTTGCAGCATTTAAAAGAATCATCAATAGGTACCTACATCATAAGAAAGTCCTTCATCTAATTAGATTGCGTCTTCTGGCTTTTATTTTGCTCCCTTTTTTGGTATAATGGTATCCATATATTCATGTATGTTTGTGCCTATAATACCATTAGTATTTATATCATACTATTTACTAATATTATAAATACGAAAATGTGTTTGTTTGTTGGTTTGTCCTTCAATCACGCTGCAACGGAGCACCGGATCGACGTGATTTTGGCATGGGTATAGTTGAGGACCTGGAGAGTGACAAAGGCTACATTTTATCCCGGAAAAGCTAGTTTGCAATATTATGTATATATTACTTTACCTAGTATTAAATTAGTAATAATAGTTGGCATAAAAGTTTTATATTTCCTCCTAAACTTTCGTACACCCTCGACCCTTGTTCACTATCACTAGTGATTCAATTCTATAAAACGTAGGTAGTTGCCTGGAAGAGATCGCTTCAAAGCGATTTAATAAGGCCGCTATTTGTACTGATTTTTCATTACTTATTTTAAATTTGTTGTATAAATCTATTTCTCGTGTTTATGGTGTACAATAAAGAATATTTCATAATTCATTAAATTATTTATGATTAAGTTCAACATTAACTTTATCGATAAATTTTAGCATGAAGCCATTTTAACAAGTGCGCAATCGTTGCTGGCAGTGTCTAAGCCACAATACATCTTTCAAGTTGTCAGTTCATGCAAATCAAACGCGGAATTAAAATGGAAAGAGCTATCAAAAAATCGTAAAGTGTTCTATGCTTACCACGGAAATCGCCTCGAAAATTTTTATAGCATATTGAATTTTGGATTGCAACATCATTTGCATAAGGTTTGTAAATTCTTTATGATCTAGCTGACGATTGACGAACGTAACTAGTTGATTTACATTCTACTTTTGTTTTTAACCTTCTGTTTTACATCTTCACGTAGACAAACTTAACGGGTAACGGTGTAAACCTTTCCTCGGAGTTAAGTTTAAGTTTGCCGTACAGTCATGGAGGATTTGGCTGGGGGGCAAGTTGCATTGGAGGTCATTTGTCTTGTATAGCAATGTGTGAAGTCATCGACGCACCTGAGGGGATCAATTATCAAGAACAATCTGTCACAAACGAAGGTTTGTATTCATTTGATCTTGTCGCAATTCTACTCCATAGGCAAATATTTAAAAAGTCGCCTCCTTCACAATTTTCGTAGCCCTTCTATAGGTATAGGTACCTATGATAGACTGATATGTATGTGTTCGTCGTGGTTTGTAGAACAAGGAACTGCCGGTCGTAGAACTTGGTAGTGGGTATGGAGGGTAGCCATAGTAGTGGGGGACACGCGTAGCTATGACGTCACAAAGATGGCGGCCGAGCGTTATGAATTTTCAGAATTTGTTAGCGTAATGTTTTTTCGAGTTCTAATTGATCAGATAGTTTTTGTGAGTTATTTTTGGAAAGTTCGCCAGTAACTTCGTCCGCGTACAATGTTTGATTTCCTATGAGATTATGAAATCCTGCTACAAAAAGCGGGAAAATTAAACAATTTATTATTTGCTTGTCAGTTGGTGTGTGAGTGTGGTTTAGTAATATTATGAAACAAAATTTAAAAAAAATGGGTCCCTGTAAATCTGTCAGTCTCCTAACTCAGAGGCTATTACTACTCCAAATCCGGAATTCGGCATAGTTAATAAAGCCCAGAAAGTAATGACACAAAATCTTTATATCTAAGCCGGGCGCGTGGCCCAATTTCATGCTGCAGTTGAGCGCGAGATGGGACAAACTGGGCTTTAACAAAATTGGTCACATATTATTATCGTATGAAAATGTTATTTATATTTTAGATAGGCTAAAGAAATTTGCTATATTGTATTTATATTGTTACAGTTTCTCTTTATTGAGTTAAACTGATAAATATGCAATAAGGTTAAAAAAATCCAACATTTTGAAATATTTTTAGTATCACTACTATATTACCTAAATCGATGCTACTAGGTCCCTAGAAAATAATCATGGACCATTAAACAAGCTTTCTAATGATAACTCCATACAACTTATTAGATCAATTATTAGAACTTGATAAATAAACAAAAATCTGCCATCTTTGTGACGACAGCTACGCGTGTCCCCAGTGGGGACTCCTTCTCTCTCTACATAGTTAACAGTTGTAGGTATATTGAAGAGATATAGCTAAGAGATTTTATCGAACTGCTCGAGTTCCTCCATACTATTCATAGAGATATGCTTAGAGACTTATAATAACAAGCCAGGTCCAGCGTCGACTTTTGTACTTATTATGATATTTTGTACACTGTATTTCAGGGGACGGTGTGTACGAAAAAGATAAAACGTTATCAGCTGAAACTGAGGCTCGCATTCCCAGTTTTGTTGTGACAAATTGCGATTTAATTCGAGTTCGATATTTACTGGTTTACGCGAAACAACCAACATCGATGAGATTTCCGACCACGAGTTCGAATAGAGAAGGTAGGTTTTACGGGAACTTCATCTTCAACTTCTTGCTTTTTTAGGGTTCCGTACCAAAATGGTAAAATGGAACCCTTATGGTGCGACTTTCTCCGTCTGTCTGTCCGTCTGTCCGTCTGTCCGTCCGTCACACTCGATTATTTCAGTAACTACCGAAGCTATCGACATGAAATTTGGAATAGTTGTGTATATTAGTGGCCCAAAGACACTGGAACTAAAAAAAATTGGAAATTATTTTTGTTCTTATTTAAAAAGGGGAGAAAATCGGAGGGTTGAAATTTGAAAGTGAGATAACTGTACTGTGTGGGGTATCATATGAAAGGGTTATACTTTGTACATTCTAAAACAGATTTTTAATTATTTTTAATTATGATAGTTTTTGATTTATCGGGGAAAATGTCTAAAAAAATACCGTTCCCCCCCCCCTTATCTCCGGAGTTTACCAATCGAAAAATTTGAAATAATTATGGTCAATAGGAATTTACGTATATTTTACAGGAAAACTATAGCCAATGCTCTAACTAGCATAGTTTTTTTGATATTAACAATAAACCTCTACAAACAAATTTAGTCTTGCGGTTTATTAACAAAGGTAATTATTTATTAATAATGGTACGGAAACCTTCGTGCGCGAGTCCGACTCGCACTTGCCCGGTTTTTTTTGTTTTTAAGTACACACGAAAACAGAAATTTTATCTTTTAAACTTGGTTTTTTAAACATTTATTTTTAATTTTTTAATATAGTAGGTAGGTATTCTATATTTAAAAAAAAACTCTTGACGGCAATCATGCTTATTACAAAACAGGGTTGAGATCTAGGTTGGAGCGCGCATCACTAGTTAAGATGCCTAGTTATTCACTCTTTTATTACTAATTTACCTATTACTTTTAGCTGGTGGTCTTCGACAATGGCTCACTCAACATAAGCTATTTTCGATTCTTCTTGGCTATGGATTAATGCTGGCGACTATAGGTTTTGCAAATAACCAACCTATGCATTATTATTACAAAATTCTCTTGAAGAAAATTGAAATGGCCATAGGCAATGGTAAAGTGTGATGTGATATGTGCAGGTTTTGTTTACATACGTACGCATTGTTTTGTTCAATATTAACAATTTGTTAGATTTTTAATAAATTTGTCCCATTATTTGCGTTTATTTTGAGTAACGTGTCGATTTTGATCAAAAAACAGTTATTTGGGAAACCAATGGTACCTGCCTGCTAACTTATGACGTGGAGTTGCCATCGTGACCTGAGATTTAAGTATAAGTACCTACCATTCCAAATTCCAGCTCATATAGATAACTATTACAATATACAAGTGTTCCAGCTCTCAAAATATCTTATTTTTTCTACGTTACTACTGGTTAGCCTTTGACTGCAATCTTACCTGATGGTAAGTGATGATACAGTTCAAGTTGGTAGCGGGCTAACCTGTTATCTTAAATCCCTAATCGGTTTCTAGTTTCTACACGGCATCATACTGGAACGCTAAATCCCTTGGCGGTACCTAAGTCTTTGCCAGTAGGGTGATAACTAGTCACGACCGAAGCCTCCCACCAAGCCAGACCTCAGAAAATTCAGAAATAATAAATTTCCGAATTGACCCTGCCCAGAATCAAACCCGAGACGTAGTTTTTTTTCAGTGAGTGAGCAAAAATGACTTTTGCTCACTTGCTGAGTGAATATAAAATACTTTTACTCGCTGGTTTTAAGCAGAAAGGCACCCTTTTTGAATTAGTGAGGTGAAAAAGGTGTGTGTGAGGTGAGGACTGTGTGACCACATGGATTTTTGTGACCAAAACCTAAAACTAAAACCTAAAACTTGTAGTCGTTAAACATTTGTGAAACGCGTACCAACTGGAATTTGGAAAGATCTAATTAAAAATACATGCTGCCTAAACAGTGGTAGTTCAGTTCTCAAACGTCACCTTCCAAATCTCGGTAAGTATAGAAGAATGTTTTCTTCAATATTAAACGTAGGTAAGTATATACTTTCCCTCCACGTCACGTTTTTTTGGTCCATCCTGTAAATTGATGAAAAATTGAGAATGGAGCTACAATTATGTAGATACCTACCTTTTATTGATAACCAAATAACTATAATTACCATCTAAAAAGGGATTTTCCGAAATTCCACCCGATTCAATTCAACAACAACAAAAACAAGCCAATTCAACCTAATACACCAGTAGCGGATTCCAAAGCGGGTCAGTATTAACTAGTACCTAATTCAACGACTGATGATCTCGCGAATGTTCCCTCATTTTTGCCATGATTATTCTATTCAATTTTAACGTACCTACACATAAGTATAATTACAAAAGGAAGTGCATGGGTTATTTTAGAACAATAATACGATTGCCGTTACAATGGTCTGGTCATGGGTTGGAGCGTAATCATTGTACTGTCTGGTTTTATTGTGTCGAAATAATGTGAATACCATACGAACACATTTGTTGTTTGCCATCAGTTTTAACTTTGGCAGGCGTTGAGTGATATTCGATTAAGTGGTTAGCATTAATACAATAAACGCAAAAATTTTGAAAATCATAGGTAGGTACTTACCTACCTACTTACCTAAATAATTACATAAGTACTTGCAATCTGAAATTTCAATCACTGAAAATGCAAAAAAGGATAAGTTTTATGTCGCTGTTTTGTTTTGTTATTGGACAAGACCCTTTTGCAAATTTACCGCAAGGTCGTGTTGTTGGGGTAAGATTGATTTTTATGATTGCATATTTATCCATTTTAAGTCCTGTACTCGTTAGTAGGTAGATAATTAAAGAATTAGTGGGATTAGTGGCAACGAAAATAGAGATGATCACAGAATACGCCCATCGACAAATAATAATTATGTACCTACTACCTAATATATTGAAGAAATAAAGAAATAATCTGAGAATAATAGCTAATAATACCTATAAAATATAAATAATACCTGTATAGGTAATAATAATATCTGCTTTTAATATAACTGATTAATAATAATGTGGCTATTAGCTGGGAGCCGCTGGAACAAGCGCCACAAGACCGTGCTCTGCACCAACCAGAAAAAGAAATGGTGGTGCTCTGTGGCGATCCTTGCAGGAGACGTTCGTCTTCGTCCAGCAGTGGACGTCTAAAGGTTGAGACGACGAATGGCTATTCTGATCAGTGTTGAAAAGTCATAACCGATCCTAGTCGCCAAAAAATTGACGCCAAGTAGCCTGAAATCGCCTAATTGAAAAACATGTAGCCTAAAAAATCTATTTTTTAACGTAGATTTACTCAAATCAAGTTTTAATTTTAGGAAGATAATTTCATCACAAAAAATCACATCACAACACAATATAACTAATAATTTATTTTATTATTGGTACCAACACCCTTCGAGTACCTAGCTTACCTACTAGGCGAAAAATCGCCTAACTTGAAGTCACTGATTCTGATCTGCTGTTAAAGGCGGGAATGCTGCCTTAAAGTACAATAAAGTAAAATAAATATTTTAGTGAGGGTATTGATGTTATCGATATCTATTTGTTCGGTTTACTCCCAGGGTTTTTTCGTTATATTCGAACGTGAAATAACCTACTCTCTAAAATATTACCTAATTAGATTTCAAAACTCCTATTGTTTATAAAATATTCAGATTCAAGTGTTCACGGAAAACTCGCTGAAGACCATTGAAGGGTTTTATGGAATACCCTACGCAGCTCCACCAACCGGCAGATTAAGATTTGCTGTAAGTTTCAAAGCGCGTGTCCCTACCCAACCATTATCTTATTTATCTTTACTATTCTGTGGTTATAATTTCAGTTGAAGGTACATTTTCGTCTGATAATTAGGAGCTTTTATTACAATATTAATTTCCAGCCCCCAGAAAGGCACTCAGGTTGGAGAAGGACGTTATTCGCTCACCGCATACCTCCACGCTGTCGTCAATCTGCTAATGAAAGCGAGAATTACAAGGAAGACTGTCTTTATCTTAATATATGGACACCACGGGTTAGCAAACGACTTATTTTATGTTTTAAAATTTATATATTTGGGTTTATGTAGCTATTCCTTATTTTTAGGTAGCGAGTGGATGGCAAATTACAGCCAGTATTAATTATTTTGTACAGTAATTCTTGGACCCAAAATGGATTAACGCTGCCATGCCAAGAATTAGCAGCAGAGGGCATTGTTGTAGTAACTGTAGCTTATAGACTTCATGTTTTGGCCTTCTTCACGCTAAGATCTATAAAGGCACGTGGAAATCTTGCCTTGTTGGACCAGTACATGGCTTTACTTTGGGTACGAGAAAATATTGTTGCATTTGGTGGCGATCCTAATACAATCACTTTGTTAGGACATTCTGCTGGCGCGGATAGTGTGCTTTATCACATTGTTTCACCTCGAACTGTTGGTTAGTAGTTACTTAAAATGTTTAAGAATTTCATTTATTAAGGAAAATCAGAACTTAAATATTTATGATTGATTCATCGTTTTATGCTCGTCAGGAATGTTTCAACGGGCTATAATTATGTCACCGAACAATATTTGGAAAGCGGTAGAAAAGGAGAGTGATAATAGTGACTCAACTGAGAAAATGTCTCAATTATTGACAAAATCTTTAAATTGCTTACGTGACACAGAAAATGAAATGCTTCAATGCTTAAGAACTCGATCTGTATCGGATATATTCAATTCAATTCCGGTATTATGTTGTTTACTTACTTACATATAATATATATATATATATATATATATATATTATATTATATTTTTTGAACCCTACTCAAAACACAACCTACAAATTTTTCACTAGATGATGGCCGCGTCTTCTGTAGTGAATAATTTTAAAATTATTTTAAAAACTTGGGATAAAAAGCAGGTTTTGTCCTTCCCCGGGATACAACCTATCTCCGTACCAAACATCAAAATGGGATGAAAAGATGGGCTGTTTAAGCGTAGTAGACAGGTATTGCATTTATAATATAAGCAGGTATAGAAGTATGGGTTAAGTCAAAGAAATATTAATTTCAGGAAAATTGGACAAATGTATTCCAACCCATTACGGATAATTTCTTACCCGCTAAGGATCAATATTTACCATCTTCCTTATCCACTGCCTTAGGATCATCAAAATTACCAAACCTCCAACTGGACGTTCTACTGGGAACAACTGACCTGGATGCTATAAATTATGGTAAAATTTTTATCAATAATATTATCGATTCTTACTTTCCTTGTGACGAATTTCTTCATCAGACTGTTGTATATCTTGTCTATAACTCAATATTGTTGATTGATATTGCAAGTTCGTTGGTAGATTTTTTTATTTTAATTTATATTTCTTTACAGATTATGATTATGAAGATGTGGCACGTCGAGGCCCAGAATTACTTTATGAACACGCGACTGTGACAATTATTCCAGAAATACTGCGATTATTATCAATAGATCGACCAGAAACATTACCGCTAGTAAATTTCCTTATTGATAAGTATAGTTAATTTCAAATTATATATTTTACTTATCCATTTATCATAAGCCGTAATAACATTCTTTTTAAGTTGAAAAAAGATCCATTGCATTATGAGCATTGCATGTATTTAATTATATCCCAAACATTCTGCTACTTTTAAAATCTATTTCAGCTTGCACAGGCAATTCGTTGGGAATTCCTAGGTCCAAAAATGCGTACGAAAAGTGATGATAAAATTATGAAATTAATAGAAACCGTTGGAAGAATGGAAACGTCAGCTAAATCAGGTGCCGGTTGTGCCCTGTTAGCAGCTAAACTTGCTCGGCGAATTTCCCACCTTTTTGTCTACCGCTACTCGCTTCCGACTTATATTGATTTAATTGGTCGAACTCTTAATTTTACAGGTAAAAATTAAAAAGTTTAAAAAATAAATGACTGTGTCAACAAAAATCAACAGCGTGAAAAGATCATTTTCTCCAATTTGCTCAGGAGTTGGTTCATTATTTTTAAAAAAAACGATACTTATATTGGCTCTTTTCTGACCGCCCGCAAGCAATTTACAATAATTGTCCGCAGGACGATAATAGAAATTACTGGACATATGCGAGGGGTTTTTACCGTCCGCAGGCCGATAATAGAAAATATATCGTACAGTTAAATGCGACAATAATAGAAATCGCTGGACAGTTAGTTTTGTATGCAAAAATTAATAAGGTGCTGTTCTGTACCAGACCTTTTTTTCTTTCTTAATTTTCTTGTTTTTCGTTGCTTTTTTAGTTAACTCGGAACTCGCTACGAAGGCGAACTTTACTCTCTTGTTGAACAAATAGCTATATTTTCTTGAACTATTTATTAACTCTCTCGTAGTAACTAATTGCCTCGTCCTTTTAAAATTCCCTAGGAAGTCCTCAGCTTCTCCTCGTCCTTCAAATATTATTCAGCCATGAATTGCAGGCTCTGCCCCACCGGTGCGTTATTATCGGTAGATAATATCGGATGCGATATTAATTTTCAGTACATTTTGCAATAGGATGGCCATGAACTATGAAGTAACACACTGCTGTTGCATTGCAGCTGTACTAATAAAGTAACATTAACTAAACTATATATTATTATTATATAGCCAGCATAAAACTTGAGCGGAGCTTAAAATTAGTCTTTACTTAGGAATTAATGTCTTATTACTGTTAGTTTTATCATAATATTTTGTCTTATAGTTACTTCATTCGCATGACGTATCCCTTGCTTCACTTTCAGGTGCAACTCACGGTGCTGAAATAATAGCGCTTTTAGGCAACGCTTTGATGCTCCAAGTTGCCCGCCGACCTGCATCTCAGAATGAGAAACAGCTATCGATGCAGTTTAGGAAATATATCACAAATTTTGTTAAATTTGGGTTAGTTTTAAATATATTTAACTTAGTCTAAGCTCTACAAACTTTTTGTAGTGAAAACTTCTTTAGGCGCGTTGAGCACTTTTTGGTAGGGGCAAAGGGGGTAAAAATGTAGATCCGCGTGACCAACATGCTTGCGAACATATAAATATACTCCATTCGAAATTAAACTTTAATACCTTTAAGGTTTATATTTTAATAATTTAAATACATTTTTTTTTTAAATAAGAGAAAAAAATTATTAAAAAAAACTTAAATGTTTGTTTTCACTTCTATCGGCAGTCTATGACTTCCAATTTTTTTTTTACTATGGTTTAGGTTGTTTTTTTACTTACACGACAAAAACTTTTTTTAGGTCACCAGATAATCTGAACGAATGGCCTCGATACATGGTGGGAGACTCTTACATTCATGAAATATGTAAAAAAGAAGACTCCAATAATTGCAATAAATATAAATCAAGCAAAGAAATCGCTTTTTGGCTTCAATATTTACCCCGGTTGTTTTCTACGCTTACTTCAAATGAACAAGCAGAAAAAGTTATAACTGCAAATGGTAAAAATACATAAATCCTACTAATTTTACATAGAACAAGTGAACATAATTAAAAAAAATTTAAAAAACATGACTGCCCTGATAATGATTTTTATTTTACAAAAAAATTATAGCCAGTGTCACTCGGGAGGAACTAAGGAATCTAACGATACATTAAAATCTGTAGGTACATAAAAAACCCTCATACACTGCACTTGCTGCACACTCCTTTTTTTTGGGCAGTCGTGTAATTTATGTGAGAGTATGGAAGTCGGTTAGTCCTTCACGCCATACTAAACCGCTTTGGCTGGAATTTGGAATGGAGATAACATTTTTTCGGCATTTGTTTCAAATATTATTTTTCATGAACTCAATTCTCTAATTTTTTATTTATTTCCTTAGATGAAAAACGACTACATGGTGGAGTATTAGCATTGTGCGGCGTTTCGATTATCCTGCTGCTTTTATTGTGCGTTTGTGTAATAATTTTAAATAGATGGCGTTCTCAAAGACCTGTCGATATTGGTAAACATGAAGCTAATTAACGCAATAAAGGTATATTAAATTAATTATCACTTTGTATTTTCTTTACAAATAACTTCTCCTAAAACTGACAAAGCAAAAAGAGCGTGCGGCAGCACCTACATCGACAGCTACAAAATCGCACTCATGAACCACCACGGGCGTGCTGCTTGATGATCATTGACCACCGACCAATAATGATTGATTATAATTGACTCGAAAGCGTGTGATACAATATTGTACACACAAAAAAACCCTTACGTAGCTAGATTTTGAGGACGTCACGATTTGCACAGTAAAAAGTCCAAAAAAAATTGCTGAACCTGGCTTCAAAATAGTTTCACTTTATTTTATGGTTTGAATATTGACCGAGGGTAGCGGCTATACAGCATCACCGAAGGTAGTGGCCAGTAGGGCTTATAAGCATATTCAATTTTAAAAAATCTATTTTGAAGGCAGGTTCACCTTATTCCCTGTAATAAGCTGTGTGGCGGTCTTCGCAGTTCGCACATAGTCCAATAGATAGCATTACTAATAGCGCACGATGAACACGAAGAGCCCAACTCACGCTAACAAAGCGTTCTCTGAATTACGCCTATATACGGATATACATCCAAAGATGAACGGCCGGACCAGTGGTGAGTGGTCCCCGAGCACTACACCCGCTCGGAAGGATGATCATCCTTTGTTACCAGTATATAGAATGTACTCTGTGTTTGTTACGGTCGAGCCATATCACCTGCTCCCGTACAAAGAGTGCAACATAAATTTACTATTTATGTTGCACTTAATGTTGTACACAGTTACGTGTAGGTAGATACTAAACTTGATCTGGAAATAATAATAAAAAAAATTCAAATCCGGGATAAGATTATAAAAAGAAATATAGTTTCGGCAACAGTGCTCAAATTATCTATAAAGGAATTCGAAATATATTCCATAATTTATCGATAGTTCTCAAACGTAAAATATCATCACTATAATCTGGGGGCATGGTAGCGACTAGCGACGGTAGTGACTAGTGCCCTCAGTCAGATTAGAAGTGGCCCTGCCCAACGACCTCAATTTACATTTGATTTACATAGACGGGCCCCTGTCAAACAAAGAATGTGGGCGTATTTTTAGCAACGCCATCAACGCCATCTAGTTTGAAAAGCGGGAACTTGCTTGCAACATGAAATGAATGAAAGCTTGAAAACTCTTTTTAATCTGAGCTTGAAAACGTATGACTCGGTCATAGATAATATAGGTCATAGCCGTAAGGTCAGTTAGTAAAAAAAAAATCATACAGTTTGCCGCGGAAATTAAATGATTGCTTAAGGTGCATGACAAGGGTCTGCCCGCGAAATTCAAATTTAATTTGGTTTTTCACAATTTGTAAACTAATACGACAAAGTAGGCTTATGGCATTCAAATTGCGAGCGTAGGAATATCATCTTCACAGGTTTATATAAAAATCTTTACTTGAAAGTGCCCAGTTTAAGAAATTAGTCAAATTAATGACTAATTTGTGAGTAACTCACGTCAAACTCATTATTTTGACTAATTTCTTAAACTGGACACTTTCAAGTAAAGATTTTTATATAAACCTGTGAAGATGATATTCCTACGCTCGCAATTTGAATGCCATAAGCCTACTTTGTCGTATTAGTTTACAAATTGTGAAAAACCAAATTAAATTTGAATTTCGCGGGCAGACCCTTGTCATCGACCTTAATGGATAAAAATATTAAATAGGAAGATTAAATAACGTTTTTTTGGAAATGTATAATTGTGAATTGAAACACTTACCTTAAAATTAAAAATAGTTTAATTTATGAATATAATGATAATGATCATGTAAGTACAGAATAAATAGTAGATTGTTCATCAAGGGACTAAACTGAGCCATTTCATACGAGATGTTTAGTTTACCGATCGTAGCGAGGTATGCTATAGAATCGAGTAGAATGGCTTTTAGTCCCGTGGTAAACACTCTACTTTTCACTTCGACTGCGAGAAAATAAAGTAAGTAACGATTTTTAATTATTTCTTTTCCTTTCTGTTACATTTTCATATTAGGAGTAAGATCTTTATTTTCCCTTGATGATACACAAATAAAAAAGTCACATTCACTTTACCTGCCTTCACCTTGTACTTATTACTTATTGTGCATCGAATTTTGAAATGTATTAATTAATCCAATAAAGTATAAACATCAAACAACAAAAAAATCTGATTTCGCTGCAAAATGCAATACCAACTTTATTTTTCTCCGTATCGTCAAGAAGGAATTTAAAAAAAATAGTAGTACCATAGAAATTATACATAGATCTGTAAGATAATGGTAGGGTCTCAGTTAAATACTATGGTCTTCATGTTAGCTATGGCAGGTATATTTTCGAAATTATTAGTGCTATTAAAATAAACTAAAAACTATTTTGTAGGTAATTTAACTATGTTTCTTACTACTTTAATCAAATTTTCCTAACTCTGTTATTTTTTTCGGAAATTAAAAACAACGTATACGGTATTTGTATATTATTTCCTTTATCTTACATAATAGGTAGGCATATCTCCAAAACTATTACTCTTATCAAAATAAACTAAATATCATTTTACAGTTAATTTAATAGCCTTTCATTTTGCTTCAGACAACATTTTCGTAGCTCTATCAGTTTTTGTGGAAATTACAAGAAACTACATTACAAAAAGCCATACATGCAAAATATTTTCCTTTTGATGCACAAAGGGTTAACATATCTCCGAAACTATTAGTCTTATCGAAATGAACTTAAATATTATTTTGTATATAATTTAATGAAGATAATTTTCGCCATAGAAAGCTTTTTCTAGCACTCATATTTTTTGAGAAAATCACAAAAAACTGCGGTCGGGGAGACGTTTGAGGGCGTAGGGGGGGAATCCCGCGGCCTAGGGAGGTGGGGGGGAGGAATTTTTAACTAACACTTGTGCCAAAAATCAGCTTTACATTTTTTATTTTAGGGTCAATGTTTATTAGTCCCGTACTACTTGGTGCTGCTCAGCGTATCACTTTTTTTTGTTTGACCTATCCGACAGTTTAGGTCAGACAATCCTGTGTCGTTTTTGTTATTCGCCCATATTCGTACAAAATCGGAATTGGACAAAATGGTAACTATTGTTACGAATAAAAACAGGAATATTTTTAAAGACTCGCATCGCATTATGACAATCGCTATCGCATACTGTATACGCTGTCTATATCTCTTTCTCTGTCTACGTTATTTTACTGGTCTGTGATACTTGTTTCTGATTCTCTTCTGCTCTTTATTCTCTTTGCTTGCCGAATAGACTATAAGGCCTTAGATCTTTGCCTGTCCCGAAAGGGGACAAAATAAAAAACAATTACAATTGATGATTGAAGTGGATGTACCGCGCTCAATAAAGGATTTATCGAAGAAACTAAGTATTAAATTATAAATATTTGTATAAATTTATTACGAGTACTGTTCAAGAAATTTAAATATTGATAATGTATAGACCTGGATTAGACTTATTTTGAAAACAAAGGAGAGAAAAAGAAAGATACATTCAGATGAATCCTTAGATTATACAGTATAAAAAGAAAATACTAAAGAAAAACGTTTGAATAGGCTTTGCCTCTGTGCTTTGCCTTTATATAAAAAATAATACGGAAGAGAAATATTACTGAATAGGCTGTATGGTCTTAGACCTTTGCCTGTCCAGAAAGGGGACAAAATGAAAAACAACTACATCTATTTATGCTTGCCATAGGCTTGCTCAGAGACAAGATAGACCTTATTCATTGCAAGCTAAGCATAGGCATGAGTTAGGCAGTTAGAATACGTAGTAAGTCTCTGGTATTCTATACTAATCTGTGGCAGTTAGGCTTGCTTTTTGTTTTGACGTAGTTTTGTTTTGACCTTTTTTTTCTGGTCGGTGGTTTTGACTCATTTTGATTTTTTACTTTTGAACATTTTAATCTGAGCTTTTCGTGTTGTTAAAAATATAAGTTATACCAAAACTAGTTTAAAATAAAAAAATACGAGTATGAACAGAGGACAAGTTTGGTAGTGAATTTGTGAAGTATTAAATACATTGTAAAATTTTTGGAAAGTCTTAGAAATATTTGGGAGAGGAATAAATCTCTAAACATTGTATTAGTACGATGGCATTAGCTCTCCAAAGACGGGCAAACGTAAGTGATTTGCTTTGAGTTTATACAATATTTTTTATGACTTTATGACTTTATTTTCGACTGTACAATTTCTGCCGTATAGCGAATCTGTTGCGAAACTGGCCAATACCTAGTAAAGTAATGGGGCGGAATTATGCCCAAACAAAACCTGCACGGAATTATGCACACCAACTCCACGCGGACTAGTCTGCCCTTATTTATTTTCGTAGACTAGAACGCTAAACTAGAAGCTCACGAAGGAGACCAAATGAATCAGTCTTGGCATGTAACTAGGATTGCCAACTCAGTTGATCAGAAATCCGGGAGGTAAAAAATAATGAAAATAAAAAACGTTTTATTAAACCTGTATGAATTATTGTACTTACAGTTTGGATCGTAGTGATTCTGTATTTTTCTGCGATAATAGGTTTTTGCCAAAGTTATATTTTTTTACACTGTGGGCAGCTTGAAGTACCTACCTTTTGATTAGACACAATTAAATCATAGAATTATTTACATTGGTAATTTAAATTTGTACACACTTGTATTTCAGCTTTTACATGTGTTTCACTCAGTCGATTGCGTCTTTTTGACCACAGTTCATTTACTACACTAAAAACACATTCAGCTTCTGCATTTGAAACAGGGATCGATAGAATGAATGTAACAAGCGTTTTTAATTCTTTTCCTGATTCTTCCTTACATTTTTCAAAAAAAATAACCCAATGGAGAAACAAAAACAAAGAGGGGACTTACCCTCTTTGTTTTACTTGCAATAAACAGTAATCATCATATAATTTGTCCTCATTAATTGGTACATTCAGAGAATTACGCCGACCGGACGTGCGTACTTACGTGTCTGGACTGACTGACAGTGACGGACAAGGTGTGCGTTATAGCGGGGGCTGTGGGGGCGAGCGAAGTGGAGCGCCGCACTGTGCTCCGACACTGCACGACACTGCCTATTCGCCAGTGCGGGAGATTTTAGCCGCGTTCCTGGAGCCGGGAGATTTTAAAATCTAATGCCCTTTTTCCGGTAGAATCCCGGAAATCCGGAATAGTTGGCAACCCTACATGTAACCCATTTAAAAATTTAGTTAGCCAATACATTAACTCTCAACAACTCTCGAGCACCTACACAGAATATAGGCTAAGCTGCCTTTCACACCTCTTAATTTTTATTTTTATTGATCAAGATACCAAAAATGATGAATGAAAGCTTAGTGGTGTTCACTTTGTGTTGTTATTCTGTAACTTGACAATATAGGCTATGTAACTGATCATTTAGTACATAAGATAACCAACGGTTTTAACAAATTATGAGGAAAACATATCATTTTTGTCATAAAAGTATGCGAAACGGAATTCACTTATATTTAGTTTTAGGAAAGTATTTTAAAAATATCTAGGGACTTAGATAAATACAATTTGAATCCAAATAATCGCTAATATGTTTGAAATATTCTCAAATTCCAAATTATTTTGGTATTTCTTTTGTATGGGCAATTCATCCTCTGCAGAATTCACCTTCAGTCAGGATTTTTATGTGTCTTTTACACATAATGAAGGAACCAGAAGTTTAATTTGCTGTAATCCGTGACAAAACTGGGTGGTGGAAAAAAGGTGTGATTTTGTCGCGGATTATAGCAAATTAAACTTCTGGTTCCTTCATTATGATGGACTTCCGCAGAGTAACGCCTGCCTCTATCCAATATCTTTTACACATAGCGAGTGCATGAATCTATACATCTATACTAATATTATAAATGTGAGAGTTCGGATGGATGGATATTTGTTACTCAATTAAGCCTTAACGGATCTGGATGAAATCGGCTAGAGATCAAAAAAAGTATTATTTCCATGTAGGAAAGTTTACTATTGTAAGAAAGAGCATCCAGATTCCAGTGCAGATAACATATGACATTCTACCACAGTTTAGATTGAAAGAAAACAAAACATGTATTTTGGCAAGTTTACCATTGAAGTGATGATAATATGTACTCTGTCATCCATGATTATATAAATTATATATCAATAATTTCAACTGCATGTGACTGAAGTAAATATTAAGCTGTGTTTAAGCTACACTAAAGATCTTCACAACCTTAGTTTAAAGTGATTATTTTTTTGTTACAGGTGAGACTTCCCCCAGAAGTCAATAGAATTCTATACATAAGAAATTTACCATATAAAATATCAGCTGAGGAAATGTATGACATATTTGGGAAATATGGGGCAATAAGGCAAATTCGTGTGTAAGTATGTTTATCAATGTGCAAATAACCAGTGTAGGGCCATACATAAATGTATTATCCTAAATACAAAACTGCAAGTTATCTTTTTTTTTTGTAATCCACTACAAGCTAGCCCTTGACTGCGATCTCACCTGATGGTAAGTGATGATGCAGTCTAAGATGGTAGTGGGCTAACCTGTTAGGGGCATGGCAGTTATATTAAACCCATACCCCTTCAGTTTCTACACGGCATCGTACCGGAACGCTAAATCGCTTGGCGGCACGTCTTTGCCGGTAGGGTAGTAACTAGCCACGGCCGAAGCGTCCCACCAGACCAGGGAAAATTCAGATATTATAAATTACCAAATTGACCCTGCCGGGGATCGAACCCGGGACCTCCGCACGTTAAGGCAACAGCCCTACACACTGCTCCACGGAGGTCGTCGTCGTTATCTTTGAATGCCCGAAATAACAGCTTTTGATGAAAGATGCATTGATAGCTTGCGTTGCAGTTACAATCAGGTTACTTTTATCCCAAGAAAACAAATGAAGTTTTTTTTGATTTACTGTTTAACTAAAATAATTTATGTTTCAGGGGCAATACACCTGAGACTAGAGGCACAGCATTTGTGGTGTATGAAGACATATTTGATGCTAAAAATGCATGTGATCACTTATCTGGATTCAATGTCTGCAACAGATATTTAGTTGTTTTGTATTATAGATCTAACAAAGCATTTAAGGGTATGGATATTGAAAAGAAACAAGAAGAATTAGATACTTTGAAGAAGAAATATGGCATATCAACAGATGAAATTCGTAAATAAAAATATAACAAATTCTCCAATTATTTTGTTTGCATTCATACAAATTATCATCAATGACAACCAGACAGCAAAGCACAACCCAGAGAAGCCTCTCATGGAGTATAATTTGGAGGATATTTTATATTCCAGGGAAATAAGGGGTTCTTACTGGAAAATCTGTAATAGATGTGGGAAAAATTTACTATCAAAATAATTACACCATGATTATACAATAATTTTTTTATTTGCTCGTGCACAGAATAAATTACAGGTTTTAAAAGAAAATATTTAAATGTCTATTATAACGTTTACCTATTTTAAAATATTGTTTTTTTGCTAAAGTAATGCAAAAAAGGTTATGATAAGAGTAATAGTAAGTCTTTATTTTGAATATACTTCTGTCTTTATAAGCAGTTTTTTTGTTTTATTTTTTTTATCTTATTAAACTATTAACAAGTGAAAGTAAGAAATAAGCACAATTAAATCTCTTTTAATCACAGGAAACCTTATATCACAAAAGCTATAATTATGAGATTAAGCCTGAAGCATGACATATCTATACATATTATTGCTTGTAGTTTTCATTGCTAAAGAAATTATGGCTAGTATAAGATAACTGAAAATCCAGGATTTAAACACTTGACATCAATGTGATCAGTTTTTTGCTGAATTAGAAGGAAACCTCACCAATTCGTTGATATTGTAGTTTTTGTAAAGTTTAAATGCATGTGATCAAAGATTTCTACATACTGTCATTTACCACTAGGTTCAAAGACATAGCGATATGACAACTTGTAAAGAGAATTGTGCAGGATAGCCTGACATGTTTTAACTATCGGGATTTACCTACAGAAATGAAACATGAGTATTGAGAATTTCTGCTACATTCCGACACTATAATACAAAATAAAAAACAAATAATGGTAACAGATAGCAACGTCCATGGTAATAATCATAATATTATGTAATAACAAGTCTTATATATGAGGTTATATCACTTTGTACTTACAAAGTGATAAATAATAATAATAAATGAATAAATGGCCAGAGAACTAAAAGCTTCAGAGGAAACTTAGGGCCAGTAGCATATCAGGCTGTTACATTACGGTCACCATTATACAAAAAAAATGGTTTCAATGCCAAGGGTAGTTAATATATTTTATTTTTATAGAACTGCTTTTTTTTTATGGTCAACAAATGATTATATTATTATTATTATTATTATTTTTACCCACGATGGACTGACAATTATAACTTGTGCAACCCACTTCGCTTTTATTGGTGATCAAAGTTTAATGGTAACCATAAACATAACTTAGAGCTGCAGATATGCAATGAGGGCTACCGTTTTTACTCTCACTAGTTGGCGCCACTTGCGAGTAAGGTCCTAAAGTATAGCTGTAAATTCGGTGAACAAGCATATTTCTGAAAAAAAAAACCGCTTTTGTAAATAGTAAACATACAGGAACCAGGGAAATTCTAACCTATGAATTAGCTGTTCTTTCAGCCCGCTTATTTTTGCACCTCTTTTTCTTAGCTCCGCTTTCAAAGTACATAGCATTGGCATTTATTGACACGTATCTTACATCTTCCATAATTAATCGGTTATTGGTAAATAATCACAACGTTAACTAAATAATTAGACTCGCGATAAAAGCGGTTGTGTTATTAGATATTTTGGAGACCTCACTCTACACTAGCGCCCCTAGCGGCGAATTTAAACGCGGTAGACCTCATTGTACACAAGTCGCTAGTCAGTTACAAAATTGTCAGTTCCTATATTTCCCCTAATTTACACATAAAAAGGACAGCATTAATAAGACCTGCCAATTAAGTCATTTTTTGCACCGAATTAGCGCCTTTTTAACAACAATAACTTATAAATACAAACATGACATTTAAGATTCAGACGCAAGACGAGCTCTGCCTTCAGTAACTAAAAGTTCGTTCAAGTAAACATCTTCATCAGTGGACGTATCAATCAGATTGAGCGTGAGCAGCGGCTCGCTGGGGTTGAGCGGATCTTTGCCAACATTCTTACAAATCCCAACAAATTGTTGCTCTACACATAACTCTTGAAACCGAATGCAGTCTTCTACAGTCCAGTCTTGGTGAAGAGGCTTGACATCTGAGAAAAAGGGGTTAGTTTTGTTTTACTTTTACTAATGACTGATGCAGACAAATAATAAGAAATCAAATATTATGATACAACAATAATTAAAATAAACAGGTTTAAAAAGACTTGAAACAAAATTGATTTTCTGTCGCTTGGTATATCTAAATAATTGTATTTATGAACTCAGAATTTTCTCCTCTTTCATCCCACTCAAGACTTTAGGTTTTTTTTACGGGTTGGTGGGCTTTAACGACTATTAACATGTTGGTGACAACAACCGGGACCGACGACGGCTTAACGTACTCTCCTAGGCACGGGGGTGACTCATCGCCAACTTCCAACTCCGGCCTGGCACCGAGAATTTTTTAACTGAAAAACCCAATACCTAATAATTTTTATGCCCGACCGGGAATCGAACCCAGGACCTCGTGATCCACAGTCGACTATGCTAACCGCTAGACAACGAGGCAGTTTCGTGATACACCAGTCTATTATTATCCACGACGGAAAGGAGACTGTATGTGTTTGCCCTAAGAGTAGTGCGTTTGTTTGTATGTTTGTGCACTTTTTGTTACCATTTTCTTGGAAAAGTACTGGACCGATTAATATTATGCGTTTTTCTGCATTAGATATGCATAACTTCTAACAAGGTTCTTAGATGTGTTTTAGGACCATAGTCCACCATCCAAATTTTCACATTTATAATATTAGTTAGATTAGGTTCATTAGTCGTTACCGTAAAGCCTCGCCTTGATAGCCTGCGGCGGCAGAGAGCGCGCTAGAGGCGCGGAGGCGGGCACGGGCCGCAGCGCTGCGGTCGCGAACAGCGCCAGATCGCCGTAGTCACAGAAATACACCGACACCATTTCCGACGACACTGAGCCCGCAATCGTTACCCTGAAATTATACAATAAATAAAATAAAAAAGCCATTTATTCGCCATATCTTACTTATAAGTATAGTCCGCACGCGAGCTCTGAGGAATCGGGGGCTGAGGTAGCGGGCGGGTGACGGGTGTGCACCGCGCCCGACCCGTCGCTTCATACCCCGCACACTCCCATACTAGTGCCGAACTTGACCCGAGAGTACGCTTTATAGAGTCCTGTTTTTAATTTTGCGACAGCAGTGTTACATTGAATAAATAGTACAAAACTTAAAAAGTTTCTTTGCGTGTACAAATAGCTGTTTGATTTTTAAATTCCATAACTACTTTTTAACCTGGAAAATTAAAGAGTTCCCGCGGGAACCGAAAAACCTCAATCCACGCGGACGAAGTCGCGGGCATTGGCTAGTTACAAATAATGTGGCTTTCTATTGGTACCAGAATTTTCAAAAGTTCAGTAGATCCAGAGATCCCCCTACAACCTCACAAACTTTACCTCTTCATAATATTTATTCCAATGAAGAAACAATTTTCAAAATTTAAAAAGTGATCAAATTTTGCCTTTCCCGTATCCAACGGGGCCATATTACTAAGCCTCCGCTAGCTGCCCGTCCTTCTGTCTATCTGTCAGCGGGCAGTGAAATTTATTAGATAAAAATCTGAACAGCTGTAAAAAAAATATTTCTTAAGGCTTGTACATCGGCGAACGATCTTGGGCATCTTGAAAAACGAGGTTTTCTCCGTGTAACTCTTCTTTACTGAGTGAATGTAAAATTACAGAAAAAATATATGTTGTTTAATGTACATTAAATTTTAATTTGAACGTTTGAAATAATTATAAGTATATTAATAGTGGATGAAAAAATTGTCCAAAGTGAAACCCTTTTTGTTAGAATTTTTATAACTACTTCTAAACGGCATTGAGTTTTAGAATTTTTCTTTCGCACAAACATCTGTTGAGGTTTTTGTCACAAAGTGTACGATTGGCGAGTCAAAATAATGAAATATTAGGCTAAAAATATTTTTTTTTTGTTTTCTACATAAATATGAACGGGCGGATCAGTGCGCGGGCGACGGGCGGCAGTGTGACTCGGGCTGTCGGTGTGGAAGGTCACGCTACTTGTTGCTCCGAAACCTACAACCGGTTTTGGATTCGATTCAATTATTCTCTAGTAATTTTAAAATGCCGTGATTCGCGCATTTCAGCATATAAACTCGACTTTATAGAAGCGGTAAAAAGGAAAAAAATACCTTTATGATATTACCTTTATGATTTACCTTAATATGAACGGTCCCATTTTTACCCTCGACGAAACGGAGACGTGTGTTTGCCCTAAGAGGTTGTGTTTGTTTGTTTGTTTGTATGTTTGTTTGTTTGTGCACTTTTTTGTTACCGTTTTCCTGGAAAACTACTGGACCGATTAATATGCGGTTTTTTGCATTAGCTATGTATAGCTTGTGAGAAGGTTTTTAGATATATTTTAGGACCATAGACAACCAAGCTGAGCTGTAGTCTATGATTTTAATTTTTCAATATGTTACCATTTATCTCTAAAAGTACTAGGCCGATTGAGATGCGGTTTTTTGCATTAGATATGGATAACTTGTGAGAAGGTTCTTAGATATATTTTAGGACCATAGACAATCAAGCTGAGCTGTAGTCTATGATTAAAATTTTTCAGTATATTACCATTTTTCTCAAAAAGTACTGGGCTGATTGAGATGCGGTTTTTTGCATTAGATATGTATAGCTTGTGAGAAGGTTTTTAGATATATTTTAGGACCATAGACAACCAAGCTGAGCTGTAGTCTATGATTTTAAGTTTTCAATATTTGTTACCATTTTTCTCAAAAAGTACTGGACCGATTGAGATGGGGTTTTTTGCATCAGATATGTATAGCTTGTGAGAAGGTTCTTGGATATATTTTAGGACCATAGACAACCAAGCTGAGCTAGTGATTTGGTAAGTGGTCGTGTTAAGACTCTTTTGGTTTGTCTTGACTAGCATTTTGTACCTAGATGCCGCTTAGGGTCTCATGATGGAGCCAGGAGGTGGTCATAGGAACTCCTTAAGTTCTTATCGTAAACCCGTCGTGTTTGGACTCTTTTGATTTGTCTTGACTAGCACTTTGTACCTAGATGCTGCCCAGGGTCTCATGATGGAGCCAGGAGGTGGTCATAGGAACTCCTTAAGTTCTTATCGTAAACCCGTCGTGTTGGACTCTTTTGATTTGTCTTGACTAGCACTTTGTACCTAGATGCTACTCAGGGTCCCATGATGGAGCCAGGAGGTGGTCACGGGAACTCCTTAAGTTCTCATGGCGAAATAAGTGAAGATGAAGATTTGCAACCTATTGTAAAAAGAAAAGCATGGTATGAAAGAAATTTGGATATTATAAGTGCCCCACAAATCACAATACATGAACACGGTGAAATAAGCGAAGATTAAGAAGTGCAACCTATTGTAAAAAGAAAAGTTTTGTATGAAAGAAATTTAGATATAAGTGAATTTTGAAAATTCGTTAGCGTTATCCATTAAAAAATTTGAAAAACTTTGTGATTTTTAACGATCGAATGAAACATCAACATAATCATTATTATTATTATTTATTTTCATTAGTACTAACCTACCTATTAGTGTGCTATCATGGGTTTAATAAAGGTTTGTGTGAAATTTCATACGTAGGTGTACGTATTAGCTTTATAAATTACTAGCTTTTGCGTGGCTCCGCTCGCGTGAATTTCGGCTTTTTAAAAATCCCGCGGGAACCGTTCTAAATTTCAGCCAAATCAGTTCAGTAGTTGCGGCTCGAAGGAGTATCAAACATATATGTTTCATCATATATGTTTGATATCATCATCATCATATATTATCAGTCACATCAGGGCACATGAACGAAGCCCTGATTCAAACAACTAACAGAGGTTCAGTGGCTGTTGCCGAACTCGGCAAATAAAAAAAAATTCTAAAATGATTTATCACTCTAATTATAGTAAAAGCCAAACAAAAATATTAATAAAATCATCAGTCAGTATAAGAATATTTAAAATAGGCCTGTTATATTTTACTTTAAAGTTTAAACTTTGACTTTGTCGCGTCTGTAATAAATACGATCTCCTTGGCACGGCCGCGTCGTCGCGTGAACGACCCTATAGAAGTCCGCGGTACTTCGCGCGCTAGCGAAGCGCTCCGCGAGCGCGGGGAGCGGTTCTTGGCTCCGCCCAAATGCCCAAGGTCGTTCGCCGATCTACAAGCCTTAATAATATAGTTTTTTTTTATCCACTACAAGCTAGCCCTTGACTGCGATCTCACCTGATGGTAAGTGATGATGCAGTCTAAGATGGTAGCGGGCTAACCTGTTAAGGGCATGGCAGTTATATTAAACCCATACCCCTTCGGTTAGTGTATTAGATCTTTAATAATCAAAGTAATTAATTCAAACTACTTAATATCTAGATCTCGTTTAGATCGTTGAGGTGATCGTGAGGGATTGCCTTCTGCATTGTGTGGCACAATTTGGATATAAATGTTTTTTTTCTTTCTAATTTTATATTTTGTAATACATACACGTGTTTTTTAAGAGTTGGTGACTAAAACATCTATTATTACCTGTACCAGGAGTCGTCTTTGTCATAATAGGCTGCATAGAGTTCGCCGCTAACCGGATTTGTCGGCGCTTCTGATTCGGGTATCTT
This sequence comes from Erebia aethiops, assembly GCA_923060345.2. Taxonomy (NCBI): domain Eukaryota; kingdom Metazoa; phylum Arthropoda; class Insecta; order Lepidoptera; family Nymphalidae; genus Erebia; species Erebia aethiops. The sequence goes on along the minus strand of OV281089.1, from coordinate 10,325,466 downwards.
TGGACACTCTGCTTGCAAAGTTGCCATCATCGTTTGAAGAGTATGTCTTGTGCAATTTGGCTGTACCTTGAAGGAATAAATAATCAGACGATTATTCATAATAAAATTAAAACCACACTATTGGTCAATTTTAGGGCAAATACAGTTCTAAATTTAACATATTTTTATGCGAGTTCATTTTAAAGATAACATTACCTAGTATCACAAAGTGCTAAACAGTGCAGTGTGGTAATCTTAACAAGTAACGTTCGGTAGATGTTTTTTTTTAATTGGCAACAATTTTGTAATCAGCGCGTGACCCTAAACACACCTTTGAAACGACAACCTAATGTTTTTTATGTTTAATAAGTCTGCCAGCTTAGATTTTAAAATTGTATTTAACTTATTTATATTCATGGTCGATTTTGTAATCCAAAAAAAGGTATGATAAGGAACTATATATATCGGCAGAAAGATATACCTATTGTATCGACAATCTATGTGAGATTATAGCCAAAAAAAAATCCAGAAACGCATTCTTAGGATACTGTATAAAAATAGCAGAAACTGTAATAATTAAAAACAACACGTAAATCATAGGTGGGCTTATGGTTAAGATTTATACTAGGATAAATGTTATAGTACAGTTTATATTATAATAATATAACAAGCTGCATAAATAAAAACGGGCTTATCTATGATTTTCAAGTAAAAATGTCTCCGACCACCACATCGTGGAATATCCTGGTTGCTCCACCTAACGGAGCATTGAAAGAAATAATCCAAAAACGCTCTTAATCGACATCATTACCAACATAACTCTGTGTCTGTTTGGCACACTGCATGTAACCTAACACTGCTTCATCAGCTGTTTTACGCAATCGTCGAGCCTCGTGCTCTAGGACAGCTTAGTCAAGTCGGTACAATGCGGTCGGCCTCGCGAAACTTACTCATCAATACATCATAATCAATATCATATCATTGTCATAGGAAAATTTAGACTGTCCCCATATCAATTACCACCATATACTGAACAAAGAAACAAAACAAAGAACTGCATCGCACAGTAACTTGAGGTAAAACTTACGACGAAGTTCCAGGGGTTGGCCGCCATAGCGATGTAGACGTCGAAGCACTGTTCGGGCGCGGGCAGGCTGGGCGGCGGCAGCGCGCTGGGCTTGTCGAAAGTCGCGCCGCGCTCGTCCGCGTTCGCTGACGCCGTGCGGAAAATGCGCTCTTTCTTCTTGTGCAGCGCCTCCAGGTGCTTTGATGTGTCGTTCTCCTTTTCTTCTTCATTCGGTTTAGCGCTGTTAGGGAAAGCCGTAGATTAGACTAAATTAGCTTGTGTGTACGTGTACGTACGTACGTACGTGGCAGCTGGCACTTGTATTCCGTCCAACAATTTAATTACAGCTCGATTTATTGATGATAAATAGATCGACTTTACTTGTGATGTATGGCGATCAAAGGCAAATCAAGAGAGCTTGCGTTGCAGCTTCGTGATTATTTTGAAAATAATAGTCGTACTGGTAACTACTAGATTAGTATACAAGTTACAAAATGTCGGATAAAAGGGCACGTCGCTTTACTGTTATAAAAAACAATCTGCGTCTGTCTATGAAGTATTGCATTTTTTTCGATGGTTGCCTTTAAGACTTCATAGGCGTGCTTATGTCAAGTTAGAGATTTCATTAGGTTTTTTTTCATCTCCATGTGACATATACAATTATCAAAATCTTTTTAACAAAAACCAGGAGAGACCCTCCGTACAGACGCGACTTCCTATCCTGGTGAATGATTTGCTTAATATTGCATTCGAGAAACTGTAAGCTTTGGAATTTGTTCTAGTATAGTGTGTGCAAGCATTTCCTTTGACGAAAAACTGAACTTTTTTTTCGTCGATGCTGCCTAGCCATGGAAGTGATTGATGTAGTTCGTTGGCTATCATGTAAAGTCGCATGCTGTTTTCATTGGACAAAACTTCATAAAGTTACAAATCACAAGTTGCGTAGTGCCTGTCGACGGTTTAAAATCAGCAAACACCATTGCCTGAAACCTGACTATGCACCAGCTTAAACAGGGAGTATGAGCCAGGATTCCCACTGTTTCGTACATTCGCTCACGAGTCTATTCAATTATTGCGAGCTCACGAGTCGCAATAATTGAATAGTGAAAGAACCTTAGACCAAAAACTAACCAAGAATTACCATATAACATGGAAATGAAAAATCGACGAACCACGAACCACTTCTGGGCTCGATGATTTGCTCCCAAGTGTAGAATTTTATTAAATTATGCCCGCGACTTTGTCCGCGTAGATTTAGGTGTTTATGATCCCGTGGGAACTCTTTGATTTACCGGGATAAAAAGTAGCATATATGTTCTTCCCCTTCCCCGGGATGTAATCTTATCGTCTTATAATTTTAACAGATGGTCGTGAAAATGTAGCGGACAGACACACTTTCGCATTTATAATATTAAAATACGAATCAGACTGCAATTCACATAACCAATCTAAAAATCTTTGAGTTGCAAATGTAAAAAAAAACATCATTTGATTATGTATACTAATATTAATAGTTAATAAGCCGGCACGGCTCGCGTGTACCCGCAGTGAAAGTCGTGGCATTGGCACGGTCTGATTATATTTTACAACACGTTAATTGCATTACAATGATGCCTTTGCGTCAAAATAATACGGTTCTGGTATTATTATAAAATATAAAGTTATACTTGGATTTTTAATTGCATGGAATTCTGACGTTTGTGACGTTCAGAAGTCACAAACATATATTTGTATTTTTGTTTTGATCACATGCACCATTGAAATATAAAATTCTACATCAATGACATGCACCTATTACCTGAATTAAATAATTTATCATTTGTCACTAGCAAAATCCAAATAGGTACTTATTACTTACTAAAGAATGAAATAGTCCTTTATTAGAATTAATAACTTTGCTAAGAAAGGATTAAAGATAAAAGAAAGGAACAAAAATCAATAATGATAAACTTTATCCATTCTTACTAATATTAGATTTACAAACTAGATTCAGCGTGGATTAGGGATTTTTGATTCTCGCGGGAACTTTTTAATTTTCCGGGATAGTGCCTATATGTCCTTTTCCGGGATACAACCCACCTCAATACCAAATTTCGTTAAAATCAGTTGAAGAAGGGCCGGGAAAGCGTAGCAGACAGACAGACAGACACACTTTCGCATTGATAATATTAGTATGGAAGTTTGGATCCTTTTTTAAGGCAATGAAAAAAAAACTTTTTTCACGCTTACAAAGTAGAAGTAAAAGAAACGTCAATGATACGTCGATGAAACGTGAATGATGATGATGATGTATTGTACAATACATACGAGTTACTATCATTCAGACGTAATCTAGCTAAATCCTAGATTCCCTAGCTTTAGACGTGAGAGTAGACTGCAGTGGCTGTCGTGCTCCGGAGCCTAGACTCGACTGTATTGGTGACTGCAGCAGCGGCTTTCTGCTAGTACGGTCGTTAACTAGCTAATAGAATGAATATCTTCGTCGCGCTCGGGCTTATATAGGGCTCCGCCGCTTCGTTCTTCGCAGAGACACGTTGGTCGGAGCGCACCGAGCGTGATGGTTAGTCGATGTGTGAGCAGGAATGTATTCGATCCGAGCCGCGCGTGCAATGCTTGTTACAGTATTCTCGTAAGTAAACTTATCATCATCATCGTTGTCGTCATCATCCTTATCATCCTCGTCATCTAAAGACACATATTCTTCAATTAAATGTTATATGCACTTTAGCCATCTGTTTAAGGTGACGTTAGCTCCCTCAACCAAAAGCTCGTTCACTTCCGCCATCTTTTTTTTTGGAACATCCAAATTGCAATCCAAGTTTGAGCCCAAACCAACTCAATTGGATTACGCTCACAATGGTAAGGGGGCAATAATAATTGGAGTACCTACAGTAATCCCTTATTCTGCTGCCAACTCGTCCACGACATTTTTATTATATTTATGTTTTTCTTTAGCTATGTTCAATAAATTTACCTTCAACTGCAAATTGATTTAAAACTTAATCAACATAAAAGTGTCGAAAATAATAATTTCTAATTTTCAGTTAAAAAGGTTTGTTACTCATGCGTGGTGTGACCAGTTGTTTTGCTTTGTTTTCCCACATTAATTGTTTCAATATTGATATTTAATAACATTTAACGGATCAGCCTAGCAATCGAAAGAGGTAATAGCTTGTTTACTAAACTTAATCAACATAAAAGTGTCGAAAATAATAATTTCTAATTTTCAGTTAAAAAGGTTTGTTACTCATGCGTGGTGTGACCAGTTGTTTTGCTTTGTTTTCCCACATTAATTGTTTCAATATTGATATTTAATAACATTTAACGGATCAGCCTAGCAATCGAAAGAGGTAATAGCTTGTTTACTAAAAAAAACAAAAAAAAATCTAAGCGTCTGTCGGCCGTCATCCTGATGATCATGTCATTCGACTTACAGCTTGAATGTTCAAATGTGCTCTTGTTACTTGCTATTGCCACTCACGAAAAGTTGAACGAATACTAACAACTGGCTGGAAAAAGAATGATATTCGAGCATGGTTAACGTTAAAGAATTTAAATTATGATGACACTATGTTGAAGGTAAACTTATTGGACATACATAGCAAAGAAAAGCATAAATATAATAAATAATGTTGTGGCAGCGGAACGAGGGATCACTCTGCTCCGATTACCCGCTTACCATTGTGAGCTCAATCCGATTGATTTGGCTTGGGCTCAAGCTAAGGGGCATGTGGCAAAAAACAATAAAACTTATAAAATGGCGGAAGTGAAAGAGCTTTTAGTCAAGGGACTGAACAATGTCACCCCAAAGAAATGACAAGAGTGTATATCACATGTTAATAAAGAAGAGGACAAACTATGCTGTATTGACCATTAAATTGACAGGTGTCTGTGACAGTTTCATTATAAATGTCGGTGACGATGTCAAGGACGATGAAAACGATGACGATGATGATAACAATTCATTATTTACAATAAAGTTTAGTATTATTTTAGTAGGATTTTTCTTTATCCTTTCTAATTACTTAAGAACTCTTTCAGTCTTCAGTCGGTAATAAGTATTTGGATCCTGCTTAAGCATGTTATTTACATGTATGCACATTACGTATGCAAATATAAAATGTTCGTAACGTTTGTCACTTGAAATTAAAATAATGCTCTATTAATTAATTAACAATTTAATTTAAACGAACACTGTTATAAATTTAGTCTTTAGAATCCATAGCATTACTTATAATTTATTAGAATTTTTACCCTATTTTGTGGGAATTGTTTTAACTATGGTATCCACCAAGAAACGTCAGAATTCCACGCAATTATTAATCCAAGTATAGGTATTTTTTAACAATACAAAATCAATAAAACTTTTATAATAAGCAAAGGTCCTAACATAAAACGTTCTATTGAAACCATGCTTGAACGTAAAAAGCCCATTACAGTCATCCAGAAAAAAACGGATCACATTTCTACCACCGTTGCATTACCTCCAAAACATTATTTTGCATTCCGCATGGATTTTGGTTTTTGAAAAAAAAAAACGATTTTCCTGGATAAAAAGTAGTCCGTGTCTCTCTGTAGGCCTTTAGCTATATCGTACAATAAAATATCACATCGATCTGTTGCTTGTTGTGGCCTAATTAAAGGTCAAAGTCAAACCAATATGAGTTGGGACCCACCAATAGTAGTACTTTTTTCACTTTTTCTTATATTATCTTACAGTATATTTACATTTCAATATTTTTATTCTGTCCCATACAGAAACACAATAATTGAAAATTGCCAGTGTAGAGCAACCTATGAACCTCGCCTTTTCAATATTACTCGGCCATCAATTGCTTTATTTAAGCCCACTTTTCTCCTACTTGCTGGAAAATTGCTTAGTTATTAAAAAAAACAATACATTACCTTTTTTATAGCCACATAAATATATTTTATAGTCATTTTTAAAAAAATGTCCCGAGGCCGATATAAGGTGTTTTGTAAGTAATGTAACTCCCGTTGAGACATTCTTAGTCTATGGTTGAGATAATATAATTATTAAATTTTAAAAATCGAGAAGGGCGTGCTCTCGGCCATCTAGATTTTTATGAAATTTTTAGTTACCGTTTTACTAAATATTTTGCCTAAATCAAAATTGATAGTGCGGACGAAGGAATAATTGATTTTACGACGGCAGATATAAAGTAGCAAAAATTGTTTGAAAACCTGTTACCAGTAAAATCGAAAGAAAAATATGAAAAATCGTAAAGTTTTCATTCAGTGGAAAACTGAAAAAAAAAGGGGGAAGTCCGATACCGAAGCTGAAGATGCTCCAGTATCGGAGTGAAACACACGTTGAGAATAATTTGGAAGATTTCTGTGGTGTGGTGAATATCGTGGGCTGTAAGTGCAAGATACACACTGAATCACATAGATTTACCTCTATTTTTCTCTATTTTTGATTTATATTGCTGCTTGTATAACATGTGACTAATAATCCTACTTATATAATAAACTAGCTGACCCGGCGAACTTCGTACCGCCTTAGTATGCAAAATTAAATGTATATTTTTCAATATTTCTGAGAGATTTTCTTAATATTTTTTTCCGTAAGAACCTTCTCCTAATAATAACAAATACAACAAAAAAAGAATTAGTGAAATCGGTCCAGCCATTCACGCGTGATAACGTGACCAAGGAAAACGTGTTTCATTTTTATATATATAGAAGATAGTAAGGAAAGCCAGGCTTTTTGTGGCTTGTAAAGAGGGTTCGCCCCTGATTAACCTATTGTCGCGGATTATAGCGAATTAAACTTGTAGTTCCTTCATTAATTGACCAAGCGAAGCGAAGGTCTCTGAGTCTACTTGAGTGAATTGGCACTTGTCCGTCCGTCCGTTCGTCCGTCTGTCAGAGCATTATAACTTCTGAATTACTGAACGTAATTACTTCAGCTTCAAATATAATATGTAAACTAATGGCCTCCAGCCGAATATGGCTTAAAAAGTTTTAAAAATCTTTATTTCAGGGGGGCTCTCATAGAAGCGAATGCGAAGTAAAATATTTTTTATGGCGTTACATAGGATTGCGTACATATCAATTTAAAGATATTTAGGAATAGAGTCCAAAAATATATTTTTTTCAATTTTTACCCTAAAATTGACGAAATGGGGGGCTTTCAAAGTGGAGATTTTCTAACGTCCAAGTTAACCTCAGAACTCCAAATTTTCTGAAAGGCTGAGCCCGAAACTTGATCAATTATTTGAATTATATCCTGTACTTGAACAACAAATACTAAAATTAGATAAATATTGTAAGGAAACGAATTTTTTTAATTTTTAATGAGCTTCAGTATTTTTAACAGAACTTCACATTGATGTCAATAGATGGCGCCGCGAGGTCTCAGTTTGGGGCGAACCACTAGTATATATTTAGCAAAGGGGCGTGAAAGCCGCATCAAAGAGACGATACTCACGAATGCAGGTACTCGTACTCCATGAGGATGGAGTTGTTGACGGAGGCCAGGATGTTCTGCGGGCCGGTGCGCACGAACAGCTCCACGTGCAGCGCGCCGCCGGCGGGCGCGTGCTGCGCCGCGGGCAGCGCGCGGCACAGCACGCGCGCGCCCAGCAGCAGCTCGCGCAGCCGCGGCACCATGGCGCTCGCCGCGCGCTCCGCCGCGCCCAGCCGCACCGCCACAGCCTGCGCGCCGACAAACAACACGTCACATGCGTGATACAACACGCCCGCGGCTCCTACACGCAGCGCTGTAATCTACTCGGACATGAATGGACTTCTTTCGTGATACTGACTCTTATATATCCCATGAAATTACTAAAAACATAGAAATTAAATTCATGTCTATCATGAACATACCCCAAAATCTAGCTTTTTAAAATGTGACAACACCATCAACGAGCCCCCGCGGCTCATAATATTATTTTAATTTCATGAATTAATTGCATCAATTCACATCTAAATGTTGTTATTTTTTAAGTTTGAACATACAAAGTCAATATCATTATGAACCTTCTTGCAAGAGAACTTTTTATATAGAAGTAAAGTGGACTTACTAAACGTACGGACGTAAAAAACTGCAAAAAAATAGCACGAGGGCAGTAAATTTAACTTACAAGCCCTGTTTACTGCCTGGAAGAATTTTTTGTCGCGCAAAAATTATTTTTGGTGGTTCTGTATCGTTAATAGAACATATTCCTATTAAAAGGTTTGTTACTTTTTACCATATCTAACCCAAGAATATGCAAATCATGGACACACTATTTATGTAAATAAAGCGCGTGATGCCTTTTGGCGGACGGGCGGTACTACAGGCGGCGCGGCAGCCAGCTTTTCTTGGCAGCCGACAAACGCAAGCCGCGCTCGAGCCGGCCGCCGCGCCGGTAGCAGCCCCCGTTCCGGGGTGAGGGGAATGAAACACCGCGAAATTCGTTCGTCGGACCATCAGTCTGTAGTCGCGTGTGCTACGTGTAAGAATTCGGTAAGAAATCGATCGCGTAAATCACGATCGATCACCGATTTTTCAAATCGTGAATTTTACGAAATTGTGCGAGTTTACTTATTTTGCTTTATTCTTTGAGCTCAAAGAATGTACAAAAGGGAGAGTGTAATATAATTAGTTATGGATAAGCTTAGTAAGTACTTACTTAGTTATTAACTATTATTATTGGTAGAACATTAACTTTCAAATACCTACTATTAGCCAGCGCCGTCTAGCCAAAGCTGATCGGCATATTACAGTCACCTGCGGCGGATAGGCGTCCAGTGCGGGCGAGAAGGCGTTGAGCGGCACGAGCGAGGAGAGCGGCGCGCGCAGCACGAGCCCGCTGTCGACGAGCTGCGTGCGCACCGTGCCCTCACCGTCCAGCCCGCTGATGATCGAGCAGCGTACCCTGCCGGAACACACGACACCCAAATTTTCCACATTGACTTATTCAGCTGAATCTTCTTTATAAGTCCTTTTTATATCTTATGTAGAGTAAAAAAAGTTTAGTTACTAACAGCAACGAACGTGGTCGAAGAGATTATGAAAAAATTATGAATCATGTTGAGTATAAACGGCAACTGACCAGTCTCCGGCGAGCGTTCGAACGATGTAGAGCGCCTTGGTGTGCGCGGGCGGCGCGTGCGGCGCGGCGGGCAGCTGCCGGCGGTAGGTGCCGCTCGTGAGCAGCGACAGCGCCGCGCGCACGGCTTCCGCGCCGCCCGCGCGCGACACCCACACGCGCCCCTCCTCCGTCACGCAGCCCACCTCCACCTCGCACGGCTTCTGCAAGGCACGACACACGCTCGGTCAGACGGCCGACGGCCGGGCTCGAGCACGCGACCGCCGAGGGCGGGGGGCACTCGCCTGCGTGAGCTGGAAGGCTCCGGACATGCAGAAGTCTTGCACGAGCTCCTTGTTGAGGTTGAGGTCGCGCTGCGTGGACGTGTCGAACAGGACGACGGCCACGGCGGGGTCGCCGGGGTCATGGCGCGGGCCCGGCGCCGCCACCAGCGTCTCGCCCGTCAGGCGCCGCCGCACCAGCGCCGCGCCCGCGTCTGTGGCCGCCAGCTCCTCCGCGCCGTCCAGCCGGCACAGGATTGCCTGCAACACTCGCCACTAAACACCGAAACCAGCCCACGTACACGATGTGTGTGCGTTCATGCAGTTCCCATCACTTTTATGTAGGCAAACATCTCCTTTCTGCGATATTCCCTATGATCCCTATTCGATCATCTTTTCTTTTCTTTACATATAAATATTTTCTGTTAGTTATTGCAATGCGTGCTATTGTTTGTCGACCTGAATAAATAAAAATAAAATAAAAAAACAAGCACGGCTTGACACTCCTACTAATTGCACTGACAAAAATGACCTGAAGCTTTGAACTTTCGGGATAAAAATCAGAATAGGAAGCTAAGAGGAAGAGGCAGCTTGCTCTGTACCAAATTCAAACAAAATTGGTTAAACTGATGGTCTGTGAGAATGCATTTCCTAATGCGTTACTGATTCGATTTTTGATAACAATCGACTTAATGAAGAAGTTTTAATCGATTTGACACATTGATATTTATCTTTCTTTGCTCAAAATTTTTTCAATGTTTTATAAACATACCCAAGCGTTTAAATGACTAATTAGTATATTAATGTATGTATTAAAATAAATCATTTACATACAACAGTACAGTAAATGTACCGACATGAATCCGTCAGGTCATAGAAACCATCCATCGCCAAAGATATATGGTGCTTAAAGGAATATCAAGAAAGCTAGTGTTGAAGCTCCGTGACTATTTTGAAAAGGAAAGTCGTACTTGTAATTACTAGTTGATAATAAGAGTTACGAAATATCGGATAAAAAGGCACGTCGCTTCACTATTGTAAAAAACGATATGCGTCTATGGAGTATTGCAATTTTTTGTCGATGGGTGCCTGTCAATAATTATGAGACTTCATAGGCGTGATTATTTCAATAAAGTAAAATAAATGGTTGGACAAATATAATACTTGTCTACACTAATATTATAAATGCGAAAGTTTAACTTTAGAAATAGAAAAAGAAATCTTTATCTTTACGGGGACCAAGTCGCACGCATCTGATAGTTTTTAATAATTAAGGTAAATAGAAATACGAACAAGAAATCGAATTATAATATTATGAATTAGAACACACTAATATTATGAAGGCGAAAGTTTGTATGGGTGTGTGTGTTTGTTTGTTACTCTTTCGCGCAAAAACTACTGGACGGATTAGGCTGCAATTTGGAATGGAGATAGATTATACCCTGGATTAACACATAGGCTACTTTTTATACGGAAAAATTAACGATCCCGCCCGCAAGAACAAAAAAACCTTAATCCACGCGGACGAAGTCGTGGGTATCAGCTAGTAATTAGTTAAACTGATAGCTGAACAGAGGAAACTTTGTTAAATATTCGACACCGTGGTAGAATACGTACTCATAACATCTTCTAAGTTCAAGATGTATTCACAAATAAATAAATGAATTATGAATTAAGGTGAAAATTACCTGTGCAGGTAATTTTCTGAACTGTGGTTCGAGAATCTTGATGTTCCTAATATAAACTGTATCGTCGTCTCCGTGATCACCCAGGAACACGGTCGCTGTGTCGTCTTCGATCTCCAAGACTTTCGCGCGGAGCCAACCGCCGTCGTCCAGGTTTACCGCATACCTACATAATTATACCAATATCTTCAATACATACACAATACATTTAAAATGATCTGACTAACTTAACGACATATCAACAAACGGCTCAAAAAGATGACAGGGGTCCTAGCTCACTCCTGGGACCACACTAAAATTAAAGCATAGATAATTTGAAAATAAGACATATCATAATAACAATTTGCTAGAGACTGTTACATTACAAACAGAAACCTCAGAAATTAAATATTTTGAGATTAAATTTTACTGTTTGTATTACACATACAAGCTCAGTAGGTACACCATTTAAAACATTGGCTCAGATTTTTTATGTTCACTCACCAAGCATTTTTGATAATCATAGCTTTATCAACTGTTGTTCCAGAATGTGAGTAATATTCTGACATATCAGCCAAAAGGACTTCGAATTCATCCTGCAAAGGAGAAGAAGACGCAGTTGATTGAACAAAACGATTGCTGAAGTTTATTTACAAATAGCAAATTAGATACTTACACTGTATTGTGGTCCAATTATTCTTAGCCAGACTTCTAATGTAGAATTTGCAACAGTTATATATACACTCCAAAAATCGTCCTCTGGAAATTGTAGTGGCGGTAAATCACTGTCTATCGTATCGTTCGCAGGCAAAAAGGTTTCGTTCAAAGGCGATTTCGTTTCCTAAAACAACATACTTATAAATTTCTTTAGTATTCAATTTAAGCAACTTGTTTTAGTTTAGTAAATTTGTACTAAAGGCAGAACAAGAGTACTCAAAATCAAATGTTATTTATTTCAAATTAACTTTTATAAGTGCTTTTGAATCGTCGAGTGAATCTACCCCTGGTTCGGAATGACATTCTGCAGATCTTAAATATACAGTTCAAAAATTGTTTCAAATTAATGTTATCAATTGATTCCAAATAACCCGTATAACATACCTCATTGTTGGGAAAAAGCACTAAAAGACCATTTACAAGTCGATCCTTTATTATGTGTGGACAATTTTCTAATAACCGCAACCAGTTGCTCGGCAAGTTCTCTCCGTGTATCTGTCTATAAATAAATAAATTTTATTCGCCATTAATTGGGAAAACGACAATATTCAACGAATATAATAGTCAAACACTGTCAATTACCAAAACCTTATGAATGATGAGGTTTTCAATTCGAGGAAATTGAGGACGTCAGACGTGCTCCGGCGGCATGCACTGCAGAACTTATAATAGGCATGATGACAGTAAGCAAGAATCAATGAAATTATGAATTTATCTAATGAAATATATTGGATTATAAAAAACGTATTTATTTTTCTATTTCGAGTGAGATTGCTATTTATTTGATAAAATAAAACCATAAAATACAGCAATCCGCCTTATTGGATAAAACACCAAGAAGCGAATAACGTCACAATTGTTTGTTTTCGAGCTTTGACAATCACACTATTGTTTACTGTACACTGCACAGAGTACAATGGTAAAAACAATACTGACGTCACAAACGACGCCATGACACCGCCGAGCGTTTTGGCGTGAATTTTTAAATTTAGATTTCAAATGCCAATTTTTTCTACCAAACCTTATTTTTCTGCTGAAATATGATATTTTTTCGAAATAGTAGATACTTCCGAACATAATCTGACCATTTTCCAAAATCAGTCATCATGCCTATTATTGTATTTCGTTTATAAGATTCAGGTGCCGATACTTGAGAACGTGTTCCTGTCGTTCGTCGAAGAGGACAGTATACGAATAGCGACACCTGTAGAGATGTGGCACCATGTTGGCCCAGAGGCCGGTCTCGTGCGCGGCCACCAGCGCGCTGAGCGCGGCCAGCGCGCGCTCCGCGCTGGACGTGGTGAGCCCGTCCGCCTCCGAGCTCTCGATGACGGCCAGCATCTTCGTGGCCGCGACCTCCCGCGACAGCTCCTCGGACGGCGCCGGGTCGGGGTATGACGCAGCCGTGTATGTGTTGCCCACCTAACAATATATTACCAAGGCGAGTCATCAAAAGTTAATATTATAAATGCGAAAGTGTGTTTGTTTGTTCGTTTGTCCTTCAATCACGCCGCAACGGAGCAATGGATTGGCGTGATTCTTGGCATGGGTATAGTTGAGGACCTGGAGAGTGACATAGGCTACTTTATATCTCGGAAAATTAAAGAGTTCCCGCGGGAATAACAAAAAATTTAAACCACGCGGACGAAGTCGCGGGCATCAGCTAGTATCAAATAAAGTGAAACTTAACCCATTTAGATAAGATTTTGTTTTTGATGCTGTCTAGTTAAATGAAGCACATAAATATGAATAATGCTATCCTTTCAATGTAAGTATGGGACTGAGTGGAGTGGACTTCTTAAACAAGGACCGACACTTGGCCGATATTTAAATTAAAGAGGTGAGGAAGTAGTAATTTTAGTTTACCAAATGATTAGTGTATTATAGTAGAGAGTGATGTAAAATACCTTGATACTGCAAGCGTGGCCGACTGGTCCACGTACGTCACGCACTTTATACACTGGTTGTGGCAATCCTAATTTACGACAAGTCCATTCCAGTTTCTCAACTGAAGATGTTGAATCAGGCGGCGGTTCTAGACCATTGCCTGGGACTGTGGGACCCACCAAAACATTGCTTTCCTAGGATAATAAACAGTATTTATAAACAACCTTTCTAAATAGCACATCAAATTATTTAGGATTAATGTCACACAAACCAGACAATCAGTGTGAGCTGGAAGTTGCAAGGGTATCAGATCAACTGTATTTAGTCTATCGCGCAAATTGGAAAGCCTTTGAGAAGCTGAAATTTTTCCACTGCCTCTCACTTCAGTCTCTTTCTCAATTTTTATGGAATGTTTTGGCTGTAACAAATATTACTATATTATTAGGGCGAACAATATGAAAATGATTAAATTATGTTCAATTAACTTCATCGGCATGAATTTTTCTTGTGGTTAAAAGGGTAGTGTAAATGTACTTCCCCTGGGAAGAACAAGATTTGCAATCTCTATACCAAATTACATCAAAATCGGTTGAAAATGTTAAACATAAGAGAAGTTTCCTATTTATAACACTATGAATATGGTAATATTCTTTCAGATACATACCTCATTAAGAAGGCTACTTGTGTCTCGTAGAACTTGTGAAGTGTTACAACCTTTAGATCCATTTAGGGCACTCTTCTCTGGCACTTCAGTTGATCCTTTAGATCCATTTAAAGTACTTTTATCTTGCAGATCAACTGTTTTTATATTTTGAGATGAGCTAACTGAACCATTAGTCCTATTGTATTGTGTGTGTTTATTATACTAAAACCAATATACATTAATTATTATAACCGATCCAAATGCATGATAATAAAGGTTAAGTAAATATTGATATATGGTGTTTAAAAAATATCTATTTAATCTTACCTTATAATTATAGCTATTGTTATTAAATGGAGTGTTGGATTTAGCCCTGTAGTACTGGTTGGAGTATTGATTATTATAATTCGACGAATAGTTCGATGAGGGTGCTGGTTTCCGCCAGGATCCTTGTTTCTTCGGGAATCGATTCTAATAATGAAATTCATGTGTTTAGCAATATTAACATTAATGTTAAAGTAACAATAAATTGTATGCCCATTAAAGTAATTAAATTATTGAAGTTTTGTTATAGTCCTCGCAATTCACAAGTGTGAACTTTACTTGATATGTTAAGGGGTGGACAAAGTGTGGCAAGGGGTGGGAGGGGTCCTAAGTTTCGTCACGTCACATTTAAAAATCATAAACATACTTATAAATATTTCCAAGCTTTGTTAATTTTGTCAAATGTTTGATTTGATGTTGATTATATTAAAAAATAATTTAAATGGAAATAAAACTAATTTCGGAAGTGCTGTTTTAATTAATAATTTGTATAATAGAAGTCAGGATGTTAAATTATTATTCAATAAAAGCTGTGCTGTGTTACAAAAGCATGACTTGAGTCACTCCAATATAATATTTGTCACACTATGGGGTCTCACAAATGTGACCAACTGTGACAAGGATGGGGGAGGGGTCAAAAAGTTACGAAATTAGTGTGACGTACTTTATGGATGACCCCCTATGAGTACAGAACCCTGATCAGATCGGAACAGATTTTTCCTATAATTGTGCCAAATTGCTTTCGATTCTTGACATATTACATTATTCTAAGTCAATGGGAAATACTGTTGTGTTCATGGGCATGGTACCCAAAACATTGGTGCTTTAATTAGTAAATAATAAGTAGTAAAATAATTAATACCTAGTACACTTACAGCATAATTTAATTTCAGCGACTGCTTTTTAGTTGTTTTTTGTCGTGCAACCATTGATGCTATATGTTGGGTTTCCTGGCTTGCTATAGCATCAACAACCCACTCCCCATTTATTTGTGTTATTTTAAAGCCTGGGACATCTTGAAATAACTTTTCCAGTGTCGGATAACCTAACTTCTTGTATGGGATCCATTCTCCTTGGAGTTCGCGATAATCACCTACAAAAATAAATTATTTTAGAAGTGTGTGATGATTCTGGTCAAACTTGTTTAGTGTTAACTTATTATTAATAATTGTATGACACTTACGGTTACATTGTTTAATTGTTAATGCTCCTTTCACTGAAATAAGAGTGGCTTTCAAAGCTTGAATGACCTGCTCTTTATCCGCCATCACTAAAACAATATTATAATATATAAAGTCATCACAAATATTAAAACTATATTAATTATTTTTGTTGTTGTAGCTGCAGTCTGTTGTTTTCGGTAACAGTTGCTATATATCTCGGACTTGCCCTACAATACATTATACAATACTTTACAAGTTTTAGTCCGAGTGTGTTTCAGTGTACTGTTAGGATTGGGACTTGGGACACCAGTCTAAAATAATTAAGTTCATTTAATACAACACTACAGTATTAATTAATTGACCATGTCCAATCACACTAACATTCTTCTATCGCTCAGTTGTGCCACTTGTGTAAGGCAAACTTTTTAATTACAGAAAAAGGCTTTGAATTAGTAATCAAAAGTTTAAATACTTAAATACCTGCTATTATTAAGAAATTACAATGTTTAACGTCAGCAGACCGCTACCCTCAGTGAGGAAAGTCTATACTGAAGCACTTTACATGTCGAATTTTGATTTTGCTATTATTCGTAGTGGAAGTCTGTAAAGAAAATTTCAAATAATGTTTTAACTATACTCAAGAATAGCGTGCGCGCAGGCAAGAGAAATCGGGCAGAATCCTTCGCCATTTCGTACATATGCTTTGTACCTGTTAATTGCAATTACTTATTGTGTGGCGGAAATTCTTACGCCCATAAAACGAACCTTTTAAGTTTTGATAGACGTGTCAAGATCGCAAAACCAACTTTTAGGCAACTCGTATATTTATTCTTCGTTTGAATAGGTACCAATCACCAATCACTCCCAATCACTTCACTAATCACTTCAACTTGGTCACAGAACACTTATTACTCCTAGCGGAGAACTTGGTTGTCCTCTTCCGCTCTTCCGTAAGATGACAATTTCATGACAATTTCTTCATCCTCTTTTATTGTCACTTGTCGTGTCAGTAGCAAGCCCGCAAGGAACATATTAGGTACTAGGTCAGTAGTCTGTGTGGTGTGTCTAGGTCTAGTAATAAGCAGAGACAAGTAACATTATAGGATAAGTAATAAGTGTCCGATAAGAGTATAGTTATAGTGTTCTGTGAATAAGTGCCACAAGTTGTGGCCCACAACGAGCCCACAACTCACAAGTTTATGTTGGCGCCTGGCGGTGGCGTTTTCAGGAACTAAATCGACTATCTTGAAAATTCATTATAGTTCGTATCTCTCGGTTTGTTTGACGACGAAAAAAACGACCCTTTTTGTCTCGCTCTAACTTGCCTTGAGAGATATAGCGTCTAGTTTCGGTTTCGCGTACCTTGCTTCCGCGGTCCCGGGCGCCAGTTGTACTCACTGCTTGCAGTTTGAGGAAGCGGCCGAGTCGACCCCGCGTAAGCTACTGCCCCCGACCGGGACGAAAACGCCGCGTATCCCTACTGCCCTTTTTCTTGAGGAAAAAGGTGCACGGGATCAAACTCGTTCTGCCTACGCCCTCCACACCACGCAGGGCTGACCAGTATACTCCGGTCCGCGGGCGCCTAAGCTGGGCCTCCCCTCGGGGTCTCACCTGGCTGGGTTGCACGCGAGGAGTTGCAGGTCACCCTGCAAAGGGCCGCAGTTTGTAATTCGTGTTTTTCGTTATTCGTTTTAACTAGTTTAAATTATTACCGTTTTCGTGTATTTCGTTCATGTGTATGTCGTTTTTAAATTAATTTTAACCGCGTCGCCATGGCCGACAAGCAACCGCTCGACCAGAGGCCGCCCAAACAGGGAAGAGGACGTACGGGTATTCCGCGCGCAGTAGTGCGCCGGAATATAATGGACCATTCCATTACCCGAGACGAGCCGCCGAGACCGAGACCGCCAGACGTCCTCCGACCACTCCGACCACTGCCATGACCTCGCCGACAGAATCGGCCGCAAACGTGGAAGGCGTCGACGACATGCCTGTCAACGTAGCCAGCGTAACTGTATCTACGCCCGGCTTCGAATTGACTAAGCGTGCACGTCCGAGCTCCTCCTCCTCAAACTCGTCCGGGAACCAGGAGGACAAGCGGGTGAAGCTTAGCCTAGCCCTACCCGCCCCGCCCCCTGACTACCGGGACTCGTCGTCCTCGTCGACTTCATCGTCATCGTCGTCGTCGAGGTCAAGCAGGCGCGCCCCACTGCGGGAGGTGTGCCCCCCACCCCCCCGCACCGAGAGCCAGCCGCAACCGAAGACGGCCGCCCCGCCGCTTACTCCACCACTCGCATCCTCGCCTGTGCCTGCGAGTAGACGAGAAGTCCCCTCGCCTATCGCCGCACGCCGCACCGCACCCCCGATGCCTGCCCACCCGCCCCCCACTTCGCATTCCGGCGAGGCAGCGACGAGCGCGTCACACTCGCTCTCGCAGCCCTCGTCGGAACAACCGCGAGAGCAAACGGATTCGGCTAGCTGGCCGAAGGATTCGACCAGCTACGCCGACCTACCTTCGCCCACTACCCGCGACGTGCACATGGCCTAGCCTCAGCCAAGCACATCATACGCTGAGGCCGCCGCCGCACCGCCCTCACCGCGCCGCTCCCCGCCATCCGCACCGACGACTGCGCCGACCGCGCCGACCACTGCGCCCGCCGCCGCCACCGACCCCGCGCAACCAACGCCGCGCTCCGGCTACCCGCCGCTCGTAGTGGATTATCTCCCTAATTGGACGAGGCACTTCCAAGTCATCAGCCGTGCACTTGGACGTGCGCCAAGTGCGAAGCCGTTGGGACGCGGGGTCCGATTTCTGCCACGTGACGCAGAAGAGTTCCGGGAAGTGCAGCGGTACCTGACGGACTCCGCTGCTCAAGACAGTACCATATCCTGGTACTGCTACAGCCCGGCCTCGGAAGTACCGACAAAGGTGGCCATACGAGGCCTCCCACTAGAGACCCCAGTCGAAGAGGTGGTCGCCGCGCTCCGGGAACTCGGCTTTCCAGCCGAGGCAGCGCGAGCCATTCCACCGCCTCAAGGCAGGCATGGCTGCACATATTATGTGCGGCTGGCGCACATGACTCAGGAGGAGCTGCGCCAAATTTATGCCCTAAATGAACTTTTGGCGAGGGGGATCCAAACCTCCCCAGTGCCACCGATGTCAAGCTTTTGGCCACCATTCCACGTCATCCTCCTGGGCGAAACCAAGCTCGCCGCCCACTTAGAGCTCCGAGTACCCAATTTCTTCGTGTACCGTCGCGACGAAGTCTCACCCCGGGGTTCCGCCTACAGAGGAACGGCGGCCTTGGTGCGGAGAGACCTAGTACACGAGGAACTCGAAGACGCACCCTTGCGTACGCAGGGAGTGCGTGTCCAAGCCGGGGAAAAGGAGCTCAATTTGTATGCCGCCTACAGACCACCGCAAACGACTTTCTGCAGCACTGATGTCCAAAAACTCCTCGAGTCGCAAACCCCCACACTGGTCGTGGGTGATATGAACGCGAAGCACCACGCCTGGGGCTCGCGAGTCAACAACACGGCCGGACGGGCGCTACTCGAGGACAGCGAACGCCACAACTACGGCATATTGGGCCCGGGAGCACCGACCCACGTGCCGATCAACCCCAATCATGCACCCGACGTCTTGGACATCGTGCTGCATCACCGGATTGACCACCCCATCAGTGTCGAACCACTTTACGACCTCGACACTGAACACCTACCCATACTATGGTCACACTCAACCTCCAGCGCGACTTCACAATCCCGCGTCCTCCCAGAACTAAGACCAACTGGGAGGCGTATGCAGCCGCGCTGTCGGAGCTTGAGCTCGCAGGACCCATTTCGACCTTAGCCGACGTGGATTGAGCCGCCAGCTCTATCACGGCGGCCATCCAACAGGCCAAAAGTGAGGCCACTACCACCGTGCCTCACGCTGGACGACGGGACCTGCTTTCGAGCTCGCTCCGGGACAAGCTCGAGAAGAAGCGCGCCCTACGCAAATTATGGGCACGCACTCGCTGTCCGAGGGTCAAGCGTGACCTCAACCGTCTTGCACGGGAAGTGTCACAAGCACTCGGCGCCCGCGAAGATGATGACTGGGAGAAGACCATTGACGCGGCGTCCGAGTCTGAAACATCACTGTACCACCTGTGCAAGACCCTCACCGGCTCTGACTCACCCGTCTACCCTCTACTTGACGGACAGGGTAGACGAAGATACTCCGCCAGGGACCGAGCTGAGATCATGGCGGAGTATATGGAAGAACAATTCACCCCCAATCCACCGGCCACCGACGACACCGTGTCCAGACACCACGCGGCGATCTTACAACAGATGGAGGACTTCCTGTCGAGCCCGACTCCTCCGCTCCGGGGAGACGACTTCATCTCCCCGTCCGAGCTGAGGAAGGCCGTCTTCCGACTTCCTAAAAAGAAGGCGCCAGGCTACGACGGGATCCCGATCGCCGCCCTACAGCAGCTGCCGAGAAGAGCTCTCGTAGTCATAGCGAGACTCTTCAACGGCGTATCGGCGGCGTATATATCCTTTAACATCCTCAGAGTACAGTACAACAATGCCCTCCGCATTTTATTAAAAATGCCGAGGTATTGTAGCGCGTCGGGTATGTTCACCGACGCCGGGGTACCTGACTTATATGCGATCATACAGAACAGGATTGCTGGTTTCTGGGAAACTGTCCGTAATTCTAATAATAGTATGATCAGTATCATCGCTCAGGCATCCCCTGACAACGTGTTTTTTAAACACTGGTTGTAAGTGCACCAGACTCAGAACACTAAAGTGACTTAATATACCAATGGTATTTTAATGAATTTGTAGCTTAAGTTTTAATGGGGAGGGACAGGCAAAGCTAATCTCAGATGGCGCCACCCTCGCTGGTAACTGTCAGGTTCATTTGCGTACATATTTTAGGTAATTAGGCGTCCTATTTTAAATGAAACTGGGCAAAATCCAGTGTAAGTGCTTTTGTCATAAAAATACTCTGGTTTAAAGTGAGCGCTACATAACCTAGCCGATGAACTAAGTTTCCAATTTTGTTGACGCAAGGCTTTGTACCATAGTCTTCTTAATTCCTCATCAGTAGGAAAACGGAGTGCGCCTTTATTATCACATTTGAATGCACAACATTTAAGCATTACGATGGATTAATCTAAGAAAATTAAACTATCGCGTAAAAAATATATGATGTTTGACAGGTTAACAACACCAGCGACGATGCGACACCTAGCGGGATAAATTAGCAGTGTCCCTCCCCATTCTATATTTTTATTTTTATTTTTGTATTCTGTATTTTATTTTGTATTATGGGTCCCTACCTGAAATAATACAATTTATTATTATTATTTAGACGTGAGAGTAGACTGCAGTGGCTGTCGTGCTCCGGAGCCTAGACTCGACTGTATTGGTGCTGCAGCGGCTTTGTGCTAGTACGGTCGTTAACTAGCTAATGGAATTTATTTTTATTTTATTTTTTTATTTTATTTTATTTAATGGTTTGCCAACAGGTAATACACAATAACAATATAAAAATAACAAAATACATAAAAAACATTTTTGAGTGTACACCCAATTACTGGCAAGCCAGCATGCATTTAGCTGATCTTGCAAGTGCGGGGTTAACAGTTAACGAATAGCGTTAAACTTAAAAAACACAAACAACATTACAAAAAATAAAGCACTCAGCTAGAAATATTATTAGTCTATGACGCTGCATCAATGAATTGATGCAGCATCCTTCTGTACTGCTGTAAAGAGAGTGAATGAGGATCCGTGGCAATTTTAGCAGTTTTGAAGAGGTTATTGTACTCACGACATATTCTAAGCAACTCCCTTTATGTTACTTGTCTCTGAGCAACACATTATTTTGTCCTAAGTTAGTTCTGCATCCCTTAATAACAAACGGTTTGTAATTTGTAATCCGCGAGTTTTTTCTTGGCACAGAAAACTTTATTTTAGATAAAATACTTGGGCAGTCAATTTCGTTATTTAAAATTTTGAAAAGAAAAACTTGGTCTGCTACCCAGCGACGGTTTTCGAGTGAAGCTATTTTAAAAAAGTTTATTCTTTGTCTGTAAGAATTTAATACCCTCTTTTTATTTTAATGCGCTGTCAGCAGAAAGAGAAAACGTTTTTGAACTCTTTCGATTCTCTTCACTGGATCTTTATAAGATGGGTTCCAGATGCTCGAACCGTATTCTAATGTACTACGAATCAAGGCAGAATAAACAATCTTAAGAGCCGAACACGACTTGAATGATTTGCAATTACGCCAGATGAAACCAAGCAGCCTAAGGCATTTTCTCACTATGCTGTCTATGTGCAATTTTTGCAACATCCAAATTGCAATCCAAGTTTGAGCCCAAACCAACTCGCTCACAATGGTAAGGGGGCAATAATAATTGGAGTACCTACAGTAATCCCTTATTCTGCTGCCAACTCGTCCACGACATTTTTATTATATTTATGTTTTTCTTTAGCTATGTCCAATAAATTTTGCTTTTACTCGATAGAGTTAGTATACTAACTCTATGTATTACTCCTTTTGTACCTCCATACACCCGAGCAGTCTTTGGCGCCAACTCCATCATCCCTCGGCCTGCCCTCGGCTATGTAAATCAGTAAATATGTTCCTTGATGTAAATTATGTAACAAACAGTCAGTCACTCGATATCAACTTAAATCCACCTGGCATGTTTCGCAAACTAAAGTACGGCCATTAGTACGGGACTAATAAACATTGACCCTAAAATAAAAAATGTAAAGCTGATTTTTGGCACAAGTGTTCCTTGGGGTCTGAGAAGTACCTCTTAAACCCCCCCCCCCTAGGCCGCGGGCTTAACCCCCCACCCCCCCAAACGTCTCCCCAACCGCAGTTTTTTGTAATTTTCTCAAAAAATATTAGTGCTAGAAAAAAACTTTCTATTTTGAAAATTATTTTCATTAAATTATCTACAAAATAATATTTTAGTTCATAGTTTCGGAGATATGTTAACCCTTTGTGCATGAAAAGAAAATATTTTGCATGTATGGCTTTTTGTAATGTAGTTTCTTGTAATTTCCATAAAAACTGATAGAGCTACAAAAATACTGTCTGAAGCAAAATGAAAGGCTATTAAATTAGCTATAAAATAATATTTAGTTTATTTTGATAAGAGTAATAGTTTTGGAGATCACTGGATGCCATAGAAAAGGTGAAAAGTATTGCCAACGCAGCCAAACAAGGGACACAGCGTACCAGGAAGTTGTGCGCACTTGTTGCACTGGATGTAAGAAATGCTTTTAATTCTGCACCGTGGGATCAGATCCTGGAAGAATTCAAGACGAGAAAATTCCCTGCATACATCGTCAACCTTATAAGTAGCTACCTGGACCAGAGAAGCATTGTAATAACTGATGCAGCAGGGATGTCCCAAACAGTACAGGTGACTAGTGGAGTGCCACAGGGCTCTATTCTTGGCCCCACGCTATGGAACATCTTGTACGATGGAGTATTCAAACTAGACCTTGGAGAAGACGCTCACCTCGTTGGTTTTGCGGATGATCTGGCTCTGGTAGTATCCGCCAGAACAGACGAGTTACTCATTCGAAGGACCAACCGGGCCCTACAGAAAATCAATGAGTGGATGACCTCCAAACAGTTGAAACTGGCTCCCGAGAAAACCGAAGCAATAATCCTAAGTGGAAGGAAAAAGCACGGTACAATCACCTTTGCTATTGAAGGAGTGCAAATAAAGCTTAGTGACAAACTGAAATACCTCGGTGTATGGCTAGATCGCAGTCTAAAGTTCGACAAGCATAT
Organism: Erebia aethiops; assembly: GCA_923060345.2. Classification (NCBI taxonomy): domain Eukaryota; kingdom Metazoa; phylum Arthropoda; class Insecta; order Lepidoptera; family Nymphalidae; genus Erebia; species Erebia aethiops. The sequence continues at coordinate 10,301,881 of OV281089.1, read as the reverse complement.
AACGCAAACAGCTGAAAAGGCCGAAAAGTTGACTACTGCACTAAGCCAGCTAATGCCTAGAAAGGGTGGACCTAGAGCCAGCAAAAGAAGGCTACTCGCATCGGTGGCACATTCAGTGATGCTGTATGGTGCACCAGTTTGGGGCCAGGCAATCCAAATGGCCAAGTACAATGATATGTTAGGCAGGATACAACGACGACTGGCTATCCAAATCTGCGGTGCATATCGGACTATTTCAAAAGAAGCAGTATTGGTCATAGCAGGAATTATCCCCATAGATAAGCTAGTCAGGGAAAGAACAATACTCTTTAAAAGACAAGACCAAAAAGGCTCTGAAGATGAACGACACAGGACTCTAGAAGAATGGGACAAGGAATGGAAGGGAAAAGGAAAAGGACAATGGACGAGGGACCTCATACCTGACCTGCAAAAATGGATGACCAGAAAGCACGGCGAAGTGGACAAACTAATAACGCAGGCACTGAGCGGACACGGTGTCTTTAACACCTACCTGTACGCTATAGGTAAGGCAGCCGATGAAAACTGCCCCTACTGCGAAGAAAAGGAAGACACGCCAAACCACGCGATCTTTGAATGTGGGGAGTTCGAGGAAGTAAGAAACGAAGCACGTGGAAACGGAGACCCCCTGACAAAAAACAATTTGGTGCCACAGATGCTAAGCAGTGTAGAGGCTTGGGACAGGGGTGCAAAAATGCTGCAGACTATTATGGGGAAGAGAGTGAAAGACGAATGGGCCAGACAAAAAGCAAATGAAGCCTGAGCAGATAGACAGCCCCCTTTCCGAAGTTATGCACGTCGCAGTACCGGGAAGGGCGGCCAGAGAAGGCAGGAGTTTTTTAGTCCGTAGGTCGCCGGGAGCATCCCAATGAAGTCGGGCATGTCAGTAGTGACATCCATGAGGATTTTCCTCCTGCCTATGGAAAAAAAAAAAAAAATAGTTTTGGAGATATGCCTACCTATTTTGTAGGATAAAGAAAATAATATGCAAATATCGTGTACGTTGTTTTTAATTTTCGAAAAAAAAATAACAGAGTTAGGAAAAACTGATTGAAGCAGTAAGAAACATAGTTAAATTACCTACAAAATAGTATTTAGTTAATTTTGATAGCACTAATAATTTCGAAAATATACCTGTCATAGTTAAGATAAAAGCAATATTTTTCAAAATTTTATATGTTTTCTGTAATTTCTAGAAAACTATTAGAGCTAGGCAAAAAACTCCCAGAAGTAAAAATAAACACCATTTAACCATTTATTTAAAAAAAATTAGTCCATAAAGATAGGACTAATAATTTCGAATATATATCCATGTATAGTGTACGAAAAAAATTGCTAGAATCCTATGTTATTTGCAATTTCCACAAAAACTATTAGAGCTGGAAAAAATCCTCGGAAGAGTAATTAATTTCACTAAATTACCCACAAAAAAGTCTTATGGTGAATTTAGATAGGACCAATAGTTCGACACAACGCTTGTGCCAAAAATCAGCTTTACATTTTTTATTTTAGGGTTCCCATACATAGCTTGCACAAGTAGCCTGGGCTACATTTTAAGCGCGGACAAAATGTAAACAAACAAACGAGAGGTCGTTCGCCTAATGAAGGGGTAAACAACATTTTGGTCTTCTGTAAAAAATAATATAAATACTTGTACGGAGTCTATCTTTTTATTCTTGTATTGTAATTGATTCATTTGTAATCAACTTTAAAAAAAGGAGGAGGTATAAGCAATTTGACCCAGATGTACCTATGTATGTATTGAGGTACCGTCAAGGGCTACGTTTACGTATTTATTAATATGTATGAAGATAAAGCCCGGAATTTTTGATCTTAGAAACTAATCACTCGTAGCCGTTGTAGTTTAGTAAACACAAACAGTAGGTATTTTTCAGTCATTAGTAGCAGAATTCGGTTTAGTTTTGCTTCCAATCTGAGCAACTCTGTGATTTGGAAAGTCGATAGATATGATTACTATATTATGTTTAATTCAAAGGCAAAGAAAATAAACAAATGAAGTCATTATTCATGTTTTTATTAATTTTTTTTTCACAAATTCTTAAGGTTCACGTAGCAATTGTGTAATTATTCGCAACATTAATTGATCGTTGATTACTGAACTACTAAGTACATAATATATTTACATACGTTAGTACTACTATAGTACATTATGAATCATGATGTTACGACGCGTAAAATGTTACATACACCTATGTTTCGGTCGTGAGACGTCACGACTTTTATTATGAAATCCACTGTCGACCACGTAAGCGCGTCTATTCATATGCGCGAAAGAGACAGTTATAGTTTTGGCGTAGTTAGTTAGTTTCGTGAGGGTTTCGTAGTGAAGGTACGTCAATGAACTTTTGTCCGCGCTTAAAATGGCCGTACTATAGTCACTAGCAACTTAATCAACCAATCACGCTGATTGTGTTAGGAAACATTCTTCTGTGTACCTACTTATTAATTGTATAAAAATAACTTACTTTTTTTTAATTGTTCATATTCTATTATTTTCGTTAATCTACTAAATTGGTACTTAAAATTGTGAAATTGAAATTTGAAACAAATTAGCCTTAAGTTTAACTAATTATTGTAGATGTGGAATTAATCTATTGTACTTTTAATTAATTAATTTTTTTGAGTTATCTTTTTTCGATAACTTGTTTTTGGCTCTTTTTCTATCACTTTTTACATAAATTTATTTATATTTAAGCACGTAATTTATGAGATACTTATATGCATGTAGTGTTTGCTTTAATATGATTTTACATACATTGGCTATTTTACATGATCTATGAATTTATGTACCTAACTTATATCTTACTTATTCATAAGGTTCGCTAGCGATTTTTACAACGTTTGTAAAAATCGCTAGCGAACCCTATGAATTAAAAAAAATGAAAGTGAGTAATTTTTAACGACAATAAGTGTACCTTCAGTGTACCTATATTGATTAAATGATTTAATTTGATTTGAAACCAAGAAAAGAAGAAGAAGAAGACATCTTCAAAAGTCTTACGTGACACCAATTTTCAGCAATTATTTTTATCGATAGTTACTGCATGTCAAAACGTTTTTTTGTCCTCAAAGATCCTTTACGGACAGTCTCAATGATACGCGAAGCCAAAACCATGTTTTTGGCATTAATGCAGTCCTTTAATGGTTGATGCAAAAGATACGCGGTCGCACTGCTGCTGGTCAGGATTTTAATAGGCAACCTATTTGAGGCCTATTTATCTATCTAATAAATATTATAAATGCGAAAATTTGGATCGATGGATGTATGGATGTTTGTTAATTAATCACGTGCCAACGGCTGAACGGATCTGGCTGAAATTTGGTTCAGAGATAGATTATAGTCTGGAATAGCACATAGGCTACTTTTTATGCCCGAAAATTAAAGAGTTCCCGCGGGAACCAAAAAACATCAAACCACGCAGACGAAGACGCGGGCATTGGCTATTTATTAAATAAAAATAAAAAGTAGGTTTATACCACTGGTAAACAGATCGGTGAAGGTCGTGGTATATCCGGACATAACTTTGAGCAGGACAGGAAAATATTTTCTTGCTCTGTCACTCCTTGGCATTAGTGTCACCGTAAAATTGTAAAAACCGTTAAACTGTAATCTAACGCTTTTTTCTCGATAGATTGTAATCTACTAGGTATATTAGCCCGATAGAAGGCCGGGCACTACCTGAATATTTATGTCAAACCCTAACCTTACCTAATAAATATAATAAATATTTCAAAAATTAATACTCAAAACATTGAACACATTGAACAGTTCACAATCTTTCGACAGTTTACAATCTCGGGGGATAGAAAGCGTGAGATTATAATCTATCGGTTCTTAAAATTTGACGGTGACATGTACTTAACAAAGGTCTCCACTATCTAGGTATATGTCACCGTAAGATTGCAAAAACCGTTCGATTGTAATCTAAAACTGTCGACAGATTGTAAATCGTTCAATGTTCTGGGTGTCAATTTTTGAAATATTCATTGTATTTTTGTTTTCTTGTCTCTTTCTTGTAGTTAGGTTAGGGTTCGACATAAATAATCAGCAGCCTGATTCTGTAACTCAGTGGCTATCAAAGAGTGAAAGCCACTGACATATATTCTTTATCCATTGAAGGTTTGCTATGAAAACTTAATTTTTATTTTATAGCAAACCTTCAATGGATAAAGAATATATGTCAGTGGCTTTCACTCTTTGATAGCCACTGAGTTACAGAATCAGGCTGCAGGTTGTGCCCGGGCACTTAGGTTCTAGAGGGTTAATATACCTAACAGATTACAGTCTACCGAAACATAGTGCGTTAAATTGTAATCTGTTGACGGTTTACAATTTCGCTAGTTAGATTACAATCTAACGGTTTTTGCAATTTTTACGGTGACATATATAATTACTCTATGATTAATAATCATGGAGGTAGGAAATTTGTACCTTTTCATTGATAATACCACAGACATAATAATGACTCAACGACGTTGTTATATTATGGTTATAATCACACCAATCTTACCCGACTCTATATAGATTCAAAAAAAGTTACTCTAGGGCTAGGGTATGGCTCGGGCACAGACATTCAATAGGGATGTAGAGGTCTATATTCTTTTTAGTTTTTACTGCCGGTTGTACAAAATCCGCCATTTTGATTCTTGTACAAGAAGTCACAAATTACAAACGTCACCTTTTCTTTGGTGAGCAAGGTGTGTTCACGTGAGGTTGTGTGGTCCCTCCAAAATAGGTCACACAATCCTCAGAATTTCGTGAAATATTCTTGTAAAATATAAAAAAAAAATTATAAAATTAACAAAAATCCAAAAAAATAGTAAAATATTTAAAAATAACGGGAATCCCTCGATTTTAAGTTTAGTATACGTAAGCGTGCAACGTGGTCTTAGGTATGCGATAAGTAATCGTGAAGAGAAAGTGAAGTAGCTTTTTACAAACTGTTAACAATTGTTTAATGCTTTTTCTAAAACGGTCCCAATAAATCCAACAAAATGAATCCTGGACCGCCTAATTATCCGATGGCTTCGCTGTATGTTGGAGACTTGCACTCCGATATTACTGAGGCCATGTTGTTTGAAAAATTTTCTACCGCTGGTCCGGTTCTTTCCATACGCGTATGTCGGGATATGATAACACGTAGATCTCTTGGCTACGCGTACGTAAATTTTCAGCAGCCTGCTGATGGTAAGTAATATTTAATTTTATTTTATTACAAATTTTACTTGAGCATAGTAGAGTCAGTTGCACAATATTATTCTGAAACATCAAGAGTCATTGGGGCTGATTCTGTAGTGCACAATCTATCAACTAAAATGACAGTACCTACAATAGTACAATAACCTTTTCATAATACTTTCCTAAATAATACTCCCTGTGGAAAGGGAGTAGGGACAGAACTAGATTTAAGGATGTCATTATAGTTTAGAGATAGTGTTATAAAGAAGTGGCCACATTGTTATTTTAATGTAAAACGTAACGTAACGTAATGTAATGTAATGTAAAAATTATGATAGTTGTAAAATGTTTATCGTCTGTTGTAATAATGTACCTATGAAATATATTTTAAAAGTAGCAGAATTATAGGTTATGAAGTGTTGCTTTCTAAATCAAGATAGTGGGGATTGGCCTTGACGTCTGTTTCTATGCAACAATTCTTTCCCAATATAATGTTACTTTTTTAGTTTGATAATATCATTATCATTAGGTAGGTAATAAATTTTCTGATAACTTATTACTTTTATATTAGTTACTCAATTACACCTTTTTTTTAAATAAAGTAAATTTAATTATAAATGGCATTAACAGTTATTTTCTTTGTTTTAGCTGAAAGAGCATTGGATACTATGAATTTTGATATGATTAAAGGCAGACCTATTAGAATTATGTGGTCCCAACGTGATCCCTCTCTTCGCAAGTCTGGTGTAGGAAATGTTTTCATCAAAAATCTTGATAAAACTATAGATAATAAGGCCATGTATGATACCTTTACAGCATTTGGGAATATTTTGAGCTGTAAAGTAGCTCAAGATGAGAATGGTGGATCTAAAGGCTATGGTTTTGTGCACTTTGAAACTGAAGAAGCTGCTAATAAGTCTATTGAAAAAGTAAATGGTATGCTTTTGAATGGTAAGAAAGTTTACGTTGGCAGATTCATTCCTCGTAAAGAGCGTGAAAAGGAACTTGGAGAGAAAGCAAAACTGTTCACTAATGTTTATGTCAAAAACTTTGGTGAAGATTTTTCTGATGAAATGCTTAAAGATATGTTTGAAAAGTATGGCAGAATCACTAGCCATAAAGTAATGTATAAAGATGATGGAGCATCTAGGGGCTTTGGATTTGTAGCATTTGAGGATCCTGATGCTGCAGAAAGGGCCTGTATGGAACTGAATGGCAAAGAACTTGTTGAAGGCAAGCCATTGTATGTTGGACGTGCTCAGAAGAAAGCTGAGAGACAAAAAGAATTAAAACGCAAATTTGAACAACTTAAGTCTGAACGTTTAACTCGCTTTCAGGGAGTTAATCTGTATGTTAAAAATTTGGACGACACAATTGATGATGAAAGACTTCGTAAAGAATTTGCTCCATTCGGTACAATTACTTCTGCTAAGGTAACCATTATATTAAAATACTGATTGGATGTTTCTTAAAACAATTTTTTTTACAGAACTTTGAAAACGGTCCCAATAGGGTAATCCTTACATAAAAACTTAAAATGTCTCAGTTTGGTTTTTAGGAAGAGGAATATTATTTTTTTTTAAATCACATGCTATTTTAGTACGGTACTAATAAACATTGACCCTAAAAAAAAATGTAAAGCTGATTTTTGGCACAAGTGTTCCTTGGGGTCTGGGAAGTACCTCTTAAAAATTCACCACCCACTCCTAGGCCGCGGGCTTTAGTCCCCCACCCCCCCAAACGTCTCCCCAACTGCAGTTTTTTGTAATTTTCTCAAAAAATATTAGTGCTAGAAAAAAATCATCTATGGCGAAAATAATCTACCATATGGCACTTAAATCATTATGATCGGATTAATAGTTTTGGAAATATGCCGGCTTATTTTGCGTATTTGTTTTTTTTTTTTAAATCGTGTAAGTTTCTTGTGATTTGCACGAAATGTATGAGAGCTAGGAAAAAAACCACAAAAACAAAATGAAAGTTCATGAAATCTACAAAATGCTTTTTATTTCATTTCAACAGACCGAATACTTTCGGAAATATGACGATCGAAAACGTGCATGACAGAAAAATATTTTGCAATCATTTTGATTTTGTACCTACTCATTCTATTTGTTAATGATCGATGCTATAATACAGTAAATTAATAGTCATAATCATGATATCTTTATCTACAAAACAACACCACACTTAGTAAATAATATATTGAATATTATTATTTATATTCGTTCAAAGTTCTAACAAAGTCAAGGCGTCGCGTCGGCCGAAGAATAACGAATAGCAAAGGGAATGCGGGTGGAATGCCATGGTTCGTGTGCAAATGTTACCATTGATGGGGAAGAAGATGATGATGATGACCATGATTATGTGCTTTAATAATACCTACTAATATAATAATAATAAATACCTACGTCTCGAAGTCCTTTCAACTATATTATTATGTAGGTATGCAATATGCATTTATTAGGGGGGGGAATTTTTAAGAGGTACTTCTCAGACCCCAAGGAACGCTTGTGCCAAAAATCAGCTTTACATTTTTTATTTTAGGCTTCCCATACATAGCTTGCACAAGTAGCCTGAGCTATTTGTTACACCATGCTACAAAATATATATTTGAAAAACAACTTTTTTTTTACACCTAGTATTTTAAGATTATGTATTATAATCACACTAATAATTATTATGATTATATGACATAGATAATTATGTTTATTCTATTAATATTAAATTTTTACAGGTGATGTTGGATGATGGTCGTAGCAAAGGTTTTGGGTTTGTCTGCTTCTCTTCTCCTGAAGAAGCAACAAAAGCTGTTACTGAAATGAATGGAAGAATTGTTGGAACAAAGCCTTTATATGTAGCTTTAGCGCAACGCAAAGAAGATCGTAAAGCTCACTTGACATCACAGTATATGCAGCGCATGGCAAGTATGAGAATGCAGCAAATGGGTCAAATTTTCCAACCAGGTAGTGCTGGTGGGTATTTTGTTCCAACTATTCCTCCTGCACAAAGATTCTATGGTCCAGCACAGATGACACAGATAAGACCACGCTGGACCGCTCAGCCATCTGTAAGACCAAGTACTCAGACAGCTGCTTCTGCCTATCCTAACATGCAAGCACCCTTCCGTCCACCACCGCGTGGACCCACACAAGCAGCTCTACGCACTTCACTGGGAGCAAGACCAATAACTGGGCAACAAGGGGTTGCTACAGCTGCTTCTATCCGTGCACCTCTGGTGACCAGTCAGCGGTCAGCAGGATACAAATATACTGCCAACATGCGCAACCCTCCAGCTCCACAACCAGCTGTCCACATCCAAGGACAAGAGCCATTGACTGCATCTATGCTGGCCGCAGCACCCCTTCAAGAACAAAAGCAAATGCTGGGTGAACGTCTATTTCCACTTATTCAACGAATGCATCCAGATTTGGCAGGAAAAATCACTGGCATGCTTCTGGAAATTGATAATTCTGAACTGCTTCACATGTTAGAGCATGGAGAGTCTCTTAAAGCAAAGGTGGATGAGGCTGTTGCTGTTTTGCAGGCTCACCAAGCCAAACAGCAAGCCACAAAGAAAGATTAAGTTTACTTCAACACAAAGATATTGTTTTTCTGCTGTATTCTTCTTTATTTTTAAATGCTTTCACATCATTATATGTATTGATAAATCCCGGTCATAAAAATAATATATAAAAATAAAAATTGAAAAATGAAGAAAATGTGGATTGCACTGATCCAAAATATTTGTTGGACGTGCTCATCTGCAAACAAAAATAAAGAAACTATCAACATTTCTATATTATATGAAACAGTTATGTTAATAGGCACTTTTGACTTTATATATTGACCAAGAAGTTGATTTATGTTTAGTTTTAAACTTTTATTTTATTCTCCCAATGGATTTGGCTTTTGTTCTTGTAACTTTCTTTTCTTATTTTATTTTCTTAACAGTTTTGCATTGGGTATACCTTGTATTGAAAACACGGTCTCCAATCTAAACTGACAGTAATTTGTACTATTGTTACATATTATATTCTGGAATATTCACAATACTTCATGTTGTTTTATTTTAACCCATTAACCTGCTTTACTGTTAAGCCGTTTTTAGGGTCGCCCACCTAAAAGGTAGGTTTGCAACCCTTATGGTGGACTGTCTGGTTAAATTTTGCATATTCATCAAAGAGAATATAACCACTACGTTTTAATACATATAAGTAGGTATATTCAGATATGTTAAGTGGACCCTAAAGAAGCTCCTATTCAAAAGACTGACTATTCTGACGTAACGCAGTGACTGCGGTTTTTTGAAAATGCTATAAAAATTGCCATTTTGAAATACTCGAGAAATCCACATTATGCATCATTGCATCCCCTGCTAGTACCTAGTCTAGGAAAGGAAGCTAGTGGACACCAAAAGTAATTCCTCGGTCGACGAAACTACAGTATGATAGTGTCATGAGTTACAGGTTTTTTATAAATACTTATGAAACAAAAATTTTGAACGAAATTGAGAATGAGGATTTTTTTTGATTCTTATGATTCTTGGTACTTGTCTATAAGTACAAATTTTTGGATCCAAAACGTAACATTTTTGGCATAGATTTAGCATTGGTCTTTACGCGCGCGAACCCAAGAATAAATCTATGGGTCTGTATGTCACCGTAAGATTGTAAAATCCGTTAGATTATAATCTAACGGTTTCTATCCCGCTAGATTATAAACTGTCGAAAGATTGTGAACCGTTCAATGTTCTGAGTATTAATTTTACGTTGTTTTTACGTTTTCTTGTACAGTTCGCGCGCGAGTTGAATGCAGAGGTAAATGTAAGTGTCACCATACATTTACTCTGCATTCAACTCGCGCGCGAACTATAGGTTAGGTTAGGGTTTGACATGAATATTCAGGTAGTGCCACTTAGGTTCTATCGGGTTAATATACCTAATATATTACAATTTACCGAAAAATAACGCGTTAAATTGTAAGCAGTATGTTACGGTTCACAATCTGCCGACAGTTTATAATCTATCGAGATAAAAAAACGTTATATTATAATCTAACGGTTTTTACAATCTTACGGTGACATATATAAGTTTTCCAGCCCGAGCAAGTGGAGTTTACTATTCCTAAATTGTATTAAAGTAGGTACCTAGTAAATGTAATTATTCGTATATACCTAATGTGATCAGATTTAGGCTGGTTCCATTAGATTATTTCACTTATTATCATAGCGTTTGCGGTCAAACGACAAACGATGCGTAGGTTCCAAACCTGAGTCGTCTTCAAAATTATCTAATTGTAGTACCTACCTATTTGTTGTTCAAGTACAGGATATAATATTGAAATAATTATTGTAATACCTAGTTTACTTTTAACATTAGCGCCATCTATTGACATCATAATGAAGTTCTGTTAAAAATACTGAAGCTCATTAAAATTAAATAATTTCGTTTCCTTATAATATTTATCTAATTTTAGTATTTGTTGTTCAAGTACAGGGTATAATTCAAATAATTGATCAAGTTTCAGGCTCAACCTTTCAGAAAACATTGTAATATTTAAATTTTAACATTAGCGCCATCTATTGACATCATTGTGAAGTTCTGTTAATAATACTGAAGCTCATTAAAAATTAAATAATTTCGTTTCCTTACAATATCTAATTTTAGTATTTGTTGTTTATGTACAGGATATAATTCAAATAATTGATCAAGTTTCAGGCTCAGCCTTTCAGAAAATTTATTCTGAGGTCAACTTTGAACGTTAGAAAATCTCCACTTTGAAAGCGTTCATTTTAGGAGAAAAATTAAAAAGAAATATTTTTCGACTCTATTCCTGATTATCTTTAAAATGATATAGGTACCGCAACCCTATGTAACGCTATAATAGTAGATTATACACCAAGGGGATAAAGCACTGTTTTATGTCACGGGCGCTACATTGAATCCTGAATGTAACGAAGGACTCCAAATTTAACTCCCGAGCGCAGCGAGGGTGTTATAAGTTAATTCCCGAGCAAAGCGAGGGAATTAAGATTGAGTCCTGAGTGGAGTGAGGGATTCAAGCGCCCAAGAAAAAAACAGTTTTATCCCGGTTGTGTATACTCTACTATTCTCACTTTATGCGAGACAATAAAAAACCAGGCTTAGTAGATAGTGTTTATTACAGCAAATTAAAAGTGCAAATTGATATTGGAGACATTAGTCCAATTATGGAAAAATAACGTTATATTTTTATTTCGTAGGTACGCTTATCGAGGTTGAGCTAGAGTTTATTTAAGTTGTGATAGAATCTTCTGAAGGTACTACTAGCTACGGCTATAGCAACTTCTTCCAGCTGGCGTGGCCTACTCGATGTGACAAACAAACGAAGTTCTTCTCAGTGCGAATCTAGTGGGCCACGGCCTATATAGCCACTTCTTTCAGCTGGCGTGGCCTACTCGATTTGACAAACAAATGAAGTTCGTCTCAGTGCGAATCTAGTGGGCCACGGCTTCGGTTTTAGAAAATCGAGTTGGCCGCGCCCGCTGAGAACACATTCTGTTTAGCGAAATTAGACTTTATGATTATAGCAATAAGAATTATGAGTGAAAATCACATTATTGACCAGCGGGTTATAATGAAATTCAATAGAACATTATAACCCGGCTAAAGCCAAGAGATATAATGTCTTGCTTTCGGTAAGGTTTACATGACATATAATTCGGCATTGTCGAGCATGTGGTGTGAAAAAAATATTTTACTTTGCATTCGCTTCTATGAGAGCCCCCCTGAAATAAAGATTTTTATTATTTTTTAAGCCATATTCGGCGGGAGGCCATTGGTTTACATATTATATTTAAAGCTGAAGTAATTGCGTTCAGTAATTCAGAAGTTATAATGCTCTGACAGACGGACGGACGGACGGACAAGTGCCAATTCACCCAAGTAGACTCAGAGACCTTCGCTTCGCTCGGTCAATAATGCATTCAGGGTGCTGATGGGGCTGCCCCGTTTTTGTAGCGCATCAGGGATGTCGCGAATGCGCGAGTCAACTGCTTTTATGCCACGATGCGCAAAAGAGGCGGAGCTCTGGTGCGCAGATTACGGGGTAGCACTAACAGCATCCTGATGCTCATTAATAGTAGGTTAGACTATAGATATATGTGAGTCACTGCTGCGCTATTTTTAATGGATTGGCGCAGCGATGACTCGCATCTTAATGAGTTAATGATAAGTTTTAGGTTAAGTACTAACATAGGTACCTACTTAATAAGTTTGTATTACTAACAAATATGAGTCAATGTTATTTGAAATAATTTTTTATTTATTTATTTTATTATTCTCAAAGTTGCCAGTTGATGGCAATTGCTCTAAGTGCTGAAACCTGCCCTAGAAGAAATATGGCATGGCAGACGTCTCCAATGTTGATAAAGTCTTTATTACTTACCACACATTAAACTAAATTATAAACTAAAACAGAAAACAACGCGCGTGCGCAAGGGCAGTCTTATTCCTAAAAGTGATCTCCTCCACACAACCCATTTCTGGAACTTAAAAAAGGAGTGGGAAAGTGCAAAAATATGATAAACATGATAATAAACTACTTAAACTATAGGTACATACTAATAATACATAAATAACTCAATATAAATTCATATACATAATATAAGAGTATATAAACCTACATACAAAAGATATTAGAATTATGAAGTTGATTAATATTATGTAGTAACAATGAAATGTAGAGGTGCAAGCAGCTATGAATTTACAAATCACATGAATTATTAGGAACAAAATTCAGACAAGATTTTAGGATAATATATAATTTATTAGACCATTTTTTAATGCTAAATCTATTATCTCCAAATAATGAAATGCTACACATGAAAAATACAAACAAAATTATGGAACCAATGCCACAAAATAAAATTATAATCACATATTTTTACTGAAGGACTAATCCAATTTTGTTAGGAGCTATGCTAGGACATCTCCAATTGTACAAATAGTACTGTAAATTACCATCACCTATACCAAATTTAAGGGGTTCTAGAAATTCCTTGTTATCCATAAGATCCAGAGCATTAAACACATCAAACCCAGAGTTTCTTGCAGTTATCAATGCATCAAGCATTAAGTCAACCCAGGGTGTTTTAGTAGACACATTATAAAATGAATACGCAGCTTTTAAAGTTTTATGAACAGGATGATAAACTACAGTGGAGGGAAGAGTATAGTAACTAACAAAGTCAGTAATAGAGCCATCAGATGCTTCCACCACAAAACTATCAATAATATCCAATTGTGAAACAAACCAATGTTTAAAGTCATCTTCAGAGAATATTGGAACCAAATCAAATTTTTGTAAATAGTCATTCAAAAGTTTAACAACTTTATCAGAGTCTTTCGATTCCATTTTACGAAATCCTGGTGTCTTTGGTAAGTCCGGAAGCTTAAAAAGCTTAAGAGTTCTCTGCATTGTCATATTTCTAGAAAGATGGCTAAATTTGATATCAATCAACTTTTTAGGATTCAAAGATCTGTGCCAATATCGACAAGTAGCAATTGGTTTAGGCAATACAATTCCTGCTGTGTACACACCTTGGAAAATTCCTGTTAAATTAACTCTTCTTGTAATTTCTCTTATCAGCACAGGGGCGACACGCTTAGCACGCAGTTTTTTATGAACACATAAAAAATTTATTTCTACTACAGTCTGAGTATGATCATAAATTCTCAATGTTGCAGGAATAGCTGATATAAAACCTACTAACCGACCAGATTTTACTACACGCACTCCACAATGCCATTCCATCCTCCATCCTGGTGGTTGGAGTGCCCACTTCAAAAAATCTGTTTGATAATCAAAACGGAACATGCAATCATCATCTTCTACGTAATTTTCATTAAGCAATGTGTACAATTCCTTCAGTACAAGTGGTTCATTTAAATTTAAAGTATCCCACTGAAAGCCATCGGGCAAAGTATATGGCTCTGATCTTATTTCTTCAGGAGTCTTTGGCGGTTCAATAGGTTCGTTAGTAATAATTTTTTCGTACATTTTCGGAACAGGTTGAGTGGACCAAAACTGATATGATTTGTGTAAAGCTTCTTCCGTCGTTTTTGCTGGCTTTTGCTGCAGATTTAGTACTTCCATAGCCATTTTAAGGTCTTTTAAAGAAATATTCTGATGAATGTCCCCTGAATTAGGAAGGGATAATGCATCGGAAGTAATAGAAGTTTGATTATCTCCATCACCGCCACTACGCTTTTTTTTGTTCTTATTTTTCTTTTTAGAGTTTCTATCTTCATTGGACTTTTGAAATTCACCAGATTGGATACTCTTATTTTCTTCCATTTTATTAAAAATTAATTTTATTTCCACCCGAATCCAAATTTCAATAACAGAACTGTCACCAGAGACAAGTTACTGTCAGTTGTCACCAGCACTGTCAAACTACGTTGTCAAATCATTACAGGCCAGTGCACAGAACACAAACTTATTAATAAACTAGCGGTCCGCCCCGGCTTCGCACGGGTAGCACTAATCATCATAATAAGCCATACCAAATAATAGCCAGTCAGCACTGGGCAGCACATCAGGGTTTTGCATTAGTATTGCAGGTCGCGGCCGCCCGTATTTTCATTGCGCGTTACTTTATTTCTATGATATCTTATATCATATTATTTATTTGAATTAAATAGTGTAAAGGGCGAATTTGGTCTATATTAAATACTAGATGATGCCAACGACCTGGTCCGCGTGGATTAAGATTTTTGATTCCCGCGGGAACTCTCTAATTTTCCGGGATGAAAAGTAGCCTATGTCCTTCCTTAGGATATAACCTATCCTTGTACCAAATTTTATCAAAATTGGTTGAACAGATGGGCCGTGAAAGCGTAGCAGACAGACGGACACACTTTCGTATTTATCCTCCTGAGACCCACAATTTAAAAGGGCTTTCTAAACCAAGACCCAATGTACTAAAATTAGCACTAATAAAAATATGGCGTATAGACCCAGACCATCTTCTTAGTATATCTTCGTCGGGAGATGAGACTTGTGAATTATATTTTGAGGGTGGTATTATATTGACCTAAGGATGCTCGAACGATTTAAAAAAGTAGATTATATTTTGTTCTTTTTTTAGGACAACGGGTCTACATTACATAAATAGGGTGTTTTTTTCAAATCTATTTTTATAAGGGAAAATGCATATTTTTATTTTTCAAAATTTTATAATTTGAGAATAAAAACCTTTGTCTTAATTTAAAAAAGATCAGAAAATAACTGCTTTATTTATTTTCTATCTAAACCTTTTATAGTTAATTTTGCACTTCTACAGAGATCAAAATAATATCAGTCTTCTATGAGAAAAAGGCAGTTACATCGTAATTGTCTTGAAACAATCTTTTGAACAAAAGAATCACAGTATTAAACTTAGAAAAAATTCAACAAAATAATATAATGCTTATCAAAACTAGTGTAAGTGGCCTTGCACTTCCACAGAGATCAAAATAATGTCAGTCTAATGAGTTAAATTCACTATTAAGTTGATAAGTTCTTCATCCAAGTATTGACGAAAAAAATCCATCTGACTGTAATTAGCTCTGTCTTGTTTTAAATAAGACGGTTCATGGAGGGTTGGAGTGCTTAAATGGAAAAGATTTTTCAGTCCAACTCATCGAATCGTCGTTTGCAGCTGGACGCTCTTCACTATCTTCGGTATTGGGTGGAATCCTATCAGAGATCCGAGAAGAACCTCTTCCGCGTGCTCTAGAATAAGAACGTCCTCGAGAACGCCCAGGAGCACCTCGTATCCGAGCTCGTCCCCGACTACGACTGGTTCCGGGTGCATTTAATTGTGCATTGACGCTTGGCTCGCTGTAATTGGTTTCATTGTCACTGCTGCTGCTGTCGGTTGTAGGTCGAAATTCTTCATCCTCGTCGCTTGCAGGGAATTCTTGTTCATTTTCGGAATCATCCATTGATGAATCATTAAGCGCTTCCAACACTTGTGCGTCATTCAAAGCTGTAAAAATAACATGCAAAATAAAGCGTAATAAGCAAACATACTGAATGAAAACCCAAAGTACTAGAACTAGTACGAAATAAAATAGGTGCAAGAAAATGAAACAAAATGAAAGTTAAATTACAAAATATTTAGATTTTCTGTAGTCTACGACATTTATTTATAAGATAAGAATAAATTACTCGGATCTACATAGAGATTTTAAAAATATTAATTGATTTAACTAACCTTTTCGCTGCGAGCGTGCCATGGCGACGACGTTTCGTGACATAAAGAGAAAAATATAGCTCTCCACTTCCTTACCATAGTGTTACCATGTGTCAAAATATGTCAAAACATTACACGGAAGTAACCACGTGATGTAGCGCCAAATTTAAATAAGCAAAACTTGTTCAAATATTTTGGTTTAGTACTAGAACATTGGGTCATAGTCCAGTAACGGCCTTAACATTTTTGGGTCTATACGATTTGATGAGTTTGTTCTAGTACTAGTACGCGGGGTCTCAGGAGGTTAAAATACTAGCTGATGCCCGCGACTTCGTCCGTGTGGATTGAGGTTTTTTGGTTCCGGCGGGAACTTTATAATATTCCGGGATAAAAAGTAGCCTATGTGCTATGCTATTCCAGACTATAATCTATCTCTATGCCAAATTTCATCCAGACCCGTTCAGCCGTTCTGATGTGATTGAGTAACAAACATCTATCCATCCATCATCCAAACTTTCGAATTTATAATTCTTGTGTTAATTTCAGTTTCACATTTTGTAATGACTCCGTAATTTTCTGTATTTTCTCCTATATTTTTATTGTCTGACCTAAACAGCTGTCAGATGGGTCAAACAAAAAAAGTTATACGCTGAGCAGGACAAGAGAACATTTTGTCGCTCTGTCACTCCTTGACATTAGCGTATGTACTCATTTCGCTCACCTGTGGTATTATTATACATACTTGCTCTCCTCTTGCTACATTACTCTATGTAATGCTAATACCACAGACCTCACCACAGACATATTAAAATTATAAATTTGTGGCTAGTACACAGTAGTTCATCTATGCTCTTTAATCTGTACCCGCCACAGACTAACAATTTAAATTAAAATATTGAATTCTAAATTCTTTTTGATTTGTTCATTTATCCCTGTGGTTAGCTATTTTGTTTAAATCCTAAAAATATATGAATATCATCGTAGATTTCAAATTGTTATTATAATGTGCAGTTGCTATGTAAATTGTGCTATAAGCGAGAAGTAATATTTACTGTATTTTAATTTATTTTAGGTGAAGTGGGGTTAGTTCAATCATGGGGAAGGGAAATAATATGATACCAAATGGTCATTTCCACAAGGATTGGCAGAGATTTGTGAAGACATGGTTTAACCAACCAGCAAGGAAACATCGTAGAAGGCAAAACCGAATCAAGAAGGCGAAAGCAATTGCACCTCGTCCTGTAGCTGGACCTCTTCGGCCGGTTGTTCGCTGTCCTACTGTTCGTTATCACACAAAAGTTCGCGCCGGGCGAGGTTTTACCCTTAGAGAAATCAGGGTAAGATTTTGTGTTGGTTTTTTAGCTTTAACGGCGATTTCTTACTTTTCAGTTTGTTGATACAGTTTTGTTTTCCTTACAGTAGTTACCGAGTGTGTAACAACTGCTCGATCAAGCTGTTCAATTAGTAATCAGAGTATTAATCTGCTAGATTGACTTAAAACAGACACCTGTGATAAGTACGGTCAACATCAAAAGTCCATTTATGTAGAATATGCTTACAAGAAGAAATCACCCTCAAACTTATATAAATTAAATAATGTTGTATATTCCATCTTGTAGACAATTGACAATTTATATTGTACTAGCTGATGCCCGCAACTACTACCGCATGGGTTGAGGGTTTTTGGTTCCCGCGGGAACTCCTTAGTTTTCTGGTATAAAAAGTAGCCTATGTGTTATTCCAGACTATAATCTATCTTTGCCAAATTTCAGCCAGATCCGTTCAGCCGTTGGGGCGCGATTGAGTAACAAACATCCATACATCCATCCAAACTTTCGCATTTGTAATATTAGTAAATTTTGATTGAGAAGAAGAAGAAGAAGAAATTTTGATTGATTGTTGACAATTTAAGACAATATTCGTTCATCCATTTGGGCGTGATTTAGTAACAAACATCCATACATCCATACAAACTTTCGCATTTATAATATTTACTAGAATAGAAAGAATGTATAGAATTGAATCTCATTTTTTTCAAATATTAATTTTTATTTTTGAATTGTAGGCTGCAGGATTAAACCCTGCCTTTGCCAGGACAATTGGAATTGCTGTTGATCCCAGGAGACGTAACAAGTCTGTAGAATCGCTGCAGACAAATGTCCAGAGATTGAAAGAATATCGTGCCCGTCTCATCCTGTTCCCTAAGGGCAAGAAGGTATTACTTATCAACTCTGATTATGTTTTTATTGTGCCTTTGACATTGTGATATACAAATCTATTAAATAATGCTGTGCAAATTTAAATTATAGAATTCTTTAATCTTTCTTAATTCAGATTTATTTATTTACTATCATTTATTAGGTAATTTAAATTTATTTTACAGGTACTGAAGGGTGAAGCTACTGAGGAGGAGCGTAAAGTTGCCACACAGCTTCGAGGTCCCCTTATGCCTGTGCAGCAACCAGCTCCTAAATCTGTTGCACGTGTTATTACTGATGAAGAAAGAGACTTCAAAGCCTATCAGTACCTCAGAGGGGTAAAATATTATTTCTGTTTTTTTTTATATTTGTATTTTTATCTGGGCTAATAATTTAGTATTTTAATTAGTAGCCACACAAACATGCCAAGAACTTTGTTCTCTTATTGAAGAAATAGCAATTGTTCCATTGCAAATCAGAGAAAAGTACTATATAAGTCTCCTACCTACCTAAAAAGGCCTCAGCTGGCCCCTCGTCCTTTTAAAATGACTTGGGAAGTTCTTGGCTTCGCCTTATCCTTCCAAGATTACTCTGCCGTAAATTGCTTTATTTCCGGCCTGTAATGTACTCTTTTAAAATGCATTCATCATTATAAGAAATTAATTAATATCACTGCAAAAATGAAGCAAAATATCATGAGGAAATGCCTGAGACTTCTTCAGTGCAGCTTGTTCCGGCTAGCTTGATTGAGGGTTTTGGTTCCTGCGGTAACTCTTTAATTTTCTAGGATAAAAAGTAGCCATAGTTCTATTCCAGACTAATCTATCTCTGTGCCAAATTTCATCCAGATCTGTATAGTAAGTAGTATATAATAATAAATGGCTGCAAATTTTAAATAATGAGTGAATTTAGTGTCGAAGATTGTAAATTAAACTATTAAAGTAAAATGTATTGTGAGTATGACTAATAACGATATTTTCGTAAGAACTCGATCGAAGTCGAAGATACGTAGTTTAGTCAAAACACAAATTAATTTTAAATTCAGTTATTATTCTTTAAAAGAAAATAAATCATAATAAAATAATGCATTGGTTATAAAAGAGATTCTAAATGTTTCGTGAGTCAATGCAATAGAAATGCCAAGCCACAGGGTTCTAAATTCAAACACTAATTTTTCCCTCTGAGTGAACAAAAATGACTTTTCTTCACTGGTTTTAAGCAATGAAGGCGCTCTTATTGAGCTAATGTGCTTAAGATACAAGTTTTAAACTTAGCCGAATAGAAAACAGTGGCATGTGCCAAAAAATATAAGCAATAGTCACTGTTTCTTTTATAGTGTCACCAATAGCGGTATCCTGGTATTAGACATGTCAATACCGGTATTGAAAACCGACGAAAAAAGTCCGGGATCACGGTATTAGCCAATACCGGGATCCCGGTATTGGAAGCCCTAGACTGTCTACTTCCATATAATATAAACAATTTTTCCTTTTTCAGGCGCGCTCTATCGCAAAACTTGTTGGTATCAGAGCCAAGAGATTGAAGGATGCTGCAGAGAACCCTGATGATGTCACTAAGGCACCAACAGTAAAGGAACCTAAAGCTAAGAAGTGATAAAGACCAATAAACTTGACTAAAATAATTTTTTTTTTTTTTCATTTCAAATCTGACTATTGTGTATCTCACTGTTGTCTCACAGGCTATTTTATTAAAATAAAAAGGGGCCGGCTTGTTTTTGTATGGGACCTGGCTTGCGGGACATCCGCCATTTTGAATTTTTCTCGCTGCTCGCGAGCGCCTCTGTAGGTATCAAATACCTAGGTACTAAATTATTGTGCAGAGACAATGGGGACTATCGTCTCTTTGCTCACCAGTTGGCGCCACTGTTGACTAAGGTCCAGAGGTATAGCTGTCAAAGGCGACTTTATAAGATTGGCGCCGAAACAAAGTTTTAAATCTTGAATCTCATTAAGTTTATTAATTACTAGCGATCCGCCCCGGCTTCGCACGGGTAGCACTAATAATCCTAATATAGTATACCTACCCAATATAGCCAGTGGGCAGTGGGCAGGTTACATTTTAATATTACATTGTAAGAGTACGCCCCGTCCTCATTATTTCTATGATATCTCATAAACTAATCATCTAAATTAAATGGTGTAAAGGACAATTTTTATCTTAGTTAAATACTTGAGATGATTAATATATTTATTTCGATAAGGATTAATACTGTGTCGGTAAAAACACCTTCGCAACTAAAGCATTGGTTTAGACCAAATTTGAAAATCATAAAAATGGTTATTGTGAGTCAACCTTAAAAGATAGATATATGCTATCGGACTATTTTTAAGAACTTTTTAAGAGGAACAATTTCACCATACATTGTTTTCGTGTAACTTTAACTATTTACGCAGCGCACGCCGCGTAAGCTCTCAGAAGAGACGATTTTTTCCGACTTAGTTCACATTATTGCAATTTTCGTAAGGATCTCTAATTTTTTTGAAAATAAAATATAGCCTAGTTACTTTCTGATAATATAGCTTTCTATAGGTGAAAGAATTTTTAAAATCGGTTTAGTAGTTTTTGAGTTTATCCGTTACAAACAAACAAACAAATCTTTCCTCTTTATAATAGGTATTAGTTTAGTTAAATAGTTAACTATCTATCATCTGTTATTGCATCATGTTGTGCAGTTCCGTTTTAATCGGAAAAAAGAGGAGAACACATGTTTCCAAAAGATAAAACTGTTCTAAAACACTGGCTAGTGGCGATTTGGAGGAATGACTATACCTACCCGACAAAAAATTCTCGTGTTTGTAAAAAACATTTTAACCCCGAGGATTATGTGTTACCCAAAGAATCAAATAAGTACAGAAAATCGTAAGTAATTATCTTTCTTATTCATCTCCTAAATTAAAGCCAAAATTTGTACTACTACCTAGTCAAGAGAGAAGAGAGAAAGGAAATTAAAAGAAAACGTGCAGAAAGAGCTCAACAACGTCAAAAAATGAAATTTTTGCGCTCTTTTTCTTAATTCCGCCTTCAAAACGTTCACATTAATCGCTAAATAATCCATAATTGCGATAATTTCACGAAGGAGATCACTTTTCAACAGGTAAATTAAAGAAAATATAATTTATGTCACGAAGCCCGCCAAAACCAGTGAAAAGTGAATGTTATTGGACCTCACGCGACACCAGCGCCTCTAGTGGCAAATTCACGCGCGATAGCCCCCATTGGAAGCATACGAAAATACGGAATCCTTACGCGGAAATTATTATAATATTAGCAGACATCTTGACGTCAGAATGACTGCCCACTTTAAAAATTATATTTCTTTGGAATTAATTTGGTATATTTTTATAATAATTTGGTAAATATTTAAACAAAGTTAATAATTAGTACTCAATGCTGGTGAAATGTACGCTGATCCATCACTTTGGGCAGTCATTCTGATGTGCACGTTATTTCAATTGCAGGATTAGCAACTGCCATTAATAAAGGTCTAGACTGAGCCCCTAACGCAGTACTATTTATCTATTGTATCCTAACGATTGAATAAAATGGTTTTAATTCACGTTATAATATTATATATGTCACCGTAAAATTGCAAAAACTGTTAGATTGTAATCTAACTAGCGAAATTGTAAACTGTCGACAGATTGTGAACCGTTCAATGTGAGTGTAAATTTTTGAGAAATTGCCGTTTTAGTCTATAGGCAAATGTTCAAAAAGTCGTCTCCTTCACGATTCTCGTAGCACCGTCTTCTATATACCTACAACTGGTATGTATGTGTTCTTCATGGTGTCTAGAACACGAAACTGTCGATCGTAGCGTAGAACGCGGAAGCGTGCACACGCTTAGCTGTGACGTCACAAAGATGGCGGCCGACCGTTGTAGATTATTGATGATTTATCGAGTTATAATTATTATTGTACGAATGGCTTGTGGAGGTGTCTTTGGAAAGCTTATTTAATGACCTATAATTGTTTGTTTGAGACCTATTACGTAAATATAATAATTATAAAAAAAATTCGAAAAAGATTGAATTAATAATCAATAAATCGAAACGAAATCGAAAATAGCTAAATAAATGTTATTATAAAAAATATAGAATATTTTTTTAGCTTGCTAAATATATAAATAACATTTTCATACGATAGTAAACAAATAAATTATGAACAATTCCGTAAGGCAAGTGCCACCGCGCGCTTGAATTACGCTACAGCGAAGTTCGGGCCACGCGCCCGCGCTGCTCGTAGTTTTTGAAGATTTTATTTTAGGAGCCCCTTGTTTTACAACGGAATCATAAAAAGATGCAGATATTCAAGAAAAATATTATCTTTATTTTGAATCACTAGCAAATGCCCGTGACTTCGTCTGCGTGGTTTGAGGTTTTTTGGTTGCCGCAGGAACTCTTTAATTTTCCGGGATAAAAAGTAGTCTATGTGCTATTTCCGACCTATCTCTGTGCCATATTTCGTCAAATCAGCCAGATTCGTTCAGCCGTTGGGGCGTGATTAAGTAATAAACATCCATACATCCATCCAAACTTTCGCATTTATCTTATATTTTTCGCAATCAAGAAAAAATGATAATTTACATATAGTAACTTACCTACATAAAAAGGTTGGTTTGGATTATGCTTTAAATAAATGCCTTAAACGATTTCAAACACTTCCTATAGACTATAGACCTTTTCTCTCTAACATTATTTCCGATTACGCTCATATTGAAAATCTTTATAACTAATATCAGTCATATTGTTTCTTAAAATTGTTTTTTTATACTTTAGCACAGGCATTGATCTTTAGTAACTTTTTTATCATCCCCTTTCTACCACCACCACCTACAAAGTTGTTTTACTAGTCGAAATGATGTTCTATCAAGCACTTTTGCTTATTGCTTAGGTACACAGCCGCGTCTCGCTGTTCGGCAGTCTTTCTGACACTGGCAAGATATGAGTTCGAGATCTTTCATGGATATTGGAGGTTTCAAATTAGTTATTGGAATTAATGTGGAGAGTGCTCCAGCCACAATCTTCGGGTGAGGGTAAGTTTTGAATTGGGATATTCGCAGTTTTCCTGCGAGGTGGTGCTTTTAAACTTCTCGAGAAGGTAGTAATTTATCCAGGCTATTAATCCTTGGAAAAACTGCGAACCTTATGTCATCAATGCTATCGAAGGCTTGTAGTTGCGGCTTTTTTTCTGAATAAATTGCGATAGCAAACTTTTCTCCGCTCCTCATGTTTTCTTCTGATACTTCCCTGTCGGTACCAAACTCTTCCAGAAAAAAATAGTTAAATAAAATAAAATATATATTCATAGCCAACAAGGTTTACAGAAATGTTTTGCTTTACTTCTAATTTTTGGCTTTTATTTGGAAAGCTACGAATTCAAAACTTACCCTCTCCCGAAGATTGAGGCTGGAGATTGGATAACGAGATTCCGATTCCAATAACTAATTTGAAACCTCCAATATCCATGAAAGATCTCGAACTCATACCTTGCCAGTGTAAGAAAGACTGCCGAACAGCGAGAAGTGTATGATAGGACTGTGTCACATTGGAAAATAATCTTGTTTTAATCAACATAATTTCAAACAACTTTGTAGGCGGTGGTGGTAGAAAGGGGATGATAAAAACGTTACCAAAGATCAATGCGTGTGCTAGAGTATAAACACTTATTTTTAGAAACAATGTGACTGGTATTAGTTACAAAGATTTTCATTATATCGGTAATTGTTCCATTTAATAGCCAATGATAGCAGCAGTGAGCGTATTCAGAAACAATGTTAGAGAGAAAAGGACTATAGGAAGTGTTTGAAATCGTTTTAGGCATTTATTCATTATTTATTTTTATTTATTTTTTAGGTTTTAGCATAATCCAAACCTACCTTTTTATGTAAGTAAGTTACTAATTATGTAAATTATCATTTTTACTTGATCTAAGTGTTTGTGTGTGTGCATAAATAATAATGATTCAAAATGAAAGATAATATTTTTCTTGAATCTGCATCTTCTTTATGATTCCGTTGTAAAAATAAAACAACAAACTCCTAAAATAAAATCTTCAAAAACTACCAGCAGCGCGGGCGCGTGGCCCGAACTTCGCTGTAGCGTAACTCAAGCGCGCGGTGGCACTTGCTTTACGGAATTGTTCATAATTTATTTGTTTACTATCGTATGAAAATTTTATTTAGCAAGCTAATAAAATTCTCTATATTTTTTATAATAACATTTATTTAGCTACAATTTGGATTTATTGAGTTAAATTGGTAAATATGCAAATGCATAAGGTAAAAAATTCAAGTTTTTTCAAATATTTTTATAATCATTATATTTACGTAATAGGTCTCAAAGAAGCAATTATAGGTCACCACATAAGCTTTCCAAAGACACCTCACACAACCCATTTGTACAATTATAACTCGAGTAATCATCAATAATCTACAACGGTCGGCCGCCATCTTTGTGACGTCACAGCTAAGCGTGTGCACGCTTCCGCGTTCTACGACCGACAGTTTCGTGTTCTAGAGACCATGACGAACACATACATACCAGTTGTAGGTATATAGAAGGCGGTGCTACGAGATTTCGTCAAACTGCTGGATTTCCTCCATACTATTTTATTGTAATAGGTACTTCGAATTGACATAGAACCTTCATGGTTTGAGATTTTTGAGTGAAACTTTTTTCACATGGTAGGTAACTACCTATGTAGTTCTTCTTTTAAAAAATGTGCAATATTCGATTATAGACTTTCAGTTGTTTTTTTTTTATTCAGCTTAAACAAGAAAGATGGATACTTCCAAAATTCGAGTGATTTTTGAATACGAGTTCCGACGCGGAACTAACGCGGCAGAAACGTGGAAACAGCTCGCAATATCAATGTTGCGTTTGGAGAGAGGACTGCTAATGAACGCACCGTGCGATTTCGTGATGGAAACTTTAATTTGAAGAACGTACCACGTGGTAGACCGCCCACACAGGTGAATAACAATGAATTGAAAGAGATGGTGGAAGCCGATCCGAGCCAAACTACCCAGGAATTAGCGGCATAGTTTAACGTTTCCTTACCAACAATATTGACTCATTTGCGTCAAAATCAAAATCAAATGTTGTTTTATTCAAATAAACTTTTACAAGTACTTTTGAATCGTCAAGTGAATCTACCACTGGTTCAGAATGACATTCCTACCGAGAAGAACCAGCAAGAAACTCGGTGGTTGCTCTTATTAAATAATTCATTTACAATTATTATATCAATGTGTACTTATGTAACTGCTGTCTTTAGCATTGCTGGAGCGATCAAATCCATGCTCCTCTTATCATTTAGATACATTATCTTCAACAGAATAATAAGCTTTTTTCAGGAGCATACTTTTAATGGATTTCTTAAATTTAAAAAAATATGAAAAATGGGTGGCCTCATGATTTGACTGATCTGTAGAAAGAAACGCGTGTTGAAACTTGTGTTGCCTTGTTGAATCGATACGGAAATGAAGGAATATTGGATCGAACTGTAACATGTGATGAAAAGTGGATTCTTTACAATAACCGTAAGCGAAAAATGCAATGGTTGACCCCAGGTCAAACGCCGCAACAGTGTCCTAAAGCAAAGCTTACCTATAAAAAGGTAATGGTAACTGTTTGGTGGTCTCAGCATGGTGTTATTCACTATAGCTTTCTCCGCTGGTCAAGCATTAACGGCAGATGTCTACTGTGCCGAACTCCGAACAATGATAGTAAAACTAGTAGTGAAACAGCCCCGACTCATGAATCGATCTTCACCATTACTGCTCCATGATAACGCGAGACCTCATACAGCACGAAAAACCGATTTAACTCTACAGGAACTGCAATTAGAAACCATTCGTCACGCTCCGTATTCGCCAGACCTTGTTCCAACGGACTACCATTTTTTTCGTGATTTGGACAATTTTGATAAAAAGTTAGATGGCAGCAATGTAATTATATATTATGATAATACCTAATTATTTTGATTAAATAAATATGTTAAATTTAAAAAAAACGCATTTCCATTTTTCAGTACACATCGGCAATTTCATACTTTAACCCCTAATATTTCCGTTTTCTTGTCTTTTTCTTGTAGGTTAGGCGGATTTTTGTCTCACGAAGCGACGCGCGCTTTACTTGTGGTAAACCAAGTGTACAATACGGTACGTACTTATGTGTGCGTGAAGACTACTAGCGTTAGCACATACAATTATTATTATACTATATATAGCTCGATTACCACTGACTCACTGACTCATTGACATAATTGTTCTCCTAGAAAGAGACAGAAAACAATACAATGATGTACGGGAGATGTGTTCGGGTGCGGGAGTCGAGTAGGGAAAAATTATGACATTTCGGAAAAACAAGATGGCGGCCGACGTGATTCTTGCAGCTCTCTTGTTTTCCAACCGATTTTGTTTAAACTCGCAACGATTGAAGAAATTAGTAAACGGTCAGTAGAAAAAGTGGAAAAAATTGGAAAAACAAGATGGCGGCGGAGCTGTAGTGTTTTGAAATTTTTGATTTTTCGACCCTGAACCGCGGCGCCACAGATCCGAAACGGCGTGGTCGAGCATAATATTTTCTTCTCTTTTCGCCTACAACTATCCTGTATTTTGACAGAACGGGAGTGGTTTTTAAAAATTCAAGATGGCGGCTGTCGCGGCGGCCGTTCGGTCTGAGGTACGAAAAAACGCAATTTTAAAATTCAATTTTCTCACAGTTGGCAACGTCGGAGCGTTTCGACTTCTATGGGGCGATTGTGTGTACCGACTCGAAGAATGGATTGGGGAAAAAAATTTACCCCATTTCTCGGGAAATTTTCAAGATTTTCCCCAAAAATAAAAAAATCGAAATACGTATTTTTTGCAAAGTTCCAGTATGAGCGACTACGTGTCCCACTTGTACGAATGTCATTTGGGTATTTTCGTCACCGAGGTCTGGCAACACTGGAATTTATCAAATAAAAGTGATTTTCGACATGGTCTTTTTTCAGAAGCAATCATTTCGGCTGGGTGCGAGCGAGATGAAAAATTGAAACGTCATCAGGAGCGGTATATCCTGTAGTTTACGGGAAAATTATGAAACTATGTAAAATGCTTCTGTGAAACGAGGTGGCGGCCATTTTGTATTCTTTTTGTGTTTTTGAAAATTTCGATCACGATTTTGAGGCAGTTGGCAACATTTGGGAAAGTTGACATGCAGGGATCGACTGTGTAACTCGACCGGCAGTATCGAGATATCAAAACAGTGTTGCCACATTTGGGGTAGTTTTCGAGATTTTCCCCAAAAATGTCCTCCTGTAAAATTTTGTATGAAAAATTTTTTTTTCACTGATGGCTTCGTATATAAGTCAGAAAATATAACTCGAAAAAAAATATGGAGACAGCTGATGATTGAGGATTTCGGAGACGGGTAAAGAGCACGGCCAAGGTATTGAAGATAGGTGGGGGGTCCTCGAACTAATGTCACTCGGAACCTCATCCAATAGACAAAGAGCAAAAAAAAAATTCAAAGTGGCGGAATTAAGATGGCTGCCATACAAATTTGTTTGGTGTCTATCTCAGAAAGTATAAAAGATGGAAGAGTGGTTTCTTGGCAAGAGATGATCAGGACGAGGAGGTCTATTTAGCAAAATGAAAAAAAATTCAAGATGGCGGAATATTTTTTTTCATACCAAATTATATGGCGATTAGGAACTTTATGGGGACTGGGTACTTCTAACGAATATTATTTTGGGAGAAAAATGTGAAGCGAGTTGATAATTGAGGATTTCGGAGACGGGTGAAGACCGCGGCCAGGATATTGTAGAAAGAGGGGGGAGTTCGACCAAATGCATGAACCTACTAAAAAGAGGCAGAAAACGAGACAATGATGTATGGGAGATGTGTTCGGGTGCGCGATGGGAGTAAAGAAAAATTATGACATTTCAGAAAAACAAGATGGCGGCCGACGTGCTTTTTGTAACTTTTTTGTTTTCCAACCGATTTCGTTACAACTCGTAATGATTGAAGAAATTAGTAAACGATCAATACAAAAAGTAGAACAATTTAGAAAAACAAGATGGCGGCTGAGCTGTAGTATTTTCAAATTTTTGAATTTTCAACCCCGAACCGCAGCGCTACAGATCCGAAACGGGGTAGTTCATGTACTGGTAATACGTTCGGGTGCGGGATGGGATTAGGGAAAAATTATGACATTTCGGAAAAACAAGATGGCGGCTGACGTGCTTTTTGTAACTTTTTTATTTTCCAACCGATTTCGTTACAACTCGCAATGATTGAAGAAATTAGTAAACGATCACTACAAAAAAGTCGAAAAAATTGGAAAAACAAGATGGCGGCCGAGCTGTAGTGTTTTGAAATTTTTGATTTTTCGAGACTGTGTAGAACTATGCAAGATTTTGATACGATTCCGTTTTACCCACGACGGGGCTCCCTGCGATTACAAAGCAGGAAACAGGTACTAAAATTAAAAAAAATTAGCGCCATTTTGAAATTCTTTGTTAATTGACCGATTTCGATCAAAATCGATATTTAAGACTCCCTGGAGTTACAAAACAGGAAACTGAAACCAAAGTATTAAAAAATAAGCGCCATTCTGAAATTCTTTGTTAATGGACCGATTTCGTTCAAAATCGATATTCAGGGCTTCCTCTGATCACAAAACAGGAAACTCATACCAAAAGTTAAAAAAATCAACGCCATTTTTAATAATTTTGCTATAATCATAATAAATGTCTGTACTACTTGTAAGTCAAACCACAACCCGTGAGCTGCTTTAGCAGCTCGCGCACAGGGCGAAATACTAGTTATACTATATATAGCTCGATTACCACTGACTCACTCACTCATTGACATAATTGTTCTCCTAGAAAGAGACAGAAAACGATACAATGATGTACAGGAGATGTGTTCGGGTGCGGGAGTCGAGTAGGGAAAAATTATGACATTTCGGAAAAACAAGATGGCGGCCGATGTGATTCTTGTAGCTCTCTTGTTTTCCAACCGATTTTGTTTAAACTCGCAATTATTAAAGAAATTAGTAAACGGTCACTAGAAAAAGTGGAAAAAATTGGAAAAACAAGATGGCGGCCGAGCTGTAGTGTTTTGAAATTTTTGATTTTTCGACCCCGAACCGCGGCGCCACAGATCCGAAACGGCGTGGTCGAGCGTAATATTTTTTTCTCTTTTCGCCTACAACTATCCTGTATTTTGACAGAACGGGAGTGGTTTTTAAAAATTCAAGATGGCGGCTGTCGCGGCGGCCGTTCAGTCTGAGGTACGAAAAAACGCAATTTTAAAATTCAAATTTCTCACAGTTGGCAACGTCGGAGCGTTTCGACTTGTACGGGGCGATTGTGTGTACCGACTCGAAAAATGGATTGAGGAAAAAAAATTACCCCATTTCTAGGGAAATTATCAAGATTTACCCCAAATATTAAAAAATCGAAATACGTATATTTTGCCAAGTTCGAGTACGAGCGACCACGTGTCCCACTTGTAAGAATGACGTTTGGGTATTTCCGTTGCCGAGGTCTGGCAACACTGGAATTTATCAAAGTAAAAGTGATTTTCGACATGGTCTCTTTTCAGGAGCTATCTTTTCGGCTGGGTGCGAGCGAGATGAAAAATTGAAACGTCATCAGGAGCGGTATATCCTGTAGTTCACGGGAAAATTATGAAACTGTGTAAAATGGTTCTGTGAAACGAGGTAGCGGCCATTTTGTATTCTTTTTGTGTTTTTGAAAATTTCGATCACGATTTTGAGGCAGTTGGCAACATTTGGGAAAGTTGACATGTATGGATCGATTGTGTAACTCGGCCGGCAGTATCGAGATATCTAAACAGTGTTGCCACATTTGGGGTAGTTTTCGAGATTTTCCCCAAAAATGTCCTCCTGTAAAATTTTGTATGAATTTTTTTTTTTCGCTTATGGCTTCGTATAGAAGTTAGAAAATATAACTTGAAAAAAATATGGAGACAGCTGATGATTGAGGATTTCGGAGACGGGTAAAGGGCACGGCCATGGTATTGAAGATAGGTAGGGGGTCCTCGAACTAATGTCACTCGGAACCTCATCCAACAGACAAAGAGCAAAAAAAAAATTCAAAATGGCGGATTTAAGATGGCTGCCATACAAATTTGTTTGGTGCCTATCTCAGAAAGTATAAAAGATGGAAGAGTGGTTTCTTGGCAAAAGATGATCAGGACCTGAAGGTCTCCTTGATGAATAGGAAAAAAATTCAAGATGGCGGAATTTATTTTTCCATAGAAAATATATGGCCAATATTGAAGAATACCACAAGACTGTGTAAAACTATGCAAGATTTTGATACGGTTCCATTTTACCCACGACGGGGCTCCCTGCGATTACAAAACAAGAAACTGGTACTAAAATTTAAAAAAATCGCCATTTTGAAATTCTTTGTTAATTGACCGATTTCGTTCAAAATCGATATTTAGGACTCCCTGGGGTTACAAAACGGGAAACTGATACCATAATTTTAAATAATCAGCGCCATTTTGAAATTCTTTGTTAATTGACCGATTTCGTTCAAAATCGATATTTAGGGCTCCCTGGGATTTCAATACAGGGAACTGTTACCAAAGTTTTAAAAAATCAGCGCCATTTTGAAATTCTTTGTTAATTGACCGATTTCGTTCAAATTCGATAACTGAGGATCCCTAATATTATCCCAAAAACAACAACCCGTGAGCTGCTTTAGCAGCTCGCGCACAGGGCGAAACACTAGTTATACTATATATAGCTCGATTACCACTGACTCACTGACTCACTCATTGACATAATTGTTCTCCTAGAAAGAGACAGAAAACGATATAATGATGTACGGGAGATGTGTTCGGGTGCGGGAGTCGAGTAAGGAAAAATTATGACATTTCGGAAAAACAAGATGGCGGCCGACGTGATTCTTGCAACTCTTTTGTTTTCCAACCGATTTCGTTACAACTCACAACTATTAAAGAAATAAGTAAACAATTAATAGAAAAAGTGGAAAAAATTGGAAAAACAAGATGGCGGCCGAGCTGTAGTGTTTTGAAATTTTTGATTTTTCGACCCCTAACCGCGGCGCCACAGATCCGAAACGGCGTGGTCGAGCGTAATATTTTTTTCTCTTTTCGCCTACAACTATCCTGTATTTTGACAGAACGGGAGTGGTTTTTAAAAATTCAAGATGGCGGCTGTCGCGGGGGCCGTTCGGTCTGAGGTACGAAAAAACGCAATTTTAAAATTCAATTTTCTCACAGTTGGCAACGTCGGAGCGTTTCGACTTGTACAGTGCGATTGTGTGTACAGATTCAAACTATGGATTGGGGAAAAAAAATTACCCCATTTCTCGGGAAATTTTCAAGATTTACCCCAAAAATTAAAAAATCGAAATACGTATTTTATGCAAAGTTCGAGTATGAGCGACCACGTGTCCCACTTGTACTAATGACATTTGGGTATTTTCGTCGCCGAGATCTGGCAACACTGGAATTTATCAAAGTAAAAGTGATTTTCGACATGGTCTCTTTTCAGGAGCTATCATTTCGGCTGGGTGCGAGCGAGATGAAAAATTGAAACGTCATCAGGAGCGGTATATCCTGTAGTTCACGGGAAAATTATGAAACTATGTAAAATGCTTCTGTGAAACGAGTTGGCGGCCATTTTGTATTATTTTTGTGTTTTTGAAAATTTCGATCACGATTTTGAGGCAGTTTGCAACATTTGGGAAAGTTGAAATGTATGGATCGATTGTGTAGCTCGACCGGCAGTATCGAGATATCTAAACAGTGTTGCCACATTTGGGGTAGTTTTCGAGATTTTCCCCAAAAATGTCCTCCTGTAAAATTTTGTATGAAAATTTTTTTTTTCACTAATGCCTTCGTATAGAAGTCAGAAAATATAACATGAAGAAAAATTTGGAGACTGCTGATGATTGAGGATTTTGGAGACGGGTAAAGGGCACGGCCAAGGTATTGAAGATAGGTGGGGGGTCCTGGAACTAATGTCACTCGGAACCTCATCCAATAGACAAAGAGCAAAAAAAAATTCAAAATGGCGGATTTAAGATGGCTGCCATACAAATTTGTTTGGTGTCTATCTCAGAAAGTATAAAAGATGGAAGAGTGGTTTCTTGGCAAAAGATGATCAGGACCTGAAGGTCTACTTGATGAACAGGAAAAAAATTCAAGATGGCGGAATTTATTTGTCCATAGAAAATATATGGCCAATATTGAAGAATACTACAAGACTGTGTAAAACTATGCAAGATTTTGATACGGTTCCGTTTTACCCACGACGGGGCTCCCTGCGATTACAAAACAAGAAACTGGTACTAAACTTTAATCGCCATTTTGAAATTCTTTGTTAATTGACCGATTTCGTTTAAAATCGATATTGAGGACTCCCTGGGGTTACAAAACAGGAAACTGAAACCAAAATTTTTAAAAATCAGCGCCATTTTGAAATTCTTTGTTAATGGACCGATTTCGATCAAAATCGATATTTAGGGCTCCCTGGGGTTACAAAACAGGAAACTGAAACCAAAATTTTAAAAAATCAGCGCCATTTTGAAATTCTTTGTTAATGGCCCGATTTCGTTCAAAATCGATATTTAGGGCTCCCTGGGATTTCAATACAGGAAACTGTTACCAAAGTTTTAAAAAATCAGCGCCATTTTGTAATTCATTGTTAATTGACCGATTTCGTTCAAATTCGATAACTGAGGATCCCTAATATCCCAAAAACCACAACCCGTGAGCTGCTTTAGCAGCTCGCGCACAGGGCGAAACACTAGTTATACTATATATAGCTCAATTACCACTGACTCACTGACTCATTGACATAATTGTTCTCCTAGAAAGAGACAGAAAACGATACAATGATGTACGGGAGATGTGTTCGGTTGCGGGAGTCGAGTAGGGAAAAATTATGACATTTCGGAAAAACAAGATGGCGGCCGACGTGATTCTTGCAACTCTTTTGTTTTCCAACCGATTTCGTTACAACTCGCAACGATTGAAGGAACCACGAAACGATTAATAGAAAAAGTGGAAAAAATTGGAAAAACAAGATGGCGGCCGAGCTGTAGTGTTTTGAAATTTTTGATTTTTCGACCCCGAACCGCGGCGCCACAGATCCGAATCGGCGTGGTCGAGCATAATATTTTTTTCTGTTTTCGCCTACAACTATCCTGTATTTTGTCAGAACGGGAGTGGTTTTTAAAAATTCAAGATGGCGGCTGTCC
Source organism: Erebia aethiops (assembly GCA_923060345.2). Taxonomy (NCBI): domain Eukaryota; kingdom Metazoa; phylum Arthropoda; class Insecta; order Lepidoptera; family Nymphalidae; genus Erebia; species Erebia aethiops. The sequence continues at coordinate 10,267,968 of OV281089.1, read as the reverse complement.
CGGCGGCCGTTTGGTCTGAGGTACGAAAAAACGCAATTTTAAAATTCAATTTTCTCACAGTTGACAACGTCGGAGCGTTTCGACTTCTATGGGGCGATTGTGTGTACCGACTCGAAGAATGGATTGGGGAAAAAAATTTACCCCATTTCTCGGGAAATTTTCAAGATTTTCCCCAAAATTTAAAAAATCTTAAATCGTATTTTTTGCAAAATTCGAGTACGAGCTACCACGTGTCCCACTTGTACGAATGACATTTGGGTATTTTCATTGCCGAGGTCTGGCAACACTGGAATTTATCAAAGTAAAAGTGATTTTCGACATGGTCTCTTTTCAGGAGCTATCATTTCGGCTGGGTGCGAGCGAGATGAAAAATTATAACGTCATCAGAAGCGGTATATCCTGTAGTTTACGGGAAAATTATGAAACTATGAAAAATGCTTCTGTGAAACGAGGCGGCGGCCATTTTGTATTCTTTTTGTATTTTTGAAAATTTCGATCACGATCTTGAGGCAGTTGGCAACATTTAGGAAAGTTGACATGTATGGATCGATTGTGTAGCTCGACCGGCAGTATCGAGATATCTAAACAGTGTTGCCACATTTGGGGTAGTTTTCGAGAATTACCCCAAAAATATCCTCCTGTAAAATTTTGTATGAAAATTTTTTTTTTCACTGATGGCTTCGTGTAGAAGTCAGGAAATATAAGTTTAACAAAAATATGGAGACAGCTGATGATTGAGGATTTCGGAGACGGGTAAAGGGCACGGCCAAGGTATTGAAGATAGGTGGGGAGTCCTCGAACTAATGTCACTCGGAACCTCATCCAATTGACAAAGAGCAAAAAAAAAATTCAAAATGGCGGATTTAAGATGGCTGCCATACAAACTTCGTTAGTGTCTATCTCGGAGAGTATAAGAGATGGAAGTGTGGTTTCTTGGCAAGAGATGTTCAGAACGACGAGGTCTATTTAGCAAAATGAAAAAAAATTCAAGATGGCGGAATATTTTTTTCATACCAAATTATATGGCAATTAGGAACTTTATAAGGACTGGGTACTTATGGTTCCCTCATTCTAACGAATCTTTGGGGGCAAAAATGTGAAGCGAGTTGATGATTGAGGATTTTGAAGAAAGAGGTGTGTTCGACCAAATGCATGAAAAAAAAAACATAAAACTACCAACATGCCCGCATAATTGTTCTCTTAGAAAGAGACAGAAAACGATCCAATGATGTATGGGAGATGTGTTAAGGTGCGGGATTCGAGTAGGGAAAAATTATGACATTTCGGAAAAACAAGATGGCGGCCGACGTGATTCTTGCAACTCTTTTGTTTTCCAACCGATTTCGTTACAACTCGCAATTATTGACGAAATTAGTAAACGATATATACAAAAAGTGGAAAAAATAGAAAAACAAGATGGCGGTCAAAGTGATTATTGCGACTCTTTTGTTTTCCAACCGATTTCGTTACATCTTGCAATTATTGAAGAAATTAGTAAACGATCAATAGAAAAATTGAAAAAATTGGAAAAACAAGATGGCGGCTGAGCTGCAGTATTTACAAATTTTTGATTTTTCAACCCCGACCCGCGGCGCCACAGATCCGAAACGGGGTAGTTCATGTATTGGAGATATGTTCGGCTGCGGAACAGGAGCAGGGAAAAATTATGACATTTCGGAAAAACAAGATGGCAGCCGACGTGCTTTTTGTAACTTTTTTTTTTCCAACCGATTTTGTTACAACTCGCAATGATTGAAGAAATTAGTAAACGATCAATAGGAAAAGTGGAAAAAATTGGAAAACCAAGATGGCGGCTGACGTGACTCTTGCAACTCTTTTGTTTTTCAACCGATTTCGTTACAACTCGCAATTATTGAAGAAATTAGTATACGATCAATAGAAAAAGTGGAAAAAACTGAAAAACAAGATGGCGGCCGAGCTGCAGTAATTTCAAATTTTTGATTTTTCAACTCCGATCCGCGGCGCCACAGATCCGAAACAGGATAGTTCATGTATAGGAGATATGTTCGAGTGCGTGATGGGAGTGGGGAAAAATTATGACATTTCGGAAAAACAAGATAGCGGCCGATTAGCCGAAATGAACCGATCGAAGCATTCAAGATAGGTGCTCGATCAAATGTCATTCGAAACCTCAGCCAATAGACCGTGAGCTGAAAAAAAATTCAAAATGGCGGATTTAGGATGGCTGCCATACAAATTTATTTGGTGTCTATCTCAGAAAGTATAAAAGATGGAAGAATAATATCTTGGCAAAAGATGATAAGGACCTGAAGTTCAACTTGATGAACAGTAAAAAAATTCAAGATGGCGGAATTTATTTTCCATAGAAAATATAATTATGGCGAATATTGAAGAGACTACAAGTGTAGAAAGAACTATGCAAAATTTTGATACGTTTCCGTTTTACCCTGGGATTACAAAACAGGAAACTGTTACCGAAATTTTATAAAATCAGCGCCATTTTGAAATTCTTTGTTAATTGACCGATTTTGTTCAAAATCGATATTTAGGACTTCCTGGGATCACAAAATAGAAAACTGATAACCAAGTTTTAAAAATCAGCGCCAATTTGCAAATTCTTTGTTAATCGACCGATTTCGTTCAAAATTGATATTTAGGGCTCCCTGGGATTAAAAAACAGAAAACTGATACCAAAGTTTTAAAAAATCTGCGACATTTTTAAATTCTTTGTTAATTGGCCAATTTCGTTCAAAATCGATATTCAGGGCTCCCTGGGATCACAAAATAGAAAACTGATACCAAAGTTTTAGAAAATCAGCGCCATTTTGAAATTCTTTGTTAATCGATCGATTTCGTTCAAAATCGATATTTAGGGCTCCCTGGGATTACAAAACAGAAAACTGATATCCATGTTTTTAAAATCAGCGCCATTTTGAAATTCTTTGTTAATTGACCGATTTCGTTCAAAATCGATATTTAGGACTCCATGAAGTTACAAAACAGGAAACTGTTACCAAAATTTTCAAAAAACCAGCGCCATTTTGAAATTCTTTGTTAATGGACCGATTTCGTTCAAAATCGATATTTAGGGCTCCCTGGAATTTCAATACAGGTAACTGTTACCAAAGTTTTAAAAAATCAGCGCCATTTTGAAATTATTTGTTAATTGACCGATTTCGTTCGAAATCGATATTTAGTTCTCCCTGGGATCACAAAATAGAAAACTGATACCCATGTTTTAAAAATCAGCGCCATTTTGAAATTCTTTGTTAATCGATCGATTTCGTTCAAAATCGATATTTAGGGGTCCCTGGGATCACAAAACAGAAAACTGATACCAAAGTTTTAGAAAATCAGCGCCATTTTGAAATTCTTTGTTAATTGACCGAATTCGTTCAAAATCGTATAGTAAAGTCTGTACTACTTGTAAGTCAAACCACAACCCGTGAGCTGCTTTAGCAGCTCGCGCACAGGGCGAAACACTAGTATACTATATATAGCTCAATTACCACTCACTGACTGACTCATTGACATAATTGTTCTCCTAGAAAGAGACAGAAAACTATACAATGATGTACGGGAGATGTGTTCGGGTGCGAGAGTCGAGTAGGGAAAAATTATGACATTTCGGAAAAACAAGATGGCGGCCGACGTGATTCTTGCAACTCTTTTGTTTTCCAACCGATTTCGTTACAACTCGCAACGATTGAAGAAACTAGGAAACGATTTATAGAAAAAGTGGAAAAAATTGGAAAAACAAGATGGCGGCCGAGCTGTAGTGTTTTGAAATTTTTGATTTTTCGACCCCGAACCGCGGCGCCACAGATCCGAAACGGCGTGGTCGAGCGTAATATTTTTTTCTCTTTTCGCCTACAACTATCCTGTATTTTGACAGAACGGGAGTGGTTTTTAAAAATTCAAGATGGCGGCTGTCGCGGCGGCCGTTCGGTCTGAGGTACGAAAAAACGCAATTTTTAAATTCAAATTTGTCACAGTTGGCAACGTCGGAGCGTTTCGACTCCTAGGGGGCGATTGTGTGTACAAACTCGAACTATGGATTGGGGAAAAAAATTACCCCATTTCTCGGGAAATTTTCAAGATTAACCCCAAAAATTAAAAAATCGAAATACGTATTTTTTGAAAAGTTCGAGTACGAGCGACCACGTGTCCCACTTGTACGAATGATGTTTGGGTATTTCCGTCGCCGAGGTCTGGCAACACTGGAATTTATCAAAGTAAAAGTGATTTTCGACATGGTCTCTTTTCAGGAGCTATCATTTCGGCTGGGTGCGAGCGAGATGAAAAATTGAAACGTCATCAGGAGCGGTATATCCTGTAGTTCATGGGAAAATTATGAAACTATGTCAAATGTTTCTGTGAAACGATGTGGCGGCCATTTTGTATTATTTTTGTGTTTTTGAAAATTTCGATCATGATTTTGAGGCAGTTGGCAACATTTGGGAAAGTTGACATGTATGGATCGATTGTGTAGCTCGACCGGCAGTATCGAGATATCTAAACAGTGTTGCCACATTATGGGTAGTTTTCGAGATTTTCCCCAAAAATGTCCTCCTGTAAAATTTTGTATGAAAAATTTTTTTTTCACCGATGGCTTCGTGTAGAAGTCAGGAAATATAACTTTAACAAAAATATGGAGACAGCTGATGATTGAGGATTTCGGAGACGGGTAAAGGGCACGGCCAAGGTATTGAAGATAGGTGGGGGGTCCTCGAACTAATGTCACTCGGAACCACATCCAATTGGCGATGAGTTTAAAAAAAACTCGAAAATGGTGGATTCAAGATGGCCGCCATACAAATTTCGTCAGTGTCTATCTCGGAGAGTATAAGAGATGGAAGTGTGGTTTCTTGGCAAGAGATGATCAGGACCTGATGGTCTACTTGATGAACAGGAAAAAAATTCAAGATGGCGGAATTTATTTCTCCATAGAAAATATATGGCCAATATTGAAGAATACTACAAGACTGTGTAGAACTATGCAAGATTTTGATACGGTTTCGTTTTACCCACGACGGGGCTCCCTGAGATTACAAAACAGGAAATTGGTACTGAAATTTAAAAAAATCAGCGCCATTTTGAAATTCTTTGTTAATTGGCCGATTTCGTTCAAAATCGATATTTAGGACTCCCTGGGGTTACAAAACAGGAAACTGATACCAAAATTTAAAAAAATCAGCGCCATTTTGAAATTCTTTGTTAATGGACCGATTTCGTTCAAAATCGATATTTAGGGCTCCATGGGATTTCAATACAGGAAACTGTTTCCAAAGTTTTAAAAAATCAGCGCCATTTTGAAATTCTTTGTAAATGGACCGAATTCGTTCAAAATCGATATTCAGGGCTCCCTCTGATCACAAAACAGGAAACTGATGCCAAAGTTTAAAAAAATCAACGCCATTTTTAATAATTTTGCTATAATCATAATAAATGTCTGTACTACTTTTAAGTCAAACCACAACCCGTGAGCTGCTTTAGCAGCTCGCGCACAGGGCGAAACACTAGTTATACTATATATAGCTCAATTACCACTCACTCACTGACTGACTCACTCATTGACATAATTGTTCTCCTAGAAAGAGACAGAAAACGATACAATGATGTAAGGGAGATGTGTTCGGGTGCGGGAGTCGAGTAGGGAAAAATTATGACATTTCGGAAAAACAAGATGGCGGCCGACGTGATTCTTTCAACTCTTTTGTTTTCCAACCGATTTCGTTTAAACTCGCAAGGATTGAAGAAACTAGGAAACGATCAATAGAAAGAGTGGAAAAAATTGGAAAAACAAGATGGCGGCCGAGATGTAGTGTTTTGAAAATTTTGATTTTTCGACCCCGAACCGCGGCGCCACAGATCCGAAACGGCGTGGTCGAGCATGATATTTTTTTCTGTTTTCGCCTACAACTATCCTGTATTTTGACAGAATGGGAGTGGTTTTTAAAAATTATAGATGGCGGCTGTCGCGGCGGCCGTTTGGTCTGAGGTACGAAAAAACGCAATTTTAAAATTCAATTTTCTCACAGTTGGCAACGTCGGAGCGTTTCGACTTCTATGGGGCGATTGAGTGTACCGACTCGAAGAATGGATTGGGGAAAAAAATTTACCCCATTTATCGGGAAATTTTCAAGATTTTCCCCAAAAATTAAAAAAATCGAAATACGTATTCTTTGCAAAGTTCGAGTACGAGCGACCACGTGTCCCACTTGTACGAATGATGTTTGGGTATTTCCGTCGCCGAGGTGTGGCAACACAAGAATTTATCAAAGTAAAAGTGATTTTCGACATGGTCTCTTTTCAGGAGCTATCATTTCGGCTGGGTGCGAGCGAGATGAAAAATTGAAACGTCATCAGGAGCGGTATATCCTGTAGTTCATGGGAAAATTATGAAACTATGTCAAATGTTTCTGTGAAATGAGGTGGCGGCCATTTTGTATTATTTTTGTGTTTTTGAAAATTTCGATCATGATTTTGACGCAGTTGGCAACATTTGGGAAAGTTGACATGTATGGATCGATGGTGTAGCTCGACCGGCAGTATCGAGATATCTAAACAGTGTTGCCACATTATGGGTAGTTTTCGAGATTTTCCCCAAAAATGTCCTCCTGTAAAATTTTTTTTTTCACTGCTGGCTTCGTGTAGAAGTCAGGAAATATAACTTTAACAAAAATATGGAGACAGCTGATGATTGAGGATTTCGGAGACGGGTAAAGGGCACGGCCAAGGTATTGAAGATAGGTGGGGGGTCCTCGAACTAATGTCACTCGGAACCTCATCCAATAGACAAAGAGCAAAAAAAAATTCAAAATGGCGAATTTAAGATGGCTGCTATACAAATTTGTTTGGTGTCTATCTCAGAAAGTACCTATACAAGATGGAAGAGTGGTTTCTTGGCAAAAGATGATCAGAACCTGAAGGTCTACTTGATGAACAGGTAAAAAATTCAAGATGGCGGTATTAATTTTTCCATAGAAAATATTGAAGAATACCTACTACAAGACTGTGTAAAACTATGCAAGATTTTGATACGGTTCCGTTTTACCCACGACGGGGCTCCCTGCGATTACAAAACAAAAAACTGGTACTAAAATTTAAAAAAATCGCCATTTTGAAATTCTTTGTTAATTGACCGATTTCGTTTAAAATCGATATTGAGGACTCCCTGGGGTTACAAAACAGGAAACTGAAACCAAAATTTTAAAAAATCAGCGCCATTTTGAAATTCTTTGTTAATGGACCGATTTCGTTCAAAATCGATATTTAGGGCTCCCTGCGATTACAAAACAAGAAACTGGTCTTAAAATTTAAAAAAATCGCCATTTTGAAATTCTTTGTTAATTGACCGATTTCGTTTAAAATCGATATTGAGGACTCCCTGGGGTTACAAAACAGGAAACTGAAACCAAAATTTTAAAAAATCAGCGCCATTTTGAAATTCTTTGTTAATGGACCGATTTCGTTCAAAATCGATATTTAGGGCTCCCTGGGATTTCAATACAGGAATCTGTTACCAAAGTTTTAAAAAATCAGCGCCATTTTGAAATTCTTTGTTAATTGACCGATTTCGTCAAATTCGATAACTGGGGATCCCTAATATCCCAAAAACCACAACCCGTGAGCTGCTTTAGCAGCTCGCGCACAGGGCGAAACACTTTAAACACACAACTTATTTTTTCATTATATTTTCGTCTTTTTGTTGTTTATTGTGTAAAAAGTTCAACTCCGATGGGGCAGTCCAAAGCGCCTTCAAAGATTTTATTGATTCCCGTCCGAATGTTTTTTTTGAACTACCTATGAGATGGCAAAAGTGCATATTTTAGATAGCAATGGTTTATACTTTGATTAAAAAAACGACTATGTTCCTCCCTTACAAAACGCCAATTTCATATGTAGGTAAGGACCTAATAATAATATAGAGTTTAAAAATGAAACTACAAAATAGGTAGGTATATTTATTATGTATTTCAGCATATCTCTTACCAATAGTCGAATGAATTTCATAATGTATCTAAAAATAATACAGTATTACACTATTTATTATTAAAGTAAAAATAGCAAAGTTTAGGCAGATGAAATGGTTTCAGTATTGGCTACTTTCTCATTAGTACTGTCTTCTCCTTTCGGATTTACTTCTTCACCCTCACCAGTCTTAGATTTTTTGTCGCTTTTGCGAAATTTGTCATATCTGTAACAAGATTAACTTTTTATTTAATAATGTACCTGTAGTTTTATGTATGTAATGGAATATTATTAAATGATTTTGGTCAAAATTGTGTTTCAGTGTTAAATTAGCTAATCAAACGTGGTTACAATGAGAATATTATATTTTTTGTTATGGTAAGTATTCACCACAATCCATACTAACATTATAAAATATCTCATCCTATAAAAATAATCAGATTGATCCCTACACTATGCATTTGAAATGCACTGATTTATGTATAGCAATGGTGGAAAATATAAGGGTTGGGATGTTGGGAATGATTTTTGCTAACTTACTCGACAAATAATCTTCATACTTATAAACTATGCAGCAACTCTCTATCTATGCATTAGTGATAACAATGTGCAAATTTGATCAGTACCGCTAAGATTAGCGCGCAAGCAGAGAAACGTATCGGAGGGCCATTTTGTAGCGGTGATTTTAGGTACGTAATTTACCTTCCCAGATCTTCTTCATCATCACTGGCTTCATTGCCTTGTGGGTCCACTTCACGAAGTAACTCTCCTATGTCTTTATCTACATCAGCCCAAAGTTTATCTTCACTTCCTAAAATTATGAAGAATGTTAAATTAAGTAAAGTTTGCACTACAATCCTGTTCCATTACAAAATGTATAGTTTAAAATGTAGCCCAATTTAATGCGGCTAATTTTGTAATAAAATGGGTAGTATTTAAACAAGCGAAAGTAAAATTGACAAAAATACTGAATATACACTCGCGAGCAAAACTATGGAATCACCTACTTATCTTAAAAACTAAATGACTAATGAAGATGAATAAAAATAGTACCATTTTAAAGGCTATACTGTAAACTTTAAATTAATACCATATTCATTGAAATTGGACCCGTATTTCAGAAGTCCTGGTTTAAGGAAAGGAGAAAGGAAAAGTGAAGGATTTGAATTTGTGGAAAAGAACAAATAAAAAACAAAAATTAGGGAAAATATTTATTTGGTGCTTAATCAATATTAAGCACCAAATAGACCTAATCAGCTTTTTGATGGAATCTTGTGGGATACCTTCGCACTCATCTATCAAAGCCGATTTTACCTCTTCAACACTTGAAGGAGCCGGATTTCTGGAACGAACCCTCTTTTTCAGCTCATCCCACAAGTGTTCAATTGGATTCAAGTCGGGGCTGAGCGCTGGTCAGTCCAATGTGGCGATACCAACTTCAACCATGAACTGAGCCGTGACAACGGGCGTTATCGTGAATCAGGAGGAAGTAATTACCGACATATCCCGCATAAGGAATGACATGTTCCAGCAGAATATCGGCTATGTCGGTCTGAAGTTAGACCGCCTCCTCGTCCCCCACCAGGCACGAAAACAAGTTCCGTTTTTCCGTCAACTGATATGCCGGCCCACATCATACACGAAACACCCCCGTAGGCTACTGTTTCAGCGAAACAGCACTGAGAAAATCGCTCTCCACGCCGCCTATAGACCCGGCTTCTTCGGTCGCTACCGTGCAAGCACATCCTGCACTCGTCTGAAAACAGAACTTTCCCCCATTGCTCGACTTCCCAATTAAGATGTTCGCGAGCAACTTGTCGGTGCCTTGTCGTCAGTTTTAGGCCTGTGGCAGTCCTTTTTGGAGTCAAGTTCGCTTGCTTAAGTCTTCGCCGAACTGTCCACCCACTGACAGCCACCCCACGAACTTCTTTGAGATCCTGCTGGACGTTAAACACCAGTCAAATAGCGATTTCGAAGAGAAGTTGCCGTGATAAAACGGTCGTCTCTCTCCGAAGTGCACCGGCGCCGCCCAGATCTTGGTCTCGGAATGAGGCTTATGTGGAGCTACCGTGCGACAGCCGGCTGGCTAAGCCCTTGTTGCAGTAGGGCAACAATTTGTGCTGCTTCTGTAGGTGTGGTATCCATTATGGTCCAAGGTCACGAATTGAATTTAGCGGAGATGTGTACTGGTCAACTTCTAACAATCAACTGACAAGAAAATTCCGATACCATGCGCTTTTATAGGGGGTCAATGTCGCGCAACTCGCCAAGAATCAACAAATTGAAACTGTCTGTTCACTTAAACCAGGAAAGCTCCTGAAATACGGGTGTAATTTTAATTAATTTGGTATTAAATTAAAGTTTATAATATAGCCTTTAAAATGGTACCATTTTCATTGATCTTTATTAGTTATTTAGTTCTTTAAGATCGCTCGTAGCATTTCACAAGTGATTCCATAGTTTTGCTGCGAGTGTAGCTTAATAAAATACTAACTTAGCGAAAGACTGTGGGCGAATTGGTCTAAGATCCGTTATAAGAAATTTATATCCTCGTCTGTTATTTATTAGTGATAAGGACTAAATGATAGATAAATACTCATTGGCATATCGTGAATAGGTTGCCTAGTTAAATTGCGTACGGAAAAGATCTATATCTATATATATAAAATCATTAAGGGATAACTAATGAGGGAAGTAGATTTAATAATTTAACTAAGTATTTTCAAAAACTGTGAAACACGTAACTCTTTATTTTAAACCGGTAGCTCAAATACCAACTTTCATGGATAATACTTGAGAAATGACTGACTTTCATACCAATTTTCACCCCCTATTTCGCCTCCTTAGGGATCGACTTTTGAAAAACTGTGACACACGCATTTCTTCATATTTTACCGAAATTCAAAATACCAAGTTTAGTTGATATAACTTCAGAATATCTTGAGAAATGAAGGACTTTCATACAAATTTTCATCCAGTTTTTGAAATTTCTACCCCCGAAGGGGTAAAGTCCCTTCGGGGGTAGAAATTTCAAAAACTGTGAATCACGTAACTCTTTATTTTAAACCGGTAGCTCGTATACCAAGTTTCATGGATATAACTTGAGAAATGACGGACTTTCATACAAACTTTCACCCCCTTGGGGTGGAATTTTGAAAACTCCTTCCTTAATGAGCGCCTACTTCAGAAAAGAAACCTACTGTAAAAATTTCAAGTTTCTAACCCCAGCGGTTTACGCTGTGCGTTGATTCCTTAACGATTATATATATATAGATCTAGATCTTATCCGTACGCAATTTAACTAGGCAACCACGATATGTTAATGAGTTATCTATCATTTATTTCATATCACAAATAAATAACAGATGAGGGTATCTCCTACTAAATACGAATATTGAAAATGGCGACTAGAAAATACTAATTTGAGTTACTAGTTATTTAGAACGATCAGTTTAATAATTCTTAAGCGAACAATTTTCTATTTTAGGGTCAATTTTATGGCTTACATTATACTCCACATGTATATATTTTATTTAAAAAATGCTGCGTTATAACTTATATCCTAATCGAGGTGATAAAAATCTTGGGCAATGAACCAAGGACTTACAAATAAAACTCAAACAAGCCGAAATATAATGCGACAACGGTCGCGGCTATCACAAATGAGATAGAGCGGTGTGACAGCTTATTCTGTTTTAATTCATTGTGCCACTAGATGATGCCCGCGACTTCGTCCGCCTGGATTAAGGTTTTTAATTACCGCGGGAACTCTTTAATTTTCCGGGATACAAACTATCCTTATACCGAATTTCATCAAAATAGGTTGAACAGATGGGCCGTGAAAGGGTAGCCAGACAGAGCTACACACTTTCGCATTTATAATATTAGTATGGATTAGTGTAAAATGTAGTAAGTAAAACGAAACTCATAGCATCGATTTAATAATTCAGTACCACCGATTTTAATTTGGAAACGTATCATATGCGTAAATTTATATGAATGTATGAGTAGGTACACGAAATTGTGCTCTAAATCAATACTATTAAGGTTCATCTTACTTTGACGCTAATGTCACGTAGAGACTAGAGTAATGTCAATGGGGCTGATTCTGTAGTGCACAATCTCTAAACTAAACTAAAATTAGAGCATTACAAATATTGCTAACCCTTTCATAATACTTCCTACGGAAAGGGACAGAACTAGATTTAAAGCTGTCATTTTAGTTTAGTTTAGAGATTGTGTCATACAGAATCAGCCCCATTGTAGGAGCATTAATAATTGATAATTTTATTTTATTATTATTCTATTTTTATGCAATTCAATGGCTTGAATAAAGAATTTAGGTAGGTAGCAAAAATACATAGCTATTTATTATTATATATTTTTGAAAATAAAAATAAATAATAAATAACACAAAGATGACATTCCCAAATAATGCTCTCTGCCATAAAAGGATATATTATATATAACATTTATATATTACATACATACATTAGATTCAGCAGGTCTAAATCTAATGCTCAGTTTAGTTTAGTTTAGAGAGATTGGGTACAATAGTATTAGCCAGAATTATTTCGGTAAGGCACTAACCTAATATGTTAGAAGCTTCTGCTCCATTTTCCAAATTTTTCTTTTCTCCAGTTGGTTCAGCTTTTTCAACTTTTACTTTACTTTCAGCATTTTCTCCCCCAGCAGCAGCTTTTTCCTCTTCTACGGAAGGAAATAAAAAACAATTCCTGAAAATACGTCATTGCTACAAATCAAATATGCGGGCTCAATCAAAAATGTATGAGATATCATTGTTAACGTGCTAATTTGGGGGAAAAAGTATATGAAAATCCATTGTCATAGCGCAGATTTTTTTTAATTTCAAGTAAATATGGTATGGACTGAGAATTTGGATATGTCTTACCTTATGGATATAATATTAGAAGCAGCTTCACCATATTTGACATAGAAATGTCATATATTATGGTGAATGTCGATTGTCGACATCAATGTCGTTTTATAAAATACTAGATGATGATATATATAAGGTTTCTTGATTCCCGCGGGAACTCTTTAATTTTCCGGGATAGAATGCCTATGTCCTTCTCCGGGATATAACCTACCGAGGTGCGCGCGCAGGCGGCAGTGGCGCCGCGTCGCCTCCGCCTCCTCCGCGCTGCCGGGCTCGGCGCGCGGCAAGTACACGCGGCACAGCTCGCACCACCACACCTGTACGTGCATGTACCTTTCTGCTGGTGCAGCTGGCGGTGGATGCGCTCGGCGTGGCGACGCAGCGTGCGCGTGTCGCGGTGCTGCACGTAGCGGCCGAGGTGCGCGCGCAGGCGGCAGTGGCGCCGCGTCGCCTCCGCCTCCTCCGCGCTGCCGGGCTCGGCGCGCGGCAAGTACACGCGGCACAGCTCGCACCACCACACCTGTACGTGCAAAATTACATAAACGCGTTGGAAAATATATACCCTCACTTTTTTTACAGGTTGTTATATTGTATATGTCACCGTAAGATTGTAAAAACCATTAGATTGTAATCATTAGGTTTTTATCTCAATAGATTGTAAACTGTCGAAAGTTTGTGACCCGTTCAATGTAAATATTCATTGTCGTTTTTTTGTAGGTTAGGTCAGGGTTCGACACAAATAATCAGGCACTTAACAGCTTTTATCGGCTTAATAATGCGTTAAATTAGGTTGCCTGGTAGAGACGCTTAGAGAGGGCTTATCACTTTAGTGTTAAGGTCGCCTTTTGTTTGTAATGTTGTAATAAAATGTCCTTTGTTATGCCCTTTTTCTTTATACAATAAAGAATTTAATAATAATAATAAATTGTACTCTTTCGGCAGTTTACAATCTCGCTAGTTAGATTATAAGCTAACGGATTTTACAATTTTACGGTGACCTATATGACGAATAGGCCACATCATTGCTACACAATTGGAAATTGCATATTTACAAGCACGTGAACACAGCGCCGTGCGCCAAGGGTTGATAGAACTATAGGTATGACTTTTAATTCTAAATAGCCGTGGGTGTTTAGAATTTAAAGCGCGTATGGAGTTTTACCTTCACTCTAAGGCACCCGTTCTCTGAGAGTGATACAGTCCACTGCTTTAAGACAAAAATTTTAGGGGTGCATCCGATACCGATATATCGGCGATATTTCGGGTTTGCCGATATATCTTCATCGGCGATATTATTATTGCCGATCTACAACGATACTTTTCAAATTTTGCGCCTGAAAAATGTAATGTAAACGCGCGTACTGTTTCGTCTATTTCGTTGCAAACGTGGCTTGAACTATGCTCGTGGAATCCCCGCGCTTTATTCAGATTTCAGTGTGCTGTCTCGCTCGCTTTAGCCTCACGTATTCCATCGGCATCCCATTTCGTTAGATGCTATTGTCGCGCATAGTATTTTTACCACGCGAAATAAAATACAGAATTACATATTATCGTAATCAGTTTGTGTTTGTATATGTCACCGTAAGATTGTAAAATCCGTTAGATTATAATCTAACGGTTTCTATCCCGCGAGATTATAAACTGTCGAAAGATTGTGAACCGTTCAATGTTCTGAGTATTAATTTATGAAATATTTATTGTTTTTACGTTTTCTTGTCTCTTTCTTGTACAGTTCGCGCGCGAGTTGAATGCAGAGTAAATCTAAGTGTCACCTATACCCGATATTTTCAGAGTATCGGTATCGGTATCGTATCGGCAAAAAGGCGTATCGATGCATCACTAAAAAATTGTTACCTCCATCTTTTTAATGTGTTCGCTTCCAATATTGATCTCCACTTTTGGTTTTTTAGGAGCAACTTCTTCTTTCTTCTCGCCACTCGAGTCGTCATCTTCGACCTCTGAACATGATTCATATAATATTATTGTATTAAAACTTATAAATATTAAAATTAAAAACTACAAATATTATCAGATATTTCGTGACTAACAGACTGTCACATACAATTCCAAAAAAATTTAATTTTTTTTTCAATATTCAATAGTATTTCCAACATTTTTGATGCTTACCATCGACATCGCCCACGGAGTCAAGTGTCATGAAGTTATCTAAGTCGACATCCATTCCCTCATCACCACTAGGTTCTTCGGCCTCCGCTTTCGGGCTCGCACGGCGGGCGGTGCGGTGCGCTTTTTTCTAAAATATTCAAATTTTTTTACAGAAAATCAATGTTAACACATTTAATCAATACTTAGATATCTATACTACTACTATAAATGCGAAAGTATGGGTGGATGGATGTTTGTTACTCAATCACGCGAGAACAGTTGAATGGATCTAGATTAAATTTGGCACAGAGATAGATCACAGTCTGGAATAACACATAGGCTACTTTTTATCTCGGAAAATTAAAGAGTTCCCGCGGGAATCGAAAACCTCGAACCACGCGGACGAAGTTGCGGGCATCAGCTGGTGGGTAACAAAAGCTGAACGGTAAGTGGTCAGCAGTGTACCTTGAGGTGTTCGATGGAGCAGATGTGGTGCTCGTAGATCATGGGCGAGCGGAAGGTGACGCGGCAGATGCGGCAGAAGGGCATCAGGAAGCGCTTCATGGCGCGGTGCGTGTCGGTGAGGTTGTGCGCGTGGCGCGTGGTGCGGTGGTTGAGCCGGCACACCAGGCAGAACGTGGTGCGCGCCGCCAGCTCCGCGCCCGCCGCGCCCTCCAGCTCGCGCTGCGCGCCGCGCTGCGCGATGCGCATGCGCAGCAGTTGCGCCTTGTGCCGCCGCGCCACGCCGCTCATGGCCGCGCGGTGCTTGCCCGACAGCAGGTGCTTCGCGTAGCTCTGCCGAGGGGAACGCCCGTTTACACACTCGTGCACAAAACTGTTATGCTTGCTATTTGACTAGCGGCGTTTAACGACAAACATTTTTGTTGCGACCCAATCTGGGAATCTAACTCTGAACTACGACTGGAAGAGAATACCTCTAGGTATTAAGTTCACCTTTGTACATTGTATTTTGTGTGCGAACATGCTAACTACTAGACCAAGGGACTTAATATATATCTCACTATCTTGAGAGAATGAGGCAGTGGATACCAGATAGCCTTGTTCAATATAAAAATATGTTCGAAGGTTGTGAAACTGGGTTGTGGTAGGTAAAAAGTAGAACTTTTCTATGTCACAAATTAGGTCATGCTTCAAACAACACCTCAATAAAAGCCGACGGTGCCTAAAGAGCATTGGTAGTTTAATAAAAAAATTGGCAGTCATAGGATAGGGACTGCCGATAGAAGCGAAAACTAAATCCATTAAATTTTACTTCACATAAACATTTGACTTTCTGAGTGGGAAATGTAGAAATAGATATTAAATTAGCAACAACTTCAGTTAATTATGCACCTTAGAACTAACACATAAAGCTACATTACGATTGGAAAATATTAATTTTTAAGACGTTCCGTCATTTAATTTAATCGTATGGCGTTTGGTACATAATAAGCGTTTTTATAAAAAGAACGCTTATTTCGCCTGCAAGTTCGTCGCTCGTTTAGCACCATCCAGGGGACACTTGCAGGGAGGTAGAAGGTAGCTCCTGCGCAGGAGTTCCGTCATCAGAGAATACGTAGGAATAATCTTTCAATCTAAAATAAAAAGTCATTTTTAAAATATGTAAAAAAATATTCATTATAAAATAAACTTTAAAACTAAGACATTAAAGTTTAATTTCGAATGTAGTATATTTACATTTAAGACCTTTTGTCTTCGTAACAATGCGAGTATGTCGCTGTTCGCGCGAGCATATCGGTCACGGTCACGCGGATCCACAATTTTACCCCCTACCAAAACATGCTCAACGCAACTAAAGAAGTTTTAACTTCAAAAATATTTTGATTTGATTTAAAAGAAGTTGACTACTAACAGAAAACGTGGGGCATTTCTCCTTGCAGTGCACGCAGGAGAGATGCACGTAGGGCGTGGCGTGCGGCGGCGCGGCGTCGGACGCGGCGTCCGCCTCCTTGTCCGTGTCCTCGCCGCCCTCGCCCGCCTCGCCCTCCGACGCCTCCGCCTCGTCCTGCGATCAGTTACACAACTCATTTTAGCTTTTTTTTTGAAATTGGATGAAATTGTAATTATACTTTTTAGTTATGAAAAAAATTTTTTTTTTAATGAAACAAATATCTTTTTCCAGTATACAAGCTAACAAATTAACAGATGGACTGACATGAACACTTACTGAATTGGATTACCTTTTTGTTAATTTAAATAGTCTAGTTTGGATAAAACTGGGCACTCGCAACAAATTAAACAATAAAAAGTTGTTTACCTTGGGGGACTTGATTTTAGTTTCCTTTTTGTCATCTACTGCTTCATCTTTCTCGTCTGCTTCCCAATCTTCTTCCGTCGAAGAGGCATCGTCTTCATCATCTTTTGACTTTATAGAGCTAATATAAAACCAGAATGTTAGCTCGAGCTTTATTTCTTGTTAAGGTAGAATGACGAAAACTTATCGTACTTAAAATAATCTCAATGCCATATATGCCAATTGTTGGATTTACAAAAACAGCAACAAGATAACAATAACACAATGTATGATAATAGCTAAAACCTAAAAGAGAAATTCATAATTTGGCTTCAATATAATATGTATTTTAACAACAGCATATTGACAAGGTGAGGAATGCATCTGACTAAAAATTGCGCGCGGAATTTTGATCACTGAATTCAGCTGCACTATACATACAATGAAAAGTTCAGAGATGTAATCATCCACACAAACGAAACACCAGTTTGTCCCTGGACTGAATAATAAAGAAATCTGCCATGTGTAAGCTTTGTTGATATGTGTGTTGACAATGCCTTGCAGTCGTGTTGATTTTGTTATATTATATCATAACTTTTATAATTAATATAGTTCAATAATAACATATTTTATTGTCAAAATCATGTTCTTGTCGTAAATGATCTTGTCTATTTGACACCTATCTGAATCTTGCATTTCCAATAAAATAACACAGCTACAGAGTGTTTTCTGGATTAAATCAGTAACAGATTTGGTTTGTAGCTACGCATGTTGTCAATTCATTTGTTTATTGAGCAAAAAGTTATGGTTTAAACACTGATACATATTTAATAAATTTTTCCACTTATCCATCTTTATTTGTATTCAAATATATATTATCTCTGTAAAAATATAATTTCTCTACAAAATCCATCATCTTTCAATTTTCAATAAAAGTGTCAATTTTCAATAATATCCGCATGTTTCCATTATAATACTCTCAGTAAACGTAGCGGAGACAACATCCAAGGTATAAAAATGAAACGTAAGCATTACTTTTGTACTCTATTACCTTCTTTTAAGGGGTCTAAATGCTCGGGTGTACCCCAGAGACCGTTCCCCGAATCGCCTCGAGGAGAAGGAGCCCCGAGAGCGCGGCGCGCCGCGGAAGGAGGCGCGCGAGCGCATGGTGCGGCCGCGGTAGGAGCGGCGTGGCGCGCGCGGCCGCACCGACATGCGCGGCGGCTCGCGCGGCGGCCCCATGCCGCTCGGCTTGCGGTAGCTCTCTCGAGCCGGCGACCGCCTTCTGTCCTCGCTGGCGAAAGACCGCCTCTCGCCGCCATAGCTCTCTTGTCTACTGCTATACGAGCCTCCGTAGTGACCGCCGCCATCGTGACTACGTCTATCGCTCGAGGAGCCCTGTACACAACTCTTTTTTGATCTTGTATGGCATCTTATGATGCATATACGAATAAAAAGGTTTAGGTGGTAGGTTAACTAATCTCTTTCTTCTTTTAAGCAGCGACTAACCACACATTGGAGCGACTCGGGTTTATTCATCTTTAATGTTTTAGTAAAATATTGTCACTTACATTATTGTTGTGTGATTGGACAAAACTTTGACAGGTCAAAACAACTTAAAGTTTGATTTCTAGCAATTTGGTTCAGAGATGATTTTTTTAAAAATCAGGATATACAAGTGCAGTGTCCAATGGATTGTTAAGATGAAGAGTACTTTCAGAATGTTTATGGAGGGAACTGATGACAAGCCAATAGTAAGCTTGTACATGTTTTGATAATTTAAGTTATTTCCTCTAACCTCAGTTTTTCACATACAAATATTTGTTTGTAATAGTATTGTAATTCATACTTCTTCAAGAATATTCAGAATCAGTGTGTCAATAAAATCATATATAAGTCACATAATTTGGATCGACTCTTTGAATACTTGGCCTTTTCAATTTTCATAACCCAAATAAAAAGTCCTATGTCATAATATCATAATTACTACATAATTTTTCCATGATGGATGGATGCAAATCATGCAATACTTCTTACACCACAAGCCATTCCATGTTTTCTCTTATGCATAAGTTGGGACTGATCACTCTGTAGTGCAGTATTCCATGATTTAGGCACTCTATTTTATTCTTTGGTCTGGTTTTTTTACCTATATATATATATATTCATTTGAATCTTTTTACCTTTATAATGCAAATATAATATTTCCCCTCTTTAATATTAACTAACCTCCATTCTCATCCTTTTGCGTTCTGGAGATCCTGATCTACCATAGTCCCGATTGGAATAACTAGCAGATTCCTGAAAGGTCAATACATCAAGAAACTTTGTAAGTTTTTGAACATTGCTATTTTTTCAGTAAAATAATAAGAAAAGTATAGGAGCTTTTCTATCGTTTTTCTTCATGTTTTAATATGTTTAGTCCATAATGAATTATAATAATTTTTTGAGAAACATTACACTCTCAAATGTAACTGCTCATATATTAGTAAAAGTACATTGTTTTAAATCTTTCGCATTTAACATGTTACACCAGTGTTATGATATACTTTAATCAGAGTATTTACTTTGTATCATTGCACTATTCATCTCTTGGGAGGATCACATTCAACATGAAAAACGTTTCCTCTATTGCATTCTGCCCTTTAAATATTAATTATTGAGCTTAATGTTTTCTTTTGCAATGGCTTTGTCTTGTCTGTAAATCTCTTTCAGATGGAGAATCTTAGGAAAACATTTACCATAAAGTCTGTTCCAATAGAGATGAGCTAGTTTTCAATAATTTCTTTAATATCAGATATGTAATCTTATACCTACCATGCCATTTGACCAATAATGACGGGAATATCTACAAACTTGGCAGCTTTTAATACTCCCATCACTATTGGTTAAGTGGCTTAAAAGATGACATGATCAGATGTAATTAATATAAGTCTTATCTCTATTGGAACAAACAGACTTTGCGATATTGGTATTTGTAATATTTCCTTTTGAGCTTAGAAAATTTGAAACATGAATCAAAACCAAAAAAAGTTATAAGCTTGGCCTAGTTACCATTCTATATGGCTTTTTATAAGAATCATCCATCCTGTCACGACTCGAAGAATATCTATTAGTACTGCTGCTGTTGTATCTAGAGTCATTGTTGTAGGACGAGTAGCCGCCACCCCGGCCGCCACGCCCGCCCTCATACCCGCCGCGGCTGCCACGGTATGAACCCCTATAGTTGCTAACACGCCCGCTGTAGCTGCCTCGCCCACCATAGCCTCGGCCACGAGACGACATCTAGGTACATAACATTCATCTATATTGGTCTACTAATAATTGATAGGTTATACAGGCATACTAAATAGCTAGGCAGAATTTATAAAGAAATCATAGACATATGTAGGGGAAATGATACAGTACCTCAAAAATACTCGTTTTAAGTTTCTTTAAACTGCTCAAAGGCTTTTAAAATAATACTACGGACTACCCAAGCCTGAAGCCGGCAGGCGGCAGCTAAAATCAATAAATCAATATGGCTACCTTTCTGCTGAATAGATTTCTGCGCAGTTTTGACGTACTTATTTAAAAAAAGGTTAAGATCCAACTAAGTAAATAAAATAAGCTGAGTAATTTACTTACGCTTTTTAACACAGTTTATTAATTAAGCACAATTCATAGGAAATACTATATAAGTAGCACTAATAATCTAATCCTAATCTTTAAACAATTTCCAACCTGATTGAACCTGATTTCCAAGTTCCAACCCAAAGAGAATATAACCACTACTGTTCCAACCAGTGTCCAGTACAGCACAGAACACTTATACTCCTAGCGGAGTGCCAGTACAGTCAAAGAGAATAATATAAGTATAACCACCTTTTTTTTCTGGTCGGTGATAACCATAGAACAACACTACGTGAGTACAGTAACCACCGACCACCGTCAGAGACAAGTTAATAGTTATCAGAGACAAGTACCATAAGCAAGTTATTCCAAGTTCCAACAATACGTAGTATTCTATACTGATCTGTGGTACCAACCCAGAAAAAAAACGAAGTTGTTTTTTCATTACTCTATATTTTTTCCAAAAACAAGTTAACCAGAGATAGACCATGGACCTAATATAATTAGACATATTAAGTGAGGCTATACAACTTCACGTAATATCTATAGATAAAAAGCAATATCTACCTATACTTTTTCATTCATTTAGATTGTCTGTCTCACCTTCTTATGACATTAAAATAGGTATACATTTTTGTGCTCTTTCCCACAATTTCTATATAGGTGAAAGGAAGAATGGGCATAATAGTAGCCGTAGACAGAGAATTCGATGCTAATAGCGTAGTAATGTGGCGTAGTTTTAAAGATAGGCCTCGAGACGATTGTACCAAATCGTAACTAATAGTAAAAATATAGTGTTGTACTTTTTTGTAAAATATCGATATTTTTATCGGTTTTTGGCAAATTACCGATTTATACAGGTATCAAGCAATTAATACAGGTATCAAGCTCATTTTTCTATTTTAAGGTTTATAAATAAAACAAAAAGCTTTTAATTTTTTTAATAAATTTGTTGTATTATTTCCATTTAGTGATAAATATTTAATCCTATTTATAGGCATAGGCCATAGAGTAAATTCTCTGTGTACCACATAGAGTAAATATAGCAAGAGGAGACAATGTAATAATAATACCACCAACGACCTCAATTTACGGGCCCTGTCAAACAAAGAATGTGGGCGATTTTTAGCAACGCCATCGCTTGGTTGCAATATCCGCCATTGCTGAATGACAGCTTGAAAACGTATGTGACTCGGTCATAGATTAGTACAGATACGCTTGTTGAAAATAATACCTACATCAGTGTACTCTCTGAGGTAAACGATAAATGATAGTATGATGTTGTTATTTTTACCACTTTTGTTACAACTTTCCTGTAAAACTATTGGACCGATTATAATGCGGTTTTTTGCATTAGATATGTATAGCTTGTGAGAAGGTTCTTAGATATATTTTAAGGTCAAAGTCCACTGAATGGGGAGTTGCAGTACGTCGTGGGTTTTTTAAATTTTATTATTTTTTAGTTATTGATACTGAAGTAAAGGGGATTGAAACTTTCTGGCATAGCGACCTGCCGCCATTTTGATTTTTTTTCAAAATCGCGGCGCACGTTGAAAGTGGTATGTATGGATAGAGGACACATAGACGAACAAATAATGTCAAGTAACATAGTACCCCAAAGTGTCACGTTACCGAGATATTTGGAGGTAAAGATAGACATATGAGGACAACGACAATCATTAAAAATAGACTTATTACGTGTCTACAGGTGTTAGATTGTATCCAAATAATCGCTCCCAGGTTGATTATTATTATTACTGTTTATTAGAAGAGAGTAGGTACATTACATACTATGCGGAGCACGAAAAAACTACTACTACAATTAATTATTTGCCTACTAAATCGCATCGCATCGCAATGAATCGCTATATTATGTCAAAGTATCTCGCGCGTAGTAGTTAGTAGTTTTCTCGTGCTCCGAGTAATATGTAATGTACCTTGTACGGGAGCAGGTGATATGGCTCGACCGTAACAAAGGATGATATCATCCACCGAGCGGGTGTTGTGCACGGGGACCACTGGTCCGACCGTTCCTCATTGGAGGTCGTATATAGGCGTAATTCAGAGAACGCTTCGTTAGCGTGAGTTAGGCACTTCGTGTTCATCGTGCGCTACTAGTAATGCCATCTATTTGATTATGTGCGGACTGCGAAGACCGCTACATACCTACTCTCTTCTAATAAACAGTAATAATAATAATCAAACTGGGAGCGATTATTTGGATACAATCTAACACCTGTAGACACGTAATAAGTCTATTTTTAATGATTGTCGTTGTCCTCATATGTCTATCTTTACCTCCAAATATCTCGGTAACGTGACACTTTGGGGTACTATGTTACTTGACATTATTTGTTCGTCTATGTGTCTTCTATCCATACATACCACTTTCATCGTGCGCCGCGATTTCGAAAAAAAATCAAAATGGCGGCGGGACGCTATGCCAGCTTCCATACAAAAAGGTTCAAACCCCTTTGTCGAAAATTGACAGAAATAAAATCATTTTTAAGGTTGCGTACCAAAATGATAAGGAAACAACCCTTGTTGCGCGACATGTCCGTCCGTCACACTTTGCATAATTCAGTAACTACTAATGCTAAAACTTGTAATTTATTGTAGTTAAAAATTTAATTCACGTCAATAATAAATTTTATCATATTATTATTATAATAATATTAAATTAAATTTAAATAGAGTTTAATTTTTAATATTAATGCCTATTGTACGGTCTGCCCGTCTCTAATCTTGATTGCATTTTTTTATCGTACTGGGCTGACTATTCTACGGCTGGAACCCAAAGCCCAAAGTTTTTACTAACTGGCCAGTTAGTAAAAAAAAAATCATACGGTTTGCCGCGGAAGTTAAATGATTGCGTAATGGATAAAAATATTAAAAAGGAAGATTAAATAACGTTTTTTTGGAAATGTATGATTGTGAATTGAAACACTTACCTATAAATAAAAATTATACAGTGCCAAACTAATTAAACTTTAGATGTTAACTTAATAATAACAAATTATCTGCACGACGAGCGATCGTGACAGCGCTACGACGGGAACAAAGATAGATGCGGAACGCGTTCCGCATCTCGGCGGCCCGGCGTTTTTCTATGAAAGGGCCCATCTAGTACTTACATATATATCGATGAATACCACAGGTGAGCGAAATGATTATAATATGTATATGCAAATGCCAAGGAGTGACAGAGTGAGAAAATGTTCTCTTGTCCTGCTCAGCGTATCACTTTTTATTGTTTGACCTATGCGACAGTTTAAGTCAGACAATCCTGTGTCGTTTTGTAATTATAACAACGAAATCGGAATTGGACAAAGTGGTAACTGTGCTCGTAGCTTACGAAAAAGTGGTTTAACTTATAGACGATGGTGTATTGCTGTGTGTTAGGCTGCAAAGCCAAACTGAACGTAAATACGAAAACATAACCTAATACGTATGTTTACAATTTTGACCTAATTTTGACCTGATTGATACAGATGAAAATAGGTTATATTTGTAAAGACTCGCATGAATGCTACAAAGTATAGAAATAAAAAAATACTTATTTACATTAAGAAAACATCGCATTAAGACTATCGCATACTGTATACGCTGACGCCATGTCTATATATCTTACTCTTGCTACGGTCTACCTTAGAAATAAAGTTTTTCACCGTGGACCACAGGATAAATAGATGACTAGAATAATTAGACAGAGAAAGCAATACTAACCACCGACCGTAGACAGAGGTATATAGACCAAGCCATATCTCTTTTTCACTCCCACATGAAAGAGATGCAGTGTTGGGATGTTACACGAGATAGAATTAGAAAAAATATGTTTTTTTTCTATCCCTTTCTGCGTGTCACGGGTTTTGTGCTTATTGCATACAATTGTGCCCTTTGATTATGTATATAGGAGAAGGATATGTTGCATTTTACTCAATTATAGTTATACGATGCATTTTGTTAATAAAACATGTACAACTATGTTTTGACTTTTCTTACATTGAAAGCTATGTTATTAGAACGTAACAGGTATATTATTTATTTGTTATTGCGTGAACATGTCGCACAATTGTCATACGATGTCATCAAATGTAGCTATTGAAGCCAATTTTTTTCTAACTATAAATGGCGTCTTTTGTGTTTGCGATGTTTGGGCTGTGACTAATTACCTGTTTTGTGAATATTTTCATGCATTTTGTAGTTTTATGTAATCGACTATGGTGAAGTGCTCAGTTGTGGGATGTCATAATAATAATGTAAAACGCCCCCAGGAGGTGAGTAACAAAGTCGTCTAGTTTTTTTTTTGTAGCGAGTATTTTAAGTTATTTTGTCTAATTATAGCTTAGTATCTTCTTTACTGAATCCGAAACACGTAAATTTTTGCGCTGTCCCCAAAAATTTGGACTATTTTATTTGTTTGGAGTCTATACATAGTGTGGGGATTGTATTGTTTACAAATAAATTGAATATCGATAAAATTAAAACTTCATATCACTCTTACTGTTTCTTCTACTTATAATATTGCCAAACTCATTTTAACCTGCCAGCGCCCCCTACTGAGTAGGAGCTTCCAGCTCTTGGCATGAGAAGGGTTCAGCCATAGCCCGCTACGCTGGCGAACAAGAGGCCCTCCGATCGTGATTACCATTTTTCTGAAAAACTACTAGTCCGACATAATTTATGGGCACAAAGGAGCGCTGCAAGTTTGTCGCGGGTTTTTTAAATATTTTAATTTTATTACTTGTATAAATAGAAGATCAATCTGAAAACGCAAGAAGTTTTATAAATGTATACCTAAGGTAATATTATCAATTGCTTTTTTTATCTATTAATTTTAGAAATAAATCATTTTAAAAATCAGTCTACCTTTATTATTCATATTACCACATTCAGTAATATTTTTTCCATTATATCTAGGTATTCCAACTAATATTATGATACAGTTTTGTTTGTAAGGTTCAAATTCAACTGATAATTTAAATCTATACTTATATTATAAGTGCGAAAGATTGGATGTATGGATGGATAGAAGAGATAGATTATTGTCTGGAATAACACATCGGCTAGTTTTTTTTCCGGAAAATTCAAGAGTTACCGAGGGAACCAAAAAACCTCAATTCAAGCGGACGGAGTCGCAGGCATCAGCTAGGTCATTATAAAATACGAATACTAGTATTTTCAAAAATTATGTTTAATTCTTGATTAAGTATATAATTGTGATAATTTTATATCGAGTATATAAGTATCGATAATACCAGCCTTAACCCCCACCTTAAGCTCCGCTCATTACGCCATTTATACTTACCGGAAGCTTCAATTTAAATATGGTATTTCATATCCTTCTCAATATACATAATCAAAGATTGTGCCAGACAAATTATGACGTTTGGGAGGTGTTTCAAGTTATTACAATATATCCCCTTCAATTACAGGCTGGCCTTGATTCTAAGGTTCTAAATTCTTGATTCTTATTCTATGTCACCAACCCTCAGAATAATTGCACCGACCAGTACGTAGACACTATCTATCACAGATTACACGTCACGCGTGTACCGTAGACATAAGACTTATTATATTTTTCATCCCATGTATTCGAAAAAAAGGACGACTTGGTTCGCCTTTAAGTGCACCCAAAGGTGGTGTTTTTTATAAGAAACTTTTAGCGGGCAGAAATGAGTTTTTAATCCTCTTTATTTCAAAAAGTGCGCCGCAATTAATTTTGCCGCGCACTTTTTGAATTTGGATCATCTTAGTGTTCAGCGCCAAAGAAATCGAACGCAAATATTGTTTACATCTCTCATATTCGGTAAGTAGGTCCTTATTACACCCAAATGGGGCTTGTAGGTGACCAATTAGCGCTCTAGGGTAATAATGTAGCCAGAAAAGCCCTAGGGCGGTAAGTAATTTAAAAAAAAGCTCTTCACTCTTTCAAAAAGTTCGCGTACATCTAACCATCATACTGGCAATATACATCATGCATTCAGCCCAATGACAAAAGAGGTCGCTTCTCTATTCAGCCTTGTCTTCGTATGAGTATAATAGTCATCAATTTTAAATATCGAAAGGAGAAGCTCAATTTCGTTCTTGAAAAAAAAAATTTTAAAAAAAGATGAAAAAAGGCGAAATATCGAACGGCGAAGCTCAATTTCGTTCTTGAAAAAAAAATTTAAAAAAAAGATGGAAAAAGGCGGTAATAGAAAACTTTTACTTTAAATATTGTTTCCTTTTGGGATTTTTTTATAATTACGTGCTAATTAAGAAAAAAACATGTGTTCTGCAAGTGATGAAGATATAAGCTGCACTCCCGATTCAATGAAAATGGAAGCTGAAGCAGCAATTAACAATATTTTGCCTGAAAATTGTTCTCATTTCACTATAAATTTTAACTAATAAAATGTTTTACTCTTGTAATGCCGGTTTTTTTCTACTTACCTCACAATCGAGATGTAAAGCAGAGTAGTTAGCTCGGGTGTAAGCATCAATTGCACTCTCGAACTATAGGCGCCCTCGCTGAGCTCGTGCGCCTAAATATCTCGGGCTGCAATTGATGCCTTACAGCCCTTGGCTACTAATCTACTATTGAATAAAGACTGGCTGGTACGACGGGCCACAGTCGCGCCGCCCGGCTGAATTAAAAAAAAGAAATCAAATTAAAAACGCGCGAACTACAGCCCGCGTTTTCGTCAATTTTCACAGATTGTTAGAAATTCATGGTTTTGTTTGTTTTATTATTAGATACTATTTAATTTCAATTTAGTTGTTACTCTATATTTTCCACCTCCTCTACAGCCTATCTACGTCCCACTGCTGGGCATAGGCCTCCACTCTCATATAGGAGAGAGGGAATTAGAGCTTAGACCCACCACGCTGCTCCAATGACAAATTGACATGAATTGAATAAACAAATTTAAGAAATCCATTAAAAGTATGCTCCTGAAAAAAGCTTATTATACTGTTGAAGATTATGTAAATGATAGAGGAGCATGGATTTGATCGCTCCAGCAATGCTGGGGACAGCGGTTACTTATGTACACATTGATATAGTAATTGTAAATGAATTATTTAAAAAAAGCAACCACCGAGTTTCTTGCTGGTTCTTCTCGGTAGGAATGGCATTCCGAACCAGTGGTAGATTCACTTGACGATTCAAAAGTACTTGTAAAAGTTTATTTGAATAAAGAATATTTGATTTGATTTGATTTGATTTGATTTGATTTGATTTGATTTGATTAATGCGGGTTGGTGGGCTTTAACGACTATTATCATGTTAGTGTTAATAACCGGGACCGACGGCTTAACGTGCTCTCCGAGGCACGGGGGTGAAACACCGCCAACTTCCAACTCCGGGCTGGCACTGAGAATTTCTTAATTGAAAAACCCAATACCTAGCAATTTTTATGTCCGACCGGGAATCGAACCCAGGACCTGTGTGATAATATTTTCACACCACATGCTCGACAATGCCGAATTATATGTCATGTAAACCTTACCGAAAGCAAGACATTATATCTCTTGGCTGTAGCCGGGTTATAATGTTGTATTGAATTTCATTATAACCCGCTGGTCAATAATGTGATTTTCACTCATAATTCTTATTGCTATGGCCATAAAGTCTAATTTCGCTAAACAGAACGTGTTCTCAGCGGGCGCGGCCAACTCGATTTTCTAAAACCGAAGCCGTGGCCCACTAGATTCGCACTGAGACGAACTTCATTTGTTTGTCAAATCGAGTAGGCCACGCCAGCTGAAAGAAGTGGCTATATAGGCCGTGGCCCACTAGATTTGCACTGAGAAGAACTTCGTTTGTTTGTCAAATCGAGTAGGCCACGCCAGCTGGAAGAAGTTGCTATAGCCGTAGCTAGTAGTACCTTCAGAAGATTCTATCACAACTTAAATAAACTCTAGCTCAACCTCGATAAACGTACCAAATAAAAATATATAACGTTATCTTTCCATAATTGGACTAATGTCTCCAATATCAATTTGCACTTTTAATTTGCTGTAATAAACACTATCTACTAAGCCTGGTTTTTTATTGTCTCGCATAAAGTGAGAAAAGTACCTAGAGTATACACCACCGGGATAAAACTGTTTTTTTCTTGGGCGCTTGAATCCCTCACTGCACTCAGGACTCAATCTTAATTCCCTCGCTTTGCTCGGGAATTAACTTATAACACCCTCGCTGCGCTCGGGAGTTAAATTTGGAGTCCTTCGTTACGTTCAGGATTCAATGTAGCGCCCGTGACATAAAACAGTGCTTTATCCCCTTGGTGTATAATCTACTATTTGATATCTACTGTTTCTTTTTCTTATGAGGTTTACGTTTATTTATTTGTGATTTGTGAAATCTTACAAGATTTTACTTAATTACAATGTGTAGTAAATTATTAGTATTAAATCTTACAAGATATGGGCCCCTTCTCGGGTAAAGGCCTCCCCCAACCTCTTTCACCTCTCCCTATCTTTTCCCAGTCTCACCCAGACCAAAACCCCCCACCTATATATTATGTGTGTAGTATTTATGACTGATGTTTTATTTATTATAGGTATATAAATGTATATACATATAGTATGTATTATAATTTGTAGCTTTTAATAAATATTTTTATTTATTTTGTTATTTCTGCACCTTCTACCGGTTGTATTTGTAGCTAATGTCCTTTTAAACCATTGGTTGCCGAAGAGATCGCTGTGTAGCGATAAGGCCGCCAAATTGTATACTTATTTTAATATTAGCTAAGTTTACTATTGTTTAGGTATTTTACTTTGTGGTGTACAATAAAAGTATATTCATTAATTCATGTCTTTGTACATATTGTCTATCAGACACAACAAATCAGATCGGCAGAGCGTTTAGGCAGCTAGGCAAGACGGCACGACCCGATCTCCCAAATTAGAGACCCTTAATCCCTAAATTACACCGTATGATTTAGGGTAAGGATCCCTTGAAATCGGGCAGTATAATAAGCCTAGACCTCCCTGTGATCTAGCAAAGTACCTCTTTAATCCACGATGCATCTTAAGAAAGTGACTGATTACTAACGAGGGTGTAGTAGCTCACTGCTCAATACACATGAGTTAGGAATCGCACTTTCTTCCGTGTGATACATAGTGCTTTATACTATAACTGCGAGGAAAATATGCCATAATACATTGAAGCTTCACTATCACAACTAGACTACATTGAAGATCTATTTTATAAAAAAAAAATTCAAAACAAAAGATCCTTCGCACGATCGCTAATTATAATATTTACTACCGTATAATAGGTTGTACATATTTATCTATTCTTTTCAAACTTTGGTAAAACCTACTATGATAGACAAGGACACACTGGGATTTTTTTGGGGGCCCTACTCAATGAAATAAATCTATGGGTAGAAATTTCGTGCGAGGAGGACACCACTTGTAATTTATATCTATATAACTAGTGTTTCGCCCTGTGCGCGAGCTGCTAAAGCAGCTCACGGGTTGTGGTTTGACTTACAAGTAGTACAGACTTTACTATACGATTTTGAACGAATTCGGTCAATTAACAAAGAATTTCAAAATGGCGCTGATTTTCTAAAACTTTGGTATCAGTTTTCTGTTTTGTGATCCCAGGGACCCCTAAATATCGATTTTGAACGAAATCGATCGATTAACAAAGAATTTCAAAATGGCGCTGATTTTTAAAACATGGGTATCAGTTTTCTATTTTGTGATCCCAGGGAGAACTAAATATCGATTTCGAACGAAATCGGTCAATTAACAAATAATTTCAAAATGGCGCTGATTTTTTAAAACTTTGGTAACAGTTACCTGTATTGAAATTCCAGGGAGCCCTAAATATCGATTTTGAACGAAATCGGTCCATTAACAAAGAATTTCAAAATGGCGCTGGTTTTTTGAAAATTTTGGTAACAGTTTCCTGTTTTGTAACTTCATGGAGTCCTAAATATCGATTTTGAACGAAATCGGTCAATTAACAAAGAATTTCAAAATGGCGCTGATTTTAAAAACATGGATATCAGTTTTCTGTTTTGTAATCCCAGGGAGCCCTAAATATCGATTTTGAACGAAATCGATCGATTAACAAAGAATTTCAAAATGGCGCTGATTTTCTAAAACTTTGGTATCAGTTTTCTATTTTGTGATCCCAGGGAGCCCTGAATATCGATTTTGAACGAAATTGGCCAATTAACAAAGAATTTAAAAATGTCGCAGATTTTTTAAAACTTTGGTATCAGTTTTCTGTTTTTTAATCCCAGGGAGCCCTAAATATCAATTTTGAACGAAATCGGTCGATTAACAAAGAATTTGCAAATTGGCGCTGATTTTTAAAACTTGGTTATCAGTTTTCTATTTTGTGATCCCAGGAAGTCCTAAATATCGATTTTGAACAAAATCGGTCAATTAACAAAGAATTTCAAAATGGCGCTGATTTTATAAAATTTCGGTAACAGTTTCCTGTTTTGTAATCCCAGGGTAAAACGGAAACGTATCAAAATTTTGCATAGTTCTTTCTACACTTGTAGTCTCTTCAATATTCGCCATAATTATATTTTCTATGGAAAATAAATTCCGCCATCTTGAATTTTTTTACTGTTCATCAAGTTGAACTTCAGGTCCTTATCATCTTTTGCCAAGATATTATTCTTCCATCTTTTATACTTTCTGAGATAGACACCAAATAAATTTGTATGGCAGCCATCCTAAATCCGCCATTTTGAATTTTTTTTCAGCTCACGGTCTATTGGCTGAGGTTTCGAATGACATTTGATCGAGCACCTATCTTGAATGCTTCGATCGGTTCATTTCGGCTAATCGGCCGCTATCTTGTTTTTCCGAAATGTCATAATTTTTCCCCACTCCCATCACGCACTCGAACATATCTCCTATACATGAACTATCCTGTTTCGGATCTGTGGCGCCGCGGATCGGAGTTGAAAAATCAAAAATTTGAAATTACTGCAGCTCGGCCGCCATCTTGTTTTTCAGTTTTTTCCACTTTTTCTATTGATCGTATACTAATTTCTTCAATAATTGCGAGTTGTAACGAAATCGGTTGAAAAACAAAAGAGTTGCAAGAGTCACGTCAGCCGCCATCTTGGTTTTCCAATTTTTTCCACTTTTCCTATTGATCGTTTACTAATTTCTTTAATCGTTGCGGGTTGTAACGAAATCGGTTGGAAAACAAAAGAGTTGCAAGAATCACGTCGGCCGCCATCTTGTTTTTCCGAAATGTCATAATTTTTCCCTACTCGACTCCCGCACCCGAACACATCTCCCGTACATCATTGTATCGTTTTCTGTCTCTTTCTAGGAGAACAATTATGTCAATGAGTCAGTGAGTCAGTGGTAATTGAGCTATATATAGT
Organism: Erebia aethiops; assembly: GCA_923060345.2. NCBI lineage: Eukaryota > Metazoa > Arthropoda > Insecta > Lepidoptera > Nymphalidae > Erebia > Erebia aethiops. The sequence continues at coordinate 10,235,777 of OV281089.1, read as the reverse complement.
ATACTAGTGTTTCGCCCTGTGCGCGAGCTGCTAAAGCAGCTCACGGGTTGTGGTTTTTGGGATATTAGGGATCCTCAGTTATCGAATTTGAACGAAATCGGCCCATTAACAAAGAATTTCAAAATGACGCTGATTTGTTAAAATTTTGGTATCAGTTTCCTGTTTTGTAACCCCAGGGAGTCCTAAATAGCGATTTTGAACGAAATCGGTCAATTAATAAAAAATTTCAAAATGGCGCTGATTTTTAAAAATTTTGGTAATAGTTTCCTGTATTGAAATCCCAGGGAGCCCTAAATATCGATTTTGAACGAAATCGGTCCATTAACAAAGAATTTCAAAATAACGTTGATTTTTTTAAACATTGGTATCAGTTTCCTGTTTTGTGATCCCAGGGAGCCCTGAATATCGATTTTGAACGAAATCGGTCAATTAATAAAAAATTTCAAAATGGCGCTGATTTTTAAAAATTTTGGTAATAGTTTCCTGTATTGAAATCCCAGGGAGCCCTAAATATCGATTTTGAACGAAATCGGTCCATTAACAAAGAATTTCAAAATGGCGCTGATTTTTAAAAATTTTGGTTTCAGTTTCCTGTTTTGTAACCCCAGGGAGTCCTAAATATCGATTTTGAACGAATTCGGTCCATTAACAAAGAATTTCAAAATGGCGCTGATTTTTTTAAATTTTAGTACCAGTTTCCTGTTTTGTAATCACAGGGAGCCCCGTCGTGGGTAAAACGGAACCGTATCAAAATCTTGCATAGTTCTAGTCTTGTAGTACCTATTCTTCAATATTGGCCATATATTTTCTATGGAGAAATAAATTCCGCCATCTTGAATTTTTTTCCTGTTCATCAAGTAGACTTCCAGGTCCTGATCATCTTTTGCCAAGAAACCACTCTTCCATCTTGTATACTTTCTGAGATGGAAATCAAACAAATTTGTATGGCAGCCATCTTAAATCCGCCATTTTGAATTTTTTTTTTGCTCTTTGTCTATTGGATGAGGTTCCGAGTGACATTAGTTCGAGGACCCCCCACCTATCTTCAATACCTTGGCCGTGCCCTTTACCCGTCTCCGAAATCCTCAATCATCAGCTGTCCCCATATTTTTGTTTAAGTTATATTTTCTGACTTCTACACGAAGCCATCAGTGATAAAAAATTATTTCATTCAAAATTTTACAGGACGACATTTTTGGGGAAAATCTCGAAAACTACCCCAAATGTGGCAACACTGTTTAGATATCTCGATACTGCCGGTCGAGTTACACAGTCGATATCTACATGTCAACTTTCCCAAATGTTGCCAACTGCCTCAAAATCGTGATCGAAATGTTCAAAAACACAAAAAGAATACAAAATGGCCGCCACCTCGTTTCACAGACACATTTCACACAGTTTCATAATTTTCCCATGAACTACAGGATATACCGCCTCTGATGACGTTGCAATTTTTCATCTCGCTCGAAAAATCAAAAATTTCAAAACACTACAGCTCGGCCGCCATCTTGTTTTTCCAATTTTTTCTACTTTTTTGTAGTGATCGTTTACTAATTTCTTCAATCATTGCGAGTTGTAACGAAATCGGTTGGAAAATAAAAAAGTTACAAAAAGCACGTCAGCCGCCATCTTATTTTTCCGAAATGTCATAATTTTTCCCTAATCCCATCCCGCACCCGAACGTATTACCAGTACATGAACTACCCCGTTTCGGATCTGTAGCGCTGCGGTTCGGGGTCGAAAAATCAAAAATTTGAAAATACTACAGCTCGGCCGCCATCTTGTTTTTACAATTTTTTCTACATTTTGTATTGTTCGCTTACTAATTCCTTTAATCATTACGAGTTGTAACGAAATCGGTTGGAAAACAAAAGAGTTGCAAGAATCACGTCGGCCGCCATCTTGTTTTTCCAAAAGGTCATAATTTTTCCCTACTCCCATCCCGCGCCCGAATACATCTCCCATACATCATTGTATCGTGTTCTGCCTTTTTTTTAGTAGAACAATTATGCGGGTATGTTGGTAGTTTTATGTTTGTTTTTTTTCATGCATATGGTCGAACACACCCCCTCTTTCTACAATATCCTGGCCGTGCTCTTCACCCGTCTCCGATATCCTCAATCATCAACTCGCTTCACATTTTTCTCCCAAATATTCGTTAGAAGTACCTAGTCCTTATAAAGTTCCTAATCGCCATATAATTTGGTATGAAAAAAAATATTCCGCCATCTTGAATTTTTTTTCATTTCGCTAAATAGAACTCCTCGTCCTGATCATCTCTTGCCAAGAAACTACAGTTCCATCTCTTATATTCTCTGAGATAGACACTGACGAAATTTGTATGGCGGCCATCTTGAATCCACCATTTTCGAGTTTTTTTTAAACTCATCGCCAATTGGATGAGGTTCCGAGTGACATTAGTTCGAGGACCTCCCACCTATCTTCAATACCTTGGCCGTGCCCTTTACCCGTCTCCGAAATCCTCAATCATCAGCTGTCTCCATATTTTTGTTAAAGTTATATTTCCTGACTTCTGCACGAAGCCATCAGTGAAAAAAAAAATTTTCATACAAAATTTTACAGGAGGACATTTTTGGGGAAAATCTCGCAAACTACCCATAATGTGGCAACACTGTTTAGATATCTCGATACTGCCGGTCGAGCTACACAATCGATCCATACATGTCAACTTTCCCAAATGTTGCCAACTGCCTCAAAATCATGATCGAAATTTTCAAAAACACAAAAATAATACAAAATGGCCGCCACCTCATTTCACAGAAACATTTGACATAGTTTCATAATTTTCCCATGAACTACAGGATATACCGCTCCTGATGACGTTTCAATTTTTCATCTCGCTCGCACCCAGCCGAAATGATAGCTCCTGAAAAGAGACCATGTCGAAAATCACTTTTACTTTGATAAATTCCAGTGTTGCCAGACCTCGGCGACGGAAATACCCAAACATCATTCGTACAAGTGGGACACGTAGTTGCTCATACTCGAACTTTGCAAAAAATACGTATTTCGATTTTTTAATTTTTGGGGAAAATCTTGAAAATTTCCCGAGAAATGGGGTAAATTTTTTTCCCCAATCCATTCTTCGAGTCGGTACACACAATCGCCCCATACAAGTCGAAACGCTCCGACGTTGCCTACTGTGAGAAAAATGAATTTTAAAATTGCGTTTTTTCGTACCTCAGACCGAACGGCCGCCGCGACAGCTGCCATCTTGAATTTTGAAAAATTGCTCCCGTTCTGTCAAAATACAGGGTAGTTGTAGTCGAAAAGAGAAAGAAATATTATGCACGACCACGCCGTTTCGGATCTGTGGCGCCGCGGTTCGGGGTCGAAAAATCAAAAATTTCAAAACACTACAGCTCGGCCGCCATCTTGTTTTTCCAATTTTTTCCACTTTTTCTATTAATTGTTTACTTATTTCTTTAATAGTTGCGAGTTTAAACGAAATCGGTTGGAAAACAAAAGAGTTGCAAGAATCACGTCGGCCGCCATCTTGTTTTTCCGAAATGTCATAATTTTTCCCTACTCGACTCCCGCACCCGAACACATCTCCCGTACATCATAGTATCGTTTTCTGTCTCTTTCTAGGAGAACAATTATGTCAATGAGTCAGTGAGTCAGTGAATCAGTGAGTGGTAATCGAGCTATATATAGTATAATAACTAGTGTTTCGCCCTGTGCGCGAGCTGCTAAAGCAGCTCACGGGTTGTGGTTTGACTTAAAAGTAGTACAGACATTTATTATGATTATAGCAAAATTATTAAAAATGGCGTTGATTTTTTGGCATCAGTTTCCTGTTTTGTGATCAGAGGGAGCCCTGAATATCGATTTTGAACGAATTCGGTCAATTAACAAAGAATTTCAAAATGGCGCCGATTTTTTTAAACTTTGGTAACAGTTACCTGTATTGAAATCCCAGGGAGCCCTAAATATCGATTTTGAACGAAATCGGTCAATTAACAAAGAATTTCAAAATGGCGCTGATTTTTTAAAAATTTTAGTACCAGTTTCCTGTTTTGTTTTAGCCCCATCGTAAGTAAAACGGAACCGTATCAAAATCTTGCATAGTTTTACATAAATAGAAATAAATTCCGCCATCTTGAATTTTTTTCCTGTTCATCAAGTAGACCTCCAGGTCCTGATCATCTTTTGCCAAGAAACCACTCTTCCATCTTGTATACTTTCTGAGATGGAAATCAAACAAATTTGTATGGCAGCCATCTTAAATCCGCCATTTTGAATTTTTTTTTTGCTCTTTGTCTATTGGATAAGGTTCCGAGTGACATTAGTTCGAGGACCCCCCACCTATCTTCAATACCTTGGCCGTGCCCTTTACCCGTCTCCGAAATCCTCAATCATCAGCTGTCCCCATATTTTTGTTTAAGTTATATTTTCTGACTTCTACACGAAGCCATCAGTGAAAAAAAATTATTTCATTCAAAATTTTACAGGACGACATTTTTGGGGAAAATCTCGAAAACTACCCCAAATGTGGCAACACTGTATAGATATCTCGATACTGCCGGTCGAGATACACAATCGATCCATACATGTCAACTTTCCCAAATGTTGCCAACTGCCTCAAAATCATGATCGAAATTTTCAAAAACACAAAAATAATACAAAATGGCCGCCACCTCATTTCACAGAAACATTTGACATAGTTTCATAATTTTCCCATGAACTACAGGATATACCGCCTCTGATGACGTTGCAATTTTTCATCTCGCTCGAAAAATCAAAAATTTCAAAACACTACAGCTCGGCCGCCATCTTGTTTTTCCAATTTTTTCTACTTTTTTGTAGTGATCGTTTACTAATTTCTTCAATCATTGCGAGTTGTAACGAAATCGGTTGGAAAATAAAAAAGTTACAAAAAGCACGTCAGCCGCCATCTTGTTTTTCCGAAATGTCATAATTTTTCCCTAATCCCATCCCGCACCCGAACGTATTACCAGTACATGAACTACCCCGTTTCGGATCTGTAGCGCTGCGGTTCGGGGTAGAAAAATCAAAAATTTGAAAATACTACAGCTCGGCCGCCATCTTGTTTTTACAATTTTTTCTACATTTTGTATTGTTCGCTTACTACAATTCCTTTAATCATTACGAGTTGTAACGAAATCGGTTGGAAAACAAAAGAGTTGCAAGAATCACGTCGGCCGCCATCTTGTTTTTCCAAAAGGTCATAATTTTTCCCTACTCCCATCCCGCGCCCGAATACATCTCCCATACATCATTGTATCGTTTTCTGCCTTTTTTTAGTAGAAAAATTATGCGGGTATGTTGGTAGTTTTATGTTTGTTTTTTTTCATGCATATGGTCGAACACACCCCCTCTTTCTACAATATCCTGGCCGTGCTCTTCACCCGTCTCCGATATCCTCAATCATCAACTCGCTTCACATTTTTCTCCCAAATATTCGTTAGAAGTACCCAGTCCTTATAAAGTTCCTAATCGCCATATAATTTGGTACGAAAAAAAATATTCCGCCATCTTGAATTTTTTTTCATTTCGCTAAATAGACCTCCTCGTCCTGATCATCTCTTGCCAAGAAACTACAGTTCCATCTCTTATATTCTCTGAGATAGACACTGACGAAATTTGTATGGCGGCCATCTTGAATCCACCATTTTCGAGTTTTTTTTAAACTCATCGCCAATTGGATGAGGTTCCGAGTGACATTAGTTCGAGGACCTCCCACCTATCTTCAATACCTTGGCCGTGCCCTTTACCCGTCTCCGAAATCCTCAATCATCAGCTGTCTCCATATTTTTGTTAAAGTTATATTTCCTGACTTCTGCACGAAGCCATCAGTGAAAAAAAAAATTTTCATACAAAATTTTACAGGAGGACATTTTTGGGGAAAATCTCGCAAACTACCCATAATGTGGCAACACTGTATAGATATCTCGATACTGCCGGTCGAGATACATAATCGATCCATACATGTCAACTTTCCCAAATGTTGCCAACTGCCTCAAAATCATGATCGAAATTTTCAAAAACACAAAAATAATACAAAATGGCCGCCACCTCATTTCACAGAAACATTTGACATAGTTTCATAATTTTCCCATGAACTACAGGATATACCGCTCCTGATGACGTTTCAATTTTTCATCTCGCTCGCACCCAGCCGAAATGATAGCTCCTGAAAAGAGACCATGTCGAAAATCACTTTTACTTTGATAAATTCCAGTGTTGCCAGACCTCGGCGATGAAAATATCCAAACGTCATTCGTACAAGTGGGACACGTGGTCGCTCGTACTCGAACTTTGCAAAAAATACGTATTTCGATTTTTTAATTTTTTGGGTAAATCTTGAAAATTTCCCGAGAAATGGGTAATTTTTTTTCCCCAGTCCATAGTTCGAGTCTGTACACACAATCGCCCCCTAGAAGTCGAAACGCTCCGACGTTGCCAACTGTGAGAAATTTGAAGTTTAAAATTGCGTTTTTTCGTACCTCAGACCGAACGGCCGCCGCGACAGCCGCCATCTTGAATTTTTGAAAACCACTCCCGTTTTGTCAAAATACAGGATATTTGTAGGCGAAAAGAGAAAAAAATATTATGCTCGACCACGCCGTTTCGGATCTGTGGCGCCGCGGTTCGGGGTCGAAAAATCAAAAATTTCAAAACACTACAGCTCGGCCGCCATCTTGTTTTTCCAATTTTTTCCACTCTTTCTATTCACCGTTTCCTAATTTCTTCAATAATTGCGAGTTTAAACAAAATCGGTTGGAAAACAAGAGAGCTGCAAGAATCACGTCGGCCGCCATCTTGTTTTTCGGAAATGTCATAATTTTTCCCTACTCGACTCCTGCACCCGAACACATCTCCCGTACATCATTGTATCGTTTTCTGTCTCTTTCTAGGAGAACAATTATGTCAATGAGTCAGTGAGTGAGTCAGTGGTAATTGAGCTATATATAGTATAACTAGTGTTTCGCCCTGTGCGCGAGCTGCTAAAGCAGCTCACGGGTTGTGGTTTGACTTACAAGTAGTACAAACTTTACTATACGATTTTGAATGAAATCGGTCAATTAACAAAGAATTTCAAAATGGCGCTGATTTTTTAAATTTTTGGTAACAGTTTCCGGTATTGAAATCCCAGGGAGCCCATATCGATTTTGAACGAAATCGGTCAATTAAAAAAGAATTTCAAAATGGCGCCGATTTTTTAAAACTTTGGCAACAGTTTCCTGTACTGAAATCCCACGGAGCCCTAAATATCGATTTTGAACGAAATCGGCCCATTAACAAAGAATTTCAAAATGGCGCTGAATTTTTAAAACTTTGGTAACTGTTTCCTCTATTGAAATCCCAGGGAGCCCTAAATATCGATTTTGAACGAAATCGGTCCATTAACAAAGAATTTCAAAATGGCGCTGATTTTTTAATATTTTGGTTTCAGTTTCTTGTTTCGTAACCCCAGGGAGTTCTCAATATCGATTTTAAACGAAATCGGTCACTTAACAAAGAATTTCAAAATGGCGAATTTTTTAAATTTTAGTACCAGTTTCCTGTTTTGTAATCGCAGGAAGCCCCGTCGTGGGTAAAACGAAACCGTATCAAAATCTTGCATAGTTCTACACAGTCTTGTAGTATTCTTCAATATTGGCCATATATTTTCTATGGAAAAATAAATTCCGCCATCTTGAATTTTTTTCCTGTTATTCAAGTAGACCGTCAGGTCCTGATCATCTCTTGCCAAGAAACCACACTTCCATCTCTTATACTCTCCGAGATAGACACTGACGAAATTTGTATGGCGGCCATCTTGAATCCACCATTTTCGAGTTTTTTTTAAACTCATCGCCAATTGGATGTGGTTCCGAGTGACATTAGTTCGAGGACCCCCCACCTATCTTCAATACCTTGGCCGTGCCCTTTACCCGTCTCCGAAATCCTCAATCGTCAGGTGTCTCCATATTTTTTTCAAGTTATATTTTCTGACTTCTATACGAAACCATCAGTGAAAAAAAAATATTTCATACAAAATTTTACAGGAGGACATTTTTGGGGAAAATCTCGAAAACTACCCCAAATGTGGCAACACTGTTTGGATATCTCGATACTGCCGGTCGAGCTACACAATCGATCCATACATGTCAACTTTCCCAAATGTTGCCAACTGCCTCAAAATCGTGATCGAAATTTTCAAAAACACAAAAAGAATACAAAATGGCCGCCACCTCGTTTCACAGAATTTTTTTACATAGTTTCATAATTTTCCCGTAAACTACAGGATATACCGCTCTTGATGACGTTTCAATTTTTCATCTCGCTCGCACCCAGCCGAAATGATAGCTCCTGAAAAGAGACCATGTCGAAAATCACTTTTACTTTGATAAATTCCAGTGTTGCCAGACCTCGGCGACGGAAATACCCAAACATCATTCGTACAAGTGGGACACGTGGTCGCTCATACTCGAACTTTGCAAAAAATACGTATTTCGATTTTTTAATTTTTGGGGTAAATCTTGAAAATTTCCCTAGAAATGGGGTAATTTTTTTTCCCCAATCCATACCTCGAGTCTGTACACACAATCGCCCCGTACAAGTCGAAACGCTCCGACGTTGCCAACTGTGAGAAAATTGAATCTTAAAATGGCGTTTTTTCGTACCTCAGACCGAACGGCCGCCGCGACAGCCGCCATCTTGAATTTTTAAAAACCACTCCCGTTCTGTCAAAATACAGGATAGCTGTAGGCGAAAAGAGAAAAAAAAATCATGCTCGACTGCGCCGTTTCGGATCTGTGGCGCCGCGGTTCGGGGTCGAAAAATCAAAAATTTCAAAACACAACAGCTCGGCCGCCATCTTGTTTTTCCAATTTTTTCCACTTTTTCTATTGACCGTTTCCTAATTTCTTCAATAATTACGAGTTTAAACAAAATCGGTTGGAAAACAAAAGAGTTGCAAGAATCACGTCGGCCGCCATCTTGTTTTTCCGAAATGTCATAATTTTTCCCCACTCGACTCCCGCACCCGAACACATCTCCCGTACATCATTGTATCGTTTTCTGTCTCTTTCTAGGAGAACAATTATGTCAATGAGTGAGTCAGTCAGTCAGTGAGTGGTAATTGAGCTATATATAGTATAATATAATATATCTGGAAACACCCCTGCTCACGCATTATTTTTTTTTACGTTTATTATACGTCACTTTACCATTTCCATTCTGCTCCCGTCCTGTTAACATTTTTTTTTTGTTTCAATATAAGCTAATTGGACTGGTCTATAAACAGAGAAGTAAGCAGATATAGTACTTCGAGGTGCTAGAACATGCAACAACTGTAACGTTAAGGTGCATGACACGGGTATGCCCGCGAAATTCAAATTTAATTTGGTTTTTCACAATTTGTAAACTAATACGACAAAGTAGGCTTATGGCATTCAAATTGCGAGCGTAGGAATATCATCTTCACAGGTTTATATAAAAATCTTTACTTGAAAGTGCCCAGTTTAAGAAATTAGTCAAATTAATGACTAATTTGTGAGTAACTCACGTCAAACTCATTATTTTGACTAATTTCTTAAACTGGACACTTTCAAGTAAAGATTTTTATATAAACCTGTGAAGATGATATTCCTACGCTCGCAATTTGAATGCCATAAGCCTACTTTGTCGTATTAGTTTACAAATTGTGAAAAACCAAATTAAATTTGAATTTCGCGGGCATACCCGTGTCATGCACCTTAACCGGGATGTATTTGTATGGGCGTTAACCGTTGATTTATTACTGTTTTTACTCTCCAATGGTACCTACCGTAAAACGAAGGAATAAACAAGTGTGCATTGAAAATTAAATTCCCGCCAATTATTTTTGCCGCTGAAGTGTCATTTTCATCATGCTGCACTTGAATCTTTAACTTTAACGAAATCGTGACGATGATGGTAGGGTTTACCATCATCACGAGTTTGTAAGTTATTCGCTTGAAGCTCAGGCTTAGCATCAGCTCGTTTGTAAAAACCTACTTATCTACCGCTAATACACACCCACTACAAATTCATTAATTTGTAATAGGTACATATCTAATTAAGTAGGTAAGTACAAATCATAATTATATATTTTATTATGTCAAGGTTTACAGTTTAGTCAAGAGTTTAATTAGCTTTGTAAATCAAATGAAGTTACAAATAAAGAGCTTTTCATTAGTATCTCTTTAATATTATAAATCACAGATAGATTCTTGTCATTCTTATCATCTTCTTCTTGACTTCTTTCCTGCAAAAACCTCGTTCCAGTATCCTTGTATATTTGACCAAGAATCCTAGAATAAAATTATTGTTGAGATTAAAAATGTGCTGTAAGTAGCCAGTAATCATAGTAACTAATTGGTTGCATTATTAAAACTAATTTCTCGAAATGAGATTCTGAACAAAACGACAGAAGTTTTCTAGATAAAAAGAAAGAACCTTCCACTTAGTAGAGGAATAGAAAAATCCATCTAACTAAGTATTACATGCAAATCTGCGAATAATCTTGACCCAGAGCTAGCCAGCAACCTATAGGCGTAAGGCGGGCTAAAGATATTTATATTCCGGATAATCAAAGATATATATATCTCTTCGTGACCAAATCTTCCATGCAAAGTTTTATTCATTGAACATTATTTTGACGATAAATGTTTTAAAAACACTATAACAAAAACGCATGCACAGGAGACGACGCACGCAATGTTTTGTGTACCTAGGTCCTAGACGTTTTTGTGCAGTGTGTATCTAGGGCAAAACACGCTAAGGAGAGAGTCCACGAAGTTATTAGGAGTGCTTACTCCTGATTCGATTTTTGATAACGACTTAATGAAGAAGATTTAATCGATTTGACACATTGATATTTATCTTTGCTCACCCATTCTCACAGCCCATTCTTTTATTGTTTTATAAACATACCCAAGCGTTTAAATAACTAAATATATTAATGTACTTAGTATATGTATTAAAATGAATCGTTTATTATTTGAACAGTAGGTACAGTAAATGTACTTATATGAATCCGTCAAGTCATAGAAACCATCCATCGCCAAAGATGTGTTGAAGCTCCGTGAATATTTTGAAAAGGAAAGTCGTATTTGTAATTACTACGAGTAGATGAGTATACCTACGAGTACTGTTACGAAATATCTGATAGAAGGACATGTCGCTTCATTATTGTGAAAAAGATATGCGTCTATGGAGTATTGCATTTTTTTTCGATGGTTGCCTGTCAATAATTATGACACTTCATAGGCGTGCTTATGTCAAAAGTAAAATAAATTGTTGGACAGGAAAGTAATGAGTACCTATCGTCTTATAACCGCTCAATGCTGATCGACATTTGAATGCCAGTCGCGCCCTTCTATCTACCTGAATTACAAAGGCTGCACTGTAGGACCGCATGTTTTGTAGGGATATCAGTCATACAAAAGCTGATTAAAATATCTAAGACAGTAGAGAAGAGTAGTAGGTATATATCATTCTTGGAATGTGGCTATTGGCATCAGCGTTTAATGAAGTTCGTGACCAAATTTCAAATATTATAAAAAAAAGAACAATATGGTTTTCAAAAGGGAAAATCAACTTCTGATGCTTGTTTTGACCTGGTTAATACAATTTCTGCCTATGTACTCTTGTAAATCACCGGGAGCAATATTTTTGACATGACAAAAGCATTTGACTTTGTTTCACACGAATTACTTCTGCAAAAGATTGAAAATTATGGTATCCGAGGACCAGCTTTGTCATGGATTAAAACCTATTTAAATGACAGAACTCAGTGTATTGAAGTTCAAATAAAGATGTAAATATAGGTACGGTAAAGATGTGTGGACTACTTTTTAACTGTCATCATAATTGTACAATGTTTCAAGCAAATAAACGATTGATTGATTTCAACAGTTCGGTGCAGAGGAAACAGTCATCTCATTAGCTACTTTGGTGCGAAAATAAAGTATAGGTAAAATAAAATACAGAAAACAACCTTTCTTGCTTCGCGCCATTCCAAATTACGCAGACGCGCCAAACCCTTTAGATTACGGTCCAGGATTTTAAGAAACTCGGTTCTTGTGATTTTTGGTGTTTCCGTTGTGCCATTACTTGAAAGATCTGGCATTCCGGTAACAGTCTGAAATGATAAATCGTTATATAATTTTTTCAAATAAGGTATGGTTAGGTATAGGTAGATAAATATATATTATATCGCCGTTCAATTGTAAAAACCGTTAGGTACATTGTAATCTAACGCTTTTTATCTCTATAGATTGTAAAACTGTCAACAGATTGTTAACCGTAACATACCTACTGCTTACAATTTAACGCATTATTTTTCTGTTAATTGTAATCTATTAGAATACTGAATATTTATGTCAAACCCTAACCTAACCTATAGTTCGCGCGCGAGTTGAATGCAGAGTATGGTGACACATACATTTACTCTGCATTCAACTCGCGCTCGAACTGTACAAGAAAGAGACAAGAAAACGTAAATACAATAAATATTTCAAAAATTAATACTCAGAACATTGAACGGTTCACAATCTTTCGACAGTTTACAATCTCGCGAGAGAGAAACCGTTAGATTATAATCTAACGGTTTTTACAATTTTACGGTGACATATACCTACACCAAAAATTTAATAAAAATTCTTTCCAAAAAACCGACATCTAAAGCCTCTGTAAAGTAAAAAATAATTTTGATTTCTACACACTATGTTGAAGTCGGGCGAGCCTGATGCGTCAACTATGCCTATCTTTGTTATACTCGCCCGTGTACTCCAAATCCCCACGGCTTAGGAGTTCTGTACCCTGGAGCATCAGGGTTGAGGAGTTGGAACTTGGGTTTAAGTATGAAGTCGTTGCTTGACAATATGAATTCATCATAAAAAAATCCTAAATCGCTATTTTTAAGGAGTTCTGTACCCCACAGCATCAGGGTTGAGGAGTTGGGACTCAGAGTTGTATTGTATACACGTGACTTGATACCTACTATATGAATTCACCATCAAAGTTTCCTAATCCCTAGTTTTGAGGATTTCATGTAGTACGGTACACCTACAGCATCAGGATTGAGGATTTGGATTCAGAATTTTTTATGGGACCACCTCGCGAGCTGCCTCAAACCAGTGAAAAAAAAATTTTCAAATCGGTTTAGAAACCACGGAGATATGCACCGACATACATAAAAAAAAAAAAAGATACGCGCCGAATTAAGAACCTCCTCCTTTTTGGAAGTCGGTTAAAAATACGAATAACTACGTCAGTCTACGAATAACTACGTGGAGTCGGTTAATAATACGTTGCCTGGTGGGAGGCTTCGGCCGTGGCTAGTTACCACCCTACCGGCAAAGACGTGCCGCCAAGCGATTTAGCGTTCCGGTACGATGCCGTGTAGAAACCGAAGGGGTGTGGGTTTAATATAACTGCCATGCCCCTAACAGGTTAGCCCGCTACCATCTTAGACTGCATCATCACTTACCATCAGGTGTGATCGCAGTCAAGGGCTAACTTGTATGTAGTTGATTAAAAAAAAAAACTAAGCGCGTGCGGGTAGCATAGGCTGAACCATCTAAATACTTACAGTAGGCTCAATAGGTATACTAAGGCTACGTTCGCACTGCGAATTTGCGAATTCACCTTCTTCAAATTGCTTGGTGGCACGTGTTCGGCGACAGGGGCGTGGTACCGCCAAAGACCTGACGCGATTTAGCGTTCCGGTACGATACCGTGTAGAAACCGATTAGGAGTAGGTATGGGTGTAATACCATGCCCCTAAAAGATTAGTCCGATACCATCTTATACTGGTGAGGTGACATCGCAGTCAAGGGCTAACTTGTAGTGGATAAAAAAACATGGGAATTTTTATGACAACTATATTGACATTCGAATGAATTCAACATTCGTTATCGATCTATTTTCATTTACCTAATAAGTAATAAGGTTCTTGCGTTAGGTTCAGTTGGCTTAAACTGCAGAAAAAATACTTTAAAATTGGGTACCTACTTATGTAATTACTTACGTTTTCATCAACAAATTGATTGTTGACCAAATCCGAAACTTGATTATATGCACTTTTTGTGTCGTTCATTTGCTAAAAATTAAAATTACTTCTTAGAAATTGCAATTAGTTTATTATTTATCTTAATTATTGAAATGATACATACATAAAATGATATTTGACTCACCTCAAGTATAAGATTGAATACTGTACCGAAAAAGCCCCACTTAGGTTTGGTCGCTACATTTTTTCCTGCCCTTAATAAAGATTGCCTTATAGCTTTATCCTTCCCAATGGATTCGTCTGCAAGTGGCTGCAAAAATATCACATTAAAGAATCTTAATTATTGTTTCAATTAATTTTCATTCAAAACTATTAGTCTAAGCTGAGGAGCAAATATATCATAGGTTCTTCTTTTTCTTCGTCGTATCGTTCTTGTCAGAGCGGTCGTGGTCGTCACTTTGATGTTATTCATAAATTAATATCATAGGAATTTCTTAATATTTATTTGAATTTTACCAAATTTTTTTGTTCTTATAATATTTTGCAATTTTAGAGTTTTATTTTACTGAAAAATAATAAGTAAATAATAATAATACCTTCGAAATTATTTGTTTCTTATTAGTAAGAACATAAATTCAACAGCTAGTTAAACTATTAATTATTATAGGTATTATATAATATAGGTAACTCCCTAATTTTTCGGGTTAATAATATAGCCTTTGACACTCACAAATAATTGGCACATTGGCTTTCTATTGGTACCAGAATTTTCAAAATCGGTTCAGTAGATCCAGAGATTACCCCCTACAACGTCACAAACTTTACCTCTTCATAATATTAGTATGGATTAATGTCATGGTACATCCTTCACGTATGATGGGCTCTTCCAAGATAAAAACTGCTTGCTGTCTGGAGACAAAATCTTTTTTATTTTTGCAAATCTTCAAGTTTTGTTGTTTGTTTGCAAACAAATGTTGTTTGTATATTACGATAGTAACGTATACTTACCTGTACTCGTAGGTAAATATCATTGCCTACATACTTGCACCACCACCACCACTACCACTACAGCCTATTAACGTCCCACTGCTGGGCACAGGCCTCCACTCTCATAGGAGAGAGGGAATTAGAGCTTAGACCCACCACGCTGCTCCAATGCGGGTTGGCGGGCTTTAAAGACTATTATCATGTTAGTGATAATAACCGGGACCGACGGCTTAACGTGCTCTCCGAGGCACAGGGGTGATACACCGCCAACTTCCAACTCCGGGCTGGCACTGAGAATTTCTTAATTGAAAAACCCAATACCTAACAATTTTTTATGCCCGACCGGGAATCGAACCCAGGACCTCGTGATCCGCAGTCGACTATGCTAACCGCTAGACCAACGAGGCCTACATACTTAGGTAAAGCATTTTTTAATAAAAGCTGTTACATATATCTAGTTTTCAAATTATGTTTATCTTTATACTTACCTAGTTATAATAATAATATACCTAGTTAATGTGGTTACCTAAATTACCAAACGTGCAATGCACCTATAGGTACTTAGACGTAATAGGCATTGCTTACAAAAGCTGTAATCATCACGATAAGAAATGGCTTTTATGCATCTTAGTTGACATAAACGGATGTTATAGGCAGGTAGGTATACCCACCTAATCACAAGGAAATTGAACACATAATATGTAACGATTACGTATGTAGGTATACTAACGGGCTGTGCAGCGACTAGGTGCGTGACAACTGCAACCGTTACAAATGCAGCAAATATTTCATACTTCAAACTTCCCATCTTCATACTTTTGTTCACCTGGATTCATCCAACGTACTAGCGCACTCAAATCGTATATCCCGCAATGAAGGTAACAAGGTAGGTATATTGGATGATGATATCTACATCCAATATACCTTCTAGTGAGAGCTACAAATATAAAAAATTAGCGGATTTAACATGCAGAAATATTATTAAACAGCCGCGAGCCATGCATAATAGGTAGGTATGTCTGTCTTAGAATAATAACATGCAAAAGTACTACTAAAAACCTGTTGGATAAAAATTTTGTACGTAAGTATAAAACCTACTTAGCATGTACCTAATTAGCATGCTTAGTGTTGACTTTTCTTCATTGTTATCGTGTTTGTGAGAATGTTTGTATGAATGTACCTATCTTGTATTACAATTTACAAAATACGTGCATTTCCACGACTGCACAGTAGCGAATACTTGTTCTTTTACTTTATAATTACATACATTTTTTTATTTGGTATATATTAATATTTTTATTTATTTATATTATAAATGCGAAAGTTTGGATGTATATGGATGGATGTTTGTTACTCAATCACGCCCCAACGGCTGAACGGATCTGGATGAAATTTGGCACAGAGCTAGATTATAGCCTGGAATAACAATTAGGCTAGTTATCCCGGAAAATTAAAGATTTCCCGCGGGAACCGAAAAACTTGAATCCACGCGGACGAAGTCCCGGGCATTCGCTAGTATTTTAATATATTAAGTACTAGATGATGCCCGCGACTTCGTCCGCGTGGATTAAGTTTTTTCAATTCCCGCGGGAAATCCATAATGTTCCGGGATAAAAGTAGCCTATGTCCTTCCCCGGGATACAAACTATCCCTGTACCAAATTTAATCAAAATCGGTTGAACAGGTGGGCCGTGAAAGCGTAGCAGACAGACACATTTTCGCATTTATAATATTAGTATGGATGTACATAATTAATTTGATAATTTATAATCATGCTTTACATATAGGTACGTTGCAATACATCTTTCAGTTTTACGACATAAATAGCGCGCTACTAGTAAGTAATAGTAAGATCGTTCTTAGTGAGAAAACTATTGTGAGCGCCAACAACAACTGTACAAAGTTTTTAACTCAATCGGATAAACGAATGACGAAGTACACACACAATAATTTTTAAGAAAAGAAATTGACAAAAACACATGTGAGTGCGTTGATGTCTTTTGTACTATAGGTTCAGAGTTCCGACCATGCATTTGCACAGTACTTTGTATGTTCTATAAAATATACAATAAGATACGCAACGTAACTTATTAGTAAATTATTAACATATCTACCAGTAATACGCTCCTAGACCATTAAAAATCATATTATAATTAGAATCAAGATTTTTATTTCGTTACCTAGCGTGAGGTACCTATAGTTGTAATTCCAAAAGCAATTATTAATTGTAATAATTGCATTTTAATGTGAAAGTTAGGTGATATTACAACATACTTATAGGTACTTGATTTTGAACTAGCAAAGAATATATTATACCTATTATAAAACTGAGAAACTATTTATGTACTTTACTAAGGTATCTCTTAAAAAGAGGAACTTCTTTAAAAATATGTTTAATATAATATTATGTGTTTATTCCTTAATGTTCAGAAAGATTTATACACTGCATTTCAAATTTACATTTATTAATTGCGGCGTTATGCCGTTATTATTGCCCATGGTCATCGGACACGGAGAATCATACATCATAGGGTATCGTACATATCTAAACGTATGAGATTGCACCTCTGATCGACGCCTCAAGTGACCCAAGAGTTGGCGCTTATGCGTTAGTTAGTCTTACTATCCACCGAGGCAATAGCGCCAGTGTATTGGGTTTACCCATTGCCCATTGCCCATTTACGATGTTTGGACGGCATATATTTTTTGTAAAATATAATCTCGGTATATAGGATAGGTGTTTCCTCGGAATCATCCCTTAGTGATATTAAGTATGATAAAAATTGTTCCCTGAAAACCATAGGTATTATTGTTTCTTACAATATTAAAGAATGTTCTATTTTTAAATATACTTAGTAGTAGGTATGTTAAATAGTAAAAGAGATTAGTGAAGTTAAATTAAGTAAGTGAACTACCTTCAGCCAATATAGGTAGATACATAGTTACGTTTTTAATTTTAAAAGGTCACACTGACCATTCACCAAATTACCATGCAATATTACAAAAAAACATGTATTACTACACCTTTTGTATATTATATAATTTATGTATTTAAATACTTACCGTAATAAACTAGATATTACTTATCTTGAAAATATAAACATAATAATTTTAGTAAATAAGAAGTAGGTAATATCGATTTTTCGAATTAGTACCAAACAACCATAACAATTATTTCTTACCCAGTTACTATACACTTTTGAATAGTAACTAACAAAATCCTTCACTGAATTGTATAGTATTCCTGAAACTTCACCTTAGTATTTAATATTTTAGGTACTATAATAATTAACAATCACTTTAACTTTGTACTTCATTATATTATAAGCAACAGATTTATAAATGATTAAGCTTGTTAAATTAATATGAGTTAAGAAGTACCATGTATGTCTGCTACCGCCAGCACTAGACTCGTAGCTACGAGTTGCGGGTTGGCGGCGTGCGCACGAGTTGCACTATGCGATGTTTACAACACGGCCATGCGAGCGGAGCCGGTCGCCTCGCGCGATTCGGCCAAGGCCGCTGTGTTGCGAAGCCTAAGTTATGTCAGCCGCGTTCTACTTATGCAATGCTTACCATTTTATTGCACATAGATGACCATATAGTGGTCTCGGAAATTCCTATAAAATAAAATTTTTTGGCTGTTAATTAGTCCGACTGGACTAAATTGTGATACATTTGGGATTTAGATGGAAATAATTATGACTTTTGGAACTACCTGAATGATTCTGATTTTTAGCTATAAGTAGTAGATTGTTGCGAACCATCCCTATACTGCAACTCTGATATAGTTGGATTCAGAACAATCTCGGTCAATGCAGGTTAAAGAGATGAATAAGAAAACATTTGATGCTATGAGCTCACTGCGTCGGCTGCGCTGTTTTACCAATACCAACCAAAGTTGGCACAATTAATAAAACCTAAGTGCCCTTAGGTTTGATACCTAACAGATTACAATCTACCGAAAAGTAATGCGTTATCTAAATTGTAATCTGTCGACAGTTTGCAATTTCGCTAGTTAGATTACAATCTAAAGGTTTTTGAAATTTTACGGTAACACATACACAATAGAATGTGGTGATTGAAAATCTATTTTAACGGATACGATATTAATTCTTATCAAATTAAATATAATTTACCTTTACACCCTACAATTTTATATAACATCCTATACTATCGCGTGACCAAATTGTAATCTAAATATATTAATATAAAAGGAAAAAGGTAACTGACAGACTGACTGACTGATCTATCAACGCGCAGTTCAAACCACTGCTCTGGACGGATTGGATTAGGTTGAAATTTGGCACACAGATATAGCTTTTATGACGTAGGCAACCACTAAGAAAAGGTTTTTGCAAATTCAACCCCTAAAGCTGCGGGCAAAGGCCAGTAAATTATAAAAGCGTGATAAAAAGGGAGTCAAATATAATGTTTATAGGCATTCATCATCACTATATCATCAATTCTCACCTCACCTTCCTCCGAAAAATTGCACGGGTATAATCGAGGACCTGGAGCTTGTCATATTTAAGGAATTCCCGCGAGAATACAAAAATTAGTCGCTTGCATCAGCTAGTGTAGGTATATATACCTAATACTTCTGTACGTGTGTTTGTCATTAAACTCCTCCTAAACGGCCGGACCGATTTTGATGTTTTTTTAATGACAAACAAAAACCCACTTTTCATAAAGTAACAATGATCGAAATTTACCAGTTCAGGAGTTTCGCCCTCAATTTCCAAAAGTCCGAATTATTTCATCAGATCTTCGCTAAAATTAATGGTATGGGATCAAGCTTGTGTAAACTATGTTAAGTAAAAAGGATTCTGGAGTTTAAACGACTAAAACTTTTATGGAGTAAAATGACCAAAACATAAATTCACGCCGGCGCGGGCGGATTCGCGGGCATCAGAGTGCCTGAGAGTAATCAAGTTTATAAAAATATATAATTTCCATTTCAAAGATTTCATGGTAACTACATGTTAAATGATATTATTTATCTGATTCAAATATTTCATAATCATTATTTGTTTATTATGTAGGTAAATACCTAGACTTATAGAGGATTGCGTTCAATGAAACAGAACCTTTGGCATACAAGTTTATTAGCGTAAAACAAAACGTGTTGAGCACTAACAAATCGAAATATAAAATTAGATTGTGAATAAGTCTTATTTTTATTTAACCTAGGACTAGAACAAGTATTCAAGAACGCAGGTAGCTATAACTTTATTTTGTATAAAAACAACGTGCCTGAAGTGTTTCAATAAAAACGTTGGTAAATTATTTTTTTTAAGATGTCACTAATTCCATTTTTCTATATTTCTTCCTGAGCGTTGACACAGGATCTTTAAATAGAATAGGGTCGAGTCGCAGAACAGAACGCACGAGTGGCATGTAGCCCCACGCGGAAGCGAACGTATTCAGGCAGGACTGCCGCTGGACGAAATGCTCCGGATCACTCCATGACGATCTGAGAAAAGGCACAACACTGAAATATACTTGCTTAAAAATTATTTGCATACCTACTATGCGAAAGTTCAAAAAGAATGTTCAGGTAAAGAGAGCTCTGAGACTGATGTATAATGGCTGATGTGCGGAACAAGGAAAGATTGACTGATGAACTAAACGAGTTTCAGCGAATTCTGCTGATACACTCTTGTCGTCACGTCATTTCAAACCCATTAAGGTGCCAGCGGAGAATGAATTGCCCATACAAACGTAATACCAAAATAATTAATAATTCGAGAACATTTCCACCAAAATGAGAGTTTATTTGGATTCAAATTGTATTTATCTAGTCCCCTGGATTTATATGTTTTCAAAATACTTTCCTAAAATGAAATGTAAATGAATTGCGTTTTGCATATTTTTACGACAAGATGGACATGTTTCCCTCTTATTTGTTTCATATTAAAACCAACGATATCTTACGTATTAATTGGTCAGCAGCATAGCCTATATTGTTAAGTTACAGAATAACAAAACGAAGTAAAAAGCACGATAAGTTTTCATTCATCATTTTTGGTATTCACGGAACAAGACTAAATGTATAACAAATTCTGTAAGCTCATATTGCTATCTCGCTTGAACGCGATCATGTGTCATCAGTGAAATAGAGATAGCAATATACCGGCAAATTTATATTTGCGGTTCGAATAGAAGTTGCGAGCGGCGCGAACCGGCCTCTTAAGAGATCGATGATTCACCTACTGTGCAGGTCCAAGTTCAGTGCCTTTACTGCCTCGCCCTTACTTCAATACTTTAAATAACACTGATGTTAGGGTTTCGAGCACAGAAATACTTTGACACCATAGTAAAATGGTCTCAAATCTTCATGATTTCACACCAATTCCGCTGGGGACTGTTTCATGTTTGTAAAGTAAAAGATAAAAACAAAATTTTACTTCAAACACAGAATAATGAATAGTAGGTACATTTCAGGCACAGAAGAATTACTCGGCAAAGAAATTTAAATAAATAGCGACTCTTGAAACCACGTAATAAATTGTAATTGGCACTCCACTGCGAGCGAAATTTCTTATTTACCAACGAAACCTCCCTTTCTATCGTGTAACTCTTATCCCTTCTCACGCGGCTATGTTTGGGCTGTTTTCTAATTTCTTGTAATGAATACATTATTCTTAGCATGCTAAGTCTTTTATATCTTTATTAAAGTAAACTGTAATGTGTAGTAATCTTATTGTACTTATTTTTTCGTGCTTAAGTAAGGAGAACATGTAAAGTCAAGCGTTTTTCACAGAGCACGCGAAACACTCGACTGATTCGAGTGCTGTCGGCGGCTCGTGTCTCCGTGCCGTAGGTATATTTTCGTCACGTGACCAAGCGAGCCAGGCCTACTTCAACAACAAAGTCATCGTCGCATACGATTTTAAATTATGTGGTAAAGTACTGAGCGTTTTATGCCTATTACACTGCACTTTTCACAGGACCCTGTGGTAAGGGTGGGCGTGGCCGCTAATTTTGGCGTCGCTTATTACACAGCAATAAGGACTAAATTAGGGACCTTTTCTCCCTACATTTTATTACACTACACTGATTCAGGGTTAAGGGTCCATGTGAAAAGGGCTAATAGCTGTATAAGGCTGGCCGCACACTGAGTATAGTCGGTTGGACAGCAAGAGCGCTCACCTGTAGCGGTGGTGCTGCGGCTTGTAGCGGCGGCGCTGCGCCAGCTTGAGCGGCGGGCGGCGCGAGGCGTGCGCGGCGAGGCAGTTGAGCAGGATGTCCTCGCAGTTGCGCGCGCGGCGCACGGCCAGGCGCAGCGCGGGCGCGGCGGCGCCGTACAGCGCCAGCAGCGCGCGGTGCACGAGCGCGGCGCCCGGCAGCACCATCGAGTACGAGCCGCCCCACTTGCTGCTGTAGCCCCAAGCGCTCTGACCGCCCGCCCGCACACAAGTTAACGCACAATTCATTTATTACGCATAGGAATAGGGATGATGACAACTCAATCAAATCAGCAACTTTTTATCAAACTAAAAAATGCACTTCTAGCATGGGAGTTGTATGAAATTCACAATAGTGACATCATCAAATTCCAACACGCTTTTTTTCTTTAATCTATATTTCAAAATTCAAAGGTGGGCCTTAAAATGAACATGAGTAAGACGAAAATCATGTCTAATGCTCATGTTCCGCTCCACCCAGTAATCGTTGAGAGCTCTGCACTCTAAATTGTAGACGAGTATAAGTATATACCTGGGACATACGGTCCAGTTAGGTAGGTCCAATTTCGAGAAAGAGGTGGGCCGCCGAATCCAACTCGGTTGGGCAGCGTTCGGGAAGCTTCGAGATGTTTTCTCGTCCAAGATTCCTCAGTGCCTGAAGACCAAAGTCTTCGAACAGTGCGTGTTGCCAGTGATGACCTATGGATGCGAGACTTGGTCGCTAACTATGGGCCTCATAAGAAAGCTCAAGGTCACTCAGCGGGCGATGGAGAGAGCGATGCTCGGGGTTTCTTTGCGCGAGCAAATCAGGAATGAGGAGATTCGCAGAAGAACGAAAGTAACCGACATTGCTCAACGCGTTGCGAAGCTGAAGTGGCAATGGGCGGGGCACATAGTTAGAAGAACCGACAGACGTTGGGATCCCAAAGTGCTGGAATGGCGACCTCGCACTGGGAAGCGCAGCGTTGGCAGACCCCCTACTCGCTGGACGGACGACATTAGGCGAGTTGCAGGGAGTCGCTGGTTCCAGGCGGCGCAAGACCGCGGCGTGTGGAAATCTTTGCAAGAGGCCTATGTCCAGCAGAGGACGTCTGTCGGTTGATGATGATGATGATGATATTTCAAAATGGTTATCAAACTTAAAACTAACCGAGGATGTTTTTTGTGAATTTTAGGTCTTTTGGAAGGCCTTCTATTTAATAATCAGTTAGAAATAATTTATTTTTGATATCTAAGGCGTCATTCCTATTGTCCCTAATAACCCTATGTCTAAAAAAAATTATTTCTTTCTGCTATAATTAAGTAGTGGATCTTCCAAAAGACCAAAACATCAAAAATCTCGTTTGATAGTTTAATAACCTTTTTAAATTATCGATTAAAGAAAAAAATTGCTAGGAAATTTGATAACGCCAAGAGTATTAATTTCGTACTAACTCATACTTTAATATTTAATTAAAGCGCTCTTTTATGAAAGTATGAGTTTGGAAACGCGAAACATAAAACTAATTATTAAAAATATCAAATCCAGATGTATGACTGAGATCCCTACACTGGCTGGGAAAAGAGCTGATTTAAGCTGACCTTACCACTGCTAAATACATATAAAGAATACAAAAAATATACCTCATCATAGACATAGAAAAATGACATATGGTTTTAGTAAGTTCATTTTTTAATTGACATGAAAATATAAGGTTGGTAGTCTATAAACCATCTTATCGTAAACTGACTAGGAAAAAAGTTTAACGCAAAAGCTTTCAATTATCATAATAACTGATATCAAAATTCAAAGTTCTATAAGTGTAAAGATGGTACCTACAAAGAAAAATAAAATCACAGATCGAAGTTCTATAAATGGTGAATGAAATACAAACCTTGGACTCATCCCAAAAGTGGTTTCTAGCTGGGTATCCGACTATTCGTTCAGGAAACTGTTGCCACACACGGAATGCGAAATCTAACTCCTCTGCCAACATGGGCGCGTCTCCATCCAAGGAAAACACTGCAGCCGTGGGAATCGCCCAAAGAGGCTGCCAACGTGCTGACACACCTTCCCTGTAATTAAAGTGACTATGTTAATAATCAAATAATCAATCAAATCAAATCAAATATCAGATATCAAATCAAATAAATATTATAAATGCGAAAGCTTGGATGGATGGATGTATGGATGGATGGATATTTGTAACTCAATCACGCCAGAACGGCTAAACAGATCGAAATCTTGCTCTTGGGAATCGACATCTCTCTCAACCTCAATTTCACGAAATGTATCGAGTCAAAGGCCAAAACAGCTGCCAAAAACCTTGGCATCCTGAACAAGGTGAAGCAATACTTCACGCCAAAACAGCGCCTCGTTCTCCATCAGGCACAAGTCAGATCTGGCATGGAGTATTGCTGCCACCTTTGGGATGGATCCGCCAAGTATCAACTCGATACATTAGACTCGATAGATCGCCGGGCCCGAAGGATCACTTACGCAGGTGAAATTTCTCAGTCTACAACACCGACGCAATGTCGCTTGCTTATCGGTTTTTTATCGGATATACCCATATACCATGGAGAGTGTGCTCAGGAACTTCACAACCTTGTTCTTCCTTCCCCGTTCTACCACAGAACAGCGAGAAACCGTCTGCGTTGGCATCCTTATGTGGTTGATGTCCAATCTGCCCGCACGAAACGTTTTTGCTCGACGTTTCTGATCCGAACCGCTAGGTTGTGGAACACCCTTCCAGCGCACGTGTTTCCTGCCACATATAACTTAGGTACCTTCAAGGCAAGAGTGAATAGGCATCTTCTAGGCAAGCACGTTCCAGCCTAGACCTCATCACTGCTTTGCACTAAGCATGATTGTCGTCAAGCACAACCTATCTCACAATTTAAAAAAAAACAGATCTGGATTAAATTTGGCACAGAGATGGATAATAGTCAGGAACCAAAGCCCTCAATCCACGCGGACGAAGTCGCGGGAATCAGGTAATAATAAATTATATTGTTAAAATTGTACCCTGGATAATGCGTAGTAGCGTCGATAACCACTACAGGTAAAGGGTCTCGTAGATCTCCAGCCATTCTTGAAAGCGATTTCAAGGAGGGTGCAGCACGTTCACTGTCCCACACGAGGACTACCTATATTAATAACACAATTAAAGAGAGCACGCGACATGTGCGCCATTCTGAGAGCCTAATCCGTAGTCCATAAAAATGTGTTTGTATGTCTTCTATGCTTCTACTGCCCATATTTTCAACCGATTTTGATGAAATTTGGGACACAGATAGAATGTTGTCCCGCCGTTCCGGGATAAATCACGACGAAGTCGCGGGTATAATCGAGTGTGATAGTAAAATTAAGTGAAACTGCTGTTGTATACTGTTTGTGCTTTGCGTTGCGTGGTAGAGACAGGACGATGAAAAAAATTGGAACTTTGACTAAATGCCATTGTTGTGAATCAATTCAATGGGGGCTAAATAAGGGATGATGGAAAATCACATCTGGAGCACGACTAGTACAATTGTTATAAATGCGTAGGGTGTATTTTGATATAATATTAGGTATTAGGTATTAGGTATGTATGTTAGCTAGCCCAGCCATCTAAATTCTATGCTTATCCTTTCTTTTAATAACAGGTAAAATCTACATGCAAAATGCAAGTTTTGAATGCCATTCAGTCAGTTTATTCTTTTATATATTCTCTGTCAAAATACCTCTTCAAATTAGGTCTTTACCTATGAAATTGCCTTTCATCAGTACTGGTCATTTCAAATAAAAAAAAATTGTAATAATATAATATAATAAAGTTTTTATTAAAGGCATTAAACCCATCATACATCGATTGTACAAAAACATTCTACAGCTAATGTAATGGCTCTGTATTCTAAATTCAAATTAATTTTGTTTTAAAACCATGACATTCTTTTTACAAACTCAGTCTTTTGTTTTTTGATTAGCTTTGTATTTTCATTACATTTCAACATTTTTCGTCATAATGGATACTTTAAAAATTCGTGTAATTATGGAATATGAATTCCGT
This sequence comes from Erebia aethiops, assembly GCA_923060345.2. NCBI lineage: Eukaryota > Metazoa > Arthropoda > Insecta > Lepidoptera > Nymphalidae > Erebia > Erebia aethiops. Next base: position 10,209,561 of record OV281089.1, on the reverse strand, counting down.
CGTAGCACCAACGCGAAACGTTTACGGAGAGAACTGTACAAACGAACGCACAACCCTTTATTGGTTTTCCCGGTTCCGTTCTGGAAATTTTGACACATGGGCAACTTCAAATATGCTCCAAACTAGAGCTAGACCTCAACATTGTTTTCCACTAAGCATGTTTATTAGCAAGTGCGATAATATTAAAAAGAAGTGCTCGTTTACCTTGTCACAATGTTCGCTGCTAGCTATGTTGGCAAGGAGTTTGTGCAATGCGGGTGACGTGGCCTGCACGTACAGCAGGGCTGTGAAGGAGTGTCCGGGCGTGGGCGGCGGCGTCGGGAGCGGGAGGGCGGGCGCGGGGAGAGGCGCGGGGGGCGGGGCAGGCGCGCGCGGGGCGGGGGGCGCGGGCGCGGCGGCCGGCAGCTGCGCGCGCGAGTCGCCGTACGTCGCCAGAGTCATCAGCGCACCCGGCGATGTGTTCCATATCAACGCTTCGCGCTGTCGCGAAGATCTATGGGCCGTTATGCGTTCCAATAGTATCTGTTATTGCAGGAAATACACAATAGGTAAGTATCAAGTCATTAAGAATGAATAGATATTGTGGTACCTGTAAGGTGTAAGGTATCAACTGTTAAGATTTTGTAAGCGTGACTGATTGTATTACATTACACACAATCTCCTACCTAAACTAATCTAAAATTACCGGTCTAAATGTATTATTTTTTCCCTTAACAATACTCTCTGACGAAATAGGACAGCACTATATTTTTAACTGTATCTAGTTTAGTAAAACTTTAAGTAATCTTGATCAATAAACAAGAAGCACAGAGTTCTTTTAAACAATATAAAAATGTTTCATATTTTACCTCTATTGTTGTAAACACTATTTTCTCAATCGAAGAAAAATATTGTTCCCACAAAAGTTGTGTCTGCTGCCTCAATGCAAGAATACGCTCAGGAGGAACTGAGCGCACTAGCTCAGGCACCTGAACAAAAATAAATACAATACATTTTAATAAAATTATTATCTGATTTGTGAAGTTTATCTTAAATGTACCTAAACAAATGAGTAATCAATAACAACTATATTTCATTTATTCAGATAAAAACGAAAACCATAACTTTTCCATGACTATTTAAGTACCTATTAGGCTAATTTTACATTAAGTAAAGCTGTAGAAATTTGACACATTTACAGATACTTCAACTCATTAAGTTGAGGGGTGCTAATATGTGTGTGTGTGTGTGTGTGTGTGTGTATGCTACTTTTAATCCCGGAAAATTAAGGAGTTCACATGGGAATTTAAAAATCTTAATCCACATGGACGAAGTCACCGGCATCATGTGGTACTTAATAACTTTTGTGGTATAATAGGTAATAGATGGACCTGTAATAGAAGACGCTCGTCAGCCCAGATGACTGCACGTCGCCAATCTATTCGCTCATCAAAAGGTAACCGCCATCCATTACTAAGTAGAACTGGAACACAACCAGCAGCTAGTGCCTCTAAAAACCGGTAAGAGCCAAGACGTCTACCACGAGCCACAAGGCAAAAAGTTGAATTTGCTAATAATTGCTCATAGTCAAATCTAAAAAAGACAAATAATTGTAATGTCAGATAAATAAGTCTCCTGTTTAGTTTGACGAAACATTTGTTGTGGTCCATAAACAACATCTTACTTCATTTTCAGAACAATACAATAATTTTATAGATAGTGTACTGCATCAATGTCAAACCATTTTTTGTCTTCAACAATCCTTTATGGACAGTCTTAAGGATACATGAAGCCAAAACAATGATTTGACATTGATGCAGTGATTTAATGATTGATGGGGCATAGGCAATTGTGGCCCAGTGGTATTACTGAATAAATTCCAAGTTTGGTAGGTATTGTATAAAAAGGATAAAAATATATGAGCTCTTTGGAAATATTTAAAAGCAAAAAGTCTCAAAACATTAACAAAGTAATACTCACTTATCATATTCCTTATTATCTTCATCACACCTCTCATCTCTTAAATCTTTCCAAGATTTCCCATGTCTACATGTTGTAACTAAAATAAGTTGGTTGCCATCATGTAAATGCCACAAGGAATTTCTTGTTTCACTACCAATGCCATGCACATAGCGCTTCCCTTTGAATGCAAGTAAATGTTTGCGAGGTGCTGGGAAAGGGTTACCTGTGGCTGCAGGGGGTAACCCACCACGCTCTGGGTGCTCTTTGTGAAATAGTGGCAACGATATATCAAACCCATCACGGAAAATAGTCTCAGAAGCACTTGCCCTTGCCATGATAGCTTCACCCGAATCAAATCCAAGAGCTCCTTCTGCATAATCAGGCCAAGTGCCCGCATATAAATTAAAAATTACATGATTGCGACCATTTTTCCAGTGCTGAAGTCGGGACAGTCTTGAAGCAACATCTGCAATATGCTCAGGGGACAGTGGATCCGCATCTAGGGTATCAACTGCAGGTATAAACAGACAAGCCTCAGTAGGATCATGAGTGGCGTACCTTGACTCCCTTATCACTGACAGAACTTTACGGTAAGTGGCACTAACAGGTCCATCTGTTGGGTACACATAGACTTTAGGATCACTGCCACATTTCGAAAAATCAAAACAAGTTAGCATTCTACATGATTTTGTAGTCGTTTGGGGATTTCTCTTTTGTCGAGATGGTGATTCGTATAATTCTTCCAAAGTTGCAAATGTTGGCAACTGTCCCCGTCGTGAGTAATTATTTCGTTGAGCATTCAAATAGAAATTGTTAAAAAAACAGTATAACCCCAGGAAACATGATAGAATTACAATAAAATAGCGTTTTTTTGCTTGCATTTTCTTTCTGGGATGTAACAACGTTTATCCTGGTCTTGTAGACGTCAGATTTTCCTAATATTAAAATCCATATTCACTTTCACTTCAAGATCTCCAAATCCTAAAAATCACATAAAAATCTCTGCTAAAAATCTATTTTGCAACAAAAATGTAGCGATGTGCCGAGTACGGCTTGACTCGAGTCAGACTCGATTCCTGCTATGGACTCAAATACTCGAGTACCAATTTATTTTGACTCGAGTACGCCGGACTCGATTCCGGTACTCGAGTCAAGACCGCTGACTCGATTCTATTATGCGAGTCCTACTCGAGTCTAGTATTCGAGTCCAAGTGACTCGAGTCTAGTATTCGAGTCCAAGTGACTCGAGTCTAGTATTCGAGTCCAACTGACTCGAGTCTAGTATTCGAGTCCAAGTGACTCGAGTCTAGTATTCGAGTCCAACTGACTCGAGTCTAGTATTCGAGTTAGGTTTACTCGCTTGACGCTTGTACTCAATCTCTGTTTAGTGTTTACCTAAGCAATGAAGTGACGCCCTTTGACCGCCGAACCGCTATTCGCGGATTCGGTGGATCTGCGGACGGTCACGTGGGTGGTTCCGAATTGCACGGCGGGTCGCGCAATTATATGAGACTTTTGAGATAGCTTTTAGAACGCCACTTTCCTAAAGCTTATTTGATTCGTCTAGATGACATGATGTTTGTACTGAATAAATAACTTGACTATCTTTTTAATAAGTAAAATGACTTGCAAAGTTGGTAACTAACTAAAAGAACAAATATCTGAAGTTCTTAAATAGCTTCTACAAATATATCTTTTTGTTGTGTAATAAAACAAATAGAACTTGATCTCATTTATGGTTCCTATTTTTTGTAATGTTTATGAATATTTTCATTTAAAATGTTTGATTTATTAACGTTGTGTCATTACTCATTATGCTAAACCTGTGTATGATGTTTACTCCTTTTCGACTTTTCCTTTTTGTTCTGAAATCCGTAACGAGTTCTGGACTCGAATTTCCAGACTCGAGTCTAGGACTCGAGTCTGGGAATCGAGTCTAGGACTCGAGTCTGGGACTCGAGTCTGGGAATCGAGTCTCGGACTCGAGTCTGGGAATCGAGTCTAGGACTCGAGTCTGGGAATCGAGTCTAGGACTCGAGTCTAGATATCATTCGAATACCAAACGTAGAACTCGAGTACTGAGCTCGAATCGCGGAATCGAGTCATGATTCGAGTACCGTATAAAAAGACTCGAGTTGACTCGATTCTCCAAAACAGCGACTCGGCACATCACTACAAAAATGTTTTCTTTAGGCATAGATCTAGAATATTTAATCGTTTAACTCTCGTCTCTCTCAGATTAAATTTTTTTAATCTGAGCTAACTCTAAATTTCTATTTCTATAATCTATGTATAAGTTACTTGTCTCTGACGTCTATGATCCATTGAACAATAACCCTCTTTCAACGTAGCTAGAGAAAGAGATACAGACATGGCGTCAGCGTATACAGTATGCGATAGCGATAGTCTTAATGCGATATTTTCTGGTAAATAAGTATTTTTTTGTTATTTATATACTTTGCAGCACTCATGCGAGTCTTTACAAATATAGCCTGTTTTTATCCAGGTAACAATCAGGTCAAAATTGTAAACTTACGTAGTAGGTTATGTTCTCGTATTTAAGTTCAGTTCGGCTTTTGCAGCCTAACACACAGCAATATACCATCGTCTATAAGTTAAACCACTTTTTTCGTAAGCTAAGAGCACAGTTACAACTTTGTCCAATTCCGATTTCGTACGATATGGGCGAATAACAAAAACGACACAGGATTGTCTGATCTAAACAGTTGGATAAGTCAAACAAAAAAAGTGATAAGCTGAGCAGGGCAAGAGAACATTTTCTCGCTCTGTCACTCCTTGGCACTAGCGTATATACTCATTTCATGGTTTTAAAATCAGCAAGGCATGCTATTATCCCTTCTCTAAAGCATGTATTTGATCTCTGTTTTTCGCAAGGTATTTTTCCACAAATTTTTAAAAAAGCTGTAGTACATCCTGTTTACAAGAATGGAGATAGAGACAAGGTGACTAATTATAGACCTATATCCGTGCTAACAACTATTTCGAAGGTCTTGGAGAGAATTCTGAACAACCGACTGACTAGCTTCATAAAGAGACAAAACATTCTGGCAAATGATCAGTTTGGATTCAGGAAAGGTATGTCTACAGAAGATGCCATTTGCTCTTTAACTGATCAAATAGTTAAAAATATAGAAGGTAAGCATAAAGTTATAGGAGTGTTCATCGATCTCACCAAGGCTTTCGATACTGTCTCTGTTCCCATTCTGGTAGACAGGTTAGAGGGCATTGGTATACGGGGAACCACTCTAAGTCTATTTAAGGACTACCTAACAGATCGAACACAGGTTGTTAAGATAGGCTCTCTACTTAGCCGTGAGGAGTTCATCAACTATGGAGTTCCACAGGGGAGCGTGCTCGGCCCAACTTTGTTTTTAATTTACATTAATAATTTATGTAAGCTAACTATCCCGTACACAAAAATCATATCTTACGCTGATGACACAGTTCTGCTTGTTCACGGAGAAGACTGGGAAAGGGCTCGCTCCCGTGCTGAAAGAGCTATTAGCATGGTAAAAACGTGGCTCACAAACCACTTATTGACATTAAACCCAACCAAGACAAAGTTTATGACCTTCTCGGCTAGCGAGAGATCACAACCTGCAGAACCCCTCACAATACAAATACACAATTGTCTGGGTGTACCAAAAAACTGTGGATGTCCCAGAGTTGACCACGTATCCGAAATAAAATATCTGGGAATTCATGTGGACAAATTACTGTGCTGGAAGACACAAATTAATCTGGTCACCCAAAGAGTTAGGAAACTCACATATATCTTCAGGAAAATAACTAAATTGGCTGATGAAGAGGTCCTAAAAGCAACATACTTTGCGTTGGTACAATCCCAGATAGTATATGCCATAACGGTCTGGGGTGGCTCCTTTATTACAACGATGCTTCGCCTTGAAAGAGCTCAAAGAGCCACATTGAAGGTTATGTGTAAGAAACCGGTTCGGTATCCAACACATCTTCTTTACAAGGAATGCTTAATGCTCACCGTTAGGCAGCTCTATATACTAAACCTTATACTACGTAAACACTCTACAATATCTGCTGGAGCTCATCTGCAACCAAAAAAGCGCAATATGCGAAACGTTTGCCAGGTGAAATATTATCGTACTGCGTTCGCCAACCGACAGAGTTGCGTTCTTGGTGCTCGCCTGTATAACAAAATCAATAAAATTCTTAACATAAGTATCGTCTCGAAACAAAAATGCAAAAATATGATTACCTCGTGGTTAAAAAAGCTAAATTACAATGAAACAGAAGAACTTTTAAAAATAATAAGGTAATTTGTATGGTATTTCACAAACATTCACACGCACCAAATTACACATACACACACATACTCACACATGCAAACACACACATACACATACAAACACACACACACATCCAAAAATAGTATGTATGCCAATTTTATTTAATCTATTAGGTTAAGTACCGTCAAACCTTACAACTTTGCCCGCTTTTTTGCTTATTTTTAACATAACTCAAAAACTATAGGCTTGATTTTAAAATTGAGTATACAGTTATTTAAGGCTAATTTAAAGTAATAATTCTTTAAAACTTAAATAAGTTTATCTTAGATTTAAAGCATCAAAATATACGGTTAAAGAGGTGGGCAACTTTATCTGCCATTCCTTACAACTTTGCCCACCCTCAAAATCTCAGCAACATTAAGCACTATTGCTTTGAAAATAAAATATGTAACGAATAATGGTGCAAAGATGTAAACCATCTTGAAATCAGACAAAAATATTTTTTTTTTATTTATATATTGAGGTGGGCAATGTTGGAATACCTTCCAAAGCTTATACAAAAGACGTGCTAGGGTTGCTGCGAAATAAAAATCAGGTATGTTTTATTCGTACGAATTATTTTTATTAGTAATTAACAAACCTAAGCGGCGCTTACACTGCTGGAGATTACTATTAATTATAATTATGAATAAACAATAATACTTGTTTTCCAACTTCTTAACCTTTGGATAATTAGAGATCACATTTTTAGAGATACTTATTTTAATAATCATTAAACGGATTTACATACAAACTTAACAATGTAGCAATAAATCATCTGAAGTTGTTTTAACGTTTGAAAAATACTTTCCAAAACAGGCAATTCAAAAGATACCAAATTAAACTTTGAAATTACGGTTTTAAGAAAACACAAAATTAATACAATACCTGAATCAAAAACAAAAGTTTCCAAATTAAATATCCGATGGATATTTAGTGTCCAAGAGCGCTGCTCCGGTTTCTTAACAAGTTTTAATTTGTTTTGCGTCAATGGATGTCTCAGGGAGCCTTTTTATATTTTAATTAAACAATAAAGGACTCCCAGCGTCATCTATTGGCACCGAAAGGAACAAAACTTATAAACAAATCTAAGCGGCGCTTATACAGCTGGAGATCACTATTAATTATAATTATGAATGAAAAAAATAATAATACATGTTTTCCAACTTCTTAACCTTTGGATAATTAGAGATCACTTTTTTAGAGATACTTATTTTAATAATTAATAAACGGATTTACATATAAACTTAACAAAGTAGCAATAAATCATCTGAAGTTATTTTAACGTCTAAACAATACCTCCTTACCACTCCTTACGATCTACTAAAAAGTTGTCATAAAATTAGTAAAACCTAAGCGCAGCGCCACCTATTGAGTCCAGTTGCGAATCTAAGCCATCAAAGGTAAGTACAAATATGACTCACAATCTTTACCTAGAATAAAAAATTAAAAACCTTATCTGTATTTATATATTTTCCAGATTGAAAAAGTGACAACCCTAACACCATTTTTAAGGTGGGCAATGTTGCAAACTCTTTGCTACACAGTTGCTTACAACTTTGCCCACTTGAATTTTTTCGTAATAAAGACAGCTAAAACGGTAAAACCAGAACAAAATTAATCGCTATTCAATCAGTTATGAGCACAATAACTTAAACTCACCTCCAATAATTCTTTTGGATTCAGCACGGTTCAACACGAACAACAAAATTGGCACCACCTGCGTAGACGTCTACTTTGACAACTGCTGACAGTCAACTGAGTGAAGTTAGGAACACAACGGATAATTTGTGTTGCCATGTATATGTCAGAGATTGCACGAAATGTTGAAAAATGTTGCCATTAAAAAAAATGAATGGGCTACAACTACTTTTAGTTAATTTTTGGTTTTGGGCAAAGTTGTATTCCGAGGGCAATGATGTAAGGTTCTACGGTAATGAAAGTAAATTATCTTAATAACAATAATGAGAATGTTATGTTGGAAATAGTGATAAAATAAGGCTAATAAGGCTGAGATATTTAAATTTTTTAGTAATAACATTTAAAATTATCTAATTTTTAATTTCTAAATTAATTTTTTTTATGCTGGTACATTAAATAAATTCTAGGTAAATCTTATGAGTAGAAAATATAGTTTCACAAGTTTGTAAAAGGTTCGGAGGAAGGCGACGACACTCGTAACACAAGTTACCTTAGTGCGAGTGTCTAAGCACTCCTTTGCACACGATGTGATGAATCACAATTATGTCTAGTTTTAAAAGGAGTATAAAGTGTATATTTTTTTGGAAATAATAAATTAAATTAAATAAAAAATAAATTTCATTCACCCGTGGTATTATTAATACATTGTCTCCTCTTGCTTTATTTACTGTATGTCTTTGCGCCACATTAGCATCTGGGTAAATTTAAAAGAAAGCGCCAAATTCGCAAATTCGAAGCGATTCGAGTAGATTTGAGAAATAAGGAAATAAAACATTCATCATTATTTTGTACAACGTCAGTGGTTGAAATCCATACTAATATTATAAATGCGAAAGTGTTTCTGTCTGTATGTCTGCTACGCTTTCACGGCCCATCTGCTCAACCGATTTTGATGAAATTTGGTACAGGGGTAGATTGTATCCCGGGGAAGGACATAGGCTACTTTTATCCCGGCAAATTAAAAAGTTCTCGCGGGAATCAAAAAATCTTAATCCACGCGGACGTAGTCGCGGGAATCATCTAGTTTTTAATAAATAACTACTTTAGTCGACAATTATACATATTAATTTTTTTTAACTCTGCATACTTCATTTCATCTACTATTGCTACATTCATACCATAAACCTTGTACTTATTTTGAATATGAGTATGAGTTTGAGTTTACCCTTTGCCTACACCAGCGCCACTGTGGAAGGTTTTTGAACTGTTATTTAAAGCAACCACTGGACACTTTTCCAACTTGTCTCCCAAGAGATGATTCTCCTTACCTCTACCGTCCATAATCCATACTTAGATTAATCCTTTCTCTGTCTACTTATACACACCCCCCTTTGTACGTTTGTGACATACCCCCGTTAATATTCTATGAACATACCACGGTACTTAAGCTGAACTTACATAATAAGAAGAATGAATATGAATAAAGAATATTATAGAATGTTGTCCCACAAACTTATCTGGCCCCGTGGCCAAAATTGGAACTAATTTTTATACTTAACTGTTTATAAACTGAAACTTCTTTAGAATCGTTGTGATTTGAAAATTAGATGAAATAACTAAATAATAATAAAAGCGATTGGCGTACAACAAATTAATTTGTCGTAATTGAATATATCTAAAATAAATTATTCATTTACAGAGTTTTGCAGGGTAGTATCTAAATAATACACAGAAAATTATCTATGATATTGCTTTTATGTACTGTAAATAAATAATGGTTGTTACAATTATTGTTTTCAAATGCAAACCTAAGCTTGAGAATGGTAGGTATCTTTTTCTAATTCTATTTTTTGTTTCTTTGCCTGTCTGTTTGTGTAAATATGTAATATTGCACGACAATCTGGATACAGTTCGTATTTGGTTTTTGATATTCCATGTTTTATTCTTTCTGCAACTGTTTTCTCCCTAACCATAACTTGTAAAGCATGTTCTAAATCTAATTTTTTTAACTTAACCGCTGGTACTTTCAAGTCACACCTGTCTGCTCCATCAACCTAAAATAAGTGATTATTGATTAGTTAGGATTTGATGAAAAAAAATCACCTAATTTTTACCTATAAAACAATTAGGTATTTATAGATTTAGATTCGGATACAAAATATTTTTATTGATGTACCTGTAACGTAACGTTTACGTGTACATTTAGTAACTTCCCAAAAAGTTAGCAAGAGAGGCGCAAAACTACGCCTTTTGATTTCTTAACAATAAATGCGACGTGACACCTACCCAGGTATTGATATCTAGGTAGATGTCTACCATTATACTACGTCTAAAGCACCATACCCAGTAGCTCAATTACGTAGATTAATGTTTTTTTTAAACACCTGATCTGCATCCACCATGGACTTATTGATGTACCTACTGAATGATAAAATCCGATAGTTGTGTCACAACTCTGATTAAATCTCGTAATTTGTAATTACCTGAACCTACGTCCCCGAGCAAGTTTAAAGCCTTTGCACATGGCTTATATTCTACTCGCAGGCACCGCGCGGTTTGGGTCCAAAAGCAGAGACATCTTACTAATATTATAAACGCGAAAGTTTGTGAGTATGGATCTATGTATGGATGTATGGATGCTTGTTACTCTTTCACGCCAGAACGGCTGAACGGATCTGGATGAAATTTGGCACAGAGATAGATTATAGTCTGGAATAACACATAGGCTACTTTTTATCCCGGAAAATTAAAGAGTTCCTGCGGGAACCAAAAACCTCAATCCAAGCGGACGAATTCGCGGGTATCAGCTAGTGGTTACATCATTGACCGAGCGAAGCGAAAGTATCTGAGTCTACTTGAGTGAATTGTCCGTCCGTCCGTCCGTCTGTCTGTCAGAGCCTTATAACTTCTGAATTATCTTCTGAACGTAATAACTTCAGCTTTAAATATAATATGTAAACGAATGGCCTCCAGCCGAATATGGCTTAAAAAGTTACAAAATCTTTATTTCAGGAGGGCTCTCATCAGTGGCGTGCAGTTCATAGATGCACAAAAGCACTGCTTACCCAAATGGAAATACGTCAATGCCCATTTTTTATCATGATAGTCAGTAAATAGGTATTCTAACTAACTAATGCCTACCCCAGCTTCAAATCCTGTGTACGCCAATGGCTCTCATAGAAGCGAATGCGAAGTAAAATATTTTTAAAGTCCAAAATATATATTTTTTAATTTTTCCCTTAAAGTTGACGAAATGGGGGCTTTCAAAGTGGAGATTTTCTAACGTCCAAAGTTGACTTCAGAACTCTAAATTTTCTGAAAGGCTGAGCCTGAAACTTGATCAATTATTTGAATTATATCCTGTACTTGAACAACAAATACTAAAATTAGATAAATATTATAAGGAATCGAAATTATTCAATTTTTAATGAGATGGCGCCGCGAGGTCTCAGTTCGGGGAGAACCACTAGTAATAAAAGTGCCGATACAAAAATCTACATAAGCATCATGACTGAAATTTAGATGTGTGCAACAGTCACTGGCTGCGAATGTTTCGCTTATGGTTTGCGTTAAAATCACGTTTATATAGGCTCTTAAGGTACGGGCTTGGTTCCGTGACAGTATTTATGTACTATGGCATATAATTCTCGCTGGCACATACTTAATGTTTATGATTTTGTAAGTTTACAGATGACTGAAATGTCTATTCTCTGTCAGCTATGAACCTTTAATTATATCGAACGTTTTCCTGTATTGATAATTTAATTTTAAATAAATAATTCGTTTTTTCCAGTTAAAAGAAGTTTTCCTACAATAATTACAAAATATCAACAGTGGCATAACTTACTTTACATTGAAAAGACAAAGGATAGTTTTCATCTACAACTGGCCATCTTTGCTGAAGAACCTCTTTATTCCAATCTATTCCATCAGATAAATCGCATATTCTATTAGGTGCAGATCGCATACCAGCCCATAACTCGCAACAGAAATGTGGAGTTATTATAGAGAGCATTATGATCAAACAAGCTAGCGAATGCTCGTATTCCTTGCTTGTTGCTATTATTTGCGGTGGTATATTATTCTGAAACATAAAAACAAAAAGGTAAAATAATAGATTATCGCGAGTTTTCTACATTTTGTCTATACCATACAATACGTTAGCAAAACATTAAACTGTCTTTAAGTATTGGCTTTATTACGTAAACGTTGCCACCAATCTCTCTTTAACAGTCACAGCTTGTCTCATAACTGTATCAGTTCTAATTAGAATAATATGTGGTCTCAAAAGATCTACGAGTAACAATTCAGGGAATAATTCTGGACTCATTCGAGGATATATTATACGAAAATCTTCACCACCAAGATCTTTAATGAGTACCATGTGACTTTACAGTTGTGTTTTTAAAATAAAATTTTGCCTATTGTTCTCTTTTTTACCTTTTTATTTGTAATGGCGATGTAGCAACAACAGTAGCTGCGACTAACTAAATTTTAGCCTGTTTTGATAGAATCGGAGGCATACCGTGAATGGTGTTCACGCGCTGCTAAGTGCTAGCACAAACACGACTGGATGGCCTGTGGTACGGTGCGGTGGTGTGGCGTGAAGAACGCATCGCACTGCGAATTGGTTCGGCCGCACAATATTCGATCGTCTATTTATACCATAATACTAACAATAATAAATTATTGTTTGACAACAACAATACCATAAATTAAGCCAATCACAACAGTTGATGCAGGTCTTACATAATTAGGCTACCGTAGCTTAATTTCGTAAAACTTGCATTAGTCATTGTTTAGAGAATTAACAAATCAGAGTTTATTGCGATCGTTGTAGCTGTCATTTTGAAGTGAAAACTTCTTAGGCGCGTTGAACACTTTTTGGTAGGGGGTTAAAAATGTGGAAACGCGTGACCGACACCTCGCGTTGTTACGAAGACAAAAGGTCTTAAATATAAATATAGTACATTCGTAATTAAACTTTAATGCCTTTGTTATCGTTAAATATTCGTTATCGGCAGTCCCTATGACTGCCAATTTTTTTTACACAATTTTGCCCCCTGGGCAGGGCGCAACAAGGCGTAGAACTTAAAATTTTAAAAATACAATGAACTGTAGAACTTCTTGATGGGCTATAACCTGTCTAAGAACCTGGTCCGAGGTGATACTTGTGAAGGCAGTATTACTGCAAAATTTCGCCCTGGTAGCTAAAATATCAATTCACAATTGAAGGTTGAAGAGTTGGAACCAGGAGTACACCAGTAAAGTTTATCTGGTAAATTACAACCTATCTAATGAATTTTTACTGTACTACTTACCCTTAATACGTTAGTCAAACTCTGCAGTCGAGAAATTCCAACACTCAGTTTGTGAGTGTATTTGAAATGATATGTAGCAGTTGCAATGAAATAATTTCTGGAATTCCATAATTTATTTTTACACTCTTCTAATTCTTTTTCAGACAATTCTTTATTAGCAAATAAAACCTTGTTTTGCTTATGTGTTAAAAATTCTCTGATTGTAATCCATAACCTACGTTGAAAGTTTAAGACTCCAGGCAATGCTTAAAATGAAAACATATTATTTTAACTTAAAAAAGGGAAATATAGGAAAGAAACAATATTTATAGAAATTGATTGGTCTTTGAGTGTAGATATTATTTTAACTTAAGATATTATTTTAGTTTAAGAATTATGTTATGTAACTTACTGGTATCTGACCATCGTCTACTAGTGGCAGGTGGAACATCAGCAAGGATCAATAGTCTTGTTGTGTCACATCCATAAGTTGACAGTAACCTCTGCGGATTTTCTCCATTATATTTCGACTTACTCATTTTTTCCCACTGAACAAGGACTGGTTCTCCAGTTTTTCTTTCTTTATATTCTTTTCCAACCTTTTCTACATCTTCAGGAGGCAAATATTTTCCAGAATTCTTGGTTTTGTACGACTGTCCCATAATCATTCCCTGTACTAATAGTTTTTTGAAAGGCTCCTGTGTTGGTGTTAATCCTAAGGAATGTAAAAAATAACTCATGAATCGAGTGTAATATAAATGCAGTACTGCATGTTCTTTACCGCCAATATAACAATTAACTGGCATTAAACCAATTAATTTGTCCTTATCAAAAGGTTTCTCATCATTATTTGGATCCAGAAATCGATAATAGTACCATGAAGAGTCAACAAATGTGTCCATGGTATCTGATTCTCTTGTTGCATTGCCAAAGCACTTGGGGCATTTACAATTTAACCAAGATTTAAAACTTGATAATGTTGAAATTTTTGTATCCATTATGCTAATTTCAGGAAGTACAACGGGTAGATCCTCATAAGGTACTGGTACTATCCCACAGTTTTGACAATGAATAATAGGTATTGGTGTACCCCAAAATCTTTGCCTTGATATAAGCCAATCCTTGAGCTTTGAACTTACGAAGTACCCTCCACAGTTATGTTTTTGTGCTATATCAATCGCTCTTTTATTTTCCGCCTGTACGTCTACAATATCTTTCTTGTTTGTAATTGGAATATTTAAGGTGAGAGATAACTTGTAATCTTCTGAATCAACAGAGGGGCAGGCAAGGTATACATCCCTACCTTCAGGATAACTTACATTATCTGTTATATAAATCAACATATCTGTTTTAGTAATTGGATTATAGCATTTAAGGTTTTGTATTTCATCCAATGTCATGTCTTTTATGATCAAATTATCTTGGTTCATTGTTAGGTATTGACCGTGTATAAACTTGTAAGGATCTGGAGACCAAACATCAAACCTTCTTTGTATATTTCTGACATTTATATGAAAATTCACAACAATACCATTGCATTCTCCTAACCAATGTTTTTGCAAGTTAATAATATCTTTCCAGTTTTCTAAACTTTTGCTGTCCAGACCATCATACAATTGCTTAGCATATTTTGTTGTTTTTATAAACCACTGTGTTAAAATCTTTTGTTCAACTTTAGCACCAGATCTCCAAGAGCGGCCACTGTCATCAACTTGTTCATCTGCTAACACTGTTTCATCAACAGGGTCCCAGTTCACTTTAGCCTAAAAATATTTACTTAATGTAAGTATTTACATCATAATTTATTATTTTGATTTGGTAGGTACATGAGATAAGAATCCTACATTTTTACACTTAAATCAGACCAAATTAATAATTTTATAACTTTGTCTTAACTCTAGATGAATATGATAAATCCCTTTAATAATATTACCTGAGTATGTTTTGCTGATTAGAATTAATTCTATTCATAATATAGCAGGACTATGAAAATAAACAAAAACCAGTCAAGTTTGAGTCAGACTTGTGCACTAAGGGCTCTGTACCACCACTCAATATAAATTATTTTATCAAATAAAAAGATAAGAAAGATGTCATAACAACATGTAATCAGCTGTGAAAATAACTGGCTTACTTAAGGCGCTAAGTAGTAGGCAATGGTAGTGCCTAAAATTTTAATTCAACACCTTATGAGTACAGAACATTAATTAACAATTTAAGGGTTTCTTCCTATACTTGTGCTGACTTAGAAGCTTGATTGTTTTACAGCTCAAGGGGCCGTATATCTAAGAATTTGATATGAATTTCAACTTAAAAAGCATTCTAAATTTCTTACCTTACATTGATAAGCAAGTCCATTTTCAAATAACTTCAGAAATATGTATTGAGTCCATTTATAGTAGTTTGGATTACAAGTGCTTATTTCTCTGTTCCAGTCAAAGTTAAATCCTAATTGCACAAGTTGCTCTTTCATAGCTGAAATGTTGGTATCAGTCCAAATATGGGGTAAAATGTTACGCTCAATGGCTGCATTCTCAGCGGGTAATCCAAAGGAATCCCATCCAATGGGATGTATTACATTTTTTCCATCAAGTGCTTGAAATCTAGCTATAGTATCTGATATTGAATACACTCTGACATGTCCCATGTGTAAATTACCAGAGGGATAAGGAAACATAGGCAGAACATAATATGTATCTTTGTTTTCATTTTTATTATATAAAACTTCTTTAGCCCAATGTTTTTCTATGTCGAGTTTAATATTTGTGGTTATGTCCTGACTCTGGAAAAAATTTGACGAAATTTAAAAATACCTCAATTAAAATTTTTGAAAGCTCTCTAATGAATAAAAATCATTTACGCTCACCCATAAACCTAGGCTGCTTTTATGTCTAGATAATACTGTAGCCTTTCTGAAAAAATACTTAACTTTGAAGCTAAACATTGTTAATGTAAGGTAAAATAGTACTGAATATCATCATAAACTAAAATATAATTACTGTTGTATTTCAATTTAATTTACTAGGTAATATAGTGAATATAGGTAATCACATTGAACACATTGAATGTGATTTGAATCTGATTGCTGATCAGAGACAAGTTAACCAGAGATTTGTTGCTGATTTGAATCAGGAATTTTGAATCAGAGACAAGTAACATCTAAGTTTTGAACATAGAACACATAATACTCCTAGCGGAGGTTTTGAATCTCACAGTACTATTCAGGTATGGGTATTGTCTATGGAGGGATGAGGTTTTTTTTTACCTGATTTAACCGCTCTGGATTCTAGTCCTTCTGAGGGAGGGACGAAGGTAGCCGGTAGAACCTTAGAAGTAAGGAGTAACTTTGGATAAGTTCCTATAAACTTAGCCTTTAGGCTGTTTAGTAACCGATTTATGGTTACTGGCGTTTACGAGATAACGGTCCTGTAACCATATTTCGGTTACAGGTTGTATTTAGATTTAGATTTAGATTTAGATTTATTTATTTTCTCATAAACATAGATGACATAAAAACTAAGGAACGGAAACAACTGCGTTAGTATAAAACTGTGTTGCAGCTGTTAACGCCCACCTCCAGGTTCACAAATCAGAAGAAAACAAAAGACAAACAGAAAATTAATGTTAGTGACAAAATAAAAATAAAAAAAATAAAAATTACTTAAAATTAATTCTTAGCATTAATATAGATTAGGACTACGTGTTGTATGGGTGAGTGTATGAGTATGTGTGTGAGTATGATATGTGTGTTGTGACTTTGTAAGCATTGATGTAGAATTACTCAGAAGAATTTTATGATGAAGTTTAATATCTAAGGAGATTTTCTGTCTCATCATAATTTAGGGTAAGAAGCCAACTAGTCAATTTTTCTTTACATTTTCGAGAAGTCAGAGGGTAAATATGTAATATTTTATTAATTTTGTTAAAGACCAATGCACTTAAGTAGTATGACTGACGACCCGCTAAGGCAGTTCTACACGGCACGATTTGACAGACTTTGTCAGACCTCCGCTTATTTTTTTCAAATTCAGAATCGTAAATAGTTGTAGCGTGCTTTCGAAGTATTAGCGACAATATGAAGAGTTGACGTACAGTGAGAACCTTGGTCAGTTTGTATACTTCAGAAGTAGGAAAGAGGACAGGTTTTGATGTCATGACCTTCAGAACCGCACGCTGAGCCCTCTCCAGCCGAAGCATCACTGTTTTACCAGCACCACCCCAGACTGAAATGCAATAACCGATCACAGACTGCACGAACGCGAAATAAATGGTTTTCAATGTACCCAAGCTAGC
The DNA here is from genome assembly GCA_923060345.2 of Erebia aethiops. Lineage (NCBI taxonomy): Eukaryota > Metazoa > Arthropoda > Insecta > Lepidoptera > Nymphalidae > Erebia > Erebia aethiops. Next base: position 10,192,064 of record OV281089.1, on the reverse strand, counting down.
TGAATTTCTGAGGATCCTAAAAACAAACAAAACCTTTCTTACTCTAGATATGACAGACTCAATGTGCTCGTTCCAATTGAGACATTGGTCGATAACAACGCCGAGGTATTTGATACTTTGCGTTCGAGCAATACGGCTACATCTACAATTAGTATGGCGGCCGGAAACCGGCTTATATGAAACCGGCTAGGGCCTGCCTTGTAGGCTACGGGCCCCTAGGTCGGGTGTAATGTCCGGTGATGGGTCCGCACTGCGGGTGACGTCATCACCTCCACGTGCAAGACAAGTGTCTCGTCCAGGTATCTCGGCGCTGCGGGCAATGGGGTCGCTCTCGCGCGCCGAGATGGTGTCATATCCGGTGGACTCTGCGTCGCGGACGATAAGGTCTCCGCTGCGCGCAGAGTCGGTGTCAAATCCGTTGAATGTCGCGTCGTCGTCGTCGCTACGGTCGCCTGCGTGCCTCGCAGGTGATGGTGAAAGTATCCAGTGGTTGCTATATATAACAGTTCAAAAACCTTCCACAGTGGCGCTGGTGTAGGCAAAGGGTATGGTATGAATATTGTAGTGAAGTGAAGTTAACCGAGTTAAAAAAGTAGTTATTTTTTTAAATTTCAACAACTTACATTGTTAATAATGATGAATGTTTTCTTTTCTTTTTTATTTCTCAACCCTACTCTACCTAATAATAATATTTGGCACTTTCTTTTAAATTTACCCTGATGCTAATGTGGCGCCCCCAATTCAATCCATTTCGACGGACACATTATATTTATAGAGATGTTACTCCTTTGTTACCTCCATGTTACTCCCTCCCTCTACCCTCCATATTATTAGCGCTTTGGTTTTGACAAATTGACAGCTGCAGGGTGACCGCGTATCTTTTGCATCAATCATTGATACATCGCAATCACCTCTGATTGGCTGAATTTATGGTATACTTGCTGCGTCAATTCGATTTCGTCCAATAGTGAAAGAGTATTAACCAATCAGAGGTAATTGCGATGTATCAATGATTGATGCAAAAGATACGCGGTCGCCCTGCTGATGATGGACCAGAGACAAGTTAACCAGAGATGATGTGCACTGTGCAGTGTGTATAATGAACGAACATTCATATTTCACACAGTTATTTTATCTGATTGCTGCTGTGTATTAAGGACACTGATACGCTGCACAATGGCTGCAGAGGATTGATAATGCGACGCGCTGTAACTAGTCTGTGGATGATATTATAAAAATTAATACAGGTATCCAGGACCGTAAAATAAATTAAAAATCTAGATCCAGTTTATACCGTAACAGAGAAAGAGATATAGACATGGCGTCAGCGTATACAATATGCGATAGCGATAGTCTTAATGCGATGCAGGTAAAATAAGATCAAAATTTTAAACTTACGTATTTATGGTTAAGTTTTTGTACTTACGTTCAGTTCGGCTTGTGCAGCCTAATACACAGCAATACACCATTATCTATAATATGTTAAACCACTTATTTCGTAAGCTACGAGCACAGTTACCACTTTTTCAAATTCCGATTTCGTACGAATGTATACGAATAACAAAAATGACACGGGATTTTCTGACCTAAACTGTCACATAGGTCAAACAAAAAAAAGTAATACGCTGAACAGGGCAAGCGTACATTTTCTCGCACTGTCATTCCTTGGCATTAGCGTATAAGTTATTTCGCTCACTTTAATATTGTCTCCTTTAGCTATCTATATATACTTAATCTATGGTGAGGACTGAGTCACTAAGTGTATTCTGTGGCTTGATAAAGCAGAGACAAGTTATAAATAGTTTTTCATCGTTTTTCATGCGTTTTTCATCTTATTGGTTTTTCTGGTGGTTTTTCTTCATTACTCATTTCGATCAAATTTCGATAGTTTCTGGTTTTTCGTAATTCGTTTTGTAAAAATTTTGGAAAAACATGGCTAAACCGAAGAAAGACGATACGTCCGAAGAAGCAAAAAAGATAGTAGATGATGCAAAGAATTTTATTGAAAAAGCTATTGCAGATATTGGTTCTACATCAGCAACAAAGCAGCTAATTTTAGGAACTGCGTCAGGATGGTATGTGTTACTCATACTCTTTGTTTTATTTCTTGAGGTATTTACATTTTACGTATGTACATTTTACTCCTTACTTAAATATTTTTTCTTAATAATAATGTGAGATTGCTAAATGAATCGCATATTATTTTATACTTGGGCACATCATTCATCAATAAGTTCCAAAGAACGTTAAAAATAAGTGGGCGCTGAAATAAGGTCCCCTGTTTCGTATTAGTATTGTTCTGTATTTATTGTCATTAGGCTGAAAATCACGCTCACATCTTTATTATTAATTACTAGCTGATGCCTGCAACTTTGTCTGCTTTTCTGGGATAAAAAGTGTTATTCCAGACTATAATATCCCTGTGCCAAATTCATCCAGCTCGGTTCAGCCGTTTTGGCGTGAAAGGGTAACAAACATCTATACTTATGCGTTTATAATATTAGTAAGGATTTTAATAAGAAAATATCTTCATCTTGTTCTATTTATGTTTTTATAGTAATAAATTATAATTCCTCAATGAAAATAAGAATTATACATTAAGTAAATTACGGGCAAAATACCAATATTCACACAAAAGCTTTCCAACTGCTATTATGTTAAAATATAATTAATATAACCAATTTTGATGAAGTTTGGGACATATATAATGTTATATATGTTCTGTCGCAGCCCCCAGGGAAGGACATACTATATAACCTGGAAAATTAAAGAGTTCCCGCAAGAATTAAAAAAAATTAAACCATGCAGACAAAGTCACAGGCATCAGCTAGTAATAATATTTATGGTACAGTGGATTTTGTTTGTAACAGCGATGAAGGGACTATAATTCCGTCGCTATTTCCAGGCGTTCCTAAATACGAAGGTAGAAAGAAAGCAAGTAATAATGAGAGATAAACACATTTATTGCCACAGACTATGCAGCCGCACAATAATAAATATTAAGTCTACTAAATATTAAAGGGTTTTCTTTAAAAATCTGTCATATTGCATTGCTTTTCTTAGTCTAGAATTAGATCAAGTTTTTCTTGCTTTAGCAGTGAATGTACGCCATAATAAACACACAAAATAACACAGCAAAAACTTTAACTTTAACTGACTATAAATACAGACATAAACAGCGGACCATCTGTGCATGTAAACATAAGATAGAAAGCTTAATGATGCTATTAATAAATCTGTGCGTTTATTGATGGCCATTATCTTTGTATAGACTCCGTCGCAATATCTGCATAAAAACTAGTTGCTATACCGGAAATCGGTGTTACATCTAAAGTTGTTACAGTCATTATTGTCCTCTGAAAGAATACTTTAAATTCAATGGACAGTGTAACGACACTATAATTAAAAAGTTGTTGCAATAGAGGATGTTATAAATGAAATCCACTGATATAGGTGATGGACTGAATGTGGTAGCATATTTTCTAAAAGTATAATTCCAATTATGTCTAGTTTTGGATTCTCACTAACTGATGGATGGATATTCAATTTAATTTTAAAGTAGCTCACTTTTGTTTCAGGATTACAGGCTTTATTACTATGAAAATTGGTAAAATTGCTGCTGTAGGCATTGGTGGGGGTGTAATATTACTACATGTTGCAAGTCAAAAAGGTTACATTGATGTAAATTGGGATAAAATCAACAAGAGGGTTGATAAAATTACTGATAAAATAGAAAAAGAAGCAACAGGAAAATCCCCTGACTGGTTTGACAAAGTAAGTTTAGGTATTTGTTTTATCTTTTGTTATCATGTCACATCTGTATTTGACCAAATATTAGTCATATACATCTACTAGCGGTCGCCCGCCACTTTCAGATTTCACATTTCAGAATTACAATTAATTACGTACAATTTCAGATTTCCTATGGTTATTAAATTTTCCCGCTGCAAGAGAGCTTATATAGGTTTTTATATGCCAATTTTCATGTCTCTAACTTTAAAGACTTGGTACTTTCTTGTAAGCTTCTAACCCCCAGTTCACCCGCTTTGGGGTGGATTTTCGTAAAATTTCTGGTACAGGTTTTTATTATTTGACACTACTTAATATCCTAAATGCCGATTTCAGATACATATAATTTCAGATTTCCTATGGTTATTAAATTTTCCCACTGCAAGGGAGCTTATATAGGTTTTTATATGCCGATTTTCATGTCTCTAACTTCAAAAACTTAGAACCTTCATGTAAGCTTCCAACAACCATTTCACTCCCATTGAGGTGGATTTTCGTAAAATTGCTTACACAGGTTTTTATTATTGAAACAGGACTTTCATACAACCTTCTAACTCCAATTTCAGCCCCATAGAAGGAACCTACATTACAAATTCCAAGTTTGTATGATTTATGGTTCCTGAGGTATTTCGTTTTTATATATAGCCCAGGCTACTTGTGCAAGCTATGTATGGGAACCCTAAAATAAAAATGTAAAGCTGATTTTTGGCACAAGTGTTCCTTGGGGTCTGAGAAGTACCTCTTAAAAATTCCCCCCCCCTAGGCCGCGGGCTTAACCCCGCACCCCCCCAAACGTCTCCCCAACCGCAGTTTTTGTAATTTTCTCAAAAAATATTAGTGCTAGAAAAAAACCATCTATGGCGAAAATAATTAACATTAAATAATCTACCATATGGCACTTAAATCATTATGATCGGATAAATAGTTTTGCAAATATGCCTTATTTGACGCATTTGTTTTTTTTTTTAAATCGTGTAAGTTTCTTGTGATTTGCACAAAATGTATAAGAGCTAGGAAAAAAACGACAAGAACAAAATGAAAGTTCATAAAATCTTCTACAAAATGCTTTTTATTTCATATCAATCGACCGAATACTTTCGGAAATATGACGATCGAAAACGTGCATGACAGAAAAATATTTTGCAATAATTTTGACTTTGTACCTACACATTCTATTTGATAATGATCGATGCTATATTACAATAAATTAATAGTAGGTAATAATCATGATATCTTTATCTACAAAACAACACCACACTCAGTAAATAATATACTAAATATTATTATGTATTTATATTCGTTCAAAGTTCTAACAAAGACAAGGCGTCGCGTCGGCCGAAGAATAACGAATAGGATTGCAAAGGAAATAGCGGGTGGAATGCCATGGTTCGTGTGCAAATGTTACCATTGATGGGGAAGAAGGTGATGATGACGACCATGATGATGTGCTTTAATAATACCTACTAATATAATAATAATAAATACCTACGTCTCGAAGTCCTTTCAACTATATGTAGGTATGCAATATGCATTTATCTAAAAACAATGTAAATGAACCACCAACATCCAACAGCTATCTTGCAGATAATTTTATCAGATTAACTTTTAACTGTTAACGGCATTCCGAACCAATGGTAGATTCACTGGACGATTCAAAAGCACTTGTAAAAGTTTACTTGAGTAAAAACATTTGATTTGATACTTGAATTGTAATACGATTACAAAAAAGCACAATCGGCTAGATATTTGAGAGGGGGAGGGGGGTCGTGGTAGGGGGGAGGTGAGAGGGGGGTTGTGGAAGGGGGGAGGTGGGAGGGGGGAGGGGGGTTGTGGGAGTGGGGAGAAAAGAGAACATCATTTGCGCCTAAAATCAAAAATACGTTATTTATTTAGAGGTTAATTTCTATTTATTCCATAGTACTATGCTAAGTCTACATGACTACCACCGGTTCTTATACAACAGCAAGGTATATTTCGAAAACTATTTTTCCTATCAAAATAAACTAAACACTATTTTATAGGTAAATTAATAATCTTTGTACTAAGTCCTGACAGCTTTTTCCTAACTCTAATACTTTTTCTTGAAATTACAATAAACATTTACGGATTTTACAAAGGTTTAGTTTTTTATTCCAGTTAGGCAGCCATATTTCCGAAACTATTAGTTCTATAAAAAAAATATAGGTTGCCATATTTCTCGAACTATTGGTCCTATCTAAATTCACTATAAGACTTTTTTCCGAGGATTTTTTCCAGCTCTAATAGTTTTTGTGGAAATTGCAAATAACATAGGATTCTAGCAATTTTTTTATTTTTTTTCGTACACTATTCATGGATATATATTCGAAATTATTAGTCCTATCTTTATGAACAAATTTTTTTTTAATAAGTGGTTAAATGGTGTTTATTTTTACTTCTGGGAGTTTTTGCCTAGCTCTAATAGTTTTCTAGATATTACAGAAAACATATAAAATTTTGAAAAATATTGCTTTTATGTTAACTATGACAGGTATATTTTCGAAATTATTAGTGCTATCAAAATTAACTAAATACTATTTTGTAGGTAATTTAACTATGTTTCTTACTGCTTCTATCAGTTTTTCCTAACTCTGTTATTTTTTTTTCGAAAATTAAAAACAACGTAGTACACGATATTTGCATATTATTTTCTTTATCTTACACAATAGGTAGGCATATCTCCAAAACTATTACTCTTATCAAAATAAACTAAATAGCATTTTATAGCTAATTTAATAGCCTTTCATTTTGCTTCAGACAATATTTTTGTAGCTCTATCAGTTTTTATTTTTCCGGTTCCGGTTTTTTAACAGTTAACACGTACGTCAGTGAGCTCCGCAAATAATATTCGTAAAAGTGGAATATAACAACCAAATTGCGACACAATTACGTTAACTTTTCGCGGGAAACGACAAAGTGTGTGATTACGAACAAATCACGGTGCAAAATAGTGAAAAATACAAATTAGATATTCTGGCTAGCATAACCTACAAATTACAAAAACAACAGTGACAGTTCACAAATGACACATTCCATCCGACGCCATAGACAGTAGACCAAACTTCCGTCAATCGTACCAACCTTGCTACAACTGGATTTGACAGTCCGTGTTGCCAGTAAAAAAATCCCAATTTCCCAACGTGTCATAGAGGTAGAAAAAAAAAGGCAAACAACATGGAAAAAAGTATGGAATTACTGCTTTCAAAACTGGAAGAGAAACTTAACCAACAAACAACGATTATATCCACCGAAGTTACGAAAAACGTTATGCAGGCGCTAGACGAGAAAATGAAATCACTTTTAGAGGAAAATAATGCATTAAAAATAAGAGTTACACAGTTGGAACAAAAAATTGATTATTTTGAAAAAGATAAAAGGAAAAATAATTTAGTGTTCTTTGGTATAGAAGAAAACGGAAAGAGCGAAGGTGAACTAGTAGATCATTTAAAAGAAACAATTGAGGATATGGGACTGCCCCTGCAAAGTCAAGAAATAGCCAATGTTTACAGAATTGGAAAATATTCAAATAAAAACCGACCAGTAGTGGTGTCCTTTACAACAACCTGGAAAAAACACCTAGTGCAAAAAAATAAAGCTAGCCTTCCAAAAGGCATTTATCTGAAAGAAGACTATCCCAAAGAGGTACTCGAAACACGAAAGAAACTCCAACCAAAAGTAGAGGAAGAAAGGAGCAAAGGAAACATAGCATACTTGAAATATGACAAGCTAGTAGTGAAGAAAGCAAAAGACACTAATCGTGAGAAGCGGAAAAGAGAGAAGACAGTATCACCCACTGAAACAAACCACACCAAAAAGCAGCTAACTGACAGCAGTCTAAACACACCCAGTGGATCAAGTCATGCAACAAAAGGAATACTAAAGCCAAGCGTGCTTAATAATTATGTAGTGCGAGGAAGATCATCATCTACGGCTGAGTCAAAAAACTAATAACTACTCCAGACAAATCGAACCGGAACAAAACAAACTTCACAAAAACGTCAAATACGAAAACTAATAATTGCACCCCAAGCCGGCTGGTCACCGTGGGGGAAGAAGACCACTACCCTCCATCCAATAAAACAAGAACAGAACACAGCCTTAAAATTTGCACATACAACGTTAGATCACTATCGTCAGCAACAAGAATACTAGAATTAAACAATGCTATAGAAAAAATAAATTGGGACATTATAGGGCTTGCAGAAGTCAGAAAAATGGGATGCACAATAGAAGAACATAAAGATTATATCTTCTGTTACATAGGCGAGACTGTGGGACTTCATGGCGTAGGTTTCTTAATAAAGAAAGCACTAAAACCCAACATTGTGAGCTTCATGGGTATATCAGAGAGAGTCGCTCTACTAAAGCTGAACTTTGAGGATGAGCCATTATCACTAATTCAAGTTTATTCTCCTACGGAAAGCTCAAGCGAGGAAGAAATCACACAATTTTATAACAACTTAACAAAAGCGCAAGAGCTAGCAGATAAAAACTTACTAGTCATTGGAGACTTTAATGCGAAAATCGGACACCCTGAACCTCACGAAAAATTGATAATGGGCAACTTTGGGTACGGAAAGCGAAACACCAGAGGCGAACGTCTAATACAGTATGCATTCGAGCACAAACTGTCAGTGATGAATACGTACTTCAAGAAGAAACAATCTCGAAAATGGACCTGGGCATCTCCAGATAATATAACAAAGAACGAAATCGACTTTATCCTGAGCCAAAACCCAAAGTATGTGATCAATATGGAAGTTCTCAACAAAGTGGACTTCCCATCTGATCACAGGATGCTAAGATGCACTTTAAAAATCCAACCACTCAAAGCCAGTCGAAGAGCATTCAAAAACGCAACCAACATGTTGAAGTCTACTTGCGAGAAAAATAACTACATACAAAACTTGAAAGAGAACTCAACAGCACTGCACAAATCGATAAATAACATTGACAACGTACAAACTCTCAGTGACAAAATAGAAGAAACAATTACACAAAGCCTTAAACTAGATGCTAAATTAAAAACTAACAACATAAAACAAAAAATTATTAGTGAAAAAACATTAGATCTAATTTCAAGGCGAACTGAACTGTTGAATACAAAAAGCAAATCTAAAGAAATGAAAGAAGAACTAAAGGACTTATTCAAAAAAGTAATAGAGCAATAAGAAACGATTATGATAACTATAGAAGAACAGTCATAGAAAGAAATATATCAACATTCCGAAGTTCAAAAAGAGCCTATAAAGAACTAACATCTCATAAGAACTGGATACGTTGTCTAAATTATGGGAAAAGAGAAACTATGGACAGGGAAGACATAATAAAATGCGCAACTACCTTCTACTCTGACCTGTACAAAAAACTACCACAAGAAGCAGCACAAGAGGCACAAAATAATATTCATAGCAGAGTAGAGTCATCAGAATCACCTATAGATCCAATAAATGAAATTGAAATTCTAAGACACATTAAAAAATTAAAACCGGAAAAGAGCCCAGGACCAGACAAACTCGTAAATGAAGTTTTAAAAATAGGAGCACCTATCCTAGTTACCTATCTAGCAAAACTTTTCAACTTAGTTATGGAAAAAGAACAAGTACCTTCACAATGGTGCAAATCAAACATAATATTACTCTACAAGAAAGGGAATCCGCTCGATATTGGAAACTACAGGCCCATTGGCCTATTATCCTCAATTTACAAACTCTTCTCATCAATCATTCTGAATAGAATAGCTCCAGAAATTGATAAAAACCAATCATTAGAACAGGCAGGTTTCCGACCACACTATTCCACAATTGATCACATATTTGTTATAGAACAGATAATCGAGAAATTCAATGAGTTTAACCAACCACTTTACATAGCATTCGTCGACTATTCCAAAGCGTTCGATAGCATAACACATTCATCTATATGGAATGCTTTAAGAAGCAACAACATAAGTGAAAAATACATAAACATTATAAGAAATGTCTACTCTAAGAGCGTAAGTAGAGTAAAACTCGAAAGACAGGGAGAGGAGTTCACTATTGGAAGGGGTGTGAGACAGGGAGACCCTCTCTCCCCTAAACTATTCATAGCTGTTCTGGAGGACCTCTTCAAAAACATCGATTGGAAAAATAAGGGAATATGGATATCAAATAAAAGACTAACGCATTTAAGATTTGCGGACGATATAGCTCTCTTTAGTGAATCTGCCACAGACCTGGAAAAAATGCTACAGGGTTTGGATGCAGAAAGTCGAAAAGTTGGTCTACACATGAATACCTCCAAAACAAAGGTCATGACAAACAGCCACAAGAGAGCGATTGAGGTGGGGGGAGGGTCAATAGAATATGTGGACAATTATGTGTACTTGGGAAAACTGGTATCCTTTGAAGCTAACACTAACGACACTGAAGTTGATAGAAGAATAAACATAACTTGGAAGAAATACTGGGCGCAAAAAGAAATCTTAAAAGGAAACTATAATTTGAAAATGAAAAAGATAATCATGGATTCCTGCATCCTCCCTAGTTTAACACACGCAAGCCAAACATGGGTGTTCACTGAAAGAGTAAAGAACAAAATCTTGTCCTGCCAGCACGCCATGGAACGAAGCATACTGAAGCTGAGAAGAATTCAGAAAACAAGAAACATAGATATTCGAAAGAAAACTAAGTTAATAGACGCTCTTCAGTATGCTCTCGAACAAAAGTGGAAATGGGCAGGACATTTGGCAAGGTACAAAGACAAAAGGTGGACGTACCTTATATCAAAATGGCGAGGCCCAGTAGGCAAAAGGAAAGTAGGCAGACAAAGGAAAAAATGGGCTGACGACATCGCTAATGTAGCAGGAAAGAATTGGACGTGTCGTAGACATGAATGGAAGGGGATGGAGGAGGCTTTTACCCGCAGGGGACCACATATTAAAAATAAATAATAATATTATATAAACACTAAAAATAATTTGTAATATGTGGGAAACAAAGCTTTAATAATAATAATCAGTTTTTATGGAAATTACAAGAAACTACATTAGAAAAAGCCATACATGCAAAATATTTTCTTTTCATGCACAAAGGGTTAACATATCTCCGAAACTATTAGTCTTATGGAAATGAACTAAAATATTATTTTGTAGATAATTTAATGAAGATAATTTTCACCATAGAAATATTTTTTCTAGCACTAATATTTTTGAGAAAATTACATAAAACTGCGGTTGGGGAGACGTTTGGGGGGGTGGGGGGTTAAGCCCGCGGCCTAGGGGGGGGAATTTTTAAGAGGTACTTCTCAGACCCCAAGGAACACTTGTGCCAAAAATCAGCTTTACATTTTTTATTTTAGGGTCAATGTTTATTAGTCCCGTACTAATATGTAAATAGAAAGATTAAATATTTATTTTTGTTTGTTACAGGTTGTATCATTTCTCAAAGATAATTCCTATTATTCAGCCGGGTTTACAGGAGGCTTCTTTTTTGGCATTGCATCTTCTTAATTCTTTTATAATTTTGCTTTATGAGTGAGTCAACTTTTAGAAATTATACATTAAAATGTTATGAAGGTCAAATACAGAAGTGATATTAAGTATATAAATTATTTTAATCATACAAATAAGTTGTTCATTTGTTTAGTTTGTATGCCAGCCAAAATTTGGTATAGGTAATCATTTTGTTTGAATTAATTTTAAGATTTCTTGGAGTTTTTTAAATATTGGTGCTTAATGTGGGTTTGTCTGTTAATAAAAATAATTATAAAAAAATACCTACAGTAAAAATGGCAAGTGGGAGACTCCGAGTTTGATCCCCAGCAGGGTCAATTTTCTGGCCTTGTATAAATTTAGCTTAGACCACGGCTAGTTATTTACGTATGAATGTTCCGGTATGATGTGTGGAAAATAGGGGTAGGTGTTTAATATAACTGCCATTGCCCTAGCAGGTTAGCTCACAATCATCTTATCATCATCGTCAGCTCTTACCATCAGGTGAGCTCACTTGCAGTGGAATAAAAAAATATTGTAAAGAAACCTAAGAGGTGAAAGTTTGTGAAAGATGCCAAAAATGGTTAATGAAAAAATGATGGTGCTTCATGATTGAATGACAGCACCATGTTCCATCGCGGCATTGAATGGCTTTTTATTAAGAACATTTAAGCTGTGCCCAAATTTGGAGCGGCAAGTGCGCGGCAGCAATACGCGGCGTTTGCAAACACCACTCGTCCGTGTCCTAGTAAGGACTTGTGGACTATACTAAGACACGAATTCAATAATTCAAAATTCAAATGATTTTTTTTCAAATAAACTTTTAAAGTACTTCTGAGTCGTCGAGTGACTCTACCACTGGTTCGGAATAATATAATAATTGGACGTCTGCAGCAGAGTGCAGATATCCAATAAAAGGTCTCCCCAAACCTATCTACGCGAAACCGGTCAGAAGCTTAATACGGTACTAGCTGATGCCCGCGACTTCGTCCGCGTGGTGTAAGTTTTTTTTAATTCCCGCGGGAACTCCTTAATTTTCCGGGATAAAAAGTAGCCTTTGTCACTCTCCAGGTCCTCATCGATACCCATGCCAAAAGTCACGTCGATCTATTGCTCCGTTGCGGCGTGATTGAAGGACAAACCAACAAACAAACACACTTTCGCATTTATAATATAAGTATGAATTTAAGGGTGAAAACGATGCGCGCGACCGTTACCAACGCAGGAACGGCGATTTGCCGCGTTTGCACTCTTAAACATCGGTTACTCTAAAGCTTTTCTTAGTGGTCTCAAACCGTGTTCAGCGTCGATAGGTTTAGGGAGACCCTAACTGCGCAAGATTGTCGTCCTATTGTTTGACCTTTAGGATAGATTCACAAAGTCCACCTTAAATAATAATTAATATTTTAAATCCACTACAGAGATGGCTCCATCTATTATGGGGTAATGCCAGTGTTTGTGACATATACAATATGGGACCAAGAAAGTCCCTAAGAACTAATAGTATAATACTAGCTGATGCCCGCGACTTCGTCCGCGTGGATTGAGGTTTTTTGGTTCCCGCGGGAACTACTATAATCTATCGCTGTGCCAAATTTCATCCAGATCCGTTCAGCCGTGAAAGAGTAACAAACATCCATACATCCATACTCACAAACTTTCGCGTTTATAATATTAGTAAGATTTGCACCCTAATCAGTTACTATTATATGCTAATAACAGTTATTTTTTCCAGGTTGAGAGGTTTGTTGATCGTAAACTTGATAAAGCAGAAGGATTGCTAAAGAAAAAGGAATATAAAGCTAAGCGATGGTACAGCAACTTTATAGGAGATGATCAATATCGTGCTACAGAAACTCAGGTGTTCTTAGCATCTTTTGTTGCAGGTATGGCTATTGGCCTACTATGTGGTAAATAATCATCTAAAGATTTCTTTTTTCTAGTTTTAGGTGAAAATCTCACATTGTTGTTAATCTTAGGTTGTAGTTTATTAGTATTATATTTAAATACCTAGTTACGAGTACATTAAACTAGTAATAGAATAAATCAAGTCAATGAATGTTAATGTTTACCTATTTAAAAAATATAATGTATTCTTAAATTTTAATATAATTTAATCATTAATTAATAAAGTATACTTTATTCTCTTGAACTCGTATTTTTATTTGAGTACCAATCTTCACAAATTATTAGTACCTATATCTCATGATTTTATAGTGATTAAATAATTTATCAGATGGTAAGTGTTCTAAATATTCTCTATATTGTTTTAAATAATTCTTCTTTATCATCAGAGCAGCTTTTGAATAACGGTTTTTCTGTAGCTGTGTAAGTTCCTCCCACATTATGTCATTTTGTTCTCTTTCTTTGATTATAAAAAACAGTTCTTTGCCTGTCCTGCAAAATTAAATTATTTTAGTAGGCTAGAATGCTCCATCTAAAAAAATATTTTAGAAACAAAACTAGGTATAAAATAATTATTTAAATTAATAGAAAGGTTAATAATCTAACTTACTTTATCTTTGGAGCAATTGGTTCTGGAATTGAGATCACCTCATCTCTACAAAAAAAGATAGGTTAACTATATTACATCAAGACTTAAAAAGTTTGATTAGATGGCCTAAAATGATGAAATGAATTCATAATTTGTGTGTGAGTGACAAGTGGCAGGACCAGGAACGTAAACATATCCGCGAGATTTTTTTTCGCATTTCTATAACAGTACAAATCCATCATATGGAGATATACGATCACAGCAATAATGTACTCATAGATTTAAAGGTCGCGCGCGCTTCACCGCTAGTGAAGCAATCATAACATGGTGAAGCGCGCGCGAACCTTTAAATCTATGAATGTACTATACGAAACTTGCGAATAAAATTTTCTCTGGTTTGATACACGTAGTGCGGTAAGGATTATTTCGGGCGAATATTTTGTACTGTATGGAGTTTTACGACGCTTACCGCATTCGCAGTCCGGTGAAATCCGTACGCGAGTTTTTCGCAGTGCGAACGTAGCCGAAGTGAAAATGTATAACTAGCTGATGCCTGCGACTTCGTCCACGTGGAATACGTTTTTTAATTCCAACTGAAACTTTAATTTTCCGGGATAAAAAGTAGCGTATTTCACCCTCCAGGTCCTCAACAATACCTATGCAAAAATCACGTCGATCCGTTACTTAGTTGCGGCGTGATTGAGGCATTTGTAATATTAGTGACGCCTTCCGAAGTATGCATAGTATGAAGAGCCTTGCCCTTTTATTCGCCAGTTTTACTTGGCGATTGTGAACCCTAAGCAACAGAAAAACAACATTATTATTACAATATTATTTCTGTAGTCAGATTAAAGTTTTTTAACTTATTTATCTTGATAATATAATATCATATACAAGTTGTTTAAGATTTCATCATTTTTGAACAAGACCTTGTAAGTAGGTATAGTACCAGTGGATATAGGTACCCATAAAACCAACTGAAAATTATGTACCTAATGAAATGTATTCTCTCTTTGACATTCAAACTTACTGTAGGGTTGGTTCAGGTGTCTTAATATCAGAAATCTCATGATCATAATTGTGTATTTCTAATTCTGTGTTTTTCTCATTTTGAGTATCAGGAATGTGGTCGGCACAATCTTCATTGTCATCTATTTCTATTTTTGAGGATGATAAGTCATTCTGTAAATCTTCATCTATTTTTTCATTTTTACATCTTACATTTTGTGAACTGAAGAGAAAAATACATTTTGATTGGCTATTCCATATTATATTAATCTATTGGTTGATGATGATGATATTAATCCATATATTATATATATACCTATTGGTTAAAGTATTGTATCTATTATCTGTACTGAAATGAAATTAGCTAAGCAGAATATTCTAAATTCTAACTTCATTTTGAAATAGGTAGGTAATTGGGACCAGCCTGAATTCTCTTAAAACATGCAAACAAACCAACAAGTATTCAGTGAGGCAAATACCCTTTTTTAATACAATAAGTGCAGCCAAAAGCTTGTTTAATCGTTTATAGTGAGGATAGAGGTATAGTTTGCGCCAATCTAATAGCTGTCTCTGAGCTAAGGTGCAAGTGCTTGTTGTGCAGCTCTCACACAAACTGTTGAAGTCATTGGACATACTACGCTAAAAATATACTATTTTGATGTAACTTGCAGTCAACTTCAGACATGACTAAATGATTGGTGCTAGTTATATCTATCATATTTCATAACTCTTGGTTTGTAAGTTTGTAATTAGGTAGGGTAGAACAAACCTATTTCTTCTATCATTTATCAACATTTTTGATTTCACGTATGGTTCAGCATTTTTCAAGCACATAGCAACACTTTTCTTGTAATTACATAAATATTCATTGTACTTTGTTTCAAAAAATTTTTTTTCTGATTTCTTAAGTGAAATCCATGATTTCAATGCCTCCTGTTGTACTGTACGCTGAAAGAAAAGGTACATATTACCCTTATGTTTTTGTCATCATCATTTCAACCCATTACCCGCTCACTACTGAGCGCTGGCCAAGTGGGGATTTCACGTACCTTCGAGAACATTATTAAGCAATGCATAAATTTAAAGACTGTTTTAAACAGCATTTGTTAAGCAATATGCTATCGATGATTTTCTTGATGACAATGTTGCATTGAAGCAACTGGCCTCGCATCCAGTAGCCCACAAGTCAGTGTAATACTTGTAATGTAACTTAATATGTGTTGTATAATTGTTTACTTTGTGTAACATTTTTCTTTTTAAGAAAAGAGCAACTGCTGAGTTTTTTGCCGATTCTTCGCAGTAGAATCAGCTTTCCGAACCAGTGGTAGTCTTGACGTATCATAAGTGACACAAGTTGTCCTACGTGAAATAAATACAATAAATCATACTCAGGTTTTTACATGATGTTTTCATTCTGTTTGAAGCAAGTGAATATTAAATTTCTTTAAATGGGTTCTTCTGGCTTAGGAACAGGTTTTCTGGTTAGGCTGGTTAGGAGTGTTTTTGTAAAGCGCGAAGCCATTAACTCAAGTCTTTAGGCGTAGTCCAACTTTATAAATTTTCATTTTTATAGACACACGAGCGTGCCGGTAGTGCTAAAAAACTACGCAACTCCGGCAAGCGGTGTTTATTGGGGGGGCTAAATAATACCCTCCCTCTGTAGCCCCCACATCCTCGGTGGAGGTAGCAAGATTCAAAACTTTTAACCTCTCACCGAACACCTCAAAGAACATAAAATATGTATTAGCTCGTAAAAGCAGTTACAATTTGAAGCTCAAAAATGGGAGAATCTTTAAAACTTAAGAGGGTTCAAAAATTCTGTGTTTATAGGTGCCGACTGTCGACAGCTTAATAGTGATTATATTATAAGTAGGTACCTTGTTTTCAGTTTCACTTTTCCTTTTGCAATATAATTCAATATAAAATGATAATGCTCCTTTCGGAAACTTCTTTTTTAGAGTTTCCATTCTACTTTTCTGCAACTTACACAGAGAACCACCGCAGAGAACTTACAACTTACCAGAGACAAGTAACCTCTGCAAGTAAGCTCTACAACTATACAAGCAGAGACGCAGAGACAAGCTTCTTTTCCTGGTCGGTAGTCGGTACTCGGTACAGGAGAGTCTGGAGCATGGAACTATTAAGTACTATGTACGTACAACCGGAATGAGCTCTTGTTAATAAAGTGTGCCGAGTGAGAGATACCATACTGACCGTTGTGTCCCTTTTCCACAAGAGTGACCACACTATTTTTGAATTTTGGGATACTTCAATATACGGGATATAAATATACCTCTATGAAGAAATAAAAATCAGCAAATAATTTTAAAATATTTATATTTATAATGATGTTGATATTTTATATGTAGTGCCTATTGCCTCTTAGTAAGGCTCTTACACAAGTAAGCATTTAGGTCGTCGTCAACCGATGGACGTCCACTGCTGGACATAGGTCTCCTGTAGGGTACTCCACAAGCCACGGTCTTGCGCCGCCTGGATCCAGCGATCCATTTAGGATCGATAATTATGAAGCATTTAGGTAAAAATAGATAATAATCGGTGATGGTTTAACAAAAAAAATTTTTTTTAAGTCGGTTAAAAATTCAATAAAACTGGTATTGCTGTAAAGCGAAACATAAATTGACTTCTCGAACCATACATATTTGGCTTTTCGAGCCATACATATTTGACTTTTCGAACATACTGGGTATATAAAATTATCAACATGCTCAAATTTTTCATACAAAAAATATTTTTAACTCTTTGTCGCTCCTGAACTCATCTCATCACTATGCCAGTCTCCATGTTTGAATATGTTTTTAATTTCATTCTGTTGAAGTACGGTGATACAGCACATACGGTGAAGGAAACATCGTAAGGAAACCTGGACCTGTCTGAAATCACCAACCTGCAGTGAGCAATCGTGGTGATTAATGCTCATGCATTCTCCTAGTGAGAAGAGGCCCTTGCCCAGTAGTGGAACAGTTACGGGCTGGATTTTTATCATTATCTGTAAACGTACCTATTCAAGATAAAAATAAAATTGATATTGCTTACCACGAGGAATCGTGAGGGAAAAGCATTTTCTTTTAAAACGGGCCGTGATAAATTAGGAATATAATCCTCTGGCATGAAATGTTTGCTACATATTACAGAATTTTGGGTCACTTTTCTGTTACCACCAGGTATAATGCTTAACCACTTTTCACGCAATGTATCATTTTTTGGTAATCTGAAATATGAAAAAATATCTATCCTGTTATAATTCGTGTTACATAGTTTACGATACTTGTCCCGTATACTTGGTACCTAAATTTATGTCACCCGAAATTTCGTCTATCGTAAGATTCATCAAAATGGCCGTTTGTGTTGCAACCATCATAGTACATAATAATTCCATGGTTGCAACGTTTTTATTTTTATTACTACTACGATTGCCGCCTTCAACACGAAAACAAGTGAATTATTGACGTACTAATTTTCTAAATGCTTGAAATTTTAATCGGAGGATAGGAGGTGACTAATTCGATAGTATAACCATTTTTCAGATTTCTTTTATAAACGTACCAAATTTGAAGTATAATGTTAAATGTGAAATAGCAACACAAAGACCACTGTTAGAAAGGGACACCGCGGTATGTTGTGGATGTCTCACTCGGATTCATTTTTATACTGCGTGCGTAGTGGTCCTTATGTCCGTGATATAAGGATTAAATTTAATTAAAAATAAGTTAAATAAGTTTGTAGTACGCATTCCAGTTGTACGTAGTACCGTACACCGTAATTAAAAACATTTTCAAACATGGAGACTGGCATAGTGATGAGATGAGTTCAGGAGCGACAAAGAGTTAAAAATATTTTTTGTATGAAAAATTTGAGCATGTTGATAATTTTATATACCCAGTATGTTCGAAAAGTCAAATATGTAATTTGAATTTTGTTAAACCATCACCGATAATTAGGTATCTATTTTTACCTAAATGCTTCGTAATTATCGATCCTAAATGGATCGCTGGATCCAGGCGGCGCAAGACCGTGGCTTGTGGAGGACCCTACAGGAGACCTATGTCCAGCAGTGGACGTCCATCGGATGACGACGACCTAAATACTTACTTGTGTAAGAGACTTACTAAGAGGCAATAGGCACTACTTATAAAATATCAACATCATTATAAATAAAAATATTTTAAAATTATTTGCTGATTTTTATTTCTTCATAGAGGTATATTTATATCCCGTATATTGAAGTATCCCAAAATTCAAAAATAGTGTGGTCACTCTTGTGGAAAAGGGACACAAGGGTCAGTATGGTATCTCTCACTCGGCACACTTTATTAACAAGAGCTCATTCCGGTTGTACGTAGTACTTATTAGTTCCATGGTATACGTTCAAACGTTGCTCCCAGATAATAATATACTCTTTGCGTTGCTCAGAGATAAGTAATGTAACAAGGATAGAATTATTATTTGTCTCTGCCTTCTTTTTCTGGTCGGTGGTCTCTGCCAAGGTCCAATGGTCCAAGGCTGGTCCAATTATACCTTAGACTATAGAAAAAGAAAAAAAGGCTTTATGCCCGGCGATTACAGTAAATGTCAGTTCCATAAATTTCTTTATTCATTGAATTATACTCTTTTTTTTTGGTCGGTGATTATCACAGAGTACATTGAATAATGAATATAGTGGTGATACTCTTTGAAGGAATCCAAGGATAGTCCTGCTCAATATTCTCTTTGGTCCTGCTCTGCTGTGGCTTGATTGGCTTGCATAGAGTAGGAGAGAGTAGGATGGTGGCTTGTGCAGATTTTAAATTTTTAATTTTAGTTTGATAATTTCGAACTCATGTCGCATCAAAATAAGTAAGATTTTTGTTAAGACAATTATATAATAAAATAAACTACATGACGCCCGCGACTTGGTCTGCATGGATTTTGGTACTAAATCACATCGATGGGTAAATCCATCGATGTATTTACAATCACTTGCTAAAGATTTTGGTTTTAGAAATCCAAGGGGATAACTATGATTTCTTGGGATACAAATTACTAAGTGACCCAATTATGTACGAGCATCCTGTGTTCCTAACTAAAAAGTTTCTTTTTTATGGCGTGGTTAAAGGACCAAATTCCAATACACATCTTTATTATAATAAAAGGTATTATCGGATAGGATTATGTTATCATTAATAATTCCAATTGTATACATTCTAGATATGGACTTATTTTACATGATAAGTCAAAATGGAAACCCACTTTCAAAGCTTCGCACAATGTCTTTGGAAATGATTCAGATTCGGACGATGGTATGGGGAAGAAACCTGTTCTTTTGCAACCGAGTGCTAATACAATAAGACAGGTACGATGTAACCTACCTACTCAATGGTAAAATTTTCCTTTGTTTTGTTCTTCAATTTTCTTATACGTACTGGGTAGTAATGGCAGTACGATTCAGATCATGGGGATGCTTGCTCTGCCTTTTTGTCAGTTTGGATTGCACCGCATTGATAAATACGTCCATAGCCAGCAACAAGATCAAGACGGTTTTGTATTTTTGCTACTGTATGTTCGATGCTCGCTAGCTAGGCCTGTTCAGTATGACTGCAACAAGTGGATAACCATAGTCGCTGCTACACGCTAGCCGTCTGCTACGCGCCCACATTGGATGCACTTGACAGATTCCATGTTTGATTTAGATGTGCCCGCCTTAGTGCAAGCCCAAGCTGAGGCCCAAGCCCCTCACTCTGGCAACGCAACAGCTTAGGTATAGTGAAGTTTACTATCATTCATTAGGTTGAACTGGACTCTAGTGCAAGAAGCTCATTAATATTCTAGTGTACTAGTCTACTGTCTAGTTCTACTTCCAAAAAGGAGGAGGTTCTCAATTCGGAGTGTTATGTTTCGTATTGTTACCTTGTTTTCATTTACCATTGTACCTATAATTTTATTACATGTCTATTGTTTTATGATAATATCCATAAAATCAATAGAAAGCTTTTAAGTATTATTAATAGTAATATCCTTTTATTGTTGCAGTCAAAAATCTCACAAGAAAAAGCTATTATAGAAGATCCAACAGTATATCAATATGATGAAGTTTATGATTCTATGAGTAAAGAAAAAGAAAGCAAAAGAGAGAAAAAAAAAGATGAAAAGAAGCCAAAGTACATTGATAATTTAATTAAATCAGCTAATAAACGGAAATTAGAAAATGAGCGCAGAGTTGAACGACAGGTAAGTTATTGATATTATTATAAACTGCTGGACTTACACATAGTGATTACTGATAATTAACTATGGGTCACTTTTTTAAATACATGTTAAGGCCCTGTGTAGCGTAAAAGGGGGTTTTTAAAAGCAGTGTATCCATCAAATGGTGACATAATGAATGCTTGTAAAAATAATGTGCTGTTTTCAAGACCTTTGAGCAGCCATTGACGTATCTCAAAACACAATTTAAAAAAAATCTTTGCATTGAAATTTATTTTAAACATACCTCCTTATTTACCTTTTAAAGCAATTTTTCTCCTTATTGAAACGAATAATTAGCTCTAGAAATATAAGATAAAATTCACATTTCTAACTAAAACACATTGTCGGATTCATTTGTATTGAAAAGTAAATATTATTTTTTTTACAAATTATTTCATGCATTTTTGCGACACTTGCTCGATTTCACCCCCGCGCGCCTGTGTATTTTATCTCGTAAAGTAGATGGAGAAAGATATTCTAAAGAGGGGAATATTCTAAAGAAATTCTAAAATTGGGGGGTGAGGAAGAGGTTCATACAAAATTGTGCATGGTCCTTTCCTATAAGTGCCTTTCATGTTAACCCTGGAATAAACTGACAGCATCACAAAATTTAACAGATCAGTAGGTGGTGCAAGATAGCCTTATTATCTGTTCATAGATTACTAGCTGCTGCCCACAACTTCGTCGGCTATTGAGGTTTTTTGGATCCCACATGAACTCAATAAAAAGTACCCATGTGTTATGCACATGCATTCCAGACCATAATCTATCTGTGTCCAAATTTCATCCAGATCCCGTGATTGAGTAGGTTACAATCATCCATCTATCCATTCTAACTTTCGCATTTATAATACGAGTATAGATAGTAGGTTAATTTTAAAATAGTAATAACCTCTAGCCTGTAAGTGTAGCTTCTATTCATAATTCAAACTGTGAAGATTGTAAGCATACTCTTACTCTGTGTCAATAACAAGATGAGAGAACCTGAATACTACAACAGCGTAACTATGAGAGAATGCAACAGTGGTGACCCCGCGCAGGTGTTTTATTTTTCTGGTCAGGCTATAAACAACTTCTACAATTTACAATGGTTGCCTGTCATCGATTGACTAGTGCTATCTAAAATACAGAGCTGAATCAAAATTCAAATTGTAACATTTAATAGTAGTCATTGATTGACTAGCCTTTTAGTGCCTTCTAATAACACAGCTGAATAGTGTCTAGAGTTTATATAAACATTTTGAACTGTATATATGTAGATGTAAACTGTAGACACTTGTTCGTATTTAGTTAAATAGGTATATTTAAGTTGAAATGTTGTAGAACATGTCTTTCAGTATTATGAAGAGAAATTACCCTCTCAGAGGTTATTAGTATTTTTAAAATAATCTTATAAATATAAATGTTTTTAAAGGTACAAAAAGAAAGGGAAAAGGAAGGCAATGAGTTTGCAGACAAAGAAGTTTTTGTAACTTCAGCTTACAAGAAAAAACTTGAAGAGATTCGGCAAGAAGAAGAAAAAGAAAAACGTGAAGAATATTTAGAAAGTATAGGAGATGTAACTAAGCAGAGAGATTTAGGTTGGTATTTATTTGCTGATGTCTGCTTGTGTTTAGGTTTTAGAAATATTTTCAGGATCAGGATTTTCTAGGATAAAAAGTAGCCTAGATGTCCTTCCTGGGATGAAACTTATCTCAGTAGGTAAGAAATTTCGTCAAAATCGGTTAAAAAGTTGGGCCATACAGACCCATTTTCACATTAGTATATGTACTTGAAACCAACCAATGGTAATAACCAGTACAATAGATTTACTATTTCAAATATAATAAAATTAATAAAGCATCTTTTATACTTAAGAGGCCGGCGAACGCCGCTCGCTCGCATCTCTATTTGACTGATGACACATGATGATCGCGTGCAAGCGCGATAGCAGTAAATACCAAAAATTATGAATGAAAACTTGTTGTGTTTTTAATTTCATATGGTTTCAATAAAAAACTACCATACCCTTAACAGGTTAGCCCGTTACCATCTGCGTCAGCATCATTAGGCTAGTACTTCCAGGTGAAATTGCAGTTAAGGACTAATGTAATAGTGGATTTTAAAAAAAAGATTTTTTATTACTTCTCTGCCTTTACATTTAAATAATTAAGTATGTATGTTTTTAAGGTGGATTTTATCGACATTTATATGAACAGAAGCTAGGATCAGATAAGACTGTCAAAAGCATACAAGATACAGAAGGTATAACTTCAGAAAATCATGAAGAACTTAAAACTACTAAAGTTATACAAGATGAAGATTCTAAGAAAATAAAAGATAGTAAACAAAGAAATTATAGAAAGCGTAACTTTTCAAGTGATAAAAAATTGTCTGAAGGCGAAATCGAAGACTCAGAAAATGAAATAAATTTCTCCAATCTTGATGACATCAGAAATTTCAAAAAATCTAAACTTAGTAAAGAAAATATTGATGCTGACTCGGACTTTTCTATTGATGATTCAAGTGATGGAGACAGTGAGGCCAAGGAGGATGCTACAAGTGAAAGTTTAAAAGTTGAAAAGTCAGATGAAAAAGAAACAAATGAAACCAAAACTGTTACTGTCACAGAAGTGCCAATAAGTAATAAAGATAAATTAGAAGAGATAAAAATTAAAGTAGATATTTGGAAAAAAAGAACCATAGGAGAAGTATTTGAACAGGCCTTAAAGAGATATTATGAAAGGAAAGCTTCTCGTGGGGTTTAATGATCATAATATGAACTCAAGTATTGCAATATTATAACAAGTGTGTTAATCACAGCTTTGATGGATTTTTATTTATCTCATTTGAATTTTAACAAAAAAACACCTTTTTTAATATATAAATAAAATACTATTTATTTAATCCATAAACTTAGGATCTTATATTGCATGTATGATTTAAACCACCACATAATGCGCTTTGCAGTGAACTGAAACAAAATAATTAATTATTTTTGGGGTACAGATTTAAAAAAATAATTATAATACCTAATGACTATTTAGTTAATTACCTATGAATTCAGAAACAGGATCATTTTCGCCTTCCGCCCTCATTGTTCCTGTGATTTCTTCATTTTCCACCATTGGTAACACTAGTTGAACGAACTCTGGGGTATATGGTGGAGCTATTGCATCTAAAACCTATAAAGAACATCTTTATAAACAAGTAATAAAATTAAAATTACTAAAAAACGGGTAATATTTAAACGAGCGGAGGTAAAATTAAAACGTTTAGATTCACAAAAAAAAAGATACGCGCTGAATTGAGAACCTCCTCCTTTTTTGGAAGTCGGTTAAAAAGAACTGAAACAAGGTTATAAAATAACTAATTGGTGTACAGTCGATAGCACACCATGCTGTAGGTACGCCGCACAAACTGGATAAGAGCGCTATTTGAATCTGGATCAATTTTAGACCTAGATCAATAAAACATAATAGTCAGCGTACATACATAATATCCGGTTTATTTATCCTTTCACCAAAGGTTGTCTGTAAGAGATTGCTCTAGCAATAAGACCGCCTTTGCACATTTCTATGTAGTCTTACTAGTGATTAAACTGTATACTGTATATTTTGTGTGTGCAATAAAGATATCTAAATAAATAAATAATACATAATTAAGAAAAAATAAATAAGAAGCGAGTACAAAACTTTAATATTACCTCAGTAATGAAGTATCTGATGAGAGAAATATCCGTGTCGCCCCGAGTGACGCACTGTTTGATGTATTGCAGGACTGGCACCACACAGCCGCGGCTCAGTAAATTAACCATTCGATCTAGCAACATTTTCTTTAGCTCCAACTGAAACAAAATCAATGGTTTTGTTTCAGTTGGATAAGATTTGTTTCGTGGTTTTATTATAATATTAACTAATAAAAGAAAAAGGTATTCATGCAACTGGGCTGAAATAAGATAATCGTCGTATTATTACGCGCGTAGGTATCTACGAGTTATAATTTAAAACAAAACCGATCAAGAAATAATACTACAACTTAGTTCAAAACCTATAATAAGGGGCTTTACTAAAAGGTAAGGTCTATTCTAGGAGTGTTGCTCAAATATTTCAAACTATACCCTTATTGTTGTACTTAATCATTTTAATAGCAAGCGATAAAGTCGATGAAAGAGGTGAAAACAGTATTCATAGTAGGAAAGTTATACTTATACTTATTCTATAAAAATATAAAATTCCAACCTGTACTAATATTTCCAATTCATCTTGCGGAGATTCAAATAACTGGACCAGTAATTTCAGTAATCTGTGATGTAGCAATGGATGGCAGGACGCCACTTCGTCGAGTAACGCCAAGTGTACAGGGCAGTGCTCAGTGCACAGTTTGAAATACGACTTTTCTGTTACCACACATTCTACCCACACAAGAACACCCATTCCGACTACTGGGAATCTAAAAACAAACGAGTTAATTTTAAAATTCTTCGACCTCTAGTAGTAGGGGAGCCCAAGAGTGGATTCCTTGGACCCTGTAGAATACCTTCACCATATTATAAGCCTTGTATATGTCACCGTAAGATTGTGAAAACCGGTAGATTGTAATCTATTTAGCGAGATTGTAAACTGTCATTACAATTTAACGCATTATTTTTCGGTAAAATTGTAATCTGGTATATATAGATAGATAGAACCTAAGTGCCTAAGGCACTACCTGATTACCTGATACCTTTATGCCAAACCCTAACCTAACCTACAAGAAACAGATAAGAAAACGTAAATACAATGAATATTTCAAAAATTGACACTCAGAGGGAACTTGTTCCGCAATATTTGACAGAACAAGGCCACGAAGTGAGCGGGCGGGCAGATATCGGGACCCGGCCGCTAGTATTCGCCGATGTTGCACTGGCAGGCGTCCCGTCCTGTGCAGCCCGGTCGTGCAGTTCTACCGTGACAGGTAGTGTAGTAGAGTATAAGGTACGAGGTACTATATTTTCTGTAGTAATAATCTCGGTTGACTAACTACCGTTCGGCTCGTCGGGAATATTTATACCAGTAAAAACGTCATGTAAACGGAATATATCGAACCCCTTTATTTCGTTACCCTAAATTTCTAGCACCTAATTTCTAAAACAAAAGTTGCCATAAAAACATAACTTTGACCTATTCAAGTATTCTTAAATCTCGATAGCTGTTGAACAAAGAAACTCAGCAGTTGCTCTTCATATCAAAACATACGAGTGTACCTAATCGCGGACAAAGACCTTTTACTAGCACAGATAATTTAATTTTTAGATTAGAATACTGACCTAATGCAGTGGTACAAAGAAGGCAGCTCAGCTATCAGCTCACTGGAGCTAGCCGAGCTGCTGCATACCGCATGGATCTTCTCGATGGCTTGCATCGTCGCCTTCAGCTCATCTTTGACCGGCTTGCCCGGGGCGACACCCTCGCAGACGCTTGCAGCGTAAGCCAACAAATACATGTATTTCGATTTGTGTTCAGGATTAAGTTTGCTACCCAATTTAAATAGCGAGTCCACAAGAAGTTCTGTGAACAAAATTGTACATTATGTGAAAGGATTTCTTAATACTATTTAATCGTACAAGCAACTATATTAGCAGTGTTTTAAAGGTAAAAGGGTTGCCTTTTCAGACTGCATCATCATATTTTGCTGTCAAGGAGTAGCAGTCCAGTAGCATCAAACTTATTTCATAAAATAATAAAGTGAATATGTAATAAAATAGCATTTTGTATAGTTTACAAATTTTAATTAACTCTACAGGGTTAAATAAATTGCATCATAAAAAATACCATAACTCTTTGCGCCTTGCAAGGAAAAGATTAAAGGGCAAAACACACAGGAAGCGGGCGCGGGTCGGGTCGGGTGCGCGGCTGGTTTCTGTGTGTTTTGCCCTTTAGATGCGACAAATGTTACAAGAATTTGACTGAAAAATATATTATAGGCGTTACCTAAAAAGTGTGGTATTCTGAGCAAGTGCACAGGAGGCGGTTCGGGTTGCGTGTACGCTCGGAACAGAACTGATATATCGGCCGGGTTCAGCGCGCCTCGAGACAACATGGCCGCCAGAGCAGTGCGCGCGCCTCGCCAACACTCGCCCGGGGTTAGAGCCAGTGTTATGGGTGTGACATCATGACCACTATAACGCAAATGATTACGCAGCTAGTTACGTATACCTACAGTGTCATGGAAAAAGTCACTTTCGTCGCAAGATCGCAACCTTGCCCCGCCAGCGAATGGCCGTGGTACCAGTGCATAGTCAGCGGATTCCACGGAATTGCATCACGTCCGAAGAAACGTGACAACATACATCACTTAGATTTTAGTACGAAAATGTAAGATATAAAAGCTCATGAAATAATGAGAAGATCGTTCATTAATCCTGTCGTCTAACATCGACGCAGGATGTTACTTAGGGTAGATTAGGTTAGTCATAATGTAAATCGCTGCGTCTAAAATCGACGTAGCATTAGGTCATAATGTAAGGATTAATCAATAAATTTAGTAGTAAATTATTCGTCGTCTCCTGTGATCATTCTGGCTGCCGCCCTACATAACTTATTCATTTATCAGTTATAGTTAGTACTCGGTATAATGGGTACACTGCTTACTATTTAGTGCCACACCAATCTAGTGTGTGAATGCGTTGGTCACTCACACACAGGTCAGGACAGTAACTGTAAATTTTTGTTTTCCAAGACAATATTTCTTAGCTGAGATGCAAACAAGAGCCATCATTCAGCATTATTAAGTCCAAAAAGGACTTAATATTAAATAGCAAAATATAATGTTTTATGCCAGCAGAATATTTAACCTCAAGGCACAATATTTTTTTTTATTATACTACAAGCTAGCCCTTTACTGCGATCTCACCTGAAAGTAAGTGATGATGCAGTCTAAGCAGCAGGCTAACCTGTCAGGGTACAATCTTTATGTCTCCATTGGCATTTATTGTACATAATACCTCAATTATTATTATTCAATTTAATATTTCAGTTTACCTTTGTTGAGCACAGCGGGTAATCTCCTGACTAAGTCTTTTCATAACTGCTCCACCTCTTGGCTCTTGAGATAGAATGTGAACAATGACTTGGCTATACACATATGTGTGTGCACCATGACAAACCATTTTCTGTTAGAAGAATGAAGAAAATTAATTTAAATTTAGCTTTAATAATTATTTAATTCTTCCACAATTTCAATTTTTAACAAACTTATATTATAAATGCGAAAGTTTCGATGGATGGATGGATGTTTGTTACTCAATCACGCCAGAACGGCTGAACAGATCTGGATGAAATTTGGCACAGGGATAGATTATAGTCTGGAATAACACATAGGCTACTTTTAATCCCGGGAAATTAGAGTTATTGCAGTAACAAAAAAACCTTCATCCACACAGACGAAGTCGCGGGCATTGCTGAAGAAGTAAATTCAAATAACACATACAACTTACAGCACATTCAGTAACACTATTTTGCCAATCATCTGAGCTCTGCAAAAATCCAACAATTGCTGATTTCAAAACTCTAGAAAATACTTCTATCTGTTGTGCAGCTGTGGATATACTTGTTATTTCACCTTGGAATCCGGCATCTGATATCAACTGCAAAACCAAAATTAAATGGGCACAGTTGGCAAATCTATGCATGCCAACTAAAATATTCATTTTTATAATAATTAGAATGGCACAGGCCAATTACACTAATTATTTAGGTACACATAAGAATTACTTGATTAATAATGAAAATCTAAACTTTCAATTGATATATTAGTTACCTACTTAGGTTAATTTTCTTAGTATTATCCAAATTCTAAAGATTTTATATTTACTTGCAAAAAAGATGTGAAATGAAGATTTTTTAAAATTACAAAACAGTGCCAAAGTAAAATAATAATTGTCCATGTTTCTCCTCTATGTAAATAACATTGTTTTTTTTCTTCATACTATATATTATGATATTAAATCTAACCTTTATAGTGAAGTTCAACATAAGGCAATCAGGATATTCCTCTGCTAATCTGTAAATCAAAGACCTCCATGTTGGATGTTCAATCATTTCGGTGAGCCAAGCAGGTGTCTAAAACA
The DNA here is from genome assembly GCA_923060345.2 of Erebia aethiops. NCBI lineage: Eukaryota > Metazoa > Arthropoda > Insecta > Lepidoptera > Nymphalidae > Erebia > Erebia aethiops. Next base: position 10,162,949 of record OV281089.1, on the reverse strand, counting down.
GTCAATAGAGTCTTTGGTAAACATTCACAAAAAAAAAAAGTAACATCACAAATATTTCTCTTAAAAATGAATTTATGTTGCAGATGGATTGTACAATCCTCTTACAGTGGTTAATGCAGTGACAATTGGGCTAAACATTGTAAAGCTGTATTACATAATGGAGATTGTTTGTTAAACTGCTGACCATAAAGTCTATCAAGCATGTTTACATTAAATTACTTAAAATAGGACTTTAAAATCAACATTTTTACTTAGAATGATCTTGTACTAAATTGGGAAAAGATAACGTAGGATAATAATAATTATTATAGTCATACCTTTAAATACCGCAAGTTAAAATCTGATTTGATTAATACTTACTTCACCTTCTTCGGTAAATATTGTATCTGCTTTTTTAGGATCAAATGTTTTGAAAATCATGTCCTTCAAGTGATTTTCAACCATAGCTTGTACTTCTGTGACTTTAACTCCTTTTGAAACATAAAATACTTTTAGTAAAATTATTTTTCAACACACTTGCTCACAAAGTGGCTCTAATTTAATTAGGCAATTAGGCACATAATGACACCTATAATCAAACTGTGACTTTTTCATTACTATTATTCACAAGTGAATTATAGAGTTTTTATTTTATTTTATCTACTAAATAAAATTATGTTTTGGTATTATTTTCTTGACAAGTGTGTTGGAAAACGTCATATGATACATGTGTGTATTGATGATTACCGTCCTCGGCAATTTTAAGACCCTCACCTAATGGCTCGGGTCTCAATGGCGCCTCAGCGGTACTCACCAACATTACACACTAGTACCATAATGTACTATTATACTATGTACTATGTATGCAGTATATATGAAGAGTTCCCGCAGGAAACAAAAATCTTAATCCACGCAGACGAAGTTGCGGGAATCATCTAGTATCCAAATATTTTCGTTATTGCCATGACCTCACAACATAGCAACCTTTGTCATTGTAGATCCGAAACCATTTAAGAATACATACTGTTTATTTCTTTGTGTCCTGTTGTTTTTGTTTGTGTGATAACAAATTAAATTAAATTACCTCCAAGAATAAGCCATTCAGCCAATAAATTAGCCATCTGAGCAACTGCATTATAATTAATGGATAGCTGTTCAATAACTTGCTCCGGATTTCCTCCTGCTTGAAAATATCTTTTGAGCTGACCAAATATACCAGGCTCCATTATATAGTCAGGAGTTTTAAACTTTTCTAAGCACTCTTGCAGAACTTCTTCAGGATTATCAATGACATCTTCTGTACCTTCATCCTGGTGTTAAGTAAAAACAGATTTAATCAAGATATTTCGGAGTTTATCAGTATTATTCTAATTTCACCAATGAAAAGGGCTTATTGGTGCTAGTTAGTTTTCAGTGGTATTAAAAAGTAAGACACGAAAGCTGCGCTATACTTCGCTAATACCAGTCTACGTGATTTTTTAAATCTTATTGGCTTCATTTAATTAATTAAGAAATCGAAATACTCTGCTAAAAACTTACTTCATATTGGTGATTTGAACCTTCCCAAACACGTTCATCTTCATATTGGCTAGGCATAGTGCACTTATGTTGTTTTCGTAAACTAGAAATGTAATATTGCTCAAAGTGTTAAGTCTATAAAACGAATTTTAGATTTCGTTTCGATGTGCTCATAAATTTTACTGATCTATCGCATCAGTATCGCATCGTATCGCATCATTATATATATTATATTTCGTTTCGAATTTCGATGTTTATTGTTTATGTCAGGTCAGAGACAACAGAGACAAGTTGTCAGAGACACCGGTCAGAGACAAGTAACATATGGTTCGCCCCGAACGGAGACCTCGCGGCGCCATCTAATGACATCATTGTGAAGTTCTGTTAAAAATACTGAAGCTCATTAAAAATTAAACAATTTCGTTTCCCTAGAATATTTATCTAATTTTAGTATTTGTTGTTCAAGTACAAGATATAATTAAAATAATTGATCAAGTTTCAGGCTCAGCCTTTCAGAAAATTTTGAGTTCTGAGGTCAACTTTGGACGTTAGACAATCTCCACTTTGAAAGCGCCCCATTTCGTCAATCTATGGGAAAAATTAAAAAAAAATATTTTTGGACTCTATTCCTAATTATCTTTAAAATGATATTATTATACCCAAAGACCTTACACTTTTGGATAAAACACAACCCTATGTAACGCTATAAAAAATATTTTACTTCGCATTCGCTTCTATGAGAGCCCCCCTGAAATAAAGATTTTTATAACTTTATAAGCCATATTCGGCGGGAGGCCATCGGTTTATATGTTTATTATTTCAATTTGAAGTAATTACGTTCAGTAATTCAGAAGTTATAAGGGTCTGACAGACGGACGGACGGACGGACGGATGGACGGACAAGTGTAATTTCAATCAAGTAGACTCAGAGACCTTCGCTTCGCTCGGTCAATTTTAATTTTTTTTAACTGGTTTAACGGCTTTGGATTCTAGTCCTACTGACTGGTAGACCCTGAGAGATCCTGAGCATAGAGTAAGAACTAAGATTAAATTATGCAAGAGTAGGCATTGTAATAATAATACCACAAGTGAGTGAAATGAGTATCGCAAATTTCAAGGAGTGACGGAGCGAGAAAATCGCTTTTCTTGTCCTGCTCAGCTCATTATTTTTTTTGTTGGACCTAACCGATAGCTTCAGGTCAGACAATCCTGTGTCATTTTTGTTATTCGCCCATATTCGTACTAAATCGGAATTGGACAAAGTGGTAACTGTGCTCAGAGCTTACGAAAAAAGTGGTTTAACTTATAGACGATGGTGTATTGTTGTGTGTTAGGCTGAAAAAGCCGCACTGAACGTAAATACGAAAACATAACCTAACACAATTGTGAAGTTCTGTTAAAAATACTGAAGCTCATTAAATAATTTCGTTACCAAACACATAAGTTTACAGTTTTGACCTGATTGTTACAGATAAAAACAGGTTATTTTAGTAAAGGCTCTTATGAATGCTACAAAGTATAGAAATAACAAGAAATAATTACTTATTTACCATTAAGAAAATATCGCATTAAGACTCGCTATCGCATACTTATACGCTGACGCCATGTCTATATCTTTTTCTCTGTCTACGGTGTGATCTGTGTTTTGTATATTTATGGGCTGGGACCCAGAGCTGTAAAATCTAATCCTGGACGCTATGATATTACGATCGATCCACACCTGTTGTAAATGTTCCATTTTTGAAATAATTTCTTGGAAAAAATTATTGAAATAAACTTTTTTACCCTTGACGAAACGGAGACGGTATTTTGCCCTATGATGTTGTGCGTTTGTTTGTTTGTATATTTGTGCACTTTTTGTTACCGTTTTCCAGGAAAACTACTGGGCCGATTAATATGCGGTTTTTCGCATTCGATAAGTTAGCTTAACTTCTGGCAAGGTTCTTAGCTGATATGTTTTAGGACCATAGACAACCAAGCTGAGCTGTAGTCTATGATTTTAATTTTTTATTATGGTACCATTTTTCCATGGAACTAATATTAGTTCCATGCATTTTTCTCAAAAGTACTGGGCCGATTGAGATGCGGTTTTTTGCATTATAACTTGTGAGAAGGTTCTTAGACATATTTTAGGACCATAGACAACCAAGCAGAGCTGTAGCCTATGTTTTTTTTTTAATACGTTACCTTTTTTCTGAAAAACTACTGTGTTGATTTAGATGCGGTCTTTTTGTTATTTTAGATATATTTAGCTTGTAACTAGATGCTGCCCATGATATCATGATGGAGCCAGGAGGTGGTCATAGGAACTCCTTAAGTTCTCATCGTAAACCCGTCTTGTTTGGACTCTTTTGATTTGTCTTGACCACGGAATAGAGCTGTATTTATTTTTTCTATGGTCTTGACTAACACTTTGTACCTAGATGCTGCCCAGGGTCTCATGATGGAGCCAGGAGGTGGTCATGGGAACTCCTTAAGTTCTCATCGTAAACACGTCGTATTTGGACTCTTTTGATTTGTTGTGACAAGCGCTTTGTACCTAGATCCTGTCCAGGGTCTCGTGATGTAGCGACAGGAAATCCTTAAGTGATCACAGATTGGTTTTTAATCCATGATATTTTTTTAACAATTATTTATCAGAATATTAAAATTTAACACTGTTTGACACCTCTCCTCATTACTAATACATAAGTCTTATCTCGGAATTAGAAGGGTTTGGCCATAGCCCACCACGCTGGTGAAAAAAACTACTGAGCCGTCAAAGATGCAGTTTTGTGTTTTAGATATTATGTTATACATATAATAATATATACTTTTGCTAACTTCTAATTTTTGTTTCAAAGTTATAAAGGTCATAATGGAGCTCTGCAGTTCGTCGTGGGCTTTTTAAATTTTTAAATTTTATTACTTGTTATAATTTGAATTTATTTTTAAAACGGAACTAGACACTGCTGAGACCATAGACTTAGATTGAGCGTAGCGAAAAAATCCTATGTCTATGGCTGAGACATGTTAATAAATTATTTACTACTGTAAAAATGACATTGTCTGCACGCAATCCTTGGTTGAATGTAAGTATGTATCTGTCATTGTAAGATTGTAAAAACCGTTAGATTATAATATAACGCTTTTTATCTCGATAGATTATAAACGGTCGACAGATTGTGAACCGTAACATACTGCTTACAATTTAACGCGTTATTTTTCGGTAAATTGTAATTTAGGTATAATAACCCGATAGAACCTAACCTACCTGAATATTCATGTCAAACCCTAACCTAACCTATAGTTCGCGCGCGAGATGAATGCAGAGTAAATGTATGGTGACATTTACATTTACTCTGCATTCAACTCGCGCGCGAACTGTCCAAGAAAGAGACAAGAAAACGTAAAAACAATAAATATTTCATAAATTAATACTCAGAACATTGAACGGTTCACAATCTTTCGACAGTTTATAATCTAGCGGGATAGAAACCGTTAGATTATAATCTAACGGATTGTACAATCATATCTATGCATTAATGTTACCCATCGTATCATACAGCTCTATGTCTATGGTACTTACTGTATTGTTTTTAACTACCTCGTTGGTCTAGTGGTTAGCATGTTCGACTGTGGCCAACGAGGTCCCGGATTCTAGTCCCGGGTCGGGCCATAACAAGTATTGGGTTTTTCTGGCAAAAAAATCTCAGTACTAGCCCGGAGTTAGGAAGTTGGCGGTGTTTCATCCCCGTGCCCTCCGAGAGCACGTTAAGCCGTCGGTCCTGCGCATGACCTCTCACCGGTCGTGTCAGATTTTCCGTCCTATCGGGCTATGAGAGTAAAGGAACAGAGAGTGCACCTGTGTATGCGCACACACTTGTGCACTATAATATCTCCCGCGCAGATGGCTAATCTCTCTGGAGATAGGCCGCCGTGGCCGAAATTCGATCGGGAGGACATTATTATTGTTTTAAATTCCTTCTTGTTAACATTAAGGAAAAAATAAAGTTGGTATTGCGGATTGTTATTTATTTTATTTTCTCGCATTCGAAGTGAAAAGTAGAGTGTTTACCACGGGACTAAAAGCCATTCTACTCGATTCTATAGCATACCTCGCTACGCTCAACGTACGAAATGGCTCATTTTAGTCCCTTGATGAACAATCTACTATTTATTATTTTACTCCTACCCGTCAAAAAGTAAATCATATGAAGAAAACTAAAACGTAGGTATAAAATTAAAAAAATAGATTTCACTTTTCAATATGTGCGCCAAAACAGAAAACATTTTTAAAATTTTAGTGCAGAATGGTATTTTTTGTATTACGATATAACTACTTATCAGTAGATTATTCATATATGGGGGTAATGCACTGTCTTACGTTACGGGCGCCGGGATACATCCTAAGCGTAACTAGGGATTTCAGAGTACCTAACCCCGAACGCAGCGAGGGTGTTGCATCTAGAATCCTGAGTGAAGCGCGGTGTTTAGGGGCGTCTAAGACGAAGACAGACTTGTAATAAACATAGACGCAACGAATGGACGCAACGCAACTTGTATAAGAACTAATCAAATCAAATGTTTTTTATTCAAATAAACTTTTACAAGTACTTTTGAATCGTCAAGTGAATCTACCACTGGTTCGGAATGCCATTCCTACCGAGAAGAACCAGCAAGAAACTCGGTCGTTGCTCTTTTAAAATAATTCATTTAATATTATAATATCAATGTGATATTTTTTTTATGCAATAAAGAATTTAATAATAATAATAATAATAACCTCAGAACATACTTCGAGACGAAGAGGGAGTCACCCATGCATAGAGAGGTCATAGAATGTGATAAAGGACTCACTCCCCTATCCTTAGCCAAAATCGAGTGGCAGGCGCCGGTGGTACTTAGCACCTCTGACCGGGAGACCGTATGGAAGGAGAAGGAGCTGCACGGACGCTTTTTTAAAGCTCTTAATGAGCCGCACGTCGATAAGAAAGCGTCCGTGCAATGGCTGCGCTTCGGTGACCTCTTTGGGGAAACCGAGGGTTTTGTCTGTACGATACAGGATCAGGTAGTTAAGACGCGGAACTACCGAAAGTACATTCTGAAGGATGGCACTCACGACATCTGTCGAGCCTGTCGCCATCCCGGTGAGTCACTCAGACATGTGCTTTCGGGATGTTCGGCGCTTGCTAACACTGAGTATCTGCACAGACACAACCAAGCGGCCAAAATCCTTCACCAAGAGCTTGCTCTGAAGTACGGTCTCTTGGATGAGAGGCTGCCCTATTACAAGTACACACCGGTGCCTGTACTTGAGCGTGACGGAGTCCGGCTCTATTGGGACCGGTCCATCATTACGGACAGTCGCGGGTGTTTTTGGTGGACATCACCATTCCATATGTCGAGAACCTTGTGAGAGCTGAGACGGAGAAAAAACGAAAGTATCTCGATCTGGCTCACGAGGTTACCGCCATGTGGCATGTGGAGTCCACTGAAATCATCCCAATCGTCATATCTGCGAATGGGTTAATCCCAGTCAGCCTCGCTCACCATCTGAGGCGACTGGGGTTCCGTGGCAGTTGGCTCGCAGCCAGGATGCAGAAAGCGGTGTTGCTAGACTCGGCTAGGATAGTCCGCCGGTTTCTCAACCTGTCCCCCTGACCCCTGGCCGTCTGGTCTCCCCTGCCGGGGTGTAATCCTCCGCCCGTTGCAACTATTTATTTGTGTATTTGTGTATGTAAGTTTATTAATTTATATTTATTTACGTAAGTTTATTATATTAATCTTCTGGCCATATATGTATTTATTTTGTATGCGGGCGTGAGAGCTAAATTTATACTGATAATAATAATAATGTGTAACCTACATAAGTAACCGCTGTCCTTAGCATTGCTGGAGCGATCAAATCCATGCTCTTCTATCATTTACATAATCTTCAACAGTACCTATAATATAAGCTTTTTTCAGGAGCATACTTTTAATGGATTTCTTAAATTTGTGTATAGGAAAGTTTAAAATAGGTTGTGGAATTTTGTTATAGAAAAGAATTTTTCTATAACAAAATTCATTCTATAACAAAATTCCATTCAAAACATTCCCATGAATGACCTTCTGACTTTTTTGAGGCGGAGCGATGGAGTCACGAGCTTATTACGGCCTCTAGTTTGCCTATCGTGCAGATCTCATTTTTTTTTGTAATTATGGATGTGTTGTTTTACAAAAATTATATTACTGTAAATATATTGCGAGGCAACTCTTAGAATACCAATTTCTTTAAATTTCTCTCTAAGGGAATCACGCGGTTTTAAATTATAAATTGCCCTTTTTTGTAGTACAACGCTTTACCCCACAGTAAGATTCCGTAAGACATAATTAAAGCTGTGGAAATAAGCAAACTATACAATCCTGGCAGTTTCGATGTCAGTTAACTTAAAGTAGTTGATCGACACTTAGTAAGCCCATACTGCTCAGAGTGAAGAAGTTTATTTGAATTAAAGAGCTGAAGCAGTTGGTTGAGCATAATTTTTTAAAATATCTTGCCGAGTGTTGGCAAAATTTAAATTGGTCTGTAATTATTTGGATCGCTTTTGCTACCCGATTTAAAAAGTGGAATCAATTTAGGTACTACATTTCATAAGGTTTAGAAAGGATCCTGAATCTACAGACTCATTAAAAACTAGAGCAAGATATGGTGCAAAACATCAATATTTTTTTTTTTTTTGAGGTTGTAACATATTTATTAGGTTTAAAAAGATTATATTATATTTAAACATATAATATAATAATTTATATTTAAATATAATATATTATATTATATTTAAATATTATATTATACTTAAACATCAATAATATTGTCGATTATTTTTACGGATATCCCCCCATAGGTCTCCGGTTTTTTTAAGTTGCAAAGATTTAAGGTGTAATTATATGGCTTTTCGGCATACAAATCAAACAACTTGTTTCTACTTTTATAAATGCCAATAGTAGCCCAGTCACTAAATTTAAGGTTCTTAAACAATTTTTTTTCAACTATTTTAATTAATGTAATCTGAGTGCGAACCTTCTGTTTTGCCTTAGATTACTTAGTCAAGTTCTAGTTCAAAATAGACTGTAACATAGAGTTGTGTGTGCATCTTTCTCTCTTGCATTCGAGCTAATGAGCTACAAAGGTTAGGTACAAGCCCTCTCGTTACAAGTGGCTGGGGGCCTGTCGCCTGTTCCCACTAATAAGCTGATACTACAGCTGCTACTAAATATATAACTACTTAACCAATAAACAATATCGATCCATCAAGTTTCAAATAAACAAACATGTACGCTTATATACCTATTACTAGATGATGCCCACGACTTCATCTGCGTGGATTAAGTTTTTTTGATTCCCGCGGGAACTCTTTAATTTTTCGGGATAAAAAGTAGCCTATGTCCTTCCTCGGTATACAATCTATCCCTGTACCAAAATTAGTCAAAAATAATTAAAACCTGTATAAGCATGTTTACGAAAATCTACCTCAAAGGGAGTGAAATGGGGGTTGGAAGCTTACAAAAGTGTTCTAAGTTTTTGAATTTAAAGACTTGAAAATCGGCATTTAGGTTATTAGATTGAAATAATAATAACCAGTATAAGCAATTTCACGAAACTCCACCCCAAAGGGGGTGAAATGGGGGTTGGAAGTTTGTATGAAGTCCTATGTTTTTGAAGTGAGAGACTTGTAAATCGGGATTTGGGTTATTAGTTTTAAATAATAATAAAATGGGCAAGCAGTTTTGCACCCTAAAGGGGTTGAAATTAGGGTTGGAAGCTGGCATGAAGGTTCTAAGTTTTGAAGTCGGCATTAGGGTTTTAATAAATAATAAAAACCTGCTGAAGCTATAAAGCCGCTATAAGTAGGCCTTTTGCAGGCCAGGTTAGCTGGTAAATGTCATAGGTAATCAGAAATTGTACGCGGACGAAGTTGCGGGTGACCTCTAGTATTGCATAAAATATAAAATAGATGTGACGGAGTTCCTGAATGTTTCCTGAATCAATGAAAAGAAATGACCAATCTACAACGTTCTAAATTCAAAATACTTTTTCTCACTGAGTGACGTGAGTGACTGAGTGAGTGACGGCTTTTGCACACTGGTTTTAAGCTACGGTGCCCTTTTTTAGGTAGTGAGGTGAAAACAATTTTCAAACTTATTTAGATTATTGTTGCAAGTAAGGTTAGCGCGTTCCAACCTAGACGTCATCATTGCTTTGCACTAAGCATGATTTCCTCCCGTTTTTTTGGACGATTTACTGTATACAATATACATGTCCGGTACGTATTATAATACGGTATTATAATAACTATACGAGACCGAAATCTTTGGGTATTATTTGCAGAAAGAATATAATGCAGTTGATTATATCGAAAATCCAACACAACGTGAAAATCGTCCATATAAGTTGGCGAGCGCCACCTAAAGGTTGGTTGGAAATAAGTCTTGTTATGTTACACGAAGTAATCACAACTCTACGGATAAATTGGAACAGTAAACAGCATAGAGTATGAATATTCTAGTTAGGAACGAATTTTTCGTATCGGGAAGGAATTTAAGTAGGGGCAAGATGACCTGGATCGCAGGAGATGGCCAGCAATTACAAAGAGGTGTGCGGGCGGGCGAGGGCGGCTCGCTGGGCGGGCGGCGGTGGCGGTGGCGCGCGGCGACACTCGGCAGTCGGCGCTCGGAGCCCGCGCTTCGCCGTCACCTCGTCCGCCGCCCGCCCGCGGCTAGTATGCCGGCGCTCCGGGGCCGCTCGCCACGCGCCGCGCGCGACACCGATGACAACGCGCGCCGCTCCTAACTCGTAACGCACACGATCGTACGCGTTTCACGTCTATAAACCGGAATGTAAATATTTATGGATGTCAATTTTCAGTTGTTTAGATTGGCTGTGAAATTCAAGGTATGTAAGTTAATGCTTGGCATTTACAATTTTCATGACGACTTTATGTTAGATACTTACTTATTACTTAGTTTGAAATGGCTAAAAAAGTTGTATACTCAAGTAAATTTGTTAAATTACAGCATGCCTTTTATGTCTCACTGTCTTTTATGGTAAAATTAGGTGCTGTAAGTTCATTTGATTGCGCATAATGTGCCCTCCTATTTGGATCGATAGTTTACTATTAAATTGGAGTGTTGGGTTCAAAGGATTTTTCGCATTAAATGTGATTAAATACGTTAAATGACAATTAACACGGCTGCAAGAAAACTGAGCCGCGCCGTCGGGACTATGTCAGGTAGTTGTATTTTTTTAAACACTGGTGTATTAATTTATTTAACTATTGATATTAAAATATAATAAAACAGTTAATAATTGAAATAATGAAACAATATATTTTCATTAGGTACCTGTATATTTACGTTGTTTTAATTATCCGCTTCGCAGTTTATTTATTTTCAAATAGTACACACACCCTTATAGGTACAAACTACAACTACTTACAATTTACATATTACAAACAATAATACAAGTTAGGTTTATCTCATTCTATAAGAGTTTTGTATGTAACCTCTTTATCTATTTTAAACTACAATGAAAAGTGTTTACTTGTTTATTGGCCAGTTAGAATCGGCAACTTCGAACTTGAAATGAATGTTTTTCCATGTCCTGTAACTTAACATACCTACCTATTGATTGGCATAAAATGTTCAGGTGAAATGAAATCAACAAGGCGTGTTCGGGTACATGAAGATGCTATACGTCATAGGTAATACATTACAGTATTTTTGTTTTTATTTCAATATAATACGTAGAACATTGAAGTAGAAGATTATTTTATTCTACTTATTTTATATCATTATAAAAAAGAAACTAATTGCAACGTCTTGAACGTTCCTTTAGGTATTTGCAATCGTAGTTAGGGCTCAAATACACGAGCGGCACGTTACCAATGGTAGAAGCAACCGCAGCCGTCCTTCGGCGGCAGCCGTCGATGCAGCGATGCTTGCAGTTTTAGCATCTTTGCCGCTGTCATGTCGACGGCTGCCACCGCGCCGATGGATTGAAGGCTGCTGCCGACGGATCGACGACTGCCGCCGACTGGTGGTGAGGGCTGCAGTTGCATCTGCCGTTGGCAACGTGCCGCTCGTGTATATGAGCCCTTAGATGATAAAACCCAATACTTAGAACTTCCTTTTAATATTACCCTGGTAGGCAGGCAATGTTTATAAAATTCTAATGAATATTCTTATACATTTTGTTATTGCCCGATTGTTTCTTTATAAAACTTCAGGATGTTCTTTTAACACTAATTATGTTCAAGTTGTTCTTAACACATTTCACAACACATTACTTTGATTATCTATTGGAAAGAACATGACTTAGGTATTTCAACCACTGCCTGTTTATTTAAAACTCATGTCCTAGTATTTATTTGAACAATTGCTTTAGTGGGGACATCATCACTTAACTGTCATACGTAGTAATAAGAAATTGTGTTTGTATGAAACGTATATAATTACAAAGTGTACAGTTACTTAACTAATCGTATAATATAATAATCGTGTAATGCCCGCGACTTCACCCGCGTGGATTAGGTTTTTTAATTCCCGCGAGAACTCCTTTTTTTCCTTAACTCCTTCCTCCTCCAAAATTTCATTAAAATCGATTGAAAAGAGTGGCCTTAAAATGTAGCAGACATTCAGTCAAACAGACAGATAGGCAGACAGACACACTTTCGCATTTATAATATTACTATGGATAACAAGGACAAAATTACATAAGTATGACTTACCAACGTGCAGCGAATATTTTTGATGTATTGCCAGAAATATACACTCACAAGAGAAAAGTCACCCTCGGGATAGTGCGTCTGAAGCGGTTTTTATTTAGGTATCTACCTACATGGTACCTGCCTCTTTCAAGCATGCATTAAACACTTGTGGAATAAACTGCGTCTGTACAAATCACCGTAAAATTAAAAAAACCGTTAGATTATAATAGCGAGATTGTAAACTGTCGAAAGATTAGAATCGGTAGATTATAATCTGTTAGTTATATTAATCCGATAGAATCTAAGGGCACTACCTGATTATTTATGTCGAACCCTAACTTAATCTACAAGAAAGAGACAAGAAAACGTAAATACAATGAATATTTCAAAAATTGACACTCAGAAGACTGAACAGGTTTCGACAGTTTACAATCTATCGAGATAAAAAGCGTTAGATTACAATCTAACGGTTTTTACAGTTTTACGGTGACATATACACTAATACAATCTAACTTTCTAATGCCATAACTCCTTTATAATATTGTATTTTGTATCATACAAACAATTGATTGCAACGATAATAATATTTTCTTATATTTATGTTAGCACTGCACCCGTTATTCGAAGGGTTTTGAATTTTGATGCACAATTATTATATATTGTAGAGGAAAATTTGGTTTGTGAATGTAGGTATGGAGTAAATTTTGGATCTACTGGTAGGTACCTGCTTGACTAGTAGACATGGTAAACTATTTTGGAACAGTTAAATAGGCAATGTTTTTAAATTTTATCAAAAGGGGTTGACCGATTACTATTTTCCCGGTGTAAGTCAGCAAAAAAGTGGGTAAACGGACGACTCTTTTGAGCACCATGAAAATAATTTACGTACGGAAAAAATGTAGAAAGTAAAGTAACCTACAAAAAATCATCACAGCATACTTACGTCTAGAAACAGGGTTCGGTCAGGCTTGATTAACGCGGAAAATAGAAATATATGTTTTAAAAATACATGCTAAATAGTAACTTTAAGAAATCAATGCTTCAATAATAATATTATGAATGCGCAAGCGTGTATGTCTGTCCATCTGTCTATCTATTTGCAACCAATTTTGAATAAAATTGGAATTCTGTTCCAGTGTTATTGATTACATCAACGCGGGAAAACTCGCATGGTCTTATTTATCCATAATGGTACTTGATTAAAAACCTTCCTTTTTTAAAACTACTATAATACACTAGTGTAAGTAGTGTAATACTTGTACGAGCTCTACCCGGTCGTGCCGGATTATTAGCGTGAACCGTTCATGAGGAATCTATATATATGGCCCCATCTTATAAGTGACGTCGGGAATAGAAAGTGCACATTACACACGTCTTGTGTACTGTACCAATGCTAATGAGTGGAGATTGGTGGCTGTGGCCTAAGAGTGGTCGGAAGAGTGTTTTGTTTAGCACCAGCACATCTTTGTCCGCGTGGATTAATTAGGTGTAGCTATTTTAAATCAGTGGGAAATATTTAAACACTGATAAAAAGTAGCATCTGTCTCTTAACCATAATTTAGTGAAAATCGTTTAAGAACAGATGGGCCATGAACGGTTTACGGGCATCACATTGTTAAAGCATAAATATGGATTTATTAAGATGTAACAGATTGTATTTTCGATTTAAACAAAAGTAACATTAGACTTGGAAGAATATAGTAAGAAATTAAAAAAACTCTGTTTGTCTGCATTACCTTCAAGGATAATAAGATTAAACTGGAAAAAAAAGGATTGTCAAAAAGGATAACTTAGAATAAAGTGGAATCCTAAGTTTGAAAGTCTCTAATTAAAAAATCTTCAATATTAACCTTATAATTATATGACTAAAATATAATTTTCTTCGAAATATAATAAGGTAAAGTCCTAATTAGACCTGCATAGCCTCTGACCGCGACGGTTATTGATAAGTAATACTTTATCAGCAGGGTAAAATCTTAAACGCAATTAGATGGAACTGTAAACTTAAATTAGGATTTTACTGACATTCCTTGTTTTTCCCGTGTAGTCTTCTATGTCCTAGACGATATCTATCAGTGGATGAGCGAACCAGAAGTTAAGCAAGGTAGAATGTAGGTAGATATACACGTATATAGTTTTATCTGAGTGGCGCCGTAAAGATCGATTGTATGGGTTGAGCTAAGTCATGTTCCATGACCCTTCATATTGTCTTCACATGAATGAAAATATCTGCGATAATCAAACTCTTTTTGAATGTACTTATAGTATATAAATACAGTTACTATTTTTTGTTTATCACCAGTATCAAAAAATGATATACCTTATACACTTTTGTAGCTCACTTTCCTACTTAGTTGAGTCACATCATGGCAGCTATAGTAGTGACGATTAGTCTTTACCTAAGGTATATTAAGTTAGTATATTTTTTTAACTCTTTACTTACCGAATTTATTTGTAAATCGATTAAGTAACAGTTTTATAAAAAGATCCTGTCTAAATTTGTACTACTTACGTATAATTTGATAAATAAAAGAATATGATTGGCCAGCATATGGGGATTGGGGGCCTAATCAAATTCCATTTATACTTACATGTACTTAATGGCAAAAAGCTTTGGTGTTTCCTGTGAAACTTAGCTTTCATCTAAAAGGAAAATTAACCAACATGAAATATCGGTGTATAATATAACAATCCAAGTTCACTTCTATTGTAAATAAATAATAATTGACCTGCTTTCGTACTTTATGAACCCAGCACATACCTAAATCCAATGAACCATTTTCAGGAAAAAAATAATTGCCTGGAATAAAAAGCATGTGACTATCATTTTAGAAATTAAGATGCCTATTTGTAGTTTTTTGTTTTCTTTTTAAAGATGTTGTTTTTGTTGTTGAGTCATTTTGAACCAATTTTATACGTGTCTAAGGAACCCTTATTACCCTACTTCGTTGTCCGTTTATCTGTCTTCTGTCCGCCTGTCTGTCTGTCTGTCTTTCAACCACCTTTTTCTCGAGAACGTGTGGAGGACGGAGGTATCAAGTTTAAATTAGTATCAAATACTAAATTCTATGGTCCCTTGGCGCTATAAAAAAATCAAGCTTCCAAGTCAACGCAATCAAAAGATACGGCCGTTTATGCCGCATATTTTGCATATTTTAACACTCGCCAATAAATCAAAACCTAAGTATATGTATAGGGTACTTCCCGTTGACCTAGAATCATGAAATTTGGCAAAAAGCAAGGTCTAGGGAAAAATCCGAAATTCGTCAGTTACGGTTCCGTACATATAGGGATAAGTACGGAACCCCAATTAACGAAATTCGGATTTTCGATTTTTGTCAATTTTGTCGAATTGTTTGTCATTGCTACCAGTGTAGCTCCATATGTAAGCCAGATATTTCACAGCTGATTATGATACCTTTCTTGTTTACTAAAATAATTTATGTGGTGGTACGGAACCCTTTGTGCGCCAGTTTGACTAGCACTTGACGGTTTTTTAATTGTTTATTATTCACGTGTTGTAGATATATAGCTCTCTGTTGCATTGCAATATTTTCAGATGTCGAGTAAAGAGTCTCAATGGCAGTTGCCTGGAACTCGGAAAGTTGTATAGGTCTTACCATGCACACCTGTGCTTATGAGAATAATAGCAACGTTAAAGTATAAGTTTCGTACAAGCTATCACTCCGGAAACTTTTTCGTTGTGGAAGCTTTTGTACTTCAGTTCGAAATATTCGTAGTGCAGAAGATACCTATTTATTTTATGAATAATACAACGACCTCAATTTACATAGACGGGCCCTGTTAAACAAAGAATGTGGGCGTATTTTTAGCAGCGCCATGAACGCCATCTAGTCTGAAAAGCGGGAACTTGCTTGCAACATCTTGAATGAAAGCTTGAAAACGTATGACTCGGTCATAGATAATATAGGTCATAGCCGTAAGGCCAGTTAGTAAAAAAAAAATCATACAGTTTGCCGCGGAAATTAAATGATTGCATAATGGATAAAAATATAAAATAGGAAGATTAAATAACGTTTTTTTGGAAATGTATAATTGTGAATTGAAACACTTACCTTAAAATTAAAATTATACAGTGCCAAACTAATTAAACTTTAGATGTTAACTTATTAATAACAAATTATCTGCACGACGAGCGATCGTGACAGCGCTGCGACGGGAACAAAGACAGGTGCGGAACGTGTTCAGCAACTCGGACGCCCGGCCTTTTTCTATGAAAGGGCCCATCTAGTACCTACATATATATCGATGGAATAATACAAACCATGATATTCAAATTATAATTATCCCTGTATCATTATTATCATCAGTAGCTAAAGCGACTTTAGCTATTGAATTGACTATCTCCCACTGTTTTCTTGGGACCTCAAAGATGGGACCTATCGAGAAAATCTTCATATTGCTTAATAAGCTCGAAATCGAAATATAAAATTTCCGTTTCCGATAAACCAATCACATACATAATATTAGGTATATATTTATTATACAAGAATTGCTCGAATACATTTAAATACGATGCAGAGCGTATATTGTTTAATAACACTTCCTACATCCTATTATCCTATAGTTATGAGAGAGATGATAGTAGATACTACTTATGATGTAAAAGATTTATTGCAATTTGCATATTGCATGATGTGCAGTGTGAGTCCTGCAAAAAAGAAGCATTTTACTCGATATTGAAAATTCATTATTTAAAACGATGAAAGTAGAATGATTGAACTATATTTTTTGGCTAATTTTGTATTTGGTATAATTTATTTATCTCACGCCCATAAAATAAAGATATATTTAAATATTACTAGCTGACCCGGCGAACTTCGTACCGCCTTAGTATGCAAAATTAAATGTATATTTTTCAATATTTCTGAGAGATTTTCTTAATATTTTTTTCCGTAAGAACCTTCTCCTAATAATAACAAATACAACAAAAAAAGAATTAGTGAAATCGGTCCAGCCATTCACGCGTGATGCCGTGACCAAGGAAAACGGGTTGCATTTTTATATATATAAGAAGAAGATAGATACAGTACACTAATAATTAAAATACTATAAATATGTATATACATTTTTTATTTAAGTATCACACGGTACGGGTACGGTATGGTCTATGGAGATTCAGGAACTGTTGCTGGTGAATTTATATTGTGGATACCTAGCAAAGACTTCATGATCACAACTCTTCAACCCTGATGGTGCATGAAACAGCACTTTTCTGTACCATATGCATTTAGGAATTATTATTAAGCCTTTATTTTCCTTATTAATTATTAATTCTTTACAAAATTTCAAATGTAAGTATCTATTCTAATTGTAGTTTGTTAGTATCACTATTAATTAACGTATACGTGTGTGTACGTTTTTGTGTGTGTGTGTGTGTTAGTTAATAATTGTTAGTTTCTATATACCTACGTATATTATGTTTCTTGATTATTATCTACTAGTTGATGCCCGCGACTCCGTCCGCGTGGATTAAGGTTTTTGGTTCCCGCGGAAACTCCTTAATTTTCCGGGATAAAAAGCCTAGCCTATGTGCTATTCCAGACTATAATCTATCTCTGTGCCAAATTTCATCCAGATCCATTTAGCCGTTGGGGCGTGATTGAGTAACAGACATCCATCCATACATCCAAACTTTCGCATTTATAATATTAGTATAGATATTTTTGACAAGGACCCCTCTTTGGGTATAGGCGAGTTCACGCCATTTTTCTCTGTCTTTCGCGATTTCAAGCGAATTCTTCCCTGATATCTGTAGGTACCAAGTAGGTATAGACTGCATTATTGAACTCAAAGTTCCGTCTCCTCAATCCTGATGCTGTTACAACTTATAAGTTGTAAGGACTCAGACTCGTAGATGGTGAATTGATATTGTAGGTACCAAGTATAGACTACGGACTTGTCAATCAATATTGAACTCCAAATCCTCTCGTTGAGGCTCAGTTTGCTAGGCTGTGGGACATTAATGAAGCATTTTACTCAGATATTCTAGGCCAAAATAATATTCGTAACAGCTAAAATATTGTCATTTTTGTTAAAGAAAATAACCGACGTAACCACTCGCCCGAAAAGGGCGGAACGCTTCAAAATTATAAGGCACATAATCAGTCGGCTGTAAATTCATCTACATTGGAGGAACGTAAAAGGCTTATGCTTCCACCCCTTTTTCGAAATGGAAAAGCCTTTTGCTCGCTAAAAGATTGTCTAATTGCTTTTTATATTGACCAGTACTTTCAATTTCTTTTGATTGATAAAAACATTTCCTTTCTTATTAAATGGAATATTATTAGGCGTCAAATACGAAACTAGCGACAGCCGAGCGACGGCGATAGTGGGGCGATGTGGTACGAGAGCTAGCGACGAATTTCGGGAAGATCCTGTAGGCAAACTGAAATTGTGAAATTTGAAAACTCTATTCACACTTAAAACCGCAAAATTTATCTGGCGATTTGCAGGTATTATTGAAATTACTCAATAAATACGTGATTAAAATTTCAGATTGCCAAAAGTATATTTTTTGGGAATTTTAATAAAATATTTTTGAAGAGAAATAGCCGCAAGCGCTCTACCAGACTCGCAGGACTGGATTCGCTAGATGACGAAATTATATTTTTCACAATTTCAGTTTGCCTAAAGGGCCGTCCCGAAATTCGTCGCTAGCTCTCGTGCCACATAGCCCCGCTGTCGCCGTCGCTCGGCCGTCGCTAGTTTCGTGTTTGACGCCTTAATCTCTTTCTTGCGTACAAAACATGTAATACGAAATGATATAAAACTTATAAAATCCAACGCACTGAAATATTTGAGATGCAAAAATAAATATTCGAGCAATCTTGTTTTCCGTGGGTTGGACATAAAAACGCCTCGCTAAACGACTAACAAGGCTCACGTGGCGTAGGTACATAACAATTAACATCGCACATACGAGAGGTTTGTATTGTGCAATGTACCTCTACTTACTACGTTGGTTTAATTAGGTTTCTATCTCTCTCTTGACTCTTGAATTTAAAAAGAGTTTATTTTTGGATATAGTTGCTATACCTACGTACTTAGTTATTTCATACTCATCTCGGAGGCCTGAAACTCATTTACAAATTCAGAGTTACTGTGGCACTTGTATTTTTACTGAAGTGCAGGCGGTTCATTTAAAAAAAGAAAACAGCGCACGGTCGTAGTCGACGCAAATTCGGTAGGAAAATTGTGCCGCAGGTTGACCCAACTCTGCTATAATGCAAGGTTGTAAGTGTTTTACTAAACTTCAAAGAGAATAAACAAAAAAGTATTAAACATACAAAAATGATAAAGACACAGGTTATATAAGTAAACTAAACACTAACACACACTAAATCTACCTACTCAATGACTGTTTTACTAACTTCTAATTTTACCGAGTCTATAAAGTATTTATTTAATATTCTTACATATTAGAACTTCCCTAACATTCTTTTTTCATACGCCTTCAAGGCGTAGCAAGTTATCACATCGCAAATGATTTAATAAGATTTCAAGATAGTAGAATGTACTTATTCAAAAGTTGCGTAGGGCCCATACAAAAGTTGCATTTTAAATAATACCTATTTGTGGAAAATTAAAAAGTGGGGTGCAAAATACAGTTTCAATTATTAGTCCTACCTACTAGCGTGATCTGGTTGGTGCAAAAGGGTTTTGTGGACAAGCTTAGCAGCCCGTCAGGCTGCCTTTGCATTATGAATAGGCACGTAGTATAAGATGTGATAATGATAATCGCAATAAAATCTCGCTTCATTACAGTATAGGTTAGCTTCGCTCTGATAGGAAAAAGGAACGCTATAAAAACAAAGCAATCCTATTGGTGAATTGGTAAAATACACAGGCCTCGCTTTGTATTCTATAGCTTATTTAAAGGTCTTTAATTTAAAGCCTGAAAAATTTGGAAAGTCCATGAAAAAACTAGAGATGAGTGTGGTGTGGTTGGTTCCAGTGAGTGTAAGCGTGGCGGCGACCGGCTGGCGACGCCTCGGATGTCGCTGCTGGGCAAGCCGCTCAGCTACCGCGCTACGCGACGCGACGCGCGATACCGACGCCTACAATCCAAGTTCTATAATTTTCTTGAACGGCCAAGAGGTGTAAAGGCCGTCTTATATCATATGATTGTGTGAGTCTCTATCAACTTACTTAAAGAGTGACATATTTTTCACGTTTGATAATCCGCCAATCCTGCAAGATCCGTAGGAGACACAAAATCTGTATTTTCTCAATGCTGATGATCTGTGACAGACTCCACATGAAAAGCAAAATTACTACAGCGCCGAATGCTGAACCGGCTCTTGCGTCTCACTGTTGGGTCGTAACTAAGCGATCATCTTAAAATTTGTCTTCTATTAATTAAAATTTCACCTATAAGTTACGTAAACACACATAATTTATTGCAAATAACCAGTATAAGCGGTTTAGTAAACGATGAAATCGATAAAGTTTTCTGAAATTGATCTACAAAATCTAGATATATGATTCATACATTTTTTTCTTGTTAAGACAAATATTTTCAGACTATTGCTCAGTTAGTTTACTATCAATAAATAACATTAGTGACAGATTCGAGGACAACTATGACGATGATGGAGTTATTTTTACATCATGATACACAAATTCAAGAATTGAATTTTTCTTTGTTTATACCGATTAGGTATTAGAATAAGTATATAGTGTTAAAGATACTTATATTAAAAGAGCAGAAAAATCTTAGAAACTTATGATTGTGAAATATAGTATATAACTAGCTTATGCCCGCGACTTCGTTCGCGTGGATTGAGGTTTTTCGGTTCCCGTGGGAACTCTTTAATTTATATCCGGGATACAAAGTAGCCTATGTGTTATTCCAGACTATAATCTATCTCTGTGCCAAATTTCATCCAGATCCGTTCAGCCGTTGGGGCGTGATTGAGTAACAGACATCCATCCATACATCCAAACTTTCGCATTTATAATATTAGTATAGACATAGATTTTCACGATTTTCTTAGAATTTTCTAAATATAACTTATTGAAAAGAATATAAAAACTATAATAGCGAGAAACTTACATACAAGAAGAAATGAGATCAACTTGCACTCACGGATCATTTTCATAGCACCTACATTATTCGTTCATCTCTTCAGAACAGCAAAGAAATGCCAACAATACCACCAAAGTTGAATTTACCAAGTAGATGTTACTATTTACTTCTACTATCAAACTAAATGCCAAGTCTGAAACAATTGATGCATTAAAATTTTAGCGAAACTATAATCATGAGAATCATAGTCTTGTGATTTTACAGGGCTAATTTAAAAATACTTTGGAATATCTAAGGGGTAGCTTATAACTATTACGTTATACCAAACAACTTCTATGACTTTTAAAAATCGGGTATAAATTATTTTTTTCATACAAAAATAAAACACATATAAATTGCCAGCTGAGACAGAATTAAGTACTCCACACGACACGCGGTTGCCGCGTGTAGGACCGGCTGTCACTCGACTAGTCGACTACTGCCTACTTATTTAATGTTTAGAAAAAGCGAAAAGCTTAAAACATTTTTTACTGCGTAAGTATCAAAGTATTCAGAATCATGTAGGGAAGAAGAGTAGTATAGTATTTTAAAATTAACCCTGTATTACGTATAGGCTTAATTACCGCTTGCATTTAAATTTAATAGGCATTTTATTTTGACTGCTATACGAATATACCTTAATAGTTAATTTATTGATCGTGTAAGTTTGGTGTTAACTGTAAACTATCTTGCGTGTGTTGTGTTTACTTCAACAGGTTCCTGATGGTGTTCATGTGTTTGTCGCTGTCGGTATTCTCCACAATCGAAGAGTACGAGGCGAAGGCGGGAATCATTTTATTCTACATGGAGACTGTAGTTGTCGTCTGGTTCGCAATAGAGTTTTTTTTAAGGTAGGTACCATAGCCCAATATTATGTTATGTATTTATTATAGGTACATGAGCCAATTCTGATGTACACTATCTCTAAATTTAAGTAAAATTACCTCTATTTATATTATTATTTATTATCCCTTTCATAATACTCCCTGCGGAAAGGGGCAGCACTCGATTTAGAACTGTTATTTAGGTTTAGTTTTGAGATTGTGTTAAACAGAATTGGCCACATTGTTTTTACTTATTTGGTAGGTAAAATGTAGAATAGCAAAATTAGCTTCAACGGTAGAATAGAAGAGTATTAATAAATATAGTATGCATTATACAATTACAATTTACAAAGTACCTTTATAATGTTGCATTAAACAATGCAAGTAACAATGCTTCGTCATTGCCATAGATATCAGCCAGTAAATGCCCACTTCAAGCCGATCAATATAAATGTGGTTACAGGTTACCTACCTATTGAAAGCACGTCTCGATTTTAGTACTAACTGACATATTATTATTATTACAACATAGGTACTTTCGTAGCTTTTCATTAAGTACAGCTATAGGTATGTAGTACAGCTAAAAAATGTGAAAATTACTTTGTTAGCTGGTTTGTAAACTTCAAGCAGACCGAAATGGAGCAATAGATAGTCTTGATTTTTGCAAGGATATAGTTAAAAAGACCTGGAGAGTAGGCTACAGGAGTAGGATAAGGGCTACTTGTTATCCCGGAATACCAAACAGATCCCATGAGAGTTTATTTAGTTAGGATCTTATTTTGTTTATCCAGTCTAGTTTCCAATAAAAATACATCTATATTTTAGTTAGAAGGTATGTTTATACATATTATACTTTTTTTGATATTATAAATGCGAAAGTGTGTTTGCTTGTTGGTTTATTGGTTTGTCGGTTTGTTTGTTTGTCCTTCAATCACGTCGCAACAGAGCAACGGATCGACGTGATTTTTTGCATGGGTATACTTTAGGACCTGGAGAGTGACATAGGCTACTTTTTATCCTGGAAAATTAAGGAGTTCCCGTGGGATTTAAAAAAACTTATTCACGCGGACGAAGTCGCGGGCATCAGCTAGTAGAGAATAATTTTAAGTTAGTTCCACGACTCACAATTTGTGATGGGAATGTGCTTCTGAAATACAAGACATAGTTAATTTGTAGCGACTATTATTTATCTTTCGCAATATCCCCATTCTGTTGATAATCTTTACAAATTACCCTATGCAGAGCTTTTTAATAATGATTAATGATACACGTTCAGGCAACCACGGGCTACTAAGGCAACATGAATGTAGATAAACCATAACGTAGAGCTTTCCCGCGGCAAGTAATTTATAACGTACCTCATACTTTATACCTATTACAAAAGAATTCCTATTAAAATCAATATTTTGTCTCAGATGTATAATAATAGAAGGAGTATTGTTTCTTTGTATGGTGAGGTTTGCTTCTTTGAGTGAAGGTGAAGGTGTAGTGTGATAGTTGCAGGCAGTTTTACTCGAAAATAATGTATATAGATTAATTATAGGTATATTTGAGTACCTACTTGTCTTTCCGTTTTCTATTTTCATCATACTTTACATTTATGAAGTACTTCATAAAAGTATTTACTACATCAAAACTTTATGGAAAATATACACAGCCTACATAATAGGCCGGACAAGCGACCGCATTCATACCTAATTATGTATCTACGACATGCTAGATCGTTGAAGATAATATTATTATGCCGTGTATTTATTCCTTGCCTACTTACTATTTACGTGCACTAGGGACAGTTTGCAAGCAAACTTAACAACACTTTGTTTAGTTATGCAAAACTAGGTTAAACATGGGGTGTTAAATATTAACTATTCGCTTGAAATACTCGCTATAAAGTTATCTAAAAAGATATTATAGGTAGCAGGTGTCTTTAGGTATTATTTGCATTCGAAAAATGTGATGAGTACCTATATACATAATCTTGAAATAATTTCATAATTGCGGACACTTTATAATATCAGATGTTGTTTGGCTGACGCATTAAAAACACCAACGATTAGTTTTTTTAATGAGATGGTAAATAGGTATATATTTGTTTTACTCTGGTCTCAATAATATAATCACCTCATAAAAATTAAAATTATTCAATTTTCAAAAAGGTTATGGTCGTCAGGATGCCGGTCCCGGTACCAAGGATCCATGGGGCGCCTCAAGTTCTTGAGACGACCTTTCTGTATAATAGGTAAGTGTAAAACTCTGACTCTACTTGGGTGAATTTGCATTTTTCCGTCCGTCTGCTAGAGCCAGATAACTTCAAAATCAATTCACAGTTATTACTTACTTACTTTCAATTCAGTAATATCACGTAAATCAATGGCCAGCAAGTACTAGTTTTATTCAAGTATCAATTGAAATTAATATTATTATTACCCTCTTTCCCTACGAGGGAGAATGAGCCCGATTATATTAAGCAAGAAAGACATTTTGCCAAAATATTAAATTTGTCTTATTTTTAAAAAAAAATTTGTTTGATATATGGCAAGATAAGTAATAAAATTGATGTTGTGGTGTCTTGGACCGTAATGAACAGGGCACAAAATAGTAGATCCGAACTCACGCAATGCGAGGTTTTAGTTCGGGGCGAACCAGTCACTTGTAATTCCAACAATGTACCTATTGTACCACAGAACAGTGTTTGAACAATACAGTTTTTACAGCATTGTCGAAACAGTAGATGCTGAGAGATTTTTATTTACGTACTATTCCTTCGTAAGCAGACAAAACAAAATTATAATGTACGAAAGTGTACCTACGCTCAACAAGGTTCAAAACGGATAGTTTTAATTTTAATTTCTTTGCTCAAAGATTTAAAACTTCTTTATCTTCATTACATTAAAATGTGGGGCAATACATGAGGTTTAACTGCATAAAAATGCTGAAAATAAACCATAAGTTAAAATTGTATTATTCAAAATACCACTAAACTTATAAATAGATTTTTATTTGCGTAGCCTTAATATAACTATTCGTGTGACCTTAACATTTTCGGAGGCCTGAAAAGAGTTTCATGCGACAACACCGCCATTCAACTCTCTGGGGAGCCGCCCGCCCTGCGACCGGGTCGTAGCCCGCAACTGGCAAACATTGCCGCACAATTCCTCTACTTGGCTTCATACCAGTACCCAACTACGTAGTAATAGTATTCTGTGACCCAACTGTCTTGACAGTTGACCTATTAATGTTTCCAGTGCTATATTATGTACTAAACATTACACAAATAAAATACTATGCCTGCTATGACCTTTACCTCCTTAAGCCTCGCAGTCGTATTGTCCTTTAAATCGTACCTTCTACGTAATTACAAATTACATTTTTGTTAAAGATAACTTTCACTAAAATAACTGTTTTAATAAGACAGGTTCGTAGAATCAAGCCATAGGTATCTTATACATACAAGTGTAATATAAGATTGAACATATTGAATTATGTATGAGTTCAACATTCCGACGTTCGGCATTTTTTGCTTACCCGCATACATTTCAGAAATAGCAGTGTCGATTGCGCCTTGGCATAGCTTTATTTTATTTAATGTGTAATAACTTCTAATTAGGAAAATTCTAGTAAATTCTGTCCTTAATAATAAAAAGCCAATTTTAGGTAAAGCATTTCTTTACCTAAAATTGCTTTTTCCAAGGCATTATGGATGATTATAGTTAAATCTAAAAATTGTTCCTGAATGCTACTCGGAAGTTTTACTTGTTGACAAAACGAATAACATTTTTTTTTGTTTTAGTTTTATTTTGAAAGAGTGAGATACTTAAATAACAAGTTAACTAGCTTAAATTATGTTAACTATCCTAAAATCCTATTATGTTTAAAGATCCTAAAATAGTAAATCGGTAGACGAATAGATTAGCGATCCTCTGATAATATTTTTAACGGTCAACATAAAACCATCAAAAGTTGTCGACATTGTGGTCGTTTAACTTTTAATTACCCACAACTATCGCGAGATAAGATTGGAACATATCATAATATTTCTACATACGAGTAACCTAGGTTTATGCAAGTAATGAGGTTAATGACACGTGTTATAATTTATAGAAATTATTAATCAATTTCAAAGGAGAAAAATAAAAATTGGTACGTATTTGCATTATTGGTAGATCCGCCCCTATCTACACGCGCAAGGTCCAAGCCGCACGCGGCGTAGCACTCTCGTAGCTAAATTAGCTACGAAAGTGCTACGCCACTCGGATTTCACGTAAGCTACGAATAGGTATGGTGTAATATTGATGAGGCGTTACAAGGTCACTATAATATATATATAATATAATATAGGTATAATTTCGTAATGCTTCAGTCGCTGAGTCGAATCTTTGTGTTGCTTTATGCATAAAGGGCCTAAATTCTAGGAAATCTGGTGCAGGCCAGATTTTTTTTTCATTACCTTCTTACTAAGATAAACATTATTTGAAACATTTTTTTTTCTTAGGGACTTAATACATACAATATTGTACGAACTCGAGAAAATATTTTTATTTAATTTTTTTTAAATACCGGCGTTGAAGCCTCCGAGCTTCTTTGCTTTGGAAACAAGTTTCGCTCAGCGAGCGTTGAAGTTTGTTTTATGTTTTCCCAAGGTTTAACTGTCAGCTTCGCGCTAACATAACATATAGTACGCATGCTTTGTAGAATGCAGGACTGTCTGTCTGTCTGTATAGTTTGCCCATCACTTTTCTGCCCTAAAATCTATATATATTTAAAAGCGAAACACCACTCATTCACTCACTCACTAACTAATCACGATATCTTGAAAACTAAAAAGCTTATAGACTTAAAATTTGGAAGGTAAGTTCCTTCTATAGTGTATACATCAGCTAAGAAACGGAGACATGAAAATCGGCATTTAAGCTATTAGCAGCATCCAAACGGGGGTTGGACAGTTACATAAAAGTTCTATGATTTTGAAGTATAGACACATTAGTAAAGAATCCGTTTCTTTACTCATGTGGTATAGACATGAAAATCAGCATTTAGGTTAAAAGCTTTTAATTACAAAACCTACATAAGCTTATATAAAGCCTCTATAGCTACTAGATAGCCTTTTTGCAGCGGGAAAATTTCATAATCTCATAGGAAATCAGAAAATGTACGCGGTCGCAGTCGCGGGCGACCGCTAGTATTAGATCACTGTGATTAGATTTCTTGTTGACTGTTGTTGTTGTTATTATAACGGTTGATAATAGGTGCATTATAACATTTTATGGCTTTCTGTGTATAGATGTCACGACAATCCTGGCTTCAATGGTTGTGCTGGGTATGGGTTCCTCGGGCCAAGTGTTCGCAGCATCGGCACTACGAGGTCTACGTTTCTTTCAAATCTTGCGCATGGTTCGGATGGATCGGCGCGGCGGCACTTGGAAACTTCTAGGCTCAGTTGTTTACGCACATAGACAGGTGAAGTATTCTCCTCTACATAGTCAATCGTCTGTCTGATTAATCAATAAGTTAAAATAAAATATTGGCGATAAAAAATATTAACGAAACATTCACTCTCTAATTTTGAACAAAATAGTTACTCAGGTAATGGAGAATGTTAATGGGTATGCAAAATCGCTTGAAACTTTGTCAAAGTAGAGCATATATGTATACAAATATACTAGTCTTTATTTCATTCCAAAATAAGTAGTTGGGATCTTACACACATCTATAAAACTCCCGTAAATATATTTAAATCCGCGCGATACATTTCCACGCGAGCAGAGTAGCAGGCACAAGCGAGTATAAATAGACTAATACTTGTACATATAGAGAATATTGCCTATACAATAAACAAAGGATGACGCAAATCAGTTGTTTTTATGTTACATAGTACGTATAAACATAGCCACCTTTTGTCAACATAGGTTTTGTCACTCAAGTCTGATTTTATATTAAACTAGATATTTATTTATTTATTTATTAACAAACACTTTTTACATTTACTTGGGTTCTTAACACCCCTAAGCCTCGTCGACTTGTCTGGGTGCTGCACATTCCTCTTACATAATATATTATGCGGATATTATAAGAGTTAGAACTAACTATACAACTAATAATAGGTACCCATATAGCTAATAAGCAACATACAACTGTTAGGTTTCGTTAGTTATTTACTATTCGTCTGTTTATTGATTGAATGTAAAATTAACAACTCGGAACCCAGGGCGTGGTTTTTGTTTTAAAAAAAGATAGACTGAACTCTATGGTCGACGGTGGGGTCGAGGAGTATGGATTGACATGGCGGGAGTGAATTATGCATAGAATAATTAGAGAATAAAGGCTTAGAAGAATGGTGTGTGAGATTATTGCAGAAATGATTAAATGAATAGATTAACAGGTTTGTCCTGGAAGTATAGTAGACGAGAATTAGTCTGAAGCACGCAACAGGGACAGACGTTTCCTATATCAAAGGGACGAATAAGTATTATAGAATGAAGACAAATAAAATATGGAGATCAGTGCCGGTGTTTTCATTATGGACCCATGACTTGGAGGGTTTTCTTACAATTCAGAAGTGGCAAGTACACGCCTCAATTTTATGAGTACTTCTTCGACCATTCTATACCTATTTTTTCAGCTATCATGACCATCTATATGGTTATTTTACTCGTATGATTTCTTGAGTTATTTGTGAGTGACGAAACAAGTTTTTGACTTTGGTTATTAAAATATATCGGTAAACTATAAAGATACCTATTAATAGCGTCGATTTACTGTTGTCATCCACTCGTAAGATCAAAGATTCAAATGTAAAGCCTGTTTAGAGCAAGGACATAATATAATTCTATAACTAATTTCATAATAATTATGCTTGCTAAAGTACCAACCCATTCAAAAGTAAATCTCTGCAACATTCGGGATAAAACAAAATTGAAGTAAAAATAATTTGAAGTTATAGTCCGTTTAACTTCTTACTTTTACTGTTCATACCTACTGCCTGCATAAACAGTTTATTTCAGTACATACAATTATAGATATACAACATAAACACCTGGGTATGTTCATAAAACAAAACAAAATGTTCAGCTAAACTAAAACATCAATGTGTTGTCTAAACAATTATAACTTCTACACTTATAATATAAAGTTGAATGTTTAAAACAATTGAATCAGTAATGTGTGGATATCATTAACTCGAGCTGCCAAAAGTAAACTATGAATGAAATGAATAATTGGACAGAGTATAAATTCTTGGTGGGTAACGTTGAAACAATATAAAATTTTGTTCTATTTAGCCAATGCATTCTTGGTTTTTTTTTTTTAAGGATTCAAATAAATTGAATCTACCAAGATACACATTGCAATATTCTAAAGCACTTGTTTATCTTTATTAAAATTAAAATAGTAGTTAAATGAATGATATTTGACATGTACTATATTTTGGCTTTTGTACAATGACTTTTATTAAGTAAATATAATTTAAGGAAATGTGCAACAAAAATTTATTTAGATCAAGATACACACAGAGATATTTGAGTCTCTGTAGGTTCAAATAAAAGAGGTGCAAACTAACTAATTAACTAAATTATTAATTTTTATTTTATTTTATTTGGTATGGAAAACTTACAGCTACAACAGAGATGGATAGATAGATAAAGAATAAGTATAACGCCAATTACAAGTTTTCACAGATATAATTTACTTGAGATAAAAATACCTTGCAAAGGTAGAAAAATAAATACTAATAATGTATACTACATAGGAAGCAATTAGAAAATAAAAAGCTTCTAGTTAAGAAGATGATATAATACAAGAGAAGAACCAGAGTTAACTAATATTGGGGATAATTTAGACATTATTAATTATTAAGATTAGGATTATCAGCCAGTATAATTATAATCATTCATATTTGTTTATTTTGCATTTAAGGCCCTGTTAGGGCAAAACAAGTACATCAATTAAATGAATTACAATAATTAAAATACAATTACATTAAATTCTTAATTATTAAATGCAGAAAAAAAAGGGTTAAAACAAAACAATTATATCGCATTCGATTCATTAAAATTACAGTATTCAAATATCAACAATCCACTAAATAAAATTATGTCAAGCCGGTAAATATGTATGTCAAGAATAAGTACTTCGCACAGATGGTTTAATCAGATGAGGATTCGTCAACCGAATCCCTTAGTGGCAGGAGTTATTTACTAAGAAAATAACATAATTTATGTAATAATAATTAGTTACATTGGTGATACCAACACAAAAGTAGAATACGCAGTATTTCATATTAGGAATTGGAAACAATACCCACTGCAGTCGAATGACTTTCTTACTTCATTCTCAGTTATTCTTCAACTGTCATAGTTCCGCGTTTTCCCATTTCTACATCCATGGTTTCGCTCATGTTTCGCCACTTTACAAAATATAGTTTAATCACAGGTAATGGTACATATTTTGCCATGAGATTAGTTTGAGGCTAGGATTTGAAAAATTTCAAGACTATGAGATTATGCTAATAATCCATTGGGTTTGTCGTAGGGGGATGAATTTAATTATTTTTGAGTTAAGAGAAATTTACCGAAATGTTGTTGATCTTATGTTTTCTTTGCATTTTTTCAAATTGCTAATTGTGCCTATAATTATCATACGTATTTTCTTCTGTTTCCATGAGCTTTGGAGAATGCCATGTGATAGCCAGACACCGCGGGAGTGGTTGGCCGCGTCCGAGGGAATGGGTGCTGGTACTGAGCGAGAGTCGGCTATGCGCAGCTGTATTTGCAGCTGAGGTCGCGCTGGTCGAGTCTGGCTGTCGCGGATGCAGTCATCATCTCGGCGTAGCCATAGAGATGCGAATCCGGGACTGCTTCAAAGGAAAAAAAAGGGAGTGGTGCAGCCGGGGACGAGAGAGGAGAGTTTAGCTAAGTATACTTTATGAGAATCCAATACTTGTTCAGTATTTTTGGTTAAAGTTATCATAGTGTTAAGGTCAAGTTTAATTGATTATAATATTTTTCAAGAATGTAGTCCGCGGGATTCTAAGATGTCATGTCATCCATTATTTCCTCGCAACTATGGATACCTATTATATCTGATGTTTCTTTTGTCATTTTTCTGGGTCACATATTAATTGATTTTCCACCTCACTCCTTATTTAGATACTTAATGCAAACTTGACATAGTCCATGTTTAATGCACATCATGGAGTCATGATGTTTTATTCGTTACTGTAAAAGACCCACCGGCAGCCTGAAAACGTGTGACGAAATTTGTCTTGTCAATGTGTACCCTCTCTAGTGATGGTTATTATACGTGCGAGAACTAACGATAGTGGTGGAAATCGCTAATTTGAGTGTAACCGAAATTATAATATCTACCTGATAATCTTATCCTATATTAAAGAAAAAATAAGAGTTTTAACTATTTGTAGGGCGAGTATAACTATTCGAGCCATGTGACCTTGACAAAGTATTAACATTCCTGGATTTTCCCTACTCATGTTCGTTAAGAAAATTATATTAAGTAATACTATAAATGTCAAAGTTTGAATATTTGTTTGTTGGTAAATATATGCAAACATATTTGGATGCCACAATGTCACTCCTTCACTTCACAATGACTTAACCAATTTTAAACAAATAAATCAAAATCAAAGAGTGACTTGTGACTACTTAGTACTACCTTAATGACCAAGATATTCGTGCTTATAATTAAAAAAATCAGATGTGCTAATTTTGGCGTGATCAATTGTAATGTTTTGTTCTTGACAGGTTGATACAGTGATGTCGGATTAGTTTTCCTTTTCAATCATTAGGTATTGTCGAAAGCAGTTTTTGTTTTGCTACTCGCACCGATAATTAATCTCATTGATGCACACTTGCTTTGTGGCACAACAAAAAAAAATAACTGTCATCTCATTAGAGATAAAGATAAACTTACAGTGACCGTTTCTGGGCTAGACGAACATGATAATAATTAATTCACGGGCAATTATAGTGTACATAGCTAAATCTATTGATTGGAGTATTATATACCTTAGTAGTGATTAGGGTTACATTGTACCTATACATATATAATTTGAAAATATTTTAATAAGTTGCATATCTGTCACAGTTACAATGGGCCAGGCGTATTCTGGAGTGGAGAGTGGAGACCACGCGTGGTGAGCGCAGTGGAGAGCGACCTCCAGCTCGCTAGACCGATGACCTGGAGAAGGTGTTGGGAAGCAGGTGAAGATGTACCAATGCGGAGGACCGTATTTGATGGCGGCTCTCGTGGTGAACGCATATTGAGAAATGGATGAAACAAGAAGTTGCATATTATCGAGAGAAAACATGAGACGTTCATTCGTTGGACAGAAGAAATGTATCAGAGCAGTTTGCGGAGCCAGAGCTCTAATCAAAATCTTTAAAATTTTCTCATTGCCATGCTTGTACTCGTAAATTTATGAGAAAAGCGTATTTGTTCGAAAATATGTCGGATTTCCACACAAAAAAAAGCCAGGTAAAATGTAACATGAGGTACCCAAACGGACTCATAATACCCTAATATCAAACTGCAACTTTCAGCACAACTTTAGTATGCCTATCTATATATATAAAAATGAAACCCGTTTTCCTTGGTCACGGCATCACGCGTGAGTGGCTGGACCGATTTCACTAATTCTTTTTGTTGTATTTGTTATTATTAGGAGAAGGTTCTTAAAAAAAAAATTAAGAAAATCTCTCAGAAATATTGATAAATATACATTTAATTTTGCATATTTAAAAAAAAACGCGCGTAACGACTGTCAATGTCACTACGCTAAGGCGGTACGAAGCTCGCCGGGTCAGCTAGTTAAAAATAAATAACAAATTGCATAAGAATTGAAGGATTTACCACTCAAGGCTTTTAAAAGGAGACTGCACTAAGCACTTGCATGCACTTAATAGATAAGTGTTGTCCCAATGTTTTTTTTTAAGATGCAAATTTATTCATTATTACGAATCCTTCTAATATTTTTGAGATATCATTTTATTGTCGTAATTATAATCCAGACTATTTTCAATTTTTAAGACATTTGAGAAACAAAACAAAAGCATGTAAATTCTAAGGGAGTAATAATAAATTAGTGGAAATTGGTATTAAGAGATCTGGCATATTTTCTGTCATTTATGTTTTATACAGTTTTAACATGTCATAGGTACTTTTGGACTTATTCAATGCTGTCTTAGAAATAATTGTACAGTTTTTTTTATTGTTGTGGATATGTTAATGACTCTAAAAGTTGCACATCATGTTTGTTGTTTGATAAATGATTTATTTATTTTTATGTGGGACAACTTGTGTCACTTATGAAACGTTAAGACTATGCCACTGGTTCGGAAAGTTGATTCTACTGAGAAGTAGACTTTAATTAGTTTGTTATCTTAATGGTACAATGTTTCTTGCAAATAAACGAGAGAAAGAAGTAGGCATCACAAAGCGTACGTATAGTTTCGACGCAATACGGCTGACTGTTGCGACCAGGATTAATGTGTAGTTTATGTGAAAGGATAGATATCACAAACGTGCATGTGATTTTGACGCAATACGGCTGACTGTTGCGACCAAGATTAATGTGTAGTTTGTGTTAAAGAGAAGTAGGCATCACAAACGTACATATGATTTTGACGCAATACGGCTGACTGTTGCGACCAAGATTAATGTGTAGTTTGTGTTAAAGAGAAGTAGGCATCACAAACGTACATATGATTTTGACGCAATACGGCTGACTGTTGCGACCAAAATTAATGTGTAGTTTGTGTTAGAGAGAAGTAGGCATCACAAACGTACATATGATTTTGACGCAATACGGCTGACTGTTGCGACCAGGATTAATGTGTAGTTTGTGTTAGAAGGAGTTATAACAAAACGTATATATGGTTTCGACGCAATACTCGAAACCATATGTATGTATGTTTGGTTAGACTGCATCATCACTTACCATCGGGTGAGATAGTAGTTGGGGACTAAATTGTAGTCAATTAAAAAAAAAATGAAAAGGATTTCTAAAAATAGGTATTACAAATCTATGTCCTACATATATAATAAATAAGTTGAGTATTGAAATAATAATGTTACAGCGAATATAATATGTATTATGTCATTGAACGTGAATTTTTGTAACATGATATTGTAATGATTGTGGAATCTTTGTCAATGATGCGTGCAAGCAGCTTAACCGGCCGAATGTTAGGTTGAGGAGACCGACTGACTGCGTGCATGGGGACATGCACGAGGTCAGGATGGTCGAATGTTAGGTTTCGTTAGTTATTTACTATTCGTCTGTTTATTGATTGAATGTAAAATTAACAACTCGGAACCCAGGGCGTGGTTTTTGTTTTAAAAAAAGATAGACTGAACTCTATGGTCGACGGTGGGGTCGAGGAGTATGGATTGACATGGCGGGAGTGAATTATGCATAGAATAATTAGAGAATAAAGGCTTAGAAGAATGGTGTGTGAGATTATTGCAGAAATGATTAAATGAATAGATTAACAGGTTTGTCCTGGAAGTATAGTAGACGAGAATTAGTCTGAAGCACGCAACAGGGACAGACGTTTCCTATATCAAAGGGACGAATAAGTATTATAGAATGAAGACAAATAAAATATGGAGATCAGTGCCGGTGTTTTCATTATGGACCCATGACTTGGAGGGTTTTCTTACACAACAAATAAGTACTTAGCGCAATACTTACAAAAAACATATAAAACATAAACAAGACAAGATCAACTAAACTGGCGGCTAACTAAGATTAAAACAATAGGGTATTTTAATAAAAAAAAGTGCGTGGCGCGGTGGCCGGCAATGCTCGGCTCGGCTTCCGATCGTCAAGAATTGTATACCAAACAAATGCAAACTACAAGTAGGATAAGATAAGGGTATACTTATGCACATGATAGATTGTCAATGTACTTACGTCAACATGATCTTCGCAACAAAATACTTTGCTGTTAGCTCAAAATGGATCCAACCTCTTTATAGCTTTTATCCATTTCTGTCTCGCATTTGGACTTCCATTGAAACTACACAAAACAACTTTTGCGGCGTATTGGTGGCTTTTCTTTTATATTCTGACACAACACTGACTTTCTAGTATTTGGATCAGACATTTAAAATAATATTTGCATAATCTCCTGGTGAACCTTGCGCTAGTGTTGCAAGGTGTTGTTAATTGCTTGTATAATATGTTGTGTTTACTATTACTTAAACAGGTATTTGATACGATCATTCTTAGCTCCTCGCCAATGTGACGTCACGTGCAGCGAGCGCCGGCCGGAGAAAAACTCGCGCCGTAGTCCTATGTTTACACACGTTTTTTTTATTTTCTATAGAGAATACGAAGAGCTAAAAATGGAAATGAGTGAACATTCTTCATGGTCTAAATTAAATTAAAAAGTGCTTTATTAGCTGGGTCAGGTTTCATTCGGTTTCGGATTGTTGTTGGAAATATTCCCGTGATTGTAGATCAATAATGTGTAATTTAAGTTAACATTAATGAATTAATGGTAATTAGGTCAAGAAGGCTTATTTTGCAAATATAAAATAGAATATAGTATGCTATTTAAAGCTCGTTTTAAGTGTAAGTGGCACTCCAGAAGTAGGTATATAAAAATACTCTTAATATATCTGTCCTCTCATATGAAACTCGCACGAGTAAACGGTTAAACGTGTAGAGGTTCCACGAATTAGCTAAACTTAAACCCCTATTACACTGCACTTTTCACAGGGCCCTGTGGAAAGGGTGGGCGTGGCCGCTAGTTTTAGCGTTGCTTATTACAAAGCAGTAAGGACCAATTTAGGGACCCTTTCTCCCTATATCTTATTACACTACACTGATTCAGAGTTACGGGTCCCTGTGGAAAGTGCAGTGTAATAGGGGTTTTAAAGACAATATTCATTTGATCCGGCCACGATTACCATTGTCAAGCTCTAAATCAAATTGCGATCTAATCACAAAAGTATTCAATAATCGCTGAGTCTGACGACAGGAGATTGAATTACCATCGTCAAAACATTCGTATTTATACTATAATACTACCTATTTTCAATATGGCGTCCGTAGCCGCATATTAAATCGAAAGACATGAAACGAGTCAAATTGACAAGATATTATACTTCCTGTTTCATTCATGAGATACAATGACAAACAGTATTATTACTGTTAACATAAAAATGCTAACGTAAAATGAACAAAATCTTATCTTTTATATCTTTTCCTACATTGCACGGCTGGCAATATAATTTAAATCCAATTGACAGCAATATGATATTTCTATAAATAAATTGATACATTTCTGACTAAACGATTTCTAGCCTCAAGTAGATTCGTTCGTGCTAAGTATGATGAGTAAGCAAAAGTGAAGTAGGCGCAATTTCCTACGATGGCCGAGTAGATATAGCTAAACACAAAACAAGGCGGGACTCAATATCCCCTCACAATCGGTTCAGGTTAAAGTTGCATGATCACAATGCAGAGCAAATAAACCGAAATCGGGAGCCGCACTTTCGCTCCCGCATCAATATTGACTAAGAAAATAAAATATGTACTCACCTATCTATTTCAAATCGCTCGAGAGTTAGTAGAGAATTTTCATATGCTAGATAAAAGCTGTATCTTCTCGTAAATGCAGTGTTCCTTCTGTATTTTCAGATTATAGGAATTCAGACCTGTTAGCTGGTCGATGTTGAACTCACAAATTTTCCATTATTTTTCTGGATACATTTTTGCAAATCGCGGATTTACTGCAGTCAGACTAGGCCAGCAGGTCTAGTTTACAAATACTAGAGTAGTACTATTACCTTTTATGTACCTTTTACCTTTTTACTGCGTTATTTGTACAACTTTCAGCTTGTATCAAGCATCTCTTCAAAATTACCTACGGGCTCCTGAGACTAGAACTCTCCGATATTTATGTTACTACTATACCAACTAGACGGTGCGAGTATAAAAACAAAGTTTTATTTTATACTTGCGTTGTTTGGTGAGACATATATAATTATTCGTATATATTTATCAATTACAGGTTATTGCTGAACCATAATGTACCATACGATTCTCTATAAAAAAATACGACAAATGATAGAAAATTGTGTAACCACAGTGCCTTGTTTTTTGTACCTCCATTTGCTATAAATGATAAATGATAAATGATAAATGATTTATTTATTTCATGTAGGACAACTTGTGACACTTATGACACGTCAATACTCTACCACCGGTTCGGAAGGCTGATCTATGCTTCTAGAATCACCTTAGCAATAAGCAGATTTATAGTTCCATGTCTAAAATATTGTTTTTATTTACATCCATCCAAGGTACGCAACCATCTAGTGCGCGTGTCTTAGTCGCACTTGGCTAGTTGCTTATCAAGAGGTATTACACAAATTAATATAAAAATATAGTAAGTCGGTAAATACCTACTTCATTCGAGACTGGCTTAATCGTCTTGAGATTCTTTGTTTGTCTATACAGTATGAATAGTAATGTTAACTCATAACACAGATACTATTGTTTGGTTGATACCGTTTTTCTGAATAGGGAAAATTGCGCTTCGTCGCCAGAAAATAAAGCTGCAGAAAAACAAGTCTGTCTGAAAACTAAAAACATCTCAGGGAACTTTAGCCATCTCAATAACATATTAATTAATAAGTACCTATTCTATGGAATTTTCTTATATGTATGTACATTAATTAAGTATGTTATAACAAATTTTATTCTTTCCAGGAATTGATAACTACGCTTTACATAGGCTTCCTGGGGCTAATATTCGCATCATTTTTAGTTTATTTAGCGGAAAAAGATGTCGCCGATACAAAATTTAAAAATTTTGCTGAAGCTCTGTGGTGGGGAGTCGTAAGTTACATCTTATGATTATTGTTTGGTCTGTATTTTTTTTTACACCACTGCAAGTTAGCCCTTGACTGCGATCTCACCTGATGGTAAGTGATGATGCAGTCTAAGATGGTAGCGGGCTAACCTGTTAGGAGCATGGCAGTTATATTAAACACATACCCCTATTCGGTTTCTACACGGCATCGTGCCGGAACGCTAAATCGCTTGGCGGCACGTCTTTGTCGGTAGGGTGGTAACTAGCCACGGCCGAAGCCTCCCACCAGGCCAATCCAGGAAAATTTCAGAAATTATAAATTCCCAAATTAAAAAATCATACATCTTAGAAGTTTTATAATTAAAATAATAACTACTACTACTAGCGACGTGCATGATGTCACCGTAAGATTGTAAAAACCGTTAGATTATAATATAACGTTTTTTATCTCGATAGATTATAAACTTTCGACAGATTGTGAACTGTATCCATACTGCTTACAATTTAACGCGTTATTTTTCGGTAAATTGTAATATATTAGGTAGATTAAGGCCGGGCACTACTTGAATATTCATGTCAAACCCTAACCTAACCTATAGTTCGCGCGCGAGTTGAATGCAGAGTAAATGTATGGTGACACTTACATTTACTCTGCATTCAACTCGCGCGCGAACTGTACGAGAAAGAGACAAGAAAACGTAAAAACAATAAATATTACATAAATTAATACTCAGAACATTGAACGGTTCACAATCTTACGACAGTTTATAATCTCGCGGGATAGAAACCGTTAGATTATAATCTAACGGATTTTACAATCTTACGGTGACACATATACATTGCATTAAGATCAAAGTTTGTTTAATTCCTATTATTTATTTCGGTGGTTACATTGGTGTAGCCATAGTAGGTATTATATATAATAATACCTACCTATGTAAGTACCTTAACGACGCAAAATTAAAAAACAATAATGTTACATATAATATTTAATATTAGGTAGGTATATCGGGTATTTTGAATGTGAATTAATCGGAATTCGCATCGAGTGACGTTAATCCTACACTATTTTGAGTAATTGTTTTTCCTACTGTGTGGTGGGTACATTGGGGGTGGGTTATCCTAAGACACTACATGGGGAGTAGTATCTCACAGCGTTAAGTTTTCTTAATGTCTCTGCTTGTATTATGTGTATAGGATACTGCATACAACGATTTTTTTACAGTTAAATGCATTTTTGATCGGCCTATCGGAAAGAAGTATATTTTTCGTCATGCGAAAGATAAGTGTATTGATTGTGGGGTGCTTCATCATGTCATGTAGGGTTCTAGGGTGCAACCTTATTTGGGATTCTGGAGTAACCAACCCCTAATATACCCAGTATAATCAGTTACTCAAAATATAGTAGAATTCTAAGGTTAACCTCTCTTTAAACGAGTACTTGAGATTCAACTTACTAGTTCGGTTCGAAAGACATTGCAAGTGCGTCGGTCATTCGATACAATAAATCTAATGCTAGTGGTGTGTCCATTGCCTCAGATCACGCTGTGCACGGTGGGGTACGGCGACATGGTCCCGCAAACCTGGCAGGGCAAATTCATTGCCTCCTTCTGCGCGCTACTCGGGATATCATTCTTTGCCCTCCCCGCTGTGAGTTTCACTTAACAATTAATTAAAACAGGGTTTACGAATTACATTCGAGCCATAGATTTTTAATGAGTTATAACACCTTGTCTCAGTCATTCGTAAACGTACACAATTCGTATAAAACTGAGTTGGTAGCTAATAATTCTATGATAATAAGTAATGATACATACATAATCTTATCAGCAAGATTTTTTATCTCGTAAGACGAAACTTGAATACACCGCTACGCCGAAGAGATTTTTGAACACTCAAGTTTATCAACTTTTGCTTCTGTATTTAATTAATTTGATGATATAAGACCAAAGTAAATAAAAGTTAATCAGTGACGGCTTTGCTATTTGACCGGCAGTGAAAGCTATTTAAAGCTGGTCCCATCTTCTGTAAAGTTCACAAAAGAAAAAACTTCTATGGAATCATGTTATCTATCAATATTAAATAAGTTATGTTTATTCACACAAATCCGATAGATTTTAGCCGCTCGTGATACCGATTTGTTAACCGACTTCCAAAAAAGGAGGAGATTCTCAATTCGGCGCGTATTTTTTTAAAATGTATGTTACGACATATTACCTCCGTTGTTTCTAAACCGATTTGAAAAATGTTTTTTTCAGTCGTTAGAGGAAGCTCCCATAAAAAATTCTGACTCCAAATCCTAAACTGACACTAAAAAGTTAAAAATAAAAATTATTTCCAAAAAACCGACCGAGTCGGGCGGGCCTGATGCGTCAACTTATCCTTGTTATACCCGCCCGACTTCGACATAGTGGGTAGAAATCAAAATTATTTTTTACTTTACAGTGGCGTTGGAAGTCGTTTTTATGGAAAAATTTTTTTTGTTTTAAATTGTTTATTGCACATAAGTAGATTACAATGTACAAAGGC
This sequence comes from Erebia aethiops, assembly GCA_923060345.2. Lineage (NCBI taxonomy): Eukaryota > Metazoa > Arthropoda > Insecta > Lepidoptera > Nymphalidae > Erebia > Erebia aethiops. The sequence goes on along the minus strand of OV281089.1, from coordinate 10,122,442 downwards.
GAACTTAACACCTAGAGGTATTCTCTTCCATATTCTTCGAGGTCATTCTTATAGGTGATCGATGGTTTGCCTTAAGATTATTAATTTATTGAAAAAGCTTTGATTGGTGGGACCCTTCGCTATTGTTTCGTAAATTTTCAGTCAAGTAAAACAGTTTGACCTTACTCGATATTAGTTTCAAGTAGATAAGTTTAAACTAGTTAACCAAACAATAAGTGCTAATCAAAGCATCCGCTTGACCTTTCCAGTTTGTATATGTACTTAGGACTTTTTGGCTATAAGAAATCGAGGGAATTCTTTCAAGCATACCTACTTATCCGATACATAATATGATTTTTTTATTCTTGGCTATTAAACAATGGTGTTATACATATGCTTGCTGTACAAATTAACATCAGTGTAAGTAATCTGTGCCTTTGGTCTAAATCAGTTTGAATGGACGGATGGATGTTTGTTACTCAATTACGCCAATGGCTGAACGGAACTGGATAAAATTTTGCACAGGGATATTTTATAGTCTGGAATAACACATGAGCTACTTTTTATCCCGGAAAATTAAAGAGTTCGCGCTGAAACCAAAAAAAACTCAATCTACGGGGACGAAGTCGCGGGCATCAGCTAGTAGTGCATATTTGGATTTTGGATATTCGCCGGTTGGTGCCACATTTGCTTGAGAGAAAAATTGTCTAACGGTTGTCTAACAAGTTGGCTTTGGCCCCTCGTATGCCTTCCAAAGGTTCGGGACCCCATGGTCCTGAGATGGAAGAGACTTATAATAATCTAAATATATATAAATCACGTGTCAAGTTGTTTGTCCGCGATGGACTCCTAAACTACTAAACCGATTTTAAATTAAATTTGCACACCGTGTGCAGTTTGATCCAACTTGAAAGATAGGATAGCTTACATCTTAATTTATAGCCGCAATATTATTTTATGTCGGATTTGCAATGTAAGATGGAGAAAAAACGAAAACGTTTCTTACGAAAAGCTCATTCCACGCTGACGAAGTCGCGGGAATCAGCTAGTAATGCTGTTTCTTTATAGTATTATAAATGCAAAAGAGTGCCTGTGTGTCTGCTATGCTTTCACCGCCCATGTGTTCAACCGATTCAATGATAAAATTTGGTACATCGATAGGTTGTACCCCGGGGTAAGACTTCTAGGATATCTTTGTCTTTCAGGAACCCGGAATTTTTATCCTAGAAAATTAAAGAGTTCCCACGGGAATCAAAAAGCCTTAATCCACGCGGACGAAGTCGTGCGGGCATCATCTAGTATGTCACAAACAAATAAAAAATAATAGGTTTATTATGATTTTGGCAGGGTATTTTAGGTTCAGGTTTCGCTTTGAAAGTACAGCAGCAGCAGCGACAAAAGCATATGATCAGAAGACGACAGCCGGCTGCCACTCTCATCCAGGCTCTGTGGAGATGTTACGCGGCTGATGAACACTCTATGAGCATAGCGACGTGGAAGATTCATCAAATTCCTCTGCCGAGTCCACAAACAAGGTAAGTTAAAAATTTACATTGTATTGATCCATAAAACTGATCGCAATTGATTTGCTGTTACTACCTGTACTATTAAGTATTCTGTGCTGTAACCCAGCGCTCCATGCACCGCAGCCGCCTAGCCACAAGACCAATGAGACCCAGTTACGATAGCGAAGCCTATCTCGTGTGAACTATTAAAATTTCAACCCCATTAATCACACTATTTGGCCTGCATTCACCTACTCGTAGTTCGCCTCCTCAAACATTGAAATATCCATTTAATATTCATTGCTTGAGCGGTTACCAGAGGTAATCGGATCAAGCCTTTCCAAATATTCTTTGAGATTTTTGAATCTTTAATTTTATAAAAGTTATATTAAATAGCCAATATATTATTTTATATTATTGATAAATAAAAACTAGCCAAGTGCGAGTCAGACTCGCACACGAAGAGTTCCGTACCATCATACAAGATTTAACACTAGTACTTGTTAAATACTTTCGTAATAGGAACAAGAGAATTGCACTATTCTTGTACGTCCCATTTATTTTTCATTTTTTGTCTACCTTTTTTTTTAATCCACTACAAGCTAGCCCTTGACTGCGATCTCACCTGATGGTAAGTGATCATGCAGTCTAAGATGGTAGCGGGCTAACCTGTTAGGGGCATGGCAGTTATATTAAACCCACACCCCTTCGGTTTCTACACGGCATCGTACCGGAACGCTAAATTGCTTGGCGGCACGTCTTTGCCGGAAGGGTGGTAACTACCCACGGCTGAAGCCTCCCACCAGGCCAGACCAGGGAAAATTCAGAAATTATAAATTCCTAAATTCACCCTGCCGGGGATCGAACCCGGGACCTCCGCACGTTAAGGCAACAGCGCTACACACTGAGCCACGGAGGTCGTCAAAAACTATTATGGTTCATGATGAGATACAGCCCGTTTTTGGATAGGTAAATATATAAAACAGCTATCTCAAGCAAAATTTAAATCAATTCAAAAGAACACGTGAACAAAGTGTCTAAGTTTGTTAAGAAAGACTAAGATGCTTTAATGGACAATTTCTTAGTACATACTCGTAAGATAAATTATAAGTTTAGGTTAAAATAAAACTACTTACTCATTAGCCAATTAGTTAGGCTAGATTTTAGTTACATGAGTACGTCAATAATACTCTGGTAGGTACTCAATAATACGAAAAAAAAAATTTTTTTTGGCAACATCAAATATCTTAGAAATACTCACTTATCTTAGTAGCATTACCACAAAGTGCGAATTGGATTTAACGTTATGATAAATCTTTTTTGATCTTATTTTCAAAATCTAAAGTTATTTGAGATACGTTTAGAGGAATGTGTCTTGGCTTGGAGCTTTGCGGTTTTGAGCATTTGGGATGTGATGTGATGGGGAAACCATAGAGAATAGGTATTGTTTGTATATGAAACCGCAAATCTGCCAACTTCCTAACTTTGGCCAATGTTGTTTAACGATCAACTAACCTAATTTTGTTTGATTGCTTTCCTTTGATTATTTTGCTTCAAAATGGTTCTAAGTCAGAAAAAACGTGACTGCATCAGCTAATGTTATTTTAACTAGCAAGGAGGAATTTTGTAGAGTAATTTGCATTTTGGCTGACAAAAAGAATCTTTTTTGATCTATGTAGGTACTTAAAAAGTACTTTTTTATCTTGAGTTTTCATTCATACTGATTGGACATTTTCTTATATTCCTACAAGTAGGTAGTTTTTTTTTATCCCTTGACTGCGATCTCACCTGATAGTAAGTGATGATGCAGTCTAAGATGGTAGCGGGCTAACCTGTTAGGGGCATGGCAGTTATATTAAACCCATACCCCATATTCAGTTTCTACACGGGATTGTACCGGAACGCTAAATCGCTTGGCGTCACGTCTTTGCCGGTAGGGTGGTAACTAGCTACGGCCGAAGCCTCCCACCAGGCCAGACCAGGGACAATTCAGAAATTATAAATTCCCAAGTTGACCCTGCCGGGGATCAAAAAAAGTTTCGTATGGATAAGTATATAATAGGAAAATAATATGGTTACCAAGGCTCTAATAAAATATACATAGGTATTTGATCACGTGCATTAGAGCTTTTGTACTTTTACTAGCTAATTGTGAAATTTTACAACAAAAGCCTTACTTTTGTGTAAAAATTTCATAATAGATTTTAAAATATGGTTCTTCAAATCGTGTGCTTAAGTAAGACTTAAGTTAGTTACCTAAAAGCTTTTATTAGGAACTAAAACTATTTTTAAGGTGTTACGACACTATTAAATATGGTGCATTTAAAATAAAGTTTAGAAAAACCATAGATTTATTCTTGGGTTCGCGCGCTTCCGAACCCAAGAATAAATCTATGAGAAAAACTAGACGTGAGAACGTCAAATATGATTATCGTTGGCGTTAGTATTTATTATTAAACTGTCACAAAATAGTAGAACAAAATGACTGATTTTAATGACTAATATTCGTTTGACAGTCGGGTGATGAGTGCATCATTCAAGAACAATGCTTCCTTTGTGTCGCGGTTGCCGACAATCCGCCGTCACAAGAGTACCTCCCTGCACTCCCCCGCACCACACTCCAAGCCCGCGCATCGATACGACGTCAACGCTAGTGCAGAAAACCTTGGTAAGCTTATTTAACGTGAATTTCATTCATTTACTGTCAAGCTTGCTGTTAATGTGTTCACAATGAAATAAGTGTTCATTAATACAAATTTCAAATTTTCACTTGCTACAAAGGACCGTGCCGTGACCATAGACCAATAGATTTATAGTTGTGTAGAATATAAGTATAATCTAAAAAAATGTTTCGTCTTTAGATGTATTTTATGCATATGAGATAAACTATTAAATAGAGTAGCTTTCATTTGGGTGGAACTGCACAGTTTAACATGGAGCGCTGATAGATTTTTATGAATATTAAACAAATATAAACTATACCTATGTTACCCTCCGTACATCGTATATTTTATTTAAGTATAAGTAGTCTGAAACTAGAAGCTCTACGCTGTTTAATGGAATTACGCACTTTGCTCTGTTGTGCATTAAAATATGAGATTTAAAAATAATATATTATAATAACCCCACGCTACCCAGGAATTTGATCACACACGAATTAGTAATAAACCGAAAGTGAAGTCCGAATTGCGCAGTGTTTTTGAGACTACAATAATATTAATCAAATGATCCCACCTGAAGTGAAAGTTAGACTTTTCCATTAATCTCTGCTGATTAACTCCCACGAATATAGTCTATACCATACTACTAAATCGATTGTGGTACTATTCATTCTATGGCGTTAGTAAGCAAGCTTTTTATGATCTTAAAGTGAAATATTTAATTTGTTAAGTAGGACTGCAATTTAATTTCAAGTAATCAACTTATAATATTTTACAATCAGCTACGTTTTAAGGGCACGGTCAATGTAGTGAGTGGTTTCAAATAAGCTTGTACACATCTCAATATTTAGTTGTTTATTATTATCTTTATCACATTCTCACATATACCTGTAACTACCAGCAATATAACCTTAGTCGACTAAATACCCAAATGACTTTATTAACAAACTTTAGCGCACTGTTGAATCAATAGAGTAAACCATTATACTATAAAATTATATTACTGTAACCTACTTAATTATATTATAGTGTCACGTATTAAGCTATATTGATGCTGAACAAACGTACCTATGTAAAATATAACTATGTTTTTTTTAGTGATATTATAATTAATAACCATGGAACAATCAATTATATAAACTTATCGACTTAATTTTAGTAATAAACCAATTTTGTATTAATTTGTTGTTACACAACAATAACACAATTTATGTACATATAAGCACCTACCTATGCGGAAAAATTCACTTCATCACAGGTTATGGACAATCACATACCTACTCGTACCCGGGACGTTTTACATCTCCAATTCGAGCAGACAGTAGACACGCACAGAAGCAACAGTTTTCACTCGCGATAGTAAGCCACATTACAATACTGCAGTGTTCAATAACATTATTTTTTGATAAAATGGAGCGTGACATGATATTGCCCTGTTTCATAGATAATCGTACAGCGAGCGGGGACCATGCGTGTTGTCTACTCCATTGTTGGAAAAGCTGCTTTCAAGGTTCTATTCTTCATCTTTTAGACGGCACTATGGCATGACAGTTACAGTCGATAAACTTTGCTGCGTTTCTTATTAAGTAATTCTTATTAGTAAAAGACAACTTTACAGGAATGTGAATACACGGAAACTGAGTTATTATGTAACCGGCGTAGCACCATTTATACCGGAAAAATATTCGACTTCCGGCGATAATGGCTGCGTCCTTAGTTGAAGACACCATTGCTGATTCTACCTTCTATTTATTTCTTTTCTCTTTTATTAAATAAAAATGCACCCGCGTAGTTATAACATCGCTTCGAAATTATGTAAAAATGATTGCAACCAGAAGCTTTACATCCACTACCTAAAAATATAAGTGGCTTCTAAACTTTATGATCGCTTCCGCGTAAATGCCTATCGGTTATAAATATTTAGTAATATTCATTTACAAAGAATGCATATCTGCGTTCGTTTAGCATCATAGTACGCGGATCACACTTCCTACTTTTAAAAATACAAGGTGAATTTAGTACCTATTGGAATGGCTTTGTTTTAAGCTTATATTTTTGTTCAATTCAATTGATATAAAATCTACTTAACTAAGTAATTCAATTATCACTGCTTTGCATTTGTTACCTATGCATGTGATCTAGCTAATAGGTAATGTACTAATGTAAAATATTATAACTCCAGTTCAAAAACAGCTAATAAAATCTAGAAGTTTTGCTATCGTTGACAATGATGATCGACAGGACCCTGATTCAATTTTCCTTTAATAAAATCAAAATGTCAATGTCTGCCTGTCTATACGCTATCTCACTGTCTATACCTTAATAAACAGGTTTTACAAAAAATAATTATTTATATTATATACTACAAATATTTATCTATATTCTCCTGTCAGATAGACTATAGACATTTTATTTCGAGATTTCGAGGTAACAATAAGTAGGTAAGTACATAATTAGGATACGGCGAAGCTAGGCTACGGTATTTTGTATTATTTATGTTTATATGCTACACCTACTTAAAGCATAAACCTTTTTCGAAGTTTGACTGTAAGAAAGATCTTATGAATAGGTAGAATGAAGAACTACTAAAACCTGTTGTTCCTCTGACATTTTGTTAAGTGGGATCTGAATTTGACCTGCGCCCTTTGAAACGTGTTCTGTGACTACTGAAAGACTAAAAGAAAATATCCGTTTATACAATATGCTAATATTTTTATATTCAAGGACCCTGAAATCACGTGGCTTAGTGGAAAACGAAATAGTAAATATTTATATAAATAAATATTTCTTTCAATTGGTCAGCTAAGAATAAGTTGCCAACTGTATCTAATGCCTTTTGCTCCTTTTCGTATATAGCTTTCTTAGCTGGTGTACCTAAGGGTATTTTACTATATCATAATATATCAACAAGACTTTAAAAAATATTCTAAAACCTCATGAGGCGTTGCAGCGCTCCTTAATGGCCTATCTTAATAACCTTAAAACATACATAACTAAAAAAACTTATTCTGAACCTGTGAAGGCAGTAGGTATACCCTTGCAGCTCGAGGTTGAAGAGTTGGAACCTGGAAGATTTTTACAAAGCTTGCATATGGTTGCCAGAAAATTTATTCACAAACGGCAGATCCTAAGCACTCACGGTTTAGCTGGGCAGTGCCACCGCAGTATCAGGTTGAGGAGTTGTTGTTGGAGTAGCATTTTATTACGTTTCCATAGTAATGCAACTCATCTGCAATGTGCTATGAGAATCAGGAGAAGTAATTGAACGCATAAAACTCAAAACAAATAAAACACTACTGCAGCGCCCTCTGTCAGCGTCCGTCCGCCATGGAAAAGTTACATATATGTCTGTATTCTGATTTGATATTATAATAAATCGTCATAAACAGTCATTATTGTATTACAATATACAGGTGGTCAAAATAGTGACGTCTAAAGAAAAAAAAATTTGATTCCTCGTACCTAGACCTATCAGAAAATTCCCCATGTATGTTCAGCGATCTTTGCTAATTTTCAAGTTATATTTTTTTTAATTTTATCGTGATATTTCTGAGAGAGTGAGTGCAGAAGTCCTACGAGTACAATCAGCCTCTGTGTCTCGCTTTCGTGGACTATGAGAAGGCCTTTGACTCCAATGAGACCTGGGCTGTTCTGGAATCCTTGCAGCGATCCCAAGTTGATTGGCGATACATCGAAGTGTTGAAATGCCTATATAACTCGGCATATATGTCTGTCCAAGTACAGGGTGCGTCTACAAGACCTATCCAATTGCATCGCGGAGTGAGACAGGGGGATGTTCTGTCCCCGAAACTGTTTTCTAATGCTTTGGAAGATGTCTTTAAGACGCTTGACTGGAACGGACAAGGCATCAACGTGAACGGAGAGCACATTTCACACCTCTGCTTCGCCGATGATGTCGTCATCATCGCAAGTTCGCTGCAAGAGCTGCAGAAGATGCTCGATAGCCTTCACGCTGCCTCCCGACGTGTCGGTCTCCGGATGAACTTGGATAAGACCAAGGTCATGTTCAATGAATTGGTCGATCCGGGGCCGATTACTGTCAATGGATCTATTCTCGAAACTGTCCAAAAATATGCATAGGTACCTTGGGCAAATTTTGCAAGTAGGAAGCAACAGTTTCGAGAAAGAGATAGAACGTAGAATACAGCTGGGCTGGGCAGCATATGTCAAACTCCGTCGAGTCTTTTCGTCGCCTATACCGCAATGCCTGAAGACCAAAGTCTTCAATCAGTGCGTCCTGCCAGTTATGACTTACGGTGCCGAAACGTGGACACTGACATCGAGGCTAGTCCACAAACTTCAAGTCGCTCAACGCACTATGGAAAGAGCTATGCTCGGAATTTCTTTGAGGGATAAAATCCGAAACGAAGTAATTCGCCAAAGAACCAAAGTAATCGACATAGCTCTCAAGGCTAGCACGTTGAAGTGGCAGTGGGCTGGTCACGTTTGCCGTAGGACCGACGGCCGCTGGAGTCGTAAGGTCCTAGAGTGGAGACCGCGTCTCGGCAAACGGTGTGTGGGGCGCCCCCCGGCTAGGTGGAGTGACGACATCCGGAGAGTGGCTGGCATCAAATGGATGCTAACAGCCAAGGATAGGCAACGTTGGCGCAATCTTAAAGGCCTATGTCCAGCAATGGATGCATATTGGCTGATGATGATGATGATGATGATGAAGTGCATATACACTATGCATTAAAAAAAATTCAAGAAAACAAAAAACCCGACTGCTTGGAAAATGTAGAAAACAAGATATAATTTCATTATTATCAATTTATATACTCACTCACATTAGCCCACGTTTTATAATACTCGTAATATTCTTCCATTATAAATAATTTTGTAATTATTACAAGTCATAAAGACGCAGTCGCACGTTAATGTTAGCTATTGGACGTGCGACTGTGCCTTGTTAACTTGTAATAATTACAAAATTATCTATACACAAAAAATGAAAAACCTTTTAAGTCCTAAATGATCTTTAAAATGAGAAAATGATGAAGCGAACCTAACTATGATTTTACAAGACTTATTCATCGATACCCCACTTGCCACAGTCTATTGACTTTTATTTTTTAATTTGTTACATTATGGCTTCCAGAGGGCGCCATTTTGTTTTTTCTCAAATTCAGCTTCCACAGTGACACTCTAATGATATATTCGGCATAAACTGGTGCAAGAATCATCAAAATCGGTCCACGCGTTTAGGCTGTAGCTGTCCTACAAGGAACATACAAACATAATATATAGACTGATGAACACACAACCCTGTGCGTTCCGCAGTCGGGTAATAATTAACCATCTTAACACAAACACAAGTCGGAAAATTTCTGGTCGTAAGTGAAAAAATTTCGGACTTATTATTTTCTGATAGGTACGAGAAATCATTTTTTTTCTTTGGACGTCACTATTAGGAGCACCTGTATAATATATTGAACAATGGTTACGCAAATACCACTACAGTAAATTATCAATGACGTAAGTTGTATACCTTGTAAGTTATATTATTATACCTCATAGATGTATGGTATAAATCTATGGTATACCTATATGTTATTTTAACACAGACAGCAATAAATTCATAATAGCAAAATAGTATACGTTTGTTAAATTGTGATTTATTTTAGCACCAAATAAAGCTCTACTTATCTAAAAAATTAAATATATGCGAATGTACAAGTCATTGTGTTAATATTATAGCAAAGAAATTATTTTAGCTCGTTGTTCACGTAAAACAGAAAGTATTTAATCAATAAAATAGTCGGTACATTACTGCCAAGGCCGGAAATAAAGCAATTCACGGCTGAGTAATATTGGAAGGACGAGGCGAAGCCTAAGACTTCCGAAGTGATTATAAGAGGACGAGACAAAAAAAGAAAATTGCTAGTTTACATTTACATTTTATTACACTTGTTTAGTGCTTTTCTCTAATTTGCGAGGAAACGATTGTAAAGATTGCTTTTCTACATTGCCGATCGATGGCGTTGAATCACCTTAACTCACGCTAAAATCTTGTATTGTATTGTAAAATCCTGTATACGCAATTTTACGAAAATCCACCCCAAAAGGGGTGCAATGGGGGTTGGACGATTACATTAAAATTCTATGATTTTGAAGTATAGACATGAAAATCAGCATTTAGTTTATAAGTTTTAAATAATAAAAACCGGCATAAGTTATACTTCTTAAACATTATGATTATTCTTAAACATTAATGAAAAATTAAACTTGAATGATTTCGTGTCTGATAAATAATTTTTATGTTTCCAGAGGCCAAATATTGCTTCTGAGATACTAATGAGAGGGTAGAATGAAACAGCTTTTGCGAGTGATTAGAAAAGCTCGCGGTGCTGACAAACTCCATAGCGTATGAAATTACAGACGTAAAGAAATATTTTGAAAACCATGCAGTTTTGAGATATAAAAACAATATAGGTGACGTAAATTAGAAAACCTTTTTAAATAAGAAAATAGGAACCTACTTAATTGAGAAAATAAATAATGTATTTTCCAGATGATAACTAAGATACACTCCTCGTAAATTTTACTTCAACGGACACATTTTATGTGCAATACTGACAAAGTGTACTTCGAGGCCTATTACGAGGATATTTATAATATAAGTATTCCTATGATACAACTTAAAACCTTATAAGTATGTCTCCTTTGAATGGTATGAAATAATTTATAAGATAGCTACCGTATACCCAATTATGGAGATTCAGATTCATTTACTTGCATTTAACATGAACAATACAATAATGGAGTTCAATTACGAGTAAATACTCGGTGAAGCGTTAGGCACCATTAGGTGAATAGTGAAAAACAATTCAATTTATGTAATATACGAGGAGTTTTTTATATTTAACAACTTTGAAAAGTTTATTCTTAAAGATTACGTATACCTGTGTAAGAAAGAGATACCAAATCGATCGATAGTTTGCTTAGGCATTAAGTGGCAACCACTGCATTGAGTATTGACCTCATTATTTAGGTGTTTCTTTACTGCAGTAAAATCAATTAGCAGATTCCAGTTTGAATTCATTATGTACCATGTGTTGGTAATTTAGAAAATTCCAAGAAATACTTTTTGTTCGCATACCTATTCGACATTACTCCTAATATTCCGATGAAATGGATTTGGCTATAATTATTATTTATTAATTATCATATTGTGTGAGAAACGTACCTACTCAGTTGGCTTTTAAATGTTTTGATATTGTAAATCAAGATCTGAGGTATAATAATAATGGAAAGCGTAAAGTGCCACTCGAGTCATTTTTGTGTAGGTATACAGGTCTAGGGGTGGACCGTGTTGCTCAGATTAAGGCTTATCTGAAGTATACTTTAATAATGAGGAGGCGTGTTGCGAATATTCATAAATAAATCGTCTTAATTTACTATTTTCTTTTAATGTCGCAGGAGATTCGTCAGAAGCAAAGGATGAACTCGTACTACAAGAGTAAATTGTAATTATACGGATCTTCAATCAATCATCTGGTACTCCCTATTTAAAAAAATACGGTTAATTATCGTAAATGAATGCTTCTCTTTGAACATTAATAAGGTACTAAAATTCTACATCAATGCATTAATAGGTAACTTAATATGCTTATAGTTATTGTTAAGTATACTTATATTGCAGCCAGTCTTATTGACGTCTTGTTTGATGTTAGTTGGTGTTCCGCTATGGCTACGTACCCTTTAAATATTCGGGGTTATGGAGAATATGATAAATCTTTATGATTCAGGTGACATGATATATTAACATAATAATTAGATAGATAGATAGATAAATACTTTATTGCCACACAAAACATTAAAAAGAAACAATGTAGTGAACAAGCAAAAATAAATAACAAGAAAAAAATAATTAAATAAATAATAATTATTTTATGAGATTTGAAGAACACTGTACTGTGAACAATATAAATCTTACCTAAAGGTATAGATTTCTTTCCCTAGTAGTACTCTTACATTAGTAGCGTTCCAAACTTTCAATAATGATCAGAAGAAATATTTACACATTATTAAAGCTATAAACTACAATAATTTTCAAGTACTTATTTGTTTCGCGCCAGAATTTTACTGATTCGATTGGATTTGAACTCTTAATACATACATCGATGAACTCTGAATTTCTTCCGACTGCAAGTGATCTGCTTTTCGCAGAAGCTATTTCAATATAAAATTATACCTAAAACAAAAATCCAGGTAACCACATGCCTATTACTGCCGCCTTCATTAACAATCACAAGTACATAAGTAGGTAATGTGTGTTTGTCACGCACTTTCCCAATTTCAGCCTCCCTGCCAGCCTGTCTATCTAAAATCAATAAGGACAGTTTTTTTAATGTCTATAATAGAAATTTTCACGTCTTTTACTATTTTTGTACATATTGTGTTTACCTACCTATAGGTACTTTCAGGTAAAATTATTAAAAATAAATAAAATTCAAGCAAATAATTGCAATTATATTCAAAAAATTAGTTTTTTATACACCTATCGTGTAATGCATATTTTACGCCGATACGTCAAAGGAAAAGGTTCATTTTGGGCCTACTCTTGTACACTCTACCATGAATAGAGGAAAATATATAGATTGTATTAATAATATAATAATTTAGAACAGTAAATTAAATAACGAGCAATAAAAAAAAATGTATTTCAAGTTTTCGATACGTTTCCAAGATGGCAACCTTCAGCCATAGAGAAGGCTGTAGGCGCGAAATGTATCAAATGTCATTTCTGACAGTCACGGTCAAAATAACGTGTTTTTGTTTGCAAAACGTCAAAAATATGAATCCGCCAAACTCATCTTTAGTGTTCCATAACTTGGAAATATTAAATAATTTTACCACTGAAATTACGACGAATTCGTAGATTTGACCAATAAAAACTGATCTATTATTTTATTTTCCTTCATTTCTCTGCTTGTACAAGACTTGGCCTACGCCTCATACAAATCTGAACCGTCTCCTTTGGCTCTAATTAATAGTATTTTCAAGTGAGTAATCAAATTATTAATAAAATAATAAAATATGTATAATAGTAGTTTATACTCATTTACATCATAATATCGTTCTAATATTAACTATGTCAATCAACTCTACAATGACATTGTATAAGATTCGTACTTTGTAGCCAATTATCATCTCACATATCATTCACAATTAGCATAGATGCCAAAATTAAACTGATATCACAAGGTTATCCTTCTGTCAAAAGCAGCGTTTATTTAAACACAGAAATAGCTAACTGACAGGCAGACGGGCTGATCTAATAGGAATCGGGATCGACTACTATGAAATGAAACATAGCAATGTTGTAGTAAATTTAGCATCTCTATTCTCTACCATACATTTGGAACTATGCCGGGTGGCTCATTAGGTTTGTTAGAGAGCGGGTGCAGTGTTGAAGTGAGCGTGTGTGTGGATTGGCAGGCGCGACGAGCGGCCGCTCAGGGCGCACTCGAGCCATCAACCCTTCCTACAGCGAGGACTCTGTGGCCGAGACGGCGCTCTCCAAGAAAAACTCCGACGGTAAGAGCTATAAGAGGCTAAGAATATTTGCCTTTCCATTTAAACAAAACCTCTTCGTCTGATGACATGCTCTCACTGTCGCTTTCGAGTAGTTAATACTTAAAAGTGTTAAATGTGTACAAATGCATAATGAGCGTAGCGATCATATTTCATTCTTTAGGTATTTTTTCTCGTCACTCTTCCTATTACGACCCTGAACATACTTTTTGTATCGTTGTATATTTGCTAATCCAGATATTTAAAAAATATCACAACACGATGTTTTGTTCTATTTATGTGTTGTACATAGTTATGTTGTAGTCAATGTGTAAAGTTCCTTAGTATCTAGGTGTGTCTAATACCTGCATTATACAAGACCTAATGATTGACTCTCAGGAGCTTCTTTATACTGACATAAAGCGTCGAAAATATCTGTAGATGCTGGAAGGAATTTTCTTCCTACGAGGTCCGCAGATATTTAAGACGTTTTATAAATACCGTCTAAATAAATTTTTATGAGTTTTTGTGCACCTTGTGTGTTGTTCCATCATGAAAATAATATATGTGAATTTAAGAAAATATAGTAAGTACCTATAGGTACCCATGGAATTGGATACCCGTGGATAATGGAATAATTAATATAACTATGGATGCCTTGTTGAACGTAATTATGAACATTATGTGACTAGTTAATTATTCAATAGTCCTGGTAAGTACAGCAATGTGGTACAGACATAGACATGCAAATTGATAAAATAAGATGTATCTAATTAATTAGATTGAAGTTGTGTCTTTCACGATGATAACTAAAATATATTATAATATGTATTTGTATATGCATGGTTCTGTAATGGCATAAAATATTTTTTAAAATTATGTAACCTAAAAGTGTCTCTTTGGTCTAGCGGTTAGCATGGTCGACTGCGGATCATGAGGTCTTAGGTTCGAGTCCCGGTCGGGCATAAAAATTGTAGGTATTGGGTTTTTTAGTTAAGAAATTCTCAGTGCCAGCCCGGAGTTGGAAGTTGGCGGTGAGTCACCCCCGTGCCTCGGAGAGCACGTTAAGCAATCGGTCCCGGTTATTATCACTAACATGATAATAGTCATTAAAACCCGCCAACCCGTATGGGGCAACGTGGTGGGTCTAATCTCTAATTCCCTCTCTCCTATGAGAGTAGAGGCCTGTGCCCAGCTGTGGGACGTTAATGGGCCGTAGTGATATGACCTATACATACATAATATAAATAGATAAATAATATAACCTATGGCCGTTCATGCGGCTTGATTACTCGGAATTCGAAAACGGCTCTAACTAGTTTGCAAGGATAAAATAAACAAGGATGCAATTTTATTTTGAGAGTGTTTTATACATTCCAAGCTACCCTCCCTGAGTTTTCGTGAGAATTTAGGATTTGAATTTCGGAGATGGAAGCCGAAAATCACCAATGAGTGACAAAAATTGCATCAATTGCAACCAGTTTTAAAAGGAATAATATGTAATGTAGGTCTTTAATCATACATAACCATAATATGTTATTCATACATTATACTTATTATCTTCATTTCTACCCTACTAGCAAAATTATGTCTTCTAAATAAAACAAAACAACATTCTGTTACGTTAGTATTTGCAGATATGTGTCCTATTATTTGATTAACAAATTAGATAAAGGGCAAGCTGGAAGATAGGATTTCCTCTACAAAAGATATTATTGAATAAATAAATATATTACCGTAAGATTGCAAAAACCGTTTGTAATCTAATTAACGAAATTGTAAACTGTCGAGAGATTACAATTTAACGCATTATTTTTCGGTAGATTGTAATCTGATAGGTATATTAACCCAACAAAACCTAAGTAACCTCATTATATTTTATGTCGAACCCTAACCTAACCTACTAGAAAGAGACAAGAAAACGTAAATACAATGAATATTTCAAAAATTGACACTCAGAACATTGAACGGTTCACAATCTGCCGACAGTTTACAATTTCGCTAGTTAGATTACAATCTAACGGTTTTTGCAATCTTACGGTGACAAATACATATCTACATTCGTAGACACGTAATGAAATAATTTAAGAAATAATCTAGCAGTTCAATTTGCTATAATCCGCCACAGCAGACAAATCTTTGTGGTACAGCGTGTAACTTGCACGTGGAGTTTACTCTTTGACGTGTAGCTTGTGATATTCACCGCCCAGTAAGCCAGCAATTCGCAAGGGCACAACACCACACCACACAAATCTTCCAAATTATTATTCTCAACGTAGGTACGTTTCACTCCGACACCGGAGCATCTTCAGGAGATGTTGAGATTTTTCGAATTGACTGATATTCAGTCAATATTATCAAACAGAAAAAAATAAACGCAGTTATTTCTAAAGCAATGTGATCCTTTGGCTGTTACAATTATGTTCGTAGATGGCACTACATCAGCAATTTTCCTGTTTTGGGCAGAATAGAATTAATCAAACATAAAAAGCTTCTATAATACCACAACGCGTGATAAAAGGCGTGAAAAATAGCTTCTATTGTACGTGTATTGGTAGGTCATAGGACGCTAAGTTCGAGGCGAACCACTTGTTCTAGTAGATAATAAGACACACCAAACTCAGACATGTTGGTGAACATAAATGAATAGGTTGAAATCTACAATGTCGTAAACTAATATTGATTCATATTCCTAGATGATGCCCACAACATCGTTCGTCTGGAATGAGGTTTTCAAGTTTTCACAAATTCCGTTTCCACCATAAAAAGTAGCCTGGTTCCAGATTTATCTATTCCGGGCCGTTCAATCACACCAAAAAATAACATTTTCGCATCTAGAAAGGAGGAGGTAGGAGGAGGTAGGAGGAATACTTTCTGCAATCAATCAGGACTCACTGCGTCTTTGATTTTTCTTGCTGACTAAACGAGGTCTTATTAAAGCATCATTTAAATAATTGGTATTTATTGGATTGAGTATTGATTAATAGTGGTTTAATTAGTTAGCGGTTTAAAATGTTTTGGGTATGCCTTTGTTCCTTATTATGACACAGGACACTAACGACGTTTGAATAATAGACCCCAGCTAGGAAGGTATGAATATTCCGGTTGTAATGATTTGTCGGAATTGCCCGACTAGTTTCGAGCCCGTACGGGGCTGTACGTATTATTAATATGCCTGTTGGCGAGACACGGCAGCTGAACGATGACTGCGGGCTGCCAGACGTGGAGTTGAGTAGTGGTTCGTTCCAAACAAGTCGGGCATTTTCCGACAAAACAAGTGAGTTACATCCGGTGATACATTTATACTTAAGTATTTTAATACGACGGAATTTTAATTAAGTAAATAAATGCTAACTTGATAAACGTATCTACTTACCTTTTTTTTTTTGGTATCTAATCTACGAACGTATCTACCTACCTACTATTTTTATTATATCTTTAAGGCTAAAATCTATTTCCTGCTTATGTATTTCCTGTTCCTCATTAAAATATATCGATTATTATGATAACGAACGTTATTTTTGTACTTAGGAGTTAATATTTTTTTTTTATATGTAAGTATTTTGAAAAGAGTAGTATTATTGAATTGAAGTTATAAAGATCACTCATATAAAATTATGTTTGAGTGATTGAATTGTCTCTTTAATATAAATAAATCTGAATAACGTTATAAATTGCACTCCTAAAATTTTGTTATTTTTTTATTTAGCATACATGTAAGAAGATTTGTCACTTGAAAGAAGTAACAGCTTCAGTACATTCATACCAAACAATGTGTTGCTGGCAAGAATTCATATAATATCCTCGTTCTTTGTGAACGGGGCTTTAACGAACGTCTACATTTCAGGAGAAAACAGGCATCGCGCCCGTACCCTACCCTCCCTTGACTTTCCAAGTCCATTATATTGTTTCAGAAGTTTAATTGAATATTACGTTTTGATGCAGACGAGGACGAGGAGCCGCGTTGCGTCACGTTGACTCCGCGCCACAAAGCTGCCATTCGTTTTATAAGAAAGGTACGTTGTTGACAGAGTTTGCTTGGAGCATAACAACTAAATATGTATTATTAAAAAAACATATATTTATAATTCTTAGGTTAGGTACTTTATACAAACGAGAATTATTAAATAGCATAAACAGTTTACTTTTAATTAATCTTTAAAGGAAATGGTGACTGACTGACTGACTGACTGATCTGTCAACGCACAGCTCAGACAACTGGACGGATCGGGCTGTTTGACATACAGAGAGCTTTTATGACATAAGCATCAAGGATTTTTGAAAATTCAACCCCGTAAAGGGGTAAAATAGGGGCTCGAAATTTATATAAAATCGAACTTAACGTAAGCGAAGCTGCGGGAATAAGCTAGTTAGGTATAATTATTGAGATACAGGAATTATTTGACGCTCACTCAATTATTATGTAGGATCCTGTGCTAGAACGCAGCCAAAGAAATAATAATGGATAATCTCCAGACCAACGCACATTTTCAGTATTTACTCAAAAATGCGTTGAAATAAGAAATGTGTGAAATTATAGATATATACGTATGTACTTACTTTGTTTATTATTTGTTATATATATGTAGGTAATAAAATAACTAATACAAAATAGTAACTATCTTCTGGAGAATATCAAAATAATGAATTTAAAAATAATAAATACTATAGGGTCTTATATCTACGCAGCTAACAGCATTTACATTTATCCACCCCACCCAAACAATATCTAAAACATAACATATTGAGCAAAACATTATAAGACCTATACATACTATACGCAATTATAAAATGTTAGTGTGCTATACATACAGTGATATAGAGCATTAACTCAATATAATTTAAACTGCTCTGCGTACTTACTTATTTATGTACTTACTCGTAAGGCTAGTATACCTACCTATATAATGATCAAATCCCTAACCATCGTTATAAGTATCCAATTTCAGTTATGTAGAGCATGTTAGTAACTAGTAAAGTAGATAGGTAAAATCTTTCTGAAATTGAATGGGGCTGATAAAGCTAATGCTTTTAACGAAAGTAGGTACTTAGGTCATATTATTATAATAAGGAATTTGTTTCCTTTAGAGCCTGCTTGATAAATAATATGTGGGGTTGCAATGCGTAAAGTGATATAACATTAAATACTAGCTGACCCGGCGAACTTCGTACCGCCTTAGTATGCAAAATTAAATGTATATTTTTCAATATTTCTGAGAGATTTTCTTAATATTTTTTTCCGTAAGAACCTTCTCCTAATAATAACAAATACAACAAAAAAAGAATTAGTGAAATCGGTCCAGCCTTCACGCGTGATGCCGTGACCAAGGAAAACGGGTTTCATTTTTATATATATAAGATTAGCACTATGTACTAATTACTTACGGAATAAGTACCTACATATTATGTGTTTTATCTTTGGTACACAATACAAATATATGAGAACGGAGGTTGGTGTACCAAAGATTGAAGGATTCTGCTGAACTTCTAACCTTTAAATAATGTATCAGATGGGTGAAGTACCGAGCGAAGTGAACAGTCATCGAGCCGTGCTGAATTATTTAGCTGTTTACAATGTCCAAACTTTAGCCAAGCTTGACCCAAGTTTGTTTTTAATCTTACAGTTGGCTTTCACGGCACTGGGATGCATTATAAGTTTAAACATTAGCTTTTCACCAAAAACTGATTTGAGTCTCGTAGCTCACAAGTCGCAACTATTTCTATTCGCGTACGAGTAAGCCCGTTTGTGCGCCATATGTGTTATAATTAGTGCATTGCGGATAAAGCAAAACAAACTAACATTATTATCAAACTAAAATCGATTATGACCGATTTTTCATATGAATTTGGTAGGTAAAAATAAATGCACTGAGTGTTAGTTATGCAAGAGTTGTAGTTGATACTCATAAATGTTGTGTAGGTACTTAGTTATATATTTACTGCTCTGCATATTCTATAATTATTTTCTTAAACGTCATACATAAAATCTGTGTTATGGAATTCTAACAGATGAAGTATTTTGTGGCCCGACGTAAATTTAAGGAAGCATTAAAGCCCTACGACGTTAAGGACGTTATAGAACAATATTCCGCTGGACACGTCGATCTCCTGGGCCGAGTGAAAAACGTCCACACTAGGTAGTATATAATACAATCTAGGGTTGACAATAGTATTCTTAATTTATACGTTTAGACGTTTGGCAAATCAATGGTAAATGCATTAAAATGTCTATGAAATTACGTACTCTAATTTCTTAAATAATAAAGTATCGTAAGTTTTATTTAACGTTTCTAACTATAGGTAAATCTGTCAGTGTACGTAGTAGTAAGTACTTACTATTGATTTGAAAAACATTTCATTTATGCGTATTGATTTAGCGCCCCTTCTTAACACTGCCCAGTGTAAATCTACTTATAAATCTTTGCACTTTTTACTTGTTACATAAGTATATACCTATATTTTACATTCGTATCTTTCGCTCGTCTGGACTATATGTCTCGCTACATTTGTAGAGCGACTTGCTTTAATTCTAAAACCTACTAAAGTATTATCTCTCTATCTTTGTAGTTAAATTGTAGTGTGTGTGACGCTCGATAATTCAGAATAGTTCCTAATTATTACAATGAACATAATTAGCTACTTCAAAATAAACACCGCTGAGCCTGAAACTTTTTAGATACTTTAGGTCCGTACTCTGGTTACTTAAAACTTTAAATTGATAGCGTCTTTAAAATTTCTGCGGTGTTTATTATGGATAGTTAGTCGTTTTTGTATAGAAATAAGTTTAAAACATACCTACAATAATTTAATTCTCGCAACTCATAAATCTCTTCGTACATGACATCGTGTTTACTATACCTTCGTACCCACACGCATGACTATTCTATTTCACTAGGGTTGAAAAGAAATTAGTCACTCTTTATAACACAACACAATAATTAATCAACCCATGATCAGCTTGCAAGTAGGCACAAACATTATATAAAGCTCAATACTGTGAGCTTGGACTAGCGGTAGCTAACAGAACAACCTGGTCGTATTCAAATTGCGCGACCTGAATTTACCTGACCTGACCTGATTGAATTTACGTAAAATAAACCTTCGTAATTATTTGAGAAATTGAAATGAATAAAAATGATTTGTATTTTTACTTCTACTCACATAAACGTTCAAATTTTTTAGTAAACTTTCTATTACTAAGTTCGACTTGAGGAATTTTTTATTTCCGTATAGCTCAAGTATTTTGTCGCACGCAAGAGGTTTAGAGAAGCTTTGAAACCTTACGACGTGAAAGACGTCATAGAACAATACTCATCGGGACACGCTGACCTCCTAAACCGAACCAAGAACCTGCAATACAGGTGAGATAATATACAGATAATGTTATTCAGGTACGGTAAAGCGTGTAGAATAATAATTATTAATTATTGTGCACCGCGGCTACTCTACGACCCTAAAAATTTCTAAAAATATTCTTTGTCACATGCGGTCACATTTTCTATATATTTAGTCTGTTGTTAAAAAGTAAAATATTACGTAGCTGAAATAAACTGATAAATATTCTTAAAATATATAATTAAAAAAAAAAATGAATAAAAATATTATTATTTAGTAAGGAATAATTTTCTTGAAGATATAGCCAAATAAAACCACGAAGTAAAAAACTTTGTTTGTTCCTACTTCTTATAGAATGTAGGTATATACCTAAATCGTAACAGTAGCTATTAGATTTGCCATGCTTACACCAATTACGCGTAGAATCTTTTTAAGCCACCGTCAATATTATCATAGTATCTAGTTCCTCTCAGATTGATTTATCGGTGTAACAACCCGGACTCTTTACCTATCATTTCCTTTTGCTTGTCTACTCACTATAATTATTGGCTTTTTTTTAACACTGCTTTATTTATTTACGGATATGAGTTACCTACTGATATTTTTTTATTCAGCTTGGGTTTTCATTTTTCTTTGCATGTGTTGAATGTTTACATCATATAGTACAGTAGGTACGCGCGCGAATTTAATGTAGTCGGGTCCCGAGTTAAATCAGTGTGTACTCCATGATATTTAACGATAAGCGTGCGAAAAATGTACGTATGGACGTTACTTTGCAGGCGTTCTAGCGCAGAATAAGTAACATCTTGGCGGGGGCAAGGAAGGCAAGGTAAGACACGGAACGAGGTAAACCTCTTTCCGTGTCTTGCCTCGCCTTGCTCTTGCCTTGCTCTTAAAAAATACCTTTAATTCACGCACGTACCTACTGTATGTTATCTTCATGGTGATATTTTTAGTGTTCCGTAATAAATTTAAAGTTTAAAGTCTCCAATAAAAGGATACCTGCTGAAACAGATTAACAGAAAAAGCATGGTGGTAGTCGTGATTTCTGGAATAATTAATACTTAGCAATTTTATAAATAAAATAATAGGTAATGTTAGAATTTCCGTATCATTTATATTTTGCTAACGCATTAATCATTCATCCGGAACTTGTGTTACGGAACACTTAAAATATCATACAAAATATATACCTACTTACTGATTAATTGTGATATCTACAGTTAAATCATCCATACCAATATTAAAAATGCGTCTGTCTGTATGCTACGCTTTCATGGACCATTCTGTTCAACCGATTTGGACAACATTTTTATAGCGACAAAATTAAAGAGCTCCCACGGGATTTTTAAAAAAACCTAAATTCACGGACCGAGTCGAGCATCATCTAGGCGTATTATATTTTATAATCATTATTTAAATGATTTAATTCTTTGAATTTGTTCTATTCGATTATTTATTGAGAAAAGCGTGTAGGTACCTACCAATTTACCCTTTATTGTAACTAATGTGTTTATGGGTGCTCCATACAATTTATAAATGAAGTTTATTTAGCCAGTTAGACTATAAAATATTTTTAATAGTTATATCGAAATATAAAAAATACCTTTCTGCACTAAAATTTTAAAATATGTTTTCTGTTTTGGCGCTCATATTGAAAAGTGAAAACCTACAAGTCTATTTCGTGTATTGAACACTTTGTTATTGTTTTCGTAGTCCGAATGAAATCGGATTTTCAAGGAGCTCTTGTTTTGTGGCTAGTTTTGGCATAGAAAAGTAAACAAAATGTTATTATTGCTCATGTTTTCACATCAACGAGTACACAATCATTTAAAGATTTATTTTCGTAATTACCAATAGTTTTATCACGTATAAGAAATGGTTATATTTTTTATATTGATGTTAAAATTCACAGGTTAGACCAAATTCTTGGCAAGCAAGGTTCCAAGGCAAAAGACGTTTATGCATCAAAAATCAGCCTAGCTTCCAGAGTAGTAAAAATTGAAAGACAAGTAAGCAATAGAAAGCTTATAATATTTCGTATGTGATATAATAGAAGAGAAACAACTGTCCTAAACTTTGTATTTATAATTTTAATTTTATGTTAGTAAGAAAGTATTTAGATTGGTAAATATATTTTCCGATTAATTTTCAGGTAGATGATATAGAAAGTAAGTTGGATCATTTATTAGAAATGTATGAAGAAGATAGACGCTCTATGCGAAGGCTAGGTAAGGAATTAAATGGAGGCACAGATAGTGGAGCGTCTGGTGATATGCAGCACAGGATGCGGCCAGCCCTGACTGAGAAACAGTGTTCCGAACCAAATTCACCCATTTCCCGCACATTTGAACCGCCGGTCCAAGTATCAGCCCCGCCAGTCCATAAGCGACCAATGAATAGGGGTTACTCTGATCTAGGATCTAGATTTATGCGAAAGAAAGTTATTGTCAAGTAAGTATAAAATTGCTAATAAATAACGATTCTCATTAATTATACTAATTACACGAAATGGGCTGATTCTGCTGGTTCAGCGCTCTATTTAAGCTATCTATATTATAACCAAAGTAGTTCATATTACGACGTTAATAAAAAATAATTCAGAATACTACAAATGCACGTATATGTTTTAACAGAACGTCTTCTAGCCGTTTCAACGAATCGCCGCGGGATGATGAAGTAGTTATAGTGGTACCAACAGACCGTGAAGATACACCACCGCGGCTCGTGACGGATAGTTCAGGTAACTAGTAAAAAAATATGAGATAAAGGTTCAATTTATGTGGGCAGAAAATTTAAGAGCAATGTAAAGGATATTATGCTGTTATATTATATGTATATTTTATATTAATATTTATATATATGTATAATATTTATACGCTGTATAGTATTAATTGTATGTATACATATAGAGTATACGCTTTATTTAAACAGATTCATTTAAAAAGGTTATATATAGCTATTTGCATACTCAATTAAGTATAATGCTTTATTTATCAAGTTAAAAGTTCAAATTTACACCTCCTATTCATACAAAATGTATTAATATGTAAGTGCATCATATTTCTGCCTATTAAATACATTGACCCAGTAGTGCTTTGAGCTTAACAATTAGCGTCATTAAGTACCTATTCTATTTAATGTCGCTAATTGTTACATGCTCATTTAGGACACTTATAGAAGATATGCTTATTTAACCAATTTAACGTCGTTGCCATAGGTATAAATGTGCGAATATTACAAAATTGCAGCATCTTATGAAGACTATTCGTCGTCGACCTCTCTCTGACCGACATCCTGGGACAGCCCCATTCTTATCGGCCCCCGACGGCTGCGTGAGTCCTGAACCATTCCCTTTTGATGTGTGGAATGTGTACTCGTATTATAGTCTCTCTGTATCCTGTTCCTGTCCCCAGTCGCTCCTGCCCCATGAATGCTCATAATGATGGTGTTGTATTTAGATTTACCATTTTTCTCATTTTATCTTCTTATATTTTCGTATTACATTTAAAAAATACTTTACCCATTCTTCCCATTGAGTACAACCAAATTGAGTTGAAATTGATGTCAAAATATTAATTTTGTTCTAGCAACAACCAAAAACATATTAAAAATTATTGTAATGTTTATACGTGAAGCGCATTGATGTTAGTTCGTAGCAAGTTCGTAGAGGTGCTACAATGAATTGTGATAGCTACATATTTTAATGATTCTTTTGTTTCATTATTTCACAATGTTCTTTCACTATAAGCATGTTTTGTTATATTATTAAGTAGGTAGCTAAGATCTATATAAACATTTAAACTTTAGGTATAATGGAGGAAAGTATCAAATAATTCATGCAGTTTACCTACACTTGTTAGAGTTTAGACTTACGAGTTCCCACTATCAGCAATTATTATGATTGAATTGTTTTTATAATTCTATGCATAATAAGGCAAACTTACGTAAAACCTCATGCGTACATGACGATATGAAATATTGAAGTGATACTTCAGTATAGTATCTTATAAATGATATACTTTACAGAGGTTTGTCCGAGCTGTTCAATAGAAGTAGAAACCGAAGCAGAGGTGGGAGGCACGAGGTCGGACAGCTCCGGGTCTCCGTCTTGGTGCGAAGGCGAGCCGGGGGATGAGCGGGGCTACGGTTCCGGCGACTCGCTGGCTGAGGACGCTGCGTTGCTAGGTGACGTGGTGCAACCAGGCCACCAACCCCGAATATTGCGACCTCAGAGAAGAGATGTCGCCGTCGACCTACATCTTCTACGCCCAGACGTATGAGCCCCGCCAATATTAGTTTCAAGAACGTCGAGTTTCCGAACTTTCCGAACGATAGTATAGTGTGTGCTCCGACTCACATTCGCACAAAACTCGCATAATTAAAGTTTGCTGTCATGTCACAAATTTATGAAAACTATTGTATAAACATAAAAGGTTTGGTGCAGTGCGTGACTTTTTACTTAAATAAATTATACAACGATGTAGATACTTACTGTGAAATTTAAGTTATTGATTCCTCTTTTAACTAATAACTATAATAGCGTTTAAGATACTGTGTAAAGACCAAAGACTCGATGTAGACACTAGACGTTGTCATTTGGTATTTAAGTAAGATTTAAGTAACTAATATAACTTTTCAATACATTTGCTTACTTAGCTTACTAAGACCTTAAAAGTGCCTAAAAGTCCCTTTAGTTCCCATTAAGTTAGCATGATGTTCATAGAATGAACAAACCTCGATATAATAATCATCTGGACGTGAATAAAATCATCCTACGTAAACTATAAAAATTGCTAGGAAATGAAATTAATGACCAATTATTATTTTTTATCCAACAATTACTTAATTTTTAATCACAAATGTATTGAAAATCTACTATATGCAAGTCGTGGTAATTTCATTCTTGTCGGATTTATTAACTTCGCCCTAAATGAAATTACCAACTTTGCATATTTTGTATCATAATGTTAAAATAGTAATTAGGTACGCTTTAAATGCTACATGAGGAAGGCTTCTAATTATTTATTTATTTAAATATTATATATACTTAAGCCTAAATAGTAAGAGTTCTATGTTGATCAGAAAGAAATCAATCACTTTCTATTTTCGCTATTTATTTAGTACTTATAAAAATTCTTGTACACAATCTCTAAACTAAACTACCTACCTATAATGACAGCTCTATTTTTTATAAGCTTTTATTTAACTTATGCAATTTTTGTATGTTTGTTATGGTCCCCAACCGATTGAGCTGAAATTTCCATATATTACGTTTACTTTGGATAACATGATTAGCAAGTGTCATTATTCTAAATCCAATAGGGCGGACTCTCAAAGATGGGAAAGTTAGTTATTTTTCATAGATTTAGGATTGGTCTTATGACTCCAATCCTAAATCTATGTTATTTTTATGCACCCCCATGATATGGTCAAATGTCAAATAAAAGGGTTTTCTGAGAAGAATACGAAAAATAAAACAACGTCACACTAAATTCAATATGAAAACGTTGTTTTTTAGTGCTCCGGACCTCAAGAGGAAAAAAGGAACCCAGGATCACTTTGTTGTCCGTCTGTATGTCTGTCTGTCTGTCTGTCTGTCAACCACCCTTTTCTCGGGAACGCGTAGAGGTATCAATTTGAAATTAATATCAAATAAGTTTATGGTCTATGATCCCTTGAGCTGTAAAAAAATTAAGCTTCTAAGTCAGCGCAATCAAACGAAACGGCCGCATATTTTTCATATTTTGACACTAGCCCATAAATCAAAACCTATAGGGTATTTCCCGTTGCCCTAGAATCATGAAATTTGGCAAAAAGCAAGATCTCACAGCACAAGTATAGGAAAAAATCTGAAAATTGATATAGGGTTCCGTACCTACTCATAGGGTGTCGAAGTGTTTATCAGGTACTACCAGTTTAGCGCCATATTATGTAAGCCAGTACATCTCTATGTTGATTACGTATTGTTATGACATCTTTCTTGTTGTAACCCGAGTGAGAAACGTACAGGTTTATTTACTAAAAGAATTTCTATTGTGTGGTGGTACGCAATCCTTTGTGAGCGAGTCTGACTCGCACTTGACTGGTTTTTTGAAATATTATCTTGTTTGCTATCCCTGTGTTCTTGCCGTGGATTGCACTAGATTAAGGCCTCTCAATTAAGTTAAGTACCTATGTACAAGTTAGAAGAGAACTAGCCACAATTGTCTTTTACATCTAGTAATAATTTGAAGCCTGGCATTTAATTAATTTAATATTCGGGTGCATAAAGGATGTACCTACCTACGTACGACAAACGTCTGGGTTGATCTGTACAAAATGGACCAAGAAATCCTGAAAATCTACACAGCTATGCAGCATACATGCTTCGTTTTACCTTCAAAGCTTAACTGTACAGGTAATCTTGTGAGATATACATGTCATCGTAAAATTGTAAATACCGTTAGATTATAATCTATCTCGCGAGATTGTGAACTGTTCAATGTTCACTTTTCACTGTGTCAATTTTTGAAATATTTATTGTATTTACGTTTTCTTGTGCAGATTCCTCTTCTTGATCTTTTTAGGTTAGGTTAGGGTTAGACATAAATATTCAGTTTCTGTCGGGTTAATAATTAATATACGTAATAGATTATAATCTACCGAAAAATAATGCGTTAAAATGTAAGCAGTATGTAAGCACAATCTTTTGACAGTTTAGAATGTCGCGAAGATAGATTATAATCTAACGGTATTTACAATTTACGCTGACATATATATATATGTTTATCAGAATGTGCCTATATTTAGAAACATTGGTGAAATTTTCCTGGTGGGAGGCTTCGGCCGTGGCTAGTTACCACCCTATCGGCAAAGACGTGCCGCCAAGCGATTTAGCGTTCCGGTACGATGCCGTGTAGAAACCGAAGGGGTGTGGGTTTAATATAACTGCCATGCCCCTAACAGGTTAGCCCGCTACCATCTTAGGCTGCATCATCACTTACCATCAGGTGTGATCGCAGTCAAGGGCTAGCTTGTAGTGGATTAAAAAAAGAAATAAGCGTGCTTGAAGTGTTAAGAGTTAATTGTTAATTACGTAGTACTTAATCAGATTGCAATACATTTACGTGCCTGCTTAGTAGGTACTTAGATGCAATAGAAATTTATTATTAAAATTGATCAATTTATAATAATTTATAATTAAATAGGTGCATACTTTAAGTATAGTTAGTAAAATAATGAAGGTAGGTATATACCTCCGTGAACTTAGTAATGTGTTTTATTGATTTATATTAGCGATTGAACTGTGATAAACTTTTCAGTTAATTATAAATTGCTATTATATTAGTTGTAACAATGATTGTTAACCTTAGTTTTAATGACGCTTGAGTTATTTTAAATTAACTCCGTGCCAGACACTTACCACTGAAATCCTTGTTGTATATAACGCCTAACATATAATTTTGGTTGGTACTATCCCCGCAAGTTGATATTGCGATTGGCGACCATCTTGGCGATGGCCGCTAATCGTACCGTCAGTACCGCTACCATTCGCAAGGTCAGCCCGCGCTTACGTGCTTGCGCTCATCGAGTACTTGTTTTATTGTTATTTTTGAGTTTTTTTGTTTAGTTTTGTTACCGTTATTTGTTACCGTTGTTTGTGTTGTTCGCGCGACATTTAAATTCTCCCGCTAAAAGGCGTCCAACACTAACGCAAGCTCGCTAAATTTTGTACATAATAGGGTTAAATCATTGATTTAGTTTTCAATTAAAAAGTTTTATAAAGTAAATTTGTTTTCATCAATTATCTTATGTGCCGTACTGCACATAAAGTGGCCACTTTATGTGCAGTACCGCACATAAGATGATTGATTTATTATATTATTATTAGATTTATATTTATTTAAATAAACATAGATTTTTTAACATAACAACCTGGTTTAAATACAAATAAACCCATAACCCTAGCTTATTTACTTTTTATTAATTTTTTTTGCTATCTGTACTTTTTTGCGACGGATGACGTCACGCAGCTGTAATTGTGACAAGGTTCCATCGCAATATCAACTTGCGTTGATTATAGACTCGTTAGCGCTTAGGTATTTGGAAGCCACTTAACTTTGAATTTGGGCTTATATAAATACCGAATCGGTAGAACTTGACAAAACCTGCTTCGAGGTATACTTCATTGCCAGTTTAAGTATCGTTCACTGGGCACCAGCCCATATTGCATAGCCATCCGAATGCGGGTTAAAAATTAAATGTAGATAAGTAATACTTTTGTATCCATTACGCTTGTATGCATCAACAACTTATATTACTTATAAACAAGAGAGTATCAAAACAATAATTGACTAACTCCAAAATTATTCTAATTGATAGTTTTTATTCGTTTGACACTGGTTACTACTATAATAATATTTCGCGCTTCCTTTTAAATTTACCCTGATGCTAATGTGGCGTGGACACTTTTTATATGTAGGTATACAGAGATGTTACTCCTTACCTCTACCCTCCATACTTGTAGGTCCACGTGATGTTTTAACTACCTACTTACAAAATACAGGATACCACAGTTCTACTTATACCTACCACCAGCGTTATTTTATAATATAGATAAGTTGAAACAAAAAAATTAAGCAGGTGGGTGGGTAGGTATTTTCAAATACCTAGGCCCGCTTGCGCAACATTCGTAAATCGTTACCGCATGCATTTAATATTTAAATAACAGAAAATGCATTCATACGATCTTTTTTAGTAATGCACACTAAATTTTTAAATAATAATAATCTTCAATAATAATTTGGCGAAAATAATAATTATATTTAAGTTACCTACTATTGAATTTTCATGAACCTTTTGCCTAATTGTTTAGATATTTTTGTATTTGGTCGTAAATAGTAAGTAAATTATAATATTATTGTAGTTAAAAAGGTAGTGCCGCTTACCAAGTTAATAATATTTTACATTAGTACTTTAGGTTCCTACCTATAGTGTTTTTTTTTTCAAGGCAACCTAATCTAAATATCCTATAAATAGCCTTAATCTTTACTGTGTGGTTTAGAAAACCAAGAAAAGTTTCAAACATTAAAAAACATAGTATCTAATCTAGAGTTTTGATACTTCTTTTTGTGATAAAACTGCATCATAGCGTACTCAAACACAGTAAAAGCAAAAGTTGGTGTAGATGTCTACGTATAGACATTAAAAAAATTAATTAATTTAATTAATTAACCTACTGTAGCCTGCATGTCCACGTACTGTAGCTCACAGTAATCTTTATAAGTCTCTTGTATTTGTGAAGTTTTACCAGCATAAAATATTTATTTAGGCAATTTTAAACGAATTCCGTTTACAGACCATTATTTTATTAGGCCTTAGATCGAATGACTATTTTTCCTTAAACCTCAGAGGCTTTCATGTAGGTACGTACCTCAGTCGATAGATCCGTATTTGAGGAGAGCGTTTCAATGCCAGCGTGATCTGTCGTCCTACTATTACAGGTGCACCTATTTTATTCTAAAAAACAGAAAACATATATAGTTTCTAGGTTGTTTAAAAGTACTAACTTACGTTTAAAATTGGTATTATGGATTGAAAAATGAAAATTGACTTCTTCACTTCACGATTATAATATAGAAGTAAAAGTGACTATTATCATAACATAAATCACACATCACACAGCTGAGTCAAAATTATTCCTGCTCCTTAGAAAATCCATAGTAATTTTTTATTTCCTTAGAAAATATTTAAATTCTCGTATGATGCAGATTTATTACACACGATCTTACGAGTATTTCCCGGGAAATCCTAACTACGAACCAATTTTAAAAGTTTTGGACACAATTATGTATTTAAAAAACGCAGGGTAAAGACTTGCCTGACAATCAAAAGAATAATTGTAAGTATCTATTTATTATTATATCTAAGTAAATACACAAAACAGCACCAGATTTACACTGGCCTTCTCTTGAATTTTAGGGCTTTTTGCCAAGTTCAGCGTTCAGATAAACAGCTATTAAGGGACCTAGTTCTGCCTATAAATAGTTTACTATAACTAATTCTAATAATATTATTACTGCAAAGTAACATGTGCGTTGAATTTGTATTAATTATGTTATCGGCAATGTAAATAATCCAAACAATTTTTGAAATACACGATACTATGTACCTAATACTAACCTACCTACCATGAAAAACATACATCAGGTAGGTACTCAATGTAGAAAATACCTATAAGTAAGTACCTACTTACATCTTAATTAAAAAAAACATCGCATAACAGTATAACTAACACTCCCTGTATATAGATCGATTCAATATCAGTTGAACTAGTGGGAAGAACCCTGAACGAAATCTGTTGAGTTCATCAGTTCAAATTGATCACTTCACCACTAGGCATTCGGTCTAACTTGGCCGCGTCCCTACCCCAACTAGAGTATTTTTAATGTGAAGCTAAGTGCCTAAGTATTTTAGGCATTACCAAAAGTAGACACCAGAAGAGTCTTCATTGATTCGCAATGTTTGAATTATAGATTGCCGTTAACATCTTAATACTCGTAATATAGATAATACCGTTGAAACACCGACTTGTATACCTAATGGTCCAATATTATATTACTTATTAAAATATAATAATTACAAATCATTATAAAATTATTTTAATACTTAGTAGTACTTACCTACTTAGGTAAATACTACTGGTTATTTTTTTATTTAATTCCACTGAGTATAAAAAAATGTGTTTAAAATCTTTATATTCTATCCTCATAGGAAATACTTGCAATTTAAGCCTGTAGATAATATAATGACTTACCTAACAATATTTTCTTATTAAAAGGTAGATACCTCAAAAGGCAATACGTAGATTTATTTAGTAGGTATTAAGCACTATTCTTCGAAAGTTTATGTAGGTATAATAAGTACCTAACTATTCTAGTTACCATTTCCTATCTACACACAGTTATTTTTTTATAACTATAAATACCTATCTATAATCCGGTTTTCAAACCTTTTTGTTTTAAACGGTTTGATCTATCAGTTTGATTATTTACTGACCTATTTCTATATTATAGGTAATATATGAAATTGTAAATATAATATAGAAATAGGTCGCCTCAATGTGCTATATTTTATTTTAGGTACCTAATTAGGCATAAAACATAATCTTATTAACTAGGTATCTACCGTTACCACATTAGATATTATTATCTACTTTTGAGCTATGAGAGGAATTGAAAAGTACTAAATAGGTAAATATTGGATAAATTATATTGTATAATTTTGTTTTGTGAATAAAAGCTAAAGTGGTAATAACACCTCCAAAAAAACCAGCAAGGAAGTGTGAATGGAATGTAATGTTCGTGTAAGGAAGGAAATCAAGAGTGCTTGATTTCGTTCCTATGTTAATAACTTTATGAATTTTTTAAAAAGTGACCTAGTTATTAAATCGTCTTTTAAAATAAGTAGGTAGGTAGGTACAATTATATATACCTACTGCCTAATTAATGCTTGCAATCATAAAACATGCTGTTTTACTTAACTGATAGTTCATATTATAAATTATTCTAAAATCAGTTTAAAGTTACTGATCTAGTTCCTGTAAAGAGTAGATAATTTTGTCTAGGTACCTATATGAACAGAGTTATAATAATATATGCACTATCCTTACTACCCTGTGAAACTTTTTTTACATGCTTAGAATATTAGGTAGTTATTTGAAATTATTTTTAATTGTAAAGTATATTTTACGAAGTTTTACTTACCTTATTAATTTATTGTTTTGTAAGCTGTTTTTGTTTTTTGTTATTTTATGATTTATTAATAATTGTGATCATTATGTACCTAACCTAAATTGTTTGTCTAGATACTTTCCTATTAGATATCTAAATATCGCAGATTTCTGACTGAGATTTTTATTTAAGTATTATGTATGTACCTATCTGAAAAATAAGTAAGTACCTACCTACACAAAGTTAAATAAAATCAGATTTGCATTTTTAAGGTAGAAGGTAACTTGTTTAGGTAGGTACCTACTTAACTTTATTTTAAAGAATTTTATGTATTAAAATACAGCAATTATGATTAAATTATTAAAAACTGTACCGCCCACAATTATTGCCTCATTCTATTAGTAGCTGGTGCCCGTGCCTTCATCCGCGTGGATAGAGGTTTTTTGGTTCCCGCGGGAACTCTTTACTTTTCCGGGATAAAAAGTAGTCTATGTGTTATTCCAGACCATAATCTATCTCCGTGCCAAATTTCATCCAGTTCCTTTCAGCCGTTCTGGCGTGATTTAAGTAACAAACATTCATTCAAACTTTCGCATTTTATAACTAGCTAATGCCCGCGACTTCGTCCGCGTGGATTGAGGTTTTTCGGTTCCCGCGGGAAATTTTCCGTGATAAAAAGTAGCCTATGTGTTATTCCAGACTATAATCTATCTCTGTGCCAAACATCTAGATCCGTTCAGCCGTTGGGGCGTGATTGAGTAACAAACATCCATCCATACATTCAAACTTTCGCATTTATAATATTTATTTTATTGATTTGATAATATTACGAATAGTATATATAAGTATAGGCCCGCGACTTCGTCCGCGTAAATTGAGGTTCTTCGGTTCCCGTGGGAACACATTAATAAGTTCGCACGGGAACTAACATGGGAATAAATCCCATGTTATTTATATAAATTTATTGCCTGAACCCAGAGCCGTAAAGACATTTAATAAATTAAAAAAATAAGTTATTGGTCTATGGTTACCACGGTGTCAGTTGTTACTGTAAAACTGTCAATGTATCAGGCTCAGAAGGACTAGAATCCAGAGCCGTTAAACCAGTTAATTAAAAAAAAAATTGTCAATGTATCTCAGACGTAATAATAAGTCTATGATCTCCGAGTAAGATAATCGTATAAACGTAGACAGAGAAAGAGATATAGACATGGCGTCAGCGTATACAGTATGCGATAGCGATAGTCTTAATGTGTAGTGCTCCGCTAGCTGGCCTCTTTGTTTCGTACCGGCCAGTGCATACGTCTGCGAGCTATGTATTGAAATTCGAATATCGAATTGCTCATTGGGAGAAAGCAGCGTCGAGTGATCGGTGACGCACTCACTCTAGATACGCGAACAAGCGTGGACCTCTGGAGTACTGCCAGACCACCTTTCTTTTACCATATACCTTTAGTGTTATTATACAATATGTCGCTATATTATAATATATCATCGTGTTAGTAATCATAGAGTGTATTATTTCAACGCCTACACTTAGGAAGTGAATCCTAACTAGGTAGTTGATTGTAGGAGGCAAGGAAGTCATAACCCCTACAAATTGCGATATTTTCATAATGGTAAATATAAGTAAATAAGTATTTACCATTATGAAAATATATAACTGCCTCGTTGGTCTAGCGGTTAGCATAGTCGACTGCGGATCACGAGGTCCTGGGTTCAATTCCCGGTCGGGCATAAAAATTGTTAGTTATTAGGTTTTTCAATTAAGAAATTCTCAGTGCCAGCCCGGAGTTGGAAGTTGACGGTGTTTCACCCCCGTGCCTCGCAGAGCACGTTAAGCCGTCGGTCCCGGTTATTATCACTAACAAGATAATAATCGTTAAAGCCCGCCAACCCGCATTGGAGCAGCGTGGTGGGTCTAAGCTCTAATTCCCTCTCTCCTGGCTTGTGCCCAGCAGTAGGACGTTAATAGGCTGTAGTGGTGGTGGTAATGGTAAATAAGTATTGAAGTGAAAACTTCTTTAGCACTTTTTGGTAGGGGTAAAATTATGGAAACGCGTGGCCGACACCGTGACCGACACCTCGCATTGTTACGAAGACAGAAGGTCTTAAATATAAATATAGTACATTCGTAATTAAACTTTAATGCATTAGTTTTAAGGTTTATATTTTAATTACTTTAAAAGTGATGTGTAACCGTGACCGACACCTCGCGTTGTTACGAAGAAAAAAGGTCTTAAATATAAATATAGTAATAAAACTGTAAGGCCTTTGTTTTATGGTTTATAATTTTATATTATTTTAAATTTTATTATAATTGATAATTAATATTAATATTATTGATTATTAATATCATTATATTTTGACGACCTCCGTGGCGCAGTGTGTAGCACCGACCAGAAAAAAAAGGTGTGTAGCGCTGTTGCCTTAACGTGCGGAAGCCCTGGGTTCCATCCTTGGCAGGGTCACAGAGTACATTGACCATAGATTTCATATGTTCAACTGACATTGACTCAAATCCAATTATTTTGACATGTCCAGGACTTGTCTCTGATTTGATGAACCATTCTCATTTCTCGGTGAACCATTCATGATTCACATCAATATCAGTAATATACAAATTATGTACTATAAACTTTAGATATGATTTAGTAGGTAAAACATAAATTGATAAGTACCTAATTACAATGGATCATACTAATCGCTCTAGAAGAATTGATTTGGATGTAGATAGTTTCCGAAGTGATGAACCAGAGTATGATAGAGCTCGTATGCGGAGGCAATCTGGTGGTTTTGTCGATTTGGGAAATGAATCACAATATGGAACGGGTGGGCATCAAGCATCTGGTGCAAACGAAATTTTTGCTGACGTACAGGTTAGTTGCTAGTTTTTATTTTGAAATAGATTTATTATTGAATTATTTAATCGTTGGTGCAAAATTTTAGGGTGACGTGCCTTGGTGGAAATCCAATTTTTTCATATCGCAACCAGTTCTTTTTGGAACCTGGGATGGAGTGTTTACATCATGCCTTATAAATATATTTGGAG
Organism: Erebia aethiops; assembly: GCA_923060345.2. Lineage (NCBI taxonomy): Eukaryota > Metazoa > Arthropoda > Insecta > Lepidoptera > Nymphalidae > Erebia > Erebia aethiops. The sequence continues at coordinate 10,086,660 of OV281089.1, read as the reverse complement.
TTATTGTTTTCTTGCGATCTGGTTGGATGGTTGGTCAAGCTGGCTTAGTGAATGCAGTGTTAATAGTCGTTTTTACAGGTAAGGAACTATAGGTAGTGAATTACATGTAAAATTTAAAATTTTAGCTTACCTTATCTGTAAATAAATACCTTGGAAAGTTGTTAATCTTTCACAATAAAAAGTAAAACTCATGCTCATCCCAAGAACGCAAGCTACTTTCTGTACCTGTATCAAACTTTATCCAAATTGGTTAAATGGATTGGCCATGAAAAGGAAACAGATAGAAACTATTTTGCATTCATTATTATGAATTTTGGTGTTTTATATGCTACCTCAGGTAACGTATTGCTTTTTAGTAGGTACTAAGTAGGTATTGCTTTTTAAAGCAATACCTACTTAGTTCAAAATATGTAAGTACATAATTTTAAAAAAATACCATGTTAAAAAGATGTCAAATTTTAAGGCTCTAGCTGTTTTAATGTAAAATAACAGTTCAAGAAGTTCTACATTAAAATTTCTTTTTTGCAGTATTTGTAGCTTTGATCTCAGTGCTGTCAGCTGTAGGGATATGTGAACGATGCAGAATAGAAAGTGGAGGAGTTTACTTTATCTTAGCTCATACGTTAGGCTCCCGGCTAGGTGGAGCATTGGGAATGATTTACTGTTTTGGTCAGGTATGTACTGAAATTCTTTCATTTACAAAATATGCAAGGTTTAAGAAAGCATGGATGGTCAAAACAAACTTGGTAGTGTAACTAGATGAAATGAAAAAGATCGGCCTCATGTGGACCGAGCTGAAGCATAAAGAGTCCGATAGAACGGCTTCGAAATAAGAGTAGTGTCTTTCTGCTGCCCCAAAATGGGGACATAGGATTTGATGATGACATAATAAATATAAAACTATACTATGATGTAGTGATATTTGAGAGAATATTTTTACAATATAGGTAAACTTAAATGCGCAAATGAATACTTATGTTCATTCATTCATTCAATGAGTTATATATTATATTAGTAGAGCATATTATAATGATTCTAAAAAATCTGAGAGGATGTAACTGTTGAATAAAAACTTCAAGTTTGTGACATTGTAGAATCAAAACCTTTTGCCAGCAACATAAATTTTTTATCATGCTATCACTAGGGAAGGTCAAATATCCAAGATTTCCTATCTCATTTAGTATTTGTCTTCTAGAACACAACTTTTAGGATCTCTTTTGAAAAAGTTAGATAACCACCATCATAGTCTCACAGATTGTGACATTTAATTCCATTTAAACATTTATTTCTAAATAATTGTGCACTTAAACTAGCTAACCTAAAAAAAGTAACTTCATGGTCAACTTGAAGCTACAAGTAGTAACATTCTGATATCTATTGCAAAAGTGGACCTGACAATGTAGCATTTTTTTAAAATCTGATCAGTCTGTTTGACCACTTGTGGGAAATTGATATGTTATTGTACTTGTGATTTATACCTACTATTGTGCTATGAACTGATTAATCCATGCTAACTAATAATAAATAAACAAAAGTGTGTCTGTCAGTCTGCTAGGCCAGCATCTAGCCATCTTTTCTACCGATTTTGATAAAATTTGGTATAGAGGTAGGTTACACCCCAGGAAAGGACACAGGGTACTTCTCATCCCAGGAAATTTAAGTGTTCCTTCAGGATGTCAATAAATTTAATTCCCGCAGACAAAGTCGCCGGTGTCATCTTGTAATTCATAATTTTTACAGGCTGTAGGATGCGCCCTAAATGTGTTTGGATTTGGAGAATCCATGGCAGACTTAGTAGGTGCTAATGACTATTCACCATGGGCTGCCCGTGGGTTTTCCATAGCTGCTGTTTTGTTACTGGGCACTATAAATGTTGCAGGAGTAAAATGGGTTATAAAGTTACAGTTTGCTCTTCTCTTGATCATTTTGATGGCAGCCCTGGATTTCTTTGTTGGCTCTTTTACGGCTACACCTGGTAAATAAATAAAACTATTTAAACAAAATTAAATTCTTTTTGTAATCAGTGTAAAATCTTTTATATTACAATATTATAATGCAATCAAGGCTCTTGCTACCATCTCTTGAAGCAGTATTATTTAAAAATTGCACTTTTATATGACAATTCCCTTAACACCTCAAAAATAAAGATTATAACTCTAAAACAAGAGCATCAACAATATTAAAATAATACTGCTGTTATAAGCGATAGTAGTAAGCTGCCAGGCCATTTTTATTTTACAAATTTATTTTTACTGCAAACTGCCACTGGCTCTCGGTACTCACAGGTACTCTCGGTAGAGAGTAGTATATTCTTTGACGACCTCCGTGGCGCAGTGTGTAGCGCTGTTGCCTTAACGTGCGGATTCCTGGGTTCGATCCCTGGCAGGGTCAATTTGGGAATTTATAATTTCTGAATTTTCCCTGGTCTGGCCTGGTGGGAGGCTTCGGCCGTGGCTAGTTACCACCCTACCGGCAAAAGACGTGCCGCCAAGCGATTTAGCGTTCCGGTACGATGCCGTGTAGAAACCGAAGGGGTATGGGTTTAATATAACTGCCATGCCCCTAACAGGCTAGCCCGCTACCATCTTAGACTGCATCATCACTTACCATCAAGTGAGATCGCAGTCAAGGGCTAGCTTGTAGTGAATAAAAAAAATTACTTTTTTTAAATATGAATTATTAGTTTTTTTAAATTATTTTAATCATCGTTTATTAATTTATTTAAAAGTGATTTTATTTATTTTAAGATGCTGAATTTAAAGGTTGGCTCAGTGGAACAATGGCCAACAATACTTGGGCTGACTATCAAGAGAACTATACATGGTTTAAGTGTTTTGGTGTCTTCTTCCCAACCATCACTGGGATCTTGGCAGGCATAAATATGAGTGGGGATTTAAAAAATCCTTCTATTAATATACCCAATGGCTCTCTGGCTGCCATAGGGACTGGGTAAGGTATTTATTTACTTAATAAAATATTTACAGTTTCCCACCATTGTCTTAGTTAAGTTGTATTTCTTAAATATATAATATAACTAGCTGATGCCTGCGACTTCGTTCACGTGAAAAAAAGTTTTTTTGGTTCTTAATTTTCCGGGAAAAAATTAGCCTATGCGTTATTCCAGACTATATTCTATCTCCGTGTCAAATTTCATCCAGATCTGTTCAGCCGTTCTTTCGTGATTGAGTAACAAACATCCAAACTTTTGCATATGTAATATTAAAGTATAGATTATATTTCTGTAGCAAAATATCCCTCTCCAGAAAGTATTTCATCCTGGGTCTATACCAAAACAGAAAACATGATTTCCTTTGTCATTTTATCTATCTATATATGCACACCACAAATATATGGGCACACCGCACAATACATGGCACATAAAGGTTCTGGTCCTAAACTCATTAATGTCATGTCAGATTGATGTCCCATCCGTCAGATTGTAGAGTGAGGGAATAGAAATTTTACAATAATATCTTGTGTGTAGTTGGCTAGTCTGTGCCAAATTTGGTCAGGGATTATAGAGGTAACAGACACCCTTGTACATCTATGTGATCCATACTCTGTATACAAAGTGTTTTTTTCACTCAACAGCTGTACCAAGATAAATAAAATATATGCAACATAATAAAACAATAATGAATACCTTTTCAGAACTTTTATATATGTGATGTTTATAATAACACTAGCAGCAACAGTCAGTCGAGATGCATTGTTGAAAAACTTTTCAATAACAGCTGATATCTCAGCTGTTACAGTTTTACTCCTCGCTGGATTGTATGTGAGCTCCATGAGCTCTTGTCTTGGAGCCATGTACGGCACTCCCAGGGTCTTGCAGAGTATTGCGAATGAGAAAGTCATACCTGGCTTAGAGATCCTTGGCCATGGTGTAAGTATACTTATTTATGTTTTTTGGTTTTATTTCATGGTAAGGAGTTTTTAAACAATTTTTTATGCTGGCTGTGATATTAAATGATATTTTATGTTCTCTATTTTACTGGTTAAGCCTGATAATATTAAGGCTGCTGATTTGCTTAGCCGATTCGAATCTAAATAAGTTGATACACTCCAAATCTACTTAACAATTTTCGAAATGTGATACACCTCAGATATATCGACATATTGCAATTTTATTTTGATTTGTTTTTTTCTAATTCGTATCGGACTATGGCACCAGCGTTCCTAGATTTTCTTTATTGAAGGTTCTTTCTTATTATTTATTACTTTTATTTCACAGAGAGGTCCTAACAAAGTGCCGATACATTCAATGGTAGTAGTAGCCATAGTGACAGTAACATTCATCATCATTGGAGATATTAACAAGCTCGCACCAATAGTCACTATGCCTTTTCTGATCACCTATGCCAGCATTGACTACTCTTATTTTGCTCTCGCCCAAACTTTTGATTTGCAACATAAAAGAGAAATGAGGTATGTTTTGTTTTTGTTATCATGCCCGAACTACATTAGTACAATCTTTTAAGTTATCTTTTACTTTTATCATTCATATCTTTGCAATATTTTAATATTTAATCATGATTATTTTATTATTATACCTACAAAACGAAAGTATTTAAAAACACAAGTGGGGAAACTATGGCTATCTTGAAAATATCGATGGTCTCATATCAATTCAGTACAGAATTACGAATGCAGAATAACATTGAATTCTAATGTTATTCTCTTTTGTCTTATTTATTTCTTGTTCCATGAAAAAGTTCAATCTTTTTTATCTTTTTACAGCCTACCCATGATTAAAAACCCTTATCTAATAAACTAATGATAGGTATTATCTCCTCCATTCTGTAGATGTCTGTGCAGAATATTGAAAGCGAATAGATTCCAAAATTATATTTAGTATGGTTCCAGATTTCAAGGACAGTCTCAAAGAGATACTCACGTGTACGGCGCCACAGGCAGTGACTTAGACATGCTATTTCCGGAAAGAATACGTCACAAAACTGTGGGAGTGAGTATTAGATATCTTACTTATCTATTACTTTTACTTAATATTATAAATGCGAAAGTTTGGATGTATGGATGTCGGTATGGATGTATGGATGGATGTTTGTTACTCAATCACGCCCCAACGGCTGAATGGATCTGGATGAAATTTGGCACAGAGATAGATTATAGTCTGGAATAACACATAGGCTACTTTTTATCCCGGGAAATTAAAGGGTTCCCGCGGGAACTACAAAACCTCGATCCACGCGTACGAAGTCGCGGGCATCAGCTAGTATCTTATAAATGCGAAAGTTTGGATGTATGGATGGATGTTTGTTACTCAATCACGCCCCAACAGCTGAATGGATCTGGATGAAATTTGGCACAGATATAGATTATAGTCTGGAATAACACATAGGCTACTTTTTATCCCGGGAAATTAAAGGGTTCCCGCGGGAACTACAAAACCTCGATCCACGCGTACGAAGTCGCGGGCATCAGCTAGTATCTTATAAATGCGAAAGTTTGGATGTATGGATGGATGTTTGTTACTCAATCACTCGCCAACAGCTGAAAGGATCTGGCTGAAATTTGGCACAGAGATAGATTATAGTCTTAAATAGCACATAGGCTATCCCGGAAAATTAAAGAGTTCCCGCGGGAACCAATAAACTTCAAACCACGCAGACGAAGTCGCAGGCATTCGCTAGTTAATAATTGTCATAATGTCAATACTAGAAATAAAAATAAACTTGTAATGCCTGTTTCTAGGCTTAGTAAAACTAGCAATTCATTTGTTGGAAACAGTGTCCGCTTCTACAATAAGCTTCCAGAAGACATGTTGAAGATGTCTCTGAATAAGTTCAAAGTTAATGTAAAACTTAAACTCATGAAAAAATCTTATTACCATGTAAAGGATTACTTAAATGACAAGGAAGCTTGGCAATGATTTGTAATTTGTTCTAATGGCTCTGATAGTTCCTTAGTTAAGATGATTTGTGAAATGGTGATAATGAAAAAAAACCAATGGCTGAGTTTGTTGTGGGCTCTTCTCAGACCAGGGCGCGTTTGGAACCCTCGTAGCTTTAGTTTTAAGATACCGTTACTGATTATTATCACCATTATATTTTATAAATAACTAGACGTCAATAAGTGTAGTAGAATAAACATTATTTGATTTGATTTGATTTGATAATAATGGGAAACAATATCCATACATAACATGCATTTACGTACTTATGTTGTTTCGGTTGTAGTCACATATCTCAACTAAATTGACAGGTCTAAAAGTAGGTCTCATCCACAGGGAACGTGAAAAGAATATCACTTTAGGACCTGTCAATTATTTTAGATCGTAGATTTTATGGAAATATCACATTTTTGCTTCATCTATTTCTACTATTAAATTACCAGATGATGCTCACTACTTCGTTTACGTGGATTAAGGATTTTGATTCCCTCGGAAACTCTTTAATTTTCCGAAATAAAAAGTACCTGTCCTTTCCCGGGATGCAACCTCTGTATCCAATTTCGTTAAAATTGGTTGAACAGATGGGCTGTGAAAGCTTAGCAGACAGACAGGCAGACACATATTCTCATTTTAAATATTAGTATGGATAATTGTATGCAGATTTTGGAACGCTAAATCAGTTGGCTGTGTAGCTTTGCCGGCCCCAGCCGAAGTCCAAAGAACAAAGATAATTTCCATCCATCCATCCGTCCATCAGCCTGTATGCATCCACTGCTGGCCTGCACCTAGGCCTTTTCGAGAGCGCACCACCAAATAGTTTTCGAAGTTCCCAAATTTCTCCTGCCGGGAATAGAACCAAGGACCTCTTACTTTTAAGACCACTGCGTCAGGACCTCTCTTTTGTGACCTCCTGTCAAATATTCATATCGTCAACATTGCGATGTTTCAATGGCATTCTATTTATGTGTCAGGATTTCACGCCATCACCGACGGATTCAGCAATAATGAATGGGCGGATGGCAAACGGCGATGCGAAGCGAGAGGATGTCAGTGTACACTCAAAAAATAAAAATTGGTACTCACACCTCTGCAATAGATGGCTGTCGTTAATTGGAGTAAGGATAATACCTGTATTATTTGTGATTTTAGATTTAAATTTTTTGTTAAGAAAACATAATATGGGGGGCCCTAAAATCATCGATCGTCTTGATTGTTGCGTGATCAATTTACGGTATTGCTTCTGCTTATTGATTGAAAAAATATGAATCAATATGTAAAGAATATTCTTGTGGGTCTATTGAGATTTTTTTATACAATTCCAAACCGGTAGGCTGCTACCAGTTTTCTTGGGATCGTAATGCGGTAGGTTTCCGCATACGACTCTACTAGGAGCATTATATCTACCAGTTTTTACGATTATAATCTGCAGATGTTAGTGATAATAACCGTCGATTTAACGTGCTCCACGTGGCACGGAGGATAGGAAAAGGCCAGTCGGACTTCGGTCACCCATCTAATTACCGACTTGCCAGTTAACAGCAATCGACTGATAGTCTTTGTCACAACGAAGATTCATCCCACCTCGCAGAGAGAGATCCAGTGTAAGTTTGGTTAAAATTAAAAAATATATATATATTTCAGGTGGCAATCAAGCTGTTGCTAATGGTTTTAGTAAACTGGATATACGCCCTCGGTTGTTTAACTATTCTGTGGCTCCTGTGGTTATACATCGGCGCCGCTAACCCTGCCGTGAAGCCCGGCCGCGCTTCAGAGTTTAAGTTCTTCCACTGGCTGAAAATAGCTTTCCTTCAAGCTATAGGGTAAGGGTTAATCAGATTGTCAAAATTTCGACTTAGCTTGAATTTATTATACTTGTGTAACTTATGATAGAGTCGAGCAATGTGCGAAACGAGAGCCGTCGCGTGAATGAGAGCTACAAATTGCACTTTTTAGTTTTACTCGCGTAAGTCGCGCATATGAGTAACTTACGAAATGTTAACAGTCTTGTAACTCGCGTATCGTTTACAAATGTTAGTAACGTAATTTACTTACGTGCTCTGCTTACGTAAAAACTTACAAGTGTAATCGTGGTCTAAGAAAGGTTTTGTCATTTTTTCAAATAAATATCACTACAAATAACATGCTAGTTCATACAATCTATACTATTATTATAAAGAGGTACAGTTTGTGACGTTGTAGGGGGTAATCTCTGGATCTACTGAACCGATTTTGTAAATTCTGGTACCAATAGAAAGCCACATTACTTGTGAGTGTCATAGCTAGCATGCTATATTATATAAACCCGAATCGATGATAGTCGACATCAAAGCTGGGCTTATATTGTCATGTAGCGCGTATCAATTTCCTTGTAGCAATATATACCGTTAACTTGCCACAGTTCCCTCTTTGAACAGATTCTCGTCTTGTTTTGTCTATACCATCATCATGATTATAGTATTATTTCATCAATATTATAGAAACAAATAATATGCACATGTTGAACGTTTTCATTGCAGAAAGCGGCCGTTAGAATATGAACAATTGGTTGTGACGCCGATGCACTCGGACATTGCTGTGGAGCAAGAGAGGCTCAACGACGACAACGAAGACTTCGCCTCGCGCAGGCGCTACCACCAGTCCACAGCTCTGCAGAGCCATCTTGTCAGTGTTTAATGTTTCCATTTTTACTGTTAATATTAATAATTTATTTAACTATTTTAATTTTAACTGTAAAATATATTTAAGTAATCATAAGAATATTGTGATTCGATACTTTAAACATTTATTATGACTATAAAAATCGTATTTATTGATAACATTTATAATGTAGTAAATAATTGATAATATTAGATGGATTAGCTTGAATGATATTTGCTTCGTTCTTTGTGATAATTTTATTAAAGTTAATGGCTTTAGGTATTATTACTTAGCAAGTAATAACATTTTAATAGTGCAATATTAATGACATATGAGATGGAATGCAAAACGTTAAGTACCAGTTCGCTAATGCATACTAATCATTAATGCGACAGATCGAACTTTGAAGTGATTTTTTTGCATGGGAATATATCAGGACCTAGAAAGTGTGGACTTCTTTTGATTCCGGAAATTCAAATAAATCCAATTGGATTTTAATATCTAAACCACTTAGATGAAGTCGTGTAAATGATCAAGTACTTAATATGAAGTTTAAAAGATACTTAAACACTTTTCTCACTATCTAGATACAGTCCGTTAAACTTGTCTGACCCGGTGACAGCGTCGCTGGAATATATTAAATTAAAAATAAAATCAAAAATAAACAGGTATAAAGATTAGTTCCAATCGAACGGCCACCAGGTCAGATAATTTTGACGGATCTAATTGAAAAAGCTGAGTACCTATTTTAATTCATTAGCAATTACATGACCTGCCACACGTTTTCATTGTTTTCATAAAACATGGGCCGTTACACTTTCTGAAGCACACTTGAGGGGTGCCACACCCAGCACAACTCGCATATTATAATCCGAAATTATAGTCCAACTGATCTGAGCTCAGATCATAATTGTCTGCCAGCTGCACTTTTGATTCCGAAACGACGGTGTCCGGGGTCTAGTCTTAAAATATGTATGAAGAGCGCGTCTTCCGACATTCTGATACAGCATCGATTCGATCATTCCGAAACTCCAAAATTCTGACACCCTTGGGTAGTAAAAATGGAGCAGAGTGCCATTTGGTGTATATCTGTTTTTTCTGATAATATCACACGAGTGATAATATGCGCCGGTTCGAAACGTTTCCGAGAAAATAGTGTCTGCACGATGTTTCGCCCATTATGAAATTTTATCGGCTATGCCGTTCAATAGAATGTTTCGCCACAGAAAGCTTTTCGCATATTTGCAGCTGCCAGCTGCTTAGTAAATTAATTTCTTGCGAAGTAATTTCAAAATATTATTTAATGGTAAGTTAAGTCCCTATTTCCTACTCGTATTTAAATCTTTTTTTATTTTATTTTAATAAAATGTAGTCCGACAAGCTTGAGCGATTTTATGACCTTTAACTACCTATGTGATATTATGCATCCATATATTTTAGGACCTATTGTTACGAAACTGCTAATGAATTAATGAGTAAGAATTAATTTTTGTATCTTTTTTGTGTATTAGTCAATAGCTAATCATTTTAGATTAGGAAGGATTATTTTTTTAATAAATTTTCTACTACTTGCTAAAATAAGTGTTTAATTTGCGCTAAAATATATTAAAAACTTGATGCAGTGTGGTGCAGTGCAGAAAAGGAAACTATCCATACTAATATTATAAATGCGAAAGTGTGTCTGTCTGTCTGTCTGCTACGCTTTCACGGCCCATCTGTTAAATCGATTTTGATGAAATTTGGTATAGGGATAGTTTGTATCCAGGGAAAGGACATAGGCTTTTTCTCCCGGAAAATTAAAAGAGTTCCCGCGGGAATCAGAAAACATTAATCCACGCGGGCGTCATCTAGTTTATAATATTTCCTAAATCGAATAATGGTTTTCACACAAACTTGCTAACTAGAGAACCCTAAAAACAAGTCGCAAACTGTGTTTTCCTTCGGAAATATCGAGCAGCTTCTGTGTGTATAAGATATTAATTAAAAAGTAATCTTTCATATGGTTTTCATTAATTATACATTCGTGGGAGTTTCTTTGTGGTTAGGTGTGGTAGTGTAGTCTTGGTTGCCCTAGCCCTACAGGTTGGACCGATTTACTCTGACGTAAGGTTTTATAGACATGGATGTAGGATTAACTGAGGTATTGGTAAGTCAATGGAAGTAAGGTTAAATCATAGGTTAAATCATAGATTTAGTATTGGGCTCGCGCGTCGTAAAGAAAAATGCTAAATCTATGGGTTGAATATATCTGCGAAATCAAATGAAATCATTAATCTGAATATTGGACAACATCCATTGACGCACCAAGAATACCATAAATTCAGCCAATCACAACAATTGATACTGTAACAATGATTGATGCAGAAGATACGCGGTCGCCCTGCAGGTCTAAACAAACCATAGCAAACCAACCTCAGAAGCGATAGAATAATTATTTATTTCTCTGTATTTGGGGGCAAGGACGTAAGTAGAAAAGACTAAAAAGAAAAAAAGTTATTAATTTCCTACTGTAGGAAATTAATAACTTTTTTTACCACAGATTCTTACTTTCCTAGGGGAACTATAATATTATGAAGCTGTGAATAGGAAGTATGAAAATATATAGTAGTTAATCTATGGTTCCATCAATGAATAAAGAAATGGTTCCATGGAGGTTCCATGACTACACTGAGACCACAGACCGCTATACTCTTTTATTGACGTTTGCTTGCATTTTGTCATCTACTTTGTGGGTTGTGATTTAACCTCAGATTAACTTTGGTAGAAAGAAAGAATTTCTGTACTTGTCTCAAACTTGTGTTTATGTCTTTGTTACTGTCTGGTTTCTGTAATTTTTCACTGATTTTTCATCACAGACACAATTTTGATTTTTATACAGTTTGTTTCGTGTTTTAATTTTGATTAATGTGTTAGGTATTCGAATTTAGAACAAAAACTAGTAATATGGCCGATGATCTAAGGAACTATAAACTACAATTACAGCAGGTTAGAATTTGATTGCCTTATTTTTGTATCACAGCAGCTGTATGTTGTTTTCTAAAATAAGTTTTAATTTAAGGTGGAAGCAGCATTACTGACGGATCCACAGAATGAAGAACTCTTAAAATTGAAAACGGATTTAGAAGAAGTAATTGAGTTGACACGCGATCTTATAAAAACTCAGGAGGGTGAATCCAAAGTTCATAATATTCATAGTTCTAGTAATGATGATGATGTTGCAGCTTCCCTGTTGGCTGCGGAGGAAGGCGAAGGCGGAGATTCGGAGCCAAAGTGGAGGATTGGTGAGAAATGCTTGGCCAAGTGGAAGGCAGATAACATGTATGTACATAATACATATAACTGGATTGCTTATTTATAAACAGTGTAAACTCCATTTAACACTACTCGATTTAACAAAAAACTCCGTAAAACGTCGAAATTACTTGACTTTGGTTGGTTTACCTTGTCCATACAATGATACACTCTATGTGGCATCACACCCACTAGGTATGTTATTAATAAGCAACTAGCTGATGCCCGCGACTTCGTCCATGTGGATTGAGGTTATTTGGTTCTCGCGGGAACTCTTTAATTTTCTGGGATGAAAAGTAGCCTATGTGTTATTCCAGACTATAATATCTCTGTGCCAAATTTCATCCAGATCCATTCAGTTGTTCTGGGTTGAGTAACAAACTTCCATCCATCCATCCAAACTTTCAAATTTATAATATTAGTATACATAAACAGTAATTTCTGAGTTGCCAAAATTAACAAAAACTGCAGCTGTGTACGTTATTTTGTTGCTTGTATTTGCTTCGACTGTCAGCATCATACATACCGAAGATTCTAAGAAATTTGGTCTTTTGTTTATTGTTTACCTTGCACATGTTTACCTCGGCTGCTAGACTGTCACTAGGTTGTTATGCATTATCTATATAATATTGTAAATATTTTACTTTATTAGTAAATAATATTGTAATAGTAAAATAATACTGATTTTTCTTCTCTCCATTTAACTACAACTCTCAGTCACACCATAAAATGAGCAGTCCCTACAATGTCACTGTATTTAAATATACAGTTTCATCAAATTATGTTAATTATCATAAATGTATCCATTTTTGAATAAATGGTAAATTTATATTTCTGTGACATTTTGTTTCCATGTTACTGTTCTGTACTGTATTTGTATTATTTTACAGGTTTTATGAGGCCACCATAGAAGATATAGGGGAAAGTAGTCTCAAAGTAAAATTCGATGGCTATACAACATTAGAAACTGTCTCTATTCTAGATGTTAAATCTATGGGATCAGGCACTAAAAGGCCCCTTGCTGGTGATGAAAGCAAGTGAGTAAAATAATGTTCAAGTTCATTATTATAGTTAAATATATAATATGTAGATAATATAATAAAAATCCATACAAATATGCATTTGTATATCTATCAACCAATTTTGACAAAATTTGGTACTTATATAGATTGTATTACTCTCCAATAAAACAATGAATTTCCCCAGATTTTTTAAAAACCACAGTAAAACGCGGGTGTCATTTAGTATTAACATATTCACATACATATCCCGGATACAGATACCGGTCACACTAAGGAAGTGTTCTGTCAGAGTATTTAATCATTTGTGAGGACTTAAAGTAAGATTTTTTTTTGCAGGCATGGAAAAGGTTATAATAGAGAGTATTTAAAAAAGAAAAAGCAAAAAAAGCAGCAAAGGTTTAAACAAATTGAAGAAGAACGAGAGAGTGAAAAAAATAAATGGCTCTCATTTCATACCAAAGCTTCAAAGAAACCTGGAGTGCGAACAAAAAGTATATTTGCATCACCTGACAATTTGACTGGCCGAGTTGGAATTGGTACTTGTGGTATATCAGGGAAACCAATGACCGAGTATACACCCGGAGAAAAATGGAAGAAAGGTGGATGAAGTGTAACAGTTCTAGTTTAATTTTTAGGATAAGTTAGTATAATGACGACTTAATAAATTTTTATTGAATAATAGTATTGTTTTGCTTGAATGCTCACTACTTAGATTTTTGAAAAATTCAAAAATAATTATTAACAGACCTTATGAATAATAACCAGCCTACTGTATTTGAAAGTAGTAATAAACTGATATCATGATCAGTCTCTTGTCAGAAACCAGCCAGAAATGTGACACTGTATTCAAATCAATGATATGGCATGTAAAGTGGAAAATGTTTAATGGAAAATAGCTTAATAGAAAATGACACGCTTAAATGTTAAACACACACATACATGAATGCTGCTGTTATTTTGTGAATAGGCCTTCAAGTTAAAACACTTCATAGAACTTTAGTACACGTGGATAGTATGAAGAAAATCTTAATTTTACTTTTTTTATTGATCTGATTTTCATTGCTCCTTATGACTTGTCTGCGTTTGATTCCCGGCAGGGACAATTTGTAAATTAATTTATTCCGACTTTGCTCTGATCTGGTCTGGTGAACTGCTTCGGCCATGGCTAGTTACGGCAGTGGCCAATACCTATTGAACCTAAGCCTAGACAATCGATTTATTTAAGAAAAAAAAAAAAAAAAAAAAAAAACAAAAAAAAAAAAAAAAAAAAGTAGCGCTTTGGTACGATGCGGCGTATAAATCAAAATAAGGGGTAGGTAGGTTAATTGAACAAGTGAACATAATTAAAAAATACGACTGCCCTGCCAGGTTAAATAAAAAAAAATTATAGTCAGTGTCACTCGGGATGATGTAAGGATTCTACAGATATCCCAAATATCCAAATCTGTTCCGGCATTTAGAAGTTATGTTGGAATAAAGGAACTCATTGAATGACAGTCTTTAAAGTCCGAACACTGGTATAGGTACGTCATTCAGGTTTGCCTAGTCCAAATGCAACAAAAATCCCCCTCGAATACAAGTACGGCTACTACGTAACGATACCACAGTCATTAATTACCTTTGGAATCTTATATAATATTTTTTTGTGAATCACTGGATATGAACTATAGTGTTATAGTAGGTATATTTTTGAAATCTACTCATCATTTTCTAGATGATGATTATATAGGTAATCTTATTTTCTAATTATTTTTTTCAACTTTAGCCTTTAATGATGGGGTGACTATGGTCCCGCCATGGTCACTACATCAATTTTTTTTAAATTTTACCAGCCTATGTCGCCCGGAATAAGCTAGGGATTTTAACGATATCTCATTTATCAAAATTGGTTCAGGCGTATAGAAGTTATGGTGGAATATACAAACACATACATACATACATGAACCCTGAAAATAATATACCCCTTTTTTCAGGCAGTCGCATAAAAACTCCCTATGCTTTAATGCTTATACATATAGATCAGCCCGCTTCCAAGCAAGAGAGTCATCACTTGCCACCAGGTGAGGTCACAGGCCTTAAGGTCTACGTAAGATTATGAACAAAAAATCCCTATGCTATGCTATCCCTATCCCTATTGCGTTATAGTACGCCCGGATTTTCCCCTAAAATACAAAGAAATAGCTAATGTAATTTCTCGTTATCGATGGTAAGGAATTCGTTTTTAAAATCCCGGACAGCGCCGGCCTGATCAAACTCTGCGCCTTAAAGACGCCTCTTGAGACATTTGGATGTACCTAAACAAAAATTTGGAATTAAACAAAAATTTGGAATTGCCGATTTTTAGAATCTCTGAATTCTGTTCCTTTAATAGCTGTAAAGCTATTAATATATTATCCTTTAATAGCTATTAAGTAATACCTACAAATTGAGGTGAAGGTGAACGTGACTATTTATTTGAGAATATCATGTGAATAATGCAGAACGGCAAAGAAATAATTCAAAGTCATTATTTTAATTTCTTGCAATCGAAGTGAATCTTTGGACTTAAGTACATAAGTATATCCATTTTACTTGATGTAGTCTAAACATCACATACTGGAATGGCTCAAAAACGCGGACGTTTTATAAGTTGGTCGACTAGGACTCGTAAGTGTAAAATTGTGATAGTTTTCCTTTTAACGTTGTAATACTTAGGTACCTACTAATTGCATGAAATTTTCACATATCCAAATAGAACCGTTTAGCTGGTAGCGGGGGGACACAGGACTCTTAACAAAAAATAGCACTATAGAGCTTTCGGAAAAGGATCCTTGAATCGAAAAATGGATTTCCCATACCCGCAATATTTTTAATGACCAATTCAACGGCACCCCACACTTTGGGATAGACAAGAAAAAAAAAAACATCCCCCTTTACGTATAGGGTAGGTATCCTAAAATGTATTTTTCTTCAAATTATTATTAACGCCGCGTGTTACTGCCGTGCACTTGCCTTGCGAATGTTTGAACACAAGGCCCATTTTCACGAGGACATTTTCTCGCCCGTTGTGTGCAATAAAATTGAAGCAAATGACTTGTCGCTGTCTAACACCAAATAATATTCATGCTTTATAGGGGCAAGCCGCAAGTCCCATTTTTGAAAATTCTACCCCCAAAGGGCTGAAATTGGGGATGAAAGTTTGTATGAAAGTCCTTTATTTCACAAGATATTTTTCAAGTTATATCTACGAAACTGATATTTTGTCTTTGGGTGTGTCACAATTTAAAAAATTACCACCCCCAAAGGGGATGAATAAGGGTTGAAAGTTTGTATGAAAGTCCGTCGTTTTTAAAAGCTTTTATTTATCAAGTTATAGCCATGAAACTTGCTTTTTGGGCTTCCGGTTTAAAATGATGAAATACGTATCTGAAATTTCTATCCCCAAGGATGTTAAATAGAGAGTTTGTCCTTCAATTACCCCGCAACCGAGCAACAGATCGATGTGATTGTTTGCATGGGTATAGTTGAGGACTTGGAGAGTGACAAGTTTTTATCCCGGAAAATTAAGGAGTGCCTTCGTATTAATTAATGTTGCACTCTCTGTATCATAATTCATTTATTAAATACATACGTGCATCCTTTCCATTTATAGTATCCCATAAAAATCTTGTAATCTAGCCACCTTGCTGTTTATAGGGGAACGAACTCGTAGACCCTATGTATGGGTCTACGGATTCGTAGCTGCTACGTAGAATCTACGACAAGGAATATCATCCGGATTTCCGCCCGATAAGTACTTTGTATCAATGAAAATAATTATTTGGTCATATTTTTTATATGATAGGCGTTCCAAAAAAACCGGCAAAGTGTGAGTCTGACTCGCCTACCGAAAAATCCTTAACTTAGAATGAAACCTTTATAAACAGTTTTTTGCAACTGGTTAAATTAATTTTCATCCAAACTGTGGATGGAGAGTGCTACATGTAGTGAATTCGTAACGGTGAAGAATTAAAAAAGAACAGTCGGAACAGCCAATCTCGATTCACAATTTTTTTTAAATAAACGTTTTACATATTTCAAAATGTCAAATAAACACCGTTCTCCCATTTATCCCCGAAGATTACAAAGTGAAAAATCTGAAATAATTTGAGTTGATAGAAGTATGACTGCCTCGTTGGTCTAGTGGTTGGCATGGTCGACTGCAGCCGACGAGGTCCTGGGTTCGAGTCCCGGGTCGGGTTTTTCTGACTAGAAATTCTCATTACTAGCCCAGAGTTAGGAATTTGGCGGTGTTTCACCCCCGTGCCTCGGAAAGCACGTTAAGCCGTCGGTCCCGGTTGTTATCACTAACATGATAATAGTCAATAAAGCTCGCCAACCCGCATTGGAGCAGCGTGGTGGGTCTAAGCTCTAATTCCCTCTCTCCTATGAGAGTGGAGGCCTGTGCCCAGCAGTGGGACGTTAATGGGCTGTAGTGGTCGTGGTGGTGGATAGAAGTTTATGCTGTTTTTTGTAGCACAGTTTTTGAGAAATGAGCAAGAAATGGGGGTGTCAAAATTTTAAAGTGGGTTACTATATCGAGTGGGATAGTATGAAAGGACTTCATTTACACATTCTAAAGTAAGTAGGTATTGAAAATATGTCTAGAACAAAACACCGTTAATGCACTTTATCTCCGAAGATTGCCAAGTGAAAATCTGGAATAGTTGAGTTCATAATACCTATGTAGGTACTCGTATTTTGTTATCTTTACACGAAAAAAAAACAAAGTTTCTAGCCAGGACAGTTTATGAGAAATCAGCAAGAAAATTATAAAGTGGGGTACACTATTCGTATATCGAGTGGGGTCATATGAAAGGGCTTCATTTGCACATTCTAAAACAGAATTTTATTTATTTTTAAGTCTTTTAGCTTGACTTATGGTGAAAAATGACAAAAAAACACCGTTCCCCCTTTATCTCCAAGGATTGCAAAGTGAAAAATCTGAAATAATTTGAGTTGATAGAATGTCATGTTATTAGGATTTTTTTACGTGTACATACGAAGTTTCTAGCCGGGATCATTTTTGAGAAATCAGCCATAAAACTTTAGAAACAAACTTAGTTTTGCGGTCCGAAATAGATAATCAGAGATTCATGTTTATTCAGACTTTACAGGAAAAATAAAAGGAAGTCTTTAGCTTGACGGTTTTTTTTATAAATCGGCGGTAAACCATAGTCTATAACATACTACTTTTTTAAACTCCTATACTTTCTGTAGCACCGTCTTGATTATGTAGAGGTCGATTAATTAAGTCGATTATTCCAAGGTACGCAACCCTCGGTGCGCGAGTCCGACTCGCACTTGTGCGATTTTTTTGTAAGTCAATGGCTGTTTGTTGCCAAAATAAATAAGATAAGAGTATGTTAAAAAGCCTTTATCCACGTGGATGTCGTGGGTAACTTTTAGCATTTACCTAAGTAATAGGTTCTTCTCGGTAGGAATGGCATTCCGAACCAGTGGTATATTCACTTGACGATTCAAAAGTACTTGTAAAAGTTTATTTGAATAAAAATCATTTTGAATTTGAATTTGAATAAATAAATGCAAAATGAAATCGTTGCTAAACCTAATATTATTATACGTAGGTACCAAGTTACCCTTAATATTTAAATTAAGGTTCGAAAAGTTTACGTGAAGGTTGAATAGCTGGAGTTCGGTAGAGTTTTCCAAATTAGTGTGAAGAGACGTAAAGAAGAACGCAGAAAAGGTTTTAGGCGTTATCTTAATCGCTAAGCTTTTAAAACATATTTATGTAGCTAGCAATAACTTATCAGACGCCTAATTACAGCCGCGAAACCACCTGTCCGCTATCATCACTGTACATAGGCCTTCGCATATACTTCGGTGCGTCTTACGCGCGGGCCCTCCCCCGCGGTGCCATTGGCCACCGAGGACGCTGCGCGCGCAGTGGCCCTCCTCACAGTCGGGTGTGAGACGATGGGACTCCGCAGGAGCCGGTCGTGGTCGCAATGTGGACCCGCGGACAGTGCTGTCGCGGCTACGCTGCCATATCGTCGTCACTCGGTGCACTTGCCACACGTTCAACGCGCTCGAACTTTAAAATTGCGACGGAAAACTATCAACCTTAAACTTTTTAAGTTGTAGCGGTAGTATAAAATATTTATATTTTTCGTTACGAATATGACTATGAATTAAATATAAAATATCATTATATAAATTATTAGTGTTTTATTTTATAAAAGTTTGACTGAAGTTAGAATTGGTGATGTGCGATGGCTAAGCGTCAAGCGATAAAAGACTGGGGAGTCTGGCAATGCGTGCGGCTGGTACTGCCGGTTTGCGCATGTGCGTGCGCACTGGTGGTCGTCACCGCGGACGCGCACGCCGACGTTGACACCTCTACCGGCAATGGAGACAATACACTCACCAATTCAGGTAGGTTAAATTAGATGAATAAGGAAGTTATGATTTATGACAAACAAGATTATGGCCGCGACTTCGTCCGCGTGGAATTCGGTTATACTTAGTTATACCTGCGGGAACTTTTGAATATTCCGGAATAAAATGTAGCCTATGTGCTTATTCAGGGTATAAGCTATCTCATTCCAAATTTCAGACTAATCGATTCAGTTATTGTGGCATAAGGGAGTAACAAACATCTCAACATGCAAACATTCAAACTTTCACATTTGCTTATAATATTAGTAAGATGCGTAAACTAGAAGAGATAATGATTATGGTTTTAGTGGGTCGAATGTATATACTTATATGTATATATAAATGCTTAGCCGTCTTCTTATCTTCTAGTCGTCAGTGCGAGTCTTTTATCTGGTGAGTTGGTACCTAGGCGTAAGTACTGTGAACTCTTTTGATAAAAGCTTTAAGACGAATGTAACGAATTTGTGATTAAAACCCAAAGGCATAATTCTTCAATCCCGATGACGCAAGGTAGGTTTAAATTTTACTGTTTCAATAAAAATGTTTATCTCGAGCGTAAACTTCATTATTAGAAGAATGATACGAAACTACCATGCGTATGCCCTCGTTACGCTCGTGCATTACAAACAGTAGTACAAGTGTAGTAAGCGTGTAAGTGAATGGATTAGGTACTTCCCCCTAGTCTAACAAACTATAATATTCGTCAATGATTTTACTCGCAGCGTTTCTTAATTAGGTATTGGTATCTAGATGAATCTCGGCCTCGCCCGGCGTTTTTTGATGTAATTGCTATTAGGTAGGTACAATAATAATCATATCAAACTTTAACTGTCGTGGAAACTCAGTGCGGGCCAGAATACGTAATAGTTGGTGCTGGCGCTTATTTAGATAGGAAAATAAAACATCAACATAGGTAATAACGTAAGTGTCTCCTATTTCGGTATAGGCTTTTACGTCTTTATGATTTTTAAATACCAGTTTGAAAGCTTTTGTGTGTTGAATATTGTTTGCCAGTAATTTAATGCATGAATTATGTAGTTTTAATTATTTTTTCTATATTAATTTATTTGTGGACCTCTTGTTTGAAACCTATTTCGTGATAAAATTTAGCTCTGCTTCTAAGTTCGTTTCGTTCGTGGCCCCTATTTCGGTAAAAAGGTTTTACAGCGAGTTATGATTATTTGTTATTAATAAACATAATTATTTAAAAGATTTAATAATTAGGAACATGACGAAAACATTTTTTTATAAAAATAATTTTAAAAAAAGTTGTGAGAGTGATATTCAGTTAAGCTAAGCTTTAATTAGACCTACTTACCTACTTGAAACTAAGAATTAAAACAAAACTCATCTTTTGTTAGAAACTTTGGTTCATTACAAGTGGTATGTGCCTTACCTACTAGCCTACCACTATAGATGTACCTATCACGAACTTGGGGAAAAGTATAACAAAATAGACTATCCCTTGGTTCGTGATATTGATTTTCGGCAATTCCCGAATTCAATTTTTCCTAAAATAAATCGAATAACAAACAAAATTAAGCTGGAAGTATCTGTGCGAATTTACCTTAAAAATTAAAATTTTGGTCACCTTCAAACTCGTATTATAAGAATTCAAGTGAACAAAACATATACCGAATTTAGCTCCTAAAAAACTTAATCAAATACATTATTTGTTTTTGAATTTACATTCAAATTATCTTAATTATCATATAAATATACAAGCAACAAAAATGTATCTAAAATATTCCTAATTCGGTAGTGTCACGAACTAGGGGACACACCATAAATAAAAATCCCTATTTCATGAGTCGATTAATTGCAATTTTGAAGGAATTCTATGCTAGTATATAACTTTTTCCGAGATAAATTGTTAAGGAACTCTATTAAAATTTTTATTCAAATGGACTTAGCTATGCCTTTCTGTAAGCTCAAGAAGTACAAGCGCTAACCTTACGGTGACAAGTAATAAGCACAAGCCGCACAGTTTTTTGTGGCCGACTGATAGTTTCAAGCGTCGTATTTCTTTCAGTTTAGTAGCCAAAATATTGGCACTTGATTTCTCAGCTTAAATGATAGAGATTTTGTACAAATGTATATTTCAAATAAATATTATTTAAATTGCTTGTTTTTTGCGCCAGAAACAAGAATAACGAATTAACGTACTATCACGAACCGGGGGCCGTTAGCTTACCTACATAATTTCATCCAAATCCTTTGACCTGTTTATTTATGAGAGATCTATTCATGGGTTATTCTAGGTTCTAAAATTCTAGATGAGATCTAGATTGGCGTACTAGTGGAATGATCAATATGCATGTGCAAGGAAAAAAGGAAAAAGAAGAAGACACAAATGTTGTGCCGACCTCACTAAGAATAAGATGAAGAAGGCTTTCGAACTATTTTATGAACCACTTTAGCAAAGGCGCGGCATAGTATGGTATCTGACTTGCGCGCCACCTATTGTAATTTGTAAATTTATGGAACTTTAACAGAAATCATCCTAATTAGAACAATAGCTCATGTACAAATATTTTTTACACACATTTTGAGTGTTTCGTGGTTGTCACCAAACGCCCAGAAAATAAACCTAGGTACACCTACGAAGACAGACACGCAAACATGAATACTTAGTCTAAGTGAGGACTGAGGAAATAGGCCCAGAAACGCTAGAAGAAATATCTAAATATGCCAGCGTTTTCCATTCGTTAGGAGCCTGGAACCCCATACCATAGAATGTGCCCCGGGTTCGTAAACATTATTATGGTTATGTAACTGAAAATACGAATAAAACTTGCATTTCTGCTGGCCGTTCTCCAATAAATACATCCAAGAGTACCTACCTATGCATGTCTATATCCTATATTCGGTATGCATTTCACTATTGGAAGGATTATTAGGAAATGGAATTTTGGATGGTCATTCCCTGACGTAGAGTAATAACTTAATGGCGCAGAGAAGTTAATGGTTGCTTTGGTTAGTAATACCTGTACCTACATATGCTACACATAATTTTCTCAAATTTTAAATTCTTCTCAGGTGTTTTAGACGATATTATCTATTACCTAATTAATGAGTAGTACTTAAATCATATCAATCATTATTCACTATGGAATTCTTTAACTTACCTATTATTACCTAAAACTTTGATTTGAATGTTTCATGGAACTTGCTGTATGGTCTTTTTTAACGTTTAATTTCCCGTATGACAGGTGAGTTTTATCCGGTAGTTATGTATAGTTAAAATGCTGTATGGTCATTTGCTAATCATATGTGCCTACTAGTGGTCACCCGCGACTTCGTCCGCGTACTTTAAAATACGAATACCATACAATTTCTGATTTGCTATGAGATTATGAAATTTTCCCGCTGCAAAAGGCATATCTATAGAGGCTATACACGTCAAAATATATAAAAGAAAACGGTGACTAACTGATCTATCAACGCCAGCTCAAACCACTGAAAGGGTAGTGCCGAAATTTGGCGTTCATATAGCTATTATAACATAGGCATCTGCGAAAGGATTTTTGAAAATATAATCCCTAAGGGGGTAAAAGAGGGCTTTGAAATTTGTATGAAAATCGAACATAACGTAAGCGAAGCTTTGAGGAAAAGCGAGTATAGCATATGCAGGTTTTTATCATTAAAACCAATAACCTAACTGCCGATTTTCAAGTCTCTAACTTCAAAAATTTCATGTAAGCTTCCAATCCCCTTTTCACCCCCTATGGGGTGAATTTTCTCAAAAACTTTTCTTAGCTGATGTCTACGCCATAGAAGGAACCTACCTTCCAAATTTCAAGTTTGTATGTTTTGTAATTTTGTTTGTATGTTCTATGATATCGCGATTACTGCATACTGAGCGAGTGAGTAAGTGGTATATTAGTTTTTATAAATATAGATAAGTAGGTATAGGAACTAGTATAGTTAGCTAAACAGCGTTTTGAGGCATCTTATTATTAAGTATATAAGTTCTTATATAAGCGCGGCTCTATGTTATTTCAAGTAACAGTGAAGGTTGAAGGATTTTATATTATTCCTTCATTATTTCATTAATATGGCTGGTGGGCGGCGACAAAATTGAACAACTCCTACCGAATTCCTACGTTCGCGTTTGCAAGAAACAAATTATTTTGTATATACTCCCGTAACCAGATACGGAATACATTTTACTTTTTCATTATTCAGACCCCTCAATGTTTCATTAGGCCTATTTCGTATTATGAGAAAATGTCTTATGTCCTATGAGTAAAATGTCTTATATTTTGTATGCGCGTGTTTGATCCGACACAAGAAAAATTCACAGATTTCGCAGTCCCCGCAAGAATCGGACCATTGAAAATTATTACAAAAAAAATCTTTCCAAACAACCGACTTCCAAAACCACTGTAAAGTAAAAAATAATTTAGATTTCTACACACTATCCTAAAGTCGGGCAAGTCTGATGCGTCAACTTTGGTTATCCTTGTTATTCCCGCCCGACTTCAACATAGTGTGTAGAAATCAAAATAATTTTTTACTTTTTGGCTTTGGAAGTCGGTTTTTTGGAAATAATTTTTATTTTTAACGTTTTAGTGTCAGGGTTGAGGATTTGGAGTCAGAATTGTTTATGGGACCACCTCGAGAGCTTCCTCTAAGGTGAAAAAAAATATTTTCAAATCGGTTCAGAAACCACGGAGATATGCACCGACATACATTTAAAAAAAAAGATACGCGCCGAATTGAGAACCTCCTCCTTTTTTGGAAGTCGGTTAAAAATACAAAACCTTTTTCCAAAATTTTTCAAAAATTTTAATAAATTGGAATTTTGAAAATCGCTATTAACCGATGCATTTCTCGCCTGCGTCTGCATCCGCATCTTTTAACACCATTACCATGATGATCGGTCAATAATCACTCCAGCTTTTGTTGATTCTTAAAAACATAAAAATCTCTTTGTCAAAAATTTTCAAAAATTTACTAACTGATTTTCAAAATTCCAACTTGAATGTACTTCTTGCCTGCATCCGCATCTTTTAACACCATAACCATGACGATCGGTCAATAATCATAGAAGCTACATCACTTTTTATATACGGAAATACCCGTTTTTCTACAATTCCAGATGTAAAGGGAGCACCTACACATAATTATTAACGGATTTTCAAAAAAAATTCGCGATTTTGTAGCTTAACTAATACCCTAGGACCATTTTTTAAATTTTTTCTTAAGTCGGTTTTTTACCGAAATA
The DNA here is from genome assembly GCA_923060345.2 of Erebia aethiops. NCBI lineage: Eukaryota > Metazoa > Arthropoda > Insecta > Lepidoptera > Nymphalidae > Erebia > Erebia aethiops. Next base: position 10,062,146 of record OV281089.1, on the reverse strand, counting down.
TTTACAATTTAGTAAACAAACACACCCCAAAAAGAACTTGTTTCAAAATTCCAAAAAAAGTTACCAGCTGATTTGCAAAATTCAAACGCTCACACGTGTCTCGATAAATTCCTCAACTTTTGGTACTATTCCCATTTCGATCCTCTCAAAATCCTCGGAGCTATGGCCAAAAATACGTCTCAGGCGATTTGCATCTGATAAGCATTTTCAATGGTAAAAGGTAAGTACTTATATAATTCATTATTTGGATGCAAATCTGCTAAAAGCTGGGTTTTGACCAGTTTTTATATCCATAATTGTTAATCACTTTATACTATCATATTTAGTGAATGTGTGCTTGTTTGTTGGTTTGTCCTCTAATTACGCCACAACAAAGCAACGGATCGACGTGTTTTTTGCATGGCTATAGTTGAGGACCTGGGGATTGATTTATATACTTTTTATCCCGGTAAGATTTCACTTGGGAGTTAAAAAAAATTATTCCACGCGGACAAAGTCGCGGGCATCAGCTAGCTACATAATCTAATATCAGTTAATCGCGAATATTACGTCACTAGCTACGAAATATAGCGATTTTCGGACTTTAAAAGTACCTACGCATACCATAATACATGCATATCTACATCAAATTTCAAACCTAAAGATATTGGGCAAGGTGAATTTGTATGAAAATACGCTTTCATAAGCTTATAACATTTTATTGATTTAAAAGCAATTACCTAGGTAGAAGTCCTGTACGCCTTAGTATTTAAAATTTACTTCTCAAGCTATTTAAAAAAGAGTAACCCGTACCCCATGGATACATTATGTGTACTGTACAGTACGGAACACCAGGTACAGATACACCATGAGTATGGCCCTTAGAATAAAGGTATGGCCAGTTGCAGGGTGAGTACATTCACGATACCCATCCTAAATATAGAGAGATAGGTAGAGTTGTTTTTAGGACTTTAGAATGAAACAGAGCATCTTTAAATATTATATTGCATACAACTTTACAGTTATTAGATTCAAAATGATACCAGTAGGCATTTGATACATTATTGGTAAGCTGCATATATACGGTCATGTCAGTAATTTGGCTAGTCATAAATTACACGTTTAACTGAATTACGCGCGCTAAAAGCATTCCACGAGTGCCGACTGCGAACCATTTTCATTCCCTAGGACCTCTCGCGCGTCCGATATATAGGCATTCGACGCACTTCCCAAATGAGCTTTGAATCAATGTAATTTAATTAACGACTCGCTTGATATTAACGTGTCACTTCGCTATTGCGTTGTCCCTAATCATTTCGTCAAAATCCTATTCTACTAGGAAGAGTTAAACGTCATACGTTACAGGTTCTGCCAAAAATGCACTTGCATTTTTTAAGGTTTAGATTCCAGAAACCTTTATATCAGTCTTTACAAGAAAATAAAAATATAGATAATGGATTTAATAAAATTAAGTATGTTTGCTCATAGAAGTAAATGGGAAATTAAAGTTCAACGGTTGCTGATTGAGGAAATTGCACTTCTCCGGACGCGAACCATAGAGGCAACATTTCTGCGTTGTCTCATGCCACTACGCACCACTCCGCAAGTTTCTATCTCCGTATCGTATTCCTGATTACTAAAGGTCGTGACCACTATCCATTAATCATATAATGGTAGGAGTTTTCTTCGGATAATAATGCGGTGGGTTACCACGTCCTTCCACATACGACTCGACTAAGAGTATATTTTAAACTCTTAGGTTTTTGTTACGATTATTATCAGATGTTAGTGATAATAACTACATGACATATAACCTTAAATGCTATGTGCACTTATAATCGATTTACGTATAAGAAATAGTAATAATGTGAATGTTCTTGCGTTTGTCATATATGTAAATTGTTAGTGTACTTAATAAATAAAATAAAATAAATAAATAATAACCGCGACCGACGCCTTAACGTGCTCTCCGAGGCAGGGAGGAAACGAAAAGCCCAAATTTGAACCTCCAAATTTGGTCACCCATCCAGTTACCGACTTGGGTCAACGTGGCTTAACAATCACAATAGACTGATATGCGTTGCTGAATAGAACTAACTTACATCAGAATATATAACTGACTTATAGCAAGAAAATAGAGCTGTAAAGTTAAATAATTCAGCAAATCAAAGTTGACGTCTTATAATAAACTTTCGCAATGCAATTACTCTATAGGTAACAGTAGCTTTCATACAAGTTCTTCGGGCGGAACCGATAACAACGTAATTAATTAATCAAGATTTCACCTCACCTAATATGAACTATGACTATAGCTGCCGAACAATGGAGGCGAAGGCATAGTGGAATCAAAGTTGTTGAAGTTAAATCACGACGTGCCTACATTTGTAGAGTTCCTTTGTTACGAAGCCAAGTAATGAAAGCGCTAGCTGATAATAATTTACGAACAGCAGAAGTGTCGCTGTTTAATGGCGAAAATGGGGTTCGAGGAGCATTCCAGCCAGCGAGCGGGCGTCGAGTGACAACCGCGTCGACAGCAAACTAAAATAATTATCATCATTGTCCTGGCCACTGCGAACGCTTTAATTGTTCATTTACATTTGCAGCGATGATACCAGTTCCGAACTATTTCGTCCGGCTTTCATTTTACACCGTCCGCGTCCGCTTCGTGCCCGTGTTATAGTCGGCGCTTAATGGTCTGAAAAATGGAAATGAATTGCTACATCTGCAATGTCAATGTTGCGTGGCTTGTGAAATAGGCGGCTTAAGTCCTCATACTGGCGCCGGTTCTGATTGATAAAATGAAAGTATTTTTTATCCGATGACAGGTGGTCATACTGTGATGTATGTTAATGAAAGTAGTGATGTTGTGTATGAGTATGTGCATGGTTGATGAATTTAGGCTAAAGTTAATCTAGTGGCTTTTCAGAATTCTGTACCTTTTAATAGAAAACGGAACCCTTATCACTTGTTTTCCGCCGGTTTTTCGGTGTGTTTGTCAAGGTTTCTCAGAAGCTCGAGACTGGCGGTTTGAAGTACCTATCAAGTTGATAAATGTTTACGTTATGTACTTATTTGTTTTGTGCAAATTTCATTTAAAACCGGGTCACGCGCAGTGTAGAGCTCCGTAGTTGTCCGTCACAATATGCGGACATTTTATAAGTTGCTCGACTATTACTCGTTAACATGTATAGCATATTTATGTGATAGATTTCCTTTTTCACCTTTGATAGATAAACTAAAACTTCGGAGCCCTGAATCGAAAAATGGTGTTTCCACACCCATACTATTTTTGAGGGACCTATCCAACGACACCCCACACCAGACCAGAGAAATTTAAGAAATTATAAATTGCCAAATTGACCCTAACGGGAATCGAACTCGGGACCTCCCATTATAAGACACAGCGCACACCACTGCGCCAGGGAGGTCGTCTAAAATGATCATTGCTAAATAGAATCAAGAGAAAGAGTCCATTTACTGCCAACTTAAGGTATTTTCTAAAAAATGATATGAAATGTGCACATTTCATACCCTGTAAATGAGTTCGAAAGTTAAACTTCCCGGCCTAGGCCAGTAAAGAATGTATGTATTTTCATTACATATTATAAGTTTGAATTTGGAATCTTTCTTCCTGAATATCTTGTAACTTGTTATAATGTTCTTTGGCCTAAAGAGTTTAAATTTGTAACTCTACCGTATTACGCGTTCAGCACTCACAACGCAAAAAAAAAATTAAAAGTATAAATATAACTAATTTAACGTTTAATATTTCTTAAGTAGGTTGCTTTTTTATTTACTTTCTTTTAATTACATAATATAATATATTAAAAAAGTCACTTGTTTCATTTTTTAGAAAAGCACTAGGTATACACACCTTGACCGGGAGAGCATTTCTGGTCTCGTATATAGCCTAACTAAGTCTCGCGATGTAATGTACTATTAATAAGAGCGTAAACACACTAGGGACTGGATAGTACAAAACGTCCGCGTCCGGAGGGGAAGACGTTTTTTCCGGCCGCGTTATTGTGACTCCATATAAAAGAGGGTTACGCGGATATCTTGTCCGTCAGACAATTTTTTTTGCCCCAGTGTGTTTGCGCTCCAAGCGATTGTGCGGAATGTGGAACGTGCATATCTGAAAATTTGGACGTAAGTAGGTACTACGCGCACCTGCCAAGCCACAGTGATGCAGTGTGGTAAGTTAAGGTTTGAAACTTTATCACAAGTGCACTCTACTACGAATATGCCACATAAATATAAATTCGTTTCTAAATATTAAATGGGTAGGTTCGCTGGAAATTTAACACAACTAATAAAGGGCAAGTGGTATTACAAAACGAAATTACAGAAACTCGCGCGGAGTTCTCCTGCGGCATTAATTTGTATCAAGAATTTGTAGAGATTTAGCCTGAGCCCGGAGTGTTCATCGCAGCCGGCGAGCGTTAACACTTATTAAGGGGGTGCATCCCTGCGACAGATGTAGGGGAGGACCCGCCATTTGCGTAATGTCAGGAATGGTTACACTCGATTTAATAAAACTCCGACAACATTTCATTCTGAAGAATTTTAGAGTCAATTCGTTTTAAAGGCCACCGTAGCATAGCGAAAAAAAACCGTAAGCCGAAACGTGACTGGAATACATTGCCACGGCTTGGATTTCTTATCGA